>CM057337.1:694126502-704126502 GCA_030015575.1 Agapanthus africanus | reverse complement strand
AGTGGGGGTGCACGTAAAGACGTAAGTCGATCTAAGAAGAAAATTAAAATTTTAATCCCTTAAATTTTTGGTTTTGGGTGGTTAATCTTTTGATGAAATAATTAGAGTTAGTTTTCCTAACACTAAATATTTCAAGTGGGAAACTTTGGGTATGATAGATGTAACAACCCGCTTTACTTTTGAGATCGAGATTCAATAGGTTTTAACGAATACTTATATGATAGTTTTATTTTTATATTTTATGGAATGTAGCTATAGAATCGTCTAACTTCTCTTTCCTTAATTATAGGAAAAAAAATTTGTTGTCATTACGCTTTGTTAAATAATAGAATTTTAAACTGTTGCATATTACACCAAATTAAAATGCTTAGAATCTTAACGCATTTATAAAATGTTTAAGTAGATATTTTTGTCGATAGTATTTCATGGACAAGTTGAAAGATCATATACTAGTAACAAAATGTCAGTGTTTCATGACGCAGCACCGCTGAGATGTAGCAGCCATTGGAGGCTTGACGTATCAAAGGCCGTTTTACAGAACAAAGACATTAGTAGTCGTAGGGTTTCTTTTCTTAATTGCTAAACCAATGTGGAATACGAGTGCGATAGGTATACGATTGTCTTCGCACCAAACGTCTGCATGATTTGTGGAGCGATATGTTGTGAACTAGATATTTTTGTTGTCTAGATGTTAAGCAAATTGCGGGATGTATCGTGTTATAATAACACATCAATTATTTGTTTTCCATTTTGAGTAAATCTCTTCTAACTTACAGCTCCAGTTTTTCATAGACGAAGGCTTTAGTTGGCGTCTGCATCGCTACACTGGAATATGTTGTTAAGAGCGAGTCATCATTAGCCGTTGGAGGATTTGGTACTTGGGCTTTGGTTGGCGTCTGCATCGCTACACTAGAATATGGTGTCGGAAGCGACTCATCATTCGCCTTTTGGAGAATTTAGAGATTTGAATTTTTGGATTGCGTTTGCATCGCTACGACTGAAGCGTGGTGTCAAGAGCGACTCGTCGTTTGTCGTTGGAGGAAATTGAGGACTTGAACGCTTTGGTTGGCATTTGCTTCACTAACACTGGAGTATAGTACGAGCGACTCATCATTCGTCTTTTGGAGAATTTGGAGATTTGAATTTTTGGATGGCGTCTGCATCGCTACGACTGAAGCATAATGGCAGGAGCGACTCATCAATTGCCTTGGATGATATTGGAGGAATTGAAATTTTTTGTTTGGCGTCTGCATTTCTACACTGAAATATGGTGTTGGGATCGACTCATCATTCGCCGTAGACGATTTTGCGATTTGAATTTTGGTTGAAGCCGAATTGATGGCCGAGACAATAGGCCTTACTTGATCCTCTTATTTAATCTCGGGCTTTCCTTGAAAAAGCCTCAGTATTTCTTTCGTCTTTTGGGCAAAGCGTATGTCCCATGAAAGTCATGGCATACTCGAGTCATTTTCTGGGATGGACGATTGGGCTGTTTGCTCTTGGAGAATTTCGGCTTTTGTTTGTATGAAATTGGCAGTCGTGGCTTGATTGCTCGCCGGCACGCCGGAAGATAGCAAGATTTTCCCAGCCTAGTATTGGTCCTCGACCTAGCCGTTGAAAATGAAACAATCTTCTATTGTATGCCCTAATACTCTGTGATACGGGCAGTAATTGGGGTTATCGTTCATTTTCGCTTCATGCAGTCTCTTTGGCATGGGCAGCTGCAGACCATTGTTCAGGACATCCTTAAATATCTTGCGGACTTTATCCTTTTTGAAAGAATAGATTTTCTTTTTTCTCTCTATCAGAATCGATTCTTCCTTAGTATTGGCCTTCGAGGCTGATCAGTCTTTAATCCGTTCATTGGTTGCTTACCCCAGTCAGCAGATGTGTTGAAAGGGTTGGTATTATTGGAACTTCCATCTTTGCGACTGCTGTTGTTCTGATATCCGGATTTGTTATTAATCTGGAGATCCAAGGTGGATTCGGGATTTGCACGCTTTATCAACTGAACCCTTTCAGTCAGGTTATGAAGAGTTTTGGGATCTGCCTTGCATAAGGAAGTGAGCATCAAGTTATCAACATTTCCCTGATAAAGCTAACAGCTTGCCCCCATTCTATCGGCTATTCACATTTGGTGAGAGGATTATGTAGTTGGTTTATATAGTCAGTGACGCTTTCATTTTTATCTCGTTTAGTCTTTACGAGGTCAGCCATAGTGATTTTATCCCCGATACCCATGAACTTTTATTTGAACAGTGATTCCATTTGAGCAAATGTCTTGACCGGGTTGTTTAGTATACTTGTGTACCAGTGGAAAGCAAAGTCGGTCAAACTTTTGACAAACTTTCTGAGGAGCAGAACATCATTGCCCTCTGTGTTTCCGCATGACGCCTTGAAGTGGGCAATATGTTGATCGGCGTTCTTCATCCCGTTGAACCTTTCGAACTTAGGGATGACATAGCCAAGGGGATATTCCCTAAGATCGTATTCGACGTGGGATAGCCTCCCATTATTGGTGCAGCCTTTCTGTACTTCGGCTTCAACCGCCGATGACTTGCCTTTGATTTTTTCATGTATCAACTTGTCGCCGTCGAGCATCAGAACTTCTCTGGAGGCTGCCTGCGGATGACTTTCGTGAAGAATTCCCGCCCTCGGGTCGGAGGGAATAGCTATTAGTTGCTTCGAGATGTCAATCTTTGGTTCATGGACAAAGCATTGATTTTGCTGTGACTACACCCAAGCGACTTGGGTTGTGAGGTTCGCCACAACATTCATCAAATCGTCGATTTTAGGATAGATCTGGGCCAACTCCTCATCTTTGTCTAGATGTTTCTTCTGAAACTCTTGGAATAATACTTGTTCTGTAGCTTTGAGTTGAAGATTGGACTATCACCATCATCTGACTCTTTAGGAGCTGTTGGTTCTTTCTGTTTAGCTGTGTGTTCAGGGCCTTTATCATCATCTGAACCAATCAGAAGCAACCATGCCTTTATCATTACTATGAAGCATATTGGGATCTATTCTTTCAGGTCCCACCATATAGACTGTATGGATAGTGTATACATCCATTGCATCATCATTGATATGCTATTTGTTGGGCTTTCGGACCATTGATGTAATCCGCTCCTTTTAGGGAAGGACAAATGACTGAGAACAGTCGGTCCGACCGAGGTCTTGGATACAGCTGGTACCCTCTGTTTGAGTTCTTTCATTCGACTTTGCTCAGGGAGTAAAGCTTGATATACCCTTTATGAGATCGTGCCATACTTTTGATTTTAGGGTTTAGACATGCATCTTCGCCAAATTTTTTGAATTGTCGTTTTCTTTATCTTTGCGGTCATAGTATTCTTCTGCACGGTCCTTAAGGATTCAAAAGAATTGTTGATTTTTATGGCAGGCTTGGTTTTTGTCGCAAGGCAACCCTCTTCTTGAAACCTTACGAAGTCCAATTTAGTAGGAGCCTTTGTTCTTTCATTGGCTCTATATCTGAGCTGATTTTGTCTTAACTTTTCAGTTTTAAGGGCTTGGCAGGTATTTGCTTTTTTGGAAGCCGTTGTAGGTCGACTGACTGAGAGTCTGGGAAGGGTGCTCAAGCCCGCTGTTGTCGTGGGCCTTGCCTTGGCCGGCCCTAGACATCTTGTTGCCTTTTTTTGAATCGAGCGACAGACAGTCGATTGAACACGGATTTGCGCGTTGGACTAGTGTCTTTGCGATCATAACATTCGGCCTTTTCCTCCTTGAGGCCGGTTTGGCCACTTGGCTTGCTAGAGCCTCCGTGGTAGGAACACTGAAGGCTGAGGTGAATGCGATGGACTCGAATTGAAGCGGTTGTTCTGTCCATTGCTGCATAAGACTCGACAGAAGAGTCAACTTGGCAGTTGCCATGAGCGTATATGCGATAGGGGTTGCATCGGAGGCTGAGCTTGATTTCTGAAACATTGTTGTTGGTTGTCGTTTACTGTTGTTGATCTGCACAAATCAGAATACTTCAGCACAGGAAACAACGCATGTGTTGAATGAGTTCGCATGAATGCTTCACCCGAGAATTGGGAGGAGAGATAGGTCCCACCCAGCATGCCATAATTTGTAGAGTGTTTTTGTCACCCTATGGAGATGGATATGCTTGTGATTCGGGCTTGTACATATTCCCCCTACTCGATGGTAGGCAGGGGTTTATTGATTGTGGGGACTCTAATCTCCGGCTACCGCGACAAAGCAGTCGTTAATTACTTCTCACTTTGACGTAAGGGAACTGTTTCCTGATTTAAAATCAGGAAAGCTTACGGAAAAAGCTTCAGAAGAGGGTCACGTGCTTACACGTGACCAGCAGTCACGTGTTGGCACGTGACATCCAAAAGTACCGGCAAAGCAAGTGCAGTTTCCCAACAACATCAAAGAGAGGGGCTTCCGTGAACGTCACGTGCTCCCACGTGACCTGGGTCACGTGTCGGCACGTGACACTTAAAAGCAGCAGCAAAGACCCAACGCTTCCTGATCAAATCAAGGAAAAAGCTTCAGAAGGGGTCACGTGCTCCCACGTGACCCGGGTCACGTGTTGGCACGTGACGATCAAAACATCAGAATTGTTCTCCAGTTAAATCAAGAAAAAGAGTTCAGACAAGGGTCACGTGCTCGCACGTGACCAGGGATCACGTGGTGGCACGTGACGGTTAAGCAGCAACCAGAAGACAGAGCGCAGAAAGAAAGAAGAAGGCTCATTCCAAAGGGGGTCACGTGCCCACACGTGACCATGGGTCACGTGGTCACACGTGACCGGCTTTCAAAGCCCATTTCGTTGACAGAATTAAATTCTGAAAGAGATTCGAATCTTTCCAAAGGAAAGCGATTATCTGGAACCAATCGAATTAAAGATTTAAAGATGATTGAATATCATTTATCTATGGGAAAATCTCGGGTTTGGAAAGATTTCCCCTCTAAATCTAACCGAAATAACAAAGGGGAATCCCGGGACTTGAAATCCAATGGTGAATAAAATTCACCCAATAATCCAAAGGTCAAAAACGAATGATGGATGCAAATCAAACCTCTCAATGAAGATTCATCAAAAACTAATTGATTCGGCTGCTTCTCCTATAAATAGGAGCCAAGAGACACAAAAAAAGAGATATATACGCAGAGGGAAGAAAGGGAGAGAGAGCCTTGATACTTCGAGGAACTTGGATCTTCTGCAAAAGAAAACCCTAGGTAAGAAAGGGAAGGCTCCTTGAAGGAAAAGAGAATTTAATTCTCAACAGAGTTTAACTCTGATATATAAAACAGAAGAACATATTTCTTCTCTCTTTGATAGAGGATCTGCAAAGTGCACATCTCCCCTTGAGGTTGAGAATTTAATTCTCAATGGATCGAGATCCTGCCATGCAGATCCAAAACATAGAGAGGGAATGGAAGCCCGAGAATTTAATTCTCACAGAACTATAGGAATTTAATTCCTTTGAAATAAAACTAGGGCTTGACCCTGTGTTATGGGAATTTAATTCCTTCAGAACAAAAAGAAACAGGGTTTAACCCTAATTAAGAACCTAGTTCTGTTGGAACAACGGGGATTTAATTCCCTTGATCATAACTTAACAGAAAGTGGGAATTTAATTCCTTAAAAGCTTTTATTAGGGTTTAACCCTATTTAGTTCTTCACATGTATGAGGAATTTAATTCCTACAGAAAATTCAGAGTCCAACTCTATTCAGAATATAAATCTTCAAAAGGAAGTAGGAATTTAAATCCTCTGAAATTACTGTCAGGGTTTAACCTTACTGACAGATCCTCTAAACAACATACATAGAGGCAGGGTCACGTGTCACCACGTGACCCCCCCAAAAGATCTACAGAAAGTCCCTTGAAGCAGTGCCCCACGTGACCCACGTGACCCTATGCAGAAGCTTTAACGTATAAGCATTTGAATGCCCGTCACGTGATGGCACGTGATGCTCTAAAAGATGCAATAGTCTCAGAAGAACAAATGAAGGGAGGGTGCTCTCACGTGTCGCTACGTGACCCCTCTTGCCTTAGTGTTTAACACTAAATTGAAACTCTCGAACCCAGTGTTAAAACACTGTTGGGCCTTAGTGTTCAACACTAATAAAAAAAAAACTTTATTTGCAGTGTTCAACACTGACTACCTTAGTGTTTAACACTAATTTGAGATCTCTGTCGCCAGTGTTTGATACTGATCTGTTTTAGTGTTTAACACTAATTTGAAAAGCCCTGTCGCTGGTATTTAACACCAATTATCTTTTAGTGTTAAACACTAACTTGTCAATCTCATCCTCAGTGTTCAGCACTGGTTGGTCTTTAGTGTTTAACACTAGACATTGGTCCAATTAGCTAAATGGATAGAGGCAAAGCCTCTCCTGATTGGACTTAGCCCAAGCTGGCCATAAGTCCTCAATTCGTAATCAACTGGGCTAATGGGCTCATAATATAATTAATTGGTCTTGATCCCAAATTGGGCCAAGGACTATTTAATCCACTCCGGTTCTAGGGTACATCTCTTCACTCCTTTGATATTTGGCATTGTAATCCCTCAATGTCTTCAAAGAGGTGACGGGTCTCGACGACCACACATTGATATGGACTGTGGGGTCCTTAAACCCGTGTCTAATGAAAAATTCCTGGTTACGTGGAACGCGGATAATGTCACTCTTTGACCCCGTGGAAAACGTCCAGAGCGGATCCTGGTCCTCGCAGAGCACGGCAGTGAACCCGTGTGAAGCATCCAGAGCGGAGCCTAGTTCTCGCCGAGCGCGGCAGTGAACCCGTGTGAAGCATCTAGTGCAAAATTCCTGGTTACGTGGAATGCGGATAACGTCACTCTTTGACCCTGCGGAAAACGTCCAGAGCGGAGCCTGGTCCTCGCTAAGCACGGCAGTGAACCCGTGTGAAGCATCCAGAGCACATACTGGACCGCAATGTTCTTAAACTACCCATGGACCGCAACGTCCTTAAACTACCCATGGACCGCAACGTCCTTAAACTAGAACAATAGAGCCCCGCATGCTCTTTTGTCGGATCTAAACGGTCCCGTTTAAGTTGATCTTAGCCTTAAACCTTCAAACAAACTGGATTATGAATCCCCCAAATTAACTCTGGCTCGAGGGTACATCTCTGAACTCCTCTGACATCCGTCGTTGTAATCCCTCAACGTCGTCAGAGAGGTGACGGGTCCCGAAGGCCATACATACGATGGACCACTATGTCCCTAAACTGGAACAATAGAGCCCGAACGCTCCTTTGTCGGATCTAAACGATCCCGTTAAGTTGATCTTAGTCTCAAAGTTAGACTAACGTATCCTTAACAAACGTTTGAGTTGATCTTAGCCTCAAGTATGGCTGACGTATTCTCAAACCAAACCCCCAAACCCAAATCTAAGATAATACGGATTTGGACTAGTCCACGCCCTACGGGCGACGACATAACTCAGTCTCCGTAGACAATCCACGGGCAACAAAATACAAAACAAACACCCACGATACGAAGTGACCATCTGGAGAAGGAGAAAGTTGTTACCGCAATGCGGTAGCATAATTAACTGCAGGGGCTTGCGCCTGCAGGGAAGAGCGTCCCCACAATCAAAAACCCCTCAAATGAGGGGGAATCTGACGAAGTCTGCTACATCGGACGCATCCTTCTAAACCTTCGATACATGGTGCCATAAATCAACTTGGCATCTTCGGAGAGGTGGACGGATAGCACCAATTAGCATCTGCCCCGAATCTCAGCGCCAAGACATCGCAGTCCTGCGCGCCGCCGTTCGGAGGGGAACAGATTCTGGCACGCCCGGTGGGACCTTTTCCTCTTTCCACTCCACACTTCGTGTGTCGTAACTCGCGAACCAATCGCGGTTCGCTATTGGTTGCCCTTGGGTTTCAAGATACTAAAACTTGGCGTCTTGCTTATTGTAGAAAGCGAAGGATCGATGGCTTCTACTTCTGCGAAATTCTCCAATTGCTTGGACTGCAATTGCCACCAACGCTCTGCCTCTCCAGGAGGTATAGCCTACGGACCCCAAGCTGCTTCGTTATTCACAATGCCCGTGGAACAGGTCACTCGCGCCACCACAGGATTGTTCTTTGGGACCATGCTCCCGCCGACAGGCTTCACCGCTCCAGTGCTGACAACGGAAGCTCTCAAGAAGTCGGTCTTTGATCGTCTTGCCCCTGCCGCGGCTCCTCTCAACGAGTCGCCCAACGTCAACGCCTCGGTCTTCTCTAGATTGGGCCAGAAATCCTGCGAACTCATCATGGGGCCTACAATCTCAGAGAAGGCTGCTTCTAAGAAGGTGGCCGCTCCTGTCCCCGAAATTGTCAAGGCGGCTTCTCCGGCCAAAAGGTCGGTCTTTACAAGATTGACGGCTTCAGCTCCCGTCCCTGCTGCCCAAAGGACATCGGTCTTTGACAGGCTAATACCAACAGCGACCCCCCACCCAAACAGGGGGCAAGACGAAACCATTCTTACCGCTGACCCTACGCCGCCCGCTCGACACGCTCGACGTCGTCATTGACGCCGAGTAAGGAAGGCTGGGGGCAACTCTCCCTCCGGGTTGACTCCATCAGCCCCGGTGGCAGAAGTTAATGCTGCTGTTCCAACTGGGAGCAGCTTCGAAATGCTAAATAAGATGCGAAGGAATTCTCCTACTGCAGTGCTGAAGAGGTCTCCTCCCCCATTAAAAAAGGTTGTGGAAATAAAACCCAAACAGCCCCGATCTCCTCAACGGCTGTCTTCCAAAATCTATAAGGTTTGGCGGCAGGCCCGAGACTCGATCATCGATCCAAACTTCTCCTGCCAGCACAAGAAGCTGAAAATCCAACCGGAAGCTGGTCACCAGGCTAAACCCCAAAAGGCTGTTGATCAACTGGCTCATAAAAAGAGGAGGCCAGAGAAGACCCCCCAGCATGCAACGACCGCTAAAAGCACTGAGCCCAGACGCCCTAAGTCTGGGGGCATGGTGGTGCACACTGTCTACATGGCCTCTGGAAAGGAGGAAAGCCGCACTTCTACGGGCCATCGACCGCTAACCCGATCCGTGACGAAGGCCCAGGAGCAGCAACAAAAGCTTCAGGAAATGATGAATGCTATGGCCGCACTTACCGGGCCAAAAGAAAACCCAGAAACGTCCTCAGACGCACGCCAGGAGGAAGAAAACGACGCTGAATTCTTTCGCCGGATACTGGAGAAAAAGGACAAAGAGGCTGCTGAACAAGCGGCCAACATACAACGTATGGGCCTTCTCTTCCAAGATATGATAGGAATGATGATCCAGCAGGACTTACCCGCCGAGGATCCCCCAATCGTTCTTGAAGACGACCGAGGAGAAACGTCAAATCTACCACCAGCCCTCTCAACGGCCAAGGAGGAGGCAATCTCTAAGGCGGAATTGGTTGACTACATAGCCCAGCAAATCCGGGTTCATCACGCGACTGAGGCAGCTGGTCAAGTCGTGAAAACGGGACGGCCGTATCCAAGCTGGTACGACCAAATCAAATACCCGCAAGGCTATACGATACCAAAATTCCACGTGTACAAGGGGACCGGCAACCCCCATCAACATGTCGCCCAGTTCCGGGCCCTCTGCGGTAACACCGGCGGTGATGATAAACTGTTGCTCCGCCAGTTCGTGGGCAGCCTATCAGAAACTGCGTTCGAATGGTATTCAGAACTCCCGAACGATTCTATCAAAATGTTCGCTGAAATGGAGTTGTTATTCACTCAGCGATTCGCAAGTGCCAGCGAACGCACTCCAATAACTGCACTGATTAACGCCAGGGTAAAACCAGGCGAAACCTGGGTCCAGTACGCTATACGCTGGCGGAACTTGTGGTCGAGATGTGAACAACGCATTGAGGAGGCACCCGCAGTGGGCATGTTCGTAGGAACCCTAGACCCCCACGCAACTATCTCCCAGTTTATGATGTTCTTTAAGCCAACCACATTCCAGGCTTTGATCGACAAGTTGGCTCAGATGGACCAGATGGGTCATAGAGCACCTCCCCCGAAGTCGGAACCTCGGAATGACAAGGGTAAAGGAAGGGCAACCTTTGTTGCGAATGCCCAACAGCAACCTAACGCCCCGAAACCGGCAGATCAACTGGAGGAAAGACGTCGGTATTATAATGAGAAGATGAAACGCCCCTACTCGTTCCCACGAGACAATACGAAACGGTTATTCGAGCTGGCAATACGCAACAGACTTATAAGCCTACCAAATCCAAGGCGACCGCCGCAACCCACCGAGGTGAACAACCCTAACTATTGCCCTTACCATCAAACGGTAGGCCATCCGATTGAAGATTGCTTCGTCTTCAAAGGATGGATTGAAGATCAATACCTCCAGGGGAAGTTTGTGCTGTCCGAAAAGTGGAAGGTGAACCCACCACAACCGCATACTCCTAAGAAAGCAGATACACCGGGGGCAACCTGCTCCTTTATTGAAGAAGCTCCATGGGAGGTCGTGCTATCAACTAAAACCAAAAGAATGCTGAGAGACCTTCATGCGTGCCCTATGATCGAATGGAAGGACCCTCTTGAACCTCAAATTATCGAAGGGATGCTAAGGCGCCGCCCAACTACAAAAACTCGCGATAAGAGCCCAAATACTCACGCCCAATCGTCAAAATCTTCGAAGAAAAAGAAGAAGAAATCCAAGAAGTCCGTGAAGCCTGGAAACGAGCACACGAACTTGCAGAAGCAAATCGACGCACTGGAAGAGTACAATCAAAAGGCGCGAACTCCTGTCACACTGCAAGAGTTCCTCAACCACATCTTTCAAGAGGAAGATGATGGAGAGAGCTCGTCGGATGAATCCGAAGGATATGTGGCGAGTTGTAACGTAATCTCCCACTCGTTTACCGATGATGAAAAAACTCCTGGCACTAAGAAGCTGGAGGCAGAGCCTGTACCAGAGCGTGCATGGCCAACAGACGAAATGATCGACGCTTTTCTAGACGAGATTCGTCTAAAAAGTAAAACGGATCAGGAGCGTGAGATGGCAGCGTCAGAAGGAACCAAATGCAGGCGACTGAACGGAAGAGTTGAACTACCTTCGCCAGAGCGAAAGGCATCCGAAGTAGACAAGAAGATATTCAAGACGAGAAAAAGGTTTGCCAAAGCCATGTCAATGGGGATGAAGCTACCGCCCTCGGAAGGAAACACACACGATGGGGTGGAGAGGCACCCTGATTATTGCGCATATCACCGGAAAATATCACACCCCACAGAGGAGTGCGACGCCTTTAAGATATGGTGGCAAGGATATGTTGCTCGTCGGCAACATGTTAAGCGCATGAAACGCAAGAGCCGTCGGGAGCGAAGAAGTACTATCGATGGGCACGACAGAACTACTGGCAACTGTTACATGGTTAACGCCAGGGGGTCACAAGTTCTCACCTTTGGGAGCGACTCTGATGAAGAAATGGCTCTGGGCCCTCTCTTTAAAGAATCCGCTTCAGGGAAAGAGGAGAAATCGGAGATCTGCGAGAACATTCAGCCGCGCAATCGCACACTCCCAGAAAAGAATCTCGGGCCCGTAAGTAAAAGGGATAAGGGAAAGGAAAAGGTCACTGAAGATATCACTTTAGATGACAAAGTCATGAGAGAGTTGGCTGCCAAAGACCCTCCTAGAAAGGGTAAAGTGGACTATAACATCCTAGCGCACCTAAGGAAGCTACCTTCTCAGCTTAGCATTCTCGATGCCCTCCTATTATCAAAAGAGGCGCGAGACTCACTAATTAAGGCGTTACAAGAACCTGAGCAATTCCAAGCCTTGCTCGCCACTGAAAAGATGAAGGATGAACTGGAGGAAGTGCATACGGCCGACATCACTTTCGGTAATCAAGACCTCCTTCTCGGGACGTGCGACCACAACCGTCCCCTATATGTCTCCGGATACTGCCATGATATCCAGATAGGCAAGATCCTGGTGGATAATGGATCCTCCGTCAATCTCCTTAATGTTCGGGTGTTGAAGGAAATCTGCATGAGTGTGCAACACCTCGCTCGTGACAAAATTACTATCTCCGGTTTCGATTCACAATCGTCACGGACTCTCGGATCTGTGATACTAATATTACGCTTTGGACTTCTCGTCACGGACATCAAATTCCATGTCATTGACGCCAAGACCTGCTACAACGCCTTGCTCGGTCGTCCCTGGTTACACGAATACAACATCATCCCTTCTACACAACATCAGTGTATGAAGTACTTTAAGGATGGTTTCGAGTATACCGTAACAGGTGAGTTAAACCCATTTTCCGTGAACGAAGTCCGCAAATACGAAGATGCGAAGTACTTTTTGCCAGATTTCGAGGATACAGAAAGGTGTCGCAACCCGGAAAACAAAACCGCCGCCACCATCCCTGTTTTCGGGAGCGATACCGAAGAAGAGGAAGAGATAGTTTATGCAGGGCCATCTCAACGCAACAACCTGGGGACGCCCGCCCCCATGTTAGTCTTCGGAAGTGATTCAGAAGATGAAGTTAATGCTGTGTTCTCCAATCGGCTGTCAATACAAGCACCCCCTGGCGATGACCATAGTTTGCAAATCACCATGGTACCGCGAGAACACTACAAGGATCTCGACACGCTTCAGGCTCACAATGTGCAGGACCTGCAAACATTTTATGTCCCTCCCAGGCAAAGGGGTGAGAAGGTGATCCTATTCTACCGATCCTCAGCGTCGAAAATATAGAAAGAGATCTGGCATGGCGCGGATGCTACACTTGACAGGCTCCAACCCATCCGTCTGCCCAGATACTATACAAATGGATTAAAGAAGCTATTGAAGCGCCAAGGAGTACCCTTAGAACAGACCGTTCAGCAGGCTCGGTTCTACAACAGGATTTGGGATGTCCCCGGGACTCAACGCAAATTGCCCAACGGGAAGATGGAAACACTCGGGCTTGGATACGCAAGAGCCGGAAAACGGGAACGGGCCCACAGTAGCTACGCCATATATACCTTTGATGAAGAAGAGGATGCCTCGTCGGGAGATGCCAACCCCTCATCAAAACTAGACCCCGCGATTGAGGCGCCGAGTCCGTCATTTGAAGAACGAATGGGCAAGCCTATCAGGAAAGTGGGTCAGAAAGCTCGGGAAGACCACAACCGCGAAATGGCCATCTACGAGAAGGCCAGGACGCAACGTCTATTTCAACAGGCTGCAAAAGACAAAGACGCTCATCCTCGTTAATCCGTTGTACGAAAGGCCCGACGCAGAGACGGAAATAAATCAAGAAGCGGAAAGAGGAGCCGACAACAACGACGCAGGATTAGAGGGTTACGTGGTCGGGTGTTGCACGGCTCGGATTTGTCCCTCATGAAGAAGATGAGTCGAGCGTACTCCTTCCCCCGAGACAAGACGGAGAAGTTACTCAAGCTCGCTATAAAACATCAAATGATCGTGCTTCCAGAGTCTAGACATCCTGAGCAAGCTAACAAGGCTTCTCATCTGAGCTATTGCTCTTATCACCGAGCCATAGGACACCCTACCGAAGACTGCTTCACCTTCAAGAACTGGGTCGAGGACCAGTACCAACAGGGCAGATTCGCTTTATCCGACGGCTGGAAGGTAACGCCGCCACAAAAGCATGAGCCCAAGGCCGCAAGAGCAGAACCGGGTCCATCTCAGTCCGGGGAGCAGGTTCGCACCTGTTATACGATTACGATATTAGGAGAAGAGCCCGAGAACGTAGATGACCTTCCCCGGTGCTTTGAAAACAGCGATGATGAGGTGATCTCAGAATTTCCGCCCGCTCCGAAAGAACTGGAAGATGGTATACATACTACTGCAGATAACCTCAAGGAGATTGAGTTGGGATCGGCAGACGACCCGCGACCGACATTTGTCAGCGAGCTGTTATCCAAAGAAAGGGTGGCTGCGTTAAAGAGCGTGCTTCTACGGTATAAAGACTGCTTCGCATGGAACTACTCCGAGATGCCAGGATTAGATCCGGAGATTGCTGTGCATAAATTAGCAATATCCCCAGATATCAAGCCAGTCAAGCAGGCGCCAAGGAGGATGCGACTCGAGCTTGAGATGAGCATCAACGCCGAAATCAAGAAGCTGATCGATTCTGGATTTATCCAAGAAGTCCAATATCCCGACTGGATCGCCAATATCGTCCCGGTAATGAAGAAGAATGGGACGGTACGCATATGCGTGGATTTCAAGGATCTCAATAAAGCCTGTCCCAAGGATGATTTCCCAGTACCAGTAACCGAGCTAATGATAGATAACACGTCCACTCACGAAGTTTTCTCCTTTATGGATGGTTCGTCAGGATACAATCAGATAAAGATGCATCCCGAAGACCAGAAGCACACCGCTTTCCGCACCCCTTTGGGTATATTTTGCTACAGGGTTATGCCCTTTGGTCTAAAGAACGCTGGCGCTACCTATCAAAGGGCCATGACAAAGATCTTTGATGACCTCATACACGACGTCGTCGAGTGCTATATCGATGACCTCGTAGTAAAGAGCATGTCATACGAAGATCATTTAAAGCATCTGGAGACTGTATTTCGACGCCTTCGGCAATATAATTTGAAAATGAATCCCCTCAAATGCGCGTTTGGAGTCTCCTCGGGCAAATTTCTGGGATTCATCGTTCGACACCGAGGTATTGAAATAGATCCGTCAAAGATTAAGGCGATCATGGAAATGCCTCCGCCAAGAACCCTCAAGCAGTTGCGGTCTCTCCAAGGGAAGCTCGCATACATCCGGCGGTTTATCGCTAATCTTTCGGGCAAATGCCATCCTTACAGCCACCTGATGAAAAAGGGAACTCCATTCGCTTGGGATCACAAATGTCAAGGTGCACTAGACGAGATCAAGCAGTACCTGCAGAACCCTCCGGTGTTGGCCGCGCCGGTCAAGGGAAAACCCCTCATTCTTTATACGACCGCCCTCGAAGGTTCCTTGGGCGCGTTATGGGCACAAGAGAACGATCAGGGGAGAGAGAGGGCAGTCTATTACTTAAGTCGAGTTCTACTGGGGGCAGAAAGCAACTACTCTCCTATTGAAAAACATTGCTTGGCGTTAATCTTCACGATAACAAAGCTCAGGCACTATGCGTTGGCACATGAAGTCCGTCTCATTTCAAAAGTGGATCCCCTTAAATACTTGATGTCGAAAGCCATATTGACGGGACGACTCGCTAAGTGGGCCCTGCTCTTGATGGAGTTCTCGATAACGTATCAACCTCTCAAGGCAGTGAAAGGCCAGGCCATTGCTGACTTCCTCGCTGAGCACCCGATACCGGCCAATTCTCCTCTGAACTGTGATCTGCCGGACGAGCATGCATTTGATGCGATTAGCGGCGGAAGCACCCGATGGGAACTCTATTTCGATGGAGCGTCCTCCATAAAGAAGCAGAAACAAGGTATCCCAATGATCAAATCGGGGATAGGCCTCATCTTTGCAACTCCACAAGGAGGGATAATGCGCTTCGCCTTCTCCTTAACAGAGCCGAGGACAAACAATGAAGCTGAATACGAAGCTCTGATAGAAGGCCTCGAGATCGCCATCGACATGGGAATTGAAGACCTCCTTATATACGGGGATTCTCAGCTGGTCGTTAGTCAAGTAAATGGTGACTACCAAACGTGCAAGCCGGAGTTGGTGAAGTACGGCGAAAAGGTGCAACAACTATTGACCCAAATTCCCTCCTATACTTTGGAGAACATACCGCGCGCGGAAAACAGCAAAGCAGACGCGTTGGCTAAACTTGCTAAAGAACTGGCTGACGAGAACCTCGATGACGTCAGAATCGTGGTACAAAGCCGTCGAGTGCTCGCCCCGGCAGAAATATCTCCGGAATCATGCGAAGAAAAGGGAGCGACTGAGCAGACGACCATACAAATAAAAGACCATGAGAAGGCCGAAGACTGGAGGGAAGTCTTCATAGACTACTTTAAGTCCCACCGAATGCCCAAAGAAGTGTCCTCAAGACATCAGCTCATGAAACGAGCTCTATCTTTCGCTTTCGTCAACGATATTCTATACAAAAGATCGTTTGATTCTCTATGGCTGAGATGCTTAGGACCTGACGAAGCAGAAAGAGTCATTCAGGAAGTTCATGACGGACTTTGCGGTTCTCACCAAGCAGGCCCAAAGATGAAGTTAAAAATTAAACGGATAGGTTACTACTGGCCCACGATGATCCAGGACTGCCTCGAGTACGCGAAGCAATGCCACTCATGCCAGATTCATGGAGACTTCATCCACCAACATTCGAATCCACTGCACCCAACGGTAGCTAGCTGGCCGTTCGAAATGTGGGGGACTGACATAGTCGGCCCCATTGAGCCAGCATCATCCCGGGGACACCGTTTTATCCTGGCGACAACTGATTATTTCTCCAAATGGGCAGAAGCAGTACCACTGAGGGAAGTGAAGACGGAGAATATCCTCCATTTCTTCAAGACGCACGTCATCTATCGGTTCGGAACTCCACGGCGGATTATCTCCGATAATGGGCCGGCCTACCGAAGCCATAAGATTAGCCGCTTCGCACAGCAGCACAATATAGACTGGAGATATTCTTCGGTTTACAATCCACGAGCTAACGGTCTGGCCGAGGTCTTCAATAAGACCTTGACGAAGATCATAAAAAAGACCGTTTCCAGGAATAAGAGAGACTGGCACGAAAGGCTGCAAGAAGCCCTTTGGGCTTATCGAACTACGTTCAAGACGGCCACGAACACAACGCCGTACGCGTTGGTATTTGGGACGGAAGCAGTGCTCCCCCTCGAGATAGAGTTACCCTCTCTACGAGTAGCAGTCCACCACGAGCTGACGAACGAAGAAAATGCTCACCTTCGGCTTGAGGAGCTTGATGCCCTCGACGAAACCCGGCTCATAGCGCAACAACATCTAGAGGCCTACAAAGCAAAGATGACGCGCTCGTACGAAAGATTGACCAGGCCGAGGACATTCCGCCAAGGCGAACTCGTACTAGTGGTCAAAAGACCTATGATCCCCAATCGTGCCAAGCGAGAAAAATTTGAGCCAAACTATGAAGGCCCGTACATCATAGACAAGGTCTACCAGGGTGGAGCCTACCTACTCATGGACATGCACGGTGAAAGGCCTTTCAGGCCAATAAACGGCCGCTTCTTAAAGAAATACTACGCTTAGTAAGCCACAGCCTGGGTCAATGATAGATGACGACGACTATGCCCGCTCACTATCTTCCTAGGCTCAGACTTTACAAGCAGCAGCCGACCTTCCCATAATGACGGACCGAAACGTCCTTAAACTAACGATGGACCGAAACGTCCTTAAACTAACGACGGACCGAAACGTCCTTAAACTATCGACGGACCGAAACGTCCCTAAAATTACTACCGCAGTATCTTTAGGCTGACGAGATAAAAAAAAGGAAAGAGAGAAAAAAAATAAAAAAAATATGTATATGAAAAAGAATAAAAAAAAAACGGTATGTCCATAAGCAAAATGGGCACGGATGAAAACCCGAAAGGGCTCCGTGAGTAAAAACAGCAGGGCTGCCGGCAAGTGCTCGTGAAAACCCGAAAGGGCGCGACCTTGTTAAAAAAAAAAGTGAAAAAGAACAAAAAAAAAACGGTATGTCCATAAGCAAAATGGGCACGGATGAAAACCCGAAAGGGCTCCGTGAGTAAAAACAGCAGGACTACCGGCGAGTGTTTGTGAAAACCCGAAAGGGCGCAACCTCGTTAAAAGACACTTGTAGGGGCCTCTCGACCTTGTAAGGAGAAACCACCTGCGTGAGATCCTTACGACTCACAAAGGAGCAACACACTTAGGGATCCTCACGATCCCTAAGGAGAAGATACACTTATGAGATCCTCACGACTCGTAAGGGGAATTCTCTTATGGGACCCTCACGGCTCATGAGATTTAAAAGTCTTAAGTTACAGAAACCTAAACCTGTTCTTAAGCAAATCCTCCACAACCTTCGATATTTTCCTACAAGAGGCTCGATACTGACCCTTGTATACAATCCACGGGCGCGAAAAAACATTTCCCCAGCAAAGTCCCACCTGTGACTAGGGATATGCCCACATGGTGAACAACCCTTATAATTCCTCTCGACTTATAAGGAGAAAACCCTCTTGTAGGATCCTTACGACTTACAGAGGAACATACACTTAGGAATCCTCACGATCCCTAAGGAGAAAATACACCTGCAAGATCCTCACGACTTGTAGGGAGAAATACCTTTGTGAGACCCTTACGGCTCACGAAGTCAAAAGCCTTGGTCGACAGGACCCTTAAGCCTGTTTACTAAGCCACCTTTGTTCAATATCGACAGAAGCAAATGATGATTCGCTCCTGGCAACATCCCAGTTGCAGCGGTGCTGATGCCGAAATCGGTGTCCAAAATCCAAGCTTGCGGCGAAAAAGCTAGCAAACCACACATGCCTACAAAATAGCCGAAATGATGGGGCAACTTGCAATAAAAAGCAGCAAGTAAAAATGAAGGCATAAAAAAAAATAGCCGAAATGATGGGGCAACTCGCAATAAAAAGCAGCGAGTAGAAAATAAATAAATAGCCGAAATGATTGGGCACCGCGAAAAATAGCTGAAATGATGGGGCAATCGCGACCTTCGCGATATAAAAGCTGAAACGATAGAGCATCGCGGAAAAAGAAATAAAATAAAAATAAAATGTATGCCTTACAGGTGATGTTCCATCACACCCTGTATACAATCCAATGGCATAAACAAAAAGGGAACATACCTCCCTCCCCCAGGTTTCACCAAAGAAAGAAGCTAAAGCTCGACGGGCCACAAGCGACCTAGAGATCAGCCCAATATTCGTCTCGTAACAACGGACACAACTTCAAGCTAAGCGGAACAGCGGCAACTCCCAGTTCCATGGCTCGGTGGTATACATATCGCCAACAGTCAAACCTCCATCCCGTGAAATGCGGATACAATCAGCAAAATTCCTGATTATGTGGAACGCGGATAATGTCACTCTTTGACCCCGTGGAAAACGTCCAGAGCGGATCCTGGTCCTCGCAGAGCACGGCAGTGAACCCATGTGAAGCATCCAGAGCGGAGCCTAGTCCTCTCCGAGCGCGGCAGTGAACCCGTGTGAAGCATCTAGTGCAAAATTCCTGGTCACGTGGAACGCGAATAATGTCACTCTTTGACCCCGTGGAAAACGTCCAGAGCGGAGCCTAGTCCTCGCCGAGCACGGCAGTGAACCCGTGTGAAGCATCTAGTGCAAAATTCCTGGTCACGTGGAACGCGGATAATGTCACTCTTTGACCCCGTGGAAAACGTCCAGAGCGGAGCCTAGTCCTCGCCGAGCACGGCAGTGAACCCGTGTGAAGCATCTAGTGCAAAATTCCTGGTCACGTGGAACGCGGATAATGTCACTCTTTGACCCCGTGGAAAACGTCCAGAGCGGAGCCTAGTCCTCGCCGAGCACGGCAGTGAACCCGTGTGAAGCATCTAGTGCAAAATTCCTGGTCACGTGGAACGCGGATAATGTCACTCTTTGACCCCGTGGAAAACGTCCAGAGCGGAGCCTAGTCCTCGCCGAGCACGGCAGTGAACCCGTGTGAAGCATCTAGTGCAAAATTCCTGGTTACGTGGAACGCGGATAATGTCACTCTTTGACCCCGTGGAAAACGTCCAGAGCGGATCCTGGTCCTCGCAGAGCACGACAGTGAACCCGTGTGAAGCATCCAGAGCGGAGCCTAGTCCTCGCCGAGCACGGCAGTGAACCCGTGTGAAGCATCTAGTGCAAAATTCCTGGTTACGTGGAACGCGGATAATGTCACTCTTTGACCCCGTGGAAAACGTCCAGAGCGGAGCCTGGTCCTCGCCAAGCACGGCAGTGAACCCGTGTGAGGCATCCAGAGCAAATACCGGACCGTGGAGTCCTTAAAATCCACGGACTATGACGTCCTTAACCTCGACTGTGATGTCTTAAAACTAACGATCAACTACCCCGATCCCCTACGGATTCCGCCTTGGTTTAAGGGTACATCTCTTCACTCCTTTGATACCTGGCGTTGTAATTCCTCAACGTCTTCGAAGAGGTGACGGGTCCCTGCAACCAAACATCGGACTGTGGAGTCCCTAAATCCACGGACTATGAGGTCCTTAACCTTGACCGCGATGTCTTAAAACTAACATCGGACTGTGGAGTCCTTAAATCCACGGACTATGAGGTCCTTAACCTTGACCGTGATGTCTTAAAACTAACATCGGACTGTGGAGTCCTTAAATCCACGGACTATGAGGTCCTTAACCTTGACCGTGATGTCTTTAAACTATGATACTTGGAGCAGCCTCTGATCCTGTGAAACACGGATAAGGATGACCGCATCCAACACTTACAAGTCCTCACGACCTGTAAGGAAGAAAAACTCTCTTGTGGGATCCTTACGACTCTCAAGGGAAAACCCTTTTAAGGATCCTCACGATTCTTAAGAAGAACTCACACCTATGGGATCCTCTCGACCTGTAGGGAGAAAGACTCCTTATGAGACCCTCGTGGCTCATAAGATGCAAAAGCCTTAGGAAGCAGATCTTAACCCTGAATCCTGAGCCATTGCTGTCCTGCAAGGAGATCAAGATAGAATATCCGCAGAATACACTCAATGAAAAGGGGACACATCATTGAGAAGAAAAATGTATCTTTTATTCATAAACCAAAATGGGTACAAAGTACAATTCATGAAAGAAACAAAAAAGAAAGTACTCTCATCCATGAGCGTGTACAAAAAGGAAGGAAAAGATACAAATGTTTCAAGCCGGCGGGCGATTCAGCAACTTGGTCAGCTCATCCTGCTTTTGTTGGACCACGGCTTCATGACGCAAGATCTCCAGAAAACGAGCCTCCGCCTGAGCTTGCTGAGCCTGATACGAAGCGAGCCGAGCTTCAAGCTCTTTCTCAGTGGCCTTATGAGCCTCGACCCTCTCACGAGTGAACGTGGCAGCTTTATCGAGAGCCACCACCTCTTTGATGGACTCCTGAAGCACCCGCCAGAGTTCGTATGCTTTATTGGCCTTGGCTATGAGGCTGGCCTGAAGCTTGCTCAGCGCCTTAGAAGCCAATGCCCTCTCCGAAAATTTACGGCCGAGCCCTTTTCTCGAACAACCATATGTTCGCTACGTGTCACTCTATCAGGCCACGTAAGCTCGCTTTCGCGATCGCGGCCTTGGAAACAAGACATTTACAAGACCGTATAAATGGACTTCCAGTCGACGGGAATAATCGATCTAAAACACGCTCACATCACCTGACGTGAAAGGCAACAAGAAAGGAAAGTGATGATAGCATTTACAATTAAAGAAAGTTCTCATGAGAAGAATACAAAGTTTATTTATGCAAGCGGAAACATACATGCTAGCACCAAGCTTACATGGAATTTCGACATAAAGCGTAGAAAAGGAGGGACTAATTTAAAAATGTTCTACGCTAACGGAAAAGATCACCAAACAAGGGATCAGAAATACAAGGGTTAACAAAACAAAGAACAAGGTTCTCCATCTCTCTCTCTGCTCTCTCTAATACATCAAAGCGACGGTTCTCACGAGAAGTCGCTTTCCATTGATTGGCACCATGGCCATCTGCAAAAGTAGACATAACAGCCCGTCGGGCTCTTATCTCGCTCAGCAGATGAATTGAGCAGTCCTTCAAAGCCTGAGTAATCAGGCACGCCTCATGAAAGCCCTCGAGCTTTTCTTCCGCCGCATCAAGCATCGCCAGGGTCATTTCTGCTGGGTGAGGAGGGATGTCGGCAAGCACGGCCGTGAGGATCATCCGGAGCCAGAGAGAACCCATCGGGAGGGGGGACCCCCTACGGATCGAGAGTTCATGCATGGCTGAGTCGCATTCGTTGTCGGTAAGGAGGGGATCCACCAACCGAGCAGCAAAGCGGGGGAGCATCTCCTCGATAGGAACTTCCCATGGCTGTCGACGAGCGTGCGGACGATTGCAGGCCATGGCACTCGTTTGTTTCTCAAGACAAGTTACAAAAAAATAATAATAATATAAATCTCTCCGTAAAGGGAAAAGAAAGCTATAGCCTCATATATAAAGAAGTGCATTAAGTGCTGTGCGCGGAAAATCTTGCATGGTAAAGCTATTTCCAAGGCCAAAAAAAAGGAAAGGCATCTAAAATCAAGGAGATGAAATTATTTCCAAGGCCCTTTCTCTGCACCCAATATTATGCACTGAAAATACGGCATGGGAAAATTTTGTGAACAGCCCCATCAAGGGACCCCATGTGCAGAACACGTGAGGCCTAAACCTGATGTACACTTAAAAGGAAATATATGGAATAGTACCCTGCATATTAAAAGCACAAACAACAACAGTAGCAAAATGATAAAATCCCAGAGAAAAGACATGCAAACATAGAAAGACATAATAACACTTGTCACTCATACTTCAAGAAGTTCATACAAAATACAGAGGACACATTTACAACGGTAGAACTTCAGATGCGGCGCATGGGTTGAGAAACTCAAAATTAACTTTATTCAAGATCTTCCAAGCATTTCGAACCTCCCGAGTGTGCTTCCTCTCATGATCACAAGCATCGGGGTCCCCGCGGATGTCCTCTACCCTCCGGTAGGCGGCAAGTATGGCTGATTGCTGAAAAATCTGATGCAGGAGATCAATGAGATTATCCCGCCTTCTCTTTGAGATCAAGTGCATCAGATACACCGAGTGTACTTTATCCTCGGCGGCGTCCAACGCCCCAAGCGGCACACCAGCACAGAATAAAGGGAGAGCCTCCCTGATCGCCAGCACGATCAGCCTCAGAAGGGAAGAGCGACGGGGGAGTAGCCGATGGTTGTACTCGTCAAAGCGACTCATGATCTCGGCACATTGAGCATCGGTGAACTCCTGGTTCTGACTGCGGCCCAGTACACGAATATTCCCGTAGGAAATGATCTCGTCAAGACTATACAGATGGGCAGCCATGATACCTGAAATAAAGGTCATGAGAATCATTAGAAAACCACCATTTCATTAATTGCAGAAGAACAACCTCGGGCCAAGAGACCCCAGGAAGCCTCCGCATGAAGAAATCAAGTCCTTCATTGGAATTAAATTCCTTATTAAGAAAAGGGAATTAAATTCCCAGAAACATTTTTGGATGGAATTAAATTCCATGGAGTTGAAACGCCATCATCATCTCCCCAAACATCATCTAAATCCTGAGAGATCTACAGTTCGAAGGTTAAGCGGTTTCATGTTCTTATGAAAAAAAAACAGGAAGAAAAAAGGGTAAAAACCCTTGTTTTGGATTTAAAATCCAGAGGAATGTGAAGGTCCATCGTTTGTCCAAGAACATTACCTGAGGAAAAGAATTCTTTTCGAACAGAGTTAAACTCTGAAGATTGTTTCAAGACAGAGAACTAAGCTCTGGAAGCGAGAATTAAATTCTCAAGGAAAAAGTTCTCAGAAGAAGAAGATGAGCAAAGTGAAGGCTCCTATGAAAAGACAGAGGTATTTATAGAAGGCAATGGAAACGTTTCATCTCCCCAGATCCCTAAAGGAATCCAACGGTCGTAAGAGGTGACAGCGTTGCACTCACGTGCTGACACATGAGAACAACGCTGTGGGGGCATTTGTTTCCTGATTTAAAATCAGGAAAGCTTATGGAAAAAGCTTCAGAAGAGGGTCACGTGCTTACACTGACCAGCAGTCACGTGTTGGCACGTGACATCCAAAAGTACCGGCAAAGCAAGTGCAGTTTCCCAACAACATCAAAGAGAGGGGCTTCAGTGAAGGTCACGTGCTCCCACGTGACCTGGGTCACGTGTCGGCACGTGACACTTAAAAGCAGCAGCAAAGACCCAACGCTTCCTGATCAAATCAAGGAAAAAGCTTCAGAAGGGGTCACGTGCTCCCACGTGACCCGGGTCACGTGTTGGCACGTGACGATCAAAACATCAGAATTGTTCTCCAGTTAAATCAAGAAAAAGAGTTCAGACAAGGGTCACGTGCTCGCACGTGACCAGGGGTCACGTGGTGGCACGTGACGGTTAAGCAGCAACCAGAAGACAGAGCGCAGAAAGAAAGAAGAAGGCTCATTCCAAAGGGGGTCACGTGCCCACACGTGACCATGGGTCACGTGGTCATACGTGACCGGCTTTCAAAGCCCATTTCGTTGACAGAATTAAATTCTGAAAGAGATTCGAATCTTTCCAAAGGAAAGCGATTATCTGGAACCAATCGAATTAAAGATTTAAAGATGATTGAATATCATTTATCTATGGGAAAATCTCGGGTTTGGAAAGATTTCCCCTCTAAATCTAACCGAAATAACAAAGGGGAATCCCAGGACTTGAAATCCAATGGTGAATAAAATTCACCCAATAATCCAAAGGTCAAAAACGAATGATGGATGCAAATCAAACCTCTCAATGAAGATTCGTCAAAAACTAATTGATTCGGCTGCTTCTCCTATAAATAGGAGCCAAGAGACACAAAAAAAGAGATATATACGCAGAGGGAAGAAAGGGAGAGAGAGCCTTGATACTTCGAGGAACTTGGATCTTCTGCAAAAGAAAACCCTAGGTAAGAAAGGGAAGGCTCCTTGAAGGAAAAGAGAATTTAATTCTCAACAGAGTTTAACTCTGATATATAAAACAGAAGAACATATTTCTTCTCTCTTTGATAGAGGATCTGCAAAGTGCACATCTCCCCTTGAGGTTGAGAATTTAATTCTCAATGAGTCGAGATCCTGCCATGCAGATCCAAAACATAGAGAGGGAATGGAAGCCCGAGAATTTAATTCTCACAGAACTATAGGAATTTCATTCCTTTGAAATAAAACTAGGGCTTGACCCTGTGTTATGGGAATTTAATTCCTTCAGAACAAAAAGAAACAGGGTTTAACCCTAATTAAGAACCTAGTTCTGTTGGAACAGCGGGGATTTAATTCCCTTGATCATAACTTAACAGAAAGTGGGAATTTAATTCCTTAAAAGCTTTTATTAGGGTTTAACCCTATTTAGTTCTTCACATGTATGAGGAATTTAATTCCTACAGAAAATTCAGAGTCCAACTCTATTCAGAATATAAATCTTCAAAAGGAAGTAGGAATTTAATTCCTCTGAAATTACTGTCAGGGTTTAACCTTACTAACAGATCCTCTAAACAACATACATAGAGGCAGGGTCACGTGTCACCACGTGACCCCCCCAAAAGATCTACAGAAAGTCCCTTGAAGCAGTGCCCCACGTGACCCACGTGACCCTAGGCAGAAGCTTTAACGTATAAGCATTTGAATGCCCGTCACGTGATGGCACGTGATGCTCTAAAAGATGCAATAGTCTCAGAAGAACAAATGAAGGGAGGGCGCTCTCACGTGTCGCCACGTGACCCCTCTTGCCTTAGTGTTTAACACTAAATTGAAACTCTCGAACCCAGTGTTAAAACACTGTTGGGCCTTAGTGTTCAACACTAATAAAAAAAAAAACTTTATTTGCAGTGTTCAACACTGACTATCTTAGTGTTTAACACTAATTTGAGATCTCTGTCGCCAGTGTTTGATACTGATCTGTTTTAGTGTTTAACACTAATTTGAAAAGCCCTGTCGCTGGTATTTAACACCAATTATCTTTTAGTGTTAAACACTAACTTGTCAATCTCATCCTCAGTGTTCAGCACTGGTTGGTCTTTAGTGTTTAACACTAGACATTGGTCCAATTAGCTAAATGGATAGAGGCAAAGCCTCTCCTGATTGGACTTAGCCCAAGCTGGCCATAAGTCTTCAATTCGTAATCAACTGGGCTAATGGGCTCATAATATAATTAATTGGTCTTGATCCCAAATTGGGCCAAGGACTATTTAATCCACTCCGGTTCTAGGGTACATCTCTTCACTCCTTTGATATTTGGTATTGTAATCCCTCAATGTCTTCAAAGAGGTGACGGGTCCCGACGACCACACATTGATATGGACTGTGGGGTCCTTAAACCCGTGTCTAATGCAAAATTCCTGGTTACGTGGAACGCGGATAATGTCACTCTTTGATCCCGTGGAAAACGTCCAGAGCGGATCCTGGTCCTCGCAGAGCACGGCAGTGAACCCGTGTGAAGCATCCAGAGCGGAGCCTAGTCCTCGCCGAGCGCGGCAGTGAACCCGTGTGAAGCATCTAGTGCAAAATTCCTGGTTACGTGGAATGCGGATAACGTCACTCTTTGACCCCGCGGAAAACGTCCAGAGCGGAGCCTGGTCCTCGCTAAGCACGGCAGTGAACCCGTGTGAAGCATCCAGAGCACATACTGGACCGCAATGTCCGTAAACTACCCATGGATCGCAACGTCCTTAAACTACCCATGGACCGCAACGTCCTTAAACTAGAACAATAGAGCCCCGCATGCTCTTTTGTCGGATCTAAACGGTCCCGTTTAAGTTGATCTTAGCCTTAAAGATGGCTAACGTATCCTTAAACCTTCAAACAAACTGGATTATGAATCCCCCAAATTAACTCTGGCTCGAGGGTACATCTCTGAACTCCTCTGACATCCGTCGTTGTAATCCCTCAACGTCGTCAGAGAGGTGACGGGTCCCGAAGGCCATACATACGATGGACCACTATGTCCCTAAACTGGAACAATAGAGCCCGAACGCTCCTTTGTCGGATCTAAACGATCCCGTTAAGTTGAGCTTAGTCTCAAAGTTAGACTAACGTATCCTTAACAAACGTTTGAGTTGATCTTAGCCTCAAGTATGGCTGACGTATCCTCAAACCAAACCCCCAAACCCAAATCTAAGATAATACGGATTTGGACTAGTCCACGCCCTACGGGCGACGACATAACTCAGTCTCCGTAAACAATCCACGGGCAACAAAATACAAAACAAACACCCACGACACGAAGTGACCATCTGGAGAAGGAGAAAGTTGTTACCGTAATGCGGTAGCGTAATTAACTGCAGGGTCTTGCGCCTGCAGGGAAGAGCGTCCCCACAATCAAAAACCCCTCAAACGAGGGGGAATCTAACGAAGTCTGCTACATCGGACGCATCCGTCTAAACCTTCGATACATGGTGCCATAAATCAACTTGGCATCTTCGGAGAGGTGGACGGATAGCACCAATTAGCATCTGCCCCGAATCTCAGCGCCAAGACATCGCAGTCCTGCGCGCCGCCGTTCGGAGGGGAACAGGAACCTCCAATTGACGGGCCATGTGTATAATGCGAACTCATTCTGTGATATGTGCGTTGTGCTTGAAGATAATTTTAGGCCTTTTTGAACATATCAGAGGCTATCACACGGGGTCACGTTGCCCGGTTAGCGGACGGGAGTCCCGAAAACAATGGACCCCTTTATGTCGGAGAGTTTCGAGAAGGAGAAAAGGAGAGTAGGAAAGAGATCGAGAGTGAGAAGCATGGGACCCCTTGATGAGTCTCGAAAGCGGGAACCCTTGAAAGGGGTTTAGAAGGAGGGATCCCTTTATGGAGGGATCTCGAAGAAGGGAACCCCTTCTGGGGTCTTGACAGAAGGAGACCCCTTTTGGGTGTTTCCCGAAAACAATGGACCCCTTTAAAGGGTCCCGACAGGGGACCCCTTTGGGGGCCCGACGTTAAGAGTCCCTCTTTGGGGGGTCCCAAAACAGGAAACCCCTTTAGGGGTTCCGAAGGCAGGAACCCCCTTCAAGGTATCTTAGATATTCAATACGCTTTCAAATTTTCGAGAGCCTCAACAATCAATAGTAAGATGAGAGACATCAATTTGAGAGAGATTAATGAGACATTTATAACTCCGAGCGAATCCGAGAGTTTTCGAGAGTTTCAGACTCGATACGCGATCGGGGATGATTCGTGAGGTATTTATAAGTATTTATGCATCATAGACCAGAACAGGGACCCCGAAGGGGGGCCTGAAACAGGTATCCTAAAGGGGATCCTAAGGTTGAACACGGGTGTATCTCGTATTCATATGTAACACCCTAGCACGATCGAACGTTATATACCGATATTATTTAGTATTTTGAATTTTGTTTTTATTTATTTGGGTTGTGATTTGTTTGGTTACTGTATGTGTTTATCGGACCTGACCCGTTTGCGTGAAACCCGTTAAGGTGCTAGAGTATTTTTTATTAATATTTATCTGTAGACTAAATCTATATGAATCTTAAACAACAAATATATAATATTTAAATTATATGTATATATTTTTCTGATACATACTCTATGTATATTTACATATATTAATTTTCAGCATGTCTTATCTTATTTGAATATCTCATGTTATTTTATTAACTATTATCTATTACACCTAAATCCTAATATTCTAAGATTTTGGGTGTGACATTAGATTGGAATATTTTCTTTTAACTCTTAAATTTATGGCTTAAGAGGGCTACGTATCTATAGATTATTTTCAATATATTTTCTTGAGATTTAGTAAAGACGGATCAGAGATTTGTAATATCTTTTAAATATTATTAGTTATATATATATATAATATACTATGATACTATGCAGGTTTATGAATATGCATGTCCATGAACACACATGTTAAACTTCTCCAATGTTATATTTTATATTATTCTAAACTAAGTTAGAATTCTTGATAAAAATTCCACTTGTTGTCTCAAATGCTACAAGTTTTTCTCTTTGTGGAATGCAAATAACTATATAGCATGACTGGAATTTGGAAAGATTCTTAAAGAATTGTCGAAATATTACAGCATGATATCGGTTTGATGAACGTTTGACGAGTTGGCGCTATTTTATGCCCAGAAACTACGGACCATTGAGAGCATACTATAATTTGGAAAGTCAGTAGATTGATAGTGTGATCTACTTTTGTTCTAGTGCAGTATAAGTTTTTGTAGTGATGGAGGCACCCAACAGAGGGTAAGCTTGGAGTGCTTCGGGTTTTCCGTCGTTCCGTGTCCGTTCGTGTTTGTGTTCATATTCATCGAGACCGAGGCAAGTTTACAACTTGCTATATGCTATAGTTATATCTATATACGTATATTGTCGTAACATTACTGATTATTACTATTATACCGTTTATATCTATAATCTGTATATCGTTGATCAGTTAATAATAACAAGTTTTATAAACTGCAGTTTATAATGAAGTGTAGGAATTAATATGGTTTATTTTTCGTTACACTGTTTATAGCACCTAAATAAAGGTTACGACTGTATTTCATCATGATCTGTTTGCACGATATTATTACAAATAAACACTTTATCTAATTTAATATACTACCTTGATATGCTTATAAACCGACATCTTGTTACTGACATTTCTATCTTGCTTGTACCTATTTGCCTATAATACTTACCGATGCCAACAATCCTGACTTGTTGTCCTGATGGACGTGACCTGCTGTCAAGATAAACATAACATGTACCTGTCTGCTCCTGTGTTGGCATTAAATAGATATTAGTCATACTTAACTTAGAAAACGAAACCTGAAGAAATGGGGAAATCAAAAGTGTAACTGAACTGTAATTTAAAAGGATATTACATGTTTTCATAGTTCCGGGGGTAACGGAACAGAATCATTCTTGATTCATACATCTTGATCAATGATCCGGGAGGTAACAGGATATATCTTGGTCCGTGGTTCCGGAAAGTAACGGGACATATACTTTTGAGTTATATGGAGGAGTACATTCATTGGTTTCAAATACCTGTAGGATAGTTAACCTAGAAACATAGACCTTAGGATATACATGACATGTTTAAATACCTATAGCCTGCTGTTATAATACCTGTGATTGTTTTGTTTATACTCATACCTTATTTTACACGTGACATCCTATATAGCACACTGTTCAGTTTATTATTATGATATTTATGACACACTGACGTCTGTGTTTTGCATAGCCCAGATACTTGACTTTAGCATATGAGAATCATGGGTATTTCGACAGGATCGTCGATCATTGAGGATCATTCTACTAATATAGTTCTTATTTATGATTTAGGTTTTCTCTTATTTCCTTGGATCTTTACTGCTGCCGCTATCGTTTCCTATTATTGTTTATCGTAGTTATTGGACATGTTTAGAGATGGATAGTTAGATTATTTGTTCTTGATTACTGATTGACAGTCTTAATGTGACTATAGAAGAAAGTTTTCTTACCATAGGTAGCATGGCTGGCCGAGTTACGTCCCGAAATTTTGGTATCTTGTGAAGCGGAGCGTGACAAGATTCTGTTGGTACCTGAGCATAGGTTTTAGGTTAGATGGGCTTGGTTCAATTTGTAGTTGGGTATGGTACCCAATACATTGTCTTTAAGACCTAGAATTTTAGTAACATGTCCTGCCATATTATTGTCTTTCCATTCAAATTCTTGAAGCTTATATTTCCCTTAAACTCTTTTATCTCGACTTTATGGAAATGATACTGCATCTCAGCTTGGAATCCTTTTGATTCCTTATTATTTCTTCCTTATTAATCTCTCGATTCTGATAGTAGGATTTAGACGACTTGGATGGAATTATGTGGTTGTAACTATATACCGCGGCATGGTTACAATGCGGTACTCTATTTAGGTATCATGGAGTCCTATTTCGATTCATTTTTCTTGACTTATATTCATTCTACTACTTTGTTTTCTCTTGGTTTCATTGCTTACGAATTTATGTCTTAACACGAGCTTGAATCCAATAACCGTGTTATATCTTTCCCTTTGTCCCGTAATGACCAATCCGTCTGCGTTTCGAAGAACAAGGAGAAATATAGGAGAGCGTATGATGATTGCAGTAGTTTGAGATTTATCCCAGCTGGAGTTGGTACAGACCACTTGATTGATCTCAAAAACTATCTATTAACCGCAATCAAGAACGGCGTCGCTATGCAGCTAGCCGGTGAGTACGGGTCGGTCCACAGGGATGTTGTGAATTTCCTGATCGCTCTTACGAGTTAATTCCAAACGGTGTGAATGGATTAATTAAATCTAAAAACTAAATTAATCTAGGGCAATTGAATTAAAGATCTAACTATCTAACTAGGGCAAGGAATTTAATTTATACTAGGACAGAGAATAAAAAATTACCTAGGGCAAGAATTAAAATTAATTACTTACTTTACAGATGGCTCTCTCCAAACATCAACACAAGACTTGTCAGATCTGAATTTCTGAAATCAAAAGAGGTATCGATACTCTCCAAAAGAAATCTAAATTTTATTCATAGAAAGAGGCATAGGGAGGCATGAAAAGAATACAATGATTTGGGCTTCTATTTATAAGACATAGAAACCCTAGATTACAATTGATTCGCACGTCTGCATTTACCAAAATATCCTTAGGAAGACCTAGTCAAAGTAGACTCCAAGCTTTGGTAAAATTTTATTTCTGGAAATTTTGGAACTGATTCTGGGCTTCTTGGGCTTTTTATTTCTTTGGATTTTTATTCAATTTGGCTTCTCTATTTCTTCCAGATCTCCAGTGAACAATTGCAGTGGACTTTTAACCGTTTGCTTTGTAATCTTGGACCTTGCATTACCTTGTACTTTGTGAATTTTATCTTTGATGTAGGCTTGATCAAGAGTCTTCTGTTTGTTGGTCAAAATCTACTTTTGCATCGTCTTTTCATCGTTTTCTGTCCAAGAACCTGTAACCTGTAATATGTAGCAGACATGCGTCAAAAGCACCTGTTTATTTATAAAACGAATAAGAAAGGGGAATATAATAATGCAATATTATGATATGAACACCACTTCAAGGCCGATCAGGTGTAAGATGTTCATTGAAGAGGTTCTGACAGACCCGCCTCAATTTATCAGAGTAGCGGCTTAGCGCAGCGAAAGTGTGGTAGGCTGATAACCCACAAGTTTTATAACAGACTTGTAAATATATGATGAGGGGAACTATTTGTGTGTATTGAAAGATGAAGTTCGTGAACAAGTCACGGATAAAGTGCTGATAGTAGTTTGAGATTTCATAGATGTGTTCAAGGACGTCTCCGGTTTACCGCCAAAACGAAAGGTGGAGTTCATAACTGATCTTATTCCTAGAGTAGCGCCAATTTTAAAGGCTTTGTCCGACGGCACCGGTAGAACTGGAAGAGGTGAAGAGACAAGTTTCTGAATTATTAGAGAAGGGTTGGATTTGCGATCGGGTTATCACCAAGTTCGGGTGAAAACAGAAAACATTTGCAAGACGGTATTCCGAACTCGATATGGGCATTACGAGTATTTAGTTATGCCATTTGGAGTTACTAACGCACCGACGATATTTATAGACTTGATGAATAAGATCTTTTCACCATTTCTAGATCGGTTCGTGGTATATTCATCGATGATATTCTGGTTTACTCAAGAAGCAAAGAAGAGCATGAAAAACACTTAAGAATCGCACTGCAGATGTTGAGACGAGAAAAACTGTATGCTAAAATGAGCAAGTGCGAGTTTTAGCTCGATGAAGTGAAGTTCGTAGGTCATGTTGTATCCCGAGATGGTTTTGCAGTTGACCAAAACAAGATTGCAGTTGTTCACGATTGGTCGACTTTAAAGAATGTAGGGGAGATCAGAAGTTTCTTTAGGCTTGTTGGATATTATAGAAGGTTTGTGGAGAATTTCGCTCGGATAGCAGAACTCTTAACCAGGCTCACATGAAAGGAGGTACCGTTTGGTTGGTCGGAGAAGTGTGCGTTAGCTTTTGAGGGCTGAAGTAAAGGTTGACAACCGCTCTTATTTTTAATTGTGCCAGATGGTGCTGGAGGATTGGTTATTCACAGCGACGCATCTGGGAAAGACTTAGGATGTGTTTTGATGCGGTATGGAAAGGTTGTAGCTTATGCGTTGAGGCAGTTGAAGACTCATGACAAGAACTACCCAACTCATGACTTAGAATTAGCAGCGGTTATCTTTGCGCTGAAGATTTGAAGACATTACTTACGAAAAGGTTGAGGTGTTTACCGATCATAAGAGTCTAAGCTATGTGTTCACGCAGAAAGAGTTCAACATGAGGCAACGTAGATAGTTGAAGCTGATGGCCGATCATGATCTTGATCTAAAGTACTATCCGGGAAAAGTTAATATAGTACCGGAGGCTTTAAGTCGGTTGCTAGCAATACGAGTGTTGACTTCATAGAAGGAGACTATAGCGGATTTTCATAGATTCGAGTTAGAGCTCGTACTACCAGATTCTTAAGGACGGTTGATGCAGTTGCAAGTATAGTCATCGTTGATCGATAGCATTAAGGCAGCGCAGTTGCACGAAATTTCAAGGACAAGTAAAGGTAGGACTTTGAAAGGATTTATTGATTCATAAAAATGGTTCTTTAAGGTATAGAAGTCATTTGTGTGTGTTTAGATGTCATGATGGAGGCTCGTGGTTTCACAAATTCGGTACATCCAGGAGGCACGAAAATGTATAGAGATTTACGACAGAACTTTTGGTAGGAAGGCATGAAATGAGAGATTGCTTGTTACGTGTCAAGGTGCTTGGCGTGTCAGTAAGTCAAGGCTGAATATCAAAGGGTAGCTGGTTTGTTACAACCGCTTCCGATTCCTCAATCGTAGTAGGAACATATAACCATGGATTTGTGACAGTTTTACCACGGAGTCCAAAGGGCAATAACGCAGGATGGGTGATCGTCGATCGACTGACCAAGACAGCTCATTTTATACCATTTCGAGTCGGTCAGTCAATGGAGGCTTTAGCAAAGAGGTATATGGAGGAGATTGTGAGATTGCATGGAGTACCGGTAAGTATTGTTTCTGATCGTGACACCGGTTCCTATCACATTTTTGGAGGAGTCAGGAACTCGCTTGAAATTAATTTCGGCCTATCATTCTCTGACAGATGGACAGTCCAAGAGAACGATCAAAATTCTTGAAGATATGTTGAGAGCTTACATGTTAGACTTCAAGGATTCGTGAGAGGATCATTTACATTTAGTGGAATTCTCGTACAATAACGGTTTTCAGGCGACTATACAGACGATTCCATTCGAAGCTTTATACGATCGTAAGTGTCGCTCGCCAATATGTTGGGACGATATTGGAGAAAGAAGATTGTTGGGACTGGAACTGATTGTGTAAACTGTGGAAAAAGTTAACTTGATTTCGTGATCATATGAAGGTAGTACAAGATTGACAGAAAAGTTGGGTAGATACTAGAAGAAGACAATTAGAGTTTGCAGTTGGTGATCATGTGTTCTTGAAGATATCACCGACTAGGGGAGTAATCCGGTTTGGTAGTCGCGGCAAGCTTAGTTCTCGATTCGTGAGGCCTTTCGATATCATTGAACGTATTGGAGAAGTGGCTTATCGATTGGCTTTACCATCGTCCTTGCCAGGTGTGCATGACGTGTTTCATGTATCTCAACTTCACAAGTATATTCGAGCTAAGACACACGTCCTAGACCACTCGGAATTGACAGCAAGAGAGGATTTGACTTATAAAGAGCAACAGATGACTATCGTGGATCGACGAGAAAAGATTCTCAAGAAAAGGGTAATCCCTCTAGTGCTTGTTTTGTAGGGAAATCATTCGCATGGAGAATCTACTTGGGAATGCGAAGACAAAATTCGACAAAAGTTTTCACACCTCTTTTCTCAGATCCGTATCTTCATTGTTCTTGTCTTTTTCCTATTTCGTGAACTTCAAGGACGAAATTCTTTTGTAGTTGGGTATAATGTAACACCCTAACATGATCATACGTTATTTAACGATATTATTTAGTATTTTGAATTTTGAATTTATTTATTATTTAAGTTGTGATTTGTTTGGTTAGTATATGTGTTTATCGGATTGGACCCGCTTACGTGAAACCCGTTATGCTGTTAGAGTATCTTTTATTAATATTTATCTGTAAACTAAATCTATATGAATCTTAAAAATATATAATATTTAAATCATATGTATTTATTTTTCTGGTAGCTATACTTTATGGATATTTACATATAGAATGTCTTACCTTATTTAAACATCTTATGTTATTTTATTGACTATTATCTATTATATCTAAATCCTAACATTCTAAGATATTGGTTGTGATATTAGATTGAAATATTTTCTTTTAACCCTTAGATTTATGATTTAAGGGGCTACGTATTTATAGATTATTTCCAATATGTTTTCTTGAGATTTAGTAGAGACGGATCGGAGATCTGTAATATTTTTTAAATATTATTAGTTATATATAAAACTATATATATATATATATATATATATATATATATAATATACTATGATACTATGCAGGTTTATGAATATGCATGTCCATGAACACACATGTTAAACTTCTCCAATGTTATATTTTATATTATTCTAAACAAAGTTAGAATTCTTGATAAAAATTCCACTTGTTGTCTTAAATGCTACAAGTTTTTCTCTTTGCGGAATGCAAAGAGCTATAAATCATGACTGGAGTTTGGAAAGATTCTCAAAGAATTGTCGAAGTATTACAGTATGATATCGGTCTGATGAACTTTTGATGAATTGGTGCTTTTTTATGTCTAGAAACTATGGACCATTGAGAGCATACTATAATTTGGAAAATCGGTAGATTGATAGTGTGATCTACCTTTGTTCTAATACGGTATAAGTTTTTGTAGTGAAGGAGGCACCCAACTGAGGGTAAGCTTGGAGTGCTTCGGGTTTTCCGTCATTCCATGTCCGTTCGTGTTCGTGTCCGTATTCATCGAGACCGAGGCAAGTTTACAACTTGCTACATGCTATAGTTATATCTATATACGTATATCGTCGTAACACTACTTATTATTACTATTATACCGTTTATACCTATAATCTGTATATCGTTGATCAGTTAATAATAACAAATTTTATAAATTACAGTTTATAATGAAGTGTAGGAATTAATATGGTTTTTATTTGTTATACTATTTATAACACCTGGATAAAGGTTACGACTGTATTTCATCATGATCTGTTTGCACGATATTATTATAAATAAACACTTTATCTAATTTAATATACTATCTTGACATGCTTATAAACTGTCATCTTGTTACTAACATTGCTATCTTGCATATACCTATTTACCTGTAATACTAACCGATACCAACAATTCTGACGTGTTGTCCTGATGGACGTTACATGTTGTCTAAATAGACATAATCTGTACCAGCTCCTGTGTTGGCATTAGGTAGATATTATTCATAGCTGACGTGGAAAATGAAACTTGAGAAAATGGGGAAATCAAAAGTGTAACTGAAATATAACCTAAAAGGATATTATATGTTTCCGTGGTTCCGGGGGTAACGGAACATAATCATTCTTGATTCATACATCTTGATCCGTGATCCGTGGGGTAACGGGATCTATCTTGGTCCGTGGTCCCGAGGAGTAATAGAATATATACTTTCGAGTTACGTAGAGGAGTACATTCATTGGTTTCAAATACCTGTAGGATAGTTAATTTAGAAATACAGACCTTAAGATATACATGACATGTTTGAATACCTATAGCCTGCTGTTATAACACCTGTGATTGTTTTATTTATACTCATATCTTATTTTACACGTGACATCCTATATAGCACACTGTTCAGTTTATTATTATTGTTATGATATGATATTTATGATGCAATGACATCTGGATTTTGCATGGCCCAGATACTTGACTTTAGCACATGAGAATCGTGAGTATTTAGACAGGATCGCCGATCAGTAATGACCATTCCACTGATATAGTTCTTATTTATGGTTTAGGTTTTCTCTTATTTTCTTGGATCTTTACTGCTTCCGCTATCGTTTCCTGTTATTGTTTATCGTGGTTATTGGATATATTTAAAGATGGATAGTTAGATTATTTGTTCTTGATTACTGATTGACAGTTTTAATGTGACTATGAAAGGACGTTTTCTTACCATAGGAAGCATGGCCGGCCGAGTTATGTCCCGAAATTTTGGTATCTTAGGAAGCGAGGCATGACATCATGATTCAAAGGAGAAAACACGGGTTGCGATTCATGTTTCCATGGATCTTACAGGAGATCCGATGTCGGCGTGGTGAAAACTAAGGACTTTCACCGAGTTCATTTTGTTCAAATATGTTTGCATGGGGTGAAAGCCATGGGCTTTCACCCTGAAAGTCCTCTCTTGTTTTTCAAGTTTGATAAAGAAAGGTTGCTTCTTTCTTTAGTCTTAGTCTTGGATTTTGAGTTCTTGAGATGGAGTTTCCAAAAGAGATGGGTTATCTTTTGATGGATTATATTGAGGAAGAGCGAGATGAAGGAGATAAGAGAGATCCAAAAGGAACTCTCTTTCCTTTTAGGGCTCTCTCTTTGAGAAAGAAAATGAAAAAGAAAAAGACTTGCCTCTTTCTTTGATGAAAGCTCAAATCCCTAACAAATTTTATAGGAAGGAAAAAACTTGTTCATTTCATCATATAGTGGGTTTAAATACCCTTACACAATTGCATATTAGTCATTGGGCTTTACAAAATTGGCTTTTTTGCCTATTTCTTTAAATATTTACACATTAAATGAATTTATTACATTCTCTCTTTTCTTGGCATGGGGGTCGGCCCCATGCTTGAGCTTCAATCGGTCTTGGCTTAGGCTTGGGTTCCGACATGGGCTCTACTTGGGTTTGGGCGTGGGCCCGGTTTGAATTCGGGCATGGACCCGCTTGCTTGGGCCTGGGCCCACTTACTTGAGATTGGGTCAGGGATTCGGCAGTAGGGTGAGATTTTCGACCTCAATAGTGCGTTTTTCGTATGGTGCATGCAGACGACCTAAAGGAGGCTCAAGGATCAATCCCATCCCTTTGACTATGTGAGCCCTCATTGATCGGCATTACGTAGAGAATGATCTGATCAACTGTACCCTTAGTGACTTCGACTGTCAAGAAAGAAAAGCCGTAAGTGTCTACTAGTTTGGCTGCTATCACAATAGTACGATGATTACCATACCGTACATGGTGGATAGTGTTAGGAAAACGGGTAAGTGGCGGACCCAACTTGACGAGTTGAGAGGATGGTCAATTGGACATGTCTCCTTGGTTGCACTACTTGCGCAACTCTTATATGAATATGAAAATACGTCATTAAAGTGGTGAATCAAAGGGTTTCCATGGTGGTTGAATATGTTTCTTGAAGGATTGATGATATTCAAATAAGACATGAAAATTTACTGATTGGATCTGGGGTGCATGATATCCGAGTTATCGAATAACTTCGTTTGTTCATTAGGGAGATCCTTATAGCGGTTCTAACGGATTTGACTGCAAGGTTACCCGCTTGCAGGTATCGATGGTCGCATGGTGGTGCTACAGTTAGTATGGAGAAGGATTGATGAAAGGGAACCAGTGAAAACCGAGCAAACATGACGGCGCCCACTCGATTGTATGAGTGGGAGTATGTTGGCATAAGGCACGTCCAATCGAGTGGGTGGGCCAACCCGATCCGACCCTTTGTCTTGTCCTTTTGCTATGTATAGGTATGAAAAGGCTAGGGTTTAATATATAAGAGGACACGAGAATTATATAGATAATTGGCTCAAGTCTTCAAGAGACAAAACTGGGTTTTCTAGGTTCCATCATCTCCTTCGCATTAGTAGCAGCCGTAATGAACAAGAGGGCTTTCCAACCAACGTTATGATCGTCTCTCGCCAACCATCGCGTAGAAGAGAGAAGAACGCACAAGAAACAAAAATCAGAGATCCACCAAACGATAAGGGCGATCTTCTACCCCGTTAAGGTATGCAAGATCCTAGTGTTCATGTAGGCCACCAGTTACATATATTTGCATCTGCTATTTTTGTATTGATCATCGCATGGATCCAAATCCATGGAAAGATCTAGGATGTAGTCATATATCACCATTAGCTTAGAAGTTAGTTTGTCGTTGATTGTGGTGCCGTTACCAGGGCGGGTCCGTGTAGAGGCGAGATTAGACACTCACCTCACCTGGAACGAGAATTTCGGTATAGAAAATGTGATTTTTGAACTTTGACACAGTTAAAATCCATTAGTCCACTGACAAATTGTATTAGTAGCCTTGTGGTCATAGCTTGGAAATTTGGTAGTAGTGATCATGGGTTCGAATCCTGATTAGAACCATTTATTTTTTGTTTTTTGTTTTTTCAAATAAAAGTGCAAGGCGACATGATTGAAATTCACCTATTTTCATTATTTTCTTTTTCCTGGAATTTAATATGGTTACAGTATTTCCTAGAAGTCCTTTTAGATGGTGATGATGCTCGATATCGGTGACTCCGCAGATCATGACACATGGCAGATGACGTGTCCCAGAGCTTACAAGAAGTCGGACCAAGAACAGTACGTTGGAAGCATACCCCGGGCCTGCGACCCGAGAATGTTACCGACCTTCAGTGGCCGTCCAGACCACCCCTAGCTCGCCTCCGAGCTATTACAGAACTAAGATGCCTCGGCCTCCCGCTCATTCCTGAGCCTCCCGCCGAGCTTATTTTCCTCGGTCTCACCGATTGACCTACAACACCGATCACAGGCGCCTCCGCCACGGTTCCGCGAATCTCGCCGAGCGCGAGATATCCACCACCCATAATCCCGCGTTCCACGCCATCACGATCCCCTATTAATGAGCATATCTCATCATTGATGGGGAATCCCGCCTATCACGCGGGCTTAACGCCAGGGGCATAACGGCCGGCGTGAATCTCACGCCCGCCTGCCCATGGCTGCCACTATATAAACCCCTCTCCCAGACGACTCAGGTAAGCGAATTTTACCCCAATAGGTCGTTACTCTGCCAAAATACCCCGTCTAACTTGATCGTCGAAGGGTTCTTGGTGGCACAACCACCCTGGGACTTCCTTGCAGGTAGCTCGGCATCAACCACATAAAACCTATTGAGATCCACACGCTTCAGGAGGCAACCCTCCAACTCAATCTTAACCATCCATCGGCGCTCGCTGCAGATCAACGAAAGGTAACATCTGAAGGAGATCCAGAGATCCATCTTTTGGCGCCGTCTGTGGGAAACTAGTTCCACTCAACGAAAGTTCACCTTCCAATCTCAACTTCATGGCGAGCGATCATCGTGACGATCCAAGCACTAGCCGCCGCCTTCCTCACAATGGAGGCATGGATGGATCCCCTCCTCCCCCGAACGCCATCCACGCCCTATCTGCTCGGATAGATCGGCTCATGTCCGTCGTGGATGTGCTCGTCCGTGTCCAAACGACCGGGCGAACTCCCTAGGTCGCCGTTCCCCTACCTCGGGACCGGGACCCCTACAGAGGGAGAGAAGACGCTGCCCACATCGGTACGACCAAGCACCGCCCTGCTGTCTCAGGCGGCCGTGGATCCTCCGGGCCAACCAATTCAATGACCCGCTGGGCGCCACACAGGTCAACACCGAGGTCTCTCGCCAGAGCATCCCGCCCTGAGGCCCATCACGCCCCTATCCCTCCCGAGGAGGTGTCAGTCGGCTCGCCTGCACCTAGGCATGACCGGCACCCCCTCCCTCAACGGGGTCGTGCGGACGGGACTCACCTCGGTAGCTCGAAGACAACCTCGCCAGGGGACCTAAAGAACCTCATCGAACGGAACCGGAGCCGCGGTCAGGCGCAGGTCACCAGCAGCAAAGGCCATAAATCAGAGTATGCTGAATCGTCGGGATACCACGGCCGACTAGACGCCCTCGAAAAGAAGATCGAAGGCATGCATCGGGAAAATCGTCCTTCAAGCGACGGGGCTAAATATGCCGCCGACTCGCTCATGAAGCCCTTCACCAAAGAGCTTTTCACCGTCCACGTCTCCTCTCGGAACAAGCCTCCGAAAGTCTCCCTCTTTGACTGGAAGTCCAACCCGAAAGACCATTTGGACGCATTCATGGTCGGGATGAGTTTCCAGGACAATTCCGACGCCGCGCAATGCCACGATTTTCCCGCCACTCTCATCCGCTCTGGACGAGACTGGTTCCGAGGACTCACACCACGCTCAATCTCTACCTTCGATGAGCTAGCCACCCAGTTCCTCGGTCATTTCGTCGGGAATAGACGGTAGAAGCGGACCGTTGATCATCTCTTCACCATAAAGAGCGGGGACAAAGAATCCTTCAAAGGTAAAGTCACTCGCTTCTACAACGTCCTCCTTAAGGTCTAAGAGCACCAGGACGAGACGGTCATTACGGCCCTTAAATCGGGTCTTAGGCACAAGGAGTAGCTACGTTTCTTTGTATTAGCGCAACCTAAGACCATGGCCGAGGTAAAGGCCTGGACCGAACGTGAGATCCAGCTTGAGTCCGAGAACCTGCCCCGGACAGAGCAAGCCGATCAGAAGAAAAGGGCCAGGAAGGAGAAAAGAAAATTGAGCGGCCAAAGCCCTACTCCTCGAAGTTTCAGAAGTACACCCCGCTCAACGTCTCCCAGACGGTACTGTTGGAGGAGGCTAAGGGCGAGAGGTTCTTCAAACTCCCCCCAGTCTTGAATAGGGCAGCAAAGCGCATCCGGAGCCCCTACTACAATTTTCACAGGTCGCAGGGCCACTCCACCGAGAACTGCAAACAGCTCCAAGACTACATCGAGGAGTTAATCCGCTCGGGGCACCTGGCAGTGTACTTGCGAGACAAGCGGCAGGCCGACCGTGAGCAAGGGCACCATCCCCCGCCCGGCGAGTTGACAGTCGGTCAAATCATGGTTGTGTCAGCAGGGGGTATGACGGGAACCGACGAGACTCAGCGTCCCTCACCGATCGGGGGGACTGGCGGCCACTCGATGAAGAAGGCCAAAGCAGCCGAGCCGATCGTTTTTACCGACGAGGACCTCCACGGTATATCCCTGCCCCACACAACCCGCTGGCGATCACAGCTTGGGTCCATCGCTACGAAATGCAGAGGATACTGGTCGACTCGGTAAGTTCGGCGGACATTCACTTTTATGACTGCTTTCTGCGTATAGGACTCACCCCATCGGACCTAAGGCCGACCGCCCATGTCCTATCAGGGTTCACTAACCACTCCATCCTGACGGAAGGGGTGATCACTCTCCAATTGAACATCAGGGAGGCGGGCCGTACGTGCACCGTGCCTGTGGAGTTTACCATCGCGAGAATCCTATCGGCCTACAACGTCCTCCTCGGTCACCCGACACTGAACTCCCTCCTGGGCCAGATATCGACCTACCACCTAGCGATGAAATTCCCGCTCGACCAAGACGGGATAGGTCGGGCCTACGGGGACCAACGAACCGCAAAGGTTTGCTGCATCGCAACATCTACGTCTGAGCGGCCAAACAATGACGTTGAGGACGAGGGTGATATCAAGGGTTCTCTGGACACTCGAGACGAGCAAAAAGAGGTCCGAGGGACCCCGGTAGAGCCACTAACAGAGGTCTCCCTCGTAGAAGGAGATGACGAACGAACCATTCAGATCGGGTCGGTTTTGATGGGGACTCAGCGATACGACCTGGTTCACTTCCTTAGAAACAACTCTGACGTGTTCGCCTGGGCGCCTGCCGACATGCCTGGGTTCGACCCCAAAATCATATCTCATAAGCTCGGGGTGGACCCTACGGTTCGACCCGTCCGGCAGAAAAAACGAAGCTTCGCCCCGATCAAGCAAAAGTCGATCGAGGACGAGGTAGACAGGCTCCTCACTGCCAACTTTATTCGGACTGTGCCTTACTCGGAATGGTTGGCAAACGTAGTCATGGTTAAAAGTCAAGCGGGAAGTGGCGCATGTGCGTCGACTTCACCGACCTCAACAAGGCTTGCCCGAAAGACAACTATCCCCTCCCTCGGATAGATCAGCTCATCGACAGCTCGGCAGGCCATGAGCTACTTAGCTTCATGGATGCCTTCTCCGGCTACAACCAGATTCGTATGAATCTTGCAGATGAGGATCTCACCGCATTCACAACGGACTGGGGGTATACTGCTACAAGGTGATGCCTTTCGGCCTCAAAAAACGCCGGAGATACATACTAACGCCTGGCCAATCGCATGTTCAAGCCGCAGATTGGCAGGAACATGGAAGTTTACGTCGACGATATGCTCGTCAAATCGGTCTCATTGAACAAACACGCCAAGGATCTGGGCGAGGCCTTCGACGCCCTCCGCAAATACAAGATGAAACTGAACCCCGCCAAGTGCGCATTCGGGGTCACCGGTGGAAAGTTCCTTGGCTTCATGGTCACCGACCATGGAATCGAAGCTAACCCGGAGAAAATTAGCGTCATTCTTAACATGGCCGCGCCCAAGACTAACGTCGAAATCATGCGGTTGACAGGGCGAGTAGCCGCTCTGAGTCGTTTCATGTCAAGGTCTGGGGAGAAGTGCCTCCCTTTCTTCAAAGCTCTAAGAAAGATACCAAGGTTCGAGTGGTCGGAGGAGTGCCAGACCGCCTTTGAGCAACTAAAGAGGTACCTTGCGACTCCCCCGCTGCTCACCTGGCCAGTTGAAGGGGACGAGCTATCGCTATATCTAGCGGTATCCGACCAAGCTGCAGGATCGGTGCTCGTCCGAGAGGTCGAAGGAGTCCAGAAGCCGGTATACTATGTAAGCCACGTCTTCAAGGACGCGGAAATGAGGTACCCAGCCATACAGAAGATCGTCTTGGCACTCATCGTGGCCTCAAGGAAACTACGGCACTATTTCCAGGAGCACACCATCCTCGTTCTTACCGAGCGGTCTTTGGGGGCTATCCTCGCCTCCCCTGAGTCCTCTGGCCGCTTGGAGAAATGAAGGTGGGAGTTGTCCCAGTTCGACATAAAATACCGCCCGAGGTAGGCTATCAAGGCATATACCGTGGTCGATTTTATCATCGAGTGCAACATCCCCAACAAAGAACCAGAGTCTATGCCGGCCGCCGCAGCTCAACCCTTAGTCGATGGGAAGCCCAACTCTGTCCTTGATTGGATCCTTTACGTCGACGGAGGAAGGCTGTGGTGCCGGCCTCATCATTCGGGGCCCGAATGAGGCAGAAATAGAGTATTCTCTGAAGCTCGGGTTCAAAGCCTCCAATAACGTGGCAGAATACGAGGCCTTGCTGGCCGGACTGCGCGTAGCCTTCGGACTGGGGCTGAAAACGATCCGGATCCACAACAACTCTGCCTTAGTCGTTGGTCAAGTGACCGGTCGATTCGAGGCACGGGAGTCTCTGATGGTGAAGTATCTGGCCGAGGTAAGAAGATTGCGAAAGGACTTCCACGAAGTTGATTGATGATGTTTTTAAGTGTGTGTAGTAGTTAACCGCAATCAATAACGGTGTCGCGTGTAGCTAGACCGAGATGAGTATGGGTCGTCCTCAGGGAAACGTTGAATCTTTTAATCTTACTTTAAGCGTGTTGATTAAGAAAAGAGGAAGAATAATGAATAGTGGAAATAGTTTCTAAATCTACGTTAAACACGGATGTAGAATATAGATCTAGATTAATTACGGATGTAGGTTTTATATTAGAAAGGGGCTTGTAGGGTTCGTTAAGATTTAGTAGTCATGGATGATTAATTAAAGATTACTCCTCTTATCCTTTAATAGATTTAAAACTAGATCGACAATGATGCATGTAGATTAGGGTTTCTGGAGGGAAATGGGTTCCCACTTTTAACCCCTATCTTGACATGGATCTCCGCTCATGTCTAGCCTTTACCAAAACAATTGTTAATCTAATCTCTAATCGTGGTCGTGAATATCAATGAATTGATACCGCGCCCGATTAGGATGTTAACTATTCTTTTGATAAAGTTTATAAACTTTATAGGACGTAAAAAGAGTTTAAGAATTTTCATCATCCATTAATTTACCCTAATCCTACGAACCCTAACAAGCGGAGAATTACTCGTGCATGTTTGGAAAAGAAAAGATAGAAATCATGAAGAAAATAAAATGCAATAGAATAAAACTATCTTTATTAATCAACAAGATCAAGTACACTTTGTTCCTTTGATTACAAAACCCTAGTTTGCTTCTCGATCTCTTTTTAAGGAGGTAGATGAACTGTCGATGATCAACCTGGATTCTTGAGCCGTCATGGATTTCGTGATCGCGTTGGTTTGATCAATTTTCCAAGAGGCTCTCGGTTCTATTTATAGTCACAGAATTTGAAAACCCTAGATTCTATAAGTTAGGGTTTGTTGAGACAATCCTGCGTAGAAAATCCCATATCCCAACTCCCCTAACAGGCCGCGGTTCCGCCGCCAATAGTGGGTTTTGGCCGTGCTTTGGTGGGATCTTTGGCTCAAATTTCTGGGGCTTCATCTCTCTGACACATGGTGATCTTTTGAATATATGGACTTTGAAAATCTTCTATAAGTCTCTTCTAGAATTGATTTCTTCGATTTACTTGAATATTTCGATAGATTTGATCTTGCCAACTCGGATTTCCTTGATTTCAGTCCTGAAATAATTTCCGCACCATATCTCAATAAATAATGTTAGTAGAATTTGTTTTTATTGAGATGTTATCTTAACCATTTGATATGATATTATAGTTTTAAGAGAATTGGTCAAAAATATTTGATATGGTATGCATATTTAAATGGACTAAATATTACATAGATATTACATGCTTACATTTTCCTTCATAATGTTAATTATAATATATAAACATATGAAAATGGTATTTTTACAGAAGCACTCTCACTTCCACAGAGGTAAGCAAGACTCTTTCTTGATTGGACAACAGGAACTCGTTTCTTGATCACCGACACCGAAAGCAGGCCTAAAAAAAGCAGCAGTCAAGAACAGTTTTGGAGAACTCTCATTCGGCTTGTCGGTCGGAATAAAGCGGTAACCTTTTGAATTTGCTGAACACTTATATATTTCTATTCTCACGGTTACAAGAATGGCGGGGAAGTGAACAGTACTCGACGACATTCAGGGATGAATGTATACCCATCGGGCAGGGATAATCATTTTGGTCCTGGGAGAGGTGGCGACACCAGTCTGAGCTGAGGGAGGCCCTATCACATGTGTCATATTTATAATAAACACCTTTTATTATATAAAAATAGTAAAGAAAATGCCATATCAAATGCACAATATTTTCGACTGAACAAATACCTCCAAACTTAACTTTGATCGTCCCGAGCAAACTAGTTATTTAAGAGAAGGAGAAAAATAAAAATAAAAACCTAAGCAGCACGCTTTCGTAGGCAACACAATTACACTGAGTACGTGCAACAAGCCGTTAAACCTCTAGGTGTCCCTAGTAGGAGAAGTGTTGTCTCCGAGGGTTTTCAGCGGATTACACCCACAAAATCCTATAATAAAAGAAAAATGGTGAAAGTTACATATAAAGATAAGAACTATAAAAAAAAGAACTTGAAAATAAAAGTTTCCAACTACACCAGTTTTTCGGTTGTCATGAACCCTATCTTAATGGTCATGAAAAAAAATGTTAGAAATCACATCATCCCTCAATAAAACACGCCTTTAGTTTTCCTCCCTATCTTTCCTCCAAACATTGATCATTTATCCCTTACGTGTGTGTAAAAGATATCCCTACACTTAGAGAATTCAATTCAAGCTATCATACTCTTGTCCATTTTCCAAAGTACTTTATAGTTGGTGAATATTTTAGATAAAATTGCTCACACATTTTTCATGCGACCGTTAATACTTCTTGAGGTACTAATCGACCGATTACAAAATGTGCTTGCGTATTTAGGCGTAATTCCTCGCTTCGCAATACCTAAGGCTTAGAAGTGGCTCCCAAACCAGTTGGTCTAAGGCACTAGGTGATAAAGAACCATCGGTATGTTTTTTTTATGATGCCTTGGTAATTACAAAACCAGTGTTCATTTTTTTTTCTTCACCACTTATATTTTATTTGATTTTATTTCATACTAAGGCTTTTAGACAAGAGCATTTAAAGGTATGCTCTACTATCCTAAGTTTCAAGATGTGTATAAGTGCGTATGGTAGGGTATCAACGTTCAGATATTTGGTTTCAAGAATAGGGACTATTTTTCAGACTTATTTTTATCCTCAGATTAGTAATTTACTTCATCTTACCAACCCTTGGGACAACGGCTCATAACTACTTATTACTAGTTTCATTTAAGAAAACATCTAACTTTCTCGCTTTTCTTAAACTTTTCCTATTTTTCATATGTAATTTTTCACTTTCTACTCTTTTATTATATAAAAAAAATTGTATAGTGCCAAGTGCCAAAAGATAATTTAGTAAATACAAACCTTCCCTCCAAACATGTTTTCAGCAGTGTCCTCACTGATGTCTTTTTTTTGAATGCATCGACCTGTAGACTTAGGGAAAGAAATTAAGAGGGGTAAACTAATAGTCAAATAAAAACTACCCCCAAACTTGTACTTTGGCACGCACATATATTCAGTGAAGTCTTTTATCACTCACCTCCATTCTTAAAATGAGACAATGTTACCGAAACATGGAGGTGAGGCGGAGGAAATTTAGTTATGATAAAGTGTCTCCTTTAAAAACGGGAGCTCCTCCGCTGGGTCAGCAGAAAAATACGGTTTTAATCTATACCCATTTACTTTAAAAATTGAACCGTTTTTTATATTTTCAACTTCTACTGTCCCGTGCGGGTATACATACCGCACCACAAAAGGTCATTTCCAACGAGATTTAAACTTACCTGGATGAAGATAGAGACGGGAATCGTAAAGAAGGACTTGTTGTCCCGGTGTGAAAGTTTTCCTAAAAAGGTTTTAATCGTGAAACACTTTAGTCCGGTTCTTTACTATCACCGCATTATCGTAAGTTTCATCGCGGAATTCTTTTAGCTCATTCAATTGCAGCTTACGATAGCTGCAGGCTTGATCAAAATAGAAGTTTTTCTCTTTGATAGCCCACATTGTTTTATGTTCGATTTCGACAGGAAGGTGGCAGGCCTTCCTAAACACAAGGTGGTATGGAGACATACCAAGATCAGTCTTATAAGCGGTACGAAATGCCCAAAGAGCATCCGTCAATTTGGTTGACCAATCTTTACGGTTTTTAGAAACCGTCTTCTCCAAAATTTGCTTGATCTGCCTATTTGAGATCTCAGGTTGCCCGCTTGTTTGGGGATGATAGGGCATAGAAAGTTTGTGGTTAATTGCATATTTCCGCATCAAAGTCTCGAAAGACCGATTACAGAAATGCGTCTCGTTGTCGCTAATTATAGCACGAGGGTGTCCAAACCGCGAAAAGATATTTCTTTAAGGAACTTAATAACAACCTTGTTGTCATTAGTGCGATACGGTATTGCTTCTACCCATTTTGAGACATAATCAACCGCTAACAAGATATATAAATTCCCAAAAGAGTTGGGAAAAGTGCCCATAAAATCAATACCCCAAATATCGAATATCTCCACAACCAAGATAGGTTGGAGCGGCATCTCATTTCTACGTGAAATCCAACCCAAGTGTTAACACCGCGGGCAAGTTTTGCAATGATCATATGCATCTTTAAATAATGTTGGCCAATAAAAGCCACATTGCAAAACTTTCTCCGCCGTTTTTCGAGGACCAAAGTGACCGTCGTATGCCTGATCATGACAGAATGATAACACACTCTTGAATTCATCGTTAGGGATACATCTGCGAATGATTTGATCGGAACAATACTTAAACAAATAAGGTTCATCCCACTAAAAGTGTTTTACTTGGGATAGAAATCGAAGTTTGTCTTGTTTCGACCAATTGTTAGGAATAAGTCCCGTCGCTAGATAATTCACAATATCCATGAACCAAGGTTCGCAGGATACGGTCAAGAGCTATTCGTCAGGAAATGAGTCATTTATCGGCACAGTCAACGTTGGTGAAGAAGAGATGCATGAAAAATGGTCAGCTACTACATTTTCACATCCACTCTTGTCTCGGATGACAAGATCAAATTCTTGTAACAACAGGATCCAACGTATTAGTCTGGCCTTAGCATCCTTCTTCAATAAAAGGTGTCGTAGGGCGGAGTGATCAGTGTAAACCACAATTGGCAGCCAATCAAGTAAGACCTGAATTTTTCTAATGCAAATACAACTACCAAGAGTTCTTTCTCGGTAGTTGTGTAATTAATTTGTGCATCATTCAAGGTCTTACTTGCATAATAAATTATATGTGGTATCTTATCAATGTGATGTTCTAAGACTGCACCAATAGCAAAATCTGATGCATCACACATAAGCTCGAACGGGTGATTCCAATCCGGAGATAATAGAATAGGGGCTGTAGTGAGAGAGCTTTTAAGCGATTCAAAAGCAGCCTCACAATCCGAATCGAAGTGAAATGTAGTATTCTTAGCCAAGAGAAGAGTTAAGGGTCTAGCAATTTTGCTAAAGTCCTTAATGAATCTCCTATAAAATTCTGCATGACCAAGAAAGGATCGTATATCTTTGACGCAATTGGAAGGAGGAGGGTTATGGATGACATCAATTTTAGCTCTGTCAACCTCAATGCCTTTTTGTAAAATGATATGTCCAAGGACAATACCTTCTTGGACCATGAAATGACATTTTTCCCAATTCAAAGTTAGGTTCTTATCCTTACAGCGGGTATGAACTGCATCAAAATGATGAAGACAATCCTCAAAGAAGTCCCCAAATATGGAGAAATCGTCCATAAATATCTCCAGGAAATTTTCAGCCATGTCTGAGAATATCTCCATCATACACCGCTGAAATGTAGTGGGAGCGTTGTCTAACCCAAATAGCATGCCTCTATAAGCAAAAGTACCGAAAGGACAAGTAAATGTGGTTTTATCTTGATCTTTTTTGGCGATGGGGACCTGATTATAGCCAGAGTATCCGTCCAAGAAACAATAGTATACTTGTCCAGCTAATCGTTCTAATATCTGGTCAATGAAAGGTGGAGGGAAGTGATCTTTCCTCGTTGTGGGATTGAGTTTCCTATAATAAATACATACGCGCCACCCAGTTTGGATGCGTGTTTGGATTAACTCATTAGCCTCATTGGTTATAACCGTGATGCCAGTCTTTTTAGGGACTACATGAATAGGACTTACCCATTGGCTATCAGATATTAGGTAAATTATACCACTATCTAAGCACTTGACAATTTCTTTCTTTACCGCCTCCTTCATGACGGGGTTTAACCGTCTTTGTGGGTCTCGGGTTGGTTTGGCTTCATCCATCAAATGTATATGATGTTCAACAATTAAGGGACTAATCCCTTTTATGTCAGCCATTGTCCAATCAAATGCTTACCGATTTGATCTCAATACCGTCAAAAGAGCGTTCTCTTGCTCTAAAGCTAGAGAAGCGGATATTATCATGGGTAAAGACTCATTCTCATATAAATATGCATATTTCAGATGAGAAGGTAGCGGTTTGAGATCTAGAGTCCGCGGAGAGATGATAGAAGGAGGGGTATGGGAATGATATTCGGAATCCCCAAGAGGTTCATAACTTGCATAGGATATTGACTCGGAAAGCGCTACTAATTTTTGCGACGAGTCAAAAGATTCAAACTCGGGGATGGACTCGTCAAAAGTATCCTCACTATAATGATTTTCCAGATCAAACAATGTCGCACTAGTGTTGTCGAGATCATCATAGCAAAGTACTTTAGCTTCGCAGCTGTTGGAAGCTATCGCGTTGATGGAACAGACATCGATTAAATAAGCAGAAGGTTCAGATCGTTGACTTCCTAGCTTGTAAATATTAAGCTCAATTGTCATCTTCCCGAAAAATAAGTTCGTAGAATAGTTACGACAATTAATGACAGCGTTGGAAGTTGCTAGGAAAGATCGACCGAGTATCACCGGGATTTAATTGCGTGGGTTCGCCACAGGCTATGTATCTAAAACAATAAAGTCCACAAGGAATATGAATTTCCCGACTTTGATTAACGCATTCTCTAGTTCACCCCTAGGTTGGACGATAGATCGATCTACCAGACCACCTTTGAGCAACTAAAGAGGCACTTTGCGGTTCCCCCGCTGCTCACCCGGCCAGTTGAAGGGGACGAGCTATCGCTATATCTAGCGGTATCTGACCAAGATGCATGCTCGGTGCTCGTCCGAGAGGTCGATGGAGTCCAGAAGCCGGTATACTATGTAAGCCACGTCTTCAAGGACGCGGAAACGAGGTACCCAGCCATAGAGAAGATCGACTTGGCACTCATCGTGGCCTCAAGAAAACTACGGCACTATTTCCAGGCGCACACCATCCTCGTTCTTACCGAGCGGCCTTTGGGGGATATCCTCGCCTCCCCCGAGTTCTCTGGCCGCTTGGAGAAATGAAGGTGGGAGTTATCCCAGTTCGACATAAAATACCGTCTGAGGCAGGCTATCAAGGCACAAGCCCTGGTCGATTTTATCATCGAGTGCACCATCCCCAGCAAAGAGCCGGAGTCTATGCCGGCCCCCGCAGCTCAACCCTTAGTCGATGGGAAGCCCAACCCTGTCCTTGATTGGATCCTTTACGTCGACAGGTCCTCGACTGAGGAAGGCTGTGGTGCCGGCCTCATCATTCGGGGCCCGAACGAGGCAGAAATGGAGTATTCTCTGAAGCTCGGGTTCAAAACCTCCAATAACGCGGCGGAATACGAGGCCTTGCTGGCCGGACTGCGCATAGCCTTCGGACTGGGGCTGAAAACGATCCGGATCCGCAGCGACTCCGCCCTAGTCGTTGGCCAAGTGACCGGCCGATTCGAGGCGCGGGAGCCTCTGATGGTGAAGTATCTGGCCAAGGTAAGAAGATTGCGAAGGACTTCCACGAAGTTGATTGATGATGTTTTTAAGTGTGTGTAGTAGTTAACCGCAATCAATAACGGTGTCGCGTGTAGCTAGACCGAGATGAGTACGGGTTGTCATCAGGGAAATGTTAAATCTTTTAATCTTACTTTAGGCATGTTGATTAGGAAAAGAGGAAGAATAATGAATAGTGGAAATAGTTTCTAGATCTATGTTAAACACGGATGTAGAATATAGATCTAGATTAACTACGGATGTAGGTTTTATATTAGAAGGGGGTTGTAGGGTTCATTAAGATTTAATAGTCATGGATGATTAATTAAAGATTACTCCTCTTACCCTTTAATAGAATTAAAACTAGAACGACAATGATGCATGTAGATTAGGGTTTCTGGAGGGAAAAGAGTTCCCACTCTTAACCCCTACCTTGACATGGATCTCCGTTCATGTCTAGCCTTTACTGAAACAATTGTTAATTTAATCTCTAATCGTGGTCGTGAATATCAATGAATTGATAGCGCGCCCGATTAGGATGTTAACTATTCTTTTGATAAAGTTTATAAACTTTATAGGACGTAAAAAAAGTTTAAGTATCTTCATCATCCATTAATCTACCATAATCCTACGAACCTTAACAAGCGGAGAATTACTCGCACATGTTGGAAAAAGAAAAGATAGAAATCATGAAGAAAATAAAATGCAATAGAATAAAACTAACTTTATTAATCAACAAGATCAAGTACACTTTGTTCCTTTAGAAAATGATTACAAAACCCTAGTTTGCTTCTCGATCTCTTCTTAAGGAGGTAGATGAACTGTCGATGATCAACCTGGATTCTTGAGCCGTCGTGAACTTCGTGATCGCGTCAGTTTGATCAATTTTCCAAGAGGCTCTCGGTTCTATTTATAGTCATAGAAGTTGAAAACCCTAGATTCTATACGTTAGGGTTTGTTGAGACAATCCTGCGTAGAAAATCCCATGTCCCAATTCCCCTAACAGGCTGCGGTTCCGCCGCTAATAGTGGGTTTTGGCCGCGCTTTGGTGGGATCTCTGGTTCAAATTTCTGGGGCTTCATCTCTCTGACACATGGTGATCTTTTGAATATATGGACTTTGAAAATCTTCTCTAAGTCTCTGCCAGATTGATTTCTTCGATTTACTTGAATATTTCGACAGATTTGATCTCGCCAACTCGGATTTCCTTGATTTCAGTCCTGGAATAACTTCTGCACCATATCTCAATAAATAATGTTAGTAGAATGTGTTTTTATTGAGATATTATCTTAATCATTTGACATGATATTATAGTTTTAAGAGAATTGGTCAAAGATATTTGATATGGTATGCATATTTAAATGAACTAAATATTACATAGATATTACATGCTTACATTTTCCTTTATAATATTAATTATAATATATAAACACATGAAAATAGTATTTTTACAGATAAACCCTCATATGTGTCATATTTATAATAAACACCTTTTATTATATAAAAATAGTAAGGAAAATGCCATATCAAATGCACAATATTATCGACTGAACAGAAGTTCAGGTGGAGCAGATCCCCAGACAGCTAAACGCCCAGGCCGACGCCTTGAGTAAGCTGGCTTCATCTTATACGACCAACAACAAGAGGAACATCCTCTTCGAGGTCTTTCCACGGCCCAGCGTGGAAGACAAGACAACGCTGCTTCAAGTGTACACAGCCCGGAAAGAAGACCGGAATTGGAGAAAGCCCTTTGTGGAATTCCTGAGGGAAGGTAGGCTCTCAGAAGATCGGGGAAAATCCCGCCGTCTCCAAGCCAAAGCTCGCCATTTCATCTGGAGTAATGGGAACCTCTACAAGAAGTCCTTCACTCAGCCTCTGCTCCGGTGCGTCGACCCCTACGAAGCCGACTACGTCCTCCGTGAGATCCACGAAGGGGTCAGCTGCGCGCACCAAAGGGCCCGCACCTTAATCCAGAAGGCACTGCTCCAGGGGTACTACTGGCCGACGGTTCATCAGGACGCCCAGAAGCTCGTTAGGAGATGCAAAAGCTGCCAACTCCATGGAAGCATACCTCGCCTTCCGGCTACTGAGCTAACCGCCCTAACCTCCTCATGGCCGTTTTCCCAGTGAGGAATGGACATGATAGGCCAGTTCCTTACCGGTACGGGCGGACACAAGTACGTCCTCATCGCGGTGGACTACTTCACAAAGTGGATCGAGGCCATTCCCATCAGGAAACTGGACGCCACTACGACTATCAAGTTCCTGCAGAACAACGTGATACTCCGGTTCGGCACCCAAGGTGTATCATCACCGACCATGGGACAAATTTTGAAAACGAAAAAGTTAAGGAATCATGCAACGAATATCGTATCCTCATGAAGTTTGCCGTGGTCGCACATCCTCAATCCAACGGGCAAGCCGAGGTCGCAAACCGGGATGTCCTCCGGGGTCTTCGGACGCGCCTATAAAGACGTCAAGACAGTTGGGTCGAGGAATTACCCCGAGTCTTATAGGCCCTGTGCACGTCGAAGAAAACCCCCACTGGGGAGACCCCTTTCAGCCTCTGCTACGGTACTGAGGCGATGGTCCCAGCGGAAATCGGGTTCCCCAGTTACCGGGTCGAATACTTCGACGACAAAGCGAACACCTTGGCCCTCCGAATTAACCTGGACATCTTGTTAGAGAAACGGGACCGGGCTCAGATCAGAGCTGCCGCCTATCAACAGCAAACCGCCCGTTACTACAACGCGCGAGTCAAGCGTCGCTTCTTTAAGACCGGAGATTTAGTCCTAAGACGGAATGAGTTCGTCGATCAAGGCAAGCTGCATAAGTTTTCCCTAAAATGGGATGGTCCTTTCCTCATCATCGAGGTCCTGCCTGGCGGAGCTTATCGTTTACAAGACGCGAATGGTCGTAAATTTCCACGGCCTTACAATGCTGAGAAGCTAAAGCTGTACCTCTGAAAATAATATCTACGAATGTATATTTCTTCTTTCAAAAAGGCGATGTAAACCTTTCTAAAGTTCTTTCTATTTAAATAATAAGAAGAGAACAATGGGGCATTACAAAAAGGAGAATTTTTTTATTCAAAAGGTATTATGGGCTCCTCAGCCTTACAGAAAAATAAAAAGGAAAAATATTACAGCAACGGGGGAAGGGGGTGCAGGAAACATTGCTCGTGGTACTCCGAGGATATTTTCGCCAGCCGAGCTCTTGTCGCCTCGGACCTCCGCCTCTGATGTTATCCGCGGACCCTCGTGGCCACGGACGAGCCAGAAAGCTCCACAGGCGGGCACCCATCGGCGAGATGCCTCAATTGGTAACACTCGAGGATGAGTGCCACCGATCGATCCCGCCGACTCATTGAGATCAGGCCGAAGCGGCATAGCGACCTCAGCTTACCAACCACCTCGTCCTTCAATTGCTCGGACAAGGGGTTATGCAGCCCCGGCGATGCCCTCCAGATCGAGTATATCCACAGCTGAAGCAGGGGTGATTGCCGGGGAAACAGTCGGCCGAAATGGTCCTCCACACTCCGGATCACCGCCCGCCGCGTCTCCTCGGAGCACAGCTGGTCGTATAAGTATATGTCCTTGAAAGAGATGATCTCGTGGATGGAGAAAGGGAATTGATCCATTCTGACGTTTTGAAGATGGAGAAAGGAATGATCAACACACCACTCTGTTTTATAGCCCCACAGCGCCCCCAAGAGTCCAATTTTCGCTCGTTTCTTCCAATGCCATACCGAAACGCGGCGGATATCCCGTCTTTCTCGGCGAACCGAAGTCAGAGCGACGCGGCTCTTACGCTTCGCCTCCCCCCGTGCGTTCATGACACGTGTCGCCGGTGGCGGTCACTCTTCTCGATGTTCACACACCAGGGAAGTTCGGACAGAACCTCACAAAACCGAGCAGCTACCCTACTCGGTCCATCCTTGGCTTGTAACTTCTTACCCCACGACGCCAAGGATCAAAGCCCTCATCAAGAGGCCACTGAGCAGCTACCCTGCTCGGTCCGTCCTTGGCTGGTAACTTCTTACCCCACGACGCCAAGGATCTAAGCCCTCATAAAGAGGCCACCGAGCAGTTACCCTGCTCGGTCCATCCTTAGCAGGCCTCTCAATGCCCTCCCGCGCTAAGGATCAAAGCCCTCACCAAGAGGCCACCGGGTAGCAGCCCTGCTCGATCCATCCATGGCTGGTAGTTCACTACCCACCGATGCCAAGGATCAAAACCTTCACCAAGAGGCCACCGGACAGCAATCCTGCTCGGTCCATCCATGGTTCGTAGTTCACTACCCACCGACGCCAAGGATCAAAGCCCTCGCCATGTGGCAACCGGTCAGCAACCCTGCTCGGTCTATCCATGGCTGGTAATTCACTACCCACTGACGCCAAGGATCAAAGCCCTCACCGAGAGGCCACCGAGCAGCAACCCTGCTCGATCCATCCATGGCTGGTAGTTCACTACCCACCGATACCAAGGATCAAAGCCCTCACCAAGAGGCCACCGGGCAGCAACCTTGCTCGGTCTATCCATGGCTGGTAGTTCACTACCCACCGATGCCAAGGATCAAAGCCCTCACCAAGAGGCCACCGGGCAGCAACCTTGCTCGGTCTATCCATAGCTGGTAGTTCACTACCCACCGACGCCAAGGATCAAAGCCCTCATCAAGAGGCCGAGCAGCTACCCTGCTCGGTCCATCCTTGGATGGTAATTTCTTACCCTACGACGCCAATGATCAAAGCCCTCATCAAGAGGCCACCGAGCAGCTTCCCTGCTCAACTTCCTACACGTCTTTACTAAGCGATCTCCACCTCGACTTCAGGGCCATGGAGTGTTAGTTATATGTATGCCCTAGAGGCCATTACTGTACATACGATAAATATTGTAGTGGATGCTTGGACATATATAGGGATGACTTTCTTGTTCGACATGATAGTATGCTATCAGGTTGCTCTTTATCTTAACATGTACACTTATTGTCTCTCTATTACATGTTGATAAAACTCTTAGGATTTGTACTTGACTACCAGGATTATGATGCAGATCATACTAGTGGGGACATGGTAGTCGCTAAGTACATCCTTCAAATATTTCTAGTCGTGGGTGTATCGAGACAGGGCATCGATATACCATAGTGGACTAGCGTATAGCTTCTCGACCCATGTAGATGGGCGATGGATGATCCCATATCCATTGGTGTTTGACATCAGAGATAGTATACGGGTGCTCAGTGGAGACTGGGTACACTGAACGGACTCGCCGAGAACCCGAGATGGTATTATACCTATCGTCAGATAGCAGTTTTCTGGTGACACTGGTACAGGTTAGTCTGTAGACCCGAGATCGTCTTAGAGTCTTGTGTGATTACTACTATGCTTTGATTTCCACCTTACCACGTTCAAGAGAACGTGCAAAACGGTGGCTTTTGGGTACAGTCCCGAATCACATGGAGTCAATGAGCGATAGGAGGGGTTTCGTCTCTCCCGATATTGGGGGTTGATGTTGCGTTGTGCTCGATTGGCTATAACAGGAAGTCCCTGGCCAGGGCTGCTTCAGAGATATACTGGTAAGTGTTATCAGTAGTTTCTCGACCCGTTATGAGCCTCACATCGGCATGACTTATCGAGTTACTGGGGTCTGACGTTTACTACCCCTAGACGATATATGCGACATATCAGACGAAGAGACCGGACTGTACGGTAGTGCTACTGATTGGATTCGCAGGAGTATGGACAGGCTTGCTCATGTCGCCACGGAATTGCGGCAAACCGAAATACCCTAGGGTTTGCCGCAGTTCCGTGGCGACATGAGTGAGGCTTGGGTCTGCTCTTCTACGATTGGTGCATAGGTATTGTGGCATGGTTTGGGTATTATTAAACTGTGCTCAAGTGTTGAGCTCTCGGGGAATTGTGGGACTTTTATGAATCGATCGAAAAGTTTAACGTCGTCAGGGTATCATGTGATGGGATACAATACTTGGAATCCACAAATGTAGTTATGAGATAACTAGTTTGAATTTTATAAATCTAGCAGTTTAGTCTCATTTGATCGGTTGCCACGGGATTTTGATGTGATAAAAAATCCGTCGCAATCACATAGCGTACGCAGATACTCGCCGGGTAATATTATTGGATAGCCACGCCCCATAGCCCCGACCAAGTGATTGTAGGAGAACTCCATTGCCAAAAGCATCCGTTCGGGTGCTCGCGGCCGCGGTGTTCCGTCTTAGTGCACTTCGTCAACGGCATCGGGGGGTGCGGCCGTCTACTAAAGTTTCCGACGAGAATTCAATCAGGATGTCGGGAATCTTGTTGAATTTCCTGACTAGATATTGAAAAGTGTTTTCGAGATCGAGACTAAAATGTGGGGTTTATAATTATTAGGCATATGATGTCTAAAGAATTCATTTGGTTAGGCATGAAATCCGCAATATGAGATGTTTCGGGTTTATGATATCTAAGGTGGTTATGGATTCCAATTGTTGTAGTTTTTCACTTTCTTTTCTGCGACCGTAAGTGTAATATGTGGTGTATCGCCGGTTTCGGTGCTATATGTCAACAACAACTGGAATACGCATATTTACTTATGTTGATGACATATGATGCTATGTGTTGCTGTGATATGTTATATTGGATCGTCGTGTTTTGAATAGCCAGGGGTTTTTATGTGAGATGAGAGTTTTTCATTTTCATTCATGTAAAAACTTGTATGTAATATTCTTTTATTGGGGCACTTCCGGGTTGAGGATAGACCCAAGGCAGGGAGCACAAGTGACCAGGTCTTAGGGTACAGTGGGAGACCATCTCGAGGAATCGAGACCGAGTCTCCTAACTGTAGAATTGGTAGGGTTGCTTGCCGCTCTCATAGGGGTCTAGGGATGTGGGTTTGGCTATTCATCACGACGGTGGACTCCGTGTTTTATACAGGCTTAATTTAAAACCCAGAAATCTTAGTATATCCAATATTTCATATGTTGATTTCTGCTGCGATATTCTGTGATGTGATCAGTGTATATGATGAGATAGATACCGTATATAGTATATGTGATATATTATATAGACGGTGCTTATGTTTTACACCCGCGCTAGCCCTGCCCCGCTCTGCCGTTAGTTACCTAACACAACGGTGCATGAGGGGACATCGAGGCGAATGTGGATGACATAAGCATACGTTGTATTTATCTGTGATGCTTAGATAACTAAAATTATGGGACTTCATTAATGAGATTAATGAAATAAAAGAAACCTAAAAGATGTTGTAGAAACTTATTTTAAGAACTGGTAGCTCTAGTTCTTGCTTTGCATAGCGGTATTCCTTGTAGAATATCCAGCACCTTATTCGATAAGGAAAGAGCCGAGATCCCTTCACGGGGAGTGACCTTTTTAGCGAAACTAGCAGATGCTACACACTCGGTTTGTTTTTTGATTGGTTCTATAGTTTTTGCTTTGAAGAGTGGTATTTGTGAAATATCCTGCACCTTATTCGATAAAGAAAGAGCCGAGATCTCTTCACCGGGAGTGACCTCTTTAGCAAAACTAGTAAAAGCCTCAAAAAATACTCCGTTTTAAAAAATCACTCGATTCTACAATGATATCAAGTTCATTACGCAAAGAGTTTTCTTAAAAACCTGCCGTAGCCCTCTGTCATTTCAGATAAGTAATTCTTAGTATCCGTGCTGCGTTTGTTGACCTTAGCCAAGGCGTAGTGTGCGGTACCTAATTAGTGCTTATCTGCAGCATATGATGCGATTGAGTTAGGGTAGTCATGCGGCTTTGTTGACCTTAGCCAAGGGTCGCGCAGGTGGGTTTAATTCAATCAAGAAATGACGGGTTGAACTTGACTAGCACTTATGATTTGTTGACCTTAGCCAAGGTCATAAGTTCTAGGGGTAAAACATTATTGGGAATTTCAAGTGTTGAAATTTGCAATGAGATTGCATATCTTCTATGAGATAGTTGGATCCCGATACCCACTGCGAGTAAGAGTTACTCCTGAGAGAGTTTTACACATTACAATTAGCCGATCAAGTAGGTGTCTAGAAAGGTGTTAACGGGGTTACGTCCCTGGGAAAACGAGATTTATTTTAATTAGATCCGTGTGAAAGTACGGGGAACCTTCCTCAAAGTACCGACACTGGCCTGGCCGAAAGATTGACGAACTTGTAGGGTGTAATTAATCCCGGCTAGTCTTACCTTTTAGGGTTTGAAGGAAGATTTGACTAAAACACTGGGAGCCATCCTGATTAGATAAATTAATAACCAATCTAATCTTGCAAGAGCATACGCAGAGTGTTTTCTTCTCTCTCTCTCCAGGTAGCGACTATGTCACACCTTAATCAAGATAATAATATGGATGTATTGACCGAACCCGCTTGTTATACTGAGCTGGGGAACGTTGGTCCCGCTCCAACTTATAATTGTTATAAGACCGAACAGAAAATAGGGGATTACCAGAATTCCCGTACCGCCCAAACGAAGAAAGTGTATGATGATGCATCTTTTTCGGATGTGTTCATTACCGAGAACCGTTTCTCAGTATTCTCTACGTCCTGAGTATGAGATACCGGATCAGGATCCCATATATGTAATCTGTTACATGGGCTAAAGATAGGTAGAGAATTGGGAATGGGTGATAAGTTTCAAGAGTTGGAAATGGTATAAGTGTTGCAGCCAAGCTTGTTGGCAGTTATCACCCTGTATTACCAAATACATTGATTCTGAACAAATGTTATTAGATACCGAACCTGATATACAATATCATATCAGTCTCTTTATTAAGTAAAGAAGGATATAATTTTGTATTGTTGGATAATGTTTTGAACATTTCCTATATCAAGTGTTGATCGGTTCAGGCACGTTATCTAATGACATATATGTTCTAAATCAAACTACAGTTCTTAACGTACAGAACACACTCAAGAGAAAGAGTTCAGAAATGAACGAATTCTTCTTAAGGCATTGTAGACTAGGTCATATCAATGCGACACAACTAGCTAAGTTACATTTAGATGCATATTTAAATCAGTTTGAATTTACATCTTGTGAAACTTGTCAGTCATGTCACAAAGATAAGATGACCATAGCTCCATTTATTGGAAACAGAGAAAGAGTTAGTGAACTCTTGGGATTGATACATGATGATGTATGTATGTCCCTTGTCTACACATATCAGGACCGGTTCTTTGTACTTCATTACATTCACTGATAATCTCTCAAGATTCGGACATATGTTCCTATTGAAACACAAGTCTGAAGTTTTTGAGAAATTCAAAAAATATAAGTTAGAAGTAGAGAACCAAAACGGGTATAAGTATTATGTCCTTTGATGAGATCAGGGAGGAGAATACTTGAGCACGGAATTCCTGGACTATTCTAAAGGAGAATAAGATTCTCTCGCAGCATTACTCCTCCGTATATACCACAGCACGTAAGTGTATCGAGGCGGAGCGATCACACCCTATTAGATATGGTGTGCTCTATGATGAGTGCTACTGAATTACTTATTTCCTTTTGGGGGTTATGCACTTGTGAAGCTGCATACCTATTGAATAGGGTTCCAACCAAATTAGGTGCCTACCACTCCGTATGTGATATAGTATGGGAAGAGCCCATCTCTTAAGAAAGTTAAGGTTTGGGGTTGTCCGGCCTATGTCTAAAAGCAAAATCCGGACAAGCTCGAGACAAGGCCAGTTTTTTGGAAGTTTGTTATATATATCCCATGCATTCGCAAGGGAATATCTTCTACCACACCGAGGAACAAAAGGTGTTTTATTTCTCGGCATGCCACCTTTTTAGAAAAGGAATTTCTTGTGAAGAAATTAGTGGTCATGAGATAGAACTGGAAGGAGTTCCAGCTATACAAACTGCAGCTGATGATTTGATAGAACCGGAGGATTCAATAGCTTCCAACGACCTCAGCCTCTCCGCCGATCTAGTAGGGTTCCTCATCCGCCTGAGAGATACTTCGGTTTTCTCAATGAAAGTGGGAGCGAGGATTGCATCATGAGATGATGACCCAACTAGTTTCGAGCAGGCCATCAAGAGTGGGGACTCTGTAAAAATGGCTGGATGCTAAACGATCTGAGATGGAATCTATGTACACTAACAAATTATGGATTTTGGTTGCTTTATCTGAAGGGTTAAATCCCCATCAGGAGCAAGTAAATCTTGAGAAGATTACTCGGTATACATGGAAAGGTTGAGACTGTAAGTGCACGGCGGCGCCCCGGCCTCCATCTCGAGGCCAAATGCGGAAGCGATGGTTAACTTTAAATTTTCTTAAACCGGCACCACCGCGCACTAAAACCCGGATCGGGCCATTAATTAGTCCTAGCTAACTACAAGATGGGGAAGAGAGATATACCGAGCGACCCGTGTCCTTCGGTCTTCTCGTCGTCGTCCCGATCTCCCGCGGAAGGTCCGGTCTCCACCTCGTCGCCGGAAGTGCACCACATCGCCTGCATCTTTTACGGGCTCCCACCTCTATACCGAGGCAACTCGGGCACGAAGCTGGCGAGTCGACGTGCCCAAGATTTGCTGTAGAATGTGGTGTAGAATCATGTCTCATAGGGTTCATGGAGGTTGCCATTGGTGGAGGGATGATACAAGCTAATAGAGATGGAACTTATGGGATTTATGCAAGAGCAAAAGAGCAAAAACCCCACTTCTAGAATTTTGGACAGCCATCAAAGGCTTGGCCGGCCATGGCTTAAGGTGGGAGTGAGAATGAGAGAGTGAGGTGAATGGATAATAGAACCACACTCATAATGCAAGGGAATAAAGATAATCATGAAGGGAAATGATTACAAACAAATCCACACTCCAAACAACCATCATCATCACCAAAAAGTCATGCCATCATGACACTACAAGACTAGCCATGATGACTAAAGAAAGTCAAGTGATGGTGCAAGTATCATGATACAAGAATATGCAAATAACACCCTCCACTAATGCTTATTTGCACAAATGCAAATAAGCCCTCCTCCACCAAACTTCGGCCATTGAAATATACAAATGAAAATGGCCGAAACGGAAAGCAAACTGGCAACTCCAGAAAACTGGTCCCGTAATAAATTACAGGAAAACCCCGATACTGTGTATACACACCTGCATCTGTATTCCGATCGAAATACAAATGCAATGAGACAAAATCTACACTGTACTATACTAGTATCCGGCTTAAACCAAAGCCTGCTAGTATAATCCGTCCGATCCTGATCCGTGCAATACCGCACGTATCTGATCGAACCCTGCCATATCTCCATACGGCCTCTACAGCTTTTCGCCCGAAAACTTGAGCAACTGAATATGGGGGACTCTAAAGACTCGTCAACACCTTGGTTGTGGATTTAACCACTAGCACGTCAGAGGTATAAGCCAATACGTAACGGGCTACCAGGTATTGACCAAAATGGACGTCGATGAGTGAACTCATCCTGACACCTTACTGAACCTGTCAGTGACAATATCCATACAGTCAGGTCCGTTCTTCTATGAGCATCGTATGGCGGGCCTAGGGGGTTGGTAAAAGTCAGACCCCCAAAAGCGGTACAAGTCGTGTCGGAGTGTAGCCCAGAACACCCTGAGATACTACTGGAATACCTACCAGTAAATCTCCTGCCTCGGCCGAGGGCTTTATGTAATGGCTCTCCTAGACACAGCGCGACCTCACCCCCAATACCGGGAGAGACGAACCCCTGAAGATCCGCTCACTGCCTCCATGTGGCTCGGGACTGTACCCAACTAAAACCTGTTTGCACGTCTCCTTTGAGCGTGGTATGGTAGTAATCAAAGTACAGTGGGAACTCACACGAGACAAATGACGATCCTCAGGTCGATGAACTAACCTGTACACATGTCACCAGGGAACTGCTATCTGACGTCAGGTATAAGACCAACTAGCATGTTCCCGGCGAGTCCTGTCCAGTGTACTCATAACCCAACGAGCACCTCTATACATCTTAGGTGATCTAACTGACACCAATGGCTTGTGAGACCGGCCACCGCCCCTCGTCGGGGTCTCGACTGTATACACTAGTCTACTCTGGAGTATCGATGCCCTATCTCGAAACTCCCACGACTAGGGACCTTTTAAGGATGTGGTTATAGACTACCAGCTCTCACGTATATGATCGCCCTCATACTGCTGGCAGTCAAGCAAGAATCCTAGGGGCTCTATCAACGTGTAATAGCGGCATGTCAGGTCACCTAAAGCAGTACACGATGATAAAGATAAACCAGATAGCATACTATCATCTTGAGTAAGACTGTCCTACCGGGATAGGTCCTCTCTCAATCATTGCAATCACGTGCCTGTGATCCAATAATTGACTCTGAGGGCACTATCTCCAACAATCTCCCACTTGCACTCAAGGCTAATTATTGCGATGTCGCATACTCACAGCCCGTGTGATACCGAACACCCAACTCCTCTACTAGTCAGTCTCACAAAGCTCGTTTGCGAAACTATTGGGTTCGAGGAATAGCCTCAGTGAGTGGATCCGCTTTGATGTTTCTTTCTATGTCTCTCTAAGTCTCAAGTTCGCGGAGAAAGCTATCTCCCGAAATGAGCAATACCTGTCTTAAAATGTCTGGATGTCTGATGGGACCTAGCTCATAAATGAACTCCAAATCCAAACTTCTTAGACTGTATTGTCAACTGAACTTAATCAGTATCCTGCGCCATGCCTCCCTCAGTATTGCCTTGGATCACCTGTCCAAAATACTGCCCCTCGTCAGAGGGAAAACTATAACTCTGACAACCTGCCTGTCGTCCAAGTCACCTTGGAAGCCTGGAATGATAACTGTCTCCCGAATGAGGCTGTCGTTATCATATCCCTAGAACATCCACTTATGTTCTAAAACTGCTTCCGACTGTTTCTCCAGGATTGGATCAATGTCAACTTATTGCATCTAGTGCAAGAACAATATCTGGTGTGGTACTTGACATCTCATGATTGACTCAATTGCCTGAGCAAGTGATCTACCAATCATGCACATCTCTCTCCCCTTTAGTCTATAAGACACCTTTAGAGAGGGTGACTCCATTACCTGCAGGTACACTACCATACCTGGAGTCGTCCATTCTAAATACTCTTAGAATGCTGTCTAAGTACCCAGATTGGGAAACCACCCAAAACTAGATCTATAGATCTAGTAACCAGTATGTCTGATATAATGTCCAAGTCCCGTGTAGAGAAAACCACTGTGTGACGACCAAAGTATAACCGATCGTAGTATAGGAATATATTTTCCTATTCTGTGTATGTCATCCAAATACCAAGACATCACACCCTACTACCTTCTCAACAGATCCATCCCCTATTCTGATGAAGTCAAACCTATGACTGTCACATCAGAAATTGATGATCTATCTCCGCTATATTCGCTTTAGTCTATAAATAGACATAAGCTACCTGTCCACCAATGCTTCCGCTGCTCCCACTGACTACGAAAACCTTCTGGCAGAGTCATATACACGTACACTTCTAAAGCTAGTTTAGAACAACGCTATACTCATCCTCCCGCCGGGTCTCACAGTCTGGAACAACAGCAACGGTAAGTGTGGGTAAACAAGAACTTCCCTGTCACCGTCTTTGAGGCTACCGGAGTACCTCTCGGGTGCCTGAAGTTACCCACCTTATCTGCGGAGTGGCCAATGGAATGTCAAACCAGATTGAATCTTTAGGTTCCTATCAAATCTTTAGTAATCGTTTGTGGTTCTGGAATCACTTCCAGTTCTACCATACTCCCACTACTGTTTTCTGAAAAATCCATTTTATTTAAAACTGTGGCGAGTCTAGAACAATATCGCTATTGTTCTACCAGATGGTAGAAAGTCAACCCTCTTCATAGCCTGGGTCAACCCACAAACAGCCATTACAGAAACGTGCCTTAAGTTGTCCAGTATCTGGTTTTAATCATAAGCCGGACAACTCCCCGTACCTTAACATCGTTAAGATACGAACTGTTCTATATCCAATATAGGACCAGAGGCACTGATTTAATTGAACCAGATTCAAATCATGCAGCTGTCTCCAGTGCATGTCAACTAAATGGAAGGAGGCCTATCAGCGTTACTCAACTTAGGAATGCTTCCAATTATGAGTAACCTGAAAGAGAAGCAAGTTCTCTTAGTCATTACTATCAACTGAATACCATATACAAGTATCTACATCTTCGATCACTTTGAAGAATCCCGATACTTGCTACACCTGGTTATCTACTCTATTCAAATACCTATAACTTCTCCAAATTCGGACCCTGTGTTTCCACGAAACACTTGTCTAAAAACTAGGGAAGTCATAAGTAAACCGAATATAGTACGAGGACCAACCCCTCTGTCCTGATGGACCCTGGACAACATACAATACTCTGTAAAAGTCCCTTGAGTCTGATAACTCATTCCCTGTGTGTCGTAGGTTGAAAACTGTACTTTTGGTTATGAAGAATTACACCGCTGTTTAATGCTCCTTACCCAACCATCCACTGATATAGGTAAATGTCATAGACATAATTTCAAAAAGGTATATCTCACTCTATGAAAATAGATGTACAGATATATCGATTTGAAATTGGTGCATAACAGCGGATATTCAAAACCAAATATTTGCCGACCGGCAAACAGCCCAGGTGATTTCCTCAAATATCACTGATTACAACGAATCCCGATATAATGAGGATGATCACCCAATTCCCAATAACTTACTCCCACTCAACATCTGTAAAACCATACAGATGTGAGAATCATACCTGGTAAATACATACCCTGGAGTAAGTATCTAATCGGGAAATCAGTTTTCCTTTAACAGTACACAGTGAAACTGAAACATTGAAATGTTTCGTAGGGGTATCCTGGTATTCCTAGTAATGCCTCTCCCAGATTCACAACTGTAACCGTATAATTCTTTGCCACCTCTCCAAATCCCTTTCTATGTCTTTAGTCATTACCTTCTGCACACCCCTTAGACCAAATGGTTTTCTTCCTTCCCTACCGTTCGGCACCAGCCTATGGTTTGGAAGAAGACTATCCAATAAGCATAATGGGTGTACTGTCCTAATCCTAGGAGCACTCGCAATGCGAGAGAAGGTGAAGATAAAAGACAACCGAATAAACCTTATTCCTATTTCTCCTGAACCAGAATCCATCCCCGAACTGGAACAAGTTCCTTTCGAGTTCATATATAACCATACGATGGAGTATCCAATAAACTGTGGATCTTCGTAGTGATACGGAGTGTTCTGGAGAAATACAAAGGTGATTTGGGAGTGGTAATGAAATACCTGGTTTGGTCATGAATATCAGTTGCAATTTACTTTGCCCTCTTACTAATCCCTTGCTTTGTCTTAACTTAATACCTTCTGTACACCATCGTTAGGCTAATTGGTTTTCTTCATTCCCTACCGGTCGGCACCAGCCTATGGTTTGGAAGAAGACTATCCAATTTGCGTAATAGGTGTACTATCTCCTAAACCAAGGAGTACTCGCAACCTGAGAGATGGTAAAAGGAAAAGACAACTGAATAATCCTATCTGTTTTCTCCAGAACCGGAAACCATCCTCAAATAAATTCCTTCGAGTTCGTATATAACCATACGATGGTTTTGTCCAATGGAAGTGGACGTTCGTAGTAATACGGGGTGTCCTGGAGAAAAGGGTAAAAGTAGGAGTGGCAATGAAGTTTGCAACCCTGACAATCCAAAAGCCAGTCTTATAAGAAGGTTCGGTCAACTTGGTCTCTGAGTCATAGTCTAAGGTCGGGTCAAAGGTCGCTGCCAAAGAGAGAGGGAAAAGAAACACTCAGCGTGCACTCTAACCTAGATCAGAATGGTTACCAATTTATCTAATCTGGAAACCTCCCACTGTAACCTCAAATTCTTCTCCAAACCCGAAAGAAGAATTAGTCGGGATCACCCGAGGAGTAAACCAACTCATCAGTGGGAATCGGGATCCAACTATCATCGCATGATAACGTGACGGAATCCGCTCACGTCATCACACTCCAGAAGGTATGCGCATATCTGGCAAGTTTCAGTTCTTTTGAAACTCCCGATGTGATTTTTACCCCATGCTCTTATGACCTTGACTTTGGCCAACAAATCATAAGTCACATGTCAAGTTCTACTCGTCATTCTCCAGGTGAATTTGAATCCACCCGTACCTACCATTGACTTTGGCCAACAAGGCAGTATGACTGTTCCAAACCAACGCATCTATCTATGCTGCACATGAATAACCAACAGCTACCAAACACTGTGCCTTGACTTTGGCCAACAAACACAGCTTGAATACTATTGACTATCCATATGAAACGACGGAGGGCTACGAATGGTTTCTGGCGAAAACCTTTAACGTAATGAACTTGATATCGTTGAAGGAACGGATAGCTTTTTAGAAAAATATAGTAACGAAAACCTTTGCTAAAGAGGTCACTCCCCGTGAAGGGATCTCGGCTATTTCCCCGTAGAATGAGGTGCAGGATATTCCAACTGAATACCACGGTGCAAAGCAAAAGTAATCGGCTATAGTGAAGTTATTGCCCTGACGCAAACTTTTGTCCAAGGGGTCACTCCCGGTGAAGGGATCTCGGCCCTTGCCTCGTCGACTGAGGAGCAGGATATTCCAACTGAATACCACGGTGCAAAATAAAAGTGAACGTCCTTGCAATAACAGCCTTTTGAAAAGTGTTCCAACAACATCAGATTAGTTTTGTTTTTAACTTGCATTGATCCGAATCAACGCAGTCCCATCAATGGATCACACCATAAAGAACGAAAATATACTGATGTACGTATATGCCATCCGCATTCGCCACTGGGTCCCGTCATTACCCGTTAGGTTAGCTAACTAACGACAGAGCGGGGACTGGACTAGCGCAGATGCAAAACATATACAACATCTACTAATATATATATATACCAATATATAATATTTCGCTCAAGGCGTGATAAAATGCAACATCACAGAAATGTACAGCATCACAGAACAATACAGATATCTGGGATCCCCGGGTTTCACAGAGCCGCTGAAACCCGACGTTCCCCTGGTCGTGTGGATAGCCTGTGCAATGAAATCCTAGACCCCTATGGGCGCGGCAAGTCACCCGCCAAAACCTGAAGCGAGGCAGCCCCCTTCAGCAACGTGAATGGACCACCCAGCACTTTACGGAATCCGGTAACTTGGGCACCCCTCCTGGGTCAACCTGTACCCCCTACGAGTGCGGCGAATAGCCTGCCAATTCTAGAGTAAAACCCCCTCCGTCTCAATGCCATGAGATGCGGGCTTGTTGCCCTCTAGAACCCGGCTATCCGTGCACCCCTCCGCGGGGTAATCCTAGTACAGAAAGTAAAATATACATACAATGGGTACATCGACCGCAACCTGGTCGTGCCCCAAAATAATAATACAAACAGGCAGTGGCGGCAGTCCACATGTCGGACGCTCGCCTCGCAATATCAAATGTACATAATACAACAAAAAACTGTACTAACATTGCATCCAGGCTATCCCCCACGATCAATCCGCAACATCACAGCAATACACAGAACATCAACGTGAATGTCACGTTCGCAAATCCGTCTAACCGGGCTATAGCAGTTAGACAGGATTTACCGATCAAGTGACATTCACGGTCGCAGATATAATGTAAATACTGTGAACTAATGTGTTTAAAATATCCGATCGATCAAATTTTACCAAGTGGGCCCCCAAGCAATACTGTAGCACTCACAGAAATTCTGGACCCAAACAAAGTATACCAAAACCCTATTTTCAGCCCACAAGCCCATTGCAAAAAATTGGTGACGTGAATCCAAATTCCTGCGGCGGAACCGTGGCCAAAGAGGGGTTATGGCCGCGGTTCCGCGGTCGTACGGAAGGATCAGGTGACTAAAATTCTACAGTGTTCTTAGGATTCCCTGCACATCATTCTGCAACATACTGAAAAAATTTTGGAGCCAAAAAAAATTCGACAGAAAACTGATGTGTATAAAAACGCGGTTTTGGAATTTTTGTTCGATCGGAAATGTAAAACACATTAGATAAAGCTAGACTATGTTAATGGCGAGGCTCTGATACCACTGTAAGTGCACGGCGGCGCCTCGGCCTCCATCTCGAGGCCAAATGCGGAAGCGATGGTTAACTTTAAATTTTCTTGAACCGGCACCACCGCGCACTAAAACCCGGATCGGGCCATTAATTAGTCCTAGTTAACTACAAGATGGGGAAGAGAGATATACCGAGCGATCCGTGTCCTTCGGTCTTCTCGTCGTCATCCCGATCTCCCGCGGAAGGTCCGGTCTCCACCTCATCGCCGGAAGTGCACCACATCGCCTGCATCTTTTACGGGCTCCCACCTCTATACCGAGGCAACTCGGGCACGAAGCTGGCGAGTCGACGTGCCCAAGATTTGCTGTAGAATGTGGTGTAGAATCATGTCTCATAGGGTTCATGGAGGTTGCCATTGGTGGAGGGATGATACAAGCTAATAGAGATGGAACTTGTGGGATTTATGCAAGAGCAAAAGAGTAAAAACCCCACCTCTAGAATTTTGGACAGCCATCAAAGGCTTGGCCGGCCATGGCTTAAGGTGGGAGTGAGAATGAGAGAGTGAGGTGAATGGATAATAGAACCACACTCATAATGCAAGGGAATAAAGATAATCATGAAGGGAAATGATTACAAACAAATCCACACTCCAAACAACCATCATCATCACCAAAAAGTCATGCCATCATGACACTACAAGACTAGCCATGATGACTAAAGAAAGTCAAGTAATGGTGCAAGTATCATGATACAAGAATATGCAAATAACACCCTCCACTAATGCTTATTTGCACAAATGCAAATACGCCCTCCTCCACCAAACTTCGGCCATTGAAATATACAAATGAAAATGGCCGAAACGGAAAGCAAACTGGCAACTCCAGAAAACTGGTCCCGTAATAAATTACAGGAAAACCCCGATACTGTGTATACACACCTGCATCTGTATTCCGACCGAAATACAAATGCAATGAGACAAAATCTACACTGTACTATACTAGTATCCGGCTTAAACCAAAGCCTGCTAGTATAATCCGTCCGATCCTGATCCGTGCAATACCGCACATATCTGATCGAACCCTGCCATATCTCCATACGGCCTCTACAGCTTTTCGCCCGAAAACTTGAGCAACTGAATGTGGGGGACTCTAAAGACTCGTCAACACCTTGGTTGTGGATTTAACCACTAGCACGTCAGAGGTATAAGCCAATACGTAATGGGCTACCAGGTATTGACCAAAAGGGACGTCGATGAGTGAACTCATCTTGACACCTTACTGAGCCTGTCAGTGACAATATCCATACAGTCAGGTCCGTTCGTCTATGAGCATCGCATGGCGGGCCTAGGGGGTTGGTAAAAGTCAGACCCCCAAAAGCGGTACAAGTCGTGTCGGAGTGTAGCCCAGAACACCCTGAGATACTACTGGAATACCTACCAGTAAATCTCCTGCCTCGGCCGAGGGCTTTGTGTAATGGCTCTCCTAGACACAACGCGACCTCACCCCCAATACCGGGAGAGACGAACCCCTAAAGATCCGCTCACTGCCTCCATGTGGCTCGGGACTGTACCCAACTAAAACCTGTTTGCACGTCTCCTTTGAGCGTGGTATGGTAGTAATCAAAGTACAGTGGGAACTCACACGAGACAAATGACGATCCTCAGGTCGATGAACTAACCTGTACACATGTCACCAGGGAACTGCTATCTGACGTCAGGTATAAGACCAACTAGCATGTTCCCGGCGAGTCCTGTCCAGTGTACTCATAACCCAACGAGCACCTCTATACATCTTAGGTGATCTAACTGACACCAATGGCTTGTGAGACCGGCCACCGCCCCTCGTCGGGGTCTCGACTGTATACACTAGTCTACTCTGGAGTATCGATGCCCTATCTCGAAACTCCCACGACTAGGGACCTTTTAAGGATGTGCTTATAGACTACCAGCTCTCACGTATATGATCGCCCTCATACTGCTGGCAGTCAAGCAAGAATCCTAGGGGCTCTATCAACGTGTAATAGCGGCATGTCAGGTCACCTAAAGCAGTACACGATGATAAAGATAAACCAGATAGCATACTATCATCTTGAGTAAGACTGTCCTACCGGGATAGGTCATCTCTCAATCATTGCAATCACGTGCCTATGATCCAATAATTGACTCTGAGGGCACTATCTCCAACAGAGACTTTCAAAGCTAAGACTTGTTGCAAAAGGTTCTCGCCATCCACCAGGTGTGGATAATGATGAAACATTTTCTAGTGCCTATGCTTAAATCCATCCGGATCCTACTTGCCATTGCTACATACCATAACTACGATATCTGACGGTTGGGTGTCATGACTGCTTTTCTAAATAGTGATTTAGAAGAGAACGTCTATAAATACACAGCCGGAAGGCTTCGTAGACAGTGGGAGCAGCGGAAACGTGTGCAAGTTGCTTTACAGGTTAAAGCAGGTATCGCGGAGTTGGAACATCTGTTTTGATGTGGTAGTCAAAGCGTTTGACTTTATCAAAATGGTAGATGAACCTTGTATATACAAAAAGGTAGTAGGGAGTATGGTGGTGATCCTCGTATTGTACGTGGATGACATACTCTTAATAGGAAAGGAGTTTGCTATGCTACACTCGGTCAATCTCCTCTTATCACAAGAATTCTCCATATAGGATCAAGGTGATACCTCCTAAATCCTGGGTTTTGGATCTATGAGATAGATCTAAGTAGATGTTAGAATTCTTACTAGGTGTAGTGAGATGGTATCAATCGATCCTGGGAAGAATCACTGGATAGCTTCCAGGGTGGTAAGGACGATTGAATGTCAGCCACAGGTATTGTCTTTACCCTTAGTGGAGGGACGATATGTTGGAAGAGTTCCAAGCTAGATACCGTGACAAACTAGACGATAAAGGATAGATACATTGCTACCAAGGATACTACCAAAGAGGTAGTCTGGATGTATATAAGTTCATGAGATGAATTTCATTCCTACTATTGTGTGACAATGGAGTAGTGGCTTAGGCTTAGGAACCCCCGTCCCATCAGTGATCCAGACATATTCTTAGGCAGTATCACCTGATCATAGAGATGGATGATCTCCAGGGAGATCGAGGTTAGGAGAGAAGACACAGAGGACAACACGGCGGATCCACTCACAAAGGCCTTTTCCCAAAAGAGACTTTTATGGGATGGTTGTGTATGAGATACTACAACCACTGCTGATTGTTGGGTATTGGATACTACGACAGATGGCCCTAGTGCAAATGGGAGATTGTTAGTTATATGTATGTTCTAAAGGCTATTACTGTACATACGATGTATATTGTAGTGGATGCTTAGACATATATAGAGATGACTTTCTTGCTCGACATGATAGTATGCTATCAGGTTGCTCTTTATCTTAACATGTACACTTATTGTCTCTCTATTACATGTTAATAAAGCCATTAGGATTTGTACCTGACTATCAGGATTATGATGCAGATCATACTAGTGGGGACAGGGTAGTCGCTAAGTACATCCTTCAAATGTTCCTAGTCGTGGGTGTATCGAGACAGGGCATCAATATACCAGAGTAGACTGGCGTATAGCTTCTCGACCCATGTAGATGGGCGATGGATGAACCCATATCCATTAGTGTTTAACATCAGAGATAGTATACGAGTGCTCAGTAGAGACTGGGTACACTGATCGGACTCGCCGAGAACTCCTAGATGGTATTATACCTATCGTCAGATAACAGTTCTCTGGTGACACTGGTAAAGGTTAGTCTGTAGACCCGAGATCGTCATAGAGTCTTGTGTGATTCCCACTGTGTTTTGATTTCCACCTTACCACGTTCAAGAGAACGTACAAAACGGTGGCTTTTGGGTACAGTCCCGAATCACACGGAGGCAATGAGCGATAGGAGGGGTTTCGTCTCTCCCGGTATTGGGGGTTGATGTTGCGCTGTGCTCAATTGGCTATAACAGGAAGTCCCTAGCTAAGGCTGCTTTAGAGATATACTGGTAAGTGTTATTAGTAGTTTCTCGACCCGTTATGAGCCTCACATCGGCATGACTTATCGAGTTATTGGGGTCTGACGTTTACCACCCTTAGACGAGATATGCGACATATCAGACGAAGAGACCGGACTGTACGGTAGTGTTACTAATTAGATTCGCAGGAGTATGGATAGGCTTTCTTGTTGATCTTCCGATCGCTCAATACCCGGATGGCCGTTACGTTTAGCAGACCGCTTGCGGCTTGTTGGTGTTTGATATAATCATCACCTACCGCCGGCGTATTGACGAGTCTTTAGAGTCCTACACAGAGCTTTCCTGGCTCAAGCGAAATGGAGTAGGAGCACATATGTGATATGTGCGGGACCGAGATTAATACGATATGTGATACCGTATTCTATTCTCACGATATGTGATATCTGTCGGTTATATATGATATAGTCGGGTTATCGGATCAAGTGTTGATTCGATAAGATGATTCATTTGATATTAGTCGGTTATATGTAATACAGCCGGATTATTAAATCAAGAGTTGATTTAATAATTTAATGTATAATTATATATTTGATATATTACATTACATTAACTAATATTAGTTCACTTAATATTTCTATTCTCACTTTGGATACTTTTAACATATATGTGATATATGTTTATTGTATTCTTTTCTTTTGTTACTAAATCACATGCAACATGGACGTGAGAGACTTATACCATGTTAGGGTTAAGATTAGGGTTTACATTTTATTCATAGATAATTCAAAATGTTTGGATTTATGCTAAGATATTTTTCATAGTTGACTAAGTCCACCCTTTTGGATATTTCTAAGATATTTGTTAACTCAACCTTTAACCCTAGCTCATGGTTAAGTCTCTACAAGGGTTAAGCATGAAATGATTAACCCATGGTTGCATTTCTAACCCCATTCATTCTCTTCATCACTTCACTTGAGCTTCTTCTTCTTCATTGATTTTTTTTGCTCTCTTTACTTGAGCAAGTGATGAAAAATAGTGAGAAAAATAAATCTAAAGCGAACTCACTTCCTACTTCATCATTCTCTACTACTTGCCATTTAGTATAGCGTGTTTGCTTCACTAATTCCACAATTAGTGAAGAGATAGCTTGGGTTAGTGTCTCCTCGACGTAGATCATCTTCGGCCTCGAAAACTTCAATGCAAGCTTGTTCATTTCTTCATGGGAGCCTCTCTAGAGTCCGAGAGTTCATGATCGCAGCGAAGGGACTATTACACGGAGCTAATGAAATGAAGGACCGGTCTACAAAGGTTGTATTCCTTGTTCACTTTACTTGCAAAGTCGTTTGTATTTCCAATCGTCGGATTTCTAGTAAACGATTCTATGTTAGGGTTAGCTAGAACGGCTAAAATTTTAATATGGCATGGAAGATGCCTCCCGAAACCTTGCTGCCCTGCGAGGCAACCCTGCATGAAGATGTTGACCTTTCAACGGTCTTTGCACACTTGGAAAATGGTCGAATTCAACTTGACGTGCGATTGCTAGATGAAAAACCGACCTAACATGAAAGCAGTACCGCGCAAATAAATTTTTTTACCACAAAACAAAGGGAAAATGTGCACGCAAACAACACTGTAAAAAGATTTCATTCACCAAAATTGGAGGTCTTTACAGAGGTATTATGGGCTCCCCAGCCTTATAAAAAACGCCCGGAGGCTTACAAAATTTTAGCGCAAAGAAAATAAGGAGGCGAGAAGGTTCAGGCCTCGAGGGCCGGGAAGGACCTCGATGAGCCGCGCTTCCACTACGACAACCGGGGTGGCATCTTGAAGGTCGGCGCCCACCGCAGGAGCCTCGGCGCCGGTAGCCGGGGCGACCGGCTTCTTCCCAACGCTCCCATCAGGGACCTCTCCCCCTACAGCGCTTCCGAGGGCATTCCCCTGCGCCTCATCCCCGAGGGGGTACTCACCCCGGAGCTCACCGTCAGGGAACTCCGGCATCAAGGCTTTGACGGCATCGAGGGCGTCGTGCCAAATGATAGCAGCGGCTCCAGCGAGGTCGGTGCAGTACTCTTCTGACTTCTTGTAGCTCTCCACCGCCTTCGACGCTCGGAGCTCGGCATGCCTCGTTCCCTCCTTTGCCGCCTCGTTCTCCCTCTGGAGGGCATTCTCCGTCTTCTTCAGGGTGGCGACAAGCACCTTGGAATCTTCTAACTTGGCCTCGGCGGCTCGGGCAGCCTCTCGGCACCTGGCGATCTCCCGATCCCCGGCCGCCACCCGGTCTTCGAGGGCAGCGACCCTCTCCATCACCGCCTCCATCTCCAGCCTTGAGCTCTCCTCCCACGAAGAGAACTCGCCTGCGGCCCGTATCGCCGGGGCAATTTCCTCGTCCTCCATGTCGATGACGAGGGTGACATGCTGGAGGACCTGAAGAAAGCAAAGGTGTGTTAAAAAGAAAAGGGGGCACCCAATATCGCAAACAAAAATACCGAATGAAGACCTGAGTGGGGTGCGAACACCAACCTGCATGGCCTCTTGAGCTATGGCCACCATTTGGGCCTGGAGGGTCCCCCTGGGGATTCTGCCCCCGGCCGACCTTTCCATCTCCGAGAGCAGGCTGTCGGCGACTGAAAGCCCCGAAGGCACCTTGAAGCGAAGCTCTCTATCGTCCACGATGATCGAAGAAACCGGGGAGCGGGGCGCCGTCCTATGAAACCTCTTGAGGAGCGACGCAGGGGAACCAGTCTCACCTCCCACCTCCGGAGCCCGGGGCTCTTGCTCTCGAGCAAGTTTTCGTCTTGGCGCTTGGCTAGACTCCGAGGACTAGGGCGCGCTTGAGCGCCTGGATGGAGCGGTTGTCGGTGGAGCCGGAGCCGACGACGGGCGAGAAGGGCCGGCGCCTCTGACTTTCTCCCCCTTCTTCTGTTCGACCAGGGATGCCCAAAATTTGCCTAGGTCCACGGGTTCTGCATGAGACAAAAGTACAAAGGAGTCAGCAATACCAGAAAAAGTGAAAGAATACACAAGTCTAAATATGTCACCTGAAAACTCCTAACTTTCCCGCGAACTGGGCGGGGCTGAGCCCGGCCCAACTGAGGGCCCGCTCAGACAGCAACACATCAGCCCGGGGGATAGGATCCCACTCTGCCACCGCCACCGCGTCGGGATCATTCGACCGCCTCACCCGCGGGCAGTTGGCCCTGTGCCACTGGATGGGCATAGGACAATCCTCACCCTCGGGCGGCCCAACAAACAAAAACTTCTTTTTCCATTTGTGAATGGAAGAAGGTACTACGATGACCCCCGACCCGGCAGCACCTCCTCGGTGTTTTCTAAAAGAGATGTATACCCAGCTCGGCTCGCCCCTGCGAGTGCCAGGGTGGTTTTTATAGCAGAAAGAAGAAACGAGAAGACTCCGGCTGAAAGGGATCATACGTAATTTCAACCGGACCAGGAACCCAAGGAGAATCCTCCAAGAGTTCGGTGCTAACTGGCCTGAGGCTAACTCAAAACAATTCAACGCCGCACTCACCTCGGGGGAGAAGGGCAGGCGCATCCCAGCCCAAAAGGCTTCCCGGTACAAGGCAATCTCCTTGCCCCGTACCTGGTCTGCCTTCTCCCCCTCCTCGGCCAGACGAAGTGAGTAGCCGGGAGGAATGTGGAAACGAGTCCAGATGGTGGCGAGCTCATCCACATGCCTTAGCATGGATGACGTGCCAAGAGCATCCATGACCTGTGCTCTGGGGACCGCCCCCGTCGCACAACTCCGGGAAGCATGACTAACCCTAACTTCCCGGGGGGACTTCGACTCAAACGGGGAAGAGGAAGAAGCAGAAGAAGAAGAAGAGGAAGCTACAGAAGACTCCCAAGACTTTTCCCGGACTATTTCTACAGACTCCTCGGTAGAAGACATCTAACCTGATCAAAAGGATGGGTCCTCGGGCCCTGGATCAGTCCTATACTAGGTCACAATCAACCCAAAACTTCAAATAAAAGACAAAGATCGAAGTCGAGAAGCTCATCGCTCATGCTTCCAACCCGTGCCCCCGAAAAGACTTCGCTGACACACAATCGACCTGAGGAAAAGAGCGCCGAGCTAACAAGACTAGGGACGAGAAAATTATGGTGAGGTATGGGCCCTGATGGGGATCCCACCTCTATTTATAGCTGTCGGCATACACATCCTACGGCTCCGATCGCCTCCCACCAAGACAGCGCTTCACAACCAACGACCGACAACATTCCTCCTGTCGCACTCACATTGGACGCGTCCCATCGGGCGCGGGAACGCCTACGGCCCGTCTCGTCAGCCAACCAGTGCCAAACACGTAGGCTGGCGCTTCGACGAACATACGCACAAACCGGCGCTTCCTCTTTAATGCGAGATCTCTCCCTTGATCCGCTGACGTCGTCAAGAAAATATGACTAATTTCCCGGGAATACACACCGACGATATCTTTAAATAAGAGCTTATCCCGAGTGATCGGTCAGACCACTCTCGACCCGACCCAGGAACGGGTCGAGACGAGAGTGGGGGGCTAATGATGATGCTCGATATCGGTGACTCCGCAGATCATGACACGTGGCAGATGACGTGTCCCAGAGCTTACAAGAAGTCGGACCAAGAACGGTACGTTGGAAGCATATCCCGGGCCTGCGACCCGAGGATGTTACCGACCTTCAGTGGCCGTCCAGACCACCCCCAAATCGCCTCCGAGCTATCATAGAACCAAGATGCCTCAGCCTCCCGCTCGTTCCCGAGCCTCCGGCCGAGCTTATATTCCTCGGTCTCACCGACCGACCCACAGCACCGATTACAGGCGCCTCCGCCATGGCTCCACGAATCTTGCCAGGCGTGAGATATCCGCCGCCCATGATCCCGCATTCCACGCCATCACGATCCCCCATTAACGAGCATATCTCGTCATTGATGGGGAATCCCGCCTATCACGCGGGCGTAACGCCAGGGGCATAACGGCCGGCGTGAATCTCGCGCCCGCCTGCCCATGGCTGCCACTATATAAACCCCTCTCCCAGACGACTCAGGTAAGCGAATTTTACCCCAATAGGCCGTTACTATGCCAAAATACCCCGCCTAACTTGATTTTCGGAGGGTACTCGGTGGCACAACCATCCCGGGACTTCCTTGCAGGTAGCTCGGCCTCAACCACATAAAACCCATTGAGATCCACACGCTTCAGGAGGTAACCCTCCGAATCAATCTCAGCCATCCATCAGCGCTCGCTGCAGATCAACGGAAGGTAACATCTGAAGGAGATCCAGAGATCTATCAGATAGGGACTATGAAAGGATTCTAATATATATATATATATATATATATATATTAGAATTAATTATTTGAATTTTTATTTGTGCAAAAAACTTTACAATTGTTCTATCTTTTTTAATAAAATTCTTTATATAAATTCATTTTAATATGATTTTTTATAATCCAACTTACAAGAATCAATTTATCATCTAAATTTGTTTTAATCTTCATAAATATTATTGTAAATTTATAAATTTCTTTTTGGATATAGATCCTTATGGAGTTAATTTATTATAATCTTTTAGCTTTCGTTTTACAACAATTTTTTTTATATACAATCCAATTTGATTACATGATTGATTAGACTTTCTTCTTATATATAAATCTATTAATGGTCAAGGTGTTAGATTTTATTCACATGATATCTTACATGCCAAAAATCTAGTATTATAGTATATAATTCCAAAGATTATATGTAAAGTTGATTGATTAAAAATTTCTAGGATGAATAAGCAGATATTCGAAACAAGAATTGCTATGAATATTAAGAAATGAGGCTCAAGTTGACTTAGCTAGAAATTTTATCTTTAACAATTTTTTCTTTTAATAATCTTGCCTTGGTTTCCAAGTTTCACCACGATACTATTTTAACTTGTCGTCCTACCTGACCCCAAGCTCAGGATCCGCCACTGGCCGTTACCTCTTAGCACGCACACGACTTTTAATGCAGACGCTGCCGCTTTGGTATTTTGTTAGGGAGCGTGGTGTGTGCTAACTTGCACGTGGCAATATTACAATCGTGCCACTTACTCGGGCTTGGGTCGTTAAGAGCTCATTCGAGTTCGGTTCGTTAATAAATGAGCCAAACACGAGCTAAAATTGAGGCTCGTTAAGTTAACAAACCGTCGAGCAATTTAGGCTCGTTAAGTTAACGTGCCCTCAAAGCTGGCCCCAGCTCGTTTACATCTTTTGATTGCTACTTTGCGGAAAACCCCAGAATCTAGATTTAGAAATTGTAATTAACGACTTGACTCTGGCCTGTTATTCAATAGAAACTTTCAGATGGAACTAAATTGGTTAGAACCGAGACCATTTATGTAGAAATTAATTGGAATCGAAACATTTTAGTGTGGGATCTAAAACTGTAAAAATTTAAATTGTAACTAAACGATAGAAATTTGAATAGAACCTTTTATGATGCGTCATCCTATTGATTTATTTTTATAAACAATAATATTATATCTATTTATGTTATCAATAACAATAAAAAATAATTAGTAATCTTCTATCAAAAAATTTAGGAATGAGTTTACATTACACATTATTAAATTGAGTAAAAGTGAGGGGGTTTCTTGCAATTTAGGCTAGCCTAGTTGGCTAGTACCAACGTAAAAAAATAATGGTCGGTATAATACAATAATTTTGGCAGTTACAAGTAATCGAATTTAACTTGTAGTAGTCTTGTTCAAATAAAGATTGTGAGAGTTGGTAGTTGGTAGTAAACACCTACTCTTGATGTTGATCATGGAGTATATATGACAAAGCAAATGTTAATTAAATAATACGAGCATGCATAAATTAGGTTTCTATAGCATGCGTGCATTAAAACTATGGTTGGTATTAGATTAAATAAAATTGGTGGCCATGATAAATGTTAGAATAGCGAGATCAAATCATGTGCAAAGACTCTTTTAGCTAGGGCTGACACATTACTAATTATCCCATTCGATGAAAATAAAATGAACAAATTGTGTAATCATGTTCCTCTCTATTCAGCTCACCCTTTTTCTCAACCACTTTTCTTTTTCCGATACACCGTATCGAAGAAAAGCATATGAGATAAGACACCAACTACTTTCAACTTTTATGTTCACTATTAATGTAAAAAGGAAGGGAGTCTTTCAAAGTGAAATTGCCAATCCGATTCTTGTAATGACATATGTCAAGAAAAGCTCATAGTTCTGAGATTTTTTGTTGTCATTGTCCTTGTTGAAAAGTCCAACATTTCAAATCTTTCAAAGTAATGAAGTAGTAAAAAAATTAGAGTTCTATGTTTGAATAACAAATTAACTAGTCTATTTAGTTTTAGTATCTCCCCAAAATTTCAAAATTAGATGCCATCATGCCATTGTCATATCGTTTTATTTATCTTCTGTTAGCTATGGACCACAAAGACCCAAAGATATCGATAAAACTTCAATAGGATTAGTTGGTGGCTATATCAACACTTGAGGTAGTCCAAATCTAGAGAAACATTGACAAAAGATGAGAATTTCTACAGTTGTCCAATTTGATAACTTGGATGCCCTAGATGATATCGGTTAAGCTATCTCACTAATAAAAGTTGTAACTGCTACATTTCTGCAGAATGGTGTTAGAGGCTTAATGTTGGAGATGTACGATTTTGAGAATGATATTTGGTTGTGCCACTCCTTCGGCGGCAATTGTTACAACTTTACAGCCTTCGTAAGTTCTAATATTTATCTTTTTTCTCGGTTGATTGCAGAAAACAGCCCTGTAGTTCATCTTATATATCACTTGTCCCCAATCAAGAAAAATATTGGCGCAAGCACCCTTCTGTTCTTTGATCAAAGTCCCAAAAAACACACAATTTCAACTCTAAATGACTCAGAAGAATCGTCTGATTTAATTTTAGAGCTAGTTTAGTGTTGAATTTGAGTGTTTTAAAAAAAAGGTTTTTGATCTCTATGAAAAGAGGGGGTCTTTGCCATTGTGCTATTAACCTTTTTTATTACAAGCTTTTACATGAAACCAAGCACCGTTCATCGTTCATCCAATCAGTAACCTGCCATTAATGTGCTGAAAGAAATCGAGACCTTCCTCCAAACGAACCCTTCCGAGGCCATCGCGATATTTATTGAAGATTATGTAACTTCACCTAGGGGACTCACTAAGGTGTTCAATGCTGCTGGGCTCACAAATTATTGGTTCCCCGTATCTCAAATGCCTAAAAACGGCGGTGATTGGCCTTTTGCTTAGTGACATGATCAGCAAGAACCAAAGGCTGCTTGTTTTCACTTCGAAATCGGCCAAAGAGGCTTCAGAGGGCATTGCATATGAGTGGAGATATGTAGTAGAGAACCAATGTAAGAATTTACTCACCTCAATTCATCTTTGTATAATCAGGTTCCGTCCTCATCATTATATCCGAGAGTGGTGATTCAGCGCGAGATTTAAGATGTTACCAGACCAACTCAATTACAAAACCTACTTGAAAATATTTTTTCATTTTCTTAAATCCTTTTTCTGCACACATTACAAAACCTACTTGGCACAAATTTAAACAGTGGGTCAAAAAATTCATCATGGCACAGACACCCAGTTTTCGGCTCTACAACAGGGGGGCTATAATTTGCATGGTCATGTTAGAATATAAAAAATATTTCTCGACCCTGGACAAAAGTTCGAGTTTTGTTAATTGGTATGGCCTTGGGAAATCGAGGACACAATATATGGCACTACCAATTAGGTTTCAGGTGCTTTAGGCCGATTTCGGAGTCAGTAGTGCTGGATGTAATATATAGAGGTCAAGGGTGTTGTATGCAAGTAACCCTTTTATTCTCATGATCATGAAGGTTGTCGAATATGGATCTGTTATAAATTACAGATGGGAATGGGGGGATGAAAGATGGCTCTTGCCCGAATCGTGCTGAGTCAGCATCCATAAATACCATGTCAAGGTCATTGGTGCTGATGAACTACTTCCGCGACACGCCCGATTTTGCCCCTCTTGAGAACATGATGAACACTTGCCGCAATGCCTCAGCTAACCGGTGGCCCAACTTTATAGCCGTAGATTTTTACAAGGTAAACAACAGATTTATAATTGGCTAAATTTCACCGAAATTCCCCAAACATTAAATACCCTAAAGTATATTTACAACTAGATAATAGCCTAAAGTTAGCAAATTGCAAATAGTTAGCTTAAACTTTCAATCTGATACATTAAGCCGTATATGGTGAAATAGTGAAGAAAAGCATAAAGGTTCGCAAATTTTTTTCTATAATTGCCGCAAGGTATTAAATCGAAAGTTAAGGTATTCATTTGCAACGTACTCAGTTTAAGGTATTTATTTCTCGCGAATAGTATATCTGGACTACACAGAAATTTCAAGGTACTGGTGGTAAAATTAGCCCTAGTATTCACAAATTCCCGTATTATATGAGAGCATTTTTTTAGACTACTCCAAGTTTCAATGTAATTCCATGCAGAGAAGCGATGGCGGAGGAGCTCCAGAGGCTACCGATATGGCAAATGGACATTTGGTTTGCGGATGCAACAATATTGCGAATTGCAAGGTTAGATTTACAATTTTCATTCAGAGGATACATGCATTACTCGGTGGTGCCTCAAGAAAAGATGATATTATATATTAAGCAGTGACATAAAGATTATAACTTGGTACTTAATAATACACATACACAAGTTAATGAAACTGAGGTTTTACGGGCACCTCCTGCACGTGAAATTTCCTTATTGAAAAGGGGTTTGATTAATGTATAAGGGGGATGAGTGTTAATCCTGATGAGAAAATTTGAGATTTGGATCGCTCCTAGTCACTAGGTAGTGAGTTTCTAAACATTTTTCGAACCTGAAATGCATCACTTAGAGATGCAGTTTCAAAAAGTTTTCTACTGCATGTGTTCACTAAATGCTTAAGAGTGGCCATTTTTATTCTTCAGGATGAAACATTTTTAATATTCAATGATGATTAATGGTGAAATCAAGGTCATGATTCTTAAAAATCAATGTGTGATATTATAGTGACCTATGAGCATAAAGTGCTGATGGATCTCTGGATCTCCTTCAGATATTACCTTCCGTTGATCTGCAGCAAGTGGTGATGGATGGCTGAGATTGAGTTGGAGGTTGCCTCCTGGAGCGTGTGGATCTCAATGTGCTTTATGTGGTTCAGGCCGAGCTACCTGCAAGGAAGTCCCGGGGTGGTTGTGCCACCGAAGACCCTCCGACGATCAAGTTAGACGGGGAATTTTGGCAGAGTAACGGCATATTAGGGTGAGAATGGCTTACCTGAGTCGTCTGGAAGAGGGGTTTATATAGTGGCAGCAATGAACAGGCGGACGCGGGATTCACACCGGCCGTTACGTCCCTGACGTTACGCCCGCGCAATAGGCGGGATTCCCCATTAATGACGAGATATGCTCGTTAATGGGGGATCGTGATTGCGTGGAACACGAGATCATGGGCAGCGGATATCTCGTGCCTGGCGAGATTCGCGGAGCCGTGGCGGAGGCACCTGTGATCGGTGCTGTGGGTCGGTCAGTGAGACCGAGGAAAATCAGCTCGACGAAAAGCTCGGGACCGAGCGGGAGGCCGAGGTATTTTGGTTCTGTGATAGCTCGGAGGCGAGCTGGGGGTGGTCTGGTAGGCCACCGAAAGTCGGTAACATCCTCGGGTCGTAGGCCCGGATGTGCTTCCAACGTACCGTTCTTGATCCTTTCTTGTAAGCTCTATGACACGTCATCTGCCACGTGTCATGATCTGCGGAGTCACCGATATCGAGCATCATCATTAGGTCCCCCACTCTCGTCTCGACCCGTTCCTGGGTCGGGTCGAGAGTGGTCTGACCGGTCACCCAGGGTGAGCTCTTATTTGAAGATATCATCGGTGCGTATTCCCAGGCAATTAGTCGTATTTTCTCGGTGGGCGCCAAATGGATCAGGGGAGAGATCTCGCATTAAAGAGGAAGCACCGGTTTGTGCATATGTTCATCGAAGCGCCAGCCTACGTGTCTGGCGCTGGTTGGTTGATGAGACGGGCTGCAGGAGTTTCCGTGCCCGATGGGACGCGCCCAATATGAGTGCGACAGAATGTTATCGGCCGTTGGTTGCGAAGCGCTGTCTAGACGGGAGGCGATCGGAGCCGTAGGATGTGTACGCCGGTAGATATAAATAGAGGTGGGATCTCCATCAGAGTCCATACCTCATCATAATCTCCTCGTCCCTAGCCGTGTTAACTCGGCACTCTTCTCCTCAGGTCGAATTCCTCGCGTTTTCTCTTCCGATGACTCATCCCTTTGATCAGGTTAGATGTCTTCTACCGAGGAGTCTGTAGAAACAGTCCGGGAAGAGTTCAGGGAGTCCTCTGCTGCTTCCTCTTCTTCTTCTGCTTCTTCCTTTTCCTCGTCTGAGTCGGAGTCCCCCGGAGAATTCGGGTTAGCCATGCTTCCCGGGATCGTGCGACGGGGGCGGCCCCTAAAGCGCAGGCCGTGGATGCTCTTGGCACGTCATCCATGCTGAGGCATGCGGATGAGCTCGCCACCATCCAGACCCGTTTCCACATTCCTTCCGGCTACTCGCTTCGTCTGGCCGAGAAGGAGGGGAGGGCAGACCAGGTACGTCGCAAGGAGATTGCCTTGTACCTGAAAGCCTTTTGGGCCGGGATGTGCCTGCCCTTTTCCCCCGAGGTGAGTACGGCGTTGAATTGTTTTGAGTTAGCCCCGGGCCAGTTAATGCCGAACTCTTGGAGGATTCTCCTTGAGTTTCTGGTCCGGTTGAAATTACGTCTGATCCCTTTCAGCCGGAGCCTTTTCGTTTCTTCTCTCTGCTACAAAAACCATCCCGGCACTCGCAGGGACGAGCCGAGCTGGGTATACATCTCTTTTAGAAAACACCGGGAAGGTGCTGCCGGGTCGGGGGTCGTCGTAATACCTTCTTCCATTCATGAATGGAAGAAGAAGTTTTTGTTTGTTGGGCCGTCTGAGGGTGAGCATTGGCCTGTGCCCATCCAGTGGCACAGGGCCAACTGCTCGCGGGTGAGGCGGTTAAATGATCCCGACGCGGTGGCGGTGTCGGAGTGGGAGCCCCTCTCTCGGGCTGATGTATTGCTGTCTAAGCGGGCCCTCAGTTGGGTCGGGCTCAGCCCCGCCCAGTTCGCGGGTAAGTTAGGAGTTTTCAGGCGACCTGTTTAGACTTGTGTATTTTTTCACTTTTTCTAGTATTGCTGACTCCTTTGTACTTTTGTCTTATGCAGAACCCATGGACCTAGGCAAATTTCGGGCAGCCCTGGTCGAACAGAAGAAGGGGAAGAAGGTCGGAGGCGCCATCCCTTCTCGCCCGTCGTCGGCTCCGGCTCCACCGACAACCGCTCCATCCAGGCGCACAAGCGCGCCCTGTGCCCTGGAGTCCAGACATGCGCCGAGCCGAAAACGTGTTCGGGAGCAAGAGCCCCGAGCTCCGGAGGTGGGAGATGAGACCGGTTCCCTTGTGTCTCTCCTCGAGAGGTTCTATAGGACGGCGCCCCGCTCCCTGGCTTCCCCGATCATCGTGGACGATGAGGAGCTTCGCTTCGAGGTGCCCTCGGGGCTTTCCATCGCCGACAGCCTGCTCTCGGAGATAGAAAGGTCGGACGGGGGCAGAATCCCTCGGGGGACCCTCCTGGCCCAAATGGCGGCCATTGATCAAGAGGTCGTGCAGGTTAGTGTTCACACCACACTCGGGTCTTCATTTAGTATTTTTGTTCGCGAGATTGGGTGCCCCTTTTTCTTTTTAACCCTCCTTTGTTTTCTTCAGGTCCTCCAGCACGTCGCCCTCGTCGTCAACATGGAGGACGAGGAAATTGCCCCGGCGATACGGGCCGCGGGAGAGTTCTCCTCGCGGGAGGAGAGCACAAGGCTGGAACTTGGGGCGGTGATGGAGAGGGCCGCTGCCCTCGAAGACCAGGTGGCGGCCGGGGATCGGGAGATCGCCAAGTGCCAAGAGACCGTCCAAGCCGCCGAGGCCAAGTTGAAAGATTCCAGGGTGCTTGTCGCCACCCTAAAGAAGACGGCGAATACCCTCCGGAGGGAGAACGAGGCGGCGAAGGAGGGAACGAGGCGTGCCAAGCTCCGAGCGTCAAAGACGGTGGAAAGCTACAAGAAGTCAGACCGGCACTACACCGACCTCACTGGAGCCGCTGCCGTCGTTTGGCACGACGCCCTCGACGCCGTCAAGGCCCTGATGCCGGAGTTTCCTGACGGCGAGCTCCGGGATGAGTACCCTCTCAGGGATGAGGCGCAGGGGAATGCCCCTGGAAGCGCTGCAGGGGGAGAGGCCCCCGATGGGAGCATTGGGGAGAAGTCGGACCCCCGGCTCCCGGTGCCGAGGCTCCTGCGATGGGCATCGATCTTCAAGATGCAACCCCGATCGTGGTGGTTGATGCGAAGCTCGTCAAGGTTCTCCCCGGCCTTGAGAACTGAGTCTCCTCGCCTCCTTATTTTTGCGCTGAAATTTTGTAAGGCTGAGGAGCCCATAATACCTCTGTAAAGACCTCCGGCTTTGTGAATAAAATCTTTTTGCAGTGTTCTTTGCGTGCGCATTTTCCTTTTGTTTGTGGTTAAATTTCTATTTGTGTGGTACCGTTTTCATGATGCGTTAAGTCGGAGACCGGTTTTTCATTTGGCGATCGCACGTCAAGTTGAATTCAACCATTTGCCAAGTCTGCAAAGGCCGGTGAAAGATCGGCATCTCCGTGGCCCCAAAGTCGAGGTGGAGACCGCTTCGTAAAGACGTGTAGGAAGTTGAGCAGTGAAGCTGCTCGGTGGCCTCTTGATGAGGGCTTTGATCCTTGGCGTCGGTGGGTAGTAAACTACCGGCCATGGATGGACCGAGCAGGGTTGCTGCCCGGTTGCCTCTTGGCGAGGGCTTTGTTCCTTGGCGTCGGTGGGTAGTGAACTACCATCCATGGATGGACCGAGCATGGTTGCTGCCTGGTGGCCTCTTGGCGAGGGCTTTGATCCTTGACGTCGATGGGTAGTGAACTACCAGCCATGGATGGACCGAGCAGGGTTGCTGCCCGGTGGCCTCTTGTGAGGTCTTTGATCCTTGGCGTCGGTGGGTAGTGAACTACCGGCCATAGATGGACCGAGCAGGGTTGCTTCCTGGTGGCCTCTTGATGAGGGCTTTGATCTTTGGCGTCGGTGAGTAGTAAACTACCATCCATGGATGGACCGAGCAGGTTGCTGCCCGGTGGCCTCTTGGTGAGGGCTTTGATCCTTAGCGTGGGAGGGCATTGAGAGGCCTGCTAAGGATGGACCGAGCAGGGTAGCTGCTCGGTGGCCTCTTGATGAAGGCTTTGATCCTTAGCACGGGAGGGCATGTAGTGGCCTGCTAAGGATGGACCGAGCAAGGTAGCTGCTCGGTGGCCTCTTGATGAGGGCTTTGATCCTCAGAGCGGGAGGGCATGTAGTGGCCTGCTAAGGATGGACCGAGCAGGGTAGCTGCTCGGTAGCCTCTTGATGAGGGCTTTGATCCTTGGCGTCGGTGGGTAGTGAACTACCAGCCATGGATGGACCGAGCAGGGTTGCTGCCTGGTGGCCTCTTGATGAGGGCTTTGATCCTTAGCGCGGGAGAGCATGTAGTGGCCTGCTAAGGATGGACCGAACAGGGTTGCTGCTCGGTGGCCTCTTAATGAGGGCTTTGATCCCTGGCGTCATGTAGTAAGAGATTACCAGCCAAGGATGGACCGAGCAGGGTAGCTGCTCGGTGGCCTCTTGATGAGCGCTTTGATTCTTGGCGTCGTTGGGTAAGAGATTACCGTCCAAGGATGGACCGAGCAGAGTAGCTGCTCGGTGGGCTCTTGATAAAGGCTTTGATCCTTGGCGTCGTTGGGTAAGAGATTACCAGCCAAGGATGGACCGAGCAGGGTAGCTTCTCGGTGGCCTCTTGATGAGGACTTTGATCCTTGGCGTCGTGGGGTAAGAAGTTACCAGCCAAGGATGCACCGAGCAGGGTAGCTGCTCGGTGGCCTCTTGATGAGGGCTTTGATCCTTGGCGCCATGGGGTAAGAAGTTACCAGCCAAGGATGGACCGAGCAAGGTTGCTTCTCGGTTTTGTGAGGTTCTGTCCGACCTTCCCTGGTGTGTGAATATCGGGAAGAGTGACCGTCGTGGGCGGCACATGTCAGGAATGCTTGGGGGAGGCGTAACGTTTCGGGGAGCCGCGTCAGTTCTGCCATGTGGAGGTGCGGTATTGGAGTAATTTTGGTGGATCCCAGGATTCACGCCCATGCGCACACGAATCTGGGTCCTTAAGGATTTTGTTTGATATTGTAAATAGAGAAGGAGACGGCAACTTCTTCGGCATCGCTTTTGAGATGACTGGACGCATGTGTTCGATCGAAGAGATCATCACCTTCGATGACGTCTTCGTATATGACCAATCCCTGGCTGAGGATGGGTACCGGGGAGTGGTTCAACGCCTCGAGGGTCATGTCGGCCGGCTTCTCCCTCGGCGGTCGTCCCTCCTACAGTTGCTGATGTATGCAATTTGGAGGAGGTCCTCGGGGTTGTACAACCCCTTCTCCGAGGAGTTGCTGGACGAGGCGCTTGACAAGGTGCACTCGATGTTCCTGCTTGGCTCATCTCAAAGGCCAGGAATGACTGATCCTTGGCCCTCATTTTGGAGTGCTTCAAAAAGAGGTACATCGTGAGCCAAGGCGCGGAGGGCGGAGCGCCGGGTGCTTCCGTGGCGTCCCGGGTTCGCGTGCAACATTGGCGGGAGCGGGCTGCAGAGGCTTGAGCCCGGCTAGCGAAAATCTACTCTGAGTATCACCAGGAGTACTTCCTCAATCCCGTTCCCCATCTGTTGTAAATTTTTCCTTTTTATTTTTCGGTAAGGCTGATGAGCGTATGATATCTTTTGAATAAATAAAATTCTCCTTTTTGCGATACCCCATTGTTCCCTTCTTATTATTTAAATAGAAAGAAATTTAGAAAGGTTTACATCGTCTTTGTGAAAGAAGAAATATACATTCGTTTAACCAAGCGTTAGTATGTAGGCTGAAGGGCATCACCTCATAGTAGTAGTATAATACCCCCGGTCCGTAGTGAATACGGTGAGATCCTCGTCCGCCGGATTCATACGGATCTGGTTGTTGCGGCGAAGCAAACCTTTGCGGTTTGTTGATCCCCTTAGGCCCGACCTATCCCGTCTTGGTCGAGCGGGAAGTTCATCGCTAGGTGGTAGGTCGATATCTGAGCCCGGAGGGAGTTCAGTATCGGGCAACCGAGGAGGACATTGTAGGCCGATGGGATTCTCATGACGGTAATCTCCACAGGCACGGTGCGTGTACGGCCCGCCTTACCGATGTTAAATCTAAGGGTGATTACCCCTTCCGCCAGGATGGAGTGGTTAGTGAACCCTGACAGGACGTGGGCGGTTGGCCTTAGGTCCGACGGGGTGAGTCCCATTTGCAAAAAATAGTCATAAAAGAGAATGTCTACCGAGCTTCCCGAGTCGACCAGTATTCTCTGCACTTCGTAGCGGTGGACCCAAGCTGTGATCACCAGCGGGTCGTTGTGAGGCAGGAATATACCGTGGAGGTCCTCATCGGTAAAAACGATTGGCTCGGCTGCTTCAGCCTTCTTCCTCAGGTGTCCGCCAGTCCCTCCCCCCCCCCCGATCGGTGAAGGACGCTGAGTCTCGTCGGTTCCCGTCGAACCCCTACTGACACGACCATAATTTGGCCGATAGTCAACTCCCCGGGAAGGGGATAATGCTCCTGCTCACGGTCGGCTTGCCGCTTGTCTCGCAAGTACGTCGTCAGGTGCCCCGAGAGGATTAACTCCTCGATGTAATCTCGGAGCTGCTTGCAGTTCTCGGTGGAGTGGCCCTGCGACCTGTGGAAACCGCAGTAGGGGCTCCGGGTGCGCTTTGCCACCCTATTCGAGACTGGGGGGAGTTTGAAGAACCTCTCGCCCTTAGCCTCCTCCAACAGTACCGTCTGGGAGACATTGAGCGAGGTGTATTCCTGAAACTTCGAGGAGTAGGGCTTCGGCCGCTCAATCTTCTTTTTCTCCTCCCTGGCTCTTTTCTTCTGATCTGTTTGCTCTGTCCGGGGCAGATTGGCGTTCACCTCGGATTCGAGCTGGATCTCACATTCGGTCCAGGCCTTTACCTCGACCATGGTCCTAGGTTGCGCTAATGCAAAAGAGCGTAGCCACTCCTTGTGCTTAAGACCCGACCTGAGGCCCGTAATGACCGTCTCGTCCCGGTGTTCTGGGACCTCGAGGAGGGCGTTATAGAAGCGGGTGACGTACCTTTTGAATGATTCTTTGTCCCCACTCTTTATGGTGAAGAGATGGTCAACAGTCCGCTTCTGCCGTCTGTTTCCGATGAAGTGGCCGAGAAATTGGATGGCCGGCTCATCGAAGGTAGAGATTGAGCGTGGTACGAGTCCTCGGAACCAGTCTCGTCCGGAGCGGATGAGAGGGGCCGGGAAAGTGCGGCATCGTGCGGCGTCGGAACAGTCCTGGAAACTCATCCCGACTGTGAACGCGTCCAAATGATCTTTCGGGTCGGACTTCCCGTCGAAGAGGGAGACCTTCGGGGGCTTGTTCCGGGAGGAGACGCGGACGGCGAGTAGCTCTTTGGTGAAGGGCTTCATGAGAGAGTCGGCGGCATATTTAGCCCCGTCGCTTAAAGGACGACTTTCCCGATGCATGCCTTCGATCTTCTTTTCGAGGGCGTCGAGTCGGCCGTGGTATCCCGATGATTCGGCATACTCTGATTTTTGGCCTCTGCTACCGGAGACCTATGCCTGACCACGGCCCTGGTTCCGTTCAATGAGGTTTCTTAGGTCTCCCGGCGAGGTCGTCTTCGAGCCACCGTGGTGAGTCCTGTCTGCGCGACCCCGTCGAGAGAGGGGGTGCCGGTCATGCCTGGGTGCAGGAGAGCTGACCGACACCTCCTCGGGAGGGACAAGGACGCGATGGGCCTCGAAGCGAGGTGCTCTAGCAAAAGACCTCGGCGTTGAGCTGTGCGGCGCTCAGCGGGTCATTGAATTGGTTGGCCCAGGGGATCTGCGGTCGCCGGAGACAGCGAGACTGTGTTCGGTCGTGCCGACACCGGCAAAGTCTTCTCTCCCTCTATAGGGGTCCCGGTCCCGAGGTGGGGAGCGGCGATCTAGGGAGCTTGCCCGGCCGTTTGGACACGGACGAGTGCATCCACGACAGACGCGAGCAGATCTATCCAAGCGGATAGGACGTGGATGGTGTTCGGGGGAGGGGGATTCTCCCTCGTCTCCACTACAGGGAGGGCGACGGCTGGTGCTTGGATCGTCGCGGTGACTGCTCGCCATGAAGTTGAGATCGGAAGATGAACTTTCCTTGAGTGGAACTAACTGTTCCCACAGACGGCGCCAACTGATGGATCTCTGGATCTCCTTCAGATTTTACCTTCCGTTGATCTACAGCAAGCGGTGATGGATGGTTGAGATTAAGTTGGAGGTTGCCTCCTGGAGCGTGTGGATTTTAATGGGCTTTATGTGGTTGAGGCCGAGCTACCAACAAGGAAGTCCCAAGATGGTTGTGTCACCAAGGACCCTCTGACGATTAAGTTAGACGGGGTATTTTGGTAGAGTAACGGCCTATTGGGGTGAGAATGGCTTTCCTGAGTCATCTGGGAGAGGGGTTTATATAGTGGCAGTAATGGGCAGGCGGGCGCGAGATTCACGCTGGCCGTTACGCTCCTGGCGTTACGCCCGCACGATAGGCGAGATTCCCCATTAATGAGGAGATATGCTCGTTAATGGGGGATCGTGATTGCGTGGAACTCGGGATCATGGGCAGCAGATATCTTGCGCCTGGCGAGATTCGCGGAGCCGTGGCGGAGGCGCCTGTGATCGGTGTTGTGGGTCGGTCGGTGAGACCGAGGAAAATCTGCACGGCGGGAAGCTCGGAACCGAGCGGGAGGCCGAGGCATCTTGGTTCTGTGATAGCTCAGAGGCGAGCTGGGGGTGGTCTGGTAGGCCACCGAAGGTCGGTAACATCCTCGGGTCGCAGGCCCGGGTATGCTTCTAACGTACTGTTCTTGATCCTTTCTTGTAAGCTCTGAGACACGTCATCTGCCACGTGTCATGATCTGCGGAGTCACCGATATCGAGCATCATCAAGTGCCTGCAAAATTTGAGTAAAAATTCTATACAATGGCTGTAGAACCAAGCTCTAATAGGCAAGATATTGTTAATATATGGATATATAAATATATAAGAATGGTGAGCGCTGAGCTCTATGAAAGACAATATGCTATATAATAAAAAAATGAGTGCATTTTAAAGAAATTAGATGTAGTTTTTGATCTATATAAAATGATGGATAAGCATTCTAGACTGTTTGGACGTCTGCAACAAAAACCGGTAATATGTGCAAAAGAGAGCTGAAATTTTCCATGATAAAGCAACAAGAACTAGAAATAGACCTGTTAGGGGTATGATAGAAACACTTTAGTGAATTGATAAAGCTTAAGATAAACGCTTTAGATTCTACAATGCTTGTCAATTTCATTGAAGAACACCTAAAACCCTCAAAATTCGATCAACACGAATTTTGGAAAGCGTTTTTTAAGACTTTGTTTCGTTATCATCTTTTTTAAGAAATCAGGTACATTACCACTGTTTATCCCAAAAAAATGATAAAAAGATGAAAACTTTTATTTTAGTTATACTATTTGTTCCCAGCAGGTCAATGGCAGATTTGGGGTATGTGATGAGCCACCATGGGCTGGGGCTGCTATTGGTAATGCAACTTCGCTAGATGTTAATGCTATGAACAAAACATCAAAGGCTACTGCATCCATTAATTTAGCATCACCTGATGGCTGGATGTTAATTTTCATTTCCCTTTTATTGTACAGCTTATAGCTATTTTCTATTTCTTTTTTACATTTACTCTTCCTTTTCCATATTGTATTCATGGATGGATAGCAATTGTATGGTTCTCTTAAATTTAGAGTTTTATAGAATCAGCAGCTTTGAAGTTGCAATTTTTAATTTTCTGCTATGACTACTGAGAGCTCAACATGTTGGGTTGAGGGATATATAGCCATGTATATCAATCTTATTAGCAGTTAACGCTCTCCCTCATGTGGACCATTGGGATACGTGGAAAGGCCATTGGTTTTAATTTTTTTTTAAATAAACATTTTTCAAATTGGCAATGACGAGATATCAACCTACCTCTCTTAAAACTTGGTGTCCAGATAACATTTTGAAGGCTCTATCATCACAACAAAAGGTTAGGATTGGCAGATATGTTTTATATTCTACACAGAAAATGCAAATTATGGCGAGGGTTGAGGGCTATATTCTTAAATTATAAAATGATTCTTATATATCATGAAGTCTGCTGTGTATGCCTCCCATTTCTATCCCTATTGATTTTTTGTTCGATCCAGCGTTTCACAGAGTTGGTGAAGATTCAAGTTTATCTGTAAGAAAGCGGACAGATGTCAAGAACTATAACTTCAGACGTATGTCAGCGCTCTGTAAGTTTTGCATATTTTGGGCAGACGTCTGAATCGAACCCATCAGACGTCTGCGAGCGCTCCGTTCTTTCGAAGCCTTAAGACTAGACGTCTGAAGCTGCTTCTTCAGACGTCTGGAAATGCTCTGTTATTTTGATGACCCTTTGGCAGACGTCTGAGCATTCCTTCTTCAGACGTCTACCGTGTCTTGGGCTTGATATTTGTTAGTTGGGAAATTAGTTATTTGAATCTATCTTTTCTAATACTATATATAATGTAGTATTTTGTAATCCGATATGAGATAGCCTTTTAAGATAGCTTTTGTGATATTTTGAGAGAACCTTTTTATTATTTGTGAGAGTTAGGGTTTTGAGGGATTTGTAATTCGTCCACCGTTTGTACTCCTATTTGGTGATTAATAAAATCTTTGCCTTCGTCTATTTGGTTAGTACTGTTATTTCTTATTTTCCTGCGATTGATTTATTTCTTCTTCTCTCTATCGTTTGTGTTTGCTTCGTGATCGTCAATAAACTGGTATCAAAGTCATTGTTGTTTGGGAATCTTTTGGTTGAACTATTAGGTCTTCGATATTGCGATCTAGATTAACGGTGGGTAGTGACGTTTGTGTTCCCTCTTCCATCTTCTTAGATTATGATTTTGAAGTATTAGGATTCGTTAACACTCATCGAGTTTTAGTTTGATCCCGCGTCATGTCTCCAACAATCATGAAGTTTGATATTGCGAAATTTGATGGAAATATGAGTTTCAGTTTATGGCAAGTCTGTATGGTTGTCGTGTTGACTCAAAATAATTTGAAAAAATCAATTCTGGGGAACAATGCAAAGCCTTCCAATATGACGGAGGAAGCTTGAGAGGAGTTGGATAAAAAGGTCCTCACGGCTATCCAGTTGCGTCTGACGAACAAAGATTTGCAAGAAGTTTTGGTAGAAAAGACGGCGGCTAATTTGTAGCAAAAATTAGAGGAGTTATATTTAAGAAAATCGCTCACGAATCGACCCTTATTGAAGCAGCGTCTCTACACACTTCGTATGTCAGAAGGCTCTCCAATCAAATCTCATGTCAGTGAATTTAATTCGATCATTACGGATCTGGATAAGATCGATATTAAGATTGATGATAAAGATCAGATTCTTCTTTTGTTATGTTCGTTACCACCCTCATATAAGCACTTTCGTGACACCATGATCTATTGAAGAGATACAATCTCGATCAAGGATTTCAATGAGAATTTGATGAACAAAGAGAAGATCAATAAGGAGTTGACTTCTAGCGAAATTGATGGTTCATCTTCCGACTTATTTGTTCGAGGGCGAGCTGAGAAGAGAGATCCAGAAGATAATAGGAAGAACTCAAGGTCGAAGTTCAAGAATAAAAACTTGACCTGCAATTATTGTAAGAAGAATGGGCACTTTAAAGTCGATTGCTTTAAATTACAAAACAAGCTGAAGCTAGAAGAAAAATCGAAAAAGTCTTCGGCTAAACCTAGTAGAGCGGAAGGAGAAGGAGATCTTCTTATGGTCCTTGACAACACATCGTTCCAAAGATGAATGGATTATGGATTCAGGTTATTCCTAGCACATGTGTCTCAATAGAGATTTGTTCATCACCTATGAGTCCATTGATGGTGGAGTAGTTTTGATGGGCAACAATAGTTCGTGTTGAGCTATTGGTAAGGGGACAATCCAAATCAAGGTATTTGACGGTGTTGTGAACATTGATGGAAGTCAGGCATGTACCTGACTTGAAAAAGAATCTCACCTCTCTGGGTGCACTCGACGATAAGGGTTATAAGCTTTCCGTTGAAAGTGGAGTTTTGAAGGTAACCAAAGGTGCTCTAGTTGTTATGAAGGGCTTGAAGAAGTAGTCCGTATATTCGTTGTAGGGTTCGACGACTTCTGGTTCGGCAGCTAATTCATCATTCAAATCTAAGACAGATTCAGAGGTTACCAGATTATGGCTCATGAGACTCGGGCATATGAGTGAGAGAGGTATGGCCGAGTTGTCGAAGCAAGGTCTATTATGTAGACAGAGTACATCGAAGATAGAGTTTTATGACTATTGCATATTTGGGAAGCAGAAACGAGCCAGCTTCAGTTCGGCGGTGCACAAGACAAAAGGTACTCTTGATTATATCCATTCGGATCTTCGGGGACCCTCTCCAGTTGCTTCTAAAGAAAGTGGTGTCAAGAACTTGTTTACTTTCATCGATGATTTTCGAGGAAAGTTTGGGTCTATTTCTTGAAACGCAAAAGTGATGTGTTTACTATGTTCAAGTAATGGATGACGTTGCTTGAGAAGCAGATAGGAAAGCAGATCAAGAGACTAAAGACAGACGACGGGTTGGAATTTTGTGGTGGAGATTTCAATGATTTCTGCAAAAACAAAGGGATTGTTCGGTATCATACCATTGTCTACACACCACAGCAGAATGGAGCCGTGGAGCCTATGAATCAGACTCTTTTGAAGAAAGCGCGGTGTATGTTGTCTAATGCAGGGCTCGGCAAGGAGTTTTGGGTAGAAGTGGTGAACACAGCATACTTCATTGTGAATCGGTCATCTCATACATCATTGGGTAGTAAAACACTGGAGCGGGTATGGTCTGAAAAGCATGCCGATTATTCAACACTTTGAGTGTTTTGTTGTCCCGTATATGCATATTGCCGTGAAGACAAGTTGGATCCTTGAGCGAAGAAATGCATCTTTCTTAGTTATACTACCGACGTTAAAGATTATAGGTTATGGTGTTCGGATCCTAAGTCGCCAAAATTTATGATTAGTAAAGATGTGATTTTTGATGATTCTTGGTATGTTGAAGCCGAAGAACGTGGAATCTCCAAGTAAATACGATTCAAGGAAGGATGGGTCGGGCGTTGAAATTGAAGTCGGTGAAAGCTCGGGTTCGCAGGAGATCTCTCCTTCACCATCGTCTGATGAAGCTCGTGATGAGCAGTCCTATGATGAGGAGTATTTACTCGCTCTTGACCAACAATGAAATGACATTCGACCGCCACATAGATATGGCTACGATGATCTAGTGGCGTATGTGTTGTCTGTTGCAGAGACAGTTCATAATAGCGAGCCGACGAGCTATTAAGAAGCTATCTCATTCAATGAGTCAGCTTGTTGGTTAGTCGCTAAAAATGAAGAGATTAGGTCTCTTCATAAGAACCAGACTTGGAAGCTCATGAAGCCCGAAGGAGGAAAGAAAGTAGTTGACTGTAAGTGGGTTTTCAAGAAGAAGGTGTTAGTGATGTATGCCCTAAAGGCCATTATTGTATCATACTGGTTTGTATATTACTTAATGGAAGCTTGGGTATTCACAGTTGTATTGATAGTCTTGTTCAAAATGGTAGTATGCTACTTGGTTTGTTTCTACTTAAATATGTGCATGTTTTTCTTTTAGCATATTGCTTATACATATTAGTAGAGCCCTGAGGATATTTACTTGATTACCAGCGTTGTGATGACAGTCATACTAGTGGGAGCTAGGTAATCTACAAGCACATCCTTATACAGGTCCCTAGTTATAGGATTATCGAGACGGGGCATCGATACTTCGGAGTAGACTAGTGTATATGCTTCTCATCCCAGCAGGGAAGATGGTCTGTCCCACAGCCATTAGTACGTCGTACTGGAGATAGTATACAGGTGCTCGTTAGGTTACGAGTACACTGGACATGACTCGTCGGGAACTGTTGGTTGGTATTATACATATCGTCGGGTAGCAGTTCCCAAGTGACATGAGTACAGCTTAGTCCGTCGACTTGACACTGCTACGTCGCCTCGAGTGTGTTCCCACTGTATTTTGATTACTACCCTACCACGGCTCAAAGAAGTCATGCAAACAAGTAGTAGTTGGGTGCAGTACCGAAACACTTGGAGGAAGTAGCGGTTAGATAGGATTCGTCTCTCTCGGTATTGGGGGTTAATATCGTGTTGTGCTCGGAGAGCCATTAAACAAAATCTCTGGCTAGGGCAAGCAAGATTTACTGGTAGGTATTCCGGTAGTTTCTCAAGATGTTTTAGGCTACACTCTGGCACGACTTATTACGCTATTAGGGGTCTGACGATTACCGCCCCCTAGGCCCGATATGCGATACTCTTAGACGAACAGACTGGACTGTACAGAGATTGTCACATCTAGGCTCAGTAGGAGTTTGGATGGGTTTCCTCATCGGCTTTCTTATCGACAGATACCTGGGAATCCGTTACGTGCAGGTAGTACTGCTTGCGGCTTGTGGTTAAACCCACTGCCAGCGTACTGTCGAGTTTTTAGAGTCCCACACAGAGAGTTTCCTTGCATCGGGCGAAAGATGTAGAGGTCATATGGTTTTACGACAAGGCTTCGAACACTTATGTGCACTTATGTGCGTATGATGTTCGGGCGGATAATATTAGTGGGCTTTGATTTACGCCAGATCCTAGTATTGTACTGATGGATTTGTTTCTTCTCTTTGTATTCGTATTATTTGGAATGCGGATGCGGGTATATACGGATGAGGGGCATTCTCGTAATTAGTTCGGGAAAGCTTCTAGAAGGGGACACCTATTAGGGTTTTAATTCTTTTATGGATTAAACAATATAGGTGGAGAAATGGGGTGGAATTGAGCATTGAATCTAGCATGGCTACTTGGTGACTCATTCACTTGACAAAATAGATATTTATGAAGCTTATGAGATATTTTGTGGTGAGATATTTACCTCCAAAATATCTTAATTACTTCACTCTTTATCTTTTGGATAGCCAAGCTTTTTTCAAAAGCTCACTAGTTCACTCTCATTTCTCAAGTCTTCTTCTTTTCTCATATGAAACCCTAATTGTCTCATGAGTTGAGAAACCTAGGGTTCCAAGAGACCAAGTATTCTATCTTCACTCTCTACATCATCTAAGCCATCTAGTCTAGCAAGCTACTTTCCTTAGTTACCTCGGAGTTGAGGTTGGAGCTCGGATTATAGACTCTCGGGTGGATCGTCTTTGACTCGAGAAAGCCGACGGGGAAGCTTCGATCTGTTTCGATCCTCGGAGCCTATGATGACGAGGAGGACAACGAAAAGACTCGAAGGAAAGGATACTACGAGGTATAACATTCATCCGAGTAGTTAAAGCTCGTGTAGTTTGCTAGCTAGGATTTATGTTCGATCCTTGGTTAAAGTCGGTATTGCGAAGCCCGTAAAAATCATTTTTTGCAATTTCCGCCTTCCCGCGAACACGTGGGGTGCATGACATCGACTTACAGTGGTATCAGAGCATCTCATAAACCCTAGATAGCCTGTAGCGACGTTAGAAATCCGCCATTTTTGTCGCGCAAAATCTGCCGACAAAAACAGTTTTCAGATTTGATGTTTTAGGTTGTTTGCACACCCCGCGGGCTCACGGTTTGAACCGAGAAGCCGTGGGGTGGAAAGTGCGCACTCCGGGGAACCCTCAGGGGGACCGAACGGCTGGGCCCACTCCCCAAGACCACCACAAGGTGGTCTTGGCAGTGGGGACCCAAAACTGCCCCACCTTATGCAGTTTAGGGTCTGCCTCACCCTCTGGCCACCTCATGGTGGTCTCGGGATAGGGTATCCCCTCTAATCCCCCCAACTCAAAGTTAATTTCGTTCTCTAACTATCCGTGAAGGTTCGGGTGTGTTTCGTTTTGATTCGAACTTCCGAACTGGCTTAAAACCATCGTTTTTGGAACTTTAGCTCACTGGATTTTCAAGTTTTGGAAATTGGTTAAGTTTGCTAATTGCGTGTGGAATTCTAATGTCGCGGTTACTTCACAAGTTTTGTGATGTATATATGTGTTTGGAAATGTCGACTAATTGCTATACGTCGATTAGTCGGGGTTGCACATATCGGTGATGATGTTATGTTGGTTTGTGTATATGAACTTGTTGGATCGTCGTAGATGAATAGCCGGGGATGTGAGATGAGGGTTTTCATTTTTTCATTCGATGTAAAATTGTAAAGTGATGTAATATTATTTTGTGGGGTATATCCAGGTTGAGTTTGTAGCCACCGTTGTATTATTTCTTTTACTGTTTTTACTCCTAGGATAGACCCGAGGTGGGGTGCACAAACTACCGGGTACTTTGAAGTGCCGAGTGGTCTACTCACTTTGTTGAGGGAGGTTGCTTCACTTCGGGTATTTGGCGGATAGTTTGCTGCACCCGTAGGGGTCTAGGGTGGGGTTTGGCTATTCATCACGACCGTGGAATCCGTCTTTCGTTACAGGCTCAAACGAAACGTGGAATTCCTAGTATACCCAATGTGTTCATCTGTGATCTGGAATGTCTATCATTGCATTTGACGAATGGATATTATTATATATGTATTATATAATAGATGTTGCTTATGTTTTGCATCTGCGCTAGTCCAGCCCCCGCTCTGTCGTTAGCTAAGTAACCTAACGGATGATGACGGGGCCCCGTGGCGAATGCGGATGGCATAAGCGTACGTTGTATTTTCGTTATTTTCTGCAATGGTAGGTTAATTGATGGGACTGCATTATATTAATGCAAAACAAACAAACCAAAGCTGAATCGTTGGAACAAATTTTAAAACCACTCGGTTATTTTAAAACAGGAGACTTTTAAAATGCGGAGCTAAAACCACTCCTTTTAAAAACTATCAGGTTCCTTCGATTATATCAAATTCACTACGTTCACGGTTTCGCCAAAACTAGTCGTAGCCCTCCGTCATTTCATATGAATATTCAATAGTATTCAAGCTATATTTGTTGACCTTCGTCAAGGCATAGTGATTGGTAGCTGCTGGGTGTTCATATGCAGCATAGATAGATGCGTTGGTTTAGGACAGTCGTATTACCTTGTTGACCTTCGTCAAGGGTATGTACGGGTGGGTTCAAATTAACCTGTACAATGATGGGTAGAACTTGACATGTGACTTATGATTTGTTGACCTTCGTCAAGGTCATATGAGCATGGGGCAAAAATCCACATCGGGAGTTTCTAAAGAAACTGAAACTTGCTAGTGCTGCATACCATTTGGAGTTTGATAATATTGGTACGATTCCTTCAGCATTATCAAACAATGATATTTGGGTCCCGATCCTACTGTGAGTATCCGCTACTCCTCGGGAGAATTTTTCACTTAACGATCAATACTATAAACCAAGTAGGTGTCTAGAATAGTGTTAGAGGGGCTACGCCTCCAGGGAAAAGAGGTTATTTAATTAACGAATTTCGCGAAAGCGTCGTAAAACCTCCCTTAAAGTACCGACACTATCCTGGACGAACGGTTAAGCAAGAATTGTACGGTGAGATCAATCCTGACTAATTCTTCTTTTATGGTTTGAGGAAGAATTCGAGAAACAGTCGGAGCCATCATGTTTAAACTTGCAAGAGTATCATGCTAAGTGTTTTCTTCTCTCTCTCTCTTAATTGCAGTGACCTCGACTAGGTTACATCTAGATAATAAAATGACTGAATCTAACTATAATGACTGGCAAAGGTCTGTCCAGATGTCCATTACCTATGACAAGCTGGGACACCTCTTTATTATTCAAACCCCCGCCGTCTATGGTCCAGTTTCCACCGCCGCGTATATTGATATCCGTAAGACATCGGAAAAGGACAGTGTGAATGCCAAGTGCCTCGTGTTGGCCTCAATAGATAGTGTAAACCAGAGGCAGTACGAGAAGATGGACTCAGCTTCCATCTTCCTCCATAAACAAAGATTTATATGGAGAGCAATCTCGTATTGCAAGATATGAGACCTCGAAGGAATTGCTTCAAGTGAGGTTGGCTGTCGGGTCATCTGTAGGGGACAACGTCCTTACGATGACTAGCTATATTGATGAGCTCACGAACCTAAAGACCACATTGGAGAATGAGTCACATACTGACTTGGTTCTACAGTCCCCACCATCTACTTATGTCCAGAGGAAGAAAGTTATACTTCCAGTTGAGGGCACCCTGAAGGAAACCAGAGTGACACCCACGCAGCTTATTGGGGAATCTTCCTCTTCTGCATCCAAAGCGAAAGCAAAGGGTGAGAAGAAGAAGACCTCCACAAAGCCGATATGCGGTGTCAGTAAGGTAGAAGGACAGGAAAGGGCAAAAGTTTCTGGGCTAACAGTAGGGAAAGAGGAATATTCCTATTGTCACGGGAAAGGGCATTGGCAGAGGGATTACAGGGCTTTGAAAGCCAGAATCCAGGATACGAAGCATGTTGTAGCTTTGACTTCGGGTGTGTTTGTAATAGAAAACTGTATGTCAATTAACTCTACTTCCTGAGTACTAGATACCGGATCAGGATCTCATATCTGTAATTCATTACAGGTTTTGAGAAACCGTAGAGTTATCAGGTTAGGTGATATGACTCTCAGGGTTGCTAACGGAATGATCGTGGACGCTGAATCCGTAGGGGAATATCACCTAGGATTGACAAGTGGGTAGATATTAATTATACGTAACTGTTTGTATGTACCTAGTCTAGCTTGTAACATCATATCTGTATCCTTACTTTCTAAGGAAGAATATGATTTTACATTTGTAAGCGATGTGGTCCACATCCACCTAAATCAAGCTTTGATTGGGTCAGGTACATTAGATAACGGTATATACGTATTAAATCAAACTCAAGTTTTCAGTGTCCAGAACACACTTAAAAGAAAGTCTCCGGAATTAAATCAGGCTTTCTTATAGCATTGTAGACTGGGTCACATCAATAAAACACGGTTGACAAAGCTACATAGAGAGGGATATTTGGATCCATTCGAATATCAGTCTTATGCAACTTGTCAGTCTTGTTTCATGGGAAAGATGACAATGACTCTGTTCACTGGACACGGAGTAAGAGCGAGCAAGCTCTTGGGACTCATACACAGCGATGTGTGTGGTCTAATGTCTACACATGACGAAATGGTTATTCCTATTTAATTACTTTTACGGATGATTTCTCTATGTATGGGCATGTCTTCTTGATGAAGCATAAATCCGAGGCCTTTGAAAAATTCCGGGAATACAAGAATGAAGTGTAAAAACAAACAAGCAAAAGTATCAAGACACTGAGATCTGATCGAGGTGGTGAATACTTAAGTGCCGAGTTCCCGGACTATTTAAAAGAGAATGGAATTCTCTCTCAGCTTACTCCTCCATACACACCACAACACAACGATGTATCGGAAAGGCAGAATCAAACCCTATTGGATATGATTCATTCCATGATGAGTAAGGCTGAGTTACCGCGATTCTTCTGGGGTTATGCACTAGAATCAGCTGCATATCTTTTGAATAAGGTTCCTACTAAGTCAGTGCCTACCACACCATATCAGATGTGGAGTGGGAAGAAACCCTGGCTTAAGTACTTAAGACATAGGGATGTCCAGCTTTTATAAAAAAGCAGCATGCGGACAAGCTCGAGACACGTTCAGTACTGTGTAAGTTTGTGGGATACCCTAAGAACTCCAGAGGGTATCTTTTCTATTACGCAGAGGAACAAAAGGTTTTTGTTTCTCAATATCCCCACTTCTTGGAAGCCAAATTTTTAGAAAATCAGAAAAGTGGGAGCGCAATAGAACTGGAAGAAATTCCAGAACCACAAGCTATTACTAAAAGCTTGGTAGAACCAGAGATTTCAGAAGAACCGGACATCCCCACGCCACTCCGCAGAAGTAGCAGGCAGTCTCATCCGCCCGAGAGATACTACGGTTTTCTCATAGACGGGGATCAAGAGGATTGTATCATTGACAATGATGAGCCTACTAGCTTCCAGCAAGCCATTTAGAGCGGCAACTCGGTAAAGTGGCTGGATGCAATGCGGACAGAGATGGAGTCCATGTACACCAACAAAGTATGGACTTTGGACATTGCTCCAGAAGGAGTAAAACCCGTAGGCTATAAATGGATCTTCAGAAAGAAGATTGGTGTAGATGGACAGGTTGAAACCTATAAGGCTGACTTGTTACAAAAGGTTTTCGTCAAAGACCTGGTTTGGACTGATGAAATCTTTTCTCCAGTGGCTATACTCAAATCCATTCGGATCCTTCTTACCATTGTTGCCTTCCACGATTATGAGATCTGGCAGATGGACGTAAAGACGGTTTTTCTAAATGGAAATTTATAAGAGTGCGTCTATATGGATCAGCCAGAGAGTTTCATTCAGAGTGGGAGCAGTGGGAAAGTGTGCAAGTTGCTTAAGTCCATTTATGGACTAAAGCAGGCATCGCGGAGTTGGAACATCTGTTTTGATGACACTGTCAAATAATTCGACTTTATCAAAAATCCAGATGAATCATGCATTTATAGTAAGATTGTAGGGAGAACTGTGGTATTCCTCGTCTTGTACGTGGATGACATTCTCTTAATAGGAAATGACATTCCTATGCTACAATCAGTCAAAGGATTCTTGTCATAGAAGTTCTCCATGGAGGACCTGGGTGATGCCTCCTACATTCTGGGGATCCAGATCTATTGTGACAGATCTAAACTGTCACGCCCCGCTTCCCAAAATACGGAAGACGAGGTACGACTAGGCCAGCCATGCTCCTACGGTCAAGGAATCATCCTGCCGTAGTCACACTTCGGCTTCTAGCACTACATGGTAATCAGTAATTAAAGCACAGTATTAAAGGAATCACATCACTAATTTATTACATTAAAATCCCATTGTTCACAATTTTACATATAACAAGAACAATAACTAACCAAGTTCGATCTCACAATCTCTTTTATGGAAAGCAGTAAATGAAGAAGGAACACCAACTATATCTCCGTGAACTCGAAGGATAGATCCGTCTCCGGTGCCGGTCCTCGCGCGGAATCTGAGCATGCATACTCAGGTCGTCAGAGCGACACAAATAATAATATTATTATAAGCAGATGAAACAGGTAAATGAGGTATTACTGGTATGAGAATAATGCAAGTAAACACTATATCACAGTATGATGCAGAATATGTTAAGTGTCCCTATCGGTCTCTACGTCATGTTTGAAATCACATAGTGGAAGGAGGATCATGTTTAACAGGAGTCTCGTACATACCCGAGACCACGGCCCACACGCCCGGGACATAACCCTGTCAGCCGGATCGCCAGATCCTGTCCTACACGAATAAGTATCACAGTTCGAATGATCATCCTCTAAACACGGTCCCGCTAAATAAGATACTCTTTCCACTTTGATTTCCCCTTTTTCCCCAGGTTACACTATTTAAGATATTGATCTATTTGTGTACGAGTATACCAATGTCACGGTTTCATCACTGTCCACTATATCAATCACTGTCCACTGTACCAATCACTATCACGATTATTCACTTTCCATTGGTGTACTCGTCACTCCTAAATCAACACCTATCACGCACGATAATGCAATGTCCACACGCACTAACACTGTGTAAATGACAAGGGTATGATATATGTATTGTATGATACCAATAAACACGGTATGTTATGAATTAGCATGCACGTCATGAATTTAAGTAAATTGCACAAATTAATATATTACAAATTCAGCAGAAATGATGTAGGTAAGATATATAGAACATTCAGTCAGTAATTCATCAAAATTTGTTTCAGTCCAAACGGGGTTTCGGTTTTCAAGATATAACTGTTTCAGTTTAAGTGTTCACGGCTGGAATTTCAATTTCAGAGCTGAACTTCTGTTTCGCAACACGAATTGCACCCAGTTGGGCTCAAAATTTAGCGATGACACAGTTAGATGAAATCTAGGGTTTTCGTTAAAGTATTCAACGCAACAGACGGAACCTCAATCGCATCTGTACGCTGAAAGTTATATACAGTTTAATCTCAAATGTCATTCCAGAAAGTGTTCTGGACAGCTTTATGTTCTGCTCTTTTAAAATAAGTTTAAAATAACAAACTGCGATGAATCGGAATGAAACCACTTGTTTTCTTTCACTAACAGGTATATCTTATAACTACTGAAAGTTCCGTATCATGCGATTTCAGGAAACACGGGGACGCAGGACTTTAGACAGCACGCACTAATCAGAAACGCTCTGGACTGCAGTCCAGAGTCGCGTTCCAATCCACTTATCTTCATGGTTTCAGAACAGAAAACATTAAAATTCTACATAGGGTTAAAGTTCATCGAGTTGGCTTCGATTTAAGCCCTCGAACGCATCTTTCCAATATGTGTATGATTTATAGTGATTTTATGCATTTTCAGTTACGAGAGAATTCCAGTTTTAAACAACATGTTTGGGGGTATCGATTTTTGTTACAAACGATCGTGTTTTCCAGCGAATTTCTCACACATCATACATCATTAAAAGGGCCAACAGAAGGTATAGATTGCCGTCAATTTAGACAAATATTTCTATTAGTAACTAACATCGAGCACTTAGGTTTTAACATGTATAGGAAATCGGTAAGTTGTAAACTACATTATCTAGGTGGGTAACCCTATTATTATAGCATGAAGCAAGTAAATACTTGCCTGAAGAATGCCTCGGGGTCGTACGGCAACAGCGTCGTCGCGAACGCGCGGTACACGCCACGTATCGAATTCCCGCGAGCCTCGACCTTGATGTGGATCTCGCGTCGGGTTGTCCGGAGTCCTTTGCGCAGCCACTAGACGTTGATGGATGTTTGACGATCCACTTCGAGTGTATTGGGGTTGCCGACGGTCGACGGCGTCGCTCCGGCGGCGTGTACAGTGCACACACAGTGAGGACAAGTTAGAAATTTGGGGTTTTTTTTGGAGTTTTTGGAATTGTGGAGAGGGGGATTTGTTTGAGCAGTGGCTAGGGATTATTGTGATGACGATGAGGTTGAGGAGGTTTCAGGGAGATCGGCGACGTGATGGGGGTTCATCGGCGTCGAGGGTGTCGAGTTTGGTTGCAGTGGGTCGGGTCTCGAGTTGGTGGGTGTTCGGGTGATGAAGGGAGGAGTCGTGGAAGGAGAAGGAGGGGGATTTGAGTGGCTGTCGTCGACGTGGGTCGAGCGACGAGGTGGTACGATCGCCGGCGTGGAGGTGGCAATGGGTTCGAGAGAAAATTTTTGGGTGCTCGGTGGATTTTTGAGCTCGGTGAAAGCAAAGGAGAGAAGTGAGGAGTTTGTGAGTACGAGAGAGTTGAGGGCGACGAGATTGACCACGTGGGGGCAACGGTCGGGTCGAGGGCGTGGGCGACGGCGGGGGAGGCGTGTCGCGCGCTAGCGCGTTACGGGGGTGTAGCCGTTGAGAGAAATTTCAAAAGAAAGAAGAAGAACAGTGGAGGGTTGGGGGAGTGGGCTTGGTTAATGGGAATGGGCCGGCATAAAAATTCCTTTTCCTAAAAAAATCTCGTGGGCTTCAGACCGAAGCGGGCCGGTAAAAAAAAAAATAAAAACAATTAATTCCTAAGGATTGGGCTGGTGGGCAGCGGGCCGGGGGCTGAATTTTTAAAGGGTTTATTATAAAAAAAACAAGAGTGGGCTGAGTGAGGGAATGGGCTAAATAAACTTAGGGTTTTAAAATATAGGTTTAGGATTTTATTGATAAATTTTGGTTTTTAAATTTTGGGTTTTAGCTTTTAGGGTTTGGACTATAATTCCAAAAGAGCTGAAAAAATAGGGTTTAAACAACCAACTAAAAATATATGGAGTCAAGAATAAGTTAATCACCAGAATTCAGAAAATAGAAGATTTCATGTAAAAAGGGAACGGGGATTTACATCATACCCCCCTTAACAAAATTTCGTCCTCGAAATTTAACAAAGATACAAGAGTACAATGTACTAAACAAAAAGATGTGGATAACGATCACGGATGTCTTCCTCCCGCTCCCAGGTGGATTCTCCTGGGGAACGACCGCCCCAAGACACTCGGACTAACGGAATGACCTTATTCTTCAGCACTTTCTCTCTGCGGTCGAGGATGGTAGTAGGCTGCTCCTCGTATGACAGATCGGTCCCCAAAACTAACTCTGAATGGTCCAGAACATGGTTCTCATCTCGAACGTAACGCCGCAACTGTGACACGTGAAAGGTATTGTGCACGCCAGCTAGCGATGGGGGCAAGGCCAGACGATAGGCCACCTCTCCTACTCGCTCTAGCACCTCAAAAGGTCCGATGAAACGGGGACTAAGTTTTCCCCGACTTCCGAACCTGATAACTCCACGAGTAGGGGAAATCTTCAAGAACACATGATCTCCGACTTCAAAATCAAGTGCCCTTCTGCTGGTATCTGCCCAACTCTTTTGTCGATCCTGAGCCGTCTTAATACGCTGCCTGATCATTTGGACCTTGTCCACTGTCTGAACAATGAGTTCGGGGCCTAATAATCTTCGTTCTCCCACATCATCCCAACATACTGGGGATCGACACTTCCGCCCATATAGTGCTTCAAAAGGAGCCATCTGAATACTAGCCTGATAACTGTTGTTGTAAGAGAACTCGACTAGGTGCAGATGGTCCTCCCAGGAACCCTGAAAGTCCAACATACAGGCTCTCAACATATCTTCGAGTGTCTGAATTGTACGCTCGGATTGTCCATCCGTCTGCGGGTGATAAGCTGTGCTGAATTTGAGGCGGGTTCCCAAACTCTCCTGTAAGCTCTTCCAAAAGTGTGACAAGAATCTCGTGTCCCGGTCTGACACAATGCTGACTGGAACACCGTGAAGTCGCACAATCTTCTGCATATACCTTTCTGCTAGTGATTCTGTCGACTGTCCCACTCGGAAAGGTAGAAAGTGTGCCACCTTTGTGAGGCGATCGACGATAACCCAAATAGCATTATTGCCTCTAGGGCTCCGTGGTAAGGCCGTCACAAAATCCATGGTAATGTGCTCCCACTTCCATTCAGGTATCGGCAATGGTTGTAATAATCCTGCTGTTCTCTGATGTTCCGCCTTCACCTGCTGACATACCAAGCATCTGGATACGAACCTCGCGATTTCCCGCTTCATCCCGTTCCACCAAAAGTGCTGCTTTAGGTCCTGATACATTTTTGTACCTCCTGGATGCACAGAATAAGCTGAACTGTGTGCTTCGGTCAACACTTCTTCTCGTACATCCCCTTTAGGTACGCAGAGTCTGTTACCGAATCTCAGAGAGCCATCTTCATGTATAATCAAATCCGTTCTCAATCCAGCTTCCACTTGCTCTCTGAACTTTTGTAATCGAGGATCATCCGCTTGTGCAATCTTGATGCGATCCACCAGGGAAGATTGCACCTGTAGTTGCCAAAATTGACTGAGTGCGTTCGGAGTAACGACCTCAAGTTCAAGTCTCTGGAAATCCTCAATAATACTCCTCTGATCGGTCAACATCATGACCGCTGGTTTGCGACTGAGTGCGTCTGGTACAACATTGACCTTCCCCGGGTGATACTGAAGGTCCAAGTCATAATCTGCCATTAGCTCTAGCCATCGGCGCTGCCTCATGTTCAGTTCCTTCTGAGTGAAAACATACTTCAAACTTTTGTGATCGGTGTATACCTCCACTTTTTCTCCTAATAGATAGTGCCTCCAAATCTTCAACGCAAAGACTACCGCAGCTAACTCCAAGTCATGTGTAGGGTAGTTCTTCTCGTGGTTTCTCAATTGTCGAGAGGCGTAAGCAACCACTCGGCCGTGCTGCATCAAAACACAGCCTAAACCCTTCCCTGAGGCATCACTGTGTATCACCAAACCACCGGAATTATCTGGTACTGTAAGTATAGGTGCTGTGGTTAACTTCTGCTTCAGAGTGTCGAATGCCTGAGTGCACTCTTCTGTCCATGTAAACGGCACGTCCTTCCGTGTCAGCCGTGTCAATGGTTCTGCGATTCTTGAGAAATCTTGGACGAATCTCCGATAATAGCCTGCTAATCCCAGAAAGCTCCTGATCTCTGCTACTGATTTCGGCGTCGGCCAATCTCTGACAGATTCTATCTTTGCCGGGTCCACTGAGATGCCTTCGCCTGAAACAATATGTCCCAAAAACTGTACCTTGTCGAGCCAGAACTCACACTTGCTTAGCTTCGCATACAGCTTCTCTTCCCGAAGAATTTGTAGAACTGTGCGCAAGTGTTCAGCGTGCTCTTCCCGAGTCTTCGAGTAGACAAGTATGTCGTCAATAAACACAACGACAAACGTGTCCAAGTACTTTGCGAACACCCTGTTCATCAAGTCCATGAATATAGCTGGGGCGTTGGTAACGCCGAACGGCATCACAAGAAACTCGTAATGTCCGTATCGGGTCCTGAAAGCCGTCTTGCATACATCCTCGGCTGCTACTCTGATTTGATGATATCCAGAACGGAGATCCAACTTCGAGAAAACCTTGGCTCCACTTAGCTGATCGAATAGGTCATCGATACGCGGGATTGGGTACTTGTTCTTTATTGTGACCTTGTTCAGCTCCCGGTAATCTATGCACATTCGCAACGATCCATCCTTTTTCTTCACCAATAGAACTGGTGCACCCCACGGTGAAGCGCTTGGCCGAATAAATCCCTTCTCCAATAATTCTTCAACCTGTTTCTTCAATTCCGCCAACTCCACTGGTGCCATTCTGTATGGGGCCCTGGATACTGGGGCTGTACCTGGGATCAAATCGATCGAGAACTCCAAGATTCGAGGGGGTGGTAGACCTGGTAGATCTTCAGGAAATACGTCTAGAAAGTCCCGAACAATTTCTGGGGCTGGGCTCTTATCAATCTCCATAGCTGTCAGTTCCTTAGGCTTTGCTCTGTATTTAGCTGGTTCCAAAGATTCGCTTCCGCCCTCAAAAATAAACTCCGGGTGATTGGGAATGCGGAAGATCACCTTCCTTGCATGACAGTCGATAACTGCATGGAAAGTGCTCATCCAATCCATCCCGAGAATTGCGTCGTAACTGCTTGTCCCAATTAGGAGGAAATTCGCATAGAATTCCCTGCCACACACTACAACCGGGCATAATCTATATTCCCGACTAGATATAATAATGCCATTACCCGTATGAATTTCCCATCCCTTGGTTAGTGGTTCATATGGTATTGAGTGTGTATTGGTGAAATGCTCAGACAAGAAACAATGCGATGCTCCCGAATCAAATAGTACTCTAGCTGGCAATGAATGTACAAGTAGAGTACCTGTGACTACGTCTCCTGATGCCTCTGCCTGCTCGGCGGTCAAGGTGAAAGCCCGTCCCTGACCGCGACCTGTAAATGGCTGTCTCTGTTCCTGCGGCCTCTGCTGTGACGGTCCAGAACCTCTCTGTATTTCTGCTCGCTCAGGACAACTGTCAATCCTGTGCTGACTGGAACCGCAAATCAAACACTGTCCCTTAGCACGGCGACAGTCCTTCTGGGTATGCCCTCCTCTACCGCAATAGCCGCAAGTTACGCCCTGCCTCTGGGGGCGATGCTGTGGTACAAACGGGCGCTTCATCTGAGTTGTCCCTGCTCTGTGAACCGGTATGGCTCCTCGAGAAGGCACGTGGGTACGTGCTGGAACGACTGGGGGTCTCCTGAACTTGTTAATCAATTGCTCCTGAACTCTCGCTGCGTTGAGTACCTGTGCGAAAGTCTGTAGATCTAACGATGCGATCAGCTGCTGCAACTCAAAATCTAACCCCTGAAGGAAACGCCTAGCCCTGGTGACTTCTGATTTGACCATGTATGGAGCAAAGCGGCTCAGACGGTTGAACTCTGCCGCATAAACGTCCACTGGGCGTCCATTCTGCTTCAGAAGAATAAACTTTTCCTCCATTTCTGCCTTGGCTGTGGGAGGAAAATAGTGATCTAAGAAGCACTCCTTAAACTTGTCCCATTCAATCGGCTCTTCAAGTCTGCTTTCTTCTACCGACCACCATGTACGAGCCTCGTCTTCTAATTGTATCTTTATCACATTCACTCTGTCTTCCTCTGGAACCCTGGCGGCTGCCAATAAATTCTCCATGTTTACCAGCCATTGCTCAGCTTCAAGTGGTTCAGCTAGCCCTGTAAACGCAGCTGGGTGTAACCGTCGGAAGTCTGACACAGTACCAGCCCTAGCCTGATAAGCTGGTGGAGTAGCGCCCTCGGGGGCGGTAATAAGTGCGGAGGGTCCTCCTGCAGCGGTAATCGCTCTGAGTCCCTCAGTAAGCAAATCTGTCTTCCTCTCCTGAGCTTCCGCGAGAGTGGTCAGTGCACTGAGTATTCTTTCCGTGCGGTCCTGAGAGCTGGAGTCCGAGGAGGGGTCGTTCGGGGACGTCATATCACTGGAAGATTCAAAAGAATAGGATCTGATTCAAGGATAGAAATCAAGAGTAGTGAAACAAGAATAACGTAATACAGTTTAGTTAATGTCATCCCTTGATACTAAACACAGGCTCTGATACCAACTAAACCATGTCACGCCCCGCTTCCCAAAATACGGAAGACGAGGTACGACTAGGCCAGCCATGCTCCTACGGTCAAGGAATCATCCTGCCGTAGTCACACTTCGGCTTCTAGCACTACATGGTAATCAGTAATTAAAGCACAGTATTAAAGGAATCACATCACTAATTTATTACATTAAAATCCCATTGTTCACAATTTTACATATAACAAGAACAATAACTAACCAAGTTCGATCTCACAATCTCTTTTATGGAAAGCAGTAAATGAAGAAGGAACACCAACTATATCTCCGTGAACTCGAAGGATAGATCCGTCTCCGGTGCCGGTCCTCGCGCGGAATCTGAGCATGCATACTCAGGTCGTCAGAGCGACACAAATAATAATATTATTATAAGCAGATGAAACAGGTAAATGAGGTATTACTGGTATGAGAATAATGCAAGTAAACACTATATCACAGTATGATGCAGAATATGTTAAGTGTCCCTATCGGTCTCTACGTCATGTTTGAAATCACATAGTGGAAGGAGGATCATGTTTAACAGGAGTCTCGTACATACCCGAGACCACGGCCCACACGCCCGGGACATAACCCTGTCAGCCGGATCGCCAGATCCTGTCCTACACGAATAAGTATCACAGTTCGAATGATCATCCTCTAAACACGGTCCCGCTAAATAAGATACTCTTTCCACTTTGATTTCCCCTTTTTCCCCAGGTTACACTATTTAAGATATTGATCTATTTGTGTACGAGTATACCAATGTCACGGTTTCATCACTGTCCACTATATCAATCACTGTCCACTGTACCAATCACTATCACGATTATTCACTTTCCATTGGTGTACTCGTCACTCCTAAATCAACACCTATCACGCACGATAATGCAATGTCCACACGCACTAACACTGTGTAAATGACAAGGGTATGATATATGTATTGTATGATACCAATAAACACGGTATGTTATGAATTAGCATGCACGTCATGAATTTAAGTAAATTGCACAAATTAATATATTACAAATTCAGCAGAAATGATGTAGGTAAGATATATAGAACATTCAGTCAGTAATTCATCAAAATTTGTTTCAGTCCAAACGGGGTTTCGGTTTTCAAGATATAACTGTTTCAGTTTAAGTGTTCACGGCTGGAATTTCAATTTCAGAGCTGAACTTCTGTTTCGCAACACGAATTGCACCCAGTTGGGCTCAAAATTTAGCGATGACACAGTTAGATGAAATCTAGGGTTTTCGTTAAAGTATTCAACGCAACAGACGGAACCTCAATCGCATCTGTACGCTGAAAGTTATATACAGTTTAATCTCAAATGTCATTCCAGAAAGTGTTCTGGACAGCTTTATGTTCTGCTCTTTTAAAATAAGTTTAAAATAACAAACTGCGATGAATCGGAATGAAACCACTTGTTTTCTTTCACTAACAGGTATATCTTATAACTACTGAAAGTTCCGTATCATGCGATTTCAGGAAACACGGGGACGCAGGACTTTAGACAGCACGCACTAATCAGAAACGCTCTGGACTGCAGTCCAGAGTCGCGTTCCAATCCACTTATCTTCATGGTTTCAGAACAGAAAACATTAAAATTCTACATAGGGTTAAAGTTCATCGAGTTGGCTTCGATTTAAGCCCTCGAACGCATCTTTCCAATATGTGTATGATTTATAGTGATTTTATGCATTTTCAGTTACGAGAGAATTCCAGTTTTAAACAACATGTTTGGGGGTATCGATTTTTGTTACAAACGATCGTGTTTTCCAGCGAATTTCTCACACATCATACATCATTAAAAGGGCCAACAGAAGGTATAGATTGCCGTCAATTTAGACAAATATTTCTATTAGTAACTAACATCGAGCACTTAGGTTTTAACATGTATAGGAAATCGGTAAGTTGTAAACTACATTATCTAGGTGGGTAACCCTATTATTATAGCATGAAGCAAGTAAATACTTGCCTGAAGAATGCCTCGGGGTCGTACGGCAACAGCGTCGTCGCGAACGCGCGGTACACGCCACGTATCGAATTCCCGCGAGCCTCGACCTTGATGTGGATCTCGCGTCGGGTTGTCCGGAGTCCTTTGCGCAGCCACTAGACGTTGATGGATGTTTGACGATCCACTTCGAGTGTATTGGGGTTGCCGACGGTCGACGGCGTCGCTCCGGCGGCGTGTACAGTGCACACACAGTGAGGACAAGTTAGAAATTTGGGGTTTTTTTTGGAGTTTTTGGAATTGTGGAGAGGGGGATTTGTTTGAGCAGTGGCTAGGGATTATTGTGATGACGATGAGGTTGAGGAGGTTTCAGGGAGATCGGCGACGTGATGGGGGTTCATCGGCGTCGAGGGTGTCGAGTTTGGTTGCAGTGGGTCGGGTCTCGAGTTGGTGGGTGTTCGGGTGATGAAGGGAGGAGTCGTGGAAGGAGAAGGAGGGGGATTTGAGTGGCTGTCGTCGACGTGGGTCGAGCGACGAGGTGGTACGATCGCCGGCGTGGAGGTGGCAATGGGTTCGAGAGAAAATTTTTGGGTGCTCGGTGGATTTTTGAGCTCGGTGAAAGCAAAGGAGAGAAGTGAGGAGTTTGTGAGTACGAGAGAGTTGAGGGCGACGAGATTGACCACGTGGGGGCAACGGTCGGGTCGAGGGCGTGGGCGACGGCGGGGGAGGCGTGTCGCGCGCGCGCGTTACGGGGGTGTAGCCGTTGAGAGAAATTTCAAAAGAAAGAAGAAGAACAGTGGAGGGTTGGGGGAGTGGGCTTGGTTAATGGGAATGGGCCGGCATAAAAATTCCTTTTCCTAAAAAAATCTCGTGGGCTTCAGACCGAAGCGGGCCGGTAAAAAAAAAAATAAAAACAATTAATTCCTAAGGATTGGGCTGGTGGGCAGCGGGCCGGGGGCTGAATTTTTAAAGGGTTTATTATAAAAAAAACAAGAGTGGGCTGAGTGAGGGAATGGGCTAAATAAACTTAGGGTTTTAAAATATAGGTTTAGGATTTTATTGATAAATTTTGGTTTTTAAATTTTGGGTTTTAGCTTTTAGGGTTTGGACTATAATTCCAAAAGAGCTGAAAAAATAGGGTTTAAACAACCAACTAAAAATATATGGAGTCAAGAATAAGTTAATCACCAGAATTCAGAAAATAGAAGATTTCATGTAAAAAGGGAACGGGGATTTACATAAACGGATAGTGGGACTTTCACAGTCAAGGTATATCGACACCATACTGAAAAGATTCAGTATGGAAGATTCAAAACGCGATAATCTACCGGCTTGTCACGGAATCACCCTCTCCAAAGAAATGAAAGGGCTCGCATGTCACTATACCCTACGCATCTGCGGTAGGCTCTATAATGTATGCAATGTTGTGTACCATACCCGATATAGCATAGGCATTGAGCATTGTAACCCGGTATCAGTCAAACCCAGGGAAGAAGCACTGGATAGCAGTAGAGAACATTCTCAAGTACTTGAGAAGGACTAAGGAGATGTTCTTGGTGTATGAAGGAAAAGACCTCCAGATTAAGGCCTTTGCTGACTCCAGCTTCCAGAGTGACAAGGATGACTCCAAGTCCATGTCGGGTTATGTTTTTACCCTCAATGGAGAGATGGTCTGTTGGAAGAACTCCAGGACACCATTGCTGACTCCACGATGGAAGCGGAGTACATAGCTGCTTGCGATGCCGCAAAATAAGCTGTCTGGATAAAGAAGTTCCTTACGGAACTTCAGGTGGTTCCGACCATTGTTTATCCAATACCTCTGTATTGTGACAACAACGACGCTATAGCTTTAGCGAAGGAACCCAGGTCCCATCAAAAGTCAAGACACATTTTGAGGCGGTACCACCTGATCAGGGAGATCGTAGATTGCCAGGAGATCGAGGTGAGGAGAGTAGATACGGAGAATAACACTGCAGATCCACTCACGAAGGTCATCCCTCAGACACAGTTCGAGCGGCTGATCAAGATGATAGGTCTGCGATATGCCAGTACATGGCCCTAGTGCAAGTGAGAGATTGTTAGTGATGTATGCCCTAGAGGCCATTATTGTATCATATTGGTTTGTATATTACTTAATGGAAGCTTGAGATATTCACAGTTATATTGACAGTCTTGCTCAAAATGGTAGTATGCTACTTGGTTTGTTTCTACTTCAATACGTGCATGTGTTTCTTTTAGCTTATCGCTTATATATATTAGTAGAGCCCTTAGGATTTTTGCTTGATTACCAGCGTTGTGATGGCAGCCACACTAGTGGGGGCTGGATAATCTACAAGCACATCTTTATACAGGTCCCTAGCTATAGGATTATCGAGAAGGGGCATCGATACTCCGGAGTAGACTAGTGTATACGCTTCTCATCCCATCAGGGGAGATGGTATGTCCCACAGCCATTAGTACGTCATACTGGAGATAGTATGCAGGTACTCGTTAGGTTACGAGTACACTGGACAGGACTCGTCGGGAACTGTTGGTTGGTATTATACCTATCGTCGGGTAGCAGTTCCCAGGTGACATGAGTAAAGCTTAGTCTGTCGACTTGACACTGCTACTTCGCCTCGAGTGTTTTCCCACTGTACTTTAATTACTACCCTACCACGGCTCAAAGGAGTCGTGCAAACAGGTAGTGGTGTGGTGCAGTCCCGAAACACTTGGAGGCAGTGGCGGTTAGATAGGATTCGTCTCTCCCGGTATTGGGGGTTGATATCATGCTGTGTTCGGAGAGCCATTACACAAAGTCCCTGGCCAGGAAAAGCGAGATTTACTGGTAGGTATTCCAGTAGTTTCTCAGGGTGTTTTGGGCTACACTCCGGCATGATTTATTGCGCTATTAGGGGTCTGACGATTACCGCCCCCTAGGCCCGATATGCGATACTCTTAGACGAACAGACTGGACTGTACAGAGATTGTCACATCCAGGCTCAGTAAGAGTTCGGAAGGGTTTCCTCATTGTCCTTCTTATCGACTGATACCTGAGAAGCCATTACGTGCAGCTAGTACTGCTTGCGTCTTGTAGTTAAACCCACTGTCGGCGTACTGTTGAGTCTTTAGAGTCCCACACAGAGAGTTTCCCTGCATCGGGCGAAAGATGTAGAGGTCGTATGGTTTTACGACAGGGCTTCGAACACTTACGTGCACTTGTGTGCGTATGATGTTCGGGCTGATAATACTCGTGGGTTTTGGTTTAAGCCGGATCCTAGTATTTTACTGATGGATTTGTTTCGTTGTTTTGTATTCGTATTCTTCGGAATGCGGATGCGGGTATGTATATACGGATGAGGGGCATTCTCGTAATTAGTTCGGAAAATCTTTTATAAGGGGACACCTATTAGGGTTTTAATTCTTTTATGGATTAAACAATATGGGTGGAGAAATGAGGTGGAATTGAGCATTGAATCTAGCATGGCTACTTGGTGATTCACTCACTTGACAAAATAGATATTTGTGAAGCTTGTGAGATATTTTGCGGTGAGATATTTACCTCCAAAATATCTTATTTACTTCATTATTTATCTTTTGGACAGCCAAGCTTTTTTCAAGAGCTCACAAGTTCACTCTCATTTCTCAAATCTTCTTCTTTTCTCATATGAAACCCTAATTGTTTTATGAGTTGAGAAACCTAGGGTTCCAAGAGACCAAATATTCCATCTTCACTCTCTACATCACCTAATCCATCTAGTCTAGCAAGCTACTTGCCCTAGTTACCTCGGAGTTGAGGTTGGAGCTCGGACTATAGACTCTCGCGTGGATCGTCTTTGACTCGAGGAAGCCGATGAGGAAGCTTCGATCCGTTTCGATCCTCGGAGCCTATGATGACGAGGAGGACAGCGAGAAGACCCGAAGGACACGATACTACGAGGTATAACATTCATCCGAGTAGTTAAACCTCATGTAGTTTGCTAGCTAAGGTTTATGTTCGATCCTTGGTTCAAGTCGGTGTTGCGAAGCCCCGTAAAAAATTATTTTTTGCAATTTCCGCCTCCCCGCAAACACATGGGGTGCGCAACATCGACTTACAGAAGGAAGGAGACCAAGGGGTTTTGGATACTTGTTATAAGACACGGTTGGCAGCTAAAGGCTATTCACAGGTTCGAGGAGTTAATTTCAATGAGGTATTTTCTCCAGTTGTAAAACATATCTCTATACGTGTCTTACTCGGTTTGGTAGCTATGCAAGATTTGGAGCTCAGTGTGACGACCGTATTCTTGCAAGGTGATTTGGTAGAGAAAATCTACATGCAGTCCGAAGGTTTCGAAGTTGAAGGCAAAGAATAACTTGTTTGTTTGCTAGAGAAGTCTCTCTATGGTTTGAACCAGTTACCTAAATGTTGGTACAAGAAATTTGACTCCTTTATGAAAGATATTGGATTTATGAGAAGTATGGGCGACAATTGTGTGTATTCGAAAAAGCTCGCTGATGGTTCTTTCATATACTTGTTACTTTATGATAATGATATGTTGATAGCAGCAGTATATATGGTTGATATTCAGAATTTGAAGGAACAGCTGAAAAGTAAGTTCGAGACCAAGGATTTGGGAGTGGCCAAAAAAATACTTGGTATGGAGATTAGGAGAGATCGCAAGAGAGGAAAACTTTACTTGTCTCAACAACGATACGTTGAAAAAATTTTGGAGCGTTTTGGTATGGTAGACACTAAATCTGTGAGTACTCCGTTGGAAGCTCATTTCAAACTTTCAGCTCGTTCATCATCACAAACAGATGATGAGATTAAATATATATCGCATGTTCGAGTGCAGGGGGTAGCATTATGTATGCCATGGTTTGTACCTAACCCGACATTTCACATGCAGTTAGTGTTGATAGTCGATATATAGCATCTCCTGGTAAAGGTCATTGGCAAGTTGTGAAATGGATTTTACGATACCGTGAGGTACGTCTGATGTGGGGTTAGTGTTTGGGAGGAACAACAACAGTTTGATTGGATTCGTGATTCCGATTATGCAGGTGATCTCGACAGGCGAAGTTCAATGACCGGTTGAAACATCCCTAAAATTTCTGTACAATTTTTTTTCAAAAATATAGAAAGGAGTATTCTTTTGCCTGAGCACAAATTATAAGTTTGATTTGCTTTTTAACAGCAATAAACAACTTGTAGCTCATTGGTAAGACCTTGCACTGCTGAACAAAAACACCAGAGTTCAAATCCCATCAGCCACACATTATTTTTAATTTGATTTCTTCTAATCTTTTTAGAAGTCCAAGAGTCTACAGGTGTGTAACCCGTAAAACCAAAAGTCACATATAAAACAAACGAGTCCAGGAGGTAGACCAAACGACATAGGACACGTGGCATGAAAGTACGACTCGACTCGCCTGACTCGGGCCGGCGACTCGGCCGGCCCCGCCGGCCCGACTCGGTGAAAACCCCAAATTCTTTTATGACAACTGTGCCTCTTGAACTCCCCATAACTCCTACACTGTTTAAATTTCCTACAGTATTCCAGAGACTAATAAAATCCAATTAAACTCTTTTTAATGCAAAATTAAGCACATTTTTTTCACACCCTTTCATCTACCCTAACCGTAGTTTTTCCTATAAATACCCACTCAATTTTTCACACCCTTCACACTGAAATTCCTGTCCAAACTCTCAAAAAAAATCCATAGACTTTGTGTGTGCAAGTGGAGTTAGCAAAGGGCGAAGCTCCGGCGAACTTCCGACGATGACCCAAGGAGTTCCCAGCGACGAAACGACACACCGGCACCTCCTACCACTTCCTCTTCCTCTCCTCTTGACCCTAAACCCGTAATTCCCTTCCCTCCCTTCTTTTTACTATTCTAAAAACTTAGAATTCTAAAACCCCACGGAAGTGGAGTTAATCCGACTTCCGATTCGGTTTTTCCTTAAAAATCACATTTTTCTTAAAAACAATAATACCAAACTATCACATCATGATCATTGAATATTAACAAAATATGTTGACAAGTTTCATATTAAAAGAATTTATATTTCAATTTTGATAGCACTTTTACAGAAAAATACCATATAATTTAGTTTCGACATAAAACATCATTACCCCTTACTATACCTTTAGATAGTTCACGAGGTAATGACCTACCTCCTCACAACACTCATATATAACATAGCACGATACTCTTTGGGAACATAGTTTTGGGAAAATACGATTTTACACAAAACTATCTCAAACTTATAAAAACCCTTTTCTACAAGATTATGTATTTTAAACAAATCTTTGCAAAGCGCCGCTACAACCCATTTGGGGAACCCGTCCGGGATGGTGCGAATTATCGCACATCCTCGGCTTAGTAGTGCGAGATGCAGACCTCCGTAAGGAGCATACGGTCTCAAAAGATTTAAAAATACAAATATCTTAAGAAAATGAGATTTCTAGAAAAAAATAATAAATTAAATTATTTTATAAATATATAAATATATATATATATATATTGTTCTCTCATGGGAACTGAATAAAATACGAATAAAGCAGCAAGAAAAACCCCCAAAATGGAGCATCACGTGTCCACACGTGACCGGGCCTCACGTGCAGACACGTGACCTTTTATGAGCAAAGTCTATCTACGCCTGAAAGCCTAATTGGTAAGGTCACGTGTCCACACGTGACCGGGCCTCACGTGCAGACACGTGACCTTTTATGAGCAAAGTCTATCTGTGCCTGAAAGCCTAATTGATGGGGTCACGTGTCCATACGTGACCGGGGCTCACGTGCAGACACGTGACGTTTTATGAGCAAAGTCTATCCGCACCTGAAATCCTAATTGATGGGGCCACATGCCAACACGCGATGGGTGCCTAAACCTTCTGAACTAATAGAATTAAATTCTAATTAAAAGGAAATAAAAAACCCTAATTGGAAAAATATTTCCCCAGATCTTTCCAAACAAAAAGATAGCACTCTGTAAAAGGGAGCACCGTTGGATTAAAAATCCAATGGTGATTAAAAATCACCAATTTAAAGAAAGATTCTATACAAGGAATTATTTTCCTAAAAATTTGCCAGGAACAACAAATAAAATATATTTTAATGGTGAATAAAATTCACCGAGTGATCTAAAAGATCATATTGGTTATAAATCAATCAAAGATCTCTCAATGAGAGATTGGCTGAATAAAATGATTCTTTTCTTTCTCCTATAAATAGGAGCCAAGAAGAGAAAAGAAAAAATACAACAACAGAGAGAGAATACAGAAGATAAAAAAGAAAAAAGAATTTAATTCTCCAGGAAAAAAAGAAGATCTCTTCAGAGAAAAAACTCTAGGTAAGAGAACAAAGGAGATCATTCTATAAGCTCCCACAAAACAAAAGAGAATTTAATTCTCAAACCAAGAGTTTAACTCTTCTAAAAAAAACTTAGTTCTTTCTCTGGTTGAAGATCTGCAGAACAGATCTCCCCACAAGTTAAGAATTTAATTCTCATCGGGGAGATTCTGCCATGCAGATCCAAAACTTAGAGGGAGAATTGGGTTTAAAGAATTTAATTCTTTCAAACATATAGGAATTTAATTCCTCTAAATAAAATTAGGGTTTAACCCTATCAAAAGAATTTAATTCTTAAACAAGGGATTTAACTCTCCATGCACGTAAAAGAGATCACTACCCAACATGATCACGTGGTAACACGTGACCCCCTTTCTTTGAACAGAGACTTCCTAAAGTGTTTAACATTTATTTAAAAGGGAAAAGGGAAAACAATAAAGACAGTTTCTCTTTTAGGGTGTATCGCGTGCTCCCACGTGACTCTTAAAAAGCTCCTCAAAACAAAAGGGAGTAAAGCCAAGGCAATTTCACTTTTTGGGCTTCTCATGTGTTCCCACGTGTCCCCTAGCAATTATCAAACTAAAGAGGATTCTACCCAAAGGCAATGCCCGCCTAAAGGATGCCCCACGTGTCCCCATGTGACCCCTGACAAACACCATTTTAAAGAGAAAATGGGGTAAAATGAAGGATTGATATCCAACGTATGGATACCCATCATGTGCTCACACGTGATGTTCATAAAGGTCAAGTGTTTAGCACTTATATGCATATTCTGAGAGTAAAATAAAAGAATCAAGGCCCAATCTTCAGGCGCCTCACATGACCCCACGTGAGCGCTTCAGTTTTAGTGTTTAACACTACTTTAAGCGCCTCACATGGGAGCACGTGAGCGCCAAATGTACTCTCGTGTTTAACACTATATTCGAGCCAATCTTAGCCCAAATTAGCTAAGTCTTTCAGAGGCAAAAATCTCTGGAAACTGAATCCCAATTATACTTTTGTCTTCCAAAACTGATCATCTCATATGGATTCCCAGAGCCTCCCAATCAACATTGGTTCAAGGGTACATCTCTTCATACCTCTGATATATGTCGTTGTAATTCTTCAACGTCTTCAGAGAGGTGACGGGTCCCAACTGTAGGGTTACTAGGCACTCTCGCAAGGGTCTACGAGGCATCAACCATGCCCGACATAAAATTTAGACGTGCCGAACAACCCTAACCACGATCTTTAAACTAGAGATTGGCGAAACAAAGCATGTTAAACACTTTAACATCTAAGAGTTTGGGATTACAACCTTTGTAGTCCGGTCCTTCACTTCTAAAGCTCCGTGTTGAAGTCCCTTCGCTACGATCATCGAGTATCCGGACTCTAGAGAGGCTCCACGAAGAGAAAGATGCAAGCTTGCTTCCGATCTTCGATAACAAAGATGATCCTTGAAGTTTCTTTAACATAAGCTCTCACTCACTAATGAAGTGAACACCCTAATCTAAATGGCTAAGATAGATTAGGATGAAGAAGTAGGATTTTAGCTCTCATTTATTTTCTTAATCTCACTCATTTTCATCACCTTTGAAAAAGCTAGAAAGCTTTTCCATGAAAGAAGAAGAAGGAAGAAGAAGATCTATTTCTTTTGTGATGAATAATGAAAACTCAAGTGAGGATAGAAATGCAAACATAGGTTAAGAATGAAATCTTAACCCATGTAGAGAGTTAACTATGGTGAAGGGTTGGGTTGGCTTAAGCAAATATCTACACAAAATATCCAAAGTCAAAGTCAAAGCTTCAAGAAGCTTCTTGAAAGCTTCATGCATGCTTAACCCTAATCCAAACCCTAACCACAATTAAACTCCACAAAACATGTTGCATTTATAACCCTAATATGTTACAATATTATATATCACATATACAATATTTATTGTAACAAAATAAAATAATACAATTAACATATATCACATATATATCAATGTATTACCCGAGTGAGAAAAAGAATCTTTTAGTGAGCTTATACTAGTTAATGTAATTTAATATATCATATATATATATAATTATACATTAAATTATCGAATCAACACTTGATCCGATAATCCGGCTATTTCATAAATAACCGACTAATATAATCTGTATCGGTTCATCGAATCAACAGTTGATCCGATAACCCGGCTATATCACATATACCCAGCCGATATCTCATATCGCGAGAATCTAATACGGTATCACATACACGTATTGTTCTCGGTCCCGCACATATCACATATGTGCCCCTACTCCGTTTTGCCTGAGTCAAGAAACCTCTGTGTAGGACTCTAAAGAATCATCAATATGCCGGCAGTAGGTGATGATCATATCAAACACCCACAAGTTGCAAGCGGTCAGCTAAACGTAACAGCCACCCAGGTATTGAGCGATCAGAAGATCAACAAGCAAGCCTGTACTTTCTCCTGCGAATCCAATAAGTAACACTCCCGTACAGTCCGGTCTCTTCGTCTGATATGTCGCATATCTCACCTAGGGGTGGAAAACGTCAGACCCCAATAGCTTGATAAGTCGTGTCGATATGAGTTCTATAACAGTTCGAGAAACTACTGATAACACTTACCAGTAAATCTCAGCAACCCTGGCCAGGGATTTCCAGTTATAGCCTGTCACGCCCCGCTTCCCAAAATACGGAATACGAGGGGTAGACAAGGCCAGCCATGCTCCTACGGTCAGGGAAAAGTCCTGCCGTAGTCACACTTCGGCTTCTAGTTTATCATGGTAAACAGTAAATGATGCGCAGGTGATGAGAAATGCAGTAACTGAAAGATACAATAATATAAACTGACCTGAGTAGAACCAAAGAATGTAACTCGGGAGGACAAACCAAGAAGTCTGTGATGCACGTCTAGTTCTGGTCCAAGCTAAATCTTCTCCTCACACTGAGCATGCATACTCAGGTCGTCAGAGCGACACAATAGCAATATTATATATGAAAACAAGTGACAATTCTAACAGTGGTAATGGACATGAATATCAATGAATCAATAATAGCATGAATATGAAAGTACAGTAATCAATGCAGCGGAAAAGTAAAGCAGTATAACAATATGTCACGAATGTCAACACAGTATGGAAGGAATGTAAATGACAGCAACCCTATCAGTCTCTAAGTCTCACTGTACAGGTCACTAAGCCTATCGTCAGTTCAAGTGTGAGAGTCAACCACTCGCGAGTGTCCTCCACCCAAGGGTAGAACCCAAGGGCAAGGGACCACGGGCCCAACATGTAACAAATGTATCACGGTGTCTATAGCACATACCCTGTAAATCTCCATATAACTCCCTAAATATATATAAGCCGGCATGGGACTCCCGAGATTCTGTTGAATTCACACTTGAACTACCCCACACCCCGAGGTCTACATCAAACGCTAACCATCGATCTAAATACTAATCGATCCGTGACAAGTCTGCGCGAGAACTGGAGGCAGGACCTCCATCAAGCACGTCCCGACTAATACCTAAGATAAATGGCAGTGTCGGATGCCTTATCTGTGACATCCGTGCAAGCGCTTCCATAAGTGTCCCATACCACTTATAGTCACACGTACACACATACCACAGACGTCGACAATGCAATAGAATAAAAGGGACACTGATTGTGCACAAGTACGTATCACTTTCACTTAATCACGAATACACGAACACTGACGTACTTGCCACAATCAACACTAAAATCTAACACTGGGTAAATGCACGATGTCACTAGGTTATCAATACAATGACATGGGTATGATATGATGTGTGAACAAGTATATAAACATGGTGAGGATGTTATGAAACCGCATTCTTTCACTTGCACGATTTATCATGAAACATATGTATATAATTTGGCGAAATGACAAACAGGTAGTAATTAATATGTTCAGTTATCTATCCATCTAATTTGGTTTCGAGCCAATCGGGTTTCAGGATCATTAGTTATAACTGTTTCATTTTAAGCGCACGCGGCTGGAAATCCGGTTTCAGAATCAGGAATCCATTTCGCAACGCATTTTAAACCCAGTTGGGATCATAATTTAGCGACGCTACAGTTGGAGGAATTCTAGGGTTTTCAGTAAAGTTTTCAACGCAACAAACGGATCTTCAATCGCGTCTGTACGTTAGGAGTTATAATCTGTTTAATTCTTATATGTCAGTTCTGATTCTGTCGGGACTGTTATGCGTCCCGATCTTCTAAATTACAGTTTAAATATCAAACGGTAACGAAACAGAATGAGACCAATCGTGTTGTCTAGCTATCAGAGTTACCCACAATAAGCAGCGGAGTTCCGCAACCTACGAGTTAAGGAACACCTGTGGTATCCAATACGGAACAGCAAGCAATGACTGGAGTAACTCTGGACTGCAGTCCAGAGTCGCACTCCGATCCTATTTTCATCATGGTTTAAGTACAGGAATGTCTGAAAACTAATACAGGGTTAAAGTTTGTCGAGTCGGATTCGATTTGAGCCCTCGAACGCACCATTCTCGTATGTATATGATTTATAGTGAATTTAACGGTTTTCAGGTACAATATAATTTCAGTTTTTCAATTAAACTTGGGGGTAGCCGTTTTAATCTTTAACGATCACGTTATGCAGCGAAATTCATACACTAAGTTCACAGCTATACGGGCCAACCAATACCGTTTAGTTCCGTCAAATTAGGGAAAGATTTCCTATGAAATCAAGCATCGAACGGTTTATTGGCTATATTTAGCATCAAGCAAAACATGTATTACATCTACGATTTTGATTTGTAACTTAATAATAAATAGCATGAAAGCAAGTAAAAACTTGCCTGGAGGCGCTCTGGCGATGCACGGCAGCGGCAACGACACACGCGCGGCACGGAAGTGGAAAAACAGTCGTTGCGACAAAACCGGAGTTTGCGAGCCTTGGAATTACAACAACGTGGCCTCGAATCCTTGCTTTTGATTGGCTACGGCTTGCACTGAAAGACGTGGGTGGCGGTGCTCGAAGCTCTGAGTTCGCAGAAGTGAGGCTGACGATGGTGGATGGGTCGTCGCGCAATTCTGGGACGTGACCAGAGCAGGTGGAGGTAGCAAGGGATCTCGGCACGGGGCTTGGGTTAGTGACGAGCTGCGGTGCGGGCTGGGGTCGCGATGGTCGTGACGGGGAGCTCAACTTGGCTGCAGGAATTGGCCGGGGGCTGATGCTCGGCCACTTTGGACTTCGGACGAGGTGGATGAGACGTGCGGCGGCCGGTGCATGGAGGTTGGTTCAGAGAGGAAGTCGGTTGGAGTTGTAGAGCTTGTGATGGCTGGGTAGTGCTTGGTGTGGAGAGGAGGCCAGAGTGATGTTTCTGATGTTGGAGCTCGAGTGAGGGAAGGAGGAGAGGAGTTGGGAGAATGGAGAGATAGTGTTTGAGAGACAGAGGGGGAGAGAGTTACAGAGAGAGGGAGTATGAGAATTAGAGAGAGAGAGAGAGAGAGAGAGAGAGAGAGAGAACCAGAGAACGAGAGTGAGAGAGAGTTGAGACAGAGAGAGAGAGGGGTGATCGGGAGAGAGAGTGAGAGGGTGAGATCGGGAGAGAAACAGAGAGAGAGGGTGAGGGAGTTAGAGAGAGATACAGAGTGAGAAAGAGAGAGAGGCCAGAGAGAGATGATGACGATGGAGATGATGTTGATGAGGAGAGTGAGGGGTGTCGACGAGGTGCAGAGGCGTCGACGACGAGACGAGGAGCTACAACATCAGAAACATCACTCTGGCCTCCTCTCCACACCAAGCACTACCCAGCCATCACAAGCTCTACAACTCCAACCGACTTCCTCTCTGAACCAACCTCCATGCACCGGCCGCCGCACGTCTCATCCACCTCGTCCGAAGTCCAAAGTGGCCGAGCATCAGCCCCCGGCCAATTCCTGCAGCCAAGTTGAGCTCCCCGTCACGACCATCGCGACCCCAGCCCGCACCGCAGCTCGTCACTAACCCAAGCCCCGTGCCGAGATCCCTTGCTACCTCCACCTGCTCTGGTCACGTCCCAGAATTGCGCGACGACCCATCCACCATCGTCAGCCTCACTTCTGCGAACTCAGAGCTTCGAGCACCGCCACCCACGTCTTTCAGTGCAAGCCGTAGCCAATCAAAAGCAAGGATTCGAGGCCACGTTGTTGTAATTCCAAGGCTCGCAAACTCCGGTTTCGTCGCAACGACTGTTTTTCCACTTCCGTGCCGCGCGTGTGTCGTTGCCGCTGCCGTGCATCGCCAGAGCGCCTCCAGGCAAGTTTTTACTTGCTTTCATGCTATTTATTATTAAGTTACAAATCAAAATCGTAGATGTAATACATGTTTTGCTTGATGCTAAATATAGCCAATAAACCGTTCGATGCTTGATTTCATAGGAAATCTTTCCCTAATTTGACGGAACTAAACGGTATTGGTTGGCCCGTATAGCTGTGAACTTAGTGTATGAATTTCGCTGCATAACGTGATCGTTAAAGATTAAAACGGCTACCCCCAAGTTTAATTGAAAAACTGAAATTATATTGTACCTGAAAACCGTTAAATTCACTATAAATCATATACATACGAGAATGGTGCGTTCGAGGGCTCAAATTGAATCCGACTCGACAAACTTTAACCCTGTATTAGTTTTCAGACATTCCTGTACTTAAACCATGATGAAAATAGGATCGGAGTGCGACTCTGGACTGCAGTCCAGAGTTACTCCAGTCATTGCTTGCTGTTCCGTATTGGATACCACAGGTGTTCCTTAACTCGTAGGTTGCGGAACTCCGCTGCTTATTGTGGGTAACTCTGATAGCTAGACAACACGATTGGTCTCATTCTGTTTCGTTACCGTTTGATATTTAAACTGTAATTTAGAAGATCGGGACGCATAACAGTCCCGACAGAATCAGAACTGACATATAAGAATTAAACAGATTATAACTCCTAACGTACAGACGCGATTGAAGATCCGTTTGTTGCGTTGAAAACTTTACTGAAAACCCTAGAATTCCTCCAACTGTAGCATCGCTAAATTATGATCCCAACTGGGTTTAAAATGCGTTGCGAAATGGATTCCTGATTCTGAAACCGGATTTCCAGCCGCGTGCGCTTAAAATGAAACAGTTATAACTAATGATCCTGAAACCCGATTGGCTCGAAACCAAATTAGATGGATAGATAACTGAACATATTAATTACTACCTGTTTGTCATTTCGCCAAATTATATACATATGTTTCATGATAAATCGTGCAAGTGAAAGAATGCGGTTTCATAACATCCTCACCATGTTTATATACTTGTTCACACATCATATCATACCCATGTCATTGTATTGATAACCTAGTGACATCGTGCATTTACCCAGTGTTAGATTTTAGTGTTGATTGTGGCAAGTACGTCAGTGTTCGTGTATTCGTGATTAAGTGAAAGTGATACGTACTTGTGCACAATCAGTGTCCCTTTTATTCTATTGCATTGTCGACGTCTGTGGTATGTGTGTACGTGTGACTATAAGTGGTATGGGACACTTATGGAAGCGCTTGCACGGATGTCACAGATAAGGCATCCGACACTGCCATTTATCTTAGGTATTAGTCGGGACGTGCTTGATGGAGGTCCTGCCTCCAGTTCTCGCGCAGACTTGTCACGGATCGATTAGTATTTAGATCGATGGTTAGCGTTTGATGTAGACCTCGGGGTGTGGGGTAGTTCAAGTGTGAATTCAACAGAATTTCGGGAGTCCCATGCCGGCTTATATATATTTAGGGAGTTATATGGAGATTTACAGGGTATGTGCTATAGACACCGTGATACATTCGTTACATGTTGGGCCCGTGGTCCCTTGCCCTTGGGTTCTACCCTTGGGTGGAGGACACTCGCGAGTGGTTGACTCTCACACTTGAACTGACGATAGGCTTAGTGACCTGTACAGTGAGACTTAGAGACTGATAGGGTTGCTGTCATTTACATTCCTTCCATACTGTGTTGACATTCGTGACATATTGTTATACTGCTTTACTTTTCCGCTGCATTGATTACTGTACTTTCATATTCATGCTATTATTGATTCATTGATATTCATGTCCATTACCACTGTTAGAATTGTCACTTGTTTTCATATATAATATTGCTATTGTGTCGCTCTGACGACCTGAGTATGCATGCTCAGTGTGAGGAGAAGATTTAGCTTGGACCAGAACTAGACGTGCATCACAGACTTCTTGGTTTGTCCTCCCGAGTTACATTCTTTGGTTCTACTCAGGTCAGTTTATATTATTGTATCTTTCAGTTACTGCATTTCTCATCACCTGCGCATCATTTACTGTTTACCATGATAAACTAGAAGCCGAAGTGTGACTACGGCAGGACTTTTCCCTGACCGTAGGAGCATGGCTGGCCTTGTCTACCCCTCGTATTCCGTATTTTGGGAAGCGGGGCGTGACATGGTTTAGTTGGTATCAGAGACCAGGTTTTGCATCGATTGGGATTGCAGTTTTCCGTGTAGGGTTTGGCAATCTAAGACATCACTCAGTCTAGATTGTAAACTTGTCATTCCTGATCCATATTCATATCGTGTGTTCAGCTATCCATTCGCTATGGTTTCGGGTGACTTGACAAGGTTACGTGGTTGCAATTGCACTATCGTAATCTAATCAAGTGACTTAAAGTCATACAGTTGATTCTCCACTTATAATAAATTCAGCATCTCTGATATTTTTGAATCTTTGTCCTATCCATTTTGATTCGTAATCTTGTGACTTATATCATCCTCAAAATTGTTATTTCAGGATCATGTCTTCCAACGACTCTTCGTCTTTATCCGCTCCCCAGAATCAGACCGTTGAGATCCTGAGTGTGCTGCAAGATTTGAAGGAAGCCCAAGAGCGAACAAACGACTTATTAGCTGAAGGACTGAGAAGAGCGGTGAGTCAGACCCCAGCGGGAGCATCCTATCATAAAGGGATCCCTATTGGACGAGGGAAGGAGAAGAAGATGAAGCGTCAACAGAAGCATCAGAAGAACCCTTGCTGTGGATATTGTAAGAGGCCAGGACACCTTCAGAGAGATTGTCGCCGTGCTCAAGGGAAATGTCTGATATGCGGCTCCAACCAACACCTCATCAACGGCTGCCCAGAAAGGAAAGAACTGCAAGGAAGAAACTCGTCCACACTCCCCACTTCTGCCAAGTGAGGATTATCGCGTAGTTCGAACTTCGACGATAAGGCGGATCTAACGCAGGATTCAACTCACGCGACGGAAATGCAACGTTATAGTAGTCGAAGAAAGATTTTTCATGATTATCTACTTTCAGCATTAATGTTGGTATCTTTTGTGAATATTTCTTTCAGTTTGAAACCTTGTATCCACTGAACTTTTGATTTAATGCAATAAAATAATGTATCATTCTCTTGTTTTCTCCTTATTCATATTATTCGTGATCACAGCGTTTCTATCCTGATTTTCAGTTCCTGCAACCGCATATCTTTCTATACTTCGTACACTTGACTATTCTTCTTGATGTATTCCGCTGTTTAATCATGACTTTCCTTTACATAACTTGGCCACCGGGAGCAGCGCCGCATTTGGATGAAGATGCGCAATCCTGCGTATCCTTAGACCACACGATGATGAGTTCCGACGATGAGATCAACAGTCCCCAGGTCGACTTCGGAAACAACGATTCAGAGGACGAAGGAGCAGCCGCCCCAGAGTTTAACATGATAGCGGATTCTGAAGAAGAAGAAGGAGATCCTGAAGAGAACCCTAGAGAGGAAGACCCGATACAGGAAAACCCCGAGGAAGAACCGATAGAAGAAGATCCAGCGGAGGAAAATCCCGTGGAAGAAAATCCAGAAGAAAAGAATCACATGGAATCAGACCTCGATGAAGAAGCTCCACCCGAGGAAAAAGAGCCAGAAGATCAAGACCCTGCTGTGGAAGGACTCCCAATAGAGATACCTGCGAGGCGCTATGAACATGGACGCCCCTACCTGAGTGCGCGAGCCTACCACAACCTACTAAATCTCCACAACCACGACCGACGGAATTTCTTTTAGATGTTGTCTTTCTGGCCAGATAAACTGTGTATAGTTTAAGGTCACCTTTCGCCTTTATGAATGCCTTGTTTCAAATTTTCTTGAATGAAATAAATCTTCTGAAGTTGTAAGCCTCCTGATTTTGGTTCGCTTGATACTTGTTTATTGCCCACATCCATTTGTTTTTCTGCTTAGTTCCCTGACTGTCCACCCCTACTTGTTGTATAGTTTTTCACCCTCGTTTCGTTTAGAAGGTACAGCACCCCGATTCTTGGAATAAACCACCGTTCATTCTTCGCCTGTGCCCCGTCGAGATCCTTCTGGAAGGAGAAGATCATAGTGAAAATTCTCAAGTTAGCTAACCCTTCAAATCTTGATTCGTGTGTTGTACCGACCAGTATCCTCCCCATACATTTTCTCCTTATAGCCCTTTACTGCTCACCCTTATTTTCCGTGCTGACCCAATCCTAGTGCCCTTGGTCTTCAGCCTAAAGCCACCACACTCCGACCTTCTGACTGAGCCACACTTCCTTGTAATCATTACCCTAACTATATATAGGGACTGTGTTATTCGAAAAATTTAGTTTTCATTATTTTGGTTTGTGTTATTGCTTACTCCGTGTTTGTATTGTAAGTACAACTATTATTATTTTCAGTTTTCAGTAGCGCACTCGTATACTGCGCAAATTTTGTTCCATGTTTCTTAGACTCACTATACAAGTTTTCTAAATCATTTTAAACCTATTTTTCGATACGTTTTCCTAAAACGTTTTAATCTACTGACTAGTTTTCACTACATTATCGTCGTTACTTAAATTTTGAGTGTTTTGCCTACGATTACTATTATATATAGTTGAAACTTACACTTATTTCTCGGTTTGCTATTTTGATATACTTAGATGTGCACACATTTGGGTTTCGATCCTATTGATTCTTGAATATTTCCGTTCGCTATTGTTACCTATACTCTCGTGTACTTATAGCTCGACCATATAGTTGTTCCTGCCGTATACTTAATTAAATCCTTTCTGTGTATGTTGTTCTTGCATATATATATATATCTTCACAAATTTCATCCACCCGTTTTAAGTAAACCATTATGAGTTAGTTTTTGACATGGTAGCTTTCGTTTTTGATTTTACAACTTATCATTAGTTTTAAATTTCGAGGACGAAATTTTTGTAAGGGTGGTATGATGTAATACCCAGCCTTTTCTCATACACCTATATTCGTATTTCATTTTTTCACCTCTAAAATTTATTTATGATTATCTAATTATTTTCAAAATCGCATTAAATCCCATTTTCCTTCATCATTAGAACCTAAACCCTAGTTTATACTTTTCCTTATCCCCAAGCTCACTCCCTCTTTTCTCTTAAAATTTCTTATTTTGCCGAGCTCAGAACTCAATTATTTTCTTTGAATTATTCCTTAAACTCCGCCCAGCTCACATCTAATTACATCAATTATTTTTCTTTTTTTCCCTCAGCCCATTATATTTATTTTATTTTTATAAACATATTCTTTTCCTTTAAAACCCTAGCCCAGCCCAGATTTTCTCGGCCCATTCATTTTTAAACCATTTCCCTTTTTTTTCATTAGCTCGGCCCGGCCCCTTCCCTTCTTAACATTCTTTTAATTTTATTCATCGGCCCGGCCCACTAAATCCCCCAGCAGCCCTCTACTGTGCATCTCCTTCGTCTCCAACGGCTACCTCCACTGTTCGCAGCGCGCGTTTCCTGCTGTTGCGCCCACGTCGCCGCCAAACGCGCGCCGTGCCTCGCTCGCCGTTACCCCCACGACGCGCGACCCGCTCCCTCATCTCGTTCTCCATTTCTCTCTCCCTCGTTCTCCATTCCTCAATCCCCTCCTACTCCCTCAACCCACACCCACACCCACGCCCGTGCCCCTGCTCCCCTCGTCGCCCCTGACCTCGCCGCAGAACACCTCATCGGTCTCGCTCATTCCTCCTTCCCTCTTCCTCCACTGCCCAGAGCGCCCCCGCCTGCACCCACTCACCCGCACACCGAGCCCCTGTCTCGTCGGGGCAGGGGCTCGGTGTGCGGGTGAGTGGGTGCAGGCGGGGGCGCTCTGGGCAGTGGAGGAAGAGGGAAGGAGGAATGAGCGAGACCGATGAGGTGTTCTGCGGCGAGGTCAGGGGCGACGAGGGGAGCAGGGGCACGGGCGTGGGTGTGGGTGTGGGTTGAGGGAGTAGGAGGGGATTGAGGAATGGAGAACGAGGGAGAGAGAAATGGAGAACGAGATGAGGGAGCGGGTCGCGCGTCGTGGGGGTAACGGCGAGCGAGGCACGGCGCGCGTTTGGCGGCGACGTGGGCGCAACAGCAGGAAACGCTGCGCTGCGAACAGTGGAGGTAGCCGTTGGAGACGAAGGAGATGCACAGTAGAGGGCTGCTGGGGGATTTAGTGGGCCGGGCCGATGAATAAAATTAAAAGAATGTTAAGAAGGGAAGGGGCCGGGCCGAGCTAATGAAAAAAAAGGGAAATGGTTTAAAAATGAATGGGCCGAGAAAATCTGGGCTGGGCTAGGGTTTTAAAGGAAAAGAATATGTTTATAAAAATAAAATAAATATAATGGGCTGAGGGAAAAAAAGAAAAATAATTGATGTAATTAGATGTGAGCTGGGCGGAGTTTAAGGAATAATTCAAAGAAAATAATTGAGTTCTGAGCTCGGCAAAATAAGAAATTTTAAGAGAAAAGAGGGAGTGAGCTTGGGGATAAGGAAAAGTATAAACTAGGGTTTAGGTTCTAATGATGAAGGAAAATGGGATTTAATGCGATTTTGAAAATAATTAGATAATCATAAATAAATTTTAGAGGTGAAAAAATGAAATACGAATATAGGTGTATGAGAAAAGGCTGGGTATTACATAGCCAATCGAACATAGCGCAACATCAACTCCCTATACCGGGAGAGACGAATCCCCTCCTATCGCTCATTGCCTCCATGTGATTCGGGACCGTACCCAAAAGCCTTCGTTTTGCATGCCCTAATGGACGTGGTAAGGGGGAAATCAAAGCACAGTGGGAATCATACAAGACTCTATGACGATCTTGGGTCCACAGACTAACCTGTACCAGTGTCACCAGAGAACTGCCATCTGACGTGAGGTATAATACCATCTCGGAGTTCTCGGCGAGTCCGTCCAGTGTACCCAGTCTCCACTGAGCACCCGTATACCTTCTCTGATGTCAAACACCAATGGATATGGGATCATCCATCGCCCATCATATGGGTCAAGAAGCGCATACGCTGGTCTACTCTGGAGTATCGATACCCTGTCTCGGTACTCCCACGACTAGGAACATTTAAAGGATGTACTTGGCGACTACACTGTCCCCACTTGTATGATCCGCATCATAGTCCTGGTAGTCAAGTACTCATCCTAAGGGCTTTATCAACATGTAACATAGAGACAATCAGAGTACATGTTAAGATAAAGTGTAACCAGATAGCGTACTATCATGTCGAGCAAGAAAATCCTCCCTATATATGTCCAAGCATCCACTACAATATATATCGTATGTACAGTAATGGCCTCTAAGGCATACATATAACTAACAATCTCCCACTTGCACTAGGGCCATTTGTTATGGTATCACATACCCAACAATTAGCCGTGGTTGAAGTATCTCATACTCAACCTTCCCATAAAAGTCTCTACTGGGAAAAAAAGTCCTTTGTGAGTGGATCCGCGCTGTTGTCCTCTGTGTCTACTCTCCTAACCTCGATCTCCCTGGAGATCAACCATCTCTATGATCAGGTGATACTGCCTAAGAATTATATCTGGATTTCTGATGGGATTTCCTAGGCCAAAGCCATAATTCCATTGTCACATAATGGTTGGAACGAAGTCATCTCATGAACTTATATATATCCAGACTGCCTCTTTGGTAGCATCCTTGGTAACGATATATCTTGCCTTTAATCGTCTAGTAAGTCACGGTATTTAGCTTGGAACTCTTCCAACATACCGTCCCTCCAATGAGGGTAAAGACAATGCCTGCGTCTAACATTCAGTCATCCTTATCACCCTGGAACCTTTCCAGTGATTCTCCCCAGGATCGATTGATACCATCTCACTACAACTAGTGAGAATCCTAACATCCTATTAGATCTATCTCATAGATCCAAAACCCAGGATTTAAGAGGTATCACCTTGATCCTATACGGAGAATCCTTATGATAAGAGGAGATTTACCGAGCGTAGCATAGGAAACTCCTTCCCTATCAAGAGTATGTCATCCACGTACTCTACAAGGATCACCACCATACTCCCTACTACCTTTTTGTATATACAAGGTTCATCTACCATTTTGATGAAGTCAAACTCTTTGACTACCACATTAAAACAGACGTTCCAACTCCGAGATGCCTGATTTATCACATAAAACATCTTGCTCACGTTTCCGCTGCTCCCACTGTCTACGAAGCCCTCTGGCTGTGTACTTATAGACGCTCTCTTCCAAATCATCATTTAGAAAAGCAGTCATGACACACAACCTCCAGATATTGTAGTCATGGTATGTAGCCGTGGCAAGTAGGATCTGGATGGACTTAAGCATAGCTTTGAAAGTCTCAACTTTTCCATTTACACAAAGTAATCTTCTTAAAATATACTTGCTCCTGATGGGGATTTAACCCTTCAGATAAAACAACCAAAGTCCATACTTTGTTGGTGTATAAGGATTCCATCTCAGATTGATAAGCATCCAGCCATTCTTACAGAGTCCCACTCCTGATGGCCAGCTCGAAACTAGTTGGGTCATCATCTCATGATGCATTCCTCGCTCCCACTGTCATAGAGAAAACCGAAGTATCTCTCAGGTGGGTAAGGAACCCTACTAGATCGGCGGAGAGGCTGAGATTCGTTGGAAACTATTGAATCCTTTGGTTCTACCAAATCATCAGCTGCAGTTTGTATAGCTGGAACTCTTTCCTGTTGTACCTCATGACCAATAATTTCTTCACAAGAAATTCCCTTTCACAAAGGTGGCATGCTGAGAAACAAAACATCTTTTGTTCCTCGGTTTGGTAGAAGATATTCCCTTGTGAATGCTTGGGATATCCAATAAACTTCCACAGACCTGACTTTGTCTCGAGCTTGTCCAGATTTTGCTTTTAGACATAGGCCGGACGACCCCAAATCTTAACTTCCTTAAGATATGGGCTCTTCGCATTCCATATCATATATGAAGTGGTAGGCAACTGATTTGATTGGAACCCTATTCAATAGGTATGCAGCTTCTCAAGTGCATAACTCCCAAAAGGAAATAGGAAACTCAGTAGTACTCATCATAGAGCGTACCATATCAAATAGGTGTGATTGCTCCGCCCCGATACACCGACGTACTGTGGTGTATTCGGAGGAGTAATGCTGAGAAAGAATCTCATTCTCCTTTAGAATAGTCCAGGAATTCCGTGCTCAAGTATTCTCCTCCTTGATCTCATCAAAGAACATAATACTTTTACCCATTTTTGGTTCTCTACTTCTAACTGATATTCATTGAATTTCTCAAAAGTTCCAGACTTGTGTTTCAACAGGAACACATGTGCGAATCTTGAGAAACCATCAGTGAATATAATAAAGTACAAAGAACCAGTTTTGGCATGTGTAGACAGGGGACCTTCATACATCAGCATGTATCGATCCCAAGAGTTCAATAACTCTTTCTTTGTTTCCAATAAACGGAGCTATGGTCATCATATCTTTGTGACATGACAGGTAAGTTTCACAAGATGTAAATTCAAACTAATTTAAATATGCATCTAAATGTAACTTCAGCTAGTCGGGTCACATTGATATGACCTAGTCTACAATACCTCAAGAAGGATTCGTTCATTTCTGAACTCTTCCTCTTGTGTGTGTTTTGTATACTAAGAACCGTGGTTTGATTTAGAACGTTTTGTGCTTTTAGATAACGTGCCTGAACCGATCAACTCTTGATATAGAAAATGTTCAAAACATTATCCAACAATACAAAATTATATCCTTCTTTACTAATAAAGAGACTGATATGATGTTGTATATCCGGTTCGGTATCTAATAACATTCGTTCAGAATCAATATATTCTTGTAATACAGGGTGATAACTGCCAACAGACTTGGCTTGCAACAATTGCACCGTTTCCAACTCTTGAAACTTATCGCCCGTTCTCAGTTCTCTACCTATCTGTAGCCCATGTAACAGATTACATATGCGGGATCCTGATCCGGTATCTCATACCCAGGACGTAAAGGATACTGACAAACAGTTCTCGGTAATGAACACACCCGAAGAAGATGCATCAGCATGCACTTTCTTCGTTTGGGCGGCACGGGAAATCTGGTATTCCTTGATTTCCTGCTCTGTCTTATAACAATTATAAGTTGGAGCGGGACCAACGTTCCCTAGCGCAGTATAACAAGCGGGTTCGGTCAATACATCCGTATTATTATCTTAATTAAGGCGTGACATAGTCGCAACCAGGAGAGAGAGAGAAGAAAACACTCAGCGTATGCTCTTGCAAGATTAGATTGGTTATTAATATATCTAATCAGGATGTCTCCCACTGTTTTAGTCAAATCTTCCTTCAAACCCTAAAAGGAAAGACTAGCCGGGATTAATTACACCCTACAAGTTCGCCAATCTTTCAGCCAGGCCAGTGCCGGTAGTTTGAGAGAGGTTCCCCGTGCTTTCACACGGACCTAATTAAAATAAACCTCGTTTTCCCAGGGGCGTAACCCCGTTAACACCTTTCTAGACACCTACTTGATCGGCTAATTGTAATATGTAAAACTCTCCCAGGAGTAACTCTTACTCGCAGCGGGTATCGGGATCCAACTATCTCATAGAAGGTATGCAATCTCATTGCAAATTTCAACACTTGAAATTTCCAATAATATTTTACCCCTAGTACTTATGACATTAACTAAGGTCAACATATCATAAGCACTAGTCAAGTTCTACCCGTCATTTCATGATTAATCAGACCCACCCTACATGACCCTCAACTATGGTCGACATAATCACATGAATGTCCTAATTAATCGCATCATATGCTGTGTAGGAAGACAGCACTTAGCAACCGTACACTACGCCTCAACTAAAGTCGACATACGCAGCACGAATACTAAGTACTCTACTTCCTAAAATGACGGAGGGCTACGACAGGTTTTTATGAAAACCTATTGCGTAATGAACTTGATATCGTTGTAGAATCGAGTGATTTTGAATGGAAGGTTTTTGAGGCCTTTTCTAGTTTTGCTAAAGAGGTCACTCCCGGTGAAGGGATCGTTGGCTCTTTCCTTATCGAATAAGGTGCAGGATATTTCACAAATACCACTATGCAAAGCAAAAACTATAGAAACAATCAAAAAACAAACCGAGTTTGTAGCATCTGCTAGTTTCGCTAAAGAGGTCACTCCCGATGAAGGGATCTCGGCTCTTTCCTTATCGAATAAGGTGCTGGATGTTCTACAAGGAACACCGTTATGCAAAGCAAGAACTAGAGCTACCTGTTTTTGAAACAAGTTTCTACAACATCATTAGGTTTCTTTTAGTTTCATTAATCTCATTAACGAAGTCCCATTTTATTATGCTTCACAAGTATCACATTTGAAACGAAATCTGCAATATAACATATATCTCATATATATAATATAAACATTCATCTCAGGCAGTAATATGATCTCATCACAGAACATTGCAGCAGAAGAACATATATGAAATATTGGATATACTAGGATGTCCATGTTTTAATACGAGCCTGTATAAAACACGGATTCCACGGTCGTGATGAATAGCCAAACCCACATCCCTAGACCCCTACGAGAGCGGCAAGCAACACTGCCAATTCTAGGGTTAGGAGACCCGGTCTCGACTCCTCGAGATGTCTCCCACTGGACCCTAGAACCTAGTTACTTATGCTCCCCGTCTTGGGTCTACCTAATGCAAACAAGTAAATAATATACAATGGTGACATCATCCTCAGCCCGGAAGTGCCCCAATAAAAGAATATTACATACAATTGAATTTTACATGAATGAAAAAGAAAAAACTCTCATCTCACATAAAACCCCCGGCTATTCAAAACACGACGATCCAATATAACATATCACAGCAACACATAATATCTCATATCATCAACGTAAGCAAGTATGCGTATCCCGATTGTCGTTGATGTATAGCAACGAAACCGGCGATACACCACATACTACGCTTACGGTCACAGAAAAGAAAGTGTAAAACTACAACAGTTGTAATCCGCAACCTCCTTAGACATCGCATGCCTAACCAAATGAATTTCTTAGATATCGCATGCCTAATAATTATAAACCCCGCATTTTAGTCTCATTATCGAAAACACTTTTCAATATCAAGTCGGGCAATTCAACAAGATTCCCGACATCCTGATCGAATGCTCGTCGCAAACTTTAGTAGACGGCTGCACCCCCGATGCCGTCGACGAAGTGCACTAAGGCGGAACACCGCTGCCGCGAGCACCCTAACAGATGCTTTTGGCGACGGGGTTCTCCTACAGTCGCTTGGTCGGGGCTATGGGGCGTAGCTGTCTATTAAGTTTACCTGGCGAGTATCCGCGTACGCTACGTGATTGCGACGGACTTTTGATCACATCAAAATTCCGTGGCAACCGATCATCTGAGACTGAACTGCTAGATTTATAATATTCAAATTAGTTATCTCATAACTACTTGTGGATTCCAAATATTGTATCACATTCCAGATAAATAGACAATGTTAAACTTTCCGATTGAATAAACAAACACCCAAGATTTCCCTAATAGTTCTCAACACTTGAAATTAGTTTAAAAACATCCATCACATGCCACAGTACCAATGGTCCAGCCGTAGAAGGGTCAAGCCAATGCCTCACATGTGGCAACGTCGTACTGCCCCAAACCCTAAGATTTAGAGGCGGTTCAGACGGTTACATAATCGAGTTAAGGTTTGTGTTTTTCTAAAGGGTCCACCGCGTTACTTGCACGACTTAGAACGTTCTTAAACTACGGAAAAATCCAACACTTGGAAATTTTCCGGTAGGGGAAAAAGTGAGTTATTGATATCCGGTCGAACTTTTTAACACGTTCTAAAATTATCCGGAAAAACTTAAACGAAGTTAAACTTTGCGATCGAATCAATGAGCTCCTAATACAACCCAGAAAACTCAACACTTGAGTAATGATTAAAAATTCCCAGAAGCAGTAGGTAACACATACGGATGTTACTGTTGGAAAAAGATACCCTAATTCTCAATTCTTGCCGCGGAACCGCCGCCAATACCCCAGTTTGGCTGCGGTTCCGGGGCGCTATTGTGGACTTAAGGTTTCATTTTTCACAGGTCTCCATAAAATCACCTGCTTGATTTTCTGAGTATTTTTAATATGAAAAAATCAACATTTTTGAAAATTTTCCAGAAACTAGGGTTTTACGGGTATTCGGAGTTCGATCGGACTTTAAACTTCACCTAGACTTCGCCTAAAGCTCTAGCTTGGCTATGATACCACTGTAGGGTTACTAGGCACTCTCACAAGGGTCTACGAGGCATCAACCATGCCCGACATAAAATTTAGACGTGCCGAACAACCCTAACCAAGATCTTTAAACTAGAGATTAGACGAAACAAAGCATGTTAAACACTTTAACATCTAAGAGTTTGGGATTACAACCTTTGTAGTCCGGTCCTTCACTTCTAAAGCTCCGTGTTAAAGTCCCTTCGCTGCGATCATCGAGTATCCAGAATCTAGAGAGGCTCCACGAAGAGAAAGATGCAAGCTTGCTTCCGATCTTCGATAATAAAGATGATCTACCTTGATGTTTCTTTAACACAAGCTCTCACTCATTAATGAAGTGAACACCCTAATCTAAATAGCTAGGGTAGATTAGGATGATGAAGTAGGATTTTAGCTCTCATTTGTTTTCTTAATCTCACTCATTTTCATCACCTTTGAAAAAGTTAGAAAGCTTTTCCATGAAAGAAGAAGAAGGAAGAAGAAGATCTATTTCTTTAGTGATGAATAATGAAAACTCAAGTGAGGTTAGAAATGCAACCATGGGTTAAGAATGAAGTCTTAGCCCATGTAGAGAGTTAACTATGGTGAAGGGTTGGGTTGGGTTAAGCAAATATCTACACAAAATATCCAAAGTCAAAGTCAAAGCTTCAAGAAGCTTCTTGAAAGCTTCATGCATGCTTAACCCTAATCCAAACCCTAACCACAATTAAACTCCACAAAACAAGTTGCATTTATAACCCTAATATGTTACAATATTATATATCACATATACAATATTTATTGTAACAAAATAAAATAATACAATTAACATATATCGCATATATATCAATGTATTACCCGAGTGAGAAAAAGAATCTTTTAGTGAACTTATACTAGTTAATGTAATTTAATATATCATATATATATAATTATACATTAAATTATCGAATCAACACTTGATCCGATAATCCGGCTATTTCACAAATAACCGACTAATATAATTTGTATCAGTTCATCAAATCAACACTTGATCCGATGACCCAGCTATATCACATATACCCGGCCGATATCTCATATCGCGAGAATCTAATACGGTATCACATACACGTATTGTTCTCAGTCCCGCACATATCACATATGTGCCCCTACTCCGTTTTTCCTGAGTCAAGAAACCTCTGTGTAGGACTCTAAAGAATCGTCAATACGCCGGCAGTAGCTGATGATCATATCAAACACCCACAAGCTGCAAGCGGTCAGCTAAACATAACAACCACCCGGGTATTGAGCGATCAGAAGATCAACAAGCAAGCCTGTACTTTCTCCTGCGAATCCAATAAGTAACACTCCCGTACAGTCCGGTCTCTTCGTCTGATATGTCGTATATCTCGCCTAGGGGTGGAAAACGTCAGACCCCAATTGCTTGATAAGTCATGTCGATATGAGGTCTATAACAGTTCGAGAAACTACTGATAACACTTACCAGTAAATCTCAGCAACCCTGGCCAGGGATTTCCAGTTATAGCCAATCGAATACAGCGCAACATTAACTCCCTATACCGGGAGAGACGAATCCCCTCCTATTGCTCATTGCCTCCATGTGATTCGGGACTGTACCCAAAAACCACCGTTTTACACGCCCTAATGGACGTGGTAAGGTGGAAATCAAAGCACGGTTGGAATCACACAAGACTCTATGACGATCTCGGATTTACAGACTAACATGTATCAGTGTCACCAGAGAACTGCCATCTGACGTGAGGTATAATACCATCTGGGAGTTCTCGGCGAGTCCGTCCAGTGTACCCAGTCTCCACTGAGCACCCGTATACCTTCTCTGATGTCAAACACCAATTGATATGGGATCATCCATCGCCCATCATATGGGTCACGAAGCGCATACGCTAGTCTACTCTGGAGTATTGATGCCCTGTCTCGGTACTCCCACGACTAGGAACATTTGAAGGATGTACTTGGCGACTATACTGTCCCCACTTGTATGATCCGCATCATAGTCCTGGTAGTCAAATACTCATCCTAAGGGCTTTATCAACATGTAACATAGAGACAATCAGAGTACATGTTAAGATAAAGTGTAACCAGATAGCGTACTATCATGTCGAGCAAGAAAGTCCTCCCTATATATGTCCAAGCATCCACTACAAAATACATCGTATGTACAGTAATGGCCTCTAGGGCATACATATAGTCCCAACAACCAGATATTCCATGAACTGTGAGGTCTTTAAACTCATAGACTATGATGTCTTTAAACTGGACTAAGATGTCCTTAAACTTTATGGACTGTGGGGTCCTTAAACTCATGGACTATGATGTCCTTAAACCTTACGGACTGTGGGGTCTTTAATCTCATGGACTATGATTGTTCCCCTCCGAACGACGGCGCGACATGGCGTCTCGCCTGAAATTCGGGGCAGATGCTAATTGGTGCTATCCGTCCACCTCTCCGAAGATGCCAAGTTGATTAATGGCACCGTGTATCGAAGGTTTAGACGGATGCGTCCGATGTAGCAGACTTCGTCAGATTCCCCCTCGTTTGAGGGGTTTTTGATTGTGGGGACGCTCTTCCCTGCAGGCGCAAGCCCCTGCAGTTAATTACGCTACCGCATTGCGGTAACAACTTTCTCCTTCTCCAGATGGTCACTTCATGTCGTGGTGTTTGTTTTGTGTTTTGTTGCCCGTGGATTGTTTACGGAGACTGAGTTATGTCGTCTCCCGTAGGGCGTGGACTAGTCCAAATCCGTATTATCTTAGATTTGGATTTGGGGGTTTGGTTTGAGGATACGTCAGCCATACTTGAGGCTAAGATCAAATCAAACGTTTGTTAAGGATACGTTAGTCTATCTTTGAGACTAAGATCAACTTAACGGGATCGTTTAGATCCGACAAAAGAGCATTTGGGCTCTAATGTTCCAGTTTAGGAACATAGTGGTCCATCATATGTATGGTCGTCGGGACCCGTCACCTCTCTGACGACGTTGAAGGATTACAACGACGGATGTCAGAGGAGTTCAGAGATGTACCCTCGAGCCAGAGTTAATTGGGGGGATTCATAGTCCAGTCTGTTTGAAGGTTTAAGGATACGTTAGCCATCTTTGAGGCTAAGATCAACTTAAACGGGACCGTTTAGATCCGACAAAAGAGCATATGGGGCTCCATTGTTCTAGTTTAAGGACATTGCGGTCCATGGGTAGTTTAAGGACGTTACGGTCCATTGTTAGTTTTAAGACATCTCGGTCAAGGTTAAGGACGTCGTAGTCCATGGGTTTAAGGACCCCACAGTCCGTTATGTGCTCTGGATGCTTCACACGGGTTCACTGCCGTGCTCAGCGAGGACCAGGCTCCGCTCTGAACGTTTTCCACGGGGTCAAAGAGTGACATTATCCGCGTTCCACGTAACCAGGAATTTTGCATTAAACACGAGTTTAAGGACCCCACAGTCCATATCAATGTGTGGTCGTCGGGACCCGTCACCTCTTTGAAGACATTGAGGGATTACAATGCCGAGTATCAAAGGAGTGAAGAGATATACCCTAGAACCGGAATGGCTTAAATAGTCTTTGACCCAATTTGGGATCAAGACCGATTAATTATGTTATGAGCCCATTGGCCCAGTTAATCACGAATTGAAGACTTATGGCCATCTTGGGCTAAGTCCAATCAGGAGAGGCTTTGCCTCCATCCATTTAGCCAGTTGGGCCAAAGCCTAGTGTTAAACACTACAGAGCAATCAGTGTTGAACACTGGGAATGAGGTTGACGAGTTAGTGTTTAACACTAAAAGATAATCGGTGTTAAACACCAGCAACAAGGCTTTTCAAATTAGTGTTAAACACTAAAACAGATCAGTGTTGAACACTGCAAAATAAAGCTTTTTGATTAGTGTTGAACACTAAGGCCCAACAGTGTTTTAACACTGGGTTCGAGAGTTTCAATTTAGTGTTAAACACTAAGGCAAGAGGGGGCACGTGGCAGCACGTGAGAGCGCCCTCCCTTCATTTATTCTGCTGAGATTATCGCGTCTTTCAGAGCATCACGTGCCATCACGTGATGGGCATTCAAATGCCTGTGTATTAAAGCTTCTGTCAAGGGTCACGTGGGTCACGTGGGGTGCTGCCTCAAAGGGGTTTTCTGTAGATCTCCTGGGGGGGTCACGTGGTGACACGTGACCCTGCCTCTATGTATATTGTTTAGAGGATCTGTTAATCTTTTCCAGGAATTAAATTCATCGTAGGGTTAAACCCTGACAGTAATTTCAGAGGAATTAAATTCCTACTTCCTCTTAAAGGTTTATATTCTGAATAGAGTTGGACTCCGAATTTTCTGTAGGAATTAAATTCCTCATACATGTGAAGAACCAAATAGGGTTAAACCCTAATAAAAGCTTTTAAGGAATTAAATTCCCACTCTCTTGTTAAATTATGATCAAGGGAATTAAATCCCCGCTGTTCCAACATAACTAGATTCTTAACTAGGGTTAAACCCTGTTTCTTTTGTTCTGAAGGAATTAAATTCCCATAACACAGGGTCAAGCCCTAGTTTTATTTCAAAGGAATTAAATTCCTATAGTTCTGAGAGAATTAAATTCTCGTGCTTCCATTCCCTCTCTATGTTTTGGATCTGCATGGCAGGATCTCGACCCATTGAGAATTAAATTCTCAACCTCAAGGGGAGATGTGCACTTTGCAGATCCTCTATCAAAGAGAGAAGAAATATGTTCTTCTGTTTTATATATCAGAGTTAAACTCTGTTGAGAATTAAATTCTCTTTTCCTTCAAGGAGCCTTCCCTTTCTTACCTAGGGTTTTCTTTCGCAGAAGATCCAAGTTCCTCGAAGTATCAAGGCTCTCTCTCCCTTTCTTCCCTCTGCGTATATATCCCTTTTTTTGTGTCTCTTGGCTCCTATTTATAGGAGAAGCAGCCGAGTCAATTAGTTTTTTTACGAATCTTCATTGAGAGATTTGATTTGCATCCATCATTCGTTCTGGACCTTTGGATTATTAGGTGAATTTTATTCACCATTGGATTTCAAGTCCCGGGATTCTCCTTTGTTGTTTCGGTTAGATTTAAAGGGGAAATCTTTCCAAACCCGAGATTTTCCCATAGATAGATGATATTTCATCACCTCTGAATCTTTAATTCGATTGGTTTCAGATAGTCGCTTTCCTTTGGAAAGATTTGAATCTTTTTCAGAATTTAATTCTGTTGACAAAATGGGCTTTGAAAGCCGGTCGCGTGTGACCACGTGACCCATGGTCACGTGTGGGCACGTGACCCCCTTTGGAATGAGCCTTCTTCTTTCTTTTTGCGCTGTCTTCTGGTTGTTGCTTAACCGTCACGTGCCACCACGTGACCCCTGGTCACGTGTGAGCACGTGACCCTGGTCTGGACTTTTTTTTTTCTGTTTTAACTGGAGAACAAGTCTGCTGCTTTTGATCATCACGTGCCAACACGTGACCCTGGTCACGTGGGAGCACGTGACCTCTTTTGAAGCTCTTTTTCTTTGATGTAGTCAGGAAGCCGAATCTGCCTTGATGATGCTTTTAGATGTCACGTGCCTACACGTGACTGCTGGTCACGTGTAAGCACGTGACCCTTTTCTGAAGCTTTTCCCATAAGCTTTCCTGATTTTAAATCAGGAAACAAATGCCCCCACAGCGTTGTTCTCACGTGTCAGCACGTGAGTGCAACGCTGTCACCTTTTGTGACCGTTGGATTCCTTTAGGGATTTAGGGAGATGAAACGTTTCTATCCCCTTCCATAAATACCGCTGTCTCTTCATAGGAGCCTTCACTTTGCTCATCTTCTTCTTCTGAGAACTTTTTCTGAGAATTTAATTCTCTTCTTCCAGAGCTTAGTTCTCTGTCTTGAAACAATTTTCAGAGTTTAACTCTGTTCGAAAAGATTTCTTTTCCTCAGGTAATGTTCTTGGACAAACGATGGACCTTCACACTCCTCTGGACTTTAAATCCAAAACAAGGGTTTTTACCTTTTTTTCTTCATGTTTTCCCATAAGAACCGCTTAACCTTCAAACTGTAGATCTTTTTAGGGTTTAGATGATCTTCGGGGAGATGATGATGGCGTTTCAACTCCATGGAATTTAATTCCATCAAAATGTTTCTGGGAATTTAGTTCCCTTTTCTTAATAAGGAATTTTAATTCCAATGAAGGACTTGATTTCTTCATGCGGAGGCTTCCTGGGGTCTCTTGGCCCGAGGTCGTTCTTCTGCAGTTAATGAAATGGGGGTTTTGTAATGATGTCTTCTGTGGAAATTTAATTCCTTTGATCTTGTTGGATTCATTGTAGAGCCCGAGACAGATCCTGTTGGGGGGAATGTGCATGGTCATCATTCTTTATTAAATGGGGATATTCCCTTTGTTTTATTGTAACTATTTGGTCTCATTATTAATGAGCCGGCATCCGGATTCTGTGGGGCCCATGTGTTTTGTAGCCAATGGTCCCAGGAAACTTTGCTGTTGTTTTCTTCAACTAGTCTTCATATTCGTGCATGAATATATATTGCTAACTTTTCTTTTAACGGTCTTCCTTTACTGGATTTCAGGTGCAATGGCTTCTGTTCCACGCTTTCCCTTTTCTCGCTCGGAGGCTGCTTTTCCTCAGTCACCATCTGATGAGGAGGCGATGGCGATGATTCGGGCCCATGACCCGAACTGCACCAACCTTCTTCAATGGGGATCTTGGTACAGTCAGATTATTCAGGGTTGCCGGAGTTTTCTTTGCGCGGTGCCGACGAAGCCCACTTTCCCATTCTTACCGATGGATCCTCCAAGGACAGTTTTTGCTGTGGAAATGCCCAACTGGACTCCAACGGGGAGGCTCGAGCCTTCGACGACTGGTATTCCGAACCATCCGATCCCGGCCGTAGACATCTTGGGGCGGCGTATCTGCCAGGGTGAGGCCCACCCGTGGGGGCAAATTTATAAGATAGGGCTCACTCCCCGGCATCCTACGGGCTACCTTCTCTGGGCTCGCTACATCCTTTCTGCCCATCGTGCGCGGTTGCAGAAAGTCGGGCTTTATCAGGCCATATACGCGTCACTATTCCATTATAAGTCCCCGCATGCCTGGTGGGTTAAGGCGTTTTTAAACCAATGGAATCTTCCTACCAACACTTTCATCCTAGGAGATCGTGAGGTCTCGATCTCTCTTGCAGAATTTTATGAAATCTCGGGATTGACGATCAGGGGTGCACTGTATGAGGAGTTGTTGCCTCCTGATGAGTATGTCTTTGAGCCCGAGTCTGCACCGGCTGACGGCTTGTCTGTTGAGAACGCCGTTCGCCACAAGCGCCCCAGCTTGATCAAGGCGCTGGGTATTTTTGATCGATTGTTCACTGAATCTGAGGAGCAGGGTGTTACTTTTAAAAGCTTCATTTCCTGCTTCCTTCGTGAGGATATCATATCGAAGACTGCTCCGAAGTTTGCTAACATCAAAGACCCCTTTGGGTTTGGTCCGAAGAAGCTACCGACCGCTGAATCGGACCTGCCACAATATTATATTCCCATTGTGTCGCCGATGTCTTTTGAGTCCGTTGCAGCACCCGGTATGGATGAGGAAACATTCTTTGTGGGGTTTGTCAGTGTTTGGCTTAGTTGGTTCGTTATCCCCATGCATCGCCGCTTCATGAGAGCCTCGGCCATCTACCCGGCTCATCGTATTGCTGAGGGGACGCGGTTGGCCATCGGCATCCCGGCCTTGGCGCACCTCTATAATGGATTGGGCACCGCAGCTAATACCTCTACGCCTGGCGTGGATGTGGTAAACTTTTCGCTTCATTATTTCACGTCCTGGATCGAAATGCACGTATTGGGGGCTTTCTCCATGCATCAGAGGCCCTCATTTTACGATGCCTACCCCTTTCCACGACTTATGCGGTTAGTGGATGCTTCTGCCGCCGACCCGACTCAATTCGGGGCTATTCGGGTGCTAATTTCTCCTCATGCTACCGCTGGCGGGTTGGTTTTTAATGATCGGGTCTTGTCTACTCCTTCGGGTCCCGTCCAACAACTCTGGGACCAGTCGAAAGACAACGCACCTTCTTTGAAGCCCCGGGAGGCCGCGCATTTGTATACAATTAGACCGGGCTACTTGGTGTTTCGCCAGGACAGTGTAGCTCTTCCGCATCGATTTGCCCGACAGCTCGGATACGACCAGGGCGTTCCTTTCGAGGCTTTTATAGTTGCCCCGATCCCTTCGCTCGATGCTGTTCGCGATGCCGCTCATCATTTCATAAGGCTGAACACCGGCTCTTATTTCATGGTCCCTGAAGCCGAGTACATGCCCCGATGTGTAGGTGCATTTACGGGCTGGTATCTTCATCGGATCAGTCCGATTATTCTTGAAGAAAGAAGGGTGCTTCTTGGTCACGACGCCCTTCCTCAGGTTTCGAGGGCTAAGCTACGGCCGAGGGTTCCGGTCCGTTTCCCTTTGAGGGAGATTGGCACCGCGCTCATTCCGGAGGAGTCAGGGGTAAATCTTACTCCAACAGCTGGTATGCCCTTGGGTTCCCGATCGCGGGGTAAACGGGCCCCAGTAGTAGCACCCCTTCCGGTGGCGGCGCCGCCCCCTGTGGCGTCGACAATGGCGATGTCATCCTCGGTTGTGGCACCGAGCGAGAGTAACAGGGATGAGGGCGCTGAGGGCGATGTGGGCCAGCGCCGCCCTAAGGCTTCGCGAGGGAGGAAGCGGTCATCCTCAGCGACCGGCTCTGGGTCTAAACGGCGGAGGAAAGCGGCCACCACCCTGCTTGATTCTGTGGCGGAGTCTGAGCCTATTCTTGAAGATGAACCATTGGCCCTGCAAGAGTCAAACGCTGGACTTCTCTTTCCGAGTTCGGCTGATGAGGAGGCTGCACAGTTGGCCGAGGCCATACGGCGCTCAAAAGACGCGTCTCATAACGCCAAGGTTCCGAAGAAGTCTTATCCCGCTGTAATTTTTTACGAAGACCCTTCGTGGATTCGGCGGCGATTTATCGGCCCTTTGGAGGAATGGGGGGAAAGGGCTTTGAAGCAGGCCGCTTCAGAAGACGCGGCTGATGCACTCTCTTTGTGGACCGGCGGTCACGAGTCTACCCTTGAACCCCGGCGAGCTTACCTCCTTGAGAAGGAGCAGCAGCTTGAAGAAGCCATATTGAGGGCTTCTTTGCGTATAGGTACGTTGTGCTTCCTTTGTAGTCTTTCCGATTATTTATGCCTGTGCATATGTATCATTATTCTTATTTGAATCGTGCAGAATCTTCGACGCTGGGGGAGCTCCCTACGGGCCCATTAAAGCTAAAGCCCGCCGAAATTCTCAATGAAGCCTTGCTGGATGTGGAGGGGGCTGACGAGGCTGCACCTCTCATGGTGGAACTTCCAGCGGCGGTTCTTGACCAGGGAGTGCTTGCCCCTTTGGGGGAGGCTCCTTTGGAGGCCGCCGCCCCAATGACTCTTACTGAGGGCGGCCCAAAGGCTGGGAGCGAGGTAGTCGGGACTACTCTCCCTTTGTTGGAGCCTGAGGTCACGGCAGAGACCGTTGAAGCTGCTATCCCCCCGGCTCAGAATGGGAGGAGTGTTGAAGGTATCCCTCTGCGTTTTAATTTAGCAACCCCTTCATAGTCTGAACTCTTTTATCTTTCCCAGAATTGCGCGGTTTGGCGGCCACGATCGCGGATCTGTCGCCTCGACAGTCATTTCAGCGTTTATTGGAGATGGCAGCTCCGCAGGCGATCTCCCCTCAGCGCATTGTCCTCTCGTCTGGGCAAGGTTGGTGTCGTCCATCCCTTCTCATAGCATCGTCGTTATTTTGCGTACTGACATTGATGTTTTCTACAGTTCTGGAAGCCGATGATGAGGTCGAGGTTCTCGAAGGGCCAGGGGAGCCTTCAGCTCCTACTTGCACGACTGTCGGTGAGTGACATTTCATTGCACTCTCACTCGTTCTTTGCTTAAGAATTTTGCTGACGTCTTCCAAATTTGAACAGCTCTGCCAGTCTCCACGGCGTTGGAGTCGCGCATCGTGATGCCACCCGGCCCTTATGCCTTGCGGGCTTCAGAACGCTTGGCCCAATTAAGCCTCGTCTCCTTGTCGTCTCTGATCGAGGAGCTTCGTGCTGGCAGCACGACCACGGCTGAAGCATTCGCTGCCGAGGCTAACGGTTCTCTTCCTTTTCTTGCCACCTACCACAGCGAAGAGGTGGTGCGAGTCTGGGTGGAGTTCTGCCGGCGGGTGGAGGCTTGCCTACACGCCCTCGAATGTTCTCACCTTTCCTCGGAGGCCGTGGCTGCAAAGGCGGAGTTACGGGGGCTGATAGCACGGTGCGCGGCAAACATGACGTCATGTGAGAAGAGGCTCGGTCGCAAGTTCTCGGAGAGGGAGCTAGCCTCCAAGGCGCTGGGCGAGCTTCAAGCCAATCTCACAGCCAAAGCCAACAAAGCGTATGAACTCTGGCGGGTGCTTCAGGAGTCCATCAAAGAGGTGGTGGCTCTCGATAAAGCTGCCACGTTCACTCGTGAGAGGGTCGAGGCTCATAAGGCCACTGAGAAAGAGCTTGAAGCCCGGCTCGCTTTGTATCAGGCTCAGCAAGCTCAAGCGGAGGCTCGTCTTTTGGAGATCTTGCGTCATGAAGCCGTGGTCCAACAAAAGCAGGATGAGCTGACCAAGCTGCTGAATCGCCCGCCGGCTTGAAACATTTGTATCTTTTCCTTCCTTTTTGTACATACTCGTGGATGAGAGTATTTTCTTTTTGTTTCTTTCATGAATTGTACTTTGTACCCATTTTGGTTTATGAATAAAGGATACATTTTTCTTCTCAATGGTGTGTCCCCTTTTTATTGAATGTATTTGCGGACAATTTATCCTGATCTCCTTGCAGGACAGCGATGGCTTAGCATTCAGGGTTAAGATCTGCTTCCTAAGACTTTTGCATTTTATGAGCCATGAGGGTCTCATAAAGAGTTTTTCTCCCTACAGGTCGAGAGGATCCCATAGGTGTAAGTCCTTCTTAAGAATCGTGAAGATTCTTAAGCGGGGTTTCCCTTGAGAATCGTAGGGATCTCACAAGAGAGTTTTCTTCCTTACAGGCCGTGAGGGCCTGCAAGTGCTGGATGTGGTCGCCCTTGCCCGTGTTTCACGGGGCCAGGGGGCTACTCTAGGTATCGTAGTTTAAAGACGTCACGGTCAAGGTTAAGGACCTCATAGTCCATGGGTTTAGGGACTCCACAGTCCGATGTTTGGTTGCAGGGACCCGTCACCTCTTTGAAGACGTTGAGGAATTACAACGCCGAGTATCAAAGGAGTGAAGAGATGTACCCTTAAACCAAGGCAGAATCCGTAGGGAATCGGGGTGGTTGATCGTTAGTTTTAAGACATCACGGTCGAGGTTAAGGACGTCATAGTCCGTGGATTTTAAGGACTCCACAATCCGGTATTTGCTCTGGATGCTTCACACGGGTTCAATGCCGTGCTTGGCGAGGACCAGGCTCCGCTCTGGACGTTTTCCACGGGGTCAAAGAGTGACATTATCCGCGTTCCACGTGACCAGGAATTTTGCACTAGATGCTTCACACGGGTTCACTGCCGCGTTAGGCGAGGACTAGGCTCCGCTCTGGATGCTTCACACGGGTTCACTGCCGTGCTCTGCGAGGACCAGGATCCGCTCTGGACGTTTTCCACGGGGTCAAAGAGTGACGTTATCCGCGTTCCACGTGACCAGGAATTTTGCACTAGATGCTTCACACGGGTTCACTGCCGTGTTAGGCGAGGACTAGGCTCCGCTCTGGACGTTTTCCACGGGGTCAAAGAGTGACATTATCCGCGTTCCACGTGACCAGGAATTTTGCACTAGATGCTTCACACGGGTTCACTGCCGCGTTAGGCGAGGACTAGGCTCCGCTCTGGACGTTTTCTACGGGGTCAAAGAGTGACATTATCCGCGTTCCACGTGACCAGGAATTTTGCACTAGATGCTTCACACGGGTTCACTGCCGCGTTAGGCGAGGACTAGGTTCCGCTCTGGACGTTTTCCACGGGGTCAAAGAGTGACATTATCCGCGTTCCACGTGACCAGGAATTTTGCACTAGATGCTTCACACGGGTTCACTGCCGCGTTAGGCGAGGACTAGGCTCCGCTCTGGACGTTTTCCACGGGGTCAAAGAGTGACATTATCCGCGTTCCACGTGACCAGGAATTTTGCAGTAGATGCTTCACACGGGTTCACTGCCGCGTTAGGCGAGGACTAGGCTCCGCTCTGGACGTTTTCCACGGGGTCAAAGAGTGATATTATCCGCGTTCCACGTGACCAGGAATTTTGCACTAGATGCTTCACACGGGTTCACTGCCGCGTTAGGCGAGGACTAGGCTCCGCTCTGGATGTTTTCCACGGGGTCAAAGAGTGACATTATCCGCGTTCCACATGACCAGGAATTTTGCACTAGATACTTCACATGGGTTCATTGCCGCGTTAGGCGAGGACTAGGCTCCGCTCTGGACGTTTTCCACGGGGTCAAAGAGTGACATTATCCGCGTTCCACGTGACCAGGAATTTTGCACTAGATGCTTCACACGGATTCACTGCCGCGTTAGGCGAGGACTAGGCTCCGCTCTGGACGTTTTCCACGGGGTCAAAGAGTGACATTATCCGCGCTCCACGTGACCAGGAATTTTGCACTAGATGCTTCATAAGGGTTCACTGCCGCGTTAGGCGAGGACTAGGCTCCGCTCTGGACGTTTTCCACGGGGTCAAAGAGTGACATTATCCGCGTTCCACGTGACCAGGAATTTTGCACTAGATGCTTCACACGGGTTCACTGCCGCGTTAGGCGAGGACTAGGCTCCGCTCTGGACGTTTTCCACGGGGTCAAAGAGTGACATTATCCGCGTTCCACGTGACCAGGAATTTTGCTGAATATATCCGCATTTCACGGGATGGAGGTTTGACTGTTGGCGATATGTATACCACCGAGCCATGGAACTGGGAGTTGCCGCTGTTCCGCTTAGCTTGAAGTTGTGTCCGTTGTTACGAGACGAATGTTGGGCTGATCTCTAGGTCGCTTGTGGCCCGTCGAGCTTTAGCTTCTTTCTTTGGTGAAACCTGGGGGAGGGAGGTATGTTCCCTTTTTGTTTCTACCATTGGATTGTATACAGGGTGTAATGGAACATCACCTGTAAGGCATACATTTTATTTTTATTTTATTTCTTTTTCCGCGATGCTCTATCGTTTCAGCTTTTATATCGCGAAGGTCGCGATTGCCCCATCATTTCGGCTATTTTTCGCGGTGCCCAATCATTTCGGCTATTTATTTATTTTTTTATTTTTTTTACTCGCTACTTTTTATTGCGAGTTGCCCCATTATTTCGGCTATTTTGTAGGCGTGTGTGGCTTGCTAGCTTTTTCGCCGCAATCTTGGATTTTGGACACCGATTTCGGCATCAGCACCGCTGCAATTGGGATGTTTCCAGGAGCGAATCATCATTTGCTTCTGTCGATATTGAACAAAGGTGGCTTAGTAAACAGGGTTAAGGGTCCTGTCGACCAAGGCTTTTGACTTCGTGAGTCGTAAGGGTCTCACAAAGGTATTTCTCCCTACAAGTCGTGAGGATCTTGCAGGTGTATTTTCTCCTTAGGGATCGTGAGGATTCCTAAGTGTATGTTCCTCTGTAAGTCGTAAGGATCCTACAAGAGGGTTTTCTCCTTATAAGTCGAGAGGAATTATAAGGGTTGTTCACCATGTGGGCATATCTCTAGTCACGGGTGGGATTTTGCTGGGGAAATGTTTTATTTTGCGCCCGTGGATTGTATACAAGGGTCAGTATTGAGCCTCTTGTAGGGCAATATCGAAGGTTGTGGAGGATTTGCTTAAGAACAGGTTTAGGTTTCTGTAACTTAAGACTTTCAAATCTCATGAGCCGTGAGGGTCCCATAAGAGAATTCTCCTTACGAGTCGTGAGGATCTCGTAAGTGTATTTTCTCCTTAGGAATCGTGGGGATCCCTAAGTGTGTTGCTCCTTTGTGAGTCGTAAGGATCTCACGCAGGCGGTTTCTCCTTACAAGGTCGAGAGGACCCTACAAGTGTCTTTTAACGAGGTTGCGCCCTTTCGGGTTTTCACAAACACTCGCCGGTAGTCCTGCTGTTTTTACTCACGGAGCCCTTTCGTGTTTTCATCCGTGCCCATTTTGCTTACGGACATACCGTCTCTTTTTTTTTATTCTTTTATATATATATATATTTTTTTATTTTTTCTTTCTCTCTCCTCTTTTTTTACCTCGTCAGCCTAAAGATGCTGCGGTAGTAGTTTTAGGGACGTTTCGGTCCGTCGTTAGTTTAAGGACGTTTCGGTCCGTCGATAGTTTTAAGGACGTTTCGGTCCGTCGTTAGTTTAAGGACGTTTCGGTCCGTCGTTAGTTTAAGGACGTTTCGGTCCATCGTTAGTTTAAGGACGTTTCGGTCCGTCGATATGGGAAGGCTGGCTGCTGCTTGTAAAGTCTGAGCCTAGGAAGATATTGAGCGGACATAGTCGTCGTCATCTATTATTGACCTAGGCTGTGGCTTATTAAGCATAGTATTTCTTTAAGAAGCGGCCGTTTATTGGCCTGAAAGACCTTTCACCGTGCATGTCCATGAGTAGGTAGGCTCCACCCTGGTAGACCTTATCTATGATGTACGGGCCTTCATAGTTTGGCTCAAATTTTCCTCGCTTGGCACGATTGGGGATCATAGGTCTTTTGACCACTAGTACGAGTTCGCCTTGGCGGAATGTCCTCGGCCTGGTCAATCTTTCGTACGAGCGCGTCATCTTTGCTTTGTAGGCCTCTAGATGTTGTTGCGCTATGAGCCGGGTTTCATCGAGGGCATCAAGCTCCTCAAGCCGAAGGTGAGCATTTTCTTCGTTCGTCAGCTCGTGGTGGACTGCTACTCGTAGAGAGGGTAACTCTATCTCGAGGGGGAGCACTGCTTCCGTCCTAAATACCAACGCGTACGGCGTTGTGTTCGTGGCCGTCTTGAATGTAGTTCGATAAGCCCAAAGGGCTTCTTGCAGCCTTTCGTGCCAGTCTCTCTTATCCTGGAAACGGTCTTTTTTATGATCTTCGTCAAGGTCTTATTGAAGGCCTCGGCCAGACCGTTAGCTCATGGATTGTAAACCGAAGAATATCTCCAGTCTATATTGTGCTGCTGTGCGAAGCGGCTAATCTTATGGCTTCGGTAGGCCGGCCCATTATCGGAGATAATCCGCCGTGGGGTCCCAAACCGATAGATGACGTGCGTCATGAAGAAATGGAGGATATTCTCCGTCTTCACTTCCCTCAGTGGTACTGCTTCTGCCCATTTGGAGAAGTAATCAGTTGTCGCCAGGATAAAACGGTGTCCCCGGGATGATGCTGGCTTAATGGGGCCGACTATGTCAGTCCCCCACATTTCGAACGGCCAGCTAGCTACCGTTGGGTGCAGTGGATTCGGATGTTGGTGGATGAAGTCTCCATGAATTTGGCATGAGTGGCATTGCTTCGCATACTCAAGGCAGTCCTGGATCATCGTGGGCCAGTAGTAACCCATCCGTTTAATTTTTAACTTCATCTTTGGGCCTGCTTGGTGAGAACCGCAAAGTCCGTCATGCACTTCCTGAATGACTCTTTCTGCTTCGTCAGGTCCTAAGCATCTCAGCCATAGAGAATCAAACGATCTTTTGTATAGAATATCGTTGACGAGAGCGAAAGATAGAGCTCGTTTCATGAGCTGATGTCTTGAGGACGCTTCTTTGGGCATTCGGTGGGACTTAAAGTAGTCTATGAAGACTTCCCTCCAGTCTTCGGCCTTTTCATGGTCTTTTATTTGTAGGGTCGTCTGCTCAGTCGCTCCCTTTTCTTCGCATGATTCCGGAGATATTTCTGCCGGGGCGAGCACTCGACGGCTTTGTACCACGATTCTGACGTCATCGAGGTTCTCGTCAGCCAGTTCTTTAGCAAGTTTAGCCAACGCGTCTGCTTTGCTGTTTTCCGCGCGTGGTATGTTCTCCAAAGTATAGGAGGGAATTCGGGTCAATAGTTGTTGCACCCTTTCGCCGTACTTCACCAACTTCGGCTTGCACGTTTGGTAGTCACCATTTACTTGACTAACGACCAGCTGAGAATCCCCGTATATAAGGAGATCTTCAATTCCCATGTCGATGGCGATCTCGAGGCCTGCTATCAGAGCTTCGTATTCAGCTTCATTGTTTGTCCTCGGCTCTGTTAAGGAGAAGGCGAAGCGCATTATCCCTCCTTGTGGAGTTGCAAAGATGAGGCCTGTCCCTGATTTGATCATTGGGATACCTTGTTTCTGTTTCTTTATGGAGGACGCTCCATCGAAATAGAGTTCCCATCGGGTGCTTCCGCCGCTAATCGCATCAAATGCATGCTCGTCCGGCAAATCACAGTTCAGAGGAGAATCGGCCGGTATCGGGTGCTCAGCGAGGAAGTCGGCAATGGCCTGGCCTTTCACTGCCTTGAGAGGTTGATACGTTATCGAGAACTCCATCAAGAGCAGGGCCCACTTAGCGAGTCGTCCCGTCAATATGGCTTTCGACATCAAGTATTTAAGGGGATCTACTTTTGAAATGAGACGGACTTCATGTGCCAACGCATAGTGCCTGAGCTTTGTTATCGCGAAGATTAACGCCAAGCAATGTTTTTCAATGGGAGAGTAGTTGCTTTCTGCCCCCAGTAGAACTCGACTTAAGTAATAGAGTGCCCTCTCTCTCCCCTGATCGTTCTCTTGTGCCCATAACGCGCCCAAGGAACCTTCGAGGGCGGTCGTATAAAGAATGAGGGGTTTTCCTTTGACCGGCGCGGCCAACACCGGAGGGTTCTGCAGGTACTGCTTGAGCTCGTCTAGTGCACCTTGACATTTGTGATCCCAAGCGAATGGAGTTCCCTTTTTCATCAGGTGGCTGTAAGGACGGAATTTGCCCGAAAGATTAGCGATAAACCGCCGGATGTATGCGAGCTTCCCTTGGAGAGACCGCAACTGCTTGAGGGTTCTTGGTGGAGGCATTTCCATGATCGCCTTAATCTTTGACGGATCTATTTCAATACCTCGGTGTCGAACGATGAATCCCAGAAATTTGTCCGAGGAGACTCCAAACGCGCATTTGAGGGGATTCATTTTCAAATTATATTGCCGAAGGCGTCGAAATACAGTCTCCAGATGCTTTAAATGATCTTCGTATGACATGCTCTTTACTACGAGGTCATCGATATAGCACTCGACGACGTCGTGTATGAGGTCATCAAAGATCTTTGTCATGGCCCTTTGATAGGTAGCGCCAGCGTTCTTTAGACCAAAGGGCATAACCCTGTAGCAAAATATACCCAAAGGGGTGCGGAAAGCGGTGTGCTTCTGGTCTTCGGGATGCATCTTTATCCGATTGTATCCTGACGAACCATCCATAAAGGAGAAAACCTCGTGAGTGGACGTGTTATCTATCATTAGCTCGGTTACTGGTACTGGGAAATCATCTTTTGGACAGGATTTATTGAGATCCCTGAAATCCACGCATATGCGTACCGTCCCATTCTTCTTCATTACCGGGACGATATTGGCTATCCAGTCGGGATATTGGACTTCTTGGATAATTCCAGAATCGATCAGCTTCTTGACTTCGGCGTTGATGCTCATCTCAAGCTTGAGTCGCATCCTCCTTGGCGCCTGCTTGACTGGCTTGATATCTGGGGATATTGCTAATCTATGCACAGCAATCTCCGGATCTAATCCCGGCATCTCGGAGTAGTTCCACGCGAAGCAGTCTTTATGCCGTAGGAGCACGTTCTTTAACGCAGCCACCCTTTCTTCGGATAACAGCTCGCTGACAAATGTCGGTCGCGGGTCGTCTGCCGATCCCAACTCAATCTTCTTGAGGTTATCTGCAGTAGTATGTATACCATCTTCCAGTTCTTTCGGAGCGGGCGGAAATTCCGAGATCACCTCATCATCGCTGTTCTCAAAGCACCGGGGAAGGTCATCTACGTTCTCGGGCTCTTCTCCTAATATCGTAATCGTATAACAAGTGCGAACCCGCTCCCCGGACTGAGGTGGGCCCGGTTATGCTCTTGCGGCCTTAGGCTCATGCTTTTGCGGCGGTGTTACCTTCCAGCCGTCGGATAAAGCGAATCTGCCCCGTCGGTACTGGTCCTCGACCCAGTTCTTGAAGGTGAAGCAGTCTTCGGTAGGATGTCCTATGGCTTGGTGATAAGAGCAATAACTCAGATGAGAAGCCTTGTTAGCTTGCTCAGGATGTCTAGACTCTGGAAGCGTGATCATTTGATGTTTTATAGCGAGGTTGAGTAATCTCTCCGTCTTGTCTCGGGGGAAGGAGTACGCTCGACTCATCTTCTTCATGAGGGACAAACCCGAGCCGCTTCTTGATTTATTTCCGTCTCTGCGTCGGGCCTTTCGTACAGCGGATTGACGAAGATAAGCTTCTTTGTCTTTTGCAGCACGTTGAAATAGACGTTGTGTCCTGGCCTTCTCGTAGATGGCCATTTCGCGGTTGTGGTCTTCCCGAGCTTTCTGACCCACTTTCCTGATAGGCTTGCCCATTCGTTCCTCAAACGACGGACTCGGCGTTTTAATTGCGGGGTCTAGTTTTGATGGGGGGTTGGCATCTCCTGACAGGGCGTCCTCCTCTTCATCAAAGGTATATATAGCATAGCTGCTGTGAGCCCGTTCCCGTTTTCCGGCTCTTGCGTATCCAAGCCCGAGTGTTTCCATCTTCCCGTTGGGCAATTTGCGTTGAGTCCCGGGGACATCCCAAATCCTGTTGTAGAACCGAGCCTGCCGAACGGTCTGCTCTAAGGGTACTCCTTGGTGCTTCAATAGCTTCTTTAATCCATTTGTATAGTATCTGGGCAGACGGATGGGTTGGAGCCTGTCAAGTGTAGCATCCGCGCCATGCCAGATCTCTTTCTCTATTTTCGACTCTGAAGATCGGTAGAATAGGATCACCTTTTCACCCCTTTGCCTGGGAGGGACGTAAAATGTTCGTAGGTCCTGCACATTATTAGCCTGCAGCATGTCGAGATCCTTGTAGTGTTCTCGCGGTACCATGGTGATTTGCAAACTATGGTCATCGCCAGGGAGTGTTTGTATTGACAGCCGATTGGAGAACACGGCATTAACTTCATCTTCTGAATCACTTCCAAAGACCAACATGGGGGCGGGCGTCCCCAGGTTGTTGCGTTGAGATGGCCCTGCATAAACTATCTCTTCCTCTTCTTCGGTATCGCTCCCGAAAACAGGGATGGTGGCGGCGGTTTTGTTCTCCGGATTGCGACATCTTTCTGTATCCTCGAAATCTGGCAAAAAGTACTTCGCATCTTCGTATTTGCGGACTTCGTTCACGGAAAATGGGTTTAACTCACCTGTTACGGTATACTCGAAACCATCCTTAAAGTACTTCATACACTGATGTTGTGTAGAAGGGATGATGTTGTATTCGTGTAACCAAGGACGACCGAGCAAGGCGTTGTAGCAGGTCTTGGCGTCAATGACATGGAATTTGATGTCTGCCACGAGAAGTCCAAAGCGTAATGTTAGTATCACAGATCCGAGAGTCCGTGACGATTGTGAATCGAAACCGGAGATAGTAATCTTGTCACGAGCGAGGTGTTGCACGCTCATGCAGATTTCCTTCAACACCCGAACATTAAGGAGATTGACGGAGGATCCATTATCCACCAGAATCTTTCCTATCTTGATATCATGGCAGTATCCGGAGATATATAGGGGACGGTTGTGGTCGCACGTCCCGAGAAGGAGGTCTTCATCACCGAAGGTGATGTCGGCCGTATGCACTTCCTCCAGTTCATCCTTCATCTTTTCAGTGGCGAGGAAGGCTTGGAATTGCTCAGGTTCTTTTAACGCCTTAATTAGTGAGTCTCGCGCTTCTTTTGATAATAGGAGGGCATCGAGAATGCTAAGCTGAGAAGGTAGCTTCCTTAGGTGCGCGAGGATGTTATAGTCCACCTTACCCTTCCTAGGAGGGTCTTTGGCAGCCAGCTCTCTCATGACTTGGTCATCTAAAGTGATATCTTCAGTGACATTTTCCTTTCTCTTATCCTTTCTACTTACGGGCCCGAGATTCTTTTCTGGGAGTGTGCGATTGCGCAGCTGAATGTTCTCGCAGATCTCCGATTTCTCCTCCTTCCCTAAAACGGATTCTTTGAAGAGAGGGCCCAGAGCGATTTCTTCATCAGAGTCGCTCCCAAAGGTGAGAACTTGTGACCCCCTGGCGTTTACCATGTAACAGTTGCCAGTAGTTCTGTCGTGCCCATCGATAGTACTTCTTCGCTCCCGACGGCTCTTGCGTTTCATGCGCTTAACATGTTGCCGACGAGCAACATATCCTTGCCACCATATCTTAAAGGCGTCGCACTCCTCTGTGGGGTGTGATATTTTCCGGTGATATGCGCAATAATCAGGGTGCCTCTCCACCCCATCGTGTGTGTTTCCTTCTGAGGGCGGTAGCTTCATCCCCATTGACATGGCTTTGGCAAACCTTTTTCTCGTCTTGAATATCTTCTTGTCTACTTCGGATGCCTTTCGCTCTGGTAGTTCAACTCTTTCGTTCAGTTGCCCGCATTTGGCTCCTTCCGATGTGGCCATCTCACGCTCCTGGTCCGCTTTACATTTTAGACGAATCTCGTCTAGAAAAGCGTCGATCATTTCGTCTGTTGGCCATGCACGCTCTGGTACAGGCTCTACCTCCAGCTTCTTAGTGCCAGGAGTTTTCCCATCATTGGTAAACGAGTGGGAGATTACGTTACAACTCGCCACATATCCTTCGGATTCATCCGACGAGCTCTCTCCATCATCTTCCTCTTGAAAGATGTGGTTGAGGAACTCTTGCAGTGTGACAGGAGTTCGCGCCTTTTGATTGTATTCTTCCAGCGCGTCGATTTGCTTCTGCAAGTTCGTGTGCTCGTTTCCAAGCTTCACGGGCTTCTTGGATTTCTTCTTCTTTTTCTTCGAAGATTTTGACGATTGGGCGTGAGTATTTGGGCTCTTATCGCGAGTCTTTGTAGTTGGGCGGCGTCTTAGCATCCCTTCGATAATTTGAGGTTCAAGAGGGTCCTTCCATTCGATCGCAGGGCACGCATGAAGGTCTCTCAGCATTCTTTTGGTTTTAGTTGATAGCACGACCTCCCATGGAGCTTCTTCAATAAAGGAGCAGGTTGCCCCCGGTGTATCTGCTTTCTTAGGAGTATGCGGTTGTGGTGGGTTCACCTTCCACTTTTCGGACAGTACAAACTTCCCCTGGAGGTACTGGTCTTCAATCCATCCTTTGAAGACGAAGCAATCTTCAATCGGATGGCCTACCGTTTGATGGTAAGGGCAATAGTTAGCGTTATTCACCTCGGTGGGTTGCGGCTGTCGCCTTGGATTTGGTGGGTTTATAAGTCTGTTGCATATTGCCAGCTCGAATAACCGTTTCGTCTTGTCCCGTGGGAACGAGTAGGGACGCTTCATCTTCTCATTATAATACCGACGTCTTTCCTCCAGTTGATCTACCGGTTTCGGGGCGTTAGGTTGCTGTTGGGCATTCGCAACAAAGGTTGCCCTTCCTTTACCCTTGTCATTCCGAGGTTCCGACTTCGGGGGAGGTGGTCTATGACCCATCTGGTCCATCTGAGCCAACTTGTCAATTAAAACCTGGAATGTGGTTGGCTTAAAGAACATCATAAACTGGGAGATAGTTGCGTGAGGGTCTAGGGTTCCTACGAACATGCCCACTGCGGGTGCCTCCTCAATGCGTTGTTCGCATCTCGACCACAAATTCCGCCAGCGTATAGCATACTGGACCCAGGTTTCGCCTGGTTTTACCCTGGCGTTAATCAATGCAGTTATTGGAGTGCGTTCGCTGGCACTTGCGAATCGCTGAGTGAATAACAACTCCATTTCAGCGAACGTTTTGATAGAATCGTTCGGGAGTTCCGAATACCACTCGAACGCTGTTTCTGATAGGCTGCCCATGAACTGGCGGAGCAACAGTTTATCATCACTGCCGGTGTTACCGCAGAGGGCCCGGAACTGGGCGACATGTTGATGGGGATTGCCGGTCCCCTTATACACGTGGAATTTTGGTATCGTATAGCCTTGCGGGTATTTGATTTGGTCGTACCAGCTTGGATACGGCCGTCCCGTCTTTACGACTTGACCAGCTGCCTCAGTCGCATGATGAACCCGGATTTGCTGGGCTATGTAGTCAACTAAGTCCACCTTAGAGATTGCCTCCTCCTTGGCCGTTGAGAGGGCTGGTGGTAGATTTGACGTTTCTCCTCGGTCGTCTTCAAGAACGATTGGGGGATCCTCGGCGGGTAAGTCCTGCTGGATCATCATTCCTATCATATCTTGGAAGAGAAGGCCCATACATTGTATGTTGGCCGCTTGTTCAGCAGCCTCTTTGTCCTTTTTCTCCAGTATCCGGCGAAGGAATTCAGCGTCGGTATCTTCCTCCTGGCGTGCGTCTGAGGACGTTTCTGGGCTTTCTTTTGGCCCGGTAAGTGCGGCCATAGCATTCATCATTTCCTGAAGCTTTTGTTGCTGCTCCTGGGCTTTCGTCACGGATCGGGTTAGCGGTCGGTGGCCCGTAGAAGTGCGGCTTTCCTCTTTTCCAGAGGCCATGTAAACAGTGTGCACCACCATGCCCCCAGACTTAGGGCGTCTGGGCTCAGTGCTTTTAGCCGTCGTTGCATGCTGGGGGGTCTTCTCTGGCCTCCTCCTTTTATGGGCCAGTTGATCAACAGCCTTTTGGGGTTTAGCCTGGTGACCAGCTTCCGGTTGGATTTTCAGCTTCTTGTGCTGGCGGGAGAAGTTTGGATCGATGATCGAGTCTCGGGCCTGCCGCCAAACTTTATAGATTTTGGAAGACAGCCATTGAGGAGATAGGGACTGCTCGGGTTTTATTTCCACAACCTTTTTTAATAGGGGAGGAGACCTTTTCAGCACTGCAGTAGCAGAATTCCTTCGCACCTTATTTAGCATTTCGAAGCTGTTCCCAGTTGGAACAGCAGCATTAACTTCTGCCACCGGGGCCGATGGAGTCAACCCGGAGGGGGAGTTGCCCCCAGCCTTCCTTACTCGGCGTCAATGGCGACGTCGAGCGTGTCGAGCGGGCGGCGTAGGGTCAGCGGTAAGAATGGTTTCGTCTTGCCCCCTGTCTGGGTGGGGGGTCGCTGTTAGTATTAGCCTGTCAAAGACCGAGGTCCTTTGGGCAGCAGGAGCGGGAGCTGAAGCCGTCAATCTTCTAAAGACCGACCTTTTGGCCGGAGAAGCTGCCTTGACGACTTCGGGGGCAGGAGCGGCCACCTTCTTAGAAGAAGCCTTCTCTGAGATTGTAGGCCCCATGATGAGTTCGCAGGATTTCTGGCCCAATCTAGAGAAGACCGAGGCGTTGACGTTGGGCGACTCGTTGAGAAGAGCCGCGACGGGGGTAAGACGATCAAAGACCGACTTCTTGAGATCTTCCGTTGTCAGCACTGGAGCAGTGAAGTTTGTCGGCGGGAGCATGGTCCCAAAGAACAATCCTGTGGTGGCGCGAGTGACCTGTTCCACGGGCATTGTGAATAGCAAAGCAGCTTGGGGTCCGTAGGCTATACCTCCTGGCGAGGCAGAGCGTTGGTTGCAATTGCAGTCTGAGCAGTTGGAGAATTTCACGGAAGTAGAAGCCATCGATCCTTTGCTTTCTGCAATAAGCGAGACGCCAATTCTTAGTATCTTGAAACCCAAGGGCAACCATTAGCGAACCGCGATTGGTTCGCGCGTCACGACACACGAAGTGTGGAGTGGAAAGAGGAAAAGGTCCCACCGGGCGTGCCAGAATCTGTTCCCCTTAGAACGACGGCGCGACATGGCGTCTCGCCTGAAATTCGGGGCAGATGCTAATTGGTGCTATCCTTCCACCTCTCCGAAGATGCCAAGTTGATTTATGGCACCGTGTATCGAAGGTTTAGACGGATGCGTCCGATGTAGCAGACTTCGTCAGATTCCCCCTCGTTTGAGGGGTTTTTGATTGTGGGGACGCTCTTCCCTGCAGGCGCAAGCCCCTGCAGTTAATTACACTACCGCATTGCGGTAACAACTTTCTCCTTCTCCAGATGGTCACTTCATGTCGTGGGTGTTTGTTTTGTGTTTTGTTGCCCGTGAATTGTTTACGGAGACTGAGTTATGTCGTCTCCCGTAGGGCGTGGACTAGTCCAAATCCGTATTATCTTAGATTTGGATTTGGGGGTTTGGTTTGAGGATACGTCAGCCATACTTGAGGCTAAGATCAAATCAAACGTTTGTTAAGGATACGTTAGTCTATCTTTGAGACTAAGATCAACTTAACGGGATCGTTTAGATCCGACAAAAGAGCATTTGGGCTCTAATGTTCCAGTTTAGGGACATAGTGGTCCATCATATGTATGGCCGTCGGGACCCGTCACCTCTCTGACGACGTTGAAGGATTACAACGACGGATGTCAGAGGAGTTCAGAGATGTACCCTCGAGCCAGAGTTAATTGGGGGGATTCATAGTCCAGTCTGTTTGAAGGTTTAAGGATACGTTAGCCATCTTTAAGGCTAAGATCAACTTAAACGGGACCGTTTAGATCCGACAAAAGAGCATACGGGGCTCCATTGTTCTAGTTTAAGGACATTGCGGTCCATGGGTAGTTTAAGGACGTTGCGGTCCATTGTTAGTTTTAAGACATCTCGGTCAAGGTTAAGGACGTCGTAGTCCATGGGTTTAAGGACCCCACAGTCCGTTATGTGCTCTGGATGCTTCACACGGGTTCACTGCCGTACTCTGCGAGGACCAGGCTCCGCTCTGGACGTTTTCCACGGGGTCAAAGAGTGACATTATCCGCGTTCCACGTAACCAGGAATTTTGCATTAAACACGGGTTTAAGGACCCCACAGTCCATATCAATGTGTGGTCGTCGGGACCCGTCACCTCTTTGAAGACATTGAGGGATTACAATGCCGAGTATCAAAGGAGTGAAGAGATGTACCCTAGAACCGGAATGGCTTAAATAGTCTTTGACCCAATTTGGGATCAAGACCGATTAATTATGTTATGAGCCCATTGGCCCAGTTAATCACGAATTGAAGACTTATGGCCATCTTGGGCTAAGTCCAATCAGGAGAGGCTTTGCCTCCATCCATTTAGCCAATTGGGCCAAAGCCTAGTGTTAAACACTACAGAGCAATCAGTGTTGAACACTGGGAATGAGGTTGACGAGTTAGTGTTTAACACTAAAAGATAATCGGTGTTAAACACCAGCAACAAGGCTTTTCAAATTAGTGTTAAACACTAAAACAGATCAGTGTTGAACACTGCAAAATAAAGCTTTTTGATTAGTGTTGAACACTAAGGCCCAACAGTGTTTTAACACTGGGTTCGAGAGTTTCAATTTAGTGTTAAACACTAAGGCAAGAGGGGTCACGTGGCAGCACGTGAGAGCGCCCTCCCTTCATTTATTCTGCTGAGATTATCGCGTCTTTCAGAGCATCACGTGCCATCACGTGATGGGCATTCAAATGCCTGTGTATTAAAGCTTCTGTCAAGGGTCACGTGGGTCACGTGGGGTGCTGCCTTAAAGGGGTTTTCTGTAGATCTCCTGGGGGGGTCACGTGGTGACACGTGACCCTGCCTCTATGTATATTGTTTAGAGGATCTGTTAATCTTTTCCAGGAATTAAATTCATCGTAGGGTTAAACCCTGACAGTAATTTCAGAGGAATTAAATTCCTACTTCCTCTTAAAGGTTTATATTCTGAATAGAGTTGGACTCTGAATTTTCTGTAGGAATTAAATTCCTCATACATGTGAAGAACCAAATAGGGTTAAACCCTAATAAAAGCTTTTAAGGAATTAAATTCCCACTCTCTTGTTAAATTATGATCAAGGGAATTAAATCCCCGCTGTTCCAACAGAACTAGGTTCTTAACTAGGGTTAAACCCTGTTTCTTTTGTTCTGAAGGAATTAAATTCCCATAACACAGGGTCAAGCCCTAGTTTTATTTCAAAGGAATTAAATTCCTATAGTTCTGTGAGAATTAAATTCTCGTGCTTCCATTCCCTCTCTATGTTTTGGATCTGCATGGCAGGATCTCGACCCATTGAGAATTAAATTCTCAACCTCAAGGGGAGATGTGCACTTTGCAGATCCTCTATCAAAGAGAGAAGAAATATGTTCTTCTGTTTTATATATCAGAGTTAAACTCTGTTGAGAATTAAATTCTCTTTTCCTTCAAGGAGCCTTCCCTTTCTTACCTAGGGTTTTCTTTCGCAGAAGATCCAAGTTCCTCGAAGTATCAAGGCTCTCTCTCCCTTTCTTCCCTCTGCGTATATATCCCTTTTTTGTGTCTCTTGGCTCCTATTTATAGGAGAAGCAGCCGAGTCAATTAGTTTTTTTACGAATCTTCATTGAGAGATTTGATTTGCATCCATCATTCGTTCTGGACCTTTGGATTATTAGGTGAATTTTATTCACCATTGGATTTCAAGTCCCGGAATTCTCCTTTGTTGTTTCGGTTAGATTTAAAGGGGAAATCTTTCCAAACCCGAGATTTTCCCATAGATAGATGATATTTCATCACCTCTGAATCTTTAATTCGATTGGTTCCAAATAGTCGCTTTCCTTTGGAAAGATTTGAATCTCTTTCAGAATTTAATTCTGTTGACAAAATGGGCTTTGAAAGCCGGTCACGTGTGACCACGTGACTCATGGTCACGTGTGGGCACGTGACCCCCTTTGGAATGAGCCTTCTTCATTCTTTTTGCGCTGTCTTCTGGTTGTTGCTTAACCGTCACGTGCCACCACGTGACCCCTGGTCACGTGTGAGCACGTGACCCTGGTCTGGACTTTTTTTTTCTGTTTTAACTGGAGAACAAGTCTGCTGCTTTTGATCATCACGTGCCAACACGTGACCCTGGTCACGTGGGAGCACGTGACCTCTTTTGAAGCTCTTTTTCTTTGATGTAGTCAGGAAGCCGAATCTGCCTTGATGATGCTTTTATATGTCACGTGCCTACACGTGACTGCTGGTCACGTGTAAGCACGTGACCCTTTTCTGAAGCTTTCCCCATAAGCTTTCCTGATTTTAAATCAGGAAACAATGATGTCCTTAAACTTTACAGACTATGATGTCTCTAAACTACCATGGACTGTGAGGTCCTTAAACTCATAGACTATGATGTCTTTAAACTTTACAGACTATGACGTCTTTAAACTGGACCACAAAGTCCCTAAACTAAAGCAATAGAACCCAAATGCTCTTTTGTTGGATTTAAATGATCTTGTTAAGTAGATCTTAGTCTAAAATTAGACTAACGTATCCTTACCAAATTGTTAAGTTGATCTTAGTCTAAAATTAGACTAATGTATCCTTAACAAACGTTTAAGTTGATCTTAGTCTCAAATGAGACTAACGTATCCTTAAACCCAAACCAAAACCCAAATCTAAGAAAATACGGATTTGGACTAATCTATGCCCTACGGGCGACAACACAAATTAGTCTCCGTATACAATCCACGGACAACCGAAAATAAAACAAACAAACACGACACGAAGTGACCATCTGGAGAAGGAGAAAGTTATTGCCGCGATGTGTTAGCGTAATTAACTGCAGGGGCATGCGCCTGCAGGGAAGAGCGTCCCCACAATCAAAAACCCCTCAAACGAGGGGAATCTGACGAAGTCTGCTACAATGGCCACATCCGTCTAAACCACCGATACACGGTGCCATAAATCAACTTGGCATTTTCGGAGAGGTGGACGGATAAAACCAAATAACATCTGCCCCTAAAATTTAGGCCAGACCGTTAGTTATATGTATGCCCTAGAAGCCATTGTTGTACATACGTTGTATATTGTAATGGATGCTTGAACATATATAGGGAGGACTTTCTTGCTCAACATGATAGTATGCTATCTGGTTGCTCTTTATCTTAACATGTGCTCTGATTGTCTCTATGTCACATGTTGATAAAGCCCTTAGGATGAGTACTTGACTACCAGGACTATGATGCAGATCATACTAGTGGGGACAGTGTAGTCGCCAAGTACTTCCTTCAAATGTTCCTAGTCGTGGGAGTACCGAGACGGGGCATCGATACTCCAGAGTAGACTAGCATATACGCTTCTTGACCCATATGATGGGCGATAGATGATCCCATATCCATTGGTGTTTGGCATCAGAGAAGGTATACGGTGCTCAGTGGAGACTGGGTATACTGGACGGACTCACCGAGAACTCTCAGATGGTATTATACCTCACATCAGATGGCAGTTCTCTGGTGACACTGGTACAGGTTAGTCTGTAGACCCGAGATCGTCATAGAGTCCTGTGAGATTCCCACTGTACGTTGATTTCCATCATACCATGTCCAAGAGGGCACGCAAAACGGTGGTTTTTGGGTACAGTCCCGAATCACATGGAGGCAATGAGCGATAGGAGGGGTTTCGTCTCTCCCGGTATAGGGAGTTGATGTTACGCTGTGTTCGATTAGCTATAACTGGAAATCCCTGGCCATGCTTGCTGAAATTTACTGGTAAGTGTTATCAGTAGTTTCTCGAACTGTTATAGACCTCATATCGACACGACTTATCAAGCTACTGGGGTCTGACGTTTACCACCCCTAGACGAGATATGCGACATATCAGACGAAGAGACCGGACTGTACGAGAGTGTTGCTGGTTGGATTCACAGGAGAATGTACAGGCTTGCTTGTTGATCTTCTGATTACTCAATACCTGGGTGGCTGTTACGTTAGCTGACCGCTTGCAGCTTATGGGTGTTTGATATGATCATCACCTACTATCGGCGTATTGACGATTCTTTAGAGTCCTACACAGAGGTTTCCTGGCTCAGGCAAAACGGAGTAGGAGCACACATGTGATATGTAAAGGACTGAGAATAATACGTGTATGCGATACCGTATTAGATTCTCGCGATATGTGATATCGGCCGGGTATATGTGATATAGCCGGGTCATCGGATCAAGTGTTGATTCGATGAACTGATACATAAAATATTAGTCGGTTATTTGTGAAATAGCCAGATTATTGGATCGAGTATTGATTCGATAATATGTATAATTATATATTTGATATATTATATTACATTAACTAATATAAGCTCACTTAAAGATTCTTTTTCTCACATGGATAATACATTGATATATATGTTATATATGTTAATTGTATTATTTTATTTTGTTACAAAATATATTATATATATGACATATAATATTGTAACATGTAAGGGTTAAAATTGCAACTAGGGTTTTGAGAATAAAACATGTTAGGGTTTGGATTAGGGTTAATGTTATGGATGAACTTTGTGGAAGCTTCTTGAAACTTTGACTTTAGTCTTCATCCTTTGATATTTTGTGAAGATATTTGTTAACCCAACCCAAAGCTCAACCCATGGTATATTCTCTACAAGAATTAAGGTTGTTATGTTTAACCCATGGTTGCAATTCTAACCTCATACAATAATTCATTATTCATCAAAAAAGAAATTCTTCTTCTTTTTCCTCCTTGAAAAAGCTTGCTAATTTTTTACATGTGATGATTTAGTATGAGAAATTGAAAATAAAAGAGAGCTAAATTCCTACTTCATCATCCTCATCTATTCTAACCACTTAGATTATGGTGTTTGCTTTGCTAATACTTGATTAGTAAAGTAAGAGCTTGAGTTTAAGATTCTTCAAGGTAGATCATCTTAGTTGTTGAAGATTGGAAGCAAGCTTACTTCTTTCTCTTCATGGAGCCTCTCTAGAGTCCGGGTACATGATGATCGCGGTGAAGAGACCTCAACACGGAGCTTATGAAGCGAAAGAACGGACTACAAAGGTTGTAATCCCAAACTCCTAGAAGTAAAGTTGTTTACTTGCTATGTTACCCTATGTCTCTAGTTAAGATCTTGGTTAGGGTTTGTTTAGCACCCCAAAAATTTTAAAGTAGCATGATTGATGCTTGCTAAAACCTTTCTAAGGTGCTAAGCTAACCCTACAGTGGTATCAGAGCCAAGCTAGAACATTAGGCGATGTGTAGAAGATGTTTGAAGTCCGATCGAACTCCGAAACCCCGATAAATCCTAGTTTCTGGAAAAATTTCAAAAGTTGAAATTTTTCATATTAAAAATACTCAGAAAATTATGTAGGGAATTCTAAGAATTACTGTAAAGTACGAAGCCATAACTCCATTAAGTCACCGCGGAACCGCGGCCAAACCATGCGTTTGGCGGCGGTTCCGCGACCAAATTTGGGAGTTGGTGGCTCATACTTTAGGGGTTTATTCTTGGGTAATTTTTCATACTTCTGGGAATTTTTAGTTCTACTCAAGTGTTGAGTTTTCTGGGATATATTGGGAACTCGTTAATTCGATCTGAAAGTTTAACTTCGTTTAAATTTCTTCCGGGTAATTTAGAACGTGTTAAAAGGTTCGAACGGATATCAATAACTCACCTTTTCCCCTGTCGGAAAATTTCCAAGTGTTGGATTTTTTCTTAGTTAAAGAACGTTCAAAGTCATACAAGTAACGCGGTGGACCCTCTAGAAAAACACAAACCTTAACTCAATTATGGACCATCTGAACCGCCTCTAAACCTTAGGGTTTGGGGCAGTACGGCGTTGCCACATGTGAGGCGTTGGTTTGACCCTTCTACGGCTGGACCATTAGTACTGTGGCATGTGATGGATGCTTTTAAACTAAGTTCAAGTGTTGAGCAAAAAAAAGGGAAATTTTGGGTGTTTGTTTATTCGATTGGAAAGTTTAACATTGTCTATTTATCTGGAATGTGATACAATATTTGGAATCCACAAGTAGTTATGAGATAACTAATTTGAATGTTATAAATCTAGCAGTTTAATCTCATTTGATCGGTTGCCACGGGATTTTAATGTGATCAAAAGTCCGTCGCAATCACGTAGCGTACGCGGATACTCGCCGGGTAAACTTAATAGATAGCCACGCCCAATAGCCCCGACCAAGTGACTGTAGGAGAACCCCGTCGCCAAAAGCATCCGTTCGGGTGCTCGCAGCAGCAGTGTTCCACCTTAGTGCACTTCGTCGACGGCGTCGGGGGTGCGGCCGTCTACTAAAGTTTCCGACGAGCATTCGATCAGGATGTCGGGAATCTTGTTGAATTGCCCGACTTGATATTGAAAAGAGTTTTCGATATTGAGACTAAAATGCGGGTTTATAATTGTTAGGCATGCGATGTCTAAGGAATTCATTTGGTTAGGCATGAGATGTCTAAGGAGGTTGTGGATTCCAACTGTTGTAGTTTTACACTTTCTTTTCTGCGACCGTAAGTGTAATATGTGGTGTATCGCCGGTTTCGTTGCTATACATCAATGACAATTGGGATACGCATATTTACTTACGTTGATGACATGTGATGTTATGTGTTGCTGTGATATGTTATATTGGATCGTCGTGTTTTGAATAGCCGGGAGTTTTATGTGAGAAGAGGGTTTTTATTTTCATTCATATAAAATTCATTGTATGTAATATTCTTTTATTGGGGCACTTCCGGGTTGAGGATGATGTCACCATTGTATATTATTTACTTTTCCGCATTAGGATAGACCCAAGACGGGGGCACAAGTAACCGGGTTCTAGGGTCCAGTGGGAGACCATCTCGAGGAGTCGAGACTGGGTGTCCTAACTCTAGAATTGGTAGGGTTGCTTGCAGCTCTCGTAGGGGTCTAGGGGTGTGGGATTGGCTATTCATCGCGACCGTGGAATCCACATTTTATACAGGCTCGCATAAAACACGGAAATCCTAGTATATCCAATATTTCATATGTTATCTTCTGCTGCAATGTTCTGTGATGAGATCATATTACTGCCTGAGACGAATGTTTATATTATATATATATGAGATATATATTGTATATTGTTGATTTCGTTTCAAATGCGATGCTTGTGAAGCATAATAAAATGGGACTTCATTAATGAGATTAATGAAACTAAAAGAAACCTAATGATGTTGTAGAAACTTGTTTCAAAAACAGGTAGCTCTAGTTCTTGCTTTGCATAGAGGTGTTCCTTGTAGAATATCCAGCACCTTATTCGATAAGGAAAGAGCCGAGATCCCTTCACCGGGAGTGACCTCTTTAGCGAAACTAGCAGATGCTACAAACTCGGTTTGTCTTTTGATTGTGTTTATAGTTTTTGCTTTGCATAGTGATATTTGTGAAATATCCTGCACCTTATTCGATGAGGAAAGAGCCGAGATCCCTTCACCTGGAGTGACTTCTTTGGCAAAACAAGAAAAGGCCTCAAAAACATTCCATTTAAAAACACTCGATTCTACAATAATATCAAGTTCAATACGTCATGGTTTTCTGAAAAACCTGCGTAACCCTCCGTCATTTTAGGAAATAGAGTACTTAGTATTCGTGCTGCGTTTGTTGACCATAGTTAAGGCGCGGTGTACGGTAGCTGAGTGATGTTTTCCTATATAACATATGATGTGATTAATTAGAACAGTCATATGACTTTGTTGACCATAGTTAAGGGTCATGTGGGTGGGTCTAAATTAATCAAGAAATGACGGGTAGAACTTGACTAGTGCTTATGATTTGTTGACCATAGTTAAGGTCATAAGTCACTAGGGGTAAAAGCATTATCGGGAATTTCAAGAGTTGAAATTTGCAATGAGATTGCATACCTTCTATGAGATAGTTGGATCCCGATACCCGCTGTGAGTAAGAGTTACTCCTGAGAGAGTTTTACACATTACAATTAGCCAATCAAGTAGGTGTCTAGAAAGGTGTCAACGGGGTTATACCTCAGGGAAAATGAGGTTTATTTTAATTAGGTCCGTGCGAAAGCACGGGGAACCTCCCTCAAAGTACCGGAACTGGCCTGGCTGAAAGATTGGCGAACTTGTAGGGTGTAATTAATCCCGGCTAGTCTTTCCTTTTAGGGTTTGAAGGAAGATTTGACTAAAACAGTGGGAGACATCCTGATTAGATATATTAATAACCAATCTAATCTTACAAGAGCATACGTTGAGTGTTTTCTTCTATCTCTCTCTAGGTAGCGACCATGTCACGCTTTAATCAAGATAATAATATGGATGTATTGATCGAACCCGCTTATTATACTGAGCTGGGGAACGTTGGTCCCGCTCCAACTTATAATTGTTATAAGACCGAGCAGGAAATAGGGGATTACCAGAATTCCCGTGCCGCCCAAATGAAGAAAGTACATGCTGATGCATCTTCTTCGGGTGTGTTCATTACCGAGAAGTATTTCTCAGTATCCTTTACGTCCTGGGTATGAGATACCGATCAGGATCCCGCAAATGTAATTTGTTACATGGGCTACAGAGAGGTAGAGAACTGAGAACGGGTGATAAGTTTCAAGAGTTGGAAATGATGCAAGTGTTGCAGCCAAGTCTGTTGGCAGTTATCACCCTGTATTACCAGAATACATTGATTCTGAACGAATGTTATTAGATACCGAACCTGATATACAACATCATATCAGTCTCTTTATTTAATAAAGAAGGATATAATTTTGTATTGTTGGATAATGTTTTGAACATTTCCTATATCAAGAGTTGATCGGTTCAGGCACGTTATCTAAAAGCATAGACGTTCTAAATCAAACCACAGTTCTTAACATACAGAACACACACAAAAGGAAAAGTTCAGAAATGAACGAATCCTTCTTGAGGCATTGTAGACTAGGTCATATCAATGCGACCCGACTAGCTGAAGTTACATAAAGATGCATATTTAAACTAGTTTGGATTTACATCTTGTAAAACTTGACAGTCATGTCACAAAGATAAGATAACCACAGCTCCATTTATTAGAAACAGAGAAAGAGTTAGTGAACTCTTGGGATTGATACATGCTGATGTATGATAGTCCCATGTCTACATATGCCAGGATAAGTTCTTTGTACTTCATTACATTCACTGATGATCTCTCGAGATTCAGACATATGTTCCTGTTGAAACACAAGTCCGAAGCTTTTGAGATATTCACAGAATATAAGTTAGAAGTAGAGAACTAAAAACCGGGTATAAGTATTATATCCTTTGATGTGATCAAGGAGGAGAATACTTGAGAACGGAATTCCTGGACTATTCTAACGGAGAATGAGATTCTCTCTCTGCATTACTCCTTCGAATACACCACAGCACGTCGGTGTATCGGGGCGGAGCAATCGCACCATATGTGATATGGTGTGCTTTATGATGAGTACTACTGAGTTGCCTATTTTCTTTTGGGGTTATGCACTTGAAAAGTAGCATACCTATTGAATAGGGTTCCAACCAAATCAGATGCCTACCACTCCATATGTGATATGGTATGGGAAGAGCCCATCTTTTAAGGAAGTTAAGATTTTGGGTTGTCCGGCCTATGTCAAAAGCAAAATTCGGACAAGCTCGAGGCAAGGTCAGTTCTGTGGAAGTTTGTTGGATATCCCAAGCATTCGCAAGGGAATATCTTCTACCAAACTGAGGAACAAAAGATATTTTGTTTTCTCAGCATGCCACCTTTAGGAAAGGGAATTTCTTGTGAAGAAATTAGTGGTCATAAGGTAGAACTGGAAGTAGTTCCAGCTAAAACAAACTGCAACTGATAATTTGGTAGAACCGGAGGTTTCAATAGTTTCCAACGAACCTCAACCTCTCCGCCGATCTGGTAGGGTTTCTCATCCACCTGAGAGATACTTCGGCTTCTCTATGACAGTAGGAGCGAGGATTGCATCATGAGATGATGACCCAACTAGTTTCGAGCAGGCCATCAGGAGTGGGGACTCTGTGAGAATGGCTGGATGCTTAGCGATCTGAGATGGAATCCTTATACACCAATAAAGTATGGACTTTGGTTGCTTTATCTGAAGGGTTAAATCCCCATCAAGAGCAAGTATATCTTGAGAAGATTACTTAGTGTACATAGAAAAGTTGAGACTTTCAAAGCTATGCTTAAGTCCATCCAGATCCTACTTGCCACTGCTATATACCATGACTACGATATCTGGCGGTTGGGTGTCATGACTGCTTTTCTAAAATGATGATTTCGAAGAGAGCATCTATAAGTACACAGCCAGAGGGCTTCGTAGACAGTGGGAGCAGCGGAAACGTGTGCAAGATGTTTTATGTGATAAATCAGGCATCGCGGAGTTGGAACGTCTGTTTTTATGTAGTAGTCAAAGAGTTTGACTTCATCAAAATGGTAGATGAACAAAGTATATACAAAAAGGTAGTAGGGAGTATGGTGGTGATCCTCGTATAGTACGTGAATGACATACTCTTGATAGGGAAGAAGTTTCCTATGCTACGCTCGGTCAATCTCCTCTTATCACAAAGATTCTACATATAGAATCAAGGTGATACCTCCTAAATCCTGGATTATGGATCTATGAGATAGATCTAAATGGATGTTAGGATTCTCACTAGTTGTAGTGAGATGGTATCAATCGATCCTGGGGAGAATCACTGGAAAGGTTCTACAGTGATAAGGACAACTGAATGTCGGTCGCGGGCATTGTCTTTACCCTCAGTGAAGGGACGGTATGTTGGAAGAGTTCCAAGATAGATACCGTGACTTACTAGACGATTAAAGGTAAGATACATCGTTACCAAGGATGCTACCAAAGAGACGGTCTGGATATATATGAGTTCATGAGATGAATTTCGTTCCTACTATTGTGTGACAATGGAGTTGTGGCTTAGGCCTAGGAAACCCCGTCCCATCTGTGATCCAGACATATTCTTAGGCAGTATCACCTGATCATGGAGATGGTTGATCTCTAGGGAGATCGAGATTAGGAAAGAAGACACAGAGGACAACAGCGCGGATCCACTCACAAAGGCCTATTTCCCAGTAGAGACTTTTATGGGACAGTTGAGTATGAGATATTTCAATCACAGCTGATTGTTGGGTATGCGATACAACAACGGATGGCCCTAGTCCATGTAGGAGATTGTTAGTTATATGTATGCCCTAGAGGCCATTGCTGTACATACGTTGTATATTGTAGTGGATGCTTGGACATATATAGGGAGGACTTTCTTGCTCGACATGATAATATGCTATCTGGTTGCTCTTTATCTTAACATGTGCTCTAATTGTCTCTATCTCACATGTTGATAAAGCCCTTAGGATGAGTACTTAACAACCAGGACTATGATGCAGATCATACTAGTGGGGACAGTGTATTCGCCAAGTACATCCTTCAAATGTTCCTAGTCGTGGGAGTACCGAGACAGGGCATCGATACTCCAGAGTAGACTAGCGTATACGCTTCTTGACCCATATGATGGGCGATGGATGATCCCATATCCATTGGTGTTTGACATCAGAGAAGGTATACGGGTGCTCAGCGGAGACTGGGAACACTGGAGGGACTTGCCGAGAACTCCCAGATGGTATTATACCTCACGTCAGATGGTAGTTCTCTGGTGACACCGGTACAGGTTAGTCTGTAGACCCAAGATCGTCATAGAGACTTGTGTGATTCCCACTGTGCTTTGATTTCCATCATACCACATCCAAGAAGGCGTGCAAAATGGTGTCTTTTGGGTACAGTCCCAAATCATATGGAGGCAATGAGCGATAGGAGGGGTTTCGTCTCTCCCGGTATAGGGAGTTGATGTTGCGCTGTGTTCGATTAGCTATAACTGGAAATCCCTGGTCAGGGTTGCTGAGATTTACTGGTAAGTGTTATTAGTAATTTCTCGAACTGTTATAGACCTCATATCGACACGACTTATCAAGCTACTGGGGTCTGACGTTTACCATCCCTAGGCGAGATATGCGACATATCAGACGAAGAGACCGGACTGTACGGGAGTGTTACTGGTTGGATTCACAGGAGAATGAATAGGCTTGCTTGTTGATCTTCTGATTCCTCAATACCTGGGTGGCTGTTACGTTTAGCTGACCACTTGCAGCTTATGGGTGTTTGATATGATCATCACCTACTGCAGGCGTATTGACGATTCTTTAGAGTCCTACACAGAGGTTTCCTGGCTCAGGCAAAACGGAGTAGGAGCACATATGTGATATGTAAGGGACTGAGAATAATACGTGTATGCGATACCGTATTAGATTCTCGCGATATGTGATATCGGCCGAGTATATGTGATATAGCCGGGTCATCGGATCAAGTGTTGATTCGATGAACTGATACATATAATATTAGTTAGTTATTTGTGAAATAGCCGGATTATCGGATCGAGTATTGATTCAATAATTTAATATATAATTATATATTTGATATATTATATTACATTAACTAATATAAGCTCACTTAAAGATTCTTTTTCTCACATGGATAATACATTGATATATATGTGATATATGTTAATTGTATTATTTTATTTTGTTACAAAATATATTATATATGTGATATATAATATTGTAACATGTAAGGGTTAAAATTGCAACTAGGGTTTTGAGAATAAAACATGTTAGGGTTTGGATTAGGGTTAATGTTATGGATGAACTTTGTGGAAGCTTCTTGAAGCTTTGACTTTAGTCTTCATCCTTTGATATTTTATGAAGATATTTGTTAACCCAACCCAAAGCTCAACCCATGGTTTATTCTTTACAAGAGTTAAGGATGTTATCTTTAACCCATGGTTGCAATTCTAACCTCATACAATAATTCATTATTCATCACAAAAGAAATTCTTCTTCTTCTTCTTCCTCCTTGAAAAAGCTTGCTAGCTTTTTACATGTGATGATTTAGTGTGAAAAATTGAAAACAAAAGAGAGCTAAATTCCTACTTCATCATCCTCATCTATTCTAGCCACTTATATTAGGGTGTTTTCTTTGCTAATACTTGATTAGTGAAGCAAGAGCTTGGGTTTGAGATTCTTCAAGATAGATCATCTTAGTTGTTGAAGATTGGAAGCAGGCTTGCATCTTTCTCTTCATGGAGCCTCTCTAGAGTCTGGATACATGATGATCGCGGCGAAGGGACCTCAACACGGAGCTTATGAAGCAAAGGAACAGACTACAAAGGTTGTAATCCTAAACTCTTAGAAGTAAAGTTGTTTACTTGCTATGTTACCCTATGTCTCTAGTTAAGATCTTGGTTAGGGTTTGTTTAGCACCCCAAAAATTTTAAAGTAGCATGATTAATGCTTTCCAAAACCTTACTAAGGTTCTAAGCTAACCCTACACAGACGTCCCAACGTCCCAGTCGCGTCTTTCGGCGGAGAACAGATTCTGGCACGTCCGGTGGGACCTTTTCCTCTTTCCACTCCGCACTTCGTGTGTCATGTTTCGCGAATGAATCGCGGTTTGCTATGGTTGCCCCTGGATTCGAGGTACTAAGATTTGGTGTCTTGCTCCATGCAGAAAACAGAAGATCAATGGATTCCAACTGCACAAACTGCAACAACTCCCACTCCGTCCTTACTGGAGGAATGACATACGGACCTCAAGCGGCCTCCCTTTTTACAATGCCGATGGACCAGGTGACGCAAGCCACCACAGGGCTATTCTTTAGGACCATGCTCCCACCAATGATCTTCAACGCCCCATTTCCATCGCAAGAAGCTCCGAAGAAGTCGGTCTTTGATCGGCTTACAACTACCGCGGCCCCTCTCAACGATTCGCCTAAGTACAGTGCCTCAGTTTTCAAAAGACTGAGCCAAAGCTCAAGTGGGCCCGTGAAGAAGCCCACGATACCTAAAGCGGCCATCCCAAAGCGGATAGTCATTCCTGTTACTGAAGTCATCAGAGCGACTTCCCTTGCTAAGGAGTCGGTCTTTGCAAGACTGACCGTTTCAGCTCCCGTTCCAGGCGAAGTCATCAAAACTGCTCCTTCTGCGCAAAAGTCTGCCTTCGATAGATTGGCCATCCCCACTCAATGGACGTTAGTTTTCAAGAGGCTAACGTCGACAGCAACCCTTCACCAGGACAAGGGGCCTGATGAAATCGCCCCCATAACTAAGCCGGTCCCGTCGGCACGACATGCTCGCCGTCGTCACTGGCGCCGAGTAAGGAAGGTTGGGGGAAGCTCTCCTTCTGGACTGACTCCGCCAGCTTCGATAGTGGAAATTGATGCTGTTGTTCCAACTGGGAACAGCTTTGAACCACTTAGGAGGGTACGCAAGAACTCTCCGAAGGCCGTGCTAAAAAGATCTCCTCCACCTATGGAGAACGTTACAAAGGTGAAGCCAGAGCAGCCTTCTCAGCGGCTGTTGTCTAAATTTTTAAAGTTTGGCGATAGGTCCAATACTCGGTGATCAACCAAGACTATTCCCGCCGATCGAAAAAGATGAAAGTTCGGCAAGAGAAGGACCACCCTGTCTTACTGCAGAAGGTGTCGTCTACTTGGGTGCCCGCTGCAACGGTTCCCTCAACTTCGACCGCTCACAAAAGGGAAAGGCCGAAGAAAACTCCTGTGTCTACGACGAATCTCAAGGACACTGAATCTAAATGCCCTAATTCTGGGGGTATGGTGGTGCACACTGTCTATATGGCATCCGGGAAAGAGGATAGCCGTATCTCTACGGGTCATCGACCACTTACCAGATCCATAACAAAGGCCCAAGAGCAACAACAGAAGCTCCAGGAAATGTTAACACAGATGGCCGCACTTACTGGGACAAAAGAAAGCCCGGAGACATCGTCAAAGCAGCGTCAAGAACAGGAAACCAATACTGAGTTCCTCCGCAGAATTCTTGAGAAGAAAGACAAACAGGCAGCGGAACAAGCTGCCAACATAAAACGAATAGCGCTTTTATTCCAAGACGTGGTCGGGATAATGTTACAGCCGGATCCTCCAGCTGAAGACCCACCGATTATCCTTGAAGACGATAGGGGAGAGACATCAAACCCTCTTCTGGCTTGTTCAGCAGCCAAAGAGGAGACCATTTCTAAAGCCGCCCTGGATGACTATATCGCTCAACAGATACGAGCTCATCAGGCGAACGAAGCGGCCGGCCAAATTGTTAAGACTGGACGACCCTATCCGGGTTGGTATGACAAAATAAAGTACCCACCGGGATATACGATCCCTAAATTCCATGTATATAAGAGGACGGGGAATCCACACCAGCACGTTGCTCAATTTAGGGCTTTATGCGGCAACACCGGAGGTGACGACAAACTGCTGCTTCGCCAGTTTGTTGGCAGCTTATCGGAGACAGCGTTTGAATGGTACTCTGAGCTCTCGAATGACTCCGTTAAGACATTTGCAGAAATGGAGTTACTGTTCACACAAAGCTTCGCAAGCGCTAGCGAACGTACCTAAATCACGGCATTAGTTAACGCCAGGGTGAAGCCAGGCGAAACATGGGTTCAGTACGTGATACGGTGGCGGAACCTATGGTCGAAATGCGAACAACGCATAGAAGAAGCTCCGGCAGTGGGCATGTTTGTAGGAACTCTCGATCCACAGGCAACAATATCCCAGTTCATGATATTTTTCAAGCCGACTACCATTCAGACCTTGATTGATAAGCTGGCCCAAATGGACCAGATGGGTCATAAGCCTTCCTTTTCAAAGATAGAACCATGGAATGAAAAGGGTAAAGGGAAAGCCACCTTTGTCGCCATGCTCAACAACAGCCGAGCGACTTAAAACCTGTTGTTCGCCAAAGCAACGTGCGTCCACGCTAATCCCTTGAGGAGAGACTGGGACGTCCTTACTCGTTTCCCTAGGATAAAACAAGGAGACTGTTCGAGCTGGCAGTGCGCAATAGACTCATCAATCTGCCAGAGCCAAGACGTCCGCTGCAGCCAGGCGATACCAACAATCCTAATTACTGCCCCTACCACCGAGCAGTAAGCCATCCAATCGAAGATTGCTTCGTTTTCAAAGGTTGGATTGAGGACCAATACCAACAAGGCAAATTCGCACTATCCGAGAATTGGAAAGTAAGCCCGCCCCACCCGCACTCTCCTAGAAAGGTGGACACACCGGGGGCATCGTGCTCTTTTATAGAAGAAGCTCCATGGGAGGTCGGTCTTTCAGCCAAGACGAAAAGAATGCTGAAGGATCTTCACACATGCCCAGCAATCAGGTGGAAAAGTCCGCTAGAACCCGAGGTCGTTAAAGGAATGCTGAAGCCATGCCCAACGCCAAGAGTTGGTAGCGATAATCAAAACGCCCATGCCCAGCCGTCAAAGTCTTCGAAGAAAAAGAAGACCGAAAAGCCCGTCCAACCCGAAGACAGCCATACAAGTCTGCAGAAATACATCGATACACTGGAAGAATATAACCAGAAGGCATGGACCCCAATCACGTTGGACGAATTCTTTAAGCATGTTCTTGAGAATGAAGACGATGACGCCGATGAAGGAGACGATTCTTCAGAAGGTCCTGAAGACTATGTGGCGAGCTGCCACATGATCTCTCACTCAATAAATGGCAAAGAAGCTCCTGATGCAGAAAAACTGGGGGCAGATCCTGAAACGGAACTCCTAGAACCCTCAGACGAGATGATTGACATGCTGCTGAACGAAGCTTGTCAAAAGAGCAAAGCTGATCGAGAGCGCGAACTGGCTATATTCGAAAAAGCCAAACGCCGGCGACTGAATGAAAAGGTTGAGGTACTCCAACCAGATCGAAGCACGTCCGCCGCAGACAAAAGCAAACTTAAGACGAGGAAACGATTCGCTAGAGCCCTGTCAATGGGAATGAAATTACCCTCTTTCAGAGGAAATTCTCCCGGAAGCATACATCTTGATGAAGCGGACGTACATCCTAACTTTTGCTTATACCATCAGAGGATTGCACACCCTACTGAAGAGTGCATGGCCTTTAAAAACTGGTGGCAGGGATATGTCGCCCACCGACAACACGTTCAACGAATGAAGTGCAAGGCTCGTCGGGAACAGAGAAGCACGACAGAAGAAAGCAAAAGAACTACCGGCAACTGTCACATGGTTGATTCCAGGGGATCGCAAGTTCTCACCTTCGGAGCGATTCGGATGAAGAAATAGCCCTCGGTCCTCTCTTCAAGGAATCCATCTCTGAAGCAGAAGAGATGAAGACCTGTGAGAACATTCAGCTGTGCAATCGCACATTACCCGAAAAGAATCTCGGACCTGCAAACAGGGGATCGGATAGAAAAGATAAGGGGAAGGAAAAAGTCCCTGAGGATATCGCCCTCGATGATCGAGTCGTCGAAGAGCTTGCAGCCAAGGACCCGCCCAAGAAAAATATGGTGGATTACAATGTTCTGGCATACCTGAGGAAGATACCCTCGCAGCTAAGCATTCTCAACGTCCTTCTACTATCCAAAGAGGTGAGAGATTCTCTGATCAAGGCATTACAAGAGCCTGACCAGTTTCAAGCTTTCCTCGCCAAAGAAAAGATGAAGGACGAGCTGGAAGAAATTCACACAGCTGACATCGCTTTCGGCAACGAAGATCTCCTCCTCAGAACGTGTGAGCACAACCGTCCCCTATATGTCACCGGATACTGCCATGATATCAAGATAGGGAAGATTCTAGTTGACAATGGGTCCTCTGTCAATCTCCTAAATGTGAGGGTACTAAAAGAAATCTGTATGAGCGTTCAACATCTCGCTCGGGATAAAATCACTATCTCCGGGTTTGACTCCCAGTCATCACGGACGCTCGGGTCCGTGATACTGACGTTACGCTTTGGGCTGCTCGTCACTGACATCAAGTTTCACTTCATTGACGCCAATCTCTTTTCAGAGATGTCAAATCGGGAGCACAGCTCCCAGTGCAGGGACCACGTCCCTCTTTCTGCTGATGCCAAGCGCCCGCGTGCCAAGCGCGTAGGGCGCTGGCACCCAACACCCGCATGCCAAGCACGTAGGGCGCTGATACCCAGCACCCGTGTGCCAAGCATATGAGGCGCCGGCGCTTGAGCGTCCACGTGCCAAGCACGTGAGGCGCTGGTCCCTCACGCGTCCTTTGGACGCTTTTTTCCTTTTTATATATATGTATATATGTATGTGTGTGTGTGTGTGTGTATACATATATATATACAGATATACATACACTCCACGACACTGTCCCTGTTAGAAAAAAAATTCTAGCGGGGCGCTGCCCCGCACCCCGTAAGGGGCTGCTAGCCCTCTTGACCCCCAGCCCACGATCCGGGTAGCGGGACCCCCGTAATAACTCTGTGGAGCCCCCGATATATCCAAAAACCCCTCAAAACACAATACTGCACATTGAGTTCGCATGACCTGTTTGACCCGTCAATCGGAGGTTCTTTCGCCCCAAAGGCGAGGGGTAATTAACGACAGCTTAGTCCGTGGCTACCGGAGATTCGAATCCCCACAATTAATAAACCCCAGCCTACCTTAGGCAGGGGGAATTTTTAGTACGCCCGATAAGCGACGCATACTCCCATCTCAATGGGGTGACGAAAAACACCCTACATATTCTGGCACGCCCGGTGGGACATTTCTCTCCTCCCATATCTCGGGTTAAACATTCATGCGAACTTAATCAATATACATATCTATATTTATACTGAAATAATGCTCTTTCATGCAGGTTTCCAAGCAATCAATTTTCAACAATGTCTCCAAAGATGAACTCAGTTCTCATCTCCTACACGATGAAGATGGACGCTAGGACGGTCCTCCCGGCCAGTCTTGGACGACAATGGGAGGAGCCGCCTCTACCATTTAGCTCTATCTTGTTCGTGTCAGCTAACGCCGTCCCAGCTTCTCAAGCTCCGGTAACAGACAAACCGGTCTCAAAAGGGAAAAGGCTGAATGTCATGGTCGCGAGGGCACCTCAGCCCAAGCACAAATCCGTTTCCGAACGACTCTCCATCGCTCCAACTGGGGGCAAGGCCATCAACGTAAATGAAGCAACGGGGCATCTTGGGCAAGCTCCAGCGGTACCCTCGACAACTGCTCGATCGGGTATCTTCTTTAAGCTCTCTATCAATCGACTCACGGTGGCTTCCCAGAAAACGGATGCCCGCCAAGCCCTCAAAATCGAGAAGCTAAGGTAGAAAAGGCTCAGATACAGAGTCAACAAAAGGGATAGGTCTTATGCTAGGTTGAACTTCATGAAGTTCCAAGAACAGGGTTACCCCGCCAAAGTTAAAGAGACGGCTGGATATGTGGTCCACACTGTCTACATGGTCGGACATGAAGAAACGAACCCTCCTATTCTTCACAGCCATGGTGATGATATGGTGGACTCTACCCAACGTCGACTCGGTCTAAATGATGAAGAGCTCGCTCAGGCCGATAAGCCAAAAGAGCCCGGGGTTCTTGCAGAATTGAGCTCAGGCAATAAGGATGACCAAATTGTCGTAACCGGAACTACAGAACAAGCATTATTCCGATGGCTTCAGAGGCAGCTTCAGGATAGGATGAGAAGTTAGCCAAGGTACAGTCTAAGGTCGACGAATTGGCAAACGACAAATCTCGCAACCTAAGTCACCCGATTGCAAGTACAGCAGAATCAAATTTTGGTTTATGAGCCAGGGATTGATACCCGGAGGCAGCCAACTGATACCCCCTTCAGCCTAAGAGCGGAGCGCCTTCGCAAAAAACGGCAGCGATCAGCCTCCAGTCCCTCCGATACATACACCGAAGGGGAATCACCTCTGAAAGAGAAACTGGATAAGGTCCATTCCTTCAAAAGGGACAAAGTCCACAAGATATTCAAGGACGCCTGTAGAGTGTTTTTCATCACCCCATTGAGATGGCAATACGCGCGCGCTTGTCAGGAGCATTACAGATTCCCCATGCCTAGGGTACGCTGGGGTTTATTGACTGTGGGGATCCGAATCTCCGGCAGCCGCGGACTAAGCTGCCATTAATTACCCCTCGCCTTTGAAGCGAGAGAACCTCCGATTAATGGGTTAAACTGGTCATGCGAACTCAATGTGCAGTGTTGTATTTTGAAGGGGTTTCGGATATACCGAGGCCCCGGCAGAGTTTTTACGGGGGTCCCGCTACCCGGATAGCGGGCTAGGGGTCAAGGGGGCTAGCAGCCCCCTTGCGGGGTGCGAGGCAGCGCCCCGTTAGAATTTTTTTTCTAACGGGAACAGTGTGGTGGAGTATGTATGTGTGTGTGCATATATATATATATATATATATATATATATATATATATATATATATATATATATATATATATATATATATAAGGGAAAGGGCATCTAAAGGATGCGTGGGGGCCAATGCCTCGCATGCATGGCACGCAAGCGCTGGGCGCTGGCGCCTCATGTGCTTGGCACGTGGGCGCTGGGCGCTGGACGCCTCACGTGCTCGTCACGTGGGCGCCAGCGCTCTGGGCGCTGGGCGTCAATCAGAGAGGGGACTTTGCCCCTGCACTGGGAGTTGTGCTCCCGATTTGACCCTTGGAGTTAGACTCCTAAAAAGTTTAGAAATGATCAAGGGGGGCTGCTTTGTTTCTCCCTTTGGCTCTGGATCTTCCCAAGATGGGATTTTTGGAGATGGGTCTCCTCCTTCCTCCTCTTTTGGCCGGATCTTGAAGAACAAGAAGTATGGGATTTAAAAAATCTCTTATTTTTAAGATCGGATGGAAAATCTAAGTTCCCCTTTGTGGGTTTTGTGGTGAAAAACTATTTAGTTTTGGAAAAGGAAGAGTAAAACTCTTGATTTAATTGAAAAAAAGGTGAAGGTTTAGAACCTTGATGAAAGAGAAGGAGGCACAAAGAACCCTATCTTTTGGGGAGAATGAAAAAGTCTCTTAGATATTTTCATCATGTTGCCTTATATAGGTTTACATATTTACATGTAGCCTCTTGGGCTTTACAAAATGGCATTTTGCCCATCACATGGATCATGTGCTATTTCTTTTTGCACATAAGCCATGGGCTTTACAAAAATTTGGTTTTATGCCCATTCATGCATAAAAATTACATCAAAATTTATTTATTACATGATTTTTTATTTCAGCATGGGGAAGCCGGCCGCTTCATATTCGCACTCGACTCGGGCATGAGACCACTTGATCTGGGCTTGGGCCCACCTGGCTTGGGGTTGACCTTGACTTTGACTTGGTCAACCGGGGTGCAATTTTCGACCCCAACAAAGTGCCCCCATCAATAAATGCACGCCACATATGTGGGTCGTGTGCATGAAATTGATGTATTTTCTTTCGCGTGGAGGATACTTGCTTTGGTTCCCACTTTTTGGGATGCACTGCCCTTTTTACGACATGGACGGTCGACGCTTGACGCGTCTCCGAGACAGAGTGTCCGTAGTAGACGTTTCCTCGGCACGAAGTGATTTGGTTCCCGCTTTGTAGGAAGCCTGCACTAACCTTTTTATGATATGGACGGTCGACGCTTGACGCGTCTCCGAGGCAGAATGTCCGTAGTAGACGTTTCCTTGGCATGAAGTGATTTGGTTCCCGCTTTGTAGGAAACCTGCACTGCCCTTTTTACGACATGGACGGTCGACGCTTGACGCGTGTCCGAGACGGAGTGTCCGTAGTAGACGTCTCCTCGGCACAGAGTGATTTGGTTCCCGCTTGTAGGAAGCCTGCACTGCTCTTTTTACGACATGGACGGTCGACGCCCTGACCTGAAGCGATTTGGTTCCCGATTTGTGGGAATCCTGCACTACCCTTTTTGCGACATGGACAGTCGACGCCCTGACCCGGAGCGATTTGGTTCCCGATTTGTGGGAAGCCTGCACTGCCCTTTTTGCGACATAGACAGTCGACGCTTGACGCATCTCTGAGACGGGGTGCCAGTGATAGACTTTTCCCTGGCCCGGAGCGGTTTGGTTCCCGATTTGTGGGAAGCCTGCACTGCCCTTTTTACTACATGGACGGCCGACACCCTGGCCCGGAGCGATTTGGTTCTCGATTTGTGGGAAGCCTGCACTGCCCTTTTTGCGCCATGGATGGCCGACGCCCTAGCCCGGAACGATTTGGATCCCGATTTGTGGGAAGCCTGCACTGCTCTTTTTCCTACATGGAAGGTCGACGCCCTGACCTGGAGCGATTTGGTTCCCGATTTGTGGGAAGCCTGCACTGCTCTTTTTGTGACATGGACGGTCGACGCTTGACGTGTCTTCGAGACGGAGTGTCCGTAGTAGATGTTTCCTCGGCACGGAGTGATTTGGTTCCCGCTTTGTAGGAAGCCTGCACTGCCCTTTTTACGACATGGACGGTCGACGCCCTAACTCGGAGTGATTTGGTTCCCGATTTGTGGGAAGCCTGCACTGCCCTTTTTACGACATGGACGGTCGACGCCCTGACTCGGAGCGATTTGGTTCCCGATTTATGGGAAGCCTGCACTGCCCTTTTTACGACATGGACGGTCGACGCCCTGACTCGGAGCGATTTGGTTCCCGATTTGTGGGAAGCCCGCACTGCCCTTTTACGACATGGACGGTCGACGTCCTTACTCGGAGCGATTTGGTTCCCGATTTGTGGGAAGCCCGCACTGCCCTTTTTACGACATAGACGGTCGACGCTTGATGCGTCTCCGAGACGGAGTGTCCATAGTAGACGTTTCCTCGGCACGGAGTGATTTGGTTCCCGCTTTGTAGGAAGTCTGCACTGCCCTTTTTACGACATGGACTGTCGACGCTTGACGCGTCTCCGAGATGGAGTGTCCGTGGTAGACTTTTCCCTGGCCCGGAGCGATTTGGTTCCCGATTTGTAGGAAGCCTGCACTGCCCTTTTTACGACATGGACGATCGATGCCCTGACCTGGAGCGATTTGGTTCCCGATTTGTAGGAAGCCTGCACTGCCTTTTTTACGACATGGACGATCGACGCCCTGACCTAGAGCGATTTGGTTCCCGATTTGTGGGAAGCCTGCACTGCCCTTTTTATGACATGGACGGTCGACGCTTGACGCGTCTCTGAGGCGGAGTGTCCGTGGTAGACTTTTCCCTGGCCCGGAGCGGTTTAGTTCCCAATTTGTGGGAAGCCTGCACTGCCCTTTTTACAACATGGACAGTCAACGTCCTAACTCGGAGTGATTTGGTTCCCGATTTGTTGGAAGCCTGCACTGCCCTTTTTACGACATGGACGGTCGACCCCCTGGCACGTCTCCGAGGCAGAGTGTCCGTGGTAGACTTTTCTCTGGCCTGGAGCGGTTTGGTTCCCAATTTGTGGGAAGCCTGCACTGCCCTTTTTACGACATGGACGGTCGACGCCCTGGCGCGTCTCCGAGGTGGAGTGTCCGTGGTAGACTTTTCCCTGGCCCGGAGCGGTTTGGTTCCCAATTTGTGGGAAGCCTGCACTGCCCTTTTTACGACATGGACGGTCGACGCTTGATTTGACTTGCTCTGCTTCTTACAGTGTCAGGAGTGAACTTGACTTGCTCCGCTTCTTGCGGTGTCGAGATTGGATTCTGACTCGCTCCGCTTTCTGCGGTGTCGGAGTTGAAGTTGACTTGTTGATTGTGATTTGGGTTGACATCAGCATCGCTACACTGGAATATGGTACTAGGAGCGAATCATCATCTATCATGAGAGGATTTGGGGATTTCGTTTTGGTTTGGCATCTGCATTGCTGCACTGAAATAATACCAGGAGCAACTCATCACTTGCCCCGGAGGATTTGGAAATTAGTGGCTTAGGAGACATGTTTAGTGTAAGACGCGGTTCTTTTTATACGCCTAAAATCCGTATTTCCCTTTTTAAACCAAATTTTGTTATTTAATAAAAACCCAAATCCCATAGTATCCAAAATTGTCCCAAATTATTTCCACCAAGCCGACCCCATTCTTTTCCCATAATTTTTGATTTCCTCAGCCCAACGCCTTTGGTCAGCCCAGAGAGAGTAAGAAAATGGAAATTCATTGTATTTAAACCAAAACCCTAAATTTCTCGTCTCCATTATTCTTTTCCTTAATCCCCAAGCCTATCCCTTTATTTGTTTCATAAACTTCCCTTCAGCCGCAGTCCAGCCCAGCCCTCTCTAAATACTTAACCCTTTTTCTTTAATTTTCCGGCCCATTCTCTTAGCTTCTCCATTTAATTTTCTTTTATTCTTATGGCCCGGCCCACCTTTCTCTCCTCAGCACCGCGCCCGCTTCACCCACGACCCGACCCGCTTCTATACCCCCTTTTTCCTCTAACGGCTATTTTTCCTTCCCGCTCGCGACCCATTTCCCCCGCCGCACCCCACGCCTGCGCTCACGTCGCCGCTCGTCACGCGCCGTTCGCGAACGTTACCACGACGCGCGCCCTTCACCTCTCTCCTCTACCCACTACTCCCTCTTCCCTCTCACACATTTCCTTTCCTCCTTTTTCTTAACCCACTCCCGCAAGCCACCGCCTCCATCGCCACACTTCCACCGGCAACGAAGACGACTGCCGATCCCTCCTCCTTCATCACTTCACTCTCCTCCCTCACTCACTCCTCTCTCCCACCGACCAAACTCCCCTGCACCATCGCCGTCGTCATCATCGTCGTCGTCGACATCATCACCATCGCCGTCATCATCATCATCGTCGTCGTCGTCATCTTCCTCACCATCCCTTTCCCTCTACACTCTCTCACTCTCTGTCTGTGACTACTCTCTCTCTCTCTCTTTCTCATTCTGCTCTCTCTCTCTCTCTCTCCCTCGCTGCAGTCTCTCTCTCCCTGCTCCTATCTCTTTGTTTCTCTCCTTCACTCTTTATCTCTCAGTTTTCTCACCCTCTCTCTCTCTCTGTGCTCCCTCTCTCTAATCTCTGTCTCTCTCTCACTCTACAACTCTCTCTCTCTCTCCCTCTTACTCTCTCTCTAACTCTCTCTAGTTCTCAAGATCCCCCCCCCTGTTCTCAGAAATTTCTCTCTCTTCCTCTCGCAAATCAAACCAAAAGCAACTCGGGCGGTGATGATAACGGTCGCACGGAGAGTAACTGGAGTGGATACGATTGTCTGATTCCAAAAGGCTGAACTGTGCTGCGCCGTGCCGCGCGTGTGTCGCGTGTTCGTGACGCCACTGCTGCCGTGCAACCCCGAGACAATTCCAGGCAAGTATTTTACTTGCTTACATGCTATATAACCTAGTTACAATCGTTTATTGCATAGATCATAGTGTTACACTTTTAGATTAATTATGTGTCATACATGTTCGACGTGTGTTCCCAATTAAAATATTCTTCTGAATTGACGGAACTGGATTACTTACATTGTCCCTCACTGTGATGAATACCGTGTGCAAATTTCGTTGGAAAATATGACCGTTAATGACTAAAACAACTACCCCCAAGTTTAACCGTAAAACTGGAATTTTCTTATACCTGAAAACTATTAAAATCGCCATAAATTGTATACACACTGGAACGACGCGCTCAAGGGCTTAAATCGAAGCCGACTCGACGAACTATAACCCTACACTAGTTTCCAGATATTCCTGTACTCAACTGTGTTAATATTTGGATCGGAGTGCGACTCTGGACTGCAGTCCAGAGCGACTCCAGTTTGTTGCTTGCTGTTCCGTAATGGGTACCATAGGATTTTCTGAAATCTTAAATTGCGGAACTCTGCTGTTTAGTTTAGATGAATCTGTTATCTAGATAATACAGGTGGTTTCATCCTGTTTCGTCATCTTTTACTATTTTATCTGTAATTTAAAAGATCGGGACGCATAACAGTCCTAACAGAATCAGAATTGACATACTAATAATAGACAGAGTATAACTCCTAACGTACAGACGCGATCGAAGGTCTGTCTATTGCGTTGAAAACCTTACTGAGAACCCTAGATTTCATTCAACTGTAGTGTCGCTAAATTCTGATCCCAACTGGGATTAAAATGCGTTCCGAAACGGACTTCTGATTCTGAAACCGGATTTCCAGCCGCGAGCGCTTAAAATGAAATGGTTATAATTAATGATCCTGGAATCCGATTGGCATGAAACTAAATTCAATGGATGGAAAACTGAACATACTAAGTATTACCTGTTTATCGTTTCGCTAAACTATACACGTACGTTTCATGATAAATCGTGCAAGTGATAAAATACTGTTTCATAACATCATAATCATGCTTATATACTGTTCACGCATCATATCATACCCATATCATTGTATTGATAACCTAGTGATATCGTGCATTTACCCGTGTTAGATTCTAGCGATGATTGTGGCAAGTACGTCAGTGTTCGTGTATCCGTGAATAAGTGAAAGTGATACGTACTTGTGCACAATCAGTAACCCTATTATTCTATTGCATTGTCGACGTCTGTGGGATGCGTGTACGTGTGACTATAAGTGGTATGGGACACTTATGGAAGCGCTTGCACGGGTGTCACAGATAAGGCACCAGACACTGCTATTTATCTTAGGTATTAGTCGGGACGTGCTTGATGGAGGTCCTGCCTCCAGTTATCGCGCAGACTTGTCACGGATCGATTAGTATTTAGAATTATGGTTAGCGTTTGATGTAGACCACGGGGTGTGGGGTGGTTTAAGTGTGAGTTCAACAGAATCTTGGGAGTCCCATGCCGGCTTATATATTTAGGGAGTTATATGGAGATTTACAGGGTATGTGATATTCACCGTGATATACATGTTGGGCCCGTGGTCCCTTGCCCTTGGGTTCTACCCTTAGGTGGAGGACACTCGCAAGTAGTTGACTCTCACACTTGAACTGACGATAGGCTTAGTGACCTGTATAGTGAGACTTAGAGACTGATAGGGATACTGGCATCGATATATCTTATATACTGTGTTGACAGACATGGCATGTTGTTCTACTGCTTTTACTGTTCCGCTGCATTGATTACTGCATGTTCATACCTATATCATTCTGATTTACTGCTACATATATCTGTTATCACTGTTAGAATTGTCATTAATTTATTGTTATCACATTCATATCCATGTTGCCATTGATTTATTGTTACACATATCTGTTACTATTGTAGAGTTGTCACATGATTTATATATTTTATATTGCTATTGTGTCGCTCTGACGACCTGAGTATGCATGCTCAGTGTGAGGAGAAGACTTAGCCTGGACCAGAACTAGACGTGCATCACAGACTTCTTGACTTGCCATTCCGAGTTACATTCGTTTATTTCCCATCAGGTCAGTTTATATTATTGTTCCTTTCAGTTACTGCATTTCTCATTACCTGCGCATCATTTACTGTTTACCATGAAAAACTAGAAGCCGAAGTGTGACTACGGCAGGACTTTTCCTTGACCGTAGGAGCATGGCTGGCCTTGTCTACCCCTAGTATTCCGTATTTTGGGAAGCAGGGCGTGACATGGTTTAGTTGGTATCAAAGCCAGGTTTTGCATCGATTGAGATTGCAGTTTTCCGTGTATAGTTTGGCAATCTAAGACATCCCTCGATCTAGGTTGTAAACTTGTCATTCTTGATCCATATTCACATCGTGTGTTCAGCTATCCTTTCGCTAGGGTTCCAGGTAACTTGGCAAAGTTTCGTGGTTTTAAGTGTGAACTACATCACGATTACACTACCATACTCTGTTTAAGTGACTTGAAGTCATACAGTTGATTTTTCCCCACTTGTAATAAAATCATCACCTCTAATATTCTTGAATCTTTGTCCTATCCATATTATATTTTGACTCGGTTAGCTTGTGACTTATATCATTCTCAAAATTGTTGTCTCAGGATCATGTCTTCCAACGACTCTTCGTCTTTATCCGCTCCCCAGAAACAGACCATTGAGATTCTGAGTGTACTGCAAGGTCTAAAGGAAGCCCAAGAGCGAACAAACGACTTGTTAGCCGAAGGACTGAGAAGAAAGGTGAATCAGGCACCAGCGGGAGTCTCAGATCAGAAAGGGATCCCCGTTAGACGAGGAAAAGAGAAGAGGATGAAGCGCCAATTTGTTTCCCCACGACAGAAGCAGCAGAAGACCCCATGTTGTGGGTATTGTAAAAGGCCAGGACATCTTCAAAGGGATTGTCGCCGCGCCCAAGGGAAATGTCTGATATGCGGGTCCAACAAACACCTCATCAACGGTTGCCCAGAAAGGAAGGAACTGCAGGGAGGAGACTCGTCCACACTCCCCACTTCTGCCAAGTGAGAATTACTGCGTAGTTCGCATTTCGAGGATAAAGCAGACCCAACGCAGGATCCAACTCGCGTGACGAGAATGCAGCGATCTAGCAATCAAAGAAGAATTTTATGTTTTCTACTCTCAGTAATAATGTTGTCATCTTCTTATGAATATTTCTTTCAGTTTGAAATCTTGTATCCGCTGAACTTTTGATTGAATGCAATAAAACTTGAATCATAAAATATGTATCATTCTCTTGTTTTCTCCCTATTTATATTATTCGTTATCACAGCATTATTATCCTGGTATTTTTCAATTCCGGCCACCGTATATCTTTCTATACTTCGTACACTTAACTACTTCCTTGATATGTCCCATTGCCTAATCATAACTCTTTCTTTTCAGGCCATGGCCCACCCCGGAGCAGCGCCGCATCTAGATGAGGATGCGCAGTCATGCGTTTCCTTAGACCGCACGCTGATGAGTTCTGACGATGAGATCAACGGTCCCCAGGTCAATTTTGGAAACAGCGATTCAGAGGACGAAGGAGCAGCCGCCCCAGAGTTTAACATGATAGACGATTCCGACGAAGAGGTTGGAGACCCTGAAGAGAACCCGATAGAGGAAGATCCCGATGAAGGTCCGATAGAAGAAAATCCAGTGGAGGAAGACCCCATGGAAGAGAACCCAGAAGGAGAGGATCACATGGAATCGGACCTCGATGAAGAAGCTCCACCCGAGGAAGAAAGACCGGAAGATCAAGACCCTGCTGTGGAAGAACTTCCAATGGCAATGCCCGCGAGACGATATGGGAATGGACGCCCCTACCTGAGCGCGCGAGCCTACCGCAACCTAGTGAACCTCCACAACCGCGACTGACGGGATTTCTTTTGATGTTGTCTTTTCTGGCCAAATAAAACTGTGTATAGTTTTGGGCCACTTCTCGTCTTTGAGAATGCTTTGTTTAAAATCCTTTGAAATGAAATAAATTGTTAAGTTCGCTAATCCATCGATCTTCTTAGTTCCCTTGATGTTTGATATTTCTTCTATACAATTATTCTTCCTACTGAGATCTGTCCACTCCTACTCCTTACATTGTCTTAACACTCACCGAGATTAACCAGTACCACACCCGATCTTCTAGAGGTCCACCCTCCATCCCTCGCCTGTGCCCGTTTGAGATCCTTCTGGGAGGAGAACATTTTTTTAGTGAAATTTCCGAGTTAGCTAACCCTTCAAATTTTTGATTCATATGATGTACCGACCGTCACCATTTCCCCTACTTTTCCCTTGTAGTCCTTTGTTGCTCACCCTTACTTCCTGTGCTGACCCGATCCCAGTCTCCTTGATCTTCGGCCTAAAGCCGTCATACCCCAACCTTTGAATGATCCACATTTCTTATAATCTTTACCCTAGATAGCCTTATACATTTTTATGTGTTTTCTTATTACCCTATATATATTTAGGGAATTTATCATTCGAAAATTTTGGTTTTCAGTATTTTGTATTTATCGAAGAGTGTGTGTTATTGACAAATTAGCTTTATGTATTGTAAGCACACTGCTATTATCTTCAGTTTTTAGTAGCGCAACCTTACACCGCGCATACTTTTGGTCTATGCTTCTTAATTTCACTATACCAGTTTTCTAAAATATTTTAAACCTATTTTATCAATACCTTATCCTAAAATGTTTTAACCTACCGACTAAATTTCACTACTTTATCGTCGTTGCTTTATTTTTGGGTTTTGTGCCTATGATTACTATTATAAATGATTGTGCCTTATACTTATTTTCTGTCGTGCTACCTTTAACATACTTATACGTGCACATAATTGAGCTTCGATTTTGTCGAGTACGCCTCGAATAATATTGTTCGTTATTGTTGTTATTTATATTTCCGTATTTATATTTGTTCTTACATATTTATAACTTTAAATTTCTCCGTCCACATATTTCTAGTAAATCTTTATGTGTTAGTTTGCAATATGATAGCTTTGCCTATATTTATATAACTTATCGTTTATTTTAAATTTTGAGGACGAAATTTTTGTAAGGGTGGTAAGATTTAAGACCCGGTTCTTTTTATACGCCTAAAATTCGTATTTCCCTTTTTAAACCAAATTTTGTTATTTAATAAAAACCCAAATCCCATAGTATCCAAAATTGTCCCAAATTATTTCCACCAAGCCGACCCCATTCTTTTCCCATAATTTTTTATTTCCTCAGCCTAACGCCTTTGGTCAGCCCAGAGAGAGTAAGGAAATGGAAATTCATTGTATTTAAACCAAAACCCCAAATTTCTCATCTCCATTATTCTTTTCCTTAATCCCCAAGCCCATCCCTTTATTTGTTTCATAAACTTCCCTTCAGCCGCAGCCCAGTCCAGCCCTCTCTAAATACTTAACCCTTTTTCTTTAACTTTCTGGCCCATTCTCTTAACTTCTCCATTTAATTTTCTTTTATTCTTATGGCCCGGCCCACCTTTCTCTCCTCAGCACCGCGCCCGCTTCACCCACGACCCGACCCGCTTCTACACCCCCTTCTTCCTCTAACGGCTATTTTTCCTTCCCGCTCGCGACCTATTTCCCCCGCCGCACCCCACGCCTGCGCTCACGTCGCTGCTCGTCACGCGCCGTTCGCGAACGTTACCACGACGCGCGCCCTTCACCTCTCTCCTCTACCCACTACTCCCTCTTCCCTCTCACACATTTCCTTTCCTCCTTTTTCTTAACCCACTCCCGCAAGCCACCGCCTCCATCGCCACACTTCCACCGGCAACGAAGACGATTGCCGATCCCTCCTCCTTCATCACTTCACTCTCCTCCCTCACTCACTCCTCTCTCCCACCGACCAAACTCCCCTGCACCATCGCCGTCGTCATCATCGTCGTCGTCGACATCATCACCATCGCCGTCATTGTCATCATCGTCGTCGTCGTCATCCTCCTCACCATCCCTTTCCCTCTACACTCTCTCACTCTCTGTCTGTGACTACTCTCTCTCTCTCTTTCTCATTCTGCTCTCTCTCTCTCTCTCCCTCACTGCAGTCTCTCTCTCCCTGCTCCTATCTCTCTATTTCTCTCCTTCACTCTTTATCTCTCAGTTTTCTCACCCTCTCTCTCTCTCTCTGTGCTCCCTCTCTCTAATCTCTGTCTCTCTCTCACTCTACAACTCTCTCTCCCTCCCTCTTACTCTCTCTGTAACTCTCTCTAGTTCTCAAAATCCCCCCCCTGTTCTCAGAAATTTCTCTCTCTTCCTCTCGCAAATCAAACCAAAAGCAACTCGGGCGGTGATGATAACGGTCGCACGGAGAGTAACTGGAGTGGATACGATTGTCTGATTCCAAAAGGCTGAACTGTGCTGCGCCGTGCCGCGCGTGTGTCGCGTGTTCGTGACGCCACTGCTGCCGTGCAACCCCGAGACAATTCCAGGCAAGTATTTTACTTGCTTACATGCTATATAACCTAGTTACAATCGTTAATTGCATAGATCATAGTGTTACACTTTTAGATTAATTATGTGTCATACATGTTCGACGTGTGTTCCCAATGAAAATATTCTTCTGAATTGACGGAACTGGATTACTTACATTGGCCCTCGCTGTGATGAATACCGTGTGCAAATTTCGTTGGAAAATATGACCGTTAATGACTAAAACAACTACCCCCAAGTTTAACCGTAAAACTGGAATTTTCTTGTACCTGAAAACTATTAAAATCGTCATAAATTGTATACACACTGGAACGACGCGCTCAAAGGCTTAAATCGAAGCCGACTCGACGAACTATAACCCTATACTAGTTTCCAGATATTCCTGTACTCAACTGTGTTAATATTTGGATCGGAGTGCGACTCTGGACTGCAGTCCAGAGCGACTCCAGTTTGTTGCTTGCTGTTCCGTAATGGGTACCATAGGATTTCCTGAAATCATAAATTGCGGAACTCTGCTGTTTAGTTTAGATGAATCTGTTATCTAGATAATACAGGTGGTTTCATCCTGTTTCGTCATCTTTTACTATTTTATCTGTAATTTAAAAGATCGGGATGCATAACAGTCCTAACAGAATCAGAATTGACATACTAATAATAGACAGAGTATAACTCCTAACGTACAGACGCGATCGAAGGTCTGTCTGTTGCGTTGAAAACCTTACTGAGAACCCTAGATTTTATTCAACTGTAGTGTCGCTAAATTCTGATCCCAACTGGGATTAAAATGCGTTGCGAAACAGACTTCTGATTCTGAAACCGGATTTCCAGCCGCAAGTGCTTAAAATGAAATGGTTATAATTAATGATCCTGGAATCCGATTGGCATGAAACTAAATTCGATGGATGGAAAACTGAACATACTAAGTATTACCTGTTTATCGTTTCGCTAAACTATACACGTACGTTTCATGATAAATCGTGCAAGTGATAAAATACTGTTTCATAACATCCTAATCATGCTTATATACTGTTCACGCATCATATCATACCCATATCATTGTATTGATAACCTAGTGATATCGTGCATTTACCCGTGTTAGATTCTAGCGATGATTGTGGCAAGTACGTCAGTGTTCGTGTATCCGTGAATAAGTGAAAGTGATACGTACTTGTGCACAATCAGTAACCCTATTATTCTATTGCATTGTCGACGTCTGTGGGATGCGTGTACGTGTGACTATAAGTGGTATGGGACACTTATGGAAGCGCTTGCACGGATATCACAGATAAGGCACCAGACACTGCTATTTATCTTAGGTATTAGTCGGGACGTGCTTGATGGAGGTCCTGCCTCCAGTTCTCGCGCAGACTTGTCACGGATCGATTAGTATTTAGGGTTATGGTTAGCGTTTGATGTAGACCATGGGGTGTGGGGTGGTTTAAGTGTGAGTTCAACAGAATCTCGGGAGTCCCATGCCGGCTTATATATTTAGGGAGTTATATGGAGATTTACAGGGTATGTGATATTCACCGTGATATACATGTTGGGCCCGTGGTCCCTTGCCCTTGGGTTCTACCCTTGGATGGAGGACACTCGCGAGTGGTTGACTCTCACACTTGAACTGACGATAGGCTTAGTGACCTGTACAGTGAGACTTAGAGACTGATAGAGATACTGGCATCGATATATCTTATATACTGTGTTGACATACATGGCATGTTGTTCTACTGCTTTTACTGTTCCGCTGCATTGATTACTGCATGTTCATACCTATATCATTCTGATTTACTGCTACATATATCTGTTATCACTGTTAGAATTGTCATTGATTTATTGTTATCACATTCATATCCATGTTGCCATTGATTTATTGTTACACATATCTGTTACTATTGTAGAGTTGTCACATGATTTATATATTTTATATTGCTATTGTGTCGCTCTGACGACCTGAGTATGCATGCTCAGTGTGAGGAGAAGACTTAGCCTGGACCAGAACTAGACGTGCATCACAGACTTCTTGACTTACCATTCCGAGTTATATTCGTTTATTTCCCATCAGGTCAGTTTATATTATTGTTCCTTTCAGTTACTGCATTTCTCATTACATGCGCATCATTTACTGTTTACCATGAAAAACTAGAAGCCGAAGTGTGACTATGGCAGGACTTTTCCTTGACCGTAGAAGCATGGCCGGCCTTGTCTACCCCTCGTATTCCGTATTTTGGGAAGCGGGGCGTGACATTTAGATCCCTATCACCTAAGGCTTTTCAATTTTATGGGCCGTAAAGGTCCCATATAAGCATTTTCTCCCTACGAGTCAAAAGGATCTCGTAGGTGTATTTTCTCCTTAGGAGTCGTGGGGACTCCTAAGTGTGTTGCTCCTTTGTGAGTCGTAAGGATCTCACAAGGGAAATTTCTCCTCACAAAGTCAAGAGGATTTTGCGAGTACATTTCATCTCTTTTTCACGAGTTTGCGCCCTTTCGGGTTTTCACAAACTCGCCAGCAGTCCTGCTGTTTTTACTCACGGAGCCCTTTCGGGTTATCATCCGTGCCCATTTTGCTTGTGGATATACCCTTTTTTTCTTTTTTTTAATCTTCACCGCCGGTAGGACTTTGAATGTGGTCTCGCCGGTAAGACTTGGGAGAGATTGGGATCGTTTTACGCCCGTGGATTGTATATGGTTTTACAGGATGTATGATCCAGACCGTAGGGTCGGAAAAATTTCGGGACTTTGTCGGCGTCTGCATCGCTGCACTCGAATATGGTACCAGGAGCAACTCATCATTCGCCGTTGGGGTATGGGATTTGGAATTTGGTTGGCGTCTGCATCGCTGCACTGGAATATGATACCAGGAGTGACCCATCATTCTCCATTGCCTATTGGGAAGCGATGGCTTAGGAGACAGGTTTAGAACCCTATCACCTAAGGCTTTTCAATTTTATGGGCCGTAAGGGTCCCATAAAAGCATTTTCTCCCTACGAGTCGTAAGGATCCCGTAGGTGCATTTTCTCCTTAGGAGTCGTGAGGACCCTCAAGTGTGTTTTTCCTTTGTGAGTCGTAAGGTTCCCACGAAGGTTTGTTCTCCTCATGCATCGTGAGGACACATGAGTGGGTCTTCCCAATGGAGCATAATTCCAAGGGCGGGGACCAGCCACGTAACTAGTGATTACGTTGGGGCATGGGTATGATGAGAATTATTTGAGCCCGTGGATTATATATGGTAGTCAATTTGGGGACTGGCCGTAGGGCTGGAAGAATTTTGGGAAATTGTATTTTGGTTGGCGTCTGCATCGCTGCACTGGAATATGGTATCAGGAGCGACTCATCATTCGCCGTAGGGATTTGAGTTTCGGACAGCGTCTGCATCGCTGCACTGGAACATGGTACCAGGAGCAACTCATCATTCGCCGTTGGGACATTCAGAGTTTGGTTGGCGTCTGCATCGCTGCACTGGAATATGGTACCAGGAGCGACTCATCATTCGCCTTTTTTTACCACGATTGCTTTATCATTTCAGCTTTTCTTATTGCGAAGGTCGCGGTTGTCCTATCATTTCGGCTATTTATTCGCGGTTGCCCCATCATTTCGGCTTTATTTTCATCTTTATTTTACTCGCTGATTTTTATTGCGAGTTCCCCCACTAAGTCAATCGAAACTTCGGAATGGACTCAAATAGTTTCCTTTGGCAGTAAACTCAGAAAACTTTCGCTAGCAATTCTTCTTCACAGTTTCAGTAATAACTTCGGCTTTTCTTTTTATTTATTTATTTACACATTCCTTTTTTTATTTACACACATTTTTTTTACATTCCCGGTTTAACGACTTAGAGGTCGACTGGTGTTCCCAGTTTAATGACGTGGTGGTCGATCGTTCCCAGTTTAACGACGTGGTGGACAGTTTGCTTATCCCAGCTCCTTGAACTTTGATCTTGGCGGAGCTGTGTTGATGACCGTAGCTCTGTGGCTTGCCGATACATCCGAGGACTGTGAGGTTTTTCCAAGCCCGTATTGGTCCTCTGCCCAATCTTTGAAAACACAGCAGTCTTCAATGGTATGACTCACCGCCAAATGGTATGGGCAGTATACGGGATTGTCGGTCATATTTATTTCATGTGGCCTCTTCGGAATAGGCAGTTGCAGACCGTTGTTCAAGGCTTCCTCAAATATATTGCGGACCTCATCCCTCCTGAAGGAGTACACCTTCTTCTTTCTCTCCATTAGAGTAGGTGCCTTTACTGATGTTGGTCCTTGAGCCCGATCAGTTTTTGGTTCGCCCTTTTCAGATAATGACACATGTCTAGGAGGATTAGGTTCCTGATTGATATGGATTTATGTGTGTGTAGTTAGTTAACCGCAATCAATAACGGTGTCGCGTATAGCTAGACCGAGATGAGTACGGGTCGTCCTCTGGGAAACGTTGAATATTTTATTCTTACTTTAGGCGTGTTGAGAAAGAAAGGAGGAAGAATAAAGAATGGTTGAAGGATCTAGATCTACGTTAAACATGGATGCAAAATATAGATCTAGATTAACTACGGATGTAGGTTTATAGTAGAAGGGGGCTTGTAGGGTTCATTAAAATCTAGTAGTCATGGATGATTAATTAAAGATTACTCTTTTTATCCTTTAATAGATTTAAAACTAGAACGACAGTGATGCATGTAGATTAGGGTTTCTGGAGGGAAAAGGGTTCCCACTCTTAACCCCTATCTCGACATGGAACTCCGTTCATATCTAGCCTTTACCAAAACAATAGTTAATCTAATCTCTAATCGTGGTCGCGATTATCAATGAATTGATACCGCGCCCAATTAGGATGTTAACTATTCTTTTGATAAAGTTTATAAATTTTATAGGACTTAAAAAGAGTTTAAGGGTCTTCATCATCCATTAACCTACCATAATCCTATGAACCCTAACAAGCGGAGAATTACTCGCGCATGTTGGGAGAAGAAGAGATGGAGAGAGAAATCATATTAAAAACTACAAAGAAATAGAATAAGAAAAACAACTGCCTTTATTAATCAACAAAATTCATTTACACTGTGTTCCCTTAGAAAATGATTACAAAATGCTAGTTTGCTTCTCGATCTCTTCTAAGGAGGTAGACTAACAGTTGATGATCAGCCTGGATGCGTGAGCCGTCGCGGACTTCGTGATCTCGTCGGCTTGATGCCTTTTCCAAGAGGCTCTCAGTCCTTATTTATACTCCAAAAGCCAGAACCCTAGCTTCCAAATTTGGAAGCAAGAGGTTAGGATTCAACAGAAAAAATCCCAGCTCACAATTCCTCTGTCACGCGGCGGATCCGCGGCCAAATGGTGGATTTGGCCGCGGATCCGCGGCCAAATAGTAAGCTTGTTGGATTTGGTCTTTTGGGCTTTCATCTGTGTGACACGTGGCGATCTTTTGAATCTCAGGAAACTAAAAATCTTCTCGTGGTTGCTGCCAGACTTGATTTCATAGTTTGCTTTCTTAATTAGGCAGGTTTGCTTTAACAACTTTGATTCCTTTGATTTTAGCCCTGAAAATTCTGCACAACAACTCCACAAATAATATTAGTAGAGTTTGTTTTATTGAGATATTAATTTCAACATTAAGATTTGGTCAATGATATTTTTGCATATATTTTCCTACCAAATGTTAATTATAATATATCAACACATGAAAAATAGTATTTTTACAGATAAACCCTCATATGTATCATATATTATAATAAACACCTTTTCTAGCATAGAAATAGTATGAAAAATGTAATAACAAATGTGTAGTTTTATCAACTGAACAAATACGCCCAAACTTATCTTTGATCGTCCCGAGCAAACTAGTTTATTCAAGAGAAGGAGAAAAAGAAAGGAGAAAACTAAGCACACTTTCGTAGGCAAACATGATTGCACTGAGCACGTGCAACAAGCCGTTAAACCTCTAGGTGTCCCTAGTAGGAGGAGTGTTGTCTCCTGAGGGTTTTCAGCAGATTACACCCACAAAATCCTATAATAAAAGAGGGATGGTGAAATTTACATATAAATATAAGAACCATAAAAGAAATACTTTGAAATTTTAGAGTTTCCAACTACACTAGCTTTTTAGTTGTCATGAGCCCTATCTTAATAGTCATGAAAAGATGTTAGAAATCACTTCATCCCTCAATAAAACATCATCTTTATTCTTCATTCCTACCTTTCATCCAAACATCGATCATATACCCCTACGTGTGTGAATAGAACATCCCTGCACTCGGAGAATTCAGTTCAAGCTATCATACTCTTGTCCATCTACCTCGGTACTTTTTAATTTGATGAATATTTGGTTGGATTTGCTCGCACATTTTTCATGCGATCGTTAATACTTCTTGAGGTACTAACCGACCGATTACTCATGTGCTTGCTGATTAGTATTTTCCTCGTCTTACACCACCTAAAGCTTAGCAGTGACTCCCAGACCAGTTGGTCTAAGGCACTAGGTGATGAAGCACTCTCGCTATATTTTTTTATTGCTGCCTTTGTGATAACAAAACCAGTGTTCATTTTTCTCCACCATTTTATCTTTTATTCATTTTCTTTTTACTTCCTTCATACTTTGGCTTTTAGATAAGAGCATTTCAAGGTATCCTCTACTATCCCGAGTTTCAAGACGTGTATAAGTGCGTATAGTAGGGTATCAACATTCAAATGTTTGGCTTTCAGAATAGGAACTATTTTTCAGACCTATTTTTATCCTCAGATTAGTGACTTCTTTCATCTTACTAACCCTTGGGACAACGGCTCATAACTACTTATTACTAGTTCGTTTAAGAAAACTTCTAATTTTCTTGGTTTTCTTAAATTTTTCCAATCTTTTGGATGTAATTTTCACTATCTAATCTTTTATTATCAAAAAAAAAATTTGTGTGCTTATATATAGTATAATGCAAAGTATCGCGTAAATAAGCACAAACCTCCCCCAAACCTGTTTACAGCAGTGTTCTCGCTGATGTCATCCGTTAAGCTCAAAAACCTGTAGACTTGGGAGGAAAAGGGGACAAGAAATAATGAAAGTGAAATCCTCCCCCAAACTTCTTTTTGGCTCACAATTTTGTAAAAATCATTTTCTTTCAAGAGCCAAAATATACCCCCCTCCCAAACTTGAGTTAAACAAAGTTAATCTTTTAAAATCACGCGAGGGGGTCAAGATTATTGGTCAATGCCATGCTTTGCAAAGACCGAAAGTCAACACCAACCATTCAAAAAATTTATCGATGAAGCACCAAGGTTGGTGGAAGAACATGTCACCTTTCGACGTGAAGAAGTGGGGAGGTGATAAGAGATGTGATGGAAAAGGATTGCGTCTCAATTTGGAGAGACGACACAGTGATAGTGATGATGGATTACTCGCATTTTCGTGATTGTCCAGAAGAAGGGGTGGAGGTTCAATTTCTTTATCTTGGAGTTGATTCATCTCAACACCCGTGTCTTTTAAAAATGCGAGTTCATCAGCGAAAATTTCCTCAAAGCTTTCATCGATACCCCAAAGAATAATGTCATCAAAAAAAATGGGGTGATCGTCAGACTCTATAAAAAGTTTCTCATCAGCGTTAGATGTTGACCCGGACAACTCGGTGGAAGAGTCCGTGTATGTATAATACATGGTTGAGTCAAGCAACAACATATAAAAAGAGTCAGTATTATGAGGTTGATCAAATTCTCTGCTGTCAACATCCATTAATTCGACAGAACACACATGAGCATAGGGTTCGGAGGGTTCACTTCCCAACTTGTAAATGTTAAGCTCAATTAACTTCTTTCCAAAGGATAGGGTCATAGAGCTGTTTCTACAATTGATTACTGCGTTGGAAGTTTTCAGGAAGGGTCGACCGAGTATCACCGGGATTTGATTTCGTAGGTTCGCTACAGGTTGTGTATCTATAACGATAAAGTCCACAGGGAATATAAATTCCCCAACTTTGATTAACACATCCTCTAGCTCACCCCTAGGTTGGGTGATAGATCGATCGGCCATCTAAAGAGTGCAATACGCAGGTTTTAACTCTCCGATCCCTAATTGCTCATAAACAGAATACGGAAGCAAGTTAACACTAGCACCTAAATCGAGTAGAGCACGATTGATATTTTTACCCCCAATAGAAATAGAAATTGTAGGACTTCCGGGGTCCTTTCGTTTCTTGGGTAGTTGTTGTTTAAAAGCAGTGCTCACATTACTCACAAGGAAAACTTTTTTAGGTACTTGAACTTTTCTCTTCCTAGTGCACAAGTCCTTTAGGATTTTCGCATAAGACGGGACTTGTTGAATAGCATCTAGGAGAGGAATGTTTATGTTAACTTGCTTAAAAATTTCCACAATCTTCTCCATTTGTGGATTTGGTCTGTTGCCCCTTAACCTGTTTGGATAAGGTGCTTTATCAATAAGGTTTGGGTCCAAAATTGGAGAGGATTGTGGGGATGGAATGGATCCCAGAATTGGAGTGGGGATCGTTTTAGATTGATTTGTGGAAGTGGGCTGAGGGTTCGAGCCTTGGGGAAAATGGAGAATAGGCTCGGAAGAAGGTGGGAGATTAGACGAATTAGGGGAAGAAGTAGAAGCTGGGGTATCATTGGTGTCACTAACATCATCAAATTGCTCACCCACTCAGTTATTCAGCACTTTTCCCGATCTTAACGTAATAACGGCACTCACGTTATAACTTTGTGAGTGGCCAGGATTCGGTAAGGGTTGAGATAGGAGTTTCCCTTTCTCTCCCGCACTCATTGCGGCGTTTAACTGTGCAATTTGGTTTTCTATTGATTTAATACTCTCACCGTGGGAGGCGGAGTCTTTCTTTATGGTATCAATAGAAGACTTCATATCAGCCGACATTTGCATGGAATGTTTCATAAACAAATCCAAAGTTTGTGCGAGTGAAGAGTTATCAGTACCGGCCAATTGCGGTGCGGAAGTGTTGGCCGGATTTTGAAAATTTTGTGACTGAAAGGGGTGCTGACTTTGTGGTTGTGGTTGCTGTGGAAGAGGTCTTTGATAATTGCTTTGGAACTGGTTTTGATTTTGGTGTTGGTTTTGGTTCCAAGAAAAGTTAGGATGATTCCCCCATCCTTGATTGTACGTGGAAGAATAAGGATCGTTTCTAGGTCGCTGCTGAAAAGCAGCATTAGTTTGCTCGTGACCTTGAAACGATGCATTCATAGGACATTCTTCCGTCAAGTGTGAAGGATCTGAACAGCAACCACACACGGTTTTAGGAAGCGTAACCTGGTTTAGGGAGGCTAATGAAAATTTGTTCTCAATAGCGTCGAGTTTCTTCTGCATCGCTGCCATTTCGGCTTTTACTGCGATAGAAATATCGAGCTGATGAATACCTCTCTTAGTTGAAGGTGGTCTTACACTTTCCCACTGCAAGGTGTTTTCAGCGAGATCTTCCAGATATTTCCACTCTTCACCGTCATCTTTAGACATGAAATTGCATTGACACATTGTTTCAAGCATCTGCTTTGTCGCTGGATTAATGCCCTCATATATAATTCGACATAAATCCCATCTTTGTACTCCATGATGAGGACATTGGACAAGCAGATCCTTGAAACGTTCAAAGCACTTCCAAAATGGTTCATTGGGAAGCTGGGTGAACTGGTTGATCTCGCTCCTAATATGGGCAGTCTTATGGTTTGGATAAAACTTCTTAATAAATGCTATTACTAATTCATCCCAATTAGTGATAGAGTGTGCAGCAGTATTATAAAGCCATTTTTCTGCCAAGTCGCACAGAGTGAATGGGAGAAGACGCAAGCGAATAGCATCCACAGTCAGTTGTGAAGTACCCATCATTGCGCATACGTTTTCGAATTTAGTGATGAAAACGTACGCGTCTTCAGATTCAAGCCCATGAAATTTGGGCAACAGATTGATGTAATGGGGTTTAATTTCAAAATTATCCCCGTTAGCTGGTGGAATAGATAGACAAGTGGGAAGTGGACCACGGATAGGATAGCATCTCTCTTGGAGGGAGATGCGCGGTAGATTCTGAGCACCTACGGGCGGTGGCAGCGTGGTGTTATAATCTGATGGAGTATCGTCTATCTCGGTCGATGTGGTGTGTGGTGGGGGAAAAGAATATGAAGAAGCACCGACTTCGGAGTCGATAGCAGGAACGCGGACAAGACGGGCACTAGAATCCCGTGTCCAGCCAAGCATGCACTAAGCGGGTTTAGCGCAAGTGGCAGCGTGTGTACTTTTAAAAATGGTTTGTTTTGAAAAGTGTGTCGGACTTAGACAAATCACACAAAAATGCACAAACAACCCTAGAACTAAGATTACCTAGGTCAAGTCTCTAGACCGCTCCTAGACTTCCAAAGGACAAGCCGTAGGATCAATCCTCTATCACCTCTTTACTACCCTTGTGGCCAGGTAAGTGCCAGGTAAGTTGGAGGTATCCACTACGTAAGTAGTGGGCCTAATTAAGTAACCACTTGCCTTAGACACACTTGCCTAGACACCACAAAAGTAATGCGGATAAGCGATAGATTACCCACGATCTTCCTCTGTCCTTATTGAGCGCGACAGTCCTTGGAGTCTTGTCTAGATATTTTTTAAATTAATATAGGGTTGATGCGGATGCTCGGTTTGTGATTTGTAGGGCTTAGGAAGGGTTATAAAATCCCCACCTAATCTGGATTTGGTCTTTGCCCCTTAAAATCTGTATTAAAATATGCAAAACAAACCAATCACAAAAATTTACAAAAAGATTTTTGAGCGGCAATATTTTGCAAAGAATCCTGCAGAAAAGATATTTTATTGGATTTCAGAGGAGAGAGAAGGAGGTTAGAATCTTACCAGAGAAGTTTGGAACCCTAGAACCTCTAACCCGCCGCGCTTCCGCCACGAATATGGTGTATCTGCCGCGGTTCCGCGGCAAGAAGGAAGGATCAATTGATGAAATTTGCTACGTAGCCTCCTATACTCCTCTGGATCTTGATGAATGTCTCTATCTTCCTGTTTCCTCAAGTTTATGACTCCAGATCTCCTTGCAAAAAAAATTCACACACTTCGTTAAAAATATGATTTGCAGTTTTGTTTTAATTATGATATAGATCGTATAAGAATTCAACACAAATAGTAAGAATAAAAAATTACGCACGTATCCCCGGCAACGGCGCCATTTGATTGATGTGGATTTATGTGTGTGTAGTTAGTTAACCGCAATCAATAACGGTGTCGCGTGTAGCTAAACCGAGATGAGTACGGGTCGTCCTCTGGGAAACGTTGAATATTTTATTCTTACTTTAGGCGTATTGAGAAAGAAAGGAGGAAGAATAAAGAACGGTGAAGAATGGTTGTAGGATCTAGATCTACGTTAAACACGGATGCAAAATATAGATCTAGATTAACTACGGATGTAGGTTTTATAGTAGAAGGGGGCTTGTAGGGTTCATTAAGATTTAGTAGTCATGGATGATTAATTAAAGATTACTCTTTTTATCCTTTAATAGATTTAAAACTAGAACGACAGTGATGCATGTAGATTAGGGTTTCTGGAGGGAAAAGGGTTCCCACTCTTAACCCCTATCTCGACATGGAACTCCATTCATATCTAGCCTTTACCAAAACAATAGTTAATCTAATCTCTAATCGTGGTCGCGATTATCAATGAATTGATACCGCGCCCAATTAGGATGTTAACTATTCGTTTGATAAAGTTTATAAACTTTATAGGACTTAAAAAGAGTTTAAGGATCTTCATCATCCATTAACCTACCCTAATCCTATGAACCCTAACAAGCGGAGAATTACTCGCGCATGTTGGGAGAAGAAGAGATGGAGAGAGAAATCATATTAAAAACTACAAAGAAATAGAATAAGAAAAACAACTACCTTTATTAATCAAAAAAATTCATTTACACTTTGTTCCCTTAGAAAATGATTACAAAATGCTAGTTTGCTTCTCGATCTCTTCTAAGGAGGTAGACTAACAGTTGATGATCAGCCTGGATGCGTGAGCCGTCGCGGACTTCATGATCTCGTCGGCTTGATGCCTTTTCCAAGAAGCTTTCGGTCCTTATTTATACTCCAAAAGCCAGAACCCTAGCTTCCAAATTTGGAAGCAAGAGGTTAGGATTCAACAGAAAAAATCCCAGCTCACAATTCCTCTGTCACGCGGTGGATCCGCGGCCAAATGGTGGGTTTGGCCGCGGATCCGCGACCAAATAGTAAGCTTGTTGGATTTGGTCTTTTGGGCTTTCATCTGTGTGACACGTGGCGATCTTTTGAATCTCAGGAAACTGAAAATCTTCTCGTAGTTGCTGGCAGACTTGATTTCATAGTTTGCTTTCTTAATTAGGCAGGTTTGCTTTAACAACTTTGATTCCCTTGATTTTAGCTCTGAAAATTCTGCACAACAACTCCACAAATAATATTAGTAGAGTTTGTTTTATTGAGATATTAATTTCAACATTAAGATTTGGTCAATGATATTTTTGCATACATTTTCCTACCAAATGTTAATTATAATATATCAACACATGAAAAATAGTATTTTTACAGATAAACCCTCATATGTATCATATATTATAATAAACACCTTTTCTAGTATAGAAATAGTAGGAAAAATGTAATAACAAATGTGTTGTTTTATCAACTGAACAGTTCCCGAAAGGTTTCGGTCTCCATTTGTATGAAATCGGCGGTTGTAGCTTGACTGTTTGCTAACACGCCTTTAGACAGTTCTATCTCTCCCATCTTATATTACCTTTCGACCCAATTTTTGAAGACGAATCAGTCCTCAATGGCATGACCTATCACTCTGTGATAGGGGCAATATTTTGGGTCGTCGGTCATATTCGCTTCTCACGGCCTTTTTGATTCTGGCAGTTGTAGACCATTTCTTAGGTCATCCTTGAATATCTTATGGACTTTGTCCCTTTTGAAGGAATAGACCTTATCCAGTTTCTCTTTCAGAGGCGATTCCCCTTCGGTGAATGTGTCAGAGGGACTGGAGGCTGATCACGACCGTTTTTCGCGAAGGCGCTCCGCTCTTAGGCAGAAGGTGTTATTAGTTGGCTACCTCCGGGTATCTATCCCTGACTCATGAACCAAACTTTGATTCTGCTGTAATTGCAATCGGGCGACCTGGGTCGCGAGATCTGCCGCGACGTTTGCCAATTCGTCGACCTTGAACTGTACCTTGGCTAACTTCTCATCGCTTTCCTGAAGCTGCCTCTGAAGCCATCAGAATAATGCTTGTTCTATAATTCCGGATATGATAACCGGGTCATCCTTATTGCCTGAGCTCAATTCCGCAGTAACCACGGGCTCCTTTGGCTTATCGGCCTGAGCGAGGTCTTCATCATTTAGACCGAGCCGATGCTGAGTAGCGTCAACCATATCATCACCGTGGCTGTGAAGCATAGGAGGGTTCGTTTCTTCATGTCCGACCATGTAGATAGTGTGGACCATATATCCAGCCATCTCTTTATCTTTGGCGACTGATTTTGAAGAGCTGTCTGGGCTTTGGAAATTCATAAATTTTAACATGGCTAGAGTCCTAGCCCTTTTGTTAGCTCTGTATCTGAGCAGCTTCTGCCTCAGCTTCTCTGCCTTGAGTGCTTGGCAGGCTTCGGCTCTTCGGGAAGCCGACATAGGCCGAGTGATAGGGAGCTTAGAGAAGATACCCAATCGAGCAATTGTCAGGGGCGCCGCTGGAGCTTGCCCGAGATGTGGCCTTGCCCCCAGCTGGAGCGACGAAGAGACGTTCGGAAACGGATTTGCGTTTGGGTTGGGGCGCCCTCGAGACCACCACATTTAGCCTCTTGCCTTTCGAGACCGGTTTGTCGGTTACCAGAGCTTGAGGTGCAGGAATGGCGTTAGCTGGCACAAATAGAATAGAGCCGAACTGTAGCAGCGGCTCCTCCCACTGTTGCCCAAGACTGGCCGGGTGGACCGTCCTGGAGTCCATCTTCATCGCGTATGAGATGGGAGCTGAGTTCATCTTTGGTGATATTGTTGAAAATTGATTGCTTGGAAAGCTGCATGAAAGAAAATTATTTTAGTATAAATATAGATATGTATATTGATTGACTTCGCATGAACGTTTAACCCGAAATATGGGAGGGGAGATTGGTCCCACCGGGCGTGCCAGAATTTATAGGGTGTTTTTCATCACCCCATTGAGATGGGAATATGCGCGTGCTTGTCAGGCACATTACAGATTCCCCCTGCCTAGGGTAGGCTGGGGTTTATTGATTGTGGGGATCCGAATCTCCGGCAGCCGCGGACTAAGCTGCCGTTAATTACCTCTCGCTTTTGGAGCGAGGAAACCTCCGATTAACGGGTTAAACTGGTCATGCAAACTCAATGTGCAGTGTTGTGTTTTGAAGGGGTTTTGGATATACCAGGGGCCCCGCAGAGTTTTTACGGGGGTCCCGCTACCCGGATAGCGGGCTGGGGGTCAAGGGGGCTAGCATCTCCCCGTTAGAATTTTTTTTTCTAACAGGAACAGTGTGGTGGAGTATGTATGTGTGTATGCATATATATATATATATAAGGGAAAGGGCATCCAAAGAATGCGTGGGGGCCAGCGCCTCGCGTGCATGGCACGCAGGCGCTGGGCGCTGGATGCCTCACGTGCTCGGCACGTGGGCGCCAGCGCTCTGGGCACTGGGCGCACCACGTGCTCGGCACGTGGGCGCCAGCACTCTGGGCACTGGGCGTCAATCAGAGAGGGGACTTTGCCCCTGCACTGGGAGCCGTGCTCCCGATTTGACCCTTAGAGTTAGACTCCTAAAAAGTTAAGAAATGATCAAGGGGGGCTGCTTTGTTTCTCACTTTGGCTCTGGATCTTCCCAAGATGGGATTTTTGGAGATGGGTCTCCTCCTTCCTCCTCTGTTGGCCGGATCTTGAAGAACAAGAAGTATGGGATTTTGAAAATCTCTTATTTTTAAGATCTGATAGAAGATCTAAGTTTCCCTTTGTGGGTTTTGTGGTGAAAAACTATTTAGTTTTGGAAAAGGAAGAGTAAAACTCTTGATTTAATTGAAAAAAAGGGAAGAAGGTTTAGAACCTTAATGAAGGAGAAGGAGGCACAAAGAACCCTAACTTTTAGGGAGAATGAAAAAGTCTTTTAGATATTTTCATCATGTTACCTTATATAGGCTTACATATTTACATGTAGCCCCTTGGGTTCTACAAAATGGCATTTTGCCCATCCCAAGGTTCATGTGCTATTTCTTTTTGCACATAAACCATGGGCTTTACAAAAGTTTGGCTTTATGCCCATTCATGCATAAAAATTACATCAAAATTTATTAATTACATGATTTTTTATTTCAGCATGGGGGAGGCCGGCCGCTTTGTTCGGACTCGACTCGGGCATGAGCCCACTTGATCTGGGCTTGGGCCCACCTGGCTTGGGGTTGACCTTGATTTTGACTTAGTCAACCGGGGTGCAATTTTCGACCCCAACAACGCCCTAAAAACGGTCTACAACTGCCAGAATCAAAGAGACCGCAAGAAGCATATATGACCGACGACCCAAAATATTGCCCCTATCACAGAGTGATAAGTCATGCCATTGAGGACTGCTTCGTCTTTAAAAATTGGGTCGAAAAGCAATACAAGACAGGAGAGATAGAATTGTCTAAAGGCGTGTTAGCAAACAGTCAAGCTACGACCGCTGATTTTATACAAATGGAGACTGGAGCCCTTCGGGAACCTGATTCTCTCAGACATGTGCCATTATTTGAAAAGGGCGAACCAAAGACTGATCGGCCTCAAGGACCAGCATCAGTAAAGGCACCTACTCCAATGGAGAGAAAGAAGAAGGTATACTCCTTCAGGAGGGATGAAGTCCACAAAATGTTCGCGGACGTCTTGAACAACGGTCTGCAACTGCCTGTTCCAAAGAGGCCACATGAAATGAACATGACCGGCAATCCCATATACTGCCCATATCATAGAATGGTGAGTCGTACCATCGAAGACTGCTATATTTTCAAAGATTGGGTGGAGAACCAATACAAACTTGGGAAAGCCTCATAGTCGTCAGATGTACCGACAAGCCACAGAGCTACGGTCATCAACACAACTGCGCCAAGATCAATGTTCGAGGAGTTGGGATAAGCAAGCAGACCACCACGTCGTTAAACTGGGAACCACTGACCGCTAAGTCGTTAAACTGGGCACAGTAGACCCCTAAGTCGTTAAACTCGAAACTGAAGACCCCTAAGTCTTTAAACTGGAAACAGATGACCTCTAAGTCGTTAAAATGGAAACAGATGACCTCTAAGTCGTTAAACTGGGCACAGATGACCTCTAAGTCGTTAAACTGGAAACATAAGACTGCTAAGTCGTTAAACTGGGAACATATGACCGCTAGGTCGTTAAACTGGAAATAGATGACCCCTACGTCGTTAAACTGGAAACATATGACCTAAGTCGTTAAACTAGAAACAGATGACCTCTAAGTCGTTAAACTGGAAACAGATGACCACCACGTCGTTAAACTGGAAACAGATGACCACCATGTCGTTAAACTGAAGATGTAAAAATGTGTAAATAAAACAAAAATTAAAAAAATAAATAAATAAATAAATAATAAAAAGTCGAAATGATGGGGCAACTCGCAATAAAAATCAGTGAGTAAAAATAAAGATGAAAATAAAGCCGAAATGATGGGGCAACTCGCAATAAAAATCAGCGAGTAAAATAAATAAGAAAATAAAGCCAAAATGATGGGGCAGCCGCGAATAAAAAGCCGAAATAATAGGGCAATCGAGACCTTCGCGATAAGAAAAGCTGAAATGATAGAGCAATCGCGGTAAAAAAACGGCGAATGACGAGTCGCTCCTGGTACCATATTCCGGTGCAGCGATGCAAACGCCGTCCAAAACTCAAATCCCCAACGGCGAATGATGAGTCGCTCCTGGTAACATATTCCAGTGCAGCGATGCAGACGCCAACCAAACTCTGAATGTCCCAACGGCGAATGATGAGTCGCTTATGGTACCATATTCCAGTGCAGCAATGCAGACGTCAACCAAAGTCCAAATTCTCAAACGGCGAATGATGAGTCGCTCCTTGTACCATATTCCAGTAAAGCGATGCAGATGCTAACCAAAATCCAATTTCCCAAAATTCTTTCCGCCCTACGGTTGGTCCCCAATTTGACTACCGTATACAATCCACGGGCTCAAATAATTCTCATCATACCCATATCCCACTGCAATCACCAGTCCAGCGGCCGGTCTCCGCCCTTGGAATTATGCTCCATCTGGAAAGACCCACTCGTGTGTCCTCACGATGCATGAGGAGAACAAAACTTGCGAGATCCTTACGACTCGTAAGAAAACGCCTTCGTGGGATCCTTACGACTCACAAAGGAAAAACACACTTGGGGGTCCTCACGACTCCTAAGGAGAAATTGCACCTACAGGATCCTTACGACTCGTAGGGAGAAAATACTTTTATGGGACCCTTACGACCCATAAAATTGAAAAGCCTTAGGTGATAGGGATCTAAACCTGTCTCCTAAGCCATCGCTTTCCAACAGGGAAAGGCAAATGATGATTCGCTCCTAGTACCCTATTCCAGTGTAGCGGTGCTGATGCCAACCCAAAAACCAATTCCCAAATCCTCCCGGAGCAAATGATGAGTTGCTCTTGGCATTATTTCAGTGCAGCAATGCAGATGCCGACAAAAGAACCAATCCCCAAATCCACTCATGGAAAATGATGATTCGCTCCTGGTACCATATTCCAGTGTAGCGATGCTGATGTCAACCTAAATCAAACCAACAAGCTCTGCGGCGGAATCTTGCTTCGTCCTAGAATGTATCCCGTGTCGAAATCATGCTTCGCCTCAGGATATCTACCTTCCCTGCCGGAATTATGTTCCGCCTCGGAATCAAGTCAACCAGCGACACTCCGTACTGGGGACAAGTCGGCCAGCGACACTCTATGCCGCGGACAAGTCGAATAGCCACCGACACTCCATGCCGGGGACAAGTCGAACAGTGACACTCCGTGCCGGGGACAAGTCGAACATCCAGCGACACTCTGCGCCGGGGACAAGTCGAACATCCAGCGACACTCCGTGCCGGGGGCACGTCGACCAGCGACACTCCGAGCCGGGGACAATTCGACCAGTAACACTCCGTGCCGGGGATAAGTCGACCAGCGACACTCCGTGCCGGGGACAAGTCGAACATCCAGCGACACTCCGTGCCGGGGACAAGTCGAACACCAGCGACACTCTGTGCCGGGGACAAGTCGAACATCCAGCGACACTCCGCGCCAGGGACAAGTCGAACATCCAGCGACACTCAGCGCCGGGGACAAGTTGAACATTCAGTGACACTCCGTGACGGGGACAAGTCGACCAACGACACTCCATGCCAGGGACAAGTCGAACAGCCAGCGACACTCCGTGCCGGGGACAAGTCGAACAGCCAGCGACACTCCATGCCGGGGACAAGTCGACCAGCGACACTCCGCGCCGGGGACAAGTCGACCAGCGACCTCCCTGTCGGAATCATGCTCCGCCTCGGAATCAGGTCAACCAGCGACACTCCGTAACGGGGACAAGTCGAACAGCGACACTCCTTGCTGGGGATAAGTCGAACAGCCAGCGACACTCTATGCCGGGGACAAGTCGAACAGCGACGCTCAGTGCCGTTGACCGTCCATATCGTAAAAAGGGCAGTGCCGACTTCCCACAAAGCGGGAACCAAATCACTCTGTGCCGGAGAAATGTCTACCATAGACACTCCATCTCGGAGACACGCCAAGCATCGGACCGTCCATGTCGTAAAAAGGCAGTGCAGGCTTCCCACAAATCGGGAACCAAATCGCTCCGGCCAGGGAAAATTCTACCACGGACACTCCATCTCGGAGACGCGTCAAGCGTCGACCATCCATGTTGTAAAAAGGGCAGTGCATGCTTCCTACAAAGCGGGAACCAAATCACTCAGTGCCGGGGAAACGTCTACTTCGGACACTCCGTCTCGGAGACGCGTCAAGCGTCGACCGTCCATGTCCTAAAAAGGGCAGTGCAGGCTTCCCACAAAGCGGTAACCAAATCACTCCGTGCCAGGGAAACGTCTACTACGGACACTCCATCTCGGAGACGCGTCAAGCGTCGACCGTCCATGTCGTAAAAAGGGCAGTGCATCCCAAAAAGTGGGAACCAAAGCAAACCGCCTCCACGTGAAAGAAGATCCATCAATCTCATGCACACGACCCACATATGTGGTGTGCATTTATTGATGGGGGAACTTTGTTGGGGTCGAAAAATGCACCCCGGTTGACCAAGTCAAAGTCAAGATCAACCCCAAGTCAAGTGGGCCCAAGCCCAGATCAACTGGGCCCATGCCCAAGTCAAGTCCGAACATGAAGCGGTCGGCCCCCTCAATGCCAAAATAAAAATAATATAATAAATAATTTTGATGTAATTTTTCATACATGAATGTAAGCAAAATGGGCATAAAGCCAAATTTTTGTAAAGCCCATGGCTTATGTGCAAAAGAAATGAGCACATGAGGCATGAGATGGGCAAAATGCCATTTTGTAAAGCCCAAGGGGCTATATGTAAATGTGTAAGCCTATATAAGGCAACATGATGATGAATAAAAGAGATACTTTTCATTCTCTCAAACTCTAGGTTTTTTTTGCCTCCTTCTCCTTAAACCTTCTTCCCCTTTTCAATTAAATCAAGAGTTTTACTCTTCCTTTTCCAAAACTAAATAGTTTTTCACCACAAAACCCACAAACAGGAGCTCAGATCTTCCATCAGATCTTTAAAATGGGAGATTTTTAAATCTCACCCCCTTTCTCTAAGATCCGGCCAACCGAGAGGAAGAAGAAGGAGACCAATCTCTAAAAATCCCATCTTGGGAAGATCCAGGGCCAAAGGGGAGAAAAGCAAAGGGGCCCCTTTGATCATTTCTAAAAGATTTTTAGGAGTTTAACTCCATTTAAGATTTGTTGGAGTTTAACTCCATAATTTAATCTCTTTTCAGAGAAGTCAAATCGGGAGCACAGCTCCCAGTGCAGGGACCACGTCCCTCTTTGTGCTGGTGCCCAGCGCCCGTATGCCAAGCACGTGGGGCGCTGGCGCCCAGCGCCCGTGTGCCAAGCACGTGGGGCGCTGGCACCCACATGCCAAGCACGTGAGGCTCCAACGCCTAGCCAGCTGTCGCCCACGTGCCAAGCACGTGAGGCGCCAACGCCCAGCGCCTTCGTGCCACGTACGTGAGGCGCTGGCCCCCTACGCGTCCTTTGGACACTTTTTCCCTTTATATGTGTGTGTGTGTGTGTGTGTGTGTGTGTGTGTATGTATATGTATATATATATATATACAGATACACACACACTCTACCACACTGTCTCTGTTAGAAAAAATTTCTAACGGGGCGCTGCCCTGCACCCCGCAAGGGGGCTGCTAGCCCTCTTGACCCCCAGCCCGCTATCTGGGTAGCGGGACCCCCGTAATAACTCTGCGGGGCCCCCGATATATCCAAAACCCATCAAAACACAACACTGCACATTGAGTTCGCATGACCTGTTTGACCCGTCAATCGGAGGTTCATTCACCCCAAAGGCGAAGGGTAATTAACGGCAGTTTAGTCCGCAGCTGCCGGAGATTCGGACCCCCACAATTAATAAACCCAAGCCTACCCTATGCAGGGAGAATCTGTAGTACGCCCGACAAGCGACGCATACTCTCATCTCAATGGGGTAACGAAAAACACCCTACACCTACCTGTAAATCTCGCTTTTCTTGACCAAAGACTTTGTGTAATGACTTTCCGAACACTGCGCGATATCAACCCTCAATACTGGGAGAGATGAATCCTATCTAACTGCCACTGCCTCCAAGTGTTTCAGGACTGCACCCAACTATTACCTGTTTGCACGATTCTTTTGAGCCGTGGTAGGGTAGTAATGAAAGTACAGTGGGAACACACTCGAGGCGAAGCAGCAGTGTCAAGTTGACGGAGTAAGCTATACTCATGTCACCTGGGAACTGCACCCGACGATAGGTATAATACCCACCAACAGTTCCCGACGAGTCATGTCCGATGTACTCATAACCTAATGAGCACCTGCATACTATCTCCAGTACGACGTACTAATAGTTGTGGGACAGACCATTTCCCCTGCTGGGATGAGAAGCGTATACACTAGTCTACTCTGGAGTATCGATGCCCTGTCTCGGTAATCCTACGACTAGGGACCTGTATAGGATGTGCTTATAGACTACCCAGCCCCCACTAGTGTGACTGCTATCACAATGCTGGTAATCAAGCAAAGATCTTAGGGGCTCCACCAATATGTATAAGCGTTGTGCAAAGAAACGCATGCATATGTTGAGGTAGAAACAAACCAGGTAGTACACTACCATTTTGAGCAAGACTGTTACTATATCCGTGTATATCCCAAGCTCCCATTAAGTAATATACAAACCAGTATGATACAATAATGGCTTCTAGGACATATATCACTAACAATCTCCTACTTGAACTAAGGCCATATATTGGCGTATCGCGGATCTATAATCTCAAATAGCCGCTCAAATAGTGTCTGAGGGATGGCCCTGGTGAGTGGATCTGTAGTGTCATTCTCCGAATCTACTCTCCTCACCTCGATCTCCTGGGGATCAACTATCTCCCTGATCAGGTGGTACTGCCTCAAGATATGTCTGGATCTCTGATGGGACCTGGGTTCCTTCCCTAAAGTTATAACGCCGTTGTTGTCGCAATACTGGAGTATTCGACCAACAATGGAAGGAACCATATGAAGTTCAGTTAAGAACTTTCTCATCCAGACTACTTCTTTCGCGGTGTCACATACAGCGATATACTCCGCTTCCATCGTCGAGTATTCAACGGTTTCCTGCTTGGAGCTCTTCCAACAGACCGCCCCTCCACTGAGGGAAAAGACATAACCTGACATGGACTTGGAGCCATCCTTATCACTCTGGAAGCTGGAGTCAGCAAATGCCTCGATCTGGAGGTCTTTTTCTGCCATACACCAAGAACATCTCTGTCACGACCCGAAGGTACGGAACGGGACTGGTACTTAAATTACGAAATGTCTATAGGCGTAACGTAATCTAAGTAAGCCAAAGCCCAGAAATCTAAACCATTTGAAAAGAGAGTGAAGGAAAACTTATTTAAAAGTTAACATATAAATTCACTTTGAAAGCCATAGTAACCATTTTTAAAACATCAAGTCTTTCCAAAAATTTCGGCAGAGTTTCCTTTGTAAATACTGGCCCCAAACGGGTACAGACAGGAATATACATAGTAATGAATAAAGGCATCCCTAAGCGGGAGCTAGCTCTTCGCCAATTAGCGGAAACAACCACGCAAAGTAATATAATATACAACGCCGAAGGGCGAGGATCAAAACTCCGAAAGAAACCAACATTCTTAAGGAAACCAAAGAAGACCCATAATAATACAAGCGCGCAATTCTAAAGTCGAAAGAATATACAACCGGTCTTCTAAGTCTATCAAATAATACAAGTCTGGTTGATGGAGTTTACTAGATACAATTGAATATAAATAAAAGCATAACGGTGGTCACGATGCAAGTGAACCCACCTACCAAAGCAATCACCCGGAAGGAAGCAGTGTGACAGCAAGCCGCAACGAAACCTGTACGGCAAAACATGTAAGAAACTGTGGCACAACGGGGGTGAGTTGCCAATTCGTGGGTAGAAACCATCACCGAGAAGAAATCATATGTATGATCCTCTCCTAGGTTATACACTAAAATATACTATACTATAACAAGGTGACAGCATATCATAAGTGGTATCAAAGTACTCATGTAAGTGTCATGAGTAATAATACATCGATGCGTAACATGTAATAATGCACCATCCAACGTGTGTCCAGCAACGACACACAAATCAAGATAAAACCCGAGTGCCCAGCATCGGCACACAAAACATCTCGAAATCCATGTCCGACAGCGACACATAATACTCAAATCTCGGGCTCCGCATAATCAGGATCGGCCCATGGGCTCCGTCAGTCCAGATCGTCCCATCACATCAAATCGCTCGACTACGTCGGTATCCTCCGGATATCCGCCGCGCCTGACACACCGGTATGGTAGTCTGCTCCTGTCAGGCTCATCGTCATCCCCACAAAACCACTCTTGCCCCGGGGTACCGTACCGGGTCCACCATGCACCCGCAAACGGTTCATCCTCCTCCTCAAATCGGGTGTATAATATCGCTCAAGATCCGAGAAAACTCATGGTGAACGACACATACATCATATCACGAGAAAACCGCAACTTGCATTTAAAATGAAAATGAGTTTATAAAATCCTTGCGGTTTCTCTAAATCCAAAATCTCATGGAAAATCCGATATCCAAAATCTCAGAGTATGTAAACAGTGAATTATCGGCATAAAGCCCCATAATATTGCATGACAACAATATACACATGCATGGATATCTAAGTGAAGGATGCAATATCTAATTTAGCATAGTGATAACATATTGGAACTATCAGCTAGCAAGTTATATCAATGAAGTAATATTTTCTAAAGTCTACGTGTCATGGCAATTACCGATGATGATGTGTGTGAACCGGCAAGCAAGTGTTCGTAGACATACGCATCATCGGTAATAGTGTTGGTGTCCTGACAACAGGGGTTCATAGTAACTAAAGAAAACACATTTATAAACATGCAATGCGATGAGAACATGAATATAACGGAAAATGAATAGTAAACGCAACATTAGAGAATATGCATTTCTATATACGAGTCATACAGTTTTGGCATTTGAAATAGTAGGAATCATGGTTTTAGAAAATAGGGGCTACAGTGTTTTTAAGAAAAGGTACGTCTTTTGAGAAATTCGTAGTATCCCTCAGCCTGTCTTTAAAATACTCACGATCGTAGTTTTTGAAAATAAGTATGACTCGAGCCCAGTCTAACATCTACCAAATAAACTTCATGATTAAAATAAGAGACTAGTCGAAAGGGTAAGGAAAATCCACCTAAAGTTCGAGTCGATATATCTAATAGTCGGCGATCCCGCCTCAATAGCGTCACGTACGGTAAAATATATATAATACGACATTCTCGAGTCAAGAGTGCGAATCAATCATCATATTTATTCCTCGTACGGTAAAATCTATCGTACGGCATCCCAAAATCGGGGTACGGGTCAAATATCACATATATCTCATTGTTCATATGGTATCATTATCATAATATCCTGAATCAGGGGTACCGTTCTATAGTCTAGTACATACCAATACCATCAGACATATATCCGCATGTGAATAAAATCACATCGCCCATCGATCCACTATAATATCATGTCGTATCTCATAACACGACCCAAAATCACATAACCGATCTCACGGTATCATGCCCGATCACATCGACTCATCTCTAAGTATCATATACTATCCTCATCACCCGTGTATACGTATATATATGTATGTATGTATATATATATATATGTATATATAGATATAGATATATCAACACATCCACACGCACACACACATATATATACATATAATCATATACACCAAAGACATATCATGTGTGTGCATGTGTGTGTGTGCATCAACCTATACTCTAGGGTTTCGCAACTAAGAAACTAAACTAAAACGTATTCTTCCAACTACACTAAATCCAACCCAAGTCACCTAAAGTCACTCTTGCTAAGTATACACATCTCACAAACACATATGTACATATATATCATAACGTGGCATATCCTACGAAATTGCAGGGGTGCTATACGCCATCCACCCAACTTCCCCTATAGATATACATCTACTCACCTTGATCATTGCTCTCCAAAGTCGATGACGCTCGTTTTATCTTGTCATCCTAAAGTCCACGCGAAGTACCTACATATCACAAAATATATCGTATCGCATTAAAATCCGACTCAAAAACCGACACGACACACGAGGTGGTTATACGAGTACAACATTATCCCTTCTACACAACATCAGTGTATGAAGTATTTCAAGGATAGTCTCGAGTATACCGTGACAGGGGAGCTGAACCCATTCTCCGTGAATGAAGTCCGCAAATACGAGGACACAAAGTACTTTCTGCCAGACTTTGAAGACACGGAAAGATGCCATAAACCGGAGAATAAGCAAAAAGCTATCACCACCATTCCTGTCTTCGGGAGCGATATCGAGGAGGAAGAAGAGATAGTCTATTCAGGACCTCTCTGATACAACAAACCGGACCGTCTACCCCTATTCTGGTCTTTGGCAGTGACTCTGAAGACGAGGTCAACGCAGTATTCTCGGCTTATCCATCAATGCAAGCCTTCATTAGAGATGATTAGATTTTGCAGATCGCCATGGTTCCGCAAGAGCATTACAAAGAGCTCGATGCACTTGATACCTAAGTGTGCAAGAACTGCAGACGTTCTACGTCCCTCTCAGGCGAAAAGATAAAAAGACGATCCTCTTTTATCGATCCGCGGAAACCAAAGTGGAGAAAGAAATCTGGCATGGCGTCGATTCTACGCTCGACAGGCTCCAGCCCATCCATCTGCCTAGATACTACACAGAATGATTAAAAAGGTTGTTGAGGCGCCAAGGCGTACCCTTCAAACAGACTGCTCGAAATGCTCAGTTCTACAATAGGATCTGGAATGTCCCCGGAACTCAGCGAAAATTGCCCAACGGGAGAATGGAAACGATCGGGCTCGGATATGTTCAATCCAAGAAACGGGAGTGATTCCATAGATGCTACGTTATACATGATTTTGATGAAGAAGGAGATGCTCTGTTAGAAGATAACCCTGAACCAAAATGAGGTCTCTCCATGAAAGTGCCAAGTCCGTCATTCGAAGAACATATGGACAAGCTAATAAGGGAAGCGGGTCAAAAAGCCCGGGATTACCATAGCCGCGAAATGGCCATTTACGAGAAATCCAGGACGCAGCGCCTCCTTCAGTAGGCTACGGAGAATGATGATACCCTTCGTCGCCAGTCTGTCATACTGAAGACTTGACGTGGAGGCAAAAACAAACTGAAGAACGGAAAAAATGTTCGACAGCAGCAAAGCGGGTCTAAGAAGCCTCACGATCGAAAATTGAGCAGCCGGGATCCGTCTCTTATAAAGAAGATGGGTCGAGCATATTCTTTTCCCCAAGACAAGACAAGAAAGATATTCAGTCTTGTCATTAAACATCAGATGATTACCCTCCCGGAGTCCAAACACCCTGAGCAAGCAGACAAGGTCTCTCATCCAGATTATTGCTCCTATCACCGAGCGATAGGACATCCTCTCAAAGATTGCTTCACATTCAAAGACTAGGTAGAAGACCAGTATCAGTAAGGCAGGTTCGCTTTATCCAGCAGTTGGAGGGTAACCCCGCCACAGAAGCATGAACCAAAAACCACGTATGCAGCGAGAGTAGAACCGGATCAACATCGGTCTTGGAAACGATCTCGTACCTGTCACGCGATAACGCTGTCAGAAGAAGGAGTGCCCAAGAATATGGATGACCTCTCCTGGTGCTTCGAAAACGATGATGATGAGGTGATCTCAGAGTTTCCACCGGCACCAAAAGAGCTGGAAGATGGGATACACACTACTGCAGATGACCTCAGAAAAATCGACTTGGGAACGGCAAACGACCCACGACCGACGTTCGTCAGTGACATGTTGTCTGAAGAAAAGGTGGCTAAGGTCAAGGACATGCTCATGCAGTATAAAAATTGCTTTGCATGGAACTACTCCGAGATGCCGGGGCTAGATCCGGAAATAGCGATGCATAAATTGGCGATATCTCCGGACGTCAAGCCAGTCAAACAAGCACTAAGAAGAATGCCACGCCGCTTCCCAGTATATGGGCAGAGGACGTGACGAGGCCGCTACGTATTTACTGTGAAGTAAATACGCTAAGCGTAACTAAGCAATATAAAAGTAAATGCACAAGAGACAAGATATAATCAAAACAGCAACTTTATTTATTCACATTTTTTCTGTACAATGCATGGAAAGTAAATACAACTGAAATAAAGCAATGCCTAAACAATGGCATAACAGAAATGAAAAGTACTGAATAGAAAGTGTACAATGACTAGATCTCGGGGTCTTCACTGAACTGGTCCAAGTCTTCAGCAGTGGGCTCGATCTCTGAAGTGTCCAGATCACCTGACGACATTCAAAGAAGAAAGAAAGAGAATGTCGTCAGCGAACAGGTCGCTCGGTAAGTCCCAAAGATAAGGGAGAAATAGACAGAATAAGAGGTATCTTTTAAAGTTGTATTATATTGTTGTAATGTTGTGTTAACACTGTTGTTTGTAGTTTGGTACAGAAGGATGCCAGTGTATACGAGAGGGGTCTCTATATGCTAGAGACCAGGGCAAACGGAATGTACAAGGAACCGTTAAGCCACGGTACAACAGCAACGGAATATAGGTTAGGTGTCTTAATCTTACTGTCTCGTGCCACTTTTAACACCTTCCGTACCAATCTACCCCTTAAACCCCGAGATATTTTGTTTGTATTGTTTGTATTATAAATTGTATTGATTGTATAATTGGATGACTGACCGAAACCATGATATCAGTAAACAGATGTAACCGTAGAATCATGTAAATGGAATAACTAGAGAACCATGTAAATGGAATGTATATCCATAATTCGGTTCAGTCAAGTTGTATAGATTGATAATTGGATTCATGAATTCATGTTGAATTATAATATTGAAGATTGTAGATTGTAAATTATAGATTGTACTTGAATTATATTCAAGTCAGATTATAATGAGACTCAAACTGAGTCAGACAATTAGAAAGGTAAATTGAAGTCCTGATTGTTTTGATGTTATCGGTAACCGCTGCACATGGACGGCAGAATTTGTGTCTTTTTTAAAGACGATTACCGTATTAATAACACCGTTGTTAAGTTGTCTACCTTAGATAGGCAAGCACCCACTTCTCCGGCTCCCTGAGGCTCAAGAGATTGGTCCCGCTTAAACCTATATTTACTAGGGTCCTTAGGGTAAATTATAGAACTTGAGGGGGGCCTCTTTCTGCTATGTAAAAATACTTTGTATAGTTTTCAAAATACACCCCAAGTATTTATTATCGTCTTTAGAGTTGTAATAAATGTAGATTTTATATTTGTGATATTTCTAGTGAAAATATCCTAATTTTATAAATAAAGGTATTTATTTGTAATATTGGTTTTGTATGGAATTCATGGTATTTTAGTGTAAAATTGATTCTTGTGATTTTTAGAAAAAGGTGGAATATTTATATCATAACAAAATAGGTATTTTAATGGTTAATATACATATATTTATACAAAAATAATTTTAATATATATTTTATATTCTAAAAATCTCATTTTCTTAATATGTCGTATTTTAAATCTTTCGAGACCGAATGCTCTTTGCGGAGGTCTGAATCTCGCACTACTAAGCCCGAGAATATGCGATAATCCGCACCATCCCGAATGAGTTCCCCAAAATGGGTTGTAGCGGCGCTTTGCAAAGATTGTATAAATACTAAATCGTTTAGAAAACGGTTTTATTAAGTAAATGGTATTTAAATGAAAATGTGTCGCTTTCCCATATTCTATATTCCCAAGGGTATGATGCTATGTTGCATATAAGTGTGTGAGGAGGTAGGTCATTACCTCGTGATCTACTTAAAGGTATAGCAAGTTTTGATGGTTTAAATGTAGAAATGAAACTGTGTGGTATTTTAATGAAAAAATACGGTAAAATGGAGATAGCAATTATTTTTGATATAGAACTTGTTCAATATGATTAGTTAGTGTTTAATAGTCAACATGAAGTGGTTTAACTAAATTGTATTAAATAAAAGTGAGAGTTTTAGAAAGAAACCGAATCGGAAATCAGATTTGCTCCGATTCCGTCGGGTTTTGTAATTCCGTATTTTTAGAAAAAGAATAGAGAAGGGGAACGGGGACTTACGGGTTTAGGACAACAAGAAGAGGGAGATGGATCGGGAAGAGTCGCCGGTGCTTCGTTTCGTCTCCGGGAGCTCCTAGGATGGTCGTCGGAAGTTCGCCGGAAAATTCACCGTAGCTTCGCTTCTTGCTCGTTTTCAAAGTACACAAGTTTTCCTGAAAATTCTTGAGAGTTGGCTCAGAGTCTGGGGTGAGGGGGTAGTGTGTAGGGTTGGTATTTATAGGGTTAGGCTAGGGTTGGGGTAGATGAAGGGTTTTAATTTAAAAATGTATTAAAATATATTAAAATGTAATAAAAGTGGAGTAAATGGGGTTTTAAAAAAGCTCTGGAAATAGTCTGAGGATAAAATTTTGCAGGTGTACAGGGGAGACCAAAAGACACATTTTTTGTGTTGGGGTCGTCGCCGGAATCGGCCGACTCGGCCGTGACTCGGTCAGAAGACGGAGTCGGCCGAGTCGAGGCCGATTTGGCCGATTCCCGGCCGAGTCAGGCGGACGGGATCCCCCTCGACGGTTCATCTAACCTCTGGCAATATTATATTTTTGGGTGTAGTGGGGTTTTTGTGAGATATGCACATGTAAACCCTTGGTATTCTAAAGGTTTTTAAAAAAATCAATATTAAAAAATAATGTGGGGTATGGGATTTGAACTCTGGTGGCTTGGTTCAGCAGTGTAAGATATTACCAATAAGCTACAAGCTCCTTCTTGTAATTATGGAGCTAGTTAATTACTTAAAGTGATAACAGCAGAAGTAAATACTCCAAGTATACATTAATTTTAAAGCAAATTTTTGTACACCAAAAATGGAGTTGTTACATTCTTTTAACTTGTAATTAAAAAGCAAAATAATTACTTATATCTTGTGTTCAGGCTATAATACCCCTTTATGGATTTTGAAAAAAATATTTTGAAAAAATTTGTATAGGAAATTTAGGGTCGTTACAAAGAATGCGACTCGAACTTAAAATGAGCATCAATGCCGAAGTCAAGAAGCTAATCGACTCCGGATTTATCCAAGAAGTTCAGTATCCTGACTGGATCGCCAACACTGTCCCAGTGATGAAGAAAAATAGGACAGTACGCATCTGCGTAGACTTTTGAGATCTCAACAAATCTTGCCCAAAGGATGATTTTTCTGTACCGGTTACTGAGCTGATGATAGACAGCACGTCCACTCACGAAGTTTTCTCCTTCATGGATGGCTCATCGGGGTACAACCAAATAAAGATACATCTCGAAGACCAGAAGCATACCGCTTTCCGGACCCCGCTGGGCATATTTTGCTACAAAGTAATGTCTTTCGGTCTGGAGAATGCCGGCGCTACCTATCAGAGGGCCATGACGAAGATTTTCGATGACCTCATACATGAAATCGTCAAATACTATATTGACAACCTCGTGGTAAAGAGCAAATCGCACGAGGAGCATTGGGAGCATCTGAAGATAGTGTTCCAACGTCTTCGGAAATACAATCTGAAGATGAACCCTCTCAAATGCGCGTTCGGAGTCTCCTCAGGCAAATTCCTAGGATTCATCGTACGACACCGGGGCATCGGGATAGACCCGTCGAAGATCAAGGAGATCATGGAAATGCCCCCGCCAAGAACTCTCAAGCAACTGCGGTCTCTTCAAGGAAAGCTCGCATATATTCGGCGGTTCATAGCCAATCTTTCCGGCAAATACCGCCCCTACAGTCACCTAATGAAGAAAGGGACTCCGTTCGTCTGGGATCGCAAATGCCAGAGTGCACTCGATGAAATCAAGCAATACTTGCAAAATCCGCCGGTATTGACAGCTCCGGTCAAGGGAAAACCTCTCATCCTGTATACAACTGCCCTTGAAGGTTCCTTAGGCGCGCTATGGGCACAAGAAAACGACCAATGGAAGGAGAGAGCCCTCTACTATTTGAGTCGAGTGCTCCTAGGGGAAGAAAACAATTACTCCCCCATTGAAAAACACTGCCTGGCGTTGATCTTCGTGATAACGAACCTTCGGCATTATGCGTTGGCGCATAAGGTCCATCTCTTATCAAAAGTGGATCCTCTCAAATATTTGATGTCAAGAGCCATACTAACAGGGCGGCTCGCTAAATGGGCCCTATTCTTAATGGAATTCTCGATAACTTATCGACCTCTCAAGGCAGTGAAAGGACAGGCCATTGCCGACTTCCTCGCTGAGTATCCTATACCTGCCGATTCACCCCTAAATTGCGAATTGCCAGACGAGTACGCGTTTGACATGATCGATGGGGAGAAAGGAGAGAGTGACACCTGATGGGAACTCTACTTCGATGGGGCATCTTCCATGAAGAAGCGATAGCACAGCGCCCCCATAATCAAATCTGGGGTAGGCCTCATCTTCGTGACTCCATAAGGAGGGATAATGCGCTTTGCCTTTTCCTTGACAGAGCCGAGGACAAACAATGAAGCCGAATATGAAGCTTTGATAGCAGGTCTTGAGATCGCTGTCAACATGGGAATCGAAAACCTTCTCATATACGGAGACTCCCAGCTAGTCGTTAGTCAAGTAAATGGCGACTATCAAACTTGCAAACCAGAGTTGGTAAAGTACGGTGAGAGAGTGCAACAACTGCTGACTCGAATCCCTTCCTACGCCCTAGAAAGCATACCGCGCGCGGAAAATAGTAAAGCAGATGCATTAGCCAAGCTCGCTAAAGAACTGGCCGACGAGAACCTCGATGACGTAATGATCGTTGTACAAAGCCGTCGGGTTCTTGCACCGGCAGAAATATCTCTGGAGTCGTCCGAAGAAAAGGGAGCGACTGAGCAAAAGGCCCTACAAATAAAAGACCAGGAAAAGGCTAAGGATTGGAGAGAAGTCTTTATAAACTACTTCAAATCCCGACGAACACCTGAAGATGCGTCCTCAAGACATCAGCTCATAAAACGAGCTCTATCCTTTGCCTTCGTCAATGACACTCTATATAAGAGATCATTTGATTCTCTATGGCTAAGATGCCTGGGACCTGAAGAAGCAAGGAGAGTCATCCAAGAAACTCACGACGGACTCTGCGGTTCTCACCAAGCCGGGCCGAAGATGAAACTGAAGATCAAAAGGATGGGCTACTATTGGCCCACAATGATCCAAGACTGCCTCGAATACGCGAAGCAGTGCCACTCATACCAGATTCACGGGGACTTTATCCACCAGCATCCAAATCCGCTACATCCAACGGTGGCTAGCTGGTCGTTCGAAGTGTGGCGAACTGACATAATTGGGCCCATTGAACCAGCATCGTCCAGAGGACATCGGTTCATACTGGCGACGACTGATTACTTCTCCAAGTGGGCAGAAGCAGTACCACAAAGAGAAGTGAAGACGGAGAATATCCTCCATTTCTTCAAGACACACATCATCTATCGGTTCGGCACTCTGCGATGGATTATCTCCGATAACGGGCCGGCCTACAGAAGTCACAAAATCAGCCGCTTCGCGCAGCAACATAATATTGACTGGAGATACTCTTCAGTCTATAATCTCCGAACTAATGGTCTGGCTGAGGCTTTCAACAAGACCTTGACGAAGATCGTGAAAAAGACAGTGTCCAAATATAAAAAAGACTGGCACGAGAGACTGCATGAAGCTCTCTGGGCATATCGAACCACGTTCAAAACGGCTACAAACACAACGCCGTATGCATTGGTATTCGGCACTGAAACAATGCTCCCCTTGGAGATAGAACTACTCTCTTTACGAGTGGCGGTTCATTACGAGCTAACAGACGAAGACAATGCTCATCTTCGGCTTGAGGAGCTCGACGCCCTTGACAAAACCCGGCTAATGACACAGCAAAACTTGGAAGCTTACAAAGCAAAAATGATGCGCTCATACGAGAGATTGACTAGGCCGAGAACATTCCGCCAAGGCGAACTCGTGCTAGTGGTCAAGAGACCTATGATCCCCAATCGTGCCAAACGGGGGAAATTCGAGCCGAACTATGAAAGCCCGTACATCATAGACAAAGTCTACCAAGGTGGGGCTTACTTGCTCATGGATATGCATGGCGAAAGACTCTTCAGGCCAATAAATGGCCGTTTCTTGAAGAAATACTACGCATGACCGAGACGTCTATAAACTACTACGGATCGCAGCATCCCAAGGCTGACACAAAAAAAACGGTACGTCCATAAGCAAGATGGGCACGGATGAAAACCCGAAAGGGCTTCATGAGTAAAAACAGCAGGACTACCGGCGAGTTTGTGAAAACCCGAAAGGGCGCAATCTCGTTAAAAGACACTTGCAAGGTCCTCTCGAACCTGTAAGGAGAAAATACCTGCGTGAGATCCTTACGAATTACAAGGGAGCAACACACTTAGGAATCCCCACGATTCCTAAGGAAAAAACACACTTACGAGATCCTCACGACTCGCAAAAAGAACCCTCTTATGAGACCCTCACGGCTCATAAGATTCAAAAGCCTTAAGCTACAGGGATCTGAACCTGTTCTTAAGCCATCACACTCCACAGAATGCCCTACAAGCGTTTTAATATTGACCCTTGTATACAATCCACGGGCACGAACAAACATTTCCCTAATAAAGTCCCACCAGCGACTAGGGATATGCTCACACGGTGAACGACACTTATAAGTCCTCTCGACTTATAAGGAGAAAACACTCTTATGAGATCCTTACGACTTACAAGAGAACATACACTTAGGAATCCTCACGATTCCTAAGGAGAAACGACACCTACGAGATCCTCACGACTCGTAGGGAGAAACACCTTTATGAGACCCTTACGGCTCATGAAGTCAAAAGTCTTAGTCGACGGGATCTTAACCCTGTTTGCTAAGCCACCTTTGTTTGAACCGACAAAGGCAAATGATGATTTGCTCCTGGCAATGTCTCAGTGGTAGCGATGCTGATGCCTAAATCAGTATCAAATTCTAAGTCCTTTCACGACAAATGATGATTCGCTCCTGGCAATATTCCAATCGTAGCGATGTTGATGCTGAGATGGGCAACAGATTCCAAGTTCCACACTCGCGATAAAAAATTCAGCGAGCCAAAAATGCATATGAAATAGCCGAAATGATGGGGCAACTTGCAAAAAAATCAGCAAGTAAAAATATATGCATACAAAATAACCAAAATTTTTGGGCAATTCGCAATAAAAAGCAGCGAGTAAAGAAAAAGAAAAATAGCCGAAATGATTGGGCACCGTGAAAAATAGCCGAAATGATTGGGCAATCGCGACTTTCGCGATACAAAAAGCTGAAATGATAGAGCATTGGGGAAAGAAAACAAAAAAATATATAATACATATAACATGAAACTTTTGCTCTACAGGTGAGATCACATCGATCCCTGTATACAATCCAGGGGCACAAATAAAAAGGGAACCATATCATCCCACCAGGCTCCATCAGAAAGAGAGCCAAGTCTCGATGGCAACATCTGCATCTCAAGAGATCAACAACGGTTTTCCTTCTCATTCCAACCAGAAGCAAATACGACGTCAACAAACGGAGCCATGGCAAAGTCCTCTAGTTCCAAATCTCGAAGGTTCACAGACAACCTAGAGACCACCTCGACATTCGCCTCGTTATAGCAGACGCAACATCGGCAAAGCGGAGCCACGGCATAGTCCCTAGTTCCAAATCTCGACAGTTCACAGGCAACCTAGAGACCACCTCGACATTCGTCTCATTACAGCAGACGCAACGTCAGCAAAGCGGAGCCACGGCAAAGTCTCTAGTTCCAAATCTTGACGGTTCACAGACAACCTAGAGACCACCTCGACATTCGTTCCGTTACTGCAGACGCAACGTCAGCACATGACCCCGTCGCGAAAACACGTCAGCAAATGACCCCGTCGCGGAAATACAACATCCAATGACCCCATCGCGGAAATAAGTCAGCACATGACCCCGTCGCGGAAATACGTCATCCAATGACCCCGTCGCGGAAATACGTCAGCACATGACCCCGTCGCGGAAATACGTCAGCCAATGACCCCGTCTCAGAAATACGTCGCCAATGACCCCGTCGCGGAAATACGTCATCCAATGTCCCCGTTGAGGAAATACGTCAGCACATGACCCCGTCGCGGAAATACGTCATTGTTTCCTGATTAAAAAATCAGGAATTACCTCAATGAGGTATCACGTGTTCACACGTGATCAATGGTCACGTGATGACACGTGATGGTTAAAACTTCATCAAACAGAAGCGAAAACAAACTGCTGAAAAATAACTCAATTGAGGGTCACGTGCTCACACATGACCAAGGGTCACGTGCCAGCACGTGACAGGCTTTGAAAACTTTACAGATTAAAAGAATTTAATTCTAAAAGTCAGAAAAAATACCTCAACGAAGTGTCACGTGCTCACACGTGACCAATGGTCACGTGTTGACACGTGATGGTTAAAACAAAAACATAAACGAGCTACTGAAAAATAACTCAATTGACGGCCACGTGCTCACACGTGACCAAGGGTCACATGCCAGCACGTGACAGGCTTTGAAAGTCTTACAGCTTAAAAGAATTTAATTTAATTCTAAAAGTCAGAAAAAATACCTCAACGAGGTATCACGTGCTCACACGTGACCAATGGTCACGTGTTGACACGTGACGATCAAAACAGACACAAAATAACAAAAGGCTGAAGGAAATACCTCATTAAGGTGTCACGTGCTCACACGTGACCAATGATCACGTGTTGACACGTGATGGTTAAAGCTGAAGCGTAAGTAAACGCTGAGAAAAGGACTCAATTGGGGGTCACGTGCTCACACGTGACCAAAGGTCACATGTCAGCACGTGACTGGCTTTAAAAGCCTCACAGTTTAACAGAATTAAAATTCTGAATTCCTCTAAAATCTTTCCAAATGGGAAAGGAGTAAGGAGAACCGTTGGATTAAAAATTCAGGGGTAATTAAATATCACCAATTTATTGAAAAATCTTAGACAAGGAAAGATTTCCTCTAAATCTCACCAGAAATAACAAATAGAATATCTTTGGATTAAACATCCAACGGTGAATAAAATTCACCTAATAATCTAAAGGCTCAGATTAATGATGAAAACAAATCAAATCTTTCAATGAGAGATTTGCTAAACAAATTGATTCTTTCCCTCCTCCTATAAATAGGAGCCAAGAGAAGAGAAAGGAAAATTTTTAGAGAGCAAACTTTGGAGAGAGTTTTGGAATCTTGAAATTTCAGAGAGAAAAGAGAGGAGAATTTCATTCTCTACAAAGAAAAACCCTAGGTAAGAAAAGAAAGGGGATCAAAATTTCAATAAAGAGAATTTAATTCTCAATCCAAGAGTTTAACTCTTCTACAAAAAAGAACTTAGTTCTTCTTCTGGTTGAAGATCTGCACAAAGTACATCTCCCCATAAGTTGAGAATTTAATTCTCATCGGGTCGAGATCCTGCCATGCAGATCCTAAACTTAGAAGGGGAATTGAGTTTTGAGAATGTAATTCTCCTAAAACAAAATTAGGGTTTAACCCTATATGAGAATTTAATTCTCCCAAAGTTATAGGAATTTAATTCCTTCAAGATGGATGAAACTAGGGTTTAACCCTAATTGAGAATTTAATTCTCTCAGATTAACAGGAATTTAATTCCTCCAAGACAGAATCAGGGTTTCACCCTATACAAGAATTTAATTCTATTACATATATGGGAATTCAATTCCTCTAAAAGAAATTAGGGTTTAACCCTACATAAGAATTTAATTCTTTCACAATAGGAATTTAATTCCTCCAAAATTATAATTAGGGTTTAACCCTACGGAGAATTTAATTCTCAGAATAAAATAAAGAGACTAAAGAGATCTCTGTGCATGAAAAAGAACCAAGGTCACATGACCCCTGAAAAGATCCCCAGAAATGAGAAGGAAAGAGCTCAGAGGCAACGCCTCACGTGCTCCACGTGACCCCCGAAACACAGAAAGAAAAAGCAAAAGAAATAGAGACCTTGGGCGCTCTCACGTGTTCCCACGTGACCTCTTGGCAGACGCTTTAAATCCTCCTCATGTGCCAGCACGTGATGCTCCAAAATAAAATATAAAAAAATGCTTAACACTCGTTTGCATAACGAAGTAAAAGGATCTGGTCCCACTTCTGGGCGCCCTCACGTGGCCCCACGTGACCCATTCCTATTTAGGGTTTAAACACTAATTCGTGAGCTTTATTCCTAGTGTTTAACACTGATTATCTTTTAGTGTTTAACACTAATTCCAGAACTTATACCCAGTGTTTAACACTGGTGTTTTCTAGTGTGTAACACTAATTTGGGGATTATATTTTCAGTGTTTAACACTGTTACCTCTAGTGTTTAACACTAACTTGAGAGCTTTAACACTGTTGACATCTAGTGTTTAACACTAGTTTTAACCAAATTGGTTAATCTTCCAGAGGCAAAGCCTCCCATTCAAAATTGAGTAAAAATCAGAGCTCTAATGTCTACTGCTCAATCACAGATAAAAATGTTATCAGAGCCCTCAAACTTTTGTTTAGCATTGCTAAATAATGTGGACCTGAAACCAGACAAATAGACTAATGGTCCAACAAAGGGCCAATATGTCAAACTTAATTCGACTTAGCCCAAATTGGCCATAAGTCCTCAATCCAGACTTAACTGAGCCAATGTGCTCATAATATAATTAATTGGTCTTGGTTCCAAACTGGGCTACAGATCATTTAATCCACCTTGGTTCAAGGGTACATCTCTTCATCCCTTTGATATTTGTCGTTGTAATCCCTCAACGTCTTCAAAGAGGTGATGGGTCCCAACAACCATACATTTCATGGACCGTGGGGTCCTTAAAATCATGGAATATGATTTCCTTAACCTCGACCGTGATGTCTTAAAACTAACAACGGACGGTGGGGTCCTTAAACTCATGGACTATGATGTCCTTAACCTCGACCGTGATGTCTTAAAACTAACAACGGACTGTGGGGTCCTTAAACTCATGGACTATGATGTCCTTAACCTCAATCGTGGTGTCTTAAAAATAACAACGGACTGTGGGGTCCTTAAACTCATGGACTATGATGTCCTTAACCTCGACCGCGATGTCTTAAAACTAACATTGGACTGTGGAGTCCTTAATTCCACGGACTATGATGTCCTTAACCTCGACCGCGATGTCTTAAAACTAACATTGGATTATGGAATCCTTAAATCCATGGACTATGATGTCCTTAACCTCGACAGCGATGTCTTAAAACTAACATTGGACCACCAGGCCCTTAAACTGGTAATCGACCGCAATGTCATTAAACTAAACAATAGAGTCCAATTGCTCTCTTGTCGGATCTAAACGATCCTGTTAAGTTGATCTTAGTCTAAAAATTGGGCTAACATATCCTTAACAAACGTTTAAGTTGATCTTAGCCTCAAATAAGGCTAACGTATCCTTAAACACAACCCCCCCAAAACCCAAATCTAAGAAAGATACGGATTTGGACTAATCCACGTCCTACAGGCAACAACATAAATTAGTCTCCATATACAATCCACGGGCAACCAAAAACAAAACAAACACACACGACACGAAGTGACCATCTGGAGAAGGAGAAAGTGGTTACCGCGATGCGGTAGCGTAATTAACTGCAGGGGCTTGCGCCTGCAGGGAAGAGCGTCCCCACAATCAAAAACCGCTCAAATGAGGGGGAATCTGACGAAGTCTGCTACATCGACCGCATCCGTTTAAACCTTCGATACATGGTGTCATAAATCAACTTGGCATCTTCGGAGAAGTGGACGGATAGCTCCAATTAGCATCTGCCCCCGAATTTCAGACAAGACGTTAGTCTTGCACCGTCTTTCGGAGGGGAACAATCATCCAATGACCCCATCACGGAAATACGTCAGCACATGACCCCGTCGCGGAAATACGTCAGCCAATGACCCTGCGTGGAAATAAGTCATCCAATAACCCCGTCGCGGAAATACGTCAGCATGACTCCGTGTGGAAATACGTCAGCCAATGACCCCGTCGCGGAAATACGTCATCCAATGACCCCGTCGCGGAAATACGTCAGCACATGACCCCGTCGCGGAAATACGTCTGCCAATGACCCCGTCGCGGAAATACGTCATCCAATGACCCCGTCTCGGAAATACGTCAGCAAATGACCCCGTCGCGGAAATACGTCAGCCAATGACCCCGTCGCGGAAATACGTCATCCAATGACCCCATCGCGGAAATACGTCATCCAATGACCCCGTCGCGGAAACACGTCATCAAATGACCCCGTTTTGGAAATACGTCATCCAATGACCCCGTCGCGGAAATACGTCAATCCTGACCCCGTATGGCTAAAGTAAATCCTGACTCCATATGGCTAAAGTCAATCCTGACCCCATATGGCCAAAGTCAACCCCTGACCCCGTAGAACATGGCTAAAGTCAATCCTGACCCCGTGGAAAACGGCCAAAGTCAACTCTCGACCTCCCCGTCAAAGCAATGCTTTGATTCGGGAGCAGGTCAGCTCATCAATCACTTACGAGTCCTCTCGACTTGTAAGGAAGAAAATTCTCTTGGGAGATCCTTACGACTCTCAAGAGAAAAACACACATAGGAATCCTCACGATTCCTAAGGAGAAAATACACCTGCGAGATCCTCTCGACTAGTAGGGAGAAAAATCTTTATAAGAACCTCACGGCTCATAAAGTTGGAAAGCCTTAGGTGGCAGACCTGAACCTGTTGCTTAAGCCATCACTACCCTACAAAGAAGTCAAGATGGACTATTTACAGACCACATTTGCCAAAATTACATGCCAGAGAAATGGAGGTGCTACTCAAGAGTGCGTAAAATGCTCTGCGTCAAATCGAGATGAAAAGGCGTAACCTACGGACGTCAATCGCATACTATGAATGACAGTAAAAAGAACATTTTATTCACATCCAGTTAAGCTTTCGAAGCATACCCATTTATGTATGTGCGGAAAAGGTTTAGTGCATAAAATAAACTTGCGGAAATAAGAATTGTCTATTCATACTTCAGAAAATTCTTGCAGTGATGAAAACGGTAAACAAAAACATCATTAAAATGTTTACAATGGCAAGACATCAAATCCAGGAGATGGATTGAGAAATTCAAAAGTTAGGCCATCTAAAATGTTTCGGGCCTCTCGGACCATTCTCGTATGCTTCCTCTCACGATCACAAGTGTCAGGGTCCTCACTGATGTCCTCCGCCCTTCGATAGGCAGCGATTATCGTCGCCTGCTGAAAAGTTTGATGCAGAATATCAACAAGATTGTCTTACCTTTTCTTTGAGATTAGGCCCATCAGATACACTGAGTGTACCTTATCTTCGGCGTCATCCAATGCTTTAAGCGGTATGCCGTCATAGAATAAAGAAAGTGCTTCCCAGATCGCTCTTACAATGAGCTTCAAAAGAGTGGAACGACGAGGTAGCAGTCGACCATTGTATTCATCAAAGCGACGCATGATTTTGGCGCACTGAGCGTTTGTAAACTCCTGGTTCTGGCAGCGGCCTAGTGCGCGAATGTTTCCATAAGAAATAATCTCGTCGAGATCATACAGATGAGCGGCCATAACGTCTGAAAAGAAAAATCAGTGAGAGTTTAATGGGCAGATTGATTAAGAAAAAGCTTATTGAAATAGACATTGGAATTCAAACAACTCTTGAAAAAACAACCTCTGATAAGACGCCTCACAAAATTAAAAATCTGCACAAATAAGGGAAAAACCCTTGTGTGGATTTAAAATCCAAAGAGAATTTTATAAAAAGTCCTCGGCCGTTCGAAAGTGTTACCTGAAGAAAAAGATTCTTTTTTGAACAGAGTTAAACTCTGAAATTTTTTGAACAGAGAACTGAGCTCTGAGGGAGAGAATTAAATTCTCAAGGCAAGAAATTGAAAAAGGAAGAAGATGAAGGAATGGAGGCGTTACTGATGAGACCGCTGTATTTATAAGACATGATAGAAAACGGTTCATCTTTCCCGTTCCCTGGGCAAATCCAACGGCCACAAAGATGACAGCGTTGCACTCACGTGGAAACACGTGAGAACAACGATGTGGGGGCATTTGTTCCCTCATGGGAACTGAATAAAATACAAATAAAACAGCAAGGAAAACCCTCAAAATGGAGCATCATGTGTCCACACATGGTCGGGCCTCACATGCAGACACGTGACCTTTTATGAGCAAAGTCTATCTGCGCCTGAAAGCCTAATTGGTAAGGTCACGTGTCCTCACGTGACTGGGCCTTACGTGCAGACACGTGACCTTTTATGTGCAAAGTCTATCTGCGCCTGAAAGCTTAATTGATGGGGTCACGTGTCCACATGTGACCGAGGCTCACGTGCAGACACGTGACGTTTTATGAGCAAAGTCTATCAGCGCCTGAAAGCCTAATTGATGGGGCCACGTGCCAACACGTGATGGGTTCCTAAACCCTCTGAACTAATAGAATTAAATTCTAATTAAAAGGAAATCAAAAACCCTAATTGGAAAAATATTTCCCCAGATCTTTCCAAACAAAAAGATTGCACTCTGTAAAAGGGAGCACCGTTGGATTAAAAATCCAATGGTAATTAAAAATCACCAATTTATGGAAAGATTCTATACAAGGAAATATTTTCCTAAAAATTTGCCAGGAACAACAAATAAAATATCTTTTGGATTAAAAATCCAATGGTGAATAAAATTCACCGAGTCATCTAAAAGATCATGTTGGTTATAAAATCAATCAAAAATCTCCCAATGAGAGATTGGCTGAATAAACTGATTCTTTTCTTTCTCCTATAAATACGAGCCAAGAAGAGAAAAGAAAAAATACAACAACAGAGAGAGAATACAGAAAAGAAAAAAGAGAAGAGAATTTAATTCTTCAGAGAGAAAAGAAGATCTCTTCAGAGAAAAAAACTCTAGGTAAGAGAAGGAAGGAGATCATTCTATAACCTCCCACAAAACAAAAGAGAATTTAATTCTCAAACCAAGAGTTTAACTCTTCTAAAAAGAACTTAGTTCTTCCTCTGGTTGAAGATCTGCTGAAGCAGATCTCCCCACAAGTTGAGAATTTAATTCTCATTGGGGAGATTCTGCTATGCAGATCCAAAACTTAGAGGGAGAATTGGGTTTAAAGAATTTAATTCTTTCAAACATATAGGAATTTAATTCCTCTAAATAAAATTAGGGTTTAACCCTATCAAAAAAATTTAATTCTTAAACAAGAGATTGAACTCTCCATGCACGTAAAAAAGATCAGTACCCAGCATGATCATGTGGTAACACGTGACCCCCTTTCTTTGAACGGAGACTTCCCAAAGTGTTTAACACTTATTTAAAAAAGAAAAGAGAAAACAATAAAGACAGTTTCTCTTTTAGGGTGTATCGCGTGCTCCCACGTGACCCTTAAAAAGCTCCTCAAAACAAAAAGGAGTAAAGCCAAGGCAGTTTCACTTTTTGGGCGTCTCACATGTTCCCACGTGACCCCTAGCAATTATCAAACAAAAGAGGATTCTACCCAAAGGCAATGCCCGCCTAAAGGATGCCCCACGTGTCCCCACGTGACCCCTGATAAACACCATTTTAAAGAGAAAATTGGGTAAAAATGAAGGATTAATATCCAATGTAAGGATACCCATCACGTGCTCACACGTGATGGTCATAAAGGTAAAGTGTTTAACACTTATATGCATATTCTGAGAGTAAAATAAAAGAAGTAAGGCCCAATCTTCAGGCGCCTCACGTGACCCCACGTGAGCGCTTCAGTTTTAGTGTTTAACACTACTTTAAGTGCCTCACGTGGGAGCACGTGAGCGCCGAATGTACTCTAGTGTTTAACACTATATTCGAGCCAATTTTAGCCCAAATTAGCTAAGTCTTCCAGAGGCAAAAATCTCTTGAAACTGAACCCCAATTATACTCTTGTCTTCCAAAACTGATCATCTCATATGGATTCCCAGAGCCTCCCAATCAATATTGGTTCAAGGGTGCATCTCTTCATACCTCTGATATATGTCGTTGTAATTCTTTAACGTCTTCAGAGAGGTGACGGGTCCCAACAACCAGACATTCCATAGACTGTAAGTTCCTTAAACTCATAGACTAGGATGTCTTTAAACTGGACTAAGATGTCCTTAAACTTTATGGACTGTGAAGTCCTTAAACTCATGGACTATGATGTCCTTAAACCTTATGGACTGTGGGGTCCTTAAACTCATGGACTATGATGTTCTTAAACTTTACAGACTATGATGACTCTAAACTACCATAGACTGTGAGGTCCTTAAACTCATAGACTATGATGTCTTTAAACTTTACAGACTATGACGTCTTTAAACTGGACCGCAAAGTCCCTAAACTAAAACAATAGAGCCTAAATGCTCTTTTGTTGGATTTAAATGATCCTGTTAAGTAGATCTTAGTCTAAAATTAGACTAACGTATCCTTAACAAATTGTTAAGTTGATCTTAGTCTAAAATTAGACTAACGTATCCTTAATAAACATTTAAGTTGATCTTAGTCTCAAATGAGACTAACGTATCCTGAAACCCAAACCAAAACCCAAATCTAAGAAAATACGGATTTGGACTAATCCACGCCCTACGGGAGACAACATAAATTAGTCTCCGTATACAATCCACGGGCAACCGAAAATAAAACAAACACACACGACACGAAGTGACCATCTGGAGAAGGAGAAAATTGTTGTCGCGGTGCGGTAGCGTAATTAACAGCAGGGGCTTGCGCCTGCAGGGAAGAACGTCCCCACAATCAAAAACCCCTCAAACGAGGGGGAATCTGACGAAATCTGCTACAACGGCCGTATCCTTCTAAACCTCCGATACACGGTGCCATAAATCAACTTGGCATTTTCGGAGAGGTAGACGGATAAAACCAAATAGTATCTGCCCCCAAAATTCAGGCCAGACGTCCCAACGTCCCGGTCGCGTCTTTCGGTGGAGAACATATATGTATCATCAAAATATCTATTTTTGATATAGTATAAATATTCCAAGTTTTCTAAATAAAAAAGAATCATTTTACATGAAAATACCATAAAATTCCATACAAGTTCAATACTTTACAATTAAATACCATATATTATGAAAAATAGGTTTTATCCACTAGAAATGTCACAATGATAAAATATACATAAATGAAAATTTTAAAGACGATAATAAAATACTTGATGTGTATTTTGAAAATTATACAAAATTATTTTTACATAAAACCCCCTCAAGTTATACTAAATTACAATAAGAACCCTAGTAAACATAGGTTTAAGCGGGACCAGTCTCTTGAGCCTAAGGGAGCCGGAGATATGGGTGTTTTCCTATTTAAGGTAGACAAGTTAACAAACGTTGTTATCAACACGGTAATCGTTTTTGAAAAAGACAAAAATCCTGCCGTCAATGTGCAGCGGTTACCGATAACACCAAAGCCTAATTCAGGATTCAATTTCTTTTCTAATTGTCTGACTCAGACTGAATCTCGATATAATCAATCTGACTTGAATGAGATTCAAGTGTGTATATATATATATATATATATAACAATTCAACATGAATCCATGAATCCATATATTCAATCTATTCAATCTATCTTGACCGAACCGAACCATGGATATACATCCATCTACATGATTCTCCAATTATATCCATTTACTGATATCATGGATTTGGTAAGTCATCCATCTATGCATTTCAAATTACAATACAATACAATACCATCAGTACAATCATTACTATCAATACAATAAATACACGGGGTGTTGGGGTAGTTCATGTGTGAATCCAACAAAATCTCAAGAGTCCCCCTAAATCATGAATCGATATCTACTAATACAAGCAAACTATCATGAGGGCCCGTGGTTCCCTACTCCTGCATTACAGCATGTTGAGTTTGGAATACTTCAACACTAGTTTAAGTCTCATTACTAACATTTGATTCGGGCCCGTGGTTCCCTACCCCTGGATTACAACCTGTTGGGTTCGAGAACACTCTTGAGATTGGTTGACATTCACCCTTAAACTTACGTTAGATTAGTATACCCAAGTAGAGACATGTTAAGACACTTACCTTCACTGCATGTTCACTACACTTACATTATATGGCAATGTTACTTTTATACTACCATGCTCATGATATCAAGTTTATCTACTCGTCACACATTACTATACTTGTTCATTTGTATTACAATAAAAACGCATGCTTAATAAACTTGACAAGATGATATGACATACTCAATAATTCATATTATAATATTTCCCTATTTTTTCTTTACTCCCCTTTTCTTTGGGACTTACCGAGCGAAAGTTCGCTGACGGACATTCCACCTTTCTCTGTTTTCTTGGAATGTTCGTCAGATACTGAGGAGACTGAAAGAGTAGATATCCCAGAGGAGGAGCACCAACAGACCGAGTCACACGTCTAGACCGGTTACCTTTTCTCTGTTGATGTACGCCACCTATTTAGGCGTTTCAATCTTTGTATTTTCTTTCAGTTAAAAATCATGTATTGCAAATGAATCAAGTTGAATAAATAAAGTTGTTGAAGTTTTACTTTCATGCTTATTATCTTGTCTTTTTATATTTCCTATATTACGCTTAGCGTATTTACTTCGGGAAATGACCTTCTCGAAATAAATACGTCGCGGTCTCGTCACGTACCTGCTTCCGTCTACTGGGAAGCGGGGCATGACAGGTTTTGTTGGTGGCCCATGCAGGTCTGTTCTGCATGAAGTCATAAGCAATATAAAATAAGAAATATAAGATTTAACAACTTTACATTCCTTACAATTCAATCTCCGTTGAATCTATCCTAATCTTACTTCTCAATCTAAGGTGATGGATTCTCCCAGCAACCATAGCACCAACGATGGACGTACACCACCGCCACCTACCCTTACCATCCAACCACATCCACCTACCGTAACCGCTCCACTCACAGAACAGACGGTGCTTCTGGAGGCTATCAAAAGCTTACTTGAAGGTTAGCAGGCTCAAGGCACGATTTTGTAGGAGCAGACTGTGCTCCTTCAACAGAGTATCACCCGCTCTGAAGCAGACGCACCAGGAGTGAAACAATTTCGGGTTTTACACCCAAAGAACTTCTCAGGAAAGGAGAAACCACTTGAGGCTGAAGAATGGGCGCAGTGTATTGAAGATGACCTAGCCGCAGCTCAAATTCCAGAAATGGCTTGGGTCAGAATAGCCAAACTACAGCTCACCAACAATGCTAGAGTCTGGTGGAAGGCCGAAGAGAGCTATCTCGAACAGCCAATCGCGTGGAAGACTTTTCGTGATCTCTTTGATGCCAAATATTTTTCAGAAACAGCGCATTTCGAGATGGAACAGAAATTCATCCACCTGCAACAAGGATCCATGTGGGATAAGTTGGTGGACGAGTACGATGCAGAATTCACCATGCTTAGCCGATTCGCCGCTCATTTAATTCCTACCGCAGCGATAAGAGCCAGGCGTTTCCAGCAAGGATTGGACCATGAGATTCAAGCCACCCTAGCAACGGGGGAATACCCGACACATGAAGCAGCTTTGAAGTCAGCCCGTCGCTACGAAACTGTTATGAAGAAGAAAGGAAGGACACAGTTGGTCGGTATGAAACGTCCCACCAATCAGATTACCGGGGGAGCCTCTTCTAGGCCAACTCTCCCAGCGCCAGCTATGAAGCCCGGAGGATCATTTTTCGAGACTGAACCAAACTTCTGCATCTATTGTAAGAGGACCGGATACCAAATCAAGGATTGCCGACGAGCAAACGGTCTTTGCCTGATATGTGGATCATCCTCACATACCATAGGAACTTGCCCACACAATCGAACTGGCCCTAATTCCGCAGCTAGACCAGCTATTCAAGCTCCACCTACTCGGTTAGCTCTTTCTGCACCACCTTCGCGTGGACCACCTTTTTTTAGTTATATGTATGCCCTAGAGACCATTACTATACATGAGATGTATACTGTAGTGGATGCTTGGACATATATAGGGAGGACTTTCTTGCTCGATGTTCATATCATAATATTGCATTATTATATTCCCCATTCTTATGCATTTTACAAATAAACAGGTGCTTTTGACCCATGTTTGCTACATAGTACAAGTTACAGGTTCTCGGAACGAAAACAGTGAAAAAGATAAAAGACGATGCAAAAGTGAGACTACGACCAACAGATGGAAGGATCTTGATCAAGCCTACACGAAAATCAGTTCACAAGGTACAAGGCAGATCAAGGTTAAAAATTTCGACACAAAGCAAATGGTTAAAGTCCACTACATTACTCACTGTGGAGATCTGGAAGCAAAATAGAAGATATTCTGAAAAACCAACCATGGAAATAGGAAGACAAACAAGCACAGAACCAGCACAAGAAGTTACAGAGCTCAAGACCATCTTTTGGCCGCGGAACCGCGGCCAAACCAGGGCTGCGGCTGCGGCTACGGCCGCGGTTCCGCGTCCGTGTGATGCCAGTAGTGGCTAAAAATTTTACCATGTTGCTTGGCGGCGCTGACTAATCTTCCTAGGGGTATTTTTGTAATATCAGACATGCGGCAATTGTAAACCTAGGGTTTTCTATGTCCTATAAATAGAAGCCCAAATTCTTGTATTAGGTTATGCCTCCTTTCATTAATAAAATTCAGAAATCCTTTTGGAGAGCATCAATTTGTAAGTTCTTAATTTATTTTTCTGCCCTAGGTTAAATTTATTATCTGCCCCACTTAAATTTAATTCCTTACCCTAGTTAGATAGTTAGATCTTTTATTCTCTACCCTAGATAAATGTTTTTCAATTCCCTAATGAGCGAGTAGTCTCCTCGCTTGTTAGGGTTAGTTTTGGGGAAGGTTTGAGAGATGAAGATCTCTCACCCCTTTCTTGCCCGTCATATATTTTCATAGGACTTCATGCATACATGCACACACCGCTCCCTACGGCACCATATCCCACGAGGTAGCAGTCATACCGTAGTATAAAGGCCCGGTTGCGCGTGTTTTCCATGGAGGTTAGGGTAAGGATTGATAAAGGAAGGACAAGAACCTAGAGGAAGAAACATCTTTCCAAATGGTTCTAATCCCCTTTATTAATAATTACCATAACTCCTAATAGATTTTAATATGGGTATAGAAAGCAATGAGATTTATTGACTTTCCAAACTTAACATAAACCTAACCCTAGCAAGACTTAGATCTAGATTAATTTAGTTTTTAGATTTAATCAAGCCGTTCACACCGTTCGGAATTAACTCGTAAGAACAATTAGGGAATTCACAACATCCCTGTGGACCGACCCGTACTCACCGGCTAGCTGCAAAGCGACGCCGTTCTTGATTGCGGTAACATATTATTTTTGATCGTAAAATCCCTTTCAATCAAATGGCGCCGTTGCCGGGGATGGCATGTTATTTCCTTTTTGTAATTTCGGGTTAATATAAATCATAAAAATCATAAAAAACTGAAAAATCATAAAAAATATAAAAATTTATCATCTTTGTATTTTGTGAAGGGTATTTTTGTTTGAATTTTGCAGGATCTACAATCGAGTTCGGATCTGGAAATCTCAATAGAACAAAGCAGAAAACCAAAGATCTGAAGAATAAGGGAAAATCAAAACAGAGGAAGAGAAAAAAATCTGGGGATATAAACCGTTCGGTTGACCGCGGTTCCGCTGCGCAAACCCACCTCCGACCGCGGATCCGCCGCGGCCTTGGCAATTCAATACGTAGGAAAAATTCTCGGGATCTGCGCCGCCGCCGCGCTTCCGCCGCGTAACCACCTTTCCGACCGCGGTGCAGCCGCATGATGCTGACGTCAGCACGAGAAAATTGCACCGTTTGTTCCCTTTATCTCTCCTCTGCAACCTAAAATATATCTTCTGTAAAAATCTCCTGCAGGATTCTTTGCGCTTTAAAAATCTTCCCCCTTCTAAATAACAAATCTTGTGCAGGATTCTTTGCGCCGCGCTTAAAATACAAAATTGATTGCAAGTGATTTTTTTTTGTTTTGCATATCTTTAATCGGACTTTAAGGGGCTTGAGACCAATCCAGATTGGGTGGGGATTTCATCACCCTTCCCAGGACCCCAGAAATCACATAAGGCATTTGCTTTGACCATATTTAATTACAAAATACTAGACTCAGCCCTAAGGACGTCGCGCTCAATAGGACAGAGGACTAGTTGTAGGCATCGGCCGTTAATCCTAACCTGACTTTGCGGTGTCTAGGCAAGTGTGTCTAAGGCGAGTGGTTATTTAATTAGGGCCACTACTTGTAGTGGAGAGCCTCCCACTCACCTGGCACTTACCTGGCCACAATTGGCGGTGAAGAGACGGTTTGAGGTCCTATTTCTAGCCCTTTGGAACAGTTAGGAGCTGTCTAGCTGACCTAGGTGACCCTAGATCTAGGCCTGATTATGCATTTTTGGTTGATTAAAAGTGTGTTTAAGCCCTTTATCGAAAATCTTTTTTTTGCAAAAAGTTCCAAATAAAGAGAAAAAAGGAAAAAAGGAAAAAAAATTGCAAATTTTGTCGCTAAGAACTCCTTGCACCACCCACCTTCTTTCTCTTCTCCTTTTTACATCATGGGTACTCCACCTCATAAATCTCTTGCCGAACTTTGGTATCATGAACCTAACTTTGCCTCGTACGTCAATTGTTTCGGTCGATTTAAGGACGATCCCTCCATGCCCAAAATTTCTTTGAAAGATCAAATAGAAGCGTCTAGGAGAAACAGCTCGACGTTGCAATCCAGCTTGTGTCAACCATGTCAACCTTCACCACCTTCGTACGTTGACACCACTTTTTCAAGTCCTATTGTAACTCCTAAACCGATGTCTATTGCTGAGCATATTGCACAATCTCGTAGCCGATCTTTCACTCCTCTCCACACATCCAGTTCTAGGGATCAACAAGTCCATTCACCTTTTTATACAAATGTTGATCCTACTCCTGTCCAACTATCCAATTCCTACCAGTCCTACCCGACTTTCCCACCTTCACTAGACAGTACTTCTACACAGCCATTTGGGAGTTTCACGTATCCAAACAATTTTGAATCTTTTACCGAAACCCCTTCACAACCCATGTCTAGTTTGGAACAGTCGTTGGAAGCTTAAATTTTAGCAACAAACAAAATGATGAGGAATGTGGATGCGTCCATGGCCGCCCTTATGCAACCTAGTAAACCGGTAGCTAGTTTCCAACTAGCTCCAAAAATTCCAATGAATGAGGAGGCGGTTGGACCGAGTGAGAATTTGAGAGGATTTCTAAATCAAACCTACCCATACCCATTTGAAGCCCACGACTCCGGTTTTTCATCGATTGTCCCAAATGATTCACAAGTTGAAAATAAAACATCTAACGAGTTGTGTGACTTTGTAGTGCTTGATTTGCCAGATTGTGAAGAATCCCTTTCTAGTGAAACCACACCTAAACCTTTTGAACTTTACACCTCCACTCTAGAACCTAAATTGATAAATATCCATACTTTTGATGAGGTGTCAGAAAAAAATGATTTTCACTTGATTGAGGATATAGACGCCGGGAATATTTCGGTTTGATTGAAATTTTATGTCCAATTCATCATCTCGAGTCATTAAATGTTTCTCCCGAACTTCATATGCGTCTTGATTTTGATGATAATGGCATGGATAGGCTAAATTTTGAGGAGAATATTGAGGAAATTATTGAGGATGAACCAGTTTTATTTGATGAGTCGGATTTCCCAATTCATCATGTCCCTTCCACTGATTGTGTACACCCTCCTGAATCTTTAACCGATACCCTTCCTCACTCACGTCCCTCTGTCCTCGTTCCGACCTTGCAAGAGACCGTTACGCTTTCATCTCCAATACCAAGTTCGACGTACCCATGTTTGCTCACAAATCTTGAGGGATTTACTCTCATTTTTCCGCAGGTTGATAGATTAGCACAATCGCTTTTTACACATCGGTCATTACAAATTGTGCTAATTTATACACTCCATCCCCACCCTCAAGTTCGTATTCCCACCTTCTTTGGTTCTTCTAGTCTTCCTTTAATGATACCGAGTGTTGATGAATCACAATCCGATATTTTGAGTTCGATAATTTTCAATTGGACCTTCGATGAAAGTTTCGAAGATATTTTTGCCGACGAACTCGCATTCTTAAACGATACGAATTTTGTGATTAATCAACCTCCACTCGAAGAAGTAGAACCACTACCATTTCTTTTTTCCCTCCGCCATTCTCCTCCACCGAGACCGTTTACCGTTTTTATCTCCACACGGTCTCGTGTGCTTCTCATTTCTTTTCTTTACACTCCATTCTTTCACCAACCCCACCATTATCACGATAGAATTTTTGAATGGTTGGTGCTAACTTTTGGTCTGTGTAAGGCCTTGTATAGTTTGATTTTTCTCCTCCCTAACTCTGAACTGTAACGCTTAAACAGTGGAAACACTGTTTCACTTAAGTTTGGGGGGAACCTTGTTGTATAGATATTTTGTTTTTTTTCTTTTAACAATAAAAAAATAAAAAATATCAAAAAAAATTTAAATAAATAAACAGGGGAGTGCCGACAATTGTGACCCTCTTGGTGTAGCATGACAGTGAGGATATTGTCAAGTTTAAGTTTGGGGGTATGCTCGGTAAGCCTTCTTCCTTCGCATTCATATGTACATTTTACATTTGCATACTTATTTTTAAAAACCCATAAAAATTGAAAATTTTGAAAAATTATAAAAATTAATGTATTCAATTTTGGACATAATTGACTTGAGTTTGACAAAAAAGTTAACTAGCTATGAACAATTAGATCTTAGACTTAGTGAGTTAAAAACCCTAAAAATAACCTTTCTTAAAGTTTAACGGTAGAAAGTATATGTCTTTGTAGTTTATTTAGAAATAGGCAAATTTTGAGTTCACTTCTTGGGCTAAGTTTAAACAAGGGAAGAGTATTGATGTTTTTATTAAAATATAAGTTTGAAAAATAATTCCTAGCTTAAGTCTAAATTCTGAAAATGTATACCCTACAAATTGCACAAACACGAACCTTGAAACTTGGAATAGTAGAGGAGACCTTGAAATGCTCTTGTCTAAAGTTCTTAGTATGAAGAAAATAAAAAATAAAAGTGTGAATAAAGGAAAAAAATGAACACTGGTTTTTGTAATTACTTAAGGCTGCAAAAATAAAAAAATATTTAGTGAGGGTGTCTCATCACCTAGTGCCTTAGACCAACTGGTTTGGGAGTCACTGCTAAAACCTTAGGTGTTGCAAGACTAGAAATTACGTTTTAATGTGCAAACACATCTTGTAATTGGTTGTTGGTACCTCAAGAAGTATTAACAGTCGCATGAAGGATGTGTGAGCGAAATTCATCTAAAAGTTCACCTATTAAGAAGTGCTTTGGACAACGGACAAGAGTATGATTGCTTGATTTGAATTTCCAAGTGTATGGGTGATTTATACACACACGTAGGGGTATGTGATTGGGGTTTAAATAAGAGATAGGAATGAAGAATAAGACTTGTATTTTTAATACAGATGATAAAAATTCCTAAATTGAGATGGAACCCTAGAAGAAAAACTTAAGAGATGCCAAAAGCTAAGTAAGTCTACAGAACATATATAATCTTAAGTTAAATAATAAGGAAGCGTGAAGAATATGGGTGGATAATTTATGAGTCGAAAATAATAGAATTCCTTGTTAGAAAACCTAATTGGAGAATAAAAGTCAATGGGCCGAATTGATAGGATTTTGTGGGTAGTATCCGCTGAAAACCCTCAGGAGACAACACTCCTCCTACTAGGGACACCTAGAGGTTTAACGGCTTGTTGCACGTGCTCAGTGCAATCGCGTTTCCCTGCGAAAGTGAGGTTAGGTTTTTGTCGAGAATAAAACTAGGTTTGCTCGAGGACGAGCAAAAGATAAGTTTGGGGGTATTTGTTTATATCATAATATTGCATTATTATATTCCCCATTCTTATGCATTTTACAAATAAACAGGTGCTTTTGACCCATGTCTGCTACATAGTACAGGTTACAGGTTCTCGGAACGAAAACAGTGAAAAAGATAAAAGACGATGCAAAAGTGAGACTACGACCAACAGATAGAAGGATCTTGATCAAGCCTACACGAAGATCAGTTCACAAGGTACAAGGCAGAGCAAGGTTAAAAACTTCGACACAAAGCAAACGGTTAAAGTCCACTACATTACTCACTGTGGAGATCTGGAAGCAAAATAGAAGATATTCTGAAGAACCAACCATGGAAATAGGAAGACAAACAAGCACAGAACCAGCACAAGAAGTTACAGTGCTCAAGACCATCTTTTGGCCGCGGAACCGCGGCCAAACCAGGGCTACGGCCGCGGTTCCGCGGCCGTGTGATGCCCGTAGTGGCTAAAAAAATTTCCATGTTGCTTGGCTGCGCTAACTAGTCTTCCTAGGGGTATTTTTATAATATCAGACATGCGGCAATTGTAAACCTAGGGTTTTCTATGTCCTATAAATAGAAGCCCAAATTCTTGTATTAGGCTATACCTCCTTTCATTAATAAAATTCAAAAATCCTTTTGGAGAGCATCAATTTGTAAGTTCTTAATTTATTTTTCTGCTCTACATTAAATTTATTATCTGCCCTAGTTAAATTTAATTCATTGCCCTAGTTAGATAGTTAGATCTTTTATTCTCTGCCCTAGATAAATGTTTTTCGATTTCCTAATGAGCGAGTAGTCTCCTCGCTTGTTAGGGTTAGCTTTGGGGAAGGTTTGAGAGATGAAGATCTCTCACCCTTTTCTTGCCCGTCATATATTTTCATAGGACTTCATGCATACATGCACACACCGCTCCCTACGGCACCATATCCCACGAGGTAGCGGTAATACCGTAGTATAAAGGCCCGGTTGCGCGTGTTTTCCATGGAGATTAGGGTAAGAATTGATAAAGGAAGGACAAGAACCTAGAGGAAGAAACATCTTTCCAAATGGTTCTAATCCCCTTTATTAATAATTACCATAACTCCTAATAGATCTTAATATGGGTATAGAAAACGGTGAGATTTATTGACTTTCCAAACTTAACCTAAACCTAACCCTAGCAAGACTTAGATCTAGATTAATTTAGTTTTTAGATTTAATCAAGCCGTTCACACCGTTCGGAATTAACTCGTAAGAACAATTAGGAAATTCACAACATCCCTGTGGACCGACCAGTACTCACCGCCTAGCTGCAAAGCGACGCCGTTCTTGATTGCGGTAACATATTATTTTTGATCATAAAATCCCTTTCAATCACTCGACATGATAGTATGCTATCTGATTACTCTTTACCTTAACGTGTACACTGATTGTCTCTCTGTTACATGTTGGTAAAGCCCTTAGGATGTGTACTTGACTACCTGGACTGTGATGTGGATCATACTAATGGAGACATAGTAGTCCATAAGTACATCCTTCAAGGTCCCTAGTCATGGGTGTATCGAGACGGGGCATCGATATACCAGAGTAGACTAGCGTATAGCTTCTCGACCCATTCAGATGGGCGATGGATGATCTCATGTCCATTGGTGTTAGACATCAGAGATGATGTACGGGTGCTCAGTGGAGACTGGGTACACTGGACGGACTCGCCGAGAACTCCCAGATGGTATTATACCTCACATCAGATGACAGTTCTCTGGTGACACTGGTACAGGTTAGTCTGTAGACCCGAGATCGTCATAGAGTCTTGTGTGATTCCCACTATGCTTTGATTTCCACCTTACCACGTCCAAGAGGGCATGCAAAATGGTGGTTTTTAGGTACAGTCCCGAGTCACATGGAGGCAATGAGCGATAGGAGGGGTTTCGTCTCTCCCGGTATTGGGGGTTGATATTGCGCTATGCTCGATTGGCCATAACAGGGAAGTCCCTGGCCAGGGCTGGTTTAGAGATTTACTGGTAAGTGTTACCAGTAGTTTCTCGACCCGTTATGAGCCTCATATCGGCATGACTTATCGGTTATTAGGGTCTGACGTTTACCACCCCTAGACTTGATATGCGACATATCAGACGAGGAGACCGGACTGTACGGTAGTGTCACTGTCAGGCTTTTGCAGGAGTTGGAGCGGTCTTGCTTGCTGATCTTCTGATCACTCAATGCCCAGGTAGCCGTTATGTCCAGCTAGTACCGCTGACGGTTTGTGGGTGCTTGATATGATCATCGCCTACTGCCGGCATATTGACGAGTCTTTAGAGTCCTACATAGAGGTTTTACTGGCTCAGGCAAAACGAAATAGGAGCGCATATGTGATATGTGCGGGACCGAGAATAATGCGTGTATGTGATACCGTATTCTATTCTCGCGACTTTTTGTATCTGTCGGTTATATGTGATATAGCCGGGTCATCGAATCAAGGGTTGATTCGATAAGACGATACATTGGATGTTGGTCGGTTATATATGATATAGCCGGATTATTAAGTCAAGAGTTGACTTGATAATTTAGTGTATAATTGTATATTTGATATACTGATTTATATTAACTAACATTGGTTCACTTAAGCATTCTTTTCTCACATGTGTGTACATGTAATATATATGTGATATATATTGATGTGCATTATTTATTTAAGTGTGTCATGGTTGTTGATACACTTTGCATGGGTGTATGAGACATACACCATTATAATTATATTGCTAGGGTTTTAATATCCAAAGTAAATACAAAATTAGTGGATAATTGTTCAAGTGCATGAAGCTTGTGAGTGCATTGACCAAGTCCACTAGTTTTGTTTTACCTAGGATATTTATTAATCTAACAACTATAGTTAGCCATGTTTATGTCTCTACATGAGTTAGTATGTGATACCCACTCACCCATGGTTAGCTCATCTCACTTGATCATTTCATTTCTCAATTATCTCTTTCTTCATCTTCTTCCTCCAAAAGAAATGCTTGCTAGGGTTTGATCCAAAGTGAAAAATAATGTGAGAAAAGAAATTCTAAAGTGTACCCACTTTCTATTTCATCATCCTCTACTAGACTGGCACTTTAGTTTAGGGTGTTTGCTTCACTTTGGTGAAGTGGTAGCTTGAGTTCGTATTCTCTCGACGTAGATCATTTTCGGCCTCGAAGACTTCAAGCAAAACCGTTGACCTCTTCTCATGGAGCCGTCCGAGAGTCCGGGAGTTCGATGATCACAGCGAAGGGACTACTACAAGGAGCTTATGAAGTGAAGGACCGATCTACAAAGGTTGTATTTCGATTTCACTTAGATTGTAAAATGGTTTACATGTGTTTCCGTATTGTATTCTAGCTAACGATTCTAGTTTAGAGTTCTTTTTAACGGAAAATTTTTAAAAATGGCATGGACGATACCTCCCGAAACCTTGCTGCCGTCGATAGGAACCCTTCAGTGGTATCAGAGCCTAGCTAGGAAATAATACGGATATTGTTAGATTACGAACACGAAACAAACTCCGAACTTGAAACCCTAAAATCCATGTTTCTGTCAATTTTAAAACGAGCCCTAAATTTTTTTTAAACAAGTACAGAGTCATATTTATATGATAATATGAACACTGGTGAAATGTGGAGGCATTTGGCCACTTTTGGGCCGGCGAGACCCCCCATACCAGCCAAATCCGAGCACCCCCTCCAAATTTTTCCAGTGTTCTGTTACATGGGTTTTGGTGCTTCAGGTGTTGTTTATTTTTGCTAAATTGTCATGTGATGTTAATTTACTATAATAACAACTCGGAGTGTTTCGTAGTCGTATTTTAACTGTTTTCGGGTTACTTTAGACGATATTAAAACGTTCAATCGGATGTCAAATACCCACTTTTTCCCTTACTGGAAAATTTTCCAAGTGTTGGATTTTTCCATAGTTAAAAAGCTTTCAAAGATCATGCAAGTTATGCGATGGACCCTCTAGAAGAACAAAACCTTAACTCGATTATGTGACCGTCAAAACCGCCACTGAACCCTAGGGTTTGTGGTGGTCCAGCGGCGCCACATGTGAGGCGTTGGTTTGGCCCTTCTACGGCTGGTTCATTGGTGCTGTGGCGTGTGCTGAATTACTTTAAACTACGCTTAAGTGTTGAGCTTTCTGGGTAATTTTGGATGTTTAATGATTCGATTGGAATGTTTAATATCGTCTAGCTTTTTCTGTAATGTGATACAATATGTGGAATTCATACTATTAGGCATGAAATGCGAAGTATGTGATATTTCGGATTTATGATGTCTAAGGTGTTTGCAGATTCCAAATGTTATAGTTTTACAGTTTCTTTTCTGCGACCGTAAGTGTAATATATGATATCGCCGGTTTCGTTGCTATATGTCAACGACAATTGGGATGCGCATATTTACTTACGTTGATGACATGTAATGTTATGTGTTGCTGGATATGTTATATTGGATCGTCGTGTTTTGAATAGCCGGGGGTTTTATGTGAGATGAGAGTTTTTCATTTTCACTCATGTAAAATTAAATGTATGTAATATTCTTTTATTGGGGCACTTCCGGGTTGACGTTGATGTCACCATATGTATATTATTTACTTTTCCGCACTAGGATAAACACAAGGAGGAGAGCACAAGTAACCGGGTTCTAGAGTCCAGTGGGAGACCAACTCGAGGAGTCGAGTCCGGGTCTCCTAACTCTAGAATTGGGAGGGTTGCTTGCCGCTCTTGTAGGGGTCTAGGGGTGTGGGTTAGGCTATTCATCGCGACTGTGGAATCCGTGTTTTATAAAGGCTCAAAATAAAACACGGACCTCCTAGTATATCCAATATTTCATATGTTTCTTCTGCTGTGATATCTGTGATGTGATCATTTGATATGTTGAGATAGATACTTTACCTAACCTAACGGTGCACGATGGGACATTGAGACGAATGCGGATGGCATAAGTGTACGTTGTATTTATCTGTGATGTTTAAGTGACTTAAATGATGGGAATTCATTAATGTGATTAATGAAAGAAAAGAAACCTAAAAGATGTTGTGGAGTCGAATTTTCAAAAATAGGTAGCTACAGTTCTTGTTTTGCATAGCGGTGTTCCTTGTAGAACATCCTGCACCTTATTCGATAAGGAAAGGGCCGAGATCCCTTCACCGGGAGTGACCCCTTCAGCAATAACTGGCAGATGCTACAACCCTCGGTTTCGTTTTTGATTATTTTTCTAGTTCTTGCTTTGCATAGTGATATATATGATATATCCTGCATCTCATTCGACGAGGAAAGAGCCGAGATCTCTTCACCGGGAGTGACCTCTTTAGCAATACTAGCAAAAGCCTCAAAAACATTCCACTTTAAAATCATTTGATTCTACAACGATATCAAGTTCATTACATAATAGGTTTTCAGAAAAACCTGTCGTAGCCCTCCGTCATTTCAGATAAGTACTTCATAGTATTCGTGCTACGTTTGTTAGCTTTCGTCAAGGCGTAATGTGCGGTAGCTATTTATGTTTATCTGCACAAGCATATGATGCGATTGGATTAGGGTAGTCGTGCGACTTTGTTGGCTTTCGTCAAGGGTCGTGCGGATGGGTTTAATTCAATCAAGAAATGTACGGACTATGGTTTATTGAACTTGACTAGCGGACTATGGTTTGTTGGCTTTCGTCAAGGTCATAGCACGCTAGGGGTAAAATTATCGGGAATTTTAAGGATTGAAATTTGCAATGAGATTGCATACCTTCTATGAGATAATTGGATCCCGATACTCACTGCGAGTAATTGTTACTCCTGGGAGAATTTTACACATTACAATTAGCCGATCAAGTAGGTGTCTAAAAAGGTGTCAATGGGGTTACGCCCCTGGGAAAACGAGATTTATTTTAATTTGGTCCGTGCGAAAGCACGGGGAACCTCCCTCAAAGTACCGGCACTGGCCTGGCTGAAAGATTGGCGAACTTATAGGGTGTAATTAATCCCGGCTAGTTTTTCCTTTTAGGGTTTGAAGGAAAATTTGATAAAAACAGTGGGAGCCATCCTGATTAGATAAAATAATAACCAATCTAATCTTGCAAGAGCACACGCAGAGTGTTTTCTTCTCTCTCTCTCTCCAGGTAGCGACCATGTCACGCCTTAATCAAGATAATAAAATAGATGTATTGACCGAACCTGCTTGTTATACTGCGCTGGGGAACGTTGGTCCTGCTCCAACTTATAATTGTTATAAGACTAAGCAGGAAATAGGGGATTACCAGGATTTCCGTGCCGTCCAAACGAAGAAAGTGCATGATGATGCATCTTCTTCGGGTGTGTTAATTACCGAGAACTGTCTCTCAGTATCGTCTACGTCCTGGGTATGTGATACCGGATCAGGATCCCACATATGCAATCTGTTACATAGGATGTAGATAGGTAGAGAACTGAGAACGGGTGATAAAATTTCAAGAGTTGGAAACGATGCAATTGTTGCAGCCAAGATGTTGGCAGTTATCACCCTGTATTACCGAAATACATTGATTCTGAACGAATGTTATTAGATACCGAACCTGATATACAACATCATATCAGTCTCTTTATTTAGTAAAGAAGGATATAATTTTGTATTGTTAGATAATGTTTTGAACATTTCCTATATCAAGAGTTGATCGGTTCAGACACGTTATCTAAAAGCATATACGTTCTAAATCAAACCACGGTTCTTAACGTACAAAACACACACAAGAGGAAGAGTTCAGAAATGAACGAATCCTTCTTGAGGCATTGTAGGCTAGGTCATATCAATGCGACCCGACTAGCTAAGTTACATTAAGATGCATATTTAAATCAGTTTGAATTTACATCTTGTGAAACTTTCCAGTCATGTCACAAAGATAAGATGACCATAGCTCCGTTTACTGGAAACAGAGAAAGAGTTAGTGAACTCTTAGGATAGATACATGATGATGTATGTAGGTCCCCAGTCTATACATGCCAGATCTGGTTCTTCGTACTTCATTATATTCACTGATGATCTCTCAAGATTCAGACATATGTTCCTGTTGAAACACAAGTCTGAACCTTTTGAGATATTCAAAGAATATAAGTTAGAAGTAGAGAACCAAAATGGGTAAAAGTATTATGTCCTTTGATGATATCAGGGAAGAGAATACTTGAGCACGAAATTCCTGGACTATTCTAAAGGAGAATGAGATTCTCTCTCAGCATTACTCCTCCGTATACACCACAGCACAACGGTGTATCGGGGCGGAGCAATTGCACCCTATGAGATATGGTGCGCTCTATGATGAGTATTACTGAGTTACCTATTTCCTTTTGGGGTTATGCACTTGTGAAGCTGCATACCTATTGAATGGCGTTCCAATCAAATTAGGTGCCTACCACTCCATATGTGATATGGTATGGGAAGAGCCCATCTCTTAACAAAGTTAAAATTTGGGGTTGTCCGGCCTATGTCTAAAAGCAAAATCCGGACAAGCTTGAGACAAGGTCAGTTATGTGGAAGTTTGTTGAATATCCCAAGCATTCGTAAGGGAATATCTTCTACCGTACCGAGGAACAAAAGGTGTTTTATTTCTCGGAATGCCACCTTTTTAGAAAAGGAATTTATTTTGGAAAGAAATTAGTGGTCATGAGGTAGAACTGGAAGGAGTTCCAGCTATACAAACTGCAGCTGATGATTTGGTAGAACCAGAGGTTTCAATATCTCCCAACGAACCTTAGCCTCTCCGCCGATCTGGTAGGGTTCCTCACCCACCTGAGAGATACTTTGGTTTCTCTATGACAGTGGGAGCGAGAATTGCATCATGAGATGATGACCCAACTAGTTTCGAGCAGGCCATCAGGAGTGGGGACTCTGTAAGAATGACTGGATGCTAAACGATCTGAGATAGAATCTATATACACCAACGAAGTATGGACTTTGGTTGCTATGTCTAAAGGATTAAATCCCCATTAGGAGCAAGTATATCTTGAGAAGATTACATGGTGTAAATGGAAAAGTTGAGACTTTCAAAGCTAGACTTGTTAAAGGTTTGCATCATCGACCAGGTGTGGCTTATGATGAAACCTTTTATAAGTGCCTATGCTTAAGTCCATCCAGACCCTACTTGCCACTGCTACATACCATGACTACGATATCTGGCGGTTGGGTGTCATGACTGCTGTTCTAAATAGTGATTTAGAAGAGAGCGTCTATAAGTACACAGCCAGAGGGCTTCGTAGACAGTGGGAGCGGCGGAAACGTGTGCAAGTTGCTTTACAGGTTAAGCAGGCATCGCGAAGTTGGAACATCTGTTTTGATGTGGTAGTCAAAACTTTTGACTTCATCAAAATGGTAGATGAACCTTGTATATACAAAAGGGAAGTAGGGAGTATGGTAGTAATCCTCGTATTATACCTGGATGACATACTCTTGATAGGAAAGGAGTTTCCTATGCTATGCTCGATCAATCTCCTCTTATCACAAGAATTCTCCATATAGGATCAAGGTGATACCTCCTAAATCCAGGGTTTTGGATCTATGTGATGGATCTAAGCGGATGTTAGGATTATCACTAGGTGTAGTGAGATGGTATCAATCGACCCTAGGGAGAATCACTGGATAGCTTCCAGGGTGGTAAGGTCGACTGAATGTCAGTCACAGGTATTGTCTTTACCCTTAGTAAAGGGACGGTATGTTGGAAGAGTTCCAAGCTAGATACCGTGGCATACTAGATGATAAAGGCTCAATACATCGCTACCAAAGATGCTGCCAAAGAGGCAGTCTGGGTGTATATTAGTTCATGAAATGAACTTCGTTCCTACCATTGTGTCACAATGGAGTTATGGCTTATGCCTAGGAACCCCCGTCCCATCAGTGACCCAGACATATTCTAAGGCAGTATTACCTGATCATGGAGATGGTTGATCTCCAGGGGATCGAGGTAAGGAGAGTAGTCTCAAAGGACAATACGGCGGATCCACTCACAAAGGCCTTTTCCTAGAGAGAGACTTTTATGGGATGGTTGAGTATGGGATACTACAACCACTGTTATCAGATGGCCCTAGTGCAAGTGGGAGATTGTTAGTTATATGTATGCCCTAGAGGCCATTACTATACATGAGATGAATACTGTAATGGATGCTTGGACAAATATAGGGAGGACTTTCTTGCTCGACATGATAGTGTGCTATCTGGTTACTCTTTACCTTAACGTGTATACTGATTGTCTCTCTGTTACATATTGGTAAAGCCCTTAGGATGTGTACTTGACTATCTGGACTGTGATGCGGATCATACTAGTGGGGACATGGTAGTCCATAAGTACATCCTTCAAGGTCCCTAGTCGTGGGTGTATCGAGACGGGGCATCGATATACCAGGGTAGGCTAGCGTATAGCTTCTTGACCCATTCAGATGGGCGATGGATGATCCCATATCCATTGGTGTTAGACATCAGAGATGATGTACGGGTGCTCAGTGGAGATTGGGTACACTGGACGGACTCGCCGAGAACTCCCAGATGGTATTATACCTCACGTCAGATGGCAGTTCTCTGGTGACACTGGTACAGGTTAGTCTGTAGACCCGAGATCGTCATAGAGTCTTGTGTGATTCCCACTGTGCTTTGATTTCCACCTTACCACGTCCAAGAGGACGTGCAAAATGGTGGTTTTTGGGTACAGTACCGAGTCACATGGAGGCAATGAGCGATAGGAGAGGTTTTGTCTCTCCCGGTATTAGCGGTTGATATTGCGCTATGATCGATTGGCCATAACAGGGAAGTCCCTGGCCAGGGATGGTTTAGAGATTTACTGGTAAGTGTTACCAGTAGTTTCTCGACCCGTTATGAGCCTCATATCGGCATGACTTATCGGTTATTGGGGTCTGACGTTTACCACCCCTAGACTTGATATGCGACATATCAGACGAGGAGACCGGACTGTACGGTAGTGTCACTGTCAGGCTTTTGCAGGAGTTGGAGCGGGCTTGCTTGCTGATCTTCTGATCGCTCAATACCCGGATAGCCGTTACGTCCAGCTAGTACCACTGACGGCTTGTGGGTGCTTGATATGATCATCACCTACTGCCAGCGTATTGACGAGTCTTTAAAGTCCTACATAGAGGTTTTACTGGCTCAGGCAAAACAAAATAGGAGCGCATATGTGATATGTGCGGGACCGAGAATAATGCGTGCATGTGATACCGTATTTTATTCTCACGACCTTTTGTATCGGTCGGTTATATGTGATATAGCCGGGTCATCGAATCAAGAGTTGATTCGATAAGACGATACATTGGATGTTAGTCGGTTATATGTGATATAGCCAGATTATTAAGTCAAGAGTTGACTTGATAATTTAGTGTATAATTGTATATTTGATATACTAATTTATATTAACTAACATTGGTTCACTTAAGCATTCTTTTCTCACATGTGTGTACATGTAATATATATGTGATATATATTGATGTGCATTATTTATTTAAGTGTGTCATGGTTGTTGATACACTTTGCATGGGTGTATGAGACATACACCATTATAATTATATTGCTAGGGTTTTAATATCCAAAGTAAATACAAGATTAGTGGATAATTGTTCAAGTGCATGAAGCTTGTGAGTGCATTGACCAAGTCCACTAGTTTTGTTTTACTTAGGATATTTATTAACCTAACAACTATAGTTAGCCATGTTTATGTCTCTACATGAGTTAGTATGTGATACCCACTCACCCATGGTTAGCTCATCTCACTTGATCATTTCATTTCTCAATTATCTCTTTCTTCATCTTCTTCCTCCAAAAGAAATGCTTGCTAGGGTTTGATCCAAAGTGAGAAATAATGTGAAAAAAGAAATTCTAAAGTGTACCCACTTGCTATTTCATCATCCTCTACTAGACTGGCACTTTAGTTTAGGGTGTTTGCTTCACTTTGGTGAAGTGGTAGCTTGAGTTCGTATTCACTCGACGTAGATCATCTTCGGCCTCGAAGACTTCAAGCAAAACCGTTGCCCTCTTCTCATGGAGCCGTCCGAGAGTTCGGGAGTTCGATGATCGCAGCGAAGGGAATACTACAAGGAGCTTATGAAGTGAAGGACCAATCTACAAAGGCTGTATTTCGATTTCACTTAGATTATAAAATGGTTTACATGTGTTTCCGTATTGTATTCTAGCTAACGATTCTAGTTTAGAGTTCCTTTTAACGGCAAAATTTTTTAAAATGGTATGGACGATGCCTCCCGAAACCTTGCTGCCGTCGATGGGAACCCTTCACCTTTACCTCGACAAACATCGATGTACCAGTATGCATGAAGAAATGTGCCGAGACGCCAAGCTTACACTTTGGCGGCCGTAGAAGCTGAGACGGTTGGCCAGGGTAACCCTGATAATTCTCTTCAACCTTTTCAAACTTTTGCATCACTTTGTAATTTTTTATACACTACCAATAGTCCTATCACCAAACTTTCCTTGAATCTGTTATACTTTCCTTTTACAATTTTCGAGGACGAAATTTTTATAAGGAGGGTAGAATGTAACATCCCTAAACTTTCTGTACAATTTTTTTCAAAAATACAGAAAGGGGTATTCTTTTGCCTGAGCACAAGTTATAAGTTTGATTTGCTTTTTAACAGTAAGAAACAACTTGTAGCTCATTGGTAAGACCTTGCACTGCTGAACAAAAGCACCAGAGTTCAAATCTCATCAGCCACACATTATTTTTAATTTGATTTCTTTTAATCTTTTTAGAAGCCCAAAAGTCTACACGTGTATAACCCGTAAAACCAAAAGTCACATATTAAACAAACGAGTTCAGGAGGTAGACCAAACGACATGGGACATGTGACATGAAAATACGGCCCGACTTGCCTGACTCGGCCGGCGCCGCCGGCCCGACTCAGTGAAAACCCCAAATTCTTTTATAACAACTGTACCTCTTAAACTCCCCATAACTCCTACACTGTTTAAATTTCCTACATTATTCCAGAGACTAATAAAATCCAATTAAACTCTTTTTAATTCAAAATTAAATACATTTTTTTCACACCCTTTCATCTACCCTAACCCTAGTTTTTCCTATAAATACCCACTTAATTTTTCATACCCTTCACACTGAAATTCCTGTCCAAACTCTCAAAAAAATTCCATAGACTTTATGTGTGCAAGTGGAGTTAGCAAAGGGCGAAACTCCGGCGAACTTCCGACGACGACCCGAGGAGTTCCTGGCTACGAAACGACGCACCGGCACCTCCTACCACTTCCTCTTCCTCTCCTCTTGACTCTAAACCCGTAAGTCCCTTCTCCCCTTTCTTTTTACTATTCTAAAAACTTAGAATTCTAAAACCCGACGGAAATGGAGTTAATCCGACTTCCGATTCGGCTTTTCCTTAAAAATCATATTTTTTTTTAAAACAATAATACCAAAATCTCACATCATGATCATTGAACATTAACAAAATATATTGACAAGTTTCATATCAAAAGAATTTATATTTCAATTTTGATAACACTTTTACAGAAAAATATCATATAGTTTAGTTTCGATATAAAACATCATTACCCCTTGCTATACCTTTAGATAGTTCACGAAGTAATGACCTACCTCCTCACAACACTCATATATAACATAGCACGATAATCTTTGGGAACATAGTTTTGGAAAATACAATTTTACACAAAACTATCTCAAACTTATAAAAACTCTTTTCTACAAGATTATGTATTTTAAACAAATCTTTGTAAAGTGCCGCTACAACCCATTTGGGGAATCCGTTCGGGATGGTGCGGATTATCGCACATCCTCGGCTTAGTAGTGCGAGATGCAGACCTCCGCAAGGAGTATACGGTCTCGAAATATTTAAAAATACAAATATCTTAAGAAAATGAGATTTCTAGAAAAAATAATAAATTAAATTATTTTATAAATATATATATGTATCATCAAAATATCTATTTTTGATATAGTATAAATATTCCAACTTTTCTAAATAAAAAAGAATCACTTTATATGAAAATACCATGAAATTCCATACAAGTTCAATACTTTACAATTAAATACCATATATTATTATTAAAAAATAGGTTTTATTCACTAGAAATGTCACAATGATAAAATATACATCAATGAAAATTTTAAAGACGATAATAAATTACTTGAGATGTATTTTGAAAATTATACAAAATTAATTTTACATAAAACCCTCTCAAGTTATACTAAATTACAATAAGCACATCGTAAACATAGGTTTAAGCGGGACCAGTCTCTTGAGCTTCAGGGAGCCGAAGATGTGGGTGCTTGCCTATTTAAGGTACATAATTTAACAAACGATGTTATCAACACGGTAATCGTCTTTGAAAAAGACACAAATCCTGCCGTTCATGTGCAGCGGTTACCGATAACACCAAAACCTAATTCAGGATTCAATTTCTTATAATTGTCTGAGTTAGACTGAGTCTCAATATAACAATCTTACTTGAATGAGATTCAAGTATATATATATATATAACAATTCAACATGAATCCATGAATTCATATATTCAATCTATTCAATCTATCTTGACCGAACCGAACCATGGATATATATCCATCTACATGATTCTCCAGTTACATCCATTTACTGATATCATGGTTTCGGCAAGTCATCCATCTATACATTTCAAATTACAATACAATACAACAACACCAGTACAATCATTACTATCAATACAATAAATACACGGGGTATTGGGGTAGTTCATGCATGAATCCAACAAAATCTCAAGAGTCCCCCTAGATCATGAATCCATGTCTACTAACACAAGCAAACTATCATGAGGGCCCGTGGTTTCCTACTCCTGGATTACAGCCTGTTGAGTTTGGAATACTTCAACACTAAGTTGAAGTCCCGTTACTAATATTTGATTCGGGCCCGTGGTTCCCTACCCCTGAATTACAGCCTGTTGGGTTCGAGAACACTCTTAAAATTGGTTGACATTCACTCTTGAACTTACGTTAGATTAGTATACCCAAGTAGAGACATGTTAAGACACTTACCTTCACTGCATGTTCACCACACTTACATTATATGGCAATGTTACTTTTATACTACCATGCTCATGATATCAAGTTTATCTACTCGTCACACATTACTATACTTGTTCATTTGTATTACAATAAAACCGCATGCTAAATAAACTTGACAAGATGATATGACATACTGAATAATTCATATTATTATTTTTCCCTATTTTTTCTTTACTCCTCTTTTCTTTGGGACTTACCGAGCGAAAGTTCGCTGACGGACATTCCACCTTTCTCTGTTTTCTTGGAATGTTCGTTAGATACTGAGAAGACTGAAAGAGTAGACATCCCAGAGGAGGAGCACCAACAGACCGAGTCACAGGCCTAGACCAGTTAACTTTTCTCTGTTGATGTACGCCACATGTTTAGGGGTTTCAATCTTTGTATTTTCTTTCAGTTAAAAATCATGTATTGTAAATAAATCAAGTTGAATAAATAAAGTTGTTGAAGTTTTACTTTCATGCTTATTATCTTGTCTTTTATATTTCCTATATTACACTTAGCGTATTTACTTCGGGAAATGACCTTCTCGAAATAAATATGTCGCGGCCTCGTCACGTACCTGCTTCCGTCTACTGGGAAGCGGGCGTGACACCGGTTATGTATTCTCTTTACGAGGATGTGCCATTAGTTGGCGTGCTTCGTTACAGTCTGCGGTTGCATTATCTACGATGGAGGCAGAGTATATGGCCATCGTTGGGACCGTTAAGTAAGCGATCTGGTTGAAGAGACTATTTTCGGAACCTGGTATTCAAAAGATACCATAATGGTCCAATGTGGTAGCTAAAGCGCGATTCACTTGACGAAAAATCAGATGTGTCGTGATAGGACGAAGCACATTGATGTACGGTATTGGTTTGTTCAGAAAGTCGTTGAAAAAGAAGAGATTATTGTGAAGAACTTTAGCACAACAGATAATCCAGCCGACATGTTAACGAAGTCTCTTTCGGTTGTTAAGTTTGAGCATTGCTTGGACTTAATTGGAGTGTATCACGCTCATTGAGCCTTTTAGGGCTTTTGTGATGAAGATAGAACTATTATTAATGTTTTGGAGGAGTTTGTGGGAATGCGAGGAAAAATGGAGATTTGTTGTGTATGTCTCCCATTCCGATCCTTATTGATTTCCTGTTCGATCCGACTTTATCACAGAGTTTGTGAAGATTCAAGTTTATCTGTAAGAAAGAGGACAGATGTCTGGAGCTATAGCTTCGGATGTCTATTAGCATTCTGTATGTTTTGTATACTTTGGGCAGACGTCTGCGAACGTTCTGTTCTTTCGAAACCTCAAGACCAGACGTCTGAAGCTCCTTCTTCAGACATCCGGTAACGCTATGTTGTTTTGATGACTCTTTAGCAAACATCTAAGCATTGCTTCTTCAGACGACTGCCGTGTCTTGAGCCTGATATTTGTTGGTTGGGAAATTAATTATTTGAATCTATCTTTTCTAATACCATATATAATATAGTATTTTGTAACCCTTGAAGAGATGGCCTTTTAAGATAGCTTTTGCGATATTTTGAGAGAACCCTTTTATTACTTGTGTGAGTTAGGGTTTTGACGGATTTGTAATTCGTCCACCGTCTGTACTCTTTCTATTTGGTAATTAATAAAAGCTTCACTTTCGCCTATTGGTCAGTACTTTTATTTTATATTTGCATGTGGTTGGTTTATTTCTTCTTCTCTATATCGTTTGTATTTACTTCGTGATCGTCTTGTCGCAGCAAAGTCCATACCAGTACACAAAATCTATTGAATCTTTTTATCAATGTGTTGATCAATATTTCCGGGGGTGCCCTTCGTGTGCCAAAACTTTAGTTTAAATATAAAAAAAAACTTTTATTTTAGCCAGCTTTGACTCATGCATAGTCCTAATTGGCTCTTTTTAACCATCACCTCTACCTCAAAAAAAAAATTAAAATAAATGTTTATAAGGCAGAACTAGTATAATTTCAAGTTAGACCTTGATAACGATCAAGAGAATTTTCATTAATCAAATCATGTATGTTCATTGCAATGGAGACAAAGAGACATAAAAGAGATCATCATAAGTTGGAAAAAGAAAATTTTTGATTAAAAAACCTCAACTCTGGTCATATTCACTAAAAACTTAATTTATAGTTAACCATCACAAGAATACGAGCTTGAACAAATCTCCTCCGATTCCTACATTGGGCAATGGACAAGTATTTTTATATTTAATTCTCTTGGGACAAGTACCTTGAAAAGTAACGAAAAAACAAATTATAAGCCAAACGGAAAATGTACTGCAATAAATATAAATATCAATGTTCAAATAGCGATATGTATTTCATTGCAGAATAGCGAAAAACGCAAACAACGTTGACGTAAGCTGCATGAATTATTAATTATTTCTAATAATTATTATATTATTATCTTATTATCTTATTTACAATAAATTATATATTTTATGGATAAAGAACATACGACAATTAATAACATAACATTATTTTCTTAATTTTCAAACCTTGAGTCTGAGTTTGTATGTATGATTTATAATTATATTAAACATATTAAAAATCAATCAAATAATCTTTATTTGAGAAACACGCCTGCTAAATATGATTTCAAATTGAAACTTTAGAACTTCAATAAGACTTTCTTCATATAGTTTAGGACGTTAGGATTAGATACTGAAATCTTAAAAACCTAAATAGAAAATATTATGTGAAAATAGTGAGCGTATACTATTTGTTAAAAAGCGTAAGCTATTTGTTACTGATGCTACGTAGCGAAGAGGATAAGCTATGTTATATAGCGTAAAATAACAATTAGCGAGCTATTTTAAATATTGTTAAATATGTAACTTAATATCTTTATATCTACTATTATTATCCAAATCAAATGTGGAACAATTATCGTCTTCTTCTATTTCAAAATAAGATATTCAAAATACAGAATAAACAACTTTAATTTATCTTTAACCCACGATATGCGTAATTTAAATGGGTCCGGTACCAGATGCCGTTGGATAAATTAATTTATCCATAAATCAGGACCGTTTATTTTAACTGTTGTTTAAAGTAGCGGTTAAAATAAATGAGATTTAACCGCTATTTAAAAAACAGGTTAAAATATTTACCGCTACTTAAACTAGCTATACATATAATATAAAAGAGGAAACCACCCTAACAGTTTCAGCGGTTTAGGGTTTTGAGATCGAAATTGGGCGATTTTTGTTATGATTTGAACCGCGATTCTTGCTGGTTATTTTCTTGATTCTTGGATCAATTTCATAAGGTAAATTAATTACTTTAATTGCTATGGGTTTTGTTATTTATCTAGGGTTTTTTGTTAGGCTTTTCAGATGTAAATTAGGATTTTTTTCCCATGTGATTTGAATTGCGATTATTGCTAGGTATCTATTGTTTATTGGATCGATTTTATAATATAAATCAATTAGTTCTACCGTTTCTTCGTAAATATCCGATACTATTCCTTCTTCTTCTTCTAAATCAATTAGTTCAATGTTGACCATTTCTTTAAGAAGCAGTTAAAATATATATTTAACCGCTACTTAAAGTGGCCGTTAACATCAATATTGGATAAAAAATTATACAATAAATCAGAACCGTTTATAATTAACCGCTGATTTAAGCAGCGGTTAATTCTAACGGTTTTTATTTAAGCTATACTTAAAACAGCAGTAAAATTCAAAGGTTAATTTATCTAATAAATCAAAACCGTTAGTTTTGTTGTATAATTTTTTACTCCAACATTGATGTTAACCACTTCTTAAAGAAACGGTTAGCTTTGAGTTTTGAACTAATTGATTTAGAAGAAGAAGAAGGAACAGTAGTGGAAGCAGACAAAGAAACAATATAACTAATTGATTTATGTTATAAAAACGATCAAAAAAACAAAAGAAAAGGTAGCAGCAATCGCAATTCAAATCACATGAAAAAATGCCTAATTTACATTTGAAAAGCCTAACAAAAAATCCTAAATAACTAACAAAACATATAGTAATTAAAATAATTAATTTAACTTATGAAATCGATCAAAAAATCAAGAGAATAACTAACAAAAATCACATTTCAAATCATTGCAAGAATTGCCCAATTTCGATCTCAAACCCTTAAACCGCTGAAACTGTTGGGGGTGGTTTCCAATTTTATATAATATGTGTTAACTTATTTTTTAAGTAGTGGTTAAATCCGAACCGTTTATTTTAACCGCTACTTTAAGCAGCCGTTAAAATAAACGGTCATGTTTTGGTGGATAAATTAATTTATCCAACTTTGTATATTGTTCCTTCCCAAATTTAAATTTACACCTTTCTTCCATTTTCTATATGTGCCAAAAAAGGAAAAAAAAATCCAGTGCACCCGCAAAAATGTCTCCAAACGAAACGGAGCCGTTAGAAAAGTCAACGTTAGAGTCAGAGCAATTATAAAGTCTTCCACTCTCTTCCATTTGCAAAGCTTAACAAAATTTAAGAACCCTTTGAGATCCGTCGTCTCCCATGGGATAACGAAGCAAGGATCTTGAGCGTGATGTGGAGCTTCGCTGGTGACCTTAAGCGCGTAATTCTCACAGGAAGAGGATTCCGTTCATAGGCGCTCTCTTCTAAAATTTTGCGCCCTAGGTTTTTTCGCAGATCTGAAATCGGTCCAATTTCTTGATGATTTTCATGGAAATTGATCTGATTTGAGCTCAAGGTTCGTTAATTACTGTGAAATCATGAAGAAATTATCTATTCAGAGGTTTTAGTAGTAATTAGTGGGGAAAAGTTTCGATTTTGAACAGTTCCAAGTCCGCAGTTTTTTGAATAGGGTTGTTGATGATTATTTCTTATCTATATTGTTTGCAAATCATGGGGTTTGGATTTACTTTGAAATTATAGTGTGCTTTAGGCAGCAGAGATGTTCCCTTCATTTGCTTGAACCAACATATTTCTAATTCAGCAATAACAATAACGACAAGCCTTATCCCAAAAGTATGATGTTGGATATGTAAATTCTTTTGTTGCAATAATTATTATAAGTGTTGCTCCTCAAGTAAATTAAAGCATATCTCTTTAGCTGCCTCATAATTAGTTTAAGCCAAACTCGGTGTGTTAACTGCAATTTTGTCATTCCTTGTAAGTGGTGCGCTTATCAACCTTCATTGCACATGCCCAAACAACTTGATTGGTTCTCTCTTGATTTTTATCGTCTATGTAAGCTATCTAAATTTCTTACCGATACACTCATATCTTATTTCATCTCACATCTGTACTCAAATTTTGTCAACACGTTTCTTAATTCTCGACGTTCTGATCGCCAAACAATCTTTGATCGTACAAGTGTTCTCTATAATTTGTTATTTGTCCTTCAATCGTCATGGATATATTACAAATGGATAATGTGGAAGCACATCACCTCTTTAATTATCCATAGTTTTAAATTTTAGGAAGTACGTCTTTGGCCTTTCTTCACCATTCTCGCTTATGAATGCAGTTTTTTCTTTCTCCACTCTGTTGAAGCCACAACTGAGGACTTATCTTTGTATAACATGTCTAACTAGAATTTACCAGAAGCTTGCCTTACTGGATGGGAATTTAGGCCATTGGTATACCTCTCACTCCCCCGCTTTTTCCCCAAGCTTGATTAACCTGATGAATGTCGTTGTTTCTCTCTTGTTAGAGTGTGATGATGCGAACGGTTGCAAGAGAGTTCTGCCATCTCATCTCTGTTCACAAGAATGACATGCAATTTTGGGATGTTTAATTGTTACTTGCTATGCTGCTTTTGATGAATAATTTGACTTAGCTTGTACTTCAATCTCAAATAAATCTGTATCTATTGCTTATATAAGCATATGTTCAACCTTAATACTTTAAGATACTCAAAAGATGAAAAGGGCAATTGATGCTTTGAGAGGAAGACAATATCTTGTTCTCTCTATATTTTTTTATTTTTAAAATTCTTATTTTTTTACTCACATGTTTGCAGCCATTTGTACCACCTCCAGTGTAGTTTCTATCTTGTGAAGGTTTGAAATTCCTATGGAACAGAGAATTCTCAGTTTAGGTATAAGTTGTTAATGCTTAATCCATTTAGAGACTTCTGCTTTTTTCCCTTTCCACAATTCTCTTTGATAGCTTAGTGCTGTTCTTTTGTTTATTTATTTTTTTAGCAGCTGTTTGATCGTTTCAAAGGGTGCATTTGGTGCGGTGCAAATCCTTTGAGGCACAACACAGTGAATCTTTTTCCCCCTAGGTATGTTGGCCGCTCTTTATAATCCATGATCGGCCTTCTTGGTAATGCTCTTAGTTTGCAATTTTCTTCAGCTGCTCACTAGCTATTTTTTTTTTCAAAAAAAAAATCCTCTGGTTGGTTCTTCCCGAAGCCTTGTTGCCTTTTGTTCTATAAACAGGCTGCCTTTTATCCTCCATTTGGAGTGTATATTTGCCTGTGACTAGTTCTTTATGATATGTTTAATACCACGCTCCTTCAGTGTTTAATAGTTGTTTTCATTTGGAAATGATCTCTTGGTTCGAGTGTAGCTTTATCCTCTTCGAAAGGAGACCCGGGAAAGAGAGAGCTATGCTATTGACCGACCCTTTCGTAGTTACGAATCAAGAGGCCCTTTTGCAGACTGTATTCAAATTTCAATGCACGTGAAGGTCTATGTTGTTTGGACAGCTTAGATGTCTTTCCGCAGTATTATCCGAGATGTCAGAGATGGGCTCGGGAGCTTATCAAGACGCAGGGGGAAATCACAGGGAGCTGTGCATGAGCTGAATGGCCAGGATACAGTTATTGTCCAGCATAGCTGTTGGGCCAGCCTCCCTCCTGAGCTGCTTCGAGATGTGATCAAGAGGCTGGAGGCCAGCGAGAACACGTGGCCTTCGCGCAAGCATGTTGTAGCATGTGCTGCCGTTTGCAAAGCATGGAGGGAAATGTGCAAAGAGATTGTTAGAAATCCTGAATTTTGCGGGAAACTTACCTTCCCTGTGTCACTCAAACAGGTGATTTCTTGTTTATTGCTTACTGTGTATAGTTAAATTGTCTCTTATTTAGTTTTATTCATTATTATCTGATCTTGGAATGATTTGTAATTGATGAAAATTAAAGGACATCTATTAGACGAACATTGTCTTATAAGTCGGAATGCTGGGCAGTTTATAGACAACAGGGAAACAAAGTAGATGACATGAAAATGTTGAGATGAATGAGTTGCAAATGAATATACTCTATAGAAATAGATTAAGAAATGAGCTTGTTCATAAAAAGTATAGAGGTAGCTCTCATGGAGATAATCAAGGTTGTAAAAAGCGTTAGACGGAGCCGAGCGGTTGGGGTACCGCCTACCGTCTAGCCTCCTTAAGCGCCGTCTAGACAGTTTTTTTAAATTCTAGTTAAAATTATATTTAATATATATACATATTGAAATTTCAGTAGTATATTGACACTTCAGTATAGAAAACAACATATTGAAATTTTAGTAGCAGAAACAAAAATATATCGATAATTCAGCATAGTAACCAGCAACATGTTGATGTTTTAATAGTTAAAATTAGCAAAAAATAGATTTTGACTTATATAATGCAAAAATTATTCAAAAGAAAAGGACAAAATTAACTAACTTTTATTTCATTAAGTATGATATTGGCTCAAGTATGATGAAAAGAGAACAAATCTGACCCATGATACTTTAAAATGGCCAAATTTTATTCCATTAAGTGGGTTGCGCCCGCTGAAACGGGCGCGGCGGCTTAAGCTCTTATTAAGCGCTTAAACCACTTAACTAAGCCGTCTATTGCTGAATCGAAGCGGCCTAGCATCGCTTCCACCTAGGCGGCACCTAGGTGACTTTTTAGAACACCAGAGATAATGAGGAAGAATGTAGCTTAAACTTGTGCAAGACACTGGCTAACAAGGGTGAGAGGTAGGCCTAAAATGATGTAGTTTCTATGTTAAAAGACAACATTTCCAAAAATGGAATAGACTCAAGTATAGTTGAAATGAGATTGTTTTGAGATGGAAGACTCACAAACGACAATGCTCTAAGAGATAGGAGGCGATCGTTGCATTCATAGAAGTTAATCGATAGCTCACATGGAGGAAGACCAAAAGCTAAGTTGGTTTAGACGGGTATAAAACGCCATTTAGGAGTAGTGAGAAAATTGTAGTCAATTGATTAACTCGAGATGGTCCTTGAAACAAACACTTATGAAGGCACTTTTATACGAAGTTTAAAATCTCAGTAGCAGGACTGGTATTGGAAGATCACTTTTGGGATCGGAATATGCAATGCCGGTTGCATCAGCCGTCTCGGATTGGAAATATTGAAATTTATATCGTTAAGAAATAAGATTTTTAAATAAGCATCTAAAATAACTATGGCAATTTGACAATTTCAACAGTAATTAATGACGTGTAAGGTCATATTAGTAATAAACCTATTAAACCATTAATGAACCCATTATCTCATCAATAAAACCACTAATCGTTAATAACTTTACAACCAAAACCCCACTAATCAAATGGTATGCCCAATATCATTCAGTATCAGAGACTCGTATGATCATTCTTGGGATTGAAATCAACCATCTTGGATCGGGACCGACCGAGATTTCAAACCATGGTTTATAATATATGTTGGTTCTTAATTTATAAGAGATGGCGCATGGAAAAGTTGAATTGAAGAAAATGATTCATGTCGACTCTCAAAGTTTGGGATAGAGGCTTGTTGTAGTTGTCTTCTTAGTTATATTAATTATTTTTTTGCCAATTTCCCTTTTTTAATGAAGTAATGTCTTTATCAGTTGTTTTTATCCACTCAATGTAGAAAAGAAATGTAAAACCAGAAGCTTGGTAAGAATCTTAAACATTTCAACTGAAAGTATTCATTAGAGATGTGCGCTTTACTATCTAGCTTGAAACCCCTCCCTCCCCCCCCCCCCCCAAAAAAAAAGAAACCTGAGAGCTACACTAATACCAAGCCAGCTCATTAATGGTAAAGCCATCTGTACAACACCAAATTATACCATTGATCAATTAATATTTGATCTCACCTTATATAAATAATGCAGAAGCATGTTTATTGTAATTAATAATGGCTTGAGTTTTTTCCCTACTATTTGTTGCCAGGTGCCAAGTGTTCGTTGGTAGCTTGTGTATATTTTGCTAAAATTAAGCACATGTTTTTTAAGGTAGTCATAAATATTCAGCTCTTATTTTGATCAGTATGTGATAAAATTTTGGTACTTTGACATAATCCTGACAAGCTTTAAAATTTCAGAATTTGGAGGTGCGGCAAATCCCATGTTCTTGAATAAGTTTTCCAACGTTCACAAGAGAGCGCATGTTTTTAACCGTGAAATTTCTGTTCTTATATTCTAGCCTTAATAAAAGTTCATAATCTTTACTTTTATTATTGCAAGCTCCAGAGTTGTAGATCATGTCTAGTTGATGGCCTCATTTTTTAAATAAAAGAATTCAAGATATGAGAAATCTCTCCCAAACAGTTCTCATTTCAAGTATCCACATCATAATCCGATCTATATTTTTTACTAGAAACCGACCACACGCGTTACGTGTGGAATCAAAATGATTCAAGATATTTCTAAAATGATTGAAAAAACAAATAGAAAATCAATATACATTCGTTTTGTCAAGAAGTTAGTACCCATTTAAAAATATAGAAAATTAGTACACATTTTAAAAATATAGAAAATTAGTATCAAATCCATCTAAAGATATCCATATCATGATTAATTTTTTTGAAAGTACTCCATAAAATTTTAAACATTGATAATTATTTATTTAAATATTAAAACTTGAGCACCAACTTTAAAGCAACTATAATTTCTATAAATAAATGTAAAGAATGAATTATCTAGTAAACATGGTTTATTCTATTATGCTTTATTTTTTTATAAAAGAATTACAAAGATAAAAAATACTAATGGTTTTTTTGAAAAAAATTAAAAAGATCAGAATTTCTTTCTAAATCATACCAAATCATTGCTTGTTATAGGATCCAAGGATAAATTAAGAAGAGTAAAAAGAAGAAAAAAAGAAAAATTGAAAACCATATAATTAAAAAAACCCATAAAATGTTATTTATTTTGGATCTCGTTGAATCATTTGGAATGGGTAGGAAAAAATAAAATGAAAAAGTAAGGGCAAAAAAGGAAAGGGAAAAATAGTGTTTTAGGAAAAGATTCCCTTTTTTACAAAAGTTTTCATAGATGGCCTGGTTTTATAGTAGATAGATAGATAGATAGATTGGTCCTTTAAAATATAAAATTCTATCACCCCAATCTCCTTCCCCTCCTTGTGCCACACACCATATAGGCACCGATATCCAAGTCTCTTCCTATTTTCTTGAAGCACTTATAGACCATCATACATTAGTGACACACATAATGCACATATGATTGATTTTAACCATACAATATCAACTATATGTTTAAGTGCATTGCACATGCAACAAATTATTTGAAATAGCAGAAATAAAGCAAATGTAATCTACAACCCATATGCTCGATGGTTTGGCAAGTTTGTTATCATATTTCTATCAATTGTCAACTATTGTTACATGAGTATTCTAAGCATCATTTGTTTACATTTGAAGAATAAACCGGAAAATTTTATCATGAAAAACCAGCCTTGGAATAAAGGATTATTTGAATTTAACCATGACAATTGCACACCAAGAGAACCATAGTAAATTGATATTGAAGTAATATGGAGAAATTTGAATTTGGAAGCCGTTCTTAGAATATATTTACTATGTACAACTATGAGAACGACGACAACAACAACAACAACAAATACTTTAGCCCATTCCTTTGTGTAGAGTATGTTGAAAGTAAAAAAACAAAATGATGGGACTTCACATTGGAAACAACAAAAGAAACACATGGGTATAAAATATAAAATGGGTTACACCTCAACAAGACTTGAGTCTTGTTGTTGGAACCCACTTATCATTAAAAGCCCACGTGTAAAAGCCTATCACAACAAATCTTCTTTAACTTTAAACTCTATTTTAAAAATAACTTTAACAGAGTACATGATTCTTCTCCCCTCTATTCAGTCCTGATGAAAAGACCTTATCGCTTGCATTAACACCCGTCTTATACACAAAGTTTTATGTGACTCTTAATACGACAAAACAGGTGTCACTGAGCGGTGAAGACTGAAGAGTGATACTTTTATAGGAGATATTGAAGTAAACATTAAATTTTGTGAATACTTGATAGTCAAACAGGATTGGCAAAATTCATAAATTTCTGACTGCGTTGATAATGCTTCTTCTTTGCTTTCTGCAGCCAGGGCCTCGAGATGGTACCATTCAATGCTTCATCAAGAGGGATGAGTCAAATTTAACTTATCATCTATACCTATGTCTTAGTCCAGGTAAGATTTCTTATTCAGCTGATTTCGTTTGTTTCTGCTTTAACTGGTATTTCACTTTTATTTTCGTGAATATATATTATTGGGGTCTTTTCTAAAAGAATAACTTTCTTAGTGGCATATATCTATGTAGCATGCCGATATGTAATTGTTTGTACTTTTGTATGTTTGCAAGGATATATGTTCCTGTCACAACATGATCTTTCATTTAACTTGTTGGTTTGTGTGTAGAGAAGCATGTGATAGTTCATAGGCATGAAGATGTTTGGTATTTATTTAGTAAATGAATTATTATGAGAAGAGTTCAATGGTTCTACGATAACAAATAAAGGGATATGATGCAAGAGTAACATTTGACTTTTAGTCATCGATTATGGGTCGCAATTTAACTAATAACAAAGATTGCTGTAGAACTTGCAGTGGCTGATTCCATGTGTTAAAAACTACATAATATTTTCCATGTAACAATTGACTGTGAAGTAAAAGCCAATTAAAAAGATTGATGATTCTTATCTTGATGTGGTGTTTGAGGCCCTATACACGCAAGCGATGAAGCTTTATCTAGCAACCTGTCATTGGCTCTTATCTATCTATCAGTCATTGTTAAAGATAACTCTCTTATACCCCTCTATAACTGCCCACTTTTCTGTCATTGATTGTATTCTCGGCACCTTTAATTAGATTATCAGCACTGTCCATGCCCTCTTACATCGGATGATTGTAAAAGTAACGACTCTCTAAATCATAAGATCTAACATATTCCAACCCTAGATCTATCATAGAATTTACGTCATCTTCGGTGGATCTAGAATTTAGGTGGTTGAGATCAATATGGATGGCGCCAATTATATGCTGAAAATTTTAAGATAGCAATCAAATTAACCGTAGAATGCAAGACAATCTGAACATACAAGTAAAGACCTTTTTCCCCTTTTGGATTCATTTTAGGATTCATCAGTTTAGAATACTCGAGAAGCGTCATAAGTAATTTACAGCGATTAATCCTAGTTATATAGAGCCGGAAATATTCTCTCCTTTATAATTCATTATTTTGTCCACATACGCCTATATTTTAAGCAGATTCCAAACTATTTCCAGTCGGTTGGCGATCATGCTTGGTATAATTGAAAATTCTGTTGCCTATGCTGTATGATTTTCTCAAAGAAATTTGCAAAAAGAACCTTGATTATTTATCTTGTGTAAATTTCACATGTTCTCTGACATGTCAATTGAATTGTGTAGGTGTGCTTGTTGAAAACGGGAAGTTTCTCCTCTCCGCCAAAAGGACTCGCCGAACTAGTTGCACAGAGTACATAATATCAATGAACGCGGACAACATATCACGATCCAGTAACACTTACATTGGAAAATTGAGGTAACGACGCTGAGATAAAACTACCAGGTCAATTACTGTATATACACCAGGGTTAAACCCTGCGCGATGTGCAGGATTTACGAATAATCCATGCAACCTTTATACATTGAAAAATTGATTATATAAAGCGTTATTTATATATGGTTGAAGATTTATCGATGTAAAAGACTGATATTTTTATTAATAGTAAGAAACTAAGTCCATAGCATTTATTTCCAAAAAACAAAGTCTATAACATTTATCTGAAACTCGTCGTATTTTTGGGTTATAAACAAAGTTCATGATATTTATTTGAAATAAAGAAAGCCCATAACATCTATCTGGAAAACATTGAAAGTATGTAGTTTTTAACTTGTAAGAAAAAAATTACATGGTTCTTATCTGAAAAACATAAAAGTTTTATTTATTTATTCTTACTAAGCAAAGCCCATGGTATTTATGTGAAAAATGTCTTGAAATTCATGATATTTATGTGACACAAAAAAGTCCATGGTATCGATTTAGAAAGCTTTGTGAAGTTCATTGTATTTATTTGAAAAAAGTTCATGAAATCTATTTTTAAAACGTTGGGAAGTTCATGGTTATTTTTGTAATAAATACTTTGGCAAATTGGCAATGTACTAAAATTTGAGAATACATAGTATTTTAGTGCAAATCTATTGAGATTATAAATTGATGGCAGATTTGTAATTTTTGAGCAAATGGCAAAACTGGAATTAATAGAGAGTTGGGTTGATGGCAAAACTGTAATTAAAGTGAAGTTTTGCTAGTCTAATGATTTTCCATAATTATCCTCACAACTTCATCAAAACCTCATATTTGCCTACAAAATCCAGGTTATATAATAAGGATATTCAGTGAATGGTGGGAGCAAGAGTGGAATTATTGAAATTTCCACTCTTGCTATCAAATTAGTATATTATAAAGATTGCTATAACATAAATATACATATTTCTTTACCTCACCACAGTTTCAAAGTTTTAACGCAGCAGTGTGAACATTAAGATGGTAGTGCTCAAATTCAAATCCCATAGAGAGCGAATTTCATGTGAATTGTTTTACAACCCCCCACACCCACCCCACATACACAAAACACACGTGCACGCGCACCAAAAGGAAAGGAAAAAAAACCAACCCAACCCCCATAAAAAGAACCCAACCTATTCTTGGTAGGTTTTCCGTTATTGTGTATTGTTAATCCTTTTTCGGAATTCTGGCATTTGTGTTATTGTGGTATATATTCTTTTACTGAATCCATTTGTTTTAATTGTGCGTTTAGTTGGCATCTAAAATTGGGTGGAATATTCCGAAGTTTTCAGTCTATGTTACTTTGATTCGTTGTCGAAAAGACGAATCCATATTGGATCGATATCGGTTTTGTGTCTTTATCGGTGTTTTCAGATTCATCAACTCTGTGCATTATTAGTTGTATCTTATTTTAGATTAGCTAATATGTAAGCTTAGCTTATTTGAATGAATCAAATCCTTAGCTTTTGCAAAATTGCAAATCCGATCCGTGCTGTGTCCCATGCCTATAGTTGAACCTGCGCTGCTTAGGTTTTGATCTATGTTGGTTAGGGTGCTGGAAGATGCACAGTTTAAAATTTCACATATGCTCACAAACTTTATTTCTCTACTTTTAGGTCAAATTTCCTTGGAACAAAGTTCATAATGTACGATACACAACCACCATACAATGCTACGACCCCTTCCCAACCTGGTAACACTAGCCGAAGGTTCTACTCCAAGAAAATCTCACCAAAACCCCCCTCAAGCAGCAGCTACAACATAGCCCAGGTCAACTACGAACTGAACGTCCTTGGCACGCGGGGCCCACGCCGTATGCAGTGCACGATGCACTCCATCCCAGCCTCCGCCCTCGATGCAGGCGGTGTCGTCCCCGGACAGCCTGACCACCTCTTCGCCAGCTCAGACTTTTTCCGTAGCATGTCCTTTTCCAAATCCGGAGACTTCGGCAGCAGCTCTCGCTTCTCGGATATCGCCTCCTATGCCTCAAGAAGGGTAGAAAGCTGTCGGTTCGCCGACACCGCCGAGGGATCCAGAAGGATGGAAAGTTATCGGCTCCCTAACATCACCGGAATGGGGTCAAGTATTTTGGCGGAGGAGGACCAGGTGGAGGAATTAAGGCCTCTGGTTCTGCAGAACAAGGCGCCGAGGTGGCATGAGCAGCTGCAGTGCTGGTGCCTTAATTTCCGTGGCAGGGTCACGGTCGCTTCCGTCAAGAATTTCCAGCTCATCGCAGCAGCGGCACAGCCGGCTGCCGGAGCTCTGATGCCAGCTCAGCAGCAGACGGGCCCACCACCACCGCCAGAGCAGGATAAGATTATACTGCAGTTTGGGAAGGTGGCGAAGGATATGTTCACCATGGACTATCGCTATCCCCTGTCAGCCTTTCAGGCATTTGCTATTTGCTTGAGTAGCTTCGACACCAAGCTGGCTTGTGAATAGAAGAAACAATGGAGGATGATAAAGTTGTGTTGGTGTTCGTTTTACGCATTCATTTCATCTTGGTTTGTTGCATTTATCCACGGCTTGGCTTTTACTATACTGAACTGTTTTGGTTTCAAACTTTGTGGGAACTCACTACGTCTATGATTTCCTTGGATGGCAAAGCATACCCAATGATTGTTATCTTGTTACATATCATGTGTATTAAAATGCTTTTATCTAAACAGAATTTTATAGATTGTAAGATTTGGTGGTTTCCGCTTGCATGCCATTGATATTCTCAAGATCTATGTTTCAGTCAATAATTTGTGTTGGTATTAATGTTAACGAGTTGAGCGAACTGACTCTAATCTATATCTATATCTGTTTCTGATAGAGTGAATTTGATCAAAATAAAGATTCCAAGTAGATGATAGTTCATATAAGTTGAACTTTGTATGAACACCTTTGGAATTGTAAGTCGATGTTGCGCATCCCGTGGAGAGGCGGAATTTTCAAAAAACGATTTTCAATGCTCGCAACAATGACTTGAATTTCAGGATCAATACGGAAACCTTAACTAACAAACTAACTGGAGGTTCTAATTACTATGAAAGAAGTTTGTATCTTTGTGAACCAAGTCCTTCGGGTCTTCTTGCTATCCTCTCCTTTTTGAGCTTCTCGAAAAGTGTACGGATCGCGCTTGATCGTCGGCTCCTCACGTCAAAGATGTTCCATCCGAGAGAGTGTATTTTGAGCTTCTACCTCTAAATCGTGGTAACTAGGACACCTAATATACTAATCTAAATAATCTAGAAAATATAGAGAGTGATTAGGGATAGATTAGTCGCAAGAACCCTAGGTTTCTCAACTCATGAGACAAATTAGGGTTTGAGAAAGAAGAAGAGGGCTTGGAGGAAAGAGAGTGTTGAGAATAGAATGAAATGAATATAGGTAACTTTGATAACTATGAAGCATAACAATAATTCAACAAAATATCTAAAATCAATCATGCCTCAATAGTCATCCTATGAGTCACTAAGTAGACATGCTTCATTTATTGCTAATCAACACCTCATTCTTCACCTCATTAACCATTTAACAAAAATGGTTATATAACCAATAAGGTGTCTTCTTCTAGAAGCACTCTTGCATAAATTACAAGAATACCCCTCACCGTATATACATACCCGTATCCGTATTCCGAAAAATACGAATACAAATAGACAATAATCCAATAATCTAATACTAGGATCCGGTTTAAACCAAAGCCCACTTGTATTATCCGTCCGAATCATGATCCGTGTAGCTAGTACACGTATATGATTGAATCCCTGCCGTAAAACCATACGTCCTCTATATCGTTTTGCCCGAATTAGGGAAACCCTCTGTGTGGGACTCTAAAGACTCGATAGTACGCTGGCAGTGGGTTTAACTACAAGTCCGTCAACGGCACTAGTTGTACGTAATAGAAACCCAGGTACATGTCGAAAAGAAGGCCGACAAGCAAACTCATCCGAACCCCTACCGAGCCTGTCCGTGACAATCTCCGTGCAGTCCGGTCTGTTCGTTTAAGAGTATTGCATGTAAGGTCTAAGAGGGTGGAAAACGTCAGACCCCTAATAACCAGACAAGTCGTGTCGGTGTGGCTCAAGACCATCCGAGAATCTACTGGTCTAACTACCAGAAATTCTTAATCCACCCTGGTCAGGGACTTATGGTGTTGACCAACCGATCACAGCGTGACATCGACTCCCTATACCAGGAGTGACGAATCCCTAACAGTCGCTCACTGCTTCCATATAGCTCGGGACTGTACCCAACTAAAACCTGTTTGCACGACTCAGTAGAGCCGTTGTAGGGTAGTAATCAAAGCACAGTGGGAATTCACACGAGACAAATGACGATCTCAGGTCGACAGACTATCTGCACTCATATCACTTGAGAACTGCTATATGACGCTAGGTATAATACCATCTAGCCAGTCTTCGGCGAGTCATGTCCGGTGCACTCACACCTTGTGAACACCTGTATACAATCTTAGGTGCACCTCATCAATGGTTGCGGAACCAATCTATCGCCCCTCGTCAGGGTCTAGATATGCATACACGAGTCTATTCCGGAGTATCGATGCATAGTCTCGATACTCCTACGACTAGGGACACTTTAAGGATGTGCCTATCGACTACTCAGCTCCCACAAGTATGATTGCCATCACAACGCTGGTAGTCAGGCAAAGATCCTACGGGTTTTATCAACATGTATACAAGATATGAAATACAAAGTAAAACACATCACATGTTAAGATAAAGACAAACCAAATAACATACTATCATATCGAGCAAGATTGTCCTGTACATACATATCCCTAGCATCCTATACAATGAAGGCCTCTAGGGCATACCATGGTTCTTTTGGTATCAGAGCCATAGGATAGTCGGGTTGTTTCTTTTGTAGTTGGGTATTGTACCCAATACACGAATCAGAATACCCGTGTTTAGGAAACATGTCCTGCCACCTTGACCGTTTTACCATTCTTGAATCACATTCTTCCTGATTATATTTTTTACGATGTGCAAACTTCCTTTGCATATCGATTCGAAAACCTGATTCCTTGTTATCTCTAAGACTTAGGCGACTTGGATGGAGTTATGTAATTGTGGCTATGATACCGCGGCATAGTTACAATGCGGTACTCTATTTAAGTATCTTGGAGTTCTAGCCTTGATCTATATTCAGAATCTATCATCATGCTAATGTTGGGTATTTTGAGTTCAGGATTATGGCCGGTAAGAAATTGAAGACATACCAGAGGCGTGTGGACGAAGCCGCCATGCTTGGAGTGATAAGAGGAATGCTGGAGAATCAAAGAAATAGACTGAGCTGATCCAGCAGCAAGCGGACACGTTTCGGGAAGGTTTGCAGATCGTTCAGCAGTCTGTGAACAATATTGGAGCTAGACCAGTTGACCGAGTAGGGACCGTAGCGGATTTCAGGCGGTTGGGTCCGTCTACATTTACTGGTTCAAATGAGCCGTTGCCAGTGGAGCAGTGGCTAGTTGACACAGAGAACTTGCTTTTTGCGGCACAGATTCCAGATGACAAAAAAGTTGTTGTGGTACGCATTCAGCTAGTGGACTACGCCCGAGAATGGTGGCTTGTTGAGGAGACCCGCTTGCCTAAGCCGATCAAGTGGGCGGATTTTTCTAAGAGTTTCCTGGAGAAGTTCTTCCCGCGGACTGCACAGGAGGAAATGGAAGAGAAGTTCATCGGACTAAAGCAGAAGGGAGCACCCGTAGATGTGCATGTAGCAGAATGGACGAGACTCAGTAGTTTCGCTGGACCTTTAGTTGCCAACGATGCAGACAGGGCACGGAGGTTCATGCGCAGACTGGACGTGGACATCCAGAGGCAGATTGTCTCCCTGGGTTTGACCACTTTCTCACAAATACTTGCAGCAGCCAAGAGCAGCAGAGTTTATCTGGGATGAAAGGGAGTTTGCAGCAGACAGCAGTTGCGTTAAGGAAGCAGTTCGGTCGGGTCGGTCGAGTTTAGGGCTAGGCCGACAAACAATATTCGTGCATCAATAGAAGTGATGAAAGTAAAGAGCCGGCTGTTGTTCGTGATTCTATGGACGTGTTTGAAGATATATCGGGTTTACCGCCGAGGAGAACGTGGAGTTCGCAATTGATCTTATTCCTGGTGCAGTGCCAGTATCTAAAGCGTATTATCCAATGGCGCCAGTAGAGTTGGAAGAAGTAAAGAAACATGTTGCTGAATTGCTTGAAAAGGGTTGGATTCGAAGCAGTAACTCGCCTTGGGGAGCTCCAGTTCTTCTAGTAAAGAAGAAGGATGGCATAAGAAGGATGTGCATCGACTATCGAGAATTAAACCGAGTGGCTATCAAGAACAAGTACCCGATCCCTCGCATTGGAGAACTTTTTGAGCAGCTTAGTGGCGCGAGGGTATTCTCGAAGTTGGATTTACGATCCGGATATCATCAGGTCCGAGTGAAAACAGAAGATATTTACAAGACGACGTTCCGAACCCGGTATGGACATTACGAGTACTTAGTGATGCCCTTCGGAGTAACGAATGCGCCGGCAGTATTCATGGACTTGATGAACCGAATCTTTTCACCGTTCTTGGATCAGTTCATTGTGGTATTCATTGACGATATTCTGGTTTACTCGAAGAGTTTTGAAGAGCATGCTGAGCATTTGAAGATCGCACTGCAGACGTTGAGACAGGAGAAATTGTATGCGAAGATGAGTAAGTACGAGTTTTGGCTGGAGGAAGTAAGGTTTTGGGGCATGTTGTGTCTGGCGATGGCATTGCCGTCGATCCAGAAAAGATTGCAGCAGTTTGAGATTGGCCTATTCCAAAGAATGTTCCTGAGATAAGAAGTTTCCTTGGATTAGCCGGATACTACAGGAGATTTGTGGAGAACTTTGCTCGTCTGGCAGAGCCGTTGACCAAACTTACGCGCAAGGAGGTACCTTTTGTATGGGCGGATAAGTGTGCGTTAGCTTTCGAGATGTTGAAGCAGAAGTTGATAACCGCCCCTATTCTGACCGTGCCAGACAATTCCGGAGGATTGGTGATTCACAGCGACGCATCTGGGAAAGGATTGGGATGTGTTTTGATGCAGCATGGGAAGGTTGTAGCATACATGTAACACCCGAGCCCAATGCTACTATTTTCAGTTACTGTTTGAGCATAATGTGGTACTCATTTCATTTAATTTGCTTGTTTGTTGCTTACTGTAAAATTTACCCGGCAAAGTCATTTCTACATATAACAAATTTTAGCATCTAAAATAAAATTGAAAATATTCATCTTGGCCTACTTGACACCCCTAGCCTCGTGGTAGCGTCCGTGCATTGTGTTCTCATCCCGTTCAGTAAAACGGGCAAGTTTGGATGGCTACGTGCACGCACGTGTGTCCGTTTTGAGAGTATGCTTTTTAATCATAAAACATTTCATTTTAAAATTTGGAACCCGCTTAAAATCCTATTATTTGAATTTCGAATTTTTGGACCCAACCCGGGCGCAATTTGGAAATGTTCCATTTGGCGCCAAAATCCCAAATTTTTAATATTATTAAAACCATCGCATATATTTTTCTAACTAACCTGATATCTTACTGTTCATTACCTATCTTTTAAATCTTTAAGTTAACCATATAATATTTTACAATCTTTATATCCTTCTTAATTTATTCTCTCAGCCAATCGCAACCTCCCCTTTAACCCCGTGGTCCCCACTTTCTCTCTCTCCTTCTTCTCTCTCTCTCCACTTTCTCTCTTTCTCTACCCCTTATATATTCTCTCGTACTTCTCTTTATCATTTTTCTCTTCTTGCTTCATGTCTCGTTTCTCATTTCTTTTAACTGTTCTTTTGTTACCGGAATTCCGTCGTGCCGGTGACGTTTCTCGACGTTCCAGCGAGATACCCCGACCCGTGTGGTTCCTTTGTTCGTCGTTTGGGTTCATTCCGTGAACCGTGCGCCGTCGCGAGTTTTCCCCACCGACGGTTAACGTTCCGTTTTCCCGATTCGCGACCCATCGAGGCAAGTTAATCTTGCTACATGCTATATACTTTTATAATCTTCATTTTATAATATTATACATTTGAAAATCTTATAGTTTACATATGAAATGTCGTTGAAAAATTGGATATGACAAATCTGAAATTTACTGTACACCTTATCTTATAAATCATAGAAAAATCATTAGTATACGTTCTTTAGTTCGTTACGAAGCTAATTCAGAATACTATAACTCTATGAAATATTTACTTGCAAAATAAATTGTTTAAATAACGTAAAATGCAAATGAAAATGCCTTTAAACTGCTGTCCAGGGAAATTCCAGCAGCAAACTTTCAACTTTGAATATTCATAACTTTTTGTAGGGATAACCTGAGATGCTTATACTTATAAAACTAAAAACCTTATTGAATTATCTTTGTTTTGGTATAAGATACGTCTCTTTTGGAGAACATTTGTTATTTTTAAGCTATTTTACAAATTAGGGTGACGCTAAATTTCTGAACGGAACCTTCTTGTGCATGGTTAATCAATACATCTTTTATAGTTACTAATCGCTTTGAATATGCTATCCATATTAATATTATTATATCACATATTGTTTAGTTGTACATCCCATATTACCATTTTATAGTTTTATAACTTTTCGGATACCCGTTTGCATCCATCGCATTTAAGATACATATAATTGCATCCATAGATCACATCACTACATAATAATATGATATTAACACTCCATGTTTAATAAATTGTATCCTAATTAATATTGGAACTATAAATGTAACCCTAATCGATAACTGTGCATCCATATCCTTGAAATTATATCTATTGGCATATCATATTACATGTTCCAGTTATTGTTCTGATAGTACTCATGCTTGTTTATTTATACACATGTTTATGTTAGTTTGATTATGAGCACCCACATGACATCTTGTGCTTCCTGACATGACCTGTTACACTTCCTACTTGACATGACATGGTACCGTACACTCTTGACATGACATGACACCTTTATACATTACCCGGTTGACCTGATGTACCATGGCTTTACCTGTTACCTGATCTCATGCCTAATGCCGACAAACCTAACCATTCCTGCTGTCGATCCAGACAGACCTACTTTTACTCGACCTTGTGTTGGCATTAGTCCTTGACTACTGAATACCTGACCTGACATACATAGTTTGGGGGTATGGGGAAATCAAAGGTGAAACCGACTTGTAACTCAACAGTTCGATACATTGTTCTGATCAGTCTTACGGGCTTGGCCAGCTCCGGAGTGTTGTTGCTGACATCACTCATCCATCCTACTACCTTTTACTGCTTAGCGGCACGTCTCGGATTCAGCCCCGAGGATCATGACCGTGGTCCCGGGCACGCACGGGATACTATTGAGTTACATCGACGATTCATCAATTGATTTCAAAGACTATAGAGTAGAAACCTGATAGGACAGTTTAGTTACCACTGCACATTACCCTGCACTGTTATTTCTTAGTACTGCTTTATTCATGTTCATACCTGCATTGCTTATTACCATGTTCATATTATATTGTTGGTTGACATGACGCGCTGACGTCTGGGTTTTGCATGGCCCAGATTCTTTACCACTGTCGACGACTGAGCAGGAGTACTTCAGCCAACAGGCTGATTTGTGAGTTCTGTAGTGGTTAGTTCATTTATTGCATTTTATTTCCAGGTGTGATCCCGCATTACGGGACGTACCTTTCTATTATTGCATTGGATCATTTGCTTCCGCACTTATTTATCATTGACTCTGGTTATTATGGATTTGGACATGTGTTAGATAGTTTATTTATCTTGTTCTTGATATTCTTACAACCGTAATGTGACTGTGGATGGATACTTCCTACCCACAGGTAGCATGGTTGGCTATGTTACGTGCCCAATCCTGCGTACTCTGGGAAGCGGGGCGTGACATGGTTTTATGGTATCAGAGCACATAGGTTAATTGGGTTGATTCTTTGTAGTTGGGTATTGCACCCGATACACGATTCATAATACCCGTGATTAGGAAACATGTCCAGCCACTTTGACCGTTTTACCACCCTTGAATCATTCTTCCGGATCATGTCGACATGCAAACTTACTTTGCATTGTCAAACTCGAAAACCTAATTTCTTGTTATCTCTAGGACTTAGGCGACTTGGGTGGAGTTAAGTAATTGCGGCTATGATACCGCGGCATAGCTACAATGCGGTACTCTATTTAAGTATCTTGGAGTTCTAGCCTTGATCCATATTCAGAATCTATCATCATGCTAATATTGGGTGTTTTGAGTTCAGGATTATGACAGGTAAGAAGTTGAAGACGTACCAGAGGCATGTGAACGGAGCCGCCATGCTTGGAGTGATAAGAGGAATGCTGGAAATCAAAGAAACAGCCCGAGCTGATCCAGCAGCAAGCGGACTCGTTTCAGGAAGGTTTGCAGATCGTTCAGCAGTCTGTGAACAAGATTGGAACTAGACCAGTTGACCGAGTAGGGACCGTGGCAGAGTTCAGACGTGTGGGTCCTACTACTTTCACTGGTTTGGAGGAGCCATGCCAGCCGAGCAGTGGCTAGTCAGCACGGAGAATTCGCTGATTGCGGCACAGATTCCAGAGGACAAAGGAGTTGATGTGGTGCGCATTCAACTAGTGGATTACGCCGAGAGTGGTGGCTTGTGGAGGAGAACCGTTTGCCCAAGCCAAGCAGTTAGGCGGATTTCTCTAAGAGTTTCCTGGAGAAGTTCTTTCCGCGGACTGCACGGGAGGAAATGGAAGAGAAATTTATTGGGCTGAGGCAGAATGGAGCACCCGTGGACGTGCATGCAGCAGAGTGGACGAGACTCAGCAGTTTCGCTGGACCTTTAGTCGCCAACGATGCAGACAGGGCACGAAGGTCCATGCGCAGCTTGGATGTGGACATCCAAAGGCAAACCGTCTCCCTGGGTTTGACCACTTTCTCACAGGTTCTTACGGCAGCTCGAGAACAGCAGAGCATATCAGGAAAATTGGGAGTTCACAGCAGACAGCAGTTGCGGTAAGGAAGCAGTTCTGTCGGGCCGGTTGAGTTTAGGGCTAGGCCGACAAACAATGTTCTTGCATCAATGGAAGTGATGAAAGTAAAGAGCCGGCTGTTGTTCGTGATTCTATGGACGTGTTTGAAGATATATCGGGCTTACCGCCGAAGCGAGACGTGGAGTTCACGATTGACCTTAGTCCTGGTGCAGCGCCAGTGTCTAAAGCTTACTATCCAATGGCACCAGTGGAATTGGAAGGAGTTAAGAAGCAAGTTGGTGAATTACTTGAGAAGGGTTGGATTCGAAGCAGCAACTCGCCTTGGGAGCTCCAGTTCTTTTAGTAAAGAAGAAGGATGGCACGAGAAGGATGTGCATTGATTATCGAGAATTGAACCGGGCGACTATTAAGAACAAGTACCCGATCCCTCGCATTGGAGGACTTTTGAGCAGCTTAGTGGCGCGAGAGTATTCTCGAAACTGGACTTGCGATCAGGATATCATCAGGTCCGAGTGAAGGCAGAAGACATTTGCAAGACGGCGTTTCGGACTCGGTATGGGCATTTCGAGTATTTAGTGATGCCCTTCGGAGTGACTAATGCGCCGGCAATATTTATGGACTTGATGAACAGGATCTTTTCACCGTTCTTGGACCAGTTTATTGTGGTATTCATTGACGATATTCTGGTGTACTCGAAGAGTCCGGAGGAGCATGCTGAGCATTTAAGGATCGCATTGCAGACGCTGAGACAAGAGAAGTTATTCGCGAAGATGAGTAAGTGCGAATTCTGGCTGGAAGAAGTGAAGTTTCTGGGGCATGTCGTGTCGGGCGATGGAATCGCCGTTGATCCCGAGAAGATTGCAGCAGTTCGAGATTGGCCTGTTCCAAAGAATGTTGCAGAGATAAGAAGTTTTCTTGGACTCGCCGGTTACTACAGAAGATTTGTGGAGAACTTCGCTCGTTTAGCTGAGCCGTTAACCAAGCTTACGCGTAAGGAGGTACCGTTTGTTTGGACAGATGGATGTGCATTGGCCTTCGAGACGTTGAAGCAGAAGTTGATAACCGCCCCGATCCTGACCGTACCGGATAATTCAGGAGGACTGGTGATTCACAGCGACGCATCTGGAAAAGGATTGGGATGTGTTTTAATGCAGAATGGGAAAGTCGTCGCTTACGCATCGAGACAACTGAAGACTCATGAGAAGAATTATCCAACTCATGACTTGGAGCGTGCGGCTGTGATTTTCGCTTTGAAGATTTGGAGACACTACCTTTTGGGGGAAAGAGTCGAAGTTTTTACAGATCATAAGAGCTTGAAGTATGTGTTTACACAGAAGGAGCTTAACATGAGGCAGCGTAGATGGTTGGAGCTGATGGCTGACTACGATCTTGATCTTAAGTACCATCCGGAGAAGGTTAATGTTGTGCCGGATGCGCTTAGTCGGTTACCAGCAATTCAGGTGTTAACTACACAGGGGGAGATCATTGCGGATTTTCGGAGATTTGACTTGGAGGTTGTGCTACCACATGCTACAGGACAGTTGATGCAGTTGCAAGTACAATCGTCCTTAGTTAAGAAGATTAAAGCGGCGCAATCGCAGGATCCTAGACTGCAAAAGTTTCGAGAGCAGGTTGGAGCTGGACTACGAACCGATTTACTGATCCATGAAGATGGTTCGTTGAGATATGGTAGCCGTGTGTGTGCCAAAAGGAGATGTGCGTGAAGAGCTTATGAAGGAGGCACACAGTTCAGCTTATTCTATACATCCAGGAGGTACAAAGATGTACCGAGATATTCGACAACATTTCTGGTGGGAAGGCATGAAACGGGAGATTGCTCGCTTCGTGGCTAAGTGCTTGGTGTGTCAGCAAGTCAAGGCTGAACACCAAAGGGTTGCTGGTTTGTTGCAACCACTTCCGATTCCTCAATGGAAGTGGGAACATATAACCATGGATTTCGTGACGGCTTTACCGCGGAGTCCAAAGGGCAACAATGCAGTATGGGTGATTGTCGATCGATTGACCAAGGCAGCTCACTTTATTCCTTTTCGGGTTGGTCAATCAATAGAGACTTTGGCAGAGCGGTACATGCAGGAGATCATAAGATTGCATGGAGTACCGGTGAGCATCGTGTCCGATCGGGACACTCGGTTCTTATCACACTTCTGGAGGAGTTTACAGGAAAGTTTGGGGACTCGATTGAAGTTTAGCACAGCTTATCATCCTCAAACTGATGGTCAGTCGGAGAGAACGATCCAAACTCTTGAGGATACGTTGAGAACATGCAGGTTGGACTTCAAGGGGTCTTGGGAGGATCATCTACTTTTGGTGGAGTTGTCTTACAACAACAGTTTTCAGGCAACTATTCAGATGGCTCCATTTGAAGCTTTGTATGGTCGTAAATGCCGTTCACCTGTTTGTTGGGACGATGTCGGTGAACGAAGATTATTGGGACCAGATTTGGTTGTGCAGACAGTTGAGAAGGTTAACCCTATCAGAAATCATATGAAGGAAGCACAGGACCGACAGAAGAGTTGGGCAGATACGTCAAGAAGACCTCTGGAGTTCACCGTGGGTGATTTGGTATTCTTGAAGATATCACCGACTAGAGGGGTGATTCGCTTTGGGAGTCGGGGAAAGCTTGGTTCTCGATTCGTTGGACCCTTCGAGATATTGGAGCGTGTTGGAGAGGTAGCGTACCGTTTGGCGTTACCACAGTCCTTGGCAGGTGTGCACGATGTGGTTCGTGTATCTCAACTACGGAGGTATGTTCGAGATGAAACCCACGTATTGGATCATTCGGAGTTGACCGTACGGGAGGACCTAACTTTTGAAGAGCGACCAGTTGAAATCAAGGATCGAAGAGAAAAGGTTCTTAAGAACAAGGTTACCCCTCTTGTGCTAGTTTCTTGGGGTAATCGATCGCATGGAGAATCCACTTGGGAACGAGAAGATGAAATCCGGCAGAAGTTTCCTCACCTTTTCTTGTAGTTATCTATCTTTGTATTCTTGGAATTTCGAGGACGAAATTCTTTTTGTAGTTGGGTATAATGTAACACCCGAGCCCAATGCTACTATTTTCAGTTACTGTTTGAGCATAATGTGGTACTCATTTCATTTAATTTGCTTGTTTGTTGCTTACTGTAAAATTTACCCGGCAAAGTCATTTCTACATATAACAAATTTTAGCATCTAAAATAAAATTGAAAATATTCATCTTGGCCTACTTGACACCCCTAGCCTCGTGGTAGCGTCCGTGCATTGTGTTCTCATCCCGTTCAGTAAAACGGGCAAGTTTGGATGGCTACGTGCACGCACGTGTGTCCGTTTTGAGAGTATGCTTTTTAATCATAAAACATTTCATTTTAAAATTTGGAACCCGCTTAAAATCCTATTATTTGAATTTCGAATTTTTGGACCCAACCCGGGCGCAATTTGGAAATGTTCCATTTGGCGCCAAAATCCCAAATTTTTAATATTATTAAAACCATCGCATATATTTTTCTAACTAACCTGATATCTTACTGTTCATTACCTATCTTTTAAATCTTTAAGTTAACCATATAATATTTTACAATCTTTATATCCTTCTTAATTTATTCTCTCAGCCAATCGCAACCTCCCCTTTAACCCCGTGGTCCCCACTTTCTCTCTCTCCTTCTTCTCTCTCTCTCCACTTTCTCTCTTTCTCTACCCCTTATATATTCTCTCGTACTTCTCTTTATCATTTTTCTCTTCTTGCTTCATGTCTCATTTCTCATTTCTTTTAACTGTTCTTTTGTTACCGGAATTCCGTCGTGCCGGTGACGTTTCTCGACGTTCCAGCGAGATACCCCGACCCGTGTGGTTCCTTTGTTCGTCGTTTGGGTTCATTCCGTGAACCGTGCGCCGTCGCGAGTTTTCCCCGCCGACGGTTAACGTTCCGTTTTCCCGATTCGCGACCCATCGAGGCAAGTTAATCTTGCTACATGCTATATACTTTTATAATCTTCATTTTATAATATTATACATTTGAAAATCTTATAGTTTACATATGAAATGTCGTTGAAAAATCGGATATGACAAATCTGAAATTTACTGTACACCTTATCTTATAAAATTCATTATAAATCATAGAAAAATCATTAGTATACGTTCTTTAGTTCGTTACGAAGCTAATTCAGAATACTATAACTCTATGAAATATTTACTTGCAAAATAAATTGTTTAAATAACGTAAAATGCAAATGAAAATGCCTTTAAACTGCTGTCCAGGGAAATTCCAGCAGCAAACTTTCAATTTTGAATATTCATAACTTTTTGTAGGGATAACCTGAGATGCTTATACTTATAAAACTAAAAACCTTATTGAATTATCTTTGTTTTTGTATAAGATACGTCTCTTTTGGAGAACATTTGTTATTTTTAAGCTATTTTACAAATTAGGGTGACGCTAAATTTCTGAACGGAACCTTCTTGTGCATGGTTAATCAATACATCTTTTATAGTTACTAATCGCTTTGAATATGCTATCCATATTAATATTATTATATCACATATTGTTTAGTTGTACATCCCACATTACCATTTTATAGTTTTATAACTTTTCGGATACCCGTTTGCATCCATCGCATTTAAGATACATATAATTGCATCCATAGATCACATCACTACATAATAATATGATATTAACACTCCATGTTTAATAAATTGTATCCTAATTAATATTGGAACTATAAATGTAACCCTAATCGATAACTGTGCATCCATATCCTTGAAATTATATCTATTGGCATATCATATTACATGTTCCAGTTATTGTTCTGATAGTACTCATGCTTGTTTATTTATACACATGTTTATGTTAGTTTGATTATGAGCACCCACATGACATCTTGTGCTTCCTGACATGACCTGTTACACTTCCTACTTGACATGACATGGTACCGTACACTCTTGACATGACATGACACCTTTATACATTACCCGGTTGACCTGATGTACCATGGCTTTACCTGTTACCTGATCTCATGCCTAATGCCGACAAACCTAACCATTCCTGCTGTCGATCCAGACAGACCTACTTTTACTCGACCTTGTGTTGGCATTAGTCCTTGACTACTGAATACCTGACCTGACATACATAGTTTGGGGGTATGGGGAAATCAAAGGTGAAACCGACTTGTAACTCAACAGTTCGATACATTGTTCTGATCAGTCTTACGGGCTTGGCCAGCTCCGGAGTGTTGTTGCTGACATCACTCATCCATCCTACTACCTTTTACTGCTTAGCGGCACGTCTCGGATTCAGCCCCGAGGATCATGACCGTGGTCCCGGGCACGCACGGGATACTATTGAGTTACATCGACGATTCATCAATTGATTTCAAAGACTATAGAGTAGAAACCTGATAGGACAGTTTAGTTACCACTGCACATTACCCTGCACTGTTATTTCTTAGTACTGCTTTATTCATGTTCATACCTGCATTGCTTATTACCATGTTCATATTATATTGTTGGTTGACATGACGCGCTGACGTCTGGGTTTTGCATGGCCCAGATTCTTTACCACTGTCGACGACTGAGCAGGAGCACTTCAGCCAACAGGCTGATTTGTGAGTTCTGTAGTGGTTAGTTCATTTATTGCATTTTATTTCCAGGTGTGATCCCGCATTACGGGACGTACCTTTCTATTATTGCATTGGATCATTTGCTTCCGCACTTATTTATCATTGACTCTGGTTATTATGGATTTGGACATGTGTTAGATAGTTTATTTATCTTGTTCTTGATATCCTTACAACCGTAATGTGACTGTGGATGGATACTTCCTACCCACAGGTAGCATGGTTGGCTATGTTACGTGCCCAATCCTGCGTACTCTGGGAAGCGGGGCGTGACAATACGCATCGAGACAGTTGAAGACCCATGAGAAGAATTATCCAACTTATGACTTGGAGCTTGCGGCTGTGATTTTCGCTTTGAAGATTTGGAGACACTACCTTTTGGGCGAAAGAGTCGAAGTTTTTACAGATCATAAGAGCTTGAAGTATGTGTTCACACAGAAGGAGCTTAACATGAGGCAGCGTAGATGGTTGGAGCTGATGGCTGACTACGATCTTGATCTTAAGTACCATCCGGGAAAGGTTAATGTTGTGCTGGATGCGCTTAGTCGGTTACCAGTAATTCAGGTGTTAACTACGCAGAAGGAGATCGTCGCAGATTTTCGAATATTTGACTTGGAGGTTGTGCTACCGTGTTCTACGGGACAGTTGTTGCAGCTGCAAGTACATTCGTCTTTGATCGAAAATATTAAAGCAGCTCAATCGCAGGATCCTAGACTGCAAAAGTTTCGAGAGCAGGTTGAAGCCGGGCTACGAATAGATTTATTGATCCACGAAGATGGTTCGTTGAGGTATGGTAGCCGTTTGTGTGTGCCAAAGGGTGATGTTCGTGAAGAGCTTATGAAGGAGGCACACAGTTCAGCTTATTCTGTACATCCAGGAGGCACAAAGATATACCGAGATTTTCGATAGCATTTCTGGTGGGAGGGTATGAAGCGGGAGATTGCTCGCTTTGTGGCAAAGTGCTTGGTGTGTCAGCAAATTAAGGCTGAACATCAAAGGGTTGCTGGTTTATTGCAACCACTTCCGATTCCTCAGTGGAAGTGGGAACATATAACCATGGATTTCGTGACGGCTTTACCGCGGAGTCCAAAAGGCAACAATGCAATATGGGTAATTGTTGACCGATTGACCAAGGCAGCTCACTTTATTCCTTTTCGGGTTGGTCAATCAACAGAGACTTTGGCAGAGCGGTACATGCAGGAGATTGTAAGATTGCATGGAGTACCGGTGAGCATCGTGTCCGATCGGGACACTCGGTTCTTATCACACTTCTGGAGGAGTTTACAGGAAAGTTTGGGGACTTGATTGAAGTTTAGCACAGCTTATCATCCTCAAACTGATGGTCAGTCGGAAAGAACGATCCAAACTCTTGAGGATATGTTGAGAGCATGCATGTTGGACTTCAAGGGGTCTTGGGAGGATCATCTACTTTTGGTGGAGTTGTCTTACAACAACAGTTTTCAGGCAACTTTTCAGATGGCTCCATTTGAAGTTTTGTATGGTCGTAATTGCCGTTCAGCTGTTTGTTGGGACGATGTCGGTGAACGAAAATTATTGGGACCAGATTTGGTTGTGCAGACAGTTGAGAAGGTTAACCCTATCAGAAATCATATGAAGACAGCACAGGACCGACAGAAGAGTTGGGCAGATACGTCAAGAAGACCTCTAGAGTTCACCGTGGGTGATTTGGTATTCTTGAAGATATCACCGACTAGAGGGGTGATTCGTTTAGGAAGTCGAGGAAAGCTTAGTCCTCGATTCGTTGGACCCTTGAGATCATGGAGCGTGTTGGTGAGGTAGCGTATCGTTTGGCGTTACCGCAGTCCTTGGTAAATGTGCACGATGTGTTTCACGTATCTCAACTCCGTAAGTATGTTCGAGATGAAACACACGTTTTGGATCATTCGGAGCTAACAGTACGAGAAGACTTGACTTTTGAGGAGCGACCGATTGAAATCGTGGATCGAAGGGAAAAGGTTCTTAAGAACAAGGTTATCCCCCTTGTGCTTGTTTCTTGGGGTAATCGCTCGCATGGAGAGTCCACTTGGGAACGAGAAGATGAAATCCGGCAGAAGTTTCCCCATCTTTTCTTGTAGTTATCTATTTTTGTATTCTTGGAATTTCGAGGACGAAATTCTTTTTGTAGTTGGGTATAATGTAACACCCGAGCCCAATGCTACTATTTTCAGTTACTGTTTGAGCATAATGTGGTACTCATTTCATTTAACTTGCTTGTTTGTTGCTTACTGTAAAATTTACCCGGCAAAGTCATTTCTACATATAACAAATTTTGGCATCTAAAATAAAATTGAAAATATTCATCTTGGCCTACTTGACACCCCTAGCCTCGTGGTAGCGTCCGTGCATTGTGTTCTCGTCCCGTTCAGTGAAACGGGCGAGTTTGGACGGCTACGCGCGCGTACATGTGTCTGTTTTGGGGGTATGCTTTTTAATCATTAAACACTTAATTTTAAAATTTGGATCCCGCTTAAAATCCTATTATTTCAATTTCAAATTTTTGGACTCAACCCGGGCGCGATTTGGAAATGTTTTATATGGCGCCAAAATCCCAAATTTTAATATTATTAAAACCAACGCATATATTTTTCTAACTAACCTGATATCTTACTGTTCATTACCTATCTTTTAAATCTTTAAATTAACCTATATATATCCTACTGTTCCTTAAAATATTTTGAATGTTTAATTAATATTTATCCCTAACTAACGATTCCCCATTAGCCAATCGCGTTCCTTTTAATTCCGTGGGCTCCCACCTGCAGCTTTCTCTCTCTCTCTCCACTTTTTCTCTCGTACTCCTCTTTATCATTCTTTCTCTTCTTACTTCATATCTCGTTTCTCATTTTTTTAACTGTTCTTTTGTTGCCGGAATTCCGTCGTGCCGGTGATACTTCTCGACATTCCAGCTAGGTACCCCGACCCGTGTGGTTCCTTTGTTCGTCGTTTGGGTTCATTCCGTGAACCGTGCGCCCGTCGCGAGTTTTCCCCGCCGACGGTTAACGTTCCGTTTACCCGATTCGCGACCCATCGAGGCAAGTTAATCTTGCTACATGCTATATAATTCATTTTATACCTATTTAAATAAATACCATACCTATAGTTTAAATCTAGTGCCCCATGTTTAATTTTATAACGTTTCGATATTCCGTTTGCATCCGTTTATATCATATTAAATCTAGATCATGAAAACTTATCTTGTGACATACTAGATTACATTATACTGCATCCATATTAATTAAAATATACATCGTCGTAATATTTCTTATTATTATCTTTAATTAGTTTATAATCTGCATTTTATGATATTATATATTTAAAATATTATAGTTTACACATGAAACGTCGTTGAAAAAGCGGATACGACAAATCTGAAATTTACTGTACACCTTACCGAATAAAATTCATTATAAATCATAGAAAAATCATTAGTATACGTTCTTTAGTTCGTTACAAAGCTAACTCAGAATACTATAACTCTATAAAGTATTTACTTGCAAAATAAATTGTCTAAATAATGTAAAATGCAAATGAAAATGTCTCCAAACTGCTGTCCAGGAAAATTCCAGCAGCAAACTTTCAATTTCGAATGTTCATAACTTTTTGTAGGGACAACCTGAGATACTTATACTTATAAAACTGAAAACCTTATTGAATTATCTTTGTTTTGGTATAAGACACGTCCCTTTTGGAGAACGTTTGTTATTTTTAAGCTATTTTACAAATTAGGGTGACGTTGAATTTCTGAACGGAACTTTCTTGTGCATGGTTAATCAATACCACTTTTATAGTTATTAATCGCTTTGAATATGCTATCCATATTAATATTATTATATCAATATTTATATCACATATTGCTTAGTTGTACATCCCACATTACCATTTTATAGTTTTATAACTTTTCGGATACCCGTTTGCATCCATCGCATTTAAGATACATATAATTGCATCCATAGATCACATTACTACATAATAATGTGATATTAACACTCCATATTTAATAAATTGCATCCTAATTAATATTGGAACTATAAATGTAACCCTAATCGATAACTGTGCATCCATATCCTTGAAATTATATCTATTTGCATATCATATTATATGTTCCAGTTTATTGTTCTGATAGTACTCATGCTTGTTTATTTATATACATGCTTATGTTAGTTTGATTATGAGCACCCACATGACATCTTGTGCTTCCTGACATGACCTGTTACACTTCCTACTTGACATGACATGGTACCGTACACTCTTGACATGACATGACATCTTTATACATTACCTGGCTGGACCTGATGTACCATGGCTTTACCTGTTACCTGATCTTGTGTCTAATGCCAACAAACATAACATGTAGTCCTCATGGACCGTTCCTGTTGTCTATCTAGACAAACCTGCTTTTACCTGATCCTGTGTTGGCATTAGTTCTTGACTACTGAATACCTGACTTGACATACATAACTTGGGGATATGGGGAAATCAAAGGTGAAACCTGACTTGCAACTCAACAGTTCGATACCTGTTCTGATCAGTCTTACGGGCTAGGCCAGTCCCGGAGTGATGATGCTGACATCACTCGCCCATCCTGCTACCTGTTACTGCCTAGCGGCAAGTCTCGGATTCAGCCCCGAGGGTCTTGACCGTGGTCCCGGGCATGCACGGGATACTATTGAGTTACATCGATGATTCATCAATTGATTTCAAAGACTTTAGAATAGAAAACCTGATAGAACAGTTTAGTTTACCCATTGCACGCTACCCTGTACTGGTATGATTCATATTATTGTTATTCTTGCTGTATTCATGTTTATATTACATTGCCTGCTACACTGTTCATATTATATTACTTGATGACATGACGCGCTGACGTCTGGGTTTTGCATGGCCCAGATTCCGTACCGCTGTTGCAGTCCGAGCAGGAGTACTTCAGCCAGCAGGCTGAGCTGTGAGTTCAGTAGTAGTTAGTTTTATTTCCAGCATTTATTTCCTGACGTGAGCCCGCATTATGGGACACACTTTTCAGTTATTTGTATTGGATCATTTGCTTCCACATTTATTTATTATTGACTCCTGTTATTCTGGATTATGGACATGTTTTAGATAGTTTTATCTTGTTCTTGATATCTCTACAGCCGTAATGTGACTGTGGATGGATACTTCCTACCCACAGGTAGCATGGTTGGCTATGTCACGTGCCCAATCTAGCGTACTCTGGGAAGCGGGGCGTGACATGGTTCTTTTTAATAAATACCATACCTATAGTTTAAATCTAGTGTCCCATATTTAATTTTATAACGTTTCGATGTTCCGTTTGCATCCGTTTATATCATATTAAATCTAGATCATGAAAACTTATCCTGTGACATACTAGATTACATTATACTGCATCCATATCAATTAAAATATACATCGTCGTAATATTTCTTATTATTATCTTTAATTAGTTTATAATCTGCATTTTATGATATTATATATTTAAAATATTATAGTTTACACATGAAACGTCGTTGAAAAAGCGGATACGACAAATCTGAAATTTATTGTACACCTTACCGTATAAAATTCATTATAAATCATAAAAAAATCATTAGTATACGTTCTTTAGTTTGTTACGAAGCTAACTCAGAATACTATAACTCTATGAAATATTTACTTGCAAAATAAATTGTTTAAATAACGTAAAATGCAAATGAAAATGTCTCCAAACTGCTGTCTAGGGAAATTCCAACAGCAAACTTTCAATTTCGAATGTTCATAACTTTTTGTAGGGACAACCTGAGATGCTTATACTTATAAAACTGAAAACCTTATTGAATTATCTTTGTTTTGGTATAAGACACGTCCCTTTTGGAGAACGTTTGTTATTTTTAAGCTATTTTACAAATTAGGGTGACGCTGAATTTCTGAACGGAACTTTTTTGTGCATGGTTAATCAATACCACTTTTATAGTTATTAATCGTTTTGAATATGCTATCCATATTAATATTATTATATCAATATTTATATCACATATTGCTTAGTTGTACATCCCACATTACCATTTTATAGTTTTATAACTTTTCGGATACCCGTTTTCATCCATCGCATTTAAGATATATATAATTGCATCCATAGATCACATTACTACATAATAATGTGATATTAACACTCAATGTTTAATAAATTGTATCCTAATTAATATTGGAACTATAAATGTAACCCTAATCGATAACTGTGCATCCATATCCTTGAAATTATATCTATTTGCATATCATATTACATGTTCCAGTTTATTGTTCTGATAGTACTCATACTTGTTTATTTATACACATGCTTACGTTAGTTTGATTATGAGCACCCACATGACATCTTGTGCTTCCTGACATGACCTGTTACACTTCCTACTTGACATGACATGGCACCGTACACTCTTGACATGACATGACACCTTTATACATTATCTGGCTGGACCTGATGTACCATGGTTTTACCTGTTACCTGATCTTGTGTCTAATGCCAACAAATATAACATGTAGTCCTCATGGACCGTTCCTGTTGTCTATCTAGACAAACATGCTTTTACCTGATCCTGTGTTGGTATTAGTTCTTGACTACTGAATACCTGACTTGACATACATAACTTGGGGGTATGGGGAAATCAAAGGTGAAACCTGACTTGCAACTCAACAGTTCGATACCTATTCTGATCAGTCTTACGGGCTAGGCCAGCCCCGGAGTGATGATGCTGACATCACTCACCCATCCTGCTACCTGTTACTGCCTAGCGGTACGTCTCGGATTCAGCCCCGAGGGTCTTGACCGTGGTCCCGGGCATGCACGGGATACTATTGCGTTACATCGATGATTCATCAATTGATTTCAAAGACTTTAGAATAGAAAACCTGATAGAACAGTTTAGTTTACCCACTGCACGCTACCCTGTACTGGTTTGATTCATATTATTGTTATTCTTGCTGTATTCATGTTTATATTACATTGCCTGCTACACTGTTCATATTATATTACTTGATGACATGACGCGCTGACGTCTGGGTTTTGCATGGCCCAGATTCCGTACCGCTGTTGCAGTCCGAGCAGGAGTACTTCAGCCAGCAGGCTGAGCTGTGAGTTCAGTAGTAGTTAGTTTTATTTCCTGCATTTATTTCCTGACGTGAGCCCGCATTATGGGACATACTTTTCAGTTATTTGTATTGGATCATTTGCTTCCGCATTTATTTATTATTGACTCCTGTTATTCTGGATTATGGACATGTTTTAGATAGTTTTATCTTGTTCTTGATATCTCTACAGCCGTAATGTGACTATGGATGGATACTTCCTACCCATAGGTAGCATGGTTGGCTATGTCACGTGCCCAATCTAGCGTACTCTGGAAAGCGGGGCGTGACACCAAATAATATACTATCATATCGAGCAAGATTGTCCTGTACATACATATCCCTAGCATCCTATACAATGAAGGCCTCTAGGGCATACATATCCAACAATCTCCTACTTGCACTAAGCCCTGTAATTGGTGCAATAAGTACCCACCGTCAGCACTAGATCTAGTTGTTGGCGTACCGCATGCCCAATATCTCGAACAGTCTCTCGAACTAGACTTGAGGGATGGCCTTGGTGAATGGATCTGCCATATTGTCTTTTGTGTCCACTCTCCACACCTTGATCTCCTGGCGATCCACGATCTCCCTGATCAGGTGATACCGCCTCAAGATATGTCTGGATTTCTGATGGGACCCTGGTTCCTTCGCTAATGCCATAACCCCATTGTTATCGCAATACAAGGGTATTGGATTGGCAATGGACGGAACCACCTGAAGATCAGAGATGAACTTTCTCATCCAGACTGCCTCTTTTTTGGCATCGTTAGCAGCTATATACTCAGCTACCATCGTTGAGTCTGCGACGATGTCTTGTTTAGAACTCTTCCAACATACCACCCCTCCATTGAGGGTAAACACATAACCCGAGACGGATTTAGAGTCATCCTTGTCACTCTGGAAGCTGGAATCGGTAAAAGCCTCGATCTGGAGGTCTCCATTACCGTGACAAGCGGGTAAATTACTACGCTTGGAATCTTCCATATTAAACCTCTTTAGTATGATGTCAATGTACCTGGCTGTGAAAGTCCCAGCATTCTTTTAGACCTATCACGATAGATTTTAATCCTCAGAATGTATGAGGCATCACCTAAGTCTTTCATGGAGAGCTTCTGTGACAAAAAGAGCTTGACTGATTGTAGCATAAGGATGCTATTCCCTATCAGGGGTATGCCGTCAACATATAGCACGAGGATGACTACCGCTCCACCTATAATCTTCCTATAAATGCATGGTTTATCTACATTTTTTATAAAGTTAAATTTTTTGACTGTCTCATTAAAACAGATGTTCCAACTCCGCGATACTTGTTTTAATCCATAAATGGATTTAAGCAATTTGCATACCTTTCCATTGCTCCCACTGTCTAAGAAACCCTCCGGCTGATCCATGAAAATACTTTCTTCTAAATTTCCATTTAAAAAAGCCGTTTTCACGTCCATCTGCCAAATGTCATAGTCATGGAAGGAAGCTATGGCAAACAATATCCGAATGGATTTAAGTATATCCACCGGAGAAAAGGTTTCATCATAGTCCAATCCTGATCTTTGACGAAAACCCTTTGCAACAAGTCTACCTTTGTAGGGTTCCACTTGTCCATCTACACCAATCTTCTTTTTGAAGATCCATTTACATCTAACTGGTTTTACCCCAGGAGGGGCAATTTTCAAAGTCTAAACTTTGTTGGTGTACATGGATTCCATTTCGAATCTCATAGCATCCAACCACTTCACCGAGTCTTTATTCATGATAGCATGTTGAAAATTTGTTGGCTCGTCATTATTGATAATGCAATCCTCTCGATCCCCATATACGAGAAACACATAGTATCTCTGAGGCGGACGAGAAAGCCTACTAGATTTGCGGAGTAGCGTCGGTTCGTCGGGCTCTATTGAAACCTGAGATTCTACTAAGTCCTCGGTAGCAGTTTGGGGTTCTGGAATTTCTTCCAGTTCTACCGTGCTCCCACTAATTTCTTTTGCAAGAAATTCGCTCTTTAAAAAGATTATGTGGCGAGCGACAAACACCTTTTGTTCTTTAGTGTGGTAGACTAGATATCCTGTCACGCCTGTCACGCTCCGCTTCCCAGAGTGCACTAAGATCGGCACGCGACAGAGCCAACTATGCTACCTGTGGCTAGGAAACATCCCTCCACAGTCACATTACGGCTGTCTATAAGATATCAAGAACAGTAAAATAAAATAAACTATCTAGTACATGTCCATATGCCAGAATAAACGAGTCAATAAATAATAAATATGCAGAAGCAATAAATCCAATAAGCAAAACATCTGGAAAGCACGTCCCAAATATGGGCTCACATTAGGAAATGAAAATGCTGGAAGAAAACTAAACTAAACTAAATACCAAATTGCTCCTCACTGTTCGGCCTGTCGACTGAAGTACTCCTGGTCGGCCTGCGAAAGAGATAAAGAATTTGGGCCATGCAAAACCCAGACGTCAGTGCGTCATAATATCAACAGTAATATAATCAGGAGGTAATAAGATATGCAGGCATGAGTATGAACAGTAACAAGAGTATAACAGAACATGAATAAGGAACAGTGAAGTGTATAAGTACATGTAACGTGCGGTGAGTAATCTGAACTAAACTACTGGGTTAATTACTCTCAAGTCTTTGAAATCAATTTAATGAATCGTCGATGTAACTCAATAGTATCCCGTGCATGCCCGGGACCACGGTCAAGACTCTCGGGCTGAATCCGAGACGTGCCGCTAGGCAATAAACAGGTAACATGTACAGACGAATGATGTCAGCAGCATCATCCCGGGGCTGGCCTAGCCCGTAAAACTGATCAGTATAAGCATCGAACTGTCGAGTTACAAGTCAGGTTTCATCATTGATTTCCCCATACCCCCAACTTATGTGTTCAAGTCAGGTATTGATAAATCTGGAGCTAATGCCAACACAGGATCAAGCAGGTACAGGTTTGTCTATACAGACAACAGGATATGTCCATCGTGACAATATGTCAGGATTGTCGCCATTAGAAACAGAATCAGGTAACATGTCAAGTAGTGATATGTCAGGTAGTGTACATGTATCAAGTGGGTGCCCAACAGTAAAATGTAGCAAGTATCGAATCATGGTAAAGGTACGGATGTACGGTGACAGCATGGATGCACAAATATCTATCAGGGCTTACATCATGACTATGTAAGGTGCACATTATCAAGAATGGGGTGTTAATGTAACAATAATATGAATTAATATAATATGGCATGCAACTGGATATGCAGAATTAATGGTATGGACACACAATAAAACATGGATGCTCAAATATCTATCAGGGGTTACAATTACAGCTTCATGACTATGTAGGATGCACACTATCAAGTATGGGGTACTAATGTAGCAGTAATATGAATTAATGCAATCTCTAGATGCAGCTACATATATAATAAATGATATGGATGCATACAGGTATCCGAAAACAGTAAAACTTTAATATGGATGTACAATGCAATCAACATGTGATATTTTTTATTCATATGAATGCAAAATAAGATACATAGCATGTAGCAAGATGAACTTGCCTGAGCGGAACACACGACGGGTGCGTATGGCACGTCCGGCGTTGGGTAAACGTCGTAACGCACACACGTCATACGGAACAGATCCAGGCAAAGCAAGAAGGTGACCACGCTGGCTGGTGACGTCCACTGGGTTATCCGGATCATCGGCGACGGCACGGCTCCGGCAATGACCGGAAAACACTGAATCAAGAACAAGAAGAAGAGAAGAACGAGAAGAAGAAGAAGTAGAGGGGCTGCACTGTGGTCTGGTTCTATGGGGTTCTCTGGCGTTCTGAAACAGAGACGGGTAGAGGGGACGTCGACGGTGGGTTTTCCGGCGAGGTTTCACGGTGATGCGGCCGTGGGTTTCTTGAAGTCGGGTGATTGGGGTTCCTGCACAGGCGAGAGGTTCAGGTCCGGGGAGTAGGAGAGGGGAGAGAAGGGAAGAAAGTGATGGCAAGTACGAGGTGGTTGACGGGGAGGCGAGCTCCGGCGAGGATGCAGGCGAGGTCGGGGCTGTGAGTAGTTGGGTTCGGGGAAAGAGGGGGAGAAGCGGAGAAGAGGAAGGTGAAGGCGAGGAGGTCATTATGAAGGTGTGAGGCGACGGCAAGGGGTCGCCAGCGAGGTGTGCAGGTGAGGCCGGGGTTTGGGTAGGGTTCTCGGGTGAGTTGCAGGGTGTTCGAGGAGGGAGGTGACGGGATCTCGTGAAGAACAGTATTCGCGAGAGGAGAGAGAGAGAGAGCGTTCGAGATGAGAGAGAAAGAGAGAGAGATGTGTGAAATATAAATAATATTTAATATATAAATATATTTATGTAGAGAAAGATATATAGAGAGAGAGAGATCTGTGAAATATGTATATATTATTTTTTTTGTTAAAACTGTTGCACAATTTATAAATAATAATATAATATTAAGAAAGATTTGAGTTTTTGGTTAGAGCAAAATTACTCCAAAATACGTCCGGGTTGGGTCTAAAATTACGGTTTGAAAATACAGATAATATACGTAGTGACCAAAACCAAAATAGGATATCCGGGTAACGAAAATGCAGACCCTCAAGAATGCACGTAGCGTGCACGTAACTATCCAAACGAGTTCGTTTCACTGAACGGGACGAGAACAAGATACGCGGATGCTAAGACAGGATTAGGGGTATCATGAAAGTCATGCTAGATATTTTAAAATATTTTTCTTGACTGTATATGCTATATTGAAAAATATGCAGGTGCCAGATATAATACCAGTATGCAGTATATATATAAAAAAATGAAAGTGCACGGATCCACATAACAAGCCGGGATAAATCATAAACAGGGATCAAGACGGGTTTCCAGCAAGCGGGTCGGGTCGGATGCAAATAAAAATGTCAAATACATTATTCGCACTCAAAACATAATAAATCAAGAAATAACCACAAATAAAGACATACCCAAAATAGAACTGGTATAAATGAACTAGGGTGTTACATTATACCCAATTACAAAAAGAATTTCGTCCTCGAAATTCCAGGAACAAGAAAAGATAAATAAATATGAATCTACAAGAATAGGTGTGGAAACTTCTGTCGAATCTCGTTTTCACGTTCCCAAGTCGATTCTCCATGCGAGCGATCTCCCCAAGAAACAAGTACGAGAGGGATAACCTTGTTTTTGAGGACCTTTTCTCTTCGATCAACAATCGACATCGGTTGTTCCTCAAAGGTCAAATTCTCCCTTACAGTCAGCTCCGAATGATCTAGCACGTGTGTTTCATCTCGAACATACTTACGGAGTTGAGATACATGAAACACGTCATGAACATTCGCCAAAGATTGTGGTAACGCCAATCGATAAACCACTTCTCCAACACGCTCCATAATCTCGAAAGGCCCTACGAATCAAGGACTAAGCTTGTCTCGACTCCCAAAACGAATCACTCTTATAGTCGGTGATATCTTCAAGAATACCAGATCACCAACATCGAACTCTAGAGGTCTTCTCGATGTGTCGGCCCAACTCTTCTGCCGATCTTGTGCTGCCTTCATGTGATTCCGGATAGTATTAACTTTCTCTACGGTTTGCACGATCAAATCCGGTCCCAACAATCTTCGTTCTCCAATATCGTCCCAACAAATAGGTGAACGACACTTGCGACTATACAATGCTTCGAATGGAGCCATCTGAATAGTGGCCTGGAAGCTGTTATTTTAAGAAAACTCCACCAACTGTAGATGATCCTCTCATGAACCCTTGAAGTCTAACATACAAGCTCTCAATATGTTTTCAAGAGTTTGGATCGTTCTCTCCGACTGGCCATCTGTCTGAGGATGATAAGCGGTGCTAAACTTCAATCGCGTCCCCAAACTTTCCTGTAAACTCCTCCAGAAGTGCGATAAGAATCGGGTATCACGATCGGAAACAATGCTCACAGGTACTCCATGCAATCTCACAATCTCCTGCATCTACCGTTCTGCTAACGCTTCCATTGACCGACCAACTCGACACGGTATGAAATGAGCTGCCTTGGTCAATTGATCAACAATCACCCAAACTGCATTGTTGCCCTTTGGACTCCGCGGTAAAGTTGTGACGAAATCCATGGTTATATGTTCCCACTTCCATTGAGGAATCGGAAGTGGTTGCAATAAATCAGCTACCCTTTGATGTTCAGTCTTAACTTGCTGACACACCAAGTACTTCGCTACAAAGTGGGCAATCTCCCTTTTCAAGCCTTCCCACCAGAATTGCTGTCGTATATCACGGTACATCTTCGTGCCTCCTGGATGTACGGAATATGCGGTACTGTGCGACTCCTTCATAACTTCTTCGCGAATGTCTCCCTTCGGTACACACAAATGGCTACTATATCGCAACGAACCATCTTCATGAATCAACAAGTCCGTTCGAAGTCCCGCTTCAACCTGTTCTCGAAACTTCTGCAATCTTGGATCGTGCGACTACGCTGCTTTAACAGCATCGATCAACGACGACTGTACTTGCAGCTGCAACAACTATCCCGAAGAATGCGGTAACACAATATCCAACTCGAATCTCCAAAAATCCTCGATAAGCTCCTTCTGTGTAGTCAACATTTGAATTGCTGGCAATCGACTAAGCGCATCCGGCACTACATTAACCTTCTCCGGATGGTACTTGAGATCAAGATCATAGTCAGCCATCAGCTCCAACCATCTACGCTGTCTCATGTTAAGCTCTTTCTGTGTGAACACGTACTTTAGGCTTTTGTGATCGGTGAATACTTGGACCCTTTCGCCCAATAAGTAGTGTCTCCAAATCTTCAAAGCGAAAATCACCGCCGTAAGCTCCAAATCATGAGTTGGGTAATTCTTCTCATGGGTCTTCAACTGCCGCGATGCGTAAGCTATAACTTTCCCATGCTGTATCAAAACACATCCCAAACCTTTCCCAGATGCGTCGCTATGAATCACCAATCCTCCGGAACCGTCTGGTACGGTCAAAATAGGAGTGGTTATCAATCTTTGCTTCAACGCCTCAAAAGCTGACACACAACTATCCGTCCATATGAACGGTACCTCCTTTCGCGTAAGCTTGGTCAAAGGCTCAACCAAGCGAGCAAAATTCTCCAAGAACCTTCTGTAATATCCAGCAAGTCCAAGAAAACTTCTGATCTCTTCTACGTTCTTCGGAATCGGCCAATCTTGAATTGCTGCAATCTTCTCGGGATCAACGACGATTCCACTTCCGGATATGACGTGCCCCAAAAACTTCACTTCTTCAAACCAAAACTCATACTTGCTCACCTTTGCATATAATCTTTCTTGCCTCATGTTCCCGCCAAAAAATTTCTGCACAAAAGAGCCCAAGGTATCAAATGGCAGCGATACGTTTAAGAAAATATGAACCAGTATTTTTCGGGTTGCATTTTGACAAACTCCTAAATGAGAAACAGCTAAATTCTGATGGTATCGAAAATGTCTCGAAAAATCCTTCGATTTGATATATTATAGGCCTCATAATTCATCCGGGATCAAAAGTTATGAGGCATCACGTGCCCACACGTGACCGGGCATCACGTACAGACACGTGACCATTTACAGGCAAAGCCTATAGGCACTGAGTAAAATAAATAATTGGAAATAATTAATCAGTGGGATCACGTGCCAACATGTGATAGGCTCTTAAATCCTCTGAAAGAATAGAATTAAATTCTAATTAAATAATTAATCAGTGGGGTCACGTGCCAACACGTGATGGGTTTTTGAACCCTCTAAACCAATAGAATTAAATTCTAATTAATTGGTCAATTAGTGGGGTCACGTGCTAATACGTGATAGGCTCTTAATCCTTCTGAACTAATAGAATTAAATTCTAATTAAGGGAAATCAAAATCCATAATATTTCCCTAGATCTTTCCAAACAAAAAGATTGTGTTCTGTAAAGTGGAGCACCGTTGGATTAAAAATCCAGTGGTGATTAAAAATCACCAATTTATAGAAAGATTCTATACAAGGAAAGATTTCCCTGAAATTTGCTAGGAATAACAGATAAAAGATTTTTTGGATTAAAAATCCAATGGTGAATAAAATTCACCGAGTGACTAAAAGATCATGTTGGTTACAAAATCAATTAAAATCTTTCAATGAAAGATTGACTAAACAAACTGATTCTTTTCTTTCTCCTATAAATAGAAGCCAAGAAGAGAAGAGAAGGGATTTTTTTTTGGAGAGAGACAACAAAAACAGAGAGAAAAAAGAGAGGAGAATTTAATTCTCAAGAGAGAAAAGAAGATCTCTTCAGAGAAAAAGAAACCTTAGGTGAGAAGAAAAAGAAGAAGTTCATTCTACAAGCTCTCACAAAATAAAAGAGAATTTAATTCTCAAATTAAGAGTTTAACTCTTCTGAATAAGAACTTAGTTCTTCCTTTGGTTGAAAATCCGCAGAAGCAGATCTCCCCATAAGTTGAGAATTTAATTCTCATTGGGGAGATCCTGCCATGCAGATCCAAAACATAGAGAGAGAATCGAGTTTAAAGAATTTAATTTTTCCATATACATAGGAATTTAATTCCTCTAAATGAAATTAGGGTTTAACCCTATAAAAGAATTAGGAATTTAATTCCTCTAAACAAAATTAGGGTTTAACCCTACCAAAGAATTTAATTCTTAAAACAAGGGACCTAAAACTCTCCATGCACGTAAAGAAATCAGTACCCAACTGGTCACGTGGCAACACGTGACCCTCCCTCTCAATGATCAAAAGAGAACGAACATGACTAGGTCACGTACCCCCACATGACCCTTAAACAGACTCCTCAAAATGAGAAAGAAAAAGCTTGGAAGCAATGCCTCACGTGCTCACACGTGATCCTCAAAACTAAAGAGAATAAAGCCAAAGGCAATACTGATTTAGGGCTCCTCACATGTCCCCACGTGACCCCTGACTAACACCTTTTTAAAAGAGCAAATGAGGGAAAACAGAGGAATTAATACCCAATACATGGGCACTATCACGTGCCCACATGTGATGATTACAAAGACTAAGTGTTTAACACTTATTGGCAGATTTTGAGAGTAAAATAAAGGAAGTCTGGCTCAATTCTCTGGCGCTTCACGTGACCCCACGCGACTACCTCATTTTTAGTGTTTAACACTATTTTGAGCGTTTTGTCCCTACTGTTTAACACTATTTTAAGTGCATCACGTGAGAACGCGTGATCGTCAAATATGTATTGGTGTTTAACACTATTTTCAAACCAGTCTTAGCCCAAAATCAGCTAAGTTCTCCAGAAACAAAGTCTCCCCTTTGATTGAACACCAACTACATTCCTCCAAACTTGATCATTTCATATGATATTCAAAATAAAACCCCAGAGCCATGATGAATGGTCAGTGCCCAATAAAAGACAAAATGTTGTCAGAGCCCCAAACCCCTGTTTAGCATTGCTAAATAATGGGGGGTTGAACCCAGACAAATGATTCAACAGTCTAAACAAAGGTCCAACATTTCGAACCTAATTGGACTTAGCCCAAGTTGGCCATAAGTCCTCAATTCAGATTTGACTGAGCCCATGTGCTCATAATCCAGTTAATCGATCTTAGTCCCAAATTGGACTACAGATTTCCCAATCAACTTTGGTTCAAGGGTACATCTCTTCACTCCTTTGATATTTGTCGTTGTAATCCTTCAACGTCTCCAGAGGGGTGACGGTCCTGATAACCAATCATTCCACGGACTGTGGGGTACTTAAACTCAGGGACTATGATGTCCTTAAACTTTATAGAATATGACATCTTTAAACTGGACTGTGGGGTCCTTTAAACCCATGGACTATGATGCCCTTAACTTCGGACTGTGGGGTCCTTAAGCCCATGGACTATGATGTCCTTAACCTTTACAGATTATGACGTCTTTAAATTGGACCAGCATGTCCTTAAACTGGTAATTGACCGCAAAGTCCCTAAACCAAAACAATAGAGCCCAAATGCTCTTTTGTTGGATTTAAATGATCCTGTTAAGTAGATCTTAGTCTAAAATTAGACTAACGTATCCTTAACAAATGGTTAAGTTGAGCTTAGTCTAAAATTAGACTAACGTGTCCTTAACAAACCGTTAAGTTGATTTTAGTCTAAAATTAGACTAACGTATCCTTAACAAACGTTTAAGTTGATCTTAGTCTCAAATGAGACTAACGCATCCTTAAACCCAACCCTAAACCCAAATCTAAGAAAATACGGATTTAGACTAATCCACGCCCTACGGACGACAACATAAATTAGTCTCCGTATACAATCCACGGGCAACTAAAAATAAAACAAACACCCACGACACGAAGTGACCATTTGGAGAAGGAGAAAGTGGTTACCGCGATGCGGTAGCGTAATTAACTGCAGGGGCTTGCGCCTGCAGGGAAGAGCGTCCCCACAATCAAAAACCCCTCAACGAGGGGGAATCTGACGAAGTCTGCTACATCGGCCGCATCCATTTAAACCTTCAATATATGGTGTCATAAATCAACTTGGCATCTTCGGAGAAGTAGACGGATAGCACCAATTAGTATCTGCCCCCAAATTCAGGCAAGACAAACCTACGCGGTTCCGTCTCTGTGTTTCGGAGAAGAACACCTCAATGTCTGCAGTGCGATCTTCAAGTATTCTGCATGCTCTTCTAGGCTCCTCGAGTAGACCAGAATATTATCGATGAACACCACTATAAACTGGTCCAAGAACGGTGAAAAGATTCGGTTCATCAAGTCCATAAATATCGTTGGTGTATTCGTGACTCTGAATGGCATCACTAAATACTCGTAATGTCCATATCGAGTTCGGAACGTAGTCTTGCAAATATCCTCTGATTTAACTCGGACCTGATGATATCCGGATTGCAAATCCAGCTTCGAGAATACCCTCGCGCCACTAAGTTGCTCGAATAATTCGCCAATGCGAGGGATCGGGTACTTGTTCTTAATAGTCACCCGATTTATCTCGATAATCGATGCACATCCTCCTTATGCCATCTTTCTTCTTGACTAAAAGAACTGGAGCTCCCCAAGATGAATTGCTGCTGCGAATCCAACTCTTCTCTAGCAATTCGGTAACCAGTTTCTTGACTTCCTTCAACTCCACTGGTGCCATTGGATAATATGCCTTTGAAATTGGCATTGCGCCAGGAACAAGATCGATCGCAAAATCCACATCTCATTTTGGTGGTAAACCTGAGATGTCCTTGAACACGTCCATGAACTCTCGAACTACAGCTGGCGCTTCCTCCTTATCAACTTCCATTGACGAAAGAACGGCGCTTGTCGGCCTAGCCCTAAACTCGACTGGCCCGACGGAACTACTACCTCCAGCAAAAACAAACTCCGGATGTTGGGTAGAAAATCACTTTCTTTGCCCTACAATCAATGCGAGCGTGGAAAGTACCGAGAAAGTCCATTCCCAAGACAACATCAAACAATGGGATGCACCTGAATCGAATAATACTAATGCGGGAAAAACTTGAACAAGTAGGATACCTGAAACGAATTCATCTGAAGCCAAGATACTGAAGAAGATAAGCACGGTAAACAGGATTCAAGTTTGCGATAAAACATAAATTGGTAAGCAAGAGAAGCAAGGCAATATAACGACCATGAAACAAGGAAGTGAATCAAGACTAGGACTCCAAGTTACTTAAATAGAGTACCGCGTTGTAACCATGCTGCAGTTCATAGTTACAATCACATAACTCCGTTCAAGTCGCCCAAATCCTAGTATCAGAATCGAAAGAATAAGTAGGCAGAAATAATAGAGAACCAAAATGTTTCAGGTCGAGATGCAAAGCTGTTTGCGTATCGTCAAGACAAAGGTCAAGAGAAAGATATGATTCAAAAATCACGATAACAATGTAGCAGGACACGTTCCTAATCACGGGTTCTCTGATTCGTGTATTGGGTCCAATACCCAACTACAAAAGAATCAAACCGGATTAACCTAAATCCTATGGCTCTGATACCAAACAAACCCTGTCATGCCCCGCTTCCAAGAGTGCGCTAAGATCGGCACGCGACAGAGCCAACCATTCTACCTGTGGCTAGGAAACATCCCTCCACAGTTACATTACGGCTGTCTATAAGATATCAAGAACAGTAAAATAAAATAAACTATCTAGTACATGTCCATATGCCAGAATAAAGTAGTCAAGAAATAATAAATGTGCGGAAGCAATAAATCCAATAAGCAAAACATCTGTAAAGCACGTCCCAAATATGGGCTCACATCAGGAAATGAAAATGCTGAAAGAAAACTAAACTAAACTAAATACCAAATTGCTCCTCACTGTTCGGCTTGTCGACTGAAGTACTCCTGGTCGGCCTGCGAAAGAGATAAAGAATCCGGGCCATGCAAAACCCAGACGTCAGTGCGCCATAATATCAACAGTAATATAATCAGGAGGTAATAAGATATGAAGGCATGGGTATGAACAGTAATAAGAGTATAACAGTAACACGAATGAGGAACAATGAAGTGTATAAGTACATGTAACGTGCGGTGAGTAATCTGAACTAAACTACCGGGTTAATTACTCTCAAGTCTTTGAAATCAATTTAATGAATCGTTGATGTAACTCAATAGTATCCTGTGCATGCCCGGGACCACGATCAAGACTCTCGGGCTGAATCCGAGACGTGCCGCTAAGCAATAAACAGGTAACATGTACAGACGAATGATGTCAGCAGCAGCATCCCGGGGCTGGCCTAGCCCGTAAAACTGATCAGTATAAGCATCGAACTGTCTAGTTACAAGTCAGGTTTCATCATTGATTTTCCCATACCCCCAAGTTATGTGTTCAACTCAGGTATTGATAAATCTGGAGCTAATGCTAACACAGGATCAAGCAGGTACAGGTTTGTCTATACAGACAACAGGATATGTCCATCGGGACAACATGTCAGGATTGTCGCCATTAGAAACAGAATCAGGTAACATATCAAGTAGTGATATGTCAGGTAGTGTACATGTATCAAGTGGGTGCCCAACAGTAAAATGTAGCAAGTATCGAATCATGGTAAAGGTACGGATGTACGGTGAAAGCATGGATGCATAAATATCTATCAGGGGTTACATCATGACTATGTAGGGTGCACATTATCAAGAATGGGGTGTTAATGTAACAATAATATGAATTAATATAATATGGCATGCAACTGGATATGCAGAATTAATGGTATGGACACACAATAAAACATGGATGCTCAAATATCTATCAGGGGTTACAATTGCAGCTTCATGACTATGTAGGATGCACACTATCAAGTATGGGGTACTAATGTAGCAGTAATATGAATTAATGTGATCTGTAGATGCAGCTACATATATAATAAATGATATGGATGCATACGGGTATCCAAAAACAGTAAAACTTTAATATGGATGTACAATGCAATCAACATGTGATATTTTTTATTCATATGGATGCAAAATAAGATACATAGTATGTAGCAAGATGAACTTGCCTAAGCGGAACACACGACGGGTGCATACGGCACGTCCGGTATCGGGTAAACGTCGCAACGCACACACGTCACACGGAACAGGTCCAGGAAAAGAAAGAAGGTGCGCTGGCTGGTGACATCCACTGGGTTATCCGGATCGTCGGCGATGGTACGGCTCCGGCGATGGCTGAAAAACACGGAATCAAGAACAAGAAGAAGAGAAGAACGAGAAGAAGAAGAAGAAGTAGAGGGGCTGCACTGTGTTCTGGTTCTATGGGGTTCTCTGGTGTTCTGGAACAGAGACGGGTAGAGGTTGGGTCTAAAATTACGGTTTGAAAATACGGATAATATACGTAGTGACCAAAATCAAAATAGGATATCCGGGTCACGAAAATGCATACCCCCAAGAACGGATGCACGTAGCGTGCACGTAGCTATCCAAACGAGTTCGTTTCACTGAATGGGACGAGAACAAGATGCGCGGATGATAAGACAGGGTTAGGGGTTTCATGCAAGCCATGCTAGATATTTTAAAATATTTTTCTTGACTTTATATGCTATATTGAAAAATATGCAGATGCCAGATATAATGCCAGTATGCAGTATATATATATATAAAATGAAAGTGCACGGATCCACATAACAAGCCGGGATAAATCATAAACAGGAATCAAGATGGGTTTCCAGCAAGCGGGTCGGGTTGGATGCAAATACAAATGTCAAATACACTATTCGCACGCAAAACACAATAAATCAAGAAATAGCCATAAATAAAGAAATACCCAAAATAGAACTGGTATAAATGAACTAGGGTGTTACAACGCACCGCTTCCCAAAATACGGAATACGAGGGGTTCGTAAGGCCAGCCATGCTCCTACGGTCAAGGAAACATCCTGCCGTAGTCACACTTCGGCTTCTAGCTTTATGTGGTAATCAGTAATCAATACACAGGTAATGAGAAATGCAGTAATTACGATATGAATAAAAATATCAACAGTCATTGTCCTACCGCCTGCATAATTTACTATAAATCATACGTGTAGAATTAAGCAAACAATAAAAAAAAGGTAAGCAGTATGTTTAATTATCTATCCATCAAAATTTGTTTCGCGTCAATCGGGTTTCAGGTTTGCTAGTTATGGTCATTTCATTTTAAGTGTTTACTACTGGAAATCCGATTTCTGAATTGGAAGCCCGTTTCGTAACACGTTTTAATTCCAGTTGGGATCGTAATTAGGTGACGCTACAGTTGGATAATGTTTAGGTTTAACAGTCAAATTTCCAACGTATTAGACGGATCGATGATATCCGCTGTATACGGGGAGTTATGTTCAGTTTAATGTCAATGTGTACAAATTGTCACTGCAGAAAACTGTAGGACACAACGGTATTCTAAAATACGAATTAAATATCAAACGATGGTGAAACAACACGGGACCAGATTCATGAGTTAGCTAATTAAATTATCTACGTAATCATATGGGGCTCCATGCATTTTGTAACAACTCCATTTTTAATGTACAAAGAATTGATTTAAATTCAATATATACTTGGAGTATTTATTACAGCTGATATCTCTTTAAGTATTTATTTTACTCCATAATTATAAGAAGGAGCTTGTAGCTCATTGGTAACACCTTGCACTGCTGAACCAAGCTACCAGAGTTCGAATCCCATGCCCCACATTATTTTTTATATTATTTTGTTTTAAATTTTTGGAAAGTCAACAGTCAAACATCCATAACTCACAAAATTAATACTGAACCCAAAAAGTTAGATGCACCAAAATTCCCCCCAGATGATCCCCCACCCGAAGAGCCCTTGACTCGGCCGACTCGGCCGAGTCGGCCGGCGGACCGGCCGACTCGGGCCGGCGCCGCCGGCCGGACTCGGCCGGACGGCCGAGTCGTCAACACGGAATTTCTCCGTGTTGACCTGGTCATTCCCCCTGCATACTTTAAAAGTTTTGATCGGTTACCAGATTTTCAATAAATCACTTTCATTACAAAATTTAATGATTTTTTATGTTTTTCTTATATATTTTTATATATTTTTTAATTAAAACCCTAACCCTAGCCTAGCCCTATATAAACACCCCTACCCTCTACCCTTTCACCCTACATTCCTAAGTCCACTCTTTAAAAAATTCAAGAGAACTCGGTACGTTAGAAAAAGAGCGAAAGGCGAAGCGCTGCCGAAATCGACGACGAATTCCGGCGATCGTACTAGGACCCTTCACGACGTTTCGACGCACCGACAACCCTCTACCTCCCTCTCACTCTCTAACGTGTCCAAAACCCGTAAGTCCCCCTCTTTCTATCTTTCTTTTCTTTTAAGAAAAATACGACTTTCTAAAACCCGAAGGAAATGGGAACAAACCGATTTCCGATTCGATTTTCTATCAAAACTCACTTGTCACAAATTCCATAATGCTTAAACATATTCATGTTGACTATTAATCACTTAAAAATCAATTTGGATAAAGTTTTTCATATGAAATGATAACGTTTCCATTTATCGTATTTCTTTCACTTAAATACCACAATGTTTAGTTATCACATTTAACCCTTAACAATTGCTATATCTTAACGTAGATCATGAGGTAATGACCTACCTCCACACACACGCAAATAAAACCCTAATTGATATCATCAAAATTTAGAATACGAAAATACAAGACTTTACATTAAAATACCTTTTCTTTATAAATCTTTTCTAAAAGTTCTAACTTGTTTACAATTTTAAAACAAAATCTTTTAATAAGAAAATACGATATGTCATGGACATCGATCGTTTATCTAAACTGAATTTGTGGTGTCTAGGCTAGGCAAGTGAGCTTGGGTAACTTTAAAAGGCCCGCCTCACGATTCGTGAGCGGATCCCTCCCTCCTCACTTGTACTTACCTGGCCACAATTGGCGGTGAAGAGGCGATTTGAGGCTTCTAACGACTTATCGTTTAGACCTTTAGAAATATTCTAGTTGGCTTAGGAAACCCTAGAAACTAAAATACAGAAATTTACACCTTTTACAAATAAATACCTTATCTTTATAAAACCGTTTTCTAAATGATTAGTATTTATTAAATCTTTGCAAAGCGCCACTACAACCCACATTTGGGGAACGCGTCAGGGATTGTACGGTTTATCGTGCACCCTCGGGCTTAGTAGTGCGAGATTCAGACCTCCGCAAGGAGCATTCGGTCTCGAAAGGTTTAAAATACGACATTTAAGAAAAATGTGATTTTTGGAAAATAAAATATTTATTAAAAATTATTCTTGTATAAACATATGTATATTTATCATTTAAACACCTATTTTATTATAAGATAAAGTTTCCACCTTTTTCCTAAAAATTACAAGATTAAAAGTTACATTAAAATACCATGAATTTTCAAATAAATCAATATTACAATTTAATACTTTTATTAGAATATATTCACTAGAATAACACAAATAAAATTTACACTCATTATAACAATAAAGACGAATAATAAATACTTGGGGTGTATCTTGAAAACTATACAAAAGTATTTTTACATAAAACCCCCTCAAGTTTTATAAATTACAATAAGGACCCTAACAGTTATAGAATTTCAAATTACTTTTCTTTTAGTCTGACGCGGGTTTGAGTCTGACTATTTCTGACTTGAATATGATTCAAGTCAATCTATATTCTTTAATATTCCAACTCAATATGAATACATGAATCCCAGAATCCAGTTAACAATCTATACAATTTGACTGAATCAAACCATGGATATACATCCATTATTCCGTTATTCTATTTACCTGATTATGCAGTTACAATCTGTTTACTGATATCATGGTTTTGGTCAGTCATCCAATTTACACAATACAATACAACAATACTGTCAAAACACTACGGGGTTAAGGGGTAGATTGGTACGGAAGGTGTTAAAGGTGGCACGAGGTGGTCAGATTAAGACACCTAAGCTATATTCCGTTGCTGTTGTACCGTGGCTTAACGGTTCCTTGTACTTTCCGTTTGCCCTGGTCTCTAGCATATAGAGACCCCTCTCGTATACACTGGCATCCTTCTGTACCAAACTACAAACAACAGCGTTAACACAATATTCCATAATATTCGGCAACATAATACTTTAACAAATTATTCTTATTCTGTCTTTCTAATTCTTCCTTATCTTTGGGACTTACCGAGCGACCTGTTCGCTGACGACATTCTATTTCTTTCTTCTTTGAACGTCGTCAGGTGCTTTGGACCCAGCAGAGATCGAGCCCACCGGTGAAAACTTGGAGCAGTTTCACGAAGACCCCGAGCTCTAGATATTGTACCTTGTTCTTTTCAGTATTTTCATTTCCTGTTATGCCACTGTTTAGGCATCGCTTTTCATTTCAGTTGTATTTACTTTTCATGCATTGTACAAAAGAATGTTATTAATAAAGTTGCTGTTATTTTTATATCTTTTGTCTCTTGTGATTTACTTTATATTGCTTAGATATGCTTAGCGTGTGTACTTCTAAGTATATACGTAGCGGACCTCGTCGCGTCCACTTCGCCGTACACCGGGAAGCGGGGCGTGATAGGTTTTGTTGGTGGCCCATACAGGTCAGAGCTGTATGAATCCCTATCATGCAGTTCTGGTCTGCGTGAACAACCTAAGCAATATAACACAAGAACCAGCAACTAAAACATTCTTTACAATTCATGTTCCTTGAATCTTGCAAATTTCTATTCCTTGAATCTTATCATTTCATGTATTTGAATCTGTCCTAACTCAAATTTTTCTTCAAGGTTATGGATTCCCCGAACAACACCAGCACCAACGTCAACAACACCCTTCCAGCACTACCTCTCGCACCAGCTGTTCCTGCACCACCCACTGAGCAAACAATGCTATTTGAGGCGATCCGCAGCCTTCTCGAGGGACATCAACAACTTCTGAACCGTCCCGAAACTGACGCACCGGGAGTAAAGCAATTCAGGGCTTTACATCCTAAGCAGTTCTCTGGTAAAGGAAGCCCTCTTGAAGCGGAAGAATGGGCACAAAGCATCGAAGACGATCTGCCAGCAGCTCAAGTGCCAGACAACGCTTGGGTCCGTGTAGCAAAACTACAGCTCACGGATAATGCTCGCAACTGGTGGAAGGCGGAAGAAAGCCGCCTGGTACAGCCGATTGAATGGAAGACCTTTCGTGAGAAGTTCGACGCGAAATACTTCCCTGTGACTGCCAGGTTTGCAATGGAGCAGTAGTTTATTCATCTACAACAGGGTTCAATGTGGGACAAATCAGTAGATGAATACGATACTGAATTCACCATGTTAAGCCGGTAAGATATGTTACAATAGTTCAATTTTTAAATATCACATATTACACAGCTAACACAATCTTTAAACAGATTCGCGGCACACTTGATACCGACGGACGATATCAGAGCCCGTCGTTTTCAACAAGGACTGGACACAGAGATTCAGGCTGCTCTAGCCACGGGAAAGTTTTTGACTCATGAGGATGCTCTAGAAGCTGCCCGCAGCTATGAGGCAGTAATAAAAGCAAGGGGCAGACCTCAGTCTGCTGGAGTCAAACGCCCTGCCAACCAGATGGCAGGTGGAGCCTCGTCCAGGCCACCTTTCATGCCAAGGCGACCCGGAGTACCAACTCATCGTCCTAGCCCATCCTTTTGCACCTACTGCAAGAGGACTGGACATATGATGAAGGACTGTCATCAAGCCAACCGCCTTTGCTTAGTCTGCGACTCAGCAACCCACAATATTGGGTCTTGTCCCCGAAGACAGAACCCAGTTGCTGCACCCAGGCCAGCAATTACCTATCCGCAGCGACCAGCTCTTCAGGCACCTGCTCCCAGACCTGCACTACCTGCACCACCCAGAGGACCACAAGCTGCACCACCTCCTCGTCAGTTTTATCAAGCTCAAAGGAACGTTCCGAGGAATGCTCCTCAGACCAGGAGGAATGTACCACAGCGCCAGGCTTTCATGATGTCCGTGGAAGAAGCTGAGGCCACTGGCCAAGTCATCACTGGTAAAATTTTTCTTTTCAAACTTTGCTTTTCTACTACTTAGTTACATATTTCCTATACCTAAAACAAATCCCACATACCTTAGGTACAATCTTAGTATCCTCAATCCCTGCACTTGCACTGTTTGATACTGGAGCATCACATTGCTTTATGTCGCAACGGTTTGTCCGAACCCATGCGATTCCAGTTTCACCGCTTGTATCTAGCTGGAATGTCAGTTCCAGAAATGGCGTTCTAAAGGAAACTATGGGATACAGCATGTGTCCAGTCGTCGTCTGCAGTCGAGAGTTTTATGCTGACTTCAAAGTGTTGGATATACCAAACTTCGATGTGGTTCTAGGAATGGATTGGCTTGGAACTTTTTATGCTACCATAGACTGTCGTCAAAGGAGGGTAGTATTCGAGATTCCAGACCATCCGGTCTTCTATTTCAAAAGCGGAGACCGTACACTGGAGCCAAGTACCTACAAAGCGAAGCCAAGAGAAGCAGTAGTTGCAGCAACTCAAGCAGAGGAAGAATCAAGACCAGATGTGGTTCGAGAGTTCGACGATGTATTTCCTGACGATATATTAGGTTTGCCTCCCGATCGAGCTCTTGAATTTAGTATTGATTTAGTACCAGGAGCACAACCGGTGATCAAAGCACCCTATCGTTTAAGTCCGGAAGGTTTGAAGGAAGTCCGAACACAGTTGGACGAATTACTGGCGAAATGATGGATTCGTCCCAGCACTTCAAGTTGGGGATCACCTGTACTACTTGTGAAGAAGAAGGAAGGTTCATACAAAATGTGCATCGATTACAGAGCCTTCAACGAAGTCACTATAAAGAACAAGTATCCACTCCCGCGCATCGACGATTTATTCGATCAGCTAAGTGGATCTTGTGTTTTCTCTAAACTAGATCTTCGTTCAGGTTATCATCAAGTGAAGGTCAAGGAAGCTGATATTCACAAAACAGCTTTCAGAACTCGCTATGGACATTACGAATTTCTAGTGATGCCATTTGGAGTGACCAACGCACCTGCAATATTCATGAACCTTATGAATCAAGTTTTCCGGGAGTATCTAGACAGGTTTGTTGTCATCTTCATCGATGACATCCTGGTGTATTCTAAGAGTCAGAAAGAGCATGTAGAACATCTACGAATTGTCCTAGAAACTCTTCGACAACAACAGCTTTATGCCAAGTACAGCAAGTGCGAGTTTTGGCTAAATCAAGTTGGTTTTCTTGGACATATCGTATCAGGAGAAGGAATCTCTGTGGATCCAGCGAAAGTTTCGGCAGTTAGCGAATGGCCTACACCAAAGTCAGTGAAGGATATTCGAAGTTTCTTGGGTTTAGCTGGATATTACAGAAGGTTTATTGAAGGTTTTTCGAAGATAGCAACGCCCCTGACCAAGCTCACACGTAAAGATGAAGAATTTGTGTGGTCAGAAGCATACGAACAAGCTTTCGTAGAACTCAAGTCAAGGTTGACATCAGGACCTATTCTCGTCATACCGGATCAATCTGGAGGATTCGAAGTGCATTGCGATGCATCCGGTAAAGGACTAGGATGTGTTCTACACCAGCACGGTAAGGTTGTGGCTTATGCTTCAAGACAACTGAAGATCCATGAGCGCAATTATCCGACGCATGATTTGGAATTGGCAGCAGTCATCTTTGCTCTCAAAATTTGGCGTCATTATCTACTTGGAGAACGAGTGAACATCTACACGGATCATAAGAGCTTAAAGTATGTGTTTACTCAGAAGGAGTTGAATATACGGCAGAGAAGATGGTTAGAACTCATGGCGGACTTTGACATCAACTTGCAATATCACCCAGGGAAGGTGAATGTAGTACCTGATGCTCTTAGTCGCCAACCATTAGCAATGAATCTCACCACTCAGTGGAAGCTTCAACAAGACTTGCATCAGATGGAGATTGAAGTAGTCATGCCAGGTAATGCTTCAAGTTTGATGAATTTACAAGTTCAATCAACCATTGTCAATCAGATCAGAGCAGCTCAAGCCAGCGATGCTAAGTTGCAAAAGATCAGAGAACAAGTGGAGAATGGACTCAGAACAGACTTCATCATCCATGAAGACGGATCTTTGAGATACGGCAGCAGATTGTGTGTACCAAAAGGTCCTGTACGAGAAGAGTTAATGAAAGAAGCTCACAGCTCTCCCTACTCAGTACATCCCGGAGGTACCAAAATGTACAAAGATCTACGTCAGAATTATTGGTGGAATGGAATGAAGCGTGAAGTAGCCAGAAGCGTCGCAAAATGCTTGGTGTGTCAGCAAGTAAAGGCTGAACATCACAGGACTGCTGGATTACTTCAACCATTACCAATCCCAGAATGGAAGTGGCAACACATCACGATGGACTTTGTGACTGCTCTTCCTCGCAGCACAAAGGGTAACGATGCCGTATGGGTCATTCTGAATCGACTCACAAAGTCGGCTCACTTCATTCCATTTCGAGTTGGCCAATCAACCAAGACACTAGCAAAGAAGTACATGGAGGTAATAATCTAATTAAAGATTTAAACTCTTTATAATGTACTATCTCTGATACCCATGAACTCATACAGGAAATTATGAGACTCCATGAAGTACCGGTCTGCATTGTCTCCGATCGTGACACCAGGTTCCGATCGCAATTTTGGCAGAGTTTGCAAGCAAGCTTGAGAACAAGTCTGAACTTCAGCACGGCTTATCATCCACAAACAGATGGTCAGTCGGAACGAACTATTCAGATCTTGGAGGATATGCTCAGAGCGTGTATGCTAGACTTCAAAGGATCGTGGGAAGATCACCTACATCTTGTGGAGTTTTCGTATAACAACAGCTACCAAGCAAGCATAGGAATGGCACCTTTTGCAGCATTATATGGAAGGAAGTGTCGATCGCCATTAAGTTGGGATGACATCGGAGATAGAGAATTTCTTGTACCGGAGATGATAGTAGCAACTGTTGATGTGGTTCGTACTATCAGGGAAAGGATGCGCATAGCCCAAGATCGACAGAAACACTGGGCTGATGCAAAAAGACGACACTTGGAGTTCCAGCCCGGAGATCACGTATTCCTGAAGATATCTCCGAACCGCGGAGTGATCCGATTTGGAAGACGGGGTAAGTTGAGTCCGAGATACATTGGACCGTTCGACATACTCGAACGAGTCGGTGAAGTGGCATACCGCTTAGCGCTTCCACCCTCATTGGAAGGAGTGCATAATGTGTTCCACATATCCCAACTCAGAAAGTATGTGAGTGACCCTAGCCATGTTCTCGATCATTCCGAGCTCACTATACAGCCCGATTTGTCTTGTGAGCAACAGCCCGTGGAGATCCTAGACAGGAAAGTGAAGACACTTCGGAACAAGGAAGTTAACTTGGTTCGAGTGATGTGGAAGAAAGACACTCCAGGAGAGTCCACTTGAGAAAGGGAGGATGAAATGCGTACTAGATATCCACACCTCTTTGTAAACTAGTCCTCAAATAAAAGTTGTAAATTTCGAGGACGAAATTTTTGTAAGGAGGGTAGACTGTAACAACTCCATTTTTAATGTACAAAGAATTGATTTAAATTCAATGTATACTTGGAGTATTTATTACAGCTGATATCTCTTTAAGTATTTATTTCACTCCATAATTACAAGAAGGAGCTTGTAGCTCATTGGTAACACCTTGCACTGCTGAACCAAGCCACCAGAGTTCGAATCCCATGCCCCATATTATTTTTTTTAAAATTTTTGGAAAGTCAACAGTCAAACAGCCATAACTCACAAAATTTATACTGAACCCAAAAAGTTAGATGCACCGAAATTCCCCTCAAATGATCCCCCACCCGAAGAGCCCTTGACTCGGCCCGACTCGGCCGAGTCGGCCGGCGGACCGGCCGACTCGGGCCGGCGCCGCCGGCCGGACTCGGCCGGACGACCGAGTCGTCAACACGGAATTTCTCCGTGTTGACCTGGTCATTCCCCCTGCATACTTTAAAAGTTTTGATCGGTTACCAGATTTTCAATAAATCACTTTCATTACAAAATTTAATGATTTTTTTATGTTTTTCTTATATATTTTTATATTTTTTAATTAAAACCCTAACCCTAGCCTAGCCTTATATAAACACCCCTACCCTCTACCCTTTCACCCTACATTCCTAAGTCCACTCTCTAAAAAATTCAAGAGAACTCGGTACGTTAGAAAAAGAGCGAAAGGCGAAGCGCTGCCAAAATCGACGACGAATTCCGGCGATCGTACTAGGACCCTTCACAACGTTTCGACGCACCGACAACCCTCTACCTCCCTCTCACTCTCTAACGTGTCCAAAACCCGTAAGTCCCCCTCTTTCTATCTTTCTTTTCTTTTAAGAAAAATACGACTTTCTAAAATCCGACGGAAATCGGAACAAACCGATTTCCGATTTGGTTTTCTATCAAAACTCACTTGTCACAAATTCCATAATGCTTAAACATATTCATGTTGACTATTAATCACTTAAAAATCAATTTGGATAAAGTTTTTCACATGAAATGATAACGTTTCCATTTATCGTATTTCTTTCACTTAAATACCACAATGTTTAGTTATCACATTTAACCCTTAACAATTGCTATATCTTAACGTAGATCACGAGGTAATGACCTACCTCCACACACACGTAAATACAACCCTAATTGATATCATCAAAATTTAGAATACGAAAATACAAGACTTTACATTAAAATACATTTTCTTTATAAACCTTTTCTCAAAGTTCTAACTTGTTTACAATTTTAAAACAAAATCTTTTAATAGGAAAATACGATATGTCATGGACATCGATCGTTTATCTAAACTGACTTTGTGGTGTCTAGGCTAGGCAAGTGAGCTTGAGTAACTTTAAAAGGCCCGGCTCACGATTCGTGAGCGGATCCCTCCCTCCTCACTTATACTTACCTGGCCACAATTGGCGGTGAAGAGGCAATTTGAGGCTTCTAACGACTTGTCGTTTAGACCTTTAGAAATAGGCTAGTTGGTTTAAGAAACCCTAGAAACTAAAATACAGAAATTTACACCTTTTACAAATAAATATCTTATCTTTATAAAACCGTTTTTAAATGATTAGTATTTATTAAATCTTTGCAAAGCGCCACTACAACCCACATTTGGGGAACCCGTTAGGGATTGTACGGTTTATCGTACACCCTCGGGCTTAGTAGTGCGAGATTCAGACCTCCGCAAGGAGCATTCGGTCTCGAAAGGTTTAAAATACGACATTTAAGAAAAATGTGATTTTTGGAAAATAAAATATTTATTAAAAATTATTCTTGTATAAATAAATGTATATTTATCATTTAAACACCTATTTTATTATAAGATAAAGTTTCCACCTTTTTCCTAAAAATTACAAGATTAAAAGTTACATTAAAATACCATGAATTTTCAAATAAATCAATATTATAATTTAATACTTTTATTAGAATATATTCACTAGAATAACACAAATAAAATTTACACTCATTATAACAATAAAAACGAATAATAAATACTTGGGGTGTATCTTGAAAACTATACAAAAGTATTTTTACATAAAACCCCCTCAAGTTTTATAAATTACAATAAGGACCCTAACAGTTATAGAATTTCAAATTACTTTTCTTTTAGTCTGACGCGGGTTTGAGTCTGACTATTTCTGACTTGAATATGATTCAAGTCAATCTATATTCTTTAATATTCCAACTCAATATGAACCCATGATTCCCAGAATCCAGTTAACAATCTATACAATTTGACTGAATCAAACCATGGATATACATCTATTATTCCGTTATTCCATTTACCTGATTATACAGTTACAATCTGTATACTGATATCATGGTTTTGGTCAGTCATCCAACTTACACAATACAATACAACAATACTGTCAAAACACTAGGGGTTAAGGGGTAGATTGGTACGGAAGGTGTTAAAGGTGGCACGAGGTGGTCAGATTAAGACACCTAACCTATATTCCGTTGCTGTTGTACCATGGCTTAACGGTTTCTAGTACTTTCCGTTTACCCTGGTCTCTAGCATATACAGACCCCTCTCGTATACACTGGCATCCTTCTGTACCAAGCTACAAACAAGAGCGTTAACACAATATTCTATAATATTCGGCAACATAATACTTTAACAAATTACTCTTATTCTGTCTTTCTAATTCTTCCTTATCTTTGGGACTTACCGAGCGACCTGTTCGCTGACGACATTCTATTTCTTTCTTCTTTGAACATCGTCAGGTGCTTTGGACCCAGCAGAGATCGAGCCCACTGGTGAAGACTTGGAGCAGTTTCACGAAGACCCCGAGCTCTAGATATTGTACTTTGTTCTTTTCAGTATTTTCATTTCCTGTTACGCCACTGTTTAGGCATCGCTTTTCATTTCAGTTGTATTTACTTTTCATGCATTATACAAAAGATTGTTATTAATAAAGTTGTTGTTATTTCTATATCTTTTGTCTCTTGTGATTTACTTTATATTGCTTAGATACGCTTAGCGTATGTACTTCTAAGTATATACGTAGCGGACCTCGTCGCGTCCACTTCACCGTACACCGGGAAGCGGGGCGTGACACATTTTCAGTTTAAATAAGGGGTATACAGGTGTTCCAAAGTCAGATATCCAAAACGAACGCTGCCCCAAACTGCAGTTCAGGACCGCGAATCACCTCAGTATTCAACATCATAACAGAACAATATTCAGCAAGAATCATTAGGAGTTTACAGATTATCCAGTCTTCTTCGTAAAGAGCCCAAGCAAGTCACGAAACAAGTTATATCTAATTTACTATTAATTTTGCAACGTGATATGCACGGCGATTTCCAGATTTAACGTCGCCTTTTTTGGGCAACATTACAAAGGTATAATCTAGCCATGTTTAACTCAATTCTCTACACGACATTCATTATCAGAAAATGGATTTATTGGTCACAAATCTGCCATTTTAACTAGGGTTTTCGTTTAGGGTTTCGTGTCGAACACATGATTTATTTAGAGCAATGAAAATAAATGTGTATCAGTAAATAACACATTAGCATGTAAAGCAAGTGAGGGGTTCACTTGCCTTCGGTCGCTTGACATAGAAGCGACGCTGCTTGCGGACTTCGTCTCAACACACGAGACGATGTGATGCTGGACACGGCGTGTAGCGCGGGCGCGATGCGTGGAGATCCGGTACTGGACGCGGCGGCGACGTGGGCGCGACACGACACTGGGCACGGTCTGGACTCGGTGAGTGGTCCAGGAGCGGCACGGCACGTGCACTGGATCGAGCACGGTATGGCAAGGGGCTGGCACGACGTAGCATGGGGAGTGGGTACGGGGCGCGACACGTCTGGGTACACGATGACACGGAGGCAAGCACTGACCGGGCACAGTAGTGGGCACGATGTGGCACGGTGCCGGGTACAGAGTGGGTACTGTCGTGGCATACAGATGAGCACGACGCGACGCGGGAGTGGGTCCGATGGTGGCACGGTGGTCCTGGGAGAGGACACGGCCTAGCACAGGCAGCAGCGACGGCAGCGAGCTCGGGTGGCGGCTGGAGGCAGTGGGCTCGGCACGGGCAGCGACGACGAGAACTTGGAGACGGGGAGGTGCTCGAAGAAGTTGGAACTCGGTGGCGGTGCTCGGGGATCGCCAGTGAGGTGGTGGTTGTAGCGGGGTTCGAGTTGGCCGCTGTAGTTAAGGGGGTGGCAATGTGGCGATGGGTGGCAGCTCGGGTTCCGATGAGGCGGGAAGCTCTTCGAGGGGGTGTGCAGGCGATGAGTTCAGCGGAGAAGGCAGGGATCGATCTGGTAGTCGTTGAAGGTGGAGGGTTGCAGTGATCGGCGTTCAAGAAGAAGGTGGTCGACGGTGAGGTGAGGAGCTCGAGGGTGAGCTGGGGCATTGGAAACTCGGCGGTGGAGTCCCTCGCGATCGGAGGTGTCGTCGATGGGTTTTCTGGCGAGGCAGTGGGGGTCACGGGTTGTGCAGGTGCTCGTCGGGGTTGGCTCGGGGAAGAAGGTGGTGCTGGGTTGGAGAGGGGAGAATGAGGTGGTGGCGAGGGAGCGACGACGACGTGGTAAGGAGGTCAATGGTGATGGCGATGAGCGAAGGGATCGTCGGAAAGGAGAGGGCAGCGATGGTGTCGTGGGTTTCTTGGGTTGGGTTGCAGTGGGTTGGTGGTTGTGGGGATGAGGGCAAGGAGTGGAGGAGATAGTGTTGGGTGAGGCGTCGGGTTGTAGAGGAGATGATACAATGATGATGACAGGGGGGAGGCAGTGATGGTGGGTTGGGTGTTGTAGATGAGTGCTCGGTTGGATGTTGGAGTTGAGTTGGGGAGGAGAGAATGGAGCAGAGAGGGGGTCGTCGTGGGTGAATGCGAGTAGAGTCGAGCAGTTATGGGCGAGGACGAGGTCGCGAGGGGGAGCGGACGTTGAGGAGGTGGAGGAGTTCGGCGCGAGAATGAAGGGGGGACGTTGGGGGTGAAGACGGGGTCGCGAGGCGCGGGTCGTAGGGGAAGTGGGCACGTGGAGCGGTGAACGGGCACGAGAAGCGGGGGAAGCATGGGAAAAATGAGCGGGAGAAGGGTAAGACGAAGGAGGAAGAAAGGGGAAGCGGGTCGGGTATGGGTCGAAGGGTTTGGGCCGGGGTTTCTTGGGCTGGGCTTGGGGCAGAGGTAAAAAAGATTTAAAAGAGATGGGAAATGAATGGGCTGGGTTGGGTTTAGTTTAGGAAAAATTAAAGGGATTAGGTTAAATTAGGATAAAGTAAATATAATTAAATTAATTGGAAAAATATAGAAAATTTGAGGAAAATATTTGGAAGTTATTTATTAAAATACAGTAATTATTTATAGGGACTGGGATTACATATCCTCTTGAATTCTTGGGTATCCCACAAACTTACACAAAATCGATCATGCTTCGAGCTTGTCCGGATTTTGCTTTTTGACAAAAGCTGGACACCCCCATATCTTTAGATACTTGAGACATGGTCTCTTCCCACTCCACATCTCATACGGAGTGGTAGGCACAGACTTAGTTGAAAACCTATTCAATAGGTATGCTGCTAATTCCAGCGCAAAACCCCAGAAAGAAAGTGGTAACTCAGCACTACTCATCATGGAACACACTATATTGAGTAGCGTGCGATTCCTTCTTTCTGATATACCGTTATGCTGAGGTGTATATGGAGGAGTAAGCTGAGAGAGAATTCCATTCTCTTTTAAGCATTCAAGGAAACTGGTACTTAAGTATTCTCCATCTCGATCAGATCGAAGTATCTTGATACCTTTACTAGTTTATTTCTCTACTTCATTTTATACTCCTTGAATTTCTCAAAGGCCTCGGATTTATGCTTCATTAAGAACACATGTCCATAACTTGAGAAATCATCAGTAAAAGTGATGAATTAGGAGTAACCGCTTCGTGCATTTGTAGATATCGGATCACATACATCGCTGTGTATGAGTTCCAAGAGCTCAGTGGCTCTTTCTCCATGTCATATGAACGGGGATTTGGTCATTTTTCTTTTGATACATGATTGTCAAGTTGCATAAGATACATATTCAAACGGATCTAAGTATCCATCTTTATACAACTTAGTCAACCTTTTTTCATTAATATGATCAAGTCTACAATGCCATAAGAATGCTTGGTTTGAATCTGGAGTCTTTCTTTTAAGTGTGTTTTAGATATTGAAAACTTGATGTTGATTGAGTACGTATATGCCGTTTTCCAGTGTGCCAGACCCAATCAATTCTTGATTTAGGTGAATGTTCATGACATTTCATTCAAGTGCAAAATTATATCCTTCATTAGATAATAAAGATATTGATATAATATTACATAGTATACTGGGTACAAAAAAACAGCTATACAACACCAAAATGTGCCCACTTCTCAACCCCAGGTGATAATCGCCTACCGCGGCAGCATCAACGTTTGCTCCGTTGACAACCCTGAAGGTCATATCACCTGTCTTCAGTACTCTACGGTTTTTTAGATCCTGTAAAGAATTACAGATGTAAGAACCGGAACCGGTATCTAATACCTATGATGTAGAGTTCACCGAAAAACATGTTTCGATTATGAACACACCTGAAGCATAAGCATCAGCTTGCTTCGTGTCCTTGCCCTTGGCTTGAAAAGCCATGCAATCCTTCTTCCAGTGCCCCTTCTTGTGACAGTAGTAGCATTCATTCTTATTAGCTTTTACTCTCCCCAATGTGTTTGTTCCCTGCACTTTTTGACACCTCCTTTCAGCTTGGTGTCTTTTTCTCCTTAACCTTCGCTTTAGATTTAGAAGAGGATGGTGCGCCAATAATAAGAACATGTGTCTTCTCCTTTTTCAAGGAGCTCTCCGCTACCCTCAACATGTTGAAGAGTTTTGGAAGGTCAGCTTCTATATCGTGCACGTTGAAGTTCAGCATGAACCGAGAGAAGGTGTGGGGAAGGGACTGTAAAATCAAGTAAATGTATAACTCGTTTTCCGGCATGCATACTCGGTTTGCGAGTTCCTCAATGTGACTGATCATCTTTAGGACTGCTCTCCTACAGGTGATCCTGGAGCTAACCTCATCTGGAATAATTTCCTTGAGGTCTCGTACCTTGCGATACGAGAGTGCTCTTCATACAAATCCTTGCATTAGAGAAAAATGGATTTGATATCCATACCCTTGTGCTGTAAGTTGATGTCACACACCCTACGGGATCGTGGGGAGGCAGAATATTTAAAAAACGATATTTTAAAGCTCGCAATGTAAGTCTATGTCACGCACCCCGCGGGTTCGCGGGGAAGCGGAATTTTCAAAAAACGGTTTTCAAAAGCTTCGTGACACAGACTTGAACTCCAGGATCGGTGCTAAACCCTAACTAGCAAATTTAGTGTGAGGAAAACTACAAGTACAGAAGTTTATACCCCACGTTCATGTCCTTCGGGTCTTCATTCCTCTTTGTCTTCCACCCTGTCATAGCCTCCTTGGATCGTCCAGATCGGGCATCATCGTCGGCCTCCTCAAATCGAAGACGATCCACCCGAGAGAATGTGCATCGAGCTCCTACCTCAATTGAAGCAACTAGGGCATCAAGTTCGCTACACATGATGTCGTAGAAGATGTAAAGTATGAAAATGGAATGGATGGTCTCTTTTTACCCTAGGTTACTCAACACATGAGTGTTCTAGGGTTTGAGGTGGATGAAGATGGCTTAAGGAAAGGTTGGTGAAGAAGTAGCATGAGAATGAAGTTGGGAGCTCTAGTGTTTCAAACTGAACCATATCTCTTATTCCATCAATAAATCACTAATGAATAATCAAATTAGGTTCAAGTTACAACAAATGACTCGTGGCCTTAAAACCCAACATGTGTCATATGAAACCATGCTTAAAATCATGCAATTTCCACCTCATTTCCTCAATTACATAATGTATTATTTATTTAACCTAAAATGAATAATAAAATTATGATATGTCATCTTCATTTTGCATTTTTGAACATATTACAAAAACTCCCCTCGTCCGTATATACATACCTGTATCCATATTCCGAAAAATACGAATACAAAAGAGATGAAAACTATCCATCAGTACAATACTAGGATCTGGCTTAAACCAAAACCAACTAGTATTGTTCGTCCGAATCATCATGCGTGCACAAGTACACGTACATGATCGAACCCTGTCGTAAAACCATACGACCTCTACATCTTTCGTTCGATGCAGGGAAACCCTCTGTGTAGGACTCTAAAGACTCGACACTACTGTGGCAGTAGGTTTAACCACAGGCCGCAAGCGGTACTAGCTGCATGTAACGGCCCCCAGGTATATGTCGATAAGAAGGCCGATGAGCAAACTCATCCGAACTCCTACTGAGCTTATCTGTGACAATCTCCATATAGTCCGGTCTATTCGTCTAAGAGTATCGCATATCGGGCCTAGGGGGCGGTAAACATCAGACCCCTAATAGCACAATAAGTTATGTCGGAGAGTAGCCCAAAATACCCTGAGAAACTACCGGAGTACCTACTATTGTGGTCGAAAAATGCACCCCGGTTGACCAAGTCAAAGTCAAGGTCAACCCCACGCCAAGTGGGCCCAAGCCCAGATCAACTGGGCTTATGCGCAAGTCTAGTCCGAACATGAAACGGCCGGCCCCCCTCCATGCCAAAATAAAAATCATGTAATAAATAATTTTGATGTAATTTTTCATACATGAATGTAAGCAAAATGGGCATAAAGCCAAATTTTTGTAAAGCCCATGGCTTATGTGCAAAATAAATGAGCACATGAGGTATGGGATGGGCAAAGTGCCATTTTGTAAAGCCCAAGGGGCTATATGTAAATGTGTAAGCCTATATAAGGCAACATGATGATGAATAAAAGAGATGTTTTCATTCTCTCAAACTCTAGGGTTTTTTGTGCCTTCTTCAAGGTTCTAAACCTTCTTTCCCTTCCTCAAGGTTCTAAACCTTCTTTCCCTTTTCAATTAAATCAAGAGTTTTACTCTTCCTTTTCCAAAACTAAATAGTTTTTCACCACAAAATCCACAAAGCGGAGCTCAGATCTTCCATCAGATCTCAAAAAGGGGAGATTTTTAAATCTCACCCCCTTTAACCAAAATCCGGCCAACCGGGAGGAAGAAGAAGGAGACCCATCTCCAAAAATCCCATCTTGGGAAGATCCAGGGCCAAAGGGGAGAGAAGCAAAGGGGCCCCTTTGATCATTTCTAAAAGATTTCTAGGAGTTTAACTCCATTCAAGATTTGGAGTTTAACTCTATAATTTAATCTCTTTTCAGAGAAGTCAAATCGGGAGCACAGCTCCCAGTGCAGGGACAACGTCCCTCTTTTTGCTGATGCCGAGCGCCCGCGTGCCAAGCACGTGGGGCGCGCCTGCGTGCTACGCACGTGAGGCGCTGGCCCCTCACGTGTCCTTTGGACGCTTTTTCCCTTTATATATATATGTATGTGTGTGTGTGTGTGTATATATATATACAGATACACATACACTTCACGACACTGTCCCTGTTAGAAAAAAATTTCTATCGGGGCGCTGCCCCTCACCCCGCAAGAGGGCTGCTAGCCCTCTTGACCCCCAGCCCGCTATTCGGGTAGCAGGACCCCCATAATAACTCTGCGGAGCCCCCGATATATCCAAAAACCCCTCAAAGCACAACACTGCACATTGAGTTCGCATGACCTGTTTGACCCGTCAATCAGAGGTTCCTTCGCCCCAAGGGCGAGGGGTAATTAACGGCAGCTTAGTCCGCGGCTACCGGAGATTCAGATCCCCATAATTAATAAACCCCAGCCTACCCTAGGCAGGAGAATCTGTAGTACACTCGACAAGCGACGCGTACTCCCATCTTAATGAGGTGACGAAAAACACCCTACAAATTCTGGCACGTCTGGTGGGACATTTCTCTCCTCCCATATCTCAGGTTAAACATTCATGCGAACTTAATCAATATACATATCAATATTTATACTGAAATAATGCTCTTTCATGCAGGTTTTCAAGCAATCAATTTTCAACAATGTCTCCAAAGATGAACTCAGCTCTCATCTCCTACACAATGAAGATGGACGCTAGGACGGTCCTCCCGGCCAGTCTTGGGCGGCAATGGGAGGAGCCGCATCTACCATTTGGCTCTATCCTGTTCGTGTCAGCTAACGCCGTCCCAGCTTCTCAAGCTCCGATAACAGACGAACCGGTCTCAAAAGGGAAAAGGCTGAATGTCATGGTCACGAGGGCACCTCAGCCCAAGCATAAATCTGTTTCCGAACGACTCTCCATCGCTCCAGCTGAGGGCAAGGCCATCAACGTCAACGAAGCAACGGGGCATCTCGGGCAAGCTCCGGCGGTACCCTCGACAACTGCTCGATCGGGTATCTTCTTTAAGCTCCCTATCAATTGACTCACGGTGGCTTCCTAGAAAACGGATGCCCGCCAAGCCCTCAAAATCGAGAAGCTAAGGCAGAAAATGCTCAGATACAGAGTCAACAAAAGGGCTAGGTCTCATGCTAGGTTGAACTTCATGAATTCCAAGAACAGGGTTACCCCGCCAAAGATAAAGAGATGGCTGGATATGTGGTCCACATTGTCTACATGGTCGGACATGAAGAAACAAACCCTCCTATTCTTCACAGCCATGGTGATGATATGGTGGACGCTACCCAACGTCGACTCGGTCTAAATGATGAAGAGCCCGCTCAGGCCGATAAGCCAAAAGAGCCCGGGGTTCTTGCGGAATTGAGCTCAGGCAATAAGGATGACCCGGTTGTCGTAACCGGAACTACAGAACAAGCTTTAATCTGATGGCTTCAGAGGCAGCTTCAGGACAGGATGAGAAGTTAGCCAAGGTACAGTCTAAGGTCGACGAATTGGCAAACGGCAGATCTCGCAACCCAAGTCGCCCGATTGCAATTACAACAGAATCAAATTTTGGTTTATGAGCCAGGGATTGATACCCGGAGGCAGCCAACTGATACCCCCTTCAGCCTAAGAGCGGAGCGCCTTCGTGAAAAACGGCCGCGATCAGTCTCCAGTCTCTCCGATACATACACCGAAGGGGAATCGCCTCTGAAAGAGAAACTGGATAAGGTCTATTCCTTCAAAAGGGACAAAGTCCACAAGATATTCAAAGATGCCTGTAGGGTGTTTTTCATCACCCCATTGAGATGGGAATACGCGCGCGCTTGTCAGGCGCATTACAGATTCCCCCTGCCTAGGGTAGGCTGGGGTTTATTTATTGCGGGGATCCGAATCTCCGGCAGCCGCGGACTAAGCTGCCATTAATTACCCATCGTCTTTAGAGCGAGGGAACTTCCGATTAACGGGTTAAACTGGTCATGCGAACTGAATGTGCAGTGTTGTGTTTTGAAGGGGTTTTGGATATACCGGGGGCCCCGCAGAGTTTTTACGGGGGTCAAGGGGGCTAGCAGCCTCCTTACGGGGTGCGGGGCAGCGCCCCGTTAGAATTTTTTTTCTAACAGGAACAGTGTGGTGGAGTATGTATGTGTGTGTGCATATATATATATATCTATATATATATATATATATATATATATATATATATATATATAAGGGAAAGGGCATCCAAAGGATGCATGGGGGCCAGCGCCTCGCGTGCATGGCATGCAGGCACTGGGCGCTGGCACCTCACGTGCTTGGCACGTGGGCGCTGGACGCTAGCGCTCTGGGCGCTGGGCGCACCATGTGCTCGGCACGTGGGCGCTGGGCTTCAATCAGAGAGAGGACTTTGCCCTTGCACTAGGAGCTGTGCTCCCGATTTGACCCTTGGAGTTAGACTCCTAAAAAGTTTAGAAATGATCAAGGGGGTTGCTTTGTTTCTCCCTTTGGCTTTGGATCTTCCCAAGATGGGATTTTTGGAGATGGGTCTCCTCCTTCTTCCTCTGTTGGCCGGATCTTGAAGAACAAGAAGTATGAAATTTTAAAAATCTCTTATTTTTAAGATCTGATGGAAGATCTAAGTTCCCTTTTTTCGGTTTTGTGGTGAAAAACTATTTAGTTTTGGAAAAGGAAGAATAAAACTCTTGATTTAATTGAAAAAAGGGGAAGAAGGTTTAGAACCTTGATGAAGGAGAAGGAGGCACAAAGAACCCTAACTTTTTGGGAGAATGAAAAAGTCTCTAGGATATTTTCATCATGTTACCTTATATAGGCTTATATATTTACATGTAGCCCCTTGGGCTTTACAAAATGGCATTTTGCCCATCCTATGGCTCATGTGCTATTTCTTTTTGCACATAAGCCATGGGCTATACATCAAAATTACATCAAAATTTATTTATTATATGATTTTTTATTTCAGCATGGGGGAGGTCGGCCGCTTCATGTTCGGACTCGACCCGGGCATGAGCCCACTTGATCTGGGCTTGGGCCCACCTGGCTTGGGGTTGACCTTGACTTTGACTTGGTCAACCGGGATGCAATTTTCGACCCCAACAACGCCTTAAGAAATGGTCTACAGCTGCCAGAATCAAAGAATCCGTAAGAAGCGAATATAACCGACGACCCAAAATATTGCCCTTATCACAGAGTGATAAGTCATGCCATTGAGCACTGCTTCGTCTTTAAATATTGGGTCGAAAAGCAATACAAGACGGGAGAGATAGAACTTTCTAAAGGCATGTTAGCAAACAGTCAAGCTACGACCGCCGATTTCATACAAATGGAGACCGGAGCCCTTTGGGAACCTGATTCTCTCAAACATGTGCCATTATCTGAAAAGGGCGAACCAAACTCTGATCGACCTCAAGGACCAGCATCAGTAAAGGCACCTACTCCAATGGAGAGAAATAAGAAGGTATACTCCTTCAGGAGGGATGAAGTCCGCAAAATGTTCGCGGACGCCTTGAACAACAATCTGCAACTGCCTGTTCCAAAGAGGCCACATGAAATGAATATGAGCGGCAATCCCATATACTGCCCATATTATAGAATAGTGAGTCATACCATCGAAGACTGCTATATTTTCAAAGATTAGGTGGAGAACCAATACAAACTTGGGAAAGCCTCACAGTCGTCAGATGTACCGACAAGCCACAGAGCTACGGTCATCAACACAACTCCGCTAAGATCAAAGTTCGAGGAGTTAGGATAAGCAAGCAGACCACCACGCCGTTAAACTGGGAACCACTGACCGCTAAGTCGTTAAAATGGGCACAGTAGACCCCTAAGTCGTTAAACTGGAAACTGAAGACCCCTAAGTCTTTAAACTGGAAACAGATGACCTCTAAGTCTTTAAACTGGAAACAGATGACCTCTAAGTCGTTAAACTGGGCACATATGACCTCTAAGTCGTTAAACTGGAAACATAAGACCGCTAAGTCATTAAACTGGGAACAGATGACCGCTAGGTCGTTAAACTGGAAACAGATGACCCCTACGTTGTTAAACTGGAAACAGATGACCTCTAAGTCGTTAAACTGGAAACATATGACCTCTAAGTCGTTAAACTAGAAACAGATGACCACCACGTCGTTAAACTGGAAACAGATGACCACCATGTCGTTAAACTGAGGATGTAAAAATGTGTAAATAAAACAAAAATTAATAAATAAATAAATAAATAATAAAAAGTCGAAATGATGGGGCAACTCGCAACAAAAATCAGTGAGTAAAAATAAAGCCGAAATGATGGGGCAACTCGCAATAAAAATCAGCGAGTAAAATAAATAAGAAAATAAAGCCGAAATGATGGGGCAGACGCGAATAAAAAGACGAAATGATAGGGCAATCGCGACCTTCGCGATAAGAAAAGCTGAAATGATAGAGCAATCGCGGTAAAAAAAAGGCGAATGACGAGTCGCTCCTGGTACCATATTCCAGTGCAGCGATGCAGACGCCGTCCAAAACTCAAATCCCCAACGGCGAATGATGAGTCGCTTCTGGTACCATATTCCAGTGCAGCGATGCAGACGCCAACCAAACTCTGAATGTCCCAACGGTGAATGATGAGTCGCTCATGGTACCATATTCCAGTGCAGCAATGCAGACGCTAACCAAAATCCAAATTCTCAAACGGCGAATGATGAGTCGCTCCTTGTACCATATTCTAGTGCAGCGATGCAGACGCTAACCAAAATCCAATTTCCCAAAATTCTTCCCGCCCTACGGTTGGTCCCCAAGTTGACTATCGTATACAATCCACGAGCTCAAATAATTCTCATCATACCCATATCCCACTGCAATCACCAGTTCAGCGGTCGGTCTCCGCCCTTGGAATTATGCTCCATCTGGAAAGACCCACTCGTGTGTCCTCACGATGCATGAGGAGAACAAAACTTGCGAGATCCTTACGACTCGTAAGAAAACGCCTTCGTGGGATCCTTACGACTCATAAAGGAAAAACACACTTGGGGGTCCTCACGACTTCTAAGGAGAAAATGCACCTATGGGATCCTTACGACTCGTAGGGAGAAAATACTTTTATGGGATCCTCACGACCCATAAAATTGAAAAACCTTAGGTGATAGGGATCTAAACATGTCTCCTACGCCATCGCTTCCCAACAGGGAAAGGCAAATGATGATTCGCTCCTAGTACCCTATTCCAGTGTAGCGGTACTGATGCCGACCCAAAAACCAATTCCCAAATCCTCCCGGGGCAAATGATGAGTTGCTCTTGGCATTATTCCAGTGCAGCAATGCAGATGCCGACAAAAGAACCAATCCCTAGATCTACTCATGGCAAATGATGATTCACTCCCGGTACCATATTCCAGTGTAGCGACGCTGATGTCAACCTAAATCAAACCAACAAGCTCTGCGGCGGAATCATGCTTCGTCCTAAAATGTATTCCGTGTCGAAATCATGCTTCGCCTCAGGATATCTACCTTCCCTGCCGGAATTATGTTCCGCCTCGGAATCAGGTCAACCAGCGACACTCCGTGCTGGGGACAAGTCGACCAGCGACACTCTGTGCCGTAGACAAGTCAAATAGCCAGCGACGCTCCGTGCCGGGGATAAGTCGACCAGCGACACTCCATGCCAGGGACAAGTCGAACAGCGACACTTCATGCCGGGGACAAGTCGAACATCCAGCGACACTCCACGCCGGGGACAAGTCGAACATCCAGCGAAACTCCATGCCAGGGACAAGTCAAACATCCAGCGACACTCCGTGCCGGGGATAAGTCAAACGTCCAGTGACACTCCGTGCCGGGGGCAAGTCGACCAGCGACACTCCGAGCCAGGGGCAAGGTGACCAGTGACACTCCGTGCCGGGGACAAGTCGACCAGTGACACTCCGTGCTGAGGAAAATTTGAACAACGACACTCCATGCTGGGGATAAATCGAACAGCGACGCTCCGTACCGGGGACAAGTTGAACATCCAGCGACACTCCACGCCGAGGATAAGTCGAACACCAGCGACACTCCGTGCCGGGGACAAGTCGAACATCCAGCGACACTCCGTGCCGGGGACAAGTCGAACATCCAGCGACACTCCGCGCCTGGGACAAGTCGAACATCCAGCGACACTCCGCACCGGGGACAAGTTGAACATTCAGCGACACTCCGTGATGGGGACAAGTCGACCAACGACACTCTACGCCGGGGACAAGTCGAACAGCCAACGACATTCCGTGCCGGGGACAAGTCGAACAGCCGGCGACGCTCCATGCCGGGGACAAGTCGACCAGCGACACTCCGCGCCGGGGACAAGTCGACCAGCGACCTCCCTGTCGGAATCATGCTCCGCCTCGGAATCAGGTCAACCAGTGACACTCCGTGACGAGGACAAGTCGAACAGCGACACTCCATGCCGGGGATAAGTCGAACAACCAGCGACACTCCGTGCAGGGGACAAGTCGACCAGTGACACTCCGTGCCGGGGACAAGTCGAAAAAAGGGCAGTGTCGGCTTCCCACAAAGCGGGAACTAAATCACTCTGTGCCGGGGAAACGTCTACCATGGACACTCCGTCTCGGAGACACGCCAAGTGTCGACCGTCCATGTCGTAAAAAGGGCAGTGCAGGCTTCTCACAAATCGGGAACCAAATCGCTCCGGGCCAGGGAAAATTCTACCACGGACACTCCATCTCGGAGACGCGTCAAGCATCGACCATCCATGTCGTAAAAAGGGCAGTGCATGATTCCTACAAAGCGGGAATCAAATCACTCAGTGCCGGGGAAACGTCTACTACGGACACTCCGTCTCGGAGACGCGTCAAGCGTCGACCGTCCATGTCCTAAAAAAGGTAGTGCAGGCTTCCTACAAAGCGGGAACAAAATTACTCCGTGCCGGGAAAATGTCTACTATGGACTCTCCGTCTCGGAGACGCGTCAAGCATTGACCGTCCATGTCATAAAAAGTGCAGTGCATCCTAAAAAGTGGGAACCAAAGCAAGTCGCCTCCACGCGAAAGAAGATCCATCAATCTCATGCACACGACCCTCATATGTAGTGTCAATTATTGATGGAGGGCACTTTGTTGGGATCGAAAAATGCACCCGGTTGACCAAGTCAAAGTCAAGGTCAACCCCAAGCCAAGTGGGCCCAAGTCGAATCCGAACATGAAGCGGCCGCCCCCCTCCATGCCAAAATAAAAATCATGCAATAAATAATTTTGATGTAATTTTTCATACATGAATGTAAGCAAAATGGGCATAAAGCCAAATTTTTGTAAAGCCCATGGCTATGTGCAAAAGAAATGAGCACATGAGGCATGAGATGGGCAAAATGCCATTTTGTAAAGCCCAAAGGGCTATATGTAAATGTGTAAGCCTATATAAGGCAACATGATGATGAATAAAAGAGATACTTTTCATTCTCTCAAACTCTAGGGTTTTTTGTGCCTACTTCTCCTTACTCAAGGTTCTAAACCTTCTTCCCCTTTTCAATTAAATAAAGAGTTTTACTCTTCCTTTTCCAAAACTAAATAGTTTTTCACAACAAAACCCACAAAGAGGAGCTCAGATCTTCCATCAGATCTCAAAAATGAGAGATTTTTAAATCTCACACCCTTTCTCTAAGATCCGGCCAACCGAGAGGAAGAAGAAGGAGACCCATCTCTAAAAATCCCATCTTGGGAAGATCCAGGACCAAAGAGGAGAGAAGCAAAGGGGCCCCTTTGATCATTTCTAAAAGATTTTTAGGAGTTTAACTCCATTCAAGATTTGTTGGAGTTTAACTCCATAATTTAATCTCTTTTCAGAGAAGTCAAATCGGGAGCACGGCTCCCAGTCCAGGGACCACATCCCTTTTTCTGCTGGCGCCCAGCGCCCACGTGCCAAGCACATGGGGCGCTGACGCCCAGCGCCCGCGTGCATGCATGTGGAGCGCTGGCGCCCAGCGCCCGCGTGCCAAGCATGTGGGGTGCTGGCGCCCAGCGCCTCCGTGCCAAGCATGTGGGGCGCTGGCGCCCAGCGCCCGCGTGCCAAGCACGTGGGGCGCTGGCGCCCAGCACGCGCGTGCCCAGCGCGCCGGCGCCCACGTGCCAAGCACGTAGGGTCCAACGCCTAGCCCGCTGGCACCCACATGCCAAGCACGTGAGGCGCCAACGCCCAGCGCCTGCGTGCCACGCACGTGAGGCGCTGGCCCCCCACGCGTCCTTTGGACGCTTTTTCCCTTTATATATATGTATATTTGTGTATATATATACAGATACACACACACTCCACGACACTGTCCCTGTTAGAAAAAAATTTCTAACGGGGTGCTGCCCCGCACCCCGCAAGGGGGCTGCTAGCCCCCTTGACCCCCAGCCCGCTATCCGGGTAGTGGGACCCCCGTAATAACTCTGCGAGGCCCCCGATATATCCAAAACCCCTTCAAAACACAACACTGCATATTGAGTTCGCATGACCTGTTTGACCCGTCAATCGGAGGTTCCTTCACCCCAAAGGCGAAGGGTAATTAACGGCAGTTTAGTCCGCGGCTGCTGGAGATTCGGACCCCCACAATTAATAAACCCCAGCCTACCCTAGGCAGGGAGAATTTGTAGTACGCCCGACAAGCGACGCATACTCCCATCTTATTGGGGTGACGAAAAACACCCTACACTTACCTGTAAATCTCGCTTGCCTTGGCCAAGGACTTTGTGTAATGACTTTCCGAACACTGCGCGATATCAACCCCTAATACTGGGAGAGACGAATCCTATCTAACCGCCACTGCCTCCAAGTGCTTCGGGACTGCACCCAACTATTACCTGTTTGCACGATTCTTTTGAGCCGTGGTAGGGTAGTAATGAAAGTACAGTGGGAACACACTCGAGGCGAAGCAGCAGTGTCAAGTTGATGGAGTAAGCTGTACTCATATCACCTGGGAACTGCTATCCGACGATAGGTATAATACCTACCGACAGTTCCCGACGAGTCCTGTCCGGTGTACTCATAACCTAATGAGCACCTGCATACTATCTCCAGTACGGCGTACTAATAGCTGTGGGACAGACCATTTCCCCTGCTGGGATGAGAAGCGTATACACTAGTCTACTCTGGAGTATCGATGCCCTGTCTCGGTAATCCTACGACTAGGGACCTGTATAGGATGTGCTTATATACTACCCAGCCCCCACTTGTGTGACTGTCATCACAATGCTGGTAATCAAGCAAAGATCCTAGGGGCTCCACCAATATGTATAAGCGCTGTGCAAAGAAACACATGCATATATTGAGGTAGAAACAAACCAGGTAGTATACTACCATTTTGAGCAAGACTGTTACCGTGTATATCCTAAGCTCCCATTAAGTAATATACAAACCAGTATGATACAATAATGGCCTCTAGGGCATATATCACTAACAATCTCCCACTTGCACTAAGGTCATATATTGGCGTATCGCAGATCTATAATCTCGAATAGCCGCTCGAATAGTGTCTGAAGGATGGCCCTGGTGAGTGGATCTGTAGTGTCATTCTCCGAATCTACTCTCCTCACCTCGATCTCCTTGGGATCAACTATCTCCCTGATCAGGTGGTACCGCTATATGTCTGGATCTCTGATGGGACTTGGGTTCCTTCCCTAAAGCTATAATGCTGCTGTTGTTGCAATACTGGAGTATTCAACCAACAATGGAAGGAACCATCTGAAGTTCAGTTAAGAACTTCCTCATCCAGACTACTTCTTTCGCGGTGTCACATACAGCGATATACTCCACTTCTATCGTCGAGTATTCAACGGTTTCCTGCTTAGAGCTCTCCCAACAGACCACCTCTCCACTGAGGGAAAAGACATAACCTGACATGGACTTGGAGTCATCCTTATCACTCTGGAAGCTGGAGTCAGCAAATGCCTCGATCTGGAGGTCTTTTTCTGCCATACACCAAGAACATCTCCGTCACGCCCCGAAGGTACGGAACGCGACTGGCACTTAAATTACGAAACGTCTATAGGCGTAACGTAATCTAAGTAAGTCAAAGCCCATAAATATAAACCATTTGAAAAGAGAGTGAAGGAAAACTTATTTAAAAGTTAACATATAAATTCAGTTTGAAAGCCGTAGTAACCATTTTTAAAACATCAAGTCTTTCCAAAAATTTTGGCAGAGTTTCCTTTGTAAATACTGGCCCCAAACGGGTACAAATAGGAATATACATAGTAATGAATAAAGGCATCCCCAAGCGGGAGCTAGCTCTTCGCCAATTGGCGGAAACAACCACACAAAGAAATATAATATACAACGCCGAAGGGCGAGGATCAAAACTCCGAAAGAATCCAACATCCTCAAAGAAACCAAAGAAGACCCATAATAATACAAGCGCGCGACTCTAAAGTCGAAAGAATATACAAATAGTTTTCTAAGTCTATCAAATAATACAAGTCTGGTTGATGGAGTTTACTAGATACAACTGAATATAAATAAAAGTATAACGGTGGTCACGATGCAAGTGAACCCACCTACCAAAGCAATCACTCGGAAGGAAGCAGTGTGCCAGCAAGCCGCAACGAAACCTGTACGGCCAAACCTGCAAGAAATTGTGGCACAACGGGGGTGATTTCCAACTCGTGAGTAGAAAATATCACCGAGAAGAAATCGCATGCATGACTCTCTCCTAGGTTATACACTAAAACATACCATACTATAACAAGGTGACAACATATCATAAGTGGTATCAAAGTACTCATGTCAGTATCATGAGTAATAATACATCGATGCATGACATGTAATAATGCACCATCCAACGTGTGTCCAGCAATGACACACAAATCATGATAAAACTCGAGTGCCCGGCATCGGCACTCAAAACATCTCGAAATCCATGTCCGACAGCGACACATAATACTCAAATCTCGGGCTCCGCATAATCAGGATCGGCCTATGGGCTCCGTCAGTCCGGATCGTCCCATCACATCAAATCGCTCAACTACGTCGGTATCCTCCGGATATCCGCCGCGCCCGACACACCGGTATGGTAGTCTGCCCCTGTCAGGCTCATCGTCATCCCTACAAAACAACTCTCACCCCGGGGTACCATACCGGGTCCACCATGCACCCGCAGACGGTTCATCCTCCTCCTCGAATCGGGTGTATAATATCGCTCAAGATCCGAGAAAACTCATAGTAAACGACACATACATCATATCACGAGAAAACCACAACTTGCATTTAAAATGAAAATGAGTTTATAAAATCCTTGCGAATTCTCCAAATCCAAAATCTCATGGAAAATCTGATATCCAAAATCTCATAGTATGTAAACAGTGAATTATCGACATAAATCCCCATAATATTGCATGACAACAATATACACATGCATGGATATCTAAGTGAAGGATGCGATATCTAATTTAGCATAGTAATAACATATTGGAACTATCAGCTAGCAAGTTATATCAATGAAGTAATATTTTCTAAAGTATACGTGTCATGGCAATTACCGATGATGATGTGTGTGAGCCGGCAAGCAAGTGTTCGTAGACATACGCATCATCGGTAATAGTGTTGGTGTCCTGACAACAGGGGTTCATAGTAACTAAAGAAAACACATTTATGAGCATGCAATGCGATGAGAACATGAATATAACGGAAAATGAATAGTAAACGCAACATTAGAGAATATACATTTCTATAAACGAGTCATACAGTTTTGGCATTTGAAATAGTACGAATCGTGGTTTTAGAAAATAGGGGCTATAGTGTTTTTAAGAAAAGTTACGTCTTTCGAGAAATCCGTAGTATCCATCGGTCTGTCTTTAAAATACTCATGATCGTAGTTTTTGAAAATAAGTATGACTCGAGCCCAGTCTAACATCTACCAAATAAACTACAGGACTAAACTAAGAGACTAGTCGAAAGGGTAAGGAAAATCCACTTAAAGTCCGAGTCGATATATCTAATAGTCGGCGATCCCGCTTCAATAGCGTCACGTGCGGTAAAATATATATAATACGACATCCTCGAGTCAAGAGTGCGAATCAATCATCATATTTATTCCTCGTACGGTAAAATCTATCGTACGGCATCCCAAAATCGGGGTATGGGTCAAATATCACATATATCCCATTATTCATATGGTATCATTATCATAATATCCTGAATCAGGGGTACCGTTCTATAGTCTAGTACATACCAATACCATCAGACATATATCCGCGTGTGAATAAAATCATATCGCCCATCGATCCACTATAATATCATGTTGTATCTCATAACACGACCCAAAATCACATAACCGATCTCACGGTATCATGCCCAATCACATCGACTCATCTCTAAGTATCATATACTATCCTCAGCACCCGTATATATATATATATATATATATATATATATATATATCAACACATCCACACGCACGCGCGCGCGCACACACACACACACACACACATATATATATATATATATACATATAATTATATACACCAAAGACATATCATGTGTGTGCATGTATATGTGTGCATCAACCTATACTCTAGGGTTTCGCGACTAAGAAACTAAACTAAAATGTATTCTTCTAACTACACTAAATCCAACTCAAGTCACCTAAAGTCACTCTTGCTAAGTATACACATCTCACAAACACATACGTACATATATATATATATATATATATATATATATATATATCTCATAACGTGGCATATCCTACGAAATTGCGGGGGTGCTATACGCCATCCACCCGACTTCCCCCGTAGATATACATCTACTCACCTTGATCGTTGCTCTCCGAAGTCGATGACGCTCGTTTTACCTTGTCATCCTAAAGTCCACGCGAAGTACCTACATATCACAAAATATATCGTATCACATTAAAATCCGACTAAAAAACCGACACGACACGCGAGGTGCTCATAGGTTAGAACCTATAGTCTACCATGCAAAAACAACCAAACAACTCTCGTCGTTGATGTACAAACATCAAACAACCAAATCTCATAACTATATCAAAACTAAGAATTCCAAAATACTGAAAACATAACCTAAAACCATCCCAATGTGCTCCTAGATTTTGCCTCAGATAATCTGGGACAAAAAGAAAAATACAGTAGCTATGTTATAAGGTATGTGAGCTACAGCCAAAACCCCAGCACCAAAACTGCTACAGTAACCGACCAAAGTGGCTACAGTAATCGCCGGGGCCGGCCCCACCTTGGAATTTAGGCCTCGTCTTCTCGTGGTGGTCTCCTATTAGTCTAACTAGGTTAATGTATATTTTTAATTATTTTATAAAGTTCCCGGGTTGCTCCAGATTCCCTGTAGACCCCCAAAATATCACAAAACCGACACGGAAAGTTTAAATTTCAAGTTTTAGGGTTAGTCACTGGTTTGATCTGGATTTTTAACATTTAAGGAGGGTTTGTAGTCACCAATTACCCTCAATACACAATCACAATTCATAATACCACCCTAAATCTCAACTTGGAATTTTCCGACATCACTAAACCTCACTTAATCACTTCTAAACTAATATGGATGCTGAAAGAAATGAATAACTATACTAATGGTGAAAGGAATACCTCATTTGGCAACTCAAGAAAATTCTTGAGTCGCCTTAAGTACTCAAAATCTTGTCTTGATCCCACCATGGTCTATGTGAGGGGCTTGTGCATAATTTTTGTGAAGGAAACAAGGTGTTTTGAGGTGTTTTTGGTGGTGTTGTGAGGAAGTAGAGGAGGTGGAGGGAGAGAGCGGCCATGGAGATGAGGAAGGAGAAGAGAATGATGAAGATGAAATGAACCACAAGAGCCATGGTCAACAAATGACCCCTTACCCTCTCTCTCTCTCTCTTGCACATACCTCCTTTCTTTATTCTTTTCTTTTTCTTTTCTTTTTAAATCTCCAACAAAAACAAAAACCAATTAACAAATGAAATGAAGCATGGTTTTCAAACAATAAAAGAATGTAACAAGTATTATGCAACATATCATGTTGCATGTCATGCACATATCATGCCTAATGAAAAATTAGTAACACTAATCGAGTTTAGTAATAACCCATACACAAATAATTGTATAATAGCTCACCAAATGTCCATACCACATAAGTACCTTCAAAACTAATAATTCTAATTAGTTTTCAAAATATTTTCCAAATTATCGGTATATAGCTATACCCTTTCGTTAAAACCAATCCTTGTACTTAATAATATTCCTGAAATTTGTTATTTAAATTATTTAAGTTCTAAAATTGTCACGCCCCGCTTCCCGGTATACGGCAAAGGGGACACGACGAGGTCCGCTACATATATACTCAGAAGTACATACGCTAAGCGTATCTAAGCAATATAAAATAAATACACAAGAGATAAGAAATAAAAAGAACAGCAACTTTTATTTATTAACATTCTTTGTACAATGCATGAAAGGAAATACAACTGAAATAAAAGATGCCTAAACAGTGGCATAACAGGAAATGAAAAGTACATAGAGGAAAAGTGTACAATGAAACTAAAGTGCTGGATCTTCGGCAAACTGCTCCAAGTCTTCTGCAGATGGCTCGATCTCTGCCGGGTCCGAATCACCTGATGACATTCAAAAAAGAAAGAAATAGAATGTCGTCAGCGAACAGGTCGCTCGGTAAGTCCCAAAGATAAGGGAGGAATAGATAGAGAGTAAGAGAGAGAGAGAGAGAGAGTAGCCTTTACAGTTGTATTATATTATTATATTGTTGTATTTAGTGTTAACGATGTTGTTTGTAGCTTGGTACAGAAGAATGCCAGTGTGTACGAGAGGAGTCTCTATATGCCAAAGACTAGAGGCACGTTTAGTACAAGGAACCGTTTATGCCACGGTACAACAGCAACTGGATTCATGTTAGGTGTATTAAGTCTTACAGTCTCGTGCCACTTTTAACACCTTCTGTACCAATCTACCCCTTAAACCCCGCGATGTCTTATTTGTATTGTTATCTTGTAAAATTGTATTGATTGTATGAGTGATTGACTGACTGACCGAAACCATGATATCAGGAAACGGTTATAACCGTAGAATTATGTAAATGGAATACTGAGAATCATGTAAAAAGAATATATATCCATGGTTCGGTTCAGTCAAGTTGTATAAATTGATAATTGAATTCATGGTTTCAGGTGTTCATATTGGATTGGAATATTGTAGATTATAAATTGACTTGAATCATATTCAAGTCAGATTAATTAGACTCAAACCCGCGTCAGACAACTAGAAATGTGAATCGAAGTCTTATAATTGCTAGGGTCCTTAGGGTAATTTATAAAACTTGAGGGGTTTTATGTAAAAATACCTTTATATACTTTTCAAAATACGCCTCAAGTATTTATTGTTCGTCTTTAGAGTTGTAATGAGGGTGGATTTTATGTTGTGACATTTCTAGTGAAAATATCCTAATTTTATAAATAAGGGTATTTATCTGTAATATTGATTTATTTGAAGTTCATGGTATTTTAGTGTAAAATTTATTATTGTCATTTTTAGAAAAAGGTGGAAAATTTATATTATAATAAAACAGGTATTTAAATGATAAATATACATATGTTTATACAAAAATAATTTTAATAAATATTTTATATTCCAAAAATCTCATTTTCTTAAGATGTCGTATTTAAACCTTTCGAGACCGAATGCTCCTTGCGGAGGTCTGAATCTCGCACTACTAAGCCCGAGGGTGTATGATAAACCGTACTATCCCTAACGGGTTCCCCAAAGATGGGTTGTAGCAGCACTTTGCAAAGATTGTAAAATACTAATCCTTTAGAAAACGGTTTTATAAAGTAAAAGGTATTTATTTGCAAAGGTGTAAATTTTCCGTATTTTAGATTCTAGGGTTTCCTAAGCCAACTAGCCTATTTCTAAATGGTCTAAACGATAAATTGTTAGAAGCCTCAAATCGCATCTTCACCGCCAAATGTGGCCAGGTAAGTACAAATGAGTAAGGAGGGATCCGCTCTCGAATCATGAGACGGGCCTTTTAAAGTTACCTTTGCTCACTTGCCTAGCCTAGACACCACAAAATCAGGTTTAGATAAACGATCGATATCCACAACTTATCATGTTTCCTAATAAGAGGTATTTATTTAAAAGTGTATCAATTCTAAAACTTTTAAAAATGGTTTTATTAAGAATATGGTATTTAAATGAAAGTTTTGTTTTATCGTATTCTAAGTTCTTTGATGATTTCGTTTAGGGTTGTATTTGCGTGTGTGTGTGGAGGTAGGTCATTATCTCGTGCTCTACTTTAAATGTATAGCAAAGTTTAGGGATTAAATGTGAAATCGAAACATGATGGTATTAAAGTGAAAAATACGATAGATTGGAAAGGTTATCATTTCATGTGAGAAAACTTGTTCAAATTATTCGTTGAATGTTTAATAGTCAACAATAAGATGTTTAAGCATGATTGAATTGATTAGAAGTGAAATTTTATAGAAGGCCGAGTCGAAAATCGGATTTGTTCCGATTCCGTCGGGTTGCGTAATTTCGTATTTTAGAGAAATAGAAAGGGGGATAGAATGGGACTTACAGGTTTCGATTAGGCAAAGGAGTGTAGGGGAAACTAAGGGAGTTGCCGAGGCGTTGTTTCGTCGCCGGTTGTTTCTAAAAACGTAGCCGGAATTCCCGCCGGAATTTCGTCGGAGCTTCGTCGCGAACTTGTTTTCAAAGTACACACTTCTTGGAAAATTTTTGAGAGGGTGAGCCTAGGGTTTTGGGATGAGAGGGTAGAGGGTAGGGGGTGTATTTATAGGGTAGGCTAGGGTAGGGTAGGTGAAAGGTTTTTAATTAAAAAAATTATAAAAATTATAGAAAAATCATTTAAATTTGGAGTAATTGGGGTATATTTAACTCTCGGGAACCGATCCAATTAAATGGTGTGTGCAGGGGAGTTGGGGAGACGAAGAGCCACAAATTTTGTGTTGGGGACTCGGCCATCCGGCCGAGTCCAGCAGGCGGCGCCGGCCCGAGTCGGCCGGTCCGCCGGCCGACTCGGGCCTAGTCGGGCCGTGGGTAGGTGGAGGGTCTCCGGGTTAAGACACTGGTATATTTAGTTTTCTGGATGAAGTTCAAAATTTGGGAGTTATGGTCTGTGGACTGTTGGGCTTCCAAAGGATTTAAAACAAAAACAATATAAAAATAATGTGGGGCAGGGGATTTGAACTCTGGTGGCTTGGTTCAGCAGTGCAAGGTGTTACCAATGAGCTACAAGCTCTTTCTTGTAATTATTGTGTGTAAATAAATACTTAAAGTGGTAACAGCAATATTAAATACCCCAAATATACTTTAATTTTAAAACAATTGTATGTACACTAAAAATGGAGTTATTTAAAAACAAAATAATTACTTATATATTGTGCTCAGGTTAAAATACTCCTTTATGGATTTTGAAAAAAAAATTGTATAGAAAATTGTATAGAAAAATTAGGGTTGTTACAAAAATAATATTTTATTTCCTGAAATGTTACAATCTCCTTAGTCCTTTTCCGGTACTTGAGAATGTTCACTACTGCTTTCCGGTTACTTCTCCCCTGGGTTTAACTGATACCGTCTTACCACGTACAGTGCGTAAGTTACATCTGATCTGGTACACAACATTATATACATTATAGAGCCTACCGCAGAAGTATAGGATATAATCGACATGCGAGCCCTTTCCAAATCAGTCTTTTGGGGACATCTCTTTGGAGAGGGTGATTCCGTGATAAGCCGCTAAACTGCCTCGCTTTGAATCTTCCATACTAATTTTTCTTAGTATGGTGTTGATGTACCTTGACTGTAAAAAGTCCCGCTATCCTCTTTGATCTATCACGACGGATCCGGATCCCCATAATGTTGTCGGCATCACCCAGGTTTCTCATGGAGAACCTCTGTGACAAGAATCCTTTGACCGATTATAGTATAGGAATGTCTTTTCCTATCAAGAGAATGCCATCAACGTACAAGACGTGGAATCCCACAGTTCTTGCTACAATCTTACTATATATTCATGGTTTATCTAGATTTTTGATAAGGTCGATTTCTTTGACCGTCTCATCTTAAACAGATGTTCTAACTCCGCGATGCCTGCTTTAGTCTATGAATGGACTTAAGCTTCTTGCACACCTTTCCACTGCTCCCACTCTGATTGAAACCCTATGGCAGATCCACACAGACACATTCTTCCAAATCACTATTTAGAAAAGCTATCTTTATGTCCATCTGTCGATCTCATATCCGTGGAAGACAACAATGGCAAGAAGGATCCGAATGGATTTGAGCATAGCCACTGAAGAAAAGGTTTCATCATAGTCCAAACCAGGTTTTTGATGAAAAACCCTTTTCAACAAGTCGAGCCTTATAGGTTTAAACCTGCGCATCTACACCAATCTTCTTGCAGCCTTCGGGTTTTATCCTTTCTGGAGCAAAGTTCAAAGTCTATACTTTGTTGGTGTATATGGACTCCATCTCGGTCCGTATTGCATCCAGCTATTTTACCGAGTCGCCGCTCTAAATGGCTATTTATAATCTAGTTGGCTCACCATCGTTGATGATGCAATCCTCTTTATCCCCGTCTTTGAGATAGCCGTAGTATCTCTTGGGCGGATGAGATTGTCTACTAGTTCTGCGGAGTGGGTGGGAATGTCCTTTTCTTTTGAAACCTCCGGTTCTACCAAACTTTCAGCAATAGTTTGTGTTTCTGTAATTTCTTCCAGTTTCTATTGCTCTCCCACTATTTTCTTTCAAAATACGATTTTCCAAAATGTGGGCATAACGAGAAACAAAAAGCCTTTGTTCCTCTGCGTAATAGAAAAGATATCCCCTGGAGTTCTTTGGGTATCCCACAAACTTTACACGGTACTGAGCGTGCCTCGAACTTGTCCGCATGATGCTTTTTGACAAAAAGCTGGGCATCCCTATATCTTCAGATACTGAAGATAGGGTTTCTTCCTACTCCATATCTGATATGGTGTGGTAGGCACAGTTTTGGTAGGAACCTAAAAAGATATGCAGCTGATTCTAGTGCATAACCTTAGAAAGATCGAGGAAACTCAATGTTACTCATCCTGGAATGAACCATATCCAATAGGGTTCTGTTCCGTCTTTCCGATACACCGTTATGTTAAGGTATGTATGGAGGAGTAATCTGAGAGAGAATTCCATTCTCTTTTAGGTAATCCAGGAACTCGGCAATAAGTATTTATCACATTGATCAGATCTCAGTGTCTTGATACTTTTGCCTGTTTGTTTTTCCACTTCATTCTTTTATTCTCGGAATTTCTCACAGGCCTCGAATTAATACTTCATCAAGAAGATACGTCCTTTCCTAGAGAAATTATCCATAAAAGTAATGAACTAGGAATAACTACTTCGTGCATCCGTAGACATTGGACCACACACGTCGCTGTGTATGAGTCCCAAGAGCTCGCTTGCTCTTACTCCATGTCCAGTGAATGGAGTCTTTGTCATCTTTCCTATGAGACAAGATTGACAAGTTGCATAAGAATGATATTCAAACGAACCCAAAATATCCCTCTCTATATAACTTCGACAACCGTATTTCATTGATGTGACCATGTCTACAATACCATAAGAAAACATTATTTTATTCTGGAGACTTTCTTATAAGTGTGTTCTGGACGTTTGAAAACCTGAGCTTGATTTTAATACGTATATACTGTCTTTTAGTGTACCTGACCTAATCAAATCATGATTAAGGTGGATGCGGACCACATCGCTTACATATGTAAAATTATATCCTTCCTTAGAACATAAGGATACATATATGATATTACAAACTAGACCAGGTACACACAAACAGTTACGTAAAATCAACATCTGCCCACTTGTCAATCATAGGTGATATTCCCCTACGGATACAGCGTCCACGCTCCTTCCGTTAGCAACCTCTGAGAGTTATATCACCTTCCCTAATAACTCTATGGTTTCTCAAAGCCTATAGGAAATGAGATCCTGATCCGGTATCTTGTACCCAGGAAGTAGAGTTAATTGACATATTGTTTTCAATAGCAAACATACCCGAACTCGAAGCCACAACGTGCTTCGGATCCTGGATTCTGGCTTTCCAAGCTCTGCATCCCTTCTGCCAATGCCCTTTCTCGTGACAATAGGAACAACCCTCTGTTAGTCATATGTATGCTCTAGAGGCCATTACTGTACATACGATGTATATTGTAGTGGATGCTTGGACATATATAGGGAGGAATTTCTTGCTCGACATGATAGTACGCTATCTGGTTGCTCTTTATCTTAACATGTATTATGATAGTCTCTATGTTACATGTTGATAAAGCCCTTAGGATATGTACTCGACTACTGGGATTATGATGAGATCATACTAGTGGGGCCACGGTAGTCGACGAGTACATCCTATAACTGTTCCTAGTCGAGGGTGTATCGAGACAGGGCATCGATATACCAGAGTAGACTAGCGTATACGCATCTTGACCTATATGATGGGCGATGGATGATCCCATATCCATCGGTGTTTGACATCAAGGATGGTGTACGGGTGCTCAGTAGAGACTGGGTACATTGGACGGACTCGCCGAGAACTCCCAGATGGTATTATACCTCACGTCAGATGGAAGTTCTCTGGTGACACTGGTACAGATTAGTCTGTAGACCCGAGATCATCATAGAGTCTTGTGTGATTCCCACTGTGCTTTGATTTCCATCATACCACGTCCAAGAGGGCGTGCAAAAAGGTGGCTTTTGGGTACAATCCCGAATCACATGGAGGCAATGAGCGATAGGAGGGGTTTCGTCTCTCCCGGTATAGGGAGTTGATGTTGCGCTGTGTTTGATTGGCTATAACTGAAAATCCCTGGACAGGGTTGCTGAGATTTACTGGTAAGTGTTATAAGTAGTTTCTCGAACTGTTATAGACCTCATATCGACACGACTTATCAAGCTACTGGGGTCTGACGTTTACCACCCCTAGGCGAGATATGCGACATATCAGACGAAGAGACCGGACTGTATGGGAGTGTTACTGATTGGATTCGCGGGAGAAAGTACAGGCTTGCTTGTTGATCTTCTGATCGCTCAATACCTGGGTGGCTGTTACGTTTAGCTGACCGCTTGCAGCTTGTGGGTGTTTGATATGATCATCACCTACTGCCGGCTTATTGACGATTCTTTAGAGTCCTACACAGAGGTTTCTTGGCTCAGGAAAAATGGAGTAGGAGCACATATATGATATGTGCGGGACCGAGAACAATACGTGTATGTGATACCGTATTAGATTCTCCCGATATGAGATATCGGCCGGGTATATGTGATATAGCCGGATCATCGGATCAAGTGTTGATTCGATGAACTGCTACAGATTATATTAGTCGGTTATTTGTGAAATAGCCGGATTATCGGATCAAGTGTTGATTTGATAATTTAATGTATAATTATATATTTGATATATTAAATTACATTAACTGATATAAGCTCAATAAAAGATTCTTTTTCTCACTCGGGTAATACATTGATATATATGCGATATATGTTAATTGTATTATTTTATTTTGTTACAATAAATATTGTATATGTGATATATAATATTGTAACATGATATGATTACTAATGCAACATGTTTAGTGGAGATTAAACAAGGTTAGGGTTTGATTTGGGTTAGATCTTTCTTGATACTTCTAGAAGGTTTTACTTTGTTTCTAGCAAAAGATATCATGCTTGATATTTTTGCTAGATATTTCTAACCCAACCCAAACCCTTCACCCTAGGTTAAATCTCTACATGGGTTAGCCTTATCATCCTTGACCATGGTTACATTTGTATTCATATTAACATTTCATTATTCATTACAAAAGGATTATTCATTCATATTCTTCTTCTTCCTTGGAGAAAAGCTTTCTAGCTTTTGCTCTTGTAATGATTATGAGTGAGATTAAGAAAACAAATGAGAGCTAAAATCCTACTTCATCATCCTAATCTATCCTAGCCATTTAGATTAGGGTGTTCACTTCATTTAGTGAGTGAGAGTTTGTGTTAAAGAAACTTCAAGGTAGATCATCTTAGTTATCGAAGATCGGAAGCGAGCTTGCATCTTTCTCTTCGTGGAGCCTCTCTAGAGTCCGGGTACTCGATGATCGCAGCGAAGGGACCTCAACGCGGGGCTTTAGAAGTGAAGGACCGGACTACAAAGGTTGTAATCCCAAACTCTTAGAAGTAAAGTTGTTTACTTGCTTTGTTTTGCCTAATCTCTAGTTTAAAGATCTCGGTTAGGGTTGTTCGGCACGTCTAATTTTAAATCGGGCATGGTTGATGCCTTATAGACCCTTGTGAGAGTGCCTAGTTAACCCTACAGTGGTATCAGAGCCAAGCTAGAGCTTTAGGCGAAGTCTAGACGAAATTTAAAGTCCGATCAAACTCCGAATACCCGTAAAATCCTAGTTTTTGGAAATTTTTTCAAAAGTTGACATTTTTCATATTAAAAATGCTCAGAAAAATAAGCAAGGAATTCTAAGGATAACTGTAGAAAACGAGACCTTAATTCCCTTATTACGCCGCGGAACCGCGGCAGGACCATGTCTTGCGCGACGGTTCCGCGGCCGTTCATGGGTGTTAGGATTTTGTGTTTCTACAGTAATATCCGTAGGTGTCTCTACAAGCTTATGGGAATTTTTAATTCTTACTCAAGTGTTGAGTTTTCTGGGATGTATTGGGTACTCGTTGATTCGATTGGAAAGTTTAACTTCGTTTAAGTTTTTCAGGGTAATTTTAGAACGTGTTAGAAAGTTTGACCGGATATCAATAACTCACTTTTTCCCCTGCCGGAAAATTTCCAAGTGTTGGATTTTTCCGTAGTTTTAGAACGTTCTAAGTCGTGCAAGTAACGCGGCGGACCCTCTAGAAGAACACAAACCTTAACTCGATTATGTGACCGTCTGAACCGCCTCTAAACCTTAGGGTTTGGGGCAGTACGGCGTTGCCACATGTGAGGCGTTGGTTTGATCCTTCTATGGCTGGACCATTGGTACTGTGGCATGTGATGGATACTTTTTGAACTCCGCTCAAGTGTTGAGCTATTAGGGAAATCTTGGGTGTTTGTTTATTCGATCGGAAAGTTTAACATTGTCTGTTTATCTGGAATGTGATACAATATTTGGAATCTACAAGTAGTTATGAGATAACTAATTTGAATGTTATAAATCTAGCAGTTTAGTCTCATTTGATCGGTTGCCACGGGATTTTGATGCGATCAAAAGTCTGTCGCAATCACGTAGCGTACGCGGATACTCGCCGGGTAAACTTAATAGATAGCCACGCCCCATAGCCCCGACCAAGTGACTGTAGGAGAACCCCGTCGCCAAAAGCATCCGTTCGGGTGCTCGCGGCAGCGGTGTTCCGCCTTAGTGCACTTCGTCGACGGCATCCGGGGGTGCGGCCGTCTACTAAAGTTTGCGACGAGCATTCGATTAGGATGTTGGGAATCTTGTTGAATTGCCCGACTAGATATTGAAAAGTGTTTTCGAGATAGAGACTAAAATGCGGGGTTTATAATTGTTAGGCATGCGATGTCTAAGGAATTCATTTGATTAGGCATGAGATGTCTAAGGAGGTTGCGGATTTCAACTGTTGTAGTTTTACACTTTCTTTTCTGCGACCGTAAGTGTAATATGCGGTGTATCACCGGTTTCATTGCTATATGTTAGTGTATATGCCCTAGCGGCCATTACTGTATCATACTAGTTTGTATATTACTTAATGAAAGCTTGGGATATTCACCATTGTATAGACAATCTTGCTCAAAATAGTAGTATGCTACTTGGTTTGTTTCTACTTCAATGTGTGTACATGTGTTTCGTTTAACATATCGCTTATACACATTAGTGGAGCCCTTAGGATCCTTGCTTGATTACCGGCGTTGTGATGGCAGTCACACTCGTGGGGGCTGGGTAATCCACAAGCACATCCTTATGCAGGTCCCTGGTCGTAGGACTATCGAGACAGAGCATCGATACTCCGGAGTAGACTAGCGTATGCGCTTCTCATCCCAGCAGGGAAGACGGTCTGTCCCACAGCCGTCAGTACGTCGTACTTGAGATAGTATGCGGGTGCTCGTTAGGTTATGAGTACACTGGACAGGACTCGTCGGGAACTGATTGGTTGGTACTATACCTATCGTCAGTTATCAGTTCCCAGGTGACATGAGTACAACTTAGTCCGCTGACTTGACACTGTCACTTCACCTCGAGTGTGTTCCCACTATACTTTGATTACTACCCTACCACGGCTCAAAGGAGTCGTGCAAACAGGTAGTAGTTAGGTGCAGTCCCGAAGCACTTGGAGGCAGTGACGGTTAGACAGGATTCGTCTCTCCCGGTATTAGGAGTTGATATCGCGCTGTGTCAAAGAGAGCCATTACACACAGTCTTCCCTGGCCAGGGCAAGCGAGATGCACTGGTAGGTTTCCAGTGTTATCTCAGAGTGTTCTGGGCTACACTCCGACACGACTTGTACCGCTATTAGGGGACTGACGTTCACCGCCCCCTAGGCCCGCCATGCGATATTCTCAGACGAACAGACCGGATTGTACGGAGATTGTCATATTCAAGCTCAGTAGGAGTTCAGATGGGTTTCACCTCGTCCGTCTTCTTATCGGCATCTATCTGGGGGCCGTTACGCACAGCTAGTGCCGCTTGCGGTCTGTGGTTAAACCCACTGCCAGCGTAGTGTCGAGTCTTTAGAGTCCCACACAGAAAGCTATTCGCCTTTAGGCAAAAGAGTAGAGGTCGTATGGTTTTGCGACAGGGTTCGGTCACATCCGTGCACTTGTGCACGTTTAGTGTCCGGGCAGTTATCACTAGCGGGCTTTGGTTTAAGCCAGATCCTAGTGTACGTTTTGGGATTGGTTTTATCTCGGTTGTATTCGTGTTCCCCGGAACGTTGATGCGGGTGTGTATGCACGGTTGACAGAGACAAAGGCAGAGGATTCTCATTAGGGTCGTTGACTGTTGACTTTTGCTAAACCCTAATGAGAATTAGAAATATGATTAACAATAATATTAATTAAGTATTATTGTGACATGGTTGGGTTGAAAGGTTGACTTTGTTGACTTGTTGACTTTGTTGACCGGTTGACTAGGTTGGACTTGTTGACCACCATCATGACAATGGCTATCATTTCATGGCATTAACCTGTGCTTGCTTATTTGTTCACAAATTGCATTTAATGCATGAAATGATATTGCCATTTGATATGATAACAACCATCACATAATACTCAATTATTATTATGTGTTATATTGATTTTGGATTAAGAGAGCAAGGGTGAGAAAAGTCTTGCTCATTCTTTCATTTGCTTTCTCTCTCATGAAAGCTCTCTCATCCTCAAGCTCTCCCTCTTGCTCTTGCTCTCTCTCTAGTTCAAGGAAAAAACCTCTCTTGTGTTGAGAATCATTTTCCTTGGAGATAAAAACCCAAAACACTTCTCTACTCATCCTAGTACACAAAGTCTAGCAAGCCAAGTGTTCTAGTTTCCTCTAGTTTGAGGTTGAAGCCAAAGGTAGAAGCTTTCAGGTGGATCCATTTTCGGCACAAAGAGACGACGAGGAGAGAACCATCCGACCACCACAAGGAGACCAAGAGAATGAGTTCAAGTTAAGGTATAACCCCTGACCGAGTAGGTAAAACTCTTAGTTAGGTTGTTAGATAGTTGTTTAACAAAGATCCGTATTTTGAGTCCATGTTACCACCAAAAGAAAAATCGTTTTTCATCATTTCCGCAAGCCCGTAAGAACCGGGAGAGGTAACGTGGACTTACACTATACATCAACGACAATTGGGATACGCATATTTACTTACATTAATGACATGTGATATTATGTGTTGCTGTGATATGTTATATTGGATCGTCGCGTTTTGAATAGCCGGGGGTTTTATGTGAGATGAGGGTTTTTATTTTCATTCATGTAAAATTCATTGTATGTAATATTCTTTTATTGGGGCACTTCCGGGCTGAGGATGATGTCACCATTGTATATTATTTACTTTTCCGCATTAGGTAGACCCAAGGCGGGGAGCACAAGTAACCGGGTTCTAGGGTCCAGAGGGAGACCATCTCGAGGAGTCGAGACCGGGTCTCCTAACCCTAAAATTGGCAGTGTTGCTTGCCGCTCTCGTAGGGGTCTAGGGATGTGGGTTTGGCTATTCATCGCGACCGTGGAATCCACATTTTATACAGGCTCGCATAAGACACGGAAGTCCTAGTATATCCAATATTTCATATATGTTCTTCTGCTGCAATGTTCTGTGATGAGATCATATTACTGCCTGAGACGAATGTTTATATTATATATATGAGATATATGTTATATTGCAGATTTTGTTTCAAAAGTGATGCTTGTGAAGCATAATAAAATGGGACCTCATTAATGAGATTAATGAAAACTAAAAGAAACCTAAAGATGTTGTTTAAAAACCGGTGGCTCTAGTTTTTGCTTTGCATAGCGGTGTTCCTTGTAGAACATCCAGCACCTTATTCGATAAGGAAAGAGCCGAGATCCCTTCACCGGGAGTGACCACTTTAGCGAAACTAGCAGATGCTACAAACACGGTCTGTCTTTTGATTGTTTCTATAGTTTTTGCTTTGCATAGTTATATTTGTGAAATATCCTGCACCTTATTCGATGAGGAAAGAGCCGACGATCCCTTCACCGGGAGTGACCTCTTTAGCAAAACTAGAAAAGACCTCAAAAACATTCCTTTTAAAAATCACTCGATTCTACAACGATATCAAGTTCATTACGCAAAGGGTTTTCTTAAAAACCTGTCGTAGCCCTCCGTCATTTCAGATAAGTAATAGTTAGTATTCGTGCTGTGTTTGTTGACCTTATCAAGGCGTAGTGTGCGGTAGCTGATTACTGCTTATCTGTATAAGCATATGGTGCGATTGGATTAGGGTAGTCGTGCGACTTTGTTGACCTTGTCAAGGGTCGTGCGGGTGGGTTTAACTCATATCAGGAAATGACGGGTTGAACTTGACTTGCGGTGTATGGTTTGTTGACCTTGTCAAGGTCATAGATCGCTCGGGGTAAAATATTATCGGGAATTTCAAGTGTTGAAATTTGCAATGAGATTGCATACCTTCTATGAGATAGTTGGATCCCGATACCCGCTGCGAGTAAGAGTTACTCCTGGGAGAGTTTTACACATTAAAATTAGCCGATCAAGTAGATGTCTAGAAAGGTGTCAACGGGGTTATGCCTATGGGAAAACGAGGTTTACTTTAATTAGGTCCGTGCGAAGGCACGGGGAAGCTCCCTCAAAGTACCGGCACTGGCCTGGCTGAAAGATTGGCGAACTTGTAGGGTGTAATTAATCCCGGCTAGTCTTTCCTTTTAGGGTTTGAAGGAAGATTTGACTAAAACAGTGGGAGCCATCCTGATTAGATAAATTGATAACCAATCTAATCTTGTAAAAAGCGCACGCTGAGTGTTTTCTTCTCTTTTTCTCCTGGTTGCGACTATGTCATGCCTTAATCAAGATAATAATACGGATGTATTGACTGAACCCGCTTGTTATACTGCGCTAGGGAACGTTGGTCCCGCTCCAACTTATAATTGTTATAAGACAGAGCAGGAAATAGGGGATTACCAGAATTCCCGTGCCACCCAAACGAAGAAAGTGCATGTTGATGCATCTTCTTCGGGTGTGTTCATTATACAGAACTGTTTCTCAATATCCTTTACATCCTGGGTATTTGATACCGGATCAGGATCCCGCAAATGTAATTTGTTACATGGGCTACAGATAGGTAGAGAACTGAGAACGGGTGATAAGTTTCAAGAGTTGGAAATGATGCAAGTGTTGCAGCCAAGTCTGTTGGCAGTTATTACCCTGTATTATCAGAATACATTGATTCTGAAAGAATGTTATTAGATACCGAACCTGATATACAACATCATATCAGTCTCTTTATTAGTAAAGAAGGATATAATTTTGTATTGTTGGATAATGTTTTGAACATTTCCTATATCAAGAGTTGATCGGTTCAGGCACGTTATCTAAAAGCATAGACGTTCTAAATCAAACCACAGCTCTTAACGTACAGAACACACACATAAGGAAGAGTTCAGAAATGAACGAATCCTTCTTGAGGCATTGTAGACTAGGTCATATCAATGCGACCCGACTAGCTGAAGTTACATATAGATGCATGTTTAAATTATTTTGAATTTACATCTTGTGAAACTTGCCGGTCATGTCACAGAGATAAGATGACCACAACTCCGTTTATTGGAAACAGAGAAAGAGTTAGTGAACTCTTGGGATTGATACATGCTGATGTATGGAGGTCCCCTGTCTACACATGCCAGGACCGATTCTTTGTACTTCATTACATTCACTGATTATCTCTCAAGATCCGGACATATGTTCCTGTTGAAACACAAGTCCGAAACTTTTAGGAAATTCAATGAATATAAGTTAGAAGTAGAGAACCAAAAACGGGTATAAGTATTATGTCCTTTGATGAGATCAAGGAGGAGAATACTTGAGCACGGGATTCCTGGACTATTCTAAAGGAGAATGAGATTCTCTCTCAGCATTACTCCTCTGTATACACTACAGCACGTCGGTGTATCGGGGCGGAGCAATCACACCCTATTTGATATGGTGCGCTTTATGATGAGTACTACTGAGTTTCCTATTTCCTTTTGGGAGTTATGCACTTGTGAAGCTGCATACCTATTGAATAGGGTTCCAATCAAATCAGTTGCCTACCACTTCATATGTGATATGGAATGGGAAGAGCCCATATCTTAAGTAAGTTAAGATTTGGGATTGTCCGGCCTATGTCTAAAAGCAAAATTCGGACAAGCTCGAGGCAAAGTCAGTTCTGTGGAAGATTGTTGGATATCCCAAGCATTTGCAAGGGAATATCTTCTACCAAACCGAGGAACAAAATATGTTTTGTTTCTCAGCATGCCACCTTTGTGAAAGGGAATTCCTTGTGAAGAAATTTTTGGTCATGAGGTAGAACTGGAAAGAGTTCCAGCTATACAAACTGCAGCTGATGATTTGGTAGAACCAAAGGATTCAATAGTTTCCAACGAACCTCAGCCTCACCGCCGATCTAGTAGGGTTCCTCACCCACCTGAGAGATACTTCGGTTTTCTGTATGACAGTGGGAACGAGGATTGCATCATGAGAGATGACCTAACTAGTTTCGAGCTGGCCATCAGGAGTGGGACTCTATAAGAATGGCTGGATGCTTAGCGATCTGAGATGGAATCCTTATACACCAACAAAGTATGGACTTTGGTTGCTTTATCTAAAGGGTTAAATCCCCATCAGGATCAAGTATATCTTGAGAAGATTACTTGGTGTACATAGAAAATTTGAGACTTTCAAAGCTATGCTTAAATCCATCCAGATCCTACTTGCAATGGCTACATTCCATGACTACGATATCTGGTGGTTGGGTGTCATGACTGCTTTTCTAAATGATGATTTGGAAGAGAGCGTCTATAAGTACACAGCCAAAGGGCTTCGTAGACAGTGGGAGCAGCGGAAACGTGAGCAAGATGTTTTATGTGATAAATCAGGCATCGCGGAGTTGGAACGTCTGTTTTGATTTGGTAGTCAAAGAGTTTGACTTCATCAAAATAGTAGACGAACCTTGTATATACAAAAAGGTAGAAGAGAGTATGGTGGTGATCCTTGTAGAGTACGTGGATGACATACTCTTGATAGGGAAGGAGTTTCCTATGCTACGCTCGGTCAATCTCCTCTTATCACAAAGATTCTCCATATAGGATCAAGGTGATACCTCTTAAATCCTGGGTTATGGATCTATGGGATAGATCTAATTGGATGTTAGGAATCTCGCTAATTGTAGTGAGATGGTATCAAACGATCCTGGGGAGAATCACTGGAAAAGTTCCAGGGTGATAAGGACGACTGAATGTCAGTCGCAGGTATTGTCTTTACCCTCAGTGGAGGGACGGTATGTTGGAAGAGTTCCAAGCTAAATACCGTGACTTATTAGACGATTAAAGGCAAGATACATCGATACCAAGGATGCTACCAAAGAGGCAGTCTGGATATATATAAGTTCATGAGATGAACTTCATTCGTACCATTGTGTGACAATGGAGTTCTGGCTTTTGCCAAGGAACCCCCGTCCCATCAGAAATCTAGATATAATTCGTAGGCAGTATCACCTGATCATGGAGATAGTTGATCTCCAGGTACATCAAGGTTAGGAGTAGACACAGAGGACAACAGCATGGATCCACTCACAAAGGCCTTTTTCCCAGTAGAGTCTTTTATGGGATGGTTGAGTATGAGATACTCCAACCACAGCTAATTGTTGGATATACGATACCACAACAGATGGCCCTAATGCAAGTGGGAGATTGTTAGTTATATGTATGTTCTAGAGGCCATTACTGTACATACGATATATATTGTAGTGGGTGCTTGGACAAATATAGGGAGGACTTTCTTGCTCGACATGATAGTATGCTATCTGGTTGCTCTTTATCTTAACATGTACTATGATATTCTCTATGTTACATGTTGATAAAGCCCTTAGGATATGTACTCGACTACTAGGACTATGATGAGATCATACTAGTGGGGCCACGGTAGTCGACGAGTACATCCTATAACTGTTCCTAGTCGAGGGTGTATCGAGACAGAGCATCGATACACCAGAGTAGACTAGCGTATACGCATCTTGACCCATATGATGGGCGATGGATGATCCCATATCCATCGGTGTTTGACATCAAGTATGGTGTACGGGTGCTCAGTAGAGACTGGGTACACTGGAAGGACTCGTCGAGAACTCCCAAATGGTATTAAACCTCACAACAGATGGCAGTTCTCTGGTGACACTGGAACAGGTTAGTCTGTAGACCCGAGATCATCATAGAGTCTTGTGTGATTCCCACTGTGCTTTGATTTCCATCATACCACGTCCAAGAGGGCGTGCAAAAAGGTGGCTTTTGGGTACAGTCCCGAATCACATGGAGGCAATGAGTGATAGGAGGGGTTTCGTCTCTCCCGGTATAAGGAGTTGATGTTGCGCTGTGTTTGATTGGCTATAACTGGAAATCCCTAGCCAGGGTTGCTGAGATTTACTGGTAAGTGTTATCAGTAGTTTCTTGAACTGTTATAGATCTCATATCGATACGACTTATCAAGCTACTGGGGTCTGACGTTTACCACCCCTAGGCGAGATATGCGACATATCAGACGAAGAGACCGGACTGTACGGGAGTGTTACTGATTGGATTCGCGGGAGAAAGTACAGGCTTGCTTGTTGGTCTTCTGATCGCTCAATATCTGGGTGGCTGTTACGTTTAGCTGACCGCTTGCAGCTTGTGGGTGTTTGATATGATCATCACCTACTGCCGGCGTATTGACGATTCTTTAGAGTCCTACACAGAGGTTTCTTGGCTCAGGCAAAATGGAGTAGGAGCACATATATGATATGTGCGGGACCGAGAACAATACGTGTATGTGATATCGTATTAGATTCTCCCGATATGAGATATCGGCCGGGTATATGTGATATAGCCGGGTCATCGGATCAAGTGTTGATTCGATGAACTGCTACAGATTATATTAGTCGGTTATTTATGAAATAGCCGGATTATCGGATCAAGTGTTGATTCGATAATTTAATGTATAATTATATATTTTATATATTAAATTACATTAACTGATATAAGTTCAATAAAAGATTCTTTTTCTCACTCAGGTAATACATTGATATATATGCGATATATGTTAATTGTATTATTTTATTTTGTTACAATAAATATTGTATATGTGATATATAATATTGTAACATGATATGATTACTAATGCAACATGTTTAGTGGAGATTAAATAAGGTTAGGGTTTGATTTGGGTTAGATCTTTCTTGATGCTTCTAAAAGGTTTTACTTTATTTCTAGCAAAAGATATTATGCTTGATATTTTTGCTAAATATTTCTAACTCAACCCAAACCCTTCACCCTAGGTTAAATCTCTACATGGGTTAGCCTTGTCACCCTTGACCATGGTTATATTTATAATCATATTAACATTTCATTATTCATCACAAAAGGATTATTCATTCATATTCTTCTTCTTCCTTGGAGAAAAGCTTTCTAGCTTTTGCTCTTGTGATGATTATGAGTGAGATTAACAAAATAAATGAGAGCTAAAATCCTATTTCATCATCCTAATCTATCCTAGCCATTTAGATTAGGGTGTTCACTTCATTTAGTGAGTGAGAGCTTGTGTTAAAGACACTTTAAGGTAAATCATCTTAGTTATCGAAGATCGGAAGCAAACTTGCATCTTTCTCTTCGTGGAACCTCTCTAGAGTCCGGGTACTCGATGATCACAGCGAAGGGACCTCAACACGGAGCTTTAGAAGTGAAGGACTGGACTACAAATGTTGTAATCCCAAACTCTTAGAAGTAAAGTTGTTTACTTGCTTTGTTTTGCCTAATCTCTAGTTTAAAAATCTTGGTTAGGGTTGTTCGACACGTCTAAATTTTAAATCGGGTATGGTTGATGCCTTATAGACCCTTATGAGAGTGCCTAGTAACCCTACACTCCTTCCCTACTGTTATCCCTGAAACTTTTGCCATTTCCTTTCTTTCTATCTTACTGACACCGACTATCGACTTTGTAGAGGTCTTCTTTTTCTCACCCTTGGCTTTCGTCTTGGATCCAGAAGAGGAAGATTCCTCAATAAGCAGAGCGGGTGTCTCCCTGGTTTCTTTCAGGGTGCCCTCAACTGGAAGTATAACTTTCTTCCCCTAGGTGTAAGAAGAAGGTAGGGACTGTAGAATTAAGTCAGCATATGACTCGTTCTCTAACGTGGTCTCCAGGTCCGTGAGCTGTTTAATACAGCTAATCATTGTAAGGACGTTGTCCCCTACAGATGACCTGATAGCCAACATGGCTTGAAGCAATTTCCTTCGAGATCTCATATCTTGCAATACGAGATTGTTCTCCATATAAAACTTTGTTATGGAGGAAGATAGAAACTAAGTCCATCTTCTCGCGCTGCCTTTGGTTTACACCATCTACTGAGGCTAACACAAGGCACTTGGCATTCGCAGAGTCTTTTCCATTGTCTTACAAATATCTATATCCGCGACGGTGGAAATTGGGCCTGGGACGGCGGGGCGTAAGTAGTAAAGAGGTGGTCCAGCTTGTCATAGATAATGGACATCTGGAAAAATCTTTGCCAATTAATATAGTCTGGTTTAGTCAATCTTATTATCTGTAACCTGTGTCTGATCACATGGTTGCTGCAATTAGGAGAGAGAGAAGAAACACTCAGCATGACGCGCTTGCAAGTTTAGATTGGTTTTTAGTTTATCTAAACAGGATGGCTCCCACTGTTTCTCGAATCCCTCTTCAAACCATAAAAGAAGAATTAGTCAGGATTAATCTCACTTTACAATACTTACTTAACCGTTCAGCAAGGCTGGTTTTGGTATTTCGAGGGAGGTTTTCCAACGCTTTTGCGAAGTTCCTTAATTATAGAACCTCTTTTCCCTGGAGGCGTAGCCCCGCTAACACCGTTCTAGACACTTGCTTAGTTTATAGCATTGATTGTGTTAGTGAAAAGATCTCCTGAGGAGTAGAATATACTCACAGTAGGATCGGGATCCAAATACCATTTTGTGATAAAGCTGAAGGAATCCTACCAAAATTATCACACTCCAAATGGTATGCAGCACTAACAAGTTTCAGTTTCTTTAGAACTCTCGATGTGGATTTTTGCCCCATGCTCTTATGACCTTGACGATGGCCAACATATTATAAATCACATGTCAAGTTCTGCCCATCATTGTCCAGGTTAATTTGAACCCGCCCGTACATACCCTTGACGAAGGCCAACATAGTAGTACGACCGTCCCAAACCAACGCATATATCTATGCTACATATGAATACCCAGCAGCTACCAATCACTATGCTTTGACGAAGACCAACAAACATAGCTTGAATACAATTGAATATTCATATGAAATGATGGAGGGCTACGACTGGTTTTGGCGAAATCTTGAACGTAGTGAACTTGATTTAATCGAAGGAACTTGATAGCTTTTAAAATGAGTGGCTTAAGCTCCGCAAAAAGCCTGATGTTTTGAAAAACCGAGTGGCTTTAAAATTGTTCCAACGATTCAGCTTTGGTTTGTTTGTTTTGCATTAATCTAATGCAGTCCCATCAATTACACCTATCATCACAGAAAGAGACGAAAATACCACGTCCACTTATACCATCCGCATTCGCCATTGGGCCCCGTTAACACCGTTAGGTTACTTAACTAACGCTAGAGCTGGGGATGGACTAGCGCGGATGCAAAACATAAGTAACGTCTATTATATATCATATATAATAATAAGCATTCGTCTAACGCAATAATAGGCATTCCAGATCACCGATGAACATATTGGATATACTAGGAATTCCGCGTTTCGTTTAAACCTGTAACGAAAGACGGATTCCACGGTCGTGATGAATAGCCAAACCCAACCCCAAACCCTTACGGGTGCGGCAAACTACCCGCAAAATTCCCGAAGTGAAGCAACCTCTTTCAGCAAAGTGAGTAGGCCACTCGACACTTCAAAAAACCTGGTAGTTTGTGAACCCCACCTTGGGTCTATTCTAAGAGTAGAAAACAGTAAAAAGAAATAATACAATGGCGGCTATAACCTCAACCCGGATGTGCCCCGCAAAATAATATTACATCAAATTACAATTTTATATCGAATGAAAGATAAAAACACTCATCTCAGATTCCCGACTATTCATCAACGACGATCTAATAAAGTCCATATACACAAACCAACAGATATGTGTAATCTCAGACTAACCGACATATAGCAATTAGCTGAAGTTGAAAAACACATATAGCAACACAGATAAAACCCGATTAACAAATAACTTAGAATTCCGATCAAAAACTATTTTTCGTGTCTACCCCAAATGCAAACCAGCACTCAGAAAATATTATGGGTAGAAACTAAATATCCCAGAAAACAACACATCAAAAGAGAGAAATAACAGAGTCTTGGCGATTCATAAGCTCAAATTTCTTCTTCTTTCTTAAAATACCCTGCACTAATTTTTAAAGCCTCTGAAATAATTTTTAGCACAGTTTTAAAAAAACGACAGAAACTAGGGTATTTGATGTTTTGTTTTCCAGTTTTTCCGACAATCGAACTTCTAACACTTGCTAACGAGCTAGTAAGGGTTTAGTAGGCTCTGATACCACAGTAAGTCCATGTCACGCACCATATGGGTTCGCGGGGAGGCTGAATTTTCAAAAAACGGTTTTCAAAAGCTTCGTGACACAAACTTGAACTCCAGGATCGGTGTTAAACCCTAACTAGCAAATTGAGTGTGAGGAAAACTACAAGTACAGAAGTTTATACCTCACGTTCATGTCCTTCGGGTCTTCATTCCTCGCTGTCCTCCACCTCGTCATAGCCTCCTCGGATCGTCCGGATCGGGCATCCTCGTCGGCCTCCTCAAATCGAAAACGATCCACCCGAGAGAATGTGCATCAAGCTCCTACCTCAACTGAAGCAACTAGGGAATCAAGTTCGCTACACATGATGTCGTAGACGATGTAGAGTATAAATATGGAATGGATGGTCTCTTTTTACCCTAGGTTACTCAACACATGAGTGTTCTAGGGTTTGAGGTGGATGAAGATGGCTTGAGGAAAGGTTGGTGAAGAAGTAGCATGAGAATGAAGTTGTGAGCTCTAGTGTTGCAAATTGAACCATATCACTTATTCCATCAATAAATCATTAATGAATAATCAAATTAGGTTCAAGTTACAACAAATGAGTCATGGCCTTAAAACCCAACATGTGTCATATGAAGCCATGCTTAAAATCATCCAATTTCCACCTCATTTCTTCAATTACATAATGTATTATTTATTTAACCTAAAATGAATAATACAATTATGATATGTCATCTTCATTTAGCATTTTTGAACATATTACAAAAACGCCCCTCTTTCGTATATACATACATGTATCCGTATTCCGAAAAATACGAATACAAAAGAGACGAAAACTATCCATCAGTACAATACTAGGATCTGGCTTAAACCAAAGCCAACTAGTATTGTCTGTCCGAATAATCATGCATGCATAAGTACACGTACGCGATCGAACCCTGTCGTAAAACCATACGACCTCCACATCTTTCGTTCAATGCAGGGAAACCCTATGTGTGGGACTCTAAAGACTCGACACTACGCTGGCAGTGGGTTTAACCATAGGCCGCAAGCGGTACTAGCTGCACTTAATGGACCCCAGTTATATGTCGATGTGAAGGCCGATGAGCAAACTCATCCAAACTCCTACTGAACCTATCTGTGACAATTTTCGTACAGTCTGGTCTGTTCGTCTAAGAGTATCGCATATCGGGCCTAGGGGCGGTAAACGTCAGACCCCTAATAGCACAATAAGTCGTGTCGGAGAGTAGCCCAAAACACCCTGAGAAACTACCGGAGCACCTACCAGTAAATCTCGCTTGCCTTGGCTAAGGAATTTGTGTAATAGCTTTCCGAACACTGCGCGATATCAATCCCCAATAGCGGGAGAGACGAATCCTATCTAACCGCCACTGCCTCCAAGTGCTTCGGGACTGCACCCAACTATTACCTGTTTGTATGACTCCTTTGAGCCATGGTAGGGTAGTAATCAAAGTACAGTGTGAACACACTCAAGGCGAAGCAGCAGTATCAAGTCGATGGACTAAGCTGTACTCATGTCACCTGGGAACTGCTACCCGACGATAGGTATAATACCCACCAATAGTTCCCGATGAGTCCTGTCCGGTGTACTCATAACCTAATGAGCACCTGCATACTATCTCCAGTACGGCGTACTAATGGCTGTGGGACAGACCGTTTCCTCGGCTGAGATGAGAAGCGTATACATTAGTCTACTCTGGAGTATCGATACCCTGTCTCGATAATCGTACGACTAGGGACCTGTATAGGATGTGATTATAGACTACCCAGCCCCCACTAGTGTGACTGCCATCACAACGCTGGTAATTAAGCAAAGATCTTAGGGGCTCCACCAATATGTATAAGCGATGTACTAAGAAACACATGCACATATTGAGGTAGAAACAAACCAGGTAGCATACTACCATTTTGAGCAAGAATGTTGCTATATTTGTGTATATCCCAAGATCCCATTAAGTAATATACAAACCAGTATGATATAATAATGGCCTCTAGGGCATATATCACTAACACGCAACACTGACTTGAACTCCAGGATCGATACTAAACCTTAACTAGCTAAACTGTATGAGGTTAACTGCTCAGATAGGAAGTTATACCTCATGTTAAAAGTCCTTCGGGTCTTCTTTGTTGTCCTCCTCATCGTCATAAGCTCCAAGGATCGTAACGGATCGATGCCTCCTTGAGTCAAAGACGATTCACCCGAGAGTTTATGGATCAAGCTCTTACCTCAATTCCGAGGTAACTAGGGTACCTAGTTCGCTAAACTAGATGGCCTAGATGATGTAGAGAGTGAAGATGGATTAGTGTGTCTCTAAATGCCCTAGGTTTCTCAACTCATAAGACATGAAGGGCTAGAGGAAGAAGAAGAGGAGCTTGAGGAAGTGAGAGTGAAATAAAGAACATTGAAGTGAGTATGGCTCATTTCTGATGAATAGAATAATGAAGCATACAATAATTGATGTGATAAATATCTCACCAAATATCTAGCAAGCTTCACAAAATATCTAGTGGTGAGTCATGCCATGAGTCACCAAGAGCCATGTTTCACTTAATGCAAACCTCTATCCCATTTCCTCCACCTCATTAAACATTTAATCAAAAGATGAAAACCCTAATGAGGTGTCTTCTTCTAGAAGCTTTTCCAAGTAAATTACGAGAATGCCCTTCATCCGTATATAGATACTCGTATTCGTATTCCGAAAAATACGAATACAAAAGAGACGAAAATAATCCATCAGTATAATACTAGGATTCTGCTTAAACCAAAGCCCACTAGTATTATCTGTCTGAATCATCATACGTGCATACGTACACGTACGCGATCGAACCCTGTCGTAAAACCATACGACCTCTATATTTTTTGCCCGATGCAGGGAAACCCTCTATGTGGGACTCTAAAGACTCGACACTACGCTGGCAGTGGGTTTAACCACAAGCCGCAAGCAGTACTAGCTGCACGTAACGGCTACCCAGGTATCTGTCGATAAGAAGGCCAATGAGCAAACTCATCCAAACTGCTATTGAGCCTATCTGTGATAATCTCCGTATAGACCATCTCTCCTGCTGGGATGAGAAGCGTATACACTAGTCTACTCTGGAGTATCGATGCCCCGTCTCGATAATCCTTTTACTAGGGACCTGTATAAGGATGTGCTTATAGACTACCCAGCCCCTACTAGTGTGACTGCCATCACAACATTGGTAATCAAGAAAAGATCCTGAGGGCTCTACCAATATGTATAAGCAATATGCTAAAAGAAACACATGTACATATTGAGGTAGAAACAAACCAGGTAGCATACTACCATTTTGAGCAAGACTGTTACAATATCCGTATATATCCCAAGATTCCAATATGTAATATACAAACCAGTATGATACAATAATGGCCTCTAGGGTATATATCACTAACAATCTCCCACTTGCACTAAGGCCATGTATTGGCGTATTGCAGACCTATCATCTCGATTAGCCTCTCGAACTGTGTCTGAGGGATGGCCTTTTAAGCAGATCCGCAGTGCTGTTTTCCGTATCTACTCTCCGCACCTCGATCTCCCGGCGATCAACAATCTTCCTGATCAGGTGGTACAGCCTCAAGATATGTCTGGACTTATGATAGGACCTTGGTTCCTTCTCCAAAGCTATAGCACCGTTGTTGTCATAATACAGCGGTATTGGATCAACAATAGATGGAACCACCTGAAGTTCTGTTAAGAACTTCCTCATCCAGACAGCTTCTTTCGTGGTGTCACAAGGAGCGATATACTCTGCTTCCATCATCGAGTCAGCAATGGTGTCCTGCTAGGAGCTCTTCCAACAGACCGTCCCTCCATTGAGGGTAAATATATAACCCAACATGGACTTGGAGTCATCCTTGTCACTCTGGAAGCTGGAGTCAGTAAAGGCCTCAATCTGGAGGTCTTTTCCACCATACACCAAGAACATCTCCTTAGCCCTTCTCAGGTATTTGAGAATGTTCTTTACTGCTATCCAGTGCTTCTCCCCTGGGTTTGACTGATACCGGCTTACCATGCTTAGTGCAACATCTGGTCTGGTACACAATATCACATACATTATAGAGCCTACAGCAGAAGCGTAGGGTATAGATGCCATGTGAGCCCTTTCCAAATCAGTCTTGGGAGACATCTCTTTGGAGAGGGTGATTCCGTAACAAGCCGGTAGATTACCACGCTTTGAATCTTCCATACTGAATCTCTTCAGTATGGTGTCGATGTACCTAGACTGAGAAAGTCCCAACATCCTCTTAGATCTATCACGATAGATTTGGATCCCCAGAATGTTAGAGGCATCACCCAGGTCTTTCATGGAGAACCTTTGTGACAAGAATCTTTTGACTGATTGTAGTATAGGCATATCATTTCCTATCAAGAGAATGTCATCCACGTATAAGATGAGGAATACCACAGTTCTCGCTACAATCTTACTATAGATGCATGGTTTATCTGGATTTTTGATAAAGTCAAATTCTATGACCGTCTCATCAAAACAAATGTTCCTATTCCGCGATGCCTGTTTTAGTCCATAAATGGACTTAAGTAACTTGCACACTTTACCGCTGCTCCCACTCTGAATGAAACCCTCTGGCTGATCCATATAGATGCACGCTTCCAAATTTCCATTTAGAAAAGCCGTTTTTACGTCCATCTGCCAGATCTCATAATCGTGGAAGGCAGCAATGGCAAGAAGGATCTTAATGGATTTGAGCATAGCCACTGGAGAAAAGGTTTCATCATAGTCCAAACCAGGTCATTGACGAAAACCTTTTGCAATAAGTCTAGTTTTATAGGTTTCAACATGTCCATCTACACAATTCTTCTTTCTGAAGATTTATTTGCAGCCTACGGGTTTTACCCCTTCTGGAGCAATATCCAAAGTCCATACTTTGTTGGTGTATATGAACTCCATCTCGGTCCGCATTGTATCCAGCCATTTTACCGAGTCTCTACTCTGAATGGCTTGCTGGAAGCTAGTTGGCTCATCATTATCAATGATACAATCGTCTCTATCCCCGTCTATAAGAAAACCGTAGTAACTTTCGGGCGGATGAGACAGCCTACTAGTTCTGTGGAGTGGCGCTGGGATGTCCGGTTCTTCTGAAACTTCTGGTTCTACCATGCTTTCAGTAATAGCTTATGGTTCTGAAATTTCTTTCAGTTCTATTGCGCTCCTACTAGATTCTTTTTCCAAAAATTGATTTTCCAAAAAGTGGGCATGACGAGAAACAAAGACCTTTTGTTCCTTTGCGTAATATAAAAGATACCCGTTGGAGTTCTTTGGGTATCCCACAAACTTACACAGTACTGAGCGTGCCTCGAGTTTGTCCGCATGCTCCTTTTTTTACAAAAGTGGTCATCCCCATATCTTCAGATACTGAAGATAGGGTTTCTTTCCACTCCACATCTGATATGATGTAGTAGGCACAGTCTTGGTAGGAACCTTGTTCAAAAGATATGCAGCTGATTCTAGTGCATAACCCTAGAAGGATCGCGGTAACTCAGCGTTACTCATCATGGAACGTACCATATCCAATAAGGTTCTGTTCCGCCTTTCCGATACACCGTTGTGTTGAGGTGTGTATGGAGGAGTAAGCTGGGAGAGAATGCCATTCACTTTTAGGTAATCCAGGAACTCGGCACTCAAGTATTCACCATCTCGATCAGATCACAGTGTCTTGATACTTTTGCTGGTTTGTTTTTCCAATCCATTCTTATATTCTCGGAATTTCTCAAAGGCATTGGATTTATGTTTCATCAAGAATACATGTCCATACCCAGAGAAATCATCCGTACAAGTAATGAAATAGGAATAACCACTTCTTGAATGTGTAGGCATTGGACCAAACACGTCGCTGTGTATGAGTCCCAAGAGCTCGCTCGCTCTTACTCCGTGTCCAGTGAATGGGGTCTTTATCATCTTTCCTTTGAGACATGAGTGACAAGTTGCATAAGACTGATATTCGAACGGATCCAAATATCCCTTTTTATGTAACTTCGTCAACCGTGTTTCATTGATGTGACCCAGTCTACAATACCATAAGAAAGCCTTATTTAATTCTGAAGACTTTCTTTTAAGTGTGTTCTGGACATTGAAAACCTGAGCTTGATTTAATATGTATATACCGTTATCTAGTGTACCTGACCCAATCAAACTTTGATTAAGGTGGATGTGGACCACGTCGCTTACAAATGTAAAATCATATCCTTTTTTAGAAAGTAAAGATACAGATATGATATTACAAGCTAAACTAGGTACACACAAACAGTTACGTAAAATCAATATCTGCCCACTTGTCAATCCTAGATGATATTCCCCTACAGATACAGTATCCAAGCTCATTCCGTTAGCAACCCTGAGAGTCATATCACCTGCCCTGATAACTCTACGGTTTCTCAAAACCTGTAATGAATTACAGATATGGGATGCTGATCCGGTATCTAGTACCCAGAAAGTAGAGTTAATTGACATACAGTTTTCAATCATAAATACACCCGAAGTCGAAACCACAACGTGCTTCGGATCCTGAATTCTGGCTTTACAAGCTCTGCATCCCTTCTGCCAATGCCCTTTCCCGTGACAATAGGAACAACCCTCCTTACTTACGGTTTTCCCCAAAATTGTTGCCCTGTTCTTTCCCTCTACCTTACTGACATCAGCTATCGTCTTGGTTGAGGTCTTCTTCTTCTCACCCTTGGCTTTCGCCTTGAATCCAAAAGAGGAAGATTCCCCAATAAGCAGAACGGGTGTCTCCCTGGTTTCCTTCAGGGTGTAAATAGAAGGTATGGACTGTAGAATCAAATCAGCATATGACTCGTTCTCCAACGTGGTCCCCAGGTTCGTGATTTATTTAATACAACTGATCATTGTAGGAACGTGGTCCCCTATAGATGACCCGACAGCCAACCTCGCTTGAAGCAATTCGTTCGAGGTCTTATATCTTGCAATACGAGATTGCTTTCCATATAAATCTTTATTATGGAGGAAAATGGAAACTCAGTCTTTCTTCTCGTGCTGCCTCTGGTTTTCACCATCTGCTGAGGTCAACATGAGGTACTTGGCATTCACACTGTCTTTTTCCTTATCTTATGGATATCAACATCTGTGATGGTGGAAACTGGACCTGTGACGGCGGGGCTTGGGTAGTAAGGAGGTGGCCCAGTTTGTCATAAGCAATGGACATCTGGAAAAACTTTTGCCAATCAATATAGCGTGACTCAATCAAAATATTATCTAGCTTTAACCTATGTCCGGTCATCTGGTCGCTGCAATTAGGAGAGAGAGAAGAAACACTTTAGCATGATACTCTTGCAAGTTTAGATTGATTTTTAGTTTATCTAAACAGGATAGCTCTCACTATATCTCGAATCCTTTCTCAAAGCATAAAAGAAGAATTAGTCCGGATTAATCTCACCCTACAATACCTGCTTAACCTTTCAGCCAGGCTGGTGTCACGCCCCGCTTCCCAGTATACGGGCAGAGGACGCGACGAGGCCGCTACGTATTTACTCAGAAGTAAATACGCTAAGCGTAACTAAGCAATATAAAAGAAATATACACAAGAGACAAATGTAATGAACATCAACTTTATTTATTCACATTCTTTTTACAATACATCTGAAAAGTAAATATATGGAATGAAAAACAATGCCCAAACAGTGGCATAACAGAATGAAATACAGGAATGAAATGTACAAGTAATTAAAGCTCCGGGTTGAAAGCTGGCTGATCCAAATTCTCGCTGGTGGGCTCAATCTCCTGAAGGTCCGATCCACCTGACAACATTCCAAAGAAGAAAGAGAAGGAATGTCGTCAGCGAACAATCGCTCGGTAAGTCCCAAAAATAAGGGAGAAGTAGAATAGACAGAGGGGGTATATTTTTATTATTGTTATTTTAATGTTAGCGTAGTTGTTTGTAGTTTGGTACAGAAAATGCCAGTGTATACGAGAGTAGTCCCATTTACACCGGGGATTTTGGTAACCCGTAGCACAAGGCTCCGTCGATAATAACACGGAACAACGGCATAGATGTAATTATATCTTAAGTGACCACCTCGTGCCACCTTTAACATGTTCCGTACCAGGCTACCCCTTTATAACCCCGTAGCGTTTATTATATTGATTGCATTGCATTGTATTGGTTGTACGGATGGTATTGTATTGTCATGTATTGTAAATTGTATAGATAGATTGTATAAATGGATGACTTGCCGATACCATGATATCAGTAAATGGATGTAACTGGAGAATCATGTAGATGGATGTATATCCATGATTCGGTTCAGTCAAGTTGTATAGATTGATAGATTGAACAGATTGAATATATGGATTCATGAATTCATATTGTAATGTAGTTTTATACTTGAATCTCATTCAATTCAGATTGTATATATTGAGACCCAGTATGAGTCAGACAATTAGAAAAGAAATTGAATCCTGAATTAGGTTTTGGTGTTATCGGTAACCACTGCACATGGACGACAGGATTTGTGTCTTTTTCAAAGATGATTACCGTGTTGATAACACCGTTTGTTAAATTGTCTACCTTAAATAGGCAAGCACCCATATCTCTGGCTCCCTGAGGCTCAAGAGACTGGTCCCGCTTAAACCTATGTTTACTAGGGTCCTTATTGTAATTTAGTATAACTTGAGGGCGTTTTATGTAAAAATAATTTTGTATAATTTTCAAAATACAGCTCATGTATTTTATTATCGTCTTTAAAGTTTTTATTGATGTATATTTTATCATTGTGACATTTCTAGTGAATCAAACCTATTTTTCATAATATATGGTATTTATTTGTAATATTGGAGTTGTATGGTATTTTCTTGTAAATGAGATGTTTTCCTTGAATTTTGGAAATGTGGAATATTATAAATATAAAAATAGATATTTTGATATTAATTACATATATATTTATTTATTAAAAATATAAGTTTTATTTATAATAGAAATTACATTTTCTAAAGAAAATTGTATTTTAAATCTTTCGAGACCGTATGCGCCTTGCGGAGGTCTGCATCTCGCACTACTAAGCCCGAGAATGTGCGATAATCCGCACCATCCTGAACGGGTTTCTCGAAATGGGTTGTAGCGGCGCATTGCAAAGAATTGTTAAAAATACACATTTTATAGAAAAAGGTTTTTATAAGTCGGAGGTAGTTTTGTGTAAAATCGTATTTTTCCAAAACTATGTTCCTAAAGATCATCGTGCTATGATAGAAATGTGTGTTGTAAGGAGGTAGGTCATTACCTTGTGAACTATCTAAAGGTATAGCAAGGGGTAAAGATGTTTTATGTTGAAACTAAATTATATAGTATTTTTCTGTAAAAGTGCTATAAAAATTGAAATATAAATTCTTTTGATATAAAACTTGTCAAGATATTTTATTAATGTTTAATGATCATGATGTGAGAGTTTGGTATTATTGAAAAATATGATTTTTAAGGAAAAACCGAATCGGAAGTCGGATTAACTCTACTTCCGTTGGGTTTTAGAATTCTAAGTTTTTAGAATAGTAAGGAGAACGGGAGAAGGGACTTACTGGTTGATTGTGTAGAGGAGAGGAAAAGGAAGAAGTAGGAGGTGCCAGTGTGTCGTTTCATCGGCGGAATCTTCTCGGAACGTCGTCGGAAGTTCGTCGGAGCTTCGCCCTTTCCAACTCCACTTGCACACAAAAAGTCTATGGAATTTTTCTTGAGAGTTTAGACAGGAATTTCTGTGTGAAGGGTGTGAAAAATTGAGTGGATATATATAGGGAAAACTAGGGTTAGGGATGTGAAAAGGTGTATTAAAAAAATATGCATTAAAAGAGTATAATTACGTTTTTTAATCCTCTATAATAATGCAGGAAATTTAAACAGTGTAGGAGTTATGGGGAGTTCAAGAGGCACAGATGTCAAGAAGGAATAAATCGGATTTGGGCGAGTTCGGCCGGCACCGCCGGCCGATTCAGCCGCTTCCCAATTTCTCCCCGCCACGTGTCCCCTGTCGATTTGTCTACCTCTTAAACTCGTTTGTTTTATACGTGACTCTTGGTTTTTACGAGTTATGCACGTGTAGACTCTTGGGCTTCTAAAAGATTAAAAGAAATTAAAATAAAAATAATGTGTGGCTGATGGGATTTGAACTCTGGTGCTTTGGTTCAGCAGTGCAAGGTCTTATCAATGAGCTACAAGTTTCTTGTTACTGTTCAAAAGCAAAACAAATTTATAACTTGTGCTCAGGCTCAAATACCCTTTTCTGTATTTTTGAAAAATTTGTACAGAAAGTTTAGGGTTGTTACAGCTGGTGTTAGTACTTCGAGAGAGGTTTTCCAACGCTTTCGCGAAATTCCTTAATTATATAACCTCTTTTTCTAACACCGTTCAAGACACCTACTTGGTTTATAGTATTGATTGTTTTAGTGAAAAAATCTCCCGAGGAGTAGTGGATACTCATAGTAGGATCGGGATCCAAATATCATTATGTGATAATCCTGAAGGAATCCTACCAACATTATCACACTCCAAATAGTATGCAATACTAGCAAGTTTCAGTTTCTTTAGAAACTCCCGATGTGGATTTTTGCTCCATGCTCTTATGAGCTTGATGAATGCCAACGTATCATAAGTCACATGTCAAGTTTTACCCGTCATTGTCCAGGTTAATTTGAACCCACCGCACACACCCTTGACGAAGGCCAAAATAGTAGTACGACTGTCCCAAACCAACACATCTATCTATGCTACAGATGAATATCCAGCAGCTACCAATCACTATGCCTTGGCGAAGGTCAAAATACATAGCTTGAATACTACTGAACATTCAACTGAAATGACGGAGGGCTACAGCTGGTTTTGGCAAAACCGTGAACGTGGTGAACTTGATGTAATCGAAGGAACCTGATAGCTTTTAAAGGAGTGGTTTAAGCTCCTCATTTTAAAAGTTTCTGTTTTGAAAAAAAAACGAGTCGTTTTAAAACTGTTCCAACAATTCAGCTTTGGTTTATTTGCTTTGCATTAATAATGCAGTCCTATCATTTACACGTATCATTACAGAGAGAAACGAAAATACCATGTCCACTTATGCCATCCGCATTCTCCACTGGGACCCGTCTAACACCGTTAGGTTACTTAACTAACGCCAGAGCGGGGGCTGGACAAGCACGAATGCAAAACATAAGTAACGTCTATTATATAACATATATAATAATATCCATTCATCTCACACAATAATAGGCATTCAGATCACAGATGAACATATTGGATATACAAGGAATTTCGCGTTTCGTTTAAGCCTGTAACGAAAGACGGATTCCACGGTCGTGATGAATAGTCAAACCCCACCCTAGACCCCTATGGGTGCGGCAAACTACCCGCCAAATTCCTGAAGTGAAGCAACCTCTCTCAGTAAAATGAGCAGGCCACTCGGCACTTCAAAGAACCTGGTAGTTTATGCACCTCACCTTGGGTCTATCCTAGGAGCAGAAAAAAGTAAAAGAAATAATACAACAGTGGCTACAACCTCAACCCGAATGTGCCCCGTAAAATAATATTACACCACTTTACAATTCACTTCGAATGAAAGAAACTTTCATCTCACATCCCCTGCTATTCATCCACGACGATCCAATAAAGTTCATATACACAAACCAACATCACAGTTATGTGCAATCTCAAACTAACCGACGTATAGCAATTAGCTGAATATTACGAACACATATATCACAACACAGAAGAAACCCGATTAGTCAAGAACTTTAGAATTTCGATCGAAACATATTTTCCATGTCTACCCCAAGTGCAAACCAGCACTCAGAAAAATAATGGGTAGAAACCAAATATACCATAGAACAATACACCCAAAATAAGAAACACAGATGAAAAATGAGCCGACTTGGCCTTGAATCGGCCGTGGAACTACGGCGAAACCCACCGTTTCGCTGCGCTTCCGCGGTTTTCTTGGCGAGTCAGTGACTCATTTTTCTTCGATGATCTTAAAATACCCTGCACTCAATTTTCATTCCTCTGAAATATTTTTTCTGACAGTTTTCAAAATCGACAGAAAGCAAGGGTCCGGGTGTTCCGTTTTCGTGTTTTTACGACGATCGAACTTCTAATAACTTGCTAACTAGCTAGTAAAGGTTTAGTAGTCTTTTATACCACTGTAAGTCGATATCACGCACCCCACAGGTTCGCAGGGAGGAGGAATATTTAAAAAATGATTTTTCAAAGCTCGCAACACCGACTTGAACTCCAGGATCGATACTAAACCTTAACTAGCTAAACTGTATGAGGTTAACTACTCGGATAGGAAGTTATACCTCATGTTACGAGTCCTTCATGTCTTCTTTGTTGTCTTCCTCCTCGTCATAAGCTCCAAGGATCATAACGGATCGATGCCTCCTCGTCGGCCTTCTCGAGTCAAAGACGATCCACCCGAAAGTTTATGGATCAAGCTCCTACTTCAATTCCGAGGTAACTAGGGTACCTAGTTTGCTAAACTAGATGGCCTAGATGATGTAGAGAGTGAAGATGGATTAGTGCGTCTCTAAATGCCCTAGGTTTCTCAACTCATGAGACATGAAGGGCTAGAGGAAGAAGAAGGGGAGCTTGAGGAAGTGAGAGTGAAATAAAGAACATTGAAGTGAGTATGGCTCATTTCTGATGAATAGAATAATGAAGCATACAATAATTGATGTGATAAATATCTCACCAAATATCTAGTAAGCTTCACAAAATATCTAGTGGTGAGTCATGCCATGAGTCACCAAGAGCCATGTTTCACTTAATGCAAACCTCCACCCCATTTCCTCCACCTCATTAAACATTTAATCAAAAGATGAAAACCCTAATGAGGTGTCTTCTTCTAGAAGCTTTTCCGAGTAAATTACGAGAATGCCCTTCATCCGTATATAGATACTCGTATTCGTATTCCGAAAAATACGAATACAAAAGAGACGAAAATAATCCATCAGTATAATACTAGGATTCTGCTTAAACCAAAGCCCACTAGTATTATTTGTCTGAATCATCATACGTGCATACGTACACGTACGCGATCGAACCCTGTCGTAAAACCATACGACCTCTATATCTTTTGCCCGATGCAGGGAAACCCTCTGTGTGGGACTCTAAAGACTCGACACTACGCTGGCAGTTGGTTTAACCACAAGCCGCAAGCAGAACTAGCTGCACGTAACGGCTACCCAAGTATCTGTCAATAAGAAGGCCAATGAGCAAACTCATCTGAACTCCTACTGAACCTATCTGTGGCAATCTCCGTACAATCCGGTCTGTTCGTCTAAGAGTATCGTATATCAGCCTAGGGGCGGTAATCGTCAGACTCCTAATAGCGCAATAAGTCGTGTCGGAGTGTAGCCCAAAACACCCTGAGAAACTACTAGAGTACCTACCAGTATATCTCGCTTGCCTTGGCCAAGGACTTTGTGTAATGGCCTTCCGAACACAGCGCGATATCAACCCCTAATACCGGGAGAGACGAAACTTATCTAACCGCCATTGCCTCCAAGTGCTTCGGAACTGCACCCAACTACTACCTGGAGGCATAGCCCCGCTAATACCGTTTTAGACACCTACTTGGTTTATAGCATTGATTGTTAAGTGAAATAATCTCCCTAGAGTAATCCTACTCATCAGTGGGATCGGGATTCAACTATCATTATGTGATGACCTAGATGGAAACCACTCTAGTTACTACACTTCAGAAGGTATGCTAAATCTGCAGGTTTCCTTTATATTTGAAACTCCCGATGTGATTTTTGCCCCAAGGTCTTATGACCTTGACGAAGGCCAACAAATCATAAGATGCAAGTCAAGTTCTTCCCGTCGTTGTCCTGATTAATTTAGACCCATTCGTACTCGCCCTTGACGAAGGCCATCAAGGCTATACGACTGTCCTAAACTAATGCATCTATCTATACTACAAACAAGCAACACACCGCTACCATTCACTATGCCTTGACGAAGGCCAACAAACATAGCATGAATACGATGTGCTGTTCATTTGAAATGACAGAGGGCTACGACTGGTTTTTGGCGAAACCGTGAACGTAATAAACTTGATATAATTGAAGGAACCATGATAGCTTTTAAAGGAGTGGTTTAGGCTCTGCATTTAAAAGTTGCTTTTTGAAGAAAACCGAGTGGTTTTGAAACCGTTTCAATGATTCAGCTTTGGTTTGTTTTCTTTGCATTAATCAATTAATGCTGTCACATCATTTAATCCTATCATTACAGAAAGAAACGAAAATACAACGTACACTTATGCCGTCCGTGTTCGCCACGAGACCCCGTCATACACCGTTAGGTTACTTAACTAACGGCAGAACGGGAGCTGGACTAGCGCGGGTGCACAAAATATAAGCAACGTTTACTATATATATATCCATTTATCTTACACAATAATAGGTATTCCAGATCACAGATGAATATATTAGATATACTAGGAATTTCACATTTCGTTTAAGCCTATAACAAAAGACGGATACCACGGTCGTGATGAATAGCCAAAACCCCATCATAAATCCCTACGGGTGCGGCAAACAACCCGCCAAATTCCTGAAGTGAAGCAATCTCCCTCAGTAAAATGAGTAGGCCACTCGGCACTTCAAGAACCCGGTAGTTTGTGCACCCCACCTTGGGTCTATCTTAAGAGCAAAAAACAGTAAATGAAATAATACAACGGTGGTTACAATCTCAACCCGGATGTGCCTCGCAAAATAATTTTATATCAAATCTACATCATTACATGAATGAAAGAAAGAAAACACTCTTCTCACATCCCCCGGCTTTTCATCCACGACGATCCAATATTCCATATCAACAAACCAACAACAACAGCAACACTTGTTAGTTATATGTATGCCCTAGAGGCCATTACTGTACATGAGATGTATATTGTAGTGGATGCTGGGACATATATAGGTAGGACTTTCTTGCTCGACATGATAGTACGCTATCTGGTTGCTCTTTATCTTAACATGTACACTTATTGTCTCTCTGTTACATATTGATAAAGCCCTTAGGATGTGTACTCGACTTCCAGGACTATGATGCAGATCATACTAGTGGGGCCTGGATAGTCCAAGAGTACATCCTTCAATGTTCCTAGTCGTAGGAATATCGAGACGGGGCATCGATATTCCAGAGTAGACTAGCGTATATCTTCTCGACCCATGTGATGGGCGATGGATGATCCCATATCCATTGGTGTTTGACATCAGAGATGGTATGCAGGTGCTCAGTGGAGACTGGGTACACTGAACGGACTCGCCAAGAACTCTCAGATGGTATTATACCTCACGTCAGATGGCAGTTCTCTGGTGACACTGGTACAGCTTAGTCTGTTGACCCGAGATCGTCATAGAGTCTTGTGTGTCTCCCACTGTGCTTTGATTTCCACCCTACCACGGCTCTACTGAGTCGTGCAAACAGATGGTTTTTGGGTACTATCTCGATTCACATGGAGGCAATGAGCGATAGGAGGGGATTCGTCTCTCCCGGTATTGGGGGTTGATATTGCGCTATGCTCGACTGGCCATAACTGGAAATCCCAGGCCAGGATTGCTGTGATTTACTGGTAAGTGTTATCAGTAGTTTCACGCTTGTTATGGACCTTACATCGGCATGACTTATCAAGCTACTGGGGTCTGACATTTACCACCCCTAGGCGAGATATGCGACATATCAGACGAACAGACCGAACTATGCGGTAAGTGTTACTGATTGGATTCGCAGGAGTGTGAGCAGGCTTGCTCGTTGATCTTCTGATCGCTCAATATCCGGGTGGCCGTTACGTTTAGCAGACCGCTTGCGGCTTGTGGGTGATTGATATGATCACCACCTACTGCCGGCGTATTGACGAGTCTTTAGAGTCCTACACAAAGGTTTCCTAGCTCAAGCGAAACGAAATAGGAGCGAATATGAGATATGTGCGGGACCGAGAATAATACCAGAATGTGATACTGTATTCTATTCTCGTGATTTGTATCATCAGTCGGTTATATGAGATATAGCCGGGTTACCGAATCAAGTGTTGATTCGATATATTGATACACTAGATATTAGTCGGTTATATGCGATATGACCGGATCGTTAAATCAAGTGTTGATTTAATGATTTAATGTATAATTATATATTTGATATATTACTTTACATTAACTAGTATTTGTTCACTTAAGATTGACTTTCTCACTTTATGTGTACAAGTTGTATATGTGATATATGTTTGTGCACTAGTTTGTATCATGATTGATGATACATGCAAACTTGGGTGTGTGTATGACCTACACCATATTTAAGATAATGGTTTAAGTTTTTATTTATTTTGGTAAAACAAAATGATGGCTTTCTTTGTCTTGGCTTGAAGCTTCATGAAGCTTTTAAGCATCTTTGACAAAGTCCACTCATTTTGTTTTGCATAAGATTTTTATAAACCAAACCATTAACTTAAACTATGGTTTAGTCTCTACAAAGGTTAACTCACCCATGGTTGCATTATGATAGATTTCACTTGATTATTCTTTTTAAAATAATTCATTTTTCTTATTCTTTTCTTTCTTCTTCTTCTTCTTCAAGAAGAAGAAAAGCTTACTAGATTTTTATCAAGTAAAGAAACAAAGTGAGAAATCAAAATCCAAAGTGAACCCACTTCCTATTTCATCATCCTCTATTACTTCCATTTAGTTTAGGGTGTTCTCTTCACAAAGTTCTTGACCTAGTGAAGATGAAGCTTGAGTTTGAGTCTCCTCGACGTAGATCATCTTCGGCCTCGAAGTCAACGACCTAGCCCGTTCATTTCTCCGAGGAAACCATCACTGGAGTCCGGGATCATGATGATCGCAGCGAAGGGACATCAACACGGAGCTTTAGAAGTGAAGGACCGGATCTACAAAAGTTGTAATCCCAAACTCTTAGAAGTAAAATTGTTTACTTGCTTAAAGTTTTCGCATAATCTCTACTATACGATCTTGGTTAGGGTTGTTCGGCACGTCTAATTTTTTAATTGGGCATGGTTGATATCTTGTAGACCCTTGTGACAGTGCCTAGTAACCCTATAGTGGTATCGGAGCCAAGCTAGAGTTTTAGGCGAAGTCTAGGCGAAGTTTAAAGTCCGATCGAACCTGCATAAGTCCGATTAAACCCTTCTCTGGACATTTTTTGAAATCGTGATTTTTCAACATTAAAAATACTTAAAAAATTTAGCAGGCAATTATATGGAACACTGTGAAAAACGACAAAGTGCGCCGCCCAAAGCGCCGCGGAACCGCGGCAAGATCATGGCTCCCGCGGCGGTTCCGCGGCCATAAAGTGACGGTATGCTTTTCTTTTTGCACAGTAATGTTCCTATCAAATTTCCTGATGTTTCTGGGTATTTTTAATTTATACTCAAGAGTTGAGTTTTCTGGGTTGTATTGGGGACTCATTGATTCGATCGGATAATTTACGTTCGTTTAAGTTTTTCCGGATAATTTTAGAAAGTGTTAAAAAGTTCGACCGGATATCAATAACTCACTTTTTCCCCTGCCGGAAAATTTCCAAGTGTTGATTTTTCCCATAGTTTAAGAACGTTCTAAGTCGTGCAAGTAACGCGATGGACCCTCTAGAAGACAACAAACCTTTACCCGATTATGTGACCGTCTTGAATTGCCTTTTGAACCTTAGGGTTTGGGGCAGTACGGCGTTGCCACATGTGAGGCGTTGGCTTGACCCTTCTGCGGCTGGACCATTGGTATTGTGGCATGTGATGGATGTTTTTAAACTCCCCTCAAGTGTTGAGAACTATTTGGGAAAACTTGGTGTTTGATTATTCGATCGGAAAGTTTAACATTGTCTATTTATCTGGAATGTGATACAATATTTGGAATCCACAAGCAGTTATGAGATAACTAAATTGAATGTTGTAAATCTAGCAGTTCAGTCTCAAATGATCGGTTGCCACGGAAATTTTGATGTGATCAAAAGTCCGTCGCAATCACGTAGCGTACGCGGATACTCGCCGGGTAAACTTAATAGACAGCCACGCCCCATAGCCCCGACCAAGTGACTGTAGGAGAACCCCATCGCCAAAAGCATCCGTTCGGGTGCTCGCGGCAGCGGTGTTCCGCCTTAGTGCACTTCTTCGACGGCATCTGGGGGTGTGGCCGTCTACTAAAGTTTGCGACGAGCATTCGATCAGGATGTCGGGAATCTTGTTGAATTGCCCGATTTGATATTGAAAAGAGTTTTTGATATTGAGACTAAAATGCGGGGTTTATAATAGTTATGCATTTGATGTCTAAGGAATTCATTTGATTAGGCATGCGATGTCTAAAAAGGTTGCGGATTCCAACTGTTGTAGTTTTACACTTTCTTTTGTGCGACCGTAAGTGTAATATGTGGTGTATCGCCGGTTTCGTTGCTATACATCAACGACAATTGGGATACGCATATTTACTTACGTTGATGATATGTGATGTTATGTGTTGCTGGATATGTTATATTGGATCGTCATGTTTGAATAGCCGGGTTTTTTTATGTGAGATGAGATTTTTTCTTTTTCATTCATGTAAAATTCATTGTATGTAATATTCTTTTATTGGGGCACTTCCGGGCTGAGGATGATGTCACCATTGTATATTATTTACTTTTCCGCATTAGGACAGATCCAAGGAGGGGAGCACAAGTAACCAGGTTCTAGGGTCCAGTAGGAGACCACCTCGAGGAGTCGAGTCCGGGTCTCCTAACTCTAGAATTGGTAGGGTTGCTTGCCGCTCTCGTAGGGGTCTACGGGTGTGGGATTGGCTATTCATCACGACCGTGGAATCCATGTTTTATATAGGCTTAAAATAAAACACGGACGTCCTAGTATATTCAATATTTCATATGATATTTTCTGCTGCGTTATCTGTGATGTGATCATGTGATATGTTCAGATAGATACTGTATATAGTATATATGATATATTATATAGACGTTGCTTATGTTTTACACCCGCGCTAGCCTTGTCCCGCTCTGCCGTTAGTTACCTAACCTAACGGTGCAGACGGGACATCGAGGCGAATGCGGATGGCATAAGTGTACGTTGTATTTATCTGTGATGTTTAGGTGGACTTAAATGATGGGACATTCATTAATGAGATTAATGAAAGAAAATAAACCTAAATGATGTTGTGGAATCGAATTTCAAAAATCAGGCAGCTCTAGTTGTTGCTTTGCATAGCGGTGTTCCTTGTAGAACATCCAGCACCTTATTCGATAAGAAAAGAGCCGAGATCCCTTCACCGGGAGTGACCTCTTTAGCAATAACTAGCAGATGCTACAACCTTCGGTTTGTCTTTTGACTGCTTTTCAAGTTCTTGCTTTGCATAGTGGTATTGTGAATATCCTGCACCTCATTCGACGAGAAAAGAGCCGAGATCCCTTTACCGGGAGTGACCTCTTTAGCGAAACTAGCAAAAGCCTCAAAAACACTCCATTTTAAACCATTTGATTCCGCAACGAGATCAAGTTCAAAGCGTTAAAGGTTTTCTTAAAAACCATCCGCAACCCTCCGTCATTTTAGGAAATAGAGTACTTAATATTCGTGCTGTGTTTGTTGACCTTAGTTAAGGTACAGTGTACGGTAGCTAAGTGATGTCTTCCTACACCGCATATGATGCGATTAGTTAGGACAGTCGTGTGACTTTTAGGGTTTGAAGGAGGATTTGATAAAAACAGTAGAGTGTAATTAATTAGGTCCGTGCGAAATCACGGGGAACCTTCCTCAAAGTACCGACACTGGCCTGGCTGAAAGATTGACGAACTTGTAGAGTGTAATTAATCCCGGCTAGTCTTTCCTTTTAGGGTTTGAAGGAGGATTTGATAAAAACAGTAGGAGTCGTCCTGATTAGATAAAATATATAACCAATCTAATCTTGCAAGAGCGCACGCAGAGTGTTTTCTTCTCTCTCTCCAGTTAGCGACCATGTCACGCCTTAATCAAGATAATAATATGGATGTATTGACCGAACCCGCTTGTTATACTGAGCTGGGGAACGTTGGTCCCGCTCCAACTTATAATTGTTATAAGACCGAGTAGGAAATAGGGGAATACCAGGATTTCCATGACCGCCCAAACGAAGAAAGTGCATGATGATGCATCTTCTTCGGGTATGTTTATTATAAAGAACTGTGTATCAGTATCCTTTACGTCCTGGGTATGTGATACCGGATCAGGATCCCAAATATGTAATATGTTACAAGGGCTACAGATAGGTAGAGAACTGAGAACCGGTGATAAGTTTCATGAGATAGAAACGGTGCAAGTGTTGCAGCCAAGTCTGTTGGTCACTATCACCCTGTATTACCAGAATACATTGATTATGAACGAATGTTATTAGATACCGAACCTGACATACATCATCATATCAGTCTCTTTATTTATTAAAGAAGGATATAATTTTGTATTGTTGGACAATGTTTTGCACATTTCCTATATCAAGTATTGATCGGTCCAGGCACGTTATCTAAAAGCATGTACATTCTAAATCAAACCACAGTTCTTAACGTACAAAACACACACAAGAGGAAGAGTTCAGAAATAAATGAATCTTTTTTGAGGCATTGTAGACTAGGTCATATCAATGCCACCCGACTAACTAAGTTACATTTAGATGCATATTTAAATCAGTTTGAATTTACATCTTGTGAAACTTTCCAGTCATGTCACAAAGATAAGATGAACATAGCTCTGTTTACTGGAAACAGAGAAAGAGTTAGTGAACTCTTGGGACTGATACACAGTGATGTATGAAGATCCCCAGTCTACATATGCCAGGACTGGTTCTTTGTACTTTCTTACATTCACTGATGATCTCTCAAGATTCGGACACATGTTCCTGTTGAAATACATGTCTGAAAGCTTTTGAGAAATTCAAAGAATATAAGTCAGAAGTAGAGAACAAATATAGGTATAAGTATTATGTCCTTTGATGAGATCAGGGAGGAGAATACTTAGGCATGGAGATCCTGGACTATTCTAAAGGAGAATGAGATTCTCTCTCAGCATTACTCCTCCGTATACACCATAGCACAACGGTGTATCGGGGTGGAGCGATCGCACCCTATGAGATATGGTGCGCTCTATGATGAGTACTACTGAGTTACCTATTTCCTTTCGGGGGTTATGCACTTGAGAAGATGCATACCTATTGAATTGGATTCCAATCAAATCAGTGCCTACCACTCCATATGAGATATGGTGTGGGAAGATCCCATCTCTTAAGCAAGTTAAGATTTGGGGTTGTCCGACCTATGTCAAAAGCAAAAACCGGATAAGATCGAGGCAAGGTCAGTTCTGTAGAACTGGAAGGATTTCTAGCTATACAAACTACATCTGATGATTTGACAGAACCAAAGGATTCAATAGTCCCCGACGAACCTCAGCCTCTCCGCCGATCTGGTAGGGTTCCTCATCCTCCTGAGAGATACTTCGGTTTCTCGATGACAGTGGGAGCGAGGAATGCGTCATGAGATGATGACCCAACTAGTTTCGAGCAGGCCATCGAGAGTAGGGACTCTGTAAGAATAGCTCGATGCTTAGCGATCTGAGATGGAATCCATGTACACCAACAAAGTATGGACTTTGGTTGCAATATCTGAAGGGATTAAATCCCCATCAGGAGCAAGTATATCTTGAGAAGATTACTTGGTGTAGATGGAAAGGTTGAGACTTTCAAAGCTAGACTTGTTAAAGGTTTTCGTCATCGACCAGGCGTGGATAATGATGAAACCTTTTCCAGCGGATATGCTTAAGTCCATCCGGATCCTACTTGCCATTGCTGCATACCATGACTGCGATATCTGGTGGTTAGGTATCATGACTGCTTTTCTGAATATTGATTTAGAAGAGAACGTCTATAAGAACATAGCCAGAGGGCTTCGTAAACTGTGGGAGCAGCGGAAACGTGTGCAAGTTGCTTTACAGGTTAAAGCAGGCGTCGCAAAGTTGGAATGTCTGTTTTGATGTAGTAATCAAAGGGTTTGATTTCATCAAAATGGTAGATGAACCTTGTATATACAAAAAAGGTAGTAGGGAGTATGATGGTGATCCTCGTATTGTGCGTGGATGACATACTCTTGATAGGGAAAGAGTTTCCTATTCTACGCATAGTCAATCTCCTCTTATCACAAGGATTCTCCAAATAGGATAAAGGTGATACCTCCTAAATCCTGGGATTTGGATCTAAGAATGGATGTTAGGATTCTCACTAGGTGCAGTGAGATGGTATCAATCGATCCTAGGGAGAATCACTGGAAAGGTTCCAGAGTGATAAAGAAGACTGAATGTCAGTCACAGGCATTGTCTTTACCCTCAGTGGAGGCGTGGTATATTGGAAGAGTTCCAAGCTAGATATCGTGGCAAACTAGACGATAAAGGCTGGTGACATCGCTATCAAAGATACTACCAAAGAGGCAGTTAGGGTGTATATTAGTTCATGAGATGAACTAGGTTCCTACCATTGTGTGACAATGGAAGTGTGGTTTTGACCCAGGAACCACGGTCCCATCAGTGACCCAGACATATTTCAAGGCAGTATCACCTGATCATGGAGATAGTTGATCTCCAGGGAGATCGAGGTTAGGAGAGTAGACTTAGAGGACAACACGGCGTATCCACTCACAAAGGCTTTTTCCCAGAGAGAGACTTTTATGGGATGGTTGAGTATGAGATACTACAACCACTGCTACAGATGACCCTAGTGCAAGTGGGAGATTGTTAGTTATATGTATGCCCTAGAGGCGATTACTGTACATGAGATGTATATTGTAGTGGATGCTGGGACATATATAGGTAGGACTTTCTTGCTCGACATGATAGTACGCTATCTGGTTGCTCTTTATCTTAACATGTACACTTATTGTCTCTCTGTTACATGTTGATAAAAGCCCTTAGGATGTGTACTCGACTTCCAGGACTATGATGAGATCATACTAGTGGGGCCTGGGTAGTTCAAGAGTACATCCTTCAATGTTCCTAGTCGTAGGATTATCGAGACGGGGCATCGATATTCCAGAGTAGACTAGCGTATATCTTCTCGACCCATGTGATGGACGATGGATGATCCCATATCCATTGGTGTTTGACATCAGAGATGGTATGCGGGTGCTCAGTGGAGACTGGGTACACTGAACGGACTCGCCGAGAACTCCCAGATGGTATTATACCTCACGTCAGATGGCAGTTCTCTGGTGACACTGGTACAACTTAGTCTGTTGACCCGAGATCGTCATAGAGTCTTGTGTGTCTCCCACTGTACTTTGATTTCCACCCTACCACGGCTCTACTGAGTCGTGCAAACAGGTGGTTTTTGGGTACAGTCCCGATTCACATAGAGGCAATGAGCGATAGGAGGGGATTCGTCTCTCCCGGTATTGGGGGTTGATGTTGCGCTATGCTCGACTGGCCATAACTGGAAATCCCTGGCCAGGGTTGCTGTGATTTACTGGTAAGTGTTATCAGTAGTTTCACGCTTGTTATGGACCTTACATCGGCATGACTTATCAAGCTACTGGGGTCTGACGTTTACCACCCCTAGGCGAGATATGCGACATATCAGACGAACAGACCGAACTGTGCGGTAAGTGTTACTGGTTGGATTCGCAGGAGTGTGAGCAGGCTTGCTCGTTGATCTTCTGATCGCTCAATACCCGGATGGTCGTTACGTTTAGCAGACCGCTTGCGGCTTGTGAGTGATTGATATGATCACCACCTACTGCCGGCGTATTGACGAGTCTTTAGAGTTCTACACAGAGGTTTCCTAGCTCAAGCGAAACGAAATAGGAGTGCATATGAGATATGTGCGGGACCGAGAATAATACCAGTATGTGATACTGTATTCTATTCTCGCGATTTGTATCATCAGTCGGTTATATGAGATATAGCCGGGTTACCGAATCAAGTGTTGATTCGATATATTGATACACTAGATATTAGTCGGTTATATGCGATATGACCGGATCGTTAAATCAAGTGTTGATTTAATGATTTAATGTATAATTATATATTTGATATATTACTTTACATTAACTAGTATTTGTTCACTTAAGATTGACTTTCTCACTTTATGTGTACAAGTTGTATATGTGATATATGTTTGTGCACTAGTTTGTATCATGATTGATGATACATGCAAACTTGGGTGTTTGTATGACTTACACCATATTTAAGATAATGGTTTAAGTTTTTATTTATTTTGGTAAAACAAAATGATGGCTTTCTTTGTCTTGGCTTGAAGCTTCATGAAGCTTTAAGCATCTTTGACAAAGTCCACTCATTTTGTTTTCATAAGATTTTTATAAACCAAACCATTAACTTAAACTATGGTTTAGTCTCTACAAAGGTTAACTCACCCATTGTTGCATTATGATAGACTTCACTTGATTATTCTTTTTAAAAATAATTCATTTTTCTTATTCTTTTCTTTCTTCTTCTTCTTCTTCTTCAAGAAGAAGAAAAGCTTACTAGATTTTTATCAAGTGAAGAAACAAAGTGAGAAATCAAAATCCAAAGTGAACCCGCTTCCTATTTCATCATCATCTATTACTTCCATTTAGTTTAGGGTGTTCTCTTCACAAAGTTCTTGACCTAGTGAAGATGGAGCTTGAGTTTGAGTCTCCTCGACGTAGATCATCTTCGGCCTCGAAGTCAACGACCTAGCCCGTTCATTTCTCCGAGGAAACCATCACTGGAGTCCGGGATCATGATGATCGCAGCGAAGGGACGTCAACACGAAGCATTCGAAGTGAAGGACCGGATCTACAAAGGTTGTAATCCCAAACTCTTAGAAGTAAAATTGTTTACTTGCTTAAAGTTTTCGCATAATCTCTAGTATACGATCTTGGTTAGGGTTGTTCGGCACGTCTAATTTTTTAATTGGGCATGGTTGATACCTTGTAGACCCTTGTGACAGTGCCTAGTAACCCTATAGTGGTATCGGAGCCAAGCTAGAGTTTTAGGCGAAGTCTAGACGAAGTTTAAAGTCTTTTCGAACCCACATAACCCCGATTAAACCCTTCTCTGGACATTTTTTGAAATCGTGATTTTTCAACATTAAAAATACTTAAAAAATTCAGCAGGCAATTATATGGAACACTGTGAAAAACGACAAAGTGCGCCGCCCAAAGCGCCGCGGAACCGCGGCAAGATCATGGCTCCCGCGGCGGTTCTGCGGCTATAAAGTGACATCATGCTTTTCTTTTTGCACAGTAATGTTCCTATCAAATTTCCTGATGTTTCTGGGTATTTTTAATTTATACTCAAGAGTTGAGTTTTCTGGGTTGTATTGGGGACTCATTGATTCCATCGGATAATTTAACTTCGTTTAAGTTTTTCCGGGTAATTTTAGAAAGTGTTAAAAAGTTCGACCGGATATCAACAACTCACTTTTTCCCCTGCAGGAAAATTTCCAAGTGTTGATTTTTCCCATAGTTTAAGAACGTTCTAAGTCGTGCAAGTAACGCAATGGACCCTCTAGAAGACAACAAACCTTAACTCGATTATGTGACCGTCTTGAACTGCCTTTTGAACCTTAGGGTTTGGGGCAGTACGGCGTTGCCACATGTAAGGCGTTGGCTTGACCTTTCTGCGGCTGGACCATTGGTACTGTGGCATGTGATGGATGTTTTTAAACTCCCCTCAAGTGTTGAGAACTATTTGGGAAAACATGGTGTTTGATTATTCGATCGGAAAGTTTAACATTGTCTATTTATCTGGAATGTGATACAATATTTGGAATCCACAAGCAGTTATGAGATAACTAAATTGAATGTTGTAAATCTAGCGGTTCAGTCTCAAATGATCGGTTGCTACGGAAATTTTGATGTGATCAAAAGTCCGTCGCAATCACGTAGCGTACGCGGATACTCGCCGGGTAAACTTAATAGACATCCACGCCCCATAGCCCTGACCAAGTGACTGTAGCAGAACCCCATCGCCAAAAGCATCCATTCGGGTGCTCGCGGCAGCAGTGTTCCGCCTTAGTGCACTTCTTCGACGGCATCTGGGGGTGCGGCCGTCTACTAAAGTTTGCGAAGAGCATTCGATCAGGATGTCGGGAATCTTGTTGAATTGCCCAACTTGATATTGAAAAGAGTTTTCGATATTGAGACTAAAATGCGGGGTTTATAATAGTTATGCATTAGATGTCTAAGGAATTCATTTGATTAGGCATGCGATATCTAAAAAGGTTGCGGATTCCAACTATTGTAGTTTTACACTTTCTTTTGTGCGACCGTAAGTGTAATATGTGGTGTATCGCCGGTTTCGTTGCTATACATCAACGACAATTGGGATACGCATATTTACTTACGTTGATGATATGTGATATTATGTATTGTTGGATATGTTATATTGGATCGTCATGTTTGAATAGTCGGGGTTTTTTATGTGAGATGAGATTTTTTCTTTTTCATTCATGTAAAATTCATTGTATGTAATATTCTTTTATTGGGGCACTTCCGGGCTGAGGATGATGTCACCATTGTATATTATTTACTTTTCCGCATTAGGACAGACCCAAGGAGGGGAGCACAAGTAACCGGGTTCTACGGTCCAGTGGAAGACCACCTCGAGGAGTCGAGTCGGGGTCTCCTAACTCTAGAATTGGTAGGGTTGCTTGCCGCTCTCGTAGGGGTCTACGGGTGTGGGATTGGCTATTCATCACGACCGTGGAATCCGTGTTTTATATAGGCTCAAAATAAAACACGGACGTCCTAGTATATCCAATATTTCATATGATATTTTCTGCTGCGTTATCTGTGATGTGATCATGTGATATGTTCAGATAGATACTGTATATAGTATATATGATATATTATATAGACGTTGCTTATGTTTTACACCCGCGCTAGCTCTGCCCCGCTCTGCCGTTAGTTATCTAACCTAACGGTGCAGACGGGACATCGAGGCGAATGCGGATGGCATAAGTGTACGTTGTATTTATCTGTGATGTTTAGGTGGACTTAAATGATGGGACGTTCATTAATGAGATTAATGAAAGAAAATAAACCTAAATGATGTTGTGGAATCGAATTTCAAAAATCAAGTAGCTCTAGTTGTTGCTTTGCATAGCGGTGTTCCTTGTAGAACATCCAGCACCTTATTCGATAAGGAAAGAGCCGAGATCCCTTCACCGGGAGTGACCTCTTTAGCAATAACTAGCATATGCTACAACCTTCGGTTTTTCTTTTAACTGCTTTTCTAGTTCTTGATTTGCATAGTGGTATTGTGAATATCCTGCATCTCATTCGACGCGGAAAGAGCCGAGATCCCTTTACCGGGAGTGACCTCTTTAGCGAAACTAGCTAAAGCCTCAAAAACACTCCATTTTAAACCATTTGATTCCGCAACGAGATCAAGTTCAAAGCGTTAAAGGTTTTCTTAAAAACCATCCGCAACCCTCCGTCATTTTAGGAAGTAGAGTACTTAGTATTCGTGCTGTGTTTGTTGACCTTAGTTAAGGCACAGTATACGGTAGCTAAGTGATGTCTTCCTACACCGCATATGATGCGATTAGTTAGGACAGTCGTGTGACTTTGTTGACCTTAGTTAAGGGTCATATAGGTGTGTCTAATTAATCACAAAATAACGGGTAGAACTTGACTAGTGCTTATGATTTGTTGACCATAGTTAAGGTCATAAGTGCTAGGGGTAAAAACCTTTATCGGGAGTTTCAAGTGTTGAAATTTGCAATGAGATTGCATACCTTCTATATGATAGTTGGATCCTGATACCCACTGCGAGTAATTGTTACTCCTGGGAGAGTTTTGCACTTTACAATTAGCCGATCAAGTAGGTGTCTAGAAAGGTGTCAACGGGGTTACGCCCCTGGGAAAACGAGGTTTATTTTAATTAGGTCCGTGCGAAAGCACGGGGAACCTCTCTCAAAATACCGACACTGGCCTGGCTGAAAGATTGACGAACTTGTAGAGTGTAATTAATCCCGGCTAGTCTTTCCTTTTAGGGTTTGAAGGAGGATTTGATAAAAACAGTAGGAGTCGTCCTGATTAGATAAAATATATAACCAATCTAATCTTGCACGAGCGCACGCAGAGTGTTTTCTTCTCTCTCTCCAGGCAGTGACCATGTCACGCCTTAATCAAGATAATAATATGGATGTATTGACTGAACCCGCTTGTTATACTGAGCTGGGGAACGTTGGTCCCGCTCCAATTTATAATTGTTATAAGACCGAGCAGAAAATAGGGGAATACCAGGATTCCCATGACCGCCCAAACGAAGAAAGTGCATGACGATGCATCTTCTTCGGGTATGTTTATTACAAAGAACTGTTTCTCAGTATCCTTTACGTCCTTAGTATGTGATACCGTATCAGGATCCTAAATATGTAATATGTTACATGGGCTACAGATAGGTAGAGAACTGAGAACCGGTGATAAGTTTCATGAAATAGAAACGGTGCAAGTGTTGCAGCTAAGTCTGTTGGTCACTATCACCCTGTATTAGCAGAATACATTGATTATGAACGAATGTTATTAGATACCGAACCTGACATACAACATCATATCGGTCTCTTTATTTATTAAAGAAGGATATAATTTTGTATTGTTGGACAATGTTTTGCACATTTCCTATATCAATTATTAATCGGTCCAGGCACGTTATCTAAAAGCATGTACATTCTAAATCAAACCACAGTTCTTAACGTACAAAACACACACAAGAGGAAGAGTTCAGAAATAAACGAATCCTTCTTGAGGCATTGTAGACTAGGTCATATCAATGCGACCCGACTAGCTAAGTTACATTTAGATGCATATTTAAATCAGTTTGAATTTACATCTTGTGAAACTTGCCAGTCATGTCACAAAGATAAGATGAACATAGCTCTGTTTACTGGAAACAGAGAAAGAGTTAGTGAACTCTTGGGACTGATACATAGTGATGTTTGAAGGTCCCCAGTCTACATATGCCAGGACTGGTTCTTTGTACTTTCTTACATTCACTGATGATCTCTCAAGATTCGGACATATGTTCCTGTTGAAACACATGTCTGAAGCTTTTGAGAAATTCAAAGAATATAAGTCAGAAGTAGAGAACAAATACAGGTATAAGTATTATGTCCTTTGATGAGATCATGGAGGAGAATACTTAAGCATGGAGATCCTGGACTATTCTAAAGGAGAATGAGATTCTCTTTCAGCATTACTCCTCCGTATACACCATAGCACAACGGTGTATCGGGATGGAGCGATCGCACCCTATGAGATATGGTGCGCTCTATGATGAGTACTACTGAGTTACCTATTTCCTTTCGGGGGTTATGCACTTGAGAAGATGCATACCTATTGAATTGGATTCCAATCAAATCAGTGCCTACCACTCCATATGAGATATGGTGTGGGAAGATCCCATCTCTTAAGCAAGTTAAGATTTGGGGTTGTCCGACCTATGTCAAAAGCAAAAACCGGATAAGATCGAGGCAAGGTCAGTTCTGTAGAACTGGAAGGATTTCTAGCTATACAAACTACATCTGATGATTTGACAAAACCAAAGGATTCAATAGTCTCCGACGAATCTCAGCCTCTCCGCCGATCTGGTAGGGTTCCTCATTCGCCTGAGAGATACTTCGGTTTCTCGATGACAGTGGGAGCGAGGAATGCGTCATGAGATGATGACCCAACTAGTTTCGAGCAGGCCATCGAGAGTAGGGTCTCTGTAAGAATGGCTGGATGCTTAGCGATCTGAGATGGAATCCATGTACACCAACAAAGTATAGACTTTGGTTGCAATATCTGAAGGGATTAAATCTCCATCAGGAGCAAGTATATCTTGAGAAGATTACTTGGTGTAGATGGAAAGGTTGAGACTTTCAAAGCTAGACTTGTTAAAGGTTTTCGTCATCGACCAGGCGTGGATAATGATGAAACCTTTTCCAGCGGATATGCTTAAGTCCATCCGGATCCTACTTGCCATTGCTGCATACCATGACTGCGATATCTGGTGGTTGGGTGTCATGACTGCTTTTCTGAATATTGATTTAGAAGAGAACGTCTATAAGAACACAGCCAGAGGGCTTCGTAAACTGTGGGAGCAGCGGAAACGTGTGCAAGTTGCTTTACAGGTTAAAGCAGGCGTCGCAAAGTTGGAACTTCTGTTTTGATGTGGTAATCAAAGGGTTTGATTTCATCAAAATGTTAGATGAACCTTGTATATACAAAAAAGGTAGTAGGGAGTATGGTGGTGATCCTCGTATTGTGCATGGATGACATACTCTTGATAGGGAAAGAGTTTCCTATGCTACGCATGGTCAATCTCCTCTTATCACAAGGATTCTCCAAATAGGATAAAGGTGATACCTCCTAAATCCTGGGATTTGGATCTAAGAATGGATGTTAGGATTCTCACTAGGTGCAGTGAGATGGTGTCAATCGATCCTAGGGAGAATCACTGGAAAGGTTCCAGAGTGATAAGGAAGACTGAATGTCAGTCACAGGTATTGTCTTTACCCTCAGTGGAGGGGCGGTATGTTGGAAGAGTTCCAAGCCAGATATCGTGGCTAACTAGACGATAAAGGCTGGTGACATCGCTATCAAAGATACTACCAAAGAGGCAGTTAGGGTGTATATTAGTTCATGAGATGAACTAGGTTCCTACCATTGTGTGACAATGGAAGTGTGGTTTTGACCCAGGAACCACGGTCCCATCAGTGACCCAGACATATTCCAAGGCAGTATCACCTGATCATGGAGATAGTTGATCTCCAGGGAGATCGAGGTTAGGAGAGTAGACTTAGAGGACAACACGGCGTATCCACTCACAAAGGCTTTTTCCCAGAGAGAGACTTTTATGGAATGGTTGAGTATGAGATACTACAACCACTGCTACAGATGACCCTAGTGCAAATGGGAGATTGTTAGTTATATGTATGCCCTAGAGGCGATTACTGTACATGAGATGTATATTGTAGTGGATGCTGGGACATATATAGGTAGGACTTTTTTGCTCGACATGATAGTACGCTATCTGGTTGCTCTTTATCTTAACATGTACACTTATTGTCTCTCTGTTACATGTTGATAAAAGCCCTTAGGATGTGTACTCGACTTTCAGGACTATGATGCAGATCATACTAGTGGGGCCTGGGTAGTCCAAGAGTACATCCTTCAATGTTCCTAGTCGTAGGAATATCGAGACGGGGCATCGATATTCCAGAGTAGACTAGCGTATATCTTCTCGACCCATGTGATGGGCGATGGATGATCCCATATCCATTGGTGTTTGACATCAGAGATGGTATGCGGGTGCTCAGTGGAGACTGGGTATACTGAACGGACTCGCCGAAAACTCCCAGATGGTATTATACCTCACGTCAGATGGCAGTTCTCTGGTGACACTGGTACAGCTTAGTCTGTTGATCCAAGATCGTCATAGAGCCTTGTGTGTCTCCCACTGTGCTTTAATTTCCACCCTACCACGGCTCTACTGAGTCGTGCAAACAGGTGGTTTTTGGGTACAGTCCCGATTCACATGGAGGCAATGAGCGATAGGTGGGGATTCGTCTCTCCCGGTATTGGGGGTTGATGTTGCGCTATGCTCGACTGGCCATAACTGGAAATCCCTGGCCAGGGTTGCTGTGATTTACTGGTAAGTGTTATAAGTAGTTTCACGCTTGTTATGGACCTTACATCTGTAGGGTGTTTTTCGTCACCCCATTGAGATGGAAATACGCGCGAGCTTGTCAGGCGCATTACAGATTCCCCCTGCCTAGGGTAGGCCGGGGTTTATTGATTGTGGGGATCCAAATCTCCGGCGGCCGCGGACTAAGCTGCCGTTAATTACCCCTCGCATTTGGAGCGAGGGAACCTCCGATTGACGGGTTAAACTGGTCATGCGAACTCAATGTGCAGTGTACGTGTGTTGTGTTTTGGAGGGGTTATGGATATATCGAGGGCTTCACAGAGTTTTTACGGGGGTCCCGCTACCCGGATAGCGGGCTGGGGGTCAAGGGGGCTAGCAGCCCCCTTGCGGGGTGCGGGGCAGCGCCCCGTTAGAAATTTTTTCTAACGGGGAGGCATATTTAGCGTGGAGTGCATAAAAAAAGGGGGAAAAAGCGTCTTAAAGACGCGTGCATGGCATGTGGGGCATGGTGCCCGGAGTCACGTGCGCGCGCATGGGCGCTTTAGTGCCCGGGGTCACGTGCGCGCACGTGACCATTGGGCGCCCCAGCGCCCGGGGTCACGTGGCGCACACGTGACCATTGGGCGCCTCAGCGCCCGGGGTCACGTGGGCACACGTGACCAAAGGGCGCCTTGGCGCCTCGGGGTCACGTGGGCGCACGTGACCGAAAGGCGCCTCAGCGCCCGGGGTCACGTGGGCACACGTGACCCAAGGGGGCCTTGGCGCCTCGGGGTCACGTGGGCACACGTGACCACTGGGCGCATTGGCGCCCGGGGTCACGTGGGCACACGTGACCTATGGGCGCCTTGGCGCCCCGGGGTCGTGTGGCACCCATGTGACCGCGGGAAGGGGGCTTAGCCCCTGGGCTGGGGAGTTGAACTCCCAAAAGGGATTTTTTTGGAGTTAAACTCCTAGCAGAAATTTGATTTATGGAGTTAAACTCCAACAGATCTAGAAAGGAGTTAAACTCCTAGGAATCTTTGGTTTTTTCTTTTGAGCCTTGGATCTGTCCAAAGTTAGATTCTTGGAGATGGGTCTCCTTCTTCTTCTTGTCTTTTGGCCGGATCTTGAAGATCAAGAGATGTGAGATTTTAAAAATCTCTTCTTTTTCGAGATCTGGTGGGAGATCTGAGTTCCCCTTTGTGGGTTTTGTGGTGAAAAACTATTTATTTTGGGAAAAAGAAGAGTTAAACTCTTGATTTAATTCAAAAGAAAGAAGAAGGTTTTTGGAACCTTGGAGAAGGAGCAGGAGGCACAAAGAACCCTAGTTTTTGGGGGAATGAAAAAGTGTTCTTATTATTCATCATCATGTTGCCTTTTATAGGCTTACACATTTACATATAGCCCCTTGGGCTTTTCAAAATGGCTTTTTGCCTATCCCATGGCTTATGTGTCATTTGTTTTTGTACATAAGCCATGAGCTTACAAAAATTTGGCTTTATGCCCATTTTGCATACATTCATGCACAAAAATTACATAAAAATTATTTGTTACATGATTTTTGTTGTTGGCACGGAGGAGGCTGGCCGCGGGCTCGACTTGGGCATGGGCCCGCTTGACCTGGGCTTGGGCCCACCTGGCTTGAGGTTGACCTTGACTTTGACTCGGTCAACGGGGGTGTAAATTTTTACCCCAACAAAGTGCCCCCCATCAATAAATGCACACAGCATATATGGGTCGTGTGCATGAAATTGATGGATCTTCTTTCACGTGGAGGCGACTTGCTTTGGTTCCCACTTTTTGGGACGCACTGCCCTTTTTACGACATGGACGGTCGACGCTTGACGCGTCTCCGAGACGGAGTGTCCGTGGTAGACGTTTCCCTGACCCGGAGTGATTTGGTTCCCGATTTGTGGGAAGCCTGCACTGCCCTTTTTGCGACATGGACGGTCGACGCTCTGATCCGAAGCGATTTGGGTTCCCAATTTGCGGGAGCCTGCACTGCCCTTTTTGCGACATGGACGGTCGACGCTCTGATCCGGAGCGATTTGGGCTCCCAATTTGCGGGAGCCTGCACTGCCCTTTTTGCGACATGGACGGTCGACGCTCTGATCCGAAGCGATTTGGGTTCCCAATTTGCGGGAGCCTGCACTGCCCTTTTTGCGACATAGACGGTCGACGCTCTGTTACGAAGCGATTTGGGTTCCCAGTTTGCGGGAGCCTGCACTGCCCTTTTTGCGACATAGACGGTCGACGCTCTGATCCGGAGCGATTTGGGTTCCCAATTTGCGGGAGCCTGCACTGCCCTTTTTGCGACATAGACGGTCAACGCTCTGTTACGAAGCGATTTGGGTTCCCAGTTTGCGGGAGCCTGCACTGCCCTTTTTGCGACATAGACGGTCGACGCTCTGATCCGAAGCGATTTGGGTTCCCAGTTTGCGGGAGCCTGCACTGCCCTTTTTGCGACATAGACGGTCGACGCTCTGTTACGAAGCGATTTGGTTTCCCAATTTGCGGGAGCCTGCACTGCCCTTTTTGCGACATAGACGGTCGACGCTCTGATCCGGAGCGATTTGGGTTTCCAGTTTGCGGGAGCCTGCACTGCCCTTTTTGCGACATAGACGGTCGACGCTCTGATCCGGAGCGATTTGGGTTCCCAGTTTGCGGGAGCCTGCACTGCCCTTTTTGCGACATAGACGGTCGACGCTCTGTTACGAAGCGATTTGGGTTCCCAATTTGCGGGAGCCTGCACTGCCCTTTTTGCGACATGGACGGTCGACGCTCTGATCCGGAGCGATTTGGGTTCCCAATTTGTGGGGAGCCTGCACTGCCCGTTTTACGACATGGACGGTCGACGCTTGATTTGACTTGCTCTGCTTCTTGCAGTGTCAGGGGTAGACTTGACTTTCTCCGCTTCTTGCGGTGTCGAGATTGGATTCTGACTTGCTCCGCTTTCTGCGGTGTCGGAGTGGAAGTTGACTTGTTGATTTTGATTTCGAGGCGGAGCATAATTCCGACGAGGAGGTCGTTATCCCGAGGCAAAGCATGATTTCGACACGGGGTAAATTCTGGGACAAAGCGTGATTCCGCCACAGAGGTTGTTGGTTTGATTTGATTTGGTGTTGACATCAGCATCGCTATACTGGAATATGGTATCAGGAGCGAATCATCATCTGTCTTGAGAGGATTTGGGAATTGGTTTTGTTTTGGCATCTGCATTGCTGCACTGGAATAATGCCAGGAGCAACTCATCATTTGCCCCGAGAAGATTTGGATTTGGTTTTTTTTTGTTTGGCATCTGCATTGCTGCACTGGAATAATGCCAGGAGCAACTCATCATGTGCCCCGAGAGGATTTGGATTTGGTTTGTTTGGCATCTGCATTGCTGCACTGGAATAATGCCAGGAGCAACTCATCATGTGCCCCGAGAGGATTTGGGAATTGGCGGCTTACGAGACAGGTTTAGATCCCTGTCACATAAGGCTTTTCAATTTTATGGGCCGTGAGGGTCCCATAAAAGCATTTTCTCCCTACGAGTCGAAAGGATCTCGTAGGTGTATTTTCTCCTTAGGAGTCGTGGGGACTCCTAGGTGTATTGCTCCTTTGTGAGTCGTAAAGATCTTACGCGGGAATTTTCTCCTCACAAAGTCGAGAGGACTTTGTGAGTGCATTTCATTTCTTCTTTTTTTTACGAGTTTGCGCCCTTTCGGGTTTTCATAAACTCGCCGGCAGTCCTGCTGTTTTTACTCACGGAGCCCTTTCGGGTTTTCATCCGCGCCCATTTTGCTTGTGGACATACCGTTCTTCTTTTTTTTTTTCCTTTTTTATTCTCTTTTTTTTTCTTTTTTCCTTTTTTTTTTTTGGAATCTTCCCTGCCGGTGGGACTTTGAATATGGTCTCGCCGGTAGGACTTGGGAGAGATTGGTATCGTTCTACGCCCGTAGATTGTATACGGTTTTACAGGATGTATGATCCAGACCGTAGGGCCAAAAACATTTCGGGACTTTGTTGGCGTCTGCATCGCTGAACTGGAATATGGTACCAGGAGCGACTCATCATTCGCCACTTGGGGATTGGGATTTGGAATTTGGTTGGCGTCTGCATCGCTGCGCTGGAATATGGTACCAGGAGCGACTCATCATTCGCCACTTGGGGATTGGGGAGCGATGGCTTAGGAGACAGGTTTGGATCCCTATCACCTAAGACTTTTCAATTTTATGGGCCGTGAGGGTCCCATAAAAGCATTTTCTCCCTACGAGTCGTAAGGATCCCGCAGGTGTATTTTCTCCTTAAGAGTCGTGAGAACTCCCAAGTGTGTTTTTCCTTCGTGAGTCGTAAGGATCCCACGAAGGTTTGTTCTCCTCATGCATCGTAAGGACACATGAGTGGGTCTTCTTAATGAAGCATAATTCCAAAGGCGGAGACCAGCCGCGTAATTGGTGGTTGCAGTGGGGAATGGGTATACTGAGAATTATTTGAGCCCGTGGATTGTATACGGTAGTCAATTTGGGGACTGGCCGTAGGGCGGGAAGAATTTTGGAAATTTGAATTTTTGTTGGCGTCTGTATCGCTGCACTGGAATATGGTACCAGGAGCAACTCATCATCCGCCGTTTTTTTTTTTTTTTTTTTTTTATTTTACCGCGATTGCTCTAATATTTCAGCTTTTCTTATCGCGAAGGTCGCGATTGCCCTATCATTTCGGCTATTTATTCGCGGTTGCCCCATCATTTCGGCTTTATTTTCATTTTTATTTTTACTCGCTGATTTTTATTGCGAGTTGCCCCATCATTTCGGCTTTTCTTTATTTTTCTTTTATTTACACATTTTTTTTTATTTACATTTTTTTTTACATTCCCAGTTTAACGACTTAGAGGTCGATTATTCCCAGTTTAATGACGTGGTGGTCGACTGTTTCCAGTTTAACGACTTAGCGGTCATCTGTTTCCAGTTTAAAGACTTAGGGGTCTACTGTTTCCAGTTTAACGACTTGGAGGTCATGCTGTTTCCAGTTTAACGACATAGAGGTCAGCTGTTTCCAGTTTAAAGACGTAGAGGTCATCTGCTTCCAGTTTAAAGACTTGGAGGTCATCTGTTTCCAGTTTAAAGACTTGGAGGTCTACTGTTTCCAGTTTAAAGACGTAGAGGTCATCTGTTTCCAGTTTAACGACATGGAGGTCATGCTGTTTCCAGTTTAAAGACGTAGAGGTCATCTGTTTCCAGTTTAACGACGTAGAGGTCATCTGTTTCCAGTTTAACGACGTGGAGGTCAACTGTGTTTCCAGTTTAAAGACTTGGCGGTCTATTGTGCCCAGTTTAACGACTTGGCGGTCATCTGTTTCCAGTTTAACGACTTAGAGGTCATCTGTTTCCAGTTTAACGACTTAGAGGTCATCTGTTTCCAGTTTAACGACGTAGAGGTCATCTGTTTCCAGTTTAACGACGTGGAGGTCAACTGTGTTTCCAGTTTAAAGACGTAGAGGTCTATTGTGCCCAGTTTAACGACTTGGCGGTCATCTGTTTCCAGTTTAACGACTTAGAGGTCATCTGTTTCCAGTTTAACGACTTAGAGGTCATCTGTTTCCAGTTTAACGACTTAGAGGTCAGCTGTTTCCAGTTTAAAGACGTGGAGGTCATCTGTTTCCAGTTTAAAGACGTAGTGGTCATGCTGTTTCCAGTTTAAAGACTTAGAGGTCATCTGTTTCCAGTTTAACGACTTAGAGGTCATCTGTTTCCAGTTTAACGACTTAGAGGTCATCTGTTTCCAGTTTAACGACTTAGAGGTCAGCTGTTTCCAGTTTAACGACGTGGTGGTCATCTGTTTCCAGTTTAAAGACTTAGAGGTCATCTGTTTCCAGTTTAAAGACGTAGAGGTCATCTGTTTCCAGTTTAACGACTTAGAGGTCATCTGTTTTCCAGTTTAACGACGTAGAGGTCAGCTGTTTCCAGTTTAAAGACGTGGAGGTCATCTGTTTCCAGTTTAAAGACGTAGTGGTCATGCTGTTTCCAGTTTAAAGACTTAGAGGTCATCTGTTTCCACTTTAACGACTTAGAGGTCATCTGTTTCCAGTTTAACGACTTAGAGGTCAGCTGTTTCCAGTTTAACGACGTAGAGGTCAGAGAAGATACCTGATTGGGTAGTTGTCGGGGGTACCGCTGGAGTTTGCCCGAGATGACTTATTACTTTGTCAGTGTTGATGGCCTTGCCCCCAGCTGGGGCCAAGAAAAATCGTTCAAATACCGACTTGCATCGAATATGGCAATTGGAAATTGTTAACCCCTGCAAATAAAAACATTATTTCAGTATAGGCAATCGATATGTATATTGATTGAGTTCGCATGAACATTTAACCCGAAATATGGGAGGAGAGATGGTCCCACCGGGCATGCCAGAACCTGTAGGGTGTTTTTCGTCACCCCATTGAGATGGGAATACGCGCGCGCTTGTCAGGCGCATTACAGATTCCCCCTGCCTAGGGTAGGCCGGGGTTTATTGATTGTGGGGATCCGAATCTCCGGCGGCCGCGGACTAAGCTGCCGTTAATTACCCCTCGCATTTGGAGTGAGGGAACCTCCGATTGACGGGTTAAACTGGTCATGCGAACTCAATGTGCAGTGTACGTGTGTTGTGTTTTGGAAGGGTTATGGATATATCGGGGGCCTCGCAGAGTTTTTACGGGAGTCCTGCTACCCGGATAGCGGGCTGGGGGTCAAGGGGGCTAGCAGCCCCCTTGCGGGGTGCGGGGCAGCGCCCCGTTAGAAATTTTTTCTAACGGGGAGGCATATTTAGCGTGGGGGTCAAGGGATTTTTTTGGAGTTAAACTCCTAGCAGAAATTTGATTTATGGAGTTAAACTCCAACAGATCTAGAAAGGAGTTAAACTCCTAGGAATCTTTGGTTTTTTCTTTTGAGCCTTGGATCTGTCCAAAGTTAGATTCTTGGAGATGGGTCTCCTTCTTCTTCTTGTCTTTTGGCCGGATCTTGAAGATCAAGAGATGTGAGATTTTAAAAATCTCTTCTTTTTCGAGATCTGGTGGGAGATCTGAGTTCCCCTTTGTGGGTTTTGTGGTGAAAAACTATTTATTTTGGGAAAAAGAAGAGTTAAACTCTTGATTTAATTCAAAAGAAAGAAGAAGGTTTTTGGAACCTTGGAGAAGGAGCAGGAGGCACAAAGAACCCTAGTTTTTGGGGGAATGAAAAAGTGTTCTTATTATTCATCATCATGTTACCTTTTATAGGCTTACACATTTACATATAGCCCCTTGGGCTTTTCAAAATGGCCTTTTGCCTATCCCATGGCTTATGTGTCATTTGTTTTTGCACATAAGCCATGAGCTTACAAAAATTTGGCTTTATGCCCATTTTGCATACATTCATGCACAAAAATTACATAAACATTATTTGTTACATGATTTTTGTTGTTGGCATAGAGGAGGCTGGCCGCGGGCTCGACTTGGGCATGGGCCCGCTTGACCTGGGCTTGGGCCCACCTGGCTTGAGGTTGACCTTGACTTTGACTCGGTCAACGGGGGTGTAAATTTTTACCCCAACAACATCGGCATGACTTATTAAGCTATTGGGGTCTGACGTTTACCACCCCTAGGCGAGATATGCGACATATCAGACGAACAGACCGAACTGTGCGGTAAGTGTTACTGATTGGATTCGCAGGAGTGTGAGTAGGCTTGCTCGTTGATCTTCTGATCGCTCAATACCCAGGTGGTCGTTACGTTTAGCAGACCGCTTGCGGCTTGTGAGTGATTGATATGATCACCACCTACTGCCGGCGTATTGACGAGTCTTTAGAGTCCTACACAGAGCTTTCCTAGCTCAAGCGAAACGAAATAAGAGCGCATATGAGATATGTGCGGGACCGAGAATAATACCAGTATGTGATACTGTATTCTATTCTCGCGATTTGTATCATCAGTCGGTTATATGAGATATAGCCGGGTTACCGAATCAAGTGTTGATTCGATATATTGATACACTAGATATTAGTCGGTTATATGCGATATGACCGGATCGTTAAATCAAGTGTTGATTTAATGATTTAATGTATAATTATATATTTGATATATTACTTTACATTAACTAGTATTTGTTCACTTAAGATTGACTTTCTCACTTTATGTGCAAAAGTTGTATATGTGATATATGTTTGTGCACTAGTTTGTATCATGATTGATGATACATGCAAACTTGGGTGTGTGTATGACCTACACCATATTTAAGATAATGGTTTAAGTTTTTATTTATTTTGGTAAAACAAAATGATGGCTTTCTTTGTCTTGGCTTGAAGCTTCATGAAGCTTTTAAGCATCTTTGACAAAGTCCACCCATTTTGTTTTGCATAAGATTTTTATAAACCAAACCATTAACTTAAACTATGGTTTAGTCTCTACAAAGGTTAACTCACCCATGGTTGTATTATGATAGACTTCACTTGATTATTCTTTTTAAAAATAATTCATTTTTCTTATTCTTTTCTTTCTTCTTCTTCTTCTTCTTCAAGAAGAAGAAAAGCTTACAAGATTTTTATCAAGTGAAGAAACAAAGTGAGAAATCAAAATCCAAAGTGAACCCACTTCCTATTTCATCATCCTCTACTACTTGCCATTTAGTTTAGGGTGTTCTCTTCATAAAGTTCTTGACCTAGTGAAGATGGAGCTTGAGTTTGAGTCTCCTCGACGTAGTTCATCTTCGGCCTCGAAGTCAACGACCTAGCCCGTTCATTTCTCCGAGGAAACCATCACTGGAGTCCGGGATCACGATGATCGCAGCGAAGGGACGTCAACACGGAGCTTTAGAAGTGAAGGACCAGATCTACAATGGTTGTAATCCCAAACTCTTAGAAGTAAAATTGTTTACTTGCTTATAGTTTTCGCATAATCTCTAGTATACGATCTTGGTTAGGGTTGTTCGGCACGTCTAATTTTTTAATTGGGCATGGTTGCTGCTTTGTAGACCCTTGTAACAGTACCTAGTAACCCTACAACACTGATATGTGCCACCCCCAATAATCGTGGTATAGCGATTAGCGGACGTTTCGAAATACATATATCAATTGAAAACTAGTAAACGACGTTAAAACCGCGACTTCGAAATACTCTGTATTGCCACAACATAAAGATAACAGTATAAGCAATCTTGGCAAAAACAAACAACACCTGAAACCCTAAATCCAAGTAACAAGAACACCAAACAAAATTCAAAACAAATCCTCACACTAAAACCGGCCAGGCTAGTTTTTTCAGGGGTTTGGCCGGCCAGAATGTGGAGGAATTGTCTCGTTTTTGTTTGGCGTTCATCTCATAACTAAAGGAGCACTCTACAATTGTTTAAAATATTTTTAGAGGCTCTGAAAATTTTGACAGAAACTTGGATCTTTGGTTTCGTGTTTCGGAGTTATTTCAGTTTCGTAGTTCTATATATCGTTTAAACTGTTAGTTAAGATTTAGTAGGCTCTGATACCACTGTAAGTCGATATTGCGCGCCTCGCAGGTTCGCTGGGAGGCGGAATACGCAAAAAATGATTTTTACGGGCTCCACAACATCGACTAAACTTCAGGATCGACTTAAACCTTAACTAACAAACTAACTGGAGGTTCTAACTACTATGAAAGAAGTTTATACCTCCGTGAACCAAGTCTTTCGGATCTTCTTGCTGTCCTCCTCCCCTTCTTGAGCTTCTTGAAGAGAGTACGGATCGCGCTTGATCGTCGACTCCTCGCGTCAAAGATGATCCACCCGAGAGTGTGTACTTTGAGCTCCTACCTCTAAATCGAGGTAACTAGGATACCTATCATGCTAATCTAAGTAACCTAGAAGATGTAGAGAGTGATTAGGGATAGATTAGCCTCAAGAACCCTAGATTTCTCAACTTATGAGAAAAATTAAGATTTGAGGAAGAAGAAGAAAGCTTGGAAGAGAGAGAGTGTTGAGGATAAAATGAAATGAATATGGCTAACTTTGATAACTATGAAGCATAATAATAATTCAACAAAATGTCTAAAATCAACCATGTCTCAATAGTCATCCTATGAGTCACTAAGTGAGTCACCAAGTAGTCATGCTTCATTTATTGCTAATCAACACCTCATCCTCCACCTTATTAACCATTTAACAAAAAATGGTTATATAACAAATGAGATGTCTTCTTCTAGAAGCACTCTTGCATAAATTACAAGAATACCCCTCACCGTATATACATACCCGTATTCTGAAAAATACGAATACAAAGAGACAAAATAATCCAATAATATAATATTAGAATCCATCTTAAACCAAATCCCACTAGTATTATCCGTCCAAATCATGATCCGTGTAGCCAGCACATGTATATGATCGAACCCCTGTCGTAAAACCATATGACCTCTATATCGTTTCGCCCGAAGTAGGGAAACTCTCTGTGTGGGACTCTAAAGACTCGACAGTACGCTGGCAGTGAGTTTAACCACAAGTCCGTCAGCGGCACTAGCTGTACGTAACGACAACCCAGGTACATGTCGAAAAGAAGGCCGACGAGCAAACTCATCCGAACCCCTACTGAACATGTCCGTGACAATCTCCATGCAGTCCGGTCTATTCGTTTGAGAGTATCGTATGTAAGATCTAGGAGGGTGGAAAACGTCAGACCCCTAATAACCAAAAAAAGTCGTGCGGTGTGGCTTAAGACCATCCGAGAATCTACCGGTCTAACTACCAGTAATTCTCAATCCGTCCTGGTCAGGGACTTATGGTGTTGACCAACCGATCACAACGCGGCAACGACTCCCTATACCGGGAGTGACGAGTCCCTAACAGTCGCTCATTGCCTCCATGTGGCTTGAGACTATACCCAACTAAAACCTATTTTCACGACTCAGTAGAGCCGTGATAGGGTAATAATCAAAGCACAGTGGGAACTCACACGAGACAAATGACGAACTCAGGTCGACAAACTATCCGCACTTACTTGAGAATTGCTATCTGACGCTAGGTATAATATCATCTAATCTGTCCTCGGCGAGTCATGTCCTATATACTCACATCCTGTGAGCACCTGTATACAATTTTAGACGCACCTCACTAATGGTTGCGGGACAAATCCATCGCCCCTCGTCAGGATCTAGATATGTATACACTAGTCTACTTTGGAGTATCGATACCCAGTCTCGATACTCCTATGACTAAGGACACTTTAAGGATGTGCCTGTCGACTACCTAACTCCCACAAGTATAATTGTCATCACAACGCTGGTAGTCAGGCAAAAATCCTACGGGCTTTATCAACATGTATACAAAATATGAAATACAAAGTCAAACACATCACATGTTAAGATAAAGACAAACCAAATAGCGTACTATCATATCGAGCAAGATTGCCCTGTACATACATATCCCTAGAATTCTATACAATGAAGGCCTCTAGGGTATACATATCCAATAAGAACAACATTAATCTTTCTATAAGAAAAGGGCACTGATCTATTAATCAACTCAAGCAAATGTCTTTTGGATGATAATTGGCATATCTTGGATACGGTGGTAACAAAATATATCCAAGAAGAGGAAACGGAATCTCAGATACCGGGAAAAGTTTCTCCCTATGGCGTCGATAGAAGTCAACACTCCACCAATTTTTTCGGCGATCGGAATCCACCATCTTAATCTTCATCGTGTAAGATATGGATACACCAAATTTGACGAGGATCCAACGTCTTTGCACCGTTGATATAGTGAGTGCAAAATTAACGGTTTTCCGATGGTATAACATTTTTAGTATTTTTATCTTACAAAATGGTGAAAGGGTGTTGGATTCACTTTAATTTGGTATAACATCTTGCACGATGAAGATTAAGCTGGTTGATCCCGATCGTCGAAAAAATTGATGGAGTGTTGATTTTTATCGACGCCATAGGAGAAATACTCCTGTGGCACATGAGATTCCGTTTTGCATTACTTGGAAAAAATGGTGGTAAAGAGGGCATTGCAACTCCACTGTTTACTTCCAAATATTTTAAGCATAACCCTTTTCTCAAATATTTTAATCCCAAGAAAAATAAAGAATGGTGATACACAACTCTCCTCAATTTTAGTCTAGATTTGAGGGTCTAGATGTGGCCTGCTGTGTAAATGCTAACCCAACTCCCCAACTTCTTTAAAACAGACACTAATGTTCCAAATTCAGTCCAAGAACCCGAAAAAGCAAACAATTTCTATCTTCCATAACTCGCAAACTTCTTGACTCTAAACCCAAATCCTTAGTGACGTGAGTGGATTGAATAACTCTAAAATGACCGTGTAACTGTATTGAAACTTATGAATAACCCTAAAATGACCACGTAACTGTATTGAAACTTAAAATTGAAACTGAATACGACATTCTTTCAAGAAAAACACTAAGCCAAAAATACCTTTTAAGGCGATTCCCAGCCTTGGGCTCCAAGAACCCCAAGCACAAGTCACGTGACTTAATCACGTGCTCGATGTTAGGATTTAAGCACCTCCCAGCTCGGAGGGTTTAAATATCCCTGCGCCTCTTCCACTCTTCGCTCTGTCTCGACCTCAAAAATGCCCTAATCAAAGATCCGTAACACTAAAATCCCACAGCCATTAGAGCCCTAATCCCCAAAACCCTAATCCTTCGCCTCTCCTCTCGCTCCCCTGGCCACCTCCGCCTCCAATTCTCCACTGCCGCCGGCGAAGAATCTCAGCAGCGGCGGTGATTAGAGCAGCAGGCGTTCTCACCGCCTTCAGCGAAGCCGCCCGGATGTCACGTGCCACCCAGGAGGCCCTCACCTCCACCGGCGTCTGCATCAATCACGTGCCTCACCGTCGGTTGTCGTTTCCTCTCATGTTGTTCAAAGCTTTTTATTGTCTTGGTTGGATTTATCCAAAAAAATTTAAAAAATTGTGCATTTTACAAATTAGGTGTAATGGGAGAAGACTATCTGGGAATAAACCGTGGAAATCTGTCGAAAAATAAAAAAATGCGTATGCCCAATAACATGGTTGTTGCTATCTGCTACGATAACGAACCATTGGTTTGACAATCCCCCCCTCCCCCCTTCTTGTTAGCTCAAGCATGTGAACGGAAACTTTTATCTTATAATACAGTAAATGCCACGCCAATGTTTTCGATAAACAATCTTCGAATTTTATGGTTTCAGCTAGAAATACCCATTAATTCCTATCAAATCAATCTAGGGTCGCACATTTCCCCTTTTCTTCTCAATGAGATATGTTCTTTCATTTCCCCCTGATTTTTAATATATTTCTTTAGATATATGTATGAGAATTCTATTTCTGCATCATTCCTTGTAATTGAATTATGTGGCGTGCAATGCAGTTATGTGTTATGCGATAGTGAACCAGATAGAGAACAAATAAGTGTTTTGCCATATTGCTTGGAATCGTTAGACAAGTTGAGTATCAAGTGATTCAAGTAATATTTAGTTGGTTGTTGAGAAACCTACTTAGCAAATAAAACTCAACACTTTTCAATATGTATCTTGTTTTCATTATATTGTAGTCTTTATTTTGGCTTACAGCTTCCATGTATTAGATTGAGAACATGAACAAGTCTTGCCTCATATCCATATCTCGTGTCACTTATAATATAAAATCTAACGAGGTGGACCAATGCAGGTGGGAAAAATAGTTCCGACAGGTCATTTATGGCTGACCTTGTGTATTGGGTAACTCAAAACCCTCCTCCTGCACACTTCTTCTTGATATCGAGCGACAAGGACTTTGCCAACATCCTCCACCGCCTGAGGATGAGCAACTACAACATAATCCTTGCTAGCAACGACCTGGCCACCGGCGTCCTCTGCAGTGCTGCAACAATCATGTGGCCCTGGGCTGAACTGGTCAAGGGGAACATGTCTCCACTAAATATTTCAATCCTCCACCAGATTTTTTTTACGGTTCCTGGTATGGCCAATACAAGGGGGTCCTCGATGGCCCTTTCCATAGTAGTGAACAATGCGCTGTATCTCAACCCAAGGAATCCATGGAATCAATAACGGAAGCAAAAATCCGTCCGGTGCCTAGGGCGGTGATGAATGGGATCCGAAACATGTTGAATTCTTACCCTGAGGGGTTTTCTTTGTCAGAGCTACGTTGTGAGCTTAGAGGAAAGAATATAGCTTTGGATAAACATTTGTATGGCCATAAGAATTTCTCGAGCCTTCTTGCTTCAATGCCGAGCATTGTCAAGTTTAGACCTAACTCTTTGGGTAATGGTCAGCTGTTAGTTGTAGATAAAAGATTGGTGGAACAAGCTGAGGTCAGTTCAAAGCCTTCCACAGAATCAAAGCCTTTCAAAGAGGCTCAAACCATTGATGTGGCAGAGAAAAATCTTAATTTAACTTTGCAAAAACCATCACCGTTGGTTCCTCTAGATACTACCGCAGGCACAGGTGAACCTACTCCAATGCCCGTGCATGTGCCTTCACAGACACCCTTGCAGGCATCTGATATGGTAGTTGAAGGGGGGCCACCAGAATAGAGAACGTACAAGATGCTGAAGTTAAAGAGGACCTTCTTAGAAGGTTTTGGACAACTTTGACTGGACGCAAGGACGATATCATGCCAAAGGTAGATTCTACTTCAAGTGAAGAGGCTGTTGAAGGGAACAATCTTAAGATATTAGAATCCAAAGAGAAAGCTTCATTGTCGAAGGATAGTTCTCCTTGTACACCAAGGCCAGGTTTCTCAGATGCTTTGGGAACAAATAAGTCGGTTCCTGATGAGAAAACAACTAAGGAATCTAAGAAGTCCAGTGAAACTTCTAATCCCAATATCAGTTTTTTCAGCCAGTTGCAAATTGGTGGTTAACCTTGATGTATGGTACAAAAGATGAGGGAGGTATCTCTGCTGAAGCTGATGCTAATGGAGAATCCATCAAAAATTTCACTTGTCATCCAGAAACTCATCCATTATTTTCCAGATCTCAATTTTGGGACGCTGCAGAGTCATTCTTACTCACTCCAAAGGGGGATGGTGTGATATTGAAATCAAATACAAGGTATACTTCTCATATTACTCTCTTCTTAACCCTTTTTAGCCTCCCAATTTTATCTATATTTTTTTAGAATGATGATAGTCTTGATTAATGCATTGACTGTTTATCTTTCATGTTGCCAAACACTTTCTATGAACCGCACTTTGTTTTAGGAGATCAGGAATTGTGCTAGATACAGCAGTTTGCTGTCTCTCTTTTTCCTTTTCTTCTCTTCCTTGTGTACAACAACTAGCCTTTATCAAACCTCTTGGGATGTGTTTGTGTGAATACACATATGAACTTGTAACATGCATACTCATATTTCCCAGGGATAGCCCTCTATGTTGAGTCCATTTCAATTTTGAATAGTTTAACACATTAAATGCACTAACCAAATTTATATACGTCTCTGTTTGCATGACTTTATTTACGGATATGATATGAATATATAAAGTTATTAGGCTTTGAAAGAAATCAATTTTAGAACAAACAGGGATTGGAAATTAGAGTGCCTTGTTGTCCTCAGACTCAGCAAGCTATAGTCATAAAATCCTGATTCTCGATGGAGGATTGAGATAATTTTTTATATCGAGAATGGCTAAAGAAATTGAGATGAAGACATAAATTTGGAAATATAAATTTGGTGGGGTGGGGGTGGGGGTGGGGGGTTATGTATGGCAATCTAGAAGGTACTTTTAGCAAGCTAGTACATGCAAGGAAATTTTTTTGAAGTCTATGAATGACTTAACATAGAAAATAGAAGCAAGGACGATTGATGGAAAAGATGGTGGACATGTATGGAATGGAATTTCGAGAAGAGAAGAGGCCCTCAAAGAAATCAGAGAGTCAACTTCCTTTCATCATTAAAAAGATAAGCAAATGCGGTATAATACAATAGAATAAAAAACAACACATAAAAATATCTCAAATCTTTTCCATATAGAGGCATGTTAGCTTATCATAGTAATGTAGGACCATGTCTACTGTTATGTGAAGAACCACCTATGAAGCACGGACACGGACACAGAATTGGGTACGGAAGCGGACACGGGACACGGTAAATTTGTAAAAAGGTGGACACGGGGACACAACTATATATATATATATATATATATATGCAAAATATAAGAGAAATATGTACTAGTTTATCATTAAAAGCACAATAAAAACAAAAACAATGTTATAATTTTTATTCAAAACCATGAATTCTTTTAAGCATAAACAAATACATATACAAAACTAAAAACGAAACACATAAAATACAGTCCATAAGTGTCGGACACGTCCAATATGGGTGGACACGGCCCAGGTGTGTCAGGAAAAATGTCCAAATATCCGATACGTGTCGAACACGGACACTTGGAGCAAGTAGAAGTGTCTGTGCTTCATAGAGAACCACCCACTCGCAAATTTCCTTTTAATCCTAAGAAGGTTGAACAAGATCCTCTAATGAAACTCATATGCTATGGTTAAGAGTTTTCAAACACAGGCCGTCCAGATTAGAATTTGTTGTGCTTCAGTGGTAAACGGGTAGGGCTGGTTGTGTGAAGGGGTAAGTTCAAGTCCTAGAATTAGCAAAAAGAACCAAGAAATTAATCTAATTTCTATTTATAAATTGGCATAACAGGAGGACTCTAAACCAACTCAAAGCTGTAGTTATCTCTTCTAAACTAAAATAGACTGGAATTAGTCAAGATTTAATAATCTGTCTTTTGCTCAAAGGAAATTAGTAAATCTATACTAAGGGAGTGTCATGCCATGGATATGTATGATTTATAGACCTGAGCTTGATATGCTTAGGAGTTAGGAGAATTGGGCTCGGCCGAGAAAAGAAAGTTACGCCATGGCTATATGGTTTCAACGTTGAAACTGGTCAAAACAATTAGAACCTTGATTAAAATTTCGAAAGTCATCTCATATAACATGTGAAATGATATCTTAACAAAATGTCTTGATTTTGCAAGTGGTACCTACACACTTATATGCAAGGATTTATTTCCTTCAGCTTGGAATCCTTGCGAGCATGACCCCAAATACTTGTATAAATGATCAAGTAATAAGAAACATGAAGCTTTTGTCTATCCTTAGACTTGCTGAATCTATTTCAGGTGGTTGTGAAATCTTCTAAATGATTTTATCTTACGTGAACATCCCCCGGATTCCACCTATTCGTCATGGACTAGAATCCTTGGAATCAGTGTTTTTGAAGGCGTTTCTGAGACGTGCCTCAGGGCGAATGGCTAAGGTTTCGTCCTGAAGCGCGGAGGAGAGGCGGCACCTTCGCTTGAAGCGTACACTTCATTCGTGAGACTTTATTGAGGCGGACGAAATGTACGTTTCAATCGTGAAGCGTCTTGAAGCGTACGCTTCTTTTGTTTGGAAAAAAACAGAAAAAGCTTAAATTCTAACCTGGATCATGGATTTTGTCCTCTAGATTGTAAGTTGGCAGCGAAATCGAGGATAGAAGGCGAGGATAGAAGGTGTTGCGCAAGTTGGCAGCGAGATCGAGGCTAAAAGGTGAGTATCGAAGGTGCTATGCAAGTTGGCAGCGAAATCGAGGTTAGAAGGTGAGGATTGAAGATGCTGTGAGAGAAAGTTTCGTTCTTCCATTGTTGGCGGCGCAGGGAATCCTCACGAGAAAACACTAGTTTTTTCCTTTGTGGTGCTGTAATAAAAGAGTTACAAAGGGATATGTTATTGGGTTGGGGCTTTGGGTTAATAAGGCAGCACATAACATTTCAATCTTTCTTTTTCTTTGCCCTACATAAGTAAACAAAGATTCAGTAGTCATTGATAGTTTAAAAATTAAAACTAAACTATAAAACTATATTATTATTAAATATTAACTAACATCCATAATTTATTATGTTAAGAACATCTTTGTTTTGGCATATGGGTGAAACAAGACCATAATATTATCTTATATTTTGAATTTTCTCTATTTATTTATATTTATAATTAATAAAAATACTAAAATCGTGAAGCTTACGTCTTAGGTCTTGAGGCCTAACGCTCATCTAGCCGAGGGTTGAATGCTTCGTTTCACGCCTTCGCCTTTTAAAACACTGCGTGGAATTATTATGCCAAATGCTTATATATATGGCAAGGTAAACTATGCATTGTTTTTTTTGTCAAGCTAGCAATTCATGTGTTATACAATAACTCATAATGGAGAGAGTGATGACCAATGAGAGAGAATAATTACTAATCAAAGGTATTAAAGCGGAAAGATTCAAAATATGACAAGTCCCCTATGGATTTGAGAAGCGTGAGCTTTGAAAAGAGAATTGAAGTTAACCACTTTTTTAAAAAATAATTAGAGTTCTGTTTTTCTAGGTATGCAATCTCTTAGAGCTGGTCTAGTAACTTCCATCCAAATAGCCATTTTACGACGTTGTTGAAATTCCTTAGTGGAGACGAAGGAATTATAGAGGTTTAGCCATAGCTAAAGAAGTCCAAGTGTGCCTAACCTTTATTTTTTCTTTCGATCCTTATGTGATTACACGCCACCAGTTAAGTTAGAAGAGTTATAAGTGATTATATAGTAGATACCAAGGTTCTAATTATTACTTATTTGTTACAAGCTCATACTTTATAGTTAGATAATAAATAAATTGATGGAACTAAAACATAAGTTCAAAGATACATATTTACTAATATCAGTAAAAAAAATAGCAAGGCAACACATGCATAGATTCATATTCCCACCAATATGCGCCACACCATACTAAAACACAAAAATTTAACGCATTTAACACTTCACTTTCATGCCTATCATCGTAATTATGAGCTACTTGGGATTATGTAGCTATCATCCCAGTTTCTAACTAGCGAAAAATAACCATATCAACAACGAATAATATCCCACATACAATTATGTTGCGGCAAATACGATCACAAAGCAATAAACAAACGATAAAGAGAAGCAAACAAATAAATAAAAGTAATAGAAATAGAGCAAACCAAAAGACACAAGATTTACATGGAAAACCCTTACGAGAAACCACGGGAAAAGGAGAAGCACTTTACTAATTGAACAAAAATGGAGAATTACAATGGTGGATGAACTTCTCAAAACCCTAGATCTCTCTCTAATTAACAAAGGGTTCTTTCCCAATTAGGGTTACAAAATACAATTTATAGTATGAGGCAAATAGAGTAAAATCAGATTTTCCAAAGCAATCTAAAATTCGGCCCGAGTCGATTTGAACCGGTTCAAGATTGCTCCGAGCCGTCTCTTGCAAACAGAAAACAATTGATGTTTCCAAACGACTTGTGAGCCGGTTCAAACTTACCTTGAGCCGCCTCATACAAACAGAGAGAACTCTGTAATTCCAGACATGTTGTGAGCCGACTTAAACTTTGAGCAGCCTCATCATCTAGGAATCAGAGAATACAAAGTAAACTCAACAAATCTCTATCTTGCCTCGCATTCGCTACAAAACTCCTCCATAATATTAGCAATAGCTCCACCTCCACAAAACCTCTAAAGGGCTCAATGAGTGCAATACATTCCAATTAAGTTCAAGCAATACTCAAACTTGACAAATGAAAGTGATTTAGTCAACATGTCGGCCAGATTATCTGCTGTGCCAACTTTCCTATTCAACGATATCATAAACAAACCAATACCGAATGTCGATGTGCTTCGTTCTGTCATGATGTATCTGGTTATTTGTCAAATGAATCACGCTTTGGCTATCATAATAAACTATTATGATATCCTTTTGGATATCAAGTTTCGAAAATAGTCTCTTCAACCAGATTGCTTTCTAAGCAGCCTCAACAACGGCCATATACTATGCCTCCGTCGTAGATAATGTTGTCGTAAGCTGTAACAAACCACGCCAACTAATGGCATATCCTCCTAAAGAGAATACATAGCCGGTGATGAGGTCATTTTCATAGTCAGAATCACTGAAACCAACCGGTCACCGTTCCTTCCAAACTCCAACCATACATCAGACGTACCTCGCAGGTATCGTAAAATCTATTTCACTGCTTGCCAATGGCCTTTACTAGGAGATGCCTTATAACGACAAACAACACTAACTACATATGAAATGTCGGGCCGGGTATATACCATGACATATATAATGCTATCCACCGCACTCGAATAAGGAACATGTGACACATACTGAATTTTTTCCTCGGTTTGCGGTAATGAACGAGCTGAAAATTTAAAATGAGCTGCCAAAGAGGTACTTACAGAGTTAGCGTCTGCTATTCCAAAATGCTCCAAAACTTTCTCAACGTATCGCTGTTGAGACAAGTAAAGTTTACCTCCCTTTCGATCACGTCTAATTTCCATACCAAGAATTTTCTTGGCTACTCCAAAATTTTTGGTCTCGAACTTGCCTTTCAGACCGTTCCTTAAACTTCTGAATATCAACCATATATCTTGCTGCAATCAACATATCAACATAAAGTAACAAGTATATAAAAGAACTATCGGCGAGCTTCTTGCAATAAACACAATTGACGCCCTTACTTTTCGTAAACTCAATATCCCTCATGAAGGAATCAAGTTTCTTGGACCAACGTCTAAATGACTGCTTCAAACTATATAAAGACTTCTCTAACAACCAAATGTGGTCTTCCCTGCTTTCAATTTCGAAACCTTCGGGTTGTTGCGTGTAGATCTTTTCTACCAAATCACCATACAAGAAAGCAGTCTTAATATTGAGATGCTCGAGCTCCAAATCCTGCATAGCTATCAAACCGAGCAAGACACGAATAGAGGTGTGTTTTACAGCCGGAGAAAATACTTCATTGAAGTCCACTCCCTTAACCTATGTAACACCCTAGCTCATTTATACCATATTTATTTGGGTTTTCCTAATCTTGTGGCTATTTCTTGATTTTACATGCTTTGGGTACGGATAGTGTTTTGGTATCTGTCTTTAGTATCTGACCCGACCCGCATGCTTGAAACCCGTCTTGGTTCTAGATTACGACATATCCTTGCTAGTACTGAAAATCCGTGCACATATGTTCTGTATACATGTATCTTATATCTGGTACTGCATATATTTTCAAATACTACAAATTATAGTCAAATAATATATTTTAAATACTTAGTATAGCCGGCATCATACCCCATACCCTATGGTTGCATCCGTACATCGTGTTCATGTCCCGTTGTTGTAACGGACTCGTTTAGATCGCTACGTGCATATTTCGTGTATCCGTTCTTGGGGGTATACATTTTCTTTAACTGGACATCGTATTATGGTTTTGGTTGATACGTATATTATCCGTATTTTAAAATTAGATTTTTAGACACAATCCGGGTATTTTTCGGAGTATATTTGATATTAGCTGCAAATCCTATAATATATATTATTATATTTCTTAACTGTTAAACTATATATATATATATATTTTTAAAGATATTTTTATATAATCCTAACAGATCCTCACGTTTCTCTCTCTCCTCTAAACCCTCTCTCTGTCTCTCTCCTATATATATTATATATATAATATATTATTTTTAAAAACCTATATAATCTAATCCCAACACCCCTCCCTCTTTATTCTCACCTCCCTCTTCTTCTCATGTCCCGCCTCACGAGAACCCTAACCCACGCCTGAGCCTCGCCGCCTTCACCACCACCCTCGTCGACCTCACCTCTATCTTCCCTCCTCCTCTCCCTCCATCCTCGACAACCCATCACCCGAGCTTTTCCCTGCACACCCGAAACCCACGACCCAGACCTTCAACCACTAGAAAACTTCACCGTCGCCACCATGCTCGTCTCACCGCCCTCATCACCATCATAACCACTACCTCCCCTCTTTCCCTTCATCCCCGATGAGAACCCACCGGAACCCCGAGCACCAAGAACCCTGCACCCATCGCCGGCAACCCTTCTCGCCGGAGACCCACGACTCGTCGTCAGCACCGCCTCCTCATCTATGACCCCAAAACCCAGAACACCAAACCCTAGTCCTTTCTTCTTCTACTTTTCTTCTCTTTTTCTTTCTTGGTTTCTTTTTCGGGTGATCGCCGAAGTCGTGCACGTCGCCGACGATCCGGGCGACCCATTCGTCGTTCTCATCCAGCGTGGTCACGTTCTTGAGTAGCCTTGTTCAGTTCTGTACGCACGTGTATGCATCGCGACGTTTACCCGACGTCGAACGTGACGTACACACCCCGTCGTGAGATCCGATCAAACAAGTTTATCTTGCTACATGCTATGCTACTATATATCCATATGAATAAAAATATTACATGTCATTTAATTATGCATCCCATGTTACAGGTTTACCGTTTTACGATACTCGTACGTATCCATACTGACCTTTGCATATCTAGTTGCATGTCGGAACACCCTCATATCATTTCACTATTATATAATCATGACATGTTATCTAGCTTGCATCATACGTGGTCATGGACGTATATAGGTTATTACATATAGACACATATACATCCTGACATCAGCACCATTTACGGTGATCCCGATATCGTTTACAGTTTTATTTTTGGTGTTCATTTGATACATATGCACCACATGACATGCCCCGATACACTACTTGACTTGTTACCTGATCTTGTTATTAATGCTGACAATCCTGACTTGTTGTCCTGACAGACGTAACCTGTTGTCTACATAAACAAACCTGTACCTGCTCGATCCTGTGTTGGCATTAGTTCCATATTATCAATACTTGACTTAAACACATAACCTTGGGGCTAAGAGAAAATCAATAATGAAACCTGACTTGTAACTCAACAGTTCGATATTTATACTGATCAGTCTTTACGGGCTAGGCCAGCCCCGGGATGCTGCTGCTGACATCATTCATCTGTACATGTTACCTGTTTACTGTCTAGCGGCACGTCTCGGATTCAGCCCGAGAATCTTGACCGTGGTCCCGAGTATGGACGGGATACTATTGAGTTACATCGATGATTCCATTAAATTGATTTCAAAAACTTTAGAATAGATAACACAGCAACATAGTTTAGATTACCCATCGCACTTCACATACATATATACACCTCACTATTGCATATCTATGTTTACCGGTTATATTTATGCCTGTATATCTGGTTATATCCTGATTATTACTATTGTTTGATATTATGACGTACTGACGTCTGTGTTTTGCATGGCTCAGTTTTTCTATCTCTATCGCAGGCTGATCAAGAGTATTTTAGCCGTCAAGCCGAGCAGTGAGGATCGTGTTTAGTGATATTTAGTTGTTATTTTTCGCAGCTTTTATTTCCTGATGTGAACCCATATTGGGACGTATTTTCAGATGTTATTGTTTATTGGATTTATCGTTTCCGCTTATACTTTTCTTGACTCTTTATTCTGGAAGATGGACATGTACTAGATAGTTTTATATTTTTTCTGTTCTTGATATCCTATAGACAGCCGTAATGTGACTGTGGAGGGATGTTTCCTAACCACAGTTAGCATGGTTGGCTTTGTCACGTGCCGTAGTTAGCCCACTTTGGGAAGCGGGGCGTGACAGGATTTTTTGGTATCAGAGCCATAGGATTTAGGATTAATCGGGTTTGGTTCTTTTTGTAGTTGGGTATTGAACCCAATGCACCAACCAAAAAACCCGTAATTAGGAACATGTCCTGCCATATTACTATTCTGCCATTCTTGAATCCATAACTATCATGTTTATTGAATCATGTTTATCGTGCTAATCATCTTCAGTGTCTTGGCTTCAGAATCATGGTGGATAGAGATTTGCGATCGTACCAGAGGCGTGTTGATAACGCCGCATTGCTTGGAGTGATACGTGGGATGCTGGAGAACCAGAAGCGGCAAACCGATCTGATTCAACGGCAAACCGAGGCCTTTTAGGAGGGTCTGAGGACAGTCTAGCAGTCCGTAGACATAGTAGCGGCCAAGCCAGCACAGCGTGTGGGTACCGTGGCGGATTTCAGGAGACTTGGTCCGTCCACATTTACTGGCTTGGAGGAGCCGTTGCCAGCGGAGCAGTGGCTAGTTGATACGGAGAATCTACTCGTCGCCATACAGATTCCAAATGACAAGAGAGTGGATATTATACGCATCCAATTGGTGAACTATGTCCGCGAGTGGTAGCTCGTAGAAGAGACCCGTCTACCCAAGACGATCAATTGGGCAACGTTTTCACAGAGTTTCTTGGAGAAGTTCTTTTCGTAAACTGCTCGAGAAGAAATGAAAGAAAAGTTCATTAGCTTGAAGCAGAACGGCGGATCTGTGGATGCGCATGCGGCTGAGTGGACGCGGCTCAGTTGATTCGCATGACCATTGGTTACCAACGATGCTGATAAGGCACGAAGGTTTATGCGCAGCTTGGACGTGGAAATCCAGAGACACCTTATATCTCTAGAATTGACCACTTTCTCACAGGTTGTCAAGGCAGCCAGGGAGCAGCAGAGCCTATCGGTGAAAGCGAAGAGTACGCAACAACAGGCCGTCGTAGTACGGAAGCCGGCGTTTACGCCAAACCGAGCTCCCATACGCAGAGGCATCCCGGTGAACAAACGTGGCATTGTACCTATGAAGAAGCCCGTCGCATCAGATCAGAAAAGGAGCGTGATTTGTGATTTTTGCCATCTACCCGGACACCTGCAGAAGGATTGTCGAAGAAGGGTTGGACTCTGTCTTGTTTGCGGATTGACTAACCATACCGTCAGTCAAAGCTACGATTGAGGGACGATACTCAGAAACCACCGCAGAAGCAGATTACTCAGGGGCATAATCAAGCACGGGCCTTTACTTTGACGGCCGAAGAGCCCAAGGCTTCAGATGAAATCGTTTCAGGTATCCTACTTCATGATTTTCCCGCATTAACATTATTCGATTCAGGTGCATCTTATTGTTTTATGTCGTCCAAGTTTATTGATGCACACTCGATTCCATACACGACCCTGTCTAGTTGGGACATACACACTGGGAATGAGAAGATTATATCTAGTAGCGAGTGCAAGGATTGTTCAGTGGTTTTTTGCGGACGTGAGTTATTCGCGGATTTCGATACTGACAGTTATGATGTCTTGGGAATGGATTTTCTCGGTACTTTCCATGCTCACATCGATTGCAGGGCAAGGAAAGTGATTTTCTAGATTTCCGGATATCCAGAGTTTATATTTACAGGAGGTAGCAGATCTGTCGGGCCAGTCGAATTTAGGGCTAGGCCGACAAGCACCGTTCTTTCGTCAATAGAAGTAGATAAGGAGGAAGCGTCAGCAGTAGTTTGAGAGTTTATGGACGTGTTCGAAGACATCTCGGGTTTACCGCCGAAATGAGATGTGGAGTTTGCGATTGATTTTGTTCCTGAAGCAGCGTCAATCTCAAAAGCGTATTATCCAATGGCACCAGTGGAGTTAGAAGAAGTCAAGAAACAGGTTGCCGAATTGTTAAAGAAGGGTTGGATTCGTAACGACTTACCCTGAAGAGTTTCAGTTCTTCTAGTCAAGAAGAAAGATGGCACACGGAGAATGTGCATCGATTATCGAGAATTAAATCGAGTGATTATTAAGAACAAATACTCGATCCCTCGCATCGGCGAATTATTCGATTAACTCAGTGGCGCGAGGGTATTCTCGAAGCTGGATTTGCGATCCGGATATCATCAAGTTTGAGTAAAATCAGAAGATATTTGCAAGACAGCGTTCCGAACTCGTTATGAGCATTACGAGTACTTAGTGAGATGCCATTCGGAGTCACGAACGCACCGACGATATATATGGACTTGATGAACCGAATCTTTTCACCGTATTTGGACTAGTTTATAGTAGTGTTTATCGATGATATTCTGGTGTATTTGAGGAGCCAAGAAGAGTATGCAGAACACTTGAAGATCGCACTGCAAACGTTGAGGCAAAAAAGATTATATGCGAAGATGAGCAAGTGCGAGTTTTGGCTCGAAGAAGTAAAGTTTTTGGGGCATGTCGTATCCGGAGATGGAACTGCTGTTGATCCTGAAAAGATTGCAGCAGATCATGATTGGCTGATTCCGAAGAACGTAGCGGAGATCAGAAGTTTTCTTGAACTTGTCGGATATTATAAAAGGTTCGTGAAGAATTTCGCTCGTTTAGCTGAACCATTGACCAAGCTAACACGAAAGAGGGTATCGTTCGTATGGACGGATAGATTTGCGTCAGCCTTTGAAGCGTTGAAGCAAAGATTGACCACCGCTCCTATGTTGATAGTGCCACAATTCCGGAGGGTTGGTTATTTACAACGACACATCTGGGAAAGGCTTGGAATGTGTTCTTATGCAGCATGGAAAGGTTATAGCCTACGCATCGAGACAATTGAAGATCTAGGAGAAGGATTACCCAACTCATGATTTGGAGCTTGTAACAGTGATTTTCGCTTTGAAGATTTGGAGACACTACTTATTAGACGAAAGGGTCAAAGTATTCACCGATCACAAAAACCTAAAATATGTGTTCACATAGAAGGAGCTCAACATAAGGCGGCGCAGATGGCTAGAGCTGATAGCCGACTATGATCTCGATTTTAAGTACCATCCGGGAAAAGTTAATATAGTACCGGATGCGCTAAGTCGGTTGCCAGTAATATGGATGTTGACTGCATAGAAGGAGCTTATAGATGATTTCCAGATATTCGAGTTAGAGATCGTGTTACCGCATTCTTCGGGACAGTTGATGCAGGTGCAAGTACAGTCGTTCTTGACCGATAATATTAAAGAAGCGCAGTCACACGATCCAAGGTAGCAAAAGTTTCGAGAACAGGTAGAAGTGGGACTTCAAACTGACTTGTTGATTCATGAAGATGGTTCGTTACGATATGGGAGCCGTTTATGTGTCGAAATGAGATATTCGTGAAGAAGTTATGAAAGAGATGCATAGTTCTGCATATTCCGTACATCCAAAAGACACGAAGATGTACCGAAATCTACGACAACATTTCTAGTGGGAAGGCATGAAAAGGGAGATTGCTCGTTATGTATCGAAGTGCTTGGTGTGTCAGCATGTCAGGGCTGAGTATCGAAGGGCAGCTGGTTTATTGCAACCACTTCCGATTTCTCAGTGGAAGTGGGAACATATGACCATAGATTTCGTGACAGTATTACCGCGGAGTCCATAGGGTAATAATGCAGTTTGGGTGATTGTTGATCGATTGACCAAGGCAGCTCATTTCATACCGTTTCGAGTTGGTCAGTCGACGGAAACGTTAGCGGAGCGGTACATGTAGGAGATTGTGAGATTGCATGGAGTACTTGTGAGCATCGTTTCCGATCGTGATATCCGATTTTTATCGTACTTTTAGATGAGTTTGCAGGAAAGTTTGGGGACCCGATTAAAGTTTAGCACAGCCTATCATCCCCAGACAGATGACCGGTCCGAAAGAATGATCCAAACTCTTAAAGTTATGTTTAGAGCTTTCGTGTTGGACTTCAAGGGATCATGGGAGTATCATCTGCACTTGGCAGAGTTTTCGTATAATAACAACTTTCAGGCCACTATTCAGATGGCTCCATTCGAAGTATTATATGGTCGTAAGTGTTGCTTACCCGTCTGTTGGGACGATATTGGAGAACGAAGATTATTGGGACCGGATCTTATCATGTAAACCATGGAGAAAGTTAATACGATCCGAAATCATATGAAGGCAGCGCAAGATCGGCAGAAAAGTTAGGCCGATACAGCACGAAGACCTTTGGAGTTCGCAGTTGGTGATCTTGTATTCCTGAAGATATCACCGACTAGAGGAGTGATTTGATTTGATAGTCGAGGCAAGCTTAGTTCTCGATTCGTGGGGCCTTTCGGTATCATCGAGCGCATTGGAGAAGTAGCTTATCGATTGGCTTTACCACCATCCTTGGCGAGTGTTCATGACGTGTTTCATGTATTTCAACTCCGCAAGTATGTTCGAGATAAGACGCATGTACTAGATCATTCAGAACTGACAGTAAGGGAGAACTTGACATATGAAGAACAACTGATGGAAATTGTGGATCAACGAGAAAAGGTCCTCAAGAACAAGATTATCCCTCTAGTACGTGTTTCATGGGGGAATCGTTCGCACGGAGAATCAACTTGAGAACGGGAAGACGAGATTCGACAGAAGTTTCCACACTTATTCTCTTAGATTTATGTTTGCTTGTTTTTTCTTGTTCCGGGAATTTAGATGACGAAATTCTTTTATAGTTTGGTATAATGTAACGCCCTAACTCATTTATACCATGTTTATTTGGGTTTTCCTAATCTTATGGCTATTTCTTGAATTTGCTTGATTTGGGTGCGGATAGTGTTTTGGTATCTGTCTTTAGTATCCGACCCGACCCGCATGCTTGAAACCCGTTTTGGTTCTAGATTACGACATATCCTTACTAGTACTGAGAATCCGTGCACACATATGTTCTGTATACATGTATCTTATATTCGGTACTGCATATATTTTCAAATACTACAAATTATAGTCAAATAATATATTTTAAATACTTAGCATGGCCGACATCATACCCCATACCCTATGGTTGCATCCGTACATCGTGTTCATGTCCCGTTGTAACGGACTCATTTGGATCGCTACGTGCATATTACGTGTATCCGTTCTTGGGGGTATGTATTTTCTTTAACCGGATATCGTATTATGGTTTTAGTTGATACATATATTATCCGTATTTTAAAACTAGATTTTTAGACACAACCCGGGTATTTTTCGAAGTATGTTTGTTATTAGCTGCAAATCCTATAATATATATTATTATATTTCTTAACTATTAATATATATATATATATTTTAAATATATTTTTTATATAATCCTAATAGATCCTCACGTTTCTCTCTCTTCTAAACCCTCTCTCTGTCTCTCCTGTATATATTATATATATAATATATTATTTTTAAAAACCTATATAATCTAATCCTAACACCTCTCTCTTTATTCTCACCTCCTTCTCACGTCCCGCCTCACGAGAACCCTAACCCACGCCCGAGCCTCGCCGCCCTGGCCACCACCTTCTCCTTCATCCTATATCCTCACCCTCATCGACCTCACCTCCATCTCATCTCCTCCTCTCCTTCTGTCCCCGACAACCCATCACCCGAGCTTTTCCCTGCACACCCGAAACCCATGACCCAGACCTCCAACCACCAGAAAACTTCGCTGTCACCACCACTCTCGTCTCACTGCCTTCATCACCACCATCACCATTACCTCCCCTCTTTCCCTTCATCTCCGACGAGAACCCACTGGAACCCCGAGCACCAAGAATCCTGCACCCATCGCCGGCAACCCTTCTCGTCGGAGACCTACGACTCGTCGTCAGCACCACCCCTCGCCTCCTCGTCTCTGACCCTAAAACCCAGAACACCAAACCCCAGTCCTTTCTTCTTCTTCTTTTCTTCTCTTTTGCTTTCTTGGTTTCTTTTTTCGGTGATCGCCAGAGTCGTGCACGTCGCTGACGATCCGGACGACCCAGTCATCGTCCTCATCCAGCGTGGTCACGTTCTTGAGTAGCCTGGTTCAGTTCTGTACGCGTATGTATGCATCGCGATGTTTACCCGACGTCGAACATGACGTAGACACCCCGTCGTGAGATCCGTTCAGGCAAGTTTATCTTGCTACATACTATGCTACTATATATCCATATGAATAAAAATATTACATGTCGTTTAATTATGCATCCCATATTACAGTTTTACATTTTTACGATACCCGTACGTATCCGTACCGACCTTTGCATATCTAGTTGCATGCCGGAACACCCTGATGTCATTTCACTATTATATTATCATGACATGTTATCTAGCTTGCATCATACGTGGTCATGGACGTATATAGGTTATTACAGGTAGACACATATGCATCCTGACATTAACACCATTTACCGTGATCCCGATATCGTTTACAGTTTTACTTTTGGTGTCCATTTGATACATATGCACCGCATGACATGCCCCAATACACTACTTGACTTGTTACCTGATCCTGTTACTAATGCCGACAATCCTGACTTGTTGTCCTGACGGACGTAACATGTTGTCTACATAGACAAACCTGTACCTGCTCGATCCTGTATTGGCATTAGTTCCATATTATCAATACCTGACTTGAAGACAACCTTTGGGGGTAAGGAAAAATCAATAATGAAACCTGAATTGTAACTCAACAGTTCAATACTTATACCGATCAGTCTTTACGGGCTAGGCCAGTCTCGGGATGCTGCTGCTGACATCATTCATCTGTACATGTTACCTGTTTACTGTCTAGCGGCACGTCTCGGATTCAGCCCGAGAATCTTGACCGTGGTCCCGGACATGCACGGGATACTATTGAGTTATATCGACGATTCCATTAAATTGATTTCAAAAACTTTAGAATAGATAACCCAGCAGTACAATTTAGATTACCCATCGCACTTCACGTACACATATACACCTCACTGTTTCATATCTGTGTTTACCGATTATATTCATGTTGATTTATGTTTATGCCTGTATATCTGGTTACATTCTGGTTATTACTATTGTTTGATATTATGACGCATTGACGTCTGGGCTTTGCATGGCCCAGTTCCTCAATCTCCATCGCAAGCTGACCAGGAGTATTTTAGCCGTCAAGCCGAGCAGTGAGGATCGTGTTTAGTGATATTTAGTTTAGTTATTTTTCGCAGCTTTTATTTCCTGATGTGAGCCCATATTGGGACGTATTTCCAAATTTTATTGTTTATTGGATTTATCATTTCCGCTTATACTTTTCTTGACTCTTTATTCTCGCAGATGGACATGTATTAGATAGTTTTATATTTTTTTATGTTCTTGATATCCTATAGACAACCGTATTGTGACTGTGTAGGGATGTTTCCTAACCACAGGTAGCATGGTTGACTCTGTCATGTGCCGTAGTTAGCGTACTCTGGGAAGCGGGGCGTTTCAACATATGAATAGCCTTTAGCTACAAACCGTGTCTTGTATCGAGTATCTACAATCCCTTGATCTCCTTCCTTTTTTTGAAAACCCACTTACAGCCAACTACTTTCTTTTTTCTTTCAGGCTTAACGAGCTTCCGTGTTTGGTGCTTGTGAAGAGACTCAATCTTTTCATTTATAGCGACTAGCCAACGAGATGACTCATCGGAAGAGAACTTCTTGATAACTCATAGGATTGCTACTATCAACTATCTCCGTAACGGACAATACATACACCACTAGATCATCGTAACCATATCTCTGTGGCAATCTAATGTCCTTTCGTTGTCGGTCTCGAGCGAGTAGATATTGATCATCTTGGGACCGATCTTTATCAGACGATGGTGAAGAAGAGATCTCATGTGAACCCGAGCTTTCAGCGACATCAAATTCAATGCTTGGCTCGTCCTTCCTTATATCGTCTTGAGTTGGAGATTCCGTGTTCTTCGGTTTCAATATAGCAGACTCGTCAAAAGTGATATTTCTACTAATCATAAACTTTGGCGACTTCGAATCTAGACACCCCAACTTATAACATTTGATCTCGATAGCATAACCAAGAAAAATGTATTTCTTCGCCCAAAAATCTAACTTGCTTTCACGACAATGTGCATGTGCGGGACAATCAAACACTCTGAGTGTAGAATAATCGACGTGCTTTACAGACCATATCTGCTCCGGTGTTTTACTACCAAGTGCTGTATAAAGTGATCGATTCACCATGTAGCATGCCGTGTTCACCACCTCTGCCCAAAACTCCTTGTCGATCCCTGCATTAGATAACATGCACCGAGCTTTCTTCAAAAGAGTCCGATTCATACGCTTCGCGATTTCATTTTGCTATGGTTTGTGGACAACGGTATGATGCCAAACGATACCTTCGTTTTTGCAGAATTCATTGAAATCTTCACCATAAAATTCTAATCCGTTGTCCGTCCTTAAACTCTTAATCTGCTTTCATATATGTTTCTCAATCAATGTCTTCCATTACTTGAACGTATTAAATACATCACTCTTTAGCTTCAAAAAGTAGACCCAAACCTTTCTCGAATAATCGTCGATGAAAGTAAGCAGATATTTTGCACCGCTTTTTTTGGAAGCAACTTGAGAAGGTTCCCAAAAAACTGAATGGATATAGTCAAGAGTACCTTTTGTGTTATGCGTCGCTGTACCGAAACTAACTCATTTATGCTTCCAAAAAATGCAATGCTCATAAAATTCCATCTTCGATGTACTTTGACCATATAGTAGATCCTGCTTCGATAACTCGGTCATACCTCTCTCACTCATATGTTCGAGTCTCGTGTGCCATAATCTGGTTACATCTGGATTCGACATAGATTTAGATGATGAAATTGCCGCCAACCCGGTAGTTGTCGAACCTGCAACACATATAAGGACCCCATTTTTAAGTCCTTCATAACAAGGAGAGCACCTTTACTGAGTTTTAAAACTCCATCTTCGGCGAAGAACTTATAGCCATTAATATCGAGTGTACCTGAGATGAGATTTTTCTTTAAGTCAGGGACATGCCTAACTTCCGTTAATGTTCTCACAACGCCATCAAATATCTTGAATTGAATCGTCCCCTTGCCAACAACTTGACACGAACTATTGTTGCTCATCAAAACCCCTCCATCAACTATAGACTCATAGGTGGAAAACAAATCCTTGTTGGGACACATGGCAGGAACAACCGAATTCATAATCCATTCATTCTTGGATCGATGTGTGTTGTCAAGAACCACAAGTAGATCTTCTTCTTCGGCAATACTAGCTTCATCTGAAGACTCTTTCTTCTGATTGTCTTTTTGCTTCTGCTTGTTCTGCAATTTGTAACAATCGATTTTGAAATGCCCTTTTTCTTACAATAGTTGCATGTCAAGTTCTTATGCTTGAGCTTTGCCATTGACTTCTTGCTACCTTCCGGATCTCTTTTCTCCGCTCGCTCTCGAACAAATAAGCCTGAAGATTGACCATCGCTTTCGCTAGAAATTAACTCCTTGTCGATCTTCTTCTTGTTCATCAAATTTTTTTGACATCCTTGATGAAGATAGTATCTCGTCCATAGACCATGGTGCTACGAAAGTGTTTATAAGAGGCTGGCAAAGAACATAAGAGTAAAAGTGCTTGATCTTCATCATCAATCTTAATATCGATCTTATCCAGATATGTAATGATCGAATTAAACTCATCGATGTGAGATTTGATAAGAGAGCCTTCTGACAAACGATGTGTGTAGAAACGCTGAGAGTCGATTTGTGATAGACTTCTTCAAATATAACTTCTCTAATTTCAACCACAAACTAGCCGCCGTCTTCTCCATCAGAACTTCTTGCAACACTTCGTTTGTCAAACACAATAGGATAGCCGTGACAGCCTTTTCATCCAACTCCTCTCATGCTTCCTCCGTCATAGTGGAAGGCCTTGAATCCTTCCTAAGAATCGCCTTCTTGATTCTGTGTCAATACGTTAATCATGCGAACTTGCTATAGACAAAATCATATTCCCATCAAACTTCTCAATATCGAACTTCATAATCGTTGAAGATATGACGCAAGATAAAAAGAACTGGTTGAAATTCACCTGGGAATTTCCACAAATACCTTGAGTGCTTACAAACTAAAAAGTTCAAAATCACAATCTAAAAAGATGGGAAAAGGACACAAGTATCGTCACCCACCGTAAATCTAAATCATAAGATCGAAAACTTAACGATTCAAGCAAACTAATCCCTAAACACCAAATCTTGTAAAGAACCACAACGAAGCTCTGATATCAATTTGTTGTGGTAAATACGATCACGAAACAATAAACAAACGATAAAGAGAAGGAAATAAATAAACAAAAGCAATAGAAATAGAGCACAAACCAAAAGGCACAAGATTTATGTGAAAACCCTTACGGGAAAAACCACGGATGAAGGAGAAGCACTTTACTAATTGAACAAATACGGAGGATTACAATGGTGGATGAACTTTCACAAAATCCTTCTCAAAACCCTAGCCTCTTCGCTCCCTAATTAACAAATGAGTTCTTTCCCAATTAGGGTTTCAAAATACAATTTATAGTATGAGATAAATAGAGTAAAAATCGGATTTTCCAAAACAGTCCATAATTCGGCCCGAGTCGATTTGAGCCGGTTCAAGATTGTCCTGAGCCGTCTCTGGAAAACAGAGAACAATTAATGTTTCCAAATGACTTGTGAGCCGGCTCAAACTTATCTTGAGTCATCTCATACAAACAAAGAGAATTCTGTAATTCCAGACATGTTATGAGCCGGTTCAAACTTATCTTGGGCTGTCTCATCATCCAGAGATCAGAGAATATGAGGTAAACTCAATAAATTACATACATAGGGTATGAGCCGGCGACCCTTTTTAAAAATGAGCCCTCGCCTCAAAATACATACCCCAGTATATTTCACCGATCCAAATCGGCCATCTTGATCTACGTATTATGAAACCTCTATATACAAAAAATCTCGGGATTTAAAGTTCTCTAGCGCGTTCATCAAGTAAATAGAAAATTTAACGGCTTATCGATATAGGAAAATTGCGGTCGCTTGATGAACGCGTTAGAGGTTTTTAAATTCCAAGATTTTTTGTATATAGGGGTTTCATAATACGTAGATCAAGATGACCAGTTTGGATCGGTGAAATACATGGGGTATGTGTGTTTTGGGAAAGGACTCGTCTTAAAACAAGGGGTCACCGGCTCATACCCCCTCCCTCTCTCTATATATATAAAGCAAGAAGAATGCAACAAAGACATGCAGGCTGAAGCTAAACAAAAAAACAGATAGGTCGTGCATCAAGGGAAACTTATGGTCGTCTTTTTAACTTTAAAGTGCAACCAGAGTAGTATACTACCAAATTACATTGCAATTTGTGTGAGAGATGTTACTACCTTATTAGTGGTTGAAATCATGGTTTGAAATCTCAGTCGATTCCGGTCCAAGATGGCTAATTCTGATTCAAAGAATGACCGTCCGAGTTCTGATTCCGATACTGTCTAATACCGAGTTATATTAGGCCTATTAATGGGTTAGTCGGCTTATTGATAGGATATTGGGTTAAGGTTTATTTGTTTTCATCAATTACTATAAAATATTGCGGTTATTTTTACCAAGTATTAATATAACTATTTCAGACATCATTAATTGCTAATGAATTTACCAAATTGTTTATAGTTGCTTTTACTATTTATATAAAGAATTTCATAATTTTCAATTTCTTGTCAAACGATATAAAATCCAATATTTCCGATTCAAGATGGCCGCTACGGCCGATTCCGATCCCAAAAGTGACCGCCCGACAGTGATACCAATACCAAGTTAAAAACCTTGATTGAAATAGACAAATGCATGACCGAAGACAAGGTTACACATCCTATTGCGGTGCGATAGCGATAGCGATACCGAGTTATAAACCCTTGGTTGAAATAGACAAAAATGCATGACCGAATACAAGGTTACACATATCCTATTGCTATGAATGATCTACGATCCATCAATACCCACTAAACCTCCTTGGACTTAACATTTGTATTATTGTTGGGAGGTTATATTTATCATTATCTCTAGTTTGAGTTGGTGTTATGATTACAATACAATAACAGGCTTTTACCCCCACAAGGTTTGTATCATCTACTTGAGTTCTCCAATCAATCATCTCAATAATATTGACAGCTAAGATATTTTTTGTAACTGCCTTTATCCATGTTTATGCCGATCTCTAATCCTTGTTGCACTTGCACCATTGGCTACAAATTTATCACTTCTCTTAACCTGCACGCATATCGGCATTCATTGCACATCACTAATTTCTAAACCATCTTCATCGGCGTTGCTCTTCCCTTTACGGGAAGCATAGCATCCCAGATTTCGTTCATAGGAGTTATATCTAAGTATCTACCTCTTGCAGATGCACTCGTTTCTTATCCTATCTATTGGAGTGAGCATCACACTCATTTATCTCATGTTATCATTCAATTATACTCATTTTGGGGCAGATTGTTTCTTAACTTCCCGACATCTGCCTAGAAAGTAATATTTGTCCTATAATTTTTTTTCTTGATTTACTGAGTTTTTTATGATCACATAAGACCACATAGTCATTTTCTAATTTTACCACCCCGCTTTGATTTCTTAAACCTTCTCCTTCTAAGATCAAACCAATCAATCATTATGAATGAATGATCCTTGTGACGAAAATACTACTCTTCAGTTTTTGATTTTGGCCATCGTTCTGCATTGTATGCTTATTTAATATCTCAAATTGTTAACTCGCGCTCCTTACGTTTTGTTTTCTAAGCTATCTTCGAAGTCTAAAGGTTGTTGACTAGCATACAAAAGAACTCTTTTGACTAATGATTCTAAATTTTGTTGAGAATACATGAACTCTTTAACTAATTTTTAAAAAGTTGTTGAGTATATATAAACAAACTCCTTGGCTAATCATGCATATCTTTCATCACATCAGTATATCTATGAGATGCTTCATCAATTTTCATGTTGTTCTTTATGTCCACATCTGGTGGGTGCGATGTCATGGTTTAAGACCCTTGTCCTGCTATAGTTTGGTTGTTACTATTTCTGAGCCTGTTATTTTGTTGACAGGGTGTTTGCACCAAAAATTAATTTTAGAGCGAACACGGGGTTATTGAAGTCTTTGAAGAGAACAAGTAGTTAGATCTCAATGCTTTTAACTGGGACTTCTACTTGTTTTCCCCGGTCAACACTTCAATTCCACCCCTAATGCATGACATCTACCTTGCATTCTGACCTAGTCACTAGTTACAACGAAGTGATGAAAATTTTAATACAGCATCAGTGTACTATACCGGACAACCATATCAGTTCTTGCTCTGTAAACTTCTTGGTCTATGAACTATCATATCATGATTTTGGATAGTATTGGGGTTGGATACGGAGCATGCATAAATAAATAATTTTTCGTATCTACCAGTGAGCTTACCTTTTATCTCTTTCAAACCTTACATAAACAATGCAGCATTTCCTCTCTTTCATCATATTTGGCATCGATTTGTTGAACAGAACTTCTGTTAAAACAATTCTGTATTAATATTTTTCGTTAAATCAATTATTTTTTCCATTCTTTTTTCTGGCTGATTTTCATTCTTGCTTTCATCTTGGCTGTTGGTGATCCCCATTTCCTTTCGTACCTTCAAACAGTCAATTTCTGTATGCTATACAAGCCAAAGGTATGATGTATTGCCACATCCACGTAAAACCACTGCCACCGACACTTTGTCATTAATATTCCTGTCTCCATGACAAAAATTTTGTACTTGCTTTCAAGTTTTAACTGATTTGTCAGCTATACAAACTGGTGCCAAACTTTTGTCGGCGGAATGCGGATAAGTTGATATAATTGGTATGGAATGTGCATGTAACAACGATTGGTATTTCAAGGCCCATTTGTGAAAGGGTCATTTATACCATCCATTATCAAAGAATAGAAAACTATGGCATGCGAGATGAGAATGATATATCAAAAATGAAAAAGAAACAGCACATTTGGATGTAAAGTATTAGAGAAAAACATGCACGGTGAAGACTAAATGTGCACAAAAGTGAAAATATTTGGAAAATAGCAAAAAAATGGGTTGGTGAATGTATGCACTGTTTCTTTTTGAACTTCTGTTCGTGAGGTGCACTATACAGCTTACCCATGTATTCTCTATTCATTAAGATCAAGATCTTTATGGGCACACGGTCATTTACATAGTTGGATCTCAATTCATTTTTATATCATGAACTGGATTCAGCACGATCTTTGTGGTCAGTACCTTATTTTTACATTTTTCTTCTCTCTCAGGCAGCAATTGGTGCATAAGCTGCGAAAAGATGGTCCTTGTGTTCTTAAAGATCTTGAAGAAAGCCATATGATTAATTTGGTAGAGCTATTAATATCGGAGAAAAGTTGGATTGAAGAATCTGCTTCTCAACCCTCTCCTTCTAGACTTTCTCTCTCCTCCAAAAGGAGATTCATGTCCAATAATGTTCAAGGTCCCAAGGGCCTAAGCTCTCTTCTTTCAGGCAAAACATCGCAATCCAGTTTGCCCAATGAAACTTTAGAAACAAACCCCCAAAATCTTGCAGAATTGAAATCTTGGTTCCAAAGAACATGCAATGACACCAAAGATATTAAACCAGAGGAATTCCAAAAGCTTTTCAAGAGTAACTTCTGTGAGACGTTTGCTCTACTTATGGCTATCATACTATCCAAAGCCTACTGTTTGCTTGCTCAGCTGGACAAAAGCCTCCTGCCAAAGAAGAAATTTTATCCGATTGCCACAAACTCTTGACGGGGCTTCTAAAAGAGAACCCCAATGGAGTCAACATGAGCAACTTCAGACCAGTGTTTTTTCAAAAGTACGGTCACATACTTGATTGTCAAATGCTCGGCTACCCAAAGCTTGCGTCATTGTTACAGATCATGCCTGGGGTGAGAATAGAGTCCTCTTATATTTTACCTGCAAAAATGTTCAGCTCGGCTTCTAATAGCGAAGACTGGGAGGAGTCGGGGCCTGTATCAGATAGTCAAGCTACTACGGATAATAAAAATACGAGCTCATATAGTAAGGTTTCTCTATCGGATGAAGAGTTTACGGATTCTGAGGATGAGAATCCCTCGGATTTTGATGGGTTGAAAAGGCAGGCAAAGAGAGGGGAGGAAGATTGTTCTCTGATGAATATTCTTGATTTGTGGTATAGTAGCAAGGATAATGCTCCCTCGGATGGGGTTGTGGATTGTTCTAGAAACAATCCACAGAATGCTTCAGATTCAAACTCAAGAGCAAGGCCCTATAAACACTATTCTTTTGTTGCAGAGTCCAAAGACGAGGAGAAAGACCGGCAAGCGGATAACATATTGGGCAGTCTCAAGAAAGCAGGAGAGGTTTAGGTTGCAGGGTTAGAGAACGACTTTTGATTATTGGTTTAACGATGAGAGAACATAGAATGTTATGCAAGCGATATTTTCTCCCTTTTCTTATGTTGGAATAATTATTGGAACCGAAGGGCAGGTAAATGCTTTGTGTCAACTTCATGGCATCGATCCTCCAAGTTTTGTAGAGAGGAATTCTCAGAACACGTGGATATATCACAATTTCTCCTGATTGTAGTAAATTTTCATGATTGCCCGTTGAGGTTATTTTTGTTAGGTTGGTTATAAGTCATTCGATTGAAAAAAAGAAGAAAGGATTATTATATTGACAGAATGCTGATTTGAGCTATTTATCTGCAATCTGGAGGAATACATGTGTAAGTGACCATTTAATATAGAAAGGGGTTCTAAATCTTCTGATCATTTGGGAACTTTGCAATACAAATATGAGCATATGGAAGGTTGTGATTTTTGAACTGCTTGTTGACAGCAGATTTTTCCTATAGAAAGCCTTTTTTTTTGCCTCAAAAAGTGTTGTACCCCTTTTCAACTTTGCAAATGCATGAGTAGTCCAAGAAACTAGGTCAGCAAATAAAGCAATCATAATACAACTTTGCATGTCTAACTTATTTTGTTATCATTCTACGGCATTTCATATATTTAGAACTTCGTTTGCAGGAATTTATAATACTGAACCGCATCTCCCTTCAAGGACTACAAGTGAAGGAATTTTATGTTCGTTAATGATTAGTCAACTAAATCAGACCCTACACATGGGGTACGGCGCTCTCTTGCTCTCTTATTTTACTCGATAATTATCACAATCAATAGATATTACAACGGAGAATGAGGAGCTGATTTTACATGAGCATCTCATAAGTTAGTTACAATCTACAGCTTCTCACTGTTAAGGAGTGTAGTTCTCTGCATCTCCTCAGAATATGCTGCCTTCCAAATTTACACGACTCATCTGTGATCTCCTTTTAGTTGAAGGACTACCGAGATGCACAGTATTATACTATGAACTTCTATCTTAGCTTTCTGCAGTGCAAGATCTTGATCCCATAACTCTGGATTTTCTCCTGCATATGTGAAAGAGGAGTAATTAGAACAAACGTTAACGAATATATGTTTTGTCTCTGGTTCGTATGCTTGCTTGCATAATTAAAGGATTAGGAATACAGCATGTGTCAGAAACTCATTGATAGGATGTCCTCTAGCCTCAAAAGACTTTTATTTAGGTGGTCGCGGTTTCCTCTCTTGGAATTTTACATGTAAGGCAGATGTCGACGTTTAGCAATCCACCGATTGCCCGGTGCCATGTGTTGCTTGACCCTCGAGTCAAAGCTGTTGCCCCTTGCCATCTACGTGCATTCATGTGGGACGAATAGACATGCTTGATTTGACTTTCCGAGCGCATGCCCGGTATGTCCATTCTCGACAAGACTTTCGAGTCGCATCAAATGTGTTTAAATGCTAAGTCTATCCTCAGTGCTTGTTATTATATTAACAAAAACCCTTGGATTACTGTGCAACCGGGTGAGCCAGCCACCCCTTTCAAATAGGTTTCCGATCTTCTAGAAATAGGGTAATGATGTTTATCTTAGGTTTTGTATAGGGGCTACAATGATTATCTTTCGTACTTGATAGGGGCTATGATAAGTACCTTGTATAATGGGGCTTTGGTAACTGCATGTTGATCTCTAATGGTTTTGTGTGTGTTTTGTTCATGTGTTCTTGCGACTTATCACCTTCTCTTTTTTTCTTATTCATAACTAATACTCACTTGTATAGTCTATACTTTCATTTGAAACATCGTACAAACAAATTTTAGCTTGATGGCTTGTTTGTCCATAGTTACCACATCTATATTTCTTTTCTCGTCAAAAGATTTCAACCTATTACATGGTCCACCTCTTTAATTAGTTATGACAGGATCTTGCATATTATGTATGTTTTCGGATATGCCATCATTGTCCGACATTTAAACGGTTTACCATCATTTTGTCCTACTAGCAATTTATCAACCAGCTATTACTTGGTTTTCAAATAACCTATTTTAGATTTCGTTGGTAACACCTTTTGCACTTTGCAAAAAATCTTAGAATCTCTATTTTATATCTTTGAATTTATTAAAAAGATGACTAAAAGATTGAGCAATATGGAAAAGGCAAACTCATATGTAACATAAAGTATTCACAATATACTTCTATATTCCGGGCGGGAACAAGATTAAGGCCAAACTGAAAATGAACAAAACCTATTCTTCTTTTTGCGTTCCATCTGTAACATAACATTCATAGTCACTGATTTTATTGCCTCTAATATATTCCCCTTCATCCGTACAAAATAGGTGGTTAGCAGAAAGAAAATCTTAAGTGGATGTGCATTGTTTCTCGAGTAAGATGTTTATGGTGTCGAATCGCAATCATCCAATTCTTCGGCTTTACAAGCTGTGAGACACAAATGTCAGTGAGACAATAGATCATGAAGAATCATGTAAAGCTTAAAATACTTGTGTAGGAGTAGGGACATTAGTGCTTTGATTGCTTTCACTATATTAGGTGCTTCTATTTCCAAATAACACTTTGCCCAAAAGATAGTAGTTGTTGTTGTGACCGTTGGACAACAGAATTATCAATTACACATACAGATCGAGATTGGCGCATAACATGACAAAGAATTTAAGTCCCAATGTACAGCGCACACGATTTGAGACAAATTGAGGGCGTACTGCAGTCATGTCATGCATCAGAATAAAGTTTTCCTCGAAGGGGGTAATTGACTACCCGATCACAAAGTGATCATACCAACCTAAACAACAGAATAAAAAAGTACCTAAAATGGACTCGGTTGAAAAAATAACTTTCTTTCTCACATGAAGCATATGGAGGATTCATATGGGGAAGCATGGGACTGTATTTTCTTCTTCATTTTGAGGGGAAGCGTAAAAGACCAATCTGCATGATTCTCATGTGAACTGACGCAGCAATTGTTGGGGTCAAAAATTACACCCCATTGACCAAAAGTCAAAGTTAAATCCCAAACAAGTGGGTTCAAGCCCAAACTCAAGTTAAGTGGGTCCACGCCCAGCCCAAGCCGAGTCCAAGCTCAAGCATGAGAGCCGACCCCCGGCCAAGGAAGAAAAAAAGGAAGAAATATAATAAATAAATTTATTATGTAATTTGGTAAAAATAAATGTAAGAAATGGGTAAAAGAAAACCAGTTTTGTAAAGCCCAAGGACTCAAATACAAAATGTAAGGGATATTTAAACCCCACCCAAAATAGAAATGAACTTCTTCTTTTCATTCTATTCTCAAGGGTTTTGAACCTCACCTCTTGAGGTGATTTTCTCAATCACCCCTCATTTCATCTTCAACCATCGGAAACTCATAAAAAGAGTTCATTTCCTCTTTAAAACCCAAATAAAACTACATAAAGACTCAAATCAAGAGAAAAGACCTAGCTTTTCTTTATCAAATCTAAGAAATGAGGAAGGACTCTTGAGGTGAACGCCATAGGTTTTCACCCTAAGCAAGCACCATGGATGAAGAACCAAAACATATAGAATAGATGACTTTGGGGTGAAAGTTTATAGATTTCATCCCCACGAGATTTTTCGGCTTCGGAACTCTCATGAGATCCATGGGAACATGAGTTATACCCATGGTCCTCAAACTTGAATACGGGATCCACCCATGTTCGGCCTCGGGACCCTCAAAAATCGGGATTTTCCACTTATGAAAGCCCCCCCCCCCCAAAGGATTCTCTCTTCGGAACCCCCAAAGGGGGTTCTTGCTGTTGGAGCTCCCCCAAAGGGGCTCCCGAAGTCCAAAAGGGGGCTCCCAACTTTGGGACCCCCCAAGAAGGGCCTCCCGATTCCGGGACCGCCCAAAAGAAGGTCCACTGCTTCGGGACTCCGTTTAGGGGTCTCCAATGCCTTCGGGACCCCCTTAAAGGGTCCCCCTGCTTCGGGAGAGACTCCCGACCCTTTCGAGAGGTCACCTGAACTTGGGTGACCATCTCTCACTTCTCTCTCCCTTTTCCCTTTTTAAGAGCTCCCCGACACACTCAAAACACTTTTCCCCTTCAAAAAATTTCTAACAGGACGTTGCCCAGCACCCCATAAGAGAGCTGCTAGCCTCAAAATTGTTTTCAAAACACAACACGCGCGTATTGCACACTAAGTTCGCATGACCTATACGACCCGTTAATCAGAGATTCTCTCACCTTAAAGCAACGGGTAATTAATGGCGGTTTTGTCAGCGGTTGCCGGAAATTAGAATCCTCGCAATCAATAAACTCATGTCTATCTTAGGCAAGGGGAATCTATACACGCCTGATAAGCGAGCGCATTGTATCTCAATAGGGTGACGAAAAACACTTTTCAGATTCTGGTACGCCCGGTGGGACGTATCTCTCCTCCCATATTTCGGGTCAAACTATCTTGCGAACTCATTCAACATATACACTGTTGTTTGTACTAAAATCTTGCTCCTTCGTGCAGATTATAACTTTCAATAACAATCAACGATCGACAGCTCAACAACAGTATCTCCAAGGTCAAATTCAGCTGCTGACGCGACCACCGTCGCATACACAATCAGGGTAACGGCCCGGGTGACTCTTCCGTAGGAAATATGCAACAATGGACAGAGCGGCCACTCCGGTTCGGGTCCATCTCGTTAGTCCTAGTCATCGGAGCTCCTACCTCAGAAGCTCCAACAGTGAGCAGGTTGGCCTCAAAGAGGAGGCCGAATGTTATGTTTGCAAGGGTCCCTAAGCCCAAGCGCAAATCAGTATTTGAATGGCTCTCTGTCGCTCCAGCTAGAGGCAAGGCCGCCGATTCAAAGAGGACAACAAAATGTCTCAGGCAAGCTCAGGCGATGTCCTTGACGACCGCATGTTCAAGCGTCTTCTTCAGGATCTCTGTCATTCGGTATATAGTGGCTTCTGAGAAAGCAGATCTTCGCTAAGTCCTTAAGACTGAAAAGCTAAGACAGAAACGACTCAGATACAAATCCAACAAAAGGACGAGGGCTCCTGCTAAACTGGAGTTCGTGAGGTTTCAAGAGCAGGGTTACCCGCGACAACAACCAAGTGTGCCGTGAAGATTAACAATTCTTTTGAACCCTTGAAGTAGGTTCTGAAGAACGCAGTTACTGCAAAAATTAAAAAGACGGCGATTCGAACAATGCTGCGAAGAGAGGTGTATAAGCCCCAATATAGAAGGCGTGATACCGTATCGTCAAAGGTCTATCAGTCTTCTGCGTGAAGACCAAGGAAAGAGTTTGAGCGGCGGGCGCTAGCTTCTCCTAAAGCCCCAACCGAACCGACTGTCTTCAGTTACTTGACTTCCCTAAAAGAGGCGGGTCACAGCGACGGTCCAAGAATTTGGCAAATATCGCTAGTAATAGCAGAAACTCTGACGGATACACGATTCATACGGTCTATATGGCGGGACCCGATGCTAAGAAGGGCGCCAAGAACAAAATGGTTGAAACCTCCCAGCTTCCGCCTGCTTCAGATGGCTTTGTCGCTCCCCAATGCCAGCATGACGCGGATGACAATGAAGACCTTACTCAGGCCGCTAAGCAAAAAAAGGCCATGATTACCAAGGACTCAAATAGTGACGGAGAGCCAACCTTTATCCCTAAGACTGCAGAACAAGAGCTGCTTGACCTTCGGAAACAGCTTAAAGACGGAAAAGGAGATCACTAAGCTCTACTCCAAAATTGATGATATGATGGATGTCGTGAAGCAGCTCACGACTCAAGTCACCCGAGGACAGTCCCAACAGGTGTAAGGCTCTACCCATGAGCCAAGGAGTGGCGTCCCGAAACAGGCGACACCTATCCCCTGAGCCCAAAGGTAGGCGAGCCCAACGAAAGTCGGCCACATTCAGCTTCAGGAGATGTCTTGATTCTTGACGACGGTGACGCTCTTACACAAAATAAGATCATGGACTTGGTCGTTAGCAAAGTTAAAACAATGGTGGCTGAAGCCGAAGCGCAGGAAAATTGTGGCAACAGTGGGAGGCCATACCATGCACGATATGATCTCATACAGTTTCCCAGCGGTTACGTCGTCCCCAAATTCAGAAGGTTTGCCGGGACGGGAAATGTCAACCAGCATGTCGCCCACTTTAAAGCATCATGCGGAAATACCGAAGAAAATGATGCGCTTCTCTTTCAGCAATTCGTTAAATGCTTGACCGATATTTGTCACGCCCCGCTTCCCAAAATACGGAATACGGAAGCGACAAAGGCCAGCCGTGCTACCTACGGTAAGGAAAAATCCTTCCATAGTCACATAAAGCTGTCTAGATTAACCTGTCAAGGATAAAATCCAATACCAAAAAGGAATAATACTGATGATCATGCTGCAATGAAACCACAAAAATCCTAAAAATGGGTCCACTAGATAATTGATGCAATTAAAGATCCAATACAATAGGTTCAGAAATAAAATAAGATCCAAAAGAGATACATAAGTCCTAATGTCCCATAAGGGCGCACATGCTAAAAACTAATTGAAAATGTGAAAATAAACCTACTGTTACTGATCTTCTGCGAAATCCTGATAGCCGCTATGATCCTGCTCAGCCTGTAAAACTGCCTCTAAACCTGAAATGGCAAATCTCAGGGATGTCAGAACACCCAGCAAGTACTCAACGTATAAGGTCTGTGTAGTATAATAACAAGAATATAAGAAAATAGTGAAGCCCGGATGTGCAAGAAAAACAGATATATAAATAAATAGATGCATTAACACTATAAAACATGTATGTAAGAGGTCAAGTCATAACCTAACTGGTCACTAAAAGGTAAACTATCCTATCGTAAGCTCGAGTGTGTACGTCAACCTCTGCAGGAGTATTCCTAATCCAAGAATGGTGCCCCAGGGGCTAGGAAACACGGGCCCAACTATGGAATAAACATGAGACCGATATAGCCCGGTACGAGCTGTAAACATGAGACCGATATAGCCCGGTACAAGCTGCCGGTATGGGACTCCTGAGATCCTGTTGTACGATTGCACACTCAAACTACCCCAACACCCGCGTATTTATAGCTACTATGGTAATGACTAGAACACTAATTAAGAATGCTGAAAAGACTGGAATTGTGGTATGGTAATTGTATAGAGATGAAACTGGTAAATAGTAGTGTGTCATATCATGTAGTTCAGCATTCTAATTAGGGGTCTTGTCATAGAGACTAGAGTAATGAATAGTCAGGACTTGTCAGTGGTAATAGTTATCAGGTAATAGCAACTGCATGAAGGCGGTGTACAAGCTGGTATGAGTCACAATTGTTATATTTACCGTTAACCTTAATATGGATATATTAATCACAAACTGACTAGAAACATATAAATGTGAGATAGGTTAACTTTCGAACTTTATTTGTAGTTAAAATAAATCTCCTTTTAAAACCACACTTACTAATTATTCTCACTTGTTACATAAAAGTTTGCCTATATATATTTTTGTATGATATAACGAAAAATAGATACTAACACATTTCCCTTTTGTTCTAACAGTGCAGGAAATATATATATATACATATAACCACAAAGGAATGCCGATATACATCGACCAAAAGTAAAGCAAGAGTACTTGCCTGAGGATAAAGATCACGGGAAAACGATGCACGAAGATTCGAGGCACGATCTCAGCTAAAGTGCGACTTGGGATCTGAGTTATACGACCTGCCAAGATAAATTTCATCGGTTAAACTATAATCATTCTCATAAATACTGTCGCACAACCAAACGCAATTATATAAACTTACGGTTTTAATTCTAATTTTCCCTTTCAATGTGCACTGTTATCATTTCATTTTATTTATTTATTTTCTTTTTTTGTTTTATTAAAAAAACAAGGATCAAGGAAACTTACAGAGGATGATCGTGATAGTTGCTAGGGTTTGGATGAGTCCTGGGTCGAGTCGAGGGCACTCGGTGATGAGAGCAGATGACGAAGACGAGATGGGTCGTGGGCGATTCGAGATGGAAATCCGATCTGGAGATGGGAGCAGCTGTGAGGCGATGACGAGGGCTACGGCGACGGTGAGGGTTCGGTGCAGGTCGCTAGGGGTTGTGGTAGCAGTGATGAGGACGAGGGCGATGGGGGAAGGAGAAGGAGGCGAGGGTTGCGGCGGCGGCGACGAGGGATGGGTCGTGCGGTGATGGGTTGCAAGGGAGAAGTGAGAGAGAGGGAGATGAGGAGGTCGAGGAGGGAAAAAGGCGAGGCAGGATCGAGGGTGGAGGCGACGACGCCGAGGCTTTCGCGAGGGCGAAGGCGTGGGTGCGAAGATGAGATGCGAAAGCGAAGGTTTTGAGGAGCAGCGGGGGAGAGAGAGATGTGAGTATGAGAGAGAGAGAGATTTTGTTTTGTATATATAAACAAACTTTATAAATATATTTATAAAGATACATATTTTCAATTAATTGCATTTAGAGATTCGGCATAGATTTTTTTTGTTTTGTTTTCATATTGACAGTAAACAGAAATTAGCCAATATAATATATGTATGCAACCCAAAATATTAATGTAAATTTTGGAATTGTAAGATACGCAAAATATTGTTTTGCTGCCATTAAGAAAATATTATATATAATATAAAAACGGAAGATTTTACATATTAAGATTATTTACGGTAAAAATTAAAAATAAAATATACTAGCAGCCAACTAAAAGTTCTAAAATTATGGAAAAATAATCTCGAAAAAAATCTTGAACTACTGCATTCAAATAGGGTTGTTACATCCTACCCACCTTACAGAAAATTTCGTCCTCTAAATTGGAAGGACGACTACAAGATCAAGAAAACAGGTGTGGGTACTTTTGACGAATGTTGTCCTCACGCTCCCAAGTGGATTCCCCGCGAGAACGTCCGCCCCAAGATACAAGAACTAAAGGGATGACCTTGTTTCTCAAAACCTTCTCTCTACGGTCGACAATGGCTGTAGGTTGCTCTTCATACGAGAGATCGGCGCTCAAGTTTACAGGGGGAAAATCACTTTGATCTCCTCTTTATTCAGAATGATCGAGAACATGACTGTCATCGCAAACGTACCGACGCAACTGTGATACATGGAATACATCGTGCACCCCAGCCAAAGAGGGTGGTAAGGCCAATCTGTATGCCACTACTCCAACGCGTTCCACAATCTCGAATGGTCCGATAAATTGGGGACTAAGTTTCCCATGACTACCGAATCTAATCACTCCTCGAGTCGGCGAAATCTTAAGGAAGGCATGATCTCCTACTCCAAACTCAAGAGGTCTTCGACTAGTATCCGCCCAGCTCTTCTGACGATCTTGTGCTGCCTTGATACGGTCCCTGATGAACTGGACCTTCTCAACGGTTTGGGTTACAAGCTCCAGTCCTAGTAATCTTCGCTCACCTACATCATCCCAGCAAAGTGAGGAACGACATTTACATCCGTAAAGTGCCTTGAACAGTGCCATCTGAATACTCGCCTGATAGCTGTTATTATACGAGAATTCCACCAAGTGAAGATGATCCTCCCACGATCCCTTGAAATCTAGCATACAGGCTCTCAACATGTCTTCTAATATCTGTATCGTACATTCAGACTGTCCGTCAGTCTGGGGGTGGTAAGCTGTGCTGTAACGGAGACGAGTGCCTAAACTCTCTTATAAGCTTCTCTAGAAATGTGAGAGGAATCTCGTGTCCCGGTCCGATACTATAGTGATAGGCACCCCATGTAACCGTACGATCTCTTGCATATATTTCTCTGCCAATGTCTCCGTCGATTGTCCCACTCGAAAGGGTAGAAAATGGGCCGCCTTTGTAAGACGGTCGACGATGACCCAAATAGTATTATTGCCCTTAGGACTCCGCGATAAAGCCGTCACGAAGTCTATAGTGATGTGTTCCCACTTCTACTGGGGAATGGGAAGTGGTTGCAACAGGCCGGCCACTCGCTGATGTTCGGCCTTCACCTGCTGGCACACTAAGCATTTTGACACATAGCGGGCAATCTCTCTCTTCATGTCATTCCACCAAAAGTGTTGTTTAACATCCCTATACATCTTGGTGCCACCCGGGTGCACCGAATAGGCTGAACTGTGTGCTTCTTTCAACACTTCCTCTCGAACCTCGCCCTTTGGCACGCATAATCGACTGCCGAATCTTAATGAGCCATCTTCGTGTATCAATAGATCTGTCCTCAATCCGGCCTCTACTAACCCGCGGAACTTATGCAATTGCGGATCCCCAACCTGTGCAGCTTTAATACGATCTACTAACGAAGATTGCACTTGCAGTTGCCAATACTGTCCGTGCGTCCCCTGCTCTACCACTTCTAAATTGAGTCTTCGAAATTCATCAATGAGTTCCTTCTGGCCAGTCAACCACATCGCTGTTGGTCTCCGACTGAGAGCATCCGGTACCACATTTACTTTACCGGGGTGATATTGCAAATCAATATTATAATCAGCCATGAACTCCAACCACCTGCGCTGTCTCATATTTAGCTCTTTCTGCATGAATACATATTTCAAACTCTTGTAGTCCGTAAAAATTTCCACTCGTTCTCCCAAAAGATAATGCCTTCAAATCTTCAAAGCAAAGATTACAGTGGCCAACTCTAAATCGTGAGTTGGGTAATTTTTCTCGTGCGTTCTCAGTTGACGCGAGGCATAAGCAACAGCACTCCCACGCTGCATCAAGACACAGCCTAGCCCTTTGCCGGAAGCGTCACTATGAATCACCAGTCCTCCTGTCCCATCTGGTACGGTCAATATGGGTGCAGTTGTGAGTTTCTCCTTCAATAGTCGAACGCTCGGTTGCACTCTTCTGACCATATGAATGGTACCCCCTTTCGAGTAAGTCTTGTCAACGGCTCAGCCGCTCGTGCGAAATCTTTAACAAATCTGCTGTAGTAGCCTGCGAGTCCCAAGAAACTTCTAATCTCTGCTACTGATTTTGGTACTGGCCAATCCTTCACTGCTTCGATCTTCGCCGGATCTACTGAAATACCATCTCGAGAAACGATGTGGCCCAAAAATTGAACTTGTTCAAGCCAAAATTCGCATTTACTAAGCTTGGCATATAACTTTTCCTGTCGCAGTATCTGCAACACGATCCTCAGATGCTCGGCATGCTCCTCCTTGCTTTTGGAATACACAACGATGTCGTCGATGAAAGCTACGACAAACTGATCAAGATACTGAGAGAAAACTCGGTTCATTAAATCCATGAACACGGCTGGGGCATTAGTAACACCGAATGGCATTACCAAGAATTCATAGTGACCGTATCGAGTTCTGAAGGCTGTCTTGTATACATCCTCCGCTTTAACACGAACTTGATGGTACCCCGACCGAAGATCCAACTTAGAGAACACTCGAGCACCACATAATTGATCGAACAAATCATCGATCCGAGGTATAGGGTACTTGTTTTTAATCGTAACCCGGTTCAACTCTCGGTAGTCAATGCACATGCGTAACGAGCCGTCCTTCTTCTTTACTAGTAAAACTGGAGCGCCCCACGGAGAAGTACTCGGGCGATTGAATCTTTTGCTGAGGAGGTCTTCTATCTGGCTTTTCAATTCTGCCAGTTCAACTGGTGCCATCCTGTAGGGTGACTTAGTAATCGGTGGCGTTCCTGGTAATAATTCTATCGAAAACCACAAAGCACGAGTAGGGGGTAAGCCGGGTAAGTCCTCAGGAAAAACATCCAAAAATTCCCGAACTACGACCGGTGCCGAACTCATATCAACTTCCATTGACGCTAGTATGTCGCACGTCGGCTTAGCTCTATACTTTATAGGTCCCGGAGATTTGCTCCCCCAGTGAACACGAACTCTGGGTGGTTAGGAATGCGAAAGTTTACAGTTTTTGCCCGACAATCAATATGTGCGTGAAAGGTGCCCAACCAATCCATTCCTAAGACGACATCATAACTACTGGTCCCAATCAACAGGAAATCTGCGAAAAGCTCCCTGCCGCAAATCACTACCGGACAAAGCTTACACTCTAGGTTGGTGGTAACTACTCCATTTCTAGTGTGAATGTCCCAACCTCTAGTCAGTGTTTTGTGTGTAATAGAATGTGTTGTGGTAAAATCCAAAGACATAAAACAGTGTGAAGCCCCGGAATCGAAAAGTGCTCTAGCAGGAACAGAACAAATTAGAATGGTACCTGAAACGACATCCTCCGACGCCTCCGCCTGCTCAGCTGTCAGAGTAAAGGCTCGCCCCTGTCCACGACCTGTGTTTCCTCGCCTCTGATCAAAAATTGCTTCTGAGGGACAAGTCCTTTCTGAGGTTGGTTGCGCTCAGCTCTCCTAGGACAACTCCCAATCTGATGATCACTAGCACCGCAAATCAGACATAGACTCTTAGCGCGGCGGCAATTTCTCTCGACGTGTCCCTGTATCTGACAGTATCCACAAACCGGAGGTTCCCGTTGTGGTGGGGTTGCGGTACGCTTCATCTAAACTCCTCCATGCTATCTAACCAGAATCCTCCCTGAAATTTGATTCACCGGCCATTTGAATCCTCCACTCTGAAGTTTCTTCCTCTTATCCATAACTGTCTCAATTCTGCGGGCCGCATTTAATACATCTGAATAAGTCCCCAGATAATATGAAGCTAGTTTCTCCTGTATTTCCAGAGTGAGACACTGTAAGAATCTTCTAGCTCTATCCTCTTCCTGGGCTACCATTGAAGGAGCGAAACGACTGAGTCGGATAAACTCAGCCGCTGCCTCGTCCACTGTGCGATCTCTCTGACGAAGACTGATAAATTGTTGTTCCATCTCGATCCTGGCCGATTTGGGAAAGAATTTCTCAAGGAAAGCCGTAGAGAAATCAGTCCATGCAATTGGTTTTTTCAACATGTTCTCTTCTGCGAGCCACCAAATTCTAGCCACATCTTGCAGCTGAATCTTGACTATATCCACTCTGTCCTCTTCAGGAACCCGGGCGGCTGACAGCAAATTCTCTATGTCGACAATCCACTGCTCAGCATCCAATGGTCCGCCCGCGCCAGTGAAAACTGCCGGCTGTAGTCTCCTGAAATCGGCGACGCTGCCCGGACGTCTACCTTCACGAACCTCAGCCACCTTGTTCAGGGCTGCAGTAGCGGTCTGCTGAGAAGCAAGTAGGACCTCCTGTAGCAATTCGGTCTGCTGCTGTTGACTCTCCAGCATGCCACGTATAACTCCAAGTAGTGCAGTATTGTTGTCACGCCTTCCATATACTCGCAAATTTTCTTCGGCTATGATTCTGAAGTCAAAACGAACGACGAGATTTAGCAACGAAAACGAGGTTTAAATTCAAAATATTAAAACTGAGCGAAGCAAAGAGATAATGTAACAATCAATTCAAAAAATACGGATTAAGTGTAGGACTCTAAGTTACTCATACAGAATACCGTATTTTATCCATGCCGCGATACATGGGCACAATATCGTAACTCTATGTAAGTCGCCTGAATCCTACGGTCAGAGTCAACGGAATCTGCAATATGATATACTGGGGAAAACCTAGACATGTGATCCTAAACATAAAGGTCGGTAGAATCCAGACTAACTTTTGACGTAACCTGGCTCTGATACCAACAAAACCTTGTCACGCCCCGCTTCCCAAAATACGGAATACGGAAGCGACGAAGGCCAACCGTGCTACCTACGGTAAGGAAAAATCCTTCCATAGTCACATAAGGCCGTCTAGATTAACCTGTCAAGGATAAAATCCAATACCAAAAAGGAATAATACTGATAATCATGCTGCAATAAAACCACAAAAATCCTAAAAATGGGTCCACTAGATAATTGATGCAATTAAAAATCCAATACAATAGGTTTAGAAATAAAATAAGATCCAAAAGAGATACATAAGTCCTAATGTCCCGTAAAGACGCACATGCTAAAAACTAATTGAAAAGGTGAAAATAAACCTACGGTTACTGATCTTCTGCAAAATCCTGATAGCCGCTCTGATCCTACTCAGCCTGTAAATTTGTCTCTAAACCTGAGATGTCAAATCTCAAGAATGTCAGAACACCCCAGCAAGTACTCAACGTATAAGGTGTGTGTAGTATAAGAACAAGAATATAAGAAAGTAGTGAAGCCCGGATGTGCAAGAAAAACAGATATATATAAATAAATAGATGCATTAACACTATGAAACATGTATATAAGAGGTCAAGTCATAACCTAACTGGTCACTAAAAGGTAAACTATCCTATCATCAGCTCGAGTGTGTGCGTCAACCTCTGCAGGAGTATTCCTAACCTAAGAGTGGTGACTCAGGGGCTAGGAAACACGGGCCCAACTGTGGAATGAATATGAGACCGATATAGCCCGGTACGAGCTGTAAACATGAGACCGATATAGCCCGGTACGAGCTGCCGGCATGGGACTCCTGAGATCCTGTTGTACGAACGCACACTCAAAACTAACCCAACACCCGCGTATTTATAGCTACTATGGTAATGACTAGAGCACTAATTAAGAATGCTGAAAAGATTGGAATTGTGGTATGGTAATTGTATAGAGATGAAACTGGTAAATAGTAGTGTGTCATATCATATAGTTCAGCATTCTAATTAGGGGTCTTATCATAGAGACTAGAGTAGTGAATAGTCAGGACTTGTCAGTGGTAATAGTTATCAGGTAATAGTAACTGCATGAAGGCGGTGTACAAGCTGGTATGAGTCACAATTGTTATCTTTACCGTTAACCTGAATATGGGTATATTAATCACAAACTGACTAGAAACATATAAATGTGAGATAGGTTAACAACTTTCGAACTTTATTTGTAGTTAAAATAAATCTCCTTTTAAAACCACACTTGCTAATTATTCTCACTTGCTACATAAAAGTTTGTCTATATATATTTTTGTATGATATAACGAAAAATAGATACCAACACATTTCCCTTTTGTTCTAACAGTGTAGGAAATATATATATACATATAACCATAAAGGAATGCCGATGTACATCGACCAAAAGTAAAGCAAGAGTACTTGCTTGAGGATAAAGATCACGGGAAAACGATGCACGAAGATTCGAGACACGATCTCAGCTAAAGTGTGACTTGGGATCTGAGTTATATGATCCGCCCAGATAAATTTCATCGGTTAAACTATAATCATTCTCATAAATACTGTCGCACAACCAAACGCAATTATATAAACTTACGATTTTAATTCTAATTTTCCCTTTCAATGTTCACTGTTTTCATTTCATTTTATTTATTTATTTTCTTTTTTTGTTTTATTAAAAAAACAGGGATCAAGAAAACTTGCAGAGGATGATCGTGATAGTTGCTAGGGTTTGGATGAGTCCTGGGTCGAGTCAAGGGCACTCGGTGATGAGAGCAGATGACGAAGACGAGATAGGTCGTGGACGATTCGAGGTGGAGATCGGATCTGGAGATGGGAGCAGCTGCGAGGCGAAGACGAGGGCTGCGGCGACGGTGAGGGTTCGGTGCAGGTCGTCGGGGGTTGTGGTGGCAGTGATGAGGACGAGGGCGATAGGGGAAGGAGAAGGAGGCGAGAGTTGCGGCGGCGGTGATGGTGGCGGCGAGGGATGGGTCGTGCGGGGATGGGTTGCAAAGGAGATGCGAGAGAGGGGGAGATGAGGAGGTCGAGGAGGGAAAAAGGAGAGGCAGGATCGAGGGTGGAGGCGACGACGACGAGGCTTTCGCGAGGGCGAAGGCGTGGGTGCGAAGATGAGATGCGAAAGCAAGGGTTTTGAGGAGCAGCGGGGGAGAGAAAGATGTGAGTATGAGAGATAGAGAGATTTTGTTTTGTATATATAAACAAACTTTATAAATATATTTATAAAGATATATATTTTCAATTGGTTGCATTTAGAGATTCGGCACAGATTTTTTTTTTGTTTTCATATTGACAGTAAACAGAAATTAGCCAATGTAATATATATATGCAACCCAAAATATTAATGTAAATTTTGGAATTTTAAGATACGCAAAATATTGTTTTGCTGCCATTAAGAAAATATTATATATAATATAAAAAAGGAAGATTTTACATATTAAGATTATTTACGGTAAAAATTAAAAATAAAATATACAAGCAGCCAACTAAAAGTTCTAAAATTATGGAAAAATAATCTCGAAAAAAATCTTGAACTACTGCATTCAAATAGGGCTGTTACAATATTGCTTTCGACTGATACTCGAGTATACCGGACGATTCGGTCACAACGTTTGCTCAAATGGAACCGTTGTTCAAACAAAGATTCATAATTGTCGGTGATAAAATTGCTATTGCTGACCTCGTGAAGACTAAATGCGGGGACAACGAAAGTGTCCTAATGGCGTAACCTCATTATCAAAATGCAAACAACCATTAGAGCAGGAGCAAACCATCGGCCTTCTAATGTGAAATATTGAACACTGGATGACTCCATTCTTATGCACAACAAGTCTCCGAACATTCCAAGAGCTGACGAAAAAGGTTCAAATATTGGAACGTGCAGCTCTCAAGTCCATCCCTGGCCTTCAAATCAACAAATTTAAGTACCGAAGGGACAACAACCGCAAAGGTAGAAGTTCCAACAATACCGACTTTCAATGCATCTGCCAACCAAAATAAGCAAGAGGCGGATCAAAAACCGACCAGCCTTGAAATCCATATCGACCGTCCAACTCGCAAAAATAGCAGTGTAGACCGACCACGTCACAGAAAAGGCGGTATCGACTGTCCAATTCGTAAAAAGAGCAGTATCGATCCCTATGTGTCCAAAGGGAACCAAATCAAAGTATCGACCGTCCAAGTCGCAAAAAGGACGGTATAGATCGTCCAAGTCGCAAAAATGGAAGAATCGAGCGTTCACGTCGCCAAAAGGGCAGCATCGACCCCTACGTCGTCAAAAGGGAACCAAACCAAAGTATCGACCGCCCAAGTCGCAAAAATGATAGTATCGACCGACCATGTTGCAAAATGGGCAGCATCGACCCCCACGTCGGGAAAAAGGGAACCAAATCAAAGTATCGACCGTCTGAATCGCAAAAAGGGCAGTATCAACCGTCCACGTTGCAAAAAGGGCAGGATCGACCCCTATGTCGTCCAAAGAGAACCAAATCAAAGTATTGACCGTCCAAATCGCAAAAAGGGCAACACCGACCGTCAACGTCGCAAAAAGGGCAGCATCGACCCCCACGTCGTCCAAAGAGAACCAAATTAAAGTATTGACCGTCCAAGTCGCAAAAAGGACAGCACCGATCGTCCACGTCGCAAAAAGGGCAGCATCAACCCCCACGTCGTCCAAAGAGAACCAAATCAAAGTATTGACCGTCCAAATCAAAGTATTGAACGTCCAAGTCGCAAAAAGGACAGCACCAACCGTCCACATCGCAAAAATGGCAGTATCGACCTCCATGTCGCTAAAAGCGAACCAAAGCCAAACTCTCCAAAAAAGATATATTAATTTCATGCACATCATGCATACATGTGGTGTGCATTTATTAATGGGGCACTTTGTTGGGGTCAAAAATTACATCCCATTGACCAAAAGTCAAAGTCAAAGTTAAACCCCAAACAAGTGGACTCAAGCCCAAACTCAAGTCAAGTGGGCCCAAGCCGGGTCCAAGCTCAAGCATGGGGGCCGGCCCCATGCCAAGGAAGAAATGTAATAAATAAGTTTATTATGTTATTTAATAAAAATAAATGTAAGAGAAATGAGCAAAATGCCAATTTTATAAAGCCTAAGGGTTAAGGTGTAAAAGCATGCACAAATGTTAGGAAAATAGACAAAAAGCTAATTTGTAAAGCCTAAAGGCTTCAGTGCAAAATGCAAGGGGTATTTAAACCCCACCTAAAATAGAAATGAACTTCTCATTCTATTCTCTAGGGTTTTGAGCTTCCGCCTCTCTTGAGGGCATTTTCTTTCTCATCCCTCACCTCATCTTCAACATTCGGAAACTTATAAAAAGAGTTCATTTCTTCTTAAAAAACCAAATAAAACCACATCAAGACCCAAATCAAGAAAAAAGACGGCTTTTCTTCATCAAATCTAAAAAAAGAGGAAGGGCTCTTGGGATGAAAGGCTTTCACCCCAAGCAAACACCATAGATGAAGAACCAAAAAACATAGAATAGACGACTTTGGGGTGTAAGTTTGCATCCACCCATGTTCAGCCCCGGAACCCCCGAAAATCGGGGTTTTTGGCTTTTGAAACCCCTCAAAAGGGGTTTTCTCTATTCGAAACCCCCAAAAAAGGGTTCTTGCTGTTGGAGCTCCCCTAAACGGGATTCCCGACTTCGGGACCCCCCAAGAGGGGGCTCTTGATTCCGGGACCCCCTAAAAGGAGACCACTGCTTCGGGACCCTTCTTTAGGGGTCTCCAGTGTCTTCGGGACCCCCTTAAGGGGCCCCTGCTTCGGGAGGGGCTCCCGACCTTCCCAGGAGGTCATCCGAACTCGGGTGACCATCTCTCGCTTCTCTCTCCCTTTTCGGAAGCCTCCGACACACTCAAAACGCTTTTCCCTTTTAAAAAATTTCTATCAGGGTGCACTTTTCCTCTTCAAAAAATTTCTAACAAGACGCTATCCCGCACCCCGCAATGAGGCTGCTGGCCCCTGTTTACCCCAATCAGAGCAAAGCTCTGTTCAAATTCCTAAGCGGGAAACGAAGCAACGCTTCTGTTTCCCCCAATCAGAACAAAGCTCTGTTTTGAAAATTAAAATTAAAATAAATGAAGTAACGCTTTAGATCCCCTGCGCACGCAGAGCGCTAAGCGTCAAAATCAGACACGCCGGCGCAGGGAGCGGAGCGCCCAAGGCAGTGCGCCCAATCAGAGTAAGGCTCTATTTAAAACAAAAATTAAAAGAAGCAACGTTTCAGATGACTGGCGCTCTGCGCTGCGTGACACATGTCAAGCGCTGGTGCATCTGCGCCAAACAGAATTAAAATTCTAATAAGATCTTTATGTTCTTGTTAAAACAAGAAGATTGTCTTCTGTAAAACAGAAGCCCTTGGATCAAAAGATCCAACGGTGGGGAACATTCCCTAAATCACTCAGAGAAAGATCTCTTTAACAAACTTAACAAATTTATGGGCACTATATAAAGACCCCTAGACCCCAACTCAAAGAGGAATCAACATTGTGAGAAATCAACATCATCATCAAGATCGAGAAGAAAAAAGAACTCTGAAGAATTTGAGAGAACTCTTCAAAAACAAAAAGAAAAGGTAAAAAACCTTTAGAAAAAGAGAAGATTCTCTTATGAACAGATCATTGATCTAAGAACAAGATCAATGATCTTCAATAAAAAAGAAAAAGAAATAAGAACAGTGCCTTGCACTTTTTATGAATCACTGGTTCTTTGAAAACAAGAAAAACTTGTTTTTTTTTATCTAAAATTGATCCAAAGATAAAACAGTGCCCTGCACTTGCAAAAACTGCACTGTTGCGCTCCTGCGTTGGCGCAAGCCACCAGGGAGCGCCACGTGTCATCAGCGCAACGGCGCAGCGCACTGCGCTGCTGCGCTTGCGCTCATCAGAGCGCGACACGTGTCAGCAGCGCAAGCGCAGCGCACTGCGCTTGCGTGACACGTGTCACCACCACAAGCGCTTGCGCTCAATGATTGGTGCAAACCGCCTGACAAATGCACTGCATTGTGCACTGAAGGGCCAGCCCCAAATCAAAAAGGCCTAGCAGGCCAAAATAAACTGTGATGCAATAAAAGGGCAGAGCCCAAACAAAATTGATGCTCTGCATCATTTATAAAAGGGCAGAGCCCAAACAAAACAAAAAATGCAGTGCATCATTTAAAAAGGGGCAAAGCCCTAGCACAGGCCTAATGGGCCAAAGGCAAATAAAAATGTTGAACATTTTTTTTAACTGGACTTAGCCCAAGCATGGCCGTAAGTCCTCAAATTAAATTGACTGATGCACGGCTGCTCCCTTAAATCAATTTACATCCGGTTCAAGGGTACATCTCTGAACTCCTCTGACACCTATCGTTGTAATCCTTCAACGACGTCAGAGAGGTGACGGGTCCCGATGGCCATGCATACAATGGACCACTATGTCCCTAAACTGGAACAATAGAGCCCAAACGCTCTTTTGTCGGATCTAAACGATCCCGTTAAGTTGATCTTAGTCTCAAACTGGACTAACGTATTCTTAACAAACGTTTAAGTTGATCTTAGCCTCAAATACGGCTAACGTATCCTTAAACCAAAACCCCATACCCAAATCTAAGAAAATACGGATTCGGACTAATCCACGTCCTACGGGCGACGACATAAATTAGTCTCCGTATACAATCCACGGGCAACCACAAACAAAACAAACACCCACGACACGAAGTGAAATTCTGGAGAAGGAGAAAGTTGTTACCGCGATGCGGTAGCGTAACTAACTGCAGGGGCTTGCGCCTGCAGGGAAGAGCGTCCCCACAATCAAAAACCCCTCAAGCGAGGGGGAATCTGACGAAGTCTGCTGCATCGGCCGCATCCGTCTAAACCTCCGATATACGGTGCCATAAATCAACTTGGCATCTTCGGAGAGGTGGACGGATAAAACCAAATAGCATCTGCCCCGAATCTCAGGCAAGACGAGCCTACGCGGTCACGTCTCTGTGTTCGGAGGGGAACAGATTCTGGCACGCCCGGTAGGACCTTTTCCTCTTTCCACTCCACACTTCGTGTGTCGTCTTCGCGAACGAATCGCGGTTTGTTAATGGTTGCCTTTGGATTTCAAGTTACTAAGATTTGGTCTTTTGCCTGGCAAAGAAATCAAATATCAATGGCCTCAAATTGCTCGAACTGCTCGAAGTGCCAATGCAACGGACGCTCCACCTCACCTGGAGGTGTAGCATATGGACCTCAAGCGGCCTCCATCCTTGCCCTGCCGGTAGAACAGATGACTCAGGCCACCACCGGCCTGTTTTTCGGGACCATGATCCCGCCTGCAAGCTTCACCATGCCAGTGCCCGCACCAGAAGCGAACAAGAAGTCGGTCTTCGACCGGCTCACCGCTACAACGGCCCCTTTCAACGGGTCGTCCAATATCAAATCAACAGCCTCTGTCTTTGCTTGGCTGGATCACAGCTTTGATGGTCCCGCCAAGAAGCCTATGAATCCTAAAGTGTCTGTCCCAAGGAAGGCAACAACCGCTGCTCCAGAAGTCGTCAAGGCAGCTTCTCCTGTCAAAGAGTCAGTCTTTTCAAGGCTGACTATTCCTGCTCCTGCCCCTGCTCGAGGCTCTGTCTTTGACAGATTGAATGTCACCCCTCAAAGGACAACCTCAGTCTTTAAGAGGTTAACACCAGCGGCGTCTCATCCGGACAGGGGGCAAAAAGAAGCTGTCTCTATTGCCGAGCCAATCCCAACGGCTCGTCATACTCGACGTCGCCATTGGCGACGAGTGAGGAAGGCAGGGGGCAACTCCCCCTCAGGACTAACTCCACCTGCTCCAGTGGTGGAAGTCAATGCTGCTGTTCCAACTGGGAACAGCTTTGAACCACTTAGGAGGGTACGTAAGAACTCTCCAACCGCTACACTGAAAAGATCTCCTCCACCTGCGGAGAGAGTTCCGGAAACGAAGCAAGAGCAGCCCCCTCAACGGCTGTCCTCAAAAATTTATTGAGTTTGGCGGAGAGTTCAAGACTCCGTAATTGACCCAGATCACTCTCGTCAACAGAAAAAGGCGAAGGTGCAAGAAGAAAAGGGCCGTCCTATTAAACAACAAAGGACAACAACCGCCAGGGTGCCCACTACAACGGCCCCTTCAACTTCAACGGCCCACAAAAGAAGAAGGCCGGAGAAAATCCCCGCGCCCGCGGCAAATGCCAAAGGTGGTAAACCTAAACGCCCTAAGTCTGGGGACATAATAGTTCATACAGTGTACATGGCATCTGGAAAGGAGGACAGCCGTGCATCTACAGTCATAGACCGCTTACACGGCCAGTGACCAAAGCTCAGGAGCAACAGCAAAAGCTCCAGAAGATGATGAACGCGATGGCCGCACTCACTGGGCCAAAAGAAAGCCCTGAGGCGTCCTCGAATGAACGTCAGGAACAGGAAACTGTTGCTGAGTTCCTTCGCCGGATATTGGAGAAGAAGAATAAAGAAGCTGCGGAACAAGCAGCCAGCATAAAGAAAATGGCCCTCCTGTTCCAGGACATTGTGGGTATGACGATTCAACAAGATCCTCCTGCTGAAGATCCCCTGATCGTCCTTGAAGACGATAGAGGAGAAACGTCAAATCCTCCACCGGCTCTGTCGGCACCCAAGGAAGAGGCAATCTCCAAAGCTGACCTGGACGAATATATAGCTCAGCAGATCCGGGTTCATCAAGCGACTGAAGTAGCGGGTCAGGTCGTAAAAACGGGACGACCGTATCCGAGCTGGTATGACCAGATCAAGTACCCGCCAGGCTATACAATCCCTAAGTTCCACGTATATAAGGGGACAGGGAATCCACATCAGCATGTCGCTCAATTCAGGGCCTTATGCGGCAATACTGGAGGCGATGACAAATTGTTGCTTCGCCAATTCGTCGGCAGTTTACCAGAAACAACCTTTGAATGGTATTCGAAGCTACCTAACAACTCTGTCAAAACATTTGTGGAAATGGAGATATTATTTACACAAAGATTCGCGAGTGCTAGTGAACGCACCCTGATAACAGCACTGATAAATGCCAAGATAAGACCAGGCGAAACGTGGGTCCAATACGCAACACGATGGTGGAACCTATGGTCGAAATGCGAACGCATAGAAGAGGCACCTGCGGTAGGCATGTTTGTGGGCACTCTTGATCCGCAAGCGACCATCTCGCAATTCATGATGTTCTTCAGGCCGACCACCTTCCAGGCCTTGATCGACAAATTAGCCCAAATGGACCAGATGGGCCATGGACCGTCTCCTCCAAAACCAGACTCTCGAAATGGGAAAGGAAAAGGGAAAGTGATCGTCGTCGCCAATGCTCAACAGCAGCCGAGCAGCTCAAAGCCGGTCGTTCGCCAAAATAACGTGCGTCCACGCCCATCCCTCGAGAAGAGACTAGGACATCCTTACTCGTTTCTTCAGAATAAAACGAGAAGACTGTTTGAGCTGGCAGTACGCAACAGACTCATCAATCTGCCGAATCCAAAACGGCCGTCGCAGTCAGATGATCTCAGTAATCCCGACTATTGCCCTTACCACCAAACGGTAAGTCACCCGATCGAGGATTGTTTCGTCTTTAAGGGATGGATCGAGGATCAGTACCTACAAGGCAAGTTCGCGCTGTCTGAAAACTGGAAGGTAAACCCACCACAGCCGCACACTCCAAAGTAGACGGACACGCCGGGGGCAACTTATTCTTTTGTCGAGGACGAAAACGATAGAGAAGATTCACCAGGTGAATCCGAAGACTACATAATGACTTGTCATGTAATCTCTCACTCATTGGCGGATGGTGAAGAGGCTCCTTACGCCGAGAAACCGAGGGCGAACCCTGAACCAGAAATTCCGCAGCCGTCAGACGAGTTGATCGATGCCTTCCTGAATGAGATTCGTCTGAAAGTTAAGGCGAATCAAGAGCATGGGATGGCCATACTGGACGGAACCAAACACCGCCGACTAGACGAAAGAGTCGAGGCACTCCCGTCAAATCAAAAGACATCCACTGCCGATAAAAACAAATTCAAGACGAGGAAAAGGTTTGCTAAGGCCATATCAATGGGAATGAAGCTACCACCCTCTGAAGGAAACACTCTTGACGGAGTAGAGATACATCCTAACTACTGCTTATACCATCAGAGGATCATACATCCTACCGAAGACTGCGACTCCTTTAAGTGTTGGTGGCAAGGGTATGTCGCTCAAAAGCAACACTTCAACAGGACAAGGCGTGAAGCTCGTAGACATCAGAAAAATGCGATAGATGAGCGCAAAAGAGCCGCCGCCGACTGTCATATAGCCGACTCCAAGGGATCGAAAATTATCACCTTTGGAAGCGACTCTGACGAAGAAGCTGCCTTCAACCCTCTCCTCAAGGAATCCATTTCAAAGATGAAAGAATTGAGAAGTTGTGAGGACGTTCAGCCATGCAATCGCACGCTACTCGAAAAAAATCTCGGCCCCGCAAACAAAGGATCAAGCAAAAAGGATAAAGGAAAGGAAAAAACAGCCCTCGTAGCCGACACTCAACAACAATCGAGTGGCCCTAGACCGGTTGTTTGCCGAAACAAGAAGCGACAACCCCTCTATGAAAAGTTGAAACGTCCTTACTCGTTTCCTCAAGATAAAACAAGGAGACTGTTCGAGCTGGCAGTGCGCGACAGATTCATCAATTTGCCGAGTCCAAAACGTCCTTTGCGGCCAGGCGATGTCAACAGTTCTAATTATTGCCCTTATCACCAAGTATTGGACCATCCGATCGAAAACTGTTACGTCTTCAAAAACTGGGTCGAAGACCAATACCAACAGGGCAGGTTCGTCATCTCCGAAAACTGGAAGGTGAGCCCGCCACAACCGCACGCTCCGAAAAAGATAGATACGTCGGGGGCATCATGCTCAGTCATAGAGAAAGCCCCGTAGACCGAAAAGTCGGTAAACTAAAGATTCGCCTCAAATACGGCGACGGCGGACCGAAACGTCCTTAAACTAATGATGGACCGCAATGTCCTAAAACTTGCAAACGACTGAAACGTCTTTAAACTACTACCGCAGCGTCCTTAGGCTGACGAGATAAATAAAAAAAATATATAAAAAAATATTTAAAAAATAAAATAGAAAATTAGAAAATTAGAAAAAAATAAAAATAAAAACGGTATGTCCATAAGGAAAATGGGCACGGATGAAAACCTGAAAGGGCTCAGTGAGTAAAAACAACAGGGCTACCGGCGAGTCTTGTGAAAACCCGAAAGGGCGCAACCTCGTTAAAAAAAAAGAGAGAATAAAAAGAAAAAAAATAAAAGACGGTATGCCCAGAAGCAAAATGGGCACGGATGAAAACCCGAAAGGGCTCTGTGAGTAAAAACAGCAGGGCTACTGGCGAGTGTTTGTGAAAACCCGAAAGAGCGCAACCTCGTTAAAAGACACTTACAGGGTCCTCTCGACTTTGTAAGGAGAAACCACCTGCGTAAGATCCTTACGACTCACAAGGAAACAATACACTTAGGGATCCTCACGATTCCTAAGGAGAAATTACACTTGCGAGATCCTCACGACTGCTAAGGAGAACTCTCTTATGGGACCCTCACGACTCATAAGATTTAAAAGTCTTAAGTTACAGAGACCTGAACCTGTTCTTAAGCAACCCCCACAACCTCCGATATGGCCCTACAAGCGGCTCAATACTGACCCTTGTATACAATCCACGGGCGCGAATAAACATTTCCCTAACCAAGTCCCACCCGTGACTGGAGATATGTCCATACGGTGAGCAACCCTTGTAAGTCCTCTCAACTTATAAGGAGAAAACCCTTTTGTAAGATCCTTACGACTCACAAAGGAGCAACATACTTAGGAATCCTCACGATTCCTAAGGAGAAAATACACTTGCGAGATCCTCACGACTCGTAAGGAGAACTCTCTTATGGGACCCTCACGGCTCATAAGATTTGAAAGTCTTAAGTTACAGAGACCTAAACCTGTACTTAAGCAACCTCCACAACTTTCGATATTGCCCTACAAGTGGCTCAGCACTGACCCTTGTATACAATCCACGAGCGCGAATAAACATTTCTTTAACCAAGTCCCATCCGTGACTGGGGATATGCTCGCATGATGAACAACCCTTATAAGTCCTCTCGACTTACAAGGAGAAAACCCTCTTGTAAGATCCTTACGACTTACAGAGGAACGTACACTTAGGAATCCTCACGATCCCTAAGGAGAAAATACACCTACAAGATCCTCACGACTTGTAGGGAGAAATACCTTTGTGAGACCCTTATGGCTCATAAAGTTAAAAGCCTTAGTCGACAGGACCTTAACCCTGTTCGCTAAGCCACCTTTGTTCAACATCGACGGAGGCAAATGATGATTCGCTCCTGGCAATATCCCAGTTGTAGCGGTGCTGATGCCGAAATCGGTGTCTAATTTCAGATTTACGGTGAAAAGCCGGTAGGCCGCACATGCATACGAAATAGCCGAAATGATGGGGCAACTTGCAAATAAAAATCAGCAAGTAAAAAAAATGTGTGCATACAAAATAGCCGAAATGATTGGGCAACTCGCAATAAAAAGCAGCGAGTAAAAATATATAGCCGAAATGATTGGGCACCGCGAAAAATAGTCGAAATGATTGGGCAATCGCGGCTTTCGCGATATAAAAGCTGAAATGATAGAGCATCGCGGAAAGAATAAAAAAAATGAAATGAAAGAATGAAACTTTTTGCCCTACAGGCGATAGCACAGCAATCCCTGTATACAATCCAGGGGCACAAACAAAAAAGGAAGCACCCTTTCCCTCCTAATGCTCCATCAGAAAACGGAGCCAAATCTTAACAGCAATATCTACGGCCTAAGAATCAACGAAGGCGTTCCTTTGCAGTCCATCAAGATGCAGATACAACGCCGACGAAAGACCCCATGGTCAAACAAGCGGAGTAACGGCAAAATCCCAGCTCCACCTCGGCATTCGTCTCGATACAACAGACGATATGTCACCATAGCGTTCTTCCTCCAACAGGGTTCAGACGCGACAGTCAAACAAACGGAGCAACGACAAAATCCCTAGTTCCAAAGCTCGACGGTTTACCAGCAACCTAGAGACAACCGTGACGTTCGTCTCGATACAGCAGACGAGATGTCACGACAGCGTTCTTCCCTCAACAGGGTTCGGACGTGACAAAGCAAACGAAGCGAAGGCCAAATTCCCAGCTTCAAGGTCTTAACGGCGAGTCATATAAAGCCTGAAAGACAACTGGAGATCATCTCACACCAGTGCGGAACGGTCACCGCTTCGACGTTCGTCTCGACACAGCAGACGCAACATCATCAAACAAACGGAGCCACGGCAAAATCCCAGCTCCACCTCGACGTTCGTCTCGATACAGCAGACGAGTTGTCACCTCAGCGTTCTTCCTCCAGCAGGGATTAGACGCGACAATCAAACAAACGGAGCCACGGCAAAATCCCAGCTCCACCGCGACATTCGTCTCGATACAGCAGACGCGATGCCAGCAAACGAAGCAAAGGCCAAATTCCTAGCTTCAGGGTCTTGACGGCAACTCACATAAAACCTGAAAGACTATCGGAGATCATCCCACACCAGCGCGGAGTGGTTATGACTCATCGGGGCTCTCCAAAATGAGCCTAACCTCAAGTAAAAAGCGGCATGGCAAATTCCCAACGCTTGCTCTTCCGACGGTCAAACTGCCTAGGAAGATTGCTTGAAGACGTCTTGTCCAGCCCCCGAAGGGATCAGAGACACGGCAGTCGCAAGGCTACTCGAACAGCACGATTGCCTATCGAGGAATATATCAGCTTATGCGACGGTACGACGGCCAAAACCCTAAGTACCACAGACCCTAACGGACTTCTGTCGTAAAGAGCAGAGGTTAACTGTGACGTTAGGATGTCCTTGCGAGAAATGCTCGATTCGTCTCGACTTGTGAAGAAATTGATGTCTTTGCGAGAACTTCTCGATGCGGCTCGACTCGTGAGATAAAGCCTTAGGCAGTGGGCACAAAAGAAACCTGTTTCCTAAGCACTGGGACCCTGCAAGTTGGCCCAAAACGGTCTCTTGCATACTATCCACGGGTCTCACTCTCCAACGTCGAATCTCGACAAGGAGGGAAACAACCGCTTACGGGTCCTCTCGACTCGTAAGAAGGGATAATACTTGTAAGAGGAAAACACACTTAGGGATCCTCACGATCCTTAAGGAGAAAATTCACCTACGAGATCCTCTCGATCCGTAGGGAGAAAAATCTCTATGAGACCCTCATGGCTCATAGAATTGAAAAATCTTAGGCAGCAGATCTGAACTTGCGGCCTAAACCATCGCTACCTCTTGAAGAAGCCAAGACAGATTGCTCGCTCTATCATCTGTCAAGCATGTTCACTAAGGTAACATGCGGATAATAAAAGGAAGAAGAAAGCGACAGAAAGGACACTTGACTGGCGTTGGATCAAGCATTCGAGACACACTCATTCATGCATGTGCAAAAGACTTAGGACGAGAAATAAGAAAAGCTTAAATAAATCCTTTCATTAATATTTCAAAAGGGTTCTTACAAGCATAAAGAAATAAATAACAACATTGTTGAAATGTTTATAATGGTATAACTTCGGACCCAGGACATGGATTGAGGAACTCGAAAGTAACCCTATCTAAGACTTTCCAAGCCTGGTGAACCATCCTAGTGTGCTTTCTTTCACGAGCACAAGCGTCGAGGTCCCCACGGATGTCCTCCTCCCTCCAGTAAGCAGCAAGTATGGCGGACTGTTGGAAGGCCTGGTACAGGAGATCGACAAGATCGTCTCGCCGTCTCTTCGAGATTAAGTTCATCAGGTACACCGAGTGCACTTTATCCTCAGCGGCATCCAACGCTCTAAGCGGTACACCGGAACAGAATAAGGGGAGTGCTTCCCAGATGGCTCCCACGATAAGCTTCAGGAGAGAGGAACGTCGGGGAAGCAGTTGACCGTTGTACGCGTCAAAGCGATTCATGATCTCTGCACATTCGGCATTAATAAATTCTTGATTTTGGGAACGGCCGAGTTGGCGGATGTCCCCGTAGGAGATAATCTCGTCAAGGTCGTACATGTAGACGTCCATCACTCCTATAAAAGAAAATCGACAAAAATTAGCAACTCTTAAGAGTTCTGCTATAAAATTTAAAAGGAGCAAAGCTCCATTAATGAATCAAGAAATTATAAATGAAAGCAGAACTATATTGATGGAATCCTAACAGGGTTCTCCTTAGTTCTCCTTAGACCCCTTTAGAGCAAAGCTCTGCTAAGTGAAACCGTAAATGGGTCTTCTTTAGATCAGGGATCTATTGAGAGCGAGGCTCTTAAAATTGATTTAATTTAATCCAAATTAATTTTTACCTAAAGGGCGAACTTTTAAAAGTGCTTAAACAAAAGAGCAGGGCTCTGAATAAAATTCTTATGAAGAGATGAAAATCATCTGAGGGACCAAAGGTCCTATTTATAGGCAATAAGTGCCGGTTCAACTTCCTGACGGTTGGAATTCTGCCACCGCTGCGCTCACGTTTGGGGGCCACGTAAGCACAACGGTGGGAGGGGCATTTGTTTACCCCAATCAGAGCAAAGCTCTGTTCAAATTCCAAGGCGGGAAACGAAGCAACGCTTCTGTTTCCCCCAATCAGAGCAAAGCTCTGTTTTGAAAATTAAAATTAAAATAAATGAAGCAACGCTTCAGATCCCCTGCGCTGCGCGCAGAGCGCCACGTGTCAAAATCAGACACGCCAGCGCATGGAGCGCAGTGCCCAAGGCAGTGCGCCCAATCAGAGCAAGGCTCTATTTAAAACAAAGATTAAAAGAAGCAACGCTTCAGATGACTTGCGCTCTGCGCTGCGCGCCACGTGGCAGCGCGTTGCGCTAGCCCAGTTGCGCTCCGCTGTGCGCTGCGTGACACGTGTCAAGCGCTGGTGCATCTGCGCCAAACAGAATTAAAATTCTAATAAGATCTTTCTGTTCTTGTTAAAACAATAAGATTGTCTTCTGTAAAACAGAAGCCCTTGGATCAAAGATCCAACGGTGGGGAAAATTCCCCAAATCACTCAGAGAAAAATCTCTTTAACAAACTTAACAAATTTATGGGCACTATATAAAGACCCCTAGACCCCAACTCAAAGAGGAATCAACATTGTGAGAAATCAACATCATCATCAAGATTGAGAAGAAAAAAGAACTCTAAAGAATTTGAGAGAACTCTTCAAAAACAAAAAGAAAAGGTAAAAAACCTTTAGAAAAAGAGAAGATTCTCTTATGAACAGATCATTGATCTAAGAACAAGATCAATGATCTTCAATAAAAAAGAAAAAGAAATAAGAACAGTGCCTTGCACTTTTTATGAACCACTGGTTCTTTGAAAGAAAAACTTGTTTTTTTTTATCTAAAATTGATCCAAAGATAAAACAGTTCCCTGCACTTGCAAAATCTGCACTGTTGCGCTCCTGCGTTGGCGCAAGCCACCAGGGAGCGCCACGTGTCATCAACGCAACGGCGCAGCGCACTGACACAGCGCACTGCGCTGCTGCGCTTGCGCTCATCAGAGCGCGACACGTGTCAGCAGTGCAAGCGCAGCGCACTGGCGCACTGCGCTTGCGTGACACGTGTCACCACCACAAGCGCTTGCGCTTAATGATTGGTGCAAAGCGCCTGACAAATGCACTGCATTGTGCACTGAAGGGCCAGCCCCAAATTAAAAAGGCCTAATAGGCCAAAATAAACTGCGATGCAATAAAAGGGCAGAGCCCAAACAAAACAAAAAATGCAGTGCATTTTTAAAAAGGGGCAAAGCCCTAGCACAGGCCTAATGGGCCAAAGGCAAATAAAAATGTTGAACATTTTTTTTAACTGGACTTAGCCCAATCATGGCCGTAAGTCCTCAAATTAAATTGACTGAGCACGGCTGCTCCCTTAAATCAATTTACATCCGGTTCAAGGGTACATCTCTGAACTCCTCTGACACCTATCGTTGTAATCCTTCAACGACGTCAGAGAGGTGACGAGTCCCGATGGCCATGCATACAATGGACCACTATGTCCCTAAACTGGAACAATAGAGCCCAAACGCTCTTTTGTCGGATCTAAACGATCCCGTTAAGTTGATCTTAGTCTCAAACTGGACTAACGTATCCTTAACAAACGTTTAAGTTGATCTTAGCCTCAAATACGGCTAACGTATCCTTAAACCAAAACCCCAAACCTAAATCTAAGAAAATACGGATTCGGACTAATCCACGTCCTACGGGCGACGACATAAATTAGTCTCCGTATACAATCCACGGGCAACCACAAACAAAACAAACACCCACGACACGAAGTGAAATTCTGGAGAAGGAGAAAGTTGTTACCGCGATGCGGTAGCGTAATTAACTGCAGGGGTTTGCGCCTGCAGGGAAGAGCGTCCCCACAATCAAAAACCCCTCAAGCGAGGGGGAATCTGACGAAGTCTGTTGCATCGGCCGCATCCGTCTAAACCTCCGATATACGGTGCCATAAATCAACTTGGCATCTTCGGAGAGGTGGACGGATAAAACCAAATAGCATCTGCCCCGAATCTCAGGCAAGACGAGCATACGCGGTCGCGTCTCTGTGTTCGGAGGGGAACAGCCCCTTGACTCCAAGCCCGCTGACCTATCAGCGGGACCTCCGTAAACTCTGCTGTTGGGGTAAAAATTTACCCCCCGGTTGACCAAGTCAAAATCAAAGTCAATCTCAAGCCAAGTGGGCCCAAGCCAGATCCAGTGGGCCCATGCCCGGGTCGAGCCCGAACATGAAGTGGACGGCCTCCCCCCATGCCTAGATAAAAATTTTGTAATAAATAATTTTGTTGTATTTCTTTTCTTTTATTTTATGGATAAATGTAAGAAAATAGGCATAAAGCCAAATTTTTATAAAGCTTATGGCTTATGTGCAAAAAAGAAATGGCACATGAGCCATGGGATAGGCAAAATGCCATTTTGTGAAGCCCAAGGGGCTATGTGTAAAGTGTATGGCCTATAAAGACAAAAATAATGAAATATCTAAAGAACTTTTTCTCTCTCCAAAAAATTTTTTTAGATCTGAGATCTTTTCTCCTTCCTCAAGGTTCCAAGACCTTCTTCTTTCTTTTGAATTAGATCAAGAATTTTACTCTTCATTTTATAAAACTAAATAGTTTTTTACCACAAAACCCATAAAGGGGAACTCAGATCTTCCATTAGATCTCAAAAAAAAGAGATTTTTAAAATCTCATATCTCTTGATCTTCAAGATCCAGCAACCAGAGGAGAAAGCAGAAGAATCCCTTTCATCAACCCCAAAACATCTTAGGAGTAACTCCATTCTGATTTCTCTTTCGAGAATTCCTGGGGCTAAAAGCCTCTTTTTCTCGCCGGCGCCCAAGCGCTCGAGCGCCAAGCGCCCACGTGCCGACGCGTGGCGCGCTCGAGTGCAAAGCGCCCACGTGCCGACACGTGGCGCGCTGGCGCTCCAGCGCCCTGCGCTCAAGCGCAAAGCGTCCACGTGCCGACACGTGGCGCGCTTGCGCTCCAGCGCCCTGCGCTCAAGCGCAAAGCGCCCACGTGGCGCGCTTGCGCTCCAGAGCCCTGCGCTCAAGCGCAAAACGCCCACGTGGCGCGCTAGCGCCGAAGCGCACAGCACCTAAGCGCACAGCGCTCAAGGCGCTGACCCCACGCGTCCTTTGGGCGCTTTTTCCCTTTGTTTTATATATACATGTATATATATATATACAGATACACACACACTCCACAACACTGTCGCCCCTAAAAAAATTTTGGGCCGGGGCGTTGCCCCACACCCCCGCAAGGAGGCTGCTAGCCCTCTTGACCCCCAGCCCGCTATCCGGGTAGCTGGACCCCCGTAAAATCTCTGCGTGGCTCCCGATATATCCAAACCCCTCCCTCCAAAACAAAGCACACGTACACTGCACATTAAGTTCGCATGACCAGTTTAACCCGTTAATCGGAGGTTCCCTCGCCCCAAAGGCGAGGGGTAATTAACGGCAGCTTAGTCCGCAGCTGCCGGAGATTCGGATCCCCATAATCATTAAACCCCGGCCTACCCTAGGCCGGGAGAATCTGTAGTACGCCTGGCAAGCGCGCGCGTATTCCCATCTCAATGGGGTGACGAAAAACACCCTACAGATTCTAGCACGCCCGGTGGGACCGTTCTCTCCTTCCATATTTCGGGTTAAACGTTCATGCGAACTCAATCAATATACATATCGATTGCCTATACTGAAATGATGTTTTCTTTTCGTGCAGCAATCAACTTTCAACGACAATGTCTCCCAAGACGAATTCAGCTTCCAAAGCGACCCCGATTCCGTACGTGGTCAAGATCAACGCTCGTGTAGTTCTCCCCGCAAGCCTCAGTCGACAGTGGGAGGAACTGCCCCGCCAGTTTGGCTCCGTCATCTACCTTGTCGGAAGCGCTCATCTGGCAGAAATCACAGCAAAGCAGGCGGCCAAGCCGGTCTCAAGGGGCAAGAGGCCGAATGTTGTGATCGCCAAGGCACCACAACCTAAAACGGTGTCTGAACGACTCTCTGGCGCTCCAGCTGGGGGCAAGACTTCCGGTACGAAGGGCAACATCAAATGTTGCGGACGAGCTCAGGCGATGACTCCAACAAGTGCACAATCGATCATATCTCCAAAATCCTCCATCGCCCGGTCTACGGCGTCTTCCCAAAGAGCCGAAGTCTGCCAGGTGCTTAAAGCAGAAAAGTTAAGGCAGAAGCGGCTCAGGTATCGAGCTAACAAGAGGGCCAGGACTTCGGCCAAGTGGAGTCTTGTGAGGTTCCAAAGTAGGATTACTCCGCGACGACGGCTGAGTCGGCCGTAAAAATCAGCAACTCCTTCGAACCTCTGAAGTGGGTTCAGAAAAATGCCATGACCGCCAGAATCAAGAAGACAGTGGTCCGAAAGTCGCTACAAAGAGACGTGTCCCGGCCCCAACAGAAAAAGTATGACACTGTCTCTTCAAGAGTCTATCAGGCGCTCTGTGCCGCATGAAAGCAGCGGGGCAAACCCAGAAAAAAAGCGCCAGCACCATTCAAGAATCTGGTCAGGCCAGCCGCCTTCAATCGACTGCCCGCTACCGAAACAGGAGGGCCAAGACAGCGATCCGTGAAATCAGCCGCCGATAATAAAAAGACAGCTGGATATGTTGTCCATACGGTCTATATGGCGGGCGGGCGTCCCAGCGACAACCTTCGCAGCAAAAGTAAGGATGGGGCCACCACATCCCAAGTCCAATCTGGCTTGAATGTGGTTGCCGCTTCCCAAGAACAGCCGCCTCCGCTGGATGATGAAAACCCTCTTGATGAGGACGATAGGCAGAAGGACCCTTCGGTCCAGGTAGAGTCAAGCTCAGAGAGCGAGGAAAAGCCGACTTTCCGCCCCAGGACCGCGGAGCAAGAGCTGCTCCAAGAGCTTCGGAAACAGCTCAGGAGCAAAGATAAAGAGATGGCCAAACTCTATTCGAAGATTAACGACTTAACGAACGTTGTGATGCAGCTTACGGCTCAAATTGCTCGAGCACCTCCCAATCAAGCACAAGTCGCTACTAATCAGCCGGATGATGACAACCCGAAGCAGCCAATGCCTGTTCCTTTGGGTCCAAGACTGGTCGAGCCGCACGAAAGCCGGCCACATTCCGCTTCTAGGGATGCCCTGGCCCCAGATAGCACTATCCCGCTAACACAAGATCGGATAATGGATTTGGTCACAAGCAAAGTTAAAACATTGGTGGCTGAAGCTGAAGCTCAGAAAGAAATTGGCAGGTAGTGGGAGGCCATATCCCGCACAATACGATCTGATCGAGTTCCTGAGTGGCTACGTCATTCCCAAGTTCGGAAGATTTGACGGAACGGGGAATGCAAATCAGCACGTCGCCCACTTCAAAGTATCGTGCGGAAATACATGGGGCAATGACGCGCTCCTTCTTCGTCAGTTTGTCAACAGCCTGACCGGCGTCGCCTTCGACTGGTACGCGAGTATACCAGACGGGTCCGTCATTACCTTTGCCCAAATGGAGTTTCTGTTTCGGCAAAGGTTCATGAGTGTCAATGATAAAATTTCCATTGCCGACCTTGTGAGGACCAAGCCGGGGAAGAATGAAAGCAACACCGACTTTATCGCTCGATGGCGTAATCTCACAGTCAAGTGCAAACCGCCGCTGGAGCAGGACCAGTCCGTTAGCCTTCTCATTGGGAACCTCAGCAATTGGATGGTCCCATTCTTGTGTACAGCGGGCCTCAAGACATTTCAGGAGCTAACCAAGAAAGTCTAAATGCTGGAACGCTCGAAGCAAGAGTCCCCGCCGGACTCTCAGAGAGACAAAACTTGGAAAAGCAAGCGAGACGACAACCGTAGAAGCGGGAGTTCCAGCAGTACCAATGTCTTCAATGCGTCCGACAATGAAGAAAAGCGAAGGGCGGGCGAATCCAAAACCAATCGGTCTCGAAAGCTATTGCTGGGAGAAGATGGGCCTTCCCTAGAGGAGAAGAATAAGGTTTACTCTTTCAGAAGGGACAAGGTCCGTAAGATATTTAAAGATGCCTTGAACAACGGCCTACAACTGCCGGAGTCGAAAAGACCCCAAAAAGCAAAAATGACCGACAATCCCCTGTATTACCCGTACCACCGAGTAGTGAGCCATGCGATCGAAGATTGCTATATCTTCAAGGACTGGGTCGAGAAGCAGTACAAAGCTGGAGAGATCGAGCTGTCCAAAAGCGTGTTGGTGAACAATCAAGTTGCAACCGCCAACTTTATACAGACAGAACTTGAAGCCTTCTGGGAGCAGGCAGCCGAACCCGCTACCCTGAGAGATGAAACGGACCCACCGCAGCCTCCGTGGAGTACGCACATATCTAATAAGACGAAGAAGATGATGAAGCTACTTCGGAAAGAGCCCAGGACGGAATGGGAAGGGCAGAAGAAGCCTACCATTCCCACTGCCAATGCGGCTCCATCAGGCTCAAAATCCAAAAAGCTTAAGAAGAAGAAAAGTGCAGCTCGGCGTGAAAAGGAGTCTGCAGGGAGATCGACCATTCAAAAATATATCGATTCCCTCGAAGAATATGAACAGAAGGAAAGAACTCTGATTCAATTGAAGGAGTTCCTCCCTGTACGAGCGGCTGAAATTCTCGAGGAGTTAGAAGAAGACTCCAATGAAGAGATCCCAGTAGTGACCTGCTACGCCATCCATCTTGGCAGCGACTCTGAGGAGGAGCTCTGTTTCCCGAAGAGGACGAGGAGCTCGCCACAAATGCCAACCAAATCCAGCTCAGAAGCGGCAAGGCTCTACCGCCAAATCAGGGTAACGCCCCAAAAGGGAAGGAAAAATAAGTCGCTAATGAAGAAGATGGCAGAGAACTTGCTCATGAAGATTCGAGTCCTTCCCCAGTAGACTATAATGTCTTGGCTCACCTCCGAAAGCTTCCGTCTCTCCTTAGCATCTATGATGCCTTGGTTCTATCTCAAGAGCTTAGAGATATTCTCATTCATGCTCTACAAAACCCTGAGCGGTATCAGGCTCATTTTGCGGAAATTAATATGAAAGAAGCTCAGTACACTTTGCAAGCCGCCGCAGTCACGTTTAAGGATGAAGACTTGCTACTGGGAACGGCTGAGCATAATCGGCCGCTTTACGTGACCGGGTACAGCGACGGAGATCGGATTAATCGCATATTGATTGATCCGGGGTCTTCAGTGAACATCACGAACTTGCGGACGCTGAAGAATTTGTCAATGGACGTCCGACACCTGTCAAGGGAAAGGATTGTCATTCAAGGCTTCAACCAAAATTGCCAGCAAGTTCTGGGGTCCATAGCTCTGCCAATCAAATTCGGGGATCTGCAAACTGAAGCTAAGATATACGTGATCGACGCCGACACGTCTTGTAAGATTCTCTTGGGACGGCCGTGGCTCCACGATTACGGCATCATTCCGTCAACTCTCCATCAATGCATGAAGTACACTAAAAATGGTGAAGAAAGACGCACTGACGGAGACATCCAGCCGTTCGGTGTGCATGAAGTGCGATATGAAGATTCTCAGTACTTTATGAACCACCAAAATGCTAAGCCACAACTGACTGAGGATAGAACGGCCCCAAGACTCAAAGGCAAATCTGAGCCGGCTGTCATTTTCAAAAGCAAAAACGCCCAAGTGCGCCCGTGTTTCGGTAGCGACACTGATGAGTCCGACGTTGGAAGTCCGTCCTTACGTGAAACTCATCCTCATTTCGGTAGCGATACGGACGAGTCTGTCACTGAAGCCCCATCTAGCAGCAAAGTCCGCCCTCATCTTAGCAGCGACACTGAAGAGTCGGAGGAAGAGGACCTTGTTGCGCCACGGCAGCGCCCCGGCCGTCTTACCGAGGCCAAAATGCGGAATCAAAAATTTTCCTTACTTGGAAACTGGCGCTACCGCGGACAATAAAACCCGGATCGTTAACCATTAACCTATACTAGCAAACAAGAGATGGGAAGAGAAGTATACCAAATGATCCGAGTCCTCCGGTCTTCTCCTCGTCGTCCCGATCTCCTGCGGAAACTCCGGTCGTCGCCTCCTCGCCGGAAGGGCACCACATCGCCTGTATCTTTTACGGGCTCCCACCTCAATACCGAGGCAACTCGGGCATGAAGCCGGCAAGTCGACATGCCCAAGATTTGCTGTAGAATGTAGTGTAGAAACTGTCTCTTGGAGTTTATGTAGTTGCCATTGATGGATGGAGAAAGAGGTAAAGAAAATTGGTGCTTTCAATTTTCTAGCAAGAAGAAGATGAGATGAAGGATTCCTCACATAACAAAATGAACTCTCTCATTCTTTTCTCTCAAGTGAAGCATCTATCTTGAAGTGAGAATGGTGGAGGAATGAATATCAAACCATAACAAGAAGGGAGGTGAGTGTAGTAAAAGCAAGGGGGTGACCACAACCCTAAAGAAATGATAACCATCTCAAATCAATATCAAATCCTTTCTAATCTCACAAAAGCAAGAAATGATGATAGAAAAGAATGGTATCAAAAAGATGCTATCATAATCAATACATTTGCAAGAAACCCCTCCACAATGTGTTATTTGCAAACTTGCAAATAACCCCCTCCATCGGAAAAGTCCGGCCGGGAAAGAACAAAGGAAAACCGGCCGGAACGGAATGCAAACTGGCAACTCCAGAAAACTGGTCCCGTAATAAATTACAGGAAAACCCCGATACTGTGCATACACACCCGCATCTATATTCCGACCGGATACAAATGCAATGAGACAAAATCTACACAGTACTATACTAGGATCCGGCTTAAACCAAAGCCGGCTAGTAATATCCGTTCGATCCTGATCCGTGCAATACCGCACGTATCTGATGGAACCCTGCCATATAACCATACGGCCACTAGTACTAACCGTCCGATCCTGATCCGTGCAATACCGCACGTATCTGATCGGACCCTGCCATATCTCCATACGGCCTCTGCAGCGTTTCGCCCGAAAGCTTGAGTAACTGAAAGTGTGGTGGACTCTAAATACTCGTCAATACTATGGCTGTGGATTTAACCACTAGCACGTCAGAGGTATAAGCCAATACGTGACGGGCCACCAGCTATTGACCAAAAGGGACGTCGATGAGCGAACTCATCCTGACACCCTACAGAGCCTGTCAGTGACAATATCCGTACAGTCCGGTCCGTTCGTCTACGAGCATCGCATGGCGGACCTAGGGGGTTGGTAAAAGTCAGACCCCCAAAAGCGGTACAAGTCGTGTCGGAGTGTAGCCCAAAACGCCCTGAGATACTACTGGAATACCTACCAGTAAATCTCCTGCCTCGGCCGAGGGCTTTGCGTAATAGCTCTCCTAGACACAGCGCGACCTCACCCCCAATACCGGGAGAGACGAACCCCTGCAGATCCGCTCACTGCCTCCGTGTGGCTCGGGACTGTACCCAACTAAAACCTGTTTGCACGACTCCTTTGAGCCGTGGTAGGGTAGTAATCAAAGCACAGTGGGAACTCACACGAGACAAATGACGATCTCAGGTCGATGAACTAACCTGTACACATGTCACCAGGGAACTGCTATCTGACATCTGGTATAAGACCAACTAGCAGGTTCCCGGCGAGTCCTGTCCGGTGTACTCATAACCCAATGAGCACCTGTATACATCTTAGGTGAACCAACTGACACCAGTGGCTTGTGAGACCGGCCACCGCCCCTCGTCGGGATCTCGACTGTATACACTAGTCTACTAATGGAGTATCGATGCCCTGTCTCGAAACTCCTACGACTAGGGTCCTTTTAAGGATGTACTTATAGACTACCAGCTCCCACGTATATGATCGCCATCATACTGCTGGTAGTCAAGCAAGAATCCTAGGGGCTCTATCAACGTGTAATAGCGACATGTCAGGTCACCTAAAGCAGTACACGATGATAAAGATAAACCAGATAGCATACTATCATCTCGAGTAAGACTGTCCTACCGGGATAGGTCATCCCTCAATCATTGCAATCACGTGCCTGTGATCCAATAATTGACTCTGAGGGCACTATCTCCAACAATCTCCCACTTGCACTCAAGGCTAATTATTGCGATGTCGCGTACTCACAGCCCGTGTGATACCGAACACCCAACTCCTCTACTAGTCAGTCTCACAAAGCTCGTTTGCGAAACTATTGCGTTCGAGAAATAGCCTCAGTGAGTGGATCCGCTGTGAAGTTTCTTTCTATGTCTCTCTATATCTCAAGTTCGCAGAGAAAACCATCTCCCGAAATGAGCAATACCTGTCTTAGAGTATGTCTGGATATCTGATGGGACCTAGCTCATAAATGAACTCCAAATCCAAACTTCTTAGACTGTATCGATAACTGAACTTAATCAGTACCCAGCGCCATGCCTCCTTCAGTATTGCCTTGGACTACCTGTCCAAAAATACTGCCCCTCGTCAGAAGGAGAAACTATAACTCTGACAGCCACTCTGCCATCCATGTCACCTTGGAAGCCTGGAATGATAACCGTCTCTTAAAAGAGGCTGTCGTTATCACATCCCTAGAACATCAACTTATGTTCTAAAACTGCTTCCGACTGTTTCTCCAGGATTGGATTAATATCAACTTATTGCACCTACTGCAAGAACAACATCTGGTGTGGTATTTGACATCTCATGATTGACTCAATTGCCTAAGCAAGTGATCTGTCAATCATGCGTATCCCTCTCCTCTTTAGTCTGTAAGACACCTTTAGAGAGGGTGACTCCATCACCTGCAGGTACACTACCATGCCAGGAGTCGTCCATTCTAAATACTTATAGAATGCTGTCAAGGTACCCAGATTAGGAAACCACCCAAATCTAGATCTAAAACCATAGATCTAGTAACCAGTATGTCTGATATAATGTCCAAGTCCCTTGTGGAGAAACCACTGTGTGACGACCAAAGTATAACCGATCGTAGTATAGGAATATCACTTCCTACTTTGTGTATGTCATCCAAAACCAGGACATCACACCCTACTACCTTCTTAACAGATCCATCCCCTATTCTGATGACGTCAAACCTATGACTGTCACATCAGAAATAGATGATCTACCTCCGCTATATCTGCTTTAGTCTATAGACATAAGCCTGATGTCCACCAATGATTCCGCTGCTCCCACTGACTACGACAACCCTCTGGCAGAGACATATAGACGTGCACTTCTAAAGCTAGTTTAGAACGACGCTATACTCATCCTCCTACCGGGTCTCGCAGCCTGGAACAACAACAATGGCAAGTGTGGGTAAACAAGAACTTCCCTGTCACCGTCCTTGAGGCTACCGGAGTACCTCTCGGGTGCCTGAAGTTACCCACCGTACCTGCGGAGTGGCCAATGGAATGTCAAACCAGATTGAATCTTTAGGTTCCTTATCAAATCTTCAGTAATCGTTTGCGGTTCTGGAATCGCTTCCAGTTCTACCATACTCCCACTGCTGTTTTCTGAAAAATAACCATTTCCTTTTAAAATGTGGCGAGTTAAGAACAATATCACTATTGATCTTCCAGATGGTAGAAAGTCAACCCTCGTCATAGCCTGGGTCAACCCACAAACAGCCATTATAGAAACGTGCCTTGAGTTGTCCAGTGTCTGGTTTTAATCATAAGCCGGACAACTCCCCGTACCTTAACATCGTTAAGATATGAACTGTTCTATATCCAATATAGAACCAGAGGCACTGATTTAAATGAACCAGATTCAAATCATACAGCTATCTCCTGTGCATGTCAAATAAATGGAAGGAGGCCGATCAGCGTTACCCAACTTAGGAATGCTTCCAATTATGAGTAACCTGAAAGAGAAGCAATTTCTCTTTATCATTACTATCAACTGAATACCATACACAAGTATCTACATCTTCGATCACTTTGAAGAATCCCGATACTTGCTACACCTGGTACTCTACTCTATTCAAATACCTATAACTCCTCAAAACTTAGACCCTGTGTTTCTACGAAACACGTGTCTAAGAACTAGAGAAGTTAAAAGTAAACAGAATATAGTATGAGGACCAACCCCTCTGTCCTAATGGACACTGGACAACATACAATACTCTGTATAAGTCCGCTGAGTCTAACAACTCTTTCACTGTGTGTCGTAGGTTGAAAACTGTACTTATGGTTAAGAAGAATTACACCGCTGTTTAATGCTCCTTACCTAACCATCCACTGATATAGGTAAATGTCATCGACATAATATCAAAAGGTATATCTTACTCTATGAAAATAGACATACAGATATATCAATTTGAAATTGGTGCACAACAGCGGATATTCAAAACCAAATATTTGCCGACCGGCAAACAGCCCAGATGATCTCCTCAAATATCACCGATTACAACGAATCCCGATATAATGAGGATGATCACCCTATTCCCAATAACTTACTTCCACTCATCATCTGTAAAACCATACAGATGTGAGAATCAAACTTGGTAAATACATACCCTGGAGCAAGTGTCCAATCGGGAAATCAGTTTTCTTTTAACAGTACACAGTTGAACTGAAACATTGAAATGTTTCGGTGGGGTATTCCGGTATTCTTAGTAATGCCTCTTCCATTATCCAGATTCACAACTATAACCGTATAATTCTTTGCCACCTCTCCAAATCCCTTTATATGTCTTTAGTCATTACCTTCTGCACACGCCTTTAGGCCAATTGGTTTTCTTCCCTCCCTACCGTTCGGCACCAGCCTATGGTTTGGAAGAAGACTATCCAATAAGCATAATGGGTGTACTGTCCTAATCCTAGGAGCACTCGCAAAGCGAGAGAAGGTGAAGATAAAAGACAACCGAATAAACCTTATTCCTATTTCTCCTGAACCAGAATCCATCCCCGAACTGGAACAAGTTCCTTTCGAGTTCGTATATAACCATACGATGGATTATCCAATAAACTTGGGATCTTCGTAGTGATACGGAGTGTCCTGGAGAAATACAAAGGTGATTTAGGATTGGCTAAGAAATACTTGGTTCGGTCGTGAATAGCAGTCGCAATTTACTTTGCCCTCTTACTAATCCCTTACTTTGTCTTAACTTAATACCTTCTGTACACCATCGTTATGCTAATTGGTTTTCTTCATTCCCCACCGTTCGGCACCTGCCTAAGGTTTGGAAGAAGACTATCCAATTTACGTAATAGGTGTACTATCTCCTAAACCAAGGAGTACTCGCAATGAGAAAAGGTGAAAAGAAAAGACAACTAAATAATCCTATTCTTTTTCTCCAGAACCAGAAACCATCCTCGAAGTCTTTCGAGTTCGTATATAACCATACGATGGTTTTGTCCAATGGAAGTGGACGTTCGTAGTAATACGGGGTGTCCTGGAGAAAAGGGTAAAAGTAGGAGTGGCAATGAGGTTTGCAACTCTGACAATCCAAAAGCCAGTGTTAAGAAGGTTCGGTCAACTTGGTCACTGAATCATAGTCCAGGGTCGGGTCAATGGTCGCTGCCAAAGAGAGAGAGAAAAGAAACACTCAGCGTGCACTCTAACCTAGATCAGAAAGGTTATCACTTTATCTAATCTGGAAACCTCCCACTGTAACCTCAAATTCTTCCCCAAACCTGAAAGAAGAATTAGTCGGGGTCACCCAAAGAGTAAACCAACTCATCAGTGGGAATCGGGATCCAACTATCATCGCATGATAACATGACGGAATCCACTCACGTCACCACACTCCAGAAGGTATGCGCATGTCTGGTAAGTTTCAGTTCTTTTGAAACTCCCGATGTGATTTTTACCCCTAGGACCCAAGTGACCTTGACGAATAATCAACAAATCAAAAGGTCCTAGTCAAGTTCAGCCCGTCATTATCTTGATTGCGTTAAACCCACCCGCACGACCCTTGACGAATAATCAACAAAGTCGTACGACTGTCCTAACCAATCCACATATCCATGCGACAGAATAGCACAACAAAGCTACCGCACACTACGCCTCGGCGAATAGCAACGACAAACGCAGCGCGAATACTAAGCAATACTGATCTGAAATGACGGAGGGCTACGACTGGTTTTTGGCGAAAAACCTTTAACGTAATGAACTTGATATCGTTGAAGGAACTGCATAGCCTTTTATAAAAATATAGTGACGAAAAACCTTTGCTAAAGAGGTCACTCCCGGTGAAGGGATCTCGGCTCTTTCCCCGTAGAATGAGGTGCAGGATATTCCAACTGAATACCACGATGCAAAGCAAAAGTAATCGGCTATAGTGAAGTTAATGCCCTGACGCAAACTTCTGTCCAAGGGGTCACTCCCGGTGAAGGGATCTCGGCCCTTGCCTCGTCGACTGAGGAGCAGGATATTCCAAATGAATACCACGATGCAAAACAAAAGTGAACGTCCTTGCAATAACAGCTTTTTGAAAAATGTTCCAACAACATCAGATTAGGTTTGTTTATCTTGCATTGATCCGAATCAATACAGTCCCATCAATTGATCACACCACAAAGAACGAAAATATATTGACGTACGTATATGCCATCCGCATTCGCCACTGGATCCCGTCATCACCCGTTAGGTTAGCTAACTAACGGCAGAGCGGGGACTGGACTAGCGCGGATGAAAAACATATACAACATCTACTAATATATATACCAATATATTATATTTCGCTCAAGGCGTGATAAAATGCAACATCACAGAACAATACAGATATCTGGAAGCCCCGGGTTTCACAGAGCCGCTGCTGAAACCCGACGTTCCCCTGGTCGTGTGGATAGCCTGTGCAATGAAATCCTAGACCCCTACGGGCGCGGCAAGTCACCCGCCAAAACCTGAAGCGAGGCGGCCCCCTTCAGCTCCGTGAATGGACCACCCAGCACTTCACGGAATCCGGTAACTTGGGCACCCCTCCTGGGTCAAACTGTACCCCCTACGAGTGCGGCGAATAGCCCGCCAATCCTAGAGTGAAGCCCCCTCCGTCTCAATGCCATGAGATGCGGGCCCGTTGCCCTCTAGAACCCGGCTATCCGTGCACCCCTCCGTGGGGTAATCCTAGTACAGAAAGTAAAATATACATACAACGGGTACATCGACCGCAACCAGGTCGTGCCCCAAAAGAATAATACAAACAGGCAGTGACGACAGTCCACATGTCGGACGCTCGCCCCGCAATATCAAATGTACATATAAAACAAAACCGTACTAACATTGCATCCAGGCTATCCCCCACGACCGATCCGCAACAACACAGCATAAACATAGAACATCAACGTGAAAAGTCACGTTCGCAAATCCGTCTAACCGGGCTATAGCAGTTAGACAGGATTTACCGATCAAGTGACATTCACGGTCGCAGATATAATGTAAATACTGTGAACCAATGTGTTTAAAATATCCGATCGATTAAATTTTTAACAAGTGGGCCCCCAAGTACTACTGTAGCACATCAAGAAATTCTGGGCCCAAAATTAATGTTCCAAAACCCCCATAAAATCATCCCAGAAAGCAACTGAAGAAAAACGACACAGTGATCTGACCATAGTGCGGCGGAACCGCGACACAAAGGGGGGTTTTGCCGCGGTTCCGCGCTCACACAATGGGATCACTCTGTCGAATTTCTACAGTAGCCTTATATTTTCCAGTACATCACTTTTATGCAACCTGAAAAAATTTTTGAGCAAGAAAAAAATCAACAGAAAACTGATGTACAGAAAACGTGTATTTTTTGGAATTTTGGTCGATCGGAAATGTAAAACACATTAGACAAAGCTAGATAAGGTTAATGGCGTGGCTCTGATACCATGTTGCGCCACGGCAGCGCCCCGGCCGTCTTACCGAGGCCAAAATGTGGAATCAAAAATTTTCCTTACTTGGAAACTGGCGCTACCGCGGACAATAAAACCCGGATCGTTAACCATTAACTTATACTAGCAAACAAGAGATGGGAAGAGAAGTATACCAAATGATCCGAGTCCTCCGGTCTTCTCCTCGTCGTCCCGATCTCCTGCGGAAACTCCGGTCGTCGCCTCCTCGCCGGAAGGGCACCACATCGCCTGTATCTTTTACGGGCTCCCACCTCAATACCGAGGCAACTCGGGCATGAAGCCGGCAAGTCGACATGCCCAAGATTTGCTGTAGAATGTAGTGTAGAAACTTTGTCTCTTGGAGTTTATGTAGTTGCCATTGATGGATGGAGGAAGAGGTAAAGAAAATTGGTGCTTTCAATTTTCTAGCAAGAAGAAGATGAGATGAAGGATTCCTCACATAACAAAATGAACTCTCTCATTCTTTTCTCTCAAGTGAAGCATCTATCTTGAAGTGAGAATGGTGGAGGAATGAATATCAAACCATAACAAGAAAGGAGGTGAGTGTAGTAAAAGCAAGGGGGTGACCACAACCCTAAAGAAATGATAACCATCTCAAATCAATATCAAATCCTTTCTAATCTCACAAAAGCAAGAAATGATGATAGAAAAGAATGGTATCAAAAAGATGCTATCATAATCAATACATTTGCAAGAAACCCCTCCACAATGTGTTATTTGCAAACTTGCAAATAACCCCCTCCATCGGAAAAGTCCGGCCGGGAAAGAACAAAGGAAAACCGGCCGGAACGGAATGCAAACTGGCAACTCCAGAAAACTGGTCCCGTAATAAATTACAGGAAAACCCCGATACTGTGCATACACACCCGCATCTGTATTCCGACCGGATACAAATGCAATGAGACAAAATCTACACAGTACTATACTAGGATCCGGCTTAAACCAAAGCCGGCTAGTAATATCCGTTCGATCCTGATCCGTGCAATACCGCACGTACATATAACCATACGGCCACTAGTACTAACCGTCCGATCCTGATCCGTGCAATACCGCACGTATCTGATCGGACCCTGCCATATCTCCATACGGCCTCTGCAGCGTTTCGCCCGAAAGCTTGAGCAACTGAAAGTGTGGTGGACTCTAAATACTCGTCAATACTATGGCTGTGGATTTAACCACTAGCACGTCAGAGGTATAAGCCAATACGTGACGGGCCACCAGCTATTGACCAAAAGGGACGTCGATGAGCGAACTCATCCTGACACCCTACTGAGCCTGTCAGTGACAATATCCGTACAGTCCGGTCCGTTGGTCTACGAGCATCGCATGGCGGGCCTAGGGGGTTGGTAAAAGTCAGACCCCCAAAAGCGGTACAAGTCGTGTCGGAGTGTAGCCCAGAACGCCCTGAGATACTACTGGAATACCTACCAGTAAATCTCCTGCCTCGGCCGAGGGCTTTGCGTAATGGCTCTCCTAGACACAGCGCGACCTCACCCCCAATACCGGGAGAGACGAACCCCTGCAGATCCGCTCACTGCCTCCATGTGGCTCGGGACTGTACCCAACTAAAACCTGTTTGCACGACTCCTTTGAGCCGTGGTAGGGTAGTAATCAAAGCACAGTGGGAACTCACACGAGACAAATGACGATCTCAGGTCGATGAACTAACCTGTACATATGTCACCAGGGAACTGCTATCTGACATCTGGTATAAGACCAACTAGCAGGTTCCCGGCGAGTCCTGTCCGGTGTACTCATAACCCAATGAGCACCTGTATACATCTTAGGTGAACCAACTGACACCAGTGGCTTGTGAGACCGGCCACCGCCCCTCGTCGGGATATCGACTGTATACACTAGTCTACTAATGGAGTATCGATGCCCTGTCTCGAAACTTCTACGACTAGGGACCTTTTAAGGATGTGCTTATAGACTACCAGCTCCCACGTATATGATCGCCATCATACTGCTGGTAGTCAAGCAAGAATCCTAGAGGCTCTATCAACGTGTAATAGCGACATGTCAGGTCACCTAAAGCAGTACACGATGATAAAGATAAGCCAGATAGCATACTATCATCTCGAGTAAGACTGTCCTACCGGGATAGGTCCTCCCTCAATCATTGCAATCACGTGCCTGTGATCCAATAATTGACTCTGAGGGCACTATCTCCAACAGACCTGCCGTGCAACAGCGGTGCAGATTGGACTCCCATGCAACAAGCGAAACTATGAGAGACCTTCGAAATTGCAGAAGGGTCCCTAGCCGTCACAAGGGTACCGGAGCAGATGTGCAAAGAGCTCGATGCGTTGTCAGTCTCTACCGTGGACCAGCTGAAAACTTTCTACGTCCCCGGAAGGAAAAGTAGACGGAAAGGCATCCTGTTTTATGGGTCAAACCCCGTCGTGCACCCGGACGATTTGTCTGTAGCGTGCCTTCCATATGAGAGAGGCATAAGAGTCATCCTCAATCCCAGATACTATGCGTCCGAGATGCGGGAATACTTTAAAAAGTGCGGATGCCGGTTATATCAAACGGAGTCCGAAGCAAAGTTTTACGAAGGGCTATGGTATCCGCCCCAGGTCCGAGCACTCATCGATGGACGAATTCCAGATAGACGGGGCATAGGCTACATTCAACCTGATTCCAAAGCGTGCTACATGATCCATGTTGGTGAGGCCAGCGAAAGATCAAATGATGATGACGAGATAGCCGAGCCAGAAGAAGCTCCTCAAGAGCTCGAAGATGGCGGACAAGCAACCTTTGACGAGCTAATCAAGATTGACTTAGGAACGCCCGATAATCCAAGGCCGACCTACATCAGCTCACTCTTGTCAGAGGAAATGAAAGCGCAGATAATCGCCCTGCTGCACGAGTTCGTCAACTGCTTCGCGTGGACGTACAAAGAAATGCCTGGCCTTTCCCCTGAAGTAGCCGTGCATAAACTGGCCATATCTCCTGATGCTAAGCCAGTCAAACAAGCTTCTCGAAGAATGAGAAGGGAACTAGAAGAAAAGGTCATCGAGGAAACCAAGAAGTTCATCGATGCCGGCTTCATCAGGGAAGAAAAATATGCGGACTGGATCGCATGCATAGTCCCAGTGAAGAAGAAAAATGGGCAGATCCGAGTTTGTGTCGATTTCAGAGACCTCAACAAGGCATGTCCTAAAGACGACTTCCCGCTACCGGTCATGGAAATGATGATCGATGACACCTCAAATTACGAGTTGTTCACCTTTATGGATGGCTCGTCGGGATATAATCAGATCAAGATGTCGCCTGAGGATGAGAAGCACACAGCATTCCGAACCCCGATCGGAATATACTGCTACAAGGTGATGTCGTTCGGACTGAAAAACGCAGGTGCTACGTACCAAAGGGCAATGACCAATATCTTTTGATGACCTAATTCATAAAGTCGTCGAATGTTATGTTGATGATCTGGTCGTCAAGACTAAAACCAAGGCCGATCATATCCAAGATCTTAGGACCGTTCTCACCAGACTGAGGGAATACGACCTAAAGATGAATCCTTTAAAGTGCGCTTTTGGCGTGTCATCGAGAAGATTCCCGGGCTTCATAGTCCGACATCGAGGGATTGAAGTTGATCCATCCAAGATAAAGGCCATCATAAAGATGCCCCCTCCGAAGAGTCTGACACAGCTAAGATCTTTTCAAGGCAAGCTTGCATATATACAGAGGTTTATCTCAAATTTATCGGGAAGATGTAGGCCCTTCTCAAAGCTCATGAAGAAAGGAGCTCCTTTTATCTGGGATGCCGAATGTCAAGCAGCGTTCGAAAGCATCAAACAATACTTGTTGCACCCTCCAGTGCTGGCCGCCCCTATTCCAAATAAACCGCTGATTCTCTACACTGCCGCGCTAGATGAGTCACTCGGTGCGCTCCTTGCCCAGAATAACGAGGAGGGAAAAGAAAATGCCCTCTACTACCTCAGTCGAACTCTAGTCGGGGCGGAACACAACTATTCCCCAATCGAAAAGCAATGCCTGGCTCTGATATTTGCTGTGAAGAAGCTGAGGCACTATCTGCTCGCTCATCGGGTTATGCTGATCTCCAAGGTCGACCCGCTCCAACACTTGATGACCAAAGCAAGCCTAGCCGGCAGAATGGCAAGATGGGCTGTCTTGCTACTTGAGTTTGATATAGTTTATACTCCTCAGAAAGCAGTGAAAGGGCAAGCTCCTGCAGACTTCCTCGCCGCTCATCCTATACCAGAAGGGTCGCCGCTAAATTACGAGCTACCTGACGAACTAGTGCTGCATCTCGAGGAAGATGAGCCATATTGGGAGCTCTACTTCGATAGAGCCTCATCAATGAGGAGTTCCGGCAAATCAAGCGTCCCGGAGATAAAAGCGGGAATAGGATTGGTGTTCATCACGCCATCAATGGGAACCCTGCGCCGTTCTTTTGCTCTTACCGAGCCTCACACAAACAATGAGGCCGAGTATGAAACTGGTTTGGAGCTCGCTATAGAAATGGAAATCCTGGGGCTACGGGTTTACGGTGACTCTCAGCTTGTCGTCAACCAAGTAAGCGGCGACTATAAGATATACAAACCCGAGTTAGCTCGGTACAGAAGCCGGGTGATAGAACTCATGAAACGGTTCACTCACATTGAACTAACGAGAGTCCCTAGAGCGTTGAACGGAAAGGCTGACGTACTCGCTCGCTTAACCAAGGAGCTGGCTGATCCTGATATGGACAAAATTCTGATCACAGTTAGGAGCCGGCAAATTCTACCCCCTGTCTCTCTACGAGAAGAGGAAACCGCTGAACAAAAGAGCAGTCCCGCCGAAGAAGCTTCGATCGTTCAAGACGAGCCCGATTGGAGAGAACCCTTCATAGAGTACTTCCGATACGACAAGCTGCCCGAAGGAATATCCGCGAGGGTTCAGCTGAAAAAGAGAGCTCTCCGATACGTGTTTGTAAATGACACGCTGTACCGCAGGTCATATGACTAACTCTGGCTCGGGTATCTGTCATTGGCCGAAGCCCAAAAGGTCATGAAAGAAGTTCACTCGGGCGTTTGCGGTGCTCACCAATCTGGCCCCAAGATGCGACTTCAAATCAAACGGCTTGAGTATTACTGGCCCACCATGATACGGAATTGCGGAGAGCATGCAAAGAAATGTCAGATCTGTCAAATCCATGGTGATTTCATTCACCAGCATCCCAATCCGTTGCATCCTACGGTGGCGTCGTGGCCCTTCGAAGTCTGGGGCACCGACATTGTTGGCCCAATTGATCCTCCGTCGTCCAAAGGCCACCGGTTTATACTGGCCACGACAGACTACTTCTCCAGATGGGCTGAAGCTGTCCCGCTAAAAGAAGTCAAGACAAAAGATATTCTGACATTCTTTCAGCATAATATTCTATACCGCTTCGGTACACCAAGAAGAATCATTTCTGACAACGGGCCTTCTTTCAAGAGCTTCAATGTCTCAAGATTCGCTACTCAGCACAAGATAGACTGGAGATATTCCTCCATCTATAATCCAAGAGCCAATGGGCTAGCCGAAGCCTTCAATAAGACTCTATGCAAGCTCCTGAGGAAAAATGCTTCAGCCAACAAGAGAGACTGGAATCTCAAACTTCACGAGGCGTTGTGGGCATATCGTACCACGCACCGTACTCCAACTCAGTCCACTCCATACTCATTGCTCTTCGGAGTGGAGGCGGTCCTCCTCCTCGAAGTCGAAGTTCCAAGCTTAAGAATGGCCGTTCAGCACGAGTTAACGGAGGAGGAAAACGTGCTCCTTCAACTTGAAGAGCTCGATGCCCTCGAAGAAAAGAGGCTCGCGGTGCAGCAAAATCTGGAGCTATACCGAGCCCAAATGTCACGGGCCTATGACACGATAACCCGTCTCCGCGTTTTCAAGAAAGGTGAATTGGTGTTGGTCCTCAAAAGACCGATCATCCCCAATCGACATGCCAAGGGAAAATTCGAGCCAAAGTGGGAAGGACCATACGTCATCGAGAAAGTGTTCGACGGAGGATCCTACCAACTAATAAGTGCCGAGGGAGAAAGGCCTATGCCCCCCATCAATGGCCGATATCTCAAGAAATACTACACGTGAATGCTCCAAGTCGCAGGCGAATTGAGCACATCAGCCTTACGGTCTGGATCATACATCCTGCAAAACCGTATACAATCCACGGGCGTAAATGACCCCTATCTCTCCCAAATCCTGCCGGTGAGACTACCTTTTAAAGTCCCACCAGCGGCAAAAAAAAAAGAAAAAAGAAAAAGAAAAAAAGAGAGAAGAAAAAAGAAAAAAGAAAAAAAAGGTATGTCCGCAAGCAAAACGGGCACAGATGAAAACTCGAAAGGGCTCCGTGAGTAAAATCAGCAGAACTACCGGCGAGTTTGTGAAAACCCGAAAGGGCGCAAACTCGTGAAAAGAGATGAATACACTCGCAAAGTCCTCTCGACCTTGTGAGGAGAAAACTCCTGCGTGAGATCCTTACGACTCACAAAGGAGCAACACACTTAGGAATCCTCACGATTCCTAAGGAGAACATACACCTGCGAGGTCCTCTCGACTCGTAGGGAGAAAATTCTTTTATAAGACCCTCACGGCTCATAAAATTGAAAAGCCTTAGGTGACAGGGACCCAAACCTGTCTCCTAAGCCATCGTTCCCCAACGGGAAACGACAAATGATGAGTCGCTCCTGGCATTTCGCTTCAGTGTTAGCGGTGCTGATGCCGACCAAAAACCCAAATTCCAAATCCTCCCAAGGCAAATGATGAGTTGCTCCTGGCATTATTCCAGTGCAGCAATGCTGATGCCAAACAAGATCCAAATTCCAAGTCCCCAAACGGCGAATGATGAGCCGCTCCTGGTACCATATTCCAGTGTAGCGATGCAGACGCCAACCAAAATCCAATTTCTCAAAATTCTCCAGCCCTACGGCCAGTCCCCAAATTGACTGCCGTATACAATCCACGGGCTCAAATAATTCTCGTCATACCCATGCCCCACCACAATCACCAGTTACACGGTTGGTCTCCGCCTTTGGAATTATGCTCCATTGAGAAGACCCACTCGTGTGTCCTCACGATACATGAGGAGAACAAACCTTTGTGGGATCCTTACGACTCATAAAGGAAAAACACTTAGGAGTCCTCACGACTCCTAAGGAGAAAATACACCTGCGGGGTCCTTACGAGTCGTAGAGAGAAAATGCTTTTATGGGACCCTCACGGCCCATAAAATTGAAAAGCCTTAGGTGATAGGGACCTAAACCTGTCTCCTAAGCCATCGCTCCCCCAACAGGAATAGGCAAATGCTGAATTGCTCCTGGCACGTGTGCTTCAGTGTTAGCAACACTGATGCCTACCCTAACCTCAAAATCCCAAACTCCAATCCAATAGACCCCTAAGTCTTTAAACTAGGAACAGATGACCCCTAAATCGTTAAACTGGGAACAGATGACCCCTAAGTCGTTAAACTGGGAACGAGGGAAATCTCCTCATGGCAGATGATGATTCGCTCCTGGTACCATATTCCAGTGCAACGATGCTGATGCCAAACCAAAACCAAAATCCCCAAATCCTGTCATGACAAATGATGATTCGCTCCTGGTACCATATTCCAGCGTAGCGATGCTGATGTCAACCCAAATCACATCAAGTCAGCAAAACAACCAATGACCTTCCTGGCAGAATCAAATTCCACCTCGGAAACAAGTCAACTTCATCCCTGACGCCGCAAGAAGCGGGGCAAGTCAAATCCAAAATCGACTGTCCACGTCGCTAAAATGGCAGCAACGACCGTCCAAGTCGCAAAAAGAGCAGAACCGACCGTCCAAGTCGCAAAAAGGGCAGCACCGACCGTCCAAGTCGTTAAAATGGCGGCACCGACCGTCCACGTCGCTAAAAGGGCAGCAACGAACGTCCAAGTCGTTAAAATGGCAGAACCAACCGTCCAAGTCGCAAAAAGGGCGGCACCGACCGTCCAAGTCGCAAAAAGGGAAGCACCGACCGTCCAAGTCGTTAAAATGGCAACACCGACCGTCCATGTCGCTAAAATGGCAGCACCGACCGTCCATGTCGCTAAAAGGGCAGCAACGGCCGTCCATGTCGCAAAAAGGGCAGCAACGACCGTCCAAGTCGCAAAAAGGGCAAAACCGACCGTCCAAGTCGCAAAAAGGGCAGCACCGACCGTCCAAGTCGCTAAAAGGGCAGCACCGACCGTCCAAGTCGCAAAAAGGGCAGCACCGACCGTCTACGTCGCTAAAAGGGCAGTATCGACCGTCCACGTCGCTAAAAGGGCAGCAACGACCGTCCAAGTCGCAAAAAGGGCAGAACTGACCGTCCAAGTCGCAAAAAGGGCAGCACCGACCGTCTACGTCGCAAAAAGGACAGCATCGACCGTCCACGTCGCTAAAAGGGCAGCAACGACCGTCCAAATCGCAAAAAGGGCATAACCGACCGTCCAAGTCGCAAAAAGGGCAGCATCGACCGTCCATGTCATAAAAATGGCAGTGCCAGCTTTCCAAAAGGTGGGAACTGAATCAAGTCGCCTCCACGTGAAAGAAGATCCATCAATTTCATGCACACGACCCACATGTGTGGCGTGCATTTATTGATGGGGGGCAATTTGTTGGGGTAAAAATTTACACCTCGGTTGACCAAGTCAAAATCAAAGTCAACCCCAAGCCAAGTGGGCCCAAGCCCAGATCCAGTGGGCCCATGCCCGGGTCGAGCCCAAACATAAAGTGGCCGGCCTCCCCCCATGCCAAGATAAAAATTTTGTAATAAATAATTTTGTTGTATTTCTTTTCTTTTATTTTATGGATAAATGTAAGAAAATAGGCATAAAGCCAAATTTTTGTAAAGCTCATGGCTTATGTGCAAAAAAGAAATGGCACATGAGCCATGGGATAGACAAAATGCCATTTTGTGAAGCCCAAGGAGCTATGTGTAAAGTGTATGGCCTATAATGAAATATCTTACGAACTTTTTTTCTTTCCAAAAAAATTTTTAGATCTGAGATCTTTTCTCCTTTTCCTCAAGGTTCCAAGACCTTCTTCTTTCTTTTGAATTAGATCAAGAGTTTTACTCTTCATTTTATAAAACTAAATAGTTTTTTTACCACAAAACCCATAAAGGGGAACTCAGATCTTCCATTAGATCTCAAAAAGAAGAGATTTTTAAAATCTCATATCTCTTGATCTTCAAGATCCAGCAACCAAAGGAGAAAGCAGAAGAACCCCTTTCATCAACCCCAAAACATCTTAGGAGTTTAACTCCACTCTGATTTCTCTTTCGAGAATTCCTGAGGCTAAAAGGCTCTTTTTCTCGCCGGCACCCAAGCGCTCGAACGCCAAGCGCCCACGTGCCGACGCGTGGCGCGCTAGCGCTCGAGCGCAAAGCGCCCACGTGCCGACACGTGGCGCGCTTTCGCTCAAGCGCCCAGCGCAAGCGCAAGACGCCCACGTGCCGACACGTGGCGCGCTTGCGCTCAAGCGCAAAGCGCCCACGTGCCAACACGTGGCGCGCTTACGCTCAAGCGTCCTGCGCTCAAGCGCAAAGCGCCCACGTGCCGACACGTGACGCGCTAGCGCCTAAACGCACAGCACCTAAGCGCACAGCGCTGACCCCACGCGTCCTTTGGACGCTTTTTTCCCTTTTTTTATATATACATGTATATATATACAGATACACACACACTCCACAACACTGTCCCCCCCTAAAAAAAATTTGGGGCCGGGGCGCTGCCCTGCACCCCGCAAGGAGGCTGCTAGCCCCCCTTGACCCCCAGCCCGCTATCCGGGTAGCGGGACCCCCGTAAAAACTCTGTGTGGCTCCCGATATATCCAAACCCCTCCCTCCAAAACAAAACGCATGTACACTGCACATTGAGTTCACAAGACCAGTTTAACCCGTTAATCGGAGATTCCCTCGCCCCAAAGGCGAGGGGTAATTAACGTAGCTTAGTCCGCGGCTGCCGGAGATTCGGATCCCCACAATCATTAAACCCCGGCCTATTCTAGGCAGGGGGAATCTGTAGTACACCTGGCAAGCAAGCGCGTATTCCCATCTCAATTGGGTGACGAAAAACACCCTACATCTGCGAAGCCCCCGATATGCTCAAAGCACCCTCAAAATTGTTTTCAAAATACAACATGTGCATATTGCACACTGAGTTCGCATGACCTATACGACCCGTTAATCGGAGGTTCTCTCGTCTCAAAGCGAGAGGTAATTAACGGCGGCTTTGTCCGCGGTTGCCAGAAATTAGAATGTCCACAATCAATAAACTCCTGCCTATCTTAGGCAGAGAGAATATGTACACACCTGATAGGCAAGTACATTCTATCTCAACAGGGTGACGAAACACTCTACAGCAATTTCTTTTTTTTATCCAGATTGATTTTGTCAGAAGCTCACACGACATGCTCTTAAATACTTCTTTGCGTCCGCATCATTTGAGAAAATTGTACAAGAGAGAATGAAATGAAATGCTATAGGTAGATCTTCCAGATCTTCCGTAACTTATCTAACTAGGGTGGGCATAAAAGCTCCAAACGTCGTTTTTTAAATTTATTTATTTACTGGCATATTTTACTTCTGCTTTACACTTTGTTTTCATCGTCATGCAAATTTGACTATGACTAGTGCCATTCAAGGCATGCATGAAGAAGAACAAGAAACCGATCACATATTAGAGTTAAATGACAGTTATTGGTTTACCTAGTAAGATGCAGTCCAATGGTTGTATTCATCCATTCTGATTATGAATGAGCTCGAGCTAGGCTTGCCACCACCTCCATATGCCTTTCAATTTCAAAATAAAAACTAGGGGTCATATTTCCGTCATGATAAAGTTTGTGAAAAAAGTTATGATACACACCCTGGCGATCTCTGAGGTATCGGTTTTACTGTCACTACTCCTCAAGCACATCTTCAAATTACACCTTTGCATATATACAACTGCTCCTATAGGTCTGTTAGAAGCAATAATATATCTTCAGATGATATGTAATCATCAAAACAGATAAATAATGCTCTTAAAATGTGTTCGCGTTGATATTCAAATAAAATTCTGTTGAGTTCTCCTTCCGAAGGTAATAGTATTACATTATTGTCTGGTAAATCAGTTTTGCATGCATACAAAAGAGTAAATATGGTATTTAACTCATAAATAGACTGGTAAAATCAACAACTTATGATTATTAACTCCTACACACAAGATACAATCTTATATATGAAGGTCTGATATAATATGTGGAACTGAACTATGTAACTAGCTAATAAGATTTAATTTTGTATGTTTACTGCTCTATAAAAACAATTAGTATTACCATCAGTCTCTGTTCAGCACTCTTCGCTTTGTCTTGAACATAAGAGACATGCTTCACCGACAGGTTTTAACTTTAAGAGCCGCACACAAGAGTAGTACTGATGAACACAACATGAGGACTCAAGACAGTCTTATAAGCAAAAATCGTACCAATACCTTACACTGCTAGCGTTCACAGCAATCAAAATACATACAAGAATACGAGGGCAAGGCTCTGAATATTTAAAGAGATGCCATACAAAAACCATAATTGCAAGTTAATAAGAGAATATATTGTGAGAAAAAGTACATAATAGCACCATGAGTGCAAGATAAAACACATGGAAAGATGGTACCTGAAACCAGCGGCTGCACTCCTCCTGCTGAGCTCCAAGCACATTTCATGGCTTAAATCTGAATTTCCATCAGCCCGGATTGCCTAGCAACAGAAATAATATCGAATTGGCATTCTAAATCAGGAGGCAATTAAGATGAGCACAGTGTAGTAGAACCAACAACTTCTACTCCGAATCAAAATTTAGAGGCTAAATTGCATAAATGTACCCATCAACTTTCACCTTTTTTGTGATTACTACCATGAACTTTAGAAATTAGAGATAGGTACCATGAACTTTTTTTTTTAACATAAATGCCATATGATGTTAAATTTTGTGCATGAGGAGACCATTATCCTCTCAATTTTTTTAATCATTTCCTTGCAAAAAAGAATATTTCTTTATTTCTTTATCCTTTTACTTTACATATCGTCCATGATCCTCATCAGCCTCGTTGTCTGCACCGACCTTCACCTCTCCCTTGACGACGATGCCGCCGCCAGTGACATGCCCTCCCTCCCTCCCTCTCTCCTATAGCTCCCTTTGGCTAGATATAGGCGAGGGCGATGTAAAATTTCACATAAAAGGTCACGGCTTCAGCCTCATCATCATTATCATCAAAATCAAACCTTTGAAACTTAGAGAGAGAGAGAGAGAGAGAGATGTTGACCTCAAAGAGCTTTACTTGTTATTAGTTTTGATGACTAACAAATCTATAATTGTGATCGCATTACAAATTGTGATAATATTTTTAGCTCGTATTATTAATGATTTATGATCGCATTACAAATTGTGATCGTATTATTAATGATCGCATACACAGAAGATGCACGTAGCGGAGATGCGCATGCTTCGTTGGATGTGCGGTAACACTAGAAAAGACAAGGTGCGAAATGAGGATATTCGTGCAAAAGTTGGTGTAGCACCCGTGGAGGAGAAGATGCGGGAAAACCGGCTTAGATGGTTTGGTCATGTGCGACGCAGACCTATGGAAGCACCGGTTCGACGAATAGATACTCTCGATATGGGTAATGGCAAAAGGGCAAAAGGGAGACCGAAAAAAACATGGATGGAGGTGACACGAAACGATATGGTTGCCAAAGGACTCAATGAAAGTATATTGTTCGATAGAAGTGAGTGGAGACAGAGGATTCATGTGCTGGACCCGGCGTGATTCTCATGTTGGTTCATGTAGCCTACCCCATATGCTTGGGATAAAAGGCTCAGTTGTTGTTGTTGTTGTTGTATTATTAATGATTTATATTTGTAAGCTAACCCTATATTGTGTACACGTGTAAGTTTATACATTTCAGATATGCATAATATACAATAAGAGATGGCAACTCCACAAGCTTGAACATGCTACAAACACTTCGTATCAAATGGAAAAAGAAACTTTTAGAATTCAAGACTCAAGATTAATTTTGGTTAAGCTTTGAGCGGGGAATAGGTATGACTTGTAAACCTCTTTTGATTTTGTAAATATATAAGTTAAAGGCCTAATATGCAAAATATCCTTCTAAAATAATATGATACTTTATTTTTAGGACAAATGAGTTTTAACTTATGGTTTCTATAATTATATTTGAAGATAAAACACTTTGTTGCATTCTACTAAGTATTTCCTAAAGTAAAATTCTCATGCACAAAGTAATTTTAAATGATATGTTTTATAAGATTATTTCTAAGATTTTTTGGTCATGTCTGTTGAGTTTTCTGGAAAATACCTCATATGATTTTGTTGAATTATTTATCATAAAGTTTGGGAAATTAATTTCAAATCATTTCCATAAAAGTGTTGATTAAATTCACAGTTGGAAGTATTTTAAATTCAATTTATTAATTGGATTTTTTAATTGAGAGAATTCGAATATTTTTCTTATTAAATAGATATCATTGAATATTTGATTTCATGTTTTTTTTATTGAAAGATTTATGGGAATTCATATTTGGAATTATTTTTAATTTAAATTCTTAAACTGATTATCTCTCAAAATATTTCCATGTTTTACCATATCTTTTTGTTGAAGAAAATCATATGTTAAAATCTGTCAATATTGTGTTTTTGCCTCGGGCGGACGATCGCCGGTCGACCGATCACTCGACTGTTAGTTCACTGCAATTTAAATTGAAATATCCAGAAACAACTGAACAGCCGACCGGTTTTTATTGAGCGGTTGAACGCTTTAGCAATCAGTCGACCGGTCCACTTGACCGTGCGAAGTCTGAATGTATTTTTTCTGAAGTTTTTCTTTTGGGTTGTTTTTGTATGATTACTATTTTTGCTCAAATATTTCCATGTACTTTCAAATTTGAATTACAATGGCTATTTTTCTTTTAATATGGAAATTTGATTTATTCTAGTATAAAAGATATCATATTCTTCATTATAAAATGCGAAGAGATGTTCATGATTGATCATCAACTCTTTCACTAAGTTTCTCACTTGAAAACTCACTCTATTTCTCAAATATTTACACTTAAATCAAACCTCTTAATTTGAAGTATTTGCTCAATCAAGGAGTTCTAGTGTGTGATTCATCTCTCTTTTGCATTTATTTGGTAGTAAATTCAACCTCTACTTGTGAGGTTGGGGTGTGAGCATGAATCTCGGGTATAAAGATTCAAGAAGAGTTGGAAACCGTTTGTACTCTGTCCAGGTGTAATCTGTACTCGCATAAAGAGATCGGTTTTTGTAAAGAAAATCTTCACGACTGTGAGATAGTCGTGGGGGACAGACTAGGCAAAGTTGCTGAATCTGGATAAATTCTCCGTGTTTATCTCTTAGTAACTTGCACTTCTTTTTATTAGCTATGTGATAATTTCATTTATCTTTCTCTATGATTGAAATATTATTTAGTGTAAACACATTTTTACTAGAACTATTTGTGTGAGGTTTTAAAATTTTAATTTATTGCCTTCATCCTATTCACCCTCCTGGGGTGATTTTCAATTGGGATCAGAGCGAGGGCTCATTTTTATTAAAACTTAACCATTTTTTAGAAGATCACATGGCAACTCACATTTCGCTTGAGAGCTCTATCAAATAGGGTGTCAATCTACCTTAGAGCACAAGATCGTGAAGTTTGAGGCATAGTTCAACAGAAATATGTTAAACCTGCCGAAGCGGACCAAACTAAATGGTCTGCCAATGAACTTAAGTTTCTAGACTTGAATGCAATAGCTATGAATTTAATCTTGAATGCTTTATCTACTACTGAATTAAATCGTGTTCTCACTTGTACTACTGCAAATGATATTTGGCATACTCTTGAGCTAACCTATGAAGGTAATTCAGAGGTAAAAAAAGGCTAAGAGATTTTTAGTGCAGTAAGTATGAGAACTTTAGAATGCTTCCAAATGAACCTATCAATGATATGTTTAGTCGTTTTTCTACTATCATAAATAATCTCGCTTGTCTTGGAAAGGTTTTTCTGATGTATAAAAGGTACGAAAAGTTCTCAGATCCTTGCAAAAGAATTGGAAAGTTAAAGCGACAACTCTCAAAGATATCTATCAAGTAAGCAAGATGACTTACAATGAGCTTCAAGGAAAACTCATAAATTACGAGATGGAACTCAAATCCTACGAAGAAGCAGCAAAACAAGTGCCAAAGAAATCCATTGCTCTGCAAGTAATAGACAAATCAAATGAAGAAGAAGAGGAGAGTTACTCGGAGGAAGATGGCATTTATCACTAGAGGATTGTGAATGGTGTTTCAATGGAGGAAAAACAACTACAACAAAGGTGAAACATACAATAACAAAGGTAAAACTGACACACCACCTGCTATAAATGCAAAAAGTCTGGACATATGAAAAACAAATGTCCATTGAAGGCAAAAGAAAAGTACAACAAGAATTTCAAGAAAAAGGCTCTCAAGTCTACCACTTGGTCAAATTCAGATGCAAGTGAAAGCGAGTCAACATGTGACACGGCCAACATGTGCTTTATGGGAAAAGAGGTAGAACGTGAATTCTCTTACGATGACTTATAAGAAATCATCTCTGAATATGATGAAACCTTTAGTAAATTAATGGAAAAATATAAAGGAGAGAAAAGAGCGTTAAAAATTGTTTCTGAGAAAAATAAATTGTTAGAAGTAAATGCCTCACTTAACTTTGATAGCGTTGATACTTCGCTTAAATCTGATATGGATATTTTATCGATCGATTTTTCTACTATTAAAAATGCTCATAATGATCTTGTAGTAGAACATGATAAGTTAGTTGTTGATCGTGACAAGCTTATTAGCACTCACAACACTTTTGTGCTAATATGCATGATAAAGTTAAAGTTTCTTTTGATGAGTTAATTGTTGAAAATAACTCTTTGAGATCTAAGGTTGATGATCTTAAATCTGTGTTAGCTAATTTTACTAAAGGCAAGAATAATTTAGATCTCTTACTAGGAAAGGCTCAAAAGATTCAAAATAAAAAGGATATCAACTATGAAGATATTAGTGCTACTACCTCTACTAGAAAACATGCACATGTTGCTCGAAAAATTCTTCTCATGTTTCCTACGCTTATATGTATACTCCTGGTAGAAATAATTCTTATGATAGAAGATCTAATGACTCCCCTCATAATGATGCTCCTAGTTCTCTTATGCATGCTCATCACAAACACAAGCTTAGACCCATGCAGAAGACTTAAATGCACAAAACACATTTTACCCCTGCCATATATAATTATTGTAATAAGAATATGCGTATATCTCACAATTGTAATGCTAGAAAAAATAATTATTATCATTCTCTTTCTAAAGTTAACTTTGCAGGACCCAAAAAAGATTTGGGTATCAAAAACCGTTATTATTTCCTTGTCTACAGGAATACAACAAGGAAAAACGTGAAGAACGGTGGTATCTCGATAGCAGTTGCTCAAAACATATGACTGGAAACACTAAGCTATTCGCAACCCCATCGAGAGAAGATGGTACCGTAACCTTTGGAGACGATCGCAAAGGTAAAATTATTGGTAAAGATACCATCAAATTTGGTAAGACCGTCATAGAAAATATTCATCTTGTCATCGGCTTAAAACATAACTTAGTGTTAGTCAGCTTTGTGATAAGAGATGTAATGTTTCTTTTAATAAAGATATGTGCATGATTAACGATAAGGAAAATGACCATTGTTAATTTTCAGCACATAGATTTAACAATGTTCATATTATTCGGACTAACGAATTTTGTAGTCAAAAACTTAAATGTCTAAATATTATGAAAGAAGATTCTTGGCTTTGACATCGAATATTAAGGCACACTTCCATAGGACATATCTTAGATATGTCTAAGAAAGAGTTTGTAAGAGGACTTTCATAGTCAAATCTCTTAAAGATAAAGTGTGCGAAGCTTGTTAAAAGGGTAAACAGGTAAAAGGTTTTTTCAAACCAAAAAATTAGGTATCAGCTATACATCCTTTACAGTTAGTACACTTTGACCTTTTTAGACCTACTCAAACTGCAAGTTTGAAATAAAAGAAATATGCTTTTGTTATTGTAGATGATTATTCCCGGTTTACTTGGATCTATTTCTTAACACACAAAAATGAAGCTTTAAATGTTTTTAAAACTTTTTCAAAACGTGTCTAAAATGAAAAGGTTTCTCATATTTTAAAATTTTGAAGTGATCATGAAAATAATGAGTTCGAAAATTTTTGTTCAGAAAATGGTTTTAAACACGAATTTTCTTGTGCTAGAACTCCGCAACGGAATGGTGTTGTCGAGAGGAAAAATAGATCTATATAAGAAATGGCAAGGGCGGCGATCAATAAATATTCTTTGCCACATTATTAAGCTGCTAATACTGCATGTTATATTCTTAATAGAGTTATTATTCGTAAATTTGAAAATAAAACTCCTTATGAATTATATTTTGAGAAGAAACTAACTATTGGATTCTTCAAAAGTTTTTGGATACAAGTGTTTTATTCTTAATACCAAGGACTCCTTGGGAAAATTTGATGCTAAATGTGATATTGGAATTTTTCTGAGTTACTCTTACTAGCAAAGTATATCGTCTCTATAACACGAGAACTTTAGTAGTAAAAGAGTCCATACATGTAAAATCTGATGAATCTAACCAATCTTGTGAGAAAAGTATTGTGCATGAAGATGTAGATAATATACAATCAAAAAAGGTAGATGGCGGAAAGGAGAAAAGCGAGAAAAATAATCAAATTAACCAAGAAAGTGAAGCATCTCAAAATTTGCCAAAATACTGGAAATTCGATCCAAATCATCCAAAGGAATTAATCATTGGCGACGTATCAAAGGGAGTTTCCACCTGCTCAAATTCTATTAGTCATTTAGATAATATTGGTTTTGTTTCTCATGTTGAACCAAAATCTTTTAGTGAGGCTAAAAATGCATGATGATTGGATTATCGCTATGCAAGATGAACTTAACCAATTTGAAAGGAATCGAGTTTGGAAACTAGTTCCTAAACCCGAAAATAGAACTATTATTGGAACCAAATAGGTTTTTAGGAATAAGTTAGATGAATCCGGTAATGTTGTTCGTAACAAATCCCGTTTAGTGGCTCAAGGTTACAATCAACAAGAAAGAATCGATTTTCAAGAAACCTTCACACCGGTAGCTAGACTCAAAGCCATTCGAATTCTTCTAGCTTATGTTTGTTTTAAAGATTTTAAACTTTATCAAATGGATGTTAAAAGTACCTTTTTAAATGGTTTTATTGAGGAAGAAGTTTTTGTCAAACAAACTTTGGTTTCGAAAATCCAACTCTTCCTGATCACGTTTTAAACTTGATAAAGCTTTATACGGTTTAAAACAAGCACCGCGGGCATGGTATGATAGTTTAAGTTCATTTCTTATAAATAACGACTTTGCCAAAGAAAAGGTTGACAAAACGCTATTTATAAAGAACTTGAATATTGATATTCTAATTGTTCAAATTTATATGGATGACATTGTTTTTTGTTCAACTAACGCTAAAATGAATGATGATTTTTTTAAGTTGATGCAGAACAAGTTTGAAATGAGCATGATGGGAGGATTGAACTACTTTATTGAGCTTCAAATCAAGTAACTAAAAGAAGGGATATCATTAGTCAAGCAAAATACGCTAAAGAACTTCTCAAAAGGTTTGGTTTGGAAAATGCTAAAGAATACAGCACACCAATGGCAACCACTACCAAGCTTAACAAAGATGAAAATGGTAAATCGGTAAATGTTAAAACATATAAAGGTATGATCGGAAGTTTGTTATACATTACTAGAAGTAGACCCGATATTAAGCACTCTGTATGTCTTTGTGCAAGATTTCAATCTAATTCTAAAGAAATTCATTTGATTGCTGTTAAGCGCAAAATTAGATATCTTAAGGGTACACAAAATCTAGGCTTAAGGTATCCTAAAGATGGTTGTTTTGATCTAATAAGTTATTCAGATGCAAACTATACAGGAAGTCAAGTTGATAGACGAAGCATGAGCAGGACATGTCAATTTTTAGGACATTGCCTAGTGTCGTGGTGATCTAAAAAGCAAAACTCCGTAGCTCTACCAACCGCTGAAGCGGAATATGTTGCAACTAGAGTATATTGCGCTCGGATATTATGGATGAAAAATACATTACTAGACTATAATCTAAAAATTGATCATATTCCTATCATATGTGACAATACAAGTACCGTCCACATGACTAAGAATGCCGATCAACACAGTAGAACTAAGCACATAAATATCCGATATCATTTTATTCGTAAGCATTTCTTATCCAGTGATATTATTCTTGAATATGTTTCTATTAAGTTTCAACTTGCTGACATTTTCATAAAGCCGCTTGATTTACAAAAATTTGAGTGTATTTGTTGTGAGTAAAACATTTGTAACAATTTTTTCACGACTGAAATTTTTCTGTTATAAATGTTGTTTTTGATGATTTTTTTTCCAGAAAACTATTATTTTTTAAAACGGTCAGATGACCGGTCGACCGACAAATTTTTTCACTCGTCTCTGGATTTCAGTTTTCCAAAACGGACTACCACACGGACTCGGGCTTGTATAATTGGGGCTTTCTAAATCTAAATTCATATCTTCAAAACTTTTGTTTCTCAAAATTTCTTCATTTAAAAAAAATATCATCGAATTTCCTTGCAATTTTCTCAAAACTCCTCAAATATCTTCGCATATTTTCTAGATTTTGGATTTCAAGATTAGTATTTTTGGGTTTCTTGTTCCTTTTGTGATTTATCTCTCATCTTCCCAAGTTCATCCATGGCACCAAGAACAAAAATTGCTGCATCCAAGAAGAAGAAAAAAATCGACTTTGATGACGATCTCTTCCGATCTAAACAAGCACAATAAGATTTTCTCTCAGAGTTCCATGAAAAACCTATTCGATGTGGCCGGTACATCAACTTTCATGATCCAAATGTCATCCACTGCTTTCGAAATCAATAATGGGTAAATTTTCTATCCCTGAAAGTCCCCACATACTCACTCTGGGTTAAGTATATCTATGCAAATCTATATGTTGAGGAAGATATCATTTTAACTACTTATGTTTGTAGAAAAGAAATTGAGCTTCATCCAGCCATTATTAGCGAAATTCTCGAAGTGCCTCATGAAAAATTTAACCCCTATAGAGTATCATTAACTGAGTTTCCTTTTGATAAATATGAGTCTAACATGAAGCGTGCTAGAGATATGATCTATGTTGTAGACGATCATCATGATACTGACAAGGTTAACATTTTTTGCAATGATGGGCGAGTCATAGTTAGGGTAGTAATTCATAATGTGTTTCCTAAGAAAGGGGAAAAAGATACAGCTCGTAATGAGTCTAAAACAATTACTTTCATGATTTTAGATTCTATTCCCGTAGACTTGCCGGAGTTATTCATCTCCACCATTATAAATACTTATCAAAAGAAGAATAAGGTATTGGTTTACGGATGTGCTTTAACTGAGATCTTCAAGTATTTTGGTATTGAGGTGGAAAAATATGAACCACCAGTCGAGGACGATTTTAATACGGCAACTTTGTCGTTGATGGGTCTCTAAGAGAGTGCACGGAAACATCGACAAAGAGATAGCCCATGTGTTTCGTCTCCTTCTCCTCCACAAAACCCAAGACAAGCTCCTCCCTCTTCATACTTCGACGGGTTAGTGCAATTTTTGGAAAAATTGGACAAACGATTCACTAGCCTCAATCTCGCAAATAACGATCGCCATCAGCAACTTGCCAAGCAATACCATACCTTGGATGAGCAGTAGCAACAAATTATAGAAGTTCTTGAGAATCGTAGAAAGATAGAAGAATATTTCCATGGTAGCAGTGATGGCTATTAGTTGGTTTTTGGATTAGTTGATTCTTTTGGTAGTTATGATGGGTAATCTTTTCTATATTGCTTTTATGTTTTTTTTGGACTTTCGTATGCTTTTGGACTTTCGTATGTTTTTTGGACTTGTTAAACTCTATTCTTATGATTGCTGATCGTTTTTAACTATGACTTGTTAAACTATAGTTTATGTATATTATTAGTTGGTTTTTTACCTATGATCATTGTTTTTTCGGATATATGTGCAACATTATATTTGTGGTATCTCCTTTTGATTTAGGGAAAGATATAGACTCATTGATTTAGGGAGAGACATGGACATATGATCAAGACGACAATATACTCATGGATTAAAGACGAGAACACTTCTTCGACAAAAGGAGTGTTTTTTATAACAAAATTTTATCACAATTTCTATCTCATTTCCTGTATCAATAATTATAGTTTTGTTATCATAAAAAAAGGAGAGATTGTTGACCCCAAAGAGCTTCACTTGTTATTAGTTTTGATGATTAACAAATCTATAATTGTGATCACATTACAAATTGTGATAATATTTTTAGCTCGTATTATTAATGATTTATATTTATAAGCTAACCTTATATTGTGTACAAGTGTAAATTTATACATTTCAGATATACACAATATACAATAAGAGACGGTAATGATGGCAACTCCACAAGCTTGAACATGCTACAAACACTTCGTATCAAATGGAAAAGGCAGCTTGAAGAATTCAAGACTCAAGATTTAAAATACTTGTAATTTTGGTTAAGTTTTGAGTGGGAAATAGGTATGACTTGTAAAGCTCTTTTGATTTTGCAAATATATAAGTTAACGGCCTAATATGCAAAATATCCTTCTAAAATAATGATACTTTATTTTTAGGACACGTTGTATTCTACTAAATATTTCCTAAAGTAAAATCTTCATGCACAAAGTAATTTTAGATATATCTTACAAGATTATTTCTAAGATTTTTTTTATCATGTATGTTGAGTTTTCTGGAAAATATCTCATATGATTTTGTTGAATTATTTATCATAAAGTTTAGGAAATTAATTTCAAATTATTTCCATGAAAGTGTTGATTCAGAAATTTCATGTGACATTCCTTTTTTGATCAAATCCACAGTTGGAAGTATTTTAAATTCAATTTTCTAATTGGATTTTTTGATTGAGAGAATTCAAATATTTTCCTTATAAATAGATATGATTGAATATTTGATTTCATCTTTTTTTTAATGAAAGATTTATGGGAATTCATATTTAGAATTATTTTTAATTCAAATTCTTAAACTGATTATCTTTCAAAATATTTTCATGTTTTACCATATCTTTTTGTTGAAGAAAATCATGTGTTAAAATATGTCAATATTGTGTTTTTACCTCGGGCAGACGATCGTCGGTCAACCGATCACTCGACCGCTAGTACTGCAATTTAAATTGAAATTCCAGAGACGACTGAATAGCCGACCGGTTTTTATTGAGCGATCGACCGTTTTAGCAATCAGTTGACCGGTCCACTCGACGACGCGAACTCTGGATGTATTTTTTCTGAAGTTTTTCTTTTGGGCTGTTTTTGTATGATTACTATCTTTGCTCAAATATTTCCATATACTTTTAAATTTGAATTACAACGGCTAGTTTTCTTTTAATATGGAAATTTGATTTATTCTAACACAAAAGATATCATATTCTTCATTATAAAATGAGATGAGGTTTTCATAGTTGATCAACTCTTTTACTAAACTTCTCACTTGAAAACTCACTCTATTTCTCAAATATTTACACTTAAATCAAAACCCTTAATTTGAAGTATATGCTCAATTAAGGAGAGTGTGTGATACGTCTTTCTCTTTTGCATTTCTTTAATAGTAAATTCAACCTCTACTTGTAAGGTTGGGGTGTGAGCTTGAATCTCGGGTATAACAATTTAAGGAGAGTTAGAGACCGTTTGTACTATGTTCAGGTGTGATCTCTACCCGCATAAAGAGATCGGTTTCAGTAAAGAATATCTTCACAACAGTGAGATAGTCATGGGGGACAAGACCAGGCAAAGTTACTGAACCTGGATACATTCTCTGTGTTTATTTCTTGGTAACTTGTCTTTCTTTTTATTAGCTCTGTGATAATTTCATTTATCTTTCTCTGTGATTGAAATATTATTTAGTGTAAACATATTTTTGCTAGAACTGCTTATGTGAGGTTTTAAATTTTAATTTATTGCTTTCGCCCTATTTACCCCCAGGATGATTTTCAAGAGAGACAACATCATGATTTATAGGGGTTGGGTTTCGTTGTTGCAGCCTGTACGAATCGAACATGGCCATCACCATCATCATCCCCCTTTCGCTTTTGATTCCATCTCTTTTGGCATTCCTCATGTAATTGCACCAAACTCTAGTTCAGCAATCCTCCAACCCAAAACATGATAAACCCCTCCTTTTTCCAAAACCCTAGCTGCAAGTTTTCGTTTTCTGAGATGATGGGGATCGATTAGAACACGATCGAGGATGAGGGAAGAGGAAGCGGAGGCGGCGGCAATGGGGGTTTTTGGGGATTGCTCGACAATGTGCTTGAGAGGGGAGAGAAGGGGGCGGCACTCGGATGAGTTGACGCGGTCCCAATCCGTTGGAAAATAGTTTGTCCTCGCTGACGAAGATAAAGACGAAGGAGGCGGTGGAGAAGGATTTGATGGCCGCGAAGGTGGACCGGAGGGAGGTGGAGGGCGGGGTGGAGGCAGTGTTCATGTTGATGATGATGTAGTTGATTTAATTATAGCATTGTTTTTTTTTTTGTTTTTTTTTAAATTGGTGGTTGCAATGGTTGACTAAGAATGTCTCGTGAGGGTAAAATGGGAAAACCAACTCAGATTGCAGACGTGAGAGCTAAATATAATGTTCGCAGACGGATGAATAGTTGATGGTATTTAGTTACAGTCGGGATGATAGTTCATGGTAGTTATATGCAATTAAATTAGTTTATGGTAGCAATCGCAAAAAACGTGAAAATTGATGGATACATTCGAGCAGTTTAACCTAATTTATATGTATGCAAATTACAAATAATTTCAAACTGATGAGCATTACTGTTACACACACACACACGAATTACCAGGCACTCTCCATATGCTCCTCTTCCCAATCTAATCTTGAAAGGCTTCTCCAGCAACTTATTCACAGCATCCCTCCGCGAATTAGCATAAGAATTTCCCTTCGCAATCAAGTCTTTACAATCTATTTCAAGAAGCTGTTGAACAATTCTAAACCAAGCTTAATATTTACAATACAAAAAATAAGGAACAACCAAAAGCAAATCAATCGATTAATCGAACCTGTTCAAACACATAAGGGTTAGTGACGCAATTCAACCTCGCCATCTCATCTTTGATACCAATCTTAAACGCCTCAATGTCAGAGAGCTGGCATCTTCTGAGGTCTGCATCCTCAACATACCTCAAAATATTTTCGACACGAACTCTATCTTCACCATTCAATAACTCAACCGGCTTTTGCGATGGAGAATGGGATTCCGCAATCTTTTGCAAGAAGTAATCATAAACAATCCGAGCACTGCTCTTGCTAGTATCAATATGCAGCTCAAGATTCTTGGGGGTTTCCGTAAACTGCGAAATTCTTACTAGTGTGGACTGGCGATGATCGAACGCTACCACACTAAACAAAAAACAAAAGGATTACAACTTTGCATTCAAAATTGGGAATGGAAGTTGCTGAGTAAAGGGTTAAGTCACCGTGGTATGATCCGGGAGAGGTCGACGGCGAAACGTTTGGGGCCGATGAAGTCGAGAAGGTAGCAGGTCTCCAAGGCGCCCCCACATCCAAAATCCTCTATCCTAAATTAAAAAAGCGAACTTTTTTAAATTCAAAGATCGAACACAATCGAATTTGAGAGAGAGAGGATGGGACCTGAAAGGCTCGACGGAGGAGAAGGGGAGAGAGAGAGAGGGAAGACGGAGGAGAGAGTGGTGGAGATGGGCGAAGAGAGCGGCGTAGGCTCCAGTGAAAGAGGGGTAGTTGTATAGAATCAGGCTGCTGCTTCTGCCGACGCCGCTGCCATTTTTGTTGTTAGTTGAGGAGATGAAGAAAGATTGGAGAGCATCGATCGCAGCATCGGAGCGAAACCCTCGAACAAGCGTCGCCGCCGGTAAGAGATAGGGGAGAGTGGCGACGCCGGCGATGGCCTTGGCTCGATTCATTTGATATGAAAGCCCAAACGCAGCTTGATATTTTGCTGGGCGCCTGGGCCCTATTTTTTTATTACTGAAATTGGGGCCTTTATTTTTATTTTATTTATTATTTTTCCCTCTTGCAAAGCAGTTGAGCCAAAAGGTTGGCGGGGCTAACTGTTCCGGTGGCCGAACTTTCGGCTGCCAGAAAGATGGCCCAAGTTACGGCCTTTGAGCTGCATTTGATTATACTATGGTTAGAGGGTGATTCTAATTTGGCTATTGAATGGACCAGCTATGAAGACAATCTTACGGCTTTGCAGTGTTGATGCTTGAAGAAACTAAGGAGTAGACGTGTTTACTCGAATTTCGAGCTGGAAGCTGATTTTATAACTCCGAGGTTTTGGATAGAGCTGTTGATTCTTTTGAAACGATGCTCCCAATTATCATATTGCAACTGATCTATCTTCCAAATGGCTCGTTCCCTCTGTCATAGAGGCATCCAGGACCGCATCCTTAATGAGTCTCCTAGTGCTAGCACGTATTGATATTGGTGTTTTGTCAACCAATGAGGTTTTCTTTTCTCCTAAGAAATGCGAAATCATGTTTCTTTCACAAGAAATCATGAGAGAGGTAAGAAAGAAATGACATTTCAATGTTTATTTGCAATTGGAATGGGTATATGATTAAAATTGAAGTGTTCATACTTGGAGATAAAGTTAACTAGTGAGAAGTACATTTGTTACCACCTTAAATAAAGCCGAGTAACATTAACACCAACCTCTCAAGCGTTGTGACAACCCCCCAAAAATGGTTATTATTTATATCTGATGTAATCTTAAATCAACCTTTTTTTGAGACCATTTTGCATTTCCAATATTTGATGACAATTGCTAGCTATTCAAAGATAATAAGTCCGGCCTAAGTCAATGAAAACAAACAAAAAAGCACCAAAGCCTTCCAACCCCTATAGATAGTGATTCCAAAAGAAAAAACCTATAGATGGTGTTCTTTCCAATTAACAAATTGCCATAGCTTATTTCTTAAAAGATTAAATAAAGAAAATAAAATCTAAACAAGAATATAAAAAAAAATTCTTTCTATACTGCCATTTTTTGCATCTACAAGTGTATACAACAGATTCAGCAGCTAATACACTTTTCATATGATACCACACTTAAGAGAGCCAAGTAACCAAGCATGCAAACTAGAAATTTACCAAAACAACTTTGGATAAAAAAAAATAGAAATATATAATCGAAAACGTACTCGTCTATTGTAGAGAACATTAATACTCCATATTTTGCAGTGTGAGCTTCCTGCCTTACCCGCACTTTTACTTCCGTTTCCTTTCTCTAACAAAATGAAAAGCTAGAACAACAAGAGCTAATAAAAAAGCTGACCCTGCTAATAAAGTAGGAGTAAGAGGGGAGGATGGATTTTTTCTTGTTCTCCTCCTCCGCTCTCTCGTCAGTCCAGTATCTTCGATTTCTCTATTTTCTTCACCCTTATCTGAATCCTCACTAGAACTCTCTTCTAAGCTTTCTCGCTGTTGGATTGGATTGACATCTGGCATCTCATCCTTTTGTTCGGAATTTAGAGCAGATGTTTCTGGTTCCGTAGAATGAGTGGTCTGTGGCACTTTCTCTTCTTGTTCCCTGATTGAATTGAGATCGTTATTCTTTTCAGGTAAACTGTTCAAATCAATTATCTTTGGGGACGAATTGCTCGTTTCATCGGCAGGGGTTTTGTCTTCTTCTTGATCAAAATTTTGATCTTTGGATTCAAGCACCTCTGGGTCATGTGCTTCAACATGCGGAGCCTGATTAGATTTCTCTTGAGCAGGAATCTCTTCGTCATGGTGTATGATTGCTTCGGCCTCCCGAGAATTGGTTGTTTTGATCTCTGGGATTTGAATTGGTGTGTCTGAAGGGATTTCTTGTTCTTGAAGTGGATCGGTTGTTTCGATCTCTGGAACGTGCTCTGGCGTCTCCGGAACAGGAATTTCTTGCTTTGGAGCTACCGGTTTTTGTTCTTGATGTGAATCGGTTGTTTCGATGTCTGGAATTAGATTTGGCGTCTCTGGAGCGGGGATTTCTTGCTCAGGAGCTACCGGCTCTTGTTCTTGATGTGGATTAGTCGTTTCCATCTCTTGAGTGGAGATTTCTTGCTTTGGAGCTACAGGGTCTTGTTCTTGATGTGCGTCCTTCGTTTCCATTTCTGGTTTTTGATCCGGTGCCTCTGGAGCGGAGATTACTTGCTCTGGAATTAGATTTGGCGTCTCCGGAGCGGGGATTTCTTGCTCAGGAGCTACCGGTTCTTGTTCTTGAAGGGGATTAGTTGTTTCCATCTCTGGAATTTGATCCGGCGTCTCTCGCGTGGAGATTTCTTGCTTTGGAGCTACAGGGTCTTGTTCTTGATGTGGGTCCTTCGTTTCCATTTCTGGTTTTTGATCCGGTGTCTCTGGAGCGGAGATTACTTGCTCTGGAATTAGATTTGGCGTCTCCGGAGCGGGGATTTCTTGCTCAGGAGCTACCGGTTCTTGTTCTTGAAGGGGATTAGTCGTTTCCATCTCTGGAATTTGATCCGGCGTCTCTTGAGTGGAGATTTCTTGCTTTGGAGCTACAGGGTCGTGTTCTTGATGTGGGTCCTTCGTTTCCATTTCTGGTTTTTGATCCGGCGTCTCTGGAGCGGAGATTACTTGCTCTGGAATTAAATTTGGTGTCTCTGGAGCGGGGATTTCTTGCTCAGGAGCTACCGGTTCTTGTTCTTGATGTGGATTAGTCGTTTCCATCTCTGGAATTTGATCCGGCATCTCTTGAGTGGAGATTTCTTGCTTTGGAGCTACAGGGTCTTGTTCTTGATGTGGGTCCTTCGTTTCCATTTCTGGTTTTTGATCTGGTGTCTCTGGAGCGGAGATTACTTGCTCTGGAGGTACCAGTTCTTGTCCTTGATGAGGATCGGTTATTTCCATTTCTGGAATTTGATCTAGCGTCTCCGGAGCGGGGATCTCTTGTTGTTGAGATACCGGTTCTTGTTCTTGATGTGGTTCGGTTGTTTCGATCTTTGGAATTTGATCCAGGATCTCTAGAGCCGGGATTTCTTGCTCTTGAGCTATTGGCTCTTGTTCTTCATGTGGATCGGTTAATTCAATCTCTGGGATTTGATCTCGTGTATCTGGAGCGGGGATTTCTTGTTCTTGAGCTATCGGTTCTTGTTCTTGTTGTGGATCAAATAGCTCTATCTCGGACATTTCAACATGATCTGGAAAATTTGGCGGGTGAGTTGTCTCTGGTTCCTCCTTTTCTATTTCTTCTTCTGGTTCCAACTGTTCTAGTTGAACATCCTCCACTTCCAGTTTTTCTTCTTCTTCTTCTTCTAAGTCATTGGAATCAAATGTTTCAGTTGGATGAAGGGGCTCAAATGGTTCCAAATGAATTGTTGATGGCTCAGCAAGTGGTTGCTCTTCAATTTTTGGTTTCTCCGCCTCAAAATCTATATCCAAGTTCTCTGGTTGAATAACTATATCTTTACCCCCATCACAAGGAACCTCATCTTCTTCTTTACTTGAGCTTGCACCTACCTCCTCCTCATCTTCTTCAATCTCTTCGATTACAGCCGTAGAAACTTCCCCTTTCATCAACTTAGGTATCAAAATCATGAGAAGCTCCTTCTCATCGTCGAACCCAACATCGATCCTTTCGAAAACAACACCGTCAGGGATCTGAAACACATGGTAAAACCGCTCGATCTCGACCTCTCTAGCGATATTCACCAATTTGGATACATTGACGGCCTCTAAGGACTCAATCTGCCCTCCACCGCTTATTCTAATCTCCATTCGCTCCTCATCCATTTCTATCTCGATCTCGTCCTTCTCAAACTCTGCCAACCATTCCTCCCATTTTAACCAAAAAGAAAAAGAAAAGAAAAAACGGCGATAATTTTAAAGGATGAGCTTAGCTGATTTACCTGGTAGATGGGCGAGGAGGACGAAGACGGCATCGGTTTCGGTGGATGCGAAGGCAAGGTTTCCGGTGGACCTTGTGATATTCAACACAATTTCCAATTCCATTACCAACCTGCCAAGATCTCATAAGGTGCAGTCTTCTTTCTAATTTCATTTTTTCCCCTGGGTGTTGTTTTATTGAATTCATGTGAGGGGCCTTGTTAACGCTTGAGGAGCACGTATGCATTTCTTCCTCCATTGGAACTGAGGAGATGCTGGTGGAAGCCAAGTTTGAAGCTCTTTTATATTTTGTGTGTGGCGTGAGCAGCAAGGTTTTGAAATATAAAGTAGCGTTGTTTTAACTTTGCAATGTAGATAGATGCCTTTTCAACACACGGTAAAGCAAAAGCCTTTCCATACATAATTTTTATTTAGTTTATTTTTTGAATAATAGACTATAAGCTAATGCAAGCGGGATGACACTCGCTTTTCTTATTTTTTATTTTGGAATAATAGGCCATAACATCATATAGACAGGATGCGAGCTCCATATCTATTGTTCAACTCCAAGAAGGATTTACCGATAGGCTATAGCGGCACTCAACATCAAAGCGGAGGATTTTGGTTGCACGGGCAATACCAATCTCGTCGTAGGCATATCATAATTGGGTCAAATTGAAATACATTGTTTCCACTAACAATACTTTATACTCCATATCAGTTGGATTGGTATTATGTTTACCTTCATGCAGCTTCTCTTGTTTTAGGCTTTCAGTATGCTTCTTAATTGGCCCTATGCATTAGCATATTCAGCTCCTGCATAAAATTTAGAGACATTTCATACAACGAGAGAATTGGAAGTGTAAAATTTGTCCGCCAAACCTGATGACAGGAGTACTATAACTCTGAAGTGGTTGCAGTTCAGCTGTTGGGTCAAAAAATCATCATACCCCAAATTGCATTCTAAGAATGAATCGATGCACATAGCCCCTGGTACATTTTTACATGCACACCAGCACATATAGATATATAGGCACGCACACCAGTAATAGTTGTATTCTCCCTCACTCAATACAGAAGAAATCGGTGGTGTTCCTCTTCAGCAAATGGTAGAATACATAAAGCAGTCCTGACCTTGGAGGGCACATATTCCTCAAAGTCTAATATGACCCGATTCTCACAAGGCAACAACAAATGAAAATGATTCACAATTATATTATAAATGTTTTGAATTAATGTGTGAAGTCATACACATGTTGAGATCTATACATGCTCATTCCCACAATCTCCTGCTTATTATATTATCCCCCCCCCCCCACCACCACCACACACACACACACCCACGCCCCCAAAAAAATGGCATTTCAGCTTTCTCTACTGTAATTGGAACAGAAGCAGATGCGTAAATTAGAACTCTATAGATATGAACAACACACTGCCCCTATTACCATTGGACTGTTTGTGTTCTTCGCAGGGAGCGGGGTTGCTTTTTCTTTTCCGTAACCGGGATCAGATTCTCCATGATCTGCAACATAACACATTCCAAGTCATGCAAGATAAAAAAAACCAGGTATAATGAGATCAAGATGCTAACAAACTTCATGGCTACAGCTTTCAGCAAACAAGCATAACAAAAAACAGGAAGAAGAAAATTTATTGATTAGTTATAGATGTTAAGTTTTCATGAATAAAATGTGGCTCATTTAATTTTCATTCTTTAAAATATAAGAAATTAATTAGGTTTCTGCTGGACAATCTTTAATTTATCAAGATTTTTAGTTATAGATGTTAAGTTTTCATGAATAAAATGTGGCTCATTTAATTTTCGTTCTTCTAAATATAAGAAATTAATTAGGCTTCTGCTGGACAATCTTTAATTAATCAAGATTTTCCATGAATCATGCATATAATGGACATGCACCAAAGGTTATAAATACTTAGCTATACACAACATTGAGCAAACTATACCCCCTAGTATGGAATATAATTGGGTATCTCACATGAGCCGATGAATTTTTCATGTTTAAATTTTGCTTTAAAGCAAATGTTGGCCACAGGCTAACTAGTTAATGCTTTTGGTATCTCCGCCTGTCTTTGAAAAAGTTGTTGCCTAGGCGTCCGCTTAAGCACTTTTAAGAGTTTATTGCTTCGCTTTAGTCTCTTTTAAGTGGTTTGTTAGAGTTATCCTTTTATCAGCTTAATTTCATTTATATTTCTTAAAAGGGTGTGGTCTAATAGCAATATAATTGTCGCATTCTACTACTAGACTTTATAAACTTCTTCTCAAGAGTATATGCGAGAGTTTTTTCTAGTGTGAGAATATCAAGCAAAGCCTCGTTACTAAACCTAAAGAGTGTTTCTTTTTCCATTGGCCCCTTCCCCTCTCTTATTTGATCAGGTGGCTACCATTGGTTCAGGCGGGGACAACAACACAAACAGACAATGATTCCCACATCCTTGAAGATTCTGCAAGCTTGCTGACAATATGATTTTTTTTCTTGTCATTTTTTTGTATTATTTTGACTCATATATATTTGCTACTTTTCTCCTTATCTACACTTTTCTTTTTCTTCTTACTTAATAATTAGCTCTTACTAGAATATCATGTTAAATAAGTGTTTGTGATGGCTTTAAAGAAAGGGGAAAATAGAGTTGTGACATTCACAACCCAGCTTGGCTGTAAACGCAAGACACAACCTCAGGGTGGGTCCCGCACCAATTTATACCGAGGAACCCACCCACTCCCAACCCCCTTTCCCCCTCTGGGGCATGAACATTTGCTACTAACTTAACCATGAACGTTCACAACCCCAATATCCTCTTAAATAAATTTGGACATATAAAGAGAGAAACTTTAAAGTTTGCAGTGCTTCTATTAAATATAAGAAATTAATTAGACAATTAAGGAATATAAAAGAATTAAGCAGTTAAATGAAAACAATGATTTCTGAACCACCACTTAAGCGATCAGTATACTTGACTTCCCGCTTTTAAGACATTAATCTTAGCATGATATCTCATGATTATAATAAAAGAAAATTGATCCAAATAAGATGTTTTGCCTGCATGTTTGTTGATAGTGTAAAAATGTGCATTTCACTTGTAGGGTGATGTTGGATGGTACAAAATAATTGTTGGCCCACCCAACACTCGATAGCTTAATCTTTGTGTAAGTGATGGCTAACGTTCGTAACATTGAAAATTGGGTTCATATCCGAAGATGTGGTATAGGATAGTATATCAGGTATGCGGGTCAATATCTGAAGTTCATATTGGAGTCCATATTAGGAATTTCTATAGACATATTAGGATAGAACGTATGTTTGACATTACAAATACATATACACATTACAAATATGCATCCATCCATTCATCAATACACATACATATATATTGTTGGATTATCCTACCTGCTTGTTAGCCATTTATTCTTCTTAGAATGTGTGCAAATAATTATGAAGAAAAGGTCTCAAATACTATGGATAAAATACTAGTCTAACATGCACACGTGCACGCACGCGCACGCAACCCACATATACATACATGTATATGAATATGTATAAATGTGTGTATTTTTGTGGATGAAAGATATACATCTAAGGCTAATACATCCATCCATGATTATTATAATTCGACTTAAATAACTAAACAATGAAAATTTAAGGCTAAATTTCTCAAACTTACTTTCCAGGTTACCTAACACATTTTTTAACACCATATTGCTTTCTGTTGCACTTATATGCCTTAAAGTTTCTGCAATTCGCTATTTGATAGCTTCGATTGCCCTTCCACTAGAATATTGTGAAGAATATTTTCATGTCAGTAAAAAGTGACTTTTGAATAGTTATACCTATGATATGTAATGCACCATGAAGGTAGTCCAAAATATGTCATCTTTTCCATCCAATTTTTTTTTATTAAGCTAACTCTATCAAAACCTATTACAACAAATCAAGGTACTAGCGTCATAAGCCTCGTTGTGCCCTTTACAACCTAGTAAATACAATACATGTTCTTCAGGTTGATCATTGGTATTTGACTATTTGGCCGTATAGGAGAGAGGAAAGCCAGATAGGAGAGAGAAGAATGCCACATTGCCATTGGATCATAGAGGTCGCATCAGTAGGGCTTGGATGAAGTAAAAGAAGGAGAACGATAACAAATCTAGAAAGTGGGGCAGAGAGCATGGAGATTGTCATCTACTATATATATAGGAAAGGTGCAACATGAGGGAATTTTCTCCTATGGTGTCAAAAATTACACCCTCCATGATTTTTTCCGATGGTCGGCGTCAATCATCTCCATCTTTATCATCTAAGATGTTGATACACCAAATTTCATGTAATTCTATCACTTTTTCACCGTTGATTTAGTGGACGCAAAATTAATGGTTTACCGACAATAGAACTTTTTACATTGCTAATTCAACGGTGAAGAAATCGTAGAATCATATGAAATTTGATGGATCCACATTTAGATGATAAAGATGGAGATGATGAATTCCGATTGTCGGAAAAAAATGGAGGGTGTATTTTTTCGACGCCATAGGAGGAAATTCCCTCCTATGGCCTCTTTTCTTCATTATATATATATATATATATATATATATATATATATAGAGAGAGAGAGAGAGGGAGAGGGAGAGGATAATGGAAGGCGCCATGGGAGGGAATTTCCTCCTATGGCATCGAAAAAATACAACCTCCGCCATTTTTTTCGACGATCGGCACCTATCAACTCCATCTTTATCATCTAAGATGGGATACACCAAATTTCACGTGATTCCACCACATTTTCACCGTTGATTTAGTGGGTGCAAAATTAACGGTTTGTCGACAATAGAACTTTTTACATTGCTAATTCAACGGTGAAAAATGGTGGAATCACGTGAAATTTGGTATATCCATATCTTAGATGATAAAGATGGAGATGATAGATGCCGATCGTCGAAAAAATGGTGGAGGTTGTATTTTTTCGACGCCATAGGAGGAAATTCCTTCCTATGGCCTCTTTTCTTCATTATACTAATATGTATATTGGAATTTTAGATAATGTATTTTCAAACTCCTAAAATTTAAAACCCGCCAAAATATCATTAGACTTAATATAATGAAAGAATCAACCTACATATAGGCAAAACGATATTTATCCATTATCGCATGTATTGTCTCGTGATCTGATTTATTAGTCAATATGATAACATTCCAAACAATGTGAGTTCCGTCAACTAGCATACATGTATGGATAGAAAATGCTCAAAACATAAAGAAAACGACTTATCATTCATGTTTTATATATATATATATATATATATATATATATATATATATGGTGAGATGGGATTCTTTCTTAAAGTGGAGGTCAAATCTGACCGTTGGATCGACGATCGGATTTGTGCATCATATTCTGCAAGTCAAAATATGTATATGCATAAAAATTTATATGATTTGGAGACTTGCAAGTCATGCATCAAGGGTACATAATGTATGTATCTTTTATAATGCTTCATCGGCCATCCATTTTGCGAATGTGATATCTATACCATATAAGTCTCTAAATCATGTAAATTTTTGTACACATGTTTATTGGCATTAAACAAGATGTAGAACCTAGTTTTAAAATTTTAAAAACTGTACGGCTAAAATAAATCCACATGTTTCTACAAATGCAGAACACTTCCGATCGATACGATTTTGCATCCATTTATTATTTAAGATATGAACTTGAACAGAACGGATCATTCATACGACGCCGTACCAAAAAGTTCATGAATTTGAACGAACTCGCCCTAACGAACCCGCACTATATATATATATATATATATATATATATATAGGAAATTGAGTATACCGTAGCACGGTAGGAATTCCTACCGTGACGTCTCTAAAAGTCAACTATTCGTTGATATTTTCGGCACTGCCATGTTGATCTCCACATCCTTAAATATATGTCTATTAATTTTCATGTCATTTGGATACTTTTTGACCATTCATATAGCGTTTTGAAACGTTCTATTGTTGATAGTTAATTTTGGAATCATATGATGCAACAACGAATAGTGTCCAAACGATATAAAAATTGATAGACATATATTTAAGGATATACAGATCAACATAGCCAATCACCGAAAGATATCGATGGATAGTTGACTTATAAAGATACCATGATAGGAAATTTTCTACAGTGCCACAACATACTAAGTTTCCTCGTATATATAATGCACAAAGATGTGTTATTGTTGAATTTTCTTGCCTATGATTTAAGCAATGGGTTGTATTTCCTATAAGAAATCCCTTTGCTCTTTCCTAAAAGATATCCCTCAACCAACTCCTCATAACATTAAGATATTGGCTTTTTGAGTTATAAGGTGTGACCCTTGTGGGACCTATCCCTCTCCTAAATAAGTATAACCAATCTATTCCATTTTGTTATTTGCAATGCTTTAAACTTGGGACCTTGTCATGATTTTCCTGAGCTTATTACATACCTCACAACTATTCTAGAGCTTGGCGAAAAGCTGTCAGTTAAAGCAAATGCATATCAGATGCTCATTGATATAAATGGGTTTGTTGCATGCACCAGGACATAGTAGTATACTAAAACTAAGACTTGACTACTTCCATCATATGGAGTTTATACTATATAGTTTGCATATTGTTATTTGGTTTTGTAGGCCAAGCTTTAGCAATTAGCTTTAATAGTTGACAACATCATACTAGACTCTTAACAGTTGGAATTTTTTGCTCTTGTATCCAAGGGAATATCCCATGTCCCTCTCCCCCCTTTAAACAAATTGCTAAAAGAGGACTTGATGAGGTTTACTCCAAGATATCTAATAAATTCTTTAAGTAATGTGATAGTAAAACATAAGATAAACAATTATAGATGAGCAAGCATATTGTAAAGAAATATAAACGATAAGAAAAACAGAAAAGGATAAAACCCATTCTGAATGACCTTTTATAGATAAAAAAAAAAGATTATATCTTTTGGAGAACTATAGATCAAGGAACTTGAGTTCAGGCCAAAAACCATACAAAGAGGCTTTTGCCTATTTTAACCATAGTCACATAATTCGCGAATTATTCGGTGAATTCGCGAATAACTCGCGAATTATGTCACTGCCGATTAAATCTGCGAATTATTCGCCATCACCAAACGCGGCAAATAATTCGCGAATTATTCGCGAATTATTCAAAAAACGGGAAATAATTCACGAAATCAAAATCTAGCATTTCATATATTAATTTTTTGCTCGAAATCCTTCCCGAATATTTCCCGAACACTTACCGAATCTTTGCCGAATACCTGCCGATTTTTTCCGAACAGTTCTCCGAATCCGAATTTTCGACCTCGCCGAATTATTGCCGAATCACGAATTTGTGACTATGATTTTAACAAGGAGAACTGTAGCAGTAAACCAATAATGGAGAAGACAAAGGAGAACCGGAGAGGGATGAAGAAAACAAAATATAAGTTCTAACAATCAAAATGAGACTAAAAAATATAGGTGTGATCGTTGTGTCATCTTTTCAAGATACAATGGCATTCATCTTAATATGCTCGCATCTAAGGCCAATAAATAGTGAAAGGATATTTTGATGATATGTAATCCCATCTTTCTGATTTACCTATTTGATTTCTACATCGAACCTCCATGTTGCCAAGTCACTTGCATAGAAAAGTTGGGCAATCTCTATAAATTCAAAGCACAATCCCACATCCATTCTACCCAAACCCTTCAAACCTTATTCTTTGAAGATTATTGCAGTTCTGATGTTAATACCAAACTCTTTGAACTCGTTTACTTTTGTTCTAGGCATCCATCTTCATTGTGATCCGATCAACCAATCAATATTCTTTCATGCACTTAATTTGCTCAATGTAGTTCTCATACAATTTTAAGCACTTCTATATTTAGCTGTTGGCGTCCACCCTCACTGTGATGGACTCAGCCAATCAAAATTCAATTCATGCATTAATTTTTCAATGTATCCATCATACAATTCATACCATAAACAAACAAAACTTAAACCACCGATCCAAGATGGCGAGACCAAAAATATGCATCAAATAAATAAAACTGCACCACAACACCATGGCAATGAATAATTGCCATTAGAATCTTCAAGGTCCAAATTAAAGGGCTGAAAGAACTAGGTGGATGATCACTGTTGACCTTACTTTTAGTTGCTGCCACCAAACTCTGGCTCATATATCAAAAAGGAATGACTCATTTTTCAACCAAAAAGAGAGGTGAAGGGCAAGGATGAAGTACTTGTTGATGGGCTCACTATAAAAGTTGTTATTGATATCAAACGGTAGAATGAATAAAGGGGCGGAAAAAATGGAAAAAAGGGTTTCTACCATAAAAGAAAGGGGTGAAAATTGACTGAAAGCTGGTTCGGATCTCATTTAAATTTTGTTTAAAACCCATTAAAAATGAAAAATTCAAATGAAGCATATGGTTCAGAACACTATGTTTATGTGTAACATAGCATACTTTCATTTTTCTAAAATACAAAAGATGGAATGCTTCTTTACTTGAAAGTTTGTTTTTCCTTGAGCATTGCCTACCATAGTCGTGCCGCTAGCTAAAAAGCGCCTTCTTGTGCATATTATAGTGTGCTTTTCCCTAGAATGTCATGTATGAGATCAAAACGGTCTCCCTTATCGAATCAAAGTGGCCTCCGTAATTACTCCTCCTTCTAGCTTGTCGTGATGTCATATTTGTGAAGTTGCCATTGGTAACACGAGCAAAGTGTAATGATTTTGTTTCAAACGATTTATTACTTTCTATTGCAAATGTGCGTGGGGTTTTGTTGGGTCTGTCCAACGAGAAGAGACAGTCTAATATTACTTTGATTAGAGGGTGGGATAGGTTGTCCTCTGTTAATGTGGATGAAAGGAAGGAGGGTAGAGAGGACTTGAATTTGTGTTGTCAATGAATTTGGTCTTTTGGAACGTTCGAGGAATGAAATCCTCGACCAAACTTAGTTTAGTGAGAGGAATGTTAAGTGGTCTTTGATCGTGTGTTATCGGTTTTCTTGAAACCAAGATTAAGGATCCCTCGAATCAATTGTTTGGGGAAGGCACTTTACATACGGTCGATGTGTTGAGGTATATTCCACTCATTGGCTTCTCGAGAGAAATTGCGTTAGGTTATTCATCTTCATGTTATAATTTACATGACGAATTTATCGGGCCTTTTCTCATTTCCTTTAAGCTTTTACGCAGGAGTGATAATCTAACTTTTATCGTTTCTTCAGTCCATGGACCGAATGTGATTGGCTTGAGAATGGGTTTCTGGAAGGAATTGAGAGTTATTAGGAAGAAATGGCACCGCAGATGGATGATTGGTGGCAATTTTAACATCACGCGGATTGCCCGAGAACATGTGGGTAGAGATTCGTCCTTATGTGAGAAAATGGTTTTTAATGAGGTTGTTCCCCAAATAATTAAATACAATAATAAAAGCTAAATCTAATGAGGCAGCGCCTCACGTGCTTCCCACGTGAGCGCCAGCGCCGACCTCTTATAGGATTAAATCCTATAGTGGGGCCACACGTGAAGTTCACCTAAACACCAATGTGCAAAGCACAGGAGCGCCTGTCATATATAAGAATTTAATTCTTAAGTGGCGTCCGCGAGTATAACACATGAGCGCCAACGCCCAAATTAAGAGCAGGTAGATTTAAATTCTACATGGAAATTATTTTCCTAAAACTAAGTATATTCTCTGTTAAACAGAACCATTAAATCAAATATCCAATGGTGGTGACAAATCATCAAATGATAGAATTAAATTCTATTAGAAGAAAATATCTCCCTATTCTTTCTAAGTGAGAGATATTCTTGGTTGGATCAAAGATGTAATGATAGAATTAAATTTTATTTTTGGGAATATATTTCCTCAATTTTTTAAATAAAGAAAGACTGTTCTCTGTAAAACAGAGAGCCCTTAGATTAAAATCTAATGGTGATTAAAACTCACCGTTTGACAGAATTAAATCTGTATATGGGAAAATATTTCCTTAATCTTGTTAAAAACAAGAAAATATAGTCTGTAAAACAAAAATCACTGGATCAAAGATCCAGCGGTGGATAAAATTGCCCAAGTAATTTTTGAGACCAATTAAATCAATTGGAATCTCTCAATGAGAGATTTTCTCAAAACCGATCAATAATTTGCCTTACCTATATAAAAGACCTGAGACTTCTAAGTCTCGCACACGGAAAAAAGGAGTGAGCCCCCCGTAAGCTTCTGCAAACAAAAAGATAAAAGTTGCAACTGAGAATTGAATTCTCTTTCAAAAAAGATCTACATGTTCTTTCAAACCTTAGACAAAGAAAAATTAAAGATAAATATCTATTTTTCCTAGCAAAAAAGAAAATAAGGGTTCAACTCTTCATAAAAAGAACTTAGTTTTTCCTCTGATCTGAGATTTGCAAAGCAAATCTTCGCACAAGTTGAGAATTTAATTCCCATCGGGGAGATTTTGTTCTTCAAACTCAAAATCTAAGGAAAATAACTAGATTAAAAAAGAGAAAGAACTTATGGTTCTAGGAATTTAATTCCTCTACAAGTAGGGTTTAGCCCTATATAAACGAACTTAGTATAAAAAGAAACTTAGTTCTCCAATAAAAAAACAAAACATCCCAGATCTTCAAAAACAAAGTCTTGGCGATCATTAATGGCCAAAATGCCGTTAACAAAGATTCAATCTCTAAAAAAAAGGAAACTCAGTGCCTCACGTGAAACACACATGAGCGCCCAAAAGATTCAGCGCCTCACGTGCTTCCCACATGGCGCCCAAAACAAAGGACCCAGCGCCTCACGTGCTTCCCACGTGGGCGCTTAAAACAGAAGGTCGTCGCCTCACATGAAATACATGTGAGCGCCGAGTAAAAGCGCTTAGCACTTCATATTCAGTCAAAATGACTTAGTGCACATGAGCGCCATACCAAATGCTTAGCACAGTATATTCAGTCAAAATGACTAAGTGTTAGCATTGATTGGGCAATTCTCATATCTCAGCACCTCACGTGATACACACGTGAGCGCCATATAAAAGTGCTCAGCACTATATATTCAGTCAAAATGACTTAAGTGCTTAGCACTGATTGGGCAGCGTCCGTGACTGAGTGTTTCACATGATACGCGTGTGAGCGCCAGAGCCACAAATAAGTGCTTAGCAGTTCTGCATAAAAAAAAAGGGCTGAGCAAACAAATCACAAATAAGTGCTTAGCACTTTTGAATAAAAAGAAGAAAAGAAAAAAGACTGAGCAGACCAAGCCCGAATTGACTAAAAGTCTCTCTGGAGTCGATTGCAACTTAAGCCCAAATGCTCTGTTGTTGGATCTTAAATAAAAAAATTGATCCTTAAAATATTGCTAAGTTGGTTTTAATCTCAAATAGGACTAATGTATCTTTAGTTAAAATAAATTGAGCCCAAATGCTCATATATTTAAGTTGATCTTAATCTCAAACTAGATTAACGGTTCTTAAATAAAACACAATATTTTTGAACTAAAGGAATATATAATCTAAATTCAAAACCCTAAATATACGGATTTGGACTGATCCGCACCCTACGGGCGATGACATAAACTAGTTTCCGTATACAATCCACGGGCAACCAAAACACATGACACGAAATGAACTACTGGAGCAGGAGAAAATGATTATCGCAACGCGATAACGTAATTAACTGCAGGGGCTTGCGCCTGCAGGAAAGAGCGTCTCCACAATCAAAAACCCCTCACAAATGAGAGAAGTCTGATAAAGTCTGCTACAACGGTCGTATTTATCTAAACCTCCAATATACGGTGCCATAAATCAACTTGGTATCTTCGGAGAAGTGGATAGATAAGTCCAAATAGCATCATCCCCCAAATGCAGGCTAGACGTCCCAATGTCTCAGTCCAGTCTTCGACGGTAAACAGAGATCATTAAAGAGTTAAACTTGGTTGACATTTCGATTTCGGATGGGCGAATCACTTGGTCAAACCATCAAGATGACCCGACTTTAGCTAAACTTGATCGGATTTTGATATCCGGTGATAAGGATGCTACTTTTCCGCTTTGTAATGCTAGGTCAGTAGTAAAGTTTACCTCTGATCATGTGCCTATTCTTCTCTCTTCGAAGGAAGGGGTGAGGGTGGTCGCTCGCATTTTTCATTTAGAAAAAATGTGGCTTTCGAATGGGTCGTTTAAAGAATGCGTGAATGGTTTGTGGTCTGGGCGGTTAACCAGCTCCGATCCATGTGGGCGTTAAGAGGTAAAATGAAAAGACGTGGAGCATCTTTGAAAAGTTGGGCCAGAATTGAATTTAAGGATGGCTTTGCATCGATGGCCTCTTAGGCACATCGACTCGATGCCCTTGGGAAAATTGAGGCGTCTAGAACTCTTTCAGTGGTTGAAAAAGATGAGAAGACTTCGCTTAAGGAGAACATTGAGAATGCTAACGTAAATCATGAAACGTATTGGAGGCAGCGTTCGACGGTAAGGTGGTTGAAAGAAAGAGATGCCAACACGGTCTTTTTTCACCGAATGGCATCTGCTAGGAGAAGGAAAAACACGATAATTGGTTTGAAGGATGCGGAAAGAGGTTGGGCGGTTGATGAAACGTTGATCTTGAGGATGTTGGAGAATTTCTTCAGAGGTTTGGTGGAGGTATCGAGGAGTAGTATAGGAAGTCGGGTCTTAGAACCTATCCCTTTTCTCTGTAGTGACCTCTTCCTTGAAGAGGATGTCACGGAGGAGGTTAATTTTCTTGGTGATGATAAGGTCCGGGACCTGTTGGATTTCCCTTTTTTCAATCGTGAATGTTGGTCTTTTATTAGATAGGACTATTTAGATTTGGTCAACACCTTTTTCAAAGGTAGGTGTGATACTGAGAGGATTAAAAGGGCTTGGTTAGTCCTGATTCCGAAAATGGAAGGAGCTAGAAGAGTCTCAGATTTTAGACCAATTAGCTTGATCAATAATTCATTCAAGATTGTTACGAAAGTTTTAGCTAATAGATTAAGACCGCTATTGCTGTAACGTCTTCAAAATAATAAAATATGATTTTTGGGAAATTTTATAATTTAATATTATTTTAATGAATATTTTAATATTCTGGTATAATTAAATACAGATAAATGGGGAAAAATTATGGAAAATTCTAAAATAAGGTATTTTAAGGAATTGCCTCGTTTTCTGTGCATGCCCCCATTTCCTCTAGTTTTGACCCTGAGTATGTCTAGTTTTGACTGATTCCATCTAGGGTAAAATCTGGGTTGATTTTCCTATGTTGGTGTATAATTTGGGACTTGTTTTAGCATGGATTTTGGTATTTGGTGATTCATTCCTGTCGGGTGGCGTTTGGACGTCAACGACAAGTGGATTTTGATTGTGTTTACATGCGAGTCGATAGGTTTTTACCTATGCGGGTAGCGTGTGTTATTTTGGTTTCCGATGTGATTTTCATGTGCTTTAGCATTGTGATATACTTGTAGATACCCCGCGTGATCTTGAGGCAAAGGAGGTGAAGATAGCGACATCGGCTTTGGCACACGAAAAGCAATGTGAGTAGATTTATATCTACGGGGAGAAGTCGGGTGGATGGCGTATAGCACCCCGTCAGTCCGTGGTGATGTATACGAATACGTATACACACGAATATTTATTATGTGTTGTTTAGGATTATTGATGGTAATAATGATATTTTGATGATAAGAATATATTGGTTTAGTATAGTGCGAACCCTAGAGTAGTGGTTGCACTCACACATACATTTACACACATACTTGCATTCATTCTTTCATTTATTAGAGTGCATATGATGGTGCGTATATCTACACATGGGTATGGGACTATGTGTTTATATACGGGATTTGAGGATGATACGTGGTTTGAGATGATACTTGATGTGAGGCCGTGAGATCGGCGATGTGACATAGCTTGTCTTCGAGGTGCGATATGATAGTTTTAGCGGGCCTTTGGACATGCGCTTTACCCGCATTCATATTTTTATAGATGGTATCGATTTGTACTAGACTTAGAGTAGTACACCAGATTATGCGATCTGATGATAGTGATACCTGATATGTGATGAGGTACTGTGATATTGACCCCTACCCAGCTATTGGGATGCCGTACGACGATCTACCGTACGAGCCGATATTGATGATAGATCCGCACTCATGACTCGAGGATATCTTACGATATGTTATTGAGACGGGATCACCGACTATCATATCTATATATATTGACTCAGATTAGGTGGTTTCTTACCCCTCCTGTCTAGATTACTTAGTAGACATTAGACTGGACCGAGTCATACCTATTTCAAACTAACGAATCGGGGATATTTTAAAGATAGGCAGAAGGGTCATACGGATATTTTCAAATGATGTATCTTTTCTTAAAACACCGTAGCCCTTGTTTTTCCAAAAGCCCTGATTCGTCTTATTTCAAATGGCACCCCTGCATGACTTGTACAGATTGGTGTAGATTCTTTACTTTTGCGTTGATTATTCGATTCCGCATATTCATGCTATTTGCATTGCATCGCTTGTACTGTGGTTATATTTCAGTCATGCTGCTAGGACGCCAGCACCATTATCGATGATGCATATGTTCCACGTACACTTGTTGCCGGCTCTCACACTCATCATCGATAATTGCCATGTCACTACACTGTAGTACTATTGCATTCAGTATATGATCCTTGCATGACATGATGATATGCATACCTTCCTTTACATGTCGCATACTTCATGCTTTTGATTATACGCATTGAGATATGTTTCTATGATATTTCTGGATTTGGGAACCGAGAGTGTTTCAAAAGAGAATATGTCATTGCTTTAAAAACCCGGTTACCCTTGATATGATATTTCAGTGCGTCCACCATGTGTTTTCTCGGTGCTGAGAGCGACATGTGAAACCCGAATCGAGGAGTGGATGAGCCGATTGCGGGTACATGGTGGACCCGGTATGGTTCCCCTCGGCAAGATGATCGATGAGCTTTGCCGATTGAGCCTGGAGGCGGGCGAGTACCTACCGGTGATTGGTTGGACCTGGCGGTTATCCGGAGGATACTGACCAGAGTCGATGGATAGATTTGGGCGTCCTGCCGGGGCCGAGGGCCGATACCGCAGACAGAGCCCGCGGGCCGATCCGGACTGACGGAGCCCGATATATGAGGATTTACGTGCCGATGCTGGGCACAGTTTTCATGATGTTTTCGAGTGCCGATGCTGGGCACTCCGGTTCCATGATTTTGACGTGTCGCGAGGGACACGGGTGGGTTATATCCTCATATTTCCATGCACAGGTTTCATGATATTTACTTGCATGATGGTTATTGTCATTGGGTGACGAGTGGACGGGATCCACGTGTGTGCAGATTTGATTGCATTGATCATACCTCATATTCATGACATGCTATTACCTGAGGCACTAGCACGAGCATTTGGCATTACACTCATGTAGAGATTACATTGCCAGTTTAGCATGCTTCAGCTTTATTCATATTGAGGTTTATTTATATCTGATCGTATTAACCTAGGATGGGTCATGCATTCGATCTCTGCTTGTAGATATTTTCTATTCACGAGTTGGCAACTCACCCCCGTTGTGCCCCAGTCCTTGCAGGTTTTTGCTATACAGATTCCATAGCGGCATTTCTGGCACACTGCTTCCTTATGGGTGACTTGCTTGGATAGGTGGGTTCTTTTGTATCAGAACCGCCATTGTTCATGTATCATTTATTGTATCTAGAATTTCCATCAACCAAAACTTGTATATTGTTTCAGACTTAGAAAACAGTGTTGTTTTATTTCGACCTTAGAGTCGCGCTAGTAGTATTACGGTTTTCTGGCTGTTTGAGTTTCTTTTTTTTTGGGTTTTGATCCTCGCCCTTTGGCGTTGTATATTATTATTGCTTGCGTGGTTGTGACCGTCGATGGACGAACAGCTAGCTCCCGCTTGGGGATGCCTTTTATCATTTCATATATATTATTCTTGTTGTATCCCGTTCGGGGCCAGTTTTTACAAAGGAAACTCTACCGAAATTTTCAGGAAAGGTTACACATTTTTAAAAAATGCATATTCGGCTTAGTTATTTAAAAACTTTGATTTCCAAACATGATTTCCTTACTTTTCAAAAACAGTTTTCCTTATTTACTCTTAAAATGGTTTTAGATTGCTGGGTTTTTGGCTTACTTGGATCAGATGGGGTCCTATAGACTTCATATGGTTCAAGGGCCAGTCACGTGCTCTTTCGGGTCGTGACAAAGTTGGTATCAGAGCGCTAGGTTGACCTTGGTTCGAGTCTAAGTTTGACTATGTGGAGCCTAGGGCGTTATCTATATAAGGAACTTAGGCTTGACCTTACGGAACTTAGACTTGGTCGAGGGGGTATTAGACCCGAACTTTCGTCGTGTAGGATGACCCTTGGTTGATGGAATAGGTGACTAAAGTAGAGTGACGTACCGTGGGTATGTTCCGCGGCATACTTACGACACGCCACTCCGCTTAAGAAACCTTAGGTTGTACATTTCCTTGCATTGTGTCATATTCCTTCCTATGATCTATCTTCATCGATACTGGTTATGGTTTTGCTGCCGCGATTGCACGGGCAGAGTGAGCTACGGCTCGAGTTGTCAGCATGAGCTCGTCGGGGACGAGGGCTGACCGGGGCGTGATTCCAGAGACATACGGTTGCATTGAGGCTTCGTATTTTGTGTTTCCGCACTATGGGCGTTTGACAGATCGCTGCTGTGAGATTTCTAGGATGTACCGGACGATACCAGAGGATTGAGCCACTGATAGAGGCCAGCCAGGATGTGATGACCGTTGATGTATCGCTTATTCATGATGGTTGAGGCGCTGCTTAGCGTACCGACGAATGAGCCAGTTGTTGCTGCGAGTGATGAGATATCGCCCAGATGATTGGAGCTACTGCAGCATGAGCATATTCTTAGAGATGTGATAGTGAGTCGCTAGTCACCGAGGATTAATGACTAGGACATGTGGTTCGTTCGCTTACCCCGATGCGAGGTCATCAGATAGATTGATTCCAGCTAGAGGCGACTTCACACAGATTCGTTGAGAGTCGATTGAGACGATCGAAGGTCAGGAACCCATTTTCCAAGTTTAAAGTATACGGAAAGACATGCAGGTGATTCTATGGACCCTCTAGAAGAATGAAACCCTAACTCGACTTAATGACCGTGTGAAAGCCTTTGAACCTTAGGGTTTGCGGCAGTTCCTCGGCGCCATTAGTGAGGCTTGGGTTTGCCCTTCTACGGCTGGACCACCGACGCTGTGGCATGTACTCGATACTATTAAACTGTACCCGAGATGTTGAGCTCTTGGGGGATTGTGAGGTTCTGACGAGTCGATCGGATGATTCGACATCATTCGGATATCATGTGATGGGACACTGCTTGGGAGACTCCAGATACGAGCATAGTCGTCGGAGCGCAGTCTGTGTAGCCATGATGAGATGAGTCCGAACCAGTCGATATTGGAGCAAGGTGGAGTAAAGAGTTCGCACGAGATTTCGACGAGATGACGTTCCACTCCGCTGACATCAGAGATGTGACATGCACGTTGAGGACGTGTTCGGCTAGATATCTTCTACTGAGTGATGAAGATACTGAGTTCGTGATTTCGAGTCCGTGTTAGAGACTTCGGGTGGACCGTAGCCGAGGACATTGCAGTGTGCAGATAAAGACGCGACGTCGAATGGTCGATGATACAAACAAGCGGGACGAGAAGTTCGTGCGAGAGGCAGGAGAGCTGTCACTACACCCCGTTAAGATTAAAGGCCGGACATGCATACAGAGGCGCAGAGATGCGACCAGCTTCCGAGGAGATGTTGTACTAAGGACGCAGAGGTCCAGAGAGCGAGAAAAGATTTCGCCAGAGTACCAGCCTCCTTACAGTTTGGCTTAGGCAAGATCAGAAGAGACCTTGAGTAGGATTCCTTCCAGTACACTGCTGCAATAAGAGTTGCACCCAGGATCGGATGTGTGATATGCATTCAGAGGACCCGAGGTCGGCGCCAGAGATGTGCTGCTTTACGAATGGTCGTGAGGATTGACCGAGAGATGACCAGGGAAGTGCAAGAACGGAATCGTTCCTGTCAGCACACATGACCGGGCCGATAAGCCGATGGATTGCGAGTTGGTAATCTACAGGAAAGATCAGGAACCAGAGGCAGAGGACGCCAGCCGCGAGCAAGAGGCAAGTAGATATCTTGCGCCGCTAGCATCGGATGTACCGGTACCTTCTCGACCCTGAAGGAGGGTATACCGACGACGGTAATTATGATTTGTGATTTTGTGATTTGATTATCACGTATCCGTTGCTTTGGATTTCGGTATTTTGGGCGATCTATTCGCATGATTTAGTCTTGATGACTGAGTTTCATGATATTTGATTTTGTGCACCATGGTTGCACCTACTGGGTATTTATACCTTGTACATAGTTATTACTCTTGAGCTGTTGATTGCGATTTCATGCCTATTTTATGCTGGTGATTTGATTTACGCTTCCAGCAGAGTTTCATGTAATTTTAGTGTTTTGATTTTGCACTCGGTATAGCTTATATGTGCTTGTAGTGCATCGATATGTGTTTTGTGCCCGCAGCTGCACACGTTTATGATTTTCTTCATATCTGGATACACTTGGTGTTGCTGCTTACGTATTTGAGTTATTGCTTGGTATTTGTGCATGGGATGCACCAGTTCTATACTTCGTGCATTTGTCGCACCAGTTTTATGTTTCTTGCGTTTATCGCATCAGATTTATATTTCGTGCCTTTGTTGCACCGGATTTATATTTTGTGCATTACGATTGCACCTGACTTCGATTTGATGCCTTTCGGTATGTCGATTTTGATTGTGATATTGATGTGGATTCTTGCACTCCGTGCTTTTGACTGGACTTACGCATATTCGACGTTGCTATTGGATTTTGTGATTCCGTGCATATTGAGTGCGCAGGGTCTAGATTTTCATTCGTGCATGATGGATGCACCGATTTGGATTTTCGCGCATGTTGGGCGCATGTTTTGAGATACGATTTTGGGGCACACCAGATGCACTAAATCGAGATTCTTCGTGCATGTCAGATGCACCTGTTTTGGCTGTCAGGCACACATGTTGCCTATGACAGATGCTTCGTGCACACCCGTTGCACCTAGATGTTGTTTTGTGCACATGTTTAGCGCATATATGGATTTTGATTTCCGTGCGCGTCAGACGCACAGGGTGGTGTTATGTGCATTTTTGGAATTTATTCCTTTTGGAGCAGTACATTTTTATGATGTGGGATATTTGCTTTCATACTGAGCAGGACTAGTCAGTGGACAGTGCCTGGATATATTTTCCATGCATCGATAGTTATCGAAGGGATTTCCGAAAAGCGAGCTATAGTCTCAGTATATACCTACGTGTCCGATATGACACAAAACGTTTTAAAAACAAGGAAACCCTTCTGATTATTTTCAAAATGGTGGAACGTGCTTATTAAACAAAGGATATATATACACATATATAGTTATTTTCTTATGAGAAACGTCCGCCACTGTGCAGTGTTACGCGCATCGCACAGCGACTTGAAAAGATTTGGCATACAGTTGCATCAGCTAATTACATGTATAGATTGGGTGTCTACATGTATAGTCTTGGTCCATATCATATTGATTTTGTATTGGATTTGACATTGTGTCGTTACCATGACTCCGATGATTGCGGATGCTTGATGGAGTGTTGCTTTTGAGTTATCTGCTCAGTACTCATGCGCATGCATTGCGCTATGATGTTTTATGTATAGATGATTTCGGAGCCCCGATGACTTGGAATTTGTATTGAAATATTTTAGTATTTGAGGGTTTAAATTTAAATTCGGGAACCGAATTTCTTTAAGGAGGGTAGATTGTAACGTCTTCAAAATAATAAAATATGATTTTTGGGAAATTTTATAATTTAATATTATTTTAATGAATATTTTAATATTCTGGTATAATTAAATACAGATAAATGGGGAAAAATTATGGAAAATTCTAAAATAAGGTATTTTAAGGAATTGCCTCGTTTTCTGTGCATTCCCCCATTTCCTTTAGTTTTGACCCTGAGTATGTCTAGTTTTGACTGATTCCATCTAGGGTAAAATCTGGGTTGATTTTCCTATGTTGGTGTATAATTTGGGACTTGTTTTAGCATGGATTTTGGTATTTGGTGATTCATTCCTGTCGGGTGGCGTTTGGACGTCAACGACAAGTGGATTTTGATTGTGTTTACATGCGAGTCGATAGGTTTTTACCTATGCAGGTAGCGTGTGCTATTTTGGTTTCCGATGTGATTTTCATGTGCTTTAGCATTGTGATATACTTGTAGGTACCCCGCGTGATCTTGAGACAAAGGAGGTGAAGATAGCGACATCGGCTTTGGCACACGAGAAGCAATGTGAGTAGATTTATATCTACGGGGAGAAGTCGGGTGGATGGCGTATAGCACCCCCGTAGTCCGTGGTGATGTATACGAATACGTATACACACGAATATTTATTATGTGTTGTTTAGGGTTATTGATGGTAATAATGATATTTTGATGATAAGAATATATTGGTTTAGTATAGTGCGAACCCTAGAGTAGTGGTTGCACTCACACATACATTTACACACATACTTGCATTCATTCTTTCATTTATTAGAGTGCATATGATGGTGCGTATATCTACACATGGGTATGGGACTATGTGTTTATATACGGGATTTGAGGATGATACGTGGTTTGAGATGATACTTGATGTAAGGCCGTGAGATCGGCGATGTGACATAGCTTGTCTTCGAGGTGCGATATGATAGTTTTAGCGGGCCTTTGGACATGCGCTTTACCCGCATTCATATTTTTATAGATGGTATCGATTTGTACTAGACTTAGAGTAGTACACCAGATTATGCGATCTGATGATAGTGATACCTGATATGTGATGAAGTACTGTGATATTGACCCCTACCCAGCTATTGGGATGCCGTACGACGATCTACCGTACGAGCCGATATTGATGATAGATCCGCACTCATGACTCGAGGATATCTTACGATATGTTATTGAGGCGGGATCACCGACTATCATATCTATATATATTGACTCAGATTAGGTGGTTTCTTACCCCTCCTGTCTAGATTACTTAGTAGACATTAGACTGGACCGAGTCATACCTATTTCAAACTAACGAATCGGGGATATTTTAAAGATAGGCAGAAGGGTCATACGGATATTTTCAAATGATGTATCTTTTCTTAAAACACCGTAGCCCTTGTTTTTCCAAAAGCCCTGATTCGTCTTATTTCAAATGGCACCCCTGCATGACTTGTACAGATTGGTGTAGATTCTTTACTTTTGCGTTGATTATTCGATTCCGCATATTCATGCTATTTGCATTGCATCGCTTGTACTGTGGTTATATTTCAGTCATGCTGCTAGGACACCAGCACCATTATCGATGATGCATATGTTCCACGTACACTTGTTGCCGGCTCACACACTCATCATCGATAATTGCCATGTCACTACACTGTAGTACTATTGCATTCAGTATATGATCCTTGCATGACATGATGATATGCATACCTTCCTTTACATGTCGCATACTTCATGTTTTTGATTATACGCATTGAGATATGTTTCTATGATATTTCTGGATTTGGGAACCGAGAGTGTTTCAAAAGAGAATATGTCATTGCTTTAAAAACCCGGTTACCCTTGATATGATATTTCAGTGCGTCCACCATGTGTTTTCTCGGTGCTGAGAGCGACATGTGAAACCCGAATCGAGGAGTGGATGAGCCGATTGCGGGTACATGGTGGACCCGGTATGGTTCCCCTCGGCAAGATGATCGATGAGCTTTGCCGATTGAGCCTGGAGGCGGGCGAGTACCTACCGGTGATTGGTTGGACCTGGCGGTTATCCGGAGGATACTGACCAGAGTCGATGGATAGATTTGGGCGTCCTGCCGGGGCCGAGGGCCGATACCGCAGACAGAGCCCGCGGGCCGATCCGGACTGACGGAGCCCGATATATGAGGATTTACGTGCCGATGCTGGGCACAGTTTTCATGATGTTTTCGAGTGCCGATGCTGGGCACTCCGGTTCCATGATTTTGACGTGTCGCGAGGGACACGGGTGGGTTATATCCTCATATTTCCATGCACAGGTTTCATGATATTTACTTGCATGATGGTTATTGTCATTGGGTGACGAGTGGACGGGATCCACGTGTGTGCAGATTTGATTACATTGATCATACCTCATATTCATGACATGCTATTACCTGAGGCACTAGCACGAGCACTTGGCATTACACTCATGTAGAGATTACATTGCCAGTTTAGCATGCTTCAGCTTTATTCATATTGAGATTTATTTATATCTGATCGTATTGACCTAGGATGGGTCATGCATTCGATCTCTGCTTGTAGATATTTTCTATTCACGAGTTGGCAACTCACCCCCGTTGTGCCCCAGTCCTTGCAGGTTTTTGCCGTACAGATTCCATAGCGGCATTTCTGGCACACTGCTTCCTTATGGATGACTTGCTTGGATAGGTGGGTTCTTTTGTATCAGAACCGCCATTATTCATGTATCATTTATTGTATCTAGAATTTCCATCAACCAAAACTTGTATATTGTTTCAAACTTAGAAAACAGTGTTGTTTTATTTCGACCTTAGAGTCGCGCTAGTAGTATTACGGTTTTCTGGCTGTTTGAGTTTCTTTTTTTTTGGGTTTTGATCCTCGCCCTTTGGCGTTGTATATTATTATTGCTTGCGTGGTTGTGACCGTCGATGGACGAACAGCTAGCTCCCGCTTGGGGATGCCTTTTATCATTTCATATATATTATTCTTGTTGTACCCCGTTCGGGGCTAGTTTTTACAAAGGAAACTCGACCGAAATTTTCAGGAAAGGTTACACATTTTAAAAAAATGCATATTCGGCTTAGTTATTTAAAAACTTTGATTTCCAAACATGATTTCCTTAATTTTCAAAAACAGTTTTCCTTATTTACTCTTAAAATGGTTTTAGATTGCTTGGTTTTTGGCTTACTTGGATCAGATGGGGTCCTATAGACTTCATATGGTTCAAGGGCCAGTCACGTGCTCTTTCGGGTCGTGACAAAGTTGGTATCAGAGCGCTAGGTTGACCTTGGTTCGAGTCTAAGTTTGACTATGTGGAGCCTAGGGCGTTATCTATATAAGGAACTTAGGCTTGACCTTACGGAACTTAGACTTGGTCGAGGGGGTATTAGACCCGAACTTTCGTCGTGTAGGATGACCCTTGGTTGATGGAATAGGTGACTAAAGTAGAGTGACGTGCCGTGGGTATGTTCCGCGGCATACTTACGACACGCCACTCCGCTTAAGAAACCTTAGGTTGTACATTTCCTTGCATTGTGTCATATTCCTTCCTATGATCTATCTTCATCGATACTGGTTATGGTTTTGCTGCCGCGATTGCACGGGCAGAGTGAGCTACGGCTCGAGTTGTCAGCATGAGCTCGTCGGGGACGAGGGCTGACCGGGGCGTGATTCCAGAGACATACGGTTGCATTGAGGCTTCGTATTTTGTGTTTCCGCACTATGGGCGTTTGACAGATCGCTGCTGTGAGATTTCTAGGATGTACCGGACGGTACCAGAGGATTGAGCCACTGATAGAGGCCAGCCAGGATGTGATGACCGTTGATGTATCGCTTATTCATGATGGTTGAGGCGCTGCTTAGCGTACCGACGAATGAGCCAGTTGTTGCTGCGAGTGATGAGATATCGCCCAGATGATTGGAGCTACTGCAGCATGAGCATATTCTTAGAGATGTGATAGTGAGTCGCTAGTCACCGAGGATTAATGACTAAGACATGTGGTTCGTTCGCTTACCCCGATGCGAGGTCATCAGATAGATTGATTCCAGCTAGAGGCGACTTCACGCAGATTCGTTGAGAGTCGATTGAGACGATCGAAGGTCAGGAACCCATTTTCCAAGTTTAAAGTATACGGAAAGACATGCAGGTGATTCTATGGACCCTCTAGAAGAATGAAACCCTAACTCGACTTAATGACCGTGTGAAAGCCTTTGAACCTTAGGGTTTGCGGCAGTTCCTCGGCGCCATTAGTGAGGCTTGGGTTTGCCCTTCTACGGCTGGACCACCGACGCTGTGGCATGTACTCGATACTATTAAACTGTACCCGAGATGTTGAGCTCTTGGGGGATTGTGAGGTTCTGACGAGTCAATCGGATGATTCGACATCATTCGGATATCATGTGATGGGACACTGCTTGGGAGACTCCAGATACGAGCATAGTCGTCGGAGCGCAGTCTGTGTAGCCATGATGAGATGAGTCCGAACCAGTCGATATTGGAGCAAGGTGGAGTAAAGAGTTCGCACGAGATTTCGACGAGATGACGTTCCACTCCGCTGACATCAGAGATGTGACATGCACGTTGAGGACGTGTTCGGCTAGATATCTTCTACTGAGTGATGAAGATACTGAGTTCGTGATTTCGAGTCCGTGTTAGAGACTTCGGGTGGACCGTAGCCGAGGACATTGCAGTGTGCAGATAAAGACGCGACGTCGAATGGTCGATGATACAGACAAGCGGGACGAGAAGTTCGTGCGAGAGGCAGGAGAGCTGTCACTACACCCCGTTAAGATTAAAGGCCGGACATGCATACAGAGGCGCAGAGATGCGACCAGCTTCCGAGGAGATGTTGTACTAAGGACGCTGAGGTCCAGAGAGCGAGAAAAGATTTCGCCAGAGTACCAGCCTCCTTACAGTTTGGCTTAGGCAAGATCAGAAGAGACCTTGAGTAGGATTCCTTCCAGTACACTGCTGCAATAAGAGTTGCACCCAGGATCGGATGTGTGATATGCATTCAGAAGACCCGAGGTCGGCGCCAGAGATGTGCTGCTTTACGAGCGGTCGTGAGGATTGACCGAGAGATGACCAGGGAAGTGCAAGAACGGAATCGTTCCTGTCAGCACACATGACCGGGCCGATAAGCCGATGGATTGCGAGTTGGTAATCTACAGGAAAGATCAGGAACCAGAGGCAGAGGACGCCAGCCGCGAGCAAGAGGCAAGTAGATATCTTGCGCCGCTAGCATCGGATGTACCGGTACCTTCTCGACCCTGAAGGAGGGTATACCGACGACGGTAATTATGATTTGTGATTTTGTGATTTGATTATCACATATCCGTTGCTTTGGATTTCGGTATTTTGGGCGATCTATTCGCATGATTTAGTCTTGATGACTGAGTTTCATGATATTTGATTTTGTGCACCATGGTTGCACCTACTGGGTATTTATACCTTGTACATAGTTATTACTCTGGAGCTGTTGATTGCGATTTCATGCCTATTTTATGCTGGTGATTTGATTTACGCTTCCAGCAGAGTTTCATGTAATTTTAGTGTTTTGATTTTGCACTCGGTATAGCTTATATGTGCTTGTAGTGCATCGATATGTGTTTTGTGCCCGCAGCTGCACACGTTTATGATTTTCTTCATATCTGGATACACTTGGTGTTGCTGCTTACGTATTTGAGTTATTGCTTGGTATTTATGCATGGGATGCACCAGTTCTATACTTCGTGCATTTGTCGCACCAGTTTTATGTTTCTTGCGTTTATCGCATCAGATTTATATTTCGTGCCTTTGTTGCACCGGATTTATATTTTGTGCATTACGATTGCACCTGACTTCGATTTGATGCCTTTCGGTATGTCGATTTTGATTGTGATATTGATGTGGATTCTTGCACTCCGTGCTTTTGACTGGACTTACGCATATTCGACGTTGCTATTGGATTTTGTGATTCCGTGCATATTGAGTGCGCAGGGTCTAGATTTTCATTCGTGCATGATGGATGCACCGATTTGGATTTTCGCGCATGTTAGGCGCATGTTTTGAGATACGATTTTGGGGCACACCAGATGCACTAAATCGAGATTCTTCGTGCATGTCAGATGCACCTGTTTTGGCTGTCAGGCACACATGTTGCCTATGACAGATGCTTCGTGCACACCCGTTGCACCTAGATGTTGTTTTGTGCACATGTTTAGCGCATATATGGATTTTGATTTCCGTGCGCGTCAGACGCACAGGGTGGTGTTGTGTGCATTTTTGGAATTTATTCCTTTTAGAGCAGTACATTTTTATGATGTGGGATATTTGCTTTCATACTGAGCAGGACTAGTCAGTGGACAGTGTCTGGATATATTTTGCATGCATCGATAGTTATCGAAGGGATTTCCGAAAAGCGAGCTATAGTCTCAGTATATACCTACGTGTCCGATATGACACAAAACGTTTTAAAAACAAGGAAACCCTTCTGATTATTTTCAAAATGGTGGAACGTGCTTATTAAACAAAGGATATATATACACATATATAGTTATTTTCTTATGAGAAACGTCCGCCACTGTGCAGTGTTACGCGCATCGCACAGCGACTTAAAAAGATTTGGCATACAGTTGCATCAGCTAATTACATGTATAGATTGGGTGTCTACATGTATAGTCTTGGTCCATATCATATTGATTTTGTATTGGATTTGACATTGTGTCGTTACCATGACTCCGATGATTGCGGATGCTTGATGGAGTGTTGCTTTTGAGTTATCTGCTCAGTACTCATGCGCATGCATTGCGCTATGATGTTTTATGTATAGATGATTTCGGAGCCCCGATAACTTGGAATTTGTATTGAAATATTTTAGTATTTGGGGGTTTAAATTTAAATTCGGGGACCGAATTTCTTTAAGGAGGGTAGATTGTAACGTCTTCAAAATAATAAAATATGATTTTTGGGAAATTTTATAATTTAATATTATTTTAATGAATATTTTAATATTCTGGTATAATTAAATACAGATAAATGGGGAAAAATTATGGAAAATTCTAAAATAAGGTATTTTAAGGAATTGCCTCGTTTTCTGTGCATGCCCCCATTTCCTCTAGTTTTGACCCTGAGTATGTCTAGTTTTGACTGATTCCATCTAGGGTGAAATCTGGGTTGATTTTCCTATGTTGGTGTATAATTTGGGACTTGTTTTAGCATGGATTTTGGTATTTGGTGATTCATTCCTGTCGGGTGGCGTTTGGACGTCAACGACAAGTGGATTTTGATTGTGTTTACATGCGAGTCGATAGGTTTTTACCTATGCGGGTAGCGTGTGCTATTTTGGTTTCCGATGTGATTTTCATGTGCTTTAGCATTGTGATATACTTGTAGGTACCCCGCGTGATCTTGAGGCAAAGGAGGTGAAGATAGCGACATCGGCTTTGGCACACGAGAAGCAATGTGAGTAGATTTATATCTACGGGGAGAAGTCGGGTGGATGGCGTATAGCACCCCGTCAGTCCGTGGTGATGTATACGAATACGTATACACACGAATATTTATTATGTGTTGTTTAGGGTTATTGATGGTAATAATGATATTTTGATGATAAGAATATATTGGTTTAGTATAGTGCGAACCCTAGAGTAGTGGTTGCACTCACACATACATTTACACACATACTTGCATTCATTCTTTCATTTATTAGAGTGCATATGATGGTGCGTATATCTACACATGGGTATGGGACTATATGTTTATATACGGGATTTGAGGATGATACGTGGTTTGAGATGATACTTGATGTGAGGCCGTGAGATCGGCGATGTGACATAGCTTGTCTTCGAGGTGCGATATGATAGTTTTGGCGGGCCTTTGGACATGCGCTTTACCCGCATTCATATTTTTATAGATGGTATCGATTTGTACTAGACTTAGAGTAGTACCCTAGATTATGCGATCTGATGATAGTGATACCTGATATGTGATGAGGGACTGTGATATTGACCCCTACCCAGCTATTGGGATGCCGTACGACGATCTACCGTACGAGCCGATATTGATGATAGATCCGCACTCATGACTCGAGGATATCTTACGATATGTTATTGAGGCGGGATCACCGACTATCATATCTATATATATTGACTCAGATTAGGTGGTTTCTTACCCCTCCTGTCTAAATTACTTAGTAGACATTAGACTGGACCGAGTCATACCTATTTCAAACTAACGAATCGGGGATATTTTAAAGATAGGCAGAAAGGTCATACGGATATTTTCAAATGATGTATCTTTTCTTAAAACACCGTAGCCCTTGTTTTTCCAAAAGCCCTGATTCGTCTTATTTCAAATGGCACCCCTGCATGACTTGTACAGATTGGTGTAGATTCTTTACTTTTGCGTTGATTATTCGATTCCGCATATTCATGCTATTTGCATTGCATCGCTTGTACTGTGGTTATATTTCAGTCATGCTGCTAGGACACCAGCACCATTATCGATGATGCATATGTTCCACGTACACTTGTTGCCGGCTCACACACTTATCATCGATAATTGCCATGTCACTACACTGTAGTACTATTGCATTCAGTATATGATCCTTGCATGACATGATGATATGCATACCTTCCTTTACATGTCGCATACTTCATGCTTTTGATTATACGCATTGAGATATGTTTATATGATATTTCTGGATTTGGGAACCGAGAGTGTTTCAAAAGAGAATATGTCATTGCTTTAAAAACCCGGTTACCCTTGATATGATATTTCAGTGCGTCCACCATGTGTTTTCTCGGTGCTGAGAGCGACATGTGAAACCCGAATCGAGGAGTGGATGAGCCGATTGCGGGTACATGGTGGACCCGGTATGGTTCCCCTCGGCAAGATGATCGATGAGCTTTGCCGATTGAGCCTGAAGGCGGGCGAGTACCTACCGGTGATTGGTTGGACCCGGCGGTTATCCGGAGGATACTGACCAGAGTCGATGGATAGATTTGGGCGTCCTGCCGGGGCCGAGGGCCGATACCGCAGACAGAGCCCGCGGGCCGATCCGGACTGACGGAGCCCGATATATGAGGATTTACGTGCCGATGCTGGGCACAGTTTTCATGATGTTTTCGAGTGCCGATGCTGGGCACTCCGGTTCCATGATTTTGACGTGTCGCGAGGGACACGGGTGGGTTATATCCTCATATTTCCATGCACAGGTTTCATGATATTTACTTGCATGATGGTTATTGTCATTGGGTGACGAGTGGACGGGATCCACGTGTGTGCAGATTTGATTACATTGATCATACCTCATATTCATGACATGCTATTACCTGAGGCACTAGCACGAGCACTTGGCATTACACTCATGTAGAGATTACATTGCCAGTTTAGCATGCTTCAGCTTTATTCATATTGAGGTTTATTTATATCTGATCGTATTGACCTAGGATGGGTCATGCATTCGATCTCTGCTTGTAGATATTTTCTATTCACGAGTTGGCAACTCACCCCCGTTGTGCCCCAGTCCTTGCAGGTTTTTGCCGTACAGATTCCATAGCGGCATTTCTGGCACACTGCTTCCTTATGGGTGACTTGCTTGGATAGGTGGGTTCTTTTGTATCAGAACCGCCATTGTTCATGTATCATTTATTGTATCTAGAATTTCCATCAACCAAAACTTGTATATTGTTTCAGACTTAGAAAACAGTGTTGTTTTATTTCGACCTTAGAGTCGCGCTAGTAGTATTACGGTTTTCTGGCTGTTTGAGTTTCTTTTTTTTTGGGTTTTGATCCTCGCCCTTTGGCGTTGTATATTATTATTGCTTGCGTGGTTGTGACCGTCGATGGACGAACAGCTAGCTCCCGCTTGGGGATGCCTTTTATCATTTCATATATATTATTCTTGTTGTACCCCGTTCGGGACCAGTTTTTACAAAGGAAACTCTACCGAAATTTTCAGGAAAGGTTACACATTTTAAAAAAATGCATATTCGGCTTAGTTATTTAAAAACTTTGATTTCCAAACATGATTTCCTTACTTTTCAAAAATAATTTTCCTTATTTACTCTTAAAATGGTTTTAGATTGCTGGGCTTTTGGCTTACTTGGATCAGATGGGGTCCTATAGACTTCATATGGTTCAAGGACCAGTCACGTGCTCTTTCGGGTCGTGACAATTGCGCAATGAGATTTCAAAGGAACAATCGGGGTTTATCAAGAAAAGAAGTATCTTAGACCCTACTGTGTGTGCTCATGAGATTATGAGCCAATGCGGGAAGAGAAAGGAAAAGGGTTTCCTGCTCAAATGGATTTTGCTAAGGCATATGACACTGTGGAATGGGACGCAGTTAGCGAATCTTTGGCTAGGAGAGGACTCGGTCCGATTTGGAAGGGCTGGATCGATCAATGCTTTTGGGAGCTCTGGGCCGGTAGTCAATGGAGTACCGGGTAAGGATATTAGATATAGGAGAGGATTGAGACAAGAGGGCCCGCTATTCCCATGTTGTTCACTCGGTGGCTGACGAACTTAATGGGATGATTAAAAATTGAATGAATGTGGGGCTGATCATTCCAATAGCTAAGGGATGGACCAAAAAGGGGTTTGTTATCTTGCAGTATGCGAATGATATCTTGTTGTTTGGTACCGAGGATAAGAGTGCTATTATTCTAAAATGGTTGGTGTTAATCTTTCAAGTTTGGTCGGGTTTGAAAGTTAATTTTCACAAGAGTGAGATTGCGAGAATAGGAGATCCAGAAAACATGAGTGACCTTGCATCTGTTTTCGGATGTAAGGTATGAATGTATCCTATGAAATATTTAGGTCTACCTCTGAGACCAGGCTCCCTAAGGAGATCGACTGGATGCTGATAATTGAGAGAATGGATGAAAAGTTAGCGGGTTGGAAGCGGAATTTGCCTATCCCTGGGGGCCGACTTGTTCTGGTAAATTCAGTTCTATCGGCAGTGCCTCTTTATAGGTTATCTGTGTTTAAGGCCCCAGTTTAGGTGACCAAAACAATTGATAAGTTGCATAGAAACTTTTTCTGGAAAGTCGCCAAGATGATTGCAAAGGCATTGCCTTGGAGACTGGGGTAGAGTGTAAGAAACGAGAGTGTGGGGGTCTGGGGATACTAGATTTAAGAGAGATGAACACGGCACTACTGAAAAGTGGTGGTTTCTTATTTCAAATCTGAGTGGAAAGGTGTGGGAACCGCTAATTGAGATATATAGAAAACAAACTTGTTTTCGATTTGGGAAGGTGCCAAGGGTAACTAGGGTCTACTTCTTTTGAAAAGGAGTGGCTGAGGCAGGAAGGTTCTTCCTTTCCTAATCTATGGCTGTGGTGGGTGATGGTAGGTTCACTAGGTTCTGGATCGACTCTTGGTACTCCGATATTCCTTTGCGCTATATTTACCCAGAACTCTTTGAGATAGAAGCAGGTGACGGACCTTTGGTCTGTAATTATTGGTCGACAGCGGGGTGGAGGCACCTAGACGGATGCTTAGGATGCCAAGTAGCATTGAGTTGCAAAGTACTTTATGTGCATACTGGATTCATCGAAATATGTGTGATGCCAGATTATGGAAATGGGATCCTGATGGCATTTTCTCGGTCAAATCGGCGTATGCCGTGTTAAATAGTGGGGGCGTCAAGGGCGCAAATGTTGATATTATTTTGAAATGTCATGTACCGCGTCAGGTTAAAATTTTCCTCTGTCTCTCTTTAAACAATGCGCTTCTGACAAAGGACGATTTGATTAAGAGAAATCTTATGGTACCGTCTAGATGTGTGTTTTGTAATTTTCATGATGAGTCGGTTGAGCATCTCTTCTTCTTTTGCCCATTGGTGAAAAATGTATGGATTTAGGCTTGCGTTCTTTTCGTACTTGCTGTAGGGATTTGGTATGTTGGTTTTGGTGGAGTGAGTGGCGAGCTCATACTATTCCATGAGAGGAGTGAGATAGGCTAGTGGCTTTGGTTTTGTGGTCTATTTGGCTTCATAGAAATAATTGTTGCTTTAACAACTTGCGCTTTGATTTTCAATATTTGACTGAGACTATCTCTTCTTTATCGTGGTTCTGGACAGGTCTAGCCAAGAGACAAGGAACCATAGTGCTTGAGCGTCTCTTTGGGGCTCCGCCTGATACTGACATTCCTGCGGATCAACAGCATGCGCTATAATTGGCAGTTATGTTTTGGCCGTGGGGTTTTCGGTGGGGAGGATGATGGTCGGGTTGTTTGCCCCATTCATGTATCTTTTTGATGGGTCGAGCCTAATCTTGTTTGGGCTTTGACGTTAGGGTGTTGGTGCCTACTTTGTTGTATTATGTGTTGTACCGGTTTAGATGTTGTGTGGGGTTTATTTTGGTCGTTTGCTCACTTTTGGGCACGACAAACTGCTCTTGTTGTGGTTATGTATTGGGTTGAACATGTTGTTTCATTATCCTCTTTTTAATGAAGCTTTGGTGGAAACATTGTTATCTCAAAAAAAACCACGGGTGTGTTGTTAGAAGATACTAATAGATTCACCCCTATTCATTCCAAAGGTTTCTATAGATTTTAATAATTGATGAACTAGATCTTGATTGGCTAACCAAGAAATTGACGGTCAAGGATAAAGCCATCTATTGGCCTAGATTTAAAGTTGTAAACAAAGCATTATATTACATTTAAAAACTTGAACCCTTATTTATATGGTTATGAAAAGTTTGATTTTGCAATCAATCTAGTTAGGTAAAATTTTGGACATCTGCAAGTTGCTCTAAACTCTTCCTGGTTTGAATAAATTATTGCAAGAAGCCCAGCATCATAAACCACAAATGCAAACTTAATTAGAAATGTCCTATGAAGCACTTAAGGCAACCCATCATTAGGGATCACAATCTTACATGATGCCTTTTCTAGCGGAATAACAGAGATTTATTTAGGCTTGCATTTAATATAGAAGCTGTCAACAAGGAGATGGCTATTAAGAAGTACCGAATTAAGGAAAATCGACTTCGACACAAACTATAAGTTGTTTAAAACCAATCCTATCAAAGTCAAGCCTTACCAACTTTAACTTGGTTTATAATAATTAAGCAAATTGCTTCCAGCTAGTAGATAAGAAACTTAGTTAAACCAGCTGCATATAAAAAAAGACTACAAAAGAATTTCTTTAAATTATTGGTGTGAAATTCATACCAGTTTAATCCTTTGTCTTCGAAACTCCTCCTGCAATCCATGATATAGAATTAGATCCCAGAATTATGGCAGGTACGAACAAACAAGACAATGTATGAAATCATCCAAAATAAGCACTTAAAAAAGGGAAGATACGATTAAACAGGTTTCCTTTAAAAAATAAATATGTTATTATAAGTCGCTTTTGCTGTAGAATACCGTTGTTCGGTGCTCCCATGGATGGATGAGTTATCATACTTCAATTGCAGTTCACGAGCTTAGCATTTTGGCCCAATGTATGGGCATATCAATTTCTACTAATTGGTATTGGATAGTTGGATCAACGTTGCTAGAGATAGTTCCTAATCGTTCTAATTCATTTAGAACTAATATGCCACAAAGATCTCAACTTTGCAAATTAAACATTTTTTGTTCAAGAAAAAGAATTATTTTTCTTTATTGGAAAAATCAGTTTTTGTTGACAACAGTTATTGAAAACGTATCCTACACAATTCATGCCATAACAAGCTTCTTCTTCAGATAGGACCAACCTCAATTCTGTTCCTCTCATAACTTTTATTATGTTAGGAGATTTCCGTTATATGAAACAAATTAACTATAACCACAAGCATAACAATATAGCTGGTACCTGCTCCTTCAAAAGGCTGGCATTCTCTTCCTCTAGCCTTGTCACTAAATTCTCAAGCTCTCCAGTATAAGCCTGCACCAAAATCAATCACAATCAACACAAATTATTTTCAAATCAAGCACTGAACAATAACAATCGGAAGGAAAATTTTAAAAACGAAGAGACCTGTTTCCTCTCCCTCGATCTCGCGGCCGACTCCCGATTCTTGATCATCCTCTTCTGCCTCTGCAACGCGGCTCGATCCACTGGATCAAGGACCTGCCTTTTCCTCCCTCTCCCTCTCCCCCCACTCTCAACTCCATTCTCAAACCCTAGCGCCTCCGCCGGCGGATTCTGTCCCTCAGCCGCCGCCAACACCGCCGCGGGATCCACCTCGAACCCCGCCGGAACCCTAATCTCCTCCTTACTCAAGTACTCCTCCAGCGTGATCTCCCCTCCGTCGATCTTCCGGCCGGCGATCTCCTTCCAAACCTCGTCGACGCTCTTGTTGCTCTCCGACGACTCGTACATGTTCCGAATGAGATCGTCCATCGCCGATGACCCGTGGTGGATCTTGGACGATGATGGCGACGGATCCAGCGAATAAATAGGGGATCCGCGGGCGAGATCCGAATTCGCCGCCGCTGTTGAGGACGCAGGCATCAGCGAGGCCATCAACGCAATTCTAGGGTTTTGAATCGCGATCCCATCGAAGCGAGTCGAGCTCTTTCGAGCTTCGATTCGAGTCTTGCGAATTTATGGAGACAGGAATCATTTGATTTGAATGAGGGGTAGTTTAGGGATAAAATGGGGAAAATAATTGGGATTTGCTATAAGTGGAAAGCGCGGGGACGTAACACAACCGGCCGTGACCGGGTTGGTTTTGCTATTTGGGTATTTTATTTTCATTTTTGGGTTTTTTTTGGGATCTCCCAGGCCGTGCCGTGCCAAAAAGGACTCCATGTGTGTTTTATATGCAATTTGTGGGTTTCCTTGGAAAGCCGGCAAAGTTTGAATATGGGGTTAGCTCGCGCTCTCTCTCTTAGTATATATAATTATCGGGTCTCGTATACAGAACCATGTATATGCTCATGAGTATCGATTCGGTCACATTTGATTTGGATCAAGGTGTAATTTACGGGTTGGCATCCTTTTCTTAAGCGTTGAAAGAACATCCGTGTCTGTACAAACACTCTCTATTATCCATCAAGTTACCAGGGATGCCAAAATACCATATTTTAGTCTATTTTTTAAATATGTATTGCCTATCAGGTCTAGCCCCATCGATGCTCCAGCAAATATAATATCTTTTTTATAAAATATAATCTCTGGTCCCACTATCTCTCTCAAAAAGGGCAAAATACTTTTTCAAAAGGACCATAAAAAGTATTAAAAAGTCATTTATGAAATGACAAATAAATTAAGTCTTACCAAATTTTTATAAATATTTTATACATTTTTGCGACAATAATATGACAAGAATGATATTTTTATCATGTTTAAATTATGATATATAAAAAATCAAATTTCATATATCACATGAACATATATATTATTTATTATTATATCTTTATAACAAATTAAGTTATCAAAGCTTCTGTATGCTTGCTCAATAAATTTAACCCAATATTTATTTTAAATGCAATGCAAACTTCTTTCATTCCTTACAAGTGAGATGCACGTGCAAAAACACAGTTCGTCGATTGATTTTAAAATATGTAATGGCCCTAAAAATTAGTGGGCCCTTGTTGATAAGTTTAAAAAAAAGGCGTAAACGGCAAAAAAAACTGGCCTATTCTTTGCACGTCAAAAAAACCCTAGGCCATTTTCTCAGGTGAGAAAATCCTTTCGCACACTAAAAAACCCTTGATGTACCTTTTTGACTTTTGTAATTTCGTATTTCCCAAAACTTCCCATGCCTATGTGCGTTGCCAACTTGTACAACCATCATGGTACTGAAAACTTGATTGTAATATCTGAAAATTTGACTGTAACATCTAACCAGTTTTCAGTCCATTTTTTAAAGTCTTAGCATTTAAAGATCCTACCAATTTCTTACTTGAAATATCTAAACAGTTTCATGTAATATCTGAGCATTCGCTTGTGTTTGCATTTAAATAATAATAAAATAAATTTTTATTAAAATATGAGGCAACAATTATTTTTTTTTCAAATCTATTATTTTTATGTGTTTTGGAAAAATTATGTTGTCCTCGGTTAAATTGATTAAGTCTTTTTATTTTAGAATAAGGTAAGAAGGGTGTATGTTAACCTAAGTTATACCTCACTTCCACCACATCTTACACATACAAATATCTAACAATATCGGTATGTATCTTATTGTCATGATTATCCTCTCTCGTTCTTGACCTTTTCCTTCACAAACACTTAAGGAATTTTAAGCTCTCTTTCACCCTCTCTCTAACCTCGTCTTCTCTATCCAAAATCATCATGGTTCTTGAGCAATTCTTCTTGTAGAATGGTCATGACATCAAGTCAGGTCTTTAGCACTTCAAAGATCTTTGATGATGCTCAATATTGGCGATCCACAAGATCAGGACACGTGGCAGATGGCGTGTCTCAGAACTCAGAAGAAAGAGCCCACAGGGGCTGACCAGGCCATCCCTGTACCCGACCTGCAAGCAGAAGCTAGCCCTCCTTGGGGCCCCCTGCAAATTGGCTTCCTCGGCCCCTCAGCTCGCCTCAGGCTGCCACAAGACCAGGACTCCTCGGCCTTCCCTCTCGTCCCCGAGCCCCCCCCCCCCCGGCCGAGGCCATCTTCCTCGGTCCTCCGACCAACTCCACCGCTCACAGGCGTGACCGCCGCTCCGCAAATCTCGCCATGCGCAGATTCTCCGCCAGCAATATCCCACGTCCCACGCCATCACGATCCCCATTAATGGGCGATCCGCTCTCTACACGGGCGTGACGTCGGGAGCATAACTGCCGGTGAGATTCTCACGCCTGCTGCTGTGTGCTACCACCGCTATATAAACCCCCATCACAGAGGGGTCAAGTAAGCCATTTTTTACTCCACTAAGCCGTTACTCTGCTCGGATCTCTAGACTAACTTGATCGTCGGAGGGTCCTCGGTGGTACCAAATCACCCCGGGACTTCTTTGCAGGTATTCGGCGCTAAGTTCCTCAAATCACCAATTCCCTCAAAACCTATTGAGACCCACACGCAACAAGAGATCACCTCCAAAATCCATCGGAAGATCGACAGAAGACAACATCTGAAGGAGACCCGAAAAGGACCTCCATCAGTTGGCGCCGTCTGTGGGAAAGCAAACTCCACAAAAAAAAGTTGGTCTTCCGATCTCCGTCCATATGGCAAGCAACCATCCTGAAGATCCGGATACCAGCCGCCGCCTCCCCTTCACCGGAGGCGTGTAAGAACCTCCTTCGGCGACCATCATCAACGTTCTCGCCAGCCGAATAGATCGGCTACAGTCCCTCGTAGAGGCGCTCGTCCGCGTCCAAACGGTCGGGCCTGGGCCCCAGATCGCCGCTCCTCCGCCTCCAGAATGCTCTGCCCTCGTCGGCATGGCTGACCACCGACAGGCTACGACTCTTGACTACAGATCTCACGGGCCGATACTCCCCGAGGCCCGTTGGGCGCCCCACGGCTCCACACCAAGGTTCGCCGCCGGAGCGCCTCGTCTCGAGCCTCCTCACGACCTTTACCCCCCTGAGGAGATGTCGGTCACCTCGCCTGTCAACGGGCATGACCGACACCCCCTCCCTCGACGGGGTCGCACAGAAGGGGCTCGCCACGACGGCTCGAGAGCCACCTCGCCCGGGGATCTGAGGAACCTCGTTGAGATGAACCGGGGCCGCGCACAGACCCAGGTTTCCCATAGCAGAGGTGTTCATATCATAATTTTGCATTATTATATTCCCCATTCTTATTCATTTTACAAATAAATAGGTGCTTTTGATCTATGTCTGTTATATAGTTGCAGGTTACAGGTTCTCGGAACAAAACAGTAAAAATGATGAAAAGACGCTACAAAAGTGAGACTACGACCAACAAATAGAGAATCTTTATCATGCCTACAGTTTGAAGAATAAACGAAGATCAATGAACAATTTCACAAAGTACAAAGGCAGCGTAAGATTCAAGACTTCAACACGAAGCGAACGGTAAAAGTCCACAATATTCAGCACTGTGGGAATCTGGAAAAAACTAGAAGACAATCTGAGAAACCAAGTGAAGAAACCAGAAGCCAAATGCAACAAGAAGCAGCCCAGAAGAACAGAGCCAATGACTTCACCATATGGCCGCGGATCCGCGGCCAAACAGGGCATATGGCCGCGGATCCACGGCCGTGCTAAGCACGTGTCGGTGCAAACTTTGATGGTGGCGGCGGTGCATTGACTAGGCTTCTTAGGGTAATTTTGTAAATGCAGATAGAGATCAGATGTAACCCTACGGTTTCTATAATCTATAAATAGGAACCCTACAGCTCTTTTTGGAGCATGCCTCTTCCTGTGCCTCTTTTTATTTAATCAAATTCAGAATTTTTATTCGCTGTAATGTTTGAAGAGTGTATCAAATAAAAAGTAAGTTTTCTTTTCTATGCCTTAGTTTAATTTCTTTTTTGTCCTAGTTAATTTTATTTATCTGCCCTAGTTAATTAGATATAACTTTTATTTATCTGCCGTAGATTAGATAATTAGGTTATTAAAAATAATTATAAAAATGTCTCTTTTTATCAAATCCCTAATGAGTGAGTAGTTCCTCACTTGTTAGGGTTAGGAATGGGAAAGGTTTGAGAGATGAAAATTTCTCACCCTTTTCTACACCCTAATTAAGATCTATTTAGATGTTAAAAATAATAGTTAACAAAGTGGATTAGTACCATCGGGAAGAAACTAGGTTTCTTCCTCTAGGTCCTTATCCGTCCTTTCTTAACTCTTACCCTAACCTCCATGGAAAACATACACAACCGGTCTTTAACTATGGTATCACCGCTACCTCGTGGGATAGGGTGCCATAGTGAGCGGTGTGTGTATGTATGCATAGAGTCCTATTAAAATGTATGACGGGCAAGAAAGGGGTGAGAGATTTTCATCTCTCAAACTATTCCCATTCTTAACCCTAACAAGTGAGGAACTACTCACTCATTAGTGATTTAATAAAAAGAGACATTTTTATGATTGTTTTTAATAACCTAATTATTTAATATACGGCAGATAAATAAAAGTTATATCTAATTAACTAGGGCAGATAAATAAAATTAACCAGGGCAGAAAAGAAATTAAACTAAGGCATAGAAAAGAAAACTTACTTTTTATTTGATGCACTCTTCAAACATTACAGCGAATAAAAATTCTGAATTTGATTAAATAAAAAGAGGCACAGGAAGAGGCATGCTCCAAAAAGAGCTGTAGGGTTCCTATTTATAGATTATAGAAACCCTGGGGTTACATTTGATCCCTATCTGCATTTACAAAATTACCCTAAGAAGCCTAGTCAACGCACCGCCGCCGCAGTCAAAATTTGCACCGACACGTGCTTAGCACGGCCGCGGATCCGCGGCCATATGCCCTGTTTGGCCGCGGATCCGCGGCCATATGGTGAAGTCATTAGCTCTGTTCTTCTGGGCTGCTTCCTGTTGCATTTGGCTTCTGGTTTCTTCACTTGGTTTCTCAGATTGTCTTCTAGTTTTTTCCAGATTCCCATAGTGCAGAATATTATGGACTTTTACCGTTCGCTTCGTGTTGAAGTCTTGAATCTTGCGCTGCCTTTGTACTTTGTGAAATTGTTCATTGATCTTCGTTTATTCTTCAAACTGTAGGCATGATAAAGATTCTCTATTTGTTGGTCGTAGTCTCACTTTTGTAGCGTTTTTTCATCATTTTTACTGTTTTGTTCCGAGAACCTGTAACCTGCAACTATGTAGCAGATATGGATTAAAAGCACCTATTTATTTGTAAAATGAATAAGAATGGGGAATATAATAATGCAAAATTATGATATGAACAAATACCCCCAAACTTATCTTTTGCTCGTTCTCAAGCAAAATTAGTTTTATTCTCGAAAAAGTCTAACCTCACTTTCGCATGGAAACGCGATTGCACTGAGCTCGTGCAATAAGCCGTTAAATCTCTAGGTGTCCCTAGTAGGAGGAGTGTTGTCTCATGAGGGTTTTCAGCGGATGCTACCCGATTAGTCGAAAATATTGTATATTTTAGCCGGCAATTTCCTCATCATTTGCATTCATATAGAATTGTTCGGCATTCATATTTCACATATTAGCAAATCTGTCGCAAAATATCAGATTACATGTGTTAGACCTTAAAACCGGCACTATAAAGAAAATTGACCGCATTTTTATGGCATCGCATCATCCGTATATTGCACAACACTTGTTTTGAGATCTATGCAGGAAAACCCAGAAGAAAAGCCAAAAATTTACATGGTGCTGATCAAACATTACACCAACTCCAAGTTTGTAGATCTGGTGACAATCCAAAAGGCAAAACACAATTCCACAGATCAGATAAAGCCCCAAAGTTTAGCCCAAAGCAACACTGGAAGTGTGAAGCCATGAAGCCAACACTTGGCCGCGGAACCGCGGCCGGAGCCGGCTTAAGCCGCGGTTCCGCGGCGGCGCTGCCACGTCAGCCATCAAACTTCAGTGCATTATTCCTCTCTCAGCTCCTACAGTTCATAAATGTACTTCAGATTCCAGAATATTCCAGAAACTTCTGCCAGATCAGCAAACTAAGGGTTTCTAATGCTTAATTATTCCTAGCTTAAACCCTAAGCTAGCTCCTAACAAACTCTTTCTAGAAACTCCTCAACAAACTTTTGGAGGGAATTGTAATTTCAAACCTAGACCTAGGGTTTGGGAAGTCTATAAATAGAAGCCTAAACCTAGGGTTAAAGAATATACTTGATACTTGGATCCATTATCTAAGACTTAGATACTTCTTCATTTTACCCCCTTCATCATCTTCTTCCACAAGTCTAGTGACAGGGCTTGTGTGAAACCCTAACCCTAATTCCAATCAAAAGCCAAGATCCCGAGTACCCATCAAGCAAGAAGCCTTGCAACCTTTTATGAGCCAAGCCGATCTTCAACGGAGCAAGTGGTCCAAGCCGATCCGCGACTCACAGAGCCGAGCGACGCCAATTCGACAATTTAGTTCTTCCTCTTATAGTTCTTGAGCGACTGTAATCAAATTGTTAATATAAATAAAAGGTGATATTCTTTTATCTTGTTTTCTTTAAATTCTCGCATCATGATATCTTTTCAATTCTTGAATACTTTCTGTGTGATGATGTTTGAATAATACTCCGCTCGTCGAGGAGTCGAGACGATCAATAGAATGATGATGTAATATATCTTAAATCGATTCTTGAATCCTACGAGTTTTGTAAACCCTAGCAAGTTCAAGAATCGACGACCCAATTCGTTGTGATGCTTTCTTGATTGATATCGTTCGAGATTGGGGAGTTACGATCGTTTCTTGAAATTGCTAGAGGCTAGAATGTGAATGATATCTACGAAAGAACAAGGGTTAAACGATGAAACCCTAGTTTCATCAAGAAAGCCCTAACTCTCGTCGATCATTATCGATCTAGTATCAATCCTTCGAAGGACAAGAATACGAAATCTTGAAATTACATCACGTCTATAGATCCGATCGATTCCTACGAGCCTCATTTAGATTCTTGACATTTGGTTGGAAATATCATTGAAACCCGATTCTCGATTGTTTATCATTTTCTTGATTCTTGATTAGATTAGTGACACCTGAATCAATCGATAAATCTTGAATCATGTTTTGTTTTCTTTTCGATTAACTTTTCAATTCAAACAAATTAAATATAAAAACGAATCGCACAATCCCTGTGGACGATCCGCACTCACTTACAATCTACATCCGACACCGTAGTTGATTGCGGTCAAATAATTCTTTGATTGTGAACTTTATTCAATTTTCTAATTACCGACACAAAGAAACTTATTCGCTTTATTCGATTTACACAAACAAGAATTTCTTTTCAATCAAATGGCGCCGTTGCCGGGGACTATTTGAATTGATACTTTTACTTTTACTTACGCACAATCGGAAAAAATATAATAATCAAATGGCGCCGTTGCCGGGGATCGCGCGCTAATTCGTTTCATATTATAGTTTTGAATTGAAAATTTTATTTCATTGTTGTTTTGAGATCAAAATTCGTGCAAACCCTAAACAATTTTGTTGTGTTTCATTGCAAGGAGATCTGGAGCTTTCTGGAAATTGGAAAAAATTTTGGAATATACTAGAGAGCTGAGGGAGTCTACAGAGCCTCTCTGAAGAAGTTTGGTGCGGTGTTCTCCTATTTCAACCGCGGAAGCGCGGCCTAAGTGCCCAATTGCGGCGGAAACACGGCAGGCTTGGGGGATCTCTGAAAAAGTTTTGCTTCAGGTGAATTCTTACCTTCTCCTCTCTCCTCTTTTTAGCTCCAACTGACAATTTTCTGCAGGATTCTTTGCAAAGAATAGCAGCTCGCAAATTGCAAAATTAAATTTGTGCGTGATTTTGTTTCTTGGTTGTTTGCATTCTAATATGGATATTAAGGGGCACGGCCAAATCCAAATTAGGTGGGGATTTCATTACCCTTCCTAGGCCCCGAAAACCATAAAACTTGCATCCGCATTGACCAACATTAACTAAAAGAAATCTAGAGATGACTCTAAGGACTGTCGCGCTCAATTAGGACAAGAGAAGGCCGTGGGTAATTCATTGCTTATCCGCGTTTTCTTGTGGTGTCTAAGGCGAGTGTGTCTAAGGCTAGTGGTTTTTAATTAGGCCCACTACTTACGTAGTGGAGTACCTTCCCACTTACCTGGCACTTATCCGGCCACAGGGGGACAAAGAGGCAGTGGAGGATTCTATCCTGCGACTTGTCTTTTGGCAGTTAGGAGCGGTCTAGAGCCGGACCTAGGTGACCACTAGATTCTAGGGTTTGTGTGCTGCATTTGTTGTGTCGCATCATTTTTTCAAAAATCCGTCCCTTTTTAAAAGCAAGCACCGCATTCATTCATTACCCCTAATTATAAGTCAACGCTGCCACTTGTACTAACCCTTTTTAGTGCAAGATAGGCTGGACACGGGATTCTAGTGCCCGTTTAGTCCGCGTACCCTTTATCGACTCCGAAGTCGATATTTCTCCATTTACCTTTATTTTACCCACTACCACACCCATACCGATGGATCCGAATCCATCAAACTTCTTTAACCCTAATCTGCCGCCGTCCGTTGGTGCGCAGAATCCACCCCGCATCTCTCTCCAGGAGAGGTGCTACCCTATTTGAGGTCCTCTTTCGACTTGCCTATCCACACCACCAGCCAACGGGGATAACTTTGAGATTAAACCCCAATACATCAACCTTTTACCCAAATTCCACAGACTCGAGACTGAGGACGCTTACGTTTTCATCACCAAATTTGAAAACGTATGCGCGATGATCGGTACGTCACAACTTTCAGTGGATGCTATGCGTCTACGACTTCTTCCATTTACATTGTGCGATATAGCCGAGAAGTGGCTATATAACACTACCGCACACTCTATTACGAATTGGGAAGAATTCGTCGCGGCATTCCTTAAGAAATTTTACCCAATGCAAAAGACAGCTCGAATCCGTAGCGAACTGAATCAATTTACCCAGCTCCCTACTGAACCATTCTCTAAATGCTTTGAACGTTTCAAGGATCTATTGGTTCAATGTCCTCATAACGGCATCCCTAGATGGGAGCTTTGCCGAATCATATATGAAGGCAGTAACCCTAACACTAAACAGAGCCTTGAAAACATGTGTCAAGGTACTTTTATGACTAAGGATGATGGGGAAGCTTGGCGATATTTAGAAGAGTTCGCTGAAAAGTCTTTACAGTGGGAAAGTCCATCATTTAGGAGTGGCAACAACCAATCAGATGTTTCCATAGGACTTAGAGCTGACATTTCAGCTATACACAAGAAACTCGAGACTATGGAAAACAAATTTTTAGCCGCCTCCCTTAATCAAATGTCACTTTCCAAAACTGTATGTGGCTGCTGTTCTGATCCGTCTCACTTGACGGAAGAATGTCCGTTTCAAGGTCGTGAGCATACCAATGCCGCATTTCAAAGACCTAGAGACGATCCATTTTCTTCCACATATAATCAGGGGTGGAGGAATCACCCTAATTTTGCTTGGAACCAATCACACTCTCAAAACACGGTTCCAAACCAAAACAATTTTCAAAGGGTCCCTCCACCACAACAGCAACCACAACTTCAATTGAGTCAGCACCCCTTTCAAGCACATAATTTTCAAAATCCGGTCAACACACCTGCACTGTCTAGTCCTTTACAGTTGACCGGAACTGATGAATCCTCTTCTTTTGCACAATACATGAATTTGGTCTTAACAAATATCATGCAAGTTTCGGCTGAAATGAAGTCTTCTGTCGATAAAATTGAGAAAAACTCTGCGTCCCAAAACGAGAGTATTAAATCGATGGAAGAAGAAATTGTACGATTAAAATCCGAAATTAGTGCAAGAGAGAAAGGGAAACTTCCAGCTCAACCCTTACCCAATCCTGGTTATTCACATCATGTGAATGCAATCACCACGTTGAGAACTGGAAGAGTGCTTGACAATCATGTTGGGGAAGAAGTTGATGATATTGACAATCCTATCAACACCCCGGCTGAGACCTTTCCTCACACACACACTTCTAGTTCTGACCCCAGTTCTTCTACCCTACACCCTTCTTCCGAGCCTATTCTTCGTTTCCCAAAAGGCTCGTCACTTCAGCCCACCTCTTTTACTCCTCCACGGACGATCCCCACTTCTATTCTGGGATCGGGTCCACAAACATTTCCTTCTCCTATGATGGACCCAGCGCTTATTGCTAAAGCACCTTATCCTAATCGGTTAAGGGTTAACACACCAAGTCCACATATGGAGAAGATCACTGAGATGTTTAAATAGGTTAACATCAATATCCCTCTTCTAGATGCTATTCAACAAGTCCCCGCATATGCAAAAGTTCTTAAAGACTTGTGCACTAGAAAGAGGAAGAAACAAATGCCCAAGAAGATATTCATGGCAAAGACTGTAGACACGGCTTTCCCCCAGCAATTACCGAGAAAACGTAAGGATCCTGGATATCCTACGATTTCCATCTCTATTGGGGAGAAACACATTAACCGTGCTCTACTAGATCTTGGGGCAAGTGTTAACCTGCTTCCTTTCTCAGTTTATGAGCAGTTAGGGATCGGAGAGTTGAAACCATCTTCTTGCACTCTCCAGATGGCTGACCGATCAATCACCAGACCTAGGGGTGAACTAGAGGATGTGTTAATAAAAATCGGGGAATTTATATTCCCTGTAGACTTTATTGTAATTGATACACATCCTGTAGCGAACTCACGGAATCAAATTCCGGTGATTTTAGGTCGCCCCTTTTTGGCCACTTCCAACGCTATCATCAACTGTCGTAATGGTTCTATGACCCTATCCTTCGGGAAGAGGACAATTGAGATGAACATCTACAAGTTGGGAAGTGTACCCTCCGAACCTACTGCTCAGGTCTGTTCTGTCGACTTAATGGATGTCGACAGCAGCGAATTTAATGACCCTCATAATACTGATCTTGACTCTTTTCATACGTTGTTGTTTGACCCAACTATGTATCATACACATACGGACTCTTCCACTGAGATGTCCGGGTCAACAATTAACACGGATTATGAACTGTTTTTAGAGTCTGAAGATCACCCCGCACTTTGTGATGACATTATTCTTCGGGGTATTGATGAAACTTTTGAGGAGATCTTCGCTGATGAACTCGCATTTCTGAATAACACGGGTGTTGAGACGAATCAGGTTCCACTCACTGAAATTGAACCTTCACCCCTTCTTCCGAACTGTATGAAGAATGCGAGTAATCCATCATACCCACTGCATCGTCTCTCCAAAATGAGATGCACACACATTCTATTCCACCACTTAACCTTTCCCCACTTCTTCTTCCACCAACCAGAGCACTGCATTGATAAAATTTTTGAATGGTTGGTGTTAACATTCGGTCTTTGCAAAGCTTGGCATCGACCACTGATTTTTGACCCCCTCATATGATTTTCAAAGATTAACATTGCATAACTCAAGTTTGGGGGGGACATTTTTTTTCTGGCTCTTGAAAACAAAAGGAAATTTTTACAAAATTTTGAGCCAAAAATAAGTTTGGGGGAGGTTCTTCACTTAAATATTTTGCCCCCACCAATAAATTCCTCCCAGGCTTACAGGTTTTTCGAGATTTAGCAGATGGCAACAGTGAGGACACTGTTGAAAACAAGTTTGGGGGAGGTTTGTGCTTATTTTCGTATCATTTGCATATCATCTGCATAAGCACAAAAACATTTTTGAAAAAACTATAAAAATTTAAAATTTTTCAAAAAGATAAAAACAGTTTTGTACATAAATAAGATAATAAAAGTTTAGATAGTGAAAAATTACATCCATGAGATTAGAAAAATTTAAGAAAACTAAGAAAATTAGAAGTTTTCTTATACGAACTAGTAATAAGTAGTTATGAGCCGTTGTCCCAAGGGTTAGTAAGATGAAAGACGTCACTAATCTGAGGATAAAAATAAGTCTGAAAAATAGTTTCGATTCTGGAAGCCAAACATTTTGAACGTTGATACCCTGCTATTCGCACTTACACACGTCTTGAAGCCTGGGATAGTAGAGGATACCTTGAAATGCTCTTGTCTTAAAGCCAAAAGTATGAAAAAAAATATATATATATATGAAGAAAATATAAAGTGGTGAGAAAAATGGACACTGGTTTTGTTATCACCGAGGGCAATAAAAATGTATAGCGAGGGTGCCTCTTCACCTAGTGCCCTAAGGCCAACTGGTCTGGGAGTCACTGCTATGCCTGAGGTGGTGCAAGACGAGGAAAATACACCAAATAAGCAAGCACATGAGTAATCGGTTGGTTAGTACCTCAAGAAGTATTAACGGTCGCATGAAAGTGTGTGAGCAATCTCATCTAAATATTCATTAATTAAAAAGTACTGAGGCTGATGGGCAAGAGTATGATAGCTTGAATTGAATTCTCCGGGTGTAGGGATGTCCTTTACACACACGCAGGGTTATATGATCGATGTTTGGAAGAAACATAGGAATGAAAAATAAGACGATATTTTATTGAGGGAGGAAGTGATTTCTGACATCTTTTCATGACCATTAAGATAGGGCTCATGACAACCGAAAAGCTAGCTTAGTTGGAAACCCTAATTTTCAAAGTCTTTCTTTTACAATTCTTTTCTTTAAATGTAATATTCATGATCATTCTTTTATTGTTGGATTTTGTGGGTGCAATCCGCTAAAAACCCTCAGGAGACAACACTCCTCCTACTAGGGACACCTAGAGGTTTAAAGGCTTGTTGCACATGCTCAGTGCAATCGTGTTGCCTACGAAAGTGTGCTAGTTAGTTTTTCTCTTTCTTTCTTTTCTCCTTCTCTTTTTAATAAAACAGTTCGCTCGAGACGATCGAAATTAAGTTTGGGGGAATTTGATTAGTCGAAAATATTGTATATTTTAGCCGGCAATTTCCTCATCATTTGTATTCATATAGAAGTGTTCGGCATTCATATTTCACATATTAGCAAATCTGTCGCAAAATATCAGATTACATGTGTTAGACCTTAAAACCGGCACTATAAAGGAAATTGACCGCATTTTCATGGCATCGCATCATCCGTATATTGCGCAACACTTGTTTTGAGATCTATGCAGGAAAACCCAGAAGAAAAGCCAAAAATTTACATGGTGCTGATCAAACATTACACCAACTCTAAGTTTGTAGATCTGGTGGCAATCCAAAAGGCAAAACACAATTCCACAGATCAGATAAAGCCCCAAAGTTTAGCCCAAAGCAACACTGGAAGTGTGAAGCCATGAAGCCAACACTTGGCCGCGGAACCGCGGCCGGAGCCGGCTTAAGCCGCGGTTCCGCGGCGGCGCTGCCACGTCAGCCATCAAACTTCAGTGCATTATTCCTCTCTCAGCTCCTACAGTTCATAAATGTACTTCAGATTCCAGAATATTCCAGAAACTTCTGCCAGATCAGCAAACTAAGGGTTTCTAATGCTTAATTATTCCTAGCTTAAACCCTAAGCTAGCTCCTAACAAACTCTTTCTAGAAACTCCTCAACAAACTTTTGGAGGGAATTGTAATTTCAAACCTAGACCTAGGGTTTGGGAAGTCTATAAATAGAAGCCTAAACCTAGGGTTAAAGAATATACTTGATACTTGGATCCATTATCCAAGACTTAGATACTTCTTCATTTTACCCCCTTCATCATCTTCTTCCACAAGTCTAGTGACAGGGCTTGTATGAAACCCTAACCCTAATTCCAATCAAAAGCCAAGATCCCGAGTACCCATCAAGCAAGAAGCCTTGCAACCTTTTATGAGCCAAGCTGATCTTCAACGGAGCAAGTGGTCCAAGCCGATCCGCGACTCACGGAGCCGAGCGACGCCAATTCGACAATTTAGTTCTTCCTCTTGTAGTTCTTGAGCGACTGTAATCAAATTGTTGATATAAATAAAAGGTGATATTCTTTTATTTTGTTTTCTTTAAATTCTCGCATCATGATATCTTTTCAATTCTTGAATACTTTCTGTGTGATGATGTTTGAATAATACTCCGCTCGTCGAGGAGTCGAGACGATCAATAGAATGATGATGTAATATATCTTAAATCGATTCTTGAATCCTACGAGTTTTGTAAACCCTAGCAAGTTCAAGAATCGACGACCCAATTCGTTGCGATGCTTTCTTGATTGATATCGCTCGAGATTGGGGAGTTACGATCGTTTCTTGAAATTGCTAGAGGCTAGAATGTGAATGATATCTACGAAAGAACAAGGGTTAAACGATGAAACCCTAGTTTCATCAAGAAAGCCCTAACTCTCGTCGATCATCATCGATCTAGTATCAATCCTTCGAAGGACAAGAACACGAAATCTTGAAATTACATCACGTCTATAGATCCGATCGATTCCTACGAGCTTCATTTAGATTCTTAGCATTTTGTTGGAAATATCATCGAAACCCGATTCTCGATTGTTTATCATTTTCTTGATTCTTGATTAGATTAGTGACACCCGAATCAATCGATAAATCTTGAATCATGTTTTGTTTTCTTTTCGATTAACTTTTCAATTCAAACAAATTAAATATAAAAACGAATCGTACAATCCCTGTGGACGATCCGCACTCACTTACAATCTACATCCGACACCGTAGTTGATTGCGGTCAAATAATTCTTTGATTGTGAACTTTATTCAATTTTCTAATTACCGACACAAAGAAACTTATTCGCTTTATTCGATTTAGACAAACAAGAATTTCTTTTCAATCAAATGGCGCCGTTGCCGGGGACTATTTGAATTGATTCTTTTACTTTTACTTACGCACAATCGGAAAAAATATAATAATCACTACCCACAAAATCCTATCAATTTGGCTTATTAACTTTCATTCTCCAATTCGGTTTTCTAACAGGAAATTCTATTATCTTCGAATCAGAAATTATCCACCCATATTTTTCACGCTTCCTTATCATTTAACTTAAGATTATATATGTTCTATAAATTTATTTAGCTTTCAGCATCTTTTGAATTTTCCTTCTAAGGTTCCATCTCAACTTAGGAATTTTTATCATCTCTACTAAAGATATAAGTCCTATTTTTCATTCATATCTCTCATCCAAACCCCAATCACATACCCCTACGTGTGTGTATTTATCACCCCTATACTTGGAAATTCAATTCAAGCTATTATACTCTTGTCCATCATCCAAAGTACTTTTAATTGGTGAATTTTTAGATGAAATTGCTCACACATCCTTCATGCGACCGTTAATATTTCTTGAGGTACTAACGACCGATTACAAAATGTGTTTGCACATTAAGGCATAATTCCTCGTCTTGTAATACCTAAGGCTTTAGCAGTGACTCTCAAACCAGTTGGTCTAAGGCACTAGGTGATAAAGCACCCTCTCTATATATATTTTTTATTTTATGCAGCCTCAAGTAATTACAAAACTAGTGTTCATTTTTTATATCTCTATATTCACACTTATAATTTTATTTTTCTTCACACTAAGGATTTTAGACAAGAGCATTTCAAGGTATTCTCTACTATTCCAAGTTTCAAGGTTCGTGTTTGTGCAAGTTATAGGGTATATATTTTAAGAATTTAGACTTAAGCTTAGGGATTATTTTTCAGATTTACATTTTAATAAAAATATCAATACTCTTCCCTTATTTTTGACTTAGCCCAAGAAGTGAATTCAAAATGTGCTTATTTCTAAGTAAACTACAAAGACATATATTTTTTACCGTTAAGTTTTAAGGAAGGTTATTTTTAGGGGTTTTAATCTACTAAGTCTAGGATCTAGTTTTTCCTAACTAGTTAACTTTCTTGTCAAATTCAAGTCAATTATTATAAAAATTAAATTTTTCAATTTTTATAATTTTTAAAATTTTTAAATTTTTTCAGTTTTTATTTGATTTTTTTCTTTTTATATATTTTTTTCTTTTCATTTTTTTTCAATTTTTATGATTTTTTATGTAGATGCAATGCAGAATTTAAACATGCAAAAGAAAAAGAAAAAATATATACAAAAATTTAAAAGAAATATGTAATGCAAATAATAACTATTTACAACCACCAACTCCCCCAAACTTATCAAAAGCAGTGCCCTCACTGCTCAGCCCCACGCCGCGCCCTTGATCGTGAACGGGAACGCTCTTCCCTACCCAGCAGGGTTCGGATCCCCTGCTCTATTTCAGTCAACCGCCGATCATGTTCCCTAGCTATCCCCCTCAACTCATCTATCCCCCTAACAGCTCTTCGCATCAAATTTGCATGTTCTAAAGGGGTAAGTTCTCCTTCGCTCGCGGTCGAGCTGGAGCTAGGTGTGCGGGCGGGCACGTGCTCCACCGGTTCAGTTCTTGACCACACATCCGTCAATCGTGTATAGGACGTAGAAACGCCCTCAATGAGAGGCCTGACAGGTATGCCTCCAAGCATGTAAAATTCGAACTCCTCCACGGGGAGGAAATATCGACACAGTTGTGTCACAAGCATTGGGCAAAGATAGTTTGCGGCTCTTTTGCCCGCACCTATTGAGTTCAGTAGAACTGTGCACATGTCGAAACGAGGGTTTCTTGTCATGAGTGTGTGAACGATATGTAGCGAGGGTGTAAAAAATGCGGTGTTGTGGGAATTACCAAAAATATTGTTTTGTGCCCACCAGCACACAGTTAAAACATTGGCGAAAAGAGTTCTCGCTTGGATCCCCTTCCGCGGTTCCCTTGAGCAATCATTGCCCATCAAGGGTATGTAATCCTCAAGCTGTAATGGTTGATCATGAGCGGGTATCCGAGAGATTAATGTGACTTCATGTATGAAGTCCCGATCAATGATAACTTCCCTATCACCCCACTGCAATTTTATAAAGTCGAATTGGGTGAGACACCCATCTTCCATGCACTCGTAAAAACGAGTGACTAATTCCGGAAGGGCATAGGCGTTTGGGTGATTATATATCAAAAAGTTCCATCCCCTACGTGCTATCTCATTCGCAAAAAAACTTCCATACTCCTCATGTGAAAAAATTTGTGAAAAGTCACGCTCTAGTTGCATATTGGGTGCCATCAGATAGCTACAGATCTAAAAATTTAAAAACAGAGAGGGTTTTCAGAAATCGAACCTCCCCTAAAAAATTAAGGGGGTGAAGACACTGGAGTGCAGCGGTTGCGCGGTGGGACTGTGCTTCTGGCGGCGGATCAGCGGTGCTCTGGAGGGATCTTGCTGCAGAACTCGAGGCGGCGGCTAGGGTTTTTTCAGAGATGTGAAAATTAGGGTTAAGAAACAGAGAGGGTCGGGGTCTTTTATATAGGGGAGAGTGATTGATATTTACAAATAAACCCCTCTAAAAAGAGGAAATTATTTGCAAATAAAAATTTTATTTTATTTTAAAATCTGAAAATTTACAAAAATACCCAAAAAAAATTATTTTTATTTTTAAATTTTTATGTTTTTATATTATTTTTGAAAGCCAAATTATACCCCCCCAAACTTGAGTTAAACAAAGTTAAGCTTTTAGAGAGGAGTTTTCAAAGTTATTAGTCAATACCAAGTTTTGCAAAGACCAAAAGTCAATACCAACCATTTGAAGAATTTATCAGTATAACGTATAGGTCGGTGGAGGAACATGTTATAAAGAGCCAAGAAGAAGTGGGGAAGAGATACGTGGTGGTAAGGAAAGGGTTTGCGTGAACGTGAATGTGAGGAGATAAGAGGCGATGATAAATAAAAATGAGAATGTGAATGATCAGAAATGAGTGGAATATTGGCATTCTCGTATTTTATTAGAAGAAAAGGTGGTGGTTCAACTTCTATAGATGGAAGTTGATTAACCACAAAATTCTCGAGGTGTTTCTGTGGATCCTTTATTGGCTTAGCATCATCCATCATATGTATATGATGTTCAATTATGAGGAGACTAATCTCCTTGATGCCTGCTATAGTCCAGCCAAAAGCTTGCCGGTTGTTTTGTAAGACCATTAACGGGGCTTTCTCTTGCTCGAGAGCTAGAGATGCTGAGATGATAACAGGAAGGGTCTCATTCTCACCTAAGTAAGCGTATTTAAGGTGAGACGGCAACAGCTTGAGTTCGAGTTTTGGAGGTGAAACAATTGAAGGTAAAATTGGTGAAACTGTCTCAAACTCGAAGGATTCCATCAATGGTTCGAAATGACTGTAAGCAACCGAGTCGGATGGTTCAACTAACTCATCCGAAAATTCAAAGGACTCAAACTCGGGTCGTGAGTCTTCAAAATCGTCCGAAAAAGTGAAACACTCGTAATCGCTATCGGTTGTGCAAACTGTGTCAGATTCAAGGAGGAACGCACTAGTGGCGTCAAAACTGCTGTGATCGAACAGAAATTTTTCGAGCTCACAATCCTCCTGCGTGATCTCGTGGATCGAGCAAATATCAAGTATACTAGCATTAGGCACAGAGGGCAGACTTCCTATCTTGTAAATGTTGAACTCACTTGACATCTTCCCGAAGGATAGAGTCATAGAGCCGTTGCGACAGTTGATTACAGTATTGGAAGTGGCCAAAAATGGTCGACCAAGGATCACCGAAATTTGGCTCCGTGGGTTAGCCACAGGCTGTGTGTCCATAACAATGAAATCAACGGGGAATATGAAGTCCCTTACTTTGATCAACACATCCTCTAACTCACCCCTAGGATGGGTGATGGATCGATCAGCCATTTGGAGAGTACAATGAGTGAGTTTCAACTCTCCAACACCTAATTACTCATAAACGGAATAGGGAAGCAGGTTAACACTGGAACCAAGATCTAAAAGTGCTTGATTGATGTTCTTATCCCTAATTGTTATTGAAATTGTAGGACAGCCAGGGTCCTTTTGTTTTTGGGGCAAAGGTTGAGGTTGGGTAATAGCATTGCTCACGGCACTAGCTACAAGCACTTTCTTGGGTAACTGAAACTTTCTCTTCATGGTGCATAAACCCTTTAAGATTTTCGCGTAAGAAGGGATTTGTTGGATTGCATCCAAGAGAGGTATGTTAATGCTAACCCGCTTGAATAACTCCACAATCTTCTCCGTTTGGGGAGTTGGTTTATTGGATCTCAACCTATTTGGAAATGGAATATTTTGAAAATTTGTTGAGTCCAATGTTTGTGGAGCAGATTGCGGAGTTAGAACGGATCCCAGTGTTGGTGTGTTCGTGAAGTGAGATGTGGGTCCGTTCGAATTAGAAGAAGAAGAGCCTTGTGAAGAATGAAGAACATGCTCTGACGAAGAAGATGAAGATGAAAATGAAGAAGAAGCACCGGCAGGGATGTCATCACTAATGCCCACATTATTGTGCAACACTCTTCCAGATCTCAACGTGGTCACAGCATTTACATTATGATTTTGTTGTTCATAAGCAACATGTGCGTTGTGTGTGTGACCGGGATTTAGCAATGGTTGAGATGGAAACTTTCCCTTTTCTCGCTTGCTCAACGCAGCATTTAGTTGTGCAATTTGGGCCTCGATTGATTTGATACTTTGATCATGTGAAGCACTGTTTTGCACCAAAGATTAAATGGAAGTCTCCAACCTTGCTGTGGATTGTGTAGATTGTTTTAAAAACGCATCTGGACTTCGTTCTAGCGAGAAAACCTTATCGTTATTTGGCTGAACAAAATTGTTTTGAGGACAAGAATTGTTGGGCACAAAATTGTTCATTTGGTTTGGGTAAGGTTGGGGTTGGAAAGGTTGCTGGTATTGAGTTTGTTGAGGTGCTTGTTGTTGTGGAGGAGGAGGCCTTTGAAAGTTGTTGTTGCCTTGGAATTGTTGATTTTGATTCCAAGCAAAATTTAGGTGGCTCCTCCAACCAGGATTATAAGTCGAAGAGTATGGATCATTTCTTTTTCTTTGCTGAAAGGCAGCATTGACTTGATCTTGTCCTTGAACAGGTGGATTGTAAGGACACTCTTCAGTAAGATGAGATGGATCCGAACAACAAGCGCAAACAGTGCGTGGGGGTAAAGCAGGGGTAGGAGAAGGCGATGAGAATTTGCTCTCAATTGCTTCTAGCTTTTTCGTAAGTGCGGCCATTTCGGCCTTCATCGCAATCGACATATTAAGTTGATGTATGCCTGCCCTACACTGACCTGATGAAGTAGATGAGCGGGTCTTAGTGCTTTCCCACTGTAGTGTTTGTTCAGCAAGATCGTCGAGAAACTGCTAACCTTCCTCGCTAGATTTTGTAAGAAAGTGACTTTGACAAATGGGTTCCAACAACTGCTTAGTTGCTGGGTTCAATCCTTCATATAAAGTTTGGCAAAGTTGCCAATTCTCGATACCGTGGTGAGGGCATTGAATAAGTAGGTCTTTAAATCTTTCAAAACACTTCCAAAAGGGTTCGGAAGGAAGCTGGGAAAATTGAATAATTTCGTTGCGAATTCTCATGGTCTTGTGGTGTGGGTAAAACTTTTTAAGAAAAGCCTTAACAAACTCTTCCCAATTTTTTATTGAGTGTGATACTGTGCTATATAACCATTTCTTGGCTAGGTCACATAAGGTGAATGGAATGACACGTAGCCTTATAGCATCATCAGAAAGTTGTGTGGTCTTCATCATTGCGCAAACATTCTGGAATTTGTTTATGAAGATATAGGCATCTTCGGATTCCAGCCCGTGAAATTTGGGCAACATGTTGATGAAGTGAGATTTAATCTCAACGTTATCCCCATTTGTCGGTGGAAGTGAAAGACAAGTGGGTAAAGCGGTGCGGATAGGGTAGAAAAGATCCTGGAGTGCGATTCGTTAGAGCGCTTCAACAGGTAGGTGTTGTGGGTTATTCGCATCTAGTGGAGGTGAAATCAATCCCACGGGTAAGGGGTTGTTAGGATTGAATCCCGACATCTCCTTAGAAGACGAAGAATATGAAGGTGAATGTAAAGAAGTGGAAGGAATTTCGACTTCGGAGTCGAAAGCGTCATCAGTCAGCACTTACGAGACATAGACTAAACGGGCACTAGTGTCCCTAGTCCAACCGGACATACACTAAAGATGTATAGTGTAGTCAAAAGGTGAAAACAGAAGGTGGGGGTAAGAAAACATCAATGGAAAGAAGTAGGTGTAAGTGGGGTGCAATGGATTTCTTAGCAACAAGTGGCAAGTTTTGTAAAAAAAAATTCTTTTTGTGTTTTTTTTATAAGGAGCTTTTTGCAAAAAGATTTTCAATAAAAAGTTTAGACACACGTTCAATCAATCACAATATGCACAATCATGCCTAGATCTAGGGTCACCTAGGTCAACTAGACTGCTCCTAACTGTTCCAAAGGGCAAGTTGTGAGGACCTCAAATCGTCTCTTCACCGCCAATTGTGGCCAGGTAAGCACAAGTAGAGAAAGAAGGGATCCGCTCACGAATCACCGTGAGACGGGCCTTTTAAAGGTACCTTTCCCCACTTGTCTAGCCTAGGCACCACAAAGTCTGGTTTAGATAAACGATCGATACCTACAACTATTCGTTTGTTCTATTGAGCGCGACGGTCCTTATAGGCTGAGTCTAATCTTTTTTAATTAACTCGATGGTCAATGTAATATGTTTTTTGTGATTTTTGGGGTCCTAAGAAGGGTAATGAAATTCCCACCCAATCCGGATTGGTGTTAAAACCCCTTAAAGTCAGTTTTAAAGATGCAAAGCAGTAAAACACACAAACACTTGCTAAAATTTTTTATTTTTTATTGCGGCGCAAAAAATCCTGCACAAGATCATGTTATTGGAGAAGGGAGAGAAGTTTCTGCGCAAAGAACCCTGTAGGAAAATTTTTCAGAGGAGTTTATAGGGTTACAGAGAAGAAAAGAAAACTTACAAAGGAGTTTCCTTGTGCTGACGTCAGCAGTGCGCCGCGGATGCGTGGTCAAAAGGTGCTATCTGCGGCGGTTCCGCGGTCAACTAATCGGTTCAGATCCCAAAAATTCTCTGTTTCTCTGTTCTGATTATCCTCTGCTTGTTCAGATCTGCTGTTTGCTATTTTGCTCTCTGGATTTTTCCAGATCTGAATCTGTTCGTCGATCTTGCACAATTCAAACGAAACACCCTTCAAAGAATAACAAGATGAATTTTTTTTTTTTTTCAGTTTTTATGATTTTTCAATTTTTATATTAACTCGTTAGAACAAATAGAAAATACACAAAATCCAGACCTATTTGTTCATATCATAATTTTGCATTATTATATTCCCCATTCTTATTTATTTTACAAATAAACAGGTGTTTTTGATTCATGTCTGCTACATAGTTGCAGGTTACAGGTTCTCGGAACAAAACAGTAAAAATGATGAAAAGACGCTGTAAAAGTGAGACTACGACCAACAAATAGAGAATCTTTATCATGCTTACAGTTTGAAGAATAAACGAAGATCAATGAACAATTTCACAAAGTACAAAGGCAGCGCAAGATTCAAGATTTCAACACGAAGCGAACGGTAAAAGTCCACAATATTCTACACTATGGGAATCTGGAAAAAACTAGAAGACAATCTGAGAAACCAAGTGAAGAAACCAGAAGCCAAATGCAACAGGAAGCAGCCCAGAAGAACAAAGCCAATGACTTCACCATATGGCTGCGGATCCGCGGCCAAACAGGGCATATGGCCGCGGATCCGCGGCCGTGCTAAGTACGTGTCGGTGCAAACTTTGACGGCGGCGGCGGTGCGTTGACTAGGCTTCTTAGGGTAATTTTGTAAATGCAGATAGGGATCAGATGTAACTCTAGGGTTTCTATAATCTATAAATAGGAACCCTACAGCTCTTTTTGGAGCATGCCTCTTCCTGTACCTCTTTTTGGGTGCCTCTTTTGAGATGCCTCTTTTTATCTAATTCAGAATTTTCATTCCTTGTAAATATTTGAAGAGTGCATCAATAAAGAAGTAAGTTTTCCTTTATCTTGCCTTAGTTTAATTTCATTTCTTCCCTAGTTATAAATTTTATTTATCCGCCGTAGTTATAACTTTTTTTTATCTGCCATAGTTATTAAATTAAAACCATAAAAAATGAACTCGTTTATCAATTCCCTAATGAGTGAGTAGTTCCTCACTTGTTAGGGTTAGGTTTGGGGAAGGTTTTAGAGATGAAAATCTCTCACCCCTTTCTTACCCGTTCAACATTTTAAAGTAGAACTCTATGCATACATACACACACCGCTCACTACGGCACCCTATCCCAGGAGGTAGCGGTGATACAATAGTTAAAGACCGGTTGTGTATAATTTCCATGGAGGTTAGGGCTAAGAGTTAAGAAAGGACGGACAAGGACCTAGAGGAAGAAACATAGTTCTTCCCGATCGTGCTAATCCCCTTTGTTAACTATTACCTTAACACCTAAAAGTTCTTAATTAAGGCAAAGAAAGCGGTGAGAATAATTGATTTTCCAAACTAACCTAATCTTAACCCTAACAAGCTTTTTATAAACTTTTATCTCATTCTTAGATCTTAAAATAAAAACCAAAATCTTTTTGATTTAACTCGTTAAAACACAAAGAATAGAAATCCATCTCCCTGTGGATCGACCCGTACTCAACCGGCTAGCTACCAAGTGACACCGTTATTGATTGCGGTTAATTCTTTGATTTAAAAACGCGTAAGCACAAATTCCTCTAATCAATCAAATGGCCCCGTTACCGGGAAGACGGTAGTCTCTTTCTTTATGTAATTTCGGGTTAAAAAATAAAAAAATAAAAATAAAATAAAAATTATAAAAATTGAAAAATTTTAAAACAAAAATAAATAAATAAAATAAAATAAAATAAAAAATTCATCTTGTTCTTTTTGAGTGGTATTGTGTGAATTGTGTAGGAAAAGAAGACGGACAGATTCAGATCAGGAAAATCCCAGTGAACAAATCAAGAAACAGAGAATCTGAACAAACAGCGGAGAATCCAAACAACAAACAGAATTTTTTTGGTGATTTAAACCACTTAAACCGCCGCGGAACCGCGGCCGAATTGACAGTTTGACCGCGGAACCGCGGTCAAAGGGTGACGTCAGCAAATCAAAATTTCTGTAAGTATCTCTTTTCTTCTTCTCTCCTACTCTGAGCTCCACTGAAAATTTTTCCTGCAGGGTTCTTTGCGCAAAATTCTTCTCCCTCTCCAGTAAATTGTTTTTGTGCAAGATTCTTTGCGCTGCAAAATAAAATTTTTTGAAAGTGTTTTAGATTTTTGTGTGCTAATTGCTTTGCATATTTAAAACGGATTTTTAAGAGGTTATAACACCAATCAAGATTGGGTGGGGATTTCATTACCCTTCCTAAGACCCCAGAAATCATAAAAAGTATTTTGCATCAACCCTCGAGTTAATTAAAAAATATTAGACTCAGCCAATAAGGACCGTCGTGCTCATTAGGACAAAGGAAAAGTTGTAGGCATCGGTCGTTTATCTAAACCTGACTTTGTGGTGCCTAGGCTAGACAAGTAGAAAAGGTAATTTTAAAAGGCCCATCTTACGGCGATTCGTGAGAGGATCCCTCCTTTCTTTACTTATGCTTACCTGGCCATAATTGGCGGTGAAGAGGCGATTTGAGGATCTCACAACTTGCCCTTTAGAATAGTTAGGAGCAGTCTAGTTGACTTAGGAGACTCTAGCTCTAGGCTTGATTGTGCATGCTTATATTGTGACTGTTTGAAAGTGTGTAGTAGTCCGTATAAATTTTGCAAAAACTCTTTCTAAAAAAAACACTTTCAAAAATTTCAAAAACCCCAAAACAGACAATTTCTAAAAAAAAAAATAATTTCTTTTAAAAAAAAATTTAAAATCATCACATTCTTTTTCTTCTCCTTTCTTACATCATGGGTACCCCACCTCGCAAAACTCTTGCCGAACTTTGGTACCCTCATCCAAACATTGCTTCCTACGCGTATTGTTTTGGTCGAATTACGGACGACCCCTCCATGCCCAAAATTTCTTTGAAAGATCGAATAGAAGCGTCTAGGAGAAACAGTTGGACTCCGCAATCCACTTTGTATCAACCGTTTCAACCTTCACCACCTTCTTACGTTGATACCCCTTTTCGAGTCCTGTTGTAACTCCGAAACCCATGTCTATTGCTGAACATATTGAACAAACTCGTAACCGATCTTTCACTCCTTTCAACACTTCCAGTTCTTAGGATCAACAAGTCCATTCACCGTTATATCCAAATGTTGATCCTACTCCTGTCCAACCATTCAATTCCTACCAATCCTACCCGACTTTCGCACCTTCTCTAGACATTGCTTCTACACAGCCATTTGGGAGTTTCCAGAATCCAAACAATTTTGAATGTTTTACTGAAACCCCTTCATAACCCATGTCTAGTCTGGAACAGTCGTTGGAAGCTTATATTATAGCGACAAACCAACAGATGAACAATTTGGATGCGTCCATTGCCGCCCTATTACAACCTAGTGACCCGGTAGCTAGTTTTCAAGTAGCTCCAAATTTTCCAATGTATGATGAGACGGTTGGACAAATTGAGAATTTGAGTGGAGAGAGTGAGCTGTGTACCCTTCCAAATCAAAACTACCCAATGTCTATCAAGTGTCCCATATGATTCACCAGTTGAAAATAAAACATTTAATGAGTTGTGCGACTTTGTAGTGCTTGATTTGCCAGATTGTGAAGGGTCCCTTTCGAGTGAAACCATCACCAATCCTTTTCACCTTTACACCTCCAATCTAGAACCTGAATTGATAAATATCCATGCTTTTGATGAGGTGTCCAAAAAAATTGATTTTCACTTGATTGAGGATATTGACGCAGGGAATAATTTGGATGATGAACCCGCAGATTTGGCCGAGTTTTTCTCTCCAATTCATCATCCCGAATCATTAAATGTTTTTCCCGAACTTCATCTGCGTCTTGATTTTGATGAGAATGCCATGGATAAGCTAAATTTTGAGGAGAATATTGAGGAACTTATTGAGGATAAACCAGTTTTGTTTGATGAGTCGGATTTTCCAATTCACCATGTTCTTTTCACTGACTGTGTACACCCTCCTGAACCTTTAACTGTGACCCTTCCTAAATCACTCCCCTTCGTCCTTTCCATCGTTCCGACAGCGCAAGAGACCGTATCGCTTTCATTTCCAATGTCTGGTTTACCAAGTTCGACGTACCCATGTTTGCTCACGAATCTTGAGGGATTTGACCTCATTTCTCAGTGGGTTGATAGATTAGCACAATCGCATTTTACACATCGGTCATTACAAAATGTGCTAATTTATACACTCCATCTTCACCCTCAAGTTCGTATTAAACTTCTTTCTCCCACTTTCTCTGGTTCTTCTTCTAATTATCCTTTAATGATACCGAGTGTTGATGAATTACAATCCGATAATTCAAGTTTGATCATTCCAGAAAGCCAACTTGATTTGGATACTTTTGAAAATGAAGTAGATGAGTTTTTCGAGTCTCCTACCTCCATAATTTTTGACAAATCAAGTCTGATAAATTCTGGCACAAAACTTTCTGACAGCAAAGTGTTCAATTATATCGATGAGAGTTTTGAAGAACTTTTTGCTGACAAACTTGCATTCCTAAATGACACGGATTTTGTGATTAATCAACCTCCATCTGAAGAAGTCGAACCACCACCATTTCTTTTTCCCTTCCGCCATTCTTCTCCTCCACCGAGACCGTATACTGCTTTTATCCCCATATGGTCTTGTGTGTTTCTCATTTCTTTTCTCTACACTCCATTCTTTCACCAACCACACCATTATAACGATAAAATTTTTGAATGGTTGGTGTTAACCTTTGGCCTGTGTAAGGCCTTGTATAGCTTGATACTGTGTTTTTCTCCTCCCTAACTCTGAACTTTAACGCTTAAACAGTGGAAACACTATCTCACTTAAGTTTGGAGGGAAACTTTTTGTATATATATTTTATTTTTCTTTTAACAATAAAAAAATATAAAAAAAGAAAAAAAATAAACAGGGGAGTGCCGACATTTTGACCCTTTTGGTGTAGCCTGACAGTGAGGACACTGTCAAGTTTAAGTTTGGTGGTGTGCTCGGTAAGCTTTCTTCTTTCGCATTCATGTGTATATTTTTGCATTTGCATACTTATTTTAAAACCCAAAAAAAAAATTGGAAAAATTGAAAAATTATAAAAATTGAAAAGTTCAATTTTGACCATATTTGACTTAAGTTCAACATGACGATTGAATAGTAGGAAAAAAATAGATCCTAAACTTAGTAAATTAAAAACCCTAAAAATAACCTTTCTTAAAATTTAACGGTAGAAAATATATGTCTTTGTAGTTTACTTAGAAATAGGCAAATTTTGAGTTCACTTCTTGGGCTAAGTCAAAATAAGGGAAGAGTATTGATATTTTTATTAAAGTGTAAGTCTGAAAAATAATCCCTAAGTTTAAGTCTAAATTCTGAAAATATATACCCTACAACTTGCACAAACACGAACCTTGAAACTTGGAATAGTAGAGGATACCTTGAAATGCTCTTGTCTAAAATCCTTAGTGTGAAGGAAAATAAAATTATAAGTGTGAATATAGAGATATGAAAAATGAACACTGGTTTTGTAATTACTTAAGGGTGCGTAAAATATATATATATAAATATATATATATATATATATATATATATATATATATATATATATATATAGCGAGGGTGCTTTATCACCTAGTGCCTTAGACCAACTGGTTTAGGAGTCACTGCTAAAGTCTTAGGTATTACAAGACGAGAAATTACGCCTTAATGTGCAAACACATTTTGTAATCGGTCGTTAGTACCTCAAGAAGTATTAACGGTCGCATGAAGGATGTGTGAGCAATTTCATCTAAAAATTCACCAATTAAAAGTATTTTGGATGATAGACAAGAGTATAATTGCTTGAATTGAATTTCCAAGTGTAGGGGTGATACATACATATACGTAGGGGTATGTGATTGGGGTTTGGATGAGAGATAGAAATGAAAAATAGGACTATTTTTAGTAGAGATGATAAAAATTGCTAAGTTGAGATGGAAACTTAGAAGGAAAATTCAAAAGATGCTGAAAGCTAAATAAATTTACAGAACATATACAATCTTAAGTTAAATGATAAGGAAGCGCGAAAAATATGGGTGGATAATTTCTGAGTCGAAGATAATAGAATTTCTTGTTAGAAACCCGAATTGGAGAATGAAAGTCAATAGGCCAAATTGATAGGATTTTGTGGGTAGTATCCGCTGAAAACCCTCAGGAGACAATACTCCTCCTACTAGGGACACCTAGAGGTTTAACGGCTTATTGCACGAGCTCATGCAATCGCGTTTCCCTGCGAAAGTGAGCTTAGGCTTTTTCGAGAATAAAACTAGTTTTGCTCGAGGACGAGCAAAAGATAAGTTTAGGGGTATTTGTTCATATCATAATTTTGCATTATTATATTCCCCATTCTTATTCATTTTACAAATAAATAGGTGCTTTTGATCCATGTCTACTATATAGTTGCAGGTTACAGGTTCTCGGAACAAAACAGTAAAAATGATGAAAAGACGCTACAAAAGTGAGACTACGACCAACAAATAGAGAATCTTTATCATGCCTACAGTTTGAAGAATAAACGAAGATCAATGAACAATTTCACAAAGTACAAAGGCAGCGCAAGATTCAAGACTTCAACACGAAGCGAACGGTAAAAGTCCACAATATTCTGCACTATGGGAATCTTGAAAAAACTAGAAGACAATCTGAGAAACCAAGTGAAGAAACCAGAAGCCAAATGCAACAGGAAGCAGCCCAGAAGAACAGAGCCAATGACTTCACCATATGGCCATGGATCCGCGGCCGTGCTAAGCACGTGTCGGTGTAAACTTTGACGGCGGCGGCGGTGTGTTGACTAGGCTTCTTAGGGTAATTTTGTAAATGCAGATAGGGATCAGATGTAACTCTAGGATTTCTATAATTTATAAATAGGAACCCTACAGCTCTTTTTGGAGCATGCCTCTTCCTGTGCCTCTTTTTGGGTGCCTCTTTTGAGATGCCTCTTTTTATCTAATTCAGAATTTTCATTCCTTGTAAATGTTTGAAGAGTGAATCAATAAAGAAATAAGTTTTTCTTTATCTTGCCTTAATTTAATTTCATTTCTGCCCTAATTATAAATTTTATTTATCTGCCGTAGTTATAACTTTTTTTTATCTGCCATAGTTATTAAATTAAAACCATAAAAAATGAACTCGTTTATCAATTCCCTAATGAGTGAGTTGTTCCTCACTTGTTAGGATTAGGTTTGGGGAAGGTTTGAGAGATGAAAATCTCTCACCACTTTCTTGCCCGGTCAACATTTTAAAGTAAGACTCTATGCATACATACACACACCGCTCACTACGGCACCCTATCCCACGAGGTAGTGGTGATACCATAGTTAAAGATCGGTTGTGTATGATTTCCATGGAGGTTAGGGCTAAGAGTTAAGAAAGGACGGATAAGGACCTAGAGGAAGAAACTTAGTTCTTCCCGATCGTGCTAATCCCCTTTGTTAACTATTACCTTAACACCTAAAAGTTCTTAATTAAGGCAAAGAAAGCGGTGAGAATAATTGATTTTCCAAACTAACATAATCTTAACCCTAGCAAGCTTTTTATAAACTTTTATCTCATTCTTAGATCTTAAAATGAAAACCAAAATCTTTTTGATTTAACTCGTTAAAACACAAAGAATAGGAATCTATCTCCCTGCGGATCGACCCGTACTCAACCGGCTAGCTACCAAGTGACACCGTTATTGATTGCGGTTAATTCTTTGATTTAAAAACGTGTAAGCACAAATTCCCCTACCAATCAAGAGGCCAGGGATCACGAGGCGCCGAGTCCTCGGGGTACCACGGCCGACTCGACGCCCTCGAGAAGAAGATCGAGGGCATGCACCGGGAAGGTCACCTCTCGGGTGACGGGGCTGAGTACGCCGCCGACTCACTCACCAAACCGTTTACCAAGGGACTGCTCGCTGTCCACGTCTCCTCGCGCAACAAGCTCCCGAAGGTCTCTCTGTTAGACGGGAAAACCGACCCCAAAGACCATTTGGATGCCTTCACCACGGGGATGAGCTTCCAGGAACATTCCGACGCTGCCCAGTGCAGGGCCTTCCCAGCCACCCTCATCCGCGCAGGTCGGGACTGGTTCCGAGGGCTCGAACCTCACTCAATCTCGACCTTCGATGAGCTGGCTACTCAGTTCCTCGGCCACTTCGTTGGGAACCGTCGGCAGAAGCGCACGGTCGACTACCTCTTCACGATAAAAAGCGGGGACAAGGAGACGTTCAAAGTTTACATCACCCACTTCTACAACGCCCTCCTCGAGGTCCCCGAGCACCGGGACGAGACCGTCATCACGGCGCTCAGATCTGGGCTTAGGCACAAGTAGTGGTTACGCTCCTTTGCGTTGGCATAGCCTAAGACCATAGCCGAGGTCAAGGCGTGGACTGAGCGCGAGGTTCAGCTGGAGTCCGAGGTGAACGCAGACCTCCCCCGAGCAGAACGGATCGACCAGAAGAAGAGGGCTCGGGAAGAGAGACCGGAGCGTCAGCAGCCCTATCACCCGAAGTTCCAGGAGTACACCTCGCTCAACGTCTCCCTCGCTGTATTACTAGAGGAGGCCCAGGGCAAGGGGTTCTTCAAGTTCCCTCCAATCCCGCGTCAGGCCTCGAAGCGAACCCGGGGCCCTTACTGCGCCTTCCACCGGACGCTGGGCCACGCCACGGAGGATTGTAAGCAACTCCGGGACTACATCAAGGAGCTTATTCGATCGGGGCACCTCGCCGCCTACCTGAGGGACAAACGGCAGACCAACCGCGAGCAGGAGTAGCGTCCTCCTCCCACCGAGCTGACCATCGGCCAGATCATGCTCGTTTCGACATACGATCAATCCGGCGCTCAGGGAGCCCCATGCCCAGTGCCGAGCACGGAGACCAACAAGCCTCCGGGGAGCTCGGGCCACGCTAATAAGGTCATCTATTAGCATGTACTTTTCTTCTAGGGCAATGTAAACTTTTCCTAGGGTCTGAAGTTAATTTAATAAAGATCAATGGAATACTGTGAAAAGGAGGAAAGATCTCATTTATTCAAAAAAGGTATTATGGGCTCCTCAGCCATACATACAAATAGAAAAAAAGAGAAAATTACAACAGCGGGGGAAGGGGGTGCAGAGAGCACTGCTCGTGATACTCGGTAAAGATCTCCGCTAGCCGAAGCCTCGCGAGATCCAACCTCTGCCCACGGTTTCCCCCGCGCGCGTCGACCCCGAGCCTCAGCTCGTAGCACTCACGGACGAGTGCTTTCGAGCGAGCCAGCCGGTTCGCGGAGATCAGGCCGAAGCATCTCAGAGACTGCAGCTTGCCCACGACCTCGTCATAGAGCTGTTCGGACAGGGGGTTGTAAAGCCCCGGCGACGCCCTCAAGATGGAGTACATCAGCAGCTGCAGCAGGGAGGAGCGTCGGGGGAGTAGCCGGTCGAAGTGGTCCTCGATGCTCCCATAGACCAACTACACCGTGTCCTCGGTGCAGTTCCGGTCATAAAGGTATACGTCTTCGACGCAGATGATATCGGGGATGGTAAAGGGGAAGTCTTGCATTCTCGACGATCTGTTTATGAAGGAGGGAAGGACCAGTGCTCCTTCAGCCTTATATAGCCCGCTGCTCCCCAACGGAGTTCAACTGTCGCCCGCTTGCATCCAACAAGTCGCTGCCACGCGGCGATCATCAAGCCATCTCTGGCAGAATCGGAATGACGCAACCCTGGCGCTTCGCCTCCCCCCACATTCAATGCACATACTATGCGCATGTTCATCGTGACCATTCCTGTTCCCCATGCCTACAATTGGATGGTCGGGCTAAATCTCATGAAGAATTAGCCAAGCGTCTTACCTGCTCGGCTATACCTGGCCGGTAGCTTCCCTACTCGCAACGCCAAGGATCAAAGCCCTCACCAAGAGGCAGCCGCGCAGCTTCACTGCCCGGTTATCCTTAGCAGGCCTCCTACGGCCCTTCCAACGCTAAGGATCCAAGTCCTCCTTAGAGGCAGCTCAGCAGCTATCCCTGGCCGGTAGCTTCCCTACTCGCAACGCCACGGATCAAAGCCCTCACCAAGAGGCAACCGCGCAGCTTCACTGCCCGGTTATCCTTAGTAGGCCTCCCACGGCCCCTCCAACGCTAAGGATCCAAGTCCTCCTTAGAGGCAGCTCAGCAGCTACCCTGCTCGGCTATCCCCGGCTGGTAGCTTCCTACCACCACCGACAGGGATCAAAAGCCCTCCCAGAGGCAGTCGAGCCTGAGGATCCCTCGCTCGGCTATCCTTCAGGACAAAAGCCCTCGCCAAGAGGCACCGGGCAGTAACCCTGCCCAGCCAAGGGTCCTTGGTAGGCTTCTTACAGCCCCTCCCGCGCTAAGGACCAAAGTCCTCCCAGAGGCAGTCGAGTCCTTGCACGGCTATCCCCGGCTGGTAGCTTCCTACCACAACCGACAGGGATCAAAGTCCTCGCCAAGAGGCACTGGGCAGTAACTCTACTCGGTCCCTGTCCTGAAGGATCAAAGCCCTCGCAAGAGGCAATCGAGCAGCTACCCTGCTCGGTCATCTCCGGCTGGTAGCTCCCTACCCATGACTCCAGGGATCGAAGCCCTCACAAGAGGCACCCGAGCGGCTACCCCGCTCATTCATCCCAGGCTGGTAGTTGCCTACCCACGACGCCAGAGAACTAAGCCCTCGCCAAGAGACAACCGCGCAGCTTCACTGCCCGGTCATCCTTAGTGGGCTTCTTACAGCCCCTCCAACGCTAAGGACTCGAAATCCTCCCAGAGGCAGTCGGGCCCGACCCTCGCTCGACCAGCCCCGGCTAGGGGTCGTTGCTCACGATGCCAGAAGTGAAAGGCCTTCGCCAAGGGATAACCGAGCAGCTTCCCGTTCATGCTCGGCGACAACACGACAGAAAGCCCCAACAGGGGGCATCAAGTCTATCCGAGTTTGAACGACCCCCCCTCGACTTCGGGGCCATAGAGACACCTCCTTCAAGGCAGCGCTTGGCAATTGATCGAGATCAACTCGACGAACAATCACTAGACAGATGGCCGACCTGACATGGAAGCCCAACAGTGCAAGCAGAGATATTTTACAAGCATTCTTCATGAACAAAAGACAAAGTGCAAACCGATGAAACCAAAGAAAAAGTTTTATTGCTAAAAGGCAAAGTCTTTACAAAGGGTATTCTGGGCTCCCTAGCCTTACAAAATGCCCGGAGGCTTACAAAATTCCAGAAGCAACAAAATAAAAGGAGGAGGAAGACGGGGGCTTTAGGCCTCGGGGCCAGGAGCGACCTCGGGGCCCTCGACATCCACCATGAGGCGAGCTGGGTCCTCGGCGACTTCTTCGCCAGGAATCTCCTGCCCCTGCTCATCGGCGTCCGCAAGGGGGTATTCGGCCCGGAGCTCTTCGTCGGCGAACCCCGGCATCCGGGCCTTAACGGCGTCGAGGGCCTCGTGTCAGATGAGGGTCGTGGCAACAGCCAGGTCATCATAGTAGTCCTTAGACTTCTTGTAGCCCTCCACCGCCTTCGCCGCCGAGAGGTCGGACAACTTCTCCGCTCTCAGGTCGGCCGACTTCGCCAACTCAGCCGCCGCCCCCAGCTCCTTCCGGAGGGTTTTCATCGTCTTCTTCAGGTTGCCGGCAAGCACCTGAGCATCCTCTAGCCTGGCCTCGGCAGCCGCGGCGGCCTCGCGGTACCGGGCAACCTCTCGCTTCCCGGCCTCCACCTTGACCTCCAGGGCGGCGGCCCTCGCCATCACCGCCTCCAGCTCCCGCTTGGAGCTCTCTTCCAGCGAGGCGAGCTGGCCCGCAGCCTTCATCACCGGGGCTATCACCTCAGCCTCTATGCGTAAGGCGAGGGCAACGTGCTGGAGAACCTGAAAGGCGAGAGAGAGATCAGGAAGACGAGGGAGGCACCGAATATCAAAAAAAATATCATCCAAACACTTACCTGCACGGACTCCTGGGCGATGGACGCCAGTTGAGCCCTGAAGGTCCCCCCGGGGACTCTACCCCCGGCCGATGCCTCTATCTCATGCATCAGGCTATCTGTCACGCCCCGCTTTCCAGAATACGCTAAGATAGGCACGTGACAGAGACAACTATGCTACCTGTGGATAGGAAATATCCCTCCACAGTCACATTACGGCTGTAGAGATATCAATAACAATAATAACAACTATCTAATACATGTCCATGAGCCAGAATAACGGGTCAAGAATAAAATAATGCGGAAGCAAAAAGATCCAAGTAATAATAATAATCTGGAAAGTACGGAAGTAACTGAACTAACTGGATACTAACAGGATCCTCACTGCTCGGCCTGACGGCGGAAGTACTCTTGATCAGTCAGCTGCAAAGGTAGAGGATCTGGGCTATGCAAAACCCAGACGTCAGTGCGTCATAATATCAATAATTCATGGCAAGCAGGATATAATGAAATATGCAGGCATGAAGTATGAACAGTAACAAGTCCTCAGTAACAAGTAAAACGTAACATGAATATAGATCAATGAATAGGATATAAACAGGTGAAGTGCAATGAGTAGTCTAAACTGTGCTGTAGGGTTATCTACTCTAGAGTTATTCGAAATCAATTAATGTAATCCTCATCGTAACCTATCGGTCTATGCCCCGTTCAACCCCATGGGACCACGGTAACAAGATATGATAGATTGTAAGTCGATGTCCCGTTCAACCCCATGGGACCACGGTAACACGATGTAATAGACTGAGTGTCTATGTCCCGTTCAACCCCATGGGACCACGGTAACAAGATGTAATAGCCCTTTGAGTTATGTTCGGATACATTCTTGATTTCCCCATACCCCCAAGGTTATGTGTGTAAGTCAGGTATTGATAAATATGGAGCTAATGCCAACACAGGATCAAGCAGGTACATGTTTGTCTGTAGAGACAACAGGATATGTCCGTAGGGACAACAGGTCAAGATTGTCGGCATTAGTAATAAGATCAGGTACTGTGTCAAGCTGTGGTACATCAGGTCATGTCAGGTGGTATACAAGTGTCAAGTCATGTCAAGTAGTGCACATATATCAAGTCATGTTAGTAGTAGTGTATCAGGTCATGTCAGGTAGTGCACAAGTATCAAGTGGGTGCTCATAATCAAACTGTAATAAGCATGGGTACACAAAAACAAGTATGGGGGTACTAATATAACAATAAAATGGAATAATGTGATATGGTATGCAAAAAGATATAAGTTCAAAGATATGGATGCACAATTTATCGATTAGGATTACATTTATAGTTCCAACACTAATTAGAATGCTCTTTATTAAACATGGGGTGTTAATATCACAGTGTTATGTATTAATGTGATCTATGGATGCGGTTGTATATATTATAAATGAGATGGATGCAAACGGGTATCCGAAAAGCAGTAAAGCTGTACAATGGTAATGTGGGATGCACAACTAAGCAATATGTGATATAAATATTGATATGGATGCAGTATATTGTAATCTAGTATGTAACAAGATAAGGTTTCATGACCTAAATCTGAAATGATATGAATGGATGCATACGGAACATCGAAAAGCTATAATATGAAACATGGGATGCTTGATTTTAAATACAGGTATGATATTTATTTAAATAGGTATAAAATGAGTTATATAGCATGTAGCAACATTAACTTGCCTGATCGGATCTCAAAGCGGTATGTATGACACGTTGGATGTCAGGAAAACGTCGCGATGTGTCCACGCGAGCACAGAACAGAACCGGGTAAGGCAAGAACACGACCGCGCTGTCTGGGAACGTCCTCAGGATCACCCGGATCAACAGCGACGGGCACGGCTCCGTCGATCACCGGAAAACGTGAATCAAGAAAAGAAAAGAGAAGGAGAGAAGAAGATGAAGAAGAAAGAGAAGAAGGTTGGGGTTCTCCGGGTTCTCTGGGGCAGAGAAGAAGTCAAGGGGGTGTCGTCGACGATGGGCCATCGACGGCAAGGTGTAGACGGGGTTTTTCGGCGATGTAGTGGGGGGGTTAGGGTTCTTGGTGTTGGGGTGCAGGATTCTTGGTGGCTGGGGTCGTGCTAGCAGAGGAGGAGAGGAAGGGAGAGGGACAAGAGGGTTGTGGAGGCAACGACAAGGCCGTCGGAGCTCCGGCTGCGAGGGTGCAGCGAGAGTGCAGAGGTTGGGTTTGGGTGCAGGGAAAGAGCTCAGGGTTGGCTAGGATGGTGGTGGTGGTATTGGGAGTTGAGAGGGAGGTGAGTAGATGGAGGGGAAAACAACGACGAGGTCGTCGGTGATGGGAGGCGACGAGGTCGGGTGAGGCAGGGTGGTGAGGCGATGGGTTGGGTTCTTAGGAAAGGAGGTGGTCGAGGAAGGAGAGGGTGGCCGCGAGTGGTGAGGTGACGGTGGAGGTCGAGAAGAGGGTCGGCGAGCGAAGCCAGGGGGCGTGGGTTCAAGCGGCGGAAAAACAAAGAAGAAGATGATGGAGGAGAGAGGGAGAGAGACGTGAGGGTAAGTTAGAATAAAGATTTCTATAAAATATATATATATGTAGGAGAGAGAGAAGAGAGAGAAGTGAGAGAGAGACGGTGAGAGAGAGAGATGAGAGAGATCGAGAAGAGAGAGAGGGAGAGAGAAGGAGAGAGAGGGAGGGAGAGAGAAAGAAAGAGGAGAGAGATCGAGAGGAGAGAGAGAGGAGGAGGAGAAAGAATTTTGGAGTTTTGTAGGGAGAGAGAAAGAGAAGAGAGAGAAAGAGAAAAAGAAAGAGAGAGGAAGAAATGAACAGTGAGGAGAAAGAAAATTGAAAGGTAGCCGGATACAAAATATTCCAAAACGCGCCCGGGTCGGGTCTAAAAATTCAGATTTAAAATACGAAAAATATATGCGACTTCCAAAATAAAAAATGAATGTCCGGGTAACGAAAATGCATACCCCCAAGAACGGATGCACGTACGTGCGCGTAGCCATCCAAACAAGTCCGTTTCACTGAACGGGACGAAAACAAGATGCGCGGATACTACCACGGGGTTAGGGGTATCATGCAGGCCATGCAATGTATTTTTAAAATATTTTATGTGACTTAAAATGTTATATTGTAAAAATACAAATGCCAGATAAAATGCCAGTATGTAAGATGTATAAATTAAAATGAAAGTGCATGAGTCCACGTAACAAATCAGGGTAATTCATAAATATGAATCAAACAGTTTCAAGCAAGCGGGTCGGGTCGAATGCAAAGTAAAATGTAAAATACCATTCGCACCCAAATTACGATAAATCAAGAAATACCACCAATAAGAAAATACGAGAACTGGAATTGGTATAAATGAACTAGGTTGTTACACTATCCGCGACGGATAACCCCGAAGGCACTACGAACTGGAGGCCCCCTTCCTCCACCATGATCGGCGAGGACGGGCCCCGATAAGATCTCCTCTTGAGCGGCTCCGAGGGAGAGCCGATATCCTCCTCCGAGGCCGGGTCCTCCAGAATCTGAGCCCGCTTCCGGCCCGACACTCTGCTGGCCCCGGGACGAGATCCACCTTCGAACGCTCGCGGGACGCGACCACCGGAGGAGAAGGAGCCGGGGCAGGCTTTGAGCGGGAAGAGCTGGCACCGCCAGCCTTCGCGACCTTCCTCGACTGGTGCATGGAAGCTCGGAGCGAGTCCATGTCTATGGGTCCTGCATAAAACCGAATGTAAAAAAGTCAGCGACACAGGCAATATACAAGCCAAAAAACAAACCTAAACTTACCGACGAACTCAACGGGGCCGAGCCCGGCCCAACTCAGGACCCTCTTAGACAACAGCACGTCAAAACGGGGGATGGCTCCCACGACACCACTCTCACTGCGACGAGGTCACTGGACTGGTTCCCCGACAAGTATTTCTCCCTCGACCACCTTGTAGGCACGGACCAGTCCTCGCCCTCGGGAGGGGAAACGAAGAAGAACTTCTTCTTCCAGTCGTGAATGGAAGAAGGCAGGGCCACAACCCCCGTCCCGGTGGCACCCCCTATCGCTTTCTGAAAGAGAGATAAACCCACCTCGGGTCGCCCGCTCGACCACCAGGGTGATTTTTGAAGATGAGGGAAGAATCAAGGAGGGAGAGGCTGAAGGGAATCACCTGTAATTTCAGGAGGATCAGGAACCCGAGAAGAATCCTCCACGAGTTCGGAACTAACTGGCCGGGGGCTAACCCGAAGAAGTTCAATGCTTCAATGACCTCAGGAGAGAAGGGCAAGCGCATTCCACCCCAAAAAGCTTCTAAATACAGGGTGATCTCCCTGCCCCATACTTAGTCTGCCCTCTCTCCCTCCTTGGCCAGACGAAGCGTATAACGTGAGGGGATGTGTAAGCGAGCCCGAGCATTGGCAAGCTCGTCCTCATGCTTCACCCAACACGAGGCGCCGGGGGCAGCATCTACCGCCTCCTCCCTGGGGGCTACCCTCGCCGCACGATCCCGGGAAGAGGGCTCAACCCCTGCTCCCCGGGATGACTCAGGCTCACCTAAAGGGTTCCTAGAACCTACTTCAACAACATCTACTGACTCGACAAAAGAAGACATTTAACCTTGAGAAGAAGGATCCTCGGGAAACGAAAGTGGAAGAAAGAAGATGAGCGCCGAGCTACCAGGACTTAGAACGGGAAAATATGAAAGAGTAGGGGCCCTGGAGCGGGCCCCACCTCTATTTATCACCACGAGCGACCTCATCCAACGGCGCCCTTCATCTCCCGCCAAAGCGCGCCTCCAATGGTTCCGATCGCTCCACTTGTTGTTCCCATACTGGACCGCACCCTTTTAGGCGTCGCAGGTCTGCATACGTCGCGTCAGCCAACCGACACTTGACACGTGGACCGTCACCTCAAAAGCAAGATGCACGAACTGGCGCACCTTCCTTAAATGTGGAGATCTCGCCCTGATTCATTGGCAGAAAAGACAGCTCACGGCCCGGGGATGCGTCCCGACGAAACCTTAGGAGGGAGCTCACCCCGGATGGCCCGGCAGTCCACTCCTGACCCGACCCGCTAGCTGGTTAGGATAAGAGTGGGGGGATAATGATGATGCTCAATATTGGCGATCCCCAAGATCAGGACACGTGGCAGATGGCGTGTCCTAGAACTCAAAAGAAAGGGCCCACAGGGGCCGACCAAGCCACCCCTGTACCCGACCTGCAAGCACAAGCTAGCCCTCCTCGGGGTCCCCTGCAAATTGGCCTCCTCGGCCCCTCGGCTCGCCCCGAGTTGCCACAAGACCAGGACTCCTCGGCTTTCCCGCTCGTCCCCGAGCCCCCCCGGCCGAGGCCGTCTTCCTCGGTCCTCCGACCAACTCCACCACTCACAGGCGTAACCGCCGCTCCGCAAATCTCGCCATGCACAGATTCTCCGCCAGCAACATCCCACGTTCCACGCTATCACGATCCCTATTAATGGGCGATCCGCTCTCTACGCGGGCGTAACGTCGGGAGCATAACTGCTGGCGAGATTCTCGCGCCTGCTGCTGCGTGCTACCACCACTATATAAACCCCCATCACAGAGGGGTCAAGTAAGCCATTTTTTACTCCACTAAGCCGTTACTCTGCTCGGACTCTAGACTAACTTAATCATCGGAGGGTCCTCGGTGGTACCAAACCACCCCGGGACTTCTTTGCAGGTATTCGGTGCTAAGCTCCTCAAATCACCAATTCCCTCAAAACCCATTGAGACCCACACGCAATAAGAGATCACCTCCAAAATCCATCGGGAGATCGACGGAAGACAACATCTGAAGGAGACCCGAAAAGGACCTCCATCAATCTTTTTTTTTATAACACTAAAGCTTCAATCCCTCTTAAATTTCCTAAAGGACTTTTTATTCTTTTAGCGTTCTTATCATGCTTAGTTGTTGTGCTTCGAGGTATAATTTCTTCTAGTTTGGAAAAGATTGAAGTGTTTTAGTATTTGTAAAACTAATTTTTTAAGTTTTGAGCTAAGTTTTTAGTGTTGTGGTTCTCTTTTGAGATCTTCTATAACTAGTAAACTCTAAAAAAATTTCAGAGAGTTTTCTGAGATGGTGAGCACAACTAAAAACCACACTCCAAGCACGTACCCAATTGGACCCCTCTTGGTCGCCAATTCAATCGTAAGGGCCGCAAATTGCGGGTGGATTGTTGAATTGGGGTCTGGGGTTTTTACAGTAGCTTCTATACAACCTAAATTAGACCAGTGTATATGCAACTTTATCCCATGTTACTTGTATGAAAATCTGTAACTCATATCTTATAAAGGTTTAAGGTTTTACGTTTTAGAAACTTGAGATTTGATTTTTGTTATTTCCGAAGGTAGTTCGATAGTGATAGCACGCGTTAAAAGACTTCGATTATACGTTCTAGTCTTATTACGTTAGAAATGTAGTAACATTTGCGTTTCGATTCTTATTTTGCTCTTGGTTAAATGTATAGGATCAGTAGTGGAGACGTCCGACGCGGCGAGAAATGGCAAGGCATTCGCGAGCTTCATCTAGCACGTATTGATATTAGGTGAGTAGGGGGACATTTACAAGTGGAAACTTGAGCAGATGACATATAGCACCCCCGACTACCAGAAACTTTATAAAATTCCGTATCGGTTTTTAAATACTATTAGCGATACGTAACTATATTTCTATTTAATGTATAAATTACATTGACTACCATGTCATCCTTAGTGTATAATCATACTTGCTAGAATAGATACACTAGATAGAACGCATGCACAATACTAATGATTTAATGTTGCACAGCTCACATACCTGCATGCTACGCTGCACATTATTAATACTGCCATGACACGTAGAATTACTATGTTTAACTATATTACCATGTTCCATGATAGCATTAGTTGCTATTTACCATATTCCATTACTCGAATACTGTAGTCCGTTTAATTACATGTTATAGTTGCTAAATATTACATGAACGAATTATTCTCTGTTGATATCATAGATTTGATATTTTTATGGATTTGAGAAACCACGGGCATCTTTTATAAAACGGATTATGTTTTCAAATGTGCGGTTTTCTCGTGATATGAGGATTTGGCGTCCACCATGAATTTTGGTTTTCATGATGAGATATCCGAATCGAGAAAGGGGTTAACCGATTACGGATACATGTGGACCCGATACGACTCTGAGGGGCAGAAAGACTGTAGGGAGGTACGGAGAGCCTAGCGAGGATGATCGATACCGGAGGTGATATTAGAGCCCGACGGATATCTGGAGGATTCCGACCGTGGCTGAGTTGATATCAGGAGAGGACCGATTGGTTAGCAGTGCCTACGATATCTATATTTTAGTGTTGATGATGGACACAAGTTTGATAAGGATTTTGAGAATGATTGACATTCTTCTTATATGACTCCATTTATATCGCACTTACGTTCATTATTACGCATTTCATATCATATCTTGTGACGTATACTTCTATTCACCGAGTTGGCAACTCAACCCCGTTGTGCCTTAGCTTCTTGCACGACGGACCGCACGGACACTTAGCGGTGTCGCGGACACATATATTAGGGTTCATCGCATATTTTGCCTAGGTGGGTTACGCGCATAATAACCGCCTCTTTTGTATATATTATACCTTGTACCTAGGGACACTCCATCAGGCCACCTGTATATTCTTTTGACTTAGATCAAGTTTGTGAATTTATGTATATTCTTTTGGGTTGAACTCGGATAGAGCCGACTAATTAGCTTTACTTACGCAGTTTATTTGTTATTTTGTTTGTGATCCTTCGCCTTTGAGTGTCGTATATAACCGCGTGGTTATGATTCTGTCGATTGGCGTTGAGATATCTCTCAAGTGGGGATGCCGTTATATTATATGTTATGTATTTGTTTTTATCAAAAATTATAAAGAAGGTGCTGCCGAAATTTCAAATACGAAAATATTTTCAACCCTATTTCAAAACACTTGATTTATGCTTTTAAACAACCAATCCTTGTTATGAAAATTGTGTTTCGTATTAAATACCTTTGAAAACTTCACCTTCTTTATTCTTTAAAATGGTTTAGATCTTCGTTTTAGGTTTACTTGGGTCGCGTCGACATCTTGAGGCATCACGTGATCTAAGTGCCGGTCATGTGCCAAATTGGGTCGTAACAAAGTTGATATCAAAGCTCTAGATTTAACCTTTGTCGAGTCCTAGGTTTGACTATGTGAAGTCTAGGGTATATATTTCGGAACCTAGGCTTAATCTTACGGAACTTAGACTTGACTTTGGGGGTATTAGACCCGAACATTCGTTATGTAGGTTGACCTTGGTATGATGGACTAGGTATGCAACACCCTAGTTCATTTATACCATATTCTATTTAATTATTTTCTTTATCTTGTGGCTAATTCTTGGTTTTATTTGTTTTGGGTGCAGATAGTGTTTTAGTATCTATGGTTAGTATTCGACCCGACCCGCATGCTTGAAACCTATCATGATTTAAGATTACGTCATATATTTACTAGTACAGAGGATCCGTGTACATCTAGCTTCTATATACATGTATAATATATTTTAGTATCCGCATATCTTTTAATAATAGAAATTAGAACTAAATAATATATTTTAATATCTAGTATGGCATGTTACCATACCCCATATCTTATTTTGCTTTTATTTTTTTACGTTTAAATCTCAAGATATCTAATATCAAATATTTACTAAATCCAGATATATTTTTGGAATTCTTTTAAATCTTAAATTAGGGGTATGAGTTATTTAAAATATATTCTTGCATTATGGTTGAGAAATTTACATATGTGAATTATTTTTCAAAATATATTTTTTGATGAGATTTTGGTGGAGATTGGTTGTAGTTTGATATTATCTATATACATTAAAACTAATATATATTTATAACCTAATTTAAACTATACTATATATATTAAACACAAAACTTCTCTCTCTCCACATAACATATATCTCCCTCATCAATTTATATATTCTCCTTATTAGTTCTTCAAGCCCACACGCATTCTCGCCGACGCAACTCCAGCTGCATCCTAGAATCTTAACCGAGCCATCAAAACTTGGTGTTGATTTGTATAGCGTCATGTTGCTTCCGTTCATCGCGTTTGTTTTGAGGCAAGTTTACAACTTGCTACATGCTATGCTTTATGTAATTTATATGCTTCCGTATCATCATCATCATCATCATACATCTATATCTATATAATTTATACACCGTAGTTATTTAACTTAATCGGTTTTATAAAATAAAATGTATGAAAGTTTACAACTTGCGACATGCTATAATTATATCTATAAATATATATCGTCGTAATATTTCTTATTATTATCTTTAATTAGTTTATAATCTGCATTTTATAATGTTATACAAAATATAGTTTGAAAATATTATAGTTTACACATGAAACGTCGTTGCAAAGCGGATACGACAAATCTGAAATTTATTATACACGTTACCTTATAAAATTCATTATAAATCATAGAAAAATCATTAGTATACGTTATTTAGTTCGTTACGAAGCTAAATCAGAATACTATAACTTTATGAAATATTTACTTACAAAATAAATTGTTTAAATAACTTAAAATGCAAATGAAAATATCTCTAAACTGCTGTCCAGGGAAATTCTAGCAGCAAAGTTTCAATTTCGAATATTCATAACTTTTTGTAGGAATTACCTGAGATACTTCAACTTATAAAAATGAAAACCTTATTGAATTATCTTTGTTTTGGTATAAGACATATCCCTTTTGGAGAACGTTTGTTATTTTTAAGCTATTTTACAAATCAGGGTGACGCTAATTTCTGAACGGAACTTTCTTGTGCATGGTTAATCAATACCACTTTTATAGTTATTAATCGGTTTGAATATGTTATCCATGTTAATATTATTATATCAATATCTATTTAATAAATAATAGTGCTTGTGTTTTAATATTCAGCAAATTTTACCGATTTACAGTTTTATAGTATCCGTCTGTATCCGTACGGTTTATTACATATCTAGTTGCACGCCGAGACCATATTATTTCATGTTACTGTTGTATTAGTGCACCATGCTTAATAATGTGCATCATACGTAGTCATGGAGTTGTAGATGTGATCCCTGATAAACATTGTGCATCCGTACTTTTACCGTGCTTCGATACTTGTTACAGTTTACTTTTGAGCATCCGTGTGATACATATGCACTACCTGACATGACCTGATACACCACTGCTTGACCTGATTCCTGATCTTGTTACTAATGCCGACATACCTGACTTATTTTCCCGACGGACACATCCTGTTGTCTATTCAGACAAAACCTGTACATACTTGATCCTGTGTTGGCATTAGTTTCATATTTATCAATACCTGAATTGAACACATAACTTGGGGGTAAGGGGAAATCAATGATGAAACCAAACTTGTAACTCGACAGTTCAATGCTTATACTGATCAGTTTTACGGGCTAGGCCAGCCCCGGGATGATGCTGCTGACATCATTCGTCTGTACATGTTACCTGTTTACTGCCTAGCGGCACGTCTCGGATTCAGCCCGAGAGTCTTGACCGTGGTCCCGGGCATGCACGGGATACTATTGAGTTACATCGACGATTCCATTAAATTGATTTCACAGACTTAAGAGTAGATAACCCAGTAATATAGTTTAGATTGCTTATCGCACTTTACATACACATACACACCTCACTGTCATATTCATGCTGTTGATTTATATTCATGCCTGCATATCTTGTTACATCCTGGTTATTACTATTGTTTGATATTATGACGCACTGACGTCTGGGTTTTGCATGGCCCAGATCCTCAATATCTTTTGCAGGCTGACCAGAAGCATTTCAGCCGACAGGCCGAACAGTGAGGCACATGTTAGTGTTTAGTTTAGTTTAGTTTTCTTTGCATACTTTTATTTCTTGATGTGAGCCCGTATTTTGGGACGTATTTCCAGATGTTATTGTTTATTGGATTTTATTGCTTCCGCATATATATTTCTTGACTCGTTTATTCTGGCAGATGGACATGTATTAGATAATAGCATATATATTTCTTGTTCTTGATATCTTATGGACAGCCGTAATGTGACTGTGGAGGGATGTTTGCTAACCACAGGTAGCATGGTTGGCTCTGTCGCGTACCGATCTTAGTGCACTCTGGGAAGCGGGGCGTGACAGGGCTTGTTTGGTATCAGAGCCATAGGATTTTGGTTAATCGAGTTTGATTCTTTTGTAGTTGGGTATTGGACCCAATACACGAATCAGAATACCCATAATTAGGAACATATCCTGCCACATTGTTATCGTGATTCTTGAATCATATCTTTCTCTTGACTCTTTACCTTGACGAGATGGAATGACGTTGCATCTCGGCTTGAAATCTTTTGGTTCCCTATTGTTTCTCCCTTCCTATTCCTTCGATTATGATACTAGGATTTGGGCGACTTGAACAGAGTTATGTGATTGTAACTATGAACTGCAGCATGGTTACAATTCGGTACTCTATTTAAGTAACTTGGAGTCTTATTCTTGATACATCTCCTTATTTTATGATCGTTATATTACCTTACTTCTCTCGGTTTCACTGCTTACCAGTTTATATTTTATCGCAAGCTTGAATCCTGTTTATCATGCTTATCTTCTTCAGTATCTTGGTTTCAGATGAAGTCGTTTCAGGTATCCTACTTATTTATGATTTTCCCGCATTAGCATTATTCGATTCAGGTGCATCCCACTGTTTTATGTCATCCAAGTTTATTACTGCACACTCGATTTCATGCACGGCCGTGTCTAGTTGTAGAGACATACACACTGGGAACGAGAAGATTATATCTAGTAGTGAGTGTAAGAATTGTTCGGTGGTTATCTGCGGACGTGAGTTATTCACAGATTTCTTGGTGATCGATATTGGCAGTTATGACGTCGTCTTAGGAATGGATTTTCTTGGCACTTTCCATGCTCAAATCGATTGTAGCGCAAAGAAAGTGATTTTCCAGATTCCTGGACATCCAGAGTTTGTTTTTGCTGGAGGTAGCAGTTCTGTCGGGCCAGTCGAGTTTAGGGTTAGGCCGACAAGCACCATTCTTGCGTCAATGGAAGTTGATAAGGAGGAAGCGCCAGTTGTAGTTCGAGAGTTCATGGATGTGTTCGAGGACATCTCGGGTTTACCGCTAAAACGAGATATGTGGAGTTCGTGATCAATCTTGTTCCTGGCGCAGCACCAATTTCAAAGGCATATTATCCGATGACACCAGTGGAGTTAGAAGAAGTCAAGAAGCAGGTTATCGAATTACTAGAGAAGGGTTAGATTCGCAGCAGCAATTCACCCTAGGGAGCTTCAGTTCTTCTAGTCAAGAAGAAAGATGGCACATGAAGGATGCGCATCGATTATCAAGAATTAAATCGGGTGACTACTAAGAACAAGTACCCGATCTTCCGCATTGGCGAATTATTCGGGCAACTCAGTGGCGCGAGGGTATTTTCGAAGCTGGATTTGCGATCCGGATACCATCAAGTTCGAGTTAAATCAGAGGATATTTGCAAGACTGCGTTCCGACCTCAATATGGGCATTACAAGTATTTAATGATGCCATTTGGAATCACGAACACACCGGCGATATTTATGGACTTGATAAACCGAATATTTTCACCGTTCTTGGACCAGTTTATAATGGTGTTTATCGATGATATTCTGGCCTATTCGAGGAGCCTAGAAGAGCATGCAGAACACTTGAAGATCGCACTACAAACGTTGAGGAAAGAAAGAATGTATGTGAAAATGGGCAAGTGTAAGTTTTGGCTTGAAGAAGTGAAGTTTTTGGGGCATGTCGTATCCAGAGATGGAATTGTTATTGATCCTGAAAGATTGCAGTAGTTCATGATTGGCCGATTCCGAAGAACGTAGCGGAGATTCGAAGTTTCCTTGGACTTTCAAGATATTATAGAAGGTTCGTAGAGAGTTTTGCTCGTTTAGCTGAACCATTGACCAAGCTAACGCGAAAGGAGGTACCATTCGTATGGACGGATAGATGTGCGTCAGCTTTCAAGGCTTTAAAGCAAAGATTGACAACCACTCTGATTTTGACAGTGCCAGATAGTTTCGGAGGGTTGGTTATTCACAGCGACGCATCTGGGAAAGGATTGAGATGTGTTCTGATACAGCATGGGAAGGTTATAGCCTACGCATTGAGACAGTTAAAGACCCATGAGAAGAATTACCCAACTCATGATTTGGAGCTAGCATCAGTGATTTTCGCTTTGAAGATTTGGAGACACTACTTATTGGGTGAAAGGGTCAAAGTATTCACCGATCACAAAAGTCTAAAGTATGTGTTCATACAGAAAGAGCTTAACATGAGACAGCGTAGATGGTTGGAGCTGATGGCTGACTATGATCATGATCTTAAGTACCATCCGGGGAAAGTTAATGTAGTGCCGGATGCGCTTAGTCGGTTGCCAGCAATTCGGATATTGACTGCAAAGAAGGAGCTTATCGAAGATTTTCGGAGATTCGAGTTGGAGATCGTGCTACCGCATTCTTCGGGACAGTTGATGCAGCTGCAAGTACAGTCATCGTTAATCGATACTATTAAAGCAGCGCAGTCGCACGATCTAAGATTGCAGAAGTTTCGAGAACAAACAGAAGCGGGACTTCGAACGGACTTGTTGATTCATGAAGATGGTTCGTTACGATATTGTAGCCATTTGTGTGTGCCAAAAGGAGATATTCGTGAAGAAGTTATGAAGGAGGCACACAGTTCCGCATATTCTGTACATCCAGGAGGCACGAAAATGTACCGTGATCTACGACAACATTTCTGGTGGGAAGGCATGAAAAGGGAGATTGCTCGCTTTGTATCGAAGTGCTTGGTGTGAGAGTAAGTTAAGGCTGAACATCAAAGAGTAGTTGGTTTATTGCAACCACTTCCGATTCCTCAGTGGAAGTGGGAACATATAACCATGGATTTCGTGACGGCTTTACCGCAAAGTGCAAAGGGTAATAATGCAGTTGGGTTGATTGTTGATTGATTGACCAAGGCAACTCATTTCATACCATTTTGAGTTGGTCAGTCGACGGAAGCGTTAGCAGAGCAGTACATGCAGGAGACTGTGAGATTGCATGGAGTACCTGTGAGAATCGTTTCCGATCGTGATACCCGATTCTTATCGTACTTCTGGAGGAGTTTACAGGAAAGTTTGGGGACTCGATTGAAGTTTAGCACCTCTTATCATCCTCAGACAGATAGCCAGTCCGAAAGAATGATCCAAACTCTCGAAGATATGTTGAGAGCTTGCATGTTGGACTTCAAGGGTTCATGGAAGGATCATCTACACTTGGTGGAGTTTTCGTATAATAACAGCTTTCAGGTGACTATCCAGATGGCTCCATTCGAAGTATTATATGGTCGCAAGTGTCGCTCACCCGTCTGTTGGGACGATGTTGGAGAATGAAGATTATTGGGACCAGATCTTATCGTGCAAACCGTGGAGAAAGTTAATATGATCTGGAATCATATGAAGTCAGCGCAAGATCGACAGAAAAGTTAGGCCGATACATCAAGAAGACTTCTGGAGTTCGCAATTGGTGATCTTATATTCCAGAAAATATCACCGACCAGAGGAGTGATTCATTTTGGGAGTCGAGGTAAACTTAGTCCTCGATTCGTAGGGTCTTTCAATATTATCAAGCTCATTAGTGAAGTAGCTTATCGGTTGGCGTTACCACCATCCTTGGCGAGTGTTCATGATGTGTTTCATGCATCTTAACTCCGTAAGTATTTTCGAGATGAGACGCACGTACTGAATCATTCGGAGCTGACAGTAAGGAAGGACTTGACATATGAAGAACGACCAATATTGATTGTTGATCGAAAAGAAAAGGTCCTCAAGAACAAGGTTATCCCTCTAGTACTTGTTTCATAGGGGAATCGTTCGCACGGAGAATCGACTTGAAAACGAGAAGACGAGATTCGACAGAAGTTTTCACACCTCTTTTCTTAGATTCATGTTTTCTTGTCTTTTCTCGTTCCGGGAATTTCGAGGACGAAATTCTTTTGTAGTTGGGTATAATGTAACACCCTAGTTCATTTATACCATATTCTATTTGATTATTTTCTTTATCTTGTGGCTAATTCTTGGTTTTATTTGTTTTGGGTGCGGATAGTGTTTTAGTATCTATGGTTAGTATTTGACCCGACTCGCATGCTTGAAACCCATCATGGTTTAAGATTACGTCATATATTTACTAGTACAGAGGAATATATACATGTATAATATATTTTAGTATCCGCATATCTTTTAATAATACAAATTAGAACTAAATAATATATTTTAATATCTAGCATGGCATGCTATCATACCCCATATCTTATTTTACTTTTATTTTTTTTACGTTTAAATCTCAAGATATCTAATATCAAATATTTACTAAATCTAGATATATTTTTAGAACTCTTTTAAATCTTAAATTAGGGGTATGAGTTATTTAAAATATATTCTTGCATTATGGTTGAGAAGTTTACATTTGTGAATTATTTTTCAAAATATATTTTTTGATGAGATTTTGGTAGAGATTGGTTGTAGTTTGATATTATCTATATACATTAAAACTAATATATATTTATAATCTAATTTAAACTATACTATATATATTAAACACAAAACCCCTCTCTCTCCACATAACATATATCTCCCTCATCAATTTATATATTCTCCTTCTTCGTTCTTCAAGCCCACACGCATTCTCGCCGATGCAACTCCAGCCACATCCTAGAATCTTAACCGAGCCATCAAAACTTGGTGTTGATTTGTATAGCGTCATGTTGCTTCCGTTCATCGCGTTTGTTTCGAGGCAAGTTTACAACTTGCTACATGCTATGCTTTATGTAATTTATATGTTTCCGTATCATCATCATCATCATCATCATCATCATCATACAGCTATATCTATATAATTTATACACCGTAGTTATTTAACTTAATCGGTTTTTTAATATAAAATTTATGAAAGTTTACAACTTGCGACATGCTATAATTATATCTATAAATATATATATCATCGTAATATTTCTTATTATTATCTTTAATTAGTTTATAATCTGCATTTTATAATGTTATACAAAATATAGTTTGAAAATATTATAGTTTACACAAGAAACGTCGTTGCAAAGCGGATACGACAAATCTGAAATTTACTGTACATGTTACCTTATAAAATTCATTATAAATCATAGAAAAATCATTAGTATACGTTCTTTAGTTCGTTATGAAGATAACTCAGAATACTATAACTCTATAAAGTATTTACTTGCAAAATAAATTGTTTAAATAACGTAAAATTCAAATGAAAATATCTCTAAACTGCTGTCCAGGGAAATTCCAGCAGCAAACTTTCAATTTCGAATATTCATAGCTTTTTGTAGGAACAACCTGAGATACTTCAACTTATAAAAATGAAAACCTTATTTAATTATCTTTGTTTTGGTATAAGACACGTCCCTTTTGGAGAATGTTTGTTATTTTAAAGCTATTTTACAAATCAGGGTGACGCTGAATTTCTGAACGGAACTTTCTTATGCATGGTTAATCAATACCACTTTTATAGTTATTAATCGGTTTGAATATGTTATCCATGTTAATATTATTATATCAATATCTATTTAATAAATAATAGTGCTTGTGTTTTAATATTTAGCAAATTTTACCGATTTACAGTTTTATAGTATCCGTACGGTTTATTACATATCTAGTTGGACGCCGAGACCATATTATTTCATTTTACTGTTGTATTAGTGCACTATGCTTGATAATGTCCATCATACGTAGTCATGGAGTTGTAGATGTGATCCCTGATAGACATTTTGCATTCGTACTTTTACCGTGCTTCGATACTTGTTACAGTTTACTTTTGAGCATCCGTGTGATACATATGCACTACCTGACATGACCTGATACACCACTGCTTGACCTGATTCCTGATCTTGTTACTAATGCCGACATACCTGACTTGTTTTCCCGACGGACACATCCTATTGTCTATTCAGACAAAACCTGTACATACTTGATCCTGTGTTGGCATTAGTTTCATATTTATCAATACCTGAATTGAACATATAACTTGGGGGTAAGGGGAAATCAATGATGAAACCAAACTTGTAACTCGACAGTTCAATGTTTATACTGATCAGTTTTACGGGCTAGGCCGGCCCCGGGATGATGCTGCTGACATCATTCGTCTGTACATGTTACCTGTTTACTGCCTAGCGGCATGTCTCGGATTCAGCCCGAGAGTCTTGACCGTGGTCCCGGGCATGCACGGGATACTATTGAGTTACATCGACGATTTCATTAAATTGATTTCACAGACTTGAGAGTAGATAACCCAGTAATATAGTTTAGATTGCTTATCACACTTTACATACACATACACACCTCACTGTCATATTCATGCTGTTGACTTATATTCATGCCTGCATATCTTGTTACATCCTGGATATTACTATTGTTTGATATTATGGCATACCGACGTCTGGGTTTTGCATGGCCCAGATCCTCAATCTCTTTTGCAGTCTGACCAGAAGCATTTCAGCCGACAGGCCGAACAGTGAGGCGCATGTTAGTGTTTAGTTTAGTTTAGTTTTCTTTCCATACTTTTATTTCTTGATGTAAGCCCGTATTTTGGGACGTATTTCCAGATGTTATTGTTTATTGGATTTTATTGCTTCCGCATATACATTTCTTGACTCGTTTATCCTGGCAGATGGACATGTATTAGATAATAGCATATATATTTCTTGTTCTTGATATCTTATAGGCATCCGTAATGTGACTGTGGAGGGATGTTTGCTAACCACAGGTTGCATGGTTGGCTCTGTCACGTGTCGATCTTAGTGCACTCTAGGAAGCGGGGCGTGACAAGGTAACTCAAGTAGAGTAACGCAGTGTACGTATGTTTCGCGGCATATTTACAATCACTTAAGTGACCTTAGGATTTATGTATTATTAACTATTTCCTTGACTCTTTGCATCTTTTATTCATATTGTTACATCTTACCAACTTTCGTTTCCTTGTTCCAGTTGCCATGGCCACACGGGCTGAGAGTGCCTTAACAAAAAATGCAGCTAGGACAGATCCACCAATGACGGGGACTGACCGGCAGGGCATCCCGATGGCATATGGATCCTCCTCTTCCCGACTGGATGACTAGACTGGAAGAGGGCATGTTGGGCTTACAGAAGATGATGGGGCAGTTGGCTGAAGCTACCCGGATTTAGAGGCAAGATGATGTACTGTCTGTTTTAGAGCCTGTTGTACCTCCTGTTCGAACGGTCAATCTCATTGTCACAGGAGTTATGGAAGTATCGCTTTCGGAGTTTATGAGGCTGAAACCTCCGGTGTTCACAGGGGCAGATGCAGCAGAGGATCCCCAGTCATTCCTCGACAGGATGGCTAGGATCAGTAGGGCCTTGAGGTGCTCATATGAGAGGTCGATGGAGCTGATTAGTTTTCGGTTAGAGGGACTTGCCCAGACATAGTGTGAGTCGATCGAGAGAAGGCATGCTGCAGATGTTCCTCCGATGACATAAGCAAAGTTCTCTGAGGTCTTCCTAGCCCGGTTCTTTCCACAGAGCGTGAGAGATGCCAGAGCTCATAGTTTTAAGGCGTTGCACAAACCAGCGAGTATGTCCATAGCCGACTTTGACTTGCAGTTCACCCAGCTGTCACGCTATGCTCCGTACTTGGTCCCACCAAGGAGCTCTAGGTGAAGAGATATGTGAGGAGTCTTGATACCCAGTTGTTCCTTGCCCTTAGCACTCAGCACTTCGCTATGTATGCCGAGGCTATGGACGCAGCGATACGGGTGGAGGAGCGTCTGAATGAGACGACGGTTGTTCCGGAACCGAAGAGAGTTCATTCCGGTACTCCATTTTCCGGACAGAAAGACCGTGGCTGATTCATTCCAGGGTGTGGCGGCAGCAGAGGTTGGACCTAAGGCCGGATGTATAGCTCGTATCCTAAGGGGCAGAGGTCACCGTCGACATGCTTTAGCTGCGGGAGTCCAGATCATTTTTACAGGGATTGTCCCACGAGACGTCAGGGCGGGGCCGTGAGTTTTCAAACTGCTTTACCCCCTCCACATCATCCTCCGATGGCCTTACTCCCTCCGCCAGTCACTGCTCCGTGTCAGACATTTACTCCTAGAGGCCGTGGTGTTGGTGGCCGTGCACAGAGGGGACTCAGAGCCTGAGGCAGAGGATCATAGGGAGGAGGTGAGGTCCAGGCTAGGGTTTTTGCCTTGACTCCCCAGGATGCCCAGGCATCCAATGCAGTAGTTACAGGTACTCTTCCAGTGTGTTCTTTCGATGCACATATTTTGTTCGATCCCGGTTCTACGCACTCGTATGTATCCTCACACTTTGCACCGACACTGGGTAGAGATTCGTCATTACTAGACCTGCCGTTAGTAGTGGTTGCTCCCGTGGAAGAGTTTTTCATAGCCCGACATGTATATAGGTCATGTTCTGTGCGGATTAGCGATAGAGATTCATTCGTCAATCTGATTCTTCTTCAGATTTCGACGTTCTTCTTGGCATGGATTGGTTGGCCGCTTGTCACGTGTACGTTGATTGCCATATGAAGGCGGTCAGATTTTGTTTTTCTGGTGAGCCAGTTCTTGTTGTGCAGGGGTATTGCAGCGCCACTCCTGCCAATCTGATTTATGCACTACGTGTTAGTCGGCTTTTGAAGAAGGGGTGTCGTGGGTTCTTAGCGTTTATTCGGGATATTAGAGCTGCAGAGGTTCCATTGGACTAGGTTCCGATTGTGTGAGAGTTTGCCGATGTGTTCCCGGATGAGCTACCCGGATTACCACCAGAGCACAATATTGAGTTCTGCATTAACCTGATCCCCGGCACGGGGCCTATTTCTATACTTCCCTATCGGATGGCCCCGACGGAGCTCAAGCATCAGTTGCAAGAGCTGCTTGACAAAGGACTTGTTCGTCTGAGTGTATCGCCATGGGGAGCTCCTGTCATGTTCGTTAAGAAGAAAGATGGCAGCATGAGATTGTGTATCGATTATCGTCAGCTGAACCAGGTTACGGTGTGGAATAGGTATCCATTGCCTCGCATTGACGATTTGTTTGATCAGCTGCAGGGAGCAGGATAATTTTTGAAGATTGATTTGTGATCGGGATATCATCAGTTGCGGGTTCGGAATGATGATATTCTGAAGACTACTTTTCGGATGCACTATGGGTATTACGAGTTCTTGGTGATATCGTTCGGCTCACCAATGCCCCGGCAGTGTTCATGGATCTGATGAACCGGATCTTCAAGCCGTTTCTTGACCAGTTTATTATCGTTTTCATAAACGATATCTTGGTCTACTCTAGGAGTCGAGAGGATCATGAGTAGCACTTGAGGATTGCGTTACAGACTCTGCGAGAGCATAAGCTTTTTGCTAAATTCTCGAAGTGCGCTTTCTGTCTTGATAGTGTGGAATTCTTGGGTCATATCGTTACGAGAGACATAATGCAGGTGGATCTGAAGAAGATTGAGGCGGTACATGTTAGGAATATGTATGGCCTAGAGGCCATTATTATATATTATAGTGGATGCTTGGACATATATATATATATATATGACTTTCTTGCTCGATATGATAGTATGCTATCTGGTTGCTCTTTATCTAAACATGTGCACTTGTTTTAGTTTACTATCTCATTGATACATATTGATAAAGCCCTTAGAATGTTGGCTTGACTACCAGGACTATGATGCGGTTTATACTAATGGGGCTTGTGTAGTCCGCAAGCACATCCTTTAACAGTTCCTAGTCGAGAAAGTATCGAGACAGAGTATCGATGTTCCAAAGTAGACTAGTGTGTACATTTCTTGACCCTGTATGGGGCGATGGTTGATCCCATAACCATTGGTGTTTGACATCAAAGATTATGCATAAGTGCACATTGGAGAATGAGTACACCGAACAGGACTCGCCGAGAACTCCTAGATGGTACCAAATCTATCGTCAGATAGCAGTTCTCTGGTAACACTTGTACATGTTAGTCTGTAGACCCGAGATCGTCATAGTGTCTTGTGTGGTTCCCACTGTGCTTTGATTTTCTCCCTACCACGGCTCAAAGGAGTCATGCAAACAGGTGGATTTTGGGTACAGTCCCGAGTCACATGGAGGCAGTGAGCGATAGGAGGGGTTTCGTCTCTCCCGGTATTGGGAGTTGATGTTGCGCTATACTTTATTGGCTATAACAGCAAGGCCCTGACCAGGGCAGATGAGATTTACTGGTAAGAGTTATCAGTAGTTTCTCGAAAGGTTATAGGCCACACATCGGCATGACTTCTCAAGTTAGTGGGGTCTGACGATTTCACCCCCCAGACTCGATATGCAACATATTAGACGAAGAGACCGGACTGTACGGTAGGTGTTGCTTATAGGCTCTACGGGAGTTTGGACAAGTTTGCTTGTTGATTTTCTATTCGTTCAATACCTGGGTAGCCGTTACGTCCAGCTAGTACCGCTGACGGCTTGTGGGTATCTGATGTGATTATTACCTACTGCTGGCGTATTGACAAATCTTTAGAGTCCCACATAGAGGTCTCTTAGCTCAAGCGAAATGAAGTAGGGCACGTATGGAGATATGTGCGGGAGCTTGATTAAATACGAGTATGTTGTACTGTATTCTAATCCAGCGTTAAATGATATCAGCCGGCTATAACTGGATTATTGAATCAAGTGTTGATTCAATAATTTGATATATTTATATATGTTTATATATATTTAGCCCGGTTATATATGATATAACCGGATTATTGAATCAACTGTTGATTTAATATCTAATATTGAATATTAGCCGGGTATATGTGATATAACCGGATTATTAAATCAAGTGTTGATTTAATAATTTGCTATACATATATATATTTGATATTAGCCGGTTATATATGATATAACTGGATTATTGAATCAAGTGTTGATTTAATAATTTGATATATATTTATATTATATATATATATATATATATATAAACTAATATTAAGCTTGCATTAAGATTTTCTTCTCTTTATAAATATATTTATATATGTGACACACACACACACACACACACACACACACACATAATGGAGGAAAGGTGCCATAGGAGGGGATTTCCTCCTATGGCGTCGAAAAAATGCACCCTCCGTGATTTTTTTTCGACGATCGGCATACATAGCCTCCATTTTTATCATCTAAGATGTGGATACACCAAATTTCATGTGATTATACCATTTTTCACTGATGATTTAGTTGGTGCAAAATTAATGGTTTACCGACAATAGAACTTTTTACATTGCTAATTCAACGGTGAAAAAGTAGTGGAATCACATGAAATTTGGTGTATGCACATCTTAGTTGATAACGATGATGATGATGGATCCCGATCGTCGGAAAAAGTGGTGGGGGTTGTATTTTTTCGACGCCATAGGAGGAAATCCCCTCCTATGGCCTCTTTTCTCCATTATTCTCTATAGACACACACACACACACACACATATGAATTTGTGTCATGGTAGATGATACATAGTGTAGGGTTTTCCTAGCACCTCATCATGGTTTGGGTTGCATCAAACATGCTATAATTAAATTTTTTTGGGGTGCTAAGTAAACCTACCTAGGATCAAACTAGAAATTAAGGTAACAAAACATAGTATCACATACTAAAAGAGAGTTTAGCACTAAGAGATGAGAAATACAACCTTTGTAGATCTCCTCTTTGTGACTCCTTGGTTCAATTCGATATTTGGACGGGTCCGCTTGAGTCCTTCGTTGTCCACGACGATCCACCGCGGAGTACCTTGGCTCAAGCTCCTTGCTTCACTAGAACAAAGTAGAAGTGATGTAAACAACTTAAACTAGTGGGATAAACTAGTGTAGATTGGTGATATGGGTTTGGATCTCACTTAAAAACTTTTCTTTTTATCTTCTTCACTCACTTTTGAAGAGGTAGTAAGCTTTTAGGAAGAAGAAGAGGGAGAAAGCTAAGCAAGCTCAAGATAAAAACTTATGCCAAAAATAAAGAGAATAATGAATATATGAGAGAGTCACACTCACTCATAAACATGGTTCTAAAATATCTAGATATTTTGTTATTGGGTTAAAAAATAAGTGTAGAGATTAAACAATGGTTTAAGTCATGGTCAACTAAGGAAGTGTGTAGAAACAAAGCAACCATGATTTAATCCCAATTAATTCTTCAATCAATAATCAAAATAAATAAATATCCAAACCATGTGAGTCTTGCATAGCCAACTCCAATGTATCATCAACCATGACACATGTATGCATGCATGTGTGCATTCACATCAACATATGTACATACATACATTCATGCATACAACAAATAAATAAAGAAAAAGGTTATAAGTGAAATGACTAATGGTCATTAATATTAAATCAACAATTGATTTAATATACCGATCATATCACATACGACCCGATCAAAAGAAAATGCCAGATTATAATGTGGTATCATATACACGCATTTAATCAGGCACCCGCGCATATCACCATATGCACCCCACATCGTTTCGCTTGAGCTAGGTAACCCCTTTGTGGGACTCTCTGACTCGTCAATACGCTGGCAGTAGGTGATGATCATATCAAACACCCATAAGCCACAAGTGGTCAGCTAAACATAACGACCACTCAGGTATTGAGCGAGCAGAAGAAAAACAAGCGAACCTGTCAAAACTCCTATCGAGCCAACCGGCAACACTTACCGTACAGTCCGGTCTCTTCTTCAGATATGCTGCATATCGAGTCTAGGGATGACATCGTCGACCCCAATAACTCAATAAGTCATGCCGATATATAGCCTATAACAGATCGAGAAACTACTGATAACTCTTATCAGTAAATCTCATTAGCCCTGGCCAGGGACTTGCTGATATAGCCAATCGAGCACAGCGCAACATCAACCCCTTATACCGGAAGAGACGAAACCCCTCCTATCGCTCATTGCCTCCATGTATCTCGGGACTGTACCCAAAAGCCACCCGTTTGCACGAATCAGTTGAGCCGTGGTAGGGTGGAAATCAAAGCACAGTGGGAGAACACACAATACTCCATGACGATCTCGGGTCTACAGACTAACATGTACCGGTGTCACCCGAGAAATGCTATCCGAAGATAGATATAATACCATATAGGAGTTCTCGGTGAGTCCGTCCAGTGTACCCAGTCTCCACTGAGCACCCGCATACAATCTTGATGTCAAACATCAATGAATATGGGATCATCCATCGCCCATCACATGGGTCAAGAATCGTATACGCTAGTCTACTCTGGAATATCGATGCCCTGTCTCGATACACCCACGACTAGGGACATTACAGGATATGCTTATAAACTATACATGTCCCACTAGTATGATCTCCATCATAATCACAATAGTCAAGCAAATATCCTCAGGGCTTTATCAACATGTACCAAATGAATAAAAGCATGATCAAGTGAACATGTCAGATAAAGAGTAACCAGATAGCATACTATCATGTCGAGCAAGAATGTCCTCTGAATATATACATGTATAAATACATACACTATCAAATAATGGCCTCTACGGCATACATATATCCAACACATGAAACTAGGATATATGAGAATCACACTAGAGGTGAGGATGAGAAGATAATGATAAATATATATGAATTAAACAAAAAAGAAATGAGTCATGGTTTGTAGAAGCTTTTAGAAACCATGACTCACATATTCTATTTTGTTTTTATTCATTGATATTTATCATTCTCATCTCATCTTATCTCTTTACAAATGGTTCATTCTCAGACTCCAAGTTCATCCTCATCTTCTTTTTCATCTCCTCACTAGACATTTTCTAGCATGAGAAAAGAAAAGAGAAAATATTTCTAGTGGTCACTTTCTTTTCATCGAAATTCATCTCCTAATCATATATCGGTAAAGTGGAGTTATTCCCGATACCTTTCTTTTTAAAACCTAGAACTCCCTTTTCCTTTATATATTGATCAATCTAATTTTACCACATTACTTATAACTTTAAATACCAATGTTTAGATTCAAGTTTAACCAAAATTTTCATGTGAAACGAACAAAAACGAACTTTTTCATTAAAATACCTTAAACTTTATTATCAGCTCTTTTTGATATTGTTAAAATAATACCTTTAGGAAAACTTTACGGGGTAATGACCTACCCCACACGCACACCTTGGTTTCATAACACGATGCCTATATATATGTGTGTTTGGTTCAAAAAATAACTTTACAATAAAATACCAAATCTTTTAAAAACAACGGTATTTTGTAATCCTTGGCAAATACGCCTCTACAGCCCTCTTTAGGGGACCTGCTAATGGATGGTGCGGATTATCGCACATCCTTGGAACAGTAGAGCGAGATACAGAACTCCTCACGGAGTATTCAATCTCGAAAGGAAATAAAATACGGTTTTTAAGAAATACGACTTTTCTAAATAAAACTATTTTTTAAAAATTATACAAAATTATAAATACATATTTTCAATATATAATGAAACCATATTTTTCTTTAAAAAACGAAAGATTAAAGAATGTGAATAAAATACCATCAAGTTACCAAAAAAGGCCAGTTTTCAATAAAATACCATAAACTTTTTTAATATTTATCGTTAAAATACCCCAATACTTAAAATACATGTTCATGAAAATCCTAAGTAATACAAATCACTCTCGAGATTTATTTTTAATCTATATTAAAATATTTTTACATAAAACCCTCTCGAGATATACAAAACAATATTTTAAGGACTCTAATAAATATAGGTTTAAGCGGGATCAATTCTCTTGAGCCCTAGAGAGCCGGAGAAAATGAGTGCTTGCCTATTCAGCTTAGACAACTTAACAGAGTTATAAATGGCATTTGCCTTGGAAAAAAACACAAATCCTGCCGTCCATGTGCAGCAGTTGCCGATTACTTCCGAACCAATTGATCTCCCAGAATCCAAGCGCGTAACAGCAGAGTCGTATCCTTCCGGGCTTTTATCGTCAATTCAAGAGTTAAATCTGTCCACAAGAGTCTGACTCAATCTGACTCCAAACTCAAACCTGAATCCAAAATTAAACACGAACTTGAAAACTTGATCAAAAGCTTGAATACTCGAATTCAAATATCAAACTCAAACTTGCATACTTGATATTACTTGACCGAACCATAGTTATAACTTAATATGAACTCAACATGACCACTTGAACACATGATTACATCTTGAACATGAACCTGAACATTTTATATTCATGGTTTCAGCCAAGACCTGTAATCTTGATCCATACAATACATTACGCGGGGATAAAGAGGTAGATTGGTACGGAACGTGTATCGTGGTACAAGAGGTCACTTTAAAAGACACCTACATGAATTCACGTGCCGTTGTCCCGTGGGTTATGACGGGGCCCTGTACTACATGTTACAATAGTCCACGGGGTAAGATGGACTTCTCTCGTATACATGAATATCTTTTTTATCAAATTACAAATAACCATGTTAGAATAACTATCCTATATTTGTGAGCGATCATATACAAATTGATGATGTTTTTGGAAAAGTGTTTTTGTAAAGTCACCGCAATCAATAACGGTGTCGCTAGTAGCTAGCCGGGATGAGTACGGGTCGTTCTCAGGGAAACCTTGAACATTTATCTTACTTTAGATGATTTGATTGAAATATGAATGGTTTGTTCTAGATATACGATATACTGATGTAGATTTTATGAGGAAGAGATTTGTAGGGTTCATAGAATTTGGTAGTAATAGATGATTAATTAAAGATAACTGATCAGTCGAAAATATTGCATATTTAACACATCAATTTCCCTACTATTTGCAATCATCTAAAGGTGTTCGGTATGAATATAGCACATATTAGCAAATTGACTGTAAAATACCAAATAACTTGTGTTATATATTATAACCGGCATTTTTGAGGGAAATTGAGTGTTTATCATTGCATGCATCATCTGTGTATATCACAACACTTGTCTCGAGAATGTGTGCAGGAAATTCCAGGTAAAAGAACCGAAACTGTGAAAAGTGCTGATATAAATACGTCAAGTCTTTGACCTGAGATCTAGCAGAAATCAAGAAAGAAACATAGGATTCCAGACATCAGATAAAGACCCAAAAAGCAAACAAAGAACAGCCCAGAAACTTCATGCAGCAAATCAACCACATGGCCGCGGATCCGCAGCCAAGTTGGCCTATCCGCCGTGGATCCGCGGCGTAATTGACACGTCAGCGCTTCACAATTCTCTAAGTGGCTTCTTGTAACAACCCTTACTTCTAGAAGACTCTCAAAGACCACGTGGCTTCTTCCAGAAGGCTCTGCATAACAAACTCACTCTAGAATATTCCTTGCAACAATGTTCTTCTAGAAGGCTCTCTCCAACAATCTTCTTCTAGAAGCCTCCTTATAACAAGCTTTTTCTAGAAGCCTCCTTGTAACAACTCATTCTAGAATATTTTCTCCAACAAACTTCTTTTAGAAGATTCTTTCTAACAACCTAGCTTTGGAGGGAAAATTCAAATGAGGTGGTTCATTTTGGAGGGAAAATTCAAATGAGGTGGTTATAAAATGAGATCTAGATCTAGGGTTTTGGGGGGTTCAATTTGGAGGGAAAAATTGTAGATCCAAATCAAATTCAAATCAAATTGAGTGACACAATTTGATCGAAATCAAGATCTATTGAGTGCCGATTCAAGCAAGAAGCCTTCAACCTTTTAGAAGCGACGCCGATCTTTAACCGAGCAAGTGATCCATGACGATCCGCGACTTACGGAGACGGTGCAGAGCTAATTCGACGATCGAGTTCTTTCCTCAAATTCTTGTAGTTCTTGAGCAAATTGTAACGAAATTGTTGAATAATAAAAGGTGAAATTTATTTATCTTGATTATCTTTATATTTGAGCATTATGATGAGTTTTCGATTCTTGATTGATTTCTTTATTATAATGTTTGAGTAAAAACTCCGCTCGTGGAGGAATCGAGAGAATAGATAGATGATGATGATTACAATCTTGAAACGATTCTTAAGTCCTATGAGTTTTGTAAACTCTAGAAAATTGAATCACCAACAACCTAGTTTTGAGCGAGATACTTTATTGAATGTTTTCGCTCTTAATTAGAGATCAACGATTGGTGATTGAATTTCCTAGAGGCTAGAGTTTGAATGATAATCAACGAAAGGACAAGAGATGATGATGGAGAACCCTAGTTTCTTCAAGAGATCCCTAATCCTTGTTGATCATCATCGATCTAGCAACAAATCATCAATGGATAGGAATACGTAATCACAAGTCTTCATCCTCACTATAGATTCGATCGATTCCTACGAGCTTCATTACAAATCTTGATAGTTCATTAGATTTGGACATCTTCTAGAATTTTATTGATTCTTGATCTTTAGATTTAGTCTTTACTATTCTTGAAACTAAATTTCAAAATTCTTGAATCAATTTTCTTGCAATTTTTCTTTTATCTTTTCATTTCGACTCATCTAAAACGAAAGCGAGCAAAACACACATCTCAGTAGACGATCCGTATTCATTAACACGCTACATCGACACCGTTAATTGATTGCGGTATAAATTTCTTTGATTGTGATCTTTATACATTTTCAAAACACGACACACAAAGAATCATTCAATCAAATGGCGCCGTTGCCGGGGATGTGTGCTATTTTGTTCATTTTTGTTATTTGAGTTGAAAAATTATCATTCCATCAATTTTTAGATCAAAATTCGTAACAAGTGGTTAACGATTTGTTGTGATTTGTTGCGAGGAAATCTGAAATCTGTGGAGCGAGAGGAAAATTTTTCTAAATATTACAGAGAGTTCAGTGAGTGAACAGGAGCAGCTGCAAGAAATTTTGTGCAGTGATCAAGCTAACGCACCGCGCTTCCGCGACCGTAGAGGACATCTCGCAGCGGTTCTGTGGCCATCCTAGGGACTCGCTGAACCAAATTTGCTCAGTGACTTTCTGACTTTCTTATCTCCTCCTTGATCTGCTCCATTAACCAATTTCTGCAGGTTTCTTTGCAAAAATTCGTAGCGCCGCAAAAATAAAATTTGTTGCGTGATTTGATCTTGCTTGTTTGCATATTTTAATACGGAAATTAAGGGGCACGACTAAATTCAGATTAGGTGGGGAGTTCATTACCCTTCCTAAGCCCCAAAAATCACAAACTTGCATCCGCATCACCCTCATTAATTAAAAGAAATCTAGACAAGGTTCTAAGAACTGTCGCGCTCAATTAGGATAGAAGGAGGTCGTGGGTAATCTATTTCTTATCCGCGTTTCTTTTGTGGTGTCTAAGGCAAGTGTGTCTAAGGCAAGTGGTTACTTAATTAGGCCCACTACTTACGTAGTGGAGAACCTCCCACTTACCTGGCACTTACCTGGCCACAGAAGGGGCAAAGAGGCAGTAGAGGATTGATCCTGCGACTTGTCTTCTGGAAGTCTAGGAGCGGTCTAGTGACTTGACCTAGGTGACCACTAGATTTAGGGTTGCTTGTGCATTTTTTGTGATTTGAATTTTCAAAAAATCCGTATTTTCTTTTTCAAAACAAACACCAACCAATCTTTCCTCTAATTATTACCAACGCTGCCACTTGTGCTACAACCATTTAGCACATGTTAGACTGGATACGGGATTCCATTTCCTATCTTGTCCGCGTTTCTTTTATCGACCCCAGAGTCGGTAATTCTTCGTCTTCTTCCCCACCACCCACTACGACCGCGATGGACGGATTTCCATCAAACTTTAACACCACTCTGCCACCGCCTGCAGGTGCGCAGAATCCTCCACGCATTTCTCTTCAAGAGAGATGCTATCCTTCACGTGTTCTGAATACGAGACGAATCCCATCCGAGAGGTTGGTTCTTGCGATTGAAGGCGACGAAGAAAGAGCAAGAAAACGGCTGCAGACAGATGCAGCAAGAAAACGGAAGTCCGCTTCCTGCCTCTTCTAGTTCCTCTCGGGCCGGGCGGTAGCGGGCGCGGGAGGAAGAAACCTCTGTAACTACTTGACACTGAAGACTTTAGTAGATCTTGACCTACAGGCAACACCGGCGAGACCCGGGAAGGCAACCCCTGTCTTTCTATACCACCAGCCAATGGGGACAATTTCGAAATTAAACCCAATTCATCAAACTTTTACCCAAATTTCACGGGCTCAAGTCTGAAGATGCATACGTGTTTATCACCAAATTCGAAAACATATGTGCTTTGATGGGTAATTCACAACTGTCTTTGGATGCTCTGCGTTTACATCTTCTCCCATTTACTTTGTGCGATTTGGCCGAGAAGTGGATTTACAACACCCCCGCACATTCTATTTCAACATGGGACGAATTCGTTGCAGCATTCCTTAAGAAATTTTATCCCAATCATAAGACCGCCCGTGTTCGGAGCGAAATCTTCAAATTTACCCAACTTCCCAATGAACCATTCTGGAAATGCTTTGAACGGTTCAAGGATCTTCTTTTACAATGTCCTCATCACGGAATCCCCAGATGGGATTTGTGTCGAGTTATCTATGAGGGTATTGATCTCACGACAAAACAGATGCTTGAAACCATGTATCATTGCCAATTCCTATCTAAAGATGATGGTGAAGCTTGGAAATATTTATAAGATTTAGCTCAAAACACTTTACAATGGGAAAGTGTTAGACCACCATCACCTAGGGATGATACCAGTCAGCTCGATATTTCCGTAACAATGAGAGCCGAAATGGCCTCAATGCAAAGGAAGCTCGATGCTCTAGAAAAAAAGTTCTCCTCAGCCTTCCTAAACCAATACACAATTCCCAAAACCATGTGTGGTTGCTGTTCAAACCCATCACATTTGACGGAAGAATGTCCTTTGAATGTACCGTTTCAAGGTCACACTAATGCTGCATTTCAGCAAAGATTTGGAAATGATCCTTCTTCTTCCTCATATAATCAAGATTGGAGAAATCACCTTGATCTTTCTTGGATCCCACACCAAACTCAATACCCGGATCCAAACCATAATAACTTTCAACGGGTCCCTCCACAGCAACAACAACCACCACAAATGAGTCAGCACCCCTTTCAACCATAAAATTTTCAAAATCCGGCCAACAACTTCAATCCTTCTTCTACCGGTATTTCTATACCCTCTGCACTCGACATGTTCATTACACAGTTCATGCAAACGAATGACATTTTAAAATCTTCTATCCAGACGTTAGTGCAAAACATTGTCTCCAACGGTGAGAGTATCAAATCGATAGAAGCACAAATTGCACAACTGACTGCCAGAATGAGTGCTGGAGGAAAAGGAAATCTTCCATCTCAACCCCTACCTGATCCTGGACCTTCACATTACACTAATGTGGATGCATTTACAACGTTGAGATCTGGAAGAGTGCTAGACAATCACGTGGGTAAACAAATTGATAATGATGAATTGATCATTAACACCCGGCTTCCACTTCCACTTCCATTCCCACTTCTACTCCTTGTCCTCTTTCGTCCAATTTACCTTCTTCTTCTTCCGAGCCTATTCTCCGTTTTCCCAAAGACTCGAACCCTCCACCCACTTCATCCTTCCCACCCCCACAAACTTCTCCATAAATGTTGGACCCAACACTTATTGATAGTGCTCCATTTCCTGAAAGGTTGAGGCCCAACAAACATGATGCACAAAGGGAGAAGCTTGTGGACATGTTTAAGGAAGTTAACATCAACATCCCTCTTCTAGATGCTATCCAACAAGTTCCGTCCTATGCGAAAATTCTTAAGAACTTGTGCACTAGGAAGAGGAAGACTCAAGTGCCGAAAAAAGTGTTCATGTCAAGAACTGTAGACACGGCTTTTCCCCAACAATTACCAAGGAAACGTAAGGACCCTGATTGTCCTACTATTTCTATTTCTATTGGGGATAAACACATTAACCGTGCTTTACTTGACCTTGGCGCTAGTGTTAACTTGCTTCCTTACTCGGTCTACGAGCAACTAGGTATCGGAGTGTTAAAGCCTTTGAACACAACTCTCCAGATGGCCGACCGATCTATAACTAAACCTAGGGGTGAACTTGAGGATGTGTTGATAAAAATCAGGGAATTTGTATTCCCCGTGGACTTTATTGTTCTTGATACACAGCCTGTAGCGAACCCACGGAACCAAATTCCGGTGATTCTAGGTCGTCCCTTTTTGGCTACTTCCAACGCTGTAATCAACTATAGAAACGGCTCTATGAACCTATCTTTTGGGAATAGGTCAATTGAGCTCAACATTTACAAGTTGGGAAGTCAACCCTCCGATCCTTATGCTCGAGTCTGTTCTGTCAAATTAATGGATGTCGACAGCAGCGAATTTGATCAGCTTCACGATACAGCTCCAGACTTCCTTTATACGTTGTTGTTTGACCCAGATATGTATCATATATATACGGACCCTTCTTTCGAGTTGTCCGGGTCAACATCTAACGTCGATGATGAACTTTTTTTGAAGTCTGAGTATCAACCCGCACTTTTTGATGACACCATTCTTCGGGATATCGATGAAAGCTTCGCTGATAGACTCGCACTCTTAGCAAATACGGGTGTTGGGATGAATCATCTCCAAAACAAAGAAATTGAACCTCCACCCCTTCTTCTGGACTGTAAAGAGGATGCGAGTAATCCATCACAATCACTGTGTCGTCTCTCCAAAACGAGATGCAAACGCTTTCTTTTACACCACTTATCCTTGCCCCACTCCTTCTTAGCTCTATTCAATTTGTTCTTCCACCAACCGGTGCACTACATTGATAAAATCTTCGAATGGTTGGTGTTGACCTTCGGTCTTTGCAAAACTTGGCATCGACCAATAATTTTGACCCCCTCTTGTGATTTTCAAAGCTTAACATTGTTTAACTCAAGTTGGGGGGGGGTTCTGGCTCTTGAAAAGAAAATTTTTACAAAAAATGTGGAGCCAAAAATAAGTTTAGGGGAGGATTTTCACGATCATATTTGTTGCCCCCATTAATAAATTCCTTCCCAGGCTTACAGGTTTTTGTGATCTAGCGGATGGCAACAGTGAGTACACTGTTGAAGACAAGTTTGGGGGAGGTTTGTGCTTATTTTTACATCATTTGCTTCATACTTTGCATAAGCACAAAACATTTAAAACCTATAAAAATTTAAAAATTTTCAAATATATATATATATATATATATATATATAAAATTTGTACATAAATAAGATAATAAAAGATTAGATAGTGAAAAATTACATCCAAAAGATTAGAAAAATTAAGAAAACCAAGAAAATTAGAAGTTTTCTTAAACGAACTAGTAATAAGTAGTTATGGGCCGTTGTCCCAAGGGTTAGTAAGATGAAGGAAGTCACTAATCTGAGGATAAAAATAAGTCTGAAAAATAGTTCCTATTCTGGAAGCCAAACATTTGAATGTTGATACCCTACTATACGCACTTACACACGTCTTGAAACTCGGGATAGTAGAGGATACCTTGAAATTCTCTTGTCTAAAAGCCAAAATATGAAGGAAATAAAAAATGAATAAAAAAATATAAAATGTTGATACCCTACTATACCCATTTGATTGAATGATTCTTTGTGTGTCGTGTTTTGAAAATGTATAAAGATCACAATCAAAGAAATTTATACTGCAATCAATTAACGGTGTCGATGTAGCGTGTTAATGAATACGGATCGTCCACTGAGATATGTTTTGCTCGCTTTCGTTTTAGATGAGTCGAAATGAAAAGATAAAAGAAAAATTGTAAGAAAATTGATTCAAGAATTTTGAAATTTAGTTTCAAGAATAGTAAAGACTAAATCTAAAGATCAAGAATCAATAAAATTCTAGAAGATGTCCAAATCTAATGAACTATCAAGATTTGTAATGAAGCTCGTAGGAATCGATCGAATCTATAGTGAGGATGAAGACTTGTGATTACGTATTCCTATCCATTGATGATTTGTTGCTAGATCGATGATGATCAACGAAGATTAGGGATTTCTTGAAGAAACTAGGATTTCTCCATCATCATCCCTTGTCCTTTCGTTGATTATCATTCAAACTCTAGCCTCTAGGAAATTCAATCACCAATCGTTGATCTCTAATTAAGAGCGAAAACATTCAATAAAGTATCTCGCTCAAAACTAGGTTGTTGGTGATTCAATTTTCTAGAGTTTACAAAACTCATAGGACTTAAGAATCGTTTCAAGATTGTAATCATCATCATCTATCTATTCTCTCGATTTCTCCACGAGCGGAGTTTTTATTCAAACATTATAACAAAGAAATCAATCAAGAATTGAAAACTCATCATAATGCTCAAATATAAAGATAAGCAAGATAAATAAATTTCACCTTTTATTATTCAACAATTCCATTACAATTTGCTCAAGAACTACAAGAATTTGAGGAAAGAACTCGATCGTCGAATTAGATCCGCACCGTCTCCGTGAGTCGCGGATCGTCGTGGATCACTTGCTCGGTTGAAGATCGGCGTCGTTTCTAAAAGGTTGAAGGCTTCTTGCTTGAATCGGCACTCGATAGATCTTGATTTCGATCAAATTGTGTCACTCAATTTGATTTGAATTTGGATCTACAATTTTTCCTTCCAAATTGAACCCCCCAAAACCCTAGATCTAGATATCATTTTATAACCACCTCATTTGAATTTTCCCTCCAAAATGAACCACCCCATTTGAATTTTCCCTCCAAAGCTAGGTTGTTAGAAAGAATCTTCTAGAAGAAGTTTGTTGGAGGGAATATTCTAGAATGAGATTGTTACAAGGAGGCTTTTAGAAGAAGCTTGTTATAAGGAGGCTTCTAAAAGAAGGTTGTTGGAGAGAGCCTTCTAGAAGAAGGTTGTTGCAAGGAATATTCTAGAGTGAGTTTGTTATGCAGAGCCTTCTGGAAGAAGCCACTTGGTCTTTGAGAGTCTTCTAGAAGCAAGGGTTGTTACAAGAAGCCACTTAGAGAATTGTGAAGCGCTGACGTGTCAATTACGCCGCGGATCCGCGGCGGATAGGCCAACTTGGCCGCGGATCCGCGGCCATGTGGTTGATTTGCTGCATGAAGTTTCTGGGCTGTTCTTTGTTTGCTTTTTGGGTCTTTATCTGATGTCTAGAATCCTATGTTTCTTTCTTGATTTTTGCTAGATCTCAGGTCAAAGACTTGACGTATTTATATCAGCACTTTTCACAGTTTCGGCTCTTTTACCTGGAATTTCCTGCACACATTCTCGAGACAAGTGTTGTGATATACACAGATAATGCATGCAATGATAAACACTCAATTTCCCTCAAAAATGCCGGTTATAATATACAACACAAGTTATTTGGTATTTTACAGTCAATTTGCTAGTATGTGCTATATTCATATCGAACACCTTTAGATGATTGCAAATAGTAGGGAAATTGATGTGTTAAATATGCAATATTTTCGACCGATCAAATTCCCCCAAACTTAATTTTGGTCGTCTCGAGCAAACCTTTTTATTAGAAAGAGAAGGAGAAAATCTAAGAAAAAGGAAAAAAACTAACTAGCACACTTTCGTAGGCAACACGATTGCACTGAGCACGTGCAACAAGCCTTTAAACCTCTAGGTGTCCCTAGTAGGAGGAGTGTTGTTTCCTGAGGGTTTTCAGCGGATTGCACCCACAAAATCCAATAATAAAAGGAAGACCGTGAAAGTTACATTTAAAGATAAGAATTGTAAAAGAAAGACTTTGAAAATCAGAGTTTCCAACTATACTAGTTTTTCGGTTGTCATGAGCCCTATCTTAATAGTCATGAAAAGATGTCAGAAATCACATCATCCCCCAATAAAACATCGTCTTTATTATTCATCCCTATCTTTCTTCCAAATATCGATCATATAACCCTACGTGTGTGTAAAAGACATCCCTACACTCGGAGAATTCAATTCAAGCTATCATACTCTTGTCCTTCTGCGTCAGTACTTTTTAACTGATGAATACTTAGATTTGCTTACACATTTTCATGCGACCGTTAATACTTCTTGAGGTACTAACTGACCGATTACTCATGTGCTTGCTTATACGGTGTTTTAGTATTTTCCTCGTCTTGCACCACCTAAGGCTTAGCAGTGACTCCTAAACCAGTTGGTCTAAGGCACTAGGTGATGAAGCACCATCGCTATATTTTTTTATTGCTGCCTTGGCGATAATAAAACCAGTGTTTATTTTTCTACACCATTTTATATTTTTTTATTCATTTTTTATTTGCTTCATACTTTGGCTTTTAGACAAGAGCATTTCAAGGTATCCTCTACTATCCCGAGTTTCAAGACGTGTGTAAGTGCGTGTATTAGGGTATCAACATTCAAATGTTTGGCTTCCAGAATATGAACTATTTTTCAGACTTATTTTTATCCTCAGATTAATGACTCCTTTTATCTTTTAATAGATTTAAAACTAGATCGATAGAGGTGAATGCAGATTAGGGTTTTTTGGAGGGAATATGGTTCCCGCTCTTAACCCTTATCTTTTCATTGACCTCTATTCATGTCTAGCCTTTACCAAAATAATTGTTAATCTAATCTCAAATCGCGGTCGAGACTATCAATAAATTGGTAGTGCGTCCGATTAGAATGTTAACAATTACTTTGCTAAAGTTTATAAATTTTAAAAGATGTAAAAAAAGTTAAGAGATTTTATCATCCATTGATCTACCCTAATTCTACGAACCCTATCAAGCGTAGAATTACTCATGCATGGTTGAGATAGAAGAGAAGATGAAAAAGGTGATTATAATGTAAATGCAGAAAGTAAAATGCAAAGAACTAAACTAAAGATCTACCTTTTTATTAATCAACCATCATTTACAAATCCATCGAATTTAGAGTACAAGAATCTTAGTTTATGCTCCCGATCTCTGTTCTCGTTGAAAGTAGATGATGCGTCGATTGATCTCCTGGATTCATGGATCACTGTGGACCTCTTGATCGTTTCGGATTGATGATTTCCAAGTGTAGCTCTCGGTCCTTTAAATAGTCATAGAAGATACAAACACTATATCCCATAAGTTAGGATATGCAACTATCATCTAACCACCAAAATATCAGATTCTATGGCCATAATCTTGCCGCGGATCCGCGGCATATATTGCATTTGGCCGCTAAACCACGGTGGTTTAGTGAATTCATGAGTTTAGATTTATTGTGGTCTCTGTGTTGGATCTAGTGCCCTCAGAGTCAATTATTGGATCACAGGCACATGATTGCAATGATTGAGGGAGGACCTATACCGGTAGGACAATCTTACTCAAGATGATAGTATGCTATCTGGTTTATCTTTATCATCGTGTACAGCTTTAGTTGACATTACAGGTCACTATTACACATTGATAGAGCCCTTAGAATTCTTGCTTGACTACCAGCAGTATAACGGCGATCATATACGTGAAAGTTGGGTAGTCTATAAGCACATCCTTAAATTGGTCCCTAGTCGTGGGAGTTTCGAGACTGGGCATCGATACTCCATTAGTAGACTAGTGTATACAGTCTAGACCCCGACGAGAGGCGGTGGCCGGTCTCACAAGCCATTGGTGTCAGTTGGTTCACCTAAGATGTATACAGGTGCTCATTGGGTTATGAGTACACCGGACATGACTCGCCGGGAACATGCTAGTTGGTATTATACCTGACGTCAGATAGCAGTTCCCCGGTGACATGTGTATAGGTTAGTTCATCGACCTGAGATCGTCATTTGTCTCGTGTGAGTTCCCACCGTGCTTTGATTACTACCCTACCATGGCTCAAAGGAGTCGTGCAAACAGGTTTTAGTTGGGTAAAGTCCCGAGCCACATGAAGACAGATAGCGGATCGGCAGGGGTTTCGTCTCTCCCGGTATTGGGGGTGAGATCGCGTTGTGTTTAGGAGAGCCATTACACGAAATTCTTGGCCAAGGCAGGAGATTTACTGGTAGGTATTCCAGTAGTATCTCAGGGTGTTCTGGGATACACTCCGACACGACTTGTACCGCTTTTGGGGGTCTGACTTTTACCAACCCCCTAGGCCCGACATGCGATGCTCATAGACGAACGGACCGGACTGTACGGATATTGTCACTGACAGGCTTAGTAGGGTGTCAGGATGAGTTCGCTCGTCGACCTCCCTTTTGGTCAATACCTGGTAGCCCGTTACGTACGGCTAGTACCACTGACGTGCTAGTGGTTAAATCCACAGCCAAAATATTGACGAGTCTTTAGAGTCCCCCACAGACAGTTTCTCAAGTTTCGGGCGAAACGTTGTAGAGGCCGTATGATATATGGCAGGGTCCGATCATATACGTGCAGTAGTGCACGGATTATGATCGGGAGGATCATACTAGTGGGCTTTGGTTTAAGCCGGATCCTAGTATTAGATTTGTTGGATTACTTTAGTCTCATCGCATTCGCATTCGGTCGGAATGCGGATGCAGGTATGTATATACAGGTGAGGGGTATCCTTGTGATCCGTCACGAGTTTACTTTAGATGTTGCCGTATCTTTTTGTTGCTGTAAACATTTGGGTTAATGTTTACAAATGGAAATAATAAGCTAAAAGTCATGATTAGGAGCATTAATTGTGACACATGCACAAGTGGTGACTCATGGTCTCTTTCTTTGTGCATGTGTCACATTATTTGATTGATTTGTGGGTTGATATGATGAGAAGAGAGAGAGAGGGCATCCAAGGGGAGGTTTTTGCTCTTGTATTATTTCATCTCACACTCTCATTTTATCATAGACAACATAAGAAAGAAAAGGCTCCTCCTCTTCTTCTTCCTCTAGCTCACCATTTCCATTAATGGCTTCATCTTCAACCTCCATCCATACACTCTCATACGTTGAGAATCAATGGATGCAAGAGACAAAGTGATCACACGCATTCTCTACATCACCTTGGACACGTCGGCTAGCAAATTTCGTGTCCGACTTGCTTCGGATGAAGCGGGAGCCCGTAAAAGGATTCGAAGATGTGGTGCCATTTCCGACGAGGAGACCGGAGATCGGAGATGCCGTGAGGAGCTTGGGTTGGTGGCCAAAGACCGAAGGACACGGATCGATCGGTATTGCTTTTCTAACCCTTCTCTAGTTAGCTAGTTGTAGGTTAATGGTTCGATCCGGGATTAAAGTCTGCGATAGCGCCGGTTTCAAGTTTTTGAAAAAGTTTTCGTTTCTGCATTTTGGCCTCGGACAGACGTCCGGGGCGCTACCGTAGACTAACGATGGTATCAGAGCCACGCTATTAATCTTTACTAGCTTGTTCTAACGTGTTTAAAACATCGATCGACCGAATTTTCCAAAACCGCGATTCCAATTTAGCAGTTTCTGTCGAAATTGTTTTGTCATCGAAAAATTATTTTGAGTGTTTCAGAAAATCAGGCAGGCTATTTTAAGAACACTGTTGAAATTTGGAAAGGTGATCCTACAGTATAGCCGCGGAACCGCGTCCATACCCACGTTTTGGCCGCGGTTCCGCCGCAGTTAAGGGGCTTCTCTGCACCAATGTTTCTACAGTGGTCTTTGACTTGGAATTGGGGTTTCTGGAATATTTAGTTTTGGCCCAGATTATTTTGAGTACTGGGAATTGTACTTGGGGCCCACTTTGGGAAATTTTGTCGATCAAAATTTTTAAATACGTTAGTTTACAGTACTTACATTATATTTGTGACCGTGAATGTCATTTGATCGGTAAATCTTGTCTAATTGTTATATCTCTTTTAGACGGATTTGCGAACGTGACATTCACGTTGATGTTCTGTGTTGTGCTGTGATGTTGCGGATTTGTCGTGGTGGATATCCTGGATGCAATGGTAGTATAGTTTGGTTGTATTTGTACATTTGATATTGCGGGGCGAGCGTCCGACATGTGGACTATCGTCATTGCCTGTTTGTATATTATTCTTTTAGGGCACGACCGGGCTGAGGTCGATGTACCCGTTGTATATATATTTTACTTTCTGTACTAGGATTACCCTGCGGAGGGGTGCACGGGTAGCCGGGTTCTAGAGGGCAACGGGCCCGCATCTCATGGTTTTGAGACGGAGGGGGCTTCACTCTAGAATTGGCGGGCTATTCGCCGCACTCGTAGGGGGTATAGGTTAACCCAAGGAGGCATGCTCAAGTTACCGGATTCTATGAAGTGATGGGTGGTCCATTCACTTTGTTGAAGGGGGTTTCCTCGCTTCAGGTTTTGGCAGGTAACTTGCCGCGCCCGTAGGGGTCTAGGATTACATTGCACAGGCTATCCACACGACCAGGGGAACGTCGGGTTTCACTTACGGCTCAAAGGAAACTCGGGGATCCCAGATTATCTGAATTGTTCTGTGATGCTTATTACATTTCTGTGATGTTGCATTTTATCACGCCTCGAGCGATTATTATATATTGCTATATATATACTAGTAGATGTTGTATATGTTTTACACCCGCGCTAGTCCAGTCCCCGCTCTGTCGTTAGTTAAGTAACCTAACGGGTGATGACGGGACCCAGTGGCGAATGCGGATGGCATATACGTACATCATATTTTCGTTCTTTTGTGGTGTGATTAATTGATGGGACTGCATTGATTCGGATCAATGCAAGCTAAACAAACCTGTTTGATGTTGTTAGAACATTTTTCAAAAAGCTGTTATTGCAAGGATGTTCGCTTTTGTTTTGCACAGTGGTATTCGGTTATGAATATCCAGCACCTCAGTCGACGAGGCAAGGGCCGAGATCCCTTCACCGGGAGTGACCCCTTGAACATAGGTTTGCGTCAGGGTAATAACTTCACTATAGCCGATTGCCTTTTGCTTTGCATCGTGATATTCAGTTGGAATATCCTGCACCTCATTCTACGAGGAAAGAGCCGAGATCCCTTCGCCGGGAGTGACCTCTTTAGCAAAGGTTTTCGCCACTATATTTTTATAAAAAGCTATCCGGTTTCTTCAACGATATCAAGTTCATTATGTTAAAGGTTTTTCGCCAAAAACCATTCGTAGCCCTCCGTCATTTCAGACGGGTAGCACTTAGTATTCATGCTATGTTTGTTGACCTCCGTCAAGGCATAGTGAATGGTAGCTGTTTGTTACCTTTCTGTTGCATAGATAGATGCGTTGGTTTGGGACAGTCGTATAGCCTTATTGACCTTCGTCAAGGGCTTGTACGGGTGGGTTCAAATTAACCTGGACAATGATGGGTAGAACTTGACATGTGACTTATGATTTGTTGACCTTCGTCAAGGTCATAAGAGCATGGGGTAAAAATCACATCAGGAGTTTCTAAAGAAACTGAAACTTGCCAGATATGCGCATACCTTTTGGAGTGTGATAACGTGAGTGGATTCCATCACGTTATCATGCGATGATAGTTGGATCCCGATTCCCACAGATGAGTTGTTTTACTTCTCGGGTGATCCCGACTAATTCTTCTTTCAGGTTTGGAGGAGAATTTGAGATTACAGTGGGAGGTTTCCTGATTAGATAAATTGATAACCATTCTGATCTAGGTTAGAGTGCACGCAGAGTGTTTCTTTTCTCTCTCTCTCTGGCAGCGACCATGACCCGACTCTAGACTATAACTCAGTGACCAAGTTAACCGAACTTTCTTAAAACACTGGCTTTTGGATTGTCAGAGTTGCATACCTCATTGCCACTCCTACTTTTACCCTTTTCTCCAAAACACCCCGTATTACTACGAACATCCACTTCCATTGGATAAAACCATCGTATGGTTATATACGAACTCGAAGGAACTTGTTCCAGATTCGAGGATGGTTTCTGGTTCTGGAGAAAATGAATAGGACTATTCAGTTGTCTTTTCCTTTTACCTTCTCTCAGGTTGCGAGTGCTCCTTGGATAAGGATGGTACACTTGTTACGCTAATTGGATAGTCTTCATCCAAACCATAGGCATGTGCCGAACGGTAGGGAATGAAGAAAACCATTTAGCCTAAAAGGTGTACAGAAGGTATTAAGTAAAGACAAATAAAGGGATTAGTAAGAGGGCAAAGTAAATTGCGACTGCTATTCACGACCAAACCAAGTATTTCATCGCCACTCCTGCTTCACCTTTATATTTCTCCGGAACACCCCGTATCCCTACGAAGATCCACAGTTTATTGGATACTCCATCGTATGGTTATATACGAACTCGAAGGGACATGTTCCAGTTCGGGGATGGATTCTGGTTCAGGAGAAATAGGAATAAGGTTTATTCAGTTGTTTTTTATCTTTGCCCTCTTTCGGGTTGCGAGTACTCCTAGGATTAGGAGAGTACACCCATTTGCTTATTGGATAGTCTTCTTCCAAACCATAGGTTGGTGCCGAACGGTAGAGAGGGAAGAAAACCATTTAGCCTAAAGGGGTGTACAGAAGGTAATGACTAAAGACATATAAAGGGATTTGGAGAGATGGCAAGAAAATATACGGTTACAGTCATGAATCTGATAATGGAAGAGGCATTACTAAGAATACCCGGATACCCCTTCGAAACATTTATATGTTTCAGTTTCACTGTGTATTGTTAAAAGAAAACTGATTTCCCAATTAGCCCTTGCTCCAGGGTATGTATTTACCAGGTTTGATTCTCACATCTGTATGGTTTTACAGATGATGAGTGGGAGTAAGTTATTGGGAATTGGGTGATCATCCTCATTATATCGGGATTCGTTGTAATTGGTGATATTTGAGGAAATCGCCTAGGTTGTTTGCCGGATGGCAAATATTTGGTTTTGAATATCCGTTGTTATGCACCAATTTCAAATTGATATATCTGTACGTTTATTTTTATAAAGTGAGATATAACTTTTTGAAATTATGTCTATGATATTTACCTATATCAGTGGATGGTTAGGTAAGGAGCATTAACAGCGGTGTAATTCTTCTTAACCATAAGTACAGTTTTCAACCTACGACACACAGAGAATGAGTTATTAAACTCAGGGGACTTATACAGAGTATTGTATGTTGTCTAGTGTCCATGAGGACAGAGGGATTGGTACTCGTACTATATTCTGTTTACTTGTGACTTCTCTAGTTCTTAGACATGTGTTTCGTAGAAAAGCAAGGTCTAAGTTTTGAGAAGTTATAGGTATAAGAATAAAGTAGAGAATCAGGTATTGCAAGTATCAGGATTCTTCAAGGTGATCGAAGATGTAGATACTTGTGTATGGTATTCAGTTGATAGGAATGATTATGAGAACTTGCTTCTCTTTCAGGTTACTCATAATTGGATGCACTCCTAAGTTGAGTAATGCTGATCGGCCTCTCTCCATTTAGTTGACATGCACTGGAGACAGCTGTATGATTTGAATCTGGTTCCAATTAAATCAGTGCCTCTGTTTCTATATTGGATATAGAATAGTTCATATCTTAACAATGTTAAGGTACGGGGAGTTGTCCGGCTTATGCTTAAAATCAGACTCTGGATAACTCAAGGCACGTTTCTGTAATGGCTGTTTGTGGGTTGATCCGGGCTATAACGAGGGTTGACTATCTACCATCTGGAAGATCAATAGTGATATTGTTCTTGACTCGCCACAGTTTTAGTAAAATGGACTTTTTCAGAAAACAGTAGTGCTCTATGGTAGAACTGGAAGTGATTCCAGAACCGTAAACGATTACTGAAAATTTAATAGGACCTAAAGATTCAATCTGGTTTGACATTCTATTAGCCACTCCGCAGATATGGTGGGTAACCTCAGGCACTCGAGAGGTACTTCAGTATGCTCAAAGACGGTGATAAGGAGGTTCTTGTTTACCCCGACTCGCCATTGCTGTTGTTCCAGACTGTGAGACCCGGTAGGAGGATGAGTATAGCGTCATTCTGAACTAGCTTTAGAAGTGCAAGTGTATATAACTCTGCTAGAGGGTTGTCGTAGTCAGTGGGAGCAGCGGAAGCACAGTGGACAAGTAGCTTACGTCTATTTATGGACTAAAGCAGATATTGCGGAGATAGATCATCTATTTCTAATGTGACAGTCATAAATTTGACTTCATCAAAATAGGAGATGGATCTGTTAGGAAGGTAGTAGGGTGTGATGTCCTGGTATTTGGATAACATACACATAGTAGGAAGTAAAATTCCTATACTACGATCGGTTATACTTTGGTTGTCACACAGTGGTTTCTCCACATAGGATATAGATATAATATCAGACATTCTGGTTGCTAAATCTATGGTTTTAGATCTAGATTTGGGTAATTTCCCAATCAGGGTACTTAGACAGCATTCTAAAGGTGTTTTAGAATGGACGACTCCTGGCACGGTACTATACCTGCAGGTGATGGAGTCACCCTCTCTAAAGGTGTCTTACAGATTAAAGAGGAGAGGGATGCGCATGATTGGCATATCACTTGCTTAGGCAATTGAGTCAATCATGAGATGTCAAGTACCACACTAGATGTTGTTTTTGCACTAGATACAATAAGTTGATATTAATCCTATCCTGGAGAAACGTTTGGAAGCAGTTTTAGAACATAAGTGGATGTTCTAGGGATATGATAACAGCCTCTTTTAGGAGACGGTTATCATTCCAGGCTTCCAAGGTGACCTGGATGACAGAGTGACTGTCAGAGTTATAGTTTTCCCTCTGACGAGGGGCAGTAGTTTAGACAGATGGTCCAAGCGGATACTGAGGGAGGCATGGCGCAGGATACTGATTAAATTCAGTTGACGATACAGTCTAAGAAATTTGGATTTGGAGTTCATTTATGAACTAGGTCCCATCAGATATCCAGACATATTCTAAGACAGGTATTGCTCATTTCGGGAGATGGTTTTCTCCGCGAACTTGAAATAAAGAGAGACATAGAAAGAAATATTAGGGCGGATCCACTCACTGAGGCTATTCCTTGAATACAATAGTTTCGCAAACGGGCTTTGTGAAACTGATTAGTAGAGGAGTTGGGTGTTCGGTATCACACGGGCTGTGAGTATGCGATATCACAATAATTAGCCTTGAGTGCAAGTGGGAGATTATTGGATATAGTGCCCTTAGAGTCAATTATTGGATCACAGACACATGATTGCAATGATTGAGGGAGGACCTATACCGGTAGGACAGTCTTACTCAAGATGATAGTATGCTATCTGGTTTATCTTTATCATCGTGTACAACTTTAAGTGACATTACAGGTCACTATTACACATTGATAGAGCCTTTAGGATTCTTGCTTGACTACCAGCAGTATGACGGCGATCATATAAGTGAGAGTTGAGTAGTCTATAAGCACATCCTTAAATTGGTCCCTAGTCGTGGGAGTTTCGAGACTGGGCATCGATACTCCATTAGTAAACTAGTGTATACAGTCGAGACCCCGACGAGGGGAGGTGGCCGGTCTCACAAGCCATTGGTGTCAGTTGGTTCACCTAAGATGTATACAGGTGCTCATTGGGTTATGAGTACACCGGACAGGACTCGCCGGGAACATGCTGGTTGGTATTATACCTGACGTTAGATAGCAATTCCCTGGTGACATGTGTACAGGTTAGTTCATCGACCTGAGATCGTCATTTGTCTCGTGTGAGTTCCCACTGTGCTTTGATTACTACCCTACCACGGCTCAAAGGAGTCGTGCAAACAGTTTTTAGTTGGGTACAGTCCCGAGCCACATGGAGGCAGTGAGCGGATCGGCAAGGGTTTCGTCTCTCCCGGTATTGGGGGTGAGATCGCGCTGTGTCTAGGAGAGACATTACATGAAGTCCTTGGCCAAGGTAGGAGATTTACTGGTAGGTATTCCAGTAGTATCTCAGGGTGTTCTGGGCTACACTCCGACATGACTTGTACCGCTTTTGGGGGTCTGACTTTTACCAACCCCCTAGGCCCGACATGCGATGCTCATAGACGACCAGACCGAATTGTACGGATATTGTTACCGACAGGCTCAGTAGGGTGTCAGGATGAGTTCGCTCGTCGACCTCCCTTTTAGTCAATACCTGGTAGCCCGTTACGTACAGCTAGTACCACTGACGTGCTAGTGGTTAAATCCACAGCCAAAGTATTGACGAGTCTTTAGAGTCCCCCACAGACAGTTTCTCAAGTTTCGGGCGAAACGTTGTAGAGGCCGTATGATATATGGCAGGGTCCGATCATATACGTGCAGTAGTGCATGGATCATGATCGGGCGGATCATACTAGTGGGCTTTGGTTTAAGCCGGATCCTAGTATTAGATTTGTTAGATTACTTTAGTCTCATCGCATTCGCATTCGGTCGGAATGCGGATGCAGGTATGTATATACAGGTGAGGGATATCCTTGTGATCCGTCACGAGTTTACTTTAGATGTTGCCGTATCTTTTTGTTGTTGTAAACATTTGGGTTAATGTTTACAAATGGAAATAATGAGTTATAAGTCATGATTAGGAGCATTAATTGTGACACATGCACAAGTGGTGACTCATGGTCTCTTTCTTTGTGCACGCGTTACATTATTTGATTGATTTGTGGGTTGATATGATGGGAAGAGAGAGAGAGAGGGCAGCCAAGGGGAGGTTTTTGCTCTTGTATTATTTCATCTCACACTCTCATTTATCATATACAACATAAGAAAGAAAAGGCTCCTCTTCTTCTTCTTCCTCTAGCTCACCATTTCCATTAATGGCTTCATCTTCAACCTCCATCCATACACTCTCATACGTTGAGAATCAATGGATGCAAGAGACAAAGTGATCACACACATTCTCTACATCACCTTGGACACGTCGGCTAGCAAACTTTGTGTCCGAGTTGCTTCGGACGAAGCGGGAGCCCGTAAAAGGATTCGAAAATGTGGTGCCCTTTCTGACGAGGAGACCGGAGATCGGAGATGCCGCGAGGAGCTTGGGTTGGTGGCCAAAGACCGAAGGACACGGATCGATCGGTATTGCTTTTCTAACCCTTCTCTAGTTAGCTAGTTGTAGGTTAATGGTTCGATCCGGGATTAAAGTCTGTGATAGCACCGCTTTCAAGTTTTTGAAAAAGTTTTCGTTTGCGCATTTTGGCCTCGGACAGACGGCCGGGACGCTACCGTAGACTTACACTCTGGTGTTGACATTTGGAGATTTTTTAGATGTCTACATTCTGCATATCTTATTCTGAATCTCTGCCATTGCTAGATCTTATGATTTGCTTCAATATTTCGGCAGATTTGATTTGACATCTCGGATCTCCTTGATTCCAGACCTGAGCTAACATCTGCACAATATATCAAATCATGGTGTTAATAATGTTTGTTATATTATTGAGCTATTATCCTAACAATTTTATATGATATGATATTTTATGAATATTGATTAGGGATATTACTAAAATATTATATACATATAGTTTCCTTCATAATATTAAGTATAGTGTATAAATATATGATAAAGAGTATTTTGCAGATAAATCCACATATGTTCCATATTTACGATAAACACCTCTTAAGTACTTAATAAAAGTAAGGAAAATGTTCCATCAAATGTGCAATATTTTCGACTGAACAAATATCCCCAGACTTAACTTTAATCGTCCCGAGCAAACTAGTTATTCAAGAGAGAGAGAAAAAGAAAAAGAAAACCTAGCACACTTTCGTAGACAATCATGATTGCACTGAGCACGTGCAACACGCCTTTAAACCTCTAGGCGCTCCTAGTAGGAGGAGTGTTGTCTCCTAAGGGTTTTCAGCGGATTACACCCACAAAATCCCATAATAAAATAAAGATGATGAAAATTACATATAAAGATAAAGAACAAATAAAAGAAAGAACTTGAAAAGAAGAGTTTCTAACTACACTAGATTTTCGGTTGCCATGAGCTCTATCTTAATGGTCATGAAAAAATGTCGAAAATCATATCATCCCTCAATAAAACACAGCCTTTAGTCTTCCTCCCTACCTTTCTTCTAAATATCGATCATATACCCCTACGTGTGTGTAAAAGATATCCCTACACTTAGAGAATTCAATTCAAGCTATCATACTCTTGTCCATCTTCCTTAGTACTTTTTAGTCGGTGAATATTTTAGATGAAATTGCTTACACATTCTTCATGCGACCGTTAATACTTCTTAAGATACTAACCGACTGATTACTAAATGTGCTCACTCATTTAGGCGTAATTATTCTCGTCTTGCAACACCTAAGATTTAGCAGTGACTCTCAAACCAGTTGGTCTAAGGCACTAGGTGATAAAGCACCATCGCTATATATTTTTTATGCTGCCTTAACTAATTACAAAACCAGTGTTCATTTTTTTTCTTTCACCATTTATATTTTCTGTTTCTTTTATACTAAGGCTTTTAGACAAGAGCATTTCAAGGTATCCTCTACTATCCCAAGTTTTAAGATGTTTGCAAGTGCGTATAGTAGGATATCAACGTTCAAATGTTTGGACTCAAGAATAGAGACTATTTTTCTGACTCAATTCTATCCTCAGAATAGAGATTCCCTTCATCTTACTAACCTATGGGACAACAGCTCATAACTACTTATTACTAGTTTCGTTTAAGAAAACATGTAATTTTCTTGCTTTTCTCAAACTATTCCTATTTTTCATATGTTAGTTGTATGTATGCCCTAGAGGCCAGTATTGTACAGATGATGTATATTATATTGGATGCTTGGACATATATAGAGATGACTTTCTTGCTCGATATGATAGTATGCTATCTGGTTGCTCTTTATCTTAACATGTATACTTGTCTCTTTATACTGTCTTATAGTTACATGTTGGTAAAGCCCTTAGGATGTGTACTTGACTACCTGGACTATGATGCGGATCATACTAGTGGGGACTTGGTAGTCCATAAGTACATCCTTCAAGGTCCCTAGTCGTGGGTGTATCGAGACGGGGCATCGATATACCAGTGTAGACTAGCGTATACGCTTCTCGACCCATGAGATGGGCGATGGATGATCCCATATCCATTAGTGTTTGACATCAGAGATGGTATACGGGTGCTCAGTGGAGACTGGGTACACTGGACGGACTCGCCGAGAACTCCCAGATGGTATTATACCTCACGTCAGATGGCAGTTCTCAGGTGACACTTGTGCAGGTTAGTCTGTAGACCCGAGATCGTCATAGAGTCTTGTATGATTCCCACCGTGCTTTGATTTCCACCTTACCACGTCCATGAGGGCGTGCAAAACGGTGGTTTTTGGGTACAGTCCCGAGTCACATGGAGGCAATGAGCGATAGGAGGGGTTTCGTCTTTCCCGGTATTGGGGGTTGATGTTGCAATGTGCTCGATTGGCCGTAACAGGGAAGTCCCTGGCCAGGGCTGATTAGAGATTTACTGGTAAGTGTTACCAGTAGTTTCTCGACCCGTTATGAGCCTCACATCGGAACGACTTATCAGTTATTGGGGTCTGACGTTTACCACCCCTAGACTTGATATGCGACATATCAGACGAAGAGACCGGACTGCACGGGAAGTGTTGCCGGTTGGTTCGACGGAAGTTGTAGCAGGTTCGCTTGTTTTCTTCTGATCGCTCAATACCCGGGTGGCCGTTACGTTTAGCTGACCGCTTGCGGCTTGAGGGTGCTTAATATGATCATCACCCACTGCTGGCGTGTTGACGAGTCTTAGAGTCCCACAAATGAGTTACCTAGTCCAGGCGAAACGTTGTGGTGCGCGTATGCGATATGCGCATGGACCCGATTAAAATGCACGTATGAGATACAGTACATTAATCGGGCGGCTTGCTTTTGGTTGGGTCGTATGTGATATGGCCGGATTGATAAATCAAGTGTTGATTTATCATTTAACCATTAGATTCTCACTAGAAATCCTTTTTTGTATTTTTGGATGCATGCATGCATGTATGCATTCTTTCTTGATTCATGCACATATGGATGTGCATGCACACATACATACATACATCATCCTTCATGGTTGTATATACAAAGAAAATGGTGGCAATATAAGACTCATACCATGGTTTTATATATATATGAATTATTATTGCATTTGATTTAAAACAAAAAGAAAAAGGAAAGGATAATTCATGGTTTCTTTCTACACTATTCTTTGACCTAACCATGCTCACCCACCATTTAACCATGGATTAACTTTCCTTTTGGGTTTTAACTCAAGTTCAATAATATATTTATTGTTTAACCATGGTTTGAGATGAGAGAAGAAAAATATATATAGATATATTTTCTATTTTCTCATAAGAGTTTATCTTTTCTCTTATTCTAAAAGGCCACCATCTTCTTCCTCCTTCACCTTTTGCTCTCTAGATTTATCTAGTGAGCAAATTACTCATCAAGTTAGGATTTTGAAGTGAGAAAAGCCACCACAACACCATTCTACACAAGTCTTACTCACTTGTTTAGAGTGTTAGCTTCATTTCATTCTCTTGATAAAGTGAAGTTGCAAGCTTGGACAAAGCGGACTCCGGGTGGATCATCGTGGACCTAGAGGAGTTCAAGCGGACTTTTTCCAAACCCCGAGTAGCCGAGGAGTCTAGCGTAGGGAGATACAAAGGTTGTACTCTCAAAACCCTAGCTTAATCTACTTGTGATGAAGTGTTGTTTTAGAAACCCTAATTTTTCTAGGAATGATTCTTTGTATGCTTACTTAGCACCCTAAAATTTTAATCTTTGGTATATGTGATACTTCCAAACCCTTCATGAGGTGCTAGGTAAACCCAACATTGGTATCAGAGCCGACCTAAAACATTAGGCGACACTTTAGCGAAGTTAAAACCCCGATCGAAACAAAATACGGCTTTTTGGGACACTCTCTGGATATTTTTTCAAAACAGTGATTTTTCAGTATTAAAAATATGTAAAAATATCAGCAAGGAAATCTAAGACAAACTGCAAAAAACGATGCAGTGAACAGTTATTATCGCCGCGGAAACGCGGCCAAAGCTTGCTTGGGCCGCGGTTCCGCGGCCGTACAGATGGGTCAGCGCAAAATTTTTGCACAGTAATACTTATAACTGCATGTTGATATTTTTGGGTATTTTTAATCTGGTCTTAGTATTATTTGTTCTGGAGATTGTTTTGAGTTCAATGATTCGATCGGAATTTTAACTTCATGTTTTTCCGGATAATTAGAAAGTATTGAAGTGTTCGAACGAGTATCATTTGCTCACTTTTCACGGGGTTTAAATATTTTGGAGATACGTGCAAGTTTTGTGGTGGACCCTCTAGAAGACAACAAACCTTAACTCGATTATGTGACCGTCTTGAACTGCCTTTTGAACCTTAGGGTTTGGGGCAGTACGGCGTGCCACATGTGAGGCGTTGGCTTGACCCTTCTACGGCTGGACCGCTACTACTGTGTTACACTCCGGGTTTTTGAACTCCGCTCAAGTGTTGATCTTTAAGGAATTTTGGGTATTCGATCATTCGTTCGAAAACTTTAATACCGTCTATTTATCTGAAATGTGATGCAATGTGTGGAATTCATATAGCTAGATATGAAATACGAAATATGTGATATTTCGCATTTACGATGTCTAAAGAGAATGTGGATTCCAGATATTGCAGTTTTACACTTTCTTTTCTGTGACCGTAAGTGTAGTATATATTTACCGATTGTCGTTGCTATACATCGACGACGATCAGTGTATGCATACTTACTTACGTTGATGATATGAGATATTATGTGTTGCTGAGATATGGTGTGCAGGATTGTCGCGATTGAATAGCCGGGTTTTTTTATGTGAGATGAGAGTTCTATTTTCATTCATGTAAATTCAAATGTAATGTAATATTCTTTTATTTGGGGCACTTCCGGGTTGAGGTTGATGCAGTATTGTATATTATTTACTTTTCCGCATTAGGATGGACCCAAGGAGGGGAGCACAGGTGACCGGGTTCTGGGGTTCAGTGGGAGGCCATCTCGAGGAGTCGAGACCGGGTCTCCTAAACTCCAGAATTGGTAGGGTCGCTTGCCGCTCTCGTAGGGGTCCAGGGTGTGGGCTTAGCTGTTCATCGCGACTGTGGAATCCGTATTTTCTATTGCTGGCTAAATACTAAATACGGACGTCCTAGTATATCCCACATTATATCTATGTTTCTGCCGCGATATCTGTGATGTGATCATTTGATATGTTCTGATGGATACAGTATACAGTATATATTATATATTATATAGACGTTACTTATGTTTTACACCCGCACTAGCCCTGCCCTGCTCTGTCGTTAGTTACATAACCTAACGGTGAACGAGGGGACATCGAGGCGAATGCGGATGGCATAAGTGTACGTCGTATTTATCTGTGATGTTTAGGTGACTTAAATGATGGGACTTCATTAATGTGAATAATGAAAGAAAAGAAACCTAAAAGATGTTATAGAATCAAATTTTTTCAAAAAGGGTAGCTATAGTTTTGCTTTGCACAGTGGTATATATGATATACCCTGCACCTTATTCGATGGGGAAAGAGCCGAGATCCCTTCACCGGGAGTGACCTCTTTAGCGAAACTGGTAGATGCTACAAAACTCGGTTTGTCTTTTGATTGCTTTTAGAGTTTTGCTTTGCACAGTGATATATATGATATGTCCTGCACCTTATTCGATGAGGAAAGAGCCGAGATCCCTTCACCGGGAGTGACCTCTTTAGCAAAACTAATGAAAGCCTAAAAAACACTCCATTTCAAAATTTCACATGATTCTACGACGATATCAAGTTCATTACGCTCATGGTTTTCTGAAAAACCTGCGTAGCCCTCCATCAATTCAGATAAGTAATATTTAGTATTCGTGCTGCGGTTGTTTGGCATGCGTCAAGGTGTAGTGTACGGTAGCCGATTATTACTTATCTGTAGCATGGGATGCGATTGGATTAGGGTATTCCTACGGCGTTGTTTGGCATGCGTCAAGGGTCGTACGGGTGGGTTTAATTCAATCACGAATTGTACGGGTTGAACTTGACTAGCGGACTATGGGTTGTTTGGCATGCGTCAAGGTCATAGCACGCTAGGGGCAAAAGCATTATCGGGAATTTTAAGTGTTGAAATTTGCAATGAGATTGCATACCTTCTATGAGATAGTTGGATCCCGATACCCACTGCGAGTAATTGTTACTCCTGCGAGAGTTTTACACAGGACAATTAGCCGATCAAGTAGGTGTCTAGAAAGGTGTCAACGGGGTTACGCCTATGGGAAAACGAGGTTTACTTTAATTAGGTCCGTGCGAAAGCACGGTGAACCTCCCTCAAAGTACCGACACTGGCCTGGCTGAAAGATTGGCGAAGTTGTAGGGTGTAATTAATCCCGGTTAATCTTTCCTTTTAGGGTTTGAAGGAAGATTTGATAAAAACAGTGGGAGCCATCCTGATTAGATAAGATAATAACCAATCTGATCTTGCAAGAGCATACGCTAAAGTGTTTTCTTCTCACTCTCTCTCCAAGTAGCGACCATGTCATGCCTTAATCAAGATAATAATATGGATGTATTGACCGAACCGGCATGTTATACTGTGCAGGGGAACGTTGGACCCGTTCTATATTATAAGTGTTATAAGACTGAACAGGAATCAGGAGAATATCTGGATTCTCACGCCGCCCAAATGGAGAACATGCATGTTGATGCACCTTCTTCGGGTGTGTTAGTCATTGAGAACTGTTTTTCAGTTCACCCTACGTCCTGGGTATTAGATACCGGATCAGGATCCCACATATGTAAACAGTTACATGGGCTACGGAAAGGTAGAGAACTGGGAAAAAAGGTGATCATTCCGTTCAAGTAGGGAATGGTGCAAGTATTGCAGCCAAAGCAGTTGGCGAATATCACCTTGTATTACCAAGTCATAATACACTGATTCTGAATGAGTGCTATTATATACCGAACATGATGTGCAATATTATATCAGTTTCTTTACTGAGTAAAGAAGGATATAATTTTGTAGTACAGGATAATGTTATGAACATCTTCCTAAATCAAAAGTTGATTGCATCAGGCTCGTTACATAATGGCATATTCATTCTCAATCAAAATACAGTCCTCAATTTACAAAACACACACAAGAGGAAGAGTTCAGAACTGAACGAATCCTTCTTGTGGCATTGTAGACTGGGTCACATCAATGCGACACGACTAGCTAAGTTGCATAATGATGGATATTTGAATCCGTTTGAATTTTCATCTTATGACACTTGCCAGTCATGTCTCAAAGGCAAGATGAACAAAACTCCGTTTACGGGACACGGAGAAAGAGTTACCGAACTCTTAGGGCTGATACATAGTGATGTATGCGGTCCCATGTCTATACATACCAGAAATGGTTCTTCCTACTTCATTACATTCACTGGCGATCTCTCAAGATTCGGACATGTGTTCCTGATGAAACACAAGTCTGAAGCTTTTGAGAAATTCAGAGAATATAAACACGAAGTGGAGAACCAAACGGGCAAAAGTATTAAGATCTTTCGATCTGATCGAGGAGGAGAATACTTTAGCAATGATTTTCTGGATTATCTAAAAGAGAATGGGATTCTCTCTCAGCTTACTCCTCCTTATACACCACAGCACAACGGTGTGTCGGAACGGAAGAATCGTACCCTATTAGATATGGTACGCTCAATGACGAGTACAGCTGAGTTACCTATTTCCTTCTAGGGGTATGTGCTTGAGACAGCCATAGACCTATTGAATAGAGTTCCTACCAAATCTGTGCCTACCACTCCATATGAGATATGGAAAGGGAAGAGACCACATCTTAATTACATTAAGATATGGGGTTGTCCGGCCTATGTCAAAAGACAAAATCCAGACAAACTCGAGGCAAGATCTGTCTTATGTAAGTTTATAGGATATCCCAAAAATTCATAAGGGTATATCTTCTACCACCCCGAGGAACAAAAGGTGTTTGTTTCTCGACATGCCACTTTCTTAGAAAAAAGTTTGCTTATGAAGCAGATTAGTGGCATTGAGGTAGAACTGGAAGAGGTTCCAGCGACACAAACTATAACAGAAGACTTGGTAAAACCAGAGAATTCAGTAGTACCCGACGAACCCCAACCTCTCCACTGATCTAGTAGGGTTTCTCATCCACCTGAGAGATACTACGGTTTTCTCATTGATGGTGGAAGCGAGGATTGCATCATGGTTGATGATGACCCAACTAGCTTCGAGCAGGCCATCACGAGTGGGGACTCAGTGAAATGGCTGGATGCAATGCGGTCCGAGATGGAATCCATGTACACCAACAAAATATGGACTTTGGAAGTTGCTTCTGAAGGGGTAAAACCCATTGGGAGCAAGCGGATCTTCAAGAAAAAACTTGGTGTAGATGGGAAAGTGGAGACTTTCAAAGCTAGACTTGTTGCAAAGGGTTTTCGTCAAAGACCAGGTGTGGACTATGACGAAACCTTTTCTCCAGTGGCTATGCTTAAATCCATCCGGATCATGCTTGCCATCGCTGCATATCATGATTACGAAATCTGGCAAATGGATGTTAAGACCGCCTTTCTAAACGGTGATTTAGAAGAGTGCGTGTACATGACTCAGCCAGAGGGCTTCGTAGATAGTAGGAGCAGCGGGAAGGTGTGCAAGCTGCTTAAATCCATTTATGGATTAAAGCAGGCATCGCGGAGTTGGAACATCTGCTTTGACGTCGTTATCAAAGAGTTTGATTTCGTCAAAAACGTAGATGAACCTTGTATCTACAAGAAGGTAGCAGAGAGTAAGGTTGTCTTCCTCGTATTGTACGTGGACGACATACTCTTGATAGGAAATGACACTCCTATGCTATAATCGGTCAAGCTCTTCTTATCACAAAGATTCTCAATGAAAGATCTTGGTGATGCCTCCTGCATATTGGGAATTAGGATCTATAGAGATAGATCCAAACGGATATTGGGATTGTCCCAATCCAGGTACATTGACACCATACTAAAGAGGTTTAGTATGGAAGAATCCAAGCGTGGGAACTTACCCACGATCTCTGGAGTCACTCTCTCCAAAGAGATGTCTCCCAAGACTGATTTGGAGAGAGCTCGCATGCAAGGGATACCCTATGCTTCGGCTGTAGGCTCTATCATGTACGCGATGCTATGTACCAGACCCGATGTAGCATACTCACTAAGTGTAGTGAGTAGGTATCAAGCTGATCCTGGAGAGAATCACTGGACAGCTGTGAAGAGCATTCTCAAGTACTTACGAAGGACTAAGGAGATGCTCTTGGTATATGGTAACGGAGAACTTGAAGTGGAGTCCTTTACCGATTCGAGCTTCCAGAGTGATAAGGATGACTCTAAGTCGCAGTCGGGATTTGTCTTTACCCTTTACGGAGGGACGGTTAGCTGGAAGAGTTCCAAGCAGGAAACCGTGGCAGACTCGACGATGGAGGCTGAATACATCGCTGCCAACGATGCTGCCAAAGAGGCTGTCTGGATCAAGAAGTTCATTACTGAACTTGGTGTGGTTCCATCCATTGAGCATCCAATACCTTTGTACTGTGATAACAATGGAGCGGTGGCTTTAGCCAAGAAACCCAGGTCCCATCAGCGATCCAGGCATATTCTGAGGCGGTATCACCTGATCCGGGAGATAGTTGATCGCCGGGAGATCGAGGTCAGGAGGGTTGACACGAAGAATAACACAGCGGATCCACTCACGAAGGCCATTCCCCAGATACAGTTTGAGAGACTCTTCGGGATGCTCGGTATGCGATACTACAGCAGCTGGCCCTAGTGCAAGTGGGAGATTGTTAGTTTTATGTATGCCCTAGAGGCCAGTATTGTACAGATGATGTATATTATATTGGATGCTTGGACATATATAGAGATGACTTTCTTGCTCGATATGATAGTATGCTATCTGGTTGCTCTTTATCTTAACATGTATACTTGTCTCTTTATACTGTCTTATAGTTATATGTTGGTAAAGCCCTTAGGATGTGTACTTGACTACCTGGAATATGATGCGGATCATACTAGTAGGGACATGGTAGTCCATAAGTACATCCTTCAAGGTCTCTAGTCGTGGGTGTATCGAGACGGGGCATCGATATACCAGTGTAGACTAGCGTATACGCTTCTCGACCCTTGAGATGGGCGATGGATGATCTCATATCCATTGGTGTTTGACATCAGAGATGGTATATGGGTGCTCTGTGGAGACTGGGTACACTGGACGGACTCGCCGAGAACTCCCAGAAGGTATTATACCTCACGTCAGATGGCAGTTCTCAGGTGACACTTGTGCAGGTTAGTCTGTAGACCCGAGATCGTCATAGAGTCTTGTGTGATTCCCACTGTGCTTTGATTTTCACCTTACCACGTCCATGAGGGCGTGCAAAACGGTGGTTTTTGGGTACAGTCCCGAGTCACATGGAGGCAATGAGCGATAGGAGGGGTTTCGTCTCTCCCGGTATTGGGGGTTGATGTTGCACTGTGCTCGATTGGCCGTAACAGGGAAGTCCCTGGCCAGGGCTGATTAGAGATTTACTGGTAAGTGTTACCATTAGTTTCTCGACCCGTTATGAGCCTCACATCAGCACGACTTATCGGTTATTGTGGTCTGACGTTTACCACCCCTAGACTTGATATGCGACATATCAGACGAGGAGACCGGACTGCACGGGAAGTGTTGTCGTTTGGCTCGACGGGAGTTGTAGCAGGTTCGCTTGTTTTCTTCTGATCTCTCAATACCCGGGTGGCCATTACGTTTAGCTGACCGCTTGCGGCTTGAGGGTGCTTAATATGATCATCACCCGTTGCCGGCGTATTGACGAGTCTTAGAGTCCCACAAAGGAGTTACCTAGTCCAGGCGAAACGTTGTGGTGCGCGTATGCGATATGCGCATGGACCCGGTTAAAATGCACGTATGAGATAAAGTACATTAATCGGGCGGCTTGCTTTTGGTTGGGTCGTATGTGATATGGCCGGATTGATAAATCAAGTGTTGATTTATCATTTAACCATTAGATTCTCACTAGAAATCCTTTCTTGTATTTTTGGATGCATGCATGCATGTATGCATTCTTTCTTGATTCATGCACATATGGATGTGCATGCACACATACATACATACATTATCCTTCATGGTTGTATATACAAAGAAAATGGTGGCAATATAAGACTCACACCATGGTTTTATATATATATATGAATTATTATTGCATTTGATTTAAAACAAAAAGAAAAAGGAAAGGATAATTCATGGTTTCTTTCTACACTATTCTTTGACCTAACCATGCTCACCCACCATTTAACCATGGATTAACTTTCCTTTTGGGTTTTAACTCAAGTTCAATAATATATTTATTGTTTAACCATGGTTTGAGATGAGAGAAGAAAAATATATATAGATATATTTTCTATTTTCTCATAAGAGTTTATCTTTTCTCTTATTCTAAAAGGCCACCATCTTCTTCCTCCTTCACCTTTTGCTCTCTAGATTTATCTAGTGAGCAAATTACTCACCAAGTTAGGATTTTGAAGTGAGAAAAGCCACCACAACACCATTCTACACAAGTCTTGCCCATTTGTTTAGAGTGTTAGCTTCATTTCATTCTCTTGATAAAGTGAAGTTGCAAGCTTGGACAAAGCGGACTCCGGGTGGATCATCGTGGACCTAGAGGAGTTCAAGCGGACTTTTTCCAAACCCCAAGTAGCCGAGGAGTCTAGCGTAGGGAGCTACAAAGGTTGTACTCTCAAAACCCTAGCTTAATCTACTTGTGATGAAGTGTTGTTTTAGAAACCCTAATTTTTCTAGGAATGATTCTTTGTATGCTTACTTAGCACCATAAAATTTTAATCTTTGGTACATGTGATGCTTCCAAACCCTTCATGAGGTGCTAGGTAAACCCAACATCATATGTAAAATTTCACAATCTAACTTTCATTATCAAAATATATTTTGTGCTTATATTTAGTATAATGTAAAAAATGATGCGTGAATAAGTACAAACCTTCTCCAAACCTGTTTGCAGCAGTGTCCTCACTGATGTCATCTTTTAATCTCAAAAAAACTTATAGACTTGGAAGGAAAAGTTATTAAAGGGGACAAGAATTAATGACAGTTAAAATCCTCCCCCAAACTTATTTTTGGCTCATAATTTTGTAAAATTTTTCTTTCAAGAGCTAAAATATTTTCTCCCCCCTCCTAAACTTGAGTAAACAGTATTAAGCATTTTAAAATTATAAAAAGGGGGGTAAAGTTATTGGTCAATATAAAACTTTATAAAGACTAAAAGTCAACACCAACCATTCAAATATTTTAGCAATATAACACCAAGATTGGTAGAAGATCATATTACCTATAGACGTGAAGAAGTGGGGAGGAAATAAGAAGTGTAATAGAACGGGTTTACATCTCGGTTTGTAGAGACGAAACAATGATGATGTGTTACTCGTATTCTCGTTCTTGATAAGAAGGAGTGGCGGTTCAACTTCTTTGGGTTGGGGTTGATTTATCACAACTCCCATGTCTTTTAAGAATGCAAGTTCTTCGGCGAAATGTATTCAAAGCTTTCATCGATATTCCGAATGATAATCTCATCGGAAAGAAAGGTATGATCCTCGGACTCTATAAAAGGTTTATATTTAGCGTTAGATATTGACCCGGACAGCTCGACTAACTTATTCGACAAGTCAAATGATTCGGACTTAGGTGTGGACTTGTCGATAGAAGGGACTTCAAGTGTATAATAAAAGGCAGGATCAAACAACAACGCACCAGGGGAGTCAAGATAAGTATCGTGAAGCTCTTCAAGTTCGCTGCTGTCGGAATCTATCGTTTCGACAGAACATACATGAGCATAGGGTTCGGAGGGTTCACTTCCCAACTTGTAAATGTTAAGCTCAATTGACATCTTCCCGAAAGATAGGGTCATAGAACCGTTTCGACAATTGATTAGTGCATTGAAAGTCGCTAGAAAAGGTCGACCTAGAATCACCAGGATTTGGTTTCGGGGTTTTTCTACAGGCTGTGTATCAATAACTATGAAGTCCATAGGGAATATAAATTCCACGACTTTGATTAACACGTCCTCTAGCTCATCTCAAGGTTGGGTGATTGATCGATCGGCCATTCGAAGAGTGCAGTGTGTCGGTTTTAACCCTCCGATGCCTAATTGCTCATAGAAAGAATACGGAAGTAAGTTAACACTAGCACCTAAATCGAGTAGAGCACAATTGATAATTTTACCCCCAATAGCAATAGATATTATAGTACTCCCGGGATCTTTTCGTTTCTTTGGCATTTGTTGGGTAAAATCAGTGTTCACATTACTTGCTAGAAAAACTTTTTTAGGCACTTGAATTTTCCTTTTCCTAGTGCACAAGTCCTTTAGAATTTTCACATAGGATAGAACTTGTTGGATAGAATCTAGGAGAGAAATGTTTATGTTAACTTGTTTAAAAATTTCCACAATTTTCTCAATTTGTGGACTTGGTTTGTTGGCCTTTAACCTGTGTGGAAAAGGAGCTTTATCAATAAGGGTTTGGTCCAACATTTGTTGAGAAGTTTGTGGAGATGGAATAGGTCCAAGAATTGGAGTTGGGATCATTTGAGGTTGACTCGAGGAAGTGGGCTGAGAGATCTTGGCGGAATTGCCACATATGAAATTGAGCACAATTTTGCAAAGAAATACCGTTCGAGCCTAGTGGAAAACGGAGAATAGGTTCGGAAGAAGTTGTTGGATTAGACGAAGGAGGATCAGAAGTAGAAGCCGGGGTATCATCAATATCATCAACATCAACATGTTCACCCACTTGGTTATTCAGCACTCTTTCCGATCTCAAAGTGGTTACGACACACACATTATGATTTTGTGAGTGGCCGAGATTTGGTAGAGGTTGAGATGGAAGTTTCCCTTTCTCTCTCTCGCTCATCGCGGCATTTAACTGTGCAAGTTGTGCTTCTATCGATTTTATGTTTTCACTGTGGGAAGCAGTGTGTTGCACTAATGTTTGGATAGAAGATATTAAATTAGTCGTCGTTTGCATGGATTTTTTAATGAACGTTTCTAAGTTATGTTTGAGCGCAGAGGTTTTATCGGTACCGGCCGTTGAAGGATCAAAATTGTTGGTCGGGTTTTGAAAAGGTTGCGGTTGAAAGGGGTGCTGATTTTGTTGTGGTGGCTGCTGTTGCTGTGGGGGAGGGTCTTTGATAGTTGCTTGGGAATTGGTTTTGATTTTAAGTTTGGTTTTGGTTCCAAGCAAAATTAGGATGATCTCTCCATCCCTGATTGTATGTGGAAGAATAAGGATCGTTTCTAGGTCGTTGCTGAAAAGCAGCATTTTGTTTGTTCTTGACCTTGAAACGGAGGATTCAAAGGACATTCTTTCGTTAAATGAGATGGGTTGGAATAGTAACCACACACGGTTTTGGGAAGTATAACTTGGTTTAGGGAAGCTGAAGAGACTTTGGTTTCTATAGCTTCGAGTTCCTTTGTATCGCGGCCATTTCGGCTTTTACTGCGATGGAAACAACAAGCTGATGATACCTCTCCTAGACGATATTAGTCTAATGCTTTCCCACTGTAAAGTTTGTTCGGTTAGATCTTCCAGAAATTGCCAAGCTTCACCATCGTCTTTAGACATGAATGGCATTGACAAATAGTTTCAAGTATCTGTTTGGTCGCTGGATTAACACCTTCATATATAATTCGACAAAGTTGCCATTTATCAATTCCGTGATGGGGGCATTGTAGAAGAAAAATCTTAAACCGTTCAAATCATTTCCAGAATGATTCGTTGGGAAGTTGGGTAAACCATAGTCACATAATTCGCGAATTATTCGGCAAATTCGTGAATAATTCGCGAATTATGCGACTGCCGATTAAATCTGCGAATTATTCGCCATCACTGAACGCGCCAAATTATTCGCGAATAATTCCCGAATTATTCGCGAATTATTCAAAAAAAAGCGAATTATTCAAAAAACAGCAAATAATTCACGAAATCAAAATCTAGCGTTTCATATATTAATTTTATATTAATTTTTTGCTCGAAATCCTTCCCGACCATTTCCTGAACACTTACCGAATCTTTCCCGAATACCTGCCGATTTTTTCCGAATAGTTCTCCGAATCTGAATTTTTGACCTCGCCAAATTATTGCCGAATCACGAATTTGTGACTATGGGGTAAACTGGTTAATCTAGCTTCGAGCATGGGCGGTTTTGTGATTGGGATAAAATTTCTTAAGGAATGCTATAACGAATTCGTTCCATTTGGCGATAGAGTGTGCGACAGTGCTATAAAGCCATTTTATGGTAGGTCGCACAAGGTAAAAGGGAGAAGACGTAATCGCATAGGATCCACAGAAAGTTGTGTAGCGCCCATCATTGCGCATACGTTTTCGAATTTGGTTATAAAAACGTATGCGTCTTCGGATTCAAGCCCCTGAAATTTAGGCAATAAGTAGATGAAGTGGGGTTTAATTTCGAAATTATCCCCATTGGCTCGTGGAATAGATAGACAGGTAGGAAGGGGACAGCATATCGGGTAGTATCTTTCTTGAAGAGAGATACACGATAGATTCTGTGCACCTACGGGTGGTGGCAGGGGTGTGTTGGTTAAATCTGATGGAGAACCATCCATCGCGGTCGATGTGGTTGGTGGAGGGGAAAAAGAAGATGAAGAAGCACCAACTTCGGAGTCCATAGCAGAAACGCGGACAAGACGGGTACTAGAATCCCGTGTGCGACCGATCATGCACTAAGCAGGTTTAGCGCACGTGGCAGCGTGTGTGAGAAGGATTTTAAAAATGGTTTGTTTTGAAAAAGTGTCAGACGTGAGGCTTGACTCAAAAAATCAGAAAATGCACAATCAACCTAGAACTAAGGTCACCTAGATCAAGCACTAGACCGCTCCTAGACTTCCAAAGGACAAGCTGCAGGATCAATCCTTTACCACCTCTTTATCACAATTTTGGCCAGGTAAGTGCCAGGTAAATGGGAGGTATCCGCTATACGAATCACCGAAAATAGCGGGCCTAATTAAGTAACCACTTTCCTTAGTCACACTTGCCTAGACACCACAAAAGAGATGTGGATAACCGATAGATTACCAACGACCTTCCTCTGTCCTAATTGAGCGCGACGGTCCTTAAAGTCTTAGTCTAGATATTTTTAAATTAATAGAGGGTTATGCAGATGCTCGTTTTGTGATTTGTGGGGCCTAGGAAGGGTGATGAAATCCCAACCTAATATGAATTTCGTTTTGCACCTTAAAGTCCGTTTTAAAATATGCACAAACAAACCAATATCAAAACACGCAAAAAGATTTTTGAGCGGCGATATTTTGCAAAGAATCCTGCAGAAAATTATATTATTGGATTTCTAGAGGAGAGATAAAGATATGAGGAATATACCAGATGATTTTGGGGGCACAACACCACCAAGTCGCCGCCGTTCCGCGGCCAAATGCACACTATTGCTATGTTTCCGCGGCGCAATGGTGGTTTCTTTTGACAATGTTTCTTCAGTGCACCCCTTTGCTCCTCTGGGCTTCGATGAAAATCTCTGAATCTTTATTTCCTCGCTTTTGTGACTCCAGATACCCTTGCAAAATTCGCACAATAATCGTTAAATATGCAGGTTGCGGTTTTGGTTATCTTTTATAATATGTTTTCTGGATTTTATAAAATTCAACACGAATATCAAGAAAAAAATTACAGCCGTTTCCCCGACAACGGTGCCATTTGATTGATTCTGTTTTTGGAAAAGTGTTTTTGTAAAGTAACCGCAATCAATAACAGTATCGCTAGTATCTAGCCGAGATGCGTACGAGTCGTCCTTAGAAAAACGTCGAACCTTTATCTTGCTTTAGACGAATTGATTGAAATATAGATGGTTTGTTCTAAATCTACGATATACTGATGTAGATTTTATAAAGAAGAGGCTTGTAGGGTTCATAGAATTTGGTGGTAATGGATGATTAATTAAAGATGACTCATTTTATTTTTTAATAGATTTAAAATTAGATCGATAGAGGTGAATGCATATTAGGGTTTTTTGGAGAGAATATGGTTTCCATTCTTAACCCTTATCTTTTCATTGACCTCTATTCATGTCTAACCTTTACCAAAACAATTGTTAATCTAATCTCAAAACGTGGTCGAGACTATCAATAAATTGGTAGCGCGCTCGATTAGGATGTTAACAATTACTTTGCTAAAGTTTATAAACTTTAAAAGATGTAAAAGAAATTAAGAGATTTTATCATCCATTGATCTACCCTAATTCTACGAACCCTATCAAGCGTAGAATTATTCGCGCATGGTTAAGATAGAAGAGAAGATGAAGAAGGAGATCATAATGTAAATGCAGAAAGTAAAATGCAAAGAACTAAACTAAAGATCTATCTTTTTATTAATCTACTATCATTTACAAATCTGTCGAATTTAGAGTACAAGAACCCTAGTTTATGCTCCCGATCTCTGTTCTCATTGGAAGTAGATGATGCATCGATTGATCTCCTGGATTCGTAGATCGCTGTGGACCTCTTGATCGCTTCGGATTGATGATTTCTAAGTGTAGTTCTCGGTTCTTTAAATAGTCACAGAAGATACAAACCCTGTATCCCATAAGTTAGGATATGCAGCTATCATCTAACCACCAAAATATCAGATCTTACGACCATAATCTTGCCGCGGATCCACGACATATATTGCATTTGGCCGCTAAACCGCGGCGGTTTAGTGGATTCATGAGTTGAGATTTATTGTGGTCTTTGGTGTTGACATTTAGATATTTCTTAGATATCTACATTCTGCATATCTTATTCTGAATCTATGCCGTTGCTAGATCTTGTGATTTGCTTCAATATTTCGGTAGATTTGATTCGACATTTCGGATCTCCTTGATTCCAGACCTGAGCTAATATCTGTACAATATCTCAAATCATGGTGTAAGTAATATTTGTTATATTATTGAGATATTATCCTAACCATTTTATATGATATGATATTTTAAGAATATTGATTAGGGATATTTGATATGATAAGCATATTTATATTACTAAAATATTATATGCATATATTTTCCTTCATAATGTTAAGTATAGTGTATAAACATATGATAAAGAGTATTTTGCAGATAAACCCATATATGTTCCATATTTACGATAAACACCTTTTAAGTACTTAACAAAAGTAAAGAAAATTTTCCATCAAATGTGCAATATTTTTGACTGAACATTGCACTCGGTCAAACTCTTCCTATCACAAAAGTTCTCCATGAAAGATCTGGATGATACCTCATATATACTGGGGATCTATAGGATAGATCTAAAAGGATGTTGGGATTGTCCCAATCCAGGTACATAGACACCATACTAAAGAGGTTTAGTATGGAAGTTTCTAAGCGTGATAATTTACCCACTTTTCAGGTATCACTCTCTCCAAACAGATGTCTCCTAAGACTGATTTGGAAAGGGATCGCATGAACGTGATACCCTATGCTTCTGCAGTTGGGTCTATCATGTACGCGATGTTATGCACCAGACCGGATGTAGTTTACGCACATAGTATGGTAAGTAGGTATCAATCAGACCCAGGGGAGAAGCACTGGATAGCTGTGAAGAACATTCTTAAGTACCTACGAAGGACTAAAGAGATGTTCTTGGTGTATGGTAACGGAGAACTCCAAGTAGAGTCCTTTACCGATTCGAGTTTCCAGAGTGATAAGGATGCCAACAAGTCTGTTTCAGGTTTTGTCTTCACCCTCAATGGAGGGGCGGTATGTTGGAAGAGTTCCAAGCAAGATACTGTTGCAGACTCGTCGATGGAGGCCGAATACATCGCTACTAACGATGCTGCCAAAGAGGCTGTCTGGATGAAGAAGTTCATTATTGAACTTGGTGTGATCCCATCCATTGAAAATCCAATACCCTTGTATTGTGATAACAATGGAGCTGTGGCTTTGGCCAAAGAACTCCGGTCCCATCAGCGATCCAGACATATTCTGAGGCGGTATCATATGATCCGGGAGATAATTGATCGCCGTGAGATCGAGGTCAGGAGACTAGACACGAAGGACAATACGGTGGATCCACTCACGAAGGCCTTTCCCCAGACACAGTTTAAGAGACTTTTTGGGATGTTGGGTATGCGATATTACAACAACTGGTCTTAGTGAAAGTAGGAGATTGTTATGAATATGTATGTCGTAGAGGCCATTATTGTATATTATGGTGGATGCTTGGACATATATATAGAGGACTTTCTTACTCAACATGATAATATGCTATTTGGTTGCTTTTTATCTAAATACGTGCACTTGTTTTAGTTTACTGTCTCTTTGATACATGTTAATAAAGCCCTTAAGATGTTGGCTTGATTACCAAGACTGTGATGCAAATCATACTATTGGGGATTGTGTAGTCTACAAACACATCCTTAACAGTTCCTAGTCGACAGAGTATCGAGACAAGACATCAATATTCTAGAGTAGACTAGTGTGTGCGTTTCTTGACCCTGTATGGGGCGATGGTTGATCTCATAACCATTGGTGTTTGACATCAAAGATTGTACACATGTGTTCATTAGAGAATGAGTACACCGAACATGACACACCAAGAACTCCTAGATGGTACCATACCTATCGTCGGATAGCAGTTCTCTGGTGATACTTGTACAGGTTAGTCTGTAGACCCGATATCGTCATAGTGTCTTGTGTGGTTCCCATTGTGCTTTGATTTCCTCTCTACCACGGCTTAAATGAGTCTTGCAAACAGATGGTTTTTGGGTACAGTCCCGAGTCACATGGAGGCAGTGAGCGATAAGAGGGATTTCGTCTCAACCGGTATTGGGAGTTGATGTTGCGCTATGCTTAATTGGCTATAACAGTAAGTCCTTGGCCAGGGCTGATGAGATTTACTGATAAGTTTTATCAGTAGTTTCTCGAAAGGTTATAGGCCACACATCGTCATGACTTGTCGAGTTTTTGGGGTCTGATGATTCCACCCCTAGACAAAAAGACCGAACTGTACGGTAAGTGTTGATTATAGGTTCTACGGGAGTTTGGACAAGTTTGCTTGTTGATTTTCTATTTGTTCAATACCTGGGTAGCCGTTACGTCCAGCTAGTACCGCTGACGGCTTGTGGGTATCTGATAATCATTACTTACTGTTGGCGTATTGACGAGTCTTTAAAGTCCCACATAGAGGTTTCCTAGCTCAAGCGAAACGAAGTAGGGCACGTATGGAGATATATGTTGGAGCTTGATTAAATACGAGTATGTGATACTGTATTCTAATACAGCGTTAAATGATATCAGCCGGCTATAACCGGATTATTGAAACAAGTGTTGATTCAATAATTTGATATATTTATATATGTTTATATGTATTTGATATTAGCCCGGTTATATATGATATAACCGAATTATTGAATCAGGTGTTGATTTAATATCTAATATTGAATATTAGCCGGTTATATGTGATATAACCGGATTATTGAATCAAGTGTTGATTTAATAATTTGATATACATATATATATATATATATATATTTGATATTAGCCGGTTATATATGATATAACCGGATTATTGAATCAAGTGTTGATTTAATAATTTGATATATATTTATATTATATATATATCTATCTATCTATATATATATATATATATAAACTAATATTAAGCTCGCATTAAGATTTTCTTCTCTTTATAAATATATTTATATATGTGATATATAAAGTGTAATGATAAAGGAAATATATGAAGTGAAATATAAAGTATAATGATAAAGGAAGTATAATATGAACAAGTGAGTATGAAGTATGTTGTGTCAGCATGTCGTTTAATGTAAACATGGCAAGTTTATTTAGCATGCAGTGTTATCGTAATATATGTGAACAAGTATGGTAATATATAACAAGTAGATAAGCATGACAGCATAGCATGAGCATGGCAAACAAATGTAACATGGCCGTGTAGTGTAAGTATAGTGAACTTGCAGTAAATGTAAGTGTCTTAACAGGTCTCTACTTGGTTATACTAATTTAACGTAAGTTCAAAGGTGAATGTCAACCAATCTCAAGAGTGTTCTCGAACCCAACAGGCTGTAATGCAGGGGTAAGGAACCACGGGCCCGAATCAAGTGTTAATAACGGGACTTCAACCTAGTGTTTAAGTATTCCAAACTCAACGGGCTGTAATCCATGAGCAAGGAAATACAGGCCCTCATGATTGCTTGCTTGTGTTAGTAGACATGGATTCATGATCTAGTGGGACTCCTGAGATTTCATTGGATTCATGCATGAACTATCCTAACACCCCGTGTATTCTATGTTACAGTTAAAATTACCAGCCTTGCTCGAATCCATGAATACATCGAGTTGCAAGATTGAGTTCATGTCTATATCAAGTATTCATGTATTAATGTTAAGTTGTATTTATGATTCGAGTCAAGTCATGGTGTTCAAATATTCATGTTTCGCTTTAGTCAAGTTCAAGTGTTCCGATTCATGATCAATAGTCAAGTATACCTGTTTGAGTTCGATATTGATTTCGTATGTTCAAGTTCATGATCAAGTATTCGTATTTGGTTTTAGATTCAGGTTTTGAGTTTGGATTTAAGTTTGATTTAGACTCAGACTTGAGTCAGACACTTATAAACTAATTTAGATCCTGAATTAAGTTCGGGAGTTATCGGTAACTGCTGCACATGGACGGCAGGATTTGTGTCTTTTTCCAAGACAATTACCATTGATAACACCATTAAGTTTTCTATCTTAAATAGGCAAGCAGTCACTTTCTCCGGCTCCCTGGGGCTCAAGAGAATTGATCCCGCTTAAACCTATATTTACTAAAGTCCTTAAATATAGTTTTATATAACTCGGGGGGGTTTTGGGAAAAATATTTTTAATATAGTTTCAAATAATATCAAGAAATTATTTATATTATTTAGGGTTTCCATGGATGTGAATTTTAGGGATTTGAGATATTTTAGTGATAATAACTTAGCTTGGAAAGTTCATGGTATTTTACTGTAAAGCTGGTCTTATATTGATATCTTGATGGTATTTTGATGAAACTTATGAACTTTCATCTTTTAGAAAAATGTAAGTTTATTATTTTTTGAAAAATAAATTGATTTGTAATATTTATATAATTATTAAAAATTAAATTTTTATTTAAGTAGAAAAATTACGTTTTTCTTAAAAACCGTATTAAAAACCTTTCGAGACCGAATGCTCCGCGAGGAGGTCTGCATCTCTCTCTACTAGCCCAAGGATGTGCGATAATCCATACCATCCAATAGCAGGTCCCCTAAAAAGGGTTGTAGAGGCTTATTTGCAAAGGAATTTTAAAATACAATTCTAAAGAAAACCGTTTTTATAATAAATGGTATTTTAATGAAATATTTTCTTGAAACACAAATCTACATGAAAGAGTTATCGTGCTATGGAACCATGCGTGTTTGTGAGGGATAGGTCATTACCTCGTGAGGTTTTTTAAAGGTATAATTAACAAAAAATATATAAGAGGGATATGTGAAGTTCATGGTATTTTAGTGTAAAAGTTAAATTAAAGCTATTTTGCATGATATTATTGATTAAAAATTAGTTCTATGTATTGGTTATATGATTACAAAAATGGTGTAAGAATATGGATGAAAAATATGTAAGAAAAGGTGGAATTTTAGAGGTTTAAAAGAAAATGTCGGTGTTAACTCCACTTCCGACATATGTTTTGAAAAGAGACTTTCATAGAAGAAGGAGAGGGATTGGAAGGGACTTACCGTTTGGTTATATTAAGAAGAGGTAGGAGAAGAGATTGTTTTCGTCGTGGTGTCGCGGGGTCGTCGGAATTGCTTCGATTCTTCGCTGGAACTTGACCGCTTACTAACTCCACTTGTACTTGAGAAATTTTGAGAATTTTGGCTAGAATTTTCAGAATGATGAAGGGATAGGGCATGGGGTAGTATTTTTAGTGTGGAATTAGGGTTTTGGAATTAAAAAGTTGAATTAAAATGCATTAAAAAGATGATAAATAGGGAATTGAGGGGTCTCTGTTTGATTGCAGTGCAGGTGAGTTAGGGGTAGGGGAAAAACTTGTGTGCAAAGCCCGGGTATCTTTTGCCATGATTCACCCATCCCCGCCGGCCAAAAGAAGAGATCCGCCGGTCGATTTGATGAGGAGGGCCGGTGGATTCTTGCCACGTGTTCACGTCAGTCTTAACACCCTTTTGCACATATTTATTTTTTTTACTTTTCATTTTTGTGTGCATTGCATATGTAAACTTTTGGGCTTCCAAAAAGTTTTAAAAAATAAAATTAGAAAAATAATGTATCTGATGGGATTTGAACACAGGGCTATGTCACAGCAGTGCAATGCTTTACCAGCGAGCTACAAATTGTTTCTTGTTGTTCTTAAACAAGATTAACTTATAACTTGTACTCATGCTGCGAAACTCTATTCTGTATTTTAACAGAAGAATTTCCGTACTAAGATTTCATAGTCGTTACAATTACCGTCGCTTCGTACAGAATTTCTCTCGTATTGCTGCACCTATGACCGGTCTGACCCTGAAAGGGGGTTCCATTTATGTGGTCTAACGAGTATGAGCAGAGTTTCCGGCAGTTGAAGACTTGTTTGACGACTGCGCCCGTTCTATCCTTGCCGTTAGGCTAAGGTGGTTTCACTGTGTATTGCGATGCGTCTTGTGTGGGCTTAGGTTGTATACTGATGCAGCACGGTAGAGTTATTGTTTATGCTTCTCGGCAGTTGAAGAAACGCGAAAAGAACTACCCTGCCCGCGATCTGGAGATGGCCGCAGTAGTCTTTGCGCTTAAGATTTGGAGACATTACTTGTACGGAGAGTCGTGTCAGATCTTTACAGACCACAAGAGTTTGAAATACATATTTCAGCAGCGATATCTGAACTTGAGACAGCGTCGGTAGATGGAGCTTGTGAAGGACTATGACTGTGAAATTTTTTATCATCCAGGCAAAATGAATATAGTGGCAGATGCTTTGAGTCATAGGCCTGGAGGTAGCTTGTCTCATTTGGGCACAGTTCATAGTCGATCGCGGATCGGCAGATTTTGTGCGACAGTGGCATACAGTTTGAGTTTACATCAGTAGGAGCACAGTTTGCTCATGTTCGTGCTCGTCCATTTTTACTCGATCGTATCAGTGAGGCACAGTCCGAGTATGTACGATTATCTGAGATTTTGGGGCAGGTTCGGCAAGGGAGAGACTCTGAGTTTGTTATTGAAAGCAAGGGAGTGTTGCGGTTTGGGACCCATTTGTGTGTGCCGACTCTGATGGGCTGAGGCGAAAGATCCTTGGGGAGGCACATCAGTCTTCTTACTGCGTTCATTCGGGATCTATCAAGATGTATCACGATTTGCGAGACGTGTGCTGGTGGGAAGGGATGAAACGGGATGTGTCTGACTTCGTTTCAAGACGCCTGACTTGTCAGCAAGTTAAGGCCGTGCATCAGAGGCCGACAGGAGAGTTGCAGCCTTTATCCGTTCCGGAGTGGAAATGGGAGCAGATTTCTATGAATTTCGTTATAGGTCTACTTAGGTCCAGCAGAGGATTTGACTTTATTTGGGTGATTGTGGATCGGTTAACGAAAATGGCTCACTTCCTTTCGGTGAAGACTACTTTCGGATATTCTTAGTATGCCCAGATTTATATTGATGAGATTGTGTGGTTGCACGGCGTTCCGACTTGTATCGTTTCTGATAGAAGCAGTCAGTTTACCAGTCGTCTCTGGCAGAAGCTTCGGATGTTTTAGGCACTAGCTTGAGTTTCAGTACTGCCTTCTATCCACATACTGATGATCAGTCAGAGCGTGCTATTCAGACTCTTGAGAATATGCTTCAAGCATGCACGCTAGATTTGGATGGCAATTGGGATCGTCACTTGCCCTTGATTGAGTTCTCCTATAATAATAGCTTCTAAGAGACGATTCACATGGCACCTTTTGAAGCGTTATATGGGAGGAAGTGTCGGTCGCCGGTTTGTTGGACCGAGCTGAGTGAGAGCAGCCTCCTAGGGCCTCAGTTGATTCAGGAGACTACCGAGAAGGTCCAGTTGATATGTAATAGGATAAGGAGCAGGCAGAAGTCTTATACTGATCGCCGTCGCCGCAGGCTGGAGTTCACTGTGGGTGACCATGTGTTTCTCCGGGTTCTCCGATGAAAGGTGTGATGTGATTTTGGAAAAGGGAAAGCTCGGTCCCAGATATGTAGGACCCTTCGAGATTCTAGAGAGGGTGGGTACTGTATCGTATCGTTTACCGCTCCTGCCCAGTTTTCCGGATGTGCACCCTGTGTTCCATGTATCCATGCTCCGCAAGTGCCTTTATGATCCTTCTCATGCTATTCAGCATCAGACTGTTCAACTGGAGCTACACTGAGCAGCCGATGTCCATTCTTGACTGGCAGGTGAAGAAGTTGCGATAGAGGGTACTTGGGAAGCCAATGATGAGATGTGGAAGAAATTTCCCCATCTCTTCGAAGGTATGTGAAGTTGGATTTTAAATTCGGGGACCGAATTTTCTTAAGGGGGGATATTGTAACATTTTCTAACACTCTAGTACGTTTATATAATATAATTTGGTATTTTAAGACTTGCTTTATTTTTCCTACTATATTCGTTTGGGTTGAGAGTGATTCGAATGGTGGTAGTAGTTATCCGACCCGAGCCGTATGTTTAGAACCCAGTATAGTGTTAGAGTATATTTGATATTTACCAATAAAATGTATCTACACGAATCTAGTATAATACATATATTATATATATATTTAAATCTTTATATATCTATTTATAGTATAAGATATCAATAAGTTATATTTTTGCTAACTGACTTTGCATGGCATATCACCTCATATCTTATTTCGTTCTTATCTATTATGTTCAAATCCCAAAATATAAGATAACCAAATATTTACTAAATCATATATATTTATTTAAATTCCTTTCTAAATATTATTAGGGGGTATATGTATTTAAGTTTAGATTATCGCATTATGGCCTAAATCTTTACGTATGTATATTATTCTCAAAAATATATTTTTGAGAAAGATTCGGGTAAAAATTTGATGTAATTTGTTATTTTTTAGTTACCCTAAAAATAATATTATATATATATAATACATATATTGTATATATACTAATATAATAGTTTATATTTTTTTATTATTAAAACTCTCTCTCCTTTTCTCTTTCCGTCTCTAATTTTCTCTCTTTCTCCTCTTGTTCTTCTTCACCTTCGTCCGAGCCCTAACCTCGTCATCGTCCTCTTCTCCTCCTCGTCGTCACCATCCCCTCATCTCCACTTCCTCTTCCTCATCGTCACCTCCTTCTCTTTCCCGAAACCTCACCTGAGCTCCGACCCCCACAACTAAAACCCACTTCCTTCTTCTTCTTCCTCGCCGATGCCGGAACCCGACCACCACTATCATCCTCGTCACTTTTTCCTTCTCCTTCTCATCGAGCCTAGCACCACCTACACCACTGCCGCCGGCATCTTCATCTTCCTTTCTTCTTCTCCTCCGATCACCTCACCGCACCTCTTCATTTTCCCGACCTCGTCATCGTCATCGCCCCATCTCCTCGTTGACGACCCTACCACCTCTTCTCCTTGCCCTCGACGAGACCCAGAACCCAGCCACCAGCAACTACCCTGACATCACCTTTTTCTTCTTCTTCTACTCTTTTCTTCACTTACCTCGCCGAAGTTGATCACCGCCGTGACCACCCTGTCCCCTTGCCGGCGAGCACGACCCGGACCCCATCTCCAGTCACCACCTCCTCAAACCCAGACCCCCATTATCGTTCTCTGTCTCTTTTCTTCTTCTCAAGCTTCAAAACCTGACTTCATCTCGTCACCGGCGAACCTCGACTCGTCTCCATCACCTTCGACCTAAATACCAACCTATGAGAATTTCACAGAGCACCAGCGAACATCCCCAGAATATTACACAGTCTCTTGTAGCCAAGGTCGTGAATACGTCGTGTTTCCGAATGTCGTCGTCGTGCAAAAATCCGTATTTTCGTCGTGAGTTTATCAATCGAGGCAAGTTTCTAAGTTTGCAACATGCTACTTTACTTATTTCAATATTTATGTAATTATTCATAGTATATGTATGTTAATATTTAGTAAGTATTATCATTATACAGTATTATAGTATTAACCCGTATTTCATATCAATAACAAGTTTATCTTGTTGCATACTAGTTCATTCTAATTTCAATAATTTTTCACTGTATATCTAGTAACAACGTAACCGCTATTATAAATATATATATATATATATATATATATAAATTATATCTTACAATTTAAATAATATACATTAGTTATTTCTACAGTGTTTAACTAAACTGGTTACTGTTTTCCATCAAGTATTTATCGTGTTAACACACTGCTTGACATGTTCATGACACATTACTAGACCTGTTATTTGGATTATTACTAATGCTGACAATCCTGAATTATTGTCCTGATGGACGTGACTTGTTGTCTAGTTAGACAAGATCTGTACCTGCTTGATCCTGTGTTGGCATTAGATAGACATTCTATTGATACCTGACTTGAACACGAAACTTGGGGGAAAAGGAGAAATCAATAATGAAATCTGACATGTAACTCAACAGTTCGATACTTTCCAGAGACTGATCAGTCGAAACAGGTTTCGGGCCCCGGAATGATAATGCCGATATCATTCGTTTGTACATAATACCCTGTTTTACTGCTTAGCGGCACATCCCGGATTCAGTCCCGCTTGACCGTGGTCCCGAGCACTCACGAAATACTACTAAGTTATATCGACGATTCTATTAATTGATTTCAAATACCATTAGGATAGATAACTTATAAACACAGATTTAAGGATACATGTGACATACCTATAGCCCACTGTTTTATACCTGTAATTACGGTTTATACTCATATTTTCTTTATAGTATCCTGTTCTGATTACACTATTATTTTGATATCTATGACACACTGACGTCTGGATTTTGCATGGCCCAGTTCTTTTAATTTTGTCGCAGGAAGATCGAGAGTATTTTGATAAGCAAGCTGAGCTGTGAGGAGCTTGATGATTTGTTTTCGAGATACCTAGTTTATTTTTATTTTCGTAGTTTAAGTTTAGCGTTGAGATCCCATGAGGGACGCGATTTGGATATTTTTTTATTGGATCTTTATTCGTTTCCGCTATATACATCTCTTGATTATTATCTATTGTGGCAGATGGACATGTGTTAATTAGATTTTATTTATTTTTCTTGATATCTGATTGGCAGCCACAATATGACTATGGAGGGACCTTTCCTAACTATATGTAGCATGGTTGATTTTGTCACGTACCGTATTCGTGTATTTTGGAAAGCAGGGCGTGACACATTTCATAAAATTTTTAAGTATTTATTTTGCATTTAAATAATAATAAAATGATTTTTTATTAAAATATGAGACGGCAATTATTTTTTTCAAATCTATTATTTTTATATGTCATGGAAAAATTATGTTCTCCTCATTTAAATTGTTTAAGTCTCTTTATTTTAGAATAAGCTAAGAAAAGTATATGTTAACCTAAGTTGTACCTTACTTCCATCACATCTTACACATACAAATATCTAACAATATTGGTATATATCTTATTGACATGGTTATCCTCTCTCATTCTTGACTTTCTCTTTCACAAACACTTAGGAAATTTTAAGTTCTCCTTCACCCTCTTTCAAATCTAGCCTTCTCTATCTAAAATCATTACGGTTCTTGAGGAATTCTTCTTGTAGAACGGTCATAACACCAAGTTAGGTCCTTAGCACTTCAAAGATCTTCTTTTTGATAACACTAGAGTTTGGATCCCTCTCAATATTCCTAAAGGAGGTAAAAATACTATTTTTATTCTTTTGGTGTTCTTATCTTACTTAGTTATTGTGGTTTGAGGTATAATTTCTTCGAGTTTGGGAAAAATAAAAGTGTTTTACTATTTGTAAAACTAAGTTTTTAAGTTTTGAGCTAAGTTTTTAGTGTTGTGGTTCTCTTTTGAGATATGCTATAACTAGTGAACTCTAAAAACTTTCCAGAGAGTTTTCTGAGATGGTGAGCACAACTAGAGACCACACTCCAAGCCCGTACCCAATTAGACCCCTCTTGGCCGCCAATTTAATCGAAAGGGCCGCAAATTGCGGGTGGATTGTTGAATTGGGGTATGGAGTTTTTACAGTAGCTCATATACAACCTAAATTAGACTAGTGTATATGCAACTTTATCCCAGGTTACTTGTATGAAAATTTGTAACGCATATCCTATAAAGGTTTAAGGTTTTAGAAACTTGAGATTTGATTTTTGTTACTTCCGGGGGTAGTTCGATAATGATAGCACGCGTTAAAAAACGTCGACTATACGTTCTAGTCTTATTGCGTTAAAAATGTAGCAACGTTTGCGTTTTGATTCTTATTTTACGCTTGGTTAAATGTATAGGATCGGTAGCGAAGACGTCCGACGCGGCGAGAAAGGGCAAGGCATTCGCGCGCTTCGTCTAGCACGTATTAATATTAGGTGAGTATGGGACATTTACAAGTGGGAACTCGGGCGGATGGAGTATAGCACCTCCGACTACCAGAAGCTTTATAAAATTCTGTATCGATTTTTAAATACTATTAGCGATACGTAACTACATTTCTATGTTATATGCATTACATTGACTACCATGCCATCTTTAGTGTATAATCATACTTGCTTGAATAGATATACTGGATAGAACACAAGTACAATACTAATGATTTTATGTTGCATGGTTCACATACTCGCATGTTACACCACATATCATTAGTACTGCCATGACATGTAGAATTGCTATGTTTAACTATATTACCATGTTTCATGATAGTGTTAGTTGCTATTTGCCATGTTCCATTACTCGAATGCTATAATCCGTTTAATTACATGTTATAGTTGCTAAATGTTGCATGAACGAATCATTCTCCGATGATATCATAAATTTGATATTTCTATGGATTTGAGAAACCGCGGGATCTTTTATAAAACAGCTTATATTTTCAAAAGTGCGGTTTTCTCGTGATATGATGATTTGGCGTCCACCGTGAGTTTTGGTTTTTATGATGAGATATCTAAATCGAGGGAGGGGTTAACTGATTACGGATATATGGTAGACCCGGTATGACTCCGAGGGGAGGAAGACCAGAGGGAGGTACGGGAAGCCTAGCGAGAATGATCGATACCGGAGGTGATATTGGTGCGCGACGGATATCCGGAGTATTCCAACCATGGTTGAGTTGATATCAGGAGAGGACTGATCGGTTAAACGGTGCCTACGATATCTAGATTTTAGTGTCGATGATGGACATGAGTTTGATGAGGATATTGAGAATGATTGACATTCTTCTTATATGACTTCATTTATATCGCACTTGCATTCATTATTACGCATATCATATCATATCTTGTGATATATATTTCTAGTCACTGAGTTGGCAACTCACCCCCATTGTGCTTTAGCTTCTTATAGGATGGACTGCACGGACACTTAGCGGCGTCGCGGACACATATCTTAAGGTTCATCGCATATTTTGCCTAGGTGGGTTACACGCATAGTGACCGCCTCTTTTGTATATATTATACCTTATATTTAGTGTCACTCCATCAAGCCACCTGTATATTCTTTTGATTTAGATTGAGTTTATGACTTTATGTATATTCTTTTGAGTCGAACTCGGATAGAGTCGACTAGTTAGCTTTATTTACGCAGTTTATTTATATATTTTATTTGTGATCCTTCGCCTTCGAGCGTCGTATATAACCGCATGGTTGTGATTCCGCCGATTGGCGTCGAGATAGCTTCTAAGTTGGGACGCCGTTATATTATATGTTATGTACTTGTTTGTATCAAAAATTACAAAGAAGGTGCTGACGAAATTTCGAATACGAAAACATTTTCAGCCCTATTTCAAAACACTTGATTTATGCTTTTAAACAACCAATCCTTGTTATGAAAATAATGTTTCATGTTAAATACTTTTGAAAACTTAATCTCCTTTATTCTTTAAAAAGGTTTAAATCTTGGTTTTCAGCTTACTCGGGTCGTGTCGACATCTTGAGACGTCATGTGATCTAAGTGTCGGTCACATGCCAAATTGGGTCGTGACAGCTTGTAATATATAAGCAGTTGTCTGTAATATCTACGCACTTGATTGTAATATCTAAGCAATTGCATGTAATACTAATATGTAAGCACGTGTTGTAATATGTAAGCGATTGTCTGTAATATCTAAGCACCGTTTTCTGCTCCGCCGAAACCACCTCGGAGTTACAGGAGGGTGAAGAGAAGGAAGAAGGAATGACAGAGGAGGAAGAGGGGGAGAAGGAGGAGCAGCGGAGAGGAGTAAGGAGTAAGGAGCGGCAAAGAGAGGAGTAAGGAGTAAGGAGCCGCAAAGAGAGGAGGAGCTCTCTTGATTTGGTGGAGGGAGGAGAAATGGAACAACGACGGAGAAGGGAGAGGGAAGAGGAACCTTTTTCGTGGGAGGGTTTTTTTTTATTTTTTTCGGGGGGTGGGGGTGGGGGGTGAGTGGGTGGTCGAGAGGGAAGAGAGGCATTTTGGAATTTCATCAAGGTTATTTATATTAGGGGTTTCCCATCTATTCTGAGAATTAGAGGAGTTTTTTAACTATCCTTATTTTTTGGCAATTTACCTCCCAAAAAAGTTTACTTTAAAGAATTTGGGCCAGGCCCAAAATGTCCTAAAGCTGACAGAAGATTAAACCATGGCTCCGGTTAGGTGAATTTAGGCCATTTTCGGCTATTTAAACCCTACTCTTTTGTTTTCTTGACTTATTTTGTGTATGTTTATTTAAAATTACTTTGAGCTGTTCTTTTAACCAAATTTTAATTTTTGAATTCTATTTTTGAGGCTTAAGGTTTTTTTTCGGGGGGTGGGGATGGCGGGTGGTGGGGATAGGCTTAGGGGGGCGGTTATAATGATGGCTAGGGATTTTAAAAAATTTCAAAAGAATTAAAAGTTTTAAACACATTCATAAATATCTAAATAGGGACAGATGCCAATAATTTTATCAGGGGTCAACATAAATAGATATCTAAGCAAAGATGACTGCCAATTATATCACACAGGCCTCCCCAAGTGGTAGATTGGAAAAAGTAAGATAAAAGGTTTTGTTGGATTAGTATATCTCAAAAGAGCTAAAGTGACGCAGCGATACTACACGATGCTACGTACATCATTGAGATGTAGTGACCTATGGAGAATAGGTGCATCATTGTACATGGTGGAAGAGACAAACACCGGCCTCATTAGTGATTATATGATTTTTCATATTGCTGAGCTACTGCGAATATGCTATGTACATGGTAGTTACATGAGACTATGTAAACATGATCGTGTCGCTTATTTTCTGGTTCAATTTTCACTACTACAGTAATCGTTTGACCTTACGGATTTAGCCGTAGGGGCAAACCACTGCCCCTACGGATATATCCGTAGGGACATAAAATTCCTCCGTAGGTCTAAAGACCGCAGGTGCAAGTCTTCATCCTGAACATGACCCTACGAAGTAATAATTGCCTCTACGCCTTACTCCGCAGGGACATTTATCCTTACGGATTATTCCGTAGGGACATAATCTTTATTTAATTTATTGGTTTATAAAATAAAATATGTGTATCTACGGATTTATCCGTAGGGCCTGATAAATGTCCTAGGTCTAGATAAATGCCCCTACGGATTAATTCGTATGGGCAAGTTTTACTCATGTTACTGAGTTCATAGAGACAAAATATAAGATATTCTGATATTTTGTCTTTACGGCGAAATGTGTAGGGGCAAATATTGTACCTACGGATTAATCCGTAGGTACAACAGTTGCTCCTACGGGTTAGGGACAAAATATCAGATATTCTGATATTTTGTCCCTACGGCAAAATGTGTAGGGGCAAATCTTGTACCTACGGATTAATCCGTAAGTGCAACAGTTGCCCCTACGGATTAATGATTAGGGACAAAATATCAGGATTTTTAAAAAAAAGGGGCTTTGCGTTTTCCCCCCGCCTTGTGCACAATAATATATATATCATATATCCAAATACAGAAATATTCATAATCAACATTTCACACATAATATATAAAAGAAATAAACAAACAGAATACGATATCAATCTAAATTATCGTGAACAAGCAAACAGCCACCAATATTGTCCAAAATATATACAATATGTATCAAATAAGTACATACATCATAAAAAATATAAATAAAGCTACCCTAGCTCGGTCCAGCTCCTCCACTTTTGAAAATCGCTGTAATCTGGCGCATCTGCTCTTCGGTGCAACCCTGAATCGTCAAAAACTCGACTAATGAAGGAGCGGACTGTACGGGAGTCTGAGTGGACTGGGGAGCTATAAGAGTGGTCTGCGCAACCGCAGTTGAAGTAGTGGCTTGAGGAGCCATAGCCGAAGGAGATGCATATGGAGCCACAACCGAAATAGCCTGCCGAATCTGTAAAATTTTGTGTGTAATAAACGAGCAAGAACAGTGTACTAGATTTTAGTCAGATTCGTATCATTATCAGATTATTGCGAAACTGCGATCTAAAAATACTTAGGGACTTAGGACTAGTTTGGGTATCTAGTTTGGAAAACCGTAGTTTATTTTAATTAGATAGTTTTATATAAGTATGATTAATCAAAACTATGTCTACAACCAAATAAGCTCAGGCTACTAATATTGCATATGTTACTATCTATAATGTGATATAATATTGTCACGCCCCGCTTCCCAGTATACGGGCAGAGAACGCGACGATGCCGCTACGTATTTACTTTGAAGTAAATACGCTGAGCGTATCTAAGCAATATAAAAGAAATATACACAAGAGACAAATGTAATGAAACATCAACTTTGTTTATTAACATTTTTTTGTACAATGCATGGAAAGTAAATACATCTGAATGAAAGCGATGCCTAAAAAGTGGCATAACAGAAATGGAAAGTACTGAAATGAAATGTGTACAAGTGTAACTACAGCTCGGGATCTTCAGTAAAATGGTTCAAGTCTTCAGTGCTAGGCTCGATCTCTGAAAGGTCCGAATCACCTGACAACATTCAAAGAAGAAAAAAGAGAATATCATCAGCGAACAAATCGCTCGGTAAGTCCCAAAGATAAGGGAGAAAGAGAATAGACAGAGAGAGATAGAGAGAGAGTAGCTTTTAAAGTTGTATTATATTGTTATAATATTGTATTTAGTGTTAACGCTGTTGTTTGTAACTTGGTACAGAAGAATGCCAGTGTATACGAGAGGAGTCTCAGTAGACCAGAGACTAAGGTGAACAGAATATAGAGTATAAGGCTCCGTTATACAATCCGGAACAACGGCAATTGAATTCAGGTTAGGTGTCTTAAATCTTGCAGTCTCGTGCTACTTCTAACACCTTCCGTACCAATCTACCCCTTAAACCCCGTGACATCTTGTTTGTATTGTTGTATTGTAGTGTGAATTGTATTGTTTTGTATAGATGTATAATTGGATGACTTGCCGAAACCATGATATCAGTAAATGGATGTAACTGGAGAATCATGGATGTAACTGGAGAATCATGTAAATGGAAGTATATCCATGGTTCGGTTCAGTCAATACAGATTGAATAGATTGAATATATATATTCATGGATTCATATTGCATTATAGTTTGTACTTGAATCACATTCAAGTCAGATTGTTTATAATGAGACTCAGTCTGAGTCAGAACAATTAGAAAAGAAATTGAAGTCTTGAATTAGGTTTTGGTGTTACCGGTAACCGCTGCACATGGGCGGCAGAATTTGTGTCTTTTTCAAAGACGATTACCGTGATGATAAAACCGTTTGTTAAGTTGTTTACTTTAAATAGGCAAGCATCCATATCTCTGGCTCCCTGAGGCTCAAGAGACTCGTCCCGCTTAAACCTATATTTACTAATGTCCTTATTGTAATTTATAGAACTTGAGAGGGTTTTCTATAAAAATAGTTTTGTATAATTTTCAAGATACACCTCAAGTATTTAATCATCGTCTTTAGAGTTTTCATAGATGTGGATTTTATATATGTGACATTTCTAGTGAAAATAACCTAATTTCATAAAGATGGTATTTAATTGTAATATTGAACTTGTATGGAATTTCATGGTATTTTCATATAAAGGGATTCTTTTGATTTGGAAAAGTTGGAATATTTATATTATATCAAAAATAGATATTTTGATAATACACAAACACACATTTATTAGAAATCCCACTTTCTTAAGATATTTGTATTTTTAAATCTCTCGAGACCGAACACTCCTTGCGGAGGTCTGAATCTCGCACTACTAAGCCTAGGGATGTGCGATAATCCGCACCATCCCAGACAGATTCCCTAAAATGGGTTGTAGCGGCGCTTTGCAAAGACTTGTTTAAAATACATAATTTTGTGAAAATGGTTTTTATATAAGTTAGAGGTAGTTTTGTGTAAAACGGTATTTCCCGAATCTATATTTCCTAAAAGGTATTGTGCTATATTGCATATGAGTGTTGTGAAGAGGTAGGTCATTACCTCGTGATCTATCTAAAGGTATAGCAAGATTAATGATGTTTTAAAGTCGAAACTAAAGTACATGGTATTTTACTGAAAAAGTATGATAACAGTTGCAATATAAAATATTTTGCTATGAAACTTGTTCAATATGTTTTATTAATGATTAATAGTCAAGATGTAAGAGTTTAGTATGGTTGTATTTGAGGAAAGTTGATCTTTTTAAAGAAAACCGAATCGGAAGTCGGATTAACTCCGCTTCCGTCGGGTTTTACTTTTACAAATTTTAAGAATGGAATAGAGAAGGGGGAGTTGGGACTTACAAGGTAACAAGAAAGAGGGAAGATAGAGGTAGAGAGAGGAATCGCCGGTGCGTCGTTTCGTCGCCGGAAACTCCTCGTATTGCCGTCAGAAATTCGCCGGAGTTTCGCCCTTCGCTAACTCCACTTATACACAAAATTCTAGAGAGTTTTCTTGAGAGTTTGGACAGAATTTGTGAGCGAGGAGTGTGTGTTTAGGAGTGGTATTTATAGGGTAAAACTAGAGTTAGGGTAGGTGAAAAGTTGTATTGAAAATGTATTAAAAATTGTATTAAAAATATGGTTTAATGGGGTTTTAAAAAGCTCTGTTAATGTGCAGAGGAATTAAACATGACAGGGGTTATTAGAATACAAAAAGGTATAACTTTTATGAAGGAGGATCGGCGATCCGACTCGGTCCGGCCAGCTGCGCCGGCCGAGTCGGCTGCACCACCGGCCCAAGTCAGCCGAGTCGGGCTGGGTCGCCGTTGCCATGTGTCCAATGTCAAGTCGTCTACCCCTTGGGCCAGTTTGTTTTTTATGTGACTTTTGGTTTTACTGATTTAGCACGTGTAGACTCTTGGAATTCTAAAAATTTAAAAAGAAATCAATATTAAAAATAATGCGGGGGATGGGATTTGAACTCTGGTGCTTTGGTTCAGCAGTGCAAGATCTTACTAGTGAGCTACAAGCTTTTTCTTGCTATTAAAAACCAAAACAAACTTATAACTTGTGCTCAGGCAAAAGTACCCCTTTCTGTATTTTTTGAAAAATTATACAGAAAGTTGTACAGGAAGTTTAGGGCTGTTACAAATTTTTTACTATTAAATAATATACGTACCAACATCTCTTTCAACTCCTCGATGGTGGTCTTCAAGGCGGCAACATCATGTTCCAGACATCGCCCAAGAGGGGTAGGGGAAGTAACCGCCGGAGTGGAGACCAACCTCATATGGGTCCTGCTAGAACCCAGTCCCCAGCCTCTCTACCAACCTCCGTGGTGCCCTCCGTGTGCGGCGTCTAGGACTAGGGTCAGTAGCATCAGATCAGACTATCTACTAAAATCGATCCCCGATTCCTCCGCTTGCTTCACCACCCGCTCCTACACCCACATTAACCATTAAAATATAAGTATATCATTTAAATTTGAACTTATCAAAACAAAAATTTCATTCGAATTAGAATGAATATTAACACTTATGCAATACTCCTGGGTAGCCGTGTCGGGGAATTGAAGCTTGCCCATAGCGGGATCTGTCGAGATGCTGTGGACGGCAAGATACGTGGTCAACATGCTCGGCGTACCACCCTGCGCCAGGGTCTGAGCTATCTACAATTCATAAAAAATTTACATATATTATAAAATAACTCTTAATATTTCATTATATCAAAATAAATCTATTGTAATTTACCGATGCCTCCATGGCACAAGTAATGTTCATCGAGCCACCTGTGTAAGTGGGGCGACCCCTTTTCGCCGACTTCCTATTCTTCTTATTTTGATCAGCCTGTTTCTACACAACACAATCAGATTTAGTTTTCTAATTAAGCAACACAAAAAATAAATTATATACTAAACAATGAATTACTTTTAAATTACAAATATGTTTGCACTTAGAGTCATAATATTGGCACAAGAGAGGCCATGTATCTACGTTGACTCTGGCAAAGGCCGGAGTATATAGGAGAGCCGCTCTCTCTGCCTCGGGGGTCGCCAGCCATACCTAATAGCAATCGATAGATTGCATGTTCTTCATGAGGCCCAGGTATAGAGTGTGAAGATCGAGCACTCTGTCAGGGTGATCAGGATCGGGTACAGGCTGAAAGTCGTAATCCAACTACAAATACAAAAATATAATGTATTTAAATTACAAGTGTTAAATAATAATAAATTTATTGGATAAGTCAAATGAAAAAATATATTAATACCTGAGCCTAATCCAAGAAGAGGGCAAATGAGTGCCGGTGCTGATCGCCCCATTCAACGTGAAGTGGATACTTCTTTTGGATGCGGCTCTCATCCCCTATATACCGGTCGAACCTCTCTGCATAATCGCCAGTATAGCGATAATCGGAGGTAAAGAAAAGGGGGAATGGTGCCTCTCCCTTGCTTTATCAAGCCTCACCCCGTGGGACTGATTTAGCCCTCGAGTCCCCCTCTCAGGATGGGGCTGCCCTGCATTTACAAGAAATATAAAAACAAGCAATATTAAGACAAAACAATATTAAGAAATTAAGTATTAACGAAAATTAAAGTGCGATATATAATTCCGGCGACAGCAGCATGAGCCTGGGCCCGGACAGCAGCACGAGCGGGACGATAGTTCTTCTGGTGAGGAACATCCGGTAACCCGGATGTGGACGCATCCCCTCCAACTAGAAAATAAACATTGACGATAAAATTACATGAAGTTTATGTTTATTCTTAGAGATATGTAAAATAAATAAATATTTTATATTTATTCATACTAATCTGCAGACTGAGCGGAGGGTACGGAAGTGGCAGGAGTAGCCTCTGCGCTAGATGTGGACGCACCACCTATAATTAGACAATTAAAAATAGATTATATAAGTAATTGCAAAAAGAATGTGTATATCTATAATATAACATTCTAAATCAATATGCATGCAATATAGGATATATAAACATACCCGCAGATGCGATGGTGGCCTCTACCCGAGATGTGGAGGCACCACCTACAACTAGACAATCAAAAAATGATTATCTAAGTAAGAGCAAAAAGAATATGTGTATATTTATGATATAACATTCTAAATCAATATGCATGCACTATGGGATATATAAACATACCTGTAGGTGCGGTAGTGGCCTCTGCCTCTGATATGGACGCACCACCAACAGCTAGACAATTAAACATTGACTATATAAGTAATTTTGAAATAAATATGCGTGTATATTTATAATATTAAATTCAAAATGAATATGTGTGCAATATATCTGGAGGTGTGGCAAAGTCCATACGGAATGAGTCATCCAAAGGGGATACCGATCGGGGTGCAAGACCAGCTCTCTGGAGCTCCCTACGCAGCTCCTCGGGCAGCAGAACCGCTCTGCCTCCGCCTCCGCCTCTGCCGCGGCTGGTGCTCCTGCTGCCCCATGCTGCTCCGGGCGTCGTCATCAGACCTTGATAAGAGTACAATCATTACATATGCATGCAATATATGTATAGATCATAGAAATGTGAAGTAATAATATAACATTACTGATAATTTTTTTCGTTTCGTAGACGCATTAGGCATATCTACTTGGATTTCATCATCGATATCATTTCCAACCCATGTAACTTCACGATCAGCCAAAGACAACCTGTTTTTTGAAACAGACGGTCGGAGCACTCTAAGTCTTCTCTCTTCTTCATCCTCATCGCTGTCCTCCATATGATCCTCGAATTCTGGATCATCGTAAACATCCCTGGGTTTCCAACAGCATACGACACTCCATCCCGGATGCTCGAAGCGTGTTCACACTAGTCAATCCATATTCATCTTTCTAAGTCCTGAGATTTTTTCTCCACTTATCCGTATTGGTTCGTGTATTGCACCAAATACACTGAAATATATAAAACGGTTCTGATCGTCCGGAATATTGGATACCAAGTATGCAATTTAAGTATCCATAATAAATCACACCATCCGATCCTACCGTCGCAATTCCATTATTCTGAGTGCTTCGAGATGTTTCTATGTCCTTAACTTCAAATTTGTATCCAAGGACACTGAATCTTTTATAATATGCAACCTCCATGCTAGGAAACTGAGCTAAACATCTTGAATCTCTCTCTAATGATGCAAATAAGTTCGGATCGTGGATCTGACAAAATAAATTTTACGGCAAATACATAACGATATAAGTTTAGATTAAGACTGGTAGCAATAACATGTTATTCGAACAACTTACACGATCTGCAACCCAATCGCAAAAATTATCCTGATGATATTTTTCCAATCGTTCATCATTCTAATCAGGATGTCCCTCACGTACCTCATCAATATGAATTTTGTTCTCAACAATAAATTATGACATTAATATTATATAATTTCATACACACACAAACACAAATATAATAATTAATCCAAAAAACTTACTCTCTAATTTCTTCAAAACATACGCTATTGAGGAGGATAAACCGATATATCTTGTTGATAAATATAGTGTTTACTCTCTTATAATCAGCTTTACCATATGGCCCGTCCTGAATTCTTCGAGGTCGGTTAAGTTTCATCTCAATGTTCTCGTCCAGATAGCGGGAACAAAATGTGGTTATTTCATCTAAAAAATAACCTTGCATGATAGAACCCTATGGTTGATTTCTATGGCGCATATACCTTTTTAGAGTGTAGAGGTACCTAAAGAAAAATATGTTAAATAAATAAATATGGGCATATAGGACAACAATAATTTTACAAAATACGTGAAACAAAAAATTTCACGTACCTTTCGACGGGATACATCCATCGATATTGTATCGATCCGGCAAACTTAGTCTCGGTTGCAAGATAAACCGTCAGGTGTATTATGATATTGAAAAATGACGGTGGGAAAATACGCTCAAGCTTTCAAAGTATCAATGAAATAGAATTTTCTAGATTCTACAGCGTCACAACATCCAAGCTTTTAGCGCACAATTCTCTAAAAAACCAACAAAGGTCATTGATTACTAGACCAACCGATTCGGGAAGGAAAGTCCTGAGGGCTAATGGGAGAAGGTGCTCCATAATAACACGGTGATCATGACTTTTCAGCCTATCGATCTTGCCTTTCACAATTTTTATCTTCTTACTAAATGATCCTGAGAAACCTGTGGGAACTTTCAAATCGTGCAACACCTGCAGGAACCTTTTCTTATCCAGTTGAGACATATGATACGAGGCATTGGGAAGTATAAACTTTCCTGATTTACCCATTATCGGTCTAGGATGCAATTCACTTCTAATTTCCCAATCCTAAAGATCCCCGAGCATGGAGGTTGTCTTTCGATTTTCCGTTTTTATAAAGAAGCAAGTTGAGTATTGTTGGATATGTATGCCCTAGAGGCCATTATTGTATATGTATACATGTGGATGCTGGGCATATGTATGTACAGGATATTCTTTCTCGGTTATATAGTATATTATTTGAGTGGTCTTTATCAGGATATGTGTATTTGTTTCTATTGATATTTTATCCAGCTTGCACATATTGATAAAGACTTGATACAGTAGTATACTATTATGGTTTGACTTTATCTTAACATGTGCATATGTTATACTCGATATTACATATGGCGGTTACATGTTGATAAAGCCCATAGGATCTTGCTTGACTACCTGCATTGTGCTGGCGATCATACTTGTGGGAGCAGGGTAGTCCATAAGCATATTCTTAAATGGTCCCTAGTCGCGTGAGTATTGAGACTGAGCATTGATACTCCAGAGTAGACTAGTGTATATGTTTATAGACCCCGACGAGGGGCGATAGTTGGTACCGCAGCCATTGGTCTGATGCACCTAAGATTGTATATAGGTGCTCACTGGGTGTGAGTACACTGGACGAACTCGCCGAGAACTTCCAGATGGTACTATACCTATCTTCAGATGGAAGTTCTTAGGTGACATGTGTACAGGTTAGTCTTCGGACCTGAGATCGTCATTTGTCTCGTATGAGTTCCCATTTTGCTTTGATCACTACCCTACCACGGCTCTACTGAGGCTTGCAAATAGGTTTTGGTTGGGTACAGTCCCGAGCCACATGGAGGCAGTGAGCGATTGTTAGGGATTCGTCTCTCCCGGTATTAGGAGTCGATATCGCACTGTGTTCGATTGGTCAGGACCATAAGACCTTGGCCAAGGCAGTTGGGATTTAGTGATAGGTTGGTTAGTAGTTTCCCGGATTGGTCCCGAGCTGCATCAGCACGAATTATCGGGTTATTAGGGTCTGATGTTTACCACCTCCTAGACCCAGTATGCGATACTCTTAGACGAAGAGACCGGACTATACGGAGATTGTCATGGATAGGCTCAGTAGGAGTTTGCACGAATTTGCTCGTCGGCTTTCCTTTTCGACAGGTACCTGGGTAGCCGTTACGTGTAGCTAGTACCGCTGACGTGCTTATGGTTAAACCCACTGCCAGCATACTGTTGAGTCTTTAGAGTCCCACACAGAGAGTTTTCCTACTTCGGGCGAAACGATATAGAGGCCGTATGGTTTACGGCAGGGTTCGATCATATACGGGTACTAGATACACGGATCATGATTCGAACGGATAATACTAGTGGGCTTTGGTTTAAGCCGGATCCTAGTATTATATTCTTGGATTATTTTCGTCTCTTTGTATTCGTATTTTTTGGAATACAGATACGACTATGTATATATGGTGAGGGGTATTCTTGTAATTGTGCAAGATACTTCTAGAAAAAGACACCTAATTTCAGTTTTTATCATTTTGATTAAATGATTAATGAGGTGGAGGTATGCGGTGTTCATTTGTATTAAATGAAGTATGGCTACTTGGTGACTCATGTAGTGACTCATGGTTACTATTGAGGCAAGGTGGCTTCAAGATATTTTGGTGAATTATTGGATGCTTGATAATTCACAAGACTTAGCCATTTTTCATTTATTCCAACTTGAACACTCTCTCTCCTCCAAGCATCTCTTTTTCTACGTCAAACCCTAATATTCTCATGTGTTGAGAAACCTAGGGTTCTTGAGACAAAGCAATCCATCATCACTCTCTACATCTTCTAGGCTATTTAGATTAGTATACTAAGTAACCTAGTTACCTCTGTTTAGAGGCATGAGCTCAAAGTAGACACTCTCGGGTGGATTATCTTTGACGTGAGGAGGCCGACGATCAAGCGCGATCTGTACACTCTTCAAGGAGCTAAAGTAGAGGATAGAAGACCCGAAGGACTTGAGCCTTTAGGTATAAATTTCTATCATAGTAGATAGAACCCTTTAGCTTGCTAGTTATGTTTATGGTAGATCCGGTGTTAACGGGTTATTCTAACACCAGTTTAAATCGTTGTAAATTTTTTGTTCCGCAAACGGCCACGGATGATGGCCATGACGTTAGTGTAACCCAACATGGTATCAGAGCCAGCCTATAAATCTTTAACTAGCAGTTTTAAACGATGTTAAAGTAATGAAACCGAAACAACTCCGAAATACGGAATCGAAATCCAAGTTTCTGTCAAATTTGGCAGAGCCTCTGAAATTATTTTTAAACAACTGCAGAGTGCTCTTTGTGCTATAACTAGAACACCAGACAAACGAGCCCAATATTCAAAAATTTGGCAGGCAAAATGTTAATTTGGACCGGCCTGGCCGGTTTCCCTGTAGACTATGGCGCTCGTTTTTGTTTGGTATTCTATAACTCTTGGATTTAGGGTTTCAGGATATGTTTGATTTTTCCCAGGTTGGATATTCTGTTATCTTTGTTTTTGGGGCAATACGGAGTATTTCGAAGTCGTTATTTTAACGCCTGTTTCCCCCAATCAAAGAGCAAAGCGCTATTTGAAATTTCAAAATTTGAAATTTCAAATGAGGCAGCGCCTCATAAAAGCGCTCGCGCTAAATGCGCCAGCGCTAAGGGTCAAAGACTCTAATGCAGGGCTCACGTGCAAAGTATGAGAGCGCTTGCGCTAAGTGCGCCAGCGCTAAGAGTCAAAGACTCTGATGCAGCACTCACGTGCAAAACACGAGAGCGCCAGCGCCAAGTGCGCTAGCGCCAAGAGTCAAAGACTCTGATGCAGCGCTCACATGCAAAACACGAGAGCGCTAGCGCTGGAACTAAATATTCCCCATCTTTGGATCAAAGATCTAACAAAAATAATTAAAAATCATCAAATTACTAGAAAGAAAGTTCTGTTGAGGAAGTACTCCTCAAATCTTTTCAAACAGGAAAGATTGTGCTCTGTAAATCAGAGCACTGTTGGATCAAAGATCTAATGGTGATTAAAAATCACCAAGATACAGAATAAGTTCTGTATGGGAAAATATTTTCCCAATCTTGTTAAAAACAAGAAGATTGCTTTCTGTAAAACAGAAACCCTTGGATCAAAGATCCAACGATGGGAAACATCTCCAAATCAATCAGAGGAAAGATTTCCTTAACCGATTCAACAAATCAGCCTCCACTATATAAAGGACCCAAGACTTCAAGTCTTGTACGGAGAACCCCCCATAAACTTCAAATTCTCAGAAAAGAAAAAGAGAAGAGCAAGCTCTGAAAAGAAGAATTTCTTCAAAGTAAATAAAACAGAGAGATCAAAATATCTCATCAAAAAAAAGAGAGAAGAAGTTAGTTCTTTTTCTAGATCATAGATCTATAAAGACAGAAGTCTTTCATAAGAGTAGAAGAGATTGGAGCATCTCATCATAAAAAAAGGGGAGGGAGAAGAACTTAGTTCTCTTTAAATCACAGATCTATAAGACAAAGACAAAGTCTTTCACAAAAACAGAAGAGATCATAGCATCTCCTATTAAAATAAGAACTTAGTTCTTAGATCCACGAGACAAAGTCTCTTATAAATGAGAATTTAATTCTCAGAGCACAGAATTGATCAAGAGCGCTTCGCAGTCATTGGCTAGCGCTCAGCGCCAAGCGCGTTACGTGCTCCTCATGTGGGCGCTACTTAATAAAGAGCGCTCTGCACTCATTGGCTGGCGCTCAGCGCTAAGTGCGCCACGTTCTCCTCACGTGTGCGCTATTTCAAAAGAAGCGCTTCAACGCTCCAAGTCTGGCGCCAAGCGCGCCACGTGCTCCTTACAAGTGCGCTATTTCATAAGAAGCGCCTTAGCGCTCCAGGTCTGACGCTCATCGCTAAGCACACCACGTGCTCCTTACGTGTGCGTTGAGGGAACACAAATTGTTCTTTAAATAAAGCTCAGCGCCATAATAAAGAGTGTCCAACACTCAATAAAAAAAAAGAAAGACAAATGAAGAAGGGGTGTCAGAACCCAAAATTTAATGCTCAGCATTATTGAACCAAAAGGGACTGAGCCCAAACAAGTGTTCAAACACTTTATTCAAAAATGAGTGGACTGAGCCCAAGCTGGCCATAAGTCCTCAATTCAAATTAATTGAGCCCATGTGCTCACAATCTCTTTAATTGATTTTAGTCCCAAAGCTTGACTACAAATCTCTCAACCAACATCGGTTCAAGGGTACATCTCTTCATTCCTTTAATATGTGTCGTTGTAATTCTTCAACGTCTTCAGAGAGGTGACGGGTCCCGACAATCTGACACTTCATGGGCTATGATGTTTTTAAACTTATGGACCGCAATGCCCCTAAACTAAACTCTATAGACTATGACGTCTTTAAACTATGGATTATGATGTCCTTAAACTCCATGGACTATGATGTCCTTAAACTTATGGACCGCAATGTCCCTAAACTAAAACGATAGAGTCCAAATACTTTTTCGTTGGATCTAAATGATCCTAAAATCCTATTGGGTAGATCTTAGTCTAAAATTAGACTAACGTATCATCAACAGTTTAAGTTGATCTTAATCTCAATGATATTAACGATCCTTAAATCCAAATCAAACCCAAATCTAAGAAAATACGGATTTGGACTAATCCACGCCCTACGGGTGACAACATACATTAGTCTCCGTATACAATTCACGGGCAACCAAAAATAAAACAAATATACACGATACGAAATGACCATCTGGAGAAGGAGAAAATGATTACCGCTATGTGGTAGCGTAATTAACTGCAGAGGCTTGCGTCTGCAGGGAAGAGCGTCCCCACAATCAGAAACCCCTCACAACAAGGGGAAATCTGACGAAGTCTGCTACAACGGCCGCATCTGTCCAAATCTCCGATTCACGGTGCCATAAATCAACTTGGCATCTTCGGAGAGGTAGACGGATAAAACCAAATAGCATCTGCCCCCAAATTCAGGCAAGACGACCTACGCGGTTTCGTATCTGTTTTCGGCGGTAAACAGATTCTGGTACGCCCGGTGGGGCATTTTTCTCTTTCCACTCCACACTTTATGTGTCGTGTTCGTGAACGAATCGCGGTTTAATGTGGTTGCCCCTGGATTCGAGATACTAAGATTTGGTGTCTTGCTTCCGTGCAGAGAAAATGGCTTCCAACTGTACTAGCTGCAACAACAACTCCCACTCCGTCCTCGCCAAAGGAGTGACTTATGGGCCTTAAGTGGCCTCCATTTTCACGGTTCCAGTAGAACAGGTGACTCAGGCCACCACTGGACTGTTCTTCGGGACCATGCTCCAACTAAAAAGCTTCAGCGCCCCACTGCCATTTTCTCTTCGGAGCTTCTTGCGTATGTAAGTCCCTTCTCTCTTTCCCCCCTTCCATCTCCTTCTCTTTATCTTTCTCTTGTTATATTGCCATGAAAAACTTTCCTTATCATATCATAGTTCCTAAATAATTAATTAAATGGAAACATATATAAATAATGAACACACACAAGTATACACACATATATAGTTTGTAAAATCTTTTTCATTACTCTCAATCCATATGTTAAGATTTCATAGTGACCAATTAGGATTGCATCCTTTGTCGTTGTATTTCAAATTACTTTATTTAAATTTTGTAAAAAAAAAAATGAAGTTAGGAATGAGTACCATGGTTTTCTCGTTTCTCATATATGACATATCAATACCTTTACTTTTAAAATAATTTTTAGAAATTAATTTTTACTTCTGAAAATTTTAGGAAATTTATATCTTATAGAATATATTTTTGTGTACACGCTGTAAAAATTTTAGATCGAATCACTTAACGGTTTAAAAATTATATCGTTTTTATTCACTGTTCGTAAAACAGAAAACTGCAGTTATCGGTCAACTTTTAGGATATATAACTTGGTATACCGATGTCCAAATTGAGAAAACTTAAGTATTTTGGATATCTATATTGAATAATATAGATTTCTTAGTTTTAAGTTTTTACTGAAAATTGACGTAAAATATACAAAATTGTGTTACAATATTAATCGACGAATCTGGACAGAATCTGTCCTGATTCGCACACGGTTTTTAAATTAGACATAACTCAAACTCCCGATATCCGTTCGTGACAAACTTTAGATGTGTAGATGCAAAATTGATAGAACTATAATTTTATGTATGATAGATTACTTATAAATGCGTGAAACAACCCAATATAGGCTTTGCAATACAATATATAGTTGCTGTCTAGAAATCTGAATTTCTGTTTTAAACGCTGATATTAGAATGATCATAACTAGAGCTTCAGAAATCCAAATCGTGAAAATCCTGGTGTTTTAGATAAGTACATCGAAATACCTACAATTTTCTAATAATTTTTGTAACCTTAAATCTGATAGAAATTAACTCAAACTGCGTTTTAAAAATATGTGACGGTGCCAAATAGATTCTGATCTGTTTTGCGCGCCGATATGAAAACAGATATAGCTCCCAAACCGGTAGTCATATTTAGATGAAACTGGAACTCACGCATGAAAAACACTTAGATCCACATTTCTGTTTATATTCCGCATTCGTTCAACTTGATTAATTAGTCGTACATAATATTTATTTACAACATTGTTTATGGTAGTTATTCGAATAATGTACTTGCCTCATTTCATGCTATTCGAACATGTATACCGTGTTTTCCCTTATCTCGTAATTATCGCATGTACATGAATACATAATTAGATATTATATGTTTGACATAAACCTATTTCATACTTGACTCGACTTGACCCGAACCATGAATACATAATGGCTTGATATGAATACTTGACATGAATACATGAACAATTGACTTGAATACTTGAACTCGACTCGATACTTGAATTGCACTCTCTTATGTATTCATTGATTTGGACAAGACTTGTAACTTTAATCACAGACTTATATACACGGGGTGTTGGGGTAGTTCATGTGTGAATCCAATAAAATCTCAAGAGTCCCCTTAGATCATGAATTCATGTCAACTAACATAAGCAAGCTATCATGAGGGCCCGTGTTTCCTTGCTCCTAGATTACAGCCTGTTGAGTTTGGAATACTTAAACACTAGGTTGAAGTCCCGTTACTAACATTTGATTCGGGCACGTGATTCCCTACCCTTGGATTACAACCTGGTGGGTTCGAGAACACTCTTGAGATTGGTTGACATTGACCTTTGAACTTACGTTAGATTAGTATACCCAAGTAGAGACCTGTTAAGACACTTACATGTTGGAGATAGTGCCCTCAGAGTCAATTATTGGATCACAGGCATGCAATTGCAATGATTGAGGGAGGAGCTATACCGGTAGGACAGTCTTACTCAAGATGATAGTATGCTATCTGGTTTATCTTTATCATCGTGTACTGCTTTAGGTGACATTACCGATCACTATTGCACGTTTATAGAGCCCCTAGGATTCTTGCTTGACGGCCAGCAGTATGATGGCGATCATATATGTGGGAGCTGGGGTCTATAAGCACATCCTTAAAAGGTCCCTAGTCGTGGGAGTTTCGAGACAGGGCATCGATACTCCAGAGTAGATTAGTGTATACAGTCGAGACCCCGACGAGGGGTGCTGGCTGGTCTCATAAGCCACTGGTGTCAGTTGGTTCACCTAAGATGTATACATGTGCTCATTGGGTTATGAGTACACTGGACAGGACTCGCCGGGAACCTGCTAGTTGGTCTTATACCTGACGTCAGATAGCAGTTCCCTGGTGACATGTGTACAGGTTAGTTCATCAACCTGAGATCGTCATTTTTCTCGTGTGAGTTCCCACTGTACTTTGATTACTACCCTACCACGGCTCAAAGGAGTCGTGCAAACAGGTTTTAGTTGTGTACAGTCCCAAGCCACATGGAGGCAGTGAGCGGATCTGCAGGGGTTCGTCTCTCCCGGTATTGGGAGTGAGGTCGCGCTGTGTCTAGGAGAGCCATTACACGAAGTCCTTGGCCAAGGCAGGAGATTTACTGGTAGGTATTCCAGTAGTATCTCAGGGTGTTCTGGGCTACACTCCGACACGACTTGTACCGCTTTTGGGGGTCTGACTTTTACCAACCCCCTGGGCCCGCCATGCGATGCTCATAGACGAACGGACCGGACCGTATGGATATTGTCACTGACAGGCTCAGTAGGGTGTCAGGATGAGTTCGCTCATCGACGTCCCTTTTGGTCAATAGCTGGTAGCCCGTTACGTATGGCTAATACCTCTGACGTGCTAGTGGTTAAATCCACAGCCAAAATATTGACGAGTCTTTAGAGTCCCCCACAGACAGTTTCTCAAGTTTCGGGCGAAACGCTGTAGAGGCCGTATGGAGATATGGCAGGGTTCGATCAGATACGTGCGGTATTGTACGGATCATGATCGGACGGATAATACTAGCGGGCTTTGGTTTAAGCCGGATCCTAGTATTGTACAGTGTAGATTTTGTCTCATTGCATTTGTATTCGGTCGGAATACAAATGCGGGTATGTATATACAGTTGCGGGGTTTTCTTGTAATTTATTACCGGATCACTTTTTTGAAGTTGCTAGTTTGCTTTCCGGTTTCGGCCATTTTCCTTTGTTTCTTTCTTTGGCTGAATTTTGGTGGAGGGGGTTATTTGCAATTGTGCATTTTATTATGGAGAAGACTTTTTGTGATAGCTTCATGATGGTTCAACCATCATTTGATTCTTTATTCATCATGGCTTGACTTTTGAGATATGATGAGTGATGGGTTTTGGTTTTGACTTGTGTGGTGATCATTGTTCATAATCATCACCCTTTTCTCTTTCTGTTTGATTGACCCACTCCCTCTCTTTTTATCTTATCATGGCCGGCCACACTTGAAAAGAGGGGCTGTCCATTTTTTTGGTGTGGGAAATTACTCTCATTTGCTTGCACAAAATCCCCTCGGTTCATCTCTAAAGTATATCTCATTCCTCCACCAAAAATGGCAACTTCTAGTAACCCCATGAGACCCAGTGTTCTTCACTTAGCCTACAGCATCCTTGGACACGTCGACTCGCCAACTTCGTGCTTGAGTTGCCTCGGTCCAGAGGTGGGAGCCCGTAAAAGAACCCGGCGATGTGGTGCCCTTTCCGATGGGGAGATGAAGACCGGAGATTCCGCGAGGAGATCGGGATGGAGGCCGAAGACCGAAGGACACGGATCGCTCGGTATAAATTTCTACCCATTCTCTAGTTTGCTAGGAGTAGGTTAATGGCCCGATCCGGGTTTAACAGTCCGCGGTAGCGCCGGTTCTAGTTTATAGAAAAGTTTTGTTTTCCGCATTTTGGCATCGTACAGACGGCCGGGGCGCTGCCGTGCACTTACACTGGTATCAGTGCCAGGCCATTAAGCTAGTCTAGCTTGCTCTAATATGTTTACAAGTTCGATCGAACGGATTTTCCAAAAACCGTATTTTCAAGCACAGTTTCTGTCGATTTTTTTTCGTGCTCCAAAAATTTTTCTGGGCATGTCAAAAAATCGTGCAGGGTTTTTTAGCATTTTGTAAAACTTTGGTTAGGTGATGCTACAGTGCGACCGCGAAAACGCGACCAAACCCCTGTTCTGGCCGCGGTTCCACGGCTGAAAAAAGTCAACGCCGTACCAAATTTCTACAGTGGCTTTCTGAGTTGAAATTGGGGTTTTTGGTATGTTCTGTTTGGGCCCAGATTTATTTTGAGTGCTACAGTAGTGCTTGGGTCCCACTTCGGAAAATTTAGTCGATCGAAAATTTTAAATATGTTAGTTCACAGTATTTACATTATATCTGCGACTGTGAATGTCACTTGATCGGTAAATCCTGTCTAACTGCTATAGCCCTTTTAGACGGATTTGCGAACGTGACATTCACGTTGATGTTCTGTGTTGTGCTGTGATGTTGCGGATTGTTGTGGTGGATAGCCTGGATGCAATGGTAGTACAGTTTGGTTTATTATGTACATTTGATATTGCGGGACGAGTGTCCGACATGTGGACTGCCGTCACTGCCTGTTTGTATATTATTCTTTTGGGGCACGACCGGGCTGAGGTCGATGCACCCGTTGTATATTTTACTTTCTGTACTAGGATTACCCCGCGGAGGGGTGCACAGGTAGCCGGGTTCTAGAGGGCAACGAGCCCGCATCTCATGGCTTTGAGACGGAGGGGGCTTCACTCTAGAATTGACGGGCTATTCGCCGCACTCGTAGGGGGTATAGGTTGACCCAAGAAGGGGTGCCCAAGTTACCGGATTCCGTGAAGTGCTGGATGGTCCATTCACGTTGCTGAAGGGGGCTGCCTCGCTTCAGGTTTTGGTGGGTAACTTTCCGCGCCCGTAGGGGTCTAGGATTTCATTGCACAGGCTATCCACATGACCAGGGGAATGTCGGTTTTCAGTAGCGGCTCTATGAAACCCGGGGATCCCAGATATCTGTATTGTTCTGTGATGCTTATTACATTTATGTGATGTTGCATTTTATCATGCCTTGAGCGAATATTATATATTGATATATATACTAGTAGATGTTGTATATGTTTTGCATCCGCGCTAGTCCAGTCCCCGCTCTGTCGTTAGTTAAGTAACCTAACGGGTGATGACGGGACCCAGTCGCGAATGCGGATGGCATATACATACATCATTATTTTCATTCTTTATTGGTGTGATCAATTGATGGGACTGCATTGATTCGGATCAATGCAAGCTAAACAAATCTATTCTGATGTTGTTGGAACATTTTTCAAAAAGCTGTTATTGCAAGGACGTTCTCTTTTGTTTTGCACAGTGGTATTCGGTTATGAATATCCAGCAGCTCAATCAACGAGGCAAGGGCCGAGATCCCTTCACCGGGAGTGACCCCTTGGACAGAAGTTTGCGTCAGGGCAATAACTTCACTATAGTCGATTACTTTTGCTTTGCATCGTGGTATTCAGTTGGAATATCCTGCACCTCATTCTACGGGGAAAGAGCCAAGATCCCTTCACCGGGAGTGACCTCTTTAGCAAAGGTTTTCGCCACTATATTTTTATAAAAAGCTATCCGGTTCCTTCAACGATATCAAGTTCATTACGTTAAAGGTTTTTCGCTAAAAACCATTCGTAGCCCTCCGTCATTTCAGAAAGATAGCACTTAGTATTCATGCTATGTATGTTGGCCTTCGTCAAGGCATAGTGTATGGTAGCTATTTGTTACTTTTCTGCAGCATAGATAGACGCGTTGGTTTGGGACAGTCGTACTACTATTTTGGCCTTCGTCAAGGGTATGTACGTGTGGGTTCAAATTAACCTGGATAATGACGGATAGAACTTGACATGTGACTTATGATATGTTGGCCTTCGTTAAGGTCATAAGTGCATGGGGTAAAAATCACATCGGAAGTTTCTAAAGAAACTGAAACTTGACAGATATGCGCATACCTTCTGGAGTATGATAACGTGAGTGGATTCCATCACGTTGTCATGCGATAATAGTTGGATCCCGATTCCCACTGATGAGTTGGTTTACTCCTCGGGTGATCCCGACTAATTCTTCTTTCAGGTTTGGAGGAGAATTTGACGTTACAGTGGGAGGCTTCCTGATTAGATAAATTGATAACCATTCTGATCTAGGTTAGAGTGCACGCTGAGTGTTTCTTTTCTCTCTCTCTCTCTTTGGCAGCGACCATGGCCCGACCCTAGACCATGACTCAGTGACCAAGTTGACCGAACCTTCTTATAACACTGGCTTTTGGATTGTCAGAGTTGCATACCTCATTGCCACTCCTACTTTTACCCTTTTCTCCAGAACACCCCGTATTAGTACGAACGTCCACTTCCATTGGATAAAACCATCGTATGGTTATATACGAACTCGAAGGAATTTATTCGAGGATGGTTTCTGGTTCTGGAGAAAACGAATAGGACTATTCAGTTGTCTTTTCCTTTTACCTTCTCTCAGGTTGCGAGTGCTCCTTGGATTAGGGGATAGTACACCCGTTACGCCTATTGGATAGTCTTCTTCCAAACCTTAGGCTGGTGCCGAATGGTAGGGAATGAAAAAAGCCGATTAGCCTAAGTGTGGTGTACAGAAGGTATTAAGTTAAGAAAAATAAAGGGATTAGTAAGAGGGCAAAGTAAATTGCGACTGCTACTCACGACCAAACCAAGTATTTCTTCGCCAATCCTACATCACCTTTGTATTTCTCCAGAACACTCCGCATCACTACGAAGATCCACAGTTTATTGGATACTCCATCGTATGGTTATATACGAACTCGAAGGGACTTGTTCCAGTTCGGGGATGGATTCTGGTTCAGGAGAAATAGGAATAAGGTTTATTCAGGTGTCTTTTATCTTTACCTTCTCTCGAGTTGCGAGTGTTCCTAAGATTAGGACAGTATACCCATTATGCTTATTGGACAGTCTTCTTCCAAACCAAAGGCTGGTGCCGAACGGTAGGGAAGGAAGAAAACCATTTAGCCTGAGAGGGTGTACAGAAGGTAATGACTAAAGACATATGAAGGGATGTGGAGAGATGACAAAGAGATATACGGTTACAGTTGTGAATCTGGATATTGGAAGAGGCATTACTAGGAATACCGGGATACCCCTACGAAACATTTCAATGTTTCAGTTTCACTGTGTACTGTTAAAAGAAAACTGATTTCCTAATTAGCCCTTGCTCCAGGGTATGTATTTACCAGGTATGATTCTCACATCTGTATGGTTTTATAGATGATGAGTGGGAGCAAGTTATTGGGAATTAGGCGATCATCCTCATTATATCGGAATTCGTTGTAATTGGTGATATTTGAGGAAATCACCTGGGTAGTTTGCCGGACGACAAATATTTGGTTTTGAATATCCGTTGTTATGCACCAATTTCAAATTGATATATCTGTACGTTTATTTTTATAGAGTGAGATATACTTATTTGAAATTATGTCCATGACATTTACCTATATCAGTGGATGGTTAGGTAAGGAGCATTAAACAGCGGTGTAATTTTTCTTAACCATAAGTACAGTTTTCAACCTACAACACACAGGGAATGAGTTATTAGACTCAGAGGACTTATACAGAGGATTGTATATTGTCCAGTGTCCATTAGGACAGAAGGGTTGGTCCTCGTACTATATTCGGTTTACTTATGACTTCTCTAGTTTTTAGACAAGTGTTTCATAGAAACACAAGGTCCGAATTTTGAGAAGTTATAGGTATAAGAATAAAGTAGAGAACCATGTGTTGCAAGTATCAGGATACTTCAAGGTGATCGAAGATGTAGATACTTGTGTATGGTATTCAGTTGATAGTAATGATTGAGAGAACTTGCTTCTCTTTCAGGTTACTCATAATTGGAAGTATTCCTAAGTTGAGTAATGCTGATCGGCCTCTTTCCATTTAGTTGACATGCACTGAAGACAGCTGCATGATTTGAATCTGGTTCCAATTAAATCAGTGCCTCTGTTTCTGTATTGGATATAGAACAATTCATATTTTAACGATGTTAAGGTACGGGGAGTTGTCCAGCTTATGCTTAAAACCCGACTCTGGATAACTCAAGGCACGTTTCCGTAATGGCTGTTTGTGGGTTGACCCGGGCTATGACGTGGGTTGACTTTCTACCATGTGGAAGATCAATAGTGATATTGTTCTAGACTCGCCACAGTTTTAAAAAAAATGGATTTTTTCAGAAAACAGTAGTGGGAGTATGGTAGAACTGGAAGTAATTCCAGAACCGCAAACGATTACTGAAAATTTGATAAGAACCTAAACATTCAATCTGGTTTTGCATTCCATTGTCCACTCCGCAGATAAGGTGGGTAACCTCAGGCACCCGAGAGGTACTCCGGTAGCCTCAAGGACGGTGGCAGGGAGGTTCTTGTTTACCCAGACTTGCCATTGCTGTTGTCCCAGACTGTGAGACCTGGCAGGAGGATAAATATAGCGTCGTTCTGAACTGGCTTTAGAAGTGCACGCCTATATGACTCTGCCAGAGGGTTGTCGTAGTCAGTGGGAGCAGCGGAAGCATAGTGGACAGGTGGCTTATGTCTATTTATAGACTAAAGCAGATATAGCGGAGATAGATCATCTGTTTTTGATGTGACAGTCATAGGTTTGACTTCATCAGAATAGGGGATGGATTTGTTAAGAAGGTAGTAGGGTGTGATGTCCTGGTATTTGGATGACATACACAGAGTAGGAAGTGAAATTCCTATACTACAATCGGTTATAGTTTGGTTGTCACACAGTAGTTTCTCCATATAGGATATAGATATAATATCTGACATTCTGGTTACTAGATCTATGGTTCTAGATCTAGATTTGGGTAGTTTCTCAATCTGGGTACTTAGACAGCATTCTAAGAGTATTTAGAATGGACGACTCCAGGCACGGTAGTGTACCTGCAGGTAATGGAGTCACCCTCTCTAAAGGTGTCTTAAAGACTAAAGGGGAGAGGGATATGCATGATTGGCAGATCACTTGCATAGGAAATTGAGTCAATCATGAGATGTCAAGTACCACACCAGATGTTGTTTTTGCAGTAGATGCAATAAGATATTGATCCAATCCTGGAGAAACATTCGGAAGCAGTTTTAGAACATAAGTGGATGTTCTGGGGATATGATAACAACAGCCTCTTTTAGGAGACAGTTATCATTTCAGGCTTCCAAGGTGACCTAGATGACAGAGTGACTGTCAGAGTTACAGTTTTCCCTTTGACGAGGGGCAGTATTTTGGACAGATGGTCCAGGTGGATACTGAGGGTGGCATGGCGCAGGATACTGATTAAGTTCAGTTGACGATACAGTCTAAGAAGTTTGGATTTGGAGTTCACTTATGAAGTAGGTCCCAACAGATATCCAAACATATTCTAAGACAGGTATTGCTCATTTCGGGAGATGGTTTTCTCCGCGAACTTGAGATAAAGAGAGACATAGAAAGAAACATTAGGGCAGATCCACTCACTGAGGCTATTCTTCGAACGTAATAGTTTCGCAAACGGGCTTTGTGAGACTGATTAGTAGAGGAGTTGGGTGTTCGGTATCACACGGGTTGTGAGTATGCGACATCGCAATAATTAGCCTTGAGTGCAAGTGGGAGATTGTTGGAAATAGTGCCCTCAGAGTCAATTATTGGATCACGGGTACGTGATTGCAATGATTGAGGGAGGATCTATACAGGTAGGACAGTCTTACTCAAGATGATAGTATGCTATCTGGTTTATCTTGATCATCGTGTACTGCTTTAGGTGACATTACTGATCACTATTGCACGTTGATAGAGCCCCTAGGATTCTTGCTTGACGGCCAGCAGTATAATGGCGATCATATACGTGGGAGCTGGGGTCTATAAGCACATCCTTAAAAGGTCCCTAGTCGTGGGAGTTTTGAAACAGGGCATCGATACTCCAGAGTAGACTAGTGTATACAGTCGAGACCCCGACGAGGGGCGGTGGCCGGTCTTACAAGCCACTGGTGTCAGTTGGTTCACCTAAGATGTATACAGGTGCTCATTGGGTTATGAGTACACCGGACAGGACTCGCCGGGAACCTGCTAGTTGGTCTTATACCTGACGTCAGATAGCAGTTCCCTGGTGGCATGTGTACAAGTTAGTTCATTGACCTGAGATCGTCATTTATCTTGTGTGAGTTCCCACTGTACTTTGATTACTACCCTACCACGGCTCAAAGGAGTTGTGTAAACAGGTTTTAGTTGGGTACAGTCCCGAGCCACATGGAGGCAGTGAGCGGATCTGCAGGGGTTCGTCTCTCCCGGTATTGAGGGTGAGGTCGCGCTGTGTCTAGGAGAGCCATCACACGAAGTCCTTGGCCAAGGCAGGAGATTTACTGGTAGGTATTCCAGTAGTATCTCAGGGTGTTCTGGGCTACACCCCGACACGACTTGTACCGCTTTTGGGGGTCTAACTTTTACCAACCTCCTAGGCCCACCATGCGATGCTCATAGACGAACGGACCAGACTGTACGGATATTGTCATTGACAGGCTCAGTAGGGTGTCAGGATGAGTTCGCTCATCGATGTCCCTTTTGGTCAATAACTGGTAGCCCGTTACGTATGGCTAATACCTATGACGTGCTAGTGGTTAAATCCACAGCCAAAGTAATGACGAGTCTTTAGAGTCCCCCACAGACAGTTTCTCAAGTTTCGGGCAAAACGCTGTAGAGGCCGTATGGAGATATGGCAGGGTTCGATCAGATACGTGCGGTATTGCACGGATCATGATCGGACGGATAATACTAGTGGGCTTTGGTTTAAGCCGGATCTTAGTATAGTACTGTGTAGATTTTGTCTCATTGCATTTGTATTCGGTCGGAATACAAATGCGGGTATGTATATACAGTCGCGGGGTTTTCCTGTAATTTATTACCGGATCACTTTTTTGAAGTTGCTAGTTTGCTTTCCGGTTTCGGCCATTTTCCTTTGTTTCTTTCTTTGGCTGAATTTTGGTGGAGGGGGTTATTTGCAATTGTGCATTTTATTATGGAGAAGACTTTTTGTGATAGCTTCATGATGGTTCAACCTTCATTTGATTCTTTGTTCATCATGGCTTGACTTTTGAGATATGATGAGTGATGGGTTTTGGTTTTGACTTGTGTGGTGATCATTGTTCATAATCATCACCCTTTTCTCTTTCTTGTTTGATTGACCCACTCCCTCTCTTCTCATCTTATCATGGCCGGCCACACTTGAAAAGAGGGGCTGTCCATTTTTTTTGGTGTGGGAAATTACTCTCATTTGCTTGCACAAAATCCCATCGGTTCATCTCCAAAGTATATCTCATTCCTCCACCGAAAATGGCAACTTCTAGTAACCCCATGAGACCCAGTGTTCTACACTTAGCCTACAGCATCCTTGGACACGTCGACTCTCCAACTTCGTGCCCAAGTTGCCTCGGTCCAGGGGTGGGAGCCCGTAAAAGAACCCGGCGATGTGGTGCCCTTTCCGACGGGGAGATGAAGACCGGAGATTCCGCGAGGAGATCGGGATGGAGGCCGAAGACCGAAGGACACGGATCGCTCACTATAGCTTTCTACCCATTCTCTAGTTTGCTAGGAGTAGGTTAATGGCTCGATCCGGGTTTAACAGTCCGCGGTAGCGCCGGTTCTAGTTTATAGAAAAGTTTTGTTTTCCGCATTTTGGCCTCGTACAGACGGCCGGGGCGCTGCTGTGCACTTACACTACATTCACTTCATGTTCACTATACCTATACCCCACGGCCATATTATACTTGTTTGCCATGCTGATATAGTTGATATACACATTACCATGCATGCTACCATACTTGTTTATATATTCATGATTTATATTCATGCTATACCTAATTACTATGCTCATGTTATATTGCCATGCTTACATAGTTGTCATTAATATCACCATGTTATACTTGTTCATGTTTTATTTCCATTCATGCTATATTTCATGTCACCTTGCATATTCATTTATATACTTTCACATCCCATCATTCTTGGGGACTTACCGAGCGCAAGTTCGCTGACGGACATTCCATCCATTTCTTTCTATTCTTGGAATATTCGTCAGGTGACATTGAGACAGAGAAGATAGAAGTGGTCTAAAAGGAGTACAACCAGTTCACATCACAAACAGATGCATAGTTTTATTCAGTTTTTCATTTCATTTCAGCTTATTTATGTATGCCTCATTGTTAAGGCTTATCATGTTAAATATCTTGTATTCAGATATTTTGTCTACTATGAATCATGAATGTAATAAATCACAGTTGGATTTCATTGTTTTGTTTATTCTTGTTAGTTTATGTTGCTTATATACGCTTAGCGTATTTATTTCGAGAAATGACCTTCTCGGAATAAATACGCCGCTGGCTTGCCACATCACCATTTCCATCTACTAGGAAGCGGGACGTAACATACCCCGACAACGGAGATGATCCCATCTGCAAAACGCGCTCGACGTCGCCACTGACGCCGAGTGAGAAAAGCTGGGGGCAGTTCCTCTTCTGGATTGACTCCACCAGCTCCGATGGTAGAAATTGACGCTGCTGTTCCAACTGGGAACAGTTTTGAACCACTCAGGAGGGTGCGTAAGAACTCTCCGACCGGCGTGCTTAAAAGATGACCTCCGTCTGTGGAGAATGTTACTAAAACAAAGCCAGAGCAGCCCCCTTAGCGGCTGTCCTCCAAAATCCATAGGGTCTGACGAAGAGTCCAAGACTCTGTGATCGACCAAGAATACTCCTGCCAACTGTTCCCCTCCGAATGGCGGCGCGACGTAGAGACGTCTTGCCTGAGATTCGGGGCAAATGCTATTTGGTTTTATCCGTCCAGCTCTCCGAAGATGCCAAGTTGATTTATGGTACCATGTATCGGAGGTTTAGACGGATGCGGCCGATATAGCAGACTTCGTCAGATTTCCCCTCGTTCGAGGGGTTTTTGATTGTGGGGACGCTCTTCCTTGCAGGCGCAAGCCCCTGCAGTTAATTACGCTACCGCATCGCGGTAACAACTTTCTTCTTCTCCAGCTGGTCACTTCGTGTCGTGGGTGTTTATTTTGTTTGTGGTTGCCCGTGGATTGTATATGGAGACTAATTTATGTCGTCGCCCGTAGGACGTGGATTAGTCCAAATCCGTATTTTCTTAGATTTGGGTTTGGGGTTTTATGTTTAAGGATACGTTAGCCATATTTGAGGCTAAGATCAACTTAAACGTTTGTTAAGGATACGTTAGTCCAATTTAAGACTAAGATCAACTTAACAGGATCGTTTAGATCCAACAAAAGAGCATTTGGGGGTTCTATTGTTTAGTTTAATGACATTGTGGTCGATTGCCAGTTTGGGGACATTGCGGTCCATTTCCAGTTTAGGGACATGGTGGTCCAACATTCCCATTTTGGGGATGAATATTAGTTTAATGACATTTCGGTATGACATTCCCATTTTGGGGACGAATATTATTTTAATGACATTTCGGTCTATTTCCAGTTTAGGGACATGGTGGTCCAACATTCCCATTTTGGGGACGAATATTGGTTTAAGGACATCATAGTCCATGAGTTTAAGGACCCCACAGTCCGTATCCATGTGTGGTTGTCGGGACCCGTCACCTCTCTGACGACGTTGAAGAATTACAACGACAAATATTAGAGGAGTTCAGAGATGTACCCTTGAACCGGGTATAAATTGATTTGGGAGAGCAGTTATGCTCAGTTCAATTTAATTTGAGGACTTATGGCCAGAATTGGGTTAAGTCAAGTTAGGAAATGTCTAACATTTTGTTCACATTTGGCCTGTTAGGCCTTTTATTGGGCTCTGCCCCCTTTTTTAATAATGCAGAGCATTTAGCTTTTCAATTAAATGCATAGCATTTATTTTGGCCTGTTAGGCTTTTTTAATTGGGCTCTGTCCCTTTTTAATAATGCAGAGCATTTAATATTCTGACAGTGCGCCACGTGGCTTGTCAGGCGTTTTGCGCCAATTAATGAGCACAAGGCGCAAGAGCATGTGGAGGTGACACGTGTAACGCTCTGGTGAGCACAAGTTTGTTAGCGCAGTGCGCTGCGCCAGTGCGCTGCTGACACGTGGCGCGCTCTGATGACTTGCGCCAATCCAAGAGCGCAATGCTCATTTTTTAAAGCGCAAGGCGCAGATTATTCTGGGATTGACACGTGGCGTGTCCTGGTGACTTGTGCCAATCCAACAGCGCAGAGGCTCATTTCAGAAGTACAAGGCACTGTTCCATAGCGCAGAGCACATCTTGATCAAACTTAGATCAAAGAAAACAAGTTTTTCTTGTTCCAAAGATTTCAAGAACCAATGGTTCTGATTCTTATCAAAAGGCAATGCCTTTATATAGATCAAAAGATCTAATAAAGAAGTAAATTACTTCTTTTTTATTATTTATTTATTTTTTATTAGAGATCTTGATCTTGTTCTTAGATCTTTGATCTTTTTAGAAGAAATTCTTCTTTTTTCCAAATGTTTACCTTTTTTCTTTTCGAGCTCTTCTCAAAATTTTTAGAGGAGTTCTGTGTCTCTATCTCTGTATATTTTAGACTTGGAGTCTAGGGGCCTTTATATAGGGCCAATTAGTTTGTTAGGTTAGTTACAGAGATCTTTCTCTGATTGATTTGGGGATATTTCCCCACCGTTGGATCTTTGATCCTAAGGCCTCTGTTTTACAGAAGATAATCTTCTTGTTTTAAAAAGATCTTTCTAGAATTTAATTCTGATTTAGTGCTGGCACAGTTAGTGCAAGCGCACCTGCGCTTGATACGTGTCGCGCAGCGTAGAGCGCAGCGCAACTGCGCTGACACGTGTCACGCAGCGCAGAGCGCAACTGCGCTGACACGTGTCGCGCAGCGCAGAGCGTAAGTTATCTGAAGCGTTGCTTCCTTTATTTTTATTTTAAAACAGAGCCTTGCTCTAATTGGGTGCGCTGTCTTGGGCGCAGTGCTGGCGTGTCTGCTTTTGACACGTGGCGCGTTGCGCACAGCGTAAGGAATCTGAAGCGTTGCTTCAATTTTTGAATTTTTGAAATTCAAACAGAGCTTTGCTCTGATTGGGGGAAACAAATGCCCTCCCACCGTTGCGCTCACGTGGCGCACACGTGAGTGCAGCGGTGGCAAGATCCCAACCGTTAGATCAACTCAGGAGTTGAAGGGGCGCTTAAGTGCCTATAAATAGGACCCTTGGTCCTCAACAGATGATTATCATCTTCAAGAATTTGATTTTCAGAGCCTTGCTCTTGTTTTCAAGAACTTCAGAGCCTTGCTCTCATTTCCAAAGTTAAAACTATTTAGAAAAACTTTAGGTAAAAATTAATCTTAAATTAAATTAATTTTAATTGATAGAGCCTTGCTCTCATAGATCTTTTGATCTAAAGAAAACCCCTTTGGGGCTTCACAAACAGAGCTTTGCTCTCAAGAATCTGTTTCAGGGTTTCCTAACCCATGAACAGAGCTTTGCTCATGGAAAAAGTATAGATCTTTTGATCTAAAAATGAAGAACTCTTAAGAGTTTTCATGGATCTTTAAGATCCCAGATTTTTAATTTTTAGGAATTAATTTTCCTTTGATGGATTTTTCCATTATTATTACAGAGCCAGGCTCTTTAAGGAATTTTATTCCCTTGAGACCAGAGTTTGACAAGCATCACTCTGTGACAGAGCTTTGCTCTGAAATGGGAGATTTTCTCCTTGTCTCAAGGGATTTCTCATTTAATGAGAATATTCTTTTGGGGATCTCCTCATTAATTGACAGTCTTATCCAATGATGGGGCTGTCTCATTAACTGATGCATTGTCATCAAGATTTTGTGGGTCCACTTTTGGTCCCCTTTCCACTGCATTGCAGTGTGGTACAAATTTTAAAGTACCAAGCGTCAGGCTTTTAAAATTAAATTATAATACTGACAGCTGAATTTCGTTTTTCTTTGCAGGCAACATGTCTGTTGATCTGTCATTCCCGTTCTTCCGCTCAGAGGGAGGTTTTCCTGAGGCGCCAGTGGACCGGGAGGTTCTCGCTCTGATTAAGGATCACGACCCGGAGTATAAGAACCTTCATCTATGGGGCAAATGGTATAGTGAAATCGTCAAGGGTCGCCGAAGCTTCTCTTATGCGACGCTGTCAGATCCGATCTCGTCGATCCCATATGCGGATGCACCCCCGGTGAACTATGCCGTGGAGGTCGTAAATTGGAACTTGGAAGATCTTCTTCAGCCTTCGATTGCTGCCATTCCCGTGCAGCCACCGACAGCCGTTGGGGACAAGCTTATAACCTCGGATTAACCCCTCGACAATCGGTCGTGTATTTGTAGTGGGCTAGGTATATCTTCCCGAAGAAGACGCACCTGATGAAGATTGGTCTGTACCCTGCAGTCTACGCCTCGCTCTTTGAGTACCCTGCTCCTCAGACGTGGTGGGTTAAGGCATTCGTGGAACAATGGAACACCCCCACCCATACTTTTCTTCTGACGGACAGGGAAGTCTCTATCCCCCTGGAAGAATTCGCTGAGATTTCCGTCCTGCCGGCAAGGGGAGAGCATTATGAAGAGTTATTTCCTCCTGACGAGTATGTCTTCACCACCAAGCCACTGGTAATGAGCCTAACACCAGAGAATGCTATTCAGCACCAGTTTCCGAGCCTGGTGAAGGTGCTGAATATATATGAAGGTCTCTATTTAGAATCGGGAGTCCGGGGAGTTAGTTTTGCAGATTTTATCGCCCGCTTCCTTCGACCGGAGATTCTATCGCAGCGGAGTGAAAAGTTCGCCAAGCTCGACGACCCCTTCGGCTTCGGCTTAGATCATCGACCAGTATTGGAGGACGACCAAAAAAGTTTCTACCTTCCCGATGCCGCCATCATGCCCTTATCGGAAATCGCCGCCCCAGGCATCGATGAGGAGACCTTCTTCCTCGGGTTTCTAGGGTTGTGGCTGTGCTGGTTCGCGCTCCTCATGCACCCGCGTTACATGGGGCCGTCTGTCTTCTACCCAGCACATCGGATGGTGGCTGGTATACAGTTGTCGATCGGAATCGCCGGGCTGGCTCACCTATACCATGGACTCAGCGTGGCGGCGGACGCAAATGAACCTGGGGCGCAACCTGCCAATTTCCCGATGCACTACTTCACTTCGTGGATGGAAATGCATATGCTCGGGGTATTCGGCATTCATAAGAGCCCCGCGTTTTTCGAGAAGTGTAGACTCCCAAGAGTCATGCGGCTGATTGGCGGCTCGATTGTGAATCCGTCTCCGCGGGAGGCTAGGGGGTTGCTCCTTCGTCCACACCTGGTCGGAGCGAGGATTTCTTTCATGGAAAAAGTCGTGACCATTGGCCCGAAGACCTCCAAGGCGGTGTTGGCGCGGCGTGATGGTTTCAAAGATGAGGCCTCCGTATTGAAAGCCCGGGAGATTCTTCACTTATTCTCCATCCGGCCGGGCTTCCTGGTGTTCAGGCAAAACGACATGGCGCTCTTCATGAGGTACAACCCCCATCGGTTCGCCCAACAATCAAGCTATAATCAGGGGGTCCTACTGGAGGCGTTTTTGGAAGAGCCTGCGGCCACCAGGGAGGGGATACGGAGTGTGCTGCACCATTTTATGCGGTTGAACACGGGCTCCCACTTCTTTATCAGCGAGCCGAGCTGTGTCCCACAGGCCCTCAACGTGTACGTGGCTTGGTATGCGCACGCAATGGGTGCCGTCATCCGGGAAGAGAAGCGGTTGTTGGTTGACCGCAAGGGTGTGCCGCCTGGCAGCGACCGCAAAGCTCCCCTGAGGACAAGGATCCCGGTCGTTCCTCCGCTGAGAGATGCTGGAGCTGAGCCACCGCGCATGCTGAGCCCTCCGTGCGAATTACCCCGTGCTACCGCCGACGTGCCCCCAGCGTCCCGTGCTCCAGTGGAGACGGTGAATGTAGTTTCGCCCGAGTCTGGCGTGGGCTCGGACATCGGGACCCGTTGCCCCAAGGTGCCCACAAAGCGCAAGTTGATTTTGGGTGCGACCGGGGTTCGTGCTCAGAAGAGGAAGAAGAAGTCAATTCTTTCTCTCGATTCCATCCTCGGCTTAGAGCCTCAGGCCCCTCTCACCGAAGGCTTAATCGAATACGGGAGCAACGAGGGTTCCTTCGTAGATCCAGCAGACACTGATATGGCAGCCGCCATCGCGGCTTCTGAGCGATCGGCAAGGCTTGAAACGTGGTTGGCTAAACTTGCGCAATCAGGTAATCACTAGTCGTATTCTTTGTCATTTCATCGTACTTTTATCATTGTCTTTGACTAATGCTTTTCTTTTTTAAACAGGCGTCTCTACTGAAGAAGCCATCGCTGCTTCCCTGAAAACCTTCCAGGAGGAAGAGATGAAATGCACTCTATCGGGTGTTGGTATGTCTCAGCTCACTGAGTCTCTATTCTCTTTTTTTATGGCCAATCTAATCCTTTCTTTATCTCTTTGCAGGGGCTGCGGGATCTACAGCGCAAGCTGATGCGGGGACTCTCCCCGGGCTAGCTACCGATGTTCCGGCCTCATCAGGGCTTCCGCGAGAGTCTCTACTCAAAAAGCCGATGATGGATGCCTTGAAGGCTCTGGAGGAAACTTTGAATGCGGACGACGACGCCTTGCTGAAGGAGGCTTCTAAGAGGTCCGTCGTGACAGCCCGGGAGGAGAGGAAGCGCTTGAGACGCGCAGCGAAGGAGTGTAGCGCTGCTTTGGCCGTGGGAGCGGGCCCAAGCGCTGTTACTCCCGCCGCTACTCCTCCAGAAGAGTCCCCGGTCGCCTTGTCTACAGCTTATAGACGGGCGATGCGTGCAGTTTGGGAGGCCAACGATCGATCCACCTCGGGTAATGTGTCTTTCGAGGCTTTGTTGTAAGAGTTGTAAAACTATCGGTTCTTATATATCTTGTCCTGCAGGACCAAGTCCAACTGAAGGAGCGATAGAAACCGTCGAGCCTAAGGGGACAGTGGAGGAGGTACTGGCTGAACCCGAGGCGACGGTGGGCGACGTAACCGGGGTTGCTGGACCCGAGATAGTAGCTGGTGAGACAGTCACGCCTACTGCGCCCGAGACGGCCACCACTGACGAGCGCGAGGTAGCGGCAAATGAGACGGTTGCTATAACCTAGCCTGGGGCAGCAGCGGATGGAGCGGCTGGGATCGACGACCCTATGGCAACGGTGGATGAGACGGCCGTGACCGCTGAGCCCGAGGGAGTAGTGGGTGAGACGGGCACGATTCCCGAGGATGAGCCGACCGCTCTTTCTCAAGAGTCTGGCAATGCTCCGATCATTGCTCTCCCCACCTACGGTCCTCCGCCATCTCCTGGCCTCGCGAGCACGACGACGGCTCCCGTAGAGTCTGGTGATGAGGCGACGGGAGGTGAACCCCTGCCAATGGAGGAGGGAAACACCGCCGTTTCGGCTGGCGACTCATCAGGTAAATTTCGGGTTACCGTCCCTTTTTATTCTGCAACTTTTCCTGATTGGGCTTATCTTGTTTCTAACGCAGGTGCGGCCAGTGCTGATGCCCCTTTGCTCAAGGGAGCGCCGTCAGTTACCGCCTTGACGGTGGCCACCTCTCTACCTTCTCTCGCACCGTCGCAAATGCTGGAAGGTATGGATTTGCAACCCATTAGTCTTATCTCTCGGCCGTATAATTCATGTACTGATGTTGTACTATTACGTCTTTGCAGGAATGCTTTTTGATCATCTTTACCAGGTGCTGCGCCCACACTTCTCCTTCCCATCGGAGCTTGCTTCCTCCAGTGGCACTGGTGAGTATAGTTTTCAATTAATACCCTTCCTTTTTTTAATAATAGAATTATTTCTGATTCTTCCTTGCCCTGATTGCAGTGCTGCAGATCGAAGGAGGAGATGTAAGATCAGCCGCACCACCGGTCCTCCCGGCTTTTCCACCTGCTGCAGCTAGTATAGTAAACTCCCTCATTGATGACTTTCTTATATTTCTTGAACCGTCATCTGATTATGTTTTGTTTTTCATCCGTCGTTCCGATTCCGGCCCCCTTCGAGTCTCGCATCATAATGCCGGCATGCCCATTCTCCAGGCGTCCATCCTCAAAGGGTGCTGCGATGAGTTTGAGTATGCTGAGCGGATGCATTAAAGAGCTTGACGCAGAAGCTCCCCCATCTGCCGCAGATTTCGTTGCGGAGGTTAATCCGATGCTGGCAACGCTTGCAAATTTTCATAATGAAGGCGTCGTCGAGTCTTGGGTTAATCACTGTAGGGAGATCGAGGCCCACCTGCATCAGCTGGAGCTTATACGTCCTGCCCCCGAGATCTTGGCCGCGAGCACTCAACGGGCGGCATGGATCGAGCAGAGCGCTTCTTACTTCCGCCATCTTGAACAAGAAGTTGCTTTAAGGCGTAAGGAGCGCGGAGAGACTTCGAGCAAATCTGCCCGACTGCATGCTCAGGTGGATGCAAATGCTGCACAGTTGAAGGTTATCTTTGAAGGCCTTCTGCGATGCATCTCCGACGGGTTAACACCGAGGCAGCAGCTTGACGTCGTCAAGCGCGATGCACCAAATTAGGAGGCAGCCCAGCAGGCAGTTGAGGAGCGCCTTTCATCCTTCCCGCAGCAGCGGGCTCAGGTGGAAGCAGAATTGGCGGTGGCAGCCGATCAGGAGAAGGCATTGAAGGAAGTGCGCGAGCAATTAATGGGGCTATTTAAGATGCTTCCTTCTCAGTAGCTGCCTTTGTATCAATTATACACTTGTAATCTTTGAATAATATGTATCCATTCTTTATTCTTTTATACGATTCGCCTTGTACTTAATTGAATTCATGAATAAAGATACACACATTTTTCTTGCAATGTCTTGTGTCATCTCTACGCTTTCTCCCTTCTTTTATTATCAGCATGTTACCTTAGTAAACATGGTTGACAGATGATAGAGCGAGCATCCTGTATTGGCTTCTTCAAGAAGTAGTGATGGCTTAGGCGGCAGGTTCAGATCTGCTGCCTAAGACTTTTCAACTTTATGAGCCATGAGGGTCTCACAAAGACTTTTCTCCCTACCGATTGAGAGGATCTCGTAGGTGTATTTTCTCCTTAGGAATCGTGAGGATTCCTAAGTGCGTTTTCTCTTATAAGTCTTAAGGATCTTATAAGAGAATTTTTCCCTCTTACGAGTCGAGAGGACCCGTAAGCGGTTGTTTCCCTCCTTATCGAGATTCGATTTTGGAGAGTGTGATCCGTGAATAGTATGCAAGAGTCCATTTTGGATCGACTCGCAGGGTCCCAGTGCTTAGGAAACAGGTTTTTTAATCCCCGCTGCCTAAGGCTTTATGTCACAAGTCGAGACGAATCGAGAAGTTCTCGCAAAGACACTAATTTCCTCGCGAGTCGAGACGAATTGAGCAGTTCTCGGAAGAATATCCTAACGTCACAGTTAACCTTTGCTCTTTACGACAGAGTTCCGTTAGGGTCTGTGGTACTTAGGGTTTTGCCCGTCGTACCATCGCGTTGGTTGATGTATTCCTCGATAGGCAATGTTGCTGTTCGAGTAGCCTTGCGATTGTCGTGTCTCTGATCCCTTCGGGGGCTGAACAAGACGTCTTCAAGCAATCCTCCTAGGCAGTTTGACCGTCAGAAGAGCAAGCGTTAGGAATTTTGCCATGCCGCTTTTTACTTGAGATTAGGCTCATTTTAGAGAGCCCCGATGAGTCATAACCACTCCGCGCTGGTGTGGGATGATCTCCGATAGTCTTTTAGGCTTTATATGACTTGCCGTTAAGACCCTGAAGCTAGGAATTTGGCCTTTACTTCGTTTGCTGGCATTGCGTCTGTTGTATCGAGACGAATATCGTGGTTGCCTTTAGGTTGCTGGTGAACCGTCGAGGTTTGGAACTAGGGATTTTGCCATGGCTGCTTTTGGTGATGTTGCGTCTGCTGTATCGAGACGAACGTCGAGGTGGTGACCACTCTGCACTGGTGTGAGATGATCTTCGATGTCTTTCAGGCTTGATATGACTTGCCGTTAAGACCCTGAAGCTAGGAATTTGGCATTTGCTTCGTTTGCTGGCATTGTGTCTGCTGTATTAAGACGAATGTCGCGGTTGTCTCTAGGTTGCTGATGAACCGTCGAAGTTTGGAACTAGGGATTTTGCCGTGGCTCCTTTTGGTGATGTTGCGTCTGCTGTGTCGAGACAAATGTCAAGGTGGTGACCACTCCGCACTGGTGCGAGATGATCTCCGATTGTCTTTCAGGCTTTATATGACTTGCCGTGAAGACTTGGCTCCGTTTTCTGATGGAGCATGGGGAGGGAAGGTGTGTTTCTTTCTTTGTTTGTGCCCCTGGATCATATACAGGGATTGCTATGATATCGCCTGTAGGGCATAAATTTCATTACATATATATTTTTTTATTTTATTTCTTTCCGCGATGGTCTATCATTTCAGCTTTTTATATCGCGAAAATCGCGATTGCCCAATCATTTGGGCTATTTTTCGTGGTGCCCAATCATTTCGGCTATTTATTTTATTTTTACTCGCTGTTCTTTATTGCGAGTTGCCCAATCATTTCGGCTATTTTGCATGCATACATTTTTACTTGCTGATTTTTTTGCAAATTGTCCCATCATTTCGGCTATTTCGTATGCATGTGTGGCCTGCTGTCTTTTCGCCGCAAGCTTGGGATTAGACACCGATTTCGGCATCAGCACCGCTACAACTGGGATGTTTCCAGGAGCGAATCATCATTTGCCTCTGTCGATGTTGAACAAAGGTGGCTTAGTAAACAGGGTTAGGATCCTGTCGACTAAGGCTTTTGACATCATGAGCCGTAAGGGTCTCATAAAGGTATTTCTCCCTACAAGTCGTGAGGATCTCGTAGGTGTGTTTTCTCCTTAGGAATCGTGGGGATTCCTAAGTGTATGTTCTCTTATAAGTCGTAAGGATCCTATAAGAGTGTTTTCTTCCTATAAGCCGAGAGGACTTACAATGGTTGTTCACCATATGGACATATCCCTAGTCACGGGTGGGACTTTGCTGGGGAAATGTTTATTCGCGCCCGTGGATTGTATACAAGGGTCAGTACTGAGCCACTTGTAGGGCAATATCGAAGGTTGTGGGGGTTGCTTAAGAACAGGTTCAGGTCTCTATAACTTAAGACTTTCAAATCTTATGAGCCGTGAGGGTCCCATAAGAGAGTTCTCCTTACGAGTCGTAAGGGTCTCGCAAGTGTAATTTCTCCTTAGGAATCATGAGGATCCCTAAGTGTGTTGCTCCCTTGTGATTCATAAGGATCTCACGCGGGTGGTTTCTCCTTACAAGGTCGAGAGGACCCTGTAAGTGTCTTTTAACGAGGTTGCGCCCTTTCTGGTTTTCACAAACACTCGCCGGTAGCCCTGCTGTTTTTACTCATGGAGCCCTTTTGGGTTTTCATCCGTGCCCATTTTTCTTATGGACATACCGTTTTTATTTTATTTTTTTTTCTTTTCATTCTTTTTTCTAACGAGGTTGCGCCCTTTCGGGTTTTCACAAACACTCGCCGGCAGCCCTACTGTTTTTACTCACGGAGCCCTACTCTTTTCATCCGTGCCCATTTTGCTTATGGACATACTGTTTTTATTTTTATTTTTTTTATTATTTTTATTCTCTTTTTTTTATCGGCTTTGGGATGTTGCAATCCACCGTAGTTTATCGACATCTCAGTCAACAGTTAGTTTTAGGACGTAGTGGTCCGTCATTAGTTTAAGGACGTTTCGGTCCGTTGTTGAAGAAGGCCGGCTACTGCTTATAGAGTTTGGGCTTAGGAAGATAGCGAGCGGACATGGTCGTCGTCATCTATCATTGGCCTAGACTGTGACTCATTAAGCGTAGTATTTCTTTAGGAAGCGACCGTTTATTGGCCTGAAAGGCCTTTCACCGTGCATATCCATGAGTAAATAGGCTCCACCCTGGTAGACCTTGTCTATGATGTACGGGCCTTCATAGTTCGGCTCGAATTTTCCCCGCTTGGCGTGATTGGGGATCATAGGTCTTTTGACTACTAACACGAGCTCGCCTTGGCGGAACGTCCTCGGCCTGGTCAATCTTTCATATGAGCTCGTCATCTTCGCTTTATAAGCCTCCAGATTTTGTTGCGCTATGAGTCGGGTTTCATCAAGGGCATCAAGCTCCTCAAGCCGAAGGTGAGCGTTTTCTTCGTCTGTCAGCTCGTAATGGACTGCCACTCGTAAAGAAGGTAATTCTATCTCGAGGGGGAGTACTGCTTCTGTACCGAATACCAACGCGTACGACGTTGTGTTCGTTGCCGTTTTGAACGTAGTTCGATACGCCCAGAGAGCTTCTTGCAGTCTCTCGTGCCAGTCCTTCTTATTTCGGGACACTGTCTTCTTCACGATCTTCGTCAAGGTCTTGTTGAAAGCCTCAGCTAGACCGTTAGCTCGGGGATTATAAACTGAGGAATATCTCCAGTCTATGTTGTGTTGTTGCGCGAAGCGGCTGATCTTGTGGCTTCTGTAGGCTGGCCCGTTATCGGAGATGATCCGTCGTGGAGTTCCAAACCGATAAATGACGTGCGTCTTAAAGAAATGGACGATATTCTCCGTCTTCACTTCCTTCAGCGGTACTGTTTCTGCCCATTTTGAGAAGTAGTCAGTCGTCGCCAAGATGAATTGATGTCCCCTGGACGATGCTGGTTCGATGGGGCTGATTATGTCAGTCCCCCACATTTCGAACGGCCAGCTGGCCACTGTTGGATGTAGAGGATTTGGGTGCTGATGGATAAAGTCCCCATGAATCTGGCATGAGTGGCATTGCTTCGCATATTTGAGGCAGTCCTGAATCATCGTGGGCCAGTAGTAGCCCATCCGTTTAATCTTCAACTTCATCTTCGGGCCTGCTTGGTGAGAACCGCAGAGTCCGTCGTGAACTTCCTGAATGACTCTTTTCCCCTCTTCAGGTCCCAGACATCTCAACCACACAGAATCAAATGACCTTTTGTACAGAGTATCATTGACGAAGGCGAAAGACAGAGCTCGTTTCATGAGCTGATGTCTTGAGGATGCATCTTCAGGCGTTCGACGGGATTTGAAGTAGTCTATAAAGACTTCTCTCCAATCCTCAGCCTTTTCCTGGTCTTTTATTTGCATAGCTATTTGCTTAGTTGCTCCCTTTTCTTCGGATGATTCCGGAGATAGTCCTGCTGGGGAAAGCACCCGACGGCTTTGTACCACGATTCTTACGTCATCAAGGTTTTCGTCGGCCAGTTCTTTACCGAGCTTAGCTAGTGCATCTTCTTTGCTATTTTCCGCACGTGGTATGCTTTCCAGTATATAGGAGGGAATTTGAGTCAGCAGTTGCTGTACTCTCTCGCCATATTTCACCAGTTCGGGTTTGCACGTTTGGTAGTCGCCATTCACTTGACTGGCGACCAGTTGAGAATCTCCGTATATGAGGAGGTTTTCAATTCCCATGTCGATGGCGATCTCGAGGCCTGCTATCAAAGCTTCATATTCGGCTTCATTGTTCATCCTCGGCTCTGTTAAGGAGAAAGCAAAGCGCATTATCCCTCCTTATAGAGTTACGAAGATGAGGCCTACCCCCGATTTGATTATAGGGGTGCTTTGTTTGCGCTTCTTCATGGAAGACGCTCCATCAAAATAGAGTTCCTACTGGGTATCACTACCATCGATCGCATCAAACACATGTTCGTCTGGCAGCTCGCAATTCAGAGGAGAATCGGCAGGTATCGGATGCTCAGCGAGAAAGTCGGCGATGGCCTGGCCTTTCACTGCCTTAAGAGGTTGATAAGTTATTGAAAACTCCATCAAGAGCAGGGCCCATTTAGCGAGCCGACCTGTCAGTATGGCCTTCGACATTAAATATTTAAGGGGGTCCACCTTCGAAATAAGACGGACTTCATGCGCCAACGCATAGTGCCTGAGCTTTGTTATCGCGAAGATCAACGCCAGGCAGTGTTTTTCGATGAGGGAGTAGTTGCTTTCTGCCCCCAGGAGAACTTGACTTAAGTAATAGAGAGCTCTTTCTTTCCCTTGGTCATTCTCTTGTGCCCATAATGCACCTAAGGAACCTTCGAGGGCAGTTGTATAAAGAATGAGAGGCTTTCCCTTGACCGGTGCAGCCAACACTGGCGGATTCTGCAGGTATTGCTTGATTTCGTCCAGCGCGCTCTGGCATTTGTGATCCCAAACGAAAGGGGTTCCCTTCTTCATCAGGTGACTGTAAGGGTGGCACTTGCCTGAAAGATTGGCTATAAATCGCCGGATGTACGCAAGCTTCCCTTGGAGAGACCGCAATGGCTTGAAAGTCCTTGGCGGAGGCATTTCCATGATCGCCTTGATCTTCGATGGATCTATCTCGATACCTCGGTGTCGGACGATGAATCCTAGGAATTTGCCCGAGGAAACTCCGAATGCGCACTTGAGAGGGTTCATTTTCAAGTTGTATTGTCGAAGGCGTTGAAATACTCAGATGCTCTAAATGCTCCTCGTATGATTTGCTCTTAACCACGAGGCCGTCGATATAGCATTCGACGATTTCATGTATAAGGTCATCGAAGATCTTTGTCATGGCCCTTTGATAGGTGGCACCGGCGTTCTTTAGACCGAAGGGCATCACCTTGTAGCAGAATATACCCAAAGGGGTCCGGAAAGCGGTGTGCTTCTGGTCTTCGGGATGAATCTTTATCTGATTATATCCTGATGAGCCGTCCATGAAGGAGAAAACCTCGTGAGTGGACGTGTTATCTATCATCAGCTCGGTGACCGGCACTGGGAAATCCTCCTTCGGGCAGGCTTTATTGAGATCCCGAAAGTCTACACATATGCGCACTGTCCTATTTTTCTTCATCACCGGGACGATGTTGGCGATCCAATCGGGATACTGAACTTCTTGGATGAAGCCAGAGTCGATTAATTTCTTAACTTCGGCGTTAATGCTCATCTCAAGCTCGAGCCGTATTCTTCTTGGTGCTTGTTTGATTGGTTTGATGTCCAGGGATATCGCCAACTTATGCACAGTAATTTCTGGATCTAGTCCTGGCATTTCGGAATAGTTCCATGCGAAGCAATCTTTATACTGCATAAGCACGTCTTTTAATGAAGCCACCCTTCCTTCAGACAACAGTTCACTAACGAATGTCGGTCGCGGGTCGTCCGCCGTCCCCAACTCAATTTTCTTGAGGTTATCCACCGTGGTGTGTATTCCGTCTTCCAGCTCTTTCGGCCTGGTGGAAATTCTGAGATCACCTTGTCTTCGCTGTTTTCAAAGCATCAGGGAAGATCATCCATACTCTCGGGCTCTTCTTTTGATATTGTTATCATATGACAAGTACGAGCTCGCTTCCAAGACCGATGTGGATCTGGTTCTGCCCTCATGGCTTTGGGTTCATGCTTCTGTGGCGGCGTTACCCTCCAGCTGTCAGATAGAGCGAACTTGCCGAGCTGATACTGATCTTCGACCCAATTCTTGAAGGTGAAGCAATCTTCGAAAGGGTGTCCTATTACCCTGTGATAAGAGCAATAGTTCAGGTGTGAGACTTTGCTTGCTTGTTCGGGGTGTTTGGACTCCGGCAGTGTAATCATTTGGTGTTTTATAGTTAGGTCAAGTATCTTCTTTGTCTTGTCTTGAGGAAAAGAGTATGCTCGACTCATCTTCTTCATAAGGGACAAATCCGGACCGCTCGATTCCCGCTCGCGTGATTTCTTGGTCCCGCTTTGTCGTTGCTGAATGCCTTTTCTGCTTTTTGACTTGTTTCTGTCTCTGCGCCGGGCCTTTTTTTACAACAGGTTGACAGGGAGCGGCATTTTCGTCTTTCACAGCCTGTTGGAGGAGGCGTTGCGTCCTGGCTTTCTCGTAGATGGCCATTTCGCGGTTGTGGTCGTCTCGAACTTTTTGACCAGCTTCCCTTATAAGCTTGTCCATTTGTTCTTCGAACGACGGACTGGGTATTTTCACGTTGGGGACTTTTTCTGGTTCAATGTTAGCATCTTCCCATTGAGCATCCCCTTTTTCATCAAAGTTATGCACAACATAGCAGTCGCGGAGTAGTTCCCGTTTCTTGGACCGAACATATCCAAGCCCGATTGCTTCCATTCTCCCGTTAGGCAATTTGTGCTGAGTTCCGGAAACGTTCCAGACCCTGTCATAGAATTTGGCTTTTCGAGCGGTCTGTTTGAAGGGTATCCCTTGGTGCTTCAATAGCCTTTTCAAGCCTTCTGTGTAATATCTAGGTAGACGGATGGGCTGAAGCCTGTCAAGCGTAGGATCCGCACCGTGCCAGATTTCTTTTTCCACTTTGGTTTTCCCGGAGCGGTAGAATAGAATCGCCTTTTCGCCTTCTCGCCTAGGAGGGACATAGAACGTCCGCAGCTCCTCTACACTGTAGGTATCGAGCGCGTCCAGTTCTTTATGATGTTTAAGTGGAACCATGGCGACTTGCAGACTTTGCTCTTCATCAGCGAATGTTTGTACCGAAGGCCGAGCGGAAAATATAGCATGGACTTCATCTTTCGAGTCACTGCCAAAGATCAACATAGGAGTGGACGGTCCCGGCTTGTTGTACTGGGGTGGGCCTGAATATACCATCTCCTCCTCTTCTTCAGTATCACTCCCGAAGACTGGAATGGTGGTGATAGCTTTGTTCTCCGGTTTATGACATCTCTCCGTGTCTTCAAAATCTGGCAAGAAGTATTTTGCATCTTCATACTTGCGGACTTCGTTCATGGAGAATGGGTTCAACTCTCCTCTTACGGTATACTCGAGACCATCCTTGAAATATTTCATACACTGATGCTGTGTAGAAGGGATGATGTTGTACTCGTGTAACCACGGTCGGCCGAGCAAAGCATTATAGCATGTCTTGGCGTCTATGACGTGGAATTTAATGTCCGTGACGAGTAGCCCAAAGCGTAACGTCAGTATCACAGACCTGAGAGTCCGTGATGATTGAGAGTCGAACCCGGAGATGGTGATCTTATCCCGAGCGAGGTGCTGGACGTTCATGCAGATTTGTTTCAACACCCGTATATTGAGGAGATTGACGGAAGACCCATTGTCAACCAAGATTTTCTTATCTTTATATCGTGGCAGTACCCTAAGACATAGAGGGGACGATTGTGTTCGCACGTCCCAAGGAGGAGGTCTTCATCACCGAAAGTGACATCGGCTGTGTGCACTTCTTCCAGCTCGTCCTTCATCTTTTCTTCGGCGAGAAAAGCCTGGAATTGCTCTGGCTCCTGTAGCGCTTTGATCAATGAATCCCTTGCTTCTTTTGATAGTAAGAGGGCATCGAGAATGCTGAGCTGCCAGGGTAGCTTCCTCAAGTGTGCCAGAACGTTGTAGTCCACCTTATTTTTCTTTGGTGGGTCCTTGGCGGTTAGCTCTTCCACGACTTGGTCATCTAGGGCGATATCTTCAGAGACCTTCTCTTTTCCCTTATCTTTTTTATTTGAGGGTCCGAGATTCTTTTCGGATAGCGTACGATTACGCAGCCGAATATTTTCGCAGGCCTTCGGCTCTTTCTCTTTTCCCGAGGTGGACTCTTTAAAGAGAGGGCTAAGAGCCATTTCCTCGTCAGAGTCACTCCCGAATGTGAGAATTTGCGCTTCCCCGGGGTTAACCATGCGACAATCGCCGGTAGTTCTTCTAAGCTCCTCGGTCGTACTTTTCCGCTCCCGACGAGTTTTGCGCTTCTCCCGCTTAAAATGTTGCCGGTGAACAACATACCCCTGCAACATCTATTGAAAGCGTTGCACTCCTTAGTAAGGTGTGAAATCTTTCGATGATATAAGCAGTAGGAATGGTGCATTTCTGCTTTGTCGGCAATGTTTCCTTCAGAGGGTGGTAGCTTCATCCCCATTGACATGGTTTTAGCAAACCTTTTCTTCATCTTGAATTTGCTTTTATCCGCATCGGATGTCTTTTGATCTGACGGGAGTGTCTCAACCCTTTCGTCTAGTCGCCGGCGCTTGGCCTTTTCAAATATGACCGTCTCGCGTTCCCGATCAGCTTTACTTTTCAACAGAGCTTCATTGAGGAATGCATCAATTGCTTCATCTGATGGCCCCAGAAGTTGCGGTTTAGGATCTGCCCCCAGCTTCTCAGTGCAAGGAGTTTTCTCATCATCTGTAAACGAGTGGGAGATCATATGACAACTTGCTACATAACCCTCAGATTCGTCCGACGAGCTTTCTCCATCATCTTCCTCCTGAAAGACGTGGCTGAGGAACTCTTGGAGCGTGATGGGAGTCCGTGCCTTCTGATTATACTCCTCCAGCGCGTCAATCTGCTTCTGTAAGTCCGTGCGCTTGTCGCCAGGCTTCACGGGCTTCTTGGATCTCTTCTTCTTCTTCTTTGAAGATTTCGACGGCTGGGTGTGAGTGCTTGGGCCATCACCACCGACCTTTGGAGTTGGGCGCGGCTTCAGCATCCCTTCGATGATCTGGGGTTCTAGCGGGTTCTTCCACCTGATCCCCGGGCATGTCTGGAGATCATTCAGCATCCTCTTGGTTTTGGCTGATAGCATAACCTCCCACGGAGCTTCTTCAACAAGGGAGCACGTTGCCCCCAGCGTATTCATCTTTTTATGGATATGAGGTTGCGGCGGGTTCACCTTCCATCTCTCGGACAACTCGAACTTGCCTTGTTGGTATTGGTCTTCAATCCAGGTTTTGAAGACATAACAATCTTCGATCGGATGACCCAATACTCGGTGGTAGGGGCAGTAATTGGGATTATTGGCGTCGCTTGGCTGCAACGGACGTTTTGAATCCGGCAGATTGATAAGTCTGTTGCGCACTGCCAGCTCGAACAGTCTTCTCGTTTTATCTTGAGGAAATGAGTAAGGACGTCCTAGCCTCTCCTCGAGGGATAGACGTGGACGCATATTATTTTGACGGACAACCGGCTTCAAGTTGCTCGGCTGTTGTTGAGCATTAGCGACGACGATCGTTTTTCCTTTCCCATTCTCATTTCGAGAGTCCGGCTTTGGAGGAGATGGTCTATGGCCTATCTGGTCCATTTGAGCTAGCTTGTCGATCAAGGCCTGGAACGTGGTCGGTTTAAAGAACATCATGAACTATGAAATAGTTGCACGAGGATCTAAGATGCCCACGAATATGCCCACCGCTGGCGCTTCTTCGATGCGCTGTTCGCATTTTGACTACAAGTTCCGCCATCGGATTGCATATTGAACCCAAGTTTCGTCCGGCTTTACTCTTGCATTGATCAAAACTGTTATTGGAGTACGCTCGCTGGCGCTTGCGAAACGCTAGATAAACAACAACTCCATTTCAGCGAAAGTTTTGACGGAGTCGTTCGGAAGCTCGGAGTACCATTCAAACGCCGTCTCCGATAGGCTGCCGACGAATTGGCGAAGCAGGAGCTTATCATCGCCGCTGGTGTTGCCACAAAGAGCCCTGAACTGGGCAACATGCTGGTGGGGATTGCCTGTCCCCTTGTAGACATGAAATTTTGGGATCGTGTTGCCCGGCGGGTATTTGATCTGATCATACCAGCTCGGATATGGTCGCCCCGTTTTAACGACTTGACCAGCCGCTTCATTCGCCTAGTGAACTCTTATCTCCTGAGCTATATATTCATCCATGGCAGCTTTGGAAATTGTCTCCTCTTTAGCTGTTGAAAGAGCCGACGGTGGATTTGACGTTTCTCCTCTGTCATCTTTAAGGATAATCGGAGGATCTTCGGCTGGGGGATCCTGCTGGATCATCATACCCACCATGTCCTGGAACAGTAGAGCCATTCGTTTTATATTGGCTGCTTGTTCCACAGCCTCTTTGTCCTTCATTTCCAGTATTCTCCGAAGGAATTCGGCTTCGGTTTCTTGCTCCTGGCGTTGATCCGAGGATGCTTCTGGGCTTTCTTTTGGTCCGTGAGTGCGGCCATCGCGGTCATCATCTCTTGGAGCTTCTGCTGCTGCTCTTGAGCTTTAGTCACCGATCGCGTAAGCGGTCTATGACCTGTGGATATACGGCTGTCCTCTTTCCCGGACGCCATGTAGACGGTATGTACCATAATGTCCTCAGATTTAGGGCATTTAGGTTCACTGCCTTTGACATTTTCCGCGGGCGTGGAGACTTTCTCCGGCCTTCTTCTCTTGTGGGCCATCGAAGTTGAGGGGGCCGTTGCTGTGGGCACCCAGGTAGCCATCGTCTTTCGTTGCTTAACAGGGCGGTTGTCTCCCTGTCGGACTTTCGGCTTCTTATGCTGATGGGAGAAATTCGGGTCAATCACCGATTCTCGAACTTGTCACCAAGTCTTATAGACTTTAGAAGACAGCCGTTGAGGAGACTGCTCCGGCTTTGTTTCTACAACGGTCTCTACCGGTGGAGGAGATCTTTTGAGCACCGCAGTTGGCGAATTTCTGCGTACCCTGTTCAGCAGCTCAAAGCTGTTCCTAGTTGGAACAGTAGCATTAATCTCCACCGTTGGAGCTGGTGGGGTTAGCCCAGAGGGGGAGTTGCCCCAGCCTTCCTTATCTGGCGCCAGTGGCGACGTTGGGCGTGACGAGTTGTTGGGATTGGTTCAGCGACGGCTTTGCCTTGCCCCTCGTTCAGGTGGGGGGATGTTGCCGGTGTCAGCCTCTTGAATACTGAGGTCCGTTAGAAGTCGTGTCCAACCGGTCAAACACAGATTTCTGAGCGAGAGCGGGAACGGGAGCAGTCAGTCTGGCGATGACCGACCCTCTGGCAGGAGAAGCCGCCTTGACGGCTTCAGGAGCAGGGATGGCTATCTTCTTTGGGATGGCCACTTCAGGTATTATGGGCTTCTTGGTAGGCCCTTTGGAGCTTGAGTTCAGCCTGGTGAAGACCGAGGGGTTGGAATTGGACGACCCGTTGAAAGGGGCCGTGGTAGTAGCAAGCCGATTGAAGACCGACTTCTTTGAAGCTTTTGGTACGGGCACAAGGATGGTGAAGCTCGCTGGCGGGAGCATGGTCCCGAAAATAGTCCAGTAGTATCTTGGGTAATTTGTTCCACCGGCATCGTGAATAGTGATGCCGCCTGCGGTCCATAAGCTACACCTCCAGGTGAGGCGGAGCATCGGTTGCATTTGCAGTTGGAGCAGTTCGAGCAGTCGAACGCCATTGCTGTTTGATTTCTGCGCCAAGCAAGAGACCAAATCTTAGTAACTTGAAACCCGAAGGCAACCATTAACAAACCGCGATTCGTTCGCGAATACGACGCACGAAGTGTGGAGTGGAAAGAGGAAAAGGTCCCACCAGGCGTGCCAGAATCTGTTCCCCTCCGAATGGCGGTGCGACGTAGAGACGTCTTGCCTGAGATTCGGGGCAGATGCTATTTGGTTTTATCCTTCCACCTCTCCGAAAATACCAAATTGATTTATGGCACCATATATCGGAGGTTTAGACGGATGCGGCCGATGTAGCAGACTTTGTCAGATTCCCCCTCGTTCGAGGGGTTTTTGATTGTGGGGACGCTCTTCCCTGCAGACGCAAGCCCCTGAAGTTAATTACGCTACCGCATCGCGGTAACAACTTTCTCCTTCTCCAGCTGGTCACTTCGTGTCGTGGGTGTTTGTTTTGTTTGTGGTTACCCGTGGATTGTATACGGAGACTAATTTATGTCGTCGCCCGTAGGACGTGGATTAGTCCAAATTCATATTTTCTTAGATTTGGGTTTGGGGTTTTATGTTTAAGGATACGTTAGCCATATTTGAGGCTAAGATTAACTTAAACGTTTGTTAAGGATACGTTAGTCCAATTTGAGACTAAGATCAACTTAACAGGATCGTTTAGATCCAACAAAAGAGCATTTGGGGCTCTATTGTTTAGTTTAATGATATTGCGGTCGATTGCCAGTTGGGGACATGGCGGTCCATTTCCAGTTTAGGGACATGGTGGTCCAACATTCCCATTTTAGGGATGAATATTAGTTTAATGACATTTCGGTCTGACATTCCCATTTTGGGGACGAATATTAGTTTAATGACATTTCTGTCTATTTCCAGTTTAAGGACACGGTGGTCCAACATTCCCATTTTGGGGACGAATATTGGTTTAAGGACATCATAGTCCATGAGTTTAAGGACCCCACAGTCCGTATCCATATGTGGTTGTCGGGACCCATCACCTCTCTGACGACGTTGAAGAATTACAACGACAAATATCAGAGGAGTTCAGAGATGTACCCTTGAACCGGGTATAAATTGATTTGGGAGAGCAGTTGTGCTCAAGTTAATTTAATTTGAGGACTTATGGCCAGAATTGGGTTAAGTCAAGTTAGGAAATGTCTAACATTTTGTTCACATTTGGCCTGTTAGGCATTTTTATTGGGCTCTGTCCCCCTTTTTTAATAATGCAGAGCATTTAGCTTTTTAATTAAATGCATAGTATTTATTTTGGCCTGTTAGGCCTTTTTAATTGGGCTCTGTCCCTTTTTAATAATGCAGAGCATTTAATATTCTGACAGTGCGCCACGTGGCTTGTCAGGCGCTTTGCGCCAATTAATGAGCGCAAGGCGCAAGCGCATGTGGAGGTGACACATGTAACGCTCTGGTGAGCGCAAGTCTCTTAGCGCAGTGCGCTGCGTTAGTGCGCTGCTGACACGTGGCGCGCTCTGATGACTTGCGCCAATCCAAGAGCGCAATGCTCATTTTTTAAAGCGCAAGGCGCAGATTATTCTGGGGTTGACACGTGGCGTGTCCTGGTGACTTGCGCCAACCCAAGAGCGCAGAGGCTCATTTCAGAAGTGCAAGGCACTGTTCCATAGCGCATAGTGCATCTTGATCAAACTTAGATCAAAGAAAACAAGTTTTTCTTGTTCCAAAGATTTCAAGAACCAATGGTTCCGATTCTTTTCAAAAGGCAATGCCTTTATATAGATCAAAAGATCTAATAAAGAAGTAAATTACTTCTTTTTTATTATTTATTTTTTTATTGGAGATCTTGATCTTGTTCTTAGATCTTTGATCTTTTTAGAAGAAATTCTTCTTTTTTCCAAAGGATTACCTTTTTTTCTTTTCGAGCTCTTCTCAAAATTTTTAGAGGAGTTCTGTGTCTCTATCTCTGTATATTTTAGACTTGGAGTCTAGGGGCCTTTATATAGGGCCAATTAGTTTGTTAGGTTAGTTACATGATCTTTCTCTGATTGATTTGGGGATATTTCCCCACCGTTGGATCTTTGATCCTAAGGCCTCTGTTTTACAGAAGATAATCTTCTTGTTTTAAAAAGATCTTTCTAGAATTTAATTCTGATTTAGTGCTGGCACAGTTAGCGCAAGCGCACCTGCGCTTGATATGTGTCGTGCAGCGCAGAGCGCAGCGCAGCAAGCGCACCTGCGCTTGATACGTGTCGTGCAGCGCAGAGCGCAGCGCAACTGCGCTGACACCTGTCGCGCAGCGCAGAGAGAAAGTTATCTGAAGCGTTGCTTCCTTTATTTTTATTTTAAAACAGAGCCTTGCTCTGATTGGGTGCGCTGTCTTGGGCGCAGCGCTGGCGTGTCTGCTTTTGACACGTGGCGCGTTGCGCGCAGCCCAAGGAATCTGAAGCGTTGCTTCAATTTTTGAATTTTTGAAATTCAAACAGAGCTTTGCTCTGATTGGGGGAAACACCAACCAAAGAAAATGAAGGTTCAGCAAGAGAAGGATCACCCCGTCGTACCATTAAAGGTGTCATCTACTTGGGTGCCCGCTGCAACAGCCCTCTCAACTTCGACCGCCCATAAAAGAAGGAGGCCGGAGACAATCCCCGTGTCCACGACAAAGCTCAGAGGCACTGAGTCCAAACGTCCCAAGTCTGGGGGCATGGTGGTGCATACCATCTACATGGCTTCCGGGAAGGAGGATAGCCATATTTCTACGGGTCATCGACCACTCACCCGATCCATGACAAAAGCCCAGGAGCAACAGCAAAAGCTCCAGGAAATGCTAACGAAGATGGCCGCACTCACTAGGCCAAAAGAAAGCCCAGAAATGTCGTCGGAGCAGCGTCAGGAACAGGAAACTGATGCCGAATTCCTCCGAAGAATGCTCGAGAGGAAAGACAAAGAGGCCATGGAATAAGTGGCCAACATAAAAAAAATGGCGCTTTTATTCCAAGATATGGTCGGAATGATGATACAGTCGGATCCTCCAGCTGAAGACCCTCCGATTGTCCTTGAAGACGACAAAGGGGAGACATCAAACCCTTTTCCTGCTTGTTCAGCAGCCAAGGAGGAGACCATCTCCAAAGCCGTCCTTGATGACTATATAGCTCAACAGATATGAGCTCATCAGGCGAGCGAAATATCTGGCCAAATCTTCTAGACTGGACGACCCTATCCGGGTTGGTACGACCAAATAAAGTACCCGCCGGGATACACGATCCTTAAGTTCCATGTGTATAAAGGGACGGGTAATCCACACCAGCACGTTGCTCAATTCAGAGACCTGTGCGGTAATACTGGGGGTGATGATAAACTGCTGCTTCGCCAGTTTATTGGCAGCTTGTCGGAGACGGCATTTGAATGGTACTCTGAGCTCCCGAATGACTCCGTTAAGACATTTGCAGAAATGGAGCTACTGTTTACACAAAGGTTCGCAAGCGCCAGCGAACGCACCCCAATCACGGCATTGATCAATGTCAGGGTGAAGCCGGGAGAAACATGGGTTCAGTATGCAATCCGGTGGTGGAACCTATGGTCGAAATGCGAACAACGCATCGAAGAAGCTCCTGCAGTAGGCATGTTCGTGGGTACCCTCGATCCGTAGGTGACCATATCCCAGTTCATGATGTTTTTCAAGACGACTACCTTCCAGGCCTTAATTGACAAGCTGGCCCAAATGGATCAAATGGGCCATAGACCGTCTTCCTCGAAAATGAAGCCTTGAAACGAAAAGGGGAAAGGGAAAGCGACCTTCATTGCCAATACTCAGCAGCAGCCCACCAGCCCAAAACCAGCTGATCGCCAAAACGATAGACAGCGATTCTTCAACGAGAAGCTAAAACACCCTTATTCGTTTTCCCGGGATAAAACGAGGAGACTGTTTGAGCTGGCGGTGCGCAACAGACTCATCAATCTTCCAGATCCAAGACGTCTACTGCAGCCCGGCGACGCCAACAATCCTAATTACTGTCCCTACCATCGAGCAGTAGGCCATCCAATCGAAGATTGCTTCGTCTTCAAAGGCTGGATTGAGGACCAATACCAACAGGGCAAATTCACGCTGTCTGAGAATTGGAAGGTAAGCCTGCCCCAGCCACACGCTCCTAAAAAGGTGGATACGCCGGGAGCATCGTGCTCTTTTATAGAAGAAGCTCCATGGGAGGTCGTTCTTTCAGCCAAAACGAAAAGAATGCTGAAAGATTTCCAAGCATGTCCGGCGATTAGGTGGAAGAGTCCGCTGGAACCCGAGATTATTGAAGGGATGCTGAAGCCGTGCCCAACGCTGAAAGTTGGTGAAGGTAGACAAAACGTTCAGGCCAAGCCCCTAAAGTCTTTAAAGAAAAAGAAGAAGGCCAAGAAGCCCGTCCAACCCGAAGATAGTCGTACAGGTCTGCAGAAATATATCGATGCACTAGAAGAATATAACCAGAAGGCTCGGACCCCAATCACGCTGGATGAATTCTTTAAGCATGTTCTTGAGAATAAAGCCGATGACGCTGATGAAGGAGACAATTCTTCAGAAGAGCCCGAGGATTACGTGGAAAGCTGCCACATTATCTCTCACTCATCGATAAATGGCAAAGAAGCTCCCGATGCAGAGAAACTGGGGGCAGATTCAGAACCGGAACCAAAATCCCTGGAGCCATCGGACGACTTGATTGACAGACTGCTGAGCGAAGCTCTTCAGAAAAGCAAATCTGACCGAGAGCGTGAAACGACCATATATGAAAGGGCCGAATGTTGGCGTCGTGTTGAAGAAGCTCCGGTATTGAGAAGTCATAGAGTACCCTAACCGGATAGAAGTATTTCTGCCGCCAGCAAAAGCAAGTTTAAGACAAGCAAGCAGTTCGCCAAAGCCCTGTCAATGGGAATGAAGTTGCCACCTTTCAAAGAAGACACTTCAGAAAATACGTTCCCTGGCGAACTAGATGCACATCTAAACTACTGCTTATACCATCGAAGGATCACACACCCTACCGAGAAATGCATGGCCTTTACAAATTGGTGGAAAGGATACGTTGCTCATCGACAGCATTTCAAGCGGATGAAGCGCAAAACCCGTCGAGAGCAGAGAAGCACGACAGAGGAGCGCAAAAGAACTGTCGGCTACTGTTACATGGTTAATTCTGGGGAATCGCAAGTCCTCACCTTCGGGAGCGATTCTCATGAAGAATTAGCCCTTGGCCCTCTCTTCAAGGAATCCATCTATGAAACAGAAGAGGTGAAGACCGGTGAGAACATTCAGCTGCGTAATCGCACGTTACCCGAAAAGAATCTCGGACCCGCAAGCAAGGGAGCGAACAAAAAAGATAAGGGAAAAGAAAAAGTCCTTGAAGATATCGCCCTCAATGACCAAGTCGTCGAAGAGCTGGCAGCCAAGAACCCGCCAAAGAAAAACAAGGTGGATTACAACGTTCTGGCACACCTAAGGAAGATACCCTCGCAGCTAAGTATTCTCGATGCCCTTCTGCTATCTAAAGAGGCAAGAGATTCATTGATCAAGGCACTATAAGAGCCTGAGCAGTTTCAAGCCTTCCTTGCAAAAGAAAAGATGAAGGACGAGCTGGAAGAAGTGCACACAGCTGACATCACTTTTGGCGATGAAGAGCTCCTTGGAACATGCGAGCACAACCGTCCCCTATATGTCTCCGGATATTGCCATGACATCAAGATAGGGAAGATCTTAGTTGACAATGGGTCCTCTGTCAACGTCCTAAATGTGAGAGTGCTAAAAGAAATCTGTATGAGCGTTCAACACCTCGCTCAGGATAAAATCACTATCTCCGGGTTCGACTCCAGTCATCACGGACGCTCGGGTATGTGATACTGACATTACGCTTTGGGTTGCTCGTCACTGACATCAAATTTCATGTCATTGACGCCAAGACTTGCTACAACGCTTTGCTCGGCAGGCCTTGGTTACACGGGTACAACATCATCCCTTCTACACAATATCAGTGTATGAAGTATTTCAAAGATGGGCTCGAGTACACTGTGACAGGGGAACTAAACCCATTCTCTGTGAATGAAGTCCGCAAATACGAGAATGCAAAGTATTTCCTACCAGACTTTGAAGACACGGAAAGATGCCATAAACCGGAGAATAAGCAAAAAGTTATCACCACTATTCCGGTCTTCGGGAGTGAAACCGAGGAGGAAGAAGAGATAGTTTATTCGGGGCCACCCCAATGCAACAAGCCGGGACTGTCTACCCCTATTTTGGTCTTTGGCAGTGACTCTGAAGACGAGGTCAACGCAGTGTTCTCGGTCCGCCCATCGATGCAGGCCCTCACCGGAGATGATCAGAGTTTGTAAATCGCAATGGTCCTGCGGCAGCATTACAGAGAGCTGGATGCGCTTGAGACATATAGTGTGCAATAGCTACAGACGTTCTATGCCCCTTCCAGGCGAAGAGATGGAAAGGCAATCCTATTTTATGGATCCACGGAAACCAAAGTGGAAAAAGAAATCTGGCATGGTGCCGATTCGGCACTTGACAGGCTCCAACCCATCCGTCTGCTCAGATACTACACAGAAGGATTAAAAAGGCTGTTGAGGCGCCAAGGCATACCCTTCAAACAGACTGCTCGACAAGCTCAGTTCTACAACAGGATCTGGAACGTCACCGGAACTTAGCAAAAATTACCCAACGGGAGAATGGAAACGATCGGGCTTGGATATGTTCAATCCAAGAAACAGGAGCGATTCCATGGCTGCTACGTTATACATGACCTCGATGAGGAAGGAGATGCTCTGTTAGAAGACACTGCAATTGAACTAAAACGAGACCCCGCTGTAAAAATGCCAAGTCCATCGTTTGAAGAACAGATGGACAAGCTAATAAGGGAAGCAGGTCAAAAGGTCCGGGATGACCACAACCGTGAAATGACCATTATGAGAAAGCCAGGACGCAGCACCTCCTTCAGCAGACTACGGAGAATGACGATGCCCTTCGTCGCCGGCCCGTCGTACAGAAGACCCGACGCGAAGGCAAAAACAAACTAAAAAATGGAAAAAACGTTCGACGGCGGCAAAGCGGGTCCAAGAAGCCACGCAATCGAGAATTGAGCAGCCGGGATTCATCTCTTATAGAGAAGATGGGTCGAGCATATTCTTTTCCCCAAGACAAGACAAGGAAGATATTCGATCTTGTCATGAAATATCAAATGATTACGCTTCCGGTGTCCAAACACCCCGAACAAGCAGACGAGATCTCTCATCCGGATTATTGCTCCTATCACCGAGCGATAGGACATCCTCTCGAAGATTGCTTCACATTCAAAAACTGGGTTGAAGACCAATATCAGCAAGGCAGGTTCGCTCTATCCAGCAGTTGGAGGGTAACCCCACCACCGAAGCATGTTCCAAAAGCAACGTACATAGCGAGAGTAGAACCAGATCAACATCGGTCTTGGGAACGATCTCGTACCTGTCACGAGATAACGCTGTCAGAAGAAGGAGTACGTGAGGATATGGATGACCTCTCCTGGAGCTTCGAAAACGAGGATGAAGATGAGTTGATCTCAGAACTTCCACTGGCGCCAAAAGAGCTGGAAGATGGGATACATACTACTGCGGACAACCTAAGGAAAATCGACTTGGGGACGGCAAACGACCCGAGGCCTATGTTCGTCAGTGAGCTACTGTCCGAAGAATAGGTAGCTACGCTAAGAGACGTGCTTATGCAGTATAAAGACTGCTTCGCATGGAACTACTCCAAGATGTCGGGGCTAGATCCAGAGATAGCTATGTATAAATTGGCGATATCACCGGACGTCAAGCCAGTCAATCAAGCATCAAGAAGAATGCGGGTCGAACTTGAAATTAGCATCAACGCCGAAGTCAAGAAGCTAATCGACTCCGACTTTATCCAAGAAGTTCAGTATCCTGAATGGATCGCCAACATTGTCCCAGTGATGAAAAAAAATGGGATGGTGCGCATCTGCGTAGACTTTCGGGACTTCAACAAAGCTTGCCTGAAGGATGATTTTCCTGTACCGGTTACCGAGCTGATGATAGACAACACGTCCACTCACGAAGTCTTCTCCTTCATGGACGGATCATCAGGGTACAATCAAATAAAGATTCACCCCGAAGACCAGAAGCATACCGCTTTTCGGACTCCCATGGGAATATTCTGTTATAAAGTAATGTCTTTCGGCTTGAAGAATGCCGGCGCTACCTATCAGAGGGCCATGACAAAGATTTTTGATGACCTCATACATGAAATTGTCGAATGCTATATCGATGACCTCGTGGTGAAAAGCAAGTCGTACGAGGAGCATTGGGAGCATCTGAAGATCGTGTTTCAGCGCCTTCGGAAATACAACCTAAAGATGAACCCTCTGAAATGCACGTTCGGAGTTTCCTCGGGCAAATTTCTAGGATTCATCGTACGACACCGGGGCATCGAAATAGACCCATCAAAGATCAAAGCGATCATGGAAATGTCTCTGCTAAGAACTCTCAAGCAACTGCGATAGCTACAGGGAAAGCTCGCGTATATCCGGCGGTTCATAACTAATCTCTCCGGCAAATGCTGCCCCTACAGCCATTTAATGAAGAAGGGGACCCCTTTCGTCTGGGATCGTAAATGCCAGAGTGCACTAGACAAAATCAAGCAATACCTACAGAATTCGTCGGTACTGACCGCTCCAGTCAAGGAAAATCCTCTCATTCTGTACACAACCGTCCTTGAAGGTTCCTTAGGCGCACTATGGGCACAGGAAAATGACCAAGGGAAAGAGAGAGAGCCCTCTACTATTTGAGTCGAGTTCTCCTGGGGGCAGAAAATAACTACTCCCCCATCGAAAAACACTGCCTAGCGCTAATCTTCACAATAACGAAGCTTCAACACTATGCATTGGCGTATGAGGTCCACCTCATATCAAAAGTGGACCCTCTCAAATATTTGATGTCAAGAGCCATGCTAACGGGACGGCTCGCTAAATGGGCCCTGCTCTTAATGGAATTCTCGATAACGTACCGGCTTTTCAAGGCAGTGAAAGGCCAGGCCATCGCCGACTTTCTCGCTGAGCACCCGGTACTTGGCGACTCACCTTTAAATTGTGAACTGCCGGACGAGCATGCGTTTGATACGATCGATGGGGAGAAAGAGGGGAGTGCTACCCGGTGGGAACTCTACTTCCATGGGGCATATTCCATGAAGAAGCGAAAGCACAGCTCCCCTATAATCAAATCTGGGGTAGGCCTTATCTTCGTGACTCCACAAAGAGGGATAATGCGCTTTGCCTTTTCCTTAACAGAGCCGAGGAAAAACAATGAAGCCGAATATGAAGCTTTGATAGCAGGTCTTGAGATCGCTGTCGACATGGGAATAGAAAACCTCCTCATATACGGAGACTCCCAGCTGGTCGTTAGTCAAGTAAACGACAACTATCAAACGTGAAAGCCCGAGTTGGTAAAGTACGGCGAGAGAGTACAGCAATTGCTGACTTGAATTCCTTCCTACGTGCTGGAAAGCATATCACGTACGGAAAATAGCAAAGTGGATGCGTTGGCCAAACTCGCTAAAGAACTGGCTGACGAAAACCTCGATGACGTAAGGATCGTTGTACAAAGCCATCGGGTTCTTGCACCAGCGGAAATATCTGCGAAGTCGTCTGAAGAAAAGGAAGCGACCGAGCAAACAGCCCTACAAATAGAGGACCAAAAGAAGGCCAAAGATTGGAGAGAAGTCTTTATAGACTACTTTAAATCCCGTCAAACACCTGAAGATGCATTCTCGAGACATCAGCTCATGAAACGAGCTCTGTCTTTTGCTTTCGTCAATGACGCGCTGTATAAGAGATCGTTCGACTCTCTATGGCTGAGATGCCTGGATAAGAAGAAGCAAGGAGAGTCGTCCAAGAAACCCACGACGGACTTTGCGGTTCTCATCAAGCCGGGCCAAACATGAAGCTGAAGATCAAAAGAATGGGCTACTATTGGCCCACGATGATTCAGGACTCTCTCGAATACGCAAACCAGTGCCACTCGTGCCAAATTCATAGAGACTTCATCCACCAGCATCCAAACCCGCTACACCCAACAGTGGCTAGCTAGCCATTCGAAATGTGGGGAACCGACATAATTGGGCCCATAGAACCAGCATCGTCCAGAGGACATCGGTTCATATTGGCGACAACCGATTACTTCTTTAAGTGGGAAGAAGCAGTATCGCTAAGAGAAGTGAAGACAGAGAATATCCTCCATTTCTTTAAGACACACGTCATCTATCGGTTCGGCACTCCGCGACGGATTATCTCCGATAACAGGCCAGCCTACAGAAGTCACAAAATCAGCCGCTTCGCACAGCAGCATAATATAGACTGGAGATACTCTTCGGTCTATAATCTCTGAGCTAATGGTTTAGCTCAGGCTTTCAATAAGACTTTGACGAAGATCATAAAGAAGACGGTGTCCCAAAATAAGAAAGACTGGCATGAGAGACTGCATGAAGTTCTCTGGGCGTATCGGACCACGTTCAAAATGATCACGAATACAATGCCGTATGCATTGGTATTCAGCACTGAAGCAGTACTTCCCTTGGAGATAGAGCTACCCTCCCTACGAGTGGCGGTTCATTATGAGCTGACAGACGAAGAGAATGCTCATCTTTGGCTTGAGGAGCTCGACGCCCTTGACAAAACCCGGCTCATGGCGCAGCAAAACTTGGAGGCTTACAAAACAAAGATGACGTGCTCATACGAGAGATTGACTAGGCCGAGAACATTCCGCCAAGGCGAACTCATGCTAGTGGTCAAGAGACCTATGATCCCCAATTGTGCTAAACGGGGGAAATTCGAGCCGAACTATGAGGGCCCGTACATCATAGACAAAGTTTACCAAGGTGGGGCTTACTTGCTTATGGATATGCATGGCGAAAGACCCTTCAGGCTAATAAACGGCCGGTTCTTGAAAAAATACTACGACTGACGAGTCACAGCCTAGGTCAACAATAGATGACGACGCTTATGTCCGCTTGCTATCTTCCCAAGCCTAAACTCTATAAGTAGTATCCGACGAAATTTCGCCTCGAAAACGTGCGATGGACCGAAATGTCCCTAAACTAATAGTGGACCGAAATGTCCCTAAACTAATAGCGGACCGAGATGTCTTAAAACTAACAAAGGACCGAAATGTCCTAAAACTAACTACTAACTGAAACGTCTTTAAACTACTACAAATCCGCAGCATCCTTGGGCTGACGCGTAAAAAAAAGTCCATAAGAAAAATGGGCATCGATGAAAACCCGAAAGGGCTCCGTGAGTAAAAACAGAAGGGCTACCGGCGAGTTTGTGAAAACCCAAAATGGCGCAGACTGGTAAAAAAGGGAGGGTACGTCCACAAGCAAAATGGGCATGGACGAAAACCCAGAAGGGCTTCGTGAGTAAAAACAGCAGGGCTACCGGTGAGTTTGTGAAAACCCGAAAGGGCGCAATCTCGTCAAAAGACACTTGTAAGGTCCTCTTGACTTTATAAGGAGAAAACCACCTGCGTGAGATCCTTACGACTCACAAAGGAGCAACACACTTAGGGATCTCCACGATTCCTAAGGAGAAATTACACTTACGAGATCCTCACGACTCGTAAGGAGAACCCTCTTATGAGACCCTCATGGCTCATAAGATTTAAAAGGCTTAAACTACAGGGATCTGAAGCTGTTCTTAAGTCATCACCTTTCCCAGATTGCCCTACAAGCGGTTCAATACTGACCCTTGTAAACAATCCACGGGTACAAATAATCATTTCCTTGCCGAGTCCCACCAACGACTAGGAATGCCCTCATTTGATGAACAAACACTTGTATGTCCTCTCGATTTATAAGGAGAAAACACTCTTCCAATATCCTTACGACTTACAAGAGAACATACACTTAGGAATCCTCACGATTCCTAAGGAGAAAAGACACCTACGAGATCCTCATGACTCGTAGGGAGAAACACCTTTATGAGACCCTTACAGCTCGATTGTTTGATATTTTGCGTATGCGTTTTAAATTTAAGTATCCCGCAATCAAGACGGTGTTACTTGGTAGCTAGCCGGTTGAGTACGGGTCGATCCACAGGGAGACAGAATCCTTTTCTTTATGCTCTAACGAGTTAAATCCAATTAAGTTGGGTTTTGTTTTAAGATCTACGAATGAGAATAAGTTGATAAAAAGCTTGTTAGGGTTAAGATTAGGTTAGTTCGAGATAGGGATCTTCTCACATCTTTCAATGTCTTAGTTGTGAATAAAGATGTTGGGGTAATCGGCAACAACGGGGATTAGCACGACTGGGAATAAACTTAGTTTCTTCCTTTTGGTCCTTGTCCGTCTGTTCTTGGCTCTTAGCCCTAACCTCCGGTTAATTCAACCACAACCGGTCTAACTAGGGAATCACCGCTATCATGTAGGATAGGGTGCCGTAGTGAGCGGATTATGGTTGAATTAAAGTGAGTCCGTATTTAAAATTATTTGGGCAAAGAAAGGAGTGAGAGGGATTTCCTTCTCTTAAACCTTCACTCTCCTACCCTAACAAGTGAGGAATTACTCACTCATTAGAGAGATAACAATAAAATTCATTATAAGGAAAAAGCAGATAAATTTCTATCACTAAATTTAACAAATTAAAATTGCAGGTATTTAAAATACGATAAAAAAAGGCAAGATAAAAAATAAAAACTTACTTTATTGACGACCTCTCAAAAACTCATTACAATGGAATTGAAATTTAGATCTAGAAATTAAAAAGAGGCATACAAATAAAGAGAGGCATCCTCAAAATAGGCACCCTAAAAGAGGCACACTTCATTTGGCTTTGAACTATCCTATTTATAGATAGGAAAAACCCCAGGTTTATATTCTGATCCATACATGAAATTACAAAACAACCCCAAAAACTGAGTCAAAGCACCGACACCCCACCGACACATGCAGAGCAAGGCCGCAGAACCGCGGCAGATGTGCCTGTTTGCCCGCGGTTCCACGGCCATTTGATGGTCTTGTGTGATCAATTTTTTTAGGGATTCTTTCTGTTGCTTTTATCTTCTGTTTGGAACACTTGGTTTCTCAAAAACTCTTCAGTTCTCTTCCAGATATTCAACAGTGGACTTTTGCCTTGAGCTCCGCGTTTGAAGTCTTGGATCTTATGCTGCCCTTGTGCTTTGTGCATTGAAATGCTCAATGACTTTCCATTTGTTCCTTGAACTAGTAGGCGGCATTATATGGATAGTGTGCAGAAACCCATATTTCTCTGTTTGTTGGTCGTAGTCCCACATTTGTTGCGACTTTTCATGAATTTCACTGTAAAGAGCTGAGAGCATATAACCTGCAACTATTTAACAGACATGGATCAAAAGTACCTATTTATATGCAATGTGATTAAGAATGGGTGGTATAAAAATGCAAAAATCTGATATGAACAAATACCCCAAAACTTATTTTTTGCTTGTCCCGAACAAAGCCAATTTTATTCTCGAAAAAACCTAGCCTCACTTTCGCAGGGAACGCGATTGCACTGAGCTCGTGCAATAAGCCGTTAAACCTCTAGGTGTCCCTAGTAGGAGGAGTGTTGTCTCCTGAGGGTTTTCAGCGGATACTACCCATAAAATCCGATCAATTTGGCCATTGATCTAATTCTTCAATTAAGTATTCTAGCAAGAAATTCTATTATCTTCAACTTAGAAATTATCAACCCGTATTTTTCACGCTTCCTTTTCATTTAACTTAAGATCATATACGTTTTGCAAATTTATAAAGCTTTCAGCATCTCCTAAGTTTTCCTTCTAAGGTGCAATCTTAACTTAGGAATTTTTATCATTTCTACTGAAGATATAAGCCCTATCTTTTATTCCTATCTCTCCTCCAAACTTCAATTATATACCCCTATATGCGTGTAATTATCACCCCTACACTTGGAAATTCAATTCAAGCTATCATACTCTTGTCCATCTTCCAAAATACTTTTAGTTGGTGAATTTTAAATGAAATTGCTCAAACTTCCTTCATGCGACCGTTAATATTTCTTGAGATACTAAACGACCGATTACAAAATGTGCTTGCGCATTTAGGCGTAATTTCTCGTCTTGCAATACCTAAGGCTTAGCAGTGACTCCCAAACCAGTTGGTCTAAGGCACTGGGTGATAAAGCACCCTCGCTATATATATTTTTTTATTTATGTTGCCTTAAGTAATTACAAAACTAGTGTTCATCATTTTTTTATCTCTTTATTCACACTTATACTTTTATTTTATTTTTCTTCATACTAAGGATTTTAGACAAGAGCATTTCAAGGTATCCTCCACTATCCAAAGTTTCAAGATGTGTATGATGGGTAAAGTAAGGTATATATTTTCAGAATTTGGATTTGAGGTTCAGAATTATTTTTCAGACTTATACTTCAAATAGAGCTTTCAACACTCTTCCGTTATTTCGATTTAGCCTAAGAACTGAACTCAAAATTTGCCTATTTCTAAATAAACTATAAGGACGTATATTTTCTAGAGTTAAAGTTTAAGAAAGGTTATTTTTAGGATTTTTAATTTACTATGTTTAGAATCTAGTTTTTCATAACTAGTCAACCGTCATGTTGAACTTAAGTCAAATATGGCCAAAATTGAAATTTTCAATTTTTAAAATTTTTTCAATTTTTTTATATTTTTATGTTTTTATATTATTTTTTTATAAAGATGCAATACAGAAAAATAAGATACAGAATTAAATATGCAAACAAATATGTACAAAAAGTTTTTATATTTTTGGAAAATTTTTCGATTTTAGTGGGTTTTAATAAGTATGCAAAATATACACATGAATGCGAATGTAGAAAGCTTACCGAGCACACCCCCAAACTTAAACTTGACAGTGCCCTCACTGTCAGGCTACACCAAGAGGGTCAAAATTGTCGGCGCTCCCTAAAAGGAAATTTTCAATAAAACAAAAAGCAAACTAAAATATATAAACAAAAAAAGGTTCCCCCAAACTTAAGTGAAACGGTGTTTCCACTGTTTAAGCGTTAAAGTTCAGAGTTAGGGGGGAGAAAAAACACAGTATCAAGCTATACAAGGCCTTACACAGGCCAAACGTTAGCACCAACCATTCAAAAATTTTATCGTTATAAAGCAGCGGTTGGTGAAAGAACATGTTGTATAGAGTCAGGAAGAAATGGGGTAAAGATAAGTTGTGTAATGGAAAAGGTCTACGTCTCGATTTGTAGAGACGAAACAATAATGGTGAATGGAAATGATAATGTGGATGATTAGGAATGGGAAGAATGGTCACATTCTCGTATGGGATAAGAAGAAATGGTGGTGGTTCGACTTCTTCAGGTGGAGGTTGATTAATCACAAAATCTGTGACGTTTAGGAATGCGAGTTCGTCGGCGAAAATATCTTCGAAACTTTCATCGATGGTCCGATTGAACGTTTCAATGTCAATAAGTGTCGCGCCAGAATTCAACATACTTGATTTTTCAAAAATTACGGAGGTAGGAGACTCGTAAGGCTCATCTACCTTATTCTCAAAAGAGTCTAAATCAAGTTGTTTTTCTAGAATTATCGAACTCAAAATATCGGATTGTGATTCATTAACACTCGCTATCATTAAAGGAAGATTAGAAGAAGAACCAGAGAAAGTGGGAGAAAGAAGTGGAATACAAACTTGAGTGTAGAAATATAGTGTATAAATTAGCACAATTTGTAATGACCGATGTGTAAAAATCGATTGTGCTAATCTATCAACCCATTGAGAAATGAGGTCAAATCTTTCAAGATTCGTGAGAAAACATGGGTACGTCGAACTTGGTAAACCATGTTAGTGTATATGCCCTAGGGGCCATTATTGTATCATACTAGTTTGTATATTACTTAATGAAAACTTGGGATATTCACAGTTGTATTGACAGTCTTGCTAAAAATGGTAGTATGCTACTTGGTTTGTGTCTACTTTAATATGTGCATATATTTCTTGTAACGTATCGCTTATACATATTAGTAGAGCCCTTAGGATCTTTGCTTGATTACCAGCGTTGTGATGGCAGTCACACTAGTGGGGGCTGGGTAGTCTATAAGCAACATCCTATACAGGTCTCTAGTCGTAGGATTATCGAGACAGGGCATCGATACTCCGGAGTAGACTAGTGTATACGCTTCTCATCCCAGTTGGGGAGATGGTCTGTCCCACAGCCATCAGTACATCGTACTGGAGATAGTATACAGGTGCTCGTTGGGTTACGGGTACACCGGACAGGACTCGCAGGGAACTGTTGGTTGGTATTATACCCGTCGTCAGTTAACAGTTCCCAGGTAACATGAGTACAGCATAGTCCGCAGACTTGACACTGCTACTTCTCCTCGAGTGTGTCCCACTATTCTTAGATTGCTACCCTACCACGGCTCAAAGGAGTCGCGCAAACAGGTAGCAGTTGGGTGCAGTCCCGAGCACTTGGAGGCAGTGGCGGTTAGACAGGATTCGTCTCTCTCGGTATTGGGGGTTGATATTGCGCTGTGTCAGAGAGCCATTACGCAAAGTCCCTGGCCAGGGAAAGCGAGATTTACTGGTAGGTTTCAGTAGTATCTCAAGGTGTAATGGGCTACGCTCCGACACGACTTATACCGCTATTAGGGGACTGACGCTTGCCACCCCTTAGGCTCGATATGCGATAGTCTTAGACGAACAGACCGGACTGTACGGAGATTGTCACATCAGGCTCACTAGGAGTTCGGATGGGTTTCCTCATCGGCCTTCTTATCGACATCTACCTAGGGACCGTTACGTACAGCTAGTGCCACTTGCGGTCTGTGGTTAAACCCACTGCCAGCGTAGTGTCGAGTCTTTAGAGTCCCACACAGAGAGTTTTCCTGCTCCAGGCGAAACGATATAGAGGTCGTATGGTTTTACGACAAGGGTTCGGACGCATACGTGTGTTTACGCATGTACGACATTCGGATAGTTTTTACTAGCCGGCTTTGGTTTAAACCAGATTCTAGTATAGGGTTATTGGATTTATACAGTCTTAAGTTTTTTCGTGTTTTCACGGATAGGAGGGGCGTTCTCGTAATTTGTCGGCAAGCTTCTAGAAGGATGATGACTTGGAGGGTAAGGTGGCATTAGCAATTAATGATCTAGTGACTCATTTAGATGAATCATTCAAGTGAGTTAATGAAGCATTTATTGCTTAATGACTCACTTGATGATTCATTGCATATATTTAATGAAGTATGATGATAATGCATTTGATTTATTCATTTGATATTTTCTTATGCTTCATAATATATTAGAAGTGAGAAGCTTTTTCATTCATTCTCATTCTCACCTTCTCTCTCCTCAAGTTCTCTCTCTTCAAACCCTAACCCTAACCTCTCATGTGTTGAGATCAAGGGTTAGCTAGACTAATACATCCATAATCCAACTCTATATCACCTAGGTTGCTTAGATTAGCACTTTGAGAAACCTAGTTACCTCAAGTTAGAGGTCAAGCTTGGAGTAGGAGCTCTCGGGTGGATCGTCTTTGACTCGAGGAGGCCGTTGAGGTGCCGACGTTCCAAACAACCTACGAGGAGTGGAGGATAGCGATGAAGACCCGAAGGACAAGTAACGTGAGGTATAACTTCGAATCCGAGTAGTTAAACCTCTCGTAGTTTGCTAGTAACGGTTTAGACACGATTCATGCGTTCAAGTCCGTGTTACGAAGCTTTGATAATCTTTTTTCATATATTCCGCCTCCCCGCAAGCTCGTGGGGTGAGTGACATAGATTTAGAGTGGTATCAGAGCCAACTAAACCATTACTAGCTTGTTAGCAACTAATTAGAACTTCGATCGTCGGAAAATCGCGAAAACAACACCCCGAACCCTATCAGTTTCTGTTAATTTTAAACGTGTCGAAAAAAATTATTTGACATACCTTAAAATTCACAGCAGGGAATTATAAGAATACTGAGAAAATACGAGGACACAACTGATCGCACGCTTTTGGCGTGTCGGATGTTCAAAGTTCTAAAGTTATTACCGCGATCAGGACGGTGTCGCTTTGCAGCTAGCCGGTTGAGCACGGGTCGATCCACAGGGAGATGGTTGTATGTCCGTTCGAGTTTTAGACGAGTCAATAAAGAATTTGTATGTGTTTGTTCAAACTAAGCTATGTGTTGTATATGCAAGTATGAAGTTGTTAAGAAAAAGATACGAAATTGTAAGCTAAAGAAATCCGTACTCAAAACCTTTGAGCCGAGTCTTGACCAATTGAAGCAAGAGCAATCGGCAACAACGTGGATTAGGGGATTTAAGCACGGTATTCGTTGAATCCTGCTTATTTACCATTGTCCTTCCGTTCTTGTCTCTTGCTTTCGCCTCCGGCCAAACCGAACGCAACCGGTCGCGGTTAGGAATCACCGTTATCTTGGTAGGGTAGGGTGCCTAACGGAGCACTTGCGTAACGTTTGGGCGGAGTTCAATGGAAAATAACGGGAAAAGGAAATGAGCAAAGAAACATTAACTTACAATACCGTATTTATTTCTTAACAACGATAATTACAATCATTCACAAAAAGAACCAAAAAGAGAGAACAAAAAGAACAAAGAAAAGAAAAGATTACAAGTAAGTAAGGGCATGGAATATAAAGTGCAAGAAAGTAAAGCAAGGTAATAAAAAGCAAGAAAGAAATAAGCAATAAAAAGAACTAGAAACTAGAACTCAAGACAAGCATGGGATCAATAGCCAACCCTTAAACTTGCAAGCTCAATCAAGAGGTTGCAAGATCAAGAGAAGGGTAAAGAACTCATGTGAAATGAAGTACTAATTCCATAAGAAGATACAACCCTTGAGATCAATAACAAACCCTTAAACTTTCAAGCTCAATGAAGAGGTTGAAAGATCAAGAGAAAGAAAGAATCTCAAGGGGAAGCTAAACAAACAAGGATGATACAAAAACTCTCATCTTCATTTAACATCCACTCAATGCTCTCACTACATTTTCATGGAGGAAAGATGAAGAAGAAGAAGAAGAACAAAACTACACTAAAAGAGGCTAAAGAAATTCACACCTTGGTTTGGCTCAGTTCTGGGGTATTTATAGGAGGAGAACTGGAAACCTCGGGCAAGAATCTGCCCCTACAAGAAAAGACCAACATGCCCCTGAAAAACGACAACGAGAGGAGACTAAATGGCCGCGGTTCCGCGGCCTAAGCGTGCTTATGCCGCGGAACCGCGGTCGTTTAGTGGAGTTAGGCCATGAAATTTGGTGGTTTTCCCTAGTTTTTAGTACTCTTCAGTGTGGTATATGACTTTTTCTCAGAAACTCTTCCCATTTCTTCCAGAATTTCAGTAGATCAAAAGGTGATGTGATGTGGATCTTTTGCCAAGATTTCCTCGAGCTCCGCGTAGATATGTTGGATCTTGTGTTGACATTGAGCTTTGTGCACGAAAATGACATCGATTTGCCATTTTGTCCCTTAAACTGGTGTGTGGCAACATACGGATAGAGAGCGGAGACCCGTGTTTTATCTGTTGTTGGCAGTAATCCGGAATTTGACGTACTTTTCTATGAATTTCACTGTCTAGAGCTGAGAGCCAGTATCCTGTAAATATGTAGCAAACACTGATTAAAAGCACCTTCCTAAAACCAAGCGAGCGTAAGAATGGGCGGTATAAAATGCAATATTCTGGTATGAACAAATACCCCCAAACTTAACTTTTGCTCGTCCCGAGCAAAACCAATTATTCACAAAAAAGTCCTAACCGCACATTCGCAGGGAACGCGATTGCACTGAGCACGTGCAACAAGCCGTTAAACCTCTAGATGTCCCTAGTAGGAGGAGTGTTGTCTCCTGAGGGTTTTCAGCGGATACTACCCACAAAATCCGGTCAAGCTAGTTTCATAAGTTAACGTCGATTCTACTCCTACAGTTTAGTATTTACGTTAGAAATTCTATCATCCTAAGTTAGAAATATCCAACCCTTATTTTTCACACCTTCTATCTATTTAACTTTGGATCTCCTGAGTTTTCCTTCTAAAGTGCAGCCTCAAATCAAGGATTTTTATCAACTTTACAGAAAACACAAGTCTTATTCTTTATTTCTATCTTTTATCTAAACATCGATTGTATACCCCTACATGTGTGTATATTTGCACCCCTACACTCAAGAATTCAATTCAAACTATAATACCCTTGCCCTAATACCTAATACTACTTCTTTTCATTAAGGATGGACGGATTTGCTTACACACCTTTCATGCGACTATTAATGCTTCTTGAGGCACTAACGACCGATTACTGAATGTGTGAACTTTAAAGCGTAAATAGCAGTTTCCAGGTCTTGACTTTATTCTATTTTTTTCTTTTTCTTTTCCTTTTTCTTTTTCTTTTTCTATTTCTTTTTCAAGACCGGATATATTTTTCAATATGCTCTTTTGGTGTTTAGCTTTAAATACCGTTTTTTCTTTCATACTAGGCTTTCAGGCAAGAGTATTTCTAGGTATCCTCTACTATCCCAAGTTTCAAGATGCGTGTAAGTGCAGTTTGTAGGGTATATACTTTCTAAATTTGAACTCGAGAAAAGAAACTATTTTTCAGACTTATCCTCCAGTAAAGCTTCAATACTTTCCCTTCATCCTGACTTAACTCAAGAACTAAACTCAAAAAACTATAAGGACGTATACTTACCAAAGTTAGAAAGAATGAGGGTTATTTTAAGGATTTTCAATTCCTAAGTCTAGAATTTAGTTATTTCTGACATATCAACTAAACTTTCAGAATAAAAATCTAAATTACCCTATTAGCTAACTTGACGACAAAGTTTTTATATTTTTTGGAAAATTTTCGATTTTTGTGGGATTTTTAATAAGGTATGCAAATGCAAAATATACAAATGAATGCGAAGGAAGAAAGCTTACCGAGCACACCCCCAAACTTAAACTTGACAGTGCCCTCACTGTCAGGCTACACCAAGAGGGTCAAAATTGTCGGCGCTCCCTAAAAACAAATTATATACAGAACAAAAAAGGAAAACAAAAAATATATACAAAAAAGGAGTCCCCCCAAACTTAAGTAAAACAGTGTTTCCACTGTTAAGCGTTGAAGTTCAGGATTAGGGGGGAAAGAGAATAGTATCAAGCTATACAAGGCCTTACAAAGGCCAAAAGTTAACACCAACCATTCAAAAATTCTATCTCTGTAAGATGCGGGTTGGTGAAAGAAGGTGAATAGGAAAGAAATGAAGAATACGCGAGACCGTATGGAGATAGAAGCGGGATACGGTCTCGGTATATTAGAAGAAGAATGGCGGAAGGGAGAAGGAAGTGGAATACGAACTTGAGGGTGGAAATGGAGTGAATAGATTAGCACAATTTGTGATGACCGATGTGTAAAAAGCGATTGTGCTAATCTATTAACCCGTCGAGAAATGGGGTCAAATCCCTCAAGATTCGTAAGAAACCATGGGTAAGCCGAACTTGGTAAACCAGACATACGAAATGAAAGTGATACGGTTTCTTGCAAGGTCGGAACGATGGGAAGGGTAGAGGAAAGTGATCGAGGAGGGATATCAGGTAAAGGTTCGGGAGGGGGTACACAGTCAATGGAAGGGACAGGATGAATTGGAAAATCCGACTCATCAATTAAAACTGGTTCATCCTCAAAAATTTCCTCAATGTTCTCCTCAAAAATTAGCTCATCCATGCAAATTTCATCGAAATCTAGACGCATCAGGGGTTCGGGAAAAACAGTTAATGACTCGGGATGATAAATTGGAGAGAAAAACTCTGCCAAATCTATAGGTTCATCATCCAAAATATTCCCGGCGTCAATATCCTCAATCAAGTGAAAGTCAATTTTCTCAGACACCTCATCAAAAGCATGGATTTCAATCGATTCTGGTTCTAAGATGGAGGTGTAGAGGTCAAAAGGATGGGGTGTGGTTTCACTTGGCAAGGTCCCTTCACAATCGGGTAAATCAAACACTGCAAAGTCGCACAACTTATCAAACATTCTATCTTCAATTGATAATTCAGTTGGGACACTTGATAGACTTTCAACACAGGAGTTGTGGGATTCAATTTGAAACGGGTAAGTTTGATTTGGAAGGGGGTATAGCTCACTCTCTCCATTCAAATTCTCAATCTGTCCAACCGCCTTATTATACATTGGAAAATTAGGAGCTAGTTGGAAACTAGCTACCGGGTCAGTAGGTTGTATGAGGGTGGCCATGGACGCATTCAAATCCATCATCTATTGGCATGACGCTACCCTAAAGTCTTCCAACGACTGTTCCAGACTAGACATGGGTTGTGACGAGGTTTCAGTAAAAGATTCAAAGTTGTTTGGATACTGAAAACTCCCAAATGGCTGTTCAGAAGCAATGTCTAGGGAAGGTGCAAAAGTCGGGTAGGACCGGTAGGAATTGAATGGCTGGACAGGCGTAGGATCAACATTTGGATACGAAGGTAAATGGAAGTGTTGATCCCAAGAATTTGAAGTGGTGAAAGGAGTGAAAGATCGGTTATGAGATTGTTCAATACGTTCAGCGATGGACAAAGGACGACTTGCAAAAGTGGTATCAACATAAGCGGGTGCGGGAGGTTGAAAAGGTTGATACAAAGTGGAATGCGGAGGGCAAGTGTTTGTCCTAGACGCGTCTATGCGATCTTTCAATGACATTTTGGGCATGGAGGGGTCGTTCGATGTTCGGCCAAAGCAAGAATCGTAAGAAGTAATGTCTGGTTGTGGGTACCAAAGTTCGGCAAGAGTTTTGCGAGGTGGGGTACCCATGATATGAGGAGAGAAAGAAAGAAAGGCAGAGAAAAGGAGGGGGAAAAGAATGTGATTTTTTTTTTAGTTAGATATTAACAAAAGAATGAAATATACACACAAAAAGAAACTGGACAAAAAACAATCACGACACAAAAATACCACACACCTAATCGTTCTAGGGTACTCCTAGGTCAACTAGACCTGCTCCAGAACTTGATTGTCGAAGTAAAACTGTGTCGAGAAACGGGCTCAAGATACACTGATCACGAGGCCAGGTAAGTGCAGAGATAAGGGGAGGTTTTCCAACACTTTCGCGAAGTTCCTTAATTAAATAACCCTTTCTCTTTTGGCGGTTTTGCCGTTAACACTTTCCTAGACACCCTGTAAACAATGTACCGTTAAGCGAGGTTCTAAACACGGTTAACTTCTCCTAATGAGCGCGAAGTCCTTAAGGCTTAAAGTCTAATTTCTTTTAAAATTTGTGCGGGTAAACGTTATGCTCAAGTTCGTGATTTGTGGGCCACAGAAAAGGTGATGAAATCCTTTACCGTATATTATGGGGTTCGCTTGCCCTTAAGTCCGTATTAATGTATGCAATGCGCAATTCAATAAAAATTCTATAAAGAATCAAACAATCGTTTTTTAGTTTAAGCACGGCACTGCAACAAATACGGGTTAGTCAATTTTTAGCGTTTGCTAGCGAACTTGCAAAGAATCCTGCAAAGAATAGTATATTGGATGCGTCGGATTTGAGAAGAAGGTGTTAGTAAAGTACGTACCGTTAAGTTTTTGGGTTAAGAAACCCCCGTTGAATCAAATTCGGTAAGTTTGAAAAATTCGCTTGCGCGGGTCAAACTACCCAGATTTTTAGCACTGTACTTTGCAATTACCTTAGCCTTGAACGTACACTTTGCTCCCCACAATCGCCGTTTGCAAATCCGCAAAAATCTGCAGACTTGCTCACAAAAATTATCAAAAAAGAAAACAAAAAGATTTTTTTATTATAAATATATACAAAAAGAATATTAACCCGAATAACAAGAAAGAAAATACACTACCGTCTCCCCGGCAACGGCGCCATTTGATCGCACGCTTTTGGCGTGTCGGATGTTCAAAGTTCTAAAGTTATTACCGCGATCAGGACGGTATCGCTTTGCAGCTAGCCGGTTGAGCACGGGTCGATCCGCAGGGAGATGGTTGTATGTCCGTTCGAGTTTTAGACGAGTCAATAAAGAATTTGTATGTGTTTGTTCAAACTAAACTATGTGTTTTATATGTAAGTATGAAGTTGTTAAGAAAAAGATACGAAATTGTAAGCTAAAGAAATCCGTACTCAAAACCTTTGAGCCGAGTCTTGACCAATTGAAGCAAGAGCAATCGGCAACAACGTGGATTAGGGGATTTAAGCACGGTATTCGTGGAATCTGGCTTATTTACCATTGTCCTTCCGTTCTTGTCTCTTGCTTTCGCCTCCGGCCAAACCGAACGCAACCGGTCGCGGTTAGGAATCACCGTTACCTTGGTAGGGTAGGGTGCCTAACGGAGCGCTTGCGTAATGTTTGGGCAGAGTTCAATGGAAAATAATGGGAAAAGGAAATGAGCAAAGAAACATTAACTTACAATACCGTATTTATTTCTTAACAACGATAATTACAATCATTCACAAAAAGAACCAAAAAGAGAGAACAAAAAGAACAAAGAAAAGAAAAGATTACAAGTAAGTAAGGGCATGGAATATAAAGTGCAAGAAAGTAAAGCAAGGTAATAAAAAGCAAGAAAGAAATAATCAATAAAAAGAACTAGAAACTAGAACTCAAGACAAGCATGGGATCAATAGCCAACCCTTAAACTTGCAAGCTCAATCAAGAGGTTGCAAGATCAAGAGAAGGGTAAAGAACTCATGTGAAATGAAGCACTAATTCCATAAGAAGATACAACCCTTGAGATCAATAACAAACCCTTAAACTTTCAAGCTCAATGAAGAGGTTGAAAGATCAAGAGAAAGCAAGAATCTCAAGGGGAAGCTAAACAAACAAGGATGATACAAAAACTCTCATCTTCATTTAACATCCACTCAATGCTCTCACTACATTTTCATGGAGGAAAGATGAAGAAGAAGAAGAAGAAGAACAAAACTACACTAAAAGAGGCTAAAGAAATTCACACCTTGGTTTGGCTCAGTTCTGGGGTATTTATAGGAGGGGAACTGGAAACCTCGGGCAAGAATCTGCCCCTACAAGAAAAGACCAACATGCCCCTGAAAAACTACAACGAGAGGAGACTAAATGGCCGTGGTTCCGCGGCCTAAGCGTGCTTATGCCGCGGAACCGCGGTCGTTTAGTGGAGTTAGGCCATGAAATTTGGTGGTTTTCCATAGTTTTTAGTACTCTTCAGTGTGGTATATGACTTTTTCTCAGAAACTCTTCCCATTTCTTCCAGAATTTCAGTAGATCAAAAGGTGATGTGATGTGGATTTTTTGCCAAGATTTCCTCGAGCTCCCCGTAGATATGTTGGATCTTGTGTTGCCATTGATCTTTGTGCACGAAAATGACATCGATTTGCCATTTTGTCCCTTAAACTGGTGTGTGGCAACATACGGATAGAGAGCGGAGACCCGTGTTTTATCTGTTGTTGGCAGTAATCCGGAATTTGACGTACTTTTCTATGAATTTCACTGTCTAGAGCTGAGAGCCAGTATCCTGTAAATATGTAGCAAACACTGATTAAAAGCACCTGCCTAAAACCAAGCGAGCGTAAGAATGGGCGGTATAAAATGCAATATTCTGGTATGAACAACAACTCGGCAAGACGGCCGCGGAACCGCGGCCAAATGGTGCTTTTGGCGGCGGGTCCGCCGCCGAGTCAACCCCGAGTTGACTCGGACTTGCTCTGTAATTCATATTGTATGGTGTTTTGTTTTCCAGTATGTTCTGTTTCTGCCCAGGTTACTTCTGTGCTGGCTTGCATTTGGGGTAGACACGGAAAAAGGTTGTCGATCGATATTCTAACTTATTTGCTAATCGGGTTTTCATCCGTAATGTTTAATGTGTTCGTAAACCTCCCCTAACTGCTAGTATGTCGGTTGGCAGGGGGTTGCACATTTCTGTAATGTTTACTGTTTGTGTATATGACCTTGATTGGATCGTTGTGATGATTAGCCGGGGTTTGAGATGTGTTTTATATTCATTCATTCGATGTAAATTGTAATATGATGTAATATTCTTTTGCGGGGCACATCCAGGTTGCGGTTGTAGCCACCGTTGTATTATTTCATTTACTGTTTTTTGCTCCTATGATAGACCCAAGGTGGGGTACACAAACTACCGGGTACGTTGAAGTGTTTAGTGGCCTACTTACGTTGTTGAGGGAGACCGCTTCACTTCGGGTACTGGAGGGTAGTTTGCCGTACCCGTAAGGGTCTAGGGTGGGGTAATGGTTATTCATCACAACTGTGTAATCCGTCTTTTGTTGCAGGCTCAAAGCAAACGCGGATTGCTTGTATATCCAATAATGTTCATCTGTGATCTGGAATGCCTATTATTGTGTCTGACGAATGTACAATATCTATATATGATAGCTATTAGACGTCACTTATGTTTTACACCCGCGCTAGCCCAGCCCCCGCTCTGTCGTTAGTTAAGTAACCTAACGGGTGATGACGGGACCCAGTGGCGAATGCGGATGGCATAAGAGGACATGGTATTTTTGTTGTTTTCTGCAATGATAGGATAAATGATGGGACGCATTATATTAATGCAAAGGAAATAAACCAAAGTTGAATCGTTGGAACAAATTTAAAAGAAACCACTCGGTTATTTTAAAAGAGCAGAATTTTTTAATTGCGGAGCTTTAACCACTCCTTTTAAAAAGCTATCAGGTTCCTTCGATTATATCAAGTTCACTACGTTCACGGTTTCGCCAAAACTAGTCGTAGCCATCCATCATTTCTTATGGATGGTCAGTAGTATTCAAGCTATATTTGTTGGCCTTCGTCAAGGCATAGTGTTTGGTAGCTGCTGGGGTATTCATTTGTTGCATAGATAGATGAGTTGGTTTGGGACAGTCGTATTACCTTGTTGGCCTTCGTCAATGGTATGTACGGGTGGGTTCAAATTAACAAGATAATGATGGGCAGAACTTGACATGTGACTTATGATTTGTTGGCCTTCGTCAAGGTCATAAGAACATGGGGCAAAAATCCACATCGGGAGTTTCTAAAGAAACTGAAACTTGCTAGTGTTTCATACCATTTGGTGTTTGATGAATGTTGGTAGGATTCCTTCAACATTATCATACGATGATATTTGGATCCTGATCCTACTGTGAGTATATGCTACTTATCAGGAGATTCGTCACTTAACGATAAATGCTATAAACCAAGTAGGTGTCAAGAAAGGTGTCAGCGGGGCTACGCCCCCAGAGAAAAGAGGTTATTTAATTAAGGAACTTCGCGAAAGCGTTGGAAAACCTCCCTTGAAGTATCGACACTGGCCTGGCTGAACGGTTAAGCAAGTATTGTACGGTGAGAATAGTCCTGGCTAATTCTTCTTTTATGGTTTGGGGAAGGATTCGAGAAACAGTGGGAGCCATCCAGTTTAGATAAATTAAAAACCAATCTAAACTTGCAAGAGTATCATGCTAAAGTATTTTCTTCTCTTTCTCTCATTGCAACGACCTTGTGACCATGACTAGGTTACATCTAGATAATAATTTGACTGAATCTGACTTATATGACTGGCAAAGGTCTGTCCAGATGTCCATTGCCTATGACAAGCTGAAACACCCTATTACTACTCAAGATCCCGCCGTCCCAGGTCTAGTTTCCACCGTCACGGATATGCATATCCGTCAGACAAAGGAAAAGGATAAAGCGAAAGCCAAGTGCCTCGTGTTGGCTTGAGTTGATGGTGAATACCAGAAGCAGCACGAGAAGATGGACCCAGTTTCCATCTTTCTCCATAACAAAGATTAATATGGAGAGCAATCTCGTATCGCAAGATATGAGACCTCGAACGAATTGTTTCAAGCGAGGTTGGCTGTCGGGTCATCTGTAGGGAACGATGTCCTTATGATGACTAGCTATATTGATGAGCTCAAGGACCTGGAGACCACGTTGAGAAACAGGTCATACGTTGACTTATTTCCACAGTCCCTACCCTCTACTTACACCCTGAAAGAAACCAGGGAGACACAAGCTCTGCTTAATGGGGGACCTTCTTCTTCTACATCCAGGGCGAAAGCAAAGGGTGAAAAGAAGAAGACCTCTACAAAGCCGATATACGGTGTCAGTAAAGTAGGAGGAAAGGGAAGAGCAAAAGTTTCGGGACTTGGTGTAGGTAAGGAGGGATGTTCCTATTGTTATGGGAACGGACACTGGCAGAAGGATTGCAGGGCTTTGGAAGCTAGTAGCCAGGATACGAAGCATGTTGTGGCTTCGGCCTCAAGTGTGTTTGTAATTGAGAACTGTTTGTCAATTAACTCTACTTCCTGGGTACTAGATACCGGAGCAGGATCTCATATCTGTAATTCATTACATGCTTTGAGAAACCGTAGAGTTATCAGGGTAGGTGATTTGTCTCTCAGAGTTGCAAACGGAATGAGCGTGGACGCTGAATCCGTGGGAGAATATCGCCTAGGTTTGACAAGTGGGCAGATATTGATTCTACGTAACTATTTGTATGTACCTAGTTTGACTTGTAATATCATATCAGTGTCCTCACTTTCAAGAGAGGGATATGATTTTACATTCGTAAGCGATGTAGTTCACATCCGCCTAAATCAAATTATGATTGGGTCCGGTACATTAGATGACGGTATATACGTATTGAGTCAAGCTCAGGTTTTCAATATCCAGAACACACTTAAAAGAAAGTCTCCAGAAATAAATCAGGCTTTCTTATGGCATTGTAGACTAGGTCACATCAATGAAACACGATTAACTAAGTTACATAGAGAAGGATATTTGAATCCGTTCGAATATCAATCTTATGCTACTTATGAATCTTGTCTCATGGGAAAGATGACAAAGACTCCGTTTACTGGACACAGAGTAAGAGCGAGCGAGCTCTTAGGACTCGTACACAGTGACGTGTGTGGTCCAATGTCTACACTTGCGCGAGGTGGTTATTCCTACTTCATTACTTTTACGGATGATTTCTCTAGGTATGGACATGTCTTCTTGATAAAGCATAAATCCGAGGCCTTTGAGAAATTCCAAGAATACAAGAATGAAGTGGAAAACCAAACAGGCAAAAGTATCAAGACACTGAGATCTGATCGAGGTGGCGAATACTTAAGTGCCGAGTTCCTGGGTTACTTAAAAGAGAATGGAATTCTCTCTCAGCTTACTCCTCCATACACACCACAACACAATGGTGTATCGGAAAGGAGGAATCGAACCCTATTTGATATGGTTCGTTCCATGATGAGTAAGGCTGAGTTACCGCGATCTTTCTGGGGTTATGCACTAGAATCAGCTGCATATCTTTTGAACAAGGTTCCAACCAAGACTGTGCCTACCACACCATATCAGATGTGGTGTGGGAAGAAACCCTATCTTCAGTACCTGAAGACATGGGGATGTCCAGCTTTTGTAAAAAAGCAGCATCCGGACAAGCTCGAAGCGCGCTCAGTACATTGTAAGTTTGTGGGATATCCAAAGTACTCCAAGGGATATTGTTTCTATTACGCAGAGGAACAAAAGGTTTTTGTTTCTCGTCATGCCCACTTCTTAGAAGCTGAATTTTTAGAAAATCAGAAGATTGGGAGCGCAGTAGAACTGGAAGAAATTCCAGAACCACAAGCTGTTACTGAAAGTATGGTAGAACCAGAGGTTTCAGAAGAAAGGGACATACCAGCGCCTATCCGCAGAAGTAGCAGGCAGTCTTATCCGCCCGAGAGATACTACGGTTTTCTCATAGACGGGGATCGAGAAGACTGCATCATTGACAATGATGACCCTACTAGCTTCCAGCAAGCCATTCAGAGCGGCGACTCGGTAAAATGGCTGGATGCAATGTGGACCGAAATGGAGTCCATGTACACTAACAAAGTATGGACTTTGGACATTGCTCCAGATGGGGTGAAACCCGTAGGATGCAAATGGATCTTCAGAAAGAAGATTGGTGTAGATGGACAGCTTGAAACCTATAAGGTTAGACTTGTTGCAAAGGGTTTCCGTCAAAGACCTGGTTTGGACTATGACGAAACCTTTTCTCCAGTGGCTATGCTCAAATCCATTCGGATCCTTCTTGCCATTGCTGCATTCCACGATTATAAGATCTGGCAGATGGACGTAAAGACGGCTTTTCTAAATGGTAATTTGGAAGAGTGCGTCTATATGGATCAGCCAGAGGGATTCATTCAGAGTGGGAGCAGTAATAAAGTGTGCAAGTTGCTTAAGTCCATTTATGGACTGAAGCAGGCATCGTGGAGTTGGAACATCTGTTTTGATGATACTGTCAAAGAATTCGACTTTATCAAGAATTCAGATGAACTATGCATATACAGTAAGATTGTAGGGAGAGTTGTAGTATTCCTCGTCTTGTACGTGGATGACATTCTCCTAATAGGAAATGATATTCCTATGCTACAGTCAGTCAAAAGATTCTTGTCACAAAAGTTCTCCATGAAGGACCTGGGTGATGCCACCTACATTCTGGGGATCCAGATCTATCGTGATAGATCAAAGAGGATGTTGGGACTTTCGCAGTCCAGGTACATAGACACCATATTGAAAAAATTCAGTATGGAAGATTCTAAACGCGGTAACCTACCGGCTTGTCACGGAATCACCCTCTCCAAAGAGATGTCTCCCAAGACTAATTTGGAAAGGGATCGCATGTCGATTATACCCTACGCTTCTGCGGTAGGCTCTATAATGTATGCGATGTTATGTACCAGACCAGATGTAGCATACGCATTGAGCGTTGTAAGCCGGTATCAGGCAAACCCAGGGGAGAACACTGGATAGCAGTAAAGAACATTCTTAAGTACCTGAGGAGGATTAAGGAGATGTTCTTGGTATACGGTGGAAAAGACCTCCAGATCGAGGCCTTTGCCGACTCCAGCTTCCAAAGTGACAATGATGACTCCAAGTCCATGTCGGGTTATGTCTTTACCCTCAATGGAGGGACGGTCTGTTGGAAGAGTTCCAAGCAGGAGACCGTTGCTGACTCAACGATGGAAGCGGAGTACATAGCTGCTTGCGATGCCGCAAAAGAAGCTGTCTGGATGAAGAAGTTCCTCACAGAACTTCAGGTGGTTCCTACCAGTGTTGGTCCAATACCTCTGTATTGCGACAACAACGGCGCTATAGCTTTAGCGAAGGAACCCAGGTCCCATCAGAAGTCCAGAAACATCTTAAGGCAGTATCACCTGATCAGGGAGATCATAGATCTCCGGGAGATCGAGGTAAAGAGAGTAAATACAGAGAATAACACTGCTGATCCATTCACAAAGGCCATTCCTCAGACACAGTTCGAGAGGCTATTTGAGATGATAGGTCTGCGATATGCCAGTACATGGCCCTAGTGCAAGTGGAAGATTGTTAGTGTATATGCCCTAGGGGCCATTATTGTATCATACTAGTTTGTATATTACTTAATGGAAGCTTGGGATATTCACAGTTGTATTGATAGTCTTGCTAAAAATGGTAGTATGCTACTTGGTTTGTGTCTACTTTAATATGTGCATATGTTTCTTGTAACGTATCGCTTATACATATTAGTAGAGCCCTTAGGATCTTTGCTTGATTACCAGCGTTGTGATGGCAGTCACACTAGTGGGGGCTGGGTAGTCTATAAGCAACATCCTATACAGGTCCCTAGTCATAGGATTATCGAGACAGGGTATCGATACTCCGGAGTAGACTAGTGTATACGCTTCTCATCCCAGTTGGGGAGATGGTCTGTCCCACAGCCATCAGTACGTCGTACTGGAGATAGTATACAGATGCTCGTTGGGTTACGGGTATACCGGACAGGACCTGCAGGGAACTGTTGGTTGGTATTATACCCGTCGTCAGTTAACAGTTCCTAGGTGACATGAGTACAGCATAGTCCGTAGACTTGACACTGCTACTTCGCCTCGAGTGTGTCCCACTGTTCTTAGATTGCTACCCTACCACGGCTCAAAGGAGTCGTGCAAACAGGTAGCAGTTGGGTGCAGTCCCGAGTACTTAGAGGCAGTGGTGGTTAGACAGGATTCGTCTCTCCCGGTATTGGGGGTTGATATCGCGCTGTGTCAGAGAGCCATTACGCAAAGTCCCTGGCCAGGGCAAGCGATATTTACTGGTAGGTTCCAGTAGTTTCTCAAGGTGTAATGGGCTACGCTCCGACACGACTTATACCGCTATTAGGGGACTGACGCTTGCCGCCTCCTAGGCCCGATATGCGATAGTCTTAGACGAACAGACCGGACTGTACGGAGATTGTCACATCAGGCTCAGTAGGAGTTCGGATGGGTTTCCGCATCAGCCTTCTTATCGACATCTACCTGGGGACCGTTACGTACAACTAGTGCCACTTGCGGTCTATGGTTAAACCCACTGCCAGCGTAGTGTCGAGTCTTTAGAGTCCCACACAGAGAGTTATCATGCTCCAGGCGAAACGATATAGAGGTCGTATGGTTTTACGACAAGGGTTCGGACGCATACGTGTGTTTACGCACGTACGACATTCGGACAGTTTTTACTAGCCGGCTTTGGTTTAAGCCAGATTCTAGTATAGGGTTATTGGATTTATACAGTCTTAAGTTTTTCCGTGTTTTCACGGATAGGAGGGGCGTTCTCGTAATTTGTTGGAAAGCTTCTGGAAGGATGATGACTTGGAGGGTAAGGTGGCATTAGCAATTAATGATCTAGTGAATCATTTAGATGAATCATTCAAGTGAGTTAATGAAGCATTTATTGCTTAATGACTCACTTGATGATTCATTGCATATATTTAATGAAGCATGATGATAATGCATTTGATTTATTCATTTGATATTTTCTTATGCTTCATAATATATTAGAAGTGAGAAGCTTTTTCATTCATTCTCATTCTCACCTTTTCTCTCCTCAAGCTCTCTCTCTTCAAACCCTAACCCTTACCTCTCATGTGTTGAGATCAAGGGTTAGCTAGACTAATACATCTACAATCCAACTCTATATAACCTAGGTTGCTTAGATTAGCATTTTGAGAAACCTAGTTACCTCAAGTTAGAGGTCAAGCTTGGAGTAGGAGCTCTCGGGTGGATCGTCTTTGACTCGAGGAGGCCGTTGAGATGCCGACGTTCCAAACAACCTACGAGGAGTGGAGGACAGCGATGAAGACCCGAAGGACAAGTAACGTGAGGTATAACTTCGAATTCGAGTAGTTAAACCTCTCGTAGTTTGCTAGTAACGGTTTAGACACGATTCATGCGCTCAAGTCCGTGTTACGAAGCTTTGGTAATCGTTTTTCATATATTCCGCCTCCCCGCAAGCTCGTGGGGTGTGTGACATGGACTTAGAAACCAGACATTGAAAATGAAAGTGTAACGGTTTCTTGCAAGGTCGGAACGAGGATGGAGGGAAGTGATTGAGGAAGGGTGTCGGTTAAAAATTCAGGAGCGTGTGCGCAGTCAATGAAAGGGATAGAATGAATTGGAAAATCTGACTCCTCAAGTAAAACTGCTTCATCCTCAATAATTTCCTCAATACTCTCCTCAAAATTTAGCTTATCCATGCAATTCTCATCAAAATCAAGACGCATATGAAGTTCGGGAGAAACATTTAATGTCTCGGGATGATGAATTGGAAAGAAAAACTCATTCAAAACTGCTGGTTCATCATCCAAAATATTCCCAGCGTCAATATCCTAGATCAAGTAAAAATCAATTTTCTCAGACACCTCAAAAAAAGCATGGGTATCAATTAATTCATGTTCTAGAGTGGAGGTGTAGAGGTCAAAAGGATTGGGTATGGGTTCACTCGAAAGAGACCCTTCACAATCAGGTAAATCAAACACTACAAAGTCGCACAACTCATTAAACGTTTTATCTTCAACTGGTGAATCATTTGGAACACTTGATAGACATTCAAAACCGGAGTTGTGGGATTCAATTGGGGATAGGTAGGTTTGATTTGGAAGGGTGTACAGCTCACTCTCACCACTCAAATTCTCAATCTATCCAACCGCTTCATCATAAATTGGGATATGTGGAGCTAGTTGGAAACTAGCTACAGGGTCACTGGGTTGTATGAGGGCGGCCATGGACGCATTCAAATCCATCATCTGTTGGCATGATGCTACCCTAAAGTCTTCCAACGCCTGTTCCAAACTAGACATGGGTTGTGAAGGAGTTTCAGTAAAAGATTCAAAATTGTTTGAATACTGAAAACTCCCAAATGGCTGTGTAGAAGCAATGTCCAGGGAAGGTGCAAAAGTTGGGTAGGATGGATAGGAATAGAATGGTTGGACAGGGGTAGGATCAATATACGGATAAGAAGGTGAATGGAATTGTTGATCCAAAGAATTCGCAGTGGTGAAAGGAATGAAAGGTCGGTTACGGATAAGAAGGCTAATTTTATGGCTTTTGTAGGCTGGCCCATTATCGGAGATAATCCGCCGTGGGGTTCCAAACCGATAGATGACGTGCGTCTTGAAGAAGTGGAGGATATTCTCCATCTTCACTTCCCTCAGCGGTACTGCTTCTGCCCATTTGGAGAAGTAATCAGTTGTCGCCAGGATGAAACGATATCCCCGGGACGATGCTGGCTCGATGGGGCCGACTATGTCAGCCCCCCACATTTCGAATGGCCAGCTAGCCACCGTTGGGTGTAGTGGATTCGGATGTTGGTGGATAAAGTCTCCATGAATCTGGCACGAGTGGAATTGCTTCGCATACTCGAGGCAGTCTTGGACCATCGTGGGCCAATAATAACCCATCCGTTTGATCTTCAATTTCATTTTCGGGCCTGCTTGGTGAGAACCGCAGAGTCCGTCGTGAACTTCCTGAACGACTCTTTCTGCTTCGTCAAGTCCTAAGCATCTCAGCCACAGAGAATCAAACGATCTTTTGTATAGAGTGTCGTTGACAAAAGCGAAAAATAGAGCTCGTTTCATGAGCTGATGTCTTGAGGACGCTTCTTCGGGCATTCGGTGGGACTTAAAGTAGTCTATGAAGACTTCCCTCCAGTCCTCGGCCTTCTCATGGTCTTTTATTTGTAGAGTCGTCTGCTCAGTCGCCCCCTTTTATTCGTATAATTCCGGAGATATTTCTGCTGGGGCGAGCACTCGACGGCTTTGTACCACGATTCTGACGTCATCGAGGTTCTCGTCAGCCAGTTCTTTAGCGAGCTTAGCTAACGCGTCTGCTATTTTCCGCACGTGGTATACTTTCCAAAGTGTAGGAGGGAATTTGGGTCAATAGTTGTTGCACCTTTTCGCCGTATTTCACCAACTCCGGTTTGCACGTTTGGTAGTCACCATTTACTTGACTAACAACCAATTGAGAATCCCCGTATATAGAGAGGTCTTCAATTCCCATGTTAATGGCGATCTCGAGGCCCGCTATCAAAGCTTCATATTCGGCTTCATTGTTCGTCCTCGATTCTGTTAAGGAGAAAGCAAAGCGCATTATCCCTCCTTGTGGGGTTACGAAGATGAGGCCTACTCCCGATTTGATTATGGGGGTACATTGTTTCCGCTTCTTCATGGAAGATGCCCCGTCAAAATAGAGTTCCCATCGGGTATCACCGCCGCCGATCGCGTCGAATGCATGTTCGTCCGGCAAATCGCAGTTCAGAAGAGAACCGGCAGGTACTGGATGCTCAGCGAGGAAGTCGGCAATGGCCTGGCCTTTCACTGCCTTAAGAGGTCGATACGTTATTGAGAACTCCATCAAGAGTAGAGCCCATTTAGCGAGTCGACCCGTCAGTATAGCCTTCGACATCAAATATTTAAGAGGGTTCACCTTCGAGATGAGACGGACTTCGTGCGCCAACGCATAGTGCCTGAGTTTTTTTATCGCGAAGATTAACGCCAAGCAATGTTTTTCAATGGGAGAGTAGTTGTTTTCTGCCCCCAGCAGAACTCGACTTAAGTAGTAGAGTGCTCTCTCTTTCCCTTGATCGTTCTCTTATGCCCATAATGCGCCTAAGGAACCTTCGAGGGCGGTTGTATAAAGAATGAGGGGTTTTCCCTTGACCGGCGCAGCCAACACCGGAGGGTTCTGCAGGTACTGCTTGATCTCGTCTAGTGCACCTTGGCATTTGTGATCCCAAACGAATGGAGTTCCCTTCTTCATCAGGTGGCTGTAAGGACGGCATTTGCCTGAAAGATTGGCGATAAATCGCCAGATGTATGCGAGCTTCCCTTGGAGAGACCGCAACTGTTTGAGGGTTCTTGGCGGAGGCATTTCCATGGTCGCTTTGATCTTAGATGGATCTATTTCGATACCTCGATGTCGGATGATGAATCCCAGGAATTTACCCGAGGAGACTCCAAACGCGCATTTGAAGGGATTCATCTTCAAATTATATTGCCGAAGGCGTTGAAATACAGTCTCCAGATACTTTAAATGCTCTTCGTATGACATGCTCTTTACTACAAGGTCATCGATATAGCACTCGACGATGTCATGTATGAGGTCGTCGAAGATTTTTGTCATGGCCCTTTGATAGGTAGCGCCGGCGTTCTTTAGACCAAAGGGCATAACCCTGTAGTAGAATATACCCAAAGGGGTCCGGAAAGCGGTATGCTTCTGGTCTTCGGGATGCATCTTTATTTGATTGTATCCTGACGAACCGTCCATAAAGGAGAAAACCTCGTGAGTGGACGTGTTATCTATCATTAGCTCGGTTACTGGTACTGGGAAATTGTCCTTTGGACAGGCTTTATTGAGATCCCTGAAATCCACGCATATACGTACCGTCCCATTCTTCTTCATTACCGAGACGATATTGGCGATCCAGTCGGGATACTGGACTTCTTGGATAAATCCAGAATCGATCAGCTTCTTGACTTCGGCGTTGATGCTCATTTCAAGCTCGAGTCGCATCCTTCTTGGCGCCTGCTTGACTGGCTTGATATCTGGGGATATTGCTAATTTATGCACAGCAATCTCCGGATCTAATCCTGGCATCTCGGAGTAGTTCCACGCGAAGCAGTCTTTATGCCGTAGAAGCACGTTCTTTAACGCAGTCACCCTTTTTTCAGATAGCAGCTCGCTGACAAATGTCGGTCGCGGGTCATCTGCCGATCCCAACTCAATCTTCTTGAGGTTATCTGCAGTAGTACGTATGCCGTCTTCCAGTTCTTTTGGAGCTGGCGGAAATTCTGAGACCACCTCATCATCGCTGTTCTCAAAGCACCAGGGAAGGTCATCCATGTTCTCGGGCTCTTCTTTTAATATCGTAATCGTATAACAGGTGCGAATCAGCTTCCAGGACTGAGGTGGATCTGGTTCTGCTTTTGCGGCTTTGGGTTCGTGCTTTTGTGGCGGCGTTACCCTCCAGCCGTTGGATAAAGCGAATCTGCCCTGTTGGTACTGGTCCTCGACCCAGTTCTTGAAGGTGAAGCAGTCTTCGGTAGGATGTCCTATGGCTTGGTGATAAGAGCAATAGCTCAGATGAGAAGCCCTGTTAGCTTGCTTAGGGTGCTTAGACTCTGGAAGCGCGATCGTTTGATGTTTTATAGCGAGCTCGAGTAACTTCTCCGTCTTGTCTCGGGGGAAGGAGTACGCTCGACTCATCTTCTTCATGAGGGACAAAGCCGAGCCGCGCAATACCCGATCATGTAACTCTCTAATCCTGCGTCGTTGTTGTCGGCTCCTCTTTCCGCTTCTTGATTTATTTCCGTCTCTGCGTCGGGCCTTTCGTACAACGGGTTGACAAGGATGAGCATCTTTGTCTTTTGCAGCCTGTTGAAATAGACGTTGCGTCCTGGCCTTCTCGTAGATGACCATCTCGCGGTTGTGGTCTTCCCGAGCTTTTTGACCCACTTTCCTGATAGGCTTGTCCATTCGTTCTTCAAACGACGGACTCGGCATTTCAATCGCGGGATCTAGTTTTGATGAGGGGTTGGCATTTCCTGACGGGGCGTCCTCTTCTTCATCAAAAATATATATGGCGTAGCTACTGTGGGCCCGTTCCCGTTTTCCGGTTCTCGCGTATCCAAGCCCAAGTGTTTCCATTTTCCCGTTGGGCAATTTGTGTTGGGTCCCAGGGACATCCCAAATTCTGTTGTGGAACCGAGCTTGTCGAACAATCTGTTTTAAGGGTACTCCTTGGCGCTTCAATAGCCTCTTTAGTCCATTTGTGTAGTATCTGGGCAAACGGATAGGTTGGAGCCTGTCGAGTGTAACATCCGTTGCATGCCAGATCTCTTTCTCTATTTTCGACTCTGAGGATCGGTAGAATAGGATTAACTTCTCACCCCTTTGCCTGGGAGGGACGTAAAATGTTTGCAGGTCCTGCACATTGTGAGCTTGAAGTGTGTCGAGATTCTTGTAGTGTTCCCGCGGCACCATGGTGATTTGCAAACTCTGATCATCGCTAGGGGGTGCTTGTATTGACACCCGATTGGAGAACACGGCATTAACCTCATCTTCCGAGTCACTTCCGAAGACCAACATGGGGGCGGACGTCCCCGGGTTGTTGCGTTGAGATGGCCCGGCATAAACTATCTCTTCTTCTTCTTCGGTATCGCTCCCGAAAATAGGGATGGTGGCGGCGGCTTTGTTCTCCGGGTTGCGACACCTTTCTGTATCCTTGAAATCTGGCAAAAAGTACTTCGCATCTTCGTATTTGCGGACTTCGTTCACGGAAAATGGGTTCAACTCACCTGTTACGGTATACTCGAAACCATCCTTAAAGTACTTCATACACTGATGTTGTGTAGAAGGGATGATGTTGTACTCATGTGGCCAAGGACGACCGAGCAAGGCGTTGTAGCAGGTCTTGGCATCAATGACATGGAATTTGATGTCTGTGACGAGGAGTCCAAAGCGTAATGTTAGTATCACGGATCCGAGAGTCCGTGACGATTGTGAATCGAAACCGGAGATAGTAATTTTGTCACGAGCGAGGTGTTGCACACTCATGCAGATTTCCTTCAACACCCGAACATTAAGGAGATTGACGGAGGATCCATTATCCACCAGGATCTTGCCTATCTTGATATCATGGCAGTATCCAGAGATATATAGGGGACGGTTGTGGTCGCACGTCCCGAGAAGGAGGTCTTCGTCACCGAAAGTGATGTCGGCCGTATGCACTTCCTCGAATTCATCCTTCATCCTTTCAGTGGCGAGGAAGGCTTGGAATTGCTCAGGTTCTTATAACGCCTTAATTAGTGAATCTCGCGCTTCTTTTGATAATAGGAGGGCATCGAGAATGCTAAGCTGAGAAGGTAGCTTCCTTAGGTGCGCTAGGATGTTATAGTCCACCTTACCCTTCCTAGGAGGGTCTTTGGCAGCCAGCTCTTTCATGACTTGGTCATCTAAAGTGATATCTTCAGTGACCTTTTCCTTTCCCTTATCTTTTCTACTCGCGGGCCCGAGATTCTTTTCTAGGAGTGTGCGATTGCGCAGCTGAATGTTCTCGCAGGCCTCCGATTTCTCCTCTTTCCCTAAAACGGATTCTTTAAAGAGAGGGCCCAGAGCCATTTCTTCATCGGAGTCGCTCCCAAAGGTGAGAACTTGTGACCCTCCGGCGTTAACCATGTAACAGCTGCCAATAGTTCTGTTGTGCCCGTCGGTAGTACTCCTTCGTTCCCGACGAGTCTTGCATTTCATTCGCTTAAAATGTTGCCGATGAGCAACATATCCTTGCCACCATATCTTAAAGGCGTCGCACTCCTCCGTGGGGTGTAAAATTTTCCGATGATATGCGCAATAATCAGGGTGTCTCTCCACCCCATTGAGCGTGTTTTCTTCCGAGGGTGGTAGCTTCATTCCTATCGACATGGCTTTGGCAAACCGTTTCCTCGTCTTGAATATCTTCTTGTCTGCCTCGGATGCCTTTCGATCTGGCGGGAGTACTTCAACTATTTCGTTTAGTCGCCTGCGTTCGGCTCCTTCCGATGCAGCCATCTCACGCTCCTGATCTGCTTTACTCTTTAGACGAATCTCGTCCAGAAAGGCGTCGATCATTTCATCTGTTGGCCACATAAGTCCTGGCTCAGGGTGTACCCCCAGTTTCTCGGTGCCAGGAGTTTTCTCATCTTCCGAGTGGGAAATCACATGACAACTCGCCACATATCCCTCGGATTCATCCGATGAGCTCTCTTCCTCATCTTCCTTCTGAAAGACGTGGTTGAGGAACTCTTGCAGTGTGATGGGAGTCCGTGCCTTTTGATTGTACTCCTCCAGCGCGTCAATCCATTTCTGCAAATCCGTGCGCTTATTTCCAGGCTTCACGGGCTTTTTGGATTTCCTCTTCTTTTTCTTCGAAGATTTTGACGGTTGGGTGTGAGTACTTGGGCCATCACCACGAATCTTTGTAGTTGGGCGCGGCTTCAACACCCCTTCGATGATTTGAGATTCAAACGGGTTCTTCCATTCAACCGCTGGGCACGCATGAAGGTCACTCAGCATCCTTTTGGTTTTAGCTGATAGCACGATTTCCCATGGAGCTTCTTCAATAAAGGAACAAGTCGCCCCCGGTGCGTCCGTCTTCTTAGGAGTATGCGGCTGTGGCGGGTTCACCTTCCACTTTTCGGACAGCGCAAACTTTCCCTGGAGGTATTGATCTTCAATCCATCCTTTGAAGACGAAGCAATCCTCAATCGGATGGCTTACCGTTTGATGGTAAGGGCAATAGTTGGGGTTGTTCACCTCAGTGGGTTGTGGCGGTCGCCTTGGATTTGGCAGGTTTATAAGTCTGTTGCGTACTGCCAGCTCGAATAGCCATTTCGTCTTGTCCCGTAGGAACGAGTAGGGATGCTTCATCTTCTCATTATAATACCTGCGTCTTTCTTCCAGTTGATCCGTCAGCTTTGGGGCATTGGGTTGCTGCTGGGCATTCGCGATGAAGGTGGCCTTTCCTTTACCCTTGTCATTCCGAGGTTCTGGCTTCGGGGTAGACGGTCTATGACCCATTCGGTCCATCTGAGCCAACTTGTCGATTAAAGCCTGGAATGTGGTTGGCTTAAAGAACATCATAAACTGGGAGATAGTTGCGTGAGGGTCTAGGGTTCCCACGAACATGCCCACCGCGGGCGCTTCCTCAATGCGTTGCTCGCATTTCGACCATAAATTCCGCCATCGTATAGCATACTGGACCCAAGTTTCTCCTGGTTTTACCCTGGCGTTAATCAGTGCCGTTATTGGAGTGCGTTCGCTGGCGCTTGCGAATTGCTGAGTGAATAGCAACTCCATTTCAGCGAACGTCTTGATAGAATCGTTCGGGAGTTCCGAATACCATTCGAACGCTATTTCTGATAAGCTGCCCACGAACTGGCGAAGCAACAGTTTATCATCTCCGCCGGTGTTACCGCAAAGGGCCTTGAACTGGGCGACATATTGGTGGGGATTGCCGGTCCCCTTGTAAACATGGAACTTGGGAATTGTGTAACCCGGCGGGTACTTGATTTGGTCATACCAGCTTGGATATGGCCGCCCCGTTTTTACGACTTGACCAGCTGCCTCAGTCGCATGATGAACCCGGATTTGCTGGGCTATATAGTCGACCAAGTCAGTCTTAGAGATTGTCTCCTCCTTGGCCGTTGAGAGGGCCGGTGGTGGATTTGACGTTTCTCCCCTGTCGTCTTCAAGGACGATCGGGGATCCTCAGCGGGTGGGTCTTATTGGATCATCATTCCTATCATATCTTGGAAGAGAAGGCCCATACGCTGTATGTTGGCTGCTTGTTCAGCGGCCTCTTTGTCCTTCTTCTCCAATATTCGGTGAAGGAACTCAGCGTCGGTTTCTTCCTCCTGGCGTTCGTCTGAGGACGTTTCTGGGTTTTCTTTTGGCCCGGTAAGTGCGGCCATAGCGTTCATCATTTCCTGGAGCTTTTGCTGTTGCTCCTGAGCTTTGGTTACCGACCGTGTAAGCGGTCTATGATCCGTAGACGCACGGCTGTCTTCCTTTCCTGACGCCATGTATACGGTATGGACCATCATGCCCCCAGACTTAGGGCGTCTGGGCTTAGTGCCTTTAGCTGTCGTTGCAGGCTGGGGGATCTTCTCTGGCTTCCTCCTTTTATGAGCAGTGGCAGTTGAGGGGGCCGTTGAGGCGGGCACCCAGACAGTGTTTCGTGGTTTAGCCTGGTGACTGGCTTCCTGTTGGATTTTCAGCTTCTTGTGTTGGCGGGAGAAGTTTGGATCGATCATCGAGTCTCGGGCCTGCCGCCAAACCTTATAGATTCTGGAAGACAGCCGTTGTGGGGATCGGGGCTGTTCTGGCTTTATTTCCACAACCTTTTTTAGTGGAGGAGGAGACCTCTTTAGCATCGCGGTAGGAGAATTCCTACGCACCTTATTTAGCATCTCAAATCTGTTCCCAGTTGGAACAGCAGCATTAACTTCTGTCATCGGGGCTGGTGAAGTTAGCCCAGAGGGGGAGTTACCCCCAGCCTTCCTTACTCGGCGCCAGTGGCGACGTCGAGCGTGTCGAGCGGACGGCGTTGGTTCAGCGGTGAGAATAGCTTCGTCTTGCCCCCTGTGTAGGTGGGGGGTCGTTGTTGGTGTTAGCCTGTCAAAGACCGACGTCCTTTGGATAGCAGGAGCGGGAGCTGGAGCTGGAGCCGTCAATCTTGTAAAGACCGACTTTGTGGCAGGGGAAGCCGCTTTGACGACTTTAGGAGCAGGACCGGTCACTTTCTTAGAAGCAGCCTTCTCTGGGATTGTAGGCCTCATTGTGGGTCCACAGGATTTTTGGCCCAATCTAGAGAAGACCGAGGCGCTGATGTTGGGCGACCCGTTGAGAGGAGCCGCAGCAGGGGTAAGACGATCAAAGACCGACTTCTTGGGAGCTTCCTTTGTCAGCACCGGCGCCGTAAAGCTTGTCGGTGGGAGCATAGTCCCAAAGAACAATCCGGTAGTGGCCTGAGTCACCTGGTCCACCGGTATTGTGAATAACGAAGCAGCTTGGGGTCCGTAGGCTATACCTCCTGGCGAGGCAGAGCGTTGGTCGCAATTGTAGTCCGAGCAGTTGGAGCATTTCGCAGAAGTAGAAGCCATCAATCCTTTGCTTTCTGCGATGACCAAGACGCCAAGTCTTAGTATCTCGAAACCCAAGAGCAACCATTAGCGAACCGCGATTAGTTCACGAATCACGACACATGAAGTGTGGAGTGGAAAGAGGAAAAGGTCCCACCGGGCGTGCCAGAATCTGTTCCCCTCCGAAAGACGGCGCGCAAGACTGCGGTGTCTTGGCACTGAGATTTGGGGTAGATGCTAATTGGTGCTATCCGTTCACCTCTCCGAAGATGCCAAGTTGATTTATGGCACCATACATCGAAGGTTTGAACGGATGCGGCCGATGTAGCAGACTTCGTCAGATTCCCCCTCGCTTGAGGGGTTTTTGATTGTGGGGACGCTCTTCCCTGCAGGCGCAAGCCCCTGCAGTTAATTACGCTACTGCATCGCGGTAACAACTTTCTCCTTCTCCAGATGGTCACTTCGTGTCGTGTGTGTCTATTTTATGTTTTGTTGCCCGTGGATTGTTTACGGAGACTGAGTTATGTCGTCGCCCGTAGGGCGTTGACTAGTCCAAATCCGTATTATCTTAGATTTGGGTTTAGGGGTTTGGTTTGAGGATACGTTAGCCATATTTGAGGCCAAGATCAACTCAAACGTTTGTTAAGGATACGTTAATCTAACCTGAGACTAAGATCAACTTAACGGGATCGTTTAGATCCGACAAAAGAGCATTTGGGCTCCATTGTTCCAGTTTAGGGACATAGTGGTCCATTTAATGTATGGCCGTCGGGACCCGTCACCTCTCTGACGACGTTGAAGGATTACAACGACAGATGTCAGAGGAGTTCAGAGATGTACCCTTGAACCAGAGTTAATTAGGGGGATCTATAGTCCAGTTTGGGACTAAAGTCTGTTTGAAAGGTTTAAGGATACGTTAGCCATATTTAAGGCTAAGATCAACTTAAACGGGATCGTTTAGATCCAACAAAAGAGCGTTTGGGCTCTATCGTTCCAGTTTAGGGACATAGTGGTCCATCGCTAGTTTAAGGACATTGCGGTCCATGGGTAGTTTAAGGACATTGCGGTCCATTGTTAGTTTTAAGACATCTCGGTCAAGGTTAAGGACGTCGTAGTCCATGGGTTTAAGGACCCCACAGTCCATTGTTAGTTTTAAGACATCTCGGTCAAGGTTAAGGACGTCGTAGTCCATGGGTTTAAGGACCCCACAGTCTATTGTTAGTTTTAAGACATCTCGGTCAAGGTTAAGGACGTCGTAGTCCATGGGTTTAAGGACCCCACAGTCCATATCAATGTGTGGTCATCGGGACCCGTCACCTCTTTGAAGACGTTGAGGGATTACAACGCCAAGTATCAAAGGAATGAGGAGATGTACCCTGGAACCGGAGTGGATTAAATAGTCTTTGGCCCAATTTGGGATCAAGACCAATTAATTATGTTATGAGCCCATTAGCCCAGTTAATTACGAATTGAGGACTTATTGCCAGGTTGGGCTAAGTCCAATCATGTCTGGGACATCGGCCCTCCTGTTGGTCCCTTGAAAGAGAGGCTTTGCCTCTGGCCATTTAGCCAATTGGGCCAATGCCTAGTGTTAAACACTAAAGACCAATCAGTGTTGAACACTGAGAATGAGATTGATAAGTCAGTGTTTAACACTAGAAGATAGTTGGTGTCAAACACCAGCAACAAGGCCTTCAAATTAGTGTTAAACACTAAAACAGACCAGTGTTAAGCACTGGCAACAGAAATCCCAAATTAGTGTTGAACACTAAGGTAATCAGTGTTGAACATTGCAAATAAAGTTCTTTGCTTAGTGTTGAACACTAAGGCCAAACAACGTTTTAACACTGAATTCAGGGGTTCCAATTTAGCGTTAGACGCTGAGGCAAGAGGGGTCACGTGGTAGCACGTGAGGGCGCCCTCCCTTCGTTTGTTCTGCTGAGAAGATCGCATCTTTTGGAGCATCACGTGTCATCACGTGACGGGTGTTTGAATGGAGTATGTTAAAGCCTCTGCCAAGGGTCACGTGGGTCACGTGAGGCACTGCCTCAAAGGGCTTTCTGTAGATCCTTTGGGGGGGTCACGTGGTGACACATGACCCTACTTTTCTGTAGTTGTTCAGAAGATCTGTTAATCCCTTTCAGGAATTAAATCCCTCGTAGGGTTGAACCCTGACAATAATTTCAGAGGAATTAAATTCCTAGTTCCTTTTGAAGAGTTGAACTCTGAATTTTCTGTAGGAATTAAATTCCTCATATATGTGAAGAACTGAATAGGGTTAAACCCTAATAAAAGCTTTAAGGAATTAAACCCCCACTCTCTGTTAGAGAATTATTCTGGGGAATAAGATTAAGGGAATTAAATTCTTGTTGTTTTAACAGAACTAAGTTCTTAACTAGGGTTAAACCCTGATTCTTTTCATTCTAAAGGAATTAAATTCCCATAACACAGGGTCAAACCCTAATTTTATTTTGAAGGAATTAAATTCCTATAGTTCTGTGAGAATTAAATTCTCTTGCTTCCATTCCCTCTCTATACTTTGGATCTGCATGGCAGGATCTCAACCCATTGAGAATTAAATTCTCAACTCAAGGGGAGATGTGCACTTTACAGATCCTCCATCAAAGAGAGAAGAAATATGTCCTTCTGTTTTATATCAGAGTTAAACTCTGTTGAGAATTAAATTCTCTTTTCTTTCAATGAAACCTTCCCTTTCTTACCTAGGGTTTTCTTTTGCAGAAGATCCAAATTCCTCTAAAGTATCAAGGCTCTCTCTCTCTTTTCTTCCCTCTGCATCTGTCTTCTTTTTGTGTGTCTCTTGGCTCCTATTTATAGGAGAAGCAGCCGAGTCAATTAGTTTTTGATGAATCTTTCATTGAGAGATTTGATTTGTATCCATCATTCGTTTTGGACCTTTGGATTATTAGGTGAATTTTATTCACCATTGGATTTTAAATCCAGAGATTCTCCTTTGTTATTTCGGTTGGATTTTACGGGGAAATCTTCCCAAATTCGAGATTTTCCCATAGATAGATGATATTTAATCACCTTTAAATCTTTAATTCAATCGGTTGCTTTTGAAAAGATTTGAGAGGTCTTTTCTCAGAATTTAATTCTATTAACAAATGGGCTTTGAAGTCGGTCACGTGTGGCCACGTGACCCTTGGTCACGTGTGGGCACGTGACCCCCCTTGGAACGAGCCCTCTTCTTTCTTTTTGCGCTCTGCTTTCTGGTCGCTGCTTAACCGTCACGTGCCACCACGTGACCCCTGGTCACGTGTGAGCACGTGACCCTCGTCTGGAGCCTTTTTCTTGGTTTAACCGGAGAACAAATCTGCTGCTTATGATTATCACGTGCCAACACGTGACCCTGATCACGTGGGAGCACGTGACCTCTTCTGAAGCCTTTTCCTTGATTTGATTAGGGAACCGGTTTGCCTTTGAAGCCGTTTTTAATTGTCACGTGCCAACACGTGACCCAGGTCACGTGGGAGCTCGTGACCTTTTCTGAAGCCCTTTTCTTTGATGTAGTCGGGAAACTGAATTTGCCTTGCCGATGCTTTTAGATGTCACGTGCCAACACGTGACTGCTGGTCACGTGTAAGCACGTGACCCTTTTCTGAAGCCTCTTCCGTGGGATTTCCTGATTTTAAATCAGGAAACAACAGCGATACTGATGCAAGATTGGTATCAGACCGTGAGTTCCATACTCGAGAAAAAATGCATATGAAATAGCCGAAATATTTGGGCAACTCACAATAGAAATCAGCGAGTAAAATATATGCATACAAAAACAGCCAAAAGGATTGGGCAACTCGCAATAAAAAACAGCGAGTAAAAAGAAAAAAAATAGCCGAAATGATTGGGCAATCGCGACTTTCGCGATATAAAAAGCTGAAATGATAGAGCATCGCGGAAAGAAATAAAAAAAATGAATTAAAACTTTTTGCCATGCAGGTAGTCCATACTGACCCCTGTATATAATCCATGGGTATAAACGAAAAGGGAACCACATGTCCCAACAAACTCTATCAAAGGGAGAGTCAGGTCTCAGTGACAATATCTGCATTCTAGAAAACCAGCAACAACGTTCCTCCTCATGCCAGCAGGACATGGACGCGACACTACCAATTGGAGCCACGGCAAAGCCCCCACTTCCAAGACTCTGCAGTTCACAGACAACCTAGAGTCAATCCTGACACCGTAGAAAACGGAGAAAGTCGATCCCGACACCATAGAAAACGGAGAATGTCAACCTTTGACCTCCTTGTTGTTAAGAAACGCTTCGACACGGATACATGTAAACCCCTGACCTTCCTGTCGTCAAGCAACGCTTCGACACGGATACATGTAAACCCCTGACCTTCCTGTCGTCAAGCAACGCTTCGACACGGATACATGTCAACCCCTGACCTCCTTGTCGTGAAGCAACGCTTCGACTTGGATACATGTCAACCCCTGACCTCCTTGTTGTAAAGCAACGCTTCGACTCGGATACATGTCAACCCTGACCTCCTTATCGTCAAGCAACGCTTCGACACGGATACATGTCAACCCCTGACCTCCTTGTCATAAAGCAATGCTTCAACATGGATACATGTCAACCCCTGACCTCCCTGTCGTAAAGCAACGCTTCGACACGGATACATGTCAACCCCTGACCTCCTTGTTGTCAAGCAACGCTTCGACTTGGATACATGTCAACTCCTAACCTCCTTGTCGTCAAGCAACGCTTTGACTTGGATACATGTCAACCTCTGACCCCCCTCTCGTCAAGCAATACTTCGACACAGATACATGTCAACTCCTGACCTCCTTGTCTTTAAGCAACGTTTCGACACGGATACATGTCAACTTCTGACCTCCTTGTCGTAAAGCAATGCTTCGACATAGATACATGTCAACTCCTGACCTCCTTGTCGTAAAGCAATGCTTCGACACAAATACATGTCAACTCCTGACCTCCTTGTCGTAAAGAAATGCTACAACACGGATACATGTCAACCCCTGACCTCCTTGTCGTAAAGCAACGCTTCGACACGGATACATGTCAACCCCTGACCTCCTTGTCGTCAAGCAACGCTTCGACTCGGATACATGTCAAATCCTGACCTCCTTGTCGTCAAGCAACGCTTCGATACGAATACATATCAACCCCTAACCTTCTTGTCGTCAAGCAACGCTTTGACACGAATATATGTCAACTCCTGACCTCCTTGTCATAAAGCAACGCTTCGATATGGATACATGTCAACTCCTGACCTCCTTGTTGTCAAGCAACGCTTCGATACGGATACATGTCAACTCCTGACCTTCTTGTCGTAAAGCAACGCTTCGACACAGATACATGTTAACCCCTGATCTCCCTGTCGTAAAGCAATGCTTCGACTCGGGAACCAGTCAACTCATCAACCACTTACGAGTCATCTCGACTTGTAAGGGAGAAAATTCTCTTGCGAGATCCTCTCGACTTGTAGGGAGAAAAGTCTTTATGAGACCCTCACGGCTCATAAAGTTGAAAAGTCTTAGGCAGCAGATCTGAACCTGTTTCCTAAGCCATCGCTACCAAACAAAGAGTCCAAGACGAACTTTTACTTATTATCTACAAGCCACACTTGCCAAATTACATGCCGTCGAAATCGAGGTGCTGCTCAAGAGTACGTAAACTACTTTGCGCCAAGTCAAAACAAAAAGGCATAACCCACGGACGCCAATCACATATTATGCAAGGCAATAAGGAGCATATTTGATTTACATCTAATTGAGCGTCCGAAGCATACCCACTCATGTATGTGCGAAAAGGATAAAATAAACGTATGGTAAGGAAAAATTTGTTATTCATACCTCAGAAAGTTCTTACATTGATGAAAATAGTAAACAAAAGTATCATTAAAATGTTTACAATGGCAAAACATTAAATCCGGGACACGAATTAAGAAATTCAAAAGTGAGGCCGTCTAAAGTGTTCCTGTCCTTTCTCATCATTCTTGTGTGCATCCTCTCACGATCACAAGTGTCAGGATCTTCGCTGATATCCTCCATCCTCTGATAAGCAGCGATTATCGTCGTCTGTTGGAAAGTTTGATGCAAGATATCAATGAGATTATCTTGCCGCTTCTTCGAGATCATGCCCGTCAGATACACTGAGTGCACCTTATCTTCAGCGTCATCCAGTGCATTAAGCGGCATGGCTTCATAAAATCCAGGAAGTGCTTCCCAAATTGCTCTCACTATAATCTTCAAGAGAGCGGAGCGATGAGGAAGTAGTCGACCGTTGTGTGCATTGAAACGATCCATAATTTCAGCGCATTGAGTGTTTGTAGATTCCTGGTTTTGACAAAGGCCTTATGCGCGAATGTCCTCATAAGAAATGGTTTCGTTAAGACAGTATAGATGAGCGGCCATAGCGCCTGAAAATGAAAATCAGTGAGAGTTTAGTGGACGGACTGATCAAGAAAATGCTTATTGAAACAGACACGTAGATTTAAAAAACTCTTGATATCCGCATGAAGAAAACAAGTGCTAATTAAGACACCTAACAAATTCAAATTTGTGCAATTAAGAAGGGAATCTGAAAAGGATTCTCATTTAATGAGGGCCCCTCGGGCCAAGGAGTAAAACTCCCTTGAGAGGAGCGCTCTGCAACAGAGTGACATCTGTCAACTCTAATCATGAAAGGAATAAAATTCCTTAAAAATTTTAAGAGCTATGCTCTGTGAAGATGATGAAATCATCCATCAAAGACCTAAAAAAAAGCAAGGCTTTTACAAAGTAAAAACTCCGAGATCTTCAAGATCTGTTAACAAACTCTAAGAGTTCTTCATGGAAGATGAACAGTATTTCAGTTCATGGGTTAAAATCGCCCTAAAAAGATTATATCTTCAAAATCTATGATCTAAAATGAGCATAGCTCTGTTGATGGGTAAAACCCTAAAATATATTTTTCTAAGATCTGTGATCTGAGAAGATCATAAGCTCTGTTAATAAGTTCAATTCTTACCGAATTTGGGCAGAGTTTTGACTCTGAGAAATTTCTTAAGGGAGAGAGCTGGGCTCTGAAAGAGAATTAAATTCTCAAGAAACAAGAACAAATCAAGAAGATGAACAAGCAGTCATCATAAAGGGCCAAAGGTCCTATTTATAGGCGCCATAAGTCGGTTCAACTTCCAAGTTGATCCAATGGTAGAGATGCTTCCACCGCTGCACTCACGTGTGAGCCACGTGAGCACAACGGTGGGGAAGGGGGGCATTTGTTTCCCCCAATCATAGAGCAAAGCTCTATTTGAAATTTCAAAATTTGAAATTTAAAATGGGGCAGCGCCTCATAAGAGCGCTGGCGCTAAATGCGCCAGCGCTAAGATTCAAAGACTCTAATGCAGCGCTCACGTGCAAAGCACGAGAGCGCTAGCGCTAAGTGCACCAGTGCCAAGAGTCAAAGACTCTAATGCAGCGCTCACGTGTAAAGCACGAGAGCGCTTGCGCTAAGTGTGCCAGCGCTAAGAGTCAAAGACTCTGATGCAGCGCTCACGTGCAAAGCGTTAGAGCGCCAGCGCCAAGAGTCAAAGACTCTGATGCAGCGGTCACATGCAAAGCACGAGAGCGCTAGCGTTGGAACTAAATGTTTCCCACCCGTGGATCAAAGATCCAACAAAAATAATTAAAAATCATCAAATTACCAGAAAGAAATTCTGTTGAGGAAATACTCCTCAAATCTTTCCAAACAGGAAAGATTGTGCTCTGTAAATCAGAGCACCGTTGGATCAAAGATCCAATGGTGATTAAAACTCACCAAGATACAGAATAAGTTCTGTACGGGAAAATATTTTCCCAATCTTGTTAAAAACAAGAAAATTGCTATATGTAAAACAGAAGCCTTTGGATCAAAGATCCAACGATGGGAAATATCCCCAAATCAATCAGAGGAAAGATTTCCTTAACTGATTCAACAAATCAGCCTCCACTATATAAAGGACCCAAGACTTCAAGTCTTGTACGGAGAAACCCCCCCCATAAACTTCAAATTCTCAGAAAAGAAAAAGAGAAGAGCAAGCTCTGAAAAGAAGAATTTTTTCAAGGTAAATAAAACATAGAGATCAAAGTATCTCATCAAAAAAAGAAAGAGAATAACTAGTTCTTTTTCTAGATCATAGATCTACAAAGACAGAAGTTTTTCATAAGAGTAGAAGAGATTGGAGTATCTCATCATAAAAAAAGGGGGAGGGAGAAGAACTTAGTTCTTTTTAGATCACAGATCTATAAGACAAAGATAAAGTCTTTCACAAAAACAGAAGAGATCATAGCATCTCCTATTAAAATAAGAACTTAGTTCTTAGATCCATGAGACAAAGTCTCTTATAAACGAGAACTTAATTCTCAGAGCACAGAATTGATCAAGAACGCTTTGCACTCATTGGCTAGCACTCAGCGCCAAGCGCGTCACGTGCTCCTCATATGGGCGCTACTTAATAAAGAGCGCTCTGCACTCATTGGCTGGCGCTCAGTGCCAAGCGTACCACGTGCTCCTCACGTGTGTGCTATTTCAAAAGAAGCGCTTCAGCGCTCCAAGTCTGGCGCCAAGCGCGCCACGTGCTCCTCACGAGTGTGCTATTTCACAAGAAGCGCCTTAGCGCTCCAGGTCTGGCGCTCAGCACCAAGCGCACCACGTGCTCCTCACGTGTGTGTTGAGGGAACATAAAGTGTTCTTTAAATAAAACCCAGCGGCATAATAAAGAGTGTCCAACACTCAATAAAAAAAAAGACAAAAGAAGAAGGGGTGTCATAACCCAAAATTTAATGCTCAGCATTATTGAGCTAAAAGGGACTGAGCCCAAACAAGTGTTCAAACACTTTATTCAAAAATGAGTGGACTGAGCCCAAGCTTGCCATAAGTCCTCAATTCAAATTAATTGAGCCCATGTGCTCAAAATCCCTTTAATTGATTTTAGTCCCAAATCTTGACTACAGATCTCTCAACCAATATCGGTTCAAGAGTACATCTCTTCATTCCTCTGATATGTGTCGTTGTAATTCTTCAACGTTTTCAGAGAGGTGACGGGTCCCGACAACCAGACACTCCATGGACTATGATGTCCTTAAACTTATGGACCGCAACGTCCCTAAACTAAACTCTATAGACTATGACGTCTTTAAACTATGGACTATGATGTCCTTAAACTTATGGACCGCAATGTCCCTAAACTAAGACGATAGAGTCCAAACACTCTTTCGTTGGATCTAAATGATCCAAAAATCCTGTTGAGTAGATCTTAGTCTAAAATTAGACTAACGTATCCTCAACAAACGTTTAAGTTGATCTTAATATCAATGAGATTAACGATCTTTAAACCCAAATCAAACCCAAATCTAAGAAAATACGGATTTGGACTAATCCACGTCCTACGGGCGACAACATACATTAGTCTCCATATACAATCCACAGGAAAATAAAACAAACACATACGACACGAAGTGACCATCTGGAGAAGGAGAAAGTGGTTACCGCTATGCGGTAGCATAATTAACTGCAGGGGCTTGCGCCTACAGGGAAGAGCGTCCCCACAATCAAAACCCCCTCACAACGAGGGGGAATCTGACAAAGTCTGCTACAACGGCCGCATCTGTCCAAACCTCCGATACACGGTGCCATAAATCAACTTGGCATATTCGGAGAGGTGTGTGGATAAAACCAAATAGCATCTTCCCCTAAATTCAGGCAAGACGACCTACACGGTTTCGTCTCTTTTTTCGGCGGTAAACAACGCCGTTTATTAGTTTCGGTACATACATTACTATCTGCGACCGTGAATTTCATTAAAGCGGTATAATCCGTCTAACTGCTATATATTCTATTAGACGGGTTTGCGAACATGATAATCATGTTGATATTCTGTGTTTGTGCTGAGGTTGTGGTTAGATTGTCGTGGTGGATAGCTTATGGTGCATTGATAGTTGTACAGTTGAGATTCATTTGTATATTCATATTGTGAGGCGAGCGTCCGATATGTGGACTGTCGTCTTTGCCGGGTTGTATATTATTTGTTTGGGGCACGACCGGGTTGAGTTCGATGTCATCATTGTACATATATTTTTCTTTCCTGTACTAGGTTTACCCCGCGGTGGAGTGCTCGAATAGCCGGGTTCTAGAGGGCAATAAGCTCGCATCTCATGGCGTTGAGACGGAGGGGGCTTCACTCTAGAATTGGCAGGCTATTCGCCGCACTCGTAGGGGGTATAACATGACTTATGGAGGGGCGCTTAAGTTACCGGATCCCGTGAAGTGCTGGGTGGCCCATTCACTTTATTGATTGGGGTTGCCTCACTTCTGGGATTGGCGGGTAACTTGTTGCGCTCGTAAGGGTCCAGGTTTTCATTGCACAGGCTATCCACACGACTGGGAACGTCGAGTTTTATTTGCGGCTTAAATGAAACCCGAGGCTCCAAGATTATCCACTATTCTGTGTTGCTTGCTGAGATTCTGTAATGTTGCTTATATCATGCTTATGACGAATGTTATATATATTTATATATATACTAGTAGATGTTGTATATGTTTTGCACCCGCATTAGTCCAGCCCCCGCTCTGCCATTAGTTAAGTAACCTAACGGTGCATGACGGGGCCCCGTGGCAAATGCGGATGGCATATACATACATTGTATTTTCGTTCTTTTCTGGTGTGATAAGTTTAATTGATGTGACTACATTGATTTTAATTAATGCAAGATAAAGAAACTTAAAAGATGTTGGAACAAATTTCAAAAAACTATAGTTATATTCTTTCGCTTTGCATAGTGGTTTTCGGTCGTGAATATCCAGCACCTCATTCCAGGAGGCAAGAGCCGAGATCCCTTCGCAGGGAGTGACCTTTTGAGCAAAAGTTTATACTGTAGATTACTCGGTTTTTTCAAAACCAGAAGTTTTCAAAAGCGGAGTCTAAACCACTCCTTTTCAAAACTGCTCAGATTCCTTCAAACGATATCAAGTTCATTACGTTAAAGTGTTTTTCACCAAAAACCTAGCCGTAGCCCTCCGTCATTTCAGATGGGTACCACCTAGTATTTGTGCTATGTTTGTTAGCAAGCGTTAAGACATAGTGAACGGTAGCTGAGTGATATTTATCCGTTGCATGGATATGCGATTAATTGAGACAGTCGTATAGCTTTGTTGGCAAGCGTCAAGAGTTTGTGCGGGTGGGTTCGAGTTAGATCCAGGACAATAATGGGTTGAACTTGACTATTGTCCTATAACTTATTGGCAAGCGTCAAGGTTATAGGTCATTAGGGGCAAAAACCATATCAGGAGTTTCAAACATACAGAAAACTTGCAGGTTTAGCAAACCTTCTGGAGTGTGGTGACTAGAGTGGATTCCATCTAGGTCATCACATAATGATAGTTGGATCCCAATCCCACTGATGAGTAGGATTACTCGTAGGAGATTATTTCACTTAACAATCAATGTTATAAACCAAGTACGTGTCTAGAACGGCGTTAGCAGGGCTACGCCTCCAGGAAAAAGAGGTTATATAATTAAGGAACTTTACGAAAGCGTTGGAAAACCTCCCTCGAAGTACTAAAACTATCCCGGCCGAAAGGTTAAGCAAGTATTGTAATGTGCGATTAATCCTGACTAGTTCTCCTTTTAAGATTTGATGGAGAATTCGAGAAAACAGTGGGAGCCATCCTGATTAGATAAACTAATAACCAATCTAAATCTTACAAGAGCACACGCTAAGTGTTTCTTTTCTCTCTTTCCAGATAGCAACCATTTCACGCTCTAATCAAGATAATAAAATGTATATGTTGACCGATCCGAATTCTTATGCAGGGCTGCGGAACGTCGGTTCGGCTCTAACTTATGACAGCTGTCATGAGTATGAGCAAGAGAAAGAGAATTGCATGAATTCCCTGATGACCCCAATGAAGAAGAAGCATACTATTGCGTCTTCTTTAGGCGTTCTTGTTATTGAGAACTGTTTTTTGGTCAGTCCTACCTCCTGGGTACTAGATACCGGATCAGGATCTCATATCTGTAATTTATTGTAAGGACTGAGAAAAAGTAGGATGGTTGGACCTGGTGATATGTCCCTTAGAGTAGGGAACGGAGCACACGGTGATGCTGCAGCCGTCGGAGAATATTACCTAGTGTTGCTAAATGGTAATACTATGATTTTGAACAATTGCTACTATGTACCTTCCACGGTTCATATCAGTTTCTTTACTTGATAAAGATGGATATAAGTTTGTTCTTGATAGAAATATCATGGACATTTACCTTAATCAGGTATTGGTTGCAGAAGGAATACTGTGTAATGGTATCTATATTCTAAATCAAAACACAGTTTTCAATGTACAAAATATACGCAAGAGGAAGAGTTCAGATAATAATGAATCCTACTTGTGGCATTGTAAACTTGGTCATATCGGAGAGAAAAGACTAAGTAAGTTGCATAAGGATGGATATTTGAATACGTTCAAATTTTCATCGTATGAAACTTGTCAGTCATGTCTCAAGGGAAAGATGACCAAATCTTCGTTTACCGGACACGGAGAAAGAGCAGCAGAGCTCTTGGGACTCATACACAAAGATGTATGTGGTCCGATGTCTATACATGCACGGGGTGGGTTCTCGTACTTCATCACATTCACCGATGATCTCTCTAGGTTTGGGTATGTGTATCTTATGAAACACAAATCTGAAGCTTTTGAGAAATTAAAAAAATTCAGGAACGAAGTAGAGAACTAGACTGAAGAAAGTATCAAGATCCTCCGATCTGATAGAGGAGGAGAGTGCTTAAGTACGGAATTCTGGGACTTTCTAAAAGAGAATGGTATTCTCTCTGAGCTTCTCCGTATACACCATAACACAACGGTACCCTATCGGAGCGGAGGAACCGTACCCTATTGGACACGGTTCGCTCCATGATGAGTAATACCGAGTTGCTTCTTTCATTTTGGGGATATGCCCTTGAAACGGCTATATATGTATTGAATAAGGTTTCTGCCAAAACTGTGCTTACCACTCCACATGATATATAGGAGTGGAAGAAACCATACCTTAATTTTGGTAAGATATGGGGTTGTCCGGCTTATGTTAAAAAACAAAATCCGGATAAGCTAGAGGCATGATCAGTTTTGTGTAAGTTTTTAGGATATCATAAACATTCGCAAGGATATCTATTCTACCGCACCGAGAAACAGAAGGTGTTTGTTGCTTGCCACGCCATTTTTTTAGAGAAGGAAATTTTTGCAAAAGAAATTGGTGGGAGCACGGTAGAACTGGAAATTCCAGAAGGACAAACTATAACTAAAAATTTGGTAGAACCAGAGAATTCAATAATCCCGGACGAACCTTAGCCACTCTGCAGATCTAGTAGGATTTCTCATCCGTCCGAGAGATACTATGGTTTTCTCATAGATGGGGATCGAGAGGATTGTATCTTGGAAGAATATGATCCTACTAGTTTCAGGCAGGCCATTATCAGTAGGGACTCTGATAAGTGGCTGGATGCTATGCGATTCGAAATGGAGTCCATGTACACTAATAAAGTGTGGACCTTGGATATTGCTCTACCTGGGGTAAAACCCGTTGGATGAAAATGGATCTACAAAAGGAAGTTTGGTGTAGATGGGCAGGTAGAAACCTATAAGGTAAGACTTGTTGCAAAAGGTTTTCGTCAAAAACCAGGAGTGGACTGTTTCCCCCCAATAATAGAAGAGCAAGGCTTTGTTCAAAATTTGAAAAGAGGCGGCGCCTCACGTGCCACGTTCCTTACACGAGGGCGCCAGCGCCAAGAGTCAAGAACTCTGAAGCAGCGCCTTACGTGCCTTGCACGAGGGCGCCAGCGCCAAGAGTTAAAACTCTGAGGCAGCGCCTCACATGCCTTGCACGAGGAAAGTTCTCTGCCATTGGATCAAAAATCCAACGGAGATGATAAATCATCAAAACACAAAATTAAATTTTGATTGAAGAAATATTCCTCAAATCTTCCTGAACAAGAAATATTCCTTTCTGTAAAACATAGCACCGTTGGATTAAAAATCCAATGGTGATTAAAAAAGAAATTCACCAAGTTACAGAATAAGCTTTGTAGGGGAAAATATTTTCCCCAATCTTTCTGAACAAGAAAGATTACGCTCTGTAAAACAGAGCACCGTTGGATTAAAGATCCAATGGTGATTAAAAATCACCAAGCTACAGAATAAGCTCTGTATGGAAAATAATTTCTCAATCTTGTTAAAAATAAGAAAAATATCTTCTGTAAAACAAAAGTCTTTGGATCAAAGATCCAACAGTGGATAAAATCCCCAAATCAATTAAGGATTTCTCAATGAGAGATTTCTTTAACTAAATCAACAAACTTGCCTCCACTATATAAAGGCCCCAAGACTTCAAGTCTTGTAGAGAGGAACCCCCCCATAAACTTCAAGTTCAAAAAAAAAAGAAGAAGAGCAAGCAAAAAAAAGTGTTTTAAGAGAGAAGAAGGAAGAAGAACTTTCTTCAAGGTAAATAAAGATCATAGTATCTCATCTGCATACTCAAGGGTTTAACCCTCATAAAAGAACATAGTTCTTTCTCTGGATCTGAGATCCACGAGACAAGTCTCCCACAAATGAGAATTTAATTCTCATGGGAATGAATTTGTTCTTGGAGATTGAAGATCCAGGGGAGAACAAAGAATCGAACTCTTTAGAAAAATGCACAAAGAAAGTAACAGCGCCGAGCGCCTCACGTGCCCCTCACGTGGGCGCTGGTTAATAAAGAGTGCATGGCACTTAGTGGTTGGCGCCCAGCGCCAAGTGCCTCACATGCCCCTCACATGGGCGCTGCTTAATAAAGAGTGCTTAGCACTCAGTAGTTGGCGCCCCGCGCCAAGCGCCCCATGTGCTCCTCACGTGGGCGCTGCTCAACAAGTAGTGCCTAACACTCAGTGGTTGGCGCTCAGCGCCAAGCGCCCCATGTGTCCCTCACGTGGGCGCCATAAAGAGTGTTTAACACTCCATAAAAAACAAAAAAAAGGGGTGAGCGTCAGAGCCCATATCAATACTCAGCACTGTTTGTACAGAAAAGGGACTGAGCCCAAACAAGTGTTTAACACTTTATTCAAAGGCTGAGTGGGCTGAGTCCAAATTGACCAAAAGTCCCTAATTCAGATCAACCGAGCCTATGTGCTCACAATTTTCCAAATTGGTCTTAGTCCCAAACATGACTATTGATCTTCCAACGGACATTGGTTCAAGGGTACATCTCCTCACATCTCTGATAAATGTCGTTGTAATTCTTCAGCGTCTTCAGAGAGGTGGTGGGTCCCGATAACCAACAACTCTTTATTGTACTCTCAAATGGACGAACACATCCTAATACGGACCGTAATGTCCTTAAACTAGCTACGGACTGTAATGTCCCTAAACTAGCTGTGGACCGCAACGTCCCTAAACTAGCCGTGGACTGTAACGTCCCTAAACTAAAACGATAGATCCCAAATGCTCTTTCGTTGGATCAAAAATGATCCTGAACCCCCGTTCAGTAGATCTAAGTCCAATATCGGATTAACGTATCCTTAACAAATATTTAAGTCGATCTTAATCTCAAACAAGGTTAACGATTCTTAAATCAAATCAAACCCAAATCTAAGAAAATACGGATTTGGACTAATCCACGCCCTACGGACGATAACACAAATCAGTCTCCGTATACAATTCACAGGCAACCAAAAATAAAACAAACACACATGACAAGAAGTGACCTTCTGGAGCAGGAGAAAGTGGTTATCTCTACACGGTAACGTAATTAACTGTAGGGGCTTGCGCTTGTAGGGAAGAGCGTCCCCATAATCAAAAACCCCTTACAACGAGGGGGATCTGAGGAAATCTGCTACAATGGCCACATCCATCCAGACCTCTGATACACAGTGCTATAAATCAGCTTGGCATCTTCGGAGAGGTGGACAGATAAAACAAAATAGCATCTGCCCCTAAATTCAGGCAAGACGACCTATGCGGTTTCGTCCCTGTTTTCGGCGGTAAACAGATTCTGGCACGCCCGGTGGGACTTTTTCCTCTTTCCCCTCCACATTTTGTGTGTCGTGTTTCGCGAACAAAATCGCGGTTTGTTATGGTTGCCCCTGGATTCGAGGTACTAAGATTTGGTGTCTTGCTCCATGCAGAAGAGAAGATGACATCGATGGCTTCCAACTGCACCAATTGCAACAACAACTCCCACTCCTTACCTGCTGGAGGAGTGACTTATGGGCCCCAAGCGGCCCCCATCTTCGCAATGCCAGTGGAACAAGTGACTCAGGCCAGCACTGGACTGTTCTTCGGAACCATACTCTCGCCAATGAGCTTCAATGCTTCAATGCCATTACAAGAAGCCCCAAAGAAGTCGGTCTTCGATCGGCTTGCAACTACCACGGCCCCTCTAAATGGGTCGTCCAAGTCTGTTGTCTCAGTCTTCGACAGGCTAAGCCAAAGCTCAAGTGGGCCCGAAAAGAGACCCGCAATACCTGAAGGGGTTATCCCGAAATAGATAGCCATTCCAACCCCGGTAAACGAAGTCATCAAAGGGGCTTCTCCTGCTAAGGGATCGGTCTTCGCAAGACTGGCCGTTCCAACTCCTGCTACGGGTGAGATCATTACAAGTGCTTCCCCTATTCGAAAGTTAGTCTTCGACGAGCTAGACGTTCCCTCTCAACGGATGTTTTCGACAGGTTGGCACCAAAAGCAGCCTCTCATCAAAGCAAGGGGCATGACAAGGTCACTCCTACAACTGATGTGATCCCATCCGCAAGACACGCTCGACGTCTCCACTGGCGCCGAGTGAGGAATGCTGGGGGCAGTTCCCCTACTGGACTTACCCCACCAGCTCTAAAGGTGAAAATTGATACTGCTGTTCCAACCGGGAACAGTTTCGAACTGCTCAAGAGAGTGCGTAAGAACTTTCCAACCGCCATTTTGAAGAAGTCTCCTCCGCATGTCGAAAACACAACATAGGTAATGCCGGAACAACCTCCTCAGCGGTTGTCCTCCAAGATCCACAGAGTTTGGCCGAAAGTCCAAGACTCTGTAATTGACAAAGATTACTCTCGCTGGCTGAAGAAGACGAAGGCTCGGCAAGAGGAAGACTATCCCTCTGCCATACCACGAAAGGTATCGTCTGCATGGGTGTCTGCCGCAACGGCCCCCTCAACTTTGACCTCCCATAAGAGGAGAAGGCCGGAGAAGATCCCCCTACCTGCGGTAAATTTCAAAAGCAGTGGACCTAAACGCCCCAAGTCTCGGGGCATGGTAGTGCACACGGTGTACATGACTTCCAGTAAAGAGGAAAGTCGTACTTCCGCGGGTCATCGACCACTTACACGGTCTATGACAAAGGCTCAGGAGCAACAACAAAAGCTTCAGGAGATGTTGACAAGGATGGCCGCACTCATTGGGCAGAAAGCAAGCCCCGAAATATCGTCGGAACAACGCCAGGAGCGGGAGACTGACACCGAATTCCTACGAAGGGTGCTTGAAAAGAAAGATAAAGAGGCCGCGGAACAAGCGGCTAATATAAAACAAATGACGCTTCTGTTCTAAGACATGGTTGGGATGATGATCCAGCCGGATCCTCCAGCTGAAGACCCTCCAATAATCATTGAAGACGACAGAGGGAAGACATCAAACCTTCCTCCAGCTTTATCAACAGCCAGGGAAAAGTCCGACGCAGAAGCAATGATAAGATCAAGAATGAGGATGGCGTTCAAAGATAGCGAAGCGGATCCAAGAAGCCACGCGAGTGAGGAAAAGTTAGCTGGAACCTGTCATTTATGAAGAAGATGGGTCGGGAGCACTCTTTCCCTCAAGACAAGACAAGGAAAATATTCAACCTTGTCATGAAGCATCAAATGATGACGCTCCCGGAGTCTCAATACCACGAACAGATAACGAGGTCCATCACCCGGATTACTGCTCCTACCACGAGTAGTGGGACAACCTCTTGAAGACTGCTTCATCTTCAAAGACTGGGTTGAAGATCAGTATCAGAAAGGCGGGTTTGCTCTATCCGACAGTTGGAGGGTAGCCCTGCCACGAAAGCATGAGCTGAGAACAACCTACACTGCGAGGGAAAGTCTATATCAGCATCGAGCTTGGAAACGAGCTCATACTTGCCATATGATAACATTCTCAAAGGAGGGAGAGCACGAGAATATGGACGACCTCTCCCAATGCTTCACAAATGAGGATGAGAACAAGCTGATTTCAGAATTTCCACCGGCGCCAAAAGAGCTGGAAGATGGAATACACACCATAGCAGACAACCTGAGAAAAATTGACTTGGGGACGACAAACGAGCCAAGGCCAACGTTCGTCAGTGAGCTGCTGTCTAAGAAACAGGTAGCCACGTTAAAGGACGTGCTTATGCAGTATAAAGACTATTTCGTATGGAACTATTCCGAGATGCCGGGATTAGATCCAGAGATAGCTGTGCATAAACTGGCGATATCGCCGGACGTCAAGCCAGTTAAACAGGCGCCAAGAAGAATGCGGCTCAAGCTTGAGATGAGTATCAATACCGAAGTCAAGAAGCTAATCGACTCCGGCTTCATCCAAGAAGTTCAATATCCTGACTGGATCGCCAATATCGTTCCAGTAATGAAGAAAAATGGGACAATACGCATCTGCGTAGATTTTCGGGATCTCGACAAAGCTTGTCCGAAAGATGACTTCCCAGTGCCTGTCACCGAGTTGATGATCGATAACACATCCACCCATGAAGTCTTCTCCTTCATGGACGGATCCTCAGGGTACAACCAAATCAAGATGCATCCTGAAGACCAAAAGCATACTGCTTTCCGGACTCCACTGGGCATATTCTGCTACAAAGTGATGCCATTCGGTCTGAAGAACGCTGGCGCCACCTACCAGAAGGACATGACAAAGATCTTCGATGACCTTGTACATGATATTATCGAATGTTATATCGACGACCTCGTGGTTAAAAGCAAATCATATAAGGAACACTGGGAGCATTTGAAAATAGTGTTCTAGCATCTTCGGAAATATAATCTGAAGATGAATCCTCTGAAATGCGCGTTTGGAGTTTCCTCGGGAAAATTCCTAGGATTCATCGTACGACACTGGGGCATCGAAATAGACCTGTTAAAGATTAAGGCGATTATGGAAATGCCTTCGCTAAGAACTCTCATGCAATTGCGGTCTCTCCAAGGAAATCTCGCGTATATCCGGCGATTCATAGCTAACCTCTCCGGCAAATGCCGCCCCTACAGTCATCTAATGAAGAAAGGGACCTCGTTCATTTGGGATCGTAAATGCCAAAGTGCACTGGACAAAATCAAGCAATATCTGCAGAACCCGCGTACTGACCGCGCCGGTTAAGGGAAAGCCTCTCATCCTGTACACAGCATCCCTTGACAGTTCTTTAGGCGCGTTATGGGCATAGAAGAACGACCAGGGGAAGGAGAGAGCTCTCTATTATTTGAGTCGAGTTCTCCTAGGGGCAGAAAATAACTACTCCCCTATCGAAAAGTATTGCCTGGCACTGATCTTCGCAGTAACGAAGCTCCGACATTACGCCTTGGCACATGAGGTCCATCTCATATCAAAGGTGGATCCTTTCAAGTATTTGATGTCAAGAGCCATGCTAACAGGACGGCTTGCCAAATGGGCCCTCCTCTTGATGGAGTTCTGGATAGTATATCGACCCCTCAAAGCAATAAAAGGGCAGGCCGTCGCCGATTTTCTCGCTGGGCATCCGATACCTGCCGACTCTGCCTTGAACTGCGAGTTGCCGGACGAACACGCGTTTGGTGCAATTGACAGGAAGAAAGAAGGGAATGATACCCGATGAGAACTCTACTTCGATGGAGCGTCCTCCTTGAAGAAGCGAAAGAAAAACATCCCCATGATTAAAGCCGGGGTGGGCCTTATTTTCATGACTCCACAAGGAGGGATTATGCGTTTTGCCCTTTCCTTAACGGAGCCAAGAACAAACAATGAAGCTGAGTATGAAGCTTTGATAGAAGGTCTCGAGATTGCTGTCAACATGGGGATCGAAAACCTCCTCATATATGGAGACTCTTAGCTGGTCGTTAGCTAAGTAAATGGCGACCACCAGACGTGCAAGCCAGAACCGATCAGGTATGGTGAGAGAGTGCAGCAATTGCTGACGGAAATCCCCTCCTACACCCTGGAAAGCATACCGCGTGCGGAAAATAGCAAGGCGGATGTGTTAGCCAAGCTTGCTAAAGAACTGGCTGACAAAAACCTCGATGACATAAAGATCATTGTGCAAAGTCGCCGGATTCTTGCACCAGCAGAAATATCTCCGAAGACGTCTAAAGGAGTGGAAGCAACCGAACACGAGGCCTTCTAATTGGAGGATGAAGAAAAGATAAAAGATTGGAGAGAAGTCTTCATAGACTACTTCAAATCCCATCGAACGCCCGAAGACGCGTTGTCAAGACATCAGCTCATGAAGTGAGCCCTGTCTTTCGCCTTCGTCGATGGTACTCTTTATAAGAGATCGTTCAATTGTCTATGGCTGAGATGCCTAGGACCAGAAGAAACCAAAAGGGTCGTTCAAGAAACTCATGACGGACTCTGCGGTTCCCATTAAGCGGGGCCAAAGATGAAGCTGAAGATCAAAAGAATGGGCTGCTATTGGCCCACAATGGTTCAGGACTGCCTCGAATATGCGAAGCAGTGTCACTCGTGCTAAATTCACGGGGACTTCATCCACCAGCATCCAAATCCGCTACACCCAACGCTGGATAGCTGGCCATTCGAAATGTGGGGGACCGATATAATTGGGCCCATCGAGCCAACATCATCCAATGGACATCGGTTCATATTAGCAACAACCGATTACTTCTCTAAATGGGCAGAAGCAATACCGTTAAGAGAGGTGAAAATGGAGAACATCCTCCATTTCTTCAAGACACATGTCATCTATCGGTTCGGCACTACGCGGCGGATCATCTCGGATAATGGGCCAGCATACAGAAGCCATAAGATCAGCCGCTTCGCATAATAGCATAAAATAGATTGGAGATATTCTTCAGTTTATAATCTCCGAGCTAACGGTCTAGCTGAAGCTTTCAACAAGACCTTGACAAAGATCATAAAGAAAACGGTATCTAGAAATAAAAAGACTGGCACGAGAGATTGCATGAAGCTCTCTAGGCCTATCGGACTACGTTCAAGACGGCCATGAATACAACGCCATTTGCGTTAATATTCGGCACAGAAGCGGTACTTCCCTTGGAGATAGAGCTACCCTCTCTACGATTGGTGGTTCGGTACGAACCGACGGATGAAGAAAATGCCCATCTTCAGCTCGAGGAACTTGATGCCCTCGATGAAATTCGTCTCATGGCGCAGCAAAACCTAGAAGCTTACAAAGAGAGGATGACGCGCTCATACGAAAGACCGACTAGGACGAGAACATTCCGCCAAGGCGAACCCGTGTTAGTCGTAAAAAGACCTATGATCCCCAACCGTGCCAAACGGGGGAAATTCGAGCCAAACTATGAGGGCCCATACATCATAGATAAGGTCTACCAAGGTGGGGCCTACTTGCTCTTGGATATGCATGGAGAAAGACCTTTCTGTCCAATAAATGGTCGGTTCCTTAAGAAATACTATGCTTTACAAGTCACGGCTCGGGTTAATGATGGATGACGATGCTCGTGTCCGCTCACTATCTCCCTGAGTCCAAACTCTATAAGTAGTATTCAGCGAAACCTCACTTCAAAAGAACCATGGACCGCAACGTCCTTAAACTAACATTGGACCGAGATGTCTTTAAACTAACAATGGACCGAGATGTCCTTAAACTAACAACGGACCGAGATGTCCCTAAACTAACAATATCGCCTCTAATACGGCGATAGTAGAATGCAAGTCCACAAGCCCCAGCGGTGAGGACTGCAACTCAAATCCCACCAGCAAACAGATGGGTCACATGCGGCGAAACTATTCTTGAGAGTTTCATCGTGTAAAAAAACGGTACGTCCACAAGCGAAATGGGCGTGGACGAAAATCCGAAAGGGCTCCGTGAGTAAAAACTGCAGGACTGCCGGTGAGTTCGTGAAAACCCGAAAGGTCGCAGACTCGTTAAAAAAAATTCATGCACACTTGCAAGGTCCACTCGACCTTGTATGGAGAAAATACCTACGCGAGATCCTTACGACTCACAAGGGAGCAACACACTTAGGGATCCCTACGATTCCTAAGGAGAAATTGCAGTTACGAGATCCCCACGACTCGTAAAGAGAATTCCGCCCATGAGACCCTCATGGCTCGTAGGATTCAAAAAGCCTTAAGCTACAGGGATCTGAACCTGTTCTTAAGCTATCACATTCCTCAAGTTGCCCTACAAGCGGTTCAATAATGACCCTTGTATACAATCCACGGGCACAAATAAACGTCTCCCTCACCAAGTCCCACCAACGACGAGGAATGTCCTCATGTGGTGAACAACACTTGTAAGTCCTCTCAACTTATAAGGAGAAAACACTCTTGTAAGATTCTTAAGACTTGTAAGAGAACACACACTTAAGAATCCCCACGATTTCTAAGGTGAAAACACACCTACGAGATCCTCACGACTCGTAGGGAGAAACACATTTATGAGACCCTTACGGCTTGTAAAGTCGAAAAGCCTTAGTCAACATGATCCTAATTCTGTTTGCTAAGCCACTTTTGTTCGAATTGATAAAGGCAAAAGATAATTCGCTCCTGGCAATATCCCAGTTGTAGCGATGCTGATGCCTAAATCGGTATCAAATTCTAAGTTCTTTCATGGCAAATGATGATTCGCTCCTTTCCATATTCTAGTCGCAGCGTTACTGATACTAAGATTGGCATCAAATCTTGAGTTCCATACTCGTAGCAAAAAATCAACGAGCCAAAAATGGATGTGAAATAGCCAAAATGATATGGCAACTTGCAACAAAAATCAACAAGTAAAATATATGCATACAAAAATAGCCGAAATGATTGGGCAACTCGCAATAAAAAGTAGCGAGTAAAGAAAAAGAAAAACAGCCGAAATGATTGGGCAATCGCGATTTTCGTGATATAAAAAGCTGAAATGATAGAGCACCACATAAAGAAATAAAAAATGAAATGAAATTTCTGCCCTGCAGGTGAGATCACATTGACCCCTGTATATAATCCATGGGCACAAAAAGATAGGGAACCATATCGTCCCACCAGGCTTCGTCAAAGGGAAGCCAGATCTCGATGGCTACACCTATAGCCTAGAAATCAATAACGACGTTCTTTATCGTTCCTACCAGAAGAAGATACGACGTCAACAAAAGGGGGCCACAGCGAAGTCCCCTAATTCCAAATCTCGATGGTTCACAGACAACATAGAGACTACCTCAGAGCCATGGTAAAGTCCCCTAGTTCCAAATCTCGACGGTTCATAGAAAACCTAGAGACTATCTCGGAGACACGTCAAAGTCCCCTAGTTCCAAATCTCGACGGTTCACAGAAAACCTAGAGACTACCTCGGAACCATAGCAAAGCCCCTAGTTCCAAGTCTCAACGGCGGCATCCATAGCCTAGAGATCAACCAACAGCGTTCTTCCTCCCTCCAGCAGGATACAGGCGCGACATCAACAAAACGGAGCTATGGCAAAGTCCCCTAGTTCCAAATCTCGACGGTTCACAGACAACCCAGAGACAACCTCGACATTCATCGCAATATTGCAGACACAATGTCAATAAACGAAGCAAAGGAAGATCCCTAGTTTCAGGGTCTTGACGACAACTTAAATGAGACCTGAAAGACTATCGGAGACTATCCCACTCCAGCACGGAGTGGTCATGACTCATCGGGGCTCCCAAACCGAGCCTAATCTCAAGTAAAAAGCGATATAGAATATCCCTGACGCTTGCTCTTTCAATGGTAATATTACCTGGAAGATTACTTGAAGGCGTCTTGTCCAGCCCCCGAAGGGATCAGAGACACGACAGTCGCGGGGCTACCCGAACGGCAAGATTGCATATCGGGAATATATCGGCCAACGCGACGGTGCGACGGGTAAATAACCCTAGTACCACAGACCCTAACGGACTTCTATTAGCAGGAGTTAACTGTGACGTTAAGACACCCTTGAAAGAACTTCTTGATTGGTCTCGACTCGTGAGGAAATTAGTGTCCTTGCGAGAACTTCTCGATTCGTTTCGACTCGTAGGGAAAAGCCTTAGGCAATAGGGATAATGACATATTTTCTAAGCACTGGGGCCCTGCAAGTCGGTCCAAGATGGACTATTGCATACTATTCACGGGCCATACTCTCCAAAGTCGAATCTCGACAAGGAGGGAAACAACCACTTATGAGTCCTCTCAACTTGACGGGAAAAATTCTCTTGTAAGATCCTTACGACTCTCAAGAGAAAACACACTTAGGAGTCCTCACGACTCCTAAGGAGAAAAGACGCCTACGGGATCCTCTCGACTTGTATGGAGAAAAGTATTTATGAGACTCTCAGAGCTCGTAAAGTTGAAAAGTCTTAGGCGGCAAATCTGAACCTGTCTTCTAAGACATCGCTGCTCTGCAAGGAGATCAAGGTAGACTATCTACAAGATGCATTTGCTAAAGGGACACGCCCATATAAAATGAAGTATGTCTTTTATTCATGAATTCAAGTGAATACAAGATACATTTCACAAAGGAATCAAAATGAATACATGTTATTCGTAAACCACAAGTTTACGGTAAAAAAAAAAGGGAGTTACAAAGATGGTTATTGAGGAGGAGGCGTCTTCAATAAATCAGCAAGCCGCTCGCGCGTTCCTCTCAATCCTTTCTCGTGATCAGCCGCCGCGGCCAACTTTGCTTCCACTTGAGCTCGTTGCCGTAAATAGAACGAAAGCTTCCCATCGGCTTCTAGTGTGGCAGCTTCACAGTCTTGCATGACCCACTCGGAGAAGTCAAGCGCCTTCCTCTGCGTCAACCCATCCAAAATACACCCATCCAAAATACATCACTGGAAACTGTCGAAAACGACTTTCAGCTGTGTAGCATTCGCTTCAATCTGGGTGCGCAGTCGGACGGATTCGCTGGAAGCCACCTCATGTTCCTTTCGTCTTAAGGTCGCCTCTTGTTCAAAATGGCAAATGAAAGGAACACTACGCTCGTTCCAAGCAGCCCACTGAGAGTTCGAATTTAATACTTCAAGAGATGGACGCTGGAGTTCAATCTCGTGCAGGCAAGCCTCGATCTTTCTGCAGTAATCAACTCAAGAGCCGATAAGATCTTCATCATGGAAGTTCACAAGTGTCGCTAGCATTGGGTTAACTTCGACAACAAAATCTGCAGCTGATGTAAGGGCCTCCGCGTCAAGATCCTCGACGAATTCGCTCAACATTCGACGGCTGCTCGCGGCGCCCCTGGAAGATATGCGTTTGGCAAAAGGCCCTGCGGGCATCGGAATGCAAGACTCGAAGGGAACAGGAGCCAGTGCAATTGCTGCAAAATGAATTACGGTCAAATGCCGACTCAGGAAATGAAGGAAACATATGATCGATGAAGTTTATTATACCAGCTGTGACAGGCGGCAGGACGGGGAGCATCGGAGGCACGATTGTTCTTTCACCCCCTCCCTCGACCCGTAACGCTATATCCAATATGAAGAAGAATTAGCAACAACATGTCTAAAAGAAAGGAAGAGATGTCAGCTGAAGAATATACTAACCAATACCAGGAGGCGGAATGACTTCCGACTGGAAGGAGAAATGCGGGTTCAACATCCGGTATAGATGGTCAAAAAGGACTCCTGCAGAGTTGCGACAATTTACTGTCAATACAAGGAGGATGGTACCCATAGTAAAACAGATAAATCGTAAACCCATAGCTTCCAATATTTGAGAGGGCACAGAAGAAAGCGAGGGGACAACGACCGTTAGAGCGGCGACCGGCGACACTTCTTCAGATGGCACAGCCTCAGGGTTCGAAACAGCTATACTCAAGACGAACAAAATATCATTAGAAGGGCTGAACAGGATTGAAAAACTTGAAAATAGCGACTCAGCGACTACCTGCTAAATCATGGACCGAAACCATGACGGAGGCATCACCGGGTGTAATGACTTCTTCGCCCTCTCTCGGAGGAGTAGATTCTGCGCCCATAGTTTCATCCCCTGACTCAACGAGGGCCGTCGTGATGCTTGCGACGCCCGCCGATACTAAGAAGCCATAGGGAGAAAGGGCAGCGGTCTGGACAGTCCCAGATTCCAGAGAAAGGGTAGCAACTTCGGGCGCTGTAACCGCCAGAGTTTCACCTGTCATCCCATCGCCAAGACTTGGCCCTGCAGAAAAAGGATATGTCAAAATTCGAAGATCAAGTTCTAATAAAAGACTGGGCGTTACGTTACCTTGGAGTAGCTTTTCAGTTTCTTCTCGAGATGCGCGTGCAATCTGTCTACGGGCGGTAGAAAAGGCAGAGGGAACATCCGCCGAAGGAGTATCAGCAAGCGGAAGAGCCTGCACCTACGGCCAAACCGGCATCGCATGCTTCCTATGCTTCCTTTCGGTCTGAGCAGTGAGAAATGATCTCCTCAAGACCTCTGACATGGGGACGTCATCGTCCGAGCCAAGCTCTGCCTCTGGAACTGTTACGGCGTCCATCATCGGCTGCTTCAACAAATCCTCCTGCGGGGACGTTGGGAGAGCTGGGGCCACAATAGCTGGCTCTGAAAGTTTTGCCGCATCGCTGCTCGGGATCGGCACTGCACTTGGAACAACCTGAGTCAAGGTAGTCCCTTCAACAAGATGAAAGAGAGGGTCATAGCACGAATAAAAAAAGAATAAAGGCATAATGAACTGAATTTTACCAAGGCCCAAAAAAGCGCGGAGCCTCTCTTCCTCTTCGAATGTCCGGAGGGAAGCCGCGAGAGCCTCTTCGGCAGAAATACCTGTAAAAAAAGAAAGCGTTAATACAAACATAACAAAGAGAAAAGAGATAACCGCAAAAGAACATAACTGAAAGTTTATCAGATTTCACGATAGTAATTAGCACCGCTTCTGCGCGAGCTAGTCGCTCGGAAGCCATAAGGGCAGCCTGGAGATCAGTATCATTCGTAGGCGCGATGAATAAACCTTCATTGGTCCCATACTCGCACAAACCCTCGGTATAAAGTGCATGTGGCTCCTGGCCAAATATGACGTCGGCAGAAAACAATGACTTCTTTTTCTTTTGCGAGTGAGCGCTAGCGGCCGATGACAAGAGCTTGCGCTTAACGGGCATTTTTGGGTAGCGGGTCCCGATTTCCACACCAACGCCAGACTCCGGAGACTGTAGGGATTCTTTAGCACCATGCCTAGGTTTAGGATTGCATCACACATACTATAACAAAAATTTAAGGGGGTGCTAAACAATCCAACCATGAATCGAACTAGAAAAATAGAGTAGCAAACTATAGTATCACATACTACAAGTGTCAAACACTAAAAGGTAAGTAATACAATCTTTGTAGACTTCCTCTAGAGAATCCTTGGATCGAGTAGGGTTTGAACCGGTTGGCTTGTGTCCTTCCAAGTCCACGATGATCCATCACGAAGTCCCTTTGCTCAAGCTCCAACCTTCACTTAATCAAGGATGAAGATGGAACAAACACTCCACACTAGTGGGCTAGACTAATGTGGGATGGTGATGTAGATTTGGATCTCACTTAAAAACCTTTTTTTTTTAATTTCTTCTCTTTCCTTTTAAAACCCTAGAGAGCTTTGAGGAGAGAGAGGAAGAAGGAGATGGCTCAAGCTTGACTCAAGAGAATAATATGAATAACTCTTCCTAAACTCAAGAGAGTAAGTGAGAGGCATGCCATGCTAAACTATGGTTACAAAATATCTAGATATTTTGTAACTTGAGTTTAAGCAAAACCATGGGCTAAAACCATGGGCAATGAAACCATGGTATTGACTTTGTCAACACAAGAAATGAGGGTTGAATAGTCAACCATGATTTAATTGCCATTTCGCTTTTCTCAAATAAACAAAATATATAAATATGCAACCATGTGAGTCTTGCATTGCCACCACCAATGTATCATCAACCATGACACATGTATGCTTGCATGTGTGCATCCATATCAACATATACATACACTCATGCATGCATCATAAAGAAATAGGTTTTAATAAATGAGCTAATGGACTTAATATTAAATCAACACTTAATTTAATATCCCGGTCATATCACATACGGCCCGTCCAATAGAAAATGCCCGATTAAAATATGGTGTCCAATACACGCATTTAATCGAGCTCCCGCTCATATCACATATGCACCCTACATCTTTTCGCCTGAGCTAGGAGACCCCTTTGTGGGACTCTAAGACTCGTCAATACGCTAGCAGTAGGCAGTGATCACATCACCTGCCCACAAACCGTCAGTGGCACAAGCTGTACGTAATGGCTCCTAGGTATTGAGCGATCAGAAAAAACACAAGCAAACCTACTAAAACTCCCGTCGAGCCAACTGACAACACTTACCGTACAGTACGGTCTCTTCATCAGTAGTGCTGCATATCAAGTCTAAGGGTGGTATCATCGACCCCATTAACCCAATAAGTCATGCTACTATATGGCTCATAATGGATCGAGAAACTACTGATAACACTTACCAGTAAATCTCAGCAGCCCTGGCCAGGGACTTCCAGTTATAGCTAATCGGATATAGCGCAACATCAACCCCCAATACCGGGAGAGACGAAACCCCTCCTATCGCTCATTGCCTCCATGTGCCTCGGGACTGTACCCAAAATCCACCTGTTTGCATGACTCAGTAGAGCTGTGGTAGGGTGGAGATCAAAGTATAGTAGGAGGCACACAAGACTCTATGAAGATCTCGGGTCTACAGACTAATCTGTACCAGTGTCACCTGAGAACTGCTATCCGACGATAGATATAATACCACATAGGAGTTCTCGGTGAGTCCGTTCAGTGTACCCAGTCTCACTGAGCACCCGTATACGATCTTTGGTGTCGCCACACCAATAGATATGGGTTCATCCATCGCCCATCATATGGGACAAGCAACGTATACGGTAGTCTACTCTGGTGATATCGATACCCCGTCTTGATATACCCACGACTAGGAACATTTTAAAGATATGCTTATATGAACTACACATGTCCCACTAGTATGGTCCGCATCATAATCTCAGTAGTCAAGCATATCCTTAGGGCTATATCAACATGTACCAAATGAATGAAAGCATAATCAAATGAACATGTCAAGATAAAAGTGCAACCAGATAGCATACTATCATGTCGAGAAAAAATGTCCCCTGAATACATACACACACACATACTGATACATACACTATCATATAATGGCCTCTAGGACATACATATATCCAACAGGGACGCTACAACAACCGTTTCTACAGGAACACGGGGTAGAGGCTTCTCAGGGAAGGGACGCGGGACCACAACTGCATCAGCTTCTCTTAAGGAAGGAAGAACGGTGGTCCGTCGCTTCAAAGGAACTGCTGGATTACCAGCTGGGAAAACATCCTTATGATCAAGTAATAGCCGTCTCTCTTCCCTGATAACAGCACCTGTCGCATGCTTATACCATGCCACATAGGCATTCGAAGCTTTCGGCATGTAGCTTGGCTCATTGATGAGAAAGCTAGACTCCGTGTTTAGCCGCATAAAGTGGTGCAGCGCGCTGCGGATACCCTCTTCCATAGCAACCGGCTCAGCTAAGAAAGCTTCGAGCGGGACACCCTAATCATAACCCAACTGTTGAACAAAACGGTGCGGGTTATACCTTATGAACAATGCTGAGGCGCCTTGCCTGAACACTAGAAAGCTTGGCCTGATCGAATATAAGTGCAGGATCTCCCGAGCCTTCAATGTAGGAGCCCCGTCTTTGAAAGTATCACGCGGCGGTTGCACTGCCTTGGAAGATTCCTTGCCGATAGTTAAGACACTGTCAACAAAAGTCATACTATCCCCGATAATACGCGGGCGAAGGACCAGACGTCGAGCCTCTCGCTGCGATGGATCTAATACGAAAGCGTCAACTAGAAATATGAATCGGGGAAAGTTATAGCTGTCGTAGAAGCGGGGCCATTTATAGACTCCGAAAGCACCAAGCACATGCATTTCGACCCAGGACGTAAAGTAGTGCAGCGGAAGATGTACAGGTTTTACTCCAAGTTGAGTAGTATCCGCTGCTAAGCTCAGGCCGTAGTATAGATGAGCCAGCCCCGCAATCCCAACGGCCACACGCGTCCCCGCAACCATGCAGTGGGCTGGGTAAAAGACTGACGGCCTCATATAGCGAGGGTGTATCAGAAGCATGAACCAGTTCAACCACAAGCCAATAAACCCCAAGAAGAACGTCTCTTCATCGACATCTGAAGCAGCAAGCTCTATGAAAGGAACAACCAGGGTGTCCAGAATGAAGAAGCTTCTTAAATCTGCTTCCACCGTCGGCTCGTTATCCAAACCAAAATCAAACGGGTCGTTAAGCTTGGCGAATTTCCCAGCTTGTTTTGATAAGACTTCTGGGCGAAGAAAGCGAGTGATGAAGTCTGTGAAGTTGACTCCATGCCCTCCAAACTCTAGAAATAGACTCTCGTAAATGTTCAACACCTTGATCAGGCTCGGGAATCGATATTGAATGGCATTCTCTGGGGTTAGGCCCATCACCACTGATTTGGTGGCGAAGAAGTACTCATCAGGGGGAAGTATCTCCTCGTAATGTTCCCCTCTGATGGGTAAGCCGGAGATCTCCGCGAACTCCTCCAAGGAGATTGAAACTTCCCGGTCTGATAGAAGAAAGGTGTGAGTCGGGATGTTCCATTGTTCCAAGAAATCTTTGACCCACCATATAGGGGGCATGGAATACTGGAAAAGAGACGCATAAATTGCGGGGTACAACCCGAGCTTCAGCAGCAGTGATTTCTTGGCCGACAAGATGAATCGATCCCACTGCAGATATCCGGCTGAATGGCGAGGAGTCAAGCCAATCATGTATACTTGTCTCCAAGGGCACGACTCGCCTTGAAATATACGCCGCCCCAAAATATCTAAAGCCATCGGCGGCTGTATAGGTATTGAGGCCATAGAAGGCTGAAGGCGACCCTCTAAGGTCCAGTTGACCTCCTCTACGGTGTAATTCACCTGAGGCGAGTCAGTGTAGTGAATTGCTGAAATGGGCTCTGAGGGTACTGCACAAGAAAAACTATGCCGACCCTAGATGATTTGATTGTACTACGACCCGCATAGATGAAGTGATTTCTGCTCCGGGTCGTGATCTTTAATGAGCGCGAAGACTTCCCTATCCACGGGCGCGTCAACGAAGGCGCTCTCTGAACGAACAAAAGGAAAGGAAGAATCGAAAGCCATGGTACCTGCACGCGCTCTCTGATTTATGCAGCTGTCAAGGGCTTATGCGATAAAAGGCGAGGGTTAGTTGCCAACGCTATAATCTGAATTCTGACACTTGGTAATTTAAAATTGTACCAGACTGCAATGCAAGAGAAAAGGACCAAGGGAGACCCACAAAATCAAAGTGACGATCCATCATTGATGGAACAGTCACTTATTAAGGATGGAATCCTAAGAGGCACCTCATTTATTGAGAAGCCTCATCGGGCCAAGGAGTTGAACTCCCTCGAAAGCAGTGCTCTGCAGACAGAAATCATATCTGTCAAATGTAATTAAGAAGGGAATAAAAATTCCCCAAAAATTTCTAAAGAGCTATGCTCTGTAAAAACAATGGTATAATCCACCAGAACCCTCAAAAGCAAAGCTTTTTACAGAGTAAAACCCTAAGATCTTTAAGATCTGTAAAACAAATTCTTAAGAGTTATTCATGAAAGATGAACAGTGTTCTAATTAATGGGTTAAAGAAACCCTAAAATACATCATAAGATCTAAGATCTCAGAAGAGCAAAGCTCTGTCAAGGGGTTCGATTATAATCCTTACTAAATTTTTGGGCAGAGTTCTAACTCTAAGAAGAGATTTCTTTAGGTAGAGATCTAAGCTCTGAAAGGAGAATTAAATTCTCAGAAGAAAGAAGAACAAAAGAAGATGAACAACAGTCATCTCAAAGGCCAAAGGCCCTACTTATAGGCAGGGGAAGCCGATCCAACTTCCAAGAAGATCCAACGACGGAAAAGCCGCCACCGCTGCACCTACGTGTAAGCCACGTGAGTGCAACGGTGGGTGGGGGGCATTTGTTTCCCACTAATAATAGATGAGCAAGGCTCTGTTCAAAATTTGAAAAGAGGCAGCGCCTCACGTGCCTTGTACGAGGGTGCCAGCGCCAAGAGTTAAAAATTTTGAGGCAGCGTCTCACGTGCCTTGCACGAGGGCGCCAGCGCCAAGAGTTAAAAACTCCGAGGCAGCGTCTCACATGCCCCGCACGAGAGCGCCGACGCCAAAACTAAAAGTTCTCTGCCGTTGGATCAAAGATTCAACGGAGATGATAAATCATCAAAACACATAATTAAATTCTGATTGAGGAAATATTCCTCAAATCTTCCTGAACAAGAAAGATTCCTCTCTGTAAAACAGAGCACCGTTGGAATAAAAATCCAATGGTGATTAAAAAAGAAAATCACCAAGCTACAGAATAAGCTATGTAGGGAAAAATATTTTCCCTAATCTTTCTGAACAAGAAAGATTACACTCTATAAAACAGAGCACCGTTGGATTAAAGATCCAATGGTGATTAAAAATCACCAAGCTACAGAATAGGCTCTGTATGGAAAATATTTTCCCAATCTTGTTAATAACAAGAAAAATATCTTTTGTAAAACAGAAGTTCTTGGATCAAAGATCCAACGGTGGATAAAATCCCCAAATCAATTAAGGATCTCTCAATGAGAGATTTCTTTAACTAAATAAACAAACTTTCCTCCACTATATAGATGCCCAAGACTTCAAGTCTTGTAGAGAGGAACCCCACCATAAACATCAAGTTCAAAAAAAAGGAAAAAGAGCAAGCGAAAAAAAGAAGAGCTTTAAGAGAGAAGACGGAAGAAGAACTTTCTTCAAGGTAAATAGAGATCACAGTATCTCATCTACATACCTAAGGGTTTAACCCTCATAAAAGAACATAGTTCTTTCCCTAGATCTGAGATCCATGAGACAAGTCACCCACAAATGAGAATTTAATTCTCGTGGGGATGAATTTGTTCTTGGAGATTGAAGATCTAGGGGAGAACAAAGAATCGAACTCTTTAGAAAAATGTACAAAAAAAGTAACAGCGCCGAGCGCCTCACGTGCCTCTCACATGGGCGCTGCTTAATAAAGAGTGCATAGTACTCAGTGGTTGGTGCCCAGCGCCAAGCCCCTCACGTGGGCGCTGCTTAATAAAGATTGTTTAGCACCCAGTGGTTGGCGCCCCGCGCCAAGCGTCCCATGTGCCCCTCACATAGGCACTGCTCAACAAGTAGTGCCTAGCACTCAGTGGTTGGTGCTCAGCGCCAAGCACACCACGTGTGGCTTACGTGGGCGCCATAAAGAGTGTTTAACACTCCATAAAAAACAAAAAAAAGGATGAGCGTCAGTGCCCATATCAATGCTCAGCACTGTTTGCACAGAAAAGGGACTGAGCCCAAACAAGTGTTTAATACTTTATTCAAAGACTGAGTGGGCTGAGTCCAAATTGACCAAAAGTCCCTAATTCAGATCAACCGAGCCTATGTGCTCACAATTTTCCAAATTGGTCTTAGTCCCAAACACGACTACTGATCTTCCAACGGACATTGGTTCAAGGGTACATCTTCTCACACCTCTGATAAATGTCGTTGTAATTCTTCAGCGTCTTCAGAGAGGTGATGGGTCTTGATAACCAACAACCCTTTAGTATACTCTCAAATGGACGGACACATCCTAATACGGACCGTAATATCATTAAACTAGCTACGGACCGCAATGTCCTTAAACTAGCCGTGGACCGTAACATCCATAAACTAAAACGATAGAGCCCAAATGCTCTTTCGTTGGATCAAAAATGATCCTGAACCCCCGTTAAGTAGATCTTAGTCCAATATTGGATTAACGTATCCTTAATAAATATTTAAGTCGATCTTAATCTCAAACAAGGTTAACGATCCTTAAATCAAATCAAACCCAAATCTAAGAAAATACGGATTTGGACTAATCCACGCCCTACGGGCGACAACACAAATTAGTTTCCGTATACAATCCACGGGCAAGCAAAAATAAAACAAACACACATGGCATGAAGTGACCTTTTGGAACAGGAGAAAGTGGTTATCGCTACGCGGTAACGTAATTAACTGCAGGGGCTTACGCTTGCAGAAAAGAGCGTCCCCACAATCAAAACCCCCTCACAACGAGGGGGAATCTAACGAAGTCTTCTACAATGGCCGCATCCGTCCAGACCTCCGATACACGGTGCCATAAATTAGCTTGGCATTTTCGGAGAGGTGGATGGATAAAACTAAATAGTATCTGCCCCCAAATTCTGGAAAGACGATCTACGCGGTTTCGTTCCTATTTTTGACGGTAAACTTGGACTATGACGAAACCTTTTCTCCAGTGGCTATGCTCAAATCCATTCGGATCTTACTTGCCATTGCCGCCTACCATGACTATGAAATCTTGAAGATGGACGTAAAAACGGCTTTTCTAAACGAAAGTTTAGAAGAGTGCGTTTATATGGATCGGCCAGAAGGTTTTGTAGAAAGTGGGAGCAGCGGGAAGGTGTGCAAGTTGCTCAAATCCATTTATGGATTAAAACAAGTATCGCGGAGTTGGAACATCTGTTTTGATGAAACAGTCAAGGACTTTGATTTCATCAAAAACGAGGATGAGCCATGTATTTATAAGAAGATTGTAGGACGAACTATCGTATTCCTAGTCTTGTACGTGGACAACATTCTTTTGATAGAAAACGATATTCCTATGCTACAATCGGTCAAGCTGTTCTTGTCATAAAGGTTCTCCATGAAGGACCTGGGTGATGCCTCGTACATTCTGGGGATTAAGATCTACAGAGATAGATCTAAGAGATTATTGAGACTTTCGCAGTCCAGGTAAATAGAGACCGTACTAAAGTGATTTAGTATGGAAGATTCCAAGCACGGTAACATACCCGCTTTGCACGGAATCATCCTTTCCAAAGAGATGTCTCCCAAGACTGATGAGCAGAGAGTTCGCATGAGCATTATACCCTACGCTTCGGCGGTAGGATCTATAATGTATGCGATGCTATGTACCAGTCCAGATGCAGCATACGCGCTTAGCATGGTGAGCCGGTATCAGTCAAACCCAGGTGGGAATCATTAGACGGCTGTGAAGAACATTCTCAAGTACTTGAGAAGGACTAAGGAGATGTTCTTAGTATACGGTAATGGAGACCTTAAGGTTGAGTCCTTTACCGATTTCAGCTTTCAGAGTGATAAGGATGACATCAAGTCTGTTTCGGGTTTTGTGTTTACCCTCAATGGAAGGGCGGTGTATTGGATGAGCTCCAAACAGGACACCATCGCAGACTCGACGATGGAGGCTGAATATATTGCTGTGAACGATATCGCAAAAGAAGCGGTCTGGATGAAGAAGTTCATTACTGAACTTCAGGTAGTTCCGTCTATTGTTGATCCGATACCTTTGTATTACGATAATAATGGGGCTATTGCTTTAGCAAAGGAACCATGGTCCCATCAGAAATCCATACACATCTTAAGGTGGTATCACCTGATCAGGGAGATCATAGATCGCCAGGAGATCGAGGTATGAAGAGTGGATACAAAAGAAAATACGGTGGATCCATTTACAAAGGCCTTCCCTCAAGCGCAGTTCGAGCGACTTTTTGAGATGTTGGGTATGCGGTATGCTAACAGCTGGCCTTAGAGCAGACGTTGGGTATTCGGTACGCCAATTACTGGCCTTTAGTGCAAGTGGGAGATTGTTGGATATGTATGCCCTAGAGGCCATTATTGTATATGTATACATGTGGATGCTGGGGATATGTATGTACATGACATTCTTGCTCAGCTATACAGTATATTATTTGAGTTGTCTTTATCAGGATATGTGTATTTGTTTCTATTGATGTTTTATCCAACTTGCACATATTGATAAAGACTTGATACAGTAGTATACTATTATGGTTTGAATTTATCTTAACATGTGATACGTTATACTCGATATTACATATGGCGGTTACATGTTGATAAAGCCCATAGGATCTTGCTTGACTACCTGCGTTATGATGGCGATCATACTTGTGGGAGCAGAGTAGTCTATAAGTATATTCTTAAATGGTCCCTAGTCGCGTGAGTATCAAGACTGGGCATTGATACTCCAGAGTAGACCAGTGTAAACGTTTCTAGACCCCGACGAGGGGCGATGGTTGGTCTTGCAGCCATTGGTTTGATGCACCTAAGATCGTATACATGTGCTCACTAGGTGAGAGTACACTGGACGGACTCGTAGAGAACTTCCAGATGGTACTATACCTATCGTCAAATGGAAGTTCTCAAGTGACATGTGTACAGGTTAGTCTTCGGATCTGAGATCGTTATTTGTCTCGTATGAGTTTCCACTGTGCTTTGATCACTACCCTACCACGGCTCTACTGAGTCGTGCAAACAGATTTTGGTTGGGTACAATCCCGACCCACATGGAGGCAGTGAGAGATTGTTGGGGATTCGCCTCTCCCGGTATTGGAAGTCGGTATCACACTGTGTTCGATTGATCAAGACCATAAGACCTTGGCGAAGACAGTTGGGATTTAGTGATAGGTTGATTAGTAGTTTCCCGGATTGGTCCTAAGCCGCATCGGCATAAATTATCGGGTTATTAGGGTCTGACGTTTAGCACCTCCTAGACCCGGTATGCGATACTCTTAGACGAAGAGACCGGACTGTACAGAGATTGTCACGGATAGGCTCAGTAGGAGTTCGGATGAGTTTGCTCGTCAGCCTTCCTTTTCGACAGGTACCTGGGTAGCCGTTACGTGCAGCTAGTACCGCTGACGTACTTGTGGTTAAACCCACTGCCAGTATACTGTTGAGTCTATAGAGTCTCATACAGAGGGTTTTCCTGCTTCGAGCGAAACGATGTAGAGGCCGTATGGTTTTATGGTAAGGTTCGATCATATATGTGTACTAAATACACGGATCATAATTCGTACGGATAATACTAGTGGGTTTTGGTTTAAGCCGGATCCTCGTATTATATTCTTGGATTATTTTCGTCTCTTTGTATTTGTATTTTTCGGAATACGGATACGGGTATGTATATACGGTGAAGGGTATTCTTGTAGTTATGCAAGATACTTCTAGAAGAAGACACCTCATTTTAGTTTTTATCATTTTGATTAAATGATTAATGAGGTGGAGGTATGCGGTGTTCATTTGTATTAAATAAAGCATGGATACTTGATGACTCATGTAGTGACTCATGGTTTACTATTGAAGCAAGGTGGTTTCAAGATATTTTGGTGAATTATTGGATGCTTGGTAATTCACAAGACTTGGCCATTCTTCATTCATTCCAACTTGAACACTCTCTTTCCTCCAAGTTTCTCATCTTCTACCTCAAACCCTAATAGTCTCATGTGTTGAGAAACCTAGGGTTCTTAAGACAAAGCAATCCATCATCACTCTCTACATCCTCTAGGCTACTTAGATCAGCATACTAAGTAACCTAGTTACCTGTGTTTGCATCGTAAGTCTCTACACCATCAATGAATAAAGATTTTAACTCATCGATCATAGGTCGGAGATAGATGTCGATATTGTTTCCCGGTGAGTTTGGTCCGTCAATAAGAAGAGGTATAATAAAGTAGGATTGATCCATAACCAACCAAGACGATAGATTATAAACTATTATTACAACGGACTATGTGCTGTGGCTTCCAGCCATATAGTTGAATGGGCAGAAACCATCACTAGCGAGTCCAAGCCTGACATTGCAAGGATCACTACTGAATAGTTCGTGCCTCCTATCGAAATCCTTTCATGCCGGTAAATCTCTTGGATGAATCATTTTTCCATTTTCGCTTGGAGCAGCACGGTGATGTCAAATCATTATCTTGGCTGTTTTCTTGCACCTGAATAGCATCTGCAGCCTCTGTGTTATGGAAAAATATCGTGCTATCTTGACAGGTATATCGGGCTTCTTATCAGATTCTTTCGGTTTATATCTGGCCTCTCCGCATATTGGACATTCTTTCAAATCTAAATTCTCTTTCCGGTACAACACGCAATTTTTGGGACATGCATGATTCTTCTCACGCTTCAGACCCAAATCAGATATCATCTTCTGGGTTTCGTACCAGCTATCGGGCATGTTATTTCCCGGGGGCATAGAATCTTTCAGGAATTTCAGAAGTATCGTGAATGACTTATTGCTCCATCCATTTAGGCACTTAATCTAGAAAAGTTAGACGAACCATGATAGGGTGGAATACTTTGTATTCTCATAAATTGGTCTTTTAGAATTATTCATGAAATTTTCATATTTATCCACACGCGGTCCTTGACTGGAAGGAATGCCATCTTCGGTAGGAATACTATCACCGAGGGCAGCCTCTACCATATCCTCCATTTCTTCTCCTGGAAAGAAGTTATTGTCTTCTTCTTCTGCTGCTGTATTACTGTCTTCTCATTCTTCTTCTGCCGCATTACCGTCTTCTTCTTATCCTTCCCCGTGATATAGCCAAGTTGTATAAAACCTAGTAAAACCATGTTTAACGATGTGAAGCTCTACGATTTCTATCTTCTACCAGAACTTATTTCCACATCTATCGCACGGACAGAGAATCTTCTTTAACACGATCTTATTATGTGCGCGTGCAAATTCAATGAAAGCAGCAACACCTGCGACAAACTTAAATTGCATGCGTTGTTTCCAATCCACGTACATCGAGTCTTTAACTCTGATATACTCATGGGCCATGTTAGATTGTATAACATATAAATTGTAGGTTATGGTGATTATATTGAGAAATCTAAGAACGGGATAGTTATTGACAAAGAAGAAAATCTATAGAGACAAGTTTGTCGTTGAAAAGAATAAATTATCGATTAACAAATTTAGATTTGAAGATATCCAAGTATGAGTTGTATTCTGTGTATGTGCGTTTCAATTTATGATTTCGTTTAGGTGTAGGGTTGTTAGTGTGTATATACTTTGTGTGTGCATTTGTTATGTATTCGTGTTGTATGTGTGTGTTTCGGCTGTCGGGGGTAAGACTTCTATCCCATTAAGAATGTATAGAGCAGACACCCATTCGTTTCTGCTTTCATCTATTTTGAGTAAATTTCGGCAGCACCTCCCCGCTGTTCTTTGAGTACACTGTAATAGAATAGATAATCATTTCAATATTGTGAAATAACGTTGAAATGAACATCTAATTTATCTTTGTACACGGAGAACCAGCGGAAAAGTACCGACGAAATAACTCGAAACGAATGAAAACACAAGTGAATGCAGGTGTTTGCTTTATACATTCCTAGCTTGTCCACACTGGACAAATCTATCGGTTATCATACGATTGAATCTTCTCGTCATATAGACTACACGACGGTTGTTAGCACCGAACTATACCGTCCGATATTCAACAACCTTCATATAGTTCTATGTCACGACGAATATCGAACATATGTTAATCGATAGACGGGAACTAAGTCACACTTTGATTTTCACATATGAGTATCGATGAGAATATGAAAGTTTCATATTATCATCAAGTATCATATATTGGTTTTAAGTTGAACATTTAACTTAAATATGTTTTACGTTTACGTTTCGTTTTTAAGGGTTTGAAGTTTTTAGTTTAGGGTAAAGTTTTCTTATGTTTACGGTAAAATTTTACGTTTACGTTATCATCGATTATCCTGCTGAAGGAACTGGTGCACCCTAAACCCTAACCCTAATTAACCCAAATTTACCCAAATCAACCCAATTAACCCAAACTAACCTAATTAATTCAAAGTATCCCTAATTAACCCAAAATTAAGGTAATTAAACCAAATTAAGTCTAATCAACACCCTAACCCAAATTAACCCTATTTTACCTAATTAACCCTAACCCTAACCATCACCCAAATCCTAACCCAAACCCAAATCAAAATTAAACCTAATTAATCTAATTTGCCCAAACCGTAACCCTAATAATCATCCAAACCCTAACCCAAACCAAAATTATCCCTAAATAATCTAATTAACCCTAATCCTAATCATCACCAACCCCATTTTACCTAATTAACCTAAATTAACCATAACCCTAACCCTATTTTACCTAATTAATCCAAATTAACCCTAATCATAATCATCACCCAAACCCTAGCCTAAATTAACCCCTGATTAACCTGGCCCTATAATCCTAACCCTAACACTAAAATCAACAACAATAACACCAAAAACAACAAAATTATACATTAAATTCCTAATTAATTTACAGAAATAAAAAACATAACTAATTAGGAAAATTCAATTTCAAATTATATATATAAAGTCATCTCTGCTAAAGACTGGCCGGCGGCAAAGAGCTCGAGGAGGTGGAGAGCAAGAGCTCGACGAGGTGGAGGAGGCCGGAAAGATGGAGCTCGAAGAGGTGGAGGCGGCGACGAGGAGCTTGAAGAGGTGGAGGCGGCGACGAGGACCTCGATGTCAATTAGCGGCGACGAGAAACTCCACGACGAGCTCGATCGACAGCGATGGAGGAGGAACTCGCCGACGAGCTTGATCGGCGAGGAGGGGCGAGAAGTCGACGACGAGATCGACGAGAAGCGGGAGAGATTAAGGTTGGTGGGAAATTAATTTTGGAGGACGGTGGAAAATTACTTAGCTTTATTTTTTTTTAAAAATAATCTCTTGTTGCCCATACGGATTAATCCGTAGGGTTTTCTTTTGCGGTACTATAGGACCAAATAAAAAGATTACATTTTAAAAAAAATTAATTTATTTATGCCCCTACAATTGGCATCGTAGAGGTAAACAATACCCCTATGGAGTAAACCATAGAGGCAATAAAAAGTTGCCCCTACGAATTGCTTTATCCGTAGGGGCAATCCCTCGTTGTAGTAGTGTTTATTTTGCACAAGAAGTGTCAAACCACATTTTGTAGATGCTAGCAAGCTTAGAATCTATATAAACGCAGATCCTAGATCTGAAAAGTATTACAACAATTTGTTTGTCGAGGAATAACTGTAGGAAGTTATATGTCTTCTACATTAACACCACGAAATTTGTCAAAAATCAAGAAATATATAATAAGACCAAATATATATATAAGCTTTATGCAGTCTTCATCATTTATTCCAAATTTCATTAATTAATTTATTCCTCTTTATTTAATTCACCAATATATATTTGGCCCTTCCTCATAACAACATGATATCAGAGCATATAATCAGCAGCAGTAGAGTCAAACATCCGTCAATAACACTCATAAAGCTGAATGTCCATTCGGAGACGGAAGTACCAAAAACCATCCACCACGGCCGTGCGAAGCGTGGCGATCCCCCTCGTCATGAAAAAGTCTCCGGTGCCACCAACCACCGATAGATCTCGCATCTCATCCATTACACTGTTGTCTCCAATCATCGTAATAGTGCCTTTGTACTTCTTACTGTGTCGAACTTAAGAGTGGCGGAGAACATAGCACTGAAGTTGGTCCTCATGTTGAAGCTAGATGTAGAACCCCAGGAGAGAGAAGATTGTTATCTGAGGTGGCAGGGTCATCGAAGACGATGAACCTGCAGAAGTAGTTGAATTCGCTGCTAAAGTTCGCGGCCGGCTTCACAATCTCGGCAGAGGTCGCCTTGGCTTCATTGGTGCCATTGAAGAGGGTGTTATGGTAGTAGAGGACAATATATATGCTTGCAGGGCTTGTTTTTCTTTATTTTGGTGTGAGCATTTGCTTGGTCATGTTTCAATAGGATGAGGAAGATGAGTGTCATGAATATAAATTGATAATAATTTGATTTTTGGGACTGCATTGTTTCTTTCCTTTTGTGAGCAAGCTTCTTAGGTTTTCTATCTGTTTATATACTAATCTAGCAGAGGGATATTTTAGAAATTCTTTAATTTGTAAGTCCACTCATTTAGATTACTGCCAACTACAGCTCATGAATAATTAGGGTTTACACTTTCATTCATTGTATATACCGCCCATTTGAAATAGGAATCACTTCAAGCTGAAGGGGTTTTATTTATATGCAACCAGCATGTGAAAATTTTGCATCTCACCGGGAAAACTCGCTTAAAATTTATCCAACTAAAATAACCATAACCATTACGAAATTCTATCCTTAGAAAATGCCTAGCTAAGTTTTACTTGGCACTTTCCTTGACAAGTAGGTGGGTTTTTTATATTTCCCACCGGACTTTCTATTGGAGGCATGCCGGTTTTAATGATGTCGTCATAAAAAAGATTTGAAAATGACATGCATCTATAAGAAGGTTGGTGGAGAATCAAAAACACACCGGCTTGATAGGTTTGACATTTTTATTTTCTCTTATAGCATTAGTTTAGGATAGATATATATGGGTCATGCCGGTCCGTCTAATTGAACGGGCAAATAGATATAATTGGTGTTCGGTCGCAAGATCAAATCGATTCGGATCAGTTATTAAAGCGACCATCCGAACCCTAATAGGATCATGGTCCGGGTTGGTTGGTTAGTAGTATCCTATCTCTACCATGGATGTAGGAATGGATTCTGGACATATCACCTACAAATATACGACATCGTCTCTCTTTCTTCATCTCTTCTTGGGTCAAGATTAATGGCATAAACTAAATGGGTCAATAACTTTGTTTTGACATGCATCATTTAATGGGCTCTTTGACAAAAGTTTACCATATTGCTTTGCCTTTCTTGTTAGCTTTATATGTACCAATTAAGTCCATTAATTACTTGTACTCGATCTAAAGAAGATCTATAAAAATATGGAATTTTGTAGCCTAGTCTTTCTTCATTGATTGTAAGGGGCTGTTTGGTTGCAGGATTATGGAATTTGGATTCCAAAAATAGTACGGTTGAAATTTCTGGATTTGGTAATTTGTTGTTTGGTTGGTTTTGGATTTGTAGATCTGGATTTGTAGATCCTTGTAATCTTTGTTTGGTTGTTGGAAAAAAAATAGGATTTGGATTTGAGGATTTTAGAGAGAGATAGAGAGAGAGAGGATTGTTAAATAAATAAAGTGCATGTGCCCCATCTAAAAGTACAATGAATAGTGCCGAATCCTTGAGAATCCTTGAAAATTTTTAGGATTCATGAATCCTTCTTTTGTGGTGGGCCCCCCATATAAAACAAAGGAATCCTAGAAATCCTAATCCTGCAACCAAACACAAAATTGTGGAATCCTAGGATTCCACAATCCAAAATCCAAATCCAAACCCAAACCCATAATCCTGCAACCAAACAGGCCCTAAAGGAATCTGTTGTGACTTGGACAAGATCGCGGGGAAACTTTTGTTTAATGTGGCGTTGTGCAATTGGATGGAAAAATTAGTCCAAGGTTTTCACTTGAGCAATTGTCAAATACTATATTTTAAGGATTCATATCGTAGAAGTAAAACCCTGCATGATATGGATAACATGAAAGCTTATGCACATGGTGTAGAGTTCACTTCTACTATGAATGTGATCCATACAAGTTTGTTTAATAGATATATAATAACACAAACGCTGCCCATCGGTCTACACCCTAAAAGTGTTCAATTTTAATGGTAAAAGAAGTCGAATGATCTAATTTTGGTTTAGAACTTGTTTTTGTTGTTGAGGCTTGAAATTGAACATCTTTAAAGGTTTCAATTCTTGAGCAAAATAAGTGCTTGCAAGGGTAGATCTAATAGGGGAGCAGAGGGGACACATGCTCCAAATGAAATTTTATAAAAGTACGTATATAAAGCATCACGGCAATAAAAAATAAAATAAAATAAAGTTTCCTCTGCCCTGCAAGTATGTCCATATTGACTCTTATATACAATCCATGGGCACAAATGAAAGAAAGGGAACTATACTTTCATACCAGGATTCGTCAAAGGGAGAGCCAGATCTCGACGGTTCATATACAACCTAGAGACTAGCTCGACACTCTTCTCATTCCAACAGCGTGCAGACGTGACGTCAACAAAGCTCCAAGGAGCCAAATTAAAAAAGAGTAATGGCAAAATCCCTGCTCCAACTCAACGTTTCTTCTAGATGAAGACGCAACGTCAACAAACAAAAGTGGACTGATGGAAAAAATCCTAGCTCCAGCTCGACGTTCTCCTCATTCCAGCATGGTGCTGGCGTAACTCTAGATCTGGATTTGTAGATCCTTGTAATCTTTGTTTGGTTGTTGGAAAAAAAATAGGATTTGGATTTGAGGATTTTAGAGAGAGATAGAGAGAGAGAGGATTGTTAAATAAATAAAGTGCATGTGCCCCATCTAAAAGTACAATGAATAGTGCCGAATCCTTGAGAATCCTTGAAAATTTTTAGGATTCATGAATCCTTCTTTTGTGGTGGGCCCCCCATATAAAACAAAGGAATCCTAGAAATCCTAATCCTGCAACCAAACACAAAATTGTGGAATCCTAGGATTCCACAATCCAAAATCCAAATCCAAACCCAAACCCATAATCCTGCAACCAAACAGGCCCTAAAGGAATCTGTTGTGACTTGGACAAGATCGCGGGGAAACTTTTGTTTAATGTGGCGTTGTGCAATTGGATGGAAAAATTAGTCCAAGGTTTTCACTTGAGCAATTGTCAAATACTATATTTTAAGGATTCATATCGTAGAAGTAAAACCCTGCATGATATGGATAACATGAAAGCTTATGCACATGGTGTAGAGTTCACTTCTACTATGAATGTGATCCATACAAGTTTGTTTAATAGATATATAATAACACAAACGCTGCCCATCGGTCTACACCCTAAAAGTGTTCAATTTTAATGGTAAAAGAAGTCGAATGATCTAATTTTGGTTTAGAACTTGTTTTTGTTGTTGAGGCTTGAAATTGAACATCTTTAAAGGTTTCAATTCTTGAGCAAAATAAGTGCTTGCAAGGGTAGATCTAATAGGGGAGCAGAGGGGACACATGCTCCAAATGAAATTTTATAAAAGTACGTATATAAAGCATCACGGCAATAAAAAATAAAATAAAATAAAGTTTCCTCTGCCCTGCAAGTATGTCCATATTGACTCTTATATACAATCCATGGGCACAAATGAAAGAAAGGGAACTATACTTTCATACCAGGATTCGTCAAAGGGAGAGCCAGATCTCGACGGTTCATATACAACCTAGAGACTAGCTCGACACTCTTCTCATTCCAACAGCGTGCAGACGTGACGTCAACAAAGCTCCAAGGAGCCAAATTAAAAAAGAGTAATGGCAAAATCCCTGCTCCAACTCAACGTTTCTTCTAGATGAAGACGCAACGTCAACAAACAAAAGTGGACTGATGGAAAAAATCCTAGCTCCAGCTCGACGTTCTCCTCATTCCAGCATGGTGCTGGCGTAACTCTAGATCTGGATTTGTAGATCCTTGTAATCTTTGTTTGGTTGTTGGAAAAAAAATAGGATTTGGATTTGAGGATTTTAGAGAGAGATAGAGAGAGAGAGGATTGTTAAATAAATAAAGTGCATGTGCCCCATCTAAAAGTACAATGAATAGTGCCGAATCCTTGAGAATCCTTGAAAATTTTTAGGATTCATGAATCCTTCTTTTGTGGTGGGCCCCCCATATAAAACAAAGGAATCCTAGAAATCCTAATCCTGCAACCAAACACAAAATTGTGGAATCCTAGGATTCCACAATCCAAAATCCAAATCCAAACCCAAACCCATAATCCTGCAACCAAACAGGCCCTAAAGGAATCTGTTGTGACTTGGACAAGATCGCGGGGAAACTTTTGTTTAATGTGGCGTTGTGCAATTGGATGGAAAAATTAGTCCAAGGTTTTCACTTGAGCAATTGTCAAATACTATATTTTAAGGATTCATATCGTAGAAGTAAAACCCTGCATGATATGGATAACATGAAAGCTTATGCACATGGTGTAGAGTTCACTTCTACTATGAATGTGATCCATACAAGTTTGTTTAATAGATATATAATAACACAAACGCTGCCCATCGGTCTACACCCTAAAAGTGTTCAATTTTAATGGTAAAAGAAGTCGAATGATCTAATTTTGGTTTAGAACTTGTTTTTGTTGTTGAGGCTTGAAATTGAACATCTTTAAAGGTTTCAATTCTTGAGCAAAATAAGTGCTTGCAAGGGTAGATCTAATAGGGGAGCAGAGGGGACACATGCTCCAAATGAAATTTTATAAAAGTACGTATATAAAGCATCACGGCAATAAAAAATAAAATAAAATAAAGTTTCCTCTGCCCTGCAAGTATGTCCATATTGACTCTTATATACAATCCATGGGCACAAATGAAAGAAAGGGAACTATACTTTCATACCAGGATTCGTCAAAGGGAGAGCCAGATCTCGACGGTTCATATACAACCTAGAGACTAGCTCGACACTCTTCTCATTCCAACAGCGTGCAGACGTGACGTCAACAAAGCTCCAAGGAGCCAAATTAAAAAAGAGTAATGGCAAAATCCCTGCTCCAACTCAACGTTTCTTCTAGATGAAGACGCAACGTCAACAAACAAAAGTGGACTGATGGAAAAAATCCTAGCTCCAGCTCGACGTTCTCCTCATTCCAGCATGGTGCTGGCGTAACTGTCAAATGAAATTAGAGCAATGGTATATTCCTAGCTCCGGACCTCGTTGGCGATACATACAACATAAACGTCATTTGGATATCTACCCAACTTCAGCAAAGAATCGGTATGGCATCACCAAAATAAAGTGGAGCAACGGCATATCCCTAACTCCAGATCTCGATGGCAACATCTACAGCCTTGAGATCAACCTGACGTTCCTTCTCAGTGCAGACGCGACGTCAACAAAGATCCAAGGGCCGAATAAAAAAGGAGCCATGGCAAAATCCTAGCTCCAAGTCTTGACGGTTCATATACAACTCAGAGACTATCTCGACGTTCCTTCTCATTCCAGCAGGATGCGGACATAACGTTGACAAAAGATCCAAGGGTCGAAATCAAAAAGGAGTAATCCCAAAATCGCAGCTCCAATTCGACGTTCCCTCTCAGGGCAGACGCAACGTCAACAAAAAAAAAGTAAAGTGATGGCAAAAATCCTAGCTCCAGCTCGACGTTTTCCTCATTTCAGCAGGATACGGACACAACAATCAAATAAATGTGAAGCAACGGTAAAATCCTAGGTTCAGATCTTAATGACAATATCTAAAGCCTAGAGATCACCTCGACGTTCTCTTCATTCCAGCAGGCTGCGGGCGTAACTATCAAATGAAATTGGAGCAATGGCATATTCCTAGCTCCGGACCTTGATGGTGATACATACAACATAAAGGTCAGTTGGATGTCCACCCAACTTCTGCAAAGAATCGGTATGACATCACCAATATAAAGAGGAGCAACAACATATCCCTTGCTCCAGATCTCGATGGCAACATCTACAGCCTAGAGATAAGCTCGACATTCATTCTCAGTGCAGGAGAAATGTTAACAAGGACACAAGGGGTCAAATAAAAGTGGAGCCATGGCAAAATCCTAGCTCCAGATTCCAATGGCGACATCTACAGCTTAGAGATTAGCTCGATGTTCTTCTCATTCCAACAGGGTGTTGACGTGACGTCAGCAAAGCACCAAGGAGCCAAATCAAAAAAGGAGTAATGGAAAAATCCTAGCTCCAACTTGACGTTTCTTCTCGATGCAAACGCAACGTCAACAAACAAAAGTGGAGCAATGGCATATTCCTAACTCCAGTTCGACGTTCCTTCTCAGTGCAAACACAACGTCAACAAAAGACCCAAGGGCCAAAATAAAAAAAAAGGAGTGGTGGAAAAATCCTAACTCCAGCTCGATGTGCTTCTCATGCCAGCAGGATGCAGAAGCAAAATCAACAAAGGCTCCAAGGAGCCAAATAAAAAAGGAGTGACGGAAAAATCCTAACTTCTGCTCGACGTGCTTCTTATACCAGCAGGATGTAGACACAACGTCATCAAAGACCTAAGGGTCAAACAAAAAGGAGTAATGGCAAAATACCAGTTCCAACTCGATGTTCCTTCTCGGTGCAGATGCGACGTCAACAAAGGTTCCAAGGAGACAAATAAAAAAGGAGCGACGGCATATTCCCAGCTTCAGGTTTCGACGGCAACTCATATAAAGCCTAAAAGACTATCGGAGATCGTCCCATACAAGAAAGGTGCGGTTATGACTCATCGGGGCTCCAAATTGAACCTAACCTCAAGTACAAAGTGTCATGACAAATTCCTAACACTTGCTTTTCTAATGGTAATATAACCTAAGGAGATTACTTGAAGACGTCTTGTCCATCCTCCGAAGGGATTAGAGACACGACAGTCGTGGGGCGATGGCATATTCCTAGCTCCGGACTTCAATTGCAATACATACAGCATAGAGGTCCTACAGATGTCTACCCTACTTCAGCAAATAAACGGCATGGCATCGTCAAAATAAAAATGAAGCGATGGCATATTCCCAGCTTTGGATCTCGACGGCAACTTATATAAAGCCTAAAAGACTATTGGAGATCATCCCATACCAGAGCGGAGTGGTTATGACTCATCGGGGCTCCAAATTGAGCCTAACCTCAAGTAAAAAGCGTCGTGGAAAATTCCTAACGCTTGCTCTTCCAACGGTAATATGACCTAAGAAGATTACTTGAAAACGTATTGTCCAGCCTCAGAAGGGATCAGAGACACGACAGTCACGGGGCTACTCGAACAACAGCTTAAAGATTGCATATTGAGGAATGCATCAGTTAATGCGAAGGTACCACGGACTAAAGCCCTAGTACCACAAACCTAACGGACCCCTGTCATAAAGAATATGGGTTATCTATATTTCACGTTAGGATACACCTGCGAGATCCTCTCGACTCATCTCGATTCATAGGGAAAAACATCTTTAAGAAACCCTCACGGCTCATGAAGGTGAAAAGCCTCAGACGACGGGGATATAAACTTGTTTTCCTAAGCACTAGGTCCAAACTGATTTTTGTATACTATCCACAGGCCTCATTCTCCAAAGTCGCATACCGATGAGGAGGAAAAACCACTTGCGAGTCCTCTCGACTTGTAAGGAGAAAATTCTCTTGTGAGATCTTTACGACTCTCAAGAGAAAACACACTTAGGAGCCCTCACGACTCCTAAGGAGAAAATACACTTATGAGATCCTCTCGACTCGTAGGGAGAAATATCTTTATGAGACCCTCACGACTAATAAAGTTGAAAAGCCTTAGGCGACAGATCTAAACCTGTTTCCTAAGCCATCGTGGCCCTACAAGTAGGTCCAAACTGACTCTTGTATACTATCCATGGGTCACATTCTCCAAACTCGCATACCGGTGAGGAGGAGAAACCACTTACGAGTCCTCTCGACTTGTACGGGGAAAATTCTCTTGTATGATCCTTACGACTCTCAAAAGAAAACACACTTAGGAGTTCTCACGACTTCTAAGGAGAAAAGACACCTACCAAATCCTTTCGACCCGTAGGGAGAAAAGTCTTTATGAGACCCTCACGGCTCATAAAGTTGAAAAGCCTTAGGTGACAGATCTAAACCTGTTTCCTAAGCCATCGCTGCCCTACAAGGAGGTCCAAACTGACTCTTGTATACTATCCATGGGTTACATTCGCCAATAAAGTGAAAAAGCCACTTGCGGGTCACCTCAACTTGTAAGGAGAAAATACTTACGTGAGATCCTTACGACTCACGAAGGTGAAATACACTTAGAAATCCTCACGATTTCTAAGGAGAATACGCACCTATGAGATCTTCACGACTCACAGGGAGAAAAACCTTCTTGAGACACTTACGGCTCATGAAGATGAAAATGTCTTAGGTGATAGGGATTCTAAACTTGTCTCCTAAGCCATCATTTCTATGGTAATGCATTATTTTGCACTATTTAACCCACGTACAAACTTACGTGGGCAAAATAGTGGGGAGCATTTGTTCCCGCCAAAAATTTTTGGCTCAGAGCTTGCTGTTTCTTTATAAAAATAAAGGGAAAGCTTCACGTGTACCAACATACAAAGCATGTAACTATCACCTCGGATAGGATTAAATCCTTGAGCGCCTCTCGTGTTTCCCACGTGAGCGCCAACGCCAGCCTCTGTTAAGATTAAATTCTATAGTGGCGCCTCACGTAGAACACACATGAGTGCCGGCGTGCAAAGCATGAGGGTGACTATTTATAAAAGAATTAAACTCTTAGGCGGCGCCCTCGTGCATAAAACATGAGCGTCGTCGTCCAAATTAAATAGGATGGAATTAAATTCTACAAGGGGAATATTTCCCTAAAATCTGGGATATTCTCTGTTAAACAGAGCCGTTGGATCAAAAATCCAATGGTGATAATAAATCATCAAAATGATAGATTTAAATTTTGGAAAAAATATCTCCCTGATCAAATATTCTCTGTTAAACGGAGAGCCGTTGAATCATCAAATTATAAAATCATTCTAACGATGATTTAAAATCATCAAATTATAAAATTAAATTCTATTTAGGAAATATTTTCCTTGATCTTTCTAATATGGAAAGATCTTTCCCTAACAGAGAATTTTGGATTTAAAATCCAATGGTGATAAAATATCATCAATTAAATCATTTGATAGAATAAAATTCTATCTAAGGAAAATATTTTCCTAATCTTTTTAAACTAACAAGATATTCATGTAATGGAATTAAATTCTATGTTAGAAAAATATATTCCTAATCTTGTTAAACTAATAAGATATTCATATGATAAAATAAAATTCTATCTTAGAAAAATATTTCCTAATCTTATTAAACAAACAAGAAATCTTCTCTGTTAAACAGAAAGCTTTTGGATTAAAAATCCAACGGTGAATAAAATTCACCGATTGATCTAAAAGATTATTTTGATTGATCATGAAATCAATCATGATCTCTCAATGAGAGATTTTCTCAACAAATTGATTTTTCCCTTCTCCTATAAATAGGAGCAAAGAGATTAATCAAAGGGGAAGGGAAAAAAGGAGAGGAGACTATTCATAACGGATTTTTGCATTTTTATACCGCCCATTCTTAATCAAATTGCATATAGGTAGGTGCTTTTAATCCGTGTTTGCTGTATAAGTGCAGGTTACAAGTTCTCAGCTCTTTACAGTGAAATTCATGAAAAGTTGCAACAAATGCGGGACTACGACCAACAATAGATGAATACTGATTTCCGCTAACCATCCGTACGATACCGCCTACCAGTTCAAGGGACAAAATGGCAAATCATTGGTCACTTCAATGCGCAAAACACAAGGGCAGCACAAGATCCAAGACTTTAATGCGGAGTTCAAGGCAAAAGTCCACTGCTGAATATCTGGAAGAGAACAGAAGAGTTTTTGAGAAGCCAAGTGTACCAAACAGAAGATAATAGCAACAGAAAGAAGTCCAGAAAAAATGATCCAACAAATCCACCAAATGGCCGCGGGACCGCGGCCAAACAGGCACATCTGCTGCGGTTCCGCGGCGTGTCGGTGGCGAGTCGGTGGCAGTTGAAGCTCCGCGTTGACCTGGCTCTTTTGGGGCAGTTTTGTAATCTCAGGTTTAGCCCAGAATATAATCTAGGGTTTCACCTTCCTATCTATAAATAGAAGAGCTCAAAGCCAAATGAGGGGTACCTTCTTTTGTTTAGAATTTTTTAGATTTAATTCTGTTCTTTCCTTTGAAAAATTGTAGCAAGCTATGAGCGTTCTTTAATAAAAAAAAATAAAAAGAGAGTTCTTTATTTATCTTGCTTGTTATTTAATTTTTGCATTTTTATTTTTGTTAATTTAGTTGCTTATTTTATTTGTGTTATTCTTTTGTTTTCTCTATTTTCTTTATCCTTAAACAACGATGATGTTTGAGTAAGATCCTTACCAAGATGAGGTTTCGAATAGCTAGTTGTAAATTCCGCTCAACCTAATTTCTTTCTACCTTCCTTTTTTTTAATTATATTTTTTTAATGGGTGAGTAATCTTCTCACTTGTTAGGGCAGAAGAAGGAAATTTTGAGAGAAGGAAATCCTCTCACTCTTTTCTTTGCCCAACACCTTAAATCGGACTCCCTTTAATTGAACCATAATCTGCTCACTACGGCACCCTATCCTACATGATAGCGGTGATCCCATAGTTAGACCGGTTGTTATTGAATTAACTGGAGATTAGGGATAAGAGCCAAGAACGGACGGACAGGGACCAAAAGGAAGAAACTAAGCATGGAAAGCCTAGCTTATACTTGCAAGTTCGTTTCTAGTCGTGCTAATCCCCGTTGTTGCCGATTACCTTAACACCAACCTTAAATAGGGTGTTGAAAAGTGAGAGTTTCCTAACTCGAACTAACCTAATCCTAACCCTAGAAAGTCTTTTATCATCCTTTATCTAATCAGTAGATCTTAAAACAAAACCACCAATTTTCTGGATTTAACTCGTTAAAACATAAAGAAAAAGATTCCATCTCCCTGTGGATCGACCCGTATTCAACCGGCTAGCTACCAAGCGATACCGTCTTGATTGCGGTAAATTTAAACACAGAAAATATCTAACAATCAAATGGCGTCGTTGCCGGAGAGACGGTAGTTTCTTTCTTTGTGAAATTTCGGGTTAATTTAAAATATAAAAATTAAAAAAAATTTAAAAAAAACATAATTTTTTTTAAATCATCTTGTTATTTTTGAAAAATCTTTGTGCAAGTGTGCAGGATTGGAAGAAGGCCTGATTCAGATCTGGAGCAAACTCAGTGAACAAATCCAGAATCAGGGGATCTAAACAGAAAGAGAAGAACCAACTCAGCACAGGGAAAAAGTCAGAAGATCCAAACCAACTGTTCAACCGTGGAACCGCGGCAGAATCAATGGTTTGACCGCGGAACCGCGGTCAACTGGTGACGTCAGCACCCAATTTTCTCTGTAAATATCTCTTTTTTCCTTTCCTCTCCTCTGAACTCCACTAAAATTCTTTGCACAGATTCTCTTTCTCCTATCCAATAAATTGACTCTGTGCAGGATTCTTTGCGCTGCCAAATAAAAATATTTTTGCAAGTATTTTAGATTTTTGGTGTGTTACTGCTTTGCATAATTAATACGGAATCTAAGAGGCTATAACACCAATTAAGATTGGGTGGGGATTTCATCACCCTTCCTAAGACCCCAAAAATCACTAAAAGCATATGCATCACCCTTAAACTTAATTAAAAAATATTTAGACTCAGCCAACTAAGGACTGTCGTGCTCATTAGGACAGAGAAAGGTTGTGGGCATTCAATCGTTTATCTAAACTTGACTTTGTAGTGCCTAGGCTAGACAAGTGAGAAAGGTAATTTTAAAAGGCCCGTCTCACGGTGATTCGTGAGCGGAACCCTCCTTTCTTCATTTGTGCTTACCTGGACACAATTGGCAGTGAAGAGACGATTTGAGGGTTATCTCACAACATGTCACTTTGGAACAGTTAGGAGTAGTCTAGTGGACTTAGAAGACCGTAGCTCTAGGTTTGATTGTGCATGTTTTAACTGTGATCGTTTGAAGTAAATCCGTACACATTCTTGCAAAACTCTTTCAAAAAATAAAATTAAAAAAAAACACAAAACAAATTTTTTTTTATAAAAACTTGCCCTTTGTCGCTAGAATCCCATTTCACCCACCTTTCATTCACATTTCTACATTGACGTTTTCCCTCACATTCTACGCTTTGACTATACTAAACTTGTTTAGTTTATGTCCGGTTGGAATCGGGACACTAGTGCCTGTCTAGTCCGTGTTTCGTTAGTCGCTACCAACTACGCGATCGACTCCGACGTCGAAACTCCTTCCACACTGCTTTCATCCTTATCTTTGCCAGCCAACTCCGATGTTGACCGGAATTCTGTTCGTACATCTTCACCTTCATCTTCATATTCTGAGATGTCAAGATTCAATCCTAACAACCCTTTACCTACCTCAGGACTGATTCCACCTCAACTGGGTGCGAACAACCCGCAACCACCTCCTGTTGAAGCGCCACATCGAATAGCGCTCCAGGATCGTTTCTATCCTACCCGCTCCGCACTTCCTACATGTCTTTCACTTCCGCCGGCAAATGAGGATAATTTCGAAATTAAGCCCCACTTCATCAACACGTTGCCTAAATTTTACGGACTGGAATCCGAAGATGCCTATATCTTCATCAACAAGTTCCAGAACGTCTGTGCAATGATGAAGATAACCCAACTGTCTGACGATACTATACGGCTATCACTCATTCCTTTCACTCTATGTGACTTAGCTGAAAAGTGGCTGTATAGCACCGCGCCGCATTCCATAACCAGTTGGGATGAGTTTGTAAAAGCGTTTCTTAAAAAGTTTTACCTAAATCATAAAACCGAGAGAATACGAAACGAAATAAACCAATTTTCCTAGCTTCCTGCTGAATCTTTTTGGAAGTACTTTGACCGATACAAATACCTTCTTGTTCAGTACCCTCATCACGGTATTGAGAGATGTCAACTTTGCTAGACCTTATACGAAGGACTGAACCCAGCAACTAAGCAGTTGCTGGAAACCATTTGTCAAGGACACTTCCTATCCAAGTCTGACGAGGAAGCTTGGCAATTTTTCGACGATCTCGCGGAGCGAACGCTTCAGTGGGAAAGCACTAGACCGAACACTTCATATACTACTTCCTTCTGTCCCTCTAGGGCAGGCGTTCATCAACTTGATCTCTCAATTTCAATGAAAGCCGAAATGGCAGCGATCACACGAAAACTAGAAGCAATTGAGAGTAAGTTTTCATCTCCTTCTCCTGCCCCTGCTCTTCCCCCTCGTACTATCTGCGCTTGTTGTTCGGATCCATCACATTTGACTGAAGAGTGTCCTTACAACCCACTTACTCAAGGACAGGATCAGGTCAATGCTGCCTTTCAGCAGAGACAAAGAAATGATCTATACTCTTCCACTTACAATCCTGATTGGAGGAACCACCCCAATTTCGCTTGGAATCAGAATCAACAACAATTCCAAAACAACAACAACTTCCAGAGGCCTCTTCCTCCTTAACAACAAGCTCCTCAACAAACTCAATATCAGCAACCTTTCCAACCACAACCTTTTCAAAATCCGACGAACAATTTTGCACCCAACAATTCTTTTCCTCAAAACAATTTTGTTCTATCAAACAACGATAAGGTTTTCTTGCTAGAATGAAGTCTGGAGGCATTTTTAAAGCAATCGAATCAATCCTCCGCCAACATCCAGTCTTCAATTCAGTCTTTGGTGCAACACACTGCTTCACATGGGCAAAGCATCAAAACTATCGAAGCCCAGATTGCACAATTGAATGCATCTTTAAGCGAGCGAGAGAAAGGGAAGCTTCCATCTTAATCACTCCCAAATCCTGGTCACCCACATAATGCACATGTTTCTCTTGAACAACAAAACCACAATGTGAGTGCCGTGACTACGTTGAGATCTGGAAGGATGTTGCACAACAACATTGGCACAGATGAAGACACCGCAGCCACTTCTTCTTCTTCTTCTTCTTCTTCTTCTTCTTCTTCTTCTTCGTCTTCTGAGCCGGTTCTCCATTCTTCATAAGGCTCTACTTATTTTGCTACTCCGAACGGACCCACATCTCACTCCACGAAAACACCAGAACTGGGATCCATTCCAACTCCGCAATCTCCTCCATAAGCATTGGACTCACCCAATTTCCAAAATGTTCCATTTCCAAACCGGTTGAGATCCAATAAACAAAATCCACAAATGAAGAAGATTGTGGAGTTATTTAAACAGGTTAACATTAACATTCCCCTCTTGGATGCAATCCAACAAGTCCCTTCCTACACAAAAATCTTGAAGGACTTGTGCACTAAGAAAAGGAAATCTCAGGTACCCAAGAAAGTTTTCTTAGCTAGTGCAGTGAGTGATGCTCTTACCCAACCTTTACCTCAAAAACGAAAGGACCCTGGCTGTCCTACAATTTCAATAACTATTGGGGATAAGAATATCAACCGCGCACTTTTAGATCTTGGTGTCAGTGTTAACCTGCTGCCGTATTCAGTATATGAACAATTAGGTATAGGAGAGCTGAAACCTACATACTGTACTCTCCAAATGGCCGACCGATCTATCACCCATCCTAGGGGTGAGTTAGAGGATGTGTTAATAAAAGTAGGGGACTTCATATTCCCCGTTGATTTCATTGTTTTAGACACACAACCTGTAGCTAACCCCCGGAATCAAATTCCAGTGATACTCGGTCGACCATTCCTTGCAACCTCGAATGCTGTGATCATTTGTCGAAATGGTTCGATGAACCTATCTTTTGGAAACATGACAATTGAACTCAACATTTTTAGGTTGGGGAATCAGCCCTCCGAACCTAATGCTCATATACTAGACATTTGTTCGATCCAGGAGATCGTCCCTAAGGACTGTGAGTTCGATAAATTTCTGTTCGATCACAGCAATCTTGACGCCACTAGTGCGTTCCTCCTTGAATTTGATACTGCTCCCGACTGTGATTATGAGTGTTTCACTTTCTTGAACGATCTTGACTTGTCGCCACCCGAGCTTGAATCCTTTGAATTTTCGGACGAGTTAGCTGAACCATCCGACTCGGTCGCGTACACTCATTTTGAGCCTTTGTTAGAATCCTTCGAGTTCGAGACATTTTCACCGATTTTGCATTCAATCGTTTCACCTCCGGCACTCGAACTCAAGCCGTTGCCTTCTCACCTCAAGTATGCTTACTTAGGTGAGAATGAGACCCTCTCTATTATCATCTCGACTTCTCTAGCTTTAGAGCAAGAGAAAGCACTTCTGACGGTCTTGCAGAGCAATCGACAAGCTTTTGGCTGGACTATGGCGGACATCAAGAGGATTAGTCCCCTGATCGTTGAACATCACATTCATATGATAGATGATGCCAAACTAGCCAGGGATCCACAAAGGCGACTCAATCCATTCATGAAGGAGGCTGTTAAAAAGGAGATCGTAAAGTGTCTAGACAGTGGTATCATTTACCCTATCTCTGATAGCCAGTGGGTTAGCCTCATTCACGTTGTCCCCAAGAAGTCGGGCATAACGGTCATAACCAATGAGGCGAACGAGTTAATTCCTACTCGCACCCAAACTGGGTGGCGAGTATGCATCAATTATAGAAAACTCAATGCCGCGACGCGGAAAGACCACTTTCCGCTACTTTTTATTGACCAAATGCTTGAACGATTGGCTGGGCATGAATACTACTGCTTTTTGGATGGCTGCTCTGGCTATAATCAAATTCCCATCACCGAAAAAGACCAGGACAAGACCACATTCACCTGTCCTTTCGGCACGTTTGAATATCGTCGCATGCCCTTTGGCTTATACAATGCACCCGCTACCTTCCAGCGGTGTATGATGGGAATTTTCTCAGACATGGTGAAAAAATTCTTGGAGATCTTCATGGATGATTTCTCCATTTTCGGCAATTACTTTGATGAGTGTTTGCTACAGCTCGATGCTATCCTTACCCGGTGTAAGGATAAAAACCTAACTTTGAATTGGGAGAAATGCCACTTCATGGTGCGTGAAGGTATTGTCTTAGGACATATCATCTCGCAAAATGGCATTGAGGTGAATAAAGCTAAGATTGAGGTCATTTCCAATCTTCCTCCTCCCAAGTGCGTTAGAGACATCCGAGCTTTTCTTGGCCATGCCGGTTTCTATAGACGGTTTATCAAGGATTTCAGCAAAATTGCTAGACCCTTGACTCTTCTGTTGGCCAAGGACACCACATTCGATTTCAACTCGAGCCGTATGACTGCATTTGAATCACTTAAAAGCTCACCCATTTCTGCTTTAGTACTTTCTTCTCCTGACTGGACGTATCCATTTGAGATTATGTGCAATGCGTCTGACTTTGCTATTGGTGCGGTCCTAGGACAGCACATTGATAAAAGGTCGCACGTAATCTATTACGCTAGCCGAACCCTTAATGATGCCCAGCTGAATACACAACAACCGAGAAGGAATTCTTGGCTGTTGTGTTTGCATTAGAAAAATTCAGGCCTTACTTAATCGGCTCTCCAGTCATTGTTTACACGGACCATTCTGCTCTACGCCATCTTTTTGCAAAGAAGGACGCAAAATTTCGGCTGATACGTTGGATTCTCTTACTCCAAGAGTTTGATCTTGTCATCAAAGACAAAAGAGGATGTGAAAACATAGTGGCCGACCATTTTCACGACTTCCTTCTTCGTCGCCGCTTTCACTTCCAATAAACGACGTTTTTCCGGATGAACAGCTCTTGGCAGTATCGTGCGAACCCTGGTTCGCAGATATTGTGAACTATTTGGCCACAGGACTACTACCGAATGAATGGTCAAGTCAGGACAAACTCCGATTCTTATCCCAAGTAAAACATTTTTACTGGGATGAACCTTAGTTGTTTAAATACTGTCCCGACCAGATTATTCGTCAGTATGTGCCTGACAATGAATTCAAGAGTGTGCTGTCATTTTGCCACGATCAAGTGTGTGGCGGGCATTTTGGCCCCAGAAAGACAGCCGAGAAGATCTTGCAGTGTGGATTCTACTGTCCACAACTCTTTAAAGACGCACATGATTACTGCAAGACGTGCTCCCGGTGCCAACACTTGGGCCGGATATCCAGAAGTAACGAGATGCCACTCCAACCAATCTTGGTTGTGGAGATTTTTGATGTTTGGGGGATTGATTTTATGGGGCCGTTTCCCAGCTCTTTTGGAAACTTGTATATTCTTCTCGCTGTTGATTATGTCTCTAAGTGGGTCAAGGTTGTGCCCAGCCGGACAAGGTTATCGTTAGATTCCTTAAGGAAAACATTTTCTCCCGTTTTGGATACCCCCTTGCAATCATTAGTGACAATGGAACACATTTCTATAATAGGACATTTGAAGCCTTAATGCAGAAATACTCCATTAATCATAAGCTATCGACGCCCTATCACCCCCAAACATGTGGGCAAGCCGAAATGTCTAATTGTCAAATCAAACAGATTTTGGAGAAAACGGTTTCTAAGAACCGTAAGGATTGGTCTTTAAAACTCACTGATTCCCTTTGGGCATTTCGAACTGCATATAAGACTAATCTTGGCATGTCTCCTTATCGGCTTGTTTACGGAAAATCTTGCCACCTTTCAGTAGAAATAGAGCATCGTGCATTTTGGGCGATAAAGGAGCTGAATCTATCTCTCAAAGATGCGGGCAGCCATCGAAAGTTGCAGTTAAATGAATTGAACGAGCTTCAGGATGAAGCTTACGAAAACGCGGTTGTCATAAAAAACCGAACGAAAGTGTTTCACGATAAACACCTTATATGCAAAACATTCACACCTGGTCAACAGGTATTACTTTACGACACCCGGCTACATTTCTATCCCGGCAAGTTCAGATCTCGCTGGAAAGGAACATATTTTGTGCGGACTGTATATCCGCACGGTGCGGTCGATTTAGAAAATCCTGAGGAAGGTTCACTTTTCAAAGTGAACGGACATAGGTTAAAACCGTTCCTCACCGCCAAACCTTCGGAGGGGCTCCTGATGTTGCAGGAGCCAATTTACATTGACCGATCTTCCTCTGCCTACCCCCAAATTTCGGTTATCTAGCCATAAACAGTGAAAACACTATTTCAAATAAGTTTGGGGGTATGTCACACTTGTAATTATAAAAAATTAAAAAAAAATTCAAATTTTCGGGGGTATTTTTTGTAAATATTCAGTTCTAATAAAAAAATAAAAAAAATAATAATTTTTTTACAAACTAAATTCTTCTTTTAAAGGGGGCTTTTTGTACATATAACCAAATAACCCCTATAAAAACACCTCGACCCCTCCTCTGAATTTACAGAACCCTAATTTATCCCTCCCTCAAAACCCTAGCCGTCGCTCCAAGTTCCGCAGAGAGATCTCCCCCCGCCGCCGCGCTTCCGCCGCACAAGCCTTCTTCTGCCGCGTAACCGCCGCCTCTTGGACTCTTCACCCTCTGAATTTTTCAGAGGAGCTTTGCATTTCTCTGATCCTTTCTGTAAAATTTTTATAAATTTCTGCACTTCTCTGTAATGGAACCCACACTTCAGTTTGAAAGGGATTTCTCCCAGCTGTTTGCACATAATATCTATGGTAGCTATTTCGGCGACGAGATCCGAAGACGTGGATGGAACTTTTTGTTATTTAACCATCCAAATGCATTCGCGCTTCCGGATCTAGTTGCCCGTTTCTACGAATGTATGGAAGAGGGTAGTCTTGCACAACACGGGTACATAAGATTAATATGGGGGATAGGGAAATTATAATTGATAGGGACTTCATTCACGAAGTCACCTTAATTCCATGACTTCCCATTTACGATCAACCCCTCCGATTCGAGGACTACCTACCCTTAATGGAAAACGACTGCTCTAGGGAACCCCGAAAGGATATTCAGGCTCGCACGCTTTTTGCGAACGTGTTAACTGTGTACCGTTTGGTACAAAATAATATTTTTAGTAGTTCGCACAACACAACATTTTTCACACCATCCCTCCATATAGTGCACACATTGATGACACGAAACCCAAGCTATGACATGTGTACTGTATTGATTCACTCGATTGGCGCCGGAAAACGGGCGGCCAATTATCCATGCCCTATGTTGGTGAAACAACTGTGTCACCATTTCCTCTCTGTTGAGGAATTTGAATTTTATATGCATGATGGGATTCCCATTAGACCTCTTCTTGAGGGCGTTTCCACGTTCTACACACGATTACATGATGTATGGTCGCGCACCGAGCCAGCCGAGTGATGGCCAAGACCCCTAGCTCGAGCTCCACAGCGAGCGATGAAGAGCTTACCCCGCGGCGCAAGCGTGCTTAATTCGACGAACCCATAGGGGGTAGAAGAGTGATAGGGATGCTGAATAACTTTGATCAGCGTATAACGAGCTTGGAACATGGGATGTCTACCCTCCTAGCAAGAAAGGAAAGATCACGTTCACGATCGAGAGGACGAGGGGCTGATAGAGGAGAGGTTAGGACCAGTGAGGCCGCGTCTAGTAGACGCTGCAGGAAGCAGTGAGGACACTGCTATTAATAAGTTTGGGGATGAGGGTATTGTAAATAGTTATCTTTGCATTGCATCTGCATATTTTTATTTTTTGTATATATTTGTTTTTTCTTTGCATATTTAATTATGCATAGCATCTTTATAAAAAAAATATAAAAATAAATATAAAATATAAAAAAAATTGAAAAGTTTTAAAAATTATAAAAATTGAAAAGTTCAATTTTGGCCATATTTGACTTAAGTTCAACATGACGGTCGACTAGATAGGAAAAACTAGATCCTAAACTTAGTAAATTAAAAAGCCTAAAAATAACCTTTCTTAAAGTTTAAATGTAGAAAACATACGTCCTTATAGTTTATTTAGAAATAGGTAAATTTTGAGTTCAGTTCTTGGGCTAAATCGAAATAAGGGAAGAATATTGAAAGCTCTATTTGAAGTATAAGTCTGAAAAATAATTCTGAAGCTTAAATCCAAATTCTGAAAATATATACCCTACTTCACGCACTCACACACATCTTGAAACTTAGGATAGTAGAGGATACCTTGAAATGCTCTTGTCTAAAATCCTTGGTATGAAGGAAAATAAAATAAAAGTATAAGTGTTGAATAAAGAGATAAAAAAAATGAATACTGGTTTTGTAATTGCTTAAGGCAGCATAAATAAAAAAAATATAGCGAGGGTGCTTTATCACCTAGTGCCTTAGACCAACTGGTTTGGGAGTCACTGCTAAGCCTTAGGTATTGCAAGACGAGAAATTATGCCTAAATGCGCAAGCACATTTTGTAATCGGTCGTTTAGTATCTCAAGAAATATTAACGGTCGCATGAAGGATGTTTGAGCAATTTCATCTAAAATTCACCAACTAAAAGTATTTTGGAAGATGGACAAGAGTATGGTAGCTTGAATTGAATTTCCAAGTGTAGGGATGATAATTACATACACGTAGGGGTATATAATTGGAGTTTGGAGGAGAGATAGGAATAAAAGATAGGGCTTATATCTTCAATAGAGATGATAAAATTCCTAAGTTAAGATTGCACCTTAAAAGGAAAACATAGGAGATGCTGAAAGTTTTATAAACTGACAAACGTATATGATCTTAAGTTAAATGAAAAGGAAGTGTGAAAAATACAGGTTGATGATTTCTAAGTTGAAAATAATAGAAATTCTTGCTAGAATACTGAATTGAAGAATTAGAGTCAACGGCCAACTTGACGGGATTTTGTGGGTAGTATCCGCTGAAAACCCTCAGGAGACAGCACTCCTCCTAATAGGGACACCTAGAGGTTTAACGGCTTGTTGCACGAGCTCAGTGCAATCGCATTCCCTGCGAAAGTGAGTGTCACGACCCAAAATATTAGCTCGCGACTAGCACTTAAATCACACGACGTCTATAAGCGTAACGTAATTCAAGTAAGCTGAAACCCAGAAATCTAAACCTTTTTAAGAAATAAATAGGTGAAGGTTTGAAATAAAGGTATAGTAAATCATGTTTTATCTTTTGAAAATTTGGGCAGCACCTCCCTTGTAAAAACTAACCCCGAAAATGGGTACAACACAGAATATAATAAAGCATCCTCAAACGGGACCAAATCACTCCCAACGGCGGAAACAACCACCACAATTATAAATAACAAGTATACGACGCCCAACGGCGAAGATCCACACAATGCAATAAAGTAAAGCAAGATATCAACCCCAAAAGCGAACATAAAACCCATCGCTCAAGTCTCGCAACTACAAGTCTTCTAAGTCTGCAACATATACAATAACTAGTTTCTGAATTTATGGAGTGACTAGATACAATATGAAAATGAATACAAGAGGGGCACGATCCAACATGTACCACCTACCACAAGCAAGTCACCCGAAAACAGCTGTGTGCCAGCAATGCCGCAACTGATCCATGCGGTCAACCTGCAAGAATTGTGGAACAACGGGGGTGAGTTGCCAACTCGTGAATAGTAAATAACATATACAGGTAATCGCAAGTACACACGTACTGCGCCAATCTATCACATGCAAGCTGATAGCAATAAATGACAATATGTATATGCAACAGTCATGAAAGGTACTCTATCAGGTACTACTAATACATAAAGCAATAAATGACAATATGTATATGCAACAGCCATGGAAAGTACTCTATCAGGTATTACTAATCCAGGAAGCAATAAATGACAATATGTATATGCAATAGTCATGAAAGGTACTCTATCAGGTACTACTAATACATGAAGCAATGCATATAAAATAAATGCGGGGTATGGGATAAAACATGTCATCCTCACGAAATCCTCATCGTGGCAAGACCAGTGTCCATCTAGACAATCCAAATTCCAATTTCCTCAAATCGGCCCTCATATCGGCCATAACATCGGCCCTCATATCGGCCATCACATCGGCCCTCATATCGTGAATAAGAATATTTGCAAGATCATTATGATGATGTATATAAATTAGATATGTATACATATATATTAGCGTCCTATTCCACTAATATATATATATATATATATATATATATATATATATATATATAACAGCGTCCCATTCCACTGTTATATATAGTTAGGAGTAAAAATATCATGGAAACAAGTGTCCAGTATCGACACATAAATACTCATATCCATACGTTCCTCGAATCGTAAGTGTCCGGTATCGACACCCGTAATCCACGTATCGGTCTTTCTCATATTCATACATTTCTCGAATCGTAAGTGTCCAGTATCGACACCCGTGATCTACGTATCGGTTTAAAACAAATCTCTGAGTGGATGCATCCAAATATCAAGTATAGAATAAGAATACTTGCATAATTTCATGAAACCACCACGGTCTTCAAATCCAGAAAATATCATGTGAAATCCATATCTCAATGCGAAATTCCATGAATATAATATATGCAACATAAAACAGTAATGTGAGGATATGAAGGAAAAACCACCATCTAACTGCAACAAGTTATTATATATCATGCGGTTTCTAATTTCTCCAAGTCCGTACAATATCAAATAAAGGTGAACATGTAGTTATAGCCAGGTATACGTAACCATGTCGGCATAGCAAAATATGTGTATCTACCTATCAATAATGATGTAATACCCTCCAGGTATATGTACAAGTATGTATGCATGATGTACACGTAGCTATGTCACATATGTGTATATACCTATCACTAATGATACAATACCATATAGGTATATAGGTAAAGAGAATGTAGGCATGTCCAGGCATATGTGTAAGCATGTAGGTATACATGTATGCTATATGTCGTGCACAATAAAAATAACGATTTTGTCTCAAGTTCCTAGCCAATACAATATCACGTATGCATAGGTGTTGTGCGTGTCATGGCAATTATTGACGGTGTGAGTGGCATACAATCAGTGCTCGTGCAACATGAACCGTCAATAATAGTGCAGTGTCCAAGGGTACAAGTCTAAGCACAACAAGTAATAATATGCAATGAAGTTTTATGCACAATCTTTATATGTGCAATATAAACATGCGGCTAATATCATATCATATCTAGCACTGACGCATAACGCCATGCGGGCGATTCCCCTGTAGATGTTAAATCTACTCACAGAAATTCTCCTCTCTTAGCCGAAGTCAATGTGCTTCGTCGTCTCGGAATCCACGTGAAAGTACCTACAATCAATACCAAATCGCAAAGCTATCAACATCAAGTTCCGAAATCAAATACGGCATGCGGTGCGCTCATAGGTTAGAACCTATAGCCTACGCATGCAAAACATCCAAACAACCCTCGTCGTTGACGTAAAAACATCCAATCCCAAATACAATATCCCGTCGCAAAACCAAGAAATCCAAATACCGGAAAACATAGCCAAAACCCTTACTAGGGTCTCTATACATGAAAACTGCCACGCCAAAAATCCAATCGCACCAATACTCATTCACAATACAAATAATTATCGTCGATAATAATATATACGTCATCTCCACGATAATTAAAACCCACGTTTTATTTTACCGAAAAGCTAGTAAGCATCAATATCAAAAATTTAGCACAAGTCTAGAAATTTAACAATTCTAGCCATTTCTAACAACACAAAGTAGCTTAATTTAGTGATCTAAACCATTTTCATAATTTTAATCTTACCCAAAAATGATTTAGAAAAACCTAGTTTACGATTAAACTTAAAACACAATTAGGAAAAATAACAAATATCATTCTCACATTTTGCTTAACTTTCCCAAGTCTACACATGTTGCTTAACCACTTAAACACATCAAACCCTAACTAGTAAACTGTAAAGTGGTTTAAGAAATTATACCGATCGATCCGTGTCCTTCGGTCTTTAGCTATCATTCCACGCTCCTCACGGCATCTCCGATCTTCGGTCTCCTCGTTGAAGTGGCACCACGTCAACGAATCTTTATACGGGCTCCCGCTTCAAACTGAAGCAACTCGGACATGAAGTTTGCTAACCGACATGTCCAAGATTGAAGTAGAGAGAGTGTAGAATATTTTGTCTCAAGGAACCCAAGACATTGGGTGAAGGTAAATTGAAGTTTCCTTTTTGGGTGAAGGAATGAGCTTAAGGTTTTAGCAAATGAATCATTTTTCACTCAAAGAAGTGCTCGGCCAAAATGGGGGGCTGAAATGGGTGGGGTCGGCCATTGAGTGAGGGGGTGAGCATAAAGAAAAGAGGTGACCACAATCATAAACCTTATCACAACTACAAATATCCAAAGCTTAAGATAAAAGGAATTAAATGAAAGCTTATCCATTGAAGCCACTTTGCCTCAATCTAGAAACAATTCCATGACACACCCAATGACTCACCCACAAAACAAAATCCCAATCCTCACTAGATAATGATTTCGGCCACAACAAATGGTGAATGGATTTTTGGCCAAAAATGATATATTAACATCAACTAATAATTAAGTGCATAAATAACACATTAAAATAATATTTTAATTAGGGAAAAATCTATGTGAACCAAAACTTCCAATTGACCCCTAAAGCCCGCGCACTAGCACTATTCTAGTTAAACCAGGCGCAGTCAAGTCTGTACAGAGGTTTGATCACAATCGGGTTAAAACGAAAAATACCGACTATTTTACCCTAAAACGGAAAAATTCATATAACGATTTCCAAAACGTTACAATCTTCCCCTCTTAAAGAAATTTGGTCCCTGAATTTAAATTTAAACCCCCGATACTAAAACATTTCAAAATCCAACTCAATCAATAGGGATCCGAAATTACGGAAGCAACAGAAATAACATAGCGCGTCGCATGCGCCTGAAGCCGTGAATGAAACTCAAAACCGAACTCCGTCAAGCGTCACGCAAATTATCGGACTCGCACGCATATCATCAGAGTTACAATGGAGATACAGATCTCAAAATCCGCTACTGAAATCCAATATACACGAAGCCAATGCTATAATATGTATACAGTAAAATCCTTTTTGAAAAAAAAATCCCCAAAAAAAAACCAGAATAACATATGCAGAATCTTTTTCTGAATCGCCGTGTGATGTGTAGCTCATGGCAGAAATGACGGACGCTCATTTGTAAAGTAATAATATACTTTCATATAAGTTTTGCTCAAATATACGTTCCACCCTTTTTTTTAAATATCCTAAAAGGTTTTTCCCTTGTAAATGTTCGTGTCACTCACAGACACGTAAGAAAATAGCGAGACTATAGCTCCTTTTTGAAAACTTCTTGATAAACTTTTTATGCATGCTAAATACTCAGGCATTGTCCTCGGATCAGTCTTGCTAGGGTACTACAAAGTATAGGGCCTCATCATAAAAACAAAATGCTCAAAAGCAATATCAGCCAAAAAAGGCGTGTCCAATAATCAGGTGCGTCTGGTGCGCACGGAACTCAAATCCAAATACAGATGCCACAATATGCACAAAAGTAAGATTAAGTGCAACGGATGTGCACGAAAGTATCTGTCCAATGCAACTGGCGTGCACGATAATAACAACTAGTGCATCAAAAGTGCACGAAATCTCAATCCAGTGCAACTAACATGCACGAATGAAAACCCCAATCGAGTGCATCAGGTATGGACAAAATCATATCACGCGCCCAACGTGCGCGGAAGTCCAAATCAAGTGCATCCATCATGCACGAGCGAAATCGAAATCAAGTGCATCCCACATGCGCGAATAAAAAATCGAATCAAGTGCATCCCATATGCACGAATAAAAATCGAAATCAAGTGCATCCCACATGCACGAATAAAAATCTAATCAAGTGCATCCCACATGCACGAAATATCTAATCCTGTGCATCCACTGCACGAAATATCACCAATAACTCAAATGCATAGGAAAACTACACCGAGTGTACCAAGGTGTATAAAACTCATAAACGTGTGCAACTGCGTGCACAAAACACGTATCATTGCACTGCAAGCATATGCGATCTATACCGAGTGCAAAAATCAAATCGAGTGCGTACCACATGCACAAAGTCAAATCAACCATACGAAATCCACGAAATCATAAACATGTGCAGCCAAGGTACAAAATCAATATCAAGTGCAATATCTATGCCCAAAAATGTAAATACCTAGTAGGTGCAGCCATGGTGCACGAAAACAGTATCATGAAACTCAATCATCAAAACTCAAATCCAAGCGATATAAGCGTGATACTCGGATCACAAACGTAAATCGCATCAAATGACATTGAGGTACACCTCCTACAATATCGAAAATATCGGTACGCCCAAACTGGCAGAGCAAGAATATCCGCTTTCCTTCTGCTCACAGTCTGGCATCTTCTGTCTCTGGGTCCTCATTTCTCTGTGTATTACCAATCTCGCACTCTTTCGGCTCATCTGCCCGGTCAGGTGTGCTAACGGAAACAATTCCGCTCTGGCACTTCTCGGGTCATCTCTCGGCCAAAAAGTATGATCACTCATAAAGCAGCACGTCACTGGCGTCGGCCCCTGGCCCTTTGAATACACGTGACATAACTGATCCTCGGTGCAATCTCATCACAGTAGTATCCTGGAAGGAACTGGCTCAAGGTCTCTTCCGATCTCGCCTATACCAAACTATACGGAGGCTGGTACACTTCTAAATCTTTTCTCGCTTTCTAGACATCTGTGTTCTCAGCACAATATTTTCTCGGGAACTGGCCGTATCCCAATGCCTCTGCATACATATCAGATCACTAATCTCGACGGGGAGTAACAACAGCTCGTCAGCATCATGCAAAAACCTCTTGTTCTACTCGTCTTTATTATCGTCCACTTTGCCATCTTGTCATGCTATCTGCGTACTGCAAATGTTCTCGGTGACAATCAATCTGGAATCTCTCACACGGACTCGAAATCACGAATTTGGTATCTTCATCACTCTGTAGAAGATATCCAGCCGAACGCGTTCTCGGGAACTTGTCCCAACCATCGGAGGAATACTCAAAACTCATCTGTTTCTCGAACAACTCACAACACATCTGGGTGAGGTCCTTCCATCTGAAACTGGTCAGCTTACCGATCTTACATCGGAACATCCGATGAACAACGTCATCTCTGGATCGTTCTACTCTAGATCTGAGTAAGACTCTCCACACTGGAAATCTTCAACACAACAGGTCCTGCGTCGACGCATCAAATATGACGAATCACCTCCCTCTCTCAACTCAAGATAGACTGGCTATCACTTGTCGCATCTCTGCCTTGAAGCTCCAGCGATCTCAGCTCGTAAGCGACATCACATCAATTTCAGCAACAGCCGGGTCATCTGTTTGCACAGTCAATGACATCACAAACTCTGAGGTATGCCGTACCTCAACAGTCCTCTCACAGCAGGCAGCCTCTAACAATGGCCCGATCATCCGGTACATAACCGCACACTCGCCTCAAATGAGAGGTCATAACACCACACTCCAACGATACGTTCCCATGTCACCGGAAAACATGATGGTCAGTCCTCATCCATGACGAGCTCGCCTTGACCACATCACCAGCAACAGCTCAATCTGCGCTTAAACCATGGTGACAAGAACCTCAATCAAGTATCGACGAAAAAAATCAAGTGATGCAATGAATCAACAGATCCAGAACGAATATATGATCATATGGAGGAATAGAATCAGTGAGGGTATGATCATGTAAACAAATAGAATCAAGGATCTCAAATGGATGTATAATCAAGGAAAACAAAGAGAATCACCAGTCTCAAGATATGTACATCCTAAGGTTTCTTAAGTGGAGTATCGTATCGTAAATATGCCGCGGAACATACGTACGGTACACCACTCTACTCAAGCTACCTACTCCATCAATCAGGGTTAGCCCATGAAACGAAAGTTCGGGTTTAATACCCCCTTGTTCAAGTCTAAGTTCTGTAAGGTCAAGCCTGGGTTCCAAAATATAAATGCCCTAGACTCCACATAGTCAAACCTAAACTCGAACCAAGGTTAAACCTAGCGCTCTGATACCAACTTTGTCATGACCCAAAATATTACCTCGCGACCAGCACTTAAATCACGCGACGTCTACAGGCGTAACGTAATTCAAGTAAGCTGAAACCCAGAAATCTAAACCTTTTTAAGAAATAAAGAGGTGAAGCTTTGAAATAAAGGTATAGTAAATCATGTTTTGTCTTTTGAAAATTTGGGCAGCACCTCCCTTGTAAAAACTAACCCCGAAAACGGGTACAACACAGAATATAATAAAACATCCCCAAACGGGAGCAAATCATGCCCAACGGTGAAAACAACCACCATAAGTATAAATAACAAGTATACGACGCCCAACGGCGAAGATCCACACAAGGAAATAAAGTAAAGCAAGACATCAACCCCAAAAGCGAACATAAAACCCATCGCTCAAGTCTCGCAACTACAAGTCTTCTAAGTCTGCAACATATACAATAACTAGTTTCTGAATTGATAGAGTGACTAGATACAATATGAAAAATGAATACAAGAGGGGCACGATCCAACATGTACCACCTACCACAAGCAAGTCACCCGAAAACAGCTGTATGCCAGCGATGCCGCAACTGATCCATGCAGTCAACCTGCAAGAACTGTGGCACAACGGGGGTGGATTGTCAACTCATGAATAGTAAATAACATATGCAGGTAATCGTAAGTATGCACGTACTGTGCAATCTATCACATGCAACTTGATAGCAATAAATGGCAATATGTATATGCAACAGTCATGAAAAGTACTCTATCAGGTACTACTAATACAGGAGGCAATAAATGACAATATGTATATACAACAGTCAAGAAAGTTATTCTATCAGGTACTACTAATACAGGAAGAAATAAATGACAATATGTATATGCAACAGTCATGAAAGGTACTCTATCAGGTACTACTAATAGATGAAGCAATGTATATAAAATAAATGCGGGGTATGGGATAAAACATGCCATCCTCACGAAATCCTCATCGTGGCAGGTCCAATGTTCGTCTAGACAATCCAAATCCTAATTTCCTCATATCGGCCATCACATCGACCCTCATATCGGCCATAATATCGGCCCTCATATCGGCCATTACATCGGCCCTCATTTCATGAATAAGAATATTTGCAAGATCATTATTGATGATGTATATAAATTAGATATGTATACATATATATTAGAGTCCCATTCCACTAATATATATATATATATATATATATATATATATATATATATATATATATGCATATATAATAGCGTCCCATTCCACTGTTATATATACTTAGGAGTAAAAATATCATGGAAACAAGTGTCCAGTATCGACACATAAATACTCATATCCATACGTTCCTCGAATCGTAAGTGTCCGGTATCGACACCCTGATCCATGTATCAGTCTTTCTCATATTCATACGTTCCTCGAATCGTAAGTTTCCGGTATCGACACCCGTGATCCACGTATCGGTTTAAAACAAATCTCTGAGTGGATGCATCCAAATATCAAGTAAAGAATAAGAATACTTGCATAATTTCATGAAACCACCACGGTCCTCAAATCCAGAAAACATCATGTGAAATCCATATCTCAATACGAAATTCCATGAATATAACATATGCAACATAAAACAGTAATGTGAGCATATGAAGGAAAAACCGCTATCTAATTTCAACAAATTATTATATATCATGCGGTTTCTAATTTCTCCAAGTCTGTACAACATCAAATAAAGATGAACATGTAGCTATAGCCAGGTATACATAACCACGTCGGCATAGCAAGATATGTGTATCTACCATCAATAATGATGTAATACCCTCCAGGTATATGTACAAGTATGTATGCATGATGTACACGTAGCTATGTCTCATATGTGTATATACTATCAATAATGATGTAATACTCTCCAGGTATATGTACAAGTATGTATGCATGATGTACACGTAGCTATGTCTCATATGTGTATATACTATCACTAATGGTACAATACCATATAGGTATATAGGTAACTAGCATGTAGGCATGTCCAGGCATGTGCGTAAGCATGTAGGTATACAGGTATGCTATATGTCATATGCACAATAAAAATAAGGATTTTGTCTCAAGTTCCCAGCATATACAATATCACGTATGCATAGGTGTTGTGCGTGTCATGGCAATTATTGACGGTGTGAGTGGCATACAATCAGTGCTCGTGCAACATGAACCGTCAATAATAGTGCAGTGTCCAAGGGTACAAGTCTAAGCACAACAAGTAATAATATGCAATGAAGTTTTATACACAATCTCTATATGTGCAATATAAGCATGTGGCTAATATCATATCATATCTAGCCCTGACGCATAACGCCATGCGGGCGATTCCCCTGTAGATGTTAAATCTACTCACAGCAATTCTTTTCTCTTAGCTGAAGTCGATGTGTTTCGTCATCTAGGAATCCACGCGAAGGTATCTACAATCAATACCAAATCGCAAAACTATCAACATCAAGTTCCGAAATCCAATACGGCACGCGGTGCGCTCATAGGTTAGAACCTATAGCCTACGCATGCAAAACATCCAAACAACCCTCGTCGTTGATGTAAAAACGTCCAACGCCCAAATACAATATCCTGTCGCAAAACCAAGAAATCTAAATACCGGAAAACATAGCCAAAACCCTCACTAAGGTCGCTATACATGAAAACTGCCACGCCAAAAATCCAATCGCACCAATACTCATTCACAATACATATAATTATCGTCGATAATAATATATACGTCATCTCCACGACAATTAAAACCCACGTTTTATTTTACCGAAAAGCTAGTAAGCATCAATATCAAAAATTTAGCACAAGTCTAGAAATTTAACAGTTCTAGCCATTTCCAACAACACAAAGTAGCTTAATTTAGTGATCCAAACCATTTTCATAATTGTAATCTTACCCAAAAATGATTTAGAAAAACCTAGCTTGCGATTAAGTTTAAAGACAATTAGGAAAAATAACAAATATCATTCTCACATTTTGCTTAACTTTTCCAAGTCTACACATCTTGCTTAACCACTTAAACACATCAAACCTTAACTAGTAAATTGTAAAGTGGTTTAAGAAATTATACCGATCGATCCGTGTCCTTCGGTCTTTAGCTATCATTCTACACACCTCACGGTATCTCCGATCTCCGGTCTTCTCGTCGAAGTGGCACCACGTCAACGAATGTTTATACGGGCTCCCGCTTCAAACTGAAGCAACCCGAACATGAAATTTGCTAACCGACATGTCCAAGATTGAAGTAGAGAGAGTGTAGAATATTTTGTCTCAAAGAACCTAAACCGTTGGGTGAAGATAAATTGAAGTTGGCTTTTTGGTTGGAGGAATGAGCTTAAGGTTTTAGCAAATAAATCATTTTTCACTCAAAGAAGTGCTCGGCCAAAATGGGGGGTTGAAATGGGTGTGGTCGGCCATTGAGGGGGGGGTGAGCATAAAGAAAAGAGGTGACCACAATCATAAAGCTTATCACAACTACAAATATCCAAAGCTTAAGACAAAAGGAATTAAATGAAAGCTTATCCATTGAAGCCACCTTGCCTCAATCTAGAAACAATTCCATGACACACGCAATGACTCACCCACAAAACAAAATCCTAATCCTCACTAGATAATGATTTCGGCCACAACAAATGGTGAATGGATTTTTGGCCAAAAATGATATATCAACATCAACCAATAATTAAGTGCATAAATAATACATTAAAATAATATTTTAATTAGGGAAAAAATCTATGTGAACCAAAACTTCCAATTGACCCCCAAAGCCCGCGCAATAGCACTATTCTAGTTAAACTAGGTGCGGTCAAGTCTGTACAGAGGTTTGATCACAATCGGGTTAAAACGGAAAACATCGACTATTTTACCCTAAAACGGAAAAATTCATATAACGATTTCCAAAACGTTACAGCGAGGTTAGGATTTTTTGAGAATAAAATTGGCTTTGCTCGGGACGAGCAAAAGATAAGTTTGGGGGTATTTGTTCATAACAGATTTTTGCATTTTTATACCGCCCATTCTTAATCACATTGCATATAGGTAGGTGCTTTTAATCCGTGTTTGTTGTATAAGTGCAGGTTATAAGTTCTCAGGTCTTACAGTGAAATTCATGAAAAGTTGCAACAAATGCAGGACTACGACCTACAATAGATGAATACTGATTTCCGCTAACCATCCGTATGATGCCGCCTACCAGTTCAAGGGACAAAATGACAAATCGTTGGTCACTTCAATGCACAAAGTTTAAGGGCAACACAAGATCCAAGACTTCAATGCGGAGTTCAAGGCAAAAGTCCACTGCTGAATATCTGGAAGAGAACAGAAGAGCTTTTGAGAAACCAAGTGTACCAAACAGAAGATAATAGCAACGAAAGAAGCACTGAAAAAATGAACCAACAAATCCACCAAATGGCCACGGAACCGCGGCTAAACAGGGACATCTGCCGCGGTTCCGCGGCATGTCGGTGGCGTGTCGGTGGCAGTTGAAGCTCCGCGTTGACCTGGCTCTTTTGGGGTAGTTTTGTAATCTCAGGTTTATCCCAGAATGTAAACTAGGGTTACACCTTCCTATCTATAAATAGAATAGCTCAAAGCCAAATGAGGTGTACCTTCTTTAGTTTAGAATTTTTTAGATTTAATTCTGTTCTTTCCTATGAAAAATTGTAGCAAGCTATGAGCGTTATTTAATAAAAAAAATAAAAAAAGAGTTCTTTATTTATCTTGCTTGTTATTTAATTTCTGCATTTTTATTTTTGTTAATTTAGTCGCTTATTTTATTTGTGTTATTCTTTTGTTTTCTCTATTTTCTTTATCCTTAAACAACGATAATGCTTGAGTAAGATCCTTGCCAAGGTGAGATTTCGAATAGCTAGTTGTAAATTCCGCTCAACCTAATTTCTTTCTACCTTCCTTTTTTTTAATTATATCTTTTTAATGGGTGTGTAATCTTCTCATTTGTTAGGGCAGGAGAAGGAAAGTTTGAGAGAAGGAAATCTCTCTCACTCTTTTCTTTGCCCAACATCTTAAATCGGACTCCCTTTAATTGAACCATAATCCGCTCACTACGGCACCCTATCCTACATGATAGCGGTGATCCCATAGTTAGACCGGTTGTTGTTGAATTAACTGGAGGTTAGGGATAAGAGCCAAGAACGGACGGACAAGGACCAAAAGGAAGAAACTAAGCATGGAAAGCCTAGCTTATACTTGCAAGTTCCTTTCTAGTCATGCTAATCCCCGTTGTTGTCGATTACCTTAACACCAACATTAAATAGGGCATTGAAAAAGTGAGAGTTTCCTAACTCGAACTAATCTAATCCTAACCCTAGCAAGTCTTTTATCATCCTTTATCTGATCAGTAGATCTTAAAACAAAATCACCAATTTTTTGGATTTAACTCATTAAAACATAAAGAAAAAGATTCCATCTCCTTGTGGATTGACCCATACTCAACCGGCTAGCTACTAAGCGACACCGTCTTGATTGTGGTAAATTTAAACACAGAAAATCTCTAACAATCAGAGACCCCCCCCATAAGCTTCTGTAAAAATACAGAAGGCTCAAAAAAACAACTGAGAATTTAATTCTTTTAAAGAAGAAGATCTCCCTCCTAAAAGCCCTTGGTAGAGAAAAAAGAAGAGATCAAAATATCTCCTTTACCTAACATACCATATCTAAGGGTTTAACCCTTTTAAAAGAATTTAGTTTTTTCTCTGGATCTGAGATCCATAAGACAAATCTTCCATAAGTTGAGAATTTAATTCTCATCGAGAAGATCTTGTTCTTGAGAATTAAAGATTCAGAGAGGAACATAAATACAAGAACGTGGAGAAAATGGAGTCCATAATACTCCAGGAACTTAGTTCCTCCAAATCAAGAACTTAGTTCTTTAACAAACCCGATCCAAGATCATCAAAATAGTGATCTTGGTGATCCTTAATGGTCAAACACCATTAAAATAGGTTTAACCTCTGAAAACATGAACATGGAAAACATAGAGTTCATAATACTCCAGGGACTTAGTTCCTTCAAATCAAGAACTTAGTTCTTAAAGAACATGATCCCAGATCCTCAAAATAATGTTCTTGGTGATCGTTAATGGTCAAAATGCCATTAACAGAGATTTAAGTTCTCTAAAAGCGTCAACAAAGATTAAATCTCTGAAAGAACTCAGTGCCTCACATGAAAAACACGTGAGCGCTTAAGGCCAAGTTATATAGCGCCTCACGTGAAACACACGTGAGCGCCGGGAAAAGTTAGTGCTTGGCACTATTGGAGCGCTTCACGTGAAACACACGCGAGCGCCACAAAAGTTAATGTTTAGCATTATTGGAGTGCCTCACGTGATATACACGTGAGCGCTATATGCAGCTGAGTGCTTAGCACTGCTGGGTGTTACAGAAACCTAATTTTAGCCCAAATTGGCTAAGCTTATATTCATGATATCCAAACTGATTTTAGTCTCAAACATGACTAATGATCTCTCATTGATGATATCCAAAATAATATTCATCCCACATCTCCTAAGATAATTTTAGTCTCAAATATGATTAACGATTCTTAGGTCCATCACCCCCTTTCCCTCAAATACGGGATTTGGTTTAAGGGTACATCTCTCCACACCTCTGATATAAGTCGTTGTAATTCCTCAATGTCTTCAGAGAGGTGGCGGGTCCAGACAACCAACAACTCTTTTGTCGTCCCAACTTGATGTAAAACTTCATCAAGACTGGGAATGATATATCCCACGTTGATGCACTTCCAAATTGAGGTGCACTCCTCAAATCGGATCGCACTCCAAATTGGGTGCATCCATGTCACCATCGTTTACTCCACTACATAGCAAATACACGTGCGCGCAAGTTTAATGTTGGACCGAAATGTCTTTAAACTAACATTCGTCCCCAAAATGGGAATGTTGGACCGAAATGTCCTTAAACTAAGCTTCGCCCCCAAATACGGTGATAATGGACCGAAATTTCCTTAAACTAATCTTCATCCTAAACAGGGAACATTGGACCGAAATGTCCTTAAACTAACATTCGTCCCAAACAGGGAATGTTGGACCGCGACGTCCTTAAACTAATATTTTTTGCCCTGCGGACTGTCTCCATAATGACTACCATATACTATTCATGGGCTATTCATATATAATCTAATGATCAGTTGAGCCCATATGCTCATTGCTCATAAATTGATCTTAGTCTCAAATATGGCTAATGATACTTAGATAAAATCTAAATATCCTCTGAACCGATGGACCTCACAAATGTGAGATCTGCGTCCTAAGTTCACTCCCGTTGGAAAACCAAGATACCAAGGTAGGCCCTGTCAAGCAAAATTCTTGAGCTAAACCCGAATATAAAAATATACAGATTTGGACTAATCCACGCCCTACGGGTGATGACAGAAACTAGTCCCCGTATACAATCCACGGGCAACCTAAACAAACTAAAACACACACCACACGAAGTGAACTTCCGGAGCAGGAGAAAGTGGTTATCGTAATGCGGTAACGTAATTAACTGTAGAGGCTTGCGCCTGCAGGGAAGAGCGTCCCCACAATAAAAAATATCTCACAAACGAGAGGAAATATGATAAAGTCGCGTTACAACGGCCGCATCCGTCCAAACCTCCGATATACGGTGCCATAAATCAACTTGGTCTCTTCGGAGAGGTGGACAGATAAATCCAAATAGCATCTGGCCCCAGAATTCAAGCCAGACAACCCAACGCCTTGGTTCGGTCTTTCGGCAGTAAACAGAGCTAAAGTGACGCGACGATACTACATGATGCTACGTACATCATCGAGATATAATGACCTATGGAGAATAGGTGCTGTGAGATATCACTGTACATGGTGGATGAGAAAAACACCGGTGTCATTATTGATTATATGATTTTTCATATTGCTAAGCAACTGCGAATATGCTATGTACATGGTAGTTACATGAGACTATGTAAACATGATCGTGTCGCTTATTTTCCGGTTCAATTTTCACTACTACAGTAATCGCTTGCCCCTACGGATTTAGTCGTAGGGACAAACCATTGCCCCTACGGATATATCCGTAGGGACATAAAATTCCTCCGTAAGTCCAAAGGCCGCAGGTGCAAGTCTTCATCCTGGACATGCCCCTATGGAGTAAAAATTATCCCTACACCTTACTCCGTAGGGACATAATCTTTATTTAATCTATTGGTTTATAAAATAAAATACGTATACCAACGGATTTATCCATAGGGCTTGATAAATGTCCTTATGGATTTATCCGTAGGTCCAGATAAATGGCCCTACAGATTAATTCGTAGGGGTAAGTTTTACCCCTGTTACTGAGTTCATAGGGACAAAATATCAGATATTCTGATATTTTGTCCCTACGGCGAAATATGTAGAGGCAAACCTTGTACCTATGGATTAATCCGTAGGTGCAACAGTTGCCCCTATGGACGGCGAAATGTGCAGGGGCAAATCTTGCACCTACGGATTAATCCGTAAGTGCAACAGTTGTCCCTACGGATTAATCCGTAGGGACAAAATATCAGGGTTTTTTTTTAAAAAAGGGGCTTCCCGTTTTTTTCCCGCCGCGTGCACAATAATATATACATAATATAACCAAATACATAAATATTCATAATCAACATCTCACGCATAATATATAAAAGAAATAAACAAACAGAATACGATATCAATCTAAATCATCGTGAACAAGTAAACAACCACGAATATCGTCCAAAATATATACAATATGTATCAGATAAGTACATACATCCTCAAAAATATAAATAAAGCTACCATAGCTCGGTCAGCTCCTCCACCTCTGATAATCGCCGTAATCTGGCGCATCTGCTCCTCGGTGCAACCCCGAGTCGTCAAAAACTCGACTAATGAAGGAGCGGACTGTTTGGAAGTCTGAGCGGGCTGTGGAGCTGTAGGAGTGGTCTGTGCAACCGCAGCCGAGGTAGTGGCTTACGGAGTCGCAGCCGAAGGAAATGTATGTGGAGCCACAGCCGAAGTAGCCTGCCGAATCTGTAAAATTTTGTGTGTGATAAACGAGTATGAACGGTGTATTAGATTTTAATCGAATTCGTATCATCATCAAATTATTGCGAAACCCCAATCGAAAAATACTTAGGAACTTAGGCCTACTTTGGGTATCTAGTTTGGAAAACCGTAGTTTATTTTAATTAGATAGTTTTATGTAAGTATGATTAATCAAAGCTATGTCTACAACCAAATATAGTCAGGCTACTAATATTGCATATGTTACTATCTATAATGTGATATAATATTTTACTATTAAGTAATATACGTACCAACATCTCCTTCAACTTCTCGATGGTGGACTTCAAGGCGGCAACATCATGCTCCAGACGACGCTCACGAGAGGTAGGGGAAGTAATCGCCGGAGTGGAGACCAACCTCATATGGGCTCTGCTAGGACCTAGTTCCCAGCATTTCTACCAACCCTCGTGGTGCCTCCATGTGCGACATCTAGGACTAGGGTCAGTAGCATCGGATCGGTCTGTCCACTAAAATCGATCCCCGATTCCTCCACCTGTTTCACCACCCGCTCCTACACCCACATTAACCATTAAAATATAAGTATATCATTTAAATTTGAACTTATCAAAACAAAATTTTCATTCGAATTAGAATAGATATTAACACTTATGTAATACTCCTGGGTAGCGGTGTCGGGGAATTGAAGCTCGCCCGTGGAGGGATCTGTCGAGGTGCCATGGACGGCAAGATGCGCGGTCAACACGCTCGGTGTACCACCCTGCGCCAGGGTCTGAGAGCTCTGCAATTCACAAAAAATTTACATATATTATAAAATAACTCTTAATATTGCATTATATTAAAATACATATATTGTAATTTACCGATGCCTCTATGGTACGAGTAATGTTCCTCGAGCCACCTGTGTAAGTGGGGCGACCCCTCTTCGCCGACTTCCTATTCTCCTTATTTTGATCGGCCTGTTTCTGCACAACACAATCAGATTTAGTTTTCTAATTAAGCAACACAAAAAAATAAATTATATACTAAATAATGAATTACATTTAAATTATAAACTTATTTGCGCTCAGAGTCATAATATTGGCACAAGAGAGGCAATGTATCTACGTCGACTCTGACAAAGGCCGGAATATATAGGAGAGCCGCTCTCTCTGCCTTGGGGGTCGCCAGCCATACCTAATAGCAACCGATCTTCAGCTCGTTCCTATTATATCGGACCTTAGATTGCATGTTCTTCATGAGGCCCAGGTACAGAGCGTGAAGATCGAGCACTCTGTCAGGGTGATCAGGATCGGATACAGGTTGAAAGTCGTAATCCAACTACAAATACAAAAAAATAATGTATTTAAATTACAAGTGTTAAATAATAATAAATTTATTGGATAAGTCAAATGAAAATATATATTAATACCCGCACCTGATCTCATAAGCTGGCAAATAAGCGCCGGTGCTGATCGCCCCACTCAACGTGAAGTGGATACTTCTTTTGGATGCGTCTCTCATCCCCCATATACCATCCGAACCTCTCGGCATAATTGCCAGTATCGCGATAATCAGGGGTAAAGAAGAGGGGGAATGGTGCCTCCTCCTTGCTCTATCAAGCCTCAGCCTGTGGGACTGATTCAGCCCTCAAGTCCACCTCTCGGGATGGGGCTGCCCTGCATCTACAAGAAATATTGAGACAAGCAATATTAAGACAAAATGATATTAAGAAATTGTCACGCCCCGCTTCCCACTGTACGAGTAAGAGGACGCGGCAGGGACACGACGTATTTACTCAGAAGTAAACGCGTTAAGCGTATATAAGCAATATAATTAATATACACAAGAAATGACAAGAGATATAAATAAATAGCAACATTTTATTGATTAAACATTCTTTACAATAAAACTGGAAAGTAAATACAATACTGGAAAGTAATGCCTAAACAATGGCATATGAATTGAAAGTAAAAGTAAGTACAAGTAGACTAGAGCTCTGGGTCCTCAATGAACTGCTCTAAATCGTCCTGACTGGGATCGATCTACTGAGAGTCGGGTCCTCCTGACAACATTCCAAAAAAAGAATAGATAGGAATGTCGTCAGCGAACAATCGCTCGGTAAGTCCTAAAAGAGAAATAGAACAAGCAAAAGGAATAGATCTGGTTATTTATCTATTTTATTATACTAACGTAGATGTTTGTATCTTGGTACAGAATATATCAGTGTATATGAGAGGAGTCCAACTTTCCTCATGGACTAAGGTTTATGGAGTATAAGGCCCGTCAAAACCCATGCGACAACGGCAATGGATATTCAGGTTAGGTGTATTATACTGACCGTCTCATTCCACTTCTAATACATTCCGTACCAATCTACCCCTTAAAAACCCCGTAAATGTATATTGTGTTGTTTTATAGATGTAAGACTTGCCGAGACCATGGTATAAATTGTTCATGTAAACGGATAAGGATGTAAATGGATAGTCATGTAGTCAAGTCAATATATATCTATGGTTCGGTCAAATCAAGTCATGTTGATATTTGATAGTGTTCTGGTATTCATGTTCAAGTTCCAGTATATATGGATTCATGTTGTATTGGAGTTATTTGAATTGTATTCATGTATGGATTGTATTCAGATTAGACTGAGACTCTGACTGAGTCAGACACTTAAACAGAATTAGATTCCTAAATTAGGTTTTGGAGCTATCGTTAACTGCTGTACATGGATGGCAGGATTTATGACTTTTTCCAAGCCAATTACCATTGGTAATCCCGTTTTAGTTTTATACCTTAAATAGGCAAGCACCCACTTTCTCCGGCTCCCTTAGGCTCAAGAGAATTGGTCCCGCTTAAACCTATATTTACTGGGGTCCTTATTGTAATTTAATATAACTCGAGGGGGTTTTATGAAAAATAGTTTTAGTATACTTTCAAAATAAATCTCAAGTATTTATTTATCGTATTTAGGGTTTTTATGGATGTAACTTTTAAAAGTGAGGTATTCTAGTGAATAAATACCTAGTTGAATAGTTCATGGTATTTTTGTGTAAATTTTACTTATATAGATTCTTGATGTATTTTCTTGAAACCTGTGATTCTTTTCTTTTGTTTAGAAAATATGTAATTTATTATATATTTAAAATAGATGGGTTGATAATATTGATATATAATTATTAAAAAAAATTATTTATTAAATAGAAAATCACGTTTTCCTTAAAAATTGTATTAAAAATTCCATCGCCATCGTATGCTCCATGAGGAGGTCTACATCTCGCTCTACTAGTCCCGAGGATGTGCGATAGCCCACACCATCCCGATCGGTTTCCCCAAAATGGATTGTAGAGTTATAATTGCAAGGAATGTAAATAACACAATTTAAAGAATACGGTTTTTAATAGTTTATAGTATTTTGATGTAACAGTAGTATTTGTCCCAAAATATTGTTTAAAGGAAATCGTGTTATGTCATGATGCGTGTTGTGAGAGATAGGTCATTACCCCGTGAGATGTTCTAAAGGTAATATAAGCAAAGGTATTAAAATATGTCATATGTAAGTTTGTGGTATTAAAACGAAAAAGTGAAATAAAAGTTGCATAGCATGGTATTTTAAGATGAAACCTGTTCTCAATGTTTTTTTAAGATTACTAAGCAAGATATAACAAAATGGTTGATTGGTTATTAAGAAAGATTGTGTTTTACAACAAGTTTAGAATCGGATGTCGAAATAACTCCACTTTCGACGAGTTTTGAAAAGAGAACTTTTTAAATTAGGAAAAGAGAAGAAGAGAGGGGACTTACTAGATGAAATGAGAGAGGGGGGAGGGTTGATGAAGGATTTGGAAGCTTCGTAGAGTCGCGGGGTCGCCGGAATCGTCTCGAATTGTCGCCAGAACTTGACCTTGGGCTAACTCCACTTGTACTCTTCTTTGACTTGGAAATTTTTGAGGATTTTAAACAATAGATTTCAGAATGAAGAGGGCTAGGGTGTGGGGTTGTATTTATAGGGTAGAATTAGGGTTTTGAGAATTGAAAAGAGAATTAAAAATGCATTAAAATAGGATTAAAGAGGTGAATTTAATTTCTCTGTTAATTTACAGAGAAATCAAACAGAAGAGGAGTAGTGGGGGTTGATTGAGAGATGCTTCTGCGTGCGTTCTAAAATCAAAGAATAGAATACCGCAATCAATAATGGTGTCGTTTAGTAGCTAGCCGATTGAGTACGGGTCGGTCCACAGGGAAAACGTGTTCTTTTCTAATTGTTCTAACGAGTTAATTCCTATTTTTGGTAGGATTTGAATTTTATAAAAACTAAGATTGAATTTAATTTGGATGAAAACCTTGCTAGGGTTAGGATTAGGTTAGTTTGGAAAGTTAATTCTACGCACTGCTTCCTTTGCCTTAATTAAGAACATAGGTGTTAGGGTAATAATTAACAAAGGGGATTAGCACGACAAGGAAGAAACATAGTTTCTTCCTTTTGGTCCTTATCCGTCCTTTCTTAACTCTTAGCCCTAACCTCTATGTAAATCAACCACTATATGTCTAACTAGGGAATCACCGCTATCTCATAGGATAGGGTGCCGTAGTGAGCGGTGGGTGTTTGATTTACATAGAGTCCTAATTTATAAAGTTATGAGGGCAAGAAAGGAGTGAGAGATTTCTATTTCTCAAATCTACCCAATCCTAACCCTAACAAGTGAGGAACTATTCACTCATCAGGGAAATTGCGAAAAAATTCATTTTTATAAAGTTTTTTCTTTTTAATTAACTAATGACTTGCAGATAAATAAAGACAGGTAAAAAATGCAGAGAAATAAAATTGCAATTAAGAAGAACACAAGATAAAAAAAAATTAACTTACTTTATTGATGCACTCTTGACGATTACAAAGGAATTGAAATTTAATCTAGAATTAAAAAGAGGCATGCCCCAAAAGAGGCTGTAGGCTTTCCTATTTATAGATAGGAGAAACTCTAGGATTTACATCTGATCCACATTTAAAATTACAAGACTACCCTAAGAAAGCCGGGTCAAAGCACCGACACCACCGACACATTGCACCGACACGTGCTCTGCACGGCCGCGGAACCGCGGCCAGAAGCCTTATTTGGCCGCGGTTCCGCGGCCATATTGGGGGCTCTCTGTATCATCTTTCCAGGGTTGCTTCATGTTGCCTTTTTCTCCTGTTTTCTTCACTTGGTTCCTCAGACTTTTTTCTACTTTCTTCCATATTTCCAACAGTGAAGAATTTATGGACTTTTACCGTTAGCTTCGCGTTGAAATCTTGAATCTTGTGCTGCCCTCGTACTTTGTGCAATCGAACCGTTCATTGATTTTCATTTGTTTCTTAAACTGTAGGCGGCATCAAACAGATTCATCTATTTGTTGGTCGTAGTCTCACATTTGTAGCGTCTTTTCACCATTTTCACTGTATTGTTCTGAGAACCTGTAAGCCGCAACTATTTAGCAGACTTGGATCAAAAGCACCTATTTATTTGCAATATGATTAAGAATGGGGAATATAATAATGCAAATTTCTGATATGAACAAATACCCCAAATTTATCTTTTGCTCGTCCCGAGCAAAACTAATTTTATTCTCGAAAAAGCCTAACCTCACTTTCGCAGGGAATCGCGATTGCACTAAGCTCGTGCAACAAGCCGTTAAACCTCTAGGTGTCCCTAGTAGGAGGAGTGTTGTCTCCTGAGGGTTTTCAGCGGATACTACCCACAAAATCCGATCAATTTGGCCTTTTGACTCTCATTCTTCAATTCGGTGTTCTAGTAAGAAATTCTATCATCTTCAACTTATAAATCATCAACCCGTATTTTTCACACTCAATTATCATTTAACTTAAGATCGTATATGTTTTGTAAATTTATTTAGGTTTTAGCATCTTTTGAATTTTCCTTTTAAGGTTCCATCTCAACTTAGGAATTTTTATCATCTCCACTGAAGATATAAGCCCTATCTTTCATTCCTATCTCTTATCCAAACCCCCATCATATACCCCTACGTGTGTGTATGTATCATCCCTACACCTGGAAATTCAATTCAAACTATCATACTCTTGTCCATCGTCCAAAGTACTTTTAGTTGGTGAATTTTAGATGAGATTGCTCACACATCCTTCATGCGACCGTTAATACTTCTTGAGGTACTAATGACCGATTACAAAATGTGTTCGCGCATTTAGGCGTAATTCCTCGTCTTGTAATACCTAAGGCTTTAGCAGTGACTCCCAAACCAGTTGGTCTAAGACACTAGGTGATAAAGCACCCTCGCTATATATTTTTTATTTTATGCAACCTTAAGTAATTACAAAACCAGTGTTCATTTTTTTTTATATCTCTTTATTCACACTTATTCTCTTATTTAATTTTTTCTCATACTAAGGATTTTAGACAAGAGCAATTCAAGGTATCCTCTACCATCCCAAGTTTCAAGGTGCGTGTATGTACGAGTTGTAAGGTATATATTTTCAGAATTTAGACTAAAGGTTCGGAATTATTTTTCAGAGTTACACTTCAATAAAAATTTCAATACACTTCCCTTATTTTGACTTAGCCCAAGAACTGAACTCAAAATTTGCCTATTTCTAAATAAATTACAAGGACATATATTTTCTACCGTTAAACTTTAAGAAAGGTTATTTTTAGGGTTTTTTAATTTACTAAATTTAGGATATAGTTTTTCCTAGTTAGTTAACCGTCTTGTCAAACTTAAGTCAAATATGGCCAAGTTGATAAATTATTTTATCTTTTTAGTTTTTCAATTTTTTATTTGATTTTTTTTTCTTTTATATTTTTTTTATTTTCATTTTTTAATTTTTATAATTTTTTATGAAGATGCAATGCAGAATTAAACATGCAAAGAAAAAAAATTATATACAAAAATAAAAATATGCAATGCAATGATAACTATTTACAAACCACCTCCTCTCCCAAACTTACCAAAAGCAGTGCCCTCACTGCTCAGGACCTCGCCGTCCCCTTGAACGTGAACGGGAACGTTCCTCTCGCGCTAGCAGCGTAGATACCCTATGTTCAATCTCTGTCACCCGGTGATCCAAGTTGGTCACCATCCCCACCAAATTATCAATCCCCCTAATGGCTCTTCTAAGAAGACTTGCATGTTCTATGGGGGTAAGCTCTTTCTCGCTCGCGGTCGAGCTGGAGCTGGGTGTTCTGGCGGGTACATGTTCGGCCGGTTCTCTTCGCGACCATACATCAGTCAGGCGGGTATAGGACGTGGATACACCCTCAATAAGAGGCCTAATGGGTATACCTCCATACATGTAAAACTCAAATTCCTCCACAGGGAGGAAATAGCGACACAGTTGTGTCACTAACATAGGGCATGGGTAATTTGCGGCCCTTTTGTCAGCACCAATTGAATTAAGCAAAACCGTGCACATGTCAAATCTAGGGTTCCTAGTCATTAATGTGTGTATGATATGAAGAGATGGGGTGAAAAATGTGGTGTTATGTGAACTGCCAAAAATGTTGTTTTGTGCCCAACGGCACACGGTTAATATATTAGCGAAGAGAGTTCTAGCCTGCATATCCTTCCTAGGTTCTTTCGAACAGTCATTACCCATTAAGGGTAAGTAGTCTTCAAATTGAAGGGGTTGGTCGTAAACAGGTAATCTAGGAATTAAGGTGACTTCATGGATGAAGTCCCTATCAATGATTATTTCCCTATCGCCCCAAAGTAATTTAATAAAACCGTATTGTGCTAGGCAACCTTCCTCCATGCACTCATAAAAATGAGTGACTAGATCTGGAAGAGTGTAAGCATTGGGATGATTGTAAATTAAAAAATTCCACCCTCGTCGTGTGATCTCCTCACCAAAATAACTTCCGTAAATTGTATGTGAAAAGATTTGTGAAAAATCTCGTTCTAATTTCATTGTTGGTGCCATTCAGAAAATTCACAGATCTATTAAAAAATTTAAAAGAGAGGGAGAGATGATGCAAACCTCCTCTGAAAAAAAATCAGAGGGTGAAGAGGCAAAGGCACGGTGGTTGCGCGGCAGAAGGAGGCTCTGGGCGGCGGTTCCGCGGCAGGAGGAAGCGATCTCTCTGAACTTGTTGCGGCGGCGGCTAGGGTTAGAAGAATTGAAAATTTAGGGTTTGGTAAAATCAGAGAGGGGTCGGGTTTTATTTATAGGGAGAAATGTGTTGGTTATTTGCAAAAATCCCCTCTTAAAAAGAGGAAATTATTTGTAAATAAATTTTTTTATTATTTTTTATTCTGAAATTTTACAAAAATACCCAAAAAAATTGAAATTTTTTAATATATTTTTTTATTTTTATGTTGTTTTTATATAATTACAAATGGTACATACTCCCAAACTTGTTTGAAACAGTGTTTTGGCAAGATAATCGAAATTTAGGGGTAGATGGAGGAAGATTAGTCAATGTAAATTGGCTCCTGCAAAAACAGGAGCTCCTTTGAAGGGTCCGCAGTAAGGAATGGTTTAATTCGATGTTCGTTCACTTTAAACAGTGAACCATCCTCTAGATTTTCTAGATCGACCGCACCGTGCGGATATACGGTGCGTATCATAAATGGCCCTTTCCATCGAGATTTGAGCTTGCCAGAATGGAAATGTAACCGAGTGCCGTAAAGTAAAACCTGTTGACCAGGTTTAAAGGTTTTTCGCATAAGGTGTTTATCGTGGAACACCTTCATTCGGTTTTTGACGATTACAACATTCTCGTAAGCTTCAGCCTGTAGGGTTACTAGGCATACTAACAAGGTTCTACAACGCATCAACCATGCCCGATTAAAATTTTAGCCGTGCCAAATAACCCTAAACAAGATCGTCGCTAGATTATTAGGGTTTCGCAAGCTAGTAAACTACATTTACTACTAAGGGAATACGAAATACAACCTTAGTAGATCGGTCCTTTACTTCTAAAGCTCCTTGTTGAAGTCCATTCGTTGCGATCGTGGCTCTCCCGGGCTCTTGTATGGCTTCACGAGGCGAAAGAAGCGTCCTTGCTTGAAGTCTTCGAGGCCGAAGAAGATCTACGTCGAGGGAATATCAGCTCAAGTTTCTACTTCACTAACTAGAGAACTAGTGAAGCAAACACCTTAAACTAAAGTGCTAGTCTAGTAGAGTATGGAGAAATAGGAAGTGGGTTCTCTTTAGAATTTTATTTCTCACAATCTATCACTCTCTTTTCAAAACCCTAGCAAGCCTTTTCTTTTGCTCAATGAAGAAGAAGATGAACAAAAGAAAAATGAGAAAGATAATGATCAAGTGAGTGAGCTAACCATGGTGAGTGAGAATCATATACTAACTCATGTAGAGACATAACCATAGCTAATCCAAAATGGTTAGGTTAAATAAAAATCTAAAGTAAAACAAAGTTAGTGGACTTTGTCAAAGTATCCACAAGCTTCTACAAGCTTCATGCTTTTGACCTAAGCTCCACTAATTTGTAATTACCCTAAATAAATATAAACCACCATTTAAATATAGAATGGTGTATGTCTTGCACACCCATGTATGATGTATCATCAACCATGATACAAAAAGAAAATACATTTTAATATATATCACATATATATTAAATTTTTGTACATGTGAGAAAAAACCTAAAGTGAACAAGTGTTAGTTAATGTAAACTAGTATATCAAATATACAATTATACAATAAATTATTAAATCAACACTTGACTTAATAATCCGGTCATATCACATATAACCGACTAACATCCAATTTATCGACTTATCGAATCAACACTTGATTCGATAACCCGGCTATATCATATATAACCGACTGATACATAAAGTCACGAGAATAGAATACGGTATCACATACACGCATTATTCTCGGTCTCGCACATATCACATACGTGCTCCTATTTCGTTTTGCCTGAGCCAGTAAAACCTCTTTGTAGGACTCTAAAGACTCGTCAATACGCCGGCAGTAGGTAATGATCACATCAAGCACCCACAAGCCGTCAGCGGTATTAGCTGTACGTAACGGCTACCCGGGTATTGAGCGATCAGAAGATCAGCAAGCAAGCCCGCTCCAACTTCTGTAAAAGCCTGCCGGTAACACTTCCCGTACAGTCCGGTCTTCTCGTCTGATATGTCGCATATCAAGTCTAGGGGTGGTAAACGTCATACCCCAATAACTGATAAGTCATGCCGATGTGAGGCTCATAACGGGTCGTGAAACTACTGGTAACACTTACCAGTAAATCTCTAGATCAGCCCTGGCCAGGGACTTCCCTATTACGGCCAATCGAGCACAGCGCAACATCAACCCCCAATACCGGGAGAGACGAAACCCCTCCTATCGCTCATTGCCGCCATGTGACTCAGGATTGTACCCAAAAACCACCGTTTTGCACGCCCTCATGGACGTGGTAAGGTAGAAATCAAAGCACAGTGGGAATCACACAAGACTCTATGACGATCTCGAGTCTACAGACTAACCTGCACAAGTGTCACCAGAGAACTGCCATCTGACGTAAGGTATAATACCATCTGGGAGTTCTCGACGAGTCTGTCCAGTATACCCAGTCTCCACTGAGCACCCGTATACCATCTCAGATGTCAAACACCAATGGATATGGGATCATCCATCGCCCATCTCATGGGTCGAGAAGCGTATACGCTAGTCTACACTGGTATATTGATGCCCCGTCTCGATACACCCACGACTAGGGATCTTGAAGGATGTACTTATGGACTACCATGTCCCCACTAGTATGATCCGCATCATAGACCTGGTAGTCAAGTACACATCCTAAGGGCTTTACCAACATGTAACTATAAGACGATATAAAGAGACAAGTGTACATGTTAAGATAAAGAGCAACCAGATAGTATACTATCATGTCGAGCAAGAAAGTCCTCTTTATATATGTCCAAGCATCCAATATAATATACATCATCTGTACAATACTGGCCTCTAGGGCATACATACAACTAACAATCTCCCACTTGCACTAGGGCCAGCTGCTGTAGTATCGCATACCAAGCATCCCGAAGAGTCTCTCAAACTGTATCTAGGGAATGGCCTTCGTGAGTGGATCCGCTGTGTTGTTCTTCGTGTCAACCCTCCTGACCTCGATCTCCCGGCGATCAACAATCTTCCGGATCAGGTGATACCGCCTCAGAATATGCCTGGATCGCTGATGGGACCTGGGTTCCTTGGCCAAAGCCACCGCTCCATTGTTATCACAATACAAAGGTATTGGATGCTCAATGGATAGAACCACTCTAAGTTCAGTGATGAACTTCTTGATCCAGACAGCCTCTTTGGCAGCATCGTTGGCAGCGATGTATTCAGCCTCCATCGTCGAGTCTGCCACGGTTTCCTGCTTGGAACTCTTCCAGCTAACCGTCCCTCCGTAAAGGGTAAAGACAAATCCCGAGTGCGACTTAGAGTCGTCCTTATCACTCTTGAAGCTCGAATCGGTAAATGACCCCACTTGGAGTTCTCCGTTCCCATACACCAAGAGCATCTCTTTAGTCCTTCGCAAGTACTTGAGAATGCTCTTCACAGCTGTCCACTGACTCTTTCCAGGATCAGCTTGATACCTACTCACTACACTTAGTGAGTATGCTACATCAGGTCTGGTACATAGCATCGCGTACATGATAGAGCCTACAGCCGAAGCATAGGGTATCCCTTGCATGCGAGCTCTCTCCAAATCAGTCTTAGGAGACATCTCTTTGGAGAGAGTGAGTCCTGAGATCGTGGGTAAAAACCCACGTTTGGACTCTTCCATACTAAACCTCTTTAGTATGGTGTCAATATACCTGGATTGGGACAATCCCAATATCCTTTTAGATCTATCTCTATAGATCATAATTCCCAGTATGCAGGAGGCATCACCTAGATCTTTCATTGAGAATCTTTGTGATAAGAAGAGCTTGACCGATTGCAGCATAGGAATGTCATTTCCTATCAAGAGTATGTTATCCACGTACAATACGAGGAAGACAACCTTACTCTCTGCCACCTTCTTGAAGATACAAGGTTCATCTACGTTTTTGACGAAATCAAACTCTTTGATAACGACGTCAAAGCAGATGTTCCAACTCCGCGATACTTGTTTTAATCCATAAATGGATTTAAGCAGCTTGCACACCTTCCCGCTGCTCCCACTATCTACGAAGCCCTCTGGCTGAGTCATGTACACGCACTCTTCTAAATCACCGTTTAGAAAGGCGGTCTTAACATCCATTTGCCAGATTTCATAGTCATGATATGCAGCGATGGAAAGTATGATCCGGATGGATTTAAGCATAGCCACTGGAGAAAAGGTTTCGTCATAGTCCACACCTGGTCTTTGACGAAAACCCTTTGCAACAAGTCTAGCTTTGAAAGTTTCCACTTTCCCATCTACACCAAGTTTTTTCTTGAAGATCCACTTGCTCCCAATGGGTTTTACCCCTTCAGGAGCATCTTCCAAAGTCCATACTTTGTTGGTGTACATGGATTCCATCTCGGACCGCATTGCATCCAGCCATTTCACTGAGTCCCCACTCGTGATGGCCTGCTCGAAGCTAGTTGGGTCATCATCAACCATGATGCAATCCTCGCTCCCACCATCCATGAGAAAACCGTAGTATCTCTCTGGTGGGTGAGGAACCCTACTAGATTGGCGGAGTGGCTGGGGTTCATCGGGAACTACGGAATCCTCTGGTTCCACCAGATCTTCTGTTGCAGCTTTTGTAGCTGGAACCTCTTCCAGTTCTACCTCATGACCACTAATCTCTTTTGCAAGAAATTCCTTTTCTAAAAGGGTGGCATGCCGAGAAACAAACACCCTTTGTTCCTCAGTGTGGTAGAAGATATACCCTTGTGAATTCTTGGGATATCCTACAAATTTGCATAGAACAGACCGTGCCTCGAGTTTGTCCGGATTTTGTCGTTTGACATAGGCTGGACAACCCCATATCTTTACATAGTTAAGACATGGTCTCTTCCCTTCCCATATCTCATATGGAGTGGTAGGCACAGATTTAGTGGGGGCCATATTCAATAGATGTATGGCTGTCTCTAGCGCATACCCCCAGAAGGAAATAGGTAACTCAGCTGTGCTCATCATAGAGCGCACCATATCTAATAGGGTGCGATTCCTCCGTTCTGATACACCGTTGTGCTGTGGTGTATATGGAGGAGTTAGCTGAGAGAGAATCCCATTCTCTTTTAGGAGTCCAGGAATTCATTGCTCAAGTATTCACCTCCTTGATCAGATCGAAGGATTTTAATACTTCTCCCGGTTTGGTTCTCGACTTCTTGTTTATATTCTCTAAATTTCTCAACAGCTTCAGACTTGTGTCTTATTAAGAACACATGTCCGTATCTTGAGAGATCGTCAGTGAATGTAATGAAGTACGAAGAACCATCCCTGGCATGTGTAGACAAGGGACCGCATACATCACTATGTATCAGTCCCAAGAGTTCGGTAACTCTTTCTCCGTGTCCCGTAAACGGAGTTTTGGTCATCTTGGCTTTGAGACATGACTGGCAAGTGTCATAAGATGAAAATTCGAACGGTTTCAAATATCCATCCTTATGCAACTTAGCTAGTCGTGTCGCATTGATGTGACCCAGTCTACAATGCCACAAGAAGGATTCGTTCAGTTTTGAACTCTTCCTCTTGTGTGTGTTTGTTATGCTCAGAACTGTAGATTGATTTAGAACATAAATGCCATTGTACAACGTGCCTGATCCAACCAACTTTTGGTTTAGGAAAATATTCATAACATTATCCTGTAATACAAAATTATATCCATCTTTACTCAACAAAGAAACCGATATAATGTTGCATATCAGGTTTGGCATGAAATAGCATTCGTTCAGAATCAATGTATTACCAGTTGGCAATACAAGGTGATATTCCCCGACGGTTTTAGCTGCAACAATTGCACCATTTCCAACCCTTATGTCTTTATCACCTTCTTCAAGTTCTCTACTTTTCCTAAGCCCATGTAACTGAGTACATATATGGGATCCTGACCCGGTATCTAATACCCAGGACATAAAGCAAATGGAGAAACAGTTCTCTGTAACGAACACACCCGAAGAAAATGCATCAACATGTACTTTCTTCATTCGGGTGGCATGGGAATCCTGGTATTCCCCTATATCCTGTTCAGTCTTATAACTTTTATAAGAAAGAACGGAACCAACGTTCCCCAGCACAGTATAACATGCGGGTTCGGTCAATACATCCATATTATTATCTTTATTAAGGCATGATATGGTCGCTACCTGGAGAGAGAGAGAAGAAAACACTTTAGCGTATGCTCTTGCAAGATCAGATTGGTTATTATTTTATCTAATCAGGATGGCTCCCACTGTTTTTATCAAATCTTTCTTCAAAGCCTAAAAGGAAAAACTAGCTGGGATTAATTACACCTTACAATTTCGCCAATCTTTCAGCCAGGCCAGTTTCGGTACTTTGAGGGAGGTTCCCCGTGCTTTCGCACGGACCTAATTAAAGTAAACCTCGTTTTCCCAGAGGCGTAACCCCGTTGACACCTTTCTAGACACCTACTTGATCGGCTAATTATCCTGTGTAAAACTCTCCCAGGAGTAACAATTACTCGCAGTGGGTATCGGGATCCAACTATCTCATAGAAGGTATGCAATCTCATTGCAAATTTCAACACTTGAAATTCCCGATAATATTTTCCCCCTAACGTGATATGACCTTGACGAAAGCCAACAAACCATAGCCCGCTAGTCAAGTTCAACCCGTAGATTTCTTGACTGAATTAAACCCACCCGCACGCCCCTTGACGAAAGCCAACAAAGCCGTACGACTACCCTAATCCAGTCGCATCATATGCAGTAGATAAGCAGCATCGTACACTACACATTGACGAAAGCCAACAAATGCAGCACGAATACTATATACAACTTATCTGAAATGACGGAGGGCTACGACAGGTTTTTTCTAAAAACCTATTGCGTAATGAACTTGATATCGTTGTAGAATCATGTGAATTTTGAAATGGAGAGATTTTGAGGCTTTTATTAGTTTTGCTAAAGAGGTCACTCCCGGTGAAGGGATCTCGGCTCTTTCCTTATGGAATAAGGTGTAGGATATATCATATATATCACTATGCAAAGCAAAACTCCAAAAGCAATTAAAAGCAAACCGAGTGTTGTAGCATCTGCCAGTTTTGCTAAAGAGGTCACTCCCGGTGAAGGGATCTCGGCTCTTTCCTCATCGAATAAGGTGCAGGATATATCATATATATCGCTATGCAAAGCAAAACTGTAGCTACCCTTTTTGAAAAATTTGATTCTACAACATCTTTTAGGTTTGTTTTCTTTCATTAATCACATTAATGAAGTCCCATCATTCAAGTCACCTAAACATCACAGATAAATACGACGTACACTTATGCCATCCGCATTCGCCTCGATGTCCCCTCGTGCACCGTTAGGTTACGTAACTAACGGCATAGCGGGGCAGGGCTAGCGCGGGTGTAAAACATAAGTAACGTCTATATAATATATCATATATACTATATATAGTATTTATCACAACACATCAAACGATCACATCACAGATATCGCAGCAGAAGAAACATATGAAACATTGGATATACTAAGGCGTCCGTGTTTTATTTTGAGCCTCTATAAAACACGGATTCCACGGTCGCGATGCATAGCCAAACCCACACCCCAGACCCCTACGAGAGCGGCAAGCAACCCTTCCAATTCTAGAGTTAGAAGACCCGGACTCGACTCCTTGAGTTGGTCTCCCACTGGACTCTAGAACCCGGTTACTTGTGCTCTCCTCCTTGGGTCTATCCTAGTGCGGAAAAGTAAATAATATACAAATGGTGACATCGACCTCATCCCGGAAGTGCCCCAATAAAAGAATATTACATACATTTAATTTTACATGAATGAAAATAAAAAACTCTCATCTCACATAAAACCCCCCGGCTATTCAGAACACGACAATCCAATATAATATATCCAGCAACACATAACATCACATGTCATCAACGTAAGTAAATATACGTATCCCAATTGTCGTTGACATATAGCAACGAAACCGGCGATATCACATATTACACTTACGGTCGCAGAAAGAACAGTGTAAAACTACAACATTTGGAACCACAATCTTTTTAGACATCGTAAATCCGAAATATCACATACTTCGCATTTCATGCCTAACTGTATGAATTCCACATATTGTATCACATTCCAGATAAATAGGCAGTATTAAACTTTCCGATCGAGTAATCAAATACCCAAGATTTCCTTAATAGCTCAACACTTGAGCGGAGTTCAAAAATTCCAGAATACTTCACAGTAGCAACGGTCCAGCCGTAAAAGGGTCAAGCCAACGCCTCACATGTGGCACGTCGTACTGCCCCAAACCCTAAGGTTCAAAAGGCAGTTCAAGACGGTCACGTAATCGAGTTAAAGTTTGTTGTCTTCTAGAGGGTCCATCGCATTACTTGCACGTTTTTCCGAAAGATTTAAACCCGAGAAAAATTCAACACATGAATGTTTTTCGTGCCGGGAAATAATGAGTTAATGATATCCGTTCGAACATTTTAATAGTTTCTAAATATCCGGAAAACAGCACGAAATTAAATATTCCGATCGAATCAACGAATACAAAATAAACCCCAGAATACTCAACACTTGAGTCAGATTAAAAATACCCAGAAAATATAAATAACAGAAATAGAAATTATAGTGTAAAATCGAGTACATATATCCCCTTTACTACCGCGGATCCGCGGCCTAAGCGCGGTATGGCCGCGGTTCCGCAGCAGGTTTGGACGTATTATGTGTTCGTTTTTCACCACAATTCTTATAAAACCTTGCTGAATTTTTTAGGTATTTTTAATATAGAAAAATCACAGTTTTGAAAAAATGTACAGAGAGGGGGTTAACTTTGACATATCGGGGTTCGTTCGGAGTTTTAACTTCGTAAACACGTTGCCTAATGCTCTAGCTAGGCTCTGATACCACTGTAGGGTTACTAGGCACACTAATAAGGTTCTACAACGCATCAACCATACCCGATTAAAATTTTAGCCGTGCCAAATAACCCTAAACAAGATCGTCGCTAGATTATTTGGGTTTCGCAAGCTAGTAAACTACATTTACTACTAAGGGAATACGAAATACAACCTTTGTAGATTGGTCCTTCACTTCTAAAGCTCCTTGTTGAAGTCCCTTCGCTGCGATCGTGGCTCTCCCAGGCTCTTGTATGGCTTCACGAGGCGAAAGAAGCGTCCTTGCTTGAAGTCTTCGAGGCCGAAGAAGATCTACGTCGAGGGAATATCAACTCAAGCTTCTACTTCACTAACTAGAGAACTAGTGAAGCAAACACCCTAAACTAAAGTGCTAGTCTAGTAGAGGATGGAGAAATAGGAAGTGGGTTCTCTTTAGAATTTTATTTCTCACAATCTATCACTCTCTTTTCAAAACCCTAGCAAGCTTTTTCTTTTGCTCAATGAAGAAGAAGATGAACAAAAGAAAAATGAGAAAGATAATGATCAAGTGAGTGAGATAACCATGGTGAGTGAGTATCATATACTAACTCATGTAGAGACATAACCATAGCTGATCCAAAATGGTTAGGTTAAATAAAAATCTAAAGTAAAACAAAGTTAGTGGACTTTGTCAAAACATCCACAAGCTTCTACAAGCTTCATGCTTTTGACCTAAGCTCCACTAATTTGTAATTACCCTAAATAAATATAAACCACCATTTAAATATAGAATGGTGTATGTCTTGCACACCCATGTATGATGTATCATCAACCATGATACAAAAAGAAAATACATTTTAATATATTTCACATATATATTAAATTTGTGTACATGTGAGAAAAAACCTAAAGTGAACAAGTGTTAGTTAATGTAAACTAGTATATCAAATATACAATTATACAATAAATTATTAAATCAACACTTGACTTAATAATCCGGTCATATCACATATAACCGACTAACATCCAATGTATCGACTTATCGAATCAATACTTGATTCGATAACCCGGCTATATCATATATAACCGACTGATACATAAAGTCGCGAGAATAGAATACGGTATCACATACACGCATTATTCTCGGTCCCGCACATATCACATACGTGCTCCTATTTCATTTTGCCTGAGCCAGTAAAACCTCTATGTAGGACTCTAAAGACTCGTCAATACGCCGGTAGTAGGTGATGATCACATCAAGCACCCACAAGCCGTCAGCGGTACTAGCTGGATGTAACGGCTACCCGGGTATTGAGCGATCAGAAGATCAGCAAGCAAGCCCGCTCCAACTCCTGTAAAAGCCTGCCGGTAACACTTCCCGTACAGTCCGATCTCCTCGTCTGATATGTCGCATATCAAGTCTAGGGGTGGTAAACGCCAGACCCCAATAACCGATAATTCGTGCCGATGTGAGACTCATAACGGGTCGAGAAACTACTGGTAACACTTACCAGTAAATCTCTAAATCAGCCCTGGCCAGGGACTTTCCTGTTACGGCCAATCGAGCACAGCGCAACATCAACCCCCAATACCGGGAGAGACGAACCCCTCCTATCGCTCATTGCCTCCATGTGACTCGGGACTGTACCCAAAAACCACCGTTTTGCACGCCCTCATGGACGTGGTAAGGTGGAAATCAAAGCACAGTGGGAATCACACAAGACTCTATGACGATCTCGGGTTTACAGACTAACCTGCACAAGTTTTACCAGAGAACTACCATCTGATGTAAGGTATAATACTATCTGGGAGTTCTCGGTGAGTCCGTCCAGTATACCCAGTCTCCACCGAGCACCCGTATACCATCTCAGATGTCAAACACCAATGGATATGGGATCATCCATCGCCCATCTCATGGGTCGAGAAGCGTATACGCTAGTCTACACTGGTATATCGATGCCCCGTTTCGATACACCCACGACTAGGGATCTTGAAGGATGTACTTATGGACTACCATGTCCTCACTAGTATGATCCGCATCATAGTCCAGGTAGTCAAGTACACATCCTAAGGGCTTTACCAACATGTAACTATAAGAAAGTATAAAGAGACAAGTGTACATGTTAAGATAAAGAGCAACCAGATAGCATACTATCATGTCGAGCAAGAAAGTCCTCTCTATATATGTCCAAGCATCCAATATAATATACATCATCTGTACAATACTGGCCTCTAGGGCATACATACAACTAACACATCCCGCAGCTCGTTCAATTCGTTCAACTGCAGCTTTCTATTGCTGCCAGCATCTCCCAAAGATAGTTTCAACTCTTTTATTGCCCAAAATGCCTTATGCTTTATTTCAACTGGAAGGTGGCAAGCCTTTCCATAAACAAGCCTATATGGAAACATGCCAAGATCGGTCTTATAGGCAGTACGGAATGCCCAAAAGGCACCAATAAGTTTTGACGACCAATCTTTACGGTTTTTGGAAACCATTTTCTCCAATATTTATTTAATCTGCCGATTCGAAATCTCGGCTTGCCCACAAGTTTGGGGATGATAGGGCGTTAACAGTTTGTGAGTAATGGAATATTTCCGCATTAAGGACTCGAAAGTCCTATTGCAAAAGTGAGATCCATTATCACTGATAATCGCGTGAGGATGCCCAAACCGAGAAAAAATGTTTTCTTTAAGAAATCTAACGACAACCTTGTTGTCATTAGTTCGGCTGGGCACAGCCTCGACCCATTTAGAAACATAGTCAACCGCGAGTAGAATATACATGTTCCCAAAAGAGTTGGGAAATGGTCCCATAAAGTCTATCCCCCAAATATCAAAAATTTCAACAACCAATGTTTGTTGGAGCGGCATTTCATTTCTCCGAGATATCCGGCCCAAGTGTTGGCACCGGGAGCATGTCTTGCAGTACTCATGTGCGTCTTTAAAAAGTTATGGCCAGTAGAAACCACACTGCAAAATCTTTTCTGCTGTCTTTTTGGGGCCAAAATGCCCGCCACACGCTTGATTGTGGCAGAATGACAGCACGCTCTTAAACTCATTGTCGGGGACACACAGACGAATAATTTGGTCGGGACAGTATTTGAATAGATACGGTTCATCCCAGTAAAAATGTTTTACCTGAGATAGAAATCTGAGTCTGTCCTGATTCGACCATTCGTTTGGTATCAGTCCGGTGGCCAAATAATTTACGATATCTGCGAACCAAGGTTCGCATGACATAGTTAAGAGCTGCTCATCTGGAAAAAAAGTCTTTAATAGGAATTTGAAGTATAGGCGAAGAAAGAAGGTGTGAAAGATGGTCGGCGACTACGTTTTCGCATCCTCTCTTGTCTCTGATGACAAGGTCAAACTCTTGTAGTAAGAGGATCTAACGTATCAGCCGAGATTTAGCATCTTTCTTCGCGAAAAGATGGCGAAGAGCTGAGTGGTCTGTGTAAACGATGACTGGAGAGCCGATTAAATAGGGCCTGAACTTTTCTAATGCAAACACAACAGCTAAGAATTCATTCTCAGTTGTTGTGTAATTTAATTGGGCCTCGTTCAAGGTTCGGCTAGCGTAATAAATTACTTGCGGCACTTAATTAATGTGCTGTCCAAGGACAGCACCAATGGCAAAATCAGATGTATCTCACATAATTTCAAATGGATGCGTCCAGTCAGGAGATGAAAGAATGGGAGCGGAAATAAGTGAGTTTTTCAATGACTCGAACGCTTTCATACAGATTGAGTCAAAATCAAATGTGGTGTCCTTGGCCAGAAAAGAGTCAAGGGTCTAGCTATCTTGCTAAAATCCTTGATGAACCGTCTATAGAAACCGGCATGGCCAAGAAATGCTCGGATGTCTTTGACGCACTTGGGAGGAGGAAGATTGGAAATGACTTCAATCTTAGCTTTATCTACCTCAAAGCCATTTTGCGAGATAATATGTCCTAAGACAATACCTTCTCGTACCATAAAGTGGCATTTCTCCCAATTTAAAGTGAGGTTCTTATCTCTACACCGGATAAGAACTGTGTCTAAATGTAGCAAACACTCATCAAAAGAGTCGCTGAAAATGGAGAAATCATCCATAAAAATCTCCAAAAAATTTTCCACCATGTCTGAAAAAATTCCCATCATACACCGCTGGAAAGTAGTGGGTGCATTGCATAACCCAAAGGGAATGCGACGGTAAGCGAATGTACCGAAAGGACAAGTGAATATGGTCTTGTCTTGGTCCTTTTCGGCGATGGGAACTTGATTATAGCCGGAGTACCCATCCAAAAAGTAGTAAAATTCATGCCCAGCCAATCGTTCTAGCATTTGGTCAATGAAAGGTAGTGGAAAGTGGTCTTTCCGTGTCACGGAATTGAGTTTTCTATAATCGATGCATACTCGCCACCCAGTTTGGGTGCGAGTAGGTATTAACTCATTCGCCTCATTAGTTATGACCGTTATGCCCGATTTCTTTGGGACAACGTGAATGGGGCTAACCCACTGGCTATCAGAGATAGGATAAATGATATCATTATCAAGACATTTTACAATCTCCTTTTTAACAGCCTCCTTCATGATAGGGTTTTGTTGTCTCTGTGGATCCCTTACTGGCTTGGCATCATCCATCATATGAATATGATGTTCAACTATTAGGGGACTAATCCCCTTGATGTCCGCCATAGTCCAGCCAAAAGCTTGCCGATTATTTTGTAAGACCGTTAAAAGGGCTTACTCTTGCTCGGTGGCTAGAGAAGCCGAGATGATAACATAAAGGGTCTCATTATCACCTAAGTAAGCGTATTTAAGGTGAGACGGCAATAGCTTGAGTTCGAGTTTTGGAGGCGAAACAATTGAAGGTAAAATTGGTGAAACTGTCTCGAACTCGAAGGATTCCAACAAAGGTTCGAAGCGAGTGTAAGCAACCGAGTCGGATGGTTCAGCTAACTCATCCGAAAATTCAAAGGACTCAAACGCGGGTGGTGATTCTTCAAAATCGTTCAAAAAAGTGAAACACACGTAATCATTATCGGGTGTGAAAGTTGTGTCAGATTCAAGGAGGAACGCACTATTGTCGTCAAAATTGTTGTGATCGAACAGGAATTTTTCGAACTCACAGTCCTCCTGAGTGATCTCTTAGATTGAGCAAACATCGAGTATATTAGCATTAGGCTCGGAGGGCTGATTCCCCAACTTAAAAATGTTGAGCTCAATTGTCATGTTTCCAAAAGATAGGTTCATCGAACTATTTCGACAATTGATCACCGCATTAGAAGTTGCAAGGAATGGTCGACCGAGTATCACCGGAATTTGATTCCGGGGGTTAGCTACAGGCTGTGTGTCCATAACAATGAAATCAACGGGGAATATGAAGTCCCCTACTTTAATCAACACATCCTATAACTCACCCCTAGGATGGGTGATGGATCAGTCGGCCATTTGGAGAGTACAATGTGTGGGTTTCAGCTCTCCAACGCCTAATTGTTCATATACTGAATAAGGAAGAAAATTAACATTGGCACCAAGATCTAAAAGTGCGCGATTGATGTTCTTATCCCCAATTGTTATTGAAATTGTAGGACAGCCAGGGTCCTTTCGTTTTTGAGGTAAAGGTTGGGTAAGAGCGCCATTCACTGCACTAGCCACGAATACTTTCTTAGGCACCTGTGATTTCCTCTTCTTGGTGCATAAGTCCTTCAAGATTTTAGCATAAGAAGGGACTTGTTGGATTACATCCAAGAGAGGGATGTTAATGCTAACCTGTTTGAATAACTCCACAATTTTCTCCATTTATGGAGTTTGTTTATTGGGTCTCAACCTGTTTGGAAATGGAATATTTTGAAAATTTGTTGAGTCCAATGTTTGTGGAGTAGATTGCGGAGTTGGAACAGATCCCAGTATTGGTGTTTTCGCGGAGTGAGATATGGGTCCGTTCGAATTAGTAAAAGAAATAGAGCCTTATGAATAATGAAGAACATGCTCTGAAGAAGAAGAAGAAGAAGAAGAAGGAGCGGCGACCAGGGTGTCATTATTACTGCCAACGTTGTTGTGCAATACCTTTCCAGATCTCAATGTAGTCACGGCACTCACATTATGATTTTGTTGTTCATGAGCAACATATGTATTTTGTGTGTGACCAGGATTTGGCAGTGGTTGATATGGAAGTTTCCCCTTCTCTCGCTCGCTTAGAGCGGCATTCAGTTGTGTAATTTGAGCTTCAATGTTTTTGATGCTTTGCTCATGTGATGCAGTGTGTTGCACCAAAGACTGAATGTAAGATTGGATACTTGCTGAGGATTGTGTAGATTGTTTTAAAAACGCATCCGTACTTCGTTCTAGCGAGAAAACCTTATCGTTATTTGGCTGAACAAAATTGTTTTGAGGATAAGAGTTTTTTGGTACAAAATTGTTCATTTGGTTTTGGTAAGGTTGGAGTTGGAAAGGTTGCTGATATTGAGTTTATTGAGGGGCTTGTTGTTGTGGAGGAGGCCTCTGAAAATTGTTATTTCCTTGAAATTGTTGTTGATTTTGATTCCAAGCAAAATTTGGGTGGCTCTCCAACCAGGATTATAAGTTGAAGAGTATGGGTCATTTTTTTGTCTCTGCTGAAAGGCAGTATTGACTTGATCCTGTCCTTGAGCAGGTGGATTTTAAGTACACTCTTTAGTAAGATGTGATGGATCCGAACAACAAGCGCATATAGTGCGAGTGGGTAAAGCAGGGGCAGGAGAAGGCGATGAGAATTTGCTCTCAATTGCCTCTAGTTTTTTCGTGAGTGCAGCCATTGCGGTCTTCATTGCAATCGACATATCAAGTTGATGTATGCCTGCCCTAGGCTAACCTGATGAAGTATGTGAAGTGGTTTGTCTAGTGCTTTCCCACTGAATGTTTGTTCAGCAAGATCTTCGAGAAATTGCCAAGCTTCCTCGCTCGATTTTGTAAGAAAGTGACCTTGACAAATGGTTTCCAGCAACTGCTTAGTTACTGGGTTCAGTCCTTCGTATAAAGTTTGGCAAAGTTGTTATCTCTCGATGCCGTGGTGAGGGCACTGAACAAGAAGGTCCTTAAATCGTTCGAAACACTTCCAAAAAGGTTCGGAAGGAAGCTGGGAAAATTGATTAATTTCATTTCTAATTCTCGCGGTCTTATGGTGTGGGTAAAACTTTTTAAGAAAAGCCTTAAAAAACTCTTCCCAATTTTTTATGGAATGCGATGCTGTACTATATAGCCATTTTTCAGCTAGGTCACATAAAGTGAATGGAATGACACGTAGCCTTATAGTATCATCGGAAAGTTGGGTGGTCGTTATCATTGTACAAACATTCTGGAATTTGTTAATGAAGATATAGGCATCTTCAGATTCCGGCCCGTGAAATTTAGGCAAAATATTGATGAAGTGGGGCTTAATTTCAAAGTTATCCCCATTAGCCGGTGGAAGTCAAAGACAAGTAGGAAGTGCGGTGCGGGTTGGATAGAAAAGATCCTGGAGCGCGATTCATTGGGGCGCTTCAACAGGAGGTAAAGGGTTGTTAGGATTGAATCCCGACATCTCTTTAGAAGATGGTGAATTTGAAGATGAAGGTAAAGAAGTGGATGGAATTTCGACTTCGGAGTCGAACGCGTCGTCAGTAGGAACTATCGAGACACAGACTGAATGGGCGCTAGTGTCCCTAGTCCAACCGGACATATACTAACGAGGTGTAGTGTAGTCAAAAAGTAGAAGGTGGGGGTAAGAAAACGTCAATGAGAGAATGTGGGTGAAAGTTTGGTGCAATGGATTTCTAGCGACAAAATGGCAAGTTTTTGTAAAAATTTTGTTTTGTGTTTTTTTTTTATAAAAAGTTTTGCAAAAGATTTTTTATAAGGAACTACGACACACTTTCAAGCAATCATAATATGCACAATCAAGCCTAGAGTTAGGGTCTCCTAAGTCAACTAGACTGCTCCTAACTGGTCCAAAAGGCAAGTTGTGAGATATCCCTCGAATCGCCTCTTCACCGCCAATTGTGACCAGGTAAGCACAAGTAAAGAAAGGAGGGATCCGTTCACGAATCACCGTGAGACGTGCCTTTTAAAATTACCTTTCCCACTTGTCTAGCCTAGGCACCACAAAGTCAGGTTTAGATAAACGACCGATTGCTCGCAACCTTCTTTTGTCCTAATGAGCGCGATAGTCCTGATTGGTTGAGTCTAAATATTTTTTAATTAACTCGAGAGTTGATGCATATGTTTTTTGTGATTTTGGGGGTCTTAGGAAGGGGAATGAATCCTCACCCAATCTGGATTGGTGTTATAGCCCCTTAAAAGTCCGTTTTAAAAATGCAAAGCAGTAAACACACAAAAATCCAAAACACTTGCCAAATTTTTTTTTCTTTTATTTATGGCACAAAGAATCCTGCACAAGATTGATTTATTGGAGAGGGGGAAGAAGTTTTGTGTAAAGAACCCAGCAGGAAAATTTTTCAGAGGAGCACAGGGGGTAGAAGGGAGGACAAAAATACTTACAGAGAATTTTGGGAAGCCGACGTAAGCAATTGACTGTGGTTCCGCGGTCAAACCCTAGAATCCGCCGCGGTTCCGCGGTGGGTTAGGTGGTTCAAGCCTCCGAGATTTTTCTGTTTGCTGTTAATGTTCTCCTCTGCCTGTTCAGATCTTCTGTTTCTGGATTGTTCGCCGAGCTTGCTCCAGATCTGAATCTGTTCGTCTTTCCATTCCTGCACAATTCGCACAAAAACTCTTCAAAAAGTAACAAGATGATAATTTTTTTGTTTTTATATTTTTTAGGTTTTATGATTTTTAAATTTTTAATTAACCCGAAATTACAAAAAGAAAATAACTACCGTTATCCCCGGCAATGGCGCCATTTGATTGAGAGATGCTTCTGCATGCGTTTTAAAATCAAAGAATAGAATACCGCAATCAATAACGGTGTCGCTTGGTAGCTAGCCGATTGAGTACGGGTCGGTCCACAGGGAAAGCGTGTTCTTTTCTAATTGTTCTAACGAGTTAATTCCTATTTTTGGTAGGATTTGAATTTTATAAAAACTAAGATTGAATTTAATTTGGATGAAAACCTTGCTAGGGTTAGGATTACGTTAGTTTGGAAAGTTAATTCTACTCACTGCTTCCTTTGTCTTAATTAAGAACGTAGGTGTTAGGGTAATAATTAACAAAGGGGATTAGCACGACAAGGAAGAAACATAGTTTCTTCCTTTTGGTCCCCGTCTGTCCTTTCTTAACTCTTAGCCCTAACCTCTATGTAAATCAACCGCTACCGGTCTAACTAGGGAATCATCGTTATCTCGTAGGATAGGGTGCCGTAGTGAGCGGTGCATGTTTGATTTACATAGAGTCCTAATTTATAAAGTTATGAGGGCAAGAAAAGAGAGAGATTTCCATCTCTCAAAACTACCCAATCCTAACCCTAACAAGTGAGGACCTACTCACTCATAAGGGAAATTGCGACAAAATTCATTTTTATAAAGTTTTTTCTTTTTAATTAACTAATGAACTTGCGGATAAATAAAGACAGGTAAAAAATGCAGAGAAATAAAATTGCAATTAAAAGAACACAAGATAAAAAAAAATTAACTTACTTTATTGATGCACTCTTGACGATTACAAAGGAATTGAAATTTAATCTAGAATTAAAAAGTGGCATACCATAAAAGAGGCTGTAGGCTTTCCTATTTATAGATAGGAGAAACCCTAGGGTTTACATCTGATCTATATTTAAAATTACAAGACTACCCTAAGAAAGCCGGGTCAAAACACTGACACCACCGACACTTTGCACCGACACGTGCTCTGTACGGCCACGGAACGCGGCCAGAAGCCTTGTTTGGCCGCGGTTCCGCGGCCATATTGGAGGCTCTCTGTCTCATCTTTCCAGGGTTGCTTCATGTTGTCTTTTTCTTCTGTTTTCTTCACTTGGTTCTTCAGACTCTTTTCTACTTTCTTCCATATTTTTGTCACGACCCGAAAGTACGGAACGTGACCGACACTTAGATTACGAAGCGTCTAGAGGCGCAACGTAACCTAAGAAAGCCGAAGCCCAGAAATCTAAACCATAAAAGAAGAAGAAGTAAAGGAAAACAGATAGAAAACAAGTTTAAAAACAGATCAAATTTTCTCAAAAATTTTGGCAGAGTCTCCTTTGTAAAAACTGGCCCTAAACGAGTACAAAAAGTATAAATACATACAAACGATAAAAAGCATCCCCAAACAGGAGCTAGCTCTACGCCAACAGGCGGAAACAACCACACCAATGCACAATAGTATACAACGCCAAAGGGCGAGGCTCAAAACTTAAAAGAAAACAAATCCACCAGATACCATAATAATACAAGCGTGACTCTAAGGTCGAAATAAATAATTGGTCCAGTAACTATCAAGTAATACAAGCTTGGTTGATGGAGCTTAATAGATACAAATGAAATAATAAAAATAAAACGGCGGTCCAGATACAAATGAACCAACTTACCGTGCAAATCACCCGGAATGAAACGATGTGCCAGCAAACTTCCAAGGAACCCTGTACATCAACCTGTAATAAAATTTGGCACAACGAGGGTGAGTTGCCAACTCGTGAGTAAAAAATATCTGCGAAAAGAAATCGAATGCACGACGCTGTCCTAGGTCATAATAATATACTAATATAATACTAATCATCTAGTAATGGCAGGGTAATAAACTACGTGTAGTGCAAAAGCTCCGTGCCCGTGTCAGTGCCTCAAATAGTAATATGTCATGTGAATGAGTATGCATGCACCATGAATGTAAAACAATCAATCCCAAAATCTGGATATATCTGTATAAGAAATCTTTAGCCTTTATCATGGTAAAATGTGTATAGAAATCTGAAATATCAACGATGAAATCCATGGAAATCCGTGTCAAGCATCGACACAAAACATGTAAATCTCAAGTCTCAATACCTCATAATCTCAATGTCTCATAGTCTCAATATCTCGGACTCCGTCAGTCCGGATCGGCCCATATCATCAAATCTCACGACAACGGTCGGTATCCTCCGGATATCCGCCGCGCCAGACATCACCGGTAGGTAGTCCTCCCCTTCCAGGCTCATCATCTACAACTTGATCTTCTTGCCCCGGGGTACCATACCGGGCCCACCATGTACCCGAGACGGTTCATCCACTCCTCGAATCGGGTCTCGAAATCCAACAGAAAATATGAAATCTCATGGTGGACGACACATACATCACGAGAAAACCGCATCTTATATTTTAAAAAGAGAGGAGGAGAGAGAGAGAAGTTTTTATATATTCTTGCGGTTTTCTCCGAAATCCAGAAATCTCATAGAAATCCAAAATCCCAAAATCATGAGTAAGTATATGATAAGTGTCGGCATATGCCCCATAATACTGCATGATAACATGAAAATGTGAATGCACTAAATGTCTAAGTAATAAATGCCATGTCTATACTAATACCAGAGAGTAATCACAATATTATATCGATCTATCTGTTAGCTGATTCTACCAATAAAAGATAATATGTTCTAAAGTGTACGTGACATAGCAATTACCGATGATAATGTGTGTGAGTCGGCAAATAATTGTGCGTGGAATATGCGTATCATCGGTAATGGTGCTGGTGTCCTAACAGGCAGAGTTTTATACTGATTATAGAAACATATGAATGAACATGCACCATGATGATTACAGTCTGAAAGTAAAGACGGATGTGTATTATACACTCATTTGATATACAAGTATAACTACAACTATATGTCTCGAGCCTAAACTAGTGTCCATATAACCTCCTAAGGAACTAAACCTAAGAAATTAGTCGATAAGAAATAAGAGTACACCTAAAGTCTGAGTCCATATCTCTAATAGTCGGCGATCCGGCCTCAATAGCGTCACGTACATAGTACTACTTCCTCGAATCAAGAGTGCGGATCAATCATCACATCTATGCCTCGTACGGTAAAATCCGTCGTACGGCATTCCCATATCGGGGTACGGGTCAAGTAGCACCTACATGTCTCATCATTCGTATAATATCATTATCAACACATGTCATGATTAAGATGCTATACTGTAATCGTATACATCAATCATATATCATTGCCAGCATAAATATACATCGTTAATTTATCCTCAGAAATATCATGTCATATGTATCATATTGTGATTAAGTCACACTTAGATCATATCGTAATCAAGTCACACCTATATATGATATCGAACTCAAGTCACACCTATATATGATATCGAACTCAAGTCACACCTATATCATATCAGAATTTCAGGCACAGGTTACGGTCCGGGTTCTATTTTAGAGTCCCATATACTTCAATATCATCACCACCCTTTATTATTGTTCAAGTATACAAATCCATTATCTCATTTTCTAATGATCCGCTAAAATCATAACACGACTGTATAGCCAAGAATCACGGCATCAGCCCAGTTATATTGTTTCATCCCCGTATATCATATCACATCCTTGTATCACATATACGTATTGTGTATATATATATATTCCTACACCTAGTCCTATACACACACACACACACACACACACACACACACATACATACACGTATACACCACGTCGAGTCTCAGTGTGTGCGTGTGTGTGTATCTACCTGAAACCTACGAATCTCCTCCAAGATATTCATTCGCGGGTAAGGTCTTTCTAAATCAATCCAGTCCAACCTAAGGTCACTACTAGGGTACTACTCACCAAAATTCTAAGGTCACGTCTGGCTTCCTAATGACAATAAGTACTTATTCCTATCCTTCGCTTGCGGGGGTGCTAAACGCCATCCACCCGACTTCCCCCCGTAGATATACATCTACTCACCTGGTCCTTTTCTGCCGAAAATGATGTCGCCAACCTCCTCTTTATCGCCCGCAGTCCACGTGAGGGGCACCTATACGCAAACATATATAGTTTCGTAAACTGAATCACGGACAAAAGTCAAAATGACACACGGAACGCGCATAGGTTAAAACTTATATCCCGTTCACGCAAAAGAACCCAATATCGCTCGATATCGGCGTACAAACGCCGATTGATCGGGATAAAAACCAATAAACAACCCGTAGTTTCAAAACACATTACTTATAATATAAAACTTGGTTCAAATCATCGGAACCCTAAAATCGATCAAATCATCCAATTCCGAAAACCTTGAAAATGTCAATTCACTGTTTTACTTCAAAACTTGACGTTTAATGAAAATAATGGTCATAATATTCATTAAATAACATAACTAAATTATAGAAACCATTACCATATTTTTATTACACTAATTTGTATTAAAAATAAATTCCTAGTTTGCAATTTTATCAATTTCAACACCTTGCAAGCAAAAATTTCATAATTTCACGACTAAACTTGATTTTGTCTAAATTAACTTATCAAACTAAAATTTATGATGATAGTAATATAATGAAATCATAATTTAGATCCTAAATCTCATTTATTTAAGAGTCTCTAAAATCTAGTTAGCAAAAATAGCATTTTTATTAGTATTTTTCAATTATCAAATGAAACTAGTAACCAAATTAAGTTTTTCATTCCAATAACAAGTTAATATCCTCACTAAAACCACAATCTAGTGTTACAAAGATTAATTAGAATTTTATCTCCCCAATATATATAATATTATAAAATCTAGTTTGCAAAAATTGCTTGATTTAAACAATTTGTATGAACAAATTACAATATATCAACCATGCATGATTTTCCATCTCTAAAAGTGTTAAACTTGTTATTATAACCCTAATTAATTAATAAAACCATAACTTGATTTTACAAACCCTAACTTGAATTTTAAAACTTGAAAATAGAATTAATTTATTAAATCTAATTATGCTTAAATGAAACATCTAATAACAATAAATCAAAAGAAGTAGATTTATACCTCCACAATATGAAATTCAAACATGAAAATAAGCCTCCAAAATGAATGCTTTCCATCTCCAAAATCCATGTAAAGATGAGCAAAGAATAGAGTGTAGGAATTTATTAGGATTTTGTGGAGTTTTTATTGAATTTTTGATGAATTTTGATGGTTTTTGTAATAAAAATCATGTGGGGAAAAGAGGGGCTGCCAAGGGGAGGAGGCTGGCCACCATTAGGAGGTGGGGGAGAGAAAGAAAAGAGTGAAGAATCATGTAGAAAGTTCCCCCAAAATATCACCCCTTTATGTCTTTTCATCATTTAATTTAATTTCTTTCATTTCTTTACTAAAACAACTAAAGAAAATTCTAGAATCATGGAAAAATTTGTAAATAAATTTTGCATGATACACACTAGATTCTAATATACAATGGTTTATTTTTGCAAATTAAACCCATTCGAATTTGTAATTTACACTAATTTAGTGTATAAATAAAGCTTATGTTAATATTTAAAATAATTAATTTAGGAAAAATATTTAATTAAACTAAAAATTTATAAATGACTAAATAAAACACCATTTACTAGTAATAACATAATTAAAATAGGTATTTTTAAATTTACAGTGAAAAATAATTACGGTTTAGTTTTACGAAAAATACGTTTTACTTTGCCGAAAATCATAAAATTCACTTAAACGATTTTATTTATTTAATTATTTATTTAATTATTTTTAAAACGTTACAATCTTCCCCCCTTTAAGAAATTCGGTCCCCGAATTTAAATTAAAACTCCCCGCAATTACTAAAACATTCAGCAAAACACTCAAATCGTCGGGGCTCCGAAATCATCAATACATAGAACACGTTTTTTAGCACGATACAAGTGCATGAAAAACAAGCACATAACTCAAAATCAAAACTCCGTCAAACATAACACAATCATCGGAGTTATGATGAAAATAAAATATCCAAACCCATTATGAAAAAACCAACATATTATACATCAATCTATAACTTATATATAGTGCGCATCATAGTAAAACCGTCCAAATATCTGGATAAAGAAGCATGCAAGAACCCCTTTTGAAAATCGCCGTATGATGCACGTGTCACGGCATAAGTAGCGTACGTTTATTTAAAAAAATAGCTATATATATATATTTATCCTTTATTTAACATACACGTTCCGCCTGGTTACTAAATCAAATAGTAATGATTATAAAAATATACTGCTCAAACTGAAATTAATCCCAATCACATCATAAAAATATCATATGCGTCCGGTGCGTACTGAAATCGAAACCAAATACAGATACCACGAATACACACAAAAACAAAACTAAGTGCAACAGGTGTGCACCAAAAACATCTGTCAAGTGCAACGGGTGTGCACGACTCAATATCAGGTGCATCTAATCTGCACAAAACCCCGATTTAGTGCATCTGGTGTGCAAAAAATCGCATCAAGTGCGCCAAGTGTGCGCAAGAATCTCAATCAGGTGCACATGGTGCACGAAATCATACACCGAATATCAAAATCGAAATCACAGTACGAAAGTTCATGAAAACTAGGTCGAAGCATATGTCAAAATCATGTGTAACCATATTCATGAAATCAAATCAAAATCTCAAAATGTATAAAAACCAAATCAAGTACACTGGGTATGTACTAAACAATATCAATACAACTGATATATGAAACACAGATAGAATGTAATGAAGGTACACATAAGAAATACCAATCGTAGAACAAAGTCCTCAAAATACCAAAATCTAATCAACAAAAATATGAAATTCAAATCACCAAATCACAATCGTAAACACTATCGTCAATGTGCGCCTCTTTCCCCCTTTCCTCTGGTGTCGACTGCTTCGAACTCGTCTCTTCATAGGTGTGCTAACTGCGCTACCAACGGCAATACTCATATCTAGAGTCTCCCACGTATTCGATCCCTTCACCTGATATCCGGACTACATTAAGCTTTTCGATCGATCCATCAAAATCCCATAATTCCCCGAGAGCTCAAAACTCAAGTACAGTTTAAAAATATCTGGTACATACCCCAGTATCGATAGTCCAGCCGTAGAAGGGCAAACCCAAGCCTCACTAATGGCACCGCGGAACTGCCGTAAACCCTAAGGTTCAAGGGCGTTCTCGTGGTCATTATATCGAGTTAGGGTTTCATTCTTCTAGAGAGTCCATAGAAATACCTGCATGTTCTTCTGAATACTTTAAACTTGGGAAAATGGGTTTCTGACAATCGTTCGAATCCTTTAACTTCGTCTGGACGGCATGTGAATACCCTTCGTCCGCACGCTAAACAATGCTTCACTCCTCAAGAATAACCAATACCCTAATGGTTATCGCATTCGAGCCGCAGCTCTCTCTACCCGTGCGCCCGTGGTAACAGAAACCACCCTCCGATATCGACGAAGATAGATCAAAGGAACGAATGAAATGCGGTGCAAACAAATGTACATCCTAAGGCTACTTAAGAAGAGTAGCGTATCGTAAGTATGCCGTGGATCATACCCACGGTACGTCACTCTACCTAAGTCGCCTACTCTATCAACCAAGGGTCACCCTAGACATATACAAAGGTTAAACCTAGCGCTCTGATACCAACTTTGTCACGACCCGAAAGTACGGAACGTGACCGGCACATAGATTACGAAGCGTCTAGAGGCGCAACGTAACCTAAGAAAGACGAAGCCCAGAAATCTAAACCATAAAAGAAGAAGAAGTAAAGGAAAACAGATAGAAAACAAGTTTAAAAACAGATCAAATTTTCTCAAAAATTTCGGCAGAGTCTCCTTTGTAAAAACTGGCCCCAAACGGGTACAACAAGTATAAATACATACAAACGATAAAAAGTATCCCCAAACGGGAGCTAGCTCTAGGCCAACAGGCGGAAACAACCACACCAATGCACAATTATATACAACGCCAAAGGGCGAGGCTCAAAACTCAAAAAAACAAAAACAAATCCACCAGATACCATAATAATACAAGCGCGACTCTAAGGTCGAAATAAATAACTGGTCCAGTAACTATCAAGTAATACAAGCTTGGTTGATGGAGCTTACTAGATACAAATGAAATAATAAAAATACAACGGCGGTCTAGATACAAATGAACCAACTTACCGTGCAAATCACCCGGAATGAAACGATGTGCCAGCAAACTTCCAAGGAACCCTGTACATCAGCCTGTAATAAAATTTGGCACAACGGGGGTGAGTTGCCAACTCGTGAGTAGAAAATATCTGCGAAAAATATCGAATGCACGACGCTGTCCTAGGTCATAATAATATACTAATATAATACTAATCATCTAGTAATGGCAGGGTAATAAACTACGTGTAGTGCAAAAGCTCCGTGCCCGTGTCAGTGCCTCAAATAGTAATATGTCATGTGAATGAGTATGCATGCACCATGAATGTAAAACAATCAATCCCGAAATCTGGATATATCCGTATAAGAAATCTTTAGCCTTTATCATGGTAAAATGTGTATAGAAATCTGAAATATCAACGATGAAATCCCTGGAAATCCGTGTCAAGCATCGACACAAAACATGTAAATCTCAAGTCTCAATACCTCATAATCTCAATGTCTCATAGTCTCAATATCTCGGGCTCCGTCAGTCCGGATCGGCCCATATCATCAAATCTCACGACAACGGTCGGTATCCTCCGGATATCCGCCGCGCCAGACATCACCGGTAGGTAGTCCTCCCCTTCCAGGCTCATCGTCTACAACTCGATCTTCTTACCCCGGGATACCATACCGGGCCCACCATGTACCCGAGACGGTTCATCCACTCCTCGAATCGGGTCTCGAAATCCAACAGAAAACATGAAATCTCATGGTGGACGACACATACATCACGAGAAAACCGCATCTTATATTTTAAAAAGAGAGGAGGAGAGAAAGAGAAGTTTTTATATATTCTTGCGGTTTTCTCCGAAATCCAGAAATCTCATAGAAATCCAAAATCCCAAAATCATGAGTAAGTATATGATAAGTGTCGGCATATGCCCTATAATACTGCATGATAACATGAAAATGTGAATGCATGAAATGTCTAAGTAATAAATGCCATGTCAATACTAACACCAGAGAGTAATCACAATATTATATCGATCTAGCTGTTAGCTGATTCTACCAATAAAAGATAATATGTTCTAAAGTGTACGTGACATAGCAATTACCGATGATGATGTGTGTGAGCCGGCAAATAAGTGTGCGTAGAATATGCGCATCATCGGTAATGGTGCTGGTGTCCTAACAGGCAGAGTTTTATACTGATTATAGAAACATATGAATGAACATGCACCATGATGATTACAGTCTGAAAGTAAAGACGGATGTGTATTATCCACTCATTTGATATATGTAAGTCGATGTACAACACCCCACGACTTGCGGGGAGGCGGAAATATGAAAAACGATCTTGTTTATATGCTAAACATCGACTAACCGCATGAATCGAAGCTAAACGATAACTAATATCAAACATAGTTGTTAACAACTACTATGTAAAGGGATTATACCTAAAGAACCGTGTCCTTCGTCTTTACGAACTTCACCTCCTCCTCGGCCTTCTCCAAGTAGTAGACGATCCACCACGAGAGCTAAACTCCAAGCTTTGCCTCTAAACTTGAGGCAACTAGGTATCTTTAAGTGCTAATCAAAGTACCTAGATGAAATAGAGTATGGTTATGGATTAAGTAGTCTAACTAATCCTTGTACTCAACACATGAGAAGGGAGGATTATGGTTTGAAGAGAGAGAGCTTGAGGAGAGAGAAGATGAACATAATCATGAGAAGAGAAAATGAGTTATCATAATATATATCAAGCATTTTATTTTATCAAGAAAAGAAAAGAAAATGATTTACAACCATGCTTGATAAATATCTTGTGGTGATTCATCTCCATGAGTCATTAAGCCATTATGAAGCATTAATGACATGGATGAATCATCCATATGACTCACTAATCTCATTCAATGTATATGCCACCTAAACCTCCTTAGTCACCATCTTCTAGAAGCTTCTCGCGCAATTACGAGAACGCCCCTCCTATCCGTGAAAACACGGAAAAACTTTAGACTGTATAAATCCAATAACCGGATACTAGTAACTGACTTAAACCAAAGCCGACTAGTAAAAACTGTCCGAAAGTCGTACGTGCGTAAACACACGTATGCGTCCGAACCCTTGTCGTAAAACCATACGACCTCTATATCGTTTCGCCTGGAGTAGGGAAACTCTCTGCGTGGGACTCTAGAGACTCGACTACTACGCTGGCAGTGGGTTTAACCACAGACCGCAAGTGGCACTAGCTGTATGTAACGGTCCCCAGGTAGATGTCGATAAGAAGGCCGATGAGGAAACCCATCCGAACTCTTACTGAGTCTGATGTGACAATCTCCGTACAGTCCGGTCCGTTCGTCTAAGACTATCGCATATCGGGCCTAGGGGGCGGCAAGCGTCAGTCCCCTACTAGCTGTATAAGTCGTGTCGGAGCGAAACCCATTACACCCTGAGAAACTACTGGAACCTACCAGCAAATCTCGCTTGCCCTGGCCAGGGACTTTGCGTAATGGCTCTTTGACACAGCGCGATATCAACCCCCAATACCGGGAGAGACGAATCCTGTCTAACCGCCACTGCCTCCAAGTGCTCGGGACTGCACCCAACTGCTACCTGTTTGCACGACTCCTTTGAGCCGTGGTAGGGTAGCAATCTAAGAACAGTAGGACACACTCGAGGCGAAGTAGCAGTGTCAAGTCTGCGGACTATGCTGTACTCATGTCACCTGGGAACTGTTCACTGACGACTGGTATAAAACCATCCAACAGTTCCCTGTGAGTCCTGTCCGGTGTACCCGTAACCCAACGAGCACCTGCATACTATCTCCAGTACGACGTACTGACGGCTGTGGGACAAACCATCTCCCCAACTGGGATGAGAAGCGTACACACTAGTCTACTCCGGAGTATCGATGCCCTGTCTCGATAATCTAACGACTAGGGACCTGAATAAGGATGTGCTTGTAGACTACCCAGCCCCCACTCGTGTGACTGCCATCACAACGCTGGTAGTCAAGCAAGATCCTAAGAGCTCTATCAAAACGTATACTCACATATTAAGATAGAAAAACCAAGTAGCATACTACCATGTTTAGCAAGACTATTATATACATGTGAATATCCCAAGCTTCCATTAAGTAATATACAAACTAGTATGATACAATAATGGCCCCTAGGGCATATACACTAACAATCTCCCACTTGCACTAGGGCCATGTACTGGCATATCGAAGACCGATGATCTCGAGTAGCCTCTCGAACTAAATCTGAGGTAGGGCTTTCGTGAATGGATCAGCAATGTTCTCTTCAGAAGCAACTCTCTGAACCTCGATCTCCCGACGATCAATGATCTCCCTGATCAGGTGATACCGCCTCAAGATGTGTCTGGACTTCTGATGGGACATTGGTTCCTTCGCTAAAGCTATAGCTCCGTTGTTGTCGCAATACAGAGGTATTGGATCAACTATGGTAGGAACCACCTGAAGTTCTGTTAGGAACTTCTTCATCCAGACTGCTTCTTTTGCGGCATCGCAAGCAGCTATATACTCCGCTTCCATCGTCGAGTCAGCAACGGTGTCCTGCTTGGAGCTCTTCCAGCACACCGCCCCTCCATTGAGGGTAAAGACATAACCCGACATGGACTTGGAATCGTCCTTATCACTCTGGAAGCCGGAATCAGCAAAGGCCTCCAACCTGAGGTCTTTTCCGCCGTAAACCAAGAACATCTCCTTAGTCCTTCTCAGGTACTTGAGAATGTTCTTTACTGCTATCCAGTGCTTCTCCCCTAGGTCTGACTGATACCGGCTTACCACGCTCAGTGCGTAAGCTACATTTGGTCTGGTGCACAACATCGCATACATTATAGAGCCTACCGCAGAAGCGTAGGGTATAATAGACATGCGTTCCCTTTCCAAATCAGTCTTGGGAGACATCTCTTTGGAGAGGGTGATTCCGTGACAAGCCGGTAGATTACCGCGCTTAGAATCTTCCATACTGAATCTTTTCAGTACAGTGTCGATATACCTGGACTGTGAAAGTCCCAACATCCTCTTGGATCTATCACGATAGATCCGGATTGTCACAGCCCGAAAGAGCACGTGACTGGCCCTTGAACCATATGAAGTCTATAGGACTCCATCTGATCCAAGTAAGCCGAAAGCCCAGAAATCTAAAACCATTTTAAGGATAAATAAACCACAAGCAATACACTATACAACGCCGAATGGCGAGGATCAAAATTTAAAAGAAACCCAGATCAGTATGAAAACTGCAACACTACAAAAGCGCGACTCTAAGGTCGAAATAATACATCACTAGTGTCTGAGTCTGAAACAATATACAAGTCTTTGGTTGATGGAAATTCTAGATACAAAGAATAATACAAGTACAATGGTGGTCCTGATACAAAGAATCCACCTACCGAGCAAATCACCCGCAAGGAAACAATGTACCGGAAATGCCGCTATGGAACCTGTACGGCAAACCTGCAAGAACTGTGGCACAACGGGGGTGAGTTGCCAACTCGTGAATAGAAAATATCTACAAGCAGAAAATTGGAAGCAAGACATAAACCTATGTCATAACGATCAGATATAACATAAACCTCAAATGAATAAGTTTGAAGCATAGTAAAGTAGCAATGTAACATCTAAACATAAGTGTAGTGCCGAGTACTCGTACCAGTGCCTCACATAACAATGTATCACAGATATGATGTATGTATGCGGTAAAATGAAAACAGGAGATATCGTAAATGAAATCGTCAGAAAATCAACGTCGAGCATTGACACAAACTATATACCTCAATAGCAAATAAAACCCATGTATCATGTATCCGACATGTATGCAACATTCATGAGGGTACTCTATCAGGTACTGCTAACAGGTGATGCAATGCATATCCAATAAATGTGGGGTAGGGGAGATATAATATACCATCAACCATAAAGTCCCCGAGCACATAGGCTCCTCTCCAATCGAGCTTATAGGCTCCGAGCACATAGGCTCCTCTCACATCGAGCTCATAGGCTCCGAGCACATAGGCTCCTCTCACATCGAGCTCATAGGCTCCGAGCACATAGGCTCCTCTCCAAATGCTTATGTAAATTTGCATAGATCATCGTGATGATATATTTAAGTATGCGTGTATATATATATATGTATATATATATATATATATATATATATATATATATATCAGCGTCCCATACCACTAATATATATATACTCTAGGGGTACACATATATATTTCAGCGTCCCATACTACTGATATATATATATGCAGGAGTAAAACAATCTAGAATCATCATATGCAACCATATCACAGTGCGAAATCCATGAATTTTAATACATGCAACAAGAACACTAATATAAGCATGCAACTATGTAAAGGCATGCGCACAAGGAATATGAATCCTTAACATATGAGCATGCAATGCAATGTGAGCCGTAGAATAAATGGTAAATGAGTAATTGTCAATATATGAGTACAATTATGGGTATGTGTCATCTAAATGAAGTGCAAGTATAACACTATATCATGCAACATGAAATAATAGTATGCACATACGAGGTCGTTTCCTGAAGCAATAATGCTACTGTGTAGTGACATGGCAATTATCGATGAAGAAGTATGTGAGCCGGCAAGCAAGTGTACGTGGAACATACGCATCATCGATAATGGTGCTAGTGTCCTATCCGCATAATAGTAATATAGCGGTTAACATATGCAAGCAAGGTGAATAGCAGGAATATGCGGACATTGAATAATCGACGTAACAGTAAAGAATCTACACCCATATGTACATGTCATGCGGTTATACCATTTGAAAGAGGGTGACTCGGGTCTAGCCTAACATCCACTGTGTAGCTACAAATCTAAGTATCAAGTAAATCAGGAGGGGTAAGGACACCACCTAAGTCTGAGTCGATACAAACATATATATAGACATAAAATAGTCAGTGATCCCGCCTCAATAGTATCGCTTACAGTACAGTATATCATATGACAATCCTCAAGACATGAGTGCGGATCTATCATCAACATAAAGCTCGTACGGTAAGTCGTCGTACGGCATCCCAATAGCTGGGTACAGGTCAAATCACATTATCATATCAAGTACCTGGTATTCTTATCATCATAACACATAATCCGGGATACTGAATCTAATTCTAGTATAAATCGATACCATCTATATAATTATGAATGCGGGGGTAAAACACACATCCCAAGCCCGCAACAATCACATATCGTATTCCAAATACGAATCATATCAAATCACCGGCCTCACGGCACCAAGCCCAATATCATTGACTCATCTCCCAGGTCATCCAACATTATCATCAACACAGTGTAAATATAGTGAATATGCAAGGGTGTGCGTGTGGGTGTAAACCTATTCTAGGGTTCGTGGCTATGAACTACACTAGTTTACTTCTACTCCTAAACTATCCATAAAACACCTAACACAATACCCATGACACACTATAACTATCATAAAGTATATCAACTACGGACTGCGGGGGTGCTATACGTCATCCCCCGACTTCCCCCCCTGTAGATATAATCTACTCACCTTGCATCATCATTTGCGGACGACACCACGTATTTGCTTGTCGTCCCGAAGTCTTCATGGGGTACCTACACATCAACGTATCGTATATGCGTATTAAAACCAAATCAAAGCTAAAACGGCGCATGAAATCCAAAACGATACGATAAGGGGGCCTATAGGTGAGAACCTATGGCACGCCTTCAAAACCATCAATAATTCCTCTATATCGTCGTATAAACGCCAAATAGTCGAGGAAAAACACAATCCACAATTTCAGAATCAAAAATACGGAATACGGAAACACGAATCCAAAACAGCAACTTAGGATATATGTCCCAGGTTTTACCCTAGGTCAATTTATACAAATCTATATATACCAGGGGCCTAAACTAACAATGTAGGAGCTACAGAACCAATACGAGCCAAATTGGTGGGACCCAGGCCGCAATTGGCGGCCAAAAGGGGAAAATTGGCGGCCGGGAAATGGAGTTGGGGGCTAGGGTCTTGGGGTTAGCTTCCTGGGTGCCTGCACATATCTCTATCCACTCAATATCATTTTCAGGTGCCTCGTATGATAGCAGATTCAAATAAACCTTCACAGGTTACACAATTTCCCCGATATCGGTTTCTAAAATCCGTATTCTGGTTCTAGCTTCAGGTTAGGGTCTCAATTCATGCACTAGGGTGTTTACAAGTCCTCTACTGAGCTCAATTTCACATTACAACTCAAGTTTCTCTCAAACCCTAACTAGGCTTTCATCAAGTCCATAATATCACACAATATCGATATAATCTTAACTTGGGGTTAAAGGAAATGCTACAATTTAGCTAATGGTCCAGAAATTACCTCAATTGGCAACTCAAGAACTTTCTTGAGTTGCCCTCTTGTGGCCAAATCCATGCTTTCTTGGTCCATCTTGTAGATCTCGAGCTTGTGCATCTTTTTCGTGAAAGGGATGTGGGGTTTTGAGATAGATTTTGAGATGAAGTGAGAGGGTTTTGTGGAGGGGAAAAATGGGCAGTAGCAGTAGCAGCAGCAGCACAAGGATGAGGGAGAGAAATGAGGAGGAAAACCAAGGGAATGGCTAAGTCAAAAGTGCACCCATACCTCTCTCACCAACCCCATTCTCATTTTCTTTTCTTTTAAACCATAATCCTTCTCACAAGAATAGTAACCCAAATGAAAACCATGGCTAGAAAAAGCACAAGTGTAGAAAAGAAGTGATATGTGCATGCTTTGCACAAAATTGCCAAAAACCCGATTAGCGATTTTAATCGCGATTAGCACTAAATTAGTGTCAAACAAATCACAAAAACTCAAAAATGTCATAATTCACTAATTTACCCTATTTTAGAATTTTCCAAAATTTTTCATAATTTTTCTAACATTTTTCCTATTTATTTGCATTTAATTATGATTTAATATTAAAATAATCAATAAAATAATATTAAATTATAAAAATTCCCAAAATTAATATTTTATACTTTTGAAAATGTTACAATCTACCCCCCTTAAAGAAATTCGGTCCCCGAATTTAACAAATCTAACTATTCGCACCTTCAAAAAGATAGGGATACCTCTTCCTCATCTCGCTCTCGGTCTCCCAAGTGACTTCCTCGCCGCTCTGGCCACGCCAAAGTACCTTGACGGACGGTATCTCTTTCGACCCTAATTTCTTCACTTCCGATCCAAGATCATCACCGGCTGCTCTGCATAGAAAAGGTCGCGCTCAAGCTGGATCGTCGGGTGCTGAATCGCATGCTAAGGATCATGAAGATATCTGCGGAGCATCGAAATGTAAAAATACGAGGTGCACGTCTGGAAGACTGGGCGGAAGGGCTAATCGATACGCAACCGCACCAACACGCTCGAGGATCTCGAAGGGACCCACATATCTGGAACTAAGCTCTCCCTTCTTCCAAAACCTCATCACGCCTTTCATTGGGGAGACCCTCAAGAAAACACGATTACCAACGGAAAACCCAAGTCTGCGCCGTCGATGGTACGCATAAGACTCTGCCTACTCCGGGCTGCTCCCATCCTATCGCGAATCAACTGGATCTTCGCGGTCGTCTCCTCCACAATCTGCGGCCCTAAGATACTGCTCTCTCTGAGCTCCGTCCAACAGGTGGGCGACCTGCATCTCCTCCCATAAAGAGCTTCAAACGATGCCATCGGAATGGTCTCCTGGTAGCTGTTGTTGTAGGAGAACTCTACTAATGGCAAATGATGATCCCAGCTACTTCCGAAGTCTAATACGCATGCTCTGAGCATGTCCTCGAGAGTCTGAATAGTCCGCTCTGACTGCCCGTCGGTCTGCGGATGGAATGCTGTGCTGAAACTCAAGCGAGTGCCCAAAGCCTCCTGAAGCCTTTGCCATAACCGGCTGGTAAACTGGGTGCCTCTATCGGACACGATACAAGTCGGAACTTCGTGCAGTCGTACCGTCACATCCATGTAAATCTGGGCATACTGAGCAAATCCGAAAGTCGTCTTCACCGGTAGGATGTGTGTCGCCTTCGTCAAACGATCCACGATCACCCAGATGGAGTCATACCCTCGACTAGTCCTGAGTAGACCCACAATGAAATCCATAGATAACTGTTCCCATTTCCACTCCGGAATGGGTAACGGCTGTAGCTCTCCCGCAGGCCTCTGGTGCTCAGCCTTGACTTGCTGACAAGTCAGGCATCTCGACACAAAATCCGCAATGTCCCTCTTCATACCGTCCCACCAGTAAACATCTCTCATATCATGGTACATCTTGGCGGAACCGGGATGAACACTATATACCGACCGATGTGCCTCCTCAAGAGTCTCGCGCCGTAATCCCTCATCATCTAGTACGCACAGTCTAGTCCCAAATCGTAGTATCCCCTGATCATCGATCACGAACGCGGAAAATCTGCCATGTCCCATCTGTGTCCTGATCTCTGAACAGCGGTCATCACTGTGCTGTGCCTCATGTAGACGGTCAAGCAACTGTGAGCGTGCACGAACATGCGCAACTTGTCATCCGATCGGCGTAAACTTGAACTGTACCCGGCTGTCGCATAAGACCTGCCAATCTGCCGACGACTGCCTCTGCATTGAGCTTAAACAGGATAGACTACCCCCGGGCCTCCTGCTCAAAGCATCTGCCACAACATTCGCCCTGCCCGGGTGATACAAGATCGCACAATCGTAGTCCTTCACTAACTCCATTCATCGGCGCTGTCTAAGATTCAGGTCTCGCTGCTGAAATACGTACTTTAATCTCTTGTGGTCAGTGAATATCTGGCACGACTCTCTATACAGGTAATGTCGTCAGATCTTGAGTGCGAAGACCACTGCAACCATGCCCTGGAAGGAATCCCACTCAAGGTTTCTCCAATCTTGCCTATGCCGAACTGTACGAAAGCTGGCTTTCTTGCATAATCTCTTCTCACTCGATGGACATCGGTGTCCTCAGCACAATATTTTTTTTTTCCGGAAATTGGTCGCATCCCAACGTCTCTGTAAGCATATCTGGTCTCTAGTCTCGACGGGAAGTAATGACAGCTCGTCAGTGTCTCACACGAACCTCTGGTTCCACTTGTCTCCATCGTCGTCCACTATGACGTCACGCCAAGCTATCTACGCATTGCACTGTTCTCGGCCACGATAAATCCGAAGTCTCTTGCACGGACTCGAAGTCGCGTACTCTGTAGCTTCATCATTCTGTAGAAGATGTCTGGCCGAACAGGTCCTTGGGAACATGTCCCAATCATCGGAGGAATACTCAACACTCGTCCGTCCTTGATCAATTCGCAACGCATCTGGTAAGTTCCTTTATCCGAACCTGGTCAACTACCTCGTCGACAATGCCGAACTCTGGCCTGCTGGGTGTGCGCAATATGACCACCCCTGGGTCTAGGTCTTCTCGTATCGTATTCCAGAAAGGTCCTATCGAGATTTTTCTCTCAAATCTCTTTCCTGCCGGATTGCCCGGAAGTCATCATCCATCGCTGAAGCAAATTCTTATTCCGGAACGGCTGCATACTTATCGCGCTTCTTTCTGAAAGATTTATCCATATACAACGCCTCTGGGTGCGTATCACATCTCTTGCGAACTCTTTTCCTCACTCTGCTTCAATGTCGACTGATTCGGACTCGTCTCATCGTGGCTGCATGGACTATGCTCCAACGGCCATACTCGTATCTGGAGTCTCCCAAACAATGCATCCCATCACATGATATCCGAATGATGTCGAATCATTCGATCGACTCGTCAGAACTTCATAATCCCCCAAGAGATCAACATCATGGGTACAGTTTAATAGTATCGAGTACATGCCACAGCGTCGGTGGTCCAGCCGTAGAAGGGCAAACCCAAGCCTCACTAATGGCGCCGCGGAACTGCCGCAAACCCTAAGGTTCAAAGGGTTTCACACGGTCATCAAGTCGAGTTAGGGTTTCATTCTTCTAGAGGGTCCATAGAATCACCTGCATGTCTTTCCGTATACTTTAAACTTGGAAAATGGGCTCCTGACATTTGATCGTCTCAATCGACTCTCAACGAATCTGCGTGAAGTCGTCTCTAGCGGGAATCAATCTATCTGATGACCTCGCATCGGTAACCGAACAAACCATATGTCCTAGTCATTCTTCCTCAGGTGACTAACGACTCGCTATCATCTTTCTAAGTATATGCTCATGCTGCAATAGCTCCAACCATCTGGGCGATATCCCATCATTTGCAGCAGCAACTGGCTCATTCGCCTGTACGCCGAACAACGCCACAATCCTCCAGGAAAGGCAACACATAGGCGGTCATCTCTGAATCGGTCTGCTCTAGGTCTGAGTAAGACTCTCCACACTGGAAATCTTCAACTCAACTGGGCCCGCTCCGGCGCAAAATAAACTGGACGAATCACCTTCGCCTCTCAATTCGGGTAGTCTAGCTATCATCTGCCTCATATCTGCCTGAAAGCTCCTGCAATCTCAGCTCGTAAGCTCCGGAAGCGACATCCTATCAAGCTCAGCAACAGCTGGTCCATCTGTCTGCACGGTAGGCGACATCATAATCTCTGAGGTATGCTGTGCATCAACAGTCCTCTCTCAACTGGCAGCTCTAACAATGGCCCGATCATCCGGTGCAAAACCAAGCACTCGCCTCCACTAGAGGTCACAATCATCAATACTAACTCGAGACGTTCCCATGTCACCAGAAAACACAATGGTCGGCCCTCGTACCAGACGAGCTCACACCGGCCGTAACCCCAGCAGCAGCCCAAACTGCGCTCAAACATGGTGACAGGAACCTCGATCGAGTATCAAAAGGGGCACATCAATGGCAAGGAAGGAAACAACAGATCCAAAATGGATACATGATCATAGAAAGGAACAGCATCAATGAAGGTATGATCATGAAACTAATAGAATCGGGGATCTCAAATGGATGTATAATCCTGGATATGAAGAGAATCACTGATCTCAAAAGTATGTACATCCTAAGGTTTCTTAAGCGGAGTGGCGTGTCGTAAGTATGCCGCGGAACATACACACGGTACGTCACTCTACTTTAGTCACCTATTCCATCAACCAAGGGTCATCCTACGCGACGAAAGTTCGGGTCTAATACCCCATCGACTAAGTCTAAGTTCCGTAAGGTCAAGCCTAAGTTCCGTATATATATAACGCCCTAGGCTCCACATAGTCAAACTTAGACTCAAACCAAGGTCAACCTAGCGCTCTGATACCAACTTTGTCACAGCCCGAAAGAGCACGTGACTGGCCCTTGAACCATATGAAGTCTATAGGACTCCATCTGATCCAAGTAAGCCGAAAGCCCAGAAATCTAAAACCATTTTAAGGATAAATAAACCACAAGCAATACACTATACAACGCCGAATGGCGAGGATCAAAATTTAAAAGAAACCCAGATCAGCATGAAAACTGCAACACTACAAAAGCGCGACTCTAAGGTCGAAATAATACATCACTAGTGTCTGAGTCTGAAACAATATACAAGTCTTTGGTTGATGGAAATTCTAGATACAAAGAATAATACAAGTACAATGGTGGTCCTGATACAAAGAATCCACCTACCGAGCAAATCACCCGCAAGGAAACAATGTGCCGGAAATGCCGCTATGGAACCTGTACGGCAAACCTGCAAGAACTGTGGCACAACGGGGGTGAGTTGCCAACTCGTGAATAGAAAATATCTACAAGCAGAAAATTGGAAGCAAGACATAAACCTATGTCATAACGATCAGATATAACATAAACCTCAAATGAATAAGTTTGAAGCATAGTAAAGTAGCAATGTAACATCTAAACATAAGTGTAGTGCCGAGTACTCGTACCAGTGCCTCACGTAACAATGTATCACAGATATGATGTATGTATGCGGTAAAATGAAAACAGGAGATATCGTAAATGAAATCGTCAGAAAATCAACGTCGAGTATTGACACAAACTATATACCTCAATAGCAAATAAAACCCATGTATCATGTATCCGACATGTATGCAACATTCATGAGGGTACTCTATCAGGTACTGCTAACAGGTGATGCAATGCATATCCAATAAATGTGGGGTAGGGAAGATATAATATACCATCAACCATAAAGTCCCCGAGCACATAGGCTCCTCTCCAATCGAGCTCATAGGCTCCGAGCACATAGGCTCCTCTCACATCGAGCTCATAGGCTCCGAGCACATAGGCTCCTCTCACATCGAGCTCATAGGCTCCGAGCACATAGGCTCCTCTCACATCGAGCTCATAGGCTCCGAGCACATAGGCTCCTCTCCAAATGCTTATGTAAATTTGCATAGATCATCGTGATGATATATTTAAGTATGCGCATATATATATATATATATATATATATATATATATATATATATATATATATATATATATCAGCGTCCCATACCACTAATATATATATACTCTAGGGGTACACATATATATTTCAGCGTCCCATACTACTGATATATATATATGCAGGAGTAAAACAATCTAGAATCATCATATGCAACCATATCACAGTGCGAAATCTATGAATTTTAATACATGCAACAAGAACACTAATATAAGCATGCAACTATGTAAAGGCATGCGCACAAGGAATATGAATCCTTAACATATGAGCATGCAATGCAATGTGAGCCGTAGAATAAATGGTAAATGAGTAATTGTCAATATATGAGTACAATTATGGGTATGTGTCATCTAAATGAAGTGCAAGTATAACACTATATCATGCAACATGAAATAATAGTATGCACATACGAGGTCGTATCCTGAAGCAATAATGCTACTGTGTAGTGACATGGCAATTATCGATGAAGAAGTATGTGAGCCGGCAAGCAAGTGTACGTGGAACATACGCATTATCGATAATGGTGCTAGTGTCCTATCCGCATAATAGTAATATAGCGGTTAACATATGCAAGCAAGGTGAATAGCCGGAATATGCGGACATTGAATAATCGACGTAACAGTAAAGAATCTACACCCATATGTACATGTCATGCGGTTATACCATTTGAAAGAGGGTGACTCGGGTCTAGCCTAACATCCACTGTGTAGCTACAAATCTAAGTATCAAGTAAATCAGGAGGGGTAAGGACACCACCTAAGTCTGAGTCGATACAAACATATATATAGACATAAAATAGTCAGTGATCCCGCCTCAATAGTATCGCTTACAGTACAGTATATCATATGACAATCCTCAAGACATGAGTGCGGATCTATCATCAACATAAAGCTCGTACGGTAAGTCGTCGTACGGCATCCCAATAGCTGGGTACAGGTCAAATCACATTATCATATCAAGTACCTGGTATTCTTATCATCATAACACATAATCCGGGATACTGAATCTAATTCTAGTATAAATCGATACCATCTATATAATTATGAATGCGGGGGTAAAACACACATCCCAAGCCCGCAAGAATCACATATCGTATTCCAAATACGAATCATATCAAATCACCGGCCTCACGGCACCAAGCCCAATATCATTGACTCATCTCCCAGGTCATCCAACATTATCATCAACACAGTGTAAATATAGTGAATATGCAAGGGTGTGCGTGTGGGTGTAAACCTATTCTAGGGTTCGTGGCTATGAACTACACTAGTTTACTTCTACTCCTAAACTATCCATAAAACACCTAACACAATACCCATGACACACTATAACTATCATAAAGTATATCAACTACGGACTGCAGGGGTGCTATACGTCATCCCCCGACTTCCCCCCCTGTAGATATAATCTACTCACCTTGCATCATCATTTGCGGACGACACCACGTATTTGCTTGTCGTCCCGAAGTCTTCATGGGGTACCTACACATCAACGTATCGTATATGCGTATTAAAACCAAATCAAAGCTAAAACGGCGTATGAAATCCAAAACGATACGATAAGGGGGCCTATAGGTGAGAACCTATGGCACGCCTTCAAAACCATCAATAATTCCTCTATATCGTCGTATAAACGCCAAATAGTCGAGGCAAAACACAATCCACAATTTCAGAATCAAAAATACGGAATACGGAAACACGAATCCAAAACAGCAACTTAGGATATATGTCCCAGGTTTTACCCTAGGTCAATTTATACAAATCTATATATACCAGGGGCCTAAACTAACAATGTAGGAGCTACAGAACCAATACGAGCCAAATTGGTGGGACCCAGGCCGCAATTGGCGGCCAAAAGGGGAAAATTGGCGGCCGGGAAATGGAGTTGGGGGCTAGGGTCTTGGGGTTAGCTTCCTGGGTGCCTGCACATATCTCTATCCACTCAATATCATTTTCAGGTGCCTCGTATGATAGCAGATTCAAATAAACCTTCACAGGTTACACAATTTCCCTGATATCGGTTTCTAAAATCCGTATTCTGGCTCTAGCTTCAGGTTAGGGTCTCAATTCATGCACTAGGGTGTTTACAAGTCCTCTACTGAGCTCAATTTCACATTACAACTCAAGTTTCTCTCAAACCCTAACTAGGCTTTCATCAAGTCCATAATATCACACAATATCGATATAATCTTAACTTGGGGTTAAAGGAAATGCTACAATTTAGCTAATGGTCCAGAAATTACCTCAATTGGCAACTCAAGAACTTTCTTGAGTTGCCCTCTTATGGCCAAATCCATGCTTTCTTGGTCCATCTTGTAGATCTCGAGCTTGTGCATCTTTTTCGTGAAAGGGATGTGGGGTTTTGAGATAGATTTTGAGATGAAGTGAGAGGATTTTGTGGAGGGGGAAAATGGGCAGTAGCAGCAGCAGCAGCAGCACAAGGATGAGGGAGAGAAATGAGGAGGAAAACCAAGGGAATGGCTAAGTCAAAAGTGCACCCATACCTCTCTCACCAACCCCATTCTCATTTTCTTTTCTTTTAAACCATAATCCTTCTCACAAGAATAGTAACCCAAATGAAAACCATAGCTAGAAAAAGCACAAGTGTAGAAAAGAAGTGATATGTGCATGCTTTGCACAAAATTGCCAAAAACCCGATTAGCGATTTTAATCGCGATTAGCACTAAATTAGTGTCAAACAAATCACAAAAACTCAAAAATGTCATAATTCACTAATTTACCCTATTTTAGAATTTTCCAAAATTTTTCATAATTTTTCAAACATTTTTCCTATTTATTTGCATTTAATTATAGATTTAATATTAAAATAATCAATAAAATAATATTAAATTATAAAAATTCCCAAAATTAATATTTTATACTTTTGAAAATGTTACACGGATCCCCAGAATGTAAGAGGCATCACCCAGGTCTTTCATGGAGAACCTGTGTGACAAGAATCCTTTGACAGATTGTAGCATAGGAATGTCATTTCCTATCAATAGAATGTCATCCACGTACAAGACGAGGAATACGACACTTCTGGCTACAACTTTACTATATATGCACGGTTCATCTGGATTTTTGATAAAGTCATATTCTTTGACTGTCTCATCAAAACAGATGTTCCAACTCCGCGATGCCTGCTTTAGTCCATAAATGGACTTAAGCAGCTTGCATACTTTCTCGCTGCTCCCACTCTAATTGAAACCCTCTGGCTGATCCATATAGACGCACTCTTCTAAATTTCCATTCAGAAAAGCCGTCTTTACGTCCATCTGCCAGATTTCATAATCATAGAAGGCAGCAATAGCAAGAAGGACTCGAATGGATTTGAGCATAGCCACTGGAGAAAAAGTTTCGTCATAGTCCAAACCAGGTTTTTGACGAAAACCCTTTGCAACAAGTCTAGCCTTATAGGTTTCCACCTGTCCATCTACACCAATCTTTTTCTTGAAGATTCATTTGCATCCTATGGGTTTTACCCCATCTGGAGTAAAGTCCAAAGTCCATACTTTGTTGGTGTACATGGACTCCATTTCGGTCCGCATTGCATCTAGCCATCGTACCGAGTCGTCGCTCTGGATGGCCTGCTGAAAGTCAGTAGGTTCATCATCATCTATGATGCAATCCTCTCTATCCCCATCTATGAGAAAACCGTAGTATCTCTCAGGCGGATGAGACGGCCTACTACTCCTGCGGAGGAGTGCGGGAATGTCCCGTTCTTCTTGAACTTCTGGTTCTACCAAACTTTCAGTATTAGTTTGTGGTTCTGGAATTTCTTCCAATTCTATTTCGCTCCCACTTATTTCCTTTTCTAAAAACTGATGTTCCAGAAAATGGGCATTACGAGAAACAATAACCTTTTGTTCCTCTGCGTAATAGAAATAATATCCCTTGGAGTTCTTTGGATATCCCACAAACTTACATTTTACTGATCGTGCCTCGAGCTTGTCCACATGCTGCTTTTTAACAAAAGCTGGACATCCCCAAATCTTCATATGCTGAAGATGGGGTTTCTTCCCAGTCCATATCTGATTAGGAGTGGTAGGCACAGTCTTGGTAGGAGCCCTGTTCAGAAGATATGCTGCTGATTCTAGCGCATAACCCCAGAAAGATCGCGGTAACTCAGCATTACTCATCATGGATCGTACCATATCCAATAGGGTTCGATTCCGTCTCTCCGATACACCATTATGCTGTGGAGTGCATGGAGGAGTAAGCTGAGAGAGAATTCCTTTCTCTTTTAGGTAACCTAGGAACTCGGCACTCAAGTATTCACCACCTCGATCAGATCTAAGTGTCTTGATACTTTTGCCAGTTTGGTTTTGTACTTTATTCTTATACTCTTGGAATTTCTCAAAAGCCTCGGATTTATGTTTCATCAGATAAATGAATCCGCATCTTGAGTAATCATCCATGAAAGTAATGAAATAGGAAAAACCACCTCTTGCATGCGTAGACATTGGACCACATACATCGCTGTGTATGAGTCCTAAGAGCTCGCTTGCTCTTACTCCATGTCCAGTAAATGGAGTCTTTGTCATCTTTCCTTTGAGACAAGATTGACAAGTGTCATAAGTTTAATATTCGAACGAGTCCAAATATCCTTCTTTATGCAACTTAGTTAACCTTCTCTCATTGATGTGACCCAGTCTACAATGCCATAAGAAAGCTTTATTTAAATCTGGAGACTTTCTTTTTAGTGTGTTCTGGACATTGAAAATTTGGAGTTGGTTTAAAACATATATACCGTTATTTAGTGTACCCGACCCAATCAAACCATGATTAAGGTGGATGTTAACAACATCTCTTACAAACGTGAAATCATAACCTTTATTTGATAACAAGGAAACTGATATGATATTACACGTTAAGCTTGGTACAAAAAAACAGTTATGTAAAACCAAAATGTGTGCACTCGTCAATCCTAGGTGATAATCCCCGACGGACGCAGCTCCCACGCTAGCTCCGTTAACAACCTTTAAGGTCATATCACCTTCCTTCAGCACTCTACGGTTTCTCAGTGCCTGCAATGAATTGCAAATATGAGATCCTGATCCGGTATCCAATACCCAGGAAGTAGAGTTGATCGACAGACAATTCTCAATTACAAACACACCTGAAGTCGAAGCCACAGCTTGCTTCGGTTCCTGGTTCTTGGCGTTCCACGCCTTGCAATCCTTTTTCCAGTGCCCTTTCCTGTGACAATGGAAGCACTCATCCTGGCCAACTACCGGTACCGCAAACTTTTTCTTTCCCTTCCCTCCCACCTTACTAACACCTCCTGTAGGTTTGGTGGCAGCCTTCTTCTTCCTTCCTTTGGCCCTAGCCTTGGACCCGGAAGAAGATGCACCGCTAACAAACATAGCGGGTGTTTCCCTTGCTTTCTGCAAGGTGCCCTCTGCACTCCTTAACATGTTCAGGAGTTCCAGAAGTTCAACTTCTTTTCTTTGAATGTTGAAGTTCAGGATAAACTGGGCGTAGGTGTGAGGAAGGGACTGGAGAATAAGGTCTGTATAGAGCTCATTATCCAAAGTCGTCCCAAGGTCTGCGAGCTCTTCTATATAGCCGATCATCTTTAGGACATGTTCTCCTACTGATGACCCGACAGCCAACCTCGCTCGAAACAAGTTCTTAGAGGTCTTGTATCTTGCTATACGAGATTGCTCTCCATAAAGTTCCTTTGTATGGAGAAATATGGCATCTAGTTCCATATCCTCGTGCCTCCTCTGATGTTCATTGTTCATCGAGGCAAGCACGATGCACTTGGCTTTCGCGCAATCGAAATCCCAGGTTTTGCGGATTTCCTTATCCGCATTACTGGATTTGGGACCAGGGACAGCAGGTGCCGTAGCGGTGAGGACGTACCCTAATTTGTCATAGGTCAAAGCCATTTTGACATTCCGCAGCCAATCTTTATAGTTTGGCCCTATCAGTATATTTTTCTCTAAAAGTAACTTAAGTCCAGTCATTTTCAGGGTCGCTGCAATTAGGAGAGAGAGAAGAAAACTCTTTAGCATGATGCTCTTGCAAGTTTAGAGTGGTTTTTAGTTTATCTAAAATGGATGGCTCCCACTGTTTCTCGAATCCTTCCTCAAACCATAAAAGAAGAATTAGCCAGGACTATTCTTACCGAACAATACTTGCTTAACCGTTCAGCCAGGCTAGTGTCGATACTTCGAGGGAGGTTTTCCAACGCTTTCGCGAAGTTCCTTAATTAAATAACCTCTTTTCTTTGGGGGCGTAACCCTGCTGACACCTTTCTTCACACCTACTTGGTTTATAGCATTGATCGTTAAGTGACGAATATCCTGATAAGTAGCATATATTCACAGTAGGATCGGGATCCAAATATCATCGTATGATAATGTTGAAGGAATGCTACCAACATTCATCAAACTCCAAATGGTATGCATCACTTTGCAAATTTCAGTTTCTTTAGAAATTCCCGATATAAGTTTTTGCCCCATGCTCTTATGACCTTGGCTTTGGTCAAAATGTCATAAGTCACATGTCAAGTTCTACCCGTCATTATCTTGTCAATTTGAACCCATCCGTATATACCCCTGACTTTGGTCAAATGATAATACGACTGTCCCAAACTAACTCATCTATCTTATGCAACAAATGAAAACCCAGCAGCTACCAAACACTATGCCTTGACTTTGGACAAAATGCATAGCTTGAATACTACTGAATACCCAAATGAAATGACGGAGGGCTACGAATGGTTTTGGCGAAACCGTGAACGTAGTGAACTTGATATAACCGAAGGAACCTGATAGCTTTTAAAAGGAGTGGTTAAAGCTCCGTATTTAAAAATATCTGTTTTTAAAATTAACCGAGTGGTTTCTTTTAAATTGTTCCAACGATTAAACTTTTGGTTTATTTTCTTTGCATTATAAATAATGCGTCCCATCATTAACCTATCATTGCAGAAAACAACGAAAATACAACGTCCTCTTATGCCATCCGCATTCGCCACGGGGTCCCATCATCACCCGTTAGGTTACTTAACTAACGACAGAGCGGGGGCTGGGCTAGCACGGGTGTAAAACATAAGTGACGTCTAAATAGCTATCATATATATAGATATTTTACATTCGTCGGACGCAATAATATTCATTCCAGATCACAGATGAACTTTATTGGATTTGCAAGCAATCCGTGTTTGTTTTGAGCCTGCAACAAAAGACGGATTACACAGTTGTGATGAATAGCCATTACCCCACCCAAGACCCCAACGGGTACGGCAAACTACCCGCCCGGCAGTTTGTGCACCCCACCTTGGGTCTGTCCTAGGAGCAAAAACAGTAAAATGAAATAATACAACGGTGGCTACAACCGCAACCTGGATGTGCCCCGCAAAATAATATTACAACAAATTACATTTACATCAAATGAATTAAATAATAACCCATCACAAAACCCCGGCTATATATCACAACAGTCCAACACAGTTCATATCCACAAACAGATAAAAACCTTTACAGAAATGTGCAACCCCCTGCCAACCGACATACTAGCAGTTAGGGGAGGTTTACGAACACATTATACAAACACAGATATAATCCAACAAGAAAATACCGTATAATTTCGATCGATTAAACATATTTAATTTTGCTCCAATACTTCTCTGTAAATCTGAAACCTGAGCAAAAATAAAAAAATTCCAGAAAATACCAAATATCACATAGAACCAACACAGGAAAATTAGGTTCATGAATCGGCAACTCGGCGGCGGAAGCGCGGCGGATCGGTGGGATCCGCCGCGGTTCCGCGGCGCTTTAGCCGATTCATGGGCCCAATTTTCTTGGGTGTTCTACTACTGTCATTTAGAGCTTTCTGAACATCCCTGAAAAATTTTTGGACTTCATTTAAAAATCGACAGAAACTTATGATATCGGGGTTTTCCGATTTCGTTTTTTCCGTTCGAAATTCATACAATTTTGCAAGTGAGTTATTTATTGTTTAGCGAGGCTCTGATACCACTGTAAGTCGATGTACAACACCCCACGACTTGCGGGGAGGCGGAAATATGAAAAACGACTTGTTTATATGCTAAACATCGACTAACCGCATGAATCGAAGCTAAACGATAACTAACATCAAACATAGTTGTTAACAACTACTATGTAAAGGGATTATATCTAAAGAACCGTGTCCTTCGTCTTTACGAACTCCACCTCCTCCTCGGCCTTCTCCAAGTAGTAGACGATCCACCACGAGAGCTAAACTCCAAGCTTTGCCTCTAAACTTGAGGCAACTAGGTATCTTTAAGTGCTAATCAAAGTACCTAGATGAAATAGAGTATGGTTATGGATTAAGTAGTCTAACTAATCCTTGTACTCAACACATGAGAGGGGAGGATTAGGGTTTGAAGAGAGAGAGCTTGAGGAGAGAGAAGATGAACATAATCATGAGAAGAGAAAATGAGTTATCATAATATATATCAAGCATTTTATTTTATCAAGAAAAGAAACGAAAATGATTTACAACCATGCTTGATAAATATCTTGTGGTGATTCATCTCCATGAGTCATTAAGCCATTATGAAGCATTAATGACATGGATGAATCATCCATATGACTCACTAATCTCATTCAATGTATATGCCACCTAAACCTCCTTAGTCACCATCTTCTAGAAGCTTCTCGCGCAATTACGAGAACGCCCCTCCTATCCGTGAAAACACGGAAAAACTTTAGACTGTATAAATCCAATAACCGAATACTAGTAACTGGCTTAAACCAAAGCCGACTAGTAAAAACTGTCCGAAAGTCGTACGTGCGTAAACACACGTATGCGTCCGACCCTTGTCGTAAAACCATACGACCTCTATATCGTTTCACCTGGAGTAGGGAAACTCTCTGCGTGGGACTCTAGAGACTCGACTACTACGCTGGCAGTGGGTTTAACCACAGACCGCAAGTGGCACTAGCTGTACGTAACGGTCCCCAGGTAGATGTCGATAAGAAGGCCGATGAGGAAACCCATCCGAACTCCTACTGAGTCTGATGTGACAATCTCCGTACAGTCCGGTCCGTTCGTCTATGACTATCGCATATCGGGCCTAGGGGGCGGCAAGCGTCAGTCCCCTAATAGCTGTATAAGTCATGTCGGAGCGAAGACCATTACACCCTGAGAAACTACTGGAACCTACCAGCAAATCTCGCTTGCCCTGGCCAGGGACTTCGCGTAATGGCTCTCTGACACAGCGCGATATCAAACCCTAATACCGGGAGAGACGAATCCTGTCTAACCGCCACTGCCTCCAAGTGCTCGGGACTGCACCCAACTGCTACCTGTTTGCACGACTCCTTTGAGCCGTGGTAGGGTAGCAATCTAAGAACAGTAGGACACACTCGAGGCGAAGTAGCAGTGTCAAGTCTGCGGACTATGCTGTACTCATGTCACCTGGGAACTGTTCACTGACGACTGGTATAAAACCATCCAACAGTTCCCTGTGAGTCCTGTCCGGTGTACCCGTAACCCAACGAGCACCTGCATACTATCTCCAGTACAACGTACTGACGGCTGTGGGACAGACCATCTCCCCAACTGGGATGAGAAGCGTACACACTAGTCTACTCCGGAGTATCGATGCCCTGTCTTGATAATCCAACGACTAGGGACCTGAATAAGGATGTGCTTGTAGACTACCCAGCCCCCACTCGTGTGACTGCCGTCACAACGCTGGTAGTCAAGCAAGATCCTAAGAGCTCTATCAAAACGTATACTCACATATTAAGATAGATAAACCAAGTAGCATACTACCATGTTTAGCAAGACTGTTATATACATGTGAATATCCAAAGCTTCCATTAAGTAATATACAAACTATATGATAAAATAATGGCCCCTAGGGCATATACACTAACAATATACAAGTATAACTACAACTATATGTCTCGAGCCTAAACTAGTGTCCATCTAACCTCCTAAGGAACTAAACCTATGAAACTAGTCGATAAGAAATAAGAGTACACCTAAAGTCTGAGTCCATATCTCTAATAGTCGGCGATCCGGCCTCAATAGCGTCATGTACATAGTACTACTTCCTCGAATCAAGAGTGCGGATCAATCATCACATCTATACCTCGTACGGTAAAATCCGTCGTACGGCATTCCCATATCGGGGTACGGGTCAAGTAGCACCTACATGTCTCATCATTCGTATAATATCATTATCAACACATGTCATGATCAAGGTGCTATACTGTAATCGCATACATCAATCATATATCATTGCCAGCATAAATATACATCGTTAATTTATTCTCAGAAATATCATGTCATATGTATCATATTGTGATTAAGTCACACTTAGATCATATCGTAATCAAGTCACACCTATATATGATATCGAACTCAAGTCACACCTATATATGATATCGAACTCAAGTCACACCTATATCATATCAGAATTTCAGGCACAGGTTACGGTCCGGGTTCTATTTTAGAGTCCCATATACTTCAATATCATCACCACCCTTTATTATTGTTCAAGTATACAAATCCATTATCTCATTTTCTAATGATCCGCTAACATCATAACACGACCGTATAGCCAAGAATCACGGCATCAGCCCAGTTATATTGTTTCATCCCCGTGTATCATATCATATCCTTGTATCACATATACATATTGTGTATATATATATACCTACACCTAGTCCTATATATATATATATATATATATATATATATATACATACATACATACATATACATACACGTATACACCACGTCGAGTCTTAGTGTGTGCGTGTGTGTGTATCTACCTGAAACCTACGAATCTCCTCCAAGATATTCATCTGCGGGTTAGGTCTTTCTAAATCAATCCAGTCCAACCTAAGGTCACTACTAGGGTCCTACTCACCGAAATTCTAAGGTCACGTCTGGCTTCCTAATGACAATAAGTACTTATTCCTATTCTTCGCTTGCGGGGGTGCTAAACGCCATCCACCCGACTTCCCCCCGTAGATATACATCTACCCACCTGGTCCTTTTCTGCCGAAAATGATGTCGCCATCCTCCTCTTTATCACCCGCAGTCCACGTGAGGGGTACCTATACGCAAACATATATAGTATCGTAAACTGAATCACGGACAAAAGTCAAAACGAAGCACGGAACGCGCATAGGTTAAAACCTATGTCCCGTTCACGCAAAAGAACCCAATATCGCTCGATATTGGCGTACGAACGCCGACTGATCGGGATAAAAACCAATAAACAACCCGTAGTTTCAAAACACATTACTTATAATATAAAACTTGGTTCAAATCACCGGAACCCTAAAATCGATCAAATCATCCAATTCCGAAAAACTTGAAAATGTCAATTCACCGTTTTACTTCAAAACTTGACGTTTAATGAAACTAATGGTCATAATATTCATTAAATAACATAACTAAATTATAGAAACCATTACCATATTTTTATTACACTAATTTGTATTAAAAATAAATTCCTAGTTTGCAATTTTATCAATTTCTACACCTTGCAAGCAAAAATTTCATAATTTCACGACTAAACTTGATTTTGTCTAAATTAACTTATCAAACTACAATTTATGATGATAGTAATATAATGAAATCATAATTTAGATCCTAAATCTCACTTATTTAAGAGTCTCTAAAATCTAGTTAGCAAAAATAGCATTTTTATTAGTATTTTTCAATTATCAAATGAAACTAGTAACCAAATTAAGTTTTTCATTCAACTAACAAGTTAATATTCTCACTAAAACCACAATCTAGTGTTACAAATATTAATTAGAATTTTATCTCCCCAATATATATAATATTAAAAAATCTAGTTTGCAAAAATTGCTTGATTTAAACATTTTTTATGAACAAATTACAATATATCAACCATGCATGATTTTTCATTTCTAAAAGTGTTAAACTAGTTATTATAAGCCTAATTAATTAATAAAACCATAACTTGATTTTACAAACCCTAACTTGAATTTTAAAACTTGAAAATAGAATTAATTTATTAAATCTAATTATGCTTAAATGAAACATCTAATAATAATAAATCAAAAAAAGAAGATTTATACCTCCACAACATGAAATTCAAACATGAAAATAAGCCTCCAAAATGAAATCTTTCCATCTCCAAAATCCATATATAGATGAGCAAAGAATAGAGGGTAGGAATTTATTAGGATTTTGTGGAGTTTTTATTGAATTTTTGATGGTTTTTGTAATAAAAATCAAGTGGGGAAAAGGGGGGATGCCAAGGGGAGGAGGCAGGCCACCATTAGGAGGTGAGGGAGAGAAAGAAAAGAGTGAAGAATCATGTAGAAAGTTCCCCCAAAATATCACCCCTTTATGTCTTTTCATCATTTAATTTAATTTCTTTCATTTCTTTACTAAAACAACTAAAGAAAATTCTAGAATCATGGAAAAATTTATAAATAAATTTTTCATGGTACACACTAGATTCTAATATGCAATGGTTTATTTTTGCAAATTAAACCCATTCGAATTTGTAATTTACACTAATTTAGTGTATAAATAAAGTTTATGTTAATATTTAAAATAATTAATTTAGGAAAAATATTTAATTAAACTAAAAATTTATGAGTGACTAAATAAAACACCATTTACTAGTAATAACATAATTAAAATAGGTATTTTTAAATTTATAGTGAAAAATAATTACGGTTTAGTTTTACGAAAAATACGTTTTACTTTGCCGAAAATCATAAAATTCACTTAAACGATTTCATTTATTTAATTATTTATTTAATTATTTTTAAAACGTTACAATTTCCAACTGTGAAGAATTTGTGGACTTTTACCGTTAGCTTTGCGTTGAAGTTTTGAATCTTGTGCTGCCCTCGTACTTTGTACAATCGAACTGTTCATTGATTTTCATTTGTTCCTTAAACTGTAGGCCGCATCAAACAGATTCATCTATTTGTTGGTCGCAGTATCACATCTGTAGCGTCTTTTCACCATTTTCATTGTATTGTTCTGAGAACCTGTAACCTGCAACTATTTAGCAGACATGGATCAAAAACACCTATTTATTTGCAATATGATTAAGAATGGAGAATATAATAATGCAAATTTCTAATATGAAAAGGGGTAGGCCAAATGACTAGGGTGCAGAAAATAGGGAGCATTCCATATGGGGGGACCGTCAACGCCGGGTATATTCCCGATCTCGCCAGCAATATGTGTGAGATGAGTGCTTGGATTTGTTCCATGTGTCCTAGTTGCAGTTAATAGCATTTTGCACATGTTAAATTTTATCGAACTTTTCATTTTACGTGTATTGCACGTGTCAACTTTTAGGTTTCCAAAATGTTTAAAAGAAAAATCAGTAAAAATATATATGGCTGATGGGATTCGAACACAGGGGCTACGTCACAGCAATGCAAGGCTTTACCAATGAGCTACAAGTGCTTTCTTGCTGTTCACAAAAAAAAATAATACTTAAAGTATACTCAGGTTTGCAAATACTCTATTCTGTACATTAATTTGAAAATTTTTGTACAATGAAATTTGAGTCGTTACATTCTACCCTCCTTACAAAAATTTCGTCCTCGAAATTTACTATTATTTAAGGACTAATTTACAAATAAGTAAGGGTATCTTGCACGCATATCGTCCTCTCGTTCCCACGTTGTTTCTCCTAGTGAATCTTTTCTCCACATCACTTGAACTAAGTTTACTTCCTTATTCCGAAGTAACTTTACCTTTCTGTCCAGTATTTCAACGGGTTGCTGCTCACAAGATAGATCTGTCTATACAGTGAGCTCGGAGTGATCAAGAATGTGGCTGCGGTCCCTCACATATCTTCGGAGCTGGGATATGTGGAACACGTTGTTCACTACTTCCAATGAAGGTGGAAGTGCCAAATGATAAGCCACTTCTCCGACTCGTTTGAGTATGTTGAACGGTCCAATAAATATCGGACTGAGCTTACCCCTCTTTCCAAAACGAATTACTCTATGGTTTGGAGAGATCTTCAAGTACACATGATTTCCCGGCTGGAACTCCAGGTGTTGGCATTTTGCATCAGCCCAGTGCTTCTGTCTGTCTTGGACTATGCGCATTCTTTCCCTGATCGTGCGAACTACATCCACAGTCTCCACGATCATCTCAGGTCCAAGGAGTTCTCTATCTCCGATGTCATCCCAACTTAATAGTGAATGACACTTCCTTCTATAGAGAGCTAAAAACGGTGCCATACCAATACTCGCTTGGTAGCTGTTGTTGTATGAAAACTCCACAAGATGTAGGTGATCTTCCCACGATCCTCCGAAGTCTAACATACAAGATCTTAGCATATCTTCAAGGATTTGAATCGTTCGCTCAGACTATCCATCTGTTCGTAGATGGTAAGCTATGCTGAAGTTCAGACTCATTCCTAAGCTAGCTTGCAAACTGCCAAAACTGAGATCGGAATCTGGTGTCACGATCGGAGACAATGCAAACCGGTACTCCATGTAATCTCACGATCTCCTCCATGAGTTCATTGGTATCAGAAATAATACACTATGAAGAGTTAAATATTACTTAGATTCAGACTTACTTCCATGTACTTTTTTGCTAGTGTCTTAGTAGATTGGACAACTCGAAATGGAATGAAGTGAGAAAACTTTGTGAGTCGATCCACAATAACCCATACCGCATCGTTACCTTTCGTGCCGCGAGGAAGTGTAGTCACGAAGTCCATGGTGATGTGTTGCACTTCCATTCTGGAATAGGTAACGATTGAAGTAAACCAGCACCAGCAGTCTTGTGATGTTTAGCTTTTACTTGCTGACATACCAAGCATTTGGCTACGCTTCTGGCTACTTCACGCTTCATTCCATGCCACCAGTAATGCTGGCGTAGATCTTTGTACATCTATGTACCACCAGGGTGTACTGAGTATGGAGAGCTGTGAGCTTCTTTCATTAACTCTTCCCGAACAGGACCTTATGGTACACACAATCTGCTTCCATATCTCAAATATCCGTCTTCATGGATGATGAAGTCTGTTCTAAGTCCACTTTCTACTTGTTCTCTGATCTTTTGCAACTTAGCATCACTTGCTTGAGCTTCTTTGATCAGATTGACAATAGTAGATTGAACTTGTAAATTCATCAATTCTGAAGTATTACTTGGCATAACCACTTCAATCTCCATCTTGTGAAAATCTTGCTGTAGCTTCCACTGTGCGGTCAGATTCATTGATAACGGCTGGCGACTAAGTGCACCAGGAACTACATTCACCTTTCCTGGATGATATTGTAAGTTAATGTCGAAATCTGCCATAAGTTCTAGCCATCTTCTCTGCCGCATATTCAGCTCTTTCTGAGTAAACACATATTTCAGACTTTTATGGTCTGTGTATATATCTACTCATTCTCTAAGCAGATAATGACGCAAAATCTTCAGTGCAAATATAACGGCCGCCAACTCCAGATCATGCGTTGGATAATTGCACTCATGAATCTTCAGCTGTCTTGATGCATAAGCTACAACTTTACCGTGCTGGTGTAGAACACATCCTAATCCCTTACCAGATGCATCGCAATGCACAACAAATCCTCCTGATTGGTCCGGTATTATGAGAATAGGCTCTGATGTCAATCTTGACTTGAGTTATACAAAAGCTTGTTCGCATGCTTCTGACCACACGAATGCTTCATCTTTACGCGTGAGCTTGGTCAGGGGTGTTGCAATCTTCGAAAAGCCTTCTATGAATCTTCGGTAGTATGCTGCTAATCCCAAGAAACTTCGAATATCTTTCACTGTCTTTGGTGTTGACCATTCACTTACTGCTGATATTTTAGCTGGATCCACAGAGATTCCTTCACCTGAAACGATATGTCCGAGAAATCCGACTTGATCTAGCCAAAATTCGCACTTGCTGTACTTGGCATAGAGTTGATGCAGTCGCAAAGTCTCCAGGAAAATCTTCAAATGTTCAGCGTGCTCTTTCCGATTCTTTGAATATACCAGGATGTCGTCGATGAAAATGACAACGAACCTGTCTAGGCACTCTCGGAAAACATGGCTTATTAGATTCAAGAATATAGTTGGTGTATTGGTCACTCCAAATGGCATCACCAGAAACTCATAATGACCATAGCGAGTCCTGAATGCCGTCTTCGGAATATCAAACTCCTTGACCTTCACCTGATGATAACCCGAACGAAGATCTAATTTTGAGAAAACGCAAAACCCACTTAGCTGATCGAATAGATTGTCGATTCGCAGTAGTGGATACTTGTTCTTGTTAGTGATATGTATGCCCTAAAGGCTATTATTGTATGATATAATGGATGCTTGGACATATATATGGAGAACTTTCTTACTCGACATGATAGTATGCTATCTAGTTGCCTTTATCTTAACATGTTCACTGGTATTATTATACTGCCTCTCATATACATGTTGATAAAGCCCTTAGGATGTTGGATTGACTACCAGGATTATGATGCAGATCATACTACTGGGACATGGGTAGTCCATAAGCACATCCTTCAATTGTTCCTAGTCGAGGGAATATCGAGATAGGGCATCAATATTCCAGACTAGACTAGTGTGTACGTTTCTTGACCCTGTATGGGGCGATAGTTGATCCCATATCCATTGGTGTTTGGTATCAAAGATTGTACACAGGTGCTCATTAGAGAATGGGTACATTGAACATGACTCGCCAAGAACTCCTAGATGGTACTATACCTATCGTCAGATAGCAGTTGTCTGGTGATACTGTTACATGTTAGTCTGTAGACCCGAGATCGTCATAGAGTCTTGTGTGGTTCCCACCGTGCTTTGATTTCCTCCCTACCAAGGCTCAAAGGAGTCGTGCAAACAGGTAGATTTTGGGTACAGTCCCGAGTCATATGGAGGCAATGAGCGATAGGGGGTTTCGTATCTCCCGGTATAGAGAGTTGATGTTGCGCTATGCTCGATTGGCTATAACAGGAAGTCCCTGACCAGGGTTATTGATGAGTTTACTTGTAAGTGTTATCAGTAGTTTCTCGTACCGTTATAGGCTACACATCGGCATGACTTATCAAGTTATTAGGGTTTGAAGATTCCACTCCCAAACTCGATATGCGAAATATTAGACGAAGAGACCGGACTGTACGGTAAGTGTTACCTATAGGCTTCCTGGGAGTTCGGACAAGCTTGCTTTTTGATCTTCTATTTGCTCAATACCAGGGTAGCTGTTACGTCTAGCTAGTACCGCTGACGGCTTATGGGTAACAGATGTGATCATTACTTACTGCTGGCGTATTGACGAGTCTTTAGAGTCCCACATAAAAGTTTCCTGGTTCAAGCAAAATGAAGTAGGGCACATATGCTGATATGTGCGGGGGCCTGATTAAATACGAGTATGTGATACCGTATTCTAATCTGGTGGTTATTTGTTATCGTTTAGGTTATATGTGATACAATCAGATTATTGAATCAAGTGTTGATTTGATAATGTGATATACAGATAAATGATATTAGTCGGTTATATGTGATATAACCGGATTATTGAATCAAGTGTTGATTTGATAATATGATCTATATTTATATTTGATATAATTATATATTAACTAATATTATTGCTCACTAATCATTTGCTTATCTTTATATATATATTAATATATATGTGATATATATATATATATATATATATATATATATATATATGAAGCATGGTTGTTTTTCTATTTTGAGAAAATAGAAAAAGAGGTAGAAAATGGGGAGACTTATTGAGGTATGCTTGTGAAGCATGGTTCATGGATTATTATATTACTCTTGACTTACTATTGTAGTATGGTTCCATTTTTATTATTCGAAAACATTGATGCTTCAATAAGTGAGTTCATTTTGATGAACCATTCTTCACTTGAGTTATTTTTCTTCACTTGAGAGCTCATATGATGATTGCTTTCTAGCTCTCTCCATCTTCTTCACCTCCACCTCCAAGTTCAATCCCTGACATGAGTTGTGAACCCTTGAGCTTATGAGAACCCCAGTGAGCAAACAACACCCCTACTTCAACATCCTACACTAGATTAGCGCTTTGGTGTAGTGTGTTTCCTTCACTAAAGAGTTTAGTGAAGAGGTAGTGTTCAGTCGAAAATATTGCAATCTTTAACATAACAATTTCCTCACTTTTCTAATCATTTAAGGATATTTGTTATAAATATAATACGTATTACAAGTTCGTCTGGAAAATATCAATTACTACATGTTATACATTATAATCAACATTTTGGAAGGAAATTGTGTGTTTATTATTTCATGCATGATATTGTATATCTCAACATTCTTCATTGAGATTTTGTACAGAAAATATCTCAGGACAGATATCGGAATCGCAAATTTGCCGACAAAATACAAGAAATCAAAGAGTTAAAATCTAGCAGAGATTCAGAAGAGATAAAAAGATTTCAGATATCACCTGAATACCCATAGACCAACATAAGACTACCACAGAGAAATGAAGCAAAGATCTTTCCAAACGGCCGCGGATCCACGGCCAAGCCAGGACGATCCGCCGCGGATCCGCGGCCGAGTTGTGGGCTCCGGTGACGACACTTTTCCAAAAGACTCATCTCAATTTCCTAGCTTGTTGATGACGTTCCATTGTAACAAACTTGTTCTGGAAACTTCCCTACAACAGTCTAGCTTCTTGAGGAAGCTTGATAACTACATTATTCTAGAAGTTTCCTTACAACTACCTAGTTTCTTGAGGAAGATTGAGCTAACTTTTAGTTGAAGATTGGTGAAGGGCTATATAAAGGACCTAAGCCTTCATTTTGGGGGTTGCACATTTTATTGTTGAACAATTCATTACACAAGTTGAGTGACACAACTTGGAACTCCAATTCAAGATCAAGATCCAAATCAAGAATCGTTGAGAACAACATCGAGCGAAGACATTCAAGATCCTTTACGCGAAGCCGATCATCATCAAGAGCATGAGATCCTCGACAGGTCCAAATCTCACGGAGATCGAGCAAAGCAAAATTCGACGGAATAGTTACCTCTTCAAGGGAGCGATCGAGAGCAATTCTTGTAAACTCGGATTGAAGGAAAGTGTAATTAGAAGTTGATTAATAAAGATGATCATTTGTTAATTCTCGCTTTCTTTAAATTCTTGCATTATGAAATTTCTAATTCTTGATTCTTTTGTTTTCATGATGCGTGAGTGAAATCTCCGCTTGTTAAGGATTCGAAGGAATTCAGTAGACCAAATGGTGATGAAATCCTAAACTCATATTAAGTTTTATGAGAATTATGAACTTTAGGAAAAAGAATCGTCAATGACCAAATTGGAAACGAGATCGTCGTTCTTGATAATTTCGTTGCAATTTGGGATTAAATAATTGATGATTCTCTTTGCTAAAGGCTAGATTTGAATGATGATCAATGAAAAGATAAAGGATAGTGAAGGAGAAACCCTAGTTTCTTCAATAGATCTCTAATCTTCATTCATCGCCATTGTTCTAGCTGTAATTCATCACTAGATAAGATGAATCATTTCGAGTATTCATCATTGCTACTAATTCCAATCGAATTCTACAAACTATTCTTCAATTTTCTTGATAACTAAAATTGATCTTGAACACCTTCTTAATTACTAAATCTTAAACTCTTTCTTGAATTTTTCTTGAACATATTTCATCTAATAAATCTTGATTCATTTTCTTGAATTTTCTTTACTATTTTCTTTCGACTCAATTAAAGCAAGTACGAATAAATACACGAATCTCAGTGGACGACCCGTACTCATTAACGAGCTACATCAATACCGTTATTGATTGGGGTTATAAATTCTTTGAATGTGATAACACTTTTCAACACATCGAAGTATATCAATCAGGTAGCTTGGATTAGCGGATTTCGGGTGGATCATCTTCGGCACGAAGGTCATCGAAACAAGTTCGTTCAACCTTCAAGTGGAGCCTAGTGGAGTCGCGTGGACTACAACCCGGAGCTTTAGAAGAGATGGACACGGTCTACAAAGGTTGTAGCCATCCATCTCTTAGTCCAAATCTTGTGATATCATCATAGAAACCCTAACAGTCTAGTCTGATCCTTGTTTAGTGTTGATTAGCACCTAGAAAATTTTAAAATTGCATGTGTGATGCCTGTTTAAACCCTATCGTGGTGCTAGTAAAAAATTTCATGGTATCAGAGCCAAGTTAGAAGATTAGGGAAGGTCTTTACGACGTTAAAGTGTTCGATCAGTTTTTGAAACCTGATTTTTATCAAGTTTCTTTCGATTTTTCAAAAGTTGAAATTTTGGTGATTAAAAATAAGCAGAAAATTGTGCAGGGTATTTATTGGAGACACAAGAAATTCAAAGCCATAATACCGTCAATGAGCCGCGGAAACACGGCTAAACCCCCTGTTTGGCCACGATTCCGCCGCAACTTTGTGGTATTATGGTCTCCTACTTCTTGTGCTGCTCCAGTATCTTATTTGGCACTTTCTGGATGTTTTTAGTGAGATTCAAGTTGTTGAGGTCACTAGATTTGTGGGTGTTCGATAAATCGATCGAAATGTTTAGCGTCGTATAGATGATGATGATGATATGTGATACAATATTTGGAATGCACAATAATTAGTTTTGTGAAAACTAGTTAGTATATTGTAAATCTAGCCGTTTAGTCTCGTTTGATCGATTGCCACGGAGTTTTGATTCGGATCAAAACTCCGTCGCAATCGCGTATTGTACGTGATCACTTAGTCGGAAATCTTGTTGAATTATCCGACTGCTTATTGAAAAGAGTTTTCAGTTTGAGGCTAAAATGCAAGGTTTATAAGATAGGCATGAAACTCGGGGTATGAGATATTCCGGGTTTATGATGTCTAAGGTACTTGCGGATTCTAAATATTGTAGTTTTCATTTCTTTTCTGCGACTATAAGTTTAATATGTGGTGTATCCCCGATCTCGTTGCTATATGTCAATGGAATTTGGGATACACATATTTACTTACGTTGATGACATGTGATGTTATGTGTTGCTATGATATGTTATATTGGATCGTCGTGATTGAATAGCCGGGGGTTTTATGTGAGATGAAAGTTTTTCAATTTTTATTCATGTAAAAATTGTATGTATATTCTTTTATTAGGACACTTCCGGGTTCAGGATGATGTCACCATTGATTTATATTATTTACTTTTCCGCATTAGGATAGACCCAAGACGGGGAGCACAAGTGACCGGGTTCTGGAGTCCAGTGGCAGACTATCTCGAGGAGTCGAGACCAAATCTCCTAACTCTAGAATTGGCAGGGTTGCTTGCCGCTCTCGTAGGGGTCTAGGGATGTGGGTTTGGCTATTCATCACGACCGTGGAATCCGTGTTTTTCATTATTGGCTTAATTTAAAACACGGACCTCCTAGTATATCTAATATTTTATACGTTGACTTCTGCTGCTTGGTTCTGTGATGTGATCATATAACTGCATGAGAAGAATGCTATATATATATATGATATATATAATAAACGTTGCTTATGTTTTGCACCCGCGCTAGTCCAGCCCCCGCTCTGCCGTTAGTTAAGTAACCTAACGGTGCATGACGGGGCCTCGTGGCGAATGCGAATGGCATAAGCGTACGTTCTATTTTCGGTTTTTTCTGTGATGTTTAGGAAACATTAAATGATGGGACTTCATTAATGAGATTAATGAAATGAAAAGAATCCTAAAGATGTTGTAGAATCAAAAGTTTTTAAAAAGGTATCTCTAGTTCTTGCTTTGCATAGTGGTATTTCTTGATAAATATCCAACACCTCATTCGATGAGGAAAGAGCCGAGATCTCTTCACCGGGAGTGATCTCTTTAGCAAAACTAGCAAATACTACAACCCACTCGATTTTGTTTTTATAGCTTCTCTAGTTCTTGCTTTGCATAGTGGTATTCCTTGATGAATATCCAGCACCTCATTCGATGAGGAAAGAGCCGAGATCCCTTCACCGGAAGTGACCTCTTTAGCAAAACTAGCAAAAGCTACAAAAAACACTCCTTTTCAAAATCACTAGATTCTACAACGATATCAAATTCATTACGTTAAAGGTTTTCTTAAAAACCTGCCATAGCCCTCCGTCATTTCAAATAAGTGCTATTTAGTATTCGTGCTGCGTTTGTTGGCCTTCGTCAAGACGTAGTGTGCGGTAGTTGATTAGTGCTTATCTGTAGCATGTGATGCGATTGGATTAGGGTAGTCGTACGACTTTGTTGACCATCTCTCTATCCTAGTAGCGTCCAATGACGCCTTAATCAAGATAATAATATGGATGTATTGACCGAACCCACTTATTAAACTAGGCTAGGTTCCGCTCTATCTTATGACAGTCATAAGTCTGAGTAAGGAATAAGGGAATATCCGGATTCCCAAGCCACCCAAATGAAGAAGGAGCATATTGATGCATCGTCTTCGGGTGTGTTCGTAACTGAGAACCGTTTCTCAGTTTGCTCTACGTCCTAGGTATTGGATACCGGACCAGAATTGCACATATGTAATTTGTTACATGGGCTAAAAAGAGGTAGAGAACTGGGAAAGGGTGATAAGTCTCTAGTGGTAGGGAATGGTGCAATTGTTGCAGCCAAAGCAGTTGGCGAATATCATCTAATGTTACCAACTGGTAATACATTGATTCTGAACAACTGTTACTATGTACCAAAGATGATGTGCAATATTATATCAGTTTGTTTGATAACTAAAGACGGATATAATTTCACATTGGAAGATAATGTTATGAACATTTTTCTAAATCAAGTGTTGATTGGGTTTGGTACGTTGTGTAACGGTATATACGTTCTGAATCAAACTACAGTTCTAAATATACAAAACACACACAAGAGGAAAAGTTCAGAAATGAACAAAGCCTTCTTGTGGCATTGTAGACTAGGTCATATCAATGCGACAAGACTGGCTAAGTTCCATAGGAATGGATATTTGAATCCGTTCGAATTTACATCTTATGAAACTTGCCAGTCATGTTTCAAAGGTAAGATGACCAAAACTCCGTTTAATGGACACGGAGAAAGGGCTACTGAACTCTTGGAACTGATACATAGTGATGTATGTGGTCCTATATCTATACATGCCAGGATTGGTTCCTCGTACTTTATTACATTCACCGATGATCTCTTAAGATTCGTACATGTGTTCCTGTTGAAATACAAATCTGAAGCTTTTAAGAAATTCAAGGAATATAAGAACGAAGTAGAGAACCAGACGGGTAAAAGTATTAAAATCCTTCGATCTGATCGGGGACGAGAATACTTGAGCACGGAGTTCCAAGACTATTTAAAAGAGAATGAGATTCTTTCTCGGCTTACTCCTCCGTATACACCACAACATAATGGAGTTTCGGAGCGGAGAAATCGCACCCTATTAGATATGTTCCACTCTATGATGAGTAATACCGAGTTGCCTATTTCCTTTTGGGGTTATGCACTTGAGATAGCTGCATACCTATTGAATGGAGTTCCGACCAAATCCATTGCCTACCACTCCATATGAGATATGGAATGGGAAGAGACCATCTCTTAAACGAGTTAAGATATGGGGTTGTCCGGCCTATGTCAAAAAGCAAAATCCGGACAAGCTCAAGGCAAGGTCGGTTCTGTACAAGTTTGTAGGATATCCCAAAAATTTGCGAGGGTATATCTTCTACCACACCGAGGAACAAAAAGTGTCTATTTCTCAACATGCCACTTTTTTAGAAAAGGAATTTCTTGTGAAAGAAATTAGTGGCAATGAGGTAGAACTGGAAGAAGTTCCAGCAAAACAAACTATAACCAACGATTTGGTAAAACCAAAGGATTCAATAGTCCCCGATGAACCTCAGCCACTCCACAGATCTAGTAGGGTTCCTCATCCACCTGAGAGATACTACGGTTTTCTCATAGTCGGTGGGAGCGAGGATGGCATCAAGGAAGATGATGACCCAACTAGTTTCGAGCAGGCCATCACAAGTGGAGACTCTGTGAATTGGCTGGATGCTATGCGATCTAAGATGGAATCTATATACACCAACAAAGTATGGGCTTTGAAAGTTGCTCCTGAAGAGGTAAAACCCATCGGGAGTGAGTGGATCTTGAGAAGATAATTGGTGTAGATGGAAAGGTTAAGACCTTCAAAACTACACTTATTGCAAAAGGTTTTCGTCAACGACCAGGTGTCGACTATGATGAAACCTTTTTCTCCAGTGGTTATGCTTAAGTCCATCCGGATCCTACTTTCCATTGCTGTATACCATGACTACGTAATCTGGCAGTTGGACGTCAAGACCGCTTTTCTAAATGGTGATTTAGAAGAAAGAGTGTACATGACACAGCCAGAGGGCTTCATAGACAGTGGGAGCAGCGGAAACGTGTGCAAGCCGCTTAAATCCATCTACGGATTAAAGCAGGCATCGCGTAGCTGGAACATCTATTTCGATGAAGCTGTCAAAGAGTTTAACTTCATCAAAAACGTAGATGAACCATGTATATACAAGAAGATTGTAGAGAGTAAGGTTGTCTTCCTCGTATTGTACGTGGATGACATATTCTTGATAGGAAACGATGTTCCTATGCTACACTCGGTCAAACTCTTCTTATCACACAAGTTCTCCATGAAAGATCTAGGTGATGCCTCCTACATCCTGGGGAAAAAGATCTATAGAGATAGATCTAGACGGATGTTGGGATTGTCCCAATCCAGGCACATTATACCATACTAAAGAGGTTTAGTATGGAAGATTCTAAGCGTGGTAATTTACCCGCTTGTTCAGGAATCACTCTAAAAAAAATGTCTCCCAAGACTGGTTTTGGAGAGGGCTCGCATGTAAGGGATACCCTATGCTTCAGCTGTCGGGTCTATCATGTATGCGATATTATGTACCAGACCAGATGTAGCTTACTCACTAGGTGTAGTGAGTAAGTATCAATCAGATCCAGGGAAGAAATACTGGACAGCTGTGAAGAACATTCTTAAGTACCTGAGAAGGACTAAAGAGATGTTCTTGGTGTATGGTAACGGTGAACTCCAGGTGGAGTCCTTTACCGATTCGAGCTTCCAGAGTGATAAGGACGATAGTAAGTCGGTCTTGGATATTGTCTTCATCCTCAATGGAGGGACGGTATGTTGGAAGAGTTCCAAGAAAGATACCATAGCAGACTCGACGATGAAGGCTGAATACATCGCTACCAACGATGCTGCCAAAGAGGCTGTCTGGATGAACAAGTTCATAGCTAAACTTGGTGTGGTTCCATCCATTGAGCATCCAATACCTGTATATTGTGATAACAATGGAACAGTAGCTTTGGCCAAGGAACCCCGGTCCCATCAGTGATCCAGACATATTCTTAGGCGGTATCACCTGATCAGGGACATAGTAGATCGCCGGGAGATCGAGGTCAGGAGAGTTGATTCGAAGGATAACACAATGGATCCACTCACGAAGGCCCTCCCTAAATGCTATTTGAGAGACTTTTGAGGATATTGGGTATAAAATACTACAACAACTGGCCTTAATGCAAGTGGGAGATTGTTAGTGATATGTATGCCCTAGAGGCTATTATTGTATGATATAGTGGATGATTAGACATATATATGGAGGACTTTCTTGCTCGACATGATAGTATGCTATCGTGTTGCCTTCATCTTAACATATTCACTGGTATTATTATACTGTCTCTCATATACATGTTGATAAAGCCCTTACGATGTTGGCTTGACTACCGATTTGATCAAAAGAATTTTTATAACCGCAATCAAGAACGGCGTCGCTTGGTAGGTAGCCGGTGAGTACGGGTCGGTCCACAGGGATTTTGTGTATTTCCTAATTGTTCTTACGAGTTAATTCCGATTGTTGTCGGATTGATTAAATTTAAAAACTAAGTTGATCTACACTAGGACTAGAATCTTGCTAGGGTTAGGTTTAGGTTAAGTTTGAAAATGCAAAGATTTCCCACCGCTTTCAATGCCCAAATTAAGATCTATGAGGTGTTATGGTAATTATTTATAAAGGGGATTAGTACCATCGGCAAGAAACGGTGTTTCTTCCTCTAGGTTCTTGTCCTTCCTTTCTTAATCCTTACCCTAACCTCCATGGAAAACACGCTCAACCAGTCCTTTATCCTACGGTATCACCGCTACTTCATGGGATAGGGTGCCGTAGGGAGTGGTGTGTGCATGTATGCATGGAGTCCTATAAAAACGTGTGATGGGCAAGAAAGGGGTGAGAGATCTTCATCTCTCAAGCCTTCCCCAAATCTAACCCTAACAAGCAAGGAGACTACTTGCAAATTAGGAATTGAAGAACATCTCTAACTATCTAACTAGGGTAAAGAATGAAAAATCTATACTAAGGCAGAATAAAAATTAACTAAGGCAATTAAATAAAACTACTTACTTTATTGATGGCTCTCTCCAAACATTTACACAGGAATTTTCAGATCTGAATAGATGAATAAAAAGAGGCATAACCTAAAACAGGTTTTAGGGTCTCTATTTATAGATTCATAGAAACCCTAGGTTTACAATCGACGCACATCTGCTTTTACAATTTTACCCCCTGAGAAACCTAACTAATGCATCGACGCACCGACACAAGAATTCTGTGCCGACATGGGCACACCATGGCCGTGGATCCGCGGCCCAAGCCCCTGTTTGGCCGCGGTTCCGCGGCCATGTAGTGGGCTTGTGGGCTCAATTTCTCAGGGAATCTGTCTGCTGCTTTGTACTTGGCTTTTCTTCAGTTGTTTTCTCAGATTGGCTTCTAGATTTCTTCCAGATCTCCACTGTGAATAATTGTAGTGGACGTTTACCATTGCTTCGTGACGAAGTCTTGAACCCTGCGCTGCCTTTGTTCTTTGTGAACTTGTTAATTGATCTTCAATGTTCCTCAAGATATGGGCACGATCAAGATTCCACCATTTATCGGTCGTAGTCTCACTTTTGTATCATCTTTTTCATCATTTTCACTATTTTGTTCCGAGAACCTATAATCTGCAACTATGTAGCAGACATGGGTCAAAAGCACTTATTTATTTGTAACTGAATAAGAATGGGGAATAAAATAATGCAAAATTATGGTATGAACAAATACCCCCAAACTTATCTTTTGCTCGTCCTCGAGCAAAGCCTGTTTTATTCTCAACAAAATCCTAACCTCACTTTCGCAGGGAAACGCAATTGCACTGAGCTCGTGCAACAAGCCGTTAAATCTCTAGATGTCCCTAGTAGTAGGAGTGTTGTCTCCTGAGGGTTTTCAGCGGATACTACCCACAAAATCCTGTTAACTTTTATTCTCCAATTAGGTTTTCCAACAAGGAATTCTATTATTTTCGACTCATAAATTATCCACCCGTATTTTTTACGCTTCCTTATTACTTAACTTAAGATTATATATATTCTTGTGAATTTACTTAGCTTTTGGCATCTTTCAAGATTTCCTTCTAGGGTTCCATCTCAACTTAGGAATTTTTATCATCTCTATTAAAGATATAAGTCCTATTTTTCATTCCTATCTCTCATCCAAACCCCAATTATATACCCTTACGTGTGTGTATGTATCACCCCTATACTTGGAAATTCAAATCAAGCTATCATACTCTTGTCCGTTGTCCAAAGCACTTCTTAATTGGTGAATTTTTAGATGAATTTTGCTCACACATCCTTCATGCGACCGTTAATACTTCTTGAGGTACCAACAACCGATTACAAGATGTGTTTGCACAATAAAGCGTAATTCCTAGTCTTGTAACACCTAAGGTTTTAGCGGTGACTCCCAAACCAGTTGGTCTAAGGCACTAGGTGATAAAGCACCATCGCTGAATATTTTTCTATTAATGCAGCCTTAAGTAATCACAAAAACCAGTGTTCATTTTTTTATTATCTCTTTATTCACACTTGTATTTTTATTTTATTTTTCTTCGTACTAAGGACTTTAGACAAGAGCATTTCAAGGTCTTCTCTACTATTCCAAGTTTCAAGGTTCGTGTTTGTGCAAGTTGCAGGGTATATATTTTCAGAATTTAGACTTAAGCTAGGAATTATCATTCAAACTTATACTTTAACAAAAATATCAATACTCTTCCCTTGTTTTAAGTTAGCCCAAGAAGTCAACTTGAAATTTGCCTATTTCTAAATAAACTACAATGACATATACTTTCTACCGTTAAATTTTAAGAAAGGTTATTTTTAGGGTTTTTAATTTCCTAAATCTAAGATCTAGTTGTTCCTAGCTAGTTAACCTTTTTGTCAAACTCAAGTCAATTATGGCCAAAATTGAATACTTTAATTTTTAAAATTTTTAAAATTTTCAATTTTTATGGGTTTTAAAAATAAGTATGCAAATGCAAAAATATACATATGAATGCGAAGGAAGAAGGCTTACCGGGCATACTCCCAAACTTAAACTTGACAGTGTCCTCACTGTCATGCTACACCAAGAGGGTTGAGAATGTCGGCACTCCCATGTTTATTTATTTATAATTTTTTTATTTTTTATTGTTAAAAGAAAAAACAAAAAAAATAAATATACAACAAGGTTCCCCCCAAACATAAGTGAAACAGTGTTTCCACTGTTTTAAGCGTTTAAAGTTCAAAGTTAGGGAGGAGAAAATTCAAACTATACAAGGCCTTACACAGGCCAAAAGTTAGCACCAACCATTCAAAAATCTTATCGTGGTAATGGTAGGGTTGGTGAAAGAATAGAGTGTAGAGAAAGGAGTTGAGAAACACACGAGACCGTATGGGAAGAAGAGTGGAATATGGTCTCGGTGGAGGAGGAGAATGGCGGAAAAGAGAAAGAAGTGTAGTACGATCTTGAGGGTGTAAATCGAGTGAATAAATTAGCGCAATTTGTGATGACCGATGTGTTAAAAGCAATTGTGCTAATCTATCAACCCGTCGAGAAATGGGGTCAAATCCCTCAAGATTCGCAAGAAAACATGGGTACGTCGAACTTGGTAAACCCTCCATTGAAAATGGAAACGCGGCGAATTCTTGCGTGGACGAAATGATAGGAAGGACGAAAGGGAGTGATTTAGGGATAGTCTTATTCTTACCTAAGTAATATGTCTCGAACTTGAAGGATTCCATCAATGGTTCGAAATGACTGTAAGCAACCGAGTCTAATGGTTCAACTAACTCATCTGAAAATTTAAAGGACTCAAACTCGGGAGGTGAGTCTTCAATATCATCCGAAAAAGTGAAGCAATCATAATTATTATCGTCTGTGAGAAGAGTGTCAGATTCAAGGAGGTACGCACTAGTGGCGTCCAAACTGCTGTGATCGAATAAAAATCTTTCAAGCTCACAGTCCTCCTGCATGATCTTTTGCATGGTTGGAACGATGGAACGGAGGGGGGTTGATTTAGGAAGTATAACAGTTAAACGTTCAGGAGGATGAATTGGAAAATCCGACACATCAAATAAAAATGGTTCATCCTCAATACTATCCTCAATACTCTCCTGAATACTATCCTCATAATTCTCCTCAAAATTTAGCTTATCCATGCCATTATCATCAAAATCAAGACGCATATGAAGTTCGGGAGAAACATTTAATAACTCAGGATGATGAATTGGAGATAAAATTTCAGTCAATTCTACGGGTTCATCGTCCAAAATATTCCCGGCGTCAATATTCTCAATCAAGTGAAAATCAATTTTTTCAGACACCTCATCAAAAGCATAGATATTTATCAATTCAGGTTCTAGATTGGAGGTGTAAAGATCGAAAGGATTAGGTGTGGTTTCACTCGAAAGGGACTTTTCACAATCTGGCAAATCAAGCACTACAAAGTCGCATAACTCATTAAATGTTTTATTTTCAACTGGTGAATCATTTGGGACACTTGATTGAAAACCGGAGTTGTGGGATTCAATTGGGTATGGATAGGTTTGATTTGGAAGTGTGTACAGCTCACTCTCACCACTCAAATTCTCACTCTGTCCAACCGCCTCCTCATACATTGGAATTTTTGGAGCTAGTTGGAAACTAGCTACCGGTTCACTAGGTTGCCTGAGGACGGTAATGGACGCATCCAAATTCCTCATCTGTTTGTTTGTTGCTAAAATATAAGCTTCCAATGACTGTTCCAAACTAGACATGGGTTGTGAAGGGGTTTCGGTAAAAGATTCAAAATTGTTTGGATACATGAAACTCCCAAATGGCTGTGTAGAAGCAATGTCTAGGGAAGGTGCGGAAATCGGGTAGGACTGGTAGGAATTGAATGGTTGGACAAGAGTAGGATCAACATTTGGATAAAAAGGTGAATGGACTTGTTGATCTCAAGAACTGGATGTGTTGAAAGGAATGAAAGATCGGCTACGAGATTGTTCAATATGCTCAGCAATAGACATGGGTTTCGGAGTTACAATAGGACTCGAAAAAGGAGTATCAATGTAAAAAGATGGTGAAGGTTGCAACGGTGATACAAATTGGATTGTGGAGTCCAACTGTTTCTCCTAAACGCTTCAATTCGATCTTTCAAAGAAATTTTGGGCATGGAGGGGTCGTCCGTAATTTGACCGAAACAATTCGCGTATGAAGCAAAATTTGGTTCAGGGTACCAAAGTTCTGCAAGAGTTTTATGAGGTGGGGTACCCATGATGTAAGAAAGAGAAGAAAAAGAAGGTGGTTGTAAGTGGGGTGCACGGATTTCTTAGCGACAAAATGTGCAAGTCTTTTTTTTATTGTAAATTTTTTTCCTTTTTGTGTGTTTTTTATGGAGTTTTTTGCAAAAAGATTTTCGATAAAAGGCTTAGACACGCGTTCACGCAATCACAAATGCATAAATCAGGCCTAGATCTAGGGTCGCCTAGGTCAGCTAGACAGCTTCTAACTGTTCCAAAGGGTAAGAAGTAGGACCTCAAACCGCCTCTTTACCGCCAATTTTGGCCAGGTAAGCACAAGTAGAGAAAGGAGGGATCCGCTCACGAATCACCGTGAGACAGGCCTTTTAAAGTTACCTTTCACTACCTGTCTAGCCTAGGCACCACAAAGTCAGGTTAGGATCAACGGTCGATGCCTACAACTATTCCTTTGTCCTATTGAGCACGAAGTCCTTAGGGCCGAGTCTAATCTTTTTTAATTAATTGAAGATCAATGCAATATGCCTTATGTAATTTTTGGGGTCCTGGGAAGGGTGATGAAGTCCCCACCCAATCTGGATTGGTGTAAAAGCCCCTTAAAGTTAATTTAAATCATGCAAAGCAGTAAAAACAATCAAACACTTGCAAAAAAAATTTTTTAGCGCGGCGCAAAGAATCCTGCACAAGATCATGTTATTGGAGAAGGGGAGAAATTTTTGGCGCAAAGAATCCTGCAGGAAATTTTTTATAGAAGAGATATTAGGGTTGCAGAGAAGAAAAGGAAGTTTACAGTGAAAATTTCAGGTGCTGACGTCACAACCCTGCGGCGGTTCCGCGGTCAAGACCGGGTCAATGCGGCGGAAGCGCGACAGCGGCGGCGGTTCAGTTCCCGAGATTTCTTCTTCTCGTCTGGTCTAGTTTTTCTTTGCTTTTCAGATCTGCCGTTTTCTATTTTGCTTTCTGTATTTTTCCAGATCCGAATTCGTTCGCCAATCCTGCAAAATTCAAACGAAAATACCCTTCACAAAATAACAAGATGATAGATTTTTTATATTTTTTTATTTTTCAGTTTTTATGATTTTTCAATTTATATTAACCCGAAATTACAAAAAGAAAATAACACGCCATCCCCGGCAACGGCGCCATTTGATTTGATCAAAAGAATTTTTATAACCGCAATCAAGAACGGCGTCGCTTGGTAGCTAGCCGGTGAGTACGGGTCGGTCCACAGGGATTTTTTGTATTTCCTAATTGTTCTTACGAGTTAATTCCAATTGTTGTCGGATTGATTAAATCTAAAAACTAAGTTGATCTACACTAGGACTAGAATCTTGCTAGGGTTAGGTTTAGGTTAAGTTTGGAAATGCAAAGACTTCCCACCGCTTTCAATGCCCAAATTAAGATCTATGAGGTGTTATGGTAATTATTAATAAAGGGGAATAGTACCATCGGGAAGAAACGGTGTTTCTTCCTCTAGGTTCTTGTCCTTCCTTTCTTAATCCTTACCCTAACCTCCATGGAAAACACGCTCAACCGGTCCTTTATACTACGGTATCACCACTACCTCGTGGGATAGGGTGTCGTAGGGAGCGGTGTGTGCATGTATGCATGGAGTCCTATAAAAACGTGTGATGGGCAAGAAAGGGGTGAGAGATCTTCATCTCTCAGGCCTTCCCCAAATCTAACCCTAACAAGCAAGGAGACTACTCGCTCATTAGGGAATTGAAGAACATCTCTAACTATCTAATTAGGGCAAAGAATGAAAATTCTATACTAAGGCAGAATAAAAATTAACCAGGGCAATTAAATAAAACTACTTACTTTATTGATGGCTCCCTCCAAACATTTACACAGGAATTTTCAGATCTGAATAGATGAATAAAAAGAGGCATAACCTAAAACAGGTTTTAGGCTCTCTATTTATAGATTCGTAGAAACCCTAGGTTTACAATCGACGCACATCTGCTTTTACAATTTTACCCCCTAAGAAACCTAACTAATCCACCGACGCACCGACACAAGAATTCTGCGCCGACACGGGCACACCATGGCCGCGGATCCGCGGCCCAAGCCCCTGGTTGGCCGCTGTTCCGCAGCCATGTAGTGGGCTTGTGGGCTCAATTTCTCAGGGAATCTGTCTGCTGCTTTGTACTTGGCTTTTCTTCAGTTGTTTTCTCAGATTGGCTTCTAGATTTCTTCCATATCTCCACAGTGAATAATTGTAGTGGACGTTTACCGTTGCTTCGTGATGAAGTCTTGAACCTTGCGCTGCCTTTGTTCTTTGTGAACTTGTTAATTGATCTTCAATGTTCCTCAAGATGTGGGCACGATCAAGATTCCACCATTTATCGGTCGTAGTCTCACTTTTGTATCGTCTTTTTCATCATTTTCACTGTTTTGTTCCGAGAACCTATAACCTGCAACTATGTAGCAGACATGGGTCAAAAGCACCTATTTATTTGTAACTGAATAAGAACGGGGAATAAAATAATGCAAAATTATGGTATGAACAACTACCAGGATTATGATGCAGATCACACTACTGGGCCTGAGTAGTCCACAAGCATATCCTTCAATTGTTCCAAGTCGAGGGAATATCGAGACAGGGCATCGATATTCCAGACTAGACTAGTGTGTATGTTTCTTGACCCTATATGGGGCGATGGTTGATCCCATATCCATTGGTGTTTGACATCAAATATTATACACAGGTGCTCATTAGAGAATGGGTACACTGAACAGGACTCTCCGAGAACTCCTAGATGGTATTATACCTATCGTCAGATAGCAGTTCTCTGGTGACACTGGTACAAGTTAGTCTGTAGACCCGAGATCGTCATAGAGTCTTGTGTGGTTCCCACCGTGCTTTGATTTCCTCCCTAACATGGCTCAAAGGAGTTGTGCAAACAGGTGGATTTTGAGTACAGTCCCGAGTCACATGGAGGCAATGAGCGATAGGAAGGGGTTTCGTCTCTTCCGATATAGGGAGTTGATATTCCGCTATGCTCGATTGGCTATAACAGGAAGTCCCTGGCCAGTGCCATTGATGAGATTTACTGGTAAGTGTTATCAGTAGTTTCTCGTATCGTTATAGGCCACACATCGGCATGACTTATCAAGTTATTGGGGTCTGACGATTCCACCCCTAGACTCGATATGCGACATATTAAACGAAGAGACCGGACTGTACGGTAAGTGTTACCTATAGACTTCACGGGAGTTTGGACAAGCTTGCTTATTGATCTTCTATTCGCTCAATACCTGGGTAGCCGTTACGTCCAGCTAGTACCGCTGACGGCTTGTGGATAACTGATGTGATCATTACTACGGCTGGCGTATTGACGAGTCTTTAGAGTCCCACATAGAAGTTTCCTGGTTCAAGCGAAATGAAGTAGGGCACATATACTGATATGTGCGGGGGCCTGATTAAATACGAGTATGTGATAACGTATTCTAATCTGGCGGTTATTTGTTATCGGTTAGGTTATATGTGATATAACCGGATTATTGAATTAAGTGTTGATTTGATAATGTGATATAGATAAATGATATTAATCGGTTATATGTGATATAACCAGATTATTGAATCAAGTGTTGATTTGTTAATATGATATATATTTATATTTGATATAATTATATATTAACTAATATTATTGCTCACTAATCATTTGCTTATCTTTATATATATTAATATATATGTGATATATAGGTGATATATATATATATATATATATGTGTGTGTGTGTGTGTGTGTGTGTGTGTGTGTGAAGCATGGTTGTTTTTCTATTTTGATAAAATAGAAAAAAAAGGTGGAAAATGGGGAGACTTATTGAGGTATGGTTGTGAAGCATGGTTCATGGATTATTATATTACCCTTGACTTACTATTGAAGTATAGTTCCATTTTTATTATTGGAAAATATTGATATTTCAATAAGTGAGTTCATTTTGATGAACCATTCTTCACTTGAGTTATTTTTCTTCACTTAAGAGCTCATGTGATGAGTTGCTCTCTAGCTCTTTCCATCTTCTTCACCTCCACCTCCAAGCTCAATCCCTCACATAAGTTGTGAACCCTTAAGCTTGTGAGAACCCTAGTGAACAAACAATACCCCTACTTCACCATCCTACACTAGATTAGCGCTTTGGTGTAGTGTGTTTCCTTCACTAAAAAGTTTAGTGAAGAAGTAACTTGGATTAGCAGACTTCGGGTGGATCATCTTCGGCACGAAGGTCATCGAAGCAAGTTCGTTCAACCTTCAAGTGGAGCCTAGTGGAGTCGCGCGGACTACAACCCTGAGCTTTAGAAGAGAAAGACACGGTCTACGAAGGTTGTAGCCATCCATCTCTTAGTCTAAATCTTGCGATACCATCATAGAAACCCTAAAAGTCTAGTTTGATCCTTATTTAGTGTTGATTAGAACCTAGAAAATTTTAAAATTGTATGTGTGATGCCCATTTAAACCCTATCGTGGTGCTAGTAAACACTTTCAGTTCTTTATCGTGACTTCGTTCAGAGCTCGGTAGTCAATGCACATTCTGTATTGTAACAATCGAGTCCAGTTTTACAAGTTTCTGTTTTCGTATGCGTGGTGTATGGTATTCAGTTCATTATCCTGATTTTGTTTGTTGCTAGTTATAAATTTACCCCGATATATCATATTCTGCATATAACAATTTAAGTCATCTAAAATAAAATTAAAATACTTGTCGTGGCCTGCTTGACACCCCTAACCCAGTGGTAGCGTCCTTGCATCGTGTTCTCGTCCCGTTCTGTGAAACAGACGTGTTTGGATGTCTACGCGCACGTGCGTGCGTCCGTTCTTGGGGGTATGCTTTTAAATTATAAAATCCTTCATTTAATTTTTGGAACCCGCCAATAATTTTCATTTTTCAAATTCCAATTTTTGGACCCGACCCGGGCGCAATTCTGAAATATTTTGCATTTGCGCCAAATCCTATTTTCTAATATTTTTAAAACCAACGAAAATAATTTATAACACCAGAAAATATTTTTTCTATTTTTTCTTTAAAATCTTTTTAAAGTTTCCCTACTGCTCCAGCTAAGGAAAACTGGAAAATCTTTTACGAAATTTATTCCCTAACCATTTTAAACCCGCGAGCCAATCACAATCCTTTATTCTCTCCCCTGGGCCCCACGCGAATCCCTTCAGCCAATCACAGTTTCTCTCTCTCCCTCTTTCTCCTTCTCTTTCTCTCTCTTCTTTCTTTCTCTCTCTCTGCGCTGCCTATCTCTCTCCTTTCCCTTTCTCTCTCTCTCTCTCTTTCTCTCTCCTCTCGCGCTCTCTCTCTCTCCTCTCGCGAACATTGTTCGCTTCTCGGATCTCGTCACCGCTTGGGGATCTGGTCACCTCCCTCTTCAAATCCTTCTTCTTTTGCTTCTTCTCTTCTTCTTTAAAAGGAAACCGCACGGCCACGAGAACCCATCACTGAGCTCAAACCCTAACCTTAATTTCCATTGCCTGCTCAACCTCTCCCCTCCTCGTCACCATTCTCTCTTCTCCTTCCTCCTTCTTCCTTCTCCTTTTCCCTCTCCTGAGACCCTGCACACTCACTGCACCCCGGAACCCATCACCGCCACCGTTCCTTCGCCGCCGACCACCTCACCCCGTCACCATGTTCTTCTTCTTCTCTCCTCTCTCCTCTGTCTTCTTCTCCCCACAGAACCCTCAAACCCCCAAAGAACCCAGCAAACCAAGAACCCTGCAAACCCTAACCGAAGCCCTGAATAGCAAACCACTTCGCCGGAGCTCCGTTTATCCCCGTCGACATCTTCACCCCTCTCGGAGACCCAGTAAGTATCCCTCATCCTCCTCCTTCTTCTTCTTTTTCACTGTTCTTTTCTTTTTGTTCTCTGGATCTATATTGTTGTAGCACACTATTCACTGTTTTGTGTTTTGCCGAATTCCGGCGATGCCGACGACGTGTCCCGACGTTCCAGCCTGGACCCCTGACCCGTGTGACTCCACCGTTCGTCGTTTGGGTTCGTTCCGTGAACCGTGCGCGCGTGGCGATATTTCCCCGCCAACGCGTAACGTTCCGTTTTCCGTTTCGCGACCCGTCGAGGCAAGTAAAACTTGCTACATGCTATAATAAACCATTCATATGCTAAATTACTTATTTCCTGTTAAATCTCTAATTATAATCGAAAGAAATGGATTTCAAGTTAACCGTATAATGTCCATTACACATTTTTATAATTCCGAACTTGAAACTTAATCTTACATCTGATTATTTATATCAAACAATCACCTGTACATGATAGATCACATTTGTTTATTGCTATGATACCCTTTTATCCAGTTTAGCCTATCAGATATCCATGTGCAACTTTAACCGGTCTAATTACAACTGCATTCATTAAACAGATTATACATGTCGTCGCATCCATGGATCACTCAACATTTATTAACCTGTTTTCAGCATTTACATCTATCATACTGTATGCACATTATGCTGACACTGTCTGTTAAACACAATTGATAACTGTACAGCTAAATAAATAAAATCTGCTTTATTGCTTAACTCATTGCTTAGATCATGTTATTGGTAACCATGCTTGATTATTATAACCCTGATTATGCTAACTGAGTATGAGCACACCCATGATATCGTTTACACCTTGACCTGACTTGCTACATACATATTGGTTGACCCGACATGGTACCGTACACTACTTGACCTGACCTGATATACCATGACTTGACCCGTTACATGATCTTGTGTCTAATGCCAACAAACCTGACATGTAGTCCTCACGGACCGTTCCAGTTGTCTATCCAGACAAACCTGCTCTTACCTGATCCTGTGTTGGTATTAGTTCTTGATTTCTGAAAACCTGACTTGAACACTTATAACTTGGGGTGTGGGGAAATCAAAGGTGAAACCTGAATTGTAACTCAACAGTTCGATACCTGTTCTGATCAATCTTACGGGCTAGGTCAGCCCCGGAGTGATGATGCTGACATCACTCGTTTGTACCTGCTACCTTTTACTGCCTAGCGGCACGTCTCGGTTTCAGCCTGAGAGTCTGTAGACTGTGGTCCCGGGCATGCACGGGATACTATTGAGTTACATCGATGATTCATCAATTTGATTTCAAAGACTTTAGCGTAGAAAACCCAATAGAACAGTTTAGTTTACTCACTGCACACTACCCTGCACTGCCTGATTTATATTACTGTTACCCATGCTTTTCATTCATGTTTATATCTGCATTGCCTGTTACTCTGTTCATATTTTATTACTTGATGACATGACGCGCTGACATCTGGGTTTTGCATGGCCCAGATTCTGTACCGTTGCTGCAGTCCAAGTAGGAGTACTTCAGCCAGCAGGCTGAGCTGTGAGTTCCAGTAGTAGCTAGTTCCTTTATTTTTTTTGCAGTTTTTTCCTGATGTGAGCCTGCATTATGGGACGTACATTCCAGTTACTTGTAATGGATCTTTTCTTCCGCACTTTATTATTCTTGACTCATATTATATTGGCTTATGGACATGTTTTAGATAGTTATATTTTGTTCTTGATATCTCTACAACCGTAATATGACTGTGGATGGATACTTCCTACCCACAGGTAGCATGGTTGGCTATGTCACGTGCCCAATTTAGCGTACTCTGGGAAGCGGAGTGTGACATGTATGAACCATCCTTCTTCTTCACAAGCAAGACTGGAGATCCCCAACTTGAAGTACTGGGACGAATCCATCCTTTCTTCAGAAGTTCGTCCAGCTGAGTACGGATCTCCTTCAATTCTTCAGGACTTAAGCGATATGGTGCTTTGATCACCGGTTGTGCACCAGGTACTAAGTCAATACTAAATTCAAGAGCTCGATCGGGAGGCAAACCTGAGATGTCTTCAGGAAATACGTCTTCAAAATCTCAAACAACCTCTAGCTTGTCTTCTTTAGCTTGTATTATTGCAATCGCTTCCTTCTTTGGTTTAGCTTTGTAAGTTCTAGGCTCCAGTGTACGGTCTCCACTCTTGAAATAAAAGACCGGATGGTCTGGAATCTTGATCGCACGCTTTTGGCGTGTCGGAATTCAAAGTTCTAAAGTTATAATCGTGATCAGGACGGTGTCGCTTTGCAGCTAGCCGCGATGAGCACGGGTCGATCCGCAGGGAGATGGTTGTATGTCCGTTCGAGTTTTAGATGAGTCAATAAAGAATGCATATATGTTTGTTCAGTTCTATCCTAAGTGTTCGTATTTATGTTCAAGTAAGCTTGTTAAGGTTAAGATCGGTTAGTAGAGTTAGGATTAGTCTTGTACTTATCTTTTACCATTCTTAAAACGATGTTGTGATAATCGAAAATAGCGGGGATTAGGAGGACATAGGAATGGGATTTGCGAGTTTAAACGAGCTTTCCAATGCTAAATCCATTCCTAGTGCCCCTTGTCCATCCGCTAAATACGCTTATTTCCAACCCTCGACCAAACACCCGCAACCATGTATCCAATTAAGTCACAACTACATGTCATATTGTAGTGCGCTTAAAGGACTTCTCGACTTAGGTTGCGGCTATATGTCACGTATAGTGCGCCTAAGTGAGGGGGTTGCATTTTTTTGGTCGGGGTTCGTTTCAAGATGTTTGGCGAAGAGAAGCATAAGGGATTTTTCCATCCCTCGTACCACCTTCCTTAGCCTTAACAAGTGTGGAATTATTCATACATTATAAAAGAAAATAAAACAAAACAAGAAAGAAGAAAAGAATGAAAAGGAAAATTATGGTTTTACAAAATGGTAGCAAGCTAACTACTTGGGTCCTCACCTAAGTAAGGAACTCCGTCGAGTGTCATGGCTTGAAAATGGGGATAAGAGGAAAAGGAAAATAACACAAGCAAGGAAATAACAACAACTACTTAACAACAATAAATAAAATTACAATACAAGATAATAAAATTACAAGAGAATAAATAAAAGAGACAAGATAATAAAAACCCTCATCTTCATTGATCTTCCACTCAAAAAGCTCCCACTACAATTTTCATGGAGGAAAGAATAAAGAAGAAGAAGAAGCTACATTAAACTACACTAAAACCTAACCAATAGAAGCATGAAAAGAAGACCCTTGGCTTGGCACAAAACTGGGCTATTTATAGGCTGGGTGCTGAAAACCCTAGGGCAAGATTCTGAGCCCAAATGAAATGTCCAAACTACCCCCAAAATCCGAGTTGACACTAAGTCAACTTGGCCGCGGATCCGCCGCGTAAGTGTCCAATTGGCCGCGGTTCCGCGGCCATATGGGGGAATTGGGATGTCTTTTTTCTCATGGTTTCTTGTGTTGTTCTCCTCAGTTGTTCTACATGTTCCAAATTGCAAATTGCTTCCACAATATCTTCAGATCCGCAACAGTCCAAAATGGCATCAAAAATAATTCTTTTGACCTCATCTCCTTCGAGCTCCACGCATCCATTGAGTTTTGTGCTGCCCCTCTCGTGCTCCGTGCTTGTCCGAGACATGAATGACCACTGTCATATTCTTGTCTCTAGAACTGGTATGCAGCACTGGACGGATACGGATGGCCGGAACCTGGCTTTTATCTGTTGACAATAGATGTTCTGTATTTTGGCGTAACAGTGGAGATTTTGTATCATTTGCGTTATTTTGGACTAGGAACCTGTAGCCAGTAAATATGTAGCAAACACGGATTAAAAGCACCTGCCTATAAACAAATAAGCATAAGAATGGACAGTATTAAATGCAATATTCTGGTGTGAACAAATCTCGAACACTACCCTTCTTTGACGACAGTCGATGGTAGCGTAGAAAGTTCATAGCCAGTCCATATATGTCCAGCACCTTGAAGTCAGCATAAAATTCTCTGCTGCAGACGACCACTGGACACAAGTCGTATCCCAAAGTTGCCTTTAGAACGTCGTTCCCTGAACTGACATTCCAACTGGATACGAGCGGTTTTACTAGAATAGCATAAGTTCGGACGAACCGTTGCGACATAAAGCAATGTGATGCTCCAATATCGAAGAGTGCTAGTGCGAAGTGAGGCTACTAAGATTGTACCTAAGTTATGTGGGATATGTATAGGTATAGGAAAAGATATATGGATGTAAACAAGTATTTAACAGATTTGAAAGATGGGAAGTTACTAGTGATGACTTAGCCAGTGTTTCAGCTTCTTCCACAGTCATTGTGAAAGCCTGACGCCTAGGTATATTCCTCCTTGCTGGGGGAGCATTCCTCTGTCCGTTCCTCTGTCTTTGAGGTAGGTTCTTTTATGCGATGGAACTAACGAGGAGGAGGTGCAGTAGGTCCACGAGTAGGTGGAGCTGGGAGAGCAAGTCGAGGAGTAGGTGCCTAGATAGCTGGCCGCTGCAGATAGGTGATAGTTGGTCTGGTGCAGGGTTTGGATTGGATCTACGAGGACAAGATCCAATATCGTGTGTGGATGAGCCATAAACTAAGCATAGGCGATTAGCACACCTGCAATCCTTCGCCAGGTGTCCATTCCAATTGCAATAGAAGTAGAAATCTGGACTGGGCTGGTTAAAAGTTACTCCCGGTCTCCTTGGTACAAACGGTGGCTTAGAAGAGGCTCCTCTTGGAAAAGATATACCGGCAGATTGAGGTCTGCCCTTCTTCTTCACTACTGTCTCATATCTTCGGGCAGCCTTCAAAGCAAGGTCATGGGTTGGGAAATCCCCTGTAGCTTGAGCAGCTTAGATCTCTTGGTCCAGCCCTTGCTAAAATCGTCTAGCCCTGATCTCAGCAGTCGGTATGAAATATGCCGCGAACATGTTACGGTCTTGTGTTAGTTGTGTAATATGCAATATTAGAAAATCGAATATTTGAGACATATCTTACCTGCTCAGTAAGGTGAATTCAGCGTCATACTCATCCACGGATTTAGTCCACATCGAACCTTGTTGCAGGTGGATGAATTGCCGCTCCATGTCAAATCGGGCAGTCTCGGGAAAATATTTCGCGTCGAACATCTCACGAAAAATCCTCTATTCGATCGACTGGGTAAATCGGCTTTCATCAGCCTTCTACCATACCCTGGCGTTGTCGGTGGGTTGAAGCTTCGTAACCCTTACCCAAGCAATCTCTGACACTTATGCTGCTGCCAGATCATCCTCAATCGACTGAGCCCATTCCTCTGCCTCCAAATGGCTCTCTTTCCTAGAGAATTGTTTAGGGTGCAGTACCCGGAATTGCTTCACACCAGGTGCCTTAGCTTCTAGGCGATTCAGGACAATGACAGTCTGCTGCTGTTGTCCCTCCAAGAAAATTTTGATCGCCTCGAGTAATACCGTCTGCTCGTTGATAGAAGCTGTTACGGTATGTGTAAGTGGAAGAGGTGATGGTGGGGTTTTGCCATTGACGTTCGTGCTCGTATTGTTGGAAGAATCCATAACCTTTGAAAGAAATAATAGGGTTCAGATAGATTCAAGGAATATGAAATGCAAAGAATGTTTAGTTGCCGATTCTTATAATTCTTATGACTTATATTATTTAGGATTCCATGCAGAACTGACCCTGCATGCTTATGTAGGTTTCCACACTGAACAGACCTGCATGGGCCTGTAACAACCCTAATTTTCTTATACACTTTTTCCTATAAAAATTTTTTCAAATATTTTTTCAAAAATCCATAAAGGGGTATTTATTGCCTGAGCACAAGATTTAAGTAATTAATTAGCAATTTAATTACAAGAAGGAGCTTGTAGTTCATTGGTAATACCTTGCATTGCTGAACCAAGCCACCAAAGTTCAAATCCCATGCCCCACATTATTTTTAATATTTATTTTGTTTTAAATTTTTCTTCAATATTGTGTCTCTTCATCTTCTAAACCCCCATGTACACTTCAAATTGCTAGATCGGTTTCAGAGACCTTTAAAATCCCCATTTACTCCATTTTAATGATTTTTTTAATACATTTTTACATTAAAACCTTTCATATACCCTATTTACTCCAATTTTTAATGATTTTATACATTTTTACATTAAAACCTTTCATATACCCTATTTACTCCAACTTTTAATGATTTTATACATTTTTACATTTTTATTTAAAAACCCTTCACCTATCCTACCCCTAGCCTACCCTATAAATACACCCCCTCCCCTTTACCCTCTCATCCCAAAAATCCTAAGCTCACTCTCTTAAAATTTTCCGAGAGTTGTGTACTTTGAAAACAAGTTCGCGGTGAAGCTCCGATGAAATTCCGGCGGAAATTCCGGTGACGTTTTGAGGAACAACCGGCGACGAAGCAATGCCTCGGCAACCACTTTAGTCCCCCCTCACTCCTTTGCCTAATCGAAAACCCGTAAGTCCCATTCTATCCCCCTTTCTATCTTTCTAAAATACGAAATTACGAAACCCGACGGAATCGGAACAAATCCGATTTCCGATTCGGTTTTCTATAAAAGTTCACTTCTCACCAATACATTCATGTTTAAACATCTTATTCTTGACTATTAAACTTTTAAAAATCAATTTGAACAAGTTTTCTCACATGAAATGATAACCTTTCCAATTTATCATTTTTTTCACTTTAATACCATCATGTTTCGATTTCACATTTAACCCCTAAACTTTGCTATACATTTAAAGTAGAGCACGAGATAATGACCTACCTCCACACACACGTAAATACAACCCTAAACGATATCATCAAAACTTAGAATACGATAAAAACAATACTTTCATTTAAATACCATATTCTTGATAAAATCAATTCTAGAAGTTTAATTTTGATACACTTTTAAATAAATACCTCTTATTAGGAAAACACGATGAGTTGTGAATATCGATCGTTTATCTAAACCTGACTTTGTGGTGTCTAGGCTAGGCAAGTGAGCTTAGGTAACTTTAAAAGGCTCGTCTCATGATTCGTGAGCGGATCCCTCCTTCCTCACTTGTACTTACCTGGCCACAATTGGCGGTGAAAAGGTGATTTGAGACTTCTAACGACTTATCGTTTAGACCATTTAGAAATAGGCTAGTTGGCTTAGGAAACCCTAAAATCTAAAATACGGAAAATTACACCTTTGCAAATAAATACCTTTTACTTTATAAAACCGTTTTCTAAAGGATTAGTATTTTACAATCTTTGCAAAGCACCGCTACAACCCACTTTTGGGGAACCTGTTAGGGATAGTACGGTTTACCGTGCACCCTCGGGCTTAGTAGTACGAGATTCAGACCTCCGCAAGGAGTATTCGGTCTCGAAAGGTTTAAAATACGACATCTTAAGAAAATGAGATTTTTGGAATATAAAATATTTATTAAAATTATTTTTGTATAAACATATGTATATTTATCATTTAAATACCTATTTTATTATAATAAAAATTTTCCACCTTTTTCTAAAAATCATAAGAATAAATTTTACACTAAAATACCATGAACTTCAAATAATCAACATTACAGATAAATACCCTTATTTATAAAACTAGGATATTTTCACTAGAAATGTCACACCATAAAATCCACCCTCATTACAACTCTAAAGATGGACAATAAATACTTGAGGTGTATTTTGAAAAGTATATAAAAGTATTTTTACATAAAAAACCCTCAAGTTTTATAAATTACCCTAAGGACCCTAGCAATTATAAGACTTCGATTCGCATCCCTGATTGTCTGACTCGGGTTTGAGTCTGATTAATCTGACTTGAATATGATTCAAGTCAATCTATAAACTACAAGATTCCAATTAAATATGAACACATGAATCCAATTATCAATTTATACAACTTGACTGAACCGAACCATGGATATATTCCTTTTACATGATTCTCAGTATTCCATTTACATGATTCTACGGTTACAACCGTTTACTGATATCATGGTTTCGGTCAGTTAATCAATCTTACAATCAATACAATTTACAAGATAACAATACAAACAAGACATCGCGGAGTTTAAGGGGTAGATTGGTACGGAAGGTTTAAAGGTGGCACGAGGTGGTCAAATTTAATACACTTAACATGAATCCAATTGCCGTTGTTCCAGGCCTTCTAACGGAGCCTTGTACTAAACGTGCCTCTAGTCTCTGGTATATAGAGACCCCTCTCATATACACTGGCATTCTTCTTTACCAAGCTATAAACAACAGCGTTAATACAACAGTACAACAATATAATACAACATTAAAAGCTATTCTCTCTCTCCCCTACTTTTTGTCTATTTCTCCCCTATCTTTGGGACTTACCGAGCGACCTGTTCGCTGACGACATTCTGTTTCTTTCTTCTTTGAATGTCGTCAGGTGGTTTGGACCCGGCGGAGATCGAGCCATCTCAAGAAGACTTGGAGCAGTTTGCCGAAGACCCTGCACTTTAGTTTCATTGTACACTTTTCCTTTCTGAATTTTTCATTTCCTGTTATGCCATTGTTTAGGCATCTTTATTTCCATTTATATTTCCTTTTCATATATTGTACAAAAGAATGTTAATAAATAAAAGTTGCCGTTCTCTTTTATTTCTTGTCTCTTATGTATTTATTGCTTAGATACGCTTAGCGTATGTATTTCTGAGTATATACGTAGCGGGCCTCGTCGCGTCCCCTTCGCCGTAGAATGGGAAGCGGGGCGTGACAGGTTTTGTTGGTGGCCCATGCAGGTCAGAGCTGTATGGAACCCTAAGCAATATAAAACACAAGAACCAGCAACTAAAACATTCTTTACAATCATGTTCCTTAAATCCCATCATTTCTTATTCTTTGAATCATATATCTTGAATCTGTCCTAACCCAAATTTCCCTCACCTCTTTTACAATTTTACCAAAACCTTCGCATCCTTTCATTTCTTCACACATTCTTCACATTTCTAAAACCCTTGCACCACCTTGTTATTTTTTGCATACTGTCAGTACACCAGCACCAAACTTTCCTTTAAACTGTTACACTTTCCTTTTACAAATTTCGAGGACGAAATTTTTATAAGGAGGGTAGAATGTAACAACCCTAATTTTCTTATACACATTTTCCTATAAAAAAATTTTCAAATATTTTTTAAAAGTGAGCCATTCTAGTGAATAAATACCTAGTTGAATAGTTCATGGTATTTTTGTCTAAATTTTACTTGTATGGATTCTTGATGGTATTTTCTTGAAACTTGTGATTCTTTTCTTTTGTTAGAAAATATGGAATTTATTATATATTTAAAATAGATGGGTTGATAATATTGATATATAACTATTAAAAATAAAATTTATTTATTAAATAGAAAATCACGTTTTCCTTAAAAATTGTATTAAAAATTCCATCGAGATCGTATGCTCCGTAAGAAAAATCAATAAAAATATATGTGGCTGATAGGATTCGAACACAGAGGCTACGCCACAACAGTGCAAGGCTTTACCAATAAGCTACAAGTGCTTTCTTGCTATTTACAAACAAAAATAATACTTAAAATATACTCAGGTTTGCAAATACTCCATTCTGTACATTAATTTGAAATTTTTTGTAAAATAAAATTGGAGTCGTTACAGAAATCAAGGATTAACGAAAATTGAAGTGCGGTATATACTTTCGGTGACAGCAGCATGAGCGGGACGATAGTTCCTCCGGTGAGGAACAGCCGGTGACCCGGACGTGGACGCATCCCCTCCAACTAGAAAATAAAAATTGACGATAAAATTACAGAAGTTCATGTTTATTCTTAGAGAATATGAAAAATGAATAAATATTTTATATTTATTCATACTAACCTGCAGTTTGAGCGGAGGGTACGGAAGTGGCGGGAGTGGCCTCTGCGCCAGATATGGATGCACCACCTATAATTAGACAATTAAAATAGATTATATAAGTAATTGAAAAAAGAATGTGTATATCTACAATATAACATTCTAAATCAATATGCATGCAATATAGGATATATAAACGTAACCGCAGGTGCGGTGGTGGTCTCTGCCCGAGATGTGGAGGCACCACCTATAGCTATACAATCAAAAAATAATTATCTAACTAAGAGCAAAAAGAATGTGTATGTATTTATGACATAGCATTCTAGATTAATATGCATGCACTATAGGATATATAAACATACCCGTAGGTACGGTAGTGGCCTCTGCCTCTGATGTGGACGCACCACCAACAGCTAGACAATTAAACATTGACTATATAAGTAATTTTGAAATAAATATGTGTGTATATTTATAATATTACATTCAAAATGAATATGCGTGCAATATACCTGGAGGTGTGGAAAAGTCCACACGGGAGGAGTCATCCGAAGGGGATACCGATCGGGGTGCAAGACCAGCCCTCTGGAGCTCCCTACGCAGCTCCCCAAGTGGCAGAACCGCTCTTCCTCTGCCTCTGCCTCCGCCTTTGCCGCAGCTGGTGCTCCTGCTGCCCCTCGCTGCTCCGGGCATCTTCATCAGACTTAGATAAGAGTACAATCATTACATATGCATGCAATATATATAGATCGTAAAAGTGTGAAGTAATAATATAACATTACCGATAACCTTTTTCGTTTCGTAGACGCATTAGATATATCTACTTGGATTTCATCATCGATATCATTTCTAACTCACGTAACTTCACGATCAGCCGAAGACAACCTGTCTTTTGAAACAGACGGTCGGGACACTCTAAGTCTTCTCTCTTCTTCATCCTCTTCGCTGTCCTCCATACGATCCTCGAATTCTAGGACATCGTAAATATCCATGGGTTTCCAACGGCATATGACACTCCATCCCAGATGCTTCAAGCACTGTGAGTGGTATACTTGGAACGCTTGGTTCGGAAAGATAAATAGATCATGACCGTAAAATCGAAATGTGTTCACACTAGTCAATCCATATTCATCTTTCCAATTCCTGAAATTGTTTCTCCACTTATCCATATCGGTTCGTGTATCGTACCAAATACACTGAAATATATAAAACGGTTCTGATCGCCCGGGATATTAGATGCCAAGTATGCAATTTAAGAATCCATAATAAATCACACCATCCGATCCTATCGTCGCAATCCCACTATTCTGAGTGGTTCGAGATGTTCATATGTCCTTAACTTCAAATTTGTATCCAAGGAAACCGAATCCTTTATAATATGCAACCTCCATGCTAGGAAACTGAGCTAAATATCTTGAATCTCTCTCTAATGATGCAAACAAGTTCGGATCATGGATCTGACAAAACAAATTTTACGGCAAATACATAACGATATAAGTTTAGATTAAGACTGGTAGCAATAACATGTTATTCGAACAAGTTACATGATCTGCAACCCAATCGCAAAAATTATCCTGATGATATTTTTCCAATCATTCATCATTCCAATTAGGATGCCCCTCACGTACCTCATCAATATGAATTCTGTTCTCAATAAATTATGACATTAATATTATATCATTTCATACACATATAAACACAAATATAATAATTAATCCAAAAAAACTTACTCTCTAATTTCTTCAAGACATACGCTATTGAGGAGGATAAACCGATATATTATCATGCCCCGCTTCCCAATATACGGGAAAGTAGACGTGGCGATGCCGCGACGTATTTACTCAGAATTAAACACGTTAAGCGTAAATAAGCAATATAAAAGTAAACACAAGAATGACAAGAGATGTAATGAAACAACAACTTTTTATTTATATTCATTCTTTACATGCAACTGGAAAGTAAAATACAATAATGGAAAGCGATGCCTAAACAATGGCATATGAATTGAAAAGAAAAGTAAGTATAAGTAAGAAGTAGAACTCTGGCTCCTTTGCAAACTACTCCAAATCTTCCTGAATGGGCTCGATCTACTGAGAATCGGGTCCTCCTGACAACATTCCAATGAAAGAAGAGATAGGAATGTCTTCAGTGAACAATCGCTCAGTATGTCCCAAAAAAGAAATAGATTAAGTAAAAAGAATAGAACTGATAATTTATCTATTTTTGTTATACTAACGTAGTTGTTTGTAGTTTGGTACAGAATAACGAGAGGAGTCCAACTTGCTCCGTGGACTAAGGCATATGGAGTACAAGGCCCCGTTAAACCCACGGGACAACGGCACGGATATTCAGGTTAGGTGTATTATAGTGACCATTTCATTCCACATCAAATACATTCTGTACCAATCTACCCCGTTAAAAACCCCGTAATGCATATTGTACTGATTGTAAAGAGTTATAGTATAAGACTTATCGAAACTATGGTATAAGTTGTTCATGTAAACGGTTCGTATGTAAACGGATAGTCATGTAGTCAAGCTCAAGATATATCCTTGGTTCGGTCAAGTCATGTTTCATGTTTGTATTGTTCGGTATTCATGTTCAAGTTCAAGTGTTCATGTTCGATACATTGGATTCATGTTGAATTGGAGTTGTAGTTGGATTCATGTTTACATTGTATTCAGATTAGACTGAGACATAGATTGAGCCAGACACTTAAACATATTTGAGTCCTGAAGTTTAGGAGTTATCGGTAACTGCTGCATATGGACGGCAGGATTTGTGTCTTTTTCCAAGACAATTTCCATTGATAACCCAGTTTTAGCTTTCTATCTTAAATAGACAAGCATCCACTTTCTCCAGCTTTCTAAGGGTCAAGAGAATTGGTCCCGCTTAAACCTATATTTACTAAGGTTCTTAATGTAAATTTAATATAATTTGAGGGGGTTTGATGAAAAATATTTTTAATATACTTTCAAAATAAAGCTCAAGTATTTATTTATCGTATTTAGGGTTTTCATGGATGTAATTTTTAAAAGTGAGGTATTCTAGAGAATAAATACCTAACTTGAATAGTACATGGTATTTTGTGTAAAGTTGACATGTATAGATTCTTGATGGTATTTTCATGAAAATTGTAATTCTTTTATTTTGTTTGGAAAACGTGGAATTTATTAATATCTTAAAAATATGTGTTTTGATAATATTTATATATTTATTGAAAGATAACTTTTTATTATTAAATAGAAATCCTCGTTTTTCTTAAAAATTGTATAAAAATTCCATCGAGATTGTATGCTCCGTGAGGAGGTCTGCATCTCGCTCTACTAGTACCGAGAATATGCGATAACCCGCACCATCCCGATCGGGTTCCCCAAAATGGGTTGTAGAGGCATAATCGTAAGGAATGTAATCACACAATTTAAAGAAATACGGTTTTTAATAGTTTAACGTATTTATTTGAAAAGTCGTATTTGCCACAAGATATTGTTTTCAAGCGAATAGTGCTATATCAAGATGGGTGTATATGAGAGGTAGGTCATTACCTCGTGAGGTTTTCTAAAGGTATGCTAAGCTAATGTAATTAAAAGATGTCATATGTAAAGTTTGTGGTATGTAAACGAAAAATACAAATAGAAGTTACATAACATAGTATGTTAAGATGAAACTTGTTCTCAATATTTGTTTCATGATTATTAAGCAAGATATAATGATATGGAAAATTGGTTATTAAGAAAGATTATGATTTTAACAAGTTTAGAATCGGATGTCGAAATAACTCCACTTCCGACGAGTTTTGAAAATAGAACTTTTTAAATTAGGAAGAAAGGAGAAAAGAGGGGACTTACAAGCTTAGATAAGAGAGGGGAGGTTTAGGAAAAGGTTGGTGGCTTCGTGGAGTCGCGGGGTCGCCGGAATCATCTCGAATTCTCGCCGGAACATGACCTAGTGCTAACTCCACTTGTACTCTTCTTTGACTTGGAAAATTTTGAGAATTTTTAACAATAGATTTCAGAATGAAGAGGGCTAGGGTATGAGGTTGTATTTATAGGATAAAATTAGGGTTTTGAGAATTGAAGAGAGAATTAAAATGTATTAAAGTTTGGATTAATGAGTGATTTTAATCTCTCTGTTAATTTACAAAGAAATCAAACAGTATTGGGGTAGCGGGGTTGCGCCAAACGATTAGTGTACAGAGTTTGGGGGCATTACCTATGGGGAGGCCCGGCGGCACCGGTCTGGTGGGCCTTCTTGCAGGCCAAGTGTAGGGGGTGGGGCTCTGGATCGATGCCGCGTGTCCATGTCAGTTCATATAACCTCAGCACATGTTTGATTTTCTGTGACTTTTCATTTTACGTGTATTGCACGTATAAACTTTTGGGCTTCCAAAAATTTAAAAGAAAAATCAGTAAAAATATATGTGGCTGATGGGATTCGAACACATGGGCTATATCACAGCAGTGTAAGGCTTTACTAGTGAGCTACAAGTTGTTTCTTATTGTTCTTAAACAAATTAAATTTATAATTTGTGCTCACGCTTACAACTATATTCTGTACATTAACTTGAAAATTTTCGTACAGTAAAATTTGAGTCGTTACATATATATTGTTGATAAATATAGTGTCTACTCTCTTATAATCAGGTTTACCATATGACCCGTCCTGAATTCTCCGAGGCCAGTTAAGTTTCGTCTCAATGTTCTCGTCCAGATAGCGGGAACAAAAATGTGGTTACTTCATCTAGAAGATAACCTTACATGATAGAACGCTCTGTTCGATTTCTATTGGGTATATAATTTCTTAGAGTGTAGAGGCACATAAAGAAAAATATGTTAAATAAATAAATACGGGCATATAGGACAACAATAATTTTACAAAATGAGTGAAACAAAAAATTTCACATACCTTTCGACGGGATACATCCAACGATATTGTACCGGTCCGGCAAACTTAGCCTCGGTTGTAAGATGAACCGTCAGGTGTATTATGATATCGAAGAAAGACGGTGGAAAATTACGCTCAAACTTTCAAAATATCAATGAAACAGAATTTTCTAGATTCTCCAGCGTCACAACATCCAGGTTTTTAGCGCACAATTCTCTAAAAAAACAACAAATGTCATTGATTACTAGACCAACTAATTCGGGAAGGGAAGTCCTGAGGTCTAATAGGAGAAAGTGCTCCATAATAACATGGTGATCATGACTTTTTAGCCCATCGATCTTGCCTTTCATAATTTTTATTTTCTTGCTAAATGATCTTGAGAAACCTGTGGAAACTTTCAAATCATGCAACACCTGCAGGAACCTTTTTTTCTCCGATTGTGACATATGATACGCAGCATTGGGAAGTACAAACTTACCTGATTTACCCTTTATCGGTTTAGAATGCAATTCACTTCTAATTTTCCAGTCCTGAAGATCCATCCGAGCACGGAGGTTGTCTTTCGATTTTCTGTCTTTACAAAGAAACAAGTTGAGTATGTGCTCGGATACTCCCTTCTCTATGTGCATAACGTACAGACAATGATGCACTAAATTTGTTGATCAGTACGAAACCTCGTAGAAAATGCTTAACTTGTTCCAGTATGGTGGTTTGACCTGTTTTGCCGGATCTATCCCGAAGGTCACATTATTGTAACCATCCTACTGAGCAATCACGTCTTCTCCGGACAATGAGGCAGAGGCCCAAGAAGCTCCTGATGATCGTTAAAGTGAGCAGCGTCTAACCTGTAGGGATGGTTTAGTGGCAGGAAACGCCGATGATCGCAATAACAAACTTTCCAGCTAAAATTCAACCATTTCGATGTTGTATATTGATAGCAATAAGGTCATGCTTTGTGACCATGTACGGACCAACCTGATAGCATTCCATACACAGGAAAGTCATTAATTGTCCACATTAAAGCCGCACGCATTGTAAAGGTTATATCTGTGTTTGCATTGTAAGTCTCTACACCATCAACGAATACTGATTTTAACTCATCGATCAGAGGTCGGAGATAGACGTCGATATTGCTTCCCGGTGAGTTTGGTCCATCAATAAAAAGAGACATCATAAAGTAGGATTGATCTATACCCAACTAAGACGATGAATTTAAAACTATCATTACAACGGGCCGTGTGCTGTGGCTTCCAGTCATATAGTTGAATGGGCAGAATCCATCACTAGCGAGTCCGAGCCTAACATTGCGAGAATCACTACTGAATATTTCATACCTTCTATCGAAATCCTTCCATGCCGGTGAATCTCTTGGATGACTCATTTTTCCATCTTCGCCCGGAGCAGCACGGTGATGCCAAATCATTGCCTCGGCTTCTTTCTTGAACTTGAATAGTATATGCAGCCTCTGTGTTATGGGAAAGTATCGTGCTATCTTGACAGGTATATCGGGCTTCTTATCAGATTCTTTCGACTTATATCTTCCCTCTCCGCATGTTGGACACTCTTTCAAATCTGAATTCTCTTTCCGGTACAACACGCAATTTTTGGGACCTGCATGAATCTTCTCATATTTTAGACCTAAATCAGACATCATCTTCTGAGATTCGTACCAGCTGTTGGGCACGTTATTTCCCGGGGTATAGAATCTTTCAGGAATTTCAGAAGTATCGTGAATGACTTGTTGCTCCATCCATTTAGGCACTTAATCTGGAAGAGTTGGACGAACTATGATAGAGTGGAATACTCTACATTCTCATAAATTGGTCTTCTAGCATCATTCATGAACTTTTCATATTTATCCACACGCGGTCCTTGACCAGAAAGAATGTCATCTTCAGTAGGAATACTATCATTGAGGGCAGCCTCTGCCATATCCTCCATTTCTTCTCATGAAAAGAAGTTATCATCATCTTCTTCTTCTTCTGCCGCATTACCGTCTTCTCCTTCTTCTTATGCCGCATTACTGTCTTCTTCTTGTCCTTCCCCGTGATATAGCCAAGTTGTATAAAGTCTAGTAAAACCATGCTTAACGATGTGAAGCTCCACGATTTCTATTTTCTGCCAGAACTTATTCCCACATCTATCGCACGGATAGAGAATCTTCTCTAACACAATCTTATTATGTGCGCGTGCAAATTCACTGAAAGCAGCAACTCCTGTGACAAACTTAGATTACATGCGTTGTTGCTAATATACGTACATCCAGTCCTTAACTCTGATGTACTCATGGGTCATGTTAGACTGTATAACATATAAATTGTAGGTTATGGTGACTATATTGAGAAATCTAAGAACGAGATGGTTACTGACAAAGAAGAAAATTCTTAGAGGCAAGTTTGTCGTTGAAAAGAATAAATTATAGATTAACAAAGTTACATTTGAAGATACCCAAGTATGAGTTGTATTCTGTGTATGTGTGTTTCAATTTATGATTTCGCTTAGGTGTAGGGTTGTTAGTGTGTATGTGCTTTGTGTGTGCGTTTGTTGTGTATTCGTGTTGTATGTGTGTGTTTAGGCTGTCGGGGTAAGACATCTATCCCATTAAGAATGTATAGAGCAGACACCCATTCTCTTGCGCTTTCATCTGTTTCGAGTAAATTTCGGCAGCACTTCCCCGCTGTTCTCCGAGTATACTGTAATAGAATAAATAATCATTTCAATACTGTGAAACAACGTTGAAATGAACATTTAATCTATCTTTGTACATGGAGAACCAGCGGAAAAGTACCGACGAAATAACTCGAAACGAATGAAAACACAAGTGAATGCAGGTATTTACTTTATAAATTCCTAACTTGTCAACACTGGACAAATCTATCGGTTATCATACGATTGAATTTTCTCGTCACATAGACTACACAACGGTTGTCAGCACCGAACAAAACCGTCCGATATTTAACAATCTTCGTATAGTTCTATGTCACGACGAATATCGAACGTATGTTAACTAATAGACGATGACTAAGTCGTGCTTTGATTTTCACATATGAGTATCGATGAGAATATGAAAGTTTCGTATTATCATCGAGTATCATATATTGGTTTTAACTTGAACATTTAACTTGAATAGGTTTTACGTTTACGTTTCGTTTTTAAAGGCTTGAAGTTTTTAGTTTAGGGTAAGGTTTTCTTACGTTTACGGTAAAATTTTACGTTTACGTTATCATCGATTATCCTACCGAAAGAACTAGTGCACCCTGAAGCATAACCCTAATTAATCCAAATTAACCAAATTAACCTAAATTAACCCTAATTAACCTAATTAACTCAAATTATCCATAATTAACCTAAAATTAAGCTAATTAAACCAAATTAACCCTAATCAACACCCTAACCCAAATTAACCATATTTTACCTAATTAACCCAAATTAACCCTAACCCTAACCATCACCCAAACCCTAACCCAAATTAACCCTAACCCAGACCAAAATTAATCATAATTAATCTAATTAACCCTAAACATAATCATCACCAACCCTATTTTATCTAATTAACCCAAATTAACCCAAACCCTAATCCTAATAATCACCCAAACCCTAACCTTAATTAATCATAACCCAAACTAAAATTACCCCTAATTAATCTAATTAACACTAATCCTAATCATCACCAACCCTATTTTACCTAATTAGCTCTAACCCTAACCCTAACCCTAACTCTAATCTTATTTTACCTAATTAACCCAAATTAAACCTAACCCTAATCATCACCCAAACCCTAACTCAAATTAACCCCTAATTAATCCGGCCCTATAACCCTAACCCTAACCCTAAAATCAACAACAATAACACCAAAAACAACAAAATTATACATTAAATTCCTAATTAATTTACAGAAATAAAAAACATAACTAATTAGAAAAATTCAATTTCAAATTATATATATAAAGTCATCTCTGCTAAAGACTGGCCGGCGGCAAAGAGCTCGAGGAGGTGGAGAGCAAGAGCTCGACGAGGTGGAGGAGGCCGGAAAGATGGAGCTCGAAGAGGTGGAGACGGCGACGAGGACCTCGATGTCAATTAGCGGCGACGAGAAACTCCACGACGAGCTCGATCGACAGCGATGGAGGAGGAACTCGCCGACGAGCTTGATCGGTGAGGAGGGGCGAGAAGTCGACGACGAGATCGACGAGACGCGGGAGAGATTAAGGTTGGTGGGAAATTAATTTTGGGGGACGGTGGAAAATTACTTAGCTTTATTTTTTTTAAAAATAATCCCTTGTTGCCCATACGGATTAATCCGTCGGGTTTTCTTTTGCGGTACCATAGGACCAAATAAAAAGATTACATTTTAAAAAAAATTAATTTATTTATGCCCCTACAATTGGCATCGTAGAGGTAAACAATACCACTACGGAGTAAACCATAGAGGCAATAAAAAGTTGCCCCTACGAATTGCTTTATCCGTAGGGGCAACCCCTCGTTGTAGTAGTGTTTATTTTGCACAAGAAGTGTCAAACCACATTTTGTAGATGCTAGCAAGCTTAGAATCTATATAAACGCAGATCCTAGATCTGAAAAGTATTACAACAATTTGTTTGTCGAGGAATAACTGTAGGAAGTTATATGTCTTCTACATTAACACCACGAAATTTGTCAAAAATCAAGAAATATATAATAAGACCAAATATCACTACTACAAATAAGGGCTGCCCCTACGGATTTGTCGGTAGGGGAAAACCACTGCCCCTACGGATTAGTGCGTAGGGGCGAAAAAACACCCCGTAGGTGCAAAGGCCGCAGGTGCAAGTTGAGGTCCTGCACTTGGCCCTACGGATAAAATTATTCCCCTACGGATAAATCAGTAGGTGCTATAGCCCCTACGGAGTACCCCGTAGGGGTAAAAAAATCATATATTTAATTTTTTTTTTTAATATATTGTATATACCTACGGATATATCCGTAGGTCCTATTTAGTCCCCTACGGATAAAGCCGTAGGGGATATAAAGTAGCCCCTACGGCTGTTTCCGTAGGGTCCTCTCCCAACACAATGAACTGAGATCGGGGGGAAATATCAGGGGACCTGATATGTTGCCCCTACGGATATATACGTAGGGGATAAGTATTGGCCCCTACGTATATATCCGTAGGGGCACCCCCAACACCCTGCACTGATATCAGGTGGGAAAATATCAGGTTTCCTGATATTTTGCCCCTACGGATAACTGCGTAGGGCCAATATATTTACCTACGGTGTAATCCGTAGGTACATATTTTCTGTATTTTTTTTTAAAAAAGGGCTGCTAGATTTTTTTCCGCCCTGTGCACAATACTATATACATCAATCAAATCATATATTGCAGTATTCATAATCACATCCCACGCATATATATAATATACAAAAGAAACCCAAAAACTGAATATGATATAAATTCAAACCAATATCAATATCGTTTCAAAATGTAGTACAATGTGATATAAATAAATACATGTTTCAAAAAATAAGAACCAAAAAGCTACCCTAGTTCGGTCCAGCTCCACCTCCGAGTAACGTTCGAATAACGCGCGCCTGCTCCTCGGTAAATACACTATCCAATACTGCAAATAAAGGAGTCTGAGCGGCATGTGGAGCTGGCGTCGTGGTCTGCGCAGCCGCCGTCGAGGTAGTCGCTTGCGGAGCCGCGGCTGCGGGAGTCTGAGTGGGCGGTGGAGCTACAGGAGCTGTCTGCGGAACCGCAGCCGATGTAGTGGCTTGCGGAGCCGCAGCCGAAGGAGATGCATGTGGAGGCTCGGCCGATCTACCCTGTCGCGTCTGGACATAACGTGTGTAAGAAGCGTCTAAGAACGGTGTATTATTCGAATTCGTTTCATTATTAAGTTATTTCGAAACCCTGTTTGGATATCTAGTTTGGAAAAGCGTTGTTTATTTTAATTACATATGTATGTATGATTAATCAGACTTACGTACTAATAAGGGTTGTGTTGATATGTATATAATATGAAATGATATTTTACTATAAAGTAGTATACATACCAGCATCTCCTTCAACTCCTGAACGGTGGCCCTCAAGCTATCCAGTTCCTGATGGACATGCCGGCCACTGGAGACGGAGGAAGTAACCGCCGGGGTGGAGTCCAACCTCATATGGGCCCTGCTAGGGCCCAATCCCCGGCCTCTCTCCCAACCTCCGTGGTGCCCTCCGTGTGCGGCGTCCAGAACTGGGGTCAGCAGCCTCGGATCGTTCTGTCCGGTAAAATCGATCCCCGAGGCCTGGGCCTGCTCAACCACCCGCTCCTACACCCACATTAAGCAGTAAAGTATAAGTATAAAATTTAAACTTGAACCTTCCAAAACTAAAATTTCAAATTTGGGTAGAAAAAATATTAACACTTACGCAGTACTCCTGGGTAGCGACGTCGGGACATCGAAGCTCGCCCGTGGCGGGATCTGTCGAGGTGCCGTGGACGGCAAGATATGCGGACAGCACGCTCGGTGTACCACCTGACGCCACGGTCCGAGATGTCTGCAATATTAGAAAGTAACTCTTAATATTAGAAATATTAGAGAATAACTCTTAATATTGCAGAATATTAGAGAATAACACTTAATTTACCGATAACTCCATGGCTCGAGTAATGTTCCTCGAGCCACCTGTGTAAGTGGGGCGACCCCTCTTCGCCGACTTCCTGTTCTCCGTATTCTGAGCGGCCTGTTTCTGCACAACGCATTAACATTTAGTTTTCTAATTAAGAAACACAAAGAAATAAATTATATCATAAATAATGAATTAAATTTAAAATACATACTTGTTTGCGTTCGGAGTCGAAATAAGCGCACAATAGAGGCCATGTCTCTACGTCGACTCTCGCAAACGCCGGAGTAGATAGGAGGGCCGCTCTCTCTGCCTCGGGGGTCGCTATCCATAGGGAGTAGCAGTCGGCCTTCAGCTCATTCCTGTTGTATCGGACCTTGGCCTGCATGTTCTTCATCAGGCCATTGTACAGAGCATGAAGGTCGAGCACCCTCCCCGAGTGATCAGGGTCGGCTACAGGCTGAAAATCGTAATCCAACTGAAAATACAAAAAAAAAACATTGTTATTAGATTGCAAGTGTTAATAATAAATATATTGGATAGATCAAATGAAAATATATATTAATACATACCCGAGCCTGTTCAAAGAAGAGGGCGAATGAGCGCTGGTGCTGCTCGCCCCACTCAACGTGAAGTGGATAGTTCTTCACGATCCGGCTCTCGTCCCCCAAATACCGGCCGAACCTCTCGGCATGAGGACCGGTATAGCGATAGTCAAGGGTAAAAAATAGGGGGAATGCTGCCTCCCCCCTAGCTCTATTAGGCCTCAGCCTATGGGACTGATTCGGGCCTCGAGTCCCCCTCTGGGGATGGAGAGGCCCTGCGTCTGCACGAAATATCAAGACAATCAATAATAATACAAAGTTGTATTAAGAAATCAAGGTTAAACAAAAATTCAAGTGTGATATATACCTCCGGTGAATAACGCACGAGCCTGGGCCCGAGCAGCAGCACGAGCGGGACGATAGTTCCTCCGGTGAGGAACAACCGGGGTCCCGGACCCGGACGCATCCCCTCCAACTATAAAATAAACATCGACGCTAAATCTCCATGAAGTTCATATTTATTCTATAGAGCATATGTAAAATAAATAAATATTTTAAATTTATTCATACTAACCTGCAGACGATGCGGAGGGTACGGAAGCGGCAGGAGTGGCCCCTGTGGAAGGTGTGGACGCACCACCTATAATTAGACAATTAAAAATAGATTTTATAAGTAATTGCAAAAAGAATGTGTAGATCAATAATATAACGTTCTAAATCAATATGCATGAACTATAGGACATATAAACATATCCGCAGGTGCGGTGGTGTCACCACCTACAGCTAGACAATAATAAAAATTGCTAAGTAAGAGCAAAAGGAATGTGTATATTTATGATATAGCATTCTAAATCAATATACATACACTATATGATATATGAACATACCTGGAGGAGCGGGGGTGGCCTCTGTCCCAGATGTGGACGCAGGACCAACAACTAGACAATTAAAAATAGATTTGATAAGTAATTGCAAAAAGAATGTGTAGATCAATAATATAACGTTCTAAATCAATATGCATGCACTATATGATATATAAACATACCTGGAGGAGCGGGGGTGGCCTCTGTCCCAGATGTGGACGCAGGACCAACAACTAGACAATCAAACATTGACAATATAAGTAATTTTGACATAAACAGGCATGAATATCTGTAATATTAAATTGAAAATGGATATGCGTGCAGTATACCTGGAGGTGTGGAAAAATCCACACGGAAGGAGGCATCCGAAGGGGTCTCCGATCTGGGTGCAAGACCGGCCCTCTGAAGCTCCCTACGGAGCTCTCCGGGCGGCAGAACCGCTCTGCCTCTGCCTCTGCCTCTGCCGCGGCTGGAGCTCCTGCCGCCCCTCGCTGCTCCCGACATCGTCATCCAATCTAGATAAACGGTTCGTGGACGCATTAGACAATCATTAAAAGTATTGACTATATATGCTCTAGAGCGTAAAATGTGAAGTAATAATATAACATTACTGATAACCTTTTTCGTTTCGTGGGCGCATCATACATATCTACTTGGATTTCATCGTCGATGTCATTTCTAACCCACGTAACTTCATGATCGGTCGAAGACAACCCGTCCTTCGAAACAAACGGTCGGAGCACTTTAAGTCTTCTCTCTTCTTCGTCCTCATCGCTGTCCTCGTATTCTGGGACATCGTAGACATCTCTAGGTTTCCATCGGCATACAACACTCCACCCCGGATGCTTCAAACACTGTGAGTAGTATACTTGGAACGCTTGGTTCGGAAAGATGAACGGATCGTCTTGACCGTAAAATCGAAGTGTGTTCACACTGGTCAATCCATATTCATCTTTCCAAGTCCCAAGACTGCTTCTCCACCTGTCTGTATCGGTTCGCGGATCGTACCAAGTACAGTGGAATATATAAAAGGGTTCTGATCGTCCGGGATAGTGGATGCCGAGTATACAATTTAAGTACCCATAGTAAATCACACCGTCCGATCCTACCGTCGCAATACCACTATTCTGAGTAATTCTAGATGTTTCTATGTCCTTAATTTCGAATTTGTATCCAAGGACACCAAATCCTTTGTAATGTGCAACCTCCATACTAGGAAATTGAGCTAAACATCTTGAATCACTCTCAAATGATGCAGACAAGTTCGGATCGTGGATCTAACAAAACAAATTTTACGATAAATACATAACGATACAAGTTTAGATTAAAACTGATAGCAATAAAATGTAATTCGAATAACTTACATGCTCTGTGACCCAATCACAAAAATTATCCTGATGGTATTTTTCCAAACGCTCTTCGTTCCAATCAGGATGCCCCTCACGTACCTCGTTAAAATGAGTTCTGTTTTCGACAAATAATTGTGACATTAATATTATGTCATTTCATACACACACAAACACAGATATAACAATTAATCCAAAAGAACTTACTCTCTAATTTGTTCAAGACATTCGCAATTAAGCAAGATAAACCGGTATATCTTGTTGATAAACATAGTGTCTACCCTCTTATACTCGGCTTTACCATATGGCCCGTCTTGAATTCTTCGAGGTCGGTTAAGCCTTGTCTCAATGTTCTCGTCCAGATAGCGGGAGCAAAATGTGGTTGCTTCATCAAGAAGATAACCTTGCATGATAGAACCCTCTGGTCGATTTTTATTGCGTATATACTTCTTAAGAGTGTAAAGGTACCTAATGAGAATATGTTGAATAAATAAACACGGGCATACATGACAAAAATAAATTTATAAATTGCGCGAAACGAAAAATTACACGTACCTCTCGACGGGATACATCCATCGATATTGTACCGGTCCGGCTAACTTCGCCTCAGTTGCAAGATGAACCGTCAAGTGTATTATGATATCGAAGAATGACGGTGGGAAAATACGCTCAAACTTGCAAAGTATCAACGCAATAGAATTTTGTAGTTTATCCAGCGTCGCAACCTCCAGCGTTTTAGCACACAACTCCCTGAAAAAACAACATAGGTCGTTGATTACTAGACCAACCGAGTCGGGGAGAGAAGTCCTGAGGGCTAATGGAAGAAGGTGCTCCACGATAACATGGTGGTCATGACTTTTCAGCCCATCGATCTTGCCCTTCACAATTTTTATTTTCTTGCTGAATGATCCTGAGAAACCTGTGGGGACTTTCAAATCATGCAACACCTGCAGGAATCTTTTCTTCTCCGGTTGTGACATATGATAAGCGGCATTGGGAAGTACAAACTTGCCCGGTTTACCCGCTACCGGTTTAGGGTGCAGTTCACTTCTTATTCCCCACTCTTGTAGATCCATCCGGGCATTCATGTTGTCTTTCGATTTCCCGTCTTTACACAGAAGCAAGTTAAGTATGTGCTCTGATACTCCCTTCTCTATATGCATGACGTCCAGACAATGACGCACTGAATTTGTAGACCAGTACGGAAGCTCGAAGAAAATGCTTAACTTGTTCCAATATTGTGGTTTGACCTGTCTCGTCGGATCCATCCCGAAGGTCACGTTATTGTAACCATCCCATTTAGCAGTCACGTCCTCTCCGGACAATGGGGATGGAGGCCCAAGAAGCTCCTGATGACCATCAAAGTGAACCGTGTCTAACCTGTAGGGGTGGTCTGGAGGCAGAAAACGTCGATGGCCGCAATAACAAACCTTCCTGCTAAAATTCAAAAATTTTGATGTTGTGTGTTCATGGCAATGAGGACATGCTTTGTGACCATGTACGGACCAACCTGAAAGCATTCCATATGCAGGAAAGTCATTAATTGTCCACATTAAAGCCGCACGCAGTATGAAGGTTGTATTTGTGTTTGAATCATATGTCTCTACACCATCAATAAACAAAGTTTTCAGCTCCTCAATCAGAGGTCGGAGATAGACGTCGATATTGTTCCCCGGTGAGTTTGGTCCGTCGATAAGAAGAGGCATCATAAAGTATGATTGGTCCATAGCCAACCAAGGCGACAGATTATAAATTATCATTACAACGGGCCATGTACTGTGACTTCCAGCCATATAGTTGAATGGGCAGAAGCCATCGGCAGCCAGTCCGAGCCGGACATTGCGGGGATCGCTACTGAATATTGTGTGCCTCCTATCGAAATCCTTCCATGCCGGTGAATCTCTTGGATGGCTCATTTTTCCATTTTCGCTTGGAGGAGCACGATGATGCCAAATCATTGCCTCGGCTGTTTTCTTGCACCTGAATAGCCTCTGTAGCCTCTGTGTTATGGGAAAATATCGTGCTATCTTCACAGGTATATCAGGCTTCTTATCAGAATCTTTCGGCTTATACCTGGCCTCTCCGCATGTTGGACACTCTTTCAAATCTGAATTCTCTTTCCGGTACAACACGCAATTTTTAGGACATGCTTGAATCTTCTCGCACTTTAGACCCAAATCAGACATCATTTTCTGGGCTTCGTACCAGCTTTCGGGCACATTATTTCCCGGAGGCATAGAATCTTTCAAGAACGAAAGAAGCATTGTGAATGACTTGTTGCTCCATCCATTTAGGCACTTAATTTGGAAAAGTTGGACGAACCATGAGAGGGTGGAATACTTCGCATTCTCATAAACTGGTTTCCTAGCATCATTCATGAAATTTTCATATTTATCCGCACGCGGTCCTTGACCGGAAGGAATGTCATCTTCGGTACGAATAGATTCACCTAGGGCAGCCTCTACCATATCCTCCATTTCTTCTGATGGAAATAAATTTCCGTATCCTGCCGTATTACCGAATTCTTCTTCTTCTCCTGCCGCATTATCGTGTTCTCCTTCTTCTACCGCAGTACTGCATTCTTCTCCTTCCCCGTGATATTTCCAAATTGAATAAAGTCTAGTAAACCCATGTTTTACAATATGAAGCTCTGCCAATTCTACCTTCTGCCAGTACTTATTGCCACATCTATCGCACGGACAGAGAATCTTCTCTAATATGATCTTATTATGTGCTCGTGCAAATTCAAGGAAAGCAGCAACCCCTCCGACAAACGTAGGTTGCATACGTTGTTTCCAATCCACATACATCCAGTCCTTAACTCTGATGTACTCATGGGCCATGTTAGACTGAATAACATATAAATTGTAGGTTATGCTGACTATATTGAGAAATATAAGAACGGGATAGTTACTGACAAAGGAGAAAATCCATGTAGATGCTTTGTGTGTGCGTTTGTCGTTGAAAAGAATAAATTATCGCACGTTATGTTGACCGATAGACGGGGACTAAGTGGCGCTTTTAATTAGTTTCATATACGGGTATCGATGGGAATATGAAGGTTTCATATTATCATATATTGGTTTTAACCCGAACATCTCGAGTCGCTCTCTGATTATGCGTTTGTATGTATGTGTTCCGGCTGTCGGGGGTAGGCTTCTATCCCATTAAGAATGTATAGAGCGAACGCCCATCACTTGTGCTTTCAACCGTTTCGAGTAAATTTCGGCAGCACCTCCCCGCTGTTCTCCGAGTACACTGTAATAGAATAGATAATCATTTCAAAGCTGTGAAACAACGTTGAAATGAACATCTAATCTATCTTTGTACACGGAGAACCAGCGGAAAGGTACCGACGAAATATCTCGAAACGGATGAAAACACAAGTGCATGAAGGCGTTTGCTTTATACATTCTTAACTTGTCCACACGGGACAAATCTATGGGTTACCATACGATTGAATTTTCTTGTCGCGCAGACTATACGACGGTTGTTAGTATCGAGCTATACTGTCCGATATTTAACAACCTTCGTATAGTTCTAGGTCACGACGAGCATCGCACGTATGTTAACCGATAGACGGGGACTAAGTGGCGTTTTAGTTTCATATACGGGTATCGATGGGAATATGAAAGTTTCATATCATCATCGAGTATCATATATTGGTTTTAACCCGAACATCTCGAGTCGCTCTCTAATTATGCGTTTGTATGTATGTGTTCCGGCTGTCGGGGGTAGGATTCTATCCCATTAAGAAAAAATGGAGTGTATTTCGCTGTGAGAGACTCTTCAAAGAAATGGAGGAAGAAGCACTAAAGAAAAAAGAGAGAAAAATAAGAATATAAAGTTGAAACTAAAGTTGAGCTATCCGCTGAAATCATAAAGCATAGGAAAGTTGATTGAGTCTTGATCTATTGCTCTTTCTTTGCATTATCTCGTATGTCCATTTATAGATTTTAATGCCACATGAGATGTAATCAGTCAGCTCCCTATGGTTGTATTAATGTCAGCTCTTACACAATATGGGTATCTGCCTTACGATTAAGACAACTATGGAATATGTTAATTTAAAATGTAAGGCTAGCTTTCTATGTATTCTGAGGGACTGCTTGCATAGAACTTAGCTTGATCCTCTCAATTATTACACATAAATATGCTGACATGCCTCTCATAACCCTAACCCCAGCCCCACAGTAACCCTAACCCTAGCCCCAACCCTAACCCCAGCCCACCGTAACCCTACCCCAGCCCCACAGTAACCCTAACCCTAGCCCCAACCCTAACCCCAGCCCATCGTAACCCTACCCCAGCCCCACAGTAACCCTAACCCCAGCCCCACCGTAACCCTAACCCCAGCCCCACCACAGCAGCAGCCGAACCCCAACCCTAACCCTAACCCTACCCCGACCCCGACCCCGACCCCGACCGCCACCGCGCCCCTGCCCAAACCCAACTCTCGCGCGCGCAACCCAGACCCAGCCATGAATAATCCAAAAATGCTTTAATTTACCTCGAGATTTATACCTGAACGGGCGGGTGGCGACGACAGCGTCGAATTGGCGAAGAAACCGGCGGTGGCGACGACGGTGGCGACGAAACTGGCGGTGGCGACGAGGATGGCGACGAAATCGGCGGTGGCGACGACGGTGGCGACGACGGCCGGCGACGGTGGCGACGCGACGGTGGCGATTTAGGGTTTTTCGCGCGCGTTTGAGGGAGAGAGAGAAAATGAGCGTAGGCTTTTCGATCTGGATTTGTTTTAAATTGATATTTACTTGCCCCTACGGATATGTCCGTAGGTCCTTTGTTTGCGCCACCGTAGGGGCAAACACCAAATTAAGAATTAAATTTTTTATTCTTGAAAGTCAGTGCCCGTAGGGGCAACCCTTTAGACCTACGGATTAATCCGTAGGGCCAAGTAAAATCTGCCCCAACGGATAATCCCATCCGTAGGGGCAACCCCCTATTTTACTAGTGTATATATATAAGCTTTATGCAGTCTTCATCATTTATTCCAAATTTCATTAATTAATTTATTCCTCTTTATTTAATTCACCAATATATATTTGGCCCTTCCTCATAACAACATGATATCAGAGCATATAATCAGCAGCAGTAGAGTCAAACATCCGTCAATAACACTCATAAAGCTGAATGTCCATTCGGAGACGGAAGTACCAAAAACCATCCACCACGGCCGTGCGAAGCGTGGCGATCCCCCTCGTCATGAAAAAGTCTCCGGTGCCACCAACCACCGATAGATCTGGCATCTCATCCATTACACTGTTGTCTCCAATCATCGTAATAGTGCCTTTGTACTTCTTACTGTGTCGAACTTAAGAGTGGCGGAGAACATAGCACTGAAGTTGGTCCTCATGTTGAAGCTAGATGTAGAACCCCAGGAGAGAAAAGATTGTTATCTGAGGTGGCAGGGTCATCGAAGACGATGAACCTGCAGAAGTAGTTGAATTCGCTGCTAAAGTTCGCGGCCGGCTTCACAATCTCGGCAGAGGTCGCATTGGCTTCATTGGTGCCATTGAAGAGGGTGTTATGGTAGTAGAGGACAATATATATGCTTGCAGGGCTTGTGTTTCTTTATTTTGGTGTGAGCATTTGCTTGGTCATGTTTCAATAGGATGAGGAAGATGAGTGTCATGAATATAAATTGATAATAATTTGATTTTTGGGACTGCATTGTTTCTTTCCTTTTGTGAGCAAGCTTCTTAGGTTTTCTATCTGTTTATATACTAATCTAGCAGAGGGATATTTTAGAAATTCTTTAATTTGTAAGTCCACTCATTTAGATTACTGCCAACTACAGCTCATGAATAATTAGGGTTTACACTTTCATTCATTGTATATACCGCCCATTTGAAATAGGAATCACTTCAAGCTGAAGGGGTTTTATTTATATGCAACCAGCATGTGAAAATTTTGTATCTCAGCGGGAAAACTCGCTTAAAATTTATCCAACTAAAATAACCATAACCATTACGAAATTCTATCCTTAGAAAATGCCTAGCTAATTTTACTTGGCACTTTCCTTGACAAGTAGGTGGGTTTTTTATATTCCCCACCGGACTTTCTATTGGAGACATGCCGGTTTTAATGATGTCGTCATAAAAAAGATTTGAAAATGACATGCATCTATAAGAAGGTTGGTGGAGAATCAAAAACACACCGGCTTGATAGGTTTGACATTTTTATTTTCTCTTATAGCATTAGTTTAGGGTAGATATATATGGGTCATGCTGGTCCGTCTAATTGAACGGGCAAATAGATATAATTGGTGTTCGGTCGCAAGATCAAATCGATTCGGATCAGTTATTAAAGCAACCATCCGAACCCTAATAGGATCATGGTCCGGGTTGGTTGGTTAGTAGTATCCTATCTCTACCATGGATGTAGGAATGGATTCTGGACATATCACCTACAAATATACGACATCGTCTCTCTTTCTTCATCTCTTCTAGGGTCAAGATTAATGGCATAAACTAAATGGGTCAATAACTTTGTTTTGACATGCATCATTTAATGGGCTCTTTGACAAAAGTTTACCATATTGCTTTGCCTTTCTTGTTAGCTTTATATGTACCAATTAAGTCCATTAATTACTTGTACTCGATCTAAAGAAGATCTATAAAAATATGGAATTTTGTAGCCTAGTCTTTCTTCGTTGATTGTAAAGGAATCTGTTGTGACTTGGACAAGATTGCGGGGAAACTTTTGTTTAATGTGGCGTTGTGCAATTGGATGGAAAAATTAGTCCAAGGTTTTCACTTGAGCAATTGTCAAATACTATATTTTAAGGATTCATATTCATCGTAGAAGTAAAACCCTGCATGATATGGATAACATGAAAGCTTATGCACATCGTGTAGAGTTCACTTCTACTATGAATGTGATCCATACAAGTTGTTTAATAGATATATAATAACACAAACGCTGCCCATCGGTCTACACCCTAAAAGTGTTCAATTTTAATGGTGAAAGAAGTCGAATGATCTAATTTGGTTTAGAACTTGTTTTTGTTGTTTAGTCTTGAAATTGAACATCTTTGAAGGTTTCAATTGTTGAGCGAAAAAAGGGTTTGCAAGGGTAGATCTAGTAGGAGAGCAGAGGGGACACATGCTCCAAATGAAATTTTATAAAAGTACGTATATAAAGCATCACGGCAATAAAAAATAAAATAAAATAAAGTTTCCTCTGCCCTGCAAGTATGTCCATATTGACTCTTATATACAATCCATGGGCACAAATGAAAGAAAGGGAACTATACTTTCATACCAGGCTTCGTCAAAGGGAGAGCCAGATCTCGACGGTTCATATACAACCTAGAGACCAGCTCGACACTCTTCTCATTCCAACAGCGTGCAGACGTGACATCAACAAAGCTCCAAGGAGCCAAATTAAAAAAGAGTAATGGCAAAATCCCAGCTCCAACTCAACGTTTCTTCTAGATGAAGACGCAACGTCAACAAACAAAAGTGGACTGATGGAAAAAATCCTAGCTCCAGCTCGACGTTCTCCTCATTCCAGCATGGTGCTGGCGTAACTGTCAAATGAAATTGGAGCAATGGTATATTCCTAGCTCCGGACCTCGTTGGCGATACATACAACATAAACGTCATTTGGATATCTACCCAACTTCAGCAAAGAATCGGTATGGCATCACCAAAATAAAGTGGAGCAACGACATATCCCTAGCTCCAGATCTCGATGGCAACATCTACAGCCTTTTGCCTTGAGATCAACCTGACGTTCTTTCTCAGTGCAGGCGCGACGTCAACAAAGACCCAAGGGCCGAACAAAAAAGGAGCCATGGCAAAATCCTAGCTCCAAGTCTTGACGGTTCATATACAACTCAGAGACTATCTCGACATTCCTTCTCATTCCAGCAGGATGCGGACGTAACGTTGACAAAAGATCCAAGGGTCGAAATCAAAAAGGAGTAATCCCAAAATCGCAGCTCCAATTCGACGTTCCCTCTCAGGGCAGACGCAACGTCAACAAAAAAAAGTAGAGTGATGGCAAAAATCCTAGCTCCAGCTCGACGTTTTCCTCATTTCAGCAGGATGCGGACACAACAATCAAATAAATGTGAAGCGACGGCAAAATCCTAGGTTCAGATCTTAATGACAATATCTAAAGCCTAGAGATCACCTCGACGTTCTCTTCATTCCAGCAGGGTGCGGGCGTAACTATCAAATGAAATTGGAGCAATGGCATATTCCTAGCTCCGGACCTCGATGGTGATACATACAACATAAAGGTCAGTTGGATGTCTACCCAACTTCTACAAAGAATCGGTATGACATCACCAATATAAAGAGGAGCAACAACATATCCCTTGCTCCAGATCTCGATGGCAACATCTACAGCCTAGAAATAAGCTCGACGTTCATTCTCAGTGCAGGAGAAATGTCAACAAGGACACAAGGGGTCAAATAAAAGTGGAGCCATGGCAAAATCCTAGCTCCAGATTCCAATGGCGACATCTACAGCTTAGAGATTAGCTCGATGTTCTTCTCATTCCAACAGGGTGTTGACGTGACTGTTCCCCTCCGAACGGCGGCCTGCGACGTTAGGACGTCACGTGCCTGAGGTTCGGGGCAGATGCTATTTGGTTTTTATCCGTCCACCTCTTCGAAGATGCCAAGTTGATTTATGGCACCGTGTATCGAAGGTTTAGACGGATGCGGCCGATGTAGCAGACTTCGTCAGATTCCCCCTCAGGGTGAGGGGTTTTTGATTGTGGGGACACTCTTCCCTGCAGGCGCAAGCCCCTGCAGTTAATTACGCTACCGCATCGCGGTAACAACTTTCTCCTTCTCCAGAATTTCACTTCGTGTCGTGTGTGTTTGTTTTGTTTGTGGTTGCCCGTGGATTGTATACGGAGACTTAGTGATGTCGTCGCCCGTAGGACGTGGATTAGTCCAAATCCGTGTTTGCTTAGATTTGGGTTTGGTGCTTTTTAGTTTAAGGATGCATTAGTCGCATTGCGGCTAAGATCAACTTAAACATTCGTTAAGGATACATCAGTCCTATTTTAGACTAAGATCAACTTAACGTGGTGATTGATTTAATTGTCTGGCTGTCGGGACTCGTCACCTCTCTGACGTCGTTGAGAGATTACAACGACATACGTCTGAGGAGTTCCGAGATGTACCCTTGAACCAAAGTTGGTTTGGGATTTTATTGTTTATTTAGATGTCTAAGGACACGTTAACCGTATTTGGGGTTAAGATCAACTTAGACGGGACCGTTTAGATCCGGCAAAAGAGCGTTTGGGCCCTATTGCGTCAGTTTAGGGACGTGGCGGTCCATATTCCAGTTTAGGGACGTGGTGGTCCATTATTAGTTTAGGGACGTTTTGGTCCGTCGCCAGTTTAGGGACGTAGTGGTCCGTCATTAGTTTAGGGACGTTTCGGTCCGATATTAGTTTAGGGACGTTTCGGTCCGTCATTAGTTTAGGGACGTTTCGGTCCGATATTAGTTTAGGGACGTTTCGGTCCGATATTAGATGAGTGGTCGTTGGGACCCGTCGCCTCTTTGACGTCGTTGAGAAATTACAACGACAGGTGTCAAAGGAGTTCGGAGATGTACCCTCGGACCGGTCGTGACTTGGTTTATGAGAGGCATTTAATTTAAGGACTTACAGCCAGGATTGGGTTAAGTCCAATTTTTATTTTAGGCTCTGCCCGATTAAAAGAATCAACCTAAACAGGGCTCTGCCCCTTCATTATTTTGCAATCTGATTTGGGCCAGGCCCTTTTAAATAATGAGTTACAAAAAACTCAGGAATTTTCTGAACAGGGCTTTGCCCTTTTATTTTTCTGCAATTGGGCTAGGCCCTCTTAAGTAATGAGTTACAGAAACTCATGAGTTTTCCAAACAGGGCTTTGCCCTTTTATTATTCTGCAATTGGGCCAGGCCCTTTTAAATAATGAGTTGCAGAAACTCAATAATTTTTTGAGTTGGGGCAGGCCCTTTTGAATGATGAGTTGCACTTGTGCAGAAATTCAAGAATTTTCTTGATTTGAGAACAAAAAGTGCATAGCACTCTTGATCTAAATTTAGATCAAAGGAAAACAAGTTTTTCTTGTTTTCCTTGATTTTACAGAACCAAGGGCTCATATCAAGTGCAAGGCACTATTTATTATTCTTTGATTTTTTAGAACCAGGGGTTCATATCAAGTGCAAGGCACTATTTATTATTCTTCGATTTTTTAGAACCAGGGGTTCATATCAAGTGCAAGGCACTATTTTTCTTTTTTCTTTTATTATTCCCTTTTTAATTTTCTGTTCTTCAGAAATTTTACCTTCTCTTTTGTTCTTGATTAATCTTCAAGAGCTTTTTCAGAAGTTTATTCTTCTCTTGATGATTCTCCCTCTTTTCTTTCTCTTTTGAATGAGGCTTGGGGTCTTATTTATAGTGCCCACAAATTTGTTGGATTTGTTAACAAAATCTTTACTGAATAATTTTGGGAATTTTCCCACCATTGGATCTCTGATCCAAGGGTTCCTGTTTTACAGGAGAACAGAAAATATTTATCTAAATCTTCATTCAGTTGCTGCGCAACTCACCAGCGCGTGACACGTGTCACGCATCCGTGCGCTTGCGCAGTTGCGGTTGCGCAACTGCGCAGACACGTGTCGCGCATCCGGGCGCTTGCGCAGTTGCGATTGCGCAACTGCGCAGACACGTGTCACGCATCGGTGCGCTTGCGCAGTTGCGATTGCGCAACTGCGCAGACACGTGTCACGCATCTGTGCGCTTGCGCAGACACGTGTCACGCATCGGTGCGCTTGCGCAGTTGCGATTGCGCAACTGCGCAGACACGTGTCGCGCTGCCATGCATTTGCGCAGTTAAGTCTTAATTATGTTTTCTGAAGAGCCTTGCTCTGATGGGACGCACCGTCTCGGGCGTTACGCTGCCGAATTGGCTTCTGCCATGTGGCAAATTGTGCACTGCACACGGAAACCGAAGCGTTGCTTCAAAATTTTGAATTTTCAAAATTCAGTAGAGCCTTGCTCTGATTGGGGGAAACAGATGCCCCCCCACCGTTGCGCTCACGTGGCGCGCGCGCGAGTGCAGCGGTGGCAACATCCTGACCGTCGGATCTAGGGGTCATCTGAACAGGCGCAGGCGCCTATAAATAGGACCCTTGGTCCTTGGTAATTTTTTACCATTCTCAAGAAATTGAATCCCAGAGCCTTGCTCTTACTTGAGAACTTCCAGAGCCTTGCTCTTGTGATTTCCTTAAGAACTTCTAAGTTCTATCTTTAGAACCATTCTAGGTAAATTAAATTAACTAAATTTAAATCAAATTTAAACAATCAGAGCCTTGCTCTTATAGATCTTTGATCTAAAGGAAACCCCTTTGGGGTTTTTATTCACAGAGCCTTGCTCTCAAAATTTTGCAGAGACTCTGTTCTTAGGTTTTAACCCATGAACAGAGCCTTGCTCACAGATCAACTAGAAAACTTTTTAAAAGTTTCTGTGGGTCTTTAAGATCCCAAAATTTTAATTCTTAGGAGTTATGAATTTTTATTACTGCTACAGAGCTAGGCTCCTTTTTTTTTTTTAGAAGTTTTATTCTTTTGAAACAGGAGTTTGACAAATGTCATTCTGTGACAGAGCTTTGCTCTGAAAAGAGGAGATCTTCTCCTTGTCTCTAGGGGTCCCCCCCCAATGGGTGTATCCTCTAGAGAATTTTTTATGAATTGACAGTCCCATCTAATGATGGGATTGTCTTATTAAATGATGCACATCATCCAGATTTTGTGGATCCCCCTTTGGTCCCCTACCTACTGCATCACAGTGTGGAGCAAAATATATATATATATATATTTTAAATGCCAAGCGTTAGGCCACTAATAATGTATGTTTTCTTTGTCTTTCCACAGAAAAGATGTCTGATGACTTATCCTTCCCCTTCGTTCGCTCAGAAGGAGGGTTCCCACATGCACCAGTGGACCGGGTAGTGTTCGCTTTGATTAAAGATCACGATCCCGAGTGCAAGAGACTTCACTTATGGGGAAGGTGGTACAGCCAGATTATCCAAGGCCGCCGTAGTTTTAGTTCCGCCTCGCCTTCCGAACCTACAGTCACGATCCCCTATGCGGACAAACCCCCGGTGGAGTATGCCGTGGAGGTAAAAAATTGGAATTCAGATGACCTTCTCCAGCCTGCAATCAGCGCTATTCCGGTGCAGCCGCCGCCGGCCATAGATATCTTGGGAAGGCGAATCTGTCAGGGTGAAGCACGCCCTTGGGGACAGGCTTACAATCTTGGACTAAATCCGCGACCGCTTGCTGGATACCTACCATGGGCTCGGTACATTTTAGCGGCGAAGAGAGCTCACCTGACGAAGATCGGTTTATACTCCGCCGTCTACGTCTCGCTTTTCAAATATCCTACTCCTCCAACGTGGTGGACAAAGGCTTTTATCGAACAATGGAATATCCCCACGCATACTTTCCTGACAGCGGATAGGGAAGTTTCCATTTCTCTGGAGGAATTCGTTGAGCTTTCAGGTTTACCGGCGAGGGGGGAGCATTACGAGGAGCTGCTTCCTCCTGATGAGTATGTCTTTGCCACCAAGCAGGTGGTACTCGACTTGACTCCGGAAAATGCCATCCAGCATCAGCATCCGGGCTTGGTGAAGGTGTTGGAGATTTACGAGGAGCTTCATTTGGAATTGGGCGACCGAGGCGTTAGTTTCGTGGACTTCATTGCTCGTTTTATTCGCCCGGAATTTTTATCAGAGCAAGGTGAGAAGTTCGCCCAACTTGTTGATCCTTTTGGTTTCGGCCTGGACCGCCGACCTTCATCGGAAATTGATCAGCGAAGTTTTTACCTTCCCGGCACTGCTAGCGTCTCTTTCTCAGAGATCGCCGTTCCTGGCATGGATGAGGAGACCTTCTTCATCGGGTTCTTAGGTCTGTGGCTGTGCAGCTTCGCGCTTCCCATGCACCCACGCCTTATGCGGTCTTCTGTCTTTTACCCGGCGCATCGAATGGTGGCCGGTCTGCAGTTATCAGTGGGGATCGCCGGGTTGGCTTACCTCTACAATGGACTTAGCGTAGCGGCGGACGCTAATGAACCTGGGGTACAGCCTGCTAACTTTCCGATGCACTACTTCACTTCTTGGATGGAGCTGCATGTTCGAGGAGTGTTTGGTGCCCACAAAACTCCTCCATTCTTTGAGAGATTCACACTTCCAAGAATCATGCGATTGGTCGGGGCTTCCATCGTGTTTGCACCTCCGCGGGAGTCTAGGGGACTGCTTCTGCGTTCGCATCTAGTCGGGGCGAAGACCTCTTTTGTGGATAAGGTCATCACCATGGGTTCCGAGACCACTAAGTCGGTGGTGCCGCTGCGTGATGACTTTAAGGGCGGTGTCTCCGTGTTGAAGGCTCGGGAAATCCTCCACCTTTATTCTATTCGGCCGGGCTACTTGGTATTTAGGCAGAATGAAACGGCCCTCTTCATGAGGTATAACCCGCATCGATTCGCCCGGCAATCGAGTTATAACCAAGGAGTCCCGTTGGAAGCCTTCTTGAGAACACCTGCAGTCGGTCCAGAGGGAGTACGGAATGCGATGCATCACTTCATCCGGCTCAATACAGGCTCCTACTTTTTTATCAGTGAGCCCAGCTGTACCCCTAAGATACTCAATTCGTATGTGGCCTGGTACGCGCACGCGATGGGCCCAATCATCTTGATGGAGAAACGTCTATTGGTCGATCGTAGGGCTGCACCTCCCGGCGGCAATCGCAAGGCTCCATTGCAGCCCAGGGTTCAGGTTATCCCTCCGACGAAAGAGGCCGGAGCTGATCGACCACGGGTGTTGGCCCCTCCGCGCGGACTGCCACTGCCTACTACGGTGGATGCCCCAATGGCGCCCCGTGCTCCGACAAAGACGGTTAAAGCGGCATCGCCGGAGTCGGGTGCAGGAGCGGACATCGGGACTCGCCGCCCGAAAGTGACTGCCAAAACTGGCAAGCGCAAAGCTGCTCCCAGTGGGTCCAAGGCTGGCGGGCAAAAGAAGAAGAAGTCCACTTTATCCCTCGACGCGATTCTTAACTTAGAGTCCGCGGCTCATCCTGCCGAAACTATATGTGAGTATGGCAGAAACGAGGGTTTCGTGGTGGACCCTGAGGACACCAACCTAGCCGCCGCCATTGCAGCTTCGGAGCGATCGACGAGGCTCGAAGCAATGTTAAGCAGACTCGCTAAGTCAGGTAATCCTCAGCCTCCTTATTTGTCATTTTATCCCACTTTTTATTATTATCTTTAGCTAATATTTGCCTCATTTTCAACAGGTGTATCCACTGAAGAGGCCATTGCTGCCTCTCTGAAGACCTTCCAGGAGGAGGAGAAGAAGCGTACCCTAGCGAGCGTCGGTATGTTTTATCCCTTTCTCTTTTATACAGAAAGTTCGTTATCTTTTTATGATAGTCGACCTGACCTTCTCTTGTTTCTTTACAGGGGTTGTATTAATCGGCGCAAGGACCCTTCCCAAGCCCGTCATCGAAGTCCCAGCTCCGTCGAAGCTGCCGCAAGAGCCTCGGCTTGATGCAACAACGAGGGATGCTCTGAAAAATCTGGAGGCATCCCTCTACACGGATGAGGAGGCTTAGCTCAAGGAAGCTCTGATGGCATCTGTCTCATCGGCTCAAGAGGAGCGGAAGCGGTCCAGACGCGAAGCTAAGGCGCGCAGAGCTGCTCTGGCCGCAAGAGCGGGCCCTAGCACTGTTCCTCACGCTAGTACTCCTTCTGAAGAGCCCCCTGTGGCTCTGTCTACCGCTCATCGGCAAGTTGCGCGCGCGGTTCGGAACGCCAATGATAAATCCGCTTCAGGTAGTACTCCTTTCAGAGCCTTGTTGTATGACTTGTAAAACTATTGGCTTATACATATCTCATCTTGCAGGGTCAAGTCCAACTGAGGGGGAGGCGGAGACGACCGTCGAACCCAAGGGAGCGGAAGAAGCGGTACTCGCCGAACCCGAACCGACAGTGGACAACTTTGTCGAGGCCATGGGGCCTGGAGCCGAGATTGAGGAACCTACCGCGGAGAAAGTCATTGATGCCGTACCCGAAGTGGCGGCAGATGAGATGATTGTCTCGACCGAGCCGAAGGCGGTAGAGGGCGAGGTACTTGAGGCTGGGGACCTCGTTGTGCCGATGGACGGGGCAGCTGTAATCGCTGATCCTGAGGGAGCAGCAGGTGAGGCGGCCATGATTCCTGAGGACAAGCTAGGCGCTCTTTCTCAGGAATCTGGCAATGTTCCTATCTTGGCCCTCCCTGTCTATGGTTCCCCGCCGCCTGCAGAGCTTGAGAGCATAACAACGGTTCCCCTTGAGTCGGGTGATGAAGCTACAGGCGGTGGTCTTCCGTCAGTGGAGGAAGGGACTGCCTCAGTTTCTGCTGGCAGCTCGTCAGGTAAAAAATTTTTTGTCACCAGCGTTTCCTTTTTTTTGTATATCTTATGATCTCTTCTAACAAGCTTGTTCTTGCAGGTGCGGCCAGTACCGATGCTCCATTGCTCGAGGGGGCACCGTCAACTACTGCTTTGGCAGTAGTCACCTCCCCGTCTTCCCTTGTACCGTCACGGATGTTGGAAGGTATGGGTTCATGACTCAGGCATTAATCTTTCAAAAATGCGGCTTTTGTACTAACGTTACACTATTGTGCCTTTGCAGGAGTGCTTTTTGATCACCTATATCAAGTGTTGCTCCCGCACTTCTCTTTCCCATCCGAACTCGCTTCTCCCTCTAGTGGCGCCGGTAATATCTTTGTTTACCCCTTTTTTCTAGCAATGGGGCGATTTCTGACTTTTCCTTTTCTTTATTGCAGTGCCACAAATCGAAGGAGGGGATGCAAGCCCTGTCGCGCTACCGGCCCTCCCGGCTTTGCCGTCCGCTGTACCTGGTATGGTAAATTTCCTTTTGGTAATCCTTCAACACCTTTTGAACCGTCGTTTAAACCTGTTTTGTTTTGCAGCTATTGTTCCGGCTTCGGTCCCCTTCGAGGCTCGCGTCCTTTTACCGGCAGGCCCCTTTTTGAGACGTCCGTCTTCAAAGGGTGCGGTGATGAGTCTAGGCATGCTGAGCGGGTATATCGACGAGCTCAGCATGGACGCTCTCCCTTCCGCTGCAGATTTCGCTGTGGATGTTAACCCCATGTTAGCGGCGCTCGTAACTTTTCACAGCGAAGGCGTCGTTGAATCTTGGGTTAATCACTGCAGGGAGATTGAGGCTTGCTTGTACCGGCTGGAGTTGACGCGCCCTGCTCCCGAAGTTTTAGCTCTGAGCGCCCAACGCACAACTTGGCTCGAGCAAAGCACTTCGCACTCCCGCCACTTGGAGCAAGAAGCAGCTCGGAGACTAAGGGAATGCCAAAAGACCTCAAATGAAACGGCCCATCTGCGCGCTGAGGTTGAGGCAAATGCTGCCCAAGTGAAGACTATCTTTGAGGGTCTCTTGGAGCGCATCTCCCATGGGCTAAACTTAAAGAGGAAGCTTGACGTGGCTGAGCGCCATATCCCAAGTCGGGAGGCTGCTTATCAGGGCATGAGGGAGCAGCTTGCAGTGGTCTTGCGGCAACGAGCCCAAGTGGAGGCAGAGCTGGCGGTGGTAGCCGATCAAGAGAAGGCATGGAAGGACATCTGCGAGCGATTGCTACATCTATGCAAGACGCTTCCTTCCCAATAATTCTCCTTGTATCATTTGCCTTTGTATATATATTTTTTTCTTTAGCACAATGTATCCTGTACTCGATCAATATTTATGAATAAAAGATGCACATTTTTGTAATGTCTTGTGTCATTTCTCCGTCTTTTCTTTCTTTTATTATCAGTATTCCACCTTAGTAACCATGATTGGCGGATGATTAGGACGAGTATCCCTGACCTTCTTAAGAAATAGCGATGGCTTAGGCCGCGGGTTCAGGTCTGTTGCCTAAGACTTTTCAACTCTATAGTCCGTGAGGGTCTCATAGAGACTTTTCTCCCTACGGATCGAGATGATCTCGTAAGTGGATTTTCTCCTTAGGAATCGTGAGGATTCCCAAGTGTGGTTTTCTCTCATAGGTCGAAAGGATCTTATGAGAGAATTTCTCCCTCTTACGAGTCGAGAGGGCTCGTAAGCGGTTGTTTCCCTCTTTGTCGAGAATCGACTTCAGAGAGTGAGACCCGTGAATAGTATGCAAGAGACCATTTAGGATTGACTTGCAGGATCCCATTGCTCTTCTTACGAGTCGAGAGGGCTCGTAAGCGGTTGTTTCCCTCTTTGTCGAGAATCGACTTCAGAGAGTGAGACCCGTGAATAGTATGCAAGAGACCATTTATGATTGACTTGCAGGATCCCATTGCCCTTCTTACGAGTCGAGAGGGCTCGTAAGCGGTTGTTTCCCTCTTTGTCGAGAATCGACTTCAGAGAGTGAGACCCGTGAATAGTATGCAAGAGACCATTTAGGATTGACTTGCAGGGTCCCATTGTTCAGGAAGCAAGTTTTTGAATCCTTACTGCCCGAGATGTGAGTTAGAAAAGCTCTCGTCACGGAGTGTTTGTATCCGTGAGTTGAGAAGTTTTGCGAGGGATTATTTGTTTCCCAAGCGCCAAGGATTATTTGTTTCCTTGGGGTTTGAAACGAGTCGATGGTTCCCACGGAGGCGCTGGTGGCTCTGCGAGTCAACGCGGATCAGAAGGCTCTCGTCAAGGAGTGTTTGTATCCGTGAGTTGAGAAGTTTGCTGGGATTACTTGTTTCCCAAGCGCCAAGGATTATTTGTGTCCTTGGGGTTTGAAACGAGTCGATGGTTCCCACGGAGGCGCTGGTGGCTCTGCGAGTCGACGCAGATCAGAAGGCTCTCGTCAAGGAGTGTTTGTATCCGTGAGTTGAGAAGTTTTGCGAGGGATTATTTGTTTCCCAAGCGCCAAGGATTATTTGTGTCCTTGGGGTTTGAAACGAGTCGATGGTTCCCACGGAGGCGCTGGTGGCTCTGCGAATCGACGCGGATCAGAAGGCTCTCGTCAAGGAGTGTTTGTATCCGTGAGTTGAGAAGTTTTGCGAGGGATTATTTGTTTCCCAAGCGCCAAGGATTATTTGTGTCCTTGGGGTTTGAAACGAGTCGATGGTTCCCACGGAGGCGCTGGTGGCTCTGCGAGTCGACACGGATCAGAAGGCTCTCGTCAAGGAGTGTTTGTATCCGTGAGTTGAGAAGTTTGCTGGGATTATTTGTTTCCCAAGCGCCAAGGATTATTTGTGTCCTTGGGGTTTGAAACGAGTCGATGGTTCCCACGGAGGAGCTGGTGGCTCTGCGAGTCGACGCGGATCAGAAGGCTCTCGTCAAGGAGTGTTTGTATCCGTGAGTCGAGGAATTTGTGTTGAAGTCACTGGCTTCTTCGGTTGGAATGAACCATTGAGGTTCGGCTTTATCGTTCGACGGAATCCGCTGGGGAAGTATGGTTTCTTCTTTGTTTGCGCCCTTGGATCGTATACAGGGATCGATGTGATCTTAACTGTAGGGCCGAAGTTTCATCATTTCTTATTTTTGTTTTATTTTATTTCCGCGATGCTCTATCATTTCAGCTTTTATATCGCGAAGGTCGGGATTGCCCAATCATTTTGGCTATTTTTCGCGGTGCCCAATCATTTCGGCTTTTTTTTTTTTTAATTTTATCTTTACTCGTTGCTTTTTATTACGAGTTGCCCGATCATTTCGGCTATTTTACATGCATACATTTTACTTGCTGCTTTTTATTGCAAGTTGTCCTATCATTTCGGCTATTTTGTGTGCATGAGCGGCCTATTGGCTTTCGCCATAAACCTGAAATTGGACACCGATTTCGGCATCAGCATCGCTGCAACTGGAATATTGCCAGGAGCGAATCATCATTTGCCTCCGTCATTGTCGAATAAAGGGGGGTTAGCGATCAGGGTTAGGGACCTGTCGACTAAGGCTTTCGATTTCATGAGCCGTAAGGGTCTCATAAAGGTATTTCTCCCTACAAGTCGTGAGGATCTTGTAAGTGTATTTTCTCCTTAGGAACCGTGAGGGTTCCTAAGTGTTTTGTTCTTCTGTAAGTCGTAAGGATCCTACAGGAGGGTTTTCTCCTCATAAATCGAGGGGATTTATAAGGGTTGTTTACCATGCGAACGTATTCCCAGTCACGGATGGACCTTGGTTAGGGAAACGTTTATTCGCGCCCGTGGATTGTATACAAGGGTCAATATTGAACCGCCTGTAGGGCAATATTGGAAGTTTGTGGGGGTTTGCTTAAGCACAGGTTTAGGTTTCTGTAACTTAAGACTTTCAAGTCTCATGAGCCGTGAGGGTCCCATAAGAGAGTTCTCCCTACGAGTCGTGAGGATCTCGCAAGTGTATTTTCTCCCTAGGAATCGTGAGGACTCCTAAGTGTGTTGCTCCCTTGTGAGTCGTAAGGATCTCACGCAGGTGGTTTCTCCTTACAAGGTCGAGAGGACCTTATAAGTGTCTTTTAACGAGGTTGTGCCCTTTCGGGTTTTCACAAACACTCGCCGGTAGTCCTGCTGTTTTTATTCACGGAGCCCTTTCAGGTTTTCATCCGTGCCCATTTTGCTTATGGACATACCGTTTTTTTTTGTTTTTTTTTTGTTGTCAGCCTAAGGATGCTGCGGTAGTAGTTTAAAGACGTTATGGTCTGCTATTAGTTTTAAGGACATTTCGGTCCGTCATTGAGAGGGTCAGCTCCTGCTTATAAAGCTTGAGCTTAGGAAGATAGCGAGCGGACATAGTCGTCGTCATCTACCATTGACCTAGGCTGTGGCTTATTAAGCGTAGTATTTCTTTAGGAAGCGACCGTTTATTGGCCTGAAAGGCCTTTCACCGTGCATGTCCATGAGTAGATAGGCCCCGCCCTGGTAGACCTTATCAATGATGTACGGTCCTTCATAGTTTGGCTCAAACTTTCCCCGCTTGGCGCGATTGGGGATCATGGGCCTTTTGACGACTAGCACGAGTTCGCCTTGGTGGAATGTCCTCGGGCGGCTCAATCTTTCATATGAGCGCGTCATCTTTGCTTTATAAGCTTCCAGATTTTGCTGTGCTAGAAGCCGGATTTCATCAAGGGCGTCAAGCTCTTCAAACCGAAGGTGAGCATTTTCTTCGTCCGTCAACTCATAATGGACTGCCACTCGTAGAGAGGGTAATTCTATCTCAAGAGGGAGTACTGCTTCCGTCCCAAATACCAACGCGTACGGCGTTGTGTTTGTGGCCGTTTTAAATGTAGTTCGATACGCCCAAAGAGCCTCTTGCAATCTTTCGTGCCAATCTCTCTTATTTCGTGACACCGTTTTCTTCATGATCTTCGTCAAGGTCTTGTTGAAGGCCTCAGCTAGACCGTTAGCTCGGGGGTTATAAACTGAGGAATATCTCCAGTCTATATTGTGCTGCTGTGCGAAGCGGCTAATCTTATGACTTCGGTAGGCTGGCCCATTATCAGAGATGATTCTTCTCGGGGTTCCAAACCGGTATATGACATGCGTTCTAAAGAAATGGAGGATGTTCTCCGTTTTCACTTCCCTCAACGGTACCGCCTCTGCCCATTTGGAGAAGTAATCAGTCGTCGCCAAGATGAAACGATGTCCCTTTGACGATGCTGGTTCGATGGGGCCGACTATGTCAGTTCCCCACATTTCAAATGGCCAACTAGCCACTGTTGGATGCAATGGATTGGGATGCTGATGGATGAAGTCCCCATGAATTTGGCATGAATGACATTGCTTCGCATATTCGAGGCAATCCTGCATCATCGTGGGCCAGTAGTAGCACATCCGTTTTATCTTCAGCTTCATCTTAGGACCTGCTTGGTGAGAACCGCAGAGTCCGTCGTGAACTTCCTGAACGACTCCTTTTGCTTCGTCAGGTCCTAGGCATCTCAACCACAGAGAATCGAATGACCTCTTGTACAGAGTATCATTGACGAAGGCGAAAGACAGAGCTCGTTTCGTGAGCTGATGTCTTGTGGACGCTTCTTCAGGTATTCGGTGGAACTTGAAATAATCTATGAAGACTTCTCTCCAGTCCCCGGTATTTTCCCAGTCTTTTACTTGCAGGGTTGTCTCTTCTTTCGCTCCTTTTTCTTCAGACGATTCCGGAGATATTTCTGTTGGGGCGAGCACTCGACGGCTTTGCACCACGATTCTAACGTCGTCGAGGTTCTCGTCAGCCAGTTCTTTAGCAAGTTTGGCTAGTGCGTCTGCTTTGCTATTTTCCGCGCGCGGTATGCTTTCCAACGTGTAAGAGGGAATTTGGGTTAGCAGTTGTTGCACTTTTTCACCGTATTTTACCAATTCCGGTTTACATGTTTGGTAATCGCCGTTTACTTGACTGACGACCAGTTGGGAGTCCCCGTATATGAGGAGGCTCTCAATTCCCATATCAATGGCGATCTCAAGGCCTGCTATCAGAGCTTCATATTCAGCTTCATTATTCGTCCTCGGCTCCATTAAGGAGAAGGCGAAGCGCATTATTCCTCCTTGGGGAGTCACAAAGATGAGTCCCACCCCCGATTTGATCGTTGGCGTACTTTGTTTGTGCTTTTTCATAGAAGACGCTCCATCGAAGTAAAGCTCCCAACGGGTATCACCATTGTCGATTGCGTCAAATGCATGTCTGTCTGGCAAATCGCAGTTTAAAGGAGAGTCGGCAGGTATGGGATGCTCAGCAAGGAAGTCAGCGATGGCCTGGCCTTTTACTGCCTTGAGAGGTTGATATGTTATCGAAAATTCCATCAAGAGCAGGGCCCATTTAGCGAGTCGTCCCGTCAATATGGCTTTTGACATTAGATATTTGAGAGGGTCCACCTTTGAAATCAGACGGACCTCGTGTGCTAATGCATAGTGCCTAAGCTTTGTTATTGCGAAGATCAACGCCAGGCAGTGTTTTTCAATGGGAGAGTAATTGCTTTCTGCCCCCAGCAGAACTCGGCTTAGGTAGTAGAGTGCTCTTTCTTTCCCTTGATCGTTCTCTTGTGCCCACAGCGCGCCTAAGGAACCTTCGAGGGCGGTTGTATAAAGAATAAGAGGCTTCCCCTTAACCGGAGCAGCCAACACCGGCGGGTTCTGCAGGTATTGCTTGATCTCATCCAGTGCGCCTTGGCATTTTTGATCCCAAACGAATGGGGTTCCCTTCTTCATCAGGTGACTATAAGGGCGGCACTTTCCTGAAAGGTTGGCTATAAATCGCCGTATGTATGCGAGTTTCCCTTGGAGAGACCGCAACTGTTTGAGAGTCCTCGGCGGAGGCATTTCCATGATCGCTTTGATCTTTGACGGATCTATTTCAATACCTCGGTGTCGAACGACGAATCCTAGGAATTTTCCCGAGGAAACCCCGAACGCACATTTAAGAGGATTCATCTTCAAGTTGTATTGCCGAAGGCGTTGAAACACGATCTTCAAATGCTCGAGATGTTCCTCGTATGATTTGCTTTTAACCACGAGATCGTCGATATAGCATTCAACGATTTCATGTATGAGGTCGTCGAAGATTTTTGTCATGGCTCTCTGATAAGTAGCACCGGCGTTCTTCAAACCGAAGGGCATCACTTTATAACAAAATATCCCAAGAGGGGTCCTGAAAGCTGTGTGTTTCTGATCTTCAGGATGCATTTTTATTTGATTATACCCCGATGAGCCGTCCATGAAGGAGAAAACTTCATGAGTAGACGTGTTGTCTATCATCAGCTCGGTGACTGGTACTGGGAAATCATCTTTTGGGCAGGCTTTATTAAGATCCCGGAAGTCTACGCATATGCGCACTGTCCCATTTTTCTTCGTCACTGGGACGATGTTGGCGATCCATTCAGGGTATTGAACTTCCTGGATGAAGCCAGAGTCTATAAGCTTTTTGACTTCGGCGTTGATGCTCATCTCAAGCTCGAGTCGCATTCTCCTCGGCGCTTGTTTGACGGGCTTGATGTCCGGAGATATCGCCAATTTGTGTACAGCAATTTCTGGATCTAGTCCCGGCATTTCGGAATAGTTCCACGCGAAGCAATCTTTGTGTTGTAGAAGCACATCTTTCAACGCAGTCACCCTTTCTTCAGATAACAGCTCGCTGATGAATGTTGGTCGCGGGTCATTTTCCGTCCCCAACTCAATTTTCTTGAGATTATCTGCAGTGGTGTGGATTCCATCCTCCAGTTCTTTCGGAGCTGGGGGAAATTCTGAGATTACCTCATCGCTGCCGTTTTCAAAGCACCAAGGGAAGTCGTTCATGTCCTCGGACCCTTCTTTTAATATTGTTATCACATGGCAGGTGCGAGTTTCCTGCCAATCCCAATGCGGGGTTGGTTTTATTCTTGTGTTTTTGGGTTCGTGCTTTTGCGGCGGCGCTACCTTCCAACTGTCAGACAATGCGAATTTGCCAAGCTGATATTGGTCCTCAACCTAATTCTTAAAGGTGAAACAATCCTCAAGCGGATGCCCTACTACTCGATGGTAGGAGCAATAATTTGGGTTGGAGACTTCGCCCGCTTGCTCAGGGTGTTTAGACTCTGGTAGAGTAAGCATTTGATGTTTTAGAGCAAGATCAAGTATTTTTCCTGTTTTGTTCCGAGGAAATGAGTATGCTTGACCCATTTTCTTCATAAGGGCTAGGTCAATACCGCTCGACTCTCGGATGCGTGGCTTCTTAGCTCTGTCTTGTGGTTGTCGAGCACCTTTTCGGCCCCTCGACTTGTTTTTGCTTTCGCGTCGAACCCTTTTTGTAGCAGGCTGACTTGGGGCAACATCTTCGTTCTTTACTGCCTGTCGAAGGAGGCGCTGTGTCTTGGCTTTCTCATAGATTGCCATTTCACGATCATGATCATCTCGAGCTTTTTGACTCGCATCCTTTATAAGTTTGCTCATCTGGTCTTCAGACGATGGACTGGGCGGTTTTGTGTCAGGAACTTTTGCTGATTCAGGATTAGCGTCCTCCCATTGAGCGTCAGCCTCTTCATCGAAGTCATACATGGCATAACAGCTGTTTACTAGCTCCCGTTTCTTTGGCCGGATGTACCCAAGCCCTTTTGTTTCCGTTCTCCCGTTAGGCAGTTTGCATTGAGTCCCGGGAACGTTCCAGACCTTGTCATAGAATTTGGCTTTTCTAACGGTCTGTGTGAAGGACATCCCCTGGCGCTTCATTAGTTTCTTCAACCCTTCGGTATAATATCTGGGAAGACGGATAGGCTGAAGCCCGTCGAGCGTGGGATCTGCGCCATGCCAAATTTCTCTTTCCACCTTGTTTTCTTCAGAACGGTAGAATAGGATTGCCTTCTCGCCTTTTCTTCCGGGAGGGATATAGAATGTCTGCAATTCTTCTACGCTGTTGGTGTCGAGTGCATCCAGTTCTTTGTAATGTTCAAGCGGCACCATGGTTACCTGCAGACTTCGCTCTTCATCAGTAGAAATCTGTATTGAGGGCCGAGCGGGGAATACAGCATGAACTTCATCCTCTGAATCACTACCGAAGATCAATGAAGGAACAGATGGTCCTGGCCTGGTGGACTGGGATGGACCTGAATAAATTATATCCTCCTCCTCCTCGGTGTCACTGCCGAAGACAGGGATGGTTGCGTTAGTTTTGTTCTCCGGTTTGTGACACCTTTCCGTGTCTTCGAAACTCGGTAAGAAGTATTTGGCATCTTCATACTTGCGAACTTCGTTCACGGAAAACGGATTCAACTCTCCTGCCACTGTGTACTCGAGGCCGTCCCTAGAATACTTCATGCACTGATGCTGTGTAGAAGGGATGATATTGTACTCGTGTAGCCATGGTCGGCCGAGCAGAGCATTGTAACACGTCTTGGCGTCTATAACATGGAATTTGATATCTGTGACGAGCAACCCGAAGCGCAGCGTCAATATCACAGATCCAAGAGTCTTTGAGGATTGAGAGTCGAAACCGGAGATGGTGATTTTGTCCCGGGCGAGGTGTTGGACACTCATGCAAATCTCCTTTAACACTCGCACATTGAGTAAATTGACAGACGATCCGTTATCGACCAAGATTTTTCCTATCTTTATGTCATGGCAGTATCCTGAGACATAAAGGGGGCGATTGTGTTCACACGTCCCGAGGAGAAGGTCTTCATCACCAAAAGCAACGTCGGCTGTGTGCACCTCTTCCAATTCATCCTTCATCTTTTGTTCGGCTAAGAAGGCTTGGAACTGGTCCGGATCCTGTAGGGCCTTAATCAAAGAATCCCTCGCCTCTTTTGATAGCAATAGGGCATCGAGAATGCTGAGTTGTGAGGGTAGCTTTCTCAGATGCGCCAAGACATTGTAATCTACTTTATTCCTTTTTGGGGGATTCTTGGCGGTTAACTCTTTCGCAACTTGGTCATCCAAAGCGATGTCTTCAGAGACCTTCTCTTTCCTTTTGTTTTTCTTGTTCAAGGGTCCGAGGTTCTTTTCGAGTAATGTTCGATTGCGCAGCTGTATATTCTCGCAGGCCTTTGGTTCTTTTTCTTTTCCCGAAGTGGATTCTTCGAAGAGGGGACCAAGCTCTAGCTCTTCATCGGAGTCGCTCCCAAATGTAGGCACTTGTGACCCGGTAGTGTTAACCATGTGACAATTGCCGGCAGTTCTTTCAAGTTCTTTAGTCGTATTTCTTTGCTCTCGGCGAATTTTACGTTTTTCCCGTTTAAATCGTTGTCGATTAGCGACGTATTCTTGCCACCGTCCATTGAAAGCTTTGCAATCTTGGGTGGAATGTGAGACCTTCTGATGGTATAAGCAATAAGAGGGGTGCATTTCTACCGCGCCAGTAACTTTTTCTTCAGAGGGTGGTAGCTTCATGCCCATCGATATGGCCTTAGCAAATTTCTTTTTTATCTTGAATTGGCTTTTGTCAGTGGTGGAGGCATTTTGCTCCAACGGGATCATTTCGGCTCCTTCCTCAAGTCGCTGACGCTTGGCCCTTTCGAATATAGCCGTCTCGCGTTCTCAATCAGCCTTGCTTTTCAACCGTGCCTCATTAAGAAACGCGCTAATCATTTCAACTGGTAACCCTGGGGTTCTTGATTCGGCATTTGCCCCCAGCATTTCAGTGCCAGAAGTTCCTTCATCGTTCGTGGTCGAATGGGAGATCATATGACAGCTTGCTACATATTCGTCAGATTCATCCGATGAACTTTCTCCTTCATCTTCTTTTTGGAAGACGTGATCAAGGAAATCTTGGAGCGTGATGGGAGTTCGCGCCTTTTGGTTGTACTCATCCAGCGCATCGATTTGCTTTTGTAAGTCCGTGCGCTTGTCACCAGGCTTCACGGGCTTCTTAGATTTCTTCTTCTTCTTTTTAGAAGATTTTGACGGCTGACCATGAGTCCTTGAACTGCCACCATCGGTCTTCGGAATCGGTCGTGGCTTCAACATCCCCTCAATAACCTGCGGTTCCAAGGGGTTCTTCCACTTAACCGCTGGGCAGGTTTGAAGATCATTTAGCATTCTCCTTGTTTTGGCCGATAATACAACCTCCCAGGGAGCCTCTTCAATGACGGAGCATGTTGCCCCCGGCGTATTCGTCCCCTTATAGGTGTGGGGCTGCGGAGGGTTCACCTTCCATTTGTCAGATAACGCAAATTTGCCCTGACGGTATTGATTCTCAAGCCAATTTTTGAAAACGTAACAGTCTTCGATTGGATGTCCCAACACTCTATGATAAGGGCAGTAATTAGGATCGTTGACGTCACTTGGTTGCGACGGACGTTTTGGATCTGGCAGATTTATGAGCCTGTTGCGCAATGCCAGCTCGAATAACCTCCTTGTTTTATCACGGGGGAAGGAGTAAGCACGTCCCATCCTGTCCTCAAGGGGTACGTATGGGCGCGTATTGTTTGGACGAGCAACCGGCTTCGAATCGTTCGGTTGTTGTTGGGCATTAGCGACGACGATCGCTTTTCCCTTTCCTTTGTCGTTTCGGGAATCCGGCTTCGGGAGAGGGGGTTTATGGCCCATCTGGTCCATCTGCGCCAGTTTGTCGATCAAAGCCTGGAAGGAAGTCGGCTTGAAGAACATCATAAACTGTGAAATAGTTGCTTGTGGATCAAGGGTTCCAACAAACATTCCCACCGCAGGGGCTTCTTCTATGCGCTGTTCACATTTAGACCATAGATTACGCCACCGTATAGCGTACTGAACCCATGTCTCGCCGGGTTTTACCCTGGCGTTAATCAGTGCCGTCATTGGGGTACGCTCGCTGGCACTTGCAAAACGTTGAGTGAAGAGCAGCTCCATCTCCGCAAAGGTTTTAATAGAGTCGTTGGGGAGCTCGGAATACCACTCGAAAGCCGTATCTGATAAGCTTCCAACAAATTGGCGCAGTAAGAGCTTGTCGTCGCCGCCGGTATTACCGCAAAGAGCCCTGAATTGGGCCACATGTTGATGGGGATTGCCGGTCCCTTTATAGACATGAAACTTGGGGATAGTGTAACCCGGCGGGTACTTGATTTGGTCATACCAGCCCGGATATGGCCTCCCCGTTTTCACGATCTGACCGGCTGCTTCAGTCGCCTGATGCACCCGTATTTGTTGGGCGATATATTCATCCAAATCAGCTTTTGATATGGTATCCTCTTTAGCTGCGGATAGAGCCGGTGGAGGATTCGATGTCTCTCCCCTATCATCTTCAAGAATGATCGGGGGATCTCCAGCAGGTGGATCTGGTTGAATCATCATACCCACCATATCCTGAAACAAGAGGGCCATTTTCTTTATGTTGGCTGCCTGTTCCGCAGCCTCTTTATCTTTCTTCTCTAGCACGCGCCGAAGGAATTCGGCGTCCGTCTCTTGTTCTTGACGTTCTTCTGAGGATGTTTCTGGGGTTTCTTTTGGCCCAGTGAGTGCAGCCATTGTGGTCATCATCTCCTGGAGCTTTTGTTGCTGCTCCTGAGCCTTGGTCACTGATCGGGTGAGCGGTCGGTGACCCGTAGATGTACGGCTTTCTTCTTTTCCAGAAGCCATATAAACTGTATGAACAATTATGCCCCCTGACTTGGGGCATTTAGGTTCGCCGCTTTCAAACTTTGCCGGTGTCATGGGAGCTTTTTCTGGCCTCTTCCTTTTATGGGCCTTTGAGGTTGAAGGAGCCATTGAAGTGGGCCTCCTAGCATTTGTTGCCCCCTGCCGTTTAATGGGGAGGTTCTTGTCTTTTTCCACCTTCGCCCTTTTCTGGCGACGGAAGTGGTCTGAGTCAATCACGGAGTCTTGAACTCTCCGCCAGACTTTATAAATTTTGGACGACAGCCGTTGAGAGGGCTGTTCTTGTTTTGCCTCCGGAGCTTTCTCCACGGGCGGGGGAGATCTTTTCAATACGGCGATTGGGGAATTCTTTCTCACTTTCCTCAGTAATTCAAAGCTGTTCCCAGTTGGAACAGCAGCATTGACCTCCGCCACTGGAGCAGGCGGGGTTAGCCCTGAAGGGGAGTTGCCCCCTGTTTTCCTTATTCGTTGCCAATGACGACGTCGCGCACGACGAGCCATTGGGACTGGCTCGGAAATCAGGATAGTTTCTTGTTGCCCCCTGTTTGGGTATGGGGTAACTGCCGGTGTCAGCCTATCAAAGACTGATGCTTTTTGACCAGCTGAAGGAGGAGTAGGAACCGTCAATCTTGTGAAGACTGACTTTCTGATAGGAGAAGCCGCTTCAACGACTTCCGAATCTGTAGCCGTTGCCCTCTTTGGGACAGTCACTTTATGATCCTGACCTAGCCTGGTGAAAACAGAGGCTGTCAGCTTAGTAGCGGGCGACCCGTTGACAGGGGTCGTGGTAGCAGTGAGCCGGTCGAATACCGACTTCTTGTTCGCTTCTGGTGCGGATATCGGCATGGAGAAGCTTGCAGGTGGGACCATGGTCCCGAAAAACAAACCGGTGGTGGCCTGAGTCACCTGGTCTACCGGCAGAGTCAGGAAGGAAGCCGCCTGGGGCCCATATGCTACACCTCGCGGTGAGGTGGAACGCCCGCTGCAATGGCACTTCGAGCAGTTGGTGGCCATTGAATCTTGAGTTCTGCGCCAGACAAAAGACCAAATCTTAGCAACTTGAAATCCGAGGACAACCATTTAACAAACCGCGATTGGTTCGCGAAGACGACACACGAAGTGTGGAGTGGAAAGAGGAAAAGGTCCCACCGGGCGTGCCAGAATCTGTTCCCCTCCGAACGGCGGCCTGCGACGTTAGGACGTCACGTGCCTGAGGTTCGGGGCAGATGCTATTTGGTTTTTATCCGTCCACCTCTTCGAAGATGCCAAGTTGATTTATGGCACCGTGTATCGAAGGTTTAGACGGATGCGGCCGATGTAGCAGACTTCGTCAGATTCCCCTTCAGGGTGAGGGGTTTTTGATTGTGGGGACACTCTTCCCTGCAGGCGCAAGCCCCTGCAGTTAATTACGCTACCGCATCGCGGTAACAACTTTCTCCTTCTCCAGAATTTCACTTCGTGTCGTGTGTGTTTGTTTTATTTGTGGTTGCCCGTAGATTGTATACGGAGACTTAGTGATGTCGTCGCCCGTAGGACGTGGATTAGTCCAAATCCGTGTTTGCTTAGATTTGGGTTTGGTGCTTTTTAGTTTAAGGATGCATTAGTCGCATTGCGGCTAAGATCAACTTAAACATTCGTTAAGGATACATCAGTCCTATTTTAGACTAAGATCAACTTAACGTGGTGATTGATTTAATTGTCTGGCTGTCGGGACTCGTCACCTCTCTGACGTCGTTGAGAGATTACAACGACATACGTCTGAGGAGTTCCGAGATGTACCCTTGAACCAAAGTTGGTTTGGGATTTTATTGTTTATTTAGATGTCTAAGGACACGTTAACCGTATTTGGGGTTAAGATCAACTTAGACGGGACCGTTTAGATCCGGCAAAAGAGCGTTTGGGCCCTATTGCGTCAGTTTAGGGACGTGGCGGTCCATATTCCAGTTTAGGGACGTGGTGGTCCATTATTAGTTTAGGGACGTTTCGGTCCGTCGCCAGTTTAGGGACGTAGTGGTCCGTCATTAGTTTAGGGACGTTTCGGTCCGTCATTAGTTTAGGGACGTTTCGGTCCGTCATTAGTTTAGGGACGTTTCGGTCCGATATTAGATGAGTGGTCGTTGGGACCCGTCGCCTCTTTGACGTCGTTGAGAAATTACAACGACAGGTGTCAAAGGAGTTCGGAGATGTACCCTCGGACCGGTCGTGACTTGGTTTATGAGAGGCATTTAATTTAAGGACTTACAGCCAGGATTGGGTTAAGTCCAATTTTTATTTTAGGCTCTGCCCGATTAAAAGAATCAACCTAAACAGGGCTCTGCCCCTTCATTATTTTGCAATCTGATTTGGGCCAGGCCCTTTTAAATAATGAGTTACAAAAAACTCAGGAATTTTCTGAACAGGGCTTTGCCCTTTTATTTTTCTGCAATTGGGCTAGGCCCTCTTAAGTAATGAGTTACAGAAACTCATGAGTTTTCCAAACAGGGCTTTGCCCTTTTATTATTCTGCAATTGGGCCAGGCCCTTTTAAATAATGAGTTGCAGAAACTCAATAATTTTTTGAGTTGGGGCAGGCCCTTTTGAATGATGAGTTGCACTTGTGCAGAAATTCAAGAATTTTCTTGATTTGAGAACAAAAAGTGCATAGCACTCTTGATCTAAATTTAGATCAAAGGAAAACAAGTTTTTCTTGTTTTCCTTGATTTTACAGAACCAAGGGCTCATATCAAGTGCAAGGCACTATTTATTATTCTTTGATTTTTTAGAACCAGGGGTTCATATCAAGTGCAAGGCACTATTTATTATTCTTCGATTTTTTAGAACCAGGGGTTCATATCAAGTGCAAGGCACTATTTTTCTTTTTTCTTTTATTATTCCCTTTTTAATTTTCTGTTCTTCAGAAATTTTACCTTCTCTTTTGTTCTTGATTAATCTTCAAGAGCTTTTTCAGAAGTTTATCCTTCTCTTGATGATTCTCCCTCTTTTCTTTCTCTTTTGAATGAGGCTTGGGGTCTTATTTATAGTGCCCACAAATTTGTTGGATTTGTTAACAAAATCTTTACTGAATAATTTTGGGAATTTTCCCACCATTGGATCTCTGATCCAAGGGTTCCTGTTTTACAGGAGAACAGAAAAGATTTATCTAAATCTTCATTCAGTTGCTGCGCAACTCACCAGCGCGTGACACGTGTCACGCATCTGTGCGCTTGCGCAGTTGCGGTTGCGCAACTGCGCAGACACGTGTCGCGCATCCGGGCGCTTGCGCAGTTGCGATTGCGCAACTGCGCAGACACGTGTCACGCATCTGTGCGCTTGCGCAGACACGTGTCACGCATCTGTGCGCTTGCGCAGTTGCGATTGCGCAACTGCGCAGACACGTGTCACGCATCTGTGCGCTTGCGCAGACACGTGTCACGCATCGGTGCGCTTGCGCAGTTGCGATTGCGCAACTGCGCAGACACGTGTCGCGCTGCCATGCATTTGCGCAGTTAAGTTTTAATTATGTTTTCTGAAGAGCCTTGCTCTGATGGGACGCACCGTCTCGGGCGTTACGCTGCCGAATTGGCTTCTGCCATGTGGCAAATTGTGCACTGCGCACGGAAACCGAAGCGTTGCTTCAAAATTTTGAATTTTCAAAATTCAGTAGAGCCTTGCTCTGATTGGGGGAAACAGTGACGTCAGCAAAGCTCCAAGGAGCCAAATCAAAAAAGGAGTAATGGAAAAATCCTAGCTCCAACTCGACGTTTCTTCTCGATGCAAACGCAACGTCAACAAACAAAAGTGGAGCAATGGCATATTCCTAGCTCCAGTTCGACGTTCCTTCTCAGTGCAAACGCAACGTCAACAAAAGACCCAAGGGCCAAAATAAAAAAAAAGGAGTGGTGGAAAAATCCTAACTCCAGCTCGATGTGCTTCTCATGCCAGCAGGATGCAGAAGCAACATCAACAAAGGCTCTAAGGAGCCAAATAAAAAAGGAGTGACGGAAAAATCCTAACTTCAGTTCGACGTGCTTCTTATACCAGCAGGATGTAGACACAACGTCATCAAAGACCTAAGGGTCAAACAAAAAGGAGTAATGGCAAAATCCCAGCTCCAACTCGATATTCCTTCTCGGTGCAGATGCGACGTCAACAAAGGTTCCAAGGAGACAAATAAAAAAGGAGTGACGGTAAAATCCTAACTCCAGCTCGACGTGCTTCTCATTCCAGCAGGATGTAGACGCAACGTCATCAAAGACCCAAAGGTCCAACAAAAAATGAGTAATGGAAAAATCCCAGCTCCAGCTCGATGTTCCTTCTCGGTGCAGATGCGACATCAACAAAGGCTCCAAGGATCCAAATCAAAAAGGAGTGACGGCAAAATCCTAACTCCAGCTCGACGTGCTTCTTATGCCAGCCGGATGAAGATGCAACGTCAACAAAAGATCCAAGGGTTAAAACAAAAATGGAGTCACGGCAAAATCCTAGCTCTGAGTCTTGACAGTTCATATACAACACAGAGACTATCTTGACGTTCCCCTCTCATTTCAGCAGGATGCGGACGCAACTATCAAATGAAATTGGAGCAATGGTATATTCCTAACTCCGGACTTCAATTGCAATACATACAGCATAGAGGTCTTACATATGTCTACCCTACTTCAGCAAAGAAATAGCATGACATCGTCAAAACAAAAATGAAGCGACGGCATATTCCCAGCTTCAGGTTTCGACGGCAACTCATATAAAGCCTAAAAGACTATCGGAGATCATCCCACATAAGAAAGGTGCGGTTATGACTCATCGGGGCTCCAAATTGAACATAACCTCAAGTAAAAAGTGTCATGACAAATCCTAACACTTGCTTTTCTAATGGTAATATAACCTAAGGAGATTACTTGAAGACGTCTTGTCCATCCTCCGAAGGGATTAGAGACACGACAGTCGTGGGGCGATAGCATATTCCTAGCTCCGGACTTCAATTGCAATACATACAGCATAGAGGTCCTACAGATGTCTACCCTACTTCAGCAAATAAACGGCATGGCATCGTCAAAATAAAAATGAAGCGATGGCATATTCCCAGCTTTGGATCTCGACGGCAACTCATATAAAACCTAAAAGACTATTGGAGATCATCCCATACCAGAGCGGAGTGGTTATGACTCATCGGGGCTCCAAATTGAGCCTAACCTCAAGTAAAAAGCGTCGTGGAAAATTCCTAACGCTTGCTCTTCCAACGGTAATATGACCTAAGAAGATTACTTGAAAACGTCTTGTCCAGCCTCAGAAGGGATCAGAGACACGACAGTCACGAGGCTACTCGAACAACAGCTTAAAGACTGCATATTGAGGAATGCATCAGTTAATGCGAAGGTACCACGGACTAAAGCCCTAGTACCACAAACCTAACGGACCCCTATCATAAAGAATATGGGTTATCTATATTTCACGTTAGGATACACCTGCGAGATCCTCTCGACTCATCTCGACTCATAGGGAAAAACATCTTTAAGAAACCCTCACGGCTCATGAAGGTGAAAAGCCTCAGACGACGGGGATATAAACTTGTTTTCCTAAGCACTAGGTCTAAACTGACTTTTGTATACTATCCACGGGCCTCATTCTCCAAAGTCGCATACCGATGAGGAGGAAAAACCACTTGCGAGTCCTCTCGACTTGTAAGGAGAAAATTCTCTTATGAGATCTTTACGACTCTCAAGAGAAAACACACTTAGGAGCCCTCACGACTCCTAAGGAGAAAATACACTTATGAGATCCTCTCGACTCGTAGGGAGAAATATCTTTATGAGACCCTCACGACTAATAAAGTTGAAAAGCCTTAGGCGACAGATCTAAACCTGTTTCCTAAGCCATCGTGGCCCTATAAGTAGGTCCAAACTGACTCTTGTATACTATCCATGGGTCACATTCTCCAAACTCGCATACCGGTGAGGAGGAGAAACCACTTACGAGTCCTCTCGACTCGTAAGGGGAAAATTCTCTTGTGTGATCCTTACGACTCTCAAAAGAAAACACACTTAGGAGTTCTCACGACTTCTAAGGAGAAAAGACACCTACCAAATCCTTTCGACCCGTAGGGAGAAAAGTCTTTATGAGACCCTCACGGCTCATAAAGTTGAAAAGCCTTAGGTGACAGATCTAAACCTGTTTCCTAAGCCATCGCTACCCTACAAGGAGATCCAAACTGACTCTTGTATACTATCCATGGGCTACATTCGCCAATAAGTGAAGAAGCCACTTGCGGGTCACCTCAACTTGTAAGGAGAAAATACTTACGTGAGATCCTTACGACTCACGAAGGTGAAATACACTTAGAAATCCTCACGATTTCTAAGGAGAATACGCACCTATGAGATCTTCACGACTCACAAGGAGAAAAACCTTCTTGAGACACTTACGGCTCATGAAGATGAAAATGTCTTAGGTGATAGGGATCCTAAACTTGTCTCCTAAGCCATCATTTCTATGGTAATACATTATTTTGCACTATTTAACCCACGTACAAACTTACGTGGGCAAAATAGTGGGGGGCATTTGTTCCCGCCAAAAATTTTTGGCTCAGAGCTTGCTGTTTCCTTATAAAAATAAAGGGAAAGCTTCACGTGTACCCACATACAAAGCATGTAACTGTCACCTCGGATAGGATTAAATTCTTGAGCGCCTGTCGTGTTTCCCACGTGAGCGCCAACGCCAGCCTCTGTTAAGATTAAATTCTATAGTGGCGCCTCACGTAGAACACACGTGAGTGCCGGCGTGCAAAGCATGAGGATGACTATTTATAAAAGAATTAAACTCTTAGACGGCGCCCTCGTGCATAAAACATGAGCGTCGGCGTCCAAATTAAATAGGGTGGAATTAAATTCTACAAGGGGAATATTTCCCTAAAATCTGGGATATTCTCTGTTAAACAGAGCCGTTGGATCAAAAATCCAATGGTGATAATAAATCATCAAAATGATAGATTTAAATTTTGGAAAAAATATCTCCCTGATCAAATATTCTCTGTTAAACGGAGAGCCGTTGAATCATCAAATTATAAAATCATTCTAACGATGATTTAAAATCATCAAATTATAAAATTAAATTCTATTTAGGAAATATTTTCCTTGATCTTTCTAATATGGAAAGATCTTTCCCTAACAGAGAATTTTGGATTTAAAATCCAATGGTGATAAAATATCATCAATTAAATCATCTGATAGAATAAAATTCTATTTAAGGAAAATATTTTCCTAATCTTTTTAAACTAACAAGATATTCATGTAATGGAATTAAATTCTATGTTAGAAAAATATATTCCTAATCTTATTAAACTAATAAGATATTCATATGATAAAATAAAATTCTATCTTAGGAAAATATTTTCTAATCTTATTAAACAAACAAGAAATCTTCTCTGTTAAACAGAAAGCTTTTGGATTAAAAATCCAACGGTGAATAAAATTCACCGATTGATCTAAAAGATTATTTTGATTGATCATGAAATCAATCATGATCTCTGAATGAGAGATTTTCTCAACAAATTGATTTTTCCCTTCTCCTATAAATAGGAGCAAAGAGATTAATCAAAGGGAAAAGGAAAAAAGGAGAGGAGACTATTCATAACTGATTTTTGCATTTTTATACCGTCCATTCTTAATCAAATTGCATATAGGTAGGTGCTTTTAATCCGTGTTTGCTGTATAAGTGCAGGTTACAGGTTCTCAGCTCTTTACAGTGAAATTCATGAAAAGTTGCAACAAATGCGGGACTACGACCAACAATAGATGAATACTGATTTTCGCTAACCATCCGTACGATGCCGCCTACCAGTTCAAGGACAAAATGGCAAATCATTGGTCACTTCAATGCACAAAACACAAGGGCAACACAAGATCTAAGACTTTAATGCGGAGTTCAAGGCAAAAGTCCACTGCTGAATATCTGGAAGAGAACAGAAGAGTTTTTGAGAAACCAAGTGTACCAAACAGAAGATAATAGCAACAGAAAGAAGACCTGAAAAAATGATCCAACAAATCCACCAAATGGCCGCGGAACCGCGGCCAAACAGGCATATCTGCTGCGGTTCCGCGGCGTGTCGGTGGTGAGTCGGTGGCAGTTGAAGCTCCGCGTTGACCTGGCTCTTTTGGGGCAGTTTTGTAATCTCAGGTTTAGCCCAGAATGTAACCTAGGGCTTCACCTTCCTATCTATAAATAGAAGAGCTCAAAGCCAAATGAGGGGTACCTTCTTTTGTTTAGAATTTTTTAGATTTAATTCTGTTCTTTCCTTTGAAAAATTGTAGCAAGCTATGAGCGTTCTTTAATAAAAAAAAATAAAAAGAGAGTTCTTTATTTATCTTGCTTGTTATTTAATTTCTGCATTTTTATTTTTGTTAATTTAGTTGCTTATTTTATTTGTGTTATTCTTTTGTTTTCTCTATTTTCTTTATCCTTAAACAACGATGATGTTTGAGTAAGATCCTAACCAAGGTGAGGTTTCGAATAGCTAGTTGTAAATTCCGCTCAACCTAATTTCTTTCTACCTTCCTTTTTTTTAATTATATCTTTTTAATGGGTGAGTAATCTTCTCACTTGTTAGGGCAGAAGAAGGAAATTTTGAGAGAAGGAAATCCTCTCACTCTTTTCTTTGCCCAACACCTTAAATCGGACTCCCTTTAATTGAACCATAATCCGCTCACTACGGCACCCTATCCTACATGATAGCGGTGATCCCATAGTTAGACCGGTTGTTATTGAATTAACTGGAGGTTAGGGATAAGAGCCAAGAACGGACGGACAGGGACCAAAAGGAAGAAACTAAGCATGGAAAGCCTAGCTTATACTTGCAAGTTCCTTTCTAGTCGTGCTAATCCCCGTTGTTGCCGATTACCTTAACACCAACATTAAATAGGGTATTGAAAAGTGAGAGTTTCCTAACTCGAACTAACCTAATCCTAACCCTAAAAAGTCTTTTATCATCCTTTATCTAATCAGTAGATCTTAAAACAAAACCACCAATTTTCTGGATTTAACTCGTTAAAACATAAAGAAAAAGATTCCATCTCCCTGTGGATCGACCCGTATTCAACCGGCTAGCCACCAAGCGACACCGTCTTGATTGCGGTAAATTTAAACACAGAAAATATCTAACAATCAAATGGCGTCGTTGCCGGAGAGACGGTAGTTTCTTTCTTTGTGAAATTTCGGGTTAATTTAAAATATAAAAATTAAAAAAAATTTAAAAAAAACATAAATTTTTTTAAATCATCTTGTTATTTTTGAAAAATCTTTGTGCAAGTGGGCAGGATTGGAAGAAGGCCTGATTCAGATCTGGAGCAAACTCAGTGAACAAATCCAGAATCAGGGGATCTAAACAGAAAGAGGAGAACCAACTCAGCACAGGGAAAAAGTCAGAAGATCCTAACCAACTGTTCAACCGTGGAACCGCGGCAGAATCAAGGGTTTGACCGCGGAACCACGGTCAACTGGTGACGTCAGCACCTAATTTTCTCTGTAAATATCTCTTTTTTCCTTTCCTTTTCTCTTAACTCCACTAAAATATTTTTCCTGCAGGTTTCTTTGCACAGATTCTCTTTCTCCTATCCAATAAATTGTCTCTGTGCAAGATTCTTTGCGCTGCCAAATAAAAATATTTTTGCAAGTATTTTAGATTTTTGGTGTGTTACTGCTTTGCATAATTAATACGGAATCTAAGAGGCTATAACACCAATTAAGATTGGGTGGGGATTTCATCACCCTTCCTAAGACTCCAAAAATCACTAAAAGCATATGCATCACCCTTAAGCTTAATTAAAAAATATTTAGACTCAGCCAACTAAGGACTGTCGTGCTCATTAGGACAGAGAAAGGTTGTGGGTATTCAATCGTTTATCTAAACTTGACTTTGTGGTGCCTAGGCTAGACAAGTGAGAAAGGTAATTTTAAAAGGCCCGTCTCACGGTGATTCGTGAGCGGAACCCTCCTTTCTTTATTTGTGCTTACCTAGACATAATTGGCAGTGAAGAGACGATTTGAGGGTTATCTCACAACATGTCACTTTGGAACAGTTAGGAGTAGTCTAGTGGACTTAGAAGACCGTAGCTCTAGGTTTGATTGTGCATGTTTTAACTGTGATCGTTTGAAGTAAATCCGTACACATTCTTGCAAAACTCTTTCTAAAAATAAAATTAAAAAAAAACACAAAACAAATTTTTGTTTTATAAAAACTTGCCCTTTGTCGCTAGAATCCCATTTCACCCACCTTTCATTCACATTTCTACATTGACGTTTTCCCTCACATTCTACGCTTTGACTATACTAAACTCGTTTAGTTTATGTCCGGTTGGAATCGGGACACTAGTACCTGTCTAGTCCGTGTTTCGTTAGTCGCTACCAACTACGCGATCGACTCCGACGTCGAAACTCCTTCCACACCTCTTTCATCCTTATCTTTGCCAGCCAACTCCGATGTTGACCGGAATTCTGTTCGTACATCTTCACCTTCATCTTCATATTCTGAGATGTCAGGATTCAATCCTAACAACCCTTTACCTACCTCAGGACTGATTCCACCTCAACTGGGTGCGAATAACCCACAACCACCTCCTGTTGAAGCGCCACATCGAATAGCGCTCCAGGATCGTTTCTATCCTACCCGCTCCGCACTTCCTACATGTCTTTCACTTCCGCCGGCAAATGGGGATAATTTCGAAATTAAGCCCCACTTCATCAACACGTTGCCTAAATTTTACGGATTGGAATCCGAAGATACCTATATCTTCATCAACAAGTTCCAGAACGTCTGTGCAATGATGAAGATAACCCAACTGTCCGACGATGCTATACGGCTATGACTCATTCCTTTCACTCTATGTGACTTAGCTGAAAAGTGGCTGTATAGCACCGCGCCGCATTCCATAACCAGTTGGGATGAGTTTGTAAAAGCGTTTCTTAAAAAGTTTTACCCAAATCATAAAACCAAGAGAATACGAAACGAAATAAACCAATTTTCCCAGCTTCCTGCTGAACCTTTTTGGAAGTGCTTTGACCGATACAAATACCTTCTTGTTCAGTACCCTCATCACGGTATTGAGAGATGTCAACTTTGCTAGACCTTATACGAAGGACTGAACCCAGCAACTAAGCAGTTGCTGGAAACCATTTGTCAAGGACACTTCCTATCCAAGTCTGACGAGGAAGCTTGGCAATTTTTCGACGATCTCGCGGAGCGAACGCTTCAGTGGGAAAGCACTAGACCGAACACTTCATATACTACTTCCTTCTGTCCCTCTAGGGCAGGCGTTCATCAACTTGATCTCTCAATTTCAATGAAAGCCGAAATGGCAGCGATCACACGAAAACTAGAAGCAATTGAGAGTAAGTTTTCATCTCCTTTTCCTGCCCCTGCTCTTCCCCCTCGTACTATCTGCGCTTTTTGTTCGGATCCATCACATTTGACTGAAGAGTGTCCTTACAACCCACTTACTCAAGGACAGGATCAGGTCAATGCTGCCTTTCAGCAGAGACAAAGAAATGATCTATACTCTTCCACTTACAATCCTGATTGGAGGAACCATCCCAATTTCGCTTGGAATCAGAATCAACAACAATTCCAAAACAACAACAACTTCCAGAGGCCTCTTCCTCCTCAACAACAAGCTCCTCAACAAACTCAATATCAGCAACCTTTCCAACCACAACCTTTTCAAAATCCGACGAACAATTTTGCACCCAACAATTCTTTTCCTCAAAACAATTTTGTTCTATCAAACAACGATAAGGTTTTCTCGCTAGAACGAAGTCTGGAGACATTTTTAAAGCAATCGAATCAATCCTCCGCCAACATCCAGTCTTCAATTCAGTCTTTGGTGCAACACACTGCTTCACATGGGCAAAGCATCAAAACTATCGAAGCCCAGATTGCACAATTGAATGCATCTTTAAGCGAGCGAGAGAAAGGGAAGCTTCCATCTTAATCACTCCCAAATCCTGGTCGTCCACATAATGCACATGTTTCTCTTGAACAACAAAACCACAATGTGAGTGCCGTGACTACGTTGAGATCTGGAAGGATGTTGCACAACAACGTTGGCACAGATGAAGACACCGCAGCCACTTCTTCTTCTTCTTCTTCTTCTTCGTCTTCTGAGCCGGTTCTCCATTCTTCATAAGGCTCTACTTCTTTTGCTACTCCGAACGGACCCACATCTCACTCCACGAAAACACCAGAACTGGGATCCATTCCAACTCCGCAATCTCCTCCATAAGCATTGGACTCACCCAATTTCCAAAATGTTCCATTTCCAAACCGGTTGAGATCCAATAAACAAAATCCACAAATGGAGAAGATTGTTGAGTTATTTAAACAGGTTAACATTAACATTCCCCTCTTGGATGCAATCCAACAAGTCCCTTCCTACACAAAAATCTGGAAGGACTTGTGCACTAAGAAAATGAAATCTCAGGTACCCAAGAAAGTTTTCTTAGCTAGTGCAGTGAGTGATGCTCTTACCCAACCTTTACCTCAAAAACGAAAGGACCCTGGCTGTCCTACAATTTCAATAACTATTGGGGATAAGAACATCAACCGCGTACTTTTGGATCTTGGTGTCAGTGTTAACCTGCTGCCGTATTCAGTATATGAACAATTAGGTGTAGGAGAGCTGAAACCCACATACTGTACTCTCCAAATGGCCGACCGATCTATCACCCATCCTAGGGGTGAGTTAGAAGATGTGTTAATAAAAGTAGGGGACTTCATATTCCCCGTTGATTTTATTGTTTTAGACACACAACCTGTAGCTAACCCCCGGAATCAAATTCCAGTGATACTCGATCGACCATTCCTTGCAACCTCGAATGCTGTGATCATTTGTCGAAATGGTTCGATTAACCTATCTTTTGGAAACATGACAATTGAACTCAACATTTTTAGGTTGGGGAATCAGCCCTCCGAACCTAATGCTCATATACTAGACGTTTGTTCGATCCAGGAGATCGTCCCTGAGGACTGTGAGTTCGATAAATTTCTGTTCGATCACAGCAATCTTGACGCCACTAGTGTGTTCCTCCTTGAATTTGATACTGCTCCCGACTGTGATTATGAGTGTTTCACTTTCTTGAACGATCTTGACTTGTCGCCACCCGAGCTTGAATCCTTTGAATTTTCGGACGAGTTAGCTGAACCATCCGACTCGGTCGCGTACACTCATTTTGAGCCTTTTTTAGAATCCTTCGAGTTCGAGACATTTTCGCTGATTTTGCATTCAATCGTTTCACCTCCGGCACTCGAACTCAAGCCGTTGCCTTCTCACCTCAAGTATGCTTACTTAGGTGAGAATGAGACCCTCTCTATTATCATCTCGGCTTCTCTAGCTTTAGAGTAAGAGAAAGCACTTCTGACGGTCTTGCAGAGCAATCGACAAGCTTTTGGCTGGACTATGGCGGACATCAAGGGGATTAGTCCCCTGATCGTTGAACATCACATTCATATGATGGATGATGCCAAACTAGCCAGGGATCCACAAAGGCGACTCAATCCATTCATGAAGGAGGCTGTTAAAAAGGAGATCGTAAAGTGTCTAGATAGTGGTATCATTTACCCTATCTCTGATAGCCAGTGGGTTAGCCTCATTCACGTTGTCCCCAAGAAGTCGGGCATAACGGTCATAACCAATGAGGCGAACGAGTTAATTCCTACTCGCATCCAAACTGGGTGGCGAGTATGCATCAATTATAGAAAACTCAATGCTGCGACGCGGAAAGACCACTTTCCGCTACTTTTTATTGACCAAATGCTTGAACGATTGGCTGGGCATGAATACTACTGCTTTTTGGATGGCTGCTCTGGCTATAATCAAATTCCCATCGCCGAAAAAGACCAGGACAAGACCACATTCACCTGTCCTTTCGGCACGTTTGAATATCGTCGCATGCCCTTTGGGTTATACAATGCATCCGCTACCTTCCAGCGGTGTATGATGGGAATTTTCTCAGACATGGTGAAAAAATTCTTGGAGATCTTCATGGATGATTTCTCCATTTTCGGCAATTACTTTGATGAGTGTTTGCTACAGCTCGATGCTATCCTTACCCGGTGTAAAGATAAAAACCTAACTTTGAATTGGGAGAAATGCCACTTCATGGTGCGTGAAGGTATGATCTTAGGACATATCGTCTCGCAAAATAGCATTGAGGTGAATAAAGCTAAGATTGAGGTCATTTCCAATCTTCCTCCTCCCAAGTGCGTTAGAGACATCCGAGCTTTTCTTGGCCATGCCGGTTTCTATAGACGGTTTATCAAGGATTTCAGCAAAATTGCTAGACCCTTGACTCTTCTGTTGGCCAAGGACACCACATTCGATTTCAACTCGAGCCGTATGACTGCATTTGAATCACTTAAAAGCTCACCCATTTCTGCTTTAGTACTTTCTTCTCCTGACTGGACGTATCCATTTGAGATTATGTGCAATGCGTCTGACTTTGCTATTGGTGCGGTCCTAGGACAGCACATTGATAAAAGGTCGCACGTAATCTATTACGCTAGCCAAACCCTTAATGATGCCCAGCTGAATACACAACAACCGAGAAGGAATTCTTGGCTGTTGTGTTTGCATTAGAAAAATTCAGGCCTTACTTAATCGGCTCTACAGTCATTGTTTACACGGACCATTCTGCTCTACGCCATCTTTTTGCAAAGAAGGACGCAAAATTTCGGCTGATACGTTGGATCCTCTTACTCGAAGAGTTTGATCTTGTCATCAAAGACAAAAGAGGATGTGAAAACATAGTGGCCGACCACTTTCACGACTTCCTTCTTCGCCGATGCTTTCACTTCCAATAAACGACGTTTTTCCGGATGAACAGCTCTTGGCAGTATCGTGCGAACCCTAGTTCGCAGATATTGTAAACTATTTGGCCACAGGACTACTACCGAATGAATGGTCAAGTCAGGACAAACTCCGATTCTTATCCCAAGTAAAACATTTTTACTGGGATGAACCTTATTTGTTTAAATACTGTCCCGACCAGATTATTCGTCGGTATGTGCCTGACAATGAATTCAAGAGTGTGCTGTCATTTTGCCACGATCAAGTGTGTGGCGGGCATTTTGGCCTCAGAAAGACAGCCGAGAAGATCTTGCAGTGTGGATTCTACTGTCCACAACTATTTAAAGACGCACATGATTACTGCAAGACGTGCTCCCGGTGCCAACACTTGGGCCGGATATCCAGAAGTAACGAGATGCCACTCCAACCAATCTTGGTTGTGGAGATTTTTGATGTTTGGGGGATTGATTTTATGGGACCGTTTCCCAGCTCTTTTGGGAACTTGTATATTCTTCTCGCTGTTGGTTATGTCTCTAAGTGGGTCAAGGTTGTGCCCAGCCGGACAAGGTTATCGTTAGATTCCTTAAGGAAAACATTTTCTCCCGTTTTGGATACCCCCTTGCAATCATTAGTGACAATGGAACACATTTCTATAATAGGACATTTGAAGCCTTAATGCAGAAATACTCCATTAATCATAAGCTATCGACGCCCTATCATCCCCAAACATATGGGCAAGCCGAAATGTCTAATCGTCAAATCAAACAGATTTTGGAGAAAACGGTTTCTAAGAACCGTAAGGATTGGTCTTTAAAACTCACTGATGCCCTTTGGGCATTTCGAACTGCATATAAGATTAATCTTGGCATGTCTCCTTATCGGCTTGTTTACGGAAAAGCTTGCCACCTTTCAGTAGAAATAGAGCATCGCGCATTTTGGGCGATAAAGGAGCTGAATCTATCTCTCGAAGATGCGGGCAGCCATCGAAAGTTGCAGTTAAATGAATTGAACGAGCTTCAGGATGAAGCTTACGAAAACGCGGTTGTCATAAAAAACCGAACGAAAGTGTTTCACGATAAACACCTTATACGCAAAACATTCACACCTGATCAACAGGTATTACTTTACGACACCCGGCTACATTTCCATCCCGGCAAGCTCAGATCTTGCTGGAAAGGAACATATTTTGTGCGGACTTTATATCCGCACGGTGCGGTCGATTTAGAAAATCCTGAGGAAGGTTCACTTTTCAAAGTGAACGGACATAGGTTAAAACCGTTCCTCACCGCCAAACCTTCGGAGGAGCTCCTGATATTGCAGGAGCCAATTTACATTGACCGATCTTCCTCTGCCTACCCCTAAATTTCGGTTATCTAGCCATAAACAGTGAAAACACTATTTCAAATAAGTTTGGGGGTATGTCACACTTGTAATTATAAAAAATTAAAAAAAATTCAAATTTTCGGGGGTATTTTTTGTAAATATTCAGTTCTAATAAAAAAATAAAAAAATAATAATTTTTTTACAAACTAAATTCTTCTTTTAAAGGAGGCTTTTTGTACATATAACCAAATAACCCCTATAAAAACACCTCGACCCCTCCTCTGAATTTACAGAACCCTAATTTATCCCTCCCTCAAAACCCTAGCCGTCGCTCCAAGTTCCGCAGAGAGATCTCCCCCCGTCACCGCGCTTCCGCCGCACAAGCCTTCTTCTGCCGCGTAACCGCCGCCTCTTGGACTCTTCACCCTCTGAATTTTTCAGAGGAGGTTTGCATTTCTCTGATCCTCTCTGTAAAATTTTTATAAATTTCTGCACTTCTCTGTAATGGAACCCACACTTCAGTTTGAAAGGGATTTCTCCCAGCTGTTTGCACATAATATCTATGGTAGCTATTTCGGCGACGAGATCCGAAGACGTGGATGGAAATTTTTGTTATTTAACCATCCGAATGCATTCGCACTTCCGGATCTAGTTGCCCGTTTCTACGAATGTATGGAAGAGGGTAGTCTTGCACAACACAGGTACATAAGATTAATATGGGGGGATAGGGAAATTATAATTGATAGGGACTTCATTCACGAAGCCACCTTAATTCCATGACTTCCCATTTACGATCAACCTCTCCGATTCGAGGACTACCTACCCTTAATGGGAAACGACTGCTCTAGGGAACCCCGAAAGGATATTCAGGCTCGCACGCTTTTTGCGAACGTGTTAACTGTGTGCCGTTGGGTACAAAATAATATTTTTGGTAGTTCGCACAACACAACATTTTTCACACCATCCCTCCATATAGTGCACACATTGATGACACGAAACCCAAGCTATGACATGTGTACTGTATTGATTCACTCGATTGGCGCCGGAAAACGGGCGGCCAATTATCCATGCCCTATGTTGGTGACACAACTGTGTCACCATTTCCTCTCTGTTGAGAAATTTGAATTTTATATGCATGATGGGATTCCCATTAGACCTCTTCTTGAGTGCGTTTCCACGTTCTACACACGATTACATGATGTATGGTCGCGCACCGAGCCAGCCGAGGAAGTGATGGCCAAGACCCTTAGCTCGAGCTCCACAGCGAGCGATGAAGAGCTTACCCCGCGGCGCAAACGTGCTTAATTCGACGAACCCATAGGGGGTAGAAAGAGTGATAGGGATGCTGAATAACTTTGATCAGCGTATAACGAGCTTGGAACATGGGATGTCTACACTCCTAGCAAGAAAAGAAAGATCACGTTCACGATCGAGAGGACGGGGGGCTGATAGAGGAGAGGTTAGGACCAGTGAGGCCGCGTCTAGTAGACGCCGCAGGGAGCGGTGAGGACACTGCTATTAATAAGTTTGGGGATGAGGGTATTGTAAATAGTTATCTTTGCATTGCATCTGCATATTTTTATTTTTTGTACATATTTGTTTTTTCTTTGCATATTTAATTATGCATAGCATCTTTATAAAAAAATATAAAAATAAATAAAAAATATAAAAAAATTGAAAAATTTTAAAAATTTTAAAAATTGAAAAGTTCAATTTTGGCCATATTTGACTTAAGTTCAACATGACGGTTGACTAGTTAGGAAAAACTAGATCCTAAACTTAGTAAATTAAAAAGCCTAAAAATAACCTTTCTTAAAGTTTAACTGTAGAAAACATACGTCCTTATAGTTTATTTAGAAATAGGTAAATTTTGAGTTCAGTTCTTGGGCTAAATCGAAATAAGGGAAGAATATTGAAAGCTCTATTTGAAGTATAAGTCTGAAAAATAATTCTGAAGCTTAAATCCAAATTCTGAAAATATATACCCTACTTCACGCACTCACACACATCTTGAAATTTAGGATAGTAGAGGATACCTTGAAATGCTCTTGTCTAAAATCCTTGGTATGAAAGAAAATAAAATAAAAGTATAAGTGTTGAATAAAGAGATAAAAAAAATGAATACTGGTTTTGTAATTGCTTAAGGCAGCATAAATAAAAAAAATATAGCAAGGGTGCTTTATCATCTAGTGCCTTAGACCAACTGGTTTGGGAGTCACTGCTAAGCCTTAGGTATTGCAAAACGAGAAATTACGCCTAAATGCGCAAGCACATTTTGTAATCGGTCGTTTAGTATCTCAAGAAATATTAACGGTCGCATGAAGGATGTTTGAGCAATTTCATCTAAAATTCACGAACTAAAAGTATTTTGGAAGTTGGACAAGAGCATGGTAGCTTGAATTGAATTTCCAAGTGTAGGGGTGATAATTACACACACGTAGGGGTATATAATTGGAGTTTGGAGGAGAGATAGGAATAAAAAATAGGGCTTTTATCTTCAATAGAGATGATAAAATTCCTAAGTTAAGATTGCACCTTAAAAGGAAAACATAGGAGATGCTGAAAGTTTTATAAACTGACAAACGTATAGATCTTAAGTTAAATGAAAAGGAAGTGTGAAAAATACGGGTTGATGATTTCTAAGTTGAAGATAATAGAAATTCTTGCTAGAATACTGAATTGAAGAATTAGAGTCAACGGCCAACTTGACGGGATTTTGTGGGTAGTATCCGCTGAAAACCCTCAGGAGACAGCACTCCTCCTAATAGGGACACCTAGAGGTTTAACGGCTTGTTGCACGAGCTCAGTGCAATCGCATTCCCTGCGAAAGTGAGTGTCACGACCCAAAATATTAGCTCGCGACTAGCACTTAAATCACACGACGTCTATAGGCGTAACGTAATTCAAGTAAGCTAAAACCCAGAAATCTAAACCTTTTTAAGAAATAAAGAGGTGAAGGTTTGAAATAAAGGTATAGTAAATCATGTTTTATCTTTTGAAAATTTGGGCAGCACCTCCCTTGTAAAAACTAACCCCGAAAATGGGTACAACACAGAATATAATAAAGCATCCTCAAACGGGACCAAATCACTCCCAACGGCGGAAACAACCACCACAATTATAAATAACAAGTATACGGCGCCCAACGGCGAAGATCCACACAATGAAATAAAGTAAAGCAAGATATCAACCCCAAAAGCGAACATAAAACCCATCGCTCAAGTCTCGCAACTACAAGTCTTCTAAGTCTGCAACATATACAATAACTAGTTTCTGAATTTATGGAGTGACTAGATACAATATGAAAATGAATACAAGAGGGGCACGATCCAACATGTACCACCTACCACAAGCAAGTCACCCGAAAACAGCCGTGTGCTAGCGATGCCGCAACTGATCCATGCGGTCAACCTGCAAGAATTGTGGAACAACGGGGGTGAGTTGCCAACTCGTGAATAGTAAATAATATATACAGGTAATCGCAAGTACGCACGTACTGCGCCAATCTATCACATGCAAGCTGATAGCAATAAATGGCAATATGTATATGCAACAGTCATGAAAGGTACTCTATCAGGTACTACTAATACAGAAAGCAATAAATGACAATATGTATATGAACAGCCATGAAAAGTACTCTATCAGGTATTACTAATACAGGAAGCAATAAATGACAATATGTATATGCAACAGTCATGAAAGGTACTCTATCAGGTACTACTAATACATGAAGCAAAGCATATAAAATAAATGCGGGGTATGGGATAAAACATGTCATCCTCACGAAATCCTCATCGTGGCAAGACCAGTGTTCATCTAGACAATCCAAATTCCAATTTCCTCAAATCGGCCCTCATATCGGCCATAACATCGGCCCTCATATCGGCCATCACATCGGCCCTCATATCGTGAATAAGAATATTTGCAAGATCATTATGATGATGTATATAAATTAGATATGTATACATATATATTAGCGTCCCATTCCACTAATATATATATATATATATATAAAACATCGTCCCATTCCACTGTTATATATACTTAGGAGTAAAAATATCATGGAAACAAGTGTCCAGTATCGACACATAAATACTTATATCCATACGTTCCTCGAATCGTAAGTGTCCGGTATCGACACCCGTAATCCACGTATCGGTCTTTCTCATATTCATACATTTCTCGAATCGTAAGTGTCCGGTATCGACACCCGTGATCTACGTATCGGTTTAAAACAAATCTCTGAGTGGATGCATCCAAATATCAAGTATAGAATAAGAATACTTGCATAATTTCATGAAACCACCACGGTCTTCAAATCCAGAAAATATCATGTGAAATCCATATCTCAATGCGAAATTCCATGAATATAATATATGCAACATAAAACAGTAATGTGAGGATATGAAGGAAAAACCACCATCTAACTACAACAAGTTATTATATATCATGCGGTTTCTAATTTCTCCAAGTCCATACAATATCAAATAAAGGTGAACATGTAGCTATAGCAAGGTATACGTAACTATGTCGGCATAGCAAAATATGTGTATCTACCTATCAATAATGATGTAATACCCTCCAGGTATATGTACAAGTATGTATGCATGATGTACACGTAGCTATGTCACATATGTGTATATACCTATCACTAATGGTACAATACCATATAGGTATATAGGTAAAGAGAATGTAGGCATGTCCAGGCATATGTGTAAGCATGTAGGTATACAGGTATGCTATATGTCATATGCACAATAAAAATAAGGATTTTGTCTCAAGTTCCCAGCATATACAATATCACGTATGCATAGGTGTTGTGCATGTCATGGCAATTATTGACGGTGTGAGTGGCATACAATCAGTGCTCGTGCAACATGAACCGTCAATAATAGTGCAGTGTCCAAGGGTACAAGTCTAAGCACAACAAGTAATAATATGCAATGAAGTTTTATGCACAATCTTTATATGTGCAATATAAACATGCGGCTAATATCATATCATATCTAGCACTGACGCATAACGCCATGCGGGCGATTTCCCTGTAGATGTTAAATCTACTCACAGAAATTCTCCTCTCTTAGCCAAAGTCAATGTGCTTCGTCGTCTCGGAATCCACGCGAAAGTACCTACAATCAATACCAAATCGCAAAGCTATCAACATCAATTTCCGAAATCCAATACGGCATGCGGTGCGCTCATAGGTTAGAACCTATAGCCTACGCATGCAAAACATCCAAACAACCCTCATCGTTGACGTAAAAACATCCAATCCCAAATACAATATCCCGTCGCAAAACCAAGAAATCCAAATACCGGAAAACATAGCCAAAACCCTCACTAGGGTCGCTATACATGAAAACTGCCATGCCAAAAATCCAATCGCACCAATACTCATTCACAATACATATAATTATCATCGATAATAATATATACGTCATCTCCACGACAATTAAAACCCACGTTTTATTTTACCGAAAAGCTAGTAAGCATCAATATCAAAAATTTAGCACAAGTCTAGAAATTTAACAATTCTAGCCATTTCTAACAACACAAAGTAGCTTAATTTAGTGATCCAAACCATTTTCATAATTTTAATCTTACCCAAAAATGATTTAGAAAAACCTAGTTTACGATTAAACTTAAAACACAATTAGGAAAAATAACAAATATCATTCTCACATTTTGCTTAACTTTCCCAAGTCTACACATGTTGCTTAACCACTTAAACACATCAAACCCTAACTAGTAAACTGTAAAGTGGTTTAAGAAATTATACCGATCGATCCGTGTCCTTCGGTCTTTAGCTATTATTCCACGCTCCTCACGGCATCTCCGATCTTCGGTCTCCTCGTTGAAGTGGCACCACGTCAACGAATCTTTATACGGGCTCCCGCTTCAAACTGAAGCAACCCGAACATGAAGTTTGCTAACCGACATGTCCAAGATTGAAGTACAGAGAGTGTAGAATATTTTGTCTCAAGGAACCCAAGACATTGGGTGAAGGTAAATTGAAGTTGCCTTTTTGGGTGAAGGAATGAGCTTAAGGTTTTAGCAAATGAATCATTTTTCACTCAAAGAAGTGCTCGGCCAAAATGGGGGGCTGAAATGGGTGGGGTCGGCCATTGAGTGAGGGGGTGAGCATAAAGAAAAGAGGTGACCACAATCATAAACCTTATCACAACTACAAATATCCAAAGCTTAAGATAAAAGGAATTAAATGAAAGCTTATCCATTGAAGCCACTTTGCCTCAATCTAGAAACAATTCCATGACACACCCAATGACTCACCCACAAAACAAAATCCCAATCCTCACTAGATAATGATTTCGGCCACAACAAATGGTGAATGGATTTTTGGCCAAAAATGATATATTAACATCAACTAATAATTAAGTGCATAAATAACACATTAAAATAATATTTTAATTAAGGAAAAATCTATGTGAACCAAAACTTCCAATTGACCCCCAAAGCCCGCGCACTAGCACTATTCTAGTTAAATCAGGCGCAGTCAAGTCTGTACAGAGGTTTGATCACAATCGGGTTAAAACGAAAAATACCGACTATTTTACCCTAAAACGGAAAAATTCATATAACGATTTCCAAAACGTTACAATCTTCCCCTCTTAAAGAAATTCGGTCCCTGAATTTAAATTTAAACCCCCGATACTAAAACATTTCAAAATCCAACTCAATCAATAGGGATCCGAAATTATGGAAGCAACAGAAATAACATAGCGCGTCGCATGCGCCTGAAGCCGTGAATGAAACTCAAAACCAAACTCCGTCAAGCGTCACGCAAATCATCAGACTCGCACGCATATCATCAGAGTTACAATGGAGATACAGATCTCAAAATCCGCTACTGAAATCCAATATACACGAAGCCAATGCTATAATATGTATTTAGTAAAATCCTTTTTGAAAAAAAATCCCAAAAAAAAAAAACCAGAATAACATATGCAGAATCTTTTTCTGAATCGCCGTGTGATGTGTAGCTCATAGCATAAATGACGGACGCTCATTTGTAAAGTAATAATATACTTTCATATAAGTTTTGCTCAAATATACGTTCCACCCTTTTTTTTAAATATCCTAAAAGGTTTTTCCCTTGTAAATGTTCGTGTCACTCGCAGACACGTAAGAAAATAGCGAGACTATAGCTCCTTTTTGAAAACTTCTTGATAAACTTTTTATGCATGCTAAGTACTCAGGCACCGTCCTCAGATCAGTCCTGCTAGGGTACTACAAAGTATAGGGCCTCATCATAAAAACAAAATGCTCAAAAGCAATATCATCCAAAAAAGGCATGTCCAATAATCAGGTGCGTCTGGTGCGCACGGAACTCAAATCCAAATACAAATGCCACAATTTGCACAAAAGTAAGATTAAGTGCAACGGATGTGCACGAAAGTATCTGTCCAATGCAACTGGCGTGCACGATAATAACAACTAGTGCATCAAAAGTGCACGAAATCTCAATCCAGTGCAACTAACATGCACGAATGAAAACCCCAATCGAGTGCATCAGGTATGGACAAAATCATATCACGCGCCCAACGTGCGCGGAAGTCCAAATCAAGTGCATCCGTCATGCACGAACGAAATCGAAATCAAGTGCATCCCACATGCGCGAATAAAAAATCGAATCAAGTGCATCCCATATGCACGAATAAAAATCGAAATCAAGTGCATCCCACATGCACGAATAAAAATCTAATCAAGTGCATCCCACATGCACGAAATATCTAATCCTGTGCATCCACTGCATGAAATATCACTAATAACTCAAATGCATAGGAAAACTACACCGAGTGTACCAAGGTGTATAAAACTCATAAACGTGTGCAACTGCGTGCACAAAACACGTATCAATGCACTGCAAGCATATGCGATCTATACCGAGTGCAAAAATCAAATCGAGTGCGTACCACATGCACAAAGTCAAATCAACCATACGAAATCCACGAAATCATAAACATGTGCAGCCAAGGCACAAAATCAATATCAAGTGCAATATCTATGCCCAAAAATGTAAATACCTAGTACGTGCAGCCATGGTGCACGAAAACAGTATCATGAAACTTAATCATCAAAACTCAAATCCAAGCGATATAAGCGTGATACTCGGATCACAAACGTAAATCGCATCAAATGATATTGAGGTACACCTCCTACAATATCGAAATATCGGTACGCCCAAACTGGCAGAGCAAGAATATCCGCTTGCCTTCTGCTCACAGTCTGGCATCTTCTGTCTCTGGGTCCTCATTTCTCTGTGTATTACCAATCTCGCACTCTTTCGGCTCATCTGCCCGGTCAGGTGTGCTAACGGAAACAATTCCGCTTTGGCACTTCTCGGGTCATCTCTCGGCCAAAAAGTATGATCACTCATAAAGCAGCACGTCACTGGCGTCGGCCCCTGGCCCTTTGAATACACGTGACATAACTGATCCTCGGTGCAATCTCATCACAGTAGTATCCTGGAAGGAACTGGCTCAAGGTCTCTTCCGATCTCGTCTATACCGAACTATACGGAGGCTGGTACACTTATAAATCTTTTCTCGCTTTCTAGACATCTGCGTTCTCAGCACAACATTTTCTCAGGAACTGGCCGTATCCTAATGCCTCTGCATACATATCAGATCACTAATCTCGACGGGGAGTAACAACAGCTCGTCAGCATCATGCAAAAACCTCTTGTTCTACTCGTCTTTATTATCGTCCACTTTGCCATCTTGTCATGCTATCTGCGTACTGCAAATGTTCTCGATGACAATCAATCTGGAATCTCTCACACGACTCGAAATCACGAATTTGGTATCTTCATCACTCTGTAGAAGATATCCAGCCGAACGCGTTCTCGGGAACTCGTCCCAACCATCGGAGGAATACTCAAAACTCATCCGTTTCTCGATCAACTCACAACACATCTGGGTGAGGTCCTTCCATCTGAAACTGGTCAGCTTACCGATCTTACATCGGAACATCCGATGAACAACGTCATCTCTGGATCGTTCTACTCTAGATCTGAGTAAGACTCTCCACACTGGAAATCTTCAACTCAACAGGTCCTGTGTCGACGCATCAAATATGACGAATCACCTCCGTCTCTCAACTCAAGATAGACTGGCTATCACTTGTCGCATCTCTGCCTGGAAGCTCCAGCGATCTCAGCTCGTAAGCGACATCACATCAATCTCAGCAACAGCCGGGTTATCTGTTTGCACGGTCGATGACATCACAAACTCTGAGGTATGCCGTACCTCAACAGTCCTCTCACAGCAGGCAGCCTCTAACAATGGCCCGATCATCCGGTACATAACCGCACACTCGCCTCAAATGAGAGGTCATAACACCACGCTCCAATGATACGTTCCCATGTCACCAGAAAACATGATGGTCGGTCCTCATCCACGACGAGCTCGCCTTGACCACATCACCAGCAACAGCTCAATCTGCGCTTAAACCATGGTGACAGGAACCTCAATCAAGTATCGACGAAAAAAATCAAGTGATGCAATGAATCAACAGATCCAGAACGAATATATGATCATATGGAGGAATAGAATCAGTGAGGATATGATCATGTAAACAAATAGAATCAAGGATCTCAAATGGATGTATAATCAAGGAAAACAAAGAGAATCACCAGTCTCAAGATATGTACATCCTAAGGTTTCTTAAGTGGAGTATCGTATCGTAAATATGCCGCGGAACATACGTACGGTACACCACTCTACTCAAGCTACCTACTCCATCAATCAGGGTTAGCCTATGAAACGAAAGTTCGGGTTTAATACCCCCTTGTTCAAGTCTAAGTTCTGTAAGGTCAAGCCTGGGTTCCAAAATATAAACGCCTTAGACTCCACATAGTCAAACCTAAACTCGAACCAAGGTTAAACCTAGCGCTCTGATACCAACTTTGTCATGACCCAAAATATTACTTCGCGACCAGCACTTAAATCACGCGACGTCTACAGGCGTAACGCAATTCAAGTAAGCTGAAACCCAGAAATCTAAACCTTTTTAAGAAATAAAGAGGTGAAGCTTTGAAATAAAGGTATAGTAAATCATGTTTTGTCTTTTGAAAATTTGGGCAGCACCACCCTTGTAAAAACTAACCCCGAAAACGGGTACAACACAGAATATAATAAAACATCCCCAAACGGGAGCAAATCATGCCCAACGGTGGAAACAACCACCAAAAGTATAAATAACAAGTATACGACGCCCAACGGCGAAGATCCACACAAGGAAATAAAGTAAAGCAAGACATCAACCCCAAAAGCGAACATAAAACCCATTGCTCAAGTCTCGCAACTACAAGTCTTCTAAGTCTGCAACATATACAATAACTAGTTTCTGAATTGATAGAGTGACTAGATACAATATGAAAAATGAATACAAGAGGGGCACGATCCAACATGTACCACCTATCACAAGCAAGTCACCCGAAAACAGCTGTGTGCCAGCGATGCCGCAACTGATCCATGCGGTTAACCTGCAAGAACTGTGGCACAATGGGGGTGAGTTGCCAACTCATGACTAGTAAATAACATATGCAGGTAATCGCAAGTACGCACGTACTGTGCAATCTATCACATGCAACCTGATAGCAATAAATGGCAATATGTATATGCAACAGTCATGAAAAGTACTCTATCAGGTACTAGTAATACAGGAAGCAATAAATGACAATATGTATATGCAACAGTCAAGAAAGTTATTCTATCAGGTACTACTAATACAGGAAGAAATAAATGACAATATGTATATGCAACAGTCATGAAAGGTACTCTATCAGGTACTACTAATAGATGAAGCAATGTATATAAAATAAATGCGGGGTATGGGATAAAACATGCCATCCTCACGAAATCCTCATCGTGGCAGGTCCAATGTCTGTCTAGACAATCCAAATCCTAATTTCCTCATATCGGCCATCACATCGACCCTCATATCGGCCATAATATCGGCCCTCATATCGGCCATTACATCGGCCCTCATTTCATGAATAAGAATATTTGCAAGATCATTATTGATGATGTATATAAATTAGATATGTATACATATATATTAGAGTCCCATTCCACTAATATATATATATATGTGTGTGTGTGTGTGTGTGTGTGTGTGTGCATATATAATAGCGTCCCATTCCACTGTTATATATACTTAGGAGTAAAAATATCATGGAAACAAGTGTCCAGTATCGACATATAAATACTCATATCCATACGTTCCTCGAATCGTAAGTGTCCGGTATCGACACCCTGATCCATGTATCAGTCTTTCTCATATTCATACGTTCCTCGAATCGTAAGTTTCCGGCATCGACACCCGTGATCCACGTATCGGTTTAAAACAAATCTCTGAGTGGATGCATCCAAATATCAAGTAAAGAATAAGAATACTTGCATAATTTCATGAAACCACCACGGTCCTCAAATCCAGAAAATATCATGTGAAATCCATATCTCAATGCGAAATTCCATGAATATAACATATGCAACATAAAACAGTAATGTGAGCATATGAAGGAAAAACCGCTATCTAATTTCAACAAATTATTATATATCATGCGGTTTCTAATTTCTCCAAGTCCGTACAACATCAAATAAAGATGAACATGTAGCTATAGCCTGGTATACATAACCACGTCGGCATAGCAAGATATGTGTATCTACCATCAATAATGATGTAATACCCTCCAGGTATATGTACAAGTATGTATGCATGATGTACACGTAGCTATGTCTCATATGTGTATATACTATCACTAATGGTACAATACCATATAGGTATATAGGTAACTAGCATGTAGGCATGTCCAGGCATGTGCGTAAGCATGTAGGTATACAGGTATGCTATATGTCATATGCACAATAAAAATAAGGATTTTGTCTCAAGTTCCCAGCATATACAATATCACGTATGCATAGGTGTTGTGCATGTCATGGCAATTATTGACGGTGTGAGTGGCATACAATCAGTGCTCGTGCAACATGAACTGTCAATAATAGTGCAGTATCCAAGGATACAAGTCTAAGCACAACAAGTAATAATATGCAATGAAGTTTTATACACAATCTCTATATGTGCAATATAAGCATGTGGCTAATATCATATCATATCTAGCCCTGACGCATAACGCCATGCGAGCGATTCCCCTGTAGATGTTAAATCTACTCACAGCAATTCTCTTCTCTTAGCCGAAGTCGATATGCTTCGTCATCTAGGAATCCACGCGAAGGTATCTACAATCAATACCAAATCGCAAAGCTATCAACATCAAGTTCTGAAATCCAATACGACACGCGGTGCGCTCATAGGTTAGAACCTATAGCCTACGCATGCAAAACATCCAAACAACCCTCATCGTTGATGTAAAAACGTCCAACGCCCAAATACAATATCCCGTCGCAAAACCAAGAAATCTAAATACCGGAAAACATAGCCAAAACCCTCACTAAGATCGCTATACATGAAAACTGCCACGCCAAAAATCCAATCGCACCAATACTCATTCACAATACATATAATTATCGTCGATAATAATATATACGTCATCTCCACGACAATTAAAACCCACGTTTTATTTTACCGAAAAGCTAGTAAGCATCAATATCAAAAATTTAGCACAAGTCTAGAAATTTAACAGTTCTAGCCATTTCCAACAACACAAAGTAGCTTAATTTAGTGATCCAAACCATTTTCATAATTGTAATCTTACCCAAAAATGATTTAGAAAAACCTAGCTTACGATTAAGCTTAAAGACAATTAGGAAAAATAACAAATATCATTCTTACATTTTGCTTAACTTTTCCAAGTCTACACATCTTGCTTAACCACTTAAACACATCAAACCTTAACTAGTAAACTGTAAAGTGGTCTAAGAAATTATACCGATCGATCCGTGTCCTTCGGTCTTTAGCTATCATTCTACACACCTCGCGGTATCTCCGATCTCCGGTCTTCTCGTCGAAGTGGCACCACGTCAACGAATGTTTATACGGGCTCCCGCTTCAAACTGAAGCAACCCGAACATGAAATTTGCTAACCGACATGTCCAAGATTGAAGTACAGAGAGTGTAGAATATTTTGTCTCAAAGAACCCAAACCGTTGGGTGAAGATAAATTGAAGTTGCCTTTTTGGTTGAAGGAATGAGCTTAAGGTTTTAGCAAATAAATCATTTTTCACTCAAAGAAGTGCTCGGCAAAAATAGGGGGTTGAAATGGGTGTGGTCGGCCATTGAGGGGGGGAGGGTGAGCATAAAGAAAAGAGGTGACCACAATCATAAAGCTTATCACAACTACAAATATCCAAAGCTTAAGACAAAAGGAATTAAATGAAAGCTTATCCATTGAAGCCACCTTCCCTCAATCTAGAAACAATTCCATGACACATGCAATGACTCACCCACAAAACAAAATCCCAATCCTCACTAGATAATGATTTCGGCCACAACAAATGGTGAATGGATTTTTGGCCAAAAATGATATATCAACATCAACCAATAATTAAGTGCAAAAATAACACATTAAAATAATATTTTAATTAGGGAAAAAATCTATGTGAACCAAAACTTCCAATTGACCCCCAAAGCCCGCGCAATAGCACTATTCTAGTTAAACTAGGCGCGGTCAAGTCTGTACAGAGGTTTGATCACAATCGGGTTAAAACGGAAAACATCGACTATTTTACCCTAAAACAGAAAAATTCATATAATGATTTCCAAAACGTTACAGCGAGGTTAGGATTTTTTGAGAATAAAATTGGCTTTGCTCGGGACGAGCAAAAGATAAGTTTGGGGGTATTTGTTCATAACAGATTTTTGCATTTTTATACCGTCCATTCTTAATCACATTGCATATAGGTAGGTGCTTTTAATCCGTGTTTGTTGTATAAGTGCAGGTTATAGGTTCTCAGGTCTTACAGTGAAATTCATGAAAAGTTGCAACAAATGCAGGACTACGACCTACAATAGATGAATACTGATTTCCGCTAACCATCCGTATGATGCCGCCTACCAGTTCAAGGGACAAAATAGAAAATCGTTGGTCACTTCAATGCACAAAGTATAAGGGCAGCACAAGATCCAAGACTTCAATGCGGAGTTCAAGGCAAAAGTCCACTGCTGAATATCTGGAAGAGAACAGAAGAGCTTTTGAGAAACCAAGTGTACCAAACAGAAAATAATAGCAACGAAAGAAGCACTGAAAAAATGAACCAACAAATCCACCAAATGGCCGCGAAACCGCGGCTAAACAGGGACATCTGCCGTGGTTCCGCGGCATGTCGGTGGCGTGTCGGTGGCAGTTGAAGCTCCGCGTTGACCTGGCTCTTTTGGGGTAGTTTTGTAATCTCAGGTTTATCCCAGAATGTAAACTAGGGTTTCACCTTCCTATCTATAAATAGAATAGCTCAAAGCCAAATGAGGTGTACCTTCTTTAGTTTAGAATTTTTTAGATTTAATTCTGTTCTTTCCTATGAAAAATTGTAGCAAGCTATGAGCGTTATTTAATAAAAAAAGTAAAATGAGAGTTCTTTATTTATCTTGCTTGTTATTTAATTTCTGCATTTTTATTTTTGTTAATTTAGTCGCTTATTTTATTTGTGTTATTCTTTTGTTTTCTTTATTTTCTTTATCCTTAAACAATGATAATGCTTGAGTAAGATCCTTGCCAAGGTGAGGTTTCGAATAGCTAGTTGTAAATTCCGCTCAACCTAATTTCTTTCTACCTTCCTTTTTTTAATTATATCTTTTTAATGGGTGTGTAATCTTCTCACTTGTTAGGGCAGGAGAAGGAAAGTTTGAGAGAAGGAAATCACTCTCACTCTTTTCTTTGCCCAACACCTTAAATCGGACTCCCTTTAATTGAACCATAATCCGCTCACTACGGCACCCTATCCTACATGATAGCGGTGATCCCATAGTTAGACCGGTTGTGGTTGAATTAACTGGAGGTTAGAGATAAGAGCCAAGAACGGACGGACAAGGACCAAAAGGAAGAAGCTAAGCATGGAAAGCCTAGCTTATACTTGCAAGTTCCTTTCTAGTCGTGCTAATCCCCGTTGTTGTCGATTACCTTAGCACCAACATTAAATAGGGCATTGAAAAAGTGAGAGCTTCCTAACTCGAACTAATCTAATCCTAACCCTAGCAAGTCTTTTATCATCCTTTATCTGATCAGTAGATCTTAAAACAAAATCACCAATTTTTTGGATTTAACTCATTAAAACATAAAGAAAAAGATTCCATCTCCTTGTGGATTGACCCATACTCAACCGGCTAGCTACTAAGCGACACCGTCTTGATTGCGGTAAATTTAAACACAGAAAATCTCTAACAATCAGAGACCCCCCCATAAGCTTCTGTAAAAATACAGAAGGCTCAAAAAAACAACTGAGAATTTAATTCTTTTAAAGAAGAAGATCTCCCTCCTAAAAGCCCTAGGTAGAGAAAAAAGAAGAGATCAAAATATCTCCTTTACCTAACATACCATATCTAAGGGTTTAACCTTTTTAAAAGAATTTAGTTTTTTCTCTGGATCTGAGATCCATAAGACAAATCTTCCACAAGTTGAGAATTTAATTCTCATCGGGAAGATCTTGTTCTTGAGAATTAAAGATTCAGAGAGGAACATAGATACAAGAACGTGGAGAAAATGGAGTCCATAATACTCCAGGAACTTAGTTCCTCCAAATCAAGAACTTAGTTCTTTAACGAACCCGATCCAAGATCATCAAAATAGTGATCTTGGTGATCCTTAATGGTCAAACACCATTAAAATAGGTTTAACCTCTGAAAACATGAACATGGAAAATATAGAGTTCATAATACTCCAGGGACTTAGTTCCTTCAAATCAAGAACTTAATTCTTAAAGAACATGATCCCAGATCCTCAAAATAATGTTCTTGGTGATCGTTAATGGTCAAAATGCCATTAACAGAGATTTAAGTTCTCTAAAAGCATCAACAAAGATTAAATCTCCGAAAGAACTCAGTGCCTCACATGAAAAGCACGTGAGCGCTTAAGGCCAAGTTATATAGCGCCTCACGTGAAACACACGTGAGCTCCGGGAAAAGTTAGTGCTTAGCACTATTAGAGCGCCTCACGTGAAACACACGCGAGCGCCACAAAAGTTAATGTTTAGCACTATTGGAGCGCCTCACGTGATATACACGTGAGCGCTATATGCAGCTGATTGCTTAGCACTGCTGGGTGTTACAGAAACCCAATTTTAGCCCAAATTGGCTAAGCTTATATTCATGATATCCAAACTGATTTTAGTCTCAAACATGACTAATGATCTCTCATTGATGATATCCAAAATGATATTTATCCCACATCTCCTAAGATAATTTTAGTCTCAAATATGATTAACGATTCTTAGGTCCACCACCCTCTTTCCCTCAAATACGGGATTTGGTTTAAGGGTACATCTCTCCACACCTCTGATATATGTCGTTGTAATTCTTCAATGTCTTCAGAGAGGTGGCGGGTCCAGACAACCAACAACTCTTTTGTCGTCCCAACTTGATGTAAAACTTCATCAAGACTGGGAATGATATATCCCACGTTGATGCACTTCCAAATTAAGGTGCACGCCTCAAATCGGATCGCACTCCAAATTGGGTGCATCCATGTCACCATCGTTTACTCCGCTACATAGCAAATACACGTGTGCGCAAGTTTAATGTTGGACCGAAATGTCTTTAAACTAACATTCGTCCCCAAAATGGGAATGTTGGACCGAAATGTCCTTAAACTAAGCTTCGCCCCCAAATACGGTGATAATGGACCGAAATTTCCTTAAACTAATCTTCATCCTAAACAGGGAACATTGGACCGAAATGTCCTTAAACTAACATTCGTCCCAAACAGGGAATGTTGGACCGCGACGTCCTTAAACTAATATTTTTTGCCCTGCGGACTGTCTCCATAATGACTACCGTATACTATTCATGGGCTATTCATATATAATCTAATGATCAGTTGAGCCCATATGCTCATTGCTCATAAATTGATCTTAGTCTCAAATATGGCTAATGATACTTAGATCAAATCCAAATATCCTCTGAACCGATGGACCTCACAAATGTGAGATCTGCGTCCTAAGTTCACTCCCGTTGGAAAACCAAGATACCAAGGTAGGCCCTGTCAAGCAAAATTCTTGACCTAAACCCGAATATAAAAATATACAGATTTGGACTAATCCACGCCCTACGGGTGATGACAGAAACTAGTCCCCGTATACAATCCATGGGCAACCTAAACAAACTAAAACACAACCTACACGAAGTGAACTTCCGGAGCAGGAGAAAGTGGTTATCGCAATGCGGTAACGTAATTAACTGTAGAGGCTTGCGCCTGCAGGGAAGAGCGTCCCCACAATAAAAAATATCTCACAAACGAGAGGAAATATGATAAAGTCGCGTTACAACGGCCGCATCTGTCCAAATCTCCGATATACGGTGCCATAAATCAACTTGGTCTCTTCGGAGAGGTGGACAGATAAATCCAAATAGCATCTGGCCCCAGAATTCAAGCCAGACAACCCAACGCCTTGGTTTGGTCTTTCGGCAGTAAACAGAGCTAAAGTAACGCGACGATACTACATGATGCTACGTACATCATCGAGATATAATGACCTATGGAGAATAGGCGCTGTGAGATATCACTGTACATGGTGGATGAGAAAAACACCGGTGTCATTAGTGATTATATGATTTTTCATATTGCTAAGCAACTGCGAATATGCTATGTACATGGTAGTTACATGAGACTATGTAAACATGATCGTGTCGCTTATTTTCCGGTTCAATTTTCACTACTACAGTAATCGCTTGCCTCTACGGATTTAGTCGTAGGGACAAACCATTGCCTCTACGGATATATCCGTAGGGACATAAAATTCCTCCGTAAGTCCAAAGACCGCAGGTGCAAGTCTTCTTCCTGGACATGCCCCTATGGAGTAATAATTATCCCTACGCTTTACTCCGTAGGGACATAATCTTTATTTAATTTATTGGTTTATAAAATAAAATACGTATACCAACGGATTTATCCGTAGGTCCAGATAAATGTCCCTACGGATTTATCCGTAGGTCTAGATAAATGGCCCTACAGATTAATTCGTAGGGGTAAGTTTTACCCCTGTTACTGAGTTCATAGGGACAAAATATCAGATATTCTGATATTTTGTCCCTACGGCGAAATGTGTAGAGGCAAACCTTGTACCTATGGATTAATCCGTAGGTGCAACAGTTGCCCCTATGGACGGCGAAATGTGCAGGGGCAAATCTTGCACCTACGGATTAATCCGTAAGTGCAACAGTTGCCCCTACGGATTAATCCGTAGGGACAAAATATCAGGGTTTTTTTTAAAAAGGGGCTTCCCGTTTTTTTCCCGCCCCGTGCACAATAATATATACATAATATAACCAAATACATAAATATTCATAATCAACATCTCACGCATAATATATAAAAGAAATAAACAAACAGAATACGATATCAATCTAAATCATCGTGAACAAGCAAACAACCACCAATATCGTCCAAAATATATACAATATGTATCAGATAAGCACATACATCCTCAAAAATATAAATAAAGCTACCCTAGCTCGGTCAGCTCCTCCACATCTGATAATCGCCGTAATCTGGCGCATCTGCTCCTCGGTGCAACCCCGAGTCGTCAAAAACTCGACTAATGAAGGAGCGGACTGTTTGGAAGTCTGAGCGGGCTGTGGAGCTGTAGGAGCGGTCTGTGCAACCGCAGCCGAGGTAGTGGCTTACGGAGTCGCAGCCGAAGGAAATGCATGTGGAGCCACAGCCGAAGTAGCCTGCCGAATCTGTAAAATTTTGTGTGTGATAAACGAGTAAGAACGGTGTATTAGATTTTAATCGAATTCGTATCATCATCAAATTATTGCGAAACCCCAATCTAAGAATACTTAGGAACTTAGGCCTACTTTGGGTATCTAGTTTGGAAAACCGTAGTTTATTTTAATTAGATAGTTTTATGTAAGTGTGATTAATCAAAGCTATGTCTACAGCCAAATATAGTCAGGCTACTAATATTGCATATGTTACTATCTATAATGTGATATAATATTTTACTATTAAGTAATATACGTACCAAAATCTCCTTCAACTTCTCGATGGTGGACATCAAGGCGGCAACATCATGCTCCAGACGACGCTCACAAGGGGTAGGGGAAGTAATCGCCGGAGTGGAGACCAACCTCATATGGGCTCTGCTAGGACCTAGTTCCCAGCATTTCTACCAACCCTCATGGTGCCTCCATGTGCGGCATCTAGGACTAGGGTCAGTAGCATCGGATCGGTCTGTCCACTAAAATCGATCCCCGATTCCTCCGCATGTTTCACCACCCGCTCCTACACACACATTAACCATTAAAATATAAGTATATCATTTAAATTTGAACTTATCAAAACAAAATTTTCATTCGAATTAGAATAAATATTAACACTTACGTAATACTCCTGGGTAGCGGTGTCGGGGAATTGAAGCTCGCCCGTGGAGGGATCTGTCGAGGTGCCGTGGACGGCAAGATACGCGGTCAACACGCTCGGTGTACCACCCTGCGCCAGGGTCTGAGAGCTCTGCAATTCACAAAAAATTTACATATATTATAAAATAACTCTTAATATTGCATTATATCAAAATACATATATTGTAATTTACCGATGCCTCTATGGTACGAGTAATGTTCCTCGAGCCACCTGTGTAAGTGGGGCAACCCCTCTTCGCCGACTTCCTATTCTCCTTATTTTGATCGGCCTGTTTCTGCACAACACAATCAGATTTAGTTTTCTAATTAAGCAACACAAAAAAATAAATTATATACTAAATAATGAATAACATTTAAATTATAAACTTATTTGCGCTCAGAGTCATAATATTGGCACAAGAGAGGCAATGTATTTACGTCGACTCTGACAAAGGCCGGAATATATAGGAGAGCCGCTCTCTCTGCCTTGGGGGTCGCCAGCCATACCTAATAGCAACCGATCTTCAGCTCGTTCCTATTATATCGGACCTTAGATTGCATGTTCTTCATGAGGCCCAGGTACAGAGCGTGAAGATCGAGCACTCTGTCAGGGTGATCAGGGTCGGGTACAGGTTGAAAGTCGTAATCCAACTACAAATACAAAAAAATAATGTATTTAAATTACAAGTGTTAAATAATAATAAATTTATTGGATAAGTCAAATGAAAATATATATTAATACCCAAACCTGATCTCATAAGCTGGCAAATAAGCGTCGGTGCTGATCGCCCCACTCAACGTGAAGTGGATACTTCTTTTGGATGCGTCTCTCATCCTCCATATACCATCCGAATCTCTCGGCATAATCTCCAGTATCGCGATAATCAGGGGTAAAGAAGAGGGGGAATGGTGCCTCCTCCTTGCTCTATCAAGCCTCAGCCTGTGGGACTGATTCAGCCCTCAAGTCCACCTCTCGGGATGGGGCTGCCCTGCATCTACAAGAAATATCGAGATAAGCAATATTAAGACAAAATGATATTAAGAAATTGTCACGCCCCGCTTCCCACTGTACGGGTAAGAGGATGCGGCAGGGACACGACGTATTTACTCAGAAGTAAACGCGTTAATCGTAAATAAGCAATATAATTAATATACACAAGAAATGACAAGAGATATAAATAAATAGCAACTTTTTATTGATTAAACATTCTTTACAATAAAACTGGAAAGTAAATACAATACTGGAAAGCAATGCCTAAACAATGGCATATGAATTGAAAGTAAAAGTAAGTACAAGTAGACTAGAGCTCTGGGTCCTCAATGAACTGCTTTAAATCGTCCTGACTGGGATCGATCTACTGAGAGTCGGGTCCTCCTGACAACATTCCAAAAAAAGAATAGATAGGAATGTCGTCAGCGAACAATCGTTCGGTAAGTCCTAAAAGAGAAATAGAACAAGCAAAAGGAATAGATCTGGTTATTTATATTTTATTATACTAACGTAGATGTTTGTATCTTGGTACAGAATATATCAGTGTATGTGAGAGGAATCCAACTTTCCCCATGGACTAAGGTTTATGGAGTATAAGGCCCGTCAAAACCCACGCGACAACGGCAATGGATATTCAGATTAGGTGTATTATAGTGACCGTCTCATTCCACTTCTAATACATTCCGTACCAATCTACCCCTTAAAAACCCCATAAATGTATATTGTGTTGTTTTATAGATGTAAGACTTGCCGAGACCATGGTATAAATTGTTCATGTAAACGGATAAGGATGTAAACGGATAGTCATGTAGTCAAGTCAATATATATCTATGGTTCGGTCAAATCAAGTCATGTTGATATTTGATAGTGTTCTGGTATTCATGTTCAAGTTCCAGTATATATGGATTTATGTTGTATTGGAGTTATTTGAATTGTATTCATGTATGGATTGTATTCAGATTAGACTGAGACTCTGTCTGAGTCAGACACTTAAACAGAATTAGATTCCTGAATTAGGTTTTGGAGCTATCGGTAACTGCTGCACATGGACGGCAGGATTTATGACTTTTTCCAAGCCAATTACCATTGGTAATCCCGTTTTAGTTTTATACCTTAAATAGGCAAGCACCAACTTTCTCCGGCTCCCTTAGGCTCAAGAGAATTGGTCCCGCTTAAACCTATATTTACTAGGGTCCTTATTGTAATTTAATATAACTTGAGGGGGTTTTATGAAAAATAGTTTTAGTATACTTTCAAAATAAACCTCAAATATTTATTTATCGTATTTAGGGTTTTCATGGATGTAACTTTTAAAAGTGAGGTATTCTAGTGAATAAATACCTAGTTGAATAGTTCATGGTATTTTTGTGTAAATTTTACTTATATGGATTCTTGATGTATTTTCTTGAAACCTGTGATTCTTTTCTTTTGTTTAGAAAATATGTAATTTATTATATATTTAATATAGATGGGTTGATAATATTGATATATAATTATTAAAAAAATTATTTATTAAATAGAAAATCACGTTTTCCTTAAAAATTGTATTAAAAATTCCATCGCCATCGTATGCTCCATGAGGAGGTCTACATCTCGCTCTACTAGTCCCGAGGATGTGAATAGCCCACACCATCCCGATCGGTTTTCCCAAAATGGGTTGTAGAGTTATAATTGCAAGGAATGTAAATAACACAATTTAAAGAATACGGTTTTTAATAGTTTATGGTATTTTGATGTAACAGTAGTATTTGTCCCAAAATATTGTTTAAAGGAAATCGTGTTATGTCATGATGCGTGTTGTGAGAGATAGGACATTACCCCGTAAGATATTCTAAAGGTAATATAAGCAAAGGTATTAAAATATGTCATATGTAAGTTTGTGGTATTAAAACGAAAAAGTGAAATAAAAGTTGCATAGCATGGTATTTTAAGATGAAACTTGTTCTTAATTTTTTTTAAGATTACTAAGCAAGATATAACAAAATGGTTGATTGGTTATTAAGAAAGATTGTGTTTTACAACAAGTTTAGAATCGGATGTCGGAATAACTCCACTTTCGACGAGTTTTGAAAAGAGAACTTTTTAAATTAGGAAAAGAGAAGAAGAGAGGGGACTTACTAGATGAAATGAGAGAGGGGGGAGGGTTGAGGAAGGATTTGGAAGCTTCGTGGAGTCGCGGGGTCGCCGGAATCGTCTCGAATCATCGCCAGAACTTGACCTTGGGCTAACTCCACTTGTACTCTTCTTTGACTTGGAAATTTTTGAGGATTTTGAACAATAGATTTCAGAATGAAGAGGGCTAGGGTGTGGAGTTGTATTTATAGGGTATAATTAGGGTTTTGAGAATTGAAAAGAGAATTAAAAATGCATTAAAATAGGATTAAAGAGGTGAATTTAATTTCTCTGTTAATTTACAGAGAAATCAAACAGAAGAGGAGTAGTGGGGGTTGATTGAGAGATGCTTCTGCGTGCGTTCTAAAATCAAAGAATAGAATACCGCAATCAATAATGGTGTCGTTTAGTAGCTAGCCGATTGAGTACGGATCGGTCCACAGGGAAAACGTGTTCTTTTCTAATTGTTCTAACGAGTTAATTCCTATTTTTGGTAGGATTTGAATTTTATAAAAACTAAGATTGAATTTAATTTGGATGAAAACCTTGCTAGGGTTAGGATTAGGTTAGTTTGGAAAGTTAATTCTACGCACTGCTTCCTTTGCCTTAATTAAGAACATAGGTGTTAGGGTAATAATTAACAAAGGGGATTAGCACGACAAGGAAGAAACATATTTTCTTCCTTTTGGTTCTTATCCGTCCTTTCTTAACTCTTAGCCCTAAACTCTACGTAAATCAACCACTACATGTCTAACTAGGGAATCACCGCTATCTCATAGGATAGGGTGCCGTAGTGAGCGGTGGGTGTTTGATTTACATAGAGTCCTAATTTATAAAGTTATGAGGGCAAGAAAGGGGTGAGAGATTTCTATTTCTCAAATCTACCCAATCCTAACCCTAACAAGTGAGGAACTATTCACTCATTAGGGAAATTGCGAAAAATTTCATTTTTATAAAGTTTTTTCTTTTTAATTAACTAATGACTTGCAGATAAATAAAGACAGGTAAAAAATGCAGAGAAATAAAATTGCAATTAAGAAAAACACAAGATGAAAAAAATTAACTTACTTTATTGATGCACTCTTGACGATTACAAAGGAATTGAAATTTAATCTAGAATTAAAAAGAGGCATGCCCCAAAAGAGGCTGTAGGCTTTCCTATTTATAGATAGGAGAAACTCTAGGATTTACATCTGATCCACATTTAAAATTACAAGACTACCCTAAGAAAGCGGGGTCAAAGCACCGACACCACCGACACATTGCACCGACACGTGCTCTGCACGGCCGCGGAACAGCGGCCAGAAGTCTTATTTGGCCGTAGTTCCGCGGCCATATTGGGGGCTCTCTGTATCATCTTTCCAGGGTTGCTTCATGTTGCCTTTTTCTCCTGTTTTCTTCACTTGGTTCCTCAGACTCTTTTCTTCTTTTATCCAGATTTCCAACAGTGAAGAATTTGTGGACTTTTACCGTTAGCTTCGCGTTGAAGTCTTGAATCTTGCGCTGCCCTCGTACTTTGTGCAATCGAACCGTTCATTGATTTTCATTTGTTTCTTAAACTGTAGGCGGCATCAAACAGATTCATCTATTTGTTGGTCGTAGTCTCACATTTGTAGCGTCTTTTCACCATTTTCACTGTATTGTTCTGAGAACCTGTAAGCTGCAACTATTTAGCAGACATGGATCAAAAGCACCTATTTATTTGCAATATGATTAAGAATGGGGAATATAATAATGCAAATTTCTGATATGAACAAATACCCCAAACTTATCTTTTGCTCGTCCCGAGCAAAACTAATTTTATTCTCGAAAAAGCCTAACCTCACTTTCGCAGGGAATCGCGATTGCACTAAGCTCGTGCAACAAGTCATTAAAGCTCTAGGTGTCCCTAGTAGGAGGAGTGTTGTCTCCTGAGGGTTTTCAGCGGATACTACCCACAAAATCCGATCAATTTGGCCTTTTGACTCTCATTCTTCAATTCGGTGTTCTAGTAAGAAATTCTATCATCTTCAACTTAGAAATCATCAACCCGTATTTTTCACACTCAATTATCATTTAACTTAAGATCGTATATGTTTTGTAAATTTATTTAGGTTTTAGCATCTTTTGAATTTTCCTTTTAAGGTTCCATCTCAACTTAAGAATTTTTATCATCTCCACTGAAGATATAAGCCCTATCTTTCATTCCTATCTCTTATCCAAACCCCCATCATATACCCCTACGTGTGTGTATGTATCATCCCTACACCTGGAAATTCAATTCAAACTATCATACTCTTGTCCATCGTCCAAAGTACTTTTAGTTGGTGAATTTTAGATGAGATTGCTCACACATCCTTCATGCGACCGTTAATACTTCTTGAGGTACTAACGACCGATTACAAAATGTGTTCGCGCATTTAGGCATAATTCCTCGTCTTGTAATACCTAAGGCTTTAGCAGTGACTCCCAAACCAGTTGGTCTAAGACACTAGGTGATAAAGCATCCTCGCTATATATTTTTTATTTTATGCAACCTTAAGTAATTACAAAACCAGTGTTCATTTTTTTTTATATCTCTTTATTCACACTTATTCTCTTATTTAATTTTTTCTCATACTAAGGATTTTAGACAAGAGCAATTCAAGGTATCCTCTACCATCCCAAGTTTCAAGGTGCGTGTATGTACGAGTTGTAAGGTATATATTTTCAGAATTTAGACTAAAGGTTCGGAATTATTTTTCAGAGTTACACTTCAATAAAAATTTCAATACTCTTCCCTTATTTTGACTTAGCCCAAGAACTGAACTCAAAATTTGCCTATTTCTAAATAAATTACAAGGATATATATTTTCTACCGTTAAACTTTAAGAAAGGTTATTTTTAGGGTTTTTTAATTTACTAAATTTAGGATATAGTTTTTCCTAGTTAGTTAACCGTCTTGTCAAACTTAAGTCAAATATGGCCAAATTGATAAATTATTTTATCTTTTTAGTTTTTCAATTTTTTATTTGATTTTTTTTCTTTTATATTTTTTTTATTTTCATTTTTTAATTTTTACAATTTTTTATGAAGATGCAATGCAGAATTAAACATGCAAAGAAAAAAAATTATGTACAAAAATAAAAATATGCAATGCAATGATAACTATTTACAAACCACCTCCTCTCCCAAACTTACCAAAAGCAGTGCCCTCACTGCTCAGGACCTCGCCGTCCCCTTGAACGTGAACGGGAACATTCCTCTCACGCTAGCAGCGTAGATACCCCATGTTCAATCTCTGTCACCCGGTGATCCAAGTTGGTCACCATCCCCATCAAATTATCAATCCCCCTAATGGCTCTTCTAAGAAGACTTGCATGTTCTATGGGGGTAAGCTCTTTCTCGCTCGCGGTCGAGCTGGAGCTGGGTGTTCTGGCGAGTACATGTTCGGCCGGTTCTCTTCGCGACCATACATCAGTCAGGCGGGTATAGGACGTGGATACACCCTCAATAAGAGGCCTAATGGGTATACCTCCATGCATGTAAAACTCAAATTCCTCCACAGGAAGGAAATAGCGACACAGTTGTGTCACTAACATAGGGCATGGGTAATTTGCGGCCCTTTTGCCAGCACCAATTGAATTAAGCAAAACCGTGCACATGTCAAATCTCGGGTTCCTAGTCATTAATGTGTGTATGATATGAAGAGATGGGGTGAAAAATGTGGTGTTATGTGAACTGCCAAAAATGTTGTTTTGTGACCAACGGCACACGGTTAATACATTAGCGAAGAGAGTTCTAGCCTGTATGTCCTTCCTAGGTTCTTTCGAACAGTCATTACCCATTAAGGGTAAGTAGTCTTCAAATTGAAGGGGTTGGTCATGAACAGGTAATCTAGGAATTAAGATGACTTCATGGATGAAGTCCCTATCAATGATTATTTCCCTATCGCCCCAAAGTAATTTAATAAAACCGTATTGTGCTAGGCAACCTTCCTCCATGCACTCATAAAAATGAGTGACTAGATCTGGAAGAGTGTAAGCATTGGGATGATTGTAAATTAAAAAATTCCACCCTCGCCGTGTGATCTCCTCACCAAAATAACTTCCGTAAATTGTGTGTGAAAAGATTTGTGAAAAATCTCGTTCTAATTGCATTGTTAGTGCCATTCAGAAAATTCACAGATCTATTAAAAAATTTAAAAGAGAGGGAGAGTTGATGCAAACCTCCTCTGAAAAAAAATCAGAGGGTGAAGAGGCAAAGGCGCGGTGGTTGCGCGGCAGAAGGAGGCTCTGGGCGGCGGTTCCGCGGCAAGAGGAAGCGATCTCTATGAACTTGCTGCGACGGCGGCTAGGGTTCGAAGAATTGAAAATTTAGGGTTTGGTAAAATCAGAGAGGGGTCGGGTTTTATTTATAGGGAGAAATGTGTTGGTTATTTGCAAAAATCCCCTCTTAAAAAGAGGAAATTATTTGTAAATAAATTTTTATATTTTTTAATTATTTTTTTCATTTTTTATTCTGAAATTTTACAAAAATACCCAAAAAAAATTGAAATTTTTTTATATATTTTTTTTATTTTTATGTTGTTTTTATATAATTACAAATGGTACATACTCCCAAACTTGTTTGAAACAGTGTTTTGGCTAGATAATCGAAATTTAGAGGTAGATGGAGGAAGATTAGTCAATGTAAATTGGCTTCTGCAAAAACAGGAGCTCCTTTGAAGGGTCCGCAGTAAGGAACGGTTTAATTCGATGTCCGTTCACTTTAAACAGTGAACCATCCTCTAGATTTTCTAGATCGACCGCACCGTGCGAATATACGGTGCGTATCATAAATGGCCCTTTCCATCGAGATTTGAGCTTGCCAGAATGGAAATGTAACCGAGTGTCGTAAAGTAAAACCTGTTGACCAGGTTTAAAGGTTTTCGCATAAGGTGTTTATCGTGGAACACCTTCATTCGGTTTTTGACGATTACAACATTCTTGTAAGCTTCAGCCTGTAGGGTTACTAGGCATACTAACAAGGTTCTACAACGCATCAACCATGCCCGATTAAAATTTTAGCCGTACCAAATAACCCTAAACAAGATCGTCGCTAGATTATTAGGGTTTCGCAAGCTAGTAAACTACATTTACTACTAAGGGAATACGAAATACAACCTTTGTAGATCGGTCCTTCACTTCTAAAGCTCCTTGTTGAAGTCCCTTCGCTGCGATCGTGGCTCTCCCGAGCACTTGTATGGCTTCACGAGGCGAAAGAAACGTCCTTGCTTGAAGTCTTCGAGGCCGAAGAAGATCTACGTCAAGGGAATATCAACTCAAGCTTCTACTTCACTAACTAGAGAACTAGTAAAGCAAACACCCTAAACTAAAGTGCTAGTCTAGTAGAGGATGGAGAAATAGGAAGTGGGTTCTCTTTAGAATTTTATTTCTCACAATCTATCACTCTCTTTTCAAAACCCTAGCAAGCTTTTTCTTTTGCTCAATGAAGAAGAAGATGAACAAAAGAAAAATGAGAAAGATAATGATACGTGAGTGAGCTAACCATGGTGAGTGAGAATCATATACTAACTCATGTAGAGACATAACCATAGCTAATCCAAAATGGTTAGGTTAAATAAAAATCTAAAGTAAAACAAAGTTAGTGGACTTTGTCAAAGTATCCACAAGCTTCTACAAGCTTTATGCTTTTGACCTAAGCTCCACTAATTTGTAATTACCCTAAATAAATATAAACCACCATTTAAATATAGAATGGTGTATGTCTTGCACACCCATGTATGATGTATCATCAACCATGATACAAAAAGAAAATACATTTTAATATATATCACATATATATTAAATTTTTGTACATGTGAGAAAAAACCTAAAGTGAACAAGTGTTAGTTAATGTAAACTAGTATATCAAATATACAATTATACAATAAATTATTAAATCAACACTTGACTTAATAATCCGGTCATATCACATTGTAGCGTCTTGAAAAGTCGTTTTGGTGTTTTCCTGAAATTCGGTGAAAATTCGGTATTTTTCCGAAAACCGTCTTTCTTGTTATTTTGCAGTTTAGGGCTAATTATACTTAAAATGGATAGGTAATTGCTTGTTTTTAGTAGCTAATGAGTTAATTATGAAATTCTGGTTGTTTAAAAATTTTCTCTAATTTTTCAATTTTTTAATATTATTTTAAGCCGGTAAGAAAATACATTAAATTAGCGATAAATACAATTTTTTCCGGGCTAATTTTAATCTCTAAAATTATGATAATTATAATCTAGTGATAACATTAATTTTTAGTAATTTATTTTGATTTTTAACGAATTTTTATGTTATGAAACGAATTTATTGAATTTTGAGCTAAAACTTGCAATTTTTGAGTTGTAGGGGGCCTTTTTGCATAAAATTTCTTTTGTAAAACCCCTCTCTCTTTTCCCTCAGCCCTAGGACAGCCCAACCCTGACCAAGTCCAGAAAATTCTGATCTCTTTTCTTTAGTTGCTTTCTTGAGTTGATTTAAGGGGTTTTTTGGATTTATTTTAATTAAAATGAATAAAGTAAGGTGCATTTGACTTTGTGGACTTGACCCATGACCTTCCCCACTTGCCCACACCCTCCCCCATTCCCCTTGCTGGCCGAAAACCTGCACCCTCTTTCTTCAACTCTTTTCTTTTCATTTTTCTTCAAAGTTCTTCAAAAACCACATCAAAAATCCTAAAATCCTTCTCTTTTTCAACACAAAATCCTTATGCTATCCTTTCCTTAACCATTCTTGCTTGGATCTTGGTGCTTGAGGCCATCAATTGGAGCAAAATTTTCTTGCTTGATCCATAGATCAAGAGGTATAATTTCTATCATGTTAAATTCTTTTGTTTAAGTTGTTATGTTAGATGGTTTAGTGTTAATTTAGTGTAGTTTAATCTAGTTTCTTAGGTTTTGCTTGAAAATTTTAGCTAGGGTTTTGAAGCCATAATACTTAATTAGATTGTTTTATAGTTAATCTAGTGGTTAATTAACTAATCCATATAGTTATCTTGTTGATGTAGTTTTCAATTATGCTAATTTGATTAAATTTAGAAGTGTGAAATTGCTTTTTAGGATTTTCAAGAGAGGGTTTTTGTATGGAATTGGTTTGTGAAACATGATTGGTGAGTTGATTAAGTTTTAGAAAACATTATTTGGTTGATTAAACCTAAATTGCTATCTAGTATTTTGCTAACCTAACCTAAGAGGTTAATTTTCTTAAGTGGGCTTTGTTGTGTTAATTTAAAGTTTCAAGTGAGGAAATTGATTGGATTTTGCTAAGTTATAAATTCAAGAAATGGTTGTTTATGGAAAATAGGATTGGAATCATTGTTGTTGTGTTATAATTAGTGTTTGTAGATTGCTTGTAGTGTGGTTGGGCGATTGTGCTAGATTGTAGTCGTTTTGTCGCTAATCGGCGATTTTTTTTTTGCACCGATTTTGGATTGAAATGGTTACTAGATTTTTATATAAATTATGTGATGAATTATTTTTGATATCTTGATGATTGTAATGGCTTGTCCTACGACTTTTAGGATGCGTGAGTGCGGATTTTTGGGTAGTCGGGTTTTAGTTTTGCCGGGCGACCAAATCGGCGTTTTTTGGCAGTTTTTGCGATTTTCGCGTGTGTTCCGCGCACTTTGTGCACGTTGTACCTAGCTAGCGAACTTTAGTAGTTTCGTTGGGGTTTTGCGTCGTTCTTGAATGTGTAACCTTATGTCTGGTATTGATGTAAATTCCAGGTTCGGTCGCGGAGACGTCAGACGCGGCGCGAAAGGGAAAGGCGGTGATTGGACACAGCAAGCCAGGGATCCCGGTGAGTAGATTTAACATCTACGGGGGACGATCGTTTGGATGGCGCAAGTCGCCCGATAGATTTAGTAAACTGAAAAATAGTAAACTGGATAACCACTTGTGACATTAGAATAATATTACTGGCATGATAATTGCTGCAATTAGATCAATATGTTATACCCATATACGCAAACTCAATTGTAGGACACATGCACCATTACCAGGTTTTTATATGCAGCACGAGCACTATTCATGCTTACACACACACCCTGGTAATTGCCATGCCACCACACTAGATAACATTTAAATTTAAACCTTTTACTAATTGATACTTAAACTGGTGCTATTGCCTTTAATTCCTTAAAATGAAACCGTAGAATTGCTATTCATGTGCATGTACTTCATCATATTAATTGTTCATGCTTAATCCATTAATCACACATCACAACTTGATTATTGATATCATACGCATTCATTATCATTGATATATGCACTTATGAGGATTTCTTGAGATTTTATGATATTGCTGGATTTCGGGGGAAAGCCGCAAAATTTCTAAACTTATTATATTTTAAAAATATGTAAATTGCGGTTTTCTAGTGATGTAAGTGTCGTCCACCATGAGTTTGCTGTGGATTTGGAAATCCGTGTCGAGGAGTGGAGGAACCGGCACGGGTACATGGTGGGCCCGGTAAGGTACCCCGGGGCAAGAGGAATGTGGTGATGACGTTGAGCCTGGCAGGGGACGGATTACCTACCGGTGACTGTTTGGGACGGCGGATATCCAGAGGATACCGACCGTGGCCGCTAGATGATGAGATATTGATATTTGAGATGGGTCAGCCGGACGGCTGAGGCCAGAGATACATTTATGAGATTTGAGACAGCTTTTGGGTGTCGTTGCTGAACACCGATTTTCGTCGATTCATTGACATTGCTGGCATTCTAAAAGAGTTTCAAAGACAAAAAGAGATAAAATATTTCTTATATATACCTATTGAGACCTCAGATTTTCATGTTGCATACATATTAGCACACTGATATGATATACACACCTGCTAGTGCATCCAGTCATACCTGTATTTTAGATGCTAGGATGCTTGTGTGCATGCATACGATAGCCTTTGCAGATGTTATTTATTACTCACGAGTTGGCAACTCACCCCCGTTGTGCCACAGTCTTTTGCAGGTCCGCTCCGTCAGTTCAGTAGCGGCGGGCGCACTTGTTCTTTTGCCTCTTTTGCCTGAGCTCGAGATTTGCTCATAGGTGGGTTATGTTATTATTTTGTACCACCTTGTATATTCTTGTATCTAGTGTACTCCATCTACTGTTTCTACCAGATTATTGTATATTGACCTAGAGATGAGACTGTGAGGTTTGTGGATTTTATGCTGTATTTTGGGGTCGAGCTCACTTGAGCCGACATGCTACTTTTTCATGCTTCCTTATGCTTTATTATGCTTGTTGTCATTTACATTGCGTGGGATTTGTGACCGCCTTATGGCGAAGAGCTAGCTCCCGCTTGGGGATGCCCTATTTTGTTGGATTCATGTATATATTTTGTTGTACCCATTTTTGGGGGCCAGTATTTACAAAGGAGACTCTGCCGAAATTTTCGGGAAAAGTTGGTATTGTTTTTAAAAAGTGTTTTACATGACTTATTTGATAAACTTGCTTTCAAATGTTTGGGTTTTCTTCACTCTTTTGCTTAATTGGTTTTGTTTTCTGGGCTTTGGCTTACTTATTTTACGGACGTTTTTAGACGTTGCGTAAACTTAAGTGCCAGTCACGTTCCGTACCCTGCGGGTCGTGACACACATATAACCGACTAACATCCAATTTATCGACTTATCGAATCAACACTTGATTCGATAACCCGGCTATATCATATATAACCGACTGATACATAAAGTCGCGAAAATAGAATACGGTATCACATACACGCATTATTCTCGGTCCCGCACATATCACATACGTGCTCCTATTTCGTTTTGCCTGAGCCAGTAAAACCTCTATGTAGGACTCTAAAGACTCGTCAATACGCCGGCAGTAGGTAATGATCACATCAAGCACCCACAAGCCGTCAGCAGTAGTAGCTGGACGTAACGGCTACCCGGGTAGTGAGCGATCAGAAGATCAGCAAGTAAGCCCGCTCCAACTCCTGTAAAAGCCTGCCGATAACACTTCCCGTACAGTCCGGTCTTCTCGTCTGATATGTCGCATATCAAGTCTAGGGGTGGTAAACGTCATACCCCAATAACTGATAAGTCGTGCCGATGTGAGGCTCATAACGGGTCAAGAAACTACTGGTAACACTTACCAGTAAATCTCTAAATCAGCCCTGGCTAGGGACTTCCCTATTACGGCCAATCGAGCACAGCGCAACATCAACCCCCAATACCGGGAGAGACGAAACCCCTCCTATCGCTCATTGCCGCCATGTGACTCGGGATTGTACCCAAAAACCATCGTTTTGCATGCCCTCATGGATGTGGTAAGGTGGAAATCAAAGCACAGTGGGAATCACACAAGACTCTATGACGATCTCGAGTCTACAGACTAACCTGCACAAGTGTCACCAGAGAACTGCCATCTGACGTAAGGTATAATACCATCTGGGAGTTCTCGACGAGTCCGTCTAGTATACCCAGTCTCCACTGAGCACCCGTATACCATCTCAGATGTCAAACACCAATGGATATGGGATCATCCATCGCCCATCTCATGGGTCGAGAAGCGTATACGCTAGTCTACACTGGTATATTGATGCCCCGTTTCGATACACCCATGACTAGGGACCTTGAAGGATGTACTTATGGACTACCATGTCCCCACTAGTATGATCCGCATCATAGACCTGGTAGTCAAGTACACATCCTAAGGGCTTTACCAACATGTAACTATAAGACAATATAAAGAGACAAGTGTACATGTTAAGATAAAGAGCAACCAGATAGTATACTATCATGTCGAGCAAGAAAGTCCTCTTTATATATGTCCAAGCATCCAATATAATATACATCATCTGTACAATACTGGCTTCTAGGGCATACATACAACTAACAATCTCCTACTTGCACTAGGGCCAGCTGCTGTAGTATCGCATACCAAGCATCCCGAAGAGTTTCTCAAACTGTATCTGGGGAATGGCCTTCGTGAGTGGATCCGCTGTGTTGTTCTTCGTGTCAACCCTCCTGACCTCGATCTCCCGGCGATCAACTATCTCCCGGATCAGGTGATACCGCCTCAGAATATGCCTGGATCGCTGATGGGACCTAGGTTCCTTGGCCAAAGCCACCGCTCCATTGTTATCATAATACAAAGGTATTGGATGCTCAATGGATAGAACCACTCCAAGTTCAGTGATGAACTTCTTGATCCAGACAGCCTCTTTGGCAGCATCGTTGGCAGCGATGTATTCAGCCTCCATCGTCGAGTCTGCCACGGTTTCCTGCTTGGAACTCTTCCAGCTAACCGTCCCTCCATAAAGGGTAAAGACAAATCCCGAGTGCGACTTAGAGTCGTCATTATCACTCTTGAAGCTCGAATCGGTAAATGACTCTACTTGGAGTTCTCCGTTACCATACACCAAGAGCATCTCTTTAGTCCTTCGCAAGTACTTGAGAATGCTCTTCACAGCTGTCCAGTGACTCTTTCCAGGATCAGCTTGATACCTACTCACTACACTTAGTGAGTATGCTACATCGGGTCTGGTACATAGCATCGCGTACATGATAGAGCCTACAGCCGAAGCATAGGGTATCCCTTGCATGCGAGCTCTCTCCAAATCAGTCTTAGGAGACATCTCTTTGGAGAGAGTGAGTCCTGAGATCGTGGGTAAAAACCCACGTTTGGACTCTTCCATACTAAACCTCTTTAGTATGGTGTCAATATACCTGGATTGGGACAATCCCAATATCCTTTTAGATCTATCTTTATAGATCATAATTCCCAGTATGCAGGAGGCATCACCTAGATCTTTCATTGAGAATCTTTGTGATAAGAAGAGCTTGACCGATTGCAGCATAGGAATGTCATTTCCTATCAAGAGTATGTCGTCCACGTACAATACAAGGAAGACAACCTTACTCTTTGCCACCTTCTTGTAGATACAAGGTTCATCTACGTTTTTGACGAAATCAAACTCTTTGATAACGACGTCAAAGCAGATGTTCCAACTCCGCGATGCTTGCTTTATCCATAAATGGATTTAAGCAGCTTGCATACCTTCCCGCTGCTCCCACTATCTACGAAGCCCTCTGGCTGAGTCATGTACACGCACTCTTCTAAATCACCGTTTAGAAAGGCGGTCTTAACATCCATTTGCCAGATTTCGTAGTCATGATATGCAGCGATGGAAAGCATGATCCGGATGGATTTAAGCATAGCCACTGGAGAAAAGGTTTCGTCATAGTCCATACCTGGTCTTTGACGAAAACCCTTTGCAACAAGTCTAGCTTTGAAAGTCTCCACTTTCCCATCTACACCAAGTTTTTTCTTGAAGATCCACTTGCTCCCAATGGGTTTTACCCCTTCAGGAGCATCTTCCAAAGTCAATACTTTGTTGGTGTACATGGATTCCATCTCGGACCGCATTGCATCCAGCCATTTCACTGAGTCCCCACTCGAAGCTAGTTGGGTCATCATCAACCATGATGCAATCCTCGCTCCCACCATCCATGAGAAAATCGTAGTATCTCTCTGGTGGGTGAGGAACCCTACTAGATCGGCGGAGTAGCTGGGGTTCATCGGGAACTACGGAATCCTCTGGTTCCCCTAGATCTTCTGTTGCAGCTTTTGTAGCTGGAACCTCTTCCAGTTCTACCTCATGACCACTAATCTCTTTTGCAAGAAATTCCTTTTCTAAAAAGGTGGCATGCCGAGAAACAAACACCCTTTGTTCCTCAGTGTGGTAGAAGATATACCCTTATGAATTCTTGGGATATCCTACAAATTTGCATAGAACAGACCGTGCCTCGAGTTTGTCCGGATTTTGTCGTTTGACATAGGCTGGACAACCCCATATCTTTACATAGTTAAGACATGGTCTCTTCCCTTTCCATATCTCATATGGAGTGGTAGGCACAGATTTAGTGAGGGCCATATTCAATAGATGTATGGCTGTCTCTAGCGCATACCCCCAGAAGAAAATAGGTAACTCAGCTGTGCTCATCATAGAGTGCACCATATCTAATAGGGTGTGATTCCTCCGTTCTGATACACCGTTGTGCTGTGGTGTATATGGAGGAGTTAGCTGAGAGAGAATCCCATTCTCTTTTAGGAAGTCCAGGAATTCATCGCTCAAGTATTCACCTCCTTGATCAGATCGAAGGATTTTAATACTTTTCCCGGTTTGGTTCTCGACTTCTTGTTTATATTCTCTAAATTTCTCAAAAGCTTCAGACTTGTGTCTTATTAAGAACACATGTCCGTATCTTAAGAGATCGTCAGTGAATGTAATGAAGTACGAAGAACCATCCCTGGCATGTGTAGACAAGGGACCGCATACATCACTATGTATCAGTCCCAAGAGTTCGGTAACTCTTTCTCCGTGTCCCGTAAACGGAGTTTTGGTCATCTTGCCTTTGAGACATGACTGGCAAGTGTCATAAGATGAAAATTCGAACGGTTTCAAATATCCATCCTTATGCAACTTAGCTAGTCGTGTCGCATTGATGTGACCCAGTCTACAATGCCACAAGAAGGATTCGTTCAGTTTTGAACTCTTCCTCTTGTGTGTGTTTGTTATGCTCAGAACTGTAGATTGATTTAGAACATAAATGCCATTGTACAACGTGCCTGATCCAACCAACTTTTGGTTTAGGAAAATATTCATAACATTATCCTGTAATACAAAATTATATCCATCTTTACTCAACAAAGAAACCGATATAATGTTGCATATCAGGTTTGGCATGAAATAGCATTCGTCCAGAATCAATGTATTACCAGTTGGCAATACAAGGTGATATTCCCCGACGGTTTTAGCTGCAACAATTGCACCATTTCCAACCCTTATGTCTTTATCACCTTCTCCAAGTTCTCTATCTTTCCTAAGCCCATGTAACTGATTACATATATGGGATCCTGACCCGGTATCTAATACCCAGGACGTAAAGCAAATGGAGAAACAGTTCTCTGTAACGAACACACCCGAAGAAAATGCATCAACATGTACTTTCTTCATTCGGGTGGCATGGGAATCCTGGTATTCCCCTATATCCTGTTCAGTCTTATAACTTTTATAAGAAAGAACGGAACCAACGTTCCCCAGCACAGTATAACATGCGGGTTCGGTCAATACATCCATATTATTATCTTTATTAAGACATGATATGGTCGCTACCTGGAGAGAGAGAGAAGAAAACACTTTAGCGTATGCTCTTGCAAGATCAGATTGGTTATTATTTTATCTAATCAGGATGGCTCCCACTGTTTTTATCAAATCTTTCTTCAAACCCTAAAAGGAAAAACTAGCTGGGATTAATTACACCTTACAATTTCGCCAATCTTTCAGCCAGGCCAGTTTCGGTACTTTGAGGGAGGTTCCCCGTGCTTTCGCACGGACCTAATTAAAGTAAACCTCGTTTTCCCAGAGGCGTAACCCCGTTGACACCTTTCTAGACACCTACTTGATCGGCTAATTGTCCTGTGTAAAACTCTCCCAGGAGTAACAATTACTCGCAGTGGGTATCGGGATCCAACTATCTCATAGAAGGTATGCAATCTCATTGCAAATTTCAACACTTGAAATTCCCGATAATATTTTTCCCCTAACGTGCTATGACCTTGACGAAAGCCAACAAACTATAGCCCGCTAGTCAAGTTCAACCCGTAGATTTCTTGACTGAATTAAACCCACCCGCACGACCCTTGACGAAAGCCAACAAAGCCGTACGACTATCCTAATCCAGTCGTATCATATGCAGTAGATAAGCAGCATCGTACACTATACCTTGACGAAAGCCAACAAATGCAGCACGAATACTATATACAACTTATCTGAAATGACGGAGGGCTACGACAGGTTTTTTCTAAAAACCTATTGCGTAATGAACTTGATATCGTTGTAGAATCATGTGAATTTTGAAATGGAGTGATTTTGAGGCTTTTATTAGTTTTGCTAAAGAGGTCACTCCTGGTGAAGGGATCTCGGCTCTTTCCTTATGGAATAAGGTGTAGGATATATCATATATATCACTATGCAAAGCAAAACTCCAAAAGCAATTAAAAGCAAACCGAGTGTTGTAGCATCTGCCAGTTTTGCTAAAGAGGTCACTCCCGGTGAAGGGATCTCGGCTCTTTCCTCATCGAATAAGGTGCAGGATATATCATATATATCGCTATGGAAAGCAAAACTGTAGCTACCATTTTTGAAAAATTTGATTCTACAACATCTTTTAGGTTTGTTTTCTTTCATTAATCACATTAACGAAGTCCCATCATTCAAGTCACCTAAACATCACAGATAAATACGACGTACACTTATGCCATCCGCATTCGCCTCGATGTCCCCTCGTGCACCGTTAGGTTACGTAACTAACGGCAGAGCGGGGCAGGGCTAGCGTGGGTGTAAAACATAAGTAAGGTCTATATAATATATCTTATATACTATATACAGTATTTATCACAACACATCAAATGATCACATCACAGATATCGCAGCAGAAGAAACATATGAAACATTGGATATACTAAGGCGTCCGTGTTTTATTTTGAGCCTCTATAAAACACGGATTCCACGGTCGCGATGCATAGCCAAACCCACACCCCCAGACCCCTACGAGAGCGGCAAGCAACCCTTCCAATTCTAGAGTTAGGAGACCCGGACTCGACTCCTTGAGTTGGTCTCCCACTGGACTCTAGAACCCGGTTACTTGTGCTCTCCTCCTTGGGTCTATCCTAGTGCGGAAAAGTAAATAATATACAAATGGTGACATCGACCTCATCCCGGAAGTGCCCCAATAAAAGAATATTACATACATTTAATTTTACATGAATGAAAATAAAAAAACTCTCATCTCACATAAAACCCCGGCTATTCAGAACACGACAATCCAATATAACATATCCAGCAACACATAACATCACATGTCATCAACGTAAGTAAATATACGTATCCCAATTGTCGTTGACATATAGCAACGAAACCGGCAATATCACATATTACACTTACGGTCACAGAAAGAAAAGTGTAAAACTACAACATTTGGAATCCACAATCTCTTTAGACATCGTAAATCCGAAATATCACATACTTCGCATTTCATGCCTAACTGTATGAATTCCACATATTGTATCACATTCCAGATAAATAGGCAGTATTAAACTTTCCGATCGAGTAATCAAATACCCAAGATTTCCTTAATAGCTCAACACTTGAGCGGAGTTCAAAAATTCCAGAATACTTCACAGTAGCAACGGTCCAGCCGTAGAAGGGTCAAGCCAACGCCTCACATGTGGCACGTCGTACTGCCCCAAACCCTAAGGTTCAAAAGGCAGTTCAAGACGGTCACGTAATCGAGTTAAGGTTTGTTGTCTTCTAGAGGGTCCATCGCATTACTTGCACGTTTTTCCGAAAGATTTAAATCCGAGAAAAATTCAACACTTGAATGTTTTTTGTGCCGGGAAATAATGAGTTAATGATATCCGTTCGAACATTTTAATAGTTTCTAAATATCCGGAAAACAGCACGAAATTAAATATTCCGATCGAATCAACGAATACAAAATAAACCCCAGAATACTCAACACTTGAGTCAGATTAAAAATACCCAGAAAATATAAATAACAGAAATAGAAATTACAGTGTAAAAACGAGTACATATATCCCCTTTACTCCCGTGGATCCGCGGCCTAAGCGCGGTACGGCCGCGGTTCCGCGGCGGTTTGGATGTATTATGTGTTCGTTTTTCACCACAATTCTTATAAAATCCTGCTGAATTTTTTAGGTATTTTTAATATAGAAAAATCACAGTTTTGAAAAAATGTACAGAGAGGGGGTTAACTTTGACATATCGGGGTTCGTTCGGAGTTTTAACTTCGTAAACACGTCGCCTAATACTCTAGCTAGGCTCTGATACCACTGTAGGGTTACTAGGCACACTAATAAGGTTCTACAACGCATCAACCATACCCGATTAAAATTTTAGCCGTGCCAAATAACTCTAAACAAGATCGTCGCTAGATTATTAAGGTTTCGCAAGCTAGTAAACTACATTTACTACTAAGGGAATACGAAATACAACCTTTGTAGATCGGTCCTTCACTTCTAAAGCTCCTTGTTGAAGTCCCTTAGCTGCGATCGTGGCTCTCCCGGGCTCTTGTATGGCTTCACGAGGCGAAAGAAGCGTCCTTGCTTGAAGTCTTCGAGGCCGAAGATGATCTACGTCGAGGGAATATCAACTCAAGTTTCTACTTCACTAACTAGAGAACTAGTGAAGCAAACACCCTAAACTAAAGTGCTGGTCTAGTAGAGGATGGAGAAATAGGAAGTGGGTTCTCTTTAGAATTTTATTTCTCACAATCTATCACTCTCTTTTCAAAACCCTAGCAAGCTTTTTCTTTTTCTCAATGAAGAAGAAGATGAACAAAAGAAAAATGAGAAAGATAATGATCAAGTGAGTGGGCTAACCATGGTGAGTGAGAATCATATACTAACTCATGTAGAGACATAACCATAGCTAATCCAAAATGGTTAGGTTAAATAAAAATCTAAAGTAAAACAAAGTTAGTGGACTTTGTCAAAACATCCACAAGCTTCTACAAGCTTCATGCTTTTGACCTAAGCTCCACTAATTTGTAATTACCCTAAATAAATATAAACCACCATTTAAATATAGAATGGTGTATGTCTTGCACACCCATGTATGATGTATCATCAACCATGATACAAAAAGAAAATACATTTTAATATATATCACATATATATTAAATTTTTGTACATGTGAGAAAAAACCTAAAGTGAACAAGTGTTAGTTAATGTAAACTAGTATATCAAATATACAATTATACAATAAATTATTAAATCAACACTTGACTTAATAATCCGGTCATATCACATATAACCGACTAACATCCAATGTATCGACTTATCGAATCAATACTTGATTCGATAACCCGGCTATATCATATATAACCGACTGATACATAAAGTCGCGAGAATAGAATACGGTATCACATACACGCATTATTCTTGGTCCCGCATATATCACATACGTGCTCCTATTTCGTTTTGCCTGAGCCAGTAAAACCTCTATGTAGGACTCTAAAGACTCGTCAATACGCCGGTAGTAGGTGATGATCACATCAAGCACCCACAAGCCGTCAGCGGTACTAGCTGGACGTAACGGCTACCCGGGTATTGAGCGATCAGAAGATCAGCAAGCAAGCCTGCTCCAACTCCTGTAAAAGCCTGCCGGTAACACTTCGCGTACAGTCCGGTCTCCTCGTCTGATATGTCGCATATCAAGTCTAGGGGTGGTAAACATCAGACCCCAATAACCGATAAGTCGTGCCGATGTGAGGCTCATAACGGGTCGAGAAACTACTGGTAACACTTACCAGTAAATCTCTAAATCAGCCCTGGCCAGGGACTTCCCTGTTACGGCCAATCGAGCACAGCGCAACATCAACCCCCAATACCGGGAGAGACGAAACCCCTCCTATCGCTCATTGCCTCCATGTGACTCGGGACTGTACCCAAAAACTACCGTTTTGCATGCCCTCATGGACGTGGTAAGGTGGAAATCAAAGCACAGTGGGAATCACACAAGACTCTATGACGATCTCGGGTTTACAGACTAACCTGCATAAGTTTTACCAGAGAACTGTCATCTGACGTAAGGTATAATACCATCTGGGAGTTCTCGGCGAGTCCGTCCAGTATACCCAGTCTCCACCGAGCACCTGTATACCATCTCAGATGTCAAACACCAATGGATATGGGATCATCCATCGCCCATCTCATGGGTCGAGAAGCGTATACGCTAGTCTACACTGGTATATCGATGCCCCGTCTCGATACACCCACGACTAGGGACCTTGAAGGATGTACTTATGGACTACCATGTCCTCACTAGTATGATCCGCATCATAGTCCAGGTAGTCAAGTACACATCCTAAGGGCTTTACCAACATGTAACTATAAGACAGTATAAAGAGACAAGTGTACATGTTAAGATAAAGAGCAACCAGATAGCATACTATCATGTCGAGCAAGAAAGTCCTCTCTATATATGTCCAAGCATCCAATATAATATACATCATCTGTACAATACTGGCTTCTAGGGCATACATACAACTAACACATCCTGCAGCTCGTTCAATTCGTTCAACTGCAGCTTTCTATTGCTGCCAGCATCTCCCAAAGATAGGTTCAACTCTTTTATTGCCCAAAATGCCTTATGCTTTATTTCAACTGGAAGGTAGCAAGCCTTTCCATAAACAAGCCTATATGGAAACATGCCAAGATCGGTCTTACAGGCAGTACGGAATGCCGAAAGGGCACCAATGAGTTTTGACGACCAATCTTTACGGTTTTTGGAAACCATTTTCTCCAATATTTATTTAATCTGCCGATTCGAAATCTCGGCTTGCCCACAAGTTTGGGGATGATAGGGCGTTAACAGTTTGTGAGTAATGGAATATTTCCGCATTAAGGACTCGAAAGTCCTATTGCAAAAGTGAGATCCATTATCACTGATAATCGCGCGAGGATGCCCAAACCGAGAAAAAATGTTTTCTTTGAGAAATCTAACGACAATCTTGTTGTCATTAGTTCGGCTGGGCACAGCCTCGACCCATTTAGAAACATAGTCAACCGCGAATAGAATATACATGTTCCCAAAAGAGTTGGGAAATGGTCCCATAAAGTCTATCCCCCAAATATCAAAAATTTCAACAACCAATGTTGGTTAGAGCGGCATTTCATTTCTCCGAGATATCCGGCCCAAGTGTTGGCACCGGGAGCATGTCTTGCAGTACTCATGTGCGTCTTTAAAAAGTTGTGGCCAATAGAAACCACACTGCAAAATCTTTTCTGCTGTCTTTTTGGGGCCAAAATGCCCGCCACACGCTTGATTGTGGCAGAATGACAGCACGCTCTTAAACTCATTGTCGGGGACACACAGACGAATAATTTGGTCGGGACAGTATTTGAATAGATACGGTTCATCCCAGTAAAAATGTTTTACCTGAGATAGAAATCTGAGTCTGTCCTGATTCGACCATTCGTTTGGTATCAGTCCGGTGGCCAAATAATTTACGATATCTGCGAACCAAGGTTCGCATGACATAGTTAAGAGCTGCTCATCTGGAAAAAAGTCTTTAATAGGAATTTGAAGTATAGGCGAAGAAAGAAGGTGTGAAAGATGGTCGGCGACTACGTTTTCGCATCCTCTCTTGTCTCTGATGACAAGGTCAAACTCTTGTAGTAAGAGGATCTAACGTATCAGCCGAGATTTAGCATCTTTCTTCGCGAAAAGATGGCGAAGAGCTGAGTGGTCCGTGTAAACGATGACTGGAGAGCCGATTAAATAGGGCCTGAACTTTTCTAATGCAAACACAACAGCTAAGAATTCATTCTCAGTTGTTGTGTAATTTAATTGGGCCTCGTTCAAGGTTCGGCTAGCGTAATAAATTACTTGCGGCATTTTATTAATGTGTTGTCCAAGGACATCACCAATGGCGAAATCAGATGCATCGCACATAATTTCAAATGGATGCGTCCAGTCAGGAGATGAAAGAATGGGAGCGGAAATAAGTGAGTTTTTTAATGACTCGAACGCTTTCATACAGATTGAGTCAAAATCAAATGTGGTGTCCTTGGCCACAAAAGAGTCAAGGGTCTAGCTATCTTGCTAAAATCCTTGATGAACCGTCTATAGAAACCGGCATGGCCAAGAAATGCTCGGATGTCTTTGACGCACTTGGGAGGAGGAAGATTGGAAATGACTTCAATCTTAGCTTTATCTACCTCAATGCCATTTTGCGAGATAATATGTCCTAAGACAATACCTTCTCGTACCATAAAGTGGCATTTCTCCCAATTTAAGTGAGGTTTTTATCTCTACACCGGATAAGAACTGCGTCTAAATGTAGCAAACACTCATCAAAGGAGTTGCCGAAAATGGAGAAATCATCCATAAAAATCTCCAAAATTTTTTCCACCATGTCTGAAAAAATTCCCATCATACACCGCTGGAAAGTAGTGGGTGCATTGCATAACCCAAAGGGAATGCGACGGTAAGCGAAAGTACCGAAAGGACAAGTGAATATGGTCTTGTCTTGGTCCTTTTCGGCGATGGGAACTTGATTATAGCCGGAGTACCCATCCAAAAAGTAGTAAAATTCATGCCCAGCCAATCGTTCTAGCATTTGGTCAATGAAAGGTAGTGGAAAGTGGTCTTTCCGTGTCGCGGCGTTGAGTTTTCTATAATCGATGCATACTCGCCACCCAGTTTGGGTGCGAGTAGGTATTAACTCATTCGCCTCATTAGTTATGACCGTTATGCCCGATTTCTTTGGGACAACGTGAATGGGGCTAACCCACTGGCTATCAGAGATAGGATAAATGATATCATTATCAAGACATTTTACAATCTCCTTTTTAACAGCCTCCTTCATGATAGGGTTTTGTTGTCTCTGTGGATCCCTTACTGGCTTGGCATCATCCATCATATGAATATGATGTTCAACTATTAGGGGACTAATCCCCTTGATGTCCACCATAGTCCAGCCAAAAGCTTGCCGATTATTTTGTAAGACCATTAAAAGGGCTTTCTCTTGCTTGGTGGCTAGAGAAGCTGAGATGATAACATGAAGGGTCTCATTATCACCTAAGTAAGCGTATTTAAGGTGAGACGGTAATAGCTTGAGTTCGAGTTTTGGAGGCGAAACAATTGAAGGTAAAATTGGTGAAACTGTCTCGAACTCGAAGGATTCCAACAAAGGTTCGAAGCGAGTGTAAGTAACCGAGTCGGATGGTTTAGCTAACTCATCCGAAAATTCAAAGGACTCAAACGCGGGTGGTGATTCTTCAAAATCGTTCAAAAAAGTGAAACACACGTAATCATTATCAGGTGTGAAAGCTGTGTCAGATTCAAGGAGGAACGCACTATTGTCGTCAAAATTGTTGTGATCGAACAGGAATTTTTCGAACTCACAGTCCTCCTGAGTGATTTCTTAGATCGAGCAAACATCGAGTATATTAGCATTAGGCTCGGAGGGCTGATTCCCCAACTTAAAAATGTTGAGCTCAATTGTCATGTTTCCAAAAGATAGGTTCATCGAACTATTTCGACAATTGATCACCGCATTAGAAGTTACAAGGAATGGTCGACCGAGTATCACCGGAATTTGACTCCGGGGGTTAGCTACAGGCTATGTGTCCATAACAATGAAATCAACGGGGAATATGAAGTCCCCTACTTTAATCAACACATCCTATAACTCACCCCTAGGATGGGTGATGGATCAGTCGGCCATTTGGAGAGTACAATGTGTGGGTTTCAGCTCTCCAACGCCTAATTGTTCATATACTGAATAAGGAAGAAAATTAACATTGGCACCAAGATCTAAAAGTGCGCGATTGATGTTCTTATCCCCAATTGTTATTGAAGTTGTAGGACAGCCAGGGTCCTTTCGTTTTTGAGGTAAAGGTTGGGTAAGAGCGTCATTCACTGCACTAGCCACGAATACTTTCTTAGGCACCTGTGATTTCCTCTTCTTGGTGCATAAGTCCTTCAAGATTTTAGCATAAGAAGGGACTTGTTGGATTGCATCCAAGAGAGGGATGTTAATGCTAACCTGTTTGAATAACTCCACAATTTTCTCCATTTGTGGAGTTTGTTTATTGGGTCTCAACCTGTTTGGAAATGGAATATTTTGAAAATTTGTTGAGTCCAATGTTTGTGGAGTAGATTGCGGAGTTGGAACAGATCTCAGTATTGGTGTTTTCGTGGAGTGAGATATGGGTCCGTTCGAATTAGTAAAAGAAGTAGAGCCTTATGAATAATGAAGAACATGCTCTGAAGAAGATGAAGAAGATGAAGAAGAAGAAGAAGAAGAAGGAGCGGCGACCAGGGTGTCATTATTACTGCCAACGTGGTTGTGCAATACCTTTCCAGATCTCAATGTAGTCACGGCACTCACATTATGATTTTGTTGTTCATGAGCAACATATGTATTTTGTGTGTGACCAGGATTTGGCAGTGGTTGAGATGGAAGTTTCCCCTTCTCTCGCTCGCTTAGAGCGGCATTTAGTTGTGTAATTTGAGCTTCAATGTTTTTGATGCTTTGCTCATGTGATGCAGTATGTTGCATCAAAGACTGAATGGAAGATTGGATACTTGCTGAGGATTGTGTAGATTGTTTTAAAAATGCATCCGGACTTCGTTCTAGCGAGGAAACCTTATCGTTATTTGGCTGAACAAAATTGTTTTGAGGATAAGAGTTTTTTGGTACAAAATTGTTCATTTGGTTTTGGTAAGGTTGGGGTTGGAAAGGTTGCTGATATTAAGTTTATTGAGGGGCTTGTTGTTGTGGAGGAGGCCTCTGAAAATTGTTATTTCCTTGAAATTGTTGTTGATTTTGATTCCAAGCAAAATTTAGGTGGCTCTCCAACCAGGATTATAAGTTGAAGAGTATGGGTCATTTCTTTGTCTCTGCTGAAAGGCAGTATTGACTTGATCCTGTCCTTGAGCAGGTGGATTGTAAGTACACTCTTCAGTAAGATGTGATGGATCCGAACAACAAGCGCATATAGTGCGAGTGGGTAAAGCAGGGGCAGGAGAAGGCGATGAGAATTTGCTCTCAATTGCCTCTAGTTTTTTCATGAGTGCAGCCATTTCGGTCTTCATTGCAATCGACATATCAAGTTGATGTATGCCTGCCCTAGACTAACCTGATGAAGTATGTGAAGTGGTTTGTCTAGTGCTTTCCCACTGAAGTGTTTGTTCAGCAAGATCGTCGAGAAATTGCCAAGCTTCCTCGCTCGATTTTGTAAGAAAGTGACCTTGACAAATGGTTTCCAGCAACTGCTTAGTTACTGGGTTCAGTCCTTCGTATAAAGTTTGGCAAAGTTGTTATCTCTCGATGCCGTGGTGAGGGCACTGAACAAGAAGGTCCTTAAATCGTTCGAAATACTTCCAAAAAGGTTCGGAAGGAAGCTGGGAAAATTGATTAATTTCATTTCTAATTCTCGCGGTCTTATGGTGTGGGTAAAACTTTTTAAGAAAAGCCTTAACAAACTCTTCCCATTTTTTTATGGAATGCGATGCTGTACTATATAGCCATTTTTCAGCTAGGTCACATAAAGTGAATAGAATGACACGTAGCCTTATAGCATCATCGGAAAGTTGGGTGGTCGTTATCATTGTACAAACATTCTGAAATTTGTTAATGAAGATATAGGCATCTTCAGATTCCGGCCTGTGAAATTTAGGCAAAATATTGATGAAGTGGGGCTTAATTTCAAAGTTATCCCCATTAGCCGGTGGAAGTCAAAGACAAGTAGGAAGTGCGGTGCGGGTTGGATAGAAAAGATCCTGGAGCGCGATTCATTGGGGCGCTTCAACAGGAGGTAAAGGGTTGTTAGGATTGAATCCCGACATCTCTTTAGAAGATGGTGAATTTGAAGATGAAGGTAAAGAAGTGGATGGAATTTCGACTTCGGAGTCGAACACGTCGTCAGTAGGAACTATCGAGACACAGACTGAATGGGCGCTAGTGTCCCTAGTCCAACCGGACATATACTAACGAGGTGTAGTGTAGTCAAAAAGTAGAAGGTGGGGGTAAGAAAACGTCAATGAGAGAATGTGGGTGAAAGTTTGGTGCAATGGATTTCTAGCGACAAAATGGCAAGTTTTTGTAAAAATTTTGTTTTGTGTTTTTTTTATAAAAAGTTTTGCAAAAGATTTTTTATAAGGAACTACAACACACTTTCAAGAAATCATAATATGCACAATCAAGCCTAGAGTTAGGGTCTCCTAAGTCAACTAGACTGCTCCTAACTGGTCCAAAAGGCAAGTTGTGAGATATCCCTTGAATCGCCTCTTCACCGCCAATTGTGGCCAGGTAAGCACAAGTAAAGAAATGAGGGATCCGCTCATGAATCACCGTGAGACGTGCCTTTTAAAATTACCTTTCCCACTTGTCTAGCCTAGGCACCACAAAGTCAGGTTTAGATAAACGACCGATTGCTCGCAACCTTCTTTTGTCCTAATGAGCGCGATAGTCCTTATTGGTTGAGTCTAAATATTTTTTAATTAACTCGAGAGTTGATGCATATGTTTTTTGTGATTTTGGGGGTCTTAGGAAGGGGAATGAATCCTCACCCAATCTGGATTGGTGTTATAGCCCCTTAAAAGTCCGTTTTAAAAATGCAAAGCAGTAAACACACAAAAATCCAAAACACTTGCCAAATTTTTTTTTCTTTTATTTATGGCGCAAAGAATCCTGCACAAGATTGATTTATTGGAGAGGGGGAAGAAGTTTTTTGTAAAGAACCCAGCAGGAAAATTTTTCAGAGGAGCACAGGGGGTAGAAGGGAGGACAAAAATACTTACAGAGAATTTTGGGAAGCCGACGTAAGCAATTGACTGTGCTTCCGCGATCAAACCCTTGAATCCGCCGCGGTTCCGCGGTGGGTTAGGTGGTTCAAGCCTCCGAGATTTTTCTGTTTGCTGTTAATGTTCTCCTCTGCCTGTTCAGATCTTCTGTTTCTGGATTGTTCACCGAGCTTGCTCCAGATCTGAATCTGTTCGTCTTTCCATTCCTGCACAATTCGCACAAAAACTCTTCAAAAAATAACAAGATGATAATTTTTTATTTATTTATATTTTTTAGCTTTTATGATTTTTTAATTTTTAATTAACCCGAAATTACAAAAAGAAAATAACTACCGTTATCCCCGGCAATGGCGCCATTTGATTGAGAGATGCTTCTGCGTGCGTTTTAAAATCAAAGAATAGAATACCGCAATCAATAATGGTGTCGCTTGGTAGCTAGCCGATTGAGTACGGGTCGGTCCACAGAGCAAACGTGTTCTTTTCTAATTGTTCTAACGAGTTAATTCCTATTTTTGGTAGGATTTGAATTTTATAAAAACTAAGATTGAATTTAATTTGAATGAAAACCTTGCTAGGGTTAGGATTACGTTAGTTTGGAAAGTTAATTCTACTCACTGCTTTATTTGTCTTAATTAAGAACGTAGGTGTTAGGGTAATAATTAACAAAAGGGATTAGCACGACAAGGAAGAAACATAGTTTCTTCCTTTTGGTCCCCGTCTGTCCTTTCTTAACTCTTAGCCCTAACCTCTATGTAAATCAACCGCTACCGGTCTAACTAGGGAATCATCGCTATCTCGTAGGATAGAGTGCCGTAGTGAGCGGTGGATGTTTGATTTACATAGAGTCCTAATTTATAAAGTTATGAGGGCAAGAAAAGAAAGAGATTTCCATCTCTCAAAACTACCCAATCCTAACCCTAACAAGTGAGGAACTACTCACTCATTAGGGAAATTGCGACAAAATTCATTTTTATATAGTTTTTTCTTTTTAATTAACTAATGAACTTGCAGATAAATAAAGACAGGTAAAAAATGCAGAGAAATAAAATTGCAATTAAAATAACACAAGATAAAAAAAAATTAACTTACTTTATTGATGCACTCTTGACGATTACAAAGGAATTGAAATTTAATCTAGAATTGAAAAGAGGCATGCCCTAAAAGAGGCTGTAGGCTTTCCTATTTATAGATAGGAGAAACCCTAGGGTTTACATCTGATCCATATTTAAAATTACAAGACTACCCTAAGAAAGCCGGGTCAAAACACTGACACCACCGACACTTTGCACCGATACGTGCTCTGCACGGCCACGGAACTGCGGCCAGAAGCCTTGTTTGGCCGCGGTTCCGCGGCCATATTGGGGACTCTCTGTCTCATCTTTCCAGGGTTGCTTCATGTTGTCTTTTTCTTCTGTTTTCTTCACTTGGTTCTTCAGAATCTTTTCTACTTTCTTCCATATTTTTGTCACGACCGAAAGTACGGAACGTGACCGGCACTTAGATTACGAAGCGTCTAGAGGCGCAACGTAACCTAAGAAAGCCGAAGCCCAGAAATCTAAACCATAAAAGAAGAAGAAGTAAAGGAAAACAGATAGAAAACAAGTTTAAAAACAGATCAAATTTTCTCAAAAATTTTGGCAGAGTCTCCTTTGTAAAAACTGGCCCCAAACGAGTACAAAAAGTATAAATACATACAAACGATAAAAAGCATCCCCAAACGGGAGCTAGCTCTACGCCAACAGGCGGAAACAACCACACCAATGCACAATAGTATACAACGCCAAAGGGCGAGGCTCAAAACTTAAAAGAAAACAAATCCACCAGATACCATAATAATACAAGCGTGACTCTAAGGTCGAAATAAATAATTGGTCCAGTAACTATCAAGTAATACAAACTTGGTTAATGGAGCTTACTAGATACAAATGAAATAATAAAAATATAATGGCGGTCCAGATACAAATGAACCAACCTACCGTGTAAATCACCCGGAATGAAATGATGTGCCAGCAAACTTCCAAGGAACCCTGTACATCAACCTGCAATAAAATTTGGTACAACGGGGGTGAGTTGCCAACTCGTGAGTAGAAGATATCTGCGAAAAGAAATCGAATGCACGACGCTGTCCTAGGTCATAATAATATACTAATATAATACTAATCATCTAGTAATGGCAGGGTAATAAACTACGTGTAGTGCAAAAGCTCCGTGCCCTTGTCAGTGCCTCAAATAGTAATATGTCATGTGAATGAGTATGCATGCACCATGAATGTAAAACAATCAATCCCGAAATCTGGATATATCTGTATAAGAAATCTTTAGCCTTTATCATGGTAAAATGTGTATAGAAATCTGAAATATCAATGATGAAATCCATGGAAATCCGTGTCAAGTATCGACACAAAACATGTAAATCTCAAGTCTCAATACCTCATAATCTCAATGTCTCATAGTCTCAATATCTCGGGCTCCGTCAGTCCGGATCGGCCCATATCATCAAATCTCACGACAACGGTCGGTATCCTCCGGATATCCGCCGCGCCAGACATCACCGGTAGGTAGTCCTCCCATTCCAGGCTCATCGTCTACAACTCGATCTTCTTGCCCCGGGGTACCATACCGGGCCCACCATGTACCCGAGACGGTTCATCCACTCCTCGAATTGGGTCTCGAAATCCAACAGAAAACATGAAATCTCATGGTGGACGACACATACATCACGAGAAAACCGCATCTTATATTTTAAAAAGAGAGGAGGAGAGAGAGAGAAGTTTTTATATATTCTTGCGGTTTTCTCCGAAATCCAGAAATCTCATAGAAATCCAAAATCCCAAAATCATGAGTAAGTATATGATAAGTGTCGGCATATGCCCCATAATACTGCATGATAACATGAAAATGTGAATGCATGAAATGTCTAAGTAATAAATGCCATGTCTATACTAACACCAGAGAGTAATCACAATATTATATCGATCTATCTGTTAGCTGATTCTACCAATAAAAGATAATATGTTCTAAAGCGTACGTGACATAGCAATTACCGATGATGATGTGTGTGAGCCGGCAAATAATTGTGCGTGGAATATGCGCATCATCGGTAATGGTGCTGGTGTCCTAACAGGCAGAGTTTTATACTGATTATAGAAACATATGAATGAACATGCACCATGATGATTACAGTCTGAAAGTAAAGACGGATGTGTATTATACACTCATTTGATATACAAGTATAACTACAACTATATGTCTCGAGCCTAAACTAGTGTCCATATAACCTCCTAAGGAACTAAACCTAAGAAACTAGTCGATAAGAAATAAGAGTACACCTAAAGTCTGAGTCCATATCTCTAATAGTCGGCGATCCGGCCTCAATAGCGTCACGTACATAGTACTACTTCCTCGAATCAAGAGTGCGGATCAATCATCACATCTATGTCTCGTACGGTAAAATCCATCGTACGACATTCCCATATCGGGGTACGGGTCAAGTAGCACCTACATGTCTCATCATTCGTATAATATCATTATCAACACATGTCATGATCAAGGTGCTATACTGTAATCGCATACATCAATCATATATCATTGCCAGCATAAATATACATCGTTAATTTATCCTCAGAAATATCATGTCATATGTATCATATTGTGATTAAGTCACACTTAGATCATATCGTAATCAAGTCACACCTATATATGATATCGAACTCAAGTCGCACCTATATATGATATCGAACTCAAGTCACACCTATATCATATCAGAATTTCAGGCACAGGTTACGGTCCGGGTTCTATTTTAGAGTCCCATATACTTCAATATCATCACCACCCTTTATTATTGTTCAAGTATACAAATCCATTATCTCATTTTCTAATGATCCGCTATTTCATAACACGACTGTATAGCCAAGAATCACGGCATCAGCCCAGTTATATTGTTTCATCCCCGTATATCATATCACATCCTTGTATCACATATACATATTGTGTATATATATATATATATATATATATATACCTACACCTAGTCCTATACACACACACACACACACACACACACACATATACATATACGTATACACCACGTCGAGTCTCAGTGTGTGTGTGTGTGTGTGTATCTACCTGAAACCTACGAATCTCCTCCAAGATATTCATCCGCGGGTAAGGTCTTTCTAAATCAATCCAGTCCAACCTAAAGTCACTACTAGGGTCCTACTCACCGAAATTCTAAGGTCACGTCTGGCTTCCTAATGACTATAAGTACTTATTCCTATTCTTCGCTTGCGGGGGTGCGAAACGCCATCCACCCGACTTCCCCCCGTAGATATACATCTACTCACCTGGTCCTTTTCTGCCGAAAATGATGTCGCCATCCTCCTCTTTATCGCCCGCAGTCCACGTGAGGGGTACCTATACGCAAACTTATATAGTATCGTAAACTGAATCACGGACAAAAGTCAAAACGACACACGGAACGCGCATAGGTTAAAACTTATGTCCCGTTCACGCAAAAGAACCCAATATCGCTCGATATCGGCGTACAAACGCCGATTGATCGGGATAAAAACCAATAAACAACCCGTAGTTTCAAAACACATTACTTATAATATAAAACTTGGTTCAAATCATCGGAACCCTAAAATCGATCAAATCATCCAATTCCGAAAACCTTGAAAATGTCAATTCACCGTTTTACTTCAAAACTTGACGTTTAATGAAACTAATGGTCATAATATTCATTAAATAACATAACTAAATTATAGAAACCATTACCATATTTTTATTACACTAATTTGTATTAAAAATAAATTCCTAATTTGCAATTTTATCAATTTCAACACCTTGCAAGCAAAAATTTCATAATTTCACGACTAAACTTGATTTTGTCTAAATTAACTTATCAAACTACAATTTATGATGATAGTAATATAATGAAATCATAATTTAGATCCTAAATCTCATTTATTTAAGAGTCTCTAAAATCTAGTTAGCAAAAATAGCATTTTTATTAGTATTTTTCAATTATCAAATGAAACTAGTAACCAAATTAAGTTTTTCATTCAACTAACAAGTTAATATCCTTACTAAAACCAAAATCTAGTGTTACAAACATTAATTAGAATTTTATCTCCCCAATATATATAATATTAAAAAATCTAGTTTGCAAAAATTGTTTGATTTAAACAATTTGTATGAACAAATTACAATATATCAACCATGCATGATTTTCCATCTCTAAAAGTGTTAAACTAGTTATTATAACCGTAATTAATTAATAAAAGCATAACTTGATTTTACAAACCCTAACTTGAATTTTAAAACTTGAAAATAGAATTAATTTATTAAATATAATTATGCTTAAATGAAACATCTAATAACAATAAATCAAAAGAAGTAGATTTATACCTCCACAACATGAAATTCAAACATGAAAATAAGCCTCCAAAATGAATGCTTTCCATCTCCAAAATCCATGTAAAGATGAGCAAAGAATAGAGTGTAGGAATTTATTAGGATTTTGTGGAGTTTTTATTGAATTTTTGATGAATTTTTGATGGTTTTTGTAATAAAAATCATGTGGGGAAAAGGGGGGCTGCCAAGGGGAGGAGGCCGGCCACCATTAGGAGGTGGGGGAGAGAAAGAAAAGAGTGAAGAATCATGTAGAAAGTTCCCCCAAAATATCACCCCTTTATGTCTTTTCATCATTTAATTTAATTTCTTTCATTTCTTTACTAAAACAACTAAAGAAAATTCTAGAATCATGGAAAAATTTGTAAATAAATTTTGCATGATACACACTAGATTCTAATATATAATGGTTCATTTTTGCAAATTAAACCCATTCGAATTTATAATTTACACTAATTTAGTGTATAAATAAAGCTTATGTTAATATTTAAAATAATTAATTTAGGAAAAATATTTAATTAAACTAAAAATTTATAAGTGACTAAATAAAACACCATTTACTAGTAATAACATAATTAAAATAGGTATTTTTAAATTTATAGTGAAAAATAATTACGGTTTAGTTTTACAAAAAATACGTTTTACTTTGCCGAAAATCATAAAATTCACTTAAACGATTTTATTTATTTAATTATTTATTTAATTATTTTTAAAACGTTATAATCTTCCCCCCTTTAAGAAATTCGGTCCCCGAATTTAAATTAAAACTCCCCCCAATTACTAAAACATTCAGCAAAACACTCAAATCGTCGGGGCTCCGAAATCATCAATACATAGAACACGTTTTTTAGCACGATACAAGTGCATGAAAAACAAGCACATAACTCAAAATCAAAACTCCGTCAAACATAACACAATCATCGAAGTTATGATGAAAATAAAATATCCAAACCCATTATGAAAAAACCAACATATTATACATCAATCTATAACTTATATATAGTGCGCATCATAGTAAAACCGTCCAAATATCTGGATAAAGAAGCATGCAAGAACCCCTTTTGAAAATCGCCGTGTGATGCACGTGTCACGGCATAAGTAGCGTACGTTTATTTAAAAAAATAGCTATATATATATTTATCCTTTATTTAACATACACGTTCCGCCTGGTTACTAAATCAAATAGTAATGATTATAAAAACATATTGCTCAAACTGAAATTAATCCAAATCACATCATAAAAATATCATGTGCGTCCGGTGCGTACTGAAATCGAAACCAAATACAGATACCACGAATACACACAAAAACAAAACTAAGTGCAACAGGTGTGCACCAAAAACATCTGTCAAGTGCAACGGGTGTGCACGACTCAATATCAGGTGCATCTAATCTGCACAAAACCCCGATTTAGTGCATCTGGTGTGCACAAAATCGCATCAAGTGCGCCAAGTGTGCGCAAGAATCTCAATCATATGCACATGGTGCACGAAATCATACACCGAATATCAAAATCGAAATCACAGTACGAAAGTGCATGAAAACTAGGTCGAAGCATATGTCAAAATCATGTGTAACCTTATTCATGAAATCAAATCAAAATCTCAAAATGTATTAAAACCAAATCAAGTGCACTGGGTATGTACTAAACAACATCAATACAACTGATATATGAAACACAGATAGAATGTAATGAAGGTACACATAAGAAATACCAATCGTAGAACAAAGTCTTCAAAATACCAAAATCCAATCAACAAAAATATGAAATTCAAATCACCAAATCACAATCGTAAACACTATCGTCAATTTGCGCCTCTTTCCCGTTTCCTCTGGTGTCGACTGCTTCGAACTCGTCTCTTCATAGGTGTGCTGACTGCGCTACCAACGGCAATACTCATATCTAGAGTCTCCCACGTATTCGATCCCTTCACCTGATATCCGGACTACATTAAACTTTTCGATCGATCCATCAAAATCCCATAATTCCCCGAGAGCTCAACACTCAAGTACAGTTTAAAAATATCTGGTACATACCCCAGTATCGATGGTCCAGCCGTAGAAGGGCAAACCCAAGCCTCACTAATGGCACCACGGAACTGCCGTAAACCCTAAGGTTCAAGGGCGTTCTCGTGGTCATTATGTCGAGTTAGGGTTTCATTCTTCTAGAGAGTCCATAGAAATACCTGCATGTTCTTCTGAATACTTTAAACTTGGGAAAATGGGTTTCTGACAATCGTTCGAATCCTTTAACTTCGAACTGGATGGCATGTGAATACCCTTCGCCCGCACGCTAAACAATGCTTCACTCCTCAAGAATAACCAATACCCTAATGGTTATCGCATTCGAGCCGCAGCTCTCTCTACCCGTGCGCCCGTGGTAACAGAAACCACCCTCCGATATCGACGAAGATAGATCAAAGGAACGAATGAAATGCGGTGCAAACAAATGTACATCCTAAGGCTAGTTAAGAAGAGTAGCGTATCGTAAGTATGCCGTGGATCATACCCACGGTACGTCACTCTACCTAAGTCGCCTACTCCATCAACCAAGGGTCACCCTAGACATATACAAAGATTAAACCTAGCGCTCTGATACCAACTTTGTCACGACCCGAAAGTACGGAACGTGACCGGCACATAGATTACGAAGTGTCTAGAGGCGCAACGTAACCTAAGAAAGCCGAAGCCCAGAAATCTAAACCATAAAAGAAGAAGAAGTAAAGGAAAACAGATAGAAAACAAGTTTAAAAACAGATCAAATTTTCTCAAAAATTTCGGCAGAGTCTCCTTTGTAAAAACTAGCCCCAAACGGGTACAACAAGTATAAATACATACAAACGATAAAAAGCATCCCCAAACGGAAGCTAGCTCTAGGCCAACAGGCGGAAACAGCCACACCAATGCACAATAGTATACAACGCCAAAGGGCGAGGCTCAAAACTTTAAAAAAAAAAACAAATCCACCAGATACCATAATAATACAAGCACGACTCTAAGGTCGAAATAAATAACTGGTCCAGTAACTATCAAGTAATACAAGCTTGGTTGATGGAGCTTACTAGATACAAATGAAATAATAAAAATACAACGGCGGTCTAGATACAAATGAACCAACCTACCGTGCAAATCACCCGGAATGAAACGATGTGCCAGCAAACTTCTAAGGAACCCTGTACATCAGCCTGTAATAAAATTTGGCACAACGGGGGTGAGTTGCCAACTCGTGAGTAGAAGATATCTGCGAAAAGAAATCGAATGCACGACGCTGTCCTAGGTCATAATAATATACTAATATAATACTAATCATCTAGTAATGGCAGGGTAATAAACTACGTGTAGTGCAAAAGCTCCGTGCCCGTATCAGTGCTTCATATAGTAATATGTCATTTGAATGAGTATGCATGCACCATGAATGTAAAACAATCAATCCCGAAATCTGGATATATCTGTATAAGAAATCTTTAGCCTTTATCATGGTAAAATGTGTATAGAAATCTGAAATATCAACGATGAAATCCATGGAAATCCGTGTCAAGTATCGACACAAAACATGTAAATCTCAAGTCTCAATACCTCATAATCTCAATGTCTCATAGTCTCAATATCTCGGGCTCCGTCAGTCCGGATCGGCCCATATCATCAAATCTCACGACAACGGTCGGTATCCTCCGGATATCCGCCGCGCCAGACATCACCGGTAGGTAGTCCTCCCCTTCCAGGCTCATCGTCTACAACTCGATCCTCTTGCCCCGGGGTACCATACCGAGCCCACCATGTACCCGAGACGGTTCATCCACTCCTCGAATCGGGTCTCGAAATCTAACAGAAAACATGAAATCTCATGGTGGACGACACATACATCACGAGAAAACCGCATCTTATATTTTAAAAAGAGAGAAGGAGAGAGAGAGAAGTTTTTATATATTCTTGCGGTTTTCCCCGAAATCCAGAAATCTCATAGAAATCCAAAATCCCAAAATCATGAGTAAGTATATGATAAGTGTCGGCATATGCCCTATAATACTGCATGATAACATGAAAATGTGAATGCATGAAATTTCTAAGTAATAAATGCCATGTCTATACTAACACCATAGAGTAATCACAATATTATATCGATCTAGCTGTTAGCTGATTCTACCAATAAAAGATAATATGTTCTAAAGTGTACGTGACATAGCAATTATCGATGATGATGTGTGTGAGCCGGCAAATAAGTGTGCGTGGAATATGCGCATCATCGGTAATGGTGCTGGTATCCTAACAGGCAGAGTTTTATACTGATTATAGAAACATATGAATGAACATGCACCATGATGATTACAGTCTGAAAGTAAAGACGGATGTGTATTATCCACTCATTTGATATACAAGTATAACTACAACTATATGTCTCGAGCCTAAACTAGTGTCCATCTAACCTCCTAAGGAACTAAACCTATGAAACTAGTCGATAAGAAATAAGAGTACACCTAAAGTCTGAGTCCATATCTCTAATAGTCGGCGATCCGGCCTCAATAGCGTCATGTACATAGTACTACTTCCTCGAATCAAGGGTGCGGATCAATCATCACATCTATGCCTCGTACGGTAAAATCCGTCGTACGGCATTCCCATATCGGGGTACGGGTCAAGTAGCACCTACATGTCTCATCATTCATATAATATCATTATCAACACATGTCATGATCAAGGTGCTATACTGTAATCGCATATATCAATCATATATCATTGCCAGCATAAATATACATCGTTAATTTATTCTCAGAAATATCATGTCATATGTATCATATTGTGATTAAGTCACACTTAGATCATATCGTAATCAAGTCACACCTATATATGATATCGAACTCAAGTCACACCTATATATGATATCGAACTCAAGTCAAACCTATATCATATCAGAATTTCAGGCACAGGTTACGGTCCGGGTTCTATTTTAGAGTCCCATATACTTCAATATCATCACCACCCTTTATTATTGTTCAAGTATACAAATCCATTATCTCATTTTCTAATGATCCGCTAACATCATAACACGACCGTATAGCCAAGAATCACGGCATCAGCCCAGTTATATTGTTTCATCCCCGTGTATCATATCACATCCTTGTATCACATATACATATTGTGTATATATATATACCTACACCTAGTCATATATATATACACACACACACACACACACACACACACACACACACATACATACATATACATACACGTATACACCATGTTGGGTCTCAGTGTGTGCGTGTGTGTGTATCTACCTGAAACCTACGAATCTCCTCCAAGATATTCATCCGCGGGTTAGGTCATTCTAAATCAATCCAGTCCAACCTAAGGTCACTACTAGGGTCCTACTCACCGAAATTCTAAGGTCACGTCTGGCTTCCTAATGACAATAAGTACTTATTCCTATTCTTCGCTTGCGGGGGTGCTAAACGCCATCCACCCGACTTCCCCCCGTAGATATACATCTACTCACCTGGTCCTTTTCTGCCGAAAATGATGTCGCCATCCTCCTCTTTATCGCCCGCAGTCCACGTGAGGGGTACCTATACGCAAACATATATAGTATCGTAAACTGAATCGCGGACAAAAGTCAAAACGACGCACGGAACGCGCATAGGTTAAAACCTATGTCCCGTTCACTCAAAAGAACCCAATATCGCTCGATATTGGCGTACAAACGCCGATTGATCGGGATAAAAACCAATAAACAACCCGTAGTTTCAAAACACATTACTTATAATATAAAACTTGGTTCAAATCACCGAAACCCTAAAATCGATCAAATCATCCAATTCCGAAAAACTTGAAAATGTCAATTCACCGTTTTACTTCAAAACTTGACGTTTAATGAAACTAAGGTCATAATATTCATTAAATAACATAACTAAATTATAGAAACCATTACCATATTTTTATTACACTAATTTGTATTAAAAATAAATTCCTAGTTTGCAATTTTATCAATTTCAACACCTTGCAAGCAAAAATTTCATAATTTCACGACTAAACTTGATTTTGTCTAAATTAACTTATCAAATTACAATTTATGATGATAGTAATATAATGAAATCATAATTTAGATCCTAAATCTCACTTATTTAAGAGTCTCTAAAATCTAGTTAGCAAAAATAGCATTTTTATTAGTATTTTTCAATTATCAAATGAAACTTGTAACCAAATTAAGTTTTTCATTCAACTAACAAGTTAATATCCTCACTAAAACCACAATCTAGTGTTAAAAATATTAATTAGAATTTTATCTCCCCAATATATATAATATTAAAAAATCTAGTTTGCAAAAATTGCTTGATTTAAACAATTTGTATGAACAAATTACAATATATCAACCATGCATGATTTTCTATTTCTAAAAGTGTTAAACTAGTTATTATAAGCCTAATTAATTAATAAAACCATAACTTGATTTTACAAACCCTAACTTGAATTTTAAAACTTGAAAATAGAATTAATTTATTAAATCTAATTATGCTTAAATGAAACATCTAATAATAATAAATCAAAAGAAGAAGATTTATACCTCCACAACATGAAATTCAAACATGAAAATAAGCCTCCAAAATGAATGCTTTCCATCTCCAAAATCCATGTAAAGATGAGCAAAGAATAGAGGGTAGGAATTTATTAGGATTTTGTGGAGTTTTTATTGAATTTTTGATGGTTTTTGTAATAAAAATCAAGTGGGGAAAAGGGGGGCTGCTAAGGGGAGGAGGCCGGCCACCATTAGGAGGTGAGGGAGAGAAAGAAAAGAGTGAAGAATCATGTAGAAAGTTCCCCCAAAATATCACCCCTTTATGTCTTTTCATCATTTAATTTAATTTCTTTCATTTCTTTACTAAAACAACTAAAGAAAATTCTAGAATCATGGAAAAATTTATAAATAAATTTTGCATGATACACACTAGATTCTAATATGCAATGGTTCATTTTTGTAAATTAAACCCATTCGAATTTGTAATTTACACTAATTTAGTGTATAAATAAAGTTTATGTTAATATTTAAAATAATTAATTTAGGAAAAATATTTAATTAAACTAAAAATTTATAAGTGACTAAATAAAACACCATTTACTAGTAATAACATAATTAAAATAGGTATTTTTAAATTTATAGTGAAAAATAATTACGGTTTAGTTTTACGAAAAATACGTTTTACTTTGCCGAAAATCATAAAATTCACTTAAACGATTTCATTTATTTAATTATTTATTTAATTATTTTTAAAACGTTACAATTTCCAACTGTGAAGAATTTGTGGACTTTTACCGTTAGCTTCGCGTTGAAGTCTTGAATCTTGTGCTGCCCTCGTACTTTGTGCAATCGAACTGTTCATTGATTTTCATTTGTTCCTTAAACTGTAGGCCGCATCAAACAGATTCATCTATTTGTTGGTCATAGTATCACATTTGTAGCGTCTTTTCACCATTTTCATTGTATTGTTCTGAGAACCTGTAACCTGCAACTATTTAGCAGACATGGATCAAAAACACCTATTTATTTGCAATATGATTAAGAATGGAGAATATAATAATGCAAATTTCTGATATGAACAGGGGTAGGCCAAATGACTAGGGTGCAGAAAATAGGGAGCATTCCATACGGGGGGACCGTCAACGCCGGGTATATTCCCGATCTCGCCGACAATGCGTGTGAGATGAGGGCTTGGATTTGTTCCATGTGTCCTAGTTGCAGTTAATAGCATTTTGCACATGTTAAATTTTATTGGACTTTTCATTTTACGTGTATTGCACGTGTAAACTTTTAGGTTTCCAAAATGTTTAAAAGAAAAATCAGTAAAAATATATATGGCTGATGGGATTCGAACACAGGGGCTACGTCACAGCAATGCAAGGCTTTACCAATGAGCTACAAGTGCTTTCTTGCTGTTCACAAACAAAAATAATACTTAAAGTATACTCAGGTTTGCAAATACTCTATTCTGTACATTAATTTGAAAATTTTTGTACAATGAAATTTGAGTCGTTAGATTCTACCCTTCTTAAAAAAATTTCGTTCTCGAAATTTACAATTATTTAAGGACTAATTTACAAATAAGTAAGGGTATCTTGCACGCATATCGTCTTCTCGTTCCCACGTTGTTTCTCCTAGTGAATCTTTTCTCCACATCACTTAGACTAAGTTTACTTCCTTATTCCAAAGTAACTTTACATTTCTGTCCAGTATTTCAATGGGTTGCTGCTCACAAGATAGATCTGTCTGTACAGTGAGCTCGGAGTGATCAAGAATGTGGCTGGGGTCCCTCACATATCTTCGGAGCTGGGATATGTGGAACACGTTGTTCACTACTTCCAATGAAGGTGGAAGTGCCAAATGATAAGCCACTTCTTCGACTCGTTTGAGTATGTTGAACGGTCCAATAAATCTCGGACTGAGCTTACCCCTCTTTCCAAAACGAATTACTCTATGGTTTGGTGAGATCTTCAAGTACACATGATTTCCCGGCTGGAACTCCAGGTGTTGGCATTTTGCATCAGCCCAGTGCTTCTATCTGTCTTGGACTATGCGCATTCTTTCCCTGATCGTGCGAACTACATCCACAGTCTCCACGATCATCTCAGGTCCAAGGAGTTTTCTATCTCCGATGCCATCCTAACTTAATGGTGAATGACACTTCCTTCTATAGAGAGCTAAAAACGGTGCCATACCAATACTCGCTTGGTAGCTGTTGTTGTATGAAAACTCCACAAGATGTAGGTGATCTTCCCACGATCCTCCGAAGTCTAACATACAAGATCTTAGCATATCTTCAAGGATCTGAATCGTTCGCTCAGACTATCCATCTGTTCGTGGATGGTAAGCTGTGCTGAAGTTCAGACTCATTCCTAAGCTAGCTTGCAGACTGCCAAAACTGAGATCGGAATCTGGTGTCACGATCGGAGACAATGCAAACCGGTACTCCATGTAATCTCACGATCTCCTGCATGAGTTCATGGGTATCAGAAATAATACACTATGAAGAGTTAAATATTACTTAGATTCAGACTTACTTCCATGTACTTTTTTGCTAGTGTCTTAGTAGATTGGACAACTCGAAATGGAATGAACTGAGAAAACTTTGTGAGTCGATCCACAATAACCCATACCGCATCATTACCTTTCGTGCCGCGAGGAAGTGTAGTCACGAAGTCTATGGTGATGTGTTGCACTTCCATTCTGGAATAGGTAACGATTGAAGTAAACCAGCACCAGCAGTCCTGTGATGTTTAGCTTTTACTTGCTGACATACCAAGCATTTGGCTACGCTTCTGGCTACTTCACGCTTCATTCCATGCCACCAGTAATGCTGGCGTAGATCTTTGTACATCTATGTACCACCAGGGTGTACTGAGTATGGAGAGTTGTGAGCTTCTTTCATTAACTCTTCCCGAACAGGACCTTATGGTACACACAATCTGCTTCCATATCTCAAATATCCGTCTTCATGGATGATGAAGTCTGTTCTAAGTCCACTTTCTACTTGTTCTCCGATCTTTTGCAACTTGGCATCACTTGCTTGAGCTGCTTTGATCTGATTGACAATAGTAGAATGAACTTGTAAATTAATCAATTCTGAAGTATTACTTGGCATAACCACTTCAATCTCCATCTTGTGAAAATCTTGCTGTAGCTTTCACTGTGCGGTGAGATTCATTGATAACGGCTGGCGATTAAGTGCACCAGGAACTACATTCACCTTTCCTGGATGATATTGTAAGTTGATGTCGAAATCTGCCATAAGTTCTAGCCATCTTCTCTGCCGCATATTCAGCTCTTTCTGAGTAAACACATATTTCAAACTTTTGTGGTCTGTGTATATATCTACTCATTCTCTAAGCAGATAATGACGCAAAATCTTCAGTGCAAATATAACGGCCGCCAACTCCAGATCATGCGTTGGATAATTGCACTCATGAATCTTCAGCTGTCTTGATGCATAAGCTACAACTTTACCGTGCTGGTGTAGAACACATCCTAATCCCTTACCAGATGCATCGCAATGCACAACAAATCCTCCTGATTGGTCCGGTATTATGAGAATAGGCTCTGATGTCAATCTTGACTTGAGTTATACAAAAGCTTGTTCGCATGCTTCTGACCACAAGAATGCTTCATCTTTACGCGTGAGCTTGGTCAGGGGTGTTGCAATCTTCGAAAAGCCTTCTATGAATCTTCGGTAGTATGCTGCTAATCCCAAGAAACTTCGAATGTCCTTCACTGTCTTTGGTGTTGACCATTCACTTACTGCTGATATTTTAGCTGGATCCACAGAGATTCCTTCACCTGAAACGATATGTCCGAGAAATCCGACTTGATCTAGCCAAAATTCGCACTTGCTGTACTTGGCATAGAGTTGATGCAGTCATAAAGTCTCCAGGAAAATCTTCAAATGTTCAGCGTGCTCTTTCCGATTCTTTGAATATACCAGGATGTCGTCGATGAAAATGACAACGAACCTGTCTAGGCACTCTCGGAAAACATGGCTTATTAGATTCAAGAATATGGTTGGTGTATTGGTCACTCCAAATGGCATCACCAGAAACTCATAATGACCATAGCGAGTCCTGAATGCCGTCTTCGGAATATCAGACTCCTTGACCTTCACCTGATGATAACCCGAACGAAGATCTAATTTTGAGAAAACGCAAAACCCACTTAGCTGATCGAACAGATTGTCGATTCGCAGTAGTGGATACTTGTTCTTGTTAGTGATATGTATGCCCTAAAGGCTATTATTGTATGATATAATGGATGCTTGGACATATATATGGAGAACTTTCTTACTCGACATTATAGTATGCTATCTAGTTGCCTTTATCTTAACATGTTCACTGGTATTATTATACCGTCTCTCATATACATGTTGATAAAGCCCTTAGGATGTTGGATTGACTACCAGGATTATGATACAGATCATACTACTGGGACATAGGTAGTACACAAGCACATCCTTCAATTGTTCCTAGTCGAGGGAATATCGAGATAGGGCATCAATATTCCAGACTAGACTAGTGTGTACGTTTCTTGACCCTGTATGGGGTGATGGTTGATCCCATATCCATTGGTGTTTGGTATCAAAGATTGTACACAGGTGCTCATTAGAGAATGGGTACATTGAACATGACTCGCCGAGAACTCCTAGATGGTACTATACCTATCGTCAGATAGCAGTTGTCTGGTGATACTGTTACATGTTAGTCTGTAGACCCGAGATCGTCATAGAGTCTTGTGTGGTTCCCACCGTGCTTTGATTTCCTCCCTACCAAGGCTCAAAGGAGTCGTGCAAACAGGTGGATTTTGGGTACAGTCCCGAGTCACATGGAGGCAATGAGCGATAGGGGGGTTTCGTATCTCCCGGTATAGAGAGTTGATGTTGCGCTATACTCGATTGGCTATAACAGGAAGTCCCTGACCAGGGTTATTGATGAGTTTACTTGTAAGTGTTATCAGTAGTTTCTCGTACCGTTATAGGCTACACATCGGCATGACTTATCAAGTTATTGGGGTTTGACGATTCCACTCCCAAACTCGATATGCGAAATATTAGACGAAGAGACCGGACTGTACAGTAAGTGTTACCTATAGGCTTCCTGGGAGTTCGGACAAGCTTGCTTTTTGATCTTCTATTTGCTCAATACCAGGGTAGCTGTTACGTCCAGCTAGTACCGCTGACGGCTTATGGGTAACAGATGTGATCATTATCTACTGCTGGCGTATTGACGAGTCTTTAGAGTCCCACATAAAAGTTTCCTGGTTCAAGCAAAATGAAGTAGGGCACATATGCTGATATGTGCGGGGGCCTGATTAAATACGAGTATGTGATACCATATTCTAATCTGGTGGTTATTTGTTATCGTTTAGGTTATATGTGATACAATTAGATTATTGAATCAAGTGTTGATTTAATAATGTGATATACAGATAAATGATATTAGTCGGTTATATGTGATATAACCGGATTATTGAATTAAGTGTTGATTTGATAATATGATCTATATTTATATTTGATATAATTATATATTAACTAATATTATTTCTCACTAATCATTTGCATATCTTTATATATATATATTAATATATATGTGATATATATATATATATATATATGAAGCATGGTTGTTTTTCTATTTTGAGAAAATAGAAAAAGAGGTAGAAAATGGGGAGACTTATTGAGGTATGCTTGTGAAGCATGGTTCATGGATTATTATATTACTCTTGACTTACTATTGTTGTATGGTTCCATTTTTATTATTGGAAAATATTGATGCGTCAATAAGTGAGTTCATTTTGATGAACCATTCTTCACTTGAGTTATTTTTCTTCACTTGAGAGCTCATATGATGATTGCTTTCTAGCTCTCTCCATCTTCTTCACCTCCACCTCCAAGTTCAATCCCTGACATGAGTTGTGAACCCTTGAGCTTATGAGAACCCCAGTGAGCAAACAACACCCCTACTTCAACATCCTACACTAGATTAGCGCTTTGGTGTAGTGTGTTTCCTTCACTAAAGAGTTTAGTGAAGAGGTAGTGTTCAGTCGAAAATATTGCAATCTTTAACATAACAATTTCCTCACTTTTCTAATCATCTAAGGATATTTGTTATAAATATAATACGTATTACAAGTTCGTCTGGAAAATATCAATTACTACATGTTATACATTATAATCAACATTTTGGAAGGAAATTGTGTGTTTATTATTTCACGCATGATATTGTATATCTCAACATTCTTCATTGACATTTTGTACAGAAAATATCTCAGGACAGATATCGGAATCGCAAATTTGCCGACAAAATACAGGAAATCAAAGAGTTAAAATCTGGCAGAGATTCAGAAGAGATAAAAAGATTTCAGATATCACCTGAATACCCATAGACCAACACAAGACTACCACAGAGAAATGAAGCAAAGATCTTTCCAAACGGCCGCGGATCCGCGGCCAAGTCAGGCCGATCCGCCGCGGATCCGCGGCCGAGTTGTGGGCTCCGGTGACGACACTTTTCCAAAAGCCTCATCTCAATTTCCTAGCTTGTTGATGACGTTCCATTGTAACAAACTTGTTCTGGAAACTTCCCTACAACAGTCTAGCTTCTTGAGAAAGCTTGATAACTACATTATTCTAGAAGTTTCCTTACAACTACCTAGTTTCTTGGGGTAGATTGAGCTAACTTCTAGTTGAAGATTGGTGAAGGGCTATATAAAAGACCTAAGCCTTCATTTTGGGGGTTGCACATTTTATTGTTGAACAATTCATTACACAAGTTGAGTGACACAACTTGTAACTCCAATTCAAGATCAAGATCGAAATCAAGAATCGTTGAGAACAATATCGAGCGAAGACATTCAAGATCCTTTACGCGAAGCCGATCATCATCAAGAGCATGAGATCCTCGACAGGTCCAAATCTCACGGAGATCGAGCAAAGCAAAATTCGACGGAATAGTTACCTCTTCAAGGGAGCGATTGAGAGCAATTCTTGTAAACTCGGATTGAAGGAAAGTGTAATTAGAAGTTGATTAATAAAGATGATCATTTGTTAATTCTCGCTTTCTTTAAATTCTTGCATTATGAAATTTCTAATTCTTGATTCTTTTGTTTTCATGATGCGTGAGTGAAATCTCCGCTTGTTAAGGATTCGAAGGAATTCAGTAGACCAAATGGTGATGAAATCCTAAACTCATATTAAGTTTTATGAGAATTATGAACTTTAGAAAAAAGAATCGTCAAAGACCAAATTGGAAACGAGATCGTCGTTCTTGATAATTTCGTTGCAATTTGGGATTAAATAATTGATGATTCTCTTTGCTAAAGGCTAGATTTGAATGATGATCAATGAAAAGACAAAGGATAATGAAGGAGAAACCCTAGTTTCTTCAATAGATCTCTTATCTTCATTCATCGCCATCGTTCTAGCTGTAATTCATCAATAGATAAGATGAATCATTTCGAGTATTCATCATTGCTACTAATTCCAATCGAATTCTACAAACTATTCTTCAATTTTCTTGATAACTAAAATTGATCTTGAACACCTTCTTAATTACTAAATCTTAAACTCTTTCTTGAATTTTTCTTGAACATATTTCATCTAATAAATCTTGATTCATTTTCTTGAATTTTCTTTACTATTTTCTTTCGACTCAATTAAAGCAAGTACGAATAAATACACGAATCTCAGTGGACGACCCGTACTCATTAACGAGCTACATCAACACCGTTATTGATTGCGGTTATAAATTCTTTGAATGTGATAACACTTTTCAACACATCGAAGTATATCAATCAGGTAGCTTGGATTAGCGGATTTCGGGTGGATCATCTTCGGCACGAAGGTCATCGAAACAAGTTCGTTCAACCTTCAAGTGGAGCCTAGTGGAGTCGCGTGGACTACAACCCGGAGCTTTAGAAGAGACGGACACGGTCTACAAAGGTTGTAGCCATCCATCTCTTAGTCCAAATCTTGTGATATCATCATAGAAACCCTAACAGTCTAGTCTGATCCTTGTTTAGTGTTGATTAGCACCTAGAAAATTTTAAAATTGCATGTGTGATGCCTGTTTAAACCCTATCGTGGTGCTAGTAAAAAATTTCATGGTATCAGAGCCAAGTTAGAAGATTAGGGAAGGTCTTTACGACGTTAAAGTGTTCGATCAGTTTTTGAAACCCGATTTTTATCAAGTTTCTTTCGATTTTTCAAAAGTTGAAATTTTGGTGATTAAAAATAAGCAGAAAATTGTGCAGGGTATTTATTGGAGCCACAAGAAATTCTAAGCCATAATACCGTCAATGAGCCGCGGAAACATGGTTAAACCCCCCTGTTTGGCCACGATTCCGCCGCAACTTTGTGGTATTATGGTCTCCTACTTCTTATGCTGCTCCAGTATCTTATTTGGCACTTTCTGGATGTTTTTAGTAAGATTCAAGTTGTTGAGGTCACTAGATTTGTGGGTGTTCGATAAATCGATCGAAATGTTTAACGTCGTATAGATGATGATGATGATATGTGATACAATATTTGGAATGCACAATAATTAGTTTTGTGAAAAATAGTTAGTATATTGTAAATCTAGCCGTTTAGTCTCGTTTGATCGATTGCCACGGAGTTTTGATTCGGATCAAAACTCCGTCGCAATCGCGTATTGTACGTGATCACTTAGTCGGAAATCTTGTTGAATTATCCGACTACTTATTGAAAAGAGTTTTCTGTTTGAGGCTAAAATGCAAGGTTTATAAGATAGGCATGAAACTCGGGGTATGAGATATTTCGGGTTTATAATGTCTAAGGTATTTGCGGATTCTAAATATTGTAGTTTTCATTTCTTTTCTGCGACTATAAGTGTAATATATGGTGTATCCCCGATCTCGTTGCTATATGTCAATGGAATTTGGGATACACATATTTACTTACGTTGATGACATGTGATGTTATGTGTTGCTATGATATGTTATATTGGATCGTCGTGATTGAATAGCCGGGGGTTTTATGTGAGATGAAAGTTTTTCAATTTTTATTCATGTAAAAATTGTATGTATATTATTTTATTAGGACACTTCCGGGTTCAGGATGATGTCACCATTGATTTATATTATTTACTTTTCCGCATTAGGATAGACCCAAGACGGGGAGCACAAGTGACCGGGTTCTGGAGTCCAGTGGCAGACTATCTCGAGGAGTCGAGACCAAATCTCCTAACTCCAGAATTGGCAGGGTTGCTTGCCGCTCTCGTAGGGGTCTAGGGATATGGGTTTGGCTATTCATCACGACCGTGGAATCCTTGTTTTTCATTATTGGCTTAATTTAAAACACGGATCTCCTAGTATATCTAATATTTTATACGTTGACTTCTGCTGCTTGGTTCTGTGATGTGATCATATAACTGCATGAGAAGAATGCTATATATATATATGATATATATAATAAACGTTGCTTATGTTTTGCACCCGCGCTAGTCCAGCCCCCGCTCTGCCGTTAGTTAAGTAACCTAACGGTGCATGACGAGGCCTCGTAGCGAATGCGAATGGCATAAGCGTACGTTCTATTTTCGGTTTTTCTGTGATGTTTAGGAAACATTAAATGATGGGACTTCACTAATGAGATTAATGAAATGAAAAGAAACCTAAAGATGTTGTAGAATCAAAAGTTTATAAAAAGGTATCTCTAGTTCTTTCTTTGCATAGTGGTATTTCTTGATAAATATCCAACACCTCATTCGATGAGGAAAGAGCCGAGATCTCTTCACCGGAAGTGATCTCTTTAGTAAAATTAGCAAATACTACAACCCACTCGATTTTGTTTTTATAGCTTCTCTAGTTCTTGCTTTGCATAGTGGTATTCCTTGATGAATATCCAGCACCTCATTCGATGAGGAAAGAGCCGAGATCTCTTCACCGGAAGTGACCTCTTTAGCAAAACTAGCAAAAGCTACAAAAAAACACTCCTTTTCAAAATCACTAGATTCTACAACGATATCAAATTCATTACGTTAAAGGTTTTCTTAAAAACCTGCCATAGCCCTCCGTCATTTCAAATAAGTGCTATTTAGTATTCGTGCTGCGTTTGTTGGCCTTCGTCAAGACGTAGTGTGCGGTAGTTGATTAGTGCTTATCTGTAGCATGTGATGCGATTGGATTAGGGTAGTCGTACGACTTTGTTGACCTTGTTAAGAGTCGTACGAGTGAGTTTAATTCAATCAAGAAATGACGGGTTGAACTTGGCTAGCGCTTATGATTTGTTAACCTTGTTAAGGTTATAAGTTGCTAGGGGTAAAAATAGATATTGGGTATTTCAAGTGTTGAAATTTGCAATGAGATTACATACCTTCTATATGATAGTTGGATCTCGATACCCACTGCGAGTAAGAGTTACTCCTGGGAGAGTTTTCCACTTTACAATTAGCTAATCCATTAGGTGTCTAAGAAAGGTGTTAACGAGGTGATGCCCCTGCGGAAACAAGATTATTTAATTAGTTCCATGCGAAAGCATGAGGAGACTCCCTCAGAGTACCAATACCTGCCTGGCTGACCGATTGGCGAACTTGTTGGGTGTAATTAATCTCGGCTAATCTTACCTTTTAGGGTTTGAAGGAAGATTTGATAAAAATAGTGGGGGCCATCCAGATTAGATAAAATAATAACCAATCTAATCTTGCAAAGAGCACACACAAAGTGATTATCCATCTCTCTATCCTAGTAGCGTCCAATGACGCCTTAATCAAGATAATAATATGGATGTATTGACCGAACCCACTTATTAAACTGGGCTAGGTTCCGCTCTATCTTATGACAGTCATAAGTCTGAATAAGGAATAAGGGAATATCCGGATTCCCAAGCCACCAAAATGAAGAAGGAGCATATTGATGCATCGTCTTCGGGTGTGTTCGTAACTGAGAACCGTTTCTCAGTTTGCTCTACGTCCTGGGTATTGGATACCGGACCAGAATTGCACATATGTAATTTGTTACATGGGCTAAAAAGAGGTAGAGAACTGGGAAAGGGTGATAAGTCTCTAGTGGTAGGGAATGGTGCAATTGTTGCAGCCAAAGCAGTTGGCGAATATCACCTAATGTTACCAACTGGTAATACATTGATTCTGAACAACTGTTACTATGTACCAAAGATGATGTGCAATATTATATCAGTTTCTTTGATAACTAAAGACGGATATAATTTCACATTGGAAGATAATGTTATGAACATTTTTTTAAATCAAGTATTGATTGGGTTTGGTACGTTGTGTAACGGTATATACGTTCTGAATCAAACTACAGTTCTAAATATACAAAACACACACAAGAGGAAAAGTTCAGAAATGAACAAAGCCTTCTTGTGGCATTGTAGACTAGATCATATCAATGCGACAAGACTGGCTAAGTTGCATAGGAATGGATATTTGAATCCGTTCGAATTTACATCTTATGAAACTTTCCAGTCATGTTTCAAAGGTAAGATGACCAAAACTCCGTTTAATGGACACGGAGAAAGGGCTACTGAACTCTTGGAACTGATACATAGTGATGTATGTGGTCCTATATCTATACATGCCAGGATTGGTTCCTCGTACTTTATTACATTCACCGATGATCTCTTAAGATTCGTACATGTGTTCCTGTTGAAATACAAATCTGAAGCTTTTAAGAAATTCAAGGAATATAAGAACGAAGTAGAGAACCAGACGAGTAAAAGTATTAAAATCCTTCGATCTGATCGGGGACGAGAATACTTGAGCACGGAGTTCCAAGACTATTTAAAAGAGAATGAGATTCTCTCTCGGCTTACTCCTCCGTATACACCACAACATAATGGAGTTTCGGAGAGGAGAAATCGCACCCTATTAGATATGTTGCACTCTATGATGAGTAATACTGAGTTGCCTATTTCTTTTTGGGGTTATGCACTTGAGATAGCTGCATACCTATTGAATGGAGTTCCGACCAAATCCATTGCCTACCACTCCATATGAGATATGGAATGGAAAGAGACCATCTCTTAAACGAGTTAAGATATGGGGTTGTCTGGCCTATGTCAAAAAGCAAAATCCGGACAAGCTCAAGGCAAGGTCGGTTCTGTACAAGTTTGTAGGATATCCCAAAAATTTGCGAGGGTATATCTTCTACCACACCGAGGAATAAAAAGTGTCTATTTCTCAACATGCCACTTTTTTAGAAAAGGAATTTCTTGTGAAAGAAATTAGTGGCAATGAGGTAGAACTGGAAGAAGTTCCAGCAAAACAAACTATAACCGACGTTTTGGTATAACCAAAGGATTCAATAGTCCCCGATGAATCTCAGCCACTCCACAGATCTAGTAGGATTCCTCATCCACCTGAGAGATACTACGGTTTTCTCATAGTCGGTGGGAGCGAGGATGGCATCAAGGAAGATGATGACCCAACTAGTTTCGAGCAGGCCATCACAAGTGGAGACTCTGTGAAATGGCTGGATGCTATGCGATCTAAGATGGAATCTATATACACCAACAAAGTATGGACTTTGAAAGTTGCTCCTGAAGAGGTAAAACCCATCGGGAGTGAGTAGATCTTGAGAAGATAATTGGTGTAGATGGAAAGGTTAAGACCTTCAAAACTAGACTTATTGCAAAAGGTTTTCGTCAACGACCAGGTGTCGACTATGATGAAACATTTTTCTCCAGTGGCTATGCTTAAGTCCATCCGGATCCTACTTTCCATTGCTTCATACCATGACTACGTAATCTGGCAGTTGGACGTCAAGACCGCTTTTCTAAATGGTGATTTAGAAGAAAGAGTGTACATGACACAGCCAGAGGGCTTCATAGACAGTGGGAGCAGCGGAAACGTGTGCAAGCCGCTTAAATCCATTTACGGATTAAAGCAGGCATCGCGTAGCTGGAACATCTATTTCGATGAAGCTGTCAAAGAGTTTAACTTCATCAAAAACGTAGATGAACCATGTATATACAAGAAGATTGTAGAGAGTAAGGTTGTCTTCCTCGTATTGTACGTGGATGACATATTCTTGATAGGAAACGATGTTCCTATGCTACACTCGGTCAAACTCTTCTTATCACACAAGTTCTCCATGAAAGATCTAGGTGATGCCTCCTACATCCTGGGGAAAAAGATCTATAGAGATAGATCTAGACGGATGTTGGGATTGTCCCAATCCAGGTACATTATACCATACTAAAGAGGTTTAGTATGGAAGATTCTAAGCGTGGTAATTTACCCGCTTGTTCAGGAATCACTCTAAAAAAAGTGTCTCCCAAGACTGGTTTTGGAGAGGGTCGCATGTAAGAGATACCCTATGCTTCGGCTGTCGGGTCTATCATGTATGCGATATTATGTACCAGACCAGATGTAGCTTACTCACTAGGTGTAGTGAGTAAGTATCAATCAGATCCAGGGAAAAAACACTGGACAGCTGTGAAGAACATTCTTAAGTACCTGAGAAGGACTAAAGAGATGTTCTTGGTGTATGGTAACGGTGAACTCCAGGTGGAGTCCTTTACCGATTCGAGCTTCCAGAGTGATAAGGACGATAGTAAGTCGGTCTTGGATATTGTCTTCATCCTCAATGGAGGGGCGGTATGTTGGAAGAGTTCCAAGAAAGATACCATAGCAGACTCGACGATGAAGGCTGAATACATCGCTACCAACGATGCTGCCAAAAAGGCTGTCTGGATGAACAAGTTCATAGCTGAACTTGGTGCGGTTCCATCCATTGAGCATCCAATACCTGTATATTGTGATAACAATGGAACAGTAGCTTTGGCCAAGGAACCCCGGTCCCATCAGTGATCCAGACATATTCTTAGGCGGTATCACCTGATCAGGGACATAGTAGATCGCCGGGAGATCGAGGTCAGGAGAGTTGATTCGAAGGATAACACAATGGATCCACTCACGAAGGCCCTCCCTAGATGCTATTTGAGAGACTTTTTAGGATATTGGGTATAAGATACTACAACAACTGGCCTTAATACAAGTGGGAGATTGTTAGTGATATGTATGCCCTAGAGGCTATTATTGTATGATATAGTGGATGATTAGACATATATATGGAGGACTTTCTTGCTCGATATGATAGTATGCTATCATGTTGCCTTATCTTAACATATTCACTGGTATTATTATACTGTCTCTCATATACATGTTGATAAAGCCCTTACAATGTTGGCTTGACTACTGATTTGATCAAAAGAATTTTTATAACCGCAATCAAGAACGGCGTCGCTTGGTAGGTAGCCGGTGAGTACGGGTCGGTCCACAGGGATTTTGTGTATTTCCTAATTGTTCTTACGAGTTAATTCCGATTGTTGTCGGATTGATTAAATCAAAAAACTAAGTTGATCTACACTAGGACTAGAATCTTGCTAGGGTTAGGTTTAGGTTAAGTTTGAAAATGCAAAGATTTCCCACCGCTTTCAATGCCCAAATTAAGATCTATGAGGTGTTATGGTAATTATTTATAAAGGGGATTAGTACCATCGGGAAGAAACGGTGTTTCTTCCTCTAGGTTCTTATCCTTCCTTTCTTAATCCTTACCCTAACCTCCATGGAAAACACGCTCAACCAGTCCTTTATCCTACGGTATCACCGCTACCTTATAGGATAGGGTGCCGTAGGGAGTGGTGTGTGCATGTATGCATGGAGTCCTATAAAAACGTGTGATGGGCAAGAAAGGGGTGAGAGATCTTCATCTCTCAGGCCTTCCCCAAATCTAACCCTAACAAGCAAGGAGACTACTCGCTCATTAGGGAATTGAAGAACATCTCTAACTATCTAATTAGGGCAAAGAATGAAAATTCTATACTAAGGCAGAATAAAAATTAACTAGGGCAATTAAATAAAACTTCTTACTTTATTGATGGCTCTCTCCAAACATTTACACAGGAATTTTCAGATCTGAATAGATGAATAAAAAGAGGCATAACCTAAAACAGGTTTTAGGGTCTCTATTTATAGATTCATAGAAACCCTAGGTTTACAATCGACACACATCTGCTTTTACAATTTTACCCCCTAAGAAACCTAACTAATGCACCGACGCACCGACACAAGAATTCTGCGCCGACACGGGCACACCATGGCCGCGGATCCGCGGCCCAAGCCCCTGTTTGGCCGCTGTTCCGCAGCCATGTAGTGGGCTTGTGGGCTCAATTTCTCAGGGAATCTGTCTGCTGCTTTGTACTTGGCTTTTCTTCAGTTGTTTTCTCAGATTGGCTTCTAGATTTCTTCCAGATCTCCACAGTGAATAATTGTAGTGGACGTTTACCGTTGCTTCGTGACGAAGTCTTGAACCCTGCGCTTCCTTTGTTCTTTGTGAACTTGTTAATTGATCTTCAATGTTCCTCAAGATATGGGCACGATCAAGATTCCGCCATTTATCGGTCGTAGTCTCACTTTTGTATCGTCTTTTTCATCATTTTCACTATTTTGTTCCGAGAACCTATAATCTGCAACTATGTAGCAGACATGGGTCAAAAGCACCTATTTATTTGTAACTGAATAAGAATGGGGAATAAAATAATGCAAAATTATGGTATGAACAAATACCCCCAAACTTATCTTTTACTCGTCCTTGAGCAAACCTAGTTTTATTCTTAACAAAATCCTAACCTCACTTTCACAGGGAAACGCGATTGCACTGAGCTCGTGCAACAAGCCGTTAAATCTCTAGATGTCCCTAGTAGTAGGAGTGTTGTCTCCTGAGGGTTTTCAGCGGATACTACCCACAAAATCCTGTTAACTTTTATTCTCCAATTAGGTTTTCCAACAAGGAATTCTATTATTTTCGACTCATAAATTATCCATCCGTATTTTTCACGCTTCCTTATTACTTAACTTAAGATTATATATATTCTTGTGAATTTACTTAGCTTTTGGCATCTTTCAAGATTTCCTTCTAGGGTTCCATCTCAACTTAGGAATTTTTATCATCTCTATTAAAGATATAAGTCCTATTTTTCATTCCTATCTCTCATCCAAACCCCAATTATATACCCTTACGTGTATGTATGTATCACCCCTATACTTGGAAATTCAAATCAAGCTATCATACTCTTGTCCGTTGTCCAAAACACTTCTTAACTGGTGAATTTTTAGATGAATTTTGCTCACACATCCTTCATGCGACCGTTAATATTTCTTGAGATACCAATAACCGATTACAAGATGTGTTTGCACAATAAAGCGTAATTCCTAGTCTTGTAACACCTAAGGTTTTAGCGGTGACTCCCAAACCAGTTGGTCTGAGGCACTAGGTGATAAAGCACCCTCGCTAAATATTTTTCTATTAATGCAGCCTTAAGTAATCACAAAAACCAGTGTTCATTTTTTTTATTATCTCTTTATTCACACTTGTTTTTTTATTTTATTTTTCTTCGTACTAAGGACTTTAGACAAGAGCATTTCAAGGTCTTCTCTACTATTCCAAGTTTCAAGGTTTGTGTTTGTGCAAGTTGCAGGGTATATATTTTCAGAATTTAGACTTAAGCTAGGAATTATCATTCAAACTTATACTTTAACAAAAATATCAATACGCTTCCCTTGTTTTAAGTTAGCCCAAGAAGTCAACTTGAAATTTGCCTATTTCTAAATAAACTACAATGACATATACTTTCTACCGTTAAATTTTAAGAAAGGTTATTTTTAGGGTTTTTAATTTCCTAAATCTAAGATCTAGTTGTTCCTAGCTAGTTAACCTTTTTGTCAAACTCAAGTCAATTATGGACAAAATTGAATACTTTAATTTTTATAATTTTAAAATTTTTCAATTTTTATGGGTTTTAAAAATAAGTATGCAAATGCAAAAATATACATATGAATGCGAAGGAAGAAGGCTTACCGGGCATACCCCCAAACTTAAACTTGACAGTGTCCTCACTGTCATGCTACACCAAGAGGGTTGAGAATGTCGGCACTCCCATGTTTATTTATTTATAATTTATTTATTTTTTATTGTTAAAAGAAAAAACAAAAAAAATAAATATACAACAAGGTTCCCCCTAAACTTAAGTGAAACAGTGTTTCCACTATTTTAAGCGTTTAAAGTTCAGAGTTATGGAGGAGAAAATTCAAACTATACAAGGCCTTACACAGGCCAAAAGTTAGCACCAACCATTCAAAAATCTTATCGTGGTAATGGTAGGGTTGGTGAAAGAATAGAGTGTAGAGAAAGGAGTTGAGAAACACACGAGACCGTATGGGAAGAAGAGTGGAATATGGTCTCGGTGGAGGAGGAGAATGGCGGAAAAGAGAAAGAAGTGTAGTACGATCTTGAGGGTGTAAATCGAGTGAATAAATTAGCGCAATTTGTGATAACCGATGTGTTAAAAGCAATTGTGCTAATCTATCATATCGTCGAGAAATGGGGTCAAATCCCTCAAGATTCGCAAGAAAACATAGGTACGTCGAACTTGGTAAACCCTCCATTGAAAATGGAAACGCGGCGAATTCTTGCGTGGACGAAACGATAGGAAGGACGAAAGGGAGTGATTTAGGGATAGTCTTATTCTTACCTAAGTAATATGTCTCGAACTTGAAGGATTCCATCAATGGTTCGAAATGACTGTAAGCAACCGAGTCTAATGGTTCAACTAACTCATCTGAAAATTTAAAGGACTCAAACTCGGGAGGTGAGTCTTCAATATCATCCGAAAAAGTGAAGCAATCGTAATTATTATCGTCTGTGAGAAGAGTGTCAGATTCAAGGAGGTACGCACTAGTGGCGTCCAAACTGCTGTGATCGAATAGAAATCTTTCAAGCTCACAGTCCTCCTGCATGATCTTTTGCATGGTTGGAACGATGGAACGGAGGGGGGTTGATTTAGGAAGTATAACAGTTAAAGGTTCAGGAGGATGAATTGGAAAATCCGACACATCAAATAAAAATGGTTCATCCTCAATACTATCCTCAATACTCTCCTGAATACTATCCTCATAATTCTCCTCAAAATTTAGCTTATCCATGCCATTATCATCAAAATCAAGACGCATATGAAGTTCGGGAGAAACATTTAATAACTCAGGATGATGAATTGGAGATAAAATTTCAGTCAATTCTACGGGTTCATCGTCCAAAATATTCCCGGCGTCAATATTCTCAATCAAGTGAAAATCAATTTTTTCAGACACCTCATCAAAAGCATAGATATTTATCAATTCAGGTTCTAGATTGGAGGTGTAAAGATCGAAAGGATTAGGTGTGGTTTCACTCGAAAGGGACTTTTCATAATCTGGCAAATCAAGCACTACAAAGTCGCATAACTCATTAAATGTTTTATTTTCAACTGGTGAATCATTTGGGATACTTGATTGAAAACCGGAGTTGTGGGATTCAATTGGGTATGGGTAGGTTTGATTTGGAAGTGTGTACAGCTCACTCTCACCACTCAAATTCTCACTCTGTCCAACCGCCTCCTCATACATTGGAATTTTTGGAGCTAGTTGGAAACTAGCTACCGGTTCACTAGGTTGCCTGAGGGCGGTAATGGACGCATCCAAATTCCTCATCTGTTTGTTTGTTGCTAAAATATAAGCTTCCAATGACTGTTCCAAACTAGACATGGGTTGTGAAGGGGTTTCGGTAAAAGATTCAAAATTGTTTGGATACATGAAACTCCCAAATGGCTGTGTAGAAGCAATGTCTAGGGAAGGTGCGGAAGTCGGGTAGGACTGGTAGGAATTGAATGGTTGGACAGGAGTAGGATCAACATTTGGATAAAAAGGTGAATGGACTTGTTGATCTCAAGAACTGGATGTGTTGAAAGGAATGAAAGATCGGTTACGAGATTGTTCAATATGCTCAGCAATAGGCATGGGTTTCGGAGTTATAATAGGACTCGAAAAAGGAGTATCAATGTAAAAAGGTGGTGAAGGTTGCAACGGTGATACAAATTGGATTGTGGAGTCCAACTGTTTCTCCTAGACGCTTCAATTCGATCTTTCAAAGAAATTTTGGGCATGGAGGGGTCGTCCGTAATTTGACCGAAACAATTCGCATATGAAGCAAAGTTTGGTTCAGGGTACCAAAGTTCTGCAAGAGTTTTATGAAGTGGGGTACCCATGATGTAAGAAAGAGAAGAAAAAGAAGGTGGTTGTAAGTGGGGTGCACGGATTTCTTAGCGACAAAATTTGCAAGTCTTTTTTTTTATTGTAAATTTTTTTTCCTTTTTGTGTGTTTTTTTTATGGAGCTTTTTGCAAAAAGATTTTCGATAAAAGGCTTAGACACGCGTTCACGCAATCACAAATGCATAAATCAGGCCTAGATCTAGGGTCGCCTAGGTCAGCTAGACAGCTTCTAACTGTTCCAAATGGTAAGAAGTAGGACCTCAAACCGCCTCTTTACCGCCAATTTTGGCCAGGTAAGCACAAGTAGAGAAAGGAGGGATCCGCTCACGAATCACCGTGAGACAGGCCTTTTAAAGTTACCTTTCACTACCTGTCTAGCCTAGGCACCACAAAGTCAGGTTAGGATCAACGGTCGATGCCTACAACTATTCCTTTGTCCTATTGAGCACGAAGTCCTTAGGGCCGAGTCTAATCTTTTTTAATTAATTGAAGATTAATGCAATATGCCTTATGTGATTTTTGGGGTCCTGGGAAGGGTGATGAAGTCCCCACCCAATCTGGATTGGTGTAAAAGCCCCTTAAAGTCAATTTAAATCATGCAAAGCAGTAAACACAATCAAACACTTGCAAAAAAAATTTTTTTAGCGCGGCGCAAAGAATCCTGCACAAGATCAAGTTATTGGAGAAGGGGAGAAAATTTTTGGCGCAAAGAATCCTGCAGGAAATTTTTTATAGAAGAGATATTAGGGTTGCAGAGAAGAAGAGGAAGTTTACAGTGAAAAATTCAGGTGCTGAGGTCACAACCCTGCGGCGGTTCCGCGGTCAAGACCGGGTCAATGCGGCGGAAGCGCGACGGCGGCGGCGGTTCAGTTCCCGAGATTTCTTCTTCTCGTCTGGTCTAGTTTTTCTTTGCTTTTCAGATCTGCCGTTTTCTATTTTGCTTTCTATATTTTTCCAGATTCGAATTCGTTCGCCAATCCTGCAAAATTCAAACGAAAATACCCTTCACAAAATAACAAGATGATAGATTTTTTATATTTTTTTTATTTTTCAGTTTTTATGATTTTTCAATTTATATTAACCCGAAATTACAAAAAGAAAATAACACGCCATCCCCGGCAACGGCGCCATTTGATTTGATCAAAAGAATTTTTATAACCGCAATCAAGAATGGCGTCGCTTGGTAGCTAGCCGGTGAGTACGGGTCAATCCACAGGGATTTTGTGTATTTCCTAATTGTTCTTACGAGTTAATTCCAATTGTTGTCGGATTGATTAAATCTAAAAACTAAGTTGATCTACACTAGGACTAGAATCTTGCTAGGGTTAGATTTAGGTTAAGTTTGGAAATGCAAAGACTTCCCACCGCTTTCAATACCCAAATTAAGATCTATGAGGTGTTATGGTAATTATTAATAAAGGGGATTAGTACCATCGGGAAGAAACGGTGTTTCTTTCTCTAGGTTCTTGTCCTTCCTTTCTTATTCCTTACCTTAACCTCCATGGAAAACACGCTCAACCGGTCCTTTATACTACGGTATCACCACTATCTTGTGGGATAGGGTGTCGTAGGGAGCGGTGTGTGCATGTATGCATGGAGTCCTATAAAAATGTGTGATGGGCAAGAAAGGGGTGAGAGATCTTCATCTCTCAGGCCTTCCCCAAATCTAACCCTAACAAGCAAGGAGACTACTCGCTCATTAGGGAATTGAAGAACATCTCTAACTATCTAATTAGGGCAAAGAATGAAAATTCTATACTAAGGCAGAATAAAAATTAACTAGGGCAATTAAATAAAACTTCTTACTTTATTGATGGCTCTCTCCAAACATTTACACATGAATTTTCAGATCTGAATAGATGAATAAAAAGAGGCATAACCTAAAACAGGTTTTAGGGTCTCTATTTATAGATTCATAGAAACCCTAGGTTAATAATCGACGCACATCTGCTTTTACAATTTTACCCCCTAAGAAACCTAACTAATGCACCGACGCACCGACACAAGAATTCTGCGCCGACACGGGCACACCATGGCCGCGGATCCGCGGCCCAAGCCCCTGTTTGGCCGCTGTTCCGCAGCCATGTAGTGGGCTTGTGGGCTCAATTTCTCAGGGAATTTGTCTGCTGCTTTGTACTTGGCTTTTCTTCAGTTGTTTTCTCAGATTGGTTTCTAGATTTCTTCCATATCTCCACAGTGAATAATTGTAGTGGACGTTTACCGTTGCTTCGTGATGAAGTCTTGAACCTTGCGCTGCCTTTGTTCTTTGTGAACTTGTTAATTGATCTTCAATGTTCCTCAAGATGTGGGCACGATCAAGATTCCACCATTTATCGGTCGTAGTCTCACTTTTGTATCGTCTTTTTCATCATTTTCACTATTTTGTTCCGAGAACCTATAACCTATAACTATGTAGCAGACATGGGTCAAAAGCACCTATTTATTTATAACTGAATAAGAATGGGGAATAAAATAATGCAAAATTATGGTATGAACAACTACCAGGATTATGATGCAGATCACACTACTGGGCCTGAGTAGTCCACAAGCATATCCTTCAATTGTTCCAAGTCGAGGGAATATCGAGACAGGCCATCGATATTCCAGACTAGACTAGTGTGTATGTTTCTTGAGCCTATATGGGGCGATGGTTGATCCCATATCCATTGGTGTTTGACATCAAATATTATACACAGGTGCTCATTAGAGAATGGGTACACTGAACAGGACTCTCCGAGAACTCCTAGATGGTATTATAGCTATCGTCAGATAGCAGTTCTCTGGTGACACTGGTACAAGTTAGTCTGTAGACCCGAGATCGTCATAAAGTCTTGTGTGGTTCCCACCGTGCTTTGATTTCCTCCCTAACATGGCTCAAAGGAGTTGTGCAAACAGGTGGATTTTGGGTACAGTCCCGAGTCACATGGATGCAATGAGCGATAGGAAGGGGTTTCGTCTCTTCCGGTATAGGGAGTTGATATTGCGCTATGCTCGATTGGCTATAATAGGAAGTCCCTGGCCAGTGCCATTGATGAGATTTACTGGTAAGTGTTATCAGTAGTTTCTCGTATCGTTATAGGCCACACATCGGCATGACTTATCAAGTTATTGGGGTCTGACGATTCCACCCCTAGACTCGATATGCGACATATTAGACGAAGAGACCGGACTGTACGGTAAGTGTTACCTATAGACTTCACGGGAGTTTGGACAAGTTTGCTTATTGATCTTCTATTCGCTCAATACCTGGGTAGCCGTTACGTCCAGCTAGTACCGCTGACGGCTTGTGGATAACTGATGTGATCATTACTACGGCTGGCGTATTGACGAGTCTTTAGAGTCCTACATAGAAGTTTCCTGGTTCAAGCGAAATGAAGTAGGGCACATATACTGATATGTGCGGGGGCCTGATTAAATACGAGTATGTAATAACGTATTCTAATCTGGCGGTTATTTGTTATCGGTTAGGTTATATGTGATATAACCGGATTATTGAATTAAGTGTTGATTTGATAATGTGATATAGATAAATGATATTAATCGGTTATATGTGATATAACCAGATTATTGAATCAAGTGTTGATTTGTTAATATGATATATATTTATATTTGATATAATTATATATTAACTAATATTATTGCTCACTAATCATTTGCTTATCTTTATATATATTAATATATATGTGATATATAGGTGATATATATATATATATATGAAGCATGGTTGTTTTTCTATTTTGATAAAATAGAAAAAAAAGGTGGAAAATGGGGAGACATATTGAGGTATGGTTGTGAAGCATGGTTCATGGATTATTATATTACCCTTGACTTACTATTGAAGTATAGTTCCATTTTTATTATTGGAAAATATTGATATTTCAATAAGTGAGTTCATTTTGATGAACCATTCTTCACTTGAGTTATTTTTCTTCACTTAAGAGCTCATGTAATGAGTTGCTCTCTAGCTCTTTCCATCTTCTTCACCTCCACCTCCAAGCTCAATCTCTCACATATGTTGTGAACCCTTAAGCTTGTGAGAACACTAGTGAACAAACAATACCCCTACTTCACCATCCTACACTAGATTAGCGCTTTGGTGTAGTGTGTTTCCTTCACTAAAAAGTTTAGTGAAGAAGTAACTTGGATTAGCAGACTTCGGGTGGATCATCTTCGGCACGAAGGTCATCGAAGCAAGTTCGTTCAACCTTCAAGTGGAGCCTAGTGGAGTCGCGCGGACTACAACCCTGAGCTTTAGAAGAGAAAGACACGGTCTACGAAGGTTGTAGCCATCCATCTCTTAGTCTAAATCTTGCGATACCATCATAGAAACCCTAAAAGTCTAGTTTGATCCTTATTTAGTGTTGATTAGAACCTAGAAAATTTTAAAATTGTATGTGTGATGCCCATTTAAACCCTATCGTGGTGTTAGTAAACACTTTCAGTTCTTTATCGTGACTTCGTTCAGAGCTCGGTAGTCAATGCACATTCTGTATTGTAACAATCGAGTCCAGTTTTACAAGTTTCTGTTTTCGTATGCGTGGTGTATGGTATTCAGTTCATTATCCTGATTTTGTTTGCTGCTAGTTATAAATTTACCCCAACATATCATATTCTGCATATAACAATTTAAGTCATCTAAAATAAAATTAAAATACTTGTCGTGGCCTGCTTGGCACCCCTAACCCAGTGGTAGTGTACTTGCATCGTGTTCTCGTCCCGTTCTGTGAAACGGACGTGTTTGGACGTCTACGCGCACGTGCGTGCGTCCGTTCTTGGGGGTATGCTTTTAAATTATAAAATCCTTCATTTAATTTTTGGAACCCGCCAATAATTTTCATTTTTCAAATTCCAATTTTTCGACCCGACCCGGGCGCAATTCTGAAATATTTTGCATTTGCCCCAAATCCTATTTTCTAATATTTTTAAAACCAACGAAAATAATTTATAACACCAGAAAATATTTTTTCCATTTTTTCTTTAAAATCTTTTTAAAGTTTCCCTACTGTTCCAGCTAAGGAAAACTGGAAAATCTTTTACGAAATTTATTCCCTAACCATTTTAAACCCGCGAGCCAATCACAATCCTTTATTCTCTCCCCTGGGCCCCACGCGAATCCCTTCAGCCAATCACAGCTTCTCTCTCTCCCTCTTTCTCCTTCTCTTTCTCTCTCTCTCTCTCCTTTCCCTTTCTCTCTCTCTCTCTCTCTCCTCTCGCGCTCTCTCTCTCTCCTCTCGCGAACATTGTTCGCTTCTCGGATCTCGTCACCGCTTGGGGATCTGGTCACCTCCCTCTTCAAATCCTTCTTCTTTTGCTTCTTCTCTTCTTCTTTAAAAGGAAACCGCACGGCCACGAGAACCCATCACCGAGCTCAAACCCTAACCCTAATTTCCATTGCCTCCTCAACCTCTCCCCTCCTCGTCACCATTCTCTCTTCTCCTTCCTCCTTCTTCCTTCTCCTTCTCCCTCTCCCGAGACCCTGCACACTCACTGCACCCCAGAACCCATCACCGCCACCGTTCCTTCGCCGCCGACCACCTCACCCCGTCACCATGTTCTTCTTCTTCTCTCCTCTCTCCTCTGTCTTCTTCTCCCCACAGAACCCTCAAAGCCCTAAAGAACCCAGCAAACCAAGAACCCTGCAAACCCTAACCGAAGCCCTGAATAGCAAACCACTTCGCCGGAGCTCCGTTTATCCCCGTCGACATCTTCACCCCTCTCGGAGACCCAGTAAGTATCCCTCATCCTCCTTCTTCTTCTTCTTTTTCACGGTTCTCTTCTTTTCGTTCTCTGGATCTATATTGTTGTAGCACACTATTCACTGTTTTGTGTTTTGCCGAATTCCGGCGATGCCGATGACGTGTCCCGACGTTCCAGCCTGGACCCCTGACCCATGTGACTCCACCGTTCGTCGTTTGGGTTCGTTCCGTGAACCGTGTGCGCGCGGCGATATTTCCCCGCCGACGCGTAACGTTCCGTTTTCCGTTTCGCGACCCGTCGAGGCAAGTGAAACTTGCTACATGCTATAATAAACCATTCATATGCTAAATTACTTATTTCCTGTTAAATCTCTAATTAGAATCGAAAGAAATGGATTTCAAGTTAACCGTATAATGTCCATTACACATTTTTATAATTCCGAACTTGAAACTTAATCTTACATCTGATTATTTATATCAAACAATCACCTGTACATGATAGATCACATTTGTTTATTGCTATGATACCCTTTTATCCAGTTTAGCCTATCAGACATCCATGTGCAACTTTAACCGGTCTAATTACAACTGCATTCATTAAACAGATTATACATGTCGTCGCATCCATGGATCACTCAACATTTATTAACCTGTTTTCAGCATTTACATCTATCATACTGTATGCACATTATGCTGACACTGTCTGTTAAACACAATTGATAACTATACAGCTAAATAAATAAAATCTACTTTATTGCTTAACTCATTGCTTAGATCATGTTATTGATAACCATGATTGATTATTATAACCCTGATTATGCTAGCTGAGTATGAGCACACCCATGATATCGTTTACACCTTGACCTGACTTACTACATACATATTGGTTGACCCGACATGGTACCGTACACTACTTGACTTGACCTGATATACCATGACTTGACCCGTTACATGATCTTGTGTCTAATGCCAACAAACCTGACATGTAGTCCTCACGGACCGTTCCAGTTGTCTATCAAGACAAACCTGCTCTTACCTGATCCTGTGTTGGCATTAGTTCTTGATTTCTGAAAACCTGACTTGAACACTTATAACTTGGGAGTGTGGGGAAATCAAAGGTGAAACCTGACTTGTAACTCAACAGTTTGATACCTTTTCTGATCAGTATTACGGGCTAGGCCAGCCCCGGAGTGATGATGCTGACATCACTCGTTTGTACCTGCTACCTTTTACTGCCTAGCGGCACGTCTCGGTTTCAGCCTGAGAGTCTGTAGACCGTGGTCCCGGGCATGCACGGGATACTATTGAGTTACATCGATGATTCATCAATTTGATTTCAAAGACTTTAGAGTAGAAAACCCAATAGAACAGTTTAGTTTACTCACTGCACACTACCCTGCACTGCCTGATTTATATTACTGTTACCCATGCTTTTCATTTATGTTTATATCTGCATTGCCTGTTACTCTGTTCATATTTTATTACTTGATGACATGACGCACTGACGTCTGGGTTTTGCATGGCCCAGATTCTGTACCGTTGCTGCAGTCCAAGTAGGAGTACTTCAGCCAGCAGGCTGAGCTGTGAGTTCCAGTAGTAGCTAGTTCCTTTATTTTTTGTGCAGTTTTTTCCTGATGTGAGCCTGCATTATGGGACGTACATTCCAGTTACTTGTAATGGATCTTTTGCTTCCGCACTTTATTATTCTTGACTCATGTTATATTGGCTTATGGACATGTTTTAGATAGTTATATTTTGTTCTTGATATCTCTACAGCCGTAATGTGACTGTGGATGGATACTTCCTACCCACAGGTAGAATGGTTGGCTATGTCACGTGCCCAATTTAGCGTACTCTAGGAAGCGGGGCGTGACATGTATGAACCATCCTTCTTCTTCACAAGCAAGGCTGGAGATCCCCAACTTGAAGTACTGGGACGAATCCATCCTTTCTTCAGAAGTTCGTTCAGCTGAGTACGGATCTCCTTCAATTCATCAGGACTTAAGCGATATGGTGCTTTGATCACCGGTTGTGCACCAGGTACTAAGTCAATACTGAATTCAAGAGCTCGATCGGGAGGCAAACCTGAGATGTCTTCAGGAAATACGTCTTCAAAATCTCAAACAACCTCTAGCTTGTCTTCTTTAGCTTGTATTATTGCAATCGCTTCCTTCTTTGGTTTAGCTTTGTAAGTGCCAGGCTCTAGTGTACGGTCTCCACTCTTGAAATAAAAGACCGGATGGTCTGGAATCTTGATCGCACACTTTTGGCGTGTCGAAGTTCAAAGTTCTAAAGTTATAATCGTGATCAGGACGGTGTCGCTTTGCAGCTAGCCGCGATGAGCACGGGTCGATCCGCAGGGAGATGGTTGTATGTCCATTCGAGTTTTAGATGAGTCAATAAAGAATGCATATATGTTTGTTCAGTTCTAGCCTAAGTGTTCGTATTTATGTTCAAGTAAGCTTGTTAAGGTTAAGGTCGGTTAGTAGAGTTAGGATTAGTCTTGTACTTATCTTTTACCATTCTTAAAACGATGTTGTGATAATCGAAAATAGCGGGGATTAGGAGGACATAGGAATGGGATTTGCAAGTTTAAGCGAGCTTTCCAACGCTAAATCCATTCCTAGTGCCCCTTATCCATCCGCTAAATACGCTTATTTCCAACCCTCGGCCAAACACCCGCAACCATGTATCCAATTAAGTCACAACTACATGTCATGTTGTAGTGCGCTTAAAGGACTTCTCGACTTAGGTTGCGGCTATATATCACGTATAGTGCGCCTAAGTGAGGGGGTTGCGTTTTTTTGGTCGGGGTTCGTTTCAAGATGTTTGGCGAAGAGAAGCATAAGGGATTTTTCCATCCCTCGTACCACCTTCCTTAGCCTTAACAAGTGTGGAATTATTCATACATTATAAAAGAAAATAAAACAAAACAAGAAAGAAGAAAAGAAGGAAAAGGAAAAATATGGTTTTACAAAATGGTAGCAAGCTAACTACTTGGGTCCTCACCTAAGTAAGGAACTCCGTCGAGTGTCATGGCTTGAAAATGGGGATAAGAGGAAAAGGAAAATAACACAAGCAAGGAAATAACAACAACTACTTGACAACAATAAATAAAATTACAATACAAGATAATAAAATTACAAGACAATAAATAAAAGAGACAAGATAATAAAAACCCTCATCTTCATTGATCTTCCACTCAAAAAGCTCCCACTACAATTTTCATGGAGGAAAGAATAAAGAAGAAGAAGAAGCTACATTAAACTACACTAAAACCTAACCAATAGAAGCATGAAAAGAAGACTCTTGGCTTGGCACAAAACTGGGCTATTTATAGGCTGGGTGCTGAAAACCCTAGGGCAAGATTCTGAGCCCAAATGAAATGTCCAAACTACCCCCAAAATCCGAGTTGACACTAAGTCAACTTGGCCGCGGATCCGCCGCGTAAGTGGCCAATTGGCCGCGGTTCCGCGGCTATGTGGGGGAATTGGGATGTCGTTTTTCTCATGGTTTCTTGTGTTGCTCTCCTCAGTTGTTCTACATGTTCCAAATTACAAATTGCTTCCACAATATCTTCAGATCTGCAACAGTCCAAAATGGTATCAAAAATAATTCTTTTGACCTCATCTCCTTCGAGCTCCACGCATCCATTGAGTTTTGTGTTGCCCCTCTCGTGCTCCGTGCTTGTCCGAGACACGAATGACCACTATCATATTCTTGTCTCTGGAACTGATATGCGGCACTGGACGGATACGGATGGCCGGAACCTGGCTTTTATCTGTTGACAATAGATGTTCTGTATTTTGGCGTAACAGTGGAGATTTTGTATCATTTGCGTTATTTTGGACTAGGAACCTGTAGCCTGTAAATATGTAGCAAACACGGATTAAAAGCACCTTCCTATAAACAAACGAGCATAAGAACGGGCAGTATTAAATGCAATATTCTGGTGTGAACAAATCTCGAACACTACCCTTCTTTGACGACAGTCGATGGTAGCGTAGAAAGTTCATAGCCAGTCCATATCCAAGACTACATAAAAGTTCGGTATGTCCAGCACCTTGAAATCAGCATAAAATTCTCTGCTGCAGACGACCACTGGACACAAGTCGTATCCCAAAGTTACCTTTAGAACGTCGTTCCCTGAACTGACATTCCAACTGGATACGAGCGGTTTTACTAGAATCGCATAAGTTTGGACGAACCGTTGCGACATAAAGCAATGTGATGCTCCAATATCGAAGAGTGCTAGTGCGAAGTGAGGCTACTAAGATTGTACCTAAGTTATGTGGGATATGTATAGGTATAGGAAAAGATATATGGATGTAAACAAGTATTTAACAAATTTAAAAGATGGGAAGTTACTAGTGATGACTAAGCCAGTGGTTTCAGCTTCTTCCACAGTCATTGTGAAAGCCTGACGCCTAGGTATATTCCTTCTTGCTGGGGGAGCATTCCTCTGTCCGTTCCTCTGTCTTTGAGGTAAGTTCTTTTATGCGATGGAACTAACGAGGAGGAGGTGTAGTAGGTCCATGAGTAGGTGGAGCTGGGAGAGCAAGTCGAGGAGTAGGTGCCTAGATAGCTGGCCGCTGCGGATAGGTGATAGTTGGTCTGGTGCAGGGTTTGGATTGGATCTACGAGGACAAGATCCAATATTGTGTGTGGATGAGCTATAAACTAAGCATAGGCGATTAGCACACCTGCAATCCTTCGCCAGGTGTCCATTCCAATTGCAATAGAAGTAGAAATCTGGACTGGGCTGGTTAAAAGTTACTCCCGGTCTCCTTGGTACAAACGGTGGCCTAGAAGAGGCTCCTCTTGGAAAAGATATACCGGCAGATTGAGGTCTGCCCTTCTTCTTCACTACTGTCTCATATCTTCGGGCAGCCTTCAAAGCAAGATCATGGGTTGGGAAATCCCCTATAGCTTGAGCAGCTTGGATCTCTTGGTCCAGCCCTTGCTAAAATCATCTAGCCCTGATCTCAGCAGTCGGTATGAAATATGCCGCGAACATGTTACGGTCTTGTGTTAGTTGTGTAATATGCGATATTAGAAGATCGAATATTTGAGACATATCTTACCTGCTCAGTAAGGTGAATTCAGCGTCATACTCATCCACGGATTTAGTCCACATCGAACCTTGTTGCAGGTGGATGAATTGCTGCTCCATGTCAAATCGGGCAGTCTCGGGAAAATATTTCGCGTCGAACATCTCACGAAAAATCCTCTATTCGATCGACTGGGTAAGTCGGCTTTCATCAGCCTTCCACCATACCCTGGCGTTGTCGGTGGGTTGAAGCTTCGTAACCCTTACCCAAGCAATCTCTGACACTTATGCTGCTGCCAGATCATCCTCAATCGACTGAGCCCATTCCTCTGCCTCCAAATGGCTCTCTTTCCTAGAGAATTGTTTAAGGTGCAGTACCCGGAATTGCTTCACACCGGGTGTCTCAGCTTCTAGGCGATTCAGGACGATGACAGTCTGCTGTTGCTGTCCCTCCAAGAAACTTTTGATCACCTCGAGTAATACCGTCTGCTCGTTGATAGAAGCTGTTACGGTATGTGTAAGTGGAAGAGGTGATGGTGGGGTTTTTCCATTGACGTTCGTGCTCGTATTGTTGGGAGAATCCATAACCTTTGAAAGAAATAATAGGGTTCAGATAGATTCAAGGAATATGAAATGCAAAGAATGTTTAGTTGCCGATTCTTATAATTCTTATGACTTATATTATTTAGGATTCCATGCAGAACTGACCCTTCATGCTTATGTAGGTTTCCATACTGAACAGACCTGCATGGGCCTGTAACAACCCTAATTTTCTTATACACCTTTTCCTATAAAAAAATTTTCAAATATTTTTTCAAAAATCCATAAAGGGGTATTTATTGCCTGAGCACAAGATTTAAGTAATTAATTAGCAATTTAATTACAATAAGGAGCTTGTAGTTCATTGGTAATACCTTGCATTGCTGAACCAAGCTACCAAAGTTCAAATCCCATGCCCCACATTATTTTTAATATTTATTTTGTTTTAAATTTTTCTTCAATATTGTGTCTCTTCATCTTCTAAACCCCCATGTACACTTCAAATTCCTAGATCGGTTTCAGAGACCTTTGAAATCCCCATTTACTCCATTTTAATGATTTTTTAATACATTTTTACATTAAAACCTTTCATATACCCTATTTACTCCAATTTTTAATGATTTTATACATTTTTACATTAAAACCTTTCATATACCCTATTTACTCCAACTTTTAATGATTTTATACATTTTTACATTTTTATTTAAAAACCCTTCACCTATCCTACCCCTAGCCTACCCTATAAATACACCCCCTCCTCTTTACCCTCTCATCCCAAAAATCCTAAGCTCACTCTCTCAAAATTTTCCAAGAGTTGTGTACTTTGAAAACAAGTTCGCGGTGAAGCTCCGACGAAATTCCGGCGGAAATTCCGGCGACGTTTTGAAGAACAACCGGCGACGAAGCAACGCCTCGGCAACCCCTTTAGTCCCCCCTCACTCCTTTGCCTAATCGAAAACCCGGAAGTCCCATTCTATCCCCCTTTCTATCTCTCTAAAATACGAAATTACGAAACCCGACGGAATCGGAACAAATCCGATTTCCGATTCGGTTTTCTATAAAAGTTCACTTCTCACCAATACATTCATGTTTAAACATCTTATTCTTGATTATTAAACTTTTAAAAATCAATTTGAACAAGTTTTCTCACATGAAATGATAACCTTTCCAATTTATCGTTTTTTTCACTTTAATACCATCATATTTCGATTTCACATTTAACCCCTAAACTTTGCTATACATTTAAAATAGAGCACGAGATAATGACCTACCTCCACACACACGCAAATACAACCCTAAACGATATCATCAAAACTTAGAATACGATAAAAACAATACTTTCATTTAAATACCATATTCTTGATAAAATCAATTCTAGAAGTTTAATTTTGATACACTTTTAAATAAATACCTCTTATTAGGAAAACACGATAAGTTGTGAATATCGATCGTTTATCTAAACCTGACTTTGTGGTGTCTAGGCTAGGCAAGTGAGCTTAGGTAACTTTAAAAGGCTCGTCTCATGATTCGTGAGTGGATCCCTCCTTCCTCACTTGTACTTACCTGGCCACAATTGGCGGTGAAGAGGCGATTTGAGACTTCTAACGACTTATCGTTTAGACTATTTAGAAATAGGCTAGTTGGATTAGGAAACCCTAGAATCTAAAATACGAAAAATTACACCTTTGCAAATAAATACCTTTTACTTTATAAAACCGTTTTCTAAAGCATTAGTATTTTACAATCTTTGCAAAGCACCGCTACAACCCACTTTTGGGGAACCCGTTAGGAACAGTACGGTTTACCGTGCACCCTCGGGCTTAGTAGTACGAGATTCAGACCTCCGCAAGGAGCATTCAGTCTCGAAAGGTTTAAAATACGACATCTTAAGAAAATGAGATTTTTGGAATATAAAATATTTATTAAAATTATTTTTGTATAAACATATGTATATTTATCATTTAAATACCTATTTTATTATAATAAAAATTTTCCACTTTTTTCTAAAAATCATAAGAATAAATTTTACACTAAAATACCATGAACTTCAAATAATCAACATTACAGATAAATACCCTTATTTATAAAACTAGGATATTTTCACTAGAAATGTCACACCATAAAATCCACCCTCATTACAACTCTAAAGATGAACAATAAATACTTAAGGTGTATTTTGAAAAGTATATAAAAGTATTTTTACATAAAAAACCCTCAAGTTTTATAAATTACCGTAAGGACCCTAGCAATTATAAGACTTCGATTCGCATCCCTGATTGTCTGACTCGGTTTTGAGTCTGATTAATCTGACTTGAATATGATTCAAGTCAATCTATAAACTACAAGATTTCAATTAAATATGAACACATGAATCCAATTATCAATTTATACAACTTGACTGAACCGAACCATGGATATATTCCTTTTACATGATTCTCAGTATTCCATTTACATGATTCTACGGTTACAACCGTTTACTGATATCATGGTTTCGGTCAGTTAATCAATCTTACAATCAATACAATTTACAAGATAACAATACAAACAAGATATCGCGGAGTTTAAGGGGTAGATTGGTACGGAAGGTGTTAAAGGTGGCACGAGGTGGTCAGATTTAATACACCTAACATGAATCCAATTGCCGTTGTTCCGGGCCTTCTAACGGAGCCTTGTACTAAACGTGCCTCTAGTCTCTGGCATATAGAGACTCCTCTCGTATACACTGGCATTCTTCTTTACCAAGCTATAAACAACAGCGTTAATACAACAGTACAACAATATAATACAACATTAAAAGCTACTCTCTCTCTTTCCCCTACTCTTTGTCTATTTCTCCCCTATCTTTGGGACTTACCGAGCGACCTGTTCGCTGACGACATTCTGTTTCTTTCTTCTTTGAATGTCGTCAGGTGGTTTGGACCTGGCGGAGATCGAGCCATCTCAAGAAGACTTGGAGCAGTTTGCCGAAGACCCTGCACTTTAGTTTCATTGTACACTTTTCCTTTTTGAATTTTTCATTTCCTGTTATGCCATTGTTTAGGCATCTTTATTTTCATTTATATTTCCTTTTCATATATTGTACAAAAGAATGTTAATAAATAAAAGTTGCCGTTCTCTTTTATTTCTTGTCTCTTGTGTATTTATTGCTTAGATACGCTTAGCGTATGTATTTCTGAGTATATACGTAGCGGGCCTCGTCGCGTCCCCTTCGCCGTAGAATGGGAAGCGGGGCGTGACAGGTTTTGTTGGTGGCCCATGCAGGTCAGAGCTGTATGGAACCCTAAGCAATAAAAAAAAACAAGAACCAGCAACTAAAACATTCTTTACAATCATATTCCTTGAATCCCATCATTTCTTATTCTTTGAATCATATATCTTGAATCTGTCCTAACCCAAATTTCCCCCACCTCTTTTACAATTTTACCAAAACCTTCGCATCCTTTCATTTCTTCACACATTCTTCACATTTCTAAAACCCTTGCACCACCTTGTTATTTTTTGCATACTGTCAGTACACCGGCACCAAACTTTCCTTTAAACTGTTACACTTTCCTTTTACAAATTTCGAGGACGAAATTTTTATAAGGAGGGTAGAATATAACAACCCTAATTTTCTTATACACTTTTTCCTATAAAAAAATTTTCAAATATTTTTTAAAAGTGAGTCATTCTAGTAAATAAATACCTAGTTGAATAGTTCATGGTATTTTTGTCTAAATTTTACTTGTATGGATTCTTGATGGTATTTTCTTGAAACTTGTGATTCTTTTCTTTTGTTAGAAAATATGGAATTTATTATATATTTAAAATAGATGGGTTGATAATATTGATATATAACTATTAAAAATAAAATTTATTTATTAAATAGAAAATCACGTTTTCCTTAAAAATTGTATTAAAAATTCCATCGAGATCGTATGCTCCGTAAGAAGGTCTGCATCTCGCTCCACTAGTGCTGAGAATGTGCGATAGCCCGCGCCATCCCGATCGGTTTCCCCAAAATGGATTGTAGATGTATAATTGAAAGGAATGCAAATAACACAATTTAAAGAATACGGTTTTTAATAGTTTATGGTATTTTGATGTAACAATAGTATTTGTCCCAAAATATTATTAAAAGGAAATCATGCTATGTCATGATGCGTGTTGTGAGAGGTGGGTCATTAACCCGTGAGATATTCTAAAGGTAATATAAGCAAAGATATTAAAATATGTCATATGTAAGTTTGTGGTATTAAAACGAAAAAGTGTAATAAAAGTTACATAGCATAGTATTTTAAGACGAAACTTGTTCTCAATGTTCGCATTAAGATTACTAAGTAAGATATAACAAAATGGTTGATTGGTTGTCTGAGTAACTCCACTTCCGAAAAGATTTGAAAAGAGAACTTTTTTAATTAGGAAAAAAGAAGAAGAGAGGGGACTTACTAGATGAAATGAGAGAGGAGAGGTTAAGGAAGGATTTGGAAGCTTCGTGGAGTCGCGGGGTCGCCGGAACTTGACCTTGGGCTAACTCCACTTGTACTCTTCTTTAACTTGGAAAATTTTGAGGATTTTGACCAATAGATTTCATAATGAAGAGGGCTAAGGTGTGGGGTTGTATTTAAAGGGTAGAATTAAGATTTTAAGAATTGAAAAGAGAACTAAAAATGCATTAAAATAGGATTAAAGAGGTGAATTTAATCTCTCTGTTAATTTACAGAGAAATCAAACAGAAGAGGAGTAGTGGGGGTAGACCAAACGACCAGGGTGCAGAAAATGGGGAGCATTTCCTACGGCGGGACCGTCGGCGCCGGGTATATTCCCGATCTCGCCGGCCACGTGTGCGATATGAGGGCTTGGATTTGTGCCACGTGTCCTAGTCGCAGTTAATAGCATTTTGTACATGTTTGATTTTATCAGACTTTTCATTTTACTTGTATTGCACGCGTAAACTTTTGGGCATCCAAAAAGTTTAAAAGAAAAATCAATAAAAATATATGTGGCTGATAGGATTCGAACACAGGGGCTACGCCACAGCAGTGCAAGGCTTTACCAATAAGCTACAAGTGCTTTCTTGCTATTTACAAACAAAAATAATACTTAAAGTATACTCAGGTTTGCAAATACTCCATTCTGTACATTAATTTGAAAATTTTTGTAAAATAAAATTGGAGTCGTTACAGAAATCAAGGATTAACGAAAATTGAAGTGCGATATATACTTTCGGTGACAGCAGCATGAGCGGGACGATAGTTCCTCCAGTGAGGAACAGCCGGTGACCCGGATGTGGACGCATCCCCTCCAACTAGAAAATAAAAATTGACGATAAAATTACAGAAGTTCATGTTTATTCTTAGAGAATATGAAAAATGAATAAATATTTTATATTTATTCATACTAACCTGCAGTTTGAGCGGAGGGTACGGAAGTGGCGGGAGTGGCCTCTGCGCCAGATATGGATGCACCACCTATAATTAGACAATTAAAATAGATTATATAAGTAATTGAAAAAAGAATGTGTATATCTATAATATAACATTCTAAATCAATATGCATGCAATATAGGATATATAAACATAACCGCAGGTGCGGTGGTGGTCTCTGCCCGAGATGTGGAGGCACCACCTATAGCTATACAATCAAAAAATAATTATCTAACTAAGAGCAAAAAGAATGTGTATGTATTTATGACATAGCATTCTAGATTAATATGCATGCATTATAGGATATATAAACATACCTGTAGGTGCGGTTGTGGCATCTGCCTCTGATGTGGACGCACCACCAACAGCTAGACAATTAAACATTGGCTATATAAGTAATTTTGAAATAAATATGTGTGTATATTTATAATATTACATTCAAAATGAATATGCGTGCAATATACCTGGAGGTGTGGAAAAGTCCACACGGGAGGAGTCATCCGAAGGGGATACCGATCGGGGTGCAAGACCAGCCCTCTGGAGCTCCCTACGCAGCTTCCCGAGCGGCAGAACCGCTCTTCCTCTGCCTCTGCCTCCGCCTTTGCCGCAGCTGGTGCTCCTGCTGCCCCTCGCTGCTCCGAGCGTCTTCATCAGACCTAGATAAGAGTACAATCATTACATATGCATGCAATATATGTATAGATCGTAAAAGTGTGAAGTAATAATATAACATTACTGATAACCTTTTTCGTTTCGTAGACGCATTAGACATATCTACTTGGATTTCATCATCGATATCATTTCTAACTAACGTAACTTCACGATCAGCCGAAGACAACCTGTCTTTTGAAACAGACGGTCGGGGCACTCTAAGTCTTCTATCTTCTTCATCCTCTTCGCTGTTCTTCATACGATCCTCGAATTCTAGGACATCGTAAATATCCATGGGTTTCCAACGGCATATGACACTCCATCCCGGATGCTTCAAGCACTGTGAGTGGTATACTTGGAACGCTTGGTTCGGAAAGATAAATAGATCATGACCGTAAAATCGAAATGTGTTCACACTAGTCAATCCATATTCATCTTTCCAATTTCTGAGATTGTTTCCCTACTTATCCGTATCGGTTCGTGTATCGTACCAAATACACTGAAATATATAAAACGGTTCTGATCGCCCGAGATATTAGATACCAAGTATGCAATTTAAGAATCCATAATAAATCACACCATCCGATCCTATCGTCGCAATCCCACTATTCTGAGTGGTTCGAGATGTTCATATGTCCTTAACTTCAAATTTGTATCCAAGGAAACCGAATCCTTTATAATATGCAACCTCCATGCTAGGAAACTGAGCTAAACATCTTGAATCTCTCTCTAATAATGCAAACAAGTTCGGATCATGGATCCGACAAAACAAATTTTACGGCAAATACATAACGATATAAGTTTAGATTAAGACTGGTAGCAATAACATGTTATTCGAACAAGTTACATGATCTACAACCCAATCGCAAAAATTATCCTGATGATATTTTTCCAATCATTCATCATTCCAATCAGGATGCCCCTCACGTACCTCATCAATATGAATTCTGTTCTCAATAAATTACGACATTAATATTATATCATTTCATATACACATAAACACAAATATAATAATTAATCCAAAAAAACCTACTCTCTAATTTCTTCAAGACATACGCTATTGAGGAGGATAAACCGATATATTGTCATGCCCCGCTTCCCAATATACGGGGAAGTAGACGTGGCGATGCCGCGACGTATTTACTTAGAATTAAACACGTTAAGCGTAAATAAGCAATATAAAAGTAAACACAAGAATGACAAGAGATGTAATGAAACAACAACTTTTTATTTATATTCATTCTTTACATGCAACTGGAAAGTAAAATACAATAATGGAAAGCGATGCCTAAACAATGGCATATGAATTGAAAAGAAAAGTAAGTACAAGTAAGAGGTAGAACTCTGGCTCCTCTGCAAACTGCTCCAAATCTTCCTGACTGGGCTCGATCTCCTGAGAATCGGGTCCTCCTGACAACATTCCAAAGAAAGAAGAGATAGGAATGTCTTCAGTGAACAATCGCTCAGTATGTCCCAAAAAAGAAATAGATTAAGTAAAAAGAATAGAACTGATAATTTATCTATTTTTGTTATACTAACGTAGTTGTTTGTAGTTTGGTACAGAATAACGAGAGGAGTCCAACTTGCTCCGTGGACCAAGGCATATGGAGTACAAGGCCCCGTTAAACCCACGGGACAACGGCACGGATATTCAGGTTAGGTGTATTATAGTGACCATTTCATTCCACATCTAATACATTCTGTACCAATCTACCCCGTTAAAAACCCCGTAATGTATATTGTACTGATTGTAAAGAGTTATAGTATAAGACTTATCGAAACTATGGTATAAGTTGTTCATGTAAACGGTTCGTATGTAAACGGATAGTCATGTAGTCAAGCTCAAGATATATCCTTGGTTCGGTCAAGTCATATTGCATGTTTGTATTGTTCGGTATTCATGTTCAAGTTCAAGTGTTCATGTTCGATACATTGGATTCATGTTGAATTGGAGTTGTAGTTGGATTCATGTTTACATTGTATTCAGATTAGACTGAGACATAGATTGAGCCAGACACTTAAACATATTTGAGTCCTGAAGTTTAGGAGTTATCGGTAACTGCTGCACATGGACGGCAGGATTTGTGTCTTTTCCAAAGACAATTTCCATTGATAACCCAGTTTTAGCTTTCTACCTTAAATAGACAAGCATCCACTTTCTCCAGCTTTCTAAGGGTCAAGAGAATTGGTCCCGCTTAAACCTATATTTACTAGGGTTCTTAATGTAAATTTAATATAACTTGAGGGGGTTTGATGAAAAATAATTTTAATATACTTTCAAAATAAAGCTCAAGTATTTATTTATCGTATTTAGGGTTTTCATGGATGTAATTTTTAAAAGTGTTGTATTCTAGAGAATAAATACCTAACTTGAATAGTACATGGTATTTTGTGTAAAGTTGACATGTATAGATTCTTGATGGTATTTTCATGAAAATTGTAATTCTTTTATTTTGTTTGGAAAACGTGGAATTTATTAATATCTTAAAAATATGTGTTTTGATAATATTTATATATTTATTGAAAGATAACTTTTTATTATTAAATAGAAATCCTCGTTTTTCTTAAAAATTGTATAAAAATTCCATCGAGATCGTATGCTCCGTGAGGAGGTCTGCATCTCGCTCTACTAGTACCGAGAATATGCGATAACCCGCACCATCCCGATCGGGTTCCCCAAAATGGGTTGTAGAGGCATAATCGTAAGGAATGTAATCACACAATTTAAAGAAATACGGTTTTTAATAGTTTAACGTATTTATTTGAAAAGTCGTATTTGCCACAAGATATTGCTTTCAAGCAAATAGTGCTATGTCAAGATGGGTGTATATGAGAGGTAGGTCATTATCTCGTGAGCTTTTCTAAAGGTATGCTAAGCTAATGTAATTAAAAGATGTCATATGTAAAGTTTGTGGTATGCAAACGAAAAATACAAATAGAAATTACATAACATAGTATGTTAAGATGAAACTTGTTCTCAATATTTGTTTCATGATTATTAAGCAAGATATAATGATATGGAAAATTGGTTATTAAGAAAGATTATGATTTTAACAAGTTTAGAATCGGATGTCGAAATAACTCCACTTCCGACGAGTTTTGAAAATAGAACTTTTTAAATTAGGAAGAAAGGAGAAGAGAGGGGACTTACAAGCTTAGAGAAGAGAGGGGAGGTTTAGGAAAAGGTTGGTGGCTTCGTGGAGTCGCGGGGTCGCCGGAATCATCTCGAATTCTCGCCGGAACATGACCTAGTGCTAACTCCACTTGTACTCTTTTTTGACTTGGAAAATTTTGAGAATTTTTAACAATAGATTTCAGAATGAAGAGGGCTAGGGTATGGGGTTGTATTTATAGGATAAAATTAGGGTTTTGAGAATTGAAGAGAGAATTAAAATGTATTAAAGTTTGGATTAATGAGTGATTTTAATCTCTCTGTTAATTTACAAAGAAATCAAACAGTACTGGGGTAGCGGGGTTGCGCCAAACGATTAGTGTACAGAGTTTGGGGGCATTACCTACGGGGAGGCCCGGCGGCACCGGTCTGGTGGGCCTTCTTGCCGGCCAAGTGTAGGGGGTGGGGCTCTGGATCGATGCCGCGTGTCCATGTCAGTTCATATAACCTCAGCACATGTTTGATTTTCTGTGACTTTTCATTTTACGTGTATTGCACGTATAAACTTTTGGGCTTCCAAAAATTTAAAAGAAAAATCAGTAAAAATATATGTGGCTGATGGGATTCGAACACATGGGCTATATCACAGCAGTGTAAGGCTTTACTAGTGAGCTACAAGTTGTTTCTTATTATTCTTAAACAAATTAAATTTATAATTTGTGCTCAGGCTTACAACTCTATTCTGTACATTAACTTGAAAATTTTCGTACAGTAAAATTTGAGTCGTTACATATATATTGTTGATAAATATAGTGTCTACTCTCTTATAATCAGCTTTACCATATGACCCGTCCTGAATTCTCCGAGGCCAGTTAAGTTTCGTCTCAATGTTCTCGTCCAGATAGTGGGAACAAAAATGTGGTTACTTCATCTAGAAGATAACCTTACATGATAGAACGCTCTGTTCGATTTCTATTGGGTATATAATTTTTTAGAGTGTAGAGGCACCTAAAAAAAATATGTTAAATAAATAAATACGGGCATATAAGACAACAATAATTTTACAAAATGAGTGAAACAAAAAATTTCACATACCTTTCGACGGGATACATCCAACGATATTGTACCGGTCCGGCAAACTTAGCCTCGGTTGTAAGATGAACCGTCAAGTGTATTATGATATCGAAGAAAGACGGTGGAAAATTACGCTCAAACTTTCAAAATATCAATGAAACAGAATTTTCTAGATTCTCCAGCGTCACAACATCCAGGTTTTTAGCGCACAATTCTCTAAAAAAACAACAAATGTCATTGATTACTAGACTAACTAATTCGGGAAGGGAAGTCCTGAGGTCTAATAGGAGAAAGTGTTCCATAATAACATGGTGATCACGACTTTTTAGCCCATCGATCTTGCCTTTCATAATTTTTATTTTCTTGCTAAATGATCTTGAGAAACCTGTGGGAACTTTCAAATCATGCAACACCTGCAGGAATTTTTTTTTCTCCGATTGTGACATATGATACGCGGCATTGGGAAGTACAAACTTGCCTGATTTACCCTTTATCGGTTTAGAATGCAATTCACTTCTAATTTCCCAGTCCTGAAGATCCATCCGAGCACGGATGTTGTCTTTCGATTTTCTGTCTTTACAAAGAAACAAGTTGAGTATGTGCTCGGATACTCCCTTCTCTATGTGCATAACGTACAGACAATGATGCACTAAATTTGTTGATCAGTACGAAACCTCGTAGAAAATGCTTAACTTGTTCCAGTATGGTGGTTTGACCTGTTTTGCCGGATCTATCCCGAAGGTCACATTATTGTAACCATCCCACTGAGCAATCACGTCCTCTCCGGACAATGAGGCAGAGGCCCAAGAAGCTCCTGATGATCGTTAAAGTGAGCAGCGTCTAACCTGTAGGGATGGTTTAGTGGCAGGAAACGCCGATGATCGCAATAACAAACTTTCCAGCTAAAATTCAATCATTTCGATGTTGTATATTGATAGCAATAAGGTCATGCTTTGTGACCATGTACGGACCAACCTGATAGCATTCCATACACAGGAAAGTCATTAATTGTCCACATTAAAGCCGCACGCATTGTAAAGGTTATATCTATGTTTGCATTGTAAGTCTCTACACCATCAACGAATACTGATTTTAACTCATCGATCAGAGGTCGGAGATAGACGTCGATATTGTTTCCCGGTGAGTTTGGTCCATCAATAAAAAGAGACATCATAAAGTAGGATTGATCTATACCCAACTAAGACAATGAATTAAAAACTATCATTACAACGGGCCGTGTGCTGTGGCTTCCAGTTATATAGTTGAATGGGCAGAATCCATCACTAGCGAGTCCGAGCCTAACATTGCGAGAATCACTACTGGATATTTCATATCTTCTATCGAAATCCTTCCATGCCGGTGAATCTCTTGGATGACTCATTTTTCCATCTTCGCCCGGAGCAGCACGGTGATGCCAAATCATTGCCTCGGCTTCTTTCTTGAACTTGAATAGTATATGCAGCCTCTGTGTTATGGGAAAGTATCGTGCTATCTTGACAGGTATATCGGGCTGCTTATCAGATTTTTTCGACTTATATCTTCCCTCTCCGCATGTTGGACACTCTTTCAAATCTGAATTCTCTTTCCGGTACAACACGCAATTTTTGGGACATGCATGAATCTTCTCATATTTTAGACCTAAATCAGACATCATCTTCTGAGATTCGTACCAGCTGTTGGGCACGTTATTTCCCGGGGTATAGAATCTTTCAGGAATTTCAGAAGTATCGTGAATGACTTGTTGCTCCATCCATTTAGGCACTTAATCTGGAAGAGTTGGACGAACTATGATAGGGTGGAATACTCTACATTCTCATAAATTGGTCTTCTAGCATCATTCATGAACTTTTCATATTTATCCACACGCGGTCCTTGACCAGAAAGAATGTCATCTTCAGTAGGAATACTATCACCGAGGGCAGCCTCTGCCATATCCTCCATTTCTTCTCCTGAAAAGAAGTTATCATCATCATCTTCTTCTTCTGCCGCATTACCGTCTTCTCCTTCTTCTTATGCCGCATTACTGTCTTCTTCTTGTCCTTCCCCGTAATATAGCCAAGTTGTATAAAGTCTAGTAAAACCATGTTTAACGATGTGAAGCTCCACGATTTCTATTTTCTGTCAGAACTTATTCCCACATCTATCGCACGGACAGAGAATCTTCTCTAACACAATCTTATTATGTGCGCGTGCAAATTCACTGAAAGCAGCAACTCCTGCGACAAACTTAGATTACATGCGTTGTTGCTAATCTACGTACATCCAGTCCTTAACTCTGATGTACTCATGGGCCATGTTAGACTGTATAACATATAAATTGTAGATTATGGTGACTATATTGAGAAATCTAAGAACGAGATGGTTACTGACAAAGAAGAAAATTCTTAGAGGCAAGTTTGTCGTTGAAAAGAATAAATTATAGATTAACAAAGTTACATTTGAAGATACCCAAGTATGAGTTGTATTCTGTGTATGTGTGTTTCAATTTATGATTTCGCTTAGGTGTAGGGTTGTTAGTGTGTATGTACTTTGTGTGTGCGTTTGTTGTGTATTCGTGTTGTATGTGTGTGTTTAGGCTGTCGGGGTAAGACATCTATCCCATTAAGAATGTATAGAGCAGACACCCATTCTCTTGTGCTTTCATCTGTTTCGAGTAAATTTCGGCAGCACCTCCCCGCTGTTCTCCGAGTATACTGTAATAGAATAAATAATCATTTCAATGCTGTGAAACAACGTTGAAATGAACATTTAATCTATCTTTGTACATGGAGAACCAGCAGAAAAGTACCGACGAAATAACTCGAAACGGATAAAAACACAAGTGAATGCAGGTATTTACTTTATAAATTCCCAACTTGTCAACACTGGACAAATCTATCGGTTATCATACGATTGAATTTTCTCATCATATAGACTACACAACGGTTGTCAGCACCGAACAAAACCGTCCGATATTTAACAATCTTCGTATAGTTCTATGTTACGACGAACATCGAACGTATGTTAACTAATAGACGACGACTAAGTCGCGCTTTGATTTTCACATATGAGTATCGATGAGAATATGAAAGTTTCGTATTATCATCGAGTATCATATATTGGTTTTAACTTGAATATTTAACTTGAATATGTTTTACGTTTACGTTTCGTTTTTAAAGGCTTGAAGTTTTTAGTTTAGGGTAAGGTTTTCTTACGTTTACGGTAAAATTTTACGTTTACGTTATCATCGATTATCCTACCGAAAGAACTAGTGCACCCTGAAGCTTAACCCTAATTAACCCAAATTAACCAAATTAACCCTAATTAACCTAATTAACTCAAATTATCTCTAATTAACCCTAAATTAAGCTAATTAAACCAAATTAACCCTAATCAACACCCTAACCCAAATTAACCATATTTTACCTAATTAACCCTAATTAACCCTAACCCTAACCATCACCCAAATCCTAACCCAAATTAATCCTAACCCAGACCAAAATTAATCATAATTAATCTAATTAACCCTAAACATAATTATCACCAACCCTATTTTATCTAATTAACCCAAATTAACCCAAACCCTAACCCTAATATTCACCCAAACCCTAACCCTAATTAATCATAACCCAAACTAAAATTACCCCTAATTAATCTAATTAACACTAACCCTAATCATCACCAACCCTATTTTACCTAATTAGCCCTAACCCTAACCCTAATCCTAATCCTATTTTACCTAATTAACCCAAATTAAACCTAACCCTAATCATCACCCAAACCCTAACCCAAATTAACCCCTAATTAATCCGGCCCTATAACCCTGACCCTAACCCTAAAATCAACAACAATAACACCAAAAACAACAAAATTATACATTAAATTCCTAATTAATTTACAGAAATAAAAAACATAACTAATTAGGAAAATTCAATTTCAAATTATATATATAAAGTCATCTCTGCTAAAGACTGGCCGGCGGCAAAGAGCTCGAGGAGGTGGAGAGCAAGAGCTCGACGAGGTGGAGGAGACCGGAAAGATGGAGCTCGAAGAGGTGGAGGCGGCGACGAGGACCTCGATGTCAATTAGCGGCGACGAGAAACTCCACGACGAGCTCGATCGACAGCGATGGAGGAGGAACTCGCCGACGAGCTTGATCGGCGAGGAAGGGCGAGAAGTCGACGACGAGATCGACGAGACGCGGGAGAGATTAAGGTTGGTGGGAAATTAATTTTGGGGGACGGTGGAAAATTACTTAGCTTTATTTTTTTTTAAAATAATCCCTTGTTGCCCATACGGATTAATCCGTAGGGTTTTCTTTTGCGGTACCATAGGACCAAATAAAAAGATTACATTTTAAAAAAATTTAATTTATTTATGCCCCTACAATTGGCATCGTAGAGGTAAACAATACCCCTACGGAGTAAACCATAGATGCAATAAAAAGTTGCTCCTACGAATTGCTTTATCCGTAGGGACAATCCCTCGTTGTAGTAGTGTTTATTTTGCACAAGAAGTGTCAAACCACATTTTGTAGATGCTAGCAAGCTTAGAATCTATATAAACGCAGATCCTAGATCTGAAAAGTATTACAACAATTTGTTTGTCGAGGAATAACTGTAGGAAGTTATATGTCTTCTACATTAACACCACGAAATTTGTCAAAAATCAAGAAATATATAATAAGACCAAATATATATATAAGCTTTATGCAGTCTTCATCATTTATTCCAAATTTCATTAATTAATTTATTCCTCTTTATTTAATTCACCAATATATATTTGGCCCTTCCTCATAACAACATGATATCAGAGCATATAATCAGCAGCAGTAGAGTCAAACATCCGTCAATAACACTCATAAAGCTGAATGTCCATTCGGAGACGGAAGTACCAAAAACCATCCACCACGGCCGTGCGAAGCGTGGCGATCCCCCTCGTCATGAAAAAGTCTCCGGTGCCACCAACCACCGATAGATCTGGCATCTCATCCATTACACTGTTGTCTCCAATCATCGTAATAGTGCCTTTGTACTTCTTACTGTGTCGAACTTAAGAGTGGCGGAGAACATAGCACTGAAGTTGGTCCTCATGTTGAAGCTAGATGTAGAACCCCAGGAGAGAGAAGATTGTTATCTGAGGTGGCAGGGTCATCGAAGACGATGAACCTGCAGAAGTAGTTGAATTCGCTGCTAAAGTTCGCGGCCGGCTTCACAATCTCGGCAGAGGTCGCATTGGCTTCATTGGTGCCATTGAAGAGGGTGTTATATATGGTAGTAGAGGACAATATATATGCTTGCAGGGCTTGTGTTTCTTTATTTTGGTGTGAGCATTTGCTTGGTCATGTTTCAATAGGATGAGGAAGATGAGTGTCATGAATATAAATTGATAATAATTTGATTTTTGGGACTGCATTGTTTCTTTCCTTTTGTGAGCAAGCTTCTTAGGTTTTCTATCTGTTTATATACTAATCTAGCAGAGGGATATTTTAGAAATTCTTTAATTCGTAAGTCCACTCATTTAGATTACTGCCAACTACAGCTCATGAATAATTAGGGTTTACACTTTCATTCATTGTATATACAGCCCATTTGAAATAGGAATCACTTCAAGCTGAAGGGGTTTTATTTATATGCAACCAGCATGTGAAAATTTTGCATCTCACCGGGAAAACTCGCTTAAAATTTATCCAACTAAAATAACCATAACCATTACGAAATTCTATCCTTAGAAAATGCCTAGCTAATTTTACTTGGCACTTTCCTTGACAAGTAGGTGGGTTTTTTTATATTCCCCACCGGACTTTCTATTGGAGACATGCCGGTTTTAATGATGTCGTCATAAAAAAGATTTGAAAATGACATGCATCTATAAGAAGGTCGGTGGAGAATCAAAAACACACCGGCTTGATAGGTTTGACATTTTTATTTTCTCTTATAGCATTAGTTTAGGGTAGATATATATGGGTCATGCTGGTCCGTCTAATTGAACGGGCAAATAGATATAATTGGTGTTCGGTCGCAAGATCAAATCGATTCGGATCAGTTATTAAAGCGACCATCCGAACCCTAATAGGATCATGGTCCAGGTTGGTTGGTTGGTTAGTAGTATCCTATCTCTACCATGGATGTAGGAATGGATTCTGGACATATCACCTACAAATATACGACATCGTCTCTCTTTCTTCATCTCTTCTTGGGTCAAGATTAATGGCATAAACTAAATGGGTCAATAACTTTGTTTTGACATGCATCATTTAATGGGCTCTTTGACAAAAGTTTACCATATTGCTTTGCCTTTCTTGTTAGCTTTATATGTACCAATTAAGTCCATTAATTACTTGTACTCGATCTAAAGAAGATCTATAAAAATATGGAATTTTGTAGCCTAGTCTTTCTTCATTGATTGTAAAGGAATCTGTTGTGACTTGGACAAGATCGCGGGGAAACTTTTGTTTAATGTGGCGTTGTGCAATTGGATGGAAAAATTAGTCCAAGGTTTTCACTTGAGCAATTGTCAAATACTATATTTTAAGGATTCATATTCATCGTAGAAGTAAAACCCTGCATGATATGGATAACATGAAAGCTTATGCACATCGTGTAGAGTTCACTTCTACTATGAATGTGATCCATACAAGTTGTTTAATAGATATATAATAACACAAACGCTGCCCATCGGTCTACACCCTAAAAGTGTTCAATTTTAATGGTAAAAGAAGTCGAATGATCTAATTTTGGTTTAGAACTTGTTTTTGTTGTTGAGGCTTGAAATTGAACATCTTTGAAGGTTTCAATTCTTGAGCAAAGTAAGTGCTTGCAAGGGTAGATCTAATAGGAGAGCAGAGGGGACACATGCTCCAAATGAAATTTTATAAAAGTACGGATATACTGATTTTGATCACAAATGGTTCTTAGGGGTTATATATATATATGTGTGTGTGTGTGTGTGTCACATTGAAAAGACAATATGATTCTTAAGCTCAAGCTGAAAGAGTTTTGTTTCCCAAGGAAAGGAAAGATTTTGGGTTCAATTGCTCATTGCACGCAACATTTTCGAATTATATTTAAATAGGTATGAATTTCGCTAGTATTTCTCTTCATGAAAGAAAGTTTTTCCCCATGTTTGAAACTAAATTATATTAGGATTTTTTTTGATTTTGTCCCCTCGAAAATCGCATATTTTGAAATACCCCACTCACATTTTAGTATTTTTAAATAACCCACTCGAAATTTTTAACCCAACTAAATACCCTATTGTGGTTCACTTTGAGTGGGTTAACGTTCTTTGACCGTCTAAAAGTGCCATTAGAGGAGTAAAAAAAACTAAAATACCATCATCTCTCTTCTCCAGCTCCCCTCACCTCTCTCTCTCTCGCTCCCCTCACCTCTCTCTCTTTTCTGTAGAAAGAGATGTGGTCCACCCATCGCGGCATACCATGAGGACGTGACGAGTGACAAAGCTCGAGGCCCGAAGCAATGAGGACCACGACATGATCGACGATGGCTCAGCTCGAGGCCGGGACGATTATGGAGCTTGAAATGACCAGCGAGGAAGAAGAAGGATTAATATTTTTTTTCGTTTTTCTTAGAGTTATAGGTTATACAGGAGAAGGATGAGAAAGGGTTGATGATGATACAGAGATGAGGATCAAGTTGAGGATGATGATGAAATTGATGATGATGATGGGGGTAGGGGTGGAGGGCAGGAGGCATGATAAGGGGAGGAGGAGGTAGTGGTGAAGGAGATGGAGTCTGAGATGGTGAAGGAGGCCGCGTATGGCGTCGTAGAGGGACTCGCCGGTGGACGCAACGGAGTTGGAGGTGGCGGAATGGAGGCCAAGTTTGAGGCAGAGAGGTCGTGGTGGAATGTGATGGTGGCTGTAACACCGCAGAACTTGGTGCAGTATTTTTGAGATTCATCGGTCTATTTTTTTTTTTGCATTAATAAAACTATTATTATTTTGGAGGTTAAATTTCTTGTTTAGATAGTATTTAAATTTAGTTTGCTAATATATTAATATCTGAATTAATGTGCATATAATGTTTTATAACCATAGATATGTACATATATTGGTTTGGTAATTTAAATGGAGAGATGATCAAGTATTTTTATGATTAGAGTTGTTTGTTGGGTTATTGTGCATTTAATTTGTGTGTGTGTGTCTCTCTCCCCCCATCCCATCCCTTCACACACACACAGAATAATGGAGGAAAGATGCCATAGGAGGAGAAATTCCTTTCTATGGCGTCGAAAAAGTACGTCCTCTCTCATTTTTTTCCGACGATCGTCACCCACCATTCTCATCGTTATCATCTAAGATGTGGGTACACCAAATTTCATGTGATTCTACAACTTTTTCACCGTTGATTTGTGGGTTCAAATTTAACGGTTTACCAACAACATAACTTTTTACATTGCTAAATCAACGGTGAAAAGTTTTAAAATCACATGATATTTGGTGTAACCATATCTTAGATGATAACGATGACGTTCATGGATGCCGTTCGTCGAAAAAAATAAGAGGGAGAGTAATTTTTCTACGCCATAGGAGGAAATCCCCTCCTATGGCCTCTTTCTTCCATTATATATATATATATATATATATATATATATATATATATATTCTTCTCTCCTCCAAAAATTATTCCTTCTCTCCTGTGTCATAACCGAACATGTGATCTCTCTCAAAATATCTCTCCAATCTATTTCTTTCTCTCTTTCTAGAGAATCAATTCTCTCTCTCTCTCTCTCATCCTTTCTCTCCATTCTAATCTTTCTCCCTCTCTTTAACAATATCCCAAACAACCTATATACTATAATATCACCCCATTCATCTCAAAACCACATGTCATCTTTTTTTCCTTCCTCTTCATCCCTTCGGGCAGCAACCTTGGCCGCTACTATCTCCAGCCATTCCTCTCAACCCTCTAAGCCCGAGCACTTTGGCTGCGGCAACCCTTACCTGCAACTCCAGCCGCCTCCTCCTCTGGCGAACCATGCATCCTCATTACCCTATCATTACCCTCACCCCGACCATTTTCAATCCAACTTGATGGAGCTTTGGATCTCCTTCAGATGCTGTCCTCCGTCGATCCTGCGATGGCTGTCTTGGACGACTGTGATTTGGTTTTGGAGTTGTTGGGTGTGGATATCAATGGGTTGGTGTTGAACGCCGAGCTACCGGTAAAAAAGTCTCGGGGTGGGTGACCATTTTAGGACCCTTCGACGATCAAGTTAGAGCCGAGGAATAAGGGCAGAGTAGCGGTGTATTGAGATAATTTGAGTTACCTGAGTCATCTGAGAGAGAGTTTTTTGTAGTGGTTGCATGGAGTGAGCATGTGCGAGATCTTCGCCTTCAGTTACACTCCCAGTATTATCCTCACCTTAAATGGCGGGATGCGCCCATCAATGGCGGGATGCGGATTGTATGGAGGCGGATATCTCGCTCTGGCGATATACGTGGAGCTGTTGTGGGGCGCCTGGGCTCCGTGCTATTATTCGGGGGAAACCGAGGGGGCTCGGTCCGTCATAGCTCGGAGGCGAGCTGTGTGGCCGAGGAAGCTCGGCGCAACAGGAGCTCGAAGGGGAGCTGTGTGGCCGAGGAAGCTCGGCGCATCAGGAGCTCGGAGACGAGCTGGAGGGCCCAAGAAGCTAGGCCTGTCAGAAGGCTCGGAGACAAGCAAGGAGACTGAGAGAGCTCAGAGACGAGCTGTTGGTAGATTGCTAGAGTATTCAGGAAGGTCTTTTGAAAGGTCGGATCGGTCCTTGGAGATCCGAGGACCCGAGGAATCCTCCCGGTGCAACTCACATATTCCATCTCCGTAGCCTCAGAACACGTCATCCGCCACGTGTCGTCATATGAGGAGATACCGTTCTGGAGAATCATCATTAGTCCCCCACTCTCGTCCCGACCTATTTATGGGTCGGGTTAAGAGTGGCCTTCTTGGTTTTTCTCGGCCCAGTCTGTTGCCGAGAATCATTAGTGTGGATTTTCCAGGGAGACGTGGCGCGGGGCAGTTGCATCATTTCGATCTTTGAGGCCACGTGGCATCTCCCTCCAGAGTTTGGATACTTGCACGTATCTCCGATGATATCAGCGGATCAGTGAAATGATTGCGCATTAAGGAGGGTGCGCCGTTTCGCTCGTTCGTCTGTTGGGCAGCGGGCCATGTATCCGGCGTGGGTTGGCGGACACGATAGGCTATCGCTGTCACCTGCAACCGAAAGGGCGTCCCCATTGGTCGATCGCCACGTGGAGCTCTACGGTTGGCAGGCACGACGTTTCGTTTTTTTGCGGGAATCGATCTGGGCTGTTGGATGCTTTCTTTGGAGTGTATAAATAGGAGGGGACCATCCTAGGGCCAACACTTTTACCCTAATTCACTCTCGTTTCCAAAGATTGCCCGACACTTCTTCCTTTTAGATCGGATCACCCGTGATTTTTCCTCGGTGAATCCACCCCTCGAGCCAGGTTAGATGTCTTCGTCTGAGGATTCTGTTGAGGTAGTAAGGGTAGGGTCGGACGATAAGGTTTCGGTTGCCCGGGTCGAATCCAGTGGTTCTTCCTCCTCTTCGGCTTCAGATAGCCGAGAGGGTTCCTCTTCCTCTTCGTCCTCCATGTCGGGTTCGCCCCTAGAGTCAGAGCTACCCATGTCGTTCGCCGTCGGGCCGCGACAAGGGCTTCTAAGGTGCGCATCGGGAATGCCCGTGATGCGCTCTCCGTCTTGAGTAGTGTGGACGAGCTTACCGAGATTCGGGCTCGATTCCATATTCCCTCCAACTATTCGCTTCGTTTAGCTAGAGAGGGTGAGCGGGCGGACCAAGTGCAGGGTAAGGAGATTGCCCTGTATTTGGAAGCATTCCGAGCCAGAATGCGTCTGCCTTTCTCAACCGAGGTATGTAGGTTGCTTCGTTGCTTCCATCTTGCCCCGGGCCAGCTAGCGCCGAACTCATGGAGAATCCTCCTCGGGTTTCTGGTCCGGTTGAAACTCGAAAACATCCCCTTCAGTTTGACCTTCCTCATTTCCTTCCTCTGTTATAAGAATCACCCTAGCACCAGCAAGGATGAGCCGAGCTGGGTGTATTTTTCCTTCAAAAAATGTAAGGGCGGTGTTTCTACCAATCAGAGAGCAAAGCTCTATTCAAATTATAAAATTTGAAATTTAAAGTGAGGCAGCGCCTCATGATAGCGCTAGTGCCAAGAGCGCAAGCACTGAGAGTCAAAGACTCCGAAGCCAGCGCCTCACGTGCAAAACACGTGAGCGCTAGCGCCAAGTGCGCTAGACTCTGAGGCAGCGCCGTAAGCGCTAGCAGCGCTAGCATCAGGAGTCAAAGACTCTGAGGCTAGCGCCTCACGTACAAACCATGTGAGTGCTAGCGCTAAGAGCGCTAGACTCTGAGGCAGCGCTTCACGTGCAAAGCACGAGAGCGCTAGTGCTAGAATAAAATGTTCTCGGCCCTTGGATCAAAGATCCAATGAACATGATTAAAAATTATCAAATTAGCAGAATAAAATTTTGTTGAAACTTTCCAAACAGGAAAGATTGTGCTCTGTAAATCAGAGCACCGTTGGATCAAAAATCCAATAGTGATTAAAAATCTCCAAGATACAGAAAATTTTTTGCATGGGAAGATATTTTCCTAATCTTGTTAATAACAAGAAAACTATCTTCTATAAAACAGAAGCCCTCAGATCAAAGATCCAATGGTGGATAAATTCCACAAATCAATTGGAGATCTCTTAATGAGATATTTCCTTAACTGATTCAACAAATCAGCCCTCCTATATAAAGGACCCAAGACTTCAAGTCTAAGAGGAGGACCCCCCCAAACTTTAAGAAATTTCAAAGAGAAGAGCAAGCTCTCGGATGAAGAATTTCTTCAAGGTAAATAAAACAGAGAGATCAAAGCATCTCGTCAAAAAGAATAAGAACTTAGTTCTTTTTTCTGGATCATAGATCTATAAGATAGAGATCTTTCACAAAAAGAGATCATACCATCTCATCATAAAAGGGGGGGAAGAAGAACTCAGTTCTCTCTAGATCACAGATTTATAAGACAAAGTCTTTCATAAAAAAACATAAGAGATTGTAACATCTCCTATAAGATAAGAACCTTGTTCTTAAAACTACGAGACAAAGTTGATCAGAATTACCAAAGAGGCGCCTTAACGCTCCAAGACTGGCGCACAGCGCCGCAGCGCTCCAATTTAAAGAAGCGCCTTAGCGCTCCAAGTCTGGCGCTCAGCGCCTAACGCTCCAAGCGCTATTTTAAAAGAAGCGCCCAGCGCTCCAAGGTCGGCGCTCAGCGCCAAGCGCACCACGTGCCCCTCACGTGGACGTTATTTTATAAAGAGCGCTCTGCACTCATTGACTGGCGCTCAGCGCCACGTGCTCCTCACGTGTGTGCTATCTCACAGGAAGCGTCTTAGCGCTCTAAGTCTGGCGCTCAGCGCCAAGTGCGCCACGTGCTCCTCACGTGTGCGCTGAGAGAACATAAATGTTCTTTAAATAAATCCCCAGAGCCATAATGAGTGCTCAACACTCAACAAAAAGACAAAAAAGTTGTCAGAACCCCAAACCAATACTCAGCATTGTTAAATAAAAAGGGTTGAGCCCAAACAAATGTTCAGCATTTTAACTGAGTGGGCCGAGCCCAAGACGGCCACAGGTCCCTAATTCAGATTAATTGAGCCCATATGCTTATAAATATTTTTTAACTGATCTTAGTCCCAAACTTGACTACAGATCTCCTAACCAACATTGGTTTAAGGGTACATCTCTTCATACCTCTGATATATGTCGTTGTAATTCTTTAACGTCTTCAGAGAGATGGAGGGTCCCAATAACCAATAACTTTTGGCGCATCTCCAAACGGTTGAAACAGAACCACATAGACTATGACGTCTTTAAACTGGACTATGATGTCATTACACTTTACGGACTATGATGTCCTTAAACTTATGGACTGCAACGTATCTAAATTAAAACAATAGAGTCCAAATGCTCTTTTGTTGGATCTAAATTATCCTGTTGAGTAGATCCTAGTCTAAAATTAGACTAACGCATCCTCAACAAATGTTTGAGTTGATCTTAGTCTAAAACAAGACTAACGATCCTTAAACCCAACCCAAATCCAAATCTAAGAAAATACAGATTTGGACTAATCCACGCCCTACGGGCGACAACATAAATTAGTCTCCGTATACGATCCATGGACAACCGAAAATAAAACAAATACATACGACACGAAGTGATCATCGGGAGAAAGGGAAAGTTGTTACCGCGATGCGGTAGCGTAATTAACTGCAGGGGCTTACGCCTGCAGGGAAGAGTGTCCCCACAATAAAAAAAACCCCACAACGAAGGAGAATCTGACGAAATCTGCTACATCGGACGCATCTGTCTAAACCTCCGATATACGGTGCAATAAATCAACTTGGCATCTTCAGAGAGGTGGACGGATAAATCCAAATAGCATCTGCCCCTAAAATTCAGGCTAGACGTCCCAACGTCCCGGTCGCGTCTTTCGGCGGTAAACAGATTCTGCCACGCCCGGTGAGACCTTTTCCTCTTTCCACTCTACACTTCTTGTGTCGCGTTCGCGAACGAATCGCGGTTTGATATAGTTGCCCCTGAATTCAAGGTACTAAGATTTGGTGTCTTACTCCCGTGCAAAGAAAATGGCTTCCAACTACACTAGCTGCAACAAAAACTCCCACTCCGTCCTCGCCGGAGGAGTGACTTATGGGCCCCAAGCGGCCTCCATTTTCGTCATGCCAGTGGAACAGGTGACTCATGCCACCACTGGACTGTTATTTGGGACCATGCTCCCACCAATGAGCTTCAACGCCCTACTACCATCGCAAGAAGCTCCAAAGAAGTCGGTCTTCGATCGGCTTGCAACTATCGCGGCCCCTCTCAACGGGTCGCCCAAATCCAATGCCTCGGTCTTTAATAGACCGGGCCAAAGCTCCAAGGGTCCATGAAAAAGCCCGCAATACCTGAAGAGGTTATCCCGAAACGGATAGCCATCCCTGCTCCAGTAAATGAAGTCATCAGAGAGACTTCTCCTGCTAAGGGGTCGGTCTTCACAAGACTGGCCGTTCCAACTCCCACTCCAGGCGAAGTCACCAAGGCTACTACCCCTACTCGAAAGTCTGCTTTCGACAGGTTGACCATCCTTTCTCAGCGGACACCAGTCTTTGATAGGCTGGCACCAATAGCAACCCTTCACCAAAACAGGGGGCATGATGAAGCCACCCCCGTAACTAAGCCAGTGCCGTCTGTAAGACATGCTCGACGTCGCCACTGGCGCCGAGTGAGGAAAGCTGGGGGCAGTTCACCTTCAGGATTGACTCCACCAGCTCCGATGGTTGAAGTCGATGCTGCTGTTCCAACTGGGACAACTTTGAACCATTCAAGAGGGTCCGTAAGAATTCTCCGACCGCTGTATTGAAAAGATCTCCTCCACCTGTGGAGAATGTTATAAAGTCGAAGCCGGAGCAGCCCCCTCAGCGGCTGTCTTCCAAAATCCACAAGGTCTGGCAGAGAGTCCAGGATTCTGTGATCGACAAGGACTATTCCTGCCAACAGAAGAAGATGAAAACTCAACAGGAAGAGGACCATCCCTCTGCCATGCCACGCAAAGTATTGTCTGCTCAGGTGCCTACTGCAACAGACCCCTCAACTTCAATCATCCATAAAAAGAGGAGGGCGGGGAAGATCCCTATGCCTGCGATGAATCTCAAGGACACTGAACCCAGACGCTCCAAGTCTGGGGGCATGGTGGTGCATACTATTTATATGGCTTCCAGGAAGGAGGAGAGCCGTGCCTCCGGGGGGTCATCGACCACTCACCCAATCGGTAACAAAAGCTCAGGAGCAACAACAGAAGCTCTAGGAGATGTTAACGAAGATGGCTACACTCATGGGACATAAGGAAAGCCCCGAAGCATCGTCGGATCAGCGCCGGGAACAGGAAACCGATGCCGAGTTCCTCCGGAGGATGATAGAAAAGAAAGATCAAGAAACAGTGGAACAAGTGGCCAATATAAAACAAATGGCGCTATTGTTCCAGGATATGGTGGGCATGATGATCTAGTCAGACCCTCCAGCCGAAGATCCGCCAATAATAATCGAAGACGACATAAGGGAGACGTCAAACTCTCTTCCGACCTTTTCAGCGGCAAGAAATAATCTCGAAAGCTGCGCTTGATGATTATATAGCTCAACAGATACAAGCCCATCAAGCAAACGAAGCTACTGGCCAAGTTGTCAGAACTGGGCGACCCTATCCCAGCTGGTACGATCAGATTAAGTACCCGCCAGAATATACAATCCCTAAATTTCATGTATATAAGGGGACAGGCAACCCCCACCAGCATGTCGCCCAGTTCAGGGCTCTGTACGGCAACACTGGAGGTGACGATAAGCTACTGCTTCGCCAATTCGTTGGCATCCTGGCGGAGACGGCGTTCGAATGGTATTTAGAGCTTCCCAACGATTCCATCAAAACTTTTACGGAGATGGAGTTGCTATTCACCCAGCGTTTCGCAAGCGCTAGCGAACGCACCCCAATCACGGCATTGATCAATGCCAGGGGGAAGCCTGGAGAAATATGGGTTCAGTACGCGATACGGTGACGGAACCTATGGTCGAAATACGAACAACGCATAGAAGAGGCTCCTGCAGTAGGCATGTAACACCCTAGTTCATTTATACCAGTTCTAGTCAAGTATTTCTTTATTTATGGTATTTTCCTGATTTATTGTGTTTTGGGTGCAAATAGTGTATTTGACATTTGTATTTGCATCCGACCCGTCCTGCTTTCTTGAAACCTGTCTTGGTTCATATTTATGATTTATCCTGACTTGTTAATTAAACTTGTGCACTTTCATGTATACTGCATACTGGTATTTTATCTGGCATTTGCATTTTTACAATATAACATTTTAAGTCACATAAAATATTTTAAAAATACATTGCATGGCCTGCGTGATACCCCTAACCCTGTGGTAGCATCCGCGCATCTTGTTTTCGTCCCGTTCAGTAAAACGGACTTGTTTGGATGACTACGCGCACGTACGTGCATCCGTTCTTGGGGATATGCATTTTCGTTACCCGGACATTCATTTTTAATTTTGGTCGTCGCATATATTTTTCGTATTTTAAAACTGAATTTTAGACCCGACCCGGGCATGTTTTGGACTATCTTTGTATTTACCAGAATATCATATTTTATTTATATAATATTAATTTTATAAACTGATACAAATTAAAATTTAGTTAACTAATAAAATATTTTTTAAATTTAAATCTAAACTAATTTCCTAACAAACAGACAACCCCTTTCTCTCTCTCGCTCTCTCTCCTCTGCATATATATATATATATATATATATATATATATATATATATATTTCTTTCCTTATTTAATACACAGCCTCTTCTTCTTACTTCTTCTTCTTTCTTTTTCTTGATCTTGTTTCTTGATTCCGGTGATCATCGCCGGAGCCGTACTCGTCGCTGACGATCCGAGTGATCCAGTGAACGTACCTTGCCTGTGTGATCACCCTCTTGCCTTTTCTGGACCCGTCCCGCGTGTGCGTTGTGACGATTTACCGACGTCGGACATGCCGTGCGTATCCGTCACGTGATTCGATCGAGGCAAGTTTATCTTGCTACATGCTATACTACTATATATTGCACCCATGTGAATAATAACATCATATAATATTTAGTTATGCATCCCACATTACTATTTTACTATTTTACCGTCTTCGGACATCCGTGTGCATCCGTATCACTATTTACATATCTATTCGCATGCAAGTTCATTTTGCTACATGTTATGTATCTTATTTTGCATCCATATGAATAAAAATATTACATGTTGATTGCACTGTACATCCATATTAAAGTTTTACCATTTTCGGATACCCGTTTGCATCCATATCATTTAAAATATATATCGTCGAAATATTTATTATTATTATCTTTAATTAGTTTATAATCTGTATTTTTTTAATGTTATACAAAATATAGTTTGAAAATATTATAGTTTACACATGAAACATAGTTGCAAAGCGGATACGACAAATCTGAAATTTACTGTATACCTTACCTTATAAAATTCATTATAAATCATAGAAAAATCATTAGTATACGTTCTTTAGTTCGTTACGAAGCTAACTCAGAATACTATAATTCTATGAAATATTTACTTGCAAAATAAATTTTTATATAATGTAAAATACAAATGAAAATATCTATAAACTGCTGTCCAGGAAAATTCCAGCAGCAAACTTTCAATTTCGAATGTTCATAACTTTTTGTAGGAACAACCTGAGATACTTAAACTTATAAAAATGAAAACCTTATTGAATTATCTTTGTTTTGGTATAATACACGTCTTTTTTGGAGAACGTTTGTTATTTTTAAGCTATTTTACAAATTAGGGTGACGCTGAATTTCTGAACAAAATTTTCTTGTGCATGGTTAATCAATACCACTTTTATAGTTATTAATCGGTTTGAATATGTTATACATTTTAATATTATTATATCAATATCTATTTAATAAATACTAGTGCTTTTGTTTTAATATTCAGCAAATTTTACCGATTTACAGTTTTATAGTTTCCGTCTGTATCCGTACGGTTTATTACATATTTAGTTGCACGCCGAGACCATATTATTTCATTTTATTGTTATGTTAGTACTCCATACTTGATTTTGTGCAAGCCATACTTACTACAGTTTGATTGTGAGTATCCACTTGATACCTGTGCACTACCTGACATGACCTGATATACTACTGCTTGTAGTTGGAAAATTGTATATAGAAATCACAACCAAAAATTATTTGACCGTAATCAATAACGGTGTCGAATTGTAGCGCGTTAGTAAGTGCGGATCGTCCACAGGGAAAGTGTAATAGTTCGTGTTTCGATTTAGATGAGTTGAAACTTTAAAGAAAAGAAAACAAACAATTCATGATTTGTAAATTGAAGTTCAAGAATTAGAAAAATCTAGTCTAAATCAAGAAACATTAAAAATCAAGAATTGAGAATTTGTGATGATTTCCAAATCAAATATCAAGAATCGAAGTGAGGCTCGTAGGAATCGATCGGATCTATAGATGTGATGAAATCTAGCGATTACGTATTCTTATCCATCGATGAATTGATACTAGATCGATGATGATCAACGAGAATTAGGGATTTCTTGTGAAACTAGGGTTTCATCATCTATCTCTTGTCCCTTCGTCGATATCATTCACATTCTAGCCTCTAGTAAATTCAAGAATCGATCGTGGATCCCTAATTTCGAGCGATCACAATCAAGAAAGTATCACAACGAAACTAGGTCGTCGATTCTTCAATTTGCTAGGGTTTACAAAACTCGTAGGACTTAAAAATCGTTTCAAGATTTGTTACATCATCATTTTATTGATCGTCTCGACTTCTTTACGAGCGGAGTTTTACTCAAACATCACAACAAGAACCACAATCACAAATTGAGATCGAATCATGATGCAAGAATTTAAAGAAAGCAAGATTAAAGAATTTCACTTTTTATTTATCAACAATTCCGTTACAAATCGCTCAAGAACTACAAGAGGAAATAACTCGATCGTCGATTTGGCTTCGCTCGTCTCCTTGAGTCGCGGATCGGCTTGGATCACTTGCTCGATTGAAGATCGGCTCCGCACCTAAAAGGTTGAAGGCTTCTCGCTTGAATGGTACTCGGGATCTTGAATTTGGATTAGAATTGGAATTAGGGTTTACAAGTTGTGTCACTCAACTTGTATTGAATTTGGGGAGAGAAGAAGACCCTTAACCCTAAATCTAGGTTTCCTTTAATAAGCCATCCAAAATTCTAGATCTAGAATTTAAATTTCAAATTTCCCTCCAAAATGAACCACTTTTCCCTCCAAAATGAACAATTTTTCCCTCCAAAATGAACCACCTCATTTGAATTTTCCCTCCAAAATGAACTACCTCATTTGAATTTTCCCTCCAAAATGAGGTTGTTAGAAAGAATCTTCTAGAAGAAGTTTGTTGGAGGGAATATTCTAGAATGAGGTTGTTACAAGGAGGCTTCTAGAAGAAGGTTGTTATAAGGAGGCTTCTAGAAGAAGTTTGTTATGCAGAGCCTTCTGGATGAACCCACGTGTTATTCTGGAGTCTTCTGGAAGCTAAAGCCGTTACAGGAGCCACGTGGAGAAAATCTGTAGTGATGATGTCATCATTGTGCCGCGGATCCGCGGCGCCAAGTGCCTATTGGTCGCGGATCCGCGGTCCAATAGTAGTATTTGTGCCTGAAACTTCTGGTAGGTGTTGGTGCTGACTTCATGGTATTTTTCTGACATCTATCATATTATAATTCCCTCTATTTCACTGCCAGATCTCAAATCTTGGACTTAGTGTAATTTTCTCAGCACTTTGACAATTTTGGCTTTTCTCTTGGAATTTCCTGCACAGATTCTCGAAACAAGTGTTGCGCTATACAAAGATGATGCGATGCCATGATAAACACTCAATTTCCCTTAGAAATGTCGGTTTTAATATATAACACAAGTAATTTGGTATTTTACGTCTGTTTTGCTAATATGTGCTATATCAATACCGAACACCTCTAGATGAGTGCAAATGGTAGGGAAATTGACGTGTTAAAAATGCAATATTTTCGACTGATCAAATTCCCCCAAACTTATTTTCGGTCGTCTCGAGAGAATTGTTTTATTAAAAAGAGAAGAAGAAAATAAAGAAAGAGAAAAACTAACTAGCACACTTTCGTAGGCAACACGATTGCACTGAGCACGTGCAACAAGCCTTTAAACCTCTAGCTGTTCATAGTAGGAGAAGTGTTGTCTCCTGAGGGTTTTCAGTGGATTGCACCCACAAAATCCAATAATAAAAGGAAGATAATGAATATTACATTTAAAGATAAGAATTGTAAAAGAAAGACTTTGAAAATTATGGTTTCCAACTAAGCTAGCTTTTCGGTTGTCATGAGCCCTATCTTAATAGTCATGAAAAGATGTTAGAAATCATATCATCCCTCAATAAAACATCGTCCTTATTCTTCATTCCTATCTTTCTTCCAAATATCGATCATATAACCCTACGTGTGTGTAAAGAACATCCCTACACCCGGAGAATTCAATTCAGGCTATCATACTCTTATCCATCCGCCTCAGTACTTTTTAATTAATGAATATTTAGATGAATTTTCTCACACACTTTCATGCGACCGTTAATACTTCTTGAGGTACTAACCGACCGATTACTCCTGTGTTTGCTTATTTGGTGTTTTTCATTGTCTTGCACCACCTAAGGCTTAGCAGTGACTCCCAGACCAGTTGGTCTTAGGGCACTAGGTGAAGAGGCACCCTCGCTATATTTTTTTATTGCTGCCTTGGCAATAACAAAACCAGTGTTCATTTTTCTCACCACTTTATATTTTATTCATTCATTTTTTTATTTCCTTCATACATCGGCTTTAAGACAAGAGCATTTCAAGGTATCCTCTACTATCCCGAGTTTCAAGACGTGTGTAAGTGCGAATAGTAGGGTATCAACGTTCAAAATGTTTGGCTTCCAGAATAGAAACTATTTTTCAGACTTATTTTTATCCTCAGATTAGTGACTTCCTTCATCTTACTAACCCTTGGGACAACGGCTCATAACTACTTATTACTAGTTCGTATAAGAAAACTTCTAATTTTCTTGGTTTTCTTTAATTTTTCCAATCTCATGGATGTAATTTTTCACTATCTAATCTTTTATTATCTTATTTATGTACAAAAAAAAAATTTATTTTTGAAATTTTTGAAATTTTTATAGGTTTTCAAATGTTTTGTGCTTATGCAAAGTATGATGCAAATGATGCGCAAGCAAATGATGCGCAAATAAGCATAAACCTCCCCCAAACTTGTTTTCAACAGTGTCCTCACTGTTGCCATCCGCTAAATCTCGAAAAACCTGTAAGCTTGGGAGGAAATTTATTAAATGGGGGCAAAATATGTAAGTGAAAATCCTCCTCCAAACTTATTTTTGGCTCATCTTTTTGTGTAAAAATTTTCTTTTCAAGAGCCAGATAATATATCCCCTCAAACTTGAGTTAAAAAATGTTAAGCTTTGAAAATCACAAGAGGGGGTCAAAATTAATGGTCGATTACAAGCTTTGCAAAGACCGAAAGTTAACACCAACCATTCGAAGATTTTATCAATGCAGTGCTCTGGTTGGTGGAAGAAGAGTGGGGAAATGGCAAGTGGTGGAATAGAATGTGTGTGCGTCTCATTTTGGAGAGACAATGCAGTGATTGTGATGGATTACTCGCATTCTTTTTACAGTCCAGAAGAATGGATGGAGGTTTAATTTCATTGATTGGGAGATGATTCATCTCAACACCCGTGTCTTTCAAAAATGCGAGTTCTTTAGCGAAGATCTCTGTCACGCCCCGCTTCCCAGAGTACGCTAGATTGGGCATGTGACATAGCCAACCATGCTACCTGTGGGTAGGAAGTATCCATCCACAGTCACATTACGGCTGTAGAGATATCAAGAACAAGATAAAACTATCTAAAATGCGATGGATGCAAACGGGTATCCGAAAAGTTATAAAACTATAAAATGGTAATGTGGGATGTACAACTAAGCAATATGTGATATAAATATTGATATAATAATATTAATATGGATAGCATATTCAAAGCGATTAATAACTATAAAAGTGGTATTGATTAACCATGCACAAGAAAGTTCCGTTCAGAAATTCAGCGTCACCCTAATTTGTAAAATAGCTTAAAAATAACAAACGTTCTCCAAAAGGGACGTGTCTTATACCAAAATAAAGATAATTCAATAAGGTTTTCAGTTTTATAAGTATAAGCATCTCAGGTTGTCCCTACAAAAAGTTATGAAAATTCGAAGTTGAAAGTTTGCTGCTGGAATTTCCCTGGACAGCAGTTTGGAGACATTTTCATTTGCATTTTACGTTATTTAAATAATTTATTTTGCAAGTAAATATTTCATAGAGTTATAGTATTCTGAGTTATCTTCGTAAAGAACTAAAGAACGTATACTAATGATTTTTCTATGATTTATAATGAATTTTATACGGTAAGGTGTACGGTAAATTTCAGATTTGTCGTATTCGCTTTTTTTAACGACGTTTCATGTGTAAACTATAATATTTTAAATATATAATATCATAAAATGCAGCTAATTAAAGATAATAATAAGAAATATTACGACGATGTATATTTTAATTGATATGGATGCAGTATAATGTAATCTAGTATGTCACAAGATAAGTTTTCATGATCTAGATTTAATATGATATAAATGGATGCAAACGGAACATCGAAACGTTATAAAATTAAACATGGGGCACTAGATTTAAACTATAGGTATGGTATTTATTTAAATAGGTATAAAATGAATTATATAGCATGTAGCAAGATTAACTTGCCTCGATGGGTCGCGAATCGGGAAAACGGAACGTTAACCGTCGGCGGGGAAAACTCGCGACGGGCGCACGGTTCACGGAATGAACCGAAACGACGAACAAAGGAACCACACGGGTCGGGGTACCTCGCTGGAACGTCGAGAAGCGTCACCGGCACGACGGAATTCCGGCAACAAAAGAACAGTTAAAAAAAATGATAAACGAGACATGAAGCAAGAAGAGAAAGAATGATAAAGAGAAGTATGAGAGAATATATGAGAGAGAGAGAAAAAGTGGAGAGAGAGAGAGAGAAGTGAAAGCAAGAGAGAGAGAGAGAGCTGCAGGTAGGGGCCCACGGAATTAAAAGGAACGCGATTGGCTAAAGGGAAATCGTTAGTTAGGGAAAAATATTAATTAAAGATTCAAAACATTTTAAGGAACAATAGAATATATATATAGGTTAATTTAGAGATTTAAAAGATAGGTAATGAACAGTAAGATATCAGGTTAGTTAGAAAAATATATGCGATGGTTTTAATAATATTAAAATTTGGGATTTTGGCGCCAAATAAAACATTTCCAAATCGCACCCGGGTCGAGTCCAAAAATTTGAAATTGAAATAATAGGATTTTAAAGGGGATCCAAATTTTAAAATTAAGTGTTTTATGATTAAAAAGCATACCCCCAAAACGGACACATGTACGCACGCGTAGCCGTCCAAACTCGCCCGTTTCACTGAACGGGACGAGAACACAATGCACGGACGCTACCACGAGGCCAGGGGTGTCAAGTAGGCCAAGATGAATATTTTCAATTTTATTTTAGATGCCAAAATTTGTTATATGTAGAAATGATTTTGCCGGGTAAATTTTACAGTAAGCAACAAACAAGCAAGTTAAATGAAATGAGTACCACATTATGCTCAAACAGTAACTGAAAATAGTAGCATTGGGCTCGGGTGTTACATTATACCCAACTACAAAAAGAATTTCGTCCTCGAAATTCCAAGAATACAAAGATAGATAACTACAAGAAAAGGTGAGGAAACTTCTGCCGGATTTCATCTTCTCGTTCCCAAGTGGACTCTCCATGCGAGCGATTACCCCAAAAAACAAGCACAAGGGGGATAACCTTGTTCTTAAGAACCTTTTCCCTTCGATCCACGATTTCAATCGGTCGCTCCTCAAAAGTCAAGTCTTCTTTTACTGTTAGCTCCGAATGATCCAAAACGTGTGTTTCATCTCGAACATACTTACGGAGTTGAGATACGTGAAACACATCGTGCACATTTGCCAAGGACTGCGGTAACGCCAAACGATACGCTACCTCACCAACACGCTCCACGATCTCAAGGGTCCAACGAATCGAGGACTAAGCTTTCCTCGACTTCCAAAGCGAATCACCCCTCTAGTCAGTGATATCTTCAAGAATACCAAATCACCCACGGCGAACTCTAGAGGTCTTCTTGACGTGTCAGCCCAACTCTTCTGTCTGTCTTGTGCTGCCTTCATATGATTCCTGATAGTGTTAACTTTTTCAACTGTCTGCACAACCAAATCTGGTCCCAACAATCTTCGTTCACCGACATCATCCCAACAAACAAGTGAACGGCATTTACGACCATACAAAGCTTCAAACGGAGCCATCTGGATAGTTACCTAAAAACTGTTGTTGTAAGAAAACTCCACCTAATGTAGATGATCCTCCCATGAACCCTTGAAGTCCAACATGCATGCTCTCAACATATCTTCAAGAGTTTGGATCGTTCTCTCCGACTGACCATCAGTTTGAGGATGATAAGCTGTGCTAAACTTTAATCGAGTCCCCAAACTTTCCTGTAAACTCCTCCAGAAGTGTGATAAGAACCGAGTGTCCCGATCGGACACGATGCTCACCGATACTCCATGCAATCTTACAATCTCCTGCATGTACCGCTCTGCCAAAGTCTCTGTTGATTGACCAACCCGAAAAGGAATAAAGTGAGCTGCCTTGGTCAATCGGTCAACAATTACCCATACTGCATTGTTGCCTTTTGGACTCCGCGGTAAAGCCGTCATGAAATCCATGGTTATATGTTCCCACTTCCACTGAGGAATCGGAAGTGGTTGCAATAAACCAGCAACCTTTTGATGTTCAGCCTTAACTTGCTGATACACCAAGCACTTTGCCACAAAGCGAGCAATCTCCCGCTTCATGCCTTCCCACCAGAAATGCTGTCGAATATCTCGGTACATCTTTGTGCCTCCTGGATGCACAGAATAAGCTGAACTGTGTGCCTCCTTCATAAGCTCTTCACGAACATCTCCCTTTGGCACACATAAACGGCTACCATACCTCAGCGAACCATCTTCGTGGACCAGTAAATCTGTTTGTAGTCCGGCTTCAACCTGCTCTCGAAACTTTTGCAGTCGAGGATCCTGCAATTGTGCTGCTTTAATTTTCTCAATCACAGACGACTGTACTTGCAATTGCATCAACTGTCCCGTAGAATGCGGTAGCACAACCTCCAAGTCAAATCTTCGAAAATCTGCAATGATCTCTTTCTGCGTAGTTAACACCTGAATTGCTGGTAACCGACTAAGCGCATCCGGCACAACATTCACCTTCCCCGGATGGTACTTAAGATCAAGATCGTAGTCAGCCATCAGTTCCAACCATCTACGCTGCCTCAAGTTAAGCTCCTTCTGAGTGAACACATACTTCAAGCTCTTATGATCTGTAAAAACTTCGACTCTTTCGCCCAAAAGGTAGTGTCTCCAAATCTTCAAAGCGAAAATCACAGCCGCAAGCTCCAAGTCATGAGTTGGATAATTCTTCTCGTGGGTCTTCAACTGTCTCGATGCGTATGCTACAACCTTCCCATGCTGCATCAAAACACATCCCAATCCTTTCCCAGATGCGTCGCTGTGAATCACCAATCCTCCGGAATTGTCTGGCACGGTCAGAATAGGGGCGGTTATCAACTTCTGCTTCAACGTATCGAAAGCTAACGCACACTTATCCGCCCATACAAAAGTTACCTCCTTGCACGTAAGCTTAGTCAACGGCTCTGCCAGACGAGCAAAGTTCTCCACAAATCTCCTGTAGTATCCAGCTAATCCAAGGAAACTTCTTATCTCAGCAACATTCTTTGGAATAGGCCAATCTCGAACTGCTGCAATCTTTTCTGGATCGACGGCAATGCCATCGCCAGACACAACATGCCCCAAAAACCTTACTTCCTCCAGCCAAAACTCGTACTTACTTATCTTCGCATACAATTTCTCCTATCTCAACGTCTGCAGTGCGATCTTCAAATGCTCAGCATACTCTTCAAAAATCTTCGAGTAAACCAGAATATCGTCAATGAATACCACAATGAACTGATCCAAGAACGGTGAAAAGATTCGGTTTATCAAGTCCATGAATACTGCCGGCGCATTCGTTACTCCGAAGGGCATCACTAAGTACTCATAATGTCCATACCGAGTTCGGAACGCCGTCTTGCAAATATCTTCTGTTTTCACTCGGACCTGATGATATCCGGATCGTAAATCCAACTTCGAGAATACCCTCGCGCCACTAAGCTGCTCAAAAAGTTCTCCAATACGAGGGATAGGGTACTTGTTCTTGATAGCCACCCGGTTTAATTCTCGATAGTCGATGCACATCCTTCTTGTGCCATCCTTCTTCTTTACTAGAAGAACTGGAGCTCCCCAAGGCGAGTTACTGCTTCGAATCCAACCCTTTTCAAGCAATTCAGCAACCTGTTTCTTTACTTCTTCCAACTTTACTGGCGCCATTAGATAATACGCTTTAGATACTGGCGCTGCACCAGGAATAAGATCAATTGCGAACTCCACGTCTCTCCTCGGCGGTAAACCCGATATATCTTCAAACACGTCCATAGAATCACGAACAACAGCCGGCTCTTTACTTTCATCACTTCCGTTGATACAAGAATATTGTTTGTCGGCCTAGCCCTAAACTCGACCGGCCCGATCGAACTGCTTCCTTAACGCAACTGCTGTCTGCTGCAAACTCCCTTTTATCTCAGATAAACTCTGCTGCTCTTGGCTGCTGCAAGTATTTGTGAGAAAGTGGTCAAACCCAGGGAGACAATCTGCCTCTGGATGTCCACGTCCAGTCTGCGCATGAACCTCCGTGCCCTGTCTGCATCGTTGGCAACTAAAGGTCCTGCGAAACTACTGAGTCTCGTCCATTCTGCTACATGCACATCTACGGGTGCTCCCTTCTGCTTTAGTCCGATGAACTTCTCTTCCATTTCCTCCCGTGCAGTCCGCGGGAAGAACTTCTCCAGGAAACTCTTAGAAAAATCCGCCCACTTGATCGGCTTGGGCAAGCGGGTCTCCTCAACAAGCCACCATTCTCGGGCGTAGTCCATTAGCTGAATGCGTACCACAATAACTTTTTTGTCATCTGGAATCTGTGCCGCAAAAAGCAAGTTCTCTGTGTCAACTAGCCACTACTCCACTGGCAACGGCTCCTTTAAACCAGTAAATATAGACGGACCCAACCGCCTGAAGTCTGCCACGGTCCCTACTCGGTCAACTGGTTTAGCTCCAACGTTGTTTACAGACTGCTGAACGATCTGCAAACCATCCTGAAACGAATCTGCTTGCTGCTGGATCAGCTCGGTCTGTTTCTTTGATTCTCCAGCATTCCTCTTATCACTCCAAGCATGGCGGCTTCGTCCACACGCCTCTGGTATGTCTTCAATTTCTTACCGGCCATAATCCTGAACTCAAAATACCCAACATTAGCATGATGATAGATTTTGAATATAGATCAAGGCTAGAACTCCAAGATACATAAATAGAGTACCGCATTGTAACTATGCCGCGGTATCATAGCCACAATTACATAACTCCATCCAAGTCACCTAAGTCCTAGAGATAACAAGGAATCAGGTTTTCGAATCGATATGCAAAGGAAGTTTGCACATCGTAAAAGATATAATCAGGAAGAATGTGATTCAAGAATGGTAAAACGGTCAAGGTGGCAGGACATGTTTCCTAAACACTGGTATTCTGATTCGTGTATTGGGTACAATACCCAACTACAAAGGAATCAACCCGACTATCCTATGTCTCTGATACCAAAAGAACCATGTCACGCCCCGCTTCCCAGAGTACGCTAGATTGGGCACGTGACATAGCCAACCATGCTACCTGTGGGTAGGAAGTATCCATCCACAGTCACATTACGACTGTAGAGATATCAAGAACAAGATAAAACTATCTAAAATGCGATGGATGCAAACGGGTATCCGAAAAGTTATAAAACTATAAAATGGTAATGTGGGATGTACAACTAAGCAATATGTGATATAAATATTGATATAATAATATTAATATGGATAGCATATTCAAAGCGATTAATAACTATAAAAGTGGTATTGATTAACCATGCACAAGAAAGTTCCGTTCAGAAATTCAGCGTCATCCTAATTTGTAAAATAGCTTAAAAATAACAAACGTTCTCCAAAAGGGACGTGTCTTATACCAAAACAAAGATAATTCAATAAGGTTTTCAGTTTTATAAGTATAAGTATCTTAGGTTGTCCCTACAAAAAGTTATGAAAATTCGAAGTTGAAAGTTTGCTGCTGGAATTTCCCTGGACAGCAGTTTGGAGACATTTTCATTTGCATTTTACGTTATTTAAATAATTTATTTTGCAAGTAAATATTTCACAGTGTTATAGTATTCTGAGTTATCTTCGTAACGAACTAAAGAACGTATACTAATGATTTTTCTATGATTTATAATGAATTTTATACGGTAAGGTGTACGGTAAATTTCAGATTTGTCGTATCCGCTTTTTTTCAACGACGTTTCATGTGTAAACTATAATATTTTAAATATATAATATCATAAAATGCAGCTAATTAAAGATAATAATAAGAAATATTACGACGATGTATATTTTAATTGATATGGATGCAGTATAATGTAATCTAGTATGTCACAAGATAAGTTTTCATGATCTAGATTTAATATGATATAAATGGATGCAAACGGAACATCGAAACGTTATAAAATTAAACATGGGGCACTAGATTTAAACTATAGGTATGGTATTTATTTAAATAGGTATAAAATAAATTATATAGCATGTAACAAGATTAACTTGCCTCGATGGGTCGCGAATCGGGAAAACGGAACGTTAACCGTCGGCGGGGAAAACTCGCGACGGACGCACGGTTCACGGAATGAACCGAAACGACGAACAAAGGAACCACACGGGTCGGGGTACCTCGCTGGAACGTCGAGAAGCGTCACCGGCACGACGGAATTCCGGCAACAAAAGAACAGTTAAAAAAAATGATAAACGAGACATGAAGCAAGAAGAGAAAGAATGATAAAGAGAAGTATGAGAGAATATATGAGAGAGAGAGAAAAAGTGGAGAGAGAGAGAGAAGTGAAAGCAAGAGAGAGAGAGAGCTGCAGGTGGGGGCCCACGGAATTAAAAGGAACGCGATTGGCTAAAGGGAAATCGTTAGTTAGGGAAAAATATTAATTAAAGATTCAAAACATTTTAAGGAACAATAGGATATATATATAGGTTAATTTAAAGATTTAAAAGATAGGTAATGAACAGTAAGATATCAGGTTAGTTAGAAAAACATATGCGATGGTTTTAATAATATTAAAATTTGGGATTTTGGCGCCAAATAAAACATTTCCAAATCGCACCCGGGTCGAGTCCAAAAATTTGAAATTGAAATAATAGGATTTTAAGCGGGATCCAAATTTTAAAATTAAGTGTTTTATGATTAAAAAGCATACCCCCAAAACGGACACATGTACGCGCGCGTAGCCGTCCAAACTCGCCCGTTTCACTGAACGGGACGAGAACACAATGCACGGACTCTACCACGAGGCCAGGGGTGTCAAGTAGGCCAAGATGAATATTTTCAATTTTATTTTAGATGCCAAAATTTGTTATATGTAGAAATGATTTTGCCGGGTAAATTTTACAGTAAGCAACAAACAAGGAAGTTAAATGAAATGAGTACCACATTATGCTCAAACAGTAACTGAAAATAGTAGCATTGGGCTCGGGTGTTACAATCTCCTCAAAAGTTCCATCAATACCCCGAAGAATAATGTCATCACAAAGCGCGGGGTGATCTTCAGACTCTAAAAGCAGTTCATAATCAGTGTTAGTTGTTGACCCGGACATCTCAGTGGAAGAGTCCGTATGTGTATGATACATAGTTGGGTCAAACAACAACATATGAAAAGAGTCAAGATCAGTATCAAGAGGATCATCAAATTCGCTGCTGTCGACATCCATTAAGTCGACAGAACAGACCAGAGCAGTAGGTTCGGAGGGTACACTTCCCAACTTCTAAATGTTCAGCTCTATTGACCTATTCCCGAAGGATAGGGTCATAGAACCATTATGACAGTTGATAATAGCGTTGGAAGTGGCCAAAAAGGGGCGACCTAAAATCACCGGAATTTGATTCCGTGGGTTCGCTACAGGCTGTGTATTAAGTACAATAAAGTCCACAGGGAATACAAATTCCCCAATTTTTATTAACACATCCTCCAGTTCACCCTTAGGTTTTGGTGATTGATCGGTCAACCATCTGGAGAGTTATGCTTGAGGGTTTTAACACTCCGATACCTAACTGCTCGTAAACCGAGTATGGAAGCAAGTTAACACTAGCGCCAAGGTCAAGTAGAGCACGATTAATGTGTTTTCCCCCGATAGAAATGGAAATAGTAGGACCGCCAGGGTCCTTACGTTTCCTCGGTAATTGCTGGGGGAAAGCTGTGTCTACAGTTTTTGCCATGAATATCTTCTTGGGCACTTGAGTCTTCCTCTTCCTAGTGCACAAGTTCTTAAGAGTTTTCGCATAGGACGGAACTTGTTGGATATCATCTAGGAGAGGGATGTTGATGTTAACTTGCTTAAACATGTCCATAATCTTCTCCATACGTGGACTCGATTTGTTAGCCCTTAACCGATTAGGATAAGGTGCTTTAGCAATAAGCGCTGGGTCCATCATAGGAGAAGGTGGTGTGTGTAGACGTGATCCAAGAATAGGAGTGGGGATCGTCTGTGGAGGAGTAGAAGAGGTGGGCTGAGGTGTCGAGCCTTTGGGAAAACGGAGAATAGGCTCGGAAGAAGGTGGTGGGGTAGAAGAACTGGGGTCAGAATTAGAAGTAGAAGTGGAAGGAAAGGTCTCAGCCGGGGTATCATTGATAGATTTTTCAGTGTCATCAATCTCTTCCCCAACGTGATTGTCAAGCACTCTTCCAGATCTCAACGTGATTGCATTCACATGATGTGAATAGCCAGGATTGGGTAAAGGTTGAGCTGGAAGTTTCCCTTTCTCTTTTGCACTCATTTCGGCGCAATTTGTTCTTCCATCGATTTAATATTCTCATTTTGAGAGACAATGATCTTCATTACATTATCGAAGGAAGATTGCATTTTTGCCGTCCCTTGGATGGATTGTTTCATGAAAGTATCCAAGGTTTTTGCTAGTGCAGAGGTATTATCTTTACCGGTCAATTGCAAAGGACTAGACGGTGCAGGTGTGTTGGCTGGATTTTGGATGTTTTGTGATTGGTAGGGGTGCTGACTCAATTGAAGTGGTTGCTGTTGTGGTGGAAGGACCCTTTGGAAATTGTTTTGGGTTGGAACCGTGTTTTGAGATTGTGATTAGTTCCAAGCAAAGTTAGGGTGATTCCTCCAACCCTGATTATATGTGGAAGAAAATGGATCGTTTTTAGGTCTTTGTTGGAAAGCAGCATTGGTATGCTCGTGACCTTGAAATGGAGAATTCAATGGACATTCTTCCGTGAGATGTGAAGGATCAGAACAGCATCCACATACAATTTTGGAGAGTGACATTTGATTTAGGGCGGCAGCTAAAAATTTGTTTTCCATAGTCTCGAGTTTCTTTTGCATTGCTGACATTTCAGCTCTAACTCCTATAGAAACATCCGATTGGTTATTGCCAGCCCTAGACGATTGACTCACACCCTCCCACTGTAAAGATTTTTCAGCGAAATCTTCTAGAAATTTCTAGGCTTCCCCATCATCTTTGGTCATGAAGTTGCCTTGACATATTAATTCAAGGGTCTGTCTTGTGTTAGGATTAATACCCACATAAATGATTCTGCACAGTTCCCATCTAGGGATTCCGTGATGTGGACATTAGACTAACAGATCCTTGAAGCGTTCAAGACATTTTGAAAATGTTTCATTTGGAAGCTGGGTGAATTGATTTATTGACATTAGACTAACAGATCCTTGAAGCGTTCAAGACATTTTGAAAACGTTTCATTTGGAAGCTGGGTGAATTGATTTATTTCGCTACGGACTCGAGCTGTCTTATGATTTGGGTAGAATTTCTTAAGGAATGCTTTGACGAATTCTTCCCAATTTGAAATGGAATGTGCGGTAGTGTTATACAGCCACTTCTCGGCTATATCGCACAAGGTAAATGGGAGAAGACGAAGACGCATAGCATCCACAGAAAGCTGTGAAGTACCCATCATTGCGCATACATTTTCAAATTTGGTGATAAAGACATATGCGTCTTCAGACTCGAGACCGTGATATTTTGGTAGAAGGTTGATGTATTGGGGTTTTTTTTGAAAATTATCCCCATTGGCTGGTGGAATGGAGAGACAGGTCGAAAGAGGATCTCGTGTAGGATAGCACCTCTCTTGGAGAGAGATGCGGGGTGGATTCTGCGCACCTGCGGACGGCGGCAGAGTAGAAGTAAAGATGTTCGATGGAGAACCGTCCATCGGTGTGGGTGTGGTGGTGGGTAAAGAAGAGGTAAATGTAGAAATACCGACTTTAGGGTCGATCGGGGGAACGCGGACTAAACGGGCACTAGAATCTCGTGTCCAGCCTATCTTGCACTAAAAAGGCTTAGTACAAGTGGCAGCGTGACTTATAATTAGGGGAAATGATGAATGCGGTGTTTGTTTTGAAAATATACGGATTTTTGAAAAAAAAATGATGCAATCACAACAAATGCAATAAGCAAAACCCTAATTCTATTGGTCACCTAGGTCAAGGCTTTAGACCGCTCCTAACTGCTAAAAGACAAGTCGCAGGATCAATCCTCCACTGCCTCTTTGTCTCCCCTGTGGTCAGGCAAGTGCCAGGTAAGTGGGAAGGTACTCCACTACGTAAGTAGTGGGCCTAATTAATAACCACTAGCCTTAGACACACTTGCCTTAGACACCACAAAAGAAACGCGGATAAACAATGGATTACCCACGGCCTTCTCTTGTCCTAAGTGAGCGCGACGGTCTTTAGAGTCATCTCTAGATCTTTTTTAGTTAATGAGGGTAAATGCGGATGTAAGTTTGTGATTTTCGGGGCTTAGGAAGGATAATGAACTCCCCACCTAATCTGGATTTGGCCGTGCCCCTTAAATTCCGTATTAATATGCAAACAACAAAGAATAAAAAACATGCACAATTTTTATTGCTTTTTGCGGCGCTGCGATTTATTTGCAAAGAAACCTGCAGCAAATTGTTAATTGGAGCAGATGAAGGAGAAGATAAGAAAGCATAGGAGTCACCTGAGAATTTTTTTACTGTATCGCTACTGTAGCGCCGCGGTTTAGCCGCAATAAGCGCTTAATGCCGCGGATTCGCCGCGGGTTTGAAAGATCTCTGCACCAAAATTTTACAGTGTGCTTCTGTTCACCTTCTAAGCTCTCTGGAATTGTCTGAAATTTTTTTCCACAGCTCCACAAATTCCAGATTTCCTCGCAACAAATCACAACAACATGTTTAGAGTTTGCGCGAATTTTGATCTAAAAATATAAATGGAATAAACTTTTCAACTCAAATTTCAAAATACGAACAAATAACGCACTATCCACGGCAACTGTGCCATTTTGATTGAAACGATTTCTCGTGTTGTGTTTGTAAATCAAATGATCCCCGGCAACGGCGCCATTTGATTGTAACGATAATTCCGGTGTGTAGTTGGAAAATTGTATATAGAAATCACAACCAAAAATTATTTGACCGCAATCAATAAAAGTGTCGAATTGTAGCGCGTTAGTAAGTGCGGATCGTCCACAGGGAAAGTGTACTAGTTCGTGTTTCGATTTAGATGAGTTGAAACTTTAAAGAAAAGAAAACAAATAATTCATGATTTGTAAATTGAAGTTCAAGAATTAGAAAAATCTAGTCTAAATTAAGAAACTTTAAAAATCAAGAATTGAGAATTTGTGATGATTTCCAAATCAAATATCAAGAATCGAATTGAGGCTCGTAGGAATCGATCGGATCTATAGATGTGATGAAATCTAGCGATTACGTATTCTTATCCATCGATGAATTGATACTAGATCGATAATGATCAACGAGAATTAGGGATTTCTTATGAAACTAGGGTTTCATCATCTATCCCTTGTCCCTTCATCGATATCATTCACATTCTAGCCTCTAGTAAATTCAAGAATCGATCGTGGATCCCTAATTTCGAGCGATCACAATCAAGAAAGTATCGCAACGAAACTAGGTCGTCGATTCTTCAATTTGCTAGGGTTTACAAAACTCGTAGGACTTAAGAATTGTTTCAAGATTTGTTACATCATCATTCTATTGATCGTCTCGACTCCTTTACGAGCGGAGTTTTACTCAAACATCACAACAAGAACCACAATCACAAATTGAGATCGAATCTTGATGCAAGAATTTAAAGAAAGCAAGATTAAAGAATTTCACCTTTTATTTATCAACAATTCCGTTACAAATCGCTCAAGAACTACAAGAGGAAATAACTCGATCGTTGATTTGGCTTCGCTCGTCTGCTTGAGTCGCGGATCGGCTTGGATCACTTGCTCGATTGAAGATCGGCTCCGCTCCTAAAAAGTTGAAGGCTTCTCGCTTGAATGGTACTCGGGATCTTGAATTTGGATTGGAATTGGAATTAGGGTTTACAAGTTGTGTCACTCAACTTGTATTGAATTTGGGGAGAGAAGAAGAAGAAAACCCTTAACCCTAGATCTAGGTTTCCTTTTATAAGCCATCCAAAATCCTAGATCTAGAATTCAAATTTCAAATTTCCCTCCAAAATGACCCACTTTTCCTTCCAAAATGAACAACTTTTCCCTCCAAAATGAACCACCACATTTGAATTTTCCCTCCAAAATGAACTACCTCATTTGAATTTTCCCTCCAAAATGAGGTTGTTAGAAAGAATCTTCTAGAAGAAGTTTGTTGGAGGGAATATTCTAGAATGATGTTGTTACAAGGAGGCTTCTAGAAGAAGGTTGTTATAAGGAGGCTTCTAGAAGAAGTTTGTTATGCAGAGCCTTCTGGATGAAGCCACGTGTTATTCTGGAGTCTTCTGGAAGCTAAAGCCGTTACAGGAGCCACGTGGAGAAAATCTGTAGTGATGATGTCATCATAGTAGTATTTGTGCCTGAAACTTCTGGTAGGTGTTGGTGCTGACTTCATGGTATTTTTCTGACATCTATCATATTATAATTCCCTCTATTTCACTGCCAGATCTCAAATCTTGGACTTGGTGTAATTTTCTCAGCACTTTGACAATTTTGGCTTTTCTCCTGGAATTTCCTGCACAGATTCTCGAAACAAGTGTTGCGCTATACAAAGATGATGCGATGCCATGATAAACACTCAATTTCCCTCAGAAATGTTGGTTTTAATATATAACACAAGTAATTTGGTATTTTACGACTGTTTTGCTAATATGTGCTATATTAATACTGAACACCTTTAGATGAGTGCAAATGGTAGGAAAATTGACGTGTTAAAAATGCAATATTTTCGACTGATCACACGCCGAGACCATATTATTTCATTTTATTGTTATATTAGTACTCCATACTTGATTTTGTGTAAGCCATACTTACTACAGTTTGATTGTGAGTATCCACTTGATACCTGTGCACTACCTGACATGACCTGATATACTACTGCTTGACTTGATACCTAATCTTGTTACTAATGCCGACAATCTTGACCTGTTGTCTCTACGGACATATCCTGAAGTCTATGCAGACAAACCTGTACCTGCTTAATCCTGTGTTGGCATTAGCTCTAGATTATTCAATACCTGACTTGAACACATAACTTGGGGGTATGGGGAAATCAAGAATGTAGCTGAACGTAACTCAAAGGGCTATTACATCATGTTACCGTGGTCCCGTGGGGTATGAACGGGACATAGACTCACAGTCTATAATATCTTGTTACCATGGTCCCGTGGGGAATGAACGGGGCATAGACCTATGGGTTATGATGAGGATTACATTAATTGATTTCAATAACTTTAGAGTAGATAACCCTATAACACAGTTTAAACTAATCACTGCACTTCACCTGTAGATATCCTGTTCACTGATCTATATTCATGTTACTGCTTATTTCCTAATAACTTGTTACTGTTTATACTTCATGCCTGCATATTTCATTTTGTCCTGCTTGATTAGAATTATTGATATTGTGATGCACTGACGTCTGGGTTTTGCATGGCCCAGATCCATTATCCTTGTCGCAGGCGGTCCAAGAGTATTTTGATCAACAGGCCGAGCAGTGAGGCCCTGTTAGTATTTTAGTTTAGTATTCTTTCAGTATTTTCATTCCTGATGTGAGCCCGTATTTGGAACGTACTTTCCAGATTATTATTGTTTATTGGATCTATTGCTTCCGCATATTATTTCTTGACTCGTTTATTCTGACATATGGACATGTACTAGATAGTTTCTTTTATTTCTACTCTTCTTGATATCTTATAGACAGCCGTAATGTGACTGTGGAGCGATGTTTCATATCCACAGGTAGCATGGTTGGCTCTGTCACGTGCCTATCTTAGCGCACGCTGGGAAGCGGGGCATGACAGGGTTTGTTTGGTATCAAAGACATAGGATTTAGGTTATCGGGTTGATTCTTTTGTAGTTGGGTATTGAACTCAATACACGAAGCAGGAAACCCGTAATTAGGAACATGTCCTGCCATATTGTTATCGTGATTCTTGAATCTTATCTTTCTCTTGACCCTTGTCTTGACGATATGCAAACAACTTTGCATCTCAGTTTGAAACCTTTTGGTTCTATTGTTTCTCATTTTCTATTACTTCGATTATGATACTAGGATTTGGCGACTTGAACGGAGTTATGTGATTGTATCCATGAACTGCAGCATGGTTACAATGAAGTACTCTATTTAAGTAACTTGGAGTCCTAGTCTTGATTCACTTCCTTGTTTCATGGTCATTATATTGCCTTGCTTCTCTTACTTTCCAGTTCATGTTTTATCGCAAGCTTGAATCCTGTTTATTATGCTTATCTTCTTCAGTATCTTGGCTTCGGATGAAGTCATTTCGGTATCCTACTTGTTCACGTTTTCTTGCATTAGTATTATTCAATTCTGGTGCATCCCTTTGTTTTGATGTTGTCTTGGGAATGGATTTTTCTCGGCACTTTCCATGCTCACATTGATTGTAGGGCAAAGAAAGTGATTTTCCAGATTCCCGTATATCCGGAGTTTGTTTTACTGGAGGTAGCAGTTCTGTCGGGCCAGTCGAGTTTAGGGCTAGGCCGACAAGCAATGTTCTTTCGTCAATGGAAGTTGATAAGGAGGAAGCGCCAGCTGTAGTTCGAGAGTTCATAAACGTGTTCGAGGACATCTCAGGTTTACCGCCAAAAGGAGACGTGGAGTTTGCGATCGATCTTATTCCTGGTGCAGCGCCAATCTCAAAGGCGTAATATCCGATGGCACGTTGGAGGAAGTTAAGAAGTAGGTTACCGAATTGCTAGAGAAGGGTTGGATTCGCAGCAGCAATTCACCTTGGGGACCTCCAGTTTTTCTAGTAAAGAAGAAAGATGGCACAAGGAGGATGTGCATTGATTATCGAGAATTAAACCGGGTGACTATTAAGAACAAGTACCCGATCCCTCGCATTGGCGAATTATTTGAGCAACTTAATGGCGCAAGGGTATTCTTGAAGCTGGATTTGCGATCCGGATATCATCAAGTCCGAGTTAAATCAGAAGATATTTTCATTACCGCGTTCCGAACTCGATATGGACATTACGAGTATTTAGTGATGCCATTCGGAGTCACGAATGCACCGGTGATATTTATGGACTTGATGTACCGAATCTTTTCACCGTTCTTGGACCAGTTTATTGTGGTATTTATTGATGATATTTTGGTGTATTCGAGGGGCCTTGAAGAGCATGCAGAATACTTGAAGATCGCACTGCAGACATTGAGGCAAGAAAGATTGTATGCAAAAGTGAGCAAGTATGAGTTTTGGCTTGAAGAAGCGAAGTTTTTGGGGCACGTCATATCCAGAGATGTAATCGATGTTGACCCTGAGAAGATTGCAGCAGTTCAAGATTGGCCGATTCCGAAGAACGTAGTAGAGATCAGAAGTTTTCTTGGACTTGCCGGATATTACAGAAGATTCGTGGAGAATTTTTCTCGTTTGGCTGAGCCTTTGACCGAGCTTACGTGTAAGGAAGTACCGTTCGTATGAACGGATAAGTGTGCGTCAGTTTTTGAGGCGTTGAAGCAGAGATTGATAACCACACCTATTCTGACAGTACCAGATAATTCCGGAGGATTGGTGATTCATAGCGATGCATCTGGGAAAGGTTTGGGATGTGTTTTGATGCAGTATGGAAAGGTTATAGCCTACGCATCGAGACAATTGAAGATCCATGAGAAGAATTACCCAACTCATGATTTGGAGCTAGCAGCTGTAATTTTCGTTTTGAAGATTTGGAGACACTACTTATTGGGCGAAAGGGTCGAAGTATTCACCGATCACAAAAGCCTAAAGTATGTGTTCACATAGAAAGAGATTAACATGAGGCAGCGTAGATGGTTGGAGTTGATGGCTGACTCCGATCTTGATCTTAAGTACCATCTGGGAAAAGTTAATATAGTGCCGGATACGCTTAGTCGGTTGCCAGCAATTCGGATGTTGACTGCACAGAATGATCTTATCGAAGATTTTCGGAGATTCGAGTTGGAGATCGTGTTACCGCATTCTTTAGGACAGTTGATGCAGCTGCAAGTACAGTCGTCGTTGATCGATAATATTAAAGTAGCACAATCACAGGACCCAAGATTGCAGAAGTTTCGAGAACAGGTTGAAGCAGGACTTCGAACGGACTTGTTGATTCATGAAGATGGTTCATTGCGGTATGGTAGCCGTTTGTGTGTGCCAAAAGGAGACATTCGTGAAGAAGTTATGAAGGAGGCACACAGTTCCGCATATTCCGTACATCCAGGAGGCACGAAGATGTACCGTGATCTACGACCGCATTTCTGGTGGGAAGGCATGAAAAGGGAGATTGCCCACTTTATAGCGAAGTGCTTGGTGTGTCAGCAAGTTAAGGCTAAACATCAAGGGGTAGCTGGTTTATTGCAACCACTTCCGGTTCCTCAATGAAAGTGGGAACATATAACCATGGATTTCGTGACAGCTTTACCGCGGAGTCCAACGGGCAACAATGCAGTTTGGGTGATTGTTGATCGATTGACCAAGGCAGCTCATTTCATACAATTTCGAGTTGGTCAGTCGATGGAAGCGTTAGCAGAACGGTACATGCAGGAGATTGTGAGATTGCATGGAGTACCCTTGAGTATTATTCCCGACCGTGATACCCGATTCTTATCGCACTTCTGGAGAAGCTTACAGGAAAGTTTAGGGACTCGATTGAAATTTAGCACTGCTTATCATCCTCAGACAGATGGCCAGTCGGAGAGAACGATCCAAACTCTTGAAGACAAGTTGAGAGCTTGCATGTTAGACTTCAAGGGTTCATGGGAGGATCATCTACATTTGGTGGAGTTTTCGTACAATAACAGCTTTCGGGCGACTATTCAGATGGCTCTATTCGAAGCATTGTATGGTCGCAAATGTCGCTCACCCGTTTGTTTGGATGATGTTGGAGAACAAAGATTGTTGGGACCGGATTTGATCGTGCAAACAGTTGAGAAGGTTAATACCATCCGAAATCACATGAAGGCAGCACAAGATCGACAGAAGAGTTGGGCCGATACATCAAGAAGATCTCTAGAGTTCGCTGTTGGTGATCTGGTGTTCTTGAAGATATCACCGACTAGAGAAGTGATTCGTTTTGGGGGTCGAGGCAAGCTTAGTCCTCAATTCGTGGGGAATTTTGAGATTTTGGAGCGTGTTGGAGAAGTGGCTTATCGATTGGCGTTACCACAATCTTTGGCGAATATTCATGACGTGTTTCATGCATCTCAACTCCGTAAGTATGTTCGAGATGAAACACACGTGCTAGATCATTCGGAACTGACTGTAAGGGAGGATTTGACCTTTGAGAAACGACCGATGTCAATTATAGATCGAAGAGTAAAGGTCCTCAAGAACAAGGTCATCCCTCTCGTACTTGTTTCTTCGGGAAATCGCTCGCATGGAGAATCGACTTGGGAACGAGAAGACGAGATTCGACAGAAGTTTCCACACCTGTTCTTGTAGATTCTTGATTGTTTATCTTTTCTTGTTTCTGGAATTTTGAGGACGAAATTCTTTTTGTACTTGGGTATAATGTAACACCGTAGTTCATTTATACCAGTTCTAGTCAAGTATTTCTTTATTTATGGTATTTTTCTGATTTATTGTGTTTTGGGTGCGAATAGTGTATTTGACATTTGTATTTGCATCCGACCCGACCCGCTTGCTTGAAACCTGTCTTGGTTCATGTTTATAATTTATCCTGACTTGTTAATTAAACTTGTGCACTTTCATGTATACTGCATACTGGTATTTTATCTGGCATTTGCATTTTTACAATATAATATTTTAAATCACATAAAATATTTTAAAAATACATTGCATGGCCTGCGTGATACCCCTAACCCTGTGGTAGCATCTGCGTATCTTGTTCTCGTCCCGTTCAGTAAAACAGACTTGTTTGGATGGCTACGCGCACGCACGTGCATCCGTTCTTGGGGGTATGCATTTTCGTTACCTGGACATTCATTTTTAATTTTGGTCGTCGCATATATTTTTCGTATTTTAAAACTGAATTTTAGACCCGACCCGGACATGTTTTGGACTATCTTTGTATTTACCAGAATATCAAATTTTATTTATATAATATTAATTTTATAAACTGATACAAATTAAAATTAAGTTAACTAATAAAAGATTTTTTAAATTTAAATCTAAACTAATTTCCCAACAAACTAATAACCCCTTTCTCTCTCTCCTCTGCATATATATATATATATATATATATATATATATATATATATATATATTTATATATTTTATTTATTTATTTCCTTATTTAATACACAGCCTCTTCTTCTTAGTTCTTCTTCTTCTTTTTTTTTCTTGATCTTGTTTCTTGATTCCGGTGATCACCGCCGAAGCCGTGCTCGTCGCTGACGATCCGAGTGATCCAGTGAACGTACCTTGCCTGTGTGATCACCCTCTTACCTTGTGTAAGTGCACGGCGGCGCCCCGGCCGTCAAACCGACGCCGGAATGCGGAAACGAAAATTTTACGAAACTTGTAAACCGGCACCACCGCGCACTTTAAACCCGGATCGGGCCATTAACCTAACTCTAGAAAACTAGAAAATGGGAAGGAAGCTATACCGAGCGATCCGTGTCCTTCGGTCTTCGGCCTCCACTCCGATCTCCTCGCGGAATCTCCGGTCTTCATCTCCTCATCGGAAAGGGCACCACATCGCCGGCTTCTTTTACGGGCTCCCACCTCTGGACCGAGGCAACTCGGGCACGAAGTTGGCGAGCCGACGTGTCCAAGGAATGCTGTAGGCTGGTGTAGAACAGTTTGTCTCTTTAGGGTTATGAAGTTGCCATGGTGATGGAGGAATGAGCAATGGAAATGAGCTTTGGGATTTTTGGTGTAAGCAAAAATGAGATGAAGAATTTCCACTTACAAAATGAACCTCTCTCCTCTCCTCTCAAGTGGCCGGCCAATATCAAGAATGAGGAGGGCATCAACAAGGGAGGTGAGTGTAGGAAATTAAAATGGTGACCATAAGCCAAAAAGGAAGCCTCACATCCATAAACAAATCAATCGCTTCACGTTAAATGCAAAACCATCATGAATGAAAAAGCAAAGATGCTTTACCCATCATAATCTCTCAATAACAAATAACCCCCTCCACAATACTAATTTGCACATTTTCAAATAAACCCCTCCATCAGAAAAATCCGGCCGTGAAGGAATAAAGGAAAACTGGCCGAAACGGAATGCAAACTGGCAACTTCAAAAAAAAAACTGATCCCGTAATAAATTACAGGAAAACCCCGCGACTTCATATACATACCCGCATTTGTATTCCGATCGAATACAAATGCAATGAGACAAAATCTACACTGTACAATACTAGGATCCGGCTTAAACCAAAGCCCGCTAGTATTATCCGTCCGATCATGATCCGTGCAATACCGCACATACATAATCGAACCCTGCCATATCTCCATACGGCCACTACAGCGTTTCGCCCGAAACTTGAGGAAACGGTCTGTGGGGGACTCTAAAGACTCGTCAATACTTTCGTTGTGGATTTAACCACTAGCACGTCAGAGGTATTAGCCATACGTGACGGGCTACCAGGTATTGACCAAAAGGGACGTCGATGAGCGAACTCATCCTGACACCCTACTGAGCTTGTCAGTGACAATATCCGTACAGTCCAGTCCGTTCGTCTATGAGCATCGCATGGCGGGCCTAGGGGGTTGGTAAAAGTCAGACCCCCAAAAGCGGTACAAGTCGTGTCGGAGTGTAGCCCAGAACACCCTGAGATACTACTGGAATACCTACCAGTAAATCTCCTGCCTTGGCCAAGGACTTCGTGTAATGGCTCTCCTAGACACAGCGCGACCTCACCCCCAATACCGGGAGAGACGAACCCCTGTAGATCCGCTCACTGCCTCCATGTGGCTCGGGACTGTACCCAACTAAAACCTGTTTGCACGTCTCCTTTGAGCGTGGTAGGGTAGTAATCAAAGTACAGTGGGAACTCACACGAGACAAATGACGATCTCAGGTCGATGAACTAACCTGTACACATGTAACCAGGGAACTGCTATCCGACGTCTGGTATAAGACCAACTAGCATGTTCCCGGCGAGTCCTGTCCGGTGTACTCATAACCCAATGAGCACCTGTATACATCTTAGGTGAACCAACTGACACCAGTGGCTTGTGAGACCGGCCACCGCCCCTCGTCGGGGTCTCGATTGTATACACTAGTCTACTCTGGAGTATCGATGCCCTGTCTCGAAACTCCCACGACTAGGGACCTTTTAAGGATTTGCTTATAGACCCCAGCTCCCACGTATATGATCGCCCTCATACTGCTGGCAGTCAAGCAAGAATCCTAGGGGCTTTATCAACGCGCAATAGTGACCTGTAAGGTCACCTAAAGCAGTACACGATAATAAAGATAAACCAGATAGCATACTATCATCTTAAGTAAGACTGTCCTACTGGGACAGGTCCTCTCTCAATCATTGCAATTACGTGACTGTGATCCAATAATTGACTCTGAGGGCACTATCTCCAATAATCTCCCACTTGCACTCAAGGCTAATTATTGCGATGTCGCATACTCACAGCCCGTGTGATACCGAACACCCAACTCCTTTACTAATCAGTCTCACAAACCCTGTTTGCGAAACTAATGCGTTCGAGGAATTGCCTCAGTGAGTGGATCCGCTCAGATGTTTCTTTCTATGTCTCTCTTTATCTCAAGTTCGCGGAGAAAGCCATCTCCCGAAATGAGCAATACCTGTCTTAGAATATGTCTGGATATCTGATGGGATCTAGCTCATAAATGAACTCCAAATCCAAACTTCTTAGACTGTATCGTCAACTGAACTTAATCAGTATCCTACACCATGCCTCCCTCAGTATCCACCTGGACCACCTGTCCATAATACTGCCCCTCTTCAGAGGGAGAACTATAACTCTGACAGTCACTCTGTCATCCAGGTCACCTTGGAAGCCTGGAATGATAACTGTCTCTCAAAGAAGGCTGCCGTTATCATTTCCCTAGAACATCTTCTTATGTTCTAAAACTGCTTCCGATTGTTTCTCCAGGATTGGATCAATATCAACTTATTGCACCTACTGCAAAAACAACATCTGGTGTGGTACTTGACATCTTATGATTGACTCAATTGCCTAAGCAAGTGATCTGCCAATCATGCACATCCCTCTCCCCTTTAGTCTGTAAGACAACTTTAGAGAGGGTGACTCCATCACCTGCAGGTACACTACTGTGCCAGGAGTCGTCCATTCTAAATACTCATAGAATGTTGTCAAAGTACCCTGATTGGGAAACGACCCAAATCTAGATCTATAGATCTAGTAACCAGAATGTCTTGATATTATATCCAAGTCCTATGTGGAGAAACCACTGTGTGACAATAACCGATCGTAGTATAAGAACATCACTTCCTACTCTGTGTATGTCATCCAAATACCAGGACATCACACCCTACCACCTTCTTAACAGATCCATCCCCTATTCTGATGAAGTCAAACCTATGACTGTCATATCAGAAATAGATGATCTATCTCTGCTATATCTGCTTTAGTCTATAAATAGACATAAGCTACTTGTCCACCATGCTTCCGCTGCTCCCACTGACTACGACAACCCTCTGGCAGAGTCATATACACGTACATTTCTGAAGCCAGTTCAGAACGACGCTATACTCATCCTCCTGCCGGGTCTCATAGTCTGGAACAACAGTAATGGCAAGTCTGGGTAAACAAGAACCTCCCTGCCTCCGTCCTTGAGGCTACCGGAGTACCTCTCGGGTGCCTGAGGTTACCCACCATATCTGCGGAGTGGCCAATGGAATGTCAAATCAGATTGAATCTTTAGGTTCTTATCAAATTTTCAGTAATCGTTTGCGGTTCTGGAATCACTTCCAGTTCTACCATACTCCCACTACTGTTTTCTGAAAAATCCATTTTTTTTATTAAAACTGTGGCGAGTCTAGAACAATATCACTATTGATCTTCCAGATGGTAGAAAGTCAACCCTCGTCATAGCCTGGGTCAACCCACAAACAGCCATTACTAAAACATGCCTTGAGTTATCCAGAGTTTGGTTTTAAGCATAAGCCGGACAACTCTCCGTACCTTAACATCGTTAAGATATGAACTGTTCTATATCCAATATAGAAACAGAGGCACTGATTTAATTGAACCAGATTCAAATCATGCAGCTGTCTCCAGTGCATGTCAACTAAATGGAAAGAGGCCGATCAGCGTTACTCAACTTAGGAGTGCTTCCAATTATGAGTAACCTGAAAGAGAAGCAAGTTCTCTTAATCATTACTATCAACTGAATACCATACACAAGTATCTACATCTTCGATCACCTTGAAGAATCCCGATACTTGCAACATCTGGTTCTCTACTTTATTCTTATACCTATAACTTCTCAAAACTTGGACCTTGTGTTTCTACGAAACACATGTCTAAGAACTAGAGAAGTCACAAGTAAACAGAATATAGTACGAGGACCAACCCCTCTGTCCTAATGGACACTGGACAACATATAATACTCTGTATAAGTCCCTTGAGTCCAATTTCTCATTCCCTGTGTGCCGTAGGTTGAAAACTGTACTATGGTTATGAAGAATTACACCGCTATTTAATGCTCCTTACCTAACCATCCACTGATATAGGTAAACGTCATAGACATAATTTCAAAAAGGTATATCTCACTCTATAAAAATAGACGTACAGATATATCAATTTGAAATTGGTGCATTATAACGGATATTTAAAACCAAATATTTGCCATCTGGCAAACAACCCAGGTGATTTTCTCAAATATCACCAATTACAACGAATTCCGATATAATGAGGATGATCACCTAATTCCCAATAACTTACTCCCACTCATCATCTGTAAAACCATACAGATGTGAGAATCAAACCTGGTAAATACATACCCTGGAGCAAGTGTCTAATTGGGAAATCAGTTTTCTTTTAACAGTACACGGTGAAACTGAAACATTGAAATGTTTCGTAGGGGTATCCTGGTATTCCTAGTAATGCATCTTCCATTATCCAGATTCACAACTGTAACCGTATATTTCTTTTCCACCTTTCCAAATCCCTTTATATGTCTTTTAGTCATTACCTTCTGCACACCCCTTTAGGCCAAATGGTTTTCTTCCTTCCCTACCTTTCGGCACCAGCCTATGGTTTGGAAGAAGACTATCCAATAAGCATAATGGGTGTACTGTCCTAATCCTAGGAGCACTCGCAATGCGAGAGAAGGTGAAGATAAAAGACAACCGAATAAACTTTATTCCTATTTCTCCTGAACCAGAATCCATTCTCGAACTGGAACAAGTTCTTTTCGAGTTCGTATATAACTATACAATGGAGTATCCAATAAACTGTGGATCTTCATAGTGATATGGAGTGTCCTGGAGAAATACAAAGGTGAAGTGGGAGTGGTAATGAAATACTTGGTTTGGTCGTGAATAGCAGTCGCAATTTACTTTGCCCTCCTTTTAATCCCTTTCTTTGTCTTAACTTAATACCTTCTATACACCGTTTCTTCATTCCCTACCGGTCGGCACCTGCCTATGGTTTGGAAGAAGACTATCCAATTTGCGTAATAGGTGTACTGTCCTAATCTAAGGAGCACTCGCAACCTGAGAGAAGGTAAAAGGAAAAGACAACTGAATAGTCCTATTCGTTTTCTCCAGAACCGGAAACCATCCTCGAATAAATTCCTTCGAGTTCGTATATAACCATACGATGGTTTTATCCAATGGAAGTGGACGTTCGTAGTAATACGGGGTGTCCTGGAGAAAAGGATAAAAGTAGGAGTGGCAATGAGGTATGCAACTCTGACAATCCAAAAGCCAGTGTTTAAGAAGGTTCGATTAATTTTGGTCACTGAGTCATAGTGTAGGGTCGGGTCAAGGTCGCTGCTAAAAAGAGAGAGAAAAGAAACACTCAGCGTGCACTCTAACCTAGATCAGAATGGTTATCACTTTATCTAATCAGGAAACCTCCTACTGTAACGTCAAATTCTTCCCCAAACCTGAAAGAAGAATTAGTCGGGATCACCCGAGGAGTAAACCAACTCATCAGTGGGAATCGGGATCCAACTATCATCGCATGATAATGTGACGGAATCCACTCACGTTATCACACTCCAGAAGGTATGCGCATATCTGGCAAGTTTCAGTTTCTATAGAAACTCCCGATGTGATTTTTGCCCCATGCTCTTATGACCTTGACTTTGGCCAACAAATCATAAGTCACATGTCAAGTTCTACCCGTCATTCTCCAGGTTAATTTGAACCCACCCGTACAAGCCCTTGACTTTGGCTAACAAGGCTATACGACTGTCCCAAACCAACGCATCTATCTATGCTGCATATGAATATCCAATAGCTACCAAACACTGTGCCTTGACTTTGGCCAACAAACACAGCTTGAATACAATTGACTATCCATATGAAATGACGGAGGGCTACGAATGGTTTTTGGCGAAAAACCTTTAACGTAATGAACTTGATATCGTTGAAAGAACTGGATAGCTTTTATAAAAATATAGTGGCGAAAACCTTTGCTAAAGAAGTCACTTCCGGTGAAGAGATCTCGGCTCTTTCCCCGTAGAATGAGGTGCAGGATATTCCAACTGAATACCACGATACAAAGCAAAAGTAAACGACTATAGTGAAGTTATTGCCCTGACGCAAACTTCTGTCCAAGGGGTCACTCCCGGTGAAGGGATCTCGGCCCTTGCCTCGTCGACTGAGGTGCTGGATATTCATAACCGAATACCACTGTGCAAAACAAAAGAGAACGCCCTTCCAATAATAGCTTTTTGAAAAATGTTCCAACAACATCAGAATAGGTTTGTTTAGCTTGCATTGATCCGAATCAATGGAGTCCCATCAATTGATCACACCACAAAAGAACGTAAATAATGATGTATGTATATGCCATCCGCATTCGCCACTGGGTCCCGTCATCACCCGTTAGGTTACTTAACTAACGACAGAGCGGGGACTGGACTAGCGCAGATGCAAAACATATACAACATCTACTAGTATATATATCGATATATAATATTCGCTCAAGGCCTGATAAAATGCAATATCACAGAAATGTAACCAGCATCACAGAATAATACAGACATCTGGGATTCCCGGGTTTCATAGAGCCTCTACTGAAACCCGACGTTCCCCTAGTCGTGTGGATAGCCTGTGTAATGAAATCCTAGACCCCTACGGGCGCGGCAAGTTACCCGCCAAAACCTAAAGCGAGGCAGCCCCCTTCAACAACGTGAATGGACCACCCAACACTTCACGGAATCCGGTAACTTGGGCACCCCTCCTTGGGTCAACCTATACCCCCTACGAGTGCGGCGAATAGCCCACCAATTCTAGAGCAAAGCCCCCTCCGTCTCAACGCCATGAGATACGGGCCCGTTGCCCTCTAGAACCCGGCTATCCGTGCACCCCTCCGCGGGGCAATCCTAGTACAGAAAGTAAAATATACATACAACGGGTACATCGACCTCACCCCGGTCGTGCCCCAAAAGAATAATATACAAACAGGAAGTAACGGCAGTCCACATGTCGGACGCTCGCCCCGCAATATCAAATGTACATATAAAACAAAACTGTACTACCATTGCATCCAGGCTATCCCCCACGACCAATCCGCAACATCACAGCACAATACAGAACATCAACGTGAATGTCACGTTCGCAAATCCGTCTAAAGGGGCTATAGCAGTTAGACAGGATTTACCGATCAAATGACATTCACGGTCGCAGATATAATGTAAATACTGTGAACTAACATGTTTAAAATTTTCGATCGACTAAATTTACCGAAGTGGGCCCCAAGCACTACTGTAGCACTCAAAGAAAATCTGGGCCCAAAAGGAATATACCAAAAACCCCATTTTCAACAAAGAGACCCACTGAAGAAATTTGGTACAGTGAAGCCACTGTTCGGCGGCGGAACCGCGGCCAAAATGGGGTTTTTGCCGCGGTTCCGCTACGCTACAGTAACATCATGGTACCAATTTTCTTCAGTGTTCTCAGAAAACCCTGCACACATTTTTGAAATACACCAAATATTTTTTTGACAACTAAAAAATTTCGACAGAAACTGTGACAAGAAACGCGGTTTTTGGAAAATCCGGTCGATCGAACTTGTAAACACGTTCGAGCAAGCTAGACTAGGTTAATGGTGTGGCTCTGATACCAGTGTAAGTGCACGGCGGTGCCCCGGCCGTCAAACCGATGCCAAACAAAAATTTTACGAAACTTGTAAACCGGCACCACCTTGCACTTTAAACCCGGATCGGGCCATTAACCTAACTCTAGCAAACTAGAAAATAGGAAGGAAGCTATACCGAGCGATCCGTGTCCTTCGGTCTTCGGCCTCCACTCCGATCTCCTCGCGGAATCTCCGGTCTTCATCTCCTCGTCGGAAAGGGCACCACATCGCCGGCTTCTTTTACGGGCTCCCACCTCTGGACCGAGGCAACTCGAGCACGAAGTTAGCGAGCCGACGTGCCCAAGGAATGCTGTAGGCTGGTGTAGAACAGTTTGTCTCTTTGGGGTTATGAAGTTGCCATGGTGATGGAGGAATGAGCAATGGAAATGAGCTTTGGGATTTTTGGTGTAAGCAAAAATGAGATGAAGAATTTCCACTCACAAAATGAACCTCTCTCCTCTCCTCTCAAGTGGCAGGCCAATATCAAGAATGAGGAGGGCATCAATAAGGGAGGTCGGTGTAGGAAATTAAAATGGTGACCATAAGCCAAAAAGGAAGCCTCACATCCATAAACAAATCAATCTCTTCACATTAAATGCAAAACCATCATGAATGAAAAAGCAAAGATGCTTTACCCATCATAATCTCTCAATAACAAATAACCCCCTCCACAATGCTAATTTTCACATTTGCAAATAAGCCCCTCCATCAGAAAAATCCGGCCGTGAAGGAACAAAGGAAAATTGGCCGAAAAGGAATGCAAACTGGCAACTTCAAAAAAAAACTGATCCCGTAATAAATTACAGGAAAACCCCGCGACTGCATATATATATCCGCATTTGTATTCCGACCGAATACAAATGCAATAAGACAAAATCTATACTGTACAATACTAGGATCCGGCTTAAACCAAAGCCCGCTAGTATTATCCGTCCGATCATGATCCGTGAAATACCGCACATAAATAATCGAACCCTGCCATATCTCCATACGGTCACTACAGCGTTTCCCCCGAAACTTGAGAAAACGGTCTGTGGGGGACTCTAAAGACTTGTCAATACTTTGGTTGTGGATTTAACCACTAGCACGTCAGAGATATTAGCCATACGTGACGGGCTACCAGGTATTGACCAAAAGGGACGTCGATGAGCGAACTCATCCTGACACCCTACTGAGCCTGTCAGTGACAATATCTGTACAGTCCAGTCCGTTCGTCTATGAGCATCGCATGGCGGGCCTAGGGGGTTGGTAAAAGTCAGACCCCCAAAAGCGGTACAAGTCGTGCCGGAGTGTAGCCCAGAACACCCTGAGATACTACTGGAATACCTACCAGTAAATCTCCTGCCTTGGCCAAGGACTTCGTGTAATGGCTCTCCTAGACACAGCGCGACCTCACCCCCAATACCAGGAGAGACGAACTCCTGAAGATCCGCTCACTGCCTCCATGTGGCTCGGGACTGTACCCAACTAAAACCTGTTTGCACGTCTCCTTTGAGCGTGGTAGGGTAGTAATCAAAGTACAGTGGGAACTCACACGAGAAAAATGACGATCTCAGGTCGATGAACTAACCTGTACACATGTCACTAGGGAACTGCTATCTGACGTCTGGTATAAGACCAACTAGCATGTTCCCGGCGAGTCCTGTCCGGTGTACTCATAACCTAATGAGCACCTGTATACATCTTAGGTGAACCAACTGACACCAGTGGCTTGTGAGACCGGCCACCGCCCCTCGTCGGGGTCTCGACTGTATACACTAGTCTCCTCTGGAGTATCGATGCCCTGTCTCGAAACTCCCACGACTAGGGACCTTTTAAGGATTTGCTTATAGACCCCAGCTCCCACGTATATGATCGCCCTCATACTGGTGGCAGTCAAGCAAGAATCCTAGGGGCTTTACGCGCAATAGTGACCTGTAAGGTCACCTAAATTAGTACACGATGATAAAGATAAACCAGATAGCATACTATCATCTTGAGTAAGACTGTCCTACTGGGACAGGTCTTCCCTCAATTATTGCAATCACGTGCCTGTGATCCAATAATTGACTCTGAGGGCACTATCTCCAACACCTTGCCTGGACCCGTCCCGCGTGCCGCGTGTGCGTTGCGGCGATTTACCGATGTCGGACGTGCCGTGCGTATCCGTCGCGTGATTCGATCGAGGCAAGTTTATCTTACTACGTGCTATACTACTATATATTGCACCCATGTGAATAATAACATCACATAATGTTTAGTTACGCATCCCACATTACCATTTTACTAATTTACTGTCTTCGGACATCCGTGTGCATCCATATCACTATTTACATATCTAGTCGCATGCAAGTTCATCTTGCTACATGCTATATATCTTATTTTCCATCCATATGATTAAAAATATCACATGTTGATTGCACTGTACATCCATATTAAAGTTTTACCATTTTCGGATACCCGTTTGCATCTATATCATTTAAAATATATATCATCGTAATATTTCTTATTATTGTGTTTAATTAGTTTATAATCTGCATTTTTTTAATGTTATACAAAATATAGTTTGAAAATATTATAGTTTACACATGAAACGTCGTTGCAAAGCAGATACGACAAATCTGAAATTTACTGTACACCTTACCTTATAAAATTCATTATAAATCATAGAAAAATCATTAGTATACATTCTTTAGTTCGTTACGAAGCTAACTCAGAATAATATAACTATATAAAATATTTAGTTGCAAAATAAATTGTTTAAATAACGTAAAATGCAAATGAAAATATCTCTAAACTGCCGTCCAGGGAAATTCCAGCAGCAAACTTTCAATTTTGAATGTTCATAGGTTTTTGTAGGAACAACCTGAGATATTTAAACTTATAAAACTAAAAACCTTATTGAATTATATTTGTTTTGGTATAAGACAAGTCCCTTTTGGAGAACGTTTGTTATTTTTAAACTATTTTACAAATCAGGACGACGCTGAATTTCTGAACGGAACTTTCTTGTGCATGGTTAATCAGTACCACTTTTATAGTTATTAATCGGTTTGAATATGTTATCCATGTTAATATTATTATATCAATATCTATTTAATAAATAATAGTGCTTGTGTTTTAATATTCAGCAAATTTTACCGATTTACGGTTTCATAGTATCCGTACGGTTTATTACATATCTAGTTGCACGCCGAGACTATATTATTTCATTTTATTGTTATATTAGTACTCCATACTTGATTTTGTGCAAACCATACTTACTACAGTTTGATTGTGAGTATCCACTTGATACCTGTGCACTACCTGACATGACCTGATATACTACTGCTTGACTTGATACCTGATTTTGTTACTAATGCCGACAATCTTGACCTGTTGTCCCTACGGACATATCCTGTTGTCTATACACCTGTACCTGCTTAATCCTGTGTTGGCATTAGCTCCAGATTATTCAATACCTGACTTGAACACATAACTTGGGGGTATGGAGAAATCAAGAATGTAGCTGAATGTAACTCAAAGGGTTATTACATTATGTTACCGTGGTCCCGTAGGGTATGAACGGGACATAGACTCACAGTCTATCATATCTTGTTACCGTGGTCTCGTGGGGAATGAACGGGGCATAGACCGATGGGTTACGATGAGAATTACATTAATTGATTTCAATAACTTTAGAGTAGATAACTCTATAGCACAGTTTAAAATAATCACCGCACTTCACCTGTAGATATCCTGTTCACTGATCTATATTCATGTTACTGCTTATTTCCTAATAACTTGTTACCGTTTATACTTCATGCCTGCATATTTCATTATATCCTGCTTGATTAGAATTATTGATATTGTGACGCACTGACGTCTGGGTTTTGCATGGCCCAGATCCATTATCCTTGTCGCAGGCAGTCTAAGAGTATTTTGATCAACAGGCCGAGCAGTGAGGACCTGTTAGTATTTTAGTTTAGTTTTCTTTCAGTATTTTCATTCCTGATGAGAGCCTGTATTTAGGACGTACTTTCCAGATTATTATTGTTTATTGGATCTATTGCTTCCGCATATTATTTCTTGACTCGTTTATTCTGGCATATAGACATGTACTAGATAGTTTCTTTTATTTCTACTGTTCTTGATATCTTATAGACAGCCGTAATGTGACTGTGGAGGGATGTTTCATATCCACAGGTAGCATGGTTGGCTCTGTCACGTGCTTATCTTAGCGCACTCTGGGAAGCGGGGCGTGACAAGGCATGTTTGTGGGAACCCTCGATCCGCAGGCGACCATCTCCCAGTTTATGATGTTCTTCAAGCCGACCACTTTCCAGGCCTTGATCGACAAGCTGGCCCAAATGGACCAGATGGGCCATAGGCCTTCCTCTTCAAAGACGGAGCCTCGGAATGAAAAAGGGAAAGGGAAAGCGACCTTTGTCGCCAATGCTTAGCAACAGCCGAGTGGTCCAAAACCAGCCGATCGCCAAAACGACAGACGGCGATTTATCAACGAAAAGTTAAAGCGTCCTTACTCATTCCCTCAAGATAAAACAAGGAGACTGTTCGAACTGGAGGTGCGCAACAAGCACATCACTCTACCAGATTCGAGAAGCCCACTGCAGCCAGGTGACATCAACAATCCCAATTTCTGCTCCTACCACTGAGTAGTAGGCCATCCAATCGAAGATTGCTTCATCTTTAAAGGCTGGATTGAGGACCAATACCAACAGGGCAAATTTGCGTTGTCCGAGAATTGGAAAGTAAGCCCGTTGTTCCCCTCTGAACGGCAGCTAAGACGACGTGAAGACGTCTTGCTTGAGATTCGGGGCAGATGCTATTTGGTTTTATCCGTCCACCTCTCCGAAGGTGCCAAGTTGATTTATGGCACCGTGTATCGGAGGTTTAAACGGATGCGGCCGATATAGCAGACTTCGTCAGATTCCCCCTTGCTCGAGGGGTTTTTGATTGTGGGGATGCTCTTCCCTGCAGGCGCAAGCCCCTGCAGTTAATTACGCTACCGTGTCGTGGTAACAACTTTCTCCTTCTCCAGAATTTCACTTCGTGTCGTGGGTGTTTGTTTTGTTTGTGGTTGCTCGTGGATTGTGTACGGAGACTAATTTATGTCGTCGCCCGTAGGACGTGGATTAGTCCAGATTCGTATTTTCTTAGATTTGGGTTTGGTGTTTTAGTTTAAGGATACGTTAGCCATATTGAGGCTAAGATCAACTTAAACGTTCGTTAAGGATACGTTAGTCTGATTTGAGACTAAGATCAACTTAACGGGAAGAGCATTTAGGGGGCTCTATTGTTCCAGTTTAGGGACGTAGTGGTCCATTTAATATATGGCCGTCAGGACCCGTCACTTCTCTGACGACGTTGAAGGATTACAACGACAGGTGTCAGAGGAGTTCGGAGATGTACCCTTGAACCAAAGTTGATTGGGGGTCTTATAGTCCAATTTAGGACTAAAGTCTGTTTGAATGTTTAAGGATATGTTAGCCGTATTTGAGGCTAAGATCAACTTAAACGGGATCCTTTAGATCCAACAAAAGAGCATTTAGGGGCTATATTGTTCCAGTTTAGGGACGTAGTGGTCCATTGCCAGTTTAGGGACATAGGGGTCCATTTTCCAGTTTAGGGACATGGTGGTCCATAGGTAGTTTAAGGACATTGCGGTCCATTTTCCAGTTTAGGGACATGGGGGTCCATTTTCCAGTTTAGGCACATGGGGGTCCATGTTCCAGTTTAGGGACATGGGGGTCCATTGGTGTAAGGACGCTTAAGTCCATGAGTTGGTTTAAGAACGCTTAAGTCCGGAAGTGTAAGGACGCTTGAGTCCGGGAGTTTAAGGACGCTTGAGTCCATGAGTTGGTTTAAGGACGCTTAAGTCCATATTGATGTGTGGTTGTCAGGACCCGTCACCTCTCTAACATCGTTGAAGGATTACAACGATAGGTGTCAGAGGAGTTCGGAGATATACCCTTGAGCCGGATGTAAACTGATTTAAGAGAGCAGTCTTGCTCAGTCAATTTAATTTGAGGACTTACGACCATGATTGGGCTAAGTCCAGTTGAATATTCAACGTTTTATTTATCTTTGGCCTATTAGGCCTGTGCTAGGGCTTTTCCCCTGCACTGCATTTTATTTTTGATTTGAGCTCTGTCCCTTTTTAAATGATGCAGAGCATCTGTTTTTATTTGGGCTCTGCATGGCATTTTATTAGGCCTGTTAGGCCCTTTTTAATTGGGCTTGGCCCTTCTGCAGTGCATTAATCAAACTGACAGTGGCCACGTGGCCTGTCAGGCGCTTTGCGCCAATTATTGAGCGCAAGCGCATATGGAGGTGACACGTGTTATGCTCTGGTGAGCGCAAGTGCAGTGTGCTGCGCCAGTGCGCTGCGCTGTTGCACTGCTGACACGTGGCGCACTCTGGTGAGTTGCGCCAACTTTAGAGAGCAATGCTCTATCTTAAAAGCGCGTAGCGCAAGTTATTCTGGTGCTGACACGTGGCGCGCTTTGGTGAGTTGCGCCAATTCAGAAAGCAATGCTCTATTTTTAAAAGCGCATAGCGCAAGTTATTCTGGTGCTGACACGCGGCGCTCTCTGGTGGATTGCGCCAACCCAGGAGCGCAACAGTGTAGATTTGCAAGTGCAAGGCACTGTTTTAATTATCTTGATCCAATTTTGGATTCAAGAAAAGAATCTTTAAGATTCCAGAACCAATGGTTCATAAAAAAAGCAATGCCTTTGTTATTATTATTTTTTATTGGAGACCTTTGATCTTATTCTTAGATCAATGATGTTTTCAGAACAAATTCTTCTTTTTTATTCAAAGGGTTTAACTTTTTTCCTCTTTTTGAGTTCTTCTCAAAATTCTTTAGAGTTCTCTCTTTGTTTCTGTGTTTTTGTCTCTCTGTGTTGTTTTTGATGTCTTTTAGACTTGGGGTCTAGGGGCCTTTTAATAGCGCCAACTAGTTTGTTAAATTGGTTAGAGAGATCTTTCTCTGGGACGCACTCCCTTTATTTTGTACTGGCGTGCCGCTTGGAGCATTGGATGCCGCTGAGGATAAAGTGCACTCGGTGTATCTGATGAACTTAATCTCGAAGAGGCGGCGAGACAATCTTGTCGATCTCTTGCACCAGGCTTTTCAACAGTCCGCCATTCTTGCTGCCTATCGGAGGGTGGAGGACATCAGTGGGGATCCCGACGCCCGTGCTCGCGAAAGGAAGAACACTAGGATGGTTCGCCAGGCTTGGAAAGTTCTGGACAAGGTCACTTATGAGTTCCTCAATCCATGTCCTGGATTTGAGGTTTTGCCATTGTAACCATCTCGATAATGTCTTTGTCTATTTCTTAATAATTGTAAGAACCTTTTGCAATATGAATGGAAAATTTCTCATTTCAGCTTGTTTTATTTCTCGTTCTGAGTCTTTTGCACATGCATGAATAGAGGTGTCTCGAACGCTTGATCAAATGCAAATCGGATGTTCTTTCTGTCGCTTTCTTCTTTCTTTGATTATCAGCATGTTGCCTTAGTAAACATGGTCGATAGATGAGAGAGCGAGCATCCCGTCTTGGTTCCTTCAAGAGATAGTGATGGCTTAGGCCGCAGGTTCAAATCTGCTGCCTAAGACTTTTCAACTTTATGAGCCGTGAGGGTCTCATAAAGACTTTTCTCCCTACGGATCGAGAGGATCTCGTAGGCGCATTTTCTCCTTAGGAATCGTGAGGATTCCTAAGTGTGTTTTCTCTTGAGAGTCGTAAGGATCTCACAAGAGAATTTACCCTCTTATGATTTGAGAGGACCCATAAGCGGTTGTTTCCCTCCTTGTCGAGATTCGACTTCGGAGAGTGAGACCCGTGGATAGTATGCAAGAGACCATTTTGGGCCGACTTGCAGGATCCCAGTGCTTAGGAAACAGGTTTTTTTTATCCCCGCTGCCTAAGGCTTTTCCTCACGAGTCGAGACGAATCGAGCAGTTCTCGCAAAGACATCAATTTCCTCATGAGTCGAGACGCATCGAGCATTTCTCGCAAGAATGTCCTAACGTCACAGTTAACCTCTGCTTTTTTATAACAGAGGTCCGTTAGGGTCTGTGGTACTTAGGGTTTTGGCCGTCATACCGTCGCGTTGGCTGATATATTCCTCGATATGCAATCTTGCTGTTCGAGTAGCCTTGCGATTGTCGTGTCTCTGATCCCTTCAGGAGCTGGACAAGACGTCTTCAAGTAATCTTCCAGGTAGTATTACCGTCGAAAGAGCAAGCGTAGGGACATTCCATGTCACTTTTTACTTGAGGTTAGGCTCATTTTGGAGAGCCCCGATGAGTCATAACCACTCCGCGCTGGTGTGGGATGATCTCCGATAGTCCTTCAGGCTTTATATGACTTGCCGTCAAGACCCTGAAGCTAGGAATTTGGCCTTTGCTTCGTTTGCTGGCATTGCGTCCTCTATATCGAGACGAATGTCGCGGTTGTCTCTAGGTTATTGGTGAACCGTAGAGGTTTGGAACTAGGGACTTTGCCGTGGCTCCGCTGTTTGATGATGTTGCGTCTGTTGTGTCGAGACGAACGTCGAGGTGGTGACCATTCCGCACTGGTGCAAGATGACCTCCTGTTGTCTTTCAGGCTTTATATAACTTGCCTTAAGACCCTGAAGCTAGGAATTTGGCCTTCGCTTCGTTTGCTAGCATTGCGTCCTCTATATCGAGACGAATATCGCGGTTGTCTCTAGATTGTTGGTGAACCATAGAGGTTTGGAACTAGGGACTTTGCCATGGCTCCGCTGTTTGATGAAGTTGCATCTGCTGTGTCGAGACGAACGTCGAGGTGGTGACCGTTCCGCACTGGTGTGAGACGATCTCCGGTTGTCTTTCAGGCTTTATATGACTTGCCATTAAGACCCTGAAGCTAGGAATTTAGCCTTCGCTTCGTTTTCTGGCATTGCGTCATCTATATCGAGATGAATGTCACGGTTGTCTCTAGGTTGTTGGTGAACCGTAGAGGTTTGGAACTAGGGACTTTGCCGTGGCTCCGCTGTTTGATGATGTTGCGTCTGCTGTATCGAGACGAATGTCGAGGTGGTGACCGTTCCGCACTGGTGCAAGATGACCTCCTGTTGTTTTTCAGGCTTTATATGACTTGCTGTTAAGACCCTGAAGCTAGAATTTGGCCTTCGCTTCATTTGATGGCATTGTGTCCTCTATATCGAGACGAATATCGCGGTTGTCTCTAGGTTGTTGGTGAACCGTAGAGGTTTGGAACTAGGGACTTTGCCATGGCTCCACTGTTTGATGATGTTGCGTCTGCTGTGTCGAGACGAACGTCAAGGTGGTGACCGTTCCGCACTGGTGTGAGACGATCTCCGGTTGTCTTTCAGGCTTTATATGACTTGCCGTTAAGACCCTGAAGCTAGGAATTTAGCCTTCGCTTCATTTGCTTTGGCGTGTCCGAATCCTGTTGGGGGAAGGACGCTGTAGCGACATTTCGTCTGCTGTATTGAGACGAATGCCGAGGTGGAGCTGGAATTTAGCCATTACTCTGCTTGTTTCTACCGCGGGGTCTTTTTGCTGACGTTGCATTTACATCCTGCTAAACTGCGAAGGAACGTCGCCGTTGACATTGCGTCTGCTGTAACGAGACGAATGCTGAGGTGGAGCTGGGATTTTGCCGTCACTCCTCTTTGTTCCGACCGCGAGGTCTTTTGTTGGCGTTGTATCTGCATCTTGCTGGACTGAGGATAAACGCCGTTGGTGATCTCTAAGTTGTCTATGTTGACGTCGAGACCCTGAAGCTAGGGATCTTCCTTTGCTTCACTTGTTGACATTGCGTCTGCAATATTGCGACAAATGTCAAGGTTGCCTTTAGGTTGTCTATGAACCGTCGAGATTTGGCTTCGCTTTCTGGTGGATCCTATTGGGAAGATATGGTTCCCTCTTTGTTTGTGCCCCTGGATTGTATACAGGGATCGATGTGATCTCACCTGTAGGGAAAAAGTTTCATTAATTTTTTTTATTATCATTATATTTCCGCGATGCTCTATCATTTCAGCTTTTATATCGTGAAGGTCGCGATTGCCCAATCATTTCGGCTATTTTTCGCGGTGCCCAATCATTTCGGCTATTTATTTCATTTTCACTCGCTTCTTTTTATTGCGAGTTGCCCAATCATTTCGGCTGTTTTTGTTTTATTTTACTCGCTGCTTTTTATTGCGAGTTGCCCAATCATTTCGGCTATATTTCATGCATATATTATTACTTGCTGCTTTTTATTGCAAGTTGCCCCATCATTTCGGCTATTTCGTATGCATGTATTGCTTGCTGATTTTCTTTTATCGCGAGTGTGGAATTTGGAATCTGACGTCAATCTCAACATCAGCATCGCTACAACTGGAATATTGTCAGGAGCGAATCATCATTTGCCATGAAAGGACTTGGAATTTGATACCGGTTTAGGCATCAGCATCGCTACAACTGGGATATTGCCAGGAGTGAATCATCATTTGCCTCTGTCGATTTTTGAACAAAGGTGTCTTAGTAAACAAGGTTAGGATTCCGTCGACTATGGCCTTTTACTTTATGAGCCGTAAGGGTCTCATAAAGGTATTTCTCCCTGCGAGTCGTGAGGATCTCGTAGGTGTGTTTTTTCCTTAGGAATCGTGAGGATTCCTAAGTGCGTGTTCTCCTATAAGTCGTAAGGATCTTACAGGAGTGTTTTCTCCTTATAAGTCGAGAGGGCTTACAAGGGTTGTTCACCGTTTGAACATATCCCTAGTCACGGATGGGACTTTGTTAGGGAAATGTTTATTCGCACCCGTGGATTGTATACAAGGGTCAGCATTGAGCCACTCGTAGGGCAATGTCGAAGGTTGTGGGAGTTGCTTAAGAGCAGGTTCAGGTCTCTGTAACTTAAGACTTTCAAATCTTATGAGCCGTGAGGGTCCCATAAGAGAGTTCTCCTTACGAGTCGTGAGGATGTCGTAAGTGTAATTTCTCCTTAGGAATCGTGAGGACTCCTAAGTGTGTTGCCCCCTTGTGAGTCCTAAGGATCTCACGCGGGTGGTTTCTCCTTACAAGGTCAAGAGGATCTTGTAAGTGTCTTTTAACGAGGTTGCACCCTTTCGGGTTTTCACAAACACTCGCCGGTAGTCCTGCTGTTTTTACTCACGGAGCCCTTTCGGGTTTTCATCCGTGCCCATTTTGCTTATGGACATACCGTTTTCCTTTTTCTTTTTTTTTATTCTTTTTATTCTTTTTTTCTAACGAGGTCGCGCCCTTTCGGGTTTTCACGAACACTCGCCGGTAGCCCTGCTATTTTTACTCACGGAACCCTTTCGGGTTTTCATCCGTGCCCATTTTGCTTATGGATATACCGTTTTTATTTTTTTTATTATATTTTTTTATTCTTTTCTTTTCTTTTTATCTCGTCAGCCTGAGGATGCCACGGTAGTAGTTTAAAGACGTTTCGGTCATCGGCCAGTTTTAGGACGTAGTGGTCCGTCGTTAGTTTAAGGACGTTTCGGTCCGCCGTCGCTGTATTTGAGGCGAACCTCTAGTTTACCGACTTTCCATCTATGGGGCTTTCCCCAAGAATGAGCATGATGCCCCCGGCGTATCCATCTTTCTCGGAGCGTGCGGTTGTGGCGGGCTCACCTTCCAGTTTTCGGAGATGACGAACTTGCCCTGTTGGTATTGGTCCTCAACCCAGTTTTTGAAGACGTAGCAGTTTTCAATCGGATGGCCCAATATTTGTTGGTAAGGGCAGTAATTAGGAGTGTTGATATTATTCAGTTGTGGTTGGCATTTCGGCTCCGGTAGAGTGATAAGCCTGTTACGCACCGCCACTTCGAACAGCCTCCTTGTTTTATCTTGAGGAAACAAGTAAGGACGTCCTAGCCTCTCCTCAAGGGATATGCGTGGATGCATATTGTTTTGACGAACAACCGGTCTAGGGCCACTCGATTGTTGTTGAGTGTTGGCGACGAAGGTCGTTTTTCCCTTTCCTTTATCCTTTTTGTTTGCTCCGTTGTTTGTGGGTCCGAGATTCTTTTCGGATATCGTGCAATTGAGCGGCTGAATGTCCTCACAATTCCTCAATCTTTCAGAGATGGACTCCTTGAAGAGAGGCCTGAGGGCTACTTTTTCGTCGGAATTGCTCCCGAAGGTGAGAACTCGTGATCCCCCGGGATCATCCCTCGGACAATTGCCGACAACTCTTTTATGCTCATCTGTCACATTCTTCCGCTGCGTAAGAGCTTCACGCTTTGTCCTGTTGAAGTGTTGCCTGTGAGCGACATACCCTTGCCACCAACACTTAAAGGAGTCGCAGTCTTTAGTAGGATGTGCGATCTTCCGATGATATAAGCAGAAGTTAGGATGCATCTCTATTCCACCGAGGATGTTTTCTTCAGAGGGTGGTAGCTTCATTCCCATTGATATGGCTTTAGCAAACCTTTTCCTCTTCTCGAATTTGTTTTTATCGATAGCAGATGTCTTGTGATTTGACGGAGTACTTCGACTCCTTCAGCTAGTCGCCGGCGTTTGGCTTCTTCCAATATGGCCATCTTACGCTCTTGATTGGCTTTAACTTTCAGACGAATCTCATTCAGGAAGGTATCGATCATCTCGTCTGACGGCCACAGAAGTTCCAGTTTAGAATCCGCCCTCGTTTTCTCGGCGCAAGGAGCCTCTTTATCGTCTATCAATGAGTGAGAGATCACGTGACAAGTTGCCCCTGGTGCGTCCATCTTCTTCGGAGTGTGCGGCTGTGGTGGGTTTACCTTCCACTTTTCAGACAGTGCAAACTTGCCTTGTAGGTACTGGTCTTCAATCCAGTTTTTGAAGACGTAGCAATCCTCAATCGGATGACCCAACACTCGGTGGTAGGGACAGTAATTGGGATCATTGACGTCGTTTGGCTGCAACGGGCGTCTTGGATCTGGCAGATTGCTGAGCCTGTTGCGCAGTGCCAGCTTGAACAGTCTTCTCGTTTTCTTTTGAGGAAACGAGTAAGGACGTCCTAGCTTCTCCTGAAAGGATACGCGTGGACGCATATTGTTTCGACGGGAAACCGGCTTCAAGTTGCTTGGCTGTTGTTGAGCATTAGCGACAACGATCGCTTTTCCCTTCCCCTTCTCATTTCGAGAGTCCGGTTTTGGAGGAGAGGGTCCATGGCCGATCTGGTCCATTTGGGCTAATTTTTCAATCAAGGCCTGGAAGGTGATCGGCCTGAAGAACATCATGAATTGCGAGATGGTCGCTTGCGGATCAAGAGCACCCACGAACATGCCTACCGCAGGTGCTTCTTCGATGCGTTGTTCGCATTTCGACCATAGGTTCCGCCATCGTGTTGCATATTGGACCCATGTTTTGCCTGGCCTTATCCTGGCATTGATCAGTGCTGCTATCGGGGTGCGTCCACTAGCACTCGCGAATCTTTATGTAAACAGTAGCTCCATCTCCGCAAATGTTTTGACAGAGTCGTTAGGTAGCTCCGAATACCATTCAAAGGCTGTTTCTGCTAAGCTGCCGACGAATTGGCGAAGCAACAATTTTTCATTGCCTCTAGTATTGCCGCATAAGGCCCTGAATTGAGCGACATGCTGATGTGGATTCCCTGTCCCTTTATATACATGGAACTTAGGGATCGTATATCCCGGCGGATAACTGATTTGGTCATACCAGCTCGGATAGGGTCGTCCAGTTTTGACGACTTGACCGGCCGCCTCAGTTGCCTGGTGAGCCCTTATCTGCTGAGCTATATATTCGTCCAGGTCAGCTTTGGAGATTGTTTCCTCCTTGGCTGTTGACAGAGCTGGTGGAGGATTTGAAGTTTCTCCCCTGTCATCTTCAGGGACGATCGGAGGATCTTCAGCAGAAGGATCTTGTTGGATCATCATACCCACCATGTCCTGGAACAGGAGGGCCATTCGTTTTATGTTGGCTGCTTGTTTCGCAGCCTCTTTGTCCTTCCTCTCTAATATCCTCCGAAGGAACTCAGCGTCAGTTTCTTGCTCTTGGCGTTGATCCGACGACACTTCGGGGCTTTCTTTTGGCCCGGTAAGTGCAGCCATTGCAGTCATCATTTCCTAAAGCTTCTGTTGCTGCTCCAGGGCTTTTGTCATGGATCGGGTGAGCGGTCGGTGACCCGTCGCAGCGCGGCTGTCCTCTTTCCCGGATGCCATATAGACAGTGTGCACCACTATGCCCCCAGATTTGGGGCGTTTAGATTCAGTGTCTCTGTGATTCATCGCAGACTCAGGGATTTTCTCCGGCCTTCTTTTCTTGTGAGCGGTCGAAGTTGAGGGGGCCGTTGCAGTGGGCACCCAAATAGCTGTCGCCTTTTGTGGCTTGATAGGACGGGCCTCTTCCCGCTGAACTTTCACCTTTTTCTATCGGCGGGGATAATCTTGATCAATTACCGAGTCTTGGACTTGACGCCAGACCTTGTAGATTTTAGAGGACAGCCGTTGAGGGGGCTGTTCTGGCTTCACCCTTGTAGCGCTCTCCATAGGTGGAGGAGATCTTTTTAGCGCGGCCGTCGGAGAGTTCTTGCGTACCCTCCTTAGCGGCTCGAAGCTGTTCCCAGTTGGAACAGCAGCATTAACTTTCATCATTGCAGCCGGTGGAGTTAGCCCTGAGGGGGAGCTGCCCTCAGCTTTCCTCACTCGGCGCCAGTGACGGCGTCGAGCGTGTCATGCAGATGGAGCCATTTCAGCTATAAGGGTAACTTCATCATGCCCCTTTCTTTGAGGAGAGACTGTTATTGGTGCTAGCCTATCGAAGACTGACGCCCATTGAGAAGCCATGTTAAATCTGTCAAAGACAGACCTCTGGGCAGGGGAAGCAGCTTTGAGGACCTCGCCTGGAGCAGAAACCGGAATGGCCATCCTTGTAAAAACTGACTTCTTGGAAAGAGGAGCCTTTCCAATGATTTCGTCCGCTTGAGCTGGGATGACTATCCGCTTTGGGATGGCAACTTCGGGTATCACGGGCTTATAGACGTTCTGGCCCAATCTGTTGAAAACTAAGGTATTGAAGTTGGGTGACCCGTTGAGAGGGGTCGCGGCAGTGGTAAGCCGATCAAAGGCCGACTTCTTTGGGGCTTCTCGCAACGTCATTGTGGCATTGAAGCTCATCGGTGGGAGCATGGTCCCGAAGAATAATCTAGTGGTGGCTTGAGTTACTTGCTCCACTGCCATCTTGAAAAGGGAGGCCGCTTGGGGCCCATAAGTCACTCCTCCAGCAAGGACAGAGCGAGAGTTGCAGTTGCAGGCAGTGCAGTTTGAAGCCTTTGATCTTCTGTTTTCTGCACGGAGCAAGACACCAAATCTTAGTACCTCGAATCCACAGGCAACCACAGCAAACCGCGATTCGTTCGCGAACACGACACATGAAGTGTGGAGTGGAAAGAGGAAAAGGTCCCACCGGGCGTGCCAGAATCTGTTCCCCTCCGAACGGCGGCCAAGACGACGTGAAGCCGTCTTGCCTGAGATTCGGGGCAGATGCTATTTGGTTTTATCCGTCCACCTCTCCGAAGGTACCAAGTTGAATTATGGCACCGTGTATCGGAGGTTTAGACGGATGTGGCCGATATAGCAGACTTCATCAGATTCCCCCTCGCTCGAAGGGTTTTTGATTGTGAGGACGCTCTTCCCTGCAGGCGCAAGCCCCTGCAGTAATTACGCTACCGCGTCACGGTAACAACTTTCTCCTTCTCCAGAATTTCACTTCGTGTCGCGGGTGTTTGTTTTGTTTGTGGTTGCCCGTGGATTGTGTATGGAGACTAATTTATGTCGTCGCCCGTAGGACGTGGATTAGTCCAAATCTGTATTTTCTTAGATTTGGGTTTGGTGTTTTAGTTTAAGGATACGTTAGCCATATTGAGGCTAAGATTAACTTAAACGTTCGTTAAGGATACGTTAGTCTGATTTGAGATTAAGATCAACTTAACGGGAAGAGCATTTAGGGGGCTCTATTGTTCCAGTTTAGGAACGTAGTGGTCCATTTAATATATGGCCGTCGGGACCCGTCACCTCTCTGACGACGTGGAAGGATTACAACGACATGTGTCAGAGGAGTTCGGAGATGTACCCTTGAACCAAAGTTGATTGGGGGTCTTATAGTCCAATTTAGGACTAAAGTCTGTTTGAATGTTTAAGAATATGTTAGCCGTATTTGAGGCTAAGATCAACTTAAACGGGATCCTTTAGATCCGACAAAAGAGCATTTAGGGGCTCTTTTGTTCCAGTTTAGGGACGTAGTGGTCCATTGCCAGTTTAGGGACATAGGGGTCCATTTTCCAGTTTAGGGACATGGTGGTCCATGTTCCAGTTTAGGGACATGGGGGTCCATGTTCCAGTTTAGGGACATGGGGGTCCATTGGTTTAAGGACTCTTAAGTCCATCAGTTGGTTTAAGGATGCTTAAGTCCGGAAGTTTAAGGACGCTTGAGTCCGGGAGTTTAAGGACGCTTGAGTCCATGAGTTGGTTTAAGGACGCTTAAGTCCATATTGATGTGTGGTTGTCGGGATCCGTCACCTCTCTAACGTCGTTGAAGGATTACAACGATAGGTGTCAGAGGAGTTCGGAGATGTACCCTTGAACCGGATGTAAATTGATTTAATAGAGCAGTCTTGCTCAGTCAATTTAATTTGAGGACTTACGGCCATAATTGGGCTAAGTCCAGTTGAATATTCAACGTTTTATTTATCTTTGGCCTATTAGGCTTGTGCTAGGGCTTTGCCCCTGCACTGCATTTTATTTTGGCCTGCTAGGCCTTTTTGATTTGGACTCTGTCCCTTTTTAAATGATGCAGAGCATCTGTTTTTATTTGGGCTCTGTATGGCATTTTTTTAGGCCTGTTAGGCCCTTTTTAATTGGGCTTGGCCCTTCTGCAGTTCGTTAATCAAACTGACAGTGGCCGCGCGGCCTGTCAGGCGCTTTGCGCCAATTATTGAGCGCGAGCGCATGTGGAGGTGACACGTGTCACGCTCTGGTGAGCGCAAGTGCAGTGCGCTGCGCCAGCGCACTGCGCTGTTGCGCTGCTGACACGTGTCGCACCCTGGTGAGTTGCACCAATTTTAGAGAGCAATGCTCTATCTTAAAAGCGCGTAGCGCAAGTTATTCTAGTGCTGACACGTGGCGCGCTCTGGTGAGTTGCGCCAATTTAGAGAGTAATGCTCTATTTTTAAAAGCGCATCGCGCAAGTTATTCTGGTACTGACACGTGGTGCTCTCTGGTGGCTTGCGCCAACCCAGGAGCGCAACAGTGCAGATTTGCAAGTGCAAGACACTGTTTTAATTATCTTGATCCAATTTTGGATTCAAGAAAAGAATGTTTAAGATTCCAGAACCAATGGTTCATAAAAAAGGCAATGCCTTTGTTATTATTATTTTTTATTGGAGACCTTTGATCTTGTTCTTAGATCAATGATGTTTTCAGAAGAAATTCTTCTTTTTTATTCAAAGGGTTTACTTTTTTTCCTCTTTTTGAGTTCTTCTCAAAATTCTTTAGAGTTCTCTCTTTGTTTCTGTGTTTTTGTCTCTCTGTGTTGTTTTTGATGTCCTTTAGACTTGGGGTCTAGGGATCTTTTTATAGTGCCAACTAGTTTGTTAAATTGGTTAGAGAGATCTTTCTCTGAGTGATTTGGGGATTTCCCCACCGTTGGATCTTTGATCCCAGGGCTTCTGTTTTACAGAAGGCAATCTTCTTGTTTTTAACAAGATTGAGAAAGGTCTTTCCAGAATTTTTCTGTTTTGGTAATGGCATTGGCACAACTGCATCTGCGCTTGACACGTGTCGCGCAACGCAGAGCGCAGCGCAACTGCGCTGCCACGTGTCATGCAGCACAGAGCGCAGGTCAGCTGAAGCGTTGCTTCCTTTATTAAAGTTTGAATTTTAAACAGAGCTTTGCTCTGATTGGTGGAAACAGAAGCGCTGCTTCATTTCCCGCCTTGGAATTTGAATAGAGCTTTGCTCTGATTGGGGTAAACACCCGCCCCAGCCGCACGCTCCTAAAAGGGTAGATACGCCGGGGGCATCATGCTCATTTATAGAAGAAGCTCTATGGGAGGTCGCTCTTTTAGCCAAAACGAAAAGAATACTGAAGAATCTCTAAATATGCCTGGCGATCAGGTGGAAAAGCCCGCTGGAGCCCGAAATCATTGAGGGAATGCTGAAGTCGCGCCCGATGCCAAGAATTGGTAGCGATAGTCAAAACGCCCATACCCAGCCGTCAAAATCTTCAAAGAAGAAGACGAAGACCAAAAAGCCTGTGAAGCCTGATGACAAGCGCACGGACCTACAAAAAACACATTGACGCGCTGGAGGAATACATCCAGAAGGCGCGAACCCCGGTCACACTCCAAGAGTTTCTCAACCACATCCTTGAAAATAGAGATGGCAACAAAGATGAGGGAGAAGACTTGTCAGATGAACCTGAGGATTATGTGGCGAGCTGTCACGTGATCTCTCACTCGTCAATACACGGTGAAGAAGCTCCTGATGCAGAGAAATTGGGGGCAGATCCCGAACCGAAACACTTGGAACCGTCTAACGAGATGATCGATCTGCTGCTGAACGCAGCCCGTCAGAAAAGCAAAGCCGATCGGAAGCGCGAAATGGCCATATTCGAAAAAACTAAACGCCAATGGCTGGACGAAAGGGTTAAAACACTCCCACCAGATCAAAGCACATCTGCCGAAAAGAAAAGCAAACTTAAGACGAGGAAACAGTTCGCCAAAGCCATGTCAATGGGAATGGAGCTACCACCCTCTGAAGGAAACACTCCTGGTGGGATACACCTTGACGAAGAGGATGTACATCCAAATTACTGCTTATACCATCAGAGGATTGCGCACCCAACTGAAGTGTGCAACGCCTTTAAAAACTGGTGGCAGGGATATGTCACCCACCAACAATATTTCAAGAGGATGAAGCGTGAAGCTCGTTGACAGCGAAAAAATGCGACAGATGAGCACAAAAGAACTGCCGGTAACTGTCACATGGTCGATTTCGGGATATCGCAAGTTCTTACCTTCGGAAGCGATTCTGACGAGGAAATAGCCATCGGCCCTCTCTTCAAAGAACCCACCTCCGAACCAGAAGAGACGAAAACCTGCGAGAATATTCATCTGCGCAATCGTATGCTACCCGAAAAGAATCTCGGACCCACAATCAAGGGAGCGAACAAAAAGGATAAGGGAAAAGAAAAAGTCCCTGAAGATATCACCCTCAATGACCGATTCGTTGAAGAGCTGGCAGCCAAGAACCCGCCATTGAAAAGCAAGGTGGATTACAACGTTCTGGCACACCTGAGGAAGATACCCTTGCAACTGAGCATCTTGGATGCCCTTCTTTTGTTTAAAGATGCACGAGATTCTCTAATCAAGGCATTATAGGATCTTGGGCAGTTTCAAGCCTTCCTTGCTGAAGAAAAGATGAAGGACGAGCTAGAAGAATTGCACACAGCCGACATCACCTTCAGCGACGAAGATCTCCTCTTCGGGACGTGCGAGCACAACCGTCTCCACTATGTCTCTGGGTATTGCCATGACATCAAGATAGGGAAGATCCTAATTAACAACGGGTCCTCTGTCAACTTTCTCAACGTGAGGGTGCTAAAGGAAATTTTCATGACCGTTCAGCACCTAGCTCGAGATAAAATCACCATCTCCGGGTTTGACTCCCAGTCATCACGGACACTCGGGTCTGTGATACTGACATTACACTTTGGGCTGCTCGTCACTGACATCAAATTTCATGTCATTGACGCCAAGACCTGCTACAACGCTTTTCTCGGCAGGCGTTGGTTACACGAGTATAATATCATCCCTTCTATACAACATCAGTGTATGAAGTACTTCAAAGATGGTTTCGACTATACCGTGACAGGAGAATTGAACCCATTTTCCGTGAATGAAGTCCGAAAGTACGAAGATGCAAAGTATTTCCTACCATACTTTGAAGACACGGAAATATGCCATAAACCAGAGAATAAGCAGAAAGCTATCACCACTATTCCGGTCTTTGGAAGCGATACCGAGGAGGAAGAAGAGATAGTCTATGCGGGGCCGCCCCAATGCAACAAGCCGGGACCATCTACCCCTATTCTGGTTTTTGGCAGTGACTCTGAAGACGAGGTCAATGCATTATTTTCTGTTCGTTCATCAATACAGGCCCTCATCGGAGATAATCAGAGTTTGAAAATCGCCATGGTTCCGCAGAAGTATTACAAAGAGCTTGACGCACTTGATACCTATAGTGTGCAAGAACTGCAGACGTTCTACGTCCCTCCCAGGCGAAAAGATGAAAAGGAGACCCTCTTTTATCGATCCGTGGAAACCAAAGTGGAGAAAGAAATCTGGCAGGGTGCCGATTCTACGCTTGACAGGCTCCAGCCCATCCGTCTGCCCAGATACTACACAGAAGGATTAAAAAGGCTGTTGAGGTGCCAGGGCGTACCCTTCAAACAGACTGCTCGACAAGCTCAGTTCTACAACAGGATCTGAACCGTCTCCGGAACTCAGCGAAGATTGCCCAACGGGATAATAGAAACGATCGGGCTTAGATATGTTCAATCCAAGAAACGGGAGCGATTCCATGGCTGCTACGTTATACATGATTTCGATGAAGAAAGAGATGCTCTATTAAAAGACACTGCAATTGAACCAAAATGAGATCTCGCCGTAAATATGCCAAGTCCGTCATTTTAAGAACAGATGGATAAGCCAATAAGAGAAGCGGGTCAAAAGGCCCGGGATGACCACAACCGTGAAGTGGCTATTTATGACAAAACCAGGACGTAGCACCTTCTTCAGCAGGCTACGGAGAATGACGATGCCCTTTGTCGCCAGCCTGTCATACAGAAGACCCGACCGGAGGCAAAAACTAACTAAAGAATGGAAAAAACGTTCGATGGCAGCAAAGCGGGTCCAAGAAGCCACGCGATCGAGAATTGAGCAGTCAGGATCCGTCTCTTATAAAGAAGATGGGTCGAGCATATTCTTTTTCCCAAGACAAGACAAGGAAGATATTCGACCGCGTCATGAAACATCAGATGATGGCACTCCCGGAGTCTCGGCACCCCAATCAAGCAAACGAAGGTCATCACCCGGATTATTGCTCCTATCACCGAGCGATAGGACATCTTCTCGAAGACTGCTTCACATTCAAAAACTGGGTTGAAGACCAATATCAGCAAGGCAGGTTTGCTCTATCCAGCAGTTGGAGGGTAACCCCACTAAAGAAGCATGTTCCAAAAGCAACGTACATAGCGAGAGTAGAACCAGATCAACATCGGTCTTGGAAACGATCTCGTACCTGTCACGTGATAACGCTATCAGAAGAAGGAGTGCCCGAGAACATGGATGACCTATCCTGGTGCTTCAAAAATGAGGATGAAGATGAGTTGATCTCAGAATTTCCACCTGCGCCAAAAGGGTTGGAAGATGGAATACATACTACCGCGGACAACCTAAGGAAAATTGACTTGGGGACGGCAAACGACCCAAGGCCTATTTTCGTCAGTGAGCTGCTGTCCGAAGAACAGGTAGCTACGCTAAAGGACGTGCTCATGCAATATAAAGATTGCTTCGCATTGAACTATTCCGAGATACCGGGGCTAGATCCAGAAATAGCGGTGCATAAATTGGCGATATCTCCGGACGTCAAGCCAATTAAACAAGCGCCAAGAAGTATATGGCTCGAACTTGAAATGAGCATCAATGCTGAAGTCAAGAAGCTAATTGACTCCGGCTTCATCCAAAAAGTTCAATACCCTGACTGGATCACCAATATCGTCCCAGTGATGAAGAAAAATGGGACGGTGCGCATCTGCATGGACTTTCGGGATCTCAACAAAGAATGTTCGAAGGATGACTTTCCCGTACCGGTTACCAAGCTGATGATAGACAACACGTCCACTCACGATGACTTCTCCTTCATGGACGGCTTATCAGGGTACAATCAAATAAAGATGCATCATGAAGACCAGAAGCATACAGCTTTCCGGACTCCTCTGGGCATATTTTGCTACAAAGTGATGCCTCTCGGTCTGAAGAACGCCGGCGCTACCTATCAGAGGGCCATGACGAAGATCTTCGATGACCTCATACATGAAATCGTCGAATGCTATATCGACAACCTCATGGTCAAATAAATCGCACGGGGAGCATTGGGAGCATCTGGAGATAGTGTTCCAGCGCCTTCGAAAATACAACCTGAAGATGAACCCTTTCAAATGCGCGTTCGGAGTTTTCTCGGGCAAATTCCTAGGATTCATCGTACGACACCGGGGCATCGAAATAGACCCATCAAAGATCAAGGCGATCATGGAAATGCCTCCGCCAGGAACCCTCAAGCATCTGCGGTCTCTCCAAGAAAATCTCGCATATATCCGACTGTTCATAGCCAATCTCTCCGATAAATGCCGCCCCTACAGTCATCTGATGAAGAAGGGGACCTCATTCGTCTGGGATCGCAAATGCTAAAGCGCACTGGATGAAATCAAGCAATACTTGTAGAATCCGCCAGTACTGACCGCTCCGGTCAAGGGAAAGCCCCTCATCCTATACACAATGGCCCTTGAAGGTTTTTTAGGCACGCTATGGGCACAGGAGAATGACCAAGGGAAAGAAAGAGCCCTTTACTATTTAAGTTGAGTTCTCCTGGGGGCAGAAAACAATTACTCCCCTATTGAAAAACACTGCCTAGCGTTAATCTTCGTGATAACGAAGCTTAGACACTATGCTTTGGCACATGAGGTCCATCTTATATCGAAAGTGGATCCTCTCAAATATTTGATGTCAAGAGCCATACTGACGGGGCAACTCGCTAAATGGGCCCTCCTCTTGATGGAATTCTCGATAACATACCGACCACTCAAGGCAGTGAAAGGCCAGGCCATCGCCGACTTCCTCGTTGAGCATCCGATACTGCTGATTCACCCTTAAATTGTGAATTGCCAGACGAGCACGCGTTTGACACGATTGACGGGGAGAGAAGAGAATGCGATACCCGATAGGAATTCTACTTCGATGGGGCATCTTCCATGAAGAAGCGAAAGTACAGCTCCCGCATAATCAAATCTGGGGTAGGCTTTATCTTCGTGACTCCATAAAGAGGGATAATGCGCTTTGCCTTCTCCTTAACGGACCCGAGGACGAACAATGAAGCTGAATATGAGGCTTTGATAGCAGGGCTTAAGATCGCTGTCGACATGGGAATCAAAAACCTCCTTATATACGGAGACTCCCAGCTGGTCGTTAGCCAAGTAAACGACGACTATCAAACATGCAAACCAGAGTTGGTAAAGTACGGCGAAAGAGTGCAACAACTGTTGACTCAAATTCCCTCCTACGCTCTGGAAAGCATTCCGCGTACGAAGAATAGCAAAGCGGATGCATTAGCCAAGCTCGCTAAAGAACTGGCTGATGAAAATCTCGACGACGTAAGGATCATTGTACAAAGCCGTCAAGTTCTTTCACCAGCCGAAATAGCTCCGAAGTCGTCTGAAGAAAAGGAAGCAACCAAGGAGACAACCTTACGAATAGAGGACCAGGAAAAGGCTAAAGATTGGAGAGAAGTCTTTATAGACTACTTCAAATCCCGTCAAACACCTGAAGATGCATCCTCGAGACATCAGCTCATGAAACGAGCTCTGTCTTTTTCCTTCGTCAATGATACACTGTATAAGAGATCGTTCGACTCTCTATGGCTAAGATGCCTAGGACCGGAAGAAGCAAAGAAATTCGTCCAAGAAACTCACGCCAGACTCTGCGGTTCTCATCAAGCCGAGCCGAAGATGAAACTGAAGATCAAAAGGATGGGCTACTATTGGCCCACGATGATTCAGGACTGCCTTGAATACGCGAAGCAATGCCATTCATGCCAGATTCATGCAGACTTTATCTACCAGCATCCAAACCGGCTACACCCAACAGTGGCTAGCTGGCCGTTCGAAATGTGGGGAATTGACATAATTGGGCCCATAGAACCAAGATCGTCCAGAGGACATCGGTTCATATTGGCGAAAACCGATTACTTCTCTAAGTGGGCAGAAACAGTACCGCTAAGAGAAGTGAAGATAGAGAATATCCTCCATTTCTTCAAGACACACGTCATCTATCGGTTATGGACTCTGCGACGGATTATTTCTGATAACGGCCAGCCTACAGAAGTCATAAAATCAGCCGCTTCGCACAGCAGCATAATATAGACTGGAGATACTCTTCGGTCTACAATCCCCGAGCTAATGGTCTGGCTGAGGCTTTCAACAAAACCTTGATGAAGATTATAAAGAAGATGGTGTCCAGAAATAAAAGGGACTGGCACGAGAAACTGCATCAAGCTCTCTGGGCGTATCAGACCACGTTCAAAACGGCCACAAACACAACGCCGTACGCATTGGTATTCGGCACAGAAGCGGTACTTCCTTTGGAGATAGAGCTACCCTCCCTACGAGTGGCGGTTCATTATGAGCTGACAGACAAAGAGAATGCTCATTTTCGGCTTGAGGAGCTCGACGCCCTTGACGAAACCCGGCTCATGGCGCAACAAAACTCGGAGGCTTACAAAGCAAAGGTGACGCGCTCATACGAGAGATTGACTAGGCCGAGAACATTCAACCAAGGCGAACTCATGCTAGTGGTCAAGAGACCTATGATTCCTAATCGTGCCAAATAGGGGAAATTCGAGCCGAACTATGAGGGCCCATACATCATAGACAAATTCTACTAAGGTGGGGCTTACTTGCTCATGAATATGCATGGCGAAAGACCCTTCAGGCCAATAAACGACCGGTTCTTAAAAAAACACTACGCCTGACGATTCACGGCCTAGGTCAACGATAGATGACGACGCCTATGTCCGCTCGCTATCTTCCCAAGCCCAAACTCTATAAGTAGTATTCAGCGAAACTTTGCTTCAAAATCGCTATGGACCGAAACGTCCCTAAACTAACAATGGACCGTAATGTCCTAAAACTAGCTATGGATCGAAACATCCCTAAACTAATAATGGACAGAAACGTCCCTAAACTAATAGCGGACCGAAACGTCTCTATCCTAATAATGGACCGAAACGTCCCTAAACTAATAGTGGACCGTAATGTCCTAAAACTAGCTATAGACCGAAATGTCCTAAAATTAACTACTGACCAAAACGTCTTTAAACTACTACAAACCCGCAGCATCCTTGGGCTGACGCGTAAAAAAATCGGTACGTCCACAAGAAAAATGGGCACGGATGAAAATCCAAAAGGGCTCCGTGAGTAAAAACAGCAGGGCTACCGGCAAGTTTGTGAAAACCCGAAAGGGCGTAGACTAAAAGAGGGGGGTACGTCCACAAGCAAAATGGGTACGGATGAAAACCCGAAAGGGCTCTGTGAGTAAAAACAGCAGGGCTACCGGCAAGTTTGTGAAAACCCGAAAGGGTGCAATCTCGTTAAAAGACACTTGCAAGGTCCTCTCGACCTTGTAATGAGAAAACTAGCTGCGTGAGATCTTTACGACTCACAAAGGAGAAACACACTTAGGGATCCCCACGATTCCTAAGGAGAAATTACACTTACGAGATCTTCACGACTTGTAAGAAGAACTCTCTTATCAGACCCTCACAGCTTATAAGATTCAAAAGCCTTAAACTATAGGGATCTGAACCTGTTCTTAAGCCATCACCTTTCCCAGATTGCCCTACAAGCAGTTCAATACTGACCCTTGTATACAATCCACGTGCATAAATGATCATTTCCTTGACGAGTCCCACCAACGACGAGGAATGCCTTCATTTGATGAATAAACACTTGTAGGTCCTTTCGATTTACAAGGAGAAAACACTCTTGCAAGATCCTTACGACTTACAAGAGAACATACACTTAGGAATCCTCACGATTCCTAAGGAGAAAAGACACCTACGAGATCCTCACGATTCGTAGGGAGAAATACTTTTATGAGACCCTTACGGCTCATGAAGTCAAAAGCCTTAGTCGACATGATCTTAACCCTGTTTGCTAAGCCACTTTTGTTCGAACTGACAAAGGCAGATGATGATTCGCTCCTGGCAGTATCCCAGTTGTAGCGATGTTGATGCCTAAATCGGTATCAAATTACAAGTCCTTTCATGGCAAATGATGATTCTCTCCTGGCAACATTCCAGTCGCAGCGATACTGATGCAAGATTGGTGTCAGACCATGAGTTCCATACTCGAATAAAATGCATATGAAATAGTCGAAATATTTGGGCAACTCGCAATAAAAATCAGCGAGCAAAATATATGTATACAAAAATAACCGAAATGATTGGGCAACTCGTAATAAAAAATACTGACTAAAAAAAACAGCCGAAATAATTGGACACCGTGAAAATAGCCGAAATGATTCGGCAATCGCGACTTTCGCAATATAAAAAGCTGAAATGATAGAGTATCGCGGAAAGAAATAAAAAAAATGAAATGAAACTTTTTGCTCTACAGGAGAGTCCATACTGACCCCTGTATACAATCCATGGACATAAACGAAAAGGGAACCACATGTCCCCCACCAGATCCTGTCAAAAGGGAAAGTCAGATCTCAACAACAACATGTACATCCCAAAAGACCAACAACGGCGTTCCTCCTCATGCCAGCAGAGCATGGACGCGACACCACCAATTGGAGCCACGACGAAGTCCCCAGTTCCAAGACTCTACTGTTCACGGACAATCTAGAGTTAGCCCCGACACCGCAGAAAACGGAGCAAGTCAACATGACCCCATCGCGGAAATACGTCAGCACTTGATCCCGTCACAGAAATACGCCATTCAGTGACCCCGTCGTAGAAATATGTCATCACATGACCTCGTCGCGGAAATATGTCATCTAGTGACCCCGTCACGGAAATACGTCAGCAAATGAACCCGTCGCGGAAATATGTCAGCATATGACCCCGTCGCGGAAATACGTCATCCAATGACCCCGTCGTGGAAATACGTCAGCACATGACCCCGTCGCGGAAATACGTCAGCACATGACCCCATCGCGGAAATACGTCAGCACATGACCCCGTCGCGGAAATACGTCACCCGTCACGGAATACATCAGCAAATGACCTCGTCGCGGAAATACGTCAGCACATGACCCCGTCGCGGAAATACGTCATCCAATGACCCCGTCGCGGAAATACGTCAGCAAATGACCCCGTCACGGAAATACGTCATCCAATGACTCCGTCGTGGAAATACGTCAGCATATGATCCCGTCACGGAAATACGTCATCCAATGACCCCGTCGTAGAAATACGTCAGCACATGACCCCGTCTCGGAAATACGTCATCCAATAACGCCGTCTCGGAAATACGTCATCCAATGACCCTATCACGGAAACAAGTCAGCCAACGACCTCCCCACCAAAGCAATGCTTCGACTCGGAAACAAGTCAATTCACCAACCACTTATGAGTCCTCTCGACTTGTAAGGGGGAAGATTCTCTTGTGAGATCCTTACGACTCTCAAGAGAAAGCACACTTAGGTATCCTCACGATTTCTAAGGAGAAAATACACCTACGAGATCCTCTCGACTCGTAGGGAGAAAAATCTTTATGAGACCCTCACGGCTCATAAAGTTGAAAAGTCTTAGGCAGCAGACCCGAACCTGTTTCCAAAGCCATCACTACCCTACAAAGAGTTCAAGATGAGTTGTTATCTACAGGCTACATTTACTAGAGTAACATGACAACAACATAGCAAAGAAAAGAAAGCGATATAAGATAAAACATGTTCTTTATTCATGAGTTCAATTGAATACAAGATACATCATATAAAAGAATTAAAAAAAATGAATGAATACATGTTATTCATGAATTACAAATGTTCAATCGATACAAAAAAACAGCTACTGAGAAGGAGGCGTCTTCAATAAATCAGCCAGCTGCTCGTGCACTCCTCTCAACTCCTTCTCATGATCAGCCTCCACTTCGATTCGAGCCCGTTGCTACGAACATGAGGAGACCTTTTAATCGATATCCCGCTAGGTAGCTTCGCGACTCTGCATAACCTGCTCAATAGAGTCAAGCTTCTGCCTCAGTGCCAGCCCGTCCAAAATGCATCGCTACAGATTATCAAAGGCAACTCTCAGTTGGGCAGCATTCGCTTTGACCTCGGCTTGCAGTTGGGCAGATTTGCTTAAAGCCTCATCGCGTTCCTTCCGCATCAAGGTCGCCTCTTATTCGAAATGGCGGAGGAAGGGAACGCTCTGCTCAACCCATGCAGCCCGCTGGGAGTTCAAAGCTAACATTTCCTGAGCAGGACGCCTAAGCTCAATCTCGTATAGGAAGGCTTCAATCTTCCTGCAGTGATTAACCCAAGACTCAACGACGCCTTCGCTATGGAAGTGCGCAAGCGTCGCCAGCATGGGATTAACCTCGACAGCAAAATCTGCAGCGAATGTGGGAGCCTCGGCGTCAAGATCCTCAACGAACTCGCTTAACATTCGTAAGCTATTCGCAGCACCCCTGGAAGATGGGCGTTTGGCACAGGGACCTGCCGGCGTTGGGATTCGAGACTCGAAGGGAGCTGGAGTCGGTGCGATTGCTGCAAAACAAATTATGATCAAATGTCGGCTCGAGAGATAAAGAAAATGCACAAGCAGTGAAGACTACTATACCCGCTGCAACAAGTGGCAGAGTGGGGAGTACTGGTGGCACGACGATCCTCTCTTCCCCTCTTTCAATTTGTAGTGCTGCAATCAATTCCAAATTAACAACGACTTAGCTGCCCGTAAAAGAAAGGAAGGAGATATTAGCCAAAGACTATACTCACCAACACCACCAGATGGAGCAATCTCCGACTGGAAGGAGAAATACGGGCCCATCACCTGATATAGGTGGTCAAAAAGGACTCCTGCAAAGTTGTGACAATGTACTGTTAGTACAAGGAGGGTGGTGTCCAGAGTTTGATCAAGTAAATCGCAAACCCATACCTTCCAACATTTGAGAGGGTAACAGAGAAGGCGAAGGGACAGCGACCGTCAGAGCAGCAGCCGGTGACACTTCTTCGGGTGGCATGACCTCAGCGCTCACCACACCTACATTCGAAACGAACAAAATGTCATCAGAGAAGACTGAAAGGGATTACGAAACAAAAACAGCGACCCGAGACCGACCTGATGGGTCATCGGCCAGAACCGCAACGGAAATATCACCAGGCGTTGTGGCTTCTTCGCCCGTATTCAGTGGAATAGTTTCCACGCCCGTGGCTTCATCCCCTGATTCTACAGAAGCTGTGGTGGCGCTCGTAAGGCCCGCCGATATCTAGGAGCCGCAAAGGGAAAGAGCGGCAGTTTGGGCAGTCCTAGACTCCCGAGAAAGAGTAGCCGTTTCGGGCTCTGTGGTTGCCGTCTTCTCACTCGCTGCCTCATCGCCAATACTTGGTCCTGGAAGATATGATATATCAGAATTTGTGGACTGAGTAAAAGTCGAAAGACTGGGCATTACATTACCTGGCAATGGACTCTCAGTTGCCTCCCGAGCCGCATGCACGACCTGTCTATGAGCGGTAGACAGGGCAATTGGAGCATCCTCTGAAGGAGTAGCTATAGATATGGTGGTGCTTGAACCCACACCCATAGCCAAGCGGGCATCATGCACCCTCGCCACACGCTTTCTACGCTTCTTGTTAGCCTTGGCAGTGAAAAACGATCTCCGCAAAACCTCCGTCACAGGGACGTCATCGTCCGACCCAGGAGCTGCCTCTAGAGCCGTTACGGCGTTCGTCATCGGCTGCTTAAGAGAAACCTTTTGAGGCAATACTGGGGGAGCTGGGGCCTCAGCAGCCGGCTCTGGAAGCGTCGCCGCATCACCGCTCGGAATCGGCATCGCACTTGGGATAACCCGCGGTAAGGTCGTTCCTGCAAAAAAAGGAAGGGTAAAGTCACGAATAAAGAAAAAGGGAATGAAGGCACAATGAGCCGAAGTATACCAATGCCCAAAGAGGCATGGAGCCTCTTTTCCTCTTCAAAAGTCTTAAGGGAAGCCGCGAGAGCCTCTTCGGCGGAGATACCCGTTGAAGAAGAAAGCATCAGTCAAAGCATAAAAATTAAAAATATAGTCGCAGAAGGATATGACCGAAGTCTACCTGATTGTGCGATGTTGATTAGAGCTGCTTCATCGTGAGCTAATTGCTCTGAAACCGTGATAGCAGCCTCCAAATTGGTATCATCCGGCGCAATGAATAGACCCTCATTAGTCCCGTACTCACTTAAGTCTTTTCTATAGGGAGCATGGGGCTCCTGGCCGAATGCAACATCCGCAGCAAATAGCGACTTCTTCTTCTTCTTCTACGAACGAGTGCCGGTAGCCGCTAACACAAACTTGCGCTTGGCGGGTACTTTTGGGCGACGAGTCCCGATCTTCGAACCCACCACAGAATCCACAGACACTACAGCCACCGCTTCCACGGGCACATGGGGGAGGGTAGCTCAGGTATAGCTCGCGGGACCATGACCGCAGCAGCTTCTCTCATGGGAGGACGAACGATGGTCCGCCTCTTTAGGGGAACGGCTTGATTACCAGCAAGGGCTGCACCCTTACGATCAACTAAGAGCCATCTTTCTTCCCTAATAACGGTGCCTACCGAATGCTAATACCACGACACATATGTGTTCAAGATTCGCGGAACGCAACTCGGCTCACTGATAAAGAAATTGGAGCCGGTGTTCAACCGCTGGTGTAATACATTGTGGATACCTTCTTCTGGGGCAACTAGCTCAGCTAGGAAGGTCTCGAGCGGGACGCCCTGATTATAGCTTGATTGTTGGGCGAAACAGTGCGGGTTGTCCTCATGAAAAATGCCGAATCATTCTGCCTAAACACGAGAAAGCCCGGCCTGATTGAATATAAATGAAGAATCTCCCGAGTTTTCAAGGTAGAGGCCCCGTCTATAAAAGTGTACCGCAGTGGCTGCACCGTCTTAGTGGACTCTTTGCCGATGGTTAAAACCTTATCGACAAAGGTCATGCCGTCTCCGACCATACGCGGATGAAGGACCACACCCCTAGCCTCCCGCTGTGTTGGAGTTAAAACGGAAGCGTCAACTAGGCACATAATCCGAGAGAAGTTGTAACTGTCGTAGAAACGAGGCCATTTGTGAGCACTAAAAGCACCAAGTATGTGCAGCTCAATCCATGACATAAAATAGTGCAGCGAGAAAGTGACTGGCTGTACCCCCGACTCGGTGGTGTCCGCCACTAAGCTGAGACCATGGTACAGGTGTGCCAACCCAGCAATCCCTATAGCCACTCGCATTCCCGCGACCATGCGATGGGCCGGGTAAAAGACTGATGTCCTCATGTAATGAGGGTGCATCAGAAGCATGAACTAGTTTTCCATAAGCCAATGAACCACAGCACGAACGTCTCTTCATCGACGTCCGCAGCAGCAAGCTCCGCGAAGGGAACGACAGGAGCATCTGGAATAAAGAAACTTTTTAAATCCGCCTCCGTCGTCGGTTGGTTAGCCAAACCAAAACCATACGGATCGTCAAGTTTGGCGAAATGCGCGGCTTCCATCGATAAGACTTCCGGACGAAGAAAATGAGCGATGAAATTTGCGTAGCTGACTCCGTGCCCTCCGGACTCTAGAAATAGACCTTCGTAAATATTCAACACCTTGATCAGGCTCGGGAATTGGTGTTGAATGGCGTTCTCCGGGGTAAGACCCATTACCACTAATTTGGTGGCAAAGATGTACTCGTCCGGAGAAAGCAGCTCCTTGTAGTGTTCTCCCCTAATGGGTAAGCCAGAGATCTCCGCAAACTCCTCTAAAGAGATCGAGACTTCTCGATCCGACAGAAGGAAGGTATGGGCCGGAATATTCCATTGCTCCAGAAAAGCCTTGACCCACAAAGCAGGGGGCGTGGAATATTGGAAGAGAGACACATAAACGGCAGGGTACAACCCAAGCTTCAGCAGAAATGATCTCTTGGCCGACAAAATGTAGCGGGCCCACTGCAAATACTCAGCTGGATGGCGAGGAGTCAAGCCTATCATGTATGACTATTACCAAGGGCGCGACTCGCCCTGACATATATGCCGCCCCAGAGTATCCAAAGCCATCGGCGGCTGCACGGGTATCGCGGCCATAGAAGGCTGAAGGCAACCCTCTGAGGTCCAGTTGACCTCCTCCACGACATAGTTCACCGGAGATGCATCAGCATAATGGATCGCCGAAATGGGCTCTGAAGGTGTTGCACAAGAAAAGCTACGCCGACCCCTGATGATCTGATTGTACCACGTTCCCCATAAATGAAGATTCTTCCACTCTGGGTCGTGATCCTTGATCAGTGTGAAAACTTCCCGGTCTACTAGCGCGTCAGCAAATGCGCTCTCCGGACGAACAAAGGGGAACGAAGTATCGAAAAACATTGTACCTGCACGAAAAAGAACGAGAGTTAGCCGTTAATGCTACAATTCAAGTTTTGGTACTTGGTTCTTTAAATTTGTACCACACTGCAATGCATTAGAAATGGACCAAAGGGGACCCACACGATCTAGATGACGGCTCATCATTGATGAGACAGTCACTCATTAATGAGGAAATCCTAAAAGGATTCTCATTTAATGAGGGCCCCTCGGGCCAGGGAGTAAATCTCCCTTGAGAGCAGCGCTCTACAACAGATATGACATCTGTCATAATTAATGATGAAGGGAATAAAATTCCCCCCAAAAATTCTAAAGTGCAATGCTCCGTGAAGAAGATGGAATAATCCATCAAAAACCCTAAAAGCAAAGCTTTTATTAAGTTAAAAACTTCAAGATCTTCAAGATCTGTGAACAAAACTCAAAGAGTTCTTCATGAACAATGTTCCAGTTTATGGGTTAAAATCACCCTAAAAAAGATTATATCTTGAAGATCTATGATCTAAAAGATGAACATGGCTCTGGGTAAAAACCCTAAAACTTTTAGATCTATGATCTACAGATGAGCATGGCTCTGTTAATGGGTAAAACCCTAAAAAATATATTTTTAAGATCTATGATCTGAGAAGAGTAAAGCTCTGTTAATAAGTTTAAATCTTACCAAAATTGGGCAGAGTTTTGACTCTTAAGAAATTTCTTAAAACAGAGAACTTGGCTCTGAAGGAGAATTAAATTCTCAAGAACAAGAAAACGAGAAGGAAGATGAACAAACAGTCATCTCAAGAGCCAAAGACCCTATTTATAGGCGCTGGGAGCCGGTTCAACTTCCAAGTTGATCCAATGGTGGAAAAGCTGCCACCGCTGGACTCATGCGTGAGCCGCGTGAGCGCAACGGAGGGGGGAGGCATTTGTTTCCACTAATCAGAGAGCAAAGCTCTATTCAAATTATAAAATTTGAAATTTGAAATTTAATGTGAGGCAGCGACTCATGATAACGCTAGCGCCAAGAGCGCCAGCACTAAGAGTCAAAGACTCTGAAGCCAGTGCCTCACGTGCAAAGCACGTGAGCGCTAGCGCCAAGTGCGCTAGACTCTGAGGCCAGCGCCTCATGTGCAAAGAATGTGAGCACTAGCGCTAAGAGCGCTAGACTCCAAGGCAGTGCCTCACGTGCAAAGCACGAGAGCGCTAGCGCTAGAACAAAATGTTCTCGGCCCTTGGATCAAAGATCCAATGAACATGATTAAAAATCATCAACTTACCAGAATAAAATTCTGTTGAAACTTTCCAAACAAGAAAGATTGTGCTCTGTAAATCAGAGCACCGTTGGATCAAAGATCTAATGGTGATTAAAAATTACCAAGATACAGAACAAATTCTGCATGGGAAGATATTTTCCCAATCTTGTTAATAACAAGAAAACTATCTTCTGTAAAACAGAAGCCCTCAGATCATAGATCCAACGATGGATAAATTCCACAAATCAATTGGAGATCTCTCAATGAGAGATTTCCTTAACTGATTCAATAAATCAGCCTTCTCTATATAAAAGACCCAAGACTTCAAGTCTAAGAGAAGGAACCCCCCCCAAAAACTTTGAGAAATTTCAAAGAGAAAAGAAAGCTCTCGGAAGAAGAATTTCTTCAAGATAAATAAAACAGAGAGATCAAAATATCTCATCAAAAAGAAGAAGAACTTAGTTCATTTTTCTAGATCATTGATCTATAAGACAGAGATCTTTCACAAAAAGAGATCATAGTATCTCATCATAAAAGGGGGGAGAAGAACTCAGTTCTCTCTAGATCACAGATCTATAAGACAAAGACAAAGTCTTTCACAAAAAACATAAGAGATTGTAACATCTCCTATAAGATAAGAACCTTGTTCTTAAAACTACGAGACAAAGTTGATCAGAATTACCAAAGAGATGCCTTAGCGCTCCAAGATTGGCGCACAGCGCTGCAGCACTCCTAGCGCTCCAATTTAAAGAAGTGCCTTAGCACTCCAAGTCTGGCGCTCAGCGCCTAACGCTCTAAGCGCTATTTTAAAAGAAGCGCCCAGCGCTCCAAGGTCGGCGCTCAGCGCCAAGCGCACCACGTGCCCCTCACCGCGTGCCATGTGCTCCTCACGTGTGCGCTATCTCACAGGAGCGTCTTTGCGCTCTAAGTCTGGCGCTCAGCGGCAAGCACGCCACATGCTCCTCACGTGTGCACTAAGAGAACATAAACTATTCTTTAAATAAATCTCCAGAGCCATAATGAGTGCTCAACACTCAACAAAAAGACAAAAAAGTTGTTAAAACCCTAACCAATGCTCAGCATTGTTAAATAAAAAGGGTTGAGCCCAAATAAATGTTCAGTATTTTAACTGAGTGGGCCAAGCCCAAGTCGGCCACAGGTCCCTAATTCAGATTAATTGAGCCCATATGCCCATAAATCTTTTTTAACTGATCTTAGTCCTAAACTTGACTACAGATCTCCCAACCAACATTGGTTCAAGAGTACATCTCTTCATACCTCTGATATAAGTCGTTGTAATTCTTCAACGTCTTCAGAGAGATGGAGGGTCCCAATAACCAACAACTTTTGGCGCATCCCCAAACGGTTGAACCAGAACCACATAGACTATGACGTCTTTAAACTGGACTATGATGTCCTTAAACTTTATGGACTATGATGTCCTTAAACTTATGGACCGCAACGTCTCTAAACTAAAACAATAGAGCCTAAATGCTCTTTTGTTGGATCTAAATGATCCTGTTGAGTAGATCTTAGTCTAAAATTAGACTAATGTATCCTCAACAAATGTTTGAGTTGATCTTAGTCTAAAACAAGACTAACGATCCATAAACCCAACCCAAATCTAAATCTAAGAAAATATGGATTTGGACTAATCCACGCCCTACGGGCGACAACATAAATTATTCTCCGTATACGATGCACGGGCAACCGAAAATAAAACAAACACATACGACACAAAGTGACCATCTGGAGAAGGAGAAAGTTGTTACCGCGATGCGGTAGCCTAATTAACTGCAGGGGCTTGCGCCTGCAGGGAAGAGCATCCCCACAATCAAAAAACCCTCACAACGAGAGGGAATCTGATGAAGTCTGCTATAACGGCCGCATCTGTCCAAACCTTCGATATACGGTACCATAAATCAACTTGGCATCTTCGGAGAGGTGGACGAATAAATCCAAATAGAATCTGCCCCCAAAATTCAGGCCAGACGTCTCAACGTCCCGGTCGCGTCTTTCGGCAGTAAACAAGTGGGATGGACGGGTCGGGTGTGGTAGCCGTCCCTTCTTCCATCCATGAATGGAAGGAGAAGTTCATATTCGTTGGACCACCCGAGGGAGAAGATTGGCCTATGCTTACACAGTGGCACAGGGCTGACTACCCTAGGGCGAAATCGTTATCCTCACCCGAGGCAAGGGCGGTGTCATTTTGGGAGACGATCCAGCGGGCTGACGTCCTGCTTTCTGAGCAGGCTCTGAGCTGGGCTGGGCTTAGCCCCTTGCGCTTTATGGGTATGTTAGGGCCATGGAAGATCTATTTAGACTTTGATGAATTTTCCTTACCCTTTTCAGCATCACTAACTCTTTTTTGTGTATTTTCTTTTTTGCAAAGCAAATGGACCGATCCATGTTCTTAGCTGCCATGGACGTGAAGACCTAGAAGAAGACATGGGGTGGAAGTTCGTCTCGACTCGGCTCAAATTCGGCCCCAAGGCCAGCTCCGCCGAGCAAGCAGTCTGCTGCTCCCTGAGCCCCGGAAGAAAGCCACGGGGACGGGGGCAGAAGCACGTGCGGGACCCGGCGCCCTGGACGAGGGAGGCGGAGGAGGAGGAACCCACCGATGTTCCCCTCAAAAGGCAAAAAAGAACGGTCTCTAGGGCGCCCTCCACCGAAATTCACATGCAGGAAGGGGAATTCTGCTTCGGGGTGCCCTCAGGGCTCTCTGTCGCCGACAGCCTGCTCTGTGACATAGAGCAAGCAGCTGGGGGCAAGATTCCCCGTGGGACCCTAAAGGCCCAGGTGGCAGCCATTGCTCAGGAGGCGGTTCAGGCCAGTCTCCGTTTTCCTTTAAGAATTTTCTTAAGTATATTTTTTTTGATTGAACATTTCTAACCCCTTTTGTTGCTTTCCTCAGGTCCTCCACTACTGTGCCCTCATTGTCAATATGGAATCCGAAGAGATAGTGCCGGCTATGAAGAAGCCGGGTGAATCATCCTCAGAGAGGAGGATCTGCGCCTTCACTTGCAGCAGGCGCCTTGAAGCTCGAGTGGTCATCGAGGGATTGACGAATTCCAAGTACAAGGAGTCTCACCGACTTCTGAGTGAACCGGGCCATCCAGGCTAAGTTGGAGGAGGTCAACAACCTATTTAACACAATGAAGAAGTCGAGAGATGCCAGTAGGAAGGATGCTCGGGTGGCGCTCGATGCGGTGAAGCTTGCCAAGGTCCAAGCGGTGAAGTCCGTGGAGAAGTATAAGGCGTCAGACCAGTTCTATGCTGACCTCGCCGAAGTCTTGGCCATCGTTTGGCATGAGGCCCTCGACGCCGTCAAGGCATCAATGCCGGAGCTTGTCAACGGTGAGCTCTGCGCTATATACCCGCTCCTCGAGGACGTGCCGCAGGGGCGGGTGCTGAGGTGACTGCAGGGGGTGAAGCCGTCCCCGAGACCGAAGCTCCAGCCCCTAAGGTAGGTGTCGAGCAGGGCGAGATCCCGGTGGAGCCCACGGCCTGAGCTTTCTTCCCTTGGGAGCTTTTGTTTTTCATTTCAAAATCTTGTAAGCCTCCGTGCATTTTTCGTAAGGCTGAGGAGCCCAGAATACCTTGTAAAATTTCGGAATGTAAATAAAGTTGAGACCACTTTCCTCTGCATGACTGTCTGCTTTCTGCATGAGTAATTTAGCTCGTCAGTCTTCTTCTTGTTTGAATTTTCATTCTGCTGCAAGTGTTAGGTCGGAGGTCATTGACCGGATTTTTAGATGACGATCGCGCGTCAGGTGTAAGTTGAATAATAGCCAAGTGTAGGAAGATCCGTACCCTCCCACTCCCCGGAGTCGAGGTGGCGGTCGTTCATTTAACGTGAGTCAAGAGATACCAGAGTAGGAAGGTCAGTATCAGCTCATACCTTGGAGTCGAAGTGGCGACCATGTGTCTTAGCATGAGTTGAAAATCAGCCAAGCTAGAATAGGTCGACATTGACTGATTCCTCTTTGATGTGGGGTCCTAGATCCATGTCTTTGTAGGGTAGGAATCTACCCCTCGGTGATTAGCCGAGCAGGAATCTGCATGGTGGCCTCTGTATGAGGGCTTTAAATCCTTTGCATTGATGGGTAGGAGGCTACCCGTTAGGGATGGACCGGGCAAGGAAGTTGCTCGATGGCCTCGAGAGGAGGGCTTTAGATCCTTAGCGTAGATAGGTAGGAAGCTACCCGCTAGGGATGGACCTGGCAGGGAAACTGCTCGGTGACCTCGTGATGAGAGCTTCGATCCACAACATTGATGGGTAGGAGGCTACCTGCTAGGGATGGACTGGGTAGGGAAGCTGCTCGGTAGCCTCATGAGGAGGGCTTTAGATCCTTAGAGTAGATGGGTAGGAAGCTACCCGCTAGGGATGGACCGGGCAGGGAAGCTGCTCGGCGGCCTCGTGATGAGGGTTTTGATCCACAACGTTGTTGGGCAGGAAGCTACCCACTGTGGATGAACTAAGCAGGAAGCTGCTCGGTCGTCTCGTGAGGAGGGCTTTCGATCCAAAGCGTTGTGGGGGCAGGAAGCTACCCACTGCGGATGGGCCAGCAGGAAATTGATCGGCGGCTTCATGATAAGGGGTTCGATCTGCAGCGTTGTTGGGCAGGAAGCTACCAACCGCGGATGAACTGAGCAGGAAGTTGCTCAGCCGCCTCGTGAGGAGGGATTTAGATCCTTAGCATAGATGGATAGGAAGCTACCCGCTAAGGATTGACCGGGTAGGGAAGCTGCTCGGTGGCCTCAAGAGAAGGGCTTTGATCCACAACGTTGTTAGGCAGAAAGCTACCCACTACGGATGAACCGAGCAGGAAGCTGCTCGGTCGCCTCGTGAGGAGGGCTTTAGATCCTTAGCGTAGATGGGTAGGAAGCTACCCGCTAGGGATTGACTGGGCAGGGAAGCTGCTCTGTGGCCTCGAGAGGAGGGCTTTAGATCCTCAGCGTAGATGAGTAGGAAGCTACCCGCTAGAGATTGGCCAGCAAGAAATTGCTCGGCGGCCTCATGATGAGGTCTTTCGATCCATAGCGTTGTCGGGCAGGAAGCTACCCGCTGTGGATGAGCCAAGTAGGAAGACATTCGTTGGCCCTGTAAGGAATTTTAGCATGGAAATAAAGAGATGTAGTTTAGATTGCAAGGAAGTAAGAATCTTTATTATTGAATAAAATACAGTTTATGTGATTCAATTAAAATTCTCCTGCATTGAATGACCGGTTTCGGTAGGTAACCTTATTGCTCAGACTTGGGTCAGTCGGCGACGACCATGATCTGTCCATTTGTCAGCTCCGCATCTTTAATTTGACCGGCTTGCCCCCAATCTGCTTGGCGTTTATCTCGCAAGTACTTTGCCAAGTGACCGAAGTGGATTAGCTCCTCGACGTAATCGTGCAGCTATTTACAATCCTCGGTCGGATGTCCTTACGTCCGATGATAGGCGCAATACGGGCCTCGAAGCCGTTTGCCCATCCATCGGGTAGCTAGCAGGAACCTGAAGAACTCTTCGCCCTTAGCTTCTGCCAGCAACTCGGTCTGGGAAATGTTTAGAGGAGTGTACTCCTTAAACCTCGGAGAGTAAGGCTTCGGACGGTCGACCTTCTTCTTCTCCTCTCTGCCCTATTTCTTTTGGTCGGTTTGGTCGCCTCTGGGAAGATTTGAGTTCACCTCGGACTCGAGTTGGATCTCCTGTCCGGTCTAGGCTTTTACCTCGGCCATGGTCTTAGGTTGCGCTAATGCAAAAGAGAGGAGCCACTCTTTGTGTCTAAGACCCGACCTCAGCACGGTGATGACCGTTTTATCGTGGTGCTCGAGGACCTCGAGGAGCATGTTGTAGAAGTGGGTGAAATATCCTTTGAAGGATTCTTTGTCTCCGCTCTTGATGGTGAATACATTGTTGTTTGTCCTTTTCTGCCGTCGATTCCCGACGAAGTGAATGAGGAATTGGGAAGCCAGCTTATCGAATTTCGAGATGGAGCATGGCGTAAGTCCTCGAAACCAGTCCCGTCCAGCCCGGATGAGGGTGGTGGGGAAGGCTCGGCATTGGGCCGTGTTGGAGTTATCCTGGAAGCTCATGCCTGCCGTAAACGTGTCCAGATGGTCCTTCGGGCCGGATTTCCCTTCGAAGAGGGCCGCCTTGGGTGGTTTGTTCCTGGATAAGACACGTGCGGCCAGCAATTTCTTGGTGAAAGGCTTCGTGAGCGAATCCACGAAATACCTAGTCCCTTCCCCGGACGGATGGCCGTCTCGTCTTATGCCCTCGATCTTCTTTTCGAGGGTCTCGAGTCGGTGGTGGTAACCTGAGGATTCCGCACAGTCGGAGTGGTGGCTATCCCCACTCCGGGTCTGCGCCAGGTTGCGGCTTTGATTCTGCTCTATTAGGCGTCTCAGATCCCCGGACGAAGCCCTTCTTGAGTGGTCCCTGCATTCGTTGTTCATGTGATCCTGGCAAGTGTGGGGGTGTCGGTCATGCCTCGAAGCAGGCGAGCTGATCGACGCCTCCTCAGGAGGAGAGAACACGTGACAGGCATTGGGGCGACGGCCCAGTCTTCCCTGGGACCGTAGCATGGAGCTATCCGGTGCCCAGCGGGTCATGGAATCAGTCGCCGCGTGTTGGTTAAAGTGGCCGGAGTCAGCCTGCCGGTGCTTAGTGGCGCTGTGATGAAGGTGAGGTAGATCGGGGGCTTGAGTGTTCCCGTCCGTCGTTCGGCGGATGCCGTTATCCCGCGGAGGCAGAGCCGCGCTCTGGTGGTTAGGGCCCGTCGCTTGAACGCGGACGAGGGCATCTACCATCGTCATGAGCCGGTCTATCCGGGCGGACAAGACATAGATGGCATTAGGAAGGGGAGGCGAGCCGCTCCCGCCTCTGTTGTGGCGGCTCGTGTTTGGATCGTTGCGGTCGTCGCTTGCTATTGGATCGAGGGTGGAAGATCAACTTTTTTAGTGGAACAAAATATGTCTTTTGTTCTCACAAACGGCGCCAACTGCTGTTCTCCATCGATCCTACGATGGCTATCTTGGACGGCTGTGATTTGGTTTTGGAGTTGTTGGGTGTGGATCTCAATGGGTTGATGTTGGATGCTGCGCTACCTGCAAAGAAGTCCCTGGATGGGTGACCACCGTAGGACCCTCTGACGACCAAGTTAGAGCCGAGGAATAGGTGCAGAGTAGCGGCGTATTGAGATAATTCGAGTTACCTGAGTCGTCTGAGAGAGGGGTTTTTATAGTGGTCGCATGGAGTGAGCAGGTGCGAGATCTTCACCGTCAGTTACGCCCTCAACATTATCCTCGCCTTAAATGGCGAGATGCGCCCATCAATGGCGTGATGCGGATCGTGGGGAGGCGGATATCTCTCCCTGGCGATATACGTGGAGCCGTTACGGGTCCCCTGGGCTCTGTGCTATTGTTCGTGGGAAACCGAGGGGGCTCGGTCCGTCATAGCTCAGAGGCGAGCTGTGTGGCCGTGAAAGCTCGGTGCAACAGGAGCTCGGAGGTGAGCTGTGTGGCCGAGGAACCTTGGCGCATCAGGAGCTCGGAGATGATCTGGGGGGCTAAGAAGCTAGGACCGTCAAAAGGCTCGGAGATGAGCAAGAAGACTGAGAGAGCTCGGAGACGAGCTGTTGGTAGATTGCTAGAGTATTCAGGGAGGTCTCTTGTAAGGCCGGATCGGTCCTTGGAGATCCGATGACCTGAGGAATCCTCCTAGTGCAACTCATTTATGCCATCTCCGTAGCCTTCGGGACACGTCATCCGCCACGTGTCGTCATCTAAGAAGATACCATTCTGGAGCATCATCATAACTCCATCACCAAACTGAATCCAAGCCCTATCTTATAGAAACCCAACACCATCATCAACCCATCGCTCGAACTCGATTTCAACCGAGACCCATCACTTCCTCCGATCAGCTTCGACGTCATCCTTGCCTCCCATGTCTCGAGGCACTCCACTGTGTTCATCGTTGCCACCACCATTTCCTTGACCAAGAACTCGATAAGAAACCATCTCATCGTTGTTGACATCGCTGCATCTTTTCCACTGGTGACAAACCGATCATCACAGCCGACTCTGTCATCTCTCCGCACCCTCGACGCAACTCCAGTAGAATTTTCCAAGCGTCGCCTCCCTCTTCGATTGCAGCAAGTCACAGCGGTTGATTGGGTCGATGTACGCCGTCGCCTTGCAGAGATTCACTGTGGGAGTTCCAGTCGTAGTCGCTGCATCGATAGCCGCTGATCATGACTGCATCCATCGTCTCGACCTTATCGTCGTCAAGATCATCGTCTCCATCTCGAGCAAGTATTTAGCCGAGCACAAATTCTTAACCTAGCCCAAGTTCCAGCCATGATCGTACATTAAGTCGCGTCGTGCTTCATGTCTGCATTACCGTTTTGTTCGTGTGTTTGTAACCGAGACAAGTATTTTACTTGCTACATGCTAGTTACGACACACACACACACACACACATATATAATATTACTATATTTATCATATCCTTTGTGTTATTAATTAAGTGATAATAATAAGTTTTAGTTTAATAATAATAAATTTAATATTTTTAATTAATATTATTTTAATAATCGTTGACAGGAGACTATTTTAATATGGTTAGATTGTTATAATAACTTATAGTCGCTGATATGATCATGGTTGTATTCGCATCTAGATAAGTATCATAGCTACGTAGTTAACATGGAAATATCATTACAAGAAAATGTATGATATTTAATTAACAATATTTACCAAATTAATTAAATTCTTGTTAATCTATATTAGTTAACAATTACCATTATACTGTATTGATTATATTGCCTATTATATATCATGACTTGTTTGTGCCATGCGACTGTGATACACACACCTTACTTGATTGATTATATCACCCCTGACATACTTGTATACTGATTCACAACTTAATGTTATTCTGTTGTTGTTACTGTTATCATGTCAGTACCTACTTTCCATGTAATATTTACATATGCCAATGACTACTGATATTGACTTGATTAACTGGATAATCCTGATTTACCTGATTTTTTGTTTTGCTAGACATGACAGTACATGATTATTCCTGTGTTGGCATTAGGTAGATATTACTTGTATACCTGACATGAACACGAAACCTGGGGGGAAAAGATAAATTAAGAATGAAACTGTAACAGCCTAGCACGATCGTATGCTATTTAACAATATTACTTAGTATTTTGAATTTCTTTAATTATCATTTGTAGGTGTGATTAGTGTTTGGATAATACATGTGCTTATCGAACCCGCCCCGCTTGTGTGGGATCCGTTATGGGCGATAGAGTATATTTTTATTAATATTTATCCGTAGATCATATCTATTTGAATCTCAAATAATAGATATAAAACATTTATATATATATATATATATATATATGTAGCAATACGTTATGGATATTTTTATATATTAATTGTTTGTATGTTGTATTTTATTTAAACATCTCATGTTATTTTATTGACAATTATTTATTACACCTAAATCCTAAACATTCATACCGTGTAGAATATATTTTTTCTCTAACCATTATATTAATGGTTTAAGTGGACTACGTATGTGTAGATAGTTTCTAGTATATTTTTGAGATTTAATAGAGACGGATCAAAGATCATAATATCTTTATAAAATATTATTGGTTATTTAGTTTTATACATATATACATATATATAATTTATACCTATACCTAATATGTAATAAAATATATATTTACTATATATAAAACCCATTTTTCTCTCTCTCCCTTCTAATCATCTTCCTCCTTTTTTACCGAGCTCAACACCTCCTCACATCGAATCAAACCCACACCCGATCCTCCATCACCTCGTTTACACCTTCATCGACTCCTTCAACCGCCGAACATCCACCTCCCCTCACCCTCATCACCAACACCCATCTAACCGCGCCTTCAACATTTGCGGTAGTAACATCACAGCCCCATCGTCGCAATAACACCTTGAGCAAACTGGGAAACCCTAGACGAGTTTTCAAGTTTCTGTCTTTTCTTGTTTGTCGTCTCCATGCGTGTGTTCATCTCTATGATTGCATTCAAGGCAAGTTTTTAACTTGCTATATGCTATAGTTATATAATATACATATATATTATCGCAATATTATATGTGTTCTATCATTTTATGCGATTGTTATTTTATCATCTCATGTCGGTTAACTAATTTAACAAATAACCTTCGATAATAATCTTAAGTTATAATAAGTTCAGTGTATATTAATTTATAATATATTCATTAGTATTATTTAATGATACATCTGTTTCCCCCAATCAGAGAGCAAAACTCTATTCAAAATTTGAAATTTGAACAGAGGCAGTGCCTCATGAGAGCGCTAGCGCTAAGAGTCAAAGACTGAAGTAGCGCTTTACATTCAAAGCACGAGAACGCTAGCGCCAAGAGCGCCAACGCTAAAGATTTTAAGGCAGCGCCTCACGTGCAAAGCACGAGAGTGCTGGCGTCAAGAGCGCCAGCGCTAAGAGTCAAAAGGCTCTGAGGTAGCGTCTCACGTGCGAAGCACGAGAGTGCCAGCGCTAGAACTAAATGTTCTCAAACCCTTGGATCAAAGATCCAACGAAGATGATAAATCATCAAATTACCAGAATAAAATTCTGTTGAGAAAATACTCCTCAAATCTTTCTAAACAAGAAAGATTGTGCTCTGTGAATCAAAGCACCGTTGGATCAAAGATCCCATGGTGATTAAAAATCACCAAGATACAAAATAAGTTCTGTATGCGAAAATATTTTCCCAATCTTGTTAAAAATAAGAAAAATGTCTTCTGTAAAACAGAGGCCCTTGGATCAAAAATCCAATGGTGGGACACATCCCCAAATTAATCAGAGATCTCTCAATGAGAGATTTCCTTAACTGATTCAACAAATCAACTTCCTTTATATAAAGGACCCAAGACTTCAAGTCTTGAACAAGAAGAAAAACCTCCCTATAAGTTTCAAGTTCTCAGAAAAGAAAAAGAGGAGAGCAAGCTCTAAGAAGAAGAACTTTCTTCAAGGTAAATAAAAAGAAGAGAGATCATAACATCTCCTCCACATTTGAGAGTTTAACTCACACATCATAAGAACTTAGTTCTTTTTATAAATCACAGATCCATGAGAAAAAGTCTCTCATAAAGGAAAACAAAAGAGATCATAGCATCTCCTCATAAAAGAAGAACTCAGTTCTTAGATCCATGAGACAAAGTCTCTCATAAATGAGAATTTAATTCTCAGTGCACCGAACTGTTCAGAGCTGCTAAAGAAGCGCCTTACCACTCCAAGTCTGGTGCTCAGTGCCCAGTGCTCCACGCGCTCCTCACATGGGCACTATTTTAAAAGAAGTGCTTTAGCGCTCCAAGTCTGACGCTCAGCGCCCAGCGCTCCACGTGCTCCTCACGTAGGTGCTATTTTAAAAGAAGCGCTTTAGCGCTCCAAGTCTGGCGCCCAGCGCTCCACACACTTTTCATGTGAGCGATATTTTAAAAGAAGCGCTTTAGCGCTCCAAATCTGGTGCTCAGTGCCAAGCGTTTCACGCGCTCGTCATGTGGGCGCTATTTTATAAGAAGCGCCTTAGTGCTCGAAATTCTGGCGCTCAGCGCCAAGCGCTCCACGTGCTCCTCACGTGGACGCTAAGAAATTACAAAGTGCTCTGTAAATAAAGCCCCCGCGGTATAAAAAGTGTTCAATACTCAATAAAAGACAAAAAAGAAAAGGGATGTCAGAACCCAAATCAATGCTCAGCATTGTTGAATAAAAAATGGACTGAGCCCAAACAAGTGTTCAACATTTTATTCAAAACTAGGTGGACTGAGCCCAAGTTGGCCATAAGTCCCTAATTTAGATCAACCGAGCCCATGTGCTCACAATCTCTTTAATTGGTCTTAGTCCCAAACCTGACTATAGATTTCCCAACCAATATTGGTTCAAGGGTACATCTCTTCATACCTCTGACATATGTCGTTGTAATTCTTCAACGTCTTCAGAGAGATGGAGTGTCCCGATAACTAATAACTTTTGGTGCATCCCCAAACGGGTAAACCAAAACCTTACAGACTATGATGTTTTTAAACTATACAGACTATGATGTATTTAAACCTCATGGACTACGATGTCCTTAAACCCAATGGACCGCAACGTCCTTAAACTAAAACGATAGAGTCTAAATACTCTTTCGTTGGATCTAAATGATCCCAAAATCTTGTTAAATAGATCTTAGTCTAAAATTAGACTAACGTATCCTTAACAAGCATTTAAGTTGATCTTAATCTCAAATGAGCTTAACGATCCTTAAAACAAACCCAAACCCAAGTCTAAGAAAATACGGATTTGGACTAATCCACGCCCTACGGGCGACAACATAAATTAGTCTCCGTATACAATCCACGGGCAACCAAAAATAAAATAAACACACACGATACGAAGTGACCATCTGGAGAAGGAGAAAGTGGTTACCGCTATGCGGTAGCATAATTAACTGCAGGGGCTTGCGCTTGCAGGGAAGAGCGTCCCCACAATAAAAACCCCCTCATACACGAGGAGGAATATGACGAAGTCTGCTACAACGGCCGCATCTGTCTATACCTCTAATATACGGTGCCATAAATCAACTTGGCATCTTCGGAGTGGTGGGCAGATAAAACCAAATAGCATCTGCCCCCAAATTCAGGCAAAACGTTTGTCTTCCTAGCTTTCGGCGGTGAACAGATTCTGGCACGCCCGGTAGGGCCTTTTTCTCTTTCCACTCCACACTTCGTGTGTCGTGTTCACGAACGAATCTCGGTTTGATATGATTGCCCCTGGATTCGAGATACTAAGATTTAGTGTCTTGCTCCCATGCAGAGAAAATGGCTTCCAACTGCACTAACTGCAACAACAACTATCACTCTGTCCTCGCTGGAGGAGTGACCTATGGGCCCCAAGCGGCCTCCATCTTTGCCATGCCAGTGGAACAGGTGGCTCAGGCCACCACTGGACTGCTCTTTGGGACCATGATCCCACCGGCAAGCTTCAGCGTCCTAATGCCGTCATAGGAAGCTCCGAAGAATTCGGTCTTCGATCGGCTTACAACTACTACGACCCCTCTCAACGGACCGTCTAATTCCAGGTCTACATCAGTCTTTGATAGGCTGAGCCTGATCTCCAGTGGGCCCATAAAGAAGCCTGCAATACCTGAAGGAGTCATCCCAAAGCGGATAACCATTCCAACTCCGACGGACGAAGTCGTAAAAGGGGCTTCTCCTGCTAAAGGATCGATCTTCACAAGACTGTCCGTTCCAACTCCCGCTTCAGGTGAAGTCACCAAAGCTGCTTTCCCTGCCCAAGGGTAAGTCTTCGACAGGTTGGACATTTCTTCTCAGCGGACGTCTGTCTTCGATAGGCTGGCACCAAGAGCAACCCTTCACCAGAACAGAGGGCATGATGAAGCCACCCCCGTAACTGAGCCAGTACCGTTTGCAAGACATGCTCGACGTCGCCACTGGCATCAAGTGAGGAAAGCTGGGGGCAGTTCCCCTTCCGGACTTACCCCACCAGCTCCAACGGTGGAAGTTGATACTGCTGCTCCAACTGGGAACAGCTTTGAACCATTCAAGAGGGTGCGCAAGAACTCTCCGACCGCCGTGCTAAAAAGATCTCCTCCATATGTGGAGACTGTTACAAAGGAAAAGCCGGAACAGCCCCCTCAGCGGCTATCCTCCAAATTCCACAGGGTCTGGCGAAAAATCCAAGACTCTGTAATTAACCAAGACTACTCCCGTTGACCGAAGAAAATGAAGGTTTGGCAAGAGAAAGACCATCCTGTTGCCGTGCCACGGAAGGTATCGTCTTCCCGGGTGCCTATCACAACAACCCCTTCAACGTCGACCGCTCATGAAAGGAGAAGGCCGGAGAAGATCCCTGCGTCAGCGACGAGTCTCAAGGGTACTGAATCCAAATGCCCCAAATCTGTGGGGCATAGTAGTGCACACCATCTACATGGCTTCCGGGAAGGAGGATAGCCGTATCTCTATGGGTCATCGACCACTCACCCGGTCTGTGACAAAGGCTTAGGAGCAACAGCGAATGCTCAAGAAGATGCTAACGAAGATGGCCGCGTTCACTGGGTCGAAAGAAAGCCCAGAGACGTCGTCGGAGCAGCGCCAGGAACAGGAAACTGACGCCGAGTTCCTCCGAAGAATGATCGAGAAGAAAGACAAAGAGGCCGCTGAACAGGCGGCCAACATAAAACAAATAGCGCTCTTGTTCCAAGATATGGTCGGGATGATGATACAGCCGGATCCTCCAGCTGAAGACCCTCCAATAATCCTTGAAGACGACAGAAGGGAGACATCAAACCCTCTTCAGGCTCTATCAGCAGCCAAGGAAGAGACCATCTCCAAAGCCGCCCTTGATGACTATATAGCTCTACAGATATGAGCTCATCAGGAGAGCGAAGTGGCCGGCCAAATCGTCAAGACTGGACGACCTTATCCGGGTTGGTACGATCAAATAAAGTACCAACCAGGATATACGATCCCTAAATTCCATGTGTATAAGGGGAAGAGTAATCCACACCAGCACGTTGCTCAATTCAGGGCTCTATACGGTAATACTAGGGGTGAAGACAAATTGCTGCTTCGCTAGTTTGTTGGCAGCTTGTCGGAGACAGCGTTCGAATGGTAATCCGAGCTCCCGAATGACTCTGTCAAGACATTTGCAGAAATGGAGCTACTGTTTACACAAAGATTCGTAAGCGCTAGCGAGCGCACCCCTATCACCGCACTAATTAACGTTAGAGTGAAGCCGAGAGAAACCTGGGTTCAGTACGCCATTCGGTGGCGGAACCTGTGGTCAAAGTGTGAACAGCGCATAGAGGAAGCTTCTGCCGTGGGCATGTTCATGGGGTCCCTTGACCCTCAGACAACCATTTCCCAATTCATGATGTTCTTCAAGCTGACCACTTTTCAGGCCTTGATCGATAAGCTGGCCCAAATGGACCAGATGGGCCATAAGCCGTCCTCTTCAAAAATAGATTTTCGGAATGAAAAAGGAGAAAGGGAAAGCGATCTTCGTCGCCAACGCCCAGCAACAACCGAGTGGCCCGAAGCCGGTCGCTCACCAAAATGATAAACAACGATCACTCAGAGAAAAGATGAGACGCCCTTACTCGTTCCCTCAGGATAAGAGGAAAAGATTATTCGAGCTAGCGCTGCGCAACAGGCTCATCACTCTGTCAGAGCCGAGACACCCAACGCAATCAAGCGACGTTAACATCCCCAATTACTGTTCTTACCACCGAATATTGGGTCACCCAATCTAAGATTGTTACATCTTCAAAAGTTGGATCAAAGAATAGTACCAACTGGGCAAGTTCGCGCTATCCGAAAACTAGAGGGTGAACCCGTCACAACCACACGCTCCTAAAAAGGTGGACACGCCGGGGGCATCATGCTCACTTATAGAGGAAGCTCCATGGGAGGCAGCCCTTTCAGCTTAGACTAAAAGAATGCTGAAGGACCTTCAAGAATGTCCGGCGGTTAGGTGGAAGAGCCCGCTGGAGCCTGAGATTATTGAGGGGATGCTGAAGCTGCGCCCAACGCTGAAAGTTGGTGATGGTGGACAGAACCTTCAGGCCAAGCCTCCGAAGTCTTTAAAAAAGAAGAAGAAGGCCAAGAAGCCCGTCCAACCCGACGACAACCGTACAGGTTTGCAGAAATAGATCGATGCACTGAAAGAATATAACCAGAAGTCATGGACCCCAATTACATTGGACGAATTCTTCAAGCATGTTCTTGAGAATGAAGACGATAACGCTGATGAAGGTGACGATTCTTCAGAAAAGCCTGAGGATTATGTGGCGAGCTGCCACATGATCTCTCACTCATCAATAAAGGGCAAAGACGCTCCTGATGCAGAGAAACTGGGGGCAGATCCAGAACCGAAACTCTTAGAACTGTCAGACGAAATGATTGACATGTTGCTGAACGAAACCCGTCAGAGGAGCAAAGCTGATCGAGAGCGTGAAATGGCCATATTCGAAAAGCCAAACGTCAGCGACATGACGAAAAGGTTGAAGCACTCCAACCAGATCAAAGCACGCCTGCGGCAGACAGAAGCAGGCTTAAGACGAGGAAACGGTTCGCTAAAGCCCTGTCGATAGGAATGAAGCTGTCTCCTTTTAAAGGAAATACTCCTGGCGGCATACACCTTGATGAAGTGGATGGGCATCCTAGCTACTGCTTATACCATCGGAGGATTACACATCCTACCGAAGAGTGCAATACCTTTAAGAAATGGTGGCAAGGATACGTTGCACACCGATAAAATTTCAAGCAGTTGAAACGCAAAACCCGTCGGGAGCAGAGAAATGCGACATATGATCACAAAAGAACCGCCGGCAATTGTCACATAATTGATACCAAGGGATCGAAAGTTCTCACCTTCAGAAGCAACTCTGACAAAGAAATGGCCCTTGATCCCCTCTTTAAGGAATCCACCTGTGGAAAAGAGGAAGAGGTGAAGAACTGTGAGAACATTCAGCTGCGTAATCGTACGTTACCTGAAAAGAATCTCGGACCCTCAAACAAAAGTTCGAACAAAAAAGATAAGGGGAAGGAGAAAATCCATGAGGAGATTGCCCTCGATGATGGGGTCGTCAAAGAGCTCACAGCCAAGGACCCGTCAAAGAAAAGCAAGGTAGATTACAATATCCTAGCATATTTGAGGAAGATACCCTCACTACTAAGCATACTGGATGCCCTCTTTCTGTCTAAAGAAGCACGGGATTCCTTGGTCAAGGCGTTACAAGAGCCCGATCAGTTCCAGGCTTTCACCGCAGAGAAGAAAATGCAAGATGAGCTGGCAGAAGTCCACATGGCTAACATTACATTTAACGACGAGGATCTTCTCCATGGTACATGCGACCACAACCTCCCTTTATATGTCACTAGATACTGCCATGACATCAAGATAGAGAAAATACTTGTTGACAACGAGTCCTTTGTCAACTTCTCAACGTGCGGGTGCTAAAAGAAATCTGCATGAGCGTGCAGCATTTAGCCCGAGATAAAATCACTATCTCTGGATTTGATTCGCAGTCGTTGCAGATGCTCGGGTTCGTGATACTGACATTGCGCTTTGGACTTCTCGTCATAGACATCAAATTTCATGTCATCGACGCTAGGACCTGCTATAACGATTTGCTCAGCAGGCCCTGGTTACATGAGTACAACGTCATCCCTTCTACACAACACCAGTGTATGAAGTATTTCAAAGATGTCTTCGAGTACACCGTTATGGGAGAGCTAATCCATTCTCTGTGAACAAAGTCCAAAAATATGAAGACGCCAAGTACTTCCTGCCAGATTTCGAAGACATGGAGAAGTGTCATAAGCCGGAGCTTAAACAGAATCCCGTCACTCCCATTCCTATCTTTGGAAGCGATACCGAGGAGGATGAAGAAATAGTCTACTCAGGACAGCCTCAGAAGCAGAATGATAAACCCAGACCATCCGCTTCGATTTTGATCTTTGGCAGCGACTCTGAAAATGAAATCAATGCCGTATTCTCCATCCGCCCGTCGAGGCAAACCTTCGTTGGAGAAGACCGGAGTTTGCAAATCGCCATGGTTCTGTGGCGGCACTACAGAGAGCTTGATGCGCTCGAGACATATAGTGTGCAAGAGTTGCAGACATTCTACATCCTTCCCAGGCGAAGAGGTGAAAAGGCGATCCTATTCTATCGATCCACGGAGACTAAAATCGAAAAAGAAGTCTGGCATGGTGCCGAATCTGTGCTCGACAGGCTTCAACCGATCCGTCTGCCCAGATACTATGCAGAAGGATTGAAAGGGTTATTAAGATGCCAAGGCGTACTTATTTCCTCCAATCAGAGCAAAACTCTGTTTTGAAATTCAAAATTCAAAAGTTGAAGCAAAGCTTTAGATCCAGCGCTTCAGATCCAGCACGTGTTAAACACAGGTGCGCTAGCGTAGGCTGCGCTGCGCTCCGCGCTGCGCGCCACGTGTTAAACACAGGTGCGCTAGCGCAGGCTGCACTGCGCTACGCACTGCGCGCCACGTGTTAAACGTAGGTGCGCTAGCGCACTCGCAAGGTGCGCTGCGCTCCACGCTGCGCGCCATGTGTCAAACGTAGTTGCGCTTGCGCAAGGTGCGCCAGCGCTGGAATTAAGAATTCCCCACCGTTAAATCAAAAGATCTAATAATAAATTATTAATTAATCAGAATTAAAATTCTGTTATGGAAAGATCTTTCCAATCTTGTTAAAAACAAGAAGATTACCTTCTGTAAAACAGAAGCCCTAGGATCAAAGATCCAACGGTGGCGAAACATCCCCAAATCAATCAAAGAAAGATCTCTTTAACTGATTTAACAAATCAATTTGCCCTATATAAAGGCCCCAAGACTTCAAGTCTGATATAGAGAAACCCCCCTACAAATTTTGAGAAAACTCAAAGAAAGAAAAGCAAGCTTTTAGCAAAAGAAGATCATTTCTTCAAGGTAAAGAACATGATTCTTGAACACAGAGATGAAATCATCTCATAAAAAGAAGAACTATCTTCTAAAAAAGATCATAGATCTATAAAGACCAAGGTCTTTGATAAAAAAAGGAGATCAAAAGATCTCATCATAAAAACAAAAGAAGTATTTATTTCATTCACAGATCATTGATCTACAAATGGCAAAGCCCTTTCCAAAATAAGAACTTTTGTTCTTGAATCTTGAGGCAAAGCCTCCTTTAAAAAGAACATAAACTTGTTCTCTGATCATAAATTTGATCAAATGCGCTTTGCGCTACTGAAAAGTGCCTTGCACTCATGAACTGCGCTTTTGCGCTCCTTGGACCGGCGCTCAGCGCCAAAACATGCCACGTGTCGACCTTGCGCTTTGCGCTTCTGAAGCAGAGCACTGCGCTCATGGGCTGGCGTTCAGCGCCAAGCGCGCCACGTGTCATTCACTGGTGCGCCACTAAACTGGCGCAACGTGTTCATAAATTAAAATCACAATGGGCTTATAAACTGGCGCTTAGCGCTAAGCGCGACACGTGTTCTCTTCGTGTGCGCTACTTGGCAGAAGCGCAATGCGCTCTTTAATTGGCGCAAAGCACCTGGCGCGCCACGTGGCGCACTGTCAAAACACACATTGTTCTGATGAATGCTATGCATTCAATACAAGACAAAAATTGTCAGGACCTAATGCTCAGCATTATTAAAAGGGGGCCAAGCCCAAGTAAAGGCTCAACAGCCCAGAATAAGAAAATGTTAAACATTTTAATCTTATTGGACTTAGCCCAATATTGGCCATAAGTTCTCAACTTATATTGAACTGAGCCCATCTACTCACGAATATTCAACAGATTTTAGTCCCAAACCGGGCTACAAATCTTCCAATCGATTCACACCGGTTCGAGGGTACATCTCTTTACTCCTCTGAGATCTGTCGTTGTAATCCTTCAACATCTTCAGAGAGGTGACGGGTCTCGATAATCAGACATTACTACGGACTGTGGGGTCCTTAAACTCATGGACTACGATGTCCTTAACCTAGACTATGAGGTCCTTAAACTCATGGACTACGATGTCCTTAAACTTTATAGACTATGACATCTTTAAACTACGGACTGTGGGGTCCTTAAACTCACGGACTACGATGTCCTTAACCTGGACCGTAATGTCCTTAAACTAACATCGGACCACCATGTCCTTAAACTGGTAATCGACCGCAATGTCCCTAAACTAAACAACATAGGCCAAATGCTTTCTTGTTGGATCTAAATGATCCCGTTAAGTTGATCTTAGTCTAAAATTAGACTAACATATCCTTAACTAACGTTTAAGTTGATCTTAGTCTCAAATGAGACTAACGTATCCTTAAACTCAAACCAAAATCCAAATCTAAGGAGATACGGATTTGGACTAATCCACGCCCTACGGACGACAACATAAATTAGTCTCCGTATACAATCCACGGGCAGCCACAAACAAAACAAATACCCACGACATGAAATGACCATCTGGAGAAGGAGAAAGTTGTTACCGCGTTGCGGTAGCGTAATTAACTGCAGGGGCTTGCGCCTTCAGGGAAGAGCGTCTCTACAATCAAAAAACCCCTCAAATGAGGGAGAATCTGACGAAGTCTGCTACATCGGCCGCATCCGTTTAAACCTTCGATACACGGTATCATAAATCAACTTGGCATCTTCGGAGAGGTGGACGGATAACACCAATTAGCATCTGCCCCGAATTTCAGGCAAGACGTTTATCGCGTCTCCGATTTTCGGCGGGGAACAGATTCTGGCATGCCCGGTGGGACCTTTTCCTCTTTCTACTCCACACTTCGTGTGTCGTGTTCGCGAACGAATCGCGGTTTGATATGGTTGCCCTTGGGTTCGAGGTACTAATATTTGGTTTCTTTCTTGGCGCAGAAAACGAAACAACAATGGCGTCTACTTGCATGAAGTGTTCTAACTGCAATTGCAACTCACGCTCCGCCTCGTCTGGAGGCATAGCTTACGGGCCCCAAGCGGCCTCCTTGTTCATGATGCCGGTGGAACAGGTCACTCAGGCCACCACTGGATTGTTTTTCGAGACCATGCTCCCGCCAACGAGCTTCAGCGCTCCTATACCAACACTAGAAGCTCCCAAGAAGTCGGTCTTCGATTGGCTTACAACTACAGCGGCCCCCCTCAACGGGTCGTCCAGCTCCAGCGCCCCAATCTTCGCCAGATTGGGCCAAAGTTCATGTGGGCCCATGATGAAGCCTGCAATTCCAGAAAAGGTTGTTCCGAAGAGGATAGCCACCCCCGCTCCTGAAGTCGTCAAGGCGGCTTCTCCTGCCAATGGGTCGGTCTTCACAAGACTGACTGTTCCGGCTCCCACTCCGGCTCCCGTTCCTACTCAAAAGTTTGTCTTTGACAGATTGGATACCGCTACTCAACAGACGTCGGTCTTCAAGAGGCTGATACCGGCAACGCCTCACCTGAACAGGGGGCAAGACGAAGTCACCCCTCAAGCTGAAACAATGCTAACAGCTCGACACGCTCGACGTCGCCACTGGCGCCGAGTAAAGAAAGCCGGGGGCAACTCCCCCTCTGGGCTAACTCCACCAGCCCCAACGGTGGAAGTCAATGCTGCTGTTCCAACCGGGAACAGATTTAAATTGTTGAACAAGGTGCACAGGAACTCTCCTACCGCCGTACTGGAAAGATCTCCTCCACCGGTGGAGAATGTTACAGAAATAATGCCGGATCAGCCCTCTCAGCGGCTTTCCTCCAAAGTTTACGAAGTCTGGTGACGGGTCTAAGAGTCGGTGATTGATCAAGACTATCCCCGCCGACAGAAGAAGCTGAAGGTTCAACAGGAAGAGAAACGTCCTGTCAAGCCGCAAAGGACAACAACTACCTCTATGCCCGCTGCAAAGGCCCCCTCAACGTCAACTGCTCAAAAGAGAAGGAGGCCAGAGAAAGCCCCTATGGCTACGGCAGACCACAAAGATGCTGAGCCCAAACGCCCCAAGTCTGGGGGCATAACGGTCCATACTGTTTACATGGCTTCCGGAAAAGAGGAAAGCCGCGCTTCGATGGGTCACCGACCGCTCACCCGATCCGTGATAAAAGCCCAGGAGTAGCAACAGAAGCTTCAGAAAATGCTGACGCAAATGGCCGCACTCACCGGGCCAAAAGAAAGCCCAGAGGCATCATTAGAACAGTGTCACGAACAAGAAACCGATGCTAACTTCCTACGCAGAGTCCTCGAAAAGAAGGACAGAGAAGCTACAGAACAAGCTGCCAACATAAAACGAATGGCGCTTCTCTTCCAAGACATGGTAAGGATGATGTTACAGCCGGATCCTCCAGCTGAAGACCCTCCGATCGTTATCGAAGACGACAGAGGGGAGACATCTAACCCTCCTCCGGCTCTTTCAGCAGCCAAAGAGGAAACTATTTCCAAGATCGCTCTGGATGACTATATTGCTCAATAAATTCGAGCTCACCAGGCGAACGAAGCGGCTGGCCAAGACGTTAAAACTGGACGACCGTATCCAGGATGGTATGACCAAATAAAGTATCCGCCGGGATATACGATCCCTAAATTTCATGTATACAAAGGGACGGGCAATCCCCACCATCATGTCGCCCAGTTCAGGGCTCTTTGCGGCAACACCGGGGGTGATGATAAACTTTTGCTTCGTCAGTTTGTTGGCAGCTTGTCGGAGACGGCGTTCGAATGGTACTCTGAACTTCCAAACGACCCCGTCAAGACTTTTGCGGAAATGGAGCTATTATTCACCCAGCGATTCGCGAGTGCTAGTGAACGCACCCCAATCACAGCATTGATTAACGCTAGGGTGAAGCCAGGCGAGACGTGGGTTCAATATGCAATCCGATGGCGGAATCTGTGGTCGAAATGCGAACAGCGCATCGAAGAAGCGCCGGCGGTGGGCATGTTCGTGGGCACCCTGGACCCTCATGCAACTATTTCACAATTCATGATGTTCTTTAAGCCGACCACATTCCAAGCCTTGATTGACAAGTTGGCCCAAATGGACCAGATGGGTCATAGACCGTCTCCTCCAAAGCCGGACTCTCGAAATGAGAAGGGAAAGGGGAAAGCGATCGTCGTCGCCAATGCTCAACAGCAGCCTGGTGACCCGAGACCAGTTGATCGCCAAAATAACAGAACTCGATCTCTCGAAGATAAAATGAAACGCGCTTACTCGTTCCCTCGAGACAAGACGAAGAGGTTATTCAAACTTGCACTGCGCAACAGGCTCATTACTCTGCCAGAGCCAAGACGCCCAGCGCAACCAGGCGACACTAGCAATCCTAACTATTGCCCTTATCACCGAATGTTGGGCCATCCGATCGAGAATTTTTATATCTTCCAAAGCTGGATAGAAGATCAGTACCAGCAGGGCAAATTCGTATTATCCGAAAATTGAAAGGTGAACCCGCCTCGTCCACACACTCCCAAAAAGACGGATACACCGGGGGCATCATGCTCTTTTGTAGAAGAAGCTCCATGGGAGGTCGCTCTCTCAGCTAAAACTAAAAGAATGCTGAAGGATCTCCAAACATGCCCAGCGATTAGGTGGAAAAATCAACTGGAACCTGAGATCATCGAGGGGATGCTAAAGCTGCACCCAACTCCAAAAATCGGTGGTGATAGCCAAAGCGCTCACATCCAGCCGTCAAATTCTTCGAAAAAGAAGAAGAAGACAAAAAAGCCCGTGAAGCCTGGCGACAAGCGCACGGACCTGCAAAAACAGATTAACGCGCTGGAAGAGTATAATCAGAAGATGCGGACTCCAATCACACTCCAAGAGTTTCTCAGCCACGTCCTTGAGGACAGAAATGATGGAGAAGACTCATCGGATGAATCTGAAGATTACGTGGCAAGTTACCATGTGATCTCTCACTCGTCGATAGACGACGAAGAAGCTCCTTGCACCGAGAAACTGGGGGCAGATCTTGAGCCGGAACTTCCAGAGCCATCAGACGAAATGATTGATGCATTCCTGAACGAAGCTCTTCTGAAAAGTAAAGCTACTGGGGAGCGTAAGATGGCCATATTTGAAAAAGCCAAACGCCGGCGACTGGACGAAAGAGTTGAAACACTCCCACCAGATCAAAATACATTAGTTGCAAATAAAAACAGGTTCAAGATGAGGAAAAGGTTCGCTAAAGCCATCTCGATGGGAATGAAGCTGCCACCCTCCGAAGCGAACGCTCTCGGTGAAGCGGAAATGCATCCTAGCTACTGCTTATATCATCGAAAGATTGCGCACCCCACTGAAGAGTGCAACGCTTTTAAAAGATGGTGGCAGGGATATGTTGCCCACCGACGACATTTCAAGCGGATGAAACACAAAACTCGTCGGGAGCAAAGAAATATGGCCGATGAGCATAAAAGAACTACCGGCAACTGTCACATGGTCGTCGCCGTGGGATCACAAGTTCTCACCTTCCGGAGCGATTCTGATGAAGAAATGACTCTTGGCCCTCTCTTTAAAGAGTCCACCTTGGGAAAAGTGGAAGAACCAAAAACCTGTGAAAATATTTAGCTGCGCAATCGTACGCTGCCTGAAAAGAATCTTGGGCCCTTGACCAGTGGGTCAAATAGAAGAGATAAGGGGAAAGAAAAAGTCCCTGAAGATATCATCCTTGATGACCAAGCCGTCGAAAAGCTGACAGCCAAGGACCCGCCAAAGAAAAACAAGGTGGACTACAACGTTCTGGCACACTTGAGAAAGCTACATTCACAGCTCAGCATTCTCGACGCCCTTCTGCTATCAAAAGAAGCAAGAGACTCTTTGATCAAGGCACTACAAGAGCCCGAGCAATTCCAAGCTTTCCTCGCTGAAGAAAAGATGAAGGATGAGCTGGAAGAAGTACACACAGCCGATATAACCTTCGGTGATAAAGATCTCCTCCTTGAGACACGCGAGCACAACCGTCCCCTATATATCTCCGGATACTGTCATGATATCAAGATAGGTAAAATCCTGGTCGACAATGGGTCCTCCGTCAATCTCCTTAACGTAAGGGTGTTAAAGGAAATCTGCATGAGCGTTCAACACCTCGCTCGTGATAAAATCACCATCTCCGGATTTGACTCCCAGTCATCATGGACGCTTGGGTCTGTAATATTGACACTACGCTTTGGGCTGCTTGTCACGGACATTAAGTTTCACGTCATTGACGCCAAGACGTGCTACAATGCTTTGCTCGGCCGGCCCTGATTACACGAGTACAATATCATCCCTTCTACACAACATCAGTGTATGAAGTACTTCAAACATGGTCTCGAGTACACTGTGACAGGGGAACTAAACCCATTCTTCATGAACGAAGTCCGCAAGTACGAAGATGCAAAATACTTCTTACCAGATTTTGAGGACACGGAAAGATGTCACAAACCGGAGAACAAAGCTATCACAACCATTCCAGTCTTCGAGAGTGATACCGAGGAGGAAGAGGAGATGGTTTACTCAGGTCCGCCCCAGTATAACAAGCTAGGACCGTCCACTCCTATGCTGATCTTCGGCAGCGACTCGGAAGATGAGGTCCATGCCGTATTCTCTGCTCGGCCATCCATACAAACCTTCGCTGATGAAGAGCAAAGTTTGCAAGTTGCCATGGTTCCGCCCAAGTATCATAAAGAACTAGACACGCTTGATACCTACAGTATGGAAGAACTGCAGACATTCTACGTCCCTCCCAGGCGAAAAGGTGAAAATGCGATCCTATTCTACCAATCCGGGGGAACCAAAGTGGAGAAAGAAATCTGGCATGGCGCGGATTCTATATTCGGCAGGCTCCAGCCCATCCGTTTGCGCAGATATTACACAGACGGACTAAAGAGACTCTTGAGATGCCAAGGTGTACCCTTTAAGCAAACTGCGCGACAAGCACGGTTCTATAACAGGATCTGGAACGTTCCCGGAACTTAAAGAAAGTTGCCCAACGGGAGAATGGAAACGACCGGGCTTGGGTATGTCCAATCCAAGAAACAGGAGCTACTTCGTGACTCTATGTCATACACGACTTTGATGAAGAAGGAGATGCTCTGTGGGAAGATGCTAACCCTGAACCAGAAAGAGCTCCCGCCGTGAAAATACCAAGTCCATCGTTCGAAGAACAGATGGACAAGCTTATAAGGGAAGCAAAAGGTTTGCGACGACCATAATCGCGAAATGGCTATCTACGAGAAAGCCAGGACGCAACGCCTCCTTCAACAAGCTGTGCAAAATGAAAATGCTCCTCCTTATCAACCCGTTGTACCAAAGGTCCGACGCAGAGGCAGGAACAAACCAAAGAACAGGAAAGGCGTTCGACAGCGACAAAGCGGGTCAAAGAAGCCATGCGATTGGGAAACGAGCAGCTAAGATTCGTTTCTTATAAAGAAGATGGGTCGAGCATACTCTTTTGCCCAAGACAAGACAAAGAAGATACTTGATCTTTCTATAAAACATCAAATGATTATCCTCCCGGAGTCCAAGCACCCCGAGCAAGCAGGCGAAGTCTCTCACCCGGACTATTTCTCCCATCATAGGGTAATAGGACATCCTCTCGAAGACTGCTTCACCTTCAAGAACTGGGTCGAAGATCAATATCAACAAGGCAGGTTCGCTCTATCCAGCAGCTGGAGGGTAACCCCGCCGCAGAAGCATAAACACAAAACCGTGAGAGTAGAACCAGATCAACATCAGTCTTGGAAGCGAGCTCGTACCTGTCATATGATAATGTTGTCAGAAGAAGAACCCGAGAATATGAATAACCTCCTCCGGTGCTTCAAAAACAGTGATGATGAGGTAATCTCATAATTCCCACTGGCACCAAAAGAGCTGGAAGATGGTATACATACTACTGCAGATAACCTCAAGAAAATTGATTTGGGGACGGCAAGTGACCCGCGGCCGACGTTCGTCAGTGAGCTTTTGTCTGAAGAAAGGGTGTCTACGCTAAAAGACGTTCTCATGCAGTATAAAGATTGCTTCGCATGGAACTATTCCGAGATGTCCGGATTGGATCCAGAGATTGCTGTCCACAAATTGGCAATATTTTCAGACGTCAAGCCGATCAAACAAGCGCCAAGAAGAATGAGGCTCGAGCTTGAGATGAGCATCAATGCCGAGATCAAGAAACTAATCGACTCTGGTTTCATCCAAGAGGTTCAATATCCTGACTGGATCGCCAACATCGTCCCAGTGATGAAGAAGAATGGGACGATGTGCATATGTGTGGACTTTCGGGATCTCAATAAAGCTTGCCCGAAGGACGACTTCCCAGTACCAGTCACTGAGCTAATGATAGATAACACATCCACTCACGAAGTTTTCTCCTTCATGGACGGCTCATCAGGATATAATCAGATAAAGATGTATCCCGAAGACCAGAAATATACTCCTTTCCGGACCCCTTTGGGCATATTCTGCTACAAGGTGATGCCCTTCGGTCTAAAGAATGCCGGTGCCACCTATCAGAGGGCCATGACGAAGATCTTCGATGACCTTATACATGAAATCGTCGAATGCTATATCGACGACCTTGTGGTTAAAAGCAAATCATACGAGGAACATTTAGAGCATCTGAAGGTCATATTTCAACGCCTTCGGCAATACAACTTGAAGATGAACCCTCTCAAATGCGTGTTCGGAGTATCCTCAGGCAAATTCCTAGGATTCATCATCCGACACCGAGGCATCGAGATAGATCCGTCGAAGATCAAGGCGACCATGGAAATGCCCCCGCTAAGGACTCTCAAGCAATTGCGGTCTCTCCAAGGAAAGCTCGCGTATATCCGGCGATTTATAGCCAATTTCTCAGGCAAGTGCCGTCCCTACAGTCACCTAATGAAGAAGGGAACCCCTTTCGTCTGGGACCGCAAATGCCAAAGCGCACTGGACGAAATCAAGCAATACCTGCAGAATCCGCCAGTACTGGCCGCTCCCGTTAAAGGAAAACCTCTCTTTCTATACACAACAGCCTTTGAAGGTTCTTTAGGCACGCTGTGGGCATAAGAAAACGACCAAGGGAAGGAGAGAGCCCTTTATTATCTGAGTCGAGTTCTCCTGGGGGCAAAAAGCAATTACTCTCCCATTAAAAAACACTGCTTGGCGTTGATCTTCGCAATAACGAAGCTCAGACACTATGCACTGGCACATGAGGTCCATCTCATATCAAAGGTTGATCCCCTCAAATATTTGATGTCAAAGGCCATATTAACAGGACGACTCGCTAAATGGGCCCTGCTCTTGATGGAATTCTCGATAACTTATCGGCCTCTTAAGGCAGTGAAAGGTCAGGCCATCGCCGACTTCCTCGCTGAGCATCCGATACCTGCCAATTCTCCTTTGAACTGCGAATTGCCAGACGAACATGCGTTTAACACAATCGACGGGGATGAAACCCGGTGGGAACTCTATTTTGATGGAGCGTCTTCTATTATGAAGCATAAATAAAGCACCCCCATAATCAAATCAGGGGTAGGCCTCATCTTCGTGACTCCACAAGGAGGGATAATGCGTTTTTCCTTCTCCTTAATAGAGCCGAGGACAAACAATGAAGCTGAATATGAAGCTTTGATAGCAGGTCTCGAGATCTCTATCGACATGGGAATTGAAAACCTCCTCATATACGGAGACTCCAAGCTGGTCGTTAGTCAAATAAACGGCGACTACCAAACGTGCAAGCCAGAGTTGGTAAAGTATGGCGAGAGGGTGCAGCAACTGCTGATCCAAATGTTGGATATAGTGCCCTCAGAGTCAATTATTGGATCACAGGCACGTGATTGCAATGATTGAGGAGGACCTATGCCGGTAGGACAGTCTTACTCGAGATGATAGTATGCTATCTGGTTTATCTTTATCAACGTGTACTGCTTTAGGTGACCTTACGAGTCGCTATTACACGTTGATAGAGCCCCTAGGATTCTTGCTTGACTACCAGCAGTATGAGGGCGATCATATACGTGAGAGCCGAGGTCTATAAGCACATCCTTAAAAGGTCCCTAGTCGTGGGAGTTTCGAGACAGGGCATCGATACTCCAGAGTAGACTAGTGTATACAGTCGAGACCCCGACGAGGGGCGGTGGCCGGTCTCGCAAGCCACTGGTGTCAGTTGGTTCACCTAAGATGTATACAGGTGCTCATTGGGTTATGAGTACACCGGACAGGACTCGCCGGGAGCCTGCTAGTTGGTATTATACCTGACGTCAGATAGCAGTTCCCTGGTGACATGCGTACAGGTTAGTTCATCGACCTGAGATCATCATTTGTCTCGTGTGAGTTCCCACTGTACTTAGATTACTACCCTACCACACTCAAAGGAGACGTGCAAACATGTTTTAGTTGGGTACAGTCCCGAGCCACATGGAGGCAGTGAGCGGATCTGCAGGGGTTCGTCTCTCCCGGTATTGGGGGTGTGGTCACGCTGTGTCTAGGAGAGCCAGTACATGAAAAGTCCTTGGCCAAGGCAGGAGATATACTGGTAGGTATTCCAGTAGTATCTCAGGGTGTTCTGGGCTACACTCCGACACGACTTGTACCGCTATTGGGGGTCTGACTTTTACCAACCCCTAGGCCCGCCATGCGATGCTCATAGACGAACGGACCGGACTGTACGGATATTGTCACTGACAGGCTCAGTAGGGTGTCAGGATGAGTTCGCTCATCGACGTCCCTTTTGGTCAATAGCTGGTAGCCCGTCACGTATGGCTGATACCTCTGACGTGCTAGTGGTTAAATCCACAGCCATAGTATTGATGAGTCTTTAGAGTCCACCACACTAAGTTACTCAGGTTTCGGGCGAAACGCTGTAGAGTTCGTATGGAGATATGGCAGGGTTCGATCAGATACGTGCGGTATTGCATGGATCGTGATCGGACGGATTTTACTAGCTGGATTTGGCTTAAGCCGGATCCTAGTATTAGACAGTGTAGTTTTGTCTCTTTGCATTTGTGTTCAGTGGGAATACAAATGCGGGCATGTATATGCAGTAGCGGGGTTTTCCTGTAATTTATTACGGGATCGGTTTTCTGAAGTTGCCAATTTGCATTCCGTTCCGGCCGGTTTTCCTTAGTTCCTTCGCGGCCGGACTTTTAGATGGAGGGGGTTATTTGCAAGTTTGCAAATAACTTATTGTGAAGGGGTTTATTGTGTTTGTGGCTTTTCTCATGATGAGATTCTTTTCTAGTCCATTCTTATGCATTTATTGTGATGAGATTGAGTGAGGTTGAGATGAGAAATATAGTGACCATTTTTCTTTTGATTAATCTCTTTTTTCTTCTCTTGATTAAGATTCCTTTTTATCCTCCACCATCTCAAATAGAGGGGGAGAAAAAGAGAGAGAGTTCATTTTGTGAGTGAATTCATTCATCTCATTTCATTCTATGTTTTCCACAAAATCCCTCACCTCTCCAAAGTTCATTCTTCTCTTCACCTCCACATCCATGGCAACTTCCATAAACCCCAAAGAGACATAGCCTACTACACTATATCTACAACAAATCTTGGACGCGTCGGCTAGCCAACTTCGCGCCCGAGTTGCCTCGGTCCAGAGGTGGGAGCCCGTAAACGAACCCGGCTACATGGTGCCCTTTCCGACGAGGAGGTGACGGACAGAGATTCCGCGGGAGATCGGAGTGGAGACGAAGACCGAAGGACACAGATCGCTTGGTATACTTCTCTACCCATCTTCTAGTTTGCTGGTAGCTAGGTTAATGGCCCGATCCGGGTTAAAAGTGCGCGGTGGTGCCGGTTTGCTAGTTTGCAAAGTTTTTCGTTTCCGCGTTTCCGGCGTCGGATCGACGGCCGGGGCGCCACCGCGGACTTACATTGGTATCAGAGCCACGCCATTAACTTAGCCTAGCTTGCTCTAACGTGTTTAGAACTCGATCGAACAATAAAACCCCAAAAACCGTATTTTTCCTTGCATCTGGTTTCTTTCGAAATTTTTTTAGCTCCAAAAATTTTCAGGTTGTTACAGAAACATATGCAGGTAATTAGAAGCATTCTGTGAAAATTTGATCGCACGTTCTCACTATACCACCGCGGAACCGCGGCCAAACCCATGCTTGGGCCGTGGTTCCGCCGCCATATGTACTGTTCAGTGCACTAAATTTTCACAGAGAGCTCCTGAGATGAAAATGGGGTTTTTGGAATATTCTTTTTGGACCCATATTTTCTGTAAGTGCTACAGTAGTGCTTGGGGCCCACTTGGGTAAATTTGTTCGATCGGATATTTTAAACATGCTAGTTCATACTATTTACATTATATCTGCGACCGTGAATGTCACTCGATCGGTAAATCCAGTCTATCTGCTATAGCCCTTTTAGACGGATTTGCGAACGTGACATTCACGTTGATGTTTTGTGTTGTGCTGTGATGTTGCGGATTGGTCATGGGGATTGAAAGGTTCCTAGGCACTCTAGTAAGGTCTCACAAGGCATCGAACATGCCAATTTAAAATATTTGTGCCGAGAAACCCTAGACTACGGATCTTAAACTAGATGTTTAGGCGAAACGGAAAACTAGTTAACTATTTAACTAAAGTTGAGATGCTACAACCTTTGTAGATCCGGATTTCCGCCTCCTTAGCTCCACGTGGTCATGTCCTCGCTGTCCATCATGAATCCTCGACTCGATCATCGGCTTCATCGGGAAAACAAGCGGAATAGTTCGTCGGCTTTGTGTCAAAGACGATCTACGTCGAGGTTGCACAAACTCAAGCTCCGACTTCACAAACTTGTGAAACTTGTGAAGTAAACACCCAAAACAACTTGGCAAGAGGTAGAGGGTGAAGAAATAGGAGGTGGGTTCACTTTAGAATTGGATTTATCTCACTAGATCTCAAGTTGCCATTGTTGTAGCAAGCTTGAAGAAGAAGAAGAAGATGAGCCCAAGAAAAGAATATGATAAGTCTTGTTATAAAAATAAATTTAAATCAAAATACTTATCATAACTTGAACTAGGGTTAAGTGTAGAGAATTAACCATGGTCACTTGGATGGGTTAGGGTTAAGCATGAAGATAAGGATGGTTAGCAAAGTCAAAGCTTCATGAAGCTTCAATATAAAACAAACTTAGCCACCATTCTTATCATAACTCATTTCAAATAAATAAATAAACAAATAAATAAATAAATGAATATGCAAAACCCTAATTATCAAATTAACCATGGATTAATTCTATAAACTTAACTATATGATCAAGTATCATCAAACATGATACAAAGTAGTGCACTAAAGCATATCACATATACAATGTGCATCAAGTGAGAAAAATCCGTTTAAAGTGAACCAACACTAGTTAATGCAATGCAATATATCAAATATATAATTATGCATTAAATCATTAAATCAACATTTGATTCAATGATCCGGTCATGTCGCACATGACCGACTAGAATGTAATGTATCGACTTATCGAATCAATGATTCGATAACTAGGTCATATCGAATATAACCAATCGAAACATATATCGCGAGAATGAAATGCGGTATCACATACACGCATTATTCTCGGTCCTGCACATATCTCATATGCGCTCCTATTTCGTTTCGCTTGAGCCAGGAAACCTCTGTGTAGGACTCTAAAGACTCGTCAATACGCCGGTAGCAGATGATGATCATATCAAGCACCCACAAGCCGCAAGCGGTCTGCTAAACGTAACGGCCACCCGGGTATTGAGCGATCAGAAGATCGACGAGCTAGCCCGCTCACACTCCTGCGAATCCGACCAGTAACACTTACCATACAGTCCAGTCTCTTCGTCAGATACGTCGCATATCAAGTCTAGGGGTGGTAAACGTCAGACCCCAATAACCCGATAAGTCGTGCCGATGTGAGGCTCATAACGGGTCGAGAAACTACTGGTAACACTTACCAGCAAATCTCTGATCAGCCCTGGCCAGGGACTTCCCTGTTACGGCCAATTGAGCACTGCGCAACATCAACCCCCAATACCGGGAGAGACGAAACCCCTCCTATCGCTCATTGCCTCCATGTGACTCGGGACTGTGCCCAAAGACCACCGTTTTGCACGCCCTCATGGACGTGGTAAGGTGGAGATCAAAGCACAGTGGGAATCACACAAGACTCTATGACGATCTCGGGTCTACAGACTAACCTGTACAAGTGTCACCTGAGAACTGCCATCTGACGTGAGGTATAATACCATCTGGGAGTCCTCGGCGAGTCCGTCCAGTGTACCCAGTCTCCACTGAGCACCCGTATACCATCTCTGATGTCAAACACCAATGGATATGGGATCATCCATCGCCCATCACATGGGTCGAGAAGCGTATACGCTAGTCTACTTTGGTATATCGATGCCCCGTCTCGATACACCCACGACTAGGGACCTTGAAGGATGTACTTATGGACTACCATGTCCCCACTAGTATGATCTGCATCATAGTCCAGGTAGTCAAGTACAAATCCTAAGGGCTTTACCAACATGTAACTATAAGACAGTATAAAGAGACTAGTGTACATGTTAAGATAAAGAGCAACCAGATAGCATACTATCATGTCGAGCAAGAAAGTCATCTCTATATATGTCCAAGCATCCAATATGATATACATAATCTGTACAATACTGGCCTCTAGGGCATACATACAACTAACAATCTCCCACTTGCACTAGGGCCAGCTGCTGTAGTATCTCATACCGAGCATCCCGAAGAGTCTCTCAAACTGTATCTGGGGAATGGCCTTCGTGAGTGGATCCGCCGTGTTGTTCTTCGTGTCTACCCTCCTGACCTCGATCTCCCGGCGATCAACTATCTCCCGGATCAGGTGATACCGCCTCAGAATATGCCTGGATCGCTGATGGGACCTGGGTTCCTTGGCCAAAGCCACCGCTCCATTGTTATCGCAATACAAAGGTATTGGATGCTCAATGGATGGAACCACTCCAAGTTCAGTAATGAACTTCTTGATCCAGACAGCCTCTTTGGCTGCATCGTTGGCAGCGATGTATTCAGCCTCCATCGTCGAGTCTGCCACGGTTTCCTGCTTGGAACTCTTCCAGCTAACCGCCCCTCCGTAAAGGGTAAAGACAAAGCCCGACTGCGACTTAGAGTCGTCCTTATCACTCTGGAAGCTCGAATCGGTAAAGGACTCCACTTGGAGTTCTCCGTTACCATACACCAAGAACATATCTCTAGTCCTTCGCAAGTACTTGAGAATGCTCTTCACAGCTGTCCAGTGACTCTCTCCAGGATCAGCTTGATACCTGCTCACTACACTTAGTGAGTATGCTACATCGGGTCTGGTACATAGCATCGCATACATGATAGAGCCTACTGCCGAAGCATAGGGTATCCCTTGCATGTGAGCTCTCTCCAAATCAGTCTTAGGAGACATCTCTTTGGAGAGAGTGACTCCAGAGATCGTGGGCAAGTTCCCACGCTTGGACTCTTCCATACTAAACCTCTTTAGTATGGTGTCAATGTACCTGGATTGGGACAATCCCAAAATCCGTTTGGATCTATCTCTATAGATCCTGATCCCCAATATGCAGGAGGCATCACCAAGATCTTTCATTGAGAATCTTTGTGATAAGAAGAGCTTGACCGATTGCAGCATAGGAATATCATTTCCTATCAAGAGTATGTCGTCCACGTACAATACGAGGAAGACAACTTTACTCTCTGCCACCTTCTTGTAGATACAAGGTTCATCTGGATTTTTGACGAAATCAAACTCTTTGATAACGACGTCAAAGCAGATGTTCCAACTCCGCGATGCTTGCTTTAATCCATAAATGGATTTAAGCAACTTGCACACCTTCCCGCTGCTCCCACTGTCTACGAAGCCCTCTGGCTGAGTCATGTACACGCACTCTTCTAAATCACCATTTAGAAAGGCGGTCTTAACATCCATTTGCCAGATTTCGTAATCATGATAAGCAGCGATGGCAAGCATGATCCGGATGGATTTAAGCATAGCTACTGGAGAAAAGGTCTCGTCATAGTCCACACCTGGTCTTTGACGAAAACCCTTTGCTACAAGTCTAGCTTTGAAAGTCTCCACTTTCCCATCTACACCAAGTTTCTTCTTGAAGATCCACTTGCTCCCAATGGGTTTTACCCCTTCAGGAGCAACTTCCAAAGTCCATACTTTGTTGGTGTACATGGAATCCATCTCGGACCGCATAGCATCCAGCCATTTCACTGAGTCTCCACTCGTGATGGCCTGCTCGAAGCTAGTTGGGTCATCATCCTCCATGATGCAATCCTCACTACCACCATCAATGAGAAAACCATAGTATCTCTCAGGTGGACGAGAAACCCTACTAGATCGGCGGAGAGGCTGGGGTTCGTCGGGAGCTACTGAATCCTCTGGTTCCACTAAATCTTCAGTTTGAGTTTGTGTTGCTGGAATTTCTTCCAGTTCTACCTCATCGCCACTAATTTCTTTTGCAAGAAATTCCTTTTCCAAAAAGGTGGCATGGCGAGAAACAAACACTTTTTGTTCCTCTGTATGGTAGAAAAGATATCCATGTGAATGTTTGTGATATCCCACAAACTTGCATAGAACTGACCGTGCCTCGAGTTTGTCCGGATTTTGCCTTTTGACATAGGCCGGGCAACCCCATATCTTAACTCGTTTAAGACATGGTCTCTTCCCACTCCATATCTCATATGGTGTGGTAGGTACAGATTTAGATGGAACTTGATTCAATAGGTATGCTGCTGTCTCCAGCGCATGACCCCAGAAGGAAATAGGTAACTCAGCTGTACTCATCATAGAGCGCACCATATCTAATAGGGTGCGGTTCCTCCGCTCCGATACACCGTTGTGCTGTGGTGTATATGGAGGAGTTAGCTGAGAGAGAATCCCATTCTCTTTTAGGAAGTCCAGGAATTCATTGCTCAAGTATTCACCTCCCCGATCTGATCGAAGGATTTTAATACTTTTTCCGGTTTGGTTCTAGACTTCTTGTTTATATTCTCTAAATTTCTCAAAAGCTTCTGATTTGTGTTTCATCAGGAACACATATCCGAATCTAGAGAGATCGTCAGTGAATGTAATGAAGTACGAAGAACCATCCCTGGCATGTGTAGACATGGGACCGCATACATCACTATGTATCAGTCCTAAGTGTTCGGTAACTCTTTCTCCGTGTCCCGTAAACGGAGACTTGGTCATCTTGCCTTTGAGACATGACTGGCAAGTGTCATAGGATGAAAATTCAAACGGATTTAAATATCCATCCTTATGCAACTTAGCCAGTCGTGTCGCTTTGATGTGACCCAGTCTACAATGCCACAAGAAGGATTCATTGAGTTCAGAACTCTTCCTCTTGTGTGTGTTTGTTATGCTCAGAACTGTTGATTGATTTAGAACATAAATGCCATTTCACAACGTGCCTGATCCAACCAACTTTTGGTCACGGAAAATGTTCATAACATTTTCCTGCAATACAAAATTATATCCCTCTTTTCTCAATAAAGAAACCGATATAATGTTGCATATCAGGTTCGGCATGTAATAGCATTCATTCAGAACCAATGTATCACCAGTTGGTAATACAAGGTGATATTCCCCGACAGTCTTAGCTGCAACAATTGCACCATTTCCAACTCTAATGTCTTTATCACCTTCTCCAAGTTCTCTACCTTTCCTAAGCCCATGTAACTGATTACATATATGGGATCCTGACCCGGTATCCAATACCCAGGACGTAGAGCAAATGGAGAAACAGTTCTCAGTAACGAACACACCCGAAGAAAATGCATCATCATGTACTTTCTTCATTCGGGTGGCATGGGAATCCTGGTATTCCCCTATATCCTGTTCAGTCCTATAACTCTTATAGGAAAGAACGGAACCAACGTTCCCCAGCACAGTATAACATGCGGGTTCGGTCAATACATCCATTTTATTATCTTTATTAAGGCATGAAATGGTCGCTACCTGGAGAGAGAGAGAAGAAAACACTTTAGCGTAAGCTCGTGCAAGATCAGATTGGTTATTATCTTATCTAATCAGGATGGCTCCCACTGCTTTTTATCAAATCTTCCTCCAAACCCTAAAAGGAAAGACTAGCCGGGATTAATTACACACTACAAGTTCGCCAATCTTTCAGCCAGGCCAGTGTCGGTACTTTGAGGGAGGTCCCCCGTGCTTTCGCACGAACCTAATTAATGTAAACCTCGTTTTCCCAGAGGCGTAACCCCGTTGACACCTTTCTAGACACCTACTTGATCGGCTAATTGCAATGTGTAAAACTCTCCCAGGAGTAACTCTTACTCGCAGCGGGTATCGGGATCCAACTATCTCATAGAAGGTATGCAATCTCATTGCAAATTTCAACACTTGAAATTCCCGATAATATTTTGCCCCTAGTGTCCTATGACCTTGACAAAGGCCAACAAATCACAGGATGCTAGTCAAGTTCAACCCGTCATTTCTTGATTGAATCAAACCCACCCGCACGACCCTTGACAAAGGCCAACAAGGTCGTACGACTACCCTGAAACAATCTGCATCATATGCATAAACAGATAAGCACTATTCAGCTACCGCACACTACGCCTTGACAAAGGCCAACAAACGCAGTACGAATACTAAACAGTCTTTATCTGAAATGACGGAGGGCTACGCAGGTTTTTCATAAAAACCATGAGCGTAATGAACTTGATATCGTTGTAGAATCAAATGATGTTTTGAAATGGAGTGATTTTGAGGCTTTTCTAGTTTTGCTAAAGGAGTCACTCCCGGTGAAGGGATCTCGGTCCTTTCCTCGTCGAATGAGGTGCGGGATATATCATATATATCGCTGTGCAAAGCAAAAACCCAAAAGCAGTCAAAAGCAAACCGAATGTGTAGCATCTGCCAGTTATTGCTAAAGGAGTCACTCCCGGTGAAGGGATCTCGGTCCTTTCCTCATCGAATAAGGTGCGGGGTATATCATATATACCGCTGTGCAAAGCAAGAACTGTAGCTACCTGTTTTATTTTAAAATTCGATTCCACAACATCTTAGGTTTCTTATCTTTCATTAATCACATTAATGAAGTCCCATCATTTAATACCTAAACATCACAGATAGATATGACGTACACTTATGCCATCCGCATTCGCCTCGATGTCCCCTCGTGCACCGTTAGGTTAGGTAACTAACGACAGAGCAGGGCAGGGCTAGCGCGGGTGTAAAACATAAGTAACGTCTATATAATATATCATATATACTATATACTATATCTATCACAGAACATCTCATGATCACATCACAGATATCGCAGCAGAATAATCATATGAAATATTGGATATACTAGGACGTCCGTGTTTTCAATACAAGCCAGTATAAAACACGGATTCCACGGTCGTGATGAATAGCCAATCCCACACCTCTAGACCCCTACGAGAGCGGCAAGCAACCCTGCCAATTCTAGGGTCAGGAGACCCGGACTCGACTCCTCGAGTTGGTCTCTCACTGGACCCCAGAACCCGGTTACTTGTGCTCCCCTCCTTGGGTCTATCCTAATGCGGAAAAGTAAATAATATACAAAAGGTGACATCTTCCGCTACCTGGAAGTGCCCCAAATAAAAGAATATTACATACAAGTTTTTACATGAATGAAAATGAAAAACACTCATCTCACATAAAAAAACCCCGGCTATTCGAATACGAAGATCCAATATAACATATCCAGCAACACATAACATCACATGTCATCAACGTAAGTAAGGATGCATACCCCAATTGTCGTTGACGTATAGCAACGAAACCGGCGATATGAACATACTACACTTACGGTCACAGAAAAGAAAGTGTAAAACTACAACAATTGGAATCCGCAATCTCTTTAGACATCACATGCCTAACAGATATAAATCCCGCATTTTAGTCTCATTATCGAAAACTCTTTTCAATATTGTATGGGACTAAACTGCTAGATTTATAACATTCATCCAGTTATCTCATAACTGTTTGTGAATTCCAATTATTGTATCCAATTCCAGATAAACAGAAAATGTTAAACTTTCCGATCGAACAATCGAACACCCAAGTTTTCCCAATACAGATCAACACATGAAATAAGTCTAACAACATTCAGTTCGTACCTCAGTACCAACGGTCCAGCCGTAGAAGGGTCAAGCCAACGCCTCACATGTGGCACGCCGTACTGCCCCAAACCCGAAGGTTCAAAGGGCAGTTCAAGACGGTCACATAATCGAGTTAAGGTTTGTTGTCTTCTAGAGGGACCATCGAGTTACTTGCACTACTTAGAACGTCGTTAAACTACGGAAAAATCCAACACTTGGAAATTTCCCGACAGGGGAAAAATTGGGTATTTATATCCGGTCGAACTTTTTAACATATTCTAAAATTTATCCGGAAAGCCAAATAGACAAAATTTGATACCCCGATCGAAACACCGAATCCCCAAAACAATTGCAGAAAATTCAACTCTTGAATCAATATTAAAAATTCCCAGAAAACTCAGCAGAATTTATCAGGAGTTACTGTGCAAACAAAGTGGGCTGACATCACCAATTGGCCGCTGATCAGCCGCAGAAGCCATGCTTCTGCCGCTGATCCGCCGCGAAAAACACTGTTCACCAGAAAATTTTTGCACCGTAATTCTTATTTTTTCCTGCTGAATTTTTTAGCAATTTTTAATTTGGAAAAATCCATTGTTTTCAAAAAAGTACAGAGAGCATATTTTGGGTTTCGGTTTTGGGTCGTTCGGACTTCAAATTCCGTCTACGCTTCGCCTAAGACTCTAGCTAGGCTCTGATACCAGTGAAAGGTTCCTAGGCACTCTAGTAAGGTCTCACAAGGTATCGAACATGCCAATTTAAAATATTTGTGCCGAGAAACCCTAGACTACGGATCTTAAACTAGATGTTTAGGCGAAACGGAAAACTAGTTAACTATTTAACTAAAGTTGAGATGCTACAACCTTTGTAGATCCGGATTTCCGCCTCCTTAGCTCCACGTGGTCATGTCCTCGCTGTCCATCATGAATCCTCGACTCGATCATCGGCTTCATCGGGAAAACAAGCGGAATAGTTCGTCGGCTTTGTGTCAAAGACGATCTACGTCGAGGTTGCACAAACTCAAGCTCCGACTTCACAAACTTGTGAAACTTGTGAAGTAAACACCTAAAACAACTTGGCAAGAGGTAGAGGGTGAAGAAATAGGAGGTGGGTTCACTTTAGAATTGGATTTATCTCACTAGATCTCAAGTTGCCATTGTTGTAGCAAGCTTGAAGAAGAAGAAGAAGATGAGCTCAAGAAAAGAATATGATAAGTCTTGTTATAAAAATAAATTTAAATCAAAATACTTATCATAACTTGAACTAGGGTTAAGTGTAGAGAATTAACCATGGTCACTTGGATGGGTTAGGGTTAAGCATGAAGATAAGGATGGTTAGCAAAGTCAAAGCTTCATGAAGCTTCAATATAAAACAAACTTAGCCACCATTCTTATCATAACTCATTTCAAATAAATAAATAAACAAATAAATAAATAAATGAATATGCAAAACCCTAATTATCAAATTAACCATGGATTAATTCTATAAACTTAACTATATGATCAAGTATCATCAAACATGATACAAAGTAGTGCACTAAAGCATATCACATATACAATGTGCATCAAGTGAGAAAAATCCGTTTAAAGTGAACCAACACTAGTTAATGCAATGAAATATATCAAATATATAATTATGCATTAAATCATTAAATCAACATTTGATTCAATGATCCGGTCATGTCGCACATGACCGACTAGAATGTAATGTATCGATTTATCGAATCAATGATTCGATAACTAGGTCATATCGAATATAACCAATCGAAACATATATCGCGAGAATGAAATGCGGTATCACATACACGCATTATTCTCGGTCCTGCACATATCTCATATGCGCTCCTATTTCGTTTCGCTTGAGCCAGGAAACCTCTGTGTAGGACTCTAAAGACTCGTCAATACGCCGGTAGCAGATGATGATCATATCAAGCACCCACAAGCCGCAAGCGGTCTGCTAAACGTAACGGCCACCCGGGTATTGAGCGATCAGAAGATCGACGAGCTAGCCCGCTCACACTCCTGCGAATCCGACCAGTAACACTTACCATACAGTCCAGTCTCTTCGTCAGATACGTCGCATATCAAGTCTAGGGGTGGTAAACGTCAGACCCCAATAACCCGATAAGTCGTGCCGATGTGAGGCTCATAACGGGTCGAGAAACTACTGGTAACACTTACCAGCAAATCTCTGATCATCCCTGGCCAGGGACTTCCCTGTTACGGCCAATCGAGCACTGCGCAACATCAACCCCCAATACCGGGAGAGACGAAACCCCTCCTATCGCTCATTGCCTCCATGTGACTCGGGACTGTGCCCAAGGACCACCGTTTTGCACGCCCTCATGGACGTGGTAAGGTGGAGATCAAAGCACAGTGCGAATCACACAAGACTCTATGACAATCTCGGGTCTACAGTCTAACCTGTACAAGTGTCACCTGAGAACTGCCATCTGACGTGAGGTATAATACCATCTGGGAGTCCTCGGCGAGTCCGTCCAGTGTACCCAGTCTCCACTGAGCACCCGTATACCATATCTGATGTCAAACACCAATGGATATGGGATCATCCATCGTCCATCACATGGGTCGAGAAGCGTATACGCTAGTCTACTCTGGTATATCGATGCCCCGTCTCGATACACCCACGACTAGGGACCTTGAAGGATGTACTTATGGACTACCATGTCCCCACTAGTATGATCTGCATCATAGTCCAGGTAGTCAAGTACAAATCCTAAGGGCTTTACCAACATGTAACTATAAGACAGTATAAAGAGACTAGTGTACATGTTAAGATAAAGAGCAACCAGATAGCATACTATCATGTCGAGCAAGAAAGTCATCTCTATATATGTCCAAGCATCCAATATAATATACATAATCTATACAATACTGGCCTCTAGGGCATACATACAACTAACAGGGATAGCCTGGTTGCAATGTTAGTACAGTTTTGTTTTATATGTACATTTGATATTGCGGGGCGAGCGTCCGACATGTGGACTGCCGTCACTGCCTGTTTGTATTATTCTTTTGGGGCACGACCGGGTCGAGATCGATGTACCCGTTGTATGTATATTTTACTTTCTGTACTAAGATTACCCGCGGAGGGGTGCACGGATAGCCGGGTTCTAGAGGGCAACAAGCCCGCATCTCATGGCGTTGAGACGGAAGGGGCTTCACTCTAGAATTGGCGGGCTATTCGCCGCACTCGTAGGGGGTATAGGTTGACCCAGGAGGGGTGTCCAAGTTACCGGATTCCGTGAAGTGCTGGGTAGTCCATTCACGTTGCTGAAGGGGGCTGCCTCGCTTCAGATTTTGGCGGGTAACTTGCCGCGCCCGTAGGGGTCTAGGATCTCATTGCACATGCTATCCACACGACCAGGGGAACGTCGGGTTTCAGTAGCGGCTCTATGAAACCCGGGGATCCCAGATATCTGTATTGTTCTGTGATGCTGGTTACATTTCTGTGATGTTGCATTTTATCACGCCTTGAGCGAAAATTATATATTATATATATACTAGTAGATGTTGTATATGTTTTGCATCCGCGCTAGTCCAGTCCCCGCTCTGTCGTTAGTTAAGTAACCTAACGGGTGATGACGGGACCCAGTGGCGAATGCGGATGGCATATACGTACGTCATTATTTTCGTTCTTTATTGGTGTGATCAATTGATGGGACTGCGTTGATTCGGATCAATGCAAGTTAAACAAACCTATTCTGATGTTGTTGGAACATTTTTCAAAAAGCTGTTATTGCAAGGACGTTCACTTTTGTTTTGCATCGTGGTATTCAGTTGGAATATCCTGCTCCTCAGTCGACGAGGCAAGGGCCGAGATCCTTTCACCGGGAGTGACCCCTTGAACAAAATTTTGCGTCAGGGTAATAACTTCACTATAGCCGATTACTTTTTCTTTGCATCGTAGTATTCAGTTGGAATATCCTGCACCCCATCCTACGGGGAAAGAACCGAGATCCCTTCACCGGGAGTGACCTCTTTAGCAAAGGTTTCCGTTACTATATTTTTCTATAAAGCTATCCGTTCCTTCAACGATATCAAGTTCATTACGTTAAAGGTTTTCGCCAGAAACCATTCGTAGCCCTCCGTCATTTCAGAACAGTAGCACTTAGTATTCATGCTATGTATGTTGGCCTTCATCAAGGCATAGTGTATGGTAGCTATTTGTTACTTTTCTGCAGCATAGATAGATGCGTTGGTTTGGGACAGTCGTACTACTATTTTGGCCTTCGTCAAGGGTATGTACGGGTGGGTTCAAATTAACCTGGATAATGATGGGTAGAACTTGACATGTGACTTATGATATGTTAGCCTTCGTCAAGGTCATAAGAGCATGGGGCAAAAATCCACATCGTGAGTTTCTAAAGAAACTGAAACTTGCTAGATATGCGCATACCTTCTGGAGTGTGATAATGTGAGCGGATTCCGTCACGTTATCATGCGATGATAGTTGGATCCCGATTCCGACTGATGAGTTGGTTTACTCCTCTGGTGATCCCAGCTAATTCTTCTTTCAGGTTTGGGGAAGAATTTGACGTTACAGTGGGAGGTTTCCAGATTAGATAAATTGATAACCATTCTGATCTAGGTTAGAGTGCACGCTGAGTGTTTCTTTTCTCTCTCTCTTTGGCAGTGACCATTGACCCGATCCTAGACTATGACTCAGTGACCAAGTTGACCGAACCTTCTTAACACTGGCTTTTGGATTGTCAGAGTTGCAAACCTCATTGCCACTCCTACTTTTACCCTTTTCTCCGGGACACCCCGTATTACTACGAACGTCCACTTCCATTGGACAAAACCATCGTATGGTTATATATGAACTCAAAGGAATTCGAGGATGGTTTCCGGTTCTGGAGAAAACGGATAGGACTATTCAGTTGTCTTTTCCTTTTACCTTCTTTCAGGTTGCGAGTACTCCTTGGTTTAGGAGGTAGTACACCTATTACGCAAATTGGATAGTATTCTTCCAAACCATAGGCAGGTGCCGACCGGTAGGGAATGAATAAAACCAGTTAGCCTAAACGGTGTACAGAAGGTATTAAGTTAAGACAAAGAAAGGGATTAGTAAGAGGGCAAAGTAAATTGCGATGCTATTCACGACCAAACCAAGTATTTCTTCGCCAATCCTAAATAACCTTTGTATTTCTCCAGGACACTCCGTATCACTACGAAGATCCCAAGTTTATTGGATAATCCATCGTATGGTTATATACGAACTCGAAAGGAACTTGTTACAGTTCGGGGATGGATCCTGGTTCAGGAGAAATAGGAATAAGGTTTATTCGGTTGTCTTTTATCTTCACCTTCTCTCGCATTGCGAGTGCTCCTAGGATTAGGACAGTACACCCATTATGCTTATTGGATAGTCTTCTTCCAAACCATAGGCTGGTGCCGAACGGTAGGGATGGAAGAAAACCAATTGGCCTAAAGGGGTGTACAGAAGGTAATGACTAAAGACATATAAAGGGATTTGGAGAGATGGCAAAGAACTATACGGTTACAGTTGTAAATCTGGATAATGGAAGATGCATTACTAGGAATACCCGGATACCCCATCGAAACATTTCAATGTTTCAGTTTCACTGTGTACTGTTAAAAGAAAACTGATTTCTCGATTAGACACTTACTCCAGGGTATGTATTTACCAGATTTGATTCTCTCATCTGTATGGTTTTACAGATGATGAGTGGGAGTAATTTATTGGGAATTAGGTGATCATCCTCATTATATCAGAATTCGTTGTAATTGGTGATATTTGAGGAAGTCGCTTGGGTTGTTTGCCGGACGGCAAATATTTGGTTTTGAATATCCGTTGTTATGCACCAATTTCAAATTGATATATCTGTATGTCTATTTTTATAGAGTGAGATATACATTTTTTGAAATTATGTCTATGACATTTACCTATATCAGTGGATGGTTAGGCAAGGAGCATTGAACAACGGTGTAATTCTTCTTAACCATAAGTACAGTTTTCAACCTACGACACACAGTGAATGAGTTACTAGACTCAGGAGACTTATACAGAGTATTGTATATTGTCCAGTTTCCATTAGGACAGAGGGGTTGGTCCTCGTACTATATTCTGTTTCCTTGTGACTTCTCTAGTTCTTAGACAGGTGTTTCGTAGAAACACAGGGTATGAGTTTTGAGAAGTTATTAGTATAAGAATAAAGTAGAGAACCAGATATTGCAAGTATCGGGATTCTTCAAGGTGATCGAAGATGTAGATACTTGTATATGGTATTCAGTTGATAGTAATAATTAAGAGAACTTGCTTCTCTTTCAGGTTACTCATAATTGGAAGTACTCCTAAGTTGAGTAACGCTGATCGGCCTTTCTTCTATTTAGTTGACATGCACTGGAGACAGCTGCATGATTTGAATCTGGTTCAATTAAATCAGTGCCTCTGTTTCTATATTGGATATAGAACAGTTCATATCTTGACTTTGTTAAGATACGGGGAGTTGTCCGGCTTATGCTTAAAACCAGACTCCGGATAACTCAAGGCACGTTTCTGTAATGGCTGTTTATGGGTTGACCCGGGCTATGACGAGGGTTGACTTTCTACCATCTGGAAGATCAATAGTGATATTGTTCTTGACTCGCCACAGTTTTAATAAAAATAGATTTTTTCAGAAAACAGTAGTGGGAGTATGGTAGAACTGGAAGTGATTCCAGAACCGCAAACGATTACTGAAGATTTGATAAAGAACCTAAAGATTCAATCTGGTTTGACATTCCATTGGCCACTCCGCAGATGTGGTGGGTAACCTCAGGCACCCGAGAAGTACTTCGGTATGCTCAGGGACGGTGGCAGAGAGGTTCTTGCTTACCCAGACTTGCCATTGCTGTTGTTCCAGACTGTGAGACCCGGCAGGAAGATGAGTATAGCGTCGTTCTAAACTAGCTTTAGAAGTGTACGTCTATATGACTCTGCCAGAGGGTTGTCGTAATCAGTGGGAGCAGCGGAAGCATGGTAGACAAGTAGCTTATGTCTATTTATAGACTAAAGCAGATATAGCGGAGATATATCATCTATTTCTGACGCGACAGTCATAGGTTTGACTTCATCAGAATAGGGGATGGATCTGTTAAGAAGGTAATAGGGTGTGATGTCCTGGTATTCGATGACACACACAGAGTAGGATGTCATATTCCTATACTACGATCGGTTATACTTTGGTCGTCACACAGTAGTTTCTCCACACAGGACTTGGATATTATATCAGACATTCTGGTTACTAGATCTAAGGTTTTAGATCTAGATTTGGGTAGTTTCCCAATAAGGGTACTTAGACAGCATTCTACGAGTATTTAGAATGGACGACTCCTGGCATGGTAGTATACCTGCAGGTGATGGAGTCACCCTCTCTAAAGGTGTCTTACAGACTAAAGGGGAGAGGGATGTGCATGATTGGCAGATCACTTGCTTAGGCATTTGAGTTGATCATGAGATGTCAAGTACCACACCAGATATTGTTCTTGCGGTAGATGCAATAAGTTGATATTAATCCAATCCTGGAGAAACAATCGGAAGCAGTTTTAGAACATAAGTGGATGTTCTAGGGATATGATAATGACAGCCTCCTTTAGGAGACGGTTATCATTCCAGGCTTCCAAGATGACCTGGATGACAGAGTGGCTGTCAGAGTTATAGTTTTCCCTCTGATGAGGGGCAGTATTTTGGACAGGTGGTCCAGGTGGATACTGAGGGAAGGATGGCGCAGGATACTGATTAAGTTCAGTTGACGATACAGTCTAAGAAGTTTGGATTTGGAGTTCATTTATGAGCTAGGTCCCATCAGACATCCAGACATTCTAAGACAGGTATTGCTCATTTTGGGAGATGGCTTTCTCCACGAACATGGGATATAGAGAGACATAGAAAGAAACATCAAAGCGGATCCACTCACTGAGGTTATTCCTCGAACGCAATAGTTTCGCAAATGAGCTTTGTGAGACTGACTAGTAGAGGAGTTGGGTGTTCGGTATCACACGGGCTGTGAGTATGCGACATCGCAATAATTAGCTTTGAGTGCAAGTGGGAGATTGTTGGATATAGTGCCCTCAGAGTCAATTATTGGATCACAGGCACGTGATTGCAATGATTGAGGATGACTTATGCCGGTAGGACAGTCTTACTCGAGATGATAGTATGCTATCTGGTTTATCTTTATCATCGTGTACTGCTTTAGGTGACCTTACGAGTCGCTATTACACGTTGATAGAGCCCCTAGGATTCTTGCTTGACTACCAGCAGTATGAGGGCGATCATATACGTGAGAGCTGGGGTCTATAAGCACATCCTTAAAAGGTCCCTAGTCATGGGAGTTTCGAGACAGGGCATCGATACTCCAGAGTAGACTAGTGTATACAGTCGAGACCCCGACGAGGGACGGTGGCCGGTCTCGCAAGCCACTGGTGTCAGTTGGTTCACCTAAGATGTATACAGGTGCTCATTGGGTTATGAGTACACCGGACAGGACTCGCCGGGAGCCTGCTAGTTGGTATTATACCTGACGTCAGATAGCAGTTCCCTGGTGACATGTGTACAGGTTAGTTCATCGACCTGAGATCGTCATTTGTCTCGTGTGAGTTCCCACTGTACTTATATTACTACCCTACCACGCTCAAAGGAGACGTGCAAACAGGTTTTAGTTGGGTACAGTCCCGAGCCACATGGAGGCAGTGAGCGGATCTGCAGGGGTTCGTCTCTCCCGGTATTGGGGGTGAGGTCACGCTGTGTCTAGGAGAGCCAGTACATGAAAAGTCCTTGGCCAAGGCAGGAGATTTACTGGTAGGTATTCCAGTAGTATCTCAGGGTGTTCTGGGCTACACTCCGACACGACTTGTACCGCTATTGGGGGTCTGACTTTTACCAACCCCCTAGGCCCGCCATGCGATGCTCATAGACGAACGGACCGGACTGTACGGACAGGCTCAGTAGGGTGTCAGGATGAGTTCGCTCATCGACGTCCCTTTTAGTCAATAGCTGGTAGCCCGTCACGTATGGCCGATACCTCTGACGTGCTAGTGGTTAAATCCACAGCCATAGTATTGACGAGTCTTTAGAGTCCGCCACACTCAGTTACTCAGGTTTCGGGCGAAACGCTGTAGAGGCCGTATGGAGATATGGCAGGGTTCGATCAGATACGTGCGGTATTGTACGGATCGTGATCGGACGGATTTTACTAGCTGGATTTGGCTTAAGCCGGATCCTAGTATTAGACAGTGTAGTTTTGTCTCTTTGCATTTGTGTTCAGTGGGAATACAAATGCGGGCATGTATATGCAATAGCGGGGTTTTCCTGTAATTTATTACGGGATCGGTTTTCTGAAGTTGCCAGTTTGCATTCCGTTCCGGCCGGTTTTCCTTTGTTCCTTCACGGCCGGACTTTTAGATGGAGGGGGTTATTTGCAAGTATGCAAATAACTTATTGTGGAGGGGTTTATTGTGTTTGTGGCTTTTCTCATGATGAGATTCTTTTCTAGTCCATTCTTATGCATTTATTGTGATGAGACTGAGTGAGGTTGAGATGAGAAATGTGGTGACCATTTTTCTTTTGATTAATCTCTTTTTTCTTCTCTTGATTAAGATTCATTTTTATCCTCCACCATCTCAAATAGAGGGGCCGTCCACATCCTAGGAGAAAAAGAGAGAGAGTTCATTTTGTGAGTGAATTCATTCATCTCATTTCATTCTATGTTTTCCACAAAATCCCTCACCTCTCCAAAGTTCATTCTTCTCTTCACCTCCACATCCATGGCAACTTCCATAAACCCCAAAGAGACATAGCCTACTACACTATATCTACAGCAAATCTTGGACGCGTCGGCTAGCCAACTTCGTGCCCGAGTTGCCTCGGTCCAGAGGTGGGAGCCCGTAAACGAACCCGGCTACGTGGTGCCCTTTCCGACGAGGAGGTGACGGACGGAGATTCCGCGGGAGATCGGAGTGGAGACGAAGACCGAAGGACACGGATCGCTTGGTATACTTCTCAACCCATCTTTTAGTTTGCTGGTAGCTAGGTTAATGGCCCGATCCGGGTTAAAAGTGCGTGGTGGTGCCGGTTTGCTAGTTTGCAAAGTTTTTCGTTTCCGCGTTTCCGGCGTCGGATCGACGGCCGGGGCGCCGCCGCGGACTTACACCAAATTCCTTCCTACACCTTGGAAAGCATACCGCGTGCGGAAAATAGCAAGGCAGATACATTAGCCAAGCTCGCTAAAGAACTGGCCGACGAGAACCTCGATGACGTAAGGATCGTTGTGCAAAGCCGTCGGGTTCTTGCTCCGGCAGAAGTATCTCCGGAGTCGTCCGAAGAAAAGGGAACGACCGAGCAAATGACCTACAAATAAAAGACTAGGAAAAGGCTGAGGATTGGAGGGAAGTCTTTATAGATTACTTCAAATCCCGTCGAACACCTGAAGATGCGTCCTCAAGACATCAACTTATGAAATGAGCTCTGTCTTTCGCTTTCGTCAATGATACCCTGTATAAGAGATCATTTGATTCTCTATGGCTAAGATGCCTGGGACCTGAAGAGGCAAAGAGAGTCGTCTAAGAAACTCACGACGGACTCTGCGGTTCTCACCAAGCCGGGCCGAAGATGAAGCTGAAGATCAAAAGGATAGGCTATTATTGGCCCACGATGATCCAAGACTGTCTCGAATACGCGAAGCAATGCCATTCGTGCCAGATTCACGGGGACTTTATCCACCAGCATCCGAATCCACTACATCCAACAGTGGCTAGCTGGCCGTTTGAAATGTGGGAGACTGACATAATCGGCCCCATCGAACCAGCGTCGTTCAGAGGACATCGATTCATTTTGGTAACAACTGATTACTTTTCCAAATAGGCAGAAGCAGTACCGCTGAGGGAAGTGAAGACGGAGAATATCCTCTATTTCTTCAAGACACACGCCATTTATCGGTTTGGCACTCCCCGACGGATTATCTCCGATAACGGGCCAGCCTATAGAAGCCACAAGATCAGCCGCTTCGCACAATAGCATAACATAGACTGGAGATACTCTTCAGTCTATAATCCCCGAGCTAACGGTCTAGCTGAGGCTTTTAACAAGACCTTGACGAAGATCATGAAAAAGACGGTGTCTCGAAATAAGAAGGACTGGCATGAGAGACTGCATGAAGCTCTCTGGGAGTATCGAACTACGTTCAAAACAGCCACGAACACAACGCCGTACGCATTGGTATTCGGTACAGAGGCGGTACTCCCCCTCGAGATAGAGTTACCCTCTCTACGAGTGGCAGTTCACTACGAGCTAACGGACGAAGAGAATGCTCACCTTCGGCTTGAGGAATTCGATGCCCTTGATGAAACCCGGCTCATAGCGCAACAAAATCTGGAGGCTTATAAAGCAAAGATGACGCGCTCATACGAAATATTGACTAGGCCGAGGACATTCCTCTAAGGCGAACTCGTGCTAGTGGTCAAAAGACCTATGATCCTCAATCATGCCAAACGGGGGAAATTCGAGCCGAACTATAAAGGCCCGTATATCATAGACAAGGTCTACCAGGGTGGGGCCTACCTACTCCTAGACATGCATGGAGAAAGGCCTTTCAGGCCAATAAATGGTCGCTTCCTGAAAAAGTACTACGCCTGACGAGTCACGGCCTAGGTTAATGATAGATGACGATGACTATGTCTGCTCGCTATCTTCCTAAGCCCAAATTCTATAAGTAGTAGCCGGCTAATGGACCGAAATGTCCTAAAACTAACAACACGAGTCACGACTTAGGCTAATGATAGATGACGGCGACTATGTCCGCTCGCTATCTTCCTAAGCCCAAACTCTATAAGTAGTAGCCGGCTAATAGACCGAAATGTCCTAAAACTAACAATGAACCGAAACGTCCTTAAACTAACAACGGAACGAAACGTCCTTAAACTAACCACGGACCAAAATGTCCTTAAAACTAACGATGGACCACTATGTCCTAAAACTAGCTGTTGACCGAGACGTTGATAAACTACGGTGGATTGCAGCGTCCTAAAGCTGATACAAAAAAAAGAATAAAAAGAGAGAGAGAGAAAAAAGAAAACGGTATGTCCATAAGCAAAATGGGCACGGATGAAAACCCGAAAGGGCTCCGTGAGTAAAAACAGCAGGGCTATCGGCGAGTTTTATGAAAACCCGAAAGGGCGCAACCTCGTTAGAAAAAAAAAAAGAAAGAGATAACGGTATGTTCATAAGCAAAAAAGTCATAGATGAAAACCCGAAAGGGCTCCGTGAGTAAAAACAGCGGGGCTACCGGCGAGTTTTGTGAATACCCGAAAGGGCGCGATCTCGTTAAAAGCACACTTGCATGGTCTCTCGACCATGTAAGAAGAAACCACCTGCATGAGATCCTTACGACTCACAAGGGAGCAACATACTTAGGGATCCCCACGATCCCTAAGGAGAAATTACACTTGCGAGATCCTCACGACTCGTAAGGAGAACCCTCTTATGAGACCCTCATGGCTCATAAGATTTGAAAGTCTTAAGCTACAGGGATCTAAACCTGTTCTTAAGCAACCACCACAACCTCCAACAATGCTCTACAAGCGGTTCAATGCTGACCCTTGTATACAATCCACAGGTGTGAATAAACATTTCCTTAATAAAGTCCCATCCATGACTAGGGATATGTTTGCACGGTGAACAACCCTTATGAGTCCTCTTGACTCATAAGGAGAAAGCACTCTTGTAAGATCCTTACGACTTATAAGAGAACATACACTTAGGAGTCCTCACGATTCCTAAGGAGAAAACGCACCTACGAGATCCTCACGACTCACAGGGAGAAATACCTTCATGAGACCCTTACGGCTCATGAAGTCAAAAGCCTTAGTCGACAGGATCCTAACCCTGTTCGCTAAGCCACCTTTGTTCGACATCGACAGAAGCAAATGATGATTCCCTCCTGGCAATGTCCCAGTTGTAGCGGTGCTGATACCGAAATTGGTGTATAATCCCAAGCTTCAAGTAAGAAGGTAGCAAGCCACACATGCATACGAAATAGCCGAAATGATGGGGCAACTTGCAACAAAATTAGCAAGTAAAAAAAAATGTTTGCATGCAAAATAGCCGAAATGATCGGGCAACTCGCAATAAAAAGCAGTGAGTAAAAATAAAATAAATAGCCAAAATGATTGGGCAACTCGCAATAAAAAGCAGCGAGGAAAAATAAAATAAATAACCGAAATGATTGGGCACCGCAAAAAATAGCCGAAATGATTGGGCAATCACGACCTTCGCGATATAAAAGCTGAAATGATGGAGCACCGCGGAAAGAAATAAAAAATATAAATAAAATTTATGCCCTACAGGTGATATCACATTAATCCCTGTATACAAGCCAGGAGCGCAAACAAAGAAGGAATCACACCTTCCCTCCTTAGGCTCCATCAAAAAAGAAGCCCCTGCTCCAAATCTCGATGGTTCCCAGACAACCTGGAAACCACTTCGACATTCGTCTCACTACAACAGACGCAACGTCATCCACATGACCCCGTTCGGAAATACGTCATCAACATGACCCCGCTCAGAAATACGTCATCCACATGACCCCGTCACGGAAATACGTCATCCACATGACCCCGTTCGGAAATACGTCATCTACATAACCTCGCTCGGAAATACGTCATCCACATGACCCCGTTCGGAAATACGTCATCCACATGACCCCGCTCGGAAATACGTCATCCACATGACCCCGCTCGGAAATACGTCATCCACATGGCCCCGTTCGGAAATACGTCATCCACATGACCCCGTTCGGAAATACATCATCCATCTGACCCCGTCGTGGAAATACATCATCAACATGACCCCGTCTCGGAAATACGTCATCAACATGACCTCGTCACGGAAATACGTCATCCACATGACCCCATCTCGGAAATACATCATCCACATGACCCTGTCTCGGAAATACCCTGCTCGGAAATACGTCATCCACATGACCCCGTTCGGAAATACGTCATCCACATGACCCCGTTCGGAAATACGTCATCTACATGACCCTGCTCGGAAATACGTCATCCACATGACCCCGTTCGGAAATACGTCATCCATATGACCCCGTTCGGAAATACGTCATCCATCTGACCTCGTCGCGGAAATACGTCATCAATATGACCCCGTCTTGGAAATACTTCATCAACATGACCCCGTCTCGGAAATACGTCATCTACATGACCCCGTCTCGGAAATACGTCATCAACATGACCCCGTCTCGGAAATACGTCATTCACAGGACCCCGTCTCGGAAATACGTCATCCATATGACCCCGTTTCGGAAATACGTCATCTACATGTCAACCCCACTAAACACTTATGGGTCCTCTCGATTCGTAAGGAAGAAAACTCTTTTATAAGATCCTTACGACTTATAAGGGTAAACGCACTTAGGAATCCTCACGATTCCTAAGGAGAATATACACCTACGAGATCCTCACGACTCGTAGGGAGAAAAATCTTTATGAGACCCTCACGGCTCATAAAATTGAAAAGTCTTAGGTGACAGATCCTAACCCTATTCCTAAGCCATCACCATCCTACAAAGAGTCCAAGATAGACAGCTATATACTATCTACAGGCCACACTTGCTAAAATCACATGGTAACAACACGGCAAGGAGAAGAAAGTGACAGTGAGGAGAACATTTTATTCCCATTCAGTCGAACGTTCAAGACATATCCATTCATGCATGTGCAAAAGAAGTTTGATGTATAAAATAAACACATAGGAACGAAAGGGCTTGCTATTCATACTTTGGAAAATGCCTACATTGAGGGAAACAGCAAATAAAAACATAACTGAAATGTTTACAAAGGCACGACATCAAATCCAGGGCATGAATTGAGAAACTCAAAAGTAAGGCCATCTAAAATGTTCCAGGCCTTTCGAACCATCCTAGTATTCTTTCTTTCGCGATCACAAGCGTCAGGATTCTCACGGATGTCCTCCACCCTCCGATAGGCAGCAAGTATTGCCGCCTGTTGAAAAGCCTGATGCAGAAGATCGACAAGATTGTCTCGCCTTCTTTTTGAAATTAGGCCCATCAGATACACCGAGTGCACCTTGTCCTCGGCATTATCAAATGCCTTAAGCGGCATGCCTGCACAGAATAGAGGAAGCGCTCCCCAGATCGCTCCCACGATAAGTTTCAAGAGAGAGGAACGTCGAGGAAGCAGTCGACCATTGTATGCACCAAAGCGACCCATAATTTTGGCATACTGGGCGTTTGTGAACTCCCGGTTTTGAGAACGGCCGAGTGAGCGGATGTCTCCATAAGAGATAAGCTCATCAAGATCATACAAATTGGCAGCCATAACGTCTGAAAAAGAGGATCAGTGAGAGTTAGTAGACAGACTGATTAAAAAAGCTTATTAAAACAGATATGGAATTCAAAGGACTCTTGATATCCCTATGGAGAAAACAAATTCTAATTATGACACCTAATAAGTTCGAATTTGTGAGAAATTCTAAAAAGAGAATCTCATTTAATAAGCGACCCTTCGGGTCAAGGAGTTAAACTCCTCGAGAGCAATACTCTGCAGACAGGAATGACACCTGTCGAAGTCAATTATGAAAGGAATTTAAAGAGATTCCCCGAGAATGCTAAGAGCCTGGCTCTGTAAAGATGATGAAAAATCCATCAGAGAAAATTAAAATCAGTTGATTTTTATGAATTAAAAATTTTGGGATCTCTAAGATCCATGAAAAAACTCTTAAAAGTTCTTCATCAAAAATTAAGAAATCTACACATGATTCAAAAGAGCAAGGCTCTGTTTATGGGCTGAGAAACCCCAAAAGATCTCTTTAGATCTATGGGTTCATGAGAGCAAAACTCTGCTAATGAAACCCTAAATGGGTTTTCTGTAGATCAAAGATCTATAAAGAGTAAGGCTCTGTTAATGGGTAAAACCCTAATTTATTAAAATTTATTAAAATTTTTAAAACTTTACCTAAGTTTGGGAAGAGTTTTTACTCTTGAGAAGTTCTTAAATAGAAGAGCTGTGCTCTGAACGAAAATTCTTAAAGAAGATGATAATCATCTAGAGGACCAAAGGTCCTATTTATAGGCATTGAACCGCCTCTTCAACTTCTGAGTTCATCCAAGGGCCTAGATGCTGCCACCGCTGCACTCATGTGTGCGCTACATGAGCGCAACGGTGGGGGGTATTTGTTTTCCCTAATCAGAGCAAAGCTCTGTTTTGAAATTCAAAATTCAAAAGTTGAAGCAACGCTTCAGATCCAGCGCTCTGCGCTGCGCGCCACGTGTCAAACACAGAGGCGCTAGCGCAGGCTGCGTGCCACGTGTCAAACGTATATGCGATAGCGCAAAGTGCGCTGCGCTCTGCGCTGTGCACCACGTGTCAAACGTAGGTGCGCTAGCACAAGGTGCGCCAGCGCTGGAATTAAGAATTCCCCACCGTTAGATCAAAAGATCTAATAATAAATTATTAATTAATCAGAACTAAAATTCTGTTATGGAAAGATCTTTCCAATCTTGTTAAAAACAAGAAGATTACCTTCTGTAAAACAGAAGCCCTAGGATCAAATATCCAACGGTGGGGAAACATCCCCAAATTAATCAGAGAAAGATCTCTTTAACTGATTTAACAAATCAATTTGCCCTATATAAAGGCCCCAAGACTTCAAGTCTGATATAGAGAAACCCCCTTATAAATTTTGAGAAAACTCAAAGAAAGAAAAGCAAGCTTTTAGCAAAAGAACATCATTTCTTCAAGGTAAAGAACATGATTCTTGAACACAGAGATGAAATCATTTCATAAAAAGAAGAACTATTTTCTAAAAAAGATCATAGATCTATAAAGACCAAGATCTTTGCTAAAAAAAAGAGATCAAAAGATCTCATCATAAAAACGAAAGAAGTATTTACTTCATTCACAGATCATTGATCTACAAATGGCAAAGCCCTTTCCAAAATAAGAACTTTTGTTCTTGAATTTTGAGGCAAAGCCTCCTTTAAAAAGAACATAAACTTGTTCTCTGATCATAAATTTGATCAAATGCGCTTTGCGCTACTGAAAAGTGCCTTGCACTCATGAACTGCGCTTTTGCGCTCCTTGGGCCGGCGCTCAGCGCCAAAACGTGCCATGTGTCAACCGCAGACACAACTTGCGCTTTGCGCTTCTGAAACAGAGCACCGCGCTCATGGGCTGGCGCTCAGCGCCAAGCGCGCCACGTGTCACTCACTGGTGCGCCACTAAACTAGCGCAAAGCGCTTATAATTTGAAAGCGCAATGCGCTCATAAACTGGCGCTTAGCGCTAAGCGCGACACGTGTCCGCTACTTGGCAGAAGCGCAATGTGCTCTTTAATTGGCGCAAAGCGCCTGGCGCGCCATATGGCGCACTGTCAGAACACACATTGTTCTTATGAATGCTATGCATTCAATACAAGACAAAGAATGTCAGGTTCTAATGCTTAGCATTATTAAAAGGGGCCAAGCCCAAATAAAGGTTCAACAGCCCAGAACAAGAAAATATTAAACATTTTGATCTTATTGGACTTAGCCCAATATTGGCCATAAGTCCTCAACTTATATTGAACCGAGCCCATCCGCTCATGAATATTCAACAGATTTTAGTCCTAAACTGGGCTACAGATCTTCCAATCGATTCACACCGGTTCGAGGGTACATCTCTTTACTCCTCTGAGATCTGTTGTTGTAATCCTTCAACGTTTTCAGAGAGGTGATGGGTCCCGACAACCACACATTACTACGGACTGTGGGGTCCTCAAACTCATGGAATACGATGTCCTTAACCTGGACTGTGAGGTCCTTAAACTCATAGACAATGATGTCCTTAAACTTTATAGACTATGACGTCTTTAAACTATGGACTGTGGGGTCCTTAAACTCATGGACTACGATGTCCTTAACCTCGGACTGTGGAGTCCTTAAACCGATGGACTACGATGTCCTTAACCTGGACCGTAATGTCCTTAAACTAACATTGGACCGTAATGTCCTTAAACTAACATTGGACCGTAATGTCCTTAAACTAACTAACCATAATGTCCCTAAACTAAACAATAGAGTCCAATTGTTCTTTTGTTGGATCTAAACGATCCCGTTAAGTTGATCTTAGTCTAAAAATTAGACTAACGATCCTTAACAAACGTTTAAGTTGATCTTAGTCCCAAATGAGGCTAACGTATCCTTAAACCCAAACCAAAACCCAAATCTAAGAAGATACGGATTTGGACTAATCTACGCCCTACGGGCGACAACATAAATTAGTCTCCGTATACAATCCACGGGCAACCACAAACAAAACAAACACCCACGACATGAAGTGACCATCTGGAGAAGGAGAAAGTTGTTACCGCGATGCGGTAGCGTAATTAACTGCAGGGTCTTGCGCTTGCAGGGAAGAGCGTCCCCACAATCAAAACCCCCTCACAACGAGGGGGAATCTGACGAAGTCTACTACATCGGCCGCATCCGTTTAAACCTTCGATACATGGTGTCATAAATCAACTTAGCATCTTCGGAGAGGTGTACGGATAGCACCAATTAGCATCTGCCCCAAATTTCAGGCAAGACGAACCTGCGCGGTCGCGTCTCCGATTTTCGGTGGGGAACAGTACCATTCAAACAAACTCATCGACAAGCTCAGTTCTACAACAGGATTTGGAACGTCCCCGGAACTCAGAGAAAATTGCCCAACGGAAAAATGGAAACGATCGGGCTTGGATATGTCCAGTCCAAGAAACGGGAGCAGTTCCATGGCTGCCATGTCATAAAGGACCTTGATGAAGAAGAGGATGCTCTTTTAAAAGACGCTGACATTGAACCAGAACGAAGTCCTACCATAAAGGTGCCGAGTCCGTCGTTTGAAGAACAGATGGATAAGCTAATAAGGGAAGCGAGTTAAAAGGCTCGGAACGACCACAGCCGCAAATTGTCCATTTACGAGAAAGCCAAGATGCAACGCCTCCTTCAGCAGGCTACGGAAGACGACAATGCCCTTCGCCGTCAGCCCGCCATGCATTCCCAAGACAAGAAAAAGGCCCGACGCAGAGGAAAAACAAGTTAAAGAATGGAAAAAACGTTCGAAAGCGGCAAAACGGATCCAAAAGGCCACGTGATCGAGAAAAGGTCAGCCAGAATCAGTTTCTTATGAAAAAGATGGGTCGAGCATATTCTTTCCCTTAAGACAAGACACGGAGGATCTTTGACCTCGTCGTGAAACATCAAATGATTATACTCCCGGAGTCTAAGCACCCCGATCAAGCAAACGAGGTTCGCCACCCGAATTATTGCTCCTATCTCCGAGCGATGGGACATCCTCTTGAAAACTGCTTCATTTTGAAAAACTGGGTCAAAGACCAATATCAGCTCGGAAGGTTCGCTCTATTCAACAGTTGGAAGGTAGTCCTATCACAAAGGCATGTGCCAAAAGCAACGTATATAGAAGAAGTAGAACCAGATCAACATCGGTATTGGAAACGATCTCGTACCTGTCACGTGATAACGCCGTCAGAAGAAGGAGTGCCCGAGAATATGAATGACCTCTCCTGGTACTTCGAAAATGAGGATGAAGATGAGTTGATCTCAGAATTTCTACCGGCGCCAAAAGAGTTGGAAGATGGGATACAAACTACTGCGGACAACCTGAGGAAAATCGACTTAGGGATGACTAACGACCCGCGGCTTACGTTCATCAGCGAGCTGCTGTCTAAAGAATAGGTGGCTATGCGAAAAGACGTGCTCATGCAGTATAAAGACTGCTTCGCATGGAACTATTCCGAGATGCCGGGGCTAGATCCGGAAATAGCTGTGCATAAATTGGCTATATTCCCGAACGTCAAGCCAGTCAAACAAGCACCAAGAAGGATGCGGCTCGAACTTGAAACCAGTATCAACACCGAGGTCAAGAAGCTAATTGACTCCGGCTTCGTCTAAGAAGTTCAATACCCTGACTGGATCGCTAACATTGTCCCAGTGATGAAGATAAATGGGACGGTACGCATCTACGTGGACTTCCGGGACATCAACAAGGCCTGTCCGAAGGATGATTTTCCCGTACCTGTTACCGAGCTAATGATAGACAACACGTCCACTCATGAAGTCTTCTCCTTCATGGACAGGTCATTAGGGTACAATCAAATAAAGATGCATCCCGAAGACCAGAAGCATACTGCTTTCCGGACTCCTTTGGGCATATTCTGCTACAAAGTGATGTCTTTCAGTCTGAAGAACGCTGGCGCTACCTATCAGAAGGCCATAACAAAGATTTTCGATGACCTCATACATGAAATCGTCGAATGCTATATCGATTACCTCGTGGTGAAAAGAAAATCACACGAGGAGCATTGGGAGCATCTGAAGATAGTGTTCCAACGTCTTCGGAAATACAACCTAAAGAAGAACCCTCTCAAATGTGCGTTCGGGGTTTCCTCGGGCAAATTCCTAGGATTTATCATACGACACAGGGGCATCGAAATAGACCCATCAAAGATCAAGGCGATTATGGAAATGCCTCTGCCAAGAACTCTCAAGCAACTGCGGTCTCTACAAGGAAAGCTCGCGTATATCCGGTGGTTCTTAGCCAATCTCTCTGGCAAATGCCGCCCCTACAGCCATTTAATGAAGAAGGGGACACCGATCGTCTGGGATCGCAAATGCCAAAGCGCACTGGATGAAATCAAGCAATACCTGCAGAATCCGCCGGTACTGACCGCTCCGGTCAAGGGAAACCCCCTCATCCTGTATACAACCGCCCTTGAAGGTTCCTTAGACGCGCTATGGGCACAGGAGAATGACTAAGGGAAAGAGAGAGAGCCCTCTACTATTTGAGACGAGTTCTCCTGGGGGCAGAAAGAACTACTCCCCCATCGAAAAACACTGCATGGCGTTAATCTTCGCGATAACGAAGCTCAGACACTATGCGTTGGCGCATGAGGTCCATCTCATATCAAAGGTGGATCCTCTCAAGTATTTGATGTCAAGAGCCATACTAACGGGGCGGCTCGCTAAATAGGCCTTACTCTTAATGGAATTCTCGATAACATACCGACCTCTCAATGTGGTGAAAGGCCAGGCCATAGCCGACTTCCTCGCTGAGCAGCCGATACCTACCGATTCACCCCTAAACTGCGAATTGCCAGACGAGCACACGTTTGGCACGATCGACAGGGAGAAAGGGGGAGTGATACCCGGTGGGAACTCTACTTCGATGGGGCATCTTCCATGAAGAAGCGAAAGCACTGCTCCCCCATAATCAAATCTGGGGCAGGCCTCATCTTCGTGACTCCATAAGGAGGGATAATGAACTTTGCCTTTTCCCTAATAGAGCCGAGGACGAACAATGAAGCAGAATATAAAACTTTGATAGCAGGTCTCGAGATCGCTATCGACATGGAAATCGAAAACCTCCGTATCTACGGAGACTCCCAACTGGTTGTTAGTCAAGTAAACGACGACTATCAGACGTGCAAACCAAAGTTTGAAAACACGGCGAAAGAGTGCAACAGTTGCTGACTTAAATCCCTTCCTACGTCCTGGAAAGCATACCACGTACAGAAAATAGCAAAGCGGATGCATTAGCCAAACTCGCTAAAGAACTGGCTGACGAAAACCTCGATGACGTAAGGATCATTGTACAAAGCCATTGGATTCTTGCACCAGCGGAAATATCTCCGGAATCGTCTAAAGAAAAGGAAGCGACCAAGCAAACAGCCCTACAAATAAAAGACCAGGAAAAGGCTAAGGATTGGAGAGAAGTTTTTATAGACTACTTCAAATCCCGTCGAGCACCTGAAGATGCATCCTCAAGACATCAGCTCATGAAACGAGCTCTGTCTTTCGCCTTCGTCAATGATACTCTATATAAGAGATCATTTGACTCCCTATGGCTAAGATGCCTGGGACCAGAAGAAGCAAGGAAAGTCGTCCAAGAAATTCACGACGGACTCTGCGGTTCCCATCAATCTGGACCAATGATGAAGTTGAAGATCAAAAGAATGGGTTACTATTGGCCCACGATGATCCAGGACCACCTCAAATATGCGAAGCAGTGTCACTCAAGCCAAATTCACGGGGACTTTATCCGCCAGCATCCAAATCCGCTCCACCTGACAGTAGCCAGCTGGCCGTTCAAAATGTAGGGAACCGTTATAATTAGTCCCATCGAACCAGTATCCTCCAAAGGACATCGGTTCATACTAGTGACGACCGATTACTTTTCTAAGTGGGCAGAAGCAGTGCCGCTAAGGGAAGTGAAGACGGAGAATATCCTCTATTTCTTCAAGACTTATGTCATCTACCGGTTCGGTATTCCGCGATGAATTATCTCGGACAACGGAGTGGCCTACAGAAGTCACAAAATCAGTCACTTCGCACAACAGCATAACATAGACTGGAGATACTCTTCGATTTATAATCCCCGTGTTAACGGTCTAGCTGAGGCTTTCAACAAAACCTTGACAAAGATCATAAAGAAGACGGTGTCCAAAAATAAAAAGGATTGGCACGAGAGACTGCATGAAGCACTCTGGGCATATCGGACCACGTTCAAGACGGACACGAACACAATACCATTCGCGTTGGTATTCAGCGTAGAAGCGATACTCCCCCTCGAGATAGAGCTACCCTCTCTACGAGTAGCGGTTCATTACGAGCTAATAGGCGAAGAGAATGCTCATCTTCGACTTGAGGAGCTCGACGCCCTCGATGAAACCCGTCTCATGGCGCAGCAAAACTTGGAGGCTTACAAAGCAACGATGACGCGCTCATACGAGAGTTTGACCACGCCGAGGACATTTCGACATGGCGAACTCGTGCTAGTGGTCAAGAGACCTATGATCCCTATTCGTGCCAAACGGAGCAAATTCGAGCCGAACTATGAGGGTCCGTACATCAGAGACAAAATCTACCAAGGCGGGGCTTACTTGCTCATGGATATGCATGACAAAAGACCCTTCAGGCCAATAAACGGCCGGTTCCTGAAAAAATACTACGCCTAATGAGTTGCGGCCTAGGTCAACAATAGATGATGACGCCTATGTCCGCTCGCTATCTTCTCAAGCCCAAACTCTATAAGTAGTATCCAGCGAAGCCGTTGTCTCCAAAATGGTAACAACGGACCGAAACATCCCTAAATTAATAATGGACCAAAATGTCTTTAAACTAATAACGGACCGAAATGTCCTGAAACTAACTACGGACCGAAACGTCTTTAAACTACTGCAAACCGCAGCATCCTAGGGCTGACACAAAAAAAAAGAAAAAAACGGTACGTTCATAAGCAAGATGGGCACGGATGAAAACCTGAAAGGGCTCCGTGAGTAAAAACAGCAAGGCTACCGGCGATGTTTGTGAAAACCCGAAAGGACACAGACTCGTAAAAAAAAATTTCATGCACACTTGCAAGGTCCTCTCGACTTTGTAAGGAGAAAATACCTGCGTGAGATCCTTACGACTCATAAGGGAGCAACACACTTAGGGATCCCCACGATTCCTGAGGAGAAATTACACTTACGAGATCCTCACGACTCGTAAGGAGAACCCACTTATGAGACCCTCACGACTCATAAGATTCATAAGCCTTAAGCTATAGGAATCTGAACCTGTTCTTAAGCCATCACATTTCCCAGACTGCCCTACAAACGGTTCAATGTTGACCCTTCTATACAATCCACGGGCACAAATAAACGTTTCCCCCATCCGGTTCCACCAATGGCGTGAAATTTCCTCATGTGGTGAATGAAACTTATAAGTCCTCTCGACTTATAAAGAGAAAACATTCTTGTAAGATCCTTACGACTTATAAGAGAACACACACTTAAGAATCCCCATGATTCTTAAGGAGAAAACGCACCTATGAGATCCTCACGACTCGTAGGGAGAAACACCTTTATGAGACCCTTACGGCTTAGAAATTCAAAAGCCTTAGTCGACAGGATTCCAACCCTGTTTGCTATGCCATCTTTGTTTAAATCGACAAAGGCAAATGATGATTCGCTCCTGACAATATCCCAGTTGTAGCGATACTGATGCCTAAATCGGTATCAAATTCCAAGTCCTTTCACGGCAAATGATGATTCGCTCCTGGCAATATTCCAGTCGCAGCGATGCTGATGCTAAGATTGGTATCAGATCTTGAGTTCCATACTCGCAAAAAAAAATTCATATGAAATAGCCGAAATGTTTGGGCAACTCGCAATAAAAATCAGCGAGTAAAATATATGCATATAAAAAATAGCCGAAATGATTGGGCACCGCGAAAAATAGCCAAAATGATTGAGCAATCGCGACTTTCGCGATATAAAAAGTTGAAATGATAGAGTATCGCGGAAAGAAATAAAAAAAATGAAAGAATGAAACTTTTGCCTTGCATGTAAGTCCATACTGACCCCTGTATACAATCCATGGGCACAAACGAAAAGGGAACCACATGTCCCAACAAACTCTGTCAAAGGAAAAGTCAGATCTCGACAGCAACATCTGCATCCCAGAAGACCAACAACGACGTTCCTCCTCATGCCAGTAGGGCATGGACGCGACACCACCAATCGGAGCTATGACAAAGTCCCTGGTTCCAAGACACTATGGTTCACAGACAACCTAGAGTCAGCCCCGACACCGCAGAAAGAGGAGCAGGTCAACCCGACACCTCCATCTTGGAAACACGTCAGCCAGTGACCTCCGTCTCGGAAATACGTCAGCCAATGACCCTGTCGTGGAAATACGTCATCCAATGACCCCGTCACGGAAATACATCAGCAAATGACCTCGTCTCGGAAATACATCAGTCAATGACCCTATCGCGGAAATACATCATCTAATGACCCCGTCACGGAAATACATCAGCAAATGACCCCGTCTCAGAAATACGCCAGCCAATGACCCCGTCGCGGAAATACGTCAGCAAATGACCCCGTCTCGGAAATACGTCAGCCAATGACCCTGTCGCGGAAATACGTCAGCAAATGACCCCGTCTCGGAAATACGTCAGCCAATGACCTCCGTCTTGGAAATACATCAGCCAATGACCTCCGTCTCGAAAATACGTCAGCAAATGGCCTCCGTCGGGGAAAAACGTCAGCCAATGACCTCCGTCTCGGAAACACGTCAGCAAATGACCTCGTGGCGGAAATACGTCAGCAAATGACCCTGTCACGACCCGAAAGTACGGAACGTGACCGACACTTAGATTACGAAGCGTCTAGAGGCGCAATGTAACCTAAGTAAGCCGAAGCCCAGAAATCTAACCATAAAAGAAGAAGAAGTAAAAGAAAACATGAAGAAAACAAGTTTAAAAACAACATCCAATTTTTCTCAAAAATTTCGGCAGAGTCTCCTTTGTAAAAACTGGCCCCAAACGGGTACAAACAAGAATAAATACATACAAACAATAAAAAGTATCCCCAAACGGGAGCTAGCTCAACGCCAAAAGGTGGAAACAACCACACCAATGCATAATAGTATACAATGCCAAAGGGCGAGGTTCAAAACTCAAAAGAAAACAAAACCACCAGATCAGAATAATACACGCGACTCTAAGGTCGAAATAAATACATGGTCCAGTAAACTATCAAGTAAATACAAGTTTGGTTGATGGAGCTTTCTAGATACAAATGAAATAATAAAAATACAACGGCGGTTCAGATACAAATGAACCAACCTACCGTGCAAATCACCCGGAATGAAAATGATGTGCCAGCAACTGCCAAGGGACCCTGTACACCAACCTGTAATAAAATTTGGCACAACAGGGGTGAGTTGCCAACTCGTGAGTAGAAGACATCTACGAAAAAAATCGAATGCACAACGCTATCCTAGGTCATAATAATACTCCGTGCTCGTGTCAGTATCTCAAGTAATAATATGTCCTGTTAATGAATATGCATGCAATATGAATGTAAAACAATCAATCCTGAAATCTAGATGTATCTGTATAAAGAAAATCTTTAGCTTTTATCATGGTAAAGTGTGTATAGAAATCTGAAATATCAACGATGAAATCCATGGAAATCCATGTCAAGCATCGACATAAAACATGTAAATCTTAAGTCTCAATACCTCATAGTCTCAATATCTCGGGCTCCGTCAGTCCGGATCGGCCCATATCATCAAATCTCACGACAACGGTCGGTATCCTCCGGATATCCGCCGCGCCAGACATCACCGGTAGGTAGTCCTCCCCTGCCAGGCTCATCGTCTACAACTCGATCTTCTTGCCCCGGGGTACCATATCGGGCCCACCATGTACCCGAAACAGTTCATCCACTCCTCGAATTGGGTCTCGAAATCCAACAGAAAACATGAAATCTCATGGTGGACGACACATACATCACGAGAAAACCGCATCTTATGTTTTAAAAAGAGAGGAGGAGAGAGAAAGAAGTTTTTATATATTTTTGCGGTTTTCCCCGAAATCCAGAAATCTCATAGAAAACCAAAATCCCAAAATCATGAGTAAGTATATGATAAGTGTCGGCATATACCCATAATACTGCATGATAAAATGGAAATATGAATGCATGAAATGTCTAAGTAATCAATGCCATGTCTATACTAATCCCAGAGAGCAATCACGATATTACATCAATCTAGCTGTTAGCTGATTGCATCAATAAACGATAATATGATCTAAAGTGTACGTGACATAGCAATTACCGATGATGATGTGTGTGAGCCGGAAAATAAGTGTGTGGAATATGCGCATCATCGGTAATGGTGCTAGTGTCCTAACAGGCAGAGTTTGATTCTGATTATAGAAACATATGTATGAACATGCAACATTATGATTACAGTATGAATGTAAAGACAGATGTGCAATAACCACTCATTTGATATACAAGTATAACTACAACTATATGTCTCGAGCCTAACTAGTGTCCATCTAATTTCCTAAAGAACTAAACCTAAGAACTAGTCGATAAGAAATAAGGGTACACCTAAAGTCTGAGTCCATATCTCTAATAGTCGGCGATCCAGCCTCAATAGCATCACGTACGTAGTACGGTTTCCTCGAAACAAGAGTGCGGATCAATCATCACATCTATGCCTCGTACGGTAAAATCCATCGTACGACATCCCAATATCGGGGTACGGGTCGAGTATCACCTATATGTCTCATCAATCGTATAATATCATTATCAACACATGTCATGATCAAGGTGCTATACTGTAATCGCATATATCAATCACATATCATTGTCAGCATAAATATACATCGTTAATTTATCCTCAGAAATGTCATGTCACATATATCATATCTTGATCAAGTCACATATGTCAAGTCGTGATTAAGTCACGCCTATAAGATATCGAAATCAAGTTACACCTTTATGATATCGCAATCAAGTTACATCTATATAATGTCGTAATCAAGACACACATATAACATATCAGAATATCAATCACATGTTACGGTTCGGGTGCTATTTTAGAGTCCCATGTACCTCTATATCATCACCACCCTTTATTATCTACGTATACCTATTCATTATATCATTTTTTTTAATGATCCGCTAACATCATAATACGACCGTATAGTCAAGAATCACGGCATCAAGCCCAGCTATATTGTTTCATTCCCTTGTATCATATCACATCATCATATTACATATACGTGTTGTGTGTATATATATATATACCTACACCTAGTCCTATATATATATATATATATATATATACACATACACGTATACACCACGTCGAGTCTCAGTATGTGCGTGTGTGTATCTACCTGAAACCTACGACTCTCCTCCAAGATATTCATCCTCGGGTAAGGTCTTTCTAAATCAATCTAGTCCAACCTAAGGTCACTACTAGGGTCCTACTCACCGAAATTCTAAGGTCACGTCTGGGTTCCTAATAACAATAAGTACTTAATCCTATTCTACGCTTGCGGGGATGCTAAACGCCATCCACCCGACTTCCCCCATAGATATACATCTACTCACCTGGTCCTTGTCTGCCGAAGACGGTGTCGCCATCCCATTCTTCATCGTCCGCAGTCCATGTGAGGGGTACCTATACGAAAACATATATAGTATCGTAAACTAAATCACGGACAAAAGTCAAAACGACACACGGAACGCGCATAGGTCAAAACCTATGTCCCGTTCACGCAAAAGAACCAAATATCGCTCGATATCGGCGTACAAACTCCGATTAATCGAGATAAACATCAACAACCAACTCATAGTTTTAAAACTCATTAGTTATAATATAAAACATTATTTAATTCATCGAAACCCTAAAATCGATCAAATCATCCAATTCCGAAAAACCTTGAAAATGTCAATTCACCGTTTTACTTCAAAACTTGGCGTTTAAATGAAACTAATGGTCATAAAACTCATTAAATAGCATAACTGGACTATAGAAACTATTACTATATTTTTATTACACAAATTTGTATGAATTTGGAATTTCTAGTTTGCAACCTTTATCAATTTTCAACATCTTACAAGTAAAATTCCACAATTCCACAACTAAACTTGATTTTACATGAATTAATGTCTTAACCTACAATTCATGATGATAATAATATAATTAAACCATAAATTATATTTTAAATTTCATTTATTTAAGAATTTACAAATTCTAGTTAGCTAAAATAGCATTTTTATTAGTAGTTTTCAATTATCAAAAGAAACTAATGACTAAACTAAGTTTTTCATTCCTTAAACATGTCAATATCCTCATTAAGACCACAATCTAGTGTTACAAATATAAATTGGAATTTTATTTCACCAAAAATTATGTTTTATAGAAACCTAGTTAGCAAAATATTTAATTTAAACAATTTTAAATGAATAAATTATAATTCAACAACCATGCAAGATTTTTCAATTCTAAAAGTGTTAAACTAATTATTATAACCCTATTTAATTAATAAAAACCATAACTTAATTTTATAACCCTAACTTGAATTTTTAAAACTTGAAGATAGAATTAATTTATTAATTCTAATTATGCTAGAATGAAACATTAAATAACAATAATCAAAAGAGTGAGATTTATACCTTCACAACATGAAACCCAAGCATGAAATAAGCCCCCAAAATAATGGTTTCCATCTCCAAGATCCATGCCCAAGAGGTTAAAGAATATTGGGTAAAGATTAAATATGGATTTTGGGGTTTATTTTGGAATTTTTTTGATGGAATTTGATGATTTTTTTATGCAAGTGAAGGGGGTGGAATTTTGGGGCAGTCTTGGGGAGGAGGCCGGCCACTTTGAGGTAGGGAAAAAGAGAGGAAGAAACACATGAGGAATGGTGTAGAAACTCCTCCAAAATATCATCATCATAATGTCTTTTCACAACTTTATTTAATAATTTTTCCTCTTCAAAAATTGATCCTAGAAAAATCTAGAATCATGAAAATGTTTGAGAAAGAATTTTGCATAAAAACACTTGATTCTAATATTGCATGGCTCATTTTGTAAAATTAACCCATTTCAAATTTGAAATTTACACTAATTTAGTGCAAAAATAAAGCTTATGTTAATATTTAAAATAATTAATTTAGGAAAAATATTTAATTAAACTAAAAATTTATAAGTGACTAAATAAACACCATTTACTAGTAATATCATAATTAAAATAGGTATTTTTAAATTTATAGTGAAAAATAATTACGGTTTTGTTTTACGAAAAATACGTTTTACTTTACCGAAAATCATAAAATTCACTTAAACGATTTTATTTATTTAATTATTTATTTAATTTTTTTTTAAAATGTTACAGACCCAGTCTTGGAAATACATCATCCAATGACCCTATCTCGGAAACACGTAAGTAAACTACCCCTGTCTCGGAAATACGTCAGCAAATGACCTCCATCCCGGAAATACGTCATCTGATGACCCCGTTTCGGAAATACGTCATCCAATGACCTCGCCTCGATAATACGTTAACAAATGACCTTCCCATCGGAACAGTGCTTCTACTCGGAAATAAGTCAACCTACCAACCACTTATGAGTCCTCTCGACATGTAAAGGGGAAAATTCTCTTGTGAGATCCTTACGACTCTCAAGAGAAAACGCACTTAGGAATCCTCACGATTCCCGAGGAGGAAATACACCTATAGGATCCTCTTGACTCGTAGAGAAAAAAATCTTTATGAGACCCTCACGGCTCATAAAGCTGAAAAGTCTTAGGCGGCAGATCTGAACCTATTTCCTAAGCGATCATTGCCCTGCAAGGAGGTCAAGATGGACCATCTACAAGCCACACTCGCCAAAGTTACATGCCACTGAAATGGAGGTGCTACTCAAGGGTACGTAAACTACTTTGCGCCAAGTCAAAACAAAAAGGCATGACCCATGGACGTCAACCACATACTATACAAGGCAGTAATGGGAACATTTGATTTGCATCCAATTAAGCGTTCGAAGCGTACCCACTCATGTATGTGCGAAAAGGATTAATGCATAAAATAAATGCATAGAAAGGAAAAATTTGTTATTCATACCTCAGAAAATTCTTACATCTATGAAAATAATAAAAAAAAACATCATTAAAATGTTACAATCGTAAAACACTGAATCCAGGACATGGATTGAGAAATTCAGAAGTAAGGCCGTCTAAAATGCTTCTGGCTTCTCTGACCATTTTCATGTGCATCCTCTCGCGAGTGCAAACGTCAAGATCTTCACTGATGTCGTCCGTCCTCTGATAAGCAGCGATTATCGTCGTCTGTTGGAAAATTTGATGCAAGATATCAACAAGATTATCTCGCTGCCTCTTCAAGATCAGGCCCATCAAATATATTGAGCGCACCTTGTCTTCAGCATCATCCAGTGCCTTAAGCGGCATGGCTTCGTAAAATCCAGGAAGTGCGTTCTAAATCGCTCTCACGACGATCGTCAAAAGAGCGGAGCAACGAGGAAGTAGTCGACCATTGTATTCATTAAAGCGACTCATAATCTCATCGCATTGAGCATTTGTAAACTCCTGGTTTTGACAACGACCTTGTGGACGAATGTCTCCATAAGAAATAATTTTGTTAAGATCATACAGATGAACGGCCATAGTGTTTGAAAAGGAAAATCATTGAGAGTTTAGTGGTCAGACTGATCAAGAAAATGCTTATTGAAACAGACACGTGAATTTAAACAACTCTTAATATCTTCACAGAGAAAACAAGTTCTGATTAAGACACACAACAAATTCAAATTTGTGCAAATAAAGGAGAAATCTTAAAAGGATTCTCATTTAATGAGAAGCCCCTCGGGCCAAGGAGTTAAACTCCCTCGAGAGCAATGCTCTGCAACAGAAATGACATCTGTCAAAATTAATGATGAAGGGAATAAAAATTCCCCCAAAAATTCTAAAGAGCTATGCTCTGTGAAAATGATGGAATCATCCATCAAAACCCTAAAAAAGCAAAGCTTTTACAGAGTTAAAAACTCCGAGATTTTTAAGATCTGCAAAACGAACTCTAAGAGTTCTTCATTAATGGATTAAGAAACCCTAAAAAGGATCTCTTTAGATCTATGATCTAAGAAAGAGTAAAGCTCTGTTAAGAAACCCCAAAAAAGATTTCTTTAGATCTATGATCTAGGAAGAGCAGAGCTCTGTTTTAATTAACGGTTCGAAGATCTGTAATCTAGTAAGAGCAAAGCTTTGTTTAATGGGGTTTAAACATGATTCTTACCTGTTTGAACTAAGAAAGTTCTTAGGGCAGAGAGCTATGCTCTGAAGAGAGAATTCAATTCTCAGAAAAAACAAGAAAGGGAGAAGATGAACAGAAGTCATCCCAAGGGCCAAAGGCCCTATTTATAGGCGCTGGAAGTCGATCCAACTTCCAAGACAATCCAATGGTAGAAAGGCTGCCACCGCTGCACTCACGTGTGAGCCACGTGAGCGCAACGGTGGGGGGCATTTGTTTCCCCCAATCAGAGAGCAAAGCTCTATTCAAAATTTAAAATTTGAACTGAGGCAGCACCTCATGAGAGCGCTTGCGCTAAGAGCGCTAGCGCTAAGAGTCAAAGACTCTAAGACAGCGCTTCACGTGCAAAGTAAGAGAACGCTAGCGCCAAGAGCGCCAGCGCTAAAGACTCTGAGGCAGTGCCTCACGTGCAAAGCACGAGAGCGCTGGCGCCAAGAGCGCTGGCGCTAAGAGTCAAAAGACTCTGAGGTAGCGTCTCACGAGCGAAGCACGAGAGCGCCAGTGCTAGAACTAAATGTTCTCAACCCTTAGATCAAAGATCCAACGAAGATGATAAATTATCAAATTAGCATAATAAAATTCTGTTGAGAAAATACTCCTCAAATCTTTCCAAACAAAAAAGATTGTGCTTTGTGAATTAGAGCACCGTTGGATCAAAGATCCTATGGTGATTAAAAATCACCAAGATACAGAATAAGTTCTGTATGGGAAAATATTTTCCCAATCTTGTTAAAAACAAGAAAAATGTCTTCTGTAAAACAGAGGCCCTTGGATCAAAGATCCAATGGTGGGAAACATCCCCAAATCAGTCAGAGATCTCTCAACGAGAGATTTCCTTAACTGATTCAACAAATCAGCCTCCCCTATATAAAGCACCCAAGACTTCAAGTCTTGAACAAAAAGAAAAACCTCCCTATAAGTTTCAAGTTCTCAGAAAAGAAAAAGTGGAGAGTAAGCTCTAAGAAGAAGAACCTTCTTCAAGGTTAATAAAAAGAAGAGAGATCATAACATCTCCTCCATATTTGAGAGTTTAACTCTCACATCATAAGAACTTAGTTCTTTTTCTAGATCACAGATCCATGAGACAAAGTCTTTCATAAAGAAAAACAAAAGAGAGCATAGCATCTCCTCATAAAAGAAGAACTCAGTCTTAGATCCATGAGACAAAGTCTCTCATAAACGAAAATTTAATTCTCAGAGCACCGAACTGATTAGAGCTGCCAAAGAAGCGCCTTAGCATTCCAATTTATAAGAAGCGCCTTAGCGCTCCAAGTCTGGCGCTCAGCGCCCAACACTCTACGTGCTCCTCACGTGGGCTCTATTTTAAAAGAAGCGCTTTAGCGCTCCAAGTCTGGCGCTCAGCGCCCAACGCTCCACGCGCTATTTACGTGGGCGCTATTTTAAAAGAAGCGCTTTAGCGTTCCAAGTCTGACGCTCAGCACCCAACGCTCCTCACGTGGGCGCTATTTTAAAAGAAACGCTTTAGCGCTCCAAATCTGGCGCTCAGAGCCAAGCGCTCCATGCGCTCCTCACATGGGCGCTATTTATAAGAAGCGCCTTAGTGCTCCAAAGTCTGACGCTCAGTGCCAAGCGCTCCACGTGCTCCTCACGTGGGCGCTAAGGAATTACAAAGCGCTCTGTAAATAAATCCCCAGCGCTATAAAAATGTTCAACACTCAATAAAAGACAAAAAAGAAAAGGTGTGTCAGAACCCAAATCAATGCTCAGCATTGTTGAATAAAAAAGGTACTGAGCCCAAACAAGTGTTCAACACTTTATTCAAAACTGGGTGGACTGAGCCCAAGATGGCCACAAGTCCCTAATTCAGATCAACCGAGCCCATGTGCTCACAATCTCTTTAATTGGTCTTAGTCCTAAACCTGACTATAGATCTCCCAACCAACATTGGTTCAAGGGTACATCTCTTCATACCTCTGACACATGTCGTTGTAATTCTTCAACGTCTTCAGAGAGATAGAGGGTCCCAATAACCAATAACTTTTGTACATCCCTAAACGGGTAAACCAAAACCTTACAGACTATGATGTCTTTAAACCATACAGACTACGATGTCTTTAACCTTATGGACTACGATGTCCTTAAACCCAATGGACCGCAATGTCCTTAAACTAAAACGATAGAGTCTAAATACTCTTTCATTGGATCTAAATGATCCCAAAATCTTGTTAAGTAGATCTTAGTCTAAAATTAGACTAATGTATCCTTAACAAGCATTTAAGTTGATCTTAATCTTAAATGAGGTTAACGAACCTTAAAACAAACCCAAATCTAAGAAAATACGGATTTGGACTAATCCACGCCCTACGGGCGACAACATAAATTAGTCTCCGTATACAATCCACGGGAAACCAAAAATAAAACAAACATACACGATATGAAGTGACCATCTAGAGAAGGAGAAAGTAGTTACCGCTATGCGGTAGCGTAATTAACTGCAGGGGCTTGCGCCTGCATGGAAGAGTGTCCCCATAATCAAAAACCCCTCGTACACGAGGGGGAATCTGACGAAGTCTGCTACAACAGCCGTATCTGTCTAAACCTCCGATATACGGTGCCATAAATCAACTTGGCATCTTCGGAGAGGTGGACAGATAACACCAAATAGCATCTGCCCCCAAATTTAGGCAAGACGTTTGTCTTCCGGGCTTTCGGCGGTGAACAACATCGTAACTAGTAGAATAATATGCGGTAAATGAACACTCATTATAATTATATAACTATCGGATAAATAATGGGTGAGTATTGGATACTTATCCTAGTACTATTTCTGATTGATAAATTAATATTGTAAGATAGAAGTTTAAATACAAAATATAAAAGTTAAATATAAAATAGTAGTTCAAATATATTGATAATTACGTTTGCATTTTTCCAGTTTAATAACCATCTCTTTGTTAGTTTAAACATCGAGTATAAAATAATCATATAAATCAATCATGGTAAAACAAAATACTATTCTTAATTCAGTCAGATTAATATCATGAACAAGTAATTGTCAATTTGATCTTATAACTAATTAACCTTAAACATGACACGCTGGTTTACTTATATCCGTTAGTGTTTAGCGATATTCGATTATAACTGTATTTCCTGCTTTATACCATGATTTGATTGGAATATTTGATTGTGAAGTAGATACCTTACCTGACTGATTACAACATCCTTGACATGTCTGTACACAAATTCATGACTTGTACCATGTCATCCTGTTACTATTACCGTTATCATGCTAGTACCTGTTACCTCTAATACTCACTGATACCAATAATCTTGACTTGTTGTCCTGATGAACATGACCTGTTGTTTAGATAGACATAACATGTACCTGCTTGTTTCTATATAGGAATTATGTAGATATTATTCATACCTGACTTGAAAAACAAAACCTGAGGGAATGGGGAAATCAAAAGTGTAACTGAAGTATAATTTAAAAGGATATTACATGTTTCCATGGTTTCGGGGAGTAACGGAATAGAATCATTCTTGATTCATATATCTTGCATCCGTGGTCCTGGGGGGTAACAGGATATATCTTGTGTCCGTGGTCCTAAAGGGTAACAGGATATATACTTTTTAGTACATGGAGGAGTACATTTATTGGTTTCAAATACCTGTAGGATAGTTAACCTAGAAACACAGACTTTAAGATACACGTGATATATTTAAATACCTATAGCCTGCTGTTATAACACCTGTGATTGATTTTGCTTATACCCATACCTCACTCTTGCACGCGACATCATGTATATCACACTGTTCAGTTTATTATTATTATGATGATATTTATGACACACCGACATCTGGATTTTGCATGGCCTAGATCTTTGACCTTAGCACAGGAGGATCATGGGTACCTTGTCAAGATTGCAGATCAGTGATGAGCATTCCGCCGTTATAGTTCTTATTGTGGTGTAGGTGTTCTTATTTCTTCTTTGGATCTTTATCGTTTCCGCTATCATTTCCTGTTATCGTTTTTGTGGATATTGGATATGTTTAAAGATAGATATTTATATTATTGTTTTTGATTACTAATTGACAGCTTTAATGTGACTATGGAAAGATATTTATTTACTGTAGGTAGCATGTCCGGCTTTGTTACGTTCCGTATTTACGTATTTTGGGAAGCGGGGCGTGACAAGATTTTATTGGTATCAGAGCCTAGGTTTTAGGTTAGCTGGGCTTGGTGTAATTTGTAGTTGGGTATGGTACCCAATAGATTGTCTTTAAGACCCAGAATTTTAGGAATATGTCCCGCCACATTATTGTTTTGTCATTCAAATTCTTGAATCTTATCTTTCCCTTAAACTCTTTTATCTCGACGATATGGAAATGGCATTGCAGCATCTTAGCTTGAAATCCTCTTTATTCCTTATTGTTTCTCCTCTCATATTCCCTTGATTCTGATAGTAGGATTTGGACGACTTGGATAGAGTTATGTGAATGTAACTATGTACCGCGGTATGGTTACAATGCGGTACTCTATTTAGGTAACACGGAGTCCTTTTTCGATTCATTTTTTCTTGACTTATGTTCGTTGTAATAAATTGTTTTTCTCTCGGTTTCATTACTTATGAATTTATGTCTTATCACGAACTTAAATCTAACAACCGTGTTATTTTTTCCCCTTGTTCCGTAGTGACTAATCAGTCTGCGTTTCGAAGAATAAGGAGAAATACATGAGAGCATATGATGATTGCAGTAGTTCGAAATTGCCCCTAGCGGGAGCTGGTACAGACCACTTCAAGGTCGATTAGGTGTAAGATGGTTCATTGATGAAGTTCTGACAGACTCGCCTCAATTTATCAGAGTAGCGCAGTGGAAGTGTGGTGGGCTTATAACCCACATGTCTTAGAACAGACTTATAAATTCATGATGAGGGGAGCTATTTGTGTGTACTGAAAAGTGAAGTTCGTGAACAAGTTACAGATGAAGCGCTGATAGTAGTTCGTGATTTTATGGAAGTGTTTAAGGACATCTTGGGTTTACCGCCAAAATAAGATGTGGAGTTCGCGATTGATCTTATTCCTGGAATAGCGCCAATTTCGAAGGCTTATTATCTGACGGTACCGGTAGAACTGGAAGAGGTGAAGACATAAGTTTCTGAATTATTAGAGAAGAGTTGGATTCACAGCAGTGGTTCACCATGGGGAGCTCCAGTTCTTCGGTTAAGAAGAAAGTGTTGGATATAGTGCCCTCAAGGCAATTATTGTAATTGCAATTAGGCGATTATGATAATTGAACGAGGACCTATATAGGTAGAACAGTCTTACTCGAGATGATAGTATGCTATCTGATTTGTTTTTATCATTATGTGTAAACATTTTGATAAAGCACGCAGGATTATTGCTTGATTACCAATGTTATGATGGCGATCATATATGTGGAAGCTGGGTTGTCCATAAGCACATCCTTAAATGTCCCTAGTTGAGAGAGTATTGAGACCGGGCATCGATACTCCGGAGTAGACTAGTGTATACGCTTCGACACCCCAATGAGGGGCAGTGGCAATGTCTCACAAGCCATTGGTATTGAGTCACTTAAGATAGTATACATGTGCTCACTGGAGGTGAGTACACCGGACGGACTCTTCAAGAACTTCAAGATGGTATTATACCTATCGTTAGATGGAAGTTCTTTTTGTGGCATGAGTACAGGGAAGTTCTTTGATCTGACATTTTCATTTGTCTCGTGTGAGTTTCAACTGTACTTAGATTACTACCCTACCACGGCTCAAAGAAGTCGTGCAAATAGGTTTTAGTTGGGTATGGTCCCGAACCACATGGAGGCAGTAAATAATCGCCGGGGATTCGTCTCTTCCGCTATTGGGAGTCAATGTCGCGCTGTGTTGGGTGAGCCATCACTGGAAATCCTTAGCCAAGGTGGATGAGATTTAGTGATATAATATCAGTAGTTTCTCAATGGGTGATGAGCTTCAGACCGGCACGACTTATCGGGTTAGTAGGGGTCTGACGTTATCCACTCTCTAGACCCGGTATGTGATTATCTCAAACGAAGAGACCGGACTGTATGGAGATTGTTAAGACAGGCTCAGTAGGGGTATGGATGAGTTTGCTTATCGGCCTTCCTTTCGCTCAATACTTGGGTAGCTGTTACGTACAGCTTGTGCCGTTGACGTGCTTGTAGTCAAACCCACTGCAAGTGTATTGACGAGTGTTTACAATCCCACACAGAGGGTTTTCCAGATTCAGGCAAAATGATGTAGTGGCCGTATATTGATACGTGCAGGGTTCCGATTAGGTATGTGTGCTAGCCACACAGACTTTAATCGGGCGGATGATAATATTAGCCGGGTTTGGATTAAGCCGGATTATTAAGTCAAGTTTTGATTTAATAATTTATATATATATATATATATATATATTTCGATATGTATATTCTAATATTATGTTCATTATATTTTTGTCTCTTGGGTATTCGTATTTTGATATGAACACGGGCATGTATTTGCGGGGACGTATTCTTGTATTTAAATAAGAATACTTCTAGAAGGAGGGCACTTCATTTCTAGGTTTTTATTTCTTTTTTAAAGAAATTAAGAAATGAGGTGGAAGAAAGAAATGGTGGAGGGTATGGGCAAATGAATTATATATTCATTTGCACACACCATTCAAGTATGGTTGTAGTTTTAAAATAAAAAATTCTTTTAACAAAACAATGTAAGCATGCTTGAATTTGAAGAAGAAAAATTCATTTTATCATTCTATTTTATCTTTCTTTCATGGCTCCTTCTTCTTCATCATCTTCAACTCTCTCATGAGTTGAGAATCATGAAGATAAAGAGAAAGAAAAATGCTAGACCACTCACACACATCTCTAAGCATCCTATATTAGCAACCTAAGATCTTTAGTTACTTCATTGATGAAGTTGAAGTTTGCACTTGGTTCCATCGGGTGGATCATCTTTGGTCAAGGAAGATCAACTTGAATGCGCGATCTGGAGCTCTTGAGTGCGTGCTAGAGTCCAACCTAATTAGATCAAATGAAGATGCCACAAAGGTTATTATTTCTATCCTTTTGTTCTTTCTAGTTTAGGTGTGTGGTTTAGATTCTTGGGTTAATATTTCTAGTGCCACGAAAATTTTCGTTTTTGTATTTCGCATTGGCCTCAAATTCATGGTGAAGACATTACGAACTGTCAATGGTATCAGAGCTACCCAAACACCCTAAACTAGATTATTGTGACTTTTGAATCCCGCCGTTTTTGCTCCGCAAAAACTGCTACTAAAACCAGTGAAGAATCCATGCTAATTTAATATTTTGACTCCCCGCGGGATCTCGGTTTGGACCGAGAAGCCGCGAGAAGGTGCTTAGGGACTTCGAGGATGTCCCAGAAGGACCTAAGGAGGGGCCCACCCCCCGAGACCACCCTTAGGTGGCCTTGGGGGTAGGGACCTGAGCCCTGCCCCAAGAGGGTAGGCTCGGGTTTGCTGACTCCTTAGGCCATCTTAAGGTGGCCTAAGGGATGGGTACCTGTCATGCCCCGCTTCCCAGTATACGGAAACGGTGACGTGGCGGACCGTAACGTATTTACTAAGAAATAAATACGTTAAGCGTAATTAAGAAATATATATATATATATATATAATGCACAAGAATGACAAGTGATATAAAATAAACTTCAACTTTTATTTACATTCATCATTTCATACAACTGTTTTTGAAAAGAAAAGATACAATGAAATAAGCAGTACCTAAAAAGTGACATACAAAATAAAATAAGTACAAGATGAGCTAGTAGTCCGGCTGAGCGGTAAGCTGCTCCAAGTCCTCCTGGCTAGGCTCGATCTCCTGAGAGTCCGGTCCTCATGACGAACATTCCAAAAAAAGAAAAGACAGGAATGTCGTCAGCGAACTAACGCTCTATAAGTCCCAAAAGAAGGAATGGAATAGAACAAGTGATGTTAAATGAAACTGTAAAGTTGTACAAGTATATGATTGTTATTCTAATATAGTTGTTTGTAGCTTGGTACAGAAGGTATTTGTGTATACGAGAGGAGTCCATCTTACCCCATGGACTATGGTAACATATAGTACAAGGCCCCGTCAAACCCCACGGGATAACGGCACGATAGTTCATGTAGATGTCTTTTAAGTGACCATCTTGTGCCACATTAATACGTTCCGTACTAATCTATCCTGTTATTCCCATGTGATGTATTGTATAGAGTTATATTTACAAGTCTTGAAGAGACCATGGATACAAATTGTTTGAGTAAATCAGGTACAGGATGTAATCATGTATTCAAGAAGTCATGTCATGTTATAATCATGGTTTAGTCAAGTCAAGTTTGATATTGGTGTTTGAATTCAAGTATTTAGGTTCGGGTTCAAGTATTTAGGTTTGATTTTAGATTCAGGTTTAGATAAACTCAGACTTGAGTTTGGATTCAGATTTGAGATCGACTCCGAATTGAGTCACACACTTGTAACTGATTTAGATCCTGAATTAGGTTCGGGAGTCATCGGTAACTGCTGCACATGGACGGCAGGATTTGTATTTTTTTCCAAGACAATTACCATTGATAACTCCATTAAGTTTTCTACCTTAAATAGACAAGCACCCACTTTCTCCGAATCTCTGGGGCTCAAGAGAATTGATCCCGCTTAAACCTATATTTACTAAATTCCATAAATATTGTTTTATATAACTCGAGAGGGTTTTATGAAAAATATTTTTAATAAAATTTCAAAATAAACCTCGAGTATTTATTTATATTATTTAGGGTTTTCATGGATATGAATTTTAAGTATTTGAGGTATTTTAGTGATAATTGCTTAGCTTGGAAAGTTCATGGTATTTTATTGTAAAACTTGTCTTTTGTTGGTATCTTGATGGTATTTTATTGAAACTTATAATTCTTTCATTTAAAAAAATATAAGTTTATTATATTTTGAAAATATATGGATTTTGTAATTTTTATATAATTATTAAAAATTAATTTCATTTAATTAGAGAAATGCATTTTTCTTAAAAACCGTATTAAAAACCTTTCGAGACCGAATGCTCCGTGAGGAGGTCTGGATCTCGCTCTATTAGCCTAAGGATGTGTGATAATCCACACCATCCAATAGCAGGTCCCCTAAAGAGGGTTATAGAGGTATATTCATAAAGGAATTAAGAACACCGTTTTAAAAGAAAACCGTTTTTAAAGTGAGTGGTATTTTAATGTAATATTTTCTTCGTAACCAAAATTCACACAAAGGTATTGTGCTATGGAACAAGAGTTTATGTGAGGGGTAGGTTATTACCCCATGAAGTTTTCCTAAGGTATGTTTAAGTGATACTAAAAGAGGTGATATTTAAAGTTCATGGTATTTTAATGAAAAACTTAAGTTAAAGTTATTTTGCATTGAATTCTAGGTTAAAATCTATTCTAAACATTTATAATTAAGATTAAAATTATTGTGTAAAATTTGGATGAACAATATGTAAGAAAAAGGGGAGTTTTTAGGGTTTAACAAATAGATATCGGTATTAACTCCATTTACCGATATTCGTTTGAAAAATGGATTTTTAAAGAAGAGAAAAGAAAATTGGAAGGGACTTACAAGTTAGGAGGCTTAAAGAAAGGTATAAGAACAGAGGGTTGTCGTCGTGGCATCGCAGGAGCGCCGGAATAACTTTGATGCTTCACCGGAAGTTGACCGTTTGCTAACTCCTCTTTACTCCACTTGTACTTAGAGAATTTTTGAGAGTTTTGGCTAGAAATTTTAGAATGATATTGAGCCAAAAGGTGGGGTGGTATTTATAATGTATAATTAGGGTTTTGGAATTAAAATGGTGAATTAAAATACATTAAAAAGATGATAAATGGTGAAATGAAGGGTCTCTGTTTGATTACAAGGAAATCAAACAGTGCATGGGAGTTAGGGGTAGGGGAAGAGTCAAGTGTGCAAAGCCCGAGTATCATTTGCTACGGTTGAATCGTCGGCGTCGGCCATTATGGAATTTCCATTGGTCGATTAAAGGAGTTGAGTCGCTGGATTTGTGCCACGTGTACAAGTCAGTGTTAACTCCATTTTTCATATGTTTGATTTTTCTGACTTTTCATTTTTATGTGTATTGCACGTGTAAACTTTTGGGCTTCCAAAGAGTTAAAAAGAAAAATCAGAAAAAATAATGTGTCTGATGGGATTCAAACACAGGGGCTATGTCACAGTAGTGCAAGAGCTTTACCAGTGAGCTACAAGTGGCTTCTTGCTGTTATTTAACAAAGTTAACTTATAACTCAATCTCAGGCTGTATAACTCATTTCTATACATTAAACCGGAAAATTACGTATAGTAAATTTAAAGTCGTTACAGTACCCTCTAGGTGCCTCCGGGTCGACGTTAATTTTATGACGGGGTCCTCCGCAAAGTTTTGGCTCAATCTGAGCTTATTTCGGACTCCCGAAGTAGGTTTTAGCATGGAATTTTTTCCGCTTTTTAGCACACTTGATTTTCGGTGTTTTGGAAAATTGAAGTGTTGGCTATTCGTGTGCGGTATTTGATTGTTATAGGCTTAGTGATGGTTGCATGTATCATAACATTTGGTAAATCGTCGTCTAATTGCTATACATATCAATTAGATGGGGTTACGGAATTGATAGTAGCAAGTTTGCATGTTCTGTGATGGATATTGCTTAGTGGTTATGGTTGTGTTGGATTTGCCGTGATGGATAGCCCGGTGTATGTAGTATTAGATATTATTCTCTGTAATGTAATGTATATTCATATTTCATGATGAGCATTTGATATGTGGACTGCCGTCATCACGGCTTGTATTATTCTTTAGGGCGCGTCCAGATTGAGGACGTAGTCACTATTTTATATTCAGATTTTCATTACATGCACTAGGATTACCCCATGGCGGAGTGATCGAGTAGCCGGGTTCTAGAGGGCAACGGGCCTCCATCTCATGGCATTGAGATCGGGGTGCCAAACTCTAGAATTGGCGGGCAATTCGCTGTACTCGTAGTGGGTATAGGATTTACCCGCGGAGGGGTGCCCAAGTCACCGGATTTTGGAAGTGCTGGATGGCCCACTTACTTTGTTGATTGGGGTTGCCTCACTTCTGAGATTCGCGGGTGGCTTGCCGCACTCATAGGGGTCTAGGATCTAATACTACATGCTATCCATACGATTGGGAAAATTGCATTTCATATTTGGCTCCATTGAAATATACTTTTCCTTGATTATCCACATTTCCATACCGTGTTTGCTTCTGCTGTGATACTTCTGTGATGTTACTTGATATCATGCGTGAGACGAATGTTTGTATATATTATATATATATTTAGTGGATGCTATATTTGTTTTGCATCCACGCTAGTCCTGTTCCCGCCCTGCCGTAAGTTAAGTAACCTTACGGTGAAGACCCGGGACACTGTGGCGAATGCGGATGACATATATGTGCATGTCTATTTTCCTTTCTTTTCTGGCACGATATGATTAATTGATGGGATTAATTCTGATTAATGCAAGGAAAATAAACCTAAATGATGTTGTTAGAACAAATTTTTAAAACTATTTGGTTTTCTTCAAAACCGTAGTCGTATTCTTTTATTTTGCATAGAGATATTCAGTTAGGAACATCCTGCACCTCATTCTATGAGGAAAGAGCCTTGATCCCTTCATGGGGAGTTCGCTCTTAAGCAAAAGTTTATGTTACTAGTTTTAAAAGCGGATCCTAAACCACTCCATTGTAAAACCACTCGAGTTCTTTCAACGATATCAAGTTCATTACGTTAAAAGTTTTTCGCCAAAAACCAACTGTAGCCCTCAGTCATTTCGGATTAGTAGTATTTAGTATTCGTGATGTGTTTATTGACATAGTTAAGGCATAGTGTGCGGTAGCTAAGTGGTACTTTTCTATGTAAAGAGATGTGATTGGTTAGGACAGTCGTGCGGCCTTGTTAACCTATTCAAGGGCTTGTGCGGGTGGGTTTAATGCAAGCAAGAAAATGACGGGTTGAAGTTGACTTGAGGTTTATGGTTTGTTGACCTAGTCAAGGTCATAAGCCGTTAGGGGTAAAATCCATATCAGGAGTTTCAAATATAAGGGAAACTTGCCAAATTTACGCATACCTTCTGAACTGTGGTAATTTTGGTCGGTTTCCATCAAGATTATCACATAATGATAGTTGGGTCCCGATTCCCACTGATGAGTAGGTTACTCATACCTTCTGAACTGTGGTAATTTTGGTCGGTTTCCATCAAGATTATCACATAATGATAGTTGGGTCCCGATTCCCACTGATGTGTAGGTTACTCCTCGGGTGATTTTTAGATGATCCCGACTAATTCTCTTTTTAGGGTTTGAAGGAGAATTCGAAGAAACAGTGGGAGCCATCCTGATTAGATAAAGTGATTAACCATTCTAATATTGATAAAGTGCAAGCTGAGTGTTTCTTTTCTCTCTCTGGGTTGCGACCATGACCCGCCTTAAACTAAAACTCATGAACTAAGTTGACCGAATCTTCTTACATTCTCTGGCTTTAGATTGTCATGATTCATGACAAAGTCGTATACATCCCTGCTACTCCTACTTTTCCTTTGATTTTCTCCAAAACACTCCATATCACTACGGAAATCCATATTGTTTGGAAAGGCCATCTCGTATAGTTACATACGAACTCGAAGAAATTTGTTTCGGTTCGAGAATGGTCATGGGTTTTGGAGAAATTGAATAGGATTATTCGGTTGTATTTTATCGTTACCTTTTCTCAGATTGTGAGGGCTCCTAATATTAGGAGAGTACACATATTACGCTTATTGGATAGTTTTTTTTCCAAACCATAGGCTAGTGTCGAATGGTAGGAAAAGAAGAGAACCAATTAGCCTAAGTGTGATGTACAGAAAGTAAGAAGTAAAGACATATAAAGGGATTGTGGTGAGGGCAAGGGAATTTGTGACTACTGTCATGAATCTGGATAGTGGAAGAGGCATTACTAGGAAAACCCAGCCACCCTTTCGAAACATTTTCATGTTTCATTTTTCCTGTGCGGTGTTAATTGAAAACTGCTTTCCCAATTTAATTCTGACTTCAGGATATGAATTTACCAGACTTGATTCTCATATCTGTATGGCGTTACAGATGCTAAGTGATGGAATTTCGGTGCTAGGGTCGCAACGTTTGTGGACCACGACAGAATGTAAAATTAAAATTTTACAACACTTAGCATCAAAAACAACAACAAGATAATTCATTTACTTAGTAATTGCAACAGAGCATACACTAAAGAGAAGTGTTACAACCTTTGTAGCATTTTCATTTGCTCCAATGGAGAACTTGAACTAAAGAGTGTCTAGGACGCCGACCGTTTAGCCGTAGATGATCCACATGAAAGTCCTAAACCCAAAACCCTATCTTTAATTTCTAGTGAAGAAACTCACACATTGAACTAGTTAGGCTAATGTGTGAGGTGACGCGATCAAGAAAAACACTCTCTTTTTATATTCTAACTTCATATCTACCCTTCACCATTTTCCAAGAGAGAAGGAAGAAGATGATGAAGATAAGCCATGGAAAAATATGTTAAAGATTTAACATAAAAGAAAAGAGAAGAATAGAATAGAAGAATGAATAAAACAAAGAAAAGAAGTAAGAAGAAGTTCACTCTTCTTTTCATTTCATTTCATTTCTCTTTATGTTTATTTCTAACATAAATCATTTCTCTTTATTATTATTATTATTATTATTATTATTATTATTATTATTATTATTATTATATATACATATTTATAAAGAGAAGAAAACATGTATCAAATACATTTCCATATTACGTATCGCATATGCAATAATATATCAGTATCGAATACTAATACATATACAGAGAGAGTGTGTGTATCCAAATACACAATACTAGAAACTATATCAAAATACGGTCATTAAGTCAACACGTAACTTAATATTCCGGCTTTTAAACCGGCTAGTATTTTTCGGACATTCGATTAAATCGCACATTTAATCTAACTCCTGCACGTATCCAATATGCACGTCATATCAACAGTTTGCCCGGGCTGGTACTTTCATTGCGGGAATCTAAAGACCTGTCAATATACTGGCAGTAGGTTATGTAGCATCATATCCGAAACACTTTCAGATCCAATCCCCAGACGGGATAACCCACAAGCACATTAGTGGCACTAGCTGTACGTAACGGCTTTCCAAGTATGAGCAAGATAAAAGCAGGTCTACGAACAAACTCATCTGGACCTTATAAAATCTATAAGTGACAGTCACCGTACAGTCCGGTCTCTTCGTCTACGAGTATCACATATCGGGTCTAGAGTTTGGAATCTATCAGACCCTAATAACTCGATAAGTCGTGCGACAGAGGACTCATAACCAACAAGAGATACAACCGATAACACTTATCAGTTTATCTTCACTGCGGTGGTCACCGACTTTTGGTTGTGGTCATGTCCTGCACAGTGCGACATCAAGTCCCTATACCGGGAGAAACGAATCCCCTCGACCGCTCACTGCCTTCACGTGATTCAGGTCTATACCCAACAAAAACCTGTTTGCATGACTCCTTTGAGCCGTGGTAGGGTAGAAATCTAAGTATAGTGGGAACACACATGAGACACTATGGCGATCTCAGGTCCCAGGGAGTACCCTATACTCATGTCACCAGAGAACTGCAATCTGATATGGGTAAATTATCAAATAGGAGTTCTCAGTGAGTCTGTCCAATATAACTCATCCAATGAGCACCTGTATACAATCCTCGGTATCAAACACCAATAGCTATGGGATCGGATATCGCCATCCAACCGGATCAGGAAACGTGTACACTAGTCTAAACTAGAGTACTGATACCCAGTCTCGATACTCTTATGACTAGGGACCTTTAAGGATGTGCTTATCGTCTACGTAGGCCCCACTAGTATGATCTGCATCATCGTCCTAGTAGTCAAGCAAAATCCTAAGGGTTTTATCTCATGTGTTAGCGATACGTGATAACTAGTAAAACGTATTCATATGACAGATAAAGACAAACCAGATAGTATACTATCATCTTGAGTAAGATTCTTCTCTCGTATAGGTTCTCCTTCAATTACAATAACTGCCTTGAGAACGATTATATCCAACAATCTCCCACTTGCCCTTATGAACAATTATTGCAGTATCGCATACCCAACTTCTGTACTAACAGTTTTACAAACTGTGTTCGAGAGCTAGCCTCAATGAGTAGACCCGATATAGTGCATCTCTCTATTTCTCCCTGAATCTTAATTTCACGGAGATCAAATATCTCTCGAGCTGAGCGATACCCGCTTTAGTATTTTCCTGAACAGACGATGAGATCATGTTCATAAATGAACAATTATATCTAGCAAATTCTAGGGCGGTATTCTTTGCTGACTCACAATCAGCATCTAGCGCCACGACTATCTCAGTATCCTACTTAGAACTCTTTCCAATATACTGCTGCTCAAAAGAGGGTAAACTTATAACTCACGACAGATGCTCTGTCTTTCATGTTACCTGAGAAGCTAGAATCGATAACCACCTTTTTAGGAGGCTGCTATTACCATACACCAAGAACATCAAATGCTCTTCACTGCTACCCTATGTTTCTCCATGATTGCACCGATATCCATATCCTATATGGAGAAACACATATGACCACCATTATTTTGCCGATTTGCAGTATAGGAACACCACTTCCTATCAAGAGTATATCATCCACATATCATATGAGGAATCTGACAACACTCCCTACTATTTTCTTACAAATATCAGGTTCATCTCTCATTTTGATGAAGTCAAACGCTTTGACCATTTCATCAAAAACTGATGATCCTTCTCCGCTATGCCTTCTTTAGTCTAAACATAGACTTAAGCAACTTGCATGCTTACCGCTGCTACCACTGACTAAGATAACTCTCAGGCAGAGTTATACACATGTACACTTCTAAATCCAATTTAGAAAGATGTTATAGTCATCCACATGCCAGATATCATAGTCATGAAAGATAACAATGGCAAGCTATATCCGTATGGATTTCAGCACAAACACTGAAATAATAGTTTCATCATAATTCACATCGGGTATTTGATGTAAACCTTTTGTTATAAGTCTAGCCTTATCAGGTTAGTACATTTCCTTTAGCACTGATCTCGTAAGATTTACTTGCTCCTAATGGGTTTTACCCCTTCAGGAGCACCCAACAAACTCCATACTTTGTTGCAGTGCATGGAGTCCAGCTAGGATAACTCGGTATCCAGCCATCAATCGAAAGTCACCGCTTCCCATTTCCAATTAACTACTAGTAGGCTCATCATCACATGATACAAGACTCTCTATCACCGTTTACGAGGGAACCGAAGTATCTCTCAGGTGGCTGAGGTCACCTACTAAATCCACGGAATAGGCTAAGGTTTGTCAGGGTCAATTGGATCTCCAGATTCTACTAAATCCTCAGTAACTGTTTGTGGTTCTGGAATTACTTCCAGTTCTTCCATACTCCCACTAATTTCTCATGCAAGAAATTCATTTTCTAAAAAGGTGGCGTGTCGAGAACAAAATAACTTTTGATCCCGAAAATGGAAGAAAATTAATCCCTGGTCAATACCCGAGATAACCCACAAACTGCCATTATTGAAACGTGCCTTGAGTTTATCCGAATTTTGGTTTTAAGTATAAGCCGAAAAACTCAACATCTTAACAATCTTAAAATGATAACCCATTCTATGTCACATATAGAAATTTAAGGTACCAATTTAGGTGGAACCGTTATCAATTGAAATGCATCTATTTCTAGTGCATTCCTTAATCGAAAAAGGTGATTCAGTATTACTCATCATGGAGTGCATCGGCGGATGAGCAATCTGAGAGAGAATCAAATTCTCGATTATATTACTACGGAATACCAAGTATAAGTATCCACATTTTCAAACGCTTCAAAGAATCATGATACTTCTAACGTTTGGTTCTCTACTTTATTCCTATATCTTATAAACTTCTCAAAATCTTTGGACTTTGCATTTAAAGAAGAATGCGTGTCTAAAACCAAAGAACTCACAGTAAAACGAAACGAAGTATGAGTACCAATCTCTTGTCCAAGCTGACACTGGACAACATACATCATTATGTATAAGACTTATGAGTTCACTAACTCATACTCTATGGTTATAATTTGAAAACTGTATTTCGGTTGAGAATGTATGCCCCGTTATTCAATGCATCTTACCCAATCATCAAATGGTAAATACAAATGTTCATAACATAATTTTTGAAAATTTATATCCCACTTTATTAAATAAAGAGACAGATATATCGATTTTAAAAGTTGGTGTATAATAACAGATATTCAAAACCAAAAGTTTGCCAAAAGACAAACCAGGTGATTTCCTCAATAGCAACAATTGCTCCGATGTTGAGGATCAAATTACCTTTTGAACAATCTAATCTTTTTCAGCATCTGCAATAGCTTACAGAGGTGGGATGTTAATCCAGTATCTATATACCCAAGAGTCAGAAATAATTGGAAAACAGTTTTCGATTACAATCAAATAGAAAATATGAAATATCAAAATGTTTCAAGGGGTGGCCAAGTATTCCAAATAATTCATCTTTCATTGCCCATGGTCATAACAGTAGTTGCATTTTCCTTTCCGCTCATTTCGTCCCCCATTATTGTCTTTCTTTCTTGCCTTGTGTATACCAGACTTATGCTAGTTGGTTTTCTTCTTACCTTTTGTAATACCCGGTCCCCTTTATACGCCAACACCCAAAAAATCTCACCAAAGCCCAAAGCCCAAGCCCCACTATCCTAAATCCAATCCCCTCCCTCAAGTGCCAGTTTCTTTTTGAATTTCCCCCATTTAAACCCCACTTAATTCACAATTAATCTCCTTAATACCCAAATATATCCTGTTAATTATTATTTAATTATATTAATTTTCTCTCTCTCTCTCTCACGTTTCCACTCTCGATCTCCCTTTCCTTCATTAAACACACACACACTCTCTCTCATCTTGATCTCACTCTCTCCACTCTCAATCTCCCTCTCCCTCTCATCTCGATCTCACTCTCTCCTCTCTCAATCTCCCTCTCCCTTTCAAACTTCATCACGTCCTACCGGAGCCACCGCCCAACACCTCTCTCCGCCGGTGCCTTGCCACCGCCGCTGCTCCCTCGCCTTCACCATCACCGGACTCCGACCATGAGAATTCCCCTAGCTCGACCCCGATCACGCACCCGCAACCACCACCGAGCATCTTACTGCAACTGCAGAACCACCGGAGCTCCACCCCAACCGTCGAAGACCCACCCATTACTACCCTCCGGCCACCGTGAGCTCCTCCCTTCACTACCGTCATCAACAGCCATGCCCCTCACCAAGCAACATCTCCCTGTTCACCCTCACCTTCTCTTTTCCAGCCACCCAATGCGCTGCCCGTCACCGACGAGCCGCCGCTTCCATCACCAGCAACTTCACCGGCCAACCACCTCACCATCTCCTCTAACCTCCATAGCCGAACCCACCTGCAACCTCCCTGCCTCCTCCCGCTACCACCTCTATGCCTGCATCGGCCATCCAAGCTTCACCCACCCGTTGCTGCACCTACCTCCTCGGAATTCCCGAGCAGCCGAACTCCAGCCCAAACTTGCTGCTGTTGCCGAGCCAAAACCCCGTAGCCGAGCCCAAGTTTGTAGTCACCGTGCGTGGGTCGTACCATGCCATTCATCATCGTAGACCGCTGTTGTGTCTCCATCGTCTCCAGGCAAGTGAAAATCTTCACTTGTTTTCATGCTATAGTATAGAGAAATCATAGTAGAACTAGATACACAAACAAATGACCTATATCGATATATACATATATATGATTGAAAATAATATAACGAATCCTCATGCCATTGCAATCTGAATAGAGCGCGGCTAGGGCTTATTACTGTACTGGCAGTCCGTATGAGTCAAGTGTTTGACATCTATTTAAATCAGCCAGAGGAAACGATAAATTCGATCGATAACTAAATGGTTATTTTGGGTGCTCGATGCGGTACTTAAGTGGAAACCTAATCAAATATGGTGGAACTTATTTCTATTAGATTACTTTAGCGACAATGGATAACGCGTAATAATTTAGGTTGAAAACATAGGTTTTAACACCATAGAATGTCAACCTCATTTAGTTCCGCCAAATCTGAAACTTTCCGTACATGTAACTTGCGAAAATCATAGTAAATTAGATACACACCGGAATATTGTGTTTGAGAGCTCATATCGAATCCGACTTGAATACCTAGAACCTCTTATAATTTATATTTCGTTTCTGTTTTAAAACGATGATGAAAATTGTTTGGGAGTGCGGCTCTGGACTGCAGTCCAGAGCAATACTACTATCGACACCTGAATTAAAATGTTTCTATAACTCTGTGTGAAAATGATATTATGCGGAACACTATACCGTTACGAATATTATCCTGTTAGATAACTATTGGTGGTGGTATCATTCATTTTTACCATCGTTTGATATTTTAATTATCTTTTAAATCATCATTACGTACTGCAGACCCAAGCAGTGACAGAATGTATACCCTGATCTTAAACAAGGCATATCATCCAGCACACAGTGGATATTATCGATCTGTCTAGTGCGTTGGAAACCTAATTAATAGGTATAAATATTATTCAACTGTAGTGTCGCCTAATTATGATCACAATAGGGTGAAAACTGTATTATGAAACAGACTTTCAGTTCAGGAACTGAATTTCCAGCGGAGAACACTTAAAAAGAAATGACCGTAATTCGCAAACCCGGAACCCTATTGATTTGAAACCAATTTCTTTGAATCACTAATTAAGTTTAATTTTTAACCCTTTTCGTATCATTTTTCTTAATTCTGATTGTACGATTTAATATGAATTTTTCTAAATTCCTAAGACGCGTAATGACTTATTGCATATGACTTGCTTAACGACATAATTCATATATTTACCCGACTGTGATACCTTTAGCGATAGTGAGCGTCCTGATTAATTCTTAGTGTGTATTGAATTATCGAACATGAGTGGTATTGGATTAGTTGTGTCGAGTACGCCAGTCAAAAATGAACGATTTGTGAGAGTGAATAGTACAATGAATAGCGAACAGAACAATATTATTGGTGCATACTTGTACACAACTAGCCCATACATACATTTATTGAAATCTAGGGAAAAAGGGAAAATCGAAGTGGAAAAGAACTTGTATTTAGCGAGGTTAGTGATTTAGAGGATGATCTGTCACGCCCCGCTTCCTAGTAGACGGAAACGGTGACGTGGCAAGCCCGCAACGTATTTACTATGAAATAAATACGTTAAGTATAATTAAGCAATATAATAATGAACAAGAATGACAAGAGTAATAAAATGAAACAAAAACTTTATTTACATTTAACTTTACATACAACTGTCTGAAATAAAAGATACAATAAATAAAGCAATGCCTAAATAATGACATACAGAAAGTAAGTGCAGGCTGGAAAGAGCTAGTAATCTGGTTGTGCAACAAGCTGGTCCAAGTCCTCCGTGCTCAGCTCTATCTCCTCAGAGTCCGGTCCTCCTGACGAACATCCCAAAGAAAGAAACAGAAAGGAATGTCGTCAGCGAACTAGCGCTCGGTAAGTCCCAAAGGAAAAAAGAGAAGATAGAATGTAATGTGAAATGAATAGGTAAAGTTGTATATGATTGTTCATAGGTATATGATAGTTATTCTGACGTGGTTATTTATAGTTTGATAAGGAAGCTATTCATGTATACGAGAGGAGTCCATCTTACCCTGTGGACTATGGTAACATGTAGTATAAGGCCCCGTCATAACCCACGGGACAACGGCACATGAATTCATGTAGGTGTCTTTTAAGTGACCTCTCATGCCACGATATATGTTCCATACTAATCTAACCATTTATCCCCGCGTATGGTATTTTATAGATTAAGATTATAGGTTTTGGCCGAATCCATGGATATAAAATGTCAGGTTCATGTTCATGATATAATTATGTGTTCAGGTTGTCATGTCGAGTTTATGTCACATTATAACCATAGATCGGTCAAGTCGAGTCAAGTATAAAAGTTTGAGTTTGATGTTTAAATTTGAGTATTCAGGTTCATGATCAAGTATTCAAGTTCATGTTTGATTTTGGATTCTGGTTTGAGTTTGAACTCAGATTGAGTCAGACACTTGTGAACGGATTTAACTCTTGACTTTCTTAGGTTCGGGAGTAATCGACAACTGCTGCACATAGACGGCAGGGTTTATGTCTTTTTCCAAGACAATTGCCATTGATAACTCCGTTAAGTTGTTTAACCTGAATAGGCAAGCACTCACTTTCTTCGACTCCCTGAGGCTCAACAGAATTAATCCTGCTTAAACTTATATTGAACTAGAGTTCTTAAAATATTATTTTGCATATTTCGAGAGGGTTTTATAAAAAATATTTTAATATAATTTAAAAATAAACCTCGAGGGTGATTTGTATTATTTAGGGTTTTCATGAGCATATATTTTAATTATTGGGTATTTTAATGAAAAAAAACTTAGGTTTTAAAAGTTTATGGTATTTTATTGAAAACCATCCCTTTTTGGTAACTTGATGATATTTTATTAAAAGTTTAATCTTTCATTTTAGAAAATATGGTTTCATAATATATTGAAAATACGGATTTATGATTTTTATATAATTTTAAAAGTTAGTTTTGTTTAGAAAAGTGGCATTTCTTAAAAACCATATTTTATTTTCTTTCGAGATCGAATATTCCGTGAGAAGTTTTGCATCTCGCTCTACTATCACAAGGATGTGCGATAATATGCACCATCCATTAGCGGGTCCCCTAATGAGGGTTGTAGAGACGTATTTGCCAAGGATTATAAAATACAGCTTTCAAAAGAAACCCATTTTGGAAAAGATATAGTATTTTATTATAAAAGTTATTCTTTGAACCAACTATATATATAGAGAGAGAGAGAATAATGGAGGAAAGAGGCCATAGAAGGGGATTTCCTCCTATGGCGTCGAAAAAATACACCCTCCCTCATTTTTTCCGACGATCGGCACCCACCATCTTCATTGTCATCATCTAAGATGTGGGTACACCAAATTTCATGTGATTCTACAACTTTTTCACCGTTGATTTAGTGGGTTCAAAATTAACGGTTTACCGACAATAGAACTTTTTACATTGCTAAATCAATGGTGAAAAAGTTGTATAATCACATGAAATTTGGTATACCCACATCTTAGATGATGATGATGAAGATGGTAGATGCCGATCGTCGGAAAAAACGAGAGAGGGTGTATTTTTTCGATGCCATAGGAGGAAATTCCCTCCTATGGCCTCTTCCCTCCATTATTCTCATATATATATATATATATATATATATAGACATCGTGCTATGAAACCAAAGTGTGCATGTGGGGTAGGTCGTTACCCCGTGAAGTTTTCCTAAAGGTATTGTTTAAACAATTATCGAAAAGAGGTTTATACTAAAGTTCAAGGTATTTTAATGAAAAAGTTCGTTTTTGTTTATTTCACATGAGAATTTTGGTTAAACTTGAAGCTAAACGTTTGTAATTAAAGTTACAAGTAGGGTGGTAATATTAGTTTGACCAAAGTATAAAGAAAAATGGAGTTTCAAGTTTAAAAAGAAGAATATCGGGAGTAACTCCACTTTACTGATATCTTTTTAGAAGATAAATTGAGATGAAAAGAAGAAGAGATGAGGGGGACTTACGGTTTGGTAATATCAAGAAAATGGTAAGGAAGAAGAGAGGGGGCTTCGTGGCGTCTCGGGAGCTCCGGAAACGGCTTCGATCTTCGATAGAACAAGCTTAGTTATTAACTCCACTTGACTCCACTTGCAGTTAGGAATTTTTTGAAAGAAATTTTTTCTAGAATTTCATAATGGTGAAGAGCTAAGGCATGGGTGATATTTTTAGTGAAGAATTAGGGTTTGGAAATTAAAATTTTGGATTAAAAAGTATTAAAAAGGTGTTAAATGGTGAATTGAAGGGTCTTTGTTTGATTGCAGGGAAATCAAACAGTGCGCGGAAGTTAAGGGGTGTGTGCGCGCGCGCACGCAAAGCACGGAGGCAAATGAGCCTAAATTGACCATCGGCACCGGCCATTCCCATGAAATGGGCAGTCGGATCTCGTTGGCTTGCTTCAAGATTCGAGCCACGTGGGTATTTGGGTGTACACCTCATTGCGCTTGTTTGATTTTTCTGAAACTTTTCATTTCTCCGTGTATTGCACGTGCAACTCTTGGGCTTCCAAAAATTAAAAAGAAAAAATCTAAAAAATTAATTGGGTCTGATGGGATTCGAACGTACAGGCTATGTCACAACAGTGTAGGGCTTTACCAGTGAGATACACGTTGCTTCTTACTTTTATTTATCAAAAATAATTTTTAACTCTTACATAGGAGGAAATACTATTTTCTGTACAATAATAAGAAAATTTTTGTACAGTGATTTCAGAGTCGTTACATTCTACCCTACTTATAAAAATTTCATACTCGAAATTTACAATTACATAGGGACTAATTTTCAAAGAGGTAAGGTTATCGTGCACGCATATCCTCTTTTCGTTCCCATGTTGATTCTCTTGGTGAATCCTTTCTTCACATCACGCGGACCAAATTTACCTTCTTGTTCCGTAATATTTTCACCTTTCGGTCAGGGATCTTAACTGGTTGTTGCTCGCAGATTAAGTCAGTTTGTACTGTAAGCTCTGAGTGATCAAGTATATGGCTGGGGTCTATCATATATCGTCGTAGTTGGGATATATAGAATACATTGTGCACTCCTTCCAATAATGGTGGTAGTGCTAAACGGTATGCCACTTCTCCAACTCGTTCGAGTATGTCGAACAGTCCTAGGTATCTTGGACTTAACTTGCCCCTCTTTCCAAAACGTATAACTCCTTGTTTCTCCCAATAAGAGAGTAAGGCTCTGTTCAAAATTTGAAATTTGAACTGAAGCAGCGCCTCACGTTCAAAGCATGAGAGCGCTAGCGCCAATAGCGCCATCGCCAAGAGCGCCAGTGCCATGAGTAAAAGACTCTGAGGCAGCGCCTCATGTGCAAAGCACAAGAGCGCTAGCGCCAAGAGTGCCAGTGTAACACCCGAGTTCATTTATACCTATTCCAGTTCTCGTATTTCCTTATTTGTGATATCCTCTTGATTTAACGTATTATGGGTGTGAATGGTATTTTACACTTTATATTGCATTCGACCCGACCCGCTTGCTTGAACCTATTTGATTCTTATTTATAGATTACCGTGACTTGTTGCATGGACACGTGCATCTCAAGATTAGTACATATTGGTATTTTATCTAGTATCGCATCTTTTACATATAACATTTTAGGTCATGTAAAATATTTTAAAATTGCATATCATGGCCTGCTTGATACCCCTAACCCCATGGTAGCATCCATACATCTTGTTCTCGTCCTGTTCAGTGAAACGGATGTGTTTGGATGGCTACGCGCACGTACGTCCATCCGTTCTTGGGGGTATGCTTTTTCGTTACCGGAGCATTCGTTTTGAAATTCGGAAGTCGCATATATTTTTCATATTTTAAATCTGAATTTTAGACCCGACCCGGGCATGTTTTGGAGTAGATTTGTTTTTGCCAAAATCTCAAAACGGACTAATATTATATTCTTTATATATTTTAAATTCATTTTATACCAAACTCTTTATACGGTTCCTTAACAAATAAAAATATTCAAATATAATCTTTCTTAACCACTCAGGTCTCTCTTTCTCTCTCTATATATTTTATTTTATTCTTAACCTCACGTCTCTCTCTCTCTCTCCCCCTACATAAATATATTTCTTTTACCTAACATATATTTTAAAACTAATTTCACTGCACGTATCTTTCTCTCTCCTCTATTTTAATTCATATTTAAAAAAAAAGAAAGAAACCCAACCTCTCTTCCTCACCTCTCTCTTTCTCCCTCCCGCCGAAACCAAAACCCTAACCCACGCTTACGACGGCCTCATCGCTCCACCCTCGACGTCTACCTCCTCCTTCTCCTCTCCTCTTATGTTCTCCGACCTACTTCCCTCACCTCCCCATGACTCCTTCCCTGCATACCCAACCACATCCGCAAACCCATCACCTCCGACCTCGCCTCGCCGTCGCCACTTTCGCCACCTCATCGCCCACTCCTCGCCCTCGTCGCCTCACCCCTCACCACCACCTTCTCACTCTCCCTCTTCCACCTCTCCTCCTTCTTTCCCCGCAACCAATCCCTCTCCCCGATCTCGAGATCTCGTCCATGGCGTCTGTTGCTCTCGCTGCCGACAAAGCTACTGATCTTTTGCAGAAGCTCTCGATGGAGTCAATGATCAAGAACAACGATGCTCCTGAGGTTGCCAAGAAGAACGTCCCGGCCCCTGATCGGTCTGTGACACTTGTACTTCAGAATATCAATTCGAATATGTCTTATGTCTCTCATTACCCGGTGCCGTTTGTTTATGGAGGTCATAATCCAAATGATTATGAGGAATACCCTAGATATCCAACCCCTGATGGAGTAGAGATGCAACATGGAGTTTATGGAGATATGTATACTGGGTATTATGCTCCTTATGGTCCTTACCCATCACCTGCTTCCCCAGTTCCTACTATGGGGCATGATGGTCAGCTTAATAGCCCTCACCATTACCAGTTTACTACACCTTGCTACCCGCAGCCTTCACCTGTGAATGCACTGTATGCTCCTAACCAAGCGCCATCTTCTAAAGGAACTGTAAATGCTGATGATGCCATCATACTAACGAAGTTCTTATTGCACAAGTGGGGCGCAAAGTTGAGGATCCTGATATGCTGAGAGAATTCGGCTAACTATAATCAACAACCTACTGAAGAGCCTAGCGAGAAACTGGCAATGGAAGAAGTTTTTGGAATAAAAACCCCTCAAGAGAAGATCGTTCACCGGAGCTCCGTCGATGATCCCGATGACCCAGCAAGCATATCTGACCCGTGTGATTCCCTTGTACGTTGTTTGGATTCGTTCCGTATACCGTGCGCGTGTCGCGACTTGTTTCGCCGACATGTGACGTCCCGTATACCCGTTTCTGGATCCGTCGAGGCAAGTGAGACTTGCTACATGCTACTATATTATTTATACATATGTATTTCATGATTAAACCTGTAAATTAAACCTAAGGCTATTAGTTTCCATTTTTGCATTTAGATGTTAGATTATATCATTGTAGATTCGGATCTTAAATTATACCTTGTTGCATGTTATAGTACAATTTCGTGTACCCACATCCGTGTTTAAATCGCATAATAATTATCTGCATAGCCCACAGTACCTTTTAATAGTTTCTACCCTAACGGACACCCGTTTGCATCCATTTAACCTTTTTATATATAATTGCATCACCAGGTCATTTAATATGATACTTAATGTTGGAACCATAACCCTGACTCTAATCGATAACCGTACATCCATATAGTTTAATCTGTACCTATTTGCATATCATATTACATGTTCCAGTTTATTGTTCTATTAGTACCTATGCTTGTTTGTATACCCATGCTTATGCTAGTTTGATTATGAGCACCCACTTGACATCTCATGCACCCTGACATGACTTGTTACACCTATTACTTGACACGACATGGTACCGTGCAACTCTTGACATGACATGACACATATATACATTACTTGACTTGACCTGATGTACCATGGCTTTACCTGTTACCTGATCTTGTGTATAATGCCAACAAACCTGACCTGTTGTCCTTACGGACCGTCCTGTTGTCTATCCAGACAAACCTGTATCTGCCTGATCCTGTGTTGGCATTAGCTCTGGATTATTTAATACATGACTTGAACACCTATAACCTGGGGGTATGGGGAAATCAATGATGAAACCTGACTTGTAACTCGATAGTTCGCTACCTTTACTGATCAGTTTTAGAGGCTAGGCCAGCCTTGGGATGATGCTGCTGACATCATCCATCGTTATCCACTACCTTTTAGAGGCTAGGCCAGCCTTTGGATGATGCCATGGACATCATTCATCGTTACCCCTGTTCCTTTTTAGTGCCTAGCGGCATGTCTCGGTTTCATCCTAAGAATCTTCACCGTGATCCCGGGCACGCACGGGATATTATTGAGTTACATCGATGATTCATCAATTTGATTTCAAAGACCTGAGAGTAGTTAACATAATATACTAGTTTAGATCACTCACTACACATTACCCCACTGTTCTCACTTATATTACTGTTATATCTGTTTTACTGTTCATACACATACCTGCATGTCTTGCTACCCTGTTTATGTGATTGCTTGATGTTATGACGTGCTGACGTCTGGGTTTTGCATGGCCCAGATCCTCTACCTTTGTTGCAGGCTGATTAGGAGTACTGCCGCTGCTAGACCGAGCAGTGGGGATCCTGTCGGTATCCAGTCTTACTTTCCAGGTGTTTTATTTATTAGATCTTTTGCTTCCGCATATTATCATTTCTTGACTCATTTATTCTGGCTCATGGACATGTACTAAATAGTTAGTTTACTTTCCTGTTCTTGATATCTCTACAACCGTAATGTGACTGTGGAGGGATTTTTCCTATCCACAGGTAGCATGGTTGGCTATGTCACGTGCCTATCTTAGCGTACTCTGGGAAGCGGGGAGTGACATGGTTTTTTTGGTATCAGAGCTGTTCCCTCAATAGTAGGTCTGTGGTTCGAGGACAAACCGTTGTTCAAAAGTGGGGAGAATGTCAGGACCCGGTTCTTGCTCACGGAGCAAAGTGCCATACGGAACAAAATGCCACGCTAAGTGTCATGTTAAGTGGGCAGGGGCCACCTCTTGAATCCGTGGGGGGCACCTCTTGAGTCCGTGGGACCCACTATAGAACAATGGGGACTCTTCGGAATACATTCCGAAAGAGGGTAGATCTGTACTATAAATGGAATGATACCACCTCTCAATTACAGAGACGCCTTTTAAGTGAACCGGCACTACAGGAGCTTGAGAACTCCGTAGTTAAGTGTGCTCGAGCCAGGGAAGTTCTGGGATGGGTGACCTCCTGGGAAGTGGCCCCTGGCCGGGGCCGGTTCGAGCCCGAAGGACAAAACCGTGCGGTTTCGGCCAGAGAGGACAATACTCTCTGTATTAGGGGTGGGGCGTGACAGAATGGTATCAAAGCCATAGGATATAGGTTAATCGGATTTGATTCTTTCGTAGTTGGGTATTAGACCCAATACACGAATCAGAATACTCGTGATTAGGAACATGTCCTGCCACCTTATTATCGTGATTCTTGAATCATATCTTTCTTTTATCCTTCGTCTTGACGTTATACAAACAACTTTGCATCTCGACTTGAAACCTTTTGGTTCACTATTGTTTCTCCCCATTTCTTGATTCTGATACTAGAATTTGGGCGACTTGAGTGGAGTTATGTAATTGTACCCATGAACTGCAGCATGGTTACAATGCGGTACTCTATTTAAGTAACTTGGAGTCCTGGTCTTGATTCACTTCCTTGTTCCATGGTCGTTATAATTGCCTTGTTTCTCTTGCTTTCCAGTTCATGTTTTATCACAAGCTTGAATCCTGTTTACCGTGCTTATCTTCTTCAGTGTTTGGCTTCAGATGAAATAGTTTCATGCATCCTACTTGTTCATGCATTTCCCGCATTAGAATTATTCAATTCTGGTGCATCCCTTTGTTTGTTGTTGCTTGGGAATGGATTTTCTCGGCACTGTCCTTGCTCATATTGATTGTAGGACAAAGGAAGTGATTTTCCACATTCCCGGACATCCAGAGTTTGTTTTGCTGGAGGAAGCGGTTCTGTCGGGCCAGTCGAGTTTAGGGCTAGGCCGACAAATAATGTTCTTTCGTCGATGGAAATGGATAAGGAAGAAGCGCCGGCTATATTTCGAGAGTTTATGGACGTGTTCGAGGACATCTCGGGTTTACCGTAAAACGAGATATGGAGTTCGTGATTGATCTTGTTCTTGGTGCAGCGCCAATCTCATGGGCGTATTATCCAATGGCACCAGTGGAATTGGAAGAAGTCAGGAAGCAGGTTGCTGAATTACTTGAGAAGGGTTAGATTCGCAGCAGTGACTCACCTTGGGGAGCTCCAGTTCTTCTAATCAAGAAGAAAGATGGCACAAGGAGGATGTGCATTGATTATCGAGAATTAAACCGGGTAACTATTAAGAACAAGTACCCGATCTCTCGCATTGGCGAATTGTTCGAGTAGCTTAGTGGCGCGAGGGTATTCTCGAAGCTGGATTTGCGATCCGGATATCATCAGGTCCGAGTTAAGTCAGAGGATATTTGCAAGACGGCATTCCGAACTCGATATGGACATTACGAGTATTTAGTGATGCCTTTCGGAGTAATGAATGCACCGGCAATACTTCTGGACTTGATGAACCGAATATTTTCACCGTTCTTGGACCAGTTTATAGTGGTGTTTATCGATGATATTCTGGTCTACTCAAGGAGAAAGGAAGAGCAAGTAGAACATTTGAAGATTGCACTGCAGACATTGAGGCAAGAAAGATTGTATGCAAAGATGAGCAAGTGCGAGTTTTGGAGAAATGATGTTTTTAGGGCATGTTGTATCCGGAGATAGAATCGCCGTTGATCCTTAGAGGATTGCAGCAGTTCAAAATTGGCCGATTCCGAAGAACATAACAGAGATCAAAAGTTTTTTTTTTGGACTTGCCGGGTATTACAGAAGGTTCGTAGAGAATTTTGCCCGTTTGGCTGAGCCTTTAACCAAGCTCACGCGTAAGGAAGTACCGTTCGTATGGACGGATAGGTGTGCGTCAGCTTTTGAGGCGTTGAAGCATAGATTGATAACCGCTCCTATTCTGACCGTGCCAAACAATTCCGAAGGATTAGTGATTCACAGCGACGCACCTGAGAAAGGATTGGTATGTGTTTTGATACAGCATGGGAAGGTTACAACTTACGCATCAAGACAGTTGAAGACCCATGAGGAGAATTACCCAACTCATGACTTGGAGTTAGCAGCTGTGATTTTCGCTTCGAAGGTTTGGAGACACTACTTATTGGGCAAAAAGGGTCGAAGTATTTACCGATCACAAAAGCCTGGAGTATATGTTCACACAGAAGGAGCTTAATATGAGGAAGCATAGATGGTTGGAGCTGATGGCTGACTACGATCTTGATCTTGAATACAATTCGGAGAAAGTTAGTGTAGTGCCGGATGCGCTTAGTCGGTTGCCAGCAATTCAGATGTTGGCTGCACAGAAAGAACTTATTGAAGACTTTCGAAGATTCGATTTGAAAGTTGTGCTACCGCATTCTTCAGGACAGTTAATACAGCTGCAAGTACAGTCATCGTTGATCGAGAATATTAAAGCAGCGCAATTGCAGGACCCAAGATTGCATAAATTTCGAGAACAGGTTGAAGCTGGACTTCGAATAGATTTACGGATTCATGAAGATGGTTCGTTGCACTATGGTAGCCATTTGTGTGTGCCAAAAGGAGATATTCACGAAGGAGTTATGAAGGAGGCACATAGTTCCGCATATTCTGTACATCCAGGAGGCATGAAGATGTACCGAGATCTAAGACAACACTTCTGGTGGGAAGGCATGATAAGGGGAGATTGCTCGCTTTGTAGCAAAGTGTTTGGTGTGTCAGCAAGTTAAGGCTGAACATCAAAGGGTTGCTGGTTTATTGCAACCACTTCCGATTCCTCAGTGGAAGTGGGAACACATAACCATGGACTTCGTGACAGCTTTACCGCGGAGTCCAAAGGGCAATAATGCAGTTTGGGTGATTGTTGATCGATTGACCCAGGGCGGCTCATTTCATACCATTTCGAGTTGGTCAGTTAACGGAAGCATTAGCGGAGCGGTACATGCAGGAGATTGTAAGATTGCATGGAGTACCTATGAGCATCGTGTCCGACCGTGACACCCGATTCTTATCGCACTTCTGGAGGAGCTTACAGGAAAGTTTGGGGACTTGATTGAAGTTTAGTACAGCTAATCATCCTCAGACAGATGGCCAGTCGGAGAGAACGATCCAAACTCTTGAAGACATGTTGAGAGCTTGCATGTTAGACTTCAAGGGTTCGTGGGATCATCTACACTTGGTGGAGTTTTCGTACAACGACAGCTTTCAGGCGACTATTCAGATGGCTCCATTCGAGGCTTTTTATAGTCGCAAGTATCGTTCACCTGTTTGTTGGGACGATGTCGGTGAACGAAGATTGTTGGGACCGGATTTGGTTGTGCAAACAGTGGAGAGAATTAACAATATCCGGAATCATATGAAGGCAGTGCAAGATCGGCAGAAGAGTTGGGTCGATACATCGAGAAGACCTCTAGAGTTCGCTGTTGGTGATCTAGTATTCTTGAAGATATCACCGACTAAAGGGGTGATCCGTTTCGGAAGTCGGGGAAAGCTTAGTCCTTGATTCGTTGGACCTTTTGAGATCTTGGAGCGTGTTGGAGAAGTGGCTTATCGTTTGGCGTTACCGCAATCCTTGACGAATGGTCATGACGTGTTTCTCGTACCTCAACTCCGTAAGTATGTTCGAGATGAAACACATGTGTTGGATCATTCGGAGCTGACTGTACGAGAAGATTTGACTTTTGAGGAGCGACCGATGTCGATTATGGATTGAAGAGAAAAGGTTCTTAAGAACAAAGTTATCCCTCCTTGTTCCTTGGGGTAATCGCTCGCATGGAGAATCAACTTGGGAGCGAGAAGATGAAATCCGGCAGAAGTTTCCACATCTATTCTTGTAGTTCTTGATTGTTTATCCCTTCTTGTTCTTGGAATTTCGAGGACAAAATTCTTTTGTAATCGGGTATAATGTAACACCCGAGTTCATTTATACCTATTCCAGTTCTCGTATTTCCTTATTTGTGATATCCTCTTGATTTAACGTATTATGGGTGCGAATGGTATTTTACACTTTACATTGCATTCGACCCGACCCGCTTGCTTGAACCTGTTGGTTATATGTATGCCCTAGAGGCCATTACTGTATATTGGATGTATATTGTAGTGGATGTTGGGACATATATAGGTAGGACTTTCTTGCTCGACATGATAGTACGCTATCTGGTTGCTCTTTATCTTAACATGTATAATTTCTGTCTCTCTGTTACATGTTGATAAAGCCCTTAGGATGTGTACTCGACTTCCAGGACTATGATGCAGATCATACTAGTGGGGCCTGGGTAGTCCAAGAGTACATCCTTCAATGTTCCTAGTCGTGGAAATATCGAGACGGGGCATCGATATTCCAGAGTAGACTAGCGTATATCTTCTCGACCCATCTGATGGGCGATGGATGAACCCATATCCATTGGTGTTTGACATCAGAGATGGTATGCGGGTGCTCAGTGGAGACTGGGTACACTGAACGGACTCGCCGAGAACTCCCAGATGGTATTATACCTCATGTCAGATGGCAGTTCTCTGGTGACACTGGTACAGCTTAGTCTGTTGACCAGAGATCGTCATAGAGTCTTGTGTGTCTCCCACTATACTTTGATTTCCATCCTACCACGGCTCTACTGAGTCGTGCAAACAGGAGGTTTTTGGATACAGTCCCGATTCACATGGAGGCAATGAGCCATAGGAGGGGATTCGTCTCTCCCGGTATTGGGGGTTGATGTTGCGCTATGCACGACTAGCCATAATAGGAAATCCCTGGCCAGGGTTGCTGTGATATACTGGTAAGAGTTATCAGTAGTTTCACGAATGTTATGGACCTTACGTCGGCATGACTTATCAAGCTACTGGGGTCTGACGTTTGCCACCCCTAGGCGAGATATGCGACATATCAGACGAACAGGACCAGACTGTACGGTAAGTGTTACTGGTTGGATTCACAGGAGTATGAGCGGGCTTGCTCGTCGATCTTCTGATCGCTCAATACCCGGGTGGCCATTACGTTTAGCAGACCGCTTGCGGCTTGTGGGTGTTTGATATGATCATCATCTGCTGCCGGCGTATTGACGAGTCTTTAGAGTCCTACACAGAGGTTTCCTGGCTCAAGCGAAACGAAATAGGAGCGCATATGAGATATGTGCAGGACCGAGAATAATGCGTGTATGTGATACCGTATTACATTCTCGCGATGAATGTATCGATTGGTTGTATACGATATAACCTAGTTATCGAATCAAAGATTGATTCGATAAGCCGATACATTGGATATTAGTCGGTTATATGCGATATGACCGGATCGTTAAATCAAGTGTTGATTTAATTATTTAATGTATAATTATATATTTGATATATTACTTTACATTAACTAATATTAGTTCACTTTAAATGGATTTTCTCACTTGAAATACACAAATTGTATATGTGATATACTTTTGTGCACTTGTTTGTATCATGTTTGATGATACATGAAAACTTGGTTAAGCGTATGATTAAACCATGGTTATGTAATGTTTAGGGTTTTGATTTTATTAACTATTTATTTATTTATTATTCCTTTTTGAAAGATGAAGAGAAATGGTGGCTTTCTTTGTTTGTTATTGAAGCTTCATGAAGCTTTGACTAAGTGACCATTTTGTCTTCATGCTTAACCCTAACCATTCAAACTAACCATAGTTCATTCTCTACACTTGACCATTGTTGCCATATGATAAGTATTCATTTTATTTTCTATTTGAAATATACTTATCATATTATCTTCTTCTTCTTCTCCTTCTTCAACATGAAGAATGCTTGCCTCCATCAATGGCAACTAGTGAAAAAGAGTGAGAAATCCAATTCTAAAGTGAACCCACTTCCTATTTCTTCATCCTCTACCTCTTACCAAGTAGTATAGGGTGTTTTCTTCATAAGTTTCATGACTTGGTGAAGTAGGAACTTGATCTTGTGATGCCTCGACGTAGATCATCTTCGGCATCGAAGTCGACGACCTAGCCCGCCCATTTCTCCGATGAAACCGATGCTAGAGTCCGGAATCCGATATGGACAGCGGATGGACATCTTCACAAAGCCTAGGAGGTGGAGGACCGGATCTACAAAGGTTGTAGCCCCTTTCCTTTAGCGTTAAATTCGTTTATTCGCATTGCATCGCCTCATTATCTAGTTAACGATCCGTATTAGGGTTTGTAGGCACATGAAATCTTTCAATTGGGCATGTTTGATCACTTGTGAGGCTTCATTATCGTGCCTAGGAACCCTATAGTGGTATCAGAGCTACTAGGCATTGGATGTCGACCTATGGGGGGTTCTCACTGTGTGACAGTGTGGCGAAGCATAGGCTCTTACCCCCAGGGTGTCCCGAGACCGGAAGGTGTTCCGGCGGGTTGTAGTCCTCGCGAGGGGGCATGCGTAAAAAGTTGTTGCTGAGGAACCCTACAGTGGTATCAGAGCCTAGCTAGAGCTTTAGGCGATGTGTAGACGAAGCTAGAAGTCCGATCGAACCCGATATTCCCCGATTTCAACCCTCTCTGTACAATTTTTCAAACAGTGGATATTTGTGAATTAAAAATTCTCAAAAAATTAAGCAGGAAAAACTAAGAATTACTGTGAAGTACGGTCCCCTAAGTCAACAATTTGACCGCGGAACCGCGGAGAAACCATGGGTTTTGCGGCGGTTCCGCGGCCAAAATTTGGACTTAGTCACTGAAATTTCATATATTTATTCTTAGGTCCTTTCTTGGCAATTTTTTATGGGAAGTTTTTAATTCCACTCAAATGTTGAGTATTCTAGGGTTTGATTGGGGACTCGTTAATTTGATCGGATAATTTAACTTCGTTTAAGTTTTTCCGGATATTTTAGAAACTGTTAAAAAGTTCGACCGGATATAAATACCCACCTTTTCCTCTGCCGGGAAATTTCCAAGTGTTGGATCTTTCCGTAGTTTAACGACGTTCTAAGTAGTGCAAGTAACGCGATGGTCCCTCTAGAAGACAACAAACCTTAACTCGATTATGTGACCGTCTTGAACTGCCCTTTGAACCATAGGGTTTGGGGCAGTACGGCGTGCCACATGTGAGGCGTTGGCTTGACCCTTCTACGGCTGGACCGTTGGTACTGAGACACGAAGTGAATGTTTTTAAACTTATTTCATGTGTTGAGCTATTTCGGGAAAACTTGGGTGTTCGATTGTTCGATCGGAAAGTTTAACATTTTCTATTTACCCGGAATGTGATACAACATTTGGAATTCACAAGTAGTTATGAGATAACTGAATGAATGTTATAAACATAGCAGTTTAGTCTCACTTGATCGGTTGCCACGGAATTTTGATGCGATCAAAAGTCCGTCGCAATCACGTAGCGTACGCGGATACTCGCCGGTAAACTTAATAGATAGCCATGCCCCATAGCCCCGACCAAGTGACTGTAGGAGAACCCCGTCGCCGAAAGCATCCGTTCGGGTGCACGCGGCAGTGGTGTTCCGCCTTAGTGCACTTCATCGACGGTATCGGGGGTGCGGCCGTCTACTAAAGTTTGCGACGAGTATTCGATCAGTTTTTCGGGAATCTTGTTGAATTGCCCGACATGATATTGAAAAGTGTTTTCGATAATGAGACTAAAATGCGGGGTTTATAATTGTTAGGCATGTGATGTCTACGGAATTCATTGGTTTAGGCATGCGATGTCTAAGGAGGTTGCGGATTCCAACTGTTGTAGTTTTACACTTTCTTTTCTGTGACCGTAAGTGTAATATGTGATATCGCCGGTTTCGTTGCTATATGTCAACGACAATTGGGATGCGCATATTTACTTACGTTGATGACATGTGATGTTATGTGTTGCTGGATATGTTATATTGGATCGTCGTGTTCGAATAGCCGGGATTTTTTTATGTGAGATGAGTGTTTTTCATTCTCATTCATGTAAAAAACTTGTATGTAATATTCTTTTATTGGGACACTTCCAGGTTGCGGATGATGTCACCATTTGTATATTATTTACTTTTCTGCATTAGGATAGACCCAAGGAGGGGAGCACAAGTAACCGGGTTCTAGGGTCCAGTGGGAGACCATCTCGAGGAGTCGAGTCCGGGTCTCCTAACCCTAGAATTGGTAGGGTTGCTTGCCGCTCTCGTAGGGGTCTAGGGGTGTGGGATTGGCTATTCATCACGACCGTGGAATCCGTGTTTTATACTGGCTCGTATTTAAAAACACGGACGTCCTAGTATATCCAATATTTCATATGATATTTTCTGCTGCGTTATCTGTGATGTGATCATGTGATTTGTTCAGATAGATATAGTATATAGTATATATGATATATTATATAGACGTTGCTTATGTTTTACACCCGCGCTAGCCCTGCCTCGCTCTGGCGTTAGTTACCTAACCTAACGGTGCAGACGGGACATCGAGACGAATGCGGATGGCATAAGCGTACGTTTTATTTATCTGTGATATTTAGGTGGACTTAAATGATGGGATATTCATTAATGAGATTAATGAAAGAAAATAAACCTAATTGATGTTGTGGAATCGAATTTCAAAATAAAACAGGTAGCTACAGTTCTTGCTTTGCATCGCGGTGTTCATTATAGAACATCCTGCACCTTATTCGATGAGGAAAGGACCGAGATCCCTTCACCGGGAGTGACTCCTTTAGCAATAACTGGCAGATGCTACAACCCTCGGTTTTTCTTTTAATCGCTTCTATAGTTTCTGCTTTGCACAGTGATATATATGATATATCCCGCACCTCATTCGACAAGGAAAGGGCCGACGATCCCTTCACCGGGAGTGACCCCTTTAGCAAAACTAAAAAAGCCTCAAAAACATTCCATTTAAAAACCATTTGATTCCGCAACGAGATCAAGTTCAAAGTGTTAAAGGTTTTCATAAAAACCATTCGCAACCCTCCGTCATTTTAGGAAGTAGAGTACTTAGTATTCGTGCTGTGTTTGTTGACCTTAGTTAAGGCACAGTGAACGGTAGCTAAGTGATGTCTTCCTACACCGCATATGATGCAATTAGTTAGGACAGTCGCGTGAATTTGTTGACCTTAGTTAAGGGTCATGTGAGTGGGTCTAATTAATCACGAAATGACGGGTAGAACTTGACTAGTGCTTATGATTTGTTGACCATAGTTAAGGTCATAAGTGCTAGGGGTAAAAACCTTTATCGGGAGTTTCAAGTGTTGAAATTTGTAATGAGATTGCATACCTTCTATGTCATAGTTGGATCCCGATACCCACTGCGAGTAATTGTTACTCTTGGGAGAGTTTTGCACTTTGCAATTAGCCGATCAAGTAGGTGTCTAGAAAGGTGTCAACGGGGTTACGCCTCTGGGAAAACGAGGTTTACTATAATTAGGTCCGTGCGAAAGCACGGGGAACCTCCCTCAAAGTACCGACACTGGCCTGGCTGAAAGATTGACGAACTTGTAGAGTGTAATTAATCCCGGCTAGTCTTTCCTTTTAAGGTTTGAAGGAAGATTTGATAAAAACAGTGGGAGCCATCCTGATTAGATAAAATATATAACCAATTTGATCTTGCAAGAGCGCACGCAGAGTGTTTTCTTCTCTCTCTCTCTCTCCAGGTAGCGACCATATCACGCCTTAATCAAGATAATAATATGGATGTATTGACCGAACCCGCTTGTTATACTGAGCTGGGGAACGTTGGTCCCGCTCCAACTTATAATTGTTATAAGACCGAGCAGGAAATAGGGGAATACCAGAATTCCTATGCCGCCCAAACGAAGAAAGTGCATATGATGCATCTCCTTCGGGTGTGTTCATTACAAAGAACTGTTTCTCAGTATCCTCTGAATCCTGGGTATTTGATACAGGATCAGGATCCCAGATATGTAATCTGTTACATAGGGCAACAAAAGGGTAGAAAACTGAGAACGGGTGATAAGTTTCATGAGACAGAAAACGAGGCAAGTGTTGCAGCCAAGTCTGTTGGTCACTGTCACCCTGTATTACCAATACATTGATTCTGAACAAATACTATTAGATACCGAACCTGATATACAAAATCATATCAGTCTCTTTATTAGTAAAGAAATGATAAAATTTTGTATTGATGGATAATGTTTTGAACATTTCCTATATCAAAAGTTGATTGGTTCAGGCACGTTATCTAAAAGTATTGATGTTCTAAATCAAACTACAGTTCCTAGTATACAGAACACACACAAGAGGAAGAGTTCAGAAATGAACGATTCCTTCTGGAGGCATTGTAGACTAGGTCATATCAATGCGACCCGACTGGCTGAAGTTACATCTTAGATGCATATTTAAATCAGTTTGAATTTATATCTTGTGAAACTTGCCAGTCATGTCACAAAGATTAGATGACCATAGCTCTGTTTATTGGAAACAGGGAAAGAGTTAGTAAACTCTTGGGATTGATACATGATGATATATGTAAGGTCTCCTGTCTACACATGCCAGGACCGGTTCTTTGTACTTCATTACGTTCTCTGAAATTCTCTCAAGATTCAGACATATGTTCCTGTTGAAACATAGGCCCGAAGCTTTTGAGATATTCACAGAATATAAGCTAGAAGTAGGGAACCAATACGGGTATAAGCATTATGTCCTTTGATGTGATCAGGGAGGAGAATACTTGTGCATAGAATTCCTGGATTATTCTAAAGGAGAATGAGATTCTCTCTCAGCATTACTCCTCCGTATACACCATAGCACGATGGTATATCGGGGAGGAGCAATCACACCCTATATGATATGGTGCGCTCTATGATGAGTACTACTGAGTTTCCTATTTCCTTTTTGGGAGTTATGCACTTATGAAGTTGCATACCTATTGAATAGGGTTCGATTCAAATCAGTGCCAACCACTCCATATAAGATATGGTATAGGAAGAGCCTATCTCTTAAGTAAGTTAAGGTTTAGGATTTTCCGGCCTATGTCTAAAGCAAAATCCGGACAAGATCGAGGCAAGGTCAGTTCTGTAGAACTGGAAAGGTTCCAGCTATACAAAACTGCAGCTGATGATTTGACAGTACCAAAGGATTCAATAGTTTCCGACGAACCTCAGCCTCTCCGCCGATCTGGTAGGGTTCCTCATCCGCCTGAGAGATACCTTGGTTTCTCGATGACAGTGGGAGCGAGGATTACGTCATGAGATGATGACCCTACTAGTTTCGAACTGGCCATCAGGAGTGGGACTCTGTAAGAATGGCTGGATGCTTAGCGATCTGAGATGGAATCCTTATACACCAACAAAGTATGGACTTTAGTTGCTTTATCTGAAGGGTTAAATCCCCATCAGGTGCAAGTATATCTTGAGAAGATTACTTGGTGTACATGGAAAGGTTGAGACTTTCAAAGCTAGACTTGTTAAAGGTTTGCATCATTGTCCAGGTATGGATTTTGTTGAAACCTTTTCTAAGTAGCTATGCTTAAGTCCATCCAAATCCTACTTGCCACGGCTACATACCATGACTACGATATCTGGTGGTTGGGTGTCATGACAGCTTTTCTAAATGATGTTTTAGAAGAGGGCGTCTATAAGTTCACAGCCAGAGGGCTTCGTAGACAGTGGGAGCAGCGGAAACGTGCAAAAGTTGCTTTATGGGATAAAGCAGGTATAGCGAAGTTGGAACGTCTGTTTTGATGTGGTAGTCAAAGAGTTTGACTTCATCAAAATGGTAGATGAACCTTGTATATACAAAAAGGGTAGTAGGAAGTATGGTGGTGATCCTCGTAGAGTACGTGGATGGCATACTCTAGATAAGGAAGGAGTTTCCTATACTACGCTCGGTCAATCTCCGCTTATCACAATGATTCTCCATATAGGATCAAAGTGATACCTACTAAATTCTGGGTTTTGAATTTATGAGATAGATCTAATTGGATATTAGGATACTCACTAGTTGTAGTGAGATGGTATCAATTGATCCTGGGGAGAATCACTGGAAGGGTTCCAGGGTGATAAAGACGAATGAATGTCAGTCACAGGCATTGTCTTTACCCTCAGTAAAAGGACGGTATGTTGGAAGAGTTCCAAGCTACATACCGTGGCATACTAGACAATAAAGGCTGGATACATCGCTACTTAAGATGCTACCAAAGAGGCTGTCTGGGTGTATATCAGTTCATGAGATGAACTTAGTTCCTCCCATTGTGTGACAATGGAGTTATGGCTTATGCCAGGGAACGCCCGTCCCATCAGTGATCCAGACATATTCTAAGGCAGTATCACCTGATCATGGAGATGGTTGATCTCCAAGGAGATCGAGGTTAGGAAAGTAGACTCAGAGGACAACACGGAGGATCCACTCACAAAGGCTTTTTCCCCGAGAGAGACATATATGGGATGGTGGAGTATGTGATACTGCAACCACTGCTACAGATGGCCCTAGTGCAAGTGGGAGATTGTTAGTTATATGTATGCCCTAGAGGCCATTACTGTACAATGGATGTATATTGTAGTGGATGCTGGGACATATATAGGTAGGACTTTCTTGCTCGACATGATAGTACGCTATCTGGTTGCTCTTTATCTTAACATGTATACTTTCTGTCTCTCTGTTACATGTTGATAAAGCCCTTAGGATGTGTACTCGACTTCCAGGACTATGATGCAGATCATACTAATAGGGCCTGGGTAGTCCAAGAGTACATCCTTCAATGTTCCTAGTCGTGGGAATATCGAGACGGGGCATCGATATTCCAGAGTAGACTAGCGTATATCTTCTCGACCCATGTGATGGGCGATGGATGATCCCATATCCATTGGTGTTTGACATCAGAGATGGTATGCGGGTGCTCAGTGGAGACTGGGTACACTGAACGGACTCGCCGAGAACTCCCAGATGGTATTATACCTCACGTCAGATGGCAGTTCTCTGGTGACATTGGTACAGCATAGTCTGTTGACCCGAGATCATCATAGAGTCTTGTGTGTCTCCCACTGTACTTTGATTTCCATCCTACCACGGCTCTACTGAGTCGTGCAAACAGGTGGTTTTTGGGTACAATCCCGATTCACATGGAGGCAATGAGCGATAGGAGGGGATTCGTCTCTCCCGGTATTGGGGGTTGATGTTGCGCTATGCACGACTGGCCATAACAGGAAATCCCTGGCCAGGGTTGCTGTGATATACTGGTAAGAGTTATCAGTAGTTTCATGAATGTTATGGACCTTACGTCGGCAAGACTTATCAAGCTACTGGGGTCTAACGTTTACCACCCCTAGGCGAGATCTGCGACATATCAGACGAACAGGACCGGACTGTACGGTAAGTGTTACTGGTTGGATTCACAGGAGTGTGAACGGGCTTGCTCGTCGATCTTCTGATCGCTCAATACCCGGGTGGCCGTTACGTTTAGCAGACCGCTTGCGGCTTGTGGGTGTTTGATATGATCATCATCTGCTGCCGGTGTATTGACGAGTCTTTAGAGTCCTACACAGAGGTTTCCTGGCTCAAGCGAAACGAAATAGGAGCGCATATGAGATATGTGCAGGACCGAGAATAATGCATGTATGTGATACCATATTCCATTCTCGCGATGAATGTATCAATTGGTTGTATACGATATAACCTAGTTATCGAATCAAAGATTGATTCGATAAGCCGATACATTGGATATTAGTCGGTTATATGCGATATGACCGGATCGTTAAATCAAGTATTGATTTAATGATTTAATGTATAATTATATATTTGATATATTACTTTACATTAACTAATATTAGTTCACTTTAAATGGATTTTCTCACTTGAAATACACAAGTTGTATATGTGATATACTTTTGTGCACTTGTTTGTATCATGTTTGATGATACATGCAAACTTGGTTAAGTGTATGATTAAACCATGGTTATGTAATGTTTAGGGTTTTGATTTTATTAACTATTTATTTATTTATTATTCCTTTTTGAAAGATGAAGAGAAATGGTGGCTTTCTTTGTTTGTTATTGAAGCTTCATGAAGCTTTGACTAAGTGACCATTTTGTCTTCATGCTTAACCCTAACCATTCAAACTAACCATAGTTCATTCTCTACACTTGACCATGGTTGCCATATGATAAGTATTCATTTTATTTTCTATTTGAAATATACTTATCATATTATCTTCTTCTTCTTCTCCTTCTTCAACATGAAGAATGCTTGCCTCCATCAATGGCAACTAGTGAAAAAGAGTGAGAAATCCAATTCTAAAGTGAACCCACTTCCTATTTCTTCATCCTCTACCTCTTGCCAAGTAGTATAGGGTATTTTCTTCACAAGTTTCATGACTTGGTGAAGTAGGAGCTTGATCTTGTGATGCCTCGACGTAGATCATCTTCGGCATCGAAGTCGACGACCTAGCCCGCCCATTTCTCCGATGAAACCGATGCTAGAGTCCGGAATCCGATATGGACAGCGGAGGGACATCATCACGAAGCCTAGGAGGTGGAGGACCGGATCTACAAAGGTTGTATCCCTTTTCCTTTAGCGTTAAATTCGTTTACTCGCATTGCATCCCCTCATTATCTAGTTAACGATCCGTATTAGGATTTGTAGGCACTTGAAAATTTTCAATTGGGCATGTTTGATCACTTGTGAGACTTCATTATCGTGCCTAGGAACCCTACAGAACCTGCTTGATTCTTATTTATAGATTACCGTGACTTGTTGCATGGACACGTGCATCTCAAGATTAGTACATATTGGTATTTTATCTAGTATCGCATCTTTTACATATAATATTTTAGATCATGTAAAATATTTTTAAATTGCATAACATGGCCTGCTTGATACCCCTAACCCCGTGGTAGCATCCGTGCATCTTGTTCTCGTCCTGTTCAGTGAAACGGACGTGTTTGGATGGCTACGCGCATGTACGTGCATCCATTCTTGGGGGTATGCTTTTTCGTTACCTGAGCACTCGTTTTGAAATTCGAAAGTCACATATATTTTTCATATTTTAAATCTGAATTTTAGACCCGAGCCGGGCGTGTTTTGGAGTAGGTTTGTTTTTGCCAAAATCTCAAAACGGACTAATATTATATTCTTTATATATTTTAAAATTCCTTTTATACCAAACTCTTTATACGGTTCCTTAACAAATAAAAATATTCAAATATAATCTTTCTTAACCACTCAGTTCTCTCTTTCTCTCTATATATATTTTATTTTATTCTTAACCTCACGTCTCTCTCTCTCTCTCCCCCTACATAAAAATATTTCTTTTACCTAACATATATTTTTAAACTAATTTCACTGCACGTATCTTTCTCTCTCCTCTATTTTAATTCATATTTAAAAAAAAAAAAGAAACCCAGCCTCTCTTCCTTACCTCTCTCTTTCTCCCTCCCGCCGAAACCAAAACCCTAACTCACGCTTGCGACGGCCTCGCCGCTCCACCCTCGACGTCTACCTCCTCCTTCTCCTCTCCTCTCATGTTCTCCGACCTACTTCCCTCACCTCCCCACGACTCCATCCCTGCACACCCAACCGCAGCCGCAAACCCATCATTTCCAACCTCGCCTCGCCGTCGCCACTTTCGCCACCTCATCGCCCACTTCTCGCCCTCGTCGCCTCACCCTTCACCACCACCTTCTCACTCTCCCTCTTCCTCCTCTCCTCCTTCTTTCCCCGCAACCAATCCTTCTCCCCGATCTCGAGATCTCGTCCATGGCGTCCGTTGCTCCCGCTGCCGACAAAGCTACTGATCTTTTGCAGAAGCTCTCGCTGGAGTCAATGAGCAAGAACAACGATGCTCCTGAGGTTGCCAAGAAGAATGTCCCGGCCCCTGATCGGTCTGTGACACCTGTACTTCAGAATATCAATTCGAATATGTCTTATGTCTCTTATTACCCGGCATCGTTTGTTTATGGAGGTCATAATCCAAATGATTATGGGGAATACCATAGATATCCAACCCCTGATGGAGTAGAGATGCAACATGGAGTTTATGGAGATATATATACTGGGTATTATGCTCCTTATGGTCCTTACCCATCACCTGCCTCCCCAGTTCCTACTATGGGGCATGATGGTCAGCTTAATAGCCCTCACCATTACCAGTTTACTACGCCTTACTACCCGCAGCCTTCACCTGGGAATGCACTGTATGCTCCTTACCAAGCGCCATCATCTTAAGGAACTGTAAATGCTGATGATGCCATCATACTAACAAAGTTCTTATTGCACGAGTGGGGCGCAAAGTTGAGGATCCTGATATGCTGGAGAGAATTCGGCTAACTATAATCAACAACCTACTCAAGAGCCTAGTGAGAAACTGGCAATGGGAGAAGCTTTTGGAATAAAACCCCCTCAAAAGAAGATCGTTCACCGGAGCTCCGTCGATGATCCCGACGACCCAGCGAGCATATCTGACCCGTGTGATTCCCTTGTAAGTTGTTTGGATTCGTTCCGTGTACCGTGCGCGCGTCGCGACTTGTTCCGCCGACGTGTGACGTCCCGTATACCCGTTTCTGGATCCGTCGAGGCAAGTGAAACTTGCTACATGCTACTATATTAAACCTATAAATTAAACTTAAGGCTATTAGTTTCCATTTTTGCATTTCGATGTCAGATTATATCATTGTAGATTCAGATCTTAAATTATACCTTATTGCATGTTATAGTACAATTTCGGGTACCCACATCCGTGTTTAAATCGCATAATAATTATCTGCATAGCCCACAGTATCTTTTAATAGTTTCTACCCTACCGGACACCCGTTTGCATCCATTTAACCTTTTTATATATAATTGCATCACTAGGTCATTTAATAGATGTTAATGTGATTTTAATATTCTATATTCATTTAGGTGTATGATACTTAATGTTGGAACCATAACCCTGACTCTAATCGATAACCGTACATTCATATAGTTTAATCTGTACCTATTTGCATATCATATTACATTTTCCAGTTTATTGTTCTATTAGTGCCCATACTTGTTTGTATACCCATGCTTATGCTAGTTTGATTATGAGCACCCACTTGATGTCTCGTGCACCCTGACATTACTTGTTACACCTATTACTTGACACGAAATGGTACCGTGTGACTCATAACATGACATGACACCTATATACATTACTTGACATGACCTGATGTAGCATGGCTTTACCTGTTACCTGATCTTGTGTCTAATGCCAACAAACCTGACCCGTTGTCCTTACGGACCGTCCTGTTGTCTATCCAGACAAACCTGTACCTGCCTGATCCTGTGTTGGCATTAGCTCTAGATTATTTAATACATGACTTGAACACCTATAACCTGGGGGTATGGGGAAATCAATGATAAAACCTGACTTGTAACTCGACAGTTTGCTACCTTTACTAATCAGTTTTAGAGGCTAGGCCTGCCTTGGGATGATGCTGCTGACATCATCTATCGTTATCCACTACCTTTTAGAGGCCAGACCAGCCTTGGGATGATGCCATGGACATCATTCATCGTTACCACTGTTCCTTTTTAGTGCCTAGCGGCATGTCTCGGTTTCAGCCCGAGAATCTTCACCGTGATCCCGGGCACGCACGGGATACTATTGAGTTACATCGATGATTCATCAATTTGATTTCAAAGACCTGAGAGTAGTTAACCTAATACACCAGTTTAGATCACTCACTACACATTACCCACTGTTCTCACTTATATTACTGTTATATCTGTTTTACTATTCATATACATACCTGCATGTCTTGCTACCCTGTTTATGTGATTGCTTGATGTTATGACGCGCTGACGTCTGGGTTTTGCATGGCCCAGATCCTCTACCTTTGTTGCAGGCTGATTAGGAGTACTGCCGCTGCTAGACTGAGCAGTGGGGATCCTGTCGGTATCCAGTCTCACTTTCCAGGTGTTTTATTTATTGGATCTTTTGCTTCCGCATATTATCATTTCTTGACTCATTTATTCTGGCTCATGGACATGTACTAGATAGTTTACTTTCCTGTTCTTGATATCTCTACAACCGTAATGTGACTGTGGAAGGATTTTTCCTATCTACAGGTAGCATGGTTGGCTTTTTTGTGCCTATCTTAGCGTACTCTGGGAAGCGGGGCGTGACAGCCAGCGCCAAGAGTCAAAGACTCTGAGGCAGCGCCTCACGTGCAAGGCACGAGAGCGCCACCGCCAGAAGCGCCAGTGCCAGGAGTCAAAGACTCTGAGGCAGTGCCTCATGTGCAAAGCACGAGAGCACTAGCGCCAGAACTAAAATTTCTCCACCCTTGGATCAAAAGATCCAACGAAGATGATAAATCATCAGGGTGCAGAATTAAATTCTGATCCAAGAAAGATTGTGCTCTGTAAATCATAGCAACGTTGGATCAAAGATCCAATGGTGATTAAAAATCACCAAGATACAGAATTAAATTTTGACTGAGGAAATACTCCTCAAATCTTTCTAAATAAGAAAGATTGTGCTCTGTAAATCAGAGCACCGTTGAATCAAAGATCCAATGGTGATTAAAAATCACCAAGATACAAAATAAGTTATGTATGGGAAAATGTTTTCCCAATCTTGTTAAAAACAAGAAAAATATCTTCTGTAAAACAGAAGTCCTTGGATCAAAGATCTAACGGTGGATAAATTCTCCAAATCAATCAAAGATCTAACGGTGGATATAAAGGACCCAAGACTTCAAGTCTTGGAGGGAGAAACCTCCCCATAAGTTTCAAATTGAAAGAAGAAGACAGAAGAACCCCCCCATAAACTTCGATCTCAAAGAGAAGAGCAAGCTTTAAGAAGAAGAATTTTCTTCAAGGTAAATAAAAATAGAGATCAGAGCATCTGCAAGGGTTTAACCCTCATAAAAAGAGCATAGTTCTTTTCTCGGATCTAAGATCCATGAGACAAGTCTTCCCCAAATGAGAATTTAATTCTTACGGGGATGAATTTGTTCTTAGGTATCGAAGATCCAAGGGAGAACAAAGAATTGAACTTTGCAGAACATAACACAGAAAGAAAAAAACCCTAGCGCCAAGCGCTGCAAAATAAAGAGTGCTTAGCACCAGTGGTTGGCGCTCAGCGCCAAGCGCCTCATGCGCCCCTCACGTGGGTGCTATTCAATAAAAAGTGCTTAACTTTCTTAGCACTCCAAGTTTGGCGCTCAGCGCCAAGCGTTCCAAATTTGGCGCTCAGCGCCAAGAGCTCCACGTGCCCCTCACGTGGGCGCTGATGAAATAAAGAGCGCTCTGTAAATAGAGCTCAGCGTCATAAAGAGTGTGGGCATAAAAACCCATGTCAATGCTCAGTATTGTTGAACAAGGGATTAAGTCCAAATAAGTAATCAAGTGGGCTGAGCCCAAGGTGGGCCAAATCCTAAACCGACCGAGCCCATGTGCTTTAGCATTATGTGCACAGAGAAAGGACTGTGTCCTAGTAAGTGTCTAACACTTTATTGAAAGAGGAAACGATAGAGACTCAGTGGGATAAGCCCAAGTTGGTCAAATTCCTAATCAACCGAGCCCATGTGCTCTATATCTGTCCAAACTGGTCTTAGTCCCAAACAAGACCATCAATCGTTTGACAAATATCTATTGGTTCAAGGGTACATCTCTCCAAACCTCTGATACATGTCGTTGTAATTCTTCAACGACTTCAGAGAGGTGGAGGGTTCCAATAACCAATAACTCTTGGTATACCCCCAAACCAACAAACCATAAACCCACTAGACCACAACGTCCCTAAACTAAAGCAGTAGAGCACAAATGCTCTTTTGTTGGATCTAAATGATCCTAAATCTTGTTAAGTAGATCTTAGTATAAAATTAGACTAATGTATCCTTAACAAATATTTAAGTTGATCTTAATCTCAAATGAGGTTAACGAACCTTAAATCAACCAAATCCAAATCTAAGAGAATACGGATTTGGACTAATCCACGCCCTACGGACGACAACATAAATTAGCCTCCGTATATAATCCACGGGCAACCTAAAACAAAACAAACATACACGACATGAAATGAACATCTGGAGAAGGAGAAAGTTGTTACCGCAATGCGGTAGCGTAATTAACTGCAGGGGTTTGCGCCTGCAGGGAAGAGAGTTCCCACAATCAAAAACCCCTTGCCAATGAGGGAGAATCTGACGAAGTCTACTACAACAGCCGCATCTATTTAAACCTTCGATACATGGTACCATAAATTAACTTAGCATCTTCAAAGAGGTAAACAGATAAAACCAAATAGCATCTGCCCCCAAATTCAGGTAAGACGACTTACGCGGTTTCATCTCTAGTTTCGGCGGTAAACAGATTCTGGCACGCCCGGTGGGACCTTTTCCTCTTTCCATTCCACACTTCATGTGTCGTGTTTCGGGAACAAATCGCGGTCTTCTATGGTTGCCTGTGGATTCGAGGTACTAAGATTTGGTGTCTTGCTCCATGCAGAAGAGAAGATGTCGTCCGTGGCTTCCAACTGCACCAACTGCAACAACTCCCGCTCCGTCCTATATGGAGGAGTAACTTACGGGTCCCAACAGCCTCCATCTTCGCAATGCCAGTGGAACAGGTGACATAGACCACTACAGGATTGTTCTTCGGGACCATGCTCCCACCAATGAGCTTCAACGCTCCAGTGCCATCGCGGGAAGCTCCGAACAAGCCGGTCTTTGATCGGCTTACCACTACCATGGTCCTTCTCAATAGGTCGTCCAAGTCCAATGCCTCGGTCTTTAACAGACTAGGCCAAAGCTCAAGAGGGCTCGTGAAGAAGCCTGCAATACCCGAAGGAGTTATCCCAAAGTGGATAGCCATCCCAGCTCCGGTAAACAAAGTCGTTAGAGGGGATTCTCCTGCTAAGAGATCGGTCTTTGCAAGACTGGCCGTCCCAATTCCTGCTTCGGGTGAGGTCATTAAAAATGCTTCTCCTGCCACAGAGTCGGTCTTTGCAAGATTGACCGTTCCCTCTCAGTGGACGTCGGTCTTCGACAGGTTGACCCCAGCAGCCCTTCACCAGAACAGGAAGCATGATGAAGCCACTCCCATAAATGAGCCAGTCCCATATGCAAGTCATGCTCGACGTCGCTACTGGCGCCGAGTGAGGAAGACTGGGGGGCAGCTCTCCTTCTGGACTTACCCCACCAGCTCCAAGGGTGGAAATTGACGCTGTTGTTCCAACTGGGAACAGTTTTGAGCCGCTCGGGAGGGTGCGCAAGAACTCTCCAACTGCCGTACTAAAAATGTCTCCTCCACCTATGGAGAATGTTACTAAAGCAAATCCGGAACAACCCCCTCAGCGGCTGTCCTCCAAAATCCACAAGGTCTGGCGAAGAGTTAAAGACTCCGTGATCGACAAAGACTACTTCCACCAACAGAAGAAAATGAAAGTTCGGCAAGAGGAGGACTATCCCGCCGCCATGCTACGGAAGGTGTCGTCTATAGAAGTGCCTATTACAGCCCCCTCAACTTCGACCGCCCATAAAAGGAGAAGGCCGGAAAGATCCCTGTGTCTATGACAAATCTCAAGGGCACTGAACCTAAACGCCCCAAGTCTGGAGGCATGGTAGTGCACACCGTCTACATGGCTTCCAGAAAAGAGGAAAGCCGTACTTCTGAGGGTCATCGACCACTCACACGGTCTGTGACAAAAACCCAGGAGCAGCAACAAAAGCTCCAGGAGATGATGACAAAGATGGCCGCACTCACTAGGCAGAAGGAAAGCCCGGAAGTATCGTCGGATCAACGCCAGGAGCAGGAAACCGACGTCGAGTTCCTCCGAAGAATGCTCGAGAAAAAAGATAAAGAGACCGCGGAACAAGCGGCTAACCTAAAATAAATGGCGCTCCTGTTCCAAGATATGGTGGGCATGATGATCCAGCCGGATCCTCCAGCTGAAGACCCTCCAGTAATCATTGAAGACGACAGAGGAGAGACATCAAATCCTCTTCCGACTTTATCAGTGGCCAGGGAGGAGATGATCTAGAATGCTACGCTTGATGACTAGATAGCTAAACAGATTCGAGCTCATCAGGCAAATGAAGCTACTGGCCAAGTCTTCAGAACTAGGCGACCATATCCAGGCTGGTACGATCAGATTAAGTACCCGCCGGGATATACGATCCCTAAATTTCACGTGTACAAGGGGACAGGCAGCCCCCATCAGCACGTCGCTCAGTTCAGGGCTCTCTATGGCAATACTGGAGGTGACGACAAACTGTTGCTTCACCAGTTCGCCGGCAGTTTAGCAGAGACAGCTTTCGAATGGTACTCAGAACTTCCGAATGACTCTATTAAAACATTCACAGAAATGGAGTTTCTATTCACTCAGTTCGCAAGTGCCAGCGAACGCACCCCGATCACGGCATTGATCAATGCCAGGGTGAAGCCAGGAGAGACTTGGGTTCAGTATGCAATTCGGTGGCGGAACCTATAGTCGAGATGCAAACAATACATAGAAGAAGCTCTTGCCGTGGGCATGTTCGTGGGGACCCTGGATCCACAAGCAACTATATCCCAATTCATGATGTACTTCAAGCCGACCACTTTCCAGGCCCTAATCGATAAGCTGGCCCAAATGGACCAGATGGACCATAGACCGTCCTCCTAAAAAACGGAGCTTCGAAATGAAAAGGGGAAAGGTAAAGCGACCTTCATCGCCAACGCTCAGCAACAACCGAGTGATCCGAAACTAGTTGCTTGCCAAGGCAACAAATCACGATTCTTCGACGAGAAGTTGAGACGTCCTTACTTGTTTCCCCGGGATAAAATGAAAATACTGTTCGAACTAGCGGTGTGCAACAGGCTCATCACCTTGTCGGATCCAAAACGCCCACTGCAGCCCGGCGACGTCAACAATCCCAATTACTGCCCCTATCACCAAATATTGGGCCATCCAATCGAAGATTGCTTCGTCTTCAAAAACTGGATTGAGGACCAATATCAACAAGGAAAATTCGCGTTGTCCGAAAACTAGAGGGTAAACCCGCCACAACCGCACGCTCCTAAAAAGATGGACACTCCGGGGGCATCATGCTCATTTATAGAGGAAGCTCCATGGGAAGTTGTTCTTTCGGCTAAGACCAAAAGAATGCTGAAGGATCTCCAAGCATGTCCGGCAATTAGGTGGAAAAGCCCGCTAGGGCCAGAAATCATTGAGGGGATGCTGAAACTACGCCCAACATCGGGGGTTGATAGCAATGGGCAAAATACCTAGGCCCATCAGTCGAAGTCTTCAAAGAAGAAAAAGAAGACCAAAAAACCCGTGCAGTTTGATGACAAACGCACGAATTTGCAAAGGCATATTGACGCACTGGAGGAATATAACCAGAAGGTGAGAACCCCGGTCACACTCTAAGAGTTTCTCATCCATATCCTTGAAAGCGGAGATAATGACAATGATGAAGGAGAAGACTCGCCAGAATAACCCGAGGATTATGTAGCTAGTTGTCACATGATCTCTCATTCGTCAGCAAATGACGAAGAAGTTCACTCGGCGTCAGAAGATAATATAGAGGAGCTGGGGGCAAGATCGGTGCCAAAATCCTTAGAACCGTGAGACGAGATGATTGACATACTGCTGAACAAAGCCCGTCAGAAGAGCAAAGCTTATCAAGAGCGTGAAATGGCCATATTCGAAAGAGCCAGGCGTCGGCATCAAGCCGAAGAAGTCATGGTGGGAATGAGTTGCCAAGAACTCCGACTAGATTGAAGCACGCCTGCAGCGGAAAAAAAACAGGCTTAAGACAAGGAAACGGTTCGCCAAAGCCCTGTCAATGGGAATGAAACTGCCATCTTCCAAAGGAAATACTCCTGGTGGTATACACCTCGATGAAGCGGATGTACATCCTAACTACTGCTTATACCATCAGAGGATTGCACACCCAACCAAAGAATGCATGGCCTTTAAAAAGTGGTGGCAATGATACATTGCTCACCGACAACATTTCAAGCGGATGAAGCGCAAAACTCGTTGGGAGTAGAGAAGCACGACAGATGAGCACAAAAGAGCTGCCGGCAACTGTCACATGGTTGATTCCGGATGATCGCAAGTTCTCACCTTCGAAAGCGATTCCGACGAAGAAGTAGCCCTTGGCTCTCTCTTCAAAGAATCCACCTCAAGAGAAGAGGAAGAGGTAAAGAACTGTGAAAATATTCAGCTGCGTAACCGTACGTTGCCAGAAAAGAATCTTGGACCCACAAACAAAGGGTCGAACAAAAAAGATAAAGGGAAGGAAAAAGCCCTGAGGATATCGCCCTCGATAATCGAGCCGTCAAAGAGTTGGCAGCCAAAGACCTGCCTAAGAAGAGCAAGGTGGATTACAATGTCCTAGCACACCTGAGGAAGATACGCTCACAGCTAAGCGTTTTGGATGCCCTTCTGTTGTCTAAAGAGGCACGAGATTCTCTGATCAAGGCATTACAAGAGCCCGAGCAGTTTCAAGCTTTCCTTGCCGAAAAAAGGATGAAGATCGAGCTTGAAGAAGTGCACACAGCTGACATTACTTTCAGTGATGAAGATCTCCTCTTCGGAACGTGCGAGCACAATCGTCCCCTATATGTCACCGGGTACTGCCATGATATCAAGATAGGGAAGATCTTAGTTGACAACAGGCCCTCTATCAACCTCCTAAATGTGAGGGTATTAAAAGAAATCTGCATGAGCGTTCGGCATCTCGCTCGGGATAAAATCACCATCTCCGGGTTCGACTCCCAGTCATCACGGACTCTCAGGTCCGTAATACTGACGTTACGCTTTGGGGTCTCGTTACTAACATCAAATTTCATGTCATTGATGCCAAGACCTGCTGCAACACTTTACTCGGTAGTCCTTGGTTACACGAGTACAACATCATCCCTTCTACACAACATCAGTATATGAAGTATTTCAAAGATGGTCTCGAGTACACCGTGACAGGGGAACTAAACCCATTCTCCATAAATGAAGTCCGCAAGTATGAAGACGCTAAGTATTTCCTACCAGACTTTGAAGGCACGGGAAGATGCCATAAACTGGAGAATAAGAAAAAAGCTATCACCACTATTCCGGTCTTCGGAAGCGATACCGAGGAGGAAGAAGAGATAGTCTAATCGGGGCCACCCTAATGCAACAGGCTGGGACCATCTACCTCTATCCTGGTCTTTGGCAGTGACTCTGACGATGAAGTCAACGCAGTGTTCTCGGTCCGTCCATCAATGCAGGACCTCACTGGAGATGATCAGAGTTTGCAAATTGCCATGGTTCCGTGGCAGCACTACAGAGAGCTTGATGCACTTGAAACATATAGTATGCAAGAGCTGCAGACATTCTACATTCCTCCCAGGAGAAGAGGTGAAAAGGCGATCATATTCTATCGATCCACGAAGACCAAAGTCGAAAAAGAAGTCTGGCATGGTGTCGATTTCGTGCTCGACAAGCTCCAACCAATCCGTCTGCCCAGATACTAAGCAGAGGGATTAAGAAGGTTATTAAGATGCCAAGGCATACCTTTTAAACAAACTGCTCGACAAGCTCAGTTCTACAACAAGATTTGGAGCGTCCCCGGAACTCAACGAAAATTGCCCAGTGGAAGAATGGAAACGATCGGGCTTGGATATGTCCAGTCCAAGAAACGGGAGCAATTCCATGACTGCTATGTCATAAATGACCTCGATGAAGAAGGGGATTCTATTTTAAAAGACGCTGACGCTAAACCAGAACGAGGTCCTGCCATGAAAATGCTGAGTCCATCGTTTGAGGAACAGATTGACAAGCTAATCAGAGAAGCGGGTCAAAGGGTTCGGGATGATCACAGCCGCGAAATGGCGATTTACGAAAAAGTTAGGACACAACGTATCATTCAGCAGGCTACGGAGGATGACGATCCTTTTCACCCCCAAGCCGCTGTGCGCTCTCATGGCAAAAAAAAAGCCCGGCGCAGAAGCAATGATAAGGTCAAGAATGGGGACGGCATTCCAAGATAGCAAAACGGGTCCAAAAGGCCACGCGATCGAGAAAAGGTCAGCCGGAATCCGTCTCTTATAAAAAAGATGGATCGAGCATATTCTTTCCCTCGAGACAAGACAAGGAAGATCTTCGACCTTGTCATGAAACATCAGATGATGACACTCCCGGAGTCTCGGCACCCTGATCGGGCAAACGAGGTTCATCACCCGGATTATTGCTCCTATCACCGAGCGATAGGGCATCCTCTTGAAGACCACTTCCCCTTCAAAAACTGGGTCGAAGACCAATATCAACTCGGTAGATTCGCTCTATCCAACAATTGGAAGGTAGCCCCACCACAAAAGCATGTGCCAAAAGTAACATATATAGCGAGAGTAGAACCAGATCAACATCAGTCTTAGAAACGATCTCGTACCTGCCACGTGATAACGCTGTCGGAAGAAGGAATGCACGAGAATATGGATGACCCCTCCTGGTGCTTCGAAAATGACGATGAAAATGAATTGATCTCGGAATTTCCACCGGCACCAAAAGAATTGGACGATGGGATACACATTACTGCGGATAACCTGAGGAAAATCGACTTAGGTACGGCAAACAACCTACGACCAACGTTCGTCAGTGAGCTGCTGTCTAAAGAGCAGGTGGCTACGCTAAAAGACGTGCCCATGCAGTATAAAGACTGCTTCGTATGGAACTATTCCGAGATGCCTCCAGAAATCGCTGTGCATAAATTGGTGATGTCTCCGGACGTCAAGCCAGTCAAACAAGCAATAAGAAGAATGCGGCTTGAACTTGAAATGAGCATCAACGCCGAAGTCAAGAAGCCAATCGACTCTGGCTTCATCCAAGAAGTTCAATACCCCGACTGAATCGCCAACATTGTCCCAGTGATGAAGAAAAATAGGACGGTGCGCATCTGCGTGGACTTTCGGGATCTCAACAAAGCTTGTCCGAAGGATGACTTTCCTGTACCGGTTACCGAGTTGATGATAGATAATACGTCCACTCACGAAGTCTTCTCTTTCATGAACGGATCATCAGGGTACAATCAAATAAAGATTCATCCCGAAGACCAGAAACATACCGCTTTCTGGACTCCTCTGGGCATATTCTGCTACGAAGTGATACCTTTCGGTCTGAAGAACGCCGGTGCTACCTATCAGAGGGCCATGACGAAGATTTTCGATGACCTCATACATGAAATCGTCGAATGTTATAATGACGACCTCGTGGTGAAAAAAAAATCTCACGAGGAGCATTGGGAGCATCTGAAGATAGAGTTTCAGCGCCTTCGGCAATACAACCTGAAGATGAACCCTCTGAAATGTACATTCGGAGTCTCCTCAGGCAAATTTCTAGGGTTCATCGTATGAAATTGAGGCATCGAAATAGACCCGTCAAAGAACAAGGCGATTATGGAAATGCCTTCTCCAAGATCTTTGAAACAACTGCGGTCTCTACAAGGGAAGCTCGTGTACATCCGACGGTTCATAGCTAACCTCTCCGGAAAATACCGCCCCTATAGTCATCTAATGAAGAAGAGGACCCCATTCGTTTGGGATCACAAATGCCAAAGCGCACTGGACGAAATCAAGCAATACCTGCAGAATCCGCTGGTACTGACCGCTCCGGTCAAAGAAAATCCCCTCATCCTGTACACAACAGCCCTCGAAGGTTCGTTAGGCGTGCTATGAGCGCAGGAGAACGGCTAAGGGAAAGAGAGAGCCCTCTATTATTCGAGTCGAGTTCTCCTGGGGGTAGAAAACAACTACTCCCTATCGAAAAACACTGCCTGGCGTTAATCTTTGCGATAACGAATTTTCGGCACTATGCTTTGGCGCAACAGGACGGCTCGCTAAATGGGCCCTACTCTTAATGGAATTCTCGATAACATACCGACCTCTCATGACAGTGAAAGGCCAGGCCATCGCTGACTTCCTCGCTGAACATCTGATACCTGCCGATTCACTCCTAAATTGCGAATTGCTAGACGAGCACGCGTTTGACATGATCGACAGGGAGAGAGGAGGGAGTGATACCCGATGGGAACTCTACTTCGATGGGGCATCTTCCATGAAGAAGCGAAAGCACGCCTCCCCCATAATCAAATCTGGAGTAGGCCTCATCTTTGTGACTCCACAAGGAGAGATAATGCGCTTTGCCTTTTCCTTAACAGAGCTGAGGACAAACAATGAAACAGAATATGAGGCTTTAATAGCAGGTCTTGAGATCGCTATCGACATGGGAATCGAAAATCTCCTTATATACGGAGACTCCTAACTGGTCGTTAGTCAAGTAAACGACGACTATCAAACATGTAAACTAGAGTTGGTAATGTACGGCAAACGAGTGCAACTGTTACTAACTCAAATTCCCTCCTACGCCGTGGAAAGCATACCGCGTACAGAAAATAGCAAGGCGGACGTATTAGCCAAACTCGCTAAAGAACTGGCTGACGAAATCCTCGATGATGTAAGGATCATTGTGCAAAGCCGTCGGGTTCTCGCACCAGCAGAAATATCCCCGGAGTCGTCTGAAGAGAAAGAAACGACTAAGCAAGCAGTCCTACAAATAGAAGACCAAGGAAAAGCTAAGGATTAGAGAGAAGTCTTCATAGACTACTTCAAATCCCATCGAACGCCCGAAGACGCATCGTCAAGAAATCAGCTCATGAAACGAGCTCTGTCTTTCGCCTTCGTCAATGATACTCTATATAAGAGATCGTTCGACTCTCTGTGGCTGAGATGCCTGGGACCGAAAGAAGCAAGGAGAGTCGTCCAAGAAACTCACAATGGACTTTGCGGTTCTCATCAAGCTGGGCCAAAGATGAAGCTGAAGATCAAAAGAATGGGCTACTATTGGCCCACGATGATTCAGAACTGCCTAAAATACGCGAAGCAGTGCCACTCGTGCCAAATTCATGGAGACTTCATCCACAAGCATTCAAACCCGTTACATCCAACGGTGGCTAGCTGGCCATTCAAAATGTGGGGAACCGACATAATTGGGCCCATCGAACCAGCGTCATCCAAATGACATCGGTTCATATTGGCGACAACTGATTACTTCTCCAAGTGGGCAGAAGCCATACCGTTAAGAGAAGTGAAGACGGAGAATATCCTTCATTTCTTCAAGACATGCGTCATCTATCGGTTCGGCACTCCGCGACAGATTATCTCTGATAACGGGCCGGTCTACAGAAGTCACAAAATTAGCCGCTTCGGATAGCAGCATAATATAGACTGGAGATACTCTTCGGTCTATAATCCCCGAGCTAACGGTCTAGCTGAGGCTTTCAACAAGATCTTGACAAAGATCATAAACAAGACGGTGTCCAAAAATAAAAAGGACTGGCACGAGAGACTGCATGAAGCTCTTTGGGCATATCGAACCACGTTCAAAACAGCCACGAATACAATGCCATTTGCATTGGTGTTCGGCACAGAAGCGGTACTCCCCTCGAGATAGAGCTACCATCTCTATGAGTAGCGGTTCATTACGAGCTAACGGATGAAGAGAATGCTCATCTTCGGCTTGAGGAGCTCGATGCCCTCGATGAAACTCGTCTCATGGCGCAACAAACCTAGAATCTTACAAAGCAAGGATGGTGCGCTCATACGAAAGATCGACTAGGCCGAGAATATTCCGCCAAGGCAAACTCGTGCTAATCGTAAAAAGACCTATGATCCCCAATCATGCCAAATGGGGGAAATTCGAGCCAAACTATGAGGGCCCGTACATCATAAACAAAGTCTACCAAGGTGGGGCTTACTTGCTCATGGATATGTATGGCGAAAGACCCTTCCGGCCAATAAACGGCCGATTCCTAAAAAATACTACGCCCGAGTCACGGCTCAGGTCAATGATAGATGACGACGCTTATGTCCGCTCGCTATCTTCCTAAGTCCAAACTCTATAAGTAGTACTCAGCGAAACTTTGCCGCAAAAAACTCTATGGACCGAAACGTCCTGAAACTAGCTACGGACCGAAACGTCTTTAAAACTACTACGAACGGAGGCATCCTTGGGCTAACGTAGCAAAAAAAGGTACGTCCATAAGCGAAATGGGAACGGATGAAAACCTGAAAGGGCTCCGTGGGTAAAAACGGCAGGGCTACCGGCGATTTTGTGAAAACCCGAAAGGGCGCAGACTTGTAAAAAATTCATGCACACTTACAAGGTCCTCTCGACCTTATAAGGAGAAAATACCTGCGTGAGATCCTTATGATCCACAAGGGAGCAACACACTTAGGAATCCTCAAGATTCCTAAGGAGAAATTACACTTAAGAGATCCTCACGACTCGTAAGGAGAATCCTCTTATATGACCCCCACGGCTCATAGGATTCAAAAGACTTAAGATACAGGGATCTGAACCTGTTCTTAAGCCATCACATTCCCTAGATTGCCCTACAAGCGGTTCAATATTGACCCTTGTATACAATCCACAGGCACAAATAAACGTTCCCTCACCAAGTCCCACCAACGACGAGAAATTTCCTCATATGGTGAACAACACTTGTAAGTTCTATCGACTTATAAGGAGAAAACACTCTTGTAAGATCCTTACGACTTTTAAGAGAACGTATACTTAGGAATCCATACGACTCCTAGGGAGAAAACACACCTACAAGATCCTCACGACTCGTAGGGAGAAACATCTTTATGAGACCCTTACGGCTCATGAAATTAAAAGCCTTAGTCGACGGGATCCTAACCCTGATTGCTAAGCCACCTTTTTTCAAACCGACAAAAGCAAATAATGATTCACTCCTGACAATATCTCAGTAGCGATGTTGATGTCTAAATCGATATCAAATCCCAAGTCCTTTCACGGCAAGTGATGATTCGCTCCTGGCAATATTCCAGTTGCAGCGATGCTGATGCTAAGATTGGTATTAGAATCCAAGTTTCGCACTCGCCGCAATAAAATCTGCGAGCCAAAAATACAGATAAAATAGCCAAAATGATAGGGCAACTCGCAATAAAAATCAGCGAGTAAAATATATGCATATAAGAATAGCCAAAATGTTTGGGCAACTCGCAATAAAAGCAGCGAGTAAAAAGAAAAATAGCCGAAATGATTGGGCAACTGATCGCACGCCAAAAGCGTGTCGGATGTTCAAAGTTCTAAAGTTTACTGTGATCAGGACGGTGTCGCTATGCAGCTAGCCGGTTGAGCACGGGTCGATCCACAGGGAGATGGTTGTATGTCCTTTCTTGTTTTAGACGAGTCAATAAAGAATTTGTATGAGTTTGTTCAATCTAACATATGTGTATTATTTGCAAGTATAAAGTTGTTAAGAAAAAGATACGAAATTGTAAGCTAAAGAAATCCGTACTCAAAACCTTTGAGCCGAGTCTTGACCAATTGAAGCTAGAGCAATCGGCAACAACGTGGATTAGGGGATTTAAGCGCGGTATTCGTAGAATCCGGCTTATTTACCCTTGTCCTTTCGTTCTTGTCTCTTGCTTTCGCCTCCGGCCAAACCGAACGCAACCGGTCGCGGTTAGGAATCACCGTTACCTTGTTAGGGTAGGATGCCTAACGGAGCACTTGCGTATCGTTTAGGCGGAGTTCAATGGAAAATAACGGGAAAAGGAAATGAGCAAAGAAACGTTAACTTACAATACCGTATTTATTCTTAACAACGATAATTACAACCATTCATAAAAAGAATCAAAAAGAGCAAAAGAAAAGAACAAAGAAAAGAAAAGATTACAAGTAAATAAGTGCATGAATTTAAATTGCAAATAAGTAAAGCAAGATAATAAAAAGCAAGTAATAAATAAGCAATAAAAAGAACTAGAAACTAGAACTCAAGACAAGCATGGGATCAATAGCCAACCCTTAAACTTGCAAGCTCAATCAAGAGGTTGCAAGATCAAGAGAAGGGTAGAGAACGCATGTGAAATGAAGCGCTAATTCCATGAGAAAATACGACCCTTGAGATCAATAACTAACCCTTAACCTTTCAAGCTCAATGAAGAGGTTGAAAGATCAAGAGGAAGCAAAAATCTCAAGGGAAAGTTAAACAAACAAGAATGATACAAAAACCCTCATCTTCATTAACATCCACTCAATGCTCTCACTACATTTTCATGGAGGAAGAATGAAGAAGAAGAAGAAGAAGAAGAAGAAAACTAAAACTAACAAAAAGAGGGCATGAGAATGAACATAAAATTGGACCCTTGGCTTAGCTCAGTTCTGGAGTATTTATAGGATAGGAATGGGAACTCTAGGGCAATAATCTGGACCTATGGGAAGTTACAAAAAAGCCCCCAGAAAACGACACTGAGAAGAGCCAGTACGGCCGCGGATCCGCGGCCTATACCCCATGTTGGCCGCGGATCCGCGGCCATGTGGAGGAGTTAGGTCATGGCGTTTTGTCGTGTTCCCTGGTTTACTTTTTCCTCGTGTTTGAAAACTTCATACTGCACAAAATCTTCCAGAATATCTTCAGATTTCTTTGTCCAAGATTGCACTCTTTTCTTTACTTTTGACTTTATCTCCCTCGAGCTCCGCTCACCCATTGATTCTTATGCAGCCCCCCTCGTGCTCTGTGCTTGTCCCAGACACGAATGACCACTGTCATATGTCTTGTCTTTGGAACTGTTACTCGGCACTGGACGGATATGGATGACCGGAACCCGGCTTTTATCTGTTGTGACAGATGTTCTGCTTTTGGCGTAACTGTGGAGATTTTGTCTTGATTTGCAATATTTGTACTGGAAACCTGTACTCTATGAACATGTAACAAACACGGATTAAAAACACCTACCTATAAACACACGAGCGTATGAATGGGTGGTATTAAATGCAATATTCTGGTATGAACAAATACCCCCAAACTTAACTTTTGCTCGTCCCGAGCAAAACCAATTATTCACAAAAAATAAAATCCTAACCGCACTTTCGCAGGGAACGCGATTGCACTGAGCACGTGCAACAAGCCGTTAAACCTCTAGGTGTCCCTAGTAGGAGGAGTGTTGTCTCCTGAGGGTTTTCAGGGGATTACACCCACAAAATCCCGTCAAGCTAGTGTCATAAGTTAACATCGATTCTATTCCTACAGTTTAGTATTTACGTTAGAAACTCTATCATCCTAAGTTAGAAATATTCAACCCTTATTTTTCACACCTCCTATCTATTTAACCTTAGGTCTTATACGTTCCAAAAAGTTTAGAAAGATGTTGGTTCTCCTGAGTTTTCCTTCTAAAGTGCGGCCTCAAATCAGGGATTTTTATCAACTTTACAGAAAACACAAGTCTTATTCTTTATTTCTATCTCTTATCCAAACATCAATTGTATACCCCTACGTGTGTGTATATTTGCACCCTTACACTCAAGAATTCAATTCAAGCTATAATACCCTTGCCCTAATACCTAATACTACTTTTTTTCATTTAATGATGGATGGTGTTGCTCACACACCTTTCATGCGACTATTAATGCTTCTTGAGGCACTAACGGCCGATTACTGAATGTGTGAGCTTAAAGCGTAAATAGCAGTTTCCAGGTCTTGACTTTATTCTATTTTTCTTTTTCTTTTTCTTTTTCAAGACCGGATATATTTTTCAATATGCTCTTTTGGTGTTTAGCTTTAAATACCGTTTTTTCTTTCATACTAGGCTTTCAGGTAAGAGTATTTCAAGGTATCCTCTACTATCCCAAGTTTCAAGGTGCGTGTAAGTGCAGTTTGTAGGGTATATACTTTCTAAATTTGAACTCGAGAAAAGAAACTATTTTTCAGACTCATCCTTCAGTAAAGCATCAATACTTTCCCTTCATCTTGACTTAACTCAAGAACTGAACTCAAGATTACCTATTTCTCAAAAAAACTGTAAGGACGTATACTTACCAAAGTTAGACAGAATGAGGGTTATTTTTAGGGTTTTCAATCCCTAAGCCTAGAATTTAGTTATTTCTATCATATCAACTAAACTTTCGGAATAAAGATCTAAGTTACCCTATTAGCTAACTTGACGACAAAGTTTTTATATTTTTTGGAAAATTTTTAATTTTTGTGGGTTTTTAATAAGGTATGCAAATGCAAAATATACAAATGAATGCGAAGGAAGAAAGCTTACCGAGCACACCCCCAAACTTAAACTTGACAGTGCCCTCACTGTCAGGCTACACCAAGAGGGTCAAAATTGTCGGCGCTCCCTAGAAACAAATTATATACAAAACAAAAAGGAAAACAAAAAAATATATATACAAAAAAGAGTCCCCACCAAACTTAAGTAAAACAGTGTTTCCACTATTAAGCGTTGAAGTTCAGGATTAGGGGGGAAGAAAACAGTATCAAGCTATACAAGGCCTTACACAGGCCAAAAGTTAGTACCAACCATTCAAAGATTTTATCTCTATAATGTGCTGGTTGGTGAAAGAAGGCGTAAAGAAAAGAGATGGAGAATACGCGAGACCGTATGGAGATAGAAGTGGTATACGGTCTCGGTATATGAGAGGAAGAAGAATGGCGGAAGGGAAAAAGAAGTGGAGTACGAACTTGAGGGTGCAAATGGAGCAAATAGATTAGCACAATTTGTGATGACCGATGTGTGAAAAGCGATTGTGCCAATATATTTACTCGTCGAGAAATGGGGTCAAATCCCTCAAGATTCGTGAGAAACCATGGGTACGCCGAACTCGGTAAACCAGACATATGAAATTTAAGTGAGACGGGTTCTTGTAAGGTCGGAACGATGGAAAGGATGGAGGAAAGTGATCGAGGAGGGGTATCGGTTAAGATTTTGGGAGGGTGCACACAGTCAATGAAAGGAACAGGATGAATTAGAAAATCCGACTCATCAATTAAAACTGGTTCATCCTCAAAGCTATCCTCAAAATTTTCCTCAAAATTTAGCACATCCATGCATTTCTCTTCAAAATTCAAACGCATATGGGGTTCGGGAAAAACAGTTAATGACTCGGGATGATGAATTGGAGAGAAAAACTCTGCCAGATCTACAGGTTCATCATCCAAAACATACCCGGCGTCAATATCCTTAATCAAGTGAAAGTCAATTTTCTCCGACATCTCATCAAAAGCATGGATTTCAATCAATTCAGGCTCTAAGATGGAGGTGTAGAGGTCAAAAGGATTGTTTGTGGTTTCACTTGGCAAGGTCCCTTCATAATCTGGCAAATCAAACCCTACAAAGTCGCACAACTCATTAAACATTCTATTTTCAATTGATAATTCAGTTGGGACACTTGATAAACTTTCAACACAGGAGTTGTGGGATTCAATTTGAAATGGGTTGGTTTGATTTGGAAGGGGGTACAGCTCACTCTCTCCACTCAAATTCACAGCCTGTCCGTCCGCCTCTTCATACATTGGAAAATTTGGAGCTAGTTGAAAACTAGCTACCGGGTCACTAGGTTGTATAAGGGCGGCCATGGACGCATCTAAATCTATCATCTGTTGGTACGACGCTACCCTAAAGTCTTCCAAAGACTGTTCCAGACTAGACATGGGTTGGGAAGGGGTTTCAGTAAAAGATTCAAAGTTGTTTGGATACTGAAAACTCCCAAATGGCGGTTCTGAAGCAATGTCTAGGGAAGGAGAAAAAGTAGGGTAGGATTGGTAGGAATTGAATGGCTGGATAGGAGCAGGATCAACATTTGGATAGGAAGGTGAATGGAATTGTTGATCCCAAGAATTTGAAGTGGTGAAAGGAGTGAAAGATCGGCTACGGGATTGTTCAATGCGTTCAGCGATGGACAAAGGACGACTTGCAAAAGGGGTATCAACATAAGCGGGTGGGGGAGGTTGAAAAGGTTGATACAGAGTGGATTGCGAAGGGCAAGTGTTTGTCCTAGACGCGTCTATCCGTTCTTTCAAAGAGATTTTGGGCATGGAGGGATCGTTTGACGTTCGGCCAAAGCAAGAACCGTAAGAAGTAATGTTTGGTTGTGGGTTCCAAAGTTCGGCAAGAGTTTTGCGAGGTGGGGTACCCATGATATGAAGAGAGAAAGAAAGAAAGGCAGAGAAAAGGAGGGGGAAAAGAATGTGATTTTTTTTAGTTAGATATTAACAAAAGAATGAAATATATACACAAAAAAGAATCTGGACAAAAACAATCACGACACAAAAATACCACACACCTAATCGTTCTAGGGTTCACCTAGGTCAACTAGACCTGCTCCAGAACTTGATTGTCGAAGTAAAACTGTGTCGAGAAACGGGCTCAAGATACACTGATCACGAGGCCAGGTAAGTGCATAGATAAGGGGAGGTTTTCCAACGCTTTCGCGAAGTTCCTTAATTAAATAACCCTTTCTCTTTTGGCGGTTTCACCGTTAACACTTTCCTAGACACCCCGTAAACAATGTACCGTTAAGCGAGTTTCTAAACACAGTCAACTTCTCCTGGTGAGCGCGAAGTCCTTAAAGCTTAAAATCTAGTTTCTTTTAAATTTTGTGCGGGTAAACGTTATGCTCAAGTTCGTGATTTGTGGGCCACGGAAAAGGTGATGAAATCCTTTACCGTATATTGTGGGGTTCGCTTGCCCTTAAGTCCGTATTAATTGATGCAATGCGCAATTCAATAAAAATTCTATAAAGAATCAAAAAATCGTTTTTTAGTTTAAGCGCGGCACTGCAACAAATACGGGTTAGTCAATTTTTAGCGTTTGTTAGCGAACTTGCAAAGAATCCTGTAAAGAATAGTATATTGGATGCGTCGGATTTGAGAAGAAGGTGTTAGTAAAGTACGTACCTTTAAGTTTTTGGGTTAGGAAACCCCCGTTGAATCAAATCCGGTAAGCTTGAAAAGTTCGCTTGCGCGGGTCAAACTACCCGGATCTTTGGCACTGTACTTTGCAATCACCTTAGCCTTGAATGTACACTTTGCTCCCCACAATCGCAGTTTGCAAATCTGCAAAAATCTGCACTCTTGTCCACAAAAATGATCAAAAAAAAACAAAAAGAATATTTTTTTTATTATAAATATATACAGAAAGAATATTAACCCGAATAACAAGAAAAGAAATACGCTACCGTTTCCCCGGCAACGGCGGCATTTGATCGCACGCCAAAAGTGTGTCGGATGTTCAAAGTTCTAAAGTTTACCGCGATCAGGACTGTGTCGCTATGCAGCTAGCCGGTTGAGCACGGGTCGATCCACAGGGAAATGGTTGTATGTCCTTTCTTGTTTTAGACGAGTCAATAAAGAATTTGTATGAGTTTGTTCAATCTAACCTATGTGTATTATTTGCAAGTATAAAGTTGTTAAGAAAAAGATACGAAATTGTAAGCTAAAGAAATCCGTACTCAAAACCTTTGAGCCGAGTCTTGACCAATTGAAGCTAGAGCAATCGGCAACAACGTGGATTAGGGGATTTAAGCGCGGTATTCGTAGAATCCGGCTTATTTACCCTTGTCCTTTCGTTCTTGTCTCTTGCTTTCGCCTCCGGCCAAACCGAACGCAACCGGTCGCGGTTAGGAATCACCGTTACCTTGTTAGGGTAGGGTGCCTAACGGAGCGCTTGCATATCGTTTGGATGGAGTTCAATGGAAAATAACGGGAAAAGGAAATGAGCAAAGAAACGTTAACTTACAATACCGTATTTATTCTTAACAACGATAATTACAACCATTCACAAAAAGAATCAAAAAGAGCAAAAGAAAAGAACAAAGAAAAGAAAAGATTACAAGTAAATAAGTGCATGAATTTAAATTGCAAATAAGTAAAGCAAGATAATAAAAAGCAAGTAATAAATAAGCAATAAAAAGAACTAGAAACTAGAACTCAAGACAAGCATGGGATCAATAGCCAACCCTTAAACTTGCAAGCTCAATCAAGAGGTTGCAAGATCAAGAGAAGGGTAGAGAACGCATGTGAAATGAAGCGCTAATTCCATGAGAAAATATGACCCTTGAGATCAATAACTGACCCTTAACCTTTCAAGCTCAATGAAGAGGTTGAAAGATCAAGAGGAAGCAAAAATCTCAAGGGGAAGTTAAACAAACAAGAATGATACAAAAACCCTCATCTTCATTAACATCCACTCAATGCTCTCACTACATTTTCATGGAGGAAGAATGAAGAAGAAGAAGAAGAAGAAGAAAACTAAAACTAACAAAAAGAGGGCATGAGAATGAACACAAAATTGGACCCTTGGCTTAGCTCAATTCTGGAGTATTTATAGGATAGGAATGGGAACTCTAGGGCAATAATCTGGACCTATGGGAAGTTACAAAAAAGCCCCCAGAAAACGACACTAAGAAGAGCCAGTACGGCCGCGGATCCGCGGCCTATACCCCATGTTGGCCGCGGATCCGCGGCCATGTGGAGGAGTTAGGTCATGGTGTTTTGTCGTGTTCCCTGGTTTACTTTTTCCTCATGTTTGAAAACTTCATACTGCACAAAATCTTCCAGAATATCTTCAGATTTCTTTGTCCAAGATTGCACTCTTTTCTTTACTTTTGACTTTATCTCCCTCGAGCTCCGCGCACCCATTGATTCTTGTGCAGCCCCCCTCGTGCTCTGTACTTGTCCCAGACACGAATGACCACTGTCATATGTCTTGTCTCTGGAACTGGTACTCGGCACTGGACGGATATGGATGACCGGAACCCGGCTTTTATCTGTTGTGACAGATGTTCTTCTTTTGGCGTAACTGTGGAGATTTTGTCTTGATTTGCAATATTTGTACTGGAAACCTGTACTCTGTGAACATGTAACAAACACGGATTAAAAACACCTACCTATAAACACACGAGCGTAAGAATGGGTGGTATTAAATGCAATATTCTGGTATGAACAGCAACTCACAATAAAAAGTAACGAGTAAAGAAAAAGAAAAAAAATAGCCGAAATGATTGGGCACCGCGAAAAATAGCCGAAATGATTGGGCAATCGCAACTTTCGTGATATAAAAAGCTGAAATGATAGAGTATCGTGAAAGGAAATAAAAAAAAGAATGAAAGAATGAAACTTTTGCCCTACAGGTGAGTCCATACTGACCCCTATATACAATCCATGGGCATAAACGAAAAGGAACCACATTTCCCTACTAGACTCTGTCAAAGAGAGTGTCAGATCTCGACGGCAACATCTACAGCCTAAAGATCAACAACGACGTTTCTTCTCACTCCAACCGAATGCTGACGTGACGTCAACAACCGACCACAGAGTCGCAACGAAGCGGAACCATGGCAAAGTCCCTAGTTCTAAATCTTGACGGCCATACTACAGTCTAGAGACCCACAACGGCGTTCCTCCTCATTCCAGCAGGATACGGACGCGACACCACCAATCGGAGCCACGGCAAAGTCCCTAATTCTAAGACTCCATGGTTCACAAACAACCTAGAGTCAACCCTGACACCGCAAAAAGTGGAGAAAATCAAACCTGACACCACAGAAGAAAGTCAACCCGACACCGCAGAAAGCGAAGAAAGTCAACCCGACACCGCAGAAAGCGGAGAAAGTCAACCCGACACCGTAGAAAGCGAAGAAAGTCAAACCGACACCGCAGGAAGCGAAGAAAGTCAACCCCGACACCGCAGGAAGCGGAGAAAGTCAACCCCGACACCGCACGAAACGGAGAAAGTCAACCACGACACCGCAGAAAGCGGAAACAAGTCAACTAATAATCCCTCGGTTCGTCTCGACTCATAGGGGAAAGTCTTAGGCAATGGGGATAAAGACCTGTTTCCTAAGCACTGGTGCCCTGCAAGTCGGTCCAAGATGGGCTATTGTATACTATTCACGGGCCACACTTTCCAAAGTCAAATCTCGACAAGGAGGTAAACAACCACTTCCGAGTCCTCTCAACTTATAAAGGGGAAAAGTTCTCTTGTGAGATCCTTAAGTCTCTCGAGAGAAAATATATAATTAAGAATCCTCTCGATTCCTAAGGAGAAAATACACCTACGAGATCATCACGACTCGTAGGGAGAAAAATCTTTATGAGACCCTCACGGCTCATAAAATTGAAAAGTCTTAGGCGGCAGATCTGAACCTACTTCCTGAGTCATCGCTGCCCTGTAAGGAAGTCCAAGATGGACTATTGTATACTATCTACGGGCTAGACTCTCCCAAGTCGAATATAGACAAGAAGGAAAACAACGACTTACGGGTTCTCTCAACTTGTAAGGGAGAAAAACTCTCTTGTGAGATGCTTACGACTCTCGAGAGAAAATACACACTTAGGAATCCTCACGATTCCTAAGGAGAAATTACACCTACGAGATCCTCTCGATTCTAGGGAGAAACACCTTTATGAGACCCTCACGGCTCATAAAGTTGAAAAGTCTTAGGCAGCAGACCTGAACCTGCTTCCTAAGCCATCACTACCCTACAAAGAAATCAAGATGGACTGTTATCTATCATCTACAGGCCACATTTGCTAAAGTAACATGTCAATGGCACAGCGAAGGAAAGAAAGCGATAGTACGAGATAAAAAATGTGTCTTTTATTCATGAATTCAATTGAGTACAAGATACATATTATAAAAGAATAAAAAAAAGAATGAAACCATGTCATTCATAGATTACAAATTTTCGGTCAATACAAAGATGGCTACTGAGAAGGAGGCGTTATCAACAAATCCACAAGCCGCTCGCGCACTCCTTTCAACTCCTTGTCATGATTAGCCACCGTGGCCAACTCTGCTTCAATCCGAGCCCGTTGTCGCAAACAGGATGAAAGCTTCTTGTCAATTTCCTGCTGAGCAGCTTCGCAACTCTGCGTAACCTGCTCAGTGAAGTCAAACTTCTACCTCAGCACCAGCCCGTCAGAAATACATCGTTGGAGGTCTTCAAAAGTAGCTTTCAGCTGGGCAGGATTCGCTTCGACCTGGGCATGCAATTGAACAGACTCGCTGGAAGCCACCTCATGTTCCTTCCATTTCAGGGTCGCCTCTTATTCAAAATGGCGAAGGAAAGGAACACTCTGCTCAACCCATGCAGCCTGCTGGGAGTTCAAAGCCAGAACCTCGGGAGCAAGACGCTTGAACTCAATTTCATGCAGGCAAGCCTCGATCTGTCTGCAGTAATTAACCCAAGACCAGACGACACCTTCATCATGGAAGTTCACGAGCGTCGCCAGCATAAAATTAACCTCAGCAGCAAAATCTGCAGCGGATGCGAGGGCCTCGGCGTCAAGATCCTCGATGAATTCGTTCAACATCCGTAGGCTAGTCGCAGAGATTTAGCAAAGGGCCCTGCCGGCATTGGGATGCGAGACTCGAAGGAAGCTGGAGCCGGTGTGATTGCTACAAAACAAATTATGATCAGAGGCCGACTCAGGAAGTAAAGAAAATACACGAGCAACGGAGTCTACTATACCGGCTGTGACAGGTGGAAAAATTGGGAGTACCGGAGGCACAGTTATTCCTTCGCCTCCTCCTTCGACCCGTGACGCTATATTCAATATGAAGAAGAATTAGCAATGACATGACTACCCGTAAAAGAAAGGAAAGGATGTCGGTTAAAAACTATACTCACCGACACCAGTAGGTAGAACGATTTCTGACTGGAAGGAGAAATACGGGTTCAACACCTGATACAGATGGTCAAAAAGGACTCCTGCAAAGTTGCGACGATATACTGTCAGTATAAGGAGGGTGATACCCACAATGAAACCGATAAATCGCAAACCTATACTTTCCAGCATTTCGGACGACATAGGAGAAGGAGAAAGAACAACAACTGTCATGGCGGTGGCCGGAGGTGCTTCAGACGGAACAATCTCAACGTTCACTGCACCTACAAACAAAAAATCGTCAGAAGAAGCTGAACGGGATTGTACAACAAAAAGAGAACAGTGACTCAAGACTTACTTGAGGGGTCATCAACCAAAACCGTGACGGAACCATCACCAGGCGTTGCCGCTTCTTCGGTCTCCTTCAGAGGAGTACTCTCCGCGCCCATGGCTTTGTCCCCTGACTCGACAAGGGCCGTCATGACACTCGCGATACCCGCCGATACCAGGGATCCATAAGGGGAAAGAGCGACGGTTTGGGCAGTCCCAGACTCTCTCGAGATAGAATAGCCACTTCAGGCTCTGTGGTCGCCATCATCTCGCCTGCCATCTCATCGCCAGGACTTGGCCCTGCAAGATATGGTGTATAAGAATTTGCAGATCGAGTTCTAATAAAAAAGGCCGGGCATTACGTTACCTTGCGAAAGATTCTCGGTTGCCTCTCGAGCCGCACGCGCAACCTATCTATGAGCGGTAGACAGGGCAGCTGGAGCACTCTCTGAAGGAATATCGACAAATGGAGTGGTGCTTGACCCCGCACCTACAGCCAAAGCGGCATCATGTTCCTTCACTGCGCGCTTCATGCGCTTCCTTTCAGTTTGGGCCATGAGAGCTGATCTCCTCAAGACCTCCGTCAAAGGGACATCATCGTTCAAACCAGGCTCTGTCTCTGGAGCTGTTACAGTGTCTGTCATCGGCTGCTTTAGCGAAGCCTCCTGTAGTAACGTTGGAGGAGCTGGGGTCACAATAGTTAGATTTGGAAGCGTCGCCGCATCACCACTTGGGATCGGCACCGCACTCAGAATAACTTGAGTCAAGGTAGTCCCTGCAATAAAATAAAGGAGAGGGTCAGACCACGAATAAAGAAAAATGGAATGAAGGACACAATGAGCGAATTATACCAAGACCCAAGGAAGCGCGAAGCCTCTCTTCCTCTTCGAAAGTCATGATGGAAGCCGCGAGGGCTTCTTCGGCAGAAATACCTGTTGAAGAAAAGGGCATTAGTAAAAGCATAATAATAAGGAAAGAATGAACGCGGAATGATACGACTGAAGCATACCTGACTTCGCGATGGTAATCAGTGCCGCTTCTTCGCGAGCCAATCACTCAGAGGTCAGAAGGGCAGCCTGGAGATTAGTATCATCTGCAGGCGTGATGAATAGACCTTCATTGGTCCCGTACTCACACAAGCCTTCGCTGTAAGGAGCATGTGGCTCCTGACTGAGTACAACGTCAGCAAAAAAGAGCGATTTCTTCTTTTTCTATGAGCGAGCGACGGCAGCCGATGACAGGAGCTTGAGCTTGGCGGGAAATTTTAGGCGACGAGTCTCGATCTCCGTACCCACTCTAGACTCTGGGGACGCTGCCGCTACCGCTTCTACAGGAACACGGGGTGGAGGCTTATCAGGAAAGGCGCATGGGACCACAACCGCCGCAGCTTCTCTTAAGGAAGGACGAACGGTGGTCCGTCGCTTTAAGGGGACAGCTGGATTACCGGCAGAGACCACACCCTTGCGATCGAGCAATAACCGCTTTTCTTCCCTAATAATAGCATTCGTCTCATGGAGTACCACGCCACGTATGCGTTCGATATTTTCGGAACGCAGCTCGGCTCACTGATAAAAAAGTTGGACCCGGTGTTTAGCCGCATGAAATGGTGCAACGTGCTGCGGATACCCTCTTCCGTAGTAACCGGCTCAGCTAAAAAGGCATCAAGCAGGACACCCTGGTCATGGCTCGACTATTGAGCGAAACGGTGCGGGTTGTACCTCATGAACAACGCCGAGTCGTTTTGCCTGAACACTAAAAACCCCAGCCTAATTGAGTACAGATGCAGAATCTCCTAAGCCTTCAAGGTAGAAGCCCCGTCTTTGAAGGTATCGCGCAGCGGCTGCACCGTTTGGTAGATTCCTTGCCGATAGTTAGAACCTTATCGACAAAGGTCATGCCAGTCCCGACCATACGCAGGCGAAGGACAAGGCCCTGAGCCTCTCGCTGTGACGGATCTAAAGCAGAAGCGTCAACTAGGAACATGACCCGAGGAATATTATAACAGTCGTAAAAACGGGGCCGTTTATGGACTCCGAAAGCGCCGAGCACATGAAGCTCGATCCACGACGTAAAATAATGCAACGAGAGTTTTATGGCTGCACTCCCGGTTGAGTGGTGTCTGCCGCTAAGCTGAGGCCATGATACAAGTGATCCAGCCCAGCGATCCCGATGGCCACTAGCGTCCCGGCAACCATTCGATGAGTCGGATAGAAGAAGGATGGCCTCATATGGAGAGGGTGCATTGGGAGCACAAACCAGCTTAACCATAGACCAAGGAACCCCAAAAAGAACGCCGCTTCGTCGATGTCTGAAGCTGCGAGCTCTGGAAAGGGGACGACCGCTGTATCTGGAAGGAAGAAATTCTTTTGATCTGCTTCCGCTGTTGGCTGGCTGTCCAAGCCAAAACCAAAAGGATCGTCAAGCTAAGCAAACTTCGTAACTTGTATTGCCAAGGCTTCCAGGCGAAGAAAGTCGGCAATGAAATCTGTGAAACTGACTCCATGCTTTCCGGATTCGAGAAACAGACCCTCATAAATACTCAACACCTTGATCAGACTCGGGAATCGACGTTGAATAGCATTCTTCGGAGTAAGACCCATCACCACTGATTTGGTGGCGAAGATGTACTCATCAGGGGGGAGTATTTCCTCGTAATGTTCCCCTCTAACGGGTAAGCCGGAGATCTCCGCGAACTCCTCCAAGGAGATTGAAACTTCCCGATCCGATAGAAGAAAGGTGTGAGTCGGGACATTCCATTGTTCCAAGAAAGCTTTGACCCACCATACATGGGGCATGGAATACTGGAAAAGAGACGCATAAATCGCGTGGTATAACCCTAGCTGCAGCAACAGCGACTTCTTAGCCGACAAGATGTATCGAGCCCACTGCAGATATCCGGCTGAATGGCGAGGAGTCAAGCCAATCATGTACGCTTGTCCCCAAGGGCACGACTTGCCTTGACATATGCGCCGCTCCAGAATATCTAAAGCCATCGGCGGCTGTACAGGTATCGAACCCATCGAAGGCTGGAGGCGTCCATCCATAATCCAGTTAACCTCTTCCACCGCGTAATTCACCTGGGGTGAGTCAGCATAATTAATGGCGGAAATTGGCTCTGAAGGTACCGCATAAGAGAAGCTGAGCCGACCCCGAATAATTTGGTTGTACCACAACCCCCATAAATGAAGAAATGTCTGCTCCGGGTCGCGATCTTTAATCAGTGCGAAAACATCCCGATCTACGGGCACGTCTGCATAGGCACTTTCCGGGCGAACAAACGGGAAGGAAGTGTCGAAAGACATAATACCTGCGCTAAAAGGAACGAGGGTTAGCCGCCAGTGCTACAGTCCAAATTCTGATATTTGGTACTTTAAAATTGTACCACACTGCAATGCAGTGGAAAGGGACCGAGAAGGATCCACAAAATCAAGGTGACAGCTCATCACTGATGAGACAATCACTCATTAATCCTAAAAAAGATCCTCATTTAATGAGAGACTCCTCAAGCCAAGAAGTTAAACTCCCTTGAGAGCAACGCTCTGCAAACAGGAGTGGCATCTGTCAACTTTAATTATGAGGGGAATAAAATTCCCTAAAAATTCTAAGAGCTATGCTCTGTGAAAATGATGGAATAATCCATCAAAACCCTAAAAAGCAAAGCTTTTTACAGAGGTAAAACCCTGAGATCTTTAAAAGATCTGAAATACAAATCTTAAAAATTCTAAGAGTTATTCATTAAAGGGTTAAGAAACCCTAAAAAAGATTTCTTTAGATCTATGATCTAAGAAGAGCCAAGTTCTGTTCTAATTAACGGGTTAATGAAACCCTAAAAGATCTACGATCTCAGAAGAGCAAAGCTCTGTTAAGGGGTTAAATTATCCTTACCAAAAATTGGGCAGAGTTCTAACTCTAGGAGGAGTTTCTTAGGGCAGAGAACTAAGCTCTGAAAGGGGGAGAATTATATTCTCAGAAATAAAAAGAGCAAAGGAGAAGATGAACAGCGGTCATCTCAAAGGGCTAAAGGCCCTATTTATAGGCGCTGGAAGTCGATCCAACTTCCAAGACAATCCAACAATGGAAAGGCTGCTACCGCTACACTCACGTGTGAGCCACGTGAGCGCAACGGTGGGGCGGTATTTGTTTCCCCTAATAAGAGAGCTGGGCTCTGTCCAAAGTTTAAAATTTGAACTGAGGCAGCGCCTCATGTGTAAAGCACGAGAGTGCTAGCACCAAGAGCGCCAGCGCCATGAGTTAAAGACTCTGAGGCAGCGCCTTACGTGCAAAGTACGAGAGCGCTAGCGCCAAGAGCGCCGGCGCTCTTGAGTCAAAAACTCTGAGGTGGCGCCTTGCGTGCAAGACACGAGAGCGCCAGCGCCAGAAGCGCCATCGCCAGGAGTCAAAGACTCTGAGGCAGCGCCTCACGTGCAAAGCACGAAAGCGCTAATGCCAGAACTAAAAGTTCTCCACCCTTGGATCAAAAGATCCAACGAAGATGATAAATCATCAGAGTGCAGAATTAAATTCTGATCCAAGAAAGATTGTGCTCTGTAAATCAGAGCACCGTTGGATAAAAAATCCAATGGTGATTAAAAGTCACCAAGATACAGAATTAAATTCTGACTGAGGAAATACTCCTCAAATCTTTCTAAACAAGAAAGATTGTGCTATGTAAATCAGAGCACCGTTGGATCAAAGATCCAATGGTGATTAAAAATCACCAAGATACAGAATAAGTTCTGTATGGGAAAATATTTTCCCAATCTTATTAAAAACAAGAAAAATGTCTTCTGTAAAACAGAAGTCCTTGGATCAAAGATCCAATGGTGGATAAATTCCCAAAATCAATTAGAGATCTTTCAATGAGAGATTTCCTTAACTGATTCAACAAATCAGCCTCCTCTATATAAAAGACCCAAGACTTCAAGTCTTGGAGGGAGAAACCTCCCCATAAGTTTCAAATTGAAAGAAAAAGACAGAAGAATCCCCCCCCCATAAACTTCGATCTCAAAGAGAAGAGCAAGTTTTAAGAAGAAGAATTTTCTTCAAGATAAATAAAAATAGTGATCAGAGCATCTGCAAGGGTTTAACTCTCATAAAAAGAATATAGTTTTTTCCTCGGATCTAAGATCCATGAGACAAGTCTTCCCCAAATGAGAATTTAATTCTTACGGGGATGAATTTGTTCTTAGGGATCGAAGATCCAAGGGAGAACAAAGAATTGAATTTTGCAGAACATAACACAGAAAGAAAAAAAACTAGCGCCAAGCGCTGCAAAATAAAGAGTGCTTAGCACTCAGTGGTTGGCGCTCAGCGCCGAGTGCCTCACGTGCCCCTTACGTGGGCGCTATTCAATAAAAAGCACTTAGCTTTCTAAGTCTGGCGCTCAGCGCCGAGCGCTCCACGTGCTCTTCACGTGGGCGCTATTTTATAAAAAGCGCTTAGCTTTCTAAGTCTGGCACTCAACGCTGAGCGCTCCACGTGCTTCTCACGTGGGCGCTATTTTATAAGAAGCTCTTAGCTTTCCAAATCTGGCTCTCAGCGCCGAGTGCTCCACGTGCTCCTCACGTAGGCGCTATCTATAAGAAGCGCTTAGCATTTCAAGTTTGGCGCTCAGCGCCAAGCGCTCCAAGTTTGGCGCTCAGCGCCAAGCGCTCCAAGTGCCCCTCATGTGGGCGCTGATGAAATAAAGAGCGCTCTGTAAATAGAGCTCAGCGCCAAAAAGAGTGTGGGCATCAAAACCCATGTCAATGCTCAATATTGTTGAACAAAAGGGATTAAGTCCAAATAAGTAATCAAGTGGACTGAGCCTAAGGTGGGCCAAACCCCAAACCGACCGAGCCCATGTGCTTTAGCATTATGTGCACAGAGAAAGGACTGTGTCCTAATAAGTGTATAGCACTTTATTGAAAGAGGAAACGACAGAGACTAAGTGGGCTGGGCCTATGTTGGTCAAATTCCTAATCAACCGAGCCCATATGCTCTATATCTATCCAAACTGGTCTTGGTCCCAAACAAGACCATCAATCGTATGACAAATATCCATTAGTTCAAGAGTACATCTTTCCAAACCTCTGATACATGTCGTTGTAATTCTTCAACGTCTTCAGGGAGGTGGAGGGTCCCAATAACCAATAACTCTTGGTATACCCCCAAACCAACAAACCATAAACCCACTGGACCGCAACGTCCCTAAACTAAAGTGGTATAGGATAAATACTCTTTTGTTGGATCTAAATGATCATAAATCTTGTTAAGTAGATATTAGCCTAAAATTAGACTAACGTATCCTTAACAAATATTTAAGTTGATCTTAATCTCAAATGAGATTAACAATCCTTAAATCAACCAAACCCAAATCTAAGAGAATACGGATTTGGACTAATCCACATCCTACGGGTGACAATATAAATTAGCCTCCGTATATAATCCACGGGCAACTTAAAACAAAACAAACATGCACGACACGAAGTGAACATCAGGAGAAGGAGAAAGTAGTTACCGCGATGCGGTAGCGTAATTAACTACGAGGGCTTGCGCCTGTAGGGAAGAGCGTCCCCACAATCAAAAAACCCTCGCCAACGAGGGGGGATCTGACGAAGTCTGCTACAACAGCCGTATCTGTTTAAACCTTCGATACATGGTGCCATAAATTAACTTGGCATCTTCAGAGAGGTAGACAGATAAAACCAAATAGCATCTGCCCCCAAATGCAGGCAAGACGACATACGCGGTTTCGTCTCTGTTTTCGGCGGTAAACACTCCTCTGTTTGGAGAGATCTTCAAGAATACATGTTCTCCGGGTTGAAACTTCAAGTGTTGATGTTTTGCATATTCCCAATGTTTCTGTCGGTCTTAGGCTATTCGCATCCTTTTCCTGATCGTGCAAACTACGTCCACAGTTGCTACGATCATCTCTGGTCCAAAGAGTTCACGATCTCTAACTTCATCCCAACTCTGTAGCGCCCCATGCCCCAGTACAGATGGTATTGTCTGCTCTAGCCGAAACCGCACGGTTTTGTCCTTTAGAGTGAACCGGACCCGACCAGGGGCCTCTTCTCAGGAGGTCACCCATCCCAAGACTTCTGTAACAACCCTAAACTTTCTGTACAACTTTCTATAAATTTTTTCAAAAAAATAAAGAAAAGGGTACTTTTGCCTGAGCACAAGTTATAAGTTTATTTTGCTTTTTAATAGTATGAAAGAGCTTGTAGCTCATTGGTAAGACCTTGCACTGCTGAACCAAGCCACCAGAGTTCAAATCCCATACCCCACATTATTTTTAATATTGTTTTATTTTGAATTTTTAGAATACCAAGGGTTTACACGTGCATAACTCACAAAACCTCACTACACATGAAAACCCAACAGTACCAGAAGCTACATGAACCGACAAGGGACCCTCCGACTACGCGACTCGGCTGAGATCGGCCGAATCAGCCGGTGACTCGGCCGACTCGGGCCGCCGCCGCCGGCCAGACTCGGCCGGACCGCCGAGTCCCCAACATGAAAAAGTTGGCTTTTCACATTCCCTGCACATCTGTATACTTTATTTCTTCAGACCAGTAACAGAGACACTTTAAAACACCAATTACTCCATTTTATTACATTTTAATACATTTTATCACATTTTTTCATTTCAACCTTTCATCTACCCTAACCCTAGCCTTACCCTATAAATACAACCCCTACACACACACCCCTCACTCAAAAGTTCTGAACAAAACTCTCAAGAAAATTCCTAGAAGCTTAGTGTACTTTTGGAGTAGCGAAGGGCGAAAGCTTCGATAATTTTCCGACGACAACCCTAGGAGTTCCCGGCGACGAAACGATGCACCGGCGCCTCCTCCCCTCTCCTCTTCCCCATCCCTAACTTCTAAATCTGTAAGTCCCACTTCTCTCTTCTATTCTCTAGTCTTAAAATATCTTTTAATAAAACCCGACGGAATCGGAGTTAATCCGATGTCCGATTTGGTTCTTCCTAAAAATCTCACTTTTTTAAATACAATCATACTAAACCATTACATATTGACTATTAAATAATAACAAGTCATATTGAACAAGTTCCATATCAAAAGGATTTTTATTTCAATTGTTATCGTACTTTTTTCACTAAAATATCAAGTAGTTTGATTTTGACATTTAAAACATCAAAATCTTGCTATACCTTTAAATAGATCACGAGATAATGACCTACCTCCTCACAACACTCATATGCAATATAGCACAATACCTTTCGAGAACATAGAATACGGAAAAACGAAACTTTACATATAAATACCACTAACTATTAAAACAGTTTTCTATAAGAATTCGTATTTTTATAAATCTTTGCAAAGCGCCACTACAACCCATTTTGGGGAACCCGACTGGGATGGTGTGGATTATCGCATATCTCTGGACTTAGTAGTGCGAGATGCAGACCTCCGCAAGGAGCATTCGGTCTCGAAAGATTTAAAATACAAATATCTTAAGAAAATGAGATTTCTAGAAATATAATATATATTAAAATTATTTTTATATAAATATGTAAATATGTATCATTAAAATATCTATTTTGTGATAATATGAATATTCCAACTTTTTCCTAAAATCACAAGAATGACTTTACATTAAAATACCATGAATTCCATACAGATTCAATATTACAATTAAATACCCTATATTATGAAAATAGGTTTATTTCACTAGAAATATCACAAATATAAAATCTATATTTATTACAACTCTAAATACGATAAATAAACACTTGGGGTGTATTTTGAAAATTATACGAAAGTATTTTTACTTAAAAACCCCCTCAAGTTCTATAAATTACCCTAACGACCCTAGTAAATATAGGTTTAAGCTGGACCAATCTCTTGAGCCTCAGGGAGCCAGAGAAGTGGGTGCTTGCCTATTTAAGGTAGACAACTTAACAACGGTGTTATCAACACGGTAATCGTTTTTGAAAAAGACACAAATCCTGCCGTCCATGTGCAGCGGTTACCGATAACATCAAAACCTAATCCAGGACTTCAATTTCTTTTCTAATTGTTCTAACTCAGACTGAGTCTCATTATAAATAATCTGATGTGAATATGATTCAAGTACAATCTACAATCCAACATGAATCCATAAATCCATATATTCAATCTATTCAATCTGTATTGACTGAACCGAACCATGGATATACTTCCATTTATATGATTCTCTAGTTACATCCATGATTCTCCAGTACATCCATTTTTCTGATATCATGGTTTCGGCAAGTCATCCAAATATACAATCTATATTACAATTCAATTACAAGTTGAAATACAATACAAACAATACAATCAAGACATCGCAGGGTTTAATGGGTAGATTGGTACGGAAGGTGTTAAAAGTGGCACGAGATTGCAAGATTAAGACACCTAATCTGAATCCAATTGCCGTTGTTCCGGGTTGTATAACGGAGCCTTGTACATTCCGTTTATCCTAGTCTCTGGCATATATAGACTCCTCTCGTATACACTGGCATCCTTCTGTACCAAGCTACAAACAACAGTGTTAATACTAAATACAACATTATAACAATATAAGACAACTTTAAAAGCTACACGCTCTCTCTTACTCTCTGTCTATTCTACTTCTCCCTTATCTTTGGGACTTACCGAGAGATTTAATCGCTGACGACATTCTCTTTCTTTCTTTGAATGTCGTCAGGTGTTTCGGACCTTCCAAAGATCAAGCCCAACACTGAAGACTTGGACCAGTTTATTGAAGATCCCGAGCTGTAGTTACACTTGTACACATTTTTTTTATTTCAGTACTTTTCTTTTCTGTTTTGCCACTGTTTAGGAATTGCTTTCATCAGATGTATTTACTTTCCATGTATTGTAAAAAGAATGTTAATAAATAATGTTGCCGTTTCATTATATCTTGTCTCTTGTGCATTTACATTTATATTGCTTAGATACACTTAGCGTGTTTGCTTTAGAGTAAACACGTAGCGGCCTCGTCGCGTCCCCTTCATCGTACACCGGGAAGCGGGGCGTGACAGGTTTTGTTGGCGGCCCATGCAGGTCAGAGTTGTATGGAACACTACCATGCAATTCTGTTCTTCGTGAACAACCTAAGCAATAAAACACAAGAACCAGCAACTAAAACATTCTTTACAATTCATGTTCCTTGAATCTTACAATTTCATATTCTTTGAATCATATACTTTGAACCTGTCCTAACCTAAAATTTTCTTCAAGGCTATGGATTCCCCAAACAACACCAGCACCAACTTCAACAACACTCCACCTTACTACCACACCCGTCGTTCCTGCTCCACCCAATGAGAAAACGGTTCTGCTTGAGGCAATCCGCAGCCTCCTAGAGGGACAATAGCAGCTCTTGAACCGTTCCGAGGATGAAGCACCTAGGGTGAAGCAATTCAGAACTTTACATCCCAAACAGTTCTCAGGAAAGGGGAGCCCACTGGATGCTGAAGAATGGGCTCAGAGCATCGAAAATGATCTGGCAGCGGCAAAAGTGCCAGAAATAGCTTGGGTTCGTGTTGCAAAATTACAGCTCACAGACAATGCACTGAACTGGTGGAAGGCGGAAGAAATCCGTCTTGAACAACCCATCGAATGGAAGACTTTCCGTGACATGTTCAACGCTAAGTACTTCCCTAAGACTGCCAGATTCGACATAGAACAGCAGTTCATCCATCTGCAACAAGGTTCGATGTGGACCAAGTCAGTAGATGAATATGACGCTGAATTCACCATACTCAGTCTGTAAGATATGTCTCAATGTTCGATTTTATATTACATACTACACAGTTAACACAAGACCGTAACAGGTTTGCGGCCTATCTCATACCGACTGCTGAGATCAGAGCAAGAAGATTTCAGCAAGGGTTGAACTCAGAAATCCAAGCTGCTTTAGCTACAGGGAATTTCCCAACCCGTGATTTGGCTTTGAAAGCTGCCCGAAGATACGAGGCAGTGGTGAAGAAGAAGGGCAGATTTCAATCTGCCGGAGTGAAGCGCCCTGCCAATCAGATGGCAGGAGGAGCCTTTTCAAGGCCAACGGTTGAACCCCGAAGACCGGAAGAAATTAGTAACCAACCAAGTCCAGACTTTTGCTACTACTGCCATAGAAAGGGACACTTGTGGAAGGACTGCAAGCTCGCAAAAGACTTATGTCTAATTTGTGGCGCATCCAATCACGGAATTGGAAACTGTCCTTATAATAGCAACCCAGCTCACACACCCACCAACTACCCGCAGCGGCCAGCTATCCAGGCTCCTGCACCTCGTCCAGCACTCCCTGCCCCACCACCCACACAGCCAAATCGCCAATTCCAACAGGCACTGAGCAACATGCCTCGAGGACAGAGGAATGTGCCTCAGGTAGGAGGAACGTGCCACGGCGACAGGCTTACACATTAGCAGCCGTAAAAGCCGAGGCTGTAGGTCAAGGTAACACTGGTAAGTCTCTTTCACATTTTTAAAATTCTTGTATCACCTTGTTATTTTTTCCTACACTATCAGTAATTCAGCCACCAAACTTTCTTTGAATCTGCTACACTTTCCTTTTACAAATTTCGAGGACGAATTTTTTATAAGGAGAGTAGAATGTAACAACCCTAAACTTTTTGTATAACTTTCTGTAAAAAATTTCAAAAAAATAAAGAAAGGGGTACTTTTTCCTGAGCACAAATTATAAGTTTGTTTTGCTTTTTAATAGCAAGAAAGAGCTTGTAGCTCATTGGTAAGACCTTGCACTGCTGAACCAATCCACCAAAGTTCAAATCCCATACCCCACATTATTTTTAATATTGTTTTATTTTGAATTTTTAGAATACCAAGGGTTTACACGTGCATAACTCACAAAAACCCCACTGCACATGAAAACCTAACAGTACCATAGGCTACATGAATCGACAAGGGACCCTCCGACCACCCGACTCGGCCGGGATCGGCCGAATCGGCCGGCGACTCGGCCGACTCGGGCCACCGCCGCCGGCCGGACTCGGCCGGACCGCCGAGTCTCCAACATGAAAAAGTTGGCTTTTCACATTCACTGCACATCTGTATACTTTATTTCTGCAGACCAGTAACAGAGACGCTTTAAAACACCATTTATTACATTTTAATACATTTTATCACATTTTTTTTTCATTTCAACCTTTCACCTACACTAACCCTAGCCTTACCCTATAAATACAACCCCTACACACACACACCCCTCACTCAAAAATTCTGAACAAAACTCTCAAGAAAATTCCTAGAAGCTCAGTGTACTTTTGGAGTAGCGAAGGGCGAAAGCTTCGACAATTTTCCGACGACAACCCTAGGAGTTCCCAGCGACGAAACGACGCACCGGCGCCTCCTTCCCTCTCCTCTTCCCCATCCCTAACTTCTAAACCCGTAAGTCCTACCTCCCTCTTCTATTCTCTAGTCTTAAAACAACTTTTAATAAAACTCGACGGAATCGGAGTTAATCCGATGTCCGACTCGGTTCTTCCTAAAAATCTCACTTTTTTTTAAATACAATCATCCTAAACCATTACATGTTGACTATTAAACAATAACAAGTCATATTGAACAAGTTCCATATCAAAAGGATTTCTATTTCAATTGTTATCGTACTTTTTTTACTAAAATATCATATAGTTTGATTTCGACATTTAAAACATCAAAATCTTGCTATACCTTTAAGTAGATCATGAGATAACGACCTACCTCTTTACAACACTCATATGCAATATAGCACAATACCTTTTCGGAATATAGAATACAGGAAAACGAAACCTTACATATAAATACAACTAACTATTAAAACCGTTTTCTATAAGAATTCGTATTTTTATAAATCTTTGCAAAGCGCCGCTACAACCCATTTTAGGGAACCCGACTAGGATAGTGCGGATTATCACATATCCCTGGGCTTAGTAGTGCGAGATGCAGACCTCCGCAAGGAGCATTCGGTCTCAAAAGATTTAAAATACAAATATCTTATGAAAATGAGATTCCTAGAAATATAATATATATTAAAATTATTTTTATTTAAATATGTAAATATGTATCCTTAAAATATCTATTTTGTGATAATATGAATATTCCAACTTTTTCCTAAAATCACAAGAATCACTTTACATTAAAATATCATGAATTCCATATAAATTGAATATTACAATTAAATACGCAATATTATGAAAATAGGTTTATTTCACTAGAAATTTCACAAATATAAAATCTATATTTATTACAACTCTAAATACGATAAATAAACACTTGGGGTGTATTTTGAAAATTATACGAAAGTACTTTTACCTAAAAAAAACCCTCAAGTTCTATAAATTACCCTAACGACCCTAGTAAATATAGGTTTAAGCGGAACCAATCTCTTGAGCCTCAGGGAGCCGGAGAATTGGGTGCTTGCCTGTTTAAGGTAGACAACTTAACAACGGTGTTATCAACACGGTAATCGTTTTTGAAAAAGACACAAATCCTGCCGTCCATGTGCAGCGGTTACCTATAATATCAAAACCTAATTCAGGACTTCAATTTCTTTTCTAATTGTTCTGACTCAGACTGAGTCTCATTATAAATAATCTGACATAAATATGATTCAAGTACAATCTACAATCCAACATGAATCCATGAATCCATATATTCAATCTATTCAATCTGTATTGACTGAACCGAACTATGGATATACTTCCATTTACATGATTCTCCAGTACATCCATTTTACTGATATCATGGTATTGGCAAGTCATCCAAATATACAATCTATATTGCAATTCAATTACAAGTTGAAATACAATACAAACAATACAATCAAGACATCGCAAGGTTTAAGGGGTAGATTGGTACGGAAGGTGTTAAAAGTGGCATGAGACTGCAAGATTAAGACACCTAACCTGAATCCAATTGCCGTTGTTCCGGGTTGTATAACGGAGCCTTGTACATTCCGTTTGCCCTAGTCTCTGGCATATAGAGACTCCTCCTGTTTACACTGGTATCCTTCTATACCAAACTATAAACAACAGCGTTAATACTAAATACAACATTATAACAATATAAGACAACTTTAAAAGCTACACTCTCTCTTACTCTCTGTCTATTCTATTTCTCCCTTATCTTTAGGACTTACCGAGCGATTTGTTCGCTGACAACATTCTCTTTCTTTCTTTGAATGTTGTCAGGTATTTCGGATCTTCCAGAGATCAAGCCCAGCACTGAAGACTTGGACCAGTTTATTGAAGATCCTGAGTTGTAGCTACAGTTGTACACATTTTTTTATTTCAGTACTTTTCTTTTCTGTTTTGCCACTGTTTAGGCATTACTTTCATCAGATGTATTTACTTTCCATGTATTGTAAAAAGAATGTTAATAAATAAAGTTGCTGTTTCATTATATCTTGTCTCTTGTGCATTTACATTTATATTGCTTAGATACACTTAGCGTGTTTCCTTCAGAGTAAACACGTAGCGGCCTCGTCGCGTCCCCTTCACCGTATACCGGGAAGCGGGGCGTGACAACTTCCTTGGCCCGAACAGTCCTATGTATCTTGGACATAACTTGCCCCTCTTGCCAAAACGTATAACTCCTATTTTTGGAGAGATCTTCAAGAATACATGTTCTCCGGGTTGAAACTTCAAGTGTCGGCGTTTTGCATCTTCCAATGTTTCTGTCGGTCTTAGGCTATTCGTATCCTTTTCGTGATCGTGCGAACTACATCCACAATTGCTACGATCATCTCTGGTCCAAGGAGTTCACGATCTCCAACTTCATCCCAACTCTATAACGCCCCATGCCCCAGTACAGATGGTATTGACTGCTCTGGCCGAAACCGTACGGTTTTGTCCTTTAGAGTGAACCGGACCCGACCAGGGGCCTCTTCCCAGGAGGTCACCCATCCCAAGACTTCCTTGGCCCGAGCATGTTTAACTACGGAGTTCTCAAGCTCCTGTAGTACCGATTCACTTAAAAGACGCATCTGTAATTGAGTGTGGTATCATTACATTTATAATGCAATTCGGTTCTCTTTCGGAATGTGTTCCGAAAATTCTCCATTGTTCTACAGTGGGTCCCACGGACTCAAGAGATGACCACTACGGATTCAAGAGGTGGCCCCCGCCCCCTTGGCATGGCACTTTGTTCCATGAACAAGAACCGGGTCCCGACATTCTCCCCACCTTTGAACAATAGTTCGTCCTCGAAACACAGACCTGCTACTGAGGGACCTGCATGGGCCACCATAAATGTTACACCCCATGCCCCAGTATAGATGGTATTGTCTGCTCTTGCCGAAACCGCATGGTTTTGTCCTTTAGAGCGAACCAGACCCGACCAGGGGCCACTTCTCAGGAGGTCACCCATCCCAAGACTTCCCTGGCCTGAGCATGCTTAACTACGGAGTTCTTAAGCTCCTGTAGTGCTGATACACTTAAAAGGTGCCTTTGTAATTGAGGGTGGTATCATTACATTTATAATGCAGTTCGGTCCTCTTTCGGAATGTGTTCCGAAGATTCCCCATTGTTCTAAAGTGGGTCCTACGGACTCAAGAGGTGGCTCCTACAGATTCAAGAGGTGTCTCCTGCCCCCTTGGCATGACAATTGGTGGGGCACTTTATTCTATGAATAAGAACCGGGTCCCGACAGACTCAGCGGGGAACGACATTTCCGCCCGTAGAGTGCTGCGAAAGGTGTCACCCAATGCTTGCCTGATAGCTGTTGTTGTATGAAAACTCCACAAGGTGTAGGTGATCTTCCAACGAACCTTTGAAGTCTAACATACAGGCTCTTAGCATGTCTTCCAGAATCTGAATTGTTCGCTCAAACTGTTCGTTCATTTATGGATGATACGCCGTGCTGAAATTCAGACCCGTTCCCAGGCTAGCTTGTAGACTCTGCCAAAATTGTGATCAGAATCTTATATCACAATCGGAGATGATGCAAATAGGTACTCCATGTAATCTCACGATCTCCTGCATGAGTTTATGAGTATCAAATATGGTACATCTTGAAGATTTTAAATCTTACTTTAGATTTATGCTCACCTTCATGTACTTCTTTATTAACGTCTCGGTTGACTGACCAATTCGAAATGGAATAAAGTGAGCCGACTTGGTGAGTCGATCTAAAATTTTCTAAATTGCGTCGTTACCCTTCGTGCTGCGGGGGAGAGCAGTCACGAAGTCCATGGTAATGTGCTGCCATTTCCATTCTGCAATTGGTAACGGCTGAAATAGACCAGCAGTTCTGTGATGTTCAGCCTTCACCTGCTGACATACTAGATACTTTTCTACGCTCCTTGCTACTTCACGCTTCATTCCATGCCACCAGTAGTGTTGCGGTAGATTCTTGTACATCTTCGTGCCACCGGGGTGTACAGAATAAGGAGAGCTGTGAGTTTCTTTTATCAACTCTTCTCGAATAGTTCTGAATGGCACGCATAAACGGCTTCCATACCGCAATGATCCATCTTCGTGAATGATGAAGTCAGTTCGTAGTTCACTTTCTACTTGTTCTTGGATTTTTTGTAGCTTGGCATCATTCGCTTGAGCTGCCTTGATCTGATTGACAAGAGTGGACTGGACTTGAAAGTTCATCAAAGATGAAGTGTTATCTGGCACAACTACTTCAATCTCCAATCCGTGCAATTCTTGTTGTAGTCTCCACTGAGCGGTGAGGTTCATTGCTAACGGCTGGTGACTAAGTGCATCAGGAACTATATTCACCTTCCCAGGATGATACTGTAGGTTGATGTCGAAGTCCGCCATGAGTTCTCACCATCTTATATGCCGCATGTTGAGTTCTTTCTGAGTAAATACATACTTCAGACTATTGTGGTCAGTATATATATCCACTCGTTCTCCCAAGAGATAGTGGTGCCAAATCTTGAGTGCGAAGATGACGGCTACCAATTCCAGATCATGTGTTGGATAGTTGCGCTCATGAATCTTTAGTTGTCTTGATGCAAAAGCTATAACTTTTCCATGCTGGTGTAGAACACATCCTAATCCTTTACCGGACGCATCATAATGCACGACGAATCCGCCAGATTGATCCGGTATTACGAGGATTGGTGCAGAGGTTAACCCTGACTTGAGTTCTACAAAAGCCTTTTTCACATGCTTCTGACCATACGAATGCTTTGTTTTTGCGTGTGAGATTGTTCAGGGATGCTACGATCTTTAAGAATCCTTCGATAAATCGTCGGTAGTATCTTGCTAATCCCAAGAAACTTTGCATATCTTTCACCGTCTTTGGTGCTGGCCACTCACTGACAGCTGACACCTTAGTTGGATCTATAAAGATTCCTTCGTCTGAAACGATATGTTCGAGAAATCCGACCTGATATAGCCAAAACTCACACTTTCTGTACTTGGCGTAAAGTTGATATTGTCGTAATGTCTCCAGGACAATCCGTAAGTGCTCTGCGTGTTCTTTCCGATTCTTTGAATTCACAAGGATGTCGTCGATGAAGATAACAACAAACATGTCTAAGTACTCTCAGAAAACTTGGTTCATCAGGTTCATAAAGATGGAAGGTGCATTGGTCACTCCAAATGGCATTATGAGATATTCATAATGGCCATAACGGGTCCTAAACACCGTCTTCGGAATGTTGGACTCCTTGACCTTCACCTGATGATAACCCGAACGAAGATCTAACTTTGAAAAGACACAAGACCCACTTAACTAATCGAAAAGGCCATCGATGCGCGGAAGTGGATACTTGTTCTTAATCGTCATTTCGTTCAGAGTTCGATAATACACACACATCCTGTATGAACCTTCCTTCTTCTTCTCTAGTAACACCGGAGATCCCCAACTTGAAGTACTGGGTCGGATCCAACCTTTCTTCAGTAGTTCATCCAACTGAATGTGGATCTCCTTCAATCCCTCCAGACTTAACTGGTATGGAGCTTTGATTACAGGTTGTGCACCAAGTTGTAAATCAATACTAAACTCAAGAGCTCGATCGGGAGGCGAACCTGATAGGTCTTCAGGGAACACATTCTCGAACTCTCGAACTACTTCGGGCTTTTCTTCTTCCGCAGGTTGAGAGAACACTTCTGCATTTTTCGGTTTAGCATGGTAGCTTCCTGGCTCTAAGGTTCTATCTCCACTTTTGAAATAGAAGACTGGGTGATCTGGTATCTTAAATACTACCCTTCTTTGATGGTAGTCAATAGTAGCATAGAATACTCCCAGCTAATCCATTCTCAATACAACATCGAAATTTGGTATGTCCAGTACTTTGAAATTTGCGTAGAATTCTCGACCGCAAACCATAACTGAGCACTGATCATAGCCCAATGTTGTCTTCAAGACTCCATTCCCGGAACTGACATTCCAGCTTGAAATGAGTGGCTTCACAGGAATCGCATGCGTTCTCACGAATCGTTGTGACATGAAGCAGTATGAAGCTTCAGTGTCGAAAATTGCGAGTGCAGGAAGGGTGGCTACTAGTTCCGGGATTGGGTATGGTTGTGTTTAGATATAGGAAAAGTATAATGATACACAAGAATTGAAAGATTGAAAGGATGGGGGATTTTACCAGTGACGACATGTCCTGTGGCATCCGTCTCCTCGACCGTCATTGTAAAAGCCTGTTGTCTTGGTACATTTCGCCTTGCCAGAGGCACATTCCCTTGAGGCACGCTTCTCTGTGCCTGATGGAATTGACAATGAGGTTGTGCAGGTGGTCCACGTGAAGCTGGTGCAGGAAGAGCTAGGCGGGGTGCAGGTGCATGAATGGATGGCCTCTGTGGGGCTGTGATTGTGAGTCTGGGTGCTGGTGCCGTGTTAAAACAATATGGGCATGCTCCTATCGTGTGAATAGATGCGCCACAAATCAAACGCAGGCCATTTACACGCCTGCAGTCCTTCGCTAAGTGTCCAGTTCTCTTGCAGTAGAAACAAAAATCTAGACTGGACCGATTAAATGATCCTCCTGGCCTCTTGGGTGCAAAAGTCAGCCTAGAAGAGGCTCCTCCTGTCATTTATATAGCACGGCGGTTGATTCCATATTTGGGGCTTACCCTTCTTCTTGACCACATCTTCGTAACGACGTGCTGCCTTCAGGGTGAGTTCATGAGTTGGGTAGTCGCCTGTGGCTAATGTCGCCTGAATCTCCAGGTCTAAGCCCTGTTGGAATCGTCTAGCCCGAATCTCATCGGTCGGGATCAAGTGTGCCGCGAACCTGATAAGATGATGATGTCAGGATAAAGATGTGTTTTACGGAATAGAATTTGATACAAATTCTTTACCTGCTAAGCATGATGAGTTCGGCATCATATTCATCCACTAATTTTTCCTACATGGAGCCTTGTTGCAGGTGGATGAACTATTGCTCCATCTCAAAACGGGCAGTCTCGGGGAAGAACTTCGTATCGAACAGATCGCGGAACGTTTTCAACTCTATAGGTTGTGTGAGATGGCGTTCCTTACCTTTCCACCAGAATCTTGCATTGTCTGTAAGCTAGAGCTTGACCACACGATCCCAAGCTATGTCTGCTACCTGTGCTGCGGCAAGGTCATCCTCTACACTCTGGGCCCATTCTTCAGCCTCAAGAGGACTCTCTTTCCCCGAAAAGTTCCTTAGATGCAACGCACGAAATTGCTTTACTCCAGATGCTTCGGCTTCTGGGCGGTTCATGGGAATAGCGGTCTGCTGCTGCTGGCCCTCCAGAAGACTTTTGATGGCTTCTAAATGCACTGTATGTTCATTAATCGGAGCGGCAACGATAGGGGGAGATGGTAAAGTAGGTGGTGGTGTATTGCTATTGATATTGGTACTAATGTTGTTAGGAGAATCCATCACCTTGATAGAAAGGAAAAGTTAGGATAGATTCAAGAAATTTGAAATGCAAGTAATGTATAGTTGCTGATTCTTATAATTCTTGTGATATATTTCTTAAGACTTCATGCAGAACTGACCTGCATGAGCTGCCAACAAAACCTGTCACGTTTCGCTTCCCAATAGACGGAAACGGTGACGTGGCAAGCCCTCAACGTATTTACTATGATATAAATACGTTAAGCGTAATTAAGCAATATAATAATGAATAAGAATGACAAGAGTAATAAAATAAGACAACAACTTTATTTACATTCAACTTTACATACAACTGTCTGAAATAAAAGATACAATAAACAAAGCAATGCCTAAACAATGGCATACAGAAAGTAAGTGTAAGATGGAAAGAGCTAGTAATCTAGCTGTGCAGCAAGCTGGTTCAAGTCCTCCGGGCTCGGCTCTATCTCCTCAGAGTCCGGTCCTCTTGACGAACATCCCAAAGAAAGAAACAGAAAAGAATGTCGTCAGCGAACTAGCGCTCAGTAAGTCCTAAAGGAAGAAAGATAAGATAGTATTGTTGGGGTTTATTAGCACTCTCACTGGGGTTTAAAGGTGCTTCAAGTATACAATTTTAAAAATTAGTGTGCTAATGAACTCAAACTTAGAATCGAACTAAAGAATTAGGGTTATAAAGAAAGCAAGCAAGCATTACACAAAGTGAATATGGAATACAACCTTTGTAGACCGGTCTTTCACTTCAAATGCTCTGTATAGAAATCCCTTCGCTCCAAGTAGTGTTGTCCCGGACTCTCCGTACGCTCCACTAGTCGAAATGAACGAGCTTGCTCAATGATCTTTGAGGCTGAAGATGATCTACTTTGAGGAGAATCTAACTCAAGCTACATCTTCACTAATGGATGAATTAGTGAAGCAAACAACCTACACTATATGGCTAATATGGTATAAATTGATGAAGTAGGAATTTTTCTCACTTTAGAATATTTTTCCTCTCTTTATTTTTCTACCTCAAGAAAATCAAGTGAAGAAAATGAGATGAAGAAGATGAACCTCATATGAACCATGGGTGAGGAAAATCTAATATAAACTCATATAGAGACTTAACTAAGGCTAAGATAATGGTTAGGTTAATAAATATCTTGAGTAAAACAAAAATGAGTGGAGTTTAGTCAAGGTTTCCACAAGCTTCTCCAAGCTTCACAACCGTGCTAATTTCCACCTCATTTTTTGTTTTCTCTAAATAAATAAATACCCACATTATCTTAACTAAGGTATGAGTCTCATACACCCAAGTTCCATGTATCATCAAGCATGGTACAATTAAATAAATACATTTATATATATATATATATATCATATACACATATATGTTAAATGTAAATTAAGAAAAGAAATTCTTAAGTGAGCAAATTTATATTAATATATCAAATATATATATATATATATTAAATTACTAAATCAACACTTGACTTAATAATCCGGCTATATCACATATACCCGACTAATATCAAATCATCGAATCAATACTTGATTCAATAATCCGGTTATATCACATATAACCAATATTGCGAGATTAGAATACGGTATCATATACATGTATTTATCTCGGTCCCGCACATATCACATATATGCCCTACTTCATTTTGCTTGAGCTAGGAAACCTCTGTGTAGTACTCTAAAGACTCGTCAATACGCCAGCAGTAGGTGATGATCATATCAGTCACCCACAAGCCGTCAGCGGTACTAGCTGGATATAACAGCTACCCGGGTATTGAGCGATCCGAAGATCAACAAGCAAGCTTGCTTATACTCCCGTGAATCCAATAAGTAACACTACCGTACAGCCCGGTCTCTTCATCTGATATGTCGCATATCGAATCTAGGGGTGGTAAACATCGGACCCCAGTAACTTGATAAGACATGCCGATGTGAGGCACATAACGGGTCGAGAAACTACTGATAACACTTACCAGTAAATCTCATCATCAGCCCATGTTAGAGACTTCCTGTTATAGCCAATCGTGCACAGCGCAACATCAACCCCTTATACCAGGAGAGACGAAAACCCTTCTATCGCTCATTGCCTCCATGTGATTCGGGATTGTACCCAAAAGCCACCGGTTTGCACATTCTCTTGAACGTGGTATGATGGAAATCAAGGCACAGTGGGAATCACACAAGACTCTATGACGATCTCGGGTCTATAGACTAACCTGTACCAGTGTCACCAGAGAACTGCTATCTGGTGTCAGGTATAATACTATTTAGGAGTTCTCGGCGAGTAATGTTCGGTGTACCCATTCTCTAATGAGCACCTGTGCACATTCCTTGATGTCAAACACCAATGGTTGTGGGATCAACCATTACCCCATACAGGGTCAAGAATCGTACAGACTGGTCTACTCTTGAGTATCGATGCCCCGTCTCGATTCTTCCTCGATTAGGAACAATTAAAGGATGTACTTGGGGACTACCCTGGCCCCACTAGTATGATCTACATCATAGTCCTAGTAGTCAAGTCAACATGTTAAGGGTTTTATCAACATGTAACAGAGAGACGGTATAAAGATACATAAGCGTACATGTTAAGATAAAGAGTAACCAGATAGCATACTATCATGTCGAGCAAGAAAGTCATCTCTATATATGTCCAAGCATCCACTATAATATACAATCATGTACAATAATGACCTCTAGGGCATACATACAACTAACAATCTCCCACTTGCACTAAGGCCAACTGTTGTAGTATCTCATACCCAATATCCCGAAAAGTCTCTCAAACTATATCTGGGGTATGGCCTTCGTGAGTGGATCCGCCGTGTTATTCTTCGTGTCAACTCTCCTGACCTCGATCTCCCGGCGATCAACTATCTCCCAGATCAGGTGATACCGTCTAAGAATGTGTCTGGATTTTTGATAGGACATGGGTTCCTTAGCCAAAGCCACTGCTCCATTGTTATCACAATACAAAGGTATTGGATGCTCGATGGACGAAACCACACCAAGTTCAGTTATGAACTTCTTTATCTAGATAGCCTCCTTGGCGGCATCGTTGGCAGCGATGTAATCAGCCTCCATCGTCGTGTCTGCCACGGTATATTGCTTGGAACTCTTCCAACATACCGCCCCTCCATTGAGGGTGAAAACAAAGCCCGAGACCGACTTACTGTCGTCCTTATCAGTCTGGAAGCTCGAATCGGTAAAGGACTCCACCTGGAGTTCACCGTTACCATACACCAAGATCATTTCTTTATTCCTTCTCAAGTACTTAAGTATGTTCTTCACAGCTGTCCAGTGATTCTTCCCAGGATCTGATTGATACCTACTCACTACACCTAGTGAATAAGCTACATCTGGTCTGGTATATAGTATCACATACATTATAGAGCCTACTGCCGAAGCATAGGATATCCCTTACATGCGAGCCCTCTCCCAATCAGTCTTGGGAGACATCTCTTTGGAGAGAGTGATTCCAGAGATTGTGGGTAAACCACCATGCTTGGAATCTTCCATACTAAACCTCTTTAGTATGGTGTCAATGTACCTGGACCGGGACAATCCCAATATCTGTTTAGATCTATCTTTATAGATCTTAATCTCCAGAATGCAGGAGGCACCATCCAGATCTTTCATGGAGAATCTGTGTGATAAGAAGAGCTTGACCGAGTGCTGCATAGGAATATCATTTCCTATCAAGAGTATGCCATCCACGTACAATACGAGGAAGACAACTTTACTCTATGCAACCTTCTTGTATATACAAGGTTCATCTACGTTTTTGATGAAGTCAAACTCTTTGACTGGTACATCAAAACAGATGTTCCAACTCTGCGATGCCTAATTTAACCCGTAGATTGATTTAAGCAGCTTGCACACCTTTCCGCTGCTCCCACTATCTACGAAGCCCTCTGGCTAAGTCATGTACACACTCTCTTCTAAATCACCATTTAGAAAAGCGGTCATGACGTCCATCTGCCATATTTCGTAGTCATGATATGCAGCGATTGTAAGTAGGATCTAGATGGACTTAAGTATAGTCACTGGAGAAAAGGTTTCATCATAATCCACACTTGGTCGTTGACGGAAACCTTTTGCAACAAGTCTAGCTTTGAAAGTCTCAACTTTTCCATCTACACCAATTTTCTTTTTTAAAATCCACTTGGTCCTAATGGGTTTTACCCCTTCAGGAGCATCTTCCAAAGTCCATACTTTGTTGGTGTACATGGATTCCATCTCAGATCGCATGCATCCAACCATTTCACAGAGTCTCCACTAGTGATGGCTTACTCAAAGCTAGTAGGGTCATCATCTTACATGATACAATCCTCGCTCCCACCGCCTATGAGAAAACCACAGTATCTCTTAGGTGGATGAGAAACCCTACCAGATCGGCGGAGAGGCTGAGGTTCGTTGGTGACTATCGAATCCTCTGGTTCCACTATATCATCAGTCGCAGTTTGTGTAGCTGGAACTTCTTCCAGTTCTACCTCATTACCACTAATTTTTTTTCAAGAAATTCCTTGTCTAAAAAGGTGGCATTCCAAGAAACAAACACCTTTTGTTCCTCGGTGTGGTGGAAGATATACCCTCACGAATGTTTGGGATATCCAACAAATTTGCACAGAATTGACTTTGCCTCGAGTTTATCCGGATTTTGCTTTTTAACATAGGCCAGACAACCCCACATCTTAATGAAATTAAGATATGGTCTCGTCCCTTCCCATATCTCATATGGAGTGGTAGGCACCGATTTAGTCGGAACTCTATTCAATAGGTATGCAACTGTCTCAAGCGCATAACCCCAAAAGGAGATAGGTAACTCAGCAGTACTCATCATAGAGTGCACCATATCTAATAGGGTGTCATTCCTCCGCTCTGATACACCATTGTGCTGTGGTGTATATGGAGGAGTAAGCTGAGAGAGAATCCCATTCTCTTTTAAATAGTCCAAGAACTCCATGCTCGAGTATTCTCCTCCCCGATCGGATCGAAGGATTTTAATACTTTTACCCGTTTGGTTCTCTACTTCGCATTTATATTTCTTGAATTTCTCAAAAGCTTCTGACTTGTGTTTCAACAGGAACACATGTCCGAATCTTGAGAGATCGTCGGTGAATGTAATGAAGTAAAAGAAACTGTTCCTGGCATGTGTAGACATAGGACCGCATACATCACTATGTATCAGTCCCAAGAGTTCAGTAGCTCTTTCTCCGTGTCCTGTAAACGGAGTTTTGGTCATTTTACCTTTGAGACATGACTGGCAAGTTTCATAAGATGAAAGGTCAAACAGATTTAAATATCCATCCTTATGTAACTTAGCTAGCCGTGTTGCATTGATGTGACTTAGTCTACAATGCCACAAGAAGGATTCATTCATTTCTGAACATTTCCTCTTGTGTGTGTTCTGTACATTAAGAACTGTATTCTGATTCAGAACATACAAACCGTTACATAACGCTCCAAACCCAATCAACACTTGATTTAGAAAAATGTTCATAACATTTTTCTCTACTACAAAATTATATCCTTCTTTATCTAATAAAGAAATTGATATTAAATTGTACATCATAAATGGTACGTAGTAACAGTCGTTCAAGATCAGTGTATTACCGTTTGGTAACACAAGGTGATATTCGCCAACTGGTTTGGCAGCAACAGTTGCACCATTCCCTACTTTTAGAGAATGTTCACCCTTTCCCAGTTCTCTACCTCTTCTAAGCCCATGTAATACATTACATATATGGGATCCTGATCCGTATCTAATACCTAGGACGTAGAGTGTACTGAAAAATAGTTCTCGGTATCAAACACATCCGAAGAAGACGCATCAATATGCTCATTCCTCATTTGGGTGGCATGGGAATCCTGGTATTCTCCTATTTCCTGCTCAGTCTTATAACAGTTATAAGGAAGAGCGGAACCAACATCTCCCAGCTCAGTATAATAAGCAGGTTCGGTCAATACATCCATATTATTATTTTGATTAAGGCATATCATGGTCGCTACCTGGAGAGAGAGAGAGAAGAAAAACACTTAGCGTATGCTCTTACAAGATTAGATTGGTTATTATCTTATCTAATCAGGATGGCTCACACTACTTTTTATCAAATCTTCTTTCAAACCCTAAAAGGTAAGACTTGCTGGGATTAATTACACGCTACAAGTTCGCTAACCGGTCAGCCAGGCCAGTGTTGGTATTTTGAGGTAGGTTCCCCATGCTTTCGCACGGACCTAATTAAAATAAACCTCATTTTCCCAAAGGCACAACCCCATAGACACCTTTCTAGACACCTAATGGGTTAGCTAATTGTAAAATGCAAAACTCTCCCGGAAGTAACTCTTACTCGCAGCGGGTATCGGGATCCAACTATCTCATAGAAGGTATGCAATCTCATTGCAAATTTCAACACTTGAAATTCCCGATAATATTTTGCCCCTAGAGTCCTATGACCTTGACGGAGGCCAACAAATCATAGGACACTAATCAAGTTTAACTCGTACATTTCTTGATTGAATTAAACCCACCCGCACGACCCTTGACGGGGGCCAATAAAGTCGCACGACCACCCTAATACAATCGCGTCACACGGCAACAAATAAGTGTTAATCAGCTACCGCACACTACGCTTTGATGGAGACCAACAAACGTAGTACGAATACTAAATAGCAACTAAATGAAATGACGGAAGGCAACGACAAGTTTTTAAGAAAACCTTTTGCGTAATGAACTTGATATCGTTGCAGAATCTAATGTTTTTGAAAAGGAGTGTTTTTGTGGCTTTTACTAGTTTTGCTAAAGAGATCACTCCCGGTGAAGGGATCTCGGCTCTTTCCTCATCGAATGAGGTGCAGAATATTCTACAAAGAATACCATTATGCAAAGTAAAAACTAAAAAGGCAATCAAAAACAAAACCGAGTGGGTTGTAGAATTTGCTAGCTTCTGCTAAAGAGGTCACACCCGGAGAAGGGATCTCGGCTCTTTCCTTATCGAATAAGGTGCTGGATATTCTACAAGGAATACCACTATGCAAAGTAAGAACTAGAGGTACCTTTTTTGAAAATTTGATTCCACAACATTTTTAGGTTTATTTGCTTTTCATTAATCTCATTAATGAAGTCCCATCATTTATTCTTCCTAAGCAACACAGATAAAGAAACGAAAATATAACGTACGCTTATGCTATCTGTATTCGCCACTTTGTCCCGTTATACACCGTTAGGTTACTTAACTAACGGCATAGCGAGGCGGGACTAGCGTGGCTGCAAAACATAAGTTACGTCTATTATATATCATATATATAATAATAAAGCATTCATCTCAGGTAGTAATATGATCTGATCACAGAACATAGCAGCAGAAGTCAACATATGAAATATTGGATATACTAGGATTTCCATGTTTTAAATCAAGCTAGTAAAAAACACGGATTCCACGGTCGTGATGAATAGCCAAACCCACATCCCTAGACCCCTACGAGAGCGACAAGCAACCCTGCCAATTCTGGAGTTAGGAGACCCGGTCTCGACTCCTCGAGATGGTCTCCCACTGGACCCTTGAACCCGGTTACTTATGCTCCCCATCTTGGGTCTATCCTAATGCGGAAAAGTAAATAATATACATCAATGGTGACATCATCCTCAACCTGGAAGTGCCCCAATAAAAGAATATTACATACAATGAATTTTACATGAATGAAAAGAAAAACTCTCATCTCACATAAAAACCCCGGCCATTCTATCACGACGATCCAATATATCATATCACAACAACACATAACAACACATGTCATCAACGTAAGTAAATATGCGTATCCCAATTGTCGTTGTCGTATAGCAACGAAACCGACAATACACCGCATATTACACTTACGGTCGCAGAATAGAAATGTGAACTACAATAATTAGAATCCACAATCATCCTTAGACATCATAAATCCGAAATATCACATATTTCAGATTTCATGCCTAACATAGTAAATTCCTTAGACATCATAAACCCAGAATATCACATATTCTGAATTTCATGCCTAACTTTATAAACCCCGCGTTTTATTCTCGACTTGAAAACACTTTTCAATAATTAGTCGGGTAATTCAACAGGATTCCCGACAACTATATCAAATGCGCGTCGGAAACTTTAGTAGACGGCCGCACCCCCGATGCCTTCGACGAAGTACACTTAGGCGGAACACCGTAGCCGCGAGCACCCGAGCGGATGCTTTTAGCAACGGGGTTCTCCTACAGTCCCTTGGTCGGGGCTATGCGGCATGGCTATCTAGTAAAGTTACCCGGCGAGTATTCGCGTACACTACGCGATTGCGACGAAGTTTTGATCCAAATCGAAACTTCGTGGCAACCGATGAATCGAGACTAAATTGCTAGATTTATATGATTTAAACCAGTTTTCACAAAACTAATTATTGTGGATTCCAAATATTGTATCATTAATCACAAAAAGCTAGGCGATGTTAAACATTTCGATCGAATCTATGAATTCCCAAAATTCCCAGAGAGCTCAACACTAAAGCACAGTTAAAAAATACCCAGAACATACCACAGTACCTATGGACCAACCGTTGAAGTGCCAACTCATGCCTCACACATGGCGCCGCGGAACCGCCGCAAATAGCCCTATTTGGCCGCGGTTCTGCGGATATGTAGTCGAGTTAGGGTTTCGTTCTTCAAGAGGGTCCATAGAATTACCTATATGATTTTTTGAATATTTTTAATCTAAAAAATTCCAACGTTTGGAAAAATTTCCGGAGAGCATGGGAAATTAGGGTTTCGGGGTTCGTTTGAGAACTTTAACTTTATCTAGACAATGCCTAATGCTCTAGCTTGGCTATCACTCTCACTAGGGTTTAAAGGTGCATCAAGTATACAATTTTAAAAATTAGTGTGCTAATGAACTCAAACTTAGAATCGAACTAGAGAATTAGGGTTATAAAGCAAGCAAGCAAGCATTACACAAAGTGAATATGGAATACAACCTTTGTAGACCGGTCCTTCACTTCAAATGCTCTGTATAGAAGTCCCTTCGCTCCAAGTAGTGTTGTCTCGGACTCTCCGTAAGCTCCACTAGTCGAAATGAACGAGCTTGCTCAATGATCTTCGAGACCGAAGATGATCTACTTTGAGGAGAATCTAACTCAAGCTACCTCTTCACTAATGGATGAATTAGTGAAGCAAACAACCAACACTATATGGCTAATATGGTATAGATTGATGAAGTAGGAATTTTGCTCACTTTAGAATATTTTTCCTCTCTTTATTTTTCCACCTCAAGAAAATCAAGTGAAGAAAATGAGATGAAGAAGATGAACCTCATATGAACCATGGGTGAAGAAAATCTAATATAAACTCATGTAGAGATTTAACTAAGGCTAAGATAATGGTTAGGTTAATAAATATCTTGAGTAAAACAAAAATGAGTGGAGTTTAGTCAAGGTTTCCACAAGCTTCTCCAAGCTTCACAACCATGCTAATTTTCACCTCATTTTTGGTTTTTTCTAAATAAACAAATACCCATATTATCTTAACTAAGGTGTGGGTCTCATACACCCAAGTTCCATGCATCATCAAGCATGATACAATTAAATAAATACATTTATATATATATATATATATATATATCATATACACATACATGTTAAATGTAAATTAAGAAAAGAAATTCTTAAGTGAGCAAATTTATATTAGTTAATATATATTAATATATCATATATATATATATATATATATATTAAATTACTAAATCAACACTTGATTTAATAATCTGGTTATATCACATATACCCGACTAATATCAAATTATCGAATCAACACTTGATTCAATAATCCAGTTATATCACATATAACCAATATCAAGAGATTAGAATACGGTATCATATACACGTATTTATCTCGGTCCTGCACATATCACATGTGTGCCCTACTTCATTTTGCTTGAGCCAGGAAACCTCTGTGTAAGACTCTAAAGACTCGTCAATACGCCAGCAGTAGGAGATGATCATATCAGTCACCCACAAGTCGTCAGTGGTACTAGCTGGACGTAACGGCTACCCGGGTATTGAACGATCAGAAGATCAACAAGCAAGATTGCTTATACTCCCGTGAATCTAATAAGCAACACTACCGTACAGTCCGGTCTCTTCATCTGATATGTCGCATATCGAGTCTTGGGGTGGTAAACGTCAGACCCCAGTAACTTGATAAGATATGCCGATGTGAGGCTCATAACGGGTCGAGAAATTACTGATAACACTTACCTGTAAATCTCATCATCAGCCCTGGACAGGGACTTCCTGTTATAACCAATCGTGCACAGCGCAACATCAACCCCCAATACCGGGAGAGGCGAAACCCCTCCTATCGCTCATTGCTTCCATGTGATTCGGGACTGTACCCAAAAGCCACCGGTTTGCACGTTCTTTTGAACGTGGTATGATGGAAATCAAAGCACAGTGGGAATCACACAAGACTCTATGACGATCTCGGGTCTACAGACTAATCTGTACCAGTGTCACCAGAGAACTGCTATCTTACGTCAGGTATAATACCATCTAGGAGTTCTCGGCGAGTCCTGTTCGGTGTACCCATTCTCTAACGAGCACCTGTGCACATTCTCTGATGTCAAACACCAATGGTTGTGAGATCAACCATCGCCCCATACAGGGTCAAGAACCGTACACATTAGTCTACTTTGGAATATCGATGCCCCGTCTCGATACTCTCTCGACTAGGAACAATTAAAGGATGTACTTGTGGACCACCCTGACCCCCCTAGTATGATCTACATCATAGTCCTGGTAGTCAAGTCAACATCCTAATGGTTTTATCAACATGTAACAAAGAGACAGTATAAAGATACATAAGCGTACATGTTAAGATAAAGAGTAACCAGATAGCATACTATCATGTCGAGCAAGAAAGTCGTCTCTATATATGTCCAAGCATCCACTATAATATGCAATCATGTACAACAATGGCCTCTAGGGCATACATACAACTAACAAGTATGTAATGTGAAATGAATAGTTAAAGCTGTAAATGATCGATCACAGGTATATGATAATTATTCTGACGTGGTTATTTGTAGTTTGATAAAGAAGATATTCATATATACGAGAGGAGTCCATCTTACCCAGTGGACTATGGTAATAAGTACAAGGCTCCATCATAACCCACGGGACAACGGCACGTGAATTCATATAGGTATCTTTTAAGTGACCTCTTGTGCCACGATATACGTTCCGTACCAATCTACCCCTTTATCCCCGCGTATGATATTGTATAGATTAAGATTATAGGTCTTGGCCGAATCCATGGATATAAAATGTCAGGTTCATGTTCAGGATGTAATTATGTGTTCAGGTTGTCATGTCGAGTTCATGTCACGTTATAACCATGGATCAGTCAAGTCCAGTCAAGTATAAAAGTTTGATTTTGATGTTTGAATTCGAGTATTCAGGATCATGATCAAGTATTCAAGTTCGTGTTTGATTTTGGATTCTGGTTTGAGTTTGGACTCAGATTGAGTCATACACTTGTGAACGGATTTAACTCTTGAATTTCTTAGGTTCGAGAGTAATCGGCAACTGCTGCACATAGACAACAAGATTTATGTCTTTTATCAAGACAATTGCCATTGATAACTTCGTTAAGTTATCTAACCTAAATAGACAAGCACTCACTTTCTCCGGCTCCTTGGGGATTGATTGATCTATTTTAAAGAGTGTTGTAAGTAAACTAACTGCAATCAGGACGGTGTCGCTAGTTGCTAGCCGCGATGAGTACGGGTCGTCCACAGGGAAACGTGAATTTTTTCTTGCATTAGAAAAGTTGATAGAAGGAGGAGGATTGGTTGTAGTTACGGATATACTACGGATGTAAGATTTATAAAGAAGAGACTTGCATGGTTCATATAGCTTGATAGTAATGGATGACTAATTAAAAATGCCTCCTTTTATTTTCTAATAGTTTAAAACTAGATCGATAGTTATGAATATGGATTAGGGTTCTTTTGAAAGAAACTAGGGTTTCCCCACTCCTAACCCTTGTCCTTTCATCGATCTCTATTCATATCTAGCCCCTAACAAAACAAGTTTTAATCTAATCTCAAATCGTGGTCGTGACTAATAATAAATTGGTAGCGCGTTCGATAAGAATGTTAACATTTATTTTGCTAAATTTTATAGACTTTAAAATGTATAAAAGGAGTTAAATGATTTTAACATCCACTGATCTACCCTAACCTACGAACCCTAGCAAGCTAGGAATTACTCACGCATGGTTAGAGAAGAAAGGATGAAGAATGAAATCATAATGTAAAATGCAGAAATTAAGTGCAGAAAGTAAGTGCAGAAATTAATTGTGAAAAGACTAATAAAAACTCTACCTTTATTAATCAACTATATCATGTACAAATCCTTTTAAAGTAGAGCACAAGAAACCTAGTTTTTGCTCTTAATCTTTATCTTGTTGGAAGTACATGAACAGCTGGTGATCAACTCAGATGCGTGGATCGTCTTGGACCTCTTAATCTCTTTGGTTTGATGATCTTTCATGTGAAGCACTAGGTCCTTTAAATAGTTGCCAGACGTTAGGATATACTGATACGATCACATCCAAAAAATCCCAAATTCTACGTCCACAACCTTGCCGCAGATCCGCCGCGAATATATATATTTCGTCGCCCAACCGCAACGGAATAGTGAGATCGGGTCTTGGGATTTTCTGTAGTCTCTGGTGTTGACATTTGTTGATCTTTTCGATGTCTGCATTTTGGAAATTTTACTCTGAGTCTCTGCCGTTGCTAGATCTTATATTTTTCATCAATATTTTGGCAGATTTGATTCCGACATCTCGGATCGTTTGATCTTCAGATCTGAGCTAATATCTGCACAATATCTTAAGTCATAATGTTAGTAATATTTGTTATTATTTTGAGATATTATCCTAACCATTTGTATGATAAAATATTTTTAGAATATTGATTAGAATTATTTGATATGATATGCATATTTTAATTACTAATATTTTATATAAATATTATATGCATGTATTTTCCCTCATTATGTTAATTATAATGTAGAAACATATGATAATAAACTTTTTACACATAAACCTTCATGTGTTCTACAATTACAATAAACACCTTTTAGAACTCAACAATAATGGGGAAAATAATCATTCAAATGTGCAATATTTCAGATTAATCAAATACCCCCAAACTTAATTTTGATCGTCCCGAGCAAACTAGTTATTAAAAAGAAGAAGAAGAAAAAGAAAAACCTAGCACACTTTCGTAGGCAATACGATTGCACTTAGCACGTGCAACAAGCCATTAAACCTCTAGGTGTTCATAGTAGAAGGAGTGTTGTCTCCTGAGGGTTTTCAGTGGATTACACCCACAAAATTCCATAATAAGAGAAAGATGATGAAATTTACATACAAAAATAAAGAACATATAAAAGAAAGAACTTAAAAATAAGAGTTTCAAACTATACTAGCTTTTTAGTAGTCATGAGCCATATCTTAATAGTCATGAAAAGATGTCAGAAATCACTTCATCCCTCAATAAAACTTCGCCTTCCGTCTTCCTCCCTACCTTTCTTCCAAACATCGATCATATACCCTTACGTGTATGTGTAAAAGACATCCCTATACTTAGAGAATTCAATTCAAGTTATCATACTCTTTTCCATCTTCCTTAGTACTTTTTAGTCGGTGAATATTTCAAATGGAATTGCTCATACATTTTTCATGCGATCGTTAATACTTCTTAAGGTACTAACCAACCGATTACCGAATGTGCTCACTTATTAAGGCATAACTAGCAATATCCTCATCTTGCAACACCTAAAATTTAGCAGTGGCTCCCAAACCAGTTGGTCTAAGACACTAGGTGATAAAGCACCATCGCTGTATTTTTTATGCTGCCTTATGTAATTACAAAACCAGTGTTCATTTTTCTTCACCATTTTTCATTTTTTCCATTTATTTATATATATATATATATATATATATTTTTTATTTATTTTCCTTCATACTAAGACTTTTAGACAAAAGCATTTCAAGGTATCCACTATTATCCCAAATTTCAAGATGTGTGCAAGTGTGTATAGTAGGGTATCAACGTTCAGAAGTTTGGACTCAAGAATAGGGACTATTTTTCAGACTTATTTCTATCCTTAGATTAGTGATTTCCTTCATCTTACTAACCCTTGGGACAACAGCTCATGACTACCTATTACTAGTTTCGTTATAAAATATCTAATTTTCTTGTTTTTCTTAAATCTCTTCCTATCTTTCGTATGTATTTTTCACTTTCTAACTTCCATTATCAAATTTTTTTTGTGCTTTTATTTAGTATAATGCAAAAAAATGATGCATGAATAAGCACAAAGCTCCCCCAAACCTATTTGCAGCAGCGTCCTCACTGATATTATTTATTAAGCTTAAAAACTGAAGACTTTGGAGGAAAAGTTAGTAAAGGGGACAAGAATTAATGATAGTAAAAACCTCCCCCAAACTTATTTTTGGCTCACAATTTTGTAAAAATTTGTTTTTCTTTCAAGAGCCAAAATATTTTTTTCTCCCCCCCCCCCAACTTGAGTAAAACTGTATTAAGCATTTAAAATTATAAGAGAGGGGGGTAAGGTTATTGGTCTATGTAAAGTTTTACAAAGACAAAAGTCAACACCAATCATTCGAATATTTTATCAATGTAACACTAGAGTTGGTGGAAGATTATAGATGTGAAAAAGTGGGGAGAAAGGAGGCGGAATCTATCGAGTTTACATCTCGGTTGGTAGAAACGAAACAGTGATGGTACACTACTCGCATTCTCGTTCTTGATAAGAAGAAAGGGTGGCGGTTCGACTTCTTTGGATGGTTGATTCATCACAACTCTCATATCTTCTAGGAATGTGAGTTCTTCAGCAAAAATATCTTCAAAACTTTCATCAAGATTCCGAATGATGATCTCATCGGAAAGGGAGTTATGAAACTCGGATAGCTCAACTAAATCATTCGATAAGTCAAAAGGCTCGGATTTAAGTGTGGACTTGTTGACAAAAGGGTCTTCACGTGTATAATTAGCCGGATCAAACAATAATGCACTAGTGGCGTCGAGATCAGTATCGTGAAACTCCTCAAATTCGCAACTGTCGGAAGTTATCTTTTTGACAGAACATACATAAGCGTAAGGTTTGGATGATTGACTTCCTAGCTTGTAAATGTTAAACTCAATTCCCCACTCCTAACCTTGGTCCTTGCATTGATCTCTATTCATGTCTAGCCCCTAACAAAACAAGTGTTAATCTAATCTTAAATCATGGTCGTGACTAGCAATAAATTGGTAGCGCGCCCGATAAAAATGTTAACATTTATTTTGCTAAAGTCTATAGACTTTAAAATGTATAAAAGGAGTTAAGTGATTTTATTATCCATTGATCTATCCTAACCTACAAACCCTAGCAAGCTAGGAATTACTCACACATGGTTGGAGAAGAAAGGATGAAGAATGAGATCATAATGTAAGATGCAGAAATTAAGTGCAGAAAGTAAGTGCAGAAATTAATTGCGAAAAGACTACTAAAAACTCTACCTTTATTAATCAACTATATAATATACAAATCATTTTAAAGTAGAGTACAAGAATCCTAGTTTTTGCTCTCGATCTCTATCTTGTTGGAAGTAGATGAACAGCTGGTGATCAACTCGGATGCGTGGATCGTCTTGGACCTCTTGATCTCTTCGATTTGATGATTTTTCATGTGAATCTCTCGGTCCTTTAAATAGTCACAGAAACTCAGAACCCTAGTTGCCAGACGTTAAGATATGCTGATACGATCATACCCAAAAAATCCTAAATTCTACGTCCATAACCTTGCCGCGGATTCGCTACGAATATATACATTTGGCCGCCCAACCACGGCGGAATAGTGAGATCAGGTCTTGGGATTTTCTGTGGTCTCTGGTGTTGACATTTGTAGATCTCTTCGATATTTGGATTTTGGAAATCTTACTCTGAGTCTCTGCCGTTGCTAGATCTTATATTTTCCCATAATATTTCAACAGATTTGATTCCGACATCTCGGATCTTTTGATCTCCAGATCTGAGCTAATATCTGCATAATATCTCAAGTTATAGTGTTAATAATATTTGTTATTATTTTGAGAATTATCCTAACTATTTGTACGATACAATATTTTAAGAATATTGATTAGAATTATTTGATATGATATGTATATTTTAATTACTAATATTTTGTATAAATATTATATGCATGTATTTTCCCTCATTATGTTAATTATAATGTAGAAACATATGATAATAAACCTTTTATACATAAGCCCTCATGTGTTCTATAATTACAATAAACACTTTTTAGAATTCAACAATTGTGGGGAAAATAATTATTCAAATATGCAATATTTCAGACTAATCAGGGCTCAAGAGAATTAATCCCGCTTAAACCTATATTAAACTAGAGTCCTTAATATATTGTTTTGCATATCTCGAGGGGGTTTTATGAAAAATATTTTAATATAGTTTAACAATAAATGTCGAGGGTGATTTGAATTATTTAGGGTTTTCATAAGCATGTATTTTAATTATTGGGTATTTTAATGAAGAAAACTTAGCTTTTAAAAGTTTATGGTATTTTAATAAAAACTACCCCTTTTTGGTAACTTGATGATATTTTATTAAAATTTTAATCTTTAATTTTAAAAAATATTGTTTCATAATATATTGAAAATTTGGATTTATAATTTTTAAAATTAGTTTTATTTAGAAAAATCGCATTTCTTAAAAACCGTATTTTCTTTTCTTTCGAGATCGAATACTCCGTGAGGAGTTCTGCATCTCGCTCTATTGTCCCAAGGATGTGCGATAATCCGCACCATCCATTAGCGGGTCCCCTAACGAGAGTTATAGAGGCGTATTTACCAAGGATTACAAAATAAAGTTTTTAAAAGAAACCCATTTTTGAAAAGATGTGGTATTTTATTGTAAAAGTTATTCTTTGAACCAACTATATATATATGTAGATATCGTGCTATGAAACCAAAGTGTGCATGTAGGGTAGGTCGTTACCCTATGAATTTTTCCTAAAGGTATTGTTTAAACAATTATCGAAAAAAGGTTTATACTAAAGTTCAAGGTGTTTTAATAAAAAAAGTTCGTTTATTTTTGTTTCATATGAGAATTTTGGTTAAACTTGACGCTAAACGTTTATAATTAAAGTTACAAGTAGGGTCGTAACATTAGTTTTACCAAAATATAAATGAAAAGAGAGTTTCAAGTTTGAAAAGGAAAATATCGGGAGTAACTCCACTTTACCGATATCTTTTTAGAAGATAAATTGAGATGAAAAGAAGAAGAGATGAGGAGGACTTACGGTTTGGTAATATCCAGAAAAGGGTAAGGAAGAAGGGAGGGGGCTTCGTGGCGTCTCGAGAGCTCCGGAAACGGCTTCGATCTTCGACGGAACAAGCTTGGTCGTTAACTCCACTTGACTCTATTTGCACTTAGGAACTTTTTGAAAGAATTTTTTCTAGAATTTCAGAATGGTGAAGAGCTAAGGCATGGGGTGATATTTATAGTGAAGAATTAGGGTTTTCGAATTAAAATTTTGGATTAAAAAGTATTAAAAAGGTGTTAAATGGTGAATTGAAGAGTTTCTGTTTAATTGCAGGGAAATCAAACAGTGCACGGGAGTTAAGGGGAGTCAAAGGGGTGTATGTGCAAAGCACAGAGGCAAATGGGCCTAAATCGACCGTCGACGCCGGTCATTCCCATGAAACGAGCGGTCGGATCTCGTTGGCTTGCTTCGAGATTCGTGCCACGTGGGTATTTAGGTGTGTACACCTCATTGCGTCTGTTTGATTTTTCTGAAACTTTTTATTTCTCCGCGTATTGCACGTGCAACTCTTGTTCTTCCAAAAATTAAAAAGAAAAAATCTTAAAAAATATAGATTCGAACATAGGCTATGTCACAGCAGTGCAGGGGTTTTACCAGTGAGCTGCAAGTTGCTTGTTGCTTTTATTTATCAAAAATAACTTTTTACTGTTACACATGCTGAAATACTTTTTTCTATACAATAACAAGAAAATTTCTATACAATGATTTCAGAGTCGTTACATGATCATTCGAACATCAACTTTTATATATATTAGGTTTGGACTTAGCGGTCCGGTTGACAGGGTTATGTCCCGGGAAACAGTAGGTCGTAGTCTCGGGTATGCACGAGATCCTCATTAAACATGATCACTCCTTTCCGCAAACTCGATTTCAAAATTGACTTAGAGAACAGTAGGAGCACAGGTCATACAATGCATTGATTATTGACATATCGATTACCTATTATTTTTCATGCCTCATTATTGTTATCGTATTGTTATTATTGAGTCATCCTGACGACCTGAGTATGTATGCTCAGAACTCAGAGAGGACCCAGCTCAGGAGTCAGACCTATCGTTCGAACTCGTAGAGATTTAGACGGTCATACATTCAGTACTTTACCGCTTTCCATAAATTAACCATGTATTCACACTTGGTTAGTAGTTTTCTTTCTGTTGGACTCTTGTAAATTGTGAACAAGGAAAGTTGATGTAATAAACTGGTGATGTGTTTTTTTACTCCTGTGTTATGATTACTGATTACCATATAACGCTAGAAGCTGAAGTGTGACTACGGTGGGATTATTTCCTAACCGTAGGAGCATGGCTAGCCTATTCGCCTCCCGTATTCTGTATTTTGGGAAGCGGGACGTGACACCCTTCCTTTCAGCTCCAGTATTGGGATTGGAAGAAAACTATTAAACAAGAGTAACTGGTATATTCCCCTTATTTAAGGAGCTCTTAAACTTGAGATAAGGTGGAGAGGAAAGACAAATGTGTTGTATCATATACAATTCATTTTCTTCATAACCAGCGGTCATTCTTGACTGAAACAATTTCTTCGAATTCGTATCTAATTATATGATGGCCTTCCAAGCAATATGAATATCTGTACCGGATACAGAGTGTTCTGGAGGAAGCAAAAGGGGAAGTGGGAAGGGTAATGATATATGCGACTATGTCATGAAAATAGAGCAATCATAACATTCCAAACCCGTTGATTGTAAAAAGATTCGGTTAATTAGGTTTACGAGTTTAGTTTAAGTTCAGACTTAGGTTGTTTCTAGAGAGAGAGGGAGAGAGAGAGAGAGAGAGAAGAAACACTCATCGTGCACTTAATCAAGATTAGATTAGAATATTTATCTAATGCTCCCACTGTTCCGTCGAATCTTCTTTCAAAACCTAGAAGGAGAATTAGCCGGGGTCATCTGAAAATATCCCGGATATAACAATTACTCACAGTAGGAATCGGGATCTAAAATATCATGGTGTGGTAACCTTGATGAAGATCAACAAGTCACCCTGCTCCGTAGAAGGTATGCAATTCATTGCAAGTTTCAACACTTGAAACTCTCGATATCGGTTTTTACCCCTAACGACCTATGTCCTTGACGAAGCCCAACAAACCATAGGCTGCTAGTCAAGTTCTACCTGTTATTTTTTGATTAACTCGAACCCACCCGCACAGGCCCTTGACGAAGGCCAAAAAAGTCGTGCGACTATCCCGGTTAATCGCATCACATGCTAACAGGAAGATATCACTTAATTACCGTACACTACACCTTGACGGAGGTCAATAAACGTAGCATGAATACTAAGTACTCTACTTTCTGAAATGATAGAAGGCTACGACTGGTTTTGAAGAAAACTTTTAACGTAATGAATTTAATCTCATCGTAGTAACCGAATGGTTTTGCATATTTATAGTTACGTAGTCTATTGCTTAAGTGCGAATTCTCCATGAAGCGATCAGGGCTCTTATCTCATCGAATGAGGTACAGAATATTCTTAACTAAATACCTTTGTGCAAAGCAATATGATACGGTTATTCAATTTGCAAACTTATAGTAACACAATTTTTTACCAAAGAGGTTACTCCTTGTGAATTGATCTAGGCTCTTTTCTCGTCGAATGAGGTGCAGGATATTCCTAACTGAATACATCAATATAAAGCAAAAGAATCGACTATAACACCAATATCTAATATTTGGTTTCTATAATGTGTTTTAGGTTTATTATCTTTGTATTAATCCAAATCAATAAAATCCCATCAAATAGATAATCGCATTACCTAACATATTCTCATACAATCACAGAAAAGTATGATAAGAAAATAAAATGCACATATACGACGCCCGCATTCGCCACAGGGCCCCGGGTCTTCACCGTAAAGTTACTTAACTTACGGCAGGACATGGGCAGGGCTAACGCGGGTACAAAACGTATATAAAATTTATTTATATATCATATATATCACCATATACATCATCGCAAGCAGATAATCAACATTACAGGCAAGCGCTAAATATCATCACAGGAAGGTAATTATATCACAAGCAAGTAATAAAAATACAGAGATGGAATGGTCGGATTACCTAGAAATTCTGCATTTCGTTTGAGCCATCAAACGAAACGTGATATTCCCCGGCCGCGTGAATAGCCTGTGCGCAGCCAAAAGCAGACCCTTACGAGTGCGGCAAGTTACCAGGCAAACAAAAAAACGAGGCAATCCAACATCATCATCATGAGGGGGCCACCCAATACTTTCTCGAATCTGGTGACTTGAGCACTCCTCCACAGGTCTATCCTATACCCCCTACAAGCGCGACAAGCAACCCCCCAATTCTAGACTCGAATGACCCGATCTCAACTCTGTGAGATGGCCACCCGCTACAATCTAGAACCCGGCCGTCCGTGCGCTTCTCCGCAAGGTAATTTTAAACCTATATTAATACAACGACAACAACGATCGCAGCCTGAACGTGTCCCGACAAATAATAATACATCAAGCGGTGACTATGGCCATATGTGAACCGCTATGCTCCGAAAAAGAATATATATTTAGCGGAAACGGTGGCCATAAGTTGGAGCTCGTCCCGAACTAAAGAATATACATAGGCTTGACATGAAAAGAATATGAAACTTATCACATCACAATTCCGCACGGGACTATTCATTTCGCGACAATCCAATAGATTCCAACAATACTATATATCAACTTATATCAAGCTCACGAAACAATTCAGACGCATTAAAGCAACCCCGTCGAATTGAGCACTTATAAATTTGTTGACGTTAAACAATACAAATCAACATATGCAAACAAACCAATTAAATTAAACAAATTAATTTAATTAGTTTGCAAAGACGATGATCCAAAAAATTAAAACAGGAGAAGTACTCGTCAATACCATGCATGACTTACACCTCAGTAAAAAGAATAAAAATGCATCATGCAATGTTGCTAACAAATACAAGCTGCCAATTAATTAAAATGAAGCGGGTGGTGACGCAGTGCGGATCGCGTCAAGATGTTACCTTCCGTTGATCTGCTATTGGCGATGATGGACGGCTGAGATTTGAGTTGAAGGATAGCTGTTGAAGTGTGTGGATCTCAATAAGATTGAGGTTGTTGGGGCCGAGCTACCTGCAAGGAAGTCCTGGGGTGGTTGTACCACCGAGGACCCTCCGATGATCAACTTAGACAGGAAATCCGAGCAGAGTAACGGCCTAGTGAGTGGAAAATGACTTACCTTGACTGTCTGAAGGAGGGGTTTATATACCAGTGGCAGCAGGCAGGCAGGTGCGAGAATCACACCGGCCGTTATGCCTCCGACGTCACGCCCGCGTGATGGGCGGGATCTCCCATTAATGACGAGACAAGCTCGTTAATGGGGATCTTGATGGCGTGGAACGCGGGATCGTGGGCAGCGGATAGCTCGAGCATGGCGAGATTCGCGGAGGCGAGGCGGAAGCACCTACGAATGATGCCATTGGTCGGTCGAAGGGACCGAGGAAGATGAGCTCGGCGGGGCTCAGGACCGAGTGGGAGGCTGAGCTATCTTAGTTCTGTGGTAGCCGGGAGGCGAGCTGAGAGGGCCGTGGAGGCCAAATGTGCAGGAGGCTCGGAGGTGAGCCAGCAGTTGTCTGTAGGACGGGCATAGGAGTGGTCTGGTCGGCCACTGCAGGTCCTTTCTTGCATGCTTCGGGACACGTCATCAGCCACGCGTCATGATCTGGGAGATCACCGATATCGGGCATCATCATTAGCCCTCCACTCTCGTCCCGACCTGTTCACGGATCGGGTCGAGGGTGGTCTGCCGGGTCACCCGAGGTGAGCTCCTCGTCGTAGATATCGTAAGCGTGTGTTCACGGGCAATCAACTATATTTTCTTGGTGATGTCAGCGAATCAGGGGCCAGATCTCGCATTAAAGAGGATGCGCCGAATCGTGCATACGTTCACTGAAGCGACAGCCCACGTGTCGGGCGCTGGTTGGCTGACGCGACGGGCCGCAGGCTTCTGGTGTCTGATGGGATACGGCCAATGCGCATGCGACAGGTGGGACGATCGTGGCCGTCGAATGCACTGAGCCGTTTCGGCGGGAGATGACTGTCGCTATAGGATGTGTATGCCGGCAACTATAAATAGAGGTGGGGTCTCCATCAAGGCCCATACCTCTACCAATTTTCCTCGTCCTGAGTCTTGTTAGCTCGGCGCTCTCCTTTTTAGGTCGGATCTCTGCGTTTCCCCTTCCGAGGACCCATCCTCTTAATCAGGTTAGATGTCTTCTTCTGAAGAGTTTGTAGAAATAGATCGGGTAGGGTCTAGGGAGCCCCCTGTAGATTCTTCTTCTTCTTCCCTTGCTTCTTCTGCTTCTTCTGCTTCTTCTTCCACTGAGTCAGAGTCTTCCCGGGAAGTTAGGGTCAGATCTTCTTCTCGGGGTCATGAGTTGGGGGCGGATCCCAGAGCGGAGATCGTGGACGCCTCTGGTGTGTTATCCTCGGTGAGGTATGAGGACGAGCTTGCCTCCGCTCGGACTCGTTTCCATATTCCTCCCGGCTATACGCTACATTTGGCCGAGGAAGGAGAGAGGGCAGATCAAGTACGGAGTAAAGAGATTGCTTTGTACCTGAAAGCCTTTTGGGCCGGAATGCGCCTGCCTTTCTCTCTCGAGGTTATTAGAGCGCTGAATCATTTCGGGATAGCCCCGGGCCAGTTAGTGCCGAACTCCTGGAGGATTCTCCTTGGGTTCTTGGTCCGCCTGAAGTTGCAGTCGATCCCTTTCAGACTGTCCATCCTTGCCTCTTCTCTCATTTACAAAAGCCACCCTGGCACTCGCGCGGGCGAGCCAAGGTGGGTATACCACTCATTTAGGAAGCAGCGAGGAAGTGCTCCCGGATCGGAGGTCGTCGTTGTTCCTTCTTCCATCCATGATTGGAAGAAGAAGTTTTTCTTTTTTGGGCAGCCCAAGGGTGAGGACTGGCCCGTGATCACCCAGTGGTCTAGGGATAGGTGTCAGCAAGAGGGCCACTCAAGCAATCCCGATGCGCTGAAAGTGGCGGAGTGGGAGCCTGTTCCTCGGGCCGACGTGCTGCTTTCTGAGCAGGCCTTGAGTTGGGCTGGGCTCAGCCTCGCCCAGTTCGCGGGTAAGTTAGGAGTTTGCAGGTGATCTATTAGACTTGCATTTATTTTACTTTTACTCGTGTTGCTGACTCCATTGTACCTTGTCTTGTTGAGAACCCATGGACGCGAGCAAACTTCGAGCGTCCATGCGCGAGCCGAAGAAGGGATCGAAGGCTGGAGGTGCCAGCTCTTCCCGTCCGACGTCGGCCCCGGCTCCCCGGGCAACCGCCCTACCCAGGCATTCGAGTGCGGGCCGTGCCCCGGAGCCCAGCCAGGCACCGAGTTGAAAGCAGGCTCGGGAACAGGAGGACGAGGCTTCGGAGATGGAGACCGGCTCCCTGGCATCGTCTCTCAAGAGGCCCCCCCAGACGGTTCCGCGGACCTCGGCCTCTTCGATCTTAGTGGACGAAGAGGGCCTCCGCTTTGAGGTTCCCTTGGGGCTCTCCGTTGCTGACAGCTTGCTGACAGACATGGAGAGGTCGGCCAGAAGCAAGGTTCCTTGAGGGACCCTAAGGGCGCAGATGGCGGCGATCGCCCAAGAGGCCGTGAAGATTAGTGCTCGCACCTTACTTGATTTTTCTCTCAGCGTCTTACCATTCGTGAGATTTGGTGCCTCCCTTTTCTTTCTGACCCCCCTCTGACTTCTTCAAGTCCTCCAGCACGTCGCCCTCGTCGTCCAGATGGAGGACGAGGAAATTGCCCCGGCGATGCGAACCGCGGGCGAGCTCTCCTCGCTGGAGGAGAGCTCGAAGTTGGAGCTGGAGGCGGCGATGGCGAGGATCGCTGTCCAAGAGGGCGAGGTGGTGTCCGGGAAGCAGGAGATCGCCAGGCACTGCGAGGCCGCCCAGGTCGCCGAGACCAAGCTTCAGGACTCCAAGTTGCTTGTCGGCACCCTGAAGAAGTCGGCGAGCACCCTTCGGAAGGAGCTGGAAGCGGCGGTAGAGGGAACGAAGCGGGCCGAGCTTAGGACGGCGAAGGCGGTGGAGAACTACAAAAATTCGTACCAATTTTACGCCGACCTAGCCACAGCCACTACCCTCATCAGGCACGAGGCCCTCGACGCCGTTAAGGCTCGGATGCCGGAGTTCCCCGATGAAAAGCTCCGGAATGAATATCCTCGCGGGGACGACGCGCAGGGGGAAGCCCCCGGAAGCACTGCCGGGGAAGGGACTCCCGTCGAGGGCAGCGCTGAGGCTCCTATGATGGGCGCAGCCCCAGTCGTGGTGGATGCGGTGCTCCTTGGGGTTGCGCCCGGCCCTGAGGCTTGAAGGCCCTCGTCTTCCTATTTCTTTTCTTTTGTTGCATCTGGAATTTGTAGGCCTCCGGGCATTTTGTAAGGCTGGGGATCCCATAATACCTTTATAGATACTTTTGATTTTTGTGAATAAAAATCTTACTTTGCAGTTTCTTTGCGTGCACAATATCCTTTTGTTTTTGGGGAACATTCGTATTTGCACGGTTCAGCCTTCACGTCGGTTCGGTTCTTCGTCTGGCGATCGCACGTCGAGTTGAATTCGACTATTTGCCAAGTGTGCAAAGACCAATGAAGGGTCGGTATCTCCATGGCCCCGAAGTTGAGGTTGGGATCTCTTAGACGTAGATGGCCTTATGGCGAGGGCTTGGACCATGGCGTCGGCGGTTTGTAACACCAGCTACGGATGACCGAGCATGGTAGATGCTCGATTGCCTCTTGGCAAGGGCTTAGGTATTTGGCTTCGTGGGGTAGTGAACGACATCCATCATAACCGAGCACGGTAGCTGTTCGGTTGCCTCTTGGTGAGGGCTTCGATCCTTAGCGCTGGAAGGGCAGTAAGAGGTGGCTAAGGATGGACCGAGCAGTGAAGCTGCTCAGTGGCCTCTTGGAGAGGGCTTCGATCCCTGGCATTGTGGGGTAGGAAACTACCGGCCAGGGATAACCGAGCAAGGGCGGGCTCGGTTTCCTCTTGATGAGGGGTTTTGATCCTTAGCGCGGGAGAGGTCGTAAGAGGCCTACTAAGGACGGGCCGAGCAGGGTAGCTGCCCGGTGCCTCATGGTGAGGGCTTAGATCTATGGTGTTGTGGGTAAGGAGCTACCAGTCAGGGATAACCGAGCAAGGGCGGGCCCGGTTGCCTCTTGGCGAGGGCTTTTGATCCTTAGCGCGGAAGGAGCCGTAAGAGGCCTACTAAGGACGGGCCGAGCAGGGTTACTGCCCAGTGCCTCTTGGCGAGAGCTTTGATCTCTGGTGTTGTGGGGTAGGAAACTACCAGCCAGGGATAACCGAGCAAGGCGGGCCCGGTTGACTCTTGATGAGGGCTTTTGATCCTTAGTGCGGGAGGGGCCGTAAGAGGCCTACTAAGGACGGGCCGTGCAGGGTTACTACCCGGTGCCTCTTGGCAAGGGCTTTGATCCTTAAGGACGGGCCGAGCAGGGTTACTGCCCGGTGCCTCTTGGCGAGGGCTTTTGATCCCCAGCGTCGTGGGGTGGGGAACTACCAGCCAGGGATAGCTGAGCAGGGTAGCCGCTCGGCTGCCTCTGTTAGTTATATGTATACCCTAGAGGCCATTACTGTACATAGGATGTATATTGTAGTGGATGCTGGGACATATATAGGGAGGACTTTCTTGCTCGACATGATAGTATGCTATCTGGTTGCTCTTTACCTTAACGTGTATACTGTTTGTCTTTCTGTTACATGTTGGTAAAGCCCTTAGGATGTGTACTTGACTACCTGGACTATGATGCGGATCATACTAGTGGGGACATGGTAGTCCATAAGTACATCCTTCACAGTCCCTAGTCGTGGGTATATCGAGACGGGGCATCGATATACCAGAGTAGACTAGCGTATACCTTCTCGACCCATACAGATGGGCGATGGATGATCCCATATCCATTGGTGTTTGACATCAGAGATGATATACGGGTGCTCAGTAGAGACTGGGTACACTGGACGGACTCGCCGAGAACTCCTAGATGGTATTATACCTCACGTCAGATGGCAGTTCTCTGGTGACACTGGTACAGAGTAGTCTGTTGACCCGAGATCGTCATAGAGTCTTGTGTGGTTCCCACTGTGCTTTGATTTCCATCTTACCATGTCCAAGAGGGCGTGCAAAACGGTGGTTTTTGGGTACAGTCCCGAGTCACATGGAGGCAATGAGCGATAGGAGGGGATTCGTCTCTCCCGGTATAGGGAGTTGATGTTGTGCTGTGTTCGATTGGCTATAACAGGAAATCCCTGGCCAGGGTTGCTGAGATTTACTGGTAAGTGTTACCTGTAGTTTCTCGAATGGTTATAGACCTCATATCGACACGACTTATTGAGCTATTGGGGTCTGACGTTTACCACCCCTAGGCGAGATATGCGACATATCAGACGATCAGACCGGACTGTACGGTAGTGTTACTGGTCGGATTCACTGGAGTGTGAGTGGGCTTGCTCGTCGATCTTCAGATCGCTCAATACCCGGGTGGCCGTTACGTTTAGCAGACCGCTTGCGGCTTGTGGATGTTTGATATGATCATCATCCGCTGCCGGCGTATTGACGAGTCTTTAGAGTCCTACACAGAGGTTTCCTGGCTCAAGCGAAACGAAACAGGAGCGCATATGAGATATGTGCGGGACCGAGAATAATGCGTGTATGTGATACCGTATTCCATTCTCGCGATGAATGTATCGAGTGGTTGTATGCGATATAACCTAGTTATCGATTCAAGCGTTGATTCGATAAGCCGATACATTGTATACTAGTCGGTTGTGTGCGACATGACCGGATCATTGAATCAAGTGTTGATTTAATGATTTAATGTATAATTATATATTTGATATATTACTTTGCATTAACTAGTAATGGTTCACTTTAAATGGATTTTCTCACTTGGATTGTGCAAGTTGTATATGTGATATACTTTTATGCACATGTTTGTATCATGTTTGATGATGCATATTAACTTGGTTAAGTGTAAAGATTAAACCATGGTTTACTTAATGATTAGGGTTTTGATTATCTTATTCATTTATTTATAAATATTCATTTTGGAAAATTATTTAAGGATGGTGGCTTATTTTGTTTTATGTTGAAGTTTCTTGAAACTTTGATCAAGTCAACCATTCTTATCTCTTCCTTAACCCTAACCATCATATCTAACCATGGTTCATTCACTACACTAAACTAAGGTTAATATTATGATAAGAATGGATTTTATTTTCGATTCTATTATTCTTATCATAACAATTTCCTTCTTCTTCTTCCTTGCTTCAAGTGAAGAAGCTTGAGGTCATCAATGGTGGATTGATGATTTGAGTGAGAAATCCAATTCTAAAGTCTACCCACTTCCTATTTCTTCATCCTCTACCTCTTGCCAAGTAGTAGAGTGTGTTTACTTCACAAGTTTCTTGACTTGGTGAAGTCGGAACTTGATTTAGCGATGCCTCGACGTAGATCATCTTCGGCATGGACATCGACGACCTAGCTTGCCCATTCTCCGACGAAGCCGACTCTAGAGCCCGGATTTGATTTGGACAGCGGAGACGACCTCGTTGTGGAGCCGTGGAGGTGGAGGACCGGATCTACAAAGGTTGTATTTCCGTATTCCCAATAGTTAAGTGTTAACTTGTTCTTTTTCGCCTAGACATCTAGTTATCGATCCGTAGTTTAGGGTTTGTAGGCACCATAATTTTTTGAAATTGCCATGGTTGATGGCTTGGGAGACCTCACTAGCGTGCCTAGGAACCCTACAGTGGTATCAGAGCCTAGCTAGAGCCTTAGGCGAAGTCCAGACGGAATTCAAAGTCCGAACGAACCCGAAATCCCAAACCAATCTTGCTCTCTGTACATTTTTGAAAACAGTGAGTTTTTCCAAATTAAAATTATGCAGAGAACTCAGCTGGGAATTATAAGAATTACGGCTAAAATTTTTTTTGATGAACAGTTAAAACCGCGGCGGAAGCGCGGCATAAGACAGGTTTATGCGGCGGTTCCGCCGCACATTGATGACGTCATCCCTAAATTTTTACACTGTAATTCATTGTTTCTGGTTCCGAGTTCTCTGGATATTTTGATATTTTATTCAAGAGTTGAATTTTCTGGAGTTGTTTTGGGGATTCGGTATTTTGATTGGAGTATCAAATTTTGTCTGTGTGGCTTTCCGAATAAATTTTAGAATATGTTAAAAAGTTCGACCGGATATAAATACCCAATTTTTCCCCTGTCGGGAAATTTCCAAGTGTTGGATTTTTCCGTAGTTTAACGACGTTCTAAGTAGTGCAAGTAACGCGATGGTCCCTCTAGAAGACACAAACCTTAACTCGATTATGTGACCGTCTTGAACTGCCCTTTGAACCTTCGGGTTTGGGGCAGTACGGCGTGCCACATGTGAGGCGTTGGCTTGACCCTTCTACGGCTGGACCGTTGGTACTGAGGTACGAACTGAATGTTGTTAGACTTATTTCATGTGTTGATCTGTATCGGGAAAAGTTGGGTGTTCGATTGTTTGATCGAAAAGTTTAACATTTTCTATTTATCCGGAATGTGATACAATAATTGGAATTCACAAGTAGTTATGTGATAACTAAATGAATGCTATAAACATAGCAGTTTAGTCTCACTTGATCGGTTGCCATGGAATTTTGATGTGATCAAAAGTCCGTCGCAATCACGTAGCGTACGCGGATACTCGCCGGGTAAACTTAATAGACAGCCTCACTCCATAGCCCCGACCAAGTGACTATAGGAGAACCCCGTCGCCGAAAGCATCCGTTCGGGTGCTCGCGGCAGCGGTGTTCCGCCTTGGTGCACTTCGTCGACGGTATCAGGGGTGCGGCCGTCTACAGAAGTTTGCGACGAGCATTCGATCAGGATGTCGGGAATCCTGTTGAATTGCCCGACTTGATATTGAAAAGTGTTTTCGATTTTGAGACTAAAATGCGGGGTTTATAATTATTAGGCATGCGATGTCTAAGTAATTCATTTAGTCAGGCATGCGATGTCTGAGGTGGTTGCGGATTCCAACTGTTGTAGTTTTACACTTTCTTTTCTGTGACCGTAAGTGTAATATGTGATATCGCTGGTTTCGTTGCTATATGTCAACGACAATTGGGATGCGCATATTTACTTACGTTGATGACATGTGATGTTATGTGTTGCTGGATATGTTATATTGGATCGTCGTGTTTGAATAGCCGGGGGTTTTTATGTGAGATGAGTGTTTTTCATTTTCATTCATGTAAAAACTTGTATGTAATATTCTTTCATTTGGGGCGCTTCCAGGATGCGGGAGTTGTCACCTGTTGTATATTATTTACTTTTCTGCACTAGGATAGACCCAAGGAGGAGGGCACAAGTAACCGGGTTCTGGAGTCCAGTGGGAGACCAACTCGAGGAGTCGAGTCCGGGTCTCCTAACCCTAGAATTGGCTGGGTTGCTTGCCGCTCTCGTAGGGGTCTAGGGGTGTGGGTTTGGCTATTCATCGCGACCGTGGAATCCGTGTTTTATACTGGCTCGTATTGAAAACACGGACGTCCTAGTATATCCAATATTTCATATGTTTCTTCTGCTGCGATATCTGTGATGTGATCATGTGATGTTCTTTGATAGATACAGTATATAGTATATATGATATATTATATAGACGTTACTTATGTTTTACACCCGCGCTAGCCCTGCCCTGCTCTGCCGTTAGTTACCTAACCTAACGGTGCACGAGGGGACATCGAGGCGAATGCGGATGGCATAAGTGTACGTCGTATTTATCTGTGATGTTTAGGTACTTATATGATGGGACTTCATTAATGTGATTAATGAAATAAAAGAAACCTAAAGATGTTGTAGAATCGAATTTCAAAATAAAACAGGTAGCTACAGTTCTTGCTTTGCACAGAGGTATATGTGATATATCCTGCACCTTATTCGATAAGGAAAGGACCGAGATCCCTTTACCGGGAGTGACTCCTTTAGCAATAACTGGCAGATGCTACACACTCGGTTTGGTTTTTGATTGCTTTTAAGAGTTTTTGCTTTGCACAGTGATATACATGATATATCCCGCACCCCATTCGACGAGGAAAGGACCGACGATCCCTTCACCGGGAGTGACTCCTTTAGCAAAACTAGAAAAGCCTCAAAAACACTCCATTTCAAAATTCATTTGATTCTACAACGATATCAAGTTCATTACGCAATAGGTTTTCAGAAAAACCTGTCGTAGCCCTCCGTCATTTCAGATAAGTAGTAGTTAGTATTCGTACTGCGTTTGTTGGCCTTTGTCAAGGCGCAGTGTGCGGTAGCTAACTGGTGCTTATCTGTTTATGCATATGATGCAGATTGGATTAGGGTAGTCGTGCGACCTTGTTGGCCTTTGTCAAGGGCCGTGCGGGTGGGTTTATTTCGATCAAGAAATGATGGGTTGAACTTGACTAGCATCCTATGGTTTGTTGGCCTTTGTCAAGGTCATAGGAGGTTAGGGGCAAAATATTATCGGGAATTTCAAGTGTTGAAATTTGCAATGAGATTGCATACCTTCTATGAGATAGTTGGATCCCGATACCCGCTGCGAGTAAGAGTTACTCCTGGGAGAGTTTTATTCATTACAATTAGCCGATCAAGTAGGTGTCTAGAAAGGTGTTAACGAGGTTATGCCTCTGGGAAAACGAGGTTTACATTAATTAGGTTCGTGCGAAAGCACGGGGGACATCCCTCAAAGTACCGACACTGGCCTGGCTGAAAGATTGGCGAACTTGTAGTGTGTAATTAATCCCGGCTAGTCTTTCCTTTTAGGGTTTGAAGGAAGATTTGATAAAAAGCAGTGGGAGCCATCCTGATTAGATAAAATAAAAACCAATCTATTCTTGACAGAGCGCACGCTGAGTGTTTTCTTCTCTCTCTCTCCAGGTAGCGACCATATCACGCCTTAATCAAGATAATAATACGGAATATTGACTGAACCCGCTTGTTATACTGAGCTGGGGAACGTTGGTCCCGCTCCAACTTATAATTGTTATAAGACAGAGCAGGATTTTGGGGATTACCAGAATTCCCGTGCCGCCCAAACGAAGAGAGTGCATGCTGATGCATCATCTTCGGGTGTGTTCATTTTACAGAACTGTTTCTCAGTATCCTTTACGTCCTGGGTATTTGATACCAGATCAGGATCCCAGATATGTAATCTGTTACATAGGGCTACAGAAAGGTAGAGAACTGAGAACGGGTGATAAGTTTCATGAGGCAGAAAACGGGGCAAGAGTTGCAGCCAAGTCTGTCGGTCACTGTCACCCTGTATTATAATACATTGATTCTGAACGAATGTTATTAGATACCGAACCTGATATACAAAATCATATCTATCTCTTTATTAGTAAAGAAATGATACAATTTTGTATTGTTGGATAATATTTTGAACATTTCCTATATCAAAAGTTGATCGGTTCAGGCACGTTATCTAAAAGCATTAATGTTCTAAATCAAACTACAGTTCTTAATATACGGAACACACACAAGAGGAAGAGTTCAGAAATGAACGAATCCTTCTTGAGGTATTGTAGACTAGGTCAGATCAATGCGACCCGACTGGCTAGAGTTACATATAGATGTATATTTAAATCAGTTTGAATTTACATCTTGTGAAACTCGCCAGTCATGTCACAAAGATAAGATGACCATAGCTCCGTTTACTGGAAACAGAGAAAGAGTTAGTGAACTCTTGGGATGATACATGTTGATGTATGTAAGGTCCCCTGTCTACACATGCCAGGACTGGTTCTTTATACTTCATTACGTTCTCTGATGATCTCTTTAGATTCAGACATATGTTCTTGTTGAAACACAAGTCCGAACCTTTTGAGATATTCACAGAATATAAGCGAGAAGTAGAGAACCAATACGGGTATAAGTATTATGTCCTTTGATGTGATCAAGGAGGAGAATACTTGAGCACGGAAATCCTGGACTATTCTAAAGGAGAATGAGATTCTCTCTCAGCATTACTCCTCCGTATACACCATAGCACGATGGTATATCGGGGCGGAGCAATCACACCCTATGTGATAAGGTGTGCTCTATGATGAGTACTACTGAGTTACCTATTTCCTCTTAGGGAGTTATGCACTTGAGAAGCTGCATACCTATTGAATAGAGTTCGAATCAAATCAGTTGCCTACCACTTCATATGTGATATGGTATGGGAAGAGCCCATATCTTAAGCCAGTTAAGATTTGGGGTTGTCCGGCCTATGTCTAAAAGCAAAATCTGGACAAGCTCGAGGCAAGGTCTGTTATGTAGAACTGGAAGTGTTCCAGCTATACAAACTACAGCAGATGATTTGGTACAACCAGAGGATTCAGTAGATACCAACGAACCTCAGCCTCTCCGCCGATCTAGTAAGGTTCCTCACCCACCTGAGAGGTACTTCAGTTTCTCTATGACAGTGGGAGCGAGGATTGCATCATGAGATGATGACCCAACTAGTTTCGAGCTGGCCATCAGGAGTAGGACTCTGTAAGAATGGCTGGATGTTTATCGATCTGAGATGGAATCCTTATACACCAACAAAGTATGGACTTTAGTTGCTATATCTGAAGGGTTAAATCCCCATCAGGAGCAAGTATATCTTGAGAAGATTACTTGGTGTACATGGAAGAGTTGAGACTTTCAAAGCTAGACTTGTTAAAAGTCTACATCATTGACCAGGTATGGGATGATGATGAAACCTTTTCTAAGTAGCTATGCTTAAGTCCATCCAGATCCTACTTGCCACGGCTACATACCATGACTACGATATCTGGTGGTTGGGTGTCTTGACTGCTTTTCTAAATGATGATTTAGAAGAGAGCGTCTATAAGTACACAGCCAGAGGGCCTCGTAGACAGTGGGAGCAGCGGAAACGTGTGCAAGATGTTTTATAGGATAAAGCAGGCATCGCGGAGTTGGAACATCTGTTTTGATGGATTAGTCAAAGAGTTTGACATCATCAAAATGGTAGATGAACCTTGTATAAAAAAAAGGTAGTAGGGAGTATGGTGGTGATCCTCGTAGAGTACGTGGATGACATACTCTTGATAAGAAAGGAGTTTCTTATGCTACGCTCGATCAATCTCCGCTTATCACAATGATTCTCCATATAGGATCAAAGTGATACCTACTAAATCCTGGATTTTGGATCTATGAGATAGATCTAATTGGATGTTAGGTATCTCACTAGTAGTAGTGAGATGGTATCAATCGATCCAAGGGAAAATCACTGGAAGGGTTCCAGGGTGATAAAGACGACTGAATGTCAGTCACAGGCATTGTCTTTACCCTCAGTAAAGGGACGGTATGTTGGAAGAGTTCCAAGCTAGATACCGTGACATACTAGACGATAAAGGCACGATACATCGATACTTAAGATGCTACCAAAGAGGCTGTTTGGGTGTTTATTGGTTCATGAGATGAACTTAGTTCCACCCATTGTGTGACAATGGAGTTGTGGCTTATGCCAAGGAACGCCGGTCCCATCAGTGATCCAGACATATTCTAAGGCAGTATCACCTGATCATGGAGATGGTTGATCTCTAAGGGATCGAGGTTAGGAGAGTAGACTCAGAGGACAACACAGCGGATCCACTCACAAAGGCCTGTTCCCAGAGAGAGACTTTTATGGGATGGTTGAGTATGAGATACTACAACCACTGCTACAGATGGCCCTAGTGCAAGTGGGAGATTGTTAGTTATATGTATGCCCTAGAGGCCATTACTGTACATAGGATGTATATTGTAGTGGATGCTGGGACATATATAGGGAGGACTTTCTTGCTCGACATGATAGTATGCTATCTGGTTGCTCTTTACCTTAACGTGTATACTGTTTGTCTTTCTGTTACATGTTGGTAAAGCCCTTAGGATGTGTACTTGACTACCTGGACTATGATGCGGATCATACTAGTGGGGACATGGTAGTCCATAAGTACATCCTTCACAGTCCCTAGTCGTGGGTATATCGAGACGGGGCATCGATATACCAGAGTAGACTAGCGTATACCTTCTCGACCCATACAGATGGGCGATGGATGATCCCATATCCATTGGTGTTTGACATCAGAGATGATATACGGGTGCTCAGTAGAGACTGGGTACACTGGACGGACTCGCCGAGAACTCCTAGATGGTATTATACCTCACGTCAGATGGCAGTTCTCTGGTGACACTGGTACAGAGTAGTCTGTTGACCCGAGATCGTCATAGAGTCTTGTGTGGTTCCCACTGTGCTTTGATTTCCATCTTACCACGTCCAAGAGGGCGTGTAAAACGGTGGTTTTTGGGTACAGTCCCGAGTCACATGGAGGCAATGAGCGATAGGAGGGGATTCGTCTCTCCCGGTATAGGGAGTTGATGTTGTGCTGTGTTCGATTGGCTATAACAGGAAATCCCTGGCCAGGGTTGCTGAGATTTACTGGTAAGTGTTACCTGTAGTTTCTCGAATGGTTATAGACCTCATATCGACACGACTTATTGAGCTATTGGGGTCTGACGTTTACCACCCCTAGGCGAGATATGCGACATATCAGACGATCAGACCGGACTGTACGGTAGTGTTACTGGTCGGATTCACTGGAGTGTGAGCGGGCTTGCTCGTCGATCTTCAGATCGCTCAATACCCGGGTGGCCGTTACATTTAGCAGACCGCTTGCGGCTTGTGGATGTTTGATATGATCATCATCCGCTGCCGGCGTATTGACGAGTCTTTAGAGTCCTACACAGAGGTTTCCTGGCTCAAGCGAAACGAAATAGGAGCGCATATGAGATATGTGCGGGACCGAGAATAATGCGTGTATGTGATACCGTATTCCATTCTCGCGATGAATGTATCGAGTGGTTGTATGCGATATAACCTAGTTATCGATTCAAGCGTTGATTCGATAAACCGATACATTGTATACTAGTCGGTTGTGTGCGACATGACCGGATCATTGAATCAAGTGTTGATTTAATGATTTAATGTATAATTATATATTTGATATATTACTTTGCATTAACTAGTAATGGTTCACTTTAAATGGATTTTCTCACTTGGATTGTGCAAGTTGTATATGTGATATACTTTTATGCACATGTTTGTATCATGTTTGATGATGCATATTAACTTGGTTAAGTGTAAAGATTAAACCATGGTTTACTTAATGATTAGGGTTTTGATTATCTTATTCATTTATTTATAAATATTCATTTTGGAAAATTATTTAAGGATGGTGGCTTATTTTGTTTTATGTTGAAGTTTCTTGAAACTTTGATCAAGTCAACCATTCTTATCTCTTCCTTAACCCTAACCATCATATCTAACCATGGTTCATTCTCTATACTAAACTAAGGTTAATATTATGATAAGAATGGATTTTATTTTCGATTCTATTATTCTTATCATAACAATTTCCTTCTTCTTCTTCCTTGCTTCAAGTGAAGAAGCTTGAGGTCATCAATGGTGGATTGATGATTTGAGTGAGAAATCCAATTCTAAAGTCTACCCACTTCCTATTTCTTCATCCTCTACCTCTTGCCAAGTAGTAGAGTGTGTTTACTTCACAAGTTTCTTGACTTGGTGAAGTCGGAACTTGATTTAGCGATGCCTCGACGTAGATCATCTTCGGCATGGACATCGACGACCTAGCTTGCCCATTCTCCGACGAAGCCGACTCTAGAGCCCGGATTTGATTTGGACAGCGGAGACGACCTCGTTGCGGAGCCGTGGAGGTGGAGGACCGGATCTACAAAGGTTGTATTTCCGTATTCCCAATAGTTAAGTGTTAACTTGTTCTTTTTCGCCTAGACATCTAGTTATCGATCCGTAGTTTAGGGTTTGTAGGCACCATAATTTTTTGAAATTGCCATGGTTGATGGCTTGGGAGACCTCACTAACGTTCCTAGGAACCCTACAGCCTCTTGGTGAAGGCTTTGATCCCTAGTATCGTGGGGTAGGGAACTACCAGCCAGGAATAGCCGAGCAGGGTAGCCGCTCGGCTGCCTCTTGGTGAGGGCTTTGATCCCTGGCGCTGTGTAGCAGTGAACTACCAACCGGGGATAGCCGAGCAGGTTAGCCGGTTGGCTGCCTCTTGGTGAGGGCTTTGATCCCTGGCATTGTAGGTAAGGAGTTACCAGCCAGGGATGGCCGAGCAGGGTAGCCGCTCGGTTGCCTCTTGGTGAGGGCTTCGATCCTTATTGCTGGAAGGGCCGGAAGAGGCCCGCTAAGGATGGACCGAGCAGTGAAGCTGATCGGTTGCCTCCTGGCGAGGGCTTCGGTCCCTGGCACTGTGTGGCAGTGAACTACCAACCAGGGATAGCTAAGCAGGGTAGCCGCTTGGCTGCCTCTTGATGGGGGCTTCGATCTTTAGCGCGGGAGGGGCCGTAAGAAGCCTGCTAAGGATGGACCGAGCAGTGAAACTGCTCGGTTGCCTATTGGCGAGGGCTTAGATCCCTAGCGCTATGTGGCAGTGAACTACCAGCCAGGGATAGCCGAGGAGGGTAGCTGCTCGGCTACCTCTTGGTGAGGGCTTCGATCCTTAGCGCTGGAAGGGCCGTAAGATGCTCGCTAAGGACGGACCGAGCAGTGAAGCCGCCCAGTCGATTTGGGAGGTTCTGTCCGACCTTCCCGGTGTAAGTATGGGAAATAGGGACAGTCGTGGGCAACACGTGAACGCGTGGGGGAGGTGAAACGCCGGAGTCGCGTCGTTCCGATTTCGCCGAGAAAGGCTCGAGATCTGCAGCATGGCGGCACAGCTGTGGATGAAACGGGCGACTGTTGGATTTTCGAGGGCGAAGCGGGCTATAAAGTGGAGGGAGCGTTGATCACTCCTTTCTTCACACCCAAAACATAAGAATGGAGGACTTCCCTTTCACGATCCCCGACATCGTAAATTTCGAGGTCATGTACCTCTATGACCAGTACTGCACCGAGGAAACGGTGCAGCTAGTGATTGGCCACATTGAGGATCATTTCGGCTGACTGCTTCCCCGGCGGTTTCCCTGCTCCAGCTGTTGATGTACTCCATTTGGAGGGCGTCGCCGGGGCTCTACAACCCTTTGTCCGAGCAGCTGAGGGACGAGGCAGTTGGTAAGCTAAGGTCCTTGCGGCGCTTCGGCCTGATCTCCTCGGGTCGGCGAGATCGCTCGGTGGCGCTCATCCTTGAGTGCTATCAAATGAGGCACCACGCCGACATTCGTGGGCGGCATCAGAGGCAAAGGGATAAAGTGGCGAGGGCTCGGCTGGCGGAAATATGCTCGGAGTACCACGAGCAGTGTTTTCTATACCCCCTTCCCCCGCTATTGTAATTTTTCTTTTTCAGTGTACAGCTGAGGAGCCTATAGTACCCTTTTGAATGAATAAAATTCTTCTTTTCGCAACGTTCTAGCATTCTATTCGTATTATTGAATAGAAAGATCTTGAGAAAGTTTGCATTGTAATTGTTGAAGATTTTTGTATGCGTTTTAAATTTAAAAAAACCGTAATCAAGACGGTGTCGCTTGGTAGCTAGCCGGTTGAGTACGGGTCGATCCATAGGGAGAAGGAATCCTTTTCTTTAAGTTCTAACGAGTTAAGTCCAATTAAGTTGGGTTTTATTTTAAGATCTATGAATGAGAATAAGTTGATAAAAAGCTTGCTAGGGTTAGGATTAGGTTAGTTCAAAATAGGGATCTTCTCACTTCTTTCAATGCCTTAGTTGTGAATAAAGGTGATAGGGTAATCGGCAACAACGGGGATTAGCACAACTGGGAAGAAACTTAGTTTCTTCCTTTTGGTCCTTGTCCGTCCGTTCTTGGCTCTTAGCCCTAACCTCCGGTTAATTCAACTACAACCGGTCTAACTAGGGAATCACCGTTATCATATAGGATAGGATGCCGTAGTGAGCGGATTATGGTTGATTTAAAGAGAGTCCTTAATTAAAATTATTTGGGCAAAGAAAGGAGTGAGAGAGATTTCCTTCTCTCAAACCTTCCCTCTCCAATCCCTAACAAGTGAGGAATTACTCACTCATTAGGAAGATAACAATAAAATTCATTTTTTTTATTTTAATAGATGAACTAAATTGCAGATAATAAAAGAACAGATAAAAAATTGCAGGAATTAAAATTCAGATAAAAAGAATGCGAGATAGAAAAAATAAAACTTACTTTATTGATGACCTCTCAACAATGCATTACAATTGGAATTAAAATTTAGATCTAAGAATTAAAAAGTGGCATCCTAAGAAAGGCACCATAAAAGAGGCACCCTAAGAAAGGCCTTGAGCTTTCCTATTTATAGATAGGAAAAACCCTAGATTTACATTCTGATCCATACATGAAATTACAAAACAACCCCAAAAACCGAGTCAAAGCACCGACACCCCACCGACACGTGCAGAGCACGGCCGCGACACCGCGGCATATGTGCCTGTTTGGCCGCAGTTCCGCGGCCATTTGATGGTCTTGTGTGATCAATTTTTTAGGGATTCTTTCTGTTGCTTTTATCTTCTGTTTGGAACGCTTGGTTTCTCAAAATCTCTTCAGTTCTCTTCCAGATATTCAACAGTGGAGTTTTGCCTTGAGCTCCGCGTTTGAAGTCTTGGATCTTATGTTGCCCTTGTGCTTTGTGCATTGAAATGCTCAATGATTTTCCATTTGTTCCTTGAACTGTTAGGCGGCATTATACGGATAGTATGCGGAACCCCGTATTTCTCTGTTTGTTGGTCGTAGTCCCACATTTGTTGCGACTTTTCATGAATTTCACTGTAAAGAGCTGAGAGCCTGTAACCTGCAACTATTTAGCAGACATGGATCAAAAATATCTATTTATATGCAATGTGATTAAGAATGGGTGGTATAAAAATGAAAAATCTGATATGAACAAATACCCCCAAACTTATCTTTTGCTCGTCCTGAGCAAACCCAATTTTATTCTCGAAAAAACCTAGCCTCACTTTCGCAGGGAACGCGATTGCACTGAGCTGGTGCAACAAGTCGTTAAACCTCTAGGTTTTCCTAGTAGGAGGAGTGTTGTCTCCTGAGGGTTTTCAGCGGATACTATCCACAAAATCCAATCAATTTGGCCGTTTACTCTAATTTTTCAATTCAGTATTTTAGCAAGAAATTCTATTATCTTCAATTTAGAAATCATCAACCCGTATTTTTCACGCTTCCTTTTCATTTAACTTAAGATCATATACGTTTTGCCATTTTAAAAAGTTTTCAGCATCTTCTAAGTTTTCCTCGTAAGGCACAATTTTAACTCAGGAATTTTTATCATCTCTACTGAAGATATAAGCCCTATCTTTTATTCCTATCTCTCCTCCAAACTCCAATTATATACCCCAACATGTATGTAATTATCACCCGTACACTTGGAAATTCAATTCAAGCTATCATACTCTTGTCCATCTTCCAAAATACTTTTAGTTGGTGAATTTTAGATGAAATTGCTCACACATCCTTCATGCGACCGTTAATACTTCTTGAGGTACTAAACGACCGATTACAAAATGTGCTTGCGCATTTAGGCGTAATTCCTCGTCTTGTAAAACCTAAGCCTTAGCAGTGACTCCCAAACCAGTTGGTCTAAAGCACTGGGTGATGAAGCACCCTCACTATAATTTTTTTATTTATGCTGCCTTAAGCAATTACAAAACCAGTGTTCATTTTTTTTATATCTCTTTATTCACCTCTTATACATTTATTTTATTTTCCTTCATACTAAGGATTTTAGACAAGAGCATTTCAAGGTGTCTTCTACTATCCTAAGTTTCAAGGTGCGTGTATGTGCGAGTTGTAGGGTATATATTTTCAAAATTTAGATTTAAGGTTCAGAATTATTTTTCAGACTTATATTTCAATTAGAGCTTTCAATACTCTTCCCTTATTTCGATTTAGCCTAAGAACTGAACTCAAAATTTGCCTATAAACTACAAGGACGTATATTTTCTACAGTTAAACTTAAAGAAAGATTATTTTTAGGGTTTTTAATTTACTAAGTTTAGGATCTAGTTTTTCCTAACTAGTCAACCGTCATGTTGAACTTAAGTCAAATTGGCCAAAATTGAACTTTTCAATTTTTATTTTTTAATTTTTGATTTTTATGGGTTTTAAAATAAGTATGCAAATGCAAAAATGTACATATGAATGCGAAAGAAGAAAGCTTACCGAGCACATCCCCAAACTTAAACTTGACAGTGCCCTCACTGTCAGGCTACACCAAGAGGGTTAAAATTGTCGGCACTCCCCTATTTGTTTATTTATTATATATATATATATATATATATATATATATATATATATATATATATATGTTGGATATAGTGCCCTCAGAGTCAATTATTGGATCACAGGCACGTGATTGCAATGATTGAGGGAGGACCTATACCGGTAGGACAGTCTTACTCAAGATGATAGTATGCTATCTGATTTATCTTTATCATCGTGTACTGGTTTAGGTGACCTTACAGGTCGCTATTACACGTTGATAGAGCCCATAGAATTCTTGCTTGACTTCCAGCAGTATGATGGCGATCATATACGTGGGAGCTGGGGTCTATAAGCACATCCTTAAAAGGTCCCTAGTTGTGGGAGTTTCGAGACAGGGCATCGATACTCCAGAGTAGACTAGTGTATACAGTCGAGACCCTGACGAGGGGCGGTGGCTGGTCTCACAAGCCACTGGTGTCAGTTGGTTCACCTAAGATGTATACAGGTGCTCATTGGGTTATGAGTACACCGGACAGGACTCGCCGGGAACCTGCTAGTTGGTCTTATACCTGACGTCAGATAGCAGTTCCCTGGTGACATGTGTACAGCTTAGTTCATCGACCTGAGATCGTCATTTATCTCGTGTGAGTTCCCACTGTACTTTGATTACTACCCTACCACGGCTCAAAGGAGTCGTGCAAACAGGTTTTAGTTGGGTACAGTCCCGAGCCACATGGAGGCAGTGAGCGGATCTGCAGGGGTTCGTCTCTCCCGATATTAGGGGTGAGGTCGCGCTGTGTCTAGGAGAGCCATTACACGAAGTCCTTGGCCAAGGCAGGAGATTTACTGGTAGGTATTCCAGTAGTATCTCAGGGTGTTCTGGGCTACACTCCGACACGACTTGTACCGCTTTTGGGGGTCTGACTTTTACCAACCCCCTAGGCCCGCCATGCGATGCTCATAGACGAACGGACCGGACTATACGGATATTATCACTGACAGGCTCGGTAGGGTGTTAGGATGAGTTCGCTCATTGACGTCCCTTTTGGTCAATACCTGGTAGCCCGTTACGTATGGCTAATAGCTCTGACGTGCTAGTGGTTAAATCCACAGCCAAAAGTATTGACGAGTCTTTAGAGTCCCCCACAGACAGTTTCTCAAGTTTCGGGCGAAACGCTGTAGAGGCCGTATGGATATATGACAGGGTTCGATCATATACGTGCGGTATTGCACGGATCATGATCGGACGGTTAATACTAGCGGGCTTTGGTTTAAGCCGGATCCTAGTATTGTACAGTGTAGATTTTGTCTCATTGCATTTGTATTCGGTCGGAATACAAATGCGGGTATGTATATACGGTCGCGGGGTTTTCCTGTAATTTATTACGGGATCAGTTTTTTGAAATTGCCAGTTTGTATTCCGTTTCGGCCAGTTTTCCTTTGTTCCTTCACGGCCGGATTTTTCTGATGGAGGGGTTAATTTGCAAATGTGCAAATTAGAAATGTGGAGGGTGTTATTTGTGATATGTGGCATATGGATGGTTCTAGCATCTTTGCTTTTTCATGCATCATTACTTACATTAATGGTGAGAAGATTGAAGGGTTTTTTGATGTGAGGTTTTCTTTTTGTTTACCATCACCCATTTTCCTTTTACTACACTCACCTCCCTTCATTGCTTTTCACTTTCCCATTTTTGCAAGGCCGGCCACTTCTTGGAGAAAGAGGGTTCATTTTGGTGGTGGGGAAAATGTTCATCTCATATTTTTTGGCTTGCAACAAAATACACTATCCTTCTCCAAAGCTCATCTCCTTCTCCACTTCATTATGGCAACTTCACATAACCCCATGAGACAAACTATTCTACACTTAGCCTACGGCATTCTTGGACACGTCGGCTTGCCAACTTCGTGTCCGAGTTGCCTTGGTCCAGAGGTAGGAGCCCGTAAAAAGACTCGGCGATGTGGTGCCCTTTCCGACGAGGAGATGGAGACCGGAGATTCTGCGAGGAGATCGGGATGGAGGCCGAAGACCGAAGGACACAGATCGCTCAGTATACCTTTCTACCCATTCTTTAGTTTGCTAGCATTAGGTTAATGGCCCGATCCGGGTTTAAAGTACGCGGTAGCGCCGGTTTTCTAGTTTGAGAAAAGTTTTTGTTTCCGCATTTTGGCCTCGGAATGACGGCCGGGGCGCTGCCGTGCACTTACATTGGTATCAGAGCCACGCCATTAACCTAGTCTACCTTGCTCTAACGTGTTTACAAGTTCGAACGAACGGATTTTCCAAAAACCGTGTTTTCATGTCACAGTTTCTGTCGAATTTTTGCTGTGCTCAAAAAATTATTTGGTACATTGCAAAAATACGTGCAGGGTTTTATAAGAATTCTGTGAAAATTTGGTGCCCTGAAATTACTGTTCAGCCGCGGAACCGCGGCCAAACCCATGCTCTGGCCGCGGTTCCGCCGCCACTTTATCTCCTCTCTGCACCAAATTTCTACAGTGGATTTCTGACATGGGAATAGGGTTTTTGGAATATTCTTTTTGGGCCCAGATTTATTTTGAGTGCTACAGTTTTGCTTGGGGCCCACTTCGGTAAATTTAGTCGATCGAAGATTTTAAACATGTTAGTTCACAGTATTTACATTATATCTGCGACCGTGAATGTCATTTGATCGGTAAATCCTGTCTAACTGCTATAGCCCTTTTAGACGGATTTGCGAACGTGACATTCACGTTGATGTTCTGTGTTATGCTGTGATGTTGCGGATTTGTCGTGGTGGATAGCCTGGATGCAATGTTAGTACAGTTTGGTTGTATAAGTACATTTGATATTGCGGGGCGAGCGTCCGACATGTGGACTGCCGTTACTGCCTGTTTGTATATTATTCTTTTAGGGCACGACCGGGCTGAGGTCGATGTACCCGCTGTATATTTTACTTTCTGTACTAGGATTACCCCGCGGAGGGGTGTACGGATAGCCGGGTTCTAGAGGAAAACGGGCCCGCATCTCATGGTGTTGAGACGGAAGGGGCTTTACTCTAGAATTGGCGGGCTATTCGCCGCACTCGTAGGGGGTATAGGTTGACCCAAGGAGGGGTGCCCAAATTACCGGATTTCGTGAAATGCTGGGTGGTCCATTCACTTTGTTGAAGGGGGCTGCCTCGCTTCAGGTTTTGGCGGGTAACTTGCCGCGTCCGTAGGGGTCTAGGATTTCATTGCACAGGCTATCCACACGACCAGGGGAACGTTGGGTTTCAGTAGCGGCTCTATGAAACTCGGGGATCCCAGATATCTGTATTGCTCTGTGATGCTTATTACATTTCTGTGATGTTACATTTTATCACGCCTTGAGCGAATATTATATATTGATATATATACTAGTAGATGTTGTATATGTTTTACATCCGTGCTAGTCCAGTCCCCGCTCTGTCGTTAGTTAAGTAACTTAACGGGTGATGACGGGACCCAGTGGCAAATGCGGATGGCATATACGTATATCATTATTTTCGTTCTTTTGTGTTGTGATCAATTGATGGGACCGCATTAATTCGGATCAATGCAAGCAAAACAAACCTATTCTGATGTTGTTGGAACAATTTTTCAAAAAACTGTTATTGCAAGGACGTTCTCTTTTATTTTGCACAGTGGTAATCGGTTATGAATATCCAGCACCTCAGTCGACGAGGCAAGGGCCGAGATCCGTTCACCGGGAGTGACCCCTTGGACAGAAGTTTGCGTCAGGGCAATAACTTCATTATAGCCGATTGTCTTTTGCTTTGCATCGTGGTATTCAGTTGGAATATCCTGCACCTCATTCTACGGGGAAAGAGCCGAGATCTCTTCACCGGGAGTGACCTCTTTAGCAAAGGTTTTCGTCACTATATTTTTATAAAAGCTATCCGGTTCCTTCAACGATATCAAGTTCATTACGTTAAAGGTTTTTCGCCAAAAACCATTCGTACCCTCCATCATTTCAGGAAGGTAGCACTTAATATTCATGCTATGTATGTTGGCCTACGTCAAGGCATAGTGTATGGTAGGTATTTGTTACTTTTCTGTTGCATAGATAGATGCGTTAGTTTGGGACAGTCGTACTACTATTTTGGCCTACGTCAAGGGTATGTACGGGTGGGTTCAAATTAACCTGGATAATGACGGGTAGAACTTCACATGTGACTTATGATATGTTGGCCTACGTCAAGGTCATAAGAGCATGGGGTAAAAATCACATCGGGAGTTTCTAAAGAAACTGAAACTTGTCAGATATGCGCATACCTTCTGGAGTGTGATAACGTGAGTGGATTCCATCACGTTATCATGCGATAATAGTTGGATCCCGATTCCCACTGATGAGTTGGTTTACTCCTCAGGTGATCCCGACTAATTCTTCTTTCAGGTTTGGAAGAGAATTTGAGGTTACGGTGGGAGGTTTCCTGATTAGATAAAGTGATAACCATTCTGATCTAGGTTAGAATGCACGCTGAGTGTTTCTTTTCTCTCTCTCTTTGGCAGCAACAATGACCCGACCCTTAACTATGACTCAATGACCAAGTTGACCGAACCTTCTTAAACACTGGCTTTTGGATTGTCCGAGATGCATACCTCATTGTCACTCCTACTTTTACCCTTTTTCTCCAGAACATCCCGTATTACTACGAACGTCCACTTCCATTGGATAAAACCATCATATGGTTATATACGAACTCGAAAGAATTTATTCGAGAATGGTTTCCGGTTCTGGAGAAAACGAAAAGGACTATTCAGTTGTCTTTTCCTTTTACCTTCTCTCAGGTTGCGAGTGCTCCTTGGATTAGGACAGTACATCTATTACGCAAATTGGATAGTCTTCTTCCAAACCATAGGCAGGTGCCGACCGGTAGGGAATGAAGAAAACCAATTAGCCTAACGATAGTGTACTGTTCATATCAGATTTTTGCATTTTCATACCGCCCAATTTTTATCACATTGCATATCCGTAGATACTCTTGAGCCGTGTTTGCTAGTCAATTGCAGGATACAGGTTCTCGGTTCTAAAATGGTGAAATTCATGGAAAACATGACAAAATCCGGGTTCCTGCCAACTACAGATAAAACACGGTCTCCGCTCTTCATCCGTATGTGGCCAGATACCAGTTTAGGAAGACAAAATGGCAAATCGATTGTCACCTTCATGCACAAGGCTCAATGGCAACAACAAGTTCCAAGAAATCTACGCGGAGCTCAAGAAAATCTTGACAAAAGTCCACCTTTCCCGCAACAGAAATTGTGGAAGAAATGTGGAAGTATTTTCAGAAAATACATGTACCAGACAACAGGGGACAGCAGATCAGGGCAGTACAAGAAGCACCATACCCTGACTCCACCATAGGGCCGCGGATCAGCGGCCAATAGGGGGTATAGGCGGCTGATCCGCGGCCATACTGAGGAGTCAGGGCATGGGCTTTTGGGAGTAGAATTGTCTTTTCGTGTGTGTTCTGGTGGTTGCCCTAGGTTTTCATTTTTTGGCCTATAAATAGCCCAGAACTTTGTGAAGGAAAGGGTCCATTCTTGTATTTTCTTTTTGCTAGGTTTTAGATTACATGTTCTTCTTCTTCTCATCTCTTCTCCATTAAACTTGAGTGAGCTTTGTGAGTGAAGAATGGTGAATAAAGAAGATCATTTTATTATCATGCTTGTCTTACTTTTGCTATAATTGTTGTAATTTTAATTCGTTAAGTAGTTGTTGTTATTTTCTTGTTGTTTCTTTCTTCTCTCTTTTTCTTTATTCTTACATACGACAATGATGCTTACGCTCGATCCTCGCCAAGGTGAGGTCGCAAATAGCTAGTCGTATTCTTCTAATCTCTTTCTTTCTATCTTCCTCTTTTGTTTTGTTTTGTTTTTCCGTATCATGAAGTGTGAGTAGTTTAATACTTGTTAGGGCAGGATAAGGGAAGTTTGAGAGAAGGAAATCTCTCTCACTCTTTCCTTGCCCAACAGCTTAATTCAACTCCCGTTAATTGAACCACAATCCGCTCCTTACGGCACCCTATCCTACATGATAGCGGTGATTCCGTAGTGAGACCGGTTGTGGTTGAATTAACTGGAGGTTATGGCTAAGAGCCAAGAACGGACGGACAAGCACCAAAAGGAAGGACTTATGCGTTGGAAAGCCTAGCTTATACTCGCAAGTTTCTTCCTAGTCGTGCTAATCCCCGTTGTTGCCGATTACCGTAACACCGATATTAAGAGGGGCAACGAAAGATGTGGAGACTCCTAACTCAAACTAACCTAATCCTAACCCTCACAAGCTCTCTTTAAATATCCACTTAACACTTAGATAATCACAAACCAATCTAAAAAACTGGACTTAACTCGTTAACGCACATAGAAAAAGACTCCCATCTCCCTGCGGACGACCCGTACTCAACCGGCTAGCTACAAGCGAAACCGTCTTGATTGCGGTATTTAAACTTAAACTTGAACACGCAGAATCCCTAACAATCAAATGGCGCCGTTGCCGGGGAGACGGTAGTTTATTTCCTTGTGTAATTTCGGGTTAACTTGTGAATATAACCGAAAAACAAAAAAAATATATATATATATATACATTGTAAAAAAACCATCTTGTTGTTTTTTATTAGCTTTTGTGCCAGAGTGCAGGAAAATACGAAGTTCAAGATCGGCGCCAAAGACGTCGGATAATACGGAGTTCAAGTACAGTGCCAAAGACGTGGGAAGATAGACCCACATTTTGCGGCTACACCGCGACAGACCAAAACGGAACAAACGGTCTACTGTGAAAATCTGGAGCATATACAGTGATCAAACACAGATTCAACAACTACAGACAAGCAGAGGAGACACAGACCAGAACACCCCAAAATTTTTGAGCTCCAATTCATCCATACAGCCGCGGAACCGCGGCCTAAGGTGGTGTTTGGCCGCGGATCCGCGGCCATTTCGTGGTTTAAGGGTACCATTTTCTCTGGGTAACTTCTTCTCCTCTCTCCCACTCCTCTGGACTCCACTGAATTGTGTTTTCTGCAGATTTCTTTGCGCAAACTCTTCTCCCCCTTCCAATAAACTGTTCTTGTGCAGGATTCTTTGCGCCGCAAATAAAAAAAAATTGTTTGCAGTTGATTTGTTACTGCTTTGCATTTCTTTCATACGGACTTAAGGGGCTTGAAACCAATCCAGATTGGGTGGGGATTTCATCACCCTTCCCAGGACCCTAAAAATCACAAAAGCATATGCATTGTCCATTGTAAATTAAAAAAATACTAGACTTCAGCCCTAAGGACTTCGCGCTCATTAGGAGAAGATAAACCGTGTTTAGAACCTCGCTTAACGGTACATTGTTTACGGGGTGTCTAGGAAAGTGTTAAAGGCGCAACCGCCGAAAGAGAAAGGGTTATTTAATTAAGGAACTTCGCGAAAGCGTTGGACAACCTCCCCTTATCTCTGCACTTACCTGGCCTCGTGATCAGTGTATTTTTAAGCCCGTTTCTCGACATTGTTTAACTTCGACAATCAAGTTCAGGAGCAGGTCTAGTAGACCTAGGTTACCCTAGATCTAGGTGTGATTGTGCATATCTTATTTGTGATTGCTTAAACCGTATTTCCGTACATATTTCTGTAAAAATCTTTCTAAAAAAGAAAAAAAAAAGAAAAAAATCAAAAACTTTTATAAAAACTTGCCCTTTTGTCGCAAAATCCATTTTTTACCCTCCACCCATCGCCTTTCTCCATTGACGTTTTCTTACCCTCACCTTCTTCGCTTTGACTATACTAAACTCGTTTAGTGTATGTCCGCTTGGACTCGGGACACTAGCGCCCGTCTAGTCCGCGTTACGTTAGTCGCTACCGACTACACGATCGACTCCGAAGTCGATACTCCGTCCACTCCTCTTTCACCCCTTCCTTTGCCGGCCAACTCCGACGTTGACCGGAATTCTGTTCGTACATCTTCACCTTCACCTTCACCAACCTCTTCTTCCGCGATGTCGGGATTTAATCCGAACATCTCTTTGACCACCCCTGGATTGGCTCCACCTCCTACGGAGACCAATCTCCCACCACCTCCGCCTGTTGTAGCGCCGCAGCGAATCGCGCTCCAGGACCGTTTCTATCCCACCCGTTCTGCACTTCCCACCTGCCTTTCTCTTCCTCCGGCTAATGGGGACAACTTTGAAATTAAGCCCCATTTCATCAACATGCTTCCACGTTTTCATGGGCTTGAATATGAAGATGCCTATATCTTCATCAATAAATTTCAAAACGTCTGTGCCATGATGAAAACCACCCAGCTGTCGGACGATGCTATACGTCTACGGGTCATTCCGTTCACTTTATGCGATCTCGCTGAAAAATGGCTGTATAGCACCGCTTCCCACTCAATCACCAGCTGGGACGAGTTTGTTAAAGCGTTTCTAAAAAAATTCTATCCAAATCATAAGACCGCAAGGATTCGAAATGAAATCAACCAATTCTCCCAGCTTCCTTCTGAACCCTTCTGGAAGTGCTTTGACCGATACAAAGACCTTCTTGTTCAGTGTCCTCACCACGGTATAGAGAAATGACAACTCTGCCAAACCTTATACGAGGGACTGAACCCAGCAACGAAGCAGTTGCTGGAAACCATCTGTCAGGGCCACTTCCTATCGAAATCTGACGAGGAAGCGTGGCAGTTCTTTGAGGACCTTGCGGAGCAAACGCTACAGTGGGAGAGCACCAGACCGACGTCTTCTTCTTCTACCTCCACTTCTACCGGTCAGTCTAGGGTAGGAATCCACCAACTTGATGTCTCTATTGCGATGAAAGCTGAAATGGCTGCAATAACAAGAAAGCTTGAAGCGATAGAGAGCAAATTTTCTGCTTCTGCTCCTGCCCCTGTTCTCCCCCTCCGAACCATTTGCGCTTGTTGTTCCGATCCTTCCCACTTGACCGAAGAGTGTCCTTACAATCCACCCTCGCAAGGACAGGATCAGGTCAATGCTGCCTTCCAGCAAAGACCGAGGAATGATCCATACTCTTCCACCTACAATCCCGGTTGGAGGAACCACCCCAATTTCGCCTGGAATCAGAATCAGAATCAATTCCAAGGCAACAATTTCCAAAGGGCCCCTCCGCCGCAACAACAAGTGCAACAACAAACTCAGTATCAGCAGCCCTTCCAACCCCAACTTTTCCAAAATCAGAAGAACAACTTTGCACCCAACAATTCTTTTCCACCAAACAACTTTGTTCCGTCAAACAACGATAAGGTTTCCTCGCTCGAACGAAGTCTGGAGGCGTTTGTTAAACAATCGACTCAATCCACCGCCAACATCCAGTCTTCCATTCAATCTTTAGTGCAACACACTGCCGCACACGGGCAAAGCATCAAGACCATCGAGGCCCAGATTGCGCAGCTGAACGCGGCCTTAAGCGAGCGAGAGAAGGGGAAGCTCCCGTCCCAGCCACTTCCAAATCCCGGTCACCCACATAATGCACATGTTGCTCTTGAACAACAAAACCATAATGTGAGTGCCGTGACTACACTGAGATCGGGGAGGATGCTGCAAAACAACATTGGCACACGGATCAACGATGACACCCCGGCCGCTGCTTCTTCTTCTTCTTCTTCTTCTTCTTCGTCTTCGTCTTCTGAGCCTATTCTCCGTTCTTCACAAGGCTCCCCGTCCTCTTCTTCTGCTCTGAACGGACCCACTTCTCACTCCACGAAGACACCTATTCTGAGATCCATTCCAACTCCACAATCTCCTCCTCCAGCATTAGACTCAACCAATTTTCAAAATGTTCCATTTCCAAACCGGTTGAGGTCTAACAAACAAAATCCACAAATGGAGAAGATTCTGGAGTTATTTAAGCAAGTTAACATTAACATTCCTTTTTTAGATGCTGTCCAACAAGTCCCGTCTTACGCGAAAATCTTAAAGGACTTGTGCACGAAAAAGAGGAAGTCTCAGGTACCAAAGAAAGTTTTCTTGGCTAGTGATGTGAGTGATGCTCTTACCCAATCTTTACCACAAAAACGGAAGGACCCTGGCTGTCCTACGATTTCAATTACCATTGGGGATAAAAACATCAACCGCGCACTATTAGATCTTGGTGCCAGTGTTAACTTGCTTCCGTATTCAGTATACGAGCAATTAGGCGTCGGAGAGCTGAAACCCACGCACTGCACTCTCCAAATGGCCGACCGATCGATCACCCATCCTAGGGGTGAGCTAGAGGATGTGTTGATAAGAGTCGGGGACTTCATATTCCCCGTTGACTTCATTGTATTAGATACACAGCCTGTAGCTAACCCCCGGAATCAAATTCCGGTGATACTCGGTCGCCCATTTCTCGCAACCTCAAATGCTGTGATCAATTGTCGCAATGGTTCGATGAACCTCTCTTTTGGAAATATGACGATTGAACTCAACATTTTTAGGTTGGGGAATCAGCCTGCCGAACCTAATGCTCATATACTGGACGTCTGCTCGATCCAGGAGATTACCCCAGAAGAGTGTGAATTCGAGGAGTTTCTGTTTGATCACGATAATCTTGACGCCACTAGTGCGTTTCTCTTCGAACCTGCTGCTGTTTCTGCGCCCGACAACGACTACGAGTGTTTCACGTTCTCAAACGATCTTAGCTGCGCACAACCCGAGTTTGAATCCTTCGACTTTCCGGATGAGTTACCTGAGCCATCCAACTCGGTTGCCTACACTCGTTTTGAACCTTTGCTAGAGTCCTTTGAGTTCGAGACCTTTGCACCAGTCTTGCCTTCCATCGTTTCACCTCCAACGCTCGAACTCAAGCCGTTGCCGTCTCACCTTAAGTATGCTTACTTAGGTGAGAACGAGACCCTCCCTGTCATCATCTCGGCTTCTCTAGCTCCCGAGCAAGAGAAAGCCCTTCTCGCGGTCTTGCACAGCAACAGGCAAGCTTTTGGCTGGTCCATGGCGGACATCAAGGGGATTAGTCCCCTGATCGTTGAGCATCACATTCATCTGATGGATGATGTCAAACCAGCCCGGGATCCACAAAGACGGCTCAATCCAGTCATGAAAGAGGCTGTGAAGAAGGAGATCGTAAAATGTCTAGATAGTGGTATCATTTACCCTATCTCTGATAGCCAGTGGGTTAGCCCCATTCATGTTGTCCCCAAGAAGTCGGGCATCACGGTCATAACCAACGAGGCGAACAAGTTAATCCCTACTCGCACCCAAACTGGGTGGCGAGTTTGCATTGATTATAGAAAACTCAACGCCGCAACGCGGAAAGACCACTCTCCGCTACCTTTCATTGACCAGATGCTTGAACGATTGGCCGGACACGAGTACTACTGCTTTCTTGATGGCTACTCGGGCTATAATCAAATCCCCATCGCCGAAAAAGACCGGGACAAGACCACTTTCACTTGTCCTTTCGGCACGTTTGCATATCGTCGCATGCCCTTTGGGTTATGCAATGCGCCCGCTACCTTCCAGCGGTGTATGATGGGTATCTTCTCGGACATGGTGGAAAAATTTCTGGAGATTTTCATGGATGACTTCTCCATCTTCGGCGACTCCTTCAACGAGTGTTTGCTGCATCTTGACGCTGTCCTTACCCGATGTAAGGATAAGAATCTCACTTTGAATTGGGAGAAGTGCCACTTCATGGTGTGCGAAGGTATTGTCTTAGGACATATCATCTCGCAAAATGGCATAGAGGTTGACAAAGCAAAGATTGAGATCATTTCCAATCTGCTCCTTCCCGATGCGTCAGAGATATCCGAGCCTTCCTTGGCCATGCCGGTTTCTATAGACGGTTCATCAAGGACTTTAGCAAGATTGCTAGGCCCTTGACTCTTTTGCTGGCCAAGGACACGCCATTCGACTTCAACTCGAGCTGTGTGACTGCCTTCGAGTCACTAAAACGCTCACTCACTTCTGCTCCCGTTCTTTCTTCACCTGACTGGACGCACCCATTCGAGATTATGTGCGATGCATCCGACTTTGCCATCGGTGCTGTCCTTGGACAGCACATCAACAAGATGCCGCACGTAATCTATTATGCGAGCCGAACCCTGAACGACGCCCAACTCAACTATACAACAACTGAGAAGGAATTCTTAGCTGTTGTATTTGCTTTAGAAAAGTTCAAGCCCTACCTCATCGGCTCTCCAGTCATTGTCTATACTGACCATTCTGCTCTGCGCCATCTTTTTGCGAAGAAAGATGCAAAATCTCGGTTAATCCGTTGGATCCTCTTGCTTCAAGAGTTTGACCTTGTCATTAAGGACAAACGAGGATGTGAAAACGTGGTTGCCGACCATCTCTCACGACTTCCTTCTTCGCCTTCGCTTCCAATTCCGATCAACGACGTTTTCCCGGATGAACAGCTCTTGACAGTATCATGCGAACCCTGGTTCGCAGATATTGTGAACTATTTGGCCACAGAATTACTCCCGACTGAATGGTCGAGTCAGGACAGACTTCGCTTCTTATCCCAAGTAAAACACTTTTACTGGGACGAACCCTACCTATTCAAGTACTGTCCCGACCAGATTATTCGTCGGTGTGTCCCTGATGAGGAATTCAAGAGTGTGCTGTCATTTTTCCACGATCAAGCGTGTGGCGGGCATTTTGGGCCCAGAAAGACAGCTGAGAAGATCTTGCAATGTGGTTTCTACTGGCCACAACTTTTCAAAGACGCTCACGACTATTGCAAGACTTGCTCCCGGTGCCAACACATGGGCCTGATATCCCGGAAGAACGAGATGCCGCTCCAACCGATCTTGGTTGTGGAGATTTTCGATGTTTGGGGGATAGATTTCATGGGGCCGTTTCCCAGCTCTTTCGGGAACTTGTACATCCTTCTAACTGTTGATTACGTCTCTAAATGGGTCGAGGCTGTGCCCAGCCGGACTAACGACAACAAGGTTGTCGTTAGGTTCCTTAAAGAAAACATTTTCTCCCGGTTTGGGCACCCCCGAGCGATCATTAGCGACAATGGAAGTCATTTCTGCAATAAAACTTTCGAAGCTTTGATGCGGAAATACTCCATTAATCATAAGCTCTCTACGCCCTACCACCCCCAAACCTGCGGGCAGGCCGAAGTTTCAAATCGGCAAATCAAGCAGATACTGGAGAAGACGGTTTCCAAGAACCGTAAGGATTGGTCTCTGAAATTCACTGATGCCCTTTGGGCATTTAGAACCGCTTATAAGACCGACCTTGGCATGTCTCCCTATCGGCTCGTGTACGGAAAAGCCTGCCACCTACCTGTCAAAATAGAGCATCGCGTATTTTGGGCGATAAAAGAGCTGAATCTGTCTCTTGAGGATGCGGGCAGCTATCGGAAGCTGCAGTTGAACGAACTAAGCGAGCTTAGGGATGAGGCTTACGATAACGCGGTTGTCGTTAAGAATCAAACGAAGGTGTTTCACGATAAACACCTTTTGCGCAAAACCTACGTACCTGGTCAGCAGGTACTGCTTTACGACACCCGACTTCACTTCCATCCTGGAAAGCTCAGATCTCGCTGGAAAGGGCCGTATTTTGTGCGGAATGTGTATCCGCAGGGCGCTGTGGATTTGGAAAATCCAAAGGACGGTTCACTTTTCAAAGTAAACGGACACCGATGCAAACCGTACCTTAGCGCCGAACCAACAGAGGAGCTCCTGTTCCTACAGGAGCCGGTTTACCCTGAATGATCTTCCTCTGCCTACCTCCAAACTTCGGTTATCCAGCCAAGAACAGTGGACACTGTTCCAAATAAGTTTGGGGGTATGTACAAACCATTTTTGTATATATTTGTGTATATTCTTTTTCTTTTCTTTAAAAACAAAACCAAATAAAAATTTATGTATCGCTAACCGACAATTTTGACCCTTCAAATGATCTCTTCATGCAATGACAGTGAGGACACTGTCCAGTTTAAGTTTGGGGGTATGCTCGGTACGCATTTCTTACCTTCGCATTCATATGTATATTTTGCATCTGCATATTAAATCCATAAAATCCATAAAAATCTGAAAATTTTCTAAAAATATAAAAACTTTTTTGTCAAGTTAGCTTGTGGAAGAACTCTGATTCAACATTCGACGGTTTTTGTTTGAAAAAATAGGAATAACTAAATCTTATGTTTGGATTTTGAAAACCTGAAAGATAACTCTCCTTTGAAGTTAACTATAGCTGATATACGTCTTTACATCACACTACACGTGTCGTAAGATTTTGGGAATTAGATGACAAGTCTTTCATGTTTAAACTTTTAAACAGATAAATGATTTTCTGAGGATCAAATAGGTTTGTTCTGAAATAAGTAATGTCAAGAATAGTTTATGAAGTAAAGTGAATATGAAGGAATGTTATTGATGCCGTAATTGGAGCTAAGTCTGAAAAATAACCCATCTGAAACTTGATTGGAATGATTACACACCAAACCCACTAAACACGTCTTTTATCCAAAAAAAAATAATTGAATTGCCGGTTATATCTCCGTTCGTATTAAATCATCTGATTTTCACGCCAAACTGTCTTTTGTTTTTGGACCTAGGTAACTTGAGTAATTAAGTCCGCTGGGGTGTTTCTACACCTAATGCCCTAAAACCAACTGGTTTGGGTGCATTGGCCCAAAGCTCGCTAAGAAGCCTAGAAAGTCCAGTCTAAAACAAAGTCAAGCAAGTGTTCTCTCCGAGTTAAAATTCCTAACGGTTCTTTGTATGAGAATAATCTTGATAAAAGACAGGCTTTTATAAAAAATTTAGCTGAGATATGAAGGTTTTATTCTATGATAAAGACTATTGCACGTTCACAGAGGTGTGTATGAAATGAAAACAAGAAAAAGGTGGAGTGAAGAATACGACTTAGTTTCCTGTTAAGGAAGATAGAAATTCTGAAGTTAAAACCTTACTGGAAAACGAAACTTGAAAAATACTTAACTCTTTATAAAAACTTATGTGATCCTTTTAAAATTGTTATCTGGGCTTTATTGTGCGACATGATGACTTTATTCGATCTTTCGGGAACTTAACGACACTATTTGCACTGCACGTAAAGACATATAAAATCTGTAGTTAAATAAGAAGCGAGGTGTGAAAAATAAAGGTTCGATGGTCTAGACTTAGGATTATAGAATTATTATTTTCTAAAACAAAACTTTAGGGTTTGAATCTTAGTTATTTTACGAAACCAACTTGACTGGATTTTGTGGGTAGTATCCGCTGAAAACCCTCAGGAGACAACACTCCTCCTACTAGGGACACCTAGAGGTTTAACGGCTTGTTGCACATGCTCAGTGCAATCGCGTTCCCTGCGAAAGTGAGGTTAGGAAATTTTTTGTGAATAAATGGGCTTTGCTCGGGACGAGCAAATGATAAGTTTGGGGGTATTTGTTCATATCAGATTTTTGCATTTTCATAACGCCCAATTTTTATCACATTGCATATCCGTAGATACTCTTGAGCCGTGTTTGCTAGTCAATTGCAGGATACAGGTTCTCGGTTCTAAAATGGTGAAATTCATGGAAAACACGACAAAATCCGGGTTCCTGCCAACCACAGATAAAACACGGTCTCCGCTCTTCATCCGTATGTGGCCAGATACCAGTTTAGGAAGACAAAATGGCAAATCGATTGTCACCTTCATGCACAAGGCTCAATAGCAACAAGTTCCAAGAAATCTACGCTGAGCTCAAGAAAATCTTGACAAAAGTCCACCTTTCCCTCAACAGAAATTCTGGAAGAAATGTGGAAGTATTTTCAGAAAATACATGTACCAGACAACAGGGGACAGCAGATCAGGGCAGTACAAGAAGCACCATACCCTGACTCCACCATAGGGCCGCGGATCAGCGGCCAATAGGGGGTATAGGCGGCTGATCCGCGGCCATACTGAGGAGTCAGGGCATGGGCTTTTGGGGGTAGAATTGTCTTTTCGCGTGTGTTCTGGTGGTTGCCCTAGGTTTTCATTTTTTGGCCTATAAATAGCCCAGAACTTTGTGAAGGAAAGGGTCCATTCTTGTATTTTCTTTTTGCTAGGTTTTAGATTACATGTTCTTCTTCTTCTCATCTCTTCTCCATTAAACTTGAGTGAGCTTTGTGAGTGAAGAATGGTGAATAAAGAAGATCATTTTATTATCATGCTTGTCTTACTTTTGCTATAATTGTTGTAACTTTAATTCGTTAAGTAGTTGTTGTTATTTTCTTGTTGTTTCTTTCTTCTCTCTTTTTCTTTATCCTTACATACGACAATGATGCTTACGCTCGATTCTCGCCAAGGTGAGGTCGCAAATAGCTAGTCGTATTCTTCTAATCTCTTTCTTTCTATCTTCCTCTTTTGTTTTGTTTTGTTTTTCCGTATCATGAAGTGTGAGTAGTTTAATACTTGTTAGGGCAGGATAAGGGAAGTTTGAGAGAAGGAAATCTCTCTCACTCTTTCCTTGCCCAACAGCTTAATTCAACTCCCGTTAATTGAACCACAATCCGCTCCTTACGGCACCCTATCCTACATGATAGCGGTGATTCCGTAGTGAGACCGGTTGTGGTTGAATTAACCGGAGGTTATGGCTAAGAGCCAAGAACGGACGGACAAGCACCAAAAGGAAGGACTTATGCGTTGGAAAGCCTAGCTTATACTCGCAAGTTTCTTCCTAGTCGTGCTAATCCCCGTTGTTGCCGATTACCGTAACACCGATATTAAGAGGGGCAACGAAAGATGTGGAGACTCCTAACTCAAACTAACCTAATCCTAACCCTCACAAGCTCTCTTTAAATATCCACTTAACACTTAGATAATCACAAACCAATCTAAAAAACTGGACTTAACTCGTTAACGCACATAGAAAAAGACTCCCATCTCCCTGCGGACGACCCGTACTCAACCGGCTAGCTACAAGCGAAACCGTCTTGATTGCGGTATTTAAACTTAAACTTGAACACGCAGAATCCCTAACAATCATGTACAGAAGGTACTATATAAAGACAAATAAAGGGATTAGTAAGAGGGCAAACTAAATTGCTACTGCTATTCACGACCAAACCAAGAATTTCTTCGCCAATTCTACATCACCTTTGTATTTCCACGGAACACTCCGTGTCACTACGAAGATCCATAGTTTATTGGATATTCCATCGTATGGTTATATACGAACTCGAAAGGAACTTGTTCCAGTTCGAGGATGGATTCTGGTTCAGGAGAAATAAGAATAAGGTTTATTCAGGTGTCTTTTATCTTTACCTTCTCTTGGGTTGCAAATGTTCCTAGGATTAGGACAGTACACCCATTATGCTTATTGGACAGTCTTCTTCCAAACCATAGGCTAGTGTCGAACGGTAGGGAAGGAAGAAAACCATTTGGCCTAAAAGGGTGTGCAGAAGGTAATGACTAAAGACATATAAAGGGATTTGGAGAGATGGCAAAGAAATATACGATTACAGTTGTGAATCTGATAATAGAAGAGGCATTACTAGGAATACCCGGATACCTGTCATGACCCGAAAGTACGGAACGTGACCGGCACTTAGATTACGAAGCGTCTAGAGGCGCAACGTAACCTAAGTAAGCCGAAGCCCAGAAATCTAAACCATAAAAAGAAGAAGTAAAGGAAAACATGTAGAAAACAAGTTTAAAAGCAACATCCAATTTTCTCAAAAATTTCGGCAGAGTCTCCTTTGTAAAAACAGGCCCCAAACGGGTACAAACAAGAATAATATATATACAAACAATAAAAAGCATCCCCGAACGGGAGCTAGCTCTACGCTAAAAGGCGGAAACAACCACATCAATGCACAATAGTATACAATGCCAAAGGGCGAGGCTCAAAATTCAAAAGAAAACAAAACCACCAGATATCATAATAATACAAGCGCGACTCTAAGGTCGAAATAAACAACTGATCCAGTAAACTATCAGGTAATACAAGTTTGGTTGATGGAGTTTTCTAGATACAAATGAAATAATAAAAGTACAATGGCGGTCCAGATACAAGTGAACCAACCTACCGTGCAAATCACCCTGAATGAAAAGATGTGCCCGCAAGCTGCAAAGAAAACCTGTACATCGAACCTGTAATAAAATTTGGCACAACGGGGGTGAGTTGCCAACTCGTGAGTAGAAGATATCTGCGTAAAGAAATCGAATGCACGACGCTGTCCTACGTCATAATAATATACTAATATACTGCTAGTCATCAAGTAAAGACAGGATAATAAGCTACGTGTAAGTGCAAATGCTCCGTGCTCGTATCAGTGCCTCATATAGAACTATGTCATGTGAATGAGTATGCATGCACCATGAATGTGAAATAACCAATCTTGAAATCTAGATATATCTGTATAAGAAATCTTTAACTTTTATCATGGTAAAATGTGTATAGAAATCTGAAATATCAACGATGAAATCCATGGAAATCCATGTCAAGCATCGACACAAAACATGTAAATCTCAAGTCTCAATACCACATAATCTCAATGTCTCATAGTCTCAATATCTCGGGCTCCGTCAGTCCGGATCGGCCCATATCATCAAATCTCACGACAACGGTCGGTATGCTCCGGATATCCGCTGCGCCAGACATCACCGGTAGGTAGTCCTCCCATGCCAGGCTCATCGTCTACAACTCGATCTTCTTGCCTCGGGGTACCATACCGGGCCCACCATGTACCCGAGACGGTTCATCCACTCCTCGAATCGGGTCTCAAAATCCAACAGAAAACATGAAATCTCATGGTAGACGACACATACATCACGAGAAAACCGCATCTTATGTTTTAAAAAGAGAGGAGGAGAGAGAAAAGTTTTTATATATTCTTGCAGTTTTCCCCAAAAATCCAAAAATCTCATAGAAATCCAAAATTCCAAAATCATGAATAAGTATATGATAAGTGTCGGCATATGCCCCATAATACTGCACGATAATATGAAAATGCGAATGCATGAAATGTCTAAGTAATAAATACCATATCTATACTAACACCAGAGAGTAATCACAATATTATATCGATCTAGCTGTTAGCTGATTGTATCAATAAAAGATAATATGATCTAAAGTGTACGTGACATAGCAATTACCGATGATGATGTGTGTGAACCGGCAAATAAGTGTGCGTGGAATATGCGCATCATCGGTAATGGTGCTGGTGTCCTAACAAGCAAAGTTTTATACTGATTATAGAAACATATGTATGAACATGCAACATTATGATTACGGTATGAATATAAAGACGGAAGTGTAATAACCACTCATCTGCGATATACAAGTATAACTACAACTATATGACTCGGGTCTAAACTAGTGTCCATCTAACCTCCTAAGAAACTAAACCTAAGAAACCAGTCAATAAGAAATAAGAGTCCACCTAAGGTCTGAATCCATATCTCTAATAGTCGACGATCCAGCCTCAATAGCATCACGTACGTAGTACGGCTTCCTCGAATCAAGAGTGCGGATCAATCATCATATCTACGCCTCGTACGGTAAAATCCATCGTATGGCATCCCAATATCGGGGTACGGGTCAAGTATCTGCTACGTGTCTCATCATTCGTATAATATCATCATCAACACATATCAAGATCAAGGTGCTATACTGTAATCGTATACATCATATATCATTGCCAGTATAAATATACATCGTTAATTTATCCTCAGAAATATCATGTATATGTATCATATTGTGATTAAGTCACACTTAGATCATATCGTAATCAAGTCACACCTATATGATATCGTAATCAAGTTACACATATATCATGTCGAAATCAAGTCACACCTATATGATATCGTAATCAAGTTACATATATATCATGTCGAAATCAAGTCACACCTATATGATGTCGTAATCAAGTCACACCTATATGATATCATATCGGAATTTCAGGCACGGGTTACGGTTCGGGTTCTATTTTAGAGTCCCATGTACTTCAATATCGTCACCACCCTTTATTATTGTTCATGTATACAAATCCATTATCTCATTTTCTAATGATCCGCTAACATCAAAACACGACTGTATAGCCAAGAATCACGGCATCAGCCCAGTTATATTGTTTCATTCCAGTGTATCATATCACATCCTTGTATCACATATACGTATTGTGTATATATATACATACACCTAGTCCTATATATATATATATGAGAATAATGGAGAAAAGATGCCATAGGAGGGAATTCCCTCCTATGGCGTCGAAAAAACACCCCCTCCCTAGTTTTTTTCGACGATCGGCACCCACCATCTTCATCATCATCATCTAAGATGTGGATACACCAAATTTCATGTGATTCTACAACTTTTTCACCGTTGATTTAGCAATGTAAAAAGTTCTATTGTCGGTAAACCGTTAATTTTGAACCGACTAAATCAACGGTGAAAAAGTTGTAGAATCACATGAAATTTGGTATACCCACATCTTAGATGATGACGATGAAGATGGTGGGTGCCGATCGTCGGAAAAAACTAGGGAGGGGGTGTTTTTTCGACGCCATAGGAGCAAATCCCCTCCTATGGCCTCTTTCCTCCATTAATCTCTCTCTCTCTCTCTCTCTCTCTCTATATATATATATATATATATATATATATATATATATATACATACACGTATACACCACGTCGAGTCTCAGTGTGTGCGTGTGTGTGTATCTATCTGAAACCTACGAATCTCTTCCAAGGTATTCATCCTCTGGTATGGTCTTTCTAAATCAGTCTAGTCCAACCTAGGGTCATTACTAGGGTCCTACTCATCAAGAATCTAAGGTCACGTCTGGCTTCCTAATGACAATAAGTACTATCCCTATTCTATGTTTGCGGGGGTGCTAAACTCCATCCACCCGACTTCCCCCCGTAGATATACATCTACTCACCTGGTCCTTATCTGCCGAAAACGATGTCGCCATCCTCTTCTTCATCGCCCGCAGTTCACGTGAGGGGTACTTATACGCAAACACGTATAATATCGTAAACTGGATCACGAACAACATCAAAACGACGCACGAAACGCGCATAGGTTAAAACCTATGTCCCGCTCATGCAAAAGAACCAAATATCGCTCGATATCGGCGTACAAACGCCGATTGATCGAGATAAACATCAACAAACAACTCATAGTTTTAAAACTCATCACTTATAATACAAAACATGATTTAATTCATCGAAACCCTAAAAATCGATCAAATCGTCCGATTTCGAAAAACCCGAAAAAGCCAATTTACCGTTTTACTTCAAAACTCGATGTTTAAAAGAAACTAATGGTCATAATATTCATTAAATAACTTAACTAGATTATAGAAACCATTACCATATTTTTAACACCCTACTTTACATTAGTTTGAAAATTCTAGTTTGCAAACTTGCCCGATTTCGATACTTTTAAGCAAAATTTCACAATATCACAACTAAACATGATTTTGCATGAATTAATGCATTAAACTACAATTCATGATAATAATGATATAATGAAACCATAAATTATATTTTAAATTTCATTTATTTAAGAATTTCCAAAATCTAGTTAGCAAAATCGCATTTTTATTAGTATTTTTCAATTATCAATAGAAACTAGTAACCAATTTAAGTTTTTCATTCCACCAACAAGTTAATATCCTCATTAAAACCACAATCTAGTGTTACAAACATTAATTGGAATTTTATCTCACCAATATATACAATTTATAGAAATCTAGTTTGCAAAATGGATTAATTTAAACAATTTTGGATAAACAATTTACAATATATCATCCATACAAGATTTCCCACTTCTAAAAATGTTAAACTAGTTATTATAACCCTACTTAATTAATAAAAACCATAACTTAATTTTATAAACCCTAACTTGAATTTTAAAACTTGTAGATAGAAATTATTTATTAAATCTAATTATGCTTAAATGAAACATCTAATAACAATAAATCAAAAGAAGAAGATTTATACCTCCACAACATGAGATACAAACATGAAAATAAGCCTCCAAAATGAATGCTTTCCATCTCCAAAATCCATGTAAAGATGAGCAAAGAATAGAGTGTAGGAATTTATTAGGATTTTGTGGATTTTTTATTGAATTTTTGATGAATTTTGATGATTTTTTAATGCAAAAATTATGGAGGAAAAATTTTGGGGCTGCCCATGGAGGTGAGGCCGGCCATGAGGTGAGGAAAAGAGAGGAGAGTGAGAAAAGGTGAAGAAAAATGTAGAAGGTTTCACAAAAATATCACACAATTAAGTTTTTTCATGAATTTATTTAAAAATTCTTTATTTTCTTCACTCCATTTGACCTAGAATGGTCTAGAACCATTGTAAAATTTTGAAAATAAATTTTGCATGAAACACACTTGATTCTAAGATGCAATGGTTCATTTTTGCAAATTTAACCCATTCAAATTTGTAACTTACACTAATTTAGTGTAAAAATAAAGCTTATGTTAATATTTAAAATAATTAATTTAAGAAAAATATTTAATTAAACTAAAAATTTATAAGTGGCTAAATAAACACCATTTACTAGTAATAACATAATTAAAATAGGTATTTTTAAATTTATAGTGAAAAATAATTACGGTTTAGTTTTATGAAAACTACGTTTTACTTTACCGAAAATTATAAAATTCACTTAAACGATTTTATTTATTTATTTAATTATTTTTAAAATGTTACAATCTTCCCACCTTTAAGAAATTCGGTCCCCGAATTTAAATTAAACCCCCCCCCCCCAAATACTAAAACATTCAGCCAAAATACTCAAATCGTCGGGGCTCCGAAATCATCAACACAAAACTAAAATCAACTCCGTCAAGTATAACGCAATCATCGGAGTTATGGCGAGAATAAAATATCAAAACCCAATATGAAAACCAACATAATATACATCAAAACTACAACTTATCTATAGTGCGCATCATAGTAAAATCGTCCAAACATCTCGATAAAGAAGCATGCAAGAACCCCTTTTTGAAAATCGCCGTTTGATACACGTGCCACGGCATAAGTAGCGGACGTTTATTTTTAAAAAAAATAGCTATATATATATATATATATATATATATATATATATATATATCTTTTATTTAACATACACGTCCCGCCTGGTTATCAAATCAATAGTAATGATTATAAAAACATACTGATCAAACTGAAATCAATCCCAATCACATCATAAAAATATCATGTGCGTCCGGTGCGCACTGAAATCGAAACCAAATACAGATGCCACGAATTCACACAAAAACAAAACTGAGTGCAACAGGTGTGCACCAAAAACATCTGTCAAGTGCAACGGGCGTGCACGACTCTAATATCAGGTGCATCTAATCTGCACAAAATCACGATTTAGTGCATCTGGTGTGCACAAATCGTATCAGGTGCACCGAATGTGCGCAAGAATCTCAATCAGGTGCACATGGTGTACGAAAACATACACCGAATATCAAAATCGAAATCACAGTACGAAAATGCATGAAAACTAGGTCGAAGCATATGTCAAAATCATGTGTAACCCATATGCACGAAATCAAATCAAAATCTCAAAATGTATAAAACCAAATCGAGTGTACTAGGTATGTACAAAACAACATCAATACAACTGATATATGAAGCACAATAGAATGTAATGAATGCACACACAAGAAATACCAATCGTAGAACAAAATCCTCAAAATACCAAAAAAAAAATCCAATCAACGGAAATATGAAATTCAAATCACCAAATCACAATCGTAAACACTATCGTCAATGTGCGCCTCTTTCCCCCTTTCCTCTGGTGTCGACTGCTTCGAACTTGTCTCTTCATAGGTGTGCTGACTGCGCTACCAATGGCAATACTCATATCTAAAGTCTCCCACGTAGTCGATCCCTTCACCTGATATCCGGACTACATTAAACTTTTCGATCGATCCATCAAAATCCCATAATTCCCCGAGAGCTCAACACTCAAGTACAGTTTAAAAATATCCGGTACATACCCTAGCATCGATGGTCCAGCCGTAGAAGGGCAAACCCAAGCCTCACTAATGGTACGGCGGAACTGCCGTAAACCCTAAGGTTCAAGGGCGTTCTCGTGGTCATTATGTCGAATTAGGGTTTCATTCTTCTAGAGGGTCCATCGAAATACCTGCATGTTCTTCCGAATACCTTAAACTTGAGAAATGGGTTTATGACAATCGTTCGAATCCTTTAAGTTCGTCTGGACGGCATGTGAATACCCTTCATCCGCATGCTAAACAATGCTCCAATCCTCAAGAATGAACGATACCCTAATGGTTATCGCATTCGAGCCGCAGCTCCTTCTGCCCGTGCGCCCGTGGTAACAGAAACCACCCTCCGATATCGACGAAGATAGATCAACGGAACGAATGAAATGCGGTGCAAAAAAATGTACATCCTAAGGCTACTTAAGAAGAGTAGCGTATCGTAAGTATACCACGGATCATACCCACGGTACGTCACTCTACCTAAGTCGCCTACTCCATCAACCAAGGGTCACCCTAGACATATACAAGGTTAAACCTAGCGCTCTGATACCAACTTTGTCACGACCCGAAAGTACGGAACATGACCGGCACTTAGATTACGAAGCATCTAGAGGCGTAAAGTAACCTAAGTAAGCCGAAACACAGAAATCTAAACCATAAAAAGAAGAAGAAGTAAAGGAAAACATGTAGAAAACAAGTTTAAAAGCAACATCCAATTTTCTCAAAAATTTCGGCAGAGTCTCCTTTGTAAAAACTGGCCCCAAACGGGTACAAACAAGAATAATATATATACAAACAATAAAAAGCATCCCCGAACAGGAGCTAGCTCTACGCCAAAAGGCGGAAACAACCACATCAATGCACAATAGTATACAACGCCAAAGGGCGAGGCTCAAAATTCAAAAGAAAACAAAACCACCAGATATCATAATAATACAAGCGTGACTCTAAGGTCGAAATAAACAACTGATCCAGTAAACTATCAGGTAATACAAGTTTGGTTGATGGAGTTTTCTAGATACAAATGAAATAATAAAAGTACAATGGCGGTCCAGATACAAGTGAACCAACCTACCGTGCAAATCACCCTGAATGAAAAGATGTGCCCGCAAGCTGCCAGGAAAACCTGTACATCGAACCTGTAATAAAATTTGGCACAACGGGGGTGAGTTGCCAACTCATGAGTAGAAGATATCTGCGTAAAGAAATCGAATGCACGACGCTGTCCTACGTCATAATAATATACTAATATACTGCTAGTCATCAAGTAAAGACAGGATAATAAGCTACGTGTAAATGCAAATGCTCCGTGCTCGTATCAGTGCCTCATATAGAACTATGTCATGTGAATGAGTATGCATGCACCATGAATGTGAAATAACCAATCCTGAAATCTAGATATATCTGTATAAGAAATCTTTAACTTTTATCATGGTAAAATGTGTATAGAAATCTGAAATATCAACGATGAAATCCATGGAAATCCGTGTAAAGCATCGACACAAAACATGTAAATCTCAAGTCTCAATACCACATAATCTCAATGTCTCATAGTCTCAATATCTCGGGCTCCGTCAGTCCGCATCGGCCCATATCATCAAATCTCACGACAACGGTCGGTATCCTCCGGATATCCGCCGCGCCAGACATCACCGGTAGGTAGTCCTCCCCTGCCAGGCTCATCTTCTACAACTCGATCTTCTTGCCCCGGGCTACCATACCGGGCCCACCATGTACCCGAGACGGTTCATCCACACCTTGAATCGGGTCTCAAAATCCAACAGAAAACATGAAATCTAATGGTGGACGACACATACATCACGAGAAAACCGCATCTTATGTTTTAAAAAGAAAGGAGGAGAGAGAGATAAGTTTTTATATATTCTTGCGGTTTTCCCCAAAAATCCAGAAATCTCATAGAAATCCAAAATCCCAAAATCATGAGTAAGTATATGATAAGTGTCGGCATATGCCCCATAATACTGCATGATAACATGAAAATGCGAATGCATGAAATGTCTAAGTAATAAATACCATATCTATACTAACACCAGAGAGTAATCACAATATTATATCGATCTAGCTGTTAGCTGATTGTATCAATAAAAGATAATATGATCTAAAGTGTACGTGACATAGCAATTACCGCTGATGATATGTGTGAGCCGGCAAATAAGTGTGCGTGGAATATGCGCATCATCGGTAATGGTGCTGGTGTCCTAACATGCAAAGTTTTATACTGATTATAGAAACATATGTATGAACATGCAACATTATGATTACGGTATGAATGTAAAGACGAATGTGTAATAACCACTCATCTGCGATATACAAGTATAACTACAACTATATGACTCGAGTCTAAACTAGTGTCTATCTAACCTCCTAAGAAACTAAACCTAAGAAACTAGTCAATAAGAAATAAGAGTCCACCTAAGGTCTGAATCCATATCTCTAATAGTCGGCGATCCAGCCTCAATAGCGTCACGTACGTAGTACGGCTTCCTCGAATCAAGAGTGCGGATCAATTATCATATCTACGCCTCGTACGGTAAAATTCATCGTACGGCATCCCAATATCGGGGTACGGGTCAAGTATCTCCTACGTGTCTCATCATTCGTATAATATCATCATCAACACATGTCAAGATCAAGGTGCTATACTGTAATCGCATACATCATATATCATTGCCAGTATAAATATACATCGTTAATTTATCCTCAGAAATATCATGTATATGTATCATATTGTGATTAAGTCACACTTAGATCATATCGTAATCAAGTCACACCTATATGATATCGTAATCAAATTACACATATATCATGTCGAAATCAAGTCCCACCAATATGATATCGTAATCAAGTTACACATATCATGTTGAAATCAAGTCACACATATATGATGTCGTAATCAAGTCACACCTATATGATATTATATCGGAATTTCAGGCACAGGTTACGGTCCGGGTTCTATTTTAGAGTCCCATGTACTTCAATATCGTCACCAACCTTTATTATTGTTCATGTATACAAATCCATTATCTCATTTTCTAATGATCTGCTAACATCAAAACACGACTGTATAGCCAAGAATCACGGCATCAGCCCAGTTATATTGTTTCATTCCCGTGTATCATATCACATCCTTGTATCACATATACGTATTGTGTATATATATATACATACATCTAGTCCTATATATATATATATACATATACGTATACACCACGTCGAGTCTCAGTGTGTGCGTGTGTATGTATTTACGTGAAACCTACGAATCTCTTCCAAGGTATTCATCCTCTGGTATGGTCTTTCTAAATCAGTCTAGTCCAACCTAGGGTCATTACTAGGGTCCTACTCATCAAGAATCTAAGGTCACTTCTGTCTTCCTAATAACAATAAGTACTATCCCTATTCTACGTTTGCGGGGGTTCTAAACGCCATCCATCCGACCTCCCCCCGTAGATATACATCTACTCACCTGGTCCTTGTCTGCCGAAAACGATGTCGCCATCCTCTTCTTCATCGTCCACAGTCCACGTGAGGGGTACCTATACGTAAACACATATAATATCATAAACTGGATCACGAACAATATCAAAACGACGCACGAAACGCGCATAGGTTAAAACCTATGTTCCGCTCATACAAAAGAACCAAATATCGCTCGATATCGGCGTACAAACGCCGATTGATCGAGATAAACATCAACAAACAACTCATATTTTTAAAACTCATCACTTATAATACAAAACATGATTTAATTCATCGAAACCCTAAAAATCGATCAAATCGTCCGATTTCGAAAAACCCGAAAAAGCCAATTTACCGTTTTACTTCAAAACTCGATATTTAAAAGAAACTAATGGTCATAATATTCATTAAATAACCTAACTAGATTATAGAAACCATTACCATATTTTTAACACCCTACTTTACATTAGTTTGAAAATTCTAGTTTGCAAACTTGCCCGATTTCGATACTTTTAAGCAAAATTTCACAATATCACAACTAAACATGATTTTGCATGAATTAATGCATTAAACTAAAATTCATGATGATAATGATATAATGAAACCATAAATTATATTTTAAATTTCATTTATTTAAGAATTTCCAAAATCTAGTTAGCAAAATCGCATTTTTATTAGTATTTTTCAATTATCAATAGAAACTAGTAACCAATTTAAGTTTTTCATTCCACCAACAAGTTAATATTCTCATTAAAACCACAATCTAGTGTTACAAACATTAATGGAAATTTTATCTCACCAATATATACAATTTATAGAAATGTAGTTTGCAAAATGGATTAATTTAAACAATTTTGGATAAACAATTTACAATATATCATCCATACAAGATTTTCCACTTCTAAAAATGTTAAACTAGTTATTATAACCCTACTTAATTAATAAAAACAATAACTTAATTTTATAAACCCTAACTTGAATTTTAAAACTTGTAGATAGAAATTATTTATTAAATCTAATTATGCTTAAATGAAACATCTAATAACAATAAATCAAAAGAAGAAGATTTATACCTCCTCAACATGAGATCCAAACATGAAAATAAGCCTCCAAAATGAATTCTTTCCATCTCCAAAATCCCCGTAAAGATGAGCAAAGAATAGAGGGTAGGAATTTATTAGGATTTTGTGGATTTTTTATTGAATTTTTGATGAATTTTGATGATTTTTTAATGCAAAAATTATGGAGGAAAAATTTTGGGGCTGCCCATGGAGGTGAGGCCGGCCATGAGGTGAGGAAAAGAGAGGAGAGTGAGAAAAGGTGAAGAAAAGTGTAGAAGGTTTCACAAAAATATCACACAATTAAGTCTTTTCATGAATTTATTTAAAAATTCTTTATTTTCTTCACTCCATTTGACCTAGAATGGTCTAGAACCATTGTATTACCATGATAAAAGTTAAAGATTTTATTTATACAGATATATCCAGATTTCAGGATTGATTTTTTTACATTCATGGTGCATGCATACTCATTCACATGACATATTACTATTTGAGGCACTGAAACGAGCACGGAGCATTTGCACTTACACGTAGTTTATTACCCTGCCATTACTAGATGACTAGTGATATAGTAGTGTATTATTATGACCTAGGACGGCGTCGTGCATTCGATTTCTTTTCGCAGATGTCTTCTACTCAGGAGTTGGCAACTCACCCCCGTTGTGCTAAATTTTATTACTGGTTCGATGTACAGGTTTCCTTGGCTGTTTGCTGGCGCATCATTTCATTCAGGATGATTTGCACGGTAGGTTAGTTCACTTGTATCAGGACTGCCGTTGTACTTTTATTATTTCACTTGTATCTAATAAGCTCCATCAACCAAACTTGTATTACTTGATAAGTTTTAAGGACCAGTTATTTATTTCGACCTTAGAGTCGCGCATGTATTATTGTGGTTTGGTGGATTTGTTTTCTTTTGAGTTTTGAGCCTCGCTCTTTGGCGTTGTATATTATTGTGCTTGGTGTGGTTGTTTCCGCATGTTGGCGTAGAGCTAGCTCTCGCTTGGGGATGCCTTTTTATTGTTTGTATGTATTTATTCTTGTTTATACCCGTTTGGAGCCAGTTTTTACAAAGGAGACTCTGCCGAAATTTTTGAGAAAATTTGATCTTGCTTTTAAACTTGTTTTCTACATGATTTCTTTCTTGTTCTTTTTATGGTTTAGATTTCTGGGCTTCGGCTTACTTAGATTACGTTGCACCTCTAGACACTTTGTAATCTAAGTGCCGGTCACGTTCCGTACTTTCGGGTCGTGACACTCATTATATCGGAATTCGTTGTAATTGGTGATATTTGAGGAAATCGCCTGGGTTGTTTGCTGGACGGCAAATATTTGGTTTTGAATATCCATTGTTATGCACCAATTTCAAATTGATATATCTGTACGTCTATTTTTATAGAGTGAGATATAACTTTTTGAAATTATGTCGATGACATTTACCTATATCAGTTGATGGTTTGGTAAGGAGCATTAAACAGCGGTGTAATTCTTCATAACCATAGTACAGTTTTCAACATACGACGCACAGGGAATGAGTTATTAGACTCAAGGGATTTATACAGAGTATTGTATGTTGTCCAGTGTCCATCAGGACAGAGGGGTTGGTACTCATACTATATTCTGTTTACTTGTGACTTCTCTAGTTCTTAGACATGTGTTTCGTAGAAACACAAGGTCCAAGTTTTGAGAAGTTATAGGTATAAGGATAAAGTAGAGAACCAGGTGTTGCAGGTATCAGGATTCTTCAAGGTGATTGAAGATGTAGATACTTGTGTATGGTATTCAGATGATAGTAATGATTAAGAGAACTTGCTTCTCTTTCAGGTTGCTCATAATTGTAAGCACTCCTAAGTTGAGTAATGCTGATCGGCCTCTCTCCATTTAGATGACATGCACTGGGGACAGTTGCATGATTTGAATCTGGTTCAATTAAATCAGTGCCTCTGTTTCTGTATTGGATATAGAACAGTTCATATCTTGACATTGTTAAGGTACGGGGAGTTGTCCGGCTTATGCTTAAAACCAGTCTGGATAACTCAAGGCACGTTTCTGTAATGACTGTTTGTGGGTTGACCCGGGCTATGACGAAGGTTGACTTTCTACCATCTGGAAGATCAATAGTGATATTGTTCTTGACTCGCCACAGTTTTAATAAAAATGTATTTTTTTTCAAAAACAGTAGTGGAAGTATGGTAGAACTGGAAGTGATTCCAGAACCGCAAACGATTACTGAAAATTTAATAAGAACCTAAAGATTCAATCTGGTTTGACATTCTATTGGCCACTCCGCAGATATGGTGGGTAACCTCAGGCACCCGAGAGGTACTCCGGTAGCCTCAAGGACGGTGACAGGGAGGTTCTTGTTTACCCAGTTTTGACATTACTGTTGTTCTAGGCTATGAGACCCGGCAGGAGGATGAGTATAGCGTCGTTCTAAACTAGCTTTAGAAGTGTACGTGTATATGACTCTGTCAGAGGGTTGTCGTAGTCAGTGGGAGCAGCGGAAGTATAGTGGACAAGTAGCTCATGTATATTTATAGACTAAAGCAGATATAGCGGAGATAGATCATCTATTTCTGATGTGACAGTCATAGGTTTGACTTCATCAGAATAAGGGATGGATCTGTTAAGAAGGTAGTAGGGTGTGATATCCTGGTATTTGGATGACATACACAGAGTAGGAAGTGAAATTCCTATACTACGATCGGTTATACTTTGGTTGTCACACAATGGTTTCTCCACATAAGATATGGATATTATATCAGACATTCTGGTTACTAGATCTATGGTTTTAGATCTAGATTTGGGTAGTTTCTCAATCTGGGTACTTAGACAGCATTCTAAAGGTATTTAGAATGGATGACTCCTGGCACGGTAGTGTACCTGCAGGTGATGGAGTCACCCTCTCTAAAGGTGTCTTACAGACTAAAAGGAAGAGGGATGTGCATGATTGGCAGATCACTTGCTTAGGCAATTGAGTCAATCATGAGATGTCAAGTACTACACCAGATGTTTTTGCACTAGATGCAATAGGTTGATATTGATCCAATCCTGGAGAAACATTCGGAAGCGGTTTTAGAACATAAGTGGATGTTCTAGGGATATGATAACAACAGCCTCTTTAGGGAGACAGTTATCATTCCAAGCTTCCAAGGTGACCTGGATGACAGATTGACTGTCAGAGTTATAGTTTTCCCTCTGATGAGGGGCAGTATTTTGGACAGGTGGTCCAAGCGGATACTGAGGGAGGCATGGCTCAGGATACTGATTGGTTTCAGTTGATGATACAGTCTAAGAAGTTTGGATTTGGAGTTCATTTATGAACTAGGTCCCATCAGATATCCAGACATATTCTAAAACAGGTATTACTCATTTCGGGAGATGGATTTCTCCGCGAACTTGAGATAAAGAGAGATATAGAAAGAAACATCAGGGCGGATCCACTCACTGAGGCTATTCCTCGAACGCAATAGTTTCGCAAACGAGCTTTGTGAGACTGATTAGTAAAGGAGTTGGGTGCTCGGTATCACACGGGCTGTGAGTATGCGACATCGCAATAATTAGCCTTGAGTGCAAGTAGGAGATTGTTGGATATAGTGCCCTCAGAGTCAATTATTGGATCACATGCACGTGATTGCAATGATTGAAGGAGGACCTATACCGGTAGGACAGTCTTACTCAAGATGATAGTATGCTATCTGGTTTATCTTTATCATCGTGTACTGCTTTAGGTGACCATACAGGTCGCTATTACACGTTGATAGAGCCCCTAGGATTCTTGCTTGACTGCCAGCAGTATGATGGCGATCATATATGTGGGAGCTGGGGTCTATAAGCACATCCTTAAAAGGTCCCTAGTCGTGGGAGTTTCGAAACAGGGCATCGATACTCCAGAGTAGACTAGTGTATACAGTCGAGACCCCGACGAGGGGCGGTGGCTGGTCTCATAAGCCACTGGTGTCAGTTGGTTCACCTAAGATGTATACAGGTGCTCATTGGGTTATGAGTACACCGGACAGGACCCGCCGGGAACATGCTAGTTGGTCTTATACCTGACGTCAGATAGCAGTTCCCTGGTGACATGTGTACAGGTTAGTTCATCGACCTGAGATCGTCATTTGTCTCGTGTGAGTTCCCACTGTACTTTGATTACTATCCTACCACGGCTTAAAGGAGTCGTGCAAACAGGTTTTAGTTGGGTACAGTCCCAAACCACATGGAGGCAGTGAGCGGATCTGCAGGGGTTCGTCTCTTCCGGTATTGGGGGTGAGGTCGCACTGTGTCTAGGAGAGCCATTACACGAAGTCCTTGACCAAGGCAAGAGATATACTGGTAGGTATTCCAGTAGTATCTCATGGTGTTCTGGGCTACACTTCGACATGACTTGTACCGCTTTTGGGGGTCTGACTTTTACCAACCCCCTAGGCCCACCATGCGATGTTCATAGACGAACGGACCAGACTGTACGGATATTTTCACTGACAGGCTCGGTAGGGTGTCAGGATGAGTTCGCTCATCGACGTCCCTTTTGGTCAATACCTGGTAGCCCGTTATGTACGGCTAATACCTCTGACGTGCTAGTGGTTAAATTCACGGCCAAAGTATTGACGAGTCTTTAGAGTCCCCCACAGACAGTTTCTCAAGTTTCGGGCGAAACGCTGTAGAGGCCGTATGGATATATGGCAGGGTTCGATCATATACGTGCGGTATTGCACGGATCATGATCGGACGGATAATACTAGCGGGCTTTGGTTTAAGCCGGATCCTAGTATTATACAGTGTAGATTTTGTCTCATTGCATTTGTATTCGGTCGGAGTACAAATGCGGGTATGTATATACAGTCTCGGGGTTTTCCTGTAATTTTTTACGAGATCGCTTTTTTGAAATTGCCAGTTTGCATTCCGTTTCAGCCATTTTCCTTTCTTTCTTTCCTTGGCTGAATTTTCTATGGAGGGGTATTTGCAAATGTGCAAATTAGCAAAATGGAGGGTGTTATTAAAGGAAAACTGGCCGAAACGGAATCCAAACTGGCAACTTCAAAAAACTGATCCCGTAATAAATTACAGGAAAACACCGCGACCGTGTATACATACCCGCATTTGTATTCCGACCGAATACAAATGCAATGAGACAAAATCTACACTGTAAAATACTAGGATCCGGCTTAAACCAAAGCCCGCTAATATTAACCGTCCGATCATGATCCGTGCAATACCGCATGTATATGATCGAACCCTGCCATATATCGCCTCTACAGCGTTTCGCCCGAAACTTGAGAAACTGTCTGTGGGGGACTCTAAAGACTCGTCAATACTTTTGGCTATGGATTTAACCACTAGCACGTCTGAGGTATTAGCCGTACGTAACGGGCTACCAGGTATTGACCAAAAGGGACGTCGATGAGCGAACTCATCCTGACACCCTACCGAGCCTGTCAGTGACAATATCCGTACAGTCCGGTCCGTTCGTCTATGAGCATCGCATGGCGGGCCTAGGGGGTTGGTAAAAGACAGACCCCCAAAAGCGGTACAAGTCGTGTCAGAGTGTAGCCCAAAACACCATGAGATACTACTGGAATACCTACCAGTAAATCTCCTGCCTTGGCCAAGGACTTCATGTAATGGCTCTCCTAAACACAGCGCGACCTCACCCCCAATACCGAGAGAGACGAACCCCTGCAGATCCGCTCACTGCCTCCATATGGCTCGGGACTGTACCTAACTAAAACCTGTTTGCACAACTCCTTTGAGCCGTGGTAGGGTAGTAATCAAAGTACAGTGGGAACTCACACGAGATAAATGATGATCTCAGGTCGATGAACTAACCTGTACACATGTCACCATGGAACTGCTATCTGACGTCAGGTATAATACCAACTAGCATGTTCCCGGCGGGTCCTGTCCGGTGTACTCATAACCCAATGAGCACCTGTATATATCTTAGGTGAAACAACTGACACCAGTGGCTTGTGAGATCGGCCACCGCCCCTCGTCCAGGTCTCAACTGTATACACTAGTCTACTCCGGAGTATCGATGCCCTGTCTCGAAACTCCCACAACTAGAGACCACTTTTAAGGATGTGCTTATAGACTACCAGCTCCCACGTATATGATCGCCATCATACTGCTGGCCGTCAAGCAAGAATCCTAAGGGCTCTATCAACGCGCAATAGTGACATGTAAGGTCACTTAAAGCAGTACACGATGATAAAGATAAACCAGATAGCATACTATCATCTTAAGTAAGACTGTCTTACGGGCATAGGTCCTCCCTCAATCATTGCAATCACGTGCCTGTGATCCAATAATTGACTCTGAGGGCACTATATCCAACAATCTCCCACTTGCACTTAAGGCTTATTATTGCGATGTCGCATACTCACAACCCGTATGATACCGAACACCCAACTCCTCTACTAATCAGTCTCACAAAACCCGTTTGCGAAACTATTGTGTTCGAGGAATAGCCTCAGTGAGTGGATCCGCCCTGATGTTTCTTTCTATGTCTCTCTTTATCTCAAGTTCGTGGAGAAAGCCATCTCCCAAAATGAGCAATACCTGTCTTAGTATATGTATGGATATCTGATAGGACCTAGTTCATAAATGAACTTCAAATTCAAACTTCTTAGACTGTATCGTCAACTGAACTTAATCAGTATCCTGCGCCACACCTCCCTCAGTATCCACTTGGACCACCTGTCCAAAATACTGTCCCTCGTCAGAGGGAAAACTATAACTCTGACAGCCACTCTGTCATCCAGGTCATCTTGGAAGCCTGGAATGATAACTGTCTCCTAAAAGAGGATGTTGTTATCATATCCCTAGAACATCCACTTATGTTCTAAAACTGCTTCCGAAAGTTTCTCCAGGAGAGGATTAATATCAACTTACTGCATCTCGTGCAAGAACAATATCTGGTGTGGTACTTGACATCTCATGATTGACTCAATTGCCTTAAGCAAGTGATCTGCCAATCATGCACTTCTCTCTCCCTTTTAGTCTGTAAGACACCTTTAGAAAGGGTGACTCCATCAACTGCAGGTACACTACCGTGCCAGGAGTCGTCCATTCTAAATACCTTTAGAATGCTGTCTAAGTACCCTGATTGGGACACCTCCCAAATCTAGATCTAAAACCATAGATCTAGTAACCAGAATGTCTGATATAATATCCAATGTCCTATGTGGAGAAACTACTGTGTGACAACCAAAGCATAACCGATCGTAGTATAGGAATTTCAATTCCTACTCTGTGTATGTCATCCAAATATCAGGACATCATACCCTACTACCTTCTAAACAGATCCATCCCCTATTCTGATGAAATCAAACCTATGACTGTCACATCAGAAATAGATGATCTATCTCCGCTATATCCGCTTTAGTCTATAAATAGACATAAGCTACTTGTCCACTATGCTTTCGCTGCTCCCACTGACTACGACAACCTTCTGGCAGAGTCATATACACGTACACTTCTAAAGCTAGTCTAGAACGATGCTATACTCATCCTCCTGCCGGGTCCCACAGTCTAGAACAACAGCAATGGCAAGTCTGGGTAAACAAGAACCTCCCTGTCACCGTCTTTGAGCATATCGAATTACCTCTCGGGTGCCTGAGGTTGCCCACCATATCTGCTGAGTGGCCAATGGAATGTCAAACCAGATCGAATCTTTAGGTTCTTATCAAATTTTCTGTAATCGTTTGTGGTTCTGGAATCACTTCCAGTTCTACCATACTCCCACTACTGTTTTCTGGAAAAAAAATCCATTTTACGAAAACTGTGGCAAGTCAAGAACAGTATCACTATTGATCTTCCAGATGGTAGAAAGTCAACCCTCGTCATAGCCCGGGTCAACCCACAAACAGCCATTACAGAAACGTGCCTTGAGTTATCCGGAGTCTGGTTTTAAGCATAAACCGGACAACTCCCCGTACCTTAACATTGTTAAGATATGAACTATTCTATATCCAATATAGAAACAGAGGCACTGATTTAATTGGAATCAGATTCAAATCATGCAGCTGTCTCCAGTGCATGTCAACTAAATAGAGAGAGGCCGATCAACATTACTCAACTTAGGAGTGCTTCCAATTATGTGTAACCTGAAAGAGAAGCAAGTTCTCTTAATCATTACTATCAACTGAATACCATACACAAGTATCTACATCTTCGATCACCTTGAGAATCCTGATACTTGCAACGCTTGGTTCTCTACTTTATTCTTATACCTATAACTTCTCAAAACTTAGACCTTGCATTTCTACGAAACACATGTCTAAGAACTAGAGAAGTCACAAGTAAACAGAATATAGTACGACCCCTCTGTCCTCATGGACACTGAACAAAATACAATACTCTGTATAAGTCCCCTGAGTCTAATAACTCTTCCCTGTGTGTCGTAGGTTGAAAATTGTACTTATGGTTAAGAAGAATTACACCGTTGTTTAATGCTCCTTACCTAACCATCCACTAATATAGGTAAATTTCATAGACATAATTTCAAAAAGTTATATCTCACTTTATAAAAATAAACGTACAGATATATCAATTTGAAATTGGTACATAACAGCGGATATTCAAAACCAAATATTTGCCGTCCGGCAAACAACCCAGTCGATTTCCTCAAATATCACCAATAACAACGAACCCCGATATAATGAGGATGATCACCCAATTCCCAATAACTTACTCCCACTCATCATTTGTAAAACCATACAGATGTGAGAATCAAACCTGGTAAATACATACCCTGGAGTAAGGGCTAATCGGGAAATCAGTTTTCGTTTAACAGTACACAGTGAAACTGAAACATGTAAATGTTTCGAAGGGGTATCCGGGTATTCTTAGTAATGCCTTTTCCATTATCAGATTCACAACTGTAACCGTATATTTCTATGCCATCTCTCCAAATCCCTTTATATGTCTTTAGTCATTACCTTCTGTACACCCTCTTAGGCTAAATGGTTTTCTTCCTTCCCTACCGTTCGGCACTAGCCTATGGTTTGGAAGAAGACTATCCAATAAGCATAATGGGTGTACTGTCCTAATCCTAGGAGCACTCGCAACTCGAGAGAAGGTAAAAATAAAAGACACCTGAATAAACCTTATTCCTATTTCTCCTGAACCAGAATCCATCCCCGAACTGGAACAAGTTCCTTCGAGTTCGTATATAACCATACGATGGAGTATCCAATAAACTGTGGATCTTCGTAGTGATACAGAGTGTTCTGGAGAAATACGAAGGTGATGTAGGATTGGCGAAGAAATACTTGGTTTGGTCGTGAATAGCAGTCGCAGTTTACTTTGCTCTCTTACTAATCCCTTTATTTGTCTTAACTTATTACCTTCTGTACACCATCGTTAGGCTAAATGGTTTTCTTCATTCTCTACCATTCGGCACCTACCTATGGTTTGGAAAAAGACTATCCAATTAGCGTAATAGGTGTACCGTCCTAATCCAAGGAGCACTCGCAACCTGAGAGAAGGTAAAAGAAAAAGACAACTGAATAGTCCTATTCGTTTTCTCCAGAACCAGAAATCATCCTCGAATCTGGAACAAGTTCCTTCGAGTTCGTATATAACCATACGATGGTTTTATCCAATGGAAGTGGATGTTCATAGTAATACGGGGTGTCCTGGAGAAAAGGGTAAAAGTAGGAGTGGCAATGAGGTATGCAACTCTGACAATCCAAAAGCCAGTGTTATAAGAAGGTTCGGTTAACTTGGTCACTGAGTCATAGTCAAGGGTCGGGTCATGGTCGCTGCCAAAGAGAGAGAGAGAGAAAAGAAACACTCAGCGTGCACTCTAACCTAGATCAGAATGGTTATCACTTTATCTAATCAAGAAACCTCCCACTGTAACCTCAAATTCTCCTCCAAACCTGAAAGAAGAATTAGTCGAGATCACCCGAGGAGTAAACCAACTCATCAGTGGGAATCGGGATCCAACTATTGTAATACCCGGTTCATTTATATACGCCTATATCCGTATTTCTCTTTAACCTATAAAATTTTTATTTATAATTATTTATTATTTTTAAAAATCCTAGTAAACCCAAACTTACCTCATCAGCCATTCTTTTTTAAATAAACTTATTTCCTTTTCATTTTTCCCCTTAATTCCATTCCCAGCTCAAAAGAACTTTTCCCAATTAATCGATATACATAAAACCCTTTTTCCTACCCAGCAGCCGGCCCTTTCTTTTCCCTCATTTTTAATAATTCCCTGCGGCCCACTCCCTTCTTTCTCACCAAATTTCCTTTAATTCTTCCTGGCCCAACATCCAAGCCCACGGCCGCTTCAACCCGACCCGACCCGCCTTCTCTTTCTCCCCCAACGGCTACTCTCCATTATTCCCGCTCCCTGCCACTCGCGTTCCGCCTCCTCCGCCCACGCTCGCGCCCACGTCGCTGCGACGTTACCCCTCGCGCTCCCCTCTCTAACCCCGTCGCCCTCATCTCCTTCTCACTCTCCTTCCTCTCAAAACTTTTTCCCACGAACCCACTCCCGCAGCCTCTGCCAACTCCTTCACTCGCCCCACCGCCGACGGCGACGACCACAACCCCTCACCACTCTCCCTCGCTCATTCCTCCTCCACTCAAGAATCCCAACGCACTCGTGCCACGTCCACACCACCGTCGTACCCATCACCGAGCCCCTCCTCCTTCGCCACGTCACCTCCACCGATCACGACTCCCTCTCCCCGACCGCTCTTCACCGACGACGACCCGAACTCACCACCGCCTACCTCCTCCATCGACCGAGCACCCCCTCACCTTCTTCCCCCTTCAGCTCCCTCACCCGACCTCCTCTCTCATCACCTCAATCTCTGTCCCCCTCACTCCCGTTCTCCCTCTCTCAAGCCCACGCCCACACCTCCTCCATCGCCATCACCCTACTCCGCCGGCCATCTCGTCGGGCCCCTCGTCACCGCCCCTGCAATCTCCCTCTCTCGATCTCTCTCTCTCTTGATCTCTCTTTCTCTCTCTGCCTCTCTCTCACTCTCTCTGTTCTCTCCCTTTCTCTCTTTCTCACTCTGTCTCTGTTCTCTCTCTCTAACTTTCTCTCTATATATAAAATTCTCTCTCCCTCTCTCTCTGCATCTCGATCTTCGGCATATCAATTCAAGGACAACTTAGAGCAGTGAAGAAAAGAAAGGCACGGAGAGTAACGGGATTGATTACAATCGTCTGAGTCCAAAAGCTGAACCTGTGCTACGCCCGTGACGCAATCATGCTATTGGTACTGCCGTGCATCGCCAAAATGTCTCCAGGCAAGTTCCCTACTTTCTACATGCAACTTTATGTTAATTACAAATTACAATCGTATAGATTCCATATTGTTCTTTTCCGTTAAACTATACGGCGTAACTGTTCGATGCATGATCCCTATGGTAATCCTCATCTGATTTGACGGAACTCAATTGCATGGTCTGGCCCGTAAGGTAGTGAACCTATTGTGTAAATCTCATTTGAAGATACGACTATTAACGACTAAAATGTATACCCCTAAGTATACCTGTAAAACTGGAAAATTCTTGTACCTGAAAACCGTTAAAATCACAATAAATTATGTACCTACTGGAATGATGCGTTCGAGGGCTAAAATCGAAGCCGACTCGATGAACTATAACCCTATGCAAGTTTCTATTTGTTTCTGTACTTAAACTGTGACAATATTTGGATCGGAGTGCGACTCTGGACTGCAGTCCAGAGCGACTCTGTTTACTGTGTGCTGTCCCGTAATGGGTACCACCCTGTTTCCTTAACTCATAGGTTATGGAACTCCACTGTTTATTAAAGGTAAAACTTTTATCTAGATAACACAAGTGGTTTCACCCTGTTTCGTCATCATTTGCTATTTAACCTGTAATTTAAAAGATCAGGACGTATAACAGTCCCAACAGAATCAGAGGTGACATACTAGTATTGAACAGTATATATCTCCTGACGTACAGATGCGATTGAGAATACGTCTATTGCGTTGGAAAGCTTACTGAAAACCTTAGATTTCATTCAACTGTAGCGTCGCTAAAATCTGATCCCAACTATGATTAAAATGCGTTACGAAACGGACTTCCGATTCTGAAACAGGATTTTCAGCCGTGAACGCTTAAATGAAATGGCCATAACTAATGATCCTGAAACCCGATTGTCTTAAAAACAAAGTCACTGGATAGATAATTGAACATACTATTTAATCCCCATTCATTGTTTCGCTAAACTGTACACATATGATTTATGATAAATTATGCAAGTGGTAGATTACTGATTTATGATAACCTAATCATGCTTTACATACTGTTTACTCATCATATCATACTTATGTCACTGCATTGATGATCTAGTGATCATGCGCATTACCCAGTATTAGGTATTAGTGATGATTGTGGCAAGTACGTTAGTGTTCGTGCATAAGTGAATAAGTGAGAGTGACACGTACTTGTACACAATCAGTGAACCTTATTATTCTATTGCATTGTCGACGTCTGTGGGACGCGTGTATGTGTGACTATAAGTGGTATGGGACACTTATGGAAACTCTTGCATGGGTGTCACAAATAAGACATCAGACTCTGCCATTTATCTTGGGTATTAGTCAGGACGTGCTTGATGGAGATCCCGTCTCCAATTCTCACGCAGACTTGTCACAGATCGACTGGTATTTAGGGTTATGGTCAGCGTTTGATGTAGACTACGGGGTGTGGGGTAGTTTGAGTGTGAGTTCAACACAATCTCGGGAGTCCCATGCCTGCTTATATATATGGAGATTTACAGGGTACATGATTATTACCGTGAGTTACATGTTGGGCCCGTGGTCCCTTGCCCTTGGGTTCTACCTTTGGGTGGAGGACACTCGCGAGTGGTTGACTCTCACACTTGGACTGACGATAAGCTTAGTGACCTGTACAGTTAGACTTAGAGACTGATAGGGATAATGGCATTAATATATATTACTTACCGTTGTTGACATACCTGGCATACTATTTTACTGCTTTACTGTCCACTTGATTTATTAGACACTTCTTTAGTTACTGCATGTTCATATCTATACCGTTTTGATTTACTGTTATATATATCTATTATCACTGTTCGAGTTGTCACTTGTATCTATGTATTGTATTGCTATTGTTTCGCTCTGACGACCTGAGTATGCATGCTTAGTGTGAGGAGTAGATTTAGCCGGGACCAGGACCAGACGCACATCACGGACATCTTGATTAGCTATCCAGAGTTATACCCTTTTGTTTCCCATCAGGTCAGTTCTTTATATTGTTTTGTTCCAGTTACTGCATTTCTCATTACCTGCGCATTATTTACTGTTTACCACGTAAAGCTAGAAGCTGAAGTGTGACTACGGCAGGACATTACCTTGACCGTAGGAGCATGGCTGGCCTTGTCAACCCCTCGTATTCCGTATTTTGGGAAGCGGGGCGTGACATGGTTTACTTGGTATCAGAGCCAGGTTTTGCCTCGATTGGGATTGCAGTTTTCCGTGTATAGCTTGACAATCTAAGACATCCGTCGGTCTAGGTTGTAAACTTGTCATTCTTTATCCATATTCACATTGTGTGTGTTCTGCTATTCATTCGCTAGGGTTTCAGGTGACTTAGCGAAGTTACGTGGTTGTAATTGTGAACTACATCATAGTTACACTACCGTACTCTGTTTAAGTGACTTAGAGTCATACAGTTGATTTCCACTTGTAATGAATTTCATCACATCTGATATCCTTGAATCCTTGCCCAATCCGTATTATATTTTGATTCTTATAGCTTGTGCCTTATATCGTCCTCAAAATTATTGTTTTAGGATCATGTCGTCCAACGACTCTTCCTCTATCTCCACTCCCTAGAATCAGACCATTGAGATTCTGAGTGTACTGCAAGGTCTGAAGGAAGCCCAGGAGCGAACAAACGACTTGTTAGCTGAAGGACTGAGAAGGCAGGTGAATCAGGCACCAACGGGAGTTTCCAATCGTAAAGGGATCCTTGTTAGACGGGGAAAAGAGAAGAAGATGAAGCGCCCATTTGTTTCCCCGATACAGAAGCAACAGAAGACTCAATGTTGTGGGTACTGTAAGAGGCCAGGACATCTTCAGAGGGATTGTCGCCGCGCCCAAGGGAAATGTCTGATTTGCGGATCCAGCGAACATCTCATCAACGGTTGCCCAAAAAGGAAGGAGCTACAAGGAGGAGATTCGACCACACTCTCCACTTCTGCCAAGTGGTGATTATTGCGTAATTCGAACCTCGAGGATAGGGCGGACCCAGTGCAGGATTCAACTCGCATGACGAGAATGCAGCGGTCTAGTAGTCAAAGAAGAATTTTCATGTTTTCTACTTTCAGTAGTAATGTTGTCATCCTCTTATAAATATTTCTTTTCATTTGAAATCTTGTATCCGTCGAACTTTTAGTTGAATGCAATAAAACTTTGAATCGTAGCATGTGTAACATTCTCTTGCTTTCCTCTTATTTATACTATTCTTTACCACAGCATTTTAATTCTGATTTTTCAGTTCCTTCCCACCGCGTATTTTCCTATACTCCGTACCCTTAGCTATTTTCTTGATGTGTTCCGTTGTCTAATCATGACTCTTACTTTTCAGGCCATGGCCTACCCTAGAGCAGCGCCGCATCTAAATGAGGATACACAGTCATGCGTTTCCTTAGGCCGCACGCTGATGAGTTCTGACGATGAGATCAACGGCCCCCAGGTCATCTTCGAAAACAGCGATTCCGAGGACGAAGGAGCTGCCGCCCCAGAGGTTGACATGATAGGCGATTCCGACGAAGAGGAAGGAAACCCTGAAGAGAACCCGATAGAGGAAGATCCCGAGGAAGACCCGATAGGAGAAAATCAAGTGGAGGAAAATCCCATGGAAGAGAATCCAGAAGAAGAGAATCACATGGAATCAGACCTCGATGAAGAAGCTCCAGCCGAGGAAGAAGGACCAGAAGGACAAGACCCTGCTGTGGAAGAACTCCCAATGGCGGTCTCCGTGAGGCGCTATGGAAATGGACGTCCCTACCTGAGTGCACGAGCCTACCGCAACCTGCTGAACCTCCACAACCGCGGCTGGCGGGATTTTTAGCTGTTGTCCTTGCTGGCCAAATGAATCTGTGTATAGTTTAGGGCCACCTTTCGTTTTTGAGAATGCTTTGTTTAGAATCTTCTGGAATGAAATAAATTATTGAGTTCGCTAATCTTTCGATTATCTTGGTTCACTTGATGCTTGATTATTTCTCATATACATTTATTTCTTTTCTTGCTGAAATCCCTGACTGTCCACCCCTACTCCTTACATTGTTTTAACCCTCACTGAGATTAACAAGTACCGCACCCAATCTTTTAGAGGTCTACCCTTCGTCCTTCGTCTATGCCTCGTTTGAGATCCTTCTGGGAGGGAAATTGATAGTAAAATTTCCAAGTTAACTGACCCTTCGGATTTTGATTCACATGATGTACCGACCGTTGTCCTCCCCATACTTTTTCCCTTGTAGTCCTTTGCTGCTCACCCTTACTTCCTGTGCTGACCCGGCCCCAATCTCTTCGACTTTCAGTCTAAAAGCCGTCACACTCCGACCTTTGAATGAGACACACTCCATTGTAATCCCTACCCTAGCTAGCCCTATACATTTTATTGCTTTTTCCTATTACCCTAAATATATTTAGGGACATTATTGCTCGAAATTTGGTTTTCATTATTTTGTATTTATCGAAGAGTGCGTGTTATTAACTACTTAGTTTTATGTATTTTGAGCACACTACTATCATCCTCATTTTTTTCAGTAGTGCAACCTTACACCGCGCATATTTTTGTTCCATGTTCCTTATTTTCACTATGTGGGTTTTTTTTAAGTTATTTTAAAACTATTTGATCGATACATTATCCTAAAATGTTTTAACCTACCGACAACTCTTTCACTACTTTATTGTCGTTACTTTATTTTCGGGTATTGTGCCTATGGTTACTACTATCAATGGTTGTGCCTTATACTTATTATTTCTGCTCTGCTACTTTTGATATACTTATATGTGCACATATTTGGGTTTCGATTTTTATCGAACACGTCTTGATTATTATTGTTCGTTATTGTTATCTATATTCTCGTATATATGTAGTTGCCCTATAATTGTTCCTGCCTTATACCTATTTGGACCTATCTTTTTGTATGTTATTCTTACGTATATATACCTTCACAATTTATCCACCCGTTTTAAGTAAACCACTAGTGTTCGATGTAGTAACTTTTCGCTTATTTATTTATAGCTTGTCGTTCTTTGAAATTTCGAGGACGAAATTTTTGTAAGGGTGGTATGATGTAATACCCGGTTCATTTATATACGCCTATATCCGTATTTCTCTTTAACCTATAAAATTTTTATTTATAATTATTTATTATTTTTAAAAATCCTAGTAAACCCAAACTTACCTCATCAGCCATTCATTTTTAAATAAACTTATTTCCTTTACATTTTTCCCCTTAATTCCATTCCCAGCCCAAAAGAACTTTTCCCAATTAATCAATATACATAAAACTCTTTTTCCTAGCCCAGCAGCCGGCCCTTTCTTTTCCCTCATTTTTAATAATTCCCTGCGGCCCACTCCTTCCTTTCTCACCAAATTTCCTTTAATTCTTCCTGGCCCAACATCCAAGCACACGGCCGCTTCAACCCGACCCGACCCGCCTTCTCTTTCTCCCCCAACGGCTACTCTCCATTATTCCCGCTCCCAGCCACTCGTGTTCCGCCTCCTCCGCCCACGCTCGCGCCCATGTCTCTGCGACGTTACCCCTCGTACTCCCCTCTCTAACCCCGTCGCCCTCATCTCCTTCTCACTCTCCTTCCTCTCAAAACATTTTCCCACGAACCCACTCCAGCAGCCTCTGCCAACTCCTTCACTCGCCCCACCGCCGACGGCGACAACCACAACCCCTCACCACTCTCCCTCGCTCATTCCTCCTCCACTCGAGAATCCCAACGCACCCGTGCCACGACCACACCACCGTCGTACCCATCATCGAGCCCCTCCTCCTTCGCCATGTCACCTCCACCGATCACGACTCCCTCTCCCCGACCGCTCTTCACCGACGACGACCCGAACTCACCACCGCCTACCTCCTCCATCGACCGAGCACCCCCTCACCTTCTTCCCTCTTCAGCTCCCTCACCCGACCTCCTCTCTCATCACCTCAATCTTTGTCCCCCTCACTCCCGTTCTCCCTCTCTTAAGCCCATGCCCATGCCTCCTCCGTCGCCATCACCCCACTCCGCCGGCCATCTCGTCGGGCCCCTCGTCACCGCCCCTGCAATCTCCCTCTATCGATCTCTCTCTCTCTTGATCTCTCTTTCTCTCTCTGCCTCTCTCTCTCTCACTCACTCTCTCTCTCTTTCTCCCTCTCTCTGTTCTCTCCCTCTCTTTCTGTCCTCTCTCTCTCTCTCTGTTCTCTCTCTCTAACTCTCTCTCTCTCTATAAAATTCTCTCTCCCTCTCTCTCTGCATCTCTATCTCCCGCATATCAAGTCAAGGACAACTTAGAGCAGTGAAGAAAAGAAAGGCACGGAGAGTAACGGGATTAATTACAATCGTCTGATTCCAAAAGCTGAACCTGTGCTGCGCCCGTGACGCGATCGTGCTATTGGTACTGCCGTGCATCGCCAAAACGTCTCCAGGCAAGTTCCCTACTTGCTACATGCTACTTTATGTTAATTACAAATTACAATCGTATAGATTCCATATTGTTCTTTTCCGTTAAACTATACGGCGTAATTGTTCGATGCATGATCCTTATGGTAATCCTCATCTGATTTGACGGAACTCAATTGCATGGTCTGGCCCATAAGGTAGTGAACCTAGTGTGTAAATCTCATTGGAAGATACGACTATTAACGACTAAAATGTATACCCCTAAGTATACCTGTAAAACTGGAAAATTCTTGTACCTGAAAACCGTTAAAAACACCATAAATTATGTACCTACTGTAATGATGCGTTCGAGAACTCAAATCGAAGAAGACTCGACGAACTATAACCCTATGCAAGTTTCTATTTGTTTCTGTACTTAAACTGTGACAATATTTGGATCGGAGTGCGACTCTGGACTGCAATCCAGAGCGACTCTGTTTACTGTGTGCTGTCCCGTAATGGGTACCACCCTGTTTCCTTAACTCGTAGGTTGTGGAACTCCACTGTTTATTAAAGGTAAAACTGTTATCTAGATAACACAAGTGGTTTCACCCTATTTCGTCATCATTTGCTATTTAACCTGTAATTTAAAAGATCAGGACGTATAACAGTCCCAACAGAATCAGAGGTGACATACTAGTATTGAACAGTGTATATCTCCTGACGTACAGACGCGAATGATAATCCGTCTCTTGCCTTGAAAACCTTACTGAAAACCCTAGATTTCATTGAACTGTAGCGTCGCTAAAATCGGATCCCAACTGGGATTAAAATGCGTTTCGAAACGGACTTCCGATTCTGAAACCGGATTTTCAGCCGTGAACGCTTAAAATGAAATGGCCATAACTAATGATCCTGAAACCCGATTGTCTTAAAAACAAAGTCACTGGATAGATAATTGAACATACTATTTAATCCCCGTTCATTGTTTCGCTAAACTGTACACATATGATTTATGATAAATTATGCAAGTGGTAGATTACTGATTTATGATAACCTAATCATGCTTTACATACTGTTTACTCATCATATCATACTTATGTCACTGCATTGATGATCTAGTGATCATGCGCATTACCCAGTATTAGGTATTAGTGATGATTGTGGCAAGTACGTTAGTGTTCGTGCATAAGTGAATAAGTGAGAGTGACACGTACTTGTACACAATCAGTGAACCTTATTATTCTATTGCACTGTCGACGTCTGTGGGACGCGTGTACGTGTGACTATAAGTGGTATGGGACACTTATGGAAACTCTTGCATGGGTGTCACAGATAAGACATCAGACTCTGCCATTTATCTTGGGTATTAGTCAGGACGTGCTTGATGGAGACCCCGTCTCCAATTCTCGCGCAGACTTGTCACAGACCGACTGGTATTTAGGGTTATGGTCAGCGTTTGATGTAGACTACAGGGTGTGGGGTAGTTTGAGTGTGAGTTCAACACAATCTCGGGAGTCCCATGCCGGCTTATATATATGGAGATATATGGAGATTTACAGGGTACATAATTATTACCGTGAGTTACATGTTGGGCCCGTGGTCCCTTGCCCTTGGGTTCTACCTTTGGGTGGAGGACACTCGCGAGTGGTTGACTCTCACACTTGGACTGATGATAAGCTTAGTGACATGTACAGTGAGACTTAGAGACTGATAGGGATAATGGCATTGATATATATTACTTACCGTTGTTGACATACCTGGCATACTATTTTACTGCTTTACTGTCCACTTGATTTATTAGACACTTCTTTAGTTACTGCATGTTCATATCTATACCGTTCTGATTTACTGTTATATATATCTATTATCATTGTTCGAGTTGTCACTTGTATCTATGTATTGTATTGCTATTGTGTTGCTCTGACGACCTGAGTATGCATGCTCAGTGTGAGGAGTAGATTTAGCCGGGACCAGGACCAGACGCACATCACGAATATCTTGATTAGCTATCCAGAGTTATACCCTTTTGTTTCCTATCAGGTCAGTTCTTTATATTGTTTTGTTCCAGTTACTGCATTTCTCATTACCTGCGCATTATTTACTGTTTACCACGTAAAGCTAGAAGCTGAAGTGTGACTACGGCAGGACATTACCTTGACTGTAGGAGTATGGCTGGCCTTGTCAACCCCTCGTATTCCGTATTTTGGGAAGCGGGGCATGACAACTATCATCGCATGATAACGTGATGGAATCCACTCACGTTATCACACTCCATAAGGTATGCGCATATCTGGAAAGTTTCAGTTTCTTTAGAAACTCCCGATGTGATTTTTACCCCATGCTCTTATGACCTTGACGAAGGCCAACATATCATAAGTCACATGTCAAGTTCAACCCGTCATTATCCAGGTTAATTTGAACCCGCCCGTACATACTCTTGACGAAGGCCAAAATAGTAGTACGACTGTCCCAAACCAACGCATCTATCTATGCTACAGAAAAGTAACAAATAGCTACCATACACCATGCCTTGACGAAGGCCAACATACATAGCATGAATACTAAGTGCTACCTTTCTGAAATGACGGAGGGCTACGGATGGTTTTTGGCGAAAAACCTTTAACGTAATGAACTTGATATCGTTGAAGGAACCGGATAGCTTTTTATAAAAATATAGTGGCGAAAACTTTTGCTAAAGAGGTCACTCCCGGTGAAGGGATCTCGGCTCTTTCCCCGTAGAATGAGGTGCAAGATATTCCAACTGAATACCATGATGCAAAGCAAAACTAATCGACTATAGTGAAGTTATTGCCCTGACGCAAACTTCTGTCCAAGGGGTCACTCCCGGTGAAGGGATCTCAGCCGTTGCCTCATTGGCTAAGGTGCTGGATATTCATAACCAAATACCACTGTTCCCCTCCGAACGGCGGCCAAGATGTGAAGACGTCTTTCCTGAGGTTCGGGGCAGATGCTAATTGGTTTTATCCGTCCACCTCTCCAAAGATGCCAAGTTGATTTATGGAACCGTGTATCGGAGGTTTAGACGGATGCGGCCGATGTAGCAGACTTCATCAGATTCCCCCTCACTTGAGGAGTTTTTAATTGTGGGGACGCTCTTCCATGCAGGCGTAAGCCTCTGCAGTTAATTACGCTACTGCGTCGCGGTAACCACTTTCTCCTTCTCCAGGAATTTCACTTCCTGTCGTGTGTGTGTTTGTTTGTTTGTGGATGCCCGTGGATTGTATACGGAGACTAAGTGATGCCGTCGCCCGTAGGACGTGGATTAGTCCAAATCCGTATTTACTTAGATTTGGGTTTGGTGTTTTAGTTTAAGGATACGTTAGCCCTATTTTAGGCTAAGATCAACTTAAACTTTTGTTAAGGATACGTTAGTCTAATCTCCAGACTAAGATCAACTTAACGGGATCTTTTGGATCCGACAAGAGAGCAATTGGCTCTATTGTTTAGTTTAATGACGTTGTGGTCGATTTCCAGTTTAGGGACAAGGTGGTCCATCATTCCCATTTAGGGACGAGCATTAGTTTAAGGACATTTCGTTCCAACATTCCCATTTTGGGACGAATATTAGTTTAGGGACGTTTCGGTCCACGAGTTTAAGGACCCCGCAGTCCGTATAGATGTGTGGTTGTTGAGACCCATCACCTCTCTGACGTCGTTGAAGGATTACAACGATAGGGGTCAGAGGAGTTCAGAGATGTACCCTTGAACCGGACGTAAATTAATTTAGGAGAGCAGTCTTGCCCAGTCAATTTAATTTGAGGACTTACGGCCATGATTGGGCTAAGTCCAGTTGAGAACATGTTCAGCGTTTTTGTTTATCTTTGGCCTATTAGGCCTGTGCTAGGGCTTTGACCCTGTTCGATAATGCACTGTATTTTATTTTGGCCTGCTAGGCCTTTCTAATTTGGGCTCTGTCCCTTTATAAATGATGCAGAGCATCTGTTTGGGCTCTGCCCTTCTTTAGAATAATGCATTGCATTTAATTTGGCATGTTAGGCCTTTTTTTAATTGGGCTTGGCCCTTCTGTAAATAATGCAGTGCATTAATTGCTTGACAGTAGTTTGTCAGGCGCTTTGCAATAATTATTGAGCGCAAGCGCTTGTAGTGGTGACACGTGTGTCACGCTGTGGTGAGCGTAAGCGTAACAGCGCAGTGCGCTGCGCTGTTGCGCTACTGACACGTGGCGCGCTCTGGTGAGTTGCGCCAACTTTAAAGAGCAATGCTCTATCTTAAAAGCGCACAGCGCAAGTGATCTTGGAGCTGACACGTGGCGCTCCCTGGTGGCTTGCGCCAACCCAGGAGCGCAACAGTGCAGTTTTACAAGTGCAAGGCGCTGTTTTAATTTCTTGATCCAACTTTGGATTCAAGAAAAGAATCTTTAAGATTTCAGAACCATTGGTTCATAAAAAAAAGTGCAAGGCACTGTTATTTATATTTTTTTTATTTATTGAAGATCATTGATCTTGTTCTTAGATCAATGACCTATTCAGAAGAAATTCTTCTTCTTTTTATAAAGGTTTTTTTTTCCTTTTTTGTTCTTGAGTTCTTCTCACAATCCTTCAAAAATTCTCTCTGTTTTTGTTTCTGAAGTTTTTGATGTTCTCAATGCTCATTATTCTTTTTGAATTGGGGTCTAGGGGTCTTTATATAGTGTCTACAAATTTGTTAAGTTTGTTAAAGAGATCATTCTCTGAGTGATTTGGGGAATTTTCCCCACCGTTGGATTTTTGATCCAAGGACTTCTGTTTTACAGGAGGCAATCTTCTTGTTTTAACCAGAACAGAATAGATCTTACTGGAATTTTAATTCTGTTTGGCGCAAACGCACCAGCGCTTGACACGTGTCACAGAGCGCAGCGCAACTGCACGAGCGCAACTGCGCTGCCACGTGGCGCGCAGCGCACATGTGGCGCGCAGTGCAGAGCGCAGATCATCTGAAACGTTGCTTCTTTTAATTTTGTTTTAAATAGAGCCTTGCTCTGATTGGACGCGCTGCCTTGGGTGCTGCGCTCCCTGCGCTGGCGTGTCAGTTTTTGACACGTGGCGCCCTGCGCGCAGCGCAAGGAATTTGAAGCGTTAATTCATTTTTTTTGAATTTTTTAAATTCAAATAGAGGTTTTCTCTGATTGGGGGAAACAAATGCCCCCCCACCGTTGCGCTCACGTGGCGCACACGTGAGTGCAGCGGTGGCAAGATCCTAGCCATTGGATCAACCGGTGAGATGAAAGGGCGCAGGCGCCTATAAATAGGACCCTTGGTCCTTAGAAAAAAGTTTACCATTTTTTTTTCAAGAACTTGATTTTCAGAGCCTTGCTCTTGCTTAAGAATTTTAGAGCTTTGCTCTTGTTTCTTCCCAAGAACTTCAGAGTTCAGAACTTAGAGTCATCTTAGGTAAAATTAAATTAAATTTAATTTAATTTAATTAACAGAGCCTTGCTCTTATAGATCTTTGATCTAAAGAAAACCCCTTTGGGGTTTCATCAACAGAGCCTTGCTCTCAAAAGTCTATAGATCTACAGAGATCTTGTTCATGGGTTTTAACCCATGAACAGAGCTTTGCTCATGGATCAAATGTAGATCTTTTTTGATCTGAAAGTGAAGAACTTTTATAAGTTTTCATGGATCTTTAGGATCCCAAAAAAAATTTAATCTTTAGGAGTTTAAAGAAAAATTTTCTTTTAATAGATTTTCTCATCATTATCACAGAGCTAGGCTCTTTTAAGGAATTTTATTTCCCTGAGACCAGAGTTTGACAAGTGTTACTTTGTGACAGAGCTTTGCTCTGAAAGAGGAGATTTTTCTCCTTGTCTCTAGGAATTTTTATTATTAATAAGGATATTCTCTTGGGGATTAATTGACAGTCTCATCCAATAATGGATCTGTCTTATGAACTGATGCACTGTCATCCAGATTTTGTGGGTCCCCATTTGGTCCCCTGCCCACTGTATTGCAGTGTGGTTTAGTTAATTTTAATTTTAATTTTTTTTAAAAGCGCCAAGCGTTGGAATTACAACACTGACGGCTAATTTTGTCCCTCCGCAGGAAACATATCTTTAGATACCTCATTCCCATTCGTTCGTTCGGAGGGAGGATTTCCCGAAGCACCCATAGATCGTGAGGTCCTAGCTATGATCAGGGACCACGACCCGGAATATAAGAATCTTCACCTTTGGGGGTCGTGGTACAACCAAATTATCATGGGTCGACAGAGCTTTTCATGCGCAGTACCATCAGAGTCTATTACGGCAATCCACTATGCCAGCCCACCCCCGGTGCAGTATGCCATGGAGATGGTCGATTGGACTTCAAAGGGCCTTCTTCATCCTGCTATAGATGCAATTCCGGTTCAGCCTCCTATGGTTTTGGATATCCTGGGACGCCGTATTTGTCAAGACGAGACGCGACCTTGGGGGCAATCATATAACATAGGTCCGATCCCTCGCCATCCGATCGGCTATTTGCCATGGGCTCACTACATTTTGTCAGCAAAGAAGTCGCAGTTGATGAGGCTAGGGTTGTACACTGCAGTTTGCGTTTCCCTCTTCCAATATCCCACGCTTCCCACCTGGTGGTTTAAGGCCTTTTTGGAGCAGTGGAACATCCCTACTCACACTTTCCTCGCAATGGACCGGGAAGTGTCGATTTCTTTGGAGGAATTCACTGAGGTCTTCGGCTTACCGGTTATAGGGGAGCATTATGAGGAGCTGCTTCCTATAGATGAATATGTCTTCGGTGCTAAGCCGGCAATAAGGAGTCTCACTTCGGAGAATGCTGTTCAACATCAATTTCCAAGTTTGATCAAAGTGTTGAACATCTACGAGGCCCTCTTTATCGAACGTGGGAGCCGCGGGGTCAATTTCGAGGATTTCATCGCCCGATTCCTTCACCCAAAAGTTCTCTCGGCAGAAGCCGCTAAGTACGCCACTCTTGATGACCCTTTTGGTTTAGGTTTGGACAACCTACCAGCGAAGGAGGTAGATCAAAAAGGCTTTTTCCTTCCTAACTCTCCGGTTATCTCTTTTGCGGAGGTTGCAACCCCTGGGATGGACGAGGAAGCTTTCTTCTTAGGATTTCTTGGGCTATGGCTGAGTTGGTTTGCGCTCCCGATACATTCTCGCCATATGCGGCCCTCTGTCTTTTACCCAGCTCACCGGATGACCATTGGGGTAAAAGTGGCCGTTGGGATCGCCGGCTTGGCACACCTGTATCACGGTCTTAGTCAAGCGGCAGATGCTAATGAACCTAGGGTACTGCACGTGATCTTCCCGATGCACTACTTCGTATCATGGCTTGAGCTACATACATTGGGCATCTTCGGTATGCACAAAAGGCCTTCGTTCTATGACAGGTGCAGCTTCCCTTGAATTATACGACTGATCGGCGCCTCAATTGTGACTCCGTCGCCACGGAGTGCTAGGGATTTGCTCCTTCGCCCCCACACTACTGGAGACAGGATGTCTTTCATTGACTAAGTGTTGACCATTGGAAAGGCGTCCACCACCACAGTGCGGCCATTACAAGACACTTTCAAAGATGGGGCCTCAGTTCTGACGGCTCGGGAGACCCTCCATCTATATTCTATCAGACCGGGCTTCCTGGTGTTTAGGTACAATGGTGCGGCGCTTTTTATGAGATACAACCTACATCGTTTCGCCCAGCAACTGAGCTACAATCAAGGGGTACCATTGGAGGCTTTCTTACTGGAACCTGCTGCTACTGAAGAAGGGATGGAGAGCGCGCTGCATCACTTCATGCATCTAAATATGGGTTCTCATTTTTTCATCAGCGAGCCGGCTTGCGCCCCACGAATCCTTAATATATATACAGAGTGGTACAATCATTCGACGGGCGCCGTTATAAAGGAAGAAAGGCGATTGTTGGTCGACCGTAAGGGTGTGCCTCCTGACAGCGACCGCAAAGCTCCTCTGGTGACAAGGACCCCCATAGTCCCTCTGCTGAAAGATGCTAGAGCCGTACCACCGCGTGTGCAGAGTCCTCCACGCGGATTGCCGCTTCCTGATACTGTGGATGCGCCACCAGCACCCTGTGCTCCAGTGGAGATGGTAGTTGTGGCTTCGCCGGAGTCTGGTGTAGGCGCGGACATCGGGACCCGCCACCCCAAGATACCTGCAAAGCGCAAGTCAATCCCGGGTGCACCCAGGGCTGGTGGGCAGAAGAGGAAAAAGAAGTCGCTCTTCTCAGCTGACGTTGCGTTCGGTCAGGAACCTCACGCTCCCTCTAGCGAAGGCCTAGGTGAGTACGGGACCAACAGGGGATTAGTTATGCCGCTGGATGACACGGACATGGCGGCCGCCATCGCAGCTTCAGAGCGATTGGCGAGGCGCGACACGTGGCTAGCTAAGCTTGCGCAATCGGGTAATTACTAGTCGCATTATTTTCCGTTGCACTATATCTTTATTATTGTCTTTGACTAACGTTTTTCCCCTCTTTTCTTCAAACAGGCATCACCACTGAAGAAGCCATTGCTGCTTCCCTCAAAACTTTCCAAGAGGAGGAACGACTCAGAGCGTCCTTGGGCCTTGGTACATTTCGATTCATCAAGTCTTTATTCTCCTTTTGTTATGGTCGATCTAACCCACTTTTTTTATCGCAGGAACCACAATGCTGGTCCTGCCAGGTGACGCGGAGACTCTTCCTGGGCCAGCCACTGATGTTTCGGCCTCTTCGGGGCTACCGCGAGAGACCCGACTTGAAGAGCCGATGAGACATGCCTTGAAGGCTCTAGAGGCAACTCTAAACGAGGACGACGACACCTTGATGAAGGAAGCATCAAAGAGGTCCCTCGCGACGGCCCGGGAGGAGAGGAAGCGGTTGAGGCGCGAAGCGAAGGCACGCAGGGCTGATTTGGCCGTTGGAGCGGGCCCAAGCACCATCCCTTGTGCTGATACTCCCTCAGAAGAGCCCCCTATCGCCTTATCCACTGCTCGCAGACAGGTGGCGCATGCAGCTCGGAGTGCCAACGATAAGTCTACCTCAGGTGACGCATCTTTTCAAGACTTTGTTGTAAGAATTGTAAATTCATCGGTTCTTATATGTCTTGTCCTGTAGGGCCAAGTCCAACCGAAGGGGAGGCGGAAACCGTTGAACCTAAGGAGACAGAGGAGGAGGCACCAGCCGAACCCGATCCGACGGTGGGCAACGTCGCTGGAGTTGCTGAGCCTGAGCTGGGGGCTGAGGGAGCTGCCCCTGAGAAGGTCGTTGATGCCGAGCCTGAGGTGGCGGCAAATGAGACGACCGCTATAACTGAGCCTGGGGCAGCGACGGACGAGGTGCCTGAGGCCGGCGACCCCATGGTGACGGAGGATGAAACAATGGCGACCGCCGAGCCTGAGGGAATAGCGGGTGAGGCGGGCATGATTCTTGAGGACGAGCCGGCCGCTCTTTCTCAAGAGTCTGGCAATGCTCCGATCATTGCTCTCCCCGCTCACGGTCCTCTGCCGTCTCCTGGCTTCGCGAGCACGACGACGGCCCCTGTAGAGTCCGGTGACGAGGCCACGGGAGGTGGACTCGTATCAATGGAGGAGGGAGACGCCTCCGTTTCGGCCGGCGGCTCATCAGGTAAATTTCGAGTTACAGTCCCTTTTTTTTATCTTGCAATCCTTTCTGACAAGTTTATCCTTGTTTTTAACGCAGGTGCGGCCAGTGCCGATGCTTCATTGCTCGAGTGAGTGCCGTCAACTACTGTCTTGGCGGTGGCCACCTCTCAGCCCTCCCTTGTACCATCAAAGATGTTGGAAGGTATGGATTTGCAGCCTATTAGTTTTATCTTTCAGCCGCATAATTCATGTACTAAAGTTGTACTGTTGTGTCTTTTCAGGAGTGCTTTTTGATCAGCTCTATCAGGTGTTGCACCCACACTTCTCCTTCCCATCTGAATTCGCTTCGTCCTCCAGTGGCGCTGGTGAGTATAGTTTCCAACTGATGTCTTTCCTTTTTCAGTGATGGAATTATTTCTAACTTTCCCTTGTCCTGATTGCAGTGCTACAAATCGAAGGAGGAGATGAGAGATCGGTCGCGCCACCGGCCCTTCCGGCCTTGCCACCTGTTGCAGCTGGTATAGTAAACTATCGCATCGATGACTTTTTTTTTGTATTTCTTAAACCGTCATCTAATCGTATTTTGTTTTTTTAGCTGTCATTCCGATCCCGGCGCCTTTTGAGTCTCGTGTCACAATGCCGGCAGGCCCCTTCCTGAGACGTCCGTCTTCAAAGGGTGTCGTAATGAGCTTAGGTATGCTGAGTGGATACGTCGAGGAGCTTGACGCAGACGCTCTCCCCCTCTGCCGCGGATTTCGCTGCGGAGGTTAACCCGATGTTGGCGGCGCTCGTGAATTTTCATGATGGAGGCATCGTCGAGGTTTGGGTTAATCACTGCAGGGAAATCGAGGTTCGCCTGCATCAATCGGAGTTTGTGCGCCCTGCTCCCGAGACCTTAGCCTCAAGCAATCAAAGAGCAGCATGGATCGAGCAAAGCGCTTCTTACTTCCGTTACCTGGAACAAGAAGCGGCTTTACGGCTGAGGGAATGCCAAGAGACCTCGAGCGAGACGGCTCGTCTGCGTGCTGAGGTTGTGGCGAACGCTGCCCAGGTGAAGGCTATTTTCGAGGGCCTCCTGGAACGCATCTCAAATGGGCTAAACTTGAAGCGGAAGATTGATGCCACCGAGCGTGACGCCCAAGGCCGCGAAGCAGCTCAGTAGGCCGCTAGGGAGCAGCTCGCATCCTTCTTGCAGCAGCGAGCTCAAGTGGAAGCAGAACTGGCGGTGGTGGCCGATCAGGAAAAGGCATGGAAGGAAGTGCGCGAACAACTGATAGGGCTATTTAAGACGCTTCCTTCCCAGTAGTTGCCCTTGTATCAATATACTTGTAAAAAAAAAATTTCGAATAAGATGTATCCATTCTTTATTCTTTTATACGATTCACCTTGTACTCGATTGAATTAATAAATAAAGATACACATTTTTTCTTTGCAATGTCTTGTATGCTCTTTTGCTTTCTCCCTTTCTCTTATTATCAGCCTGATGCCTTGATAAACATAGTTGACAGATAATAGAGTAAGCATCTTGGTTTCTTCAAGAGGTAGCGATGGCTTAGGCCGCAGGTTCAGATCTGCCGCCTAAGACTTTTCAACTCTATGAGCCGTGAGGGTCTCATGGAGATTTTTCTCCCTACGGATCGAGAGGATCTCGTAGGTGGATTTTCTCCTTAAGAATCGTGAGGATTCCTAAGTGCGTTTTCTCTTATAAGTCGTAAAGATCTTATAAGAGAATTTTCCCTCTTACGAGTCGAGATGACCCGTAAGCGGTTGTTTCCCTCCTTGTTGAGATTCGATTTTGGAGAGTGAGACCCGTGAATAGTATGCAAGAGACCATTTTAGACCGACTTGCAGGGTCCCAATGCTCAGGAAACAAGTTCTTTAATCCCTGCTGCCTAAGGCTTTATCTTACAAGTTGAGACGGATCGGGAAGTTCTCGCGGAGACACTGGTTTCTCTGCGGGCCGACACGAATCAGGAGGCTCTCATCAAGGATGCTAGTTTCCCTGAATCAAGGAGTTTTCTAGGGACACTGGTTTCCCTGGGGTTGAAACGAGTCAAGGTGTTCCTGCAAAGACGCTAGTTTCTCTGCGGGTCGATGCGAATCGGGATGTTTTCGTCAAGGACACTGGTTTCCCTGAGTCGAAGGATTTTGTCGAGGACGCTAGTTTCCTCGAAGTTGAAACGAATCGGAGTATTCCTGCGGAGACACTGGTTTCTCTGCGGGCCGACGCGAATCAGGAGGCTCTCATCAAGGACGCTAGTTTCCCTGAATTGAGGTAGTTGCCAAGGACACTGGTTTCCCTGGGGTTGAAACGAATCGATGTATTCCTGCAAAGACGCTAGTTTCTCTGCGGGTCGACGCGAATCAGGATGTTCTCGTCAAGGACACTGGTTTCCCTGAGTCGAAGGATTTGGCCGAAGACACTAGTTTCTTCGGGGTTGAAACGAATCGGAGTATTCCTGCGGAGACACTGGTTTCTCTGAGGGCCGACGCGAATCAGGATGCTCTCATCAAGGACGCTAGTTTCCCTGAATTGAGATATTGGCCAGGGACGCTGGTTTCCCTGGGGTTGAAACGAATCGATGTATTCCTGCAAAGACGCTAGTTTCTCTGCGGGTCGACGCGAATCAGAATGTTCTCGTCAAGGACACTGGTTTCCCTGAGTCGAAGGATTTGGCCGAAGACACTGGTTTCTTCGGGGTTGAAACGAATCGGAGTATTCCTGCGGAGACACTGGTTTCTCTGAGGGCCGATGCGAATCAGGAGGCTCTCATCAAGGACGCTAGTTTCCCTGAATTGAGGTATTTGCCAGGGACGCTGGTTTTCCTGGGGTTGAAACGAATCGATGTATTCCTGCAAAGACGCTAGTTTCTCTACGGGTCGACGCGAATCGAGCTGTTCTCGTCAAGGACACTGGTTTTCCTGAGTCGAAGGATTTTGGCCGAAGACACTGGTTTCTTCGGGGTTGAAACGAATCGGAGTATTCCTGCGGAGACACTGGTTTCTCTGAGGGCCGACGCGAATCAGGAGGCTCTCATCAAGGACGCTAGTTTCCCTGAATTGAGGTATTTGCCAGGGACGCTGGTTTCCCTGGGGTTGAAACGAATCGATGTCTTCCTGCAAAGATGCTAGTTTCTCTGTGGGTCGACGCGAATCGAGGTGTTCTCGTCAAGGACACTGGTTTCCCTGAGTCGAAGGATTTTGGCCGAAGACACTGGTTTCTTCGGAGTTGAACTGATCTGTGGCGGTCTTTCGGGTTTCATATAAGTTACCGTCAAAACCGTGAAGCTAGGAATTTGATCTTCGCTTCGTTTGCTGGCACTGTGTATGTTGCATCAAGACGAATGTCGCGGTTGTCTCTAGGTTGTTTGTGAACCGTCAAGATTTGGCTTCGTTTTCTGGCGGAGCCTGTTGGGAAGGTATGATTCCGTCTTTGTTTGCGTCGTTGGATTGTATACAGGGATCGATGTGATCTCAACTGTAGGGCAAAAGTTTCATTATTCATTTTTTTTTATTGTTTTATTTCCGCGATACTCTATCATTTCAGTTTTTATATCGCGAAGGTCGCGATTGCCCAATCATTTTGGCTGTTTATTTTATATTTACTCGCTGCTTTTTATTGCGAGTTGCCCAATCATTTCGTCTATTTTGTGTGCATACGTTTTTACTTGCTGCTCTTTTTTTATTGCAAGTTGCCCCATCATTTCGGCTATTTCGTATGCATGTGCGGCTTGCTGGCTTTTCGCCATAAGCCTGGAACTCGACACCGATTTCGGCATCAGCACCGCTACAACTTGGATATTGCCAGGAGCGAATCATCATTTGCTTCTGTCGATGTCGAACAAAGGTGGCTTAGCGAACAGGGTTAAGGTCCTGCCGACTAAGGCTTTTGACTTCATGAGCCATAAGGGTCTCACAAAGGTATTTCTCCCTACAAGTCGTGAGGATCTCGTAGGTGTGTTTTCTCCTTAGGAATCGTGAGGATTCCTAAATGTATGTCCCTCTGTAAGTCGTAAGGTTCCTAAAAGAGGGTTTTCTCCTTGTAAGTCGAGAGGACTTACAAGGGTTGTTCATCATATGAACATATCCCTAGTCACGGGTGGGACTTTGTTAGGGAAATGTTTATTCGCGCCCGTGGATTGTATACAAGGGTCGGTACCGAGCCACTTGTAGGGCAATATCGAAGGTTGTGGGGGTTGCTTAAGCACAGGTTTAGATCTCTGTAACTTAAGACTTTCAAATCTTATGAGCCGTGAGGGTCCCATAAGAGAGTTCTCCTTACGAGTCGTGAGGATCTCGCAAGTGTATTTTCTCCTTAGGAATCGTGGGGATCCCTAAGTGTGTTGCTCTGTTGTGAGTCGTAAGGATCCCACGCGGGTGGTTTCTCCTTACAAGGTCGCGAGGACCCTATAAGTTTCCTTTAACGAGGTTGCGCCCTTTCGGGTTTTCACAAACACTCGCCGGTAGCCCTGCTGTTTTTACTCACGGAGCCCCTTCGGGTTTTCATCCGTGCCCATTTTGCTTATGGACATACCTTTTTATTTTATTCTTTTTATTTTTATTTTATTTATTATTATCTTTTTTTTACGAGGTCGCGTCCTTTTGGGTTTTCGCGAACACTCGCCGGTAGCCCTGCTGTTTTTACTCACGGAGCCCTTTCGGGTTTTCATCCATGCCCATTTTGCTTATGGACATACCGTTTATTTTGTTTTTTTAATCTCTTTTTTTTATATTTGCTTTGTGATGTTTCAATCCACCGTAGTTTATCGACATCTCGGTCAACGACTAGTTTTAGGACGTAGTGGTCCGTCATTAGTTTAAGGACGTTTCGGTCCGTCATTAGTTTAAAGACGTTTCGGTCCTCAGCTAGTTTAAGGACGTTTCGGTCCTTCGTTAGTTTAAGGACGTTTCGGTCCGTCGTTTAGAAGGCCAGCTACTGCTTATAGAGTTTGAGCTTAGGAAGATAGCGAGCGGACATAGTCGTCGTCATCTATCATTGACCTAGGCCACGGCTCATTAAGCGTAGTATTTCTTTAGGAAGCGGTCGTTTATTGGCCTGAAAGGCCTTTCACCGTGCATATCCATGAGCGGATAGGCTCCACCCTAGTATACCTTGTCTATGATGTACGGGCCTTCATAGTTCGGCTCAAATTTTCCCCGCTTGGCGCGATTGGGGATCATAGGCCTTTTGACCACTAGCACGAGTTCGCCTTGGCGGAATGTCCTCCGTCGGGTCAATCTTTCATATGAGCGCGTCATCTTTGCTTTATAAGCTTCCAGATTTTTTTGCGCTATGAGCCGTGTTTCATCAAGGGCATCAAGCTCCTCAAGCCGAAGGTGAGCATTCTCTTCGTCCGTCAGCTCGTAGTGGACTGCCACTCGTAGAGAAGGTAACTCTATCTTGAGGGGGAGTACTGCTTCTGTACCGAATACCAACGCATACGGCGTTGTGTTCATGGCCGTCTTGAACGTAGTTCGATACGCCCAGAGAGCTTCTTGCAGTCTCTCATGCCAGTCCTTCTTATTTCGGGACACCGTCTTCTTCATGATCTTTGTCAAGGTCTTGTTGAAGGCTTCAGCCAGACCGTTAGCTCGCGGGTTATAAACTGAGGAATATCTCCAGTCTATATTATGCTGCTGCGCGAAGCGACTGATCTTGTGGCTTCTATAGGCTGGCCCGTTATCGGAGATGATCCGTCGCAGAGTTCCAAACCGATATATGACGTGCGTCTTGAAGAAATGGAGGATATTCTCCGTATTCACTTCTCTTAACGGTACTGCTTCTGCCCATTTGGAGAAGTAGTCAGTCGTCGCCAGGATGAAACGATGTCCTCTAGACGATGCTGGTTCGATAGGGCCGGCTATATCAGTTCCCCACATTTCGAACGGCCAGCTAGCCACCGTTGGATGTAATGGATTTGGATGCTGGTGGATGAATTCCCAGTGGATTTGGCATGAGTGGCATTGCTTCGCATTTTCGAGGCAATCCCGAATCATCGTGAGTCAGTAGTAACCCATCCGTTTTATTTTTTAACTTCATCTTTGGGCCTGCTTGGTGAGAACCACAGAGTCCGTCATGAACTTCTTGAACGACTCTTTTCGCTTCGTCAGGTCCCAGGCATCTCAACCACAGAGAATCAAACGACCTCTTATATAGAGTATTATTGACGAAGGCGAAAGACAGAGCTCGTTTCATAAGCTGATGTCTTGAGGACGCATCTTCAGGCGTTCGACGGGACTTGAGGTAGTCTATAAAGACTTCTCTCCAATCCTCAGCCTTTTCCTGGTCTTTTATTTGCAGGGTTGTCTGTTCAGTCGCTCCCTTTTCTTCGGATGATTTCGGAGATATTTCTGCTAGGGCAAGTACTCGACGGTTTTGTACCACGATTCTGACATCATCGAGGTTCTCGTCAGCCAGTTCTTTATCGAGCTTGGCCAACGCATCTGCTTTGCTGTTTTCCGCACGCGGTATGTTTTCCAAAGTGTAGAAAGGAATTTGGGTCAACAGTTGTTGCACCTTTTCGCCGTACTTTATCAACTCTGGTTTGCACGTTTGGTAGTCGCTATTTACTTGACTGACAACCAGTTGGGAGTCTCCGTATATGAGGAGGTTTTCAATTCCCATGTCGATAGCGATCTCGAGGCCTGCTATCAGAGCTTCATATTCAGCTTCATTGTTTGTCCTTTGTTCTGTTAAGGAGAAAGCAAAACACATTATCTCTCCTTGTGGGGTTACGAAGATGAGGCCTACTCCCGATTTGATTATGGGCGTACTTTGTTTGCGCTTCTTTATGGAGGATGCTCCATCGAAATAAAGCTCCCATCGGGTATCACCACCTTCGATCGCGTCAAACGCATGTTCGTCTGGCAGTTCGCAATTCAGAGGAGAATCGGCAGGTATCAGATGCTCAGCGAGGAAGTCGGCTATGGCCTGGCCTTTCACTGCCTTGAGAGGTTGGTAGGTTTTCGAGAACTCCATCAAGAGTAGGGCCCATTTAGCGAGTCGTCCCGTCAATATGGCCTTTGACATCAAATACTTAAGGGGGTCCACCTTCGAAATGAGACGGACTTCATGCGCCAACGCATAGTGCCTGAGCTTTGTTATCGCGAAGATCAACGCTAGGCGGTGTTTTTCGATGGGAGAATAATTGCTTTCTGCCCCCAGCAGAACTCGACTTAAGTAGTAGAGTGCTCTTTCTTTCCCTTGGTCGTTCTCTTGTGCCCATAATGCGACTAAGGAACCTTCGAGGGCGGTCGTATAGAGAATGAGGGGCTTTCCTTTGACCGGAGCGGCCAGTACTGGCGGGTTCTGCAGGTACTGCTTGATTTCGCCCAGCGCGCCTTGGCATTTTTTATCCCAGACGAACGGGGTTCCCTTTTTAATCAGGTGGCTGTAAGGACGGCACTTGCCTAAAAGGTTGGCTATAAATCGCCGTATGTACGCGAGCTTCCCTTGGAGAGACCGCAGCTGTTTCAGAGTTCTTGGTGGGGGCATTTCCATGATCGCCTTGATCTTCGACGGATCTATCTCAATACCTCGGTGTCGGACGATGAATCCCAGGAATTTGCCCGAGGAAACTCCGAATGCACACTTGAGAGGGTTAATTTTCAAGTTGTATTGTCGAAGGCGTTGAAATACGGTCTTCAGATGCTCCAGATGCTCTTCGTATGACTTGCTCTTAACCACAAGGTCGTCGATATAGCATTCGATGATTTCATGTATAAGGTCATCGAAGATCGTTGTCATAGCCCTTTGATAAGTGGCACCGGCGTTCTTTAGACCGAAGGGCATCACCTTGTAGCAGAATATCCCCAGAGGGGTCCGGAAAGCGGTGTGCTTCTGGTCTTCAGGATGCATCTTTATCTGATTATATCCTGATGAGCCGTCCATGAAGGAGAAGACTTCGTGAGTGGACGTATTGTCTATCATCAGCTCAGTGACCGGCACTGGAAATCGTCCTTCGGACAGGCTTTATTGAGATCCCGGAAGTCCACACATATGCGCACTGTCCCATTTTTCTTCATCATCGGGATGATGTTGGCGATCCATTCAGGATATTGAACCTCCTGGATAAAGCCAGAGTCGATTAACTTCTTGACCTCGGCGTTGATGCTCATCTCAAGCTCGAGCCGCATTCTTATCGGTGCTTGTTTGACCGGCTTGACGTCCGAAGATATCGCCAATCTGTGCACAGCAATTTCTGGATCCAGTCCCGGCATTTCGGAATAGTTCCATGCGAAGCAATCTCTATACTGCATAAGCACGTCTTTTAACGCAGCCACCCTCTCTTCAGACAGCAGCTCACTAATGAATGTCGGTCGTGGGTCATTCGCCGTCCCTAACTCAATTTTCTTGAGGTTATCCGCAGTGGAATGCATTCCATCCTCCAGCTCTTTCGGTGCTGGTGGAAATTCTGAGATCACCTCATCGTCGTTGTTTTCGAAGCACCAGGGTAGGTCATCCATATTCTCGGGCTCTTCTTTTGATATTGTTATCATGTGACAAGTACGAGCTCGCTTCCAAGACCGATGTGTATTTGGTTCTACCCTCATAGCTTTGGGTTCATGCTACTGTGGCGGCGTTACCCTCCAGTTGTCAGACAGAGCGAACTTGCCGAGCTGATACTGATCTTCGACCCAATTCTTAAAGGTGAAGCAGTCCTCGAGAGGGTGCCCTATTACTCGGTGATAAGAGCAATAGTTCGGGTGTGATACTTCGCCTGCTTGCTCAGGGTGCTTGGACTCTGGCAGTGTAAGCATCTGGTATTTTATAGCTCGGTCAAGTATCTTCTTCGTCTTGTCCCGAGGAAAAGAGTACGCTCGACTCATTTTCTTCACAAGGGATAGATCAGAACAGCTCGATTCCCGCTTACGTGGCTTATGAATCCCGCTTTGTTGCTGTCGAGCGTCTCTTTCGCTTTTCGACTTGTTTCTGCCTCTGCGTCGAGCCCTTTTTATGACAGATTGACAGGGAGTGGCATTTTCATCTTTCACGTCCTGTTGGAGGAGGCGTTGCGTTTTGGTTTTCTCGTAGATGGCCATTTCGCGGTTATGGTTGTCTCAGACTTTTTGACCAGCTTCCCTTATAAGCTTGTCCATTTGTTCTTCGAACGACGGACTGGGCACTTTTGCATCAGGAACTTTTTCTGGTTCAGAATTAGCGTCCTCCCATTGAGCATCCGCTTCTTCATTGAAGTCATGTACGACGTAGCAATCACGGAGTAGCTCTCGTTTCTTGGACCAAATGTATCCAAGCCCGATTGTTTCCATCCTCCCACTAGGCAACTTGTGCTGAGTTCCGGGGACGTTCCAGACCCTATCATAGAACTTGGCTTTTCGAGCGGTCTGTTTGAAGGATATCCCTTGGCGTTTCAACAGCCTCTTCAAGCCTTCTGTATAATATCTAGGTAGACGGATGGGCTGAAGCCTGTCAAGCGTAGGATCCATACCGTGCCAGATTTCTTTCTCCACTTTGGTTTCTTCAGAGCGGTAGAATAGAATTGCCTTTTCGCCCTCTCGCCTAGAAGGGACATAGAACGTCCGCAGCTCCTCTACACTGTAGGTATCGAGCGCATCCAGTTCTTTATAATGTTTAAGCGGCACCATGGCGACTTGCAGACTTTGCTCTTCGTCAGCAGACGTTTGTATTGAAGGCCGAGCAGAGAATACAGCATGAACCTCATCTTCTGAGTCGCTACCAAAGATCAACGTAGGAACGGATAGTCCTGGCTTGTTGTATTGGGACGGACCCGAATAAACTATCTCCTCTTCCTCCTCGGTATCACTCCCGAAAACAGGGATGGTGGCGTTAGCTTTGTTCTCCGGCTTGTGACACCTTTCCGTGTCTTCGAAATCCGGTAAGAAGTATTTGGTATCTTCATATTTGCGGACTTCGTTCACGGAAAACGGGTTCAGTTCTCCCGTCACGGTATACTCGAGACCATCCTTAAAATATTTCATAGACTGATGTTGTGTAGAAGGGATGATGTTGTACTCGTATAACCATGGTCGGCCGAGCAGAGCATTGTAGCATGTCTTGGCATCTATGACGTGGAATTTAATATCTGTGATGAGCAGCCTAAACGTAGCGTCAGTATCACGGACCCAAGAGTTCTCGATGATTGGGAGTCGAACCCGGAAATGGTGATCTTATCCCGAGCAAGGTGCTGGACGCTCATGCAGATTTCCTTTAACACCCGCACATTGAGGAGATTAACGGAAGATCCATTGTCAACCAAGATTTTGCCTATCTTTATATCATGGCAGTATCCCGAGACATAGAGGGGGCGATTGTGTTCGCACGTCCCAAGGAGAAGGTCTTCGTCGCCAAAAGTGACATCAACTGTATGCACTTCTTCCAGCTCGTCTTTCATCTTTTCTTCGGCGAGAAAAGCTTGGAATTACTCTGGGTCCTGTAGCGCTTTGATTAACGAATCCCTTGCCTCTTTTGATAGTAAAAGGGCGTCAAGAATGCTAAGCTGCGAGGGTAGCTTTCTCAGATGCGCTAAGACGTTGTAATCCTTATTTTTCTTTGGCGTGTCCTTGGCAGTTAGCTCTTCCACAACTTGGTCATCCAGGGCGATGTCCTCAGAGACCTTTTCTTTCCCTTTATCTTTTTTGTTTGAGGGCCCGAGATTCTTTTCGGGTAGCGTCCGATTAAGCAGCCGGATATTTTCACAGATCTTCTGCTCTTCTTCTTTTCCCAAGGTGGACTCTTTAAAGAGGGGGCTAAGAGCCAGTTCCTCATCAGAATCGCTTCCGAACGTGAGCACTTGTGATCCCCTGGCATTAACCATGCGACAATCGCCGGTAGTCCTGTTAAGCCCCTCGGTCATATTTTTCGCTCCCAACGAGTTTTGCGCTTTTCCCGCTTAAAATGTTGTCGGTGAGCAACATATCCTTGCCACCATCTATTGAAAGCTTTGCACTCTTCGGTGGGGTGCGAAATCTTTCAATGATACAAGCAGTAGGAAGGGTGCATTTCCGCTTCACCGGTACTGTTTTCTTGAGAAGGTGGTAGCTTCATACCCATTGATATGGCCTTAGCAAACCTTTTTCTCGTCTTGAATTTGCTTTTATCTGCGGTGGATGTATTCTTGTAACAACTGGGAATATATTTGTAACTAATTATATTTTAATAAGTGAAATTTTTAATAAAAGCTTACCAAATTGACTTTCAAATATTTTATCAAAATTAATAAACATTTTTCTAGAATTTTCCTAAGCTTGCACAAACATGTGCATGTAACCTAGGGTTAAAATTTGGGTTAAACCATGTTTAGGCAACCATGGTGGTCTAACCCCTTTTGTTAAGCAAATTAGTTTTAATTAAGGTTTTTAGTTTTGGAAATTTAAATTGGTTTGGGGTTGACTTGGGTTGAGAAGAGAGAGGGCATGATGGGTATCTTGTTAGCATTTAAAGAGAGAGAGAGAGAGAAGGGTGGCTAAGCTTATGTCACCTCCTTTTTCATTTCAAAACTTTTTCATATCCTCCACACTCTCCCTCTCACTCACATCCCTCACATCTCTCACTCACTCACCCTCTTACTCAAACCCTACAGCTGTAGCTGCTGCTACATCAGCCCCAAACACATCAACAAAACACAATATCAACAGCATCAGCTGCTTGTAACAGCAGCAGCAGTTTTCAGCCCCAGCAGCAGCAGCTGTAACCACAAACAACACCACACAACAACCATTCCCACACCTACAAAAACTCCTTCTTCTTCTACTATAGCCACACAACACCAAAACAACAGCAACACCAGCACAAAGGAATATAACACAAGCTACAGCCTGAACTGCATCAGCCTGTGCAGTGAGCAGCAGCACTAGCAGGAGCTTCAGGCAGCTCCAGCAGCTGCAGCAACTCCCTCCCTCCACTTCTCTTCTCCTTGGTATAGGGGTCAAGTGAGGTATACTTCTTTAGCTTAGCTTCTTAGCTTGCTAAGTTTATGTGTAGAAATAGCTTCGATTAGTGTAAAATATGAGATTTTGTGCTCGTTTTGGTGATTTGTGTGAAGTTTTGTTTAAGGGATGTTAGTGTTGGGTTGACTAGCCTAAGTGTTGTTAGGGCCAATTAACCTAAGATAACCCCAGATTAGACTAAAATACCCTCAGTTTTCAAATTGTACAAAACTTGGCGTTTTTGAGCAAAACTTAGCTTTTTGAGATCTGCTGTTACCCCTGTAAGTTCAAAATAAAATTAAGTGGACCATAGCCTACTGATGACACCCTGACCCCACCACCAGAGCCCGACCCCACCACTCCAACCCACGGCCGCCGAAAAATTCATTCTGGCCGCAAATTGCGGCCAGACCAGGAAGTTAGGAGCTAGGGTTTTTGGTACAGGTGTCTGTTACTTTTTTTAGGTCCATGGTATATATAGTTTTGTAATATTCTAACCTAGGTAAAATCTGGGACAGTATGTCGTTTTCTGGTATTTTTAGTTTGCGCGATACGCGCGATACGCGGGTGGATTCTGTGATTCAGCGTATCACGGCGTATCGGGTTGAGTTTTAGATACACACACACGTTCCAGCGTATCACGCACGCGTTAATTCGCGACGCGAGTTTCTCGTTTCTTTCCGATATCACGTTTTACGAGATTTTGATATATTGGGATTCTTGTGTAAATTCCAGGTTCGCAGGCGGGTACGTCAGACGCCGCTAGGAAAGGGAAGCAGGTGGTCGGCTATACGAGCACGCGACCAGGTGAGTAGATTTAACATCTACGGGGAAATCGCCCGTATGGCGTTAAGCGTCAGGGCGTAATAGGATGTTAGTTTTATATGTTCATGTAGACATACTAGAGTAGCATACCTCCTTATATATATAGAACTGGTAGTATAGAACACTGCACTGTCACTAACGGTCCAAGTTGCACGAGCACGATTTATATGCTACACTCACACCGTTAGTGATTGCCATGACACTCACCTTATAGGATTGCTATAAACCGCATATTTGATTCTGCTTATTTGACGTTGTCATGAATTGCCGCATACTATCATATGGATATTCATACCATGCACACTGTATACGCACCTTTGTGAGTACCTTCATTGATATATCACTACTTTGGCACATATGCATCATATATCTACAATAGTGCATAGGTACATTGCTATATTCACCCTGTATACTTATCCATTCGCACATCCATACCTATACACATATTCATATGCTACATACATGGATGATATTGACTTGATTTAAAACTAAGAGACCGCAAGCGATATTTTCAAAACTAGATCTTTCATAAGAGTGGTTTTCCCTTTTTTTTACTCTTAGCGTCATACGACACATTGCATGGATTACGCATTGTATTTGATTTATGTGATTTCTGGATTTGGGAACCGGAGTATTATTTTAAGAAAATACGCACTGCTTAAAAACCCGGTTTCCCTTGATATGATATTTTAGTGCGTCCACCATGAGTTTTCTCGGTTTCAGAGAGCTTGTGTGAGTATACCCGATTCGAGGAGAGGTAGGCACCGATTGCGGGTACATGGTGGACCCGATACGGTACCCCGGGACGAGAAGACTCGTATTGTTATACGGTGAGCCCGGTGGAGGGACTACTACCTACCGGTGATTGGTTAGACCTGGCGATTATCCAGAGGATACCGACCAGAGTCGATAGATGGATACGGGACGACGCGTACTGCCGGGGGCCAAGGGCCGATTCCGCAGACGCAGCCCGTGGGCAGATCCGATGGACGGACGCCCCATACTGGAGGATTTGCGTGTCGATACTGGACACGGCTGATTTTATGAGATTTGGGTGCCGATGTTGGGCACTCACGATTGTATGAGATTCACAGGATTTGAAGGCCTATGAGGATGACGGCGCCTGAGTTTTACTGGGATTTGGGTTTATTGATGGACACCGGTCATTTTTTTCACGTTGATATTCCGTGTAGCCACTATTTATTCCCATGCTCAGCATTTAGTATTGACATCTCATCCTGTACCTATTGTACCTGATATAGTACACATGCTATACATGATTATCGCATACCTCGCTCATGTTATATAGGGTTGTTAGATTCCATATCAGACATGACCATTGCATATCTTGCACATCATATGGAGAGACTTTTAGATTGCACTTGTTGCCTGATGTGAGCATTCAGTTCATTATATAGATGTTATCTGTTGGCATAGGTTAGAGTATCGCAGCACGTGCATACTCGCGATTACCTTTATATGTTATCTACTATTCACGAGTTGGCATCTCACCCCCGTTGTGCCACAGTGCTTGCAGATTGCCCTTTGGAGTAGTCGCGGCTGGCTGTTTACCGCACCTTTTGACACAGATACCATTGCTGAGGCGTGTTAGCCCTTTTGCTATTAGGTGGGTTTTGTACGGTATCTGTTTACTTTTCAGTTGCATCTTGATGTATCTAGTACTCTCCATCTACTTTCATGTATTGACTTAGAAACAGTTGTGAGGACGATGTATGTTATTTGTACTCTGGTGTCGAGCTCGTTGTGAGCTGACTTTAATTATGCAGTTTTACCTCTTATGATATTTGTTCACTTTACTGTTCATTCTTCACTTCGGCGTCGTATATTATATTGTGGTGATTTCTCCGCCATTGGGCGCGATTCTCCCATTGAGATGCTCTATTTATTTCACATGTTACTTTTACTTATATCTCGCCTTTTACCCGATTTCGGGACAAAGTTTTGGTAAAGGAAATGTTGCTAAAATTATTTAAATAATAACTTGAACCAAAAAGGATTTCTACTAAACAACTTAAAGTTTCTAAATGTTTTAACACTCCAAATTTTAATGGTTTTGTTTTCTGGGTTCGGCTTACTTAGTCACGTTGCGCCTGTAGACGTTGCGTGGTTAAGTGCCGGTCACGGGCCGAACTTTGGGTCGTGACAATTCTGCTCCAGCGGGAGTATCCCAACTCTTTCGTCAAGTCACTGGCGCTTGGCCCTTTCAAATATGGCCGTCTCGCATTCCCGATCAGCTTTACTTTTTACAAGAGCTTCATTGAGGAATACGTCAATTGTTTCATCCGATGGCCCCAGAATCTCCAGCTTAGGATCTTCCCCCAGCTTTTCATTGCACGGAGTTTCCTCATTGTCTGTAAGCGAATGGGAAATCATATGACAGCTCGCCACGTATTCCTCGGATTCATCCGACGAACTGCCTCCCACCTCTTCCTCTTGAAAGACGTGGTTGAGGAACTCTTGGAGTGTAATGGGAGTCCGTACTTTCTGGTTGTATTCCTCCAGCGCATCAATTTGTTTTTGTAAGTTCGTGCGCTTGCCGCCAGGCTTCACGGGCTTCTTGGATTTCTTCTTTTTCTTCTTTGAAGATTTTGAAGGCTGGTTGTGAATGTTTGGGCCACCACCATCGATCTTTAGAGTTGGACGCGGCTTCAACATCCCTTCAATGATCTGAGGTTCCAACGAGTTTTTCCACTTGATTGCTGGGCATGTTTGAAGATCGTTCAGCATCCTCTTTGTTTTAGCTGATAACACGACCTCCCACGGAGCTTCTTCAACGAGAGAGCACGTTGCCCCCGGCGTATTCACCTTTTTAGAGGTATGAGGTTGTGGCGGGTTCACCTTCCATCTTTCAGACAACGCGAACTTGCCCTGTTGGTACTGGTCTTCAATCCAATTTTTGAAGATGTAGCAATCTTCGATCGGATGACCCAGTACTCGGTGATAGGGACAGTAATTGGGATCATGGACGTCATTTGGCTGCGACGGACGTCTTGGATCCGGCAGGTTTATGAGTCGGTTGCGCAACGCCAGATCGAATAATCTTCTCATTTTATCTCTGGGAAACGAGTAAGGACGTCCTAGCCTCTCCTCAAGGGGTACATGCGGACGCATATTATTTTGACGGACAGCCGGTTTCAAGTTGCTCGGCTGTTGTTGAGCATTAGCGACAACAATTGCTTTTCCCTTCCCCTTCTCATTTCGAGAGTCCGGCTTTGGAGGGGGAGGTCTATGGCCCATCTGATCCATCTGAGCTAGCTTGTCGATCAGGGCCTGGAAGGTGGTCGGCTTAAAGAACATCATGAATTGCGAGATGGTCGCTTGCGGATCGAGGGTCCCCACAAACATGCCTACCGCTGGAGCCTCTTCAATGCGTTGCTCGCATTTTGACCACAAGTTCCGCCACCGTATAGCATATTGGACCCATGTCTCGCCTGGCTTCATCCTGGCATTAATCAATGCCGTTATCGGGGTGCGTTCGCTGGCGCTTGCGAAACGCTGGGTAAACAGCAGCTCCATCTCCGCGAAGGTTTTGATAGAGTCGTTTGGGAGCTCGGAATACCACTCGAATGATGTATCCGATAAGCTACCAACGAACTGGCGAAGTAACAACTTATCATCACCGCCGGTGTTGCCGCAAAGCGCTCTGAACTGGGCAACATGCTGGTGGGGATTGCCCTTCCCCTTATAGACATGGAATTTCGGTATTGTATAGCCCGGCGGGTACTTAATCTGATCGTACCAGCTTGGATACAGCCGTCCCGTCTTGACAACTTGACCGGCTGCCTCAGTCGCCTGATGAACCCGGATCTGCTGAGCTATATATTCGTCCAAGTCAGCTTTAGAGATTGTCTCCTCCTTGGCTATTGACAGAGCCGGTGGAGAATTTGACGTTTATCCCCTATCATCTTCAAGGACGATTGGAGGATCTTCAGCAGGAGGATTTTGTTGGATCATCATTCCCACCATGTCCTGGAACAGGAGGACCATTCGCTTTATGTTGGCTGCTTGTTCAGCAGCCTCTTTATCCTTCTTCTCCAATATCCGACGAAGCAATTCAGCGTTAGTTTCTTGCTCCTGGCGTTCATCCGAGGATGCTTCGGGGCTTTCTTTTGGCCCAGTGAGTGCAGCCATCGCGTTCATCATTTCCTGAAGCTTTTGCTGTTGCTCCTGAGCTTTGGTCACTGACCGTGTAAGCGGTCTATGACCTGTAGATGCACGGCTGTCCTCCTTCCCCGACTCCATGTATACAGTATGGACTACAATGCCCCCGGACTTAAGGCGTTTGAGCTCGCCGCCTTTGACATTTGCTGCGGGCGTGGGATTTTTCTCCGGCCTCCTTCTATTATGGGCCGTTGAAGTTGAAGGGGTCGTTGCTGCGGGCACCCTGGCGGTTGTCGTCCTTTGTTGTTTGCTTGGACGGTTCTTTTCTTCCTGCACTTTCGCCCTCTTCTGCTGGTGAGAGTGATCTGGATCAATTACGGAATCTTGAACCCTTCGCCAAACTTTATAAATTTTGGAGGATAGCCGCTAAGGGGGCTGCTCCAGCTTCGTTTCCGGAACCCTCTCCGCAGGTGGAGGAGATCTTTTTAGCGTAGCAGTTGGAGAGTTTTTGCGTACCCTCCTCAGCGGTTCAAAGCTGTTCCCAGTTGGAACAGCAGCATTAACTTCCACAACTGGTGCAGGTGGAGTTAGCCCTGAGGGGGAGTTGCCTCCAGCCTTCCTTACTCGGCGCCAGTGGCGACGTCGAGCATGACGAGCCATTGGGACTGGCTCGGCGATAGAGACAGCTTCTTCTCGCCCCCGGTTCGAATGAGGCGTTGACGGTGCCAGTCTCTTAAAAACTAATGTTGTCCTTTGAGTGGCAATATTCAGTCTGTCAAAGACAGATCCTCGAGCAGGGGCAGGAGCCGGAATAGTCAGTCTTGAAAAGACTGACTCTTTGACAGGAGAAGCCGCTTTGACGACTTCAAGAGCAGGGGTGGCTATCTTCCTCGGGACAGCCATTTCAGGGTTCAAGGGCTCCTTGGCGGGCCCATCAGGTTTCTGGCTCAGCCTGGCAAAGACAGAGGCCGCCGGCTTGATATTGGACGACTCGTTGAAAAGGGCCGTTGTAGCAGTGAGCCAATCGAAGACCGACTTCTTGTGCGCTTCCAGTGCGGGCACTGGCATGGTGAAGCTTGCAGGAGAGATCATGGTCCGGAAAAACAGGCTGGTGGTGGCCTGGGTCACCTGTTCTACCGGCATGGCAGGGATGGGGGCCGCTTGAGGCCCATAAGCTACACCTCCAGGTGAGGTGGAGCATCGGTTGCCCTGGCACTTTGAACAGCTGGAGCAATTGGAGGACATTGATGCTTGATTTCTGCGCCAGGCAAAAGACCAAATCTCAGTAACTTGAAATACAAAGGCAACCATTAACAAACCGCGATTTGTTCGCGAAGACGACACACGAAGTGTGGAATGGAAAGAGGAAAAGGTCCCACCGGGCGTGCCAGAATCTGTTCCCCTCCGAACGGCGGCCAAGACGTGAAGACGTCTTGCCTGAGGTTCTGGGCAGATGCTAATTGGTTTTATTCGTCCACCTCTCCGAAGATGCCAAGTTGATTTATGCCACCGTGTATCGGAGGTTTAGACGGATGCGGCCGATGTAGCAGATTTCATCAGATTCCCCCTCACTTGAGGAGTTTTTGATTGTGGGGACGCTCTTCCCTGCAGGCGCAAGCCCCTGCAGTTAATTACGCTACCGCGTCGCGGTAACCACTTTCTCCTTCTCCAGGAATTTCACTTCGTGTCGTGTGTGTGTTTGTTTGTTTGTGGATGCCCATGGATTGTATACGGAGACTAAGTGATGCCGTCGCCCATAGGACGTGGATTGGTCCAAATCCGTATTTACTTAGATTTGGGTTTGGTGTTTTAGTTTAAGGATACGTTAGCCCTATTTTAGGCTAAGATCAACTTAACTTTTGTTAAGGATACGTTAGCCTAATCTCCAGACTAAGATCAACTTAACGGGATCATTTGGATCCGACAAGAGAGCAATTGGCTCTATTGTTTAGTTTAATGACGTTGCGATCGATTTCCAGTTTAGGGACATGGTGGTCCATCATTCCCATTTAGGAACGAGCATTAGTTTAAGGACATTTCGGTCCAACATTCCCATTTTGGGACGAATATTAGTTTAGGGACGTTTCGGTCTACGAGTTTAATGACCCCGCAGTCCGTATAGATGTGTGGTTGTTGGGACCCGTCACCTCTCTGACGTCGTTGAAGGATTACAACGATAGGGGTCAGAGGAGTTCAGAGATGTACCCTTGAACCGGACGTAAATTGATTTAGGAGAGCAGTCTTGCTCAGTCAATTTAATTTGAGGACTTACGGCCATGATTGTGCTAAGTCCAGTTGAGAACATGTTCAACGTTTTTGTTTATCTTTGGCCTATTAGGCCTGTGCTAGGGCTTTGCCCCTGTTCGATAATGCACTGCATTTTATTTTGGCCTTCTAGGCCTTTCTGATTTGGGCTTTGTCCCTTTATAAATGATGCAGACCATCTGTTTAGGCTCTGCCCTTCTTTAGAATAATGCATTGCATTTAATTTGGCCTGTTAGGCCTTTTTTAATTGGGCTTGGCCCTTCTGTAAATAATGCAGTGCATTAATTGCTTGACAGTGGTTTGTCAGGCGCTTTGCGCCAATTATTGAGCGCAAGCGCTTGTGGTGGTGACACGTGTCACGCTCTGGTGAGCGCAAGCGCAACAGCGCAGTGCGCTGCGCCAGTGCGCTGCGCTGTTGCGCTACTGACACGTGGCACGCTCTGGTGAGTTGCGCCAACTTTAAAGAGCAATGCTCTATCTTAAAAGCGCACAGTGCAAGTGATCTTGGAGCTGACACGTGGCACTCCCTGATGGCTTGCGCCAACCCAGGAGCGCAACAGTGCAGTTTTACAAGTGCAAGGCGCTGTTTTAATTTCTTGATCCAACTTTGGATTCAAGAAAAGAATCTTTAAGATTTCAGAACCATTGGTTCATAAAAAAAAAGTGCAAGGCACTGTTATTTATATTTTTTTTATTGAAAATCATTGATCTTGTTCTTAGATCAATGACCTATTCAAAAGAAATTCTTCTTCTTTTTATAAAGGTTTTTTTTTACCTTTTTTGTTCTTGAGTTCTTCTCACAATCCTTCAAAAATTCTCTCTGTTTTTGTTTCTGAAGTTCTTGATGTTCTCAATGCTCATTATTCTTTTTGAATTGGGGTCTAGGGGTCTTTATATAGTGCCCACAAATTTGTTAAGTTTGTTAAAGAGATCATTCTCTGAGTGATTTGGGGAATTTTCCCCACCGTTGGATCTCTGATCCAAGGGCTTCTGTTTTACAGGAGACAATCTTCTTGTTTTAACCAGAACAGAAAAGATCTTACTGGAATTTTAATTCTGTTTGGCGCAAACGCGCCAGCGCTTGACACGTGTCGCGCAGCGCAGAGCGCAGCGCAACTACGCTACCACGTGGCGCGCAGCACAGAGCGCAGCGCAACTGCGCTGCCACGTGTCGCGCAGCGCAGAGCGCAGATCATATGAAGCATTGCTTCTTTTAATTTTGTTTTAAATAGAGCCTTGCTCTGATTGGGCGCGCTGCCTTGGGCGCTGCGCTCCATGCGCTGGCGTGTCAGCTTTTGATACGTGGCGCCCTGTGCGCAGCGCAAGGAATTTGAAGCGTTGATTCAATTTTTTTGAATTTTTGAAATTCAAAAAGAGCTTTGCTCTGATTGGGGAAAACAACCACTGTGCAAAACAAAAGAGAACGTCCTTGCAATAACAGCCTTTTTTAAAAAATTGTTCCAACAACATCAGAATAGGTTTGTTTAGCTTGCATTGATCCGAATCAATGCAGTCCCATCAATTGATCACACCAATAAAGAACAAAAATACGATGTACGTATATACCATCCGCATTCGCCACTGGGTCCCGTCATCACCCGTTAGGTTACTTAACTAACGACAGAGCGGGGACTGGACTAGCGTGGATGCAAAACATATACAATATCTACTAGTATATATATCAATATATAATATTCGCTCAAGACGTGATAAAATGCAACATCACAGAAATATAACAAGCATCACAGAACAATACAGATAATCTGGGATCCCCGGGTTTTATAGAGCCGCTACTGAAACCGACGTTCCGCTGGTCATGTGGATAGCCTGTGTAATGAAATCCTAGACCCCTACGGGCGCGGCAAGTTACCCGCCAAAACCTAAAGCGAGGTAGCCCCCTTCAACAACATGAATGGACCACCCAGCACTTCACGGAATCCGGTAACTTAAGCACCCCTCCTTGGGTCAACCTGTATCCCCTACGAGTGCGGCGAATAGCCCGCCAATTCTAGAGTGAAGCCCCCTCCGTCTCAAAGCCATGAGATGCAGGCCCGTTGCTCTCTAGAACCCAGTTATCCGTGCACCCTACCGCGGGGTAATCCTAGTACAGAAAGTAAAATATACAACGGGTACATCGACCTCAGCCCGGTCGTGCCCCCAAAAGAATAATATACAAACAGGCAGTAACGGTAGTCCACATGTCGGACGCTCTCCCCGCAATATCAAATGTACAAATACAACCAAACTGTACTACCATTGCATCCAGGCTATTCACCACGACAAATCCGCAACATCACAGCACAACACAGAACATCAACGTGAATGTCACGTTGGCAAATCCGTCTAAAAGAACTATAGCAATTAGACAGGATTTACCGATCAAATGACATTCACGGTCGCAGATATAATGTAAATACTGTGAACTAACATGATTAAAATTTTCGATCGACTAAATTTCCCGAAGTGGGCCCCAAGTACAACTGCAGCACTCAAACAAATCTGGACCCAAACAGAATATACCAAAAACCCTAATTCCAACACAGAGAACACTGAAGAAATTTGGTGCACTGTGGCTACAGTACGGCGGCGGTTCCGCGTCCTAAAAGTGGTTACGGCCGCGGATCCGCCGCGCTACAGTAAAATCAGCCAACCAAATTTCTTCAGTTCTCTTGAAAAAGCCTGCACATATTTCTGCAATATACCAAATAATTTTTTGAGCACAAATAAAATTCAATAGAAAGTGCACTGTTGAAATCAGTTTTTCGGAATTTTTGTTTGATCGAAGTTCTAAACACGTTAGAGAAAGCTAGTAAAGGTTAATGGCGTGGCTCTGATACCATGTAAGTCTACGGTAGCGCCCCGGCCATCTGTACGAGGCCAAAATACGGAAACAAAAACTTCTTCAAACTAGAAAAACGGCACTATCGTATGGTTAAAACCTGGATCGGACCATTAATCTACTACTAGCTAACTAGAGAAAGGGTAGAGAGCTATACCGAGCGATCCGTGTCCTTCAGTCTTCGGCCACCATCCCGATCTCCTCACGGCATCTCCGATCTCCGGTCTCCTCGTCGGAAGGGCACCACATCGAGAAGTCTTTTTACGGGCTCCCACCTCTGAATCGAGAAAACTCGGACACGAAGTTGGCTAGCCGACGTGTCCAAGATTGCTGTAGACTGAGCGTAGAATAGTTTGTCTCAAGGGGATAATTGAAGTTGCCTTTGGATGGAGGAATGAACTATGAAAATGGAGCTATGGAATTTTGTGGTAAGCAAAAAATGAGAATGATATTTTTCCCACTACAAAAGATGAATCCCCCTCCTCTCAAAATGTGGCTGGCCATCTATATGGAGAAGGGAAAAACAATGAAGGAAGGTGAGTGTAGGAAAAAGGCAAGAGGTGATCCTAAGCCAAAAGGCAAACCTCACTTTCATTAATCCAAATCAATCCCATCTCCATAAAGTAAATCATGATGCACAAAATAAATCAATCTCATCAAGGAGCTTCTAGAAATCTCATGAACTCTCCACCACAAATAACACCCTCCATTTTTCTAATTTGCACATTTGCAAATAAGCCCCTCCATAGAAAATTCAGCCAAGGAAAGAAAGAAAGGAAAATGGCTGAAACGGAATACAAACTGGCAACTTCAAAAAAGCGATCCCGTAATAAATTACAGGAAAACCCCGCGACTGTATATACATACCCGCATTTGTATTCCGAACGAATACAAATGCAATGAGACAAAATCTACAATGTATAATACTAGGATCCGGCTTAAACCAAAGCCCACTAGTATTATCCGTCCGATCATGATCCATGCAATACCGCACGTATATGATCGAACCCTGCCATATATCCATACGGCCTCTACAGCGTTTCGCCCAAAACTTGAGAAACTGTCTGTGGAGGACTCTAAAGACTCGTCAATACTTTAGCTGTGGATTTAACCACTAGCACGTCAGAGGTATTAGCCGTACGTAACGGGCTACCAAGTATTGACCAAAAGGGAGGTCGATGAGCGAACTCATCCTGACACCCTACTGAGCCTGTCAGTGACAATATCCGTACGGTCCGGTCCGTTCGTCTATGAGCATCGCATAGCGGGCCTAGGGGGTTGGTAAAAGTCAGACCCCCAAAAGCGGTACAAGTCGTGTCAGAGTGTAGCTCAGAACACCCTGAGATACTACTGGAATACCTACCAGTAAATCTCCTGCCTTGGCCAAGGGCTTCGTGTAATAGCTCTCCTAGACACAGCGTGACCTCACCCCCAATACCGGGAGAGACGAACCCCTGCAGATCCGCTCACTGCCTCCATGTGGCTCGGGACTGTACCCAACTAAAACCTGTTTGCACGACTCCTTTGAGCCGTGGTAGGGTAGTAATCAAAGTACAGTGGAAACTCAAACGAGACAAATGACGATCTCAGGTCGATGAACTAACCGTACACATGTCATCAGGGAACTGCTATCTGACGTCAGGTATTATACCAACTAGCATGTTTGCGGCAAGTCCTGTCCAGTGTACTCATAACCCAATGAGCACATGTATACATCTTAACTGAACCAACTGACACCAGTGGCTTATGAGACCGGCCACCGCCCCTTGTCGGGGTCTCGACTGTATACACTGGTCTACTCCGGAGTATCGATGCCCTGTCTCAAAACTCCCACGTCTAGGGACCACTTTTAAGGATGTGCTTATAGACTACCAGCTCCTACGTATATGATCGCCATCATACTGCTGGCCGTCAAGCAAGAATCCTAAGGGCTCTATCAACGCGCAATAGTGACATGTAAGGTCACCTAAAGCAGTACACGATAATAAAGATAAACCAGATAGCATACTATCATCTTGAGTAAGACTGTCCTACCGGTATTGGTCCTCCCTCAATCATTGCAATCACGTGCCTGTGATCCAATAATTGACTCTAAGGGCACTATATCAAACAGTGCGCAGTCAATGAAAGGGATAGAATGAATTGGAAAATCCGACTCTTCAAGTAAAACTGCTTCATCCTCAATAATTTCCTCATTACTCTCCATGCAATTCTCATCAAAATCAAGACGCATTTGAAGTTCAGGAGAAACATTTAATGACTCGGGATGATAATTTGGAGAGAAAAATTCAGTCAAATCTGCGAGTTCATCATCCAAAATATTCCCAGCGTCGATATCCTCAATCAAGTGAAAATCAATTTTCTTAAACACCTTATCAAAAGCATGGATATTAATCAATTCATGTTCTAGAGTGGAGGTGTAGAGGTCAAAAGGATTGGTGATGGTTTCACTCGAAAGGGACCCTTCACAATCAGGTAAATCAAACACTGCAAAGTCGCACAACTCATTAAACGTTTTATCTTCAACTGGTGAATCATTTGGAACACTTGATAGACATTCAAAACCGGAATTGTGGGATTCAATTGGGGATAGATAGGTTTGATTTGGAAGGGTGCATAGCTCACTCTCTCCACTCAAATTATTAATCTGTCCAACCGCCTCACCATATATTGGGAAATGTGGAACTAGTTGGAAACTAGCTACCGGGTCTCTAGGTTATATGAGGGCGGCCATGGACGCATTCAAATCCATCATCTGTTGACATGACGCTACCCTAAAATCTTCCAACGCCTGTTCCAAACTAAACATGGGTTGTGAAGAAGTTTCAGTAAAAGATTCAAAATTGTTTGGATACATGAAACTCCCAAATGACTGTGTATAAGCAATGTCTAGGGAAGGTGCGAAAGTCGGGTAGGACTGGTAGGAATTGAATGTTTGGACAGGAGTAGGATCAACATTTGGATAAGAAGATGAATGGAATTGTTGATCCAAAGAATTCGCAGTGGTGAAAAGAGTGAAAGATCGGTTACGAGATTGTTCAATATGTTCAGCAATAAACATGGGTTTCGGAGTTACAACAGGACTCGAAAAAGGAGTATCAACGTAAGGAGGTGGTGAAGGTTGAAATGGTTGATATAAGGTGGATTGCGGAGTCTAATTGGTTGTCATAGACGTGTCTATTCAATCTTTCAAAGAAATTTTAGGCATGGAGGGGTCGTTCGAAATTCGACCAAAACAAGAACCGTAGGAAGTGATGTCTGATTGTGGGTACCAAAGTTCGGCAAGATTTTTGCGAGGTGGGGTACCCATGATGTAATGAGAGAAAGGAGAAGAAAAAGAAGGGTTTTTTATGTTGTTTTTTTTTTGTAAAAAATTGTGTGTTTTTAGTGTTTAGAAATTTTTGAAAGAGTTTTGCAAGAATGTATACGGACTTATTTCAAACAATCACAATTAAAACATGCACAATCAAATCTAGAGCTAGGGTCTCCTAAGTTAACTAGACTGCTCCTAAATGTTCTAAAGTGACAAGTTGTGAGATATCCCTCAAATCGCCTCTTCACCGCCAATTGTGCCCAGGTAAGCACAAATGAAGAAAGGAGGGTTCCGCTCATGAATCGCCATGAGACTGGCCTTTTAAAGTTACCTTTCTCACTTGTCTAGCCTATGCACCACAAAGTCAAGTTAGATAAACGATTGAATGCCCACAACCTTTCTCTGTCCTAATGAGCACGACAGTCCTTAGTTGGCTGAGTCTAGGTATTTTTTAATTTAGCTCAAGGGTGATACATATGCTTTTTAGTGATTTTTGGGGTCTTAGGAAGGGTAATGAAATCCCCACCCAATCTTGATTAGTGTTATAACCCCTTAGATTCCGTATTAATTATAAAAAGCAGTTAACACACAAAAAATCTAAAACACTTGCCAAAAAAAATTTTATTTGGCAGCGCAAAGAATCTTGCACAAAAATAATTTATTGGATAGGAGAAAGAGAATCTGTGCAAATAAACCTGCAGGAAAATTTTTTCATTGGAGTGCAGAGGAGAGTAGATGAGAAATGAGATACTCACAGAGATTTTTGGGTAGCTGATGTCACCCTTTGACCGCGGTTCCGCGGTCAAACCCTAGCTTCTGCCGCGGTTCTGCGGCGGATCAGTGAGTTTGGATTTTTAGAATTTTTCTTTGTGCTGAGTTGGTTCTCATCTTTCTGTTTAGATCCCCTGTTTCTAGATTTGTTCACTGAGTTTGCTCCAGATCTGAAACTGAGTTTGCTCCAAACCTGCACACTTGCACAAAAACCTTTCAAAAATAATAAGTTGATTTTTTTTTTAATTTTTAAATTTTTATAATTTTTTAAATTTTTTTTTATTAACCCGAAATTACACAAAGAAAGAGACTACCGTCTCCCCGGTAACGGCGCCATTTGATTGTTGAAGATTTTTGTATGCGTTTTAAATTTAAAAATATCGCAATTAAGACGGTGTCGGTTGGTAGCTAGCCGGTTGAGTACGGGTCGATCCACAGGGAGAAGGAATCCTTTTCTTTAAGTTCTAACGAGTTAAGTCCAATTAAGTTGGGTTTTGTTTTAAGATCTATGAATGAGAATAAGTTGATAAAAAGCTTGCTAGGGTTAGGATTAGGTTGGTTCGAAATAGGGATCTTCTCACTTCTTTCAATACCTTAGTTGTGAATAAAGGTGTCAGGGTAATCGGCAACAATGGGGATTAGCACGACTGGGAAGAAACTTAGTTTCTTCCTTTTGGTCCTTATCCGTCCGTTCTTGGCTCTTAGCCCTAACCTACGGTTAATTCAACCACAACCGGTCTAACTAAGGAATCACCGTTATCATGTAGGATAGGATGCCGTAGTGAGCGGATTATGGTTGATTTAAAGAGAGTCCTTAATTAAAATTATTTGGGCAAAGAAAAGAGTGTGAGAGATTTCCTTCTTTCAAACATTCCCTCTCCTATCCCTAACAAGTGAGGAATTACTCACTCATTAGGAAGATAACAATAAAATTCATTTTTTTATTTTAATAGATGAACTAAATTGCAGATAATAAAAGAACAGATAAAAAATTGCAGGAATTAAAATTCAGATAAAAAGAATGCGAGATAAAAAAAATAAAACTTACTTTATCGATGACCTCTCAACAATGCATTACAAATGGAATTAAAATTTAGATCTAAGAATTAAAAAGAGGCATCCTAAGAAAGGCACCATAAAAGAGGCACCCTAAGAAAGGCCTTGAGCTCTCCTATTTATAGATAGGAAAAGTCCTAGATTTACATTCTGATCCATACATGAAATTACAAAACAACCCCAAAAACCGAGTCAAAGCACCGACACCCCACCGACATGTGCAGAGCACGGCCGCAGAACCGCGGCATATGTGCCTGTTGGCCGTGGTTCCGCGGCCATTTGATGGTCTTGTATGATCAATTTTTTAGGGATTCTTTCTGTTGCTTTTATCTTCTGTTTGGAACGCTTGGTTCCTCAAAAACTCTTCAGTTCTCTTCTAGATATTCAACAGTGGAGTTTTGCCTTGAGCTCCACGTTTGAAGTCTTGGATCTTATGTGGCCCTTGTGCTTTGTGCATTGAAATGCTCGATGATTTTCCATTTGTTCCTTGAACTGGTAGGCGGCATTATACGGATAGTGTGCGGAAATGCGTATTTCTCTGTTTGTTGGTCGTACTCCCATATTTGTTGCGACTTTTCATGAATTTCATTGTAAAGAGCTGAGAGCCTGTAACCTGCAACTATTTAGCAGACATGGATCAAAAGTACCTATTTATATGCAATGTGATTAAGAATGGGTGGTATAAAAATGCAAAAATCTGATATGAACAAATACCCCCAAACTTATCTTTTGCTCGTCCCGAGCAAACCCAATTTTATTCTCGAAAAAACCCAGCCTCACTTTCGCAGGGAACGCGATTGCACTGAGCTCGTGCAACAAGTCGTTAAATCTCTAGGTTTCCCTAGTAAGAGGAGTATTGTCTCCTGAGGGTTTTCAGCGGATACTATCTACAAAATCCAATCAATTTGGTCGTTTACTCTAATTTTTCAATTCAGTATTCTAGCAAGAAATGCTATTATCTTCAATTTAGAAATCATCAACCCGTATTTTTTACGCTTCCCTTTCATTTAACTTAAGATCATATACGTTTTGCCATTTTAAAAAGCTTTCAGCATTTCCTAAGTTTTCCTCCTAAGGCGCAATCTTAACTCAGGAAATTTTATCATCTCTACTGAAGATATAAGCTCTATCTTCTATTCCTATCCCTCCTCCAAACTCCAATTATATACCTCTACATGTGTGTAATTATCACCCCTACACTTGGAAATTCAATTCAAGCTATCATACTCTTGTCCATCTTCCAAAATACTTTTAGTTGGTGAATTTTAGATGAAATTGCTCACACATCTTTCATGTGACCGTTAATACTTCTTGAGGTACTAAACGACCGATTACAAAATGTGCTTGCGCATTTAGGCGTAATTCCTCGTCTTGTAATACCTAAGACTTAGCAGTGACTCCCAAACTAGTTGGTCTAAGGCACTAGGTGATAAAGCACCCTCGCTATAATTTTTTTATTTATGCTGCCTTAAGCAATTACAAAACCAGTGTTCATTTTTTATATATCTCTTTATTCACCTCTTATACTTTTATTTTATTTTCCTTCATACTAAGGATTTTAGACAAGAGCATTTCAAGGTGTCTTCTACTATCCTAAGTTTCAAGATGCGTGTATGTGCAAGTTGTAGGGTATATATTTTCAAAATTTAGACTTAAGGTTCAGAATTATTTTTCAGACTTATATTTCAATTAGAGCTTTCAATATTCTTCCCTTATTTCGATTTAGCCTAAGAACTGAACTCAAAATTTTCCTATAAACTACAAGGACGTATATTTTCTACAGTTAAGTTTTAAGAAAGATTATTTTTAGGGTTTTTAATTTACTAAGTTTAGGATCTAGTTTTTCCTAACTAGTCAACCATCATGTTGAACTTAAATCAAATATGGCCAAAATTGAACTTTTCAATTTTTGATTTTTATGGGTTTTAAAATAAGTATGCAAATGCAAAAATATACATATGAATGCAAAGGAAGAAAGCTTACCGAGCACACCCCCAAACTTAAACTTAACGGTGCCCTCACTGTCAGGCTACACCAAGAGAGTTAAAATTGTCGGCACTCCCCTGTTTGTTTATTTATTTATTATATATATATATATATTATTAATAAAATATATATACACAAAAAGGTCCCCCCAAACTTAAGTGAAACAGTGTTTCCACTGTTTAAGCGTTAAAGTTCAGAGTTAGGGAGAAGAAAAACACAGTATCAAGCTATACAAGGCCTTACACAGGCCAAAGGTTAGCACCAATCATTCAAAGAATTTATCAGTGAAGCGCACCGGTTGATGGAAGAACATGTTGTATAGAGTCAGGAAGAAATGGGGTAAAGATAAGCGATGTTATGGAAAAGGTTTACGTCTCGATTTGTAGTGACGAAACAACAATGGTGAACGGAAACAAGAATGTGGATGATTAGGAATGGGAAGAATGGTCACATTCTCATATGGGATAAGAAGAAATGATGGTGGTTCAACTTCTTCAGGTGGAGGTTGATTAATCACAAAATCCGTGTCATTTAGGAATGCAAGTTCGTCGGCGAAAATATTTTCGAAACTTTCATCGATGGTCCGATTGAACGTTTCAATGTCAATAAGTGTCGCGCCAGAATTCAACACACTTGATTTTTCAAAAATTATGGAGGTAGGAGACTCGTAAGACTTATCTACCTTATTCTCAAAGGAGTCTAAATTAAGTTTTTTTTCTAGAATTATCGAACTCAAAATATCGGATTGTGATTCATTAACACTCGCTGTCATTAAAGGAAGATTAGAAAAAAAAAAACCAGAGAAAGTGGGAGAAAGAAGTGGAATACGAACTTGAGGGTAGAGATGGAGTGTATAAATTAACACAATTTGTAATGACCGATGTGTAAAAAGCGATTGTGCTAATCTATCAACCCACTGAGAAATGAGGTCAAATCCCTCAAGAGTCATGAGAAAATATGGGTACGTCGAACTTGGTAAACCAGATATTGAAATTGAAAGTATAACGGTTTCTTGTAAGGTTGGAGCAAGGATGGAGGGAAGTGGGTTAGGAAGGGTATCGGTTAAAAATTCAGGAAGGTGTGTGCAGTCAATGAAAGGGATAGAATGAATTGGAAAATCCGACTCCTCAAGTAAAACTGCTTCATCCTCAATAATTTCCTCATTACTCTCCATGCAATTCTCATCAAAATCAAGACGCATATGAAGTTCGGGAGAAACATTTAATGACTTGGGATGATGATTTGGAGAGAAAAATTCAGTCAAATCTGCGAGTACATCATCCAAAATATTCCCAGCGTCGAAATCCTCAATCAAGTGAAAATCAATTTTCTTAAACACCTCATCAAAAGCATGGATATTAATCAATTCAGGTTCTAGAGTGGAGGTGTAGAGGTCAAAAGGATTGGTGATGGTTTCACTCGAAAGGGACCCTTCACAATCAGGTAAATCAAACACTGCAAAGTCGCACAACTCATTAAACGTTTTATCTTCAACTGGTGAATCATTTGGAACACTTGATAGACATTCAAAACCGGAATTGTGGGATTCAATTGGGGATAGATAGGTTTGATTTGGAAGGGTGCATAGCTCACTCTCTCCACTCAAATTATTAATCTGTCCAACCGCCTCACCATACATTGGGAAATGTGAAGCTAGTTGGAAACTAGCTACCGGGTCTCTAGGTTGTATGAGGACGGCCATGGACGCATTCAAATCCATCATCTGTTGACATGACGCTACCCTAAAATCTTCCAATGCCTGTTCCAAACTAAACATGGGTTGTGAAGGAGTTTCAGTAAAAGATTCAAAGTTGTTTGGATACATGAAACTCCCAAATGGCTGTATAGAAGCAATGTCTAGGGAAGGTGCGAAAGTCGGGTAGGACTGGTAGGAATTGAATGTTTGGACAGAAGTAGGATCAACATTTGGATAAGAAGATGAATGGAATTGTTGATCCAAAGAACTCACAGTGGTGAAAAGAGTGAAAGATCGGTTACGAGATTGTTCAATATGTTCAGCAATAAACATGGGTTTCGGAGTTACAACAGGACTCGAAAAAGGAGTATCAACGTAAGAAGGTGGTGAAGGTTGAAATGGTTGATACAAGATGGATTGCGGAGTCCAATTGGTTGTCATAGACGCGTCTATACGATCTTTCAAAGAAATTTTGGGCATGGAGGGGTCGTTCGAAATTCGACCAAAACAAGAACCGTAGGAAGTAATGTCTGGTTGTGGGTACCAAAGTTCGGCAAGATTTTTGCGAGGTGGGGTACCCATGATGTAATGAGAGAAAAGAGAAGAAAAAGAAGGGTTTTTTTGTGTTTTTTTTTGTAAAAAATTGTGTGTTTTTGGAGTTTAGAAATTTTTGAAAGAGTTTTGCAAGAATGTATACAGACTTATTTCAAACAATCACAGTTAAAACATGCACAATCAAATCTAGAGTTAGGGTCTCCTAAGTCAACTAGACTGCTCCTAAATGTTCCAAAATGACAAATTGTGAGATATCCCTCAAATCGCCTCTTCACCGCCAATTGTGCCCAGGTAAGCACAAATGAAGAAAGTAGGGTTCCACTCACGAATCGCCGTGAGACGGGCCTTTTAAAGTTACTTTTCTCACTTTTCTAGCCTAGGCACCACAAAGTCAAGTTTAGATAAACGATTAAATACCCACAACCTTTCTCTGTCCTAATGAGCACGACAGTCCTTAGTTGGCTGAGTCTAAGTATTTTTTAATTTAGCTCAAGTGTGATACATATGCTTTTTAGTGATTTTTGGGGTCTTAGGAAGGGTAATGAAATCCCCACCCAATCTTGATTGGTGTTATAGCCCCTTAGATTCCGTATTAATTATGCAAAGCAGTTAACACACAAAAAATCTAAAACACTTGCCAAAAAAAATTTTATTTGGCAGCGCAAAGAATCCTGCACAAAAACAATTTATGGGATAGGAGAAAGAGAATCTGTGCAAAGAAACCAGCAGGAAAAAATTTTCAGTAGAGTGCAGAGGAGAGTAGATGAGAAATGAGATACTCATAGAGATTTTTGGGTTGCTGATGTCACCCTTTGACCGCGGTTCCACAGTCAAACCCTAGCTTCTGCCGCGGTTCTGCGGCGGATCAGTGAGTTTGGATTTTTAGAATTTTTCTTTGTGCTGAATTGGTTCTCCTCTTTCTGTTTAGATCCCCTGTTTCTAGATTTGTTCACTGAGTTTGCTCCAGATCTGAAACAGAGTTTGCTCTAAACCTGCACACTAGCACAAAAACCTTTCAAAAATAACAAGATGATTTTTATTTTTATTTTTATTTTGTTTTGAAAATATTCAATTTTTTAAATTTTTTTTATTAACCCGAAATTACACAAAGAAAGAGACTACCGTCTCCCCGACAACGGCGCCATTTGATTGTTGAAGATTTTTGTATGCGTTTTAAATTTAAAAATATCGCAATTAAGACGGTGTCGGTTGGTAGCTAGCCGGTTAAGTATGGGTCGATCCACAGGGAGAAGGAATCCTTTTCTTTAAGTTCTAACGAGTTAAGTCCAATTAAGTTGGGTTTTGTTCTAAGATCTATGAATGAGAATAAGTTGATAAAAAGCTTTCTAGGGTTAGGATTAGGTTAGTTCGAAATAGGGATCTTCTCACTTCTTTCAATACCTTAGTTGTGAATAAAGTTGTTAGGTGTTAGGTTTACCTAGCACCTTATGAAGGGTTTGGAAGCATCACATGTACCAAAGATTAAATTTTTAGGGTGCTAAGTGAACACAAAAAAAATCATTCCCAGAAAATTAGGGTTTTAAACACTACACATCATCACAAGTAAGAAAAGCTAGGGTTTTGAGAGTACAACCTTTGTAGCTCCCTACGCTAGACTCCTCGGCTACTTGGGGTTTGGAAAAGGTCTGCTTGAACTCCTCTAGGTCCACGATGATCCACCCGGAGTCCGCTTTGTCCAAGCTTGCAACTTCACTTGATCAAGAGAAAAAAATGAAGCTAACACTCTAAACAAGTGGGCAAGACTTGTGTAGAATGATGTTGTGGTGGCTTTTCTCACTTCAAAATCCTAACTTGGTGAGTAATTTGCTCACTAGAGAAATCTAGAGAGCAAAGGAAGAAGGAGGAAGAAAATGATGACCTTTTTTTGAACAAGAGAAAAGATAATCTCATATGAAAAATGGAAAATATATGTATATATATTTTTCACTTCTCATCTCAAACCATGGTTATACTATATGGATATTTATTTCACTTGAGTTAAAACAAAAGAGGAAGATTAACTCATGGTTAATAAGTAGGTGAGTATGGTTAGTTGAAGAAGAGTGTAGAATCAAGACCATGAATTATCCTTTTCTTTTGTTTTAAAAGCAAATACAAATGTAATAATAATCCATATATAAAAACATGGTGTGAGTCTTATATTGCCACCATTTTCTATGTATATACAACCATGAAGGATGATGTATGTATGTATGTGTGCATGCACATCCAAATGTGCATGAACAAGAAAGAATGCATAAATGCATGCATACATCCAAAAAAACAAGAAAGGATTTTTAGTGAGAAACTAATGGTTAAATGATAAATCAACACTTGATTTATCAATCCGGCCATATCATATACGACCCTACCAAAAGCAAGCCGCCCGATTAATATACGGTATCTTATACGCGCATTTTAACCGGGTCCATGCGCATATCGCATACGCGCACCACAACGTTTCGCCTGGACTAGGTAACTCCTTTGTGGGACTCTAAGACTCGTCAATACGCCGGCAGTGGGTGATGATCATATCAAGCACCCCCAAGCTGCAAGCGGTCAGCTAAACGTAACGACCACCCGGGTATTGAGCGATCAGAAGAAAACAAGCGAACCTGCTACAACTCCTGTGGAGCCAACCAGCAACACTACCGTGCAGTCCGGTCTCTTCGTCTGATATGTCGCTTATCAAGTCTAGGGGTGGTAAACGTCAGACCCCAATAACCGATAAGTCGTGCCGATGTGAGGCTCATAACGGGTCAAGAAACTACTGGTAACACTTACCAGTAAATCTCTAAAACAGCCCTGGCCAGGGACTTCCCTGTTACGGCCAATCGAGCACAGCGCAACATCAACCCCCAATACCGGGAGAGACGAAACCCCTCCTATCGCTCATTGCCTCCATGTGACTCGGGGCTGTACCCAAAAACCACCGTTTTGCACTCCCTCATGGACATGGTAAGGCGGAAATCAAAGCACAGTGGGAATCACACAAGACTCTATGACGATCTCGGGTCTACAGACTAACCTGCACAAGTGTCACCAGAGAACTGCCATCTGACGTGAGGTATAATACCATCTGGGAGTTCTCGGCGAGTCCGTCCAGTATACCCAGTCTCCACTGAGCACCCGTATACTATCTCTGATGTCAAACACCAATGGATATGGGATCATCCATCGCCCATCTCATGGGTCGAGAAGCGTATACGCTAGTCTACACTGGTATATCGATGCCCCGTCTCGATACACCCATGACTAGGGACCTTGAAGGATGTACTTATGGACTACCATGTCCCCACTAGTATGATCCGCATCATAGTCCAGATAGTCAAGTACACATCCTAAGGGCTTTACCAACATTTAACTATAAGACAGTATAAATAGACAAGTATACATGTTAAGATAAAGAGCAACCAGATAGCATACTATCATATCGAGCAAGAAAGTCATCTCTATATATGTCCAGGCATCCAATATTGTCACGACCCGAAAGAGCACGTGACTGGCCCTTGAACCATATGAAGTCTATAGGACCCCATCTGATCCAAGTAAGCCAAAAGCCCAGAAATCTAAAACCATTTAAAGAGTAAATAAGGAAAACTGGTTTTAAGAAGTAAAGAAATCATATTTCGAAAATCAAAGTATTTAAACAACTAAGCCGAATATGCATTTTTAAAAATGTGTAACCTTTCCTGAAAATTTCGGCAGAGTTTCCTTTGTAAAAACTGGCCCCGAACGGGGTACAACAAGAATAATATATATGAAATGATAAAAGGCATCCCCAAGTGGGAGCTAGCTCTTCGTCAATCGACGGTCACAACCACGCAAGCAATAATAATATACAACGCCAAAGGACGAGGATCAAAACCCAAAAAGAACTCAAAACAGCCAGAAAACTGTAATACTACAAGCGCGACTCTAAGGTCGAAATAATACAACACTGTTTTCTAAGTCTGAAACAATATATAAGTTTTGGTTGATGGAATTTCTAGATACAATGAATAATACATGAACAATGGCGGTTCTGAAACAAAAGAACCCACCTACCCAAGCAAGTCACCCATAAAGAAGCAGTATGCCAGAAATGCCGCTATGGAATCTGTACGGCAAAACCTGCAAGAACTGTGGCACAACGGGGGTGAGTTGCCAACTCGTGAATAGAAAATATCTACAAGCAGAGATCGAATGCAAGACATAATCGTAAGTCAAACGATCAGTATATATAAACCACAAGAGTACGTCTGAAGCATAATAAAGTAGCAATTTAACATCTAAACATGTATGTAGTGCCGAGTACTCAGGTAATAACATGTCATCAGTATAAGGTACATCTGCATGAAGTAAATATGATGAAGTATCAAATAGATATCAATACACATATATTAGCGTCCCATTCAACTAATATTGGTGTAAGGGTATATATAACAGCGCCCTCATACCCTGTTATATATACAAATGAAGTATGATCATGTAAATCCAGTCTGTATGTGATCAAGTCTGTAAAAACGTGAAACCCGTCCACCCGTCACCCAATGACAATAAGCATCATGTATGTAAATATGAGGGTATAATCAAAATCATGGAAATCATCATGAAACCTGTGCCTAGCATCGGCACGTAAATCCTCATATATCGGGCTCCGTCAGTCCGGATCGGCCCATGGGCTCTGTCTGCGGTATCGGCCCTCGGCCCCGGCAGTACGCCCATATCCATCTATCGACTCTGGTCAGTATCCTCCGGATAACCGCCAGGTCCAACCAATCACCGGTAGGTACTCGCCACCCTGCCAGGCTCATCGTCTACTCCACGAAAAACATTTCTTGCCCCGGGGAACCATACCGGATCCACCATGTACCCGCAATCGGCCTCATCCGCCTCCTCGAATCGGGTTTCACATGTCGCTCTCAGCACCGAGAAAACACATGGTGGATGCACTGAAATATCATATCAAGGGTAACCGGGTTTTAAAACAATTACATATTCTCCTTTTGAAACACCCACGGTTCCCAAAAACCAGAAATATCATGGAAACAACATATCTCAATGCGTATAATCCGAAAGCATGATGTATGCGACATGTAAAGAAATGTAAGCAACATACACTGAACGCAACAGTACTACAGTGTAGTGACATGGCAATTATCGATGATGAAGTGTGTGAGCCGGCAAACAAGTGTACGTGGAACATACGCATCATCGATAATGGTGCTGGTGTCCTAGCAGCATGACTGAAATATATCAACAATACAAGCGATGCAATGCAAATAGCATGAATATGCGGAAATCGAATAATCAACGCAACAGTAGGGTACCTGTCTCAATAGATATAACATGCAACCTTGCCTTTTGAAATAAGACGAATCAGGGCTTTTGGTAAAATAAGGGCTACGGTATTGTAAGAAAAGATGCGTCGTTTGAAAATATCCGTACAAACCCTTCTGCCTATCTTTAAAATATCCCCGATTCGTTAGTTTTGAAATAGGTATGACTCGGGTCTAGTCTAACGCCTACTATGCGAACTACGAACCCAACAATCAAGTCAATCGGGAGGGGTATGGAAACCACCTAAATCTGAGTCGATATACATATATATATAGTCGGTGATCTCGCCTCAATAGTATCACGTACGATACAGTATATCATATAACATCCTCGAGTCATGAGTGCGGATCTAACATCAATATAAAGCTCGTACGGTAAATCGTCGTACAGCATCCCAATAGCTGGGTACGGGTCAATATCACATTCATCTCATCACATATCCAGTATCACTACCATCATATCACATCACAAACCTCATCGACTCATCTCAAACCCATATATCATCCTCAATCCCGTATATGAACACATAGTCCCATACCCATGTGTAGATATACACACCTCTATATGCGCACAGATAAATGAAAGAATGCATGCAAGTATATGTGTACGTGTATGTGTGGGTGCAACTACTACTCTAGGGTTTCGCACTATACTAAACCAATACATCCTTATCACCAATAATACCATTATTACCATCAATAATCCTAAACAACACATAATAAATATATGTGTGTATACGTATTCGTATACATCACCACGGACTGCGGGGGTGCTATACGCCATCCACCCGACTTCTCCCCGTAGATATAAATCTACTCACCTTGCTTCTCGTGTGCCGATGCCGATGTCGCTATCTTCATCTTCTTCGCCTCAACATCACGTAGGGTACCTACAAGTATATCACAACGCTAAAGCACATGAAAATCACATCGGAAACCAAAATAGCACACGCTACTCCCATAGGTAAAAACCTATCGTCTCGCATGTAAACACGATCAATATCCACTTGTCGTTGACATCCAAACGCCACCCGACAGGAATGAATCACCAAATACCAAAATCCATTCTAAAACAAGTCGTAAATCATACGCCAACTCAAGCAAATCAACCCAGATTTTACCCTAACTGGAATTAGTCAAAACTAGACATACCCAGGGTCAAGAATAGAGGAAATAGGGCCATGCACAAAAATCGAGACAGTTCCCTCCTGGTTTGGCCGCAATTTGCGGCCAGAAGGAATAAATTGGCGGCCTGGAATTGGAGTTGGGGGCTAGAGTTTGGTGTTGTGGTTCCATGGTGACTGCACATCTCACTGTCAACTCAGTTTTATTTTTGGGGTCTCAGGGTGATAGCAGATTCTTAAATACGATCACAGATTCACAGTTTTTCTCCGACATCGTCTCATAAATCCGTATTCTGGTTTCAAGTTCAGGTTAGGGTCCAAATTAGCATCACACAAGGGGTTCTAAGGTCACCACAATCCTCAATTTCATCTTTAATTTCAGATCTCACATAAACCCTAACTTGAAGTTTCACAAATCCATCAAACGACACCATATCGACACAAAACTAGTATTGATGCAATAAGAATTGAATTACTAAACTAGGGGTGCAGAAATTAGCTCCTTTGGCAACTCAAGAAAATTCTTGAGTTGCTCAAAGTCCTCCAAATCCAATCTTGCTAGGTTCAATGTGTAGCTAGTGAGCTTGGGAGCAAGTTTTGTGAAGTGGGAATGGGGTTTTGGTGAGGGAAATGAGAGGGATCTATGAAGTGAAGGGGAGGGAAATGAGAGGGAGCAGGAGCAGGAGCAGCAGCAGCTCCATGAGAGGGGAGAGAGAAATGGGTGTGAGGCAATGATGGGTATGGTTCAAAAAGTCAAAAACAACTACTCTCTCTCTCTCATCATCATACTTACTTTTTCCTTTTCTTTTCTTTTCCTTTTTCTTTTCCTTCTCACTCCAATAGTGAACCCAAAAGAACAACCATGGCAATAGAAATGTAACACAAGTGTAACAAGTGTGGAAAATGATATGTGCACATTTTTGCACAAAAAAGCTAAAAATCCAATTAGCGATTTTTAATCGCGATTAGCACCAAATTAGCATATAACTAATCTTAAAAACTTTAAAATGGCATAATTCCATAAAATACCCTATTTTAGAATTTTCCATAATTTTTCCCCATTTATCTGTATTTAATTATACCCGAATATTAAAATATTCAATAAAATAATATTAAATTATAAAAATTCCCGAAAATAATATTTTATTATTTTGGAAACGTTACAATCTACTCCCCTTAAAGAAATTCGGTCCCCGAATTTAAATTTAAAACCCCCAAATACTAAAACATTTCGATACAAATTCCAAGTCGTCGGGGCTCCGAAATCAGCAATACATAAAATATATCCTAGCGCAATGCATGCGTATGAGTACTGAGTAGATAACTCAAAAGCAACACTCCATCAAGCATCCCGCAATCATCGGAGTCATGGTAAAGACACAAATGTCAAATCCAATACAAAACCAATATGATATAGATCAGAACTATACATGTAGACATCCAATCTATACATGTAAATAGCTGATGTAAATGCATGCCAAATCTTTTTAAGTCGCTGTGCGATGCGCGTAACACTGCACAGTGGTAGACGTTTTTCATAAGAAAATAACTATATACGTATATGTATATATCATTTGTTTAATAGGTACGTTCCGCCGTTTTGAAAACAATTTGGAAGGGTTTCCTTGTTTTTAAACGTTTCGTGTCATATCGGACATGTAGGTATATATATATCGAGACCATAGCTCGCTCTTGGAAATCCCTTCGAACTATCAATGCATGCAAAATATATCCAGGTACTGTCCTCTGACTAGTCCTGCTCAGTATGAAAACAATATCCAATATCATAAAAATGTACTGCTCCAAAAGGAATAAATCCCAAAAATGCACTTAACACCACCCTGTGCGTCTGGTGCGCACGAAAATCAAAATCCATATATGTGCCATACAGGTGCACAAAACAACATCTAGGTGCAACGGGTGTGCACGAAGCATCTGTCATAGGCAACGTGTGTGCCTGACAGCCAAATTTCGGTGCATCTGACATGCATGAAGAATCTCGATTTAGTGCATCGGGTGTGCACCAAAATCGTATCTCAAAACATGCGCCCAACATGCGCGAAAATCCAAATCGGTGCATCCATCGTGCACGAATGAAAATCTAAACCCTGCGCACTCAACATGCACGGAATCACGAAATCCAATAGCAAACGTCGAACATGCGTAAGTCCAATCAAAAGCACGGAGTGCAAGAATCAATCATCAATATCAGGGTCAAAATCGACGATATATAATGCGGCTCAATCAAGATCAAGTGTACCGCGATGGAAATCTCACAACTGTGTGCATCAGCGTGCACAAATCAAATCAAAACACTAAAAGTGCATGAAATCACCATCAACACCTCAAGAGTAATAACTATGTGCAAGGTATAAATACCCAGTAAATGCAACCATGGTGCAAAAAAAAATCAAATACCATGAAACTCAGTCATCAAGACTAAATCATGCAAACAGAACGCCCAAAATACCGAAATCCAAGATGACGGATACGTGATAATCAAATCACAAAATCATAAATCATAAATCATAAATACCGTAGTCGGTATATCCTCCTTCGAGGTCGAGAAGGTGCCGGTATATCCAATGCTAACGGCGCAAGATATCTACTTGCCTCATGCTCGCGGCTGGCGTCCTCTGCCTCTGGTTCCTTATCTTCTCCGTGGATTACCAATCTCGCAATCCATCGGCTTATAGGCCCGGTCAGGTGTGTTGACAGGAACGATTCCGTTCTGGCACTTTCCTGGTCACCTCTCGGTCAATCCTCACGATCGCTCGTAACGCAGCACATCTCTGGCGCTGACCTCTGGTCCTCTGAATGCACATCACGCATCTGCTCCCGGTGCAAATCTTCTTGCAGCAGTGTACTGGAAGGAATCCCTGCTCAAGGTCTCTTCCGATCTTGCCTAAGCCAAACTATACGGAGGCTGGTACTCTAGCATAATCTTTTCTCACTCTCTGGACATCTGCGTCCTTAGTACAACATCCTCTCGGAAGCTGGTCGCCTCCCTGCGCCTCTGTATGCATATCCGACCTTTAATCTTAACGGGGTGTAGTAACAGCTCGTCGGCATCTCACACGAACTTCTTGTTCCGCTTGTCTGTATCAACGACCATTTGACGTCGCGTCTTTATCTGCGCACTGCAATGTCCTTGGCTACGGTCCATCCGAAGTCCCTCACACGGACTCGAAATCACGAACTTGGTATCTTCATCATTCAGTAGAAAATATCTAGCCAACACGTCCTCAGCGTGCATATCGCATCTCTAACGTCGGTGGAGTGGAACGACATCTCATCGAAATCTCATGCGAACTCTTTACACCACTCTGCTTTAATATCGACTGATTCGGATTCATCTCATCGTGGCTACACAGGCTGCGCTCCAACGGCTACGCTCGTATCTGGAGTCTCCCAAGTAGTGTCCCATCACATGATATCTGAATGATGTCGAATCGTCCGATCGACTCGTCAGAACCTCATAATCCCCCAAGAGCTCAACATCTCGGATACAGTTTAATAGTATCGAGTACATACCACAGCATCGGTGGTCCAGCCGTAGAAGGGCAAACCCAAGCCTCACTAATGGCGCCGCGGAACTGCCGCAAACCCTAAGGTTCAAAAGCTTTCACACGGTCATTATGTCGAGTTAGGGTTTCATTCTTCTAGAGGGTCCATAGAATCGCTTGCATGTCTTTCCGAATACTTTAAACTTGGAAAATGGGTTCCTGACATTCGATCGTCTCAATCGACTCTCAACGAATCTGCGTGAAGTCGCCTCTAGCTGGAATCAATCTATCTGATGACTTTGCATCGGGGTAAGCGAACGAACCATATGTACTAGTCATTAATCCTCGGTAACTAGCGACTCACCATCATATCTCCAAGAATATGCTCATGCTGCAGTAGCTCCAATCATCTGGGCGATATCTCATCTTCCGCAGCAATAACTGGCTCCTTCGTCCGTGCGCGGAACAACGCCTCAATCGTCCTGGATAAGCGATAATATCAACGGTCATCACATCCTGGCTGGCCTCTATCAGTGGCTCAATCCTCTGGTGCCGATCAGCACATCCGGAAATCTCATAAAAGCGATCAATTCAACGCTCATGTCGCGAAAACACAATAAGACGACTCTTCAATATGCAATCGTATGTCTCTGGAATCACGTCCTGGTCAGTCCTCGTCCACGACGAGCTCATGCTGACGCAACTCGAGCCGTAGCTCACTCTGCCCGTGCAATCGTGGCGGCAAAACCATAACCAGTATCGATGAGAATAGATCATAGGAAGGAATATAATACGGTACAAGGAAATGTACAACCTAAGGTTTCTTAAGCGGAGTGGCGTGTCGTAAGTATGCCGCGGAACATACCCACGGTAAGTCACTCTACTTTAGTCACCTATTCCATCAACCAAGGGTCATCCTACGCGACGGAAGTTCGGGTCTAATACCCCCACGACTAAGTCTAAGTTCCGTAAGGTCAAGCCTAAGTTCCGTATATAGATAACGCCCTAGGCTCCACGTAGTCAAACTTAGACTCAAACCAAGGTCAACCTGGCTCTGATACCAACTTTGTCACGACCCGAAAGAGCACGTGACTGGCCCTTGAACCATATGAAGTCTATAGGACCCCATCTGATCCAAGTAAGCCAAAAGCCTAGAAATCTAAAACCATTTAAAGAGTAAATAAGGAAAACTGGTTTTAAGAAGTAAAGAAATCATGTTTCGAAAATCAAAGTTTTTAAACAACTAAGCCGAATATGCATTTTTAAAAATGTGTAACCTTTCCTGAAAATTTCGGCAGAGTTTCCTTTGTAAAAACTGACCCCGAACGGGGTACAACAAGAATAATATATATGTAATGATAAAAGGCATCCCCAAGCGGGAGCTAGCTCTTCGTCAATCGACGGTCACAACCACGCAAGCAATAATAATATACAACGCCAAAGGGCGAGGATCAAAACCCTAAAAGAACTCAAAACAACCAGAAAACCGTAATACTACAAGCGCGACTCTAAGGTCGAAATAATACAACACTGTTTTCTAAGTCTGAAACAATATACAAGTTTTGGTTGATGGAATTTCTAGATACAATGAATAATACATGAACAATGGCGGTTCTGATACAAAAGAACCCACCTACCCAAGCAAGTCACCCATAAGGAAGCAGTGTGCCAGAAATGCCGCTATGGAATCTGTACGGCAAAACCTGCAAGAACTGTGGCACAACGGGGGTGAGTTGCCAACTCGTGAATAGAAAATATCTACAAGCAGAGATCGAATGCAAGACATAATCCTAAGTCAAACGATCAGTATATATAAACCACAAGAGTACGTCTGAAGCATAATAAGGTGGCAATGTAACATCTAAACATGTATGTAGTGCCAAGTACTCAGGTAATAACATGTCATCAGTATAAGGTACGTCTGCATGAAGTAAATATGATGAAGTATCAAATGGATGTCAATACACATATATTAGCGTCCCATTCCACTAATATTGGTGTAAGGGTATATATAACAGCGCCCTCATACCCTGTTATATATACAAATAAAGTATGATCATGTAAATCCAGTCTGTATGTGATCAAGTCTGTAAAAACGTGGAACCCGTCCACCCGTCACTCAATGACAATAAACATCATGTATGTAAATATGAGGGTATAATCAAAATCATGGAAATCATCATGAAACCTGTGCCGAGCATCGGCACGTAAATCCTCATATATCGGGCTCCGTCAGTCCGGATCGGCCCACGGGCTCTGTCTGCGGTATCGGCCCTCGGCCCCGGCAGTACACCCATATCCATCTATTGACTCTGGTCAGTATCCTCCGGATAACTGCCAGGTCCAACCAATCACCGGTAGGTACTCGCCACCCTGCCAGGCTCATCGTCTACTCCACGAAAAACATTTCTTGCCTCGGGGAACCATACCGGGTCCACCATGTACCCGCAATCGGCCTCATCCGCCTCCTCGAATCGGGTTTCACATGTCGCTCTCAGCACCGAGAAAACACATGGTGGACGCACTGAAATATCATATCAAGGGTAATCGGGTTTTAAAACAATTACATATTCTCCTTTTGAAACACCCACGGTTCCCAAAAACCAGAAATATCATGGAAACAACATATCTCAATGCGTATAATCCGAAAGCATGATGTATGCGACATGTAAAGAAATGTAAGCAGCATACACTGAACGCAACAGTACTACAGTGTAGTGACATGGCAATTATCGATGATGAAGTGTGTGAGCCGGCAAACAAGTGTACGTGGAACATACGCATCATCGATAATGGTGCTGGTGTCCTAGCAGCATGACTGAAATATATCAATAATACAAGCGATGCAATGCAAATAGCATGAATATGCGGAAATCGAATAATCAACGCAACAGTAGGGTACCTGCCTCAATAGATATAACATGCAACCTTGCCTTTTGAAATAAGACGAATCAGGGCTTTTGGTAAAATAAGGGCTACGGTGTTGTAAGAAAAGATGCGTCGTTTGAAAATATCCGTACAAACCCTTCTACCTATCTTTAAAATATCCCCGATTCGTTAGTTTTGAAATAGGTATGACTCGGGTCTAGTCTAACGCCTACTATGCGAACTACGAACCCAACAATCAAGTCAATCGGGAGGGGTATGAAACCACCTAAATCTGAGTCGATATACATATATATATAGTCGGTGATCTCGCCTCAATAGTATCACGTACGATACAGTATATCATATAACATCCTCGAGTCATGAGTGCGGATCTAACATCAATATAAAGCTCGTATGGTAAATTGTCGTACGGCATCCCAATAGCTGGGTACGGGTCAATATCACATTCATCTCATCACATATCCGGTATCACTACCATCATATCACATCACAAACCTCATCGACTCATCTCAAACCCATGTATCATCCTCAATCCCGTATTTGAACACATAGTCCCATACCTATGTGTAGATATACACACCTCTACATGCGCACAGATAAATGAAAGAATGCATGCAAGTATATGTGTACGTGTATGTGTGGGTGCAACCACTACTCTAGGGTTTCGCACTATACTAAACCAATACATCCTTATCACCAATAATACCATTATTACCATCAATAATCCTAAACAACACATAATAAATATATGTGTGTATACATATTCGTATACATCACCACGGACTGCGGGGGTGCTATACGCCATCCACCTGACTTCTCCCCGTAGATATAAATCTACTCACCTTGCTTCTCGTATGCCGATGCCGATGTCGCTATCTTCATCTTCTTCGCCTCAACATCACGTAGGGTACCTACAAGTATATCACAACGCTAAAGCACATGAAAATTACATCAGAAACCAAAATAGCACACGCTACTCGCATAGGTAAAAACCTATCGTCTCGCATGTAAACACGATCAATATCCACTTGTCGTTGACGTCCAAACGCCACCCGACAGGAATGAATCACCAAATACCAAAATCCATTCTAAAACAAGTCGTAAATCATACGCCAACTCAAGCAAATCAACCCAGATTTTGCCCTAACTGGAATCAGTCAAAACGAGACATACCCAGGGTCAAGAATAGAAGAAATAGGGCCATGCACAAAAATCGAAACAGTTTCCTCCTGCTCTGGCCGCTATTTGCGGCCAGAAGGAATAAATTGGCGGCCTGGAATTGGAGTTGGGGGCTAGGGTTTAGTGTGGTGGTTCCATGATGCCTGCACATCTCACTGTCAACTCAGTTTTATTTTTGGGGTCTCGGGGTGATAGCAGATTCTTAAATACGATCACAGATTCACAGTTTTTCTCCGACATCGTCTCATAAATCTGTATTCTAGTTTCAAGTTCAGGTTTGGGTCCAAATTAGCATCACACAAGGGGTTCTAAGGTCACCACAATCCTCAATTTCATCTTTAATTTCAGATCTCACATAAACCCTAACTTGAAGTTTCACAAATCCATTAAACGACACCATATCGACACAAAACTAGTATTGATGCAATAAGAATTGAATTACTAAACTAGGGGTGCAGAAATTACCTCCTTTGGCAACTCAAGAAAATTCTTGAGTTGCTCAAAGTCCTCCAAATCCAATCTTGCTAGGTTCAATGTGTAGCTAGTGAGCTTTGGAGCAAGTTTTGTGAAGTGGGAATGGGGTTTTGGTGAGGGAAATGAGAGGGATCTATGAAGTGAAGGGGAGGGAAATGAGAGGGAGCAGGAGCAGCAGCAGCTCCATGAGAGGGGAGAGAGAAATGGGTGTGAGGCAATGATGGGTATGGTTCAAAAAGTCAAAAGCAACTACTCTCTCTCTCTCATCATCATACTTACTTTTTCCTTTTCTTTTCTTTTCCTTTTTCTTTTCCTTCTCACTCCAATAGTGAACCCAAAAGAACAACCATGGCAATAGAAATGTAAACAAGTGTAACAAGTGTGGAAAATGATATGTGCACATTTTTGCACAAAAAAGCTAAAAATCCAATTAGCGATTTTTAATCGCGATTAGCACCAAATTAGCATATAACTAATCTTAAAAACTTTAAAATGGCATAATTCCATAAAATACCCTATTTTAGAATTTTCCATAATTTTCCCCATTTATTTGTATTTAATTATACCCGAATATTAAAATATTCATTAAAATAATATTAAATTATAAAAATTCCCGAAAATAATATTTTCTTATTTTGGAAATGTTACAAATATAATATACATCATCTGTACAATACGGGCCTCTAGGGCATACATACAACTAACAATCTCCCACTTGCACTAGGGCCAGCTGCTGTAGTATCGCATACCGAGCATCCCGAAGAGTCTCTCAAACTGTATCTGGGGAATGGCCTTCGTGAGTGGATCCGCTGTGTTTTTCTTCGTGTCAACCCTCCTGACCTCGATCTCCCGGCGATCAACTATCTCCCGGATCAGGTGATACCGCCTCAGAATATGCCTAGATCGCTGATGGGACCTGGGTTCCTTGGCCAAAGCCACCGCTCCATTGTTATCGCAATACAAAGGTATTGGATGCTCAATGGATGGAACCACTCCAAGTTCAGTAACAAACTTCTTGATCCAGACAACCTCTTTGGCAGCATCGTTGGCAGCGATGTATTCAGCCTCCATCGTCGAGTCTGCCACGGTTGCCTGCTTGGAACTCTTCCAGCTAACCGCCCCTCCGTAAAGGGTAAAGACAAATCCCGACTACGACTTAGAGTCGTCCTTATCACTCTGGAAGCTTGAATCGGTAAAGGACTCCACTTGGAGTTCTCCGTTACCATACACCAAGAGCATCTCCTTAGTCCTTCGTAAGTACTTGAGAATGCTCTTCACAGCTGTCCAGTGACTCACTCCAGGATCAGCTTGATACCTACTCACTACACTTAGTGAGTATACTACATCGGGTCTGGTACATAGCATCACGTACATGATAGAGCCTACTGCCGAAGCATAGGGTATCCCTTGCATGCGAGCTCTCTCCAAATCAGTCTTGGGAGACATATCTTTGGAGAGAGTGACTCCAGAGATCGTGGGTAAGTTCCCACGCTTGGATTCTTCCATACTAAACCTCTTTAGTATGGTGTTAATGTACCTGGACTGGGACAATCCCAATATCCTTTTAGATCTATCTCTATAGATCCTGATTCCCAATATGCAGGAGGCATCACCAAGATCTTTCATTGAGAATCTTTATGATAAGAAGAGCTTCACCGATTGCAGCATAGGAATGTCATTTCCTATCAAGAGTATGCCGTCTACGTATAATACGAGGAAGACAACCTTACTCTCTGCCATCTTCTTGTAGATACAAGGTTCATCTACGTTTTTGACGAAATCAAACTCTTTGATAACGACGTCAAAGCAGATGTTCCAACTCCGCGATGCTTGCTTTAATCCATAAATGGATTTAAGTAGCTTGCACACCTTCCCGCTGCTCCCACTATCTACGAAGCTCTCTGGTTGAGTCATGTACACGCACTCTTCTAAATCACCGTTTAGAAAGGCGGTCTTAACATCCATTTGCCAGATTTCGTAATCATGATATGCAGCGATGGCAAGCATGATCCAGATGGATTTAAGCATAGCCACTGGAGAAAAAGTTTCGTCATAGTCCACACCTGGTCTTTGACGAAAACCCTTTGCAACAAGTCTAGCTTTGAAAGTCTCCACTTTCCCATCTACACCAAGTTTTTTCTTGAAGATCCACTTGCTCCCAATGGGTTTTACCCCTTCAGGAGCAAGTTCCAAAGTCTATACTTTGTTGGTGTACATGGATTCCATCTCGGACCGCATTGCATCCAGCCATTTCAATGAGTCCCTACTCGTGATGGCCTGTTCGAAACTAGTTGGGTCATCATCCTCCATGATGCAGTCCTCACTCCCACCATCTATGAGAAAACCATAGTATCTCTCAGGTGGGTGAGGAACCCTACTAGATCTGCGGAGTGGCTGGGGTTCATCGGGAACTACGGAATCCTCTGGTTCCACCAGATCTTCTGTTGCAGATTTTGTAGCTGGAACCTCTTCCAGTTCTACCTCATGACCACTAATCTCTTTTGCAAGAAATTCCTTTTCTAAAAAGATGGCATGCCGAGAAACAAACACTCTTTGTTCCTCAGTGTGGTAGAAGATATACCCTTGTGAATTCTTGGGATATCTTATAAATTTGCATAGAACAGACCGTGCCTCGAGTTTGTCCAGATTTTGTCGTTTGACATAGGCTGGACAACCCCATATCTTAACATAGTTAAGACATGGTCTCTTCCCTTTCCATATCTCATATGGAGTGGTAGGCACAGATTTGGTGGGAACCATATTCAATAGATGTATGGCTGTCTCTAGCGCATACCCCCAAAAGGAAATAGGTAACTCAGCTGTGCTCATCATAGAGCGCACCATATCTAATAGGGTGCGGTTCCTCCGTTCCGATACACCGTTATGCTGTGGTGTATATGGAGGAGTCAGCTGAGAGAGAATCTCATTCTCCTTTAGGAAGTCCAGGAATTCATTGCTCAAGTATTCACCTCCTCGATCAGATCGAAGGATTTTAATACTTTTTCCGGTTTGGTGCTCGACTTCTTGTTTATATTCTCTAAATTTCTCAAAAGCTTCAGACTTGTGTCTTATCAAGAACACATGTCCGTATCTTGAGAGATCGTCAGTGAATGTAATGAAGTACGAAGAACCATTCCTGGCATGTGTAGACATGGGACCGCATACATCACTATGTATCAGTCCCAAGAATTCGGTAACTCTTTCTTCGTGTCCCGTAAACGGAGTTTTGGTCATCTTGCCTTTGAGACATGACTGGCAAGTGTCATAAGATGAAAATTCGAACGGTTTCAAATATGCATTCTTATGCAACTTAGCTAGTCGTGTCGCATTAATCTGACCCAGTCTACAATGCCACAAGAAGGATTCGTTCATTTCTGAACTCTTCCTCTTGTGTGTATTTGTTGTGCTCAGAACTGTTGATTGATTTAGAACATAAATGCCATTGCACAACATGCCTGATCCAACCAACTTTTGGTTACGGAAAATGTTCATAACATTATCCTGTAATACAAAATTATATCCCTTTTTACTCAACAAAGAAACCGATATAATGTTGCATATCAGGTTTGGCATGTAATAGCATTCGTTCAGAATTAATGTATTACCAGTTGGTAATACAAGGTGATATTCCCCGACGGTTTTAGCTGCTACAATTGCACCATTTCCAACTCTTATGTCTTTATCACCTTCTCCAAGTTCTCTACCTTTCTTAAGCCCATGTAACTGATTACATATATGGGATCCTGACCCGGTATCCAACACCCAGGACGTAGAGGAAATGGAGAAATAGTTCTCTGTAACGAACACACCCGAAGAAAATGCATCATCATGTACTTTCTTCATTCAGGTGGCATGGGAATCCTGGTATTCCCCTATGTCCTGTTCAGTCCTATAACTCTTATAAGAAAGAACGGAACCAACGTTCCCCAGCACAGTATAACATGCGGGTTCTGTCAATACATCCATATTATTATCTTGATTAAGGCATGACATGGTCGCTACCTGGAGAGAGAGAGAAGAAAACACTTTAGCGTATGCTCCTGCAAGATCAGATTGGTTATTATCTTATCTAATCAGGATGGCTCCCACTGTTTTTATCAAATCTTCCTTCAAACTCTAAAAGGAAAGACTAGCCGGGATTAATTATACCCTACAACTTCGCCGATCTTTCAGCCAGGCTAGTGTCGGTACTTTGAGGGAGGTTCCCCGTGCTTTCGCACGGACCTAATTAAAGTAAACCTCGTTTTTCCAGAGGCGTAACCCCGTTGACACCTTTCTAGACACCTACTTGATCGGCTAATTGTCCTGTGTAAAACTCTCCCAGGAGTAACAATTACTCGCAGTGGGTATCGGGATCCAACTATCTCATAGAAGGTATGCAATCTCATTGCAAATTTCAACACTTGAAATTCCCGATAATCTTTTGCCCCTAACGTGCTATGACCTTGACGAAAGCCAACAAACCATAGCATGCTAGTCAAGTTCAACCCGTACATTTCTTGACTGAATTAAACTCACCCGCACGACCCTTGACGAAAGCCAACAAAGTCGTACGACTACCCTAATCCAGTCGCATCATATGCAACAGATAAGCAGCATATAGCTACCGCACACTACACCTTGACGAAAGCCAACAAAAGTAGCACGAATACTATATACAACTTATCTGAAATGACGGAGGGCTATGACAGGTTTTTCTGAAAACCTATTGCGTAATGAACTTGATATCGTTGTAGAATCTAATGAATTTTGAAATGGAGTGATTTTGAGGGTTTTATTAGTTTTGCTAAAGAGGTCACTCCCGGTGAAGGGATCTCGGCTCTTTCCTCATCGAATAAGGTGCGGGATATATCATATATATATCACTGTGCAAAGAAAAACTCCAAAAGCAATCAAAAACCAAACCGAGTTTTGTAGCATCTGCCAGTTTTGCTAAAGAGGTCACTCCCGCTGAAGGGATCTCGGCTCTTTCCCCATCGAATAAGGTGCAGGGTATACCATATATACCGCTATGCAAAGCAAGACTGTAGCTACCCTTTTATTTGAAAATTTGATTCTACAACATCTTTTAAGTTTCTTTTCTTTCAATAATCACATTAATGAAGTCCCATCATATAAGTCACCTAAACATCACAGATAAATACGACGTACACTTATGCCATCCGCATTCGCCTCGATGTCCCCTCGTGCACCGTTAGGTTAAGTAACTAACGACAGAGCAGGGCAGGGCTAATGCGGGTGTAAAACATAAGTAACGTTTATATAATATATCATATATACTATATACTGTATCCATCACAACATATCAAATGATCACATCACAGATATCGCAGCAGAAACATAGATATAACATGGGATATACTAGGACGTCCGTATTTAGTATTTAGCCAACAATAGAAAATACGGATTCCACAGTCGCGATGAATAGCCAAGCCCACACCCTGGACCCCTACAAGAGCGGCAAGCGACCCTACCAATTCTGGAGTTTAGGAGACCCGGTCTCGACTCCTCGAGATGGCCTCCCACTGAACCCCAGAACCCGGTCACCTGTGCTCCCCTCCTTGGGTCCATCCTAATGCGGAAAAGTAAATAATATACAACACTGGTGGCATCAACCTCAACCCGGAAGTGCCCCAAATAAAAGAATATTACATTACATTTGAATATACATGAATGAAAATATAAAACTCTCATCTCACATAAAACCCCCCGGCTATTCAATTGCGACAATTCTGCACATCATATCTCAGTAACACATAATATCTCATATCATCAACGTAAGTAAATATGTGCATCCCAATTGTCGTTGACATATAGCAACGAAACCGGAGATATCACATATTACACTTACGGTCGCAGAAAAGAAAGTGTAAAACTGCAATATTTGGAATCCACATTCTCTTTAGATATCGTAAATGCGAAATATCACATACTTCGTATTTCATGTCCAACTATATGAATTCCACATATTGCATCACATTCCAGATAATTAGACAGTATTAAAGTTTTCGAACGAGTGATCAAATACCCAAAATTTCCCAAAGCTCAACACTTGAGCGGAGTTCAAAAACCCGGAGTGTGTCACAGTAGTAGCAGTCCAGCCGTAGAAGGGTCAAGCCAACGCCTCACATGTGGCACGCCTTACTGCCCCAAACCCTAAGGTTCAAAAGGCAGTTCAAGACGGTCACATAATCGAGTTAAGATTTGTTGTCTTCTAGAGGGTCCACCACAAAACTTGCACGTATTTCCGAAAGATTTAAACACCGTGAAAAGTGAGCAAATGATACTCGTTCAAACAATTCAATACTTTCTAATTTACCCGGAAAAGACACGAAATCAAAATTCCGATCGAATCACCGACTCCAAAACAATCACCAGAACATACAGCACTAAATTCAGATTAAAAATATCCCAAAAAAAATATACAAGCAGACAAAATAATTACTGTACAAAAACGACACAATGATTCATCCATACGGCCGCGGAACCGCGGCCCAAGCAGGCTCTTGCCGCGGTTCCGCGGTGGAAAGTACTGTTCATGGCATCGTTTTTTACATTTGTGCTTAGATTTCCATGCTGAATTTTTTAAGGATTTTTAATTCTGAAAAATAACATATTTGAAAAAATGTCCAGAGAGTGCTAAAAAACCGTATTTTTCAGTTCGATCGGAGTTTTAACTTCTTTAAAGTGTCGCCTAATGTTCTAGGTCGGCTCTGATACCAATGTTAGGTTTACCTAGCACCTTATGAAGGGTTTGGAAGCATCACATGTACCAAAGATTAAATTTTTAGGGTGCTAAGTGAACACACAAAGAATCATTCCTAGAAAATTAGGGTTTCAAACACTACACATCATCACAAGTAAGAAAAGCTAGGGTTTTGAGAGTACAACCTTTGTAGCTCCCTACGCTAGACTCCTCGGCTACTTGGGGTTTGGAAAAAGGTCCGCTTGAACTCCTCTAGGTCCACGATGATCCACCCGGAGTCCGCTTTGTCCAAGCTTGCAACTTCACTTGATCAAGAGAAAGAAATGAAGCTAGCACTCTAAACAAGTGGGCAAGACTTGTGTAGAATGATGTTGTGGTGGCTTTTCTCACTTCAAAATCCTAACTTGGTGAGTAATTTGCTCACTAGAGAAATCTAGAGAGCAAAGGAAGAAGGAGGAAGAAGATGATGGCCTTTTTTTGAACAAGAGAAAAGATAATCTCATATAAAAAATGGAAAATATATGTATATATATTTTTCACTTCTCATCTCAAACCATGGTTATACTATATGGATATTTATTTCACTTGAGTTAAAACAAAAGAGGAAGATTAACTCATGGTTAATAAGTAGGTGAGCATGGTTAGTTGAAGAAGAGTGTAGAATCAAGACCATGAATTATCCTTTTCTTTTGTTTTAAAAACAAATACAAATGTAATAATAATCCATATATAAAAACATGGTGTGAGTCTTATATTGCCACCATTTTCTATATACAACCATGAAGGATGATGTATGTATGTATGTGTGCATGCACATCCAAATGTGCATGAACAAGAAAGAATGCATACATGCATGCATACATCCAAAAAAACAAGAAAGGATTTCTAGTGAGAAACTAATGGTTAAATGATAGATCAACACTTGATTTATCAATCCGGCCATATCACATACGACCCTACCAAAAGAAAGCCGTCCGATTAATATACGGTATCTTATACGCTCATTTTAACCGGGTCCATGCGCATATCGCATACGCGCACCACAACGTTTCGCCTGGAGTAGGTAACTCCTTTGTGGGACTCTAAGACTCGTCAATACGCCGGCAGTGGGTGATGATCATATCAAGCACCCGCAAGCCGCAAGCAGTCAGCTAAACGTAACGGCCACCCGGGTATTGAGCGATCAGAAGAAAACAAGCGAACCTGCTACAACTCCCGTCGAGCCAACCGGCAACACTACCGTGCAGTCCGGTCTCTTCGTCTGATATGTCGCTTATCAAGTCTAGGGGTGGTAAACGTCAGACCCCAATAACCGATAAGTCGTGCCGATGTGAGGCTCATAACGGGTCGAGAAACTACTGGTAACACTTACCAGTAAATCTCTAAAACAGCCCTGGCCAGGGACTTCCCTGTTACGGCCAATCGAGCACAGCGCAACATCAACCCCTAATACCGGGAGAGACGAAACCCCTCCTATCACTCATTGCCTCCATGTGACTCGGGACTGTACCCAAAAACCACCGTTTTGCACGCCCTCATGGACGTGGTAAGGCAGAAATCAAAGCACAGTGGGAATCATACAAGACTCTATGAAGATATCGGGTCTACAGACTAACCTGCACAAGTATCACCAGAGAACTGCCATCTGACGTGAGGTATAATACCATCTGAGAGTTCTCGGCGAGTCCGTCCAGTGTACCCAGTCTCCACTGAGCACCCGTATACTATCTCTGATGTCAAACACCAATGGATATGGGATCATCCATCACCCATCTCATGGGTCGAGAAGCGTATACGCTAGTCTACACTGGTATATCGATGCCCCGTCTCGATACACCTATGACTAGGGACCTTGAAGGATGTACTTATAGACTACCATGTCCCCACTAGTATGATCCGCATCATAGTCCAGGTAGTCAAGTACACATCCTAAGGGCTTTACCAACATGTAACTATAAGACAGTATAAAGAGACAAGTATACATGTTAAGATAAAGAGCAACCATATAGCATACTATCATATCGAGCAAGAAATTCATCTCTATATATGTCCAAGCATCCAATATAATATACATCATCTGTACAATACTGGCCTCTAGGGCATACATACAACTAACATTAGGGTAATCGGCAACAACGGGGATTAGCACGACTGGGAAGAAACTTAGTTTCTTCCTTTTGGTCCTTGTCCGTCCGTTCTTGGCTTTTAGCCCTAACCTCCGGTTAATTCAACCACAACCGGTCTAACTAGGGAATCACCGTTATCATGTAGGATAGGGTGCCGTAGTGAGCGGATTATGATTGATTTAAAGAGAGTCCTTAATTAAAATTATTTAGGCAAAGAAAGGAGTGTGAGAGATTTCCTTCTCTCAAACCTTCTCTCTCCTATCCCTAACAAATGAAGAATTACTCACTCATTAGGAAGATAACAATAAAATTCATTTTTTTATTTTAATAGATGAACTAAATTGCAGATAATAAAAGAACAGATAAAAAACTGCAGGAATTAAAATTCAGATAAAAAGAATATGAGATAAAAAAATAAAACTTACTTTATTGATGACCTCTCAACAATGCTTTACAATTGGAATTAAAATTTAGAGCTAAGAATTAAAAAGAGGCATCCTAAGAAAGGCACCCTAAAAGAGGCACCCTAAGAAAGGCCTTGAGCTCTCCTATTTATAGATAGGAAAAACCTTAGGTTTACATTCTGATCCATACATGAAACTACAAAACAACCCCAAAAACCGAGTCAAAGCACCGACACCCCACCGACACGTGCAGAGCACGACCGTGGAACCGCGGCATATGTGCCTGTTTGGCCGCGGTTCCGCGGCCATTTAATGGTCTATTTTTTAGGGATTCTTTCTGTTGCTTTTATCTTCTGTTTGGAACACTTGGTTTCTCAAAAACCTTTCAGTTCTCTTCCAGATATTCAACAGTGGACTTTTGCCTTGAGCTCGCATTTGAAGTCTTGGATCTTGTGCTGCCCTTGTGCTTTATGCATTGAAATCCTCAAAAAAATTCCATTTGTTCCTTGAACTGGTAGGTGGTATTATACAGATAGTGTGCGGAAACCCGTATTTCTCTGTTTGTTGGTCGTAATCCCACATTTGTTGCGACTTTTCATGAATTTCACTATAAAGAGCTGAGAGCCTATAAGCTGCAACTATTTAGCAGACATGGATCAAAAGTACCTATTTATATGCAATGTGATTAAGAATGGGTGGTATAAAAATATAAAAATCTGATATGAACACATTGCCTTAGTAAATGAAGTACAAGCTAGTAGATATTCTTTTTATTTGCGCAGCTTGAGCCCCTCGGATGTCGGTTGGCCTTCGTGACCGGTGCGGGGTGTTGAGCCTCGTAGGTATCCGACGTACCCTCTGCAGACACGACCATGATTTGGCCGATTGTCAACTTGCCGGGAGGGGGACGCTGCTCCTGCTCGCGGTCAGCTTGCCGTTTGTCCCGCAAGTACACTGCAAGGTGTCCTGAACGGATGAGCTTCTCGATATAGTCTTGGAGCTGCTTACAGCTCTCCATAGAGTGGCCTAGCTAATTGTGAAAACCGCAGTAGGGGCCTCGAGTACGCTTTTCCGCCATGCGCGAGATCGGGGGAAGCTTGAATAACCCCTCGCCCTTGGCCTCCTCAAGCAGTACCGTCCGGGAGACGTTGAGCGGGGTGTACTCCTGAAACCTCGGGGAGTATGGCTTTGGCCGCTCAAGTCTCTTTCTCTCTTCCCTCGCCTTTTTCTTCTGGTCAGTTTGCTCTGCCCCGGAGAGATTTGCATTCACCTCGGACTCGAGCTGGATTTCGCGCTCGGTCCAGGCCTTTACCTCGGCCATGGTCTTAGGTTGCGCTAATGCAAAGGAGCGTAACCACTCCTTGTGCCTAAGACCAGACCTCAGGGATGTGATGACTTTCTCGTCCCGATGTTCGGGGCGTCAAGAAGGGCATTGTAGAAGCGGGTGACATACGCTTTGAACGTTTCTTTGTCCCCGCTCTTGATCGTGAAGAGATGGTCGACGGTCTGTTTCTGCCTTCTGTTCCCGATGAAATGGCCGAGGAATTGGATGGCCAGCTCGTCGAAGGTTGAGATCGAGCGTGGCACGAGCCCTCAGAACCAGTCTCGTCCGGAGAGGATGAGAGTGGTCAGGAAAGCTCGGCATTGGGCGGCGTCAGAGTGGCCGGGAAAGCTCATCCCGGCCGTGAATGCGTCCAGATGTTCCTTCGGATCTGACTTCCCGTCGAAGAGCGAGACCTTAGGGGGCTTGTTCCGAGAGGAGACATGGACGGCGAGAAGCTCCTCGGTGAAGGGCTTTGTGAGCGATTCGGCATCGTATTTAGCCCCGTCGCTCAAGTGGCGACCTTCTCGATGTATGCCCCCGATCTTCTTTTCGAGGGCGTTGAGCCGGACATGGTTTCCCGATGATTCGACACATTCCAATCTTTGTCCCTTGCCGTTGGACACCTGTGTCTGGCCGTAGCCCCGGTTCTTTTCAATGAGGTTTCTTAGGTCGCCCGGCGAGGTAGTCTTCGAGCTGCCGTGACGAGTCCCGTCCGTACGATCCCGTCGAGGGAGGGGTGTCGGTCATGCCTGAGAGCAGGCAAGCTGACCGACATCTCCTCGGGAGGGACAGGAGCGCGTGGGGGCTCGGGGCGAGGTGCTCGGGCGACAGACCTCGGTGTTGAACTGTAGGGGGGTAGCGGGTCGCAGAATATATTAGCTCGGGAGATCTTCGGCCATGGGAGGTAGCGAGGCGGTGGTCGGCAGTGCCAACACGAGCAGAGTCTTCTCTTTCTCTGTAGGGGTCTCGGTCCCGAGGTGGGGAAGCGGCGACCTGGGGAGCTTGCCCCGCCGTTTGGACACGGACGAGCGCATCCACGACGGACGCGAGTCAATCTATCCGGGCAGATAGGACATTGATGGCGTTCGGGAGAGGAGATTCGTCCGCGCCTCCATTGTGGGGGAGGCGGCGGATAGTGCTTGGATCGTCGTAGTGACCGCTCGCCATTGGGTTGAGATCAGAAGATGAACTTTGTTGAGTGGAATCAAGAGTTCCCACAGACGGCGCTAGCTGACGCGGTGCGGATCGCGTCAAGATCTTACCTTCCGATGATCCGCTATTGGCGATAATGGACAGCCGAGATTTGAGTTGGAGGATAGCTGTTGAAGTGTGTGGATCTCAATGGGTCTGAGGTTGTTGGGGTCAAGCTACCTGCAAGGAAGTCCCGAGGTGGTTGTACCACCGAGGACCCTCCGATGATCATGTTAGACAGGAAATCCGAGCAGAGTAACAGCCTAGTGAGTGGAAAATGACTTAGCTTGACCGTCTAAAGGAGGGGTTTATATAGCAGTGGCAGCAAGCAGGCAGGTACGAGAATCACGCCGGCCGTTACGCCCCCGATGTCACGCCCGCGCGATGGGTGGGATCTCCCATTAATGGCGAGACAGGCTCGTTAATGGGAATCTTGATGGCATGGAACGCGGGATCGTGGGCAGCGGATATCTCACGCATGGCGAGATTCGCGGAGGCAAGGCGGAAGCACCTGCGAATAATGCCGTTGGTCGGTCGAAGGGACCCAGGAAGATGAGCTCGGCGGAGGCTCGGGACCGAGTGGGAGGCCGAGCTATCTTGGTTCTGTGGTAGCCCGGAGGCGAGCTGAGAGGGCCGAGGAGGCCAAATGTGCAGGAGGCTCGGAGGTGAGCCAGTGGTTGTCTGTAGGACGGGCATAGGAGTGGTCTGGTCGACCACTGCAGGTCCTTTCTTGCACGCTTCGGAACACGTCATCAGCCACGCGTCACGATCTGGAAGATCACCGATATCAAGCATCATCAGGTGGGGTCCAAAACAAACAAAAAAAATGCAGCAAGTGCGTGTAATAGGCTCGGCCAGAAAAAGAAATTGGCGGCAAGTGTTTTAGTGGGAAAACAAAGAAAGAAAGAAACATCAAAATCTTTACATGCATGAAAAAAAATTAAAATAGGATGAGGAAACTAAGAAACAGAGAGGCCATTTAATCTCATTTCATGCATGGAAAAAGAAAGAATTTGCATGATGCAAGTTCATTAAATTAATTGGATCAACACCAACAATTAGAAGTAAATGATCGGCTCTGATATCATGATGGAATTTCGGTGCTAGGGTCACAACGTCTGCGGACCGCGACGGAATGTAAAATCAAAATTTTACAAGACTTAGCATAAAAAACAACAACATCATTCATTTACTTAGTAATTGTAACAAACCATAAACTAAAAAGAAGAGTTACAACCTTTGTAGTATTTTCATTTGCTCCAATGGAAAACTTGAACTCTGGCTAGACCTGGCGAGCTTCCGGAAAGTCTAGGACGCTGACCGTCTCGCCTAGATGATCCTCATGAAAGTCCCAAACCCAAAACTCCATCTTCACATTTCCAGTGAAGAAACTCACACATTGAACTAGCTAGATTAATGTGTGAGATGATGTGATTAAGAAAAACATGCTCTTTTTCTATTCTAACCTCATCTCCACCATTCACCATTTTTCAAGAGAGAAGGAAGAAGATGGGCCATAGAAAAATATGTTAGAGAATTAATATAAAAGAAAAGAGAAGAATAAAATAGAAAAATGAATAAAACGCTAACAAAGAGAAGAAGATAGAAGAAGTAAGAACAAATCCACTCTTCTTTTCGTTTCATTTCATTTCTCTTTATATTTATTTTTAACATAAATCATTTCTCTTTATTACACATACACACACATATACAAAGAGAAAAAAAAACATGTATCAAATATATTTCCATATTACGTATCGCATACACAATAATATATCAGTATCGCATACTAATACGTATACAGAGAGTGTGTGTGTATCCAAATACACAATACTATAAACCATATCAAAATACGTTCATTAAGTCAACACTTGACTTAATATTCCGGCTTTTAAACCGGCTAGTATTTTTCGGCCATTCGATTAAATCACACATTTGATTAAACTCCCGCATGTATCCAATACGCACGCCATATCAACATTTTACCCGGGCTGACACTTTTATTGCGGGAATCTAAAGAGCTGTCCATACGCTGGCAGTAAGTTATTTAGGATCATATCCAATCGAATCCGAAATACTTTCAAATCCAATCTCCTGACAGGATAACCCATAATCATGTCAGTGGCACCATCTGTACGTAACGGCTACCCAGGTAACAAGATAAAAGCAGGTCGACGAGCAAACTCATCTGGACCTTACAAAGTCTATAAGTGACAGTCACCGTACAGTCCGGTCTCTTCGTCTACGAGAATCACATATTGGGTATAGGGTTTTGAATATGTCAGACCCCAATAACTCGATAAGTCGTGCGACAGAGAATTCATAATCAACCAGAGATACAACTGATAACACTTATCAGTTTATCTTTACTGCGGTGACCACCGACTTATGGTTGTGGTCATGTCCTGCACAATACGACATTAACTCCATATACCGAGAGAGACGAATCCCCTCGACTGCTCATTGTCTCCACGTGCTTCGGGACTATACCCAACAAAAACTTGTTTGCATGACTCTTTTAAGCCGTAGTAGGGTAGAAGTCTAAGTATAGTGGGAACACATATGAGACACTGTGGTGATCTCAGGTCCCAGGGAGTACCCTGTACTCATGTCACCAGAGAACTGATATCTGATATTAGTATATTACCAACTAAGAGTTCTCGGTGAGTCCGTCCAGTGTAACTCATCCAATGAGCACATGTATACAATCCTCGGTGTCAAACACCAATAACTATGGGATCATCTATCGCCCTCCAACTGAGTCAGGAAACGTATACACTAGTCTAAACTGGAGTACTGATGCCCAGTCTCAATACTTTTACGACTAGGGACCTTTAAGAATGTGCTTATCGACTACCCAGGCCCCACTAGTATGATCTGCATCATTGTCCTGGTAGTCGAGCAAAATCCTAAGGGCTTTATCTTATGTATTAGCTATACGTGATAACTAGTAAAACGTATTCACATGACAGATAAAGACAAAACAGATAGCATGCTATCATATTGAGTAAGATTGTTCTCTCGTATAAGTCCTCCTTCAATTACAATAATTGCCTTGAGGGCACCTATATCCAACACTGAGTGGGAGTAGAATATTGAGAATTGGGTGATTAGATCCTCGATATCAGAATTCTTTATAATTGGTGATATTTGAGAAAGCCACTTGGATTTTATCTTGGTTTTGAATAATCGTTGTTATTCATCAATTTTTAAAATTGAATATCCATATCTTTATTTTATAAAGTGAAATATAAATTTTGAAAATTGTGTTTTAAACATTTACCTTTATCAGTTAAGGATATGGTAAGAAGCATTGAATAACGGTATAGACATTCTTAACCAAAATATAGTTTTCAACTTACAACACACGAAATTTGAATTGGTAAACTCTAGAAACTTATACATGGTAATGTATGTTGTTCCATATCCATTAGGACAAGGGGTTGGTACTCGTAGTATATTCCGTTTATTTATGACTTTTATGGTTTTAGACACGTATTTCATTGAAATATAAGATCCAAATTTTGAAAAGTTATAGGCATAAGAATAAAATAGAGAACCATGCGTTGGAAGTATCAGGATTATTCGAGGTGATCGAAAATATAGATACTTATATTAGCTATTCCATCATGGTAATATTTGAGAACTTGCATCTCTCTCAGGTTACTCATCCGTGAGTGCGCTCCTTGATAAGTAATGTTGCATGACCTTTTTCCATATGGGATATGCACTGGAGACAGTCGCATAACAATTGAATGTGGTTCCATCTAAATTAGTGCCTTTGTTTCTATATGGATATAGAATGGTTGCATATCTTGAGAATGTTAAGATATGGAGTTATCCGGTTTTTGTTTAAAAGCTGAATTCGGACAAGCTCAAAGCACATTTCTGTAACGGCAGTTTGTGGGTTATTCCAGGCTTTTAGCAAGAGTTTAACTTCTACCATTTCAAGATCAAAAGTTAATTTGTTCTTGACTCGCCACCATTTTATAAGAGGAATTTTTTTGCAAAAAAAACAAGTGGGGGTATGGTAGAACTGGAAGTGATTTCAAAACCACAAACGGTTACTGAAAATCCATTAGCCACTCCGCCACCTAAGAATTCAATTGGATTCGACAATCCATTAGCCACTCTGCTGATTTGGTGGGTAATCTCAGCCATCCAAGAGATATTTTGATCTCCTCAAAGATGGTGATAGGGAGGTTTTGATGACCCACACTTGCCACTACTATTGTCCTAGACTATGAGATCTGGCAAGTGGATAACTATAACGTCGTTCTAAATTAGGTTTAGAAATGCACGTATATATGACTCTGCCAGAAGGTTGTTTTAGTCAGTGGGAGCAGCGGAAGCGTGGTGGGCCAGTGGCTTATATCTATTTACAGACTAAAGCAAATATAGGGGAGATAGATCATATATTTTGATGTGACAGTCATAGAGTTTGACTTCATCAGAACAACAAATGGACCTGGTAAGAAGGTAGTAGGGAGTGATGTCCTGGTATTTGGATGATGTACTCCTGATAGGAAATGATGTTCTTGTACTACGATCGGTTACACTATGGTTGTCACAAGGTGTTTTCTCCACAAAAGATCTGGATAAAATATTAGGGATTCTGGCGACTAAATGTATGATTTTTAGATCTAGATTTGGGAAGTGTCCCAATTCGGGTACTTTGAAATTATTCTAAAGTGTTTTAGAATGGACGACTCCTGGCGTGGAGGTGTACCCGCAAGTGATGGAGTCACCCTCTCTAAAGAGATATTTTCGAGACTGATGAGGAGAGAGATTTGCATGGTTGACATATCACTTACTTAGGCAATTGAGTCAATCATGAGATATCAAGTACCACATCAGATATTACTTTTGCACTAGCTGCAATAAGCGTATATTAATCCAATCCTGCAGAAACATTGAGAAGCAGTTATGAACATAATAGAATGTTCTTGGTATATGGTAACGACAACCTCCTTAAGGAGGCAGTTATCATTTCAGGCTTCAAAGATGACCTGGATGACAGAATGGCTATCGGAGTTAATAGTTTTTCCTCTTTTGAGATGCAGTATATTGGATAGGTTTCCAAGCAGGATACTGAGATGGTCATGGCGCTGGGTGCTGATTACATCAGCAATGGATACAGTCTAAGAAACTTTTTGTATTTGGTGTTCATGTTATGAACAAGATCCCATCAGATATCCAGCCAAGTTCTAAAACAAGTATCGCTCATTTCGGGAGATAATCGTTCTCCGCGATATTGAGATATAGAGAGATAAAGATAGAAATATTAGAGCGCATCCACTCACTGAGGCTATTTCTCAAACACGTAAGTTTCTCAAAACGAGTTTTGAGAAACTGATTAGTAAAGATGTTGGGTATTCGGTACCATACGAGCTGTGAGTATGCAATAGCACAATAATTAGCCTTAAGTGCAATTAGGAGATTGTTGGATATAGTGCCCTCAAGATAATTATTGTAATTGCAAGTAGGTGATTATGATAATTTAACGAACACCTATACAGGTAGAACAGTCTTACTTGAGATGATATCATGCTTTCTGGTTTTCTTTTATCATTATGTGTATACGTTTTGATAAAGCCCGTAGAATTATTGCTTGACTACTAGCATTAAGATGGCGATCATATATATGGGAGCTAAGTTGTCGAAAGCATATTCTTAAATGACCCTAGTCAAGAGAGTATCGAGACTGGGTATCGATACTCCGTAGTAGGCTAGTATATACGCTTTGAGACCACGGCGAGGGGCGGTGGTAAGGTCTCACAAGCTATTGGTGTTGAGTCACCTAAGATAGTATACAAGTGCTCACTAGAGGTGAGTACACCGGACGGACTTGCCGAGAACTTCTAGATGGTATTATACCTATCATTAGATGGAAGTTCTTTTGTGGCATGAGTACAGGTTAGTCCTTTGACCTGATATTTTCATTTGTCTGGTGTGAGTTTCCACTATACTTAGATTACTACCCTACCACGGCTCAAAGAGTTGTGCAAACAGGTTTTAGTTGGGTACAGTCCTGGGCCATATGAAAGCAGTAAACAATCGTCAGGGATTCATCTCTCCCAGTATTGGGAGTCGATGTCACGCTGTGTTGGGTCAGCCATCACTAGAAATTTTGGCCAAGGTGGATGAGATTTACTGATGTGATATCAATAGTTTCTCAGTGGGTGATGAGCTTCAAACCAGCACAACTTATCGGGTTAGTAGGGATCTGATGTTATCTACCCCCTAGACCTGGTATGCAATTATCTCAGACGAAGAGACCGGACTGTACAGAGATTGTCACAGACAGGCTCTGTCACGCCCCGCTTCCCAGTGTACGGTGAAGAAGACGCGATGAGGTCCGCTACGTATATACTCAGAAGTAAATACGCTAAGCGTATCTAAGCAATATAAAATAAATACACAAGAGACAAGAAATAAAAAGAACAGCAACTTTTATTTATTAACATTATTTGTACAATACATGAAAGGAAATACAACTGAAATAAAAAATGCAAAAATAGTGGCATAACAGGAAATGAAAAGTACAGAAAGGAAAAGTGTACAATGAACTAAAGTGCTGGATTTTCGGCAAACTGCTCCAAGTCTTCTGCAGATGGCTCGATCTCTGCCGGGTCCGAATCACCTGACGACATTCAAAGAAGAAAGAAATAGAATGTCGTCAGCGAACAGGTCGCTCGGTAAGTCCCAAAGGCAAGAGGAGAAATAGAATAGACAGAGAGTAAGAGAGAGAGGGAGAGGGTGGCTTTTACAGTTGTATTATATTGTTATATTATTGTAGTATGGTGTTAACGCTGTTGTTGTAGCTTGGTACAGAAGGATGCCAGTGTATACGAGAGGGGTCTCAGTATGCTAGAGACCAGGGCAAATGGAAGTACAAGGCTCCGTTATACAACCCGGAACAACGGCAATTGGATTCATGTTAGGTGTCTTAATCTTACCGTCTCGTGCCACCTTTAACACCTTCCGTACCAATCTACCCATTAAACCCCGCGATATCTTGTTTGTATTGTTATCTTGTAAATTGTGTTGGTTGTATGATTGATTGACTGACTGACCGAAACCATGATATCAGGAAACGGTTATAACCGTAGAGTCATGTAAATGGAATACTGTGAATCATGTAAAAGGAATATATATCCATGATTCGGTTCAGTCAAGTTGTGTAAATTGATGATTGTATTCATGAATTCATGTGTTCATATTGAATTGGAATCTTGTAGATTGTAGATTGACTTGAATCATATTCAAGTCAGATTAATCAGACTCAAACCCGAGTCAGACAATCAGAACTGTGAATCGAAGTCTTATAATTGCTAGGGTGCTTAGGGTAATTTATAAACTTGAGAGGGGTTTATGTAAAAATACTTTTATATACTTTTCAAAATACACCTCAAGTATTTATTGTTCGTCTTTAGAGTTGTAATGATGGTGGATTTTATGTTGTGACATTTCTAGTGAAAATATCCTAGTTTTATAAATAAGGGTATTTATCTGTAATATTGATTTATTTGAAGTTCATGGTATTTTAGTGTAAAATTTATTCTTGTGATTTTTAGAAAAAGGTGGAATATTTATATTATAATAAAATAGATATTTTAATGATAAGTATACATATATTTATACAAAAATAGTTTTATATTCCAAAAATCTCATTTTCTTAAGATGTCGTATTTTAAATCTTTCGAGACCGAATGCTCCTTGCGGAGGTCTGAATCTCGCACTACTAGCCCGAGGGTGCGCGATAAACCGCACGATCCCGAACGGGTTCCCCAAAGATGGGTTGTAGCGGCGCTTTACAAAGATTGTAAAATACTAATCCTTTAGAAAACGGTTTTATAAAGTAAAAGGTATTTATTTGCAAAGTGTAATTTTTCCGTATTTTAGATTCTAGGGTTTCCTAAACCAACTAGCCGAGTTCTAAATAGTCTAAATGACAAGTCGTTAGAAGCTTCAAATCGCCTCTTCACCGCCAATTGCGGCCAGGTAAGTGCCAGGTAAGTGGGAGGCTCTCCACTACAAGTAGTGGCCCTAATTAAGTAACCACTTGCCTTAGACACACTTGCCTAGACACCACAAAGTCAGTTTTAAATAAACGATCGATGTCCACAACTTATCGTATTTTTCCTATTAAAGATATTGTTTAAACAAATGTATCAAACCTAAACTTTTATAAAAGGTTTTATTAAGGAAATGGTTTTTTAATGTAAAATCTTGTTTTATCGTATTAGGAGTTTTCAAGATAGCGTATTATGGTTTCATATGTGTGTGTGAGGAGGTAGGTCATTACCTCGTGATCTATTTTAAGGTATAGCAATGTTAAAGGGTTAAATGTGAAATTGAAACATGATGGTATTAAAGTGAAAAAATACGATAGATTGGAAAGGTTATCATTTCATATGAGAAAACTTGTTCAAATTATTCGTTGAATGTTTAATAGTCAACAATAAGATATTTAAGCATGATTTAATTGATTAGAAGTGAAATTTTATAGAAGACCGAGTCGGAAATCGGATTTGTTCCGATTCCGTCGGGTTCCGTAATTTCGTATTTTAAAGAAATAGAAAGGGGGATAGAATGGGACTTACGGGTTCCGATCTATACTAAGGAGTGTAGGGGAACTAAAGGAGTTGCCGAGGCGTTGCTTCGTCGCCGGTTGTTCCTAAAAACGTTGCCGGAATTTCCCGCCGGAATTTCGTCGAAGTTTCGTCGCGAACTTGTTTTCAAAGTACACAACTCTTGGAAAATTTTGAGAGAGTGAGCTTAGGATTTTTGGGATGAGAGGGTAGAGGGGAGGGGGTGTATTTATAGGGTAGGTTAGGGATAGGATAGGTGAAGGGTTTTTAAATAAAAAATGTAAAAATATATATAATCATTAAAAGTTGGAGTAAATAGGGTATATGAAATGTTTTAATGTAAAAATGTATAAAATCATTAAAAATTGGAGTAAATAGGGTATATGAAAGGTTTTAATGTAAAAATGTATTAAAAATCATTAAAATGGAGTAAATGGGGATTTCAAAGGTCTCTGAAACCGATCTAGGAATTTGAAGTGTACATGGGGGTTTAGAAGATGAAGAGACACAATATTGAAGAAGAATTTAAAACAAAATAAATATTAAAAATAATGTGGGGCATGGGATTTGAACTTTGGTGGCTTGGTTCAGCAATGCAAGGTATTACCAATGAGCTACAAGCTCCTTCTTGTAATTAAATTGTTAATTAATTACTTAAATCTTGTGCTCAGGCAATAAATACCCTTTATGGATTTTTGAAAAAATATTTGAAAAAAATTTTATAGGAAAAAGTGTATCAAAAAATTATGGTTGTTACATTCTACCCTCCTTATAAAAATTTCGTCCTCGAAATTTGTAAAAGGAAAGTGTAACAGTGCTAGGAAGTTTGGTGAATGTAGTGTATAAAAGTGATACGATGGTGAAAAAAAGGCTTACCGGTGTTACCTTGATCTACAGTCTTGGCTTCTACGGCTTCTAATGTGAAGGTCTGCCGCCGTGGTACATTCCTTCTAGCTGGAGGCACATTCTTCCTTTGAAGCCTGTTCTCTGCCTTCTAGGCATGTCCCTCATTGCTCGTTGTAATTGGCGAGTAGGCTGTGCAGGTGGTGGAGCAGGTAGTGCAGGACGAGTTGCAGGAGCCTGGATGGTTGGCCACTGCGGGTAGTTGGTGGGTGTGTGAGTTGAGTTGTTATTATAAGGACAGTTCCCAATTCCGTGGTTAGATGCGCCACAAATTAGACACAGGCCTTTTGCGCGCCTACAGTCCTTCCACAAATGTCCCTTTCTATGGCAGTAATGATAAATTTCTTCAGTTCTTCTGGGTTCAAACGATGGCCTGGAAGAGGCTCCTCCTGCCATTTGAGTGGCAGGGCGTTTCAAACCGGCAGATTGGGGTCTGCCCCTCACCTTTATCACCGCTTCATAACTGCGGGCAGCTTCCAAAGCATTTTCATGTGTCAGAAATTTCCCCGTGGATAGAGCAGCCTAAATTTCCGTGTCCAGTCCTTGTTGAAAGCGACGGGCTCTGATCTCGTCCGTCGGTATCAAATGTGCCGCGAATCGGCTTAACATGGTGAATTCAGCGTCGTATTCATCTACCGATTTGTCCCACATTGATCCTTGCCGTAGATGAATGAACTGCTGCTCCATGGCAAACCTTGCAGTCACAGGGAAGTATTTCGCGTCGAACTTCTCGCGAAACGTTTTCCATTCAATAGGCTGTGCAAGACGGCTTTCTTCCGCCTTCCACCAGTTGCGAGCATTGTCCGTGAGCTGTAGTTTAGCCACACGAACCCAAGCTATGTCTGGCACTTGTGCTGCGGCCAGATCATCCTCGATACTTTGAGCCCATTCCTCAGCTTCCAGTGGGCTCCCCTTTCCTGAGAACTGCTTCGGACGTAAAGCCCTGAATTGCTTTACCCCCGGAGCGTCAGTCTCGGAACGGTTCAAAAGTTGTTACTGTATCTCAAGAAGGCTGCGGATTGCCTCAAGTAGCACTGTTTACTCGGTAAGTGGCGCAGGAACAGCTGGTGTGAGAGGTAGTGCTGGGGGTGTGTTGTTCACATTGGTGCTAGTGTTGTTTGGGGAATCCATAACCCTGAAGAAAAATTTGGGTTAGGACAGATTCAAGTACATGAAATGATAAGATTCAAGGAATATGAAATTGAAAGATTCAAGGAGCATGAATTGTAAAGAATGTTTTAGTGTTGGTTCTTGTGTTATATTGCTTAGGTTGTTCACGCAGACCAGAACTGCATGATAGGGATTCATACAGCTTAACCTGCATGGGCCACCAACAAAACCTGTCACGCCCCACTTCCCAGTGTACGGCGAAGGAGAAGCGACGAGGTCCGCTACGTATATACTCAGAAGTACATACGCTAAGCGTATCTAAGCAATATAAAATAAATACACAAGAGACAAGAAATAAAAAGAACAGCAACTTTTATTTATTAACATTCTTTGAACAATACATGAAAGGAAATACAGCTGAAATAAAAAGATGCATAAACAGTGGCATAACAGGAAATGAAAAGTACAGAAAGGAAAAGTGTACAATGAAACTAAAGTGCTGGATTTTCGGCAAACTGCTCCAAGTCTTCTGCAGATGGCTCGATCTCTGCCGGGTCCGAATCACCTGACGACATTCAAAGAAGAAAGAAATAGAATGTCGTCAGCGAACAGGTCGCTCGGTAAGTCCCAAAGGCAAGAGGAGAAATATAATAGACAGAGAGTAAGAGAGAGAGGGAGAGGGTGGCTTTTACAGTTGTATTATATTGTTATATTATTGTAGTATGGTGTTAACGCTGTTGTTGTAGCTTGGTACAGAAGGATGCCAGTGCATACGAGAGGGGTCTCAGTATGCTAGAGACCAGGGCAAATGGAAGTACAAGGCTCCATTATACAACCCGGAACAACGGCAATTGGATTCATGTTAGGTGTCTTAATCTTACCGTCTCGTGCCACCTTTAACACCTTCCGTACCAATCTACCTCTTAAACCCCGCGATGTCTTGTTTGTATTGTTATCTTGTAAATTGTGTTGGTTGTATGATTGATTGACTGACTGACCGAAACCATGATATCAGGAAACGGTTATAACCGTAGAGTCATGTAAATGGAATACTGTGAATCTTGTAAAAGGAATATATATCCATGATTCGGTTCAATCAAGTTGTGTAAATTGATGATTGTATTCATGAATTCATGTGTTCATATTGAATTGGAATCTTGTAGATTGTAGATTGACTTGAATCAAGTTCAAGTCAGATTAATCAGACTCAAACCCGCGTCAGACAATCAGAACTGTGAATCGAAGTCTTATAATTGCTAGGGTCCTTAGGGTAATTTATAAACATGAGGGGGTTTTATGTAAAAATACTTTTATATACTTTTCAAAATACACCTCAAGTATTTATTGTTCGTCTTTAGAGTTGTAATGATGGTGGATTTTATGTTGTGACATTTCTAGTGAAAATATCCTAGTTTTATAAATAAGGGTATTTATCTGTAATATTGATTTATTTGAAGTTCATGGTATTTTAGTGTAAAATGTATTCTTGTGATTTTTAGAAAAAGGTGGAATATTTATATTATAATAAAATAGATATTTAAATGATAAATATACAAATATTTATACAAAAATAGTTTTATATTCCAAAAATTTCATTTTCTTAAGATGCCGTATTTTAAACCTTTCGAGACCGAATGCTCCTTGCGGAGGTCTGAATCTCGCACTACTAGCCCGAAGGTGCGCGATAAACCGCACGATCCCGAACTGGTTCCCCAAAAATGGGTTGTAGCGGCGCTTTGCAAAGATTGTAAAATACTAATCCTTTAGAAAACGGTTTTATAAAGTAAAAGGTATTTATTTGCAAAGTGTAATTTTTCCGTATTTTAGATTCTAGGGTTTCCTAAGCCAACTAGCATATTTCTAAATGGTCTAAACGATAAGTCGTTAGAAGCTTCAAATCGCCTCTTCACCGCCAATTGCGGCCAGGTAAGTGCCAGGTAAGTAGGAGGCTCTCCACTACAAGTAGTGGCCCTAATTGAGTAACCGCTTACCTTAGACACACTTGCCTAGACACCACAAAGTCAGTTTTAAATAAACGATCGATGTCCACAACTTATCGTATTTTTCCTATTAAAGATATTGTTTAAACAAATGTATCAAACCTAAACTTTTATAAAAGGTTTTATTAAGGAAATGGTTTTTTAATGTAAAATCTTGTTTTATCGTATTAGGAGTTTTCAAGATAGCGTATTATGGTTTCATATGTATGTGTGAGGAGGTAGGTCATTACCTCGTGATCTATTTTAAGGTATAGCAATGTTAAAGGGTTAAATGTGAAATTGAAACATGATGGTATTAAAGTGAAAAAATACGATAGATTGGAAAGGTTATCATTTCATGTGAGAAAACTTGTTCAAATTATTCGTTGAATGTTTAATAGTCAACAATAAGATATTTAAGCATGATTTAACTGATTAGAAGTGAAATTTTATAGAAGACCGAGTCGGAAATCGGATTTGTTCCGATTCCATCGGGTTCCGTAATTTCGTATTTTAAAGAAATAGAAAGGGGGATAGAATGGGACTTACGGGTTTTGATCTATACTAAGGAGTGTAGGGGAACTAAAGAAGTTGCCGAGGCGTTGCTTCGTCGCCGGTTGTTCCTAAAAACGTCGCCGGAATTTCCCGCCGGAATTTCGTCGAAGCTTCGCCGCGAACTTGTTTTTAAAGTACACAACTCTTGGAAAATTTTGAGAGAGTGAGCTTAAGATTTTTGGGATGAGAGGGTAGAGGGGAGGGAGTGTATTTATAGGGGACGCTAGGGGTAGGGTCGGTGAAGGGTTTTAAATAAAAAATGTAAAAATATATAAAATCATTAAAAGTTGGAGTAAATAGGGTATATGAAATATTTTAATGTAAAAATGTATAAAATTATTAAAAATTAGAGTAAATAGGGTATATGAAAGGTTTTAATGTAAAAATGTATTAAAAATCATTAAAATGGAGTAAATGGGGATTTCAAAGGTCTCTTAAACCGATCTAGGAATTTGAAGTGTACATGGGGGTTTAGAAGATGAAGAGACACAATATTGAAGAAGAATTTAAAACAAAATAAATATTAAAAATAATGTGGGGCATGGGATTTGAACTTTGGTGGCTTGGTTCAGCAATGCAAGGTATTACCAATGAGCTACAAGCTCCTTCTTGTAATTAAATTGTTAATTAATTGCTTAAATCTTGTGCTCAGACAATAAATACCCTTTATGGATTTTTGAAAAAATATTTGAAAAAATTTTTATAGGAAAAAGTGTATCAGAAAATTAGGGTTGTTACAGGCTCAGTAGGGATATGTATGAGTTTGCTTGTCGGCCTTCCTTTCGCTAAATACCTGGGTAGCCATTACGTACAGCTAGTGCCGCTGATGTGCTTGTGGTTAAACCCACTGCCAGCATATTGACGAGTCTTTAAAGTCCCACACAGAGGGTTTTCACGGTATAGGCAAAATGATATAGTGGTCATATATTGATATGTGCAGGGTTCCGATTAGGTATGTGTCACGACCCAAAATTTGGCCCGTAACCGGCACTTAAACTACGTAACGTCTACAGGCGTACGCAACTCAAGTAAGCCGAAACCCAGAAATCTAAACCAATCTAGATAAACAGAGAAAACATAGTTTTAACATTTGGAAAATCACAAGTAAAATCTCTAACTCTAGTTTTCTTTCTTGAAAATTTCGGCAGCACCTCCTTTGTAAAGACTAGCCCCGAAAACGGGTACAACACAGCTAATAATACAAGCATCCCAAACGGGAGCAAATCATGCCTAACGGCGGAGATAACCACCACAAGATATAAATACGACGCCGAAGCGAAGAATATAAAAGAAAACTGCATAAAGAAGTAAACTTTTCAACAAAACCGGCTCCCACGAGCACGGCACCCAAAGTCACCAAAATACTACAATACCGAATCCTCACAAGTCGTCTCTAAGTCATATACAAACAGTGGTAGATGGAGAATACTAGATTCAATAAAAAGATATACAATGTACAAGCAGATAACCGCAAACCCACCTAAAAGCAAAGGCCTCACTGCCTAACGTAGCGGTATCCGCAAAAGTAGAGATGATAAGACGCCCTGCCGCGACTACTCTGAGGGTAAATCCTGCAAAACACTGTGGCACAACGGGGGTGAGTTTCCAACTCGTGAAAGTAAATAACATCATACTGTAATCGCAAGTATGCACGAATAGCGATTAATCTATCACACGTAATCCGATGGCATAAGTATGACAATATGAATATGCAATTATCATGTAAAGGTACATCATCAGGGTACTACAACTACATGAAACAATGCATACCAATAAAATCCTGAGTGTGGGATGATATAATATAAAATCTCATGCAAAATCATCAGCATGGAAAAACACCAGTGTCCCTCACTGACACATCAAATCCCAAATTCTCAGGCACCGCATCCTCAGATCGGCCCTCACATGTAAGTCTTATGAAACCTGAGTGTCTAACATCGACACCCGAAACATCATGAAAACATATACCTGTATGTGTGTGTGTATATATATATATATAAGTATGAGGATATCCGCCACGTATGTCCACTGACGATACGTAAAAATCATGGAAAAACCTGAGTGTCTAACATCGACACTCAAACATCATGAAACCCATGTCTAGCATCGACATGTAAATCCTCATAACTCAGGCACTGTCATCGCAACTGGCCCTGACGATATGTCATGCATCACGCCGGTCGGTATCCCCACGATAACTGCCGAGTCTAAATACAATCACTGGTAGGCAGTGGTCCCTCTGCCAGGCTTATCGTCTACACCACGAAATTACCACTCGCCCCGGGGTACCATACCGGGTCCACCATGTACCCGCAGACGGTGCCTCCCGCTCCTCGAATCGGGTATCATAAGCCAAATCTCAGAACTGAGAAATCATATGGTGGACGCACTGAAATATCATATCAAGAGAAACAGGGTTTTCAAACAATACATAGTTTTCTTGAAATACCCTCACGGTTCTCAAATCCATAAATCATATGAAATCCATATCTCAATACGCAAATCCATGAAAACTGATATATGCATCATAAAACAACAATATGAGTATATCAAGAGAAAGCCGCTCTTTTAAATGAATCTTCCTTTAAAAATATATCTTGCGGTTCCCAAAATCCTCCGAAAAACAAGTGCAGCATCATTTGAAGAGTACATGTAAGTGTAGCAAGGTTTAAGTATCTACATGTAAGCAAGTAGGTATGATGCATTTCATAAGCGCAATGATCAACAACTCAATATCACATATCAAAACAATACCACTTAAGGTATATACAATTATAGCAAAATATGCGGTATACATGTCAGTATGTGTGCATGGTGTATAGGTAACTGTAATCAAGTATGTGGGTGTACATGTCAATATGTATGCATGATGTACAAGTAGCTATAGTAAGGTATACGTGAAATGGAATAAGAGTTACTATCTTAACTATCCATGTCCAATACAACATCACGTATGTAGGTGTCAACAATATCTCATATGCACAATGGGATAAGGGCTACTACCTCAACTATCCCTATCTACTACCGTATCATATATGTAGGTGGTTTGTGCGTGTCATGGCAATTACTGACGGTGTGGGTGTAGCATACAAATAGTGCTCGTGCAACATGAACCGTCAGTAATGTGTTATATCTAAAGGTACAAGTTAAGGTACAACAGATAATGCTATGCAATGACGTTCATATGAAATTAACCAATATGCAATAATATGCAGCTATCCTATCATATCAGCCCCGACGCATAACGCCATCCGGGCGATTTCCCCATAGATGTTAAATCTACTCACCAATGGTCTCCAGCTATGAAAATCCGACCACCTGCTTCCCCTTGTTCGCAGCGTCCGAAGTCCCCGCTTGCGACGCTATAAATTCACAAATACACAAATAGTGCAAACATCTCAGAATCGACTAATATAACGTAAAACTACACTTTAAACGACGCACCAACACTAAACTAACTCACAAGTCTCCGTCTAGTGGCTAACGTGCGTAACGATACCACAAAACCAAACTGAGTACAACAGCTGCGCAAGATCACGATTCGTGTCGGATTACGTAACACGCGGATTCAAAACACTAGATTATAGGTAAATAATTCCATATTTTTCATACTGCAATTACTAAAAAAAGTAAACAGTACCAAACACCCCTAACCAACAGCGGACAACTATCCACAAAAACCAAACCCCAACTCCTCCCTACATAGCCGGCGTCGCCAGAATTCGCCAAATGGTCGCCGGCCCATTCCGGTGGGGTGGTCCTCGTGTCCCAGGTGGTGTCTTAGGTTAACTAGTACATCACTATAATTTTGTTTGAATTTTCTATAAAAATCCCAGGTCACAGCAGTTCACAGAGGCTCTAAAAGACACTAAAAAAATACGATACTTCACGAATCGATATCTAACGTGTTCTAAACAATAACCAACGAGCTACACAATATAAAAACTCTAAATTAACAGATTAGGGATTATACCTAACAATCCTTGCTCCCAAGATCTAAGCTTTCCAAGCTCCAAGTGATTAAGAAGCAAAAACCAAGACTTGTAGTATTTTTGTGATATATTTTGGAAATTTTGGGGATTTATGAGCTTAGAAATTGTTGCAAATGGAGAAAGAAAGATCAAAGGCAGAAGAATGAAGAAGAATTCGGCTAAGGGGGAAAGGAAAGGGTTTTGTATGGAATTTCCTAGCTATTTCTCATGATTAATGCTCATAAATGCTTTCACATGCACATGCATGCACCTCACTCATTTCTTTTTTTCTTTAACTTTAAATCTAAAACCCATACAAATATCTAGATATGAAGAGAAGGGTTGAATTAACTCAAACTTAAAAGTAGAAAAGATCACTAAAGAGAATTTCCCAAAATGTGAACACCGCATTAAAATAATATTAAAATTGGGAAAAATTCTAATTGAACCAAAACGTCCCATATACCCCCAAAACTTGCGCACTAACTTTATTTTAGCTAAACTAGGTGCTGGCAAGTCTATATGGTCGTTTGAACACAGTCGGGTTAAAACGGAAAATACCGACAATTAACCCTAAAACAGAAAAAATCGCATAACGATTTCTAAAACGTTACAGTATGTGTGCTAGCCACACGGACTTTAATCTGGCTGATGATAATACTAGCCGGGTTTGGATTAAGCCGGATTATTAAATCAAGTTTTGATTTAATAATTTACATATATATATATATATATATATTTCGATATGTATATTCTAGTATTATGTTCATTGTATTTTTCAATCTCTTAGATATTCGTATTTTGATACGAATATGGGCATGTATTTGCGGGGACGTATTCTTGTATTTATATAAGAATATTTCTAAAAAGAGGACACCTCATTTCTAGGTTTTTATTTCTTTTTTAAGGAAATTAAGAAATGAGGTGGAAGAAAAAAATGGTGGATGATATGGGCAAATGAATTATATATTCATTTGCCCACACTATTCAAGAATGGTTGTAGTTTTAAAATGAAAAAATTCTTTTAACAAAACAATGTAAGCATGCTTGAATTTGAAGAAGAAAAATTCATTCTACCATTCTAGCTTATCTTCTTTCATGGCTCCTTCTTCTTCTTCATGTTCAACCCTCTCAAGAGTTGAGAATCATGAAGATAAAGAGAGAGAAAATACTAGAATACTCACACACATCACTAAGAATTCTAGATTGTCAACCTTGGATCTTTAGTTAATTCATTGATGAAGTTGAAGCTTGCACTCGGTCCCCTCGTATAGACCATTTTCGGCAAAAGAAAACCGGTTTGTAAGTGCGATCCAGAGCTCTTGAAAGCGTGCTAGAGTCCAATCCAATTGGAGCAAATGAAGACGCTACAAAGGTAGTGATTTCTATCCTTTTGTGCTTGCTAGTTTATGTGTTTGGTTTAGATTCTTGGGTTAATGATTTTAGTGCCACGAAAATTTTTATTTTTGTATTCCATATTGGCCGTGGGTTCGCGGAGAGGGCACCAGGAACTTTCAGAAAGAAGACACGCGGAGAATGTGCATCAACTATCGAGAGTAAATCGGGTGACCATCAAGAATAAGTACCTAATTTCTCGCATTGGAGAATTATTCGATCGACTCACTGGCGCGAGACTATTCTTGAAGTTGGATTTGTGATCAGGTTATCACCAAGTTCAGGTGAAAACAGAAGATATTTGCAAGACGGTGTTCCGAACTTGATATGGGTATTACGAGTATTTAGTTATTCCATTTGGTATTACTAATGCATCGGCGATATTTATGGACTTGATGAACCAGATTTTTTCACTATTTCTAGATCAGTTCGTGGTGTTATTCATTGATGATATTCTGGTTTACTCGAGAAGCAAATAAGAGTATGAAGAACACTTAAGAATCACACTGCAGACGTTGAGACAAGAAAAGTTGTATGCTAAGATGAGCAAGTGTGAGTTTTGGCTTGATGAAGTGAAGTTCTTAGGTCATGTTGTATCCAGAGATGGAATTGCAGTTGACTTCAAAAAGATTACAGCTGTTCATGATTGGCCGACTCCAAAAAATATAGGGGAGATCGGAAGTTTTCTTGGGCTTGCTGGATACTATCGAAAGTTTGTGGAGAACTTCGCTCGGATAGCAGAACTCTTAACCAAGCTAACACGAAAGGAGATATCGTTTGTTTGGTCCGAGAAGTATGTGTTAGTTTTTTAGGCGCTGAAGTAAAGGTTGATAACCACTCCTATTTTAACTGTACATGATGGTTCCGGAGGATTAGTTATTCATACCGACGCATCTGGAAAAGGTTAAGGATATGTTTTGATGAAGCATGGAAAGATTGTAGCTTATACGTCGAGACAGTTGAAGACTCATGAGAAGAACTACCCAACTCACGACTTGGAACTAGCAGCAGTTATGTTTGCGCTAAAGATTTGGAGACACTACTTATTGGGCAAGAAGGTCGAGATCTTTACTGGTCACAAGAGCCTAAAATATGTGTTCATACAGAAAGAGCTCAACATGAGGCAGCATAGGTGATTGGAGCTGATGGCCGACAATGATCTTGATCTAAAATACCATCCGGGAAAGTTAATGTAATACCGGATGCTTTAAGTCGGTTGACAGCAATATGGATGTTGACTTCGCAGAAAGAGATTATAGCGGATTTTCAGAGATTCGAGTTGGAGCTCGTACTACCAGATTCTTCGGGACAGTTAATGCAGTTGCGAGTACAATCATCGTTGATCGATAACATTAAGGCAGCGCAGTTGCACGATCCTAAATTGCAAAAATTTCTAGGATATGTGGAGGCAGGACTTCAAACGGATTTATTGATTTATGAAAATGATTCTTTAAGATATGGAAGTCGTTTGTGTGTACCTAAAGGAGAAGTTCGTGAAGAAATCATGAAGGATGCTTATAGTTCAGCATATTCGGTACATCCAGGAGATACAAAAATACATAGATATTTTTAACAACACTTTTGGTGGGAAGACATGAAAAGAGAGATCGTCCGTTACGTGTCGAGGTGCTTAGTGTGTCAGCAAGTTAAGGATGGACATCAAAGGATGGCTGGTTTGTTGCAATCACTTCCGATTCACCAATTGAAGTGGGAACATATAACCACGGATTTCATGATAGCATTACCATGAAATCCAATAGGCAATAACATAGTATGGGTGATTGTCGATCGACTGACCAAGGCAGCTCATTTTATACCGTTTCGAGCTGGTCAGTCGACGGAGGCTTTAGTAGAAAGTTACATGCAAGTGATTGTGAGATTGCATGGACTACCAGTGAGTATTATTTCTAATTGTTGTAACGAACTCGAAATCACTGTACAAAATTTTTCTTTTTAATGTACAGAAGAGAGTATCACAGCCTGTGTACGAGTTATAAGTTACTTTTGCTAAATAAAAGCAAGAAGCCACTTGTAGCTCACTGGTAAAGCCCTTGCACTGTTGTGATGTAACCCCTGTGTTCGATCCCTATCAGATACATTATTTTTTCTGATTTTTCTTTTTAACTTTTTGGAAGCCCAAAAAATTGCGCGTGCAATACACAGAAAAATGAAAAGTCAGAAAAATCAAACATGTGGAAAATAGAGTAAACACTGAGTTATACACATGGCACAAATCTAGAGCCCTAGATCGGACAGCGGAAAGCTAATATTGGCCGGCACCGACGGTTGAACCGAGCCCAATGAAGTCTGGACTTTGAACACTAACCCCTTCACCTACCCTTAACACCCCTGCACTATTTGATTTCCCTGCAATCAAACAGAGACCTTTTATTTCACCATTAAACTAAATTTTAATGCTTTTTAATCCACATTTTCAATTCCAAAACCCCAATTCTCGACTATAAATATTACCTCATGCCCTAGCCCTTCACCATTCTGAAAATTCTAGCCAAAACTCTCAAAAATTTCCTAAGTACAAGTGGAGTAAAGAGGAATTAGCAAGCAATCAACTTCCGGCGAAGATCGAAGCAACATCCGGAGCTCCCGCAACACCCCAAAGATTTTCTACTCTTCCTCCTCCTCTTCTTAACATAATCAAACGGTAAGTCCCTCTCAATCTCTTTTCTTCTTCATTGAAATCCCATTTCAAAACTTATACCGGTAAGTGGAGTTAATACCGATATTTATTTCTAAACCCTTGAAATTTATCTTTTTCCTATATATTGTTCATCCAAATTCTTACACGATACTTGTAATCTTAATTATAAATGTTAAGAATAGATTTTAACCTAGAATTGCAAAATAACTTTAATTTAAGTTTTTCATTTAAATACCATGAACTTTAAATATCATCTTTCTTAGTTTTGTTAAAACAATACCTTTAGGAAAACTTTACGGGGTAATGATCTACCTACACGCACACAAAGTTCCATAGCACGATACCTCTTTTATGTGAATTTATTTACGAAGACATTATTACAAGAAAATACCACTTACTATAAAAACCGGATTTCTTTTAAACGGTGTTTTAAATTCCTTTGCGATCATACCTCTACAACCCATGTTAGGAGACCCTCTAATGGATGGTGCAGATTATCGCACATCCTTGGCCTAATAGAGTGAGATGCAGACCTCCTCACAGAGCATTCGGTCTCGAAAGGTTTTAAATACGGTTTTTAAGAAAAACACATTTTTCTAATTAAATAAAATTTAATTTTTAATAATTATATAAAAATTACAAATCCATATATTTTCAAAATATAATAAACTTACATTTATTTAAAAATGAAAGATTCACAAGTTTCACTAAAATACCATCAAGATACCAACAAAAGATAAGTTTTACAATAAAATACCATGAACTTTCCAAGTTAAGCAATTATCACTAAAATACCTAAAATCCTTAAAATTCATATCCATGAAAACCCTAAATAATATAAATAAATTCTCGATTTTTATTTTGAAATTTTATTAAAAATATTTTTCATAAAACCCTTCGAGTTATATAAAACAATATTTAAGGACTTTAGTAAATATAGGTTAAGCGGAATCAATTCTCTTGAGCCTCAGGGAGCCGGAAAAAGTGAGTGCTTGCCTATTTAAGGTAGAAAACATAATGAAGTTATCAATGGTAATTAGCTTGGAAAAAGACACAAATCCTGCCGTCCATGTGCAGCAGTTACTGATAATTCCCGAACCTAAGATTTCCAGAGTTAAATCAGTACAAGTGTCTGACTCAGTCTGAGTCTAATTCAAACCTGAGTCTAATTCAAACCTGAATCTAATTCAAACCCGGGTCTATTCAAACCTGAATCCAATTCAAACCTGAATCTAAAGTCAAACATGAATACTTAAATATGAACACTCGAATTCAAACCATCAGAATCGCACATGTATACTTGACTTAACCAAACCTTGTTTATAATTTGACATCAACTTAACATGAATACCATAACACAATGGTTGCTATTTAAACTGATTTGACTCGAACCATGAATACAAATTGACATGAATACAAGAATACTTGACACAAATACATGATATTGACATGAACTCAATCTTGAAAACTTGATGTATTCATGCATTCGAATAAGACCAGTAATTTTAACTATAACATAGAATACACGAGGTGCTGGGATAGTTCATGCGTGAATCCAACGAAATCTCAGGAGTCCCACTAGATCATGAACCCATGTCTACTAACACAACCAAGCAATCATGAGGGCCCATATTTTCTTACTCCTGGGTTACAGCCTGTTGAGTTTGGAATACTTCAACACTAAGTTGAAGTCCTATTGCTAACATTTGATTTGGGCCTGTGATTCTTTACCCCTAGATTACAGCCTGTTTGGTTCGAGAACACTCTTGAGATTCGTTGACATTCACCCATGAACTTACATTAAATTAGTATACCTAAGTAGAGACCTGTTAATACACTTACATTCACTTTATGTTCACTATACCTACACTACACGACCATGTTATACTCTGCTCATGTTAGTTATCATGATATATAGAATTGCATACTAAATAAACTTGCCACGTTTACATTAAACGACTTGCTGACACATCATACTTCATAATCAATTGTTCATGATATACATTTTTCTTTATCATTACACTTTATACTTCACTCCATTTCTTGGGAACTTACCGAGTGAAAGTTCGCTGACGGGCATTCTACTCTCCTTTGTTTCTTTGAATGTTCATCAAATATCGTGGTGATCGAAGAGGTAAACACCACAGAGAAGGAGCACGATCAGATCACGACCCGGGCCTAGACAAGTTATCTTTTTCCCAGTTTATGTATGCCACATGTTTAGGCATTTTTGTTCTTGTATTTTCTTTCAGTTGAAATCGTGTATTGTAAATGAATCAAGTTTAATGTAAATAAAGTTATTGAATTTTGAATCTCATGCTAATTTTCTTGTCATTTTTATATTGCTTCTTTTACGCTTAGCGTATTTATTCCGGAAAATGACCTTCTCAAAATAAATATGTCACGGGCTTTTCACGCCACCGCTTTCGTCTATTGGGAAGTGGGGCATGACAATTGTGATACCTGGTGCCTATCACATTTCTGGAGGAGTCTACAAGAAAGTTTAGGAACTCGTTTGAAGTTTAGTATAGCCTACCATTTTCAGACAGATGGACAGTCCGAGAGAATGATCCAAACTCTTGAAGATATGTTGAGAGTTTGTATGTTAGACTTCATGGGTTCGTGAGAGAATCATTTATATTTAGTGGAGTTCTTATACAATAACATCTTTCAGGAGACTATACAGATGACTCCATTTGAAGCACTGTATGGTCGTAAGTGTCGCTCGCCAGTATATTGGAACGATATTGGAGAAAGAAGATTGTTGGGACCAGAACTGATTGTGCAAACTGTGGAGTAAGTCAACTTGATTCGTGGGCATATGAAGATGGCACAAGATCGACAGAAAAGTTGAGCAGATACTGGAAGAAGACTATTAGAGTTTTCTATTGGAGATCATGTGTTTTTGAAGATATCACTGATTAGGAGAGTAATCCGGTTTGGTAGTCGAGACAAGCTTAGTTCTCGATTCGTGGGGCCTTTCGATATCATTGAGCGTATTGGAGAAGTAGCTTATCGATTGGCTTTACCTCCATCCATGGTGGGTGTTCATGATGTGTTTTATGTATCTCAACTTCGCAAGTATGTTTGAGATGAGACGCACCTTCTAGACCACTCGGAATTGACAATGAGGGAGGATTTGACTTATGAAAAGTAACCGATGGCTATTGTGAATCGACGAGAAAAGATTCTTAAGAATATAGTAATCCCTCTGGTTCTTGTTTCGTGGGGAAATCGTTCTCATGGAGAATCTACTTGAAAACGTGAAAATGAAGTTCGACAAAAGTTTCCACATCTCTTTCCTTAGATCTGTATCTTCATTGTTTTTTATTTTCTTGTTTCCTTGAATTTCGAGAACGAAATTCTTTTTTTAGTTGGGTATAATGTAGCACCCTATCACGATCGTACGTTATTTAACAATATTACTTAGTATTTTGAATTTCTTTAATTACTATTGTTTGGGTGTGGTTAGTGTTTGGATAATACGTGTGCTTATTAGACCCGACCTGCTTGCGTGAAATCCGTTATGGGTGATAGAGTATATTTTTATTAATATTTATCTATAAACTATATCTATTTGAATCTCAAATAATAGATATAAAACATTTATATATATATATATATATATATATTCTGGTAGCCATACGCTTATGGATATGTTTATATATTAATTATCTGTATGTTGTATCTTATTTAAACATATCATGTTATTTTTGTTGAATATGTATGCCCTAGAGGCCTTCATTGTATAGGATGTTAGGGATATATATGTACAGGAAAATCTTGCTCAATATGATAGTATGCTATTTAGTTTGCCTTTATCTTAACATGTGATATATTTTACTTCTTATTTCATATCGCTTATACATGTTGATAAAGCCCTTAGGATCCTTACTTGACTACCAGCATTATGATAGCAATCATACTTACAGGAGCTGGGTAGTCTATAAGCACATCCTTAAATGTCCCTAGTCATGGGAGTATCGAGACTGGGCATTGCTACTCCAGAGTAGACTAGTGTATACATTTCTAGACCCTGACGAGGGGCGATGGTTGGTACTGCAGCCATTGGTGTGATGCACCTAAGATTGTATACAGGTGCTTACTGGGGGTGAGTACACTGGACGAACTCGCCGAGAACTGGTTAGATGGTATTATACCTATCGTCAGATAGCAGTTCTCAGGTGACATGAGTACAGATAGTTTGTCGACTTGAGGTCGTTATTTGTCTCGTGTGGGTTCCCAATGTGCTTTGATTACTACCCTACTATAGCTCTACTAAGTCGTGCTAACAGGTTTTAGTTAGGTATAGTCCCGAGCTACATGGAGGAAGTGAGCGATTGTTGGGGATTCGCCTCTTCCGGTATAGGGAGTTGATATCGCGCTGTGTTCAGTTGGCCAACACTATAAGTCCCTGGCCAGGGCGGATTGAGAATTACTGATAGTTAGATCAGTAGATTCTCGGATAGTCTTGATCCACATCGGCACGACTTGTCAGGTTATTAGGGGTTTGACATTTTCCACCCCCTAGACCCGACATGCGATACTCTCGGACGAACAGACCGGACTGTACGTAGATTGTCACGGACATGCTCAATAGGAGTTCGGACGAGTTTGCTCGTTGGCCTTCTTTTCGATAGATACGTGGGTAGCCGTTACATACAGCTAGTGCCACTGACGTGCTTGTGGTTAAATCCACTGACAGCGTACTTTCGAGTCTTTAGAGTCTCACACAGAGGGTTTTCCTGGTTCAGGCGAAACGATATAGAGGCCGTATGGTTTTACGTGCTGGGTTTCGATCATATACGTGTACTAGCTACACGTATTTTTGATCGAACGGATAATACTGGCGGCCTTAGGATTAAGCCGCATTCTAGTATTATAATATTGGATTGTTTTCACCTCTTGGTATTCGTAGTACGAATACGAGTATGTATATACGGTGAGGGGTATTCTTGTATTTTCATAAGAGTGTTTCTAGAAGAAGACACCTCATTTTTGATAAATTCATTTTATTTAAATGGATAATGAGGTGGATGTATGAGGTGTTTTTTAAGCATGGTTGAAACATGGCTACATTAGATGACTCATTCATTTGGATAACTATTAAAGTATGTCACATTATTTTTAATGTAAATGATATGCTTGATATTTTCACACTTAGCCATTCTTCAACTCATTCTTCACTTGACACTCGCTTTCCTTCTTTGCTCTCTTCTTCTTCCTTAAACCCTAAACACTCTCATGAGTTAAGAAATCTAGGGTTATTGAGACAAATTAATCCAATAAATATTCTCTATATATCCTAAGCTATCTAGATTAGCAAACTAGGTACTTTAGTTACCATATTTTAGAGGTTAGAACTTGAACTATAGACTCTCCGGTGGATCTTCGTCGACACCAGGAGGCCGATAATCAAACTCGATCCGTACAAACGAAGAGCTTAAGAAGATGATAAGAATACCTAAAGGGCTTGAACACTATGGTATAAATTACTTCATAGTAGATTAGAACCTTTGTTAGTATTGCTAGTTAGGGCTTATGCTCAATTTGATAGTATGCTATTTGGTTTATCTTTATCTTAACATGTGATATATTTTACTTGTTATTTCATATCGTTTATACATGTTGATAAAGCCCTTAGGATCCTTACTTGACTACCAGCGTCATGATGGCAATCATACTTGTGGGAGCTGGGTAGTCGATAAGCACATCTTTAAATGTCCCTAGTCGTGGGAGTTTCGAGACTGGGCATTGATACTCCAGAGTAGACTAGTGTATATATTTCTAGACCCTGACGAGGGGCGATAGTTGGTACCGCAGCCATTGGTGTGATGCACCTGAGATTGTATACAGGTGCTCACTGGGGGGTGAGTACACTGGACGGACTCGCCAAGAACTGGCTAGATGGTATAATACCTATCGTCAGATAGCAGTTCTCAGGTGACATGAGTATAGATAGTTTTTCGACTTGAGGTCGTCATTTGTCTCGTGTGAGTTCCCACAGTACTTTGATTACTACCTTACCACAGCTCTACTGAGTCATGCAAACAGGTTTTAGTTGGGTACAGTCCCGAGCTACATGGAGAAAGTGAGCGATTGTTGGGGATTCGTCTTTCCCGGTATAGGGAGTTGATGTTGTATTGTGTTCGGTTGGCCAACACCATAAGTCCCTGACCAAGGCGGATTGAGAATTACTGATAGTTAAATAAGTAGATTCTCGGATGGTCTTGATCCACATCGGCATGACTTGTCAGGTTATTAGGTGTTTGACGTTTTCCACCCCCTATATTCGGCATGCGATACTCTCAGACGAACAGAACGGACTGTTCGGAGATTGTCACGGACAGGCTCAGTAGGAGTTCGGACGAGTTTGCTCGTCGGCCTTTTTTCGACAGATACCTGGGTAGCCATTACATACAGCTAGTGCCGCTGACGTGCTTGTGGTTAAATCTACTACAAGCGTACTGTCGAGTCTTTAGAGTCCCACACAGAGGGTTTTCCTGGTTCAGGCGAAACGATGTAGAGACCGTATGGTTTTACATGCAGAGTTTCGATCATATACGTGTACTAGCTTCACATATTTTTGATCGGACGGATAATACTGGCGGCTTAGGATTAAGCTGCATTCTAGTATTATAATATTGGATTGTTTTCATCTCTTGATATTCGTAGTACGAATACGGGTATGTATTGTTGGAGATAGTGCCCTCAGTGTCAATTATTAGATCACAGGCACGTGATTGCAATGATTGAGGGAGGACCTATGCCGATAAGACAGTCTTACTCAAGATGATAGTATGCTATCTGCTTTATCTTTATCATCGTGTACTGCTTTAGGTGACCTTACAGGTCACTATTGCACGTTGATAGAGCCCTTAGGATTCTTGCTTGACGACCAGCAGTATGATGGCGATCATATACGTAGGAGCTGGGGTCTATAAGCACATCCTTACAAGGTCCCTAGTCGTGGGAGTTTTCGAGACAGGGCATCGATACTCCAGAGTAGACTAGTGTATACAGTCGAGACCCTGACGAGGGGCGGTGGCCAGTCTCATAAGCCACTGGTGTCAGTTGGTTCACCTAAGATGTATACAGGTGCTCATTGGGTTATGAGTACACTGGACAGGACTCGCGGGGAACATGCTAGTTGGTCTTATACCTGACGTCAGACAGCAGTTCCCTGGTGACATGTGTACAGGTTAGTTCATCGACCTGAGATCGTCATTTGTCTCGTGTGAGTTCCCACTGTACTTTGATTACTACCCTACCACGGCTCAAAGGAGTCGTGCAAACAGGTTTTAGTTGGATACAGTCCCGAGCCACATGTAGGCAGTGAACGGATCTTCAGGGGTTCGTCTCTCCCGGTATTGGAGGTGAGGTCGCGCTGTGTCTAGGAGAGCCATTACACGAAGTCCTTGGCCAAGGCAGGAGATTTACTAGTAGGTATTCCAGTAGTATCTCAGGGTGTTCTGGGCTACACTCCGACACGACTTGTACCGCTTTTGGGGGTTTGACTTTTACCAACCCCCTAGGCCCGCCATGCGATGCTTATAGACGAACGAACCGGACTGTACGGATGTTGTCACTAATAGGCTCAGTAGGGTGTCAGGATGAGTTCGCACATCGACGTCTCTTTTGGTCAATACCTGGTAACCCGTTACGTATGGCTAATATCTCTGACGTGCTAATGGTTAAATCCACAGCCAAAGTATTGACGAGTCTTTAGAGTCCCCCACAGACCGTTTCTCAAGTTTCGGGCAAAACGCTGTAGAGGCCGTATGGAGATATGGCAGCGTTCGATCTTATACGTGCGGTATTGCACGGATCATGATCGGACGGATAATACTAGCGGGCTTTGGTTTAAGCCGGATCCTAGTATTGTACAGTGTAGATTTTGTCTCATTGCATTTGTATTCGGTCGGAATACAAATGCGGGTATGTATATACAGTCGCGAGGTTTTCCTGTAATTTATTACGGGATCAGTTTTCTGAAGTTGCCAGTTTGCATTCCGTTTCGGCCATTTTCCTTTGTTTCTTTCCTTGGCTGAAAATTGGTGGAGGAGGGCTTATTTGCAAATGTACAAATTTGATTAGTGGAGGGTGTTATTTGCAAGTATTAGTATCATGATGATTCTACCATACTTTGACTTCCCTTGTTCATCATGACTTGACTTTTGAGATGTGTGATGGATGGTGGTGTGATGATTATTCCTCATGATGATCACTCATTTCTTTTTGGCATTATTTTCTCCTTTGGCCCACACCACCTTGTGTGTGCTCACTCCCTCCTCTTTCTTGGATGAGAGGCCGGCCACATTCTTGTGGGGATGGGAGAGATTCATTTTTGGTGTGAGAAATATTTTGGCATCTCATTTTTCATTCATGCTAAAAAGAGAGTCCCACTTCAAAGTTCATTTCCACCTTCACTTCCTCATGGCAACTTCAACCCCAATAGAGACAAATGGATTCTACACTTTGCCTACAGCATCCTTAGGCACGTCGACTCGCCAACTTCGTGCTCGAGTTGCCTCGGTCCTGAGGTGGGAGCCCGTAAAAGAACCCGGCGATGTGGTGCCCTTCCGACAAGGAGATGAAGACCGGAGATTTCGCGGGGAGATCGGGACGACGACGAGAAGACCGAAGGACACGGATCGCTCGGTATATCTCTCTACCCCTTCTCTAGTTTGTTAGGAGTAGGTTAATGGCCCGATCCGGGTTTCAAAGTACGCGGTAGCACCGGTTCTAGTTTAAAGAAAAGTTTTGATTCCGTATTTTGGCCTCGTTCCGACGGCCGGGGGGCTGCCGTGTACTTACACTGGTATCAGAGCCACGCCATTAACCTAGTCTAGCTTGCTCTAACGTGTTTAGAACTCGATCGAACGAAGTTTCCAAAAACTGCGATTTTAAATGCATCAGTTTTCTGTAGAATTTTTTTTGGCTCAAAAAAATATTTGGAGTGTTGCAGAAATCTGAGCAGGTGATTTTAAGAATTCTGTAAAAATCTGGTATTGTGATGCTACAGGAAGACCGCGGAACCGCGGCCAAAACCATGTTCCGGCCGCGGTTCCGTCACAGTCAAGGGTCAACGCAATGCTATTTTTCTACAGTGATCTTTATATTTGTAATTGGGGGTTTTTGAATATTCTGTTTGGGCCCAGATTTATTTAGAGTGCTACAGTTGTGCTTGGGGCCCACTTCGGTAAATTTATTCGATCGAAGATTTTAAACATGTTAGTTCACAGTATTTACATTATATCTGCGACCGTAAATGTCACTTGATCGGTAAATCCCGTCTAACTGCTATAGCCCTTTTAGACGGATTTGCGAACGTGACATTCACGTTGATGTTCTGTGTTGTGCTATGATGTTGCGGATTGTCGTGGTGGATAGCCTGGATGCAATGTTAGTACAGTTTGGTTTATTATGTACATTTGATATTGCGGGGCGAGCGTCCGACATGTGGACTGCCGTTACTGCCTGTTTGTATATTATTCTTTTGGGGCACGACCGGGCTGAGGTCGATGTACCCGTTGTATGTATATTTTACTTTCTGTACTAGGATTACCCCGTGGAGGGGTGCACGGATAGCCGGGTTCTAAAGGGCAACGGGCCCGCATCTCATGGCGTTGAGAAGGAGGGGGCTTCACTCTAGAATTGGCGGGCTATTCGCCGCACTCGTAGGGGATATAGGTTGATCCAAGGAGGGGTGCCCAAGTTACCGGATTCCGTGAAGTGCTGGGTGGTCCATTCACGTTGCTGAAGGGGGTTGCCTCGCTTCAGGTTTTGGCGGGTAACTTGCCGCGCCTGTAGGGGTCCAGGATTTCATTGCACAGGCTATCCACACGACCAGGGGAACGTCGGGTTTCAGTAGCGGCTCTATGAAACCCGGGGATCCCAGATATCTGTATTGTTCTGTGATGCTTATTACATTTCTGTGATGTTGCATTTTATCACGCCTTGAGCGAATATTATATATTGATATATATACTAGTAGATGTTGCATATATTTTGCATCCGCGCTAGTCCAGTCCCCGCTCTGTCGTTAGTTAAGTAATCTAACGGGTAATGACGGGACCCAGTGGCGAATGCGGATGGCATATACGTACAACATTATTTTCGTTCTTTATTGGTGTGATCAATTGATGGGACTGCATTGATTCGGATCAATGCAAGCTAAACAAACCTATTTTGATGTTGTTGGAACATTTTTCAAAAAGCTATTATTGCAAGGACGTTCTCTTTTGTTTTGCACAGTGGTATTCGGTTATGAATATCCAGCACCTCAGTCGACGAGGCAAGGGCCAAGATCCCTTCACCGGGAGTGACCCCTTGGACAGAAGTTTGTGTCAAGGTAATAACTTCACTATAACCGATTGCCTTTTTCTTTGCATCGTGGTATTCAGTTGGAATATCATGCACCTCATTCTACGGGGAAAGAGCCGAGATCTCTTCACCGGGAGTGACCTCTTTAGCAAAAGTTTTCGCCACTATATTTTTATAAAAAAGCTATCCGGTTCCTTCAACGATATCAAGTTCATTATGTTAAAGGTTTTTCACCAAAAACCATTCGTAGCCCTCCGTCATTTCAGACGGGTAGCACGTAGTATTCATGCTATGTTTGTTGACCTTCGTCAAGCATAGTGAATGGTAGCTGCTTGTTACCTTTCTGCTGCATAGATAGATGCGTTGGTTTGGGACAGTCGTATAGCCTTGTTGACCTTCGTCAAGGGCTTGTACGGGTGGGTTCAAATTGTTGGATATATATTCCCTAGAGGCCTTCATTGTATAGGATGCTAGGGATATGTATGTACATGACAGTCTTGCTTAATATGATAGTACGCTATTTGGTTTGTCTTTATCTTAACATATGATATATTTTGTGTAGTATTCATATATATATACATGTTGATAAAGCCCATAGGGTGTTTGCCTGACTACCGGTGTTGTGATGGCAGTCATACTTGTGGGAGCTGGATAGTCAATAGGCACATCCTTAGATGTCTCTGGTCGCAGGAGTATCGAGACTGGGCATCGATACTCCAGAGTAGACTAGTGTATACATATTTAGACCCTGACGAGGGGCGATGGATTGGTCTCGCAGCCATTGGTGATGTACACCTAAGATTGTATACAGATGCTCACTGGGTGTTAGTACACCGGACAGGACTCGCCGAGAACTGACTGGATGGTATTTATACCTATCGCTAGATAGCAGTTCGTCAAATAGCAGTTCTCAGGTGACATGTGTGAAGATAGTCCGTTGACTTAAGGTCGTCATTTGTCTCGTGTGAGTTCCCACTGTGCTTTGATTACTACCCTACCACGGTTCAAAGGAGTCGTGCAAACAGGTTTTAGTTGGGCACAGTCCCGAGCCACGTGGAGGCAGTGAGCGACTGTTAGGGATTCGACTCTCCCGGTATAGCGAGTTGATATCGCACGGTGATCGGTTGGTTATTACCATAAGTCCCTGGCTAGGGCTGATTGAGAATTACTGATGTAATGATCAGTAGATTCTCGGATGGTCTTGAGCCATGCCGACACGACTTGTACGGTTATTAGGGGTCTGACGTTTACCACCCCCCTAGACAATACATGCGATACTCTTAGACGAACCGACCGGACTGCGCGGATATTATCACGGACAGGCTCAGTACGAGTTCGGATGGGTTTCCTCATCGGCCTTCTTATCGACATCTACCTGGGGACCGTTACGTACAGCTAGTGCCGCTTCCGGTCTATGGTTAAACCCACTGCCAGCGTAGTAGTCGAGTCTTTAGAGTCCCACACAGAGATTTCCCAACTCCAGGCGAAACGATATAGAGGTCGTATGGTTTTAGGACAAGGGTTCGGACGCATACGTGTTTAAACGCACGTACGACGTTCGGACAGTTTTTACTAGCCGGCTTTGGTTTAAGCCAGATTCTAGTATCAGGTTATTGGATTTATACAGTCTATAGTTTTTCCGTGTTTTCATGGATAGGAGGGGCGTTCTCGTAATTTTGCGGGAAGCTTCTAGAAGCATGGTAACTTGGGGGTTTAGGTGGCATTTTCATTAAATGCAATTGTGACTCATTTTGTGTGATTCATCATATCATTAATGCATCATTAAATGCTTAATGACTCATATAGTGAATGACTCATATTGAATTAATGAAGCATGGTGAATAATCATATTTATTCATTTATTTGATAATTCATTATGCTTCATATATATTCAAGTGAGAAGCTTTTTCATTATCATTATCATCGCCACCTTCTCTCTCCTCAAGCTCACTCTTTCTTCAAACCCTAATCCTACCACTCATGAGTTGAGACCAAGGATTAAAATAGACTAAACACTCCATAACCTAACTCTATATCATCTTAGTTCCTTTGATTAGCAACTAGAGAAACTATGTTACCTCAAGTTTAGAGGTGAAGCTTGGATTAGGGTTCTCAGGTGGATCATCTATCACTTAGAGGAGGCCGAGGAGGACGTAGAGATCGCAAAGACGAAGGACACGATTCACTAGGTATAATCTCTTTACATAGTAGCTAAAAACTTCTATGGTTGTTGTTAATTATCGTTTAGCAAAGATCTTCGGTTAGTCGATGTATGCTTAAAGAACAAGATCGTTTTTCATATTTCCGCCTCCCCGCAACTCGTGGGGTGTTGCACATAGACTTACAGTGGTATCAGAGCCTCACTAAACAATAATTAACTCATTTGCAAAGTCGTATAAATTTCGAACGCAAAACGAACCGGAAAACATATCGTATTCACATAGTTTCTGTCGATTTTAAATTGAGGTCCAAAAATTTTTCAGGAACCTCCAGAATAACCTACAGGGAAACCTAAGAACACTGGAGAAATTTAGGTGCATGAATCGTCCAACACACCGCGGAACCGCGGCCGATCCCACCGATCCGCCGCGGATCCGCGGCCTAGTTGAGCCCGATTCACCCCAAATCTCCCCAGTAACTCTTCTGTGAATATTTTGTCTTTTCTGGAATGTTTATTTTTTGCTTAGGTCTCAGGTTTACAGAGAAGTTTTGGAGTAGAATCTAATGTGTTTGATCGATCGAAATTATACGATGTTTGCTTATTTGATTATATCTGTGAACTGTATTATGTGTTCGTAAACCTCCCCTAACTGCTAGTATGTCGGTTGGCAGGGGGTTGCATATATCTGTGATGTTTTTAACTGTTTGTGATTATGAACTGTATTGGATTGTTGTGATGATTAGCCGGGTTTTGTGATGGGTTATTGTATTAATTCATTCGATATAAATGTACTAAGTTGTAATATTATTTTGTGGGGCACATCCAGGTTGCGGTTGTAGCCACCGTTGTATTTTTTCTTTTTACTGTTTTTGCTCCTAGGATAGACCCAAGGTGGGGTGCACAAACTACCGGGTATTTCGAAGTGTTTAGTGGCCTACTCACGTTGTTGAGGGAGACCGCTTCACTTCGGGTACTTGGCGGGTAGTTTGCCGTACCCGTAGGGGTCTGGGGTGGGGTAATGGCTATTTATCACAACTGTGTAACCCGTCTTTCATTGCAGGCTCAAAAGAAACGCGGATTGCTTGCATATCCAATATTGTTCATCTGTGATCTGGAATGCCTATTATTGCGTCTGACGAATGTACAATATCTATATATGATAACTATTTAGACGTCACTTATGTTTTACACCCGCGCTAGCCCAGCCCCCGCTCTGCCGTTAGTTAAGTAACCTAACGGGTAATGACGGGACCCCATGGCGAATGCGGATGACATAAGAGAACGTTGTATTTTCGTTGTTATCTGTAATGATAGGTTAATGATGGGACGCATTATTTTTTAATGCAAAGAAAATAAAACCTAAACTGAATCGTTGGAACAATTTCAAAACCACTCGGTTTTCTTCAAAAAGCAAATTTTAAATGCGGAGCTTAAAACCACTCCTTTTAATAAAGGCTATCATGGTTCCTTCGATCATATCAAGTTCACTACGTTCACGGTTTTTTGCCAAAAACCAGCCGTAACTCTCCGTCGTTTCAAATAGACAGCACATCGTATTCATGCTATGCTTGTTGGCCTACGTCAAGGCATAGTGGATGGTAGCAGTGTGGTTTGCTTATTTGTTGCATAGATAGATGCATTAGTATAGGACAGACGTACAGCCTTGTTGGCCTATGTCAAGGGCATGTACGATGTACCTAAATTAATCAGGACAACGACGGGTAGAACTTGACTTGCGTCTTATGATTTGTTGGCCTACGTCAAGATCATAAGAGCTTGGGGTAAAAATCATATCGGGAGTTTCAAACATAAAGGAAACTTACAGATTTAGCATACTTTCTGGAGTGTGGTGACTAGAGTGGCTTCCATCTAGTACATCATGCAATGATAGTTGGATCCCGATCCCACTGATGAGTAGGATTACTCTCGGGAATTTTTCTCACTTGACAATCAATGCTATAAACCAAGTAGGTGACTAGAAAGGTGTTAGAAGGGCTACGCCTCCAGGGAAAAGAGGTTATTTAATTAAGCAACTTCGCGAAAGCGTTGGAAAACCTCTCTCGAAGTACCAACACTGGCCTGGCTGAAAGGTTAAGCAAGTATTGTGACATGTAATTAAATCCTGACTAATTCTTCTTTTAGGTTTTAAAGAAGTATTTGAGGAAACAGTGGGAGCCATCCTGTTTAGATAAACTAATAACCAATCTAAACTTGCAAGAAGCATATGCTGAGTGTTTTCTTTTCTCTCTCTCTGGCAGCTACCATGACAGGACTAAAACTATTACTTGAAAAAATATACTGACCGGACAGAACTATAAAGATTGGCTAAGGAACGTCAACATTGCACTGACTTATGACAAACTAGCATATGTTACCACCGCTGTTCCTCCCCTTATCCCAGGACTAGATTCCTCAGTTGTGGACAAGGAAGTTCGCAAAACCTGGGATCTAGACTGTGAGCGAGCTAAGTGTATCGTGCTGGCGTCCATGAACAATGAACTCCAGAAACAGCATGAGAGTACGGATATTATATCCATCTTTCTCCATTGCAAGGAATTGTAAGGGGAGCACTCCCGTATCGCGAGGTACGAGACCTTAAGGAAACTCTTCCAGATGAGGTTAGCTCCAGGATCGCCTGTAGGAGAGCACGTCCTCAAAATGATCAGCCTCATTGAGGAACTTGCAAACCTGGGATGCATACTAGAGAATGATTTGTATATCGACTTGATTTTGCAGTCCCTTCCCCACACCTTCTCTCAGTTCGTGCTAAGCTTCAACATGCACGAAATGGAAGCTGATCTTCCAAAGCTCCTCAACATGTTGAGGGTAGCGGAGACCTCCTTGAAAAAGGAGAAGACCCCCGTTCTGTATGTTGGCCAATCATCCTCTTCTAAATCTAAAGCGAAAGCTAAAGGGAAGAAGAAGATGAAAGCTACCAAACCGAAAGGCGGGGTCAAGAAGGGGCAGGGAACGAACAAGGCAGGAAGGGTGAAGGCAGATATAAACGAATGCTATTATTGTCACAAGCAAGGGAACTGGAAGAAGGACTGTATGGCCTTCAAAGCCAAGGACAAGAAGCAAGCTGTTGCTTCTGCTTCAGGTCTGTTCGTAATCGAAAATTGTCTTTCAGTAAACTCTACATCATGGGTAATTGATACCGGTTCTGGTTCTCACATCTGTAATTCATTGCAGGATCTGAGAAATAGTAGAGTACTGGGGACAGGTGATATAACTCTCCGGATGGGCAATGGAATGCATGTAGATGCTACTGCAATAGGGGAATATCACCTAGGGTTGACTAGTGGGCACATTTTGGTGTTGTACAGCTGTTTTTGTATTCCCAGTATGTTGTGTAATATTATATCAGTATCTTTGTTATCTAATGAAGAATATAATTTTGCGCTTGAAAGAAATGTCATGAACATTCTCCTAAATCAAGAACTGATTGGGTATGGCACACTGGAAAACGGCATATACATACTTAATCAACCTCGAATTTTCAATATTCAAAACACACTTAAAAGAAAGGCTCCAGATTCAAATCAAGCCTTCTTATGGTATTGTAGACTTGGTCATATAAACGAAACAAGGTTGACTAAGTTACATAAAGATGGATATCTAGATCCGTTTGAATATTCATCATATGCAACTTGTCAATCATGTATCAAATGAAAAATGACCAAATCTCCGTTCACCGGACACGGAGAAAGAGCCACAGAACTCTTGGGACTTGTACACAGTGATGTATGTGGTCCAATGTCTACACATGCGAGAAGCTGTCACTCCTACTTCATCACTTTTACTAATGACTTCTCTAGGTATGGACATGTGTTCTTAATGAAACATAAATCCGAGGCCTTTGAGAAGTTTAAGGAGTATAAAAATGAAGTAGAGAAACAAACTGGTAAAAGCATTAAGACACTTCGATCTGATCGAGGTGGAGAATACTTGAGTACCAGTTTCCTTGATTGCTTAAAAGAGAATGGAATTCTCTCTCAGCTTACTCCGCCTTATACACCTCAGCATAATGGTGTATCAAAAAGGAGGAATCGCACGCTATTAGATATGGTGCGTTCAATGATGAGTAGTGCTGAGTTGCCACTTTCCTTCTGGGGTTATGCTCTAGAATCAGCAGCATACCTATTGAATAGAATTCCAACTAAGTCTGTGCCTACCACTCCATATGAAATGTGGAGCGGGAAGAAACCATATCTCAAGTATATCAAGATATGGGGGTGTCCGGCATATGTTAAAAAGCATAGTCCGGACAAGCTCGAGGCACGATCGGTTTTGTGCAAGTTTGTAGGATACCCCAAACATTCAAGGGGGTACATGGTCTACCACACTGAAGAACAAAAGGTGTTTGTCACTCGCCACATTGTCTTCTTAGAGAGCGAATTTCTTGCAAAAGAAATTAGTGGGAGCGCGGTAGAGCTGGAAGAAATTCCAGAACCTCAAACTGCTACCGAGGACTTAGTAGAACCTCAGATTTCAATAGAATATGACGAACCAATGCCACTCCGCAGATCTAGTAGGCTTTCTCATCCTCCTGAAAGATACTATGGTTTTCTTCTAGATGGAGATCGAGAGGATTGCATCATCGATGATGATGAGCCTACTAGTTTTCAGTAGGCTATCACGAGTATTGACTCGGTGAAGTGGCTGGATGCTATGAGATCCAAAATGGAATCCATGTACACCAATAAAGTATGGACTTTAGAAGTTGCTCCTCCTGGGGTGAAACCAGTTGGATGCAAATGGATCTTCAAAAAGAAGATTGGTGTACTTGGACAAGTGGAAACCTACAAAGCTAGACTCGTTGCAAAAGGTTTTCGTCAAAGACCAGGATTGGACTATGATGAAACTTTTTCACCTGTAGCTATGCTTAAATCCATTCGGATCTTGCTTGCCATTGCTGCCTTCCATGACTATGAAATCTGGCAGATGGACGTAAAAACAGTTTTTCTAAATGGACATTTAGAAGAGAGTGTTTACATGGATCAACCAGAAGGTTTCTTAGACAGTAGGAGCAGCGGAAGAGTGTGCAAGTTACTTAAATCCATCTATGGATTAAAGCAAGTATCGCGAAGTTGGAACATCTGCTTTGATGAAACAGTCAAAGAATTTGACTTTATCAAAAATGTAGATAAACCATGTATTTATAGAAAGATTGTAGAAGGAGCAGTAGTCTTCCTCGTTTTGTACGTCGACGACATACTACTGATAGGGAATGATATCCCTATGCTACAATCAGTAAAGCTCTTCTTATCACAGAAATTCTCCATGAAAGACTTGGGAGATGCAACCAACATTCTGGGCATTAAGATCTATCGTGATAGATCTAATAGAATATTAGGACTTTCACAGTCCAGGTATATTGACACTATACTAAAGAGATTTAGTATGGAAGATTCCAAGCGCGGTAATATGCCCGCTTGTCACGGGATGACCCTCTCAAAAGAGATGTCTCCAAAGACTGATGAAGAGAGGGCTCGCATGGGCATTATACCCTACGCTTCGGCAGTAGGATCTATAATGTATGCGATGTTATGTACAAGACCAGATATAGCTTACGCACTTGGTGTGGTAAGCGGGTATCAATCTGACCCAGGTGAGAAACATTGGATAGCGGTAAAGAACATTCTCAAGTACCTGAGAAGGACTAAGGAGATGTTCTTAGTTTACGGTAATGGGGACCTCCAGGTAGAGGCTTTTATCGACTCTTCCTTCCAAAGTGACAAAGATGATTCTAAATCCATTTCGGGTTTTGTGTTTACCCTCAATAGAGGGACGGTATGTTGGAGGAGTTCCAAACAGGATACCGTCGCAGACTCAACTATGGAGGCTGAGTATATAGCTGCTAGTTGTTCATACCATAATATTGCATTTTCTATTCCCCATTCTTATGCATTTTACAATGAAAACAGGTGCTTTTGACCCATGTCTGCTACATGTTACAGGTTACAGGTTCTTGGAGCGAAAACAGTGAAAAAAACAAAAGACGACACAAAGAAAGACTTTTGACCAACAAATAGGAGGATCTTAGTCAAGCCTAGACGAAGAACAGTTCACAATCAACAAGGCAGTGCAAGGTCCAAAATGTCAAGGAAAACGGTTAAAAGTCCACTACAAATTGTTCACTGAAGATTTGGATCTAATGTAGAAGCCCAAATGGAGAAAATACTAAAGAAATGAAAAGCCCAAAGAACCCTAAACCAGCCCAGAAAAAATAATCATCTAAGATCACCAAAGGGCCGCGGAACCGCGGCCCAAGCCTGCCATTGCCGCGGTTCCGCGGCCAGAAGAAGACAAAAGAAAATTTGTTTTTTACCAAAACGTCGATGCGGCGCTGGAAAGATTTCCTAGGGGTATTTTTTTAATAGCAGATGTGCGAATCAAAATGTAACCTAGGGTTTCTATTTCCTATAAATAGAACTCTAAATCATTGTAAACTTTATGCCTCCTTTTAATAAAAACTCAGAAATTCTTTTGGAAAGCATCGGTGTTTCTTTTCCATTCAGAAATTCAGATCTGACAACCCTGCATGGATGATTGGAGGGATGCATCTGTAAGTAGATTTAATTTCTCGCCCTAGTTTAGATTTCAATTCTTTGCCCTAGGTAGATTTAATTTCATGCCCTAGGAACTTGTTTAGGGTTTAGCTTTGGGGAAGGATTTTGAGAGATGAGATCTCTCATCCCTTTCTTACCCATAATATATTTTCAATAGGACTCCATGCATATACGCACACACCGCGCCTTACGGCATCCTACCCCTCAAGGTAACAATGACACCGTAGTATAAAGGCCCGGTTGCGCGCGTTTTCCATGGAGGTTAGGGTAAGGATCTCTAAAGGAAGGACAAGAACCTAGAGGAAGGAACACCTTCCCGAATGGATCTAATCCCCTTTATTGATAATTACCATAACTCCTCATAGATCTTCATTCGAGTATAGAAAGCGTTGAGATTTACCTGCATTTCCAAACCATCCCTAAACCTAACCCTAGCAAGACTAGATCTAGATAATCGTAGATTGATAGATTTAGATTTTAGATTTAATAAATTAATCCGAACACCCTTCGGAATTAACTCGTAAGCGCGATTCGGAGATTCACAACATCCCTGTGGACCGACCCGTACTCACCGGCTAGCTTCATGCGACGCCGTTCTTGATTGCGGTAAATATTTTTTATCGACAAAACATCTCACAATCAAATGGCGCCGTTGCCGGGGATGGCGTGTTATTTCCTTTTCGCAATTTCGGGTTAATCATAAAATAAAAAAATCTGAAAAAACACAAAAATTATAAAAGTATATTTTGTTATTTTTGGAAAGGATACTTTGTTGTTTAAATTTTTGCAGGATATACAAAATCGGATCTGGAAAATTCCAGAAGGTGAAACAGAAAACCAAATATCGAAACAAAAGGGAAATTAAAAATCAGAATAGTGAAAATTTTCTGGAGACCCAAAGCCCCCAACACGCCGCGATTCCACGGCCAAAACCCACCTTAGGCCACGGAATCGCGGCCGTCTTGTCGAGTCGTCGCACCAAAATTTTCTGGGACCCGAGCCGCCTTTTCCACCGCAGATCCGCCGCACAATACCTATTTTGACCGCGGAAACGCGGCCTTTTGGTGTCTTCAGCTGATGGAATTTGCACTGTAAGCTCTCTGTTATTTTTCCTCTGTAAATTTTGAGATATTTTCTGTGAATTGCCTGCAGAATTTTGCGCGCTTGAAAAAATCTTTCTCCTTCCAAATAACAATTTTGTGCAGGATTTTTGGGCCCCGCTTGAAATGAAATTAGATTACAAGTAATATTTTGCTGTTGCATATCTTGTGTTGAAAATCTTTTTGCAACAAAATTTTTTCCTAATAATGAGAAAAAGAATAAAAAAAAATAAGGAAAATTTTATAGAAACTTGCAAAGTTTTTTTTAGCCGCAAATAAATCCTTGCATCATAAACTTTCTTCCTTTCCCCTTCTTCTAACATGGGTACCCCACATAAAAAATCTCTTGCCGAACTTTGGTATCCCGAACCTAATTTTGCGTCATACGTCAATTTGTTCGGTCAATTTAAAGACGATCCCTCCTTGCCAAAAATATCTTTGAAAGATCAAATAGAGGCGTCTAGGAGAAATAGTTTGATTTTTCAACCCACTTTGTGTCAACCAAGTCAACCTTTACCACCTATATATGTTGATACCACTTCTTCAAGTCCTTCTGTCACTCCTAGGCTGATGTCCATTGCTGAGCATATTGCTCAATCTCGCAGTCGATCTTTCACCCCTCTCCACTCATCCAGTTCTAGGGATCAACACGACTATTCACCTTTTTATCCATATGTTGACCCTATCCCTGCCCAACCACCAACTTCCTACAAGTCATACCCGACCTTCCCACCTTCACTAGACACCGTTTCTACACAGCCTGTTGGGAGTTTCACATATCCAAACAATTTCGAATCTTTTACCGAAACCCCCTCACCACCTAAGTCTAGTTTGGAAGAGTCGTTGGAAGCGTACATTGCAGCAACAAATAAAAAGACTAGGAATGTGGAAGCGTCCGTGGCCGCCCTTATGCAACCTAGTGAACCGGTAGCTAGTTTCCCTCTAGCTCAAAAATTTTTAATGTATAAGGCGGCAGTTGGACAAAGTGAGAATGAGAGAGAATTGCCAAATCAAACCTACCCGTACCCAGTTGAAGCCCATAACTCATGTTTTCCATCGATTGCCCTAAATAGTTCACCTGTTGAAAATAAAAATGAGTTGTGAGATTTTGTAGTGCTTGATTTGCCAAATTGTGAAGAACCCCTTTCGAGTGAAACCGCACCTAATCTGTTTGACCTTTACACCTCCACTCTAGAACCTACATTGATAAACATCCATGCTTTTGAGAAGGTGTCTAAAGAAATTGATTTTCACTTGATTGAGGATATAGACGCCGGGAATATTTCGGATGATGAACCTGTCGATTTAATTGAAATTTTATGTTCAAATCATCATCCTGAGTCATTAAAGGTTTCTCCCGAATCTAATATGCATCTTGAATTTGATGATAATGGCATGGACGAGTTAAATATTGAGGATAGTATTGAGGAGAGTCTTGAGGATAATATTGAAGTTGAATCATTTTTGTTTGATGTGTCTGATTTTCCAATTCATCCTCCTGAACCTTTGACTGTTATATCACCCTCCCTCCTTCCCATCATTCCGACCCCGCTTGAAGACTGTGAGCTTGAAACCTTTTCCTTTGAATCTGACATAATTCTCACAGACGATAACACCTACGAGTGTTTCACTTTTTCAGACGATGCTGATAACTCACCGTCCGAGTTTGAGTCCTTTACATTTTTAGATGAGCCATTAGACTTGGTTGATTATAGTAGTTTCGAACCATTAATGGAATCTTTCAAGTTCGAAACAGTTTACTACGGTGAGAAAGATACTATCCCTAATTCACTCCCTTTCGTCTCTCCTATTGTCCCGACCGTACAAATGACCGTGACGCTTTCATCTCCTATACCAAGTTCGGCGTACCCATGTTTTCTTGTGAATCTTGAGGGATTTGACCCCATTTCTCGACGGGTTGATAGGTTAGCGCAATCGCTTATAACATATCGGTCATCACATATTGCGCTAATTTATTCACTCGATTTACACCCTCAAGTTCGCACGATCCTTCTTTCTCCTTTCCGCCCTTCTTTCCCCCCACCGAGACCATATTCTACCATTCTTCTTTCCACACGGTCTCGCGTGTTTCTCATTTCTTTCATCTCCATCCCATTCTTGCACCGACTATACCTTTACCATGATAAGATTTTTGAATGGTTGGTGCTAACATTTGGCTTGTGTAAGGCCAAGCTTAAGTTTGGGGGGAACCTTTGTATATATGTACATATTTTTTTTTGTTTTCTTTTTATAAAAAATTAAAAAAAAAATTCAAAACATTAAAAAATGAAAAAAAAATTATAAATAAATAAACATGGGAGTATCGGCATTTTGACCCTCTTGGTTTAGCATGACAGTGAGGACACTGTCAAGTTCAAGTTTGGGGGTATGCTCGGTACGTCTTCTTCCTTCGCATTCATTTGTACATATTTTTGCATTTGCATACTTATTTGAAAACCCATAAAAATTGAAAATTTTCAAAAATATAAAAATTATTGTATTCAATTTTGGCCATATTTGATTTGAGTTTGACGGATAGGTTAACTAGCTAGGAACAACTAAATTTTTGACTTGGTAAATTAAAAACCCTAAAAATAACCTTCCTTAAAGTTTAACGGTAGAAAGTATATGCCTTGTAGTTTATTTAGAAATAGGCAAATTTTGGGTTCACTTTTTGGGCTAAGTCGAAACAAGGGAAGAATATTGATGTTCTTATTAGAGTATAAGTTTGAAAAATAGTTCATAACTTAAGTCTAGATTCTGAAAATGTATTCCCTACAATTTGCATAATCACGCACCTTGAAACTTGGAATAGTAGAAGAGACCTTGAAATGCTCTTGTCTAAAGTCCTTAGTACAATGAAAATAATGAAAAAAAAAGTGAATAAAGAAAAAAAATGAACACTGGTTTTTCTAATTACTTGAGGCTGCAAAAATAGAAAAATATTTAGCGAGGGTGCTTCATCACCTAGTGCCTTAGACCAACTGGTTTGGGAGTCACTGCTAAAAGCCTTGGGTGTTGCAAGACTAGGAATTACGCTTTAAAAGTGCAAACATATCTTGTAATCAGTTGTTGGTACCTCAAGAAGTATTAACGATCGCATGAAGGATGTGTAAGCAAAATTCATTTAAATTCACCAATTAATAAGTGCTTTGGACAACGGACAAGGGTATGATTGCTTGATTTGAATTTCCAAGTGTAGGGGTAATTTATACACACACGTAGGGGTATGTGATTGGAGTTTAGATGAGAGAAAAGAATAAAGAATAGAACTTGTATCTTTAGTAGAGTTGATAGAAATTCCTAAGTGGAGATGGAACCCTAGAAGGAAAACTTAAGAAATGCCGAAAGCTAAGTAGGTCTGCAGAACATATATAATCTTAAGTTAAATAATGAGGAAGTGTGAAGAATGTGGGTGGATAATTTATGAGTCGATGATAATAGAATTCTTACTTAGAAAACCTAATTGGAGAACAAAAGTCAATGGGCTGAATTGATAGGATTTTGTGGGTAGTATCCGCTGAAAACCCTCAGGAGACAACACTCCTCCTACTAGGGACACCTAGAGGTTTAACGGCTTGTTGCACGTGCTCAGTGCAATCGCGTTTCCCTACGAAAGTGCGGTTAGGTTTTTTGTAGAGAATAAAAAAAATAAGTTTGCTCGAGAACGAGCAAAAGATAAGTTTGGGGGTATTTGTTCATACCGTAATATTGCATTTTCTATTCCCCATTCTTATGCATTTTACAATGAAAACAGGTGCTTTTGACCCATGTCTGCTACATGTTACAGGTTACAGGTTCTTGGAGCGAAAACAGTGAAAAAAACAAAAGACGACACAAAGAAGGACTTTTGACCAACAAATAGGAGGATCTTAGTCAAGCCTAGACGAAGAACAGTTCACAATCAACAAGGCAGTGCAAGGTCCAAAATGTCAAGGCAAACGGTTAAAAGTCCGCTACAAATTGTTCACTGAAGATCTGGATCTAATGTAGAAGCCCAAATGGAGAAAATACTAAAGAAATGAAAAGCCCAAAGAACCCTAAACCAGCCCAGAAAAAATAATCATCTAAGCTCACCAAAGGGCCGCGGAACCGCGGCCCAAGCCTGCCATTGCCGCGGTTCCGCGGCCAGAAGAAGACAAAAGAAAAATTGTTTTTTACCAAAACGTCGATGCAGCGCTGGAAAGATTTCCTAGGGGTATTTTTGTAATAGCAGATGTGCGAATCAAAATGTAACCTAGGGTTTCTATTTCCTATAAATAGAACTCTAAATCATTGTAAACTTTATGCCTCCTTTTAATAAAAACTCAGAAATTCTTTTGGAGAGCATTGGTGTTTCTTTTCTATTCAGAAATTCAGATCTGACAACCCTGCAAAATTCATTTAAATTCACCAATTAATAAGTGCTTTGGACAACGGACAAGGGTATGATTGCTTGATTTGAATTACCAAATGTAGGGGTAATTTATACACACACGTAGGGGTATGTGATTGGAGTTTAGATGAGAGAAAGGAATGAAGAATAGAACTTGTATCTTTAGTAGAGTTGATAGAAATTCCTAAGTGGAGATGGAACCCTAGAAGGAAAACTTAAGAAATGCCGAAAGCTAAGTAGGTCTGCAGAACATATATAATCTTATGTTAAATAATGAGGAAGTGTGAAGAATGTGGGTGGATAATTTATGAGTCGATGATAATAGAATTCTTAGTTAGAAAACCTAATTGGAGAACAAAAGTCAATGGGCTGAATTGATAGGATTTTGTGGGTAGTATCCGCTGAAAACCCTCAGGAGACAAAACTCCTCCTACTAGGGACACCTAGAGGTTTAACGGCTTGTTGCACGTGCTCAGTGCAATCGCGTTTCCCTGCGAAAGTGCGGTTAGGTTTTTTGTAGAGAATAAAAAAAATAAGTTTGCTCGAGGACGAGCAAAAGATAAGTTTGGTGGTATTTGTTCATACCATAATATTGCATTTTCTATTCCCCATTCTTATGCATTTTACAATGAAAACAGGTGCTTTTGACCCATGTCTGCTACATGTTACAGGTTACAGGTTCTTGGAGCGAAAACAGTGAAAAAGACAAAAGATGACACAAAAAAGGACTTTTGACCAACAAATAGGAGGATCTTAGTCAAGCCTAGACGAAGAACAGTTCACAATCAACAAGGCAGTGCAAGGTCCAAAATGTCAAGGCAAACGGTTAAAAGTCTGCTACAAATTGTTCACTGAAGATCTGGATCTAATGTAGAAACCCAAATGGAGAAAATACTAAAGAAATGAAAAGCCCAAAGTACCCGAAACCAGCCCAGAAAAAATAATCATCTAAGCTCACCAAAGGGCCGCGGAACCGCGGCCCAAGCCTGCCATTGCCGCGGTTCCGCGGCCAGAAGAAGACAAAAGAAAATTTGTTTTTTACCAAAACGTCGATGCGGCGCTGGAAAGATTTCCTAGGGGTATTTTTGTAATAGCATATGTGCGAATCAAAATGTAACCTAGGGTTTCTATTTCCTGTAAATAGAACTCTAAATCATTGTAAACTTTATGCCTCCTTTTAATAAAAACTCAGAAATTCTTTTGGAAAGCATCGGTGTTTCTTTCCATTCAGAAATTCAGATCTGACAACCCTGCATGGATGATTGGAGGGATGCATCTGTAAGTAGATTTAATTTCTCGCCCTAGTTTAGATTTCAATTCTTTGCCCTAGGTAGATTTAATTTCATGCCCTAGGAACTTGTTTAGGGTTTAGCTTTGGGGAAGGATTTTGAGAGATGAGATCTCTCATCCCTTTCTTACCCATAATATATTTTCAATAAGACTCCATGCATACACGCACACACCGCGCCCTACGGCATCCTGCCCCTCGAGGTAACGATGACACCGTAGTATAAAGGCCCGGTTGCGCGCGTTTTCTATAGAGGTTAGGGTAAGGATCTCTAAAGGAAGGACAAGAACCTAGAGGAAGGAACACCTTCCCGAATGGATCTAATCCCCTTTATTGATAATTACCATAACTCCTCATAGATCTTCATTCGGGTATAGAAAGCGTTGAGATTTACCTGCATTTCCAAATCATCCCTAAACCTAACCCTAGCAAGACTAGATCTAGATAATCGTAGATTGATAGATTTAGATTTTAGATTTAATAAATTAATCCGAACACCCTTCGGAATTAACTCGTAAGCGCGATTAGGAAATTCACAACATCCCTGTGGACCGACCCGTACTCACCGGCTAGCTTCATGCGACGCCGTTCTTGATTGCGGTAAATATTTTTGATCGACAAAACATCTCACAATCACTAGTGAAGCCGCAAAAGAGGTTGTCTGGATGAGGAAGTTCATCTCTGAACTTCAGGTGGTTCCGCCCATTACCAATCCAATACCTTTGTATTGTGATAACAATGGGGCTGTAGCTTTAGCGAAGGAACCAAGGTCCCATCAGAAATCCAGGCATATCTTAAAGCGGTTTCACCTGATCAGGGAGATCGTGGATCGTCGGGAGATCGAGGTACGGAGAGTGGACACAAAAGACAACACGGCAGATCCATTCACCAAGGCCATCCCTCAAGTCCAGTTCAAGAGGCTGTTTGAGATGTTGGGCATGCGGTACGCCAGCAACTGGATCTAGTGCAGACAGTGGATACTCATTGCGCCAATTATAGACCTTAGAGCAAGTGGGAGATTGTTGGATATATGCCCTAGAGGCCTTCATTATATAGGATGCTAGGGATATGTATGTACATGACAGTCTTGCTTAAAATGATAGTACGCTATTTGGTTTGTCTTTATCTTAACATATGATATATTTTGTGTAGTATTTATATATATATACATGTTGATAAAGCCCATTGGGTGTTTGCCTGACTACCGGCGTTGTGATGGCAGTCATACTTGTGGGAGCTGGATAGTCAATAGGCACATCCTTAGATGTCCCTGGTCGCAGGAGTATCGAGACTAGACATCGATACTCCAGAGTAGACTATGTAGGGTTGCTAGGCACGCGCACAAGGGTCTACGAGGCATCAACCATGCCCGATTAAAATTTTAGCCGTGCCGACAACCCGAAGCCGGAACTTTAAACTAGGGTTTAGGCGAAAACTAGCATGTTAAACTCTTTAACACTAAGTGAGAGGGATTACAACCTTTGTAGATCCGGTCCTTCACTTCTTAAGCTCTATGTTGAGGTCCCTTCGCTGTGATCATCGTGTTCCGGACTCTCGAGAGGTTCCACGAAGAGAAAGATGCAGTCTTGCTTCCGATCTTCGATACAAAGATGATCTACCTTGAAGTTTCGTTAACACAAGCTAACACTCATAATATGAAGTGAACACCCTCATCTAAATGTCAAGGATAGATGAGGATGATGAAGTAAGATTTTTGCTCTCTTTTATAATCTTTTTCTCACTCACTTTCATCACAAAGCAAAAACTAGAAAGCTTTTGCTCAAAGGAAGAAGAAGAAAGAAGATGAAGCCTTAATCCTTTTGTGATGAACAATAAAAATGTTGTCATAATCATTTATGCAACCATGGTTGTAGTAACCTATGTAGAGAGTTTACTAGGGTTAGGGTTTGGGTTGAGTTATATGTGAGTCACTAGAAAATATCAAGACAAATATCTTCTTCATGACAAAAAGAAACCTTCTAGAATCTACTAGAAGTCTTAACCCTAATCCAAACCTTAATCATCTTTAAACTCCACTAATTATGTTGCATTAATAATTATAACATGTTACAATATTATATATCACATATATAATATTTATTGTAACAAAATAAAATAATACATTTAACATATATCGCATATATATCAATGTATTACCCGAGTGAGAAAAAGAATCTTTTAGTGAGCTAATATTAGTTAATGTAATTTAATATATCATATATATTATTATACATTAAATTATCGAATCAACACTTGATCCGACAATCCGGCTATATCGCATATAACCGACTAATATTTATCCGTACCGATTCATCGAATCAACGCTTGATCCGATGACCCGGCTGATATCAAATATCGCGAGAATATAATACGGTATCTCATATCGCATTATCCTCGGTCCCGCACATATCACATACGTGCCCCTACTCCGTTTCGCCTTAGCCAAGAAACCTCTGTGTAGGACTCTAAAGAATCGTCAATACGCCGGCAGTAGGTGATGATCATATCAAACACCCACAAGCTGCAAGCAGTCAGCTAAACGTAACAGCCACCCAGGTATTGAGCGCTAAGAAGATCAACAAGCAAGCCTGTACATTCTCCTGTGAATCCAAACAGTAACACTCACGTACAGTCCGGTCTCGTCGTCTGATATGTCGCATATCTCGCCTAGGGGTGGTAAACGTCAGACCCCAGTAGCTTGATAAGTCGTGTTGATATGAGGTCTATAACAGTTCGAGAAACTACTGATAACACTTACCAGTAAATCTCAGCAACCCTGGCCAGGGATTTCCAGTTATAGCCAATCGAACACAGCGCAACATCAACTCCCTATACCGGGAGAGACGAATCCCCTCCTCTCGCTCATTGCTTCCATGTGATTCGGGACTGTACCCAAAAGCCACCTTTTTGCAAGCCCTCTTGGACGTGGTATGATTGAAATCAAAGCACAGTGGGAATCACACAAAACTCTATGTCGATCTCGGGTCAACAGACTACTCTGTACCAGTGTCACCTGAGAACTGCCATCTGACGTAAGGTATAATACCATCTGGGAGTTCTCGGCGAGTCCGTACAGTGTACCCAGTTTCCACTGAGCACCCGTACACCATCCTTGATGTCAAACACCGATGGATATGGGATCATCCATCGCCCATCATATGGGTCAAGATGCGTATACGCTAGTCTACTCTGGTGTATCGATGCCCTGTCTCGATACACCCTCGACTAGGAACTATTATAGGATGTACTCGTCGACTACCGTGGCCCCACTAGTATGATCTCATCATAGTCCCAGCAGTCGAGTACATATCCTAAGGGCTTTATCAACATGTAATATAGAGACAATCAGAGTACATGTTAAGATAAAATACAACCAAATAGCATACTATCATGTCGAGCAAGAAAGTCCTCCCTATATATGTCCAAGCATCCATTACAATATACATCGTATGTACAGTAATGGCCTCTAGGGCATACATATAACTAACAATCTCCCACTTGCACTAGGGCCATCTGTTGTGGTATCGCATACCCAACAATTAGCTGCGGTTGAAGTATCTCATACTCAACCATCCCATAAAAGTCTCTACTGGGAAAAAGGCTTTTGTGAGTGGATCCGCGCTGTTGTCCTCTGTGTCTACTCTCCTAACCTCGATCTCCCTGGAAATCAACCATCTCCATGATCAGGTGATACTGCCTAAGAATTATATCTGGATTTCTGATGGGACGGGGGTTCCTTGGCTAAACCCACAACTTCATTGTCACACAATGGTAGGAATGAAGTTCATCTTATGAACTTATATATATCCAGACCGCCTCTTTGGTAGCATCCTTGGTAACGATGTATCTTGCCTTTAATCATCTAGTAAGTCACGGTATCTAGCTTGGAACTCTTCCAACATACCGTCCCTCCATTGATTGTAAAGACAATGCATGCGACTGACATTCAGTCGTCCTTATCACCCTGGAACCTTTCCAGTGATTCTCCCCAGGATCGATTGATACCATCTCACTACAACTAGTGAGTATCCTAACATCCAATTAGATCTATCTCATAGATCCAAAATCCAGGATTCAGGAGGTATCACTATGATCCTATATGGAGAATCCTTGTGATAAGCGGAGATTGACCGAGCGTAGCATAGGAAACTCCTTCCCTATCAAGAGTATGTCATCCACGTACTCTACGAGGATCACCACCATACTCCCTACTACCTTTTTGTATATACAAGGTTCATCTACCATTTTGATGAAGTCAAACTCTTTGACTACCACATCAAAACAGATGTTCCAACTCCGCGATGCCTGATTTATCACATAAATCATCTTGCAAACATTTCTGCTGCTCCCACTGTCTACGAAGCCCTCTGGCTGTGTACTTATATACGCTCTCTTCCAAATCATCATTTAGAAAAGCAATCATGACACCCAACCGCCAGATATCGTAGTCATGATATGCAGCTGTGGCAAGTAGGATCTGGATGGACTTAAGCATAGCTTTGAAAGTCTCAACTTTTTCATGTACACAAAGTAATCTTCTCAAGATATACTTGCTCCTGATGGGGATTTAACCCTTCAGATAAAGCAACCAAAGTCCATACTTTGTTGGTGTATAAGGATTCCATCTCAGATCGATAAGCATCCAGCCATTCTTACAGAGTCCCACTCTTGATGGCCTGCTCGAAACTAGTTGGGTCATCATCTCATGATGCAATCCTCGCTCCCACTGTCATAGAGAAACCGAAGTATCTCTCAGGTGGATGAGGAACCCTGCTAGATTGGCGGAGAGGCTGAGGTTCGTTGGAAATTATTGAATCCTTTGGTTCTACCAAATCATCTGCTGTAGTTTGTATAGCTGGAACTCCTTCCAGTTCTACTTCATGACCACTAATTTTTTTACAACAAATTCCCTTTCACAAAGGTGGCATGTTGAGAAACAAAACATATTTTGTTCCTCGGTTAGGTAGAAGATATTCCCTTGCGAATGCTTGGGATATCTAACAAACTTCTACAGATCTGACTTTGTCTCGAGCTTGTCCGGATTATGCTTTTTAGGCATAGGCTGGACAACCCCAAATCTTAACATACTTAAGATATGGGCTCTTCCCATTCCATATCACATATGAAGTGGTAGGCAACTGATTTGATTTGAACCATATTCAATAGGTATGCAGCTTCTCAAGTGCATAACTCCCAAAAGGAAATAGGAAACTCAGTAGTACTCATCATAGAGCACACCATATCAAATAGGGTGTGATTGCTCCACCCCGATATACCATCGTGCTATGGTGTATATGGAGAGTAATGCTGAGAGAGAATCTCATTCTCCTTTGGAATAGTCCAGGAATTTCGTGCTCAAGTATTCTCCTCCCTGATCTCATCAAAGGACATAATACTTATACCCGTTTTTGGTTCTCTACTTCTAACTTATATTCTGTGAATATCTTAAAAGCTTCGGACTTATGTTTCAACAGGAACACATGTCTGAACATTGAGAGATTATCAAAGAATGTAATGAAGTACAAAGAACCGGTCTTGGCATTGTAGACAGGGGACTTTCATACATCAGCATGTATCAATCCCAAGAGTTCACTAACTCTTTCTCTGTTTCCAATAAACAGAGCTGTGGTCATCTTATCTTTGTGACATGACCGGCAAGTTTCACAAGATGTAAATTCAAACAAATTTAAATATGCATCTAAATGTAACTTTGCTAGTCAGGTCGCATTGATATGACCTAGTCTACAATCCCTCAAGAAGGATTCGTTCATTTCTGAACTCTTCCTCTTGTGTGTGTTCTGTATACTAAGAACTGTAGTTTGATTTAGAACGTCAACGCTTTTAGATAACGTGCCTAAACCGATCAACTCTTGATATAGGAAATGTTCAAAACATTATCCAACAATACAAAATTATATCCTTTCTTTACTAATAAAGAGACTGATATGATGTTGTATATCAGGTTCGGTATCTAATAACATTCGTTCAGAATCAATGTATTCTGGTAGTACAGAGTGACAGTGACCAACAGACTTGGCTGCAACACTTGCACCGTTTTCTGTCTCATGAAATTTATCACCCGTTCTCAGTTCTCTACCTATCTGTAGCCCATGTAACAGATTACATATGCGGGATCCTGATCCGGTATCTCATACCCAGGATATAAAGGATACTGAGAAACAGTTCTATGTAATGAACACACCCGAAGATGATGCATCAGCATGCACTTTCTTCGTTTGGGCGGCACGGGAAATCTGGTATTCCCCAATTTCCTACTCTGTCTTATAACAATTATAAGTTGGAGCGGGACCAACGTTCCCCAGCTCAGTATAACAAGCGGGTTCGGTCAATATATCCGTATTAATATCTTGATTAAGGCGTGATATGGTCGCTACCTGGAGAGAGAGAGAAGAAAACACTCAGCGTATGCTCTTGCAAGATTAGATTGATTATCTAATATATCTAATCAGGATGTCTCCCACTGTTTTAATCAAATCTTCCTTCAAACCCTAAAAGGAAAGACTAGCCGGGATTAATTACACCCTACAAGTTCGCCAATTTTTCAGCCAGGCCAGTGTCGGTACTTTGAGGGAGGTCCCCTGTGCTTTCGCACGAACCTAATTAATGTAAACCTCGTTTTCCCAGAGGCGTAACCCCGTTGACACCTTTCTAGACACCTACTTGATCGGCTAATTGTAATGTGTAAAACTCTTCCAGGAGTAACTCTTACTCGCAGCGGGTATCGGGATCCAACTATCTCATAGAAGGTATGCAACCTCATTGCAAATTTCAACACTTGAAATTCCCAATAATATTTTGCCCCAACCGATCTATGACCTTGACTGAGTTTAACAAACCATAGACCGCAAGTAAAGTTCAACCCGTTATTTCCCGATTGAATTAAACCCACCCGCACGACCCTTGACTGAGTCAACAAGGCCGCACGACTATCCTAATCCAATCGCATCATATGCTTTGCAGATAAGCACTAATCAGCTACCGCACACTACGCCTTAACTGAGTCAACAAACGCAGCACGAATACTAACTATTACTTATCTGAAATGACGGAGGGCTACGACAGGTTTTAAGAAAACCTTTTGCGTAATGAATTTTATATCGTTGTAGAATCGAGTGATTTTAAATGGAGTGTTTTTTAGGCTTTTCTAGTTTTGCTAAAGGGGTCACTCCCGGTGAAGGGATCGTCCGCCCTTTCCTCATCGAATAAGGTGCGGGATATTTCACAAATATCACTATGCAAAGCAAGAACTATATAAGCAATCAAAAGACAAACCGAGTTTGTAGCATTTGCTAGTTTCACTAAAAAGGTCACTTCCGGTGAAGGGATCTCGGCTCTTCCTTATCGAATAAGGTGCTGGATGTTCTACAAGGAACACCGCTATGCAAAGCAAGAACTAGAGCTACCAGTTTTTTAAACAAGTTTCTACAACATCTTTATGTTTCTTTTATTTTCATTAATCTCATTAATGAAGTCCCATTTTATTATGCTTCACAAGCATCTCTTTTGAAACGAAATCTGCAATATAACATATATCTCATATATATAATATGAACATTCGTCTCAGGCAGTAATATGATCTCATCACAGAACATTGCAGCAGAAGAACATATATGAAATATTGGATATACTAGGACGTCCGTGTTTTCAATACGAGCCTGTATAAAACACGGATTCCACGGTCGCGATGAATAGCCAAACCCACATCCCTAGACCCCTACGAGAGCGGCAAGCAACACTGCCAATTCTAGGGTTAGGAGACCCGGTCTCGACTCCTCGAGATGGTCTCCCACTGGACCCTAGAACCCGGTTACTTGTGCTCCCCGCCTTGGGTCTACCTAATGCGAAAAAGTAAATAATATACAACGGTGACATCATCCTCAGCCCGGAAGTGCCCCAATAAAAGAATATTACATACAAATAAATTTTACATGAATGAAAAAGAAAAAACTCTCATCTCACATAAAACCCCCGGCTATTCAAAACGCGACAATCCAATATAACATATCACAGCAGCACATAATATCTCATATCATCAACGTAAGCAAGTATGCGTATCCCGATTGTCGTTGATGTATAGCAACGAAGCCGGCGATACACCACATACTACGCTTACGGTCACAGAAAAGAAAGTGTAAAACTACAACAGTTGGAATCCGCAACCTCTTTAGACATCACATGCCTAACCAAATGAATTCCTTAGACATCGCATGCCTAACAATTATAAACCCCGCATTTTAGTCTCATTATCGAAAACTCTTTTCAATATCAAGTCGGGCAATTCAACAAGATTCCCGACAACCTGATCGAATGCTCGTCGCAAACTTTAGTAGACGGCCGCACCCCCGGATGCCGTCGACGAAGTGCACTAAGGCGGAACACCGCAGCCGCAAGAATCTGAACGGATGCTTTTGGCGACGGGGTTCTCCTACAGTCACTTAGTCAGAGCTATGGGGCATGGCTGTCTATTAAGTTTACCCGGCGAGTATCCGCGTACGCTACGTGATTGCAATGGACTTTTGATCGCATCAAAACTTCGTGGCAACCGATCATTTGAGACTAAACTGCTATGTTTATAATATTCAAATTAGTTATCTCATAACTTCTTATGGATTCCAAATATTGTATCACAATCCAGATAAATAGACAATGTTAAACTTTCCGATCGAATAATCAAACACCCAAGATTTTCCTAATATATCTCAACACTTGAAATCAGTTTAAAAACATCCATCACATGCCACAGTACCAATGGTCCAGCCGTAGAAGGGTCAAGCCAATGCCTCACATGTGGCACGCCGTACTGCCCCAAACCCTAAGGTTTATAGGCAGTTCAAGACGGTCACATAATCGAGTTAAGGTTTGTTGTCTTCTAGAGGGTCCACCGCGTTACTTGCATGACTTAGAACGTTCTTAAACTCGAGAAAAAAAATCCAACTTTTGAAAAAATTTCCGACAGGGGAAAAAATAAGTTATTGATATCCGGTCGAACTTTTTAACAGTTTCTAAAAATTATCCGGACAAACTAAACAAAGTTAAATTATCCGATCGAATCAACGAGTCCCCAATACAACCCTAGAAAACTCAACACTTGAATGGAATTAAAAAATTCCCAGAAAAAATTGCCAAGAAAGGACCTAAGAATAAATATATGAAATTTCAGGGACTAAGTCCAAATTTTGGCCGCGGCACCGCCGCCAAACCCATGGTTTGGCCGCGGTTCCGCGGTCATTTCAGGGACTTAGTGGACCGTACTTCGCAGTAATTCTTAGTTTTTCTTGATTGTTTTTCTGAGCATTTTTAATTCATAAAAAATCACATTTTCAAAAAATGTACAGAGAAGGGTTTACATCGGGGTTTTCGGGTTCGATCGGACTTTAAACTTCGTCTAGACTTCGCCTAAAGCTCTAGCTTAGCTCTGATACCACTGTAGGGTTGCTAGGCACACGCATAAGGGTCTACGAGGCATCAACCATGCCCGATTAAAATTTTAGCCGTGCCGAACAACCCGAAGCCGGATCTTTAAACTAGGGTTTAGGCGAAAACTAGCATGTTAAACTCTTTAACACTAAGTGAGAGGGATTACAACTTTTGTAGATCCGGTCCTTTACTTCTTAAGCTCCGTGTTGAGGTCCCTTCGCTGCGATCATCGTATTCCGGACTCTCAAGAGGTTCCACGAAGAGAAAGATGCAGTCTTGCTTCCGATCTTCGATACAAAGATGATCTACCTTGAAGTTTCGTTAACACAAGCTAACACTCATAATATGAAGTGAACACCCTCATCTAAATGGCAAGGATAGATGAGAATGATGAACTAGGATTTTTGCTCTCTTTTATAATCTTTTTCTCACTCACTTTCATCACAAAGCAAAAACTAGAAAGCTTTTGCTCAAAGGAAGAAGAAGAAAGAAGATGAAGCCTTAATCCTTTTGTGATGAACAATAAAAATGTTGTCATAATCATTTATGCAACCATGGTTGTAGTAACCTATGTAGAGAGTTTACTAGGGTTAGCGTTTGGGTTGAGTTATATATGAGTCACTAGAAAATATCAAGACAAATATCTTCTTCATGACAAAAAGAAACCTTCTAGAATCTACTAGAAGTCTTAACCCTAATCCAAACCCTAATCATCTTTAAACTCCACTAATTATGTTGCATTAATAATTATAACATGTTACAATATTATATATCACATATATAATATTTATTGTAACAAAATAAAATAATACATTTAACATATATCGCATATATATCAATGTATTACCCGAGTGAGAAAAAGAATCTTTTAGTGAGCTAATATTAGTTAATGTAATTTAATATATCATATATATTATTATACATTAAATTATCGAATCAACACTTGATCCGACAATCCGGCTATATCGCATATAACCGACTAATATTTATCCGTACCGATTCATCGAATCCACGCTTGATCCGATGACCCGGCTGATATCAAATATCGCGAGAATATAATACGGTATCTCATATCGCATTATCCTCGGTCCCGCACATATCACATACGTGCCCCTACTCCGTTTCGCCTTAACCAAGAAACCTCTGTGTAGGACTCTAAAGAATCGTCAATACGCCGGCAGTAGGTGATGATCATATCAAACACCCACAAGCTGCAAGCAGTCAGCTAAACCTAACAGCCACCCAGGTATTGAGCGCTCAGAAGATCAACAAGCAAGCCTGTACATTCTCCTGTGAATCCAAACAGTAACACTCCCGTACAGTCCGGTCTCGTCGTCTGATATGTCGCATATCTCGCCTAGGGGTGGTAAACGTCAGACCCCAGTAGCTTGACAAGTCGTGTCGATATGAGGTCTATAACAGTTCGAGAAACTACTGATAACACTTACCAGTAAATCTCAGCAACCCTGGCCAGGGATTTCCGTTTATAGCCAATCGAACACAGCGCAACATCAACTCCCTATACCGGGAGAGACGAATCCCCTCCTATCGCTCATTGCTTCCATGTGATTCGGGACTGTACCCAAAAGCCACCTTTTTGCATGCCCTCTTGGACGTGGTATGATGGAAATCAAAGCACGGTGGGAATCACACAAAACTCTATGACGATCTCGGGTCAACAGACTACTCTGTACCAGTGTCACCTGAGAACTGCCATCTGACGTAAGATATAATACCATCTAGGAGTTCTCGGCGAGTCCATACAGTGTACCCAGTCTCCACTGAGCACCCGTACACCATCCTTGATGTCAAACACCGATGGATATGGGATCATCCATCGCCCATCATATGGGTCAAGATGCGTATACGCTAGTCTACTCTGGTATATCGATGCCCTGTCTCGATACACCCTTGACTAGGAACTATTATAGGATGTACTCGTCGACTACCGTGGCCCCACTAGTATGATCTCATCATAGTCCCAGCAGTCGAGTACATATCCTAAGGGTTTTATCAACATGTAATATAGAGACAATCAGAGTACATGTTAAGATAAAGTACAACCAGATAGCATACTATCATGTCGAGCAAGAAAGAACTCCCTATATATGTCCAAGCATCCATTACAATATACATCGTATGTACAGTAATGGCCTCTAGGGCATACATATAACTAACAGACTAGTGTATACATATCTAGACCCTGACGAAGGGCGATGGATTGGTCCCGCAGCCATTGGTGATGTACACCTAAGATTGTATACAGATGCTCACTGGGTGTGAGTACACCGGACAGGACTCGCCGAGAACTGACTGGATGGTATTTATACCTAACGTCAGATAGCAGTTCTCAGGTGACATGTGTGCAGATAGTCCGTTGACTTAAGGTCGTCATTTGTCTCGTGTGAGTTCCCACTGTGCTTTGATTACTACCCTACCACGGTTCAAAGGAGTCGTGCAAACAGGTTTTAGTTGGGCACAGTCCCGAGCCACGTGGAGGCAGTGAGCGACTGTTAGGGATTCGTCTCTCCCGTTATAGGGAGTTGATATCGCATGGTGATCGGTTGGTCATTACCATAAGTCCCTGGCCAGAGCTTATTGAGAATTACTGATGGAATGATCAGTAGATTCTCGGATGGTCTTGAGCCATGCCGACACGACTTGTACGGTTATTAGGGGTCTGACGTTTACCACCACCCCAGGCCATACATGCGATACTCTTAGACGAACAGACCGGACTACGCGGATATTGTCACGGACAGGCTCAGTAGGAGTTCGGATGGGTTTCCTCATCGGCCTTCTTATCGACATCTACCTGGGGACCGTTACGTACAGCTAGTGCCGCTTGCGGTCTGTGGCTAAACCCACTGCCAGCGTAGTAGTCGAGTATTTAGAGTCCCACACAGAGATTTCCCAACTCCAGGCGAAACGATATAGAGGTCGTATGGTTTTACGACAAGGGTTCGGACGCATACGTGTTTAAACACACGTACGACGTTCGGACAGTTTTTTCTAGCCGGCTTTGGTTTAAGCCAGATTCTAGTATCGGGTTATTGGATTTATACAGTCTAAAGTTTTTCCGTGTTTTCACGGATAGGAGGGGCGTTCTCGTAATTTTGCGGGAAGCTTCTAGAAGCATGGTGACTTGTGGGTTTAGGTGGCATTTTCATTAAATGCAATTGTGTCTCATTTTGTGTGATTCATCATATCATTAATGCATTATTAAATGCTTAATGACTCATATAGTGAATCACTCATATTGAATTAATGAAGTATGGTGAAAAATCATATTTATTCATTTATTTGATAATTCATTATGCTTCATATATATTCAAGTGAGAATCTTTTTCATTATCATTATCATCTCCACCTTCTCTCTCATCAAGCTCACTCTTTCTTCAAACCCTAATCCTACCACTCATGAGTTGAGACCAAGGATTAGAATAGACTAAACACTCCATAACCTAACTCTATATCATCTTAGTTCCTTTGATTAGCAACTAGAGAAACTATGTTATCTCAAGTTTAGAGGTGAAGCTTGGATTAGGGTTCTCGGGTGGATCATTTATCACTTAGAGGAGGCCGAGGAGGACGTAGAGATCGAAAAGACGAAGGACACGATTCACTAGGTACATAGTAGCTAAAAACTACTATGGTTGTTGTTAATTATCGTTTAGCAAAGATCTTCGGTTAGTCGATGTATGCTTAAAGAATAAGATCGTTTTTCATATTTCCGCCTCCCCACAACTCGTGGGGTGTTGCACATAGACTTACAGTGGTATCAGAGCCTCACTAAACAATAATTAACTCATTTGCAAAGTCGTATAAATTTCAAACGCAAAACGAACCGGAAAACATATCGTATTCACTTAGTTTCTGTCGATTTTAAATTGAGGTCCAAAATTTTTTCAGGAACCTCCAGAATAACCTACAGGGAAACCTAAGAACACTGAAGAAATTTAGGTGCATGAATTGTCCAACACACCGCGGAACCGCGGCCGATCCCACCGATCCGCCGCGGATCCGCGGCCGAGTTGAGCCCGATTCACCCCAAATCTCCCCAGTAACTCTTCTATGAATATTTTGTCTTTTCTGGAATGTTTATTTTTTGCTCAGGTCTCAGGTTTACAGAGAAGTTTTGGAGTAGAATCTAATGTGTTTGATCGATCGAAATTATACGATGTTTGCTTATTTGATTATATCTGTGAACTGTATTATGTGTTCGTAAACCTCCCCTAACTGCTAGTATGTCGGTTGGCAGGGGGTTGCACATATTTGTGATGTTTTTAACTGTTTGTGATTATGAACTGTATTGGATTGTTGTGATGATCAGCCGGGTTTTGTGATGGGTTATTGTATTAATTCATTCGATGTAAATGTAATAAGTTGTAATATTATTTTGCGGGGCACATCCAGGTTGCGGTTGTAGCCACCGTTGTATTATTTCTTTTTACTGTTTTTGCTCCTAGGATAGACCCAAGGTGGGGTGCACAAACTACCGGGTATTTCGAAGTGTTTAGTGGCCTACTCACGTTGTTGAGGGAGACCGCTTCACTTCGGGTACTTGGCGGGTAGTTTGCCGTACCCGTAGGGGTCTGGGGTGGGGTAATGGCTTTTTATCACAACTGTGTAACCCGTCTTTCATTGCAGGCTCAAAAGAAACGCGGATTGCTTGCATATCCAATATTGTTCATCTGTGATCTGGAATGCCTATTATTGCGTCTGACGAATGTACAATATCTATATATGATAACTATTTAGACGTCACTTATGTTTTACACCCGCGCTAGCCCAGCCCCCGCTCTGCCGTTAGTTAAGTAACCTAACGGGTAATGACGGGACCCCATGGCGAATGCGGATGACATAAGAGAACGTTGTATTTTCGTTGTTATCTGTAATGATAGGTTAATGATGGGACGCATTATTTTTTAATGCAAAGAAAATAAAACCTAAACTGAATCATTGGAACAATTTCAAAACCACTCGGTTTTCTTCAAAAAGCAAATTTTAAATGCGGAGCTTAAAACCACTCCTTTTAATAAAGGCTATCATGGTTCCTTCGATCATATCAAGTTCACTACGTTCACGGTTTTTTGCCAAAAACCAGCCGTAACTCTCCGTCGTTTCAAATAGACAGCACATCGTATTCATGCTATGCTTGTTGGCCTACGTCAAGGCATAGTGGATGGTAGCAGTGTGGTTTGCTTATTTGTTGCATAGATAGATGCATTAGTATAGGACAGACGTACAGCCTTGTTGGCCTACGTCAAGGGCATGTACGATGTACCTAAATTAATCAGGACAACGACGGGTAGAACTTGACTTGCGTCTTATGATTTGTTGGCCTACGTCAAGATCATAAGAGCTTGGGGTAAAAATCATATCGGGAGTTTCAAACATAAAGGAAACTTACAGATTTAGCATGCTTTCTGAAGTGTGGTGACTAGAGTGGCTTCCATCTAGTACATCATGCAATGATAGTTGGATCCCGATCCCACTGATGAGTAGGATTACTCTCGGGAATTTTTCTCACTTGACAATCAATGCTATAAACCAAGTAGGTGACTAGAAAGGTGTTAGAGGGGCTACGCCTCCAGGGAAAAGAGGTTATTTAATTAAGCAACTTCGCGAAAGCGTTGGAAAACCTCTCTCGAAGTACCAACACTGGCCTGGCTGAAAGGTTAAGCAAGTATTGTGACATGTAATTAAATCCTGACTAATTCTTCTTTTAGGTTTTGAAGAAAGATTTGAGGAAACAGTGGGAGCCATCCTGTTTAGATAAACTAATAACCAATCTAAACTTGCAAGAAGCATATGCTGAGTGTTTTCTTTTCTCTCTCTCTCTGGCAGCTACCATGACAGGACTAAAACTATAACTTGAAAAAAATATACTGACCGGGCAGAACTATAAAGATTGGCTAAGGAACGTCAACATTGCACTGACTTATGACAAAGTAGCATATGTTACCACCGCTGTTCCTCCCCTTATCCCAGGACTAGATTCCTCAGTTGTGGACAAGGAAGTTCGCAAAACCTGGGATTTAGACTGTGAGCGAGCTAAGTGTATCGTGCTGGCGTCCATGAACAATGAACTCCAGAAACAGCATGAGAGTATAGATATTATATCCATCTTTCTCCATTGCAAGGAATTGTAAGGGGAGCACTCCCGTATAGGTACGAGACCTTAAGAAAACTCTTCCAGATGAGGTTAGCTCCAGGATCGCCTGTAGGAGAGCACGTCCTCAAAATGATCAGCCTCATTGAGGAACTTGCAAACCTGGGATGCATACTAGAGAATGATTTGTATATCGACTTGATTTTGCAGTCCCTTCCCCACACCTTCTCTCAGTTCGTGCTAAGCTTCAACATGCACGAAATGGAAGCTGATCTTCCAAAGCTCCTCAACATGTTGAGGGTAACGAAAACCTCCTTGAAAAAGGAGAAGACCCCCGTTCTGTATGTTAGCCAATCATCCTCTTCTAAATCTAAAGCGAAAGCTAAAGGGAAGAAGAAGATGAAAGCCACCAAACCGAAAGGCGGGGTCAAGAAGGTGCAGGGAACGAACAAGGCAGGAAGGGTGAAGGCAGATATAAACGAATGCTATTATTGTCACAAGCAAGGGAACTGGAAGAAGGACTGTATGGCCTTCAAAGCCAAGGACAAGAAGCAAGCTGTTGCTTCTGCTTCAGGTGTGTTCGTAATCGAAAATTGTCTTTCAGTAAACTCTACATCATGGGTACTTGATACCGGTTCTAGTTCTTACATCTGTAATTCATTGCAGGATCTGAGAAATAGTAGAGTACTGGGGACAGGTGATATGACTCTCCGGATGGGCAATAGAATGCATGTAGATGCTACTGCAATAGGGGAATATCACCTAGGGTTGACTAGTGGGCACATTTTGGTGTTGTACAGCTGTTTTTGTATTCCCAGTATGTTGTGTAATATTGTAGCAGTATCTTTGTTATCTAATGAAGGATATAATTTTGCGCTTGAAAGAAATGTCATGAACATTCTCCTAAATCAAGAACTGATTGGGTATGGCACACTGGAAAACGGCATATACATACTTAATCAATCTCGAATTTTCAATATTCAAAACACACTTAAAAGAAAGGCTCCAGATTCAAATCAAGCCTTCCTATGGCATTGTAGACTTGGTCATATAAACGAAATAAGGTTGACTATGTTACATAAAGATGGATATCTAGATCTGTTTGAATATTCATCATATGCAACTTGTCAATCATGTATCAAAGGAAAAATGACCAAATCTCCGTTCACCGGACACGGAGAAAGAGCCACAGAACTCTTGGGACTTGTACACAGTGATGTATGTGGTCCAATGTCTACACATGCGAGAAGCGGTCACTCCTACTTCATCACTTTTACTGATGACTTCTCTAGGTATGGACATGTGTTCTTAATGAAACATAAATCCGAGGCCTTTGAGAAGTTTAAGGAGTATAAAAATGAAGTAGAGAAACAAACTGGTAAAAGCATTAAGACACTTCGATCTGATCGAGGTGGAGAATACTTGAGTACCAGCTTCCTTGATTGCTAAAAAGAGAATGGAATTCTCTCTCATCTTACTCCGCCTTATACACCTCAGCATAATGGTGTATCAGAAAGGAGGAATCGCACGCTATTAGATATGGTGCGTTCAATGATGAGTAGTGCTGAGTTGCCACTTTCCTTCTGGGGTTATGCTCTAGAATCAGCAGCATACCTATTGAATAGAATTCCAACTAAGTCTGTGCCTACCACTCCATATGAAATGTGGAGCGGGAAGAGACCATATCTCAAGTATATCAAGATATGGGGGTGTCCGGCATATGTTAAAAAGCATAGTCCGGACAAGCTCAAGGCACGATCGGTTTTGTGCAAGTTTGTAGGATACCCCAAACATTCAAGGGGGGACATGGTCTACCACACTGAAGAACAAAAGGTGTTTGTCACTCGCCACATTGTCTTCTTAGAGAGCGAATTTCTTGCAAAAGAAATTAGTGGGAGCGCGGTAGAGCTGGAAGAAATTCCAGAACCTCAAACTGCTACCGAGGACTTAGTAGAACCTCATATTTCAATAGAACTTGACGAACCAATGCCACTCCGTAGATCTAGTAGGCTTTCTCATCCTCCTGAAAGATACTATGGTTTTCTTCTAGATGGGAATCGAGAGGATTGCATCATCGATGATGATGAGCCTACTAGTTTTCAGCAGGCTATCACGAGTATTGACTCGGTGAAGTGGCTGGATGCTATGAGATCCGAAATGGAATCCATGTACACCAATAAAGTATGGACTTTAGAAGTTGCTCCTCCTGGGGTGAAACCAGTTGGATGCAAATGGATCTTCAAAGAGAAGATTGGTGTATTTGGACAAGTGGAAACCTACAAAACTAGACTCGTTGCAAAAGGTTTTCGTCAAAGACCAGGATTGGACTATGATGAAACTTTTTCACCTGTAGCTATGCTTAAATCCATTCGGATCTTGCTTGCCATTGCTGCCTTCCATGACTATGAAATCTGGCAGATGGACGTAAAAACAGCTTTTCTAAATGGACATTTAGAAAAGAGTGTTTACGTGGATCAACCAGAAGGTTTCTTAGACAGTGGGAGCAGAGGAAGAGTGTGCAAGTTGCTTAAATCCATCTATGGATTAAAGCAAGCATCGCGAAGTTGGAACATCTGCTTTGATGAAACAGTCAAAGAATTTGACTTTATCAAAAATGTAGATAAACCATGTATTTATAGAAAGATTGTAGAAGGAGCAGTAGTCTTCCTCGTTTTGTACGTCGACGACATACTATTGATAGAGAATGATATCCCTATGCTACAATCAGTAAAGATCTTCTTATCACAGAAATTCTCCATGAAAGACTTGGGAGATGCAACCTACATTCTGGGCATTAAGATCTATCGTGATAGATCTAATAGAATATTGGGACTTTCACAGTCCAGGTATATTGACACTATACTAAAGAGATTTAGTATGGAAGATTCCAAGCGCGGTAATATGCCCGCTTGTCACGGGATCACCCTCTCAAAAGAGATGTCTCCAAAGACTGATGAAGAGAGGGCTCGCATGGGCATTATACCCTACACTTCGGCAGTAGGATCTATAATGTATGCGATGTTATGTACAAGACCAAATGTAGCTTACGCACTTGGTGTGGTAAGCGGGTATCAATCTGACCCAGGTGAGAAACATTGGATAGCGGTAAAGAACATTCTCAAGTACCTGAGAAGGACTAAGGAGATGTTCTTAGTTTACGGTAATGGGGACCTCCAGGTAGAGGCTTTTACCGACTCCGGCTTCCAAAGTGACAAAGATGATTCTAAATCCATTTCGGGTTTTGTGTTTACCCTCAATGGAGGGACGGTATGTTGGAGGAGTTCCAAACAGGATACCGTCGCATACTCAACTATGGAGGCCGAGTATATAGCTGCTAGTGAAGTCGCAAAAGAGGCTGTCTGGATGAGGAAGTTCATCTCTGAACTTCAGGTGGTTCCGTCCATTGCCAATCCAATACCTTTGTATTGTGATAACAATGGGGCTGTAGCATTAGCGAAGGAACCAAGGTCCCATCAGAAATCCAGGCATATCTTAAGGTGGTTTCACCTGATCAGGGAGATCGTGGATCGTCGGGAGATCGAGGTACGGAGAGTGGACACAAAAAACAACACGGCAGATCCATTCACCAAGGCCATCCCTCAAGTCCAGTTCGAGAGGTTGTTTGAGATGTTGGGCATGCGATACGCCAGCAACTGGATCTAGTGCAGACAGTGGGTACTTATTGCGCTAATTATAGGCCTTAGTGCAAGTGGGAGATTGTTGGATATATATGCCCTAGAGGCCTTCATTATATAGGATGCTAGGGATATGTATGTACATGACAGTCTTGCTTAATATGATAGTACGCTATTTGGTTTGTCTTTATCTTAACATATGATATATTTTTCGTAGTATTCATATATATATACATGTTGATAAAGTCCATAGGGTGTTTGCCTGACTACCGACCTTGTGATGGCAGTCATACTTGTGGGAGCTGGATAGTCAATAGGCACATCCTTATATGTCCCTGGTCGCAGGAGTATCGAGACTGGGTATCGATACTCCAGAGTAGACTAGTGTATACCTATCTAGACCCTGACGAAGGGCGATGGATTGGTCCCGCAGCCATTGGTGATGTACACCTAAGATTGTATACAGATGCTCACTGGGTGTGAGTACACCGGACAGGACTCGCCGAAAACTGACTGGATGGTATTTATACCTAACGTCAGATAGCAGTTCTCAGGTGACATGTGTGTAGATAGTCCATTGACTTAAGGTCGTCATTTGTCTCGTGTGAGTTCCCACTGTGCTTTGATTACTACCCTACCACGGTTCAAAGGAGTCGTGTAAATAGGTTTTAGTTAGGCACAGTCCCGAGCCACGTGGAGGCAGTGAGCGACTGTTGGGGATTCGTCTCTCCCGGTATAGGGAGTTGATATCGCACGGTGATCGGTTGGTCATTACCATAAGTCCCTGGCCATGGCTGATTGAGAATTACTGATGGAATGATCAGTAGATTCTTGGATGGTCTTGAGCCATGCCGACACGACTTGTACGGTTATTAGGGGTCTGACGTTTACCACCCCCTAGACCATACATACGATACTCTTAGACGAACAGACCGGACTGCGCGGATATTGTCATGGACAGGCTCAGTAGGAGTTCGGATGGGTTTCCTCATCGGCATTCTTATCGACATCTACCTGGGGACCGTTACGTACAGCTAGTGCAGCTTGCAGTCTGTGGTTAAACCCACTGCCAGCGTAGTAGTCGAGTCTTTAGAGTCCCACACAGAGATTTCCCAACTCCAGGCAAACGATATAGAGGTCGTATGGTTTTACGACAAGGGTTCGAACGCATACGTGTTTAAACGCACGTACGACGTTCGGACAGTTTTTACTAGCCGGCTTTGGTTTAAGCCAGATTCTAGTATCGGGTTATATTTATACAGTCTAAAGTTTTTTCGTGTTTTCACGGATAGGAGGGGCGTTCTCATAATTTTGCGGGAAGCTTCTAGATGCATGGTGACTTGGGGGTTTAGGTGGCATTTTCATTAAATGCAATTGTGACTCATTTTGTGTGATTCATCATATCATTAATGCATCATTAAATGCTTAATGACTCATATAGTGAATCACTCATATTGAATTAATTAAGCATGGTGAATAATCATATTTATTCATTTATTTGATAATTCATTATGCTTCATATATATTCAAGTGAGAAGCTTTTTCATTATCATTATCATCTCCACCTTCTCTCTGTTCAAGCTCACTCTTTCTTCAAACCCTAATCCTACCACTCATGAGTTGAGACCAAGGATTAGAATAGACTAAACACTCCATAACCTAACTCTATATCATCTTAGTTCCTTTGATTAGCAACTAGAGAAACTATGTTACCTCAAGTTTAGAGGTGAAGCTTGGATTAGAGTTCTCGGGTGGATCATCTATCACTTAGAGGAGGCCGAGGAGGACGTAGAGATCGAAAAGACGAAGGACACGATTCACTAGGTATAATCTCTTTACATAGTAGCTAAAAACTTCTATGGTTGTTGTTAATTATCGTTTAGCAAAGATCTTCGGTTAGTCGATGTATGCTTAAAGAACAAGATCGTTTTTCATATTTCCGCCTCCCCGCAACTCGTGGGGTGTTGCACATCGACTTACACAAATTAACCTGGACAATGACAGGTAGAACTTGACATGTGACTTATGATTTGTTGACCTTCGTTGTGGTCATAAGAGCATGGGGTAAAAATCACGTCGGGAGTTTCTAAAGAAACTGAAACTTGTCAGATATGCGCATACCTTCTGGAGTGTGATAACTTAAGTGGATTCCATCACGTTATCATGCGATGATAGTTGGATCCCGATTCCCACTGATGAGTTGGTTTACTCCTCGGGTGATCCCGACTAATTCTTCTTTCAGGTTTGGAGGAGAATTTGACGGTACAGTGGGAGGTTTCCTGATTAGATAAATTGATAACCACTCTGATCTAGGTTAGAGTGCACGCTGAGTGTTTCTTTTCTCTCTCTCTCTTTGGCAGCGACCATGGCCCGACCCTTGACTATGACTCAGTGACCAAAATTAACCGAACCTTCTTATAACACTGGCTTTTGGATTGTCAGAGTTGCATACCTCATTGCCACTCCCACTTTTACCCTTTTCTCCAGGACACCCCATATTACTACGAACGTCCACTTCCATTGGATAAAACCATCGTATGGTTATATACGAACTCGAAGGAACTTGTTCCAGATTCGAGGATGGTTTCCGGTTCTGGAGAAAACGAATAGGACTATTCAGTTGTCTTTTCCTTTTACCTTCTCTCAGGTTGCGAGTGCTCCTTGGATTAGAGGATAGTACACCCGTTACGCCTATTGGATAGTCTTCTTCCAAACCTTAGGCTGGTGCCGAACGGTAGGGAATGAAGAAAGCCGATTAGCCTAAGTGTGGTGTACAGAAGGTATTAAGTTAAGACAAATAAAGGGATTAGAAGGAGGGCAAAGTAAATTGCGACTGCTATTTACGACCAAACCAAGTATTCCATTACCACTCCCACTTCACCTTTGTATTTCTCCAGGACACTCCGTATCACTACGAAGATCCACAGTTATTGGATATTCCATCGTATGGTTATATACGAACTCGAAAGGAACTTGTTTCAGTTCGGGGATGGATTCTGGTTCAGGAGAAATAGGAATAAGGTTTTATTTGGTTGTCTTTTATCTTTACCTTCTCTCGGGTTGCGAGTGCTCCTAGGATTAGGACAGTACACCCATTATGCTTATTGGATAGTCTTCTTCCAAACCATAGGCTGGTGCTGAACGGTAGGGAAGGAAGAAAACCTTTTGGCCTAAAGGGGTGTACAGAAGGTAATGACTAAAGACATATGAAGGGATGTGAAGAGATGGCATAGAAATATATGGTTACAGTTATGAATCTGGATAATGGAAGAGGCATTACTAGGAATACCAGGATACCCCTGCGAAACATTTCAATGTTTCAGTTTCACTGTGTATTGTTAAAGGAAAACTGATTTCTCAATTAGACACTTGCTCCAGGGTATGTATTTACCAGGTATGAATCTCACATCTGTATGGTTTTACAGATGATGAGTGGGAGTAAATTATTGGGAATTAGGTGATCATCCTCATTATATCGGAATTCGTTGTAATTGGTGATATTTGAGGAAATCGCCTGGGTTGTTTGCCGGACGGCAAATATTTGGTTTTGAATATCCGTTGTTATGCACCAATTTCAAATTGATATATCTGTACGTCTATTTTTATAGAGTGAGATATACCTTTTTGAAATTATGTCCGTGACATTTACCTATATCAGTGGATGGTTAGGTAAGGAGCATTAAACAGCGGTGTAATTCTTCTTAACCATAAGTACAGTTTTCAACCTACAACACACAGGGAGTGAGTTATCAAACTCAAGGGACTTATACAGAGTATTGTATGTTGTCAAGTGTCCATTAGGACAGAGGGGATGGTCCTCATACTATATTCGGTTTACTTATGACTTCTCTAGTTTTTAGACAGGTGTTTTGTAGAAATACAAAGTCCAAGTTTTAAGAAGTTATAGGTATATGAATAAAGTAGAAGACCAAGTATTGCAAGTATCAGGATTCTTCAAGGTGATCGAAGATGTAGATACTTGTGTATGGTATTCAGTTGATAGTAATGATTAAGAGAACTTGCTTCTCTTTCAGGTTACTCATAATTGGAAGCACTCCTAAGTTGAGTAATGCTGAACGACCTCTCTCCATTTAGTTAACATGCACTGGAGACAGTTGCATGATTTGAATCTGGCTCCAATTAAATCAGTGCCTCTGTTTCTATATTGGATATAGAACGGTTCGTATCTTAACGATGTTAAGGTATAGGGAGTTGTCCGGCTTATGCTTAAAACCAGACTCTGGATAACTCAAGGCACGTTTCTGTAATGGCTGTTTGTGGGTTGACCCAGGCTATGACGAAGGTTGACTTTCTACCATCTGGAAGATCTTCTACCATCTGGAAGATCAATAGTGATATTGTTCTTGACTCACCACAGTTTTAAAAGAAATGGATTTTTTCAGAAAACAGTAGTGGGAGTATGGTAGAACTGGAAGTGTTTCCAGAACCGCAAACGATTGCTGAAAATTTGATAAGAATCTAAAGATTCAATCTGGTTTGACATTCCATTGGCCACTCCGCAGATATGGTGGGTAACCTCAGGCACCCGAGAGGTACTCCGGTAGCTTCAAAGACGGTGACAGGGAGGTTCTTGTTTACCCAGACATACCACTGCTGTTGTTCCAAACTGTGAAACTCGGCAAGAGGATGAATATAGCGTCGTTCTAAATTAGTTTTAGAAGTGCACGTGTATATGACTCTGCCAGAGTTGTTGTCGTAGTCAGTGGGAGCAGCGGAAGCATAGTGGACAAGTGGCTTATGTCTATTTATAGACTAAAGCAGATATAGCGGAGATAGATCATCTATTTCTGATGTGACAGTCATAGGTTTGACTTCATCAGAATAGGGGATAGATCTGTTAAGGAGGTAGTAGAGTGTGATGTCATGGTATTTGGATGACATACACGGAGTAGGAAGTGAAATTCCTATAATATGATCGGTTATACTTTGGTCGTCACACAGTGGTTTCTCCACATAGGAGTTGGATATTATATAAGACATTCTGGTTACTAGATCTATGGTTTTAGATCTAGATTTGGGTAGTTTTCCAATCTGGGTACTTAGACAGCATTCTAAAGGTGTTTTAGAATGGACGACTCCTGGCACGGTAGTATACCTGCAGGTAATGGAGTCACCCTCTCTAAAGGTGTCTTACAGACTAAAGGGGAGATGGATGTGTGTGATTGGCAGATCACTTGCTTAGGCAATTGAGTCAATCATGAGATGTCAAGTACCACACCAGATATTGTTTTTGCAGTAGATGCAATAAGTTGATATTGATCCAATCCTGGAGAAACATTCGGAAGCAGTTTTAGAACATAAGTGGATGTTCTAGGGATTTGATAACGACAGCCTCCTTCGGGAGACGGTTATCATTCTAGGCTTCCAAGGTGACCTGGATGGCAGAGTGACTGTCAGAGTTATAGTTTTCCCTCTGACGAGGGGCAGTATTTTGGACAGGTGGTCCAAGCGGATACTGAGGGAGGCATGGCGCAGGATACTGATTGGTTTCAGTTGACGATACAGTCTAAGAAGTTTGGATTTGGAGTTCATTTATGAACTAGGTCCCATCAGATATCCAGACATATTCTAAGACAGGTATTGCTCATTTCGGGAGATGGCTTTCTCCGCGAACTTGAGATAAAGAGAGACATAGAAAGAAACATTAGAGCGGATCCACTCGCTGAGGCTATTCCTCGAACACATTAGTTTCGCAGGAGGGTTTTTGTGAGACTGATTAGTAGAGGAGTTGGGTGTTCGGTATCATACGGGCTGTGAGTATGCGACATCGCAATAATTAGCCTTGAGTGCAAGTGGGAGATTGTTGGAAATAATGCCCTCAGAGTCAATTATTAGATCACAGGCACGTAATTGCAATGATTGAGGGAGGACCTATGCCGATAGGACAGTCTTACTCAAGATGATAGTATGCTATCTGGTTTATCTTTATCATCGTGTACTGCTTTAGGTGACCTTACAGGTCACTATTGCATGTTGATAGAGCCCTTAGGATTCTTACTTGACGACCAGCAGTATGATGGCGATCATATACGTGGGAGCTGGGGTCTATAAGCACATTCTTAAAAGGTCCCTAGTCGTGGGAGTTTTCGAGACAGGGCATCGATACTCCAGAGTAGACTAGTGTATACAGTCGAGACCCCGACGAGGGGCGATGGCCGGTCTCACAAGCCACTGGTGTCAGTTGGTTCACCTAAGATGTATACAGGTGCTCATTAGGTTATGAGTACACTGGACAGGACTCGCCGGGAACATGCTAGTTGGTCTTATACCTAATGTCAGATAGCAGTTCCCTGGTGACATGTGTACAGGTTAGTTCATCAACCTGAGATCGTCATTTGTCTCGTGTGGGTTACCACTGTACTTTGATTACTACCCTACCACGGCTCAAAGGAGTCATGCAAATAGGTTTTAGTTGGGTACAGTCCCGAGCCACATGGAGGCAGTGAGCGGATCTTCAGGGGTTCGTCTCTCCCGGTATTGGGGGTGAGGTCGTGCTGTGTCTAGGAAAGCCATTACATGAAGTCCTTGGCCAAGGCAGGAGATTTACTGGTAGGTATTTCAGTAGTATCTCAGGGTGTTCTGGGCTACACTCCGACACGACTTGTACCGCTTTTGGGGGTCTGACTTTTACCAACCCCCTAGGCCCGCCATGCGATGCTCATAGACGAACGGACCGGACTGTACGGATATTGTCACTGATAGGCTCGGTAGGGTGTCAGGATGAGTTCGCTCATCGACGTCTCTTTTGGTTAATACCTGGTAGCCCGTTACGTATGGCTAATACCTCTGACGTATTAATGGTTAAATCCACAGCCAAAGTATTGACGAATCTTTAGAGTCCCCCACAGACCGTTTCTCAAGTTTCGGGCAAAACGCTATAGAGACCGTATGGAGATATGGCAGGGTTTGATCTTATACGTGTGGTATTGCACGGATCATGATCGGACGGATAATACTAGCGGGCTTTGGTTTAAGTCGGATCCTAGTATTGTACAGTGTAGATTTTGTCTCATTGCATTTGTATTCGGTCGGAATACAAATGCGGGTATGTATATACAGTCGCGGGGTTTTCCTGTAATTTATTATGGGATCAGTTTTCTGAAGTTGCCAGTTTGCATTCCGTTTCGGCCATTTTCCTTTGTTTCTTTCCTTGGCTGAAAATTGGTGGAGGAGGGCTTATTTGCAAATGTGCAAATTTGATTAGTGGAGGGTGTTATTTGCAAGTATTAGTATCATGATGATTCTACCATACTTTGACTTCCCTTGTTCATCATGACTTGACTTTTGAGGTGTGTGATGGATGGTGGTGTGATGATTATTCCTCATGATGATCACTCATTTCTTTTTGGCATTATTTTCTCCTTTGGCTCACACCGCCTTGTTGTTAGTTATATGTATGCCCTAGAGGCCATTGCTATACATATGATGTATATTGTAGTGGATGCTGGGACATATATAGGGAGTACTTTCTTGCTCGACATGATAATATGCTATCTGGTTACTCTTTACCTTAACGTGTACACTGATTGTCTCTCTGTTACATGTTGGTAAAGCCCTTAGGATGTGTACTTGACTACCTGGACTATGATGCGGATCATACAAGTGGGGACATGGTAGTCCATAAGTACATCCTTCAAAGTCTCTAGTCGTGGGTGTATCGAGACGGGGCATCGATATACCAGAGTAGACTAGCGTATACCTTCTCGGCCCATACAGATGGGCGATGGATGATCCCATATCCATTGGTGTTTGACATCAGAGATGATATACGGGTGCTCAGTGGAGACTGGGTACACTGGACGGACTCGCCGAGAACTCCCAGATGGTATTATACCTTACGTCAGATGGCAGTTCTCTGGTGACACTGGTACAGAGTAGTCTGTTGACCCGAGATCGTCATAGAGTCTTGTGTGGTTCCCACTGTGCTTTGATTTCCACCTTACCACGTCCAAGAGGGCGTGCAAAATGGTGGTTTTTGGGTACAGTCCCGAGTCACATGGAGGCAATGAGCGATAGGAGGGGATTCGTCTCTCCCGGTATAGGGAGTTGATGTTGCGCTGTGTTCGATTGCCTATAACCGGAAATCCCTGGCCAGGGTTGCTGAGATTTACTGGTAAGTGTTGCCAGTAGTTTCTCGAATTGTTATAGACCTCATATCGACACGACTTATCGAGCTATTGGGGTCTGACGTTTACCACCCCTAGGCGAGATATGTGACATATCAGACGATCAGACCGGACTGTACGGTAAGTGTTACTGGTTGGATTCACAGGAGTGTGAGCGGGCTTGCTCGTCGATCTTCTGATCGCTCAATACCCGGGTGGCCGTTACGTTTAGCAGACCGCTTGCGGCTTGTGGGTGTTTGATATGATCATCACCTGCTGCCGGCGTATTGACGAGTCTTTAGAGTCCTACACAGAGGTTTCCTGGCTCAAGCAAAACGAAATAGGAGCGCATATGAGATATGTGCGGGACCGAGAATAATGCATGTATGTGATACCGTATTTCATTCTCGCGATAAATGTGTCGAATGGTTGTATGCGATATAACCTAGTTATCGAATCAAGGATTGATTCGATAAATCGATACATTGGATATTAGTTGGTTATATGCGATATGACCGGGTCGTTAAATCAAGTGTTGATTTAATGATTTAATGCATAATTATATATTTGATATATTACTTTGCATTAACTAGTATTGGTTCACTTTAAATGGATTTTCTCACTTCATGTGCACATTGTATATGTGATATAGTTTTGTGCACTTGTATGTATCATGTTTGATGATACATGTTTACTTGAGTTTGTGTAAAGATTGAACCATGGTTATTTAAATGGTTAGGGTTTTGTTTTTCATATTTATTTATTTATTTATTTATTTTGGAAAAGATTAAAGAAAAGAATGGTGGCTTTCTTTGTTTGTAATTGAAGCTTCATGAAGGTTTGACCAAAGCTACCATTCTTGTCTTCTTCTCCTAACCCTAACCATTCAACTAACTTTGGTTAATTCTCTACACATTACCATGGTTAATATTATGATAAGTATGATTTTATTATTCTTTTTGAAAGAACTTATCATAATATTATCATCTTCTTCTTCTTCTTCTTCTTAAAGAAGAAACCTTCCTCCATCAATGGCAACTCTTGAAAATGAGTGAGAAATCCAATTCTAAAGTGAACCCACTTCCTATTTCTTCATCCTCTACCTCTTGCCAAGTAGTAGAGTGTGTTTTCTTCACAAGTTTCATGACTTGGTGAAGTGGGAGCTTGATCTTGTGATGCCTCGACATAGATCATCTTCGGCACGAAGCCGACGACCTTGCCCGCCCATTTCTCCGATGAAGCCGACGCTAGAGCCCGGGTTTCCATTTGGACAGCGAGGAGACTTCATTACGGAGCTATGGAGGTGGAGGACCGGATCTACAAAGGTTGTATTTCCGTTCTTTTAGTTATCTTGTTAACTAGTTGCTTGTTTCGCCTAAATTTCTCGTTAACGATCTAGTCTAGGGTTTCTCGGCACCGTAATCTTTGAAATTGGCATGGTTGATGCCTTGTGAGACCTCTTGAGAGTTCCTAGGAACCCTACAGTGGTATCAGAGACTAGCTAGAGCCTTAGGCGATGCGTAGACGAAGTTTGAAACCCGAACGAACCCGAAACCCTAACACAAACATGCTCTCTGGACTTTTTCCAAAATCTGGAGTTTTTCGATATTAAAAATATGCAGAAAATTTAGCAGGAGATTGTAAGGGTTACTGTGAAATTCGACAGCCTGAATCCATCAAACCGCCGCGGTTCCACGGCACAAGCATGGCTTGTGCGGCGGTTCCGCGGCCGAAATGTCTCCTTGTGCATTGAAATTTGCACAGTAACTCCTACTTTGCAGTGCTGGTTTTCCTGGGAATTTTTAATATTTATTCAAGAGTTGAATATTCTAGGTTGTTTTGGGGATTCGAATGTTCGATCGGATTATCAAATTTTGTCTGTGTGGCTTTCCGGATAATTTTTGAATATGTTAAAAAGTTCGACCGGATATAAATACCCAACTTTTCCCCTGCCGGAAAATTTCCAAGTGTTGGATTTTTCCGAGGTTTAAAGACGTTCTAAGTAGTGCAAGTAACGCGATGGTCCCTCTAGAAGACAACAAACCTTAACTCGATTATGTGACCGTCTTGAACTGCCCTTTGAACCTTAGGGTTTGGGGCAGTACGGCGTGCCACATGTGAGGCGTTGGCTTGACCCTTCTACGGCTGGACCGTTGGTACTGAGGCACGAAGTGAATGTTTTTAGACTTATTTCATGAGTTGAGCTGTTTCGGGAAAACTTGGGTGTTCGATTGTTCGATCGGAGAGTTTAACATTTTCTATTTATCTGGAATGGGATACAATAATTGGAATTCACAAGTAGTTATGAGATAACTGAATGAATGTTATAAATCTAGCAATTTAGTCTCACTTGATCGGTTGCTACGGAATTTTGATGCGATCAAAAGTCCGTTGCAATCATGTAGCGTACGCGGATATTCGCCGGGTAAACTTAATAGACAGCCTCACTCCATAGCCCCGACCAAGTGACTGTAGGAGAACCCCGTCGCCGAAAGCATCCGTTCGGGTGCTCGCGGCAGCGGTGTTCCGCCTTGGTGCACTTCGCCAGCGGCATCGGGGGTGCGGCCGCCTACTAAAGTTTGCGACGAGCATTTGATCAGGATGTCGAGAATCTTGTTGAATTGCCCGACTTGATATTGAAAAGTGTTTTCGATAATGAGACTAAAATGCGGGGTTTATAATTGTTAGGCATGCGATGTCTAAGGAATTCATTTGATTAGGCATGCGATGTCTAAAGAGGTTGCGGATTCCAACTGTTGTAGTTTTACACTTTCTTTTCTGTGACCGTAAGTGTAATATGTGATATCGCCGGTTTCGTTGCTATATGTCAACGACAATTGGGATGCGCATATTTACTTACGTTGATGACATGTGATGTTATGTGTTGCTGGATATGTTATATTGGATCGTCGTGTTTGAATAGCCGGGGGTTTTTATGTGAGATGAGTGTTTTTTCATTTTCATTCATGTAAAAACTTGTATGTAATATTCTTTTATTTGGGGCACTTCCAGGTTGCGGATGATGTCACCATTTGTATATTATTTACTTTTCTGCACTAGGATAGACCCAAGGAGGAGGGCACAAGTAACCGGGTTCTGGGGTCCAGTGGGAGACCAACTCGAGGAGTCGAGTCCGGGTTTCCTAACCCTAGAATTGGTAGGGTTGCTTGTCGCTCTCGTAGGGGTCTAGGGGTGTGGGTTTGGCTATTCATCACGACCGTGGAATCCGTGTTTTATACTGGCTCGTATTGAAAACACGGACGTCCTAGTATATCCAATGTTTCATATGTTTCTTCTGCTGCGATATCTGTGATGTGATCATGTGATGTTCTGTGATGGATAATGTATATAGTATATATGATATATTATATAGGCGTTACTTATGTTTTACACCCTCGCTAGCCCTGCCCCGCTCTGCCGTTAGTTACCTAACCTAACGGTGCACGAGGGGACATCGAGGCGAATGCGGAAGGCATAAGTGTATGTCGTATTTATCTGTGATGTTTAGGTATTTAAATGATGGAACTTCATTAATGTGATTAATGAAATAAAAGAAACCTAAAGATGTTGTAGAATCGAATTTCAAAATAAAATAGGTAGCTACAGTTCTTGCTTTGCACAGCGGTATATATGATATATCCTGCACCTTATTCGATGAGGAAAGGACCGAGATCCCTTCACAGGGAGTGACTCCTTTAGCAATAACTGGCAGATGCTACACACTCGGTTTGTCTTTTGATTGCTTTTAAGAGTTTTTGCAATGCACAGTGATATATATGATATATCCCGCACCTTATTCGATGAGGAAAGGACCGACGATCCCTTCACCGGGAGTGACTCCTTTAGCAAAACTAGAAAAGCCTCAAAAATACTCCATTTTAAAATCATTTGATTCTACAACGATATCAAGTTCATTACGCAATAGGTTTTCAGAAAAACCTGTCGTAGCCCTCCGTCATTTCAGATAAGTAGTAGTTAGTATTCGTGCTGCGTTTGTTGGCCTTTGTCAAGGCGCAGTGTGCGGTAGCTAACTGGTGCTTATCTGCTTATGCATATGATGCAGATTGGATTAGGGTAGTCGTGCGACCTTGTTGGCCTTTGTCAAGGGCCGTGCGGGTGGGTTTAATTCAATCAGGAAATGACGGCTTGAACTTGACTAGCATCCTATGGTTTGTTGGCCTTTGTCAAGGTCATAGGAGGTTAGGGGCAAAACATTATCGGGAATTTCAAGTGTTGAAATTTGCAATGAGATTGCATACCTTCTATGAGATAGTTGGATCCCGATACCCGCTGTGAGTAAGAGTTACTCCTGGGAGAGTTTTATACATTACAATTAGCCGATCAAGTAGGTGTCTAGAAAGGTGTCAACGGGGTTACGCCTCTGGGAAAACGAGGTTTACATTAATTAGGTTCGTGCGAAAGCACGGGGGACCTCCCTCAAAGTACCGACACTGGCCTGGCCGAAAGATTGGCGAACTTGTAGTGTGTAATTAATCCCGGCTAGTCTTTCCTTTTAGGGTTTGAAGGAAGATTTGATAAAAAACAGTGGGAGCCATCCTGATTAGATAAAATAATAACCAATCTATTCTTGCAAGAGCGCACGCTGAGTGTTTTCTTCTCTCTCTCTCCAGGTAGTGACCATATCACGCCTTAATCAAGATAATAATACGGAATATTGACCGAACCCGCTTGTTATACTGAGCTGGGGAACATTGGTCCCGCTCCAACTTATAATTGTTATAAGACAGAGCAGGAAATTGGGGAATACCAGAATTCCCGTGCCGCCCAAACGAAGAAAGTGCATGAGATGCATCATCTTCGGGTGTGTTCATTATACAGAACTGTTTCTCAGTATCCTCCGCATCCTTGGTATATGATACCGGATCAGAATCCCAGATACGTAATCTGTTACATAAGGCTACAAAAGGGTAGAAAAACTGAGAACGGGTGATAAGTTTCATGAGGCAGAAAACGGGGCAAGTGTTGCAGCCAAGTCTGTTGGTCACTGTCACCCTGTATTCCAATACATTGATTTTGAACAAATGCTATTAGATACCGAACCTGATATACAAAATCATATCAGTCTCTTTATTAGTAAAGAAATGATAAAATTTTGTATTGATGGATAATGTTTTAAACATTTCCTATATCAAATGTTGATCGGTTCAGGCACGTTACCTAAAAACATTGACGTTCTAAATCAAACTACAGTTCCTAGTATATAAAACACACACAAGAGGAAAAGTTCAGAAATGAACGGATCCTTCTTGAGGCATTATAGACTAGGTCATATCAATGCGACCCGACTGGCTGAAGTTACATTTAGATGCATATTTAAATTAGTTTGAATTTACATCTTATGAAACTTGCCAGTCATGTCACAAAGATTAGATGATCATAGCTCTGTTTATTGGAAATGGAGAAAGAGTTAGTAAACTCTTGGGATGATACATGTTGATGTATGTAAGGTCCCCTGTCTACATATGCCAGGACCGGTTCTTTATACTTCATTACGTTCTCTGATAATCTCTCAAGATTCAGACATATGTTCCTGTTGAAACACAAGTCTGAACCTTTTGAGATATTCACAGAATATAAGTTAGAAGTAGAGAACCAATAAGGGTACAAGTATTATGTCCTTTGATGTGATCAGGGAGGAGAATACTTGAGCACGGAATTCCTGGACTATTCTAAAGGAGAATGAGATTCTCTCTCAGCATTACGCCTCCGTATACACCATAGCACGATGGTATATCGGGGCGGAGCAGATACACCCTATTTGATATGGTGTGCTCTATGATGAGTACTGCTGAGTTACCTTTTTCCTTTTAGGAGTTATGCACTTATGAAGTTGCATACCTATTGAATAGGGTTCCGATCAAATCAGTTGCCTACCACTTCATATTTGATATGGAAAGGGAAGAGCCCATATCTTAAGTTAGTTAAGATTTGGGGTTGTCCGGGCTATGTCTAAAAGCATAATCCGGACAAGCTCGAGGCAAAGTCAGTTATGTAGAACTGGAAATGTTCCAGCTATACAAACTGCAGCTGATGATTTGAAAGAACCAAAGGATTCAATACTTACCAACGAACCTCAGCCTCTCCGCCGATCTAGTAAGGTTCCTCACCCGCATGAGAGATACTTCGATTACTCTATGACAGTGGGAGCGAGGATTGCATCATGAGATGATGACCCAACTAGTTTCGAACTGGCCATCAGGAGTGGGACTCTGTAAGAATGGCTGGATGCTTAGCGATCTGAGATGGAATCCTTATACACCAACAAAGTATGGACTTTGGTTGCTATATCTGAAGGGTTAAATCCCCATCAGGAGCAAGTATATCTTGAGAAGATTACTTGGTGTAGATAGAAAAGTTGAGACTTTGAAAGCTAGACTTGTTAAAGGTTTTAGTCATCGACCAGGCGTGGATAATGATGAAACCTTTTCAAGTGGCTATGCTTAAGTCCATCCAGATCCTACTTGCCACGGCTACATACCATGACTACGATATCTGGCGGTTGGGTGTCATGACTGCTTTTCTAAATGATGTTTTGGAAGAGAGCGTCTATAAGTACACAGCCAGAGGGCTTCGTAGACAGTGGGAGCAGCGGAAACGTGTACAAGGTGCTTTATAGGATAAAGCAGGCATCGCGGGGTTGGAACATCTGTTTTGATGTGGTAGTCAAAGAGTTTGACTTCATCAAAATGGTAGATGAACCTTGTATAAACAAAAAAGTAGTAGGGAGTATGGTGACGATCCTCGTAGAGTACGTGGATGACATACTCTTGATAGGGAAGGAGTTTCCTATGCTACGCTCGGTCGATCTCCGCATATCACATAGATTCTCCATATAGGATCAAAATGATACCTTCTAAATCCTGGGTTTTGGATCTATGAGATAGATCTAATTGGATGTTAGGATTCTCACTAGTTGTAGTGAGATGGTATCAATCGATCCAGGGAAGAATCACTGGAAGTGTTCCAGGGTGATAAAGACGACTGAGTGTCAGTCACAGGCATTGTCTTTACCCTCAGTAAAGGGACGGTATGTTGGAAGAGTTCCAAGCTAGATACCGTGACATACTAGACGATAAAGGCAGGATACATCGCTACTAAAGATGCTACCAAAGAGGCTGTTTGGATGTATATTGGTTCATGAGATGAACTAGGTTCCTACCATTGTGTGACAATGGAGTTATGGCTTGTGCCAAGGGACGCAGGTCCCATCAGTGATCCAGACATATTCTAAGGCAGTATCACCTGATCATGGAGATGGTTGATCTCCAAGGAGATCGAGGTTTGGAGAGTAGACTCAGAGGACAACACAGCGGATCCACTCACAAAGGCATGTTCCCAGAGAGAGATTTTTATGGGATGGTTGAGTATGAGATACTACAACCACTGCTATCAGATGGCCCTAGTGCAAGTGGGAGATTGTTAGTTATATGTATGCCCTAGAGGTCATTGCTATACATATGATGTATATTGTAGTGGATGCTGGGACATATATAGGGAGGACTTTCTTGCTCGACATGATAGTATGCTATCTGGTTACTCTTTACCTTAACGTGTACACTGATTGTCTCTCTGTTACATGTTGGTAAAGCCCTTAGGATGTGTACTTGACTACCTGGACTATGATGCGAATCATACTAGTGGGGACATGGTAGTCCATAAGTACATCCTTCAAAGTCCCTAGTCGTGGGTGTATCGAGACGGGGCATCGACATACCAGAGTAGACTAGCGTATACCTTCTCGACCCATACAGATGGGCGATGGATGATCCCATATCCATTGGTGTTTGACATCAGAGATGATATACGGGTGCTCAGTGGAGACTGGGTACATTGGACGGACTCGCCGAGAACTCCCAGATGGTATTATACCTTACGTCAGATGGCAGTTCTCTGGTGACACTGGTACAGAGTAGTCTGTTGACCCGAGATCGTCATAGAGTCTTGTGTGGTTCCCACTGTGCTTTGATTTCCACCTTACCACGTCCAAGAGGGCATGCAAAATGGTGGTTTTTGGGTACAGTCCCGAGTCACATGGAGGCAATGAGCGATAGGAGGGGATTCTTCTCTCCCGGTATAGAGAGTTGATGTTGCGCTGTGTTCGATTGGCTATAACCGGAAATCCCTGGCCAGGGTTGCTGAGATTTACCGGTAAGTGTTGCCAGTAGTTTCTCGAATTGTTATAGACCTCATATCGACACGACTTATCAAGCTATTGGGGTCTGACGTTTACCACCCCTAGGCGAGATATGCGACATATCAGACGATCAGACCGGACTGTACGGTAAGTGTTACTGGTTGGATTCACAGGAGTGTGAGCGGGCTTGCTCGTCGATCTTCTGATCGCTCAATACCCGGGTGGCCGTTACGTTTAGCAGACCGCTTGCGGCTTGTGGGTGTTTGATATGATCATCACCTGCTGCCGGCGTATTGACGAGTCTTTAGAGTCCTACACAGAGGTTTCCTGGCTCAAGCAAAACGAAATAGGAGCGCATATGAGATATGTGCGGGACCGAGAATAATGCGTGTATGTGATACCGTATTTCATTCTCGCGATAAATGTGTCGAATGGTTGTATGCGATATAACCTAGTTATCGAATCAAGGATTGATTCGATAAATCGATACATTGAATATTAGTTGGTTATATGCGATATGACCGGGTCGTTAAATCAAGTGTTGATTTAATGATTTAATGCATAATTATATATTTGATATATTACTTTGCATTAACTAGTATTGGTTCACTTTAAATGGATTTTCTCATTTCATGTGCATATTGTATATGTGATATAGTTTTGTGCACTTATATGTATCATGTTTGATGATACATGTTTACTTAAGTTTGTGTAAAGATTGAACCATGGTTATTTAAATGGTTAGGGTTTTTTTTTTCATATTTATTTATTTATTTATTTATTTTGGAAAAGATTAAAGAAAAGAATGGTGGCTTTCTTTGTTTGTAATTGAAGCTTCATGAAGGTTTGACCAAAGCTACCATTCTTGTCTTCTTCTCCTAACCCTAACCATTCAACTAACTTTGGTTAATTCTCTACACATTACCATGGTTAATATTATGATAAGTATGATTTTATTATTCTTTTTGAAAGAACTTATCATAATATTATCATCTTCTTCTTCTTCTTCTTAAAGAAGAAACCTTCCTCCATCAATGGCAACTCTTGAAAATGAGTGAGAAATCCAATTCTAAAGTGAACCCACTTCCTATTTCTTCATCCTCTACCTCTTGCCAAGTAGTAGAGTGTGTTTTCTTCACAAGTTTCATGACTTGGTGAAGTGGGAGCTTGATCTTGTGATGCCTCGACGTAGATCATCTTCGGCACGAAGCCGACGACCTTGCCCGCCCATTTCTCCGATGAAGCCGACGCTAGAGCCCGGGTTTCCATTTGGACAGCGAGGAGACTTCATTACGGAGCTATGGAGGTGGAGGACCGGATCTACAAAGGTTGTATTTCCGTTCTTTTAGTTATCTTGTTAACTAGTTGCTTGTTTCGTCTAAATTTCTAGTTAACGATCTAGTCTAGCGTTTCTCGGCACCGTAATTTTTGAAATTGGCATGGTTGATGCCTTGTGAGACCTCTTGAGAGTGTCTAGGAACCCTACACTTGTGTGTGCTCACTCCCTCCTCTTTCTTGGATGAGAGGCCGGCCACATTCTTGTGGGGATGGGAGAGATTCATTTTTGGTGTGAGAAATATTTTGGCATCTCATTTTTCATTCATGCTAAAAAGAGAGTCCCACTTCAAAGTTCATTTCCACCTTCACTTCCTCATGGCAACTTCAACCCCAATAGAGACAAATGGATTCTACACTTTGCCTACAGCATCCTTGGGCACGTCGACTCGCCAACTTCGTGCTCGAGTTGTCTCGGTCCAGAGGTGGGAGCCCGTAAAAGAACCCAGCGATGTGGTGCCCTTCCGACGAGGAGATGAAGACTGGAGATTCCGCAGGGAGATCGGGACGACGACGAGAAGACCGAAGGACACGGATCGCTCGGTATATCTCTCTACCCCTTTTCTAGTTTGCTAGGAGTAGGTTAATGGCCCGATCCGGGTTTCAAAGTACGCGGTAGCGCCGGTTCTAGTTTAAAGAAAAGTTTTGATTCCGCATTTTGGCCTCGTTCCGACGGCCGGGGCGCTGCCGTGCACTTACATGTATATACGGTGAAGGGTATTCTTGTATTTTCACAAGAGTGTTTCTAGAAGAAGACACCTCATTTTTGATAAATCCATTTTGTTTAAATGGATAATGAGGTGGATGTATGAGATGTTTTTTAAGCATGGTTGAAATATAGCTACATTAGATGACTCACTCATTTGGATAACTATTGAAGTATGTCACATTATTTTTAATGTAAATGATATGCTTGATATTATCATACTTAGCCATTATTCAACTCATTCTTCACTTGACACTCTCTTTCCTTCTTTGCTCTCTTCTTCTTCCTTAAATCCTAAGCACTCTCATGAGTTGAAAAATCTAGAGTTATTGAGACAAATTAATCCAATAAATATTCTTTACATCTCCTAAACTATCTAGATTAGCAAATTAGGTACTTTAGTTACCTCATTTTAGAGGTTAGAACTTGAACTATAGACTCCCGGATGGATCTTCTTCGACACCAGGAGGCCGATAATCAAACTCGATCCGTATAAACGAGGAGATTAAGAAGAGGATAAAAAGATCCGAAGGACTTGAACACTATGGTATAAATCACTTCATAGTAGATTAGAACCTTTGTTAGTATTGCTAGTTAGGGCTTATGGTCAATCTTGAAAGTTTAGTCGGCGTTGCTTGCAATAAGATAATTTTTTGTTAATTCCGTCTCTCTACAAATCCTGTGAAGTGTGCGATATTGACTTACAATTTTATTGACGATTATCTATTACACCTAAATTCTAAACATCGTAAGATACCGTATAGAATATATTTTCTCTAACCATTATATTTATGATTTAAGTAAGCTACGTATGTGTAAATAGTTTCCAGTATATTTTTGAGATTTAGTAAAGACGGATTGAGGATCATAATATCTAAAATATTATTGGTTATTTAGTTTTATACATACATGCATACATACATAAATATATAAATATATATATACCTAATATATAATAAAATATATGTTTACTATATATAAAACCCAATTTTCTCTCTCTCCCCTTCTCGTAATCATCTTCCTCCTTCTTCCCCGAGCCCGCCACCTCCTCACCTTGAACCAAACCCATGCCCGAGCCTCCGTCACCTCGTCTATACCTTCATCGACTCCTTCAACCGCCGAACATCTACCTCCCCTCACTCTTGTCTCCAACACCCATCTAGCCGCGCTTTCAACGTTTGCGGCAGTAACATCACAGCCCCATCGTCGCAGTAGCACCTTGAGCAAACTGGGAAACCCTAGACGAACTTTCAAGCTTTTGTTTTGCTTAATTCGTCGTCTTTGTGCTTGTGTTCGTTTCCGTAATCGCGTTCGAGACAAGTTGTTAACTTGCTACATTCTATAGTTACATAATATACGTATATATTATCGCGATACTATATGTGTTCTATCATTTTATACGATTGTTATTTTATCATCTCATGTCGGTTAACTAATTTAACAAAAACCTTCAATAATAAGCTTAAGTTATAATAAGTTTAGTGTATATTAATTTATAATATATTTAATTAGTATTATTTAATGATGTATCGTAACTAATAGAATAACATGCGGTAAATGAACGCTCGTTATAATTATATAAGTACAGGATAAATAATGAGTGAGTATTCGATACTTGTCGTAATACTATTTCCGATTGATAAGTTAATATTGTGAGATAGAAGTTTAAATACAAAATATAGAAGTTAAATATAAAATACTAGTTCAAATATATTGATGGTTATGTTTGTATTTTTCCAGTTTAATAACCATCTCTTTGTTAGTTTAAATATCGAGTATAAAATACTCATATAAATCAATCCTGGTAAAACAAAATACTATTCTTAATTCAGTCAGATTAATATCATGAACAAGTAATTGTCGATTTGATCCTATAACTAATTAACCTTAAACATGACATGCTGGTTAACCTATATCTGTTAGTGTTTATCGATATTCAGTTATAACTGTATTACCTGCTGTATACCATGATTTGATTGGAATATATGATTGTGAAGTAGATATTTTACCTGACTGATTACATCATCCATATACACAAATTTATGACTTGTGCCCTGCCATTGTCACGCCCCGCTTACCGGTATACGGCGAAGGGGACGCGACTGGTCCGCTACGTATTTACTGTGAAGTAAATACGCTAAGCGTATCTAAGCAATATAAAAGTAATCACAAGAGACAAGAGATATAAAAATAACATCAACTTTATTTATTAACATTTTTTTGTACAATGCATGAAAAGGAAATACAACTGAAGTAAAAACGATGCCTAAACAACGGCATAACAGGAAATTAAAAGTACTGAATGGAAATGTACAATGTCTAGAGCTCGGGGTCTTCGAGGACTGATCCAAGTCTTCACTAGTGGGCTCGATCGCTGCTGTGTCCAGATCACCTGACGACATTCAAAGAAGAAAGAAATAGAATATCGTCAGCGAAAAGGCCGCTCAGTAAGTCCTAAAATTAAGGAAGAAATAGAAAAGACAGAATAAGAAAGTATCTTTTAAAGTTGTATAATATTGTAAAATATTGTGTTAACGCTGTTGTTTGTATCTTAGTACAGAAAGATGCCAGTGTATACGAAAGGGGTCTTTATATGCTAGAGATCAGGGCAAACTGAAAGTACAAGGAACCGTTATGCCACGGTACAACAGCAACAGGATTCATGTTAGGTGTCTTAATCTTACTGTCTCGTACCACTTTTAACACCTTCCGTACCAATCTACCCCTTAAACCTCGTAGTGTTTTGATTGTATTGTTATATTGTATTGTATAAGTTGTATAGTTGGATGACTGACCGAAACCATGATATCAGTAATGGATATAAAGGATGTAACTGGAATCATATAAATGGAATAACTGGAGAACCATATAAGTGGAATGTATATCCATGGTTTGGTTCAGTCAAGTTGAATAGATTGATAACTAGATTCATGGATTCGTGTGTTCATGTTGAATTGTAATATTGTAGATTTATATGGTACTTGAATCATATTCAAGTCGGATTATGATCAGACTCAAACCCGAGTCAGACAGTTAGAAAAGTAAATTGAAATCCTGATTGTTTTGATATTATCGGTAACCGTTGCACATGGGCGGCAGGATTTGTGTCTTTTTCAAAGACGATTACCTTGTTGATAACACCGTTATTAAGTTGTCTACCTTAAATAGGCAAGCACTCACTTCTCCAGCTACCTGAGGCTCAATAGATTGGTCCCGCTTAAACCTATGTTTACTAGGGTCCTTAGGGTAATTTATACAATTTGAGGGGGTTTTATATAAAAATAATTTTGTATGGTTTTTAAAATACAACTCAAATATTTAATTATCATATTTATGTACATAAAACAATTTAATGATCAAGATAAATATGTATGCATGTTCGAATAGCATGAATGAGTCAAGTATATTATTCGAATAACTACCATAAACAATGCTGTAAAGAAATATTATGTACGACTAATTAATCAAGTCAAACGAACGCGGAATATAAACAAAAATATGTCTCTAAGTGTTTTGAATGCGTAAGTTCCAGTTTCACCTAAATACGACTACCGATTTGAGAGATATATTTGTTTTCGTATCGTTGCGCAAAACAGATCAGAATATGTTCAGCACCATCACATATTTTTAAAACACAGTTGGAGTTAATTTCCATCAGGTTTCAGGTTACGAAGATTATTAGAAAATTGTAGGTATTTTGAAGTACTTATCCAAAACACCAAGATTCATATGATTTGGATTTCTGAAGCTCTAGTTATAATCGTTTTAATATCAGCGTTTAAAACAGAAATTCAGATTTCTGGACAGCAACTATATGTTATATTGCAAAGCCTATATAGGGTTGTTTCATGCATTTATAAGTAATAAAGTGTACATAAAATGATAGTTCTATCAATTGTGTATCTACACATCTAAATTTTGTCACGAACGGATATCGGGAGTTTGAGTTATGTCTAATTTAAAAACAGTGTGTGAATCAGGACAGATTCTATCCAGATTCGTTGCTTAATATTGTAACGCAGTTTTCTTTATCTTACGTTGATTTTCAGTAAAAACTTAAAACTAATAAAATCTAGATTATTCGATGTAGATATCTAAAACACCTAAGTTTGCTCAATTTGGATATAGGTATACCAAGTTATGTATCCTAAAAGTTGACCAATAGCTGCAGTTTTCTATTTTACGAACAGTGAATAAAATCGATATAATTCCTAAACCGTTAAGTGATTCGATCTAAAATTTTTACAGTATGAAAAAAAAAATATATTCTATCATATGTAAATTTCATGAAATTTCTAGAAGTACAAATTAATTTCTAAAAATTATTTTAAAGGTAAAGATATTGATATGTATATTAAAATCGGCAAAAAGATTAACTAGTATTTTTATGCAAGCTTCATCTTTTCTTTTAATAACCAAACCGATTCTATGAGATATAGTAAATATATTGTGGCATGAAATCTATGTTCTCACCGCTCATAATAAACATTTATAGTCATGAACAAAGAATTGAAAACACTTTAATTTGAACAAGAGACAATAAGGTATTATTAAACCATATATAACCATATGTATCTAGACTTATATATATGTATATGTTTATGTTTATTTTTCTCTTAAGGATTACGATATGGAAAAAAACGGGTTCACGAGATATGAAAAGAGAAGAATAAAGAGATGGAGGGAGGGAGGGAGAAGGGACTTATATGCACAAGCCGGTATTGTCACCGGGCTTGTCTATCCGCCGATAGCCTCGCGTTAGTAGCGAGACTTTCTTGAAGACTTCTTCATGTTCTTCTTCTTGGACTCTAGGTGAAGAGGAAGAAGCGAGAGATAGAAAATGTAAGGAAGGAAAAGATAGAGGAGGACAATAAAGATGGTATAATGGTGAATTATGTATAATAATATATGCATTTAACATGAGAATTAAAAGAGAAATGAAAGGTCACCATTCATTTTGGAAATGAAAGGTCTCATTTGTAGGTTATGAGAAGAATAAAAAATGATAAAAAATAATTGCAAGAATGGGGATTTGAACATATGACTTATGGAATAACAATGCAAAGACTTAACCAATGAGCTACAAAATTGTTCATGCACATATTTAATTAGAATTAAATATATGATGTTGCTTAAAAAGAAAATGGGCTTTTTAGATGGGCTGTAGAGAATAAGAATAATGGATTTGGGTTAAATATTTATGAAAGGAAAAAATAAGAATGAGAAGTTAAAAACTTAAATATAAGAAAAAGAAATTGTACCTAGAAAACTATACATAATAGATTGAGAAATAAAATAATAATAAATTTAGGAGAAAACGGAAAATACCAAGTACAAATAAATACGGTATATTATTGAAGAGAGATAATACAAATGTATAAAGATTTTGGGGTCGTTACAGCCATCCTGTTACTATTACCGTTATCATGCCGGTACCTGTTATCTGTAATACCTACCGATACCAATAATCCTGACTTGTTGTCCTGATGGACATGACCTGTTGTCTAGATACACATAACATATACCTGCCTGTTCCTATGTTAGTATTAGGTAAATATTATTCATGCTTGACTTGAAAAACGAAACCTGAGGGAATGGGGAAATAAAAGTATAACTGAAGTGTAACATAAAAGGATATTACATATTTCCATAGTTCCGGGGGGTAACGGAATAAAATCATTCTTGATTCATACATCTTGCATCCGTGATCCTAGGGGGTAACGGGATATATCTTGTGTCCGTGGTCCCGAAAGATAACGGGATATATACTTTTGAGTTATATGGAGGAGTACATTCATTGGTTTCAAATACCTGTAAAATAGTTAACCTAGAAACAGACTTTAGGATACACGTGACATGTTTGAATACCTATAGCCTGCTGTTATAACACCTATGATTGATTTTGTTTATACTCATACCTCACTCTTACACGCGACATCCTGTATAGCATACTGTTCAGTTTATTATTATTATTATTATTATTATTATTATTATTATTATTATATTTATGACGCACTGATATTTGGGTTTTGTATGATCCAGATCTTTGACCTTAGCACAGGAGGATCGTGGGTACCTTGTCAAGATTGCGGATCAGTGATGAGCATTCCGCTGATATAGTTTTTATTGTGGTTTAGGTATTCTTATTTCTTCTTTGGATCTTTACTGTTTCCGCTATCGTTTCCTGTTATCGTTCTTGTGGTTATTGGACATGTTTAAAGATAGATATTTATATTATTGTTCTTGATTACTGATTGACAGCCTTAATATGACTATGGAAGGATGTTTCCTTACCGTAGATAGTATGGCTAGTTTTGTCGCATTCCGTATTTACATATTTTGGGAAGCGGGGCGTGACAGAAACCCAATTCGTAACTCAACAGTTCACTACTTGCCAGAGACTGATTACTCGATACGAGTTTCGGGCTCCGGAATGATGATGCTGACATCATTCATCTGTACATGATATTATTTTACTGCCTAACGACACGTCTCGGATTCAGCCCCAAGAATCATGACCGTAGTCCCGGACACGCACATGATACTATTAAGTTACATCGAAAATTTTATTGATTGGTTTCAAATACCTTTAGAATAGATAACATAGCAACATGAACTCTTAAGACACACATGATATGGTTGATACTGATATTTTGCTTGTTGCATCACATATACTGTTATCGCTTATTGTTTATACTCATGACATCCCATTCTTGTACATAACATACTATATCACCTATTGTTTATATTATTATTATAATATTTATGGCGCACTGACATCTAGGTTTTGCATGCCCAGATTCTTTGACTTTAGCACATGAGGATTGTGAGTATGTTGACATGATTGCGGATCAGTGAGGAGCATTCCACTGATATAGCTCTTGTTATAGTTTAGGTATTCTTGTTTCTTCCTTGGATCTTTATTGCTTCTGCTTTCGTTTCCGATTATTGTTTATCATGGCTATTGGATATATTTAGAAATAGATATTTATACTATTGTTCTTGATTATTGATTGACAGGCTTAATGTGACTATAGAAGATTGTTTCCTTACCGTAGGTAGCGTGGCTAGCCAAGTTACATCCTGAAATTTTGGTATCTTGAAAAGCGGTGCGTGACAGTGGTGGTGATGGGTGGGTAGTGCTGATGGTAGTGGCGGTGGTGGTGGTGATGGTGGTGAGTGTTGATGGTGGTGGTGGGTTAGAAGGAGGAGGAGATAATGGTGGTGGAAGGTGATGGTGGCGGTGGCGACGGGTGGGTGGATGGATGGTGCTAATGGTAGTGGTGGGTGTTGATGGTGGTGAAGGTGGTGGTACTGATGGTAGTGGTGGAGTGGTAGTGGTGTTGGTGAGTGTTGATGGTGGTAGTGGGTTAGGAGGAGGAGACGATGATGGTGGATGGTGGTGGTGGATGGGTAGTGCCGATGACAGTGGTAGGTGTTATTGGTGGTGGTGGATTTAGGTGATTATGGTGGTGGAAAAGAGGATGGATGGTGGTGATGGGTTAAGAGAGAAGAGAGAGAAAGCAGAGAGAGAGGTGAGGGGAGCTAAAGAAGAGGATGAAAGCGGGAGGGGCGGAGGAGAAGAGGATGAAGGCGGAGCATAGAAGGAGGCGGGGCCAGAGGAGGAGAGAAGAGGGAGGCGAGGGCACGGAGGAGGAGGAGGGAAGCGGGTGAGGGGTATTTTCGTCTTTACTCAGTCATAACTAATCATGATTAAAGGTTAACATAATAGAAACAAACGGGAGCGGGGTATTTTAGTTAACGGAGAATTTTCGAGTGGGTTATTTAAAAATACTAAAATATGAGTGGGGTTTTATCAAAATATGTGATTTTGAGGGGCAAAATATAAAAAAACCATTACATCCACATGTTCCAAATTATCTTATGATTTTTATGTAATATTTCATTTGACTTCCTAACAAAACATTGCCCTGCCACTTTTAGTGAAAATTCCTATGCCGGGCCCTAGGTGATCACGTCTAATTAGTGTCACATACAAAGATGATGTGTGCAATTGACCCTTAAAAATTGATTGGAATGTCATTAAAGATTATAAGTAAAGAATGGTTATGCAATTTTAATACATAACAAATTAACTACACAACACACTCAAATCCTTGATGTGGAGACCGGACCATGCACTTAAATATGGGACCCGTTGATTTTGTAAGTATTGTCATAGAAAATGATCGTTGGATGAACACTTTTTCCCGAAGATTATATAATAAATGATAGTCTGATCACATCCTAAGTCTATGGTCATGGAAAATCTGACTCATTGGGAAACAAATAATAACTTGATTTTAGATAAACTTATGGGCAAATTGTCAAAAAAACCCAAGCACTTTTTTCCGCTATCAAAAACTCCATGGCCTCGATACGGTAGTCAAACCTTCTGGAAATTATTATATCTACATAGTATCCTGTTATATCTAACCAATTCATACAAACTATTTAAATATCGCAGAAAACGGTTCAAATATCACAGACAGCTGCTTAGATATCGCAAAAAACTAGATATGGCAGAAAACCACTAGAAATCACAGGTAAGGGTTTTTTGACAGGTAAAAACTTTTTTAGGAAGGTTTTGACTACAATTTCGAGGTCTGAGGATTTTTGACAATGGAAAAAAAATGCTTGGTTTTTTCTGACAATTTACCCTGAACTTATTTATTAAGCCTTTTATAACCATTGATTTTACTAACCTTTACTTTCTCTTTTTTGATGCAAAACTCTTAGTAAGACCGGACAAATAAGCAACCATGACAATCATGACCGGACAAATAAGCAACCATGACAATCATTACGTCTCTAATAAAACACAACTCATCATACTCGACAACAACATCCAATGCTCCGGCATTTGCTAGAAAAGCATTTCCTTGATAGAAAATGGGAGTAGCATGTGAAGACTCAAAACTCTAAAAACAACCAAGCCAATACCATATATCATCAACCATGACAATCATTACGTCTCTAATAAAACACAACTCATCATACTCGACAACAACATCCAATGCTCCGGCATTTGCTAGAAAAGCATTTCCTTGATAGAAAATGGGAGTAGCATGTGAAGACTCAAAACTCTAAAAACAACCAAGCCAATACCATATATCATCAAGTATCAATCAATTTTATAATGCCAAAACTTAGAAGATGAGCATCATGTTTAATTCATCCTATATGCAAATCTGAATCACCATCTAACCAAAAGCTGAATCGACCGACCTTGCTCCTCTAGCAAACACAAAGGGGTCATTCCTAAAAGTCATAAAGTAAAAAGTGCACAGGAGAGTAAATTTAAATCCTAGAGATGCACAAAATACAATCCCAAACTAAGTGTAGCACCATTCAAATTCATCTGTAAACCAAGAAGCAAAACCAAACTTCTCTAATTCCAAACCTACAAATCAATTACAACACATATTACTCCAATACTAACATTTTTCTCAAATCAAAAATAATAACTAATTTTTTTTTATTTAAAAAAAGGTATCAACCATCACTCGTCAATATAAAAGCTAAGAGCACGACGCCAAGGGCAAAAATAATAGTAAGCCCTGCAAATGCCCAGATAGCCCATTGTGAAGAACTCCACGTCTCTTGACCAGCTAACTCCACTTCTTGTAGAACCTCTCTAATCTCATCTATATCAGAATCCTTTGCGGCATGCATCAGTCTTCCTTGGACCTCGTCAAGTTTAGAAAGTCTTCTAACTTTCGATGTGTCTTTAGCTGACCATATAAAACCGGTCACTTTCCAAAGAAGGATGCCGACATAGATTGCTGCAATGCAATCGACGGTGTAATGGTGGCGCTCACGGACTTCTCGTTGAGTGCTGTGCATGACAAGGAGCCATATTAAAGCAGAAGTCCAACCGCCATATGCTTCCTGATTTTAATAGTATCAAAATGTTAGATACTTAACTAGTGAGAACAAAATTATGCCTACAAGTATATGGTGGGAAGAAAAAGGTTTAATTTAGCAGTTTCAACGAAAGTTAAGGAGAAAACCCCTTCTCACTTTTGTCTATATATATATAGCAAGAGAGCACCCTAACCTTTATAATAAAGAAGCATTTTATGATGATATTTTCATTTCTGCAACTCTTCTCCCAAAATACCCCTTAGTAAAAGAACTGGGTTTGCGGTGTCGGTTAAAAACTGGGAAAAAGTGACAAAAAGAATAACGTTGAGAACGTATCTAGTAATAAAAATGAAGAGGCTTTTTTGCAATGTATCTTGATGGATGCATGAGCATTATGATACATTACAAAAGGGGCACTTTCAGTGTAACACGACATTTCATGCGATAGTTTTATTTTACAGTATGACTAGAATTTAGGATTTTTGAGGTACAGTTTCTATTTATTTTGGTTCTCTTTTGTACTCGTTAACACCAATTGATAGTTAAGTATGAACGAATGTTCCAAGCCTGGAATGTTTTGATCTGAAGTACTAGCATTGAATATTTAAGTGTTTCTTATCAATATTAATCTTATCATATTTGAGCATGCTTCACAGATAGTTAGCTAAACTTTTTGGTCCCCCTTTTGTTTTAGTTCATCCACATAGTTCTTTTGCTTTAGGCTTCTAGTTCATTGCTGAATGCTTCTTTAGAATAAAATTGCTGTAAATTCCCTCTCTTTGTAGGTTAAACTACAGAGTTTTCTGGAAATCAATTTCTTATAGCCTGTAGATAACAATTTCAAATTCAAGCTGCTTTCAATAGTCAACTAGGAAGCAAATATTTTCATGGAGCATAGGTTACATGGCTACCATATATCAGGATTTTTGTGAGCATTTTAAAAAAGACACGGCAGCCTGTGAAATGTTAGCTTATCCATTGTCACCTTTATTTTTTGCTTACACTAACTTGGTGCCTGCATGCTACATGTGAACTAATTGTTTTATCACACTGTTATGTTGGGTGATTCATAGATGCGGAGACCTCAAGACGAGGATATGATGATATCTTCCTTTTATTGCAGGAGACAGCGCTGTAGACGTATCTAATGTAATTCTGCAAATTAATGAGCCGAGGTTGCTTTACATAGTACACAACCTTAGTTGAACATTCGACAACCAATTTTCTGATTTGGATCTTGTTCGAGGACCAAGTAGAAACAAATCCCATGAAACTTAGAAGGATACATCGGATGTAATTTAATTTATTCACAAAATTGTTTATTGTCTTCAGAATGTTGGTTAAATTCATGATGCTCTAAATGTCAGTGTAAAGGAGATGCTAGCTATGTATATGTTAGTTTAGGGAAAAATCAAAGATTATCATGGACTGACCAACACTTTCACCGACCAAGGGGGGGCAGTGGGTATTGGATCTCAAAAGGCTTTAACGGTATCCATAGATCTATCTGAAACCTTGATGGCTAGTCCAAATCCTATGGCTGTAGAAAAAGTTAAGAAAAATGCTTGCTACCATCGTTACTTCTTATACTGCTTCAAAAACTATTTTCTTCTTGTTCTTACATAATTGAACTTCGGTTTACAGTGATGATATTACTTGATATCGAAATTTCTATGAATTTTCTACCAAAATGGCAAAATGTACAAGCAGCATGCAATTATGAGCTCCAATATCTTAGGTATTGAAAATGACTAATAATGCTAGAGTTACCAAGTCTGCAATATCGTAAACAAATGGGCTTCTGCTTGACTGCTTCCATAATTTTCTAAGTATGCTTGTATTTTACTTATTTTACCAAACCATCCACATATATCCTACAAACTATTTATAGCTTAAAAATGAAATGACAAAAAAATATTAACCTTGTGGATTGTGGGTTTTATTATAGACCACAATATTTGGTCCCTTCTCAAAGCACGAGATATCATCTCAAGGAGAATGGATCTCAACACAACCATCCAAAGAACTTCAATCTGTCATGCTTTCCTATGGTATGCAGTAGCAAACTTTGGGAATTTAAGTCTTGTGTCACAAATTTAAGAACTGCACCACCAGGTTTTCAATATCTTACACAAGTCAAGATGGTACAAGCATGTGCTGGGTACATAATTTTCTTCAAAGGAGAATATGAAGATGGGTTCAATATTGATATGGTAGAAGTTAAGGCACCACCAAATATCCATGTGCAACCCGATGAAGATTCAGATGTTGCTAAACAAACAATGAATACTCAAATAACACCTACAATATTCATTATTTAGTTTAGTAGTTTCATAAATTTTAAGCATGTTGACCATAGTATGTGTGTTTTACTTTTCTTTTGTTTTTTTTTTTAAAATTCAAAAAAGAAAAAGAAAAAGAAAAAAAGAACACCTGCAGTAAAATGGAGACTAGATGGCAAAGGATATGTGGAACTATGCTAATAATGTGACTACATGACAATAGTAATTTTAGTGAGGTTTTAGTAGGGTAAAGTAGCATAACAGTGTTATTCTTTGGCTTTGTTTAAATCCAACTATGTGTTTGGACTATCTTAGTTGTGCTCATTAATGTAGAACGCCATTTCCATGTTTAAACTAAAATATTCAAGTCGGATTGAATTTCAGAATCCTAAGCATTTTCAGACTGGAAAATTTGGAAATTCGGTTTGAAATTCCGGATCACAAATTCCACGGTAGTTGTTTCTTTATCGTGATTGATGTTTGTTTGGTTAACATTTCAGTTGAGCGTTCAGTTATTTCTGTTAGGATATGTATTTGTTGATTCAGTTGTTTTCGTTATTTAATTTAGTGGTTGGTTCAGAAATTTTTAAGATGGCAGTTGGCAACATTTATTTTCGAGGATAATTCATATATGAATTCGAAGATAATTCATATATGAACAAGTGTTTTAAGCATCGGTCTGCCACCGATAATACCAGTTAGAGGTTTAGAGCTTATGATATTTAGAAAAATTAAAATTTCTAATAAAAATGGGTATGTGCAATGTCAGCTTCTATAAATACTACTTGATGATATTTCTCTTGTATTACGTGATCCAATATTCTGGCTACATAAAACTCATAGTTCAGATCATTGTCAACCTATAACCAAAAGGCCCAAAACTCATGTGCATTAACTAATCCTTAATCCAACATCTACCTCTAATATGAACAATTATAGATAAGAACACAGCTGTTGGCATGAGTAAATGCTAAATCATCATATAAAGTTAGAAAAGGCAGAATAACATACTGTCCATGCCATAGCAGTCAGTACAGCGACAAGCATGTGACCACTGTACATGAGGTCATTGCAGCCACCACTGGCTCTCTTCAACAACTGATACCATGAAGATGTATCAGAAACTGCAGGCCTCAATATATCTACGAGGAAGCTCATTTTACCCCAATCTGGCCGGTATTCACCAGGATATTCCCCAACAGTTGCTTTAAGAACACAAACAGGTATATGTATTTGCATCAGACAAAGTTTTGAGGCATTTCAAGCCACTAACCATCTAGCACGGCTACGTGTGCATCAAAGAAAACATTGGAATATATAATTACATTTTTTTCATCTTTATAATATTAATGGACGGATATATACCATTTTAAGGGTTTATAGGCAAAAAATCATATTACGAGTAGCACTTTTTTGTAAAACTTTATTACACACGTACAAATATTTGAGGGCTTTAATTGCAGAGGGGTAGATTGAAAGTAATGGTGCCATATGTCATCCATACGAGTTGACTGGATGGCCCTCAAAGAGTTCCATGGATAAAATAATTGCAAACTCTTGCATTTTACTAACATATATAATAGTTTTTTAATCTTATTTGATGACTTACCATAATGTGTATCACTCTGGATTAGCCTGCGAATGGCCATAGGATCAGAAGCATATGGCATGAAATATTTCTGAGCCCAAGGGTGAGGATGTGAAGGAACTTGATATCGGGAATCGGCACACCAAGGACGAAGTGATGGGAGAATAGTAGAAATAAACGTTATGAGCCGAAGAAGACGGCCTATAGCCATGGTGAACATGTACCTAGCAGCGAGTCCAAGGCCAGGAGCTTTGACAGACTCGAATAGCACGGAGAAACCCAGCATCATAAACAGCATTAAATAATGATGAAGCCCAATGATGCGAGCTCTTAATATATAGACCACCACTTGAGGAAGTTTCTCGTTGAGTGATAAAAGGAGCCACTGGCCAGTATCAGGAAGAGGAGATGCAGATCTGTCAATATATAACAAGTCTCTCGATATAAACTCAACATTGACTAAAAAAACTTGCTACCGTAAAATCTGTAACTTATATGATGGTGAAAATCTTCAAGAAATTGGCTAGAAGCTTTTTTAGAGCGAAGAACAGAATGACATGCAACCGATATTAAGGCAAAGTTCCGAGGATCCTGTTGGCTAAAAGAAAAGGCTTGCAGAAAAAAAATTATATAATGGTATGCATACTTCATGAGAATAAGCATAAGAAAGGCATTGAACTCAGCTGGGATAAGTAAAAAGAAAGAAAAGGGGAGCGTAAGTTATAACCATATAATTTTTCTTTGTTCAATTAATAAGATATTTTAGTCCAAACACTCCAGAGTTTCAGCTGCTTGAGATCAGAGTGATAGCTTTCAGAGAAGTGGAAATTGGTATACTTTTGAAAATCCAACAAGAAGTGAAGAGGCATTCCACCTGAATGCATGCACAATGCTCCATAACATTTTGCAAAACAACACAAACTATAGTCTTTGTCAAATTGACAAAGAAAACACAATAATCAAATTATAGGTTTACAACAGCTTAACATTATTCTCTTGTCTTAGATGAGATAAAGAAGTCCAAAAAATGACAGTCAAGGGATGGATATCGTTTAATACAAGTATGTCGGACCAAAATGGATTATTTTGTGTGCTGAAGTTCAGGAGAAGAGAGATGTAATTATGATACTGGAAGAAAAGTATTTATAGCAGTATCCACAAGAAGTCTACTAAAATGGAAGAACTTGCATTAAGCAAACAATCCCTTCCTCCTATTTTCGATTGCAACTGCGTAATGCCAAAAAAGGACATTTTGGATCATGAATAGATTGCAATGCATGAGAAACAAATTTCCAACTAATCAGCTTATTAACGAGAAGCCAAGAAGAGGGAATTGGTGTAGTAGCAGTAGCATAATATGGAGGAAGGAAATCCAAGGTTCGAATCCTGTAGGAGGTAAATGGGGGGGTTGGGGGGGGGGCTACACCTCTTTTGCAAGATTAAAAGGAAATGATCTTCAAAATTCCGAGTAAATAATGTATGCCCTTATAACGTCATCAAAATATTCATCACTCGAGCCATTTGGAGGCCTACCATGACACTGCTACGGAGATGCAGAAACACTAACAATCACATCCTACACAAATATCTTAACTAACCTCTTACCCCCATTTTCTCATGCATGTACAAAGTAAATTTATTATTAGAGACAGTGTACAAAGTAAATTTATTATTAGAGACAGTGTTGGCACTTGGCGAAATTGACCTAGGCTTGCATGGTAACCTAGAGTAAAACCTCTTGGTTATGTGAATCTGCAACATTAACAACAAAAAGAAAAGGCTTTATGACAATTCTTAGGTTTGTCTTTGTTGTGACCTTATAACTACATGTCAAAGTATTTAAAGCAGTATCCACAAGAAGTCCACCAAAATGAAAGAACTGTTGGTTTTGAAAATATTTTACTAAAATAAAATCGAATATGTATTTTGTATTATAGGACCGAGTTGACCAAGTTTGACTTGAGGTTGACTTTTGACCGTCGGTGAATGGGTTTGAATTAGACATTGATAGCCACTGTCAACAACTGCTAGCACCCATTCACAACCTTACTTCCCTCAAAGAGAATCGATTTACAAAATGATTTTTAATTTCACCAAAGTACATGTCTTTTGAATTAAAGGTTTCTCCTAACAAAGATGCCTCCACAATTGGTTAATTGTTTAGAAACACTTCGCAGTGAAAGGTTTAAAAGTAATCTTTCAACTCTATAAATTATATCTCTTCTCACTTATCTTGGATCAAACTATCTTTTATAAGACAAAATTATTTTCTATTAATACAAGAGTTGCAAGGATCTTGAGATCGGGTGTTTAGTCAAGATTGCTATTTGCCGGTCTTATGGACTTCGTTGCATCCTAAAAGTGTATTGCCCTGTAACCTATTAGCAAACTCGATCCGAATGGAGGGCAATAAGCACTTTAAAGATACCATTGCTCCACTAGCCTCGAAGCCTACAAGGCGGTTTTTATTATTTTATTAAACTACTATTTTCCGTCTACATCTACTCAAAATTTCTAACAATTTTAAAGTGCTCATTCATGAAAGCTGGAAATGGAATTTCAGAGTTGCATCATTAAAACCGTGTATGTGGGCAAGAAAGGGTTGGGTAGAAAACACATTCGGGATTTGTTGAAAAGTCGTCTCTCAGTTTAATAATCCAAAGATAAAAAAGCTAAGTTTTCTTTTTCCTATATGAATGGTTGTATGCATGCAATTGTTTATATTTTTATCATGTTGTCCATAGTATATTTATATTGAATGGGCTAATACTTGAACTAATTATAGGACTGTACACAACATATATAATTCTTTTTTCTTTATTTTTATACCATAGATTATGGTCTCAAATCATGAAAAATATTTGGTCATTAAAAGATGTTTTGACTTCTGTATTATTTAAGTATGTGTGCACCTAATCAAATTGGTATTTAATTAGAAGCTCTGGTTTTTTTATTAATTTATCCTTATTTTTAATAATTATTCAAGAGTTTGTTCACATTGACAGAATATTGAAGGTTATTTAGTTTCATAGGCAATCAAATATATATAGATAAAGATTTGTTGCTTTGAAGGTATTAGTAAACTTATTAACATAACGGAATGATCCTTCTCATACAAAATGTATAGATTTTGCAAATGAACAGATTTTATTTATGTAACCTTTTAGTGGATCAAGATTATGGTTATATATGCATGCACTTATTTTCATGAAAGTTTTATTTCAAATGTCATTTATAAAATAAATCGGTGCTTATTCTTCTTTATCCAGAAATCTTTGATAAATTGTGAAAATTTATGGCTACATATAACTCAAACTTTGACACTTAATTAGAACCATGTGCAGAGATATTTGTCAACATATAATGCATCACACACACACATGGGTTTTATGCATTTGATTCCATATATATATATATATATATATATATATAATGGAGGAAAGATGCCATAGAAGGGAATTTCCTCCTATGGCGTCGAAAAAATACCCCTTCCCTCATTTTTTTCGACGATCGGCACCCATCATCTTCATCGTTATCATCTAAGATGTGGCTACATCAAATTTCATGTGATTATATAACTTTTTCACCGTTGATTTAGCAATGTAAAAAGTTTTATTGTCGGTAAATCGTTAATTTTGAACCCACTAAATCAACGGTGAAAAAGTTGTAGAATCACATGAAATTTGGTGTACACATATCTTAGATGATAACGATGAAGATGGTGGGCGCCGATCGTCGGAAAAAATGAGGAAGGGTGTATTTTTTTGACACCATAGAAGGAAATTCCCTTCTATGGCCTTTTTCCTCCAGTATTCTCTCTCTATATATATCATTTAATCATAGTGACTCTAAATTATCTTCTGAAAGTTTTGAATATGGAATAAAGGTACCTGTCGTCCATATACTCTGAAATAAACTCGTTTAAATATTGTTATATTTGCTAAAGTTTCATTTCTTCAGAAAATGGGATATGGTGGTAGTGATACTTGGTTTCTGAAAAATAACTATTTGGTTAGTACTTAACTGAATATCACTTTCGAAAATGAGTACAACAACTACAACAACCGAGCGTTTTATCCTAAGCATATGGGGTAGACTACATGAACCAACATGAGGATCACGTCGGGTCGAGCACATGATTTCCTCTTACTCCACTCACTCTTATCGAACAATATACTTTCATTAAGGTCTTTGGCATCCATATCTTTTCGTATCGCCTCCATCCACGTTTTCTTTGGTCTCGCTTTCACTCTTTTGATTTGGCCTAAATCAAGAATATCCATTCATCGAATCAGTGTTTCCATAGTTCAGTGTCGCACATAACAAAACCATCTTAGACTGTGTTCTCGCATCTTTTCCTCCACGGGTGCTACATCAACCTTTGCACGAATATCCTCATTTTGCACCTTATCTTTTCTAGTGTTACCATACATCGAACTAAGTATGTGCATCTCCACTACATGCATCTTCAGTGCAGGATGTTTCTTCGGAGCCCGACATTCTGTACCATATAATAAGGCATGATGAATAACGCTTCAATAAAACTTCCCTCTCAACCTTAACAAAAAATCACAATCGCACAAAATCCCCGTTGCGCTCCTCCATTTCAACCAACCAGCTAGAATTCTCTGGTTGGCATCGCTATCGATCTTCCTATCCTTTTGGATGATGGAATCTTGATATCTAAATTGTTCGCTCGGTAATATTTCTTGCCCATTCGGTGTGATATCACTGTGAACTTGACTTCTCTGTTTACTAAATTTGTATTGCATATATGTTGTCTTGAACCTATTCAATCTAAACTCCCGAGATTCCAACGTTTGCTCCATAACTTCAATTTGGTATTAACCCCTGCATTTGTCTCTCTTACCAAAATAATCTCATCAACGAATAACATACACCAAGATATCTCATCCGGGATAATTTTAGTAAGCTCATCAATCACTATGGCAAACAAGAATGGACTTAAAGAACATCCTTAATCCAAGCTTATTGTGATCGGAAAATCACTCGTAGGCCGCCGCAAGTTTTTACATTTGCCACTACATCATACATTTTCTTGACTATGTCAATGTACCTTATTGGGACTCTCTTCTTCATCATTATCCACCATAATATCTCTTTAAGTGCCTTGTCATAAATTTTCTCTAAATCAATAAAAACTATATGCAAATCCTTACTTTCTCGAAAACGTTCGACAAATTGACTAAGCAAATGAATAGCCTCTATCGTCGATCGTCCAGACATGAGCCAAAACTAGTTATCTGTTATCTTAACATTCTGCCTTAGCATGTGTTCAATCACTCTCTCCCAAATCTTCATGGTGTGACATGAGTTTTATTTCACGTTAGTTTGAGCAACTTTGAATGTCACCCTTTTCTTGTAAAGAGATACAAGGGTACTCATATTCCACTCATTTAGCATCTTTTTGGTTTGCCACATCTTATTAAACAGGTCCGTCACTCATCTAACTCATATCTCTGCTAGGCATCTCCATACCTCAATCAGAATTCCGTCTGGACCAACAGCTTTCCTTGATTCCATCATCTTCAAAGCTTCTGTGATCTCAGGCATTCTTATTCTACGTATGAAATCACGGTTTATATCTTGAGATTGAATGACAAGTCCATCAAAATCCTTAGTAAAGCTCTTATTGAACAATTTATCAAAATAATATCTCTATCTTTTCTTGATATTCTCATCTCGAACTAAAACCTTCTGACCTTCATCTTCAACGTATTTCACCGCACATAAGTCTCTGATCTTCCTTTCCCTCATCCGAGTAATCATGTATATATCATTTTCAGCCTTCTTGGTGTCCAACTTCTCGTACACCTCTTTGTAGATCTTAGCCTAAAAAATACTTGTTCTCTTTATGGTTTTTTGAACTTTGAAAATATTTTTCCCAGATAAATTCAATTTTTTATTAGTAGAGTATATAACTTATTCTGAATGTTTGACTTTTATGAATGATCTTTGTTAATGCTATTCTTATCTTAAATTATGAGGTTCATTAAATTATGCGTTATAAAATACATTTATATGAAATATATGCTTATGTGATGTGAATTTATAGTTTACTTGGATCTAATAAAGGAAAACAACCATGTAATTTTCTTAGAGTGGTTGTGACAATGAAAAGGCATTCTTCTAACAGACATGCTAGATGGGAAGATACATATTTTATGGAGATGTTGGGTAGGAAGATGTGTATTCCGCGAACAGGTATTGCTTGGATGCGTCAAATGGAAAGATGCATTTTGTGGACATGTCAAAAGCAATGAAAACACAACTCAAATGGTTGAGCAGAGATAAGTTCTATGTTTATAGAAATTAATTATATTTTTTAATATAAAAAAGAGGATCATGGGCTCACTTATCTTCTTAAAGAAATAAGTTATTTGATATTTATACAAACAAGCATAAAAACCAGTAGATTTCCATCTTGCACCGCTAACCTGTTAGATGACATAACCAAATCAAGGCTTGGAACTAAATTCTTTGAGAGAAAAAAGTAAAATTATTCCAAACCAAGTTCCCTGAAGAGAGTAAGGAATTGCTCATACCATGTTAATTCTTTATAGAGGTCCCCCTTCTACTTTCATTATAGCCACAGATCTAGAACCCCTAACCTTGCAACAACATCATTAAAGATGGAGAAGATAGAAACCATTTGATTTAAGGATTAAGAGCTCTAGCAAATAAACAAAGTGCAAATTCAGGAATGCATGAATGACAGACATTTTGGACCATGCATAAATAGCGATGCATGAAAAACAAATTTCCAACTAATCAGCTTATTAATGAGAAGCCAAGAAGAGGGAATTGGTGCAGCAGCATTACATGGAGGAAGGAAATCCAAGGTTTGAATCCTCTTGGGAGAGGAGGGAGGAGGGAGGGGGGTGCACCTCTTTCGCAAGATTAAAAGGAAATGCTAGCAAAATGCAAATCTTCAAAATTCTGAGTAAATAATGTATGCCCTTATAACGTCATCGAAATCTTCATCACTTGAGCCGTTTGGAGGCCTACCACGACACCACCATGAGGACGCAGAAACACTAACAATCACATCCTACACAAATATCTTAACAAACCTCTTACCACCCATTCTCTCATGCATCCACCCTAAGCATGCACAAAGTTAGATTTATTGTTAGAATCGGTGTTGGCACTTGGCAAACTTGACCTAGGCTAAGAAACTGGAATAAAACCTCTGGATTATGTGCATTTGCAACATTAACAACAAAAAGAAAGGCTTTTTGACACTTCTTTTGTTTGCCTTTGTTCTGACCTTAAGCTTAGTATATTTTTGGGAGTAGGGAACTAAGAAAGCGAAATTACAAATGATGAGGGTTTTTTTTTTGCCAAAAAGAACGAATGGATTCCACCTCACCTGTGCCAATCGAGGCCGAGAACGGCGGTGACGAATCGAACGGAGATCATTTCGCAGAGGAGTGAGCAGAGCATGAAGATCAAAGAGGCCACGAAAGGGAGCGCGGCTCTGATCTCGAGGGGCCAGTGGCGATAGAAAGGGGCGCGGGCGGCCGCCGCCAGGGCCAGCGCCGCCCACAGCGCCGGCTGGAGGAGGCCGTGCCAGTAGGGGAATACGTGGCGGAGGTAGTCGATGCCCACGTACGAGATCGCCGCCAGCCCTAGGCCACACCTGATCTTCCCCATTTCTTATCTTCACGTGGGATCTGTGGAGGGTGAAGACACCATAGTTTTTAAAAAAAAAAGGTACGGGTTCGTTGAAATTGGGGAAAATTGCTGCAAAACGCCGTTGAGGGCAGGGGATATTTACCCTTTTTTTAACCGTCTAAACCCTACGACCCATCTGAACGACGCTCATTCTCAGATATTCATCCCAACTCAGAACAGACAAAATTTAGGATCAGACACTTTTTCCAAACTAACAGTGATTTAGACACTTAAAACTATTTAGAAAATTAGCACCGGCCACATTAAGACCACATAGACGCAATATGGGAATGACGGTTGGGATTTTGTTGAAGTTATATTCTACACTTTATAAGTGTGGAATAGATTTTGGCCTCGACCAAGTATCAAATTTTGGCTCACTGAGGCTTATTCCGTATTTTGCAAGTACGGAATAGGTTTTGGGCTCCACCATCTGGATGAGGCCAAATTGCGGAATAGGTTTTGGCCTCAGCTAGAGAGCCAAACATGAAGACTTGGCTCTTTGGAAGAGACTAAGCCTTATTCCGCACTTTGTAAGTACAGAATAAGACTTACCTCCGGCAAGCTAACGCAAAGATCAAGCATTAAGAGTTGGTTCACTGGAGCGCGGAATAAGACTTGCCCCAACCGCCAGCCCTATGTGGCATCCATATGATATTGATGTGATCCAATTATGCTGATTCTCTAAATAGTTTTAAAATAAGTCTAAAGCCCCAGTCAGTTTTGAAACAGTGCATAATCCCAAATTTTGTCCCGGCTCAACCCAAAGTGCACTCCATAAATTTTCAAATCTAGACCAGATGTCGCCCTATAAAGCATTGTAATTGGTTATTAATAGAAAGTTATAAATTATCAGGTTGAATTTAGTTTGTGCAGCCCTAAGGTTTAAAACATAAAACTTATGATATATAATTTAATATTGTTTCTTCAAATTTAAATCTTTTACTCACAAACATAAATGGAAACCTATAGCAAGTATTACCCTTTTTCGATTTTTTTGTTAATTTATAACGGGCCAAGTCCGAAAAATCCTCAAAACCCAACCCATCTATCTGAACTTGAAACTTTTCCGAAATCCGAATTTACATGTTTGGGCATGATGCTAGTTATCTTTTTGAATTTGGTGGGTTTCAGATTTAAGTTTTAAATGTCATTGTAAAAATTTCATCCTAATCAGCCTGCTTTCAATCCTGATCGGGAGAACAATTTATTCTAAAAGAGATCTATAACATAACATAAGCTTAATTAGAGGATAACCGAATTTTCCGTTAACCATGAACAAAAACTAATCCGGCATCTTTAGGCTTGTGGGCCAGTGGCAAAAAAAACAAAAAAAAACTGTATCCTTCAAGTAATTTAAAGCGTTTTAAGGATCTAGGAGCAAATATGAAGATTTCAGGGACTACAAAGCCTTAAGATTTGAGGGACTAATATCGCCAAAACCCAAATAGTCAGGTTTAATATGCAAAATCGTTCCGTCCGCCTTGGCCAAAAACAAAACCAACCCCCCGCCCGATTCCCGTGCGGCGGCGTCATTTCATTTCTGAACCCAAAAAACCCTAAATAGGGTTGAAGAAAGGGGCCAAAATTATTTTTAAAATAAAAAAATAAAAATTCCAAGTCCTCAATTTGAACTCGATTAAGATCGAAGCTCTGAAGAAATCTATCTCGAATCATGCAGCACGACGACGTGATATGGCAAGTCATCAGGCACAATCACTGCAGTTTCATGGCCAAGTAACTAACTCGCTTACTCTCTAATTCTATTTTTTTATAAATTAATTTCTCTCTTTTTTGATTTAGGGTTTCGCTCTAACATCGAAAGATTCCGTCTTTTTGCAGAATCACTACTGGAAATTTCTGTAGAAACCCCTGTAATGTCACCGGCATCTGCAACCGTAGCTCTTGCCCGCTAGCCAATAGCCGGTACGCTACAAATCGTGATCATGAAGGTACATTACAGACACTGTAATCGGCGTTATATTATATGCTTATTTATCAGCAACATAAGCCCAAGAACTTGAATTGTTTTCATTGAGTTTGGTGCATTTCTAAAATATCAGTGTATAATCAAACGACCTTGTTAGATTTTCGTTTCGATGATCGTATTGGATTTGATGGCCAATAAAATGTATATATCATATAGGAAAAATTCCCACCATCATCAATCCATTATAGAGCACAAATATGGGGAAACACATCCTGCAAAATTTGGAGTATGGATGGATTTTAGAATGTTGTACGTGGAGACATCCTTTGTAGGTTTAATCACATAGCTCTAATCAACCATCAATTGGTTTATTAGCACATAACACCCTAGGGTTAGACCCGATATGCCTTAAAAGAAAAGGTTTGACCAGATGATTGACCAACTTAGAGATGTTATGTGCTTAATAAGTTGGTTATAGGATGATAAGTGTGTCTCAATATGCCTTATAAAAAAAGAGAGGAAATTTGCCCTGTTAACCCTAGAGCTACTATGCACTAATAAACCTGAGGGATGATAAACACTAAACGAGATACAGATTAGAGGTTTTAGAGCAATTGTTCTTTTAACTTTTTAATTTTTAAGCATTGTAGGCCTACAATGTCGTGTACGCTAATTTTGGTAATAACAATCACTTATCTGTGCAATGTGCTTTAAAGTGCAGGCTCACCTTTTTATGGCATGGTTTCAAAAGGGTTAGGAGGGTTTGCACAACTAAAGTTAGTGATGCACTCCCCCTTGCAATATTCCGATGAGGATATAATAACATGATGGGCTAAAATAAGCTTATAGGAGAGGCAAAGAAGAATCTAATGTTGCATGGAAGAATATGAAATGGCTTGTAGTAGAGAGTGTAGCCTCTGAAAGGTTGGTGTGATGATGAATCCTATCCATGGATGCAGCAGTGAAGCTTGCCCATTTCTTAAAGGGCCCTTAATAAAATGGATATCGATATTCTTTTCTATTTTCTGTGGATTTGTATCGTAGTAGAGAATTATTCCTCTTACTTGCATCAATAGCTGTTAATCAATTTCTGGATTACATTTTCTCTTGGTATCATGTGCAGGTGTGTTCTACCTATATATGAAAACTATTGGAAGGGCTCACATGCCAAACAGGTTGTGGGAAAGAGTTAAGCTTTCCAAAAACTACGAGAAGGCTATGGAGATTATTGACAAACATTTGGTATGCATCTTTTAAATCACTAACCTGCTAAGTGAAAAGTATGTCAAGTCCGTAGCTAAAGGAATCCCTCTAGTATAATTTATTTGTAAATTTGTAATTGTCAGGAATACTGGCCTAAGCTACTTGTACACAAAATCAAGCAACGCCTCACCAAAATGAAACAATATCGCATACGCATGAGGAAGCTTGAATTGAAAGTGAGGTATTGGCAGCTACCATGTGAAATTATTCCCATATATTCTCTCCTCTATATGTGCATGTAAAAGCTGAAGAATGATATAACTAGGGATGGTTGATTCTATCTGATGGATCTAGTGCGAGATTTGTTAAAACACTTGATGCTTGATTATATCTAATCCCCATGCGATTTTTTTAGGCGGTTTTCCTTTTATGCCTTAAAGCGTGGAAACCCAATACACTAAGTTTATAGAGCTATAGTGGGAGGGATTATGCTCTTTTTGTAGTGTGTTGTTGGCAACTTGGCATGCTTTAAACTTCCCCGATTCTATTTGTATTGTATTGATGGTTCATGGCTTCTTGACAAGAGCTCTAGCTGGGTGTTTTAGATTTTACTGTACTTTCTCATTTCAAAGCACATGGTATCATTGGTTTCCTCATTTGTGATTTCCAGTCTGGTTTAATTTCGATAAATTTTACTTATGTTATTTTCAGTTTCAAATATATAATTAAAAGACATAATTTTATTTTATTTTTTCCATATTGGACACCTGTTTAGAGTTCCTTCTGGTTAATATACTTATTAGAGGATTAAATCATATTTGCTCACGAATTTGTGGCCTAAGCTTATTCTGCTTGATCCTTGATTGCATTCTTCTATTGGAACACCATTTTTGGAAGCACTACCAATTGGAATTGTTGTTTTTATTCTAAAACCTCTAAATTTAATATGAATTTAGTGCTGTTTTCATGATTTCGGTCTGTTGAACCAGGTAAAAGTTTGTGCAAGGCCACCTTTTAGATCATGGGTATCAAGGGGCCTGGGGCTTTAAGATCAGCATCAGAGTGATATTTTTGCCAGCTTTTGCTATCTCATTTCCTGCAACTTTGTATTCAGTGATTTTTTCAATTCTTCATTTACTCCACCCTGTTGGATCTTATTCATCCCTTGTTTAATGGACTGCTAAATTATGTTTTCTCATCTGAGTACTTAATTGGTTCAGGTGATACATTAACCTTGTAGGGCCGATGATCTTCTCTCATAATCTGGCGAGCATGTTCTATACATTTAGCAGTAACATGTTTCCCTGGTTTCATAAGCTAGCAATTTGACGTCTTTATCTTTCAAATCATTGAATAGAATGTTCGGGGATACAAATAGAAAGTTGGAAAATAATTCCCTCTCCAGACCTTGTAGGTCTTATAATTGCTCTTTCCTGTTCTGTCTTATGCACTTATCATGAGCAAATTTTCCTGTTTTTATAGGCGCCGTTTCTTTTTCGTAGTATTTAGGTTGCTGTCCTTTAATGACCCCTTTGTCTTTCAAATCGCTGACTGTTATTCTCCTTAATGAAGTTTTTTTTCATTATCCTTTCTTTAATCATCAACCCTCATTACGTGGCTTCTGCTGCCGTCATGGGAACTTTTTCTGCTTGGCATCATCGGCAGCGTTTGTAGCAAAGCCTGAATTACAGTCTGATCTCACCTCAATAGCCTCTTAATATTGAGAAATCTTGTTTACGTAAACTCTGAACAAGCGAGAACTGTGCCTTGATCCTATATGACCAGCTGATCTCTTCTAAATCCTCCTAGACCAGGGGGAAAAGTATAGAAGGAGAAAGAAAGATGATAGAATTGATATAAGGAATTATGTCCGAACTCTTAGACACAAGGCATTGATAAAGCCAATAGTGGGAAGGAACAATACGCTTCCTGCATACTTTATTAGTGTTATGATTATTTTTCTTTACATGCTAACATACCTTGTCACCACTCACCAGCAATAAAACATTGCAGCTTTACATGAAGACCTTTCAGAGAGAGAGAGATATTTGGCGTTGCCCCATCGGGAGTGCTCCAAATATTATTTAATTAGCATAAAGGTTTATTGTTGTAAGGCCTTTATACCAATCGGATTCTATCAACTCCTTAAAAATAAATATTTGATACACTGAGAATCAATCATGCGGAAATTCTTATACCACTTTACCTCATTCTAGTGTTTTAAAGAAATCTCATTGTAGGGATCCGTGTTGTTCTTTATGTGTCATGTCCTGTTCATGAAATCATTAGTTTTTCAGTATACAAAATTTTCATATACTATTTGATTTCCAACTGTGTATGCTACTATAATTGCCAAGTTTATGTTGAGGAATATCTGCATGCAACTGTCTCTTGTACATACTATGATACTACTATCATCTCCCTTTGAATTCCAGGGAGAAGATAATGACAATTCCTAGAAAAGAAAAGAAGAGAGAAGCTAGGAGGGAGGAAAAGGCTGAAAAGGCTGCAGTATTGGAAAAGGTTGCTGTTTTGACCCTACAAGGTTATATTTTGTTCAGAAGGGGACTATAGCGCCACCAGAATGGGAAGATGATACCTACATTGTAGCTGATGGGGCGGCATTGTATCGGTTTAAACTGACGAAACATAAAATGTTCTCATTTATTCGATAGAATAAGTAGCTACGAGCCAATGAGGTTGTGCCGCATCAGCTCAACTTTAGGTGTCTCCCCATGTGAATCTATAGGCCCCTTTTGCCGTTATATTTTCAAATTCTCTCTCTTTTGCAACTGTTGATGCTGTAAATTGTTTTGTAGAGTATTGAAAAAGAATTGTTGGAACGGCTGAAAAAAGGTGTTTATGGTGATATATACAACTATCCCATTCAGCAATATAATAATGTTCTTGATATGGAAGGGTTGCAACCAACAGGCGAAGGGGGAGAAGATGAAGAGGTACAAAAATATATGCAATTGAAAAGTTGAGTCATTTCATTTGATTGGTAATACTATTTAATATTTCTCACTGTTGACTGTTCTGAAACTAGGAGCCTGAAATAGAATATGTCAGGGTATGGCGAACTTGAGGCGGAAGAGGAAGAGGATATGGAAGATTTTTCTGGTTAGATGAAGGATGAGACACTAAAGGGGGATGATTTTGGTAAAGATTCTGTAGATTCTTAAAGCATCACTATGAATTCATAATAGTATTTTTGTTCTTAATGCGGCTCCTCTTCACCTTTACGTGCCATAATGCTATCGTTTTCTGGTACAGGTGACATGAATGAAGATGACGAGGAGACCGAGTCATTTGAACAGCCCATTTTAAGGAAAAGGAGAAAAGGATCAGATTCTGGAAAGGTTGCTGATGATGCCGTTGCTACTAAGTTGAAAAGAAAGGGAAGAGTGACTATTGAGGTAATGTTTGCAACTTTTATCACCTTTACACGGATATTACAACTTACAAGAGTAACAATGGAAGTTAGAATTTATAATGAATTAGATAAGGATCTGGTTGAAGCTGGTGCTAATATGCATGCAAACTGTAATGAAAACAATAACCGTCAACTGTAGAATTTAATATACATCAGAAATAGTTTGATGATGAATATTATTACTGTTACAGTCATCGTTGACTCGCTGAAAGTGAATATGGAAATGATCATACCTGCCTAAATATGTAAGGCCGCTAAAAAGCCTAGGTACCTGACACGGACGCAAGTACATGGAATATGATGTGACATTATATGGGACATGAACAAAACATGACGTTTTTTTGGAAAGTAGGACAACAGGACTTGGCAACATCATAGCTGATACATATAGAATAATTACAATAATAAAGTGATTGCATAATACATCAAATATTGAAATGCTTACGCATAGAAATGCTCAGACATGTTTCTAGTAATATAATTATATATAATGTACACATACATATTTAAAGTTTAACCTATTGAGAAATACATTTTATCTGTCAGTGAAACAGCTTATGATAGCCCGCTTGTCTTGAAATCACACTCGACTTGTTATACTTCAATGGAGAAAAATTCATAATATTGATGAATATCAAAATAATATATGAAAGTTTGGCAGATGTTGTTTTTACTAATATACCCTCCTGCTGCCATATTTGAGCCGAAGATCCAAGATCCACACTGTTATAAGCAGATGTTGTTTTTACTGTTGCACGGAACTCTTTAATTAGGAAATTTTCTTCCCAAATTAGTGAAGAAACTTGTTCTGCTAAATGGAAATCAGCAAGTTGAAGGCACTGATTCATCAAGTTCTTAATGAGGAAGCCTGTATTTTGATTTCCATATGCTGCATACCTCTTGCAGCATAAAGAACGCGACTTCGTGTTCAGGGATTATCATATCGAGTTCAACTTTTGGGTGCTAATAATACCTCTACTCAGACCAATATGACTAACCCCATTTCAAGGAAAAAGCACATAATGTTGGGACATCTGAAGTAAAGTCATTTCCTATTAGATTTCATCTAATTTCTATATTTTGGCGTGCATATGTAAAAATAAATATAGATAAAAGTTATAGTCTAACACAAAAGTTATTGAACAGAATTATAATCATTTCTATTATTTCTTTTGTTGGAAAGATGAATATTGTTTTTTGGTTGTAAATTTCTGATAATTGTGAATACATTCCAGTCAGGTAAGTGGTCCTCTATACCTGAGCTTAGGTTTTGACGTGGACCTTAATATTTGTAGCGAAAATGCACTTTGGTTTTTTCTGAAGCTGCCCTGCCATGGTATTCTGAGCATGCTGTAAACAATAACTACTTTCTTTTGAACCTATTATTCATACAAGTGCATGACACGCGTAGAGGGGTTGACTGGGATCATTGATATGATCCCACAAGCACATACACATAAATCTTTTTAACTAGTATCGATCAATATACAAAAATCTTCAGAACCAATGTTTTCTTCTGGTATTTAGGCTATCTTACATATCATAGATCATGTACAAGTTGGTTTAGATTTTAAATTTTGATGCTCCAGAATGCACTTTCTGATAGTTCGAGGGCCAAGGGGTGAACCTAAACGAATGTGGACAGAGACAGTTAAAAACGATATGGTAATTGTCAATTTAACGAGAAGATGTCCCTTAACATTCAAAATGGAAGAAACCGAGTAGTATAGCGGAATCTAAAATTTTAAGACAAAAGCTTGTGTTGTCGTTGTTGTGATCTATAGTATGAATGCTCAAATATCTGTGGATAGGATCCTAGTCAATTCATATGTTTGCCTATCTGGATTGTAGTTTATCATTTTTTTTTCCTTTAACTCGTGATTCTCGGTTTCAATTTGCAGTTTGAACATGACCGAAGATATAGGGGATAAACAAACAGCTCACATACGAGCTTGAGGTGGTTCTTGAATATTTCCAAGTGGCATCGATGAGCTTTCACATTGAAGCTTTTCACCTCCTATCAAGATCAACCTTTGGCATGGTTGCTTATGGTCAGATAATTTTGTAGCTGATTCAAAGTTTGAGAAGCTGAGAATCAATGTATTTAAAAATTTTATTACAATTTTTTTGGTTCAGTTTTGAGTTGAGAGACTGGGTGTTTTTGTGGAACAAAATTATGTACTGCTAACAAATGTTACTCCTATTAATAATCTTTTAATTGAGGGTGAATTGCTTTTCACGATTGTGCTGCCACAGTTGTGAAATATGTTTTATGGGTGGTCTCCTGGGTCAAACGGGTAACGTGTCATTATTGACATATGTTAGCTTGCTCGAGGCTACTTGAGTCCAAACCGTCAAAATATTACGACATGCCATCAAATCTCAATCCATTCCACTCTTTTAAACAAACGATAAATTCATCAATCCATCTTTCTTGAAGCTTGATAAGCTCAACCAAATTTTGGCGATCACACAGCCTGTTAATAAAAATGCTTCATCATTAATGCTTTTTCCCTCTTAAAGAAAGTAATCGTGAAACTATACATTAGCTTTATTCATAGGCTAGTATGGAATGTAAAAACCACTCCACCCAGTTTCTTAGTTTCCCGCCCTCAAGTGGCATTTCCGCAAATAACCCAATCTCTCTGCCTATAAACAAAACCCCTTTCTTCTCCTCCTCCAACGAATCAAGAACCTCTCTCTCTCTGTCGCGAATCGATGGCGATTCAAAACCCTAACCCCCTCATCTTCTTCTTCCTCCTCCTCCTCGCTCTCTCCTCTCAAGAAACTCTCGCGATCTCGGAATCCGAGCTCGACGAGGCCATCTCGGCCCTGAGATCCCGAGGCTACCACCTCTTCGGCAACGCCATCACCGCCTCCGACGTCTGCCTCGACCTCCTCCTCTCCAACCAGTCCCACACCCTCTTCGCCGCCACCGACGCCGCCCTCTTCTCCCTCGACATGTCCTCCGACGCTGACCACTACGTCGCCGCCCTCCGCCGCCACGTCGCCCTCGGCCGCCACGTGGCCCTCCACTCCCTCCAAGATCCCACCCACCTCCTAACCCTGGCCCCCCACCGCAGCATCCTCATCTCCAGGACCTCCGACTTCGTCACCGCCGACGGCGTCGACGTCATCATCCCTGGCCTCTTCTACGGCCAAGACGTCGCCGTCCACGGCTTGGACGGGATCTTGCCCCTCCGCCGCAGGCGATTCTACGCACGTGCGCAGCACGATCCTAGGGTTCCTACGGCGATCTTTCCGGAATCGAGCCCTTCGCCGTCGGTTTCGCCGGATTCGAGAGTCTCTCCGGCGATCTCGCGCCAAGATCAACCAGATCCGAGTCTCTCGCCGCATTCAAGAGTGTCTCCTTCGATCTCAGGCATCTCTCCCTCGATTTCATCACCGATTCCGAGTCTCTCGGCGCCAGCGATCTCGCCGCATTCAAGGGTTTCGCCGTCGATGTCACCGATATCAGGCGTCCCTCCCTCGACTTCACCGATTTTGAGTTTCTCGCCGGCGATCTCGCGGAATTCAAGAGTTTCACCGTCGACGTCACCGATCTCAGGCATCGCCTCCTCGATTTCATCGCCGATTTCCAGCCCCTCGCCGTCGATATTGCCGCTTTCAAGAGCTTCACGGTCGATGCCACCGATCTCAGGAATCTCCCCCTCGATTTCGAGCCCTTCACTATCGATCTCGCTGGAATCATCGAATCCGCAGGTGAGAAGGAGGTCCAGCTACGAGATCAGAAGAAGCCATGGAGGGAGATTCGTCCCGTTTCAGATGATTGGAGATGACGTTCTGTGAATCTTCGATTCATGCGTTCGTTCTGTAAGTACATTTTTGTATGCATTTGATTCTCTGATTTTTCATTTTCTTGCTATTTTTTTGCTCTGTAAAAACGATTGATGTATGATACTCGACTCTGATAGCATCAATAGCATACATGCACAACTCGATTACAGATGTTCTTGTGAGAACAATTGGTGGATAAATTGTTTGTTATTTTGGTGTTGAAAATGTGTTTTATCTCTAAAACTAGAGAAAACATCTTGTTGGAAATAAATTCTCTATATACACGAAAGAATGACGCAATGGTTTTTAGAGCACAAACTTACTACATAGGATGTATGCTCTTTTTCGATTCCCGAGAAAAAGATATATTATTGTACTATATGTTCTTCCATTGAGCTTTAATTAATTTATTTATTTTTCAATTTGCATGTTTAATTGTTTCCGCAATCAAATGAAAATTAGGCCGCATGATACTTTTGAGTTTAAAATGTAGTACTATCAGCTTCAATTTGTTAATTTTACATATGTTTCAAAGCTCATAATACCATAGTCATATAATTCGCGTATTATTCAGCGAATTCCTGAATTTTTGATCAGCCGAATTAAATCTTTGATTTATTCGCTGTTGCCGAACTCGTCGAATTATTCCCGAATTATTGAAAAAACAGCGAATAATTCACAAAAGCAGCGAATAATTTACAAAGTCAAAACCTAGCGTCTTATATATAAATTTCTTGCTCGAAATCCTTCCCGAATATTTTCCGAACGCGTGCCGAATCTTTTCCGAATACCTGCCTATTTTTTCCGAATAGTTCTCTAAATCCGAATTTTCGATCTTACCGAATTATACCCGCATCACGATTGTTACTATGCATAATACTGCATGATGCATTGGGTCCTTCATATATCACTTTAATTACTGACAACATGCCAAGTTATATTTGTTGACCAATATGCATGTATGAAAATGAAATGTTAAAGTGACTTTATTATAATTTGCTGTTGATTAAATAGTTTAACATATAATAAAGGCTTATTTATCGAAAACTTTCAAGAAGTTTAATCAGAAAACCATTAATAACTTTGAAACTGTTAAAAAACTATTATGACTTGACGATCAATCGTTACTGTTCATGTTAAATGACTATTTTGCTCTTTTCAAAATATAATTGATTGATTATAAATTACATTTTAAATAATTTTAATAATTATTAAGTATTAACTACAAAATTAATATATTTTTTGGGGAGCCGAGGGAGAAGCCGGAGCCGTGCACGCTCGACGGAATATAGAATTATAGAATAAGGGTCCTTTTCGAATGAAAATATATATAGAATAAATATCTTAAGTAAATTAGAATTAAATGGGATTTTCGGATATCTCAATTGGGCAAATTCGAACGAATTTCATCTTCATTTGTTCCTTTCGATAAATACCCGAAAAACCTGCCTGAAGTAATGAATATTATTCGGACCACAGCGTAAGAATAGGGTATCAGAATAGGGTATCAATTCAAAATCCAAGGCCTAACCTAAAAAGATGAATTATGTATTACGAAATACATATTCGGATATTTTATTTGATGAATTCATACTTAATTATGTTGACGGCGGGGTGGTGTCCATGGCGGCGGGGTGGAGGGTATAAAAAGAGGGGTACGGTTTGGGGTTGAGGGAGAGAGAGAGGGAGGAAGGAGAGGAAGGAGAGGAGGATTTGAGAGGGGTTGAGAAAGAAGACGGCGTTGGTGATGGGTTGAAGGAGAGAAGGAAGAAGAAGAAGGTGATGGTGTTGATGATGCTGGGGGGCGGCGGCGGCGGCGGGTTAAAGAGGAGGAAGATGGTGATGGTGATGTTGATGGCGGCGGCGGCGGCAGTGGGTTGAAGAAGAAGGTGATTATGGTGTTGTTGCTGCTGATGGCGCGACGGTGGTAGTTGGTTGAAGAGATGCAGGAGGAAAGAGATAGTTGGTTTTCTAATTTATGTAATTTTATTTTTTAATATTTTGAAATTAGAGTCAGGGGCAATTTAGAGGTTTTAAAAAGTTTTTGTTGACGTGATAATTAAGTGACAAGATGCTGAAGTGACATAAACGGTGCTGACGTGTCACCGTTATGTTTGGTGGTATTTTGATAGTTTCAAAAGTATTGATAGCTTTCATATTCCGACTTAAACTTGTTCAGAGTTTTCAGTAAATAAGCCTATATAATAACTTCTATTTTGAATTGTTAATTTTCTCGATAATAAAAAGCATGTTAAGTTTGATGTAATTGTTTTGTGCGAGAAACATCGTGTCTTTTCTTCACCATGAATCCTTGTTTGGGTCATAATATATATAGAGATACCGAGAATTGTGCATTAAAAAATTATCATATAGTGCAGGGGGAGCGTCAATCTATTGGATCTGGGTTATAATACTTGTGAGGATATATATAACAAGCTATTATGAAAATATTGGTTTTTTTTCCGCCTCTCCCTGTTTGTCATATGATCCAAAAACCTAGGGTATTTTGAAACTAACCCATAAAATTTTGAAATTGTAAAAACAATTCGTAAAACCTCTTTGTTAGCTCCAGAGGACCCTTTGTCCTTTTAACTTAGGTAATTAGGTTAATTGTTGGATTAGGACCTTAGGGTTTACTATGATTGAAAAGTAATCATAATTTCTCATCTACTCCTTCTTCCCCAATCAATGAAAGCTATGAATGAACATAATGATGTATATAAGGTGGATGATGAGTGAAGGTTGGTTAGGGTTTCAAGATGGAACGGTGGGAATGAGACGGAAGAAGACGAGGATAAAATTTGTCCAACATAGAAGTTAACGGTTGTTTTTAACATACTATGGATGGATATTAATCAGATAGTTGTTCTTAGTTTAATTACATGTTTTGGGGGTTGTTCTCACAATTTCAAAGTTTTAGGGATAGTTTTTCGAAATACACAATTTTTTAGGGGTTAGGTTAATACCCTTGAATCTTTTATTTTCTTGTCATTTTTTGTTTTTCATTTGAGATCAAACTTTTTTTGTTTATGGATAGTGCACAATAAAATTCTTCCCTTAAAAAAGAATATAAAATAATTGTGCAAGGGACTTAAACAGTTAAACCCTTTACCATTCTTGTAAGAAAACATATCATACTACCACTTGAACAATTGTATCGTCTTTTATATTTACTAACACAACATGTATACTATAATCTTTAGAGTATGTTGGTTCATTAATAGAAGTAGGAATTTCATTCAATTTATTTGATTATTATTATTTTCTTAAAATCTCAATGGCATCATGTATCCTCTTTCATATACCAACGGCCCCGTCCTTAATATTCCATGGACATATGATTGGTGTCTTGCAGTCGCAGATATCGGATCTGAAGTGCACTGTTAAGTTTGCCTTGTATTCTCTATTTTTGTGTGTGTGAGACGGCTCAAAATAGATTGAGTCTACTTACAAGTCGTTTGGAATTAGTATTTGTTTTTTGGATGTAAGAGACGGCTCATGACAATCTTAAACCGACTTAAATCGTCTCGAGCCGAATTTTAGGCTGTTTTGGAAATATTTGTTTTGAAGATTAATTAGGAGAATTTGTTGGAGATTTATTTGAAGAGTTGTTGGAAAAATTATAAGTGATGATGCTCGATATTGGCAATCTCCAAGATCAGGACACGTGGCGGATGGTATGTCCCGGAACTCAGAAGAAAGGGCCTACAGAGGCCGACCAGGCCACCCCTGTACCCGACCTGCAAGCACAAGCTAGCCCTCCTCGGGGCTCCTTGCAAATTGGCCTCCTCGGCCCCTCAGCTCGCCCTGAGCTGCCGCAAGACCAAGGCTCCCCGGCCTTCTCGCTCGTCCCTGAGCCCCCCGGCCGAGGCCGTCTTCCTTGGTCCTCCGACCAGCTCTACCGCTCGCAGGCGAAACCGCCGCTCCGCGAATCTCGCCTTGCGCGGATTCTCCGCCAGCAACATCCCACGTTCCACGCCTTCACGATCCCCATTAATGGGCGATCCGCTCTCAACGCGGGCGTGACGTCGGGAGCGTAACTGCCGGCGAGATTCTCGCGCATGCTGCTGCGTGCCGCCACTGCTATATAAACCCCCATCACAGAGGGGTCAAGGAAGCCATTTTTTACCCCACTTAGCCGTTACGCTGCTCGGATCTAGTACTAACTTGATCGTCGGAAGGTCTTCGGTGGTACCAAACCACCCCGGGACTTCTTTGCAGGTACTCGGCGTTAAACTCCTCAAATCACCAATCTTCTCAAAACCCATTGAGACCCACACACAACAGGGGATCCCCTCCAGAATCTATCGAGAGATCGACGGAAGACAACATCTGAAGGAGACCCGAAAAGGACCTCCATCAATAAGAGATTTTTCATGAGCTTAATTAGGAAAGTTTGTTTGGAGAATTGTTTGAAGATTTGTTAGATATTGTTTTGGAGATTTGATAAGATCCTAATTGGAGTAGGAGTTATATCATTTTGTGTTATAAATAGAGAAATGTCTCATCAGAAAAAAGTGGCCACACATAAGAAAGAGAAAGAGAAAGAGAAAAAGGAGACAAAAGCGAAGGGTGGGGGATTCAGCAGAAGAGTAGTATTTGTGTCTGTATGAAGAGACGAAAGCAAAAGCGAAGGGCAGTCATCCATAGATGAATGTGGAGAGATTTACTTAGAGTAGTCTTTGTGTTTATATGAGAGATATGAGCGAGATGAGAGAGAATATAAAATGTACATGTATTCTTAATCATTAACGAAGAGATTCTCATGTTTGCCCCGTGGATGTAGGCCGTTGGTCGAACCACGTTAAATATTGATGTTACGTGTTTTTATTTTTGCTCGTCTTCTTTGCATGCCAAGCGAAAATCCTAACATGCACATGGACCTTTTGACATCTATAAATTGAATAGGAGCTTTTCTCTCTAAGAGCTGTTGTGCGAAAAGACATTGGTGAAGCCTATTTTATTTTAGTCATTACGATTTATTGAGATAGATCACGACATCTATTGGACTATCTCAACAGACATATATCAAAAAGATCTTGAAGTGATTTGGCATGGAGCATTGTTCGCCTTCTGTAGCACCAATCGACTTAAAGGTGACAAATTGAGCTTTGATCGATGTCCAAGAAATGATCTAGAGAGCAGATGAAACATATTTTCTATGCATCTGCGATTGGCAGACTTAACTACGCTCAGGTTTGCACAAGATGCAATCTCCTTTTAACTTATAGAGAAGATGCAATCCATCAATCAGGGATTGCATCCAAATGATTATAATTTAAATAATATATAAACAAAACCAAAAACCTTTATATAACATCTAAGATTTTAAATGTAAACTAATTTAAAAAAAGCTCCATATATATATATATATATATATATATATATATATATATTCTCTCTTAGTTTCCCTATGCTTTATGTCTCCATTTTATGATTTACCACTAACCGACAACATCAATTAAAGACACACTTCACTAACTTTTCCACTCATGATTTTTATGTTGTGCGACCACCACCACCGGCCAACATTTTTTCAAAAAAGAAAGAAAAAATGATTTCAACAAAAAAAAAATCTTTTTTTCAAAACATTATAAATCTTGTTTTTTATATGGATAAATTGCAAAAATGTATTCATAAACTATCACGTTTTGTGTGCTTGATATCATGAACTAATTTTATAGCAGATTGCTATCATGAACTACCAACTCCGATTGCAACTTAGTACCACGGAAACGCGAACGTAAGCAATTTTTATTGTGTCCATCATTTTTACCCTTTTTCCTTCCCATCTTCTTTCCTTTTTGAACCATTTAGAAAAACCAAATTTTTATTCAAGAAAATTAAAAAAAATTGAAGAAGAAGAAGACACTGAAGTAGAAGAAAAAGAAGAAGAAGAAGAGCCCAAATTTTTATTTTAGAAAATTGAAGAAGAAGAAGAAAAAGAAGAAGAAGAAGAAGACACTGAAGAAGAAGACATTGAAAAAGAAGAAGATCCTAAATTTTTATTTCAGGAAATTGAAGAAGATTCAAGACACTGAAGAAGAAGAAGAAGAAAATCCAAAATTTAACAATCAAACCACCAAAAACTACAAAAATTTAGAGAAAAATTGATGAAATTGCAAGAATTGATGGAATTTGAACGACCATTAAACAAAGTAAATTAATTGAAATTGGATGTGAATTTGATTGAATTAGAACGCCTCCGCGACCTCCTCCCACCTCCTTGACCCTCCTCCTCCCGCCACCGCAACAAACACCCACCACCGCAACAATTATCATCATCTTCCATTATCACCTTCTTCTTCTTCTTCAATTTCTTTTCCTTCAGTTCCTCCTCTTCCCCTCAAAAAAACAGAAAACAAAACCCACCACCATCACCATCACGATCACCATCACCGCCGATATGGCTCACCCTCTTCCTTTTCCACCCATCCTCCCCCTTTGCCATCCCTTTTCCTCTCATTGCTCCTATCATCCTGATCATCACAATCATCAGCATCATCTTCTTTTTCAATTTCATTAAAAAAATTAAAAAATAAAATCAAACAGATATAAGATGAAGAAGGCATTGATTGGAGGTGGTGACGATGATGATAGTGACGAGGATAAAGAAGATGAAGAAGAAGAATATATTGATGATGAAATGATGATGATGGGAGTCGGTGGTGGTGGTTGCGTCGGCGGAGAGAGGAGAAGGAGGATGAAATGGATAAGGACGATGGGAGGTGGTGATGATGATGATGAAGACGAAGAAGAAGAAGAAGAAGAGGAAAATGATGATGGGACTCTTGTTTTTTTTTTATTTCTCTATTTCTTTTTAAAATTGAAGGTAAATCAAAACGTATAACAGTCCATTCATATACCATTTTTAATGCCGTGTGCTAATTATGTCAAAAAAAAGTTCGTGGTAGCAATATCTAATTATTAAAGTCTATGATATCAAGCGCACAAAAAATGATAGTTCATGAGTACATTTTTGCAATTTACCCTTTTATATTGTTACACATTAAAAATAAGTTGATAGATGTAGATGAAAATTAATAAACTAATGTAAGACCAAACTAACTAGTCAAGTCAAAACGAGAGAAACTCATGTCGGCTTCTTATTTTCTAAACTCCAGTTACCGTTTTCTAGCTTTTTATGATAATAACAATACATGCGTCATCTTATGCTAGCACCCTACATACACACACACGCACATACATATACGTATCGTAAGTTCAATTGTCGAAGCTCTGGAGCATCAAAAGCGTTTCGTTCATAGTCGAAACTGTTGGATCTTATTGGTGTTTTTCGTAAAACAATGAGTGAAGTTTCAAACTATATATTACATGTTATTTATTTTTACATATTAAACAAAGACTCTAGTAGTTTAGTTGGTTTGACAAATGTTATGCCACAAAAAAGGTCAATGGTTTGAAGGCAAGATTGATCAATTAATTAACTGATTACTTATATGTGATACTAGTGGCTCGGGCATGGGCTCGGGCTGTGTAACAACTCCAATTTTTGTGTACATAAATTTGATTAAAAGTTAATTTATACTTGGGGTATTTACATTTCTGTGAGTATTATAAGTATTTGATTCAATTTTGAACAACAAGAAAGAGTTTATAACTCACTGGTAAAACCTTGCACTGCTGAACTAAAGCACTAGAGTTCAAATCCCATCAGCCATATTATCTTTTTATTTTAATTTCTTTTAATCTTTTAGAAGCCCAAGAGTCTACACGTGCACTACACGTAATAGGGTAAGTTACAGAATAAACAAACGTGGCCACGAGACTAGACCAATCGTCAGGGATACATGGCAGCAAGACGAGCCCCAACTAGCCCGAATCGGGCCGGCGTCGCCGGTCCAACTCATTCCGATCCCAATTTTTATTTAACCCCCTGCACCCTTTGGCCTACTGATTGACTTGTTTTATGTGTAGTAGTTAACCGCAATCAATAACGGTGTCGCGTGTAGCTAGACCGAGATGAGTACGGGTCGTCCTCAGGGAAACATTGAATATTATAATCTTACTTTAAGCGTGTTGAGAAAGAAAAGAGGAAGAATAAAAAATGGTGAAGAATGGTTGTAGGATCTAGATCTACGTTAAACACGGATGCAAAAATATAGATCTAGATTAACTACGGAGGTAAGTTTAATATTAAAAAGGGGCTTGTAGGGTTCATTGGGATTTAGTATTCATGGATGATTAATTAAATATTACTCCTTTTATCTTTTAATAGATTTAAAACTAGATCGACAGTGATGCATGTAGATTAGGGTTTCTTGAGGGAAAAAGGGTTCCCACTCTTAACCCCTCTCTCGATATGGAACTCCGTTCATATCTAGCCTTTACCAAAACAATAGTTAATCTAATCTCTAATCGTGGTCGCGATTATCAATGAATTGATAGTGCGTCCAATTAGGATGTTAACTATTCTTTTGATAAAGTTTATAAACTTTATAGGACTTAAAAAGAGTTTAAGGATTTTCATCATTCATTAACCCACCCTAATCCCATGAACCCTAACAAGCGAAGAATTACTCGCGCATGTTGGGAGAAGAAGAGATGGAGAGGGAAATCATATTAAAACTACAAAGAGATAGAATAAGAAAACAACTACTTTTATTAATCAACAAAATTCATTTACACTTTGTTCCCTTAGAAAATGATTACAAAAATGCTAGTTTGCTTCTCGGTCTCTTCTAAGGAGGTAGATGAACCGTTGATGATCAGCCTGGATGCATGAGCCTGTCGTGGACTTCGTGATCTTTTCAGCTTGATGATTTTTCCAAGAAGCTCTCGGTCCTTATTTATAGTCCCAGAGCTAGAACCCCAGTTTCCTAATTTGGAAACCAGTGGTTAAGATCCTAATAGAACAAATCTCAACTCCTAACTCGTCCTACACGCGGCGGAACCGCGGCCAATAGGTGGGTTTGGCCGCGGTTCCGCGGCCAAACAGGGAGATCGTCTGTTAGTTTTTCTGGGGCTTTAACTTGATGACACGTGGTGATCTTTTCACATCTGTGGAAACTGAAAATCTTCTCTTCGTTACTGCCAGACTTGATTTCTTTAATTTACTTTCTTAATTAGGCAGGTTTGTTTCGCCAACTTTGATTTCCTTGATTTCAGTCCTGAAAATTCTGCACAATAACTCAACAAATAATATTAGTTTGTTTTATGGAAATATTAACTTAACCATTAAGAATTTGTCCAAGGCTTTTAATAAGGTAATCATATTTAAATGGGCCTAATGTCACATGGATATTTATACTTACTTTTTCCTACATAATGTTAATTATAATATATAAACACATGAAAATAGTATTTTTACAGATAAACCTTCATATGTGTCATATATTATAATAAACACCTTTTATTATATAGAAATAGTAGGAAAAATGTCATATTAAATGTGCAGTTTTATCAACGGAACAAATACCCCCAAACTTATCTTTGATCGTCCCGAGCAAACCAGTTATTCAAGAGAAGGAGAAAAAGAAAAAGCTAAGCACACTTTCGTAGGCAACACGATTGCACTGAGCACGTGCAACAAGCCGTTAAAGCTCTAGGTGTCCCTAATAGGAGGAGTGTTGTCTACTGAGGGTTTTCAGTGGATTACCCCACAAAATTCTATAATAAAAGAAAGATAGTGAAAGTTACATACAAAGATAAGAATTATGAATGAAAGAACTTGAAAATAAGAGTTTTCAACTATACCAGTTTTTCAGTTGCTATGAGCCATATCTTAATGGTCGTGAAAAGATATTAGAAATCACATCATCCCTCAATAAAACATAGCCTTTAGTTTTCCTCCCTATCTTTCATCCAAACATTGATCATATACCCCTACGTGTGTGTAAAGAACATCCCTACACTTAGAGAATTCAATTCAAGGTATCGTACTTTTGTCCATTTTCCAAAGTACTTTTTAATCGTTGAATTTTAGATGAAATTGCCCATACATCTTTCATGCGACCGTTAATACTTCTTGAGGTACTAACCGACCGATTATAAAATGTGCTTGTGTATTAAGGTGTAATTCCTCGTCTTACACACCTAAGGCTTAGCAGTGGCTCCCAAACCAGTTGGTCTAAGGCACTAGGAGATAAATCACCCTCGCTATATTTTTTTTATTGTTGCCTTGGTAATTACAAAACCAGTGTTCATTTTTTTCTTTCATCACCACTTATATATTTTATTTTTATTTTTATTCTTTTATTTTCCTTCATACTAAGGTTTTTAGACAAGAGCATTTCAAGGTATCCTCTACTATCCCAAGTTTCAAGATGTGTGTAAGTGCATATAGTAGGGTATCAACGTTCAAATGTTTGGCTTCTTGAATACGGACTATTTTTCAGACTTATTTTTATCCTCAGATTAGCAATTTCCTTCATCTTACTAACCCTTGGGACAACAGCTCATAACTACTTATTACTAGTTTCGTTTAAGAAAACATCTAACTTTCTTATTTTTCTTAAACTATTCCTATTTTTTAAATATAATTTTTCACTTTCTACTCTTTTATTATATAAAAAAACAAAAAAATTTGAATGCCCAGTGTCAAAGATAATTCAGTGAATACAAACCTCCCCCCAAACCTGTTTTCAGTAGTGTCCTCACTGATGTTGTCTTTTGAGAGCATGGATCTGTATACTTGGGGAGAGAAAAAAGGGGTAAAATAATAGTTAAATGAAAACTACCCTCAAACTTGTTCTTTGGCATGCACAGATATTCAGTTAAGTCCATTTTCACTCACCTCCATTCTTAAAACGAGAAAATGTTACCAAAGCATGGAGGCGAGGCGGAGGAAATTCAGTTCTGATAAAGTGGCTCCTGTAAAAACAGGAGCTCCTCCGCTGGGTCAGCAGAGAAATATGGTTTTAATCTATGCCCATTTACTTTAAAAATTGAACCATTTTCAAATTTTCAACTTCTACTGCTCCGTGCGGGTGTACATACCGCACCACAAAAGGTCCTTTCCAACGAGATTTAAGCTTACCCGGATGAAGATGGAGACGGGAATCGTAAAGAAGGACTTATTGCCCTGATGTGAAAGTTTTTCTAAAAAGGTTTTTATCATGGAACAGTTTAGTCCGGTTCTTTACTATCACCGCATTATCGTAAGCTTCATCGCAGAGTTCGCTTAGCTCATTCAATTGCAGCTTCTGATAGCTGCTTGCTTGATCAAAATCGAAGTTAAGCTCTTTAATAGCCCACATTGCCTTATGTTCGATCTTAACAGGAAGGTAGCATGCCTTCCCAAACACAAGGCGGTATGGAGATATACCAAGATCGGTCTTATAAGCGGTGCGAAATGCCCACAGAGCATCCGTCAATTTGGTTGACCAATCTTTACGGTTTTTAGAAATCGTCTTCTCCAAAATTTGTTTGATTTGCCTATTCGAGATCTTAGCTTGCCCGCTTGTTTGGGGATGATAGGGTGTAGAAAGTTTGTGAGTGATTGAATATTTCCGCATCAAAGCCTCGAAAGACCGATTACAGAAATGCGTCCCGTTGTCGCTAATTATAGCGCGAGGGTGTCCGAATCGCAAAAAAATATTTTCTTTAAGGAACTTAATGACAACTTTGTTGTCATTAGTGCGACACGGTATTGCTTCCACCCATTTCGAGACGTAATCAACCACTAATAAGATATATAAATTCCCAAAAGAGTTGGGAAAAGGGCCCATAAAATCAATACCCCAAACATCGAAAATTTCCACGACCAATATAGGTTGGAGCGGCATCTCGTTTCTTCGTGAAATCCGACCTAAGTGCTGACACCATGGACAAGTTTTGCAATGTTCATAAGCATCTTTAAATAGTGTTGGCCAATAAAAGCCACATTGCAAAACTTTCTCCGCCGTTTTTCGAGGACCAAAATGACCGCCGCATGCCTGATCATGACAAAATGATAACACACTCTTGAATTCATTGTTAGGGACACACCTGCGAATGATTTGATCGGAACAATACTTAAACAGATAAGGTTCATCCCAGTAAAAGTATTTTACTTGGGATAGAAATCGAAATTTGTCTTGTTTCGACCAATTGCTAGGAATAAGTCCCGTCGCTAGATAATACACAATATCCACGAACCAAGGTTCGTATGATACAGTCAAGAGCTGTTTTTCAGGAAATGAGTCATTTATCGGCACGGTCAATGTTGATGCGTGAAAGATGGTCGGTTATAACGTTTTCACATCCACTCTTGTCTCGAATGACAAGATCAAATTTTTGTAACAATAGAATCCAACGGATTAGCCTGTACTTAGCATCCTTCTTCGATAAAAGGTGTCGTAGGGCGGAGTGATCAGTGTAAACCACTATTGGCGAGCCAATCAAGTAGGGCATAAATTTTTCTAATGCAAATACAACTGCCAAGAGTTCTTTTTCGGTAGTTGTGTAATTTATTTGTGCATCATTCAAGGTCCTACTTGCATAGTAAATTACATGTGGCATCTTATCATTGTGCTGTCCTAAGACTGCACCAATAGCAAAATCTGATGCATCATACATAAGCTCGAACGGGTGGTTCCAATCCGGAGATAGAACGGGGCTGTAGTGAGCGATCCTTTAAGCGATTCAAAAACAGCCTCACAATCCGAATCGAAGTGAAATGTAGTATCCTTGGCTAATAGAAGAGTTAAGGGTCTGGAAATTTTGCTAAAGTCTTTAATGAATCTCCTATAAAATCCTGCATGACCAAGGAAGGATCGTATATCTTTGATGCATTTGGGACGGGGGGGGGGTTATGAATGACATTAATTTTAGCTCTGTCAACCTCAATACCTTTTTGTGAAATTATATGTCCAAGGACAATACCTTCTTGGACCATAAAATGGCATTTTTCCCAATTCAAAATTAAGTTCTTATCTTTACAGCGGGTAAGAACCGTGTCAAGATTACGAAGGCAGTCCTCAAAAGAGTCCCCGAAAATGGAGAAATCGTCCATAAAAATTTCCAGAAAATTCTTGACCATGTCTGAGAATATCCCCATCATACACCGCTGAAATGTAGCGGGAGCGTTGCATAACCCAAAGGGCATGCGTCTATAAGCAAAAGTACCGAAAGGACAAGTAAATGTGGTTTTATCTTGATCCTTTTCGGCGATGGGGACCTGGTTATAGCCAGAGTATCCGTCCATGAAACAATAGTATTCGTGTCCAGCTAATCGTTCTAACATCTGGTCAATGAAAGATAGAGGGAAGTGATCTTTCCTCGTCGCGGCATTGAGTTTTCTGTAATCAATACATACGCATCACCCAGTTTGGGTGCGTGTTTAGATCAATTCATTAGCCTCATTAGTTATGATCGTGATGCCAGACTTTTTAGGGACCACGTGAATAGGACTTACCCATTGGCTATCAGATATAGGGTAAATTATACCACTATCAAGACACTTGACGATTTCTTTCTTTACCGCCTCCTTCATAACGGGATTTAACTGTCTTTGTGGGTCTCGGGTTGGTTTGGCTTCATCCATCAGATGTATATAATATTCAACAATTAAGAGACTAATCCCTTTGATGTGAGCTATTGTCCAACCAAATGCTTGCCGATTTGATCTCAACACTGCCAAAAGTGCGTTCTCTTGCTCTAAGGCTAGAGAAGCGGATATAATTACGGGCAGAGTCTCATTCTCACCTAAATATGCATATTTAAAATGAGAAGGTAGCGGTTTGAGATCAAGTATTGGCGGAGAGACAATAGAAGATGGGGTAAGGGAATGATATTCGGACTCCCTAAGAGGTTCAAAACTTGCATAGGATATTGACTCGGAAAGTACTACTGACTTTTGCGACGAGTGAACGGATTCAAACTCTAGGATGGAATCATCGAACATGTCCTCACTATGAAATTGTGCAAGATCAAACGATGTCTCACTAGTGTTGTCGAGATCATCAAAGCAAAGTTCCTCATCCATGCAGCTTTCGGGAGCTATCTCGTGGATGGAACAAATATTAAGCAAATGAGCAGAAGGTTCAGATGGTTGACTTCCTAACTTGTAAATATTAAGCTCAATTGTCATCTTCCCGAAGGATAAATTCATAGAACCGTTACGACAATTAATTACAGCGTTAGAAGTTGCTAGGAAGGGTCGACCGAGTATCACTGAAATTTGGTTGCGTGGGTTTGCCACAGGCTGTGTATCTAAAACAATAAAGTCTACGGGAAATATGAATTCCCCGACTTTAATTAACACATCCTCTAGTTCACCCCGAGATTTGGTGATTGATCGGTCTGCCATCTGGAGAGTACAATGGGCGGGTTTCAACTCTCCAATCCCTAACTGCTCGTATACTGAATAAGGAAGCAAGTTAACGCTAGCGCCAAGGTTGAGTAAAGCACGATTACCCCAATAGAAATAGAGATGGTAGGACAGCCATGGTCCTTACGTTTCTTTGGTATTTGCTGGGTAAAAGCTGTGCTAACATTACTCATCATGAAAACCTTTTTAGGCACTTGAGTTTTTCTCTTCCTAATGCACAAGTCTTTAAGGATTCTTGCATAAGATGGGACTTGTTGAATAGCATTTAGGAGAGGAATATTTACGTTAACTTGCTTAAATATTTCCACAATCTTCTCCATTTGTGAGTTAGGTCTGTTGGCCCTTAATCTGTTTGGAAATGGAGCTTTATCAATAAGTTTTGGGTCCAACATTTGTGGAGAAAATTGTGGGGAAGGATTCGATCCCAGAATTGGAGTGGGGATCGTTTTAGATAGATTCGAGAAAGTGGGCTGAGGGTTTGAGCTTTGTGGGAAGCGTAGAATAGGCTCGGAAGTAAGTGGGAGACTAGACGAATTAGGGGAAGAAGTAGAAGCCGGGGTATCATTGGTATCACTTACATCATCAACTTGCTCACCCACTCGGTTATCTAGCACTCTCCCCGATCTCAACGTAGTAACGGCATTCACATTATGATTTTGTGAGTGGCCAGGATTCGGTAGGGGTTGAGATGGGTGTTTCCCTTTTTCTCTTGCACTCATCGAGACGTTCAACTGTGCAATTTGATTTTCTATTGATTTAATACTCTTACCGTGGGAGACGGAGTCTTTCTTTATGGTATCAATAGAAGACCTCATATCAGCCGACATTTGAATGATATGTTTCATAAACAAATCCAAAGTTTGTGCGAGTGAAGAGTTATCAGTACCGACCAATTGCGGTACAGAAGTGTTGGCTGGATTTTGAAAATTTTGTGACTGAAAGGGGTGCTGACTTTGTGGTTGTGGTTGCTTTTGCTGTGGAGGAGGTCTTTGATAATTGCTTTGGAACTGGTTTTGATTTTGGTTCCAAGCAAAGTTAGGATAATTCCTCCATCCTTGATTATACTGGAAGAATAAGGATCGTTTTTAGGTCGCTGCTGAAAAGCAGCATTAGTTTGCTCGTGACCTTGAAACGGTGCATTCATAGGACATTCTTCCGTCAAGTGTGAAGGATCTGAATAGCAACCACACACGGTCTTGGGAAGCGTTACCTGATTTAGGGAGACTGATGAGAATTTGTTTTCAATAGCGTCGAGTTTCTTTTACATCGCTGCCATTTCGGCTTTTACTGCGATGGAAATATCGAGTTGATGAATACCTCCCCTAGATGAAGGTGATCTTACGCTTTCCCACTGCAAAGTGTTTTCAGCGAGGTCTTCCAGATATTTCCAAGCTTCACCATCATCTTTAGACATGAAATTGCATTGACAATTTGTTTCAAGCATCTGCTTTGTCGCTGGATTAATGCCCTCATATATAATTTGGCACAAATCCCATCTATGTATTCCATGATGAGGACATTGGGCAAGCAGATCCTTGAAACGTTCAAAGCACTTCCAAATTGGTTCATTGGGAAGCTGGGTAAACTGGTTGATCTCGCGCCTAACACGGGCGGTCTTATGGTTTGGATAAAACTTCTTAAGAAATGCTATTACGAATTCATCCCAATTAGTGATAGAGTGTGCGGAAGTATTATAAATCCATTTTTCTGCCAAGTCGCACAAAGTGAATGGGAGAAGACGCAAGCGCATAGCATCCACTGACAGTTGTGAAGTACCCATCATTGCGCATACGTTTTCAATTTAGTGATGAAAACATATGCGTCTTCAAACTTAAGCCCGTGAAATTTGGGCAACAGATTGATGTAGTGTGGTTTAATTTCAAAATTATCCCCGTTGGCTGGTGGAATAGATAAACAAGTGGGAAGTGGACCACAGATAGGATAGTATCTTTCTTGGAGAGAGATGCGCGGTGGATTCTGCTCACCTACGGACGGTGGCAGCGTGGTATTATAATTTGATGGAGTACCGTCCATCTCTGTCGTTGTAGAGGATGGTGGGGAAAAAGAAAATGAAGAAGTACCGACCTCGGAGTCGATAGCAGGAACGCGGACAAGACGGGCACTAGAATCCCGTGTCCAGCCGAGTATGCACTAAACGGTTTTAGCGCAAGTGGCAGCGTGTGTACTTTTAAAAATGGTCTATTTTGAAAAGTATGTCGGACTTAGACAAATCACACAAAAATGCACAAACAATCCTAGAACTAAGGTTACCTAGGTCAAGTCTCTAAACCGCTCCTAAACTTCCAAAGGACAAGCCGTAGGATCAATCCTCTACCATTTCTTTACTACTCTTGTGGTCAGGTAAGTGCCAGGTAAGTGGGAGGTATCCGCTATACGAATCACCGAAAATAGCAGGCCTTAATTAAATAACCACTTGCCTTCGACACACTTGTCTAGGCACCACAAAAGTAATGCGGATAAGCGATAAATTACCCACGACCTTCCTTTGTCCTTAATGAGCGCGACAGTCCTTAGAGTCTTGTCTAGATATTTTTTAAATTAATGTAGGATTGATGCAGATGCTCGTTTTGTGATTTGCGGGGCCTAGGAAGGGTGATAAAATCCCTACCTAATCTGAATTTTGGTCTTGCCCCTTAAAAATCCGTATTAAAATATGAATTAACAAACCAATTACAAAACTTTGCACAAAGATTTTTTAGCGGTAAAATTTTGCAAAGAATCCTGCAGAAAAGATATTTTATTGGATTTCAGATGAGAGAGAAAGAGTTGAGAAACTTACCAGAGAAGTTATGACCCCTAACTCCTCCCTTTAGCCGTGCTTCCGCCGCAAGGAAGAAAGATCAGTTGATGAATTTTTGCTCCGTGGCCTTCTGTACTCCTCTAGATCTCGATGAATGTCTCTGTCTTTCTGTTTCCTCAAGTCTGTGACTCCATATCTCCTTGCAAAATTCACACACAATTCGTTAAATATACAATTTGCAGTTTTGTTTTAATTATGATATAGAGCGAATAAGAATTCAACACAAATAGTAAGAATAACAATTACGCACGAACCCCGGCAACGGTGCCATTTGATTGACCTGTTTTATGTGTAGTAGTTAACCGCAATCAATAACGGTGTCGCGTGTAGCTAGACCGAGATAAATATGGGTCGTCCTCAGGGAAACGTTGAATATTTAAATCTTACTTTAGGCGTGTTGAGAAATAAAGGAGGAAGAATAAAGAATGGTGAAGAATGGTTGTAGGATCTAAATCTACTTTAAACACGGATGCAAAATATAGATCTAGATTAACTACGGAGGTAAGTTTAATATTAAAAGGGGGCTTGTGGGGTTCATTGGGATTTAGTAGTTATGAATGATTAATTAAAAATTACTCCTTTTATCCTTTAATAGATTTAAAACTAGATCGACAGTGATGCATGTAGATTAGGGTTTCTGGAGGGAAAAAGGGTTCCCACTCTTAACCCCTATCTCGACATGGAACTCCGTTCATATTTAGCCTTTACCAAAACAATAGTTAATCTAATCTCTAATCGTGGTCGCGATTATCAATGAATTGATAGCGCGCCCAATTAGGATGTTAACTATTCTTTCGATAAAGTTTATAAACTTTATAGGACTTAAAAAAAGTTCAAGGATCTTAATCATCCATTAACCTACCCTAATCCCATGAACCCTAACAAGCGAAGAATTACTCACGCATGTTGGGAGAAGAAGAGATGGAGAGGGAAATCATATTAAAACTACAAAGAGATAGAATAAGAAAACAACTATTTTTATTAATCAACAATTCATTTACACTTTGTTCCCTTAGAAAATGATTACAAAAATGCTAGTTTGCTTCTCGATCTCTTCTAAGGAGGTAGATGAACCGTTGATGATCAGCCTGGATGCGTGAGCCTGTCGTGGACTTCGTGATCTTTTCAGCTTGATGATTTTTCCAAGAGGCCATCGGTCCTTATTTATAGTCCCAGAGCCAGAACCCTAGTTTCCTAATTTGGAAACCAGTGGTTAAGATCCTAATAGAACAAATCTCAACTCCTAACTCGTCCACCACACGGCGGAACCGCGGCCAATAGGTGGGTTTGGTCGCGGTTCCGCGGCCAAACAGGGAGATCGTCTGTTAGTTTTTCTGGAGCTTTAACTTGATAACACGTGGTGATCTTTTCACATCTCTGGAAACTGAAAATCTTCTCTTCGTTACTGCCAGACTTAATTTCTTTAGTTTACTTTCTTAATTAGGCAGGTTTGTTTCGCCAACTTTGATTTCCTTGATTTCAGTCCTGAAAATTCTGCACAATAACTCAACAAATAATATTAGTTTTTTTTATGGAGATATTAACTTAACCATTAAGAATTGGTCAAAGGCTTTTAATAAGGTAAGCATATTTAAATGGGCCAAATGTCACATGGATATTTATGTTTACTTTTTCCTACATAATTTTAATTATAATATATAAACACATGAAAATAGTATTTTTACAGATAAACCTTCATATGTGTCATATATTATAATAAACACCTTTTATTATATAGAAATAGTAGGAAAAATGCCATATTAAATGTGCAGTTTTATCAACTGAACACCTACCACACTCCCCCTGCACTGTTTAAATTCTCTACAATTAACCAGAGAATTAAAATACCCCTATTTAATCCATTTTAATACAACTTTTTAATACATTCTTTCACTACCCTAAAACCCTAATTTTTCCTATAAATACCACCCTTAAATCATCCCTCCTCGCTCCCAAATTTCTGCCCAAACTCCCAAGAAATATCCCAAGACTTTTTGTGTGTAAGTGGAGTTAGCAAAAGGACGAAGCTCCGACGAACTTCCGACGGCAATCCGAGAAGATTCCGAGGACGAAACGATGCACCGGCACCTCCCACCTCTTCTTCCTTCTCTCTTCTAGTCCAATAACATGTAAGTCCCTACTTCTCCTTCTTTTTTCTATTCTAAAAACATTCAAAACTAAAATCCGACGGAAGCAGAGTTAGTCCGACTTCTGATTCAGTTTTCTTGAAAAACTATATTTTTTTTAATCAAGATACCTTCATATCATCACATATTATTCATTAAATATTAATAAACTTTTTTAACAAGTTTCATCACAAAAGATTGCTATATGCTACATTAAAATACCACAATATTTAGTTTCCGACATAAACTATATAATACCTTTATACCTTTAGAAAACTCACGAGGTAATGACCTACCTCCTCACAACACACATATCTAACATAGCACGATGGAATTTAGGAACATAGACTCGGAAAATACGACTTTACATATAACTGCCTTCAACTATTAAAGCATTTTTCTACAAGAAGTGTTTTTTAACAAATCTTTGCAATTGCGCCTCTACAACCCATTTTGGGGAACCCGTTCGGGATGGTGTGGATTATCGCACATTCTCGGACTTAGTAGAGTGAGATGCAGACCTCCGCAAGGAGCATACGATCTTGAAAGATTTAAAATACAATTTTCTTTAGAAAATGTGATTTTTATTATAAATAAAACTTATATTTTTAATAAATAAATATATATATAATTAATATCAAAATATCTATTTTTAATATTTATAATATTCCACATTTCCAAAATTTAAGAAAAACATCACATTTTCAAGAAAATACCATACAATTCGAATATTACAAATAAATACCATATATTATGAAATTAGGTTTTATTCACTAGAAATGTCACCTTGATAAAATATGCATCCATGAAAACTCTAAAGACGATAATAAAATACTTGAGGTGTATTTTGAAAATTATACAAAATTAATTTTACATAAAACCCCTTCAAGTTATACTAAATTACAATAAGGACCCTAGTAAACATAGGTTTAAGCGGGATCAGTCTCTTGAGCCTCAGGGAGCCGGAGATATGGGTGCTTGCCTATTTAAGGTAGACAACTTAACCAACGGTGTTATCAACACGGTAATTGTCTTTGAAAAAGACACAAATCCTGCCGTCCATGTGCAGCAGTTACCGATAGCACCAAAACATAAATCAGGATTCAATTTCTTTTCTAATTTTTTAACTCAGACTGAGTCTCAATATAATCAATCTGACTTGAATATGATTCAAGTATCAAACTACAATATAACATGGATCTATGAATCCGTCTTTTCAATCTATATCAATCTATATTGACCGAACCAAACCATGGATATATTCCATCTATATGATCATCTATTATATCCGTTCTATTTACTGATATCATGGTTCCGGTAAGTCATCCATCTATATAAATCAAGACAATACAATACAAATAATACAATCAAGACATCGCGGGGTTTATAAGGGGTAGATTGGTACGGAAGGTGTTAGAAGAGGCACGAGACAGCAACCATAAAGACACCTAATCTGAATTCAATTGCCGTTGTACCGTGGATGAACGGTTTTTTTGTATTCCGTATACCGCAGTCTCTGGTTTAGTGAGACTCCTCTCGTATACACTGGCATCTTTTGTACCAAGCTACAAATAACAGCGTCAACACTAAATACAACATTATAATAATATCCTCTCTATTCTGTCTATTCTATTCTTGTCTATTTACGGAACTTACCGAGCGATTTGTTCGCTGACGACATTCTCTTTCTTCTTCTTGGAATGTCTTTAGGTGATTCGGACTCGCCAGAGATCGAGCCCACCAGTGAGGATTTGGACCAGCTAGCTTTCGACCCAGAGCTTTAGATTCCTTGTACCCATTTAAATTCTGTATTTTCCATTTCTGTTATGCCACTGTTTATGCATCGCTTTCCATTCCATGTATTGTAAAAAGAATGTTAATAAATAAAGTTGTTGTTCAATTATATCTATTGTCACTGTCTTTTGTGCATTTTACTTATATTGCTTAGATACGCTTAGTGGTTTACTTCAGAGTAAATACGTAGCGGCCTCATCGTGTCCTCTGCCCGTTTACTAGGAAGCGGGACGTGACAGGTTTTGTTGGTGGCCCGTGCAGGTCTGAGCTGTATGGAACCTTACCATGCAGTTCAATTCTGCGTGGACAACCTAAGCAATATAACACAAGAACCAGCAACTGAGAACATTCTTTACAATTCACATTCCTTGAATCTTATCATTTCATATACTTTGAATCTATCCTAACTAAAATTTTCTTTCAAGATTATAGATTCTCCAAATAACACCAGCACAAATGTCAACAACACTCCTCCACCGCTACCACTTACTCCTGCCATCGCTGCTCTGATCAACGAGCAGACGGTTCTGCTTGAGGCGATCCACAGCCTCAAGGAGGGACAGCAGCAGCAAACTGCTATTCTTATGAACCGTCCCGAGGCTGAAACACATGGGGTGAAGCAATTCAGGGCCTTGCACCCCAAACAATTCTCGTGAAAGGAGAACCCCCTAGAAGCCGAGGAATGATCTCAAATCATTGAAGATGATCTGGCAGCGACACAAGTGCCAGAGATAGTTTGGGTTCGTATTGCGAAATTACAGCTCACGGACAATGCACGAGTTTGGTGGAAGGCGGAAGAAAGCCGTCTTGATCAACCCATCGAATGGAAGACTTTTCGCGATATGTTCGACGCAAAGTATTTCCCAGAGACTGCCAGGTTCGAAATGGAACAACAATTCATCCACTTACAACAGGGTTCGGACCAAGTCAATAGATGAATATGACGCTGAGTTCACCATACTCAGTCGGTAAGATACATCTCAATATTTAGATTTTAAAATATCATATACTACACAGCTAACACAATACTTTAACAGATTTACGGCACACCTGATACTGACGGATGAGATCAGAGCCCGTCGATTTCAACAAGGGTTAGATTCGGAGATCCAGGCTGTATTAGCCACAGGAGATTTTCCGACTCATGAATCGGCTCTGAAAGCTGCCCGCCGTTATGAGGCAGTAGTAAAGATGAGGGGCATATCTCAATCTGCTGGAGTTAAGCGCCCTGCCACCCAGATGGCAGGAGGAGCCTCTTCAAGGTGACCATTTGTGCCCAGGAGACCGGAAGTACCAATCAACCGGCCCAACCTAGCCTTTTGTACCTACTGCATGAGAGATGGACATTTGGCAAAAGACTGCCGGCGAGCCAACTGTCTTTGCTTAGTCCGCGGCTCAGCTACTCATGATATTGGGTCTTGTCCCCAAAGATACAACCCAATTGCTGCACCCAGGCCAGCAATCACTTACCAGCAGAGACCAGCCCTTCAGGCACCTGCTCCAAGACTCGCTATCCCTGCTCCACTACCTAGAGGACCACCGACTGCACCTCCTCCTCATCAGTTCCATCAAGCTCAATGGAACGTTCGGAGGAATGCTCCTCCTCTAGGAGGAATGTACCATGGCGACAGGCTTTCATAATGGCCATGGAAGAAGCTGAGGCCACTGGCCAAATCATCACTGGTAACCCTTTCTTCTCAAACTTTTCTTTCAGTCTTAATACCTACCCACATATTTTTTCCTATACCCAAAACCTATCCCACATACCTTAGGTACAATCTTAGTAGCCTCACTTCCTGCACTAGAACTATTCGATACTGGAGCATCTCATTGCTTTATGTCGCAACGGTTCGTTCGAACTCATGCGATTCCAGTCACACCGCTTGTATCCAGCTGGAATGTCAGTTCAGGGAACGACGTTCTAAAGGCAACAACGGGATACAACTTGTGTCCAGTAGTCGTCTGCAGCAGAGAATTCTATGCTGACTTCAAGGTGCTGGACATACCAAACTTCACGTCGTCTTGGGTATGGATTGGCGCGGAACATTTTATACTACCATTGACTGTCGTCAAAGGAGGGTAGTATTCGAGATTCCAGACCATCCGGTCTTCTATTTCAAAAGTGGAGACCGTACCCTGGAGCAAAATACTTACAAGGCAAAACCAAAGAAGGCAGTGATTGCGGCAATTCAAGCAGAGGAAGGATCAAAGCCAGAAATGGTTCGAGATTACGACGATGTGTTTCCTTACAATATATCAGATTTGCCTCCCGATCGAGCTCTTGAATTCAGCATTGATTTAATACCAGGAGCACAACCGGTGATCAAAGCACCTTATCGATTAAGTCTGGAAGGTTTGAAGGAGGTCTGAACTCAGTTGGGCGAATTATTGGCGAAAAGATGGATTCGTCCCAGCACTTCAAGTTGGGGATCTCCAGATCTACTTATGAAGAAGAAGGAAGGTTCATACAGAATGTGCATCAATTATAGAGCCTTGAACGAAATAACGATAAAGAACATGTATCCGCTACCACGTATCGACGATTTATTCGATCAGCTAAGTGGATCTTGTGTTTTCTCCAAATTAGATGTTCGTTCAGGTTATCATCAGGTGAAGGTCAAGGAAGCTGATATTCATAAAACATCATTCAGAACTCGCTATAGTCATTACGAATTTCTTGTGATGCCATTTGGAGTGACCAACGCACCAGCAATATTCATGAACCTGATGAATCAAGTTTTCCGGAAATACTTAGACATGTTCGTTGTCATCTTCATCGACGACATCCTGGTGTATTCTAAGAGTCGGAAAGAACATGTCGAGCACCTATGAATTGTTCTGGAAACTCTACGACAACATCAACTCTACGCCAAATACAGCAAGTGCGAGTTTTGGCTAGATCAAGTTGGTTTTCTTAGACATATTGTATCAGGCGAAGGAATCTCGGTGGATCCAGCGAAAGTTTCAGTAGTAAGCGAATGACCGACACCAAAGTCAGTGAAGGACATTCGAAGTTTCTTGGGTCTAGCTGGATATTACCGAAGGTTCATTGAAGGATTTTCGAAGATAGCAACATCCCTGACCAAGCTCACACGTAAAGATGAAGACTTTGTGTGGTCAGAAGCATGCGAGCAGGCTTTCATAGAACTCAAGTCAAGGTTGATATCAGTGCCTATTCTCGTTATACCGAACCAATCTGGAGGTTTCAAAGTGCATTGCGATGCATCCAGTAAGAGATTAGGATGAGTTTTACATCAGCACGGTAAGATTGTGGCTTATGCTTCAAGACAGCGAAAATTCATGAGCGCATTTATCCAACGCATGATTTGGGATTGGCAGCCATTATCTTTGCTCTTAAGATTTGGCGCCATTATCTTTTTGGTGAACGAGTGAACAAATACACAGATGATAAGAGTCTGAAATATGTGTTTACTCAGAAGGAGCTTAATATGCGGCAGAGACGATGGTTAGAACTCATGGCGGATTTCGACATCAACCTGCAATATCACCTAGGAAAGGTGAATGTGGTACCTGATGCCTTTAGTCGGCAACCATTAGCAATGAATCTCACCGCCCAGTGGAAGTTTCAACAGGAATTGTATCAGATGGAGATTGAAGTGGTCATGCCAGGTAACGCTTCAAGTTTGATGAACTTACAGGTTCAATCTACCATTGTCAATCAGATCAAAGCAGCTCAAGCAAGTGATGCTAAGTTGCAAAAGATTAGAGAACAAGTGGAGAATGGAATCAGAACATACTTCATCATCCATGAAGACGGATGTTTGAGATACGACAGCAGATTATGTGTACCAAAAGGTTCTGTCCGGAAAGAGTTAATGAAAGAAGCTCACATCTCTCCATACTCAGTACACCTTGGAGGTACAAAGATGTACAAAGATCTACGTCAGAATTACTGGTGGTATGGAATGAAGCGTGAAGTAGCCAGAAGCGTCGCTAAATACTTGGTGTGTCAGCAAGTAAAGGCTGAACATCACAGGACTGCTGGATTACTTCAACCGTTACCTATCCCAGAATGGAAGTGACAACACATCACAATGGATTTTGTGACCGCACTCCCTCACAGCACAAAGGATAACGATGCGGTATGGGTTATTGTGGATCGACTCATAAAGTCGGCTCACTTCATCCTATTTCGAGTTGGCCAATCTACTGAGACATTAGCAAAGAAGTACATGGAGGTAAGAATCTAAGTAAGATTTAAACTCTTCAAAATGTACTATCTCTGATACACATGAACTCATATAGGAAATTGTGAGACTTCATGGAGTACTGGTCTGCATTGTCTCCGATCGTGACACCAGGTTCCTATCGCAATTTTGGCAAAGTCTGCAAGCGAGTTTGGGAACAAGTCTGAACTTCAGCATGACTTATCATCCACAAACAGATGGTCGGTCTGAGCTAACTATTCAGATCTTGGAGGATATGCTCAAAGAGTGTATGTTGGACTTCGGAGGATCGTGAGAAGATCACCTACACCTTGTGGAGTTTTTATACAACAAGAGCTACCAAGCAAGCATCGGAATGACACTTTTTGCAGTGCTATATGGAAGGAAGTGTTGATCACCATTAAGTTAGGACGACATCGGTGATAGGGAACTTCTTGGACCTGAGATGATAGTAGCATCTGTTGATGTGGTTCGTACTATCAGGGAGAGAATGCACATAGCTCAAGATCGACAGAAGCACTGGGCTGATGCAAAGCGCCGCCATTTGGAGTTCCGGCCGGAAAATCATGTATTTTTGAAGATATCTCCAAACCGCGGAGTGATTCGATTTGAAAGACGGGGTAAGCTAAGTCCAACGTACATTGGACCGTTCGACATATTCGAACGAGTCGGTGAAGTGGCTTATCGCTTGGCACTTCCACCTTCATTGGAAGGAGTGCACAATATGTTTCACATATCCCAACTCAGAAGGTATGTGAGTGACCCCAGCCATATTCTCGATCATTCCGAGCTCACTATACAGCCCGACTTATCTTGTGAACAACAACCTATGGAGATCCTGAACAGGAAAATGAAGTCATTTCGGAATAAGGAAGTCAACTTGGTTCGAGTGATGTGGAGAAAAGACACTCCAGGAGAATCGACATGGGAAAGGGAAGATGGGATGCGTGCAAAATATCCTCACTTATTTGTAAACTATTCTTTAAAATAAATTGTAAATTTTGAGAACGAAATTTTTGTAAGGAGGGTAGACTATAACAACTCCAATTTTTGTGTACATAAATTTGATTAAAAGTTAATGTATACTTGGGGTATTTACATTTCCTATGAGTACTATAAGTATTTGATTCAATTTTGAACAGCAAGAAAGAGCTTGTAGCTTACTGGTAAGACCTTGTACTGCTGAACCAAAGCACCAGAGTTTAAATCCTATCAGCCACATTATCTTTTTATTTTAATCTTTTAGAAGCCCAAGAGTCTACACGTGCATTACACGTAATAGGGTAAGTTACAGAATAAACAAACATGACCATGAGGCAAGACCAATCGTCAGGGACACATGGCAGCAAGACGATCCCCGACTCGCCCGACTCAGGCCGGCGAACCGCTTGACTTGGCCGGCGGCGCCGGTCCAACTCGGTCCGATCCTAATTTTTCTTTAACCCCCTGCACCCTTTGGCCTACCACACCCCCCTGCACTGTTTAAATTCTTTGCAATTAACCAGAGAATTAAAATACCCCTATATAATCCATTTTAATACACCATTTCACTACCCTAAAACCCTAATTTTTCCTATAAATACCACCCTCAAATCACCCCTCCTCACTCCTAAATCCTTGCCCAAACTCTTAAGAAAATTCCCAAGACTTTTTGTGTGCAAGTGGAGTTAGCAAAAGGACGAAGCTCTGACGAACTTCCGACGGCAATCCGAGGAGATTCCGAGGATGAAACGACGCACCGGCATCTCCCACCTCTTCCTCCTTCTCTCTCATAGTCTAATAACCTGTAAGTCTCTACTTTTCCTTCTTTTCTCTATTCTAAAAACATTCAAAACTAAAACCCGACGGAAGCGGAGTTAGTCCGACTTCCGATTCGGTTTTCTTTAAAAACTATAATTTTTCTTAATCAAGATACCTTCATATCATCACATATTATTCATTAAACATTAATAAACATCTTTAACAAGTTTCATCACAAAAGATTGTTATATGTATTTTTTTATTGCAATTTTACATTAAAATACCACAAAATTTAGTTTCCGACATAAACTCTATAATACCTTTAAACGTTTAGAAAACTCACGAGGTAATGACCTACCTCCTCACAACATACATATCTAATATAACACGATGGAATTTGGGAACACAGATTCGGAAAATACGACTTTACATATAATTATCTTCAACTATTAAAATCTTTTTCTACAAGAAGTGTATTTTAACAAATCTTTACAATTGCGTCTCTACAACCCATTTTGGAGAACCCATTCGGGATGGTGCAGATTATCGCACATCCTCGGGCTTAGTAGAGTGAGATGCAGACCTCCGCAAGGAGCATACGATCTCGAAAGATTTAAAATACAATTTTCTTTGGAAAATGTGATTTCTATTATAAATAAAACTTATATTTTTAATAAATAAATATATATATGTAATTAATATCAAAATATCTATTTTTAATATTTATAATATTCCACACTTTCAAAATTCAAGAAAATATCTCATTTACAAGAAAATACCATACAATTCCAATATTACCAATAAATACCATATATTATGAAATTAGGTTTTATTCACTAGAATGTCACCTTGATAAAATATACATCCATGAAAACTCTAAAGACGATAATAAAATACTTGAGGTGTATTTTGAAAATTATACACAATTATTTTTACATAAACCCCCCTCAAGTTATACTAAATTACAATATGGACCCTAAGTAAACATAGGTTTAAGCAGGACCAGTCTCTTGAGCCTCAGGGAGCCGGAGATATGGGTGCTTGCCTATTTAAGATAGACAACTTAACAAACGGTGTTATCAACACGGTAATTGTTTTTGAAAAAGACACAAATCGTGCCGTCCATGTGCAGCAGTTACCGATAGCAGCAAAACATAAATCAAGATTCAATTTTTTTTCTAATTGTCTGACTCGGGATGAGTCTCAATATAATCAATCTGACTTGATATGATTCAAGTATGAAACTACAATACAACATGAATCTATGAATCCGTCTTTTCAATCTATATAAATCTACATTAACCGAACCGAACCATGGATATATTCCATCTACATGATCATCCATTATATTCGTTCCATTTACTGATATCATGGTTCTTGCAAGTCATCCATCTATATAAATCAAGACAATACAATACAAATAATACAATTAAGACATCACGGGATTTATAAGGGGTAGATTGGTACGGAAGGTGTTAGAAGTGGCACGAGACAGCAGCCATAAAGACACCTAACCTGAATTCAATTGCCGTTGTACCGTGGCTGATCGGTTCCTTGTACTCCGTATACCGTAGTCTCTGGTCTAGTGAGACTCCTCTCGTATACACATGCCTCTTCTGTACCAAGCTATAAACAACAACGTCAACACTAAATACAACATTATAACAATATACTATCTATTCTGTCTTTTCTATTCTTGTCTATTTACGGGACTTACTGAGCGATTTGTTCGCTGACGACATTCTCTTTCTTCTTCTTAGAATGTCGTCAGGTGATTCGGACTCACTGGAGATCGAGCCCACCAGCGAGGATTTGGATCAGCTAGCTTTCGACCCAGAGCTTTAGATTCCTTGTATCCATCTACATTCTGTGTTTTCCATTTCTGTTATGCCACTGTTTAGGCATTGCTTTCCATTCCATGTATTTACTTTTCAGATTTATTGTAAAAAGAATGTTAATAAATAAAGTTGTTGTTTAATTATATCTATTGTCACTGTCTCTTGTGCATTTTAGTTATATTGCTTAGATACGGTTTGCGTGTTTACTTCGGAGTAAATACGTAGCGGCCTCGTCGTGTCCTCTGCCCGTATACTGGAAAGCGGGGCATGACAGGCTGTGGGATAAGGATCGGGCCAATCGAGCTAAGGCGCATTGAGCATAAGGCACTGCGCCTGCGTGGCAGCTTAGTAGGCTGTCTAGTTGGACGTCACGTTGGCGCTCGCATGGCTGCCTCGCATGTTGCTACACAGAAAATTGGGGCTGTTGGGCTACTCTGGATGGTTTGGGTTGATTGAATGGAGACTTTTGGGCTGGTCATCAATTACAAAGAGTTGTAATCGATGAGTCCTTTGGGCTGGGTCTGAGACCTCTATATATAGAGAGCTCAGAATAAAAAGCTAAGTTGCTAGAAAAGTGAAGAACTGAACTACTCATTAGTTCTTAAAAGAGGAAGAACATAGAACTATTTTCATGGTTCATCGAAGAAGAAGACAGAGAACGATTTTCCATAGCTTTAGAGGACTGAAACTGAACTGCTCTGTAGTTCTTCGAAAATCAGAATAGAAATATAAAACTATTTGTAGTTCTATTTTAATTAGAAATCAGAATAAGAATTCCATTCTAATCAGAAGAATTCAATTGAATTGAGAACAAAGAATATTGTGAAATATTCTCGCCAATCTCAATTCAGAATTTCACAAAATATTACAAAATATTCTAAGTTTCAGAACTCCGGAAAGTATTGCAAAATACTTTCGTTAAATTCAATTAGCCCATAACCAGAGAGCTCTACACGTGCACTATCAGATCGTTCATTGCAGCTAGAATCGACTTGCTGGTTGATGCACACCAGAACTCATGTTCCTGGGGTAGATCGACATTGTGATCCTTGCACCGGAATAGGACGAATCTACTTTAAGCTCTGCGTTTATAAATCGTACAGCAGCTCTCGATATATCCTTGCAGAAAATTTAAATTTTTAACCGTCCATTTTCCCACCTACTCCAACAATTTTAAAGCAGCTTTTGAACAATCTGAAATGGACGCTGCAAGAATTATGGGTCTTGAATGCCTAAAACTCAAGAGTTTCGATAGAAGTGACTTCAACGCTTGTGTCACGCTCCGCTTCCCGGTGTACGGAGGCAGAGACGTGGCAGGCACGCGACTCATTTACTCAGAAATAAAAACGTTAAGCGTAACTATGCTGTTAGTGATATGTATGCCTTAGAGGCCATTATTGTATGATATAGTGGATGCTTGGACATATATATGGAGGACTTTCTTGCTCGACATAATAGTACTATCTGGTTGTCTTTATCTTAACATGTTCACTGGTATTATTATACCGTCTCTCATATACATGTTGATAAAGCTCTTATGATGTTGGCTTGACTACCAGGACTATGATACGGATCATACTACTAGGACCTGGGTAGTACATAAGCACATCCTTCAATTGTTCTTAGTCGAGGGAATATCGAGACAGGGCATCGATATTCCAGAGTAGACTAGTGTGTGCGTTTCTTGACCCTGTATGGGACGATGGTCCCATATCCATTAATGTTTGACATCAAAGATTGTATACATGTGCTCATTAGATAATGGGTACACCGAACAGGACTCGCTGAGAACTTCTAGATGGTAATATACCTATCGTCAGATAGCAGTTCTCTGGTGACACTGGTACAGGTTAGTCTGTAGACCCGAGATCGTCATAGAGTCTTGTGTGGTTCACTGTGCTTTGATTTCCTCCTTTCTACGGCTCAAAGGAGTCGTGCAAACAGGTGGATTTTGGGTATAGTCCCGAGTCACATGAAGGCAATGAGCGATAGGGGTTTTTTGTCACTCTTGGTATAGAGAGTTGATGTTGCGCTATACTCGATTAGCTATAACTGTAAGTCCTTGGCCAGGGCTGTTGATGAGATTTACTGGTAAGTGTTATTAGTAGTTTCTCATACTGTTATAGGCCTTACATCGGCTTGGCTTGTCAAGTTATTGGGGTCTGGCGATTCCACCCCCAGACTCGATATGCGACATATCAGACGAAGAGACCGGACTGTACGTTAAGTGTTACCTATAGGCTTCATGGGTGTTTAGACAAGATTGCTTGTTGATCTTCTAATCGCTCAATACTTGGGTAACCGTTACGTCCAGCTAGTACCGCTGACGGCTTGTGGGTGATTGATGTGATCATCACCTACTGCTGGCGTATTGACGAGTCTTTAGAGTCCCACATAGAAGTTTCCTGGTTCAAGTGAAACGAAGTAGGGAACATATGTTGATATGTGCGGGGGCCTGATTAAATATGAGTATGAGATACCGTATTGTAATCTGGCGGCTATTTGTTATCAGTTAGGTTATATGTGATATAACCGGATTATTGAATTAAGTATTAATTTATTAATGTGATATACAAATAAATGATATTAGTCGGTTATATGTGATATAACCGGATTATTAAATCAAGTGTTGATTTAATAATATGATATATATATTTATATTTGATATAATTATATATTGACTAATATTATTGCGCACTAATTATATGCTTATCTTTATATATATATGTGTGTGTGTGTGTGTGTGTGTGTGTGTGTGTGTGTGTGTGTGTGTGTGTGTATGAAGCATGGCATGGTTTTTCTATTTTTAGAAAATAGAAATTGAGATGATAAATGGGGAGACTTTGGAGGCATGGACATAGCATGACTTATTCTATATTATATTCATTTGCTTGCACTATTGAAGCATGGCTACAATTTTTATGTGTTAAAAATTGTATACTTCAATAATGTGTGAGTCTTGGATGAGATATACTACACTTCATTCCACACTTAGTTATTTTTCTTCAGTAGAGCTCATGTGATGAGTTGCTCTCTATCTCTCTCCATCTTCTTCACCTCCACATCCAAGCTCAATCCCTCACATGAGTTGTGAACCCTTGAGCTTGAGAGAACCCTAGCGAGCTAACATAACCCTAACTTCACCATCCTATACTAGATTAGCGCTTTGTTGTACTGTGTTTACTTCACTAAAGAGTTTAGTGAAGAGGTAGCTTGGATTGGCGGATTTCGGGTGGATCATCTTCGGCACAAAGGTCATTGGAGAAAGTTCGTTCAACCTTCAAGTGGAGCCTAGTGGAGTCGCATGAACTACAATCCGGAGTTTTAGAAGAGAAGGACACGGTCTACAAAGGTTGTAGCCATCCATCTCTTAGCCATAGTATATGATAGCATAGTTAAATCCTAATTATCTATTTTAAGATCTTTGTTGGTGTAGATTAGCACCCTGAAATTTTTAAAAATGGTGTTCCCCTCCGAATGGCGGCCGAGACGACGTGAGGACGTCTAGCCTGAGATTCGGGGCAGATGCTATATGGTTTTATCCGTCTACCTCTCCGAAGATGCCAAGTTGATTTATGACACCGTGTATCGGAGGTTTAGACGGATGCGGCCGATGTAGCAGACTTCGTCAGATTCTCCCTCGCTAGAGAGGTTTTTGATTATGGGGACGCTCTTCCCTGCAGGCGCAAGCCCCTGCAGTTAATTACGCTACCGCATCGCGGTAGCCACTTTCTTATTCTCCAGAATTTCACTTCGTGTCATGTGTGTTTGTTTTGTTTGTGGTTGCCCGTAGATTGTATACGGAGACTGAGCAATGCCGTCTCCCGTAGGACGTGGATTAGTCCAAATCCGTATTTACTTAGATTTAGGTTTGGTGTTTTTAGTTTAAGGATACGTTAGCCGTATTGAGGCTAAGATCAACTTAAACGTTCATTAAGGATACGTTAGTTCTGTTTGAGACTAAGATCAACTTAACGTGGTGATCCATTTATTATATGGCCGCCAGGACTCGTCACCTCTCTGACGTCGTTGAAGAATTACAACGATAGGTGTCAGAGGAGTTCAGAGATGTACCCTTGAACCAAAATTGATTTGGAGTTTTATAGTCCATTTGAATGTTTAAGGATACGTTAGCCGTGTTTGGGGCTAAGATCAACTTAAACGGGACCGTTTAGATCCGGCAAAAGAGCATTTGGAGGCTCTATTGTTCCAGTTTAGGGACGTGGTGGTCCATGTTCCAGTTTAGGGACGTGGTGGTCCATCGCCAGTTTAAGGACGTGGTGGTCCATCATTAGTTTAAGGACGTTTCGGTCCATCGCCAGTTTAGGGACGTGGTGGTCCATCATTAGTTTAAGGACGTTTCGGTCCACGAGTTTAAGGACCCCGCAGTCCGTATTGATGTGTGGTCGTCGGGACCCATCACCTCTCTGACATCGTTGAAGGATTACAACGATAAGTGTCAGAGGAGTTCGGAGATGTACCCTCGAACCGGATGTAAATTGATTTAGGAGAGCAATCTTGCTCAGTCAATTTAACTTGAGGACTTACGGCCACGATTGGGCTAAGTCCAGTTGAAAAATGTTCAACATTTTTATTTATTTTTGGTCTATTAGACCTGTGCTAGGGCTTTGCCCACATTTAAATAATGCATTGCATTGCTTTTTAATTTTTGTCTGGGCTCTGCCCAGAAAGGATGCAGAGCATCAATTGGTTTTGGGCTCTGCTTATTTATAAGTGATGCAGAGCATCAATTTTATTTGGGCCCTGCCATTTTATTGCTGTGCAATTTATTTTGGCACGCTAGGTCTTTTTGACTTGGGCCTGGCCCTTTAACAAAAGAAATGCATTGCATTTTTCAGGCGCTTTGCGCCAATCAAAGAGCGCAAGCGCTTGTGGTGATGACACGTGTCATGCAAGCGCAGTGCGCTGCGCTGGTGCTCTGCTGACACGTGGAGTGCTCTGGTGAGTTGCGCCAATTTCAGAGAGCAAAGCTCTATCTTAAAGCGCATAGCGCAAGTAGTTCAGATGCTGACACGTGGCGTTCTCTGGTGGCTTGCGCCAACCCAAGAGTGCAACAGTGCAGATTTACAAGTGCAAGGCACTATTAACTTGAGAATCTTTTACATTCCAGAATTAAAGGTTCATAAAAGAAGTGCAAAGCACTTTTTGTTTTCTTGATCTGATTTAGATCAAAGAAAACAAGTTCCTCTTGTTTTTCTTATTTCAGAGAACTCGAGGTTCATAAAATGTGCAAAGCACTATTTTTATTTGTTTTTTTATTGAAGATCATTGATCTTGTTCTTAGATCAATGATCTATTAGAAGAAATTCTTCTATTTTAAAGGTTTTTACCTTTTTTCTTCTTGAGATTTCTTCAGAGTTCTCTCTATTTGAAAATTTTTATTTCTCACAAAATGTTGATGCCTTTGAATTGAGCTCTAGGGTCCTTTTTATAGTGCCCATAAATTAGTTAAATTTGTTAAAGAGATCTTTCTCTGAGTGATTTGGGGAATTTTCCCCACCGTTGGATCTTTGATCCAAGGGCCTCTGTTTTACAGAAGAAAATCTTCTTGTTTTAACAAGAACAGAAAGATTTCTTTAAAATCTTAATTCTGTTTGGCGCAAATGCCCCAGCGCGTGACACGTGTCAAGCAGTGCGCAGCGCAACTGCGCTGACACGTGTCGCGCAGCGCTAAACGCAGCGCAACTGTGCTAGCGCATCGGCGCTGACACGTGTCGTGCAGCGCAAAGCGCAGCGCAACTGCGCTAGCGCATCTGTGCTGACACGTGTCGCGCAGCGCAGTGCTTGCGCAACTGAAGCGTTGCTTCCTTTTGTTTTTAATAGAGCTTTGCTCTGATTGGGCGCGCCTTCTTGGGCGCTGCGCTGACGTATTAGCGCCTGAAACGTGGCGCGTTGCGCCCGAGATTTGAAGCGTTGCTTCAAAATTTGAATTTTGAATTTCCAACAGAGCTTTGCTCTGATTGGGGGAAATAAATGCCCCCCCACTCACGTGGCGCGCACGTGAGTGCAGCGGTGGCAAGCTCCTGACCGTTGGATCAAGGGGTGAGCTGAAGGGGCACAAGCGCCTTATAAATAGGACCTATGGCCCTTAAAAAATCTTCACCATATTTTTTAAGATTTTGATTTTAACAGAGCTTTGCTCTTGCTTAAGAACTTCAGAGCTTTGCTCATTTCCAAAGTTAGAAACTTTAGGTAAAATTAATCTAAATTAAACTAAATTAATTCAAACCAATCATAAACCAAAGAGCTTTGCTCTCGCAGATCTTTTGATCTAAAGAAATCCCCATTGGGGTTTCATAAACAGAGCTTTGCTCTCAAAAACTGATAGATCTACAGAGATCTTGTTCATGGGTTCTCACCCATGAACAGAGCTTTGCTCTTGGATCAAATGTAGACCTTTTAGATCTGAAAAAATGAAGCACTTATTATAAGTTTTCATGGATTTTTCAAGATTCCAAAATTTTTAATTCTTTTAAGTGTTAAAAATTTCTGATGGATCTTTCCATTATTACCATAGAGCTATGCTATTTTAAGGAATCATATTCCCCTGAGACCAGAGTTTGACAAGTGTCACTCTGTGACAGAGCTTTGCTCTGAAAGAGGAGATTTTCTCCTTGTCTCTAGGGATCTCACATTTATGAGAATATTCTCTTAGGGGTCTTTTCATTAATTGACAGTCTCAACCAATGATGAGGCTGTCTTATTTCATGAGGCACTGTCATCCCGATTTTGTGGGTCCCCATTTGGTTCCCTACTCACTGCACTGCTGTGTGGTGTAATTAATTAATTTTAATTTAATTAATCTTTAATTTAATTAGTTGAAAATTTTTAAATGCCAAACGTTGGAATTGCAGCATTAACGGCTATTTCTCGTTCCTTTGCAGTGACCATGTCTCTCGATACCTCGTTCCCGTTCACCCGCTCGGAGGAAGGGTTTCCTGAAGCGCCCCTGAACCGTGAAGTTCTAGCCATGATTAAGGACCATGACCCGGAATGCAAGAGTCACCACCTTTGGGGGTTGTGGTATAATCAGATTATCATGGGTCGACGGAGCTTCACCTGCGCAGTGCCGTCGGAACCCATTACGGCGATTCACTATGCTACCCCACCCTCGGTGCAGTATGCCATGGAGATGGTTGATTGGACCTCGAAGGGCTTTCTTCATCCCGCTATGGATGCGATTCCGGTCCAGCGTCTTATGGTTTTTGATATCCTAGGACGCCGTATCTGTCAGGGCGAGGCGTGACCTTGGGGGCAATCATATAACATTGGTCTGATCCCCCACCACCCGATCGGTTATCTGCCGTGGGCCCGGTATATCCTGTCGACGAAGAAGTCGCAGTTGATAAGGTTAGGATTGTACACCGCGGTCTACGTCTCTCTCTTCCAGTATCCCACGCTCCCCACCTGGTGGTTCAAGGCTTTCTTGGAGCAGTGGAACATTCCTACCCACACTTTCCTTGCCATGGATCGGGAAGTGTCAATCTCTTTGGAGGAGTTCACGGAGGTATCCGGTTTACCAGTCATAGGCGACCACTATGAGGAGTTGCTCCTGACAGACGAGTACGTCTTCGGTGCTTAGCCGGTGGTAAGGGGGCTCACGCCGGAGAATGCTGTCCAACACCAATTCCCCAGCTTGATTAAAGCGTTGAACATCTATGAGTCCCTTTTCATCGAACATGGGAGTCGAGGAGTTAACTTTGAGGATTTCATCGCTCGGTTCCTTCGCCCAAGCGTCCTCTCATCAGAAGCTGCCAAGTTCGCTACCCTGGATGACCCTTTCGGTCTAGGTGTGGATAACCTGCCAGAGAAGGAGATAGATCAAAAGGGTTTTTTCCTTCCGGACTTCCCGACCATGTCTTTTGCAGAAATTGCAGCCCCTGGGATGGATGAGGAGGTCTTTTTCCTAGGATTTCTTGGGTTATGGCTGAGTTGGTTTGCGATCCCAATGCAATCTCACCGTATGCGGCCCTCTGTCTTTTACCCAGCCACCGGATGACCATCAGGGTAAAAGTGGCTGTTGGGATCGCCGGCTTGGCACATTTATATCATGGCCTCAGTCAAGCAGCGGATGCTAATAAGCCTGGGGTACTGCACGTGGTCTTCCCGATGCACTACTTCGTATCATGGCTCGAGCTACACACGGAGGGTGTCTTCGGCATGCATAAAAGGCCCCCGTTCTTCGACAAGTGTGGTTTCCCTCGCATTATACAGCTGATCGGCGCATCAATTGTGACCCCATCACCACGGAACGCCAGGGGTTTACTCCTTCGCCCTCACACCGTTGGAGCCGGGATGTCCTTTGTTGACAAGGTATTGACCATTGGAAAGGCGTCCACCACTGCGGTGCGACCATTACAAGACTCCTTTAAGGATGGAGCCTCAGTTTTGACGGCCCGGGAGACCCTCCACCTGTATTCTATTAGACCGGGCTTTCTGGTCTTCAGGCAGAACGGTGCGGCAATTTTCATGAGATATAACCCGCATCGTTTCGCCCAACAACTGGGCTACGATCAAGGGGTACCCTTGGAAGCTTTCCTATTGGAACCTGCTACCACTGAAGAAGGGATGGAGAACGCGCTGCATCACTTCATGCGCCTGAACACGGGTTCTCATTTTTTTATTAGTAGGCCGGTCTGCGCCCCACGACTCCTCAACGTATATAAAGAATGGTATAATCATGCGACGGGAGCCGTTATAAAGGAGGAAAAGCGATTGCTGGTCGACCGTAAGGGTGCGCCTCCAGGTACCGACCGTAACGCTCCTTTAGTGCCAAGGACCCCGGTGGTCCCCCCTCTAAAAGATGCCAGGGCCGGACCATCGCGTGCGCAAAGTCTTCCACACGGATCGCCGCTCCCCGATATTGCGGATGCACCTCCAGCGCCCTGTGCTCCAGTGGAGACAGTGGCTGTAGCCTCGCCAGAGTCTGGTGTGGGTGCGGACATCGGGACTCGCCGTCCCAAGGTGGTTGCTAAGCATAAGTCGATCCCGTGTGCACCTAGGTTTGGCGGGCAGAAGAAAAAGAAGTCGCTCTTCGCTGCAGACGTCGCGTTCGGTCAGGAACCCCACGCTCTTTATGGTGAGGGCCTGAATGAATATAGGACTAACGAGGGATTAGTCATGCCGCCGGATGACACGGACTTGGAGGCCGCCCTCGAAGCTTCAGAGCGGTTAGAGAGGCGTGACGCGTGGCTGGCTAAGCTTGCGGCATCAGGTAATCACTATTCACATATTTTTTACTGCATCATATTTTCATTATTGCCTTTGACTAACATTCTCCCTTCTTTTCTTCCAACAGGCATCACCACTGAAGAAGCCATTGCCGCTTCCCTGAAGACTTTCCAAGAGGAGGAGCGTCTTAGAGCGTCCATGGGTCTTAGTAAGTTTCAATTCATCAAGTTTTCATTTCCCTTGTGTTACGGTCGATCTAACCTCTCCCTTTTTATCGCAGGAACCTCAATGTCGTTCCCGCCAAGCGACGCAGATGTTCTACCAGCTGCCGATGTTCCTGCTTCCTCGGGGCTACCGCGGGAGGTCCGTCTTGAAAAGCCGATGATAGATGCCTTAAAGGCTCTGGAGGCATCTCTGAACGAGGACGACGACGCCTTAATGAAGGAAGCGTCGAAGAGATCCATCGCGACAGCTCGGGAGGAGAGGAAGCGATCGAGGCGCGAAGCAAAGGCACGTAGAGCTGCCTTGGCCATTGGAGCGGGCCCAAGCACTATTCCTCGTGCCGATACCCCATCAGAAGAGTCCCCGGTCACCCTGTCTACAGCTCATAGACAGGTGATTCGCGCCAATAGGGAGGCGAACGAGAAGTCCACGTCAGGTAATACTTCTTTCAGAATTTTGTTTGTAAAAATTGTAAACTCGCTGGTTCTTATGCATCTCATCTTGCAGGGCCGAGTCCGATCGAGGGGGAGGCAGAGACTGTCGAACCCAAGGAAATAGAGGAGGAGGCACCGGCTGAACTCGAGCTGACGGTGGGCAACGTTGTTGGGGTTGCGGAGCTTGAGTTGGGGGCCGAGGAAGCTGCATTTGAGAAAGTCGTTGATGCCGAGCCTGAGGCGGCGGCAAATGAGACGACCACTATAACTGAGCCCGGGGTAGCGGCGGATGAGGCGCTTGAGACCGGCGACCTCATGGTGATGGTAGATGAAACGATGGAGACCGCTGAGCCCGAAAAAGTAGCGGGTGAGATGGGCACGATTCTTGGGGAAGAGTCAGCCGCTCTTTCTCAAGAGTCCGGCAATGCTCCGATCATTGCCCTCCCCGTAGACGATTTTCCGCCGTCTCCTGGCTGCGCGAGCACGACGACGGCCCCTATAGAGTGGGGTGATGAGGCTACGGGCGGTGGCCTCATGTCAATGGAGGAGGGAGACGCCTCCGTTTCAGCCGGCAGCTCATCAGGTAAATCCCGAGTTACTGTTCTTTCTTTACCTTATAATCCTTTCTGACAAGTTCACCTTTGTTCGCAATGCAGGTGCAGCCAGCGTCGATGCCCCATTACTCGAGGGAGCGCCTTCAACTACTGCCTTGGCGGTAGTCACCTCTCAACCCTCTCTCATACCATCGAAGATGTTGGAAGGTATGGGTTTGCAACTTATTAATCTTATCTTTCAAACGTATAATTTGTGTACTAAAGTCGTACTGTTGTGTCTTTCAGGAGTGCTTTTCGACCATCTCTATCAGGTATTGCTCCCACACTTCTCCTTCCCATCTGAACTCGATTCTTCCTCCGGTAGTGCTGGTGAGTATGGTTTCCATTGATATCTTTCTTTTTCATTGATGGAATTACTTCTAACCTTTTTCTCGTCTTAACTGCAGTGCTACAAATCGAAGGAGGGGATGAAAGATCGGCTGCACCGCCGACCCTTCCGGCCTTGCCACCTACCTCAGCTGGTACAGAGACTATCACATTGATAACTCCCCTTTTTTTTATTTCCTGAACTGTTATCTAATCACATCTTGTTTCTTTTCAGCTATCGTTCTAGTCTCGGCGCCCTTCGAGCCTCGCATCACAATGCCGGCAGGTCCTTACCTGAGACGTCCATCTTCGAAAGGTGCCGCGAACAGCTTGCGTATGTTGAGCGACTACATTAAGGAGCTCGACGTCGAGACCCCTACTTCTGTTGCGGATTTCGCTACTGCGGTTAACCCGATGCTGGTGATACTCATGAATTTCCATGACGAGGGCATCATCGCATCTCGGGTTAACCATTATATGGAGATCGAGGCTCGCCTGCATCAGCTGGAGTCGATGCGTCCCGCCCCCGAGACTTTAGCCGCCAACAATGAAAGAGCAGCATGGATCGAGGGAAGCGCTTCTTACGTCCACCATTTGGAACAAGAAGCAGCTTTAAGGTTAAGGGAATGCCAAGAGACCTCGAGCGAGACAGCCCGTCTGCGTGCTGAGGTTGAAGCGAATGCTGCCCAAGTGAAGGCTATCTTTGAGGGTCTCCTGGAGCGCATCTCCCATGGGCTAAACTTGAAGCGAAAGCTTGATGTAGCCGAGCGCGATACCCCAGGCCGGGAAGCTGCTTATCAGGCCGTCAGGGAGCAGCTTGCATCTGTCTTGCAGCAACGGGCCCAAGTGGAGGCGGAGCTGGCGGTGGTAGCCGATCAGGAGAAAGTGGGGAAGGAATTGCGCGAACAATTGCTAGAGCTATGCAAGACACTTCCTTCTCAGTAATTCTCCTTGTATCTAGGCACTTGTAAAATTTTTCTTTTTAAGTAACATGTATCCATTCTTTATTCTTTCATACTATTCACCTTGTACTTCTTTGAGTTAATGAATAAAGATACACATTCTTTTCTCTGCAATGTCTTGTATGCTCTTTCGCTTTCTCCCTTTCTCTTATTATCAGCATGTTGACTTGATAAACATAATTGGCAGCTAATTTAGTTTTTTTTTAAGAGATATCGATGGCTTAGGTCGCAGGTTCAGATCTGCCGCCTAAGACTTTTCAACTTTATGAGCTGTGAGGGTCTCATAGAGACTTTTCTCCCTACGAATCGAGAGGATCTCGTAGGTGGGTTTTCTCCTTAGGAATCGTGAGGATTCCTAAGTGTGTTTTCTCTTATAAGTCGTAAGAATCCTATAAGAGAATTTTCCCCTCTTACGAGTCGAGAGGACCCGTAAGCGGTTGTTTCCCTCCTTGTCGAAACTCGACTTTGGAGAGTGAGACCTGTGAATAGTATGCAAGAGACCGTTTTAGACCGACTTGCAGGGTCCCATTGTTCAGGAAGCAAGTTTTTTTTTAATTCCTGCTGCCTGAGGCTTCATCTTGCAAGTTGAGACGAATCGAGAATTTCCCGCGGAGACACTGGTTTCTCTGCGAGCCGATGCGAATCAGGGGGCTCTCATCAAGGATGCTAGTTTCCCTAAATTGAGATATTTGCCAAGGATTATTTGTTTCCTTGGTGTTGAAACGAATCAAGAATTTCACACGGAGACACTGGTTGCTCTGCGAGTCGACGCGAATCAGGAGGCTCTCGTCAAGGATGTTTGTTTCCCTGAGTTGAGGTATTTGCCAAGGATTATTTATTTCCCTAGTGTTGAAATGAATCGAGAATTTCCCACGGAGACACTGGTTTCTCTGCGAGTCGATGCGAATCAGAAGGCTCTCATTAAGGACGCTGGTTTCCCTGAGTTGAGGTATTTGCCAAGGATTATTTGTTTTCCTGGTGTTGAAACGAATCGAGAATTTCCCACGGAGACACTGGTTGCTCTGCGAGTCAACGCGAATCAGGAGGCTCTCGTCAAGGATGTTTGTTTCCCTGAGTTGAGGTATTTGCCAAGGATTATTTGTTTCCCTGGTGTTGAAACGAATCGAGAATTTCCCATGGAGACACTGGTTGCTCTGCGAGTCGACGCGAATCAGGAGGCTCTCGTCAAGGATGATTGTTTCCCTGAGTTGAGGTATTTGCCAAGGATTATTTGTTTCCCTGGTGTTGAAACGAATCGAGAATTTCCCACGGAGACACTGGTTGCTCTGTGAGTCGACGCGGATCAGGAGGCTCTCATCAAGGATGTTGGTTTCCCTGAGTTGAGGTATTTGCCAAGGATTATTTGTTTCCCCAGTGCCAAGGATTATTTGTTTCCCTGGTGTTGAAACGAATCGAGAATTTCCCACGGAGACACTGGTTGCTCTGCGAGTCGATGCGAATCAGGAGGCTCTCGTCAAGGATGTTTGTTTCCCTAAGTTGAGGTATTTGCCAAGGATTATTTGTTTCCCTGGTGTTGAAACGAATCGAGAATTTCCCACGGAGACACTGGTTGCTCTGCGAGTCGATGCGAATCAGGAGGCTCTCGTTAAGGATGTTTGTTTCCCTGAGTTGAGGTATTTGCCAAGGATTATTTGTTTCCCTGGTGTTGAAACGAATCGAGAATTTCCCACGGAGACACTGGCTTCTCTGCGAGTCGATGCGAATCAGGAGGCTCTCGTCAAGGATATTTGTTTCCCTGAGTTGCGGTATTTGCCAAGGATTATTTGTTTCCCTGGTGTTGAAACGGATCGAGAATTTCCCACGGAGACACTAGTTGCTCTGCGAGTCGATGCGAATCAGGAGGCTCTCGTCAAGGATGATTGTTTCCTTGAGTTGAGGTATTTGCCGAAGACACTGGCTTCTTCGGGGTCGGGATGAACCGTCGAGATTTGGCTTCGTTTTTTGGCGGAGCCTGTTGGGAAAGTATGGTTCCCTCTTTGTTTACGCCCTTAGATTGTATACAGGGATCGATGTGATCTCAACTGTAGGGCCAAAGTTTTATCATTTTTTTTGTTTCATTTCAGCGATGCTCTATCATTTCAGCTTTTATATCGCGAAGGTCGCGATTGCCCAATCATTTTGGCTATTTTTCGCAGTGCCCAATCATTTCGGCTGTTTATTTTATTTTTATTCGCTGCTTTTTATTGCGAGTTGCCCAATCATTTCGGCTATTTTTGTGTGCATACGTTTTTACTCGCTACTTTTTATTGCAAGTTGCCCCATCATTTCGGCTATTTCGTATGCATGTGCGGCCTACTGGCTTTTCGCCGTAAACCTGAAATTAGACACCGATTTCGGCATCAGCACCGCTACAACTGGGATATTACCAGGAGAGAATCATCATTTGCCTCTGTCGATGTCGACCAAAGGTGGCTTAGCGAACAAGGTTAAGGTCCTGTCGACTGAGGCTTTTGACTTCATGAGCCGTAAGGGTCTCACAAAGTTATTTCTCCCTACAAGTCGTGAGGATCTTGTAGGTGTATTTTCTCCTTAGGAATCGTGAGGATTCCTAAGTGTTTGTTCCTCTGTAAGTCGTAAGGATCTTACAGGAGGGTTTTCTCCTTGTAAATCGAGAGGATTTTCAAGGGTTGTTCACCATGCGAACGTATCCCCAGTCTCGGATGGGACTTGATTAGGGAAATGTTTATTCGCGCCAGTGGATTGTATACAAGGGCCAGTATTGAGCCACTTGTAGGGCAATACCGGAAGTTGTGGGGGTTGCTTAAGCACAGGTTTAGGTCTCTGTAACTTAAGACTTTCAAATCTTATGAGCCGTGAGGGTCTCATAAGAGAGTTCTCCTTACGAGTCGTAAGGATCTCGCAAGTGTACTTTCTCCTTAGGAATCATGGGGATCCCTAAGTGTGTTGCTCCCTTGTGAGTCATAAGGATCTCATGCGGGTGGTTTTTCCTTACAAGGTCGAGAGGACCCTATAAGTGTCTTTTAACGAGGTTGCGCCCTTTCGGGTTTTCACAAACACTTGCCGGTAGTCCTGCTGTTTTTACTCACGGAGCCCTTTCAGGTTTTCATCCGTGCCCATTTTGCTTATGGACATACCGTTTTTTTTGTTATTCTTTTTATTTTCTTCTCTTTTTTTTTACGAGGTCGCGCCCTTTCGGGTTTTCATGAACACTCGCCGGTAGCCCTGCTGTTTTTACTCACGGAGCCCTTTCGGATTTTCATCCATGCCCTTTTTTTCTTATGGACATACCGTTTTTATTTATTATATTTTTCTTCTTTTTTTTTATCTCGTTAGCTTACGGATGCTGTGGTATTAGTTTAAATACGTTTCGGTCCTTCATTAGTTTAAGGACATTTCGGTCAGCCATTAGTTTAAGGACGTTTCGGTCCGTCCAGGAAATGGCTGGCTACTGCTTATAAAGTTTGAGCTTAGGAAGATAGCGAGCGGACATAGTCGTCGTCATCTACCATTGACCTAGGCTGTGGCTTATTAAGCGTAGTATTTCTTTAGGAATCTATCGTTTATTGGCCTGAAAGGCCTTTCACCGTGCATATCCATGAGTAGATAGGCTCCACCCTGGTAGACTTTGTCTATGATGTATGGGCCTTCATAGTTTGGCTCGAATTTTCCCCGCTTGGCGCGATTGGGGATCATAGGCCTTTTGACCACTAGCACAAGTTCGCCTTGGCGGAATGTTCTCGGCCGGGTCAATCTTTCATATGAGCGCGTCATCTTTGCTTTATAAGCCTCCAGGTTTTGTTGCGCTATGAGCCGGGTCTCATCAAGGGCATCAAGCTCCTCAAGCCGAAGGTGAGCATTTTCTTCGTCCGTCAGCTCATAGTGGACTGCCACTCGTAGAGAGGGTAGCTCTATCTCGAGGGGGAGTACTGCTTCCGTACCGAATACCAACGCGTACGGCGTTGTGTTCGTGGCTGTCTTGAACGTAGTTCGATATTCCCAGAGAGCTTCTTGCAGTCTCTCGTGCCAGTCCTTCTTATTTCGGGACACCGCCTTTTTCATGATCTTCGTCAGGGTTTTGTTGAAGGCCTCGGCTAGACCATTAGCTCGTGGATTATAAACCGATGAATATCTCCAGTCTATGTTATGCTGTTGTGCGAAGCGACTGATCTTGTGGCTTCTGTAGGCTGGCCCGTTATCGGAGATGATCCGTCTCGGTGTTCCAAACCGATATATGACGTGCGTCTTGAAGAAATGGAGGATATTCTCCGTCTTCACCTCCCTTAGCAGTACTGCTTCTGCCCATTTGGAGAAGTAATCAGTCGTCGCCAGGATGAAACGATGTCCCCTGGACGATGCTGGTTCGATGGGGCCGACTATGTCAGTTCCTCACATTTCGAACAGCCAGCTAGCCATCGTTGGATGTGGTGGATTTGGATACTGGTGGATGAAGTCCCCATGGATTTGGATGAGTGGCATTGCTTCGCATATTCGAGGCAATCCTGAATCATCGTGGGCCAGTAGTAGCCCATCCGTTTGATCTTCAACTTCATCTTCGGGCCTGCTTGGTAAGAACCCCAGATTCCGTCATAGACTTCCTGAATGACTCTTTCTGCTTCATCCGGTCCTAAGCATCTCAGCCACAGAGAATCAGACGACCTCTTGTACAAAGTATCATTGACGAAGGCGAAAGACAGAGCTCGTTTCATGAACTGATGTCTTGTGGACGCATCTTCGGGCATTTGACGGGACTTAAAGTAGTCTATGAAGACTTCCCTCTAGTCCTCAGCCTTTTCTCGTTCTTTTATTTATAGGGTCGTCCGTTCAGTCGCTCCCTTTTCTTCGGATGATTCCGGAGGTATTTCTGCTGGGGCAAGCACCCGACGGCTTTGCACCACGATTCTAACGTCATCGAGATTCTCGTCAGCCAGTTCTTTAGCAAGTTTGGTCAACGCGTCTGCTTTACTGTTTTCCGCACGCGGTATGCTTTCCAAAGTATAGGAGGGAATCTGGGTCAACAGTTGTTGCACCTTTTCACCGTACTTCACCAACTCCGGTTTGCACATTTGGTAGTCGCCGTTCACTTGACTAACGACCAGTTGAGAATCTCTGTATATGAGGAGGTTTTCAATTCCCATGTCAATGGCGATCTCGAGACCTGCAATCAATGCTTCATATTCTGCTTCATTATTCATCCTCGGCTCTGTTAAGGAGAAAGCGAAGCGCATTATTCCTCCTTGTGGGGTCACGAAGATGAGGCCTACCCCCGATTTGATCATTGGCGTACTTTGTTTGCGCTTCTTTATGGAGGACGCTCCATCGAAATAAAGCTCCCATCGGGTATCACCACCGTCGATCGTGTCAAACGTATGTTCGTCTGGCAGATCGCAATTCAGAGGAGAATCGGCGGGTATCGGATGCTCAGCGAGAAAGTCGGCAATGGCCTGGCCTTTTACTTCCTTGAGAGGCTGATATGTTATCGAGAATTCCATCAAGAGCAGAGCCCATTTAGCGAGTCGTCCCATCAATATGGCCTTTAACATTAAATATTTAAGAGGGTCCACCTTTGAAATGAGACGGACCTCATGCGCCAACGCATAGTGCCTGAGCTTTGTTATCGCAAAGATCAACGCCAGGCAGTGTTTTTCAATGGGGGAGTAGTTGCTTTCTGCCCCCAGTAGAACTCGACTTAAGTAATAAAGAGCTCTCTCCTTCCCTTGATCATTCTCTTGTGCCCATAATGCGCCTAAGGAACCTTCGAGGACGGTTGTGTAAAGAATGAGGGGCTTCCCTTTGACCGGAGCAGCCAACACTGGCAGGTTCTGCAGGTACTGTTTAATCTCGTCCAGCGCGCCCTGGCATTTTTGATCCCAGACGAATGGTGTTCCCTTCTTCATCAGGTGATTGTAAGGACGACACTTGCCCGAAAGGTTGGCTATAAATCTCCGTATATATGCGAGCTTCCCTTGGAGAGATCGCAGCTGCTTAAGAGTCCTTGGCGGAGGCATTTCCATGATCGTCTTGATCTTTGACGGATCTATCTCAATGCCCCGGTGTCGGACGATGAATCCTAGGAATTTGCTTGAGGAAACCCTGAATGCACACTTGAGAGGGTTCATCTTCAAGTTGTATTGTCGAAGGCGTTGAAATACGGTCTTCAGATGCTCAAGATGCTCCTCGTATGATTTGCTTTTAACCACGAGATCGTCGATATAGCATTCGACGATTTCGTGTATGAGGTCAACGAAGATCTTCGTCATGGCCCTCTGGTAGGTGGCACCGGCGTTCTTTAATCCGAAGGGCATTACTTTATAACAGAATATTCCCAAAGGAGTCCGAAAAGCGGTGTGCTTCTGGTCTTCGGAGTGCATTTTTATTTGATTATACCCTGATGAGCCGTCCATGAAGGAGAAAACCTCATAAGTGGACGTATTGTCTATCATCAGTTCGGTGACTGGCACTGGGAAATCGTCCTTCGGGCAGGCTTTATTGAGATCCCAGAAGTCTACGCATATGCGCACTGTCCCATTTTTCTTCATCACCGGGATGATGTTGGCGATCCATTCCGGATATTAAACCTCCTGAATAAAGCCAGAGTCGATCAGCTTCTTGACCTCGGCGTTGATGCTCATCTCAAGCTCGAGCCGCATTCTTCTCGGCGCCTGTTTGACTGGCTTGACGTCCGGGGATATCGCCAATTTATGCACAGCAATTTCTGGATCTAGTCCCGGCATTTCGGAATAGTTCCATGCGAAGCAATCTCTGTGCTGCATAAGCAGGTTTTTTAATAAAGCCACCTTCTCTTCAGACAGCAGCTCACTAATGAATGTCGGTCGCGGGTCATTCGCCGTCCCCAACTCAATTTTCTTGAGGTTATCCGCCGTGGTATGGATTCCATCTTCCAGCTCTTTCGGTGCTGGTGGAAACTCTAAGATAACCTCATCGTTGCTATTTTCGAAGCACCAGGGAAGGTCATCCATGTTCTCGAGCTCTTCTTTTAATATTGTTATCACGTGAAAAGTACGAATTCGCTTCCAATCCTAATGTGGAACTGGTTCTTCTTCCGTGGCCTTGGGTTCGTGCTTCTGTGGTGGCGCTACCTTCCAGTTGTCGGACAGAGCGAACTTGCCAAACTGATACTGATCTTCGACCCAATTCTTTAAGGTGAAGCAGTCTTCGAGAGGATGCCCTACCACTCGGTGATAAAACCAATAGTCTGGGTATGAGACCTCCCCTACTTGTTCAGGGTGTTTAGACTCCGGCAGTGTAAGCATTTGATGTTTTAGAGCGAGGTCAAGTATTTTCTTGGTCTTGTCTCGAGGAAAAGAGTATGCTCGACCCATTTTTCTCATAAGGGATAGATCGGAACCATTCGATTTTCACTTGAGTGGCCTCTTAGCCCCGCTTCGTTGCTGTTGAGCGCCTTTTCCGCGTTTCGACTTGTTTCTGCCTCTGCATCGAGCCATCTTTATAACAGGTTGACAAGGAGCGGCATTTTCATCTTTCACGGCTCGTTGGAGGAGGCGTTGCGTTTTGTCTTTCTCGTAGATAGCCATTTCGCGGTTATGGTCGTCTCGGACTTTTTGACCAGCTTCCCTTATAAGTTTGTCCATTTGTTCTTCGAACGACGGACTGGGCACTTTTGCATCTGGAACTTTTACTGGTTCAGGATTAGCGTCCTCCCATTAAGCACCCGCTTCTTCATCGAAGTCATACACGACGTAGCAGCCGTGTAGTAACTCTCGTTTCTTTGACCGGATGTATCCAAGCCCTTTTGTTTCCATTCTCCTATTAGGCAGTTTGAGTTGAGTCCCGGGAATGTTCCAGACTTTGTCATAGAACTTGGCTTTTCGAACGGTCTGCTTGAAGGATATCCCCTGGCGCTTCAGCAACCTCTTCAGGCCTTCTGTATAATATCTGGGTAGACGGATGGGTTAAAGCCTGTCCAGCATAGGATCCGCCCCGTGCCAGATTTCCTTCTCCACTTTATTTTCTTCAGAGCGGTAGAATAGAATTGCCTTCTTGCCTTCTCTCCTGGGAGGGATATAGAAGGTCTGCAGCTCTTCTACATTGTCGGTACCGAGCGCATCCAGTTCTTTATAATGTTTAAGCGGCACCATAGCGACTTGTAGACTTTGCTCTTCGTCAGCGGAAGCTCGTATTGAAGGTCGAGCAGGGAATACAGCATGGACCTCATCCTCCGAATCACTACCAAAGATCAACGTAGGAGCGGATGGTCCCGGCTTGGTGTATTGGGGGGACCTGAATAAACTATCTCCTCCTCTTTCTCGATATCACTACCGAAGACAAGGATGGTTGCGTTAGTTTTGTTCTCCGGCTTGCGACACCATTCCGTGTCTTCGAAATTCAGCAAGAAGTATTTGGCATCTTCATATTTGCGAACTTCGTTTACGGAAAACGGATTCAGTTCTCCTATCACGGTATACTCGAGACCATCCCTAAAATATTTCATACACTGATACTGTGTAGAAGGGATGATGTTGTACTCGTGTAACCATAGCTGGCCGAGTAAAGCGTTGTAGCATGTCTTGGCATCTATGACGTGGAATTTAATGTCCGTGACGAGCAGCCCAAAGCGTAGCATCAGTATCACAGATCCAAGAGTCTTTGATGATTGAGAGTCGAATCCGGAGATGGTGATCTTGTCTCGAGCGAGGTGTTGGACGCTCATGCAGATTTCCTTCAATACTCGCACGTTAAGGAGATTAACAGATGATCCGTTATCGACCAGGATTTTGCCGATCTTTATATCATGGCAGTATCATGAGACATAGAGAGGGCGATTGTGTTCGCACGTCCCAAGGAGAAGGTCTTCATCGCTAAAAGTGATATCGGCCGTGCGCACTTCCTCCAATTCATCCTTCATCTTTTCTTCAGCCAGGAAAGCTCGGAACTGCTCCGGGTCTTGTAGTGCCTTAATTAACGAATCTCTCGCCTCCTTTGATAGTAAAAGGGCGTCAAGAATGCTGAGCTGCGAGGGTAGCTTCCTCAGATGCGCTAAGACGTTGTAATCCACCTTATTTTTCTTCGGCGGGTCTTTGGCAGTTAGCTCTTCCATGACTTGGTCATCCAAGGCGATCTCCTCAGGGACCTTCTCTTTCCTTTTATCTTTTTTATTTGAAGGCCCGAGATTCTTTTCGGGAAGCGTGCGATTACGTAGCCGGATATTTTTGCAGACCTTCGGCTCTTCTTCTTTTCCTGAGGTGGACTCTTTAAAGAGTGGGCCAAGCTTCAGCTCCTCATCAGAATCACTCCTGAATGTAAGCACTTGTGATTCCCCGGTGTTAACCATGCGACAATCACCGGTGGTTCTGTTAAGCCCTTCAGTCGTATTTTTCTGCTCCCGGCGAGTTTTGCGCTTCTCCTGCTTAAAACGTTGCCGGTGAGCGACAGACCCTTGCCACCATCTATCGAAAGCTTTGCACTCTTCAGTGGGGTGTGAAATCTTCCGATGATATAAGCAATAGGAGGGGTGCATTTCCGCTTCACCAGTAACGCTTCCCCCAGAGGATGGTAGCTTCATACCCATTGACACGGCTTTAGCGAATCTTTTTCTCGTCTTGAATTTGTTTTTATCTACAGTGGATGTATTTTGCTCCAGCGGGAGTATCTCAATTCTTTCGTCAAGACGCTGGCGCTTGGCCCTTTCGAATATGACCGCCTCGCGCTCCCGATCAGCTTTGCTTTTTAAGAGAGCTTCATTGAGGAATGCATCGATTATTTCATCCGATGGCCCCAGAATTTTTGGTTCGGGATCTGCCCCCAGCGTTTCAGTATAAGGAGTCTCCTCATCGCCCATGAACGAACGGGAAATCACATGACAACTCGCCACGTATTCTTCAGATTCATCAGATGAACTTTCTCCCTCATCTTCCTCTTGAAAGACGTGATTGAGGAATTCTTGGAATGTAATGGGAGTCCGTGCCTTCTGGTTGTATTCCCCCAGCGCGTCAATTTATTTTTGCAAGTCCGTGCGCTTGTCGCCAAGCTTCACGGGCTTCTTCGACTTCTTTTTCTTCTTCTTTGAAGATTTCGACGGCTGGTTGTGAATGCTTGGGCCACCTCCATTGATCTTTTGAGTTGGACGAGGCTTCAACTTCCCTTCAATGATCTGCGGCTCCAACGGGTTCTTCCACTTAATCGCTGGGCATGTTTGAAGGTTGTTCAGCATCCTCTTTGTCTTGGCTGATAATAAAACCTCCCAAGGAGCTTCTTCAACGACAGAGCATGTTGCCTCCGGCGTGTTCACTCCCTTAGAGGTGTGGGGCTGCGGTGGATTCACCTTCCATTTGTCAGACAATGCGAACTTGCCCTGTCGGTACTGGTCTTCAAGCCAATTTTTGAAGACGTAGCAATCCTCGATCGGATGACCCAGTACTCGATGATAAGGACAGTAGTTGGGCTCATTGACATCACTTGGTTGCGACGGACGTTTTGGATCCGGCAGATTTACGAGTCGGTTTCGCAACGCCAGCTCGAATAACCTTCTTGTTTTATCTCGGGAAAACGAGTAAGGACGTCCCATCCTCTCCTCAAGGGCTACGTATGGGCGCATATTATTTTGACAAACGACCGGCTTCGAGTTGTTCGGTTGCTGTTGAGCATTAGCGACAACGATCGCTTTCCCCTTTCCCTTCTCATTTCGGGAGTCCGGCTTTGGAAGAGGAGGTTTACGGCCCATTTGATCCATTTGCGCCAGCTTGTCGATTAGTGCCTGGAAGGTGGTCGGCTTGAAGAACATCATAAATTGCGAGATGGTTGCTTGCGGATCGAGGGTTCCCACAAACATCCCACCGCGGGAGCTTCTTCTATACGCTGCTCGCATCTTGACCATAGATTTCGCCACCGTATAACATATTGGACCCATGTTTCGCCCGGCTTCACCCTGGCATTAATCAATGCCGTTATCGGGGTACGCTCGCTGGCGCTCGCGAAACGTTGGGTAAACAGCAGTTCCATTTCAATAAAGGTTTTGATCGAGTCATTCGGGAGCTCGGAATACCACTCGAACGCCGTATCTGACAAGCTACTAATGAACTGGCGGAGCAACAATTTATCATCACCGCCAGTGTTGCCGCAAAGCGCCCTGAACTGGGCGACATGCTGGTTGGGATTGCCAGTCCCCTTATACACATGGAATTTTGGTATCGTATAACCTGGCGGGTACCCGATCTGGTCGTACCAGCCTGGATATGGTCGACCCGTTTTTACGACCTGACCCGCTGCTTCAGTCGCTTGATGAACCTGGATCTGCTGAGCTATATATTCGTTCAGGTCGGCTTTGGAGATCGCCTCCTCCTTGGCTGTTGACAGAGCCGGCGGAGGATTTGACGTTTCTCCTCTATCGTCTTCAAGGACGATCGGGGGATCTTCAGCAGGTGGATCTTGTTGAATCATCATTCCCACCATGTCCTGGAACAGGAGGGCCATTTTCTTTATGCTGGCTGCTTGTTCCGCAGCTTCTTTATCCTTCTTCTCCAATATGCGACGAAGGAACTCTGCGTCAATTTCCTGTTCCTGACGTTCATCCGAGGACGTCTCAGGGGTTTCTTACCAGTGAGTGCGGCCATTGCGTTCATCATCTCCTAGAGCTTTTGCTACTGCTCCTGTGCTTTGGTCACCGATCGCGTGAGCGGTCTATGACCTGTTGATATGCGGCTGTCCTCTTTACCAGACGCCATGTAGACGGTATGAATTACCATGCCCCCAGACTTAGGGCGTTTGGGTTCACCACCTTTGATATTCGCCATAGGTGTAGGGACTTTTTCTGGCCTTCTTCTCTTATGGGCCGTAGAAGTTGAAGGGGCCGTTGCAGTGGGCACCCTAGTGATTGTTGTCCTCTGCTGTTTAATAGGACGGTCTTTTCCTTCTTGCACCTTCGCCTTTTTCTGTTGACGAGAGCGATCTAGGTCAATTACGGAGTCTTGAACTCTCCGCCAAACTTTATAAATTTTTGAGGACAGCCGTTGAGGGGGCTGTTTCTGCTTTGTTTCCGGAACTCTCTCCGTAGGTGGAGGAGATCTTTTTAGTGTAGCGGTTGGAGAGTTCTTACGTACCCTCTTCAGCAGTTCAAAGCTGTTCCCAGTTGGAACAGCAGCGTTGACTTCCACCACTGGAGCCGGTGGAGTTAGCCCTGAGGGGGAGTTGCCCCCTGCCTTCCTCACTCGTCGACAATGGCGACGTCGAGCATGACGAGCCGTTGGGAATGGCTCGGAGATAGAGACAGCTTCTTTTTGCCCCCTGTCTGAATGAGGCGCCGCTGGTGTTAACCTCTTAAAGACTGGGGTTGTCCTTTGAGGGATGATATTCAACCTGTCGAAGACGGATCCTCGTGCAGGGGCAGGAGAAGGAATAGTCAGTCTTGAAAAGACTGACTCTTTGACAGGGGAAGCCGCCTTGACGACTTCTGGAGCAGCGGCTATTGCCTTCCTTGGTACAGCCACCTTTTGATCCAGCCTCGCAAAGACAGAAGCTGTTGGCTTGGTAATGGACGACCCGTTGACAGGGGCCGTCGTAGCGGTGAGCCGGTCGAAGACCGACTTCTTGTTCATTTCTGGTGCAGGTATTGGCATAGAGAAGATTGTAGGTGGGATCATGGTCCCGAAAAACAGGCCGGTGGTGGCCTGGGTCACCTGTTCTACCGGCAGAGCGAAGAAGGAGGCCACTTGAGGCCCATATGCTACACCTCCAGGTGAGGTGGAGCGTCCGTTGCAGTGGCACTTCGAGCATTTCGTGCAGTTCGTGCAGTTAGAGGCCATTGATGCTTGAGTTCTGCGCCAGGCAAAAGACCAAATCTTAGTAACTTGAAATCCAAAGGCAACCGTTAACAAACCGCGATTCGTTCGCGAAGACGACACATGAAGTGTGGAGTGGAAAGAGGAAAAGGTCCCACCGGGCGTGCCAGAATCTGTTCCCCTCCGAATGGCGGCCGAGACGACGTGAGGACGTCTAGCCTGAGATTCGGGGAAGATACTATATGGTTTTATCCGTCTACCTCTCCGAAGATGCCAAGTTGATTTATGACACCGTGTATCGGAGGTTTAGACGGTTGCGGCCTATGTAGCAGACTTCGTCAGATTCCCCCTCGCTAGAGAGGTTTTTGATTGTGGGGACGTTCTTCCCTGCAGGCGCAAGCCCCTGCAGTTAATTACGCTACCGCATCGCGGTAGCCACTTTCTCCTTCTCCAGAATTTCACTTCGTGTCATGTGTGTTTGTTTTGTTTGTGCTTGCCCGTGGATTGTATACGGAGACAGAGTAATGCCGTCGCCTGTAGGACGCGGATTAGTCCAAATCCGTATTTACTTAGATTTGGGTTTGGTGTTTTTAGTTTAAGGATACGTTAGCCGTATTGATGCTAAGATCAACTTAAACGTTAGTTAAGGATACGTTAGTCCTATTTGAGACTAAGATCAACTTAAGGTGGTGATCCATTTATTATATGGTCGTCAGGACTCGTCACCTCTCTGACGTCGTTGAAGAATTACAACGATAGGTGTCAGAGGAGTTCAGAGATGTACCCTTGAACCAAAGTTGATTTAGAGTTTTATAGTCCATTTGAATGTTTAAGGATACGTTAGCCGTGTTTGGGGCTAAGATCAACTTAAACGGGACCGTTTAGATCCGGCAAAAGAGCATTTGGAGGCTCTATTGTTCCAATTTAGGGAAGTGGTGGTCCATGTTCCAGTTTAGGGACGTGGTGGTCCATCGCCAGTTTAAGGACGTGGTGGTCCATCATTAGTTTAAGGACGTTTCGGTCCATCGCCAGTTCAGGGACGTAGTGGTCTATCATTAGTTTAAGGACGTTTCGGTCCATCATTAGTTTAAGGACATTTCGGTCCACGAGTTTAAGGACCCCGCAGTTCGTATTGATGTGTGGTCGTCGGGACCCGTAACCTCTCTGATGTCGTTGAAGGATTACAATGATAAGTGTCAGAGGAGTTCGGAGATGTACCCTCGAACCGGATGTAAATTGATTTAGGAGAGCAATCTTGCTCAGTCAATTTAATTTGAGGACTTACGGCCACGATTGGGCTAAGTCCAGTTGAAAAATGTTCAACATTTTTATTTATTTTTGGTCTATTAGATCTGTGCTAGGGCTTTGCCCACATTTAAATAATGCATTGCATTGCTTTTTATTTTTTGTCTGGGCTCTGCCCAGAAAGGATTCAGAGCATCAATTGGTTTTGGGCTCTGCCCATTTATAAGTGATGCAGAGCATCAATTTTATTTGGGCTCTGCTCTTTTATTGCTTTGCAATTTATTTTGGCACGCTAGGTCTTTTTGACTTGGGCCTGGCCCTTTAACAAAAGAAATGCATTGCATTTTTCAGGCGCTTTGCGCCAATCAAAGAGCGCAAGCGCTTGTGGTGATGATACGTGTCATGCAAGCGCAGTGCGCTGCGCTGGTGCGCTGCGCTGGTGCGCTGCGCTTGCGCTGCTGACACGTGGCGTGCTCTGGTGAGTTGCGCCAATTTCAGAGAGCAAAGCTCTATCTTAAAGCGCATAGCGCAAGTAGTTCAGATGCTGACACGTGGCACTCTCTGGTGGGTTACGCCAACCCAAGAGTGCAACAGTGCAGATTTACAAGTGCAAGGCACTATTAACTTGAGAATCTTTTAGATTCCAGAATCAAAGGTTCATAAAAGAAGTGCAAAGCACTTTTTGTTTTCTTGATCTGATTTAGATCAAAGAAAACAAGTTCCTCTTGTTTTTCTTATTTCAGAGAACCCGAGGTTCATAAAAAGTGCAAAGCACTATTTTTATTTGTTTTTTATTGAAGATCATTGATCTTGTTCTTAGATCAATGATCTATTAGAAGAAATTCTTCTATTTTAAAGGTTTTTACCTTTTTTCTTCTTGAGATTTCTTCAGAGTTCTCTCTATTTGAAATTTTTGATTTCTCACAAAATGTTGATACCTTTGAATTGAGGTCTAGGTTCCTTTTTATAGTGCCCATAAATTAGTTAAATTTGTTAAAGAGATCTTTCTCTGAGTGATTTGGGGAATTTTCCCCACCGTTGGATCTTTGATCCAAGGGCCTCTGTTTTACAGAAGAAAATGTTCTTGTTTTAACAAGAACAGAAAGATTTCTTTAAAATCTTAATTCTGTTTGGCATAAATGCCCCAGCGCGTGACACGTGTCAAGCAGCGCGCAGCGCAACTGCGCTAGCGCATCTGCGCTGACACGTGTCACGCAGCGCAACTGCGCTAGCGCATCTGCGCTGACACGTGTCGCACAGCGCAGTGCTTACGCAACTGAAGCGTTGCTTCTTTTTGTTTTTTAATAGAGCTTTGCTCTGATTGGGCGCGCCTTCTTGGGCGCTGCGCTGACGTATCAGCGCCTGACACGTGGCGCGTTGCGCTCAGGATTTGAAGCGTTGCTTCAAAATTTGAATTTTGAATTTCCAACAGAGCTTTGCTCTGATTGGGGGAAACAAATGGCATGCTTGATGCTTGTAAAATCCAGTGGTGGTGCTAACGTACACTTTCTTGGTATCAGAGCCAAAGCTATTAGATTAGACGATATTATTAGAATTGCGAAACCGAAACAACTCCGAAAACCGAAACCCAAAAACCTGTTCTCTGTCGTTTTTCAAATGGCCTCTAAATTTTTTTTAAATAAGTACAGAGTGTTACATATGATGTAATTAGAACACCCTACGAAAATAAACCCCAAAATTTTCATTTTGGCCGGCCAAATGGGCCAAAAACCGGCCTAGCCGGTTTTTCTAAGGTGTTGGGGTTTGAATTTTGTATGGTGTTCTTAGCTTATGGTTTTAGGGTTTCAGGTCATGTTTGATTGGCCAAGTTTGCATGTGATGTTAACTTTTTTGCTGTGGAAACTCGAAGTGTTTCGTAGTCATAATTTTAACATTGTTTCGGTTTTAAGTTTGATATGTGAAGGAGTAGTTGGAATCCACATTTAATTAGTTTTGTAAAAACTAGTTTGTTTGTAAATCTAGCATGTTAGTCTCTTTTGATCGATTGCCATGAAGTTTCGATTCGGATCGAAACTCCATCACAATCGCGTATCGTACGCGAATACTTGCCAGATAACTTTACTAGGTAGCAACGCCCTATAGCCCCGACTAAGTAACTGTAGGAGAACCCCGTTGCCAAAAGTATCCACTCGGGTGCTCGCGATCACGGTGTTCCGTTTAAGTGCACTTGGTCGACGACATCGGGGGTGCGGCCATCTACTAAAGTTCCTGACGAGTATTCGATCGGGTAGTCGGGAATCTCGTTGAATTACCCGACTAAGTTATTGAAAAATGTTTTTGATATGAGACTAAAATGCAAGGTTTATAGGTTAGGCATGAAATTCGGCATATGAGATATTCCGGGTTTATGATGTCTAAGGAAATACAGATTCTAATTATTGTAGTTTTTCATTTCTTTTCTGCGATCGTAAGTGTAATATGTGGGGCATCCCAAATCTCGTTGCTATATGTCAACGAAATTTGGGTATTTGCTTATGTTGATGACATGTGATGTTATGTGTTGCTGTGATATGTTATATTGGATCGTCGTGAGTGAATAGCCGGGAGTTTTATGTGAGATAAGAGTTTTACAATTTTCATTCATGTAAAATTTGTATGTAATATTCTTTTGTTAGGACACTTCCGGATTAAAGATGATGTCACCATTGATGTATATTATTTACTTTTCCGCATTAGGATAGACCCAAGGCGGGGAACACAAGTAACCGGGTTCTGGAGTCCAGTGGGAGACCATCCCGAGGAGTCGAGACCGGGTCTCCTAACTCTAGAATTGCCAGGGTTTCTTGCCTCTCTTATAGGGGTCTAGGGATGTGGGTTTGGCTATTCATCACAACCGTGGAATCCGTGTTTTCATTATTGGCTTAATTTAAAATACAGATCTCTTACTATATCTAATATTTCATATGTTGACTTCTGCAACTTGGTTCTGTGATGTGATCATATAACTGCATGAGACGAAAGCTATATATATATAATAAACGTTGTTTATGTTTTGCACTCGCGCTAGTCCAGGCCTCGCTTTGCCGTTAGTTAAGTAACCTAACGGTGCATGACAGGGACCCGTGGCGAATGCGGATGGCACAAGCGTACGTTCTATTTTCGTTTCATTTTCTGTGATATTTAGGAAATATTAAATGATGGGACTTCATTAATGAGATTAATGAAAAGAAAAGAAACCTAAAGATGTTGTAGAATCAAAAGCTTTTATAAAGATAGCTCTAGTTTTTGCTTTCCATAGTGGTATTCCTTAATGAATATCCATCACCTCATTCGATGAGGAAAGAGCTGAGATCCCTTCACCAGGAGTGACCTTTTTAGCAAAACAAGCAAATGCTACAACCCACTCGGTTTATCATCATAGCTTCTGTAGTTCTTGCTTTGCATAGTGGTATTCTTCGATGGATATCCAGCACCTCATTCGATGAGGAAAGAGCCGAGATCCCTTCACCAGGAGTGACCTATTTAGCAAATGCTAGTAAAAGCTATTCGTTTTTTTTTTGAAAACTACTCGATTTTAAAAGCGGAGCTTAAACCACTCCTTTTCAAAATTACTAGATTCTACAACGATATCAAGTTAATTACGTTAAAGGTTTTCTTAAAAACCAACCGTAGCCCTCCGTCATTTCAGATAAGTACTATTTAGTATTCGTGCTGCGTTTGTTGGCCTGCGTCAAGGCGTAGTGTGCGGTAGCTGATTAGTGCTTATATGCAGCATGTGATGTGATTGGATTAGGATAGTCGTACGGCGTTGTTTGGCCTGCGTCAAGGGTCATATGGATGAGTTTAATTCAATCAAGAAATAAACGGGTTGAACGTGACTAGCGCCCTATGGGTTGTTTAGCCCACGTCAAGGTCATAGGATGCTAGGGGTAAAAACAGATATTGTGAATTTCAAGTGTTAAAATTTGCAATGAGACTGCATACCTTCTATATGATAGTTGGATCCCGATACCCACTGTGAGTAAGAGTTACTCATGGCAGAGTTTTGTACTTTACAATTAGCCGATCCATTAGGTGTCTAAGAAAGGTGTTAATGGGATGATGCCCCTGTGAAAACGAGGTTATTTAATTAGTTCCATGCGAAAGCATGGGAAGACTCCCTCGGAGTACCAATGCCTGCATAGCCGAACGATTGGCGAGCTTGTATGGTGTAATTAATCTCGACTAATCTTACCTTTTAGGGTTTGAAGGAAGATTTGATAAAAACAGTGGGAGCCATCCTGATTAGATAAAATAATAACCAATCTAATCTTGCAAAGAGCGCACGCAAAGTGATTATCCTTCTCTCTCTCCTGGTAGCGACCAATGACACGTCTTAATCAAAATAATAATATGGATGTATTGACCGAACCCACTTGTTATACTGGGCTAGGTTCCACTCTATCTTATGATTGTCATAAGTCTGAGTAAGGAATAGGGGAATATCAGGATTCCCACGCCACCCAAATGAAGAATAAGTATGTTGATGCATCTTTTTTGGGTGTGTTCGTTACCAAGAACCGTTTCTCAGTTAACTCTACGTTCTGGGTATTGGATACCGAATCAGAATCCCATGTATGTAATTTGTTACATGGACTAAAGAGAGGTAGAGAACTGGGAAAGGGTGATATGTCTCTAGTAGTAGGCAATGGTGCAATTGTTGCAGCCAATACAGTTGGCGAATATCACCTTGTATTATCAAGTGGTAACACAATGATTCTGAGCGACTGTTATTTCGTACAAAAAATATTGTGAATATTTTCCTAAATCAAATGTTGATTGGGTATGATATGTTATATAACGGTAAATACGTTCTAAATCACAACACAGTTCTAAGTATACAGAACACACACAAGAGAAATAGTTCAGAAATGAACGAAGACTTCTTGTGGAATTGTAGACTAAGTCATATCAACGCGACAAGACTAGTTGAGTTTCATAAGGATGCATATTTGAATCCGTTCGAATTTACATCTTATGAAACTTGTCAGTCATATCTCAAAGTCTAGATGACCAAATCTCCGTTTACTGGACACGGAAAAAGAGCTACTGAACTCTTGGACAGATATATAGTGATGTATGCGGTCCTATGTTTACACATGCCAGGAATGGTTCCTCGTACTTTATTACATTCAGCGACGATCTCTCAACATACGGACATGTGTTCCTGTTGAAACACAAATCTGAATCTTTTGAGAAATTCAAGAAATATAAGTACGAAGTTGAGAACCATACGGGTAAAAGTATTAAAATCTTTCGATCTGATCGGGGAGGAGAATGCTTGAGCACGGAATTCAGAGACTACTTAAAAGAGAATGGGATTCTTTCTCATCTTACTCCTTCATAAACACCACAGCACAACAGAGTATCGGAGCGGAGGAATCATATCCTATTAGATATGGTGCGCTCTATAATGAGTAATGCTAAGTTGCCTATTTCCTTTTGGGGTTATGCACTTGAGACAGCTGCATTCCTATTGAATAGAGTTCCGACCAAATCCGTTGCCTACCACTCCATATGAGATATGGAATAGGAAGAGACCATCTCTTAAACGAGTTAAGATATGGGGTTGTCCGGCCTATGTTAAAAAGAAAAATCCGGACAAGATCAAGGCAAGGTGGAACCAGAGGATTCAATAGTTCCCGACGAACCTCAGCCACTCCGCAGATCTAGTAGGGTTCCTCATCCACCTGAGAGATACTATAGTTTTCTCATAGACGGTAGGAGCGAGGATTGCATGATGGAAGATGATGACCCAACTAGTTTCGAGCAGGCCATCACAAATGGAGACTCTGTGAAATGGCTGGACGCTATGCAATCTGAGATGGAGTCCATGTACACCAACAAAGTATGGACTTTGAAAGTTGCTCCTGAAGGGGTAAAACCCATCAGGAGTAAGTGGATCTTAAGAAGATAATTGATGTAGATGGAAAAGTTGAGACTTTCAAAGCTAGACTTGTAGCAAAAGATTTTCGTCAATGACCATGTGTCAACTATGATGAAAGATTTTCTCCAATGGCTATGCTTAAGTCCATCAGGATCCTACTTGCTATTGCTGCATACCATGACTACGAAATCTGGCAGTTGGACGTCAAGACCGCTTTTCTAAATGATGATTTAGAAGAGAGCGTGTACATTACACAGCCAGAGGGCTTCGTAGAAAGTGGGAGCAGCGGAAGCATGTGCAAGCTGCTTAAATCAATCTACGTATTAAAGCAGGCATCGCGGAGATGGAACATCTATTTCAATAAAGTTATCAAAGAGTTTGACTTCATAAAAAATGTAGATGAGCCATATATATACAAGTAGGTGGTAGAGAGTAAGGTTGTCTTCTTTGTATTGTACGTGGATGACATACTCTTGATAGGAAACGTTGTTCCTATGCTACACTCGGTCAAGCTCTTCTTATCACACATGTTCTCCATGAAAGATCTAGGTGATGCCTCCTACATCTTAGGGATATAGATCTAAACGGATGTTGGGATTGTCCTAATTCATACCGGATGTAGCTTACTCACTAGGTGTAGTGAGTAGGTATCAAACAGATCTTAGGGAGAAATACTGGACAGCTGTGAAGAACATTCTTAAGTACTTGAGAAGAATTAAAGAGATGTTCTTGGTGTATGGTAACGGTAAACTCCAAGTGGAGTCCTTTACCGATTCGAGCTTCTAGAGTGATAATGACAACAGTAAGTCGGTCTCGGGTTTTGTCTTCACCCTCAGTGAAGGGACGGTATGTTGGAAGAGTTCCAAGCTAGATACCGTAGCAGACTCAACGATGGAGGCTGAATACATCGCTACCAACGATACTGCCAAAGAGACTGTCTGGATGAACAAGTTCATAGCTGAACTTGGTGTGGTTCCTACCATTGAGCATCCAATACCTGTGTATTGTGATAACAATGGAGCTGTAGCTTTGGCCTAGGAACCCCGGTCCCATCAGCAACCCGGACATAGTCTTAGGCGGTATCACCTGATCAGGGAGATAGTAGATCTCCGGGAGATCGAGGTCGGGAGAGTTGACACAAAGGATAACACAGCGGATCTACTCACAAAGACCCTCCCCCAGATACTAATCAAGAGTCTTTTTGGGATGTTGGGTATGGGATACTATAACAACTGGCCTTAGTGCAAGTGGAAAACTGTTAGTGATATGTATGCCCTAGAGGTCATTATTGTATGATATAGTGGATGCTTGGACATATATATAAGGACTTTCTTGCTCGACATGATAGTATGCTATATGGTTGCCTTTATCTCAACATGTTCACTGGTATTATTATACCGTCTCTCATATACATATTGATAAATCCTTTAGGATGTTGGTTTGACTACCAGGACTATGATACGGATCATACTACTGGGACCTGGATAGTCCATAAACACATCCTTCAATTGTTCCTAATCGAGGGAATATCGATACAAGGCATCGATATTCCAGAGTAGACTAGTGTGTACGTTTCTTGACCCTGTATGGGGCGATGGTTGATCCCATATCCATTAGTGTTTGACATCAAAGATTGTACACATGTGCTCATTAGAAAATGGGTACACCGAACAGGACTCGCCGAGAACTCCTAGATGGTAATATACCTATCGTCAAATAGCAGTTCTCTGGTGACACTGGTACATATTAGTCTGTAGACCCGAGATCGTCATAGAGTCTTGTGTGGTTCCTACCGTGCTTTGATTTCCTCCCTACCATGGTTCAAAAGAGTCATCTCTCCCGGTATAGGGAGTTGATGTTGCGCTATGCTCAATTGGCTATAACAGAAAGTCCCTGGCCAGGGCTATTGATGAGATTTACCGGTAAGTGTTATCGGTAGTTTCTCGACCCGTTATGAGCCTCACATTGGCATAACTTATCAAGTTATTGGGGACTGACGATTCCACCCCCGGACTCGATATGCGACATATCAGACGAAGAGATCAGACTGTACAATAGTGTTACTTATAGGCTTTATGGGAGTTTGGACAAGCTTGCTTATTGATCTTCTGATCGCTCAATACCTAGGTAGCCGTTACGTCTAGCTAGTACTGCTGACAGCTTGTGGGTGACTGATGTGATCATCACCTACTGTTGGCGTATTGACGAGTCTTTAGAGTCCCATATAGAAGTTTCCCGGTTCAAGCGAAACGAAGTAGAGAACATATGTTGATATGTGCGGGGCCCTAATTAAATACGAGTATGAGATACCATATTGTAATCTGTCGGCTATTTGTTATCAGTTAGGTTATATGTGATATAGCCGGATTATTGAATCAAGTGTTGATTTAATAATGTGATATGCACATAAATAATATTAGTCGGTTATATGTGATATAACCGGATTATTAAATCAAGTGTTGATTTAATAATATGATATATATTTATATTTGATATAATTATATATTGACTAATATTATTGCTCACTAATTATATGCTTATCTTTATATATATATGTGATATATATTAATATATATATATTATATGAAGTATGGCATGGTTTTTCTATTTTTAGAAAATAGAATTTGAGATGATAAATGGGTAGACTTTGGAGGCATGGGCATAGCATGGCTTATTCTATATTATATTTATTTGCTTGCACTATTGAAGCATGACTACAATTTTTGTGTTAAAAATTGTATGCTTCAATAATGTGAGTCTTGGATTAGCTATACTACACTTCATTCCACACTTAGTTATTTTTCTTGAGTAGAGCTCATGTGATGAGTTGCTCTCTAGCTCTCTCCATCTTCTTCACCTCCACCTCCAAGCTCAATCCCTAACATGAGTTGTGAACTCTTGAGCTTGTGAGAACCTTAATGAGCTAACATAACCCCTACTTCCCCATCGTACACTAGATTAGCGCTTTGGTGTAGTGTGTTTACTTCACTAAAGAGTTTAGTGAAGAGATAGCTTGGATTAACGGACTTCGAGTGGATCATCTTCGGCATGAAGGTCATCGAAGCAAGTACATTCAACCTTCAAGCGGAGCCTAGTGGAGTCGCGTGGACTACAACCCGGAGCTTTAGAAGAGAAGGACACGATCTACAAAGGTTGTAGCTATCCATCTCTTAGCTATAGTATATGATATCATAGTTAAACCCTAATCATCTATTTTAAGATCTTGGTTAGTGTAGATTAGCACCCCAAAATTTTTAAAAACGGCATGCTTGATGCCAGTAAAACCCAGTGGTAGTGCTAACGTACACTTTCATAAGTAATATATGAAAGGCATAAGAAATGACAAAAGATATAATATGAACATCAACTTTTATTAACATTCATCTTTACAATACAACTGATTTGAAATGGAAAAGTAAAATGATAAAATCAATGCCTAAACAGTGGCATACAAACTGGAAGATAAGTACAAGTAAAGATAGTAGTCTGGCTGTACCTCAATCTGATTCAAGTACTCCTGACTGGGCTCAGTCTCCTGAGAGTCCTGTCCTCCTAACGAACAATTCAAAGAAAGAAATAGATAGGAATGTCATCAGCGAACTAACACTCGGTAAGTCCCAAAAGAAAGGAAGGAATACAACAAGTAATGTGGAAGGAAACTGTTAAGTTATACATGTATCAGTTTATTATTCTAATGCAGTTGTTTGTAGCTTGGTACAGAACGTATCGAAGTATACGAGAGGAGTCCGACTTGCTCCATGGACTATGGTAACAGGTAGTACAAGGCCCCGTCAAAACCCACGGTACAATGGCACGAGAGTTCATGTATGTGTCTTTTAATGACCATCTCGTTCCACTTCTAATACATTCCATACCAATCTACCCCGTTAACCCTGTGTAATATTTTATATAGATTATAATTATCAGACTTGCCGAGACCATGGATACAAGTTGTTTATATAATCAGGTTCAGTATGTAAATAAGTAGTCAAGTAATCAAGTCAAGTTATAGCCATGGTTCGGTCAAGTCAAGTCTTGTATTCAAGTTTGATATTCAGGTTCAGGTTCAAGTATACATGTTAGGGTTTGGATTCATGTTTGAATTGGATTCTGGTTTTAGTTGAATTGAAGCTTGATTTAGACTCAGACTTGAGTCAGACACTTAGAACTGATTTGGATCCTGAATTATGTTCGGGAGTTATCGGTAACTGCTGCAAATGGACGGCAGGATTTGTGTTTTTTTCCAAGACAATTATCATTGATAACACCGTTAGGTTTTTCTATCTTAAATAGGCAAGCACTCACTTTCTCCAGCTCTCCGAGGCTCAAGAGAATTGATCCCGCTTAAACCTATATTTACTAAGTCCTTAAATGTAATTTAATATACCTCGAGGGGGTTTTATGAAAAATAATTTTAATATAGTTTCAAAATAACCTCGAGAAATTATTTATATTATTTAGGGTTTCCATGGATTTGAAATTTAGGGATTTGAGGTATTTTAGTGATAATTACCTTAAGTTGAATAGTTCATGGTATTTTACTGTAATCTTGTCTTGTATTGATATCTTGATGGTATTTTGATGAAACTTGTAATTCTTTTATTTGAAAAAAATATAAAGTTATTATATTTTGAAAATATATGGATTTTTAATATTTATATAATTATTAAAAATTAATTTTAATATTAAGTAGAAAATTTCGTTTTTCTTAAAAATTGTATTAAAAACCTTTCGAGGCCGATTGCTTCGTGAGGAGATCTGCATCTCGCTCTACTAGCCTAAGGATGTGCAATAATCCGCACCATCTAATAGCGGGTCCCCTAAAAAGGGTTGTAGAGGCATATTTGCAAAGGGTTTTGAAATACAATTCTAAAGAAAACCGTTTTTTTATAGTAGATGGTATTTTAGTGGAATATTGTGTTTGTAATTAAAATACGTTCGAATAGTATCGTGCTATGGAAACCATGTGTGTATGTGAGGGGTAGGTCGTTGCCCCGTGAAGTTTTCTAGAGGTATGTTTTGACAAAGGAAAATAAGATGACATATATAAAGTTCATGGTATTTAAATAAAAAAACTCAATTTAAAGTTATTTTACATGAGAATTTAGATGGAATTTGATTCTAAATAACTATGAGTTAAAGTTACAAGTGATGTGTACAAATTGGACTTAACGAAGTATTAAAGATGAGTAGTTTTTTAGGTTTTAGTAAAAATTGTCGGTAGTAACTTCACTTTCAACATATATTTTGAGAAGGGATATTCAAACAAGATGGTGAGGAATTGAGAGGGCCTTACGAGTGAAATAGTTTAAGAAGAGGTAGAAGAAGAGTGGGTTGTCGTCGTGGTGTCGCGTGGTCGCCGAAATAGCCTCGATTCCTCGCCAGAAGTTGTTCGTTGGTTAACCCCTCTTTTACTCCACTTGTACTTGAGAAAATTTGAGAGTTTTGGCTAAAATTTTCAGAACGAGGAAGGGCTAGGGCATGGGATAGTATTTATAGTGTAGAATTAGGGTTTTGGAATTAAAAGAGTGGATTAAAATGCATTAAAATGTGATAAATTAGGGAATTGAGGGGTCTCTGTTTGATTGCAGAGTAATCAAACAGTGCAGGGGAGTTAGGGGTAGGCCAAGGGACTTGTGTGCAAAGCCCGGGGCGTATTGCCTGCGGTTGGACCGTCCCCGCCAGCCAATAAGGAGTTTCCACCCGTCGTTTTGTGGAGATGGGCCGGTGGATCTTGGCCACGTGTTCCTATCTGTCTTTATACCCTTTTACACATGTTTATTTCTTCAGACTTTTCATTTTTATGTGCATTGCACATGTAAACTTTTGGGCTTCTAAAAGGTTTAAAAGAAAAATTAGAAAAAATATAATATGTCTGATGGGGTTCAAACACAGGGGCTACGTCATAGCAGTGCAAAGCTTTACAAGTGAGCTACAAATTGTTTCTTGCTGTTCTTAAACAAAATTAACTTATAAATTATACTCAGACTTGTAAACTCCTTTCGGTACATTAAATTGAAAAAATTTCGTACAGTAATTTCAGAGTCGTTACATTCTACCTTTCTTATAAAAATTTCGTCCTTAAAATTTATAATTACATAAGGACTAGTTTACAAATAAGAAAGGGTATCTTGCACGCATGTCATCTTCTCATTCCCATATTGATTCTGTTAGTGATATATGCCCTAGAGGCCATTATTGTATCATACTGGATTGTATATTACATATTGAAAGCTTGGGATATTCACAGTTATAATAATAGTTTTGTTCAAAATGGTAGTATGCTACTTGGTTTGATTCTATCTCAATATGTGCATATGTTTCTTATAGAATATCGCTTATACATATTTGTAGAGCCCTTAGGATCTTTACTTGACTACCTGCGTTGTGATGACAGTCACACTAGTAGGGGCTGGGTAGTCTATAAGCACATCCTTATACAGGTCCCTAGTTATAGGATTATCGAGATGGGGTATCGATACTCCAGAGTAGACTAGTGTATACGCTTCTCATCCCAGCAGGGGAGATGGTCTGTCCCACACCCATTAGTACGTCGTACTGGAGATAGTATACAGGTGCTCATTGGTTTATGAGTTACACTGGACATGACTCATTGGGAACTGCTGGTTGGTATTATACCTATCATCAGGTAGCAGTTCGCGGGTGGCATGAGTACAGGTTAGTCCGTTGACTTGACATCGCTATTCATTTCGAGTGTGTTCCCACTATATTTAGATTACTACCCTACCACGACTCAAAGGAGTCGTGCAAACAGGTAGTAGTTGGGTACAGTTCCGAAGCACTTGGAGGCAGTAGCGGTTAGATAGGATTCGTCTCTCCCGGTATTGGAGGTTGATATCACGTTGTGTTCGGAAAGCCATTACACAAAGTCCCTGACCAGGGCAAGCGAGATTTATTGGTAGGTACTCCAGTAGTTTCTCAGGAAGGGCTTTACCCCGGCACGACTTATTGCGCTATTAGGCGTCTGACGTTTACCACCCCTAGGTCCAATATGCGAGTATCTTATACGAACAGACCAGACTGTACGGAGATTGTCACAGATAGGCTCAGCAAGAGTTCGAATGAGTTTGCTCATCGGCCTTCTTATCGACAGATACCTAGGTAGCCGTTACGTGCAGCTAGTACCGCCGACGGACTTGTGGTTACACCCACTGCCAGCGTACTGTCGAGTCTTTAGAGTCCTACACAGAGAGTTTCCCTGCTTCTGGCGAAATGATGCAGAGGCCGTATGGTTTTACGGCAAGGTTCCGATCACACACGTGTACTGGCTATACGGATGATATTCGGACGGATAATACTAGTGGGGTTTGGTTTAAGCCAGATCATATTATTATATTATTGGATTGTTATCATCACATTGTATTCGTATTTTTCGGAATACGAATATGAGTATGTATATACGGTGAGAGCATTCTTATAATTTCACAAGAGATGCTTCTAGAAGGGGACACCTCATTATTTAGATTATCTATTTTGAGAAATAGATTAATGAGGTGGAAATTTGGAGACATACATGGCATGGGTGAAGCATGGCTCTTTATATTTCTTTATTTGTTTGGACTCACTATTCAAGCATAGTTGTAATTTCTTATTATGAAATAATCCATGCTTGAATGAGTGAGATGAGAGTGAGCTATTCTTCACTTGCTAACCCTAGCTCATTTGTTACTTCTCATTCTCTCTCCATATTTTCCCTCTCCTTCTTCCTCAAGACTCTAACCCTCATATGAGTTATGAAACATAGAGTTTCATGAGATAAAACACTCTATTAGATACTCTACATCATCTAGGCTACTTAGCTTAGCAAATTAGGTACCCTAGTTACCTCGTTTAGAGGTTGGAGCCTGAAGCACATACTCTCGGGTGGATCATCATCGACACGAGGAGGCCGACGTTACAAGCTCGATCCAGATCTTCGAGGAGCTAAAGAAAAGGAGGAGGAGAAGAAGACCCGAAGGACATGGTTCAACGAGGTATAAATCCTAACCGAGTAGTTAGAACCTCCTAGAAGAATAGCTAGTTAAGATTTCTGTTAAGATCCTGGAGTTTAGTCGGTGTTGCGAGCTTTGCAAAAATCGTTTTTTGTAAATTCCACCTCCCCGCGAACCTGCAGAGTGTACGACATCGACTTACAGTGGTATCAGATTCTACTAAAACCTTAACTAGCAGTTAGACGATGTTTAAAATTACGAAACCGAAATAACTCCGAAACGGTAAAACCGAAATCCAAGTTTCTGTCGAATTTAAAATGTCTTCTAAATTTTTTTAAACAAGTACAGAAGGCTACTCATGATGTAACTAGAACACCAGAGAAAAACGAGACCAAGATTCATATTTTTGGCCGGCAAAATGTGTAAAATACCCGGCCTGGCCAGTTCTGTATTAGAATGTAGTCTTGAATTTTTTATGGTAGTCTGGAATCTTGGATTTAGGGTTTCAGGTGTTGTTTGATTTTACCCAGATTTTATATTCTGTTATCTTTGTGTTGGGGAAATACGGAGTGTTTCGAAGCCGCAGTTTGAACATCGTTTACATATTTCAGTTTGTATATGTGTTGCTAAACGTCCGCTAATTGCTATACGTCGATTAGTGGGGGTTGCACATATTTGTATCTCTGTGGTGGTTTGTATATATGAAGTATTGGATCGTTGTGGATGAATAGCTGGGGGATGTGAGAAGAGTGTTTTCTTTTCTTTCGTTCATGTAAATTTTTAAATGTGGTGTAATATTATTTTTGCAGGGCACATCTGGGTTGAGCTTGTAGCCACTGTTGTATTATTTCATTTACTGTTTCTTGTACCTAGGATAGACCCAAGGTGGGGTGCACAAACTATCGGGTTCTTGAAGTGCCGAGTGGCCTACTCAATTTATTGAGGGAGGTTGCTTCACTTCGGGAATTTGGCGGGTAGTTTGCTGCACCCGTAGGGGTCTAGGGTGGGGTTTGGCTATTCATCACGACCGTAGAATCCGTCTTTCATTCTAGGCTAAAACAAAACACGGAATTTCTAATATATCCAATATATTCATTCGTGATCTATGATCTGAAATTCCTATTATTGCGTGAGACGAATGACTATATATATTATATATAATAAACGTTGCTTATGTTTTTCACCCGCGCTAGTCCAGCCCCCGCTCTGCCATTAGTTAAGTAACCTAACGGTGCATGACGGGGCCTTACGGCGAATGCGGATGGCATAAGCGTACGTTCATATTTCGTTTCTTTTCTGCAATGATAGGGTTAAATGATGGGACTGTATTAACATTGATTAATACAAGAAAAACAAACCAAAGTTTAAATCGTTGGAACAGTTTCAAAACCACTTGGTTTTATTGAAAAACAACTTTTAAACGCGTAGCCTAAACCACTCCTTTTAAAAGCTATCATGGTTCCTTCGACTATATCAAGTTCATTACGTTCACGGTTTCGCCAAAACCATCTGTAGCCCTCCGTCATTTCAGATGAGTATTTAGCAGTATTCAAGCTATGTATTTTGACCTTCGCCAAGGCATAGTGATTGGTAGCTGTTGGGTATTCATCTGTAGCATGGATAAATGCGTTGATTTGGGACAATCGTACTACTATTTTGGCCTTCATCAAGGGTATGCATGGGTGGGTTCAAATTAACCTGGACAATGACGGGTAGAACTTGACTTGGGACTTATGATATGTTGGCCTTCGTCAAGGTCATAAGAGCATGGGAAAAAAATCCACATCAGGAGTTTCTAAGGAAATTGAAACTTGCTAGTGTTGCATACCATTTGGAGTGTGATGATTTTGGTAGTATTCTTTCAAGATTGTCACACGATGATATTTGGATCCCGATCCTACTGTGAGTATCCGCTACTCTGCGGGAGATTTTTCACTAAACAATCAATGTTATAAACCAACTAGGTGCCTAGAACGGTGTTAGTGGGGCTATGCCTCCAGGAAAAGAGCTTATGTAATTAAGGAACTTCGCGAAAACGTTGAAAACCTCCCTCAAAGTACCAACAATAGTCTGGTTGAAAGGTTAAGCAAGAATTGTATGGGTAAGATTAATTCTGACTAATTCTTCTTTTATGGTTTGAGGAAGGATTCGAGGAACAGTAAGAGCCATCCTGTTTAGATAAACGAATAACCAATCTAAACTTGCAAGAGCATCATGTTGAGTGTATCTTCTCTCTCTCTCTCTTAATGGCAGCGACCAAAATGACCGGGCTTAAGTTACTGCTAGATAATAATAAATTGATTGGGCCAAACTATAAAGATTGGCTAAGTAATGTCCAGATGGCCATTAGCTATGACAAGCTGGGCTACCTCCTTACTACCAAAGCGCTCGCCGTTCCAGGTCCAGATTCCACTATCGCGGATGTTGATATCCGTAAGACATGGGAAAAAGACAGTGCGAGAGCCAAGTGCCTCGTGTTAACCTCAATGAATTATGAACACCAGAGGCAGCACGAGAAGATGGACTTGATTTCCATTTTCCTCCATACCAAGGATTTATATAGAGAGTAATCTCGTATCGCAAGATATGAGACCTCGCAGAAATTGATTCAGACGATGTTGGTTGTCGGGTCATCTGTAGGGGACTACGTCCTTATAATAATTAGCTATATTAAAGAGCTCATGGACCTTGGGACCACGTTGAAGAACGAGTTATATACTGACTTGATTCTACAGTCCCTCCCCTCTACTTACGCTAAGTTTATCTTGAATTTCAACATTCAAGAGAAGGAAGTTTCACTTCTAGGACTCCTCAACATGTTGAGGAGCATTGAGGGCACCCTGCAGAAATCCAGGGAGACACCCGCTTTGCTTATTGGGGAATCTTCCTCTTCTAGATCCAAGGCGAAAGCCAAGGGAGAGAAGAAGAAGGCCTCCACCAAGCCGATAGACGGTGTTAGTAAGGTAGAGGGAAAGGGCAGAGCAAAAGTTTCGGGGCTAACAGTAGGAAAGGAGGAATGTTTCTATTGTCACGGGAAATGGCATTGGCAGAAAGACAGCAGGGCTTGGAAAGCTAAAAACCAGGATTCAAAGCACGTTGTGGTTTCGGCTTCACGTGTGTTTATGATTGAAAACTATTTGTCAATTAACTCTACTTTCTGGGTATTAGATACCGGATCAGGATCTCATATCTGTAATTTATTACAGACTCTGAGAAACCGTAGAGTTATCATGGTAGGTGATATGACTCTCAGGGTTGCTAACGGAATGAGGGTGGACGCAGTATCCATAGGGGAATATCACCTAGGATTGACAAGTGGGCAGATTTTGATTTTGCGTAACTGTTTGTGTGTACCTAGTTTGGCTTGTAATATCATTTCTGTATCTTTACTTTCTAAAGAAGCTTATAATTTTACATTTGTAAGCGATGTGGTCCGCATACACCTTAATCAAAATTTGATTGGGTCAGGTACACTAGATAACGGTATATACGTATTAAATCAAGCTCATGTTTTCAACGTCCAGAACACACTTAAAAGAAAGTCTCCAGAATTAAATCAGGCTTTTTATGGCATTGTAGAATGGGTCACATCAATGAAACATGGTTGACAAAGTTATATAAAGAGGGATATTTGGATCCGTTCGAATATCAGTCCTATGCAACTTGTCAATCAATGTCTCAAAGGAAAGATGACAAAGACTCCGTTTACTGGACACGGAGTAAGAGCCACTGAGCTCTGGGGACTCATACACATCGACGTGCGTGGTCCGATATCTATACATGCAAGAAGTGATTATTCCTATTTCATTACTTTTACAGATAATTTCTCAAGGTATGGACATATATTCTTGATGAAACATAAATTCAAGGCCTTTGAGAAATTTCGGGAATATAAGAATGAAGTGGAAAAACAAACCAGCAAAAATATCAAGACACTTAGATCTGATCGAGATGGTGAATACTTAAGTGCCGAGTTCCTGAATTACTTAAAAGAGAATGGAATTCTCTCTCAGCTTACTCCTCCATACACACCTCAACACAATGGTGTATCCCTCAACACAATAGTGTATCGGAAAGGCGGAATAGAACCTTATTGGATATGGTACGTTCCATGATGAGTAACGCTGAGTTGCCGCGATCCTTCTGGGGTTATGCATTAGAATTAGCTGCATATATTTTGAACAAGGTTCTTACTATGTCAGTGCCTACCATACCATATCAGATATGGAGTGGGAAGAAACCCTATGTTAAGTATCTTAAGACATGGGGATGTCCAGCTTTTGTAAAAAAGCAGCATGCGGACAAGCTCGAGACACACTCAGTATTGTGTAAGTTTGTGGGATACCCAAAGAACTCTAGGGAGTATCTTTTCTATTACGCGGAGGAACAAAAGGTATTTGTTTCTCGGCATTCCCACTTTTTGGAAACTCAATTTCTTGAAAAAGAAATAAGTGGAGCGTAATAGAACTGGAAGATATTCCAGAACTACAAGCTATTACTGAAAGTATGGTGGAACCAGAAGTTTCGAAAGAACCGGGCATCCCCGCGCCACTCCGCGGGACTAGTAGGCAATCTCATCCGCCCGAGAGATACTACGGTTTCTTATAGACGAGGATAGAGAGGATTGCATCATCGATGATGATGAGCCAACTAGCTTCCAGCAAGCCATTCAGAGCAGAGACTCGGTAAAATGGCTGGATGTAATGCAGACCGAAATGGAGTCCATGTACACCAACAAAGTATGGACTTTGGACATTGCTCCGGAAGGGATAAAACCCGTAGGCTGCAAATGGATCTTCCGAAAGAAGATTGGTGTAGATGGACAAGTTGAAACCTATAAGGCAAGACTTGTTACAAAAGGTTATCGTCAAAGACCTGGTTTGGACTATGATGAAACCTTTTCTTCAGTGGCTATGCTCAAATCCATTCGGATCCTTCTTGCCATTGCTGCCTTCCACGATTATGAAATTTGGCAGATGGACGTAAAGACCGCTTTTTTGAATGGAAATTTGGAAGAGTGTGTTTATATAGATCAGCCAGAGGTTTTCATAGAGAGTGGGAGTAGCGGAAGAGTGTGAAAGTTGCTTAAATCTATTTATGGATTAAAACAGGCATCACGGAGTTGGAACATCTGTTTTGATGAGACAGTCAAGAAATTCGACTTCATCAAAAATCCAGATGAACCATGCATATATAGTAAAATTGTAGCGAGAACTATGGTATTCCTCGTTTTGTATGTGGATGACATTCTCCTGATAGGAAATGACATTCCTATGTTACAATCAGTCAAAGGATTCTTATCACAAAGGTTCTTCATGAAGGACCTGGGTGATAGCTCTTACATTCTGGAGATCCAGATCTATCGTGATAGATCTAAATGAATGTTGGGACTTTCACAGTCAAGGTACATCGACACCATACTGAAAAAAATCAGTATGGAAGATTCAAAGCGCGGTAATCTACCAGCTTGTTACGGAATCACCCTCTCCAAAGAGATGTCTTCCAAGACTGATTTGGAAAGGGATCACATGAGTATTATACTGTATAATATATGCGATGTTGTGTACCAGACCAGATATAGCTTATGCACTGAGCGTTGTAAGCAGGTATCAGTCAAACCCAGTGGAGAAGCACTGGACAGCAGTGAAGAACATTCTCAAGAACCTGAGAAAGACTAAGGAGATGTTCTTGGTATATGTCTATGAAGACTTCCAGATCAAGTCCTTCACCGACTCCAGCTTCCAGAGTGACAAGGATAACTCCAAGTTCATGTCGGGTTATGTCTTTATCCTCAATGGAGGGGCGGTCTGTTGGAAGAGCTCCAAGCAGGACACCGTTGCTGACTCGATGATGGAAGCAGAGTATATCGCTGCATGTGACGCCGCGAAAGAAACAGTTTGGATCAGGAAGTTCATGCCAGAACATCAGGTGGTTCCGTCCATTGTTGATCCAATACCGTTGTATTGTGAAAACAACAGCGCTATAGCTTTAGCGAAGGAACTAAGGTCCCATCAGAAGTCCAGACACATCTTGAGACGGTTTCACCTGATCAGGGAGATCATTGATCGCCGGGAGATCTAGGTGTGGATAGTAGAGATAGAGAATAACACTGCAGATCCACTCACAAAGGCCATCCCTCAGACACAGTTCGAGAGGCTAATCGAGATGATAGATCTGCGATATGCCAATATATAGTCTTAGTGCAAGTAGGAGATTTTTAGTGATATATGCTCTAGAGGCCATTATTGTATCATACTGGATTGTATATTACATATTGGACGCTTGGGATATTTCACAGTTATAATAACAGTCTTGCTCAAAATGGCATCATGCTACTTGGTTTGATTCTACCTCAATATGTGCATATGTTTCTTATAGCATATCGCTTATACATATCTGTAGAGCCCTTAGGATCTTTGATTGACTACCAGCATTGTGATGGCAGTCACACTAGTGGGGACTGGGTAGTCTATAAGCACATCCTTATACAGGTCCCTAGTCGTAGGATTATCGAGATGGGGAATTGATACTCCAGAGTAGACTAGTGTATACGATTCTCATCCCATCAGGGGAGATGGTCTGTCCCATAGCCATTAGTATGTCATACTGGAGATAGTATACAGGTGCTCATTGTGTTATTAGTTACACTGGACATGATTCGTTGGGAACTGTTGGTTGGTATTATACCTATCGTCAGATAGCAGTTCCCGGGTGGCATGAATACAGGTTAGTCCGTTGACTTGACATCGCTACTCATCTCGAGTGTATTTCCACTGCACTTAGATTACTACCCTACCACAGCTCAAAGGAGTCGTGCAAACAGGTAGTAGTTGAGTGCAGTCCCGAAGCACTTGGAGGCAGTAGCGGTTAGATAGGATTCGTCTCTCCTTGTATTGGGGGTTAATATCACGTTGTGTTCGGAAAGCCATTACACAAAGTCCCTGGTCAGGGCAAGCGAGATTTACTGGTAGGTACTCTAGTAGTTTCTCAGGGTGTATTGGGATTTACCCCGGTATGACTTATTGCGCTATTAAGGGTCTGACGTTTACCATCCGTCTAGGCCTAATATTCAAGTATCTTAGACGATCAGACCGGACTGTACGAAGATTGTCATAGATAAGTTCAGTAGAAGTTCGGATGAGTTTGCTCATCGGCCTTCTTATCGACAGATACCTAGGTAGCCGTTACGTGCAGCTAGTACCGCTGACGGACTTATAGTTAAACCCATTGCCAGCGTACTGTCGAGTCTTTAGAGTTCCACACAGAGCGTTTCTCTGCTTCGTGCGAAATGATGTGGAGGCCGTATAGTTTTACGGCAAGGTTCCGATCACATACGTGTACTGGCTATACGGATGATGTTCGGACAGATAATACTAATGGGCTTTGGTTTAATCTAGATCCTAGTATTATATTATTAGATTGTTATCATCTCATTGTATTCGTATTTTTCGGAATACGAATACGAGTATGTATATACGGTGAGGGCATTCTTGTAATTTCATAAGAGATGCTTCTAGAAGGGGACATATCATTATTTGGATTATCTATTTTGAGAAATAGATTAATGAGGTGGAAATTTGGAGACATACACGGCATGGGTGAAGCATAACTCTTTATATTTCTTTATTTGTTTGGACTCACTATTCAAGTATGGTTGTAATTTCTTATTGTGAAATAATCCAAGCTTGAATGAGTGAGATGAGAGTCAGCCATTCTTCACTTGGTAACACTAGCTCATTTTTTACTTCTCATTCTCTCTCCATATTTTCCTTCTCCTTCTTCCTCAAGACTCTAACCCTCACATGAGTTGTGAAACATAGAGTCTCATGAGATAAAACACTCTATTAGATACTCTACATCATCTAGGCTACTTAGCTTAGCAAACTAGGTATCCTAGTTACCTCGGTTTAGAGGTTGGAGGTTGAAGCACATACTCTCGGGTGGATCATCTTCGACACGAGGAGGCCGACGTTGCAAGCTCAATCCGGATCTTCGAGGAGCTAAAGAAGAAGAGGAGGAGAAGAAGACCCGAAGGACATGGTTCAGGGAGGTATAAACCCTAACCGATTAGTTAGAACCTCCTATAAGAATAACTAGTTGTTTCCCCCAATCAGAGCAAGGCTCTACTTAAATTTTGAAAATTCAAATTTCGAAGCAACGCTTCGGTTCCCGTGCGCAGCGCGCAATTTGCCACATGGCGGAAGTTGATTCGGCAGCGTAACGCCTAAGGCAGTGCGTCTAATCAGAGCAAGGCTCTTTAAAAAACATAAGTAAGACTTAACTGCGCAAGCGCACGGCTGCGCGACACGTGTCTGCGCAGTTGCGCAATCGCAACTGCGCAAGCGCACGGCTGCGCGACACGTGTCTGCGCAGTTGCGCAATCGCAACTGCGCAAGCGCACGGCTGCGCGACACGTGTCACGCGCTGGTGAGTTGCACAGCAACAGAATGAAAATTTAAGTAAATCTTTTCTGATTCTTGTTAAAACAAGAAGATTTCTTCTGTAAAACAAGGACCCTTGGATCAAAGATCCAATGGTGGGAAAATTCCCAAAATTATTCAGGAAAGATCTTGGTAACAAATTCAACAAATTTGTGAGCACTATAAATAAGACCCCAGACCTCATTCAAAGGCATGATCAACTTCTGAAAAAAAAAAAGAACTCTTGAAGATTAATCAAAGACACAGAAAAAAAGAGGTAAAAATTTCTGAAGAACAGAAGATTAGAAAGGGAATAACAAAAAAAAAGAAGATAAATAGTGCCTTGCACTTGATATGAACCCTTGGTTCTGTGAAATCAGGGAAAACAAGAAGAAAAACTTGCTTTCCTTTGATCCAAATTTAGATCAAAAGTGCTATGCACTTTTGTTCTTAAATCTGGAAAATTCTTGAGTTTCTGCATAAATGCAACTCATTATTTAAAAGGGCCTGGCCCAAATCAAATGGCAGAATAATAAAGGGGCAGAGCCCTGTTCTATATAAATGCAATTCATTATTTAAAAGGGCCTGGCCCAAATCAAATTGCAAAAGGGCAAAGCCCTGTTTTGGAAAATTCTTGAGTTTCTGCAACTCATTATTTAAAAGGGCCTGGCCCAAATCATATTGCAAAACAATAAAGGAGCAGAGCTCTGTTCGGATAGATTCCGTTAGTCAGGCAGAGCCTAAAATAAATAAAAAAAATATTGGACTTAACCCAATCCTGGCTGTAAGTCCTTAAATTAAATTGATTGAGCAAAATGGCTCTCCCAAACCAATTCACGACCGGTTCGAGGGTACATCTCCGAACTCCTTTGACATCTCTCGTTGTAATTCCTCAACGACGTCAAAGAGGTGACGGGTCCCAACGACCACACATTAATATCGGACCGAAACGTCCCTAAACTAAAATCGGACCGAAACGTCCCTAAACTAATATCGGACCACCACGTCCCTAAACTGGCGATGGACCACTACGTCCCTAAACTGGAATATGGACCACTACGTCCTTAAACTAGCAACGGACCGAAACGTCCCTAAACTAATAATGGACCACCACGTCCCTAAAACTGGCAATGGACCGCCACGTCCTTAAACTGGCACAATAGAGCCCAAATGCTCTCTTGTCGGATCTAAACGGTCCCGTCTAAGTTGACCTTAGCCCCAGCTACGGCTAATGTGTCCTTAGATCTTTAAATAAACAATAAAACCCCAAATCAACTTTGGTTCAAGGGTACATCTCTGAACTCCTCAGACGCCTGTCGTTGTAATCCATCAACGACGTCAGAGAGGTGACGAGTCCCGACGGCCAGATAATTAAATCAATCACTATGTTAAGTTGATCTTAGTCTAGAACATGACTAATGTATCCTTAACGAAGGTTTAAGTTGATCTTAGCTGCAATGCGACTAATGCATCCTTAAACTAAAAACACCAAACCCAAATCTAAGTAACTACGGATTTGGACTATTCCACGTCCTACGGGCGACGGCATTACTCAGTCTCCATATACAATCCACGGGCAACCGCAAACAAAACAAACACACACGACACGAAGTGAAATTCTGGAGAAGGAGAAAGTTGTTACCGCGATGCGGTAGCGTAATTAACTGCAGGGGCTTGCGCCTGCAGGGAAGAGCGTCCCCACAATCAAAAACCCCTCACCCTGAGGGGGAATCTGACGAAGTCTGCTACATCGGCCGCATCCGTCTAAACCTCCGATACACGGTGCCATAAATCAACTTGGCATCTTCGGAGAGATAGACGGATAAAACCAAATAGCATCTGCCCCGAACCTCAGGCACAGACCTAACGTCCAGGCCGCCGTTCAGAGGGGAACAGATTCTGGCACGCCCGGTGGGACCTTTTCCTCTTTCCACTCCACACTTCGTGTGTCGTTTTCGCGAACCAATCACGGTTTGTTAAATGGTTGTCTTCGGATTTCAAGTTGCTAAGATTTGGTCTTTTGTCTGGCACAGAATTCGAGATTCAATGGCCTCCAATTGCACCAGCTGCTCGAAATGCCACTGCAACAGACGCTCCACTTCACTAGGAGGGGTGACGTATGGGCCCCAAGCGGCTTCTTTCCTGACCCTGCCGGTAGACCAGGTGACCCAAGCCACCACCGGCTTGTTCTTCGGGACCATGGTCCCACCTACAAGCTTCTCTATGCCGATATCCGTACCTGAAGCTAACAAGAAGTCAGTGTTCGACCAGCTCACTGCCACCACGACCCCTGTCAACGGGTCACCCGCTACTAAGCCGACAGCCTCCGTTTTCACCAGGCTAGGTCAGAACTATGAAGTGGCTGTCCCAAAGAGGGCAACGGCCGCTGCTTTGGAAGTCGTTAAAGCGGCCTCTCCCATCAGAGAGTCGGTCTTTACAAGATTGACTGTTCCCACTCCGCCACCAACTGGTCAAAAAGCGTCGGTCTTCGATAGGCTGACATCAGCAGTTACCCCACACTCAAACAGGGGGCAGCAAGAAACCATCTCAATTTCCGAGCCAGTCCCAACGGCTCGTCGTGCGCGACGTCGCCATTGGCAACGAATAAGGAAAGCAGGGGGCAACTCCCCCTCAGGGCTAACCCCACCTGCTCCAGTGGTGGAGGTCAATGCTGCTGTTCCAACTGGGAACAGCTTCGAATTGCTGAGGAAGGTGAGAAAGAACTCTCCGGTTGCTACATTGAAAAGGTCTCCTCCGCCCATGGAAAAAGCTCCGGAGACGAAGCATGAACAGCCCCCTCAACGGCTGTCGTCAAAAATTTATAAAGTTTGGCGGAGGGTTCAAGACTCCGTGATTGACTCAGACCACTTCCGTCGCCAGAAAGGGGCAAAGGTGGAAAAAGACAAGAACCGCCCCATTAAACAGCAGGGGGCAACAAATGCTAGAATGCCCGCTTCAACGGCTCCTTCAACCTCAAAGGTCCATAAAAGGAAGAGGCCAGAAAAAGCTCCCATGACACTGACAAAGTTTAAAAGCGGTGAACCTAAACGCCCCAAGTCAGGGGGCATAACAGTTCATACGGTCTATATGGCTGCGGGAAAGGAAGAAAGTCGTACTTCTACGGGTCACCGACCGCTTACCCGGTCAGTGACCAAGTCTCAGGAGCAGCAACAAAAGCTCCAGGAGATGATGACTACAATGGCTGCACTCACGGGGCCAAAAGAGAATCCTGAGACGTCCTTAGATGAACGCCAAGAGGAAGAGACCGACGCTGAGTTCCTCCGCCGAATACTGGAAAAGAGAGACAAAGAGGCTGCTGAACAAGCAGCCAATATACAGCGTATGGGCCTCCTCTTCCAGGACATGATAGGGATGATGATACAACCAGATCCCCCAACTGAAGAAGCCCCGATTGTCCTTGGGGATGATAAGGGAGAAACATCAAACCCTCAGCCCGTTCTATCAACAGCTAAAGAGGATACAATCTCTAAGACTGATCTGGACGAATACATAGCCCAGCAAATAAGGGTTCATCATGCGGCAGAAGCAGCCGGACACGTCGTGAAAACGGGGCGACCGTATCCAGGCTGGTATGACCAAATCAGGTACCCGCCGGGCTACACGATCCCCAAGTTTCATGTCTACAAAGGGACCGGCAATCCCCATCAACATGTGGCCCAATTCAGGGCTCTTTGCGGTAATACCGGCGGCGACGACAAGCTTTTGCTTCGCCAGTTTGTTGGAAGTTTATCTGATACGGCGTTTGAATGATATTCTGAGCTTCCCAACGACTCTATAAAAACCTTTGCGGAGATGGAGCTACTCTTCACCCAACGCTTTGCAAGTGCCAGTGAGCGTACCCCGATGACGGCACTGATCAATGCCAGGGTAAAACCCGGCGAGACATGGGTTCAGTACGCTATACGGTGGCGAAATCTATGGTCGAAGTGTGAACAACGCATAGAAGAAGCTCCAGCGGTGGGAATGTTTGTTGGAACCCTTGATCCACAGGCAACCATCTCACAGTTCATGATGTTCTTCAAGCCGACTTCCTTCCAGGCTTTGATCGACAAATTAGCGCAGATGGACCAGATGGGCCATAAACCCCCTCTCCCGAAGCCGGACCCCCGAAACGATAAAGGAAAGGGAAAAGCGATCATCGTCGCTAATGCCCAACAACAACCGAACGACTCGAAGCCGGTTGCTCGTCCAAACAATACGCGCCCATACGTACCCCTTGAGGACAGGATGGGACGTGCTTACTCCTTCCCCCGTGATAAAACAAGGAGGCTATTCGAGCTGGCATTGCGCAACAGGCTCATAAATCTGCCAGATCCAAAACGTCCGTCACAACCGAGTGACGTCAACGAGCCCAATTACTGCCCTTATCATCGAGTGCTAGGCCATCCAATTGAGGATTGCTACGTTTTCAAGAATTGGCTTGAGAACCAGTACCGTCAGGGCAAATTTGCGCTATCTGAAAAATGGAAGGTGAATCCTCCGCAGCCCCACACCTCTAAGGGGACGAATACGCCGGGGGCAACATGCTCCGTTATTGAAAAAACTCCCTGGGAGGTTGTATTATCAGCCAAAACGAGGAGAATGCTAAATGATCTTCAGACCTGTCCAGCGGTCAAGTGGAAGAACCCCTTGGAACCGCAGGTTATTGAGGGGATGTTGAAGCCACGACCGATTCCGAAGACCGATGGTGGCAGTTCAAGCACTCATGGTCATCCGTCAAAATCTTCTAAAAAGAAGAAGAAGAAATCTAAGAAGCCCGTGAAGCCTGGTGACAAGCGCACGGACTTACAAAAGCAAATCGATGCGCTGGATGAGTACAACCAAAAGGCACGGACTCCCATTACGCTCCAAGATTTCCTTAATCACGTCTTCCAAAAAGAAGATGAGGGAGAGAGTTCATCAGACGAATCCGAGGAGTACGTAGCGAGCTGTCATATGATCTCTCATTCGGTCACGAATGATGAAGGGACTTCTGGCACTGAAACGCTGGGGGCAAATGCCGAATCAGGAACCCCAGGGTTACCGGTTGAAATGATTAGCGCGTTTCTTAATGAAGCTCGGTTGAAAAGCAAGGCTGATCGAGAACGCGAGACGGCTATGTTCGAAAGGGCCAAACGTCAGCGACTTGAGGAAGGAGCTGAAATGATCCCACTGGAACAAAATGCCTCCACCGCTAACAAAAGCCAATTCAAGATAAAAAAGAAGTTTGCTAAGGCCATATCGATGGGCATGAAGCTACCACCCTCTGAAGAAAAAGTTACTGGCGTAGTAGAAATGCACCCCTCTTATTGCTTATACCATCAGAAGGTCTCGCATTCCACCCAAGATTGCAAAGCTTTTAACGGATGGTGGCAAGGATACGTCGCTAATCGACAACGATTTAAACGGGAAAAACGTAAAATTCGCCGAGAGCAAAGAAATACGACTAAAGAACTTGAAAGAACTGCCGACAATTGTCACATGGTTAACACTACCGGGTCACAAGTGCCTACATTTGGGAGCGACTCCGATGAAGAGCTAGAGCTTGGCCCCCTCTTCGAAGAATCCACTTCGGGAAAAGAAAAAGAACTGAAGGCCTGCGAGAATATACAGCTGCGCAATCGAACATTACCCGAAAAGAACCTCGGACCCTTGAATAAGAAAAACAAAGGGAAAGAGAAGGTCTCTGAAGACATCGCTTTGGATGACCAAGTTGCGGAAGAGTTAACCGCCAAGAATCCCCCAAAAAGGAATAAAGTAGATTACAATGTCTTGGCGCATCTGAGAAAGCTACCCTCACAACTCAGCATTCTCGATGCCCTATTGCTATCAAAAGAGGCGAGGGATTCTTTGATTAAGGCCCTACAAGATCCGGACCAGTTCCAAGCCTTCCTAGCCGAACAAAAGATGAAGGATGAATTGGAAGAGGTGCACACAGCCGACGTTGCTTTTGGTGATGAAGACCTTCTCCTCGGGACGTGTGAACACAATCGCCCCCTTTATGTCTCAGGATACTGCCATGACATAAAGATAGGAAAAATCTTGGTCGATAACGGATCGTCTGTCAATTTACTCAATGTGCGAGTGTTAAAGGAGATTTGCATGAGTGTCCAACACCTCGCCCGGGACAAAATCACCATCTCCGGTTTCGACTCTCAATCCTCAAAGACTCTTGGATCTGTGATATTGACGCTACGCTTCGGGGTGCTCGTCACAGACATCAAATTCCATGTTATAGACGCCAAGACGTGCTACAATGCTCTGCTCGGCCGACCATGGCTACACGAGTACAATATCATCCCTTCTACACAGCATCAGTGCATGAAGTATTCTAGGGACGGCCTCGAGTACACAGTGGCAGGAGAGTTGAATCCGTTTTCCGTGAACGAAGTTCGCAAGTATGAAGATGCCAAATACTTCTTGCCGAGTTTCGAAGACACGGAAAGGTGTCACAAACCGGAGAACAAAACTAACGCAACCATCCCTGTCTTCGGCAGTGACACCGAGGAGGAGGAGGATATAATCTATTCAGGTCCATCCCAATCCACCAGGCCAGGACCATCCGTTCCTTCATTGATCTTCGGTAGTGATTCAGAGGATGAAGTTCATGCTGTATTCCCTGCTCGGCCTTCAATACGAGTCTCCGCTGATGAAGGGCGAAGTCTACAGATAACCATGGTGCCGCTTGAACATTACAAAGAACTGGATGCACTCGACACCAACAGCGTAGAAGAATTGCAGATATTCTATATCCCTCCCAGACGAAAAGGCGAGAAGGCAATCTTATTCTACCGCTCAGAAGAAAACAAGGCGGAAAAAGAAATTTGGCATGGCACAGATCCCACGCTCGACGGGCTTCAGCCTATCCGTCTTCCCAGATATTATACCGAAGGTTTGAAGAAACTACTGAAGCGCCAGGGGATGTCCTTCACACAGACCGTTAGAAAAGCCAAATTCTATGACAAGGTCTGGAACGTTCCCGGGACTCAATGCAAACTGCCTAACGGGAGAACGGAAACAAAAGGGCTTGGGTACATCCGGCCAAAGAAACGGGAGCTAGTAAACAGCTGTTATGCCATGTATGACTTCGATGAAGAGGCTGACGCTCAATGGGAGGACGCTAATCCTGAATCAGCAAAAGTTCCTGACACAAAACCGCCCAGTCCATCGTCTGAAGACCAGATGAGCAAACTTATAAAGGATGCGAGTCAAAAAGCCCGAGATGATCACGATCGTGAAATGGCAATCTATGAGAAAGCCAAGACACAGCGTCTCTTTCGACAGGCAGTAAAGAACGAAGATGTTGCCCCACGTCAGCCTGCTACAAAAAGGGTTCGACGCGAAAGCAAAAACAAGTCGAGGGGCCGAAAAGGTGCTCGACAACCACAAGACAGAGCTAAGAAGCCACGCATCCGAGAGTCGAGCGTTATTGACCTAGCCCTTATGAAGAAAATGGGTCGAGCATACTCATTTCCTCGGAACAAAACAAGGAAAATACTTGATCTTGCTCTGAAACATCAAATGCTTACTCTGCCAGAGTCTAAACACCCTGAGCAAGCAGGCGAAGTCTCCAACCCAAATTATTGCTCTTACCATCGAGTAGTGGGACATCCGCTTGAAGATTGTTTTACCTTTAAGAATTGGGTTGAGGACCAATATCAGCTTGGCAAATTTGCGTTGTCTGACAGTTGGAGGGTAGCGCCCCCGCAAAAGCACGAACCCGAAAACACAAGGATAGAACCAACTCCGTATTGGGATTGGCAGAAAATTCGCACTTGCCACGTGATAACAATATTAAAAGAAGAGTCTGAGGACATGAACAGCCTTCCTCGGTGCTTTGAAAACAGCAGCGATGAGGTAATCTCAGAATTTCCCCCAGCTCCAAAAGAACTGGAGGATGGAATACATACTACCGCAGATAACCTCAGGAAAATCGAGTTGGGGACAGTAAATGATCCGCGACCGACATTCGTCAGCGAGCTGCTGTCTGAAGAGAGGGTGGCTGCGTTAAAAGACGTCCTTGTGCAGCATAAAGATTGCTTCTCATGGAACTATTCCGAGATGCCGGGACTAGATCCAGAAGTTGCTGTACATAGACTAGCAATATCCCCAGACGTCAAGCCGATCAAACAGGCGCCGAGAAGAATGCGACTCGAGCTTGAGATGAGCATAAATACCGAAGTCAAAAAGTTAATCGACTCTGGCTTCATCCAAGAAGTTCAGTACCCCGAATGGATCGCCAACATCGTCCCAGTGATGAAGAAAAATGGGACAGTGCGCATATGCGTAGACTTCCGGGATCTTAATAAAGCCTGCCCAAAAGATGATTTCCCAGTGCCAGTCACTGAACTTATGATAAACAATACATCCACTCATGAGGTTTTCTCCTTCATGGACGGCTCGTCGGGGTATAACCAGATAAAAATGCATCCCGAAGACCAGAAGCACACAGCCTTCAGGACTCCTCTTGGTATATTTTGTTATAAAGTGATGCCCTTCGGTTTGAAGAACGCCGGTGCCACTTATCAGAGGGCCATGACAAAGATCTTCGACGACCTTATACATGAAGTCGTTGAATGCTATATCGACGATCTCGTGGTTAAAAGCAAATCATACGAAGAACATCTCGAGCATTTGAAGACCGTATTTCAACGCCTTCGGCAATACAATTTGAAGATGAATCCTCTTAAATGTGCGTTCAGGGTTTCCTCGGGCAAGTTCCTGGGATTCATCGTCCGACACCGAGGTATTGAGATAGATCCGTTTAAAATCAAGGCGATCATGGAAATGCCTCCGCCGAGAACTCTTAAACAGCTGCGGTCTCTCCAAGGAAAGCTCGCATACATTCGGCGGTTTATCGCTAATCTTTCAGGAAAGTGCCGTCCTTACAGTCACCTGATGAAGAAGGGAACCCCGTTCGTTTGGGATCAAAAATGCCAAGGCGCACTGGATGAGATCAAACAATACCTGCAGAACCCGCCGGTGTTGGCTGCTCCAGTTAAGGGGAAGCCTCTTATTCTTTATACAACCGCCCTCGAAGGTTCTTTAGGCGCATTATGGGCACAAGAGAACGATCAAGGGAAAGAAAGAGCACTCTATTACTTAAGTCGAGTTCTGCTGGGGGCAGAAAGTAATTACTCTCCCATTGAAAAACACTGCCTGGCATTGATCTTCGCAATAACAAAGCTTAGGCACTATGCGTTGGCGCACGAAGTCCGTCTGATTTCAAAAGTCGACCCTCTCAAATATCTAATGTCAAAAGCCATATTGACAGGGCGACTCGCTAAATGGGCCCTGCTCTTGATGGAATTTTCGATAACATATCAACCTCTCAGAGCAGTAAAGGGCCAGGCCATCGCCGACTTCCTTGCTGAGCATCCCATCCCTGCCGATTCTCCTTTAAATTGCGATTTGCCAGAAAGACATGCGTTTGATGAAATCGACAGTGGTGATACCCGGTGGGAGCTTTATTTCGATGGAGCATCTTCCATGAAAAAGCATAAACAAAATACGCCCATGATCAAATCAGGGGTAGGTCTTATCTTCGTAACCCCACAAGGAGGAATAATGCGATTCGCCTTCTCCTTGACAGAGCCGAGAACGAATAATGAAGCTGAATATGAGGCTTTGATAGCAGGCCTCGAGATCGCCATTGACATGGGAATTGAAGACCTACTCATATATGGGGATTCCCAACTGGTCGTCAGTCAAGTGAACGGCGACTACCAAACGTGCAAACCGGAGTTGGTGAAATACGGTGAGAAAGTGCAACAACTGCTAACCCAAATTCCCTCCTACACTTTGGAGAGCATACCGCGAGCGGAAAACAGCAAAGCGGACGCACTAGCCAAACTTGCTAAAGAACTGGCTGACGAGAACCTCGACGACGTTAGAATCGTGGTACAAAGCCGTCGAGTGCTTGCCCCAGCAGAAATACCCCCAGAATCATATAAAGAAAAGGGAGCAACTGAGAAAGCGACCCTACAAATAAAAGATCATGAGAAGGCCGAAGACTGGAGAGAAGTCTTCATAGATTACTTCAAGTTCCACCGAATGCCTGAAGAAGCGTCCATAAGACATCAGCTCGTGAAACGAGCTCTGTCTTTCGCCTTCGTCAATGATACTCTATACAAGAGGTCATTCGATTCTCTGTGGCTGAGATGCCTAGGACCTGACGAAGCGAAAAGAGTCGTTCAGGAAGTTCACGATGGACTCTGCGGTTCTCACCAAGCAGGTCCTAAGATGAAGCTGAAGATAAAACGGATGGGCTACTACTGGCCCACGATGATGCAAGATTGCCTAGAATACGCGAGGCAATGTCATTCATGTCAAATTCATGGGGACTTCATCCATCAGCATCCCAATCCACTGCATCCAACAGTGGCTAGTTGGCCGTTCGAAATGTGGGGAACTGACATAGTCGGCCCCATCGAACCAGCATCGTCAAAGGGACATCGTTTCATATTGGCGACGACTGATTACTTCTCCAAATGGGCAGAGGCGGTACCGTTGAGGGAAGTAAAAACGGAGAACATCCTCCATTTCTTCAGAGCGCATGTCATATACCGGTTTGGAACCCCGAGAAGAATCATCTCTGATAATGGGCCAGCCTACCGAAGTCATAAAATTAGCCGCTTCGCACAGCAGCACAATATAGACTGGAGATATTCCTCGGTTTATAATCCGCGAGCCAATGGATTAGCTGAAGCCTTTAACAAGACATTGACGAAAATCATAAAGAAAACAGTGTCTCGAAATAAGAAAGACTGGCATGAGAGACTGCAAGAAGCTCTTTGGGCGTATCGAACTACATTTAAAACTGCCACAAACACAACGCCATACGCGTTGGTATTTGGGACAGAAGCAGTACTCCCTCTCGAGATAGAATTACCCTCTCTACGAGTGGCAGTCCACTACGAGCTGACAGACGAAGAAAATGCTCACCTTCGGTTTGAAGAGCTTGACGCTCTTGATGAAATCCGGCTTCTAGCACAGCAAAATCTGGAAGCCTATAAAGCAAAGATGACGCGCTCATATGAAAGATTGAGCCGCCCGAGGATGTTCCACCAAGGCGAACTCGTGCTAGTGGTCAAAAGGCCCATGATCCCCAATCGCGCCAAGCGGGGAAAGTTTGAACCAAACTATGAAGGACCGTACATCATTGATAAAGTCTACCAGGGTGGGGCCTATCTACTCATGGACATGCACGGTGAAAGGCCTTTCAGGCCGATAAATGGTCGCTTCCTAAAGAAATATTACGCTTAATGAGTCACAGCCTAGGTCAATGATGGATGACGACGACTATGTCCGCTCGCTATCTTCCTAAGCTAGAACTTTATAAGCAGTAGCTGGCCTTCTCCGTGATGGACCGAAATGTCCTTAAACTAATATCAGACCGAAACGTCTTTAAAACTACTACCGCAGCATCTTTAGACTGACGAGATATAAAAAAAAAAACATATAAAAAAAAACGGTATGTCCATAAGCAAAAAGGGCACGGATGAAAACCCGAAAAGGGCTCCGTGAGTAAAAACAGCAGGGCTACCGGCGGGAGTTCGTGAAAACCCGAAAGGGCGCGACCTCGAAAAAAAAAAAAAATAGAAAAAGAAAATAAAAAGAATAAAAAAAAACGGTATGTCCATAAGCAAGATGGGCACGGATGAAAACCCGAAAGGGCTCCGTGAGTAAAAACAGCAGGACTACCGGCGAATGTTTGTGAAAACCCGAAAGGGCGCAACTTCGTTAAAGAACACTTACGAGATCCTCTCGACCCTGTAAGGAGAAACCACCCGCGTGAGATCCTTACGACTTACAAGGGAACAACACACTTAGGAATCCCCACGATTCCTAAGGAGAAGATACGCTTGCGAGATCCTCACGACTCGTAAGGAGAACTCTCTTATGGGACCCTCACGGCTCATAGGATGTGAAAGTCTTAAGTCACAGAGACCTAAACCTGTGCTTAAGCAAACCCCCACAAACTTCCAATGTTGCCCTACAAGTGGCTCAATACTGACCCTTGTATACAATCCACGGGCGCGAATAAACATTTCCCTAGCCAAATTTCATCCGCAATTGGGAATACGTTTGCATGGTGAACAACCCTTATAAATCCCCTCGATTTATGAGGAGAAAACCCTCCTGTAGGATCCTTACGACTTACAGAGGAACAAAACACTTAGGAACCCTTACGATTCCTAAGGAGAAAATACACCTACAAGATCCCCACGACTTGCAGGGAAAAAAAAAAACCTTCACGAGACCCTTACGGCCCATGAAGTCAGAAGCCTTAGCCGACAGGACCCTAACCCTGGTCGCTAAGCCTCCTTTGTTCGACAGCGACAGAGGCAAATGATGATTCGCTCCTGGCAATATCCCAGTTGTAGCGGTGCTGATGCCGAAATCGGTGTCCAATTTCAGGTTTAGAGCAAAAAGCCAGTAGACCGCACATGCATACGAAATAGCCGAAATGATGGGGCGACTTGCAATAAAAAAAGCAGCAAGTAAAAATACATGCATGAAGAAATAGCCGAAATGATTGGGCAACCCGCAATAAAAAGCAGCGGGTAAAAATAAAATAAAAAGCCGAAATGATTGGGCACCGCGAAAAATAGCCGAAATGATCGGGCAGTCGCGACCTTCGCGATGTAAAAGCTGAAATGATAGAGCATCGCGGAAATAAAATAAAATAAAAAGAAGAAATGATAAAACTTTGGCCCTACAGTTAAGGTCACATCGATCCCTGTATACAATCCAAGGGCATAAACAAAGAAGGAACCATACTTCCCCAGCGGGTTCCGTCAAACGACGAAGCCAAACCTCAACGGTTCATTTCAACCGAAGAAGCCAATGACTTCGACAAAAACTTCTCAACTCACGGATACAAACACTCCTTGACGAGAGCCTTCTGATCCACGTTGACTCGCAGAGCCACCAGCGCCTCCGTGGGAACCATCGACTCGTTTCAAACCCCAAGGACACAAATAATCCTTGGCGCTTGGGAAACAAATAATCCCTCGCAAAACTTCTCAACTCACGGATAAAAACACTCCTTGACGAGAGCCTTCTGATCCGCGTCGACTCGCAGAGCCACCAGCGCCTCCGTGGGAATCATCGACTCGTTTCAAACCCCAAGGACACAAATAATCCTTGGCGCTTGGGAAACAAATAATCCCTCGCAAAAAATCCTCGACTCACGGATACAAACACTCCTTGACGAGAGCCTTCTGATCCGCGTCGACTCGCAGAGCCACCAGCGCCTCCGTGGGAATCATCGACTTGTTTCAAACCCCAAGGACACAAATAATCCTTGGCGCTTGGGAAACAAATAATCCCTCGCAAAAAATCCTCGACTCACGGATACAAACACTCCTTGACGAGAGCCTTCTGATCCGCGTCGACTCGCAGAGCCACCAGCGCCTCCGTGGGAATCATCGACTCGTTTCAAACCCCAAGGACACAAATAATCCTTGGCGCTTGGGAAACAAATAATCCCTCGCAAAACTTCTCAACTCACGGATACAAACACTCCGCGACGAGAGCTTCTTTGACTCACATCTCGGGCAGTAAGGATTCAAAAACTTGCTTCCTGAAACAATGGGACCCTGCAAGTCAATCCTAAATGGTCTCTTGCATACTATCCACGGGTCTCACTCTCTAAAGTCGATTTTCGACAAAGAGGGAAACAACCGCTTACGAGCCCTCTCGACTCGTAAGAGGGCAATGGGACCCTACAAGTCAATCCTAAATGGTCTCTTGCATACTATTCACGGGTCTCACCCTCTGAAGTCGATTCTCGACAAAGAGGGAAACAACCGCTTACGAGCCCTCTCGACTCGTAAGAGGGAGAAATTCTCTCATAAGATCCTTTCGACTTATGAGAGAAAACCACACTTGAGAATCCTCACGATTCCTAAGGAGAAAATCCACTTACGAGATCCTCTCGATCCGTAGGGAGAAAAGTCTCTATGAGACCCTCACGGCTCATAGAGTTGAAAAGTCTTAGGCAGCAGATCCGAACCTGCGGCATAAGCCATCACTATCTCTCGAAGAAACCAAGATGCTTACTCTATTACCTGTCAATCATGTTTATCAAGACAGCATGCTGATAATAAGAGAAGGGAGAAAGCAAAGAAATGATACGAGACATTAAAAAAAAATGTGTGTATCTTTATTTATTAATTCAATCAAGTACACGGCGAATCGTACAAAAGAATAAAGAATGTATACATCTTATTCAAAAAAAAAAGAAAATTACAAATATATTGATACAAAGGCAGCTACTGGGAAGGAAGCGTCTTGCATAGATTTAGCAATTGCTCACATACTTCCTTCCACGTCTTCTCTTGGTCGGCTGCCACCGCCAGCTCTGCCTCCACTTGGGCTCGTTGCTGCAAGACCGACGCGAGCTGCTCCCTGACGACCTGATATGCAGCTTCTCGACTTGGGATATTGCGCTCAGCTACGTCAAGTTTCCGCTTCAAATTCAGCCCATGGGAAATACGCTCCAAGAGACCCTCGAAGATAGTCTTCACTTGGGCAGCATTTGCCTCAACCTCAGCGCGCAGATGAGCCATTTCGTTTGAGGTCTTTTGGCATTCCCTTAGTCTTGAAGCTGCTTCTTGTTCCAGGTGGCGGAAGTGCGAAGTGCTTTGCTCGAGCCAAGTTGTGCGTTGGGTGCTCAGAGCTAAAACTTCAGGAGAAGGACGCGTCGACTCCAGCCGATTTAGACAAGCCTCGATCCCCCTGCAGTGGTTAACCCAAGATTCGACGACGCCTTCGTTATGAAAATTTACGAGCGCCGCCAACATTGGATTAACCTCCATAGCGAAATCCACGGCAGAAGGGAGAGCGTCCATATTGAGCTCTTTAATGTACCCGCTCAGCATACCCAAACTCATCGCAGCACGCCCAAACTCATCGCAGCACCCTTGGAAGACGGACGTCTCAAGAAAGGGCCTGCCGGTGAAAGGACGCGAGCCTCAAAGGGGACCGGAGCTGGAACAATAGCTGCAAAACAAAACATGGTCAAACGATGGTTCAAGAGATGTTGAAGGGTTACCAAAAAGAAATTTACTATACCAGCGGCAACGGATGGCAAAGCCGGAAGGGCCGGCAGCGCGGCGGGTCTTACATCCCCTCCTTCGATTTGTGGCACTGCAATAAGGAAAAGGAAAAGTCAAAGAACCATCCCATTGCTAAAAAGGGGAAAATAAAGACATTATAGTGAAAGTATACTCACCGGCGCCACCAGAGGGAGAAGCGAGTTCGGACGGGAAGGAGAAGTGTGGGAGCAACACTTGATATAAATGATCGAAGAGCACTCCTGCAAAGGCACAATGATACGACGTTAGTACAAAGCTACATTTTTTGAAAGATTAAATGCATGAGTCGTGAATCCATACCTTCCAACATCCGTGATGGTACAAGGGAAGGCGGGGAGGTGACCACCGCCAAAGCAGTAGTCGACGGTGCCCCCTCGAGCAAAGGAGCATCGGCACTGGCCGCACCTGCAAAAAACAAGCTTGTTAGAAGAGATCGCAGGATATATAAAAAAGGGGGACGCCGATGATAAAAGAAATTTTTTTTTACCTGACGAGCTACCAGCAGAAACTGAAGCAATCCCCTCATCCATCGACATGAGACCACCGCCCGTAGCCTCATCACCCGACTCGATGGGAACCGTTGTTGTGCTCGCGAGCCCGGGAGACGGCAAGAGACCATACGCGGGGAGGGCTTTGATTGGAGTATTACCAGATTCCTGAGAAAGAGCGGTTCGCTCCTCCTCAGGAATCGTGGCCGCCTCACCCGATACTCCCTCGGTTTCTGCGGTCACGGTTGTCTCATCCATCGGCACCGTGACGCCATCAGCCTCAAGCGCCTCCACTTCTACTGCCTTCGGCTCGACAGTCATCTCATCTGCCGCCACTTCAGACGCGGCATCCATGACCTTCTCGGCGGCGGGTCCTTCAACTTCTGTTTCAGGCACCGTGGCCCCAACAATGGTGCCCACCGTCGGCTCAGGTTCGACAGGCGCCGCTTCCGCCGTTTCCTGGGGTCCGACGGTCTCCGCCTCCCCCTCAGCCGGACTTGGTCCTGCAAGATGGAATGCATATGAGCCAATAGTTTTATAATAATAACAAGGTTCTGAAAGAGATGTTACCTGAAGGGGATTTATTATTTGCACTTCGGGCCGCGCGCGCCGCTCGCCTATAAGCAGTAGATAGGGCGACAGGGGCCTCTTCAGAAGGAGTGTCAGCGCGAGGAATGGTGCTAGGGCCCGCTCCCGTGGCCAAAACAGCTCTGCTCGCCTCTGCTTCAGAAGGAGTGTCGGCACGAGGAAGAGTGCTAGGGCCCGCTCCCGCGGCCAAAGCAGCTCTGCGTGCCCTTGCTTCGCGTCTCAACCGCTTCCGCTCCTCTCGAGCCGTTGAGACGGATGCCACTAGGGCTTCCTTGAGTGAGGCTCCCTCGTCCATATATAGGGATGCCTCTAGATTCTTCAACGCATCCCTCATCGTCTTGTCAAGCCGAGGCTCTTGTGGCAATTTTGACGAAGCCGGGACTTCGATAACGGACTTGGGAGGGACCCCTGCGTCAATTGATACAGCGCCTACAAAGAAACAAAGAAGGTCAGGTTGACTATCAAAAAAAAGACAACAAACTTTCCTTGTAAAAGAGAAAGGGGTGAAACATACCAACGCCTGCTAGGGCACGCTTCTCCTCCTCCTCCTGAAAGGTTTTCAGGGAGGCAGCAATAGCCTCTTCAGCGGAGACACCTGTTGAAAATGGAGCGAATATTAGTTAAGGATAACAATATAAAATGCAATAAAATGACAAAGAAGGCGTTTGATAATTACCGGACTCAGCGAGTTTGCTCAACATCGCTTCAAGCCTCGCCGATCGCTCTGAAGCTGCAATGGCGGAAGCCAAATTGGTGTCCGCAGGGTCCACCACAAAGCCCTCATTGCTACCGTACTCGCATATGGCCCCGGCAGGATGAGCCGCGGGCTCTAAGTTAAGGATCGCGTCGAGGGATAAGGTGGACTTCTTCTTCTTCTGTGCGCCAGCCTTGGATCCACTCGGAACAGCTTTGCGCTTGCCAGTTTTGGCAGTCACTTTCGGGCGGCGAGTCCCGATGTCCACTCCTGCGCCCGACTCTGGCGATACCGCTTTAACCGTCTTTGTCGGAGCACGGGGCGCCGTCGGTGCATCCACCGTAGTAGACAGTGGCAATCCACGCGGAGGGGGAAACACGCGTGGTCGATCAGCTCCGGCATCTTTCATCGGAGGGATAACCTGAACCCTGGGCTGCAAGGGAGCCTTGCGATCGCCGCCGGGAGGCGCAGCCCTACGATCGACCAGCAGGCGTTTCTCCATCAAGATGATTGGGCCCATCGCGTGCGCATACCAGGCCACATATGAATTAAGTATCTGAGGGGTACAGCTGGGCTCACTGATAAAAAAATAGGAGCCTGTATTGAGCCGGATGAAGTGATGCATCGCATTCCGTACCCCCTCCGGGCCGACTGCAGGTGTTCCCAAGAAGGCTTCCAACGGGATCCCTTGGTTGTAACTCGATTGCCGGGCAAATCGATGCGGGTTATACCTCATGAAGAGAGCCGTTTCATTTTGCCTAAATACTAAGTAGCCCGGCCGAATGGAGTAAAGGTGGAGGATTTCCCGAGCCTTCAACACAGAAACACCGCCCTTAAAGTCATCACGCAGCGACACCACTGACTTAGTGGTCTCAGAACCTATGGTGATGACCTTATCCACAAAAGAGGTCTTCGCTCCGACTAGATGTGAACGCAGGAGTAGTCCCCTAGACTCCCGCGGAGGTGCAAACACAATTGAAGCCCCGACCAATCGCATGATTCTTGGAAGTTTAAATTTCTCAAAGAACGACGGAGTTTTATGGGCACCAAACACTCCTCGGACATGCAGCTCCATCCAAGAAGTGAAGTAGTGCATCGGGAAGTTAGCAGGCTGTACCCCAGGCTCATTAGCGTCCGCCGCTACGCTAAGTCCATGGTAGAGATAAGCCAACCCGGTGATCCCTACTGATAACTGCAAACCCGCCACCATTCGATGCGCCGGGTAGAAGACAGAGGACCGCATAAGGCGGGGGTGCATGGGAAGCGCGAAGCTGCATAGCCACAGACCCAAGAACCCTATGAAAAAGGTCTCCTCATCCATGCCAGGAACGGCGATCTCTGAGAAAGGGACGCTAGCAGTGCCGGGGACGTAAAAACCCCGCTGATCAATTTCCGATGAAGGTCGGCGGTCCAGGCCGAAACCAAAGGGGTCAGTAAGCTGGGCGAACTTCTCACCCTGCTCTGATAAAAACTCAGGGCGAATAAAACGAGCAATGAAGTCCGCGAAACTAACGCCTCGGTCGCCCAATTCCAAATGGAGCTCCTCGTAAATCTCCAATACTTTCACCAGGCCCGGATGCTGATGCTGAATGGCATTTTCCGGAGTTAAGTCGAATACCATCTGCTTGGTGGCAAAGACGTACTCGTCAGGAGGAAGCAGCTCTTTGTAGTGCTCCCCCCTCGCCGGTAAACCTGAAAGCTCAACGAATTCCTCTAGAGAAATGGAGACTTCCCTATCCGCTGTCAGGAAAGTATGTGTGGGGATATTCCATTGTTCAATGAAGGCCTTTGTCCACCACGTTGGAGGAGTGGGATACTCGAAAAGCGAGACGTAGACGGCGGAGTATAAACCAATCTTCGTCAGGTGAGCTCTTTTCGCCGCTAAAATGTACCGGGCCCATGGCAGGTATCCAGCAAGCGGTCGCGGATTCAATCCAATGTTGTAAGCCTGTCCCCAAGGGCGTGCTTCACCCTGACAGATTCGCCTTCCCAAGATATCTATGGCCGGCGGCGGCTGCACCGGAATAGCGCCGATTGCAGGCTGGAGGAGGTCGTCAGAATTCCAATTTTTAACCTCCACGGCATACTCCACCGGGGGTTTGTCCGCATAGGGGATCGTAACTATAGGTTCGGAGGGCGAGGCGGAACTAAAACTGCGACGACCCTGGATGATTTGGCTATACCACCTTCCCCACAGATGAAGCTTCTTGCATTCAGGATCATGATCCTTAATAAGAGCGAACGCCACCCGATCCACTGGCGCATGGGGGAACCCTCCTTCCGAGCGAACGAAGGGAAAAGACAAGTCGTCAGACATCTTTTCTGTATAAAAATATATATATCATTAGTGGCCTGACGCTTAACATTAAAAAAAAATATATATATAATAAAAAAAAAATAATAATAATAAATAAAAATCTTGCTCCACACTGTGATGCAGTGGGTAGGGGACCAAAGGGGGACCCACAAAATCAAGATGACGGCGCATCATTTGATAAGACAATCCCACCATTGGATGAGACTGTCAGTCAACAAAAAGACCCCCAAGAGAATATCCTCACTGGGGGAATCCCTAGAGACAAGGAGAAAATCTCCTCCTTTTAGAGCAAAACTCTGCCACAGAGTGACATTTGTCAAACTCCTGTCTCAAAAGAATAAAACTTCTTAAAAAGAGCCTAGCTCTGTAGTAGTAATAAAAAATTTATAACTCCTAAGAATTAAAATTTTGGGATCTTAAAGATCCATGGAAACTTTTAAAAAGTTTTCTAGTTGATCTATGAGCAGGGCTCTGTTCATGGGTTAAAACCCAAGAACAAAGTCTCTGTAAATTTTTGAGAGCAAGGCTCTGTGGATAAAACCCCAAAGGGGTTTCCTTTAGATCAAAGATCTATAAGAGCAAGGCTCTGTTGAAGAAACCCTAAAGGGGTTTCCTTTAGATCAAAGATCTATAAGAGCAAGGCTCTGTTAATTAAATTTAATTTAAATTAATTTAATTTTACCTAGAATGGTTCTAAGATTAGAACTTGGAAGTTCTTAGGGAAATCACAAGAGCAAGGCTCTGGAAGTTCTCAAGCAAGAGCAAGGCTCTAAAATTCAAATTCTTGGAAATGGTAAAGAATTACCAAGGACCAAGGGTCCTACTTATAGGCGCCTGCGCCTGTTCACTTGGCCCTTCGATCCGACGGTCAGGATCTTGCCACCGCTGCACTCACGCGCGCGCCACGTGAGCGCAACGGTGGGGGGCATCTGTTTCCCCCAATCAGAGCAAGGCTCTACTTGAATTTTGAAAATTCAAATTTCGAAGCAACGCTTCGGTTCCCGTGCGCAGCGCGCAATTTGCCACATGGCGGAAGTTGATTCGGCAGCGTAACGCCTAAGGCAGTGCGTCTAATCAGAGCAATGCTCTTTAAAAAACATAAGTAAGACTTAACTGCGCAAGCGCACGCGCTGGTGAGTTGCACAGCAACAGAATGAAAATTTAAGTAAATCTTTTCTGATTCTTGTTAAAACAAGAAGATTTCTTCTGTAAAACAAGGACCTTTGGATCAAAGATCCAATGGTGGGAAAATTCCCAAAATTATTCAGGAAAGATCTTGGTAACAAATTCAACAAATTTGTGAGCACTATAAATAAGACCCCAGACCTCATTCAAAGGCATGATCAACTTCTGGAAAAAAAAAAGAACTCTTGAAGATTAATCAAAGACACAGAAAAAAAGAGGTAAAAATTTCTGAAGAACAGAAGATTAGAAAGGGAATAACAAAAAAAAAGAAGATAAATAGTGCCTTGCACTTGATATGAACCCTTGGTTCTGTGAAATCAGGGAAAACAAGAAGAAAAACTTGCTTTCCTTTGATCCAAATTTAGATCAAAAGTGCTATGCACTTTTGTTCTTAAATCTGGAAAATTCTTGAGTTTCTGCATAAATGCAACTCATTATTTAAAAGGGCCTGGCCCAAATCAAATGGCAGAATAATAAAGGGGCAGAGCCCTGTTCTATATAAATGCAATTCATTATTTAAAAGGGCCTGGCCCAAATCAAATTGCAAAAGGGCAAAGCCCTGTTTTGGAAAATTCTTGAGTTTCTGCAACTTATTATTTAAAAGGGCCTGGCCCAAATCATATTGCAAAACAATAAAGGAGCAGAGCTCTGTTCGGATAGATTCCGTTAGTCAGGCAGAGCCTAAAATAAATAAAAAAAATATTGGACTTAACCCAATCCTGGCTGTAAGTCCTTAAATTAAATTGATTGAGCAAAATGGCTCTCCCAAACCAATTCACGACCGGTTCGAGGGTACATCTCCGAACTCCTTTGACATCTCTCGTTGTAATTCCTCAACGACGTCAAAGAGGTGACGGGTCCCAACGACCACACATTAATATCGGACCGAAACGTCCCTAAACTAAAATCGGACCGAAACGTCCCTAAACTAATATCGGACCACCACGTCCCTAAACTGGCGATGGACCACTACGTCCCTAAACTGGAATATGGACCACTACGTCCTTAAACTAGCAACGGACCGAAACGTCCCTAAACTAATAATGGACCACCACGTCCCTAAAACTGGCAATGGACCGCCACGTCCTTAAACTGGCACAATAGAGCCCAAATGCTCTCTTGTCGGATCTAAACGGTCCCGTCTAAGTTGACCTTAGCCCCAGCTACGGCTAATGTGTCCTTAGATCTTTAAATAAACAATAAAACCCCAAATCAACTTTGGTTCAAGGGTACATCTCTGAACTCCTCAGACGCCTGTCGTTGTAATCCATCAACGATGTCAGAGAGGTGACGAGTCCCGACGGCCAGATAATTAAATCAATCACTATGTTAAGTTGATCTTAGTCTAGAACATGACTAATGTATCCTTAACGGAGGTTTAAGTTGATCTTAGCCGCAATGCGACTAATGCATCCTTAAACTAAAAACACCAAACCCAAATCTAAGTAAATACGGATTTGGACTAATCCACGTCCTACGGGCGACGACATTACTCAGTCTCCGTATACAATCCACGGGCAACCGCAAACAAAACAAACACACACGACACGAAGTGAAATTCTGGAGAAGGAGAAAGTTGTTACCGCGATGCGGTAGCGTAATTAACTGCAGGGGCTTGCTCCTGCAGGGAAGAGCGTCCCCACAATCAAAAACCCCTCACCCTGAGGGGGAATCTGACGAAGTCTGCTACATCGGCCGCATCCGTCTAAACCTCCGATACACGGTGCCATAAATCAACTTGGCATCTTCCGAGAGATAGACGGATAAAACCAAATAGCATCTGCCCCGAACCTCAGGCACAGACCTAACGTCCAGGCCGCCGTTCGGAGGGGAACACTAGTTAAGGTTTCTGTTAAGATCCTGGAGTTCAGTCGGTGTAGCGAGCTTTGTAAAAATCATTTTTTGTGAATTCTGCCTCCCCGCATGAAATTGTTTATTAGTACCACCACTGGGTTTAACTAGCATCAAGCATGACATTTAAAAAAATTCGAGGTGCTAATTAACACTAAACTAGAATCGAAACTAGATGATTAGGGTTTAAATATGATATACCAAAAACTAATTTAAGAGAAAGATGGCTACAACCTTTGTAAACCGTGTCCTTCTCTTCTCAAGCTCCATGTAGTAGTCCACGCGACTCTACTAGGCTCCATTTGAAGTTGTATCAAGTTTCCTTTGTGATCTTCATGCCGAAGAAGATCCACCCGAAGTCCGCTAATCCAAACTAGCTCTTCACTAAACTCTTTAGTGAAGGAAACACACTACACCAAAGCTCTAATTTAGTGTAGGATGGTGAAGTAGGGGTTTTGTTTGCTCACTAGGGTTCTCACATGCTCAAGGTTTCACAACTCATGTGAGGGATTGAGCTTGGAGGAGGTGAGGAGGAAGATGAAGTGAGCTAGAGAGAAGAACTCATCACATGAGCTCATGAAAAATGGCTAAGTGAAAATGAACCATGTAAAGTATGGCTTAATACCCCTCATTATTGAAGCAACCAATATCCATCAATATAGAATTGTAACCATGCTTCAATAGTGTAGGATGATGAATAAAAAATTCATCAAGCTATGCTTTACACCATGCCACATAAGTCTCCTCATTTTTCCACCTCCTTTTCTATTTTCACAAAATAGAAAATCCTTCCATGCTTCATAATATATATATCACATATATATTAATATATATAAAGATAAGAAAATAATTTAGTGAGCTAATAATATTAGTTAATATATAATTATATCAAATATAAATATATATTATATTATTAAATCAACACTTGATTTAATAATCCGGTTATATCACATATAACCGACTAATATCATTTAACTGTATATCACATTATCAAATCAACACTTGATTTAATAATCTGGTTATATCACATATAACCTAACTGATATCAAATAACTGCCAGATTAGAATACGGTATCACATACTCGTATTTGATCAGGCCCCGCACATATCAGCATATGTGCCTTACTTCGTTTCGCTTGAACCAAGAAATTTCTATGTGGGACTCTAAAGACTCGTCTATACGCTAGCAGTAGGTAATGATCACATCAGTTACCCACAAGCTGTCAGCGGTACTAGATGGACGTAACGGCTACCCTGGTATTGAGCGAATAAAAGATCTACAAGCAAGCTTGTCCAAACTCCCATGATGCCTATAGGTAACACTTACCGTACAGTCCGGTCTCTTCGTCTGATATGTCGCATATCGAGTCTAGGGGTGAAATCGTCAGACTCCAATAATTTGATAAGTCATGCCAATGTGTGACCTATAACGGTACGAGAAACTACTGATAACACTTACCAGTAAATCTCATCAACAGCCATGGCCAGGGACTTCTTGTTATAGTCAATCGAGCATAGCGCAACATCAACTCTCTATACCGGGAGAGACGAAACCCCTACTATCGCTCATTGCCTCCATGTGACTCGGGATTATACCCAAAATCCACCTGTTTGTATAACTCCTTTGAGCCGTGGTAGGGAGGAAATCAAAGCACAGTGGGAACCACACAAGACTCTATGACGATCTCGGGTCTACAGTCTAACCTGTACCAATGTCACCAGAGAACTGCTATTTGACGATAGGTATAGTACTATCTAGGAGTCTCGGTGAGTCCTGTTCAGTGTACCCATTCTCTAATGAGCACCTGTGTACAATCTTTGATGTTAAACACCAATGGATATGGGATCAACTATCGCTCCATACAGGGTTAAAAAACGTACACACTAGTCTACTCTGGAATATCGATGCCCTGTCTTGATATTCCTTCGACTAGGAACAATTGAAGGATGTGCTTGTGGACTACCCAGGTCCTAATAGTATGATCCGCATCATAGTACTGGTAGTCAAGCATGCATCCTAAGGGCTTTATCAACATGTAAATGAGAGACAGTATAATAATACCAGTGAACATGTTAAGATAAAGGCAACCAGATAGCATACTATCATGTCGAGCAAGAAAGTCCTCCATATATATGTCTAAGCATCCACTATATCATACAATAATGGCCTCTGGGGCATACATATCACTAACAATCTCCTATTTGCACTAAGGCCAGTTGTTGTAGTATCTCATACCAAACATCCCAAAAAGTCTCTCGAATAGCATTTGGGGAAGGGCCTTCATGAGTGGATCCGCTGTGTTATCCTTCGTAACAACTCTCCTGATCTCGATCTCCCAGCGATCTACTATCTCCCTGATCAGGTGATACCGCCTAAGAATATGTCTGGTTCTTTGATGGGACTGGGGTTCCTTGGCCAAAACCACAACTCCATTGTTATCACAATACACATGTATTGGATGCTCAATGGATGGAACCACAAAATTTAGCTATGAACTTGTTCATCCAGACAGACTCTTTGGCAGCATCGTTGGTAGCATGTATTCAGCCTCCATCGTCGAGTCCGTTACGGTATCTAGCATGGAACTCTTCCAACATACCGCCCCTCCATTGAGGGTGAAGACAAAACCCGAGACCGTCTTACTGTCATTCTTATCACTCTGGAAGTTCGAATCGGTAAAGGACTCCATTTAGAGTTCACCGTTACCATACACGAAGAACATTTCTTTAGTCCTTCTCAAGTACTTAAGAATGTTCATCATAGCTGTCCAGTGTTTCTTCTCTGAATCCGATTGATACCTACTCACTACACCTAGTGAGTAAGCTACATCTGGTCTGGTACATAACATCGCATACATAATAGACCCGACTGCCGAAGCATAGGGTATCCCTTGTATGCGAGCCCTCTCCAAACTAGTCTTGCGAGACATCTCTTTGGAGAGAGTGATTCCTGAACAAGCGGGTAAATTACCACGCTTAAAATCTTTCATACTAAACCTCTTTAGTATGGTGTCTATGTACCTGGATTGGGACAATCCCAACATCCGTCTAGATCTATCTCTATAAATATTTATCCCCAAGATGTAGGAGGCATCACCTAGATCTTTCATGGAGAACTTTTGTGATAAGAAGAGCTTGACCGGGTGTAGTATAGGAACATCGTTTTCTATCAAGAGTATGTCATCCACGTACAATACGAGGAAGACAACCTTACTCTCTACAACCTACTTATATATACATGGTTCATCTACATTTTTGATGAAGTCAAACTCTTTGACAGCATTATCGAAACAGATGTTCCAGCTTCATGATGCCTGATTTAAGCAGCTTGCACATGCTTGCGCTGCTCCCACTGTCTACGAAGCCCTCTGGGTGTGTCATGTACACGCTCTCTTCTAAATCGCCATTTAGAAAAGTGGTCTTGACGTCCAACTGCCAGATTTCGTAGTCATGGTATGTAGCAACGGCAAGTAAGATCCTGATGGACTTAAGCATAGCCACTGGAGAAAAGGTTTCATCATAGTCGACACCTGGTCGTTGACGAAAATCTTTTGCTACAAGTCTAGCTTTGAAGGTCTCAACCTTTCCATCTACACTAATTATCTTCTTAAGATCTACTTGCTCTCGATGGGTTTTATCTCTTCAGGAGCAACTTCTAAGGTCCATACTTTTTTGGTGTACATGAATTCTATCTCAGATTGCATAACATCCAGTCATTTCACAGAGTCTCCACTTGTGATGACCTGCTCGAAACTAGTTGGGTCATCATCTTCAATGATGCAATCCTCGCTCCTATCGTCTACGAGAAAACCTTAGTATCTCTCAGGTGGATGAGGAACCCTACTAGATCTGCGGAGTGGCTGATGTTCGTCGGGGACTATTGAATCCTCCGGTTCTACCAAATCGTCAGTTATAGTTTTTGTAGCTGGAACTTCTTCCAGTTCTACCTCATTACCACTAATTTCTTTCACAAGAAATTCCTTTTCTAAAAAGGTGGCATGTTGAGAATCAAACACTTTTTGTTCCTCAGCGTGGTTGAAGATATACCCTCACGAATGTTTGAGATATCCTACAAACTAGCACAGAACTGACCTCGCCTTGAGCTTGTCCGGATTTTGCTTTTTAACATAGGCCGGACAACCCTATATCTTAACTTGTTTAAGAGATGGTCTCTTCCCATTCCATATCTCATATTGAGCGGTAGGCACAGATTTGGTCGGAACTCTATTCAATAGGTATGCAGCTATCTCAAGTGCATTATCCTAAAAGGAAATAGGTAACTCAGCATTACTCATCATAGAGCACACCATATCTAATAGGGTGTGATTCCTCCGCTCCGAAACTCCATTGTGCTTTGGTATATACGGAGGAGCAAGCTGAGAGAGAATCCTATTCTCTTTTAAGTAGTCTATGAATTCCGTGCTCAGGTATTCTCCACCCCGATCAGATCGAAGAATTTAAATACTTTTACCCATCTGGTTCTCAACTTCGTACTTATATTCCTTGAATTTCTCAAAATATTCAGATTTGTGTTTCAACAGGAACACAAGTCCGTATCTTGAGAGATCATCGGTGAATTTAATAAAGTACGGGGAACCATTCCTGGCATGTGTAGACATAGGACCACATACATCATTATGTATCAATCCCAAGAGTTCAGTAGATCTTTCTCCGTGTCCAGTAAATAGAGTTTTGGTCATCTTGCCTTTGAGACATGACTGGAAAGTTTCATAAGATGTAAATTCGAACAAATTAAAATATTCATCCTTACGCAACTTAGCCAGTCTTGTCGCATTGATATGACCTAGTCTACAATGCCACAAGAAGGCTTCGTTCATTTGTGAATTGTTCTTCTTGTGTGTGTTCTGTATACTTAGAACTGTTTTGTGATTTAGAACGTATATACCGTTATACAACGTACCGTACCCAATTAACACTTGATTTAGGAAAACATTCACAATATTTTTTGTACGAAATAATAGTCGCTCAGAATCATTGTGTTACCACTTGGTAATCCAAGGTGATATTCACCAACTGCTTTGGTTGCAACAATTGTACCATTCCCTTCTCTGAGGGAGATATCATCTTTTCCAAGTTCTCTACCTCTCTTTAGCCCATGTAACAAATTACATACGTGGGATCCTGATCCGGTATTCAATACCCAGGACGTAGAGCAAGCTGAGAAACTGATCTCGGTTACGAACACACCCGAAGAAGATGCATCAGCATCTCCTTCTTCATTCGGGTGGCTTGGGAATGATATTCCCCTATTCCTTGCTCGGACTTATGACAATCATAAGAAAAAGCGGAACCTAACCCAGTATAATAAGTGGGTTCGATTAATACATCCATATTATTATCTTGATTAAGGCGTGTCATTAGTCGCTACCAGGAGAGAGAGAGAGAAGGATAATCACTTTTGCATGCGCTCTTTACAAGATTAGATTGGTTATTATTTTATCTAATCAGGACGGCTCCCACTGTTTTTATCAAATCTTCCTTCAAACCCTAAAAGTTAAGATTAGTCGGGATTAATTACACCCTACAAGTTCGCCAATCGTTCGGCCAGGCAAGTATTGATACTCCTAAGGAGTCTCCCCATGCTTTCGCATGGAACTAATTAAATAACCTCGTTTACGCAGGGGTATAACCCCGTTAACACCTTTCTTAGACACCTACATGATCGGCTAATTGTAAAATAGAAAACACTCTCAGGAGTAACTCTTACTCGAAGTGGGTATCAGGATCCATCTATCATATAGAAGGTATGCAATCTCATTGCAAATTTCAACACTTGAAATTCCCGATAATTGTTTTTACCCCTACCATCCTATGACTTTGACGGAGGTGAACAAACCATAGGCCGCTAGTCAAGTTCAACCCGTTCATTTCTTGATTGAAGTAAACTCACCCTCACAACTCTTGATGGAGGTCAACAAGGCCGTACGACTACCCTAATCCAATCGCATCACATACGGCAGATAAACACTAATCAGCTACCGCACACTACGCCTTGACGGAGGTCAACAAACACAGCACGAATATTAAATAGCACTTATCTGAAATGATAGAGGGCTATGGCTGGTTTTTAAGAAAACCTTTAAAGTAATGAACTTGATATCGTTGTAGAATCTATTGGTTTTGAAAAGGAGTGGTTTAAGCTCCGCTTTTAAAATCGAGTAGTTTTCAAAAACAAACCGAATAGCTTTTACTAGCTTTTGCTAAAGAGGTCACTCCCGGTGAAGGGATTTCCACTCTTTCCTCATCGAATGAGGTGCTGGATATTCATCAAGGAATACCACTATGCAAAAAAGAACTATAGATGCTATGATGATAAACTGAGTGGGTTGTAGTATTTGCTAGTTTTGCTAAAGAGGTCACTCCCTGTGAAAGGATCTCGTCTCTTTCCTCATCGAATGAGGTGCTGGATATTCATCAAGGAATACCACTATGCAAAGCAAAAACTAGAGCTACAATTTTAAAAACTTTTGATTCTACAACATCTTTAGGTTTCTTTTCTTTTCATTAATCTCATTAATGAAGTCCCATCATTTAATGTTTCCCTAAACATCACAGAAAAAGAAACGAAAATAGAACGTACGCTTATGCTATCCGCATTCGCCATGGGGCCTATTCATACACCGTTAGGTTACTTAACTAACGGCAGAGCGGGTGCTGGACTAGCGCGGGTGCAAAATATAAGCAACGTTTATTATATATATCATATATATAGCATTCGTCTCACGCAGTTATATGATCATATCATAGAACCAAGCAGCAGAAGTCAACATATGAAATATTGGATATACTAGGAGGTCCGTGTTTTAAATTAAGCCAATAAAGAAAAACACGGATTCCACTGTCGTGATGAATAGCTAAACCCACATCCCTAGACCCCTACAAGAGCGGTAAGCAACCCTGCCAATTCTAGAGTTAGGAGACCCGGTCTCGACTCCTCGAGATGGTCTCCTACTGGACTCTAGAACCCAGTTACTTGTGCTCCCCGTCTTGGGTCTATCCTAATGCGGAAAAGTAAATAATATACATCAATAGTGACATCATCCTAAACCCGGAAGTGTCCTAATAAAAGAATATTACATGTAATTTTTACATGAATGAAAATTGAAAAACTCTCATATCACGCAAAAAACCCCGGCTATTCATTGACGACGATCCAATATAACATATCACAGCAATACATAACATCACATGTCATCAACGTATGTAAATATGCGTATCCCAAATTCCGTTGACATTTAACAACGAGATTCGGGCTACCCCACATATTACACTTACGGTCGCAGAAAAGAAATGAAAAACTACAATAATTAGAATCCACATTTCCTTAGACATCATAAACTCGGAATATCTCATATTCCGAATTTCATGCCTAACCCTATAAACCTTGCATTTTAGTCTCATATCGAAAACACTTTTCAATAACTTAGTCGGGTAATTCAACAAGATTCCCGACTATCCGATCAAATACTCGTCGGGAACTTTAGTAGATGGTCGCATCCCCGATGCAGTCGACCAAGTGCACTTAGGCAGAACATGTTAGTTATATGTATGCCCTAGAGGCCATTACTGTACATAGGATGTATATTGTAGTGGATGCTGGGACATATATAGGGAGGACTTTCTTGCTCGACATGATAGTATGCTATCTGGTTGAACTTTACCTTAACGTGTATACTGATTGTCTCTCTGTTACATGTTGGTAAAGCCCTTAGGATCTGTACTTGACTACCTGGACTATGATGCGGATCATACTAGTGGGGACATCGTAGTCCATAAGTACATCCTTCAAAGTCCCTAGTCGTGGGTGTATCGAGACGGGGCATCGATATACCAGAGTAGACTAGCGTGTACCTTCTCGACCCATATAGATGGGCGATGGATAATCCCATATCCATCGGTGTTTGACATCAGAGATGATATACGGGTGCTCAGTAGAGACTGGGTACACTGGACGGACTCGCCGAGAACTCCCAGATGGTATTATACCTCACGTCAGATGGCAGTTCTCTGGTGACACTGGTACAGAGTAGTCTGTTGACCCGAGATCGTCATAGAGTCTTGTGTGGTTCCCACTGTGCTTTGATTTCCATCTTACCACGTCCAAGAGGGCGTGCAAAACGGTGGTTTTTGGGTACAGTCCCGAGTCACATGGAGGCAATGAGCGATAGGAGGGGATTCGTCTCTCCCGGTATAGGGGGTTGATGTTGCGCTGTGTTCGATTGGCTATAACAGGAAATCCCTGGCCAGGGTTGCTGAGATTTACTGGTAAGTGTTACCAGTAGTTTCTCGAACAGTTATAGACCTCATATCGACACGACTTATTGAGCTATTGGGGTCTGACGTTTACCACCCCTAGGCGAGATATGCGACATATCAGACGATCAGACCGGACTGTACGGTAGTGTTACTGGTCGGATTCACTGGAGTGTGAGCGGGCTTGCTCGTCGATCTTCAGATCGCTCAATACCCGGGTGGCCGTTACGTTTAGCAGACCGCTTGCGGCTTGTGGATGTTTGATATGATCATCATCCGCTGCCGGCGTATTGACGAGTCTTTAGAGTCCTACACAGAGGTTTCCTGGCTCAAGCGAAACGAAATAGGAGCGCATATGAGATATGTGCGGGACCGAGAATAATACCAGTATGTGATACTGTATTCGATTCTCGCGATGTGACATTGATCGGTTATATGCGATATAGCCGGGTTATCGGATCAAGTGTTGATTCGATAAGTTGTTACTAATAATACCAGTCGGTTGTGTGCGACATAACCGGATCATTGAATCAAGTGTTGATTTAATGATTTAATGCATATTTATATATTTGATATATTACTTTGCATCAACTAGTATCGGTTTACTTAAGATGGATTTTCTCACTCGGATGTGCGCATTACATATGCGATATGATTTTGTGCATTTGATTGTATCATGTTTGATGATACATGTTTACTTGGTTAAGTGCAAAGATTTAAACCATGGTTAAAAGAATGGTTAGGGTTTTATTTCCTTTATTTATCTATTTATTTATTTATTTATTTATTTTCTTTTTGGAAAAATGAAATGAGAAGAATGGTGGCTTGTTTTGGATTGTAGTTGAAGATTCATGAACCTTTGACTTTGTCCACCATTCTTATCTCATGCTTAACCTAACCATTTGTTTTAACCCTAGTTCAATCTCTACACTTTACCATGGTTTAGTTATAATAAAGATTGGATTATTCTTTTCTTTTTAATTTTAACTTATCATAACATTTCTTCTTCTTCTTCCTTGCTTGAAGTGAAGAAAGCTTACCTCATCAATGGTGATTGATGAATTAGAGTGAGAAATCCAATTCTAAAGTTAACCCAACTCCTATTTCTTCATCCTCTACCTCTTGCCAAGTAGTAGAGTGTGTTTACTTCACAAGTTTCATGACTTGGTGAAGTTGTGAGCTTGATCTAGCGATGCCTCGACGTAGATCATCTTCGGCATGGACATCGACGACCTAGCTTGCCCATTCTCCGACGAAGCCGATCCTAGAGCCCGGATTTGACTTGGACAGCGGAGAGGACTTCGTTGCGGAGCTATGGAGGTGGAGCACCGGATCTACAAAGGTTGTATTTCCGTTTTCTCATTAGTTAAGTGTTAACTAGTTCAATGTTCACCTAGACATCTAGTTATCGATCCGTAGTTTAGGGTTTCTCGGCACCATATTTTTTGAAATTGCCATGATTGATGGCTTGGGAGACCTCACTAGTGTGCCTAGGAACCCTACAGTGGTATCAGAGCCTAGCTAGAGCCTTAGGCGAAGTCCAGACGGAATTCGAAGTCCGAACGAACCCGAAATCCCAAACCAATCTTGCTCTCTGTACATTTTTAAAAACAGTGAGTTTTTCCAAATTAAAAATATGCAGAGAAATCAGCAGGGAATTATAAGAATTACGGCTAAAAAATTTTTTGATGAACAGTTAAAACCGCCGCGGAAGGGCGGCATAAGACAGGTTTATGCGGCGGTTCCGCCGCACATTGATGACGTCAGCCCTAAATTTTTTCACTGTAATTCATTGTTTCTGGTTCTGAGTTCTCTGGATATTTTGATATTTTATTCAAGAGTTGAATTTTCTGGAGTTGTTTTGGGGATTCGGTATTTTGATCGGAGTATCAAATTTTGTCTATGTGGCTTTCCGGATAAATTTTAGAATATGTTAAAAAGTTCGACCGGATATAAATACCCAATTTTTCCCCTGTCGGGAAATTTCCAAGTGTTGGATTTTTCCGTAGTTTAACGACGTTCTAAGTAGTGCAAGTAACACGATGGTCCTTCTAGAAGACAACAAACCTTAACTCGATTATGTGACCGTCTTGAACTGCCCTTTGAACCTTCGGGTTTGGGGCAGTACGGCGTGCCACATGTGAGGCGTTGGCTTGACCCTTCTACGGCTGGACCGTTGGTACTGAGGTACGAACGGAATGTTGTTAGACTTATTTCATGTGTTGAGCTGTATCGGGAAAACTTGGGTGTTAGATTGTTCGATCGAAAAGTTTAACATTTTCTGTTTATCTGGAATGGAATACAATAATTGGAATTCGCAAAAGTTATGTGATAACTTAATGAATGTTATAAACGTAGCAGTTTAGTCTCACTTGATCGGTTGCCACGGAATTTTGATGTGATCAAAAGTCCGTCGCAATCACGTAGCGTACGCGGATACTCGCCGGGTAAACTTAATAGACAGCCTCACTCCATAGCCCCGACCAAGTGACTGTAGGAGAACCCCGTCGCCGAAAGCATCCGTTCGGGTGCTCGCGGCAGCGGTGTTCCGCCTTGGTACACTTCGTCGACGGTATCGGGGGTGCGGCCGCCTACTGAAGTTTGCGACGAGCATTCGATCAGGATGTCGGGAATCTTGTTGAATTACCCGATTTGATATTGAAAAGAGTTTTCGATAATGAGACTAAAATGCGGGGTTTATAATTGTTAGGCATGCGATGTCTAAGTAATTCATTTGGTCAGGCATGCGATGTCTGAGGTGGTTGCGGATTCCAACTGTTGTAGTTTTACACTTTCTTTTCTGTGACCGTAAGTGTAATATGTGATATCGCTGGTTTCGTTGCTATATGTCAACGACAATTGGGATGCGCATATTTACTTACGTTGATGACATCTGATGTTATGTGTTGCTGGATATGTTATATTGGATCGTCGTGTTTGAATAGCCGGGGTTTTTTATGTGAGATGAGTGTTTTTCATTTTCATTCATGTAAAAACTTGTATGTAATATTCTTTTATTGGGGCGCTTCCAGGTTGCGGAAGTTGTCACCTGTTGTATATTATTTACTTTTCCGCACTAGGATAGACCCAAGGAGGAGGGCACAAGTAACCGGGTTCTGGAGTCCAGTGGGAGACCAACTCGAGGAGTCGAGTCCGGGTCTCCTAACTCTAGAATTGGCAGGGTTGCTTGCCGCTCTCGTAGGGGTCTAGGGGTGTGGGTTTGGCTATTCATCACGACCGTGGAATCCGTGTTTTATACTGGCTCGTATTGAAAACACGGACGTCCTAGTATATCCAATATTTCATATATTTCTTCTGCTGCGATATCTGTGATGAGATCATGTGATGTTTCTGTGATAGATACAGTATATAGTATATATGATATATTATATAGGCATTATTTATGTTTTACACCCGCGCTAGCCCTGCCCTGCTCTGCCGTTAGTTACCTAACCTAACGGTGCACGAGGGGACATCGAGGCGAATGCGGATGGCATAAGTGTACGTCGTATTTATCTGTGATGTTTAGGTACATAAATGATGTGACTTCATTAATGTGATTAATGAAATAAAAGAAACCTAAGATGTTGTAGAATCGAATTTCAAAATAAAACAGGTAGCTACAGTTCTTGCTTTGCACAGCGGTATATGTGATATATCCTGCACCTTATTCGATGAGGAAAGGACCGAGATCCCTTCACCGGGAGTGACTCCTTTAGCAATAACTGGTCGATGCTACGCCCTCGGTTTGTCTTTTGATTGCTTTTAAGTGTTCTGCTTTGCACAGTGATATATATGATATATCCCGCACCTCATTCGACGAGGAAAGGACCGACGATCCCTTCACCGGGAGTGACTCCTTTAGCAAAACTAGAAAAGCCACAAAAGCACTCCATTTTAAAATTCATTCGATCCTACAATGATATCAAGTTCATTACGCAATAGGTTTTCAGAAAAACCTGTCGTAGCCCTCCGTCATTTCAGATAAGTGCTGTTTAGTATTCGTGCTGCGTTTGTTGGCCTCCGTCAAGGCGCAGTGTGCGGTAGCTAACCAGTATTTATCTGCTTATGCATATGATGCAGATTGAGTTAGGGTAGTCGTGCGGCCTTGTTGACCTCCGTCAAGGGTCGTGCGGGTGGGTTTAATTCGATCAAGAAATGACGGGTTGAACTTGACTAGTAGCCTATGGTTTGTTGACCTCCGTCAAGGTCATAGGGTGCTAGGGGCAAAATATTATCGGGAATTTCAAGTGTTGAAATTTGCAATGAGATTGCATACCTTCTATGAGATAGTTGGATCCCGATACCCGCTGCGAGTAAGTGTTACTCCTGGGAGAGTTTTATACATTACAATTAGCCGATCAAGTAGGTGTCTAGAAAGGTGTTAACGAGGTTACGCCTCTGGGAAAACGAGGTTTACATTAATTAGGTTCGTGCGAAAGCACGGGGGACCTCCCTCAAAGTACCGACACTGGCCTGGCTGAAAGATTGGCGAACTTGTAGTGTGTAATTAATCCCGGCTAGTCTTTCCTTTTAGGGTTTGAAGGAAGATTTGATAAAAAGCAGTGGGAGCCATCCTGATTAGATAAAATAATAACCAATCTATTCTTGACAGAGCGCACGCTGAGTATTTTCTTCTCTCTCTCTCCTGGTAGCGACCATATCACGCCTTAATCAAGATAATAAAATGGATTATTGACCGAACCCGCTTGTTATACTGAGCTGGGGAACGTTGGTCCCGCTCCACCTTATAATTGTTATAAGACAGAGCAGGAAATTGGGGATTACCAGAATTCCCGTGCCGCCCAAACGAAGAGAGAGCATGCTGATGCATCATCTTCGGGTGTGTTCGTTACAAAGAACTGTTTCTCTGTATCCTCTACGTCCTGGGTATGTGATACCAGATCAGGATCCCAGATATGTAATCTGTTACATAGGGCTACAGAAAGGTGGAGAACTGAGAACGGGTGATAAGTTTCATGAGGCAGAAAATCGGGCAAGAGTTGCAGCCAAGTCTGTTGGTCACTGTCACCCTGTATTACCAATACATTGATTCTGAACAAATGTTGTTAGATACCGAACCTGATATACAAAATCATATCAGTCTCTTTATCAGTAAAGAAATGATAAAATTTTGTATTGTTGGATAATGTTTTGAACATTTCCTATATCAAAAGTTGATCGTATCAGGCACGTTATCTAAAAGCGTTGATGTTCTAAATCAAACTACAGTTCTTAGTATATGGAACACACACAAGAGGATGAGTTCAGAAATGAACGAATTCTTCTTGAGGCATTGTAGACTAGGTCATATCAATGCGACCCGACTGGCTAGAGTTACATTTAGATGCATATTTAAATGAGTTTGAATTTACATCTTGTGAAACTCGCCAGTCATGTCACAAAGATAAGATGACCACAGCTCTGTTTATTGGAAACAGAGAAAGAGTTAGTAAACTCTTGGGATGATACATGTTGATGTATGTAGGTCCCCTGTCTACACATGCCAGGACTGGTTCTTTATACTTCATTACGTTCTCTGATGATCTCTCAAGATTCAGACCTATGTTCCTGTTGAAACACAAGTCCGAACCTTTTGAGATATTCACAGAATATAAGTTAGAAGTAGAGAACCAATAACAGGTATAAGTATTATGTCCTTTCATGAGATCTAGGAGGAGAATACTTGTGCACGGAAATCCTGGACTATTCTAAAGGAGAATGAGATTCTCTCTCGGCATTACTCCTCCGTATACACCATAGCACGATGGTATATCGGGGCGGAGCAATCACACCCTATGTGATAAGGTGTGCTCTATGATGAGTACTACTGAGCTACCTATTTCCTAATAGGGAGTTATGCACTTATGAAGCTGCATACCTATTGAATAGGGTTCCAATCAAATCAGTTGCCTACCGCTTCATATGTGATATGGAAAGGGAAGAGCCCATATCTTAAGTTGGTTAAGATTTGGGGTTGTCCGGCCTATGTCTGAAAACAAAATCCGGACAAGCTCGAGGCAAGGTCTGTAATGTAGAACTGGAAAGGTTCCAGCTATACAAATTGCAGCTGATAATTTGAAAGAACCAAAGGATTCGATAGTTACCAACGAACCTCAGCCTCTCCGCCGATCTAGTAGGGTTCCTCACCCACCTGAGAGATACTTCGGTTTCTCTATGACAGTGGGAGCGAGGATTGCATCATGAGATGATGACCCAACTAGTTTCGAGCAGGCCATCGAGAGTAAGACTCTGTAAGAATGGCTGGATGTTTAGTGATCTGAGATGGAATCCTTATACACCAACAAAGTATGGACCTTAGTTGCTATATCTGAAGGGTTAAATCCCCATCAGGAGCAAGTATATCTTGAGAAGATTACTTGGTGTACATGGAAAAGTTGAGACTTTCAAAGCTAGACTTGTTAAGGGTTTTCATCATTGACCAGGTGTGGATAATGATGAAACCTTTTTCAAGTAGCTATGCTTAAGTCCATCCAGATCCTACTTGTCACGGCTACATACCATCACTACAATATCTGGTGGTTGGGTGTCATGACTGCTTTTCTAAATGATGTTTTAGAAGAGTGCGTCTATAAGTACACAGCCAGAGGGCTTCGTAGACAGTGGGAGCAGCGGAAACGTGTGCAAGATGTTTTATATGATAAAGCAGGCATCGCGGAGTTGGAACGTCTGTTTTGATGAAGTAGTCAAAGAGTTTGACATCATCAAAATGGTAGATGAACCTTGTATAAACAAAAAGGTAGTAGGGAGTATGGTGACGATCCTCGTAGAGTACGTGGATGACATACTCTTGATAAGAAAGGAGTTTCTTATGCTACGCTCGATCAATCTCCGTTTATCACAAAGATTCTCCGTGAAGGATCAAAATGATGCCTCCTAAACCCTGTGTTATAATCTATGAGATAGATGTAATTGGATGTTAGGATACTCACTAGATGTAGTGAGATGGTATCAATCGATCCTGGGGAGAATCACTGGAAGTGTTCCAGGGTGATAAAGACGACTGAATGTCAGTCGCAGGCATTGTCTTTACCCTCAGTAAAGGGACGGTATGTTGGAAGAGTTCCAAGCTAGATACCGTGACATACTAGACGATAAAGGCAGGATACATCGCTACTTAAGATGCTACCAAAGAGGCTGTTTGGATGTATAATGGTTCATGAGATGAACTATGTTCCTTCCATTGTGTGACAATGGAGTTGTGGCTTATGCCAAGGAACGCCGGTCCCATCAGTGATCCAGACATATTCTAAGGCAGTATCACTTGATCATGGAGATGGTTGATCTCCAAGGGATCGAGGTTAGGAGAGTAGACTCAGAGGACAACACAGCGGATCCACTCACAAAGGCCTGTTCCCAGAGAGAGACACTTTTATGGGATGGTTAAGTATGAGATACTGCAACCACTGCTACAGATGGCCCTAGTGCAAGTGGGAGATTGTTAGTTATATGTATGCCCTAGAGGCCATTACTGTACATAGGATGTATATTGTAGTGGATGCTGGGACATATATAGGGAGGACTTTCTTGCTCGACATGATAGTATGCTATCTGGTTGAACTTTACCTTAACGTGTATACTGATTGTCTCTCTGTTACATGTTGGTAAAGCCCTTAGGATCTGTACTTGACTACCTGGACTATGATGCGGATCATACTAGTGGGGACATCGTAGTCCATAAGTACATCCTTCAAAGTCCCTAGTCGTGGGTGTATCGAGACGGGGCATCAATATACCAGAGTAGACTAGCGTGTACCTTCTCGATCCATATAGATGGGCGATGGATGATCCCATATCCATCGGTGTTTGACATCAGAGATGATATACGGATGCTCAGTAGAGACTGGGTACACTGGACGGACTCGCCGAGAACTCCCAGATGGTATTATACCTCACGTCAGATGGCAGTTCTCTGGTGACACTGGTACAGAGTAGTCTGTTGACCCGAGATCGTCATAGAGTCTTGTGTGGTTCCCACTGTGCTTTGATTTCCATCTTACCACGTCCAAGAGGGCGTGCAAAACGGTGGTTTTTGGGTACATTCCCGAGTCACATGGAGGCAATGAGCGATAGGAGGGGATTCGTCTCTCCCGGTATAGGGGGTTGATGTTGCGCTGTGTTCGATTGGCTATAACAGGAAATCCCTGGCCAGGGTTGCTGAGATTTACTGGTAAGTGTTACCAGTAGTTTCTCGAACAGTTATAGACCTCATATCGACACGACTTATTGAGCTATTGGGGTCTGACGTTTACCACCCCTAGGCGAGATATGCGACATATCAGACGATCAGACCGGACTGTACGGTAGTGTTACTGGTCGGATTCACTGGAGTGTGAGCGGGCTTGCTCGTCGATCTTCAGATCGCTCAATACCCGGGTGGCCGTTACGTTTAGCAGACCGCTTGCGGCTTGTGGATGTTTGATATGATCATCATCCGCTGCCGGCGTATTGACGAGTCTTTAGAGTCCTACACAGAGGTTTCCTGGCTCAAGCGAAACGAAATAGGAGCGCATATGAGATATGTGCGGGACCGAGAATAATACCAGTATGTGATACTGTATTCGATTCTCGCGATGTGACATTGATCGGTTATATGCGATATAGCCGGGTTATCGGATCAAGTGTTGATTCGATAAGTTGTTACTAATAATACCAGTCGGTTGTGTGCGACATAACCGGATCATTGAATCAAGTGTTGATTTAATGATTTAATGCATATTTATATATTTGATATATTACTTTGCATCAACTAGTATCGGTTTACTTAAGATGGATTTTCTCACTCGGATGTGCGCATTACATATGCGATATGATTTTGTGCATTTGATTGTATCATGTTTGATGATACATGTTTACTTGGTTAAGTGCAAAGATTTAAACCATGGTTAAAAGAATGGTTAGGGTTTCATTTCCTTTATTTATCTATTTATTTATTTATTTATTTATTTTCTTTTTGGAAAAATGAAATGAGAAGAATGGTGGCTTGTTTTGGATTGTAGTTGAAGATTCATGAACCTTTGACTTTGTCCACCATTCTTATCTCATGCTTAACCTAACCATTTGTTTTAACCCTAGTTCAATCTCTACACTTTACCATGGTTTAGTTATGATAAAGATTGGATTATTCTTTTCTTTTTAATTTTAACTTATCATAACATTTCTTCTTCTTCTTCCTTGCTTGAAGTGAAGAAAGCTTACCTCATCAATGGTGATTGATGAATTAGAGTGAGAAATCCAATTCTAAAGTTAACCCAACTCCTATTTCTTCATCCTCTACCTCTTGCCAAGTAGTAGAGTGTGTTTACTTCACAAGTTTCATGACTTGGTGAAGTTGTGAGCTTGATCTAGCGATGCCTCGACGTAGATCATCTTCGGCATGGACATCGACGACCTAGCTTGCCCATTCTCCGACGAAGCCGATCCTAGAGCCCGGATTTGACTTGGACAGCGGAGAGGACTTCGTTGCGGAGCTATGGAGGTGGAGCACCGGATCTACAAAGGTTGTATTTCCGTTTTCTCATTAGTTAAGTGTTAACTAGTTCAATGTTCGCCTAGACATCTAGTTATCGATCCGTAGTTTAGGGTTTCTCGGCACCATATTTTTTGAAATTGCCATGATTGATGGCTTGGGAGACCTCACTAGTGTGCCTAGGAACCCTACAGAACACTGTAGCCGCAGGCACCCGAGTGGATGCTTTTGGCAATGGGGTGTTAGTTGTATGTATGCCCTAGAGGCCAGTATTGTACAGATGATGTATATTATATTGGATGCTTGGACATATATAGAGATGACTTTCTTGCTCGATATGATAGTATGCTATCTGGTTACTCTTTATCTTAACATGTACACTTGTCTCTTTAAACTGTCTTATGGTTACATGTTGGTAAAGCCCTTAGGATGTGTACTTGACTGCCTGGACTATGATGCAGATCATACTAGTGGGGACATGGTAGTCCATAAGTACATCCTTCAAGGTCCCTAGTCGTGGGTGTATCGAGACGGGGCATCGATATACCAGAGTAGACTAGCGTATACGCTTCTCGACCCATGAGATGGGCGATGGATGATCCCATATCCATTAGTGTTTGACATTAGAGATGGTATACGGGTGCTCAGTGGAGACTGGGTACACTGGACAGACTCGCCGAGAACTCCCAGATGGTATTATACCTCACGTCAGATGGCAGTTCTCAGGTGACACTTGTACAGGTTAGTCTGTAGACCCGAGATCGTCATAGAGTCTTGTGTGATTCCCACTGTGCTTTGATCTCCACCTTACCACGTCCATGAGGGCGTGCAAAACGGTGGTCTTTGGGTACAGTCCCGAGTCACATGGAGGCAATGAGCGATAGGAGGGGTTTCGTCTCTCCCGGTATTGGGAGTTGATGTTGCGCTGTGCTCGATTGGCCGTAACAGGGAAGTCCCTGGCCAGGGCTGATCAGAGATTTGCTGGTAAGTGTTACCAGTAGTTTCTCGACCCGTTATGAGCCTCACATCGGCACGACTTATCGGTTATTGGGGTCTGACGTTTACCACCCCTAGACTTGATATGCGACGTATCAGACGAACAGACCGGACTGTACGGTAAGTGTTACTGGTTGGATTCACAGGAGTGTGAGCGGGCTAGCTCGTCGATCTTCTGATCGCTCAATACCCGGATGGCCGTTACGTTTAGCAGACCGCTTGCGGCTTGTAGGTGCTTGATATGATCATCATCTGCTACCGGCGTATTGACGAGTCTTTAGAGTCCTACACAGAGGTTTCCTGGCTCAAGCGAAACGAAATAGGAGCGCATATGAGATATGTGCAGGACCGAGAATAATGCGTGTATGTGATACCGTATTCCATTCTCGCGATGAATGTATCGAATGGTTATATTCGATATAACCTAGATATCGAATCAACGATTGATTCGATAAGCCGATACATAGGATACTAGTCGGTTATATGCGATATGACCGGATCGTTAAGTCAAGTGTTGATTTAATGATTTAATGTATAATTATATATTTGATATATTACTTTGCATTAGCTAGTATTAGTTCACTTTATATGGATTTTCTCACTTGATGTGCAAGAAGTATATGTGATATACTTTTGTGCACATATTTGTATCATGTTTGATGATACTTGATCATTTAGTTAAGTGTATAGAATTAAACCATGATTAATTTTATGATTAGGGTTTTGTATATTTATTTATTTATTTATTTGTTCATTTATTTATTTGGAAAAGATAAAGATGAGAATGGTGGCTTTCTTTGTTTCTTATTGAAGCTTCATGAAGCTTTGACTTAGTCACCATTCTTGTCTCATGCTTAACCCTAACCATTTGAACTAACCCTAGTTCATTCTCTACACTTAACTATGGTTAAGATTATGATAAGTATTGATTTTCTTTTTCATTTTAAAGACTTATCATATTCTTTCTTCTTCTTGACCTTCTTCTTCAAGATAGAAAGCTTGATGCCATCAATGGCAACTTGAGCAAAAGTGAGTGAAATCCAATTCTAAAGTGAACCCACTTCCTATTTCTTCACCCTCTACCTCTTGCCAAGTTGTTTTGGGTGTTTTCTTCACAAGTTTCACAACTTGGTGAAGTTGGAGCTTGAACTTGTGCAACCTCGACGTAGATCATCTTCGGCACGAAGCCGACGACCTATTCCGCCCATTTCTCTGATGGAGCCGACGATTGAGTTCGGGATTCGAGATGGACAGCGAGAGGACACCTACGTGGAGCTAAGGAAGTGGAGAACCGGATCTACAAAGGTTGTAGTCTCTCTCCTTTAGTTAAAGTGTTAACTAGTTTCGTTTATCGCCTAAATTTCTAGCCAACGATCCGTATTAGGGTTTCTCGGCACCCATAAAATTTGAAATTGGCATGGTTGATGCCTTGTGAGACCTCTATAGAGTGCCTAGGAACCCTACAGTGGTATCAGAGTCTAGCTAGAGCCTTAGGCGAAGTCTAGACGGAGTTTGAAGTCCGATCGACCCGAAACCCCAACTCAAATATTGCTCTCTGGACTTTTTCTAAAAAATGGGATTTTTCCATATTAAAAATTCTTTAAAATATCAGCATGAAGATATAAGAATTATGGTGCAAAACGAGCTCATGATGCGTCTAAACAGCCGCGGAAACGCGGCAGAAGCATGGCTTCTGCCGCGGTTCCGCCGCCTACTGTTCACAATGCGCAATAATTTTTGCATAGTAATTCCTCTTTTCTGGTGCTGAGTTTTATGGGAATTTTTAATATTTATTCAAGAGTTGAATTTTCTGGGATTGTTTTGGGGATTCGGTGTTTCGATCGGAGTATCAGATTTTGTCTATGTGGCTTTCCGGATAACTTTAGAATATGTTAAAAAGTCCGACCGGATATAAATACCCAACTTTTCCCCTGCCAAAAAATTTCCAAGTGTTGGATTTTTCTATGGTTTAAGGACGTTCTGAGTAGTGCAAGTAACGCGATAGTCCCTCTAGAAGACAACAAACCTTAACTCGATTATGTGACCGTCTTGAACTGCCCTTTGAACCTTCGGGTTTGGGGCAGTACGGCGTGCCACATGTGAGGCGTTGGCTTGACCCTTCTACGGCTGGACCGTTGGTACTGAGGCATGAAGTGAACGTCTTTGAACTAATTTCATGTGTTGAACGGTTTCGGGAAAACTTGGGTGTTCGAATGTTCGATCGGAAAGTTTAATATATTCTATTTATCCGGAATGGGATACAATAATTGGAATTCATAAACAGTTATGAGATAACTGAATGAATGTTATAAATCTAGCGGTTTAGTCTCATTTGATATTGAAAAGAGTTTTCGATAATGGGACTAAAATGCGGGGCTTATAACTGTTAGGCATGTGATGTCTAAGTATTTCATTTGATTAGGCATGTGATGTCTAAAGAGGTTGCGGATTCTAACTGTTGTAGTTTTACACTTTCTTTTCTGTGACCGTAAGTGTAATATGTGATATCGCCGGTTTCGTTGCTATATGTCAACGACAATTGGGATGCGCATATTTACTTACGTTGATGACATGTGATGTTATGTGTTGCTGGATATGTTATATTGGATTGTCGTGTTTGAATAGCCGGGGGTTTTTATGTGAGATGAGTGTTTTTCATTTTCATTCATGTAAAAAAACTTGTATGTAATATTCTTTTATTGGGGCACTTCCAGGTTGCGGAAGTCGTCACCTTTTGTATATTATTTACTTTTCCGCATTAGGATAGACCCAAGGAGGGGAGCACAAGTAACCGGGTTCTGGGGTCCAGTGGGAGACCAACTCGAGGAGTCGAGTCCGGGTCTCCTAACCCTAGAGTTGGCAGGGTTGCTTGCCGCTCTCGTAGGGGTCTAGGGGTGTGGGATTGGCTATTCATCACGACCGTGGAATCCGTGTTTTATACTGTCTCGTATTGAAAACACGGACGTCCTAGTATATCCAATGTTTCATATGTTTCTTCTGCTGCGATATCTGTGATGTGATCATGTGATGTTCGGTGATAGATACAGTATATAGTATATATGATATATTATATAGACGTTACTTATGTTTTGCACCCGCACTAGCCCTGCCCTACTCTGTCGTTAGTTACCTAACCTAACGGTGCACGAGGGGACATCGAGGCGAATGCGGATGGCATAAGTCTACGTCGTATTTATCTGTGATGTTTAGGTATTTAAATGATGGGACTTCATTAATGTGATTAATGAAAGAAAAGAAACCAAATGATGTTGTAGAATCAAATCTTAAATAAAACAGGTAGCTACAGTTCTTGCTTTGCACAGCGGTATATATGATATGCCCTGCACCTTATTCGATGAGGAAAGGACCGAGATCCCTTCACCGGGAGTGACTCCTTTAGTAATAACTGGCAGATGCTACACACTCGGTTTGTTTTTGATTGCTTCTATAGTTTCTGCTTTGCACAGTGATATATATGATATATCCCGCACCTCATTCGACGAGGAAAGGGCCGACGATCCCTTCACCGGGAGTGACCCCTTTAGCAAAACTAGAAAAGCCTCGAAATCACTCCATTTCAAAACTTCATTTGATTCTACAACGATATCAAGTTCATTACGCAATAGCTTTTCTGAAAAACCTGCGTAGCCCTCCGTCATTTCAGATAAGTACTAGTTAGTATTCGTGCTGCGGTAGTTTGGCCTCCGTCAAGGCGTAGTGTACGGTAGCTAACTAGTGCTTATCTGCTAGCATATGATGCGATTGGATTAGGGTATTCGTACGGCGTTGTTTGGCCTCCGTCAAGGGTCGTGCGGGTGGGTTTAATTCAATCAGGAAATGACGGGTTGAACTTGACTAGCGGACTATGGGTTGTTTGGCCTCCGTCAAGGTCATAGGACGCTAGGGGCAAAATATTATCGGGAATTTCAAGTGTTGAAATTTGCAATGAGATTGCATACCTTCTATGAGATAGTAGGATCCCGATACCCGCTGCGAGTAAGAGTTACTCCTGGGAGAGTTTTACACATTACAATTAGCCGATCAAGTAGGTGTCTAGAAAGGTGTTAACGAGATTACGCCTCTAGGAAAACGAGGTTTACATTAATTAGGTTCGTGCGAAAGCACGGGGGACCTCCCTCAAAGTACCGACACTGGCCTGGCTGAAAGATTGGCGAACTTGTAGTGTGTAATTAATCCCGGCTAGTCTTTCCTTTTAGGGTTTGAAGGAAGATTTGATAAAAAGCAGTGGGAGCCATCCTGATTAGATAAGATAATAACCAATCTGATCTTGCACGAGCATACGCTAAAGTGTTTTCTTCTCTCTCTCTCCAGGTAGCGACCATTTCATGCCCTAATAAAGATAATAATATGGATGTATTGACCGAACCCGCATGTTATACTGTGCAGGGGAACGTTGAACCCGTTCTATCTTATAAGTGTTATAAGAATGAACAGGAAACAGGAGAATATCTGGATTCTCACACCGCCCAAAAGGAGAACATGCATGATGATGCATCGTCTTCAGGTGTGTTTGTCATTGAGAACTGTTTCTCAGTTCACCCTACGTCCTGGGTATTAGATACCGGATCAGGATCCCATATATGTAAAATGTTACATGGGCTACGGAAAGGTAGAGAACTGGGAAAAGGCGATCATTCCGTTCAAGTAGGGAATGGTGCAAATGTTGCAGCCAAAGCAGTTGGCGAATATCACCTAGTATTACCAAGTGGTGATACGATGATTCTGAATGAGTGCTATTATATACCGAACATGATGTGCAACATTATATCAGTTTCTTTATTGAGTAAAGAAGGATATAATTTTGTAGTACAGGATAATGTTATAAATATATTCCTAGATCAAAAGTTGATTGCATCAGGCTCGTTACATAATGGCATATTCATTCTAAATCAAAATACAGTCCTCAATTTAACAAACACACACAAGAGGAAGAGTTCAGAACTGAACGAATCCTTCTTGTGGCATTGTAGACTGGGTCACATCAATGCGACACGACTGGCTAAGTTGCATAAGGATGGATATTTGAAACCATTCGAATTTTCATCTTATGATACTTGCCAGTCATGTCTCAAAGGGAAGATGACCAAAACTCCGTTTACGGGACACGGAGAAAGAGTTACTGAGCTCTTAGGACTTGTACATAGTGATGTATGCGGTCCAATGTCTACACATGCCAGGGATGGTTCTTCATACTTCATTACATTCACTGACGATCTCTCAAGATACGGACATGTGTACTTGATAAGACACAAGTCTGAAGCTTTTGAGAAATTTAGAGAATATAAACAAGAAGTCGAGAACCAAACCGGAAAAAGTATTAAAATCCTAAGATCTGATCGAGGAGGTGAATACTTGAGCAATGAATTCCTGGACTTCCTAAAAGAGAATGGGATTCTCTCTCAGCTGACTCCTCCATATACACCACAGCACAACGGTGTATCAGAACGGAGGAACCGCACCCTAATAGATATGGTGCGCTCTATGATGAGCACAGCTGAGTTACCTATTTCCTTCTGGGGGTATGCGCTTGAGACAGCCATACATCTATTGAATATGGTCCCAACCAAATCTGTGCCTACCACTCCATATGAGATATGGAAAGGAAAGAGACCAAGTCTTAACTATGTTAAGATATGGGGTTGTCCAGCCTATGTCAAACGACAAAATCCGGACAAACTCGAGGCACGGTCTGTTCTACGCAAATTTGTAGGATATCCTAAGAATTCTCAAGGGTATATCTTCTACTACCCTGAGGAACAAAGAGTGTTTGTTTCTCGGCATGCCACCTTTTTAGAAAAGGAATTTCTTGAAAAAGAGATTAGTGGTCATGAGGTAGAACTGGAAGAGGTTCCAGCTGCAGAAGCTACAACAGAAGATCTGGTGGAACCAGAGGATTCCGTAGTTCCCGATGACCCCAGCCACTTCGCCGATCTAGTAGGGTTCCTCACCAACCTGAGAGATACTACGGTTTTCTCATGGATGGAGGGAGCGAGGATTGCATCATGGAGGATGATGACCCAACTAGCTTCGAGTAGGCCATCACGAGTAGGGACTCAGTGAAATGGCTGGATGCTATGCGGTCCGAGATGGAATCCATGTACACCAACAAAGTATGGACTTTGGAAGTTGCTCCTGAAGGGGTAAAACCCATTGGGAGCAAGTGGATCTTCAAGAAGAAACTTGGTGTAGATGGGAAAGTGGAGACTTTCAAAGCTAGACTTGTTGCAAAAGGTTTTCGCCAAAGACCAGGTGTGGACTATGACGAAACCTTTTCTCCAGTGGCTTTGCTTAAATCCATCCGGATCATGCTTGCCATCGCTGCATATCATGATTACGAAATCTGGCAAATGGATGTTAAGACCGCCTTTCTAAATGGTGATTTAGAAGAGTGCGTGTACATGACTCAGCCAGAGGGCTTCGTAGATAGTGGGAGCAGCGGGAGAGTGTGCAAGCTGCTTAAATCCATTTATGGATTAAAGCAAGCATCGCGGAGTTGGAACATCTGCTTTGACGTCGTTATCAAAGAGTTTGATTTCGTCAAAAACCCAGATGAACCTTGTATTTACAAGAAGGTGGCAGGGAGTAAGGTTGTCTTCCTCGTATTATACGTGGACGACATACTCTTGATAGGAAATGACATTCCTATGCTGCAATCGGTCAAGCTCTTCTTATCACAAAGATTCTTAATGAAAGATCTTGGTGATGCCTCCTGCATATTGGGGATCAGGATCTATAGAGATAGATCCAAACGGATTTTGGGATTGTCCCAATCCAGGTACATTGACACCATACTAAAGAGGTTTAGTATGGAAGAATCCAAGCGTGGGAACTTGCCCACGATCTCTGGAGTCACTCTCTCCAAAGAGATGTCTCCCAAGACTGATTTGGAGAGAGCTCGCATGCAAGGGATACCCTATGCTTCGGCTGTAGGCTCTATCATGTATGCGATGCTATGTACCATGCCCGATGTAGCATACTCACTAAGTGTAGTGAGTAGGTATCAAGCTGATCCTGGAGAGAATCACTGGACAGCTGTGAAGAGCATTCTCAAGTACTTGCGAAGGACTAAAGAGATTCTCTTGGTGTATGGTAACGGAGAACTCCAAGTGGAGTCCTTTACCGATTCAAGCTTCCAGAGTGATAAGGACGACTCTAAGTCGCAGTCGGGCTTTGTCTTTACCCTTTACGGAGGGGCGGTTAGCTGGAAGAGTTCCAAGCAGGAAACCGTAGCAGACTCGACGATGGAGGCTGAATACATCGCTGCCAACGATGCTGCCAAAGAGGCTGTCTGGATCAAGAAGTTCATTACTGAACTTGGAGTGGTTCCATCCATTGAGCATCCAATACCTTTGTATTGTGATAATAATGGAGCGGTGGCTTTGGCCAAGGAACCCAGGTCCCATCAGCGATCCAGGCATATTCTGAGGCGGTATCACCTGATCCGGGAGATAGTTGATCGCCGGGAGATCGAGGTCAGGAGGGTTGACACGAAGAACAACACGGCGGATCCACTCACGAAGGCCATTCCCCAGATACAGTTTGAGAGACTCTTCGGGATGCTCGGTATGCGATACTACAGCAGCTGGCCCTAGTGCAAGTGGGAGATTGTTAGTTGTATGTATGCCCTAGAGGCCAGTATTGTACAGATGATGTATATTATATTGGATGCTTGGACATATATAGAGATGACTTTCTTGCTCGATATGATAGTATGCTATCTGGTTACTCTTTATCTTAACATGTATACTTGTCTCTTTAAACTGTCTTATGGTTACATGTTGGTAAAGCCCTTAGGATGTGTACTTGACTGCCTGGACTATGATGCAGATCATACTAGTGGGGACATGGTAGTCCATAAGTACATCCTTCAAGGTCCCTAGTCGTGGGTGTATCGAGACGGGGCATCGATATACCATAGTAGACTAGCGTATACGCTTCTTGACCCATGAGATGGGCGATGGATGATCCCATATCCATTGGTGTTTGACATCAGAGATGGTATACGAGTGCTCAGTGGAGACTGGGTACACTGGACGGACTCGCCGAGAACTCCCAGATGGTATTATACCTCACGTCAGATGGCAGTTCTCAGGTGACACTTGTACAGGTTAGTCTGTAGACCCGGGATCGTCATAGAGTCTTGTGTGATTCCCACTGTGCTTTGATCTCCACCTTACCACGTCCATGAGGGCGTGCAAAACGGTGGTCTTTGGGTACAGTCCCGAGTCACATGGAGGCAATGAGCGATAGGAGGGGTTTCGTCTCTCCCGGTATTAGGAGTTGATGTTGCGCTGTGCTCGATTGGCCGTAACAGGGAAGTCCCTGGCCAGGGCTGATCAGAGATTTGCTAGTAAGTGTTACCAGTAGTTTCTCGACCCGTTATGAGCCTCACATCGGCACGACTTATCGGTTATTGGGGTCTGACGTTTACCACCCCTAGACTTGATATGCGACGTATCAAACGAACAGACCGGACTGTACGGTAAGTGTTACTGGTTGGATTCACAGGAGTGTGAGCGGGCTAGCTCGTCGATCTTCTGATCGCTCAATACCCGGATGGCCGTTACGTTTAGCAGACCGCTTGCGGCTTGTAGGTGCTTGATATGATCATCATCTGCTACCGGCGTATTGACGAGTCTTTAGAGTCCTACACAGAGGTTTCCTGGCTTAAGCGAAACGAAATAGGAGCGTATATAAGATAAGTGCAGGACCGAGAATAATGCGTGTATGTGATACCGTATTCCATTCTCGCGATGAATGTATCGAATGGTTATATTCGATATAACCTAGATATCGAATCAACGATTGATTCGATAAGCCGATACATAGGATACTAGTCGGTTATATGCGATATGACCAGATCGTTAAGTCAAGTGTTGATTTAATGATTTAATGATAATTATATATTTGATATATTACTTTGCATTAGCTAGTATTAGTTCACTTTATATGGATTTTCTCACTTGATGTGCAAGAAGTATATGTGATATACTTTTGTGCACATATTTGTATCATGTTTGATGATACTTGATCATTTAGTTAAGTGTATAGAATTAAACCATGATTAATTTGATGATTAGGGTTTTGCATATTTATTTATTTATTTATTTGTTCATTTATTTATTTGGAAAAGATAAAGATGAGAATGGTGGCTTTCTTTGTTTCTTATTGAAGCTTCATGAAGCTTTGACTTAGTCACCATTCTTGTCTCATGCTTAACCCTAACCATTTGAACTAACCCTAGTTCATTCTCTACACTTAACTATGGTTAAGATTATGATAAGTATTGATTTTCTTTTTCATTTTAAAGACTTATCATATTCTTTCTTCTTCTTGACCTTCTTCTTCAAGATAGAAAGCTTGATGCCATCAATGGCAACTTGAGCAAAAGTGAGTGAAATCCAATTCTAAAGTGAACCCACTTCCTATTTCTTCACCCTCTACCTCTTGCCAAGTTGTTTTGGGTGTTTTCTTCATAAGTTTCACAACTTGGTGAAGTTGGAGCTTGAACTTGTGCAACCTCGACGTAGATCATCTTCGGCACGAAGCCGACGACCTATTCCGCCCATTTCTCCGATGAAGCCGACGATTGAGTTCGGGATTCGAGATGGACAGTGAGAGGACACCTACGTGGAGCTAAGGAAGTAGAGAACCGGATCTACAAAGGTTGTAGTCTCTCTCCTTTAGTTAAAGTGTTAACTAGTTTCGTTTATCGCCTAAATTTCTAGCCAACGATCCGTATTAGGGTTTCTCGGCACCCATAAAATTTGAAATTGGCATGGTTGATGCCTTGTGAGACCTCTATAGAGTGCCTAGGAACCCTACATAGGGTTCTCCTAAAGTCACTTGGTCGGGGCTATGGGTCGTGGGTACCTAGTAAACTTATCTGGCGAGTATTCGCGTACGATACGCGATTGCGACAGAGTTTCGATCCGAATTGAAATTTCGTGGCAATCGATCAATAGAGATTAACATGTTAGATTTTCAAACAAACTAGTTTTCACAAAACTAATTTAATGTGGATTCCAACGACTGCATCGCATATCAAATTTAAACCCGAAACGGCGTTAAAATTACGACTATGAAACTCTCCGAATAGCCCCAATAGGAAAGTTAACATCACATGCAAACTTGGCTAATCAAATATAAACATGAAACCCTAAACCCAACACCACAGAACAACAAAAAAATCCGAGCCCAAAAAATGTATTGGGACCGGCCAGGCCGACAAAATCCCCAATCTCGCCGGGTCAATCTTTAAATTTTAGTCTCGAATTTTCATGTTGTTCTAGTTATATCTCATATAACATTCTGCATTTGTTTAAAAAAATTTCAGAGACCATTTGAAAATCGACATAGAATAGGTTTTTGGGTTTCGGTTTTCTGAGTTATTTCGGTTTCGCAATTCTGCTAGCATCGTATAATTTTCTAGCTTTGGCTCTGATACCATGAAAGTGTTTGTTAACACCACCACTGGGTTTTACTAGCATCAAGCATGCCATTTTAAAAAATTCGGGGTGCTAATTAACACTAAACTAGAATCGAAACAAGATGATTAGGATTTAACTATGATATAACAAAAGCTAATTTAAGAGAAAGGTGGCTACAACCTTTGTAGACCCTGTCCTTCTCTTCTCAAGCTCCATGTAGTAGTCCACGCGACTCCACTAGGCTCCACTTGAAGTTGGATCGAGCTTCCTTTGCTATCTTCGTGCCGAATAAGATCCACCCGAAGTCCGCTAATCCAAGCTACCTCTTCACTAAACTCTTTAGTGAAGAACACACATTACACCAAAGCGCTAATCTAGTGTAGGATGGTGAAGTAAGGGTTTTGTTTGCTCACTGGGGTTCTCACAAGCTCAAGGTTTCACAACTCATGTGAGGGATTGAGCTTGGAGGAGGTGAGAAGGAAGATGAAGAGAGCTAGAGAGAAGAACTCATCACATGATATATATTTATATTTGATATAATTATATATTAACTAAAATTATTATCTCACTAAATTATTTGCTTATCTTTATATATATGTGATATATATATATATATAATATTATATGAAGCATAGAAGGATTTTCTATTTTTTGAAAATAGAAAAGGAGGTGGAAAAATGAGGAGACTTATGTGGCATGGTGTAAAGCATGGCTTGATGAATTTTTTATTCATCATCCTACATTATTGAAGCATGGTTACAATTCTATATTGATGGATATTGGTTACTTCAATAATGATGGGTATTAAGCTATTCTTTACATGGTTCATTTTCACTTAACCATTTTTCATGAGCTCATATGATGAGTTCTTCTCTATAGCTCTCTTCATCTTCCTCCTCACCTCCTCCAAGCTCAATCCCTCACATGAGTTGTGAAACCTTGAGCTTGTGAGAACCCCAGTGAGCAAACAATAACCAGATTATTGAATCAAGTGTTGATTTGATAATGTGATATACAGATAAATGATATTAGTTGATTATATGTGATATAATCGGATTATTAAATCAAGTGTTTTGAGGGTGGTAGTGCTAAACAATATGCCACTTCTCCGACTCATTCGAGAATGTCGAACGGTCATATATATCTCAGACTGAGCTTACTCCTCTTGCCAAAATGGATTACTCCTTGGTTTGGAGAGATCTTTAAGAAAACATGATTTCTAGGTTGGAACTCCAGGTTTCGACGCTTTGCATCACCCCAATGCTTCTGTCGGTCTTGCGATATGCGCATTCTTTCCCTGATTGTGCGAACTACATCCACAGTTGCCATGATCATCTCTGATCCTAGGAGTTCACAATCTCCGATGTTGTCCTAAGTTAGTGGTGAATGACGCTTCCTTCCATAGAAAGCTGCAAATGGTGCCATTCCAATGCTCGCCTGAAAGTTGTTGTTGTATGAAAACTCCACAAGGTGTAGGTGACCTTCCCACGAACCTCTGAAGTCTAACATACAAGCTCTTAGCATGTCATCTAGAATTTGAGTTGTTCGCTCAGACTATCCATCCGTTTATTGATAGTAAGCCGTGCTGAAATTCAGACTCGTTCCCAGGCTAGCTTGCAGACTTTGCCAAAACTGTGATCGGAATCTGGTGTCACGATCGGAGACGATGCAAACCGGTACTCCATGTAATCTCACGATCTCCTACATGAGTTCATGGGTATCAAAAATAGTACACTTTGAGGTTAAACCTTACTTTAGATTCATGCTTACCTCCATGTACTTCTTTACTAATGTCTGGTAGATTGGCCAAATCGAAAGGGAATAAAGTGAGATGACTTGGTGAGTCGATCCACAATAACCCATATTGCGTCATTACCCTTCGTGCTGCGAGAAAGGGTAGTCATGAAGTCCATAGTAATGTGCTGCCATTTCCATTCTGGGATGGGTAACGGTTGAAATAAACCAGCAGTTTTGTAATGTTCAGCCTTTACTTGCTGACACACCAAACACTTGGCTACGCTCCTTTCTACTTCACACTTCATTCCATGCCACTAGTAGTGTTGCCGTAGATCCTTATACATTTTGGTACCACCAGGGTATACTGAGTACGGAGAGCTGTGAGCTTCTTTCATCAACTCTTCTCGAACAGGACTTTGTGGTACATACAATCTACTTTCATATCTTAAAGATCCGTCTTCGTGGATGATGAAGTCTGTTCGAAGTCCACTTTCTACTTTTTCTCGGATATTTTGTAGCTTGGCATCATTTTCTTGAGCTGCTTTGATCTGATTGACAATAGTGGTCTGGACTTGTAAGTTCATCAACTCTGAAGCATTACCCGGTATAACTACCTCGATCTCCATCCCGTGCAATTCCTATTGTATCTTCCACTGAGCGGTGAGATTCATTGATAATGGCTGACGGCTAAGTGCATCAGGAACTACATTCACCTTCCCAGGATGATACTGTAGGTTGATGTCGAAGTCCATCATGAGTTCTAGCCATCTTCTCTGCCGCATGTTCAATTCCTTCTGAGTAAATACATACTTCAGACTCTTGTGGTCAGTGTATATATCCACTCGTTCTCCTAGAGGATAGTGGCGCCAAATCTTAAGTGCAAAGATAACAGCTGCCAACTTCAAGTCATGTGTTGGATAGTTGTGCTCATGAACTTTCAGTTGTCTTGATGCAAAGGCTACAATTTTTCCATGCTGATGTAGAACACATCCTAATCTTTTACCGGACGCATCACAGTGCACAACAAAACCTCCGGATTGATCCGGTACTACGAGAATAGGAGCTGATGTCAATCTTGACTTGAGTTCTACAAAAGCTTGTTCACATGATTCTGACCACACGAATACTTCATCATTACGTGTGAGCTTGGTCAAGGGTGCTGCAATTTTCGAAAAACCTTCAATGAATCTTCGGTAGTATCCTGCTAATCCCAAGAAACTTCGAATATCCTTCACCGTCTTTAGTGTCGGCCATTCGCTGACTGCTGACACCTTAGCTGGATCTACCGAGATTCCTTCACTTGAAACGATATGCCCGAGAAATCCAACCTTATCTAGCCAACATTCACACTTGATGTACTTGGCATAAAGTTGATGCTGTCGCAATGTCTCCAGGACAATCCGTAAATGCTCGGCGTGCTCCTTCCGATTCTTTGAATACACCAGGATGCCGTTGATAAAAATAACAACGAACCTGTCTAAGTACTCTCGAAAAACTTGGTTCATCAAATTCATAAATATAGCAAGTGCATTGGTCACTCCAAATGGCATCGTAAGATATTCGTAATGACCATAGCGAGTCGTGAACGCCGTTTTAGGAATATCAGACTCTTTGACCTTCACCAAATGATAACCCAAACGAAGATCTAGCTTTGAAAATACGCAAGACACACTTAGCTGATCGAATAGATCATCGAAGCGCGGTAGTGGATACTTGTTCTTTATCGTCACTTCGTTCAGAGCTCGGTAATCTACACACATTCTGTATGAACTGTTAGTGAGATATGCCCTAGAGACCATTATTGTATCATACTGGATTGTATATTACATATTGGAAGCTTTGGATATTCACAGTTATAATAATAGTTTTGCTCAAAATAATAGTATGCTACTTGGTTTAATTCTACCTCAATATGTGCATGTGTTTTTTTAGCATATCGCTTATACATATTGGTAGAGCCCTTAGGATCTTTGCTTGACTACCAGCGTTGTGATAGCAGTCACACTAGTGGGGGTTGGGTAGTCTATAAGCACATCCTTATACAGGTCCCTAGTCTCTCTCTTGATTTCTCCATCTCCTCTAAACCCTAATCCTTCACATGTGTTGTGAGCTATAGGGTTTAGTAGGACTATACAATCCATTAGCATTCTCTACATCACCTTGGCTAGTTGGATTAGCGAACCATCTACCCTAGTTACCTAGGTTTAGAGGTTGGAGCTTAAAGCACAAACTCTCGGATGGATCATCTTTGACGCGAAGAGGCCGACGTCGCAAGCTCGATCTATACTTCTAGGAGCCATGGAGAGGAGGCAAAGAATACCCAAAGGACTTGGTCACGGAGTTATAACCAACTATCATAGTAGTTAAACCTCCAAAGTTTATTTTTAGTTAAGGTTTTCGAATAGATCCTGGAGTTTAGTCGAAGTTGCGAGGATTGTATAAATCGTTTTTGAAAATTCCGCCTTCCCGCGGGATGCGCGACATCGACTTACAGTGGTATCAGAGCCTAGTAAACCTTAACTAACATATTAAACGAAGTGTAAAACTACGAAACCGAAATAATTCCGAAACACAAAACAAAAATCCAAGTTTCTGTCAAATTTTTCAGAGGCTCTAAATTTTTTTAAAACAATTGCAGAGTGCTCCTTTACTTGTAGAATAAACACTATAGAAAAACGAGCCCAAACGCCCAAAGTATGGCCGGCGACAAAGAAGAAATTCCCGGCCTCGCCGGTTCTTTAGTGATGTTTGGTTTCGTAAATTTTGTGGTGTTCTGGTAACTTGGATTTATAGTTTCAGGTGGTGTTTGATTTTGCCAATATTGCATATAATGTTATATGTTGTGGCAATACGAAGTATTTCGAAGTCGCAGTTTTAACGTCGTTTACTTGTTTCAGTTTATATGTATTTCAAAACGTCCGCTAATCTCTATACGTCGATTAGTGGAGGTTGCACATATCTGTGATGCTATGATGGTTTGTGTATTTGGAGTATTGGATCGTCGTAGATGAATAGCCGGGGGATGTGAGAAGAGAGTTTTAGTTTCTTTCATTCATGTAATTTGTAAAAGTGATGTAATATTATTTTGCAGGGCACATCCGGGTTGAGGTTGTAGCCACTGTTTTATTATTTCTTTTACTGTTTTTGCTCCTAGGATAGACCGAAGGTGGGGTGCACAAACTACCGGGTTCTTAGAGCGGCGAGTGTCCTACTCATTTTATTGAGGGAGGTTGCTTCACTTCGGAAATTTGGTGGGTATCTTACCGCACTCGTAGGGTTCTAGGGCAGGGTTTGGCTATTCATCACGACCGTGGAATCCGTTTTTCATTATGGGCTTAAACGGAACGCGGAATTCCTAGTATATCTAATATATTCATCTGTGATTTGGAATGCCTATTATTATGTAAGACGAATATATATATATATATATATATATATATATATAGTAGGCGTTGCTTATGTTTTGCACCCGCGCTAGTCCATCCCCCACTCTGCCGGTAGTTAAGTAACCTAACGGTGCATGACGGGGCCCCGTTGCGAATGCGGATGGCATAAGCATACGTTGTAATTTCGTTTCTTTTCTGCAATGGTAGGATTAAACGATTGGACCGCATTAATATTGATTAATGCAAGGAAAAACAAACCAAAACTTAATCGTTGGAAGAGTTTCAAAACCATTCGGTTTTCTTCAAAAAGCAAATTTTTAAAGCGGAGCCTAAACCACTCCTTTTAAAAAGCTATCATAGTTCCTTCGACTATATCAAGTTCACCGCGTTCACATTTTCGCCAAAACCATTCGTAGCCCTCCGTCATTTCATATGGGTATTCAGTAGTATTCAAGCTATGCATTTTGACCTTTGCCAAGACATAGTGATTGGTAGTTGCTGGGTATTCATATGTAGCATAGATAGATGCGTTGGTTTGGAACAGTCGTACTGAAAGTCGACCCTAGCACCACCATGAGGTTTTAGTAGTATCAAGAATGCCAAATTTTAATTTTTATTAGGTGCTAAGTTAGACTATACAAGATCATTGCTAGAATATTAGGGTTTGCTAAAAAGAAAACTAGAGGAAGTGAAAAATGGCTATACCCTCGTAGATCGAGTCTTTCACTTCACATACTCCGTGTAGTAGTCACGCGACTCTACTAGGCTCCACTTGAGGTTTTGGACAAACTTCCTCCGATGACCTTCGTGCCGAAGATGATCCACGTGAAGTCCCTCCAACTCAAACTATCTCTACACTAAACTCTTTAACGTAGTAAACACGCTGCACTCGATCGCTACTCAAGTGTAGGATGGTGAAGTACGAGATGTTAAAAGCTTACAAGTTTGTGTTCAAGCTTCATGGTTCATATCACATGTGAGGGTTGAAGCTTGAACTATAGCAATTAAGGAAGAAGAAGAAGCTAGAGAGTAACCATGGGAGCAACTCAAGAAAATGGCTAAGTGTTGAGAGTGAGCTTAGAATGAATGGTAACCCTTAACCCCTACTCATTCAAGAATGGAAATTTGCAATATAAAATTGCAGCCATACTTGAATAGTGAGTCAAGATGAATAAACAAATATAAATCCCATGCTTGCAACCATGCTCTCATATTCCACCTCATTTCTATTTTCACAAAATAGAATTTTATGCCATGCTTCATTATATATATATATATCATATATATTAATATATATATTATAAAGAATAATTAGTGAGCTAATGATATTTGTTAAGATATAATTATATCACATATAATATATATCACATTATTAAATCAACACTTGATTTAATAATCCGGTTATATCACATATGACCGACTAATATCATTCATCTGTATATCACATTATCAAATCAACACTTGATTCGACAATCTAGTTATATCATATATAACCGAACCGATAACAGATAACTGCCAGATTACAATACGGCATCACATACACGTATTTAATCAGGCCCACACATATATCTGATATGTGTCCTACTTCGTTTCGCTTGAACCAGGGAACTTCTGTGTGGCACTCTAAAGACTCGTTAATACGCCAGCAGTAGGTGATGATCACATCAGTCACCTACAAGCCGTCAGCAGTTTAGCTGGACGTAACGGCTATCCGGGTATTGAGCGATATGAAGATCCACAAGCAAGCTTGTCCATAGTCTCCATGAAGCCTATCAGTAACACTACCGTACAGTCCGGTCTCTTCGTATGATATGTCGCATATCATGTCTAGGGGTGGTAAACGTCAGACCCCAGTAATGTGATAAGTCATGCCGATGTCTGGCCTATAACGGTTCGAGAAATTACTGATAACACTTATCAATAAATCTCAGCAGCAGCCCTGACCAGAGACTTCCAGTTATAGCAAATCGAGCATAACGCAACATCAACCCCCAATACCGGGGGAGACGAAACCCCTCCTATCGCTCATTGCCTCCATGCGACTTGGGACTGTACCCAAAATCCACATGTTTGCACGTTTCCTTTGAGCGTGGTAGGGAGGAAATCAAAGCACAATGGGAGTCGTACAAGACTCTATGACGATCTCGGGTCTACAGACTAACTTGTACCGGTGTCACCAGAGGACTGCTATCTGACGATAGGTATACAACCACATAGGAGTTCTCCGTGAGTCCTGTTTGGTGTACCCATTCTCCAAGGAGCACATGTGTACAATCTTTGATGTCACACACCAATGGTTGTGAGATCAACCATCGCCCTCTACGTGACAAGAAACGTACACATTAGTCTACTCTGGAATATCGATGCCATAGTCTCGATATTCCCTCGACTAGGAACTGATTAAAGGATGTACTTTTGGATCACCTTGGCCCCACTAGTATGATCTCATCATAGTCCTGGTAGTCAAGTACATATCTTAAGGGCTTTATCAACATGTAAAAGACAGACATTATAAATACCAATCTACATGTTAAGATAAAGATAACCTGATAGCATACTATCATGTCGAGCAAGAAAGTCCTCTATATATATGTCCAAGCATCCACTATATCAACAATAATGGCCTCTAAGGCATACATATTCCTAACAATCTCCCACTTGCACTAAGCCAGTTGTTGTAGTATCTCATACCCAACGTCCCAAAAGTCTCTCGAATAGCATCTGGGGGATGGCCTCGGTGAGTGGATCCACTGTGTTATCCTTTGTGTCAACTCTCCTGACCTCGATCTCCCGGAGATCAACTATCTCCCTGATCACGTGATACTGTCTAAGAATATGTCTGGATCGCTGACGGGACCGGGGTTCCTAGGCCAAAGTCACAGCTCCATTATCATCAAAATACTCAGGTACTGGATGCCCAATGGTAGGAACCAAGTTCATCTCATGAACTCTATTCATCCAGACAACCTCTTTGGCAGCATCATTGGTAGCAATGTAATTAGCCTCTATCAACGAGTCTGCTACGGTATAAAGCTTGGAACCCTTCCAACATACTGTCCCTCCATTGAGGGTGAAGACAAAACCCGAGACTGGCTTTCAGTCGTCCTTATCACTCTGGAAGCTCGAATCGGTAAAGGACTCCATCTAAAGTTCACCATACCATACATCAAGAACATCTCTTTAGTCCTTCTCAAGCACTTAAGAATGTTCTTCAGCTGTCCAGTGGTTTTCCCAAAGATCTTTTCGATACTTATTCACTACACCTAGTAAGTAATTTACATCTGGTACATAACATCGCATACATGATTGACCCGTCTGCCAAATCATAGGGCATTCCTTGCATGCGAGCCCTCTCCAAATCAGTCTCGAGAGACATCTCTTTGGAGAGAGTGATTCCTGAACAAGCGAGTATATTACTACGCTTAGAATCATCCATCCTAAACACCTTTAGCATGGTGTCTATGTACCTGGATTGGGACAATCCCAAATCCATTTAGATCTATCTCTATAGATCTATATCCCCGGGATGTAGGAAGCATCAATTAGATCTTTCATGGAGAACCTGTGTGATAAGAGGTGTTTGACCAAGTGTAGCATAGGAACGTCGTTTCCTATCAAGAGTATATCATCCATGTACAATACGAGGAAGACAACCATACTCTCTACAACCTTCTTATTTATACATGGTTCATCTACCTTTTTGATGAAGTCAAATTCTTTGGCAGCTTCATTAGAACAGATGTTCCATCTCCGCGATGCCTGCTTTAACCCGTAGATGGATTTAAGCAGCTTGCACATGCTTCCGCTACTCCCACTGTCTACGAAGCCCTCTGGCAGTGTCATATACGCTCTCTTCTACATCATCATTTAGAAAAGCGGTTTTGACGTGCATTCTGCCAGATTTCGTAGTCATGGTATGCAGCAATGGCAAGTAGGATCCTGATGGACTTAAACATAGTTTTGAAAGTCTCAACTTTTCCATCTACACCAAATTATCTTTCTCAAAGATTCTCTTTCTTCCGATGGGTTTTACCCCTTCAGGAGCAACATCCAAAGTCAATACTTTGTTTGTGTACATGGATTCCATCTCAGATCTTATAGCATCCAGCCATTTCACATAGTCTCCACTTATGATGGCCTGCTCGAAACTAGTTGGGTCATCATCTCCATGATGCAATCCTCGCTCCAACCGTTTACGAGAAAACTGTAGTATCTCTCAGGTGGATGAGGAACCCAACTAGATCTGCGGAGTGGCTTCGGTTCATCAGGGACTATTGAATCCTCCGGTTACACCAAATCATCAGTTATAGTTTGCTTTGCTGGAACTTCTTCCAGTTCTATCTCATCGCCACCAATTTCTTCCACAAGAAATTCCTTTTCTAAAAAAAATAAAAATTGGCATGTCGAGAAACAAAACATCTTTTGTTCCTCGGTGTGGTAGAAGATATTCCCTCGCAAATGTTTGGGATATCCTACAAACTTGCATAGAACTGACCTTGCCTCGAGCTTGTCCGGATCTTTCTTTTTAACATAGGCCAGACAACCCCATATCTTAACTCGTTAAGAGATGGTCTCTTCCCATTCCATATCTCATATGGAGTGGTAGGCAACGGATTTGATCAAAACTCTATTCAATAGGTATGCATCTTCTCAAGTGCATGTCCCTGTAAGGAAATAGGTAACTTTGCAGTACTCATCATAGAGCGCACCATATCTCATAGGGTGTGATTCCTCCACCCCGATATACCTTTGTGCTGTAGTGTATACGGAGGAGTAAGCTGAGAGAGAATCTTATTCTCTTTTAAATAGTCTCGGAATTCAGTACTCACGTATTCAACTCCCCGATCATATCGAGGAATTTGAATACCTTTACCCATCTGGTTCTCATCTTCAAACTTAAATTCCTTGAAATTCTCAAAAGATTCAGTTTTGTGTTTCAACAAGAACACATGTCCGTATCTTGAGAACATCGGTGAATGTAATAAAGTACACGGAACCATCCCTGGTATATGTAGACATAGGACCACATACATCACTATGTATCTGTCCAAGAGTTCAATAGCTCTTTCTCCTTTTCCAGTAAACGGAGATTTGGTCACCTAGTTTTTGAGACATGACTGGCAAGTTTCATAAGATATAAATTCGAACGGATTCAAATATTCATCCTTATGGAACTTCAGCTAGTCTTGTCTTATCGACATGACCTAGTCTACAATGCCTCAAGAAGACATCGTTCATTTCTGAACTGTTTCTCTTGTGTGTGTTCTGTATGTTTAGAACTATAGTTTGATTCAGAACGTGTACACTGTTATACAACATACCTTACCCAATCAACACTTGATTTAGGAAATATTCATAATATTATTGGTACGAAATAACAGTCGTTTAGAATCATTGTATTACCAGTTGGTAACACTAGGTGATATTTGCCAGCTGCTTTGGCTGCAACAATTGCACCATTCTTTACTACTAGAGACATATCACCCTTTTCATGTTCTCCACCTATCTATAGCCCATGTAATAAATTACATGTGTAGGATCTTGATCCGGTATCCAATACCCAGGACGTAGAGGTAACTGAGAAACGGTTCTTGGTTACGAACACACCCGAAGACAATGCATCAACATGCTTATTCTTCGTTCAGGTGGCGTAGGAATCGGAACATTCCCCTATTCCTTGCTCAGACTTATGACAATCATAAGATAGAGTGGAACCTAGTTCAGTATAATAAGCAGGTTCGGTCAATGCATCCATATTATTATCTTGAGCAAGACATTTCATTGGTCGATACCAGGAGAGAGAAGGATAATCACTTTGCGTACGCTCTTTGCAAGATTAGATTGGTTATTTTATCTAATCAGGATGGCTCCCACTGTTTTTATCAATTCTTCCTTCAAACCCTAAAAGGTAAGATTAGCCGAGAGTTCGCCAATCGTTCGGCCAGGCAGGTATCGGTACTCCGAGGGAGGTTCTCCGTGCTTTCGCACAGACCTAATTAAAATAAATCTCGTTTCCCTACAGGCATAACCCCGTTGACATCTTTCTAGACACCTACTGGATTAGCTAATTGTAAAGTGCAAAACTCACTCAGGAGTAACTCTTACTCGCAGTGGGTATCGGGATCCAACTATCATATAGAAGGTATGCAATCTCATTGCAAATTTCAACACTTGAAATTCCCGATAATGTTTTTACCCCTAGCCACTTATGACCTTGACAAAGGCCAATAAACCATAGGGCGCTAGTCAAGTTCAACCTGTCATTTCTTGATTGAATTAAACCCACCCGCACGACCCTTGACAAAGGCCAACAAGGTTGTATGACCATCCTAATCCAATCGCATCATATGGTTGCAGATAAGCACTGATCAGATACCGCACACTACGCCTTAACAGAGGCCAACAAACGCAACACGAATACTAAATAATACTTATATGAAATGACGAAGGGCTACACAGGTTTTTAAGAAAACCATGAGCGTAATGAACTTGATATCGTCATAGAATCTAATGATTTTGAAAAGGAGCGTTTTTAGAGGCTTTTGCTAGTTTCGCTAAAGAGGTCACTCCCGGTGAAGGGATCTCGGCTCTTTCCTCATCGAATGAGGTGCAGGATATTCAGGAATACCACTATGCAAAGCAAGAACTAGAGAAGCAATCAAAAACAAAACCAAGTGAGTTGTATCATTTGCTAGTTTCGCTAAAGAGGTCACTCCCGGTGAAGGGATCTCGGCTCTTTCCTCATCGAATGTGGTACTGAATATTCATCAAGGAATACCACTATGCAAAGCAAAAAATAGAGCTACCCTTTTTAAAAATTTGATTCTACAGCATCTTCAGGTTTCTTTCTTTGCATTAATCTCATTAATGAAGTCCCATCAATTAATGTTTCTTAAACATTACAGAAAAATAAAACGAAAATAGAACGTATGCTTATACCATTCGCATTTTCCACGGGGCCCCGTCATGTACCGTTAGGTAACTTAACTACCGGCAGAGCGTGGGTTGGATTAGCGCGGATGTAAAACATAAGCAATGTTTATTATATATCATATATATAATTGTACATTCGTCTCACGCAGTTATATTATCAACATCACAAAATCAAGCAGCAGAAGCAATATATGAAATATTGGATATACTAGGATGTCCGCGTTTTAAATTTAGCCAGTAATGTAAAACACGGATTCCACAGTCGTGATGAATAGCCAAACCCACATCCCTAGACCCCTACGAGAGAGGCAAGTAACTCTGCCAATTCTAGAGTTAGGAGACCCGGTCTCAACTCCTTGAGATGGTCTCCCACTGGACTCTAGAACCCGGTTACTTGTGCTCCTCACCTTGGGTCTATCCTAATGCGGAAAGGTAAATAATATACAACAATGGTGACATCATCCTCAACTCGGAAGTGCCCCAATAAAGGAATATTACATATAAATTTTACATGAATGAAAATAAAAACTCCCATCTCACATAGAACCCTCCGGCTATTCTTTCACGACGATCCAATAAATCATATCAACAGCAACACATGATATCACATATCATCAACGTAAGCAAATATGTGTATCCCTAAAACTTGTTGATATCTAGCAACGAGATTGGGATACCCCACATATTACACTTACGGTCGCAGAAAAGAAAACAGAAAACTACAATAATGAGAATCCGCAATATCCTTAGACATCATAAACCCGGAATATCTCATATTCCGGATTTCATGCCTAACTTATAAAACTTGCCTTTTAGTCTCAAATTGAAAACTCTTTTTTATTGGTTGTCGAATAATTCAACAAGATTCTCGACTTAGTGATCATGTACAATACGTAATTGCGACGGAGTTTTGATCCAAATCAAAACTTCGTGGAAATCAATCAATTGAGACTAAACGGCTAGGTTTACAATATACTAACTAGTTTTCATAAAACTAATTAATCCGGATTCTAATAATTGTATCACACATCATAAAGCTTGTAAAGTAACCGCGACATTAGAATTTCGCACGCAATTAGCAAACTAAACCAAATTTTCCAAGACATGAAAAATCTAGTGAGCTAAAGTTCCAAAACCGATCGTTTTAAGCCAATCCGGGAGTCGAAACGAACTCGAAACCCGTCCGAATCTTCGCGGAGGGGAAGATCCCAAAATTAACTATCAAATTGGGGGCCTTGGGGGGTACCCACCCCCGGGGGACACCTCGAAGTGGCCCCTAGGGGAAGGCAGACCCGAGAGCACCCAATTGGGGTATCTTGGGTCACCCACCCCAAGGCCACCTTATGGTGGCCTTGGGGTGTGGGTCTGGCCTTTGGTCCCCCCCGGGGTGTCCTTGGGGTGCGCACGCTCCACCCCGCGGCTTCTCGGTTCAAACCGTGAACCCGCGGGGTGTGCAAACAACTCAAAATATCATTTTGGAAACTGTTTTTATCGGCAGTTTTTGCGCAACAAAAACGGCGGATTTCTAACGTCGCTACAAGCTATGATAGTCTACCCTAATGTTCTAGCTTGGCTCTAATACCATGAAATTCGACCCTAGCACCACCATGATGTTTTAGTAGCATCAAGCATGCCAAATTTTAATTTTTATTAGGTGCTAAGTTAGACTATACAAGATCATTGCTAGAATATTAAGGTTTGCTAAAAAGAAAACTAGAGGAAGTGAAAAATGGCTATACCCTCGTAGATCGAGTCCTTCACTTCACATGCTCCGTGTAGTAATCCCGTGACTCCACTAAGCTCCACTTGAAGCTTTGGACGAACTTCCTCCGATGACCTTCGTGTCCCTCCAATTCAAGCTACCTCTATACTAAACTCTTTAGTGTAGTAAACACACTACATTCGATCGCTAATCAAGTGTAAGATGGTGAAGTAGGGGATGTTAAAAGCTCATAAGTTTGTGTTCAAGCTTCATAGTTCACATCAGATGTGAGGGTTGAAGCTTGAACTATAGCAATTGAGGAAGAAGAATAAACTAGAGAGCAACCATGGGAGCAACTCAAGAAAATGGCTAAGTGTTGAGAATGAGTTTAGAATGAATGGAAACCCTTGACCCCCACTCATTCAAGTATGGAAATTCGCAATATAAAATTGCAACCATGCTTGAATAGCGATTCAAGATGAATAAACAAATATAAATCCCATGTTTGCAACCATGCTCTCATTTTCCACCTCATTTCTATTTTCACAAAATAGAATTTTATGCCATGCTTCATTATTATATATATATATATATCATATATATTAATATATATATTATGAAATAATTAGTGAGCTAATGATATTAGTTAAGATATAATTATATCACATATAATATATATCACATTATTAAATCAACACTTGATTTAATAATCCGGTTATATCACATATGACCGACTAATATCATTCATCTGTATATCATATTATCAAATCAACACTTGATTCGACAATCTGCTTATATCACATATAACCGAACCGATAACAGATAACTGCCAGATTACAATACGACATCACATACACGTATTTAATCAGGCCCACACACATATCACATATGTGTCCTACTTCGTTTTGCTTAAACCAGGGAACTTCTGTGTAGAACTCTAAAGACTCGTCAATACCCCAACAGTAGATGATGATCACATCAGTCACCTACAAGCTATCAGCGGTACTAGCTGGACGTAACGGCTACCCGGATATTGAGCGATATGAAGATCAACAAGCAAGCTTGTGCATAGTCTCCATGAAGCCTATCAGTAACACTACCGTACAGTTCGGTCTCTTCATCTGATATGTTGCATATCATGTCTAGGGGTAGTAAACGTCAGATCCCAGTAACGTGATAAGTCATGCCGAAGTCTGGCCTATAACAGTTCGAGAAACTACTGATAACACTTATCAGTAAATCTCAGCAGTAGCCCTGGCCAGGGACTTCCAGTTATAGCCAATCAAGCATACCGCAACATCAACCCCCAATACCGGGAGAGACGAAACCCCTCCTATCGCTCATTGCCTCTATGCGACTCGGGAATGTAGCCAAAATCCACCTGTTTGCACGTCTCCTTTGAGCGTGGTAGGGAGGAAATCAAAGCACAGTGGGAGCCGCACAAGACTCTATGACAATCTTGGATCTACAGACTAACCTGTACCAGTGTCACCAGAGGACTGCTATCTGACGATAGGTATATTACCACATAGGAGTTCTCGGCGAGTCATGTTCGGTATACCCATTCTCTAATGAGCACCTGTGTACAATCTTTGATGTCACACACTAATAGTTGTGGGATCAATCATCACCCTCTAAAGGACAAGAAATGTACACACTAGTCTACTCTGGAATATCGATGCCCTAGTCTCGATATTCCCTCGATTAGGAACTGATTAAAGGATGTACTTTTGGACCACCATGGCCCCATTAGTATGATCTCATCATAGTCCTGGTATTCAAGTACATATCCTAAGGGCTTTATCAACATGTAAGAGACAGACAGTATAAATACTAGTCTACATGTTAAGATAAAGGTAACCTGATAGCATACTATCATGTCGAGCAAGAAAGCCCTCTATATATATGTCCAAGCATCCACTATATCAACAATAATGGCTTCTAGGGTATACATATTCCTAACACGTACTACTATGTTGGCCTTCGTCAAGGGTATGTACGGGTGGGTTCAAATTAACCTGGATAATGATGGGTAGAACTTGACATGTGACTTATGATGTTGGCCTTCGTCAAAGTCATAAGGGCATGGGGCAAAAATCCATATCGAGAGTTTCAAATATAAAGGAAACTTGTAGTTTTAGCATACCTTCTGGAGTGTGGTGACTAGAGTGGATTCCATCTAGGTCATCACACGATGATAGTTGGATCCCGATCCCACTGATGAGTAGGATTACTCCTCGGAAGATTTTTTCACTAAACAATCTATGCTATAAACCAAGTAGGTGTCTAGAACAGTGTTAGCGGGGCTACGCCTCTAGGGAAAAGAGGTTATGTAATTAAGTAACTCCACGAAAGCGTTGTAAAACCTCCCTCGAAGTACCAACACCAGCCTGGCTAAAGGTTAAGAAAGAATTGTAAGAGTGGGATTAATCTTGACTAATTCTTCTTTTATGGTTTGGGGAAGGATTCGAGGAAACAGTGGGAGCCATCCTGTTTAGATAAACCAATAACCAATCTAAACTTGCAAGAGCATCTGCTAAGTGTTTCTTGTCTCTCTCCTAATTGCAGCGAACACTATGACCGGACTTAGGTTACTAGATAATAAATTGACTAGGCCAAACTATAATGATTGGCTAAAAAATATCCAGATAGCACGTACCTATGACAAGCTGGACTTCCTCCTTACTACCAAAGCCCCCGCCGTCCCAGGTATAGATTCCACCGTCGCGGATGTTGATATCCGTAAGACATGGGAAAAAGATTGTGCGAGAGCCAAGTGCCTCGTGTTAGCCTCAATGGATAGTAAACACCAGAGGCAGCACGAGAAGAAGGGCTTAGCTTCCATCTTCCTCCATACCAAAGTTTTATATAGAGAGAAATCTCGTATCTTAAGATATGGGACCTTAAATATATTGCTTCAGGCGAGGTTGGCTATCGAGTCATCTGTAGGGGACTACGTCCTTACGATGATTAGCTATATTGAACAGCTCACGGACCATGGGACCACGCTAGAGAACGAGTTATGTACTAACTTGATTCTACAGTCGCTCCCATCAACCTACGTCCAGTTTATCTTGAATTTCAAAATTCAAGGGATGGAAGTTACACTTCCAGGACTCCTCAGTATATTGAGGAGCGCTGAGGTAGAGGGAAAGGACATGGCAAAAGTTTCGGGGCTAAAAGTAGGGAAGGAAGGATGTTTCTGTTGTCACGGGAAAGAGCATTGTCAGAAGGACTGCAGGGCTTGGAAAGCCAAAAACCAGGATTCGAAGCAAGTTATGGCTTCGGCTTCGGGTGTGTTCATGATTGAAAACTGTCTATCAATTAACTCTACTTCCTGGGTACTAGATACTGGATCAGCATCTCATATCTTTAATTCATTACAGGTTTTGAGAAACCGTAGAGTTATCAAGGCAGGTGATATGACTCTCAGGGTTGGGAACGGAATGAGCATGGATGGTGTATTCGTAGGGGAATATCACCTAGGATTGACAAGTGGGCATATATTGATTTTATGAAATTGTTAGTGTGTACCTAGTCTGACATGTAATATCATCTCTGTATCTTTACTTTCTAAAGATGGTTATGATTTTACATTTGTAAGCGATGTTGTAAACATCTACCTAAATCATGTTTTGATTGGGTCAGGTACACTAGATAACAGTATATATGTATTAAATCAAGCTTGGGTTTTCAACGTCCAGAACACACTTAAAAGAAAGTCTCCAGAATTAAATCAGGATTTCTTATGACATTATAGACTGGGTCATATCAATGAAACACGATTGACGAAGTTACATAAAGAGTGATATTTGGATCCGTTCGAATATCAGTTCTATGCAACCTATCAATCATGTCTGAAAGGAAAGATGACAAAGACTCCGTTCACTGGACACGGGGTAAGAGCGAGCGAGCTCTTAGGACTCATACACAGCGATGCGTGTGGTCCAATGTCTACACATGCAAGAAGTGGTTATTTCTACTTCATTACTTTTACGGATGCTTTCTCAAGGTATGGACATGTATTCTTTGATGAAACATAAATCCGAGGTCTTTGAGAAATTCCAGGAATATAAGAATGAAGTGGAAAAACAAACCGGCAAAAGTATCAAGACACTTAGATCTGATCGAGATGGTGAATACTTAAGTGTCGAGTTCCTGGATTACTTAAAAGAGAATGGAATTCTCTCTCGGCTTACTCCTCCATACACACCTCAACACAACGGTGTATCAAAGGCAGAACAGAACACTATTGGATATGGTATGTTCCATGATGAGTAATACTGAGTTATTATGATCCTTCTAGGGATATGCACTAGAATCAGCTGCATATCTTTTGAACAAGTTTCCTACCAAGACTGTGCCTACCACACCATATCAGATGTGGAGTGGGAAGAAACCCTATCTTCAGTATCTTAAGATATGGGGATGTCCAGCTTTTGTAAAAAAAGCAGCATGTGGACAAACACGAGGCACGCTCAGTACTGTGTAAGTTTGTGGGATACCCAAAGAACTCCAGGGGGTATCTTTTCTATTACGCAGAGAAACAAAAGGTCTTTGTTTCTCAGCATGCCCACTTCTTGGAAACTCAGTTTTTAGAAAAAGAGATAAGTGGGAGCGCAATAGAACTGGAAGAAATTCCAGAACCACAAACTAATACTGAAAGTATGATAGAACCAGAAGTTTTGAAAGAACCAGAAATCCCCGCGCCACTCCGCAGGACTAGTAGGCAATCTCATCCGCCCGAGAGATACTACGGTTTTCTCATAGATGGGATAGAGAGGATTGCATCATCGACAATGATGAGCCAACTGGTTTCCAGCAAGCCATTTAGAGCAGAGACTCGGTAAAATGGCTGGATGCAATGCGGACCGAAATGGAGTCCATGTACACCAACAAAGTATGGACTTTCGACATTGCTCCGGAAGGAGTAAAACACGTAAGCTGCAAATGGATCTTCAAAAAGAAGATTGGTGTAGATAGACATGTTGAAACCTATAAGGCTAGACTTGTTGCAAAAGGTTTTCGTCAAAGACCTGGTTTGGACAATGATGAAATCTTTTCTTTAGTGGCTATGTTCAAATCCATTCGGATCCTTCTTGCTATTGCTGCCTTCCACGATTATGAAATTTGGCAGATGGACGTAAAGATCGTATTTCTAAATGGAAATTTGGAAGAGTGTATCTATATGGATCAACCGGAGGGTTTCATAGAGAGTGGGAGCAGCGGAAGAGTATGCAAGTTGCTTAAGTCTATTTATGGACTAAAGCAGGTATCACGGAGTTGGAACATCCGTTTTGATGAGACAGTCAAGGAATTTGACTTCATCAAAAATCCAGATGAACCATGCATCTATAGTAAGATTGTAGCGAGAAGCGTGGTATTCCTCGTCTTGTACGTAGAAGACTATAACGTTTTAAAAATAAATAAATAAATCCTTTAGGTGAATTTTCCGATAATCGGTAAATATAACTCGTATTTTCCTTAAAACGTAACTATTATTATTTTTCCACATAGACTTAAATACATCCATTTTAACTATATAATTGCTAGTATTTGATATTTATTTAGTCACTTATAATTTATTAGTTTACTTAAATATTTTTCCTTAAGTAATTATTTTAAATAATATTTTAAGCTTTCATTTATACATTAAATTAGTGTAAATTACAAATTGGAATGGGTTAATTGGACAAAAGTGAACCATGACAACTTAGAATTAAGTTTGTAACATGCTCGTCTCTTCTTAAATTGTCTCCAAGTTTCCAGTGATTTCTAGGATAAATTGAGTTAGAAAATAAATAAAAACAAAATAATTAAGGGAAAGACTTAATAGATGTACTAACGAGGGAAGTTTCTACACACACCCACACCTCACTCCCTCTGCCTCTTCTGTCATGGCTGAAACCCCCAGCTGCAGCCTCCCATTTTCCCCATCTCATTTCCTCTCAAAAATTCTTCTTTTTCATCAAAAATCCAAACAAAAAACCTCACTAATTCATCATTAAATCTACATCCAATTTTCCTTGACCTATCTAGCTTGGATCTTGATGCAAGAAACCACTTTGGGAGGCTATGTTTTCATGTTGGATCTCAAAAATTTTGAGGTATAAATCCCAACCCTATTGTTTAATTGTTGGTTAAATTCTTTAATCTAGCTTATTTAGGTTTTAATTTGGTTCAAGTTGCAAGTTTGTGAATTTCAAGAAAGATCAAGTTAGGGTTTTTATCATGTGATTATGGTTACAAAGTGTAGTTTAACATTTTAGGACATGAAAAATCTAAACTAGTTGTTAGTTTGCAAATTGTTACTTTAAAATTGTCTAAATTATATAATTGTGCAAACTAGGTTTTTATGGTTACAAAGTGTAGTTTAACATCATAATACCATTGCAATTTAATACAAACTCCAATATTTCATTAAAATACCATATACAATGAAAACTAGGTTCTACTCACTAGAAAGTTTTACATTTATAAAATATACATCTATGAAAAGCCTAAAAATGATAATTAAATACTTGATGTGTATTTTGAAAATATATCAAACTATTTTTACATAAAACCCCTCAAGTTATACTAATTTACAATAAAGACCCTAGTAAATATAGGTTTAAGCGGGACTAGTTCTCTTGAGCCTCAGCGAGCCGGAGAATGTGGGTGCTTGCCTATCTAAGGTAGACAATCTTACTACGGTATTATCAACACGGTAATTGTCTTGAAAAAAGACACAAATCCTGTCGTCCATGTGCAGCAGTTACCAATAACATCAAAACTAATTCAGGACTTCAATTTCTTTTTAAAGAGTCTGACTCAGACAGAGTCTCAATCTAATCAATCTGACTTAAATATGATTCAAGTATAACCTACAGTACAACATGAATCCATGAATACCAGAATTCAATCTATATCAATCTATATTGACTGAACCGAACTATGGATATACTCTGTCTACATGACTATCCATTTATTCCTTTTACTGATATTATAGTTTCGGCAAGTCATCCATCTGTATAACCAAACATTACAATCAATACAAAAGACATTACTGGGTTTATTAAAGAGTAGACTGGTACGGAATGTGTTAGAAGCGGCACGAGAAGATCACTTTAATACACCTGAATATCCATTGCCGTTGTACCGTGGCTGAACGGTTCCTTGTGCTCCGTATACCTTAGTCTCCGGATAATGGGACTCCTCTTGTATACACTGGCATATTCTGTACCAAGCTACAAACAACTGTGTTAATATTATAATCAAACATTATTAGTTATAATTTCTTTCTGTCTATTCTATCTTTACTCATCTTTGGGACTTACCGAGCGACTGTTCACTGACGACATTCTTTTTCTTCTTTCTTTGGAATGTTGTCAGGTGGATCGGACTCACTGGAGATCGAGCCTAGTACTGAAGACTTGGAGCAGTTAGCCTTTGACCCCGAGCTTTAGATAGTTGTATATATTTTCATTTCGGTTATGCCATTGTTTAGGCATTGCTTTCTATTCATGTATTTACATTTCCAGTTGTACCTGTAAAAGAATGTTTAAAAAATAAAGTTGATGTTCATTTATATTCTTGTCTCTTGTGTACATTTTACTTTATATTGCTTAGATATGCTTAGCGTGTTTACTTCTGAGTAAATACGTAGCGGGCCCAGTCGCATCCCCTTGCCCGTACACCGGAAAGCGGGGCGTGACAGGTTTTGTTGGTGGCCCATGCAGGTCAGTTCTGCACGGGGATGCGGGTCAATTCTGCATGAAGTTCTAAGCAATATAACACAAGAACCAGCAACTAAAAACATTCTTTACATATCACATTACTTGAATCTTACAATTTTATGTACTTTGAATCTATGCTAACCCTATTTTTCTTTCAAAGTTATTGATTCTCCAAACAACACCAGTACCAACTTCAACAACACACCACCACCTCTACCGCTTACGCCTACCGTCGCTGCTCCAATCAATTAGCAGACGGTACTGCTTGAGGCAATCTGCAACCTCCTGGAAGGACAGCAGCAACAGACTGCTATTATGATGAACAATCCAGAAGCGAAAGCGTCCGGAGTGAAACAATTCCGGGCATTGCATCCAAAATAATTTTCGGGAAAAGAGAGCCCTCTGGAAGCTGAAGAATGGGCTCAGAGTATTGACGATGATCTGGCAGCAGCAAAGTGCCAGAGATAGCTTGGGTTCGAGTTGCGAACAAGCAACTCACTGACAACGCCCGAGTTTGGTGGAAGGCAGAAGAAAGCCGTCTGCCCAGCCGATCGAATGGAGGAATTTTCGCGACATGTTCGACGCGAAATACTTCCCAGAGACTGCCCAATTTGTTAGTTGTATGTATTCCCTAGAGGCCATTATTTTACATGATTGTATATTATAATGGATGCTCGGACATATCAAGGGAGGACTTTCTTGCTCGATATAATAGTATGCTATCTGGTTACTCTTTATCTTAACATGTATACTTGTACCATCTCTCTGTTACATATTGATAAAGCCCTTAGGATGTGTACTTGACTACCGGGACTATGGTGCAGATCATACTAGTGGGGCCAGGATAGTCTATAAGTACATCCTTTAATTGTTTCTAGTCGAGGGTGTATCGAGGCGGGACATTGATATTCCAGAGTAGACTAGCGTATACGCTTCTTGACCAATTTGATGGGCGATAAATGATCATGTATCCATTGGTGTTTGACATCAAAGATGGTATATGGGTGCTCAGTGGAGACTGGGTACACTGAACAGGACTCGCCGAGAACTCCTAGATGGTATTATACCTAATGTCAGATAGCAGTTCTCTGGTGACACTGGTACAGATTAGTCTGTAGACCCAAAATCGTCATAGAGTCTTGTGTGATTCCCACTGTGCTTTGATTTCCATTTTACCACATTCAAGAAAGCGTACAAAACGGTGGTTTTTAGGTACAGTACCAAGTCACATGGAGGAAATGAGCGATAGGAGGGGTTTCGTCTCTCCCGGTATTGGGGGTTGATGTTGCGCTGTGCTCGATTGGCTATAATAAGAAGTCCCTGGCCAGGGCTAATACAGAGATTTACTGGTAAGTGTTATCAGTAGTTTCTTGATCCGTTATGAGCCTCACATCGGCATGACTTATCAAGTTATTGGGGTCTAACGTTTACTACTCCCAGACTAGATATGGGACATATCAGACGAAAAGACCGGACTGTACGGTAGTGTTACTTATTGGATTCACGGGAGTATGAACAAATTTGCTTGTTGATCTTCCGATCGCTTAATACCCGGGTAGCCATTACGTCCAGCTAGTACCACTGACGGTTTGTGGGTGACTGATATGGTCATCACCTACTGCCGGCGTATTGACGAGTCTTTAGAGTCCTACACAAAGGTTTCCTAGCTTATGCGAAATGACGTAGGGCACATATGCGATATGTGCGGGACCGAGATTAATACGTGTATGTGATAACGTATTCTAATCTCGCGATACAGGTTATATGTGATATAACCGGATTGTTGAATCAAGTATTGATTCAATGATATGTTATATATATATATGTGTGTGTGTGTGTGTGTGTGTGTGTGTGTGTGTGATATACATATAAATGATATTAGTCGGTTGTATGCGATACAGCCGGGTTATTAAATCAAGTGTTGATTTAATAATTTGATGTATAATTATATATTTGATATATTAATATACATTAACTAATATTAGCTCACTTAAGAAAATGTTTTCTTTAAATACATACAAATATATATGTGATATATATTAATGTATTTATTTTTGTGTCATGCTAGATGATACATTGGACTAGGGTGTACGAGACTCATACCATACTTAAGATAATGTGGGATTTAATTATTAAGGGATAAAACAAAATTAGGTGGAAAATGCCATGGTGTATGATGCTTGTAGAAGCTTGTGGAAACCTTGACTTAGTCCACTAATTTTGTTTTACTCTAGATATTTATTAACCTAACCATTATCTTTAGCCATGGTTAAGTCTTTACATGAGTTATATATGATATTTTCTCACCCATGGTTCATACTTGATGATTCATCTTCTTCTTCATCTCCATTATTGCTCTCTAGCTCTCAAGAGTGAAGAAAAAGAAAAAGAGAATAATAATTCTAAAGTGGGCAAAATTCTTACTCCATCAATCTACACTAGACTAGCCATTTAGTATAGGTTGTTTACTTCACTGATTCCCAATTAGTGAAGAGGTTTCTTGAGTTAGAGATTCTTCGACGTAGATCATCTTCGATCTCGAAGATCCTGGAGCAAGCTTGTTCCTTTCTCCTAGTGAAACCTAACGGGAGTCCAGGAGACCGCTACTTGGAGCTAATGGACTACTACACGGAGCTTTAGAAGTGAAGGACCGGTTTACAAAGGTTGTATTCCTTGTTCACTTAGAGTAAAGATGTTTACTTGCTTTGTCTAACCCTAATTCTCTTGTTAAATCCTTAGTTTAGGGTTTCTTAGGACTCTAGATTTTTAAAATTGCATGCTTGATGCCTTAGAAAACATAGTGAGTATGCTAGGAACCCTACAGTGGTATCAGAGCCTTGCTAGAGCATTAGGAATGGCCTACACGAAGTTAAACTGTTCGATTGAACTCTGAAATCCATCTTTTTCATGCTCTCTGGAAATTTTTCCAAATGTTGGATTTTTCGAAGTTAAAAATATTAAAAAAATCATACAGGGTTTTCTATGGATCCCCGAGAAGAACGAACTCTTAACTCGACCATACGACAGCGGAACTGCGGCCAAACCCTAGGGTTTGCGGCGGTTCCGCGGCGCCGTTGGTGAGGCCAGGAACGACCCTTCTTCAGTAGGTCTGTAGCTACTTATGGTATGTTCTGAGTATTTTTAAAACTGTCTCAAGTGTTGAGGTCTCTGGGAAATGTGGGTGTTTGTTGATTCGATGGAAATGTTTAACATCGTCTAGATATCTGTAATTTATGATACAATATTTGGAATCCACAATAATTAGTTTTGTGAAAATTGGTTTAAATTTTGTAAACCTAGCAATTTAGTCTTATTTGATCGGTTGCCGCGGGGTTTTGATTCGGATCAAAACTCCGTCACAATCTCTTATAGTACGCGAACGCGCGCCGGGTAACACTAATAGATAGCTACGCCCCATAGTCCCGACCAAGTGACTGTAGGAGAACCCCATTGCCTAAAGCATCCGTTCAGGTGCTCACGGTCGCGGTGTTCCGCCTAAGTGCACTTCGTCGACGGCATCGGGGGTGCGGCCGTCTACTAATGTTTCCGTCGAGCATTCGATCATTCGTTGGGAATCTTGGTGAATTGCCCAACTAGTTATTGAAAAGTGTTTTCAATATCGAGACTAAAATGCGGGGTTTATAATGTTAGACATGAAATTCGGAATATGAGATATTCTGGGTTTATGATATCTAAGGAATTCATTTGGTTAGGAATGCAATGCGAAGTATGTGATATTTCAGATTTATGATGTCTAAGGTGGTTGCGGATTCCAATTATTATAGTTTTCACTTTCTTTTCTGCGACCGTAAATGTAATATATGGTGTATCGCCGGTTTCGTTGCTATATGTCAACGACAATTGGGATAGGCATATTTACTTACGTTGATTACATGTGATGTTATGTGTTACTGTGATATGTTATATTGGATCGTCGTGTTTGAATAGCCAGGGTTTTTGCATGAGATGAAAGCTTTTCATTTTCATTCATCTAAAAACTTATATGTAATATTCTTTTATTGGGGCACTTCCGGGTTGAGGATGATGTCACCATTGATGTATATTATTTACTTTTCCGCATTAGGATAGACCCAAGGCGGGGAGCACAAGTAACCGGGTTCTAGAGTCCAGTGAGAGACCATCTCGAGAAGTCGAGTCCGGGTCTCCTAACTCTAGAATTGGTAGGGTTGCTTGCCGCTCTCGTTGTTGGATATATGTATGCCCTAGAGGCCATTATATGATAGTGGATATATTTATATATATATATATACAGTGTACATTCTTACTCGACATGATGGTATGCTATCTGGTTCTTCTTTACCTGACATGTTGATTTGATCATGCTTTTATTCATTCACATATGTTGATAAAACCCTGAGGATATAGGCTTGACTACTGTGATTATGATAGAGATCATACTAGTGGGACATCTGTAGTTTATAAGCATATCTTGGAATGTCCCTAGTCGTAGGTGTATCGAGACGGGGCATCGATATACCAGAGTAGACTAGCGTATATGATACTAGACCCATATGATGGGCGATGGATGTTCCCACATTCATCGATGTTTGACATCGAGATCGTATACGGGTGCTCAGTGGTGACTGGGTACACTGGACGGACTCACCGAGAACTCCTATATGGAATTATATCTGTCGTCGGATAGCAGTTCTCAGGTGACACGGGTACAGGTTAGTCTGTAGAACCGAGATCGTCATAGAGTCTTGTGTGTTCTCCCACTGTACTTTGACTACCACCCTACCACGGCTCTACTGAGTCGTGCAAATAGGTGGCCGTTGGGTACAGTCCCGAGACACACGAAGGAGATGAGCGATAGGAGGGGTTTCGTCTCTCCCGATATTGGGAGTTGATGCTGTGTTGTGCTCGATTGGCTATATCAGTAAGTCCCTGGCCAGGGCTGTTGAGATTTACTGATAAGTGTTATCAGTAGTTTCTCGATCTGTTATAGACCATTCATCGGCATAACTTATTGAGTTATTGGGGTCGACGTTACCATCCCTAGACTCGATATGCAGCATATCTGACGAAGAGACCGGACTGTACGGTAGTGTTGCCAATTGGCTCGACGGGAGTTGTGACAGGTTCGCTTGTTTTCTTCTGATCGCTCAATACCCGGGTGGCCGTTACGTTTAGCTGACCGCTTGCGGCTTGGGTTGCTTGATATGATCATCACCCACTGCCGGCGTATTGACGAGTCTTAGAGTCCCACAGTGGAGTTGCCTGGTCCAGGCGAAACGATGTGGTGCGCATATGAGATATGCGCGTGGACCCGGTTAAAATAATATATGAGAGATAGAAAAATGTGAGGAAGGAAAAGATAGAGGAAGACAATAAAGATGGTGTAATGGTGAATTATGTATAATAATATATGCATTCAATATGAGAATTAAAAGAGAAATGAAAGGTCACCATTCATTTTGGAAATGAAAGGTCTCATTTGTAGGTTATGAGAAGAATAAAAAATGATAAAAAATAATTACAAGAATGGGGATTTGAACATGTGACTTATGGAATAACAATGTAAGGACTTAACCAATGAGCTATAAGGTTGTTCATGCATATATTTAATTAGAATTAAATATATGATGTTGCTTAAAAAGAAAATGGGCTTTTTAGATGGGCTGTAGAGAATAAGAATAATGGATTTGGGTTAAATATTTGTGAAAGGAAAAATAAGAACGAGAAGTTAAAAACTTAAATATAAGAAAAAGAAATTATACCTAGAAAAAATACACAATAGATTGAGAAATAAAATAATAATAAATTTAATAGAAAAAGGAAAATACCAAGTACAAATAAATACGATATATTATTGAAGAGAGATAATACAAATGTATAAAGATTTTGGGGTCATTACATTCTACCCTCCTTAAAAATAATTTCGTCCTCGAAATTACTCAAGAAGGATGATGTAACAGAGTAAGGAAACAGGATTAGGATGATGTCTTCTTCGAGCTCCGTCGATTGATACTCTAACCAATTGAGCTAATAAGTCTACAAGATACAAATAGAAAGGATGAATATGAATTAAGGATTCAAAAGTGGAGAGATAGACTTTAAGGAAACCGAAGGTGGAGTTCAAGATAGATTCAAGAAATATGTAATGTAAAGAATATTTTCAGTTGCTGTTTCTTATATTATATTGCTTAGGTTGTTCACGCAGACCAGAACTGCATGACAGGGATTCATACAGCTCTGACCTGCATGGGCCACCAACAAAACCTGTCACGCCCCGCTTCCCGGTGTACGGCGAAGAGGACGCGACGAGGTCCGCTACGTATATACTCAGAAGTACATACGCTAAGCGTAGCTAAGCAATATAGAATAAATACACAAGAGACAAGAGTATAAAAAGAACAACAACTTTTATTTATTAACATCCTTTATACAATACATGAAAAGGAAATACAACTGGAATAAAGATGCCTAAACAGTGGCATAACAGGAAAAGAAAAAAGTACTGAAAAGAAAAGTGTACAATGATACTACAGTGCAGGGTCCTCAGTAAACTGCTCCAAATCTTCTTGTGATGGCTCAACTTCTGCCGGGTCCAAGTCACCTGACGACATTCAAAGAAGAGAGAAACAGAATGTCGTCAGCGAACAAATCGCTCGGTAAGTCCCAAAGATAAGAGGAGAATAGATAGAGAGTAAGATAGAGAGAGAGTATATTATTATAATTATATTATATTGTTATATTGTTGTAGTATTGTGTTAACGCTGTTATTTGTAGCTTGATACAGAAGGATGCCAGTGTATACGAGAGGAGTCTCACTTGCCAGAGACTAGGGCACGTGTAGTACAAGGAACCGTTATGCCACGGTACAACAGCAATGGGATTCAGGTTAGGTGTATTAATCTGACCACCTCGTGCCACTTTTAACACCTTCCGTACCAATCTACCCCTTAAACCCCGCGATGTCTTGTTTGTATTGTTATCCTGTAAAATTGTATTGATTGTAAGATTGATTGACCGACTGACCGAAACCATGATATCAGGAAACGGTTATAACGGTAGAGTCATGTAAATGGAATACTGAGAATCATATAAAAGGAATATATATCCATGGTTCGGTTCAGTCAAGTTGTATAAATTGGTAATTGTATTCATGGATTCATGTATTCATTTTGAATTGGAATATTGTAAATTATAGATTGACTTGAATTATATTCAAGTCAGATTAATCAGACTCAAATTCGAGTCAGACAATCGAAGTCTTATAATTGCTAGGGTCCTTAGGGTAATTTATAAAACTTGAGGGGGTTTTATGTAAAAATACTTTTGTATGATTTTCAAAATACAACTCAAATATTTAATTATCGTATTTATGTACATACAACAATTTAATGATCAAGATAAATATGTATACATGTTCGAATAGTATGAAATGAGTCAAGTATATTATTCGAGTAACTACATAAACAATGCTGTAAAGAAATATTATGTACGAATAATTAGTCAGGTCGAACGAATACAGAACATAAACAAAAATATGTCTCTATGTGTTTTGCATGCGTGAGTTCCAGTTTCACCTAAATACGACTACCGATTTGAGAGATATATCTGTTTTCGTATCGTTGCGTAAAACAGATCAGAATCTGTCCAGCACCGTCACATATTTTTAAAACACAGTTTGAGTTAATTTCCATCAGGTTTCAGGTTACTAAGATTATTAGAAAATTGTAGGTATTTCGATGTACTTATCGAAAACACCAAGATTCATATGATTTGGATTTCTGAAGCTCTAGTTATGATCATTTTAATATTAGCGTTTAAAACAGAAATTCAGATTTCTGGACAACAACTATATATTCTATTGCAAAGCCTATATCAGGTTGTTTAATTCATTACTAAGTAATATAATATACATAAAATTATAGTTCTATCAATGGTGCATCTACACATCTAAATTTTGTCACAAACGGACATCGGGTGTTCGAGTTATGTCCAATTTAAAAACGGTGTGCGAATCGGAACAGATTCTGTCCAGATCCGTCACTTAATATTGTAAGGCAGTTTTCTTTATTTTAGATGGGTTTTCAGTAAACTATAAAACTAAGAAAATCTAGATCATTCGATGTAGATATCAAAAACACCTGAGTTTACTCAATTTGGATATCGGTATACTAAGTTATATGTCCTAGAAGATGACCGATAACTGCAGTTTTCTGTTTTACGATCAGTGAATAAATATGATGTAATTCCTAAACCGTTATGCGGATCGATCTAAAATTTTTACAGCGTGTACAAAATAATATATTCTATCATATGTAAATTTCATGAAATTTTCAGAATTAAAAATTAATTTATAAAAATTATTTTAAAACTAAAAGTATTGATATGTCATATGTGAGAAATGAGAAAACCATGGTATTTATTCATAACTTCATTTTTTTTTCAAACTTTAAATAAAGTGATTTAAAATAAAACAATAAACATGCACTCCTAATCGGTCACTATGAAATGTTAACATGTGAATTGAGAGTAATGAAAAAGACTTTACAAACTATATATGTGTGTATATTTATGTGTTCATTATTTATATATGTATCCATTCAATTAATTATTTAGGAACTATGATATGTCAAGGGAAGTTTTTCATGCCAATATAAACCAAGATAAATATAAAGAGAAAAAGAAAGAGATGGAGGGAAGGAAAGAGAGAAGGGACTTACATGCACAAGCCGGTATTGTCACCGGGCTTGTCTATCCGCCGATAGCCTCGCGTTAGTAGCGAGACCTTCTTGAAGACTTCTTCATGTTCTTCTTCTTGGACTCTAGGTGAAGAGTAAGAAGTGAAAGATAGAAAAATGTGAGGAAGGAAAAGATAGAGGAAGACAATAAAGATGGTGTAATGGTGAATTATGTATAATAATATATGCATTCAACATGAGAATTAAAAGAGAAATGAAAGGTCACCATTCATTTTGGAAATGAAAGGTCTCATTTGTAGGTTATGAGAAGAATAAAAAATGATAAAAAATAATTACAAGAATGGGGATTTGAACATGTGACTTATGGAATAACAATGTAAGGACTTAACCAATGAGCTACAAGGTTGTTCATGCATATATTTAATTAGAATTAAATATATGATGTTGCTTAAAAAGAAAATGGGCTTTTTAGATGGGCTGTAGAGAATAAGAATAATGGATTTGGGTTAAATATTTATGAAAGGAAAAATAAGAATTAGAAGTTAAAAACTTAAATATAAGAAAGAGAAATTATACCTAGAAAAAATACACAATAGATTGAGAAATAAAATAATAATAAATTTAATAGAAAAAGGAAAATACCAAGTACAAATAAATACGATATATTATTGAAGAGAGATAATACAAATGTATAAAGATTTTGGGGTCATTACATTCTACCCTCCTTAAAAATAATTTCGTCCTCGAAATTACTCAAGAAGGATGATGTAACAGAGTAAGGAAACAGGATTAGGATGATGTATTTTTTGAGCTCCGTCGATTGATACTCTAACCAATTGAGCTAATAAGTCTACAAGATACAAATAGAAAGGATGAATATGAATTAAGGATTCAAAAGTGGAGAGATGGACTTTAAGAAAACCGAAGGTGGAGTTCAAGATGGATTCAAGAAATATGTAATGTAAAGAATGTTTTCAGTTGCTGTTTCTTATGTTATATTGCTTAGGTTGTTCACGCAGACCAGAACTGCATGACAGGGATTCATACAGCTCTGACCTGCATGGGCCACCAACAAAACCTGTCACGCCCCGCTTCCCGGTGTACGGCGAAGAGGACGCGACGAGGTCCGCTACGTATATACTCAGAAGTACATACGCTAAGCGTAGCTAAGCAATATAGAATAAATACACAGGAGACAAGAGTATAAAAAGAACAACAACTTTTATTTATTAACATTCTTTATACAATACATGAAAAGGAAATACAACTGGAATAAAGATGCCTAAACAGTGGCATAACAGGAAATGAAAAAAGTACTGAAAAGAAAAGTGTACAATGATACTACAGTGCAGGGTCCTCAGTAAACTGCTCCAAGTCTTCTTGTGATGGCTCAACTTCTGCCGGGTCCAAGTCACCTGACGACATTCAAAGAAGAGAAAAACAGAATGTCGTCAGCGAACAAATCGCTCGGTAAGTCCCAAAGATAAGAGGAGAATAGATAGAGAGTAAGATAGAGAGAGAGTATATTATTATAATTATATTATATTGTTATATTGTTGTAGTATTGTGTTAACGCTGTTATTTGTAGCTTGATACAGAAGGATGCCAGTGTATACGAGAGGAGTCTCACTTGCCAGAGACTAGGGCACGTGTAGTACAAGGAACCGTTATGCCACGGTACAACAGCAATGGGATTCAGGTTAGGTGTATTAATCTAACCACCTCGTGCCACTTTTAACACCTTCCGTACCAATCTACCCCTTAAACCCCGCGATGTCTTGTTTGTATTGTTATCCTGTAAAATTGTATTGATTGTAAGATTGATTGACTGACTGACCGAAACCATGATATCAGGAAACGGTTGTAACCGTAGAGTCATGTAAATGGAATACTGAGAATCATGTAAAAGGAATATATATCCATGGTTCGGTTCAGTCAAGTTGTATAAATTGGTAATTGTATTCATGGATTCATGTGTTCATTTTGAATTGGAATATTGTAAATTATAGATTGACTTGAATTATATTCAAGTCAGATTAATCAGACTCAAACCCGAGTCAGACAATCGAAGTCTTATAATTGCTAGGGTCCTTAGGGTAATTTATAAAACTTGAGGGGTTTTATGTAAAAATACTTTTGTATGGTTTTCAAAATACAACTCAAATATTTAATTATCGTATTTATGTACATACAACAATTTAATGATCAAGATAAATATGTATACATGTTCGAATAGCATGAAATGAGTCAAGTATATTATTCGAGTAACTACATAAACAATGCTGTAAAGAAATATTATGTACGACTAATTAGTCAGGTCGAATGAATCCAGAACATAAACAAAAATATGGCTCTATGTGTTTTGCATGTGTGAGTTCCAGTTTCACCTAAATACGACTACCGGTTTGAGAGATATATCTATTTTCGTATCGTTGCGTAAAACAGATCAGAATCTGTCCAGCACCGTCACATATTTTTAAAACACAGTTTTAGTTAATTTCCATCAGGTTTCAGGTTACGAAGATTATTAGAAAATTGTAGTTATTTCGATGTACTTATCGAAAACACCAAGATTCATATTATTTGGATTTCTGATGCTCTACTTATGATCATTTTAATATCAGTGTTTAAAACAGAAATTCAGATTTCTGGACAGCAACTATATATTCTATTGCAAAGCCTATATCAGGTTGTTTAATTCATTACTAAGTATTATAATATACATAAAATTATATTTCTATAAATGGTGCATCTACACATCTAAATTTTGTCACAAACGGACATCGGGTGTTCGAGTTATGTCCAATTTAAAAACGGTGTGCGAATCGGAACAGATTCTGTCCAGATCCGTCACTTAATATTGTAAGGCAGTTTTCTTTATCTTAGATGGGTTTTCAGTAAAACTATAAAACTAATAAAATCTAGATCATTCGATGTAGATATCAAAAACACCTGAGTTTACTCAATTTGGATATCGGTATACCAAGTTATATGTCCTAGAAGTTGACCGATAACTGCAGTTTTCTGTTTTACGATCAGTGAATAAATACGATGTAATTCCTAAACCGTTATGCGGATCGATCTAAAATTTTTACAGCGTGTACAAAATAATATATTCTATCATATATAAATTTTATGAAATTTTCAGAATTAAAAATTAATTTATAAAAATTATTTTAAAACTAAAAGTATTGATATGTCATATGTGAGAAATGAGAAAACCATAGTATTTATTCATAACTTCATTTTTTTTTCAAACTTTAAATAAAGTGATTTAAAATAAAACAACAAACATGCACTCCTAATTGGTCACTATGAAATGTTAACATGTGAATTGAGAGTAATGAAAAAGACTTTACAAACTATATATGTGTGTATATTTGTGTGTTCATTATTTATATATGTATCCATTCAATTAATTATTTAGGAACTATGATATGTCAAGGGAAGTTTTTCATGGCAATATAAACCAAGAGAAATATAAAGAGAAAAAGAAAGAGATGGAGGGAAGGAAAGAGAGAAGGGACTTACATGCACAAGCCGGTATTGTCACCGGGCTTGTCTATCCGCCGATAGCCTCGCGTTAGTAGCGAGACCTTCTTGAAGACTTCTTCATGTTCTTCTTCTTGGACTCTAGGTGAAGAGCAAGAAGTAAGAGATAGAAAAATGTGAGGAAGGAAAAGATAGAGGAAGACAATAGAGATGGTGTAATGGTGAATTATGTATAATAATATATGCATTCAACATGAGAATTAAAAGAGAAATGAAAGGTCACCATTCATTTTGGAAATGAAAGGTCTCATTTGTAGGTTATGAGAAGAATAAAAAATGATAAAAAATAATTGCAAGAATGGGGATTTGAACATGTGACTTATGGAATAACAATATAAGGACTTAACCAATGAGCTATAAGGTTGTTCATGCATATATTTAATTAGAATTAAATATATGATGTTGCTTAAAAAGAAAATGGGCTTTTTAGATAGGCTGTAGAGAATAAGAATAATGGATTTGGGATAAATATTTATGAAACGAAAAATAAGAATGAGAAGTTAAAAACTTAAATATAAGAAAAAGAAATTATACCTAGAAAAAATACATAATAGATTGAAAAATAAAATAATAATAAATTTAATAGAAAAAGGAAAATACCAAGTACAAATAAATACGATATATTATTGAAGAGAGATAATACAAATGTATAAAGATTTTGGGGTCATTACAGGTCGTATGCGATATGACCGGTTTGCTAAATCAAGTGTTGATTTATCATTGACCATTAGTTTCTCACTTTAGACCCTTTCTTGTCTTTTTGTTGTATGCATGCATGTATGCATTTATTCTCATTCTTGCACATATGGATGTGCATGCACACATACATGCATACATAATTCTATCATGGTTGTTGATATAGTGGATGGTGGCAATATAAGACTCACACCATATATATAAATATATAGATATTAGTTTTTGGAAAAGAAAAATGGAAATGGAAATTGTTATCATGGTTTATTATTTTATTCATGCACTAACCCTTTAGTTTAACCATGATTCATTTTCTATGGCCATTTTTGATCCAAAACAAATATCTAGATATTTTATAACTATGGTTAAGATTGAGAAAGAGAAAATATATATATTTTCATTTCTCATTTTTTTCCATAAGCTTATCATTATCTTGAGCTCCTCACAAGCCATCATCTTCTTCCTCCTTTCTCTCTTGCTCTCTAGTTTTCTCAAGTGAGCAAAATAGTCATCAAGTTAAAGTTTTGAAGTAAGAAAACAAACCACATCAACATTCTACACTAGTCTTGCCCATTAGTCTAGAGTGTTAGCTTCTACTTCTTCTCTTGATCTAGTGGAGCTTCAAGCTTGGACAAAGAGGACTCCGGGTGTCCAAGAGGACTCCGGGTGGATCGTCGTGGACCTAGAGGATCTAAAGTGAACCTTTTTCCAACACTCAAATAGCCAAGGAGTCTAGCGTAGGGAGCTACAAAGGTTGTACTTTCAAAACCCTAGCTTTTACTGCTTGTGTTGTTGTTAAAGTCTTGTTACCTTATATTTTCTAGCATGATCCTTAAGATAGTTTCTTTAGCACCATATAAATTTTAAATATGGCATGCGTGTTGCCTCCAAACCCTTGTAGTGGTGTTGTAGGAAACCCTTCACTCGTAGGGATCTAGGGATGTGGGTTTGGCTATTCATCACGACCATGGAATCCGTATTTTTTACTGGCTTGATTTAAAACACGGACCTCCTAGTATATCCTATATTTTATATATTGACTTCTGCTGCAATATTCTGTGATGAGATCATATAACTGCGTGAGTCGAATGCTTAATATTATATATATGATATATAATAAACGTTGCTTATGTTTTCCATCCGCACTAGTCCTATCCCGCTCTGCCGTTAGTTATCTAACCTAATGGTGCATGACGGGACCTTGTGACGAATGCGGATGGCATAAGCATACGTTGTATATTCCTTTCTTTTTATGTGATGCTTAGGAAGCATAAATGATGGGACTTCATTAATGAGATTAATGAAATGGAAAAAAACCTAAAGATGTTGTAGAATCAAATTTTCAAAGAGGGCAGCTCTAGTTTTTGCTTTGCATAGTGGTATTCCTTGATGAATATCCAGCACCTCATTCGATGAGGAAAGAGCAGAGATCTCTTCATTAGGAGTGACCTCTTTAGCAAAACTAGCAAATGCTACAACCCACTCGGTTTTGTCTTTTGATTGCTTCTCTAGTTCGTGCTTTGCATAGTGGTATTCCTGAATATCTAGCACCTCATTCGATGAGGAAGGAGCCGAGATCCTTTCACTGGGAGTGACCTCTTTAGCGAAACTAGTAAAAGCCTAAAAAACACTCCTTTTCAAAATCACTCGATTCTATAAAGATATCAAGTTCATTATGCAAAAGGTTTTTCTTAGAAACCTATCGTAGCTCTCCGTCATTTCAGATAAGTACTATTTAGTATTCGTGTTGCGTTTATTGGCCTTTGTCAAGGCGTAGTGTGCGGTAGCTGATTAGTGCTTATCTGCAAAGCATGTGATGCGATTGGATTAGGGTAGTCGTATGACCTTGTTGGCCTTTGTCAAGGGTCATACGGGTGGGTTTAATTCAATCAGGAAATGACGGGTTGAACTTGATTAGCGGCCTATGGTTTGTTGGTCTTTGTCAAGGTCATAGGACGTTAGGGGCAAAATATTATTGGGAATTTCAAGTGTTGAAATTTGCAATTAGATTTTATACCTTCTATTAGATAGTTGGATCCCGATACCCGCTGCGAGTAAGAGTTACTCTTGGGAGAGTTTTGCACTTTACAATTTGCCGATCAAAGTAGGTGACAAGAAAGGTGTCAACGGGGCTATGCCTCTTGGAAAACGAGGTTTATTTTAATTAGGTTCGTGCGAAAGCACGGGGAACCTCCCTCAAAGTACCGACACTGGCCTGACTGAAATATTGGCGAACTTGTAGGATGCAATTAATCCCGGCCAGTCTTACCTTTTAGGGTTTGAAGGAAGATTTGATAAAAACAGTGGGAGCCATCCTGATTAGATAAAATAATAACCAATATAATCTTGCAAGAGCGCACACGAGTGTTTTCTTCTCTCTCTATCCAGGTAGCGACCATGACATGCCTTAATCAAGATAATAATATGGATATATTGACCGGACCCGCTTGTTGTATTGGATCAGGGAACGTTAGTTCCGCTCTATCTTATAATTGTTATAAGTCCGAGCAGGAAATAGGAGAATATCCGGATTCCCACGCCACTCAAACGAGAAATGAGTATGTCGATGCATCTTCTTCGGGTGTGTTTGTCACCGAGAACTGTTTCTCAGTACAATCTACGTCCTGGGTGTTAGATACCGGATCAGGATCCTACATATGTAATATGTTATGTGGGCTAAAGTGAGGTAGACAACTGAGAAAGGGTGATCATTCTCTAGAAGTAGGGAATGGTGCAAATTTTGCAGCCAAAGCAGTTGATGAATATCACCTTGTATTACCAAATGACAATACAATGATCTTGAACGACTGTTATTATGTACCCTCTATGATATGCAATTTAATATCAGTTTCTTTATTAGATAAAGAAAGATATAACTTTGTAGTAGAGAATAATGTTATGAACATTTTCCTAAATCAAGTGTTGATTGGGTTTGGTACATTATGTAACGGTTTATACGTTCTGAATCAAAACACAGTTCTTAACGTACAGAACACACACAAGAGGAAAAATTCAGAAATGAATGAGTCCTTCTTTTGGCATTGTAGACTAGGTCATATCAATGCGACACGACTAACTAAGTTACATAAGGATGGATATTTAAACCCGTTTGAATTTACATCTTATGAAACTTGCCAGTCATGTCTCAAAGGAAAAATGACCAAAACTCCGTTTGCTGGACACGGAGAAAGAGCCACTGAACTCTTGGGACTGATACATAGTGATGTATGCGGTCCCATGTCTACACATGCTAGGAATGGTTTCTCGTACTTCATTACATTCACTGATAATCTCTGAAGATTCGGACATGTGTTCCTGTTGAAACACAAGTCTGAATCTTTTGAGAAATTCAAGGAATATAAATACGAAGTAGAGAACCAAACGGGTAAAAGTATTAAAATCCTTCGATATGATCGGGGAGGAGAATATTTGAGCACGGAATTCCTGGATTATTTAAAATAGAGAATGAGATTCTCTCTCAGCTTACTCCTCCATATACACCACAACACAACGATGTATCAGGGCAGAGGTATCGCACCCTATGAGATATGGTGTGCTCTATGATGAGTACTGCTGAGTTACCTATTTCCTTTTGGAGTTATGCGCTTGAGAAGCCGCATACCTATTGAATAGGGTTCCGACCAAATCAGTGCCTACCACTTCATATGCGATATGGCATGGGAAGAGACCATGTCTTAAACGAATTAAGATATGGGGTTGTACGACCTATGTGGAAAGGCAAAATTCGGACAAGCTCGAGGCAAGGTCAGTACTGTGTAAGTTTGTTGGATATCCCAAATATTCGCGAGGGTATATCTTCTACGACACTGAGGAACAAAAGGTGTTTTGTTTCTCGGCATGCCACCTTTTTTAGAAAAAGGAATTTCTTCAAAAACAAATTATTTTCATGAGGTAGAACTGGAAGAAGTTCCAGCTATACAAACTACAGCTGATGATTTGATGGAACCAGAGGATTCAATAGTTCCTAACAAATCTCAGCCACTCCGCTTATCTAGTAGGGTTTCTTATCCGCCTGAGAGATACTACGGTTTTCTCAATGACAGTGGAAGCGAGGATTGCATCATAGAAGATGATGACCCAACTAGTTTCAAGCAGGCCATCACGAGTGGGACTCTATGAAATGGCTGGATGCTATGCGATCTGAGATGGAATCCATGTATACCAACAATGTATGACTTTGAAAGTTGCACCTGAAGGGGTAAAACCCATTAGGAGCAAGTGGATCTTGAGAAGATTATTGGTGTAGATGGAAATGTTGAGACTTTCAAAGCTAGATTTGTAGCAAAAGGTTTTCGTCAATAACCAGGTGTGGATTTTGATGAAACCTTTTCTCCAGTGGCTATGCTTAAGTCCATCAGGATTAAAGCAGGTATCGCGGAGTTGGAACATCTGTTTTGATATGGCAGTCAAAAAGTTTGACTTTATCAAAAAGGTAGATGAACCTTGTATATATAAGAAGGTTTTAGAGAGTAAGGTTGTCTTCCTCGTATTGTACGTGGATGACATACTCTTGATAGGAAATGGTGTTCCTATGCTACACTTGGTCAAGCTCCTCTTATCACAATGTTTCTCCATGAAGGATCTGGGTGATGCCTCATACATCCTGAGGAGAAACGCTGGATAGCTGTGAAGAACATTCTTAAGTACTTGAGAAGGACTAAAGAAGTTTTCTTGGTGTTTGGTAACGGTGAACTCCAGATGGCGTCCTTTACCGATTTGAGATTCCAGATAGATAAGGTCAACTGTAAGACAGTCACGGGTTTTGTCTTTACCCTCAGTAGAGGGACGGTATGTTAGAATAGTTCCAAGCTAGATACCGTGGCAGACTCGAAGATAAAGGGTGAATACATCGCTGCCAACGATGCTACCAAAGAGGCTGTCTGGGTATAGATGTTCATGAGATGAATTTGGTTCCTACCATTGTGGTGATAATAGAGTTGTGGCTTTGGCCTAGGAACCCCAGTCGCATCAGTGATCCAGATATATTCTTAGGTAGTATCACCTGATCAGGGAGATGGTTGATCTCCGGAAGATCAAAGTCAGGAGAGATGACAGGAAGAATAACACGGCGGATCCACTCATGAAAACCTTTCCCTAGAGAGACTTTAAGGGATGTTGGTATGTGATACTACAACAACTGGCCTTAGTGCAAGTGGGAGATTGTTAGTTGTATATATGCCCTAGAGGCCATTATTGTATATGATTGTATATTATAGTGGATGCTTGGACATATATAGGGAGGAATTTCTTGCTCGACATAATAGTAAGCTATCTGGTTACTCTTTACCTTAACATGTATACTTGTACTATCTCTCTGTTACATGTTGATAAAGCCCTTAGGATGTGTACTTGACTACAAGGACTATGATGCAGATCATATTAGTGGGGCTAGGGTAGTCCACAAGTACATCCTTTAATTGTTCCTAATCGAGGGTGTATCGAGACGGGGCATCGATATTCCAGAGTAGACGAGCGTATACGCTTCTTGACCCATTTGATGGGCGATGGATGATCCCATATACATGGGTGTTTGACATCAAAGATGGTATACGGGTGCTTAATGGAGACTGGGTACAATGAACAGGACTCGCCGAGAACTCCTAGATGGTATTATACCTAACGTCATATAGCAGTTCTCTGGTGACACTGGTACATGTTAGTCTGTAGACCCGAGATCGTCATAGAGTCTTGTGTGAGTCCCACTGTGCTTCGATTTCCACCTTACCATGTTCAAGAGAGAATGAAAAACGGTGGTTTTTGGGTACAATCCCGAGTCATATGGAAGCAATGAGTGATAGGAGCGGTTTCGTCTCTCCCGGTATTGGGGGTTGATGTTGCGCTGTGCTCGATTGGCCATAACAGGAAGTCAGTGGCCAGGAATGATACTGGGATTTACTGGTAAGTGTTATCAGTAGTTTCTCGACCCGTTATAAGTCTCACATCGACATGACTTATCAAATTATTGGGGTCTGACGTTTACCACCCCTAGACTAGATATGCGACATATCAGACGAAGAGATCGGACTGTACGGCAGTGTTACTTATTGGATTCACGGGAGTATGAACAAGCTTGTTTGTTGATCTTCTGATCGCTCAATACCCGGGTAGCCGTTACGTCCAGCTAGTACCGGTGACGGCTTGTGGGTGACTGATATGATCATTACCTACTGCCGGCGTATTGACGAGTCTTTAGAGTCCTACACAGAGGTTTCCTAGCTCATGCGAAACGAAGTAGGGCACATATGTGATATGTGCGGGACCGAGATTAATACATGTATGTGATACCGTAATCTAATCTCGCGATACAGGTTATATGTGATATATCCGGATTGTTGAATTAAGTGTTGATTCAATGATATGTTATAAGTATATGTGATATACATATAAATGATATTAGTCGGTTGTATGCGATACAGCCGGGTTATTAAATCAAGTGTTGATTTAATAATTAAATGTATAATTATATATTTAATATATTAATATACATTAACTAATATTAGCTCACTTAAGAAAATGTTTTCTCTAAATACATACAAATATATATGTGATATATATTAATATATTTATTTTTGTGTCATGTTAGATGATACATTGGACTTGGGTGTATGAGACTCATACCTTACTTAAGATATGTGGAATTTAATTATTAAGGGATAAAACAAAATTAGGTTGAAAATGCCATGGTTTGTGATGCTTATGGAAATCTTGACTTAATCCACTAATTTTGTTTTACTCTAAATATTTATTAATCTAACCATTATCTTTAACCATGGTTAAGTCTTTACATGAGTTATATATGATATTTTCTCACCCATGGTTCACACTTGATGATTCACCTTCTTCTTCATCTCCATTATTGCTCTCTAGCTCTCAAGAGTGAAGAAAAAGAAAAAGAAAAAGAGAAAAACAATTCTAAAGTGAGCAAAATTTCTACTTCATCAATCTACACTAGACTAGCCATTTAGTATAGGTTGTTTGCTTCACTAATTCTCAATTAGTGAAGAGATAGCTTGAGTTAGAGATTCTTCGACGTAGATCATCTCTGGCCTCGAAGATCCTTGAGCAAGCTTGTTACTTTCGCCTAGTGGAGCCTAACGAGAGTCCGGGAGACCGCTACTTAGAGCTAAGCGACTACTACACGGAGCTTTAGAAGTGAAGGACCGGTCTACAAAGGTTTTATTCCTTGTTCACTTAGATTAAAGATGTTTACTTGCTTTGTCTAACCTTAATTCTCTAGTTAGATTCTTGGTTTAGGGTTTCTTATGTTAGTTGTATGTAAGCCCTAGAGAACATTATTGTACATGATTGTATATTATAATGGATGCTTGGACATAGATAGAGAGGAATTTCTTGCTTGACATGATAGTATGCTATCTGGTTGCTCTTTGACTTAACATGTAGACTTGTATTGTGATACTGTCTTGCTCTCATATATTGATAAAGCCCTTAGGATGTGTACTTGACTACCAGGACTATGATGGAGATCATACTAGTGGGGCCAGGGTAGTCAATAAGTTCATCCTTTAATTGTTCCTAGTCGAGAGTGTATCGAGATGGGGCATCGATATTCCAGCGTAGACTAGCGTATACTTTTCTTGACCCATATGATGGGCGATGGATGATCCCACATCCATTGGTGTTTGACATCAAAGATGGTATACGGGTGCTCAGTGGAGACTGGGTACACTGAACAGGACTCGCCGAGAACTCTTAGATGGTAATATACCTCACGTCAGATAGCAGTTCTCTGGTGACACCGGTACAGATTTTTCTGTAGACCCGAGATCGTCATGGAGTCTTGTGTGATTCCTACAGTGCTTTGATTTCCACCTTACCATGTTCAAAAGAACGTATAAAACAGTAGTTTTTGGGTACAGTCCCGAGTCATATGGAGGCAATGAGCGATAAGATGGGTTTCGTCTCTCCCGGTATTGGGAGTTGATGTTGCGCTATGCTTGATTGGCTATAACAGTAAGTCCCTGGCCAGGGCTGATACGGAGATTTACTGGTAAGTGTTATCGGTAGTTTCTCGACCCGTTATGAGCCTCACATCGGCACGACTTATCAAGTTACTGGGGTCTAACGTTTACCACCCCTATACTAGATATGCGACATATCAGATGAAGAGACCGGGCTGTACGGTAGCGTTACTTATTGGATTCGCAGGAGTATGAACAGGCTTGCTTGTTGATCTTCTGATCGCTCAATACCCGGATGACCATTACATCTACCAGTACCGCTGATGGCTTGTGGGTGACTGATATGATCACCACATACTGCCGGCGTATTGACGAGTCTTTAGAGTCCTATACAGAGATTTCCTGGCTCAGGAGAAACGAAGTAGGAGCACACATGTGATATGCGCGGGACCGAGATTAATATGTGTATGTGATACCGTATTCTATTCTCGCGATATATGATATCGGTCGGTTTTATGTGATATAGCCGGGTTATCGAATCAAGTGTTGATTCGATAAATTGATACAAATGATATTAGTCGGTTATATATGATATAGCCGGATTATTAAATCAAGTGTTGATTTAATAATTTAATGTATAATTATATATTTGATATATTAATTTACATTAACTAATATTTTCTCACTTAAGTATTTCTTTTTTCTCACTTGTGCACATTTGATATATATGTGATATATATTATTGTGTCATGCTTGTTGATACATGCAACATGGGTGTATAAGACTCACACCATACTTATGATAATGTGGGGTTTATTTATTTAAAGTAAATCAAATAATTAGTTGGAAATTAGTCACATGGTTAGAGCTTAGTGGAAGCTTGTAGAACCATTGACTTAGTCCACTAGTTTTGTTTTACATTAGATATTTATTAACCCAACCATTATCTTAAGCCATGGTTAAGTCTCTACAAGAGTTAGTATGAGATATTATCTCACCCATGGTTGCTATTCTCAATTATTCTATTATTGATTTCATCTTCTTCTTCATCAAGAGAGAGCTCTCTAAGTTTTTGAGGAGGTGAAGAAAATTAGTGAGAAAAATATTTTTAAAGTGAGCAAAATTCCTACTTCATCAACCTACACTAGATTAGCTATTTAGTTTAGGTTGTTTGCTTCACTAATCCCTAATTAGTGAAGAGGTAGCTTGAGTTAGTGTCTCCTCGATGTAGATCATCTTCGGCCTCGAAGACTTCAAGCAAGCATGTTCATTTCATCTTGAAGAGCCTTACTAGAGTCCGAAAGATCACTACTTGGAGTGAAGGGACTACTACACAGAGCTATTGAAGTGAAGGACCGGTCTACAAATGTTGTATTTCTTGTTCACTTTGTATGTAAATTTGTTTACATGCACGCTAAAATTTTGAATACGGCATGGTTGATGCATCCCGAAACCCAGTAGTCGTGTTAGGTAACCCTACAGTGGTATCAGAGCCAAGCTAGAGAATTAGATGATATTTGTAGAATTACGAAACCGAAACAACTCCGAAATCTCGAAACAAAAACACAAGTTTCTGTCGAAATTTTCAGGTCCTCTAAAAAATTTTTAAGCAGTTGAAGAATGTTGCATACGATGTAACATGAACACGAGACCAAAATGAACCCATTTCGCCGGATTTAACCCGGCGAAATGCTTGGAAAAACTGGCCTGGCCAGTTCTGGCTTGTTGTTTGGGCTTCGTTTTGGTTCGGTGTTCCAGTCTCTGGGTTTTGGTGTTACAGGTGTTGCTTGTTTTTACTGAGATTGCATGTGATGTTATCTTTATGTAAAGGCAATTCGGAGTGCTTCGTAGTCGTAATTCTAACATCATTTCGGGTAATCTTGACGACGTTAAAAAGTTCGAACGAATATCAGATACCCATTTTTCTCCCTCGCTGGAAATTTTCCAAGAGTTGGAATTTTCGAAGTTATAAATATTGCAAGTAATTCTATGGACCCTCTAGAAGAACAAAACCTAAATCGATTCTATGACCGTCGGAACCGCTGCCAAACCCTAGAGTTTGCGGTATTTCCACGACGCCATAGGTGAGGCAAGGGTTGGTCCTTCTACGGTTGGTCCATAGGTACTGTGGCATATTCTGAGTTTTTTTAAACTGTGCTCACGTGTTGAGCTCTCTGGGGAAATTTTGGGTGTTTGTTGATTCGATCGGAATGTTTAACATCGTCTACCTATCTATGTGATGTGATATAATATTTGGAATCTACACTAATTAGATTTTGTGAAAATTGATTAGTTGCTTGTAAATTTAACATTTCGGTCTCGGAAGGAATCAGGAATCTTGTTGAATTACCTGATTTCTTTTGAAAATGTGTTTTCATGAGTGAGACCCAAATGTAAGATTTACAATGTTAGGCATGAAATCCGAAATATGAGATATTCCGGGTTTATGATATCTAAGGGCTGTGTCGATTCCAAATGTTGTAGTTTGACATTTTCTTTTCTGCGACCGTAAGTGTAATAAGTGGTGTATCGCCGGTTTCGTTACTATATGTCAACGACAATTGGGATATGCATATTTACTTACGTTAATGGCATGTGATGTTATGTGTTGCTGGGATATGTTATATTGGATCGTCGTGTTTTGAATAGCCGGGGTTTTTTGCGTGAGATGAGAGTTTTTCATTTTCATTCATGTAAAAACTTGTATGTATTATTCTTTTATTGGGGCACTTCCGGGTTGAGGATGATCTCACCATTGTTGTATATTATTTACTTTTTCGCATTAGGATAGACCCAAGGTGTGGAGCACAAGTAACCGGGTTCTAGAGTCCAGTGGGAGACCATCTCGAGGAGTTGAGACCGGGTCACCTAACTCTAGAATTGATAGGGTTGCTTGCCGCTCTCGTAGGCGTATAGGGATGTGGGTTTGGCTATCCATCATAACCGTGGAATCCGTATTTTTTACTGGATTAAATGAAAACACGGAATTCCTAGTATATCCGATATTTCATATGTTGACTTCTGCTGCTGATATTCTGTGATATGATCACTTTATATGCGTGAGACGAATGCTTTATTATTATATATATGATATATAATAAACGTTGCTTATGTTTTACACCTGCGCTAGTCCAGCCCAGCTATGTCATTAGTTAAGTAACCTAATGGTGCATAACGGGACACTGTGGCGAATGCAGATGGCATAAGCATACGTTGTATTTTCATTTCTTCTGTGATACTTAGGAAGCATAAATGATGGGACTTCATTAATGAGATTAATGAAAGAAAAGAAACCTAAAGATGTTGTAGAATCAATTTTTCAAAAAGGGTAGCTCTAGTTTTTGTTTTGCATAGCGGTATTCCTTGCAGAATATCCAGCACCGCATTCGATGAGGAAAGAGCCGAGATCTCTTTACTGGGAGTGACTTCTTTAGCAAAAAGCTAGCAGATGCTACAACCCACTCGGTTTTTCTTTTGATTGATTCTCTAGTTCTTGCTTTGCATAGTAGTATTCATGAATATCCAACACCTCATTCGATGAGGAAAGAGCTGAGATCCCTTCACCGGGAGTGACCTCTTTAGCGAAACTAGCAAAACCCTAAAAAACACTCCTTTTCAAAATCACTTGATTCTACAACGATATCAAGTTCATTACGCAAAAGGTTTTCTTAAAAACCTGTCGTAGCCTTCCGTCATTTCAGATAAGTGCTATTTAGTATTCGTGCTACGTTTGTTGACTATGTTAAGGCGTAGTGTGCAGTAGCTAATTAGTGCTTATCTGCTAAAGCATGTGATGCGATTGGATTAGGGTAGTCGTACGATATTGTTGACTACGTTAAGGGTCGTACGGGTGGGTTTAATTCAATCAGGAAATGACGGTTTGAACTTGGCTAGCGCTTATGATTTGTTGACTATGTTAAGGTCATAAGTTGCTAGGGGAAAAATATTATCGGGAATTTCAAGTGTTGAAATTTTCAGTGAGATTGCATACCTTCTATGAGATAGTTGGATCCCGATACTCACAGCGAGTAAGAGTTACTCCTGAAAGAGTTTTACACATCACAATTAGCCATTCAAGTAGGTGTCTAGAAAGGTGTTAACGGGGTTACGCCCCTGGGAAAACGAGGTTTATTTTAATTAGGTCCGTGCGAAAGCACGGGGAACCTCCCTCAAAGTTCCGACACTGGCCTGGCTGAAAGATTGGCGAACTTGTAAGGTGTAATTAATCCCGGCTAGACTTACCTTTTAGAGTTTGAAGGATGATTTAATAAAAACAGTGGGAGCCATCCTGATTAGATAAGATAATAACCAATCTAATCTTGGAAGAGCATACGCTAAATGTTTTCTTCTCTCTCTCTCTCCAGGCAGCGACCATGTCAGGCCTTAATCAAGATAATAATATGGATGTATTGACCGAACCTGCTTATTATATTGAGCTGGGGAACGTTGGTTCCGCTCCAACGTATAATTGTTATAAGTCCGAGCAAGAAATAGGGGAATATCCGGATTCTCACGCCTCCCAAACGAAGAATGAGTATGTTGATGCATCTTCTTCGGGTGTGTTAGTTACCGAGAACTGTTTCAGTACACTCGACGTCCTGGGTATTAGATACCGGATCGGGATCCCACATATGTAATATGTTGCATGGGCTAAGGAAAGGTATAGAACTGGGAATGGATGATCATTCTGTAAGAGTAGGGAATGGTGCAAATGTTGCAGCCAAAGCAGTTGGCGAATATCACCTTGTATTACCAAATGGTATTACATTGATTCTGAATGAATGTTATTACATACCGACCCTGATATTCAATATTATATTAGTTTCTTTATTAAGTAAAGAAGGATATAATTTTGTATTACAGAATAATGTTATGAACATTTTTCTGAATCAAAAGTTGATTGGATCAGGCTCGTTAAGTAATGGCATATACGTTCTAAATCAAACCACAGTTCTTAACGTACAAAATACACACAAGAGGAAGAGTTTAGAAATGAACGAATTCTTCTTGTGGCATTGTAGACTAGGTCATATCAATGCGATACGACTGGCTAAGTTATATACGGATGGATATTTGAATCCGTTCGAATTTTCATCTTATGAAACTTGCCAGTCATGAATCAAAGGCAAGATGACCAAAACTCCGTTTACTGGATACGGAGAAAAAGTTACGGAACTCTTGGGACAAATACATAGTGATGTATGCGGTCCCATATCTACACATGCCATAAATGGTTCCTCGTACTTCATTACATTCACTGACGATCTCTCAAGATACAGACATGTGTTCATGTTGAAACACAAGTCTGAAGCTTTTGAGAAATTCAAAGCATATAAGTATGAAGTCGAGAACCAAATGGGTAAAAGTATTAAAATCCTTCGATCTAATCAGGGAGGAGAATACTGAGCAATGAGTTCGTAGACTATTTAAAGGAGAATGTGACTCTCTCTCAGCTTACTCCTCCGTATACACCACACCACAACGGTATATCGGAGCGGAGGAATCGCACATTATTAGATATGGTGCGCTCTATGATGAGCACCGTTGAGTTACCTATTTTCTTTTGGGGTTATGCACTTGAGACAGCTGCATACCTATTGAATTAAGTTTCATCTAAATCAGTGTCTATAATGCTATATGAGATATGGAGGGGAAAGAGACTATATCTTAAAAGAGTTAAGTTATGGGGTTATCCGGCCTATGTTAAAAAGCAAAATCCGGACAAACTCGAGGCACGATCAGTTCTTTGCAAGTTTATGGGATATCCAAAGAATTCACAAGGATCTATTTTCTACCATGCTGAGGAATAAAAGGTGTTTGTTTCTCAATACGCCACCTTTTTAGAAAAGGAATTTCTTGTAAAAGAAATTAGTGGTAAAGAGGTAGAGCTGGAAGAAGTTCCAGCATTACAAACTGCAACTGATGATTTATTGGAACCAGCGGATTCGATAGTTCCCAACGAAGTTCAGCCTCTCCGCCGATCTAGTAGGGTTCCTCACCCACCCGAGAGATACTACGGTTTTCTCATTGATGGTGGGAGCGAGGATTGTATTATGGATGATGATAATCCAACTAGCTTCGAGCAGGCCATCACGAGTGGGGACTCTGTGAAATGGCTGGATGCAATGCGATCTGAGATGGAATCCATGTACACCAACAAAGTATAGACTTTGGAAGATGCTCCTAAAGGGGTAAAACCCATCGGGAGCAAGTGGATCTTCAAGAAAAAACTTGGTGTAGATGGAAAAGTTAAGACTTTCAAAGCTAGACTTGTAGCAAAAGGTTTTCGTCAACGACCAGATATGGATTATGTTGAAACCTTTTCTCCAGTGGCTATGCTTAAGTCCATCCGGATCCTACTTGCCATTGCTGGATACCATGTCTACGAAATCTGGCAGATGGATGTTAAGACCGCCTTTCTAAATGGTGATTTAGAAGAGAGCGTGTGCATGACTCGGCCAGAGGGCTTCATGGACAGTGGGAGCAGCGGAAATGTGTGCAAGCTACTTAAATCAATATACGGGTTAAAGCAGATATCGCGGAGTTGGAACATCTGTTTTGATGTGGTAGTCAAAGAGTTTGACTTCGTCAATAACATAGATGAACCTTGTATATACAAGAAGGTGGCAGAGAGTATGGCCGTCTTCCTCGTATTGTACGTGGATGACATACTCTTGATAGGAAATGATGTTCCTATACTGCACTCGGTCAAGCTCTTCTTATCATAAAGATTCTCTATGAAGGATCTAGGTGATGCCTCCTACATCTTAGAGATTAAGATCTATAGAGATAGATCTAAACGGATGTTGGGATTATCCCAATCTAGGTATATTGACACCATACTGAAGAGATTTAGTATGAAGGATTCCAAGCATGGGAATTTATCTACGATCTCAGGAATCACTCTCTCCAAAGAGATGTCTGCCAAGACTGATTTGAAGAGAGCCCGCATGCAAGGGATACCTATGCTTCGGTAGTAGGCTCTATCATGTACGCGATGTTATGTACCATACCCAATGTAGCATACTCACTAGGTGTAGTGAGTAGGTATCAATCAGATCCTGGGAAGAATCACTGGATAGCCGTGAAGAACATTCTTAAGTACTTGAGAAGGACTAAAAAGATGTTCTTGGTGTATGGTAACGGTGAACTCCAAGTGGAGTCCTTTACCGACTCGAGCTTCCAGAGTGATAAGGACGACTCTAAGTCAGTCTCGGGTTTTTTCTTCACCCTCAATGGAGGGGCGGTTTGTTGGAAAGGTTCCAAGTAAGAAACCGTGGCAGACTCGACGATGGAGGCTGAATACATCGCTGCCAACGATGCTGCGAAAGAGGCTGTCTGGATGAAGAAGTTCATAACCGAACTTGGTGTGGTTCCGTCCATCGAGCATCCAATACCTTTGTATTATGATAACAATGGAGCTGTGGCTTTGGCCAAGAAACCCAGGTCCCATCAGCGATCCAGGAATATTTTGAGGCGGTATCACCTGATCCGGGAGATAGTTGATCGCCAGGAGATCGAGGTCAGGAGAGCTGACATGAAGAATAACACGGTGGATTCACTCACTAAGGCCATACCCCAGATACAATTTGAGAGACTTTTCGGGATGTTGGGTATCAGATACTACAACAACTATCCTTAGTGCAAGTGAGAGATTGTTAGTTTTATGTATGCCCTAGAGGCCATTATTGTACATGATTGTATATTATAATAGATGCTTGGACATATATAGAGAGTACTTTCTAGATCGACATGATAATAAGCTATCTGGTTGCTCTTTGTCTTAATATGTGGACTTGTATTGTGATACTGTCTTGCCCTCACATGTTGATAAAGCCCTTAGGATGTGTACGTGACTACCATGACTATGATGGAGATCATACTAGTGGGGCCAGGGTAGTCCATAAGTTCATCCTTTAATTGTTCCTAGTCGAGAGTGTATCGAGACGGGGCATCGATATTCCAGAGTAGACTAGCGTATACGCTTCTTGACCCATATGATGGGCGATGGATGATCCCACATCCATTGGTGTTTGACATCAAAGATGGTATACGGGTGCTAAGTGGAGACTGGGTATATTGAACAGGACTCACCGAGAACTCTTATATGGTATTATACCTAACGTCATATAGCAGTTCTCTGGTGACACTGGTACAGGTTAGTCTGTAGACCCGAGATCATCATGGAGTCTTGTGTCATTCCCACTGTGCTTTGATTTCCACCTTCCCACGTTCAAGAGAATGTGCAAAATGATGGTTTTTGGGTACAATCCCGAGTCATATGGAGGCAGTGAGCGATAGGAGGGGTTTCGTCTCTCTCGGTATTAGGGGTTGATGGTGCGCTGTGCTTGATTGGCTATAACAGGAAGTCCCTGGCCAGGGCTGATACGGAGATTTACTGGTAAGTGTTATCAGTAATTTCTCGACCCGTTATGAGCTTCACATCGGCACGACTTATCAAGTTACTGGGGTATGACGTTTACCACCCCTAGACTAGATATGCGACATATCAGATGAATAGACCGGACTGTACGGTGGTGTTAATTATTGGATTCGCAGGAGTATGAGCAGGCTTGCTTGTTGATTTTCTAATCGCTCAATACCCGGGTGGCCGTTATGTCTAGCAGTACCGCTGACAGCTTATGGGTGACTGATATGATCACCACCTACTGCCGGTGTATTGACGAGTCTTTAGTGTCCTACACAGAGATTTCCTGGCTCAGGCGAAACGAAATAAGAGCATATATGTGATATGTGCGGGACCGAGATTAATACGTGTATGTGATACCGTATTCTATTCTCGCGATATGTGATATTGGTCGGTTATATATGATATAACCGGGTTATCGAATCAAGTGTTGATTCGATAAATTGCTACAAATGTATAACATTTCAGAAAAATAAAATATTATTTTTGGGAATTTTTATAATTAAATAATAAATATTATGAATATTTGATAATGCGGTATAATTAATTTCTAATTAATTGGGAAATATTTGGAAAATTATAGGAATTTCTGAAATGAGGGTCTTTTATGTGATTTAGGCAAATTATGAATTTTTATAATTAATTATATTCACTTTTAATGCTAATCGCGATTTGATATCACTAATCGTGTATTAAGCCGGATTTGTGCACATGACATGCACCATGTCATTTTTCACACTTGTTAATTTTTTCCTACCATGATTCTTTTGTGTATAGTTATTTATTTTGGGGTTTTAAAAAGAAAAGATAAGATAAAGGAAAACAAAAGAAAAGAAAAGAAAAAGAAAAAGGGAAATGATAAAGAAATGGGTATGGGCATGAGAAAGAGAAAGAGGAGGGGTCAAATCTTGGTCATGGCTCTTGTTCCCTTCATTATTTTCTCTTCATCTTTCCCTCTCCCCCAACTATGGCAGCCCTCTTCAATCCCCCTCCTCTACCTCCACACAATTCCATGAAAAACTCATCAAAATTCCATCCCCACTTCATTAAAAACAGGCACAAGCTCATTACAAGCACTTTGGAACAAGAAAAATTTGATTTTGAAGACTAACGAAAACTCAAGAAAATTTTTGAGTTGCCAAATGAGGTAATTCTTGTATCATTAGCGTAGTGCTTCAATTGCTTTTGCATCTATGTTAGTTTAGAGTGGGTTAAATGAGATTTAGTGAGCTTTGAAAATTCTAAATTGAGGATTAGGGTTTGCGTTGAATCCAAAGGTGAAATTGAGGCTTAATAGTGACCTTAAACCCCTGTGGTGTGTGATTAAAGACCAAAACCTGTGAGTAAAACCCCAATTCACAAACTTAGAAACCCCGATATCGGGAATTTATTGAAATTGTGAGGAGAATTGGAGATCTGCTAACACCCGGAGCCTCTGAAAATTATTTAGCAAACACAGTGAGACAAGCAGGCAACCTAGATGATAACCCCAAGACCCGAGACCCTAACTCCTTCACATGGCCACAATTTTATTCATTCTGGCCGCAAATTGCGGCCAGAGCAGGGAAGTATGGGTTAGTTCTTGGTACATGGCTTTATCTCCAGTAAATTAGACCTTCTATATATGCAAAATTGGCTAATTTCACCTAAGGTAAAATCTGGAAGTGTTTTACGAAGTTTCTAAATTCGTTTTGCGGCTTTTACTGAAATGGGTTTGGTATTTGTGTTTTATCCCGGCCACTTGACGTTTGTACGTCGGTATCGGGAGTTGTTTGATTATTTTTGCATGCGTAAACTATAGGTTTTGACCTATGTGTGATTCGTGCGATATTTTGATATTCGTGCGCGATTTCTATTTACGATGTCGTGTGATATATATGTAGGTACCCCCACGTGGACTTCGGATGATGAAGAAAAGGATGGCGACATCGACTTCGACAAGCGATGATCAGGTGAGTAGATATATATCTACGGGGAAGTCGGGTGGATGGCGTATAGCACCCCCGCAGGTTCGTAGTATAGAACGCGAATGCTTTATGATTTTATATATTTATATACGGATGTGATATGAGATGAGTTTACCTAGTAAGAAATATTTAGATGACTTTGGGTTAGTTTAGCGTACTTGTAAGATAGTGTTTTAGTTAGTTTCTTATTCGCGAACCCTAGAGTAGTGATTTGCATACACGCACACACACACGCATACATTGTATTTTCTTCTGCGTAAATGGGGATATGTATACACACACACACACACACACATAGGTATGGGACTATGTGTGTGTATGTATGTATGTGTGTGTGTGTGTGTGTGTGTGTATAAGTATACATATACATGGATTATGAGGATAGTATATAATATTTGGAGATGAGTCGATGTGTTTGGGCACGATGCCATGAGATCGGTGATGTGATTTGGATCGTATTATGAGATACGACACGATGTTATAGCGGGTCTGTAGGCGATGTGTTGTCATACACACGCATATATATATGTAGATGGTATCAGTATGTACTAGACTTTAGATCAGAACCCCAGTTCATAATATGATGATAAGAATACCAGATAAATAATGAGATAAATGTGATATTCGACCCGTACCCAGATTGGGATGCCGTACGATAGATTTACCGTACGAGCTATATATTGTTGATAGATCCGCACTCTTGACTCGAGGAGGTCATATTATATATTGTATCGTATGTGATACTATTGAGGCGGGATCGCCGACTATTATATTTACATATATATAGACTCAGATTTAGGTGGTTTCCTTACCTTTTCGACTAGTCTGTTAGTTTAGTCATGTAGTTACTTAGTAGATGTTAGACTGAGCACGAGTTATACTTATTTCCAAAACTAACGAATCGTGAGTATTTTAAAGACAGGCCAAAGGATACTACGGATATTTCAAAGGATGTACTTTTTCATAAAAACACCGTAGCCCTATTTTCTAAACACCACGATTTGTGCGATTTCAGATACCAAAAAATGTATGACTCGTATATAGGAATGCATATTTCTTTATTGCTGCATTTACTATTCATTTTCCATTTATTCTGCTGTTCGCATTGCATTGCATGCTTATATGTATTTTCGTTAGTAATGATGAAACTTGTTGTTAGGACACCAGCACCATTACCGATGATGCGTATACTCCACGTACACTCGCTTGTCGGCTCACACACGTCTTCATCGGTAATTTCCATGTCACTACACAGTAGAATTGCAGCAATCATGATATGACTCTTTGCATAATTTTACTTACTATAGTTACATATACACCTTTATACGATATTGCATTCGACTTTAGAAAAATTGGGAACCGCAAGATATATTTTAAAACTGGATTCATTTGAAAGAGCGGTTTTCCCTTGATATGCGCATATTACTGTTCCATGTTGCGTGATATACGGATATGCTTACATTCTGTTATATGTCGTATACATCATGCTTTATGATTATACGCATTGAGATATGTTGTTTTCATGAGATTTCTGGATTTTGAGAACCGTGGTCATTTCAAAAGAAAGTACGTATTGTTTTAAAAACCCAGTTTCTCTTGATATGATATTTTAGTGCGTCCATCATGAGTTTTCTCGATTCTGAGACGTGTGATATGTGAAACCCGAATCGAGGAGGCAGATGATCTGTTTGCGGATTCATGGTGGACCCGGTATGGTACCCCGGGGCGAGAGAGAGATTTCGTAGGGATGACGATGAGCCTGGCTGAGGGGCTACTACCTACCGGTGATAATATTTGGACCTGGCGGTTATCTGAAGGATACCGACCGGAGTCATGAGATGGATATAGGCCGATCCGTACTGCCGGAGCCCGCGGGCCGATCCCGAAGATGATACGGAGCCTGATATATGAGGATTTACGTATCGATGCTGGACACGGGTTTCATGAGGTTTCGAGTGTCGATGCTGGACAATCAGGTTCCATGATTTTGTTGTGTCGCGAGGGACACACGTTGATTATATCCTCATACTTTTATGCATATGCTTTTATGATATTTACATTCCTGATGTTGTTGTGTCATTGGTTTACACGTGAACGAGATCCACATGCATACATACATTGATTATATGGTGGACGAGATCCACATGCATACATACATTAATTTATGGTTGGATGATATCCACATGCTGATAGGCGTTTATTTATGTAGTTGGCACATATGCAGTTACGGTCACCCTAGATATCATAGTATTACCTTTATAATATAATTGACCTAGGAAATCGTTATTTTATTCAATTTCTACTTGATGATGTTTTCTACTCACGAGTTGCAACTCACCCCCGTTGTGCCACAGTTCTTGCAGATTTTACCGTACAGGTTTCGTTGTGGCTTTGCTGGCACACTGCTTCATTTCGGGTGATTGCTTTGGTAGGTAGGTTCACTTGCATCATGACCACCATTGTACTTTATTTATTCAGTTGTATCTAGTAACTCTATCAACCAGACTTGTATATTATTTCAGACTTAGAAAACAAGTTGTTATTCTTTCGACCTTAGAGTCGTGCGTTGTATTATTAGGGGTTTTCTTGTTGATTTGAGTTTCTTTTTGAGTTTTGATCCTCGCCCTTCGGTGTTGTATATTATATTGCTTGCGTGGTTGTGACCGCCAATTAGCGAAGAGCTAGCTCCCGCTTGGGGATGTTTTTATTCATATTATGCATGTTGTACCCTTTTTGGGGCCAGTATTTACAAAGGAAACTCTGCCGAAATTTTCAGAAAATACTTGAGATTTTAAAAATGCATACTTCGGCTTATTTTATTAAAAGCACTTGCTTTAAATTAAGTTTTCTTCACTTCTTCCTTAAAATGGTTTAGATTTCTAGGATTTTTGGCTTACTTGAATTAGATGGGGTCCTATAGACTTCATATGATTCAAGTGCCAGTCACGTTTCATTTCGGGTCATGAAAAAATGATATTAGTAGGTTATATATGATATAGCCGGATTATTAAATCAAGTGTTGATTTATGTATAATTATATATTTGATATATTAATTTACATTAACTAATATTAGCTCACTTAAGTATTTCTTTTTCTCACTTGTGCACATTTAATATATATGTGATATATATTATTGTATCATGCTTATTGATACATGCAACATGGGTATATGAGACTCACACCATACTTATGATAATGTGGGGTTTATTTATTTAAAGTAAATCAAATAATTAGTTGGAAATTAGTCATATGGTTAGAGCTTAGTGGTAGCTTGTAGAACTATTGACTTAGTCCACTAGTTTTGTTTTACATTAGATATTTATTAACCCAACCATTACCTTATGCCATGGTTAAGTCTCTACAAGAGTTAGTATGAGATATTATCTCACCCATGGTTTCTATTCTCAATTATTCTATTATTGATTTCATCTTCTTCTTCATCAAGATAGAGCTCTCTAGGTTTTTGAGGAGGTGAAGAAAATTAGTGAGCAAATTCCTACTTCATCAACCTACACTAGATTAGCCATTTAGTTTAGCTTGTTTGCTTCACTAATCCCTAATTAGTGAAGAGGTAGCTTGAGTTAGTGTCTTCTCGACATAGATCATCTTCGGCCTCGAAGACTTCAAGCAAGCATGTTCATTTCACCTTGAGGAGCCTTACTAGAGTCCGGAAGATTACTACTTGGAGCGAAGGGACTACTACACGGAGCTATTGAAGTGACGGACCGATCTACAAAGGTTGTATTCCTTGTTCACTTTGTATGTAAAGTTGTTTACATGCTAGCATAACCCTAGTTCTCTAATTAAGATTCTAAGATTAGGGTTCTTTAGCATGCTAAAATTTTGAATACGGCATGGTTGATACCTTCCAAAACCCAGTAGTCGTGCTAGGTAACCCTACATCTTAGCACTCTAGATTTTTAAAATTGCATGCTTGATGCCTTATAAAACATACTGAGGATGCTAAGGAACACTACACGATTTGACATAGAGCAGCAATTTATCCATCTACAACAGGGTTCAATGTGGACCAAATCCGTAGATGAATATGATGCTGAGTTTACCATGCTCAATAGGTTCGCAGCACATTTGATATCAACTGCAGAGATCAGGTCCAGAAGATTTCAGCAAGGGTTAGATCCGAAAATCCAAGCTGTCTTATCTACAGGGGATTTCCCAACCCACGAATTGGCTGTGAAAGCTGCCCGCCGGTATGAGGCTGTGGTAAAGATGAAGGGCAGACCCCACTCTGCCGGGATGAAGCACCCTGCCACTCTGATGGCAGGAGGAGCCTCTTAAAGGCCATAATTTATGCCCACGTCACGACCTAATTTAGGAACGCGACCGGCACTTAAATCACACAACATCTAAAAGCGTAACGTAATTCACGTAAGACGATAACCCAGAAATCTAAACCATAAAAAATAGAAAGATTAAACAATTAAAACATTTGCTAAAACATTTGAAAATCTTAAGTTATAGAATCTCAACTTAATTTATTTTCTTAAAAATTTCGGCAACATCTCCTTTGTAAAACCTAGGCCCAAACGGGTACAATCATAGAATAAATATAACGGGAATAATTCACGCCAAAAGGCAGAACACAACCACAACAAATTTATATATATATATATATATATATATATATATATATATGATGACGTAGCGAAGGAATAAGCAATAAAGAAGTGAAACAACATCACAACATAAATAAAATAGCCGGCTCATACGAGCTCGACACCCAGAGTCACAAATAATACAATATCGATCCTCACAAACTTGTCTCTAAGTCAATATACATGAAAGTGGTGGATGGAGAGTACTAGATACAATAATATATACAATGATATCATACGGTGTCACAACCCAAAGTTTGGATGTGACCGGCACTTAGATTGTATAATATCTCAAGATAATTACACAACCCGAGTAAGCCAAAAACCAAGATCAAACCCCTTTTTACGGAAATTTTATGAAAATTTAGTTTTTAAGTAGAAATCACAGTTTTAAGTAATTTAGATCTTAACAGTAACTCACTATTGAATTTATAATAAAACAATCATAAAGTGTTAAGCTTGGTTACATCCCTAGTTGGGATCAACAATATTAACAGCGGAAATAAGTATACAACTTATATGACATCAAAAGAATCTCAGACATAAGTAAAAGAAATACCATTTAACATAACTAAGCGATCTCATCTGTCAAATAATATACATACAACCACCACTCTCGTTCTAAGTCATAATACATGGTCTGATGGAGATATTCTAGATTCAATATACAATACCAAAAGAAAAGATTACTACATAGGTAACCCACCTAGCAAAGATGCGATAAAAGCTGATAAGTGGATCTGCACTGCGGCTAACCGTCCACTCTACCCCTGCAAGGAACTGTGGCACAACGGGGGTGAGTTTCCAACTCAGTGAATATAACTAAAATATAACGGCTGATAATGTAAATATGACGAACTAGAACTAATTTCAACAATAGTGAATGCGATACATGATAACAAGTGAAAGAATGAATATGAAATACTCAATGTATGAATCAAAACCGAAATCTCATCAATTGTTTTCTAAATCATGTTCAATTTTCCGTGTCTAATCATCGACACAAATCTTCAGTGTTCCATCAGGCATCATTTCTCGAACGATCCTGTAATCAATAACACCAGTCGGTATCATCTAGATATCTGCCGTGTTTCATAACTGTCTCCGGAATCGAGTATCCTCGTTAGGCTCCCCGCCTAAAGTGTGGCTATCCTGCCCCTGGGTTTCGACCGGGTCTACCATGTATCCAACTGTATCCCCACCGATTCAGTCTGGATAAAATTGTAAATCCGTAACCGTATACCCACCGACTCGGTCCGGAATAAAACCAAATCATAAAAACGACATATCATGGTGGACGTGATACATAATCATGAAAATCACTGATTTTTCGTAATAGTATATGAAAACTTAAAACCATAAATCCTCAATAATACAAATACCTCTTATATCAACTACTAATACTTGAATACGAAATATGATGTCATATATTCTAATTACTACAACTATTGACTACTTAAGGTATGATAAGAATCATTTTTAACAGAATAATTTCTAAGTGTGAAGTGACACGTTAATATCGACAAGATGTAGTGTAACATGTAGATATGTGCATGTGCGGCATAACTCGTCGATATTGGTGCAGTGTTCTAACAAATATTAATCCTAGAGATATATATATAGATTTAAGCATGCATATGATAAAGTTAACATACAAAAGCAAAATTTGAATTTAAATCTAACTATGGGCGTATCACGCCATCTTTATAAGATCCCCCGGTAGATGTTTAGTCTACTCACCGGAATACGTCGTAAACTACTCAGAAATCGCCAATCCTTTTCATTTCCTTGCGGCCTCCGAAGTTCCCGTATTTGAATCTAACATCGGGATTTACTTGAATAAGAAAACGGCTAACTTCGATACGATGAAAACATGAAATACACGTTGTACGTTCTAATTACAATATGTATGACTATTGCAAACGATCTTACACTCATTTTAACTGGAATTTAACCCAACGCTGTTTCGTAACAGAAAACAGAACGCGTTACGAATTTACCGTATCATACTTTAGAACTTTGATCCCTTTTCCGATATTAGTTCCCAGATTTTATATACAGTTAAATTAACTATTTTAAACAATACCAAAATATCCTAACAATGATACAGAGACCTACCCAAAAACCCCAAAACACCCATCTCTTCCAAAAATCCGGCGATGCCGGAATTGGCCATGGTCTCGCCGGCCAAAATCGGAGCCCCCCTGCTCGTTTTCTCATGGTTGATTCTAAGTTTAGTCTATAAGATTTAGGCACGGTTTGGTTAATTTTATTTTTCTCTGAATCATAGCAGATTATTACAGAGCTAAGTTTTACCAAAAATACTATATTTCGATATTCGATTTCTAATTTTCTTACAACTACAGAGCTAAAATCTACTGAGTTTAAGCATTTTATCTACTGAGGATAGTTGAAAGGCTTCCTTCAAGACACCCAATTCCTTAGCTCCTAGCTTGATGTTGGAACTCCTTAGCCATTTTCTCCTTCTCACTTCTCTTTTCTTTTACTTTTCTTTTCTTATTCTTAGTTTTCTTTAACCTTTGAAATTTTCTGAATGATTAACTTATTAAAATGATCTGAACACACTATATAAATGGAAAAGAGAAGGGTGAGGTGTAGTAGGAGGTGTCACCAACAAGGGTGTGCCACTTTCATGTAAGGAGAAGGTGTTGTGCATGAAGGGTGCATGCAAGAATGAGGTGGCCTTGTATTATCTTTTCAATTGTGTTAATTTGTGATAAAATTCTGATCTAAATTATTACCTAACTCCTTTTCCACTTACACCCGTACAATTTCAAGTTTGGATATATTTCCTAAATTTTACAAAAAGACCCTTCACTACCTAGTTTATTATATAAACACCATTTAATTAAAATGAAGCTAAATTTATCATTAAAACCCTTGTAATTGATTTATGTTACATGCTAAAATTTCAATTTAATTTGTTTCACATACTATTTATGAAAATGTATTATTTGGTTTTAATAACTTTTTAATTTAACATTTTATTATTTAATTAATTAATTTTATTTATTTCTAAATTTTCAAAATGCTACAATATTCCCCCCTTAAGAAAATTCAGTCTCCGAATTTAAAACTTAACTAGATGTACCTTCAAAAAGATATGGAAATTTCTTTCGCATCGCATCCTCAGTCTCCCAAGTGATCTCTTCACGATTTGTTCCTCGCCAAAGAACCTTTACAGATGGAAATACCCTTGATCTCAGTTTGTTTGCCTGCCGGTCTAGAATAGCTACAGGCTGCACTGTGTACGATAAATCGGGCTCAAGCTGTAAAGTCTGATGCTGGATCGCGTAAGAAGGATCGTGAAGATACTTGCGAAGCATAGATTCTTGAAACACCGGATGCACATCGGGAAAACTCGGTGGAAGAGCTAACGGATAAGCTACAACACCCACTCTCTCCAGAATCTCATAGGGTCCGACATATCTGGGGCTGAACTTTCTATTTTTCCCGAAACGCATCACACCTTTCATCAGAGATACCCGAAGGAACACATGATCTCCCACATCAAACTCGAGTCTACGACGTCGTCGATCTGCATAAGATTTCTGTCTGCACTGGGCCGCTCTCATTCTGTCTCGTATCAGCTGAATCTTTTCCGTACTCTCATGTACTATCTGCGGTCCCAAAATGCTACTCTCTCAGTTCCGTCCAGCAAACGGGCGATCGACCTTTCCTCCCATACAAAGCTTCAAAGGGTGCCATCTAGATCGTCTCCTGAAAACTGTTGTTGTACGGAAATTCTATCAAAGGTAGGTGACGATCCCAACTACCACCGAAATCAAGGCTGCAAGCACAAAGCATATCCTCAAGAGTCTGAATGGTCCGCTCTGACTGACCATCCGTCTGTGGGTGAAAAGTGTAGGGTTGCTAGGCACGCGCACAAGGGTCTACGAGGCATCAACCATGCCCGATTAAAAATTTAGCCGTGCCGAACAACCCGAATACGGAACTTTAAACTAGAGATTAGGCGAAAACAAGTATGCTAAACACTTTAACACTAAGTGAGAGGGATTACAACCTTTGTAGATCCGGTCCTTCACTTCATATACTCCGTGTTGTGGTCCCTTCGCTGCGATCATCGGGATCCGGACTCTCGAGAGGTTTCATGAAGAGAAAGATGCAACCTTTGCTTCCGATCTTCGATACTAAGATGATCTACCTTGAAGTTTCGTTAACACAAGCTAACACTCATGAAATGATGTGAACACCCTCATCTAAATGGCAAGGGAAGATGAGGATGATGAAGTAGGATTTTTGCTCTCTTTATTTATCTTTTTCTCATATTTATTCATCACTTTGGAAAAATCAAGCAAGCTTTTTCATGAAAGAATGAAGGAAGAAGAAGAATAGTGATCCTTTTTCTTTTGTGATGAATAAGAAAGGATTAATATGAAGAATAATGCAACCATGGTTGACTTAACCATTGTAGAGAATTGACTAGGGTTAGGGTTTGGGTTGGGTTAAAGCATGAGTCACTTGTAAATATCTTTATCATGACAAAAAGAAAACCTTCTAGAAATATCTAGAAAGCTTAACCCTAATCCAAACCCTAATCATGTTTAAACTCCACTAAACAAGTTGCATTAGTTATCATATCATGTTACAATATTATATATCACATATATAATATTTATCGTAACCAAATAAAATAATACAATTAACATATATCGCATATATATCAATGTATTACCCGAGTGAGAAAAAGAATCTTTTAGTGAGCAAATATTAGTTAATGTAATTTAATATATCATATATATTATTATATATTAAATTATCGAATCAACACTTGATCCGACAATCCGGCTATATCGCATATAACCGACTAATATTTATCCGTACCGATTCATCGAATCAACACTTGATCCGATGACCCGGCTGATATCAAATATCGCGAGAATAGAATACGGTATCACATATCGCATTATCCTCGGTCCCGCACATATCACATATGTGCTCCTACTCCGTTTTGTCTGAGTCAAGAAACCTCTGTGTAGGACTCTAAAGAATCGTCAATACGCCGGCAGTAGGTGATGATCATATCAAACACCCACAAGCTGCAAGCGGTCAGCTAAACGTAACAGCTACCCAGGTATTGAGCGCTCAGAAGATCAACAAGCAAGCTTGTACATTCTCCTGTGAATCCAAACAGTAACACTCCCGTACAGTCCGGTGTCGTCGTCTGATATGTTGCATATCTCGCCTAGGGGTGGTAAACGTCAGACCCCAGTAGCTCGATAAGTCGTGTCGATTTGAGGTCTATAACAGTTCGAGAAACTACTGATAACACTTACCAGTAAATCTCAGCAACCCTGGCCAGGGATTTCTGGTTATAGCCAATCGAACACAGCATAACATCAACTCCCTATACCGGGAGAGACGAATCCCCTCCTATCGCTCATTGCCTCCATGTGATTCGGGACTGTACCCAAAAGCCACCTTTTTGCACGCCCTCTTGGACGTGGTATGATGGAAATCAAAGCACAGTGGGAACCACACAAGACTCTATGACGATCTCGGGTCGACAGACTACTCTGTACCAGTGTCACCGAAGAACTGCCATCTGACGTATGGTATAATACCATCTGGGAGTTCTCGGCGAGTCCGTCCAGTGTACCCAGTCTCCACTGAGCACCCGTACACCATCCTTGATGTCAAACACCGATGGATATGGGATCATCCATCGCCCATCATATGGGTCAAGATGCGTATACGCTAGTCTACTCTGGTGTATCGATGCCCTGTCTCGATACACCCTCGACTAGGAACAGTTATAGGATGTACTCGTCGACTACTGTGGCCCCACTAGTATGATCTCATCATAGTCCCAGTAGTCGAATACATATCCTAAGGGCTTTATCAACATGTAATATAGAGACAATCAGAGTACATGTTAAGATAAAGTACAACCAGATAGCATACTATCATGTCGAGCAAGAAAGTCCTCCCTATATATGTCCTAGCATCCACTACTATATACATCGTATGTACAGTAATGGCCTCTAGGGCATACATATAACTAACAAAAAGCTGTACTAAAACTCAATCGTGTACCAAGAGCTTCTTGAAGTTTCTGCCATAACCTGCTAGTAAACTGGGTACCCCTATCTAACACTATGCTCGTCGGAACTCCATGCAATCGGACAATCTCGTCGATATAAATCTGAGCATATTGTGCAAACCCATATGTCGTCTTCACCGGAAGAAAATGAGCCTCCTTTGTCAATCTATGAACAATCATCCAGATGGAATCATACCCTCTGCTAGTCCTGGGTAGACCCACAACAAAATCCATGGAAATCTTTGTTAGTGTATATGCCCTAGAGGCCATTACTGTATCATACTAGTTTGTATATTACTTGATGGAAGCTTGGGATATTCACAGTTGTATATACAATCTTGCTCGAAATGGTAGTATACTACTTGGTTTGTCTCTGATTTAATATGTGCATGTGTTTCTTTTAGCATGTTGCTGATATACATATTAGTAGAGCCCTTAGGATCTTTGCTTGGTTACCAGCGTTGTGATGGCGCTCACACTCGTGGGAGCTGGGTGATCTATAAGCACATCCTTATACAGGTCCCTAGTTGTTGGACTATCAAGACAGGGCCTCGATACTCCGGAGTAGACTAGCGTATGCGCTTCTCATCCCAGCGTAGGAGACGGTCTATCCCACAGACGTCAGTACGTCGTACTTGAGATAGTATGCGGGTGCTCGTTAGGTTACGAGTACACTGGACAGGACTCGTCGGGAACTGTTGGTTGGTATTATACCTATCGTCAGTTATCAGTTCCCAGGTGACATGAGTACAGCTTAGTCCGCTGACTTGACACTGTCACTTCGCCTCGAGTGTGTTCCCACTGCACTTTGATTACTACCCTACCACGGCTCAAAGGAGTCGTGCAAACAGGTAGTTTTTGGGTGCAGTCCCGAAGCACTTGGAGGCAGTGACGGTTAGACAGGATTCGTCTCTCCCGGTATTGGGGGTTGACATCGCGCTGTGTCCAGGAGAGCCATTACACGAGTAGTCCCTGGCCAGGGCAAGCGAGATATACTGGTAGGTTTCCAGTGTTATCTCAGGGTGTTCTGGGTTACACTCCGACATGACTTATACCGCTATTAAGGGACTGATGTTCACCGCCCCCTAGGCCCGCCATGCGATGTATCAGACAAACAGACCGGACTGTACGGAGATTGTCACATACAGGCTCAGTAGGAGTTCAGATGGGGTTCACCTCGTCAGTCTTCTTGTCGACATCTACCTGAAGACCGTTACGTACAGCTAGTGCCGCTTGCGGTCTGTGGTTAAACCCACTGCCAGCGTAGTGTCGAGTCTTTAGAGTCCCACACAGAGAGTTAGGCAAAATGAGTAGAGGTCGCATGGTTTTGCGACAGGGTTCGTTCACATCCGCGCACTTGTGCACGTTTGCTGTCCGGACAGCTTATACTAGCGGGCTTTGGTTTAAGCCGGATCCTAGTATATGATTTGGGATTGGTTTTTCTCATTGTATTCGTGTTCCTCGGATCACGAATACGGGTGCGTATGCACAGTTGCTTGAGACAGAGGGAGAGGACTTTGATTAGGGCTAATGACTATTGTCATTTGTATTAACCCTAATGATTATGTGTGTATTATGGTTAATTGATATTAGTTTAATAATTATGCATGGTTATGGTTGTTGACCATTTGACCCACCTTGACTTGTTGACCTTGTTGACACCTTGACCATCATCATTTCATTTGGAAGATGCTCTTTGATCCTTGCAATTTGCATTAAAAATGAAATGATAATGGTCATGTCTTGATTTAGCCATGACAATTATCTCACTAATTATCTAATTACAATAATTCACATATATGAGAGAATGCTTCATATTATTCTCTCATTCTATTATTCACATTCTCTCTCTTGTTCTTCCTCTCCCTCAAGCTCTCCCCTCTCATGTGTTGAGAAACACTTGAGCTTGAGAAAAACCCTCTCTTGATAATCTCTACTCTCATCTAGGGTTCAAGGATTAGCACTTCTTGCACCCTAGTTACTTCTAGCTTGGAGTTGAAGCCAAAGGTCGAGGCTTTCGGGTGGATCTTTCTTCGACGTGAGAAGACGACTAAGGTGACCTCCTTCCACCACTCCAAGGAGCAAGGAGAGAAGGACATAAAGCCCAAGGTATAACACTTCTAGCACTTAGCTAGTTTCTAGTTAGCTTTAGCTTGTTTTTGTTTAGCAAAGATCCTTCATAGTCTAGTCCATGTTGCCTAAGCTCATAAAAATTCGATTTTTATTCCGTTTTCCGCCTCCCCGCAAGTACCGGGATGGGCAACGTGGACTTACAGTGGTATCAGAGCCTAACTAAACATAAACTAGCTAGGTAGTAAAGTGTATGGAAGTTCGAATCGGAAAAATCGCAAAACCGAGTTTTCAAAACCCAAACTTTCTGTTAAAATTTTTTCTGTTCAAAATAAAATTTGTCATACTCCAAAAATCGTCTCAGGGTTTTGTGAAGAAAGCCACCAAAAACGATCCAAAGATTCGACCAAAGAGCCGCGGTTCCGCGGCAATAGCAAGCTATTGCCGCGCAACCGCGGCCATCTTGGCTCTTCTCTGGGTCGAGTTTGGTGCAGTGTATTTCTGGCTTGGTTTTAGGATTTTTAAGATGGTTTATATGTGCCCAGATTTTCCATAATAGAAATTTGTTTTTGGGGGCCTATAAATCCGTATTTTTTCCGAACTTCAATACACTTTGACTAAAAGGTTATATCTGTGATGTTTATATGTATTGAACGTCGGCTAATCGCTATATGTCGATTAGTCGGGGTTATACATATCTGTGATCTGTGATTGATGATGGTATGTGTATATGAATGGGTTGGATTGTCGCGGATGAATAGCCGGGGTGGATGTGAGATGAGTGTTGCTTTTTCTTTCATTCATTGTAACATGTAAATTGATGTAATATTATTATTTGTTTGGCCGCACAACCGGGTCGGGGTTGTAGCCGTCATTGTATAATTCTTTTTACTGTTTTTGCTCCTAGGATAGACCCATGGAGGGGGTGCACAAACTACCGGGTATCTCGAAGTGCCGAGTGGCCTACTCACGGTGGTGAGGGAGGTTGCTTCGCTTCGGGTACTTGGCGGGTAGTTTGCCGTACCCGTAGGGGTCTTGGGTGGGGTATTGGCTATTCACCGCGACCGTGTAATCCGCTTTTCGTTGCAGGCTCGAACGGGTTGCGGATTCCTAGTATATCCAATGTATTCATCTGTGATCTGTAATGTCTATCATTGCTATATATTTATATATGATAACTATTTAGACGTTGCTTATGTTTTGCAGCCGTTCTAGCCCAGCCCCCGCTCTGTCGTTAGTTAAGTAACCTAACGGGTGATGACGGGGCCCCGTGGCGAATGCGAATGGCATAAGCGTACGTCATATTTTGGTTGTTTTCTGCAATGGTAGGGTTAAATGATGGGACGCATTAAAAGAACTAATGCAAGAAAATAAACCAAGTAAAAGTCGATTGGAACACTTTGAAAACCACTCGGTTCTTTTCAAAACTAAACTTTTAAACGCGGAGCTTGAACCACTCCTTTTAAAAGCTATCTCGTTCCATCGATTATATCAAGTTCACTACGTTCACGGTTTCGCCAAAACCATCCGTAGCCCTCCATCATTTCAGTTAAATATTCGGTAGTATTCAAGCTATGTATTTTGACCTCACGCCAAGGCATAGTGATTGGTAGCTGCCGGATATTTATCTGTTGCATAGATAGAATGCGTTGGTTTGAGACAGTCGTACTGCCATTTTGGCCTACGTCAAGGGTAAGTACGGGTGGGTTCAAATTAACCGGGATAATGATGGGAAGAACTTGACATGTGACTTATGACATTTTGACCTCACGCCAAGGTCATAAGAGCATGGGGCAAAAATCCACATCGGGAGTTTCATAAGTACTGAAACTTGCTAGCGCTGCATACCATTTGGAGTGTGATAATTCTGGTAGGATTCCTTCGGTTTTATCACGCGATGATATTTGGATCCCGATCCTACTGTGAGTATATGCTACTCCTCGGGAAAACTCTCACTTAACGATCAATGCTATAAACTTAGTAGGTGTCTAGAAAGGTGTTAGCGGGGCTACGCCCCCAGGGAAAAGAGGTTACTTAATTAAGGAACTTCGCGAAAGCGTTGGAAAACCTCCCTCGAAGTACCGACACTGGCCTGGCTGAACGGTTAAGCAAGTATTGTACGGTGAGATTAATCCTGACTAATCCTTTCTTTACGGTTTGAGAAGGGATTCGAGAGACAGTGGGAGCCATCCAGTTTAGACAAATTAAAAACCACTCTAAACTTGCAAGAGCATCATGCTAAAGTGTTTCTTTTCTCTCTCCTAATTGCAGCGACCATTCAACATGACCGGACTTAAGTTATTACTAGATAAAAACATATTGACAGGGCCAAACTACAAAGATAGGCTCAGGAATGTCAAGATGGCAATCACTTACGACAAGTTGGGGTATGTCCTTACCACCAAAGCTCCCCCTGTCCCAGGTCCCAAAACCAGTGTCGTAGATAGGGAAATCTACAAGACCTGGGAAATAGATTGCGCGAAGGCCAGATGCCTCGTACTAGCCTCGATGGACAACGAACATTAGAGGAGGCACGAGAATATGGACCTAGAGTCCATATTTCTTCATACAAAAGAACTGTATGGAGAGCAGTCTCGTATCGCAAGATACGAAGTGTCGAAGAAGTTATTTTCGGCAAGGTTGGCCGTCGGATCATCGGTAGCGGAACACGTGCTTAAGATGATTGGCTACATAGAGGAGCTCGCGGACCTTGGGACCACGTTGGAGAATGAACTCTATACTGATTTGATTCTCCAGTCCCTTCCTTCCACTTACGCCCAGTTTATTCTTAACTTCAACATGCAAGGAAAGGAGGTTGAACTTTCCGAACTTCTGAACATGTTGAGGAGTGCTGAGGGCACCCTACAGAAGAGTAGGGAGACATCCACTTTGTTTGTAGGAGGATCTTCCTCTTCTCGGTCCAGGGCGAAAGCCAAGGGCAAGAAGAAGAAAGCCCCCGCCAAACCAAGAGGCGGTGTCGGTAAAGTGGATACGAAGGGAAAAGGAAAAGCAACAAAGATAGCGGGAAAGCTGGTGGGGAAAGAAGAATGCTTCTATTGTCACAAAAGTGGTCACTGGAAACAGGATTGCAAGGCTTGGAAGGCCAGAACACAGGATTTGAAGCGAGTTGCAGCTTCAGCTTCAGGTGTGTATGTTATTGAAAAATGTCTATCAATAAACTCTACGTCCTGGGTATTGGATACCGGATCAGGATCTCATATCTGTAATTCTTTGCAGGCGTTGAGAAAGCGTAGAGTTTTGAAGGCAGGTGACATGACCCTCAGAGTTGCAAACGGTGCTAGCATGGATGCTGAGGCCGTGGGGGACTATCACCTGGGATTATCGGATGGACACTTTTTGGTTTTGCGTAGTTGTTATTATGTACCAAATGCAACCTGTAATATCATTTCTGTATCTTTATTATCTAAAGAAGGTTATGAATTTGCATTTGTAAGTAATGTAGTGAACATTCACCTTAATCAAGTTTTGATTGGGTCAGGTACATTGAACAACGGTATATACGTATTAAACCAACCACAGATTTTCAATGTCCAGAATACACACAAAAGAAAGTCTCCAGAAATCAATAAAACTTTCTTATGGCATTATAAACTGGGTCACATCAATGAGAGAAGGTTGACTAAGTTACATACAGAAGGATATTTGGATCCGTTCGAATATCAATCATATGCAACTTGTCAATCCTGTCTCAAGGGAAAGATGACAAAGACTCCGTTCACTGGACACGGAGTAAGAGCGAGCGAGCTCTTGGGACTCGTACACAGCGACGTGTGCGGTCCAATGTCTACACATACGCGAAGCGGTTATTCTTACTTCATTACTTTTACGGATGACTTTTCAAGGTACGGTTATGTCTTCTTAATGAAACATAAATCCGAGGCTTTTGAAAAATTCCAGGAATATAAGAATGAAGTAGAAAAACAAACAGGCAAAAGTATCAAGGCACTGAGATCTGATCGAGGTGGTGAATACTTAAGTGCCGAGTTCCTGGGTTACTTAAAAGAGAATGGAATTCTCTCTCAGCTTACTCCTCCATACACTCCGCAACATAACGGTGTATCGGAGAGACGGAACCGAACCCTATTGGATATGGTACGGTCCATGATGAGTAACACTGAGTTGCCGCGATCGTTCTGGGGATATGCGCTAGAATCAGCTGCATACCTTTTGAACCGAGTTCCCACTAAGACTGTGCCTACCACACCATATGAGTTATGGAGTGGGAAGAAACCCTATCTTCAATACCTGAAGATTTGGGGATGTCCAGCTTATGTCAAAAAGCAGTATACGGACAAGCTCGAGGCACGCTCAGTACTGTGCAAGTTTGTGGTATACCCAAAGAACTCCAGGGGGTATCTTTTCTATTACGCAGAGGAACAAAAAGTCCTTGTTTCTCGTAATGCCCATTTTCTGGAACATCAGTTCTTAGAAAAAGAAATAAGTGGGAGCGCAATAGAACTGGAAGAAATTCCAGAAGCACAAGCTATTACTGAAAGCTTAGTAGAACCAGAGGGTTCGAAAGATCAAGACATTCCCACGCCACTCCGCAGGAGTAGTAGGCAGTCTCATCCGCCCGAGAGATACTACGGTTTTCTCATTGACGGGGATAGAGAGGATTGCATCATAGACCTTGATGAGCCTACTAGCTTCCAGCAAGCCATTCAGAGCATCGACTCGGTAAAATGGCTGGATGCAATGCGGACCGAGATGGAGTCCATGTACACCAACAAAGTATGGACGTTGGACATTGCTCCAGATGGGGTAAAACCCGTAGGATGCAAGTGGATCTTCAAAAGGAAGATTGGTGTAGATGGACAGGTTGAGACCTATAAAGCTAGACTGGTTGCAAAGGGTTTTCGTCAAAGACCTGGTTTGGACTATGACGAAACCTTTTCTCCAGTAGCTATGCTGAAATCCATTCGGATCCTTCTTTTCTCCAGTAGCTATGCTGAAATCCATTCGGATCCTTCTTGCCATTGCTGCCTTCCACGATTATGAGATTTGGCAAATGGACGTAAAGACAGCTTTTCTAAATGGACATTTAGAGGAGTGTGTCTATATGGACCAGCCAGAGGGTTTCATTCAGAGTGGGAGCAGCGGAAAGGTGTGCAAGTTGCTTAAGTCCATTTATGGACTAAAGCATGCATCGCGGAGTTGGAACATCTGTTTTGATGAGACGGTCAAGGAATTTGGCTTTATCAAAAATCCAGATGAACCATGCATCTATTGTAGATTTGTAGCGAGAACTGTAGTATTCCTCGTTTTATACGTGGATGACATTCTCTTAATAGGAAATGACATTCCAATGCTACAATCTGTCAAGGGGTTCTTGTCACACAGGTTCTCCATGAAAGACCTGGGTGATGCCTCATACATTCTGGGTATCCGGATCTACCGTGACAGATCCAAGAGGATATTAGGACTTTCACAGTCCAGGTACATCAACACCATACTGAAGAGATTCAGTATGGAAGATTCCAAGCGCGGTAATCTACCGGCTTGTCACGGGATCACCCTCTCCAAAGAGATGTCTCCCAAGACTGATTTGGAGAGGGATCGCATGTCTATTATACCCTACGCTTCTGCGGTAGGCTCTATAATGTATGCGATGTTGTGTACCAGACCGGATGTGGCTTATGCACTGAGTGTAGTAAGCAGGTATCAGTCAAACCCTGGGGAGAAACATTGGATAGCAGTAAAGAACATTCTCAAGTACCTGAGAAGGACTAAGGAGATGTTCTTGGTGTATGGCGGAAAAGACCTGCAGATTGAGGCCTTTGCTGACTCCAGCTTCCAGAGTGACAAGGATGATTCCAAGTCCATGTCGGGTTTTGTCTTTACCCTCAATAGAGGGACGGTGTGTTGGAAGAGCTCCAAACAGGAAACCGTTGCTGACTCGACTATGGAAGCGGAATACATCGCTGCATCTGATGCCGCAAAAGAAGCTGTCTGGATGAGGAAGTTCTTGAAAGAACTTCAGGTGGTTCCGTCCATTGTTGACCCAATACCTCTGTATTGCAACAACAACGGGGCTATAGCTTTAGCGAAGGAACCCAGGTCCCATCAGAAATCCAGACACATCTTGAGGCGGTATCACCTGATCAGGGAGATCGTGGATCGCCAGGAGATTGAGGTTCGGAGGGTTGCTTCAGAAGATAACACAGCAGATCCATTCACCAAGGCCTTGTCCCAGACTCAGTTCGAGCGGCTGATCGAGATGATAGGTCTTCGATACACCAGTATATGGCCTTAGTGCAAGTGGGAGATTGTTAGTGTATATGCCCTAGAGGCCATTACTGTATCATACTAGTTTGTATATTACTTGATGGAAGCTTGGGATATTCACAGTTGTATATACAATCTTACTCGAAATGGTAGTATGCTACTTGGTTTGTCTCTGCTTTAATATGTGCATGTGTTTCTTTTAGCATATTGCTGATATACATATTAGTAGAGCCCTTAGGATCTTTGCTTGATTACCAGCGTTGTGATGGCGCTCACACTCGTGGGAGCTGGGTGATCTATAAGCACATCCTTATACAGGTCCCTAGTCGTTGGACTATCGAGACAGGGCATCGATACTCCGGAGTAGACTAGCGTATGCGCTTCTCATCCCAGCGTGGGAGACGGTCTGTCCCACAGACGTCAGTACGTCGTACTTGAGATAGTATGCGGGTGCTCGTTAGGTTACGAGTACACTGGACAGGACTCGTCGGGAACTGTTGGTTGGTATTATACCTATTGTCAGTTATCAGTTCCCAGGTGACATGAGTACAGCTAAGTCCGCTGACTTGACACTGTCACTTCGTCTTGAGTGTGTTCCCACTGCACTTTGATTACTACCCTACCACGGTTCAAAGGAGTCGTGCAAACATGTAGTTTTTGGGTGCAGTCCCGAAGCACTTGGAGGCAGTGACGGTTAGACAGGATTCGTCTCTCCCAGTATTGGGGGTTGACATCGCGCTGTGTCCAGGAGAGCCATTACACAAGTAGTCCCTGGCCAGGGCAAGTGAGATATACTGGTAGGTTTCTAGTGTTATCTCAGGGTGTTCTGGGCTACACTCCGACACGACTTGTACCGCTATTAGGGGACTGACGTTCACCGCCCCTCTAGGCCCGCCATGCGATGTATCAGACGAACAGACCGGACTGTACGGAGATTGTCACATACAGGCTCAGTAGGAGTTCAGATGGGGTTCACCTCGTCAGTCTTCTTGTCGACATCTACCTAGGGACCGTTACGTACAGCTAGTGCCGCTTGCGGTCTGTGGTTAAACCCACTGCCAGCGTAGTGTCGAGTCTTTAGAGTCCCATACAGAGAGCTATTCACCTTTAGGCAAAATGAGTAGAGGTCGCATGGTTTTGCGACAGGGTTCGTTCACATCCGCGCACTTGTGCACGTTTGCTGTCCGGACAGCTTATACTAGCGGGCTTTGGTTTAAGCCGGATCCTAGTATATGATTTGGGATTAGTTTTTCTCATTGTATTCGTGTTCCTCGGATCACGAATACGGGTGCGTATGCACAGTTGCTTGAGACAGAGGGAGAGGACTTTGATTAGGGCTAATGACTATTGTCATTTGTATTAACCCTAATGATTATGTGTGTATTATGGTTAATTGATATTAGTTTAATAATTGTGCATAGTTATGGTTGTTGACCATTTGACCCACCTTGACTTGTTGACCTTGTTGACACCTTGACCATCATTATTTCATTTGGAAGATGCTCTTTGATCCTTGCAATTTGCATTAAAAATGAAATGATAATGGTCATGTCTTGATTTAGCCATGACAATTATCTCACTAATTATCTAATTACAATAATTCACATATATGAGAGAATGCTTCAAATTATTCTCTCATTCTATTATTCACATTCTCTCTCTTGTTCTTCCTCTCCCTCAAGCTCTCCCCTCTCATGTGTTGAGAAACACTTGAGCTTGAGAAAAACCCTCTCTTGATAATCTCTACTCTCATCTAGGGTTCAAGGATTAGCACTTCTTGCACCCTAGTTACTTCTAGCTTGGAGTTGAAGCCAAAGGTCGAGGCTTTTGGGTGGATCTTTCTTCGACGTGAGAAGACGACTAAGGTGACCTCCTTCCACCACTCCAAGGAGCAAGGAGAGAAGGACATAAAGCCCAAGGTATAACCCTTCTAGCACTTAGCTAGTTTCTAGTTAGCTTTAGCTTGTTTTTGTTTAGCAAAGATCCTTCATAGTTTAGTCCATGTTGCCTAAGCTCATAAAAATTCGATTTTTATTCCGTTTTCCGCCTCCCCGCAAGTACCGGGGTGGGCAACGTGGACTTACAATCTTCTCCCATTTCCACTCCGGAATGGGCAAGGGCTGCAATTCTCCCGCCGACCTCTGGTGCTCTGCCTTGACTTGCTGACAAGTCAAGCATCTTGAAACAAACTCTGCAACATCCCTCTTCATTCCTTCCCACCAATAAACATCTCTCAAGTCATGATACATCTTGGTGGAACCAGGATGAATATTGTATGCTGATCGATATGCCTCCTCTAAGATCTCATGTCTCAATTAATCAGAATCTGGCACACAAAGACGAGTCCCAAAACGTAATACTCTACGGTCGTCTATCACGAACTCCGACTCTCTGCCCTGCCTAACCTGATCCATAATCTCCGATATACGAGCAGCTGCGGCATGTATCTCTCGAATACGATCCAATAGCTGAGGACGGGTGCGAACATGTGCTAACTGTCCTCCTGTAGATGTGAACTCGAACTGTACACGACTATCACATAAAATCTGCCGGTCTGTAGAAGACTGTCTCTGTAAAGTGCGCAAATGAGATAAGCTACCTCCAGGCCTCCGACTCAAGGCATCTGCTACAACATTCGCTTTGCCTGGATGATACAAGATCTCACAATCGTAATCCTTCACAAGTTCCATCTATCTGTGCTGCCTTAGATTCAGATTCCTCTACTGAAAAATATACTTTAAGCTCTTATGATCTGTAAAAATCTGGCACGACTCTCTATACAAGTAATGCCTCCAAATCTTCAATGCGAAAACTATTGCAGCCATCTCCAAATCATGAGTGGGATAGTTCTACTCGTGCCTCTTCAACTGCCGAGAAGCATAAGCTACAACCCTGTTGTGCTGCATCAACACACAGCCTAAACCTACTCGAGAAGCATCACAATTACACAACAAAACCACCAGACCCAGAAGGTAAAGATAAGACTGGTGCAGTCGTCAAGCGAGTCTTCAACTGCTAGAAACTCTATTCACATGCATCTGTCCAATGAAATGGAACTTCCTTCCTAGTTAACCCGGTCAATGGTGCAGCGATCCGAGAAAAATCCTGCACAAAACGTCGGTAATAACCTGCCATACACAAGAAACTATGAACCTCAGTAACTGACACAGGTCTGGGCCAGTGCTGTACCGCTTCGATCTTCTTTGGATCCTCACGTATCTCATCTCTCGTAACTATGTGACCCAAGAAATCTATACTATCCAGCCAGAAAGCACACTTGGAGAATTTAGCGAACAGCTGATGCTCCTTCATGGTCTGCAACGTGATGCGCAAATGCTGCCCGTGCTCCTCCCGACTTCGGGAATAAACAAGAATATCATCAATGAATACTAAAATGACTGATCAAGGAATGTCCTGAAGATACGGTTCATCGTATCCATGAAAGCTGCTGGGGCGTTGGTGAGTCCGAACGACATCACCAGAAACTCGTAATGCCCATATCGTGTGCGAAAGGCAGTCTTTGGAATGCCACCCTTCCGAACACTCAACTGGTGATATCCTGACCGCAAATCAATCTTTGAGAAGTAGCCAGCTCCCTGCAGCTGATCGAAAAAGTCATCGATACGAGGTAGTGGATACCTATTTTGCACAGTAACTCGATTCAGCTGCCTGTAGTCTATGCACAATCTCATGCTACCATCTTTCTTCTTAATCAAACAAGACAGGAGCTCCCCATGGCGATACACTTGGAGGAACAAGTCCTCTATCTAACAACTCTTGCAATTGGCTTTTGAGTTCCTTCAACTCCTTCGGGACCATCCGATAAGGTGGTATAGAAACAGGCCCCGCACCGGGAATCAAGTCGATACAAAATTCGATATCACGATCGGGTGGCAATCCTGGTAATTCAGCAGGAAACACATCCGGAAATTCTCGTGCGGTCGGAAACTGGTCCAACAGAACTTTAGCGACTCCTAAGTCCTGAACAAAAGCTAAGAACCCATGACAACCCTTCTTCAAGAGTCGTCCCGCACAAAAAGCAGAAATCATGTTGGCAGGATTTATATTATAGTCTCCCTGCACAACAAAAATCGGTTCACCTGGAAAACAAAATCCGACCGCTTTCCCTCGACAATCTACATAAGCGTGACAAGCAGCCAACCAATCCATACCAAGAAGTATATCAAAATCTAACATATCCAAGAGAGTCAGATCAACTAAAGAATCCCTATCACCAATACGTATTGAACATGACCTGAATACATGTCAAGCTATAAAATAATCTCCCACCGGAGTAATCATCACTAACGGTAACTCTAACAACGACGTCTCTCTCCCCAGAGAAAGTGCAAAGCGTGAAGATACATAAGAATGTGTAGAACCGAGGTCAAATAAAATATGTGTATCTATGGAACATACTGCAAGAGTACCTATCACAACTGCATTTGATGCCTGGGCATCCTGTGGAGTCAGCGCAAAAACTCGTGCCTGGCCCCTGCCCGCATCCTGTCGTCTTCTACCTCTATCTCCTCGACCTCTCTGGAAGCGTCCTGCATAACCTCGGCCTCGTGGTGAAACCGTCTGGCGCATAGTGCTAACTGGGGGAGGAAGTAAGGCCATCGGAGTAGAAGGTGGAGGGGGTAAAGCAGCCTGCGGAGTAACAGTCTCGCTATAGCGTGTACACCCTCTAGCCATATGCCCTGGAAGTCCGCAACTATAACATGTAAATGGGGTCCTCTGATCATCGGGGTATGAATTGAACATCTGTCCCTGGGTCCAACCTCGTCCGAAACTGCGGCCTGGAGTGTACCTGCCTCTGCCTCTGCCAAACTGTCTAGTCATTGACCCAATCGGTCTACTCCTCTTTGGCTCCGGAACAACCACTGCCTCGCTCAAACGCTCCTCCACTCGTATCACAGCATCCATGGCCTGCGCATACGTATCAAAATGCTGGAAGCCTATAACTAGAAACAACTGCGTGTCTAGACTCCTTATAAACCTCTTCACCCGAAGCTCCTCCGTAGAAACTAAGTATGGAACATAGCACGACAACTGGGTGAATCGTAAATCATAATCTGCCACCGATATACTCGCAAATTTCTGCAACGCTTCAAAACTGCTAGCTCTTGCGTCCCTCACACTCTATGGAAGAAATCTGGCAAGAAAAACTTCGGAAAACTCGGTCCACGACATCGGAGGAAGACCAGCAGCTCGCCCGCTCTCCATCGACTCACACCACTCCTGTGCAAGTCCTTCCAATCAAAAGCTAGTCATCTCTACTGACCTCGCATCAGAACATCGCAATGATATGCCAATCCTCGCCATCCTATCTAGAAAGGACTGAGAATCCTCCGCTACATCGGTCCCTGTAAATACCGGAGGTCTCAACCTCATAAACTCTGGAAGCGATACCTCCATCACTCTCGTGTCTACCAGTGCGACCGTCTGTGTGGACTGTACCTTGGAATCTACCATGGTCGGTGCCGGATCCTGTCTCTGTACTCAAGTGGCCTCAGCCAACTGTCCTACCATGTGTTGCAATCCTAACATGCCCTCCTCTATCCTAGTCAGTCGATCTGGAGGAGGAGGATCAAGATGCTCCTGCACCACCGGAATGTCCGGTGTAACAGTCGCCGTCACAGGCGGATTCGCTCTAGCTGCATCTCTGGCTGCGGATCGCCTAGCTCGCATAGCCATAGCAACTAGAACCAGAACGAGAGTTGATAAGGCCTACGAATAGAGATAATCGATATCAGAGAGTCAAAGGAAGAATAAATCAAGATATACATCCTAAGGTTAGTTAGGCTGAGTATGGAAACGTAAATATGCCACGGAACATACGTACGGTACTGCACTCATCGTAATTCACTTACTCCATCAAACCAAAAATCATCTACGTAACGAACTCAAATCGACTTACCTTAACTCACTACTCGATTCCGTAAGGTTAATCCTAAGCTCTGATACCAACTTTGTCACGATCCAAACTTTGGATGTGACCGGCACTTAGATTGCATAATATCTTAAGATAATTACACAACCCGAGTAAGCCAAAAACCAAGATCAAAACCCTTTTTACGGAAATTTTATGAAAATTTAGTTTTTAAGTAAAAATCACAGTTTTAAGTAATTTAGATCTTAACACTAACTAACTATTGAATTTATAATAAAACAATCATAAAGTGTTAAGCTTGGTTACATCCCTAATTGGGATCAACAATGTTAACAGCGGAAATAAGTATACAACTTATATGATATCAAAAGAATCTCAGACATAAGTAAAAGAAATACCATTTAACATAACTAAGCGATCTCATCTGTCAAATAATATACATACAACCACCACTCTCGTTCTAAATCATAATACAGGGGCTGATGGAGATATTCTAGATTCAATATACAATACCAAAAGAAAAGATTACTACATAGGTAACCCACCTAGCAAAGATGCGATAAAAGCTGATAAGTGGATCTGCACTACGGCTAACCGTCCACTCTACTCCTGCAAGGAACTGTGGCACAACGGGGGTGAGTTGCCAACTCAGTGAATATAACTAACATATAACGGCTGATAATGTAAATATGATGAACTAGAAATAATTTCAACAATAGTGAATGTGATACATGATAACAAGTGGAAGAATGAATATGAAATACTCCATGTATGAATCAAAACCGAAATCTCATCAATTGTTTTCCAAATCATGTTCATTTTTCTGTGTCTAATCATCGACACAAATCTTCAGTGTTCCATCAGGCATCATTTCTCGAACGATCCTGTAATCAATAACACCGGTCGGTATCATCTAGATATCCGCCGTGTTTCATAACTGTCTCCGGAATCGAGTATTCTCGTTAGGCTCCCCGCCTAAAGTGCGGCTATCCTGCCCTTGGGTCTCGACCGGGTCCATCATGTATCCAACTGTATCTCCACCGACTCAGTCTGGATAAAATTGTAGATCCATAACCGTATACCCACCGACTCGGTCCGGAATAAAACCAAATCATAAAAACGACATATCATGGTGGACGTGACACATAATCATGAAAATCACTGATTTTTCGTAATAGTATATGAAAACTTAAAACCATAAATCCTCAATAATACAAATAATAAAAACCAAATCATAAAAACGACATATCATGGTGGACGTGACACATAATCATGAAAATCACTGATTTTTCGTAATAGTATATGAAAACTTAAAACCATAAATCCTCAATAATACAAATACCTCTTATATCAACTAGTAATACTTGAATACGAAATATGATGTCATATATGCTAATTACTACAACTATTGACTACTTAAGGTATGATAAGAATCATTTTTAACAGAATAATTTCTAAGTGTGAAGTGACATGTTAATATCGACGAGGTGTAGAGTAACATGTAGATGTGTGCATGTGCGGCATAACTCGTCGATAATGGTGCAGTGTTGTAACAAATATTAATCCTGGAGATATATATGTAGATTTAAGAATGCATATGATAAAGTTAACATACAAAAGCAAAACTTGAATTTAAATCTAACTACGGGCGTATCACGCCATCTTTACAAGATCCCCCAGTAGATGTTTAGTCTACTCACCGGAATACGTCGTAAACTACTCAGAAATCGCCAATTCTTTTCCTTTCCTTGCGGTCTCCGAAGTTCCCGTATTTGAATCTAACATCGAGATTTACTTGTATAAGGAAACAGCTAACTTCGATACGATGAAAACATGAAATACACGTTGTACGTTCTAATTACAATACGTACGACTATTGCAAATGATCTAACACTTATTTTAACTGGAATTTAACCCAACGCTGTTTCGTAACAGAAAACAGAACGCATTACGAATTTACCATATCATACTTTAGAACTTTGATCCTTTTTTCCGATATTAGTTCCCAGATTTTATATACAGTTAAATTAACTATTTTAAACAATACCAAAATATCCTAACAATGATACAGAGACCTACCCAAAAACCCCAAAACACCCATCTCTTCTAAAAATCCAGCGACACCGGAATTGGCCTTGGTCTCGCCGGCCAAAATCCGAGCCCCCTGCTCGTTTTCTCATGGTTGATTCTAAGTCTAGTCTATAAGATTTAGGCATGGTTTAGTTAATTTTATTTTTCTCTGAATCATAGCAGATTATTACAGAGCTAAGTTTTACCAAAAATACTATATTTCGATATTCGATTTCTAATTTTCTTACAAATACAGAGCTAAAATTTACTGAGTTTAAGCATTTTACCTACTGAGGATAGTTGAAAGGCTTCCTTCAAAACACCCAATTCCTTAGCACCTAACTTGATGTTGGAACTCCTTAGCCATTTTCTCCTTCTCACTTCTCTTTTCTTTTATTTTTCTTTTCTTATTCTTAGTTTTCTTTAACCTTTGAAATTTTCTGAATGATTAACTTGTTAAAATGATCTGAACACACTATATAAATGGAAAAGGGAAGGGTGAGGTGTAGTAGGAGGTGTCACCAACAAGGGTGTGCCACTCTCATGCAAAGAGGAGGCGTTGTGCATGAAGGGTGTATGCAAGAAGAAGGTGGCCTTGTATTATCTCTTCAATTGTGTTAATTTGTGATAAAATTCTGGTCTAAATTATTACATAACCCCTTTTCCACTTACACCCTTACAATTTCAAGTTTGCATATATTTCCTAAATTTTACAAAAAAGACTCTTCACTACCTAGTTTATTATATAACATCATTTTATTAAAATGAAGCTAAATTTATCATTAAAACCCTTGTAATTGATTTATGTTACATGCTAAAATTTCAATTTAATTTGTTTCACATATTATTTATGAAAATGTCTTATTTGGTTTTAATAACTTTTTAATTTAACATTTTATTATTTAATTAATTAATTTTATTTATTTCTAAATTTTCAAAATGCTACATACGGATACCCGCAAAACCACCCACCTATCCAAAATCACGACCAATAGCAGTTGTATCCGCAGAAGTAGATGAAATGAGAAGCCCTGCCGCGACTACACTGAGGGTCAAGCGTGCAAAATACTGTGGCACAACAGGTGTGAGTTGCCAACTCGTGAATAGTAAATAACATCATACAGATAATCGCAGGTATGTAAAGTGATAGTCGGAAATGTGTAATCTGATGCCATAAATATAACAATAGAGATATGCAACAATCATGATCAAGATACCCAACCAGGATACAACAACTAAATGAAACAGTGCATATCAATAAATCCTGAGTATGGGGTAACACATAAAATCTCATGTATGAATCATCATCATGGAAAACCGATGTCCATCAACGACACCCCAAATCCCAATATCTCAGGCGACGTCACTCTGACCGGCCCTCATATCCGTCTCATCATGAAACCTGAATGTCCAACATCGACACTCGAAACATCATGAAACCCGTGTCCAGTATCGACACGTAAATCCACATCTTTCTCTCTCTTAGACTCAGTCAGTCTGAATCAGCCCACGGCTCCGTCAGTCCGGATAGACCCATTTCTATCTCACGACACCGGTCGGTATCCTCCGGATAACCGCCGAGCCCAAAACTATCACCGGTAGGTAGTGTTCCCTCTGACAGGCTCATCGTCTACTCCACAAAAATCATTTCTTGCACCGGGGTACCATACCGGGTCCACCATGTACCCACAGACGGTGCCTACCGCTTATACTCACATCTCAGAATCGAGAAAACTCATGGTGGACGCCTCGAAATATCATATCAAGAGAAACCGCATTTTTAAAGCAATATATTATATTTTCCCTTTTTAAATATAATCGCGGTTCTCAAATCCAGAAATCGTATGAAATCTGTAAATCAATGCATATGTCCATGAAATATGAGATATGCAAATACGGAACAGTAATGTGAGAATATCAAGGGAAAACCGCTCTTTTTAATTATCAAGTTTTCAAAGGTATCTTGCGGTTTCCCAAATCTACGAAAATAGATATGCAACAACTTTTTGAAGTAAATGGGCAACTATAGCAATGTATGTTGTATGCAAACATGTATGATGCAATTCATATGTGCAATAGGACAAGAATTATTATCCAACTGTTAATGATAATGAAAGCGATGAAATATATATCATCCATGGTAATTTCTATAGTGTGTATGTCATGGAAATTACTAACGGTGTGTGTGTGGCATACAATTCAGTGCTCGTGCAACATGAGTCGTTAGTAATGGTGTAGTGTCCAATCAATACAGTGTCAATGTACAACAAGTAATGGGATGTGCAAGATGATGTTCATGCACAATCAATGTATATACTAACAACATAGGTTTATATCACTGAATACAGCCTTCGACGCTTAGCGCCATACGGGTGATTCCCCCGTAGATGTTAAATCTACTCACTGATGATCTCAAGCTAGGTGAATCCAACCACCTCTTTCCCTTTCCTTGTAGCGCCCGAAGTCCCCGCAATCGATCCTAATATCACACAAACATCAAGTGAAATTAGCAACTGTAGGGTTCCTAAGCACGACAACTAGGTTTCGGGTGGCATCATCCATGCCAAATTAAAATTTTGCCATGCTATAAGAACCCTGACCTAGGATGTTTAACTAGAGAATCATACGAAAACGAAATGTAAACAACTTTACAACTAAGTGAATGTGGATTACAACCTTTGTAGACCGGTCCTTCACTTCAAATGCTCTGTGTAGAAGTCCCATCGCTGCGAGTAATGATCTCCCGAACTCTTGAGAGGATCCACAAGGTGAAAGATGCAAACTTACTTGAAGTCTTCGAGGTCAAAGACGATCTACGTCGAGGAGACTCAAGCTCATGCTATTTCTTCACTAAATTAGGGTTTAGTGAAGCAAACACCCTAAACTAAATGGTTAATGGTAGAGGACGATGAAGTAGGAAATGGACTCTCTTTAGTTTTCTTTTTCTCACAATGTTTCATCACATAGAAAAAAGCTAGCAAGCTTTCATGAGGAAGAAGAAGATGAAGTGATGAATGAATAAAACTTATGAGGTTAGAAATGCAACCATAGTGAGTATATGTCATGCCTTAACCCTTGTAGAGACTAAACCATGGCTAAGTGTGAAAGTTAGGTTAATAAATATCTTAAGTAAAAACAAACAAGTGGACTAAGTCAAAGGTTCTACTAGCTTCCTCAAAGCTCAACCATAACTAATTCCTGCTGGGATCCTTAGCACGGCAGCAAGGTTTCGGGAGGCATCGTCCATGCCAATTTCAAAAATTTGCCATTCTAGTTAACCCTAACTATATAATCTTTACTAGAAAATGCGACAAAATAACATGTAAACAGCTTTACATCTAAGTGAATGAGGAATAAAACCTTTGTAGACCGGTCCTTCACTTCTAATGCTCCGTGTAGTGGTCCCTTCGCTGCAAGTCATTAACACCCGAACTCTAGAAAGGGTTCTCCCGGAGAAATGAACAAGCTTGCTCGAAGTCTTCGAGGCCGAAGATGATCTACGTCGAGGAGACTCAAGCTCATGCTACCTCTTCACTAATGGTAGATTAGTGAAGCAAACACCCTAAACTAAATGGCTAATATAGTAGAGGATGATGAAGTAGGAAATGGGCTCACTTTAGTTTTATTTTTCTCACAATATTTTCTCACCTTGAGAAAAGCTAGTGAGCTTTTCTCATGAGGAAGAAGAAGATCAAGAATGAAAATGAGAGAATGAACTCATGAGGTGAGAATAACAACCATGGATGAGTTAGTGTCATACACTAACTCATGTAGAGAATAAACCATGGGTTACAATAATGGTTATGTTAATAAATATCTACAGGTAAAAAAACTAGTGGAGTAAGTCAAAGTTGCTACAAGCTTTTCTAAGCTTCCAAGCATGTGACTAATTTCTTATTAATTTTGATTAACGTTAAATAAATAAAACCATTTCATTATTATAAGTATTGTGTAAGTCTCATACACCCATGTCACATGTGTCATCAAGCTTATATACTAAATGTACACAAGTGAGAAAAAGAATTCTTAAATGAGCTAATATTAGTTAATGTAAATTAATATATCATATATATAATTATACATTAAATTATTAAATCAACACTTGATTTAATAATCCGGCTATATCACATACAACCGACTAATATCAAATGCAACAACTTATTGAATCAACACTTGATCCGATAACCCGGCTATATCATATATAACTGACCGATATCACATATCGCGAGAATAGAATGCGGTATCACATACATGCATTAATCTCGGTCCCGCACATATCGCATATGTGCTCCTACTCCGTTTCGCATGAACCAGGAAACTTCTGTGTAGGACTCTAAAGACTCGTCAATACGCCGGAAGTAAGTGATGATCATATCATGTTGGGTTAGCCTAGCACCTCATGAAGGGTTTGGAAGCATCACATGAACCAAAGAATGCATTTTTAGGGTGCTAAGCTAACAAGCATCGGATCGTTTCTAGAAAAATTAGGGTTTCAAAAATTTTCACATCAACATATGAAAAGAAAAGCTAGGGTTTAGAGAGTACAACCTTTGTAGCTCCTTACGCTAGACTCCTCGGCTACTTAGGGTTTGAAAAAGCTCCGCTTGAACTCCTCGAGGTCACCGATGATCCACCCGGAGTCCGCTTTGTCCAAGCTTGCAACTTTATCCGATCAAGTGAACGAAATCAAGCTAACACTCTAAACAAGTGGGCTAGACTTGTATAGAATGGTGTTGTGGTTCTCTTTCTCACTTCAAAATCCAATCTTGATGAGTATATTGCTCACTACAAAGAACTAGAGAGCAAAATAAGAGAGGTTGATGAAGATGATGGCTTTTTAGAAGATGATAAGTTCAACTCTTAAAGAAAGTAGAAAAAATATATCAATATATATTTTCTATCTCTCATCTCAAACCATGGTTGAATCATTATTGTACTTGAGTTAAAAACTAAAAGGAAGAGTAAACCATGGTTAAATGGTGGGTGGGTGAGGTTAGGTCAAGAAGAGTGTAAAAACAATCCAAAACAAACCCATTTCTTTTTCCTTTTGTTTTTAGCTTAAATACAATAATATTCCATATAAAAAACCCATGGTGTGAGTCTTATATTGCCACCATTTCCTTGTATAATCAACCATGAAAGATGTATGTATGTATGTATGTATGTGTATATGTACATCCATATGTGCATGAATCAAAAAGAAGGCATACATGCATGCATACATCCAACTAACTCAAGAAAGGATTTCAAGTGAGAAGCTAATGGTTAAATGATAAATCAACACTTGATTTATCAATCCAGCCATATCACATATGACCCCTACCAAAAGCAAGCCGCCCGATCAATATACGGTATCCTATACGCGCATTTTAATCGGGTCCATGCTCATATCGCATATGCGCACCACAACGTTTCGTCTGGACTAAGAAACTCCATTGTGGGACTCTAAGACTCATCAATATGCCGGCAGTGAGTAATGATCATATCAAGCACCCCCAAGCCGCAAGCGGTCAGCTAAACGTAACGGCCACCCGGGTATTGAGCGATCAGAAGAGAACAAGCAAACCTGCTACAACTCCCGTCGAGCCGATCGGCAACACTTCCCGTACAGTCCGGTCTCCTCGTCTGATATGTCGCATATCAAGTCTAGGGGTGGTAAACGTCAGACCCCAATAACCGATAAGTCGTGCCGATGTGAGGCTCATAACGGGTCGAGAAACTACTGGTAACACTTACTAGCAAATCTCTGAAACAGCCCTGGCCAGGGACTTCCCTGTTACGGCCAATCGAGCACAGTACAACATCAACCCCCAATACCGGGAGAGACGAAACCCCTCCTATCGCTCATTGCCTCCATGTGACTCGGGACTGTACCCAAAAACCACCGTTTTGCACGCCCTCATGGACGTGGTAAGGTGGAGATCAAAGCACAGTGGGAATCACACAAGACTCTATGACGATCTCGGGTCTACAGACTAACCTGTACAAGTGTCACCTGAGAACTGCCATCTGACGTGAGGTATAATACCATCTGGGAGTTCTCGGCGAGTCCGTCCAGTGTACCCAGTTTCCACTGAGCACCCGTATACCATCTCTGATGTCAAACACCAATGGATATGGGATCATCCATCGCCCATCTCATGGGTCGAGAAACGTATACGCTAGTCTACACTGGTATATCGATGCCCCGTCTCGATACACCTACGACTAGGGACCTTGAAGGATGTACTTATGGACTACCATGTCCCCACTAGTATGATCTGCATCATAGTCCAGGTAGTCAAGTACACATCCTAAGGGCTTTACCAACATGTAACTATAAGACAGTTTAAAGAGACTAGTATACATGTTAAGATAAAGAGCAACCAGATAGCATACTATCATATCGAGCAAGAAAGTCATCTCTATATATGTCCAAGCATCCAATATAATATACATCATCTGTACAATACTGGCCTCTAGGGCATACATACAACTAACATATCAAACACCCACAAGCCGCAAGCGGTCTGCTAATCGTAACGGCCATCCGGGTATTGAGCGATCAGAAGATCAACAAGCAAGCATGTTCATACTCCTCCGAATCCAAACAGTAACACTACCGTAAAGTCCGGTCTCTTCGTATGATATGTTGCATATCTCGCTTGGGGTGGTAAACGTCAGACCCCAATAGCTTGATAAGTCGTGACGATGTGAGGCTCATAATGGGTTGAGAAACTACTGATCACACTTACCAGTAAATCTCAGAAACAGCCCTGGTCAGGGACTTCTTGTTATAGCCAATCGAGCATAGCACAACATCAACCCCTAATACCGGGAGAGACGAAATCCCCTCCTATCGCTCATTCCCTCCATGTGACTCGGGACTGTACCCAAAAACCATCATTTTGCACATTCTCTTGAACGTGGTAAGGTAGAAATCAAAGCACAGTGGGAATCTCACAAGACTCTATGACGATCTCGAGTCGACAGATTAACCTGTACCAGTGTCACCGGAGAACTGCCAATCTGACGTGAGGTATAATACCATCTAGGAGTTGTCGGCGAGTCCGTCCAGTGTACTCAGTCTCCACTGATCACCTGTATATCATCTTTGATGTCAAACACCAATGGATATGGGATCATCTATCGCCCATCTACATGGGTCGAGAAGGTATACGCTAGTCTACTCTGGTATATCGATTCCCCGTCTCGATACACCCACGACTAAGGACATTAAAGGATGTACTCACGGACTACCTTTGTTGTACTAGTATGATCCGTATCATAATCTAGGTAGTCAAGTACACATCTTAAGGGCTTTATCAACATGTAACAGAGAGACAATCAGTGTACATGTTAAGATAAAGAGTAACCAGATAGCATACTATCATGTCGAGTAAGAAGGTCCTCCCTATGTATGTTCAAGCATCCACTATAATAAACATCATATGTACAATAATGGCCTCTAGGGCATACATATAACTAATAATTTCCCACTTGCACTAGGGCCATCATATAGCAGTGGTTGTAGTATCTCATACTCAACCATCCCATAAAAGTCTCTCTTGGGAAAAGGCCTTTGTGAGTGTATCCGCCGTATTGTCCTCTGAGTCTACTCTCCTAACCTCGATCTTCTTGGAGATCAACCATCTCCATGATCAGGTGATACTGCCTTAGAATATGTCTGGATCATTGATGGGATGGGGGTTCCTAAACATAAACCATAACTCCATTGTCACACAATGGTAGGAACGAAGTTCATCTCATGAACTAATATACTTCAAGACTGCCTCTTTAGTAGCATCCTTAATAGCGATGTATCCAGCCTTTATCGTCTAGTTTGCCACAGTATCTTGCTTGGAACTCTTCCAACATACCGTCCCGCCACTGAGGGTAAAGACAATGCCTGTGACTGACTTTCAGTCGACCTTACCACCCTGGAAGCTATCCAGTGATTCTCCCAAGGATCTACTGATACCATCTCACTACACCTAGTGAGAATCCTAAAATTCACTTAGATCTATCTCATAGATCCAAAACCCAGAATTTAGGATGTATCACCTTGATCCTTTATAGAGAATTCTTGTGATAAGAGGAGATTGACCGAGTGTGGCATAGGAAACACATTCCCTATCAAGAGTATGTCATCTACGTACAATACGAGGAATAACACCTTACTCTTTACTGCCTTTTTGTATATACAAGGTTCATCTACCATTTTGATGAAGTCAAACGCTTTGACTACCACATCAAAACAGATGTTCCAAATCCGTGATGCCTGCTTTAACCCGTAAAGCAACGTGCACACATTTCCGCTGCTCACACTGTCTACGAAGCCCTCTGGCTGTGTACTTATAGACGCTCTATTCTAAATCATTATTTAGAAAAGCAGTCATGACACCCAATCACCAGATATCATAGTCATGGTATGTAGTAATGGAAAGTAGGATCCGGATGGACTTAGCATAGCCATTGGAGAAAAGGTTTCATCATAATCCACACCTGGTCGATCACGAAAACCTTTTACAACAAGTCTAGCTTTAAAAGTCTTAACTTTTTCATCTACACCAGTAATCTTCTCAAGATATACTTGCTCCTGATGAGGATTTAACCCTTCAGATATAGAAACTAAAGTCCATACTTTGTTGGTGTATATGGATTCCATCTCAGATCGCTTAATATCCATCCATTCTTACAGAGTCCCCACTCTTGATGGCCTGCTCGAAACTAGTTGGGTCATCATCTCATGATACAATCCTCGCTCCCACTATCATTGAGAAAACCGAAGTATCTCTCAGGCGGATGAGGAACCCTACCAGATCGGCGGAGAGGCTGAGGTTCGTCGGGAGCCATTGAATCCTCCGGTTCTACCAAATCATCAGCTGTATAGCTGGAACTTCTTCCAGTTCAACCACATGACCACAAATTTCTTTCCAAAATAAATTCCTTTTCTAAAAAGGTGGTCATGCCGAGAAATAAAACACCTTTTGTTCCTCGGTGCGGTAGAAGATATTCCCTTGCGAATGCTTGGGATATCCAAAAAACTTCCACAGAACTGACCTTGCCTCGAGCTTGTCTGGATTTTGCTTTTAGATATAGGATGGATAATCCCAAATCTTAACTTACTTAAGACATGGGCTCTTCCCATACCATATCACATATGGAGTGGTAGGCACCTGATTTGGCTGGAACCCTATTCAATAGGTATGCAACTTCTCAAGTGCCTAACCCCCTAAATGGAAACAGGAAACTCAGTAGTACTCATCATAGATCGCACCATATCTAATAGCGTGCGATTGCTCCACCCGGAACACCGTTTTGCTGTAGTGAATACGGAGGAGTAATGCTGAAAGATAATCTCATTCTCCTTTAGAATAGTCCAGGAACTCCATGCTCAAGTATTCTCTTCCCCGATCACATCGTAGGACATAATACTTATACTTGTTTGGTTCTCTACTTCTGACTTATATTCTTTGAATTTCTCAAAAGCTTCAGACTTGTGTTTCAAAAGGAACATATGTCCGAATCTTGAGAGATCACCAGTGAATATAATGAAGTACAAAGAACCAGTCCTGACATATGTAGACAGGGACCTACATACATCAACATGAATCAGTCCTAAGAGTTTACTAACTCTTTCTCTTGTTTCCAGTAAACGGAGCTATGGTCATTTTATCTTTGTGACATGACCGGCATGTTTCATAAGATGTAAATTCAAACCGATTTAAATATGCATCTTGATGTAACTTAGCTAGTCGGGTCGCATTGATATGAACTAGTCTACAATGCCTCAAGAAGGATTCATTCATTTCTGAACTCTTCCTCTTGTGTGTGTTCTGTACGTTGAGAATTGTAGTTTGATTTAGAACGTCTATGTTTTTAGATAACGTGCCTGAACCGATCAACTCTTGATATAGGAAATGTTCAAAACATTATCCAACGATACAAAATTATATCTTCTTTACTAAATAAAGAGACTGATATAATATTGTATATCAGGTTCGGTATCTAATAACATTCGTTTAGAATCAATATATTTGGTAATACAGGGTGATATCTGCCAACTGCTTTGGCTGCAACAATTTCACCGTTTCTAACTCTTAAAACTTATCACCCATTCTCAGTTCTCTATCTATCTGTAGCCCATGTAACAGATTACATATGTGGGATCCTAATCCGATATCTCATACCCAGGACGTAGAGGATACTGAGAAACAGTTCTCGGTAATGAACACACCCGAAGAAGATGTATCATAATGCACTTTCTTCGTTTGGGAAGCACGGGAATCCTGGTAATCCCCTATTTCCTGCTCGGTCTTTTAACAATTATAAGTTGGAGCGGGACCAACGTTCCCCAGCTCAGTATAACAAGCGGGTTCAGTCAATACATTCATATTATTATCTTGATTAAGGTATGACATGGTCGCTAACTGGAGAGAGAGAGAAGAAAACACTCGGCGTATGCTCTTGCAAGATTAGATTGGTTATTATTTTATCTAATAAGGATGGGTCCCACTATTTTTATCAAATCTTCCTTCAAACCCTAAAAGGAAAGACTGGCCGGGATTAATTACATTCTACAAATTCGCCAATCATTCAGCCAGGCTAGTGCCGGTACTTTGAGGGAGGTTCCCCATGCTTTCGCATGGACCTAATTAAAATAAATCTCATTTTTCCAGGGGCGTAACCCTATTGATACCTTTCTAGACACCTACTTGACCGGCTAGTTGTAAAGTGCAAAACTCTTCCAGGAGTAACAATTACTCGCAGTGGGTATCGGGATCCAACTATCTTATAGAAGGTATGCAATCTCATTGCAAATTTCAACACTTGAAATTCCCGATAATTTTGCCCCAAGCAATCTATGACCTTGGCAAGGTCAAGAAACCATAGACCGCAAGTCAAGTTCAACCCGTCATTTCTTGATTGAATTAAACCCACCCGCATGACCCTTGACAAGGTCAACAAGGTCGTACGACTACCCTAATCCAATCACATCATATGCTAGCAGATAAGCACTAATCAGCTACCGCACACTATGCCTTGACAAGGTCAACAAACGCAGCACGAATACTAAATACTACTTATCTGAAATGACGGAGGGCTACGACAGGTTTTTAAGAAAACCTTTTGCGTAATGAACTTGATATCGTTATAGAATCAAATGATTTAAAATGGAGTATTTTATAGGCTTTTGCTAGTTTCGCTAAAGAGGTCACTCCTGGTGAAGGGATCTCGGCACTTTCCTTATCGAGTGAGGAGCAGGATATTCACAATACCAATATGAAAAGAAAGAACTAGAAAAGAAATCAAAAGACCAAACCGAGGGTTGTAGCATCTGCCAGCTATTGCTAAAGAGGTCACTCCCGGTGAAGGGATCTCGGCTCATTCCTTATCGAATAAGGTGCTGGATATTCTACAAGGAATACAGCTATGCAAAGCAACAACTAGAGCTACCTGTTTTTGAAAATTCGATTCCACAACATCATTAGGTTTATTTTCTTTCATTAATCTCATTAATGAAGTTCCATCATTTAAGTTACCTAAGCATCACAGATAAATACAACGTACGCTTATGCCATCCGCATTCATCTCAATATCCCGTCATGCACCGTTAAGTTTGGTAACTAACGGCAGAGCGGGGCAGGGCTAGCGCGGGTGTAAAACATAAGCAGCGTCTATATAATATATCACATATACTATATACAGTATCTATCTCATCATATCAAGTGATCACATCACAGAATATCGCAGCAGAAATCAACATATGAAATATTGGATATACTAGGATTTCCGGGTTTTATATTAAGCCTATATAAAACACAGATTCCACGGTCGTGATGAAGAGCCAAACCCACATCCCTAGACCCCTATGAGAGAGGCAAGAAACCCTACCAATTCTAGAGTTAGGAGACCCGGACTCGACCCATCGAGATGGTCTCCCACTGGACCCTAGAACCCGGTTACTTGTGCTCTCCTCCTTGGGTCTATCCTAATGCGGAAAAGTAAATAATATGCATCAATGGTAACATCATCCTCAACCCGGAAGTGCCCCAATAAAATAATATTACATATAAGTTTTTACATGAATGAAAATGAAAAACTCTCATCTCACATAAAAAAACCCGGCTATTCAAAACACGACAATCCAATATAACATATCGCGGTAACACATAACATCACATGTCATCAACGTAAGTAAATATGCGTATCCCAATTTTCGTTGACATATAGCAACGAAACCGGTGATACATTACATATTAAACTTACGGTCGCAGAAAAAAAGTGAAAAACTACAACAATTGGAATCCGCAACCACCTTAGACATCATAAACCCAATGTATCACATATTTTGAATTTCATGCCTAACCAAATGAATTCCTTAGACATCACATGCCTAACAATTATAAACCCCGCATTTTAGTCTCGATATTGAAAACACTTTCCAATAACTTGTCGGGTAATTCAACAAGATTCCCGATAACCGGATCGAATGCTTGTCGGAAACTTTAGCAGATGGCCGCACCCCCTTATGCTGTCGACGAAGTGCACTAAGGCGGAACACTGCAGCCGCGAGCACCCGAACGGATGCTTTTGGCAACGGGGTTCTCCTACAGTCACTTGGTCGGGGCTATAGGGCATGGCTATCTAGTAAGGTTACCCGGCGAGTATCTGCGTACACTACGTAATTGCGACGGAATTTTGATCCACATCAGAATTCCGTGGCAACCGATCAAATAATACTAAATTGCTAGATTTATAAAATTCAAATTAGTTTTCTTGTAGATTCCAAGTATTGTATCCCATCACATGATATCCGCACAACGTTAAACTTTTCGATCGATTTATCAAAGTCCCACAATTTCCCGAGAGCTCAACACTTGAGCACAGTTTAATAATACCCAGAACATGCCACGGTACCTATGGACCAACCGTAGAAGGGCAAACCCAGGACTCATTAATGGCACCGCGGAACTGCCGCAAACACTAAGGTTCGAAAGCGGTTCCATGGTCATTATGTCGAGTTAGGGTTTCATTCTTCTAGAGGGTCCACAGAATTACTTGCATGTTTTTCCGAATACGTTAAACATGGAAAAATGGGTTTTTGATATTCGTTCGAACTTTTTAACTTCGCCTAGACAACAAGTGAATACCCAAAACAATGTTAGAATTACGAATACAGAATACTCTAAATTGCCTATATTATAAGATCACATCTCATGCAAAATTAGCAAAAACAAACAACACCTGAAACACCAAAACCCAGTGACTGGAACACACGAAAAAATTCAACCCTAAACACTACTGTTCATCCGAGCTGGCCATATTTTTCAAGAAAGTGGCCGGCCATTTTCCGACGAGGGGGTCTAAATTTTCTTGTGCGTTCATGTTGCATATCATACAACATTATGCAGCTGTTTAAAAAAAATTTTGAACACCTTTAAAATTCGACAGAAACTAAGTTTTCGTGTTTCAAGTTTCGAAGTCGTTTCGGTTTCGTAATCTAACAAATATCGTCTAATTTTCTATCATGGCTCTGATACCACTGCTGGGTTCCCTAGCACGGCAGCAAGGTTTCGGGAGGAATCGTCCATGCCAATTTCAAAAATTTACCGTTCTAGTTAACCCTAACCATAGAATTTTTACTAGAAAATGCAATGAAACAACATGTAAACAACTTTACATCTAAGTGAATGAGAAATACAACCTTTGTAGACCGGTCCTTCACTTCTAATGCTGTCACGACTCGAAATAGCACGTGACGGGCCCTTGAATCATATGAAGTCTATAGGACCCCATCTAATCCAAGTAAGCCAAAAGCCCAGAAATCTAAAACCATTTTAAGGAGTAAATAAAGAAAACTAGTTTTTAAGAAGTAAAGAAAACATATTTTAAAAGCAAGGTTTTTAAATAAGTAAGCCGAATATGTATTTTTAAAATCTCTAGTCTTTTCTGAAAATTTTGGCAGAGTTTCCTTTGTAAATACTGGCCCCGAACGGGGTACAATAAGAATAATATATGCACAATGATAAAAGGCATCCCCAAGCGTGAGCTAGCTCTTCGTCAATCGACGATCACAACTACGCAAGCAATATAATATACAACGCCGAAGGGCGAGAATCAAAACTCAAAAGAAACTCAAAATCATCAAGAAACCATAATAATACAAGCTAAGCTCGAAATAATAAACAACTGGTCTCTAAGTCTGAATAAATATACAAGTTTGATTGATGGAATTTTGCTGGATACAACTGAAAAATAAATAAGTACAATGGTGGTCACGATGCAAGTGAACCCACTTACCAAAGCAATCACCCAGAAAGGAAGCAGTATGCCAGAAAAGCCGCAATGAAACCTGTACAGCAAAACCTGCAAGAACAGTGGCACAACAGGGGTGAGTTGCCAACTCGTGAATAGAAAACATCGCAGAGCAAAAATCGTATGTATGACTCATCCTAGGTCAAACGATCAGTAATAAAATATATATCCTCAAAATCAATAAGTCTGAAGCATAATAAAAAGGCAAGAGTAAACATCTAAACATAAGTGTAATCCCATGTGCTCGTGTCAGTGCCTCAGGTAGCAAAATATCGTAAATATAAGGTATGAATGCGGTAAAATGAAAACAGAAGACATCATGAATGAGAAAATCGTTTTCTTAATATAGTGAGATTTTTGAATAAACATTCAAATATCATCAATGAAATCATCAGAAAATCAGTGTCAAGCATCGACACAAAATATATATCTCAATATCCCTATATCATGTAAATCTCATATATCATGTATTCAATATGTATGCAACATTCATGAAAGTACTCTATCAGGTACTACTAATACATGAAGCAATAAATGGTAGTGTGTATATGCAATAGTCATGAAAGATACTCTATCAGGTACTACTAATACATGAAGCATTGCATATAAAAATAAATATGGGGTAGGGGATATAACATGTCATCCATACATCGGGCACATAGGCCCCTCACATCGACCATAAAGGCCCCTCACATCGACCATATAGGCCCCTCATATCGACCATAAAAGCCCCTCATACATATAGGCCCTTCATATCGACCATAAAGGCCCCTCACATCGACCATATAAGCCCCTCATGTCGACCATATAGGCCCCTCATATCGACCATAAAGGCCCCACTCGTATATAATGAATAAGTAAATTCCATAGATCATCATGATGATAAATTATGTAGGTGTATATATATCAGCGTCCCATACCACTAATATATATATACGATGGGTATACATATATATTTCTGCGTCCCATACCATTAATATATATACGCAGGGATAAAACAATCCAGAAAAAACATCATATGAAACCATATCGCAATGCGAAATCCATGAATTATAGTATATGCAACGTAAAACAGTAATATGAGCATGTAACTATGTAAAGACATATGTGTAAGCATATAAGTATACAGGTATGCTATATGTCATATGCACAAAGAAATATGAATCAATAACATATAAGAATGCAATGCAATGCGAGCAGTGGAATAAATGGTAAATGAATAATAATGTAACAACAAGGAATTTACCTTACTATACATGTGTTATACTGTTTTGCCGTTTGAAATAGTACGAATCGTGGTGTTTGAAAATAAGGACTACAGTGTTTTTAAGAAAAGATACGTCTTTTAAAATATCCATAGTAACCCTTGGTATGTCTTTAAAAGTGTCACGATTCGTCAGTTTTGGAAATAGGTATAACTCGGGTCTAGTCTGGCATCTACTATATAAACTACAAGTCTAACTAACAACCAATCAAAAGGGGTACGGAAACCACCTACATCTGAGTCGATATATATATACATGTATGATAGTCGGTGATCCCGCCTCAATAATCACGTACGATACAACATATCATATGACATCCTCGAATCAAGAGTGCGGATCTATCGTCAATATATAGCTCGTACGGTAAATCCGTCGTACAGCCTCCCAAATCTGGGTACGGGTCAAATGTCACATCTATCAAATTAATCATCTAGTATCCTCATTATCAAATATCATGATCGGGATACTGATCTACGTCTAGTACAAAACTGATACCATTTATGAAATACATGCGTGTGTATGAAAAACACCATGCCTAAAGAACCCGCTAAAATATCATGTCGCATCTCAAATACGGACCATATCACATCACCGATCTCATGGCACTATGACCAATATCATCGACTCATCTCCAAATATCATCCACTATCCTCATCATCCAAGCATAAGTAATACAAATAAGCATGTGTGGGGGGGTGTAAACCTATTCTAGGGTTCGCAACTAGGAAACTATACTAGTTTACTTTTAAAAACCCTAGTCTAACCATAGTACACCTAATCACATATTGAATATCCATGTCACACAAAACGTTGTCATACTTATATGTGTAGTATATATATAGTATACTAAGTATCGAACTGCGGGGGTGCTATACGTCACCACCCGACTTCCCCCGTAGATATAATCTACTCACCTTGCATCCTGCTTGTCGGTGTCGATGTCGCCTTCATCTTCTTCCTCGTATGAAGCCCTCGAGAAGGTACCTACAAGATAACACAATCGCAAATACACATTAAAATCATATCGGGAAAATCAAACGACGCGCTAAGGCCTATAGGTTAGAACCTATGGACTTACGCTTTCAAAACCATCAAACAATCCTCGACATCGTTGTACAAACGTCAAGTGATCGAGGTAAAACAAAATACTAGAATCCAGAATTCAAAATACGCAAAACGAAACTCCGAATCAAAACAGCAACTTAGGAAAAAGGTCCCAGATTTCATCCTAGGTCAAATTGGTCAATTTTGCATATTCCAAGGGTCTATTTTACAGATGTAGGAGCTACAGAACAAGAACGAGCCACAAACCTCCAGGTCTGGCCGCAAATTGTGGCCAGAGGGAATAAATCCGTGGCCAGAATTGGGAGATAGGGGCTGGGGTTTTGGGGTTAGTTTCATGGGTGCAACATCTCTCTGTGTTTGCAAAATAATTTTCAGTGTCTCCGAGTGATAGCAGATTTCAATTAGCCCTCACAGAATCCACAATTTTCCGATATCGGCTTTTCTAAATCCGTATTCCGGGGTCCTAGTCTCTGGTTTAGGTCTGAATTCTAGCACTAGGGGGTTTGTGTGGCTTCTACTGAGCTCAATTACCCATCACAACTCCAAGTTTCCTTAAACCCTAACTAGAATTTTTCTAAGTCCACAAAACCACTCAATATCGACATGAAACATGTATGGATGCATAAGGAATTAAAATATCACACTAATGGTGCAGAAATTACCTCCTTTGGCAACTCAAGAAAATTATTGAGTTGCTCAAAGTGTCCAAAACCTCTTCTTTCTTGGTCCAATGTGCTTCCCTTGAGTTTGTGCACCTTTTTAATGAAAAGGGTAATGGGTTTTGAGGTGTTTATTGTGATGATTTGAAAGGGTTGAAGAGGGTGGAGGAGGAGGCGGCAGCAGCAGCAGCAAGGAAGGAGAGAGGAGAGTAAAAGATGGAAATGGTGAGATGCAAGTCAAAGATAACCCCCCTCACCTTCTCTCTCTCACCCATACCTAATATTCTATTCATCTTTTCCTTTTCTTTTCTTTTCCCCTTCTATTTTCTTATAAATCAACAACCATGCTTAAAAACATGAAGGAAAGCCATGGAAAACATATGTAACAAGTGTAAAAATGATACGGTGCATGGTTTGCACAAAATACGCTTAAAGTCTGATTAGCGATTTTTAATCGCGATTAGCACTAAATTAGCGTATAATTAAACATAAAAACTTAAAAATTGCATAATTCCATAAAACACCATCTTTTTAGTAATTTCCAAAATTTTCAAAATTTTTCCCAAATTTTTTTATCGGTATTTAATTATACCGCCTTATTAAAATATTCAATATAATATTATTTAATTATAAAAATTCCTAAAAAATAATATTTTATTTTTTTGAAATGTTACAATCTTCCCCCTTAAAGAAATTCGGTCTCCGAATTTAAATTTAAACCCTTCAAGATACTAAAACATTTCAGTAAAAGTGCAAGTCGTCGGGCCTCTGAAATCATTAATACATAAAACGCATAATAGCGCAATACATGCGCAAGAACAATGAGCAGATAAGTCGAAAACAAAACTCCGTCAAGCATCCCGCAATTATTGGAGTCATGGTAAAGATACAAATGTCAAATCCAAAACAAAACCAATATGATATACATCAAAATTATACATGTAGACATCAAATCTATACATGTAAATAACTGAAGGAAATGCATGCCAGACCCTTTTAAGTCACTGTGCTATGCGCGTATCGCGGCACAGTGGCGGATGTCTATTGTAAGAAAATAACCATATATGTATATATTTTTTGTTTAATATGTACGTTCCGCCGTTTTGAAAACAATTTAGAAGGGTTTTCTTGCTTTAAACGTTTCGTGTCATATCAGACACGTAGGTAAATACTGAGAATATAGATCGCTTTTTGGAAATCCCCTCGATAACTATCAATGCATGCAAAGTATATCCAGGTACTGTCATCTGACTAGTCCTGCTCTGTATGAAAACATATAGCAAATATCATACAAACGTACTGCTCCATAAGAAACCAATCCCAAAATGTGTATATGAATGCAACGTGCATCTGGTGCGCATGGAAATCAAAATCCATATATGTGCCATACATGTGCATAGAAATAACATCTAGGTGCAACGGGTGTGCACGAATCATCTGTCATGGGCAACGTGTGTGCCTGACAGCAAAATCAGGTGTATCTGACATGCACGAAGAATCTCGATTTAGCGCATCTGGTGTACACCAAAATCGCATCTCATAACATGCGCCCAACATGCACGAAAATCCAAATCGGTGCATCCATCATGCACGAAATCACGGAATCAACATCAAAATCAGAATCGAAATCGACGGTATACAATACAGCTCAATCCAGATCAGGTATACCGTGGTATATAATCTCACAACCATGTGCATCAGCGGGCACAAATCAAATCAAAACACTAAAAGTGCATGAAAACTATGCTGGAAGCATAAATCAAATCACAGGTATAAAATAGGCATGAAATCATAATCAATACCTCAAGCGTAATAACTATGCACAAAATATGAATACCCAGTAGGTGAAATCATGGTGCACGAAAACAAATATCATGAAACTCAGTCATCAAGACTAAATCATATGAATAGATCGCCCAAAATACCGAAATCCAAGGTGACGGATTCGTGATAATCGAATCACCAATCACAAATCATAAATACCGTCGCCGATACTTCCTCCTCCGCAGTCGAGAAGGTGTCGGTGCATCCAATGCTAGCTAAGCAAGATATCTACTTGCCTAATGTTCATGGTCTGGCGCCTGGTGCTTTTAGGATCTTGTCTCTCACTGTGCATTGCTAGATATATAGCTCCTCGGCTCAACGGTCCAATATGGAATAACGACGGAAACAGTCCCTCACTAGCACATCCTCTACAGATCTCTGGCCAACTATCTCGTTGACGATGCCGAACTCTGGCCTACTGGGTGTGCGCAATATGACCACTCCTAGGTCCAAGTCTTCTCGTATAATATTCCAGAAAGGTCATGTCGAGGTCTCTCTCAAATCTTGTTTCTGCCGAATTGCCCGGAAGTTACCATCCTTCACTATATCTGTTTATTATTCCGGAATGGCTGCATACTCATCGCGACTCCTTCTAGAAGATATATCCATAATCAACGCTTCTGCATGCGTATTGCATCTCTGGTGTCAGCGGAGTGGAACGTCATCTTGTCGAAATCTCGTGCGAACTCTTTACTCCACTCTGTTCCAATGTCGACTGATTCGGACTCGTCTTCTCATGGCTGCATGGACTGCGCTCTAACGGCTATACTCGTATCTGGAGTCTCCCAAGCAATGTGTCCCATCACATGATATCTGAATGATGTCGAACCATCCGATCGATTTGTCAGAACCTCATATTTCTCCAAGAGATCAACATCTTGAGTACAGTTTAATAGTATTCCAGTACATACCACAGCACCTGTGGACCAACCGTAGAAGGGAAAACCCATGCCTCACAAATGGCACCGCTAAACTGCCGCAAACCTTAAGGTTTGGAGGCATTCCATGGTCATTACGTCGAGTTAGGGTTTCATTCTTCTAGAGGGTCCATAGCATTACTTTCATTGTCTTCCGAATACTTTAAACTTGGAATGGGTTTCTGACATTCGATCGTCTCTATCGACTCTCAACGAATCTGCGTGAAGTCGTCTCTAGCTGGAATCAATCCATATGATGACCTCATCTCAGGGTAAGCGAACGAACCACATGTCCTACTCGTTCCTCCTTGGGTGACTAGAGACTTTCCATCATATCTCTAAGTATATGCTCATGCTGCAGCAGCTCCAACATCTGGGCGATATCTCGTCATTTGCAGCAGCAACTGGCTCATTCGTCTGTACGCTGAACAACGCCTCAATCATCATGAATAAGCAATATATCAATGGTCATCACATTCTGGCTGGCCTCTAGCAGTAGCCTGATCCTCTGGTGCTGATCTGCACGTCCGAGAAATCTCGTAAAAGCGATCTGTCAAACGCTCATGGCGCGAAAACATAATACAACGAAGCCTCTATACAATCGTATGTTTCTGGGATCACGCCATGGTCAGTCCTCGTCCGTGACGAGCTCATGCTGACGCAACTCTAGCCGTAGCTCTCTCTGCCCGTGTAATCGTAGCAGCAAAATCATAACCAATACCATGAGGATAGATCATAGGAATGAATATAATACTGTGCAAGGAAATGTACATCCTAAGGTTTCTTAAGCGGGGTAGCGTATCGTAAGTATGCCGCGGAACATACGTACGGTACGTCACTCTATTCAAGCTACCTACTCCATCAACCAAAGGTCATTCTACGCGACGAAAGTTCGGGTATAATTACCCCTCGACTAAGTCTAAGTTCTGTAAGGTCAAGCCTAAGTTCCGTATATATATAAATGCTCTAGGCTCCGCATAATCAAACTTAGACTCGAACCAAGGTTAACCTAGCACTCTGATACCAACTTTTTCCCGACCCGAAATAGCACGTGACTGGCCCTTGAATCATATGAAGTCTATAGGACCCCATCCAATCCAAGTAAGCTAAAAGCCCAGAAATCTAAAACAATTTTAAGGAGTAAATAAAGAAAACTGGTTTTTAAGAAGTAAAGAAAACATATTTTAAAAGCAAGGTTTTTAAATAAGTAAGCCGAATATGCATTTGTAAAATCTCTAGTCTTTTCTGAAAAATCCGGCAGAGTTTCCTTTGTAAATACTGGCCCCGAACGGGGTACAACAAGAATAATATATACACAATGATAAAAGACATCCCCAAGCGGGAGCTAGCTCTTCGTCAATGGATGGTCACAACCACGCAAGCAATATAATATACAACGCCGACGGGCGAGAATCAAAACTCAAAAGAAACTCAAAATTATCAAGAAACCATAATAATACAAGCGCGACTCTAAGCTCGAAATAATAAACAACTGGTCTCTAAGTCTGAATAAATATACAAGTTTGGTTGATGGAATTTTGCTAGATACAACTGAAAAATAAATAAGTACAATGGTGGTCATGATGCAAGTGAACCCACTTACCAAAGCAATCACCCAGAAAGGACGCAGTGTGCCAGAAAAGCCGTAATGAAACCTGTACGGCAAAACCTGCAAGAACTGTGGCACAACGGGGGTGAGCTGCCAACTCGTGAATAGAAAACATCGCAGAGCAGAAATCGTATTTATGACTCATCCTAGGTCAAACGATCAGTAATAATATATATATCCTCAAAATCAATAAGTCTGAATTATAATAAAAAGGCAAGGGTAAACATCTAAACATAAGTGTAATCTCATGTGCTCGTGTCAGTACCTCAGGTAGCAAAATATCGTAAATATATGGTATGAATGCGGTAAAATGAAAACAGAAGATATCATGAATGAGAAAATCGTTTTCTTAATATAGTGAGATTTTTGAATAAACATTCAAATATCATCAATGAAATCATCAGAAAATCAGTGTCAAGCATCGATACAAAATATATATCTCAATATCCCTATATCATGTAAATCTTATATATCATGTATCCAATATGTATGCAACATTCTTGAAAGTACTCTATCAGGTACTACTAATACATGAAGCAATAAATGGTAATGTGTATATGCAATAGTCATGAAAGGTACTCTATCAGGTACTACTAATACATGAAGCAATGCATATAAAAATAAATGTGGGGTACGGGATATAACATGTTATCCATACATCGGGCACATAAGCCCCTCACATCGACCATAAAAGCCCCTCACATCGACCATATAAGCCCCTCATATCGACCATAAAGGCCCCACTCGTATATAATGAATAAGTAAATTGCATAGATCATCATGATAATAAATTATTTAAGTGTATATATATATCAGCGTCCCATACCACTAATATATATATACGATGGGTATACATATATATTTCAGCATCCCATACCACTGATATATATACGTAGGGATAAAACAATCCAGAAAAAACATCATATGAAACCATATCGCAATGCGAAATCCATGAATTATAGTATATGCAACGTGAAACAGTAATATGAGCATGTAACTATGTAAAGACATATGTGTAAGCATATAAGTATACAGGTATGCTATATGTCATATGCACAAAGAAATATGAATCAATAACATATAAGCATGCAATGCAATGCGAGCAGTGGAATAAATGGTAAATGAATAATAATGTAACAACAAGGAATTTACATTACTATACATGTGTTATACTGTTTTGCCGTTTGAAATAATAAGAATTGTGGTGTTTGAAAATAAGGACTACGGTGTTTTTAAGAAAAGTTGTGTCTTTTAAAATATCCGTAGTATCCCTTGGTATGTCTTTAAAAGTGTCACAATTCGTCAGTTTTGGAAATAGGTATAACTCGGGTCCAGTCTGACATCTACTATGTAAACTACAAGTCTAACTAACAACCAATCAAAAGGGGTACGAAAACCACCTACATCTGAGTCGATATATATATACATGTATGATAGTCGGTGATCCCGCCTCAATAATATCACGTACGATACAACATATCATATGACATCCTCGAGTCAAGAGTGCGGATCTATCGTCAATATATAGCTCGTACGGTAAATCCGTCGTACGGCCTCCCAAATCTGGGTATGGGTCAAATGTCACATCTATCACATTAAGCATCTGGTATCCTCTTTATCAAATATCATGATCGGGGTACTGATCTACGTCTAGTACAAAACTGATACCATTTATGAAATACATACGTGTGTATGAAAAACACCACGCCTAAAGAACCCGCTAAAATATCATGTCGCATCTCAAATACGGACCATATCACATCACCGATCTCATGGCACTATGACCAATATCATCGACTCATCTCCAAATATCATCCACTATCCTCATCATCCAAGCATAAGTAATACAAATAAGCATGTGGGGGGCTGTAAACCTATTCTAGGGTTCGCAACTAGGAAACTATACTAGTTTACTTCTAAAAACCCTAGTCTAACCATAGTACACCTAATCACATCTTGAATATCCATGTCACACAAAATAATATCATACTTATATATGTAGTATATATATAGTATACTAAATATCGAACTGCGGGGGTGTTATACGGCATCCACCCGACTTCCCCCGTAGATATAATCTACTCACCTTGCATCCTGCGTGTCGGTGTCGATGTCGCCTTCATCTTCTTCCTCATATGAAGCCCTCGAGAAGGTACCTACAAGATAACATAATCGCAAATACACATTAAAATCACATCGGGAAAACCAAACGACACGCTAAGGCCTATAGGTTAGAACCAATGGACTTACGCTTTCAAAACCATCAAACAATCCTCGACATCGTCGTACAAACGTCAAGTGATCGAGGTAAAACAAAGTACTAGAATCCAGAATTCAAAATACGCAAAACAAAACTCCGAATCAAAACAGCAACTTAGGAAAAAGGTCCCGGATTTCACCCTAGGTCAAATTGGTCAGTTTTGCATATTCCAAGGGTCTATTTACAGATGTAGGAGCTACAGAACAAGAACGAGCCACAAACCTCCAGGTCTGGCCGCAAATTGCGGCTAGAGGGAATAAATCTGCGGCCAGAGGGAATAAATCTGCGGCCAGAATTGGGAGATAGGGGCTGGGGATTTGGGGTTAGTTTCCTGGGTGCCTGCACATCTCTCTGTGTTTGCAAAATAATTTTCAGAGTCTCCGAGTGATAGCAGATTTCAATTAGCCCTCACAGAATCCACAATTTTCCGATATCGGCTTTTCTAAATCCGTATTTCGGGGTCCTAGTCTCTGGTTTAGGTCTGAATTCTAGCACTAGGGGGTTTATATGGCTTCTACTGAGCTCAATTACCCATCACAACTCCAAGTTTCCTTAAACCCTAACTAGAATTTTTCTAAGTCCACAAAACCACTCAATATCGACATGAAACATGTATGGATGCATAAGTAATTAAAATACCACACTAATGGTGCAGAAATTACCTCCTTTGGTAACTCAAGAAAATTCTTGAGTTGCTCAATGTGTCCAAAACCTCTTCTTTCTTGGTCCAATGTGCTTCCCTTGAACTTGTGCACCTTTTTAATGGAAAGGATAATGGGTTTTGAGGTGTTTATTGTGATGATTTGAGAGGGTTGAAGAGGGTGGAGGAGGAGGCAGCAGCAGCAGCAAGGAAGGAGAGAGGAGAGTAAAAGATGGAAATGGTGAGATGCAAGTCAAAGATAACCCCCCTCATCTTCTCTCTCTCACCCATACCTAATATTCTATTCATCTTTTCCTTTTCTTTTCTTTTCCTCTTCTATTTTCCTATAAATCAACAACCATGCTTAAAAACATGAAGGAAAGCCATGGAAAACATATGTAACAAGTGTAAAAATGATACGGTGCATGATTTGCACAAAATACGCTTAAAGTCCGATTAACGATTTTTAATCGCGATTAGCACTAAATTAGCGTATAATTAAACATAAAAACTTAAAAATTGCATAATTCTATAAAACACCATCTTTTTAGTAATTTCCAAAATTTTCAAAATTTTTCCCAATTTTTTTTATCGGTATTTAATTATACCGCCTTATTAAAATATTCAATATAATATTATTTAATTATAAAAATTCCCAAAAAATAATATTTTATTTTTTTGAAATGTTACAAATGCTCCGTGTAGTAATCCCTTCGCTGCAAGTCATGAACACCCGAACTCTAGAAAGGGTTCTCCCGGAGAAATGAACAAGCTTACTCGAAGTCTTCGAGGCCGAATATGATCTACGTCGAGGAGACTCAAGCTCATGCTACCTCTTCACTAATGGTAGATTAGTGAAGCAAACACCCTTAACTAAATGGCTAATATTGTATAGGATGATGAAGTAGAAAATGGGCTCACTTTAGTTATATTTTTCTCACAATATTTTCTCACCTTGAGAAAAGCTAGTGGGCTTTTCTCATGAGGAAGAAGAAGATCAAGAATGAAAATGAGAGAATGAACTCATGAGGTGAGAATAGCAACCATGGGTGAGTTAGTGTCATACACTAACTCATGTAGAGAATAAACCATGGGTTACAATAATGGTTAGGTTAATAAATATCTACAAGTAAAACAAAACTAGTGGACTAAGTCAAAGATGCTACAAGCTTCTCCAAGCTTTCAAGCATGTGACTAATTTCCTACTAATTTTAATAATATTAAATAAATAAAACCATTCCATTATTATAAGTATGGTGTAAGACTCATATACCCATGTCACATGTGGCATCAAGCATGACACATAAATAATTTATATTAATATATATCACATATATACTAAATGTACACAAGTGAGAAAAAGAATTCTTAAGTGAGCTAATTTTATTTAATGTAAATTAATATATGACATATATAATTATACATTAACTTATTAAATCAACACTTGATTTAATAATCCGACTATATCACATACAACCGACTAATATCAAATGCAACAACTTATCGAATCAACACTTGATCCGATAACCTGGCTATATCACATATAACGGACCGATATCATATATCGCAAGAATAGAATGCGGTATCACATACTTGCATTAATCTCGGTCCCGCACATATCACATATGTGCTCCTACTCCGTTTTGCATGAACCAGGAAAGCTCTGTGTAGGACTCTAAAGACTCGTCAATACGCCGGAAGTAGGTGGCGATCATATCAAACACCCACAAGCCGCAAGCGGTCTGCTAAACGTAACAGCCACTCGGGTATTGAGCGATCAGAAGATAACAAGCAAGCATGTTCATACGCCTGCGAATCCAAACAGTAACACTACCGTGCAGTCTAGTCTCTTCGTCTGATATGTCGCATATCTCGTCTGGGGGTGGTAAACGTCAGACCCCAATAGCTTGATAAGTCATGCCGATATGAGGCTCATAACGGATCGAGAAACTACTGATAACACTTACCAGTAAATCTCAGAAACAGCCCTGGCCAGGGACTTCCTGTTATAGCCAATCGAGCACAGCGCAACATCAACCCCCAATACCGGGAGAGACGAAGTCCATCTATCGCTCATTGCCTCCATGTGACTCGGGACTGTACCCAAAAACCACCGTTTTGTACGTTCTCTTGAACGTGGTAAGATGGAAATCAAAGCACATTGGGAATCACACAAGACTTTATGACGATCTCGGGTCGACAGACTAACCTGTACCATTGTCACCAGAGAACTGCCATCTAACGTGAGGTATAATACCATCTAGGAGTTCTCGGCGAGTCTGTCCAGTGTACCCAGTCTCTACTGAGCACCCGTATATCATCTCTTATGTCAAACACCAATGAATATGGGATCATCCATCGCCCATCTACATGGGTCGAGAATGTATACGCTAGTCTACTCTGGTATATTGATGCCCCGTCTCGATACACCCACGAGTAGGGACATTAAAGGATGTACTCACGGACTACCTTTGTCCCACTAGTATGATCTGCATCATAATCTAGGTAGTCAAGTACACATCCTAAGAGCTTTATCAACATGTAACAGAGAGGCAATCAGTGTACATGTTAAGATAAAGAGTAACCAGATAGCATACTATCATGTCGAGCAAGAAAGTCCTCCCTATGTATGTCCAAGCATCCACTATAATGTACATCATATGTACAATAATGGCCTCTAGGGCATACATATAACTAACAATTCCAAATGATGTTTAATTACTTAATAATAAATAATAAATCCTAACATTAACCCTAACATGGTGTGAATCTCATACACCCTTGTTGCATGTATAACCTAGTATGTCACAATGATATATATCACATATATATTATTTATGAACAAAATAAAACAATACAATTAACATATATCACATATATTAATGTATCATCAAGTGAGAAAAAGTAATGCTTAAGTGAGCTAATGTTGGTTAATGTAATTTAATATATCAAATATATAATTCTATATTAAATTATTAAATCAACACTTGATTTACTAATCCGGCTATATCACATATAACCGACTAATATCAAATGCAACAACTTATCGAATCAACACTTGATCCGATAACCCGGCTATATCACATATAACCGACCAATGTCATAAGTCGTGAGAATAGAATGCGGTATCACATATGCGCATTAATCTCGGTCCCACACATATCACATATGTGCTCCTACTCCATTTCGCATGAACCAGGAAATCTCTATGTAGGACTCTAAAGACTCATCAATAAGCCGACAGTAGGTGATGATCATATCAAACACCCATAAGCTGCAAGCGGTCTGCTAAACGTAACGGCCATCCGGGTATTGAGCGATCATAAGATCAACAAGCAAGTCTGCTCATACTCCTGCGAATCCAATCAGTAACACTACCGTATAGTCCGGTCTATTCGTCTGATATGTCGCATATCCAATCTAGGTGTGGTAAACGTCATACCCCAGTAACCGATAAGTCGTGTCGATTTGAGGCTCATAACGGGTCGAGAAACTACTGATAACACTTACCAGTAGATCTCCATATCAGCCCTGGCCAGGGACTTCCTGTTATAGCCAATCGAGCACAGCGCAACATCAACCTCCAATACCAGGAGAGACGAAACCCCTCCTATCGCTCATTACCTCCATGTGATTCGGGACTGTACCCAAAAGCCACCATTTTGCACGTTCTCTTGAACGTGGTAAGGTGGAAATCAAAGCACAGTGGTAATCACACAAGACTCTATGACGATCTCGGGTCTACAGACTAACCTATACCAGTGTCACTAGAGAACTGTCATCTGATGATAAGTATAATACCAACTAGGAGTTCTCGGCGAGTCCGTTCAGTGTACCCAGTCTCCACTGAGCACCCGTATACCATCTTTAATGTCAAACACCAATGGATGTGGGATCATCCATCGCCCATCATATGGGTCAAGAAGCGTATACGCTAGTCTACTCTAGAATATCGATGCCCTGTCTCGATACACCCTCGACTAGGAACTATTATAGAATGTACTTGTGGACTACCCTGACCCCACTAGTATGATCTCCATCATAGTCCTAGTAGTCAAGTACACATCCTAAGGGCTTTATCAACATGTGAGAGCAAGACAGTAGCACAATACAAGTCAATATGTTAAGACAAAGAGCAACTAGATAGCATACTATCATGTCGAGCAAGAAAGTCCTCTCTATATATATCCAAGCATCCACTATAATATACATCATATATATAATAATGGCCTCTAAGGCATATATATAACTAACAATCTCCCACTTGCACTAAGGCCAGTTGTTGTAGTATCTCATACCCAACATCCCGAAGAGTCTCTCAAATTGTATCTAGGGTATGGCCTATGTGAGTGGATCCGCAGTGTTGTTCTTCGTGTCAACTCTCCTGACCTCGATCTCTTGGCGATCAACTATCTCCCGGATCAGGTGATACTGCTCCATTGTTATCACAATATAAAGGTATTGGATGCTCGATGGACGGAACCACTCCAAGTTCGTTTATGAACTTCTTCATCCAGACAGCCTCTTTGGCAGCATCGTTGGCAGCAATGTATTCAGCCTCCATCGTCGAGTCTACTACGGTTTCCTATTTGGAACTTTTCCAACAAACCACCCCTCCATTGAGGGTGAAGACAAATTCCGAGACCGACTTAGAGTCGTCCTTATCACTGTGGAAGCTCGAATCGGTAAAGGACTCCACTTGGAGTTTTTCGTTACCATACACCAATAACATCTCTTTAGTCCTTCTCGAATACTTGAGAATGTTCTTCACGGTTGTCCAGTGACTCTCCAGGATCTGCTTGATACCTACTCACTACACTTAGTGAGTATGCTATATCGGGTCTGGTACATAGCATCGCGTACATGATATAGCCTACTGCCGAAGCATAGGGTATCCCTTACATGCAAGCTCTCTCCAAATCAGTCTTGGGAGACATCTCTTTGGAGAGAGTGAGTCCAGAGATCATGGGTAAATTCCCATGCTTGGATTCTTCTATACTAAATCTCTTTAGTATGGTGTCAATGTACCTGGATTGGGACAATCCCAGTATCCGTTTAGATCTATCTCTATAGATCTTAATCCCCAAGATGTAGAAGATATCACCTAGATCTTTCATTGAGAATCTTTGTGATAAGAAGAGCCTGACTGAGTGCAGCATAGGAATATCATTTCTTATCAAGAGTATGTCATCCACATACAATACAAGGAAGACAACCTTACTCTCTGCCACCTTCTTGTATATACAAGGTTCATCTACGTTCTTGATGAAGTCAAACTCTTTGACTACTACATCAAAACAGATGTTCTAACTCCGCGATACCTGCTTTAACCCATAGATGGATTTAAGCAACTTGCACACCTTTCCGCTGCTCCCACTGTCTACGAAGCCCTCTGGCTGGGTCATGTACACGCTCTCTTCTAAATCACCATTTAGAAAGGAGGTCTTAACATCCATTTGCCAGATTTCGTAGTCATGGTATGCAGCAATGGAAAGTAGGATCCGGATGGACTTAAGCATAGCCACTAGAGAAAAGGTTTCATCATAATCCGCACCTGGTCATTGACGAAAACCTTTTGCAACAAGTCTAGTTTTGAAAGTCTCAACTTTTCCATCTACACCAAGTTTCTTCTTAAAGATCCATTTGCTCCCAATGGGTTTTACCCTTTCAGGAGCAACTTCCAAAGTCCATACTTTGTTGGTGTACATGGATTCCATCTCAGATCGTATTGCATCCAGCCACTTCACAAAGTCCCCATTCGTGATGGCCTGCTCGAAATTAGTTGGGTCATCATCTTCCATTATGCAATTCTCGCTCCAACCATCAATGATAAAACCGTAGTATCTCTCAGGTGGATGAGGAACCCTACTAAATCGGCGGAGAGGCTGAGGTTCGTTGGCAACTATCGAATCCTCTGGTTCTACCAAATCATCTGTCGTAGTTTGTATCGCTGGAACTTCTTCCAGTTCTACCTCCTCGCCACTAATTTCCTTTGCAAGAAATTCCTTTTCTAAAAAGGTGGAATACTGAGCAACAAACACTTTTTGTTCCTCAGGGTGGTAGAAGATATGTCCTTGTGAATGCTTGGGATATCCTACAAACTTGCACAGAACTGACCTTACCTTGAGCTTGTCCGGATTTTGCTTTTAGTATAGGCCGGGCAACCCCATATCTTAACAAAATTAAGACATGGTCTCTTCCCCTCCCATATCTCATATGGAGTGGTAGGCACTGATTTGGTTGGAACTCTATTCAATAGGTATATGGCTGTCTCAAACGCATACCCCAAAAAGGAAATAAGCAACTCAGCAGTGCTCGTCATAGAGCGCGCCTTATCTAATAGGGTGCGATTCCTCCGCTCTGATACACCGTCGTACTGTGGTGTATACGGAGGAGTAAGCTGAGAGAGAATCCCATTCTCTTTTAGATAGTCCAGGAACTCATTGCTAAAGTATTCTCCTCCTCGATCAGATCGAAGGATTTTAGTACTTTTACCCGTTTGGTTCTCTACTTCGTGCTTATATTCTTTGAATTTCTCAAAAGCTTCAGACTTGTATTTCAACAGAAACACATGTCTATATCTTGAGAGATCGTCAATGAATGTAATGAAGTACGAGGAACCATTCCTAGAATGTGTAGACATGAGACCACATACATCACTATGTATCAGTCCCAAGAGTTCTGTAACTCTTTATCCGTGTCCACTAAATGGAGTTTTGGTCATTTTGCCTTTGAGACATGAATGACAAGTTTCATAAGATGATAATTCGAACGGATTCAAATATCCATCCTTAAATAACTTAGCTAGTCGTGTCGCATTGATATGACCTAGTTTACAATGCCACAAGAAGGATTCATTTATTTCTGAACTCTTCCACTTCTGTGTGTTTTGTACATTAAGATCTGTGGTTTGATTTAGAACGTATATGCCATTATTTAACGAGCCTGATCCAATCAGCTTTTGATTCAGGAAGATATTCATAACATTATTCTATACTACAAAATTATATCCTTCTTTGTTTAATAAAGAAACTGATATAAGATTGTGTATCAGGGTCGGTATGTAATAGCATTCGTTCAAAATCAATGTATTACAATTTGGTAATACAAGGTGATATTCGCCAACAGCTTTGGCTGCAACATTTGCACCATTCCCTACTCTTACGGAATGATCACCTATTCCCAGTTCCCTACATTTCTTTAGCCCATGTAACATATTACATATATGGGATCCCGATCCGATATGTAATACTCAGGACGTAGAGTGAACTGAGAAACGGTTCTCGATAATAAACATACCCGAAGAAAATGCATCAATATGCTTGTTCTTCATTTGGGCGGCGTGGGAATCCGGATATTCCACTATTTCCTGCTCAGTCTTATAATAATTATAAGAAAGAACGGAACCAACATTCCCCTGCTCAGTATAACAAGCGGGTTCAGTCAATACATCCATATTATTATCTTGATTAAGACCTGACATGGTCGCTACCTGGAGAGAGAGAGAAGAAAACACTTTAGTGTATGCTCTTGCAAGATTAGATTAGTTTATTATCTTATCTAATCAGGATGGATCCCACTGTTTTTATCAAATCTTTCTTCAAACCCTAAAAGGTAAAACTAGCCGGGATTAATTACACCTTATAAGTTCGCCAATCTTTTAGCCAGGCTAGTGTTGATACTTTAAGGGAGGTTCCCCGTGCTTTTGCATGGACCTAATTAAAATAAACCTCGTTTTCCCAGAGGCATAACCCCGTTAACACCTTTCTAGACACCTACTTGATCGGCTAATTGTGATGTGTAAAATTCTCCCAGAAGTAACTCTTACTCGCAGTGGGTATCGGGATCCAACTATCTCATAGAAGGTATACAATCTCATTGCAAATTTCAACAGTTGAAATTCCCGATAATATTCTGCCCTTAGCGTCCTATGACCTTGACGGAGGTCAACAAACCATAGGCCATTAGTCAAGTTCAACCCGTCATTTCCTGATTGAATTAAACCCACCCGCACGACCCTTGACGGAGGTCAACAAGATCGTACGACTACCCTAAAATAATCGCATCATATGCAAAAGATAAATACTAGTCAGCTACCACACACCACGCTTTGACGGAGGTCAACAAACGTAGCACGAATATTAAGTAGGACTTATCTGAAATGACGGAGGGCTACGACAGGTTTCTATGAAAACCTTTTGCGCAGTGAACTTGATATCGTTGTAGAAACAAATGATTTTGAAAAGGAGTGTTTTTTAGGCTTTTACTAGTTTCATGAAAGAGGTCACTCCCGTTGAAGGGATCTCGACTCATTCCTTATCAAATAATGTGCAGGATATTTCATAAATACCACTATGCAAAGCAAGAACTATAGAAGCAATCAAAAACAAAACCGAGTGAGTTGTAGCATCTGCTAGTTTCGCTAAAGAGGTCACTCCCGGTGAAGGGATCTCGGCTCTTTCTTTATCAAATAAGGTGCTGAATATTCTACAAGGAATACCGCTATGCAAAGAAAAAACTAGAGCTACCCTTTTTGAAAATTTGATTCTACAACATCTTTTAGGTTTCTTTTTCTTTCATTAATCTCATTAATGAAGTCCCATCATTTATGCTTCCTAAGCATCACAGAAGAAACGAAAATACAACGTACGCTTATGCCATCCGCATTCGCCATAGTGTCCCGTTATGCATCGTTAGGTTAGTTAACAAATGGCATAGCGGGGCGGGACTAGCGCAGGTGCAAAACATAAGCAACGTTTATTATATATCATATATATAATAATAAAGCATTCGTCTCAAACATATAAAGTGATCACATCACAGAATATCAGCAGGAGAAGATAACATATGAAATATTGGATATAATAGGAGGTCCGTGTTTTATTTTGAGCCTGTATAAAACATGGATTCCAGGTCGCGATGAATAGCCAAACCCGCATCTCTAGACCCCTACAAGAGTGGCAAGTAACCCTACCAATTCTAGAGTTAGGAGACCCGGACTCGACTCCTCAAGTTGGTCTCCCACTGGACTCTAGAACCCGGTTACTTGTGCTCCCCTCCTTGGGTCTATCTTAATGCGGAAAAGTAAATAATATACAACAATAGTGACATCATCCTCAACCAAGAAGTGCCCCAATAAAAGAATAGTATATATAATGAATTTTACATGAATGAAAATAAAAACTCTCATCTCACATAAAACCCCCGGCTATTCAAAATACGACGATCCAATATCACAGCAACACATAACATCACATGTCATCAACGTAAGTAAATATGTGTATCCCAATTGTCATTGACATATAGCACCGAAACCGGCGATACACCACAAATTACATTACGGTCGCAGAAAAGAAAATTTCAAACTATAACATTTGGAATCCACAATCAACTTAGAAATCACAAACCCGAAATATCACATACTTCAGATTTTACGCCTAACTTATATGAATTCCACATATTGTATCACATTCCACAAATTGCTAGATGATGTAAACATTCCGATCGAATCAACAAACACCCAAAATTTCCCAAAAATCTCAACACTTGAGCGTAGTTTAAAAGTATCCATCACATGCCACAGTGCCTATGGACCAACCATAGAAGGGTAAACCCTTGCCTCACCTATGGAGCCGCGGAACTACCGCAAACTCGATGGTTTGGCGGCAGTTCTTATGGTCACAGAATCGAGTTAGGTTTTCGTTCTTCTAGAGGGTCCATCGAATCACTTGCACGATATTTGAATGTTTCAAACTATGAAAAAATCCAACTTTTGAAAAATTTCCAGCGAGGGTTAAAGTGGGTATTTGATATTCGTTCGAACTTTTTAACACCGTCTAAAATAACCTGAAAACAAACTAGAATTATGAATACGAAACACTCCGAATAGCCAATGCATAAAGATAACATCACATGCAAATTTAGCAAAAACTAGCAACACCTGAAATACCAAACCCCAGAGACTGGAACACTGTAAAATATTCAACCCAGAAATCCCCAAGATAGCCGAGCAGGCCGGTGTTCCCCTCCGAATGGCGGCCTGGGCGTTAGGACGTCTGTGCCTGAGATTCGGGGCAGATGCTATTTGGTTTTATCCGTCTACCTCTCCGAAGATGCCAAGTTGATTTATGGCACCGTGTATCGAAGGTTTAGACGGATGCGGCCGATATAGCAGACTTTGTCAGATTCCCCCTCGCTTGAGGGGTTTTTGATTGTGGGGACGCTCTTCCCTGCAGGCGCAAGCCCCTGCAGTTAATTACGCTACCGCATCGCGGTAGCCACTTTCTCCTTCTCCAGAATTTCACTTCGTGTCGTGTGTGTTTGTTTTGTTTATGGTTGCCCGTGGATTGTATACGGAGACTGGGTAATGTCGTCGCCCGTAGGACGTGGATTAGTCCAAATCCGTATTTACTTAGATTTGGGTTTGGTGTTTTCAGTTTAAGGATGCATTAGTCGCGTTGCGGCTAAGATCAACTTAAACGTTCGTCAAGGATACGTTAGTCCTGTTTTAGACTAAGATCAACTCAACGTAGTGATTGATTTAATGTATGGCCATCGGGACTCGTCGCCTCTCTGACGTCGTTGAAGGATTACAACGGCATGTATCAAAGGAGCTCGGAGATGTACCCTCGAACCAGAGTTGATTGGGAGTTTTATAATCCATTTGAATATCTAAGGATACGTTAGCCGTATTTGGGGCTAAGATCAACTTAAACGTTTGTTAAGGATACGTTAGTCCAGTTTGAGACTAAGATCAACTTAACGGGACCGTTTAGATCCGACAAAAGAGCATTTGGGCTCTATTGTGCCAGTTTAGGGACGTGGTGGTCCGATATTAGTTTAGGGACGTTTCGATCCGATATTAGTTTAGGGACGTTTCGGTCCAATATTAGTTTAGGGACGTTTCGGTCCGATATTAGTTTATGGACGTTTCGGTCCATTACTAGTTTATGGACGTTTCGGTCCGATGTTAGTTTAGGGACGTTTCGGTCCGATATTAGTTTAGGGACGTCTCGGTCCGTTATTAGTTTAGGGACGTTTCGGTCCGGTATTGGGTGTGTGGCCGTTGGGACCCGTCACCTCTTTGACGTCGTTGAGGAATTACAACGACGGATGTCAAAGGTGTAAGTCCACGTTGCGACCCCCGGTTCTTACGGGGAGGCGGAAACGGTATAAAAATCAAATTTTTAGCGCATGGGGCAACATGGACTAACAAAGTCGGGATCTTTTCTAAACTAAACTAGCAAACAAGCTAAAGAGAGTTAGCTACTCGGCAAAGTGGTTATACCTAACTTGAACTCCTTCTTCTTGAAACCTAGTAGAGGTTGATGGTTCTCTTCTCGTCGCCTTCTTCCGTCGAAGATGGATCCACCTGAGGGTTCAACCTTCGGGCTCTTTCTCGAACTTGGAGAGAACTAGAATCTTCGGCTTGCTAAACCTTTGATCCTAGAGTGAGTAGAGAGTGTCTAAGGGGTGCTTTTCTTTTAAGGAGATGGATTCTCAACACATGAGAAGGATTCTCCTTTTGCTAGAGGAAGAAGAAGATGAAGTGAGGAGAGAGAAGCTAAAAAATAGAATGAGCTCTTTTCTTTTTGCAACCATAACATAAAGCAAAAGAATTATCAAATTAATAATAATAATGAAAATGAAAAGGTTGATGGAAGGTTTAGGAATGACCATTATCATTTCAAACATTAAATGAATTTGCTAGAATCAAAGAGCATCTTTCTTTTGTAATGATGATGGTCAAAACTTCAACCATGGTCAACAAGTCAACCATGGTCAACAAGTCAACAAAAAAACCAACCATGACACAATTTCATTTTATTAATATTATTAATTGATATAACATAAATCCATTAGGGTTTGGAAAAAGACGACTGTCAACTGTGCATACGCACCTGTTCCGAAACCCTAATGAAAGTCCTCTTCCTCTTCCTCAAATAACTGTGCATACACACCTGCTTCCTCGTTCCGAGGAACATGAATACAGAGAGATAAAAGCAACCCCAAAACATATACCGGTATCTGACTCAAACCAGAGCCAGCCAGTAATATCCGTCCGGACTCCAAACGTGCACAAGTGCGCGGATGAGAACGAACCCTGTCGCAAAACCATGCGACCTCTACTCAGTTTTGCCCAGAGGCGAATACCCTCTGTGTGGGACTCTAAAGACTCGACACTACGCTGGCAGTGGGTTTAACCACAGACCGCAAGCGGCACTAGCTGTGCGTAACGGTCCCCAGGTAGATGCCGACAAGAAGGCTGACGAGGTGAAACCCCATCTGAACTCCTACTGAGTCTGAATGTGACAGTCTCCGTACAGTCCGGTCTGTTCGTCTAATACATCGCATGTCGGGCCTAGGGGGCGGTAAAATGTCAGTCCCCTAATAGCGGAACAAGTCGTGTCGGAGTGAAGCCCAAAACACCCTGAGATAACACTGGAAGCCTACCAGTATATCTCGCTTGTCCTGGCCAGGGACTACTCGTGTAATGGCTCTTCTAGACACAGCGCGATGTCAACCCCCAATACCGGGAGAGACGAATCCTGTCTAACCGTCACTGCCTCCAAGTGCTTCGGGACTGCACCCAACCACCACCTGTTTGCACGACTCCTTTGAGCCGTGGTAGGGCAGTGATCAAAGTGCAGTGGGAACACACTTGAGGCGAAGTGCCAGTGTCAAGTCAGCGGACTAAGCTGTACTCATGTCACCTGGGAACTGATAACTGACGATAGGTATAATACCAACCTGTCAGCTCCCGACGAGTCCTGTCCAGTGTACTCGTAACCCAACGAGCACCCGTATACTATCTCCAGTACGACGTACTGATGGCTGTGGGATAGACCATCTCCCACACTGGGATGAGAAGCGCATACGCTAGTCTACTCCGGAGTATCGATGCCCTGTCTCGATAGTCCTGCGACTAGGGACCTGTATAAGGATGTGCTTATAGATTACCCAGCCCCCACTAGTGTGACTGCCATCACAACGCTGGTAATCAAGCAAAGATCCTAAGGGCTCCACTAATGCGTATAAGTGATATACTAAAATAAACACAAGTACACATTGAAGTAGAAACAAACCAAGTAGCATACTACTATATTGAGCAAGATTGTTTATACAAGGTGAATATCCCAAGCTTCCATTAAGTAATATACAAACTAGTATGATACAGTAATGGCCTCTAGGGCATATACACTAACAATCTCCCACTTGCACTAAGGCCATGTACTGGCGTATCGAAGACCTATCATCTCGATCAGCCGCTCGAACTGAGTCTGGGGCAGGGCCTTGGTGAATGGATCTGCAGTGTTCTCTTCTGAAGCAACCCTCCGAACCTCGATCTCCTTGCGATCCACGATCTCCCTGATCAGGTGATACCGCCTCAAGATGTGCCTGGATCTCTGATGGGACCTGGGTTCCTTCGCTAAAGCTATAGCCCCGTTGTTGTCGCAATACAGAGGTATTGGGTCAACAATGGACGGAACCACCTGAAGTTCTTTCAAGAACTTCCTCATCCAGACAGCTTCTTTTGCGGCATCAGATGCGGCGATGTATTCCGCTTCCATAATCGAGTCTGCAACGGTTTCCTGTTTGGAGCTCTTCCAACACACCGCCCCTCCATTGAGGGTAAAGACAAAACCCGACATGGACTTGGAATCATCCTTGTCACTCTGGAAGCTGGAGTCAGCAAAGGCCTCGATCTGGAGGTCTTTTCCGCCATACACTAAGAACATCTCCTTAGTCCTTCTCAGGTACTTGAGAATGTTCTTTACCGCTATCCAGTGCTTCTCCCCAGGGTTTGACTGATACCGGCTTACCACACTCAGTGCATAAGCTACATCCGGTCTGGTACACAACATCGCATACATTATAGAGCCTACCGCAGAAGCGTAGGGTATAATAGACATGCGATCCCTCTCCAAATCAGTCTTGGGAGACATCTCTTTAGAGAGGGTGATTCCGTGACAAGCCGGTAGGTTACCGCGCTTGGAATCTTCCATACTGAATCTCTTTAGTATAGTGTCGATGTACCTGGACTGTGAAAGTCCTAATATCCTCTTGGATCTATCACGATGGATCCGGATCCCCAGGATGTAAGAGGCATCACCCAGGTCTTTCATGGAGAACCTGTGTGACAAGAAACCCTTGACAGATTGTAGCATAGGAATGTCATTTCCTATTAAGAGAATGTCATCCACGTATAAAACGAGGAATACTACAGTTCTCGCTACAAATCTACTATAGATGCATGGTTCATCTGGATTTTTGATAAAGCCAAATTCCTTGACCGTCTCATCAAAACAGATGTTCCAACTCCGCGATGCCTGCTTTAGTCCATAGATGGACTTAAGCAACTTGCACACCTTTCCGCTGCTCCCACTCTGAATGAAACCCTCTGGCTGATCCATATCGACACACTCCTCTAAATTTCCATTTAGAAAAGCGGTTTTTACGTCCATCTGCCAAATCTCATAATCGTGGAAGGCAGCAATGGCAAGAAGGATCCGAATGGATTTCAGCATAGCCACTGGAGAAAAGGTTTTGTCATAGTCCAAGCCAGGTCTTTGACGGAAACCCTTTGCTACAAGTCTAGCTTTATAGGTCTCAACCTGTCCATCTACACCAATCTTCCTTTTGAAGATCCACTTGCATCCTACGGGTTTTACCCCGTCTGGAGCAATGTCCAACGTCCATACTTTGTTGGTGTACATGGACTCCATTTCGGTCCGCATTGCATCCAGCCATTTTACCGAGTCAACGCTCTGAACGGCCTGCTGGAAGCTAGTAGGCTCATCATAATCTATGATGCAATCCTCTCTATCCCCGTCTATGAGAAAACCGTAGTATCTCTCGGGCGGATGAGACTGCCTACTACTCCTGCGGAGCGGCGTAGGAATGTCCTGTTCTTTTGAACTTACTGGCTCTTCCAGGCTTTCAGTAATAGCTTGTGGTTCTGGAATTTCTTCCAGTTCTATTGCGTTCCCACTTATCTGGGTTTCCAAAAACTCAGTTTCCAAGAAGCGGGCATGTTGAGAAACAAAAACCTTTTGTTCCTCAGCGGAATAGAACAGATACCCCCTGGAGTTCTTTGGGTATCCCACAAACTTACACTGTACTGAACGTGCCTCGAGCTTGTCCGCATGCTGCCTTTTTACAAAAGCTGGACATCCCCATATCTTAAAGTACTTAAGACAGGGTTTCTTCCCACTCCACATCTGATATGGAGTGGTAGGCACAGTCTTGGTGGGAGCCTTGTTCACGAGATATGCAGCTGCTTCTAGTGCATAGCCCCAGAAAGATCGCGGTAACTCAGCCTTACTCATCATGGAACGAACCATATCCAATAGGGTTCGATTCCTCCTTTCCGATACACCGTTATGTTGCGGAGTGTATGGAGGAGTACGCTGAGAGAGAATTCCATTCTCTTTTAAATAGTCCAGGAACTCGGCACTCAAGTATTCACCACCTCGATCCGATCTTAGAATCTTAATACTTTTGCCTGTTTGGTTTTCAACTTCATTCTTGTAATCCCGAAATTTCTCAAAGGCCTCGGATTTGTGCTTTATTAAGAAGACATGTCCGTACCTAGAGAAATCGTCTGTGAAAGTAATGAAGTATGAATAACCGCTTCGCGCATGTGTAGACATTGGACCACACACGTCACTGTGTATGAGTCCCAAGAGCTCGCTCGCTCTTTCTCCGTGTCCAGTGAACGGAGTCTTTGTCATCTTTCCCATGAGACAAGATTCACAAGTGGCATAAGACTGATACTCGAACGGATCCATGTAACACCTTAGAATGTGTTTTGTAGCTAATTATATTTTAATATATATAGTTTTTAATAAAAAGTTTACCAAATTAAGTTTTAAATATTTTATCCTAATTATTGTGTATTTTATTAGAATTTTATTAGGCACACACACACTTGTGCATGATAACTAGAGTTGTTTTTGGGGTTAGACCATGTTTGGCAAGCATGATAAATTAACCCATTCTCTTTAGGTTAGTTCATGATTTGTTTAAGTGTTTTGGGTTTTAAGTGTATGGTTGTAATTAGTAGTGATGGTTTTTTTTAAAAATGAAATGAAAATGAATTTAGAAGGGTTTTAATATTTTGTTTTGTTGACTTTGAGAGAGGGAGAGAGGCATGGGGCAACATGGCTCAAGCCATGCCTCATTAAGGAAGTGAGAGAGAGTGAGAATGGGGGGGGTTTGTTTGTGTTCTCTCATTTCACTCATTTCTCTCATTTCCTCTCCTTTCTCTTTATCACACACACACACACACTCACACCTTGTGAGAGAGAGAAGCAGCAGCAGCAACAGGATCAGCAGGAGCAGCAGCAGCAGCTGCAGGCATCATCATCCTCATCATCATCCTCAACAACAACAACACAGCAACAACACAACAACAACAACAATACAGCAACAACACAACGACAACAACAACAACAGCAACAATAGCAGCAACTACAGCAGCAGCAAGCAGCAGTGACAGCAGCAGCAACACTAGAAGGAGCTCAGCACTTGCAGAAGCTCTCACCTCCTCCATACACCTTGTCACCAGCCTCTAGGATCCCATAGGGTATATTTTCTGAACCCTATTGCTCGTTTGTGTAGCTTATGTGTTAATTGCTTTGATTAGTGCTAAATTAGCTAGTTTAGTGCTAGTTGTAGTGAATTGTGAGATATTGTGGTAAATTGTCGATTGTGTTAGCTACCTTAGGTTAATTTAGTGATAATAGGGATACTTCAACTGAGAAATCCCCAGATTACACTAAAATACCATAGGTTTCCCTTTTTGTGCAAATTAGTGTTTTTAAGGTGATTTTTGTGACTTTTGAAATCTGCTTTTGACCCGGACCCTACAGAACAAAATTGAGGAAACTGGAGCATGCTTGTTAGGTCTAGATGACACAACCAGAAAACGAGACCCCCACTCTCATCTGTGGCCGCCAATTTCAGCATTCTGGCCACAAATTGCGGCCAGGAAGGGGTCTGGGGACTTGGGGTTTTGGGTAGTGTTCTCTGATGTGTAGTGTAGTGTTTTGGCATGTCTAGTTTTGTAAGATTTGACCTGTAGGAAAATCTAGGACTATATGTCGTTTTTGTGTTCGTGGTGTTTGCGCGATACGCGCGATACGTGAGTGGGTTCTGTGATCCAGCGTATCGCGGCGTGTCGCGATGGTTTTAGACGCGTACACACACGATTCAGCGTATCGTGCACACGCGCGTTTAGTTCGCGACGCGAGTTTCTCGTTTCGTTTCGATATCGCGTTTCGCGAGATATTTGGCTTATATATGATATTCGTGTCGTATTTGCAGGTTTGCAGGCAGGAGCTACGGACACGGCTACAGGGGGGAGCAGATGATAGGATTCACCCAGCGTGGAGTTTAAGTGAGTAGATATAACATCTACAGGGGAATCGCCCGCATGGCGTTATGCGTCTGGGCTAGGATTCAATTTCCTGTCGCACATTCTACGTCATTGTAGAATTGCGCATTTACTGCATTCTTTGATATAGTTATATACTGTGACTAGCAGCCGTAGGACACTGCACACATTATTGACGGTTCATGTTGCACGAGCACGGATTGCATGCTACACACACGCCGTCAATAATTGCCATGTCACACTACCCCTTATAGCTACCGTTGCTTGTCACACTTGACACCTAGCTTATCGGTATACCTATAGTGTATCATACCTTTAGTGATAGGTATATTTTCACTTGCGATACAGCTACAGGTATACCTCCTACATATTTTACCTACACCGGGAGGGATTTCCTACATATGTTACTTATACCCAGGGGGGTATACGACATCAGTTCCTATAGGTAGATACCTATACTTTGCTACACCTGTATGTTAGATACATATTCAGTTGTTGTTGCATATTCACATTTACTGATGTTACTTAGCTGTACCTTATCATGATTTCGCGTACATCTGGTTCAGCTATATACTTGTGTTTACCTGCTCGCATTCAGATATATCGCATACATTTATTCCTGGATTTATGCATTGTTTATCTGGATTTTATATGATGTTTTCGGGATTTGGGAACCGCGGGAGTTCATGAAATTATGCATACATGTAACAACCCGGTTTCCTTGATATGATATTTGAGCGTCCCCCATGAGTTTTATCGGTGCTGATTATCTACTCTATACGAGGTGTGGTTGCCGTATGAGAGTACATGGTGGGGCCCGGTATGGTTCCCCTCGGCAAGAAGATCGATGGGTTTGCCGATTGAGCCTGGAGGCGGGCGAGTACCTACCGGTGATTGTTTGGACCTGGCAGTTGTCCGGAGGCTACTGGCCAGAGTCGAGAGATGGATGCGGGAGGATCTGTACTGGCGGGGCCGAGGGCCGATACCGCAGACGGACCCCGTGGGCTGATCCGGACTGACGGATCCCGATATACGAGGATTTCTGTGTCGATGCTTGGCACACGGTTTCATGATATTTCTTTAACCCCTTTTTGTATATATAACAGGGGATTTAGCCGTTGTTATATATACCCTTACACCAATATTAGTGGAATGGGACGCTAATATATGTGTATTGCCCCCATCATATTTATTTCTGTACATATATATACATTTAGGATGCTAGAAACTTACTTGAGATTGGACTTGGGATACTAGGTGATTCATTGGGATTGGACATTGGATATACCTATGTGATTGGTGATTTGTACATTCGGAATATAGGAGATTACTCGATATTGTACATTGAGGAGATGTGAGACTTATATGATGTGAGTGCCCTATGTGGGGGCTGGTTTGAGGATTTGGGATTGGAGTATCTTGATGGATTGTGATCCTGCCACGACGTCAGGTTTCCGTGGAAAATGACATATTCCACCCTGTACCTCATCCTTACCTATCTTATGCACTGATTCATATATTGGTAGTACATGTAGTGTACCCTTATGATAGTTGCATATTGGTTTCTCATATCTCTATTGCATAGTTATCGCATACTATTGTCATGTTACTATTGCTTCATATATTGATTGTACCTGCTAGTGTACTCTCCTTATTTCAGCATTGCATGACATATTATTATTGTAATCGCATATCTTAGATTCATGCTGTACGTGCATTCCTGGGATTACCTGCATATGTTTTATACTATTCACGAGTTGGCAACTCACCCCCGTTGTGCCACAGGTGTTTCAGGTTTTTCCCCAGAGTAGTCGAGGCAGGCTATTTCTCTATTCAGCTATCCAGCTACCATCTTTTGCTACAGATACCGCATCAGCTCACAGTACCATTTTGCTTAGGTGGGTTAGACGGTTATCTGTATTTCATATTGTACCTTCGTTGTATATTGTACTCTCACTCCATCTACTATTGTATATTTGACATAGAGACTTGGTGAGGACGTTAGTGTGTATTATTGTGGATTTGATGTCTTTTTATACAGCTTCTCTCTACTGTCTTTATTTCTTCGCTACGGCGTCGTATATTTGTATTGTATTCATGTTGGCTGGCTTTCATCAAAAAGGGGTGTTGCTAAAATTTTAAAGAAAGAAAGTAAGACTTTTAAAGAATTTGGGTTGCGATTTCAATTGTTTCTAAACTGATATTATCTTTTCCGTATTTTTCATGGTTTAGATTCTGGGTTTGGCTTTCTTTTACTACGTTGCGTCTTTAGGCGTTGCGTAGTGTTAGGGCCGTCACGGGCCAATTTTGGGTCGTGACAATCCAAGTATCCTTCTTTATGTAACTTAGTCAACCGTGTCTCATTGATGTGACCCAGTCTACAATGCCATAAGAAAGCCTGATTGATATCTGGAGACTTTCTTTTGTGTGTATTCTGGACATTGAAAATCTGTGGTTGGTTTAATACGTATATACCATTGCTCAATGTACCTGACCCAATCAGAACTTGATTAAGGTGAATGTTTACAACATTACTTACAAACGCAAATTCATAACCTTCTTTCGAAACCAAAGATACAGAAATGATATTACAAGTTGCGTTGGGTACAAAAAAGCAATTACGCAAAACCAAAACATGTCCATCTGACATTCCCAGGTGATAGTCCCCCACGGCTTTAGCATCCATGCTAGCTCCGTTCGCAACTCTGAGGGTCATGTCACCTGCCTTCAAAAACCTACGGTTTCTCAACGCCTGCAAAGAATCACAGATATGAGATCCTGATTCGGTATCCAATATCCAGGAAGTAGAGTTTATCGAAAGACAGTTTTCAATAACATACACACCTGAAGCTGAAGCCGCAACCTGCTTCAGTTCCTGTGTCCTGGCTTTCCAAGCCCTGCAATCTTTCTTCCAGTGTCCACTCTTATGACAATAGAAGCATTCTTCCTTTCCCACAAGCTTCCCCGCAATCTTTGTTGCCTTTTCCTTTCCCTTCGTACTCACTTTACTAACACCGCCTCTTGGTTTGGCGGGGGCTTTCTTCCTCTTTCCCTTAGCTTTCGCCTTGGACCTAGAGGAAGAAGATCCTCCTACAAACAAAGCGGGTGTTTCTCTACCTTTCTGTAGGGTGCCCTCTGCGCTCCTCAGCATGTTGAGGAGTTCTGAAAGTTCAACTTCCTTTTCTTGTAAGTTGAAGTTCAGTATAAACTGGGCGTAAGTGGATGGAAGGGACTGGAGAATTAAATCCGTATAGAGTTCACTTTCCAACGTGGTCCCAAGTTCCGCGAGCTCCTCAATGTAGCCAATCATCTTAAGCACGTGGTCCGCTACCGATGATCCGACGGCCAACTTTGCCGAAAACAACTTCTTCGACACTTCGTATCTTGCGATACGAGACTGCTCTCCATACAGTTCTTTTGTATGAAGAAATATGGACTCCAGGTCAATATTCTCGTGCCTCCTCTGGTGTTCGTTGTCCATAGAGGCAAGCATGAGGCACTTGGCCTTCGCGCAATCAATCTCCCAAGTCTTACGGATTTCCTTATCCGCGACGCTAGAGGTGGGACCTGGGACGGGGGAGCTTTGGTGGTAAGAAGATACCCCAGCTTGTCGTAAGTGATTGCCATTTTGACATTCCTGAGCCAATCTTTGTAGTTTGGCCCTGTCAGTATGTTTTTATCTAGAAGTAACTTAAGTCCAGTCATTTCGATTTGGTCGCTGCAGGGGGGAGAGAAGAAACACTTTAGCATGATGCTCTTGCAAGTTTAGAGTGGTTTTTAATTTGTCTAAACAGGATGGCTCCTACTGTCTCTCGAATCCCTCCTCAAACCATAAAGGAAGAATTAGTCGGGATCAATCCCACCACACAATACTTGCTTAACCGTTCAGCCAGGCCAGTGTTGGTACTTCGAGGGAGGTTTTCCAACGCTTTCGCGAAGTTCCTTAATTAAATAACCTCTTTTCCCTGGGGGCGTAGCCCCGCTAACACCTTTCTAGACACCTACTTGGTTTATAGCATTGATCGTTTAGCGAGAAATTTCCCGAGGAGTAGCATATACTCACAGTAGGATCGGGATCCAAATATCATCGTGTGACAAAACTGAAGGAATCCTACCAGAATCACCACACTCCAAATGGTATGCAAATCTAGCAAGTTTCAGTACTTATGAAACTCCCGATGTGGATTTTTGCCCCATGCTCTTATGACCTTGACGAAGGTCAACAAATCATAAGTCACATGTCAAGTTCTACCCGTCATTTTCCAGGTTAATTTGAACCCACCCGTATATACCCTTGACGAAGGTCAACAAGGCAATACGACTGTCTCAAACCAACGCATCTATCTATACTACATATGAACACCCAACAGCTACCAATCACTACGCCTTGACGAAGGTCAACAAACATAGCTTGAATACTATTGAATATTCATATGAAACGACGGAGGGCTACGAATGGTTTTGGCGAAACCGTGAACGTAGTGAACTTGATATAATCGATGGAACGAGATAGCTTTTAAAAGAAGTGGCTCAAGCTCCGCATTTTAAAAGTTAGTTTTGAAAAGAACCGAGTGGTTTTTCGAAAGTGTTCCAACGACTTTGCTTGGTTTATTATCTTGCATTAGTTCTTTTAATGCGTGATATTCTTGCATTAGTTCTTTTAATGCGTCCCATCATTTAAATCCTACCATTGCAGAAAACAACCAAAATATGACGTACGCTTATGCCATTCGCATTCGCCACGGGGCCCCGTCATCACCCGTTAGGTTACTTAACTAACGACAGAGCGGGGGCTGGGCTAGCACGGCTGTAAAACATAAGCAACGTCTAAATAGTTATAAATATAGCAATGATAGACATTACAGATCACAGATGAATACATTGGATATACTAGGAATCCGCAATCCGTTCGAGCCTGCAACGAAAAGCGGATTACACGGTCGCGGTGAATAGCCAATACCCCACCCAAGACCCCTATGGGTGCGGCAAACTACCCGCCATGTTCCCGGTAGTTTGTGCACCCCTCCATGGGACTATCCTAGGAGCAAAAACAGTAAAAAGAATTATACAATGACGGCTACAACCCCGACCCGGTTGTGCGGCCATACAAATAATATTATTACATCAATTTACATTTACAAATGAATGAAAGAAAAAACAAAAGCTCATCTCACATCCACCCCGGCTATTCACCCGCGACAGTCCAACACATTCATATACACATTCCAATATCAAACACAGATCACAGAGATGTATAACCCCGACTAATCGACTTATAGCGATTAGCCGAAATTCAATACATACAAACATCACAGATATAACCATCATAGTCAAACTGTAGTGAAGTCCGGAAAAAATACGGAATTATAGGCCCCCAAAAACAAATCTCTATTCTGGAAAATCTGGGCACATATAATATATCTTAAAAATCCTAAAACCAATACAGAGATACACTGCACCAAAATCGAGGCAGAGAGGAGACAAGACGGCCGCGGATCCGCGGCGCCATAGCTTGCTGGCGCCGCGGAAACGCGGTCGTTTGGTCAGATCTCTGGCTCGTTTTTGGTGGTTATCTTTAAAAAACCCTGAGATAATTTTTGGTATATAACAAATTTTGTTTTGACCAGAAAAAATTTTAACAGAAAGTAGGGTTTTTTGAAAAGTTTGGTTTTTGGATTTTTCGGTTCCGAACTTCGTTACACTTCACTACCTTGCTAGTTTAAGTTTAGTTAGGCTCTGATACCACTGTAAGTCCACGTTGCGACCCCCGGTTCTTACGGGGAGGCGGAAATGGTATAAAAATCAAATTTTTAGCGCATGGGGCAACATGGACTAACAAAGTCGGGATCTTTTCTAAACTAAACTAGCAAACAAGCTAAAGAGAGTTAGCTACTCGGCAAAATGGTTATACCTAACTTGAACTCCTTCTTCTTGAAACCTAGTAGAGGTTGATGGTTCTCTTCTCGTCGCCTTCTTCCGTCGAAGATGGATCCACCTGAGGGTTCAACTTTCGGGCTCTTTCTCGAACTTGGAGAGAACTAGAATCTTCGGCTTGCTAAACCTTTGATCCTAGAGTGAGTAGAGAGTGTCTAAGGGGTGCTTTTCTTTTAAGGAGAGGGATTCTCAACACATGAGAAGGATTCTCCTTTTGCTAGAGTAAGAAGAAGATGAAGTGAGGAGAGAGAAGCTAAAAAATAGAATAAGCTCTTTTCTTTTTGCAACCATAACATAAAGCAAAAGAATTATCAAATTAATAATAATAATGAAAATGAAAAGGTTGATGGAAGGTTTAGGAATGACCATTATCATTTCAAACATTAAATGAATTTGCTAGAATCAAAGAGCATCTTTCTTTTGTAATGATGATGGTCAAAACTTCAACCATGGTCAACAAGTCAACCATGGTCAACAAGTCAACAAAAAAACCAACCATGACACAATTTCATTTTATTAATATTATTAATTGATATAACATAAATCCATTAGGGTTTGGAAAAAGACGACTGTCAACTGTGCATACGCACCCGTTCCGAAACCCTAATGAAAGTCCTATTCCTCTTCCTCAAATAACTGTGCATACACACCTGCTTCCTTGTTCCGAGGAACATGAATACTGAGAGATAAAAGCAACCCCAAAACATATACTGGTATCTGACTCAAACCAGAGCCAGCCAGTAATATCCGTCCGGACTCCAAACGTGCACAAGTGCGCGGATGAGAACGAACCCTGTCGCAAAACCATACGACCTCTACTCAGTTTTGCCCAGAGGCGAATACCCTCTGTGTGGGACTCTAAAGACTCGACACTACGCTGGCAGTGGGTTTAACCACAGACCGCAAGCGGCACTAGCTGTGCGTAACGGTCCCCAGGTAGATGCCGACAAGAAGGCTGACGAGGTGAAACCCCATCTGAACTCCTACTGAGTCTGAATGTGACAGTCTCCGTACAGTCCGGTCTGTTCGTCTAATACATCGCATGTCGAGCCTAGGGGCGGTAAAACGTCAGTCCCCTAATAGCGGTACAAGTCATGTCGGAGTGAAGCCCAAAACACCCTGAGATAACACTGGAAGCCTACCAGTATATCTCGCTTGCCCTGGCCAGGGACTACTCGTGTAATGGCTCTCCTAGACACAGCGCGATGTCAAACCCCAATACCGGGAGAGACGAATCCTGTCTAACCGTCACTGCCTCCAAGTGCTTCGGGACTGCACCCAACCACCACCTGTTTGCACGACTCCTTTGAGCCATGGTAGGGCAGTGATCAAAGTGCAGTGGGAACACACTTGAGGCGAAGTGCCAGTGTCAAGTCAGCGGACTAAGCTGTACTCATGTCACCTGGGAATTGATAACTGACGATAGGTATAATACCAACCTGTCAGCTCCCGACGAGTCCTGTCCAGTGTACTCGTAACCCAACGAGCACCCGTATACTATCTCCAGTACGACATACTGATGGCTGTGGGACAGACCATCTCCCACACTGGGATGAGAAGCGCATACGCTAGTCTACTCCGGAGTATCGATGCCCTGTCTCGATAGTCCTGCGACTAGGGACCTGTATAAGGATGTGCTTATAGATTACCCAGCCCCCACTAGTGTGACTGCCATCACAACACTGGTAATCAAGCAAAGATCCTAAGGGCTCCACTAATGCGTATAAGTGATATACTAAAATAAACACAAGTACACATTGAAGTAGAAACAAACCAAGTAGCATACTACTATATTGAGCAAGATTGTTTATACAAGGTGAATATCCCAAGCTTCCATTAAGTAATATACAAACTAGTATGATACAGTAATGGCCTCTAGGGCATATACACTAACAAAAGGAATTCGGAGATGTACCCTCGAACCGGATGTAGATTGATTTAGGAGAGACATTTTGCTCAGCCAATTTAATTTAAGGACTTATGGCCACGATTGGGCTAAGTCCAGTAAAGAAAATGTCCAACATTGCTTTTGCATTTCCTTTTATTTTTATTTGGGCTTTGCCCAGAAAAGATGCAGGGCATCAATTTGTTTTGGGCTCTGTTCTTTATGAATGATGCAGAGTATCAATTTTATTTGGGCTCAGCCCTTTTATTGCTTTGCAATTTATTTTGGCCTGCTAGGTCTTTTTGATTTGGGCCTGGCCCTTCAAGTAATGCATTACATTTGTGCAAAGCACCAAGAATCTTTTAGATTCAAGGAAAGGAGTGCAGAGCACTTTTTAATTTCTTGATCTAAATTTAGATCAAAGAGAAGAAGAAAAATCTTTTCTTTCTTTCTATCTCAGAGAACCAGAGGTTCTCTAGCAAGTGCAAGGCACTATTTTTTTATTATTTTTATTTATTTATCTATTTATTGAAGATCACTGATTTTGTCTTTTAGATCCATGATCTATTCCTAAGAGAATTTTCTCTTATTTCAAAGGTTTTTACCTTCTTCTTTGTGTTCTCAAGAAGTTCTCTTCTTCTTTTTTTTTAATCCAATTGTCTATCTCTTTGAAATGGGGTCTGGGGTCCTTTTTATAGTGCTCAAAAATCAGTTAAATTTGTTAAAAAGATCTTTTCTGAGTGATTTGGGAAATTTTCCCCACCGTTGGATCTTTGATCCAAAGGCCCCTGTTTTACAGAAGAAATCTTCTTGTTTAAACAAGAACAGAAAAATATCCTTAAATCTTCACTCTGTTGTTGTGCAACTCACCAGCGTGTGACACGTGTCGCGCAGTGAGGCACTTGCGCAACAGCGCTTGCGCAACAGCGCTTGCGCAACTGCGCAGACACGTGTGGCGCAGCGGTGCGCTTGCGCAGTTGTGCTTGCGCAACTGCGCAGACACGTGTCGCGCTGCCGTGCGCTTGCGCAGTTGTGCTTGCGCAACTGCGCAGACACGTGTCGCGCTGCCGTGCGCAGACACGTGTCGCGCTGCCGTGCGCTTGCGCAGTTGTGCTTGCGCAACTGCGCAGACACGTGTAACGCAGCCGTGCGCTTGCGCAGTTGAACGTTACTTATGTTTTTTAAAGAGCCTAGCTCTGATTGGACGTACTGTCTTGGGCGTTGTGCTGCCGTGTCAACTTCTGACACGTGGCGCGTTGCGCACAGCGCACGGGAACTGAAGCGTTGCTTCAAAATTTGAATTTTCAAAATTTAAGCAGAGCCTTGCTCTGATTGGGGGAACAAATGCCCCCCCACCGTTGCGCTCACGTGGCGCGCACATGAGTGCAGCGGTGGCAAGATCCTGACTGTTGGATCATGGGGGTCAGTTGAAAAGGCGCAGGCGCCTATAAATAGGACCCTTGGTCCTTGGTAATTCTTTACCAATTTCGAGAATTTGAATTTCAGAGCCTTGCTCTTGCTTAAGAACTTCCAGAGCCTTGCTCTTGTGAGAACTTCAAAGTTCTAGTTTTAGAATCACTCTAGGTAAAATTAATTAAATTAAATTAATTTAAATTAAATTTAATTGATAGAGCCTTGCTCTTATAGATCTTTGATCTAAAGGAAAACCCCTTTGGGGTTTCTTCAACAGAGCCTTGCTCTCAAAAAATTTATAGATTTACAGAGATCTGATCCATGGGTTCTAACCCGTGAACAGAGCATTGCTCTTAGATCAAATGTAGATCTTTTTAGATCTGATAAACGGAGAAAAATTTTGTTTTATAAGTTTTCATAGATTTTTCAAGATTCCAAAACTCTAAAGATAAAATTGATGGATCTTTCCACCATTACCATAGAGCTATGCTCTTTTAAAGAACCTTGTCCCCCTGAGACCAGAGTTTGACAAATGTCACTCTGTGACAGAGCTTTGCTCTGAAAGAGAATATTTCTCCTTGTCTTTAGGGATTTCCCATCAGTGAGGATATTCTTTTGGGGACCTTTTCATTAATTGACAGTCTCATCTAATGATGGGGTTGTCTTATTAAATGATGTACCGTCATCCAGATTTTGTGGGTCCCTCTTTTTGTCCCCTACCCATTACATCATAGTGTTGAGTAAGATTTCAAAATGCCAAGTGTCAGAACACTAACGGTTATTTTTATCTTTCTACAGGAAACATGTCTGACGACTTATCTTTCCCCTTTGTTCGCTCGGAAGGAGGGTTCCCACATGCGCCGGTGGACCGGGTGGTGTTCGCCTTGATTAAAGATCATGATCCAGAGTACAAGAGACTCCACCTGTGGGGAAGGTGGTACAGCCAAATCATCCAAGGCCGTCGCAGCTTCAGCTCCGCTTCGCCTTCTGAGCCCATAGTTACGATCCCTTATGCGGACAAGCCCCCGGTGGAGTATGCCGTGGAGGTTAAAAATTGGAATGCCGACAACCTCCTTCAGCCTGCAATCGGTGCCATTCCGGTGCAGCCGCCGCCGACTATAGATATCTTGGGGAGGCGAATCTGTCAGGGCGAAGCACGCCCTTGGGGACAGGCTTATAACATTGGATTGATTCCGCGGCCGCTTGCTGGATATTTGCAATGGGCCCGTTACATTTTGGCGACGAAGAGGGCTCTCCTGACGACGATTGGTTTATACTCAGCTATCTACGTCTCGCTTTTCGAGTATCCCTCTCCTCCGACGTGGTGGATAAAGGCCTTCATCGAACAATGGAATATCCCCACCCATACCTTCCTGACAGCGGATAGGGAAGTCTCCATCTCTCTGGAGGAGTTTGCTGAGATTTCAGGTCTGCCAATGAGAGGAGAACACTACGAGGAGTTGCTTCCTCCTGACGAGTATGTCTTCGCCACCAAGCAGCTTGTATTTGACTTAACTCCGGAAAATGCTATTCAGCATCAGCACCCGGGCTTGGTGAAGGTGTTGGAGATTTATGAGGAACTCCATTTGGAATCGGGCGACCGGGGCGTCAGTTTCGCGGATTTCATTGCTCGTTTTATCCGCCCGGAGTTCCTATCAGAGCAGGGCGAGAAGTTCGCTCAGCTTGCTGACCCCTTTGGTTTCGGCTTGGACCGCCGTCCTTCATCGGAAAATGACCAGCGGGATTTTTATTTCCCCGGCACTGCTAGCATCCCTTTCTCAGAGATCGCCGTTCCTGGCATGGACGAGGAGACTTTTTTCATAGGGTTCTTGGGTCTATGGCTATGCAGCTTCGCGCTTCCCATGCACCCACGCCTCATGCGGTCCTCTGTCTTTTACCCGGCGCATCGAATGGCGGCTGGTTTACAGTTATCAGTAGGGATCGCCGGGCTGGCTCACCTCTACAATGGACTTAGCGTAGCGGCGGATGCTAATGAGCCTGGGGTACAGCCTGCTAACTTCCCGATGCACTACTTCACTTCTTGGATGGAGCTGCATGTGCGAGGGGTGTTTGGTGCCCATAAGACTCCCCCGTTTTTTGAGAAATACAGACTCCCAAGAATCATGCGGTTGGTCGGGGCTTCAATTGTAGTTGCACCTCCGCGGGAGTCTAGGGGACTGCTCCTGCGTTCACATCTAGTCGGAGCGAAGACCTCTTTTGTGGATAAGGTCATCACCATAGGCTCCGAGACCGCTAAGTCAGTGGTGTCGCTGCGTGATGACTTTAAGGGCGGGGTTTCTGTACTGAAGGCTCGGGAAATCCTTCACCTTTACTCCATTCGGCCGGGCTACCTAGTATTTAGGCAGAATGAAACGGCTCTCTTTATGAGGTATAACCCACATCGATTTGCCCGACAATCGAGTTACAATCAAGGGATCCCGATGGAAGCCTTTCTGGAAACGCCCGCGGCCAACCAAGGGGGAATAAGGAATGCTATGCATCATTTCACCCGGCTCAATACAGGCTCTTATTTTTTTATCAGTGAGCCTAGCTGTGCCCCTAAAATAATCCATCCGTATATAGCCTGGTATGCGCATGCTATGGGCCCAATCATTTTAAAGGAGAAACGCCTGCTGGTTGACCGTAGGGGTGCGCCTCCTGGTGGTGATCGCAAGGCTCCCTTGCAGCCAAGGATCCAGGTCATCCCCCCGATAAAAGATGCCAGGGCTGACCGACCACGCGTGTTGGCCCCCCCGCGTGGATTGCCACTGCCTACTATGGTGGATGCACCACCGGCGCCCCGTGCTCCCACAAAGACGGTTAAAGTGGTATCGCCAGAGTCTGGCGTAGGAGCGGATATCGGGACTCGCCACCCTAAAGTGACTGCCAAGCGCAAAGCTGCTCCGGGTGGATCTAAAGCTGGCGGACAGAAGAAGAAGAAGTCCACCCTATCCCTCGACGCGATCCTTAGCTTAAAGCCTGCGGCTCCTCCTGCCGAGGCCATATGTGAGTATGGCAGCAATGAGGGCTTCGTGGTAGACCCTGCGGACACCAATTTGGCTGCCGCCATTGCAGCTTCGGAGCGATCGGCGAGGCTTGAAGCGATGTTAAGAAAACTCGCTGAGTCCGGTAATCATCAGACGCTTCATTTGTCATTTTATTGCACCTTGTATTATTATCTTTAACTAACATTTGCTCCATTTTCAACAGGTGTCTCTACTGAAGAGGCTATTGCTGCCTCCCTGAAAACCTTCCAGGAGGAGGAGGAGAAGCGTGCCCTAGCAGGCGCTGGTATGTTTCACCCCTTTCTCTTTTATAAGGAAAGTTTGTTGTCTTTTTATGATGGTCAACCTAACCTTTTTTCGTTTCTTAGCAGGGGTTATATCAGTTGATGCGGGGATCCTTCCCGAGCATGTTATCGAAGTCCCGGCTTCGTCAAAGTTGCCGCAAGAGCCTCGGCTTGACAAAACGACGAGGGATGCCCTGAAAACCTTAGAGGCTTCCCTATTCACGGACGAGGACACCTCAATTAGGGAGGCTCTAGTGGCATCCGTCTCAACGGCTCGGGAGGAGCGGAAGCGGTTGAGACGCGAAGCAAAGGCGCGTAGAGCTGCTTTGGCCGCGGGAGCGGGTCCCAGTACCATTCCTCGCGCTGACACTCCTTCTGGAGAGGCCCCTGTCGCCCTGTCTACTGCTTATAGGCAAGTGGCGCGCGCAGCCCGAAGTGCAAACAATAAATCCCCTTCAGGTAGCATCTCTTTCAGAACCGTGTTGTAAGAATTATTATAAAGCCATTGGCTCATATGCATTCCATCTTGCAGGACCAAGTCCGACTGAGGGGGACGCGGAGACCGTTGGACCCCAGGAAACGGCGGAAGCGGCGCCTGCCGAACCTGAGCCGACGGTGGGCACCGTCGTCGGGGCCACGGTGCCTGAAACAGAAGTTGAAGGATCCTCCGCCGAGAAGGTCATTGATGCCGCGTCTGAAATGGCGGCAGATGAGATGATTGTCGAGCCGAAGGCAGTAGAAGTCGAGGCGCTTGAGGCTGGAGACGTCACGGTGCCGATGGACGAGACAACCGTGACCGTGGAAACAGAGGGAGTACCGGGCGGGGCGGCCACAATTCCTGAGGAGGAGCGAACCGCTCTTTCTCAGGAATCTGGTAATACTCCGATCATGGCCCTCCCCGCGTATGGTTCCTTGCCGTCTCCCGGGCTCGCGAGTACAACAACGGTTCCCATCGAGTCGGGTGATGAGGCTACGGGCGGTGGTCTCATGTCGATGGATGAGGGGATTGCTTCAGTTTCTGCTGGTAGCTCGTCAGGTAAAATTTTTTGTCACCTGCGTTTCCCCCCTTTTTATATATCTTGCGATCTCTTCTAACAAGCTTGTCTTTGCAGGTGCGGCCAGTGCCGATGCTCCTTTGCTCGAGGGGGCACCGTCGACTACTGCTTTGGCGGTGGTCACCTCCCCGCCTTCCCTTGTACCATCACGGATGTTGGAAGGTATGGATTCATGACTCATGCATTAATCTTTCAAAAATGTAGCTTTGCACTAACGTTATACCATTGTGCCTTTGCAGGAGTGCTCTTCGATCATTTATATCAAGTGTTGCTCCCCCACTTCTCTTTCCCATCCGAGCTCGCTTCTCCTTCTGGTGGCGCCGGTGAGTATACCTTCACTATAATATCTTTACTTACCCCCCCTTTTTTTAGCAATGGGATAATTTCTGACTTTTCCTTTTCTTTATTGCAGTGCCACAAATCGAAGGAGGGGATGCAAGACCTGCCGCGCCACCGGCCCTTCCGGCTTTACCGTCCATTGCAGCTGGTATAATAAATTTCCTTTTTTGGTAACCCTTCAACATCTTCTGAACCATCGTTTAACCATGTTTTGTTTTGCAGCTATTGTTCCAGCTCCGGTCCCCTTTGAGGCTCGCATCCTTTCACCGGCAGGCCCTTTCTTAAGACGTCCATCTTCCAAGGGTGCTGCGATGAGTTTGGGCATGCTGAGCGGGTACATTGAAGAGCTCAATATGGATGCTCTCCCTTCTACCGTAGATTTTGCTGCGGAGGTTAACCCGATGTTGGCGGCGCTCGTAAATTTTCATAACGAAGGCGTCGTCGAATCTTGGGTTAACCACTGCAGGGGGATCGAGGCCTGTCTATATCGGCTGGAGTCGACGCGCCCTTCTCCCGAAGTTTTAGCTCTGAGCACCCAACGCACAACTTAGCTCGAGCAAAGCACTTCGCACCTCCGCCACTTGAAACAAGAAGCAGCTTCAAGACTAAGGGAATGCCAAAAGACCTCGAACGAAACGGCCCATCTGCGCGCTGAGGTTGAGGCAAATGCTGCCCAAGTGAAGACTATCTTCGAGGGTCTCTTGGAGCGTATCTCCCATGGGCTAAACTTGAAGCGGAAGCTTGACGTAGCTGAGCGCAATACCCCAAGTCGGGAAGCTGCCTATCAGGTCGTCAGGGAGCAGCTTGCGTCGGTCTTGCAGCAGCGAGCCCAAGTGGAGGCAGAGCTGGCGGTAGTAGCCGATCGAGAGAAGACGTGGAAGGAAGTATGCGAGCAATTGTTAAATCTATGCAAGACGCTTCCTTCCCAGTAATTTCTCCTTGTATCATTTGTACTTGTAAAATATATGTATATATTTTTTATTATTCTTTAGTACAATGTATCCTGTACCCAGTCAATGTTCATGAATAAAAGATACACATTTTTGTAACGTCCTGTGTCATTTCTTCGCCTTTTTCATTCTTTTCAGCATGACATATTTAATACACCTTATTAACAGATAACTTCATTTCTCCCAGAGATAACGATGGCCCAGACTGCAGGTTCAGATCTGTCGCCTAGGACTTTTCAACTCTATGAGCCGTGAGGGTCTCATAGAGACTTTTCTTCCTACGGATCGAGAGGATCTCGTAGGCGGGCTTTCTCCTTAGGAATCGTAGGGATTCTTAAGTGTGGTTTTCTCTTATAAGTCGTAGGGATCTTATAAGAGAATTTTCCCTCTTACGAGTCGAGAGAATTCGTAAGCGGTTGTTTCCCTCCTCGTCGAAATTCGACTTCGGAGAGTGAGACCCGTGAATAGTATGCAAGAGACCATTTTGGATTGAGTTGCAGGGCCCCATTGCTTAAGAAGCAAGCTTTTCAATCCTTGCTGTCTGAGACTTCTTCTTACAAATTGAGACGAATCGGGAATTTGCTCGCGGAGAGGGTGATGGCTCTGCGAGTTGACATGAGTTAAGAGGCTCTCATCACGGAGTGTTTGTATCCGTGAATCGAGGAGTTTGCTAGGGATTATTTGTTTCCCGAGCACCAAGGATTATTTGTTTCCTTGGGGTTTGAAACGAGTCGAGGAATCCCACGGAGGCGCTGGTGGCTCGGCGGGTCGACGCGAATCAGGAGTCTCTCATCAAGGAGTGTTTGTATCCGTGAGTCGAGGGATTTGCTAGGGATTATTTGTTTCCCGAGCGCCAAGGATTATTTGTTTCCTTGGGGTTTGAAACGAGTCGAGGATTCCCATGGAGGCGCTGGTGGCTCGGCGGGTCGACGCGAATCAGGAGTCTCTCGTCAAGGAGTGTTTGTATCCGTGAGTCGAGGGATTTGCTAGGGATTATTTGTTTCCCGAGCGCCAAGGATTATTTGTTTCCTTGGGGTTTGAAACGAGTCGAGGATTCCCACGGAGGCGCTGGTGGCTCTGCAGGTCGACGCGGATCAGGAGGCTCTCGTCAAGGAGTGTTTGTATCCGTGAGTCGAGGGATTTGCTAGGGATTATTTGTTTCCCGAGCGCCAAGGATTATTTGTTTCCTTGGGGTTTGAAACGAGTCGAGGATTCCCACGAAGGCGCTGGTGGCTCTGCAGGTCGACGCGGATCAGGAGGCTCTCGTCAAGGAGTGTTTGTATCCGTGAGTCGAGGAGCTTGCTAGGGATTATTTGTTTCCCGAGCGCCAAGGATTATTTGTTTCCTTGGGGTTTGAAACGAGTCGAGGATTCCCACGGAGGCGCTGGTGGCTCTGCAGGTCGACGCGGATCAGGAGGCTCTCGTCAGGGAGTGTTTGTATCCGTGAGTCGAGGGATTTGCTAGGGATTATTTGTTTCCCGAGCGCCAAGGATTATTTGTTTCCTTGGGGTTTGAAACGAGTCGAGGATTCCTACGGAGGCGCTGGTGGCTCTGCAGGTCGACGCGGATCAGGAGGCTCTCGTCAGGGAATGTTTGTATCCGTGAGTCGAAGAGTTTGCTAGGGATTATTCGTTTCCCGAGCGCCAAGGATTATTTGTTTCCTTGGGGTTTGAAACGAGTCGAGGATTCCCACGGAGGCGCTAGTGGCTCGGCAGGTCGACGCGGATCAGGAGGCTCTCGTCAAGGAGTGTTTGTATCCGTGAATCGAGGGATTTGCTAGGGATTATTTGTTTCCCGAGCGCCAAGGATTATTTGTTTCCTTGGGGTTTGAAACGATTCGAGGATTCCCACGGAGGCGCTGGTGGCTCTGCAGGTCGACGCGGATCAGGAGGCTCTCGTCAGGGAGTGTTTGTATCCGTGAGTCGAGGAGTTTGTTGGGAGAGTATGGCTCCTTCTTTGTTTACGCCCTTGGATTGTATACAGGGATCGATGTGATCTTAACTGTAGGGCCAAAATTTTATCATCATTATTTTTTGTTTTATTTCCGCGATGCTCTATCATTTCAGCTTTTATATCGCGAAGGTCGCGATCGTCCAATCATTTCGGCTATTTTTCGCGGTGCCCAATCATTTCGGCTGTTTATTTTATTTCCACTCGCTGCTTTTTATTGCGAGTTGCCCAATCATTTCGGCTATTTCTTCATGCATATATTTTTACTTGCCGCTTTTTTTTTTTTGCAAGTTGCCCCATCATTTCGGCTATTTCGTATGCATGTACGGTCTACTGGCTTTTCGCCGTGAACCTGAACTTGGACACTGATTTTAGCATCAGCACCGCTACAACTGGGATGTTGGCAGGAGCGAATCATCATCTGCTTCTGTCATTGTCGAACAAAGGAGGCTTAGCGACCAGGGTTAGGGTCCTGTCGACTAAGGCTTTTGACTATATGAGCCGTAAGGGTCTCACAAAGCTATTTCTCTCTATAAGTCGTCAGGATCTTATAGGTGTATTTTCTCCTTAGGAATCGTGAGGGTTCCTAAGTGTTTTGTTCCTCTGTAAGTCGTAAGGATCCTACAGGAGGGTTTTCTCTTTGCAAATCGAGAGGATTTACAAGAGTTATGCGAACATATCCCCAGTCACGGATGGACCTTGGTTAGGGAAATGTTTATTCGCGCCCGTGGATTGTATACAAGGGTCAGTATTGAGCCACTTGTAGGGCAATATCGAAAGTTGTGGGGGTTGCTTAAGCACAGCTTTAGATCTCTGTAACTTAAGACTTTCAAACCTTACGAGCCGTGAGGGTCCCATAAGAGCGTTCTCCTTACGAGTCGTGAGGATCTCGCAAGTGTATTTTCTCCTTAGGAATCGTGGGGATTCCTAAGTGTGTTGCTCCCTTGTGAGTCGTAAGGATCTCACGCGGGTGGTTTCTCCTTATAAGGTCGAGAGGACCCTATAAGTGTCTTTTAACGAGGTTGCGCCCTTTCGGGTTTTCACAAACACTCGACGGTAGTCCTGCTGTTTTTACTCACGGAGCCCTTTCAGGTTTTCACCCGTGCCATTTTTTTGCTTATAGACATACCGTTTTTTTTTTTTTTTACCCTTTGTTATTGAGATCCTGACTTTGCAACTCCCCATATTAATAATAATTACGATATTTATAACAAGTATATATGGTTTTACCAAATCCCACTCCATATATCATATGGTGTTAGCAGCATACTCATTGGTAACACCTTGCATTGCTGAACCAAGCCACCAGAGTTCGAATCCCATACCCCACATACTTTTGTGCACTTGATTGTATCATGTTTGATAATACATGGAAATCTTTCTTCTTCTTTTTTTTTTACGAGGTCGCGCCCTTTCGGGTTTTCACGAACACTCGCCGGTAGCCCTGCTGTTTTTACTCACGGAGCCCTTTCGGGTTTTCATCCGTGCCCCTTTTTGCTTATGGACATACCGTCTCTTCTTTTCTTTTCTTTTTTTATTCTTTTTATTTCCTTTTTCTCTTTTTTTTTTACGAGGTCGCGCCCTTTCGGGTTTTCACGAACACTCGCCGGTAGCCCTGCTGTTTTTACTTACGGAGCCCTTTCGGGTTTTCATCCGTGCCCCTTTTTGCTTATGGACATACCGTTTTTATTTTATTTTATTTTCATATTTTATTTTTTATTTTTTTTATCTCGTCAGCCTAAGGATGCTGCGGTAGTAGTTTAAAGACGTTTCGGTCTGCTATTAGTTTAAGGACATTTCGGTCCGCTGTTAGTTTAAGGACATTTCGGTCCATTGTTAGTTTAGGGACATTTCGGTCCGCTGTTAGTTTAGGGACATTTCGGTCCGCTATTGAGAAGCTGGCTACTGCTTATACAGTTTGAGCTTAGGAAGATAGCGAGCGGACATAGTCGTCGTCGTCTATCGTTGACCTAGGCTGTGGCTCATTAAGCGTAGTATTTCTTTAGGAAGCGACCGTTTATTGGTCTGAAAGGCCTTTCACCGTGCATGTCCATGAGTAGATAGGCCCCACCCTGGTAAACTTTATCTATGATGTACGGGCCTTCATAGTTCGGCTCGAATTTTCCCCGCTTGGCGCGATTGGGGATCATAGGCCTTTTGACCACTAGCACGAGTTCGCCTTGGTGGAATGTCCTCGGTCGGGTCAATCTTTCGTATGAGCGCATCATCTTTGCTTTATAGGCCTCCAGATTTTTTTGCGCTATGAGCCGTGTTTCTTCAAGGGCGTCAAGCTCTTCAAGCCGAAGATGAGCATTTTCTTCGTCCGTCAGCTCGTAATGGACTGCCACTCGTAGAGAGGGTAACTCTACCTCGAGAGGGAGTACTGCTTCCGTACCGAACACCAACGCGTATGGCGTTGTGTTTGTAGCTGTCTTGAACGTGGTCCGATACGCCCAAAGAGCTTCTTGCAGTCTCTCATGCCAGTCTTTCTTATTTCGGGACACTGTTTTCTTTATAATTTTCATCAAGGTCTTGTTGAAGGCCTCGGCGAGACCGTTAGCTCGTGGATTATAGACTGAGGAATATCTCCAGTCTATGTTATGCTGCTGTGCGAAGCGGCTGATTTTATGACTTCGGTAAGCTGGCCCGTTATCGGAGATGATCCGCCTCGGAGTTCCAAACCGATATATGACGTGCGTTTTGAAGAAATGGAGGATATTCTCCGTCTTCACTTCTCTCAATGGTACTGCTTCTGCCCACTTAGAGAAGTAGTCAGTCGTCGCTAGGATGAAACGATGTCCTTTAGACGATGCTGGCTCGATGGGGCCGACTATATCAGTCCTCCACATTTCGAATGGCCAGCTAGCTACCGTTGGATGCAGCGGATTTGGGTGCTGGTGGATGAAGTCCCCATGAATCTGGCATGAGTGACATTTCTTCGCATATTCGATGCAGTCTTGAATCATCGTGGGCCAGTAATAGCCCATCCGTTTGATCTTCAACTTCATCTTTGGACCTGCTTGGTGAGAACCGCAGATTCCGTCATGAATTTCCTGAACGACTCTTTCCGATTCGTCCGGTCCTAAGCATCTCAGCCACAGAGAATCGAATGACCTCTTGTAGAGAGTATCATTGACGAAGGCGAAGGACAGAGCTCGTTTTATGAGTTGATGTCTTGCGGACGCATCTTCGGGCATTTGGTGGGACTTGAAGTAGTCTATAAAGACTTCCCTCCAATCCTCAACCTTCTCATGTTCTTTTATTTGCAAGGTCGCTTGTCTAGTCACTCCCTTCTCTTCGGGTGATTCCGAAGGTATTTCTGCGGGGGCGAGCACCTGACGACTTTGTACCATGATTCTAACGTCATCGAGGTTCTCGTCAGCCATTTCTTTAGCGAGTTTGGCCAACGCGTCCGCTTTGCTGTTATCCGCGCGTGGTATGCTCTCCAAAGTATAGGAGGGAATTTGGGTTAGCAGTTGTTGCACCTTTTCACCGTATTTTACTAACTCCGGTTTGCATGTTTGGTAATCGCCGTTTACTTGACTAACGACCAGTTGCGAATCTCCGTATATGAGGAGGTTTTCAATTCCCATGTCAATGGCGATCTCGAGGCCTGCTATCAGAGCTTCATATTCGGCTTCGTTGTTTGTCCTCGGTTCCGTCAGGGAGAACGCGTAGCGCATTATCCCTCCTTGTGGAGTTATAAAGATGAGTCCTACCCCCGATTTGATTATAGGGGTACTTTGTTTGCGCTTCTTCACGGAAGATGCTCCGTCAAAATAAAGCTCCCATCGAGTATTATCACCATCGATCGCATCAAACGCATGTTCGTCTGGAAGATCGCAGTTTAAAGGAGAGTCGGCTGGTATCGGGTGCTCAGCAAGGAAGTCGGCGATGGCCTGGCCTTTTACTGCTTTGAGTGGTCGATATGCTATCGAGAACTCCATTAAGAGTAGGGCCCATTTAATGAGTCGTCCTGTCAATATGGCCTTTGACATTAGATATTTGAAAGGGTCCACCTTTGAAATGAGATAGACTTCATGCGCTAATGCGTAATGTCTAAGCTTTGTTATTGCGAAGATCAACGCCAGGCAGTGTTTTTCAATGGGGGAATAATTGCTCTCTGCCCCCAGCAGCACTCGACTTAAATAGTAAAGTGCTCTTTCTTTCCCTTGGTCATTCTCTTGTGCCCATAATGCGCCCAAAGAACTTTCGAGGGCGGCCGTGTAAAGAATGAGAGGCTTTCCCTTCACTGGAGCAGCCAACACTGGAGGGTTTTGCAGGTACTGTTTAATCTCGTCTAGTGCGCTTTGGCACTTTTGATCCCAGACGAACGGGGTTCCCTTCTTCATCAGGTGGCTGTAAGGGCGGCACTTTCCTGAGAGGTTGGCTATAAATCGTCGTATGTACGCGAGCTTTCCTTGGAGAGACCGCAGCTGTTTGAGAGTTCTCGGCGGAGGCATTCCTATGATTGCCTTGATCTTGGACGGATCTATCTCGATACCTCGGTGTCGAACGACGAATCCCAGGAATTTGCCCGAGGAAACCCCGAATGCACACATCAGAGGGTTCATCTTCAAGTTGTATTGTCGAAGACGTTGAAATACGGTCTTCAGATGCTCGAGATGTTCCTCATATGATTTGCTTTTAACAACGAGGTCGTCGATATAGAATTCAACAATTTCGTGTATAAGGTTATCGAAAATCTTCGTCATGGCCCTTTGGTAAGTTGCACCGGCGTTCTTTAAACCGAAGGGCATCACCTTGTAACAGAATATTCCCAAAGGAGTCCGGAAAGCCGTATGTTTCTGGTCTTCAGGGTGCATTTTTATTTGATTATATCCTGATGAGCCGTCCATGAATGAGAAAATCTCATGCGTGGACGTATTGTCTATCATTAGTTCGGTGACTGGTACTGGGAAATCATCCTTCGGGCAGGCTTCGTTGAGATCCCGAAAGTCCACGCATATGCGCACCGTACCATTTTTCTTCATCACTGGGACGATGTTAGAATCCATTCAGGGTATTGAACCTCTTGGATAAAGCCGGAGTCTATCAGCTTTTTGACTTCCGTGTTGATGCTCATTTTGAGCTCAAGCCGCATTCTTCTCGGCGCTTGTTTGACCGGCTTGACACTCGGAGATATTGCCAGTCTATGTACAGCAACTTCTGGATCAAGTCCCGGCATCTCGGCATAGTTCCATGCGAAGCAATCTTTATGCTGTACAAGGACGTCCTTTAATGCAGCCACCTTTTCCTCGGACAGCAGTTCGCTGACGAATGTCGGTCGCGGATCGTTTATCGTCCCCAACTCAATTTTCTTGAGGTTATCCGCAGTGGTATGTATTCCGTCCTCCAGTTCTTTCGGAGCTGGGGGAAATTCTGAGATCACCTCATCATTGCTGTTTTCGAAGCACCAGGGAAGGCTGTCCACATTCTCGGACTCTTCTTTTAATATCGTTATCATACGACAGGTGTGAATTTTCTGCCAATCCCAATGTGGAACTGGTTCTTCTTTCGTGGCCTTAGGCTCGTGCTTTTGTGGTGGTGCTACCCTCCAGTTGTTGGACAGAGCGAATTTACCAAGCTGATATTGATCTTCGACCCAATTCTTGAAGGTGAAGCAATCTTCAAGAGGATGACCTACTACTCGATGGTAAAAGCAATAATTTGGGTTGAATACCTCGCCCGCGTGCTCGGGGTGCTTGGACTCTGGCAGCGTAAGCATTTGATGTTTTAGAGCAAGATCAAATATCTTCCTTGTTTTGTTCCGAGGAAATGAGTATGCTCGACCCATTTTCTTCATGAGGGCTAAGTCAGTAACGCTCGACTTTCGGATACGTGGTTTCTTAGATCTGCCTTGTGTTTGTTGAGCGTCTTTTCTGTCCTCTGACTTGTTTTTGCTTTCGCGTCGAACCTTTTTTGTAGCAGGTTGACAAGGAGCGGCCTTTTCATCCTTCACGGCCTGTCGGAGAAGGCGTTGCATCTTGGCTTTCTCATAGATGGCCGTCTCGCGATTGTGGTCATCTCGGACTTTTTGACCAGCTTCCCTTATAAGCCTGTCCATTTGTTCTTCAAATGATGGACCGGGCACTTTTTCATCAGGAACTTTTACTGGCTTAGGATTAGCGTCCTCCCATTGAGCGTCCGCATCTTCATCGAAGTCATACATGACATAACAGCTATTTACCAGCTCTCGTTTCTTTAGCCGGATGTACCCAAGCCCTTTTGTTTCCATTCTCCCGTTAGGCAGTTTACGTTGGGTCCCGGGAACATTCCAGACCCTGTCATAGAATTTGGCCTCTCTAACGGTCTGTCTGAAGGATATCCCCTGGCGTTTCAGCAGTTTTTTCAAACCTTCGGTATAATATCTGGGAAGACGGATAGGCTGAAGCCTGTTGAGCGTGGGATCCACGCCATGTCAAACTTCTTTTTCCACCTTGTTTTCTTCAGAACGGTAGAATAGAATTGCCTTCTCGTTTTCTCGCCTGGGAGGGATATAGAATGTCCGCAGCTCTTCTATACTGTAGATATTAAGTGCGTTCAGTTCTTTATGATGTTTAGGCGGCACCATGGCGACTTGCAGACTTTGCTCTTCGTCAGCAGAAGCTTTTATTGAAGGTCGAGCAGAGAATACGACATGGACCTCATCCTCCGAGTCACTACCAAAGACCAATGTAGGAGTGGACGGTCCTGGTTTGTTATGTTGGGGCGGACCCGAATAAACGATCTCCTCTTCTTCCTCGGTATCACTGCCGAAGACAGGGATGGTGGCGTTATTTTTATTTTCCGGCTTGTGACACTTCTCCGTGTCTTCGAAATCCGGCAAAAAGTATTTGGCATCTTCGTATTTGCGGACCTCGTTCACAGAGAACGGGTTCAGTTCTCCCGTCACGGTATATTCGAAACCATCCTTAAAATACTTCATACACTGATGTTGTGTAGAAGGGATGATGTTGTACTCGTGTAACCATGGTCGGCCGAGCAAAGCGTTGTAGCATGTCTTGGCATCTATGACGTGGAACTTAATGTCCGTGACGAGTAATCCGAAGCGTAGCGTTAGTATCACAGATCCAAGAGTCTTTGACGATTGGGAGTCAAACCCAGATATGGTGATCTTGTCCCGAGCAAGGTGCTGGACGCTCATGCAGATTTCCTTCAACACCCACACGTTGAGTAGGTTAACAGACGACCCGTTATCGATCAGAATCTTGCCTATCTTTATATCATGGCAGTATCCCGAAACATAGAGAGGGCGATTGTGTTCGCAAGTCCCAAGTAGAAGGTCCTCATCGCCAAAGGTAACATCAGCCGTGTGTACTTCCTCCAACTCATCCTTCATCTTTTCCTCGGCCAGGCATGCTTGGAATTGTTCCGGCTCTTGTAAGGCTTTAATCAAAGAATCCCTCGCCTCTTTTGATAGCAACAGGGCATCGAGAATGCTGAGTTGTGAGGGTAGCTTCCTCAGATGTGCCAAGACATTGTAATCCACTTTATTCCTCTTTGGCGGGTTCTTGGCGGTTAACTCTTCCGCAACTCGATCATCCAAGGCGATGTCTTCAGAGGCCTTCTCTTTCCCTTTGTCTTTCTTGTTCAAGGGTCCGAGATTCTTTTCGGGTAACGTCCGGTTGCGTAGCTGTATATTCTCGCAAGCCTTTGGCCCTTCTTCTTTTCCCGAAGTGGATTCTTTAAAGAGGGGGCCAAGCTCTAGCTCCTCATCAGAATCGCTCCCAAATACAGGTACTTGTGATTCCCCGGCGTCAATCATGCAACAACCACTGCTAGTTTTATCAAGCACTTTGTTTATTCCGTTCTGCTCTCGGCGGGCTTTGCGCTTTTCCCGCTTAAACTGTTGCCGATGAGTAACATATCCTTGCCACCACTTACCATAAGCTTTGCACTCTTCGGTGGGATGTGACACCTTCCGATGGTACAAGCAATAGGAGGGGTGGTTTTCCATTTCACCCGTAATGTTTTTCTCGGAGGGTGGTAGCTTCATACCTATCGACACAGCCTTAGCGAATCTCTTCTTTATCTTGAACTTGATTTTATCTGTGGTGGGTGTATTTTGTTCTAGCGGGAGTACTGCAATTCTTTCGCCAAGGCGCTGGCGTTTGGCCTTTTCGAATATAACCGCTTCGTTATCCCGATCAGCTTTGCCCTTTAAAAACGCCTGATTTAGGAATGCATCAATCGCTTCATCCGACGGCTCCAGGATTTTTAGTGTAGGCTCTGCCCCCAGCTTTTCAGCGCGAGGAGTCTCCTCATCGCTTGTGGACAAATGGGAAATCACATGGCAACTTGCTACATGTTCTTCAGATTCATTTGACGAACTACCTCCCTCATCTTCTGCTTAGAAGACGTGGTTGAGGAACTCTTGCAATGTAACGGGAGTCCGCGCCTTCTGGTTGTACTCTTTCAGCGCGTCAATTTGCTTTTGCAAGTCCGTGCGCCTATCGCTAGGCTTCACCGGTTTCTTGGCCTTCTTATTTTTCTTCGAAGACTTTGACGACTGGCTACTAGTGCTTGAACCCCCATCATTGGTCTTTGGAGCTGGACGTAGCTTTAACATCCCCTCAACGACCTGCGGTTCCAATGGGCTTTTCCACTTGATCGCCGGACATGTCCGAAGATCATTTAGCATTCTCTTCTTTTTTGAAGATAATACAACCTCCCACGGAGTTTCTTCAATGACAGAGCATGTTGCCCCCGGCGTATTCGTCCCTTTAGAGGTGTGGGGCTGCGGGGGATTCACCTTCCATTTGTCAGATAATGCAAATTTTCCCTGTCTATACTGGTTTTCAAGCCAATTTTTGAAAACGTAACAGTCCTCAATCGGATGGCCTAGCACTCGATGATAGGGGCAGCAATTAGGTTTGTTGACGTCACTTGGTTGCAACGGACGTTTTGGATCTGGCAGATTTATGAGTCTGTTGCGTAATGCCAGCTCGAATAACCTCTTCGTTTTATCGCGGGGAAAGGAATAAGGACGTCCCATCCTATCCTCAAGGGGTACGTAAGGGCGCGTATTGTTTGGACGAGCAACCGGCTTCAAGTCGTTCGGTTGTTGTTGAGCATTAGCGACAATGATCGCTTTTCCCTTTCCTTTGTCAGTTCGGGAATCTGGCTTTGGGAGAGGGGGTTTATGACCCATCTGGTCTATTTGCGCTAGTTTGTCAATCAAAGCCTGGAAGGAAGTCGGCTTGAAAAACATCATAAACTGTGAGATGGTTGCCTGTGGATCAAGGGTTCCAACAAACATTCCCACCGCAGGGGCTTCTTCTATGCGCTGCTCACACTTTGACCATAGATTACGCCACCGTATAGCGTACTGAACCCATGTCTCGCCGGGTTTTACCCTAGCGTTAATCAGTGCCGTCATATGGGTACGTTCACTAGCACTTGCAAAGCGTTGGGTAAACAGCAGCTCCATCTCCGCGAAGGTTTTAATAGAATCATTAGGGAGTTCAGAGTACCACTCGAACGCCGTATCTGATAGACTTCCGACAAACTGGCGGAGCAAAAGCTTGTCATTGCCGCCGGTGTTACCGTAAAGCGCCCTGAACTGGGCGACATGCTGATGGGGATTGCCAGTCCCTTTGTAGACATGAAACTTGGGAATTGTGTAACCCGGCGGGTACTTGATTTGGTCATACCAGCCTGGATATGGTCGCCCCGTTTTTACGACGTGGCCGGCTGCTTCGGCCGCATGATGAACCTTTATTTGCTGGGCTATGTATTCGTCCAGATCAGTCTTAGAGATTGTATCCTCTTTAGCTGTTAATAGAGCGGGCTGCGGATTTAATGTATCTCCCTTATCATCTCCAAGGACGGTTAGGGGTTCTTCAGCGGGAGGATCTTGTTGTATCATCATCCCTATCATGTCCTGGAAGAGGAGGCCCATCCGCTGTATGTTGGCCGCTTGTTCAGCAGCCTCTTTGTCCCTCTTTTCCAGTACTCGGCGAAGGAACTCGGCGTCGGTCTCTTCCTCCTGGCGCTCATCTAAGGACGCCTCAGGGTTCTCTTTTGGCCCAGTGAGTGCAGCCATTGTGGTCATCATCTCCTGGAGCTTTTGTTGCTGCTCCTGAGCCTTGGTCACTGATCGGGTAAGCGGTCGGTGACCCGTAGAAGTGCGGCTTTCTTCCTTTCCAGAAGCCATATAAACCGTATGAACTGTTATGCCCCCTGACTTTGGAGGTTTAGGTTCACCGCCTTTAAACTTTTCCGCTGACGCGGGAGTTTTCTCTGGCCTCCTTCTTTTGTGGGCCATCGAGGTTGAAGGAGCCGTTAAAATGGGCCTGCTAGCAATTGTCGCCCCCTGCTGTTTAACGGGGCGGGTTTTGTCCTTTTCCACCTTTGCCTTTTTCTGGCGATGAAAGTGATCTGGGTCAATCACAGAGTCTTGAACCCTCCGCCAAACCTTGTATATCTTTGACGATAGCCGTTGAGGGGGCTGTTCTTGTTTTGTTTCTGGAACTCTCTCCGCAAGTGGAGGAGATCTTTTCAAGGTAGCGGTTGGAGAGTTCTTACGCACTCTCCTCAGTAATTCAAAGTTGTTCCCAGTTGGAACAGCAGCGTTGACTTCCACCATTGGAGCGGGTGGAGTTATCCCTGAGGGGGAGTTGCCCCCGGCTTTTCTCACTCGTTGCCAATGGCGACGTCGTGCACGACGAGTCGTTGGGACTGGCTCGAAAATCGAGATGGTTTCTTGTTGCCCCCTGTTTGAGTGTGGGGTAACTGCCGATGTCAGCCTGTCGAAGACTGATGCCTTTTGACCAGCTGGGGGAGGAGTGGGAACCGTCAATCTTGTGAAGACCGACTCTCTGATGGGAGAGGCCGCTTTAATGACTTCCGAAGCAGCGGCCGTTGCCCTCTTTGGGACGGCCACTTTATAGTTCTGACCTAGCCTGGTGAAAACGGAGGCTGTCGGTTTAGTGAGCCGGTTGAAGACCGACTTTTTCCCCACTTCCGGTGCAGGTATTGGTGCAGAAAAGCTTGCAGGTGGGATCATAGTCCCGAAGAACAAGCCGGTGGTGGCTTGGGTCACTTGGTCTACCGGCAGAGTAAGGAAGGAAGCCGCCTGGGGCCCATATGCTACACCTCCTGGTGAGGTGGAGCGTCCTTTGCAGCGGCATTTCGAGCAGTTGGTACAGCTAGAGGCCATTGAATCTTGAATTCTGCGCCAGGTAAAAGACCAAATCTTAGTAACTTGAAATCCGAAGACAACCATTTAATGAACCGCGATGGGTTCGCGAAGACGACACACGAAGTGTGGAGTGGAAAGAGGAAGAGGTCCCACCGGGCGTGCCAGAATCTGTTCCCCTCCGAATGGCGGCCTGGGCGTTAGGACGTCTGTGCCTGAGATTCGGGGCAGATGCTATTTGGTTTTATCCGTCTACCTCTCCGAAGATGCCAAGTTGATTTATGGCACCGTGTATCGAAGGTTTAGACGGATACGGCCGATGTAGCAGACTTTGTCAGATTCCCCCTCGCTTGAGGGATTTTTGATTGTGGGGACGCTCTTCCCTGCAGGCGCAAGCCCCTGCAGTTAATTACGCTACCGCATCGCGGTAGCCACTTTCTCCTTCTCCAGAATTTCACTTCGTGTCGTGTGTGTTTGTTTTGTTTGTGGTTGCCCGTGGATTGTATACGGAGACTGGGTAATGTCGTCGCCCGTAGGACGTGGATTAGTCCAAATCCGTATTTACTTAGATTTGGGTTTGGTGTTTTCAGTTTAAGGATGCATTAGTCACGTTGCGGCTAAGATCAACTTAAACGTTCGTCAAGGATACGTTAGTCCTGTTTTAGACTAAGATCAACTCAACGTAGTGATTGATTTAATGTATGGCCATCGGGACTCGTCGCCTCTCTGACGTCGTTGAAGGATTACAACGGCATGTATCAAAGGAGCTCGGAGATGTACCCTCGAACCAGAGTTAATTGGGAGTTTTATAATCCATTTGAATATCTAAGGATACGTTAGCCGTATTTGGGGCTAAGATCAACTTAAACGTTTGTTAAGGATACGTTAGTCCAGTTTGAGACTAAGATCAACTTAACGGGACCGTTTAGATCCGACAAAAGAGCATTTGGGCTCTATTGTGCCAGTTTAGGGACGTGGTGGTCCGATATTAGTTTAGGGACGTTTCGGTCCGATATTAGTTTAGGGACGTTTCGGTCCGATATTAGTTTATGGACGTTTCGGTCCGTTACTAGTTTATGGACGTTTCGGTCCGATGTTAGTTTAGGGACGTCTCGGTCCGTTATTAGTTTAGGAACGTTTCGGTCCGGTATTGGGTTTGTGGCCGTTGGAACCCGTCACCTCTTTGACGTCGTTGAGGAATTACAATGACGGATGTCAAAGGAATTCGGAGATGTACCCTCGAACCGGATGTAGATTGATTTAGGAGAGCCATTTTGCTCAGCCAATTTAATTTAAGGACTTATGGCCACGATTGGGCTAAGTCCAGTAAAGAAAATGTCCAACATTGCTTTTGCATTTCCTTTTATTTTTATTTGGGCTTTGCCCAGAAAAGATGCAGGGCATCAATTTGTTTTGGACTCTGTTCTTTATGAATGATGCAGAGCATCAATTTTATTTGGGCTCAGCCCTTTTATTGCTTTGCAATTTATTTTGGCCTGCTAGGTCTTTTTGATTTGGCCCTGGCCCTTCAAGTAATGCATTGCATTTGTGCAAAGCACCAAGAATCTTTTAGATTCAAGGAAAGGAGTGCAGAGCACTTTTTAATTTCTTGTCTAAATTTAGATCAAAAAGAAGAAGAAAAATCTTGTCTTTCTTTCTATCTCAGAGAACCAGAGGTTCTCTAGCAAGTGCAAGGCACTATTTTTTTTATTATTTTTATTTATTTATCTATTTATTGAAGATCACTGATTTTGTCTTTTAGATCCATGATCTACTCCTAAGAGAATTTTCTCTTATTTCAAAGGTTTTTACCTTCTTCTTTGTGTTCTCAAGAAGTTCTCTTCTTCTTTTTTTTTAATCCAATTGTCTATCTCTTTGAAATGGGGTCTGGGGTCCTTTTTATAGTGCTCAAAAATCAGTTAAATTTGTTAAAAAGATCTTTTCTGAGTGATTTGGGGAATTTTCCCCACCGTTGGATCTTTGATCCAAAGGCCCCTGTTTTACAGAAGAAATCTTCTTGTTTAAACAAGAACAGAAAAATATCCTTAAATCTTCACTCTGTTGTTGCGCAACTCACCAGCGTGTGACATGTGTCGCGCAGTGAGGCACTTGCGCAACTGCGCAGACACGTGTCGCGCAGTGAGGCACTTGCGCAACAGCGCTTGCGCAACTGCGCAGACACGTGTCGCGCAGCGGTGCGCTTGCGCAACTGCGCAGACACGTGTCGCGCTGCCGTGCGCTTGCGCAGTTGTGCTTGCGCAACTGCGCAGACACGTGTCGCGCAGCCGTGCGCTTGCGCAGTTGAACGTTGCTTATGTTTTTTAAAGAGCATTGCTCTGATTGGACGTACTGTCTTGGGCGTTGTGCTGCCGTGTCAACTTCTGACACGTGGCGCGTTGCGCGCAGCGCACGGGAACTGAAGCGTTGCTTCAAAATTTGAATTTTCAAAATTTAAGCAGAGCCTTGCTCTGATTGGGGGAACAGCCGGTTTTTCTCAAAGTGTGGCCGGCCAAAAACAGGTGAGGGGTGCTGGATTTTCTACAGTGTTCATATTGCATCACATACAACATTCTGCAGTTGCTTAAATAATTTTTTGACTCTCAGAAAATTTCGACAGAAACTAGGGTTTAGAATCGGTTGTTTCGGAGTTGTTTCGGTTTCGTAATCCTACACAATCCGTCTAATTCTCTAGCTTGGCTCTGACACTATTGTAGGGTTCCTAAGCATGACAGCAAGGTTTCGAGTGGCATCACCCATGCCAAATTAAAATTTTCCATGCTATAAGAACCCTAACCTAGGATGTTTAACTAGAGAATCATACGAAAACGAAATGTAAATAACTTTACATTTCGACTGCGAGTAAGTGAATGTGGAATAGGTGAGGCAACTAAGTGAATGTGGAATGTAAACAACTTTACAACTAAATGAATGTGGAATACAACCTTTGTAGACCGGTCCTTCACTTCAAATGCTCCTTATAGAAGTCTCTTCGCTGCGAGTAATGATCTCCCGAACTCTTGAGAGGATCCACAAGGTGAAAGATGCAAACTTGCTCGAAGTCTTCGAGGTCGAAGATGATCTACGTCGAGGAGACTCAAGCTCATGCTACCTCTTCACTAAATTAGGGTTTAGTGAAGCAAACACCCTAAACTAAATGGCTAATAGTAGAGAATGATAAAGTAGGAAATGGGCTCTTTTTAGTTTTCTTTTTCTCACAATGTTTCATCACATAGAAAAAAACTAGCAAGCTTTCATGAGGAAGAAGAATATGAAGTGATTCCAAATGATGTTTAATTACTTAATAATAAATATTAAACCCTAACATTAACCCTAGCATGGTGTGAGTCTCATACACCCTTGTTGCATGTATAACCTAGCATGTCACAATGATATATATCACATATATATTATTTGTGAACAAAATAAAACAATACAATTAACATATATCACATATATATTAATGTATCATCAAGTGAGAAAAAGTAATGCTTAAGTGTTACGACCCAAAATAGCACGTGACTGGCACTTGAATCATGTGAAGTCTATAAGACCCCACCTAATTCAAGTAAGCCAAAAGCCCAGAAATCTAAACCATTTGAAAAGAAAGTGAAGGAAAACTTATTTAAAAGTTTGAATATAAATCACTTTGAAATTCGTAGCATGCATTTTTAAAACATCAAGTCTTTTCCAAAAATTTCGGCAGAGTTTTCTTTGTAAATACTGGCCCCAAATGGTACAAACAGGAATATATATGAATAATGCAAAAAGGCATCCCCAAGCGCGCGGGAGCTAACTCTTCGCCAATTGGCGAACACAGCCACGCAATGCAATAAAATATACAACGCCGAAGGGTGAGGATCAAAACTCAGAAGAAAATCAACATCCTCAAGAAAACCAGAGAGAAACTGTAATAATACAAGCGCGCGACTTTAAGGTCAAAAGAATATACATACTGGTCTTATAAGTCTATCAAATAATACAAGTTTGGTTAATGGAGTTTACTAGATACAACAGAATGAAAATAAAGTACAATGGTCGTCACGATGTAAGTGAACCCACCTACAAAGCAATCACCCGAAAGGAAGCAGTGTGCCAGCAAGCCGCAATGAAACCTGTATGGCAAAACCTGTAAGAAACTGTGGTACAACGGGGGTGAGTTGCCAACTTGTGAGTAGAAAACATCACCGAGAAGAAATCGCATGTATGACTCTATCCTAAGTCATACAATAATATATTCTCAATATATAACTTGAAGCATCTAAATAATGGCAAGGGTAAACATCTATACATAAGTGTAATACCAAGTGCCCGTGCCAGTGCCTCAGGTAGCAACATAATACATATATGATGTATGAATGCATGAAAATAGAATGCAACTGAATGAGAAAACTGTTTGCATATCTCAGTGAGATTTCTGTATAAAAATCGAAATATCATCAATGAAATCAACAGAGAATCCGTGTCAAGTATCGACACAAAATATATATCTCAATATCTCAATATCTCGGGCTCCGGCAATCCGGACTGGCCCGTATCATCAAATCTCAATATCTCGGGCTCCGCATGATCAGGATTGGCCCATAACTCCGAACGGTATCCTCCGGATATCCGCCGAGTCTCCATAAAGTCACCGGTCGGTAGTGCTCCCATGCCGGGCTCAACGCCTTTCTATACGAACTTCTTGCCCCGGGGTACTGCACCAGGTCCACCATGCACCCACAGACAGTCCCTTCCCCTATCTCGAATCGGGTGTATAATACCGCTCGAGAACTGAGAAAACTCATGGTGGACATCATAAATATTATATCACGAGAAAACCGCAAATTTCTATCTTTAGAAATGAAAATGAGTTTATAAATCCTTGTGGTTTCTCCAAATCCAGAAATTTCATGGAAAATCTGAATCCCATAATCAAGAGTAAATAAACAGTGAATACCGGCATAAAGCCCCACAATAATGCATGACAATGAATATGTATACATGCATGGGTATCTAAGTAAAGAATGCAACATCTAAACTAGCACAGTAATCATATATCGGAACTATCAGCTAGCAATTATATCCATGAAGTGATATACTCTAAAGTGTACGTGACATAGCAATTACCGATGATGTGTGTGTGAGTCGGCAAGTAAGTGTTCGTGGACATATGCATCATCGGTAATGGTGCTGGTGTCCTAACAATCGATATCATAATAGTTAAGGAAACACGTATAAACATGCAATGCAATGAGAACATGAATAGTAAACATAACATTGAAGAATATGCATTATATATATACGAGTCATACAGTGTTGACATTTGAAATAGCACGAATCGTGGTTTTTAGAAAATAGGGGCTACGGTGTTTTTAAGAAAAGGTACATCCTTTGAAAAATCTGTAGTATCTCTCGGCCTGTCTTTAAAATACTCATGACTCGTTAGTTTTGGAAATAAGTATGACTCGAGCCCAGTCTAATATCTACCAAGTAAACTACAGGACGAAGCTAATAGACTAAACGAAAGGGTAAGGAAATCCACCTAAGTCTGAGTCGATATATTTAATAGTCGATGATCCCGCCTCAATAGCGTCACGTACGATAAAATATATAATACGACATCCTCGGGTCAAGAGTGCGGGCCAATCATCATCATTGTACATCGTACGGTAAAAATCCATCGTGCGGCATCCCAAATCGGGGTACGGGTCAAATATCACATATAACTCACTATTTATCTGGTATCATTATCAACATATCCTGAATTAGGGGTACTGATCTACAGTCTAGTACATTCCGATACCACCAAACATATATCCGTGTGTGAATAAAACACGTCGCCCATCGATCCACTATATTATCATGTAGTATCATAATACGACCCAATTCACATCACCGATCTCACGGCATCATGCCCAATCACATCGACTCATCTCCAAGTATCATATACTATCCTCACCATCCGTGTATACGTATGTGTGTGTGTATACGTACCAACACAAACCACATATACACACACACACACACACACACAACATATAAACATATACATCCAAACATATCCCGTGTGTGCATGTGTGTGTGTGTGTACACCTATACTCTAGGGTTCGCGACTAAGAAACTATACAATAAGCGCTATCCAAATTACACTAAAACTAACCCGTGAACACCTAAAGACTATCTTTATAATCATCCACGTTTCACAAAAACACATATAAATATATAACATATCATATGCTACACTACGAACTGCAGGGGTGCTATACGCCATCCACCCGACTTCCCCGTAGATATATATCTACTCATATTGATCCTTACTTGCCGAAGTCGATGTCGCCATCCTCTTCTTCATCATCCGACGTCTACGTGAGGGTACCTATATATCACATATATCATATAGCATCAAAAACGTCTAATTCAAAACCAAAACGACATGCGAATCACACATAGGTTAAAACGTATGGTCTACTCATGCAAAAGAGCCCAAAAACACCCGATATCGACGTACAAACGTCAAGTGACCAAGATAAAATCCAAATTCAAAAGTTTCAAATCACTAAAGTCACAAAACATTAAGCAGCAACTTAGAAAACTGGTCCTAGATTTTGGTTCAGGTGAAATAGGGATAAACAAACAACACTAGGGTATAGTATATAGGGTATATGAGCTACATAAGCAACATTGACCCCAAACTCCACAATTTGGCCGGCCACTATAGCCAAAAATTCGGCTAGCTCGGTTTGGATGGCTTAGAATGGGTTCGTATTTCCAGGGGGGTCTTCTAGTGGTCCATCTAGGTTAGTGGTGTTGCTTGTTTTTCTAGTAAAGATCTCAGGTTATCCCAAATTCCCTGTAGGCACTAATTATACACAAAACCGACATTTCGATATCTAATTCACATTGCATGGTCTAGGATCTGTTTGGTCCAGGTTTTTAGCACTATAGGGGTTTAAGGTCACCACTAACCCTCAATTGCACCATCTCAATTCAAGAATTTCACAAAACCTCTTCTAGGAATTTTCAAACATCACTAAACCGCACCAAAACGATTCTAAACTAAAATAGAAGCTAAATGAAATCAAATACTACCCTTAAAGTGAAGGAAATACCTCATTTGGCAAACCCTAGAATCCCCTAGAGCTCAAAATCCTCACTTTCTTGGTCCATCATGCTTGTAGGGAGCTTGTGCACATTTTTAATGAAGGGAATGGGGTGTTTTGATGTATTTTGGGGTTGTTGTGAGGTGTAGGAGGAGGTGGGAGGAGGAGAGCAGCCATGTGTGAGAGGGAGAGAAAAATGATGAAGATAATGAAGGGGAAACAAATGGGAGCCTTTGTCAAATGACCCCTCACCTCTCTCTCTCTTCTCTCTCTTGCCCATACCCATTTCTTTAATATTTTCCTTTTTCTTTTCATTATCTTTTCAATTTAAACACAAATAAAACCAAGTTATGAAAGAAAAGAAGCATGGCTTTGATAAAAAGAAATGTAACAAGTATTATGCAAAATATCATGTTGCATATCATGCTTAATGAAAAATTAGTAAACACTAATCGAGTTTAGTAATATCCCATACACAATTAATTGTATAAAATCTTATAACGTGTCAAAATCATATAATATTCTTTCAAAATCAATATTCAAATGTATTTTCTAATATTTTCCAAATTATCGGTATTTAATTATACCATATCATTTAAAACTAATCTCCACACATTAAAATATTCATAATATTTATTATTCAATTATATAAATCCCCAAAAATAATATTTTATTTTTTCTGAAATGTTATAGTCTTCCCTCCTTAAATAAATTCGGTCCCCGAATTTAAATTTAAACCCCTCAAATACTACTTAGTAAGAAATGCTTATGTGACTTTGGATTAGTTTTAGCGTAATTGTAGGATGATGCTTTTAGTTTAGTTTCTTAGTCGCGGAAACCTAGAGTAGTGATTTGCACACACGCATACATTGGTTTTCTCGTACGTATGTGGGGATATATATATATATATAGACACACACATATGTATGTGAGTATGTATGTGTGTGTGTGTGTATATATATATATGTATGTATGTATGTATGTATGTATGTATGTATACATATACACGGATGATGATGATGTGATGATGGTATATGATACTTGAAAGATGAGTCGATGTGTTTGGGCACGATGTCATGAGATCGGTGATGTGATTTGGGTCGTGTGATGAGACACGACATGATATTATAGCGGATATATGTATATATGTTGATGGTATCTGAATGTACTAGACTTTAGATCAGTACCCCTAATTCAGAATATGATGATAATGATACCAGATAAATTATGAGTTATATATGATATTGACCCATACCCCGATTTGGGATGTCGTACGATGGATTTTTCCGTACGTTGTATAAATATGATGATTGATCCGTACTCTCGACTCAAGGATGTCGTATTATATATTTTATCATACGTGATGCTATTGAGGCGGGATTACCGACTACTAGATATATATCGACTCAAACTTAGGTGGATTTCCTTACCCTTTCGATTAGTCTCTTAGTTTAGTCTTGTAGTTTACTTAGTAGAGGTTAGATCTAGGCGAGTCATACTTATTTCCAAAACTAACGAATCGTGAGTATTTTAAGACAGGCCAAGAGATACTACGGATATTTCAAGGGACGTACATTTTCTTAAAAACACCGTAGCCCCTATTTTTCTAAACACCATGATTCATGCGTTTTCAGATACCAAAAACTGTATGACTCGTTTATAGGAATGCATATTTCTTTATTGTTGCATTTACTATTCATTTGCCACTTATTCTTGCTGTTCGCATCGCATTGCATGCTTATATGTATTTTCATTAGTTATTATGAAACCTGTTGTTAGGACATCAGCACCATTACCGATGATACGTATACTCTACGTACACTCGCTTGCCGGCTTACACACATCATCACCGGTAATTTCCATGACACGTACACTTTAGAAGTATTACTTCATTGACATAACTTGCTAGTTGATAGTTCCATTATGTTATTGCTTTATTATGCTAGTTTAATTATTGCATTCCTTACATGATATCAGATGCATCATATATTCATTTGTCATACAATATTATGGAGTTTTATGCTGGTAATTTACTGTTATTTACTCTTGAGATTGGGATTTCGGATATCCATGAGATTTCTGGATTTGGAGAAACCGCAAAGATTTTATAACTTATTATCATTTTAAAGATAGAAAATTGCGGTTTTCTCCTGATATGATTTGAGAGGTGTCCACCATGAATTTTCTCAGCTCTTGAGTAGTATCATACACCCGATTCAAGGAGGAGGAGGAGGAGGAACCATCTGCGGGTGTATGGTGGACCCGGTGCGGTACCCCGGGGCAAGATGGTCGCAGGAGATGGCGTTGAGCCGGCAGGGGAGCACTACCGACCGGTTATTGTGATGCGCCGGATATCTGGAGGATACCGACGTGGTCTTGAGATTTGATGATACAGGCCAGTCCGGATAGCCGGAGCCTGAGATATTGAGATATATATTTTGTGTCGATGCTTGACACTGATTCTCTGTTGATTTCATTGATGATATTCGACTTTTATACAGAAATCTCACTGAGATAAGAAAACAGTTTTCTCATTTAGATGTATTCTGTTTTCATGCATTCATACATCACATTTATAATATGTTGTTACCTGAGGCACTGACACAAGCACTTGGTATTACACTTATATATAGATGTTACCCTTGCAATTATTATATACTTCAGGCTATATTATTTTTGAGGATATTACTATCGTATGACCTAGGATAGAGTCATACATGCGATTTCTGCTCGGTGATGTTTTCTACTCACAAGTTGGCAACTCACCCCCGTTGTGCCTCAGTTTCTTGCAGGTTTTGCCGTACAGGTTTCGTTACTACTTGCTAGCACACTGCTTCCTTCCGGGTGATTGTTTTGGTAGGTGGGTTCACTCGCATCGTGACCACCATTGTATTTTATTTATATTTCAGTTGTATCTAGTAAACTCCATCAACCAGACTTGTATTATTATTAGAGTTAGAAGACCAGTGTATATTCTTTCGACCTTAGAGTCAAACTTGTATTATTACGGTTTTCTTTAGGATATTGGTTTTCTTTCTGAGTTTTGATCCTCGCCCTTCGGCGTTGTATATTATATTTCTTGCGTGGTTGTATCCGCCAATTGGTGAAGAGCTAGCTCCCGCTTGGGAATGCCTTTTATCATTTATGTATATTATTCATGTTGTACCCGTTTGGGGTAAGTATTTACAAAGGAGACTCTGTTGAAATTTTCGGAAATGGCTTGATATTTTAAAAATGTTTACTACGACTTTCAAAGTGATTTATATGCAAACTTTTAAACAAGTTTTCCTTCACTTTCTTCATTTAAACGGTTTAGATTTCTGGGATTTTGGCTTATTTGAATTAGATGGGGTCCTATAGACTTCATATGATTCAAGTGCCAGTCACGTGCCATTTCAGGTCATGACAATATGAGGGCTGATCCGATGAGACGGCGTCTGAGAGAAGGCCGATCCGAGAGACGACGTCTGAGATATGAGGATTTTGCGTGTCGATGTTAGACACGGGATTTATGAGAATTTCGATTGTCGATGCTGGACACTCAGTATTTTATGATGATTTCGAGTGTCGTTGATTGATTCTCATTAGATAATATATATATATATATATATATATATATATATGCTATGGATGACATGTTACCACATATTGATATAGACACGATATTATACACACACACACACACACACACACACGTTCACTTTCGTTACCACATAGCATGATATTATTTTACAGTATAACCTAGGTAGATCGTTATGCATTCGATTTCTACCTGATGATATCTTCTACTCACGAGTTGGAAACTCACCCCCGTCGTACTATAGTTTTCTTGCAAGACCGACCGCTCGGATCAGTAGCGGCTTGCTGGCACGTTTCTTCTTTTAGGTGATTGCTTGGTAGGTGGGTATCACGTCCCGAAAGTATGGAAAACCAAGGAAAGTAGTAGAGTGAAGGAAACCATTTTAAATCAAATAGTTTGCAACATACGCCGAAATATGCATTTTAAAATCACAAGTCTTTTCTAAAAATTTCGGCAGAGTTTCCTTTGTAAAAACTGACCCCAAACGGGTACAAAACCAGATAAAGCATATATAATGAAAAATGCATCCCAAGCGGGGCTAGCTCTTCGTCAATCGACGGTCACAACCACGCAAGCAATATAATATACAACGCCGAAGGGCGAGGATCACAACAGAAAAGGAAACTCAAAACAACATGAAATCCATAGAAATACAACACGTGACTCTAAGGTCGAAAGTATAAACAACACTGGTATCTATCTCAAAAATAAATACATGTTTGGTTGATGAAACTTCTAGATACAACAGAATAATAATATACAAGGTATAATGATGGGTACGATACAAATAAACCCACCTACTAGCAAATCACCCGGAAATGGAAGTAGTGCCAGCAAAGCCGTAATGAAACCTGTACGGCAAAAGCTGCAAGAAACTATGGCACAACAGGGGTGAGTTGCCAACTCGTGAGTAGAAAACATCTATAAACAGAAATTGCATGAACAACGCAATCTTAGGTCATACGATCATAATATATCTTTAATATATAACAAGTCTGGAGCATGAAAAGGTGGCAAGGGTAAATATCTAACCCAAGTGTAATCCCATGTGCTCATGTCAATACCTCAGGTAGCAATATATCATATGGATGAGGTATGAATGCATGAAAACAGAATATATGTACTGAAGAAACTGCTTTCATAACTTAGTGAGATTTTTGTATATTTAAAACGAGGTAGCATAAATGAAATCAGTATAACCAGTGTCTAGCATCGATACAAAACATAAATCCCAATATCTCAATATCTCAGGCTCCGGCTATCCGGACTGGCCTGGGTCATCAAACCTCAGTACCTCAATATCTCAAAATCTCAATGTCTCAATCTCACTATCTAGGGCGCCGTCAGTCCAGACCGGCCCCTAACATCAATCTCAAGACCACGACGGTATCCTCCGGATATCCGATGCGTCGGGTAAAATCACCGGTCAGTAGTGCTCCCCTGCCAGGCTCAACGCCATCCTCTATGACCTTCTCGCCCCGTGGTACCGCACCGGGCCCACCATGTACCCGAAACGGTTCATCCAACTCCTCGAATCGGGTCTCGAAATCCATCAGCAAACTCATGGTGGACGACTCATACATCATGGAGAAACCGCACTTTTCATTTAAAAAGAGAGAGAAAAGAAGTTTATTTGTGTTCTTGCGGTTTTCCCCCAAATCCAGGAAATCTCATGAAAATCCGAATCTAAATCATCAATAGCATGTAAACAGTGAATATAGGCATAATAATCCATGAATGCGGCATAACAGTGAATAATAACATGCATGAAGTAGCAATTAATAACTACAATGTCTAAACTAGCATATAAGACAAGTACACTAATATCATGTCGAAACTATTAGCTAACAAGATATGTCAATGTAATAGTATTTTCTAATTGTACGTGACATGGCAATTACCGATGAAGATGTGTGTGAGACGGCAAGTAAGTGTACGTGGTACATACGCATCATCGGTAATGGTGCTGGTGTCCTAACAGCATGATGTCAACAAATGAATATGAATTCACAATATAAGTATGCGATGCGGAGCGAACAGCAATAATGAGCGGGAGCTAAATACTAGACACAACGATAACCAATCTACATTTAATATAAATCTAGTCTAACAACTACACTAAACTATAGGGCTGAGCTAACAGGCTAACTGAAGGTAAGGAAATCGCCTAACATCTGAGTCGATACATATATACATACATATATATTAGTCGATGATCACGCCTCAATAATATCACATCCGATACCATATCTATAATCAGACATTCCCAAGTCAAGAGTGCGGATCAACATCAATATATAGCTCGTACGTAAATCCGTCGTACGGCATCCCAAATTTGGGTACGGGTCAATATAACATTCATCACATTATTCATCTGGTATCCTCTTTACCAAAGATCATAATCCGGGGTTTTGATCTACGTCTAGTACAATACTAATATCATCAATATATAATCATGATCTGACTGCTAATCTACAGCCTCATATAAACCGATATCATCAGTACATATCATCATAAGGAAGTATACATCCCCCAATGCAACCCATTATAGTTATCTTAACATATCTTATCTCATGTCTCGATCACAAGTCAACTATTCTATGTATATCACCATTCACATGGTATCGTCGTCCAAAGATCCGCTATAACATCATGACGTATCTCAAATACGAATCCTGCCATATCACCGATCTCACGGTCTCAAATCCAATCTCATCGACTCATCTCAATCCCAAGTACTATCCACAAATCCAGTACATGATCACATAGTCCCATACCCATGTGAACACATAAATATAAAATCCCATATACGCCCATATGAAAGAAGAATGTATGCAAGTATGGGTGTGTGTGTATGTGTGGTGCAACCACTACTCTAGGGTTTCGCAACACTAAACCAACCCAATCACACCAAATATCCATCTTATCATCAATGAACTCAAATCAACATATAAATATATATTTGTGTACACGTATTCCTATACATTACCACGAACTGCGGGGGTGCTATACGCCATCCACCCGACTTCTCCCCGTAAATATAAATCTACTCACCTTGCTTCTTGTGTGCCGATGCCGATGTCGCCATCTTTATCTTCAACGCCTCGACGTCACGTGGGGTACCTATAAGGATATCTCAAACGCTAAAGCACATGAAAATCACATCGGAAACCAAAACGGCACACGCTACGCCCATAGGTAAAAACCTATAGTCTCGCATGCAAACACGATCAATAACCCTTTGCCGTTGACGTTCAAACGCCATCCGACAGAAACGAATCACCAAATACCAAAATCCATGCTAAAACAAGTCGTAAACCATGCACCAACACATGAAAATCATCCCAGATTCTACCCTAGGTGGAATCAGTCAAAATTGCACATGCTAAGGGTCTAGTTTACTGGAGATAGGGCCCTGAAGCAAAAACAAGGCCAAACCCACCTGCTCTGGCCGCAATTTGCGGCCAGAAAGGATTTATTTGCGGCCTGGAAAACGGGTTAGGGGCTAGGGCTTTGGGGGATGGTTCCTGGGTGCCTGCACATCTTACTGTCAAACCAAAATTATTTTCAGGTGGCTCGGGTGATAGCAGATTTCTAAAAACACTCGCAGAATTACAGTTTTCCCCGATATCGTTTCTATAATTCTGTATTCTAGGTTCTAATCTCTAGTTTGGTCCAATATAACTTCACAACAGGGGTTGTAGTCTCTAACTACACCTCAATTCACCTTTGATTTCAAGTCAAACCCTAAACCCTAACTTGAAATTTCCCAAGTCCTCAAAACGACACAATATCGACATGAAACAAGTATAGATGCGCAAGGAATTGAAATACTATACTAATGGTGCAGAATTTACCTCCTTTGGCAACTCAATAATTTTCTTGAGTTGCTCAAAGTCCTCAAAATCCATTCTTTCTAGGTCCAATGTGTAGCTAGTGAGCTTGGGAACATTTTATGTGAAATGGGAATAGGGTTTTGGAGTTGTATGCATGGTGGATCTAGGCTTGAAGAGGGAGGAGGAAGAAGAGGGTGTGAAGAATGATGGGGATGGATTCAAACAAAAGGGTTGACCTATACTTTCTCTCTCTTCATCTTACCATACATTTTTCTTTTCTTTTCTTTATTTCCTTCTCTCCCAAAGGTAACCCTAGGCAACCATACACCCACAACATGTAAGAAAATGTGACAAGTGTGGAAAAATGATATGTGCGTGTTTTGCACCAAAAATGCTAAAAATCCGATTAGCGATTTTTAATCGCGATTAGCACTAAAATAGCATATAACTAACCATAAAAACTTTTAAATGGCATAATTTCATAAAATACCCTATTTTAGAATTTTCTATAATTTTTCCAAAATTTTCCCCATTTATCGGTATTTAATTATACCGAAATATTAAAATATTCATTAAAATAATATTAAATTATAAAAATTCCCAAAAATAATATTTTATTTTTTTGAAATGTTACAATCTTCCCCCCTTAAAGAAATTCGGTCCCCGAATTTAAATTTAAACCCCCAAATTCTAAAACATTTCAATAAAATGTCCAAGTCGTCGGGGCTCCGAAATCATCAATATATAAAACGCATCATAGCGCAATGCATGCGCATGAGTAATGAGCAGATAACTCAAAATCAAAACTCCGTCAAGCATCCCGCAATCATCGGAGTCAAGGTGAAGACACGAATTCCAAATCCAAACCAAAACCGATATGGTATAAATCGGAACTATACATGTAAATATCTGAAGGAAATGCATGCCAAATCTTTTAAGGTCGTTGTGTAATGCGCATAATACTGTACAGTGGCGGACGTCTATCATAAGAAAATAACCATATACGTATATATCTTTTGTTTAATATGTACGTTTCGCCGTTTTGGAAACAATTTAGAAGGGTTCCTTATTTTAAACGTTTCGTGTCATATCAGACACGTAATTAAATACTGAGACTATAGCTCGCTTTTTGGAAATCCCTTCAATAACTATCAATGCATGCAAAATATATTCAGGTACTGTCATCTGACTCGTCCTGCTCAATACGAAAACAATAATAAAATATCACAAAAACGTACGGCTCCATAAGAAATCAATCCCAAAATATGCATATGAATACTACGTGCGTCTGGTGCGCACGGAAATCAAAATCCATATATGTACCATACATGCACACAGAAACAACATCTAAGTGCATCGGGTGTGCACACAACATCTGTCATAGGCAACGTGCGTGCCTGACAGAAAAATCAGGTGCATCTGACATGCACGAAGAATCTCGATTTAGTGCATCTGGTGTGCACCAAAATCATATCTCATAACATACGCCCAACATGCGCGAAAACCCAAATCAGGTGCATCCATCGTGCACGAAATCATGAAATCCAATATCAAGCGCCGAACATGCGCAAAATCCAATCAGGTGCACAAGGTGAACAAAACAAATATCGAACATCACAATCGAAATCGAAGTCCAGTGCATCTAAGTGCACAAAATGCGTATCACTGCACTACAAGCATATGCGAACTATACCGAGTGCAAAACCAAATCATGTGCGTACATATGCACAAAATCAACTCAACTATATGAAACCCATAAAATCATAAACATGTGAAACTAAGGCACGAAAATGATAACAAGTGCAACGACTGTGCAAAAGTCGTAAATACTCAGTAAGTGAAACCATGGTGCATGAAAACAAATATCATGAAACTCAATTATCAAAATCAATCATGTGAATAGATCGCCCAAAATACCGAAGTCAAGTATGGCATAATAGTCCCGCTCAAGCACATCCTCTAAGAATCTCTGGCCAACTGTCGTGGTCACTCATAGCATGTCTCGTCGACGATCCTGAAATCTGTCCTGCTGGTGTGCGTAACATGACCACTCCGGGGTCCAAGTCTTCTCGTAATTTATTTCAGAAAGGTCATGTCGAGGTCTTTCCCAAATCTCGTCTCTGCCGAACTGTCCGGAAGTCGTTGTCCTTTACTATATCTGCTTCTTGTTTCGGAACGGCTGCATATTCATCGCGACTCCTTCTGGAAGGTATATCCAAGTACAATGCCTTGGCATGCGTATCGCATCTCTGATGTCGGCGGAGTGGAACGTCATCTTATCCAGATCTTGTACAAACCTCTTACTCCACTTTTCTCTAATGTCGACTGCTTCGGACTCGTCTTGTCATGGCTGCATGGACTGAGCTCCAACAGCTATCCTCGTATCTGGAGTCCCCCAAGAAATGCATCTCACCACCTAGCATCCGAATGAAGTCGAATCATTCGATCGATTCGTCAAAACCTCATAATCCCCCAAGAACTCAACATCTTGGATACAGTTTAATAGTATCGAGTACGTACTACAGCATCAGTGGTCCAGCCGTAGAAGGGCAAACCCAAGCCTCACTAATGGCGCCGCAGAACTGCCGCAAACCCTAAGGTTCAAAGGCTTTCACACGGTCATTATGTCGAGTTAGGGCTTCATTCTTCTAGAGGGTCCATAGAATTGCCTGCATGTCTTTCCGAATACTTTAAGCTTAGAATAATAGGTTTCTGACATTCGATCGCCTCTGTCGACTCTCAACGTATCAGTGTGAAGTCGTCTCTAGCTGGAATCAATCTATCTGATGACCTCGCATCGGGTAAGCGAACGAACCACATGTCCTAGTCTTTCATCCTCGGGTGACTAGCGACCTTCTATCAAATCTCTAAGTACAACTCATACTGCAATAGCTCCAACATCTGGGGCAATACCTCGTCGTTCGCAGCAATAGCTGGCTCACTTGTCTGCACACTGAACAGTGCCTCAATCATCAAGAATAAGCAATACTTCAACGGTCATCAAAATCTGGTTGGCATCTATCAGTGGCTCAATCCTCTGGTACCGATCAGCACATCCGAGTAATCTCATACAGCGATCCATCAAACCCTCGTGGCGCGAAAACACCATAAAAAGACACATCTCTGTAATCGTGTGTCGCCGGAATTACGCCCTGGTCAGTCCTCGTTCGTGGAGAGCTCGTGCTAACCGCAACTCTAGCCGTAGCTCTCCATGCCCGTAATTGTAGCAGCAAAACCATAACTGGTACCGATGAGGCTAGATCATGAATGAATATAATACTGAGCAAAGAATGTACATCCTAAGGTTTCTTAAGTGGAGTAGCGTATCGTAAATATGCCGCGGAACATACGTACGGTACGTCACTCTACTCAAGCTACCTACTCCATCAACCAAGGGTCATCCTACGCTCCGAAGGTAAAACCTAACGCTCTGATACCAACTTTGTCACGACCCGAAAGTACGGAACATGACCGGCACTTAAACTACGAAACTCGAGGCGTACGTAATCTAAGTAAACCGAAAACCCAGAAATCCAAACCAAGAAAAGTAGTAGAGTGGAGGAAAACCATTTTAAATCAAATAGTTTGCAACATATGCCGAAATATGCATTTTAAAATCACAAGTCTTTTCTAAAAATTTTCCCCATTTATCGGTATTTAATTATACCGAAAAATTAAAATACTCATTAAAAATTAATATTAAATTATAAAAATTCCCAAAAATAATATTTTATTTTTTTGAAATGTTACAATCTTCCCCCTTAAAGAAATTCGGTCCCTGAATTTAACTTTAACCCCCAAATTCTAAAATATTTCAATAAAATGTCCAAGTCGTCGGGGCTCCGAAATCATCAATACATAAAACGCATCATAGCGCAATGCATGCGCATGAGTAATGAGCAGATAACTCAAAATCAAAACTCCGTCAAGCATCCCGCAATCATCGGAGTCAAGATAAAGACACGAATGCCAAATCCAAAGCAAAACCGATATGCTATAAATCGGAACTATACATGTAAATATCAAATCTATACATGTAAATATCTGAAGGAAATGCATGCCAAATCTTTTAAGGTCGCTGTGCAATGCGCATAACACTGCACAGTAGCGGACGTCTATCATAAGAAAATAACCATATACGTATATATCTTTTGTTTAATATGTACGTTCCGCCGTTTTAGAAACAATTTAAAAGGGTTTCCTTGTTTTAAATGTTTCGTGTCATATCAGACACGTAAGTAAATACTGAGACTATAGCTCGCTTTTTGGAAATCCCTTCAATAACTATCAATGCATGCAAAATATATTCAGGTACTGTCATCTGACTCGTCCTGCTCAATACGAAAACAATAATAAAACATCACAAAAACGTACTGCTCCATAAGAAATCAATCCCAAAATATGCATATGAATACTATGTGCGTCTGGTGCGCACGGAAATCAAAATCCATATATGTACCATACATGCGCACAGAAACAACATCTAAGTGCATCGGGTGTGCACACAACATCTGTCATAGGCAACGTGCGTGCCTGACAACAAAATCAGGTGCATCTGACATGCACGAAGAATCTCGATTTAGTGCATCTGGTGTGCACCAAAATCGTATCTCATAACATGTGCCCAACATGCGCGAAAACCCAAATCAGGTGCATCCATCGTGCACGAAATCATGAAATCCAATATCAAGCGCCGAACATGCGCAAAATCCAATCAGGTGCACAAGGTGCACAAAACAAATATCGAACATCACAATCAAAATCGAAGTCCAGTGCATCTAAGTGCACAAAATGCGTATCACTGCACTGCAAGCATATGTGAACTATACCGAGTGCAAAACCAACTCGTGTGCGTACATATGCACAAAATCAACTCAACTATATGAAACCCATAAAATCATAAACATGTGAAACCAAGGCACGAAAACGATAACAAGTGCAACGACTGTGCAAAAGTCGTAAATACTCAGTTGGTGAAACCATGGTGCATGAAAACAAATATCATGAAACTCAATCATCAAAATCAATCATGCGAATAGATCGCCCAAAATACCGAAATCAAGTATGGCGGAATAGTCCCGCTCAAGCACATCCTCTAAGAATCTCTGGCCAACTGTCGTGGTCACTCATAGCATGTCTCGTCGACGATCCTGAAATCTGGCCTGCTGGTGTGCGTAACATGACCACTCCGGGGTCCAAGTCTTCTCGTAATTTATTCCAGAAAGGTCCTGTCGAGGTCTCTCCCAAATCTCGTCTCTGCCGAACTGTCCGGAAGTCGTTGTCATTTACTATATCTGCTTCTTATTCCGGAACGGCTGCATATTCATCGCGACTCCTTCTGGAAGGTATATCCAAGTACAATGCCTCGGCATGCGTATCGCATCTCTGATGTCGGCGGAGTGGAACGTCATCTTATCCAGATCTTGTACAAACCTCTTACTCCACTTTTCTCTAATGTTGACTGCTTCGGACTCGTCTCGTCGTGGCTGCATGGACTGAGCTCCAACGGCTATTCTCATATCTGGAGTCCCCCCAAGAAATGCATCTCACCACCTAGCATCCGAATGAAGTCGAATCATTCGATCGATTCGTCAAAATCTCATAATCCCCCAAGAGCTCAACATCTTGGATACAGTTTAATAGTATCGAGTACGTACCACAGCATCGGTGGTCCAGCTGTAGAAGGGCAAACCCAAGCCTCACTAATGGCGCCGCAGAACTGCCGTAAACCCTAAGGTTCAAAGGCTTTCACACGGTCATTATGTCGAGTTAGGGTTTCATTCTTCTAGAGGGTCCATAGAATTGCCTGCATGTCTTTCCGAATACTTTAAACTTGGAATAATAGGTTTCTGACATTCGATCGCCTCTGTCGACTCTCAACGTATCAGCGTGAAGTCGTCTCTAGCTAGAATCAATCTATCTGATGACCTCGCATCGGGTAAGCGAACGAACCACATGTCCTAGTCTTTCATCCTCGGGTGACTAGCCACCTTCTATCAAATCTCTAAGTACAACTCGTACTGCAATAGCTCCAACATCTGGGGCAATACCTCGTCGTTCGCAGCAATAGCTGGCTCACTTGTCTGCATTCTGAACAGTGCCTCAATCATCATGAATAAGCAATACTTCAACGGTCATCAAAATCTAGTTGGCATCTATCAGTGGCTCAATTCTCTGGTGCCGATCAACACATCCGAGTAATCTCATACAGCGATCCATCAAACGCTCGTGGTGCGAAAACACCATAAAAAGACACATCTCTGCAATGTGTCGCTGGAATTATGCCCTGGTCAGTCCTCGTTCGTGACGAGCTCGTGCTGACCGCAACTCTAGCCGTAGCTCTCCCTGCCCGTAATTGTGGCAGCAAAACCATAACTAGTACCGATGAGGCTAGATCATGAATGAATATAATACTGAGCAAAGAATGTACATCCTAAGGTTTCTTAAGTGGAGTAGCGTATCGTAAATATGCCGCGGAACATACATACGGTACGTCACTCTACTCAAACTACCTACTCCATCAACCAAGGGTCATCCTACGCTCCGAAGGTAAAACCTAACGCTCAGATACCAACTTTGTCACGTCCCGAAAGTACGAAACCTGACCGGCACTTAAACTACGTACGCCTCGAGACGTTTCGTAGTTTAAGTGCCGGTCATGTTCCATACTTTCGGGTCGTGACAGTGGGTTACACTACATATCGTAACCACCATTCGTGTGTGTGTGTGTGTGTGTGTTCATTTGTAATCTAGTTAAAAACTCCATCAACCAGACTGGTATATTTTATTGACTTAGAAACCAAACTTGTATATTCTTTCGGACTTAAAGGCGTGACTTGTATGTTATTCTTTATAGTTGAGTTTATGATGTTTTTGGTATTTCTTTTATCTTTTTCTTGAGTTGATCTTTACCTTGGGCGTCGTATATACTACATGGCTGTGATTCCGCAAATTGGGCGATGAGATAGCTTCCGATTGGGGATGTTGATATTATTTATTGTTTATTCACTGGTTTTGATCAAAATTTATAAGGGAGGTGCTGCCAAAATTTTAAACGACGAAAATGTTTTCAAACTTTAGTCTACAACCCACTTGTATTTCTATAAATTTTTCTTATACTTTAAAAAGCATAACATAATTTCATAAATAACCCTTTTTCAACACTTCACCTCAATTATTTACTTAAATGGTTTAAATTCCTGGTTTTGGCTTACTTAGGTTATGGTGGGGTCCTAGAGACTTCACGTGATTCAAGCGCCGATCATGTGCCATTTTCGGGTCATGACAATGCATAGTGAGTTGGAATAATATTTTACTGTTTTTAAAACAATAAAATTGTTGAAATTCGATAAAAACAAATTTTTAAAAGCTGTAGTTCACCATGCGCTGGGTTACAACACGCATGGAGAACTATACCAATAAATCTGAACAATAAAATGGTTTTATCGATTTTTAAATGAATTTTAAAAGTTGTAGTTCACCATGCTTTTGGTGACAACATGCATGGAGAACTACAGCAATAAATCCAAACGATTTAAAAGTTTTCTCATTTTAAAAACTAATTTTCAAAAGCATTAGTTCACCATGCATGTTGTAACCACATGCATGGAAAACTGTTGCCCCATTTTCAGCTTTTTCTCGGCAATTTTCAACAATTTTCGACAAGAACTTCGTTCCTTCTCTCCATGCGTGTTGGGACCCAATGCATGGAGACCTATACGGCTGAAACAGCCTAAAACAGCCAGTTTTTCAGTTACTTAACCTCATATGCTATAAATAAAGCCCCAGAGCTCTCATTTATCTTCATCCCGAAATCAAAAGCCCTCGAGCTCATTTCAAAAGTCAGAGAACGGCTCCAAAGTTTTGAACGCGCAGCAGCAAAGTTCTGACGGAATCCGGAAGAGGCGCAACACGACGATCTTCTTAGAAAAAGGATTCTTCTTCCCTCTCTCTTTTTTAATATCATCTTGCATCTATAATAACTATTATCTTTATTACGTATATATAATCTTAGACCAATAGGGGTAGGGTTAAGTCATTCCCCCGACCGTCAGCCTGGAAGTTATTTATCTCCATTCCTTACCTTTTATGTGCCATTTACCTAGATCCGATATTACATTGTCGTTTATCTTATAGATCTTGCTTATTTGTGACAGGGAAAATACTGACAAGAACCAAGGCCTCTTTGAAGCGCATGCGCTTGCAAAGAGAGTTACCGAACCACTCAGCATAATTTTTCTATAGCAAGGGTGTCCGGCGGGCCCAAGACAAAATCCGCAGGTAGCGATCGTGATCAAGAACTTGTTAGATATGTATACCCTAGAGGCATTTATTGTATAGGATGCTTGGGGCATGTATGTACATGACAATCTTGCTCAATATAATAGTATGCTATTTGGTTTGACTTTATCTTAACATATGTATATGTTTTACTAGTTATTTCATATGGCTAATAAATGTTGATAAAGTCCATAGGATCCTTTCTTGACTACCAGTGTTGTGAAGGCAATCATACTTGTAGGAGCTGGGTAGTCGATAAGCACATCCTTAAATTTCCCTGATCGTGGGAGTATCGAAACTGAGCATCGATATTCCAGAGTAGACTAGTGTATACGTTTTTAGACCCTGACGAGGGACGGTGGTTGGTCCTACAACTATTGGTGTGCTTCACCTAAGATTGTATACAGGTGCTCACTGGGGGTGAGTACACTAGACGAACGCGCCGAGAACTGGCTAGATGGTATTATACCTATCATCAGATAGCGGTTCTCTGACGACATGAAAACAGATAGTCTGTCGACATGAGATCATCATTTGTATCATATGAGTTCTTAATGTGCTTTGATTACTACTGTACCGCGGCTCTACTGAGTCATGCAAACAGGTTTTAGTTGGGTACAGTCTCAAGTCGTATGGAGGCAGTGAGCGATTGTTGTGGATTCGTCTCTCCCAGTATAGGGAGTCAATGTCGCGTTGTGTTCGGTTGACCAACACCATAAGTCTGTGGGCATGGCAAATGAGATTTACTGATAGTTAGATCAGTAGTTTCTTGAATGGTCTTGAGCCATATCGGCACGACTTGTCGGGTTATTAAGGGTCTGACGTTTTCCACCCTAGATACGGCATGCGATACTCTCAGACGAAGTGACCAGACTGTATGGAGATTGTCACGGATAGGCTCGGTAGGGGTTCGGATGAGTTTGGTCCTCGGTCTTCTTTTCGACAGGTACTTGGGTAGCCGTTATGTTCAGCTAGTGCCACCGACGTGTTTGTAGTTAAACCCATTGCCAACGTACTGTCGAGTCTTTAGAGTCCCACACAGAGGGCTTCCCTGGTTTAGGCAAAACAATGTTGAGGTTGTATGGTTATATGTGCAGGGTTCCGATCAAATACGTGTACTAACTACACGGATTTATGTTCGGACAGTTAATACTAGCGGGCTTAGGATAAAACCGAATTAATAAATCAAGTATTAATTTATAGTATTATATTTGATGGATTATTATCTCTTAATTGGTATTCGTATTTTAGTACGAATACGGGTATGTAAATATGGATTTGTATTCTTGCATTTGTATAAGAATACTTCTAGAAGAGAACACATCATTATAGGATTTTCTATTTATTAGAAAATGGAAATGAGGTGGAAGGGGTGAGGTGCCTTAGCGAATAGTGAGAGGCGTGGCCATATATTTTCTTTTTCATTTATATTTACTATAAAAATATGGATACTATATTGTATAGTAAATGTTTTTTCTGAAAAAGAAAATATATAGCTAACTCCTCTCATTTTCTATTCTCATTCTTATCTTTGCATTCTCTCTCCTCATTAGCTCTCCTTCTTCTTCTTCATCCCGTACCCTCTCATCAGTTGAGAATCCAAGTGATTAAGAGATAATTAATTCATCATATCACTCTTTACATCTTCTAAATACCCTAGCTTGGCAAACTAGGTTATTTAGTTGCTTTATTGGTGAAGGTTTAGCTTGAAGCACAAACTCTCGGGTAGATCATCTTTGATACGAAGAGGCCAATGTCTAAGCTCAATCCCGACGGACTAGGAGCTAAGGAAGAGGATTTTGAAAACCCGAAGGACGCGAACTCATATGTATAATCACTATCCGAGAAGATTAGATCCTATGTTGTTTTTGCTAGTTTAGGGCTTATTGTAGATCTTGGGTAGCTAATTGATGTTGCTTACTAAAAACTTGTTTTTTTATGAATTCCGTCTCTCTACAAACACTGTAGAGTGTGCAACATCAACTTACAGAACTAATAAAAAAGAAGCGAGCACGCCGTGAAGGCACCGGGGTCTCGAAACCTTGAAACTTCGATATCCGCACTGGGAAGAAAACTGATGCCTTTACAGTGTAACCCAGAGACGAAGAAACGGGCCCTCCTTCCATTGTCACATCAGGGTCTGTAGTAAGATTAGTGTGAACGTTCTTCCCTTTTCACCAGGTTTTCTTCATTTTTTGCTTCGAGTGAGTGGAAGTAGCTAAAGTGTCCTTGGAGAAGGGGTCCTTGATACTCAAGAAATAGTCGAATTTCTTAAATTTCTTCAAATTCAAGAAATGCCTGATCCAATCCTCAAAAGACACCGGTTTGGGTGGTGACTACATCTCAACCATGTATAAAAAATAATAGGCGTTGTATAAATCAACGCATGAAGGATGGATATATCGTCGGCACTTGTCATTCCATTCAAACAACAATTCATCGAGAGGATTACATTCATCATAAATTTCGCCTGTGATTGGTAACCTGAAGCAATCCTTCACAAGCAGCAGGGTAATTCCTAGTTCACCTGCCTAAGTGACAGCAGTATTGGTATGAGTGTTGAAATTCTCCAAAAAAGCCTGGAAATATTTTGGTGCCGAAGGATGAAAAAATGAGCAATAGATAGCATCGTAGAGATATGCAGACTTTAATGCCTCGTAATCATGACCTAAAGAATATTTCATCCACTCAAGGAACCCTGACAAGAAAGGAGGGTTACTACTGAACTTAAATATCGAAGATCGCGTCTCTTATGCTCCGCTGGCCAATGAAACGCCTAAGACGGAAGAATACTTCAGGGGCGACTGAGTACCATAAGGGTTGATGACAATCAAATTTGAAGGATAGTCACTACCCAACAATAAGTTTTTATTGCTATCGAAATGGGCCACTTGCACATTAATAACTGGGCTCAAATTGGGTTCATCTTGTACGAAGCGATATTTATCGTTGACAGGAAATTCGTTTGGAAATATAGGAGCTTGGCGTTAAGTATCACTCCAAGTCTACCGACCCGTAAGAAGATGATTATGAAGCATAACCCTATACATCAAACCTTCGGGCTCCTGCTTTAGACAGAAATCTTCGAGTAGCGCCTCATTTGGTTTGTGAAGAGGAATAGTCTTTCCCCTTATCCACGAAAAAGGATGGTTCGGCATCACGAACTGGGTAGGGTCAGAAGATCCTGGTTCGCCCACTGTAGAACTTTCATGCGCCTCTGATGCTTGACCCGTGGTGGCCGCTAAAGTTATAGGGTCTGGTCTAGTAGCCTTGCTAGACGATACTAACTCCTCTCCAGTATCCTCTTCACTGGTCCAATCATAATGTAGTTGTTCAGTCTCACCTACATTAGAAGAATCCATTAATGTGAAACTGAACAGTAAAGAAGCACTAGCACCTAGTACAACAATATCTTGGGAACCGTTGATTTTTGTTTCATCCCCCTATGCTTGCTCTACTTCAGTTCCTTGTGTCTGTTCCTCAGGTTGATCCTCCTCAGCAGCAAAACGTTCACATTTGAAGTTGACTTATGTCTACAAAGACACAAAAATATGTATTAAGTGCACACATACATCCACTTGAACATCCATGACTAAGTGGACGAAAAATCTATAAGTCCCAAGACTTGGGAATTTTGACTGAATATGAATAAAGACTCATATCTGATCATTTTTACTACAAAAAGTAAAGTTAAGTACATAAAAGTTCTAAAAGATTCCAAGTTAAAATATTCGAAATCCTACAAGTGTCCCATGCGGGTATCTAAATGAATGAGATACCTAACTATCCAAGATATCCGCTCTGGGTATCTCAAATTAGAGATACCCGACTACCAAAGATATCTGCAACGGATATCTTCAATATGAAATATTCGCATGCCCCTCGACATACCCACAAACCCCTAAAATAGCATGAGTAGATAATTTGTTCTAGGGTTTTATCCCTTTGACTAAAATCCTATGTGTTCTTGGCAAAATTGTATAAAAAAAAAGGGCAGCGTCTCCTTTCTATTTCGTCAATTTTGTATATATATTGAAGAAATTGGGGAAAACCCTAATTTTTCGAAGAATCATAGGCAAAAACCCATAGTCATAAAGGGAAATGGTTTCCCATTTCCTAATTTGGCTGAATAACCCTAAGGGTTCATTTCCCTCATTTGATCTCCATTAATGGAGATCAAGCAAGGTTAACGAGGAGTGAAGAGACTCCTCCATGATCATGTTCAAGGCCCACCTATGATCTGCAAATCTGCAAAGAAAAAAAGAGTTAAGGATTTTCGATGGAGGAAAAGTCCTTCTTTCTCTGTCAATGCTGCAAAAGAAAATTCGAGATTAGAATGGGTTCTTGAAAACCCTAGAGTCTTTTTATAGATGAATAAGATGAAGAGACGGCCCACAAACAGTTGGATGGCCAACACATATCTGTCGGCCGTTAGATGATCTCCATATGTCCCCTTTTCTTTGTCAAGTGGAGATCTTGGGCTAAAGCCCATTAAGATATTCGCCCAGCCATATATATACCCTATGCGGATATTGTGCTTGCGGGTACCTCATATTTGGCATATTGCTGATATCTCATCTTTAGCCTGTTGTGGATATCTAAAATTAACTGCAACAATGTGATGCACATGATAGATGTACATACACATTGTTGAGGGGCATTTTTTAAGCCCAACTTATCAAATTACCTATGTAAAACACACCAACCTCAATTACGGGGACCTTAATTGCGGATATCTCTGTTGACTAAGTCAAGAGAAATACCCTCTTATATGAACGATGGATGCGGATATTGTAAGTTGATGTCGCACAACCCACATGGTTTGTGGGGAGGCGGAATTTACTAAAACGATTTTTAAGTCAAGCAACATCGACTATACTTCCACGATCGTTCTGAAACCCTAACTAGCTAAACACAAGGAGGTTCTAAACTACTATGATAGAATTGTATACCTCCTAGATACAAGTCCTTCGGGTCTTCTTCTCCTTTTCTTGAGCTCCTAAAAGGTGTGGATTTAGCTCGGTCGTCGGCCTTCTCGTATTGAAGACAATCCACCCGAGAGTCTACGGTTCATGCTCCAACCTCAAAACCAAGGTAACTAAAGTACATAGTTCGCTAATCTAGGTAGCTTAGAAAATGTAGAGAGTTAATTAGACTATTTTATCTAATAGAACCCTAGGATTCACAACACATGTGAGGGTTAGGGTTTGAGAAAGAAAGAAGAGAGCAAATGGAGAGAGAATGAAAAAGATAGAATGAACAAGTGTCTTGGCAAGTGATGAATGGCTCATTCTTTTTCTCGCAATCAAGCATGCAATATTTTCAATAAAAAATTGTAGACATGCTTGAATAGTAAGTGCAAACCAATAAAATAAAGAATTAGCCATGCTTCACCCCATGCCACAAATATCTTCATTTTCCACCTCATTAATCTATTTTCCAAAAATAGATTAAACCAAAATGAGGTGTCCCTTCTAGAAGCATCTCTTGTAAAAATTACAAGAATACCCTCACCGTATATCTATACCCGTATTTGTACTGTAAAAATACGAATACAAAGAGATAAAAATAATCCAATAATATAATACTAGAATCCGGCTTAATCCTAAGTCCACTAGTATTATCCGTCCAAACAACATCCGTGTAGCCAGTACACGTATATGATCGGAACCATGCTCGTAAAAGCATACGGCCTCTATATCGTTTCGTCTGAACCAGGAAAACCCTGTTCTCGCCAAAATCTTCGGCCAAGAGCTATTTGTTTCTGTATACACCGATTTAAGTTTCGTTTACAGATATGTGTGAAATCGGGCTCATTCATATACGCACACATCAGAGGAAGAACAAATGTTTAACGACAAAAAGAAAGCATTTAATTGAACATTTTATTCTACAGGAAATAAATCACCATACATGGGATCAAAAGTACATGGATTCACAAAACTGTGGATAAAATTCTCTAACTCCCTCTCTGCCTTCTCCACCATGGCAAAGCGGCGATCTTCACGAAAAGTCGCTCCCCATCGGTCAGCACCGTGTCCATCAGCTAAGGCAGACATAATGGCCCGATGAGCCCGTATCTGGCTTAGCAGCTGAACAGAGCGATCCCTCAGAGCCGTGGTGATCAAAAGTGCTTCATGAAAGCACTCGATCTTGTCCTCCGCTACGTCGAGTATCGCCGGAATCATCTCCGCTGGATGAGGGGGAATATCATCGAGCACGGACAAGAAGACCATTCGGAGCCAAATGGAGCCGATGGGAAGAGGAGATCCTCTACGAGTCAAGAGCTCGTGCAGCACCGTATCGCATTGGTCATCCGTAAGAGAAGGGTTCCCCAGACGAGCAGCAAAATGAGGAACAATCTCCTCAATAGGGACCTCCCATGGCAGCCGGCGAGCATGTGGACGATTACAAGTCATAGCTCTTCTCTGTTAAAATAATTCTCTGAAAGTGAAAGAGAAGAGAAGCATTGCTTCAGATTATGAAGGGAGACATTTAACTCTAGGCACAGAAAATGTTGTGCATGATGGAACTATTTCCAAGCATTTGACTTATAAAAAGCAAAGAAAGAAGGCGAAAAGACACCTTCAGTAATGAAGCAGCGCCTCACGTGCCTTGCACGAGGGCGCCAGCGCCAAGAGTTAAAAACTCTGAGGCAGCGCCTCACGTGCCTTGCACGGGGGCGCCAACGCCAAGAGTTAAAAACTCTGAGGCAGCGCCTCACGTGCCCCGCACGAGGGTGCCGGCGCCAGAACTAAAAGTTCTCTGCCGTTGGATCAAAAATCTAACGGAGATGATAAATCATCAAAACACATAATTAAATTCTGATTGAGGAAATACTCCTCAAATCTTTCTAAAGAAGACCTGTACGGAAAATATTTTTCCAATCTACAGAATAAGATCTGTATGGAAAATATTTTCCCAATCTTGTTAAAAACAAGAAAAGTATCTTCTGTAAAACAGAAGTCCTTGGATCAAAAGATCCAACGGTGGATAAAATCCCCAAATCAATTAAGGATCTCTCAATGAAAGATTTCTTTAACTAAATCAACAAACCTGCCTCCACTATATAAAGGCCCCAAGTCTTCAAGTCTTGTACAGAGAAGACCCGCCCATAAGATTGGAGAAAACGAAAAAGAAGAGGAGTTCTCTTTGAAGAAAAAGAAACCCTAGGTGAGGAAAAGAAGACCTAGAGATCACTTCATCTCCTTTTATAAGAGTTTAACTCTTCTAAAAAAGAACTTAGTTCTTGCTCTGGTTGAGATCTGTAGAAGCAGATATCCCTACAAGTTGAGAATTTAATTCTCATCGCGGAGATTCTGTTATGCAGTCTCGAAACTTAGAGGAAAGAACTAGGTTTGAAGAATTTAATTCTTTCAAAAGATATAGGAATTTAATTCCTCTGATGAAACCAGGGTTTAACTCTGCATAAGAATTTAATTCTTATAAAACAAAAGGATCTAAAATTCTCAAAACTCAGGTCACGATCTCCATGCACATAAAAGAAATGGTTAGCGTACAACGCTATAATAATAGATCACGTGTTCCCACGTGAGCACCTCTAAGGACCAAAAAGGAATGACTGAGTTCGAGTCACGTGATCTCACGTGACCCCTAACAGTGTTCAGCACTTGTAAAAAGGGAGGGGGAATAAATTGAGGAAGTTCTCATTTTGGGGCGCCTCACGTGATCCCATGTGACCCCCAATAATGCTTAGCACCTAGAACAGAATAGGAAGACAAATCTAAAGAAGGCAGTGCCCAACTCTGGAGCACCTCACGTGCCCACACGTAATGGCCACAAGGATTAAGTGTTTAATACTTATATATAGATGGGAATTTAGACCCAAGTGCATAAAGCCCAATTTTCAGGTGCCTCACGTGATGCACGTGAGCGCTCCAGAATTCAGCGTCTAACACTATTTACGAGCCTCACGTGGGAGCATGTGAGCGCCAAACAAATATCAGTGTTTAACACTGCAAGAGGCCAACCTTAGCCAAAATTAGCCAAATTTCCCGAGGCCAAAACCTTTTGACCATCAATCAACCGAGCCCTCATATACTCGGGTCTTCCCAAATCAATCTTAGTTCCAAACATGACTAATCATCTCCTGACATATGGCATCTAAAATTATGTTCTTTCCACCATGGTCTCTCCCTTCAATCTGGAGTTCGGTTCAAAGGTACATCTCTCCATACCTCTGATATATGTCGTTGTAATTCTTCAACGTCTTCAGAGAGATGGAGGGTCCCGACAACCAACAGCTTTTTTGGTACACTTTTGAACCCATGAGCATACCCTATGGACCGTAACGTCCTTAAACTAGCTGTGGACCATAATGTCCTTAAACTAGCTGCAGACCATAACGTCCTTAAACTAAAACGATAGAGCCCAAATGCTCTTTCGTTGGATCAAAAATGATCCTGAACTCACGTTAAATAGATCTTAGTCCAACATCGATTAACGTATCCTTAACAAATACTTAAGTCGGTCTTAATCTTAAATAAGGTTAACGATCCTTAAATCAAACCAAACCCAAATCTAAGAAAATACGGATTTGGACTAATCCACGCCCTACGGGCAACAACACAAATTAGTCTCCGTATACAATCCGCGGGCAACCAAAAATAAAACAAACACACACGACATGAAGTGACCTTCTGGAGCAGGAGAAAGTGGTTATCGCTATGGGGTAACGTAATTAACTGCAGGGGCTTGCGCCTACAGGGAAGAGCGTACCCACAATCAAAAACCCCTCACAACGAGGGGGAATCTGACGAAGTCTGCTACAACGGCCGCATCCGTCTAAACCTCCGATACACGGCGCTATAAATCAACTTGGCATCTTCGGAGAGGTAGACAGATTAAACCAAATAGCATCCCGCAAATTCAGGCAAGACGACCTACGCGGGTTCATTTTTGTTTTCGGCGGTAAACAGATTTTGGCATGCCCGGTAGGACCTTTTCCTCTTTCCACTCAACACTTCTTGTGTCGTGTTTTTCCGCGATCAAATAATCGCGGTATATATGTTTGTGGTTGTCCTTGGGTAATGAGATACTGAAGACGGCATTTCGTCTCTATGAAGAATGGCGTCTGCTCCCACCCTAGCAACTCAAGCTCTGTCATATCCGATGGAGTCAAGTATGGGCCACTTGCAGCTTCAAATCTCTGCAATTCGGCTCTTCAAGAAATCAATAGGTTTCTCTTTGGGTCGATACTCCCACTTCCCACCCTCGGTGCCTCAACACCGATGGAGGAAGACCAGAGGAAGTCTGTCTTACACAGGCTGGTTCCCCAAGCTGCAGCTTTGCTGACTGAATCAATCCTCAGACAACTGGCACCCGCCAAGGACCAAGGTCGACGCAGGGGGTAGAATATTCAAGCTCTCAAAGGAAACATGGGGCAGGCTCGGTAAAATCCTGAGGCTAATCAAATCACGGCCATAAGAAACAGTCGACGTCGATATCGGCGTCATACAAAATGAGCCGGGGGCAGTTCTCCATCAGCATTGACTCCACCTGCTTCAACTCTTATGATGAATGATGTTGTTTTAACCGGGAACAGCTTTGAACTGCTGCAAAGGGTCAGACAAAATTCTACCACCGCGGTATTGAAGAAAACTCTGCAGCCCAGGGAGATCCCACTAGAGCAGAAACCACTTCGCTCCCTAAAAGAACTTTCCTCGTCTACAAATAAGTGTGGAAGCAAATGAAGGACTCAGTCATCAACCGCGGTTTTTCCCCTAAACGTCGGCCATATTCTGAAAAATCCCCTTTCAAATACAAGGGGACTCATCCGAAGACAAATCCTGATACAGAGGTTCCTCCCAAAACCAAAGAGGCTTTTCACAAAAAGAGAGGCCTAATAAAGCTCAAGTGCCCGAAGCAAACTTCAAACACCCCAAGCCTGGGGGCATGGTAATTTACATAGTCTATGTGGTGAATTCCAAAGACGAAGATTAAGTTTATACTAGTCACCGACCTCAAACTCGGTCCCAGACAAAAGTTCAACTGCAACATGAAAAACTGCAGGAGATGCTCACTCAGGCGACGGCAAACGCTAATCCATCGCCTAAGAAAAATCCTGAGGAAACACCCGAAGAAAGAGTAGAGAAGGAGTCGGATATTGATTTCCTAAAGCACGCTCTGAAAAAGAGAGATGAAGAAACGGCAGAAATGTCCACTAAAATGAACTGGATGGCCCTTCTAATTTAGAATATGGCTTGAATGATGGTTCAATCGGAACCACTGGCATATGAACTGTCGGTAGTCAGTCTTAAAGATAAGGATGACATTTCAAATCCTCTGCAAACCTCATCAACGGCTGAGGAGAAAATGATTCCTAAAAGAAAAGCTGAACGCATATATCGCTCAGCGAATCAAAACTCACTACGCTAGTAAAGCCGCAAATAGATGAATCAAGACTGGTCGACCGTATCCGACATGGTACGATCAAATACAGTACCCACCAGAATACACACTTCCAACGTTCCACATGCACAAAGGAACTGGGAATCCTCGCCAGCACATTGCGCGATTTAAATCCATGTGCGGAAATACTGGAGGAAATGACACACTACTCCTCTAACAGTTCATCAGCGGTCTGGCGGGCATCACCTTCGAATGGTATGCGGAACTCCTAAATGATTTCGTGAAGAGTTTCGACGAAATGGATATGCTATTCTGTTAGGGATTCGCTAATGAGAATGAACAAACTACCATGACGGCGCTGGTCAACGAAAGGGTTAGACCGAATGAGAATCGGGTTCAATATGTTACCCGATGGAGAATCTCTGGTCAAATGCGAGCAACGCACCGATGAAGTTGTAGCCATGAGAATGCTCATAGCCACACTTGACCCAAATTCAAAGGCGTTCCCGACCTTCTAAGAACTCATGGATAAAATGGCTCAATTGGATCAAATGGGTCAAGACTCTTTCTCATCCGATGGTGACAAGTGAAAAGCGGAGGCAAGATGGCGTTTGTCGCCTACGCTTGACAAAAATAAGCAGCTCTGAAGCAACCTGTCGCCAAAATAGCGACGACGTGGGTACTCGCTCCCTCCGAGATATACACAGGGGGCATATTTCTCACTGGCGGAAGAATCCCTATGTAGAATGGTTATTTCTTCTCAAAGGACAGGAAGGATATTAAGGGGCCTACAAACAGGTCCTACAATCTAGTGGAACACCCCGCTAAAAATAACGGCACATCCACAAGTAAAATGGGCACAGGTGAAAACCCGAAAGAGCGCCATGAGTAAAAACAGCAGGACTGTCGGCGAGCTTGTGAAAACCCGGAAGGGCGCAATCTCGTTAAAAAACAAAACGGTACGTCCATAAGCAAGATGGGCACGGATGAAAACCCAAAAAGGCACCATGAGTAAAAACAGCAGGACTGCCGGCGAGCTTATGAAAACCCGGAAGGGCACAACCTCGTTAAAATAAATACACTTACGAGATCCTCACGACTTGTAAGGAGAATTTCCCCCATGAGACCCTCACGGCTCATAAGATTCAAAATCCTTAAATTACAGGGATCTAAACCTGTTCTTAAGCCGTAATATCTCTCAAATTGTCCCATAAGCGGTCCATATTGACCCTTGTATACAATCTATGGACACGAATAAATATTTCTTTGCCAAGTTCTACAAATGGCAAGAAATGACTCCATATGGTGAATAACACTTGTAGGTTCTCTCGACTTATAAGGAGAAAACACTCTTGGAAGATCCTTACGACTTACAAGAGAAGACATTGCTTAGGAATCCCCACGATTCTTAAGGAGAAAATACGCCTACAAGATCCTCATGACTCGTAGGGAGAAAACCCTTTATGAGACCCTTACGGCTCATAAAGTCAAAAGTCTTAGTCGACAGGATCCTAACCCTGTCTACTAAGCCACATTTGTCCAAATCGACAGGGGCAAATGATGATTCTCTCCTGGCACTATTCCAGTTGTAGCGATGCTGATGTCTAAATAGGTATCAAATTCTGAGTCCTCTCAAGACAAATGATGAGTCGCTCCTGACAATATCCCAATTGTAGCGATACAGATGCCTAAACGGGTGTCAAACTCCAAGTCAACCTCTACGGCAAATGCCGCCCCTACAGTCATCTAATGAAGAAGGGGACCCCGTTCGTTTGGGATCATAAATACCAAAACGCACTGGACGAAATCAAGCAATATCTACAGATCCTGCCGGTACTAACCACTTCGGTCAAGGGAAAGCCCCTCATCCTGTACACAACAGCCCTTGAAGGTTCGTTAGGCATGCTATGGGCACAAGAGAATGACCAGGGGAAGGAGAGAGCTCTCTACTATTTGAGTCGAGTTCTCCTGGGGGCAGAAAACAACTACTCCCCCGTCGAAAAGCATTTCCTGGCACTGATCTTCGCAGTAACGAAGCTCCGACATTACGCCTTGGCACATGGGGTCCATCTCATATCAAAGGTGGATCCTCTCAAGTATTTGATGTCAAGAGCCATGCTAACAGGAAGGCTTGCCAAATGGGCCCTCCTCTTGATGGAGTCTCGATAGTATATCGACCCCTCAAGCAATAAAAGGCCAGGCCATCGTCGATTTTCTCGTTGAGCATCCGATACCTGCCGACTCTCCCTTAAACTGCGAGTTGCCGGACGAACACGCGTTTAACGCAATTGACAGGGAGAAAGAAGGGAATGATACCCGATGAGAACTCTACTTCGATGGAGCGTCCTCCTTGAAAAAGCAAAAGCAAAACACCCCCATGATTAAAGCCGGGGTGGACCTTATCTTCGTGACTCCACAAGGAGGGATTATGTGTTTTTCCCTTTCCTTGACAGAGCCAAGAACAAACAATGAAGCCGAGTATGAAGCTTTGATAGCAGGTCTCGAGATTGCTGTCAACGTGAGGATTGAAAACCTCCTCATATATGGAGACTCCCAGCTGATCGTTAGCCAAGTAAATGGCGACTATCAGACGTGCAAACCGGAGTTGGTAAAATATGGCGAAAGAGTGCAGCAATTGCTGACTCAAATCCCTTCCTATATTCTGGAAAGCATACCGCGGGCAGAAAATAGTAAGTTGGATGCATTAGCTAAGCTCGCTAAAGAACTGGCCGACGAAGACCTCGATGACGTAAAGATCATTGTGCAAAGTCGCCGGATTCTCGTACCAGCAGAAATATCTCCGAAGACGTCTGAAGGAGAGGAAGCAACCGAACAAGAGGCAGCAACCGAACAAGAGGCCTTCCAATTGGAGTATGAAGAAAAGGCGAAAGATTGGAGAGAAGTCTTCATAGACTACTTCAAATCCCATCGAACGCCCGAAGACGCGTCGTCAAGATATCAGCTCATGAAGCGAGCCCTCTCTTTCGCCTTCGTCAATGGTACTCTTTATAAGAGATCGTTCGATTGTCTATGGCTGAGATACCTGGGACCAGAAGAAGCAAGAAGGGTCGTTCAAAAAACTCATGACGGACTCTGCGGTTCCCATCAAGCTGGGCCAAAGATGAAGCTAAAGATCAAAAAAATGGGATACTATTGGCCTACAATGGTTCAAGACTGCCTCGAATATGCGAAGCAGTGTCACTCGTGCCAAATTCATGGGGACTTCATCCACCAACATCCAAATCCGCTACACCCAACACTGGCTAGCTGGCCATTTGAAATGTGGGGAACCGATATGATTGGGCCCATCGAGCCGGCATCATCCAAGGGACATCGGTTCATATTAGCAACAACCGATTACTTCTCTAAGTGGGCAAAAGAAATACCGCTAAGAGAGGTGAAGACGGAGAATATCCTCCATTTCTTCAGGACACATGTCATCTACCGATTCGGCACTCCGCGGTGGATCATTTCGGATAATGGGCCAGCATACAAAAGCCATAAGATTAGTCGCATCGCACAGTAGCATAAAATAGATTGGAGATATTCTTCAGTTTATAATCCCCGAACTAACGGTCTAGTGTTCATATCAGATTTTTGCATTTTCATACCGCCCAATTTTTATCACATTGCATGTCGGTAGATACTCTTGAGCCGTGTTTGCTAGTCAATTGCAGGATACAGGTTCTCGGTTCTAAAACGGTGAAATTCATGAAAAACACGACAAAATCCGGATTCCTGCCAACCACAGATAAAACACGGTCTCCGCTCTTCATCCGTATGTTGCCAGATACCAGTTTAGGAAGACAAAATGTCAAATCAATGTCACCTTCATGCACAAGGCTCAATGGCAACAACAAATTCCAAGAAATCTACACGGAGCTCGAGGCAATCATGACAAAAACATCCACAAAAAGTCCACCTTTCCTCAACAGAAATTCTGGAAGAAATGTGAAAATATTTTCAGAAAATATATATACCAGACAAGAGGGGACAGAAGACCAGGGAGGTACACAGAAGCCTACACCCCAACTCACCCATAGGGCCGCGGATCCGCGGCCAAAGTAGGGTCTAGGCCGCGGATCCGCGGCCGTTTAGGCGCCAAACATGCAGATCTTTGGGGGGTATTTTGGTCATCTTGTTTGGATTCTGGTGGTTGCCCTAGGTTTTCATTTTTTGGCCTATAAATAGCCCAGAACTTTGTGAAGGAAAGGGTCCATTCTTGTATTTTCTTTTTCTAGGTTTTAGTTTACATGTTCTTCTTCTTCTCATCTCTTCTCCATTAAATTTGTAGTGAGCTTTGTGAGGGAGGAATGGTAAATAAAGAAGATCATTTTATTATCATGCTTGTCTTGCTCTTTCTTTACTTGTTGTAATTTTAATTGTTAAGTAGTTGTTGTTATTTTCTTGTTGTTTCTTTCTTCTCTCTTTTTCTTTATCCTTACATACGACAATGATGCTTACGCTCGATCCTCGCCAAGGTGAGGTCGCAAATAGCTAGTCGTATTCTTCTAACCTCCTTCTTTCTATCTTCCTCTTTTGTTTTGTTTTATTTTTCCGTATTATGATGTGTGAGTAGTTCATACTTGTTAGGGTAGGATAAGGGAAGTTTGAGAGAAGGAAATCTCTCTCACTCTTTCCTTGCCCAACAGTTTAAATCGACTCCCGTTAATTGAACCACAATCCGCTCCTTACGGCACCCTATCCTACATGATAGCGGTGATTCCGTAGTGAGACCAGTTGTGGTTGAATTAACCGGAGGTTATGGCTAAGAGCCAAGAACGGACGGACAAGCACCAAAAGGAAGGACTTATGCGTTGGAAAGCCTAGTTTATACTCGCAAGTTCCTTCCTAGTCGTGCTAATCCCCGTTGTTGCCGATTACCGTAACACCGATATTAAGAGGGGCAACGAAAGATGTGGAGACTCCTAACTCAAACTAACCTAATCCTAACCCTAACAAGCTCGCTTTAAATATCAACTCAACACTTAGATAATCACAAACAAAATCTGAACAACCGGACTTAACTCGTTAAAACACATTGAAAAAGACTCCCATCTTCCTGCGGACGACCCGTACTCAACCGGCTAGCTACAAGCGAAACCGTCTTGATTGCGGTATTTAAACTAGAACTTGAACACGCACATACTCTAACAATCAAATGGCGCCGTTGCCGGGGATAAAGCGCGATGCTCGATTTCGACAGGAAGGTGGCAGGCTTTTCCGTACACAAGCCGATAGGGAGACATGCCAAGGTCGGTCTTATAAGCGGTTCTAAATGCCCAAAGGGCATCAGTGAGTTTCAGAGACCAATCCTTACGGTTCTTGGAAACCGTCTTCTCCAGTATCTGCTTGATTTGCCGATTTGAAACTTCGGCCTGCCCGCAGGTTTGGGGGTGGTAGGGCGTAGAGAGCTTATGATTAATGGAGTATTTCCGCATCAAGGCCTCGAAAGTCCTATTGCAGAAACGACTTCCATTGTCGCTAATGATCGCTCGCGGGTGCCCAAACCGGGAGAAAATGTTTTCTTTAAGGAACCTAACAACAACCTTGTTGTCGTTAGTCCGGCTGGGCACAGCCTCGACCCATTTAGAGACGTAATCAACAGCTAGAAGGATGTACAAGTTCCCAAAAGAGCTGGGAAACGGCCCCATGAAATCTATCCCCCAAACATCGAAAATCTCCACAACCAAGATTGGTTGGAGCGGCATCTCGTTCCTCCGGGATATCCGGCCCATGTGTTGGCACCGGGAGCAAGTCTTGCAATAGTCGTGAGCGTCTTTGAAAAGTTGTGGCCAGTAGAAACCACATTGCAAGATCTTCTCAGCTGTCTTTCTGGGCCCAAAATGCCCGCCACACGCTTGGTCGTGGCAAAATGACAGCACACTCTTGAATTCCTCATCAGGGACACACCGACGAATAATCTGGTCGGGACAGTACTTGAACAAGTAGGGTTCGTCCCAGTAAAAGTGTTTTACTTGGGATAAGAAGCGAAGTATGTCCTGACTCGACCATTCAGTCGGTAGTAATCCCGTGGCCAAATAGTTCACAATATCTGCGAACCAGGGTTCGCACGATACTGTCAAGAGCTGTTCATCCGGGAAAACGTCATTGATCGGAATTGGAAGCGAAGGCGAAGAAGGAAGTCGTGAGAGATGGTCGGCAACTACGTTTTCACATCCTCGTTTGTCCTTAATGACAAGGTCAAACTCTTGAAGCAAGAGGATCCAACGTATTAACCGAGATTTTGCATCTTTCTTCGCAAAAAGATGGCGCAGAGCTGAATGGTCCGTGTAGACAATGACTGGAGAGCCGATGAGGTAGGGCCTGAACTTTTCTAAAGCAAATACAACAGCCAAGAATTCCTTCTCAGTCGTTGTATAATTGAGTTGGGCGTCGTTCAGGGTTCGGCTCGCGTAATAGATTACGTGCGGCATCTTGTTGATGTGCTGTCCAAGGACAGCACCAATGGCAAAGTCGGATGCATCGCACATAATCTCGAATGGGTGCGTCCAGTCAGGTGAAGAAAGAACGGGAGCAGAAGTGAGTGAGCGTTTCAGTGACTCGAATGCAGTCACACAGCTCGAGTTGAAGTCGAATGGCGTGTCCTTGGCCAGCAAAAGAGTCAAGGGCCTAGCAATCTTGCTAAAGTCCTTGATAAACCGTCTATAGAAACCGGCATGGCCAAGGAAGGCTCGGATATCTCTGACGCATCGGGGAGGAGGCAGATTAGAAATGACCTCAATCTTTTCTTTGTCAACCTCTATGCCATTTTGCGAGATGATATGTCCTAAGACAATACCTTCGCGCACCATGAAGTGGCATTTCTCCCAGTTCAAAGTGAGATTCTTGTCCTTACATCGGGTAAGGACAGCGTCAAGATGCAGCAAACACTCGTTGAAGGAATCGCCGAAGATGGAGAAGTCATCCATGAAAATCTCCAGAAATTTTTCCACCATGTCTGAGAAAATTCCCATCATACACCGCTGGAAGGTAGCGGGCGCATTGCATAACCCAAAGGGCATGCGTCGATATGCAAACGTGCCGAAAGGACAAGTGAAAGTGGTCTTGTCCTGGTCTTTTTCGGCGATGGGAATTTGATTATAGCCGGAGTAGCCATCAAGAAAGCAGTAGTACTCGTGTCCGGCCAATCGTTCAAGCATCTGGTCAATGAAGGGTAGCGGAAAGTGGTCTTTCCGCGTTGCGGCGTTGAGTTTTCTGTAATCAATGCAAACTCGCCACCCAGTTTGGGTGCGAGTAGGGATTAACTCGTTCGCTTCGTTGGTTATGACCGTGATACCCGACTTCTTGGGGACAACGTGAATGGGGCTAACCCACTAGCTATCAGAGATAGGGTAAATGATACCACTATCTAGACATTTGACGATCTCCTTCTTCACAGCCTCCTTCATGACTGGATTAAGACGTCTTTGTGGATCCCGGGCTGGTTTGGCATCATCCATCAGATGAATGTGATGCTCAACGATCAGGGGACTAATCCCCTTGATGTCCGCTATGGACCAGCCAAAAGCTTGCCTGTTGCTGTGCAAGACCGCGAGAAGGGATTTCTCTTGCTCGGGAGCTAGAGAAGCCGAGATGATGACAGGAAGGGTCTCGTTCTCACCTAAGTAGGCGTACTTAAGGTGAGACGGCAAAGGCTTGAGTTCGAGCGTTGGAGGTGAAATGATGGAAGGCAAGACTGGTGCAAAGGTCTCGAACTCAAAGGACTCCAGCAAAAGTTCAAAGCGAGTGTAGGCAACCGAGTTGGATGGTTCAGGTAACTCATCCGGAAAGTCGAAAGATTCAAACTCGGGTTGTGCGCGGCTAAGATCGTTCAAGAACGTGAAACACTCGTATTCGTTGTCGGGCGCAGAAGCAGCAGCAGGTTCGAAGAGAAACGCACTAGTGGCGTCAAGATTATCGTGTTCAAACAGAAACTCCTCGAATTCACACTCTTCTGGGGTGATCTCCTGGATCGAGCAGACATCCAGTATATGAGCATTAGGTTCGGCGGGCTGATTCCCCAACCTAAAAATGTTGAGTTCAATCGTCATATTTCCAAAAGAGAGGTTCATTGAACCATTGCGACAATTGATCACAGCATTTGAGGTTGCGAGAAATGGGCGACCGAGTATCACCGGAATTTGATTCCGGGGGTTAGCTACAGGCTGTGTATCTAAGACAATGAAGTCGACGGGGAATATGAAGTCCCCGACTCTTATTAACACATCCTTTAGCTCACCCCTAGGATGGGTGATCGATCGGTCGGCCATCTAGAGAGTGCAGTGTGTGGGTTTCAGCTCTCCGACGCCTAATTGCTCGTATACTGAATACGGAAGCAAGTTAACACTGGCACCAAGATCTAATAGTGCGTGGTTGATGTTCTTATCCCCAATAGTAATTGAAATCGTAGGACAGCCAGGGTCCTTCCGTTTTTGTGGTAAAGATTGGGTAAGGGCATCACTCACAGCACTAGCCAAGAAAACTTTCTTGGGTACCTGAGACTTCCTCTTTTTCGTGCACAAGTCCTTTAAGATTTTCGCGTAAGACGGGACTTGTTGGACAGCATCTAAAAGAGGAATTTTAATGTTAACCTGCTTAAATAACTCCAGAGTCTTCTCCATTTGAGGATTTTGTTTATTAGACCTCAACCGGTTTGGAAATGGAACATTTTGAACATTGGTTGAGTCTAATGCTGGAGGAGGAGATTGTGGAGTTGGAACGGATCCCAGAATAAGTGTCTTCGTGGAGTGAGAAGTGGGTCCGTTCAGAGCAGAAGAAGAGGAAGGGGAGCCTGTTGAAGAACGGAGAATAGGCTCAAAAGACGAAGAAGAAGAAGAAGAAGAAGAAGAAGAAGAAGCGGCCGGGGCGTCATCGTTGATCTGTTTGCCAATGTTGTTTTGCAGCATCCTCCCCGATCTCAGTGTGGTCACGGTACTCACATTATGGTTTTGTTGTTCAAGAGCAACATGTGCATTATGTGGGTGACCGGGATTTGGAAGTGGCTGGGACGGGAGCTTCCCCTTCTCTCGCTCGCTTAAGGCCGCGTTCAGCTGTGCAATCTGGGCCTCGATTGTCTTGATGCTTTGCCCGTGTGCGGCAGTATGTTGCACTAAAGATTGAATGGAAGACTGGATGTTGGCGGTGGATTGAGTCGATTGTTTAACAAACGCCTTCAGACTTCGTTCGAGCGAGGAAACCTTATCGTTGTTTGACGGAACAAAGTTGTTTGGTGGAAAAGAATTGTTGGGTGCAAAGTTGTTCGTCTGATTTTGGAAAGGTTGGGGTTGGAAGGGCTGCTGATATTGGTGTTGAGTTTGTTGCTGCGCTTGTTGTTGCGGCGGAGGGGCCCTTTGGAAATTGTTGCCCTGGAATTGATTCTGATTCTGATTCCAGGCGAAATTGGGGTGGTTCCTCCAACCGGGATTGTAGGTGGAAGAGTATGGATCATTCCTCGGTCTTTGCTGGAAGGCAGCATTAACCTGATCCTGTCCTTGCGAGGGTGGATTGTAAGGACACTCTTCGGTCAAGTGGGAAGGATCGGAACAACAAGCACAGATGGTACGAAGGGGGAGAACAGGGGTAGGAGCAGGAGCAGAAAATTTGCTCTCTATCGCTTCAAGCTTTCTTGTTATTGCAGCCATTTCAGCTTTCATCGCAATAGAGACGTCAAGTTGGTGGATTCCTACCCTAGACTGACCGGTAGAAGTGGAGGTAGAAGAAGAAGAAGTCGGTCTGGTGCTCTCCCACTGTAGCGTTTGCTCCGCAAGATCGTCAAAGAACTGCCACGCTTCCTCGTCAGATTTTGATAGGAAGTGGCCCTGACAGATGGTTTCCAGCAACTGCTTCGTTGCTGGGTTCAGTCCCTCGTATAAGGTTTGGCAGAGTTGCCATTTCTCTATACCGTGGTGAGGACACTGAACAAGAAGGTCTTTGTACCGGTCAAAGCACTTCCAGAAGGATTCAGAAGGAAGCTGGGAGAATTGGTTGATTTCATTTCGAATTCTTGCGGTCTTATGATTAGGATAGAATTTTTTCAGAAACGCTTTAACAAACTCGTCCCAGCTGGTGATTGAGTGGGAAGCGGTGCTATACAGCCATTTTTCAGCGAGGTCGCATAAAGTGAACGGAATGACCCGTAGACGTATAGCATCGTCTGACAGCTGGGTGGTTTTCATCATGGCACAGACATTTTGAAATTTGTTGATGAAGATATAGGCATCTTCAGATTCAAGCCCATGAAAACGTGGAAGAATGTTGATGAAATGGGGCTTAATTTCAAAGTTGTCCCCATTGGCCGGAGGAAGAGAAAGGCAGGTGGGAAGTGCAGAACGGGTGGGGTAGAAACGGTCCTGGAGCGCGATTCGCTGCGGCGCTACAACAGGCGGTGGTGGTGGGAGATTGGTCTCCGTAGGAGGTGGAGCCAATCCAGGGGTGGTCAAAGAGATGTTCGGATTAAATCCTGACATCGCGGAAGAAGAGGTTGGTGAAGGTGAAGGTGAAGGTGAAGATGTATGAACAGAATTCCAGTCAACGTCGGAGTTGGCCGGCAAAGGAAGGGGTGAAAGAGGAGTGGACGGAGTATCGACTTCGGAGTCGATCGCGTAGTCGGTCGCGACTAACGTAACGCGGACTAGACGGGCGCTAGTGTCCCGAGTCCAAGCGGACATACACTAAACGAGTTTAGTGTAGTCAAAGCGGAGAAGGTGAGGGTAAGAAAACGTCAATTGAGAAAGGCGATGGGTGGTGGGTGAAAAATGGATTTTGCGACAAAGGGGCAAGTTTTTATAAAAGTTTTTGATTTTTTCCTTTTTTTTTAGAAAGATTTTTACAGAAATATGTACGGAAATACGGCTTAAGCAATCACAAACACGATATGCACAATCACACCTAGATCTAGGGTAACCTAGGTCTACTAGACCTGCTCCTGAACTTGATTGTCGAAGTTAAACAGTGTCGAAAAACGGGCTTAAAAATACACTGATCACGAGGCCAGGTAAGTGTAGAGATAAGGGGAGGTTGTCCAACGCTTTCGCGAAGTTCCTTAATTAAATAACCCTTTCTCTTTCGGCGGTTGCGCCTTTAACACTTTCCTAGACACCCCGTAAACAATATACGGTTAAGCGAGGTTCTAAACACGGTTTATCTTCTCCTAATGAGCGCGAAGTCCTTAGGGCTGAAGTCTAGTATTTTTTAATTTACAATGGACAATGCATATGCTTTAGTGATTTTTGGGGTCCTGGGAAGGGTGATGAAATCCCCACCCAATCTGAATTGGTTTCAAGCCCCTTAAGTCCGTATTAAAGAATGCAAAGCGGTAACAAATCAACTGCAAACAATTTTTATTTGCGGCGCAAAGAATCCTGCACAAGAACAGTTTATTGGAAGGGGGAGAAGAATTTGCGCAAAGAAGGCTGCAGAAAACACAATTCAGTGGAGTTCAGAGGAGAGGGGAGAAGCAGAGGGACTTACAGAGAGAAACTGAGGGCCTGAAGCCAACAGATGGCCGCGTTTCCGCGGCCAAACGCATGCAATAGCCGTGGATCCGCGGCTATGTGGAGGTATTGGGCCTTGAAAATTTTTGTAGGTGCTGTTCTGGGTCTCCTCTGCTTGTCTGGATGTGTGGAATTCTGATGTGCTCACTGTATCTGCTCCAGATTTTGACAGTAGGCTGTATGCTTCGTTTTTTTTTGTCCGTCGCGGTGTAGCCACGAAATGTGGGTCTATCTTCCCACGTCTTTGGCACTGTACTTGAACTCCGTATTTTCAACGTCTTGGCCACTGAACTCGAACCTTGTATTTTCCTGCACACTTGCACAAAAGCTAATCAAAAATAACAAGATGATTTTTTTTTTACAAAGTGTATATTTTTTTTTGTTGTTTTTCGGTTGTTTTTATATTCACAAATTAACCCGAAATTACACAAGGAAATAAACTACCGTCTCCCCGGCAACGGCGCCATTTGATTGTTAGAGTATGTGCGTGTTCAAGTTCTAGTTTAAATACCGCAATCAAGACGGTTTCGCTTGTAGTTAGCCGGTTGAGTACGGGTCGTCCGCAGGGAGATGGGAGTCTTTTTCAATGTGTTTTAACGAGTTAAGTTCGGTTGTTCAGATTTTGTTTGTGATTATCTAAGTGTTGAGTTGATATTTAAAGCGAGCTTGTTAGGGTTAGGATTAGGTTAGTTTGAGTTAGGAGTCTCCACATCTTTCGTTACCCCTCTTAATATCGGTGTTACGGTAATCGGCAACAACGGGGATTAGCACGACTAGGAAGGAACTTGCGAGTATAAGCTAGGCTTTCCAACGCATAAGTCCTTCCTTTTGGTGCTTGTCCGTCCGTTCTTGGCTCTTAGCCATAACCTCCGGTTAATTCAACCACAACCGGTCTCACTACGGAATCACCGCTATCATCTAGCTGAGGCTTTCAACAAGACCTTGACAAAGATCATAAAGAAGATGGGGTCTTGAAATAAAAAGGACTGGCATGAGAGATTGCATGAAGCTCTCTGGACCTATCGGACTATGTTCAAGACGGCCACGAACACAACGCCATTTGCGTTAGTATTTGGCACAGAAGCGGTACTTCCCTTGGAGATAGAGCTACCCTCTCTACGAGTGGCTGTTCGGTACGAACTAACGGATGAAGAGAATCTTTGGCTTGAAGAGCTCGATGCCCTCGATGAAAATCGTCTTATGGCGCAGCAAAACCTGGAAGCTTACAAAGCGAGGATGACGCATTCATATGAAAGACTGACTAGGATGAGAACGTTCCGCCAAGGCGAACTCGTGCTATTCGTAAAAAGACATATAATCCCCAACCATGCCAAACGGGAGAAATTCGAGCCAAACTATGAGGGCCCGTACATCATAAACAAGGTCTACCAAGGTGGGGCCTACTTGCTCATGGATATGCATGGCGAAAGACCCTTCCGGCCAATAAATGGCCGGTTCCTTAAGAAATACTACGCTTGACAAGTCACGGCTCAGGATAATGATGGATGACAACGCTCGTGTCCGCTCGCTATCTCCCTGAGTCCAAACTCTATAAGTAGTATCCAATGAAACCGCGCCTTAAAATGCTACGGACCGAGATGTCCTTAAATTAGCTACGGACCGCAACGTCCTTAAACTAGCTGTGGACCGAGACGTCCTTAAACTAACAATGGACCGAGATGTCCTTAAACTAATATTGGACCGAGATGTCTTTAAACTAACAACGTCGCCTCTAACACGGCGATAGTGGAATGCAAGTCCAAGCGTTGAGGACTGCAACTCAAATCCCACCGGCAAACGGATGGATCACATGTGGCGAAACTATTCTCGAGAGTTTCATCGTGCAAAAAAAAGGGTACGTCTACAAGAGAAATGGGCACGGATGAAAACCCGAAAGGGCGCCATGAGTAAAAACAGCAGGACTACCGGCGAGTTTGTGAAAACCCGAAAGGGCGCAATCTCGTTAAAATAAAGACACCTGCAAGGCCCTCTCGACCTTGTGAGAAGAAAATACCTGCGTGAGATCCTTACGACTCACAAAGGAGCAACATACTTAGGGATCCCCACGATTCCTAAAGAGAAATTGCACTTACGAGATCCTCACGACTCGTAAGGAGAATTCCCCCTATGAGACCCTCATAGCTCGTAGGATTCAAAAAGCCTTAAGCTACAGGGATCTGAATCTGTTCTTAAGCCATCACATTCCCCAAGTTGCCCTACAAGCGGTTCAATATTGACCCTTGTATACAATACACGGGCACAAATAAACGTTTCCCCCCACCAAGTTCCACCAATGCCGCGAAATTTCCCCATATGGTGAACGACACTTATAAGTCCTCTCGACTTATAAAGAGAAAACACTCTTGTAAGATCCTTACGACTTATAAGAGAACACACGGTTAAGAATCCTTACGATTCCTTAGGAGAAAACGCACATACGAGATTCTCATGGCTCGTAGGGAAAAACACCTTTATGAGACCCCTACAGCTCATGAAGTCAAAAGCCTTAGTCGATAGGATCCTAACCCTGTTTGCTAAGCCACGTTTGCTCGAATCGACAAAGGCCAATGATGATTCGCTCCTGGCAATGTCCCAGTGGTAGCGATGCTGATGCCTAAATCAGTATCAAATTCCAAGTCCTTTCACGGCAAATGATGATTCGCTCCTGGACATATTCCAGTCGCAGCGATACTGATGCTAAGATTGGTATCAGATCTCAAGTTCCATACTCACAGCAAAAATCAGCGAGCCAAAAATGCATATGAAATAACCGAAATGATAAGACAGCTCGCAATAAAAAGCAGCGAGTAAAAAAAAAGAAAAATAGCCGAAATAATTGGGCAACTCGCAATAAAAAGCAGCGAGTAAAGAAAAAGAAAAATAGCGGAAATGATTGGGCACCGCAAAAAAATAGCCGAAATGATTGGGCAATCGCGACTTTCGCGATATAAAAAGCTGAAATGATATAGCATCGCATAAAGAAATAAAAAAATGAAATGAAATTAATGCCCTGCAGGTGAGATCACATTGACCCCTGTATACAATCCATGGGCACAAATGAAAAGGGAACCATATTGTCCCACCAGGCTCCGTCAAAAGGAAGCCAGATCTCAATGGTTACATATACAGCCTAGAAATCAACAACAGCGTTCTTCTTCTCGTTCCAACCAGAAACAGATACGACGTCAGCAAAACGGAGCCACGGTAAAGTCCCCTAGTTCCAAATCTCGACGGTTCTCAGTCAACCTAGAGACTACCTCGGAGCCACGGCAAAGTCCCCTAGTTCCATATCACGACGGTTCACAGACAACATAGAGACTACCTTGGAGCCACGGCAAAGTCCCCTAGTTCCAAATCTCGACGGTTCACAAAAAACCTAGAGACTACCTCGAAACCATGGCAAAGTCCCTAGTTCCAAGTCTCGACGGAGGCATCCACAGCCTAGAGATCAACCAACAGCGTTCTTCCTCCCTCCAGTAGGATACAGGCGCGACATCAACAAAACGGAGTCATGGAAAAGTCCCCTAGTTCCAAATCTCGACGGTTCACAGACAACCCGGAGATAAGACATTCGTCGCAATATTGCAGACACAATGTTAACCAATGAAGCAAAGGAAGATCCTTAACTTCAGGGTCTTGACGGCAACTCAAATGAGACCTGAAAGACTATCGGAGACCACCCCACTCCAGCGCGGAGTGGTCATGACTCATTGGGGCTCCTAAACTGAGCCTAATCTCGAGTAAAAAGCGACATGGAATATCCCTAACGCTTTCCCTTTCGATGGTAATATTACCTGGAAGGTTACTTGAAGACGTCTTTTCCAGCCCCCGAAAGGATCAGAGACACGACAGTCGCGGGGCTACCCGAACAGCAAGATTGCATATCGGGGAATATATCGGCCAACGCGATGGTACGACGGTACGAGGGTAAAAAACCCTAGTACCACAGACCCTAACGGACTTCTATTAGCAGGAGTTAACTGTGACGTTAGGATATCCTTGCGAGAACTTCTCGATTCGTCTCGACTCATAGGGAAATTAGTGTTCCTGCGAGAACTTCTCGACTCGTCTCGAATCATAGGGAAAAGCCTTAGGCAACGGGGATAAGGACCTGTTTTCTAAGCACTGGGACCCTGCAAGCCGGTCCAATATGGACTATTGCATACTATTCACGGGCCACACTCTCCAAAGTCGAATATCGACAAGGAGGGAAACAACCACTTACGAGTCCTCTCGACTTGTAAGGGAGAAAACTCTCTTGTGAGATCCTTACGACTCTCAAGAGAAAACGTACTTAGGAAGCCTCACGACTCCTAAGGAGAAAATACTCATACGGGATCCTCACAACTCATAGGGAGAAAAGTCTTTATGAGACCCTCACGGCTCATAAAATTGAAAAGTCTTAGACGGCAGATCTGAACCTGTTTCCTAAGCCATCACTGCCCTACAAAGAGATCAAGATGTCCATGGGCCACATACTCCAAAGTTGAATATCGACAAAGAGGGAAAAAAACCACTTACGAGTCCTCTCGACATGTAAGGGGGAAAATTCTCTTGTGAGATCCTTACGACTCTCAAGAGGGAACGCACTTAGGAGTCCTCACGACTCCTAAGGAAAAAAATACACCTACGGGATCCTCTCGACTTGTAGGGAGAAATAACCTTCTTGAGACCCTTACGACTCATGAAGACGAAAAAAGTCTTAGGCTACAAGGACCCTAAACTTGTCTCCTAAGCCCTCAATTTCATGGCCATGCATAACTCTGCACTACTTCACCCATGTACATACTTATGTGGGCAAAGTAGTGGGGGGCATTTGTTCTCGCCAAAATCTTCGGCCAAGAGCTATTTGTTTCTGTTTACACCGGTTTATGTTTCGTTTACAGATATGTGTGAAATTGGGCTCATTCATATACGCACACATCAGAGGAAGAACATGTGTTCAATGACAAAAAGAAAGCATTTAATTGAATATTTTATTCTACAGGAAATAGATCACCATACATGAGATCAAAAGTACATGGATTCACAAAACTGTGGATAAAATTCTCTAATTCCCTCTCTGCCTTCTCCACCATGGCAAAACGGCGATCTTCACGAAGAGTCGCTCCCCATCGGTCAGCACCGTGCCCATCAGCGAAGGCAAACATGATGGCCCGCTGAGCCCGTATCTGGCTTAGCAGCTGAATAGAGCGATCCCTCAGAGCCGTGGTGATCAAATGTGCCTCATGAAAGCACTCGATCTTGTCCTCCGCTACGTCGAGTATCGGCGGAGTCATCTCCGCTGGATGAAGGGGAATATCATCGAGCACGGACAAGAAGACCATTCAGTGCCAAATGGAGCCGATGGGGAGAGGAGATCCTCTACGAGTCAAGAGCTCGTGCAGCACCGTATCGCATTGGTCATCCGTAAGAGAAGGGTTCACCAGACGAGCAGCAAAATGAGGAACAATCTCCTCAATAGGCACCTCCCATGGCAGCCGGCGAGCATGTGGACGATTACAAGTCATAGCTCTTCTCTGTTAAAATAATTCTCTGAAAGTGAAAGAGAAGAGAAGCATTGCTTCAGATTATGAAGGGAGACATTTAACTCTAGGCACAGAAAATGTTGTGCATGATGGAACTATTTCCAAGCATTTGACTTATAAAAAGCAAAGAAAGAAGGCGAAAAGACACCTTCAGTAATGAGGCAGCGCCTCACGTGCCTTGCACAAGGATGCCAGCGCCAAGAGTTAAAAACTCTGAGGCGGCGCCTCACGTGCCCAGCATGAAGGCGCCGGCGCCAGAACTAAAAGTTCTCTGCCGTTGGATCAAAGATCCAACGGAGATGATAAATCATCAAAACACAGAATTAAATTCTGATTGAAGAAATACTCCTCAAATCTTTCTAAAGAAGAAAGATTACGCTCTGTAAAACAGAGAACCGTTGGATTAAAGATCCAATGGTGATTAAAAATCACCAAACTACAGAATAAACTCTGTAGGGGAAAATATTTTCCCCAATCTTTCTAAACAAGAAAGATTACACTCTGTAAAACAGAGCACCGTTGGATTAAAGATCCAATGGTGATTAAAAATCACCAAGCTACAGAATAAGCTCTGTATGGAAAATATTTTCCCAATCTTGTTAAAAACAAGAAAAGTATCTTCTGTAAAACAGAAGTCCTTGAATCAAAGATCCAACGGTGGATAAAATCCCCAAATCAATTAAGGATCTCTCAATGAGAGATTTTTTTAACTAAATCAACAAACCTGCCTCCACTATATAAAGGCCCCAAGACTTCAAGTCTTGTACAGAGAGGAGAGACCCCATAAGATTGGAGAAAACGAAATAAAAAAGAGGAGTTCTCTTTGAAGAAAAAGAAACCCTAGGTGAGGAAAAGAAGACCTAGAGATCACTTTATCTCCTTTTATAAAAGTTTAACTCTGTCAAAAAAGAACTTAGTTCTTCCTCTGGTTAAGCTCTGCAGAAGCATATCTCCCCACAAGTTGAGAATTTAATTCTCATCAGGGAGATTCTGTTATGCAGTCCCGAAACTTAGAGGAAAGAACTAGGTTTGAAGAATTTAATTCTTCCAAAAGATATAGGAATTTAATTCCTCTGATGAAACCAGGGTTTAACTCTGCATAAGAATTTAATTCTTATAAAACAAAAAGATCTGAAATTCTCAAAACTCAGGTCACGATCTCCATGCACATAAAAGAAACGATTAGCGTACAACGCTATAATAACAGATCACGTGATCCCACGTGAGCACTTCTAAGGACCAAAAAGGAATGACTGAGTTCGAGTCACGTGACCCCTAACGGTGTTCAGCATTTGTAAAAAGGGAGGGGGAACAAATTAAGGAAGTTCTCATTTTGGGGCGCCTCACGTGATCCCACGTGACCCCCAATAATGCTTAGCACCTAAAACAGAATAGGAAGGCAAATCCAAAGGAGGCAGTGCCCAGCTCTGGAGCACCTCACATGCCCACACGTGATGGCTACAAGGACTAAGTGTTTAACACTTATATATAGATGGGGATTTAGACCCAAGTGCATAAAGCCCAATTTTCAGGTGCCGCACGTGAGCGCTCCAAATTTCAGCGTTTAACACTATTTACGAGCCTCACGTGGGAGCACGTGAGCGCCAAGCAGGTATCAGTGTTTAACACTACAAGAGGACAACCTTAGCCAAAATTAGCCAAGTTTCCCAAGGCCAAAATTATTTTACCATCAATCAATCGAGCTCTCCTATACTCAGGTCTCCCCAAATCGATCTTAGTTCCAAAGATGACTAATGATCTCCTGACATACGGCATCTAAAATTATGTTCTTTCCACCATGGTCTCTCCCTTCAATCTGGAGTTCGGTTCAAGGGTCATCTCTCCATACCTCTGATATATGTCATTGTAATTCTTCAACGTCTTCAGAGAGATGGAGGGTCCCGACAACCAACAGCTTTTTTGGTACACTCTCGAACCCATGAGCATACCCCATGGACCGTAACGTCCTTAAACTAGTGTGGACCGTAATGTCCTTAAACTAGTCGCGGACCGTAACGTCCTTAAACTAAAACGATAGAGCCCAAATGCTCTTTCGTTGGATCAAAAATGATCCGAACTCCCGTTAAGTAGATCTTAGTACAACATCGGATTAACGTATCCTTAACAAATATTTAAGTCGATCTTAATCTCAAATAAGGTTAACGATCCTTAAATCAAACCAAACCCAAATCTAAGAAAATACTGATTTGGACTAATCCACGCCCTACGGGCGACAACACAAATTAGTATCCGTATACAATCCACGGGCAACCAAAAATAAAACAAACACACACGACACGAAGTGACCTTCTGGAGCAGAAGAAAGTGGTTATTGCTACGTAGTGACGTAATTAACTGCAGGGGCTTGCGCCTATAGGGAAGAGCGTCCCCACAATCAAAAACCCCTCACAACGAGCGGGAATCTGACGAAGTCTGCTACAACGGCCGCATCCGTCTAAACTTCCGATACACAGCGCCATAAATCAACTTGGCATCTTCGGAGAGGTAGAGAAATCAAACCAAATAGCATCTGCCCCCAAATTCAGGCAAGATGACATACGCGGTTTCGTCTCTGTTTTCGGCGGTAAACAAACCCTCTGTGTGGGACTTTAAAAACTCGATAGTATGCTTGCAGTGGGTTTAACCACAAGTCCGTCAGTGGCACTAGCTGTACGTAATGACTACCCAGGTACCTGTCGAATAAGAAGGCCGACGAGCAAACTCATCCGAACCCTTACTGAGGCTATCCGTGACAATCTACGTACAGTCCGGTATATTCGTCTGAGAGTATCGCATATCGGGCCTAGGGGTGGTAAACATCAAACCCCCAATAGCGCAATAAGTCGTGTCGGTGTAGAGCCCAATGCATCCTGAAAAACTACTGGTGTACCTACCAGTAAATCTCACTTGCCCTGGCTAGGGACTTTGTGTATTGGCTAACCGAACACAGCGCGATATCAACTCCCAATACCGGGAGAGACAAATCCCTTCTAACCCCTATTGCCTCCAAGTGCTTCGGGACTTCACCCAACCACTACCTATTTGCATGACTCATTTGAGCCGTGGTAGGGTAGTAATCTAAGTACAGTGGGAACACACTCGAGAAGAATAGTGATGTCAAGTCAACGGACTACCTGTACTCATGTCACCGGGGAACTACTAACTGACGATATGTATAATACCAACCAGCAATTCCCACCGAGTCCGTCCAGTGTAACTCATAACCCAATGAGCATATTAATACTATCTCTGGTACTGTATACCAATAGCTACGGGACAGGCCACCTCCCCTGACGGGGATAAGAAGCGTATACACTAGTCTACTCTGGGGTATCGATGCCATATCTCGATAATCCTACGACTAGGGACAAGCTTAAAAATTTGCTTATAGACTACCCAGCCCCCACTAGTGTGACTGCCATCAGAACGCTGGTAGTCAAGTAAAGATCATAAGGGGTCTATCAATATGTATTAGCGATATGTTAAAAGAAACATATGCACATATTAAGATAAAATCAAACCAGATAGCATATTATCATATTAAGCAAGACTGTTATTATATCTGTGTATATCTCAAGCTTCCAAAATATAGTATACAATCCAGTACTATACAATAATGGCCTCTGGGGCATATATCACTAACAGATATCTCCAAAGAGATATCCACATGAGCGGTTTTTTTAGGCCCTTACTGAGCTGTTCTCAACCCCACTCCTTATAAGAACGTAGGTGGTTGTTTGTTAATGACCCCATCTCTAAAGAAGGATATAAATACCCCTTCAAGAGAGAAAAAAACAGAACACACAAGAATTGCAAATTTCTACAGGTTTTGTAACAACCCTAAATTTCTTGTACAATTTTCTGTACAAATTTTTTTTTTAAATCTAGAAAGGGGTATTTTAGCCTGAGCACAAGATATAAGTAATTAATTTTTTTCTTAATTACAAGTTAAAATAATGTAACAACTTCATTTTTAGTATACAAAATTTGCTTAAAAATTAATGTATATTTGGGGTATTAACATTTACTGTTATTACTTTAAGTAATTAATTAGCTCCATAATTACAAGAAAGAGCTTGTAGCTCATTAGTAATACCTTGCACTGCTGAACCAAACCACCAGAGTTCAAATCCCATACCCCATATTATTTTTAATATTGTTTTATTTTGAACCTTTAGAATACCAAGAGTTTACACGTGCATATCTCACAAAAACCCCACTACACCCAAAAATGTAACATTGTCATAAGATAGATGAACCGTCGGGGGGGATTCCAGCCGCCTGACTCGGCCGGAAATCGGCCAACTCTACCTCGACTCGGCCGACTCAGGCCTCCTACCGAGTCACGGCCGAGTCAAGGCCGAGTCGGCCGATTCCGGCGACGACCCCAACACAAAAAATGTGTCTTTTGGTCTTCCCTGTACACCTGCAAAATTTTATACTCAGACCATTTCCAGAGACCTCTTAATATCTCAATTACTCCACTTTTATTACATTTTAATATATTTTTAATACATTTTTTCAATTAAACTCTTCATCTACCCTAACCCTGGCCTAACCCTATAAATACCACCCCTACACACTACTCCCTCACTCCAAAATTCTGAGCCAACTCTTAAGAAAATTCTTAGAACCCTAGTGTGTTTTGAAAGTGAGCAAAGAAGCGAAGCTCCGGCAAATTTCCGGCGACAGCCCTAGGAGATCCCGGCGACAAAACGACGCACCGGCACCTCCTCCCGACTCCTATTCATCTCCTCTAAGTCCTAAGCCAGTAAGTCCCATCTTCCCCCTTTCCTACTCTTTCTGAAAAGACGTATTTCTAAAACCCGACGGAATCGGAGCAAAAATCCGATTTCCGATTCGGTTCTTCTTAAAACCTCGATTTCCTTTAATACAATCATGCTACAACTACTACATGTTGACTATTAATCACTAATAAACATGTTGAACAAGTTTCATGACAATATAATTCCATTTGTAACTTTTACCGTACTTTTTCATTAAAATACTATATAGTTTCATTTTCGACATTTAAACATCATAAACTTGTTATATCTTTAAGTAGATCACGAGGTAATGACCTACCTCCTCACAATACTCATATGCAACATAGCACAATACTCTCGGGAACATAGAATACGGGAAAACGGCACATTTTCATTTAAATACCATTACTAATAAAACCATTTTTCTTAATGATTAGTATTTTATACAAAACTCTGCAAAGCGCCGCTACAACCCATTTGGGGAACCCAACTGGGATGGTGCGAATTATCGCACATCTCTGGGCTTAGTAGTGCGAGATACAAACCTCCACAAGGAGCATTCGGTCTCGAGAGATTTAAAATACGACATCTTAAGAAAATGAGATTTTTAGAAATAATAAATATATTAAAATTATTTTTATATAAATATATATATAGGTAACATTAAAATATCTATTTTGCAAATAATATAAATATTCCAACTCTTTTCAAAAATCACAAGAATCACTTTACATTAAAATACCATGAATTCCATGCAAGATCAATATTACAAGTTAATACCATATATTATGGAAATTAGGTCATTCTTACTAGAAATGTCACATGTATAAAATCTACATTCATGATAAGTTCAAAGACGATAACTAAATACTTGGGAAGTACTTTGAAAAGTATATAAAAGTATTTTTACATAAAACCCTCTCAAGTTCTATAAATTACCCTAAGGACCCTAGTAAACATAGGTTTAAGCGAGACCAATCTCTTGAGCCTTAGGGAGCCGGAGAAGTGGGTGCTTTCCTATCTAAGGTAGACAATTAACAAACGGTGTTATCAGCACGGTAATCGTCTTTGAAAAAACACAAATCCTGACGCCCATGTGCAGAGGTTACCGATAACATCAAAACAATCAGGATTTCAATTTACTTTTCTAATTGTCTGACTCAGATTGAGTCTCTCTATAATCTGACTTGAATATAATTCAAGTACAATCTAAAATCTAAAATCTATAATATTACAATTCAACACGTATCCATGAATCCATTATTTCATGTATTCAATCTATCAATCTATACAACTTGACTGAACCGAACCATGGATATACATTCCATTTACATGATCATCCAGTTTACATGATTCTCCAATTACATACATGATTCTACAGTTACATCCGTTTACTGATATCATGGTTTCGGCAAGTCATCCAATTATACAATTCAATTTACAAGACATTACAATTCAATACAATACTATCAATACAATGACTACACGGGGTATTGGGGTAGTTCATTCGTGAATCCAACAGAAGCTCAAGAGTCCCCCTAGATCATGAATCCATGTCTACTAACACAAGCAAGCAATCACGAGGGCCCGTGTTTCCATGCTCCTGGACTGTGGCCTGTTGAGTTTGGAATACTTCGGCGACGGTCGAAGTCCCGCTACTAACATATCATTCGGGCCCGTGGTTCCCTACCCCTGGACTGTGGACTGTTGGGTTTGAGAACACTCTTGAGATTATTTGATATTCACCCTTGAACTTACGATAATAACAGCATTAACATTATAACAATATAATACAAATTTAAAAGCTACACTCTCTCTTTCTTCTTTTCTACTTCTCCCTTATCTTTGGGACTTACCGAGCGATTTGTTCGCTGAAGACATTCTATTTTCTTCTTCTTTGAATGCCGTTAGGTGTTTCGGACCTTCTGGAGACAGAGCCCAGCATCGAGGACTTGGACCAGATTATTAAAGACCCGGAGCTCTAGCTTCATTGTACACATTTCATTCCAGTACTTTTCTTTTTCTGTTATGTCATTGTTTAAGCATTGTTTTCATCAGATGTATTTACATTTCCATGCATTGTACAGAAAGAATGTAAATAAATAAAGTTGCTGTTTTATTATATCTTGTCTCTTGTGCTTTTACTTTTATATTGCTTAAATACGCTTAGCGTATTTACTTCACAGTAAATACGTCGCGGACCAGTCACGTCCTCCGCCCGTACACCGTGAAGCGGGGCGTGACAGGTTTAAAGAAGATAATGCTCTCGGCCAAAGAAGAAAAAAAAGGTAGATCGATGAAACTTTCTCTTCTTTCTAAGGACTCTTCTTTTCTTTTCAAATTTGACAGGGACTACACGAAAATGAAGGGCTTGAAAGAATCCCCATGGATTCTCATCAACAAGAGCTTCTCAAAGAACTTAAGAACATGATTAAATTCGTGATTTTTTAACATATATAAGAATACGAGAGTATTTCTTCTTGGAAAATAGAGTAAACTCTATTTTTCCATACATATACAAGAACATAGACCTTAAACAGTCTATATTTCTTCATAACAAAACCAAAAATATAAGGGGAAATACTATCCATTTGTATTTTGAACAAATACCAATGGATTCCTTTAAAATAAACACTCGCATATCATTTTTTCTTAAATAATGATCCCTTAAAGGATATTTGAACGTGATGTGAAAAATGATGAAGAGGATATCTCTATTTGCGGATATCTTATGATATTCCTAAAAAGACATTCATCGGATACCTCAAAAAATATCCATTTAAAGCATTTTTAAAACTTGCCCATGGCAGATATCTCTATATAAAGGATGTTCACAAGTTATTAAAGTGGGGCAGATATCTCCACTGGGGATATCTGCGAATGCCAAGACAACGCGGATATCTATCCAGAAGATACCCACAAAAGGATACAGATATCTATCTTGAAGATATCCGCGCATGTCAAAGTTATGCGGATATCCACTTAAGAGATATCCACAAGGGCTAATCTGATGCGGATATCTATACAAGAGATATCGGCATCCACTACAAAGGGTATCTAATTTAGATACCCGCAAATGCCAAGATCAAAATGGATATCTATACAAGAGATATCTGCATCCACCCTATATGTAAGGTTTGAACCCCGTTATGATCAATAGAGGATCCCGCTTTGCTTTTGTTTGGTTATGTGTGGGTCCTACATGGGGAAATATCCATCTAAATCTTAAGTATAATATCGAATTCTGACATTGAGGACATCCCCTTCGCTGTTGAAACACACTTGTATCTCCTCTTCTTTTATTTTTGATTATGAAATGTGAAAAGATAAACAAATATCTATGTTGTAAGTAAACAATGTGAATGAAATACCTTTTTGATGACTACTTTATATTGTCTTTCTTTTATAAGTACATGTATCTATGATGTGATCTTTATTTAAAATGATGTGTTTTAAAAATGGCTTAATAAGGTATCCCATCTAGATATTTCCTAAGATTACAGGGTAAAATTAACGGTAAGTGCTTGCGCTTATCGGAAGTCTCGAATCTCAGGATCTTCTGGTTAAACTTTCAAACTTCAAACTTGTTTTGTTTAAACTCTAGCTTTTCCTAACGATATAATCGTTAGAGGTCATAAAAAAGGTAAACAGGATGCAACTCCTAAATATTTTTTACATAATCTCCGAGGACAAACCGAACTTTGATGACGAACCGAACTTTGATGATGAGGATGATGAAAAATCCGAAAAGAAATGGAATGACGACAACCATTTCTGCATTAGCTACATACTCAACTGCCCCGCCGACCACCTCGTCGACGCCTATTGTCATGAGTTTTCAGCAAAGGAGATTTGGCACTCGTTAAAGAAACAGTATAAGAATGAGAAAAAGTTGTCTAACCCCTATCTCATCGACAGGTTCTTTGACCTCAAGTTTGAAGATGAAAAAGAAGTGTTGTCTCAAGTTAAAAAACTTGAAAAACTTGTAATGAAATTAAAATATGAAAAAATTGTATCAGCCAATGCTTTCGTTACAGGTGTTGTCATCAACAAACTTTCTCCTTTGTGGATGTCGTTTTCAACGGACATGCATAGAAGGAAAAGGCAAGTTTCCTTAGAGGACCTTAAAAGGTGCATCGGCATCGAAAATGAAGTTCAAACTCGTTCTAAAAACAAGTTGCTTACCAAGTAGAAGGCATTCGCGAATCAGGTCTCTTCCAAACCAAATTCTACCTCCTTCAAGAAGAAGAAGAAGAAGAACTTCAAGAACAAGAACAAGAAAAGTTTCAACCTGAATGTTCAAAAGAAAGATTTCAAGAAGGATGGCTGCTTCAATTGCGGCAAACTGGGTCATTTCACCAAGGACTAGAAAGGACCTAAGAATGAAGAGAACAACAATCATGTCACACAGGTTTATAACTTTGTTGCGATGGTTGCTCCATCACAACACTCCTCGAACAAAGATTGGTGGCTTGACACGCGGGCTACCTGTCATATATGCTACAACATGGACATCTTCACCTCCTATACGCCTGCTAAAGAGGTCATCGCAATGGCCGATCACTCCATCACTAATGTTCGTAGGATCGGAACAGTTGTCCTCCCCCTGACATCGGGGAAGACTTTAAACTTGAAAAATGTAAAGCATGTTCCTTCGATCGCCAAGAATCTTGTCTCAAGAAGCTTACTCTGTGGTGCAGGAATGCGGTTGGATTTTCAAGGAGGAAAAACCGTATTGTCTTTCAAGAAAGAGTATTTCGAAAATACTTTTCTTGTTAATGGAATATATAAATTAAGTATTTTGTATCCTTCAATTATCAATGAAATATCTATTTGTGGTTACTCGTCGGCTCTTTGGCATCACATACTTGGTCACGTTAACTTTAAGAAAATGAGTAACATGACGAAGTTGGGTTTAATACCAAGCTGTGGGGGTGACAAACCGGGAAAATGCAAGATTTGTGTTCAAGACAAAATCACTCGAAAGCCATTTCCTAGTGTCACCCGAATTATTGAGCTTTTGGATTTAGTACATTCTGACACCTATGACTTCAAAAGCTTAGTAATAAGAGGAGGAATGAAATACTGTTGGATATAATGCCCTCAAAGTCAATTATTGGATCGCAGGCACGTGATTACAATGATTAAGAGAGGACCTACACCGGTAGGACAGTCTTACTTGAGATGATAGTATGCTATCTGTTTTGTCTTTATCATCACTATTACATGTTGATAGAGCCCATAAGATTTTTGCTTGATTGCCAGCAGTATGATGGCGATCATATACGTGGGAGCTGGGGTCTATAAGCGCATCCTTAAATGTCCCTAGTTGTGCGAGTATCGAAACTGGGCATCGATACTCCAGTGTAGACTGGTGTATACTGATCGAGACCCCGAAGAGGGGCGGTGGCCAGGTCTCACAAGCCATTGGTGTCTGTTTGTTTACCTAAGATAGTATACAGGTGCTCATTGGGTTATGAGTATACTGGACGGACTCGCCGGGAACCAGCTAGTTGGTATTATACCTATTGTCAGATAGGAGTTCCCAGGTGACATGTGTACAGGTTAGTCGGTCGGCCTGAGATCGTCATTTGTCTCGTGTGAGTTCTCACTGTGCTTTGATTACTACCCTACCACGGCTCAAAGGAGTCGTGCAAACAGGTTTTAGTTGGGTACAGTCCCGAGCTACATGGAGGCAGTGAGCGAATCGCCGGGGATTCGTCTCTCCCGGTATTGGGGGTTGATATCGTGCAGTGCACGGGTGGACATCACCAGAAAACTTTGGTCAAGATAGTCGAGAATTACCGATTTATGATCGGTAGTTTCTCAGGTGGTGATGGGTTTCATACCGGCACGAATTATCACGTTGTTAGGGGTCTGACTTTATCCACCCCCTAGACCCGATATGCGATACTCATAGACGAACGGACTGGACTGTACGGATATTGTCACTGTCAGGCTCAGTAAGGTTTCAGGATGAGTTCGCTCGTCAGCTTCCTTTTCGTTCAATACATGGGCAGCCGTTACGTACAGCTAGTGCCACTGACGTGCTTGTGGTTAAATCCACTGCCAGCGTATTGATGAGTCATTAGAGTCTCCCACAGACAGTTTCCCAAGTTCGGGCGAAACGTTGTAGAGGCCGTATGGTTTTATGGCAGGGTTCGAATATACACGTGCACTTGTGCACGTGTCATGTTTCGGACGGTTAATACTAGCGGGCTTGGTTTAAACCGGATCCTAGTATTATATTGTGTAAGAGTATTTTTGTCTCGTTGCATTCGTATTCAGTCGGAATACGGATGCGGGTATGTATATACAGTTGTGGGGTAATGCTGTAATTCGTTACGGTATTATTTTTGAAGTTGCCAGTTTTTCTTCGCTTGATTAAATATTAGTTTTAATGTTTAATTAATGGTTGATATATGTGCATTCATTTTTGGCCAACATTTCCTTCTTGTTTTCTTCTTGGCCGAAATTGATGGGCTTGTGTTGATATTTGACGATGAGTCATTGCTTGGGAATTTGATGAGGCATGGGCAGCATGGTCTTTAGCTGAGGTGTCCACTGAGCATTATATTGTTTTTGTTGTGAGATGGATTTTTGTGTTGTTGTGGTCACCACTTGCATTGCTATGGTCACCCTTCCCATATCTAATTCCCAGTGAACATTTTGTGCTGGTGCCTGACCACTTTACTTGCTGGAAAATTGGCCGACCCCAATTCTTATGGGTGAGGAGAATTCTTCTTTGCAAAATATATAGCTCATTTCATCACAACTCATTTAGCAACATCATTTACCTTCACACAATTGCTTGGGTGTCTTGAGACAAAATATTCTACACTCTCTCTACTTCAATTTTGGACATGTCGGCTAGCAAACTTCATGTCCGAGTTGTCTCGGTTTTGAGGTGGGAGCCCGTATAAAGATTCGTTGACGTGGTGCAATTTCGACGAAGAGACCGGAGATCGAGCGAGATCGGAAATGCCGCGAAGAGCGTGGGATGATAGGTAAAGACCGAAGGACACGGATCGATCGGTATAGCCATTCTATCATTTTGTAGTTTGCTAGTTTAACAGTTAATGGCACGATCCGGGTATAGGTTATGGGAGCGTCAGGTTTTGAAAAGTTTTTGTTCCGTATTTGGCCTCGGATTGACAGCCGGGGCGCTGCCGTAACCCAACATGGTATCAGAGCCAAACTATTAACCGTTTACTAGTTGTTTAAACAATATTAAAATATCGAAATCGAAACAACCCGAAACAATACCATTGATATTCTTTTGGGCAAAATTCGTTGACTATATTTGTGCCTGCCAAATTTCATGGGCATTTGATTTTTGGGCTTGGGCAATTGGTGTGTGCTGGGAATTCTTTTTTTTTTTTTTTCTTTCGTGAGGACAAATTGGTGGTGGGTGATTTTTGTGGTGTGCTGTTGATTTCTTAGGTGAAGAGAGTTTTCTTGTAGTGCTGATTTCATACAACTCACCACTTGAACAAAAATCAACAGAGCACAAAAATCAACAGAGAACAAAATCTCCTTCTTGGCCGAGCCCAAGAAAAATTCTCCGGCAAGAAATTTTTCCTCCAAGCCAAAATTCTAGTGCTCATATTTTCTTCACCCCCAATAGCATTTAGTCTATGGAATATTGGATCAATGGTATTGCTAGTTTAGCCCAGTTTTGATATGGATTTATCTAGTTGTTTGGGGCTATTCAGGGGTTATTTCGAATTCGATATTTTCTAACATTGTTTAAAGTTTACAGTACATTACATTTCTATCTGCGACCATGAATGTCATTCGAGCGGTAAATCTTGTCTAATCGTTATAGTCTTTTTAGACGTGTTTGCGAACGTGACATTCACGTTGATGTTCTGTGTTGTGCTGTGATGTTGCGGATTTGTCGTGGTGGATAGCTTGCGTGCAATGGTAGTGCAGTTTGGATTTATTTGTATATTTGGTATCGCGGGACGAGCGTCCGACATGCGGACTGTCGTCACTGCCTGTTTGTATATTATTCTTTTGGGGCACGACTGGATTGAGGTCGATATCACCGTTGTACATTTTTTCTTTTCTGTACTAGAATTACCCCCGGTGTAGTTCACGGATAGCCGGGTTCTAGAGGGCAACGGGCCCGCATCTCATGGCTTTGAGACGGAGGGGCCTTCACTCTAGAATTAGCCCGCCGCACTCGTAAGGGCACAGGTTGACCCAAGGTGGGGTGCTCAAGTTACCGGATTCCGTGAAGTGCTGGGTGGTCCATTCACTTTGTTGAAGGAGATTGCCTCGCTTCTGGTTTTGGCGGGTAACTTGCCGCACTTGTAGGGGTCTAGGTTTTCATTACACAGGCTATCCACACAACCAGGGGAACGTCGGATTTCATTTGCGGCTCAAAGGAAACCCGGGGCTCACAGATTATCTGTATTGTTCTGTAATACTTATTACTTATCTGTGATGTTGCATTTATCATGCCTGAAGCGATTATTATATATTGATATTGTAGGGTTCCTAGGCACTCTTGTGAAGGTTCAAAAGGCATCAAATATGCCCGGATAAAAATTTAGACGTGCCGAACAACCCAAAGCCGGGATCTTTGCTAGATTATTAGGGTTTAACATGCAAGAAGATAACTTTTATCTAAGTGTGAGGGATTACAACTTTTGTAGTCCGCTCCTTCGCTTCACAAGCTCCGAGTAGAAGTCCCTTTGCCGCGATCCACGATCTCCCGGACTCATGAGAGGCTCCACGACTCGAACGATCCATGCTAGCTCGAAGTATTCCAAATCTCCGATGATCTACCTTGAAGTTGCAAAGACTCAAGCTTTCTCACTCTAAAGAGATGAACACACTAATCTCATGAGCTAGATGAGATGAGGATGAGAGAGTAGTAATTTTGCTTTCTTTTTATATCATTTTCTCATATTTATTTATCACTTAAGGATTTTCTAGCAAGCTTTTCAAGAGAGAAGAAGATGATAATGGAAAATCAATAATGATATTAATTCTTTTGTGATGAATAGAAAGAAGACTATATGATTGATTTGTTAACCATGGTCAAGGATGAGTGGCTAGGATTTAGTAGAGAATAAACTAGAGTTAGGGTTTGGTTGAGTTAAAGAATGTGTCATCCAAAATATCTTAAGAATGACAAAAGCAAAAACTTCTAGAAGATGCATGAAACATCTAACCCAAAACAAACCCTAACCTCAATTAATCATCCTTAAACATGTTTAACAATTAATCATATCATGTCACAATAATATATATCACATATATATTATATATTTGCAACAAAAGAAAATAATACAATTAACATATATCGCATATATATCAATGTATCATCCAGTGAGAAAATGAAATAATAAAGCGAGCCAATATTAGATAATGTAATAATATATCATATATATTATTATACATTAAATCATCGAATCAACACTTGATCCGACGATCCGGCTATATCGAATATTACCGACTAATATATCATGTACCGATTCATCGAATCAACACTTGATCCGATGTCCCGGTTCATTTCTAAATATCGCGAGAATATAATACGGTATCCCATATCGCATTATTCTCGTTCCTGCGCATATCACATATGTGCCACTACTCCGTTTTGCCTGAGCCAAGAAACCTCTGTGTAGGACTCTAAAGAATCGTCAATACGCCGGTAGCAGGTGATGATCATATCAAACACCCACAAGCTGCAAGCGGTCAGCTAAACGTAACAGCCACCCAGGTATTGAGCGATCAGAAGATCAACAAGCTAGCCTGTGCGTTCTCCTGTGAATCCAACCAGTAACACTCCCGTACAGTCCGGTCTGTTCGTCTGATATGTCGCATATCAAGTCTAGGGGTGGTATACGCCAGACCCCAGTAACCGATAAGTCGTGTCGATGTGAGGCTCATAACGGGTCGAGAAACTACTAGTAACACTTACCAGTAAATCTCTATATCAGCCCTGGCCAGGGACTTCCAGTTATAGCCAATCGAACACAGCACAACATCAACTCCCTATACCGGGAGAGACGAATCCCCTTCTATCGCTCATTGCCTCCATGTGATTCGGGACTGTACCCAAAAGCCACCGTTTTGCACGCCCTCTTGGACGTGGTAAGGTGGAAATCAAAGCACAATGGGAATCACACAAGACTCTATGACGATCTCGGGTCTACAGACTACCCTGTACCAGTGTCACCGGAGAACTGCCATCTGACGTGTGGTATATCACCATCTGGGAGTTCTCGGCGAGTCCGTTCAGTGTACCCAGTCTCCACTGAGCACCCGTACACCATCTCTGATGTCTAACACCGATGGATATGGGATCATCCATCGCCCATCATATGGGTCAAGATGCGTATACGCTAGTCTACTCTGGTGTATCGATACCCTGTCTCGATATACCCTCGACTAGGAACAGTTATAGGATGTACTCATCGACTACCGTGGCCCCACTAGTATGATCTCATCATAGTCCCAGTAGTCGAGTACAAATCCTAAGGGCTTTATCAACATGTGAGAGTAAAACAGTAAACCAATACAAGTCAACATGTTAAGATAAAGTGAAACCAAATAGCATACTATCATGACGAGCAAGAAAGTCTTCTCTATATATAACCAAGCATCTATTATAATATACATCATATGTACAACAATGGCCTCTAGGGCATATACATAACTAACAGATATATATACTAGTAGATGTTGTATATGTTTTACACCCGTGCTAGTCCAGTCCCCGCTCTGTTATTAGTTAAGTAACCTAACGGGTGATGACGGGACCCAGTGGCGCATGCGGATGGCATATACGTACATCATATTTTCGTTCTTTTCTAGTGTGATTAATTGATGAGACTGCGTTGATTCAGATCAATGCAAGGAAAACAAACCTATTCGATATTGTTGGAACAATTTTCAAAAAGCTGTTGTTACAAGGACGTTTTCTTTTGTTTTGCACAGTGGTATTCGGTTATGAATATCCAGCACCTCATTCGACGAGGTAAGGGCCGAGATCCCTTCATCGGGAGTGACCCCTTGGACAGAGGATTGCGTCAGGATAATAACTTCACTATAGTCGATTACTTTTTGCTTTGCATCGCGGTATTCAGTTTGGAATATCCTGCACCTCACTCGACGGGGAAAGAGCCGAGATCTCTTCACCAGGAGTGACCTCTTTAGCAAAATTTTCGCCACTATATATTTATAAAACCACTTGGATTCCTTGAACGAGATCAAGTTCATTACGTTAAAAGTTTTTCGCCAAAAACAGCCGTAGCCCTCCGTCATTTCTTACAAGTATTGCTTAGTATTCGTGCTGCGTTTGTTGACTGTGTCAAGGCGTAGTGTGCGGTAGCTAAGTAGTGCTTGTTTGTGGCATATTAATGCGATTGGTTAGGACAATCGTGCGGCCTTGTTAACTGTGTCAAGGGCTCGTACGGGTGGGTTTAATACAATCCAGGATAATGAAGGGTTGAACTTGAGTAGGACTCTTTAATTTGTTGACTGTGTCAAGGTCACTTGGGTCCTAGGGATAAAAACACACATCGGGAGTTTCAAACATACAGGAAACTTGTCAGGCATACGCATACCTCCTAGAGTGTGATAACTTGAGTGGATTCCATCAGGTTATCATGCGATGATAGTTGGATCCCGATTCCCACTGATGAGTTGGTTTACTTCTCGAGTGATCCCGACTAATTCTTCTTTCAGGTTTGGAGGAGAATTTGAGGAAACAGTGGGAGGTTTCCTGATTAGATAAAGTGATTAACCATTCTGATCTAGATTTGAGTGCACGCAGAGTGTTTCTTTTCTCTCTCTCTTTGGCTGCGACTATGGCCCGACCCTATACTATAACTCAATAACCAAGTTAACCGAACTTTCTTAAAACACAGGCTTTTGGATTGTCTGAGTTGCATACATCATTACCACTCCTTCTTTTACCCTTTGACTTTCTCCAGAATACCCCGTATTATTACGAACATCCACTTCCATTGGATAAATGCATTGTATAGTTATATACGAACTCAAAAGAACTTGTTCCAGATTCGAGGATGGATTCTGGTTCTGGAGAGATTGAATAGGACTATTCAGTTGTCTTTTCCTTTTACCTTCTCTCAGGTTGTGAGGGCTCCTAGGATTAGAAGAGGGTACACCTATTGCGCTTATTGGATAGTCTTCTTCCAAACTATAGGCAGGTGTCGAAAGGTAGGGAATGAAGAAAACCAATTAGCCTAAGTGTGGTGTACAGAAGGTAATAAGTAAAGACAAATAAAGGGATCAGAAAGAGGGCAAAGTAAATTGCGACTGTAATCATTCATGACCAAACCACATATTTTATCGCCACTCCTAGTTCACCTTTGTATTTCTCCAGAACACCCCGTATTACTACGTAGATCGAATTCCATTGGATAAATCCATCGTATAGTTACTGTAAGTGCACGGCGGCGCCCCGGTCGTCAATCCGACGACCAAATGCGGAAACGGTGATAAACTTTAATTTTGCGGACTTAGCAAACCGGCACCACCGCGCACTAAACCCCGGATCGGGCCATTAAACTAGATCTAGCAAACTAACAAGATAGGGAAGAGATATACCGAGTGATCCGAGTCCTCCGGTCTTCATCTCCACGCGGAAACTCCGGTCGTCGCCTCCTCGCCGGAAGGGCACCACATCGCCTGTTTCTTTTACGGGCTCTCACCTCAATACCGAGGCAACTCGGGCATGAAGCTGGCAAGTCGACATGCCCAAGATGTGCTGTAGAATGTAGTGTAGATGATGCTTGTCTCTTTGGGGTTATGTTGCCTTGATGGAGGAATCAACAAGAAATGAACTTGGGGATTTTGGTAGCAATGAAAATGAGATGGATGATTAATTTCTTTCACCAAAATGAAACCTCTCATTTTCTCTCCTCCTCACAAATTTGTGGCCGGCCCTTACCAAGTGAGAATGGTGGAGGGAACAAATACATATCATGAAGGGAGGTGAGTGTAGGAGAGAAGAAAAGGTGACCACATCAAAAGACAAAGAAACATCAACCATGCTCCACGCTATTAAACCCATACCCTCTCATTAATCACAATTAATGCAAAAGCATGGATGAAAGATATCATAATCAATACAAGTGCAAGAAACCCCCTCCTCAAATGTTATTTGCACAATTGCAAATAACCCCCTCCATCGGAAAAGTCCGGCCGGGAAAGAACAAAGGAAAACCGGCCGGAACGGAATGCAAACTGGCAACTCCAGAAAACTGGTCCCGTAATAAATTACAGGAAAACCCCGATACTGTGCATACACACCCGCATCTGTATTCCGTCCGGATACAAATGCAAAGAGACAAAATCTACACTGTACTAAACTAGGATCCGGCTTAAACCAAAGCCGGCTAGTAATGTTCGTCCGATCCTGATCCGTGCAATACCGCACGAATCTGATCGAACCCTGCCATATAACTATACGGCCTCTAGTATAAACCGTCCGATCCTGATCCGTGCAATACCGCACGTATCTGATCGGACCCTGCCATATCTCCATACGGCCTCTACAGCGTTTCGCCCGAAAGCTGAGTAACTGAAAGTGTGGTGGACTCTAAAGACTCGTCAATACTATGGCTGTGGATTTAACCACTAGCACGTCAGAGGTATAAGCCAATACGTAACGGGCCACCAGCTATTGACCAAAAGGGACGTCGATGAGCGAACTCATCCTGACACCCTACTGAGCCTGTCAGTGACAATATCCGTACAGTCCGGTCCGTTCGTCTATGAGCATCGCATGTCGGGCCTAGGGGGTGGGTAAAAGTCAGACCCCCAAAAGCGGTACAAGTCGTGTCGGAGTGTAGCCCAGAACACCCTGAGATACTACTGGAATACCTACCAGTAAATCTCCTGCCTTGGCCAAGGACTTCGTGTAATGGCTCTCCTAGACACAGCGCGACCTCACCCCCAATACCGGGAGAGACGAAACCCCCGAAGATCCGCTCACTGCCTCCATGTGGCTCGGGACTGTACCCAACTAAAACCTGTTTGCACGACTCCTTTGAGCCGTGGTAGGGTAGTAATCAAAGTACAGTGGGAACTCACACGAGACAAATGACGATCCCCAGGTCGATGAACTAACCTGTACACATGTCACCTGGGAACTGCTATCTGACGTCAGGTATAAGACCAACTAGCATGTTCCCGGCGAGTCCTGTCCGGTGTACTCATAACCCAATGAGCACCTGTATACATCTTAGGTGAACCAACTGACACCAGTGGCCTGTGAGACCGGCCACCGCCCCTCGTCGGGGTCTCGACTGTATACACTAGTCTACTCTGGAGAATCGATGCCCTGTCTCGAAACTCCCACGACTAGGGACCTTTTAAGGATGTGCTTATAGACTCCAGCTCTCACTTATATGATCGCCCTCATACTGCTGGCAGTCAAGCAAGAATCCTATGGGCTCTATCAACGTGTAATAGTGACATGTAAGGTCACCTGAAGCAGTACACGATGATAAAGGTAAACCAGATAGCAAACTATCATCTCGAGTAAGACTGTCTTACCGGGATAGGTCCTCCCTCAATCATTGCAATCACGTGCCTGTGATCCAATAATTGACTCTGAGGGCACTATCTCCAACAATCTCCCACTTGCACTCAAGGCTAATTATTGCGATGTCGCATACTCACAGCTCGTGTGATACCGAACACCCAACTCCTCTACTAGTCAGTCTCACAAAACCTGTTTGCGAAACTATTGCGTTCGAGGAATAGCCTCAGCGAGTGGATCCGGTCTGATGTTTCTTTCTATGTCTCGCTCTATATCTCAAGTTCGCGGAGAAAACCATCTCCCGAAATGAGCAATACCTGTCTTAGAATGTCTGGATGTCTGATGGGATCTAGCTCATAAATGAACTCCAAATCCAAACTTCTCAGACTGTATCTTCAACTGAACTTAATCAGTATCCTGCGCCATGCCTCCCTCAGTATTGCCTTGGATCACGTGTCCAAAATACTGCCCCTCGTCAGAGGGAAAACTATAACTCTGACAACCTCCTTGTCGTCCATGTCATCTTGGAAGCCTGGAATGATAACTGTCTCCCAAATGAGGCTGTCGTTATCATATCCCTAGAACATCCACTTGTGTTCTAAAGCTGCTTCCGACTGTTTCTCCAGGATTGGATCAATATCAACTTATTGCACCTAATGCAAGAACAACATCTGGTATGGTACTTGACATCTCATGATTGACTCAATTTCCTAAGCAAGTGATCTGCCAATCATGCACATCCCTCTCTACTTTAGTCTATAAGACACCTTTAGAGAGGGTGACTCCATCACCTGCAGGTACACTACCGTGCCAGGAGTCGTCCATTCTAAATACTCTTAGAATGTTGTCGAAGTACCCTGATTGGGAAACCACCCAAATCTAGATCTAAAACCATAGATCTAGTAACCAGTATGTCTGATATAATGTCCAAGTCCCTTTGTGAAGAAAACACTGTGTGACGACCAAAGTATAACCGATCGTAGTATAGGAATGTCACTTCCTACCTTGTGTATGTCATCCAAAACCCGGATATCACACCCTACTACCTTCTCAACAGATCCATCCCTTATCCTGATAACGTCAAACCCATGACTGTCACATCAGAAATAGATGATCTATCTCCGCTATATCTGCTTTAGTCTATAAATAGACATAAGCCTGATATCCACCAATGCTTCCGCTGCTCCCACTGACTACGACAACCCTCTGGCAGAGTCATATAGACGTGCACTTCTAAAGCTAGTTTAGAACGACGCTATACTCATCCTCCTGCCGGGTCTCGCAGCCTGGAACAACAACAATGGCAAGTGTGGGTAAACAAGAACTTCCCTGTCACCGTCCTTGAGGCTACCGGAGTACCTCTCGGGTGCCTGAAGTTACCCACCTTATCTGCGGAGTGGCCAATGGAATGTCAAATCAGATTGAATCTTTAGGTTCCTTATCAAATCTTCAGTAATCGTTTGCGGTTCTGGAATCACTTCCAGTTCTACCATACTCCCACTACTGTTTTTGAAAAATCCATTTTTATTAAAACTGTGGCGAGTCAAGAACAATATCACTATTGATCTTTCTTATGGTAGAAAATCAACCCTCGTCATAGCCTGGGTCAACCCACAAACAGCCATTACAGAAACGTGCCTTGAGTTATCCAGAGTCTGGTTTTAATCATAAGCCGGACAACTCCTCGTACCTTAATAATGTTAAGATATGAACTGTACTATATCCAATATAGAACCAGAGGCACTGATTTAATTGAACCAGATTCAAATCATGCAGCTGTCTCCAGTGCATGTCAACTAAATGGAGAGAGGCCGATCAGCGTTACTCAACTTAGGAATGCTTCCAATTATGAGTAACCTGAAAGAGAAGCAATTTCTCTTTATCATTACTATCAACTGAATACCATACACAAGTATCTACATCTTCGATTACTTTGAAGAATCCCGATACTTGCTACACCTGGTTCTCTACTCTATTCAAATACCTATAACTCCTCAAAACTTAGACCCTGTGTTTCTACGAAATACATGTCTAAGAACTAGAGAAGTTAAAAGTAAACAGAATATAGTATGAGAACCAACCCCTTTGTCCTAATGGACACTGGACAACATACAATACTCTGTATAAGTCCGCTGAGTCTAACAACTCTTTCACTGTGTGTCGTAGGTTGAAAACTGTACTTATGGTTAAGAAGAATTACACCGCTGTTTAATGCTCCTTACCTAACCATCCACTGATATAGGTAAATGTAATCGACATAATATCAAAAGGTATATCTCACTCTATGAAAATAGACGTACAGATATGTCAATTTGAAATTGGTGCACAACAGCGGATATTCAAAACCAAATATTTGCCGACCGGCAAACATCCCAGGTGATCTCCTCAAATATCACCGATTACAACGAATCCCGATATAATGAGGATGATCACCCAATTCCCAATAACTTACTCCCACTTATCATCTGTAAAACCATACAGATGTGAGAATCATACCTGGTAAATACATACCCTGGAGTAAGTATCTAATCGGGAAATCAGTTTTCTTTTAACAGTACACAGTTGAACTGAAACATTGAAATGTTTCGATGGGGTATCCTGGTATTCCTAGTAATGCCTCTGCCATTATCCAGATTCATAACTATAACCACATAATTCTTTGCCACCTCTCCAAATCCCTTTATATGTCTTTAGTCGTTACCTTCTGCACACCCCTTAGGCCAAATGGTTTTCTTCCTTCCCTACCATTCGGCACCAGCCTATGGTTTGGAAGAAGACTATCCAATAAGCAACATCAATGCGTATGTTCGAGTTCGTATGTAACTGTTGGAGATAGTGCCCTCAGAGTCAATTATTGGATCACAGGCACGTGATTGCAATGATTGAGGGAGGACCTATCCCGGTAAGACAGTCTTACTCGAGATGATAGTTTGCTATCTGGTTTACCTTTATCATCGTGTACTGCTTCAGGTGACCTTACATGTCACTATTACACGTTGATAGAGCCCATAGGATTCTTGCTTGACTGCCAGCAGTATGAGGGCGATCATATAAGTGAGAGCTGGAGTCTATAAGCACATCCTTAAAAGGTCCCTAGTCGTGGGAGTTTCCCCACAGATAGTTTCCCAAGTTCGGGCGAAACGTTGTAGAGGCCGTTGGTTTTATGGCAGGGTTCGAACATACGCATGGGCAGTACACCCATTATGCTTCATTAGAGTCCCCCACAGATAGCTGTGGTTAAATCCACCGCCGGCGTATTGATGAGTCATTAGAGTCCCCCACAGATAGTTTCCCAAGTTCGGGCGAAACGTTGTAGAGGCCGTATGGTTTTATGGCAGGGTTCGAACATACGCATGCACTTGTGCACGTATCATATTTCGGACGGTTAATACTGGTGGGTTTTGGTTTAAGCCGGATCATAATATTATATTGTATAGGAGTATTTTTGTCTTGTTGCATTTGTATTCAGTCGGAATACGGATGCGGGTATGTATATACAGTTGTGGGGTAATCCTGTAATTCGTTACATGATTACTTTTAAAGTTGCCAGTTTTTCTCTGCTTGATTAAACATTAGTTTTAATGTTTAATTAATGGTTGATATATGTGCATTCATTTTTGGCCAACATTTCCTTCTTGTTTTTTGTTGGCCGAAATTTGTGGGCTTGTGTTGATATTTAATGATGAGTCATTGCTTGGGAATTTGATGAGGCATGGGCAGCATGGTCTTTAGCTGAGGTGTCCATTGAGCATTATATTGTTTTTGTTGTGAGATGGATTTTTGTGTTGTTGTGGTCACCACTTGCATTGCTGTGGTCACCCTCCCCATATCTAATTCCCAGTGAACATTTTATGCTGGTGCCTGAGCGCTTTACTTGCTGGAAAATTGGCCGAGCCCAATTCTTAAGGGTGAGGAAAATTCTTCTTTGCAAAATATATAGCTCATTTCATCACAACTCATTTGGCAACTTCATTTATCTTCACCCAATTGTTTGGGTGTCTTGAGAAAAAGTATTATACACTCTCTCTACTTCAATCTTGGACATGTCGGCTAGCAAACTTCATGTCTGAGTTGTCTCGGTTTTGAAACGGGAACCCGTATAAAGATTCGTTGACGTGGTGCAACTTCGACTAGGAGACCGGAGATCGAGCGAGATCGGAGATGCCGCGAGGAGCGTGAGATGATGGCTAAAGACCGAAGTACACGGATCGATCGGTATAGCCATTCTATCATTTTGTGGTTTGCTAGTTTAACGGTTAATGGCACAATCCGGGTATAGGTTATTGGAGCGTCAGGTTTTGAAAAGTTTTTGTTCCGCATTTGGCCTCGGATTGACGATCGGGGCCCTGCCGTAACCCAACAAATACTTCATCACCTTCATCGACGATCACTCGCGCTTCTGCCATATCTATCTGCTGAAGTCTAAAGATGAAGCGTTTAGCAAATTCAAAGAGTTTCAAACTCAAGTAGAGAAGAAACTTGGCAGACCAGTAAAGAAACTCAGGAGTGGTCGAGGAGGAGAATATCGTTCTAAAGAAACGAAAGCCTATTTCAAGGAGCATGGTATAATTGCTGAAACCACTGCACTTTATTCTCTGCAATCAAATGGGATTGCAAAGAGGAAGAATCGTATAATGACTGAGATGGTGAATTTGATGCTGATCACATCGGGACTTCCGAACTGCTATTAGGAGAGGCTCTTCTGATGGCCGATTGGATCTTGAACCAGATTCCTTATGCAAAGACCAATTCCCCTCTACATGAACAGTTCTTGGGTTATCCTGATTCCTTGGATACTTTCAAAGAGTGGGGGTGTCTGGCATATGTCAGAATGTCAAATATCATAAGGCCAAAGTTAGGACCCAAGGTAAACAGGTGTGTATTTATAGGATTTGCAAGCGAATTCTTAGATTTAGGCACCAACTCGATTATTGAAGCTCATGATGCGGAATTCTTCGAGAATAAGTTCATCAAAGATAAGAACGTATATCCCAAGGATTCTTACGAGAATACTCAAGTGGAAAAGCCGCCTCCTGTACAAGAGTTGTACCTGAGCCGCCTTCGATACAAGAAGGAGCTGCACCTCCCGAGGTAGAAGAAAGCGAAGCTACTCTTGAAGTTGCAGAACCAGCTCCTCCTAAGCGCCTCAGAAAAGCTAAAACCTTCGGAGACGATTTCATCATCTTCAATGTTGAAGGAGATCCGCAATCTTTCGAAAAAGAAATGAAATCTAGGGATGCTATTCTTTAAAAAGAAGCTGTAGATGATGAGATGGACTTACTGATATAGAACCATACATGGAACTGACAGATCATTCTCAAGGGGAAAGACCGATTGGGTGCAAGTAGATATTCAAGAGGAAACTGCGGGCAGATGGTACTATAGAGAAGTACAAAGCATGGCTAGTGGCCAAAGGATTCACTTAGAAAGAAGAAATCAATTTCTTTGACATTTATTCCCTAGTCTGCCGAATGACCACCATTCGTGTTCTAATTGCTTGGATGATGAGCCGGGGTCACATAATTTATCAAATGGATATTAAGACCGCTTTTCTGAACGGTGATCTTAAAGAAGTGAAGAAGCTCATGGGAACTCTCGCTTTGGAAGTAGAAAGCTCTCGTCCGTCTCGAGCCTTAGTGGAAGAAAGTGGTTTCCGGCGAGCAAGGTTCTAAGATAAGCTCTGGCTACTTTCGGTTTGGCTAAGCCTTCGAAAAGGAAGAGCTCGTCAGTGAAAAAAGGATTCCTTTAGTAGGGCAGGATCCGCGTACAAGAGATCGTGAGAGGAGGCGAATAGAGGTCAGACAGGTAGAGTCCGACAGGACATTTAGTTTATGCATAAGTGAAAGGAGGGGTTCAATATCGGGAACTAGAGTCCAACTCCCAAATGTCTCTCTGTGGATTGTTGTTGACGACTTGAACAATAAAGTCTGCAAATTAATCAAGTCTCTCTGTGGATTGAAGCAAGCTCCGAAGTTGTAGCTCGAGAAGTTCAGTAAGAATATTCTGAGCGACGGATTCTGGGTCAGCGAATCTGATAAGCGCATGTATATGAAAGTCGTTGAACATAAGGTAGTTGTGATATGTATATATATTGACGACATGCTGATTGTTAGGACCGATCTGTGGATGGTCACTTCTATGAAGGAGTTTCTTTTGGTCCAATTCAATATGAAGTACCTTGGAGATGCAAATGTGATTCTGGGAATCAGAATTGTGAGGACTGAGCAAGGTCTGGGCTTATCTCGGTCTCACTCTATAGAGAACATGCTTAGGAAGTATGGATACTTCAATCTGCCAGAGTTAGCTATTACGTACAACTACAACAAAAAGTTTCAATCTAACACTGGAAGACGGGTGAAACAGCTTGAGTATGCACGAGTTATCGGGAGTTTGATGTATGTTATGAGTTGCACAAGGCCTGATATCGCTTTTGCCATTGGGATGCTTAGTAGGTTAACTAGCAACCCAGGAAAAGCACATTGGGATGCGATCCAAAGGCTGATAAGATACCTGAAGGGAACGTTAAAGATGGCTTGTTCTATTTCGGGTATCCAGAAACTGTTGAAGGTTTCTCTGATGCAAGTTGGTGCTCAGGGCCACACGAGTGCAGGTCAACTGGAGGGTTTATCTTCACTATGGGAGGAACAACCATCTCTGGAAGTCCAAAAAGCAAACTATGATCGCACAATCGTCAATGGAATCCGAGTTTTATGCCTTGGCTATTGCAGGAAATGAAGCTGAGTGACTCAGAGATCTCCTGAGAGATCTTCCATTAAAAGAAATGCAAGAAGAAGCAATCACTATCTTTTGTGACAATCAAGCGACGAGTGTTGTGGCAGAAAACTCGTTATTTAATGTAAAGAAGCGGACTATTCATCTAAAGCATGGGTATCTAAATGAGTTGATAACCCGCGGAGTCAACTCCATGATTGACGTCTGATTTTCAGAGAATATAGCAAATGCCTTAACAAAAGGCTTGAAAAAGGATCTGATCGATAAGACTTCCGCTTGTAGGGTTATCAAGTCTATGTAAGGTTACTACGTTTACCATATAATCAAATTATTAATTCAAAACTTCGCTACTATTAATGAGATTGCTGGTTCAAAAATTATGTAAACTAAACAGACAGATGGAATGTTGGCTTGGAGCCTTTGTGTGTTCTATACATCTTGGATATTGGATGCTTGGTTGCAAGAATGCCTGAGGAACACATAAAATTAAGGTTGGCTTAGAGCCTTAATAAGTTCTACGCATCTTGGATGGTGGGTGCTTGGTGGCAAGCACGCCTTAGGAACTTGCCAATGCTTGAGAAGGAGTGTTGGCCAACTCCTATAGAATCTTGAGACAGATTCTTATAGCTCGAGCAGAAACCTTGACAAAGGACAGGGCCATTGGCGTGCTACAACTCAGGAAATGAGCAATAGTTCAAGGCATAATCCATTATTGTGTAGTTTAGTTTAGTTACAGTGTGATCGCTAAGATGTAAGCGAAGTGTCGATTCAAGACTCAGTTTACCATGCACATAACTGCACTTTAGTTGGTCTAAGTGGAATTCAAGTCCATGTGACGTCTTCACTATGCGCTGTGACTAAAACATGGATGCTAGTTAGAAACTTGTGGGGGATTATTGGATCTTATTGGTGTTTTTCGTAAAAATAATGGATGAAGTTTCAAATTATATGTTATATGTTATTTATTTTTACATATTAAACAAAGACTCTAGTAGCCCAGTTGGTTTGATAAATGTTTTGCCATCAAAAAGGTCAATGGTTCGAATCTTACCGTAAGCAAAATTAATTAATTAATTATTCATAAGTGATACTAGTGGATGGGACTTAGGTTTGGGCTCGGGACGGGCCGGACTCGGGCTTTAGTCCGTTGGCGTGGGCATGGATCATAATCGGGCCAATCGGGTTGAGGCGCATTGAGCTCGGGCTCGGGCTTCGTGCCGTGGGCGTGTGCTTGGATCGGGATCATGCCAGTCAGGCTGAGGCACATTGAGCGCACAACACTTTACACTTAGCGCGTGTGCATCATGGTTACTCGTGGCGTAGTTGACCGTCCGTTGGAGCCTACGTAGCAGCCTGGTAGGACGTCGCGGGCTGATTGAATGGAGACTCTTGATTTGGCCATCAGTTACAAAGTTGTAACTGATGAGGCCTTTGGGTTGGGTCTGAGACCTCTATATATAGATAGCTCAGACCAAAGAGCCAAGTTGCTAGAAAAGTGAAGAATCGAACTACTCTGTAGTTCTTGAAAGAGAAATAACATAGAACTATTTTCATACTTCATCAAAGAAGAAGATTGAGAACTATTTCCATAGTTCTAGAGAACTGAAACCGAACTGCTCTTGATTTGGCCATCAGTTACAAAGTTGTAACTGATGAGGCCTTTGGGTTGGGTCTGAGACCTCTATATATAGATAGCTCAGACCAAAGAGCCAAGTTGCTAGAAAAGTGAAGAATCGAACTACTCTGTAGTTCTTGAAAGAGAAATAACATAGAACTATTTTCATACTTCATCAAAGAAGAAGATTGAGAACTATTTCCATAGTTCTAGAGAACTGAAACCGAACTGCTCTGTAGTTATTCGAAAGTCTGAATAGAAACATAGAACCACTTGTAATTCTATCGAATCAGAAATCTGAATAGAAATTCCATCCTAATCAGAAGAATTCAATCGAATTGAGAATAGAGAATATTGCGAAATATTCTCGTCGTTCTCAATCCAGAATTCCATAGAATATTACAAAATATTCTAAGTTTCAGAACTCCGAAAAGTATTGAAAAATACTTTCGTTAAATTCAATCAGCCCATAACCAGAGAGTTTTTCCCGTGCGCCATCAGATCGCCCATCACGGCCAGAACCGAGTTACTAATTGGTGCATACCAGAAGTATCGACTTTGTGATCATTACACCGAAGTAGGTTGAATCTACTTTAGACTCTGCGTTTGTAAAACACACATCAACTCTCGATATATCCTTAGAGAAAATTTTAAATTTTAATTGTCATTTTTCTCACCTTCAACAAAAAGGATACTAAGGAATATAAATGTTTGAAAGGCGTGCCCTTTTTGTTTATGTAAAGATTAAAAAATAAAAATAAAAAACAATCTGAGGAGTCCATCAAAAGCTGATGGAGGTGGCAATTTAAAAAAAGAAAATTAAAGGACGGAGTCAAAGTCTGCCGTGGTTTGTCTAAGTTAAATTTAATATCCAGGAATGAGGGCACTTTATATTTATTTTTATATATTTATCTTTACTATTATAACTATAATTTATGGGGCATACAAAAAAGTATATCATTTTTTCATTTGAAAAATGCAAAAAAAAAAAAAAAAAATCCATGTGAGAGTTCTAGAATAAGAACATGGCGTATCATTCTCTCATATGCATGTAATTACTTTCATACCCCTCAACAATTTTCAATAAAAAATATATTCTTTTTGGGAGATGAACAAATTTGGTCAAAAAGTCCCAGAACCTATGACCATCAAGGAGAATACAAAAAATCTTGACATGCCATAAATTTTTACGCATGACACATGTGCATAGCACGTGCATGTTACTGGTTTATATGAGAGAAAACATAGGCTTTCAACATAGACGGGTCTCATCCAATAAGATTCAAGCCTTATGAAGATTTGTGTCATCTTATATCTTATATCCATGTAACCATGTTATTTGCATATTTTAATACTTCTCCTCACGTGCAATGTAATTGTCACATGGATCGGCAAACACATGTATATTCCATGTGCGATGTGACTTTCTAGATTTTTTCTTGGTATTGAAATCCAGACAGAATTTACATATTTCTGGAGGATGGGTATGGCGCAAAGTGCCAAAGGCAAAACTTTAGATGTTAAAGTGCACCAATTGTTTTTCCTTCTAGCAAGAATTTGAATTTGTGTGATCCTGGGACACGCGGGGTTCGGTAGTCTTCGTTGCGGTCAAAAAAGAATATCAAATGCACATCATTGTTTATTTCGTAACCGTATTAAGTAAATTAATAAGATTTTAATACCGTCTTTTATGGCCATCTTATTGATTTTCGATATTTCCGTCACTCGAATTTTACATAACAAATATTTTACCATAGAAAAAAGCACAGAAAATTCCCTTTGGTCTCTTCTTCTATAAAGGCTTTCGCTTCTTTGCTCGAAGATTTTTCCATTTTACATCTTGATATCTAAAAGTACACGAGAAATCTAGCGAGTCTCAAATCTGCCGTATTGGAATATACATTTAATGAAAGAAATACACCTGGCTTGTGTGAAAATAATTTGAGAAAAATATAATATAAGGAAAGAGGGAGAAAATGCAGTATAAAATAGATACAAAAGAGAGGGGGGAGAGGGGGAGAAATACCCCTGCTACATCTCATTCAACTCTGTCTTCCTCTTATACTACTTTTGCTAAATACATTTCCTCACACTCTAACTTCTCCAAACACAATTCTTTCTTTATATATATAATAATAGAAAGTCGGATGAAGATGTGAAAATTTTGTGATTTCCTATTTTACCGCTTGACTTTGACTATTTCCTTTTTCATCAAATTTGCCTTATTGGTGTTTTAGAGAATATAGTTTGGTGGTATGGGCAAACATGTAAATTTAGCTATGAGCAAAACTTTTGTAGACCCATTTTGTCATTCATATCAAGTTTTGTAGAAGTTTGGTGGTATGGGTAAACATGTAAATTTAGCTATTTATAAAAATTGATATTATAAATGTAGCTATGTAAATTTAGCTTTGCAAATAAATACCATATTTTATCATCATATAAATTCATACAAAAATATAAAAAGTAAAATAAAAATTAAAAAAAACCTACAATTTTGTCTATTTTTGGATTCAAGTAAGTTTTTGATATTTAGTTTATATGATAGTTATCTAAAAAATTCTAAGAATTAGATTTTTTTTTTAACGTAACCATCAATTTCGTAAGCCAAAAATAAAACACAATTTAAGATTTTTTGGGTAATTTCTTATTATGAAATCCGTGTAGATGAATATAATTATGAAATTTTTTTTGTGATTTTTTTTGAATATAATTATGATTTTTTTTATAATTTCTTATTGTGATAAATACCATATACTTCATCCGCTACAAACAAATTCCACGAACTTTCGATATTTTTCAGATAAATGCCATTGAGTTTGTCCGCTACAAATATATTTCATGACTTTTGAAGTTTTCAGATAAACATTATGGACTTTGTTAGTACAAATAAATGAAATTTCAATATTTTTTTCAGATTATCATGAACTTTGTTTCATTGCATATAAATATCATCTAAGTCTATGGATGATATGCAAATCCCCCGCAGCCGTGGGGTTTTACCCTAGTCAAACTAAAAACAATAATAAAGCCCAGCACAACAAATCCCCAGTCAACTTCCCACCATCATCGATGTCCTCGCCATGAATGGTGTTGACAGATAGATTGTTGATGGGAATAGGGATTTCAATTGGGACTGGCAAAGAGAGAAGGAATGAGAGAGGGGGAAGGGGGGTTTCTCCTATTTTTGTGGATTCAGATCCTCTCCGGTACCAATAGGCAATAGGCAATGGAGAGTCCAGCGAAAATAAATCAACCGTACCAAGAGGCAATTTTAGAGTCCAGCGAAAATAAATCAACTGTAGGATTTGATCTAAGGGCTACGAACTATAAGTTGAGACCCACTTGGATAGCTTGGACCTGCCACCAATGGAAATACTAACCAAGTTTTCTCGGGGAACAGTGGCATGAGAAGTTCTCAGGGCCATTAATACCATTCTATAATGTGGATGGTTTGGCAAAATGGAGTATTGAATCAACTCAATTTGGTGGCGAATGCCTATAGTGCCTAGATGCTCGATCCAAAAGTTTCATTATGTTTTATATATTACTGTAATTTCAAAACTTTATTTGACCCGTTGAGAATATTAATACGCTTGGAATAGTTATTCAGGGGTCATGCTTGTGGGGCGCGGTTAAAATATATTTCTCATATCAATACAAAATCCTTTGACAAATTAATTTCCGCACCTTTTTTTTAAAGAATGTAAGCGGGTTAAATTAATGCCCTTATTTTTCCTTTAACATTTCTCGAACATGTGTGAAAATGATAAAGAAAAAAGGCAAAAAATCATACCTGGCTTGTGTGTGAATGATTTGAGAAAAAATGTAGTGTTAAAAAACAAAGAGATACCTTGTTTACATAAAGTTGGCTCCTACTCTTAGTGTGCGCTCAATTTAACTAGTGTGCTGGATCTCATCTACTCCCATATATTTGCAACAACAAAGCTTTAATGAGCTTATTTTTTAAGAATTCTTGTTGTGCCTTCTGAGAGCTCCTCCATGACTGACCCTGCTCTAGATTCTATTACATGGTATCCTTTGCATTGAGGGTGACAATTTATAATACATTTGTTTGCCTATACATTCTTACTGAAGCTAAAATCTGTTCATACACCTGGAGATATTGCAGTAAGTTTTTCCGTCTCCTTTTCACTCTTCCTCCCCTTCTTCTTTTGTGGTCTCTGTTTCTTTTTTTATATGCTATTCTTTTTCTTTGTTTTGTTCTTTGCTTTCTTGTTTTGTTGTTTTTGTTTCAGGTACCCATGCTCCAGTTCGATAAAGGTTGGAGGTGGGAATGATGGAAGTTGATGCTCCCCTTGTTGTGCTCCCGCTTTGTACCTTGATCAATTTTGTTTTTTGTCTTCTTTCTTTCTCCTTTTGATCCTGCGATGTTTCTTGGGCAGCATGTACTTGGTTGTTGTTTTTTTCCTGTAATTTGTAAAACCTGGTTAGTTTTTTTATTATAGTTATTGTGAGACGGGTGCGCTGCCCGCTCTTTATTCATCAAAAATAAAAATAAAAATGAAGGGGAAGATATAGACATGCAGCATATAATAAATAGGATTTCCATTTTTACAGTCCACAGAAACCAAAATACCTGGCTTTTATGTTGTTCTCTAAAAGGACATTTTGCCTAAAATAGCAAAAGATCATCATTTTCACCTTTCTTCGAAGTGAACACATTCTTCCCATATGTGAACAAATTTCTGCAAAACAAGTTTCATTTTCTGATGCTGACTTGCGGGAACAATAAATTTCATCAACAGAAAATTCTCAACTTCAAATCCTCGTGTTTTCAACAGCAAAGCTAACACAATCCTTATAACAAATAACATCCAACAACAGCTTACATTTCAGCACAAATAAAACACAGGCAAATCAATAAAAACTGAAAGGAATACAGAAATCCTACCACTACAACCTCACTAACAAATGAGAGAACTATAAAAACAGGGCAGCCATTAGACCTACAGCCTGATCTTCACACAAGTTGAAATCTCTATCAAAAAACACCCAAAAGATTAAACGGGGAAAAGAAATCCACGTCAGTGTTCGTCTGTCGTTTTATGGGCGCTCTCTAGAAGCCGTCTATTAGAATTAGAAATCGTCGCATTTTCATTTCCATTGTGCTTCGAGGATCTCTCCGTTTTCAAATCCACAGTGCTCTCCTTGTTTCTTATTGCATCATCATTTACAGAATCAAATATAAAATTTTCTGCTGGAGCAGTACACTGAACATAATCCTCTTCTATCAGCTCTGAAACATACAAAGGTAAATGATAAAAGCGCAGAAATCTACAGAAATCAATGAAAACTAATTGAGAAACTCACCCTGGTTCACGTCATTAATGCCTGATGGAGAACAAGCAGTAACATCTGTGCCTGATGGAGAACAAGCAGTAACATTTGTGCCAAAGACCTCAGTGCCATTTATAGCATATTTTATCTCTTCCCGATTAGCAGCTGTTGGTGTTCGTGTCATTGCTTCCTCAAGTATAGACTCCACTGTGCCTGAACCTTCTACATGAATATTGGTACCATCTGAAATAGTGCACATTTCATTCTTGGTAAATTTAAGAGCTTCTAAAGTTTGCAAAGTAAAATAAGAGGATAGTAGTTATAATCTAAAGCAATAGCCATTTAATCAAGCGCATAGACAATATGCATGCGTACCCGATATCCAAATCCCGATATACAAACTCAACATCCACTAAATAAATTATCAACGAATCTTTCTTGCTTTCTTTTTAAAATTTATAAGGATATTTCTATATTATATACATATTAAAATATATTTCTGTGAAATTCCATGCAATCTGATTAAGCCATAGACGTGCGATGCAAACGAGTGTTTTACAACTGTGCATATGATATATAAGATGGCCTCCAGTCTGTCACGTGCTGCACGTGCATAAAGGAAGTCATAAGATATTGACGGAAGTCGTGAGTTATTTTTCAAAAATTATTATTATATTAGTTTTATAGAGTTGTTTGGAAAATAGTAGGTTGGTGAGATATATTTGACCCTCCAAAACAATAGCCACAAGGCATTCAATCCTACAAAAATACTATATTGCAAACACCCAACGTCCCCTCCCAAAAACTTTTTAAAAAAATGAGTTTGCATTATAATAAGAGAGTAACTAGTTTTCCAAACAAGGTAACATGAAGCAGATACAGGTATTCCCAAATTTATATTTGTTTCTTCAAGTGTATGCAAATAAGAAAAATGGATATTGTTTGAACTTTGAATATCCTTCTGATATTGAACTAAATATACATATTTGGTAAAAATGGGCTCATAGGAATAAATTTATCTATTACTTGTCGTCAAAAAATAATGAACAAAACCCACAAGTTGGATAGTAAAATGGATTAGACCTTTAATTTTGTCTTTTTATATTAAATAAATGGAAACATACAAGATGACATTAGCTTTCCTTGAATTTAATTAAATGTTACTGACGTAATATTGCCTTAGATTTAATTAATAAGATATGGGATATAATAAAGATACACACATGCATGCGTATATGATGTATATGGCATACTCGCATGCGAATACAGATGTATTTCAGATAGTTTATCACTATAGTAGACTTGTCCATTCTCAAAACGGAAATCAGAATATGACCAGGAACTAGTTTAGTTATATTTGTTTGCACCAACAATCCTTTCCTTTATCCTCTTTTCTTCTTTTATTGGTTGCTTGAAATGTTTAGTTGTAAGATGATGTATGATCTTTCTGATGTAATTTTCTTGTTTTGTTATATTTGTGTAAAGACGTATTAGGTCTTCTAATTGAAAATTAGACGGGTTTTCACTTTTTAAGGCCCTGCTCCTTCCTTCAAACAATATATATTTGTTCACACCAAGAATAGTTGATCGACTATATTATATTCTCTACTGAGAAGGCAGCAATAATTAAAAAAATAATACAACTATATAATAAATAGTTAATATAACTATATTTGAAATAATATCACGAATTAGCGAGAACATTTTTTAGCTTTGTGAATGAATTAAGGGTTGAACTTCTCAGAAATAAACAAAAAAGAATAAATAACTTGTAAAACCAAAACTGATGGTTAGAAAATAATTAAATTCTTTTGGCTGCTCATCAATATGGATCTTGAAAAAATTAAAATAATTTACAATCCCTTCAATCTAGACTCCTTAATGTGAAATTTTTCTGGGCAGCTCCCTCATGAGCAAACCATTGATTACCAAGAGAGCATTTTCTAGCCAATTTAGTTTCTTAGACAGATCTGGTCTTGACCTCAGATGCCTCTGCTAGAAATTTGGCACCAAAAAATAGATGGCTGGGTCAACAGTAGATGATAACTGGCAATCAGCTCTAAAGGGTTAGTAAATTTTGGCTACTCTCTCATTCCAGTCTCAGGAATTGGAGTTCTCCTGACCACCATCATATTGATGGAAAAGATGTAATTACATGAAATATATGAGATATCATGATTATCGTTTCCTTATTAGAAAGTTTAATGAAATGCTGCATTTTTATAACATCATTAATATCTCTTCAAGGAACATATCTAAAATCGAACCAGAAGTTGATATATAGTTGATGGGTATAAATAAGATTTGAAATAAAAACTACAGAGCCAATTAAAGAAAAAAAGATGACAGAAAAAGAAGAACTTAATATCACCTTGAGAGTCCTCGCCCGCATAAGATTTGGTGACTGCTGGTGCTTCTGCAGTATTTATTTCAAAAAAATCTCCATAATTGTCATGATCCATTTTTTCTTCGTCATGTGCCTGGTGGCTAAAGTGAGCTATGTCATCTGCTACTTCACTATCCTTATGAAACAAGTCTTCTACAAGGAACTGCATTGGACCAGGAGCAGTCCAAGTTTCTTCAACATTAAAATTCTGCTCAAAGCTTTCAAATGTACCTGCACGTATGGACACCCTTCATTTAATCTATAGTTGCTGATTAGAAAAAGAATAGGCTTAATGCCTAACCCACCTTCATGTACATTTAACTCTTCGGATTGAAAGTAAGTTTTAGAACTTGAATCAGTGATTGCTGCAGCCAAAGTTTCTCTACTTATCAATAGTGGTTGATCTTCGGCAGGCAACTCTTCAATATTTCCAGAAATCTCTCTGGACTCAGATTCTGCAAGTCTAGCACTAGAGTTTATATTACTGAAATTTGGACCCTCTTCTAGCTCTACATCATTGTCATTGTTGCCATTGTCTGCACTCTCACTTTCAATTTCAGACAGTCCGGTAGTATCAACCGCATTCAACTTGTCATCTGAAAAAAAACTACTTCAGAATTCAATTTAGGGGGGGGGGGGATAAGAATGTTATTGTACCCTCTTCTACAAGCAAAAATGTGCAAATGATAATACGTAAGAAAAGAGAAGCTTGATAGTCAAAAACAGGAGCTCTTTTGCTTATCTCATACCTTTAAATTCAAAAGTATCCGCAGTCATTAGAAATATGCTCTCGGATGTAGAAGGTTGTTCTTTGCGACTCTCCATTATTATGGTGGTTTCCAATACACTTGCGGGCTTGATCGGAGAAGCTTGTGCTCTTTCTTCCTCATAAAATTCTTCTGCCGCAGCAAGGGAATCGTTTTGGTTATCAAGTTCTTTGGGGACATAAAGGGGTAATCTCGGCTCCACGTTCTCTCCTATTTCCTTTCCATCATCTGAATTGGCAAAGGATGTAGGAGATAAATCAGTAAAGCAAGTGCCTGGTGATTTAGCCAACCCAAGACTTCGCCCGACAAAAGTCTCCTTTTCGCATGTAGCTGTCTCTGTAAGAGTAAACAGAGCTCAAGAAACAACACAGGTGTCTTTCTAGCCTAATTGATGACTTTAAAAAGAGCAAGACTTAAATATGATGACTCTAGTATATAAAGGTTCCAAGCCAATTCATATCAGGAAAGTGAAATAGCTAAAGTCAGACAGTTAATATTACAGGTTTATGGAAAGCAGCTCACATAAATAAAATTTATCAAGGGAATTGGTCACCCGTATATCTTCACTATGCAAATACACAATTTTCAGCAAAGTACACAGTTTTAATAGGCTGTATTGGCTAGCATTTGAAAATATTTAACAGCCCTGATAGTACAATCTGAGGCAATGGTTTCTAACATTATTAGAGGCAAAAATTGCTAAAAATTTGGCAACTTATTTAATTCACCTTTGCATTCTTGTTGTTTTACCAGAGGAATGAAACTGATGGAAGATAATAATAATAAAAACTTCCTTATTTTCTAGACTCATTTTCTCCAGAAGATTTTTCAGTATTATCTTCATCTAATAGATCTTTATTGGACAGTTAGGCAAACTCGGAGCTGTTGAAAAGGAAAATGTAACTAATATACTGCATGTAATAAACAGACCATTAATTCTACTGATATTAGAAGAGGCCCAAGATCCTAAATTTTCAAATGTTCGAGGACATTCCAAAAACATCAATACAAGAGCATGGCATCCTAAAACTACTAATTGGAAAATAAAAAAATGAACAACTGGTCACACTCACCATTTCCAATAAATGTTGACGAGGGAGATTTCCCAAGTGGAAGGACCCTCTCTTCTCCTGGCAAAAGAAAATACAATTCATAAGTTCCAAATGAAAAACTGTATATACCGCAGATTGTCTGTACAGATTAACAATCTAAACTTGCTAAGGACCCAATAGTTGCCATTGGTTTTGCACCTGATCCTTCAATCTCAACATCAGTTAGTTTGTTCGTGGATCTGGCAGTTTCTGGCAGATTTTCAGCAATCACATTAAGTTGATCAACATACTCGTGTTCTCTAGGTGCTGATCTGGGACTTCTGTCCAGATAATTTACACCAAGATTTTCTGTCACGTTTACCGTAGCAGCCCTTGCATCCTCATTATCTGCTAACATTCAAGACGAGCTATTAAATTATAAACTGTTCGGTTGAAATAATTAATAATAGATTTTCGGATATCACATTATTATCGATGTAGCGAATATGGTGTATAAAATATAATTCAACTACTAGATTATATAGCTTAGAAAAACAGCTAATTGTACGGACAAGTAGTGCAGCATTCTGCATTTCGTTTCTACTGAACACCTTGAGCTTTTTAATTCAAAGAAATGGGTTTTAAGATTAATCCGTGAAGTTAATAATGTAGTTACCGCAATTGAATGTAGACTCACCAGTCTCACCCTAATTCAGGATACTCTATAAAATGCATTTAAAAAAATTGAAAAGGGTGTACAGTAAATAGAAGCAAAGTCATTACCACATATTATATAGATGGAAATTTTACATGGCATCTTACTAACCGGGAATAATAGGAAAATTCTGAATGTTCGCTTGCTCAGTTGCATCTTCACGTGATACAGGTGCTTCAGTGCTGCTTATAGGCAAATTTTCTTCATGACAGGTGAAAGACACAGGTAAAGTAGGTAAATCAACTTCCTTGACCACTTTCTTGTCTTCTAAGAAATTTGTATCAGCTAAAGATCTGTTGTCATTAGTGAAAGAAGAAAATCCTGTATATTCCTCATCAACATCGGAGAACCTATCTTCTTTCTCCATTTGATTCACTGACTTGCCGGTAGCATCCAGCGATTGAATAGTGCTCGTATGGTCAGGTTCCATAAAAGCATCCTTCCAGTTCTCTTCAGCATCCGCTGTATCTTTATCATACAAATTCTGAGTAAAATCGGATTGTAATTCAGCCACAACATCCTCAGATGATGAGTGAGGTGGATGTTCCTTCAATTGATCATTAGGCGAAGATGGTCTCAGCTCATCTTCATTCCCTTCAACATCATTCTTGCCGTCTGAAGTTTCAGTATTAACATTCCCGGCAACTAATGGACTAGAAGATACCCAGGTTTCCTTAATTGTTTCCGGGGATCCTTCATATAACTGTGAATAACCACGAGTAGGAGATTCGAATAACTCCACAGCATCACACTCCCCATGAGTAAATTGATCTCTTAATAATGTATCTGTGTCTGCATTCTTATTGTCAAATATTCTTTGAATGCTCGATAAATCTCCTGCGTCCCTATCTACTGTCAAAGGAACCTCCAATGGGTTACCTGCAGAGCATGATAAATATCACATAGAATTTAATTAAAAAGTAGAATGAAACAAGTACAGCACTCAGAATACTGAAAACATCTTAACTTACGAGAATCACTTGCTTCAATGAGAAAACCATCAGAAGGAGAAGATTCTTTGTTCATAGCAGGAATTTCTACATAAGTAGACTTGCAAGACAAAGGTGTGCCAGCAGTATTTGTTCCCACTTTCAAATCAGGTTCTTCGACAACAAGATCATTAGGCGAAGATGGTCTCAGCTCATCTTCATTCCCTTCAACATCATTCTTGCCGTCTGAAGTTTCAGTATTAACATTCTCGGCAACTAATGGACTAGAAGATACCCAGGTTTCCTTAATTGTTTCCGGGGATCCTTCATATAACTGTGAATAACCACGAGTAGGAGATTCGAATAACTCCACAGCATCACACTCCCCATGAGTAAATTGATCTCTTAATAATGTATCTGTGTCTGCATTCTTATTATCAAATATTCTTTGAATGCTCGATAAATCTCCTGCGTCCCTATCTACTGTCAAAGGAACCTCCAATGGGTTACCTGCAGAGCATGATAAATATCACATAGAATTTAATTAAAAAGTAGAATGAAACAAGTACAGCACAACAGAATACTGAAAACATCTTAACTTACGAGAATCACTTGCTTCAATGAGAAAACCATCAGAAGGAGAAGATTCTTTGTTCATAGCAGGAATTTCTACATAAGTAGACTTGGAAGACAAAGGTGTGCCAGCAGTATTTGTTCCCACTTTCAAATCAGGTTCTTCGACAACAAGATCATTAGGCGAAGATGGTCTCAGCTCATCTTCATTCCCTTCAACATCATTCTTGCCGTCTGAAGTTTCAGTATTAACATTCTCGGCAACTAATGGACTAGAAGATACCCAGGTTTCCTTAATTGTTTCCGGGGATCCTTCATATAACTGTGAATAACCACGAGTAGGAGATTCGAATAACTCCACAGCATCACACTCCCCATGAGTAAATTGATCTCTTAATAATGTATCTGTGTCTGCATTCTTATTGTCAAATATTCTTTGAATGCTCGATAAATCTCCTGCGTCCCTATCTACTGTCAAAGGAACCTCCAATGGGTTACCTGCAGAGCATGATAAATATCACATAGAATTTAATTAAAAAGTAGAATGAAACAAGTACAGCACAACAGAACACTGACAACATCTTAACTTACGAGAATCGCTTGCTTCCATGAGAAAACCATCAGAAGGAGAAGATTCTTTGTTCATAGCAGGAATTTCTACATAAGTAGACTTGGAAGACAAAGGTGTGCCAGCAGTATTTGTTCCCACTTTCAAATCAGGTTCTTCGACAACAAGATCATTAGGCGAAGATGGTCTCAGCTCATCTTCATTCCCTTCAACATCATTCTTGCCGTCTGAAGTTTCAGTATTAACATTCTCGGCAACTAATGGACTAGAAGATACCCAGGTTTCCTTAATTGTTTCCGGGGATCCTTCATATAACTGTGAATAACCACGAGTAGGAGATTCGAATAACTCCACAGCATCACACTCCCCATGCGTAAATTGATCTCTTAATAATGTATCTGTGTCTGCATTCTTATTGTCAAATATTCTTTGAATGCTCGATAAATCTCCTGCGTCCCTATCTACTGTCAAAGGAACCTCCAATGGGTTACCTGCAGAGCATGATAAATATCACATAGAATTTAATTAAAAAGTAGAATGAAACATGTATAGCACAACAGAACACTGAAAACATCTTAACTTACGAGAATCACTTGCTTCGATGAGAAAACCATCAGAAGGAGAAGATTCTTTGTTCATAGCAGGAATTTCTACATAAGTAGACTTCGAAGACAAAGGTGTGCCAGCAGTATTTGTTCCCACTTTCAAATCAGGTTCTTCGACAACAAGATCATTAGGCGAAGATGGTCTCAGCTCATCTTCATTCCCTTCAACACCATTCTTGCCGTCTGAAGTTTCAATATTAACATTCCCGGCAACTAATGGACTAGAAGATACCCAGGTTTCCTTAATTGTTTCCGGGCGACCTTCATATAACTGTGAATAACCACGAGTAGGAGATTCGAATAACTTCACAGCATCACACTCCCCATGAGTAAATTGATCTCTTAATAATGTATCTGTGTCTGCATTCTTATTGTCAAATATTCTTTGAATGCTCGATAAATCTCCTGCGTCCCTATCTACTGTCAAAGGAACCTCCAATGGGTTACCTGCAGAGCATGATAAATATCACATAGAATTTAATTAAAAAGTAGAATGAAACATGTACAGCACAACAGAACACTGAAAACATCTTAACTTACGAGAATCACTTGCTTCGATGAGAAAACCATCAGAAGGAGAAGATTCTTTGTTCATAGCAGGAATTTCTACATAAGTAGACTTGGAAGACAAAGGTGTGCCAGCAGTATTTGTTCCCACTTTCAAATCAGGTTCTTCGACAACAAGATCAGAAAAGGTTTTAGTACAAACTTCAGTATCAGATATGACTGGATCAATAATCGTTGTTGCTTCATTGTCTGCTGTGACAGCATCGCCTGCCATAACATCGCTCAGATCATCAGCTACTAGTTTCGAATCATTATCAGATGTCAAGGAAACTCCTTGTTCCAAGCTTTTGCAAACCAAAGTTGATCCACCAGCATCTGCTGCTTCATGATTAATTTCAACTTCCAAACTAGACCCTTCAAGATCAATTTGAGGAGAAGTTTCCAAATCAGTTGTGAGTGATACATTTTCGGGACTTTTCAACGGAAATTGAGGAGTTGAGATATGAATTGTTTCTTCATGCTCGATGTCAGCATCCAATGCTAAATCTGGTTCCTTAAAATGAACCACAGTAGAAATTTTAGTATGAATTGTTGTTGGCATTTCTTCAAGTCTTTCTAGAGGTACTAAAGGGGTGGTGATATTTTGTGACTCCGACGTTCTTTCAGCCTCCATGGGAGCATCAACATTTGAAACATTCTCTTCTAAAGAACTTTGAGAGGTTTTCTCAGCGATAGCTATTGATCCAAGTGGTTTAGAAGCTTCAACCTCGTTCCCACCTAGAACATCCTGCTCTTCATACATATGACTTGATAGCTTAATATCCGTATGTTTTTTCCCCAAAGAGCTTTTACCTTTCATGTGCGAGTCATTTTGAATGCCTTCAAACAATTTTGAACCTGTGTGTGGAGAGCATAATCTTGGACTTTTTCTTTGTGGACTAGTTGGGCTTGCCTTGATCGTTCCTTTGCTACCAACTTCTCGAACAATTTCGTCTTCTTTGGAAACTGCATCCCTCGTTCTCTTCTTATACTCTTTTCCTAACAAGACAGATGAAATGCATGATTCATCATGCTTAGAAGCACTTCGTGTTGATCTCCTTGGAAGTTCTTTATCATGTTCATGTGCTGCTTCATTAGCGTCTCCCGGTTTTGCAGGCACTGATAAAGGTGTGTCAGTTTCCAACATATTATGCTTCAAGGAACTGCGGGTTGATCTCCTGTTGGACTCGGAGACGACTGGACTGCCAGATACAAAAGCTAATGAATCTCCATCTTTAGAAGTTGAAACCTCTACTTTCTTTGCAGATTTGTCCTTGTGAACCGCTTCATTGACTTCGGCTAATTTTTCAGCTTCCACTAAATTCCCATCTTCCAACACCTTTGAAGAGCTACGGGAAGATCTCCTTACTGACATGGTCACAGCTGGGCTACCTGCTACTGATTTTGTCGAATCTCCGTCTTTCAAAACAGAATTCTTCAATTTCGTTCCAGATTTTTTCTTACTTACTGTTTTATTATGGTCGCCCAATTTTTTAGCTTCAACTAGAATCCCACCTTCCAACAACTCTAAACTACTACGAGTTGATCTCCTTATTGACTCAGATACTGCCGGGCTACCATATACTAATTTTGACGAATTTCCATCCTTTAAAGCATATTCTATTGATTTCTTATACGATTTTTCTTTAGTAACTGATTCATTCTCTTTGCTTAATTTTCCGGCTTCCAGTACAATACCATCTTCCAACACCTTTGAAGAACTGCGAGTTGATCTCCTTGCAGGTGAAGTCAAAGTTTCGCCTTCTGGCAAAATTGCAATTCCCATTTTTGAAGCAGGCTTCTTTGATTCCTTCCCTGATTTCCTCTTTCCAACTTCATCATCATTGCCTAAAGTTTCTACTTCTGGCAAAGACTCTACTTCAGACAACTTCGAAGAACTGTGAATTGATCTCCTTGAAAGCGTGGTGACGTCTTCATTCACCGTCAAAATCACTGTTGACTCCACTGTTTTTGAAGCATAAGCCTTTGGTTGTTTTCTTCGCTTGTCGTTTCTAATTGCTTCAGCACCACCGTCTAATTTTCCAGCTGAAGGTGAGTGAGCATCAACTTCCAACAATTTAGAAGAGTTTCGTGCCCATCTCCTTGTAGGTTCAGCTGCGACTTCGCTATCAGCTAGGGAGGCTGTTGAAACTCCTCGCTTCCTGTTAACAGGCTTTCCAACAACTGGAATACAAGTCCCATTTTCCAACAAAGATGAAGAGCTACGAGTTGATCTCCTTATGGGCACTTCAACATCCGCCGACAAGGTTGTTAAGCCTCCTTGACCCTTTGCTTGCTTCTGCGATTTGACAGGTTCGCCTCCTTTGATTAATTTCTCATCTTCAAACAAGGCTGAAGAACTACGAGTCGCTCTCCTTATAGGCTCTGCTACAGCTTCAACAGAATGGCCCTTTGCTTGCTTTACCGATTTTGCCTTCCCGGTTTCTTCACCCTCTTCATTCGATTTTTCAACAGCTGAAGAACTGAGTGTTGATCTCCTTGTTGCCACGGCCACAACTTTATAATCCGATGTTATATCTGCAGAGTCTCCTCCCTGCTTTGAAGCCCAAGTCTTTCCTTGGCCCTGCGCCTTCACATCTCGAAACTCCAAGGTATTAGCATTCGATCTCTTTGCAGCACCTCCTCCATCTAAAACTTCGGTATCACCTTTTCTACGTTTCTTGGACCTGCCAACATCAACTTCTTCAGCAGCCACACTTTCCTCTAACGTCGCATTAATCCGGCCAAGCTTTCTCGGAGCAGCCTTGTCTTCGACTAAGCCATCATCTCGAGATCTTTTTCGGAGATTTCTCCATCCAACAGCCACATCTTCTACCAACAAAGCCACGGACTTTTCGCTTTCTTCCTTCTTATCGCTACCTTTTCTCTTCTGGGTGGTCCTCGGATTCTCAACTGTAACTACCCTATTTCTCAGAGCTCTAGCTGTAGGAATCGGGTTGTCGTTTTCTCGAACGCCTTCCGAGCTCTCTCTCGAGTTTTTCTTCCTCTTCTCAATAACAGGAGACCACACCACAGCCTCAGCCAACCCACGAGACCTCGTGCTTCTCTGCTGAATCCCAGTGACATTCTTTGGACTCTCAAGACTCGATTTCTCAAGTTCGGGTGCAACTCCAGACCTCCTTCTAATCGACTTCCTCTTCGGTTTTCCAACTGGTCTTCCTCTAAATTCCTCAAAATCGTTCTCATCTTCATCTTCAATCACAAAACTAACCTTTTTCGAATTGCCTTCGCCATTGCTCCCTCCAGAGCCCTTCAAGCAACCCTTCCTCTTGTTTTTCTCCTCGTTCTGTTACAAATTAGGTAAAATTTTCTAACAAAAATAAACCAAAACAAATTTGAATGAAAAAAATGAGATTTTTAATAGATAGTTACCTCAAGAATCGAAGAGAGACTTGCAATCATCTGAGAATTAGTGGGATTCGCAGCAAGGCCATGCTTTTTGCAAAGGGCTTGGAGTTCCTTTCTCGTCATCGATTTGAAATCCATCTCGAATCGAAGAAAGGGGAAAATTCAAAACCCTAATTCACTTGAATCGCTTCTACGAAAAGGGGGAATTCGTAGCTAACCTCAGATTTTTCTGCTGCCTTAATTTATTGGAAAATTAAGAGAATAATTGTTGTTGGAGTCGAGGGATCGAGAGCGTGAGGAACTGCATCGAAAGAGGAAATTTGAGATTAATTTTTGAATTGGGGATGGGATAAAATTGGGTAAAGTCGCACTTGGGGAAGAGAGAGGACACGTGGAGGGGTGTGGTTGGCTGTCTTTTTTGTTTATCAACCGATTGGTAAATCGTGATAGATGAACAGCGGTGATTTTTTTGGAAAACGGTGGCGCCATGTTATTCTCTCATATCGGCAATACAACATATGTACAAAACATCTAGAATATGTCAATACCAAAATCCTCCTATTTTAAATAAATTTTGACCATTCTTTGCGATTTTGGATAAATTTGAACCGTTGGATCTAATAGCATGGATACTAGTGTTGCTCTAATAGCAGCCACTCCGGATCCGATTTTTTGGGCTCAAACATGATGAGCATTTCGAGGTTTTTCGAGATAACCATATTGAAATTAAAAATGTCATGTTAAGTCTCAAATGTTTTGCATTTATATACCTTATTGATTTTTTTGTCGCACTTAAATACCCTAGAGTACAAGCTGTATGGATTTTGTTTGAAATATTGGTATTTTTTTCTAGCCAGTCGAAGCTAGCATGATAAGCATTCCGAAATTTTTACATTACTAATTCAACGGTGAAAAAATGATAGAATCGCATGAAATTGGGTGTATCCACATATGATAGATGTCGATTGTCGGAAAAAATGGAGGTTGTATTTTTTCGACGCCATGGGAGAAAATTCCCGCATCTCTCCTCTCTCTCTTTATCTCAAAAAATATATATAAGCATCAGCTCAGTTGGTATGGACATTTCTTTTCTTGGAGAGAGTGCGGGGTTCAAACCATAATAACCCCCATAAGGGAAGTGGCCATAAATTAATTCTATCGGGCCAAATTCATGGATCCACTGGATGCGTGTGTGTTGTGTGCTCATGTGTGGTGTGCAGTTATGTTGGGATTCATTAGCTTGATTGCATTAATTTATTAAGCCCAAAGCTAAAGAAAAACACGATGTGTACTTTTGGCAGGCGTGTTGTAGCTTAATTATAAAAGTTTTGTGATAATTTCTTCATTAATTTAACTACATGTATCATACTTGTAAAAAACAATGTTAAGAAATCAAGTTTCTTAAAAGAAAATAGCTAATCTATTATATTTTCTCTACTGGTATTTTTGGCAGGTATGTTGCATGTAAGTATAGAAATTTGTATGATAAATTTCTGTATTAATTTAACTACGTGTATCATACTTATAAAAAATAATGACATGACAATTTGATTACGTGCATCGTTCTACTGAAATAGCAATAACATGACATTTTAGTTAGCATTGCACATAAAATTACGGTGTCTTTTTGGGTTGATTACTATATATAACAACCCAAAGTTTCACCCATATTATAGCATATACCTTATTGATTCTTTTCCTATGTTGATATACCATATAGTATGAATCGTTACCGCTTAACTACCCTCCGTTAACGATCAGTTAGAATATTCTCAAATAGATTCTCATATGCTTAACATGTGACTTTTTTGGGCTTTTTTGTCCCTGACCATATAAAAAAAATGGCTTTTAAATACGCGGCCTTCTTTAAAAATTCTTTTGTGTGTTAAGGCAAAGTAAATTGGTAATTTCATTCTCTTGATTTTCTTCCCATTCATGATTCTTCTCTTGATCTACCCTAAATTGTGGGGTATTCTTTCTCATCCTCCTCATTTTTTTTTGCTAAAGGTAAAGCCAAAAAGTCCAAATTTTTATATATTAAAATAAAATATAGTTATAAAAGAAAATTGAATACAAAAAAACAAGATCAAAACCATCACGAACCAATAGCTCATCCTTTTTAGTTGATTTATCCCAAATTGACCCCAAATTGAGGATTCTTCTTCCCCTTTCTCAAAATTTGAGTGGATCGTCAATATGATTTTAAAATTTGCAACTAGATTAGTAAATCACATCTAGGTAGGTTGAAAAGAAGTAAAGAATTCACAAGGAAAAATTGGGGGTTAACGACATAAAGTGAAAAACGCAAACATTTTCCATCTTAAAGCTTAAGATCTTCAGAGATAGCGATTTTTTAATGAAGGGGTCGAAGAATGCCAAGCTTTTTCCCTCTCTTTCTTCATTCTCATTACTTGCAGATTTGAGGAAGCTGGGGTCCATGGGTTTTTAACATCTTGGTTTGGAGAAAATTGGGAAAGAAATGATAAAAAATTAGGATATTTTTAATCTAGCTCCTTACAAGTATATATAAGGGCATCAAGGTCATTTAATTTTTCTGTTATTGTCGTATGGGGGTAAAGCACGTTTTCATATTTTAGGCTGTTATAACGCAGGGAAAAATAACAATAGGATATATAAGTGCAACATGAGTGTAACTTCAGGATAATATATAGCAATTAATCATATTTTTGTTTGATTTTTCTGAAAAAATAAGAAGGGACATTACCAATCAGTTACAAATTAGCCCTTCCTTTTTCCCTATAACAGCAGAGGTAATACAAACCCCAAGTATGCAGTTGGGATCACTAATTAAAGGTCTCTTTTTTCCATAAATATTAGAAAATTCTTCCCATTTGCTTGCTGAATCTATCCACATCATCAACCTATTTATATATGTTAGCATACTCAAATGAATTCAAATTTCAAACCCCTCATTTTGCTTCTCTCCACACATACATTTAGGCATCAATATCGAAACCATCATTTTCAATTTCAAAAGATATTTCCATACATGTATTATCAAACCTCTATATTTAAAGAGAAAATGGAATCTCCTGACACATGAGCATATTTCCTCCCATGGCATCGAAAATGTCAGCACTCCATCAATTTTTTTGACGATTGACACCCATCATCTTCATCTTCGTTGTCCAAGTGATTACACCAAATTTGAAGTGAAACCAAGACCTTTTCAACGTCGAAAAGGTGTTGGATTCGCTTCAAATTGGGGTATCCACATCTTAGACAACGAAGATGAAGATGATGTACATTGATCGTCAAAAAAATTGGTGGAGAGCTGACCTATTCGACCCCAGATGGGTGGAAATTTCCTCATGTAGCACCTGAGATTCCGTTTTCTTCTATTTAGATCATATAATATTTGTTTAAACCATAAAATATCTATTACACATTCACATGCAAAAAATATTAATCTTTAATTCCACTATTATAGGACAAAAGGAAGGGCGTAATTTAATTTTAAACTTGATTGGTGACGTGGCTTCTTATTATTTTAGAGAAATCAAATAAAAAAACATTATTGTTTTGTGTGCAATACACATAAGAAAATACCATATCATTATTATTTTACAAGCGTGATGCACGTAATAAATTGTCACATCATTATTATCGTACAAGTGCGATGCACACAGTTAAATTAATAAATCATTTTATCATAAAATTTTCTATAATTACGTGCAATACCCGTGCCATAAACGCTATTTTATTATAACTTGAACATAAGAGGGACATGAGAAATCTTCTTATCTTTTCCGATTAAAAAACAAAAAAACAAAAAATTTCCTTTATGTTTTTCTTAATTACTAGCGGTAAACCCTACGCGATGCAGCGGGTTATGGAATAATCTGTGAAAATAATATTTATTTGTGGAAAAAAAACCCACGGTACTTATCCGAAAAAACGTTGAAATTTAATGTTTTTTATTTTTAACGGACAAAACCATAGTATTTATATAAGAAACGTTGAAATTTATTGATATAACAGACAAAGTCCATAGAATTTATTTGAAAAACATTGAAAGTTTATGGTGTTTTTTATAACGGGCAAAGTACATGGTATTTATTTGAAAAGGGGAAGTTAATTGTATTTTAATGAATATCTAGTGCTATTGACTTATAAAACACTGAAAGTTTATATTACCCATTTGTAAACAGAGCAAATCTATGGTATTTATCTGAAAAATAGCGAAAATTAACGTTATTTATTTGTAATGGAAAATGTCCATAATATTTATCTGGAAAACGATGAAAATTAACGATATTTATTCGTAATAGACAAAACCCATGGTATTTATGTGGAAAACGTTGGATATTTATGGAATTTTTTTATGGACAAAATTCTTGGTATTTATTTAAAAATAGCGAAAGTTCATCGTATTTTAATGAAAATCTAATAATATTTATGTATAAAACATTGAAAGTTTATGGTATTTTAAGAAAAACCTATTAGAATTTTGAATTGATGGTATACTTGTAATTATTGAAATTTTTTGAACTAATGGCACATTTGTAAATAATGAGAAGTTGAAATTATGGCAAACTAGTAAATAATGAGAAGTTGGCAAAACTTTGCCTTGAACTGTCTAAGATACCCCCGCCAAAATATTAGAATTTACAAAAAAATACCAAAATTTTTGCAAACAAATATTTTATTATTATGAGCACTTTGGAGATATCACCAAATTTCCATTTCTTATATATTTTTCTATTAATATACTAGTAGGCCCCGTGCGATGCACGGGATTAAACCATTAAATTTCATATTTCATTGTTCGCAATAGTATGGTATATGATTGATGAGAAAATTTAAGACCCCTTTTCTTTTGCTCTATAATAGTGAAGATAAACCAAGTGTTTACGCTAAAACCCCAAAAACTAAAAGATGAGTCACCTTGCGAAATTAAAAAATATAAGATTCTGCTCGGTACATGGAATGCAAAATTACCGGGAATTCTCGTATTCCCGGGATTGGGATGACCGGGCATCCAATTCCAAGAAATCTTGCATTAACATACTTGGAAAATTTTAATCATTCCTAATAATATATGTATGTATAACCGTCGACCGACGGTGAGGTCGGTGGATGAGCGGCAACGAACGACCGATCGGCGGCGAGGACGACGGCGGGCCGACGGACAACCAGCGATGAACTACAGCGGGCCGACGGACGACCAGCGATGAACTATGGCCGGCCGGCGACGAACGTCCGATCGGTGGCGGGCCGGCCGGCGGAGAACGTCTGATCGGCGGTCGGCCGGACAATGAACGATCTGCGACGACCGACAGTCTGTCACGTCCCGCTTCACAAAAAACGGTAACGAGTACATGATGAGGCCCGCAACGTATTTATTTCAAGAAGATTTTTTCTCGCAACAAATACGTTAAGCGTTTAGTAAGTAACATAAATATAATAAGAATAAACAATAGAATGAAAATCCAACAACTAATTATTACATTCGAAATTCCATAGAGTTTAATAGTGACACAATATTTGAAACAAGATACAATAACAAGCTAATGCCTAAACAAGAGGCATACAAAAATGAAAAGCTGAATGGAACTAGTCGTCCGCTTGCGAAGAAAGTTGCGAAAACTCCTCTTCCGACAGTTCTATCTCCTTTGTCCCTAAGTCATTTGACGAACATTCTCAAGAAAGAAAGAAACATGGTAGAATGTCCGTCAGCGAATTTGCGCTCGGTAAGTCCCTAATAAAGGTATGAATTATATACATAAAGTGCAAAACGACAAGCAATATAGTATGAATAGAAATCATGTAAGCGTGAGCAAGTATGACATGGCAATGTGCATGGCAACTATATAAGCTGGCAATGTAACCTGAGCACGGCAATTAAGTATAGCATGGTGTCGATTAATATAAGCATGTAATAAGTAAACATGATAAGTATGAAGTGACTGACAAACTTATCTAGAAGTGGTCATTATAAGGGTAATCTAACCTAAGGTCAGTTTAAGTGTGAGTGTCATCCAATCTCGAGAGTATTCTCAAATCCAAGACTGTAATTCAGGAGCAAGGAAACACGAACCCGAATCAAGAGTGTTAGTAATGGGACTCTAGCCGTCGCTAGAGTATTCATAAACCCAAGGCTATAATACAGGGGTAAGAAAACACGGGCTCTTAAGAGTTCATGTGTTAGTATTCAAGGATTCATGTACTAAGGGGACTCCTGAGATTATATTGAACTCACAACTCAAACTACCCTAATACCTCGCGTATTTTTAAATTGTAGTTAATGTCACAAGCCATGATCGAATCCATGAATACATAAGGGAGCATAAGTTCAATGTCAAGTTTCAAGGTTGAGTTCATGTCAAGATCAAGTATTTATGTCAAATTCAAGTATTCATGGTTCAAATCATGTAATAGATTTATCACATAAGTCATGTAATTTAACAAGTAAAAGTTACATAGCATGAGATGAGACAATTGTAATATCAAAAACATGTCAGACAAGTATATTAGTTTTCGTATCGGTTTGAGACTGCTCATGTAATCTTGAGCCGGCTCACAAGTCCTCTCTGATCATAATTTGGATTTTTGGTTGCAAGAGACGGCTCAAAAGTTCTTGAGCCGGCTCGACTCCCAATATGACATGGTTCAATATATCTTGAGACGACTCAATAATGCTTGAAAGCCATGTGTTCTCTCTGTCTCTATGAGACAGCTCACTATTATGTTGAGCCGCTCGACCATGAGTTAAGACGGCTCAAGTCCAAACTTAAGCCGACTCACGACATGTCTAAAGGTGGGCTTTACCTCTCTGTGTGTATGAGACAGCTCATATTCTGTTGAGCTGGCTCAATGCCTTATCGTTCAAATGATTAGGTTAAGGTTTCAATTACATTTTGAACCAAGGCAATTAAGTATAACAAATTCATATAACATAGTTCTATATTCTAATATCATATAGAATCGTAGATTTCTATTTGTTCCTTGATGATTGAATTCTCCATGAAGGGTTCTCTATCATCTCTGCTAGACTCATGAATATGATTCGATGTAACTATCAAAATCCATAATTGAGTTCCCCGGTTGGGTTGCAGAAGCAATAATAGCAAAGGAAATATATATCCAACCTAGATCGTTTCAAATTACATAAGGGAAAACTACATTTTAACACTTTTTAAAAAAAGAGTATGGAAACAATATGCGAACATAATCTTAAATATGAAACAACAACTAGGTTTAATATTTCATAGGCAACTAAATCTATGCATGAAAATATATTATTGGGAACTACGACGAGACGGGAACAATGGTTTTGTGGAGGGAACACGACAAGGAAAGAGAGAAAAGGAGAAGAAGAGATATTGAGAAGAGGACGAGAACATACTCGTGATGCGATACGATATAACAACTGTATCTCCATTTTAAAAGGGAAAATGACTTAATTCAGAGCTTAGACGTCTAAGAGTTTGGAGATCTTTGATTTGGAGAGGGTAGAATTTCATAGAAGATTTTAGTTTTGGACAGCTATGGATCATAGGGGAGAAGCAATTAAAAGGATAGAGGAATAAAAAGAATAATGACAATTAAAAGAAAGATTGATGGGAAAAATGAAGGGGTGTGGGTTACTGAAATTAATTGGGCGGTTTAGGATGTGAATTGAATAGCCACGAGACCCAAGGGACTCGTTCTCACGGGTTGAGCACGTAAGGTCCAATTTGGCATTCTGGAACGTTTCAGATTCAAGCGAGGACATGAGCCGGCTCAAGAGTGCCTTAAGCCGTCTCATGGAGACAGTGAAGACGAGAGTTAAGACGGCTCAAATTGCTCATAAGTCGTCTCAAGGAGATAGAGAAGCGTTCATTCCAAAGGACTTATTAGCCGGCTCAAACTTATCTGAGCCGTCTCAACCATATATTAATCAAGAAAAGAATATTAATTCAGTCAGTATTTGAATGGAATGACATTTTATTTATTAATACAAAACGATGGTACATGGATTTTAGGGTCATTACACAGCCGGTCGGCAGCGAACGACTGAACGAGGGCGGGCTGGCTAGCGGACGACCGATGATGGGCGGCGGAGTTGGCCGGCTGGCGGGTGATGAGGGAGGCCGGCGGTGGATGATCATTGCTCATTTAATGTTATGCAGGAATATTTTGTGGTAATCTAGGATAAACACATGTTTTGGGGGTAATATGATTGCCACGCCCCGCTTCTCAAAAGAATGCTAACGGCAAGTGACGAGGCCCGCGGCGTATTTATTCCGGGAAAGTCATTTCTTGAAATAAATACGCTAAGTATCTATAAGCAACATAAAGTAGCAAGAATAAACAAAAGAATGAAATCCAATTTTGATGTATTACATTCAAAATTCACAATTGACAAAATATCTGAATACAAGATACGATAACATGATAAGCTTTAACAAGGAGGTATACATAAATAAGCTGAAATGAAATGAAAAGTTGAATGAAACTAGACGTTCGGTTGTGATGCGAACTAGTTGTACTCCTCTTCGACCACTTCTATCTCCTCTGTCTCAATACCGCCTAACGAACATTCCAAGAAAGAAAGAAAGATGGATGCAATGCCCGTCAGTGAACTAACGCTCGGTAAATCCCCAAAAAGATGGTGTGATATATATAAATGAAATGCAAGGTGTAATGTGATATATGATATAGCATGAATATAAATCATGAACATGTAAACATGTATAGTAGCGTGCATGGTAATTGTAGGGTGTTTTTCGTCACCCCATTGAGATGGGAATATGCGCGCGTTTGTCAGGCGCATTACAGCTTTCCCCTGTCTGGGATAGGCTGGGGTTTATTGATTGTGGAGATCTGAATCTCCGGCAGCCGCGGACTAAGCTGCCGTTAATTACCCCTCGTCTTTGGAGCGAGAGAACCTCCGATTGACGGGTCAAACAGGTCATGCGAACTCAATGTGCAGTGTTGTGTTTTGAAGGGGTTTTGGATATAACAGGGGCTCCGCAGGGTTTTTACGGGGTCCCGCTACCCGGATAGCGGGCTGAGGGTCAAGGGGGCTAGCAGCCCCCTTGCGGGGTGCGAGGCAGCGCCCCGTTAGAAATTTTTTCTAACAGGGATAGTGTCGTGGAGTGTGTGTATCCATCTATATATACATATATACATATATATAAGAAAGGGGAAAAGCGTCCAAAGGACGCACGAGGGCCAGCGCCTCACGTGCTCGGCACGTGGGCGCGAGCGCCCTGAGCGCTGGGTGCTAGCGCTCTGGGCGCCGGGCGCGCCACATGCTTCGCACGTGCGCGCTGGGCGAAAAGGGGACTTTGTCCCTGCACTGGGAGCTGTGCTCCTGAAAGGAAATATTTATTATTTTATATATATACATATATTTTTTTTTGAGGAGTTGAACTCCTAAGATATTTTGGAGCTGATGAAAAGGGGCTTCTCCTTTGAGCCCTGAATCTTTCCCAAAGTGGGGTTCTTGGAAGTGGGTCTCCTCCTTCCTCCTCTTTGTTGGCCGGATTTTGGAGGAAAAAAGGGGGATGGGATTCAAGATCTCCCTTTTTTGTGATCTAATGGAAGATCCGAGCTCCCCTTTGTGGGTTTTGTGGTGGAAAACTATTTAGTTTTAGAAAAAGAAGAGTAAAACTCTTGATTTAATTCAAAAGAAAGAAGAAGGTTTAGAACTTTGAGGAAGGAGAAGTAGGCACGGACCTTGATTTTTTAGAGAGAGAAAAAAGGATCCTTAGATTTTTCATTATCTTTGCTTTTATAGGCTATACACTTTACATATAACCCCTTGGGTTTTACAAAATGGCATTTTGCCCATCCCATGTCTCATGTGCTATTTTTTTTACACATAAGCCATGGGCTTTACAAAAATTTGATTTTATGCCCATTTTCCTTACATTTATTCATAGAAATAAATAATAATAATAAAAAAAGGAAATACACTAAAAATTGTTTATTACAAAATTTTTTATTTTGGCATGGGGGGAGGCCGGCCGCTTCATGTTCGGGCTCGACCCGGGCATTGACCCACTTGACTTGGGCTTGGGCCCACTTGACTTGAGGTTGACTTTGATTTTGACTTGGTCAACCGGGGTGTAAATTTTGACCCCAACAAATTGCCCCCCATCAATAAGTGCACACCACATATGTGGGTTGCGTGCACGAAATTGATGGATCTTCTTTCGAGTGAAGGTCGGCTCCATTTTGACGACGTGGAGGTCGATGCTGCCCTTTTTGTGACTTGGACGGTCGGTTCTGCCCTTTTTGCGATTTAGAAGGTCGGTGCTGCCATTTTAGCGACTTGGACGGTCGGTGCTGCCATTTTAGCGACTTGGACTGTCGGTGCTGCACTTTTTGCGACTTGGACGGTCGGTGCTGCCCTTTTTGTGACTTGGACGGTCGGTTCTGCCCTTTTTGCGACTTGGAAGGTCGGTTCTGCTCTTTTTGCGACTTGGACGGTCGGTGCTGCCCTTTTTGCGACTTGGACGGTCGGTGCTGCCCTTTTTGCGACTTGGACGGTCGGTGCTGCCCTTTTTGCGACTTGGACGGTCGATGCTGCCATTTTAGCGACTTGGACGGTCGGTTCTGCCCTTTTTCTGACTTGGACGGTCGGTTCTGCCCTTTTTGCGACTTGGACGGTCGGTGCTGCCCTTTTTGCGAGTTGGACGGTCGGTGCTGCCCTTTTTGCGACTTGGACGGTCGGTTCTGCCCTTTTTGCGACTTGGACGGTCGGTGCTGCCATTTTAGCGACTTGGACGGTCGGTTACTTGCTCCGCTTAATACGGTATCGGGATTTGATTTGACTTGCTCCGCTTTCCGCGATGTCGGGATTGAAGTTGACTTGCTCCGCCTCTTGCGGTGTCGGGGTTGATTTGTTTGATTTGATTTGTTTTGGAAGGTCCCTACATATCCAGTGGGACATTCGAGCTTAGAAGTGTTGTCGGGTAGGACTTTGAATTTGGTTTTTGGGTCGGCATCAGCATTGCTGCACTAGAATAATACCAGGAGCAACTCATCATTTGCCGCGAGGGGGTTTCCCTCGTTCCCAGTTTAATGACTTAGGGGTCATCTGTTCCTAGTTTAACGACTTAGAGGTCATCTATTCCCAGTTTAAAGACTTAGGGGTCTATTGGATTGGAGTTTGGAATTTTGGGGTTAGGGTAGGCATTAGCGTTGCTAACACTGAAGCACATGTGCCAGGAGCAATTCATCATTTGACTTTTTCTGTTGGGGAGCGATGGCTTAGGAGACAGGTTTAGATCCCTATCACCTAAGGCTCTTCAATTTTATGGGCCATAAGGGTCCCATAAAAGCATTTTCTCCCTACGAGTCGTAAGGATCCCGTAGGTGCATTTTCTCCTTAGGAGTCGTGGGGACTCCCAAGTGTGTTTTTCCTTTGTGAGTTGTAAGGATCCCACGAAGGTGTTTTCTTACGAGTCGAGAGGATCTCGTAAGTTTGTTCTCCTCATGTATCGTGAGGACACATGAGTGGGTCTTCCCAAATGGAGCATAATTCCAAGGGCGGAGACCGGCAGCGGAACTAGTGGTTGCAGTGGGGCATGGGTATGATGAGAATTATTTGAGCCCGTGGATTGTATACGGTAGTCAACTTGGGGACCAATCGTAGGGCTGGGAGAGTTTTGGAAAATTAGATTTTGGTTGTCGTCTGCATCGCTGTACTAGAATATGGTACCAGGAGCGACTCATCATTCGCGTCGGGACATTCAGAGTTTGGTTGGCGTCTGCATCGCTGCACTGGAATATGGTATCAGGAGCGACTCATCATTCGCCGTTTGGGGACTTGGAATTTGGATCTTGTTTGGCATCAGTATTGTTGTACTGGAATAATGCCAGGAGCAACTCATCATTTGTCCCGGAAGGACTTGGGATTTGGTTTTTGGTTGGCATCAGCACCACTAACACTGAAGCGAAATGCCAGGAGCGACTCATCATTTGCCGTTGCCCGTTGGGGAGCGATGGCTTAGGAGATAGGTTTAGATCTCTATCACCTAAGGCTTTTCAATTTTTTGGGCCGTAAGGGTCTCATAAAAGCTTCTTCCTACGAGTCGAGAGGATCTCGCAGGTGAATTTCTACCTAGGAATCGTGGGGATTCCTAAGTGTGTTGCTCGTTTGTGAGTCGTAAGGATCTCATGCAGGGATTTTATCCTTACAAGGTCGAGAGGACTTTGCAAATGTATTTCAACTCTTTTTACGAGTTTGCGCCCTTTGGGTTTTCACACATTCGCCGGCAGTCCTGCTGTTTTTAGTCACAGGGCCCTTTCGGGTTTTCATCCGTGCCCGTTTTGCTTGTGAACATACCGTTTTTTTAAGGCCAGTGGGACTTTAAATGTGGTCTCGCCGGCAGGACTTGGGAGAGATTATGATCATTTGTCACGCCCCGCTTCCCAGTGTACGGCGAAGGAGACGCGACGGGGTCCGCTACGTATATACTCAGAAGTACATACGCTAAGCGTATCTAAGCAATATAAAATAAGTACACAAGAGACAAGAAATAAAAAGAACAGCAATTTTTATTTATTAACATTCTTTGTACAATACATGAAGGAAATACAACTGAAATAAAAAGATGCCTAAACAGTGGCATAACAGGAAATGTAAAATACTGAATGGAAAAGTGTACAATGAACTAAAGTGCTGGATCTTCGGCAAACTGCTCCAAGTCTACTGCAGATGGCTCGATCTCTGCCGGGTCCAAATCACCTGATGACATTCAAAGAAAGAAATAGAATGTCGTCAGCGAACATGTCGCTCGGTAAGTCCCAAAGGTAAGAGGAAAGTAGAAAAGACAGAATAAGAAGATATCTTTTAAAGTTGTATACTATTGTTGTAATGTTGTGTTAACGCTGTTATTTGTAGCTTGATACAGAAGGATGCCAGTGTATACGAGGGGGGTCTCTATATGCTAGAGACCAGGGCAAACGGAATGTATAAGGAACCGTTAAGCCACGGTACAACAGCAACGGAATATAGGTTAGGTGTCTTAATCTGACCACCTCGTGCCACCTTTAACACCTTCCGTACCAATCTACCCCTTAACCCCGCGATGTCTTATTTGTATTGTTATCTTGTAAATTGTATTGATTGTAAGTTTGATTGACTGACTGATCGAAACCATGATATCAGGAAACGGTTGTAACCGTAGAGTCATGTAAATGGAATACTGAGAATCATGTAAAAGGAATATGTATATCCATGGTTCGGTTTGGTCAAGTTGTATAAATTGATAATTGTATTCATGGTCATGTGTTCATATTGAATTGGAATATTGTATAATGTAGGTTGACTTGAATTATGTTCAAGTCGGATTAATCAGACTCAAACCCGATTCAGACAATCAGAAATGTGAATCAAAGTCTTATAATTGCTAGGGTCCTTAGGGTAATTTATAAAACTTGAGAGGGTTTTATATAAAAATACTTTTATATACTTTTCAAAATACACCTCAAGTATTCATTATTCGTCTTTAGAGTTGTAATGAGGGTGGATTTTATGTTGTGACATTTCTAGTGAAAATATCCTAGTTTTATAAATAAGGGTATTTATCTGTAATATTGATTTATTTGAAGTTCATGGTATTTTAGTGTAAAATTTATTATTGTGATATTTTAGAAAAAGGTGGAAAATTTATATTATAATAAAATAGATATTTAAATGATAAATATACATATATTTATACAAAAATAATTTCAATAAATATTTTATATTCCAAAAATCTCATTTTCTTAAGATGTCGTATTTTAAACCTTTCGAGACCGAATGCTCCTTGCGGAGGTCTGAATCTCGCACTACTAGCCCGAGGGTGCGCGGTAAACCGCACAATCCCGAACGGGTTCCCCAAAAATGGATTGTAGCGGCGCTTTGCAAAGATTGTAAAATACTAATCCTTTAGAAAACGGTTTTATAAAGTATAAAGTATTTATTTGCAAAGTGTAGTTTTCCGTATTTTAGATTCTAGGGTTTCCTAAGCCAACTAGCATATTTCTAAATGGTCTAAACGACAAGTCGTTAGAAGCCACAAATCGCCTCTTCACCGCCAATTGTGGCCAGGTAAGTACAAGTGAGGAAGGAGGGATCCGTTCACGAATCGTGAGACGGGCCTTTTAAAGTTACCTAAGCTCACTTGCCTAGCCTAGACACTACAAAGTCAGGTTTAGATAAACGATCGATGTCCACAACTTATCGTGTTTTCCTAATAAGAAGTATTTATTTAAAAGTGTATCAAATCTAAAACTTTTAAGAATGGTTTTATTAAGAATATGGTATTTAAATGAAACTTCCGTTTTATCGTATTCTAAGTTTTTTTTTGATGATGTCGTTTAAGCTTGTATTTGCGTGTGCGTGGAGATAGGTCATTACCTCGTACTCTACTTTAAATGTATAGTAAAATTAAGGGGTTAAATGTGAAAATCGAAACATGATGGTATTAAAGCGAAAAATACGATAAATTGGAAAGGTTATCATTTCATGTGAGAAAACTTGTTCAAATTGATTTTTAAAAGTTTAATAGTTAAGATAAAGATGTTTAAACATGAATGTATTGGTGAGAAGTGAATTTTTATAGAAAACCGAATCGAAAATCGGATTTGTTCCGATTCCGTCGGGTTTCGTAATTTCGTATTTTAGATAAATAGAGAGAAGAATAGAAAGGGACTTACGGGTTTCGATCTATACTAAGAAGTGAGGGGGGACTAAAGGAGTTGTCGAGGCGCTGCTTCGTCGCCGGTTGTTCCTAAAAACGTCGCCGGAATTCCCGCCGGAAATTCGTCGGAGCATCGCCGTGCACTCGTTTTCAAATTACACACTTCTTGAAAAATTTTGAGAGAGTGAGCTTAGGGTTTTGGGATGAGAGGGTAGAGGGTAGGGGGTGTATTTATAGGGTAAGCTAAGATAGGGTAGGTGAAAAGTTAAAAATAAAAATGTGATAAAATGTAATAAAAATGTATTAAAAGTGGAGTAATTAGGGTTTTTAAAGAGCTCTAGAAGTGGTCTGAGGCTGAAATTTTGCTGGTGTATAGGGAATATGAAAAGACACCACTTTCATGTTGTGGCCGTCGCCGGAATCGGCCGACTCGGGGGTGACTCGGCCGTGACTCGGTCGGAGCACTGAGTCAGCCGAGTCAAGGCCGAGTTGGCCGATTCCCGGCCGAGTCCGGCGGCCTGGATCCCCCCCGACGGTTCATCTAACTCCTGAAAGTGTTGCATCTTTGGGTGTAGTGGGGTTTTTGTGAGATATGCACGTGTAAACTCTTGGTATTTTAAAGGTTTTAAAAAAATCAATATTAAAAATAATGTGGGGTATGTGATTTGAACTCTTGTGGCTTGGTTCAGCAGTGCAAGGTATTACCAATGAGCTACAAGCTCCTTCTTGTAATTATTGTGGGAAAATAAATACTTAAAGTGGTAACAGCAACATTAAATACCCTAAGTATACTTCAAATTTTAAATCAATTTTATGTATACAAAAATTGGAGTTGTTACAATCTACCCTCCTTAAAGAAATTTGTCCTCGAAATTTATAACTTTTATTTGAGGACTAGTTTACAAAGAGATAAGGATATCTTGCACGCATTTCATCTTCCCTTTCCCAAGTGGATTCTCCTGGAGTGTCTTTCCTCCACATTACCCGGACCAAGTTAACTTTCTTGTTCCGAAGTGTCTTCACTTTTCTGTCCAGGATCTCCACAGGCTGTTGCTCACAAGACAAGTCGGGCTGTATAGTGAGCTCGGAATGATCAAGTACATGGCTGGGGTCACTGTTCATAACATAATATTGCATCTTGTATTCCTCATTCTTACGCATTTAAGAATAAAAACATGTGCTTTTGACCCATGTCTGCTACATGTTACAGGTTACAGGTTCTTGGAGCGAAAACAGTGAAAAACACAAAAGACGACACAAAAGAAGGACTTTTGACCAACAAATAGAAGGATCCTAATCAAGCCTAGACGAAGAACAGTTCAAAATCAATAAGGCAGTGCAAGGTCCAAAATGTTAAGGCAGACGGTTAAAAGACCGCTACAAATTGTTCACTGAAGATCTGGAACCAATTCAGAAGTCCAACAGAGAAAAGAACTGAAGAAATAACCAGACCAAAGAATCATGATGCAGCCAAAGAAAAATGATGAGTTGAACTCACCATTGGGCCGCGGAACCGCGGCCCAAGCGCGCCCATGCCGCGGTTCCGCGGCCGTTTGAAGCCCTAATGCGCAGAAAATTTTACCATAATTCTTTGGAGGCTTTGGAAAGATTTTCTGGGGGTATATTTGTAATTGTAGACATGCGGTGCAATTGTAAACCTAGAGTTTCTATGTCCTATAAATAGAACCCAAAAGCTTTGTATTTTCTTATGCCTCTACTCATGAATAAAATTCTGTTTTCTTGAAATTAGAGCGCATCGAAAGTAAGTAGGTTATTTTTCTTGCAGTAGTTGTAGTTTTTTCATATCTGCCCTAGGTAAATTACTTTCTTGCCTTAGTTTAAATTAGTTTAGTTTTTATTAACTTGCAATAGATGTTTTCTCTCTTTAATAAAATCATGTCTTTCTTCATCCCCTCAATGAGCGAGTAGTTTCCTCGCTTGTTAGGGTTAGGAATAGAGAAGGATTTGAGAGATGAAGATCTCTCATCTCTTTTCGTTGCCAAACTTTTATGAACATTAGAACTCCATGCATACCTTCTTATTCCGCTCCCTACGGCACTTCTACCCTCGAGGTAGCGGTGATTCCGTAGTCTAAAGGCCCGGATTTTAAGGTTTTCCATGGAGGTTAGGGTGAAGATTAATAAAGGAAGGATAAGGATCTAGAGGAAGAATCAATCATCCCAATCATCCTAATCCCCTTTATAAATATTTACCATAACACTAATATGATAGATTTAATTAATGGCAATGGAAAGAGATGTAGATCTTTGTTTACCAAATTTTCCTTAAACCTAATCCTAGCAAGTTTCTAATCCTAGTATCATACAACTTCAATTTTTAGGTTTAATTATAAATCCAAACACCATTTGGAATTAACTCGTAAGAACTTAAAAGAGATTTACACATCCCTGTGGACCGACCCGTATTCACCGGCTAGCTGTAAAGCGACGCCGTTCTTGATTGCGGTTTACAAATATTTTTGATCTATCTTTTAGAAAGCGCAAGCACGCTAAATCACTCAAATCAAATGGCGCCGTTGCCGGGGATGGCGTAAAATTTTCTTTTTGTAATTTCGGGTTAATATAAAATATAAAAAATCCATAAAAAAATTTGAAAAATCCAAAAATATAAATTTTTTTTATCATCTTTTATTGTTTGAAGGGTTTTCTTTGTGAATCTTTGCAGGTTTGACGGATTTGAAACAACACAGAAAGCAAAACAGAAAAAGATACATCAGAACAGGAGGAGATTGAAAGTACAGAATAGCTGAAGAAATCCAGAGACCTGATCTCTCAATCCGACCGCGATTCCGCGGCTAATACCCTGTCAAAACCGCGGAATCGCGGCCCTCTGGAGCCCTCTCTGTAAAGAAATTGCACTGTTTGTTTCCTCATTCTCCCCTCTACAAATCCCCATATATCTTTTGCCAAATTTTCTGCAGGATTCTTTGCGCTAAAAATCTTCTTCCCCCTTCCAATAATTTATTTTCTGCAGGATTCTTTGCGCCGCGCTAAAAAGCAAATTGATTGCAAGTGATTTACTGCTTTGCATACTTTAATCTGACTTTAAGGGGCTATTGACCAATTCAGATTGGGTGGGGATTTCATCACCCTTCCCAGGACCCCAGAAATCACTTAAAGCATTTTCATTGACCACTTTTAATTTAAAAAATATTAGACTCAGCCCTAAGGACGTCGAGCTCAATAGGACAAAGGACTAGTATAGGCATCAGCCGTTTATCCTAACCTGTCTTTGCGGTGCCTAGGCAAGTGTGTCAAGACTAGTGGTTTTTAATTAGGCCCACAGCATGGTTCCTTCCCACTTACCTGGCACTTACCTGGCCGTAACGGACGGTGAAGAGGCGGTTTGAGGTCCTATTTCTAGCCCTTTGGAACAGTTAGGAGCTGTCTAGCTGACCTAGGTGACCCTAGGCTTAGGCCTGATTGTGCATGTGTGGTTAATTGCATTTGTGTCACTAGTCTCTTTTCAAAATCATTTTGCAAAAGCTCACTTAAAAAGAAAAAGGAAAATCTTTTCAAAACTTGCAACTTGTCGCTAAAGAAATCTTTACACTCACTTACACCACTTCTTCTCATTGACGTTTTCTTACCTTCACATTCTGTCTTTCATCTTTCGACTACACTAACCCTTTTAGTGTATGTCCGGTTGGACTAGGGACCCTAGCGCCCGATTAGTCCGTGTTTCATTGGTACCGACCGACGAACCTTTCGACTCCGAAGTCGAAATCTTGTCCACTTCTTCACTTCCACCATCACATTCTTCCGAAGGTATGTCGGGATACGATCCTAACAACACCTTACCGACGGGAATGATTCCACCTCCGTTAGGTGCGAATAACCCGAATCACCCACCTGTTGAAGCGCCCGCACGAGTCGCGCTCCAGGATCTTTTCTACCCCATCCGCACCGCCCTTCCTACTTGTCTTTCCCTCCCACCGGCTAATGGGGACAATTTTGAGATCAAACCCCACTTCATCAATATGCTGCCTAAGTTTCATGGTTTGGAATCCGAAGACGCATATATCTTTATCAACAAATTCCAAAACGTTTGCGCCATGATGAAAACTACCCAATTAAGTGATGACGCTATAAGGCTAAGGGTCATTCCTTTCACCTTATGTGACCTAGCCGAGAAGTGGCTATACAGCACCGCATCACACTCAATTAGAAATTGGGACGAGTTTGTGAAAGCTTTTCTTAAAAAGTTCTATCCTCATCACAAAACTGCTAAAATCCGTAATGAGATTATACAATTTTCACAGCTTCCTGCCGAACCATTTTGGAAATGTTTTGAAAGATTCAAAGACCTACTCGTTCAATGCCCTCATCATGGGATAGAAAGATGGTAACTTTGCCAAACATTATACGAGGGATTGAACCCGGCAAAGAAGCAGTTACTAGAAACCATTAGTCAATGTCACTTTCTGTCCAAATCTAGTGAGGAAGCGTGGCAGTTTCTTGAGGATCTTAGTGAACAAACAATTCAGCGGGAGAGCACCAAGACCACATCATCATCTTCTTCTATTGGTCAACCTAGGGCAGGCATACATCAAGTAGAGATGTCAATTGCTATGAAGGCCGAGAAGGCCGCTCTTACGAAAAAGCTAGAAGCACTTGAGACCAAAATCTCAATACCTTCTCCTGCCCCTGTTGTGTCTCCACGAACTGTGTGTGCTTGTTGTTCGGATCCATCACATCTCACTGAAGAGTGTCCTTACACTGTATCTACTCAGGGACAAGATCAAGTCAATGCTGCCTTTCAGCAACGACAAAGAAATGATCCATACTCTTCGACATACAATCCGGGTTGGAAGAGCCACCCTAATTTCGCTTGGAACCAAAACCAACAATCCCAAGGAAACAACAATTTTCAAAGAGCTCCTCCTCCACAACAACAAGTACCTCCACAAACTCAATTTCAGCAACCTCTCCAACAGCAACCTTACCCTAATCAGATGAACAATTTTGTGCCCAACAATTTTGTCCCCCCTCAAAATGCTGTTAGCTCGCTCGAAAGAAGTCTAGAAGCATTCCTAAAGCAATCTGCACAGTCCACAGCTAGGATAGAGACTTCTGTTCAATCTTTGGTGCAAAACAGTGTCTCACACGATCAAAGCATCAAAGCTATTGAGGCACAAATTGCACAACTCAACGCAGCATTGAAAGAGCGAGAGAAAGGAAAGCTTCCGTCTCAACCACTCCCAAATCCTGGTCACGCACATGTTGCACATGAACAGCAGAATCATAACGTGAATGCTGTGACTACGTTGAGATCCGGAAAAGTGCTGCAAAACAATGTGGGTATTCACCATGACACCTCTGCCGGTGGTTCTTCATCTTCCTCTTCTTCTTCTTCGTTAGAGCCTATTCTCCATCCTTTACATGGCTCTACTTCTTCTAGCTCGAACGGACCCTCTTCTCACAACACGAACACATCCACACAGGGTTCCGTTCCAACTTAACAATCTGATCTGCAAAAGTTGGACTCAACAACTTTTCAAAATGTTCCTTTTCCAAATCGGTTGAGATCCAATAAACCAACTCCACAGATGGAGAAGATTGTAGAGTTGTTCAAACAGGTTAGCATAAATATCCCTCTTTTGGATGCAATCCAACAAGTTCCTTCATATGCAAAAATCTTAAAGGACTTATGCACCAAAAAGAGAAAGTCACAAGTACCAAAGAAAGTTTTCGTGGCTAGTGCTGTTAGTGATGCTCTTGTCAATTCTTTACCTCTAAAGCACAAGGACCCCGGTTGTCCTACTATTTCGATCACAATTGGGAACAAGACCATCAATAGAGCACTATTAGATCTTGGTGCTAGTGTCAATTTGCTACCTTATTTGGTGTACGAACAATTAGGCGTTGGAGAGCTTAAGCCTACTCATTGCACTCTCCAGATGGCCGACCGATCAATCACCCATTCTAGGGGAGAGTTGGAGGATGTGTTAATTAGAGTAGGGGATTTCATTTTCCCCGTTGACTTTATTGTTATGGATACACAGCCTGTCGCTAACCCCCGTAATCAAATTCCGGTGATACTTGGTCGACCATTCCTCGCGACTTCTAACGCGGTAATCAACTGTCGTAATGGTTCAATGAATCTATCTTTTGGCAATATGACAGTTGAACTCAACATTTTCAAGTTAGGAAGTCAGCCTTGCGAGCCTAATTCTAGCGTACTTGATGTGTGCTCGATCGATGAGATCGCGGAGGAGAACTGTGAGTTCGAGAATTTCATGTTTAATCACAGCAATATTAACGCCACTAGTGCGTTCCTCCTAGAATCCGACACAGCTTTCACGACGGACAAAGATTATGAGTGTTTCACCTTTGTTGATGATCTTGAAGACTCTCCACTCGAGTTTGAGTCTTTTGCTTTTTCGGATGAGTTAGTTGAACCATCCGACTCGGTAGCGTACACTCAATTTGAACCTTTGATGGAATCCTTCGAGTTTGAAACAGTTGCTCCATTGTTACCATCTATTGTTTCACCACCTAAACTCGAGCTAAAGTTTTTGCCGTCGCACCTAAAATATGCTTATCTAGGTGAAAATGAGACCTTACCAGTTATCATATCGGCCTCTCTAGCTCTTGAGCAAGAGAAGGCTCTTTTAACGGTCTTATACGATAATCGGCAAGCTTTTGGCTGGTCTATGGCGGACATCAAGGGGATTAGTCCCCTCATAGTCGAACATCATATACACTTGATGGATGATGCCAAGCCGGCAAGGGATCCACAAAGACGCCTCAACCCCATTATGAAAGAGGCGGTCAAGAAGGAGATTGTTAAGTGTCTTGATAGCGGTATCATTTACCCTATCTCGGATAGCCAATGGGTTAGCCCCATTCATGTCGTGCCAAAGAAATCGGGCATCACGGTCATTAACAACGAGGCGAATGAGTTAATTCCCACTTCACCCAAACTGGGTGGCGAGTTTGCATCGACTACCGGAAACTCAATGCCGCGACAAGGAAGGACCACTTTCCTTTACCATTCATTGACCAAATGCTAGAACGATTGGCGGGGCACGAATTCTACTGCTTTTTAGATGGCTATTCCGGTTATAATCAAGTCCCCATAGCCAAAGAGGATCAAGACAAGACCACTTTTACTTGCCCCTTTGGCACTTTTGCTTATCGTCGCATGCCCTTTGGGTTATGCAATGCGCCCGCTACATTTCAGCGGTGCATGATGGGGATCTTTTGGGACATGGTGGAGAAGTTTTTGGAAATCTTTATGGATGATTTCTCCATTTTTGGTGACTCCTTCGATGAGTGTTTACGACATCTTGACGCAGTCCTCACCCGCTGTAGGGAAAAGAACCTGACTTTGAATTGAGAGAAGTGCCACTTTATGGTACGAGAAGGCATTGTCTTAGGACATGTCATCTCGCAAAACGGCATAGAGGTTGATAAAGCTAAAATCGAAGTCATTTCTAATCTTCCCCCTCCTAAATGCGTCAAAGATATCCGAGCTTTCCTTGGTCATGCCGGTTTTTATAGACGGTTCATCAAGGACTTTAGCAAGATTGCTAGACCCTTGACTCTCTTGTTGGCCAAGGACACTACTTTTCTTTTCGACTCAACTTGCATGGAAGCGTTCGAGTCTTTGAAACACTCACTAATTTCTGCGCCCATCCTTTCATCTCCAGACTGGACGCATCCCTTCGAAATTATGTGCGACGCATCAAACTTTGCCATTGGTGCTGTTCTTGGACAGCACATTAACAAGATGCCGCATGTAATTTACTACGCTAGCCGAACATTAAATGAGGCCCAATTAAACTACACAACAACAGAAAAAGAGTTTTTAGCGGTTGTGTTTGCTCTTGAAAAATTTCGGCCTTATTTAATCGGCTCTCCAGTTATAGTGTACACGGATCACTCAGCTCTTCGCCACCTTTTTGCGAAGAAGGATGCTAAGTCTAGGCTAATACGTTGGATCCTTTTGCTGCAAGAATTTGACCTTGTTATAAGGGACAAAAAGGGATGTGAAAACGTAGTAGCCGATCACCTTTCACGACTTCCTTCTTCGCCTACACTTGAACTTCCTATCACTGATGTTTTCCCCGATGAGCAACTCTTGACCGTTTCTTGCGAACCATGGTTCGCCGATATTGTAAACTACTTAGCCACCGGCTTGATACCTAAAGATTGGTCGAAACAAGATAAACTTCGATTTTTGTCCCAAGTAAAGCATTTTTTCTGGGATGAACCTTATCTTTTTAAATACTGTTCTGACCAAATCATTCGTCGGTGTGTACCTGAAAATGAGGTTAAGAGTGTGCTGTCTTTTTGCCACGATCAAGCATGTGGCGGGCACTTTGGCCCAAAGAAGACAGCCGAGAAAGTTTTGCAGTGTGGTTTCTATTGGCCACGACTCTTCAAAGATGCATTCGAATATTGCAAAACTTGCTCCCGGTGCCAACACATGGGCCGGATATCGCGGAGAAACGAAATGCCGCTCCAACCAATTTTGGTTGTAGATATTTTTGATGTTTGGGGTATAGATTTTATGGGACCATTTCCTAACTCTTTTGGAAATGTGTATATTCTTTTGGCTGTTGACTATGTTTCAAAGTGGGTCGAGGCTGTACCAAGTCGAACGAATGACAACAAGGTTGTCACTCGATTTTTAAAAGAACACATCTTTTCTCGATTTGGGCACCCTCGTGCGATAATAAGTGATAATGGTTCTCACTTTTGCAATAGGACTTTTGAGTCCTTAATGCGCAAATACTCTATCACCCATAAGCTGTCAATGCCATACCATCCCCAAACATGTGGGCAAGCCGAGGTCTCTAATCGGCAAATTAAGCAAATATTGGAGAAAACGGTTTCTAAAAACCGTAAAGATTGGTCACTCAAATTAATCGACGCGCTATGGGCTTTCCGTACTGCATATAAGACCGATCTTGGCATGTCTCCATACCGGCTTGTCTACGGGAAGGCTTGCCACCTTCCAGTAGAAATTGAGCACAAGGGATTTTGGGCCATTAAGGAGCTGAATCTATCTTTAGGAGATGCGGGCAGCAACCGAAAGCTGCAGTTAAATGAACTAGAAGAGCTGCGGGATGAGGCATATGATAATGCCGTGATTGCTAAGAACCGAGTTAAAGTATTTCATGATAAAAACCTTTTGCGAAAGACATTTAAACCAGGTCAACAGGTTTTATTATATGATACTCGGTTACATTTACATCCCGGCAAGCTCCGTTCTAGGTGGAAGGGACCTTTTGTAGTCCGCACCGTTTATCCGCACGGTGCAGTTGATCTGGAAAACCCGGAGGACGGTACGCTTTTCAAAGTAAATGGGCATCGTTTGAAACCGTTCCTCACAGCGGACCCTTCGGAGGAGCTCCTGTTCTTGCAGGAGCCGATCTACACTGAGTAATATTCCTCCACTTTCACCCCCAGATTTCTTTTCTTCCAAAATATTATTTCAAATAAGTTTGGGGGTGTGTATATAATTTGTAAATATATATTCCCAAAATACCATAAAAAATGAAAAATAAGAAAATAAAAAAAAAAACTTTTTTGGACCAAATTGCAAATTTTTAGAATCAAGAGCTGAATTTTCAATTTACAAATAAAATCCTCATTTTTGAGGGTGTTTTCTTCAAAAAAACCCTTTTCCCCCCTCTATTTAAAGAGACCCGAGCCCTCCTGTCCTCATAACCCTAATATTTCATCTTCATAAAACCCTAGCCGCCACCTCCTGTCCCCTCCAGAAAAATTTCGCAGCGCCGCCACCAGATCGCCGCGTTTCTGCCGCGGTAGCCGTCTCCTACCGCTGAACCGCCGCCGTCTGCAAGCTTCACCCCCTGAAACTTCAGGGGAGGTACTCTCTGTTGAAATCCTATCTGTTTATTGCATATTTTTCTCTGTACAATCTAGATGGCACATAAAATGTAATTTGAGAGAGATTTTACCCTTGTTTTCGCACACGAGGTATACGGTACATATTTCGCATATGAAATCACACAAAGGGGCTGGAATTTCCTCCTCTATAATCACGCATCTGCGTTTGCTCTACCTAACCTAGTTGCCCTATTTTACGAATCCATGGAAGATAATAGCCTTGACAACTTAGGTTACATTAAACTGAATTGGGGAAATCGTGAAATTCACATCGATAGGGACATGATACACGAGGTTACACTCATACCACGTGTCCCTGCACATGAACACCCTTTGCGCTTTGAGGATTATATGCCCTTGATGGGGAATGACTGTGCACGAGAACCGCGTAAGGGTATCCAAGCACGGACCCTTTTCGCGAACGTTTTAACTGTGTGCCGGTGGGCATAAAACAATATCTTTGGTAGTTCCCATAACACGACTTTTTTCACCCCTTCATTACATGTCGTACACACACTGATGATGAAGAATCCTAGGTTCGACATGTGCACGGTTTTGCTCCAATCTATAGGTACGGGGAAACGAGGTTCCGTATACCCATGTCCCATGCTCGTTACCCAACTCTGCCGTTATTTCCTCCCAGCCGAGGAATTTGACTCATATATGATAGACGGTGTCCCGGTTCGACCACTTGTAGAGGGCGTCTCGTCGTCCTACTCTAGACTCACAGATATTTGGACACGAACCGAACCGGCAGAAAATGTTCCTGCACAGACCCCTAGCTCGAGCTCGACTTCGAGCGGGGAAGAACTAACTCCCCAGGAGCATGAACGATTGATGCGGAGAACAGTGAGAAGAATAGATTCTTTGAGGGATGAGTTTCGGGCGACTGCACGAGATCACGACCGTCGGCTGACGGAAATTGAGAGGGGTATTCAAACCCTTTTGGTTAGAGGGGAAAGATCACGTTCACGCTCACGAGCGCGACGTGGGGCCGGGCAGTGAGGGCACTGCTTTGCTCAAGTTTGGGAGAGAGGGTAGTGTATATAGTTATCCTTTGCATTGCATATTGTATATATTTCTTTTCCTTTTGCATATTTAATTTCTGCACTGCATCTTTATATAAAAAAATTCATAAAAATTTGAAAATTTGAAAAAAAAAAAAATTTTTAGAAAACAGAAAAACCCATAAAAATTGAAAATTCAGAAAAAAAATTCAAAAAAATTATAAAAATTAATGTATTCAATTCTGGCTAATTGACTTGAGTTTGATAAATAGGTTAACTGGCTAGGAAAAACTAAATCTTAGACTTAGCAAATTAAAAACCCTAAAAATAACCTTTCTTAGAGCTTAATGGTAGAAAGTATATGTCTTTGCAGATTATTTAGAAATAGGCAAATTTTGGGTTCACTTCTTGGGCTAAGTCGAAACGAAGGAAAAGTATTAAAACTTTTATTAGAGTATAATTTTGAAAAATAGTTCCTAGCTTAAGTCTAGATTCTGAAAACATGTACCCTACAAAATGCACAAACACGCACCTTGAAACCTGGATTAGTAGAAGAGACCTTGAAATACTCTTGTCTAAAGTCCTTAGCACAATGAAAATAAAAAGAAAAAAAAAGTGAATAAAGAAAAAAATGGACACTGGTTTTTGTGATTACTTAAGGCTGTAAAAATAGAAAAATATTTAGCGAGGGTGCTTCATCACCTAGTGCCTTAGACCAACTGGTTTGGGAGCCACTGCTAAAAGCCTTGGGTGTTGCAAAACTAGGAAGTACGCTTTAAAACGCTAACGCATCTTGTAATCAGTTGTTGGTACCTCAAGAAGTATTAACGGTCGCATGAAGGATGTGAAAGCGAAAATTCACCAATTAATAAGTGCTTTGGACAATGGACGAGAGTACGATTGCTTGATTTGAATTTCCAAGTGTAGGGGTGATATTTACACACACGTGGGGATATGTGATTAGAGTTTAGATAAGAGAAAGGAATAAAGAATAAAACTTGTATATTTAATAGAGTTGAGAGAAATTCCTAAGTGGAGATGGAACCCTAGAAGGAAAACTTAAGAGATGCCGAAAGCTAGGTAATTCTACAGGATATATAGAATCTTAAGTTAAACAATGAGGAAGCGTGAAGAATATGGGTGGATAATTTGCGTGTCAACGATAATAGAATTCCTTGTTAGAAAACCTAATTAGAGAACAAAAGTCGAAAAAACCAAATTGATAGGATTTTGTGGGTGTAATCCGCTGAAAACTCTCAGGAGACAACACTCCTCCTACTAGGGACACCTAGAGGTTTAACGGCTTGTTGCACGTGCTCAGTGCAATCGCGTTTCCCTGCGAAAGTGCGGCTAGGTTAGATTTTTATTGAGAATAAAATAATAAGTTTGCTCGAGGACGAGCAAAAGATAAGTTTGGGGGTATTTGTTCATAACATAATATTGCATCTTGTATTCCCCATTCTTACGCATTTAAGAATAAAAACAGGTGCTTTTGACCCATGTCTGCTACATGTTACAGGTTACAGGTTCTTGGAGCGAAAACAGTGAAAAACACAAAAGACGACACAAAAGAAGGACTTTTGACCAACAAATAGAAGGATCCTAATCAAGCCTAGACGAAGAACAGTTCAAAATCAATAAGGCAGTGCAAGGTCCAAAATGTTAAGGCAGACGGTTAAAAGACCGCTACAAATTGTTCACTGAAGATCTGGAACCAATTCAGAAGTCCAACAGAGAAAAGAACTGAAGAAATAACCAGACCAAAGAATCATGATGCAGCCAAAGAAAAATGATGAGCTGAACTCACCATTGGGCCGCGGAACCGCGGCCCAAGCGCGCCCATGCCGCGGTTCCGCGGCCGTTTGAAGCCCTAATGCGCAGAAAATTTTACCATAATTCTTTGGAGGCTTTGGAAAGATTTTCTGGGGGTATATTTGTAATTGTAGACATGCGGTGCAATTGTAAACCTAGGGTTTCTATGTCCTATAAATAGAACCCAAAAGCTTTGTATTTTCTTATGCCTCTACTCATGAATAAAATTCTGTTTTCTTGAAATTAGAGCGCATCGAAAGTAAGTAGGTTATTTTTCTTGCAGTAGTTGTAGTTTTTTCATATCTGCCCTAGGTAAATTACTTTCTTGCCTTAGTTTAAATTAGTTTAGTTTTTATTAACTTGCAATAGATGTTTTCTCTCTTTAATAAAATCATGTCTTTCTTCATCCCCTCAATGAGCGAGTAGTTTCCTCGCTTGTTAGGGTTAGGAATAGGGAAGGATTTGAGAGATGAAGATCTCTCATCTCTTTTCGTTGCCAAACTTTTATGAACATTAGAACTCCATGCATACCTTCTTATTCCGCTCCCTACGGCACTTCTACCCTCGAGGTAGCGGTGATTCCGTAGTCTAAAGGCCCGGATTTTAAGGTTTTCCATGGAGGTTAGGGTGAAGATTAATAAAGGAAGGACAAGGATCTAGAGGAAGAATCAATCATCCCAATCATCCTAATCCCCTTTATAAATATTTACCATAACACTAATATGATAGATTTAATTAATGGCAATGGAAAGAGATGTAGATATTTGTTTACCAAATTTTCCTTAAACCTAATCCTAGCAAGTTTCTAATCCTAGTATCATACAACTTCAATTTTTAGGTTTAATTATAAATCCAAACACCATTTGGAATTAACTCGTAAGAACTTAAAGGAGATTTACACATCCATGTGGACCGACCCGTATTCACCGGCTAGCTGCAAAGCGACCCCGTTCTTGATTGCGGTTTACAAATATTTTTGATCTATCTTTTAGAAAGCGCAAGCATGCTAAATCACTCAAATCAGTCACTCACATACTTTCTGAGTTGGGATATGTGAAACACGTTATGCACTCCTTCCAATGAGGGTGGAAGCGCTAAGCGGTATGCCACTTCACCGACTCGTTCGAGTATGTCGAACGGTCCAATATATCTCGGACTCAATTTACCCCGTCTTCCAAATCGGATCACTCCGCGGTTCGGAGATATCTTCAAGAATACATGGTCTCCTAGCTGGAACTCCAAGTGCCGTCTCTTCGCATCAGCCCAGTGTTTCTGTCGATCTTGGGCTATGCGCATTCTTTCCCTGATAGTACGAACCACATCAACGGTCGCTACTATTATCTCTGGTCCAAGAAGTTCCCTATCTCCGATATCGTCCCAATTTAATGGTGATCGACACTTCCTTCCATACAATGCTGCAAAAGGTGCCATTCCTATGCTTGCTTGGTAGCTGTTATTGTACGCGAACTCCACAAGATGCAGGTGATCTTCCCACGATCCTTTGAAGTCTAGCATACACGCTCTGAGCATATCCTCCAAGATCTGAATAGTTCGTTCCGACTGGCCACCTGTTTGTGGATGATAAGCCGTGTTGAAGGTCAGACTTGTTCCCAAACTTGCTTGCAGACTCTGCCAAAATTTCGATCGGAACCTAGTGTCACGATCGGAGACAATGCAGACCGGTACTCCATGAAGTTTCATAATTTCCTGTATGAGTTCATGGGTATCAGAGATAGTACATTATGAAGAGTTTAAATCTTAAATAGATTATTACCTCCATGTATTTCTTTGCTAGTATCTCAGTTGATTGGCCAACCCGAAATGGGATGAAGTGAGCCGACTTTGTGAGTCGATCCACAATGACCCATATAGCATCATTAGCCTTTGTGCTGCGAGGAAGAGCAGTCACAAAGTCCATCGTGATGTGCTGCCACTTCCATTCTGGGATTGGTAACGGTTGAAGTAGTCCAGCTATCCTGTGATGTTCATCCTTTACTTGCTGACACACCAAACATTTTGCGACGCTTCTGGCTACTTCACGCTTCATTCCATGCCACCAATAATTCTGAAGTAGATCTTTGTACATTTTGGTACCTCCAGGATGTACTGAGTAGGGAGAGCTGTGAGCTTCTTTCATTAACTCTTCCCGAACAGGACCTTTTGGTACACACAATCTGCTGCCGCATCTCAAAGATCCGTCTTCATGGATGATGAAGTCTGTTCTGAGTCCATTCTCTACTTGTTTTCTGATCCTTTGCAACTTAGCATCACTTGCTTGAGCTGCTTTGATCTGATTGACAATGGTTGATTGAACTTGTAGATTCATCAAACTTGAAGCATTACCTGGCATGACTACTTCAATCTCCATCTGATGCAAATCTTGCTGAAGCTTCCACTGAGCGGTGAAATTCATCGATAATGGTTGGCGACTAAGAGCATCGGGTACTACGTTCACCTTCCCTGGGTGATATTGCAAGTTGATGTCAAAGTCCGCCATGAGTTCTAATCATCTTCTCTGCCGCATATTCAACTCCTTCTGAGTAAACACGTACTTTAGACTTTTATGATCTGTGTAGATGTTCACTCGTTCACCAAGTAAATAATGCCGCCAAATCTTGAGAGCAAAGATGACGGCTGCCAACTCCAGATCATGCGTCGGATAATTGCGCTCATGAGTCTTTAGTTGTCTTGAAGCATAAGCCACAACCTTACCGTGCTGGTGTAGAACACATTCTAATCCCTTACCGGATGCATCACAATGCACTTCGAATCCTCCAGATTGATCCGGTATTACGAGAATAGGTGCAGATTTCAATCTTGACTTGAGTTCTACGAAAGCTTGCTCGCATGCTTCTGACCACACAAATTCTTCATCTTTTCATGTGAGCTTGGTCAGGGGTGTTGCTATCTTTGAGAATCCTTCAATGAACCTTCTGTAATATCCAGCTAAACCCATGAAACTCCAAATGTCCTTCACTGACTTTGGTGTAGGCCATTCGCTAACTGCTGAAACTTTGGCTGGATCCACAGAAATTCTTTCTCCTGATACGATATGTCCAAGAAAACCAACTTGATTTAGTCAAAACTCGCACTTACTGTACTTGGCATAAAGCTTATGTTGTCGAAGAGTTTCCAGGACAATTCGTAGGTGCTCTGCATGCTCTTTCTGACTCTTAGAATATACCAGGATGTGGTCGATGAAGATGACAACAAACCTGTCTAAATACTCCCGAAAAAATTGATTCATTAGGTTCATGAATATTGCTGGTGCATTGGTCACTCCAAATGGCATCACTAAAAATTCGTAATGTCCATAGCAAGTTTTGAAAGCTGTTTTGTGAATATCAGCTTCCTTGACCTTCACTTGATGATAACCTGAACGAAGATCCAATTTAGAGAAAACACAAGATCCACTTAGCTGATCGAATAAATCATCGATGCGCGGGGGTGGATACTTGTTCTTTATAGTGACTTCGTTCAAGGCCCTATAATCGATGCACATTTTGTATGAACCTTCCTTCTTCTTCACCAATAGTACAGGTGTTCCCCAACTTGAAGTGCTGGGACGAATCCATCCTTTCGCCAATAATTCGTCCAACTGTGTTCGAACTTCCTTTAAACCTTTCAGACTTAGTCTATACGGTGCTTTGATCACCGGTTGTGCTCCTGGTACTAAATCAATACTAAATTCAAGAGCTCGATCGGGAGGCAAACCTGATATATCGTCAGGAAATATATCGTCGAACTCTCGAACTACCTCTGGTCTTAATTCTTCTTCTGCTTGAGCTGCTGTAATTATTGCTTCCCTTGGCTTCGCTTTGTAGGTACTTGGCTCCAGGGTACGGTCTCCGCTCTTGAAATAGAAAACCGGATGGTCTGGAATCTCGAATACTACCCTCCTTTGACGACAGTCGATGGTAGCATAAAAAGTTCCAAACCAATCCATTCCTAGAACCACATCGAAGTTCGGTATGTCCAGTACTTTGAAGTCAACATAAAACTCTCTGCTGCAGACGACGACTGGACACAAGCTGTATCCCATAGTTGCTTTTAGAACGCCATTTCCGGAACTGACATTCCAGCTGGATACAAGCGGTGAGACTGGAATCGCATGGGTTCGGACAAACCGTTGCGACATAAAGCAGCGGGATGCTCCAGTATCAAACAGTGCAAGTGCTGGTAGTGAGGCTACTAGGATTGTACCTAAGGTATATGGGATATGTTTTAGGTATAGGGAAAGTGTGTAGATAACCAAGACTAAAAGATAAGTTTGAGAAGGAAAGTTTACCAGTAATGACTTGGCCAGTGGCCTCAGCTTCTTCCACGGACATCGTGAAAGCCTGGCGCTTGGGTACATTCCTCCTGGCCTGAGGAGCATTCCTCAGAACGTTCCTTTGAGCTTGATGGAACTGACGAGGAGGTGGTGCAGATAGTGCAAGTCTTGGAGCAGGAGCTTGGATGGCTGGACACTGTGAATAATTGTTTGCTGGCCTGGGTGCAGCAACTGGGTTTTACCTTTGGGGACAAGACCCAATATCGTGAGTAGCTGAGCCGCAGACTAAGTAAAGGCGGCTGGTTCGCCGACAGTCCTTCATCATATGTCCAGCTCTCTTGCAGTAGGTACAAAAGGCTGGGCTGGGACGGTGGTTCGGTACTCCGGGTCGCCTTGGCACAAAAGGTGGTCTGGATGAGGCTCCACCTGTCATCTGGTTGGCAGGGAGCTTGACTCCTGCAGACCGAGGTCTGCCCCTTGCTTTTATCACTGCCTCATAACTGCTGGCAGCTTCCAGAGCATCCTCATGAGTCAAAAATTTTCCTGTGGCTAGAGCAGTCCAGTCCTTGTTGAAAGCGACGGGCTCTGATCTCGTCCGTCGGTATCAAGTGTGTCGCGAATCTGTTTAAAGATTGTGTTAGCAGTGTAGTATGTGATTTTTAGAAATTGAACTATTGCGACATATCTTACCGGCTTAACATGGTGAATTCAGCATTGTATTCATCTACTGATTTGTCCCACATCGATCCTTGTTGTAGATGAATGAACTGCTGCTTCATGGCAAACCTGGCAGTCACAGGGAAATATTTCGCGTCGAACTTCTCGCGAAAAGTCTTCCATTCAATAGGCTGTGCAAGACGGCTTTCTTCCGCCTTCCACCACTTGCGAGCATTGTCCGTGAGCTGTAGTTTAGCCACACGGACCCAAGCTATATCTGGCACTTGTGCTGCGGCCAGATCATCCTCGATACTTTGAGCCCATTCCTCAGCTTCCAGTGGGCTCCTCTTTCCTGAGAACTGCTTCGGATGTAAAGCCCTGAACTGCTTTACCCCCGGAGCGTCAGTCTCGGGACGGTTCAGGAGTTGTTGCTGTCCCTCGAGAAGGCTGCGGATCGCCTCAAGTAGCACTGTTTGCTCGGTGGGTGGCACAGGAACAGAAGGAACGATTGGCAGTGGAGGTGGAGGTGTGTTGTTGACGTTGGTGCTGGTGTTGTTCGGGGAATCCATAACCTTGAAGAAAAAATTTGGGTTAGGACAGATTCAAAGTACATGATTCAAAGAATAAGAAATGATGGAATTCAAGGAACATGATTGTAAAGAATGTTTTAGTTGTTGGTTCTTGTGTTATATTGCTTAGGTTGTTCACGCAGAACAGAACTGCATGATAAGGTTTCATACAGCTCTGACATGCATGGGCCACCAACAAAACTTGTCACACCCCGCTTCCCAGTGTACGGCGAAGGAGACGCGACGAGGTCCGCTACGTATATACTCAGAAGTACATACGCTAAGCGTATCTAAGCAATATAAAATAGGTACACAAGAGACAAGAAATAAAAAGAACAGCAACTTTTATTTATTAACATTCTTTGTACAATACATGAAGGAAATACAACTGAAATAAAAAGATGCTTAAACAGTGGCATAACAGGAAATGTAAAATACTGAATGGAAAAGTGTACAATGAACTAAAGTGCTGGATCTTCGGCAAACTGCTCCAAGTCTTCTGCAGATGGCTCGATCTCTGCCGGGTCCAAATCACCTGATGACATTCAAAGAAAGAAATAGAATGTCGTCAGCGAACATGTCGCTCGGTAAGTCCCAAAGGTAAGAGGAAAGTAGAAAAGACAGAATAAGAAGATATCTTTTAAAGTTGTATACTATTGTTGTAATGTTGTGTTAACGCTGTTATTTGTAGCTTGATACAGAAGGATGCCAGTGTATACGAGGGGGGTCTCTATATGCTAGAGACCAGGGCAAACGGAATGTATAAGGAACCGTTAAGCCACGGTACAACAGCAGCGGAATATAGGTTAGGTGTCTTAATCTGACCACCTCGTGCCACCTTTAACACCTTCCGTACCAATCTACCCCTTAACCCCGCGATGTCTTATTTGTATTGTTATCTTGTAAATTGTATTGATTGTAAGTTTGATTGACTGACTGACCGAAACCATGATATCAGAAAACGGTTGTAACCGTAGAGTCATGTAAATGGAATACTGAGAATCATGTAAAAGGAATATGTATATCCATGGTTCGGTTTGGTCAAGTTGTATAAATTGATAATTGTATTCATGGATTCATGTGTTCATATTGAATTGGAATATTGTATAATGTAGGTTGACTTGAATCATGTTCAAGTCGGATTAATCAGACTCAAACCCGATTCAGACAATCAGAAATGTGAATCAAAGTCTTATAATTGCTAGGGTCCTTAGGGTAATTTATAAAACTTGAGAGGGTTTTATGTAAAAATACTTTTATATACTTTTCAAAATACACCTCAAGTATTCATTATTCGTCTTTAGAGTTGTAATGAGGGTGGATTTTATGTTGTGACATTTCTAGTGAAAATATCCTAGTTTTATAAATAAGGGTATTTATCTGTAATATTGATTTATTTGAAGTTCATGGTATTTTAGTGTAAAATTTATTATTGTGATTTTTTAGAAAAATGTGGAAAATTTATATTATAATAAAATAGATATTTAAATGATAAATATACATATGTTTATACAAAAATAATTTTAATAAATATTTTATATTCCAAAAATCTCATTTTCTTAAGATGTCGTATTTTAAACCTTTCGAGACCGAATGCTTCTTGCGGAGGTCTGAATCTCGCACTACTAGCCCGAGGGTGCGCGATAAACCGCACAATCCCGAACGGGTTCCCCAAAAATGGATTGTAGCGGCGCTTTGCAAAGATTGTAAAATACTAATCCTTTAGAAAACGGTTTTATAAAGTATAAAGTATTTATTTGCAAAGTGTAGTTTTCCGTATTTTAGATTCTAGGGTTTGCTAAGCCAACTAGCCTATTTCTAAATGGTCTAAACGACAAGTCGTTAGAAGCCACAAATCGCCTCTTCACCGCCAATTGTGGCCAGGTAAGTACAAGTGAGGAAGGAGGGATCCGCTCACGAATCGTGAGACGGGCCTTTTAAAGTTTCCTAAGCTCACTTGCCTAGCCTAGACACCACAAAATCAGGTTTAGATAAACGATCGATGTCCACAACTTATCGTGTTTTCCTAATAAGAAGTATTTATTTAAAAGTGTATCAAATCTAAAACTTTTAAGAATGGTTTTATTAAGAATATGGTATTTAAATGAAACTTTCGTTTTATCGTATTCTAAGTTTTTTTTGATGATGTCGTTTAAGCTTGTATTTGCGTGTGCGTGGAGGTAGGTCATTACCTCGTGCTCTACTTTAAATGTATAGCAAAGTTAAGGGGTTAAATGTGAAAATCGAAACATGATGGTATTAAAGCGAAAAATACGATAAATTGGAAAGGTTATCATTTCATGTGAGAAAACTTGTTCAAATTGATTTTTAAAAGTTTAATAGTTAAGATAAAGATGTTTAAACAGGAATGTATTGGTGAGAAGTGAATTTTTATAGAAAACCGAATCGAAAATCGGATTTGTTCCGATTCCGTCGGGTTTCGTAATTTCGTATTTTAGATAAATAGAGAGGAGAATAGAAAGGGACTTACGGGTTTCGATCTATACTAAGAAGTGAGGGGGGACTAAAGGAGTTGTCGAGGCGCTGCTTCGTCGCCGGTTGTTCCTAAAAACGTCGCCGGAATTCCCGCCGGAAATTCGTCGGAGCATCGCCGTGCACTCGTTTTCAAATTACACACTTCTTGAAAAATTTTGAGAGAGTGAGCTTAGGGTTTTGGGATGAGAGGGTAGAGGGTAGGGGGTGTATTTATAGGGTAAGCTAAGGTAGGGTAGGTGAAAGGTTAAAAATAAAAATGTGATAAAATGTAATAAAAATGTATTAAAAGTGGAGTAATTAGGGTTTTTAAAGAGCTCTAGAAGTGGTCTGAGGCTGAAATTTTGCAGGTGTATAGGGAATATGAAAAGACACCACTTTCATGTTGTGGCCGTCGCCGGAATCGGCCGACTCGGGGGTGACTCGGCCGTGACTCGGTCGGAGCACTGAGTCGGCCGAGTCAAGGCCGAGTTGGCCGATTCCCGGCCGAGTCCGGCGGCCTAGATCCCCCCCGACGGTTCATCTAACTCCTGAAAGTGTTACATTTTTGGGTGTAGTGGGGTTTTTGTGAGATATGCACGTGTAAACTCTTGATATTCTAAAGGTTTAAAAAAAATTAATATTAAAAATAATGTGGGGTATGTGATTTGAACTCTTGTGGCTTGGTTCAGCAGTGCAAGGTATTACCAATGAGCTACAAGCTCCTTCTTGTAATTATTGTGGGAAAATAAATACTTAAAGTGGTAACAGCAATATTAAATACCCCAAGTATACTTCAAATTTTAAATCAATTTTATGTATACAAAAATTGGAGTTGTTACATCATTTTACGCCTGTGGATTGCATACGGTTTTACAGGATGCGTGATCTAAACCGTAGGGCCGGTGTGCTCAATTCTCCTGCGACTTAGAGCATTCACGCGTAATATTTCTTGAGATATCGGCCATTGATAGGTGGCATGGGCCTTTCTCCCTCGGCATTTATCAGCTGGTAGGATCCTCCATCAAACACTTTCTCGATGACGTATGGTCCTTCCCAGTTTGGTTCGAATTTTCCTTTTGCATGTCGATTGGGGATGATCGGCCTTTTGAGGACCAACACCAATTCGTGTTTCTTGAAAGCGCAGAGACGGGTCATCTTGTCATAAGCCCGTGACATTTGGGCTCGATATAGCTCCAGATTTTGCTGTGTCGCGAGCCTCCTTTCTTCGAGGGCGTCAAGTTCTTCGAGTCGAAGAAGCACGTTTTCCTCTTCTGTCAACTCATGCTGGACGGCTATTCTTAAGCTTGGAACTTCGACTTCGAGGGGGAGGACTGCCTCCACTCCGAAGAGAAATGAGTATGGAGTGGATTGAGTTAGAGTACGGTGCGTGGTACGATATGCCTACAACGCCTCGTGAAGTTTGAGATTCCAGTCTCTTTTGATGGTTGAAGTATTTTTCCTCAGGAGCTTGCACAGAGTTTTATTAAAGGCTTTGGCTAGCCCATTGGCCCTTGAATTATAGATGGAGGAATATCTCCAGTCTATCTTATGTTGAGTAGCGAACCTTGAGACTTTGAAGCTCTTGAAAAAAGGCCCGTTGTCAGATATGATTCTTCTTGGTGTACCGAAGCGGTATAGAACATTATGCTGGAAGAATGTCTGAATATCTTTTATCTTGACTTCTTTTAGCGGGACAGCTTTACCCCATCTGGAGAAGTAGTCAGTTGCAACCAATATGACCGGTGGCCTTTGGATGACGGAGGATCAATTGGACCAACTATGTCGGTGCCCTAAACTTCGAAGGGCCACGACGCCACCGTAGGATGCAACGGATTGTGATGCTTGTGAATAAAATCACCGTGAATTTGGCAGATATAACATTTCTTTGTATGTTCTCCGCAATCCCATATCATGGTCGGCCAGTAATACCCAAGCCGTTTAATTTGAAGTCGCATCTTGGGGCCAGATTGGTGAGCACCGCAAACGCCCGAGTGAACTTCTTTCATGACCTTTTGGGCTTCGGCCAGTGACAGACACCTAAGCCAGAGTTGGTCATATGACCTGCGGTATAGCGTGTCATTTACAAACACGTATCGGAGAGCTCTTTTCTTCAGCTGAATCCTTGCAGATTTTCCTTCGGGCAGCTTGTCGTATCGGAGGTACTCTATGAAGGGTTCTCTCCAATCGGGCTCGTCTTGGATGATCGAAGCTTCTTCGGCAGGATTGTTCTCTTGTTCCATGCTTCCTTCTTCTCGTAGCGAGACTGGGGGTAGAATTTGCCGGTTTCTGACTGTGATCAGAATTTCGTCCATGTCAGGATCAGCCAGCTCCTTGGCTAAGCGAGCGAGTACGTCAACCTTTCCATTCAATGCCCTAGGGACTCTCATTAGTTCAATGTGGTTGAACCGTTTCATGAGTTCCACCGCTCGGCTTCTATATCGAGCTAACTCGGGTTTGTATATCATATAGTCGCCGCTTACTTGGTTGACGACAAGCTGAGAATCACCATAGACTTATAGCCGAAGGATTTCCATTTCTATAGCGAGGTCCAGACCAGCTATCAGAGCCTCGTACTCAGCCTCGTTGTTTGTGTGAGGCTCGGTGAGAGCAAAAGAACGCCGGAGGGTTCCCATCGATGGCGTGATGAACACCAATCCTATCCCTGCTTTTATTTCAGGGACGTTTGATTTGCTGGAGGTCCTTATTGATGAGGCTCCGTCGAAGTAGAGCTCCCAACATGGCTCGTCATCCTCGAGGTGCAGCACTTGTTCGTCGGGTACCTTACAATTGAGCGGTGACCCTTCTGGTATAGGATGAGCAGCAAGGAAGTCAGCAAGAGCTTGCCCTTTTACTGCTTTCTGGGGAGTATAGATTATGTCAAATTCAAGTAGCATGACAACCCATCTTGCCATTCTGCTGGCTAGGCTTGCCTTGGTCATTAAGTGTTTGAGCGGGTCGACCTTGGAGATCAGCATAACCCGATGAGTGAGCAGATAGTGCCTCAGCTTCTTCACAGCGAATATCAGAGCCAGGCATTGCTTTTCGATCGGGGAATAGTTGTGTTCTGCCCTGACTAGAGTTCGACTGAGGTAGTAGAGGGCATTTTCTTTTCCTTCCTCATTGTTCTGGGAAAGGAGCGCACTGAGTGACTCATCCAGCGCGGCAGTATACAGAATCGACTGTTTATTTGGGATAGGAGCAGCAAGCACTGGAGGGTGCAACAGGTACTGTTTGATGCTTTCGAATGCTTCTTGACATTCGGCATCCCAGACAAAAGGAGTTCCTTTCTTCATGAGCTTTGAGAAAGGCCTACATCTCCCCGATAAATTTGAGATAAGCCTTCGTACATAAGCAAGCTTGCCTTGAAAAGATCTTAGCTGCGTCAGACTCTTTGGAGGGGGCATCTCCATGATGGCCTTTATCTTTGATGGGTCAACTTCGATCCCTCGATGTCGGACTATGAAGCCCAGGAATTTTCCCGATGACACGCCAAAAGCGTATTTTAGAGGATTCATCTTCAGATCGTATTCCCTCAGTCTCGTGAGAACGGTCCTAAGATCTTGGATGTGATCGGCCTTAGCTCTAGTCTTGACGACCAGATCATCAACATAGCATTCGACGACTTTATGGATTAGGTCATCAAAGATATTGGTCATTGCCCTTTGATATGTAGCACCTGCGTTCTTCAGTCCGAACGACATCACCTTGTAGCAGTATGTTCCGACCGGGGTTCGAAATGTTATGTGTTTCTCATCCTCAGGCGACATCTTGATCTGATTATATCCAGAAGAGCCATCCATAAAAATGAACAGCTCGTAATTTGAGGTGTCATCGACCATCATTTTCATGACCGATAGCGGGAAGTCGTCTTTAGGACATGCCTTGTTGAGGTCCCTGAAATCGACACAAACTCGGATCTGCCCATTTTTCTTCTTCACTGGGACTATGCATGCGATCCAGTCCGCATATTTCTCTTCTCTGATGAAGCCGGCATCGATGAGTTTTTTGGTATCCTCGATGACCTTTTCTTCTAGCTCCCTTCTCATTCTTCGAGGAGCTTGTTTGACTGGCTTGACATCAGGAGATATAGCCAACTTATGCACGGCCACCTCAGGGGACAGGCCAGGCATTTCTTTATACGTCCACGCGAAGCAGTCGATGAATTCATGCAGCAGGGCGATTATCTGCTCTTTCATTTCCTCTGACAAAAGTGAGCTGATGTAGGTCGGCCTTGGATTATCGGGCGTTCCTAAGTCAATCTCGGTTAGCTCGTCAAAGGTTGCTTGTCCACCATCTTCGAGCTCTTGAGGAGCTTCTTCTGCCTCGGCTATCTCGTCATCATCATCTGATCTTTCGCTGGCTTCACCAACATGGATCATGTAGCATGCCTTGGAATCAGGTTGAATGAAACCTATGCCCCGTCTATCTGGAATTCGTCCATCGATGAGTGCTCGGACCTGAGGCGGATGCCATAGCCTTTCGTAAAACTTTGCTTCGGACTCCGTTTGATATAACCAGCATCCGCACCTTTTGAAATATTTCCGCATCTCGAGCGCATAGTATCTGGGATTGGGGACGGCTCTTATGCCTCTCTCATAGGGAAGGCATGCGACAGACAAATCATCCGGGTGCACAACAAGATTTGACCCATAAAACAGGATGCCCTTCTGTCCACTTTTCCTCCCGGGAACGTAGAAAGTTTCCAGCTGGTCCACGGTAGAGACTGACAATGCATCGAGCTCTTTGCACATCTGCTCCGGCACCCTTGTGACGGCTAGGGACCCTTCTGCAATTTCGAAGGTCTCTCGTAGTTTCGCTTGTTGCATGGGGGTCCAATCTGCACAGCTGTTGCAAGGAAGGTCATCTTCCTCCGACTTTTCAGTGTCACTGCCTAAATGAGGGCGAATTTTGCTGTCGGATGGGCCTTCAGTATCAAATTTGTCCGTATCACTACTGAAATGAGGGTGAGTTTTACGGAAGGACGGACTTCCAGCGTCGGACTCATCAATGTCACTGCCAAAACGCGGATGCACTTTTGGGGTTTATGCTTTTGAAAGTGACAGCCGGCTCAGTTTTTCCTTTAAGTTTCGGGGCCGTTCTGTCCTTGGTCAGTCGTGGCTCAGTATTTTGGGAATCCACAAAGTACCGAGAATCTTCATATCGGATTTCGTGCACACCGAACGGCTGGATGTCTTCGTCAATGCGTCTTTCTTCGCCATTTTTAGTATACTTCATGCATTGATGGAGAGTTGATGGAACGATGCCGTAATCGTGGAGCCACGGCTGTCCCAAGAGAATTTTATAAGACGTGTCAGCATCGATCACGTATATCTTAGCTTTGGTTTGCAGATCCCCAAATTTGATTGGCAGAGTTATGGACCCCAGAACTTGCTGGCAGTTTTGATTGAAGTCTTGAATGACAATCCTTTCCCTTGACAGGTGTCGGACATCCATTGACAAACTCTTCAGAGTCCGCAAGCTCATGATGTTCACCGAGGATCCCGGATCAATCAATATGCGATTAATCTGATCTCCGTTGCTGTACCCGGTCACATAAAGCGGCCGATTATGCTCAGCTGTTCCCGGCAGCAAATCTTCGTCCTTAAACGTGACCGTGGAGGCATGCAGAGCGAACTGGACTTCTTTCATATTAATTTCTGCAAAGCGATCCTGATACCGCTCGGGGTTTTGTAGAGCATGGATGAGAACATCTCTAAGCTCCTTAGATAGGACCAAGGCATCGTAGATGCTCAGGAGAGACGGAAGCTTCCGGAGATGAGCCAAGATATTGTAGTCCACTGAGGAAGGACTTGAGTTTTCATTAGCCGATTCTCTGCCATCTTCCTTATTAGCCACATGTTTTTCCTTTCCTTTTAGGGCGTTGCCCTAATTCGGCGGTAGAGCCCTGCCGCTTCTGAGCTGGATTTGGTTGGCCTTTATGGCGAGCTCCTCGTCCTCTTCGGGAAAACAGAGCTCCTCCTCAGAGTCGCTGCCAAGATGGATGGCGTAGCAGGTCACTATAGGGATCTCTTCATTGGAGTCATCCTCTAACTCCTCCAGAATTTCAGCCGCTTCTATAGGGAGGAGCTCATTCAATTGAATCAGAGTTCTTTCCTTCTGTTCATAGTCTTCGAGGGAATCGATATATTTTTGAATGGTCGATCTCCCTGCAGACTCTTTTTCGCGCCGAGCTGCACTTTTCTTCTTCTTGAGCTTTTTGGATTTTGAGCCTGTTGGAGCCGCATTGGCAGCTGGAATGGTAGGCTTCTTCTGCCCTTCCCATTCCGTCCTGGGCTCTTTCCGAAATAGCTTTATCATCTTCTTCGTCTTATTAGATATGTGCGTACTCCACGGAGGCCGCGCTGAGTCCGTTTCATTTCTCAAGGCAGCGGGTTCAGCTGTCTGCTCCCAGAAGGCTTCAGCTTCTATCTGTATAAAGTTGGTGGCTGCAACTTGATTGTTCACTAACACACTTTTGGACAGCTCGATCTCTCCGGCCTTATACTACTTCTCGACCCAGTCTTTGAAGATATAGCAATCCTCGATCGCATGGCTCACTACTCGGTGGTACGGGCAATACAGGGGATTGTCGGTCATTTTTGCTTCTTGAGGTCTTTTCGACTCCGGCAATTGTAAACCGTTGATCATGGCATCTTTAAATATCTTGTTAGTTATATGTATGCCCTAGAGGCCATTACTGTACATTGGATGTATATTGTAGTGGATGCTGGGACATATATAGGGAGGACTTTCTTGCTCGACATGATAGTATGCTATCTGGTTACTCTTTACCTTAACGTGTATACTGATTGTCTCTCTGTTACATGTTGGTAAAGCCCTTAGGATGTGTACTTGACTACCTGGACTATGATGCGGATCATACTAGTGGCAGCATGGTAGTCCATAAGTACATCCTTCAAGGTCCCTAGTCGTGGGTGTATCGAGACGGGGCATCGATATACCAGAGTAGACTAGCGTATACCTTCTCGACCCATACAGATGGGCGATGGATGATCCCATATCCATTGGTGTTTGACATCGGAGATGATATACGGGTGCTCAGTGAAGACTGGGTACACTGGACGGACTCGCCGAGAACTCCCAGATGGTATTATACCTTACGTCAGATGGCAGTTCTCTGGTGACACTGGTACAGAGTAGTCTGTTGACCCGAGATCGTCATAGAGTCTTGTGTGATTCCCACGGTGCTTTGATTTCCACCTTACCACGTCCAAGAGGGCGTGCAAAACGGTGGTTTTTGGGTACAGTCCCGAATCACATGGAGGCAATGAGCGATAGGAGGGGATTCGTCTCTCCCGGTATAGGGAGTTGATGTTGCGCTGTGTTCGATTGGCTATAACCGGAAATCCCTGGCCAGGGTTGCTGAGATTTACTGGTAAGTGTTACCTGTAGTTTCTCGAACTGTTATAGACCTCATATCGACACGACTTATCGAGCTACTGGGGTCTGACGTTTACCACCCCTAGGCGAGATATGCGACATATCAGACGACGAGACCGGACTGTACGGTAAGTGTTACTGGTTGGATTCACAGGAGTATGAGCGGGCTTGCTCGTCGATCTTCTGATCGCTCAATACCCGGGTGGCCGTTACGTTTAGCAGACCGCTTGCGGCTTGTGGGTGCTTGATATGATCATCACCTGCTGCCGGCGTATTGACGAGTCTTTAGAGTCCTACACAGAGGTTTCCTTGCTCAAGCGAAATGAGATAGGAGCGCATATGGGATATGTGCGGGACCGAGAATAATGCATGTATGTGATACCGTATTCTATTCTCGCGATGAATGTATCGATTGGTTGTATGCGACATAACCTAGTTATCGAATCAAGGATTGATTCGATAAGCCGATACATTGGATATTAGTCGGTTGTATGCGATGTGACCGGATCGTTAAATCAAGTGTTGATTTAATGATTTAATGTATAATTATATATTTGATATATTACTTTGCATTAACTAGTATAGGTTCACTTTAAAAGGATTTTCTCACTTGATGTACACAAGTTGTATATGTGATATACTTTTGTGCACTTGTTTGTATCATGTTTGATGATACATGCTCACTTGGCTTTGTGTAAAGACTTATACCATGGTTATCATAATGGTTAGGGTTTTGAATTATTCATTTATTTATCCATTTATTTTTGGTCAAATATAGAGAGAAGAAAACAAAATGGTTACTTGAAAAAACATGATGCTTGTTGAAGTTTCAAGAAGGTTTGACCATTTTGTCTTCATCTACTAAACCTAACCATTCACTAACCCTAGTATATTCTCTACACTTAATCATAGTTAGGATATGATAAGTATTCAATTATTTTATTATTTTGATATAACACTTATCATATTCTTTCTTCTTCTTCTTCTTCACATGAAGAAAAGCTTGCTATCAACAATGGCAACTAGTGAAAAAGAGTGAGAAATCCAATTCTAAAGTGAACCCACTTCCTATTTCTTCATCCTCTACCTCTTACCAAGTAGTATAGGGTGTTTTCTTCACAAGTTTCATGACTTGATGAAGTTGGAGCTTGATCTAGTGTTGCCTCGACGTAGATCATCTTCGGCATCGAAGCCGACGACCAAGCCCGCCTATTTCTCCGATGAAACCGACGCTAGAGCCCGGGATTCTATTTGGACAGCGAGGAGACTTCATCATGGAGCTATGGAGGTGGAGGACCGGATCTACAAAGGTTGTATTTCCGTTCTTTTAGTTAAGATTGTTAACTAGTTTCATTGTTTCGTCTAATATCTAGTTAACGATCCGTATTAGAGTTTCTCGGCACTTGTAAAAAGTTTGAAATTGGCATGGTTGATGCCTTGTGAGACCTCATTAGTGTGCCTAGGAACCCTACATATCTTGCGGACCTTGTCCCTTCTGAAAGAGTAAACCTTGTTCTTTTTCTCCTTTAGGGAAGGCCCTTCTCCTCCCAGCAATGGCTTTCGAGACCGGTTGGTTTTGGAATCACCTGACCTTCGCTTGTCTTCACTGTCGGACGCGTTGAAGACATTGGTACTGCTGGAATTCCCGCTTCTACGGTTGTCGTCCCGCTTGCTTTTCCAAGTCTTGTCTCTCTGAGAGTCCGGGGCGGACTCTTTCTTCGAGTATTCTAGCATTTGGACTTTCTTGGTTAGCTCTTGAAACGTCTTGAGGCCTGCTGTACACAAGAATGGGACCATCCAATTGCTGAGGTTCCCGATAAGAAGGCCGGCGGACTGGTCCTGCTCCAGCGGCGGTTCGCACTTGACTGTGAGATTATGCCATCAGGCGATAAAGTCGGTGTTTCTTTCATTCTTCCCCGGCTTGGTCCTCATGTTCATCACAGAAAACTGCATTTAATACCACTCATTCATTATCTATTTTTTTGTATATATCGGTACTATTAACCAGTGTCTGCTCAGTAATTACAGATTACAGGTATTCATGACAAAATACTGGAAATACATTTAAAATCACCGATATATCGTTTGTGAGCCGACACTGCAAACAGAACAGAAAACCGATCATTGTCCAAAGAGTTCTTTTTGCAAATAGATGTGTGCACGCAATTTTGGTCCGACACAATACAAGTGTGCACATGGACCATGGCGGGGCTACCTAGGCTACATGACATGATGAAATGGTGCAAGTAGGGAACATGTGCATTAAATGCTAAAAGAGGTGATGCGATGTGCATTAAATGCTAAAGAGGTGATGTGATGTGCATTAAATGCTAAAAGAGGTGATGTGATTTAAAGCATCATGATTTCCCTCCAAAAACTACTAAGCAACCCATGTTGCCTATAAATACCTAGTCATGGGCAAGGAGAGAGCATACTTTTCTCTTTAGTTTTGTTTTAGAACTCTTGTAATTTGTAACTTGTTTTCCTTTGAACCCTTGAGTTCTTTGCCTTCTCTTGATCTTGCAACCTCTTCATTGAGCTTGCAAGTTTAAGTTTTGGTTATTGATATCAAGGGTTGTATCTTCAATTGGAATCAATAAAGCTTTTTTTTGCCTTCATTTGCCTTGTGTTCTTAGCCTTCTCTTGATCTTGCAACCTCTTCATTGAGCTTGCAAGTTTAACTTTTGGCTATTGAACCCATAGTTTGTAATGTGTTCTATAGTTCCTAGTATCTTTATTTCTTGATTTACTTTCTTGCAATTTATTTCCATGCTTTACTTACTTGCAATTTTATTACCATGTCATTTACTTTCTTGCAATGCTATTTTCTTTTCTCTTCTCCTTTTCTTTGCCTTTTCTTTTGTTGTTGTGATTGGTTGTAAATTTGTGTTGTTAGGAAAAGAGAAAGATATTGTAAGTTAAGGTTTCTTTGCTCATTTCCTTTTCCCGTATTTTCCAATTGAACTCCGTCCAAATCTTACGCAAGCGCTCCGTTAGTCACCCTACCCTACCAAGGTATCGGTGATTCCTAACCGCGACCGGTTGCGTTCGGATTAGCCGGAGGAGAAAGCAAGAGACAAGAACGGATGGACAAGGGTCAATAAGACGGATTTCTAATACCATGCTTAAGCACCCTAATCCATGTTGTTGCCGATTGCTCTAGCTTCAATGGTTAAGTTCGGCTCAAAGGATTGAGTACGGAATTCCCTAGCTTACACTATCATATCGATTCCTAACAAAGATTTTTCTTTTGCATATATACACATAGGGTAGATACGAACATTTCCGCCACGCGCATTAACTCGTCAAAACAAGAACTTAAAACGCTCTGTCTCCCTGTGGATCGCCCCGTACTCATCGTGGCTAGCTGCAAAGCGACACCATCCTTGATCGCGGTTAACTTTAGAACTCTTAAAACTCGACACACCAAAGAGGTGATGCAATCAAATGGCGCCGTTGTCGGGGAGACGGCAACGTTTTAATTCTTGTTATTTCGGGTTAATCATTGTACATCTCATTTATACAGCTAACCTTTTTTTTAAAAAACAAACTAAAAATTTTAAAATTTCAAAACCAAAACAAAAATTAACAAAACTAACATTTTTGCTCTCTGGATTTTTGACCTGCAAGCTCTCTGGATCTAAAAAGACAAACAATACCAGTGAGGCACTAGTGGAGCACTATGATCATAGAAGAAGTTTGGAGCTCTATCTCCAAAGCTGAACCAACGACATCCCCTCTATATCCGAGCTCGCCAGCCCCTTTACCTCCTTCTGCCTCCAATCTTTCCTCTGTGCTCCATTGTTCTGTTTTTTGTCCATTTTTATTGTTTGTTTTTTTATAATTTTGAGTGTGCAGGTATTTGGGGATTTGCGAACTGCGAGCGTGGGGATCAAAGTGTACATTCAAGGCTAAGATGATTGCGAAGTACAGTGCCAAAGATCCGGATAGTTTGACCTGCGCAAGCAAACTTTCAAGCAAACCGGATTTAATTCAACGGGGGTTTCTTAACCCAAAACTTATCGGTATGTACTTTACCAACACTTTCTTCTCAAATCCGACGCATCCACTATAATATCTTTGCAGGATTTTTTACAAGTTCGCTTTCAAACACCAAAATTGACTATCCCGTATTTGTTGCAGTGCCGTGCTTAAAGTATTGTTTGATTCTTTGAATGATTTTTTTTTTATTAAATTATGCATTGCATCAATTAATACGGATTTAAGGGCAAGCGAACCCCACAACATACGGTAAAGGATTTCATCATCTTTTCCGTGGCCCATAAATCACGAATTGAGCATAGCGTATACCCACACAAAATTTTAAAAGAAACTAGACTTTAAGCCTTAAGGACTTCACGCTCACTAGGAGATGTTAACTGTGTTTAGAACACCGTTTAATGGTATATCGTTTACGGGGTGTCTAGAAAAGTGTTAACGGCGAAACCGCCAAAAGAGAAAGGGTTATTTAATTAAGGACCTTCGCGAAAGCGTCGGAAAACCACCCCTTATCTCTGCACTTACCTGGCCTCGTGATCAGTATATCTTGAGCCCGTTTCTCGACACAGTTTTATTTTTGACAATCAAGTTCTTGAGCAGGTCTTGTTGATCTAGGTAAACCCTAGACCGATTAGGTATGGTATTTTTGTGTCGTGATTGTTTTTGTCCAGATTCCTTTTGTGTGTATATTTCATCCTTTTGTTGATAGCTAACTAAAAATAAAAAAATACCACATTCTTTTTCCTCTCTTCTTCTTCTCTTCATATCATGGGTACCCCACCTCGTAAAACTCTTGCCGAACTTTGGTACCCACAACCAGACATAACTTTCTACGGTTCTTGCTTTGGTCGAATTTTGAACGACCCCTCCATGCCTAAAATTTCTTTGAAAGATCGGATAGACGCGTCTAGGACTACCAATTGGACTCCGCAATCCACCTTATATCAACCGTTTCAACCTTCACCACCTTCTTACGTTGATACCCCTTTTTCGAGTCCTTTTGTAACTCCAAGACCCATGTCTGTTGCTGAACGTATTGAACAATCCTGTAGCCGATCTTTCACTCGTTTCACTACTGCCAATTCTTTTGATCAACAATTCCAATCACCTTCATATCTGAATGTTGATCCGACTCCTGTCCAACTATTCAATTCCTACCAGTCCTACCCAACTTTTGCACCTTCCCTGGACATTGCTTCTAAACCGTCATTTGGGAGTTTTCAGTATCCAACAAACTTTGAATCTTTTACTGAAACCCCTTCACAACCCATGTCTAGTCTGGAACAGTCGTTAGAAGACTTCCGGGTAGCGTTGTACCAACAAATTATGGATTTGAATGCATCCATGGCCGCCCTCATACAACCTAGTGACCCGGTAGCTAGTTTTCAACTAGCTCCAAATTTTCCACTGTATGATGAGGCGGTAGGACAAGTTGAGAATTTGAGTGGAGAGAGTGAGCTGTACGCTATTCCAAATCAAACCCATCCATCCCAAATTGAATTCCATAACTTCGGTTTTGAATGTCTATCGAGTATTCCAAATGATTCATCAATTGAAGATAGAATGCTTAATGAGTTGTGCAACTTTGTAGTGTTTGATTTACCCTATTGTGAAGGGACCTTGTCAAGTGAACCCAATCCCAACCCTTTTGATCTCTGCACCTCCATCTTTGAACCTGAATTGATTGAAATCCATGCTTTTGATGAGGTGTCTGAGCATATTGATTTTCACTTGATTGAGGATATCGACGCTGGGGATATTTTGGATGATGAACCCGCAGATTTGGCTGAGTTTTTCTCTCCAATTCATCATCCCGAGTCATTAAATGTTTTTCCCGAACTTCATATGCGTCTTGATTTTGATGAAATTTGCATGGATAGGCTGAATTTCGAGGAGAATTTTGAGGATAGCTTTAAGGATGAACCAGTTATAATTGATAAGTCGGATTTTCCAATTCATCATATTCCTTTCACTAACTGTGTACACCCTCCTGAACCTTTAATTTTGACCCTTCCTCAATCACTTCCCTCCATCCTTTCCATCGTTCCGACCTCGCAAGACACCGTATCACTTTTTTTTCTTATGTCCGGTTTACCAAGTTCGGCGTACCCATGTTTTCTCACGAATCTTGAGGGATTTGATCCCATTTCTCGACGGGTTGATAGATTAGCACAATCGCTTTTTACACATCGGGCATCACAAATTGTGCTAATTTATTCACTCCATTTTCACACTCAAGTTCGTACTCCACTTCTTTCTCCCTTCGGCCATTCTTCTTCTTATATACCGGGACCGTATACCACTTCTATCTCAACACGGTCTCGCGTGTTTCTCATTTCTTTTCTCTACACTTCATTCTTTCACCAACCATTCTATTATCATGATAAAATTTTTGAATGGTTGGTGCTCATTTTTGGCCTGTGTAAGGCCTTGTATATATTGATACTATTCTCTTTCCCCCTACTCCTGAACTTCACCGCTTAAATACTGGAAACACTGTTTCACTTAAGTCGGGGGGGGGATCTTTTTGGTGTATATATTTTTGGTTTTCTTTTTTGTTTTGTATATAATTTGTTTTTGGGGAGCGTCGACAATTTTGACGCTCTTGGTGTAGCCTGACAGTGAGAGCACTATCAAGTTTAAGTTTGGGGGTGTGCTCGGTAAGCTTTCCACCTTCGCATTCATTTGTATATTCTGCATTTGCATTCTTATTTTAAAAAACCCATAAAAATTGAAAAATTTTCCAAAAAAATAAAAACTTTGTCGTCAAGTTAGTTAATAGGGTAACTTAGATTTTCATTCAGAAAGCTTAGTTGATACGTTAGAAATAACTAAATCCTAGGCTTAGAAATTGAAAACCCTAATAATAACCCTCATTCTGTTTAAACTTGGTGATTATACGTCCTTACAGTTTTTTTTATAGAAGTAGGTAATCTTGAGTTTAGTTCTTGAGTTAAGTCAAGATGAAGGGAAAGTATTGAAGCTTTACTGAAGGATAAGTCTGAAAAATAGTTTCTATTCTTAAAGTCCAAATTCAGAAAGTATATACCCTACAAACTGCACTTACACGCATCTTGAAACTTGGGATAGTAGAGGATACCTAGAAATACTCTTGCCTGAAAACCTAGTATGAAAGAAAAAACGGTATTTAAAGCTAAACACCAATAAGAGCATCATTGAAAAATATATCCGGTCTTGAAAAAGAAAAAAAAAAGAAAAAGAAAAAGAAAAAAAAAAGAAATAAAGTCATGACCTGGAAATTGCTATTTACGCTTTAAGCTCACATATTCAGTAATCGGCTGTTAGTATCTCAAGAAGCATTAATAGTCGCATGAAAGGTGTGTGAGCAACACCGTCCATCATTTAATGAAAAGAAGTAGTATTAGGTATTAAGACAAGGGTACTATAGCTTGAATTAAATTCTTGGGTGTAGGGGTGAAACTATACACACGTATGGGTATACAATCGATATTTGGAGGAGAGATAGAAATGAAGAATAAGACTTATGTTTTCTATAAAGTTGATAAAAATCCCTGATTTAAGACCACACTTTTAGAAGGAAAACTCAGGAGATACCGAGATCTTTCTAAACTGTAAAATGTATAGGATCTGAGGTTAAATAGATAGGAGGTGTGAAATATAGGGTTGGATATTTCTAAGTTAGGATGATAGAATTTCTAATCTAGATACTAAACCGTTGGAGTAGAATCGATGTTAACTTATGAAACTAGTTTGACGGGATTTTGTGGATAGTATCCGCTGAAAACCCTCAGGAGACAACACTCCTCCTACTAGGGACACCTAGAGGTTTAACGGCTTGTTGCACGCGCTCAGTGCAATCGCGTTCCCTGCGAAAGTGAGGCTAGAATTTTTTTTGCTCGGGACGAGCAAAAGATAAGTTTGGGGGTATTTGTTCATCACAGAAAACTGCATTTAATACCACTCATTCATTATCTATTTTTTGTATATATCGGTACTATTAATCAGTGTCTGCTCAGTAATTACAAATTACAGGTATTCATGACAAAATACTGGAAATACACTTAAAATCACGGATATATCGTTTGTGAGCCGACACTGCAAACAGAACAGAAAACCGATCATTGTCCAAAGAGTTCTTTTTGCAAATAGATGTGTGCACACAATTTTGGTCCGACACAATACAAGTGTGCACATGGACCATGGCGGGTCTACCTAGGCTACATGACATGATGAAATGGTGCAAGTAGGGAACACGTGCATTAAATGCTAAAAGAGGTGATGCGATGTGCATTAAATGCTAAAGAGGTGATGTGATGTGCATTAAATGCTAAAAGAGATGATGTGATTTAAAGCATCATGATTTCCTTCCAAAAGCTACTAAGCAATCCATGTTGCCTATAAATACCAAGTCATGGGCAAGGAGAGAGCATACTTTTCTCTTTAGTTTTGTTTTAGAACTCTTGTAATTTGTAACTTATTTTCCTTTGAACCCTTGAGTTCTTTGCCTTCTCTTGATCTTGCAACCTCTTCATTGAGCTTGCAAGTTTAAGTTTTGCTTATTGATCTCAAGGGTTGTATCTTCATTTGGAATCAATAAAGCTTTTTTTGTCTTCATTTGCCTTGTGTTCTTAGCCTTCTCTTGATCTTGCAACCTCTTTATTGAGCTTGCAAGTTTATGTTTTGGCTATTGAACCCATAGTTTGTAATGTGTTTTATATTCCTAGTATCTTTATTTCTTGCTTTACTTTCTTACAATTTATTTCCATGCTTTACTTGCAATTTTATTACCATGTCATTTACTTTCTTGCAATGCTATTTTCTTTTCTCTTCTCCTTTTCTTTGCCTTTTCTTTTGTTGTTGTGATTGGTTGTAAATTTGTGTTATTAGGAAAAGAGAAAGATATTGTAAGTTAAGATTTCTTTTGTAACAACCCTAATTTTTCCTATACAAATTTTTCAAATATTTTTTTTCAAAAATCCATAAAGGGGTATTTTAGCCTGAGCACAAGATATCAGTAATTATTTTGTTTTTAATTACAAGTTACAAGAATATAATAACTCCATTTTTAGTGTACAAGAAATTACTTTAAATTTAATGTATACTTGGAGTATTTACTCTTGCTGCTATCATTTTAAATAATTAATTCACACCATAATTACAAGAAAGAGCTTGTAGTTCATTGGTAATACCTTGCACTGCTGAACCAAGCCACCAGACTTCAAATCCCCTGCCCCATATTATTTTTAATATTTATTTTGTTTTAAATTTTATAGAAGCCCAACAGTCCACACACGATAACTCCCAAAGTTTGAACCGCACATGAAAAACTAAAAGCACCAGAGCCCCCACCTGATGACCCCCCACCTCCTAGGCCCCCGAGTCGGTCGGCCAGACTCGGCCGGACTGTAACAACCCTAATTTTATTATACACTTTTTCCTATACAAATTTTTTCAAAATATTTTTCAAAAATCCATAAAGGGGTATTTTAGCCTGAGCACAAGATATAAGTAATTATTTTGGTTTTTAATTATAAGTTAAAAGAATGTAATAACTCCATTTTTAGTGTACAAAATTTGCTTAAAAATTAATGTATACTTGGGGTATTTACATTTACTGTTATTACTTTAAGTAATTAATTAGCTCCATAATTCTAAGAAAGCACTTGTAGCTCAGTGGTAATAGCTTGCACTGCTGAACCGAGCCATCGGAGTTCAAATCCCATACCCACATTATTTTTAATATTGATTTTTAAAAAACCTTTAGAATACCAAGGGTTTACATGTGCATATCTCACAAAAACCCCACTACACCCAAAAATATAACATTACCAGGGGTTAGATGAACCGTCGGGGGGGATCCCGATCGCCTGACTCGGCCGGGAATCGGCCAAATCGGCCATGACTCGGCCGACTCAGTCCTCCTACCGAGTCACGGCCAAGTCGGCCGATTCCGGCGACGGCCTCAACATGAAAGTTGTGTCTTTTCATATTCACTATGCACCTGCAAAATTTCATCCTCAGAAAATTTCCAAAACTCTTTTAAAACCCTAATTACTCCACTTTTAATACATTTTTTAATACATTTTATTACATTTTTTCATTTTAACCTTTCATTTACCCTAACCCTAGCCTACCCTATAAATACACCCCCTACCATCTACCCTCTCACCCTACAATCCTGAGCCCACTCTCTCAAAAATTTTCCAAGAGTTGGGTACTTTGAAAACAAGCTCGAGGCAAAACTCCGAAGAATTTCCGGCGGAACTTCCGGCGAACGTTTTAGGAACTACCGGCGACGACACAACATCTCGGCGATCACTCTAGTTCCCTCTCACTCTCTAGTATAATCGAAAACCCGCAAGTCCCTTTCTATCTCTCTTTTTCATTCTCAAAATACGAAATTACAAAACCCGACGGAATCGGAACAAATCCGATTTCCGATTCGGTTTTGTATAAAATTCCACTTCTCACTAATAAAATCATACCTAAACTTCCTCATGTTGACTATTAAACACTAATCAAACAATTTGATCAAGTTTCGTCACATGAAATGATAGCTTTTTCAATTTATCGTATTTTTCACTTAAATACCACATTGTTTCAATCCTTCATTTAACCCCATCAAACTTGATATACATTTAAAGTAGATCACGAGGTAACGACCTATCTCCTCACACACTTACATACAACCTAACACGATATTATTGAAAACTTAGAATACGAGAAAACAACATTTTTCATTTAAATACCATATACTTAATAAAACTATTTTTAAAAGATTTAGAGTTGGTACCTTTTTAAATAAATACCTCTTAGTATGAAAATACGATAAGTTGTGGACACCGGTCATTTATCTAAACCTGACTTTATGGTGTCTAGGCCAGGCAAGTGAGAAAGGTAACTTTAAAATATCCGTCTCACAGTGATTCGTGAGCGGATCCCTCCTTTCCTCACTTGTACTTACCTGGCCACAATTGGCGGTGAAGAGACGATTTGAGGCATCTAACAACTTGTCGTTTGGACCAGTTAGGAATAGTCTAGTTGACTTAGGAGACCCTAAAACATAAAATACGGAAAGTTACAAATAAATACCTTTTACTTTATAAAACCGTTTTCTAAACGATTTAGTATTTTACAATCTTTGCAAAGCACCGCTATAACCCATTTTTGGGGAACTCGTTCGGGATGGTGTGGATTATCGCACATCCTCGGGCTTAGTAGTGCGAAATTCAGACCTCCGCAAGGAGCATTCGGTCTCGAAAGATTTAAAATACGACACCTTAAGAAAATGAGATTTTCTAGAATATAAAATATTTATTAAAATTATTTTTGTATAAATATATGTATATTTATCATTAAAATACTTATTTTATTATGATATAAATATTCCACCTTTTTCTAAAAATCACAAGAATCAATTTTACATTAAAATACCATAAATTCCACATAAATCAATATTACAAATAAATACCTTTATTTCTGAAACTAAGATATTTTCACTAGAAATATCACAATACAAAATTCACCTTCATTACAACTCTAAAGACGAATAACGAATACTTGAGGTGTATTTTGAAAAGTATATAAAAAGTATTTTTACATAAAACCCCCTCAAGTTTTACAAATTACCCTAAGGACCCTAGCAATTATAGGTTTAAGAAATAATCATGACTTCAGTTTACACTTCTAATTGTCTGACTCGGGTTTGAGTCCGACTAATCTGACTTGAATACGATTCAAGTCAATCTACATTCTACAATATTCCAATTCAATATGAACATACGAATCCATGAATCCAGTTATCAATCTATACAACTTGACTGACCCGAACCATGGATATATTCCTTTTACATGGTTCTCCAGTTATTCCATTTACATGATTCTACGGTTATATCCGTTTACTGATATGATGGTTTCGGTCAGTCTTTCAATCATACAACCAATTCAATTTACAAGACAACAATACAAACAAGACATCGTGGGGTTTAAGGGATAGATTGGTACGGAAGGTGTTAAAAGTGGCACGAGGTAGTAAGATTAAGACACCTAACTTATATTCCGTTGCTGTTGTACCGTGGCTTAACGGTTCCTTGTACATTCCGTTTGCCCTGGTCTCTAGCATATAGAGACCCTCCTCGTATACACTGGCATCCTTCTGTACCAAGCTACAAACAACAGCGTTAACATATCATTACAACAATATTATACCACTTTAAAAGATATCTTCTTATTCTGTCTATTCTACTTTCCTCTTATCTTTAGGACTTACCGAGCGACCTGTTCGCTGACGACATTCTATTTCTTTCTTCTTTGAATGTCGTCAGGTGGTTTGGACCCGGCAGAGATCGAGCCATCTACAGAAGACTTGGAGCAGTTTGCGGAAGAACCAGAGCTCTAGTTTCATTGTACATTTTTTCCATTCAGTACTTTTCATTTCCTGTTATGCCATTGTTTAGACATCGTTTTATTTCAGTTGTATTTCCTTTTCACGCATTGTACAAAAGAATGTTAATAAATAAAAGTTGCTGTTTTTATTATATCTTGTCTCTTGTGTATTTATTTTTATATTGCTTAGATACGCTTAGCGTATGTATTTCTGAGTATATACGTAGCAGGCCGGTCGTGTCCCCTACACCGTATATCGGGAAGTGGGGCGTGACAGGTTTTGTTGGTGGCCCATGCAGGTTAGAGTTGTATGGAACACTGCCATGCAATTCTGTTCTGCATGAACAACCTAAGCAATATAACACAAGAACCAGCAATTAAAACATTCTTTACAATACATATTCCTTGAATCTTATCAATTTCATATTCCTTGAATCATATATTTTGAATCTGTCCTAACCTAAATTTTTCATTCAAGGTTATGGATTCCCCAAACAATACCAGCACCAACTTCAACAACACACCTCCACTACCTCTCACACCCGCCATTCCTGCTCCACTCAACGAGCAAACGGTTTTGCTTGAGGCAATCCGCAGCCTCCTAGAAGGACAGCAGCAACTCTTGAACCGTCCCGAGGCTGAAGCACCTGGGGTGAACCAATTCAGAGCTTTACATCCCAAACAGTTCTCAGGAAAGGGGAGCCCACTGAAAGCTGAGGAATGGGCACAAAGTATCGAGGATGATCTGGAAGTAGTACAAGTGCCAGAAATAGCTTTGGTCCGAGTTGCAAAGCTGCAGCTCACGGACAATGCACGGAACTGGTGGAAGGCGGAAGAAAGCCGTCTTGATCAGCCCATTGAATGGAAGACCTTTCGCGATAAGTTCGACGCGAAGTACTTCCCTGTGACTGCCAGGTTTGCCATGGAAAAGCAGTTTATTCATCTACAACAAGGTTCTATATAGGTCAAGTCAGTAGATGAGTATGACGCAGAGTTCACCATGCTCAGTTGATTTGCGGCACACCTGATACTGACGGATGAGATCCGAGCTCGTCGATTTCAACAAGGTCTGGACACGGAAATCCAGGCTGCACTAGCCACAAGGAAATTTCCAACTCATGAAGATACTTTGGAAGCTGCCCGTAGTTATGAGGCAGTGATAAAGGCAATGGGTAGACCTTAGTCTGCAGGAGTGAAACGCCCTGCCACTCAAATGGCAGGAGGGGTCTCTTCAAGGCCAGCTGTTGAACTCAGAAGACTGGAAGAAGCCAATGATCAGCCAAGACCCGATTTTTGCTTTTATTGCAAGAGGGAAGGACACTTGTGGAAGGACTGTAGGCGCGCAAAAGGCCTATGCTTGGTTTGTGGCGCGTCCAATCACGGAATTGGAAACTGTCCTTACAGACGCAACCCAGCTCACACACCTGTCAACTACCCGCAGCAGCCCGCTATCCAGGCTCCTGCAACTCGTCCTGCACTTCCAGCACCACCTCCACGTGGATTTGCTGCTCAGCCAAATCGCCAATTCCATCAGGTACTGAGAAACATGCCTTGAGTACAGGGGAATATGCCTCTAGCTAGGAGGAACGTGCCACAGCGACAGGCTTACACCTTAGCAGCCGTAGAAGCCGAGACTCTAGGTCAAGGTAACACCGGTAAGATCTTTTCACATTTTTAAACTCTTGCACTACTTTGTTATACACTATCTATACTCCAATCATTAAACTTTCCTTGAATCTGTTACACTTTCCTTTTACAAATTTCGAGGACGAAATTTTCATAAGGAGGGTAGAATGTAACAACCCTAATTTTCTTATACACTTTTTCCTATACAAACTTTTTCAAAATATTTTTCAAAAATCCATAAAGGGATATTTTAGCCTCAGCACAAGATATAAGTAATTATTTTGGTTTTTAATTACAAGTTAAAAGAATGTAACAACTCCATTTTTAGTGTACAAAATTTGCTTAAAAATTAATGTATACTTGGGGTATTTACATTTACTGTTATTACTTTAAGTAATTAATTAGCTCCATAATTACAAGAAAGCACTTGTAGCTCATTGGTAATACCTTACACTGCTGAACCAAGCCACCGGAGTTCAAATCCCATACCCCATATTATTTTTAATATTGATTTTTTAAAAACCTTAAGAATACCAAGGGTTTACACGTGCATATCTCACAAAAACCCCACTACACCAAAAAATGTAACATTGCCAAGGGTTAGATAAACTGTCGGGGGGGGATCTCGACCGCCTGACTCGGCCGGGAATCGGCCAAATCGGCCATGACTCGGCCGACTCAGTCCTCCTACCGAGTCACGGCCGAGTCGGCCGATTCCGGCGACGACCCCAACATGAAAGTTGTGTCTTTTCATATTTCCTATACACCTGCAAAATTTCAGCCTCAGAAAATTTCCAGAACTCTTTTAAAACCCTAATTACTCCACTTTTAATACATTTTTAAAATAAATTTTATCACATTTTTTCATTTTAACCTTTCATCTACCCTAACCCCAGCCTACCCTATAAATACTCCCCCTACCATCTACCCTCTCACCCTACAATCCTGAGCCCACTCTCTCAAAAATTTTCCAAGAGTCGTGTACTTTGAAAACAAGCTCGAGGCGAAGCTCCGAAGAATTTCCAGCGGAACTTCCGGCGAACGTTTTAGGAACTACCGGTGACGACACAATATCTCGGCGATCACTCTAGTTCCCTCTCACTCTCTAGTGTAATCGAAAACCCGCAAGTCCCTTTCTATCTCTCTTTTTCATTCTCAAAATACGAAATTACAAAACCCGACGGAATCGGAACAAATCCGATTTCCGATTCGGTTTTGTATAAAATTCCACTTCTCACTAATACAATCATACCTAAACTTCCTCATGTTGACAATTAAACACTAATCAAACAATTTGATCAAGTTTCGTCACATGAAATAATAGATTTTTCAATTTATCGTATTTTTCACTTAAAAACCACATTGTTTCAATCCTTCATTTAACCCCATCAAACTTGATATACATTTAAAGTAGATCACGAGGTAACGACCTACCTCTTCACACACTTACATACAACCTAACACGATACCATTGAAAACTTAGAATACGAGAAAACAACAATTTTCATTTAAATACCATATACTTAATAAAACTACTTTTAAAAGATTTAGAGTTGGTACCTTTTTAAATAAATACCTCTTAGTATGAAAATACGATAAATTGTGGACACCGGTCGTTTATCTAAACCTGACTTTGTGGTGTCTAAGTTAGGCAAGTGAGAAAGGTAACTTTAAAAGGCCTGTCTCACGGTGATTCGTGAGCGGATCCCTCCTTTCCCCACTTGAACTTACCTGACCACAATTGGCGGTGAAGAGACGATTTGAGACATCTAACAACTTGTCGTTTGGACCAGTTAAGAATAGTCTAGTTGACTTAGGAGACCCTAAAACATAAAATACGAAAAGTTACAAATAAATACCTTTTACTTTATAAAACCGTTTTCTAAACGATTTAGTATTTTACAATCTTTGCAAAGCGCCGTTACAACCCATTTTTGGGGAACCCGTTCGGGATGGTGCGGATTATCACACATTCTCGGGCTTAGTAGTGCGAGATTCAGACCTCCGCAAGGAGCATTCGGTCTCGAAAGATTTAAAATACGACACCTTAAGAAAATGAGATTTTCTAGAATATAAAATATTTATTAAAATTATTTTTGTATAAATATATGTATATTTATCATTAAAATACTTATTTTATTATGATATAAATATTCCACCTTTTTCTAAAAATCACAAGAATCAATTTTACATTAAAATACCATAAATTCCACATAAATCAATATTACAAATAAATACCTTTATTTCTGAAACTAAGATATTTTCACTAGAAATATCACAATACAAAATCCACCTTCATTACAACTCTAAAGACGAATAACGAATACTTGAGGTGTATTTTGAAAAGTATATAAAAAATATTTTTACATAAAACCCCTTCAAGTTTTATAAATTACCCAAAGGACCCTAGCAATTATAGGTTTAAGAAATAATCACGACTTCAGTTTACACTTCTAATTGTCTGACTCGGGTTTGAGTCCGACTAATCTGACTTGAATATGATTCAAGTCAATCTACATTCTACAATATTCCAATTCAATATGAACACATGAATCCATGAATTCAGTTATCAATCTATACAACTTGACTGACCAGAACTATGGATATATTTCTTTTACATGGTTCTCCAGTTATTCCATTTACATGATTCTACGGTTATATCCGTTTACTGATATCATGGTTTCGGTCAGTCTTTCAATCATACAACCAATTCAATTTACAAGACAACAATACAAACAAGATATCGCGGGGTTTAAGGGGTAGATTGGTACGGAAGGTGTTAAAAGTGGCACGAGGTGGTAAGATTAATACACCTAACCTATATTCCGTTGCTGTTGTACCGTAGCTTAACGGTTCTTTGTACATTCCGTTTGCCCTGGTCTCTAGCATATAGAGACCCCCTCGTATACACTGGCATTCTTCTGTACCAAGCTACAAACAACAGCGTTAACATATCATTACAACAATATTATACCACTTTAAAAGATATCTTCTTATTCTGTCTATTCTACTTTTCTCTTATTTTTGGGACTTACCGAGCGACCTGTTACATTCTATTTCTTTCTTCTTTGAATGTCGTCAAGTGGTTTGGACCCGGCAGAGATCAAGCCATCTGCAGAAGTCTTGGAGCAGTTAGAGCTCTAGTTTCATTGTACATTTTTTCCATTCAGTACTTTTCATTTCCTGTTATGCCATTGTTTAGGCATCGTTTTATTTCAGTTGTATTTCCTTTTCATGCATTGTACAAAAGAATGTTAATAAATAAAAGTTGCTGTTTTTATTATATCTTGTCTCTTGTGTATTTATTTTTATATTGCTTAGATACGCTTAGCGTATGTACTTCTGAGTATATACGTAGCGGGCCAGTCGCGTCCCCTTCGCCGTATACCGGGAAGCTGGGCGTGACACGGACGACCGAGTCGTCAACATGGGAAATGTGGCTCTTGGCCTCCCCTATCCCCCTGCACACTTCATTTACCTAGATCGGTTCCATAGGCACAATTACGACCCATTTACTCCATTTTTAATGATTTTTATACATTATTTTTACATTTTTATTAAAAACCCTACACCTACCCTAACCCTATAAATACACCCCTACCCTCTATCCTCTCACCCTAAAATTCTGAGCCCACTCTCTCAAAATTCCAAGAAAACTTGTGTACTTTGAAAACAAGCTCGAGGCGAAGCTCCGACGAATTCCCGGCGGAACTTCCGGCGATCGTTTTAGGAACTACCGGCGACGACTCAACATATCGGCGATCCCTCTAGTTCCCCCTCACTCTTTTGTGTAATCTAAAACCCGTAAGTCCCAATTTCTTCTTACCTCTTCTAATAAAAAATACGGATTTACAAAACCCGACGGAATCGGAACAAATCTGATTTCCGATTCGGTTTTCTATAAAATTCCACTCTCACTAATACAATCATACTTAAACTTCCTCATGTTGACTATTAAACACTAATCAAATAATTTGAACAAGTTTCATCTCATGAAATGATAGCTATCTCAATTTATCGTATTTTTCACTTAAATACCACATTGTTTCAACTTTACATTTAGCACCATTAAACTTGCTATACCTTTAAAATAGAGCACGAGGTAACGACCTACCTCCTCACACACTCATATGCAATATAACACGATAACCTAGAATACGAGAAAACAAACATTTCATTTAAATACCCTTTACTTAATAAAATCATTTCTAAAAGATTTAGTATTGATACACTTTTAAATAAAAACCAATTATTAAGAAAATACGATAAGTTGTGGACATCGGTCGTTTATCTAAACCAGACTTTGTGGTGTCTAGGCTAGCTAAGCGAGAAAGGTAACTTTAAAAGACCCGTCTCACGGTGATTCGTGAGCGGATCCCTCCTTTCCTCACTTGTACTTACCTGGCCACAATTGGCGGTGAAGAGGCAATTTGAGGTATCTCACAACTTGTTGTTTAGACCATTTAGAAATAGTCTAGTTGACTTAGGAGACCCTAGAGTATAGAATACGGAAAATTGACATTTTTACAAATAAATACCACTTACTTCATAAAACCGTTTTCTAAAGAATTTAGTATTTTACATTCTTTGCAAAGCGTCGCTACAACCCATTTTGGGGAACCCGTTCGGGATGGTGCGGTTTATCGCACATCCTCGGGCTTAGTAGTGCGAGATTCATACCTCCGCAAGGAGCATTCGGTCTCGAAATATTTAAAATACGATATCTTAAGAAAATGAGATTTTTAGAATATAAAATATTTATTAAAATTATTTTTGTATAAATATATGTATAATTATCCTTAAAATACCCATCTTATTATGATATAAGTATTCCACCTTTTTTCTAAAAATCACAAGAATAAATTTTACATTAAAATACCATGAATTTCAAATAAATCAATATTACAGATAAATACCTTTATTTATGAAACTAGGATATTTTCACTAGAAATATCACAATATAAAATCCACATTCATTATAACTCTAAAGATGAATAATAAATACTTGAGGTGTATTTTGAAAAGTATATAAAAGTATTTTTACATAAAACCCCCCTCAAGGTTTATAAATTACCCTAAGGACCCTAGCAATTATAAGTTTAAGAAATAATCAAGACTTTGATTTATATTTCTAATTATCCGACTCGGGTTTGAGTCTGATTATATCTGACTTGAATATGATTCAAGTACCATCTACATTCTACAATATTCCAATTCAATATGAACACATGAATCCATGAATCCAATTATCAATCTATACAACTTGACTGAACCGAACCATGGATATATTCCTTTTACATGGTTCTCCAACTATTTCACTTACATGACTCTACGGTTACATCCATTTACTGATATTATGGTTTCGGTCAGTCAATCAATTATACAATCAATACAATTTACAAGACAAACAATACAATCAAAACACTGCAGGGTTTAAGGGGTAGACTGGTACAGAATATATTAAAGGTGGCACGAGGTGGTCACTTAAGACGTAATTACATCCATGTCGTTGTTCCGTGGTATTATCGACGGAGCCTTGTACTACGGGTTACCAAAGTCCCCGATGTAAGTGGGACTCCTCTCGTATACACTGGCATCTTCTGTATCAAGGTACAAACAACAGCGTTAATACAACATTACAACATTATAATACAACATTAAAAGCCACTCTCTCTCTCTCTCTCTTACTCTATGTCTATTTCTTCCTTATCTTTGGGACTTACCGAGCGACCTGTTCGCTGACGACATTCTATTTCTTTCTTCCTTGAATGTCGTCAGGTGATTTGGACCCGTCAGAGATTGAGCCCAATGTTGAAGACTTGGACCAGTTCAGTGAAGACCCCGAGCTCTAGACATTGCACATTTTCCATTCAGTACTTTTCATTTCCTGTTATGCCATTGTTTAGGCATCGCTTTTATTTCAGTTGTATTTCCTTTTCATGCATTGTACAAAAAAATGTTAATAAATAAAAGTTGCTGTTTTTATTATACCTTGCCTCTTGTGTATTTTCTTTTATATTGCTTAGTTACGCTTAGCGTATTTGCTTCTGAGTAAATACGTAGCGGGCCAGTCCCGTCCTCTTCGCCGTATACCGGGAAGCGGGCGTGACATCTTTGCTCATTTCCTTTTCCCGTATTTTCTAATTGAACTCCGCCCAAACCTTACGCAAGCGCTCCGTTAGGCACCCTACCCTACCAAGGTATCAGTGATTCCTAACCGCGACCGGTTGCGTTCCGGAAGCGAAAGCAAGAGATAAGAACGGACGGACAAGGGTCAATAAGACGGATTTCTAATACCATGCTTAAGCACCCTAATCCACGTTGTTGCCAATTGCTCTAGCTTCAATGGTTAAGTTCGGCTCAAAGGATTGAGTACGGAATTCCCTAGCTTACACTATCTTATCGATTCCTAACAAAGCTTTTTCTTTTGCATATATACACATAGGGTAGATACGAACATTTTCGCCACGCACATTAACTCATCAAAATAAGAACTTAAAACGCTCCGTCTCCCTGTGGATCGACCCGTACTCATCGCGGCTAGCTGCAAAGTGACACCGTCCTTGATCGCGGTTAACTTTAGAACTCTTAAAACTCGACACGCCAAAAGCGTGCGATCACCTTATGATTGTCATTTCTTTGTGTGTGTTTAAGAAAATTTTTGGAATGTGTAATGTAGAAAATTTTGCCCCATTTGATTGGTTTAATTTTCCGGATTGTGTAATGTAGAAAATTGTAAAGAAATCACAACCAAAGAATTATATTTGACCGCAATCAACTACGGTGTCAGTTGTAGATCGTAAGCGAGTGCGGATCATCCACAGGGATTGTGCGATTCGTTTCAATGTTTAATTTGTTTGAATCGAAAAGTTAATTGAAAAGAAAAGAAAAGAAAACATGATTCAAGAATTTATCAATTGATTCAGGTGTCACGATGTTTAATCAAGAATCAAGAAACTGATAAACAATCAAGAATTGGGTTTCGATAATATTTCCAACCAAAATGTCAAGAATCGAAATGAGGCTCGTAGGAATCGATCGGATCTATAGATGTGATGTAATCTCAAGATTTCGTGTTCTTGTCCTTCGAAGGATCGATACTAGATCGATGATGATCGACGAGAGTTAGGGCTTTCTTGATGAAACTAGGGTTTCATCTTTTAAACCCTTGTTCTTTTGTTGATATCATTTGCATTCTAGCCTCTAACAATTTCAAGAAACGATCGTAACTCCCCAATCTCGAGCGATATCAATCAAGAAAGCATCGCAACGAATTGGGTCGTCGATTCTTGAACTTTCTAGGGTTTACAAAACTCGTAGGAATCAAGAATCGTTTTCAGATATATTACATCATCATTCTATTGATCGTCTCGACTCCTCGATGAGCGGAGTATTACTCAAACATCACAACAAGAATTACAACTAGAAATTTAGATTGAATCATGATGCAAGAATTTAAAGAAAACAAGATAAAAGAATATCACCTTTTATTTATATCAACAATTTGATTACAGTCGCTCAAGAACTACAAGAGGAAGAACTAAATTGTCGATTTGGCGTCGCTCGGCTCCGTGAGTCGTGGATCGGCTTGGACCACTTGATCTGTTGAAGATCGGCTTGGCTCATAAAAGGTTGCAAGGCTTCTTGCTTGATGGGTACTCGGGATCTTGGCTTTTGATTGGAATTAGGGTTAGGGTTTCACACAAGCCCTGTCACTAGACTTGTGGAAGAAGAAGATGAGATAAGAGATAGAATGGCTCTAGTTTGATACTAGATTGGGGATCCCTTTTTACCCTAGGTTTAGGCTTCTATTTATAGACTTCCCAAACCCTAGGTCTAGGTTTGAAATTACAATTCCCTCCGAAAGTTTGTTGAGGAGTTTCTAGAAAGAGTTTGTTAGGAGCTAGCTTAGGTTTTAAGCTAGGATTAATTAAGCATTAGAAACCCTAGTTTGCTGATCTGGCAGAAACCTCTGGAGTCTTCTGGAAGTTGACATGTCTTTATGAAGTCTGGACCCTGAGATAAGAGTTTTGCACCAAAAATGAGGAGCTAATTCCTTGAACCCGCCGCGGATCCGCGGCGCAAGCAGGCTCCTGCCGCGGATCCACGGCTGTATGTGGGGCTTGGGCCTTGGGCTTCCTGGTATGGACTTGGAACAACATTTGTAGCATAATCTGATGTGTTGATTTGTATTTTCCCTTTTGGATTTATACCAGATCTAAAATCATTGAGTTGGCGTAACGTTTTAGCTGTAACCTGTAAATTTTTGGTCTTTCTTCTGGATTTTCCTGCACAGATCTCAAAACAAGTGTTGCGCAAATGTAGGGATGATGCGATGCCATGAAATGTAGTCAATTTCCTTTATAGTGTCGGTTTTAGAGTCTAATACATGTAATCTGATATTTTGCGACAGTTTTGCTAATATGTGAATTATGAATGCCGAACACTTCTATATGAATGCAAATGATGAGGAAATTGCCGGCTAAAATATGCAATATTTTCGACTAATCACCTTACAAGGTCAGCAATGGAGATTTATCACTGACACTCATGAACCTTTGCCGAAACAGAGACTCCATTTGGGCAAAGGTAATGATGGACCCCGTCTGGTATACTCGCGTACCAGTCGAAAGCGACACCGGTCAGGCTGTTGACAAACTGACGAAGAAGGAGTGCATCATTGCCCCCTGTATTTTCGCATGATACTTTAAAGTGGGCGACGTGCTGATTTGCATTTCCCATCCCGTCAAATCTTTCAAACTTAGGAATGACGTAGCCGCTCGGGAACTCGATCAGATCGTACCGTGCGGGATATGGCCGCCCACTACTGCCAATTTTTTTCTGAGCTTCAGCTTCGGGTTTTAACCTTGCTGGTGACCAAATCCATTATCCGATCTTGTGTTAGCGGGATAGTGTTATCTGGGGCCAAGGTGTCCCCAGAAGCGGAATGTGGCCGGCTTTCGTGCGGCTCGACCAATCTTGGACCCAAAGGGACAAGCATCGGCCGCTTCGGATTGTCATCATCCGGCTCATGAGTAGCGACTTGTGCTTGAGGTGCTCGAGCAATTTGAACCGTATTCTGCATCACAACGTTAGTTAGGTCATCAATTTTCGAAAAGAGCTTGGCCATCTCTTTATCTTTGCTCCTGAGCTGTTTTCGAAGCTCTTGAAGCAGCTCTTGCTCCGCGGTCCTAGGGCGAAAAGTCGGCTCTTCATCGCTGTCCGAGCTTGACTCTACATGGACTGAGGGGTCTTTCTGCCTATCATCCTCATCGAGAGGGTTTTCATCATCCAGCGGAGACGGCTGTTCTTGGGAAGCGGCAACCACATTCAAGCCAGATTGGGCTTGGGATGTGGTGGCCCCATCCTTGCTTTTGCTGCGAAGGTTATCGCTGGGGCCCCCACCCGCCATATAGACCGTATGGATAACATATCCAGCCATCTTTTTATTATCGGCGGCTGATTTCATGGATCGCTGTCTTGACCCTCCTGTTTCGGTAATGGGCAGTCGACTGAAGGCGGCTGGCCTGGCTGGATTCTTGGATGGTGCTGACGCTTCCTTTTTGGTTTTGCCCCGCTGTTTTCATGCGGCACAGAGCGCCTAGTAGACTCTTAAAGAGACCGTGTCATACTTTTTCTGTTGGGGCCGGGACACGTCTTTTTGTAGCAACGTTCGGACCGCCGTCTTCTTGATTCTAGCGGTCATGGCATTTTTCTGCACCCACTTCAGAGGTTCGAAAGAATTGCTGATTTTTACGGCTGACTCAGCCATCGTCGCAGAATGACTCTGCTCCTGGAATCTCACAAGATTCCGCTTGGCCGGAGTCCTGGCCCTCTTGTTGGCTCGATACTTGAGCCGCTTCTGTCTCAGCCTTTCTGTTTTGAGCACTTGGCTGGTTACGGCTCTTCGGGAAGCCGCCGTAGACCGGGCGATGGAGGGCTTTGGAGATGCGCCTGATTATGCATTTGTCGGAGTCATCGCCTGAGCTCGTCTGCAACGTTTGATGTTGCCCTTTGTACCGGAAGTCTTCCCCCAGCTGGAACACCAGAGAGTCGTTCAGACACCGTCTTAAGTTTCGGTTGTGGTGCCTTAGCGATCACAACATTCGGTCTCTTGCCCCTTAAGACCGGCTTGGCCATCTGTTTTGCCGGGATTTCTGCCAGATGAGCGCTTCCGGTAGGGTAGATGATGACAGATCCAAACTGTGGGGCAGTTCCTCCTACTGTCGACTGAGGCTTGCGGGGAGAACCACACGAGCATTGATCTTGACCATGTACGAGATCGGGGTCGTGTTGGAAGCTGAATTCATCTTGGGAGACATTCTCGTTGAAAGTTGATTGCTGCACGGAAAAAAAAACATTATTTCAGTACAAACATCGGCATATATGTTAAATGAGTTCGCATGAACACTTGACCCGAGATATGGGAGGAGAGAAAGGTCCCACCGGGCGTGCCAGAATCTGTAGGGTGTTTTTCGTCACCCCATTGAGATGGGAATACACGCGCGCTTGTCAGGTGCATTACAGATTCCCCCTGCCTAGGGTAGGCTGGGGTTTATTGATTGTGGGGATCCGAATCTCCGGCAGCCACGGACTAAGCTGCCGTTAATTACCACTCGCCTTTGGAGCTAGAGAACCTCCGATTGACGGGTCAAACAGGTCATGCGAACTCAATGTGCAGTGATGTGTTTTGAAGGGGTTTTGGATATATCGGGGGCCCCGCAGAGTTTTTACGGGGGTCCCACTACCCGGATAGCGGACTGGGGGTCAAGAGGACTAGGAGCCCCCTTGTGGGGCAGCCCCCTTGCATGGTGCGGGGCTAGCAGCCCCCTTGCGGGGTGCTCTGGGCGCTGGGCGAAAAGGGGACTTTGTCCTTGCACTGGGAGCTGTGCTCCTGAAAGGAAATATTTATTATTTTGTATATGTTACTGTGTGTGTGTATATATATATATTTGAGGAGTTAAACTCCTAAGATATTTTGGAGCTGATGAAAGGGGGCTTCTCCCTTGAGCCCTGGATCTTCACTTTGTATATTTTTTAGGAGTTGAACTCCTAAGATATTTTGGAGCTGATGAAAGAGGGCTTCTCCCTTGAGCCCTGGATCTTCCCCAAAGTGGGGTTCTTTGAAGTGGGTCTCCTCCTTCCTTCTTTTTGTTGGCCGGATCTTGGAGGGAAAAAGGGGATGATATTCAAGATCTTCCCTTTTTGAGATCTAATGGAAGATCTAAGCTCCCCTTTGTGGGTTTTGTGACGAAAAACTATTTAGTTTTAGAAAAGTAAGAATAAAACTCTTGATTTAATTCAAAAGAAAGAAGAAGGTTTAGAATCTTAAGGAAGGAGAAGGAGGCACAGACCTTGATTTTTTAGAGAGAGAAAAAAGGATCTTTAGATATTTTCATTATCTTTACCTTTATAGGCTATATACTTTACATATAACCCCTTGGGTTTTACAAAATGGCATTTTGCCCATCCCATGCCTCATGTGCTATTTCTTTTTGCACATAAGCCATGGGCTTTATAAAAATTTGGCTTTATACTCATTTTCCTTACATTTATTCATAGAAATAAATAATAATAATAAAAAAAGGAAATACACGAAAAATTGTTTATTACAAAAAATTTTATTTTGGCATGGGGGGAGGCCGGCCGCTTCATGTTCGGGCTCGACCCGGGCATTGGCCCACTTAACTTGGGCTTGGGCCCATTTGGCTTGGGGTTGACTTTGATTTTGACTTGGTCAACCGGGGTGTAAATTTTGACCCCAACAGTAATGTGTATGTTAACCATATCAGCATGGCAAACAAGTATAATATAGCCGTGGAGTGTAGGTATAGTGAACATGTAAATCCCCAGTTCCATGTAAATATTTTCCGTATTTTTTTCCAGAATTTTCCTGTTATTTTTGCATATTTTTTATATTTTTTATTTATTTTATGTACTATAATTTCCTAATCTAAATCTTAAACCCAACCCGACCCGTTACCCCCTTCTTCTTCTCCTTCTCTATTTTTTTCCCGCCACAACCTAACGGCTCCCCCTCTTCTCATGATGCCTCCGCCTGACTCGCGTTCATGATGACCTAGCATGCCAGCATCCTCCGCGAGATCCTCTCCTCCAAATCCCCACTCCCTCTCCCTTTCGTTCTCTCTTCCTTAACCCGACGAATGCCTCCTCTATCGCAACTGACACCTCGCAACCCGCTCCAAGGCGTCGTCGCTCCCTCCAACGATCTCCCTCAAGACCCTCTTAACGCCCCCTCATCTCTCTCAACCGATCCCTCTCTCTCTCTTTATCTCTAATCTTTCACTCCCTCACACCCCCTCACTTCCTCCTCAAATAATTCTTTGTTCCACCTCCGGCAACCCTCTGCCACCGCCATCACATTTGCAACCACTCCTCATCCACCCCGCTACCAACACCACCGAACTCTTCTCACTCTCGCAACCCTCAGCGATGAGCCTCACCACCTCTACACAAACCGCAGCACCTTCGAGCTTCAACCCAACATCAAGCCCTCACTGCCATAGCCTCATTCATTGCCAGACCTCACCATCGAGCTCCACCGCCGGCAAACCCCATTTCTGACGACCCCCTCTGACACCTCCCTGCTCCTCCTCGACTCCAGCGCCTGAACCATTTACTTCCATATGCCCGAGCTTCTCTGCAGCCCACGGCCCTGTGCCACCGTACCTACTCCCTATGCCACACCATATCCACTCACCGTGCCACACTGTACCCAGTTCCCGTGCCACGCCGTGCCAGTCCCCGTGCTATGCCATGTCAGCCTCCGTGCCATACCGTACCCCGATCCAGTGTACGCATTGTGCCCACTCCCGCACCAGCATCGCGTTCGGTATCGTGTCATGTCGTGCCACTCCCGCACCACGCACCGAGCCAAGACCATGCCCACTACCGTGTCACGCCCGTGTCGTCACCGTGCCCAGTACCGGATCTCCACGCATCGCGCTCGCGCCATGCACCGTGTCCAGCATCGCATCGTTTCGTGTGTCGAGACGAAATCCGCAAGTGGTGTCGCTTCTATATCAGCGACCGAAGGCAAGTGAAACTCTCACTTGCTTTAACATGCTATGAACATAGATCTATGATTTTCGTGTTAGAATTATATTAGATAGATTATTACGAACGTGTGTTAAGTAGTATACTATCACGTATATACTGTAAGCCATCACTGCATTTTCATGGAAAACCATAGTTATCCTAAGATGTTAGTTTTGAGCGTAATTGGATCTAAAATATCATATTAATATTGTTTGGAATTGTAAGTATTAGATACCGTTTTCATGAGTTGGGCAAAACCGACTTTAATTCGATGGCTCTTGATATTGTACGCTAAGAGTTCGATGCCGTGAACTGAACCAAAACCCCGTCAAACTTGCTCAAAGATTTACCTATAATTTCTTTTGCTGATTACGAATAGTATGTAGAAAACTGAACTCAAATAACATAGCATCGCGCAAAGAAACGGCGTCTCAAAGACACGACGTCAAATCTGGTTTTACTGTTCACGTAGTAGTGTTAGATTGTTATTAAATTAGATACATGTCAGAATATAATGTTCTATGGCTCATATCGAATCCAAATCGATAAGCTAGAACCCTCTATAGTTTATCTTTCGATACCAATAGACCATAACAATGAGAACTGACTGGAAATCCGTCTCTGGACTGCAGTCCGGGGCAGGATTCCATGGGGATACTTGAACTTAAGCGCTTGCACGTCCCTACATAAAACTGAAAATGCACGGAGTCCTATATAGTCGCGTATATAATTTAGTTATCTAACATATGGATCTAGTCTCGTTCAGTTTCACTGTTGTTTGGTATTTTGTTTATATTTTAGACCGTCGACGTGTTCTGCAGTGACATTTCTTTCACCTTCACACTAAACTGGACATATCTTCTAGTACAGAAAGGCTATCATGGATCCGTTTGATGTGTCGGAAACCTAATAGATAGAACTAGGTTTTATTCATGGGGAAACACCTGAATCTAAACCCAATCCCTAATAAACCGCACGTGAAGTTGAACTTCCAGTTTTGAAACTGGAATTCCAGCAACTGATCGCTGATTTAAAATGATGATATGTCCCTAACCTGAATTCCTATTACATGAAACAAATTTTACCGCTTATATAATCAAGTATACTTTGTACGCCTTTTATATTATTTTGGTCGATTTTATACGTGTGATTTATGATGAATTTTGCAAGTCATATGGCGTTGGCTGTCATAACTTAGTGAATATCTGTTCAGTGCATTTCTACCCCATTTTGTGTTTGCTTTATACCTTTTGCATAGTGAACGTTTACATTCAGACCTAGAGAATGCTTTGCATTATCTATATATAAGTATTAGTGATGAGGTTCTGGCAAGTACGATAGTGAACCAGTGATCGGAAGTGATATTGATAAGTGGAAGCGTGATTGAAAGTGAACGCGATACGTATTTGTTCACAACTTATCTAATACCTGAACACATACTATAACTTGGCGAATGGGGAAATCAAGGTGGAATTGACCTCGTATTTAGCGAGATACAGTGACTTAGAGGACGATCATTCGATATTAGTGATACACACACACATACATACATACATTAGGTCGTGGGCCTAGTGACACGGCTGCAGGGTTATGTCCCGGGCAATAGTGGACCATAGTCTCGGGCATGCACGAGACCCTTGTTAAACACGAGCATCCTTTCCACCAATTGATTTCATTGACTTAGCGGCTGATAAGTAGTGACATACACATTGCCTAATTTACTGACATGATACATATATCACACCGTGCATATTCAAATGATATTCACTATTCTCATGTTCTGTATTCGGTCGCACCTTTCATATTTGATAACATTGTACCCACATTATATATTTATCGCTATATGTGTCGCCCTGATAACCTGAGTGTGCATGCTCAGAGGACGAAATAGACCCAGCTAAGGAGCATGACCTGCTATTCGAGATCGCGGAGGTCTAGACCGCAACATCCGCGCCATTCCTTTCTGCTATAAGTACATTGTTATTTCATTGGTTAGTTATTTCTTTATGCAAATAAATGTATCTTGAACCCTTTCATTTTGATGTAATAAAGTTGTGAACTGTGATTTCCTTTACGCTAGTACTGTTTACCATGTAATGCTAGAAGGTGAAGTGTGACTACGGCGGGATTATTCCCTGACCGTAGGAGCATGGCTGGCTTAGTCACCCCTCGCATTCCGTATTTTAGGAAGCGGGGCATGACATGGTTTTGTTGGTATCAGAGCCAGGTTTGAAGAAATCAAGGTTCCGCCGAGGGATTCCTGGATTGAGTTATACCCTTGATGTGTGCTTTATTATATTTCTTTTTCACTTCCTAATCCTCTTTGAATCGTCATATAGCCCTTATTTGAATCTGATTTCTTTTGATCATCTTTCAGAAATATGGACTTTTCGGGCAACTCCTCAGGTGCCGGTTCCCACAATCGTATCGAGAAGATCCTCAGCACACTGACGACCCTAGCCCAGGCTCAAGAGAGGAAGACCGATCTCCTGACCGAGAGTTTGAAGGCGGTACAGGAGACCGCAATTACCGCTCTGGAGAGATCTACGGTTGTTCCTGTTGCCCCCGAGGGCGCCCTTGTACCGACTACACAGGCTAGGGTTGGTACTGTTTCGGACTTTAGGAGGCTTCATTCAGCGGTTTTCATGTGACAGCAAATCCACTCGAGGCCGAGCAATGGCTCATCAACGTGGAGAACCTTTTGACGGTCGCTCGGGTCCCTGACGATGACAGAGTGAGCATGGTAAAGATTCAGCTGGAGAACGAGGCCCGCACATGGTGGTCTGTAGAAGCAAGCCGGCTAGAGAGACCTATCGGATGGGACACGTTCTCCGCGTGTTTTCTAGATCACTATTTTTCGGCCACTGCCAAGGCCGAAATGAAGGAGAAATTCATCATGTTGAAGCAAAATGGACGCTCAGTGGATGCCTACGCCGCAGAGTTTAACCGGCTAAGTCGCTTCACACCGTACATGGTAGCCACCGAAGCCACCGGGGCTAGACGATTTCAGCAGGGCTCGATATTGAACTGAAACAACTTATCATGTTTCTCGATCTATCGACCTTCGCTCAGGTGTTGAACGCTGCCCGAGTACAGGAAAGATTGGCGGAGAAGACCAAGGGCCAACGATCGGTAGATAAGAGATCCCACGTAGTTCCTTCACGAACTACCATTTCCTCTCATGGAGTGATCCCAGTTCACTGGCTGGGTGTTACGCAGATAAAACGTTCTTTCTCACCTCAGCAGCCACAGCGAAGGGCACTAATTTGCGACTATTGCCAAAGGCCAGGGCACATGCAGAGAGATTGTCGCAGAGCCAAGGGGTAATGTCTGATTTGCGGATCTAGCGAGCATAGGGTTAGTGGGTGTCCTCAGAGATCCGAGCTACAGGGAGGGTTCAAGCAACAACAACCGTCGTACGACACTTCAGCTGATAGGGGTCCACCTCTGGTATTCCATCGACGGTTATTCGATCAGAGGCAGACTGGTATGGGACGGAATCAAGGGCGGGCTTTCATCCTGTCCGCCGAGCAGGCAGAGACTTCTGGAGAACTGGTTACAGGTGCCCTCCTTGTTTATTCTGTACAAGCTAGAATTCTTTTTGACTCGGGTGCTTCGTATTGCTTTATTTCTACGTGGTTTGTTGACACACACTCTATATCTCACGAGCCGCTGATCAAGGGTTGGGAGATACATACGGGTAACGAAATTATTGTGTCCAGCTAAGAGTGTAGGTTATGTCCTGTGGTGGTTTGTGGAAGGGAATTTTATGCAAACTTTCTTTTAATTGGGACTGGTAGCTACGATGCCATTCTGGGGATGGATTGGTTGAGCACGTTTCATGTTGTTATCAATTGCCGGGCTAGGAGTGTGACTTTTCGCATTCCTAATCACCCGGAGTTTGTGTTCATGGGCGGCGGCGAGTCTTTGGAACCGGCTAAGTTCCGAGCAAAGCTGAAGACCTTGATAGCTGTAACGACTCTAATTTTACCGCACAAATTTTGAAAAAAAGTTAATGTACAGAATAGAGTTTGCTAACCTGAGTACAAGTTATAAATTAAACTTATTTAAGAATAGCAAGAAGCAACTTGTAGCTCACTGGTAAAGACTTGCACTGCTGTGACATAGCCCCTGTGTTCGAATCCCATCAGCCACATATTATTTTTCTGAATTTTTATTTTAAACTTTTTGGAAGCCCAAAAGTTTACACGTGCAATACACGTAAAAAATGAAAAGACAGAAAATCAAACATGTGCACAATGTTGTATGAACAGCCTAGGACACGTGGCACCAATCCAGAGCCCAACCCTTTCTTGATGGCCGGCGAGATTTTGCCCTAGGCCGGCACCGCCGGCCCCCTGTAGGGGATTGTCTCCGTGCTTTTCCCACAACACCCCTGAAGGGTTCCTTAGCACCTTCACTATGTTTTCTAGGACATCAAACATGCAATTTTAAAAAACCTAGAGTGCTAAGCAACCCATAACCGATGATCTAACTAGAGGATTAGGGTTTAAAACACATGTAAATAACTTTACACTACGTGAAATGGGAATACAACCTTTGTAGACCGGTCCTTCACTTCTAAACCTCTGTGTAGTAGTAGTAGTCCCTTTTGCTCCAAGTAGTGGTGTCTCGGATTCTCCTTTGGCTCCACTAGGTAAAAGGAACGAGCTTGCTTAAGGATTTTCGAGGCTGAAGATGATCTACGTCGAAGAATCTCTAACTCAAGCTACCTCTTCACTAATTGATGAACTAGTGAAGAAAATAACCTATACTAAATGGCTAGTTTGGTATAGATTGGTGAAGTAAGAATTTTGCTCACTTTAGAATAATTTTTCTCACTCTTTTTCTTCACCTCACTTGAAGCTAGAGAGCAAAAAATGGAGGAGATGAAGAAAATGATCTAGTGATCAAGTAATCAACCATGGGTGAGAAAATATCATATATAACTCATATAGAGACTTAACCATGGCTAAAGATAATGGTTAGGTTAATAAATATCTAGAGTAAAATAAATTAGTGGAATAAGTCAATGGTTTCCACAAGCTTCTCCAAATTTCAAGCCATGACTAATTTCCACCTAATTTTGTTTATCCCTAAATGAATAATTACCCACATTATCTTAAGTGTGGTGTGAGTCTCATACACCTATGTATAATGTATCATCAAGCATGACACAAAATAAATACATTAACATATATATTAAAAGTATAAAGAGAAAACTTTTCTTAAGTGAGCTAATATTAGTTAATATATATTAATATATCAAATATATAATTACACATTAAATTATTAAATCAAAACATGATTCAATAACCCGGTTGTATCACATACAACCGACTAATATCATTTATATGCATATTACATATACATATAACATATCATTGAATCAACACTTGATTCAACAATCTGGTTATATTACATACAACCTATATCACGAGATTAGAATACTGCATCACATACACGTATTAATTCCGGTCCCGCACATATCACATATGCGCCCTACTTCATTTCGCATGAGCTAGGAAACCTCTGTGCAGGACTCTAATGACTCGTCAATACGCCGGCAGTAGGTGCTGATAATATCAGTCACCCACAAGCCGTCAGCGATACTAGCTGGACGTAACGGCTACCCGTGTATTGAGCGATCATAAGATCAATAAGCAAGCTTGTCCATAGTCCTGTGAATCCAATAGCAACACTTCTGTACAGTCCGGTCTCTTCGTCTGATATGTTGCATATCGATTCTAGGGGTGGTAAACGTCAGACCCCAGTAACTTGATAAGTCATGTCGATGTGAGGCTCATAACGGATCAAGAAACTACTGATAACACTTACCAGTAAATCTCCGTATCAGCCATGGCCAGTGTCACGCTCTACTTCCCGGTGTATGGCGAAGGGGACGCGACAAGGCCGCTACATATTTACTCAGGAGTAAATACGCTAAGCGTAACTAAGCAATATAAAAGAAATATACACAAGAGACAAATGTAATGAACAACAACTTTATTTATTAACATTCTTTTACAGTACATAGAAAAGTAAATACATGGAATGAAAAGCAATGCCTAAACAGTGGCATAACAGAAATGGAAAGTACTGAAATGAAATGTACAAGTATCTAGAGCTTTAGGTTGAAGGCTAGCTTATCTAAGTCCTCGCTGGTGGGCTCGATCTCCTGAAAGTCCGATCCACCCGACAACATTCCAAAGAAGAAAGAGAAGGAATGTCGTCAGCGAACAATCGCTCGGTAAGTACCAAAGTTAAGGGAGAAGTAGAATAGACACAGAGAGAGTGTAGCTTTTAAAGTTGTATTATATTGTTATAATGTTGTATTTAGTATTAACGCTGTTGTTAACGTAAGTTCAAGGGTGAATGTCAACCAGTTTCAAGAGTGTTCTCGAACCCAACAGGCTGTAATCTAAGGGTAGGGAGCCATGGGCTCGAATCAAATGTTAGTAATGAGACTTTAACCTAGTGTTGAAGTATTCCAAACTCAACAGGCTGTAATCTAGGAGCATGAAAACACGGGCCCTCATGATAGCTTGCTTGTGTTAGTAGACATGGATTCATGATCTAGGGGGACTCTTGAGATTCTGTTGGATTCACGCATGAACTACCCTAATACCCCGTATATTTATTGTATTGATAGTAATGATTGTACTGATGGTATTGTATTGTATTGTATCATAGGTTGTATAGATGTGTATTGTAAATGGATGACTTATCGAAACCATGATATCAGTAAATGGATGTAACTGGAGAATCATGTAGATGTATGAATCATGTAGATGGATGTATATCCATGGTTCGGTTCAGTCAAGTTGTATAAATTGATAGATTGAATATATGGATTCATGAATTCATATTGAATTGTTATATATATACTTGAATCTCATTCAAGTCAGATTGATTATATTGAGACTCAGTCTGAGTCAGACAATTAGAAACGAAATTGAAATCCTGAATTAAGTTTTGATGTTATCGATAACCGCTGCACATGTACGGCAGGATTTGTGTCTTTTTCAAAGACGATTACCGTGTTGATAATACCATTTGTTAAGTTGTCTACCTTAAATAGACAAGCACCCATATCTCCGGCTCTCTGAGGCTCAAAAGACTGGTCCCGCTTAAACCTATATTTACTAGGGTCCTTATTGTAAATTATAAAACTTGAGGGGTTTTTATGTAAAAATAATTTTGTATAGTTTTCAAAATACACCTCAAGTATTTTATTATCGTCTTTAAAGTTTTCATTGATATATATTTTATCATTGTGACATTTCTAGTGATTAAAACCTATTTTTCATAATATATGGTAATTAATTGTAAAGTATTGAACTTGTATAGAATTGCATGGTATTTTCATGTAGAGTGATTATTTTTTATTTAGAAAAGTTGGAATATTTATAATATATCAAAAATAGATATTTTGGTAATACATATATAAATATTTATAAAATAATTAAATTTATTATTTATCTAAAAATCACATTTTCTTAAGATATTTGTATTTTAAATCTTTCGAGACCGAATGCTCCTTGCGGAGGTCTGCATCTCGCACTGCTAAGCCCGAGGATGTTCAATAATCCGCACCATCCCGAACGGGTTTCCCAAAATGGGTTGTAGCGGCGCTTTGCAAAGATTTGTTTAAAAATACGTAATCTTGTAGAAAATGGTTTTTTATAAGTTGAAGGTATTTAACTGTAAATTCGTATTCCCGTATTCTATATTCCCGAAAGGTATTGTGCTATGTTGCATATGAGTGTTGTGAAGAGGTAGGTCATTACCTCGTGATCTATCTAAAGGTATAGTAAGAAATATGATGTTTAATGTCAAAACTAAACTATATGGTATTTTACTGAAAAAGTACAATAAAAATTACAATATGAAATATTTTGCTATGACACTTGTTCATGATGTTTTGTTAATGATTAATAGTCAAGATGTGAGAGTTTGGAATGATTGTGTTTAATGAAAATTTCACTTTTTAAAGAAAACCGAATCGGAAGTCGGATTAAGTCCGCATCCGTCGGGTTTTAGGAACACGAGTTTTAAAAATAGAATAGAGAAGGGGAAGGTGGGACTTACTGGATTTTGGTTTAGAGGAGAGGAAGAGGGAGGAAGTAGGAGGTGCTGGTGCGTCGTTTCGTCGCCGGGAGCTCCTCGGGTTGTCGTCGGAATTTCGCCGGAGCTTCGCCCTTCGCTAACTACACTTGTACACAAAAGTTTTAGAGATTTTTCTTGAGAGTTTGGACAGAGTTTGTGAGTGAGAAGGGTGTGTTTAGGTGTGGTATTTATAGGATAATTTTAGGGTTTAGGGTAAATGAAAAAAAACGCATTTAAATTGCATTAAAATAGGTTTAATTGGATTTTATTAGGCTCTGTTAATGTGCAGTAAAATAAACATAATAGGGGTTTAGAGAATACCAAAAGGCACAGGGGAGTCGAAGAAACTCGGCGATCCGACTCGGTCGGACCGGCGGCGCCGGCCAATTCGGCCGCGGCGCCTGCCCGAGTCTGCCGGGTCAGGCCGGGTCTCGATGCCTCGTGTTGCTCGACATTTGGTCTACCCCCTTGGTCAGTTTGTTTTTAGTGTGACCTTTGATTTTATGGGTTTTGCATGTGTAGACTCTTGGGATTCTAAAAGATTAAAAGAAAACAATATTAAAAAAATAATGTGGCTAATGGGATTTGAACTCTAGTTCTTTGGATCAGTAGTGCAAGGTCTTACCAATGAGCTACAAGCTCCTTCTTGCTATTAAAAAGCAAAACAAACTTATAACTTGTGCTCAGGAAAAGTACCCCTTTCTGTATTTTTGAAAAATTTGTACAGAAAGTTGTACAGGAAGTTTAGGGTTGTTACATTTTACCCTCCTTATAAAAAATTTCGTCCTCGAAATTTGTAAAAGGAAAGTGTAACAGATTCAAGGAAAGTTTGGTGATAGGACTATTGGTAGTGTATGAAAAATTACAAAGTGATGCAAAAGTTTGAAAAGGTTGAAGAGAATTACCAGGGTTACCTTGGCCAACCGTCTCAGCTTCTACGATCGCCAAAGTGTAAGCCTGGCGTCTCGGCACATTTCTTCGTGCATGCTGGTACATTGCTGGTTGTCGAGGTAAAGGTGGTCCACATGGAGGTGGTGCAGGAAGATCTAACCGAGTAGGTGGAGCTTGGATAGCTGGTCTAGCTGTGGAATTAGGATTAGTTCGGTTGTGTGGGTAAGTTCCTATGGTATGCGAGGATGATCCACATATCAGGCAAAGACCATTTGCTCGTTGGCAATCTTTCGTCATATGTCCAGCTCTCTTACAGTAGGTACAAAAGGCCGGGCTGGGCCTGTTGATTGGTACTTCCGGTCTCCTTGGTACAAATGGTGGTCCTGATGAGGCTTCTCCTGCCATCTGGTTGGCAGGGCGCTTCACTCCGGCAGATTGAGGTCTGCTTTTATTCTTCACCACTGCCTCATATTTTCGGGCAGCTTTCAAAGCCATATAATGGGTTGGGAAATCCCCTATAGCTAATGCAGCTTGGATTCCCGGGTCTAACCCTTGCTGAAAACTTCTAGCTCTGATCTCAACAGTCGGTATGAGATGGGCCGCAAACCTGTTACAGTCTTGTGTTAGCTGTGTAGTATGTAATATATTGAAAATCGAATTATTGAGACATATCTTACCGACTGAGTATGGTGAACTCAGCGTCATATTCATCTACCGACTTGGTCCACATTGAACCTTGTTGCAGATGGATGAACTGCTGTTCCATGTCGAACCTGGCAGTCTCAGGGAAGTACTTTGCGTCGAACATGTCTCAGAAAGTCTTCCATTAGATGGGTTGATCAAGACGGCTTTCTTCTGCCTTCCACCAAACCCATGCATTGTTCGTGAGTTGCAGTTTTGCAACACAAACCCAAGCTATCTCTGGCACTTGTGCCGTTGCCAGATCATCTTCGATGCTCTGAGCCCATTCCTGAGCTTTCAGAGGGCTCTCTTTTCCTGCAAACTGTTTGGGGTGCAAAGCCCTGAATTTCTTCACCCCAGGTGCTTCTGCCTCGGGACGGTTAATTAAAAGAGCAGTCCGCTGCTGCTGTCCTTCTAGGAGGATACGGATTTCCTCAAGTAGAACCGTCTGCTCGTTGATTGGAGCAGTTACAGCAGGTGTAATCGGTAGTGGAGGTGGAGTGTTGTTGAAGTTGGTGCTGGCGTTGTTCGGGGAATCCATACCTTGAATGAAAAATTTAGGTTATGACTGATTCAATGTATATGAAATGATAAGATAAATTGTAAAGAATGTTTTCAGTTGCCGGTTCTTGTGTTATATTGCTTAGGTTGTCCACGCAGAACTGAACTGTATGGTAGGGTTCCATACAGCTCGGACCTGCATGAGCCGCCAACAAAATCTGTCACATCCCGCTTCCCGGTGTACGGCGAAGGGGACGCGACGAGGCCGCTACGTATTTACTCAGGAGTAAATACGCTAAGCGTAACTAAGAAATATAAAAGAAATATACACAAGAGACAAATGTAATGAACAACAACTTTATTTATTAACATTCTTTTACAGTACATGGAAAAGTAAATACATGGAATGAAAAGCAATGCCTAAACAGTGGCATAATATAAATGGAAAGTACTGAAATGAAATGTACAAGTATCTAGAGCTCCGGGTCGGAGGCTAGCTGATCCAAGTCCTCGCTGGTGGGTTCGATCTCCTGAAGGTCCGATCCACCTGACAACATTCCAAAGAAGAAAGAGAAGGAATGTCGTCAGCGAACAATCGCTCGGTAAGTCCCAAAGTTAAGATAGAAGTAGAATAGACAAAGAGAGAGAGAGAGTGTAGCTTTTAAAATTGTATTATATTGTTATAATGTTGTATTTAGTATTAACGCTGTTGTTAACGTAAGTTCAAGGGTGAATGTCAACCAATCTCAAGAGTGTTCTCGAACCCAACAGGCTGTAATCCAGGGGTAGGGAACCACGGGCCCGAATCAAATATTAGTAACGGGACTTCAACCTAGTGTTGAAGTATTCCAAACTCAACAGGCTGTAATCCAGGAGCATGGAAACGTGGGCCCTCATGATAGCTTTCTTGTGTTAGTAGACATGGATTCATGATCTAGGGGACTCTTGAGATTCTGTTGGATTCACGCATGAACTACCCCAATACCCCGTATATTTATTGTATTGATAGTAATGATTGTACTGATGGTATTGTATTGTATTGTCTTGTATAATAGGTTGTATAGATGTGTATTGTAAATGGATGATTTGCCGAAACCATGATATCAGTAAATGGATGTAACTGGAGAATCATGTAGATGTATGAATCATGTAGATGGATGTATATCCATGGTTCGGTTCAGTCAAGTTGTATAAATTGATAGATTGAATATATGGATTCATGTTGAATTGTTATATATATACTTGAATCTCATTCAAGTCAGATTGATTATATTAAGACTCAGTCTGAGTCAGACAATTAGAAAAGAAATTGAAATCCTGAATTAAGTTTTGATATTATCGGTAACCGCTGTATATGGACGGCAGGATTTGTGTCCTTTTCAAAGACGATTACCGTGTTGATAACACCGTTTGTTAAGTTGTTTAGCTTAAATAGGCAAACACCCATATCTCCGGCTCCCTGAGGCTCAAGAGACTGGTCCCGTTTAAACCTATATTTACTAGGGTCCTTATTGTAAATTATAAAACTTGAGGGGGTTTTATGTAAAAATAATTTTGTATAGTTTTCAAAATACACCTCAAGTATTTTATTATCGTCTTTAAAGTTTTCATTGATGTATATTTTATCATTGTGACATTTCTAGTGATTAAAACCTATTTTTCATAATATATGGTATTTAATTTTAAAGTATCGAATTTTTATAGAATTGCATGGTATTTTTGTTAGTTATGTATATGCCCTAGAGGCCATTGTTGTACATATGATGTATATTATGATGGATGCTTGGATATATATAGAGAGGACTTTCTTGCTCGTCATGATAGTATGCTATTTGGTTTCACTTTATCTTAACATGTTGACTTGTATTGGTTTACTGTTTTTTTCTCACATGTTGATAAAGCCCTTAGGATCTGTACTCGACTACCGGGACTATGATGAGATCATACTAGTGGGGCCATGGTAGTCGATGAGTACATCCTATAACTGTTCCTAGTCGAGGGTATATCGAGACAGGGTATCGATACACCAGAGTAGACTAGCGTATACGCATCTTGACCCCTATGATGGGCGATGGATGATCCCATATCCATCGGTGTTTGACATCAGAGATGGTGTACGGGTGCTCAGTGGAGACTGGGTACACTGGACGGACTCGCCGAGAACTCCCAGATGGTGATATACCACACGTCAGATGGCAGTTCTCCGGTGACACTGGTACAGGGTAGTCTGTAGACCCGAGATCGTCATAGAGTCTTGTGTGATTCCCACTGTGCTTTGATTTCCACCTTACCACATCCAAGAGGGCGTGCAAAACGGTGGCTTTTGGGTGCAGTCCCAAATCACATGGAGGCAATGAGCAATAGGAGGGGATTCGTCTCTCCCGGTATAGGGAGTTGATGTTGTGCCGTGTTCGATTGGCTATAACTGGAAGTCCCTGGCTAGAGCTGATATAAAGATTTACTGGTAAGTGTTATCAGTAGTTTCTCGACTTGTTATGAGCCACACATCGACACGACTTATCGGTTACTGGGGTCTGAGGTATACCACCCCTAGACTTGATATGCGACATATCAGACGAACAGACCGGACTGTACGGGAGTGTTACTAATTGGATTCACAGGAGAACCTACAGGCTAGCTTGTTGATCTTCTGATCGCTCAATACCTGGATGGCTGTTACGTTTAGCTGACCGCTTGCAGCTTGTGGGTGTTTGATATGATCATCACCTGCTACCGGCGTATTGACGATTCTTTAGAGTCCTACACAGAGGTTTCTTGGCTCAGGCAAAACGGAGTAGAGGCACATATGCGATATGTGCAGGACCGAGGATAATGCAATATGAGATACCGTATTATATTCTCGCGATATTTAGATATGAACCGGGACATCGGATCAAGTGTTGATTCGATGAATCGGTACATGATATATTAGTCGGTTATATTCGATATAGCCGGATCGTCGGATCAAGTGTTGATTCGATGATTTAATGTATAATAATATATATGATATATTGTATTACATTATCTAATATTGGCTCGCTTTATTATTTCATTTTCTCACCGGATGATACATTAATATATATGCGATATATGTTAATTGTATTATTTTCTTTTGTTGCAAATATATAATATATATGTGATATATATTATTGTGACATGATATGACTAATAATGGAACATGTTTAGTGAAGATTAAACAAAGTTAGGGTTTGATTAGGGTTAGCTCCTTCTTGCTCATTCTAGAAGGAATTCATTTTGTCTTGGTTAAGATATTATGGTTGATATTTATCCATGACTCATTCTTTAACCTAACCAAACCCTAGCTCTAGTTTATTCTCTACAAGGGTTATCCTTGTCATACTAAACTATGGTTACATTATTAATTCATATATACTTTTCATTATTCATCACAAAAGGTTTAACTCTTTTTCCATCATCTTCTTCTCTCTTTAGCTTTGAGAAAGCTTATTAGTTATTCATTTTGTGATGATTTCTTGTGAGAAAATGATATAAAAAGATAGCATAAATACTACTCCATCATCCTTATCTAATCTAGCCCATTAGATTAGGGTGTTCACCTCATTAGAGTGGGAGAGCTTGAGTTATAGTAACTTCGACGTAGATCATCGGAGAAACGGAACATTCCAAGCTAGCATGGATCGTTCGAGTCGTGGAGCCTCTCTTGAGTCCGGGAGATCATGGATCGCGGCGAAGGGACTTCTACTCGGAGCTTATGAAGCGAAGGAGCGGACTACAAAGGTTGTAATCCCTCACACTTAGTGGTAAAGATGTTTACTTGCATGTTAAACCCTAATAATCTAGCAAAGATCTCGGCTTTGGGTTGTTCGGCACGTCTAAATTTTATTCGGGCATGGTTGATGCCTTATGAACCCTCACAAGAGTACCTAAGAACCCTACAGTGGTATCAGAGCCTAACTAGAGCATTAAGCGACGTGTATACGAAGTTAAAACTTCGAACGAACCCCGAAACTACGAAATGAACCCCTCTCTGGATATTTTTTAAAAACTGTGATTTTTTTGATTTAAAAATACCTAAAAATAACAGCAGGAAATTATAAGAATTATGGTGCAAAACGACAGGCTAATACGTACGGACCACCGCGGAACCGTGGCCAATCCTTGCTTGGGCCGCAGATCCGCGGCCGTACAGTGGTGTTTAACTTATCTTTTTGCACAGTAATATCTATTTCTGTTAGTTATAATTTCTGGGTATTATAAAATTGACTCAAGTGTTGAGTGATCTGGGGTTTATTTTGTAATCGTTGATTCGAGCGGAAAATTTAAATTCATTATTTTTTCCGGATATTTAGAAACTGTTAAAATGTTCGAACGGATATCATTAACTCATTTTTTCCCGGCACGTAAACTTTCAAGTGTTGAATTTTTATCGGGTTTAAATCTTTCGGAAAAACGAACAAGTAACGCGGCGGTCCCTTTAGAAGAACACAAACCTTAACTCGATTATGTGACCATCTTGAACTGCCTCTAAACCTTAGGGTTTGGGGCAGTACGGCATGCCACATGTGAGGCGTTGGCTTGACCCTTCTACGGCTGGATCATGTGACAGTTTCTGGGATTATTTGAACTCCGCTCAAGTGTTGAGCTATTTAGGAAATTTTGGGTATTTGATTATCTGTTCGAAAAGTTTAATACTGTCTATTTATCTGGAATGTGATTCAATATGTGGAATTCATATAGTTAGGCATGAAATGCGAAGTATGTGATATTTCGGTTTTACGATATCTAAAGTGATTGTAGATTCCAAATATTGTAGTTTTACAATTTCTTTTCTGTGACCGTAAGTGTAGTATGTAGTTGTATTGCCGGTCTTCGTTGCTATACTTCAACAACGATCGGTGTATGCATACTTACTTATGTTGATGATATATGATATTATGTGTTGCTGTGATATGTTATATTGGATCGTCGTGTTATGAATAGCCAGGGGTTTTTATGTGAGATAAGGGTTTTTTTATTTTCATTCATGTAAAATTCATTTGTATGTAATATTCTTTTATTGGGGCACTTCCGGGATGAGGTTGATGTCACCAGTGTATATTATTTACTTTTCCGCATTAGGTAGACCCAAGAAGGGGAGCACAAGTAACCGGGTTCTAGGGTCCAGTGGGAGGCCATCTCGAGGAGTCGAGATCGGGTCTCCTAACCCTAGAATTGGCAGTGTTACTTGCCGCTCTCGTAGGGGTCTAGGGATGTGAGTTTGGCTATTCATTGCGACCGTGGAATCCGTGTTTTATACCGGCTCGTATTAAAAACACGGAAATCCTAGTATATCCAATATTTCATATATGTTCTTCTGCTGCAATGTTCTGTGATGAGATCATATTACTGCCTGAGACGAATGCTTATACTATATATATGCTGATATATAAATATTACTGCTTTCGTTTCTTCTGTGATACTTAGGAAGCATAAGCTGATGTGATTTTATTAATGAGATTAATAAAAAGAAAAGAAACCTAAAAGATGTTGTAGAATCAAAACTTTATAAAAAGGGTAGCTACAGTCTTGCTTTGCATAGGGGTATATATGATATACCCTGCACCTTATTCAATAAGGAAAGAGCCGGGATCCCTTCACCGGGAGTGACCTCTTTAGCGAAACTAGCAGATGCTACAAACTTATGGTTTAGTTTTTGATAGCTTATATAGTTCTTGCTTTGCACAGCGGTATATATGATATATCCTGCATCTTATTCGATGGGGAAAGAGCCGAGATCCCTTCACCGGGAGTGACCTCTTTAGCAAAACTAGAAGCCTCAAAAACACTCCTTTTCAAAATCAAATGATTCTACGACGATATCAAGTTTCTTACGCTCAAGGTTTTCTGAAAAACCTGCGTAGCCCTCCGTCATTTCAGATAAAGACTAGTTAGTATTCGTGCTACGTTTGTTGACTATGTTAAGGCGTAGTGTGCGGTAGCTAATTAGTACTTATCTGCTAAAACATGAGATGTGATTGGATTAGGATAGTTGTACGACTTTGTTGACTATGTTAAGGGTCGTGCAGGTGGGTTTAATTCAATCGGGAAATGACGGGTTGAGCAATTATGATTTGTTGACTATGTTAAGGTCATAAGTTGCTAGGGGCAAAAGAATTATCGGGAATTTCAAGTGTTGAAATTTGCAATGAGATTGCATACCTCCTATGAGATAGTTGGATCCCGATACCCACTGCGAGTAAGAGTTACTCCTGGGAGAATTTTACACAGGACAATTAGCCGATCAAGTAGGTGTCTAGAAAAGTGTTAACGGGGTTACGCCTCTGGGAAAATGAGGTTTACTTTAATTAGGTCCGTGCGAAAGCACGGGGAACCTCCCTCAAGTACCGACACTGATCTGGCTGAAAGATTGACGAAATTATAGGGTGTAATTAATCCCGGCTAATCTTACCTTTTAGGGTTTGAAGGAAGATTTGATAAAAACAGTAGGAGACATCCTGATTTGATAAGATAATAACCAATCTAATCTTGCAAGAGCATACACCAAAGTGTTTTCTTCTCTCTCTCTCCAGGTAGCGACCATGTCAGGCCATAATCAAGATAATAATATGGATGTATTGACTGAACCCGCTTATTATACTGAGCAGGGGAATGTTGGACCCGTTCTTTCTTATAAGAGTTATAAGACTGAAAAGGGAATAGGAGAATATCTAGATTCTCACGCCGCCCAAATGAAGAACATGCATGTTGATGCAACTTCTTCGGGTGTGTTAGTTATTGAGAACTGTTTCTCAGTTCACCCTACGTCCTGGGTATTAGATACCGGATCAGGATCCCATATATGTAAATTGTTACATGGGCTACGGAAAGGTAGAGAACTGGGAAAAGGTGATCATTCCGTTCAAGTAGGGAATGGGGTAAGTATTGCAGCCAAAACAGTTGGCGAATATCACCTAGTATTACCAAGTCGTAATACACTGATTCTGAATTAGTGCTATTATATACCGAACATGATGTGCAACATTATATCAGTTTCTTTATTAAGTAAAGAAGGATATAATTTTGTAGTACAGGATAATGTTATGAACATATTCCTAGATCAAAAGTTGATTGCATCAGGCTCGTTACATAATGGCATATTCATTCTCAATCAAAATACAGTCCTCAATATACAAAACACACACAAGAGGAAAAGTTCAGAAATGAACGAATCCTACTTGTGGCATTGTAGACTTGGTCATATCAATGCGACACGACTGGCTAAGTTACATAAGGATGTATATTTGAACCCGTTCGAATTATCATCTTATGATACTTGCCATTCATGTCTCAAAGGAAAAATGACCAAAGCTCCGTTTAGTGGACACGGAGAAAAAGTTACGGAACTCTTAGGACTGGTACATAGTGATGTATGCGGTCCCATGTCTATGCATGCCAGGAACGGTTCTTCCTACTTCATTACATTCACTGACGATCTCTCAAGATTCGGACATGTGTTCCTGATGAAACACAAGTCTGAAGCTTTTGAGAAATTCAGAGAATATAAGCACGAAGTAGAGAACCAAACGGGCAAAAGTATTAAGATCCTTCGATCTGATCGAGGAGGAGAATACTTAAGCAATGAGTTCCTAGATTATCTAAAAGAGAATGAGATTCTCTCTCAGCTTACTCCTCCCTATACACCACAACACAACGGTGTATCGGAGCAGAGGAATCGCACCCTATTAGATATGGTGCGCTCTATGATGAGCACTGCTGAGTTGCCTATTTCCTTCTGGGGTTATGCGCTTGAGACAACAGCATACCTATTGAATCAAGTTCCGTCTAAATCTGTACTACCATACCATATGAGATATGGAGTGGGAAGAGACCATATTTTAAACGAGTTAAGATATGGAGTTGTCCGGTCTATGTCAAAAGGCAAAATCCGGACAAAATCGAGGCACGATCAGTTCTTTGCAAGTTTATGGGATATCCTAAGAATTCCCAAGGATACTTTTTCTACCACGCTGAAGAACAAAAAGTGTTTGTTTCTCAATATGCCACCTTTTTGGAAAAGTAATTTCTTGCAAAAGAAATTAGTGGCAAAGAGGTAGAGCTGGAAGAGGTTCCAGCAACACAAACTACAACAGATGATTTAGTTGAACCAGAGGATTCGGTAGTACCAACGAACCCCAGCCTCTCCGCCGATCTAGCAGGGTTTCTCATCCACCTGATAGATACAATGGTTTTCTCATTGATGGTGGAAGCGAGGATTGCATCATGGAAGATGATGACCCGACTAGTTTCGAGCAGGCCATCACGAGTGGTGACTCTGTGAAATGGCTGGATGCAATGCGATCTGAGATGGAATCCATGTACACCAACAAAGTATGGACTTTGGAAAATGCTCCTGAAGGGGTAAAACCCATTGGGAGCAAGTGGATCTTTAAAAAGAAATTTAGTGTAGATGGAAAAGTTGAGACTTTCAAAGCTAGACTTGTTGCAAAGGGTTTTCGTTAACGACCAGGTGTGGATTATGACGAAACCTTTTCTCCAGTGGCTATGCTTAAGTCCATCCGGATCTTACTTGCCATTGCTGCATACCATGCCTACGAAATCTGGCAAATGGATGTTAAGACCGCCTTTCTAAACGGTGATTTAGAAGAGTGCGTGTACATGACTCAGCCAGAGGGCTTCGTAGATAGTGGGAGCAGCGGAAAGGTATGCAAGCTGCTTAAATCCATTTATGGGTAAAGCAAGCATCGCGGAGTTGGAACATCTGGTTTGATGTTGTAGTCAAAGAGTTTGACTTCATCAAAAATATAGATGAACCTTGTATCTATAAGAAGGTAGCAGAGAGTAAAGTTGTCTTCCTCGTATTGTACGTAGATGACATACTCTTGATAGGAAATGATATTCCTATGCTGCAATCAGTCAAGCTCTTCTTATCACAAAGATTCTCAATGAAAGATCTTGGTGATGCCTCCTACATATTGGGAATCATGATCTATAGAGATAGATCTAAACGGATACTGGGATTGTCCCAATCCAGGTACATTGACACCATACTAAAGAGGTTTAGTATGGATGAATCCAAGCGTGGGAACCAATCCACGATCTCTGGACTCACTCTCTCCAAAGAGATGTCTCCCAAGACTGATTTGGAGAGAGCTCGCATGCAAGGGATACCCTATGCTTCGGCAGTAGGCTCTATCATGTATATGATGCTATGTACCAGACCTAATGTAGCATACTCACTAAGTGTAGTGAGTCGGTATCAAGCAGATCCTGGAGAGAGAGTCACTGGACAGCTGTGAAGAACATTCTCAAGTACTTACGAAGGACTAAAGAGATGTTCTTGGTGTATGGTAACGGAGAACTCCAGGTGGAGTCCGTTATTGATTCGAGCTTCCAAAGTGATAAGGACGACTCTAAGTCGCACTCGGGATTTTTCTTTACCCTCAATGGAGGGGCGGTATGTTGGAAGAGTTCCAAACAGGATACTGTTGCAGACTCGACGATGGAGGCTAAATACATCGCTGCGAACGATGCTGCCAAAGAGGCTGTCTGGATAAAGAAGTTCATTAGTGAACTTGGTGTGGTTCCATCCATTGAGCATCTAATACCTCTGTATTGCGATAACAATGGAGCTGTGGCTTTGGCCAAGGAATCCAGGTCCCATCAGAAGTCCAGACATATTCTGAGGCGGTATCACCTGATCAGGGAGATAGTTGATCGCCGGGAGATCGAAGTCAGGAGAGTAGATACGAAGGACAACACTGCGGATCCACTCACGAAGGCTATTCCCCAGATACAGTTTGAGAGATTATTCGGGATGCTAGATATGAGATACTACAGCAGCTGGCCTTAGAACAAGTGGGAGATTGTTAGTTATGTATATGCCCTAGAGGCCATTGTTGTACATATGATGTATATTATGATGGATGCTTGGATATATATAGAGAGGACTTTCTTGCTCATCATGATAGTATGCTATTTGGTTTCACTTTATCTTAACATGTTGACTTGTATTGGTTTACTGTTTTTTTCTCACATGTTGATAAAGCCCTTAGGATCTGTACTCGACTACCGGGACTATGATGAGATCATACTAGTGGGGCCATGTTAGTCGATGAGTACATCCTATAACTGTTCTTAGTCGAGGGTATATCGAGACAGGGCATCGATACACCAGAGTAGACTAGCGTATACGCATCTTGACCCATATGATAGGCGATGGATGATCTCATATCCATCAGTGTTTGACATCAGAGATGGTGTATGGGTGCTCAGTGGAGACTGGATACACTGGACGGACTCGCCGAGAACTCCCAGATGGTGATATACCACACGTCAGATGGCAGTTCTCCGGTGACACTGGTACAGGGTAGTCTGTAGACCCGAGATCGTCATAGAGTCTTGTGTGATTCCCACTGTGCTTTGATTTCTACCTTACCACGTCCAAGAGGGCATGCAAAACGGTGGCTTTTGGGTGCAGTCCCGAATCACATGGAGGCAATGAGCGATAGGAGGAGATTCGTCTCTCCCGGTATAGGGAGTTGATGTTGTGCTGTGTTCGATTGGCTATAACTGGAAGTCCCTGGCCAGGGCTGATATAGAGATTTACTAGTAAGTGTTATCAGTAGTTTCTCGACCTGTTATGAGCCACACATCGACACGACTTATCGGTTACTGGGGTCTGACGTATACCACCCCTAGACTTGATATGCGACATATCAGACGAACAGACCGGACTGTACGGGAGTGTTACTGATTGGATTCACAGGAGAACGTACAGGCTAGCTTGTTGATCTTTTGATCGCTCAATACCTGGATGGCTGTTACGTTTAGTTGACCGCTTGCAGCTTGTGGGTGTTTGATATGATCATCACCTGCTACCGGCGTATTGACGATTCTTTAGAGTCCTACACAGAGGTTTCTTGGCTCAGGCAAAACGGAGTAGAGGCACATATGTGATATGTGCAGGACCGAGGATAATGCGATATGAGATACCGTATTATATTCTCGCGATATTTAGATATGAACCGGGACATCGGATCAAGTGTTGATTCGATGAATCGGTACATGATATATTAGTCGGTTATATTCGATATAGCCGGATCGTCGGATCAAGTGTTGATTCGATGATTTAATGTATAATAATATATATGATATATTGTATTACATTATCTAATATTGGCTCGCTTTATTATTTCATTTTCTCACCGAATGATACATTGATATATATGCGATATATGTTAATTGTATTATTTTCTTTTGTTGCAAATATATAATATATATGTGATATATATTATTGTGACATGATATGATTAATAATGGAACATGATTAGTGAAGATTAAACAAGGTTAGGGTTTGATTAGGGTTAGCTCCTTCTTGCTCATTCTAGAAGGAATTCCTTTTGTCTTGGTTAAGATATTATGGTTGATATTTATCCATGACTCATTCTTTAACCTAACCAAACCCTAGCTCTAGTTTATTCTCTACAAGGGTTATCCTTGTCATACTAAACTATGGTTACATTATTAATTCATATATACTTTTCATTATTCATCACAAAAGGTTTAACTCTTTTTCCATCATCTTCTTCTCTCTTTAGTTTTGAGAAAGCTTACTAGTTATTCATTTTATGATGATTTCTTGTGAGAAAATGATATAAAAAGATAGCATAAATACTACTCCATCATCCTCATCTAATCTAGCCCATTAGATTAGGGTGTTCACCTCATCAGAGTGAGAGAGCTTGAGTTATAGCAATTTCGACGTAGATCATCGGAGAAACGGAACACTACAAGCTAGCATGGATCGTTCGAGTCGTGGAGCCTCTCTTGAGTCCGGGAGATCGTAGATCGCGGCGAAGGGACTTCTACTCGGAGCTTATGAAGCGAAGGAGCGGACTACAAAGGTTGTAATCCCTCACACTTAGTGGTAAAGATGTTTACTTGCATGTTAAACCCTAATAATCTAGCAAAGATCCCGGCTTTGGGTTGTTCGGCACGTCTAAAATTTTATTCGGGCATGGTTGATGCCTTATGAACTCTCACAAGAGTGCCTAGGAACCCTACAATTTTCATGTAGAGTGATTCTTTTTTATTTAGAAAAGTTGGAATATTTATAATATATCAAAAATAGATATTTTGGTAATAGATATATAAATATTTATAAAATAATTAAATTTATTATTTATCTAAAAATCATATTTTCTTAAGATATTTGTATTTTAAATCTTTCGAGACCGAATGCTTCTTCCGGAGGTCTGCATCTCGCACCACTAAGCCCGAGGATGTGCGATAATCCGCACCATCCCGAACGGGTTTCCCAAAATGGGTTGTAGCGGCGCTTTGCAAAGATTTGTTTAAAATTACGTAATCTTATAGAAAATGGTTTTTTATAATTTAAAGGTATTTAAATGTAAATTCGTATTCCTGTATTCTATGTTCCCGAAAGGTATTGTGCTATGTTGCACATGAGTGTTGTGAAGAGGTAGGTCATTACCTCGTGATCTATCTAAAGGTATAGCAAGAAATATGATGCTTAATGTCAAAACTAAACTATATGCTATTTTACTGAAAAAGTACAATAAAAATTACAATATGAAATATTTTGCTATGACACTTGTTCATGATGTTTTGTTAATGATTAATACTCAAGATGTGAGAGTTTGGAATGGTTGTGTTTAATGAAAATTTCACTTTTTAAAGAAAACCGAATCGGAAGTCGGATTAACTCCGCATCCGTCGGGTTTTAAGAACACGAGTTTTAAGAATAGAATAGAGAAGGGGAAGGTGGGATTTACTGGATTTTGGTTCAGAGGAGAGGAAGAGGGAGGAATTAGGAGGTGCTGGTATGTCGTTTCGTCGCCGGGAGCTCCTCGGGTTGTCGTCGGAATTTCGCCGGTGCTTCGCCCTTCGCTAACTCCATTTGTACACAAAAGTTCTAGAGATTTTTCTTGAGAGTTTGGACAAAGTTTGTGAGTGAAAACGGTGTGTTTAGGTGTGGTATTTATAGGATAATTTTAGGGTTTAGGGTAAATGAGAAAAAATGCATTTAAATTGCATTAAAATAGGTTTAATTGGATTTTATTAGGCTGTGTTAATATGCAGCAAAATAAACATAACAGGGGTTTAGAGAATACCAAAAGGCACAGGGGAGTAGAAGAAACTCGGCGATCCGACTCGGTCGGACCGGCGCTGCCGGCCCGAGTCGGCCGAGTCGGGCCGGGTCTCGACGCCTCGTGTTGCTCGACGTTTGGTCTACCCTTGGGTCAGTTTGTTTTAAGTGTGACCTTTGGTTTTACGGGTTTTGCATGTGTAGACTCTTGGGATTCTAAATGATTAAAAGAAAACAATATTAAAAAATATTGCGGTTAATGTGATTTGAACTCTGGTGCTTTGGATCGGCAGTGCAAGGTCTTACCAATGAGCTACAAGCTCCTTCTTGCTACTAAAAAGCAAAACAAACTTATAACTTGTGCTCAGGCAAAAGTACCCTTTCTGTATTTTTGAAAAATTTGTATAGAAAGTTGTACAGGAAGTTTAGGGTTGTTACAGCCAGGGATTTCCTGTTATGGCCAATCGAGCACAGCGCAACATCAACCCCCAATACCGGGAGAGACGAAACCCTTTCTATCGCTCATTGCCTCCATGTGACTCGGGACTGTACCCAAAAACCACCATTTTGCACGCTCTCTTGAACGTGGTAAGGTAGAAATCAAAGCACAGTAGGAATCACACAAGGCTCTATGACAATCTCAGGTCTACAGACTAACATGTACCAGTGTCACCAGAGAATTGCTATCTGACGTTGGGTATAATACCATCTAGGAGTTCTCGGCGAGTCATGTTCAGTGTACCCAGTCTCCACTGAGCACCCGTATACCATCTTTGATGTTAAACACCAATGGATATAGGATCATCCATCGCCCATTGACATGACCTAGATCACGCCAAGATGTTACCTTCCATTGATATCTTCTTGTGCTGATGGATGGCTGGGATTGAGTAGGAGAGTGGTCTCCTGAAGCGTATGGATCTCAATGGACTGTAGTTTTGAGGTTGAGCCGAGCTACCTGCAAGGAAGTCCCAGTGTGGTTGTACTACCGAGGACCCTCCGACGATCAAATTAGTGGTGCAAGTCGAGCAGAGTAACGGCTTAGTAAGAAAAGAATTGCTTACTTGAGTCGTCTGAAAGAGGGGTTTATGTAGCGGTGTCAACAGGCAGGTAGGTGCGGGAATCACGCCGGCCGTTACGCCCCCGACGTCCCGCCCGCGTGATAAGCGGGATCTCCCATTAATGGCGAGACATGCTCGTTAATGGAGGATCGTGATGGCGTGGAACGAGGGATTGTGGGCGGCGGATATCTCGCGCATGGCGAGATTCGCGGAGGCGAGGCAAGGCGGATGCACCTGCGATCAGTACCATTGGTCGGTCGATGAGATCGAGGAAGATGAGCTCGGCGGGAAGCTCAGGAACAACCGGGAGGCCGAGCTATCTTGGTTCTGTGGTAGCCCGGAGACGAGCTAAGAGGGCTGAGGAGGCCAAATGTTTAGGAGGCTCGGAGGTGACCCAGCGTTTGTTTGTAGGACGGGCATAGGAGCGGCCTGGTCGGCCACTGTAGGTCCTTTCTTGCATGCTTCGGGACACGTCATCAGCCACGTGTCACGATCTGGTAGATCGCCGATATCGAGCATCATCATTAGCCCCCCACTCTCATCCCAACCTGTTCACGGGTCGGGTCGAGAGTGGTCTGCCGGGTCACCCGAGGTGAGCTCCTTTTCATGGATATCGTGAGCGTGCGTTCCCGGGCAATCAGCTGTATTCTCTTGATGGCGTCAGGGGTCAGATATCGCATTAAAGAGGATGTGCCAGATCGCGCGTACGTTCACCGAAGCGACAGCCCACGTGTCGTGCGCTGGTTGGCTGAGCGACGGGCCGCAGATTTCTGGCGTCTGATGGGATACGACCAATGCACGTGCGACAGGTGGAGCGATTGTGGCCGTTGAATGCAATGAGGCGTTTCGACGGGAGATGACCGTCGCCGTCGGATGTGTACGCCGGCAGCTGTAAATAGAGGTGGGGTCTCTATCAAGGCCCATACCACTTCAAATTTTCCTCGTCCCGAGTCTCGTTAGCTCGGCGTTCTCCTTTTTAGGTCGGATCTCTGCGTTTTCTCTCTCGAAGACTTCTCTCCATCAGGTTAGATGTCTTCTTTTGAAGAGTCTGTAGATGTCGTCGGGGTAGATTCTAGGGATTCTTCCGGAGCATCTTCTTCTGCTGCTGCTTCTTCTTCTGCTTCTTCTTCCACTGAGTTGGAGTCTTCCCGGGAAGTTAGGGTCAGATCTTTTTCTCGGGGTTGTGAAATGGGGGCGGTTCCCAGAGCGGATGTCGTGGACGCCCCTGGTGTGTCATCCACAGTGAGGTACGAGGATGAGCTCGCCAACGCTCGGGCTCGTTTCCATATTCCTCCCAGCTATACGCTGCATTTGACCGAGGAAGGGGAGAGGGCAGATCAGGTACGGGGTAAGGAGATTGCCCTGTACCTGGAAGCTTTTTGGGCCGGAATGCGCTTGCCCTTCTCTCCCAAGGTCGTTAGAGCGCTGAATTATTTTGGGTTAGCCCCGGGCCAGCTAGTGCCGAACTCCTGGAGGATTCTCCTTGGGTTCCTGGTCCATTTGAAGCTGTGCTCGATCCCTTTCAGGCTGAGCACCCTCGCTTCTTCTTTCTGTTACAAAGGTCACCCCGGCACTCGTGTGGGCGAGCCTAGGTGGGTGTATATCTCCTTTAGGAAACAATGGGGAAGTGCTCCCGGATCGGGGGTCGTTGTCGTGCCTTCTTCCATCCACGATTGGAAGAAAATGTTTTTCTTTGTCGGGCCGTCCGAGGGTGAGGACTGGCCCATGCCCACCCAATAGTCTAGGGATAGGTGTCAGCGAAGGGGCCAGTCGAGCAATCTCGACGCGCTGAAAGTGGCGGAGTGGGAGCCCATTCCTCGGGCTGACGTGTTGCTTTCTGAGCAGGCCCTTAGTTGGGCTGGGCTCAGTCCCGCCCAATTCGCGGGTAAGTCAGGAGTTCTCAGGTGATCTATTAATCTTTCGTTTACTTTACTTTTACTCATATTGCTGAATCCCCTGTACCTTGTCTTGTGCAGAATCCATGGACCTGGGCAAATTCCGAGCAGCCCTGTTCGAGCAGAAGAAGGGATCGAGGGCTGGAGGTGCCAGCTCCTCCCGTCTAACGTCAGCCCCGGCCCCCCGGTAGCCGCTCCACCCAGGCGTTCGAGTGCGGCCCCTGCCCCGGAGCCCAGCCAGGCGCCGAGCCGAAAGCGAGTACGGGAACAAAAGGCCCCTGCTTCAGAGGTGGGGACTGGCTCCCCGGCGCCGTCCCTCAAGAGGTTTCACCGGACGGTCCTGCGCACCCCGGCCTCCCCGATCCTGGTAGACGAGGGGGATCTCCTCTTTAAGGTGCCCTCAGGGCTCTCCGTCGCTGACAGCCTGCTGGCCGAGATGGAGAGGTCAGCCGAGGGCAAAGTCCCTCGGGGGACTCTCAGGGCACAGATGGCGGCCATCGCTCAGGAGGCCGTGCAGGTTAGTGCTCGCACTTTACTTGGTTTCAACTCAGCGCCTCGTTATTCATGAGATTCGGTGCCTCCCTTTTCTTTCCGACCCTTCTCTGATTTCTTCGGGTCCTCCAACACGTCGTCCTTGTCGTCTAAATAGAGGACGGGGAGATAGCCACGGCGATGTAGGCCGCGGGCCAGTTTTCCTTGCTGGAGGAGAGCTCCAAGTTGGAGCTGGAGGCGGCGAAGGCGAGGGTCGCTGTTCTCGAGGAGGAGGTTGCGGCCGGGAAGCAGGAGGTGGCGGCCGGGGTAGCAGGAGGCCGCCAGGCACCGTGAGGCTGCCTGGGCCACTGAGGCTAAGCTTCAGGATTCCAAGGCGCTTGTCGGCACCCTGAAGAAGTCGGTTAGCTCCTTCAGGAAAGAGCTAGGGGTGGCGGTAGAGGGGACAAAGCGAGCCAAGCTCAGAGCGTCGAAGGCGATGGAGAACTATCATAAGTCGGACCGCTTCTACTCCGACCTACCCGCAGCCTCTACCGTCGTATGGCACGATGCTCTCGACACCGTCAAAGCTCAGATGCTGGAGTTTCCTGATGAAGAGCTCCGGGACGAGTATCCTCGCGGGAATGACGCATAGGCTGATGCCCCAGGAAGCGCTGCCGGGGAAGAGGTTCCCGGAGAGGGTGGCGTCGAGGCCCCTGCGATGGGCGTCGACCCTCAAGACGTAGCCCCGGTCGTGGTGGACACGGTGCTCCTTGAGGTTGCCCCCGACCCTGAGGCCTGACACCCCTTATCTTCTCATGTATGCTTTTGTTGCCTTCAGAATTTTGTAAGCCTCCGGGCACTTTGTTAGGCTGGGGAGCCCATAATACCTTTGTAGAGACTTTTGATTTTATGTGAATTAAAACCTTTTTGCCATTTCTTTGCGTGCGCATTATCCTTTTGTTTATGGAGAATATTCGTAGAACATTCATACTTACACGGTTCAACTTTCGTGTCAGGTCGGTTCTTCGTCTGGCAATCACACGTCGAGTTGAATTCGACCATTTGCCCAGTGTGCAAAGACCAGTGAAGGGTTGGTCTCTCCATGGCCTCGAAGTCGAGGTGGGGATCTCTTAGACGGGGATGGCCTCTTAGCGAGGGCTTGGACCGTGCGCCGGTAGGTAGTAACACCAGCTATGGATGGCCGAGCAGGGCATCTGCTCGGTTGCCTCTTGGCGAGGGCTTAGATCCTTAGCGGGAGGGCATTGGGAGGCATGCCAAGGATGGATGACCGAGCAGGGTAGCTGCTCGATTGCCTTTTGGTGAGGGCTTCGATCCCTGGCGTTGTGGGGGTGTTGAACTACCAGTCAGGGATAACCGAGCAGGGTAGTCGCTTGGCTGTCTCTTGGTGAGGGCTTTGATCTTTAGTGCAGGAGGGGCCGTAGGAGGCCTGCTAAGGATGGACTGAGTAGTAAAGCTGCTCAGCTGCTTCTTGGTGAGGGCTTTGATCCCTGGCATTGTAGGGTGTTGAACTTCCAGCCAGGGATAGGCGAGCAGGGTAGCCGCTCGGCTGCCTCTTGGTGAGGGCTTCGATCCTTAGCACTGGAGGGGCCGTAGGAGGCCTGCTAAGGATAGACTGAGCAGTGAAGCTGCTTAGCCGCCTCTTGGCGAGGGCTTCGATCCCTAGCATCGTGGGGCATTGAGTTACTAGCCAGGGATAACTGAGCAGGGTAGCCGCTCGATTGCCCTTTGGTGAGGGATTCGATCCTTAGCACTAGAGGGGTTGTAGAAGGCCCGCTAAGGATGGACCGAGCAGTGAAGCTGCTCAGATGCCGCTTGGCGAGGGCTTTGATCCCTGGCATTATGGGGTGTTGAACTTCCAGCCAGGGATAGCCGAGCAGGATAGCCACTCGGCTGTCTCTTGGTTAGGGCTTGGATCCTTAGCGCTGGAGGGGCCGTAAGAGGCCTGTTGAGGATGGAACGAGCAGTGAAGCTGTTCAGCTGCCTCTTGGCGAGGGCTCAGATCCCTGACGTCATAGGTAGGGAGCTACCAATCGGGGATAACCTAACAAGGGCAGGTCCGGTTGCCACTTGATGAAGGCTTCGATCTTTAAGGACGGGCCGAGCAGGGTTGCTGCCCGATGCCTCTTGGCGAGGTCTTTGATCCTTGTTGGTGCATGGTAGGGAGATACCAGCCGGGAATAACCAAGCAAGGGTGGGCCCGGTTGCCTTCTTGATGAGGACTTTGATCCTTAGCACGGGAGGGGCCGTAAGGAGCCTGCTAAGGACGGGCCGAGCAGGGTTACTTCCCGGTGCCTCTTGGCGAGGGCTTTGGTCCTTAAGTATGGGCCGAGCAGGGTTACTGCCCGGTGCCTCTTGGCGAGGGCTTCGATCCCTGGCGTCGTGGGGTGTTGAACTGCCAGCCAGGGATAACCGAGAAGGGTAGCTGCTCGGCTGCCTCTTGGTGAGGGCTTTGATCCTTAGTGCTAGAGGGGCCGTAGGAGGCCTGCTAAGGATAACCGAGCAGTGAAGCTGCTCAGCTTTCTCTTGGCGAGGGCTTCGATCCCTGGCGTCGTGGGGCATTGAGCTTCCTGCCAGGGATAGCCGATCAAGGTAGCCGCTCGGCTGACTCTTGGTGAGGGCTTCGATCCTTAGCGCTGGAAGGGCTGTAAAAGGCCTGCTAAGGATGGCCCGAGCAGTGAAGCTGCTCAGCAGCCTCTTGGCGAGGGCTTTGATCCCTGGCGTTGTGGGGTGTTGAACTTCCTGCCAGGGATAGCCGAGCATGGTAGCCGCTTGGCTTCCTCTTGGTGAGGGCTTCGATCCTTGGCGCTGGAGGGGCCGTAGGAGGCCTGCTAAGAATAGACCAAGCAGTGAAGCTGCTCAGCTGCCTCTTGGCAAGGGCTTCGATCCCTGGCGTCATGGGGCATTGAGCTACCAGCCAGGGATAGCCGAGCAGGGTAGCTGCTCGGCTGCCTCTTGGAGCAGGGTAGACGTTCACTGGCGGCATCAGAGGCTGAGGTCCGAGGCTGCGGGGGCTCGGCTGGCGGAAATATCCTCAAAGTACCACGAGCAATGTTCTCTGCACCCCCTTCCTTCGCTATTGTAATTCTTCTTTTTCGATGTACGGCTGAGGGGCCCATAGTACCCTTTTGAATAAAAAAAACTCCTCTTTCTGCAATGCTTTATTGATCCCTTCTTATTATATATAGACAGAAATATCTTGATTAAAGTTTACATTGCCTTAGTAAAATAAGTACACACTAGTAGATGTTCCTTTTTTTTATTGGTAGGGTTTGAGCTTCTTGGCGGTGTATGGCCGTAAAAAACGATCGGCTCGGTCTCCCTGGCCTTCATCTTCGGATGGCTGGTGGCCTCCACGACAGGCATGGAGTGTCGGGCTTCATGGGTACTCGACGTATCCCCTGCCGACATAACCATGATTTGGCCGATTGTCAGCTCGCCGGGAGGGGGACGTTGCTCTTGCTCGCGGTCAGCTTGCCGCTTGTCCCGCAAGTACGCTGCCAGGTGTCCCGAGCGGATGAGCTCCTCGATGTAATCTCGGAGCTGCTTACAGCTCTCCGTAGAGTAGCCTTGCGACCTGTGGAAACCACAGTAGTCACCTCGGGTGCGCTTTGCCGCCATGCGCGAGATCGGGGGGAGCTTGAAGAACCCCTCACCCTTAGCCTCCTCAAGTAGTACCGTCTGGGAGACGTTGAGCGGGGTGTACTCCTGGAACTTTGGGGAGTAGGGCTTTGGCCGCTCAGGCCCCCTTTTCTTTTCCCTCGCCCTTTTCTTTTAGTCGGCTTCCTTAGCTTCCTCAATCATTTCGGCTATTTTTTCTTTTTACTTGCTGCTTTTTATTGCGAGTTGTCCAATCATTTCGGCTATTTTTCTATGCATATATAGCTCGCTGACTTTTTGCCACGAGTATGCAGCTTGGAACTTGATAACAATCTTGGCATCAACATCGCTGCAACTGGAATATGGCCAGGAGCGAATCATCATTTGCCGCTGTCGATTCGAACAAAGGTGGCTTAGCAAACAGGGTTAGGATCCTGTCGACTAAGGCTTTTAACATCATGAGCCGTAAGGGTCTCATAAAGGCATTTCTCCCTACGGGTCGTGAGGATCTCGTAGGTGCGTTTTCCCCTTAAAAATCATGAGGATTCTTAAGTGCATGGTCTCTCATAGGTCGTAAGGATCTTACAAGAGTGTTTTCTCCTTATAAGTCGTAAGGATCTCATAAGTGTCGTTCACCACATGAGGACATTCTTCGTCGTTGGTGGGACTTGGCGAGGGAGACGTTTATTCGTGCCCGTGGATTGTATACAAGGGTCAATATTGAACCGCTTGTAGGGCAATCTGGGAAAGGTGATGGCTTAAGAACAGGTTCAGAAACCTGTAGCTTAAGGCTTTTTGAATCTTATGAGCCGTGAGGGTCTCATAAGAGGATTCTCCTTACGAGTCGTGAAGATCACGTAAGTGTAATTTCTCCTTAGGAATTGTGGGGATCCCTAAGTGTGTTGCTCCCTTGTGAGTCATAAGGATCTCACGCGGGTATTTTCTCCTTACAAGGTCGAGAGGGCCCTGCAAGGGTGCATGAATTTTTTTACGAGTCTGCGTCCTTTCAGGTTTTCACAAACTCGCCGGTAACCTGGCTGTTTTTACTCACGGAGCCCTTTAGGGTTTTCATCCGTGCCCCTCTCGCTTATGGACGTACCGTTTTTATTTTTTTATATTTTTTTTACGTCAACCTGAGGATGCGGCGGTTTGTAGTAGTTTAAGGACGTTTCGGTCCGTAGTTTTCCGTATTTGGGATGGGGTATCGTTGGATACTGTTTTTAGAGTCTGGACTCAAGAAGATAGCGAGCGGACATAGGCGTTGTCATCTTTGCTTTGTAAGTCTCCAAGTTTTGCTGCGCCATGAGCCGAGTTTCATCGAGGGCGTCGAGCTCCTCAAGCCGAAGATGGGCATTTTCCTCGTCCATTATGCTTCTTTGTTTCCGACGAGCTTTGCGCTTCATCCGCCTGGAGTGTTGTCGGTGGGCAACGTATCCCTGCCACCAATTCCTGAAGGCATTGCATTCTTCAGTGGGGTGTGTGATCCTCTGATGATAGGCAGTAGTTTGGATGTGCATCCGCTTCGTCTAGGTGTATGCGGCCAGGAGTATTTCCTTTAAAAGGTGTCGGCTTCATTCCCATCGACAGGGCCTTAACGTACCGTTTCCTCATTTTAAGCCTGCTTCTGTCTGCTGCGGGCGTGCTTCGATCCGGCAGAAGTTCTTTGTAACTCATCCATACTGCGGATTCTTCCTCCTGACACCGACGCTTGGCCTTTTCGTATATGGCAGTTTCACGTCTTCGGTCGGCTTTGCTCTTTTGGAGGGCTTCGTTCAGTAGCACGTCAATCAGCTCATCGGATGGTTCCAAAGATTTTGGTGACGGTTCCAAAGATTCTGCCCCCAGCTCCTCTGTGTTATCTTCTAACGCCGAGTGAGCTTCTTCATCATTTAATGACGAATGAAAGATCATGTGACAACTTGCCACGTAATCCTCGGGTTCTTCTGACGCGTCGTCTCCCTTTTCGTTGTCATTGCTTCTGTTCTCAAGGATATGGTTGAGAAACTCATGGAGTGTAATTGGGTTCCGCGCCTTTTGGTTATATTCTTCCAGCGCGTCTATATGCCTTTGCAGGTCCGTGCGTTTGTTTTCAGGCCGCGCGGGCTTCTCGGTCTTCTTCTTTTTCTTCAAAGACTTTGACGGCTGGGCCTGAGCGTTTTTACCATCATTACCAATTCTTGGCGTCGGGCGCGGTTTCAGCATTCCCTCATGATCTCAGGTTCTAGCGGGCTTCTCCATCTAATCGCTGGGCATGTTCGAAGATCTTTCAGCATTCGTTTTGTTTTGGCTGAAAGAGTGACCTCCCATGGAGCCTCTTCTATAAAAGAGCATGATGCCCCCGGCGTGTCCATGTGTGGCTGGGACAGGCTTACTTTCCAATTCTTGGACAGTGCGAATTTGCCATGTTGGTATTGGTCCTCAACCCAGTTTTTGAAGACGTATCAATCTTCGATTGGATGACCCAATATTCGGTGGTAGGGGCAATAATTGGGATTGTTGAGGTCGTTCAGTTGCAGTGGGTGTCTCGGCTCCGGTAAAGTGATAAGCCCGTTGCGCACTGCCAGTTCGAACAGTCTCCTTATTTTATCCCGGGGAAACGAGTAAGGACGTCTTAACTTCTCATCGAATGATCGCCGCTTGTTGCTTTAACGAACAACCAGTCTCGGTCCACTCGGTTGTTGTTGAGTGTTGGCGATGAAGGTCGCTTTCCCTTTCCTCTTTTCATTCTGAGGCTCCGTCTTTGAGGAGGAAGGCATATGGCCTATCTGGTCCATTTGGGCCAGCTTATCGATCAAGGCCTGGAAGGTAGTCGGCTTGAAAAACATCATGAACTGGGATATGGTCGCCTGCGGATCGAGGTTACCCACGAACATGCCTACTGCAGGAGCTTCTTCGATGCGTTGTTCGCATTTTGACCATAGGTTCCGCCACCGTATTGCATACTGAACCCATGTTTCGCCTGGCTTCACCCTGGCATTGATCAACGCCGTGATTGGGGTGCGTTCGCTGGCGCTTGCGAAACGCTGGGTGAATAATAGCTCCATCTCCGTGAAAGTTTTGACGGAGTCGTTGGGAAGCTCCGAATACCATTCGAAGGCCGTCTCTAATAAGCTTCCGACGAATTGGCGAAGCAGTACTTATCGTCACCTCCAGTGTTTCCGCATAGAGCTCTGAATTGGGCGACATGCTGGTGGGGGTTGCATGTCTCCTTATACACGTGGAATTTAGGGATTGTGTATCCTGGTGGGTACTTAATCTGATCGTACCAGCTGGGATAGGGTCGCCTAGTTCTAACGACTTGGCCAGCAGCTTCGTTCGCTTGATAGGCTCGTATCTGTTGAGCTATATAATCATCCAGCGTGGCTTTTGAGATTGTTTCCTCCTTTACTGCTGAAAAGGCCAGAAGAGGGTTTGATGTCTCCCCTCTGTCGTCTTTAATGATCACTGGAGGCTCCTCCGCTGGAGGGTCCGCTGGATCATCATCCCCATCATGTCCTGGAACAATAGAGCCATTTGTTTTATATTGGCCGCTTGTTCCGCGGCTTCTTTATCTTTCTTCTCAAGTATTCTGCGGAGGAACTCGGCGTCGGTTTCTTGCTCCTGGCGTTGCTCCGACGATGTCTCCGGGCTTTCTTTTGGCCCAGTGAGTGCGCCATCGTTGTTAACATTTCATGGAGCTTCTGTTGTTGCTCCTAGGCCTTTGTTACGGATCGGGTGAGCGGTCGGTGACCCCTGGAAGCACGGCTCTCCTCTTTCCCGGAAGCCATATAAACGGAATGCACCACCATGCCCCCAGACTTGGGGCATTTGAGTTCAGTGCCCTTGAGATTCGTCGCGGGCACATGGATCTTCTCCGCCCTCCTCTTTTTATGGACGGTTGAAGTTGAGGGGGTTGCTGCAGTAGGAATCCGAGCAGATGACACATTGCGTGGCAAGGCAGGGGGATGGTCCTCCCCTTGTTGAGTCTTCATTTTCTTTTGTCGGTGGGAGTAGTCCTTGTCGAGCACAGAGTCTTGGACTCTCCGCCAGACCTTGTGGATTTTGGAAGACAGCCGCTGAAGGGGCTACTCCTACTTCGCCTGCACAATGTTCTCCATAGATGGAGGGGACCTTTTCAATATGGCAGTTGGAGAGTTCTTGCGCACCCTCCTGAGTGGTTCAAAGCTGTTCCCAGTTGGAACAGCAGCGTCAACTTCCATCATCGGAGCTGGTAGAGTCAATCCAGAGGGAGAGCTGCCCCCAGCTTTCCTCACTCGGCTCCAGTGGCGATGTCGACCATGTCTAGCGGCCAGGACCACCTCTGCTGTTGGATGAGCTTCTTCATGCCCCATGTTCTTATGAGGGGCGGTTGTCGCCGTTAGCCTGTCGAAGACAGACGTCCGCTGAGCGGGAATGATCAACCTGTCGAAAGCCGACCTTAGAGTAGGGAGAGCAGCTTGGACAACTTCAACTGTAGCAGGAGTTAGAGTGGCCTTCTCTGTTATCACAAGCCTCTTCGCTGTTCTACTTGAGCTTTGACCCAGCCCGTCTAAGACTGAGACACTGGAATTGGACGGCCCGCTGAGAGGGACCGCTGCAGTTTCAAGCTGATCAAAGACCGACTTCTTCGGAGCTTCTTGTGCTGGCATTAGGACATTGAAGCTTGCCGGTGGGATCATAGTCCCAAAGAACAGTCCAGTGGTGGCCTGAGTCACCTATTCCACTGGCATGGCGAAGATGGTGGCCGCTTGGGGCCCGTAGGTCACTCCTCCGGCGAGGACGGAGTGAGAGTTGTTGTTGTAGCTGGTGCAGTTGGAAGCCATTTTTTATGCACGGGAGCAAGACACCAAATCTTAGTACCTCGAATCCAGGGGCAACCATATTAAACCGCGATTCGTTCGCGAACACGACACACGAGGTGTGGAGTGGAAAGAGGAAAAGGTCCCACAGGGCATGCCAGAATCTGTTCTCCGCCGAAAGACGCGACCGGGACGTTGGGACGTCCGGCCTGAATTTTGGGGGCATATGCTATTTGGATTTATCCGTCCACCTCTCCGAAGATGCCAAGTTGATTTATGACACCGTGTATCGGAGGTTTAGACAGATGCGGCCATTGTAGCAGACTTCGTCAGATTCCCCCTCGTGTACGAGGGTTTTTTGATTGTGGGGACACTCTTCCCTGCAGGGGCAAGCCCCTGCAGTTAATTACGCTACCGCATTGCGGTAACCACTTTCTCCTTCTCCAGATGGTCACTTCGTGTCGTGTGTGTTTGTTTTATTTTTGGTTGCCCGTGGATTGTATACGGAGACTAATTTTTGTTGTCGCCCATAGGGCGTGGATTAGTCCAAATCCGTATTTTCTTAGATTTGGGTTTGGGTTGGTTTAAGGATCGTTAATCTCGTTTTAGATTAAATCTACTTAAATGTTTGTTGAGGATACGTTAACCTAGTTTTAGACTAAAATCTACTCAACAAGGATTTTAGGATCATTTAGATCGAACAAAAGAGTATTTGGGCTCTATTGTTTTAGTTTAAGGACGTTGCGGTCCATTGGGTTTAAGGACATCATAGTCCATGGAGTTTTAAAGACATCATAGTCTGTATTTAAAGACATCATAGTCTATAGGGTTTAGTTTAGGGACATTGCGGTCCATAAGTTTAAGGACATCATAGTCCATGGAGTTTAAAGACATCATAGTCTGTGTTTAAAAACATCATAGTCTATAAGGTTTAGTTTAGGGACATTGCGGTCCATAAGTTTAAGGACATCATAGTCCATGGAATGTCTGGTTTTCGGGACCCGCCACCTCTCTGAAGACGTTGATGAATTACAGCGACACATATCAGAGGAATGAAGAGATGTACCCTTGAACTAATGTTGGTTGAGAGGTTTGTAGTCAAGATTTGGGACGAAGACCAATTAAAAGATTATGAGCACATAGGCTCAGTTAATCTGAATTGAGGACTGTTTCCCCCAATTAGAGCAAAACTCTATTTCTAAGACTGAAGAGTAAAGCAATGCTTCATAAAAAGGGGCTAAGCACCAAAGGCACTTTATCCTTACAAGAATCACCTGCACCTAATAATAGCAAATTAAATTATGCAATGCACAAGCATAACAGAGGGCTAAAATAAAAAGGAACCCTTAATGGATAATAAAATACTCGATTAAAACACTTGTTCATTATTATTATTATTACATTGAAAAAAGATCACCAAATATGGGATCGAAAGGATAAGGGTTCGCAAAGTTAAGAAGAAGATTCTCCAGTTCCCTTTCCGTCTTCTCCACCACGTTAGAGCGGCGGTCCTCCCGAGAGGTAGACATCCAAAGATCGTCGCCACATTCATCAGAAAAGGTGGCGATGACAACCCGACGAGCCCGTATCTGGCTCAGCAAATGGAAAGAGCAGTCCCTCAGGGCTTTAGTGATCAAGTGCGCTTCGAAGAAGCACTCGATCTTATCCTCGGGGGCATCAAGCATTGCCGAGGACATCTCTACTGGAGGAGGGGGAAGATCGGCGAGCACCGATGCAAGGATCATCCGAAGCCAAATGGAGTGTGGAGGGAGAGGAGACCCCACACGAGTCAAAAGCTCGTACATTGCAGCATCGCATTGCTCATCTGTAAGAGAAGAATCCACTAGGCGCGCAGCAAAACGGGGAACAATGTCTTGAATGGGCACTTCCCATGGTTGTCGACGGGCATGAGGGCGGTTGCAAGCCATGATTGAAAATGTTCTTTGAAGATGAGAGAAGAAAAGGCTCGGCTTTGAGTTATATAGACCAAGCACAGAAAATTCTGTACACAGTGGAATTATTTCCAAGACTCGGGAAATTAAAATTCTGGGAAATACAAGTCTGACTTGAAAAAGGAAGGTGAAAAGACATCTCAGTTGAAGCAACGCTTCAAATCCCGTGCGCTGCGCGCAACGCGCCACGTGTCAGAAGTTGATACGTCAATGCAGCGCCCAAGGCAGCGCGTCCAAGGCAGCGCGCCCAATCAGAGCAAGGCTCTATTTAAAACAAAAATTAAAGGAAGAAACGCTTCAGTTGCGCAAGCGCAGCGCTGCGCGACACGTGTCAGCGCAGTTGCGCAAGCGCTACGCTGCGCGACACGTGTCAGCGCAAACGCAGTTGCGCTGCGCTGTGCGCAGCGCGACACGTGTCAGCGCAGTTGCGCAAGCGCAGTTGCGCTGCGCTGTGCGCTGCGTGACACGTGTCAAGCGCTGGGGCGTTTGCGCCAAACAGAATTAAAATTCTAGTAAGATCCTTCTGTTATTGTTAAAACAAGAAGATTGTCTTCTGTAAAACAGAAGCCCTTGGATCAAAGATCCAACGATGAGGAAAATTCCCCAAATCACTCAGAGAATGATCTCTTTAACAAACTTAACAAATCTATGTGCACTATATAAAGAGCTCTAGACCCCAACTCAAAACATCATCAATATCATGAGAGATCAAGAACTTCAAAACAGAGAGAACTCTGAAGAATTTTTGAAAAGAACTCAAGAAAAAGGTAAAAACCTTTATAAAAGAGAAGAATTTCTTCTGAATAGATTATTGATCTAAGAACAAGATCAATGAACTTCAATAAAAAATAAATAATAATAGTGCCTTGCACTTTTTATGAACCATTGGTTCTAGAATTTCAGAAAAATTCTTTTCTTGAATCCAAAATTGGATCAAGTTATTGAAACAGTGCCTTGCACTTGCAAATCTGCACTGTTGCGCTCCTGGGTTGGCGCAAGCCACCAGAGAGCGCCACGTGTCAGTAGCACAACAGCGCAGCGCACTGACGCAGCGCGCTGCGCTGTTGCACTCGCGCTCACCAGAGCGTGACACGTGTCACCTCCACATGCACTTGCGCTCAATTATTGGCACAAAGCGCCTGACAAGCCAATGTCAGACAATTAATGCACTGCTTTATTTACTGAAGGGCCAAGCCCAAACAAAGCAGATGCACTGCATCATTTATAAAAGGGCAGAGCCTAAAAAAAATAAAAATGCAGTGTATTATTAAAAGGGGGCAAAGCCCTAGCACATGCCTAATAGGACAAAGATAAATAAAAACGTTGAATATTTCCAACTGGACTTAGCCCAATCATGGCCGTAAGTCCTCAAATTAAATTGACTGAGCACGGCTGCTCTCCTAAATCAATTTACATCCGGTTCGAGGGTACATCTCCGAACTCCTCTGACTCCTATCGTTGTAATCCTTCAACGACGTCAGAGAGGTGACGGGTCCCGACAACCACACATCAACACGGACAGTGGGGTCCTTAAACTCATGGACTTATGCATCCTTAAACCAAGATACGGACTGTGGGATCCTTAAACCCGCGGACTTATGCGTCCTTAAACTAACGGACTAATGCGTCTTTAAACACACCCATACGGACTGTGGGGTCCTTAAACCCATGGACTTATGCGTCCTTAAACTACCCATGGACCACCATGTCCCTAAACTGGAGATGGACCACCATGTCCCTAAACTGGCAATGGACCGCAATGTCCTTAAACTACCTATGGACCACCATGTCCCTAAACTGGAGACGGACCACCATGTCCCTAAACTGGCAATGGACCGCAATGTCCTTAAACTACCTATGGACCACCATGTCCCTAAACTGGCAATGGACCGCAATGTCCTTAAACTACCTATGGACCACTACGTCCATAAACTGGAACAATAGAGCCCCTAAACGCTCTTTTGTCGGATCTAAACGATCCCGTTTAAGTTGATCTTAGCCTCAAGTCTGGCTAACGTATCCTTAAACATTCAATCAGACTACATATTCCTTAATCAACTTTGGTTCAAGGGTATATCTCCGAACTCCTCTGACACCTGTCGTTGTAATCCTTCAACGTCTTCAGAGAGGTGACGGGCCCCGACGGCTATATATTAAACGGACCACTACGTCCCTAAACTGGAACAATATAGCCCCAAATGCTCTTTCCATTAAGTCGATCTCAGTCTCAAACAGGAATAACGTATCCTTAACGAACGTTTAAGTTGATCTTAGCCTCAATACGGCTAACGTATCCTTAAATTAAAAACACCAAATCCAAATCTAAGTAAATATGGATTTGGACTAATCCACGTCCTACGGGCGACGGCATAACTTAGTCTCCGTATACAATCCACAGGCATCCACAAACAAAACAAACACACACGACACGAAGTGAAATTCGGGAGAAGGAGAAAGTGGCTACCGTGATGCGGTAGCGTAATTAACTGCAGGGGCTTGCGCCTGCAGGGAAGAGCGTCCCCACAATCAAAACCCCCTCAAACGAGGGGGAATCTGATGAAGTCTGCTACATCGGCCGCATCCTTCTAAACCTCCGATACACGGTGCCATAAATCAACTTGGCATCTTCGGAGAGGTAGACGGATAAAACCATATAGCATCTGCCCCGAATCTCAGGCAAGATGTCCTCACGTCGTCGCCGCCATTCGGAGGGGAACAGATTCTGGCACGCCCGGTGGGACCTTTTCCTCTTTCCACTCCACACTTCGTGTGTCGTCTTCGTGAACGAATCGCAGTTTGTTAATGGTTGCCTTTGGATTTCAAGTTACTAAGATTTGGTCTTTTGCCTGGCGCAGAAATCAAGCATCAATGGCCTCCAATTGGTCGAACTGCTCGAAGTGCCAATGCAACCGACGCTCCACCTCACCTGGAGGTATAGCATATGGGCCTCAAGCGGCCTCCGTCCTTACTATGCCTGTGCAGAAAGTGACTCAGGCCACCACCGGCCTGTTTTTCGGGACCATGATCCCTCCTGCAAGCTTCACCCTGCCAATACCCGTACCGGAAGCTGTGAAGAAGTCGGTCTTCGATCGACTTGCTACTCCCACGGCCCCTCTCAACGGGTCGTCCAACTCCTCGGTCTTCACCAGACTGAGTCTGAACTCCAAAGGGCCCGCCAAAAAGCCCATGATACCTGAGAAGGCCATCCCAAAGAAGATGGCTGCTCCCGAAGTCGCTAAAGCGGCTTCTCCTGTCAAGGAGTCAGTCTTTTCAAGGCTGACTATTCTGGCTGCTGCCCTTGCTCGAGGATCTGTCTTTGACAGATTGAATATTGCCACTCAAGGGACGACCTCAGTCTTTAAGAGGCTGACACCAGCAGCGCCTCATTCGGACAGAGGGCAAGATGAAGCTGTCCCTATCACTGAGCCAGTCCCAACGGCTCATCATGCTCGACGTCGCCACTGGCGCCGAGTAAGGAAGGCTGGGGGCAACTCCCCCTCGGGGCTAACTCCACCCGCTCCAATGGTGGAAGTTGATGCTGCTGTTCCAACTGGGAACAGCTTCGAACCGTTAAGGAGGGTGCATAAGAACTCTCCAACTGCTATGCTGAAAAGATCTCCTCCACCTGCGGAGAGGGTTCCGGAAACGAAGCTGGAGTAGCCCCTCAACGGCTGTCCTCCAGGATTTATAAAGTCTGGCGGAGGGTTCAAGACTCCGTATTTGACCAAGGTCACTCTTGTCACCAGAAAAAGGCGAAAGTGCAAGAGGAAAAGAACCGTCCAGACAAACAGCAAAGGACGACCACCACCAGGGTGCCTGCTGCAACGGCCCCCTCAACTTCAACGGCCCATAAGAGAAAGAGGCCAGAGAAAATTCCCACGCCCGCGGCCAATGCCAAGGGCGGCGAGCCCAAACGCTTTTAAGTCTGGGGGCATGGTGGTTCATACCGTCTACATGGCGTCTGGAAAAGAAGAAAGCCGTGCATCTACAGGTCATCGACCGCTTACACGGTCAGTGACCAAAGCTCAGGAGCAACAGCAAAAGCTCCAGGAGATGATGAACGCGATGGCCGCACTCACCGGGCCAAAAGAAAGCCCTGAAGCGTTCTCGGATGAACGCCAGGAGCAAGAAACTGACGCTGAATTCCTTCGTCGGATATTGGAGAAGAAGGATAAAGAGGCTGCTGAACAAGCAGCCAACATAAAGCGAATGGCCCTCCTGTTCCAAGACATAGTGGGAATGATGATCCAACAAGATCCTCCAGCTGAAGATCCCCCGATCGTCCTTGAAGACGATAGGGGAGAAACGTCAAATCCTCCACCGACTTTGTCAACAGCCAAGGAGGAGACAATCTCCAAAGCTGACTTGGACGAATATATAGCCCAACAGATACGGGTTCATCATGCGACTGAAGCAGCCGGTCAGGTCGTAAAAACAGGACGACCATATCCAAGCTAGTACGATCAGATAAAGTACCCGCCGGGCTATACAATACCCAAATTCCATGTCTATAAGAGGACGGGCAATCCCCACCAGCATGTTGCCCAGTTCAGAGCGCTTTGCGGCAACACCGGCGGTGATGATAAACTGTTGCTTCGCCAGTTCGTCGGCAGCTTGTCAGATACAACATTCGAGTGGTATTATAAGCTCCCAAACGACTCTATCAAGACATTTGCGGAGATGGAACTGCTGTTTACTCAGCGTTTCGCAAGCGCCAGCGAACGCACCCCGATGACGGCATTGGTTAATGCCAGGGTGAAGCCAGGTGTTCAGTTGATAAAACTGCACATTTGTTATTACATTTTTCCTACCATTTTTATATTAAAAAAGGTCTTTATTATAATATATCATACATATGAGGGTTTATGTGTAAAACTACTAATTTCCATGTGTTGATATATTATAATTAGCATTTGGTAGGAAAATATATGCAAATAATATCATTGACCTAATACTAGTAGAACTAAGTCTACTAAATATTATTTGTTGAGTTGTTGTGCAGAATTTTCAGGTCTTAAATCAAGGAAATCAAGTTGTTAAAGCTAACCTGCCTAATTAAGAAATCAAAATTAAGAAATCAATTCTGGCAGAAGAAAAGAAAAGATTTCCAAATTCTGAAGGTTCCAAGGATTGCCAAATGTCGCAACAAGCTAGCCCCAGAAAAATGATGAACGGATGAGATATAATGGCCGCGGATCCGCGGCCATACCCCCCTTGGGCCGCGAATCCGCCGCAATACAGAGAGGTTGGAAGCTGAGATTTTTTTGGGCTGAATCTTTTCTGTTAGCTTCCAAATTTAGAAGCTAACTTTCTGGTTTTGGGACTATAAATAAAGACCGAGAGTCTCTTGGAAAATTTATCAAGCCGACGAGATCACGAAGTCCAAGACGGCTCACGCATCCAGGCTGATCATCAACTGTTCGTCTACCTCCTTGGAAGAGATCGAGAAGCAAACTAGTATTTGTAATCATTTTCTAAGGGATCAAAGTGTAATGAATATTGTTGATTAATAAAGGTAGCTTTCTTTTTCTTATTCTATTTCTTCGTAGTTTAATTATGCATTTTCTCTCCATCTCTTTTCCCCCCAACATGCGCGAGTAATTCTCCGCTTGTTAGGGTTCGTAGGATTAGGGTAGGCTAATGGATGATGAACATCCCTAAACCCTTTTTAAGTCCTATAAAGTTTATGAACTTTACCAAAAGAATCATTAACATCCTAATCGGGCGCGCTAACAATTCTTTGTTAGTTCCGACCGCGATTAGAGATTAGATTAATGATTGTTTTAGTAAAGGCTAGATATGAACGGAGTTCCGCGTCGAGATAAGGGTTAAGAGTGGGATTCCTTTTCCCTCCAGAAACCCTAATCTACACGTATTACCGTCGTTCTAGTTATAAATCTATTAAAGGATAAAAGGGTAACTTTTAATTAATCATCCATAACTACTAAATCCTAACGAACCCTACAAGCCCTTTTATTATATTAACTACATCCCTAAAATAATCTAGATCTATATTTTTGCATTCTTGCTTAACGTAGATCTAGAAACCATTCTACAACATTCTTATTTCTTCCTCCTTTCTCAACACATCTAAAGTAAGAGTAAAAGATTCAACGTTTCCCTGAGGACGACCCGTACTCACCTCGGTCTAGCTACACGCGACACCGTTCTGATTGCGGTTAACTACAAACACACACTCTTTCGAAACAATCACCAGGCGAGACATGGGTCCAATATGCTATACGGTGGCGGAACTTATGGTCAAAATGCGAGCAACGCATCGAAGAGGCTTCTGCAGTGGGTATGTTTGTGGGAACCCTCGATCCGCAAGCAACCATCTCGCAATTTATGATGTTCTTCAAGCCGACTACCTTCCAGGCCCTGATCGACAAGCTAGCACAAGTGGAAGAACCCGTTGGAACCTCAGATCATTGAAGGGATGTTGAAGCCGCGTCCAACTCCAAAGACCGATGGTGGTGGCCCAAGCACTCACAACCAGCCGTCAAAATCTTCGAAGAAGAAGAAGAAGAAATCCAAGAAGCCCGTGAAGCCTAGCAACAAGTGCACGGACTTACAAAAACAAATTGATGCACTGGAGGAATACAACCAGAAAGCGCGGACTCCCATTACACTCCAAGAGTTCCTCAACCACGTCTTTCAAGAGGAAGATGAGGGAGACAGTTCGTCGGATGAATCTGAAGAATATGTGGCGAGCTGCCATATGATCTCCCATTCGTTTACAGACGATGAGAAAACTCCTTACACTGAAAAGCTGGGGGCAGATCCTGAACCAAAAATTCTGGGGCCATCAGATGAAGTAATTGACGCATTCCTCAATGAAGCTCTGTTGAAAAGTAAAGCCGATCGGGAACGCGAGACGGTCATATTTGAATGGGCCAAGTGCCAGCGACTTGACGAAAGAGTTGAGACACTCCCGCTGGAGCAACATACACCCACCGCGGATAAAAGCAAATCCAAGACGAGGAAAAGGTTTGCTAAAGCCATATCAATGGGCATGAAGCTACCATCCTCTGAAGGAAGCATTACTGGTGAAGTGGAAATGCACCCCTCCTACTGCTTGTATCATCGGAAGATTTCGTACCCCACCGAAGAGTGCAAAGTTTTCGATAGATGGTGGCAAGGATATGTTGCTCACCGACAACATTTTAAGCGGGAAAAGCGCAAAACTCATCGGGAGCAGAAAAATACGACCGAGGGGCTTAACAGAACTACCGGCAATTGTCGCATGGTTAACGCCGGGGGATCACAAGTGCTCACATTCGGGAGCGATTCTGACGAGGAAATGGCTCTTAGCCCCCTCTTTAAAGAGTCCACCTCGGGAAAAGAAGAAGTGCCGAAGGTTTGCGAAAATATCCGGCTTCGTAATCGCACGCTACCCGAAAAGAATCTCGGACCCTCAAACAAAAAAGACAAGGGAAAAGAAAAGGTCTCTGAGGATATTGCCCTGGATGACCAAGTTGTGAAAGAGCTAATTGCCAAGGACCAGCCAAAGAGCAATAAGGTGGACTACAACGTTTTGGCACACTTGAGAAAGCTACCCTCGCAGCTCAGCATTCTTGACGCCCTTTTACTATCAAAAGAGGCGAGGGATTCGTTAATCAAGGCACTACAGGAGCCGGAGCAATTCCAAGCTTTCCTGGCCAAAGAAAAGATGAAGGATGAATTGGAGGAAGTGCACACGGCCGATATCACTTTTGGCGATGAAGACCTTCTCCTTGGGACGTGCGAACACAATTGCCCCCTCTATGTCTTAGGATACTGCCACGATATAAAGATAGGCAAAATCCTGGTCGATAACGGATCGTCCGTTAATCTCCTTAACGTGCGGGTGTTAAAGGAAATCTGCATGAGCGTCCAGCACCTTGCTCGGGACAAGATCACCATCTTCGGGTTCGACTCCCAATCATTAAGAACTCTTGGGTCTGTGATACTGACGCTACGCTTTGGGCTACTCGTCACGGACATTAAGTTCCACGTCATAGATGCCAAGACTTGCTACAATGCTTTGCTCGGCCGACCATGGTTACACGAGTACAACATCATCCCTTCTACACAACATCAGTGTATGAAGTATTTTAAGGATGGTCTCGAGTATACCGTGACGGGAGAACTGAACCCGTTCTCTGTAAACGAAGTCCGCAAATATGAAGATGCCAAATACTTTTTACCGGATTTCGAAGATACAGAGAGGTGTCACAAGCCGGAGAACAAAACTAACGCCACCATCCCTGTCTTCGGCAGTGATACCGAGGAGGAAGAGGAGATGATTTATTCGGGTCCACCCCAATACAATAAGCCGGGACCATCTGCTCCTACGTTGATCTTTGGTAGCGACTCGGAAGATGAGGTCCATGCTGTATTCTCTGCTCGACCTTCAATACAAACGTCCGCTGACGAAGAGCAAAGTCTGCAAGTCGCCATGGTGCCGCTTAAACACCATAAAGAACTGGATGCACTTGATATCTACAGTGTAGAGGAGTTGCGGACGTTCTATGTCCCTCCCAGGAGAAGAGGTGAAAAGGCAATTCTATTCTACCGCTCTAAGGAAACCAAAGTGGAGAAAGAAATCTGGCACGGTATGGATCCTACGCTTGACAGACTTCAGCCCATTCATCTCCCCAGATATTATACAGAAGGCTTGAAGAGGCTGCTAAAGCGCCAAGGGATATCGTTTAAACAGACCGCTCGAAAAGCCAAGTTCTCTGACAAGGTCTGGAACGTTCCCGGGACTCAGCACAAGTTGCCTAATGGGAAAATGGAAACAATCGGGCTTGGATACATTCGGTCCAAGAAACGAGAGCTACTCCACGGTTGCTACGTCGTGCATGACTTCGATGAAGAAGCGGATGCTCAATGGGAAGATGCTAATCCTGAACCAGTAAAAGTTCCTGATGCAAAAGTGCCCAGTCCGTCGTTCGAAGAGCAAATGGACAAGCTTATAAGGAAAGCTGGTCAAAAAGTCCAAGACGACGATAACAGCGAAATGGCCATCTACGAGAAAGCCAAAACGCAACGCCTCCTCCAACAGGCTGTGAAAGATGAAAATGCCGCTCCCTGTCAACCTGTTATAAAAAAGGCTCGACGCAGAGGCAGAAATAAGTCGAGAGGCGAAAAAGGCGCTCAACAGCAACAAAGCGGGACTAAGATGCCACGCAAGCGAGAATCGAGCGGTTCCGATCTATCCCTCATGAGGAAAATGGGTTGGGCATATTCTTTTCCTCGAGATAAGACGAAGAGAATACTTGACCTCGCTCTAAAACATCAGATGCTTACACTGCTGGAGTCTAAACACCCCGAACAAGCAGGCGAAGTTTCTCACCCAAACTATTGCTCTTATCACCGAGTAATGGGGCATCCTCTCGAAGACTGCTTCACCTTCCAGAATTGGGTTGAAGATCAGTATCAGTTTGGCAAGTTCGCTCTGTCTGACAACTGGAGGGTAACGCCGTCACAAAAGCACGAACCCGAAGCCACGAGAGCAGAACCAGTTCCACATTGGGCTTGGAAGCGAATTCGTACTTGTCATATGATAACGATATCAAAAGAAGAGCCCGAGAACATGGATGACCTTCCCTAGTGCTTCGAAAACAGCGACGATGAGGTGATCTCAGAATTTCCACCAGCGCCAAAAGAGCTGGAAGATGGAATCCATACCACCGCAGATAACCTCAAGAAAATTGAGTTGGGGACGTCGAGCGACCCGCGACCGACATTTGTCAGCGAGCTGCTATCTGAAGAAAGGGTGGCTTCATTAAAAGACCTGCTTATGTAGCATAGAGATTGCTTCGCATGGAACTATTCCGAAATGCCGGGACTAGATCCAGAAATTGCTGTGCACAAATTGGCAATATCTCCGGACGTCAAGCCGGTCAAACAGGCGCCAAGAAGAATGCGGCTCGAGCTTGAGATGAGTATCAATGCTGAGGTCAAGAAGCTGATCGACTCTAGCTTTATCCAGGAGGTTCAGTATCCCGAGTGGATCGCCAACATTGTCCAGGTGATGAAGAAAAATAGGACAGTGCGCATATGCGTGGATTTTCGAGATCTCAATAAAGCTTGCCCGAAGGATGATTTCCCAGTGCCAGTCACCGAACTGATGATAGACAATACGTCCACTCATGAGGTTTTCTCCTTCATGGACGGCTCATCAGGGTATAATCAGATAAAGATGTATCCCGAAGACCAGAAGCACACCGCTTTCAGGACTCCTTTGGGTATATTCTGCTACAAGGTGATGCCCTTCGGTCTAAAGAACGCCGGTGCCACCTATCAGAGGGCCATGACAAAAATCTTTGATGACCTTATACACGAAATCGTCGAATGCTATATCGACGATCTCGTGGTTAAAAGCAAATCATACGAGGAACATCTCGAACATCTAAAGACCATATTTCAATGCCTTCGACAATACAACTTGAAGATGAACCCTCTCAAGTATGCATTCGGAGTTTCCTCGGGCAAATTCCTGGGATTCATCGTCCGACACCAAGGTATTGAGATAGATCCATCAAAGATCAAGGCGATCATGGAAATGCCTCCGCCAAGGACTCTCAAACAGCTGCGGTCTCTCCAAGGGAAGCTCGCGTATATACGGCGATTTACAGCCAACCTTTCAGGCAAGCGCCGTCCTTACAGCCACCTGATGAAGAAGGGAACCCCGTTCGTCTGGGACCATAAATGCCAAGATGCGCTGGACGAAATCAAGCAGTACCTCCAGAATCCGCCAGTATTGGCTGCTCCGGTCAAGGGAAAGCCCCTCATTCTTTATACAACCGCCCTTGAAGGTTCCTTAGGCGCATTATGAGCGCAAGAGAATGATCAAGGGAAAGAAAGAGCACTCTATTATTTGAGTCGAGTTCTACTAGGGGCAGAAAGCAACTATTCCCCCATTGAAAAACACTGCCTGGCGTTGATCTTCGCGATAACCAAGCTCAGGCACTATGCGTTGGCGCATGAAGTCCGTCTCATTTCGAAGGTGGACCCTCTTAAATATTTAATGTCGAAGGACATATTGACGGGACGACTCGCTAAATGGGCCCTGCTTTTGATGGTGTTCTCGATAACGTATCAACCTCTCAAGGCAGTGAAAGGCCAGGCCATCGCCGACTTCCTCGCTGAGCATCCGATACCCGGCGATTCTCCTCTGAATTGCGATCTTCTAGACAAACATGCGTTTGACGCGATCGACGGTGGTGATACCCGATGGAAGCTTTATTTCGATGGAGCATCTTCCATGAAGAAGCGCAAACAAAATACCCCTATAATCAAATCGGAGGTAGGACTCATCTTTGTAACTCCATAAGGAGGGATAATGCGCTTTGCTTTCTCCTTAACAGAGCCGAGAACGAACAATGAAGCTGAATATGAAGCTTTGATAGCAGGCCTCGAGATCGCCATCGACATGGGAATTGAAAACCTCCTCATATACGGAGATTCCCAACTGGTCGTTAGTCAAGTAAACGGCGACTACCAAACGTGCAAACCAGAGTTGGTGAAGTACGGCGAAAATGTGCAGCAACTGTTGACCCAAATCCCTTCCTATACTTTGGAAAACATACCGCACGCGGAAAACAGTAAAGCGGACGCATTGGCCAAGCTCGCTAAGGAACTGGCTGATGAGAACCTCGATGACGTAAGAATCGTGGTGCAAAGCCGTCGGGTAATTGCCCCAGCGGAAATATATCTGGAATCATCCGAAGAAAAGGGAGCGACTGAGCAAATGGCTATGCAAATAAAAGACCGGGAAAAGGCCGAGGATTGGAGAGAGGTCTTTATAGACTACTTCAAATATCGTCGAACGCCCGAAGATGCGTCCTCAAGACATCAGCTTATGAAACGAGCTCTGTCTTTCGCCTTTGTCAATGATACTCTGTATAAGAGGTCATTTGATTCTCTGTGGTTGAGATGTCTGGGACCTGACGAAGCAAAAAGAGTTGTTCACGAAGTTCACGACGGACTCTGCGGTTTTCACCAAGCAGGCCCAAAGATGAAGTTGAAGATCAAGCGGATGGGCTACTATTGGCCCACGATGATTCAGGACTGCCTTGAATATGTGAAGCAATGCTACTCATGCCAGATTCATGGGACTTCATCCATCAGCACCCAAATCCTCTACACCCAACAGTGGCTAGCTGGCCATTCGAAATGTGGGGAACTGACATAATCGGCCCCATCGAACCAGCATCGTCCAGGGGACATCGTTTCATCCTGACAACGACTGACTACTTCTCCAAATGGGCAGAAGCAGTACCGTTGAGAGAAGTGAAGACGGAGAATATCCTCCATTTCTTCAAGACGCACGTCTTATATCGATTTGGAACTCCGCGACGGATCATCTCTGATAACGAGCCAGCTTATAGAAGACACAAGATCAGTCGCTTCGCGCAACAACACAATATAGACTGGAGATATTCCTCGGTTTATAATCCACGAGCTAACGGTCTAGCTGAGGCCTTCAACAAGACCTTGACAAAGATCATGAAGAAAACGGTGTCCCGAAATAAGAAGGACTGGCACGAGAGACTGCAAGAAGCTCTCTGGGCGTATCGAACTATGTTCAAGATGGCCACGAACACAACGCCATATGCGTTGGTATTCGGTACAGAAGCAGTACTCCCCCTCAAGATAGAGTTACCCTCTCTACGAGTGGCGGTCCACTACGAGCTGACGGACGAAGAAAATGCTCATCTTCGGCTTGAGGAGCTTGATGCCCTTGATGAAATCCGGCTCATAGCGCAACAAAATCTGGAGGCTTATAAAGCAAAGATGACGTACTCATATGAAAGATTGACCCAGCCGAGGACATTCCGCCAAGGCGAACTCGTGCTAGTAGTCAAAAGGCCTATGATCCCCAATCGTGCCAAGCGGGAAAAATTCGAGCCAAACTATGAAGGCCCGTACATCATAGACAAAGTCTACCAGGGTGGAGCCTATCTACTCATGGATATGCACAATGAAAGGCCTTTCAGGCCAATAAATGGTCGCTTCCTAAAGAAATACTACGCTTAGCGAGTTATCGCCTAGGTCAATGATAGATGACGACTATGTCCGCTCGCTATCTTCCTAAGCTCAAACTTTATAAGCAGTAGCCAGCCTTCTCCTGGATGGACCGAAACGTCCTTAAACTAATGGTGGACCGAAACGTCCTTAAACTAATGGCGGACCGAAACGTCCTTACACTAATGACGGACCGAAACGTCCTTAAACTAATAGAGGACCGAAACGTCCTTAAACTACTACCGCAGCATCCTTAGGCTGACGAGATAAAAAAAATATATAAAAAAAATATAATAAACGGTATGTCCATAAGCAAAATGGGCACGGACGAAAACCCGAAAGGGCTCCGTGAGTAAAAACAGCAGGGCTACCAGCGAGTGTTCGTGAAAACCCGAAAGGGCGCGACCTCGCAAAAGAAGAAGAAGAAGAGAATAAAAAGAGTAAAAAAAAACGGTATGTCCATAAGCAAAATGGGCACGGATGAAAACCCGAAAGGGCTCCGTGAGTAAAAACAGCAGGACTACCGGCGAGTGTTTGTGAAAACCTGAAAGAGCACAACCTCGTTAAAGGACACTTACAAGGTCCTCTCGACCTTATAAGGAGAAACCACCTGCGTGAGATCCTTACGACTCATAAGGGAGCAACACACTTAGGAATCCTCATGATTCCTAAGGAGAAAATACACTTGCGAGATCTTCACGACTCGTAAGGAGAACTCTCTTATGGGACCCTCACGGCTCATAAGATTTGAAAGTCTTAAGTTACAGAGACCTAAACCTGTGCTTAAGCAACCTCCACAACCTTCGATTTTGCCCTACAAGCGGCTCAGTGCTGACCCTTGTATACAATCCACGGGCGCGAATAAACATTTCCCTAACCAAGTCCTATCCATGACTGGGGATATGTACGCATGATGAACAACCCTTATAAGTCCTCTCGACTTACAAGGAGAAAACCCTCTTGTAGGATCCTTACGACTTACAGAGGAACATACACTTAGGAATCCTCACGATTCCTAAGGAGAAAATACACCTACAAGATCCTCACGACTTGTGGGGAGAAATACCTTTGTGAGACCCTTACGGCTCATGAAGTTAAAAGCCTTAGTCGACAGGACCTTAACCCTGTTCGCTAAGCCACCTTTGTTCAACATCGACAGAGGCAAATGATGATTCGCTCCTGGCAATATCCCAGTTGTAGCGGTGCTGATGCCAAAATCGGTGTCTAATTTCAGGTTTACGGTGAAAAGCCAGCAAGTTGCACATGCATACGAAATAGCCGAAATGATAGGGCAGCTTGCAATAAAAAGCAGCAAGTAAAGAAAACGTATGCATACAAAATAGCCGAAATGATTGGGCAAATCGTAATAAAAAGCAGCGAGTAAAAATAAAATAAATAGCCGAAATGATTGGGCACCGTGAAAAATAGCCGAAATGATTGGGCAATCGCGACCTTCGCAATATAAAAGCTGAAATGATAGAGCATCGCGGAAATAAAACAATAAAAATGAATGAAACTTCTGCCCTACAGTTGAGATCACATCGATCCCTGTATACAATCCAAGGGCACAAACAAAGAGGGAACCACACCTTCCCAACAGGCTCCGCCAGAAAGCTAAGCCAAATCTCGACGGTTCACCAACAGCCTAGAGACAACCGTGACATCCGTCTCAATACAGCAGACGCAGTGCCAGCAAACGAAGCGAATATCAAATTCCTAGCTTCACGGTTTTGGCAGTAACTTATATAAAACCTGAAAGACCACTAGAAAATCTTGATTCGCGTCGACCCGCAGAGAAACTAGCGTCTCCGCAGGAATACATCGATTCGTTTCAACTCCAGGGAAACGAGTGTTCTTGGCAAACTCCTCAACTCAGGGAAACTAGCGTCCTTGATGAGAGCCTCCTGATTCGCGTCGGCTCGCAGAGAAACCAGTGTCTCCACGAGAAATTCCCGATTCGTTTCAACCCCGAAGAAACCAGTGTCTTCGGCAAAATCCTTCGACTCAGGGAAACCAGTGTGCTTGACGAGAAAATCCTGATTCGCGTCGACCCACAGAGAAACTAATGTCTCCGCAGGAATACATCGATTCGTTTCAAACCCAGGGAAACAAGTGTCCTTGGCAAATACCTCAATTCAGGGAAACTAGCGTCCTTGATGAGAGCCTCCTGATTCGCGTCGGCTCGCAGAGAAATCAGTGTCTCCACGAGAAATTCCCGATTCATTTCGACCCCGAAGAAACCAGTGTCTTCGGCAAAATCCTTCGACTCAGGGAAACCAGTGTCCTTGACGAGAAAATCCTGATTCGCGTCGACCCGCAGAGAAACTAGCGTCTCCGCAGGAATACATCGATTCGTTTCAACCCCAGGGAAACAAGTGTCCTTAGCAAATACCTCAATTCGGGGAAACTAGCGTCCTTGATGAGAGCTTCCTGATTCGCGTCGGCTCGCAGAGAAACCAGTGTCTCCACGAGAAATTCCCGATTCGTTTCGACCCCGAAGAAACCAGTGTCTTCGGCAAAATCCTTCGACTCAGGAAAACCAGTGTCCTTGACGAGAAAATACTGATTCGCGTCGACCCGCAGAGAAACTAGCGTCTCCGCAGGAATACATCGATTCGTTTCAACCCCAGGGAAACAAGTGTCCTTGGAAAACTCCTCAACTCAGGGAAACTAGCGTCCTTGATGAGAGCCTCCTAATTAGCGTCGGCTCGCAGAGAAACCAGTGTCTCCACGAGAAATTCCCGATTCGTTTCGACCCCGAAGAAACCAGTGTCTTCGGCAAAATCCTTCGACTCAGGGAAACCAGTGTCCTTGACGAGAAAATCCTGATTCGCGTCGACCCGCAAAGAAACTAGCGTCTCCGCAGGAATACATCGATTCGTTTCAACCCCAGGGAAACAAGTGTCCTTGGCAAACTCCTCAACTCAGGGAAACTAGCGTCCTTGATGAGAGCCTCCTGATTCGCGTCGGCTCGCAGAGAAACCAGTGTCTCCGTGAGAAATTCCCCATTCGTTTCAACCCCGAAGAAACCAGTGTCTTCGGAAAAATCCTTCGACTCAGGGAAACCAGTGTCCTTGACGAGAAAATCCTGATTCGCGTCGGCCCGCAGAGAAACCAGTGTCTTCGCGAGAAATTCTCGATTCGTCTCAACTTGCAAGATAAAGCCTTAGGCAGCAGGGATTAAAAAAAAAATTGTTTCCTGAGCACTGGGACCCTGCAAGTCGGTCTAAAATGGTCTCTTGCATACTATTCACGGGTCTTACTCTCCAAAGTCGAATCTCGACAAGGAGGGAAACAACCGCTTACGGGTCCTCTCGACTCGTAAGAGGGAAAATTCTCTTATAAGATCCTTACGACTTATAAGAGAAAACGCACTTAGGAATTCTCACGATTCCTAAGGAAAAAAAATACACCTACGAGATCCTCTCGATCCGTAGGGAGAAAAGTCTCTATGAGACCCTCACGGCTCGTAGAGTTGAAAAGCCTTAGGTAGCAGACCTGAACCTGCTTCCTAAGCCATCACTGCTCCCCAGAGTAATCAAAACGGAAATCATCTAAAGGACCAAAGGTCCTATTTATAGGCATCCGGAGCCGTTTCAACTTCTAAAAAGTTGATCCAACAACTGAGATGTTGCCACCGCCGTACTCACGTTTGGGGCCACGTGAGTGCAACGGTAGGGGGGCATTTGTTTCCCCCAATTAGAGCAAAACTCTATTTCTAAGACTGAAGAGTAAAGCAATGCTTCATAAAAAGGGGCTAAGCACCAAAAGCACTTTATCCTTGCAAGAATCACCTGCACCTAATAATAGCAAATTAAATTATGCAATGCACAAGCATAGCAGAGGGCTAAAATAAAAAGGAACCCTTAACGGATAATAAAATACTCGATTAAAACACTTGTTCATTATTATTATTATTATTACATTGAAAAAAGATCACCAAATATGGGATCGAAAGGACAAGGGTTCGCAAAGTTAAGAAGAAGATTCTCCAGTTCCCTTTCCTTCTTCTCCACCACGTTAAAGCAGCGGTCCTCCCGAGAGGTAGACATCCAACGATCGTCGCCGCATTCATCAGAAAAGGTGGCGATGACAACCCGACGAGCCCGTATCTGGCTCAGCAAGTGGAAAGAGCAGTCCCTCATGGCTTTAGTGATCAAGTGCGTTTCGAAGAAGCACTCGATCTTATCCTCGGGGGCATCAAGCATTGCCGATGACATCTCTACTGGAGGAGGGAGAAGATCGGCGAGCACCGATGCAAGGATCATCCGAAGCCAAATGGAGTGTGGAGGGAGAGGAGACCCCACACGAGTCAAAAGCTCGTACATTGCAGCATCGCATTGCTCATCTGTAAGAGAAGAATCCACTAGGCGTGCAGCAAAACAAGGAACAATGTTCTGAATGGGCACTTCCCATGGTTGTCGACGGGCATGAGGGCGGTTGCAAGCCATGATTGAAAAGGTTCTTTGAAGATGAGAGAAGAAAAGGCTCGGCTTTGAGTTATATAGACCAAGCACAGAAAATTCTGTACACAGTGGAATTATTTCCAAGACTCGGGAAATGAAAATTCTGGGAAATACAAGTCTGACTTGAAAAAGGAAGGTCAAAAGACATCTCAGTTGAAGCAACGCTTCAAATCCCGTGCGCTGCGCGCAACGCGCCACGTGTCAGAAATTGATACGTCAGCGCAGCGCCCAAGGCAGTGCGCCCAATCAGAGCAAGGCTCTATTTAAAACAAAAATTAAAGGAAGCAACGCTTCAGTTGCGCAAGAGCAGCGCTGCGCGACACGTGTCAGCGCAGGTGCGCAAGCGCTGCGCTGCGCGACACGTGTCAGCGCAAACGCAGTTGCGCTGCGCTGTGCGCTGCGCGACACGTGTCAGCGCAGTTGCGCTGCGCTGTGCGCTGAGCGACACGTGTCAGCGCAGTTGCGCTGCGCTGTGCGCTGAGCGACACGTGTCAAGCGCTGGGGCGTTTGCGCCAAACAGAATTAAAATTCTAGTAAGATCCTTCTGTTCTTGTTAAAACAAAAAGATTGACTTCTGTAAAACAGAAGCCCTTGGATCAAAGATCCAACGGTGGGGAAAATTCCCCAAATCACTCAGAGAATGATCTCTTTAACAAACTTAACAAATCTATGGGCACAATATAAAGACCTCTAGACCCCAACTCAAAACATCATCAACATCGTGAGAGATCAGGAACTTCAAAACAGAGAGAACTCTGAAGAATTTTTGAAAAGAACTTAAGAAAAAGGTAAAAACCTTTATAAAAGAGAAGAATTTCTTCTGAATAGATCATTGATCTAAGAACAAGATCAATGAACTTCAATAAAAAATAAATAATAACAGTGCCTTGCACTTTTTATGAACCATTGGTTCTGAAATTTCAGAAAAATTCTTTTCTTGAATCCAAAATTGGATCAAGTTATTGAAACAGTGCCTTGCACTTGCAAAACTGCACTGTTGCGCTCCTGGGTTGGCGCAAACTACCAGAGAGCGCCACGTGTCAGCGGCGCAACAGCGCAGCGCACTGACGCAGCACGCTCTGTTGCGCTCGCGCTCACCAGAGCGTGACACGTGTCACCTCCACAGGCGCTTGCGCTCAATTATTGGCGCAAAGCGCCTGAAAAGCCAATATCAGACAATTAATGCACTGCATTATTTACTGAAGGACCAAGCCCAATTAAAAAAGGCCTAACAGACCAAATAAAATGCAATGCATTAAAAGGGCAGAGCCCAAACAAAGCAGATGCTCTGCGTCATTTATAAAAGGGCAGAGCCCAAACAAAGCAGATGCTCTGCATCATTTATAAAAGGGCAGAGCCCAAACAAAATAAAAATGCAGTGCATTATTAAAGGGGGGCAAAGCCCTAGCACAGGCCTAATAGGACAAAGATAAATAAAAACGTTGAATATTTCCAACTGGACTTAGCCCAATCATGGCCGTAAGTCCTCAAATTAAATTGACTGAGCACGGCTGCTCTCCTAAATCAATTTACATCCGGTTCGAGGGTACATCTCCGAATTCCTCTGACTCCTATCGTTGTAATCCTTCAACGACGTCAGAAAGGTGACGGGTCCCGACAACCACACATCAACACGGACAGTGGGGTCCTTAAACTCATAGACTTATGCGTCCTTAAACCAAGATACGGACTGTGGGGTCCTTAAACCCGCGGACTTATGCGTCCTTAAACTAACGGACTAATGCGTCTTTAAACACACCCATACGGACTGTGGGGTCCTTAAACCCATGGACTTATGCGTCCTTAAACTACCCATGGACCACCATGTCCCTAAACTGGAGATGGACCACCATGTCCCTAAACTGGCAATGGACCGCAATGTCCTTAAACTACCTATGGACCACCATGTCCCTAAACTGGAGACGGACCACCATGTCCCTAAACTGGCAATGGACCGCAATGTCCTTAAACTACCTATGGACCACCATGTCCCTAAACTGGCAATGGACCGCAATGTCCTTAAACTACCTATGGACCACTACGTCCATAAACTGGAACAATAGAGCCCCTAAACGCTCTTTTGTCGGATCTAAACGATCCCGTTTAAGTTGATCTTAGCCTCAAGTCTGGCTAACGTATCCTTAAACATTCAATCAGACTACATATTCCTTAATCAACTTTGGTTCAAGGGTATATCTCCGAACTCCTCTGACACCTGTCGTTGTAATCCTTCAACGTCGTCAGAGAGGTGAAGGGTCCCGACGGCCATATATTAAACGGACCACTACGTCCCTAAACTGGAACAATAGAGCCCCAAATGCTCTTTCCGTTAAGTCGATCTTAGTCTCAAACAGGACTAACATATCCTTAACGAACGTTTAAGTTGATCTTAGCCTCAATACGGCTAACGTATCCTTAAATTAAAAACACCAAACCCAAATCTAAGTAAATACGGATTTGGACTAATCCACGTCCTACGGGCGACGGCATAACTTAGTCTCCGTATACAATCCACGGGCATCCACAAACAAAACAAACACACACGACACGAAGTGAAATTCTGGAGAAGGAGAAAGTGGCTACCGCGATGCGGTAGCGTAATTAACTGCAGGGGCTTGCGCCTGCAGGGAAGAGCGTCCCCACAATCAAAAACTCCTCAAATAAGGGGGAATCTGACGAAGTCTGCTACATCGGCCACATCCGTCTAAACCTCCGATACACGGTGCCATAAATCAACTTGGCATCTTCGGAGAGGTAGACGGATAAAACCATATAGCATCTAGCCCGAATCTCAGGCAAGACGTCCTCACGTCGCCGCCGCCATTCGGAGGGGAACAAGGACTTATGGCCAACTTGGGCTCAGTCCACTCAGATTTGATTAAAATGTTGAACATTTTTTTGGGCTCATGAACATTTATTTAGGCTCATTCCCTTTTGTTCAATAATGCTGAGCATTAATTTGGGCTCTGACACTCCTCTTTCTTTTGTTTTTTTAATTGGATTTTGAGCATTTTTATGGCGCAGAGCGCTTTATATAAAGAACACTTTGTGTTCCCTCAGCGCACACGTGAGGAGCACGTGGCGCGCTTGGTGATGAGCGCCAGACTTGGAGCGCTGAAGCGCTTCTTATGAAATAGCGCACACGTGAGGAGCAAGTGGCACGCTTGGCGTTGAGCGCTAGTCCTTGGAGCGCTGATGCGCTTCTTATAAAATAGCGCACACGTGAGGAGCACGTGGCGTGCTTAGCGCTAGACCTTGGAGCGCTGATGCGCTTCTTATAAAATAACGCACACGTGAGGAGCACGTGGCGTGCTTGGCGCTGGGCGTGCTTGGCGCTAGACCTTGGAGCGCTGATGCGCTTCTTATGAAATAGCGCACACGTGAGGAGCACGTGGCACGCTTGGCGCTGAGCGCTAGACCTTGGAGCGCTGATGCGCTTCTTATGAAATAGCGCACATATGAGGAGCACGTGGCACGCTTGGCGCTGAGCGCCAGACTTGGAGCGTTGAGGCGCTCCTTATTGAATTGGAGCGCTAAGGCTCTTTTCTGGTAGCTCTGATAGGTTTTGTGATCTGAGAATTAAATTCTCGGTTTATAAGAGACTTTGTCTCATGAATCCAAGAACTGAGTTCTTCTTTTTATGGAGGGAGACTTTGTCTCTTTGATCTAAGAACTAAGTTCTTCTTTTTATGAAGAGAGATGCTATGATCTCTTCTGTTTTGTGAAAGACCCTTGTCTTATAGATCTGTGATGTAGAAAAAGAACTAAGATCGTTTTCATCAAGAGATGCTGTGATCTCTGCTCTTTTATTTACCTTGAAGAAAGTTTCTTCTTCCCAGAGCTTGCTCTTCTTTTTTCTCTTCCGAAAACTCGAAACTTATGAGGGGGTTCTTCTCTCTAAGACTTGAAGTCTTGGGTCCTTTATAAAGGGGAGGCTGATTTGTTGGATCGGTTAAGGAAATCTCTCATTGAGTGATCTCCAATTGATTTGTGGAATTTATCCACCGTTGAATCTTTGATCCGAAGGTTTCTGTTTTTACAGAAAATAGTTTTCTTGTTATTAACAAGATTGGGAACATATTTTCCCATACAGAACTTGTTTTGTATCTTGGTGATTTTTAATCACCATTGGATCTTTGATCCAATGGTGCTCTAATTTACAGAGCACAATCTTTCCTGTTTGGAAAGATTTGAGGAGTATTTCCTCACCAGAATTTTATTCTGGTAATTTGATGATTCATCATGTTCGTTGGATCTTTGATCCAAGAGCTGAGAACATTTTGTTCTAGCGCTAGCGCTTTCGTGCTTTGCATGTGAGGCACTGCCTTAGAGTCTAGCGCTCTGCCTCAGAGTCCTTGACTTTCAGCGCTGGCGCTCACGGCGCTGCCTCAGAGTCCTTGACTTTCAGCGCTGGCGCTTTTGGCGATAATGCTATCATGAGGCGCTGCCTCATTTTAAATTTCAAATTTCAAAATTTGAAATTTGAATAGAGCTTTGCTCTCTGATTGGTGGAAACACCATAATTTAACGAGCTTGATCCAATCAACTTTTGATTCAGAAAAATGTTCATAACATTATCCCGCAATACAAAATTATATCCTTCTTTACTTAATAAAGAAACCGATATAATATTGCATATCAGGTTCGGTATGTAATAATATTCGTTTAGAATCAATGTATTACCATTTGGTAATACAAGCTAATATTCGCCAACTGCTTTGGCTACAACATTTGCACCATTCCCTACTCTTACAGAATGATCACCTTTTCCCAGTTCTCTACCTTTCTTTAGCCTATGTAACATATTACATATATGGGATCCCGATCCGGTATCTAATACCCAGGACGTAGAGTGTACTGAGAAACAGTTCTTGGTAACTAACACACCCGAAGAAGATGCATCAGCATGCTCATTTCTTGTTTGGGTAGCGTGGGAATCCGGATATTCCCCTATTTCCTTCTCGGACTTATAACAATTATAAGATAGAGCGGAACCAACGTTCCCCAACCCAGTATAACAAACGGGTTCGGTCAATACATCCATATTATTATCTTGATTAAGGCGTGACATTGTCGCTACCTGGAGAGAGAGAAGAAAACACTTAGCATATGCTCTTGTAAGATTAGATTGGTTATTATCTTATCTAATCAGGATGGCTCCCACTGTTTTTATCAAATCTTCCTTCAAACCTTAAAAGGTAAGACTAGCCGGAATTAATTACACCCTATAAGTTCGTCAATCCTTCGGCCAAGCCAGTGTCGGTACTTTGAGGGAGGTTCCCCGTGCTTTCGCATGGACCTAATTAAAATAAACCTCGTTCTCCCAGGGGCATGACCCCGTTAACACCTTTCTAGACACCTACTTGATCGGATAATTGTAATGTGCAAAGCTCTCCCAGGAGTAACTCTTACTCGTAGTGGGTATCGGGATCCAATTATCTCATATAAAGTATGCATCTCATTGCAAATTTCAACACTTGAAATTCTCAATAATATTTTTCCCCTAGCGTCCTATGACCTTGACGCAGGCCAACAAACCATAGTGCGCTAGTCAAGTTCAACCCGTACATTTCGTGATTGAATTAAACCCACCCGCACGACTCTTGACGCAGGCCAACAAAGTCGCACGACTACCCTAATCCAATATCATCATATTCAGCAGATAAGCACTAAATAGCTACCGCATACTATGCCTTGATGCAGGCCAACAAACGTAGCACGAATACTAAGCAGTACTTATCTGAAATGACGGAGGGCTACAACAGGTTTTTAAGAAAACCTTTTGCGTAATGAACTTGATATCGTTGTAGAATCGAGTGATTTTGGAAAGGAGTGGTTTAAGCTCCGCTTTTTAAAATCATGTGCTTTTCAAAATAAACCGAGTGGGTGCAGCATCTGCTAACTTTTGCTAAAGAGCTCATTCCCAGTGAAGGGATCTCGGCTCTTTCCACATCGAATGAGGTGTTGTATATTTATCAAGAAATATCGCTATGCAAAACAAGAACTAGAGCTACCTTTTTGAAAATTTGATTCTACAATATCTTTAGGTTTCTTTCTTTTTCATTAATCTCATTAATGAAGTCTCATCATTTATGCTTCCCAAGTATCACAGATAAAGAAACGAAAATACTTATATAACGTACGCTTATGCCATCCGCATTCACCACGGGGTCCCATCATGCACCGTTAGATTAGATAACTAACGGTAGAGCGGGGGCAGGACTAGCGCGGATGCAAAACATAAGCAACGTTTATTATATATCATATATATAATATAAAGCATTCTTCTCCTCATATAAAGTGATCACATCACAGAACATTACAGCAGAAGTCAACATATGAAATATTGGATATACTAGGAGGTCCGTGTTTTAAATTAAGCCACTAAAAAATACAGATTCCACGGTCGTGATGAATAGCCAAACCCACATCCCTAGACCCCTACGAGAGGGGCAAGCAACCCTGCCAATTCTAAAGTTAGGAGACCTGGTCTCGACTCCTCGAGATGGTCTCCCACTGGACTCTAGAACCCGGTTACTTGTGCTCCCCGCATTGGGTCTATCCTAATGCGGAAAACTAAATAATATACATCAATGGTGACATCATCCTCAACCCGGAAGTACCTCAATAAAAGAATATTATATACAAATTTTTAAATGAATGAAAATGAAAAAACTCTCATCTCACGCAAAAACCCCCGGCAATTCAAACACGGCGATCCAATATAACATATCACAGCAACACATAACATCACATGTCATCAACGTAAGTAAATATGCATATCCCAATTATCGTTGACATATAGCAACGAAACCGGTGATACACCACATATTACACTTACGGTCGCAGAAAAGAAAATGAAAACTACAACAATTGGAATCCGCAACCACCTTAGACATCATAAATCCGAAATATCACATACTTCGGATTTCATGCCTAACCAAATGAATTCTTTAGACATCATAAATCCGGAATATCTCATATTCCGAATTTCATGCCTAACCTTATAAACTCCGCATTTTAGTCTCAATATTGAAAACACTTTTCAATAATCAGTCGGGTAATTCAACAAGATTCCTGACAACCTGATCGAATGTTCGTCGGAAACTTTAGTAGACGACCGCACCCCCCGATGCCGTCGACGAAGTGCACTTAGGCGGAACACCGCGGCCGCGAGCATCCGGGAGGATGCTTTTGGCAACGGGGTTCTCCTACAGTCACTTGGTCGGGGCTTTAAGGCATGGCTATCCAGTAATGTTACCCGGCGAGTATCCGCGTACACTACGTGATTGCGACATAGTTTTGATCCATATCAAAACCCCGTAGCAACCGATCAAATGAGACTAAATTGCTAGGTTTACAAAATTCAAACTATTTTTGACAAAACTAATTATTGTGGATTCTAAATATTGTATCATTTATATAAACCCGAAAAGATGTTAAAATTACGAATAAGAAATACTCCGAATTTCCATTACAGAAAGATAACATCACATGTAAATTTTAGAAAAATCAAACAGTACCTGAAACACCAAAACCCAGAGACTGGAACACTAAAGAAAAACGATGCCAAAACAACAATAAAAAACCGGTGAGGCCAGTTTTTTCTTCTTTTCGCCGGTCAAAATCTGGCGGTTTGGTCTTGTTTTCCTCTAGTGTTCTTATTACACAATAAAGAGCACTCTGCAACTATTTAAAAAAAAATTAGAGGCTCTGAAAAATTCGACAGAAACTAGGGTTTTGTTTCGACTGTTTCGGAGTTGTTTCGGTTTCGTAGTTCAACTAACATCGTCTAAAACTCTAACTTGGCTCTGATACCATTGAAGGGTTCCTTAGCACCCTCACTATGTTTTCTAAGGTATCAAGCATGCAATTTTAAAAAACCTAGAGTGCTAAGCAACCCATAACGGAGGATCTAACTAGAGGATTAGGGTTTAAAACACATGTAAATAACTTTACACTAAGTGAAATAGGAATACAACCTTTGTAGACCGGTCCTTCTCTTCTAAAGCTCCGTGTAGTAGTCTCTTTTGCTCCAAGTAGTGGTGTCCCAGACTCTCCTTTGTCTTCACTCGGTGAAAGGAATGAGCTTGCTCAAAGATCTTCGAGGCCGAAAATGATCTACGTCGAAGAATCTTTAACTCAAGCTACCTCTTCACTAATTGATGAAATAGTGAAGAAAACAACCTATACTAAATGGATAGTTTGGTATAGATTGGTGAAGTAAGAATTTTGCTCACTTTAGAATAATTTTTCTCACTCTTTTTCTTCACTTCACTTGAAGCTAGAGAGCAAAAAATGAAGGAGATGAAGAAAATGATCTAGTGATCAAGTAATCAACCACGGGTGAGAAAATATCATATATAACTCATGTAGAGACTTAACCATGGCTAAAGATAATGGTTAGATTAATAAATATCTAGAGTAAAACAAAATTAGTGGACTAAGTCAATGGTTTCCACAAGCTTCTCCAAGGTTCAAGCCATTACTAGTTTCCACCTAATTTTGTTTATCCCTAAATGAATAATTATCCATATTATCTTAAGTATGGTGTGAGTTTCATACACCCATGTATAATGTATCATCAAGCATGACACAAAATAAATACATTAACATATATATTAAAAGTATAAAGAGAAAACTTTTTCTTAAGTGAGCTAAAATTAGTTAATGTATATTAATATATCAAATATATAATTACACATTAAATTATTAAATCAACACTTGATTTAATAACCCGGTTGTATCGCATACAACCGACTAATATCATTTATATGCATATCACATATACATATAACATATCATTGAATCAACACTTGATTCAACAATTCGATTATATCACATACAACCTATATCGCGAGATTAGAATACTGTATCACATACACGTATTAATCTCGGTCCCGCACATATCACATATATACCCTACTTCGTTTCGCATGAGCTAGGAAACCTCTGTGTAGGACTCTAAAGACTTATCAATACGCCGGCAGTAGGTGATGACTATATCAGTCACCCACAAGCCGTCAGCTGTACTAGCTGGACGTAACGGCTACCAGGGTATTGAGCGATCAGAAGATCAACAAGCAAGCTTGTCCATACTCCTGTGAATCCAACAACAACACTTCCGTACAGTCCGGTCTCTTCGCCTGATATGTCGCATATCGAGTCTAGGAGTGGTAAACGTTAAACCCCAGTAACTTGATAAGTCATGTCGATGTGAGGCTCATAACGGGTCGAGAAACTACTGATAACACTTAATAGCAAATCTCTGTATCATCCCTGGACAGGGACTTCCTATTATGGCCAATCGAGCACAGCGCAACACCAACCCCCAATACCGGGAGAGACGGAACCCTTCCTATCGCACATTGCCTCCATGTGACTCGGGACTGTACCCAAAAACCACCGTTTTGCATGCTCTCTTGAACATAGTAAGGCGGAAATCAAAGCATGGTGGGAATCACACAAGACTCTATGACGATCTCAGGTCTACAGACTAACCTGTACCAGTGTCACTAGAGAACTACTATCTGACGTTAGGTATAATACCATCTAAGAGTTCTCGGCGTGTCCTGTTCAGTGTACCCAGTCTCTACCGAGCACCCGTATACCATCTTTGATATCAAACACCAATGGATATGGGATCATCCATCGCCCATCAAATGGGTCAAGAAGCGTATATGTTAGTCTACTCTGGAATATCGATACCCCGTCTCGATACACTCTCAACTAGGAACAATTAAAGAATGTACTTGTGGATAACCCTGACCCCACTAGTATGATCTGCAACATAATCCTGGTAGTCAAGTACACATCCTAAGGACTTTATCAACATGTGAGAGAAAGACAGTATCACAATACAAGTCTACATGTTAAGATAAAGAGCAACCAGATAGTATACTATCATGTCGAGTAAGAAAGTTCTCTCTATATATGTCCAAGCATCCACTATAATATACAATCATGTACAATAATAGCATTTAGGGCATACATACAACTAACAACCCCTTGGCCTATCCCACTACTCCTATTCTGTTTATTTTCCTTGCAATTATCCAGAGAATTACAATTATCTTTTCAAACTTATTTTTAATGCATTTTTAATTCTCTTTTCAATTCCAAAACCATAATTTTACCCTATAAATACAACTCCATACCCTAGCCATCTTCATTCTGAAATCTCTTGTCAAAAATTCTCAAAATTTTTTAAGTCAAAGAAGAGTACAGGTGGAGTTAGCCCTAGTTCCATTTCCGGCAAGGATTCGAGGCACTTCCGGCGACCCCGCTACTCCACGAAGCTACCAATTTCTTTCTATACCTCTCTTCTAATCTGCTAGCAAGTCCGTCTTATCTCTCTTCTCCTCTTCCTACATTAAAATGATCTCTTTTTAAAACATGTCGGTAAATGGAGTTATACCGGTTTTTGTTTCTAAAACTTTGAAAACTACAATTTTTTTCTTAGGAATCACTCATCCATATCACTATACTTTGCTTGTTATGTAAGTCCATGCTACCTCTCCCGGTACTTTCGGGAAAGCGGAATTTGGTAAAAAACAATTTTTACGGAGGTGGTAACATGGACCTATAACCCGGATCTTGGTTAAACATCTATCTAACACCTAACTAAGAGTTTCTAGCTACTCGGTTAGGGGGTTATACCTTGCTTGTCTTGAACTCCTTCGTCTTCAAAGCTCCGATGGTGGTCCGATGGCTTCTCCTCGTCGTCTCCGTACGCCGAAGATAGATCCACCTGAAAGCTCCAACCTTTAGCTCCTTCTTCGTTCTTTGAAGAAACTAGTTCACTTGGTTTGCTAAACCTAGTGAACTAGAATGAGTAGAGAAGAAATAGAATGGGATTTTATCTATGGTTCTTGATTCTCAACTCATGAGACAAGAGAACCATAGAATCAAGAGAGGGAGGAAGAGGTTGAGGGTGAGAGCAAGAGGAGAGCTCAAGAACAAGAGAGAGAATGAGCAAGAAAGAATGAGGCTCTCTTTTGTCTTTCACCCTCTCATAATCCAAAGTGATCATAACTCATCATATCAAAAAAAGTCTTATGTGATGGTTGAAGCAACCATAACCATATCATTTCATGCACTCATTTTACACAAATGAGCAAGTAAACAAAAGTCCTTGCCATGAAATGATGGCTATGGTTATCATGATGGTCAACTAGTCAAGCCTAGTCAACCGGTCAACAAAGTCAACAAGTCAACAAAAGTCAACAAGTCAACAAAGTCAACAAAAGTCAACAACCATGTCACCATAATACTTAATTAATATAATAGTTAATCACATATCATATTCTCATTAGGGTTGAGCAAAAAGTCAAATAGTCAACGGTCAACTGTCAACAACCCTAATGAGAATCCGCTGCCTCTGCCTCCCTGTCAACTGTGCATACACACCCGCATCCGCGTTCCGAGGAACACGAATGCAAACTGGATAAATCCAATCCCATAAGGTACACTAGGATCTGGCTTAAACCAAAGCCCGCTAGTGTAAACTGTCCGGACACTGTACGTGCATAAGTGCACGGATGTGACCGAACCCTGTCGCAAAACCATGCGACCTGTCGCAATACCATGCGACCTTTACTCTTTTGCCTAAAGGCGAAAAGCTTTCTGTGTGGGACTCTAAAGACTCGACACTATGCTGGCAGTGGGTTTAACCACAGACTGCAAGCGGCACTAGCTGTGCGTAACGGTCCCCAGGTAGTGCCGACAAGAAGACCGACGAGGCGAAACCCATCTGAACTCCTACTGAGCCTGAGTGTGACATTCTCCGTACAGTCCGGTCTGTTCGTCTGATACATCGCATGGCGGGCCTAGGGGGTGGTAAACGTCAGTCCCCCAATAGCGGTACAAGTCGTGCCGGAGCGAAGCCCAAAACACCCTGAGATAACACTGGAAACCTACCAGTATATCTCCTTTGCCCTGGCCAGGGACTACTCGTGTAATGGCTCTCCTAGACACAGCGCGATGTCAACCCCCAATACCGGGAGAGACGAATCCTGTCTAACCGTCACTGCCTCCAAGTGCTTCGGGACTGCACCCAACCACTACCTGTTTGCACGACTCCTTTGAGCCGTGGTAGGGTAGTGATCAAAGTGCAGTGGGAACACACTTGAGGCGAAGTGACAGTGTCAAGTCAGCGGACTAAGCTGTACTCATGTCACCTGGGAACTGATAACTGACGATAGGTATAATACCAACTAGTCAGTTCCCGACGAGTCCTGTCCAGTGTACCCGTAACCTAACGAGCACCCGCATACTATCTCAAGTACGACGTACTGACGGCTGTGGGACAGACCATCTCCCACACTGGGATGAGAAGCGCATGCGCTGGTCTACTCCGGAGTATCGATGCCCTGTCTCGATAGTCCTGCGACCAGGGACCTGCATAAGGATGTGCTTATAGATTACCCAGCCCCACTAGTGTGACGGCCATCACATCGCTGGTAATCAAGCAAAGATCCTAAGGGCTCTACTAATGTGTATAGGCGATATACAAAAATAAACACATGTACACATTGAAGTAGAAACAAACCAAGTAGCATACTACTATTTTGAGCAAGATTGTATATACAAGGTGAATATCCCAAGCATCCATTAAGTAATATACAAACTAGTATGATACAGTAATGGCCTCTAGGGCATATACACTAACAATCTCCCACTTGCACTAAGGCCATGTACTGGCGTATCGAAGACCTATCATCTCGATCAGCCGCTCGAACTGAGTCTGGGGCAGGGCCTTGGTGAATGGATCTGCAGTGTTATCTTCTGAAGCGACTCTCCGAACCTCGATCTCCTGGCGATCTACGATCTCCCTGATCAGGTGATACCGCCTTAAGATGTGCCTGGATTTCTGATGGGACCTTGGTTCCTTCGCTAAAGCTATAGCCCCGTTGTTGTCGCAATACAGAGGTATTGGATCAACAATGGACGGAACCACCTGAAGTTCTTTCAAGAACTTCCTCATCCAGACAGCTTCTTTTGCGGCATCAGATGCAGCGATGTATTCCGCTTCCATCGTCGAGTCTGCAACGGTTTCTTGTTTGGAACTCTTCCAACACACCGCCCCTCCATTGAGGGTAAAGACAAAACCCGACATGGACTTGGAATCATCCTTGTCACTCTGGAAGCTGGAGTCAGCAAAGGCCTCGATCTGGAGGTCTTTTCCGCCATACACCAAGAACATCTCTTTAGTCCTTCTCAGGTACTTGAGAATGTTCTTTACCGCTATCCAGTGTTTCTCTCCAGGGTTTGACTGATACCGGCTTACCACACTCAGTGCATAAGCTACATCCGGTCTGGTACACAACATCGCATACATTATAGAGCCTACCGCAGAAGCGTAGGGTATAATAGACATGCGATCCCTCTCCAAATCAGTCTTGGGAGACATCTCTTTAGAGAGGGTGATCCCATGACAAGCCGGTAGGTTACCGCGCTTGGAATCTTCCATACTGAATCTCTTCAGTATGGTGTCGATGTACCTGGACTGTGAAAGTCCTAATATCCTCTTGGATCTGTCACGGTAGATCCGGATACCCAGAATGTACGAGGCATCACCCAGGTCTTTCATGGAGAACCTGTGTGACAAGAACCCCTTGACAGATTGTAGCATAGGAATGTCATTTCCTATTAAGAGAATGTCATCCACGTACAAAACGAGGAATACTACAGTTCTCGCTACAAATCTACTATAGATGCATGGTTCATCTGGATTTTTGATAAAGCCAAATTCTTTGACCGTCTCATCAAAGCAGATGTTCCAACTCCGCGATGCCTGCTTTAGTCCATAGATGGACTTAAGCAACTTGCACACCTTTCCGCTGCTCCCACTCTGAATGAAACCCTCTGGTTGGTCCATATAGACACACTCCTCTAAATTTCCATTTAGAAAAGCTGTCTTTACGTCCATTTGCCAGATCTCATAATCGTGGAAGGCAGCAATGGCAAGAAAGATCCGAATGGATTTCAGCATGGCTACTGGAGAAAAGGTTTCGTCATAGTCCAAGTCAGGTCTTTGACGAAAACCCTTTGCCACCAGCCTAGCTTTATAGGTCTCAACCTGTCCATCTACACCAATCTTCCTTTTGAAGATCCACTTGCATCCTACGGGTTTTACCCCATCTGGAGCAATGTCCAACGTCCATACCTTGTTGGTGTACATGGACTCCATTTCGGTCCGCATTGCATCCAGCCATTTCACTGAGTCAACGCTCTGAACGGCCTGCTGGAAGCTAGTAGGCTCATCATAATCTATGATGCAATCCTCTCTATCCCCGTCTATGAGAAAACCGTAGTATCTCTCGGGCGGATGAGACTGCCTACTACTCCTGCGGAGCGGCGTAGGAATGTCCGGTTCTGTTGAACCCTCTGGTTCCACTAAGCTTTCAGTAACAGTCTGTGGTTCTGGAACTTCTTCCAGTTCTATTGTGTTCCCACTTATCTGGTTTTTCAAAAACTCAGTTTCCAAGAAGTAGGCATGACGAGAAACAAGAACTTTTTGTTCCTCTTCACAGTAGAAGAAATATCCTTTTGAATTCTTTGGATACCCCACAAACTTGCACTGTACTGAGCGTGCCTTGAGCTTGTCCGCATGCTGCTTTTTGACAAAAGCCGGACATCCCCATGTCTTAATGTGCTTAAGATAGGGTCTCTTCCCACACCACATCTCATATGGTGTAGTAGGCACGGTCTTAGTAGGAACTCGGTTCAAAAGGTATGCTGCTGATTCTAGCGCATATCCCCAGAATGATCGTGGTAACTCAGCGTTACTCATCATGGACCGCACCATATCCAATAGGGTGCGGTTCCGTCTCTCCGATACACCGTTATGTTGCGGGGTGTACGGAGGAGTAAGCTGAGAGAGAATTCCGTTCTCTTTTAAGTAGTTCAGGAACTCGGCACTTAAGTATTCTCCACCTCGATCCGATCTTAGAATCTTAATACTTTTGCCGGTCTGTTTCTCTACTTCATTCTTATACTCCTGGAATTTTCCAAAGGCTTCGGACTTATGTTTCATTAAGAAGAAATAACCGTACCTTGAGAAGTCATCCGTAAAAGTAATGAAGTAAGAATGTCCGCTTCGGGCAGGTGTAGACATTGGACCGCACACGTCACTATGTACGAGTCCCAAGAGCTCGCTCGCTCTTACTCCATGTCCAGTAAACGGAGTCTTTGTCATCTTTCCTTTGAGACAAGATTGACAAGTGGCATATGATTGATATTCGAACGCATTCAAATATCCTTCTGTATGCAACTTAGTCAACCTTCTCTCATTGATGTGACCCAATCTACAATGCCATAAGAAAGTCTGATTTATTTCTGGAGACTTTCTTTTGTGTGTATTCTGGACATTAAAAATCTGTGGTTGGTTTAACACGTATATACCATTACTCAATGTACCTGACCCAATCAAAACTTGATTAAGGTGAATGTTTACAACATTACTTACAAACGCAAATTCATAACCTTCTTTAGAAACTAAAGATACAGAAATGATATTACAAGTTGCGTTGGGTACAAAAAGCAATTACGCAAAACCAAAACATGTCCATCTGACATTCCCAGGTGATAGTCCCCCACGGCTTTAGCATCCATGCTAGCTCCGTTCGCAACTCTGAGGGTCATGTCACCTGCCTACAAAACCCTACGGTTTCTCAACGCCTGCAAAGAATTACAGATATGAGATCCTGATCCGGTATCCAATACCCAGGAAGTAGAGTTTATTGAAAGACAGTTTTCAATAACATACACACCTGAAGCTGAAGCTGCAACCTGCTTCAATTCCTGTGTTCTGGCCTTCCAGGCCCTGCAATCATTCTTCCAGTGTCCTTTCTTATGACAATAGAAGTATTCTTCCTTATCCACAAGCTTCCCCGCTATCTTTGTTGCTTTACCTTTTCCCTTCGTATCCACTTTACTAACACCGCCCCTTGGTTTGGCGGGGGCCTTCTTCTTCTTTCCCTTGGCTTTCGCCTTGGACCTAGAAGAAGATGATCCTCCTACAAACAAAGTGGATGTTTCCCTACCTTTCTGTAGGGTGCCCTCTGCGCTCCTCAGCATGTTGAGGAGCTCTGAAAGTTCAACCTCTTTTTCTTGTAAGTTGAAGTTCAGTATAAACTGGGCGTAAGTGGAAGGAAGGGACTGGAGAACTATATCCGTATATAGCTCACTCTCCAATGTGATCCCTAGGTCAGCGAGCTCCTCAATATAGCCGATCATCTTTAGCACGTGCTCGGCTACTGATGATCCGACGGCCATTCTTGTCGAAAATAACTTTTTCGACGCTTCGTATCTTGCGATACGAGATTGCTCTCCATACAGTTCTTTTGTATGAAGCAATATGGATTCCATGTCCATATTCTCATGCCTCCTCTGATGTTCGTTGTCCATCGAGGCAAGCAGGAGGCATTTGGCCTTCGCGCTATCAATCTCCCAAGTCTTGCGGATTTCCTTATCCGCGACGCTGGAAGTTGGACCAGGGACAGGGGGAGCTTTGGTGGTAAGAAGATACCCCAGCTTGTCGTAAGTGATTGCTATCTTGACATTCCTGAGCCAATCTTTGTAGTTTGGCCCTGTCAGTTTGTTTTTATCTAGGAGTAACTTAAGTCCAGTCATGTCGATTTGGTCGCTGCAATTAGGAGAGAGAAGAAGAAACACTCAGCATGATGCTCTTGCAAGTTTAGAGTGGTTTTTAGTTTGTCTAAACAGGATGGCTCCCACTGTTTCTCGAATCCCTCCTCAAACCATAAAGGAAGAATTAGCCGGGATCAATCCCACCGCACAATACTTGCTTAACCGTTCAGCCAGGCCGGTGTCGGTACTTCGAAGGAGGTTTTCCAACGCTTTCGCGAAGTTCCTTAATTAGAGAACCTCTTTTCCCTGGGGGCGTAGCCCCGCTAACACCTTTCTAGGCACCTACTAGGTTTATAGCATTGATCGATTAGTGAGAAATTTCCCGAGGAGTAGCATATACTCACAGTAGGATCGGGATCCAAATATCATCGCGTGACGAAACTGAAGGAATCCTACCAGAATCATCACACTCCAAATGGTATGCAAATCTAGCAAGTTTCAGTACTTATGAAACTCCCGATGTGGATTTTTGCCCCATGCTCTTATGACCTTGACTTTGGCCAACAAATCATAAGTCACATGTCAAGTTCTGCCTGTCGTTCTTCAGGTTAATTTGAATCCACCCGCACCTACCCTTGACTTTGGCCAACAAGGCAGTACGACTGTTCCAAACCAACGCATCTATCTATGCTGCACATGAATACCCAATAGCTACCAATCACTGTGCCTTGACTTTGGCCAACAAACACAGCTTGAATACTATTGACTATTCATGTGAAACGACGGAGGGCTACGGATGGTTTTGGCAAAACCGTGAACGTAGTGAACTTGATTTGGTCGATGGAACGAGATAGCTTTTAAAAGGAGTGGCTCAAGCTCCGCATTTAAAAGTTGGTTTTGAAAAGAACCGAGTGGTTTTTCGAAAGTGTTCCAACGACTTTAACTTGGTTTATTATCTTGCATTAGTTCTTTTAATGCGTGATATTCTTGCATTAGTTCTTTTAATGCGTCCTATCATTTAATCCTACCATTGCAGAAAACAACCAAAATATGACGTACGCTTATGCCATTCGCATTCGCCACGGGGCCCCGTCATTACCCGTTAGGTTACTTAACTAACGACAGAGCGGGGGCTGGGCTAGCGCGTCTGTAAAACATAAGCAACGCCTAAATAATATCATATATAGATATACTGCAATGATAAAAACATTTCAGATCACAGATGAATACATTGGATATACTAGGAATCTGTAATTCGCACGAGCCTGTAACGAAAAACAAATTACACGGTCGCGGTGAATAGCCAATATCCCACCCAAGACCCCTACGGGTGCGGCAAACTACCCGCCAAGTACCCGAAGCGTAGTAACCTCCCTCATCTCCATGAGTAGGCCACTCGACACTTCGGCATACCCGGTAGTTTGTGCACCCCCTCCATGGGTCTATCCTAGGAGCAAAAACAGTAAAAAGAAATTATACAATGACGGCTACAACCCCGACCCGGTTGTGCGGCCATACAAATAATTATTACATCAATTTACAAATTTACATGAATTGAAAGAAAAGAAAACTCTCGTCTCACAACCCCCCGGCTATTCACCCGCGACAATCCAACATATTCATATCCACATTCCAGCAACATTACAGATCACAGATTTGTATAACCCCCACTAATCGACATATAGCGATTAGTAGACGTTCAATAAAAATATCACATTACAGAAAAACCCGTTAGCTAAAGTCTTTTAGAGGTTCGATCAAAAATACGGATTTTCGGGACCCCAAAATAAAATTTTCGTTCTGGAAAATCTGGGTTGAAAATATATGTACCAAAATTCCCAAAATACCCCCAGAAGAACACTGTAGCAAAGAATCACCAGAGAGGCGCCAAGGAGGCCGCGGAACCGCGGTCGTTTAGGGGATTCATTTGGTGATTTTTCTACAGTGGCTTCTAAAAACCCTGAGCCGATTTTAGGTGTTAAAATAATCAATTTTTGAACAGTAAAAAAATCGACAGAAACTCGAATTTTCGGGGTTCGTTTTCGGGACATTTTCTTTGATCGATCTTCTAGTTACTTGCTAACATGTTAGATAGAGTTTAACTAGGCTCTGATACCACTGTAAGTCCATGCTACCTCTCCCGGTACTTTCGGGAAAGCGGAATTTGGTAAAAAACAATTTTTACGGAGGTGGTAACATGGACCTATAACCCGGATCTTGGTTAAACATCTATCTAACACCTAACTAAGAGTTTCTAGCTACTCGGTTAGGGGGTTATACCTTGCTTGTCTTGAACTCCTTCGTCTTCAAAGCTCCGATGGTGGTCCGATGGCTTCTCCTCGTCGTCTCCGTACGCCGAAGATAGATCCACCTGAAAGCTCCAACCTTTAGCTCCTTCTTCGTTCTTTGAAGAAACTAGTTCACTTGGTTTGCTAAACCTAGTGAACTAGAATGAGTAGAGAAGAAATAGAATGGGATTTTATCTATGGTTCTTGATTCTCAACTCATGAGACAAGAGAACCATAGAATCAAGAGAGGGAGGAAGAGGTTGAGGGTGAGAGCAAGAGGAGAGCTCAAGAACAAGAGAGAGAATGAGCAAGAAAGAATGAGGCTCTCTTTTGTCTTTCACCCTCTCATAATCCAAAGTGATCATAACTCATCATATCAAAAAAAGTCTTATGTGATGGTTGAAGCAACCATAACCATATCATTTCATGCACTCATTTTACACAAATGAGCAAGTAAACAAAAGTCCTTGCCATGAAATGATGGCTATGGTTATCATGATGGTCAACTAGTCAAGCCTAGTCAACCGGTCAACAAAGTTAACAAGTCAACAAAAGTCAACAAAAGTCAACAACCATGTCACCATAATACTTAATTAATATAATAGTTAATCACATATCATATTCTCATTAGGGTTGAGCAAAAAGTCAAATAGTCAACGGTCAACTGTCAACAACCCTAATGAAAATCCGCTGCCTCTGCCTCCCTGTCAACTGTGCATACACACCCGCATCCGCGTTCCGAGGAACACGAATGCAAACTGGATAAATCCAATCCCATAAGGTACACTAGGATCTGGCTTAAACCAAAGCCCGCTAGTGTAAACTGTCCGGACACTGTACGTGCACAAGTGCACGGATGTGACCGAACCCTGTCGCAAAACAATGCGACCTGTCGCAATACCATGCGACCTCTACTCTTTTGCCTAAAGGCGAAAAGCTTTCTGTGTGGGACTCTAAAGACTCGACACTACGCTGGCAGTGGGTTTAACCACAGACTGCAAGCGGCACTAGCTGTGCGTAACGGTCCCCAGGTAGTGCCGACAAGAAGACCGACGAGGCGAAACCCATCTGAACTCCTACTGAGCCTGAGTGTGACATTCTCCGTACAGTCCGGTCTGTTCGTCTGATACATCGCATGGTGGGCCTAGGGGGTGGTAAACGTCAGTCCCCCAATAGCGGTACAAGTCGTGCCGGAGCGAAGCCCAAAACACCCTGAGATAACACTGGAAACCTACCAGTATATCTCCTTTGCCCTGGCCAGGGACATCTCGTGTAATGGCTCTCCTAGACACAGCGCGATGTCAACCCCCAATACCGGGAGAGACGAATCCTGTCTAACCGTCACTGCCTCCAAGTGCTTCGGGACTGCACCCAACCACTACCTGTTTGCACGACTCCTTTGAGCCGTGGTAGGGTAGTGATCAAAGTGCAGTGGGAACACACTTGAGGCGAAGTGACAGTGTCAAGTCAGCGGACTAAGCTGTACTCATGTCACCTGGGAACTGATAACTGACGATAGGTATAATACCAACTAGTCAGTTCCCGACGAGTCCTGTCCAGTGTACCCGTAACCTAACGAGCACCCGCATACTATCTCAAGTACGACGTACTGACGGCTGTGGGACAGACCGTCTCCCACACTGGGATGAGAAGCGCATGCGCTGGTCTACTCCGGAGTATCGATGCCCTGTCTCGATAGTCCTGCGATCAGGGACCTGCATAAGGATGTGCTTATAGATTACCCAGCCCCACTAGTGTGACGGCCATCACATCGCTGGTAATCAAGCAAAGATCCTAAGGGCTCTACTAATGTGTATAGGCGATATACAAAAATAAACACATGTACACATTGAAGTAGAAACAAACCAAGTAGCATACTACTATTTTGAGCAAGATTGTATATACAAGGTGAATATCCCAAGCATCCATTAAGTAATATACAAACTAGTATGATACAGTAATGGCCTCTAGGGCATATACACTAACATGTTAATTATTAACTAATGTTTTGAAACAAGTTTCACCTTAAAACTCCATGTAGAACAACTTTATTTAAGCTTTTACAGTTAAGTATCATAAAGTTTACATACGACATCCTTTAATACTTCTGCTTAGCATATCTTTAGAAAACCTTACGAGATAATGACCTACTTCTCACATACACACATCTTGACATAGCACGATTCTCTTGAAACCAATATCTTGTAACAAAATACGACTTTTCAATAAAATACATCGAACTATAAAAAACCTTTTTCTTGTAAATAGTATTATTTAAATTTCTTGCGATTATGCCCTTACAACCCATTTCAGAGAACCCGTTATTGGATGGTGCGGATTATCGCACATCCACGGATTAGTAGGGCGAGATGCAGACCTCTTCACGGAGCATACGATCTCGATGGAATTTAAATACAATTTTTAAGAAAAATGAGAATTTCTATTTAATAATAAAAATTAATTTTTAATAATTATATAAATATTATCAAACCATCTATTTTTAATATATAATAAAATTCCATGTTTTCTAGAATATAAAAGGATTACAAATTTCATAAAAATACCATCAAGAATCAATACAAGTCAAGCTTTACATTAAAATATCTTGAACTATTCAAGTTATATATATATTCACTAACATAGCTCATTCTATAAAATTTACATCCATGAAAACTCTATATAACATAAATAAATACTTGAGGTTTATTTTGAAAGTATAAAAAATATTTTTTCATAAAACCCCCTCAAATTATATTAAATTACATTAAGGACACTAGTAAATATAGGTTTTATCGGGACCAATTCTCTTGAGCCTCAGGGAGCCGGAGAAAGTGGGTGCTTGACTATCTAAGATAGAAAACTAAAACGGGGTTATCAATGGTAATTGTCTAGGAAAAAGACACAAATCCTGTCGTCCATGTGCAGCAGTTACCGATAACACCAAAATCTAATTCAGGATCCAAATCTGTTTAAGTGTCTGACTCAATCTGAGTCTCAGTCTAATCTGAATACAATCCAAACATGAATCTAATCATAACTCCAATTCAACATGAATCCAATATACCAAACATGAACACTTGAACCTGAACAAGAATACCAGAACAATATCAACATGACTTGACTTGACCGAACCATAGCTATATTTTGACTTGCTTACATGACTACTGTTTACCTCCTGAATCCATTTACATGACTAACTTATACCATGGTCTCGGCAAGTCTGATAACTACAAATCAATGGAATCAATACAATATACATTACGGGGTTTTAACGGGGTAGATTAGTACGGAATGTGTTTAAAGTGGCATGATGATGGACACTAAAAGACACCTACATGAACATCCGTGCCATTGTCCCGTGGGTTTTGACGGGGCCTTGTACTTTTCGTTTCCCACAGTCCACGGGATAGTTGGACTCTTCTCGTATACACTGATACATTCTATACTAAGGTACAAACAACTATGTTAGCATAAGAAACATATAATTTACTTTTTTGATTCTCTGTCTATTCCATTCTATCTTTTGGGACTTCCGAGCGCTAGTTCGCCGACGACATTCATGTCTCTTCTTTCTTTGGAATGTTGTCAGGAGGACCAGACTCTCAGGAGATCGAACCCAGCCAGGACGATTTGGAGCAGTTTACAAAGGAGTCAGAGTTTTAGTTCCTACTTGTACTTACTTTTCTTTCAGTTCATATGCCATTGTTTAGGCATCGCTTTCTTTCATTGTACTTTACTTTTCAGTTGTATATAAAGAATGGTTATCAATAAAAGTTGTTATTTTATTACATCTCTTGTCATTCTTGTGCTTTACATTTATATTGCTTATTTATACTTAACGTATTTATTTATGAGTAAATACGTTGCGGCCCGCCACGTCTCCTTCCCCGTACACTAGGAAGCGAGGTGTGACAGGTTTTGTTGGTGGCCCATGCAGGTCAGTTCTGCATGAAGTCTTACCATGCAGGATCGGTTCTGCATGGAAACCTAAGCAATATATCACAAAAATTATAAGAATCGGTAAGTATACATTCTTTACATTTCAATTCCTTGAATCTATCCTAACCCTACTTTTTTTTCAAGGTTATGAATTTTCCGAACAACACCAATACTAATGTGAATGGAAATACTCCACCTCCTCTACCACCACCACCTACCGTAGCAGCTCTTATCAACGAGCAGACGGTATTACATAAGGCAATCAAGAGCCTCTTGGAGGGACAGTAGCAGCAGACTGCCATCCTCTTACACCGCTCAGAAGCTGAGGCACCCAGCGTGAAATAATTCCGGGCACCGCACCCTAAACAATTCTCTGGGAAAGAGAACCCTTTGGAGGCAAAGGAATAAGCTCAGTCGATTGAGGACGATCTGGCTGCCGCACAAGTGCCAGATATTGCTTGAGTGAGGGTTGCGAAGCTGCAACTCACGGATAACGCCAGAGTATGGTGGAAGGCTGAAGAAAGCCGACTTGTTCAGCCGATCGAATGGAAGACATTTCGTGATATGTTCGACGCAAAATATTTTCCCGAGACTGCCCGTTTAGACATGGAGCAACAATTTATCCACCTGCAATAAGGCTCTATATGGAGCAAATCTGTGGATGAATATGATGCTGAGTTCACCATGCTTAGTAGATAAGATATGTCTCAAATATTCAATTTCCTAATATCATATATTACACTACTAACAAAAGATCGTAACAGGTATGCGGCATATCTCATATCGACTGCTGAGATCAGAGCACGACGATTTCAACAAGGGTTGGACGTTCCAAGCTGCATTAGCTACAGGGGATTTCCCAACCCACGATCTAGCGCTGAAGGCTTCCCAAAGATATGAGGCAGTTGTAAAGAAGAAGGGTAGATCTCAGTCTACCGGTGTGTAGCGCCCTGCTACCCAGATAGTAGGAGGAGCCTGTTCCAGGCCACTGTTTGTACCCAGGAGACCGGGAGTAACTTTTAACCGGCTCAGTCCAGACTTTTGCTTCTACTGTAAGAGGAATGGACACCTGGCGAATGACTGCAGGCGTGCAAACGGCCTGTGCTTAGTCTATGGCTCATCCACTCACGACGTTGTTGCATGTCCCCATAGACTCAATCCGAATCTAGCTCCCCAACCAGCATTCACTTTTCCGCAGCGGTCAGCTATCCAGGCACCTACATCTCGTCTTGCTTTCCCAGCTCCACCTCCTCATGGACCTCCTGCACATCCTCCTCTTCAGTTCCATCAGGTACAGAGGAATATGCCGCAAGGACAAAGGACCGGACAGAGGAATGTGCCTCCAGCAAGGAAGAATGTACATAGGCGACAGGCTTTCACCATGACTGTGGAAGAAGCTGAAGCCACTGGCCAAGTCATCACTGGTAACTCCCACTCTTTCAAAACCTTTTCAATCTCTATACATCAATGTTTCTTAATCCTATACTTAAACATATCCCACACAACTTAGGTACAATCATAGTAGCCTCACTACCTGCACTAGCACTCTTCGATACTGGAGCATCACATTGCTTTATGTCACAACGGTTCATCTGAACTCACGCGATTCCAGTTAAACCGCTCGTATCCAGCTGTGTAACAACCCTAAACTTTCTGTACAATTATTTTCAAAAAATACAGAAAAGGGTACTTGAGCTTGAGCACAAGTTATAATTTTTTTTTTGTTTTTGAACAGCAAGAAGGAGCTTGTAGCTCATTGGTAAGACCTTGCACTGCTGAACCAAAGCACCAGAGTTCAAATCCCATCAGCCACATTATCTTTTTAATTTGATTTCTTTTAATCTTTTTAGAAGACCAAGAGTCTATACGTGCATAACTCGTAAAAACCAAGAGTCACACATAAAACAAACGAGTCCACGATGTAGACCAAGCGACAGAGGACACGTGGCGGCGAGGCACGGCCTGACTCGGCCGAATCGGGCAGGCGACGCGGCTGACTCGGCCGGCGCCACCGGATCAACTCGGCCGAAAACCCATTTTCTTTGTTAGAACTTGTGACTCTTTAACTCCCCATAACCCCTGTATTGTTTAATTTCCCTGCACATTTACATAGCAATTTAAATCACACATTTAATCCATTTTAATACAATTTTTATCACACCCTTTCATTTACCTAAACCCTAATTTTTCCTATAAATACCACACCTAAAATCACCCCTCCTCACTTCCAAATCCCTGCCCAAACTCTCAAGAAAATTCCATAGACTTTTGTGTGCAAGTGGAGTTAGCAAAGAGCGAAGCTCCGGCGACCTTCCGACGACGATCCAAGGAGTTTCCGGTGACGAAACGACGCACCGGTGCTTCCCCAATCTTCCCTTTCCTCTTCTCTTGGCCTTAATTCCGTAAGTCCCTTCTCCCCCTTCTCTTTACTATTCTAAAAACTTAGAATTCTAAAACCCGACGGAAGTGGAGTTAATCCGACTTCCGATTCGGTTTTTCCTTAAAAATCATATTTTTCTTAAACACAATAATACCAAACTCTCACATCATGATCATTAAACATTAAAAAAACATATTGACAAGTTTCATATCAAAAGAAATTATATTTCAATTTTTATAGCACTTTTACAGAAAATACCATATAGTTTAGTTTCGACATAAAACATCATTACCCTTGCTATACTTTCAGATAGTTCACGAGGTAATGACCTAACTCCTCATAACACTCATATGTAATATAGCACGATGATCTTTGGGAACATAGTTTTGGGAAAATACGATTTTACACAAAACTACCTAAAACTTATAAAAATCTTTTTCTACAAGATATGTATTTTTAACAAATCTTTGCAATGTACCGCTACAACCCATTTCGGGGAACCCGTTCGGGATGGTGCAGATTATCGCACATCCTCGGGCTCAGTAGTGCGAGATGCAGACCTCCGCAAGGAGCATACGGTCTCGAAAGATTTAAAATACAATTTTCTTTAAAAAATATGATTTCTATTATAAATAAAACTTATATTTTTAATAAATAAATAAATATGTAATTAATATAAAAATATCTATTTTTAATATTTATAATATTTCACATTTCCAAAATTCAAGAAAAACATTCCATTTACAAGAAAATACCATACAATTCTAAAATTACAAATAAATACCATATAGGTTTTATTCACTAGAAATGTCACAATGATAAAATATACATCAATGAAAACTTTAAGACGATAAGAAAATACTCTAGGTGTATTTTGAAAATTATACAAAATTATTCTAATATAAAACCCCCTCAAATTATACTAAATTACAATAAGGACCTTAGTAAACATAGGTTTAAGCGGGACCAGTCTCTTGAGCCTCAGAGAGCCGGAGATATGGGTGGTTGCCTATTTAAGATAGACAACTTAATAAACGGTGTTATCAACACGGTAATCGTCTTTGAAAAAGACACAAATCCTACCGTCCATGTGCAGCGGTTACCGATAACACCAAAACCTAATTCAGGATATCAATTTATTTTTCTAACTGTCTGACTCAGAGTGAGTCTCAATATAATCAATCTGACTTGAATGAGAATCAAGTATAACACTACATTACAATATGAATCCAGGAATCCATATAATCAATCTGTTCAATATATTCAATCTGTATGGACTGAACCGAACCATGGATATACATCCATCTACATGATTCTCTGGTTACATCCATTTACTGATATCATGGTTTCGGCAAGTCATCAATCTATACAATTCAATTTACAAGACAATACAATACAAACAAGACATCGCGGGGTTTATAAGGGGTAGATTGGTACAGAAGGTATTAAAAGTGGCACGAGACTGCAACCATAAAGACACCTAACCTAAATCCAATTGCCGTTGTTCTGGGTATTATTGACGGAGCCTTGTACTTTATATACCGTAGTCTCTGGTCTAGTGAGACTCCTCTCGTATACACTGGCCTCTTCTGTACTAAGTTACAAATAACGGCGTTAACACTAAATACAATATTATAACAATATAATATAACTTTGAAAACTACACACTCTCTCTCTTTGTCTATTCTACTTCTCCCTTATGTTTGGGACTTACCGAGCGATTTGTTCGCTGACGACATTCTCTTTCTTCTTCTTTGGAATGTCGTCAGGTGATTCGGATCTTCAAGAGATCGAGCCCACCAGCGAGGACTTGGATCAGCTAACCTTTGACTCGGAGCTCTAGATACTTGTACATTTCATTTTAGTACTTTCCATTTCTGTTATGCCATTGTTTAGGCATTGCTTTCCATTCCATGTATTTACTTTTTCGATGTATTGTAAAAAGAATGTTAATAAATAAAGTTGATATTCATTTATATCTTGTCTCTTGTGTACATTACATTTTATATTGCTTAGATACGCTTAGCATGTTTACTTCTAAGTAAATACATAGCGGCCTCATCGCGTCCTCTGCCCGTATCTTGGGAAGCGGGGCGTGACAGGTTTTGTAATGTACCATATAGTTTACTTTTACAGAAAAATACCATATAGTTTAGTTTCGACATAAAACATCATTACCCTTGCTATACCTTTAGATAGTTCACGAGATAATGACCTACCTCCTCATAACACTCATATGTAATATAGCACGATAATCTTTGGGAAAATACGATTTTACACAAAACTACCTCAAACTTATAAAAACCTTTTTTTACAAGATATGTATTTTTAACAAATCATTGCAATGTGCCGCTACAACCCATTTCGGGGAACCCGTTCGGGATGGTGCGGATTATCGCACATCCTCGGGCTTAATAGTGCGAAATGCAGACCTCCGCAATGAGCATACAGTCTCGAAAGATTTAAAATACAATTTTCTTTAAAAAATGTGATTTCTATTATAAATAAAAGTTATATTTTTAATAAATAAATATATATTTAATTAATATCAAAATATCTATTTTTAATATTTATAATATTTCACATTTCCAAAATTCAAGAAAAACATTCCATTTACAAGAAAATACCATACAATTCCAATATTACAAATAAATACCATATAGGTTTTATTCACTAAAAATGTCACAATGATAAAATATACATCGATGAAAACTTTAAAGACGATAATAAAATACTTAAGGTGTATTTTGAAAATTATACAAAATTATTTTTACATAAAACCCCCTCAAGTTATACTAAATTACAATAAGGACCCTAGTAAATATAGGTTTAAGCGAGACCAGTCACTTGAGCCTCAGGGAGCCGGAGATATGGGTGTTTGCCTATTTAAGGTAGACAACTTAACAAACGGTGTTATCAACACGGTAATTGTCTTTGAAAAAGACACAAATCCTGTCGTCCATGTGCAGCGTTTACCGATAACACCAAAACCTAATTCAGGACTTCAATTTTTTTTCTAATTGGCTGACTCAGACTGAGTCTCAATATAATCAATCTGACTTGAATGGGATTCAAGTATAAAACTACATTACAATATGAATCCAGGAATCCAGATAATCAATATGTTCAATATATTCAATCTGTATGGACCGAACCGAACCATAGATATACATCCATCTACATGATTCTCCGGTTACATCCATTTACTGATATCATAGTTTCGGCAAGTCATCCATCTATACAATTCAATTTACAAGACAATACAATACAAACAATATAAACAAGACATCGCGGGGTTTATAAGGGGTAGATTGGTACAAAAGGTATTAAAAGTGGCACGAGACTGCAACCATAAAGACACCTAACCTGAATTCAATCGCCGTTGTTCCGGGTATTATTGACCGAGCCTTGTACTCTATATACCGTAGTCTCTGGTCTAGTGGGACTCCTCTCGTATACACTGGCCTCTTCTGTACCAAACTACAAACAACAGCGTTAACAATAAATACAACATTATAACAATATAATACAACTTTAAAAGCACACTCGCTCTCTCTGTCTATTCTACTTCTCCCTTATCTTTAGGACTTACCGAGCGATTTGTTCGCTGACGACATTCTCTTTCTTCTTCTTTGGAATGTCGTCAGGTGATTCGGACCTTCAAGAGATCGAGCTCACCAACGAGGACTTAGATCAGCTAGCCTTCGACCCGGAGCTCTAGATACTTGTACATTTCATTTCAGTACTTTCCATTTCTGTTATGCATCTGTTTAGGCATTGCTTTCCATTCCATGTATTTACTTTTCCGATGTATTGTAAAAAGAATGTTAATAAATAAAGTTGCTGTTCATTTATATCTTGTCTCTTGTATACATTACATTTTATATTGTTTAGATAAGCTTAGCGTGTTTACTTCTGAGTAAATACGTAGCGGCCTCGTCGCGTCCTCTGCCCGTATCTTGGGAAGAGGGGCATGACAGGTTTTGTTGGCGGCCCATGCAGGCCAGAGCTGTATGGAACCCTACCATGCAGTTCAGTTCTGCGTAGGCAACCTAAGCAATATAACACAAGAACCAGCAACTGAAAACATTCTTTACAATTCATATTCCTTGAATCTTCCAATTCCATATATTTTGAATTTATCCTAACCCAAATCTTTCTTCCAAGGTTATGGATTCCCCAAACAACACCAGCACAAATGTCAATAACACTCCCCCACCACTACCACTCACACCTGCCGTCGCTGCTCCGATCAACGAGCAGACGGTTCTGCTTGAGGCAATCCGAAGCCTCCTGGAAGGACAGCAGCAGCAGACTGCTATCTCGATGAACCGACCAGAGGCAGAAGCATCTGGGGTGAAGCAATTCAGGGCCTTATACCCCAAGCAATTCTCAGGAAAAGAGAGCCCTCTGGAAGTGGAAGAATGGGCTCAAAGCATCGAAGATGATCTGGCAGCGGCGCAAGTGCCAGAGATAGTTTGGGTCCGAGTTGCGAAACTGTAGCTCACGGACAATGCACGGGTTTGGTGGAAGGCGGAAGAAAGCCGTCTTGACTAACCTATCGAATGGAAGACTTTCGTGACATGTTCGATGCAAAGTACTTCCCTGAGACTGCCCGCTTTGATATGGAACAACAGTTCATCCATCTGCAACAAGGTTCAATGTGGACCAAATCTGTAGATGAGTATGATGCTGAGTTTAGCATGCTCAGTAGGTAAGATATGTATCAATGTTCGATTTTATATCACATACCACACGGCAAACACAAGACCGTAATAGATTTGCGTCCCATCTCATACCGACTGCTGAGATCAGAGCTAGAAGATTTCAGCAAGGGTTGGACCTGAAAATCCAAGCTGCTCTAGCTACAGGGGATTTCCCAACCCATGATATGGCTTTGAAAGCTGCCCGAAGATATGAGGCAGTGGTGAAGAAGAAGGGCAGACCTCAATTTGCCGGAGTGAAGCGCCCTGCTACTCAAATGGCAGGAGGAGCCTCATCAAGGCCAACTGTTGAACTCAGAAGACTGGAAGAAGCCAATAACCAGCCGAGTCCCAACTTTTGCTTCTATTGCAAGAGTGAAGGACACTTGTGGAAGGACTGTAGGCGCACAAAAGGCCCGTGCTTAGTTTGTGGCGCATCCAATCATGGAATTGGAAACTGTCCCTATAGACGCAACCCAGCTCATACACCCACCAACTACTCGCAACGGCCAGCTATCCAAGCTCCTGCACCTCGTCTTGCACTCCCTGTTCCACCACCTGCACAGCTTACTCGCTAATTCCATCAGGCTCTAAGGAACATGCTTCGAGGGCAAAGAAACATGTCCCAAAGACAGAGGAATGTGCCTCCAGCTAGGAGAAATGAACCACGGCGTCAGGCTTTTCTTTTAGCGGCTGAAGAAGCAGAGGCCGTAAGCCATGGTAACCCTGATAATTTCCTCAACTCTATTCAAACCTTTCGCATTCTTTCATTCCTTCACATATTTTTCATACACTACCAGTAGTTCCATCACCAAACTTTCCTTGAATCTGTTACTCTTTCTTTTTACAAATTTCGAGGACGAAATTTTTTAAGGAGGGTAGAATGTAACAAACCTAAACTTTCTGTACAATTTTTTTTTCAAAAAATACAGAAAGGGGTACTTGAGCCTGAGCACAAGTTATAAATTTGTTTTGCTTTTGAACAGCAAGAAGGGGCTTGTAGCTCATTGGTAAGAACTTGCACTGCTGAACCAAAGCACCAAAGTTCAAATCCCATCAGCCACATTATCTTTTTAATTTGATTTCTTTTAATCTTTTTAGAAGCCCAAGAGTCTACACGTGCATAACTCGTAAAATTCAAGAGTCACACATAAAACAAACGAGTCCACGAGGTAGACCAAGCGACAGAGGACACGTGGCGGCGAGGCACGACCTGATTCGGCTGAATCGGGCCGGCGGCGCGGCTGACTCGGCCGGCGCCGCCGGATCAACTCGGCCGAAACCCCATTTTCTTTGTTAAAACTTGTGACTCTTTAACTCCCCATAACCCCTGTATTGTTTAATTTCCCTGCACATTTACATAGCAATTTAAATCACACATTTAATCCATTTTAATACAATTTTTATCACACCCTTTCATTTACCTAAACCCTAATTTTTCCTATAAATACCACACCTAAAATCACCCCTCCTCACTTCCAAATCCCTGCCCAAACTCTCAAGAAAATTCTATAGACTTTTGTGTGCAAGTGGAGTTAGCAAAGGGCGAAACTCCGGCGAACTTCCGACGATGATTCGAGGAGTTTCCAGCGATGAAACGACGCACCGGTGCTACGCCAATCTTCCCCTTCCTCTTCTCTTGGCCCTAATTCTGTAAGTCCCTTCTTCCCCTTCTCTTTACTATTCTAAAAACTTAGAATTCTAAAACCCGACGGAAGTGAAGTTAATCCGATTTCCGATTCGGTTTTTCCTTAAAAATCATATTTTTCTTAAACACAATAAAACCAAACTCTTACATCATGATCATTAAATATTAACAAAACATATCGACAAGTTTCACATCAAAAGAAATTATATTTCAATTTTTACAGCACTTTTACAGAAAAATAACATATAGTTTAGTTTCGACATAAAATATCATTACCCTTACTATACCTTTAGATAGTTCACGAGATAATGACCTACCTCCTCAAAACACTCATATGTAATATAGCACGATAATCTTTGGGAACATAGTTTTAGGAAAATACGATTTTACACAAAACTACCTCAAACTTATAAAAACCTTTTTCTACAAGATATGTATTTTTAACAAATCTTTGCAATGTGCCGCTACAACCCATTTCGGGGAACCCGTTCGGGATGGTGTGGATTATCGCACATCCTCGGGCTTAGTAGTGCGAGATGCAGACCTCCGCAAGGAGTATATGATCTCGAAAGATTTAAAATACATTTTTCTTTAGAAAATATGATTTCTATTATAAATAAAACTTATATTTTTAATAAATAAATATATATATGTAATTAATATCAAAATATCTATTTTTAATATTTATAATATTTCACATTTCCAAAATTCAAGAAAAAACATTCCATTTACAAGAAAATACCATACAATTCCAATATTACAACTAAATACCATATAGGTTTTATTCACTAAAAATGTCACAATGATAAAATATATATCGATGAAAACTTTAAAGACGATAATAAAATACTTGAGGTGTATTTTGAAAATTATACAAAATTATTTTTACATAAAAGCCCCTCAAGTTATACTAAATTACAATAAGGACCCTAGTAAACATAGGTTTAAGCGAGACCAGTCTCTTGAGCCTCAGGGAGTCGGAGATATGGGTGTTTGCCTATTTAAGGTAGACAACTTAACAAACGGTGTTATCAACACAGTAATCGTCTTTGAAAAAGACAAAAATCCTGCCGTCCATGTGCAGCGGTTACCGATAACACCAAAACCTAATTCAGGATTTCAATTTTTTTTCTAATTGTATGACTCAGACCGAGTCTCAATATAATCAATCTAACTTGAATGAGATTCAAGTATAAAACTACATTACAATATGAATTCAGGAATCCATATAATCAATCAATTTAATCTGTATGGACTGAAACGAACCATGGATATACATCCATCTATATGATTCTCCGATCACATCCATTTACTGATATCATGGTTTCGGCAAGTCATCCATCTATACAATTCAATTTACAAGACAATACGATACAAATAATACAAACAATACAAACAAGACATCGCGGGGTTTATAAGGGATAGATAGGTACGGAAGGTGTTAAAAGTGGCATGAGACTGTAACCATAAAGACACCTAACCCGAATTCAATCGCCGTTGTTCCGGGTATTATTGACGGAGTCTTGTACTCTATATACCGTAGTTTCTGGTCTAGTGAGACTCCTCTCGTATACACTGGTCTCTTCTGTACCAAGCTACAAACAACAGCGTTAACACTAAATACAACATTATAACAATATAATACAACTTTAAAAGCTACTCTTTCTCTCTCTCTGTCTATTCTACTTCTCCCTTATCTTTGGGACTTAACGAGCGATTTGTTTACTGACGACATTCTCTTTCTTCTTCTTTGGAATGTCATCAGGTGATTCGAACCTTCAAGAGATCGAGCCCACCAGCGAGGACTTGGATCAGCTAGCCTTCGACCGGGAGCTCTAGATACTTGTACATTTCATTTCAGTACTTTCCATTTCTGTTATGCCACTGTTTAGGCATTGCTTTCCATTCCATGTATTTACTTTTCCGATGTATTGTAAAAAGAATGTTAATAAATAAAGTTTTTGTTCATTTATATCTTGTCTCTTGTGTACATTATATTTTATATTGCTTAGATACGCTTAGCGTGTTTACTTCTGAGTAAATACGTAGCGGCTTCATCACGTCCTCTGCCCGTATCTTGGGAAGCGGGGCATGACAAGCTGGAATGTCAGTTCAGGGAACAACGTTCTAAAGGCAACTCTGGGATACGATCTGTGTCCAGTGGTCGTTTGCAGCAGAGAATTTTATGCGGACTTCAAGGTGCTGGACATACCGAATTTTGACGTAGTCTTAGGAATGGACTGGTTAAGAACTTTCTTCGCTACCATCGACTGTCGTCAAAGGAGGGTCGTGTTCGAGATTCCAGATCATCCGGTCTTTTATTTCAAGAGTGGAGACCGTACCCTGGAGCCTAGCATCTTCAAGGCTAAACTAAGGAAGGCAGTGAATGCAACAATATAAGCGGAAGAAGACAAGCCAGAGGTAGTTCGAGAGTTTGAGGATGTATTCCCTGAAGACATCTCAGGTTTGCCTCCCGACCGAGTTCTTGAATTCAGTATTGACTTAGTACCTGGTGTACAACCGGTGATCAAAGCACCATATCGCTTAAGTCCAGAAGGATTGTAGAAGATCCGTACTCAGTTGGATGAACTTCTGCAGAAAGGTTGGATTCGTCCCAGTACCTCAAGTTGGGGATCTCCAGTTTTGCTTGTGAAGAAGAAAGAAGGTTCATACAGAATGTGTATAGTCTACCAAGCTCTGAATGAAGTGACGATAAGAACAAGTATCCACTACCGCGCATCGACGATCTGTTTGATCAGCTAAGTGGGTCTTATGTTTTCTCAAAACTAGATCTTCGTTCAGGTTATCATCAGGTGAAGGTCAAAGAGTCTGATATTCTGAAGACGGCATTCAGGACTCTCTATGGTTATTATGAATTTCTCGTGATGCCATTTGGAGTGACCAATGCATTATCTATTTTCATGAATCTGATGAACCAAGTTTTCCGAGAGTACCTAGACAGGTTCATTGTCATTTTCATCGACGACATACTGGTGTATTCAAAGAACTGGAAAGAATACGCCGAGCATTTACAGATTGTCCTGGAGACTTTGTGACAACATCAACTCTATGCCAAGTACAGCAAGTGTGAATTTTGGCTAGATCAAGTCGGATTTCTCGGACACATTATTTCGGGCGAAGGAATCTCAGTAGATCTAGCTAAAGTATGAGCAGTAAGTGAATGGCCGACACCAAAGACAGTGAAGGACATTTGAAGTTTCTTACTATTGATGATTCATAGAAGGATTTTAAAAGATTGCAACACCCCTGACCAAGCTCACACGTAAAGATGAAGCATTTGTGTGGTCAGAAGCATGCGAACAAACTTTTGTAGAACTCAAGTCAAGATTGACATCATCACCTATTCTCGTAATACCGGATCAATCTGGAGGTTTCTTTATGCATTGCGATGCATCCGGTAAGGGATTAAGATGTGTTCTACACCAGCATGGAAAGGTTGTAGCTTTTTCATCAAGACAGCTGAAGATTCATAAGCGCAACTATCCAACACATGACTTGGAGTTGGCAGCCGTTATCTTTGCACTTAAGATTTGGCGCCACTATCTTCTTGGAGAGCGAGTGGACATATACACTGACCACAAGAGTCTGAAGTATGTGTTTACTCAGAAGGAGTTGAATATGCGGCAGAGAAGATGGTTAGAACTTATGGCGGACTTCGACATCAACTTACAATATCATCCAGGAAAGGTGAATGTTGTTCCTGATGCACTTAGTCGCCAGCCACTATTAATGAATCTCACAGCACAGTGGAAGCTTCAACAAGAATTGCACGGGATGGATATAGAAGTGGTTATGCCAGGTAACACTTCGTATTTGATGAACTTACAAGTTCAGTCTACTATTGTCAATCAGATCAAAGCAGCTCAAGCAAGTGATGCCAAGTTGCAAAAGATCCGAGAACAAGTAGAAAGTGGATTGCGAACAGACTTCATCATCCATGAAGACAGATCTTTGAGATATGGAAGCAGGTTGTGTGTACCACAAGGTTCTGTTCGGGAAGAGTTGATGAAAGAAACTCACAGCTCTCCTTACTCAGTACACCCTGGTGGTACAAAAATGTACAAAGATTGTCACGCCCCGCTTCCCAAAATACGGAATACGAGGGGTGACAAGGTCAGCCATGCTCCTACAGTCAAGGAAATATCCTGCCGTAGTCACACTTCGGCTTCTAGCATTACGTGGTAATCAGTAATCATAGCACAGGTAATGAGAAATGCAGTCACTACTTCTATTAAAACCGATACAAAACTAACCAGATAGAAATCAAGGGAAAGATAGCACCGGCGTCGCTGATCTAGATGTCCGCAATATCCTCGAGGTACGACAGGTCCTGATCCGAGATAAGTCCACTTCTCACTCTGAGCATGCATACTCAGGTCGTTAGAGTGACACAATAGCAATATATATGAATACGTAATGTGCAACGGTGATAAAAATGAAACCGTAAGCATAGAGTAATGACACGAGTATGAAATAACCGATACAGGTAACGATAAAGCAAGTGTATCAGATCAGTAATCAATGCAATGTCCATATCACTAAAGTTATCAGTCTCTAAGTCTCAATGTCCAAGTCACTAAACTTATCGTCAGTCCAAGTATGAGCGTCAACCACCGCAGGAGTATCCCCAACCCAAGGGTAGGCCTCAGGGGCAAGGGAACACGGGCCCGAATCACGCTCGCTAATAATCAGCAATATCATCCATACGACTCCCTAAATCACTGTATATGCCGGCAGTGGGACTCCTGAGATTCCGTTGATCGAACTCACACTCAAACTACCCCACACCCGCGGTCTACATCGAACACCGACCATGAACCCAAATACTAGTCGCTCCATGACAAGTCTATGCGAGAACTGGAGACAGGATCTCCATCAAGCATGTCTCGATTGGTATCCAAGATAAATGGACAGTACTCGATGCCTTACCTATGACACTAATATAAGTTCTTCCATATCCGTCCCATACTAGTTATAGTAACACTTATATATGTTCCATAGGCATCGACAATGCAGTAACTAATTGGTTCCGCTGATTGTGTACAAGTACGTATCACTTTCATTATTCAATCACGCTTTTACACTAACGTACTTGTCACAATCCAATCACCAACATTTATCACTTGGTAATTCAACACGGTCACTAGGATATCGATGCAAATGAACACTATTCATAAGGGTATAACAATCATGCAACATGATGGGGATACAGTAAATGCACTACTGAACACATATGAGCAACCGGTATCGGTTGGATTAGAAAAATCAGATAAAATAACACGTACACAATTTGGCAAAACAATATAAAAGGAATATGAAGTATACTTTATTATATAAGCATTAAAATTGGTTTCAAGTCAATCGGGTTTCAGGTTTGTGAGCTATGGTCATTCCATTTTAAGTGTTTACTGCTGGAAATCCAATTTCTGAACTGGAAGTCCGTTTCGTAACACGTTTTACTCCCTGTTGAGAGTATAATTAGGTGATGCTACTTTTAAACTAATTGTACGTATATGAGTTAAATTTATAGCGTAGGAGACGGATCAACAATAGTCATCTTGGTTTGGGAGTTATGATCAGATTACTGATAAAGGGTGCAAGCTGAAATGGCAGAAATCTGTCGTACATGTCAGCCGTTTAAAATATGATTTAAATATCAAATGATAATGGAATTTAGTGAAACCGGTACCATTGGAAAGACAAAACATTTACCTACGCATAGGTAATTGTCTCAGCACACTATCACAAATAAACATCAAGGTTTCAGGGGTATTAATTCAAGTCAAGGGGTAAGTTCCTGCTCTGGACTGCAGTCCAAGGTCAGGTAAGTTCTTTGTTTTCGATATTTATAGGATATATCTAACAGTAAAAATACATGTCGTGTTAAATATTATGTAGTACCCTTCACAATGAACCCAGACACGCTGCGATTGAATTTTTATGGAATTAATTATGAATTTAACAGTGTCAGGTATTCAGTAAAACGCAAGTTTCGGTATAGACATTAGAGGCATCACTTTGGGTGTGTAATTGTGTTCTTTGCTACGAAACTTTTAATGTGTCTCTATCTATCACTAAAAAAACATAAATATCAGTGGTACCGCTATCAATACGTAAATATGGGGATTGCCTAAAGATAGTCGCATTAGTCTGTTTCGATACTCAACTTAGGAATATCGAATCCGTGGTCAAACATTATCCGATTGGTGCCAATTTTCAATATGTTGTTTGTCATCATGTATAGAATTCATTGGTTACATGATCCACAAACATTAATGGGTATTTTACACTAAAGTTTCAATTTCGGTTCAATTAATATTAAAAGCGTTGTATTTATACACAAAAATGTCCTAACTATAGCATGAAAACAAGTGAATGGGTTCACTTGCCTTGTTGACGATATCACGGAGATGATGGATCGGTCGGATGCCGCAATTCACGTCTCGGATGCGAAAATAGTCGTTGCAACAAAACCAGAGTTCGTGAGCCTTGGAATCGCAGTGGCGTGGCCTCAAATCTTGCTTTTGATTGGTTACAGCTTGTACAGATCGACGTTGGCGGCGGTACTTGAAGGCTCCAAGTTTACAGTGATGAGGCCGTCGAGGGTGGAGTGGTCGTCGCGCAGTGCTGGGTCGTGGTTGGAGCAGGTGGAGGGAGCGAGGCAGTGGTGGCTGTTGTTGTCGTTGGGGATGGCAACAGCGATGGTGACGACAGTAATGGTGGTAGGGGTCTTGGTGATGCTGACTGGGGAGGGGAGATGGTGTCACCGGCGATGAGGGTGTCAGGCGGTGGCTGGCGGTGTGAGGAAGTGGGGGAGCTCATATGAGGAGAGAGGTGGAGGAGCTTATGGTGAGGGCAAAGAGCGGACAAGGACGAGGTGGGTCGCGGTGCAGGAGACGGGTCAGCGATGGTGGCTCATCGGTGGCTGTTGTAGTGGGTGGTGGCCGGTGAGGTGATCGGTGCAGTGGAGGAGGCGGTGGTGTAGACGAGGAGGGAGGAAGATGGTGAGGGAGCTTGGTTGTGGAGGTTGTGATAGTGACCGGTGGCGGCAGCGATAGGGATGCACCGGCGAAGATGGGAGGATGTCGCTGTGGCAGTCTTGGAGCCGTGGTGATGATTTTGAGAGTGAGATGGAGAGAGAGTCAGTTGTGAGAAGAGAGGGAGGTGGTGCCGTGGAGGTCGCGGGGACGGTTGCAGGGATCTCGGAGAAGCGCGAGGGAAATGGAGGAGCTCGTCGTGGGTGAGCGCGGGTCGGCGGGGGTTGTTGGGATCGTGGGTGAGGGAAAAGAGACGAGCGGGTGTTGCGAGGAAGGAGGAAACTGTTCCTACCAAAATCTTCGGCCAAGAGCTATTTGTTCCTGTTTACGCCGGCTTAAGTTTCGTTTACAGATATGTGTGAAACCAGGCTCATTCATATACGCACATGCACACATCAGAGGAAGAACACGTGTTCAACGACAAAATGAAAGCATTTAATTGAACATTTCATTCTATAGGAAATAGATCACCATACATGGGATCAAAAGTACAGGGATTCACAAACTATGGATAAAATTCTATAACTCCCTCTCTGCCTTCTCCACCATGGAAAAGCGGAGATCTTCACGAGGAGTAGCTACCCATCGGTCAGCACCGTACCCATCAGCAAAGGCGGACATGCCGACCCGTTGAGCTCGTATCTAGCTTAGCAGCTGAACAGAGCGATCCCTCAAAGCTGCGGTAATCAAAAGTGCCTCGTGAAAGCACTCGATCTTGTCTTCCGCAGCGTCGAGCATTGTCGGAGTCATCTCCGCCGGATGAGGGGGAATATCATCGATCACGGACAATAAGACCATCCGGAGCCAAATGGAGCCGATGGGGAGAGGAGATCCTCTACGAGTCAAGAGATCGTGCAGCACCGTGTCGCATTGGTCATCCAAAAGAGTAGGGTTCACCAAGCGTGCGGCAAAGCGAGGAACAACTTTCTCGATAGGCACCTCCCATGGCTGCCGGCGAGCATGTGGGTGATTACAAGCCATAGCTCTTCTCTGTTAAAATGATTCTCTGAAAATAAGATAGAAAAGAAGCATTGTTTCAGATTATGAAGGGAGACATTTAAGTCTAGGTACAGAAAATACTGTGCATGATGGAACTATTTCCAAGCTCTGGGAAAGAGAAGTTTGACTCAAGAAAAGCGGAGAAGGAAGGTGAAAAGACACCTTCAGTAATGAGGCAGCGTCTCATGTGCAAAGCACGAGAGTGCGAGTGCCAGGAGCGCCAGCGCCAAGAGCGCCGGCGCCATGAGTCAAAGACTCTGAGGCAGCGCCTCACGTGCAAAGCACGGGAGCGCTAGCGCCAAAAGTGCCAGCGCCATGAGTCAAAGACTCTGAGGTAGCGCCTCACATGCAAAGCACGAGAGCGTCAGCGCTAGAACTAAATGTTCTCCACAGTTGGATCAAAGATCCAACGAAGATGATTAAAAATCATCAAATTACCAGAATAAAATTCTGTTGAGGAAATACTCCTCAAATCTTTCCAAACAAGAAAGATTGTGCTCTGTAAATCAGAGCACCGTTGGATCAAAGATCCAATGGTGATTAAAAATCACCAAGATACAGAATAAGTGTTGTATGGGAAAATATTTTCCCAAATCTTTTTAAAAACAAGAAGATTGTCTTCTGTAAAACAGAAGCGCTTAGATTAAAGATCCAATGGTGGGATAGATTCCCAAATCAATTGGAGATCTCTCAACGAGAGATTTCCTAAACTGATTCAACAAATCAGCCTCTCCTATATAAAGGACACAAGACTTCAAGTCTTGTAAAGAGAAACCTCCCTATAAGTTTCAAAAAAGAAAAGGAGAAGAGCAAGCTTGAAGAAACTTCAAAGATGAGAGAAATTTCTTCTCGAGGTACATAAAAAACAGAAGAGAGATCATGGCATCTCCTCCATCTTTGAGAGTTTAATTCTCACATCAGAAGAACTTAGTTCTTTTTCAGATCATAGATCCATGGGACAAAGTCTCCCATAAATAAAAACAGAAGAGATCATAGCATCTCTTCATAAAAAAATAGATGAAGAAGAAGAACTTAGTTCTTAGATTCATGAGATAAAGTCTTTTATAAACGAGAACTTGATTCTCAGAGCACAGAATTGATCAGAACTGCCAAAGAAGTGTTTTAGCGCTCCAAGTCTGGCATTCAGCACCGAGCGCATCACGTGCTCCTCATGTAGGCGCTATTTTATAATAAGCGCTTAAGCGCACCAAAGTCTGGCGCTCAGCGCCGAGCGCACCACGTGCTCCTCACGTGTGCGCCATTTTATAAGAAACGCCGCAGCGCTCCCAAGCTGGCGCTCAGCGCCGAGCGCACCACGTGCTCCTCACGTGGGCGCCCCTTTTATAAGAAGCGCTTTAGCGCTCTCAGTCTGCCGCTCAGCGCCAAGCGCACCACGTGCTCCTCACGTGGGCGCTGAGGAAACATAAAGCGCTCTGTACATAAGGCCCCAGCGCCATAAAAAGTGTTCAACACTTAATGAAAGACAAAAAGGAAAAGGGGTGTCAGAACCTAAATCAATTGTCAGCATTGTTGAATAAAAAAGGGCCGAGCCCAAACAAATGTTCAACATTTTATTCAAAATGAGTGGACTGAGTCCAAACAAGTATTCAAATACTTTACTCAGAACTGAGTGGACTGAGCCCAAGCTGGCCACAAGTCCCTGACTCAAACTTAACCGAGCCCATGTGCTCACAATCTTTTAATTGGTCTTAGTCCCAAATATGACTACAGATCTCCCAACCAACATTGGTTCAAGAGTACATCTCTTCATACCTCTGATACATGTCATTGTAATTCTTCAACGTCTTCAGAGAGATGGAGGGTTCCAATAACCGATAACTTTTGGTGCATCCCCGAACAGTTAAACCAAAACCATACAGACTATGATGTCTTTAAACCTCACAGACCATGACGTCTTTAAACCAGACTATGATGTCTCTAAACAATAGACCATAATGTCCTTAAACTAACAATGGACCGCAATGTTCTTAAACTAACAATGGACCATAATGTCCTTAAGCTAACTATGGACCGCAATGTCCTTAAACTAAACTTTAGACCGTAATTTCCCTAAACTAACAATGGACTGTAATGTCCTTAAACTAATAACGGACCGCGATGTCCTTAAACTAAACTTCATGGACTATGATGTCCTTAAACTGAAAACCCTACAGACTATGATATTTTTAAACTTCACGGACTATGACGTCCTTAAACTCATGGACTATGACGTCCTTAAACTAATGGACCACAATGTCCCTAAACTAAAACGATAGAGTCCAAATACTTTTTTGTTGGATCTAAATGATCCCAAATCCTGTTGAGTAGATCTTAGTCTAAAACTACACTAACGTATCCTCAACAAACGTTTAAGTTGATCTTAATCTAAAACAAAATTAACGATCCTTAAACCAACCCAAACCCAAATCTAAGAAAATACAGATTTGGACTAATCCACGCCTTACGGGCGACAACATAAATTAGTCTCCGTATACAATACACGGGCAACCAAAAATAAAACAAATGCACACGACACGAAGTGACCATCTGAAGAAGGAGAAAGTGGTTACCGCTATGCGGTAGCGTAATTAACTGCAGGGGCTTGCGCCTGCAGGGAAGAGCGTCCCCACAATAAAAAAACCCTCGTATATGAGAGGGAATCTGACGAAGTCTGCTACATCGGCCGCATCCATCCAAACCTCTGACACACTATGCCATAAATCAACTGGGCATTTTCAGAAAGGTGGATAGATAAAACCAAATAGCATCTGCCCCCAAAATTCAGGCCGGATGTCCCAACGTCCCGGTCGCGTCTTTCGGCGGAGTACAGATTCTGGCACGCCCGGTGGGACCTTTTCCTCTTTCCACTCCACACTTCGTGTGTCGTGTTCATGAATGAATCGCGGTTTAATGTGGTTGCCTCTGGATTCGAGGTACTAAGATTTGGTGTCTTGCTCCCGTGCAGAAAAAATGGCTTCCAACTGCACTAGCTGCAACAACAACTCTCACTCCGTCCTCACCGGAGGAGTGACCTATGGGCCCCAAGCGGCCTCCATTTTCGCCATGCCAGTGGAACAGGTGACTCAGGCCACTACTGGACTGTTCTTTAGGACCATGATCCCATCGGCAATCTTCAGCGTCCGAATTCCAGTACAAGAAGCTCCGAAGAAGTCGGTCTTTGATCGGCTTGAAACTGCAGCGGCCCCTCTCAGCGGGTCGTCCAATTCCAGTGTCTCGGTCTTTGACAGGCTGGGCCAAAGCTCAAGTAGGCCCGCGAAGAGGCTTGCGATATCAGAGAAGGCCACTCCAACTCCTGCTACAGTTGAAGTTGTCCAAGCTGCTCTCCCTATTCAAAGGTCGGCTTTCGACAGGTTGACCATTCCCGCTCAGCGGACGTCTGTCTTCAACAGGCTAATGGCGACAACCGCCCTTCATCAGAGTAGGGGGCATGAAGAAGCTCACCCAACAGCAGAGGTGGTCCCGGCCGCTAGACATGCTCGACGTCGCCACTGGCGCCGAGTGAGGAAAGCTGGGGGTAGCTCTCCCTCTGGACTTACCCCACCAGCTCCGACGGTGGAAATTGACGCTGCTGTTCCAACTGCGAACAGCTTTGAACCACTCAGGAGGGTGCGCAAGAACTCTCCAACTTCCATGTTGAAAAGGTCCCCTCTACCTGTGGAGAACATTGCGCAGGCGAAGCAGGAGCAGCCTCCTCAGCGGCTGTCTTCCAAAATCCACAAGGTCTGGTGGAGAGTCCAAGACTCCGTAATCGATAAGGACTACTCCCACTGACAAAAGAAAATGAAGACTCAACAAGAGGAGGACCATCCCTCTGCCTTGCCACGCAAGGTGTCGTCTGCACGGGTGCCTACATCAACAGCCCCCTCAACTTCAACCGTCCATAAAAAGAGGAGGGTGGAGAAGATCCCTATGCCCGCGACAAATCTCAGGGGCACTGAACCCAGATGCCCCAAGTCTGGGGGCATGGTGGTGCATACTGTTTATATGGCTTCCGGGAAAGAGGAGAGCCGCGCTTCCGGGGGTCACCGACCACTCACCCGATCCGTAACAAAAGCCTAGGAGCAACAATAGAAGCTCCAGGAAATGTTGACAACGATGGACGCACTCACTGGGCCAAAAGAAAGCCCGGAGATATCGTTGGAGCAACGCCAAGAGTAAGAAACCGATGCCGAGTTCCTCCACGGAAAGCTTGAGAAGAAAGATAAAGAAGCCGCGGAATAAGCGGCCAACATAAAACAAATGGCGCTATTGTTCTAGGACATGGTGGGCATGATGATCCAGCCGGACCTTCCAGCTGAGGAGCCTCCGGTGATCATTGAAGACGATGGAGGGGAGACATCAAACCCTCTTCCGGCCTTTTTAGAAGCAAAAGAGGAAACAATCTCAAAAGCCGTGCTGGATGATTTTATAGCTCAACAGATACGAGCTCGTCAAGCGAATGAAGCTGCTGGCCAAGTCGTCAGAATGGGGCGACCATATCCCAGCTGGTACAATCAAATCAAATACCCGCCAGGATATACAATCCCTCAATTTCATGTATACAAGGGGACGGGGATCCCCCACCAGCATGTCGCCCAGTTCAGGGCTCTATATGGCAACACCGGAGGTGACGATAAGCTACTGCTTCGCCAATTCATCGGCAGCTTATCGGAGACGGCCTTTGAATGGTATTCGGAGCTTCCCAACGACTCCATCAAAACATTCACGGAGATGGAGCTGTTATTCACCCAGCGTTTCGCAAGCACCAGCGAACGCACCCCAATCACGGCGTTGATCAATTCCAGGGTGAAGCCAGGCAAAACATGGGTTCAATATGCGATACGGTGGCGGAACCTGTGGTCAAAGTGCGAACAACGCATCGAAGAAGCTCCTGTAGTAGGCATGTTCGTGGGTACCCTCGATCCGCAGGCGACCATATCCCAGTTCATGATGTTTTTCAAGCCGACTACCTTTCAGGCCTTGATTGACAAGCTGGCCCAAATGGACCAGATGGGCCTTAGACCGTCCTCTTCAAAGACGGTGTCTCGGAATGAAAAGGGCAAAGGGAAAGCGACCTTCGTCGCCAATGCTCAGCAACAGCCAAGTGGTCCAAAACTAGCTGATCGCCAGAACGATAGACATCGATTCTTCAACGAAAAGTTAAAACGTTCTTACTCGTTCCCTCGGGATAAGACAAAGAGACTGTTTGAATTGGCGGTGCACAATAGGCTCATCAATCTGCCGGATCCGAGGCGCCTACTGCAGCCGGTGACGTCAACAATCCCAACTACTGCCTCTACCACCGAGTAGTAGGCCACCCAATTGAAGATTGCTTCGTCTTCAAAGGCTGGATCAAGGACAAATACCAACAGGGCAAGTTTGCGCTATCCGAGAACTAGAAGGTAAGCCCGCCACAGCTGCACGCTCCTAAAAGGGTGGACACGCCGAGGGCATCATGCTCATTTATCGAAGAAGCTCCATAGGAGATCGCTCTTTCGGCCAAAACAAAAAGAATGTTGAAAGATCTTCAGACATGCCCGGCAATTAGGTGGAAAAGCCCGCTAGAACCCAAGGTCATTGAAGGAATGCTAAGAACGCGCCCGACACCAAGAGTTGGTAGCAATGGGCAAAATGCCCAGACCCAACCGTTAAAGTCTTTGAAGAAGAAGAAGACCAAAAAGCCCGCGCAGTCTGACGACAAACGCACGGACCTGCAAAAGCAGATTGATGCGTTGGAAGAATATAACCAGAAGATGCAAACCCCGATCACGCTCCAAGAATTTCTCAACAATATCCTTGAGAGCGCAGATAACGTCAATGATGAGGGAGACGACTCGTCGGAAGAATATGAGGATTATATGGTGAGTTGCCACATGATCTCTCATATGTCGCTAAATAGAGAAGAAGCTCACTCGGCGTTAGAAGACAACATAGAGGAGCCGGGGGCAGGATCAGAGCCAAAACCCTTAGAACCGTCTGACGAGATGATTGACATGCTGCTGGACGAAGCCCGTCAGAGGAGCAAAACTGATCGAGAGCGTGAAATGACCTTATTCGAAAGAGCCAGGTGTCGACATCGAGCTAAAGAAGTCGTGCTAGAGATGGGTCACGAAACACTCCAACCAGATCAAAGCACATCCGCGACAGACAAAAGTAAGCTTAAGACGAAGAAACGGTTCGCCAAAGCCTTATCCATAGGAATAAAGCTGCCACCTTTCAAAGGGAATGCTCCCGGCGGTATGCACCCTGATGAAGCGGATATACATCCTACCTATTGCTTATACTATCAGAGAATTGCACACCCTATCAGAGAATGCATGGCCTTTCAAAAATGGTGGCAGGGGTACGTCGCTCACTGGCAACATTTCAAGAGGATGAAGCGCAAAGCTCGTCGGGAGCGGAGAAGCACGACAGAGGAGCACGAACGAACTGCCGGCAATCATCACATGGTTGACGCCAGGGGATCGCAAGTTCCCACCTTCAGAAGCGATTCTGACGAAGACGTATCCCTTGGCCCTCTCTTCAAAGAATCTACCTCAGGAAATAAGGAAGAGATGAAGAACTGAGAGAACATTCAGCTGTGTAACCGCGCGTTTCCTTAAAAGAATCTAGGACCCACTAATAAGGGATCAAACAAAAAAGATAAGGGGAAAGAAAAAGTCCCCGAGGATATCGCCCTCGATGATCGAGTCGTCGAAGAGCTCACGGCCAAGGACCCGCCCAAGAAGAACAAAGTGGATTACAATGTCCTGGCGCATCTAAGGAAGATACCTTCACAGTTGAGCATTTTAGATGCCCTTCTGTTGTCTAAAGAGGCGTGAGATTCGCTGATCAGGGCATTACTAGAGCCCGGGCAGTTTCAAACTTTCCTTGTCGAAGAAAATATAAAGGACGAGCTGGAAAAAGTGCACACAGCTGACATCACTTTCGGTGATGAAGATCTCCTCCTCGGAACGTGCGAGCACAACCGTCGCTTGTATGTCACTGAGTACTTCCATGGCATCAAGATAAGGAAGATCTTAGTTGACAACGGGTCCTCTGTCAACCTCCTAAATGTGAGGGTGCTAAAAGAAATCTGCATGAGCGTTCAGCACCTCGCTCGGGATAAAATCACCATCTCCAAGTTTGACTCACAGTCATCACGGACGCTCGGGTCTGTAATACCGACATTACGTTTTGGGTTGCTCGTCACTGACATCAAATTTCATGTCATTGACGCCAAGACATGCTACAAAGATTTGCTCGGCAGGCCCTGGTTACACGAGCACAACATTATTCCTTCTACACAACACCAGTGTATGAAGTATTTCAAAGATGGTCTTGAGTACACCGTAACGGGGGAACTAAACCCATTTTCCATAAATGAAGTCCGCAAACACGAAGACGCCAAGTATTTCCTGCCAGACTTTGAAGACACGGAAAGATGCTGTAAACCGGAGAACAAGCAAAAAGGTATCACCACTATTCCGGTTTTCGGAAGTGACACCGAGGAGGAAGAAGAGATAGTCTATTCGGGGCCGTCCCAATGCAACAAGCCGAGACCATCTACCCCTATTCTGGTCTTCGGCAGCGACTCTGAAGATGAGGTCAACACGGTGTTCTCGGTCCGTTCATCGGTATAAGACCTCACTGGAGATGATCAGAGTTTATAGATCGCCATGGTTCCGCAGCAGCACTACAGAGAGCTTGATGCGCTCGATACATATGACGTGCAAGAGCTGCAGATATTCTACGTCCCTCCCAGACGAAGATATGAAATGGCGATCCTCTTTTATTGATCCGCAGAAACTAAAGTGGAGAAAGAAATCTGGCATGGTGCCAATTCCGCGCTTGACAGGCTCCAGCCCTGCCGGCTACCCAGATACTACACAGATGGATTAAAAAGGCTGTTAAAGCGCCAAGGCGTGCCCTTCAAGCAAACCGTGTAACAAGCTCAATTCTACAACAGGATCTGGAACGTCCCCGGAACTCAGCGCAAATTGCCTAACGGGAGGATGGAATCGATCGGGCTTGGATATGTCCAATCCAAGAAACAAGATTGATCCTCTAGCTGCCATGTCGTAATTGACCTCGATGAAGAAGGAGATGCTCTTTTAGAGGACGCCGACGTCGAACCAGAACGAGGTCCGGCCATAAAAATGCCGAGTCCGTCATTTGAAGAACAGATGGACAAGCTAATAAGGGAAGCGAGTCAAAAGGCTCGGAACGACCACAGTCGCGAAATGGCCATTTACGAGAAAGCCAGGACGCAACGCCTCCTTCAGCAGACTACGGAGAATGACGATGCCCTTCGCCGTCAGCCCGTCATGCACTCCCAAGACAAGAAAAAGGGCCGACGTAGAGGCAAAAACAAGTTAAAGAACGGAGAAAATGTTCGACAGCGGCAAAACGAACCTAAAAGGCCACGCAATCAAGAAAAGGTCAGCCGGAATCCGTCTCTAATGAAAAAGATGGGTTGAGTATATTCTTTCCCTCGAGACAAGACAAGGAGAATCTTTGATCTTGTCATCAAACATCAAATGATGACACTCCCGGAGTCTCGGCACCCCGATCAAGCAAGTGAGGTTCATCACCCAGACTATTGCTCCTATCACCGAACGATAGGACATCCTCTTGAAGACTGCTTTATCTTCAAGAACTGGGTTGAAGAACAGTACCAGCAATGCGGGTTCGCTCTATCCGACAGTTGGAGGGTAACCCCACCACAAAAGCGCGAGTCAAAAGCAACGTATATGGCAAGAATAGAACCGGATCAACATCGGTCTTGGAAATGGTCTCGTACCTGCCACGTGATAATGCTGATAGAAGAAGGAGTGTCTGGGAATATGGATGACCTCTCCTGGTGCTTCAAAAATATGGATGAAGATGAGTTGATCTCAGAGTTTCCACCAGCGCCAAAAGAGCTGGAAAATGGAATACATAATACTGCGGACAACCTAAGGAAAATCGACTTGGGGACGGCAAAGGACCCGCGGCCTACGTTCGTCAGTGAACTGCTGTCCGAAGAACAGGTGGCTACGCTAAAAAGCGTGCTCATACAATATAAAGACTGCTTCGCATGGAACTATTCCGAGATGCGGGAGTTAGATCCAAAAATAGCTGTGCATAAATTGGCGACATCCCCGGACGTCAAGCTAGTCAAACAAGCACCAAGAAGAATGCGGCTCGAACTTGAGATGAGTATCAACGCTGAAGTCAAGAAGCTAATCGACTCCGGCTTCATCCAAGAAGTTCAGTGTCCCGAGTGGATCGCCAACATTGTCCCAGTGATGAAGAAAAATGGGACGGTGCGCATCTGCGTGGACTTTCGGGACCTCAACAAAGCCTGTCCGAAGGATGATTTTCCCGTGCCGGTGACCGAGCTGAAGATAGACAACACGTCCACTCATGAAGTCTTCTCCTTGATGGATGGCTCATCAGGGTACAATCAAATAAAGATGCACCCCGAAGACCAAAAGCATACCGCTTTCTGGACTCCTCTGGGTATATTCTGCTACAAAGTGATGCCTTTCGGCCTGAAGAATTCCGGCGCTACCTATCAGAGAGCCATGACGAAGATTTTCGATGACCTCATACATGAAATCGTCGAATGCTATATAGATGACCTCATGATGAAAAGCAAATCATATGAGGAACACTGGGAGCATTTGAAAATAGTGTTCCAGCGTCTTCGGAAACTCAACCTGAAGATGAACCCTTTGAAATGCGCATTCGGAGTCTCCTCGGGCAAATTCCTGGGGTTCATCATCCAACACCGGGGCATCAAAATAGATCCATCAAAGATCAAGGCGATTATGGAAATACCTCCGCCAAGAACTCTCAAGCAATTGCGGTCTCTCCAAGAAAAGCTCGCGTATATCCGGCGGTTCATAGCCAATCTCTCCGGAAAATGCTGTCCCTACAGTCATCTGATGAAGAAGGGGACTCCGTTCGTTTGGGATCGCAAATGCCAAGGCGCACTGGACGAAATCAAGCAATACCTGTAGAATCCGCCGGTACTGACCGCTTCGGTCAAGGGAAAGCCCTTCATTCTGTACACAACAGCCCTTGAAGATTCTTTAGACGCGTTATGGGCACAAGAGAATGACCAAGGGAAAGAGAAAGCCCTTTACTATTTGAGCTGAGTTCTCTTGGGGGTAGAAAACAACTACTCCCCTATCGAAAAACACTGCCTGGCATTAATCTTCGTGATAACGAAGCTCAGACACAATGCGTTGGCGCACGAGGTCCATCTCATATCAAAAGTGGATCCTCTCAAGTATTTGATGTCGAGAGCCATACTAACGGGACGGCTTGCTAAATGGGCCCTACTCTTAATGGAGTTCTCGATAACATATAGACCTCTCAAGGCAGTGAAAGGCCAGGCCATCACCGACTTCTTTGCTGAGCACCCGATACCTGACGACTCACCTTTAAATTGTGAACTGCCAGACGAGCATGCGTTTGACACGGTCAATGGGGAGAAAGGAGGAAGTGATACCCGATGGGAACTCTACTTCGACGGGTCATCTTCCATGAAGAAGAGAAAGCACAACACCCCTACAATCAAATCAGGGGTATGCCTTATCTTCGTGACTCCATAAGGAGGGATAATGCGCTTTGCATTTTTCTTGAAAGAGCCGAGGACAAAGAATGAAGCAGAATATGAAGTTTTGATAGCAGGTCTTGAGATCGCTGTTGACATGGGAATCGAAGACCTCCTCATATACGGAGACTCCCAGCTGGTCGTCAGTCAAGTAAACGGCGACTTTCAAACGTGCAAACCAAAGTTGGTAAAATACGGTGAAAGAGTGCAATAACTGTTGACTCAAATCCTTTCCTACGTCCTGGAAAGTATACCGTGTACAGAAAATAGCAAAGCGAACACATTAGACAAACTCGCCAAAGAACTGGCTGACGAAAACCTCGATGATGTAAGGATCGTTGTACAAAGCCGTCGGGTTCTCGCACCGGCAAAAATATCTCCGGAGTCGTCTAAGGAAAAGGAAGCGACCGAGCAGACAGACCTACAAATAGAGAACCGAGAAAAGGCTAAGGATTGGAGGAAAGTCTTCATAGACTACTTCAAATCCCGTTGAACGCCTGAAGATGCCTCCTCAAGATACCGGCTCATAAAACGAGCTCTTTCTTTCGCCTTCGTCGATGATACTTTATATAAGAGATCATTCGGCTCTTTGTGGCTGAGATGCCTGGGACCGGAAGAAGCAAAGAGAGTCGTCCAACAAACTCACGACGGACTCTGCGGTTCTCATCAAGCCGGGCCAAAGATGAAGCTGAAGATCAAAAGGATAGGCTATTATTGGCCCACGATGATTCAGGATTGTCTCAAATACGCGAAGCAGTGCCACTCGTGCTAAATCCATGGAGACTTCATCCACCAGCATCCAAACCCGCTACACCCAACGGTGGCTACCTAGCCGTTCAAAATGTGGGGAACCGACATAATTGGGCATATCGAACCAGCGTCATTCAGAGAACATCGGTTTATAATGGCGACAACCGATTACTTCTCTAAGTGGGCAGAAGCAGTACCGTTAAGAGAAGTGAAGACGGAGAATATTCTCCATTTCTTCAAGACACACGTCATCTATTAGTTCGGCACTCTATGACGGATTATCTCCGATAACGGGCCGGCCTACTGAAGTCACAAGATCAGCCGCTTCGCACAGCAGCATAACATAGACTGGAGATACTCTTCGGTTTATAATCTCCGAGCTAACGGTCTAGCTGAGGCTTTCAACAAGATCTTGACAAAGATCATAAAGAAGACGGCGTCTAAAAATAAGAAGGACTGACACGAGAGACTGCATGAAGCTCTCTGGGCGTATCAGACCACGTTCAAAACGGCCACAAACACAACGCCGTACGCATTGGTATTCGGCGCTGAAGCAGTACTCCTCTTAGAGATAGAGCTACCCTCTCTACGAGTGGTGGTTCATTACGAGCTAACAGACGAGAAGAATGCTCACCTTCGGGTTGAGGAGCTCGACGCCCTCGAAAAAGCTCATCTCATGGCTCAGCAAAACTTGGAGGCTTACAAATCAAAAATGATGCGCTCATACGAGAGATTGACTAGGCCGAGAACATTTCGCCAAGGCGAACTCGTGCTAGTGGTCAAGAGACCTATGATCCCCAATCGTGCCAAACGGGGGAAATTCGAGCCGAGCTATGAGGGCTCGTACATTATAGACAAAGTCTATCAAGGTGGGGCTTACTTGCTCATGGATATGCACGGCGAAAGACCCTTCCGGCCAATAAACAGCCGGTTCCTTAAGAAATACTATGCCTGACGAGTCACGGCCTGAGTTAATGATAGATGACGACGCCTATGTCCGCTCGCTATCTTCCCAAGCCTAAACTCTATGAGTAGTATCCAGCAAAACCGTTGTCTCCAAAATGGATACTTTGGACCGAAACGTCCCTAAACTAACAATGGACCGAAACGTCCATAAACTAACGATGGACCGAAACGTCCATAAACTAGCTGCAAACTGCAAAATCCTCAGGCTGACCTGGCAAAAAATATATATATAAAAAATAAAAATAAAAAATAAATAAAATAAAGGAAAATAAAGGAAAAACAGTATGTCCACAAGCGAAATGGGCACGGATGAAAACCCAAAAGGGCTCCGTGAGTAAAAACAGCAGGGCTACCGGCGAGTTTGTGAAAACCCGAAAGGGCGCAGACTCGTAAAAAAATCATTCATGTACACTTGCAGGGTCCTCTCGACCTTGTAAGGAGAAAACACCTGCGTGAGATCCTTACGACTCACATGGGAGCAATACCCTTAGGGATCCCCACGATTCCTAAGGAGAAATTACACTTACGAGATCCTAATGACTCGTAAGGAGAACCCTCTTATGAGACCCTCACGGTTCATAGAATTCAAAAGCCTTAAGCTATAGGGATCTGAACCTGTTCTTAAGCCATCACATTTCTCAAACTGCCCTACAAGCGGTTCAATATTGACCCTTGTATACAATCTACGGGCACGAATAAAACGTCTCCCTCGCCAAGTCCCACCAACGACGAGGAATGTCCTCATGTTGTGAACGGCACTTGTAAGTCCTCTTGACTTATAAGAAGAAAACACTCTTGTAAGATCCTTACGACTTATAAGAGAACAAACACTTAGGAGTCCTCACGATTTCTAAGGAGAAATTACATTTACGAGATCCTAACGACTCGTAAAGAGAACCCTCTTATGAGACCTTCACGGCTCAAAGGATTCAAAAGCCTTAAGCTGCAGGGACCTGGACCTGTTCTTAAGCCATCATATCCCTCAAACCGCCCTACAAGCGGTTCAATATTGGCCCTTGTATACAATCCACGGGCATAAATAAGCGTTCCTTCGCCCGGTTCCACCAATGGTGTGAAATTTCGGCGAACAACATTTGCAAGATCCTCTCGACTTGCAAGGAGAAAATGCTCTTATGAGATCCTTACGACTTACAGGAGAAAATATCATTTAGGAATCCTCACGATTCTTAAGGAGAAAATATACTTACGAGATCCTCACGACTTGTAAGGAGAAAACCCTTTATGAGACCCTTACGGCTCATGAAGTTAAAAAGCCTTAGTTGGCAGGACCCTAACCCTGTCTACTAAGCCATCCTTGCTTAAATCAGCAACGGCGAATGATGATTCGCTCCTGGCAACATTCCAGTAGCAGCGATGCTGATGCCTAAATCGGTAATAAAATCCAAGTCTATAAATGGCAAGTGATGATTCGCACCCGGCACCATGTCCCGGTACAGCAATGCTGAAGTCGAATTCAATCCCTGACCTCCCTGTCATAAAGCAACGCTTCGATATGGATACATGTCAACCTCTGACCTCCCTGTCGTCAAGAAACACTTCGACACGGATACATGTCAATCCCTGACCTCCCTGTCGTCAAGCAACGCTTCGACACGGATACATGTCAACCCTTGACCTCCCTGTCGTCAAGCAACGCTTCGACTCGGATACATGTCAACCCCTGACCTCCCTATCATCAAGCAACGCTTCGACACGGATACATGTCAACCCCTGACCTCCCTGTCGTAAAGCAACGCTTCGACACAGATACATGTCAACCCCTGACCTCCCTGTCATCAAGCAACGCTTTGACTCGGATATATGTCAACCCCTGACCTCCCTGCCGTAAAGCAATGCTTCGACATGGATACATGTCAACCCCTGACATGTAGCCCCTGACCTCCCTGTCGTCAAGAAACACTTCGACACGGATACATGTCAACCCCTGACCTCCCTGTCGTCAAGAAATGCTTCGACACGGATACATGTCAATCCCTGACCTCCCTGTCGTCAAGCAATGCTTCGAATCGGATACATGTCAACCCCTGATCTCCCTATCGTCAAGCAATACTTAGACTCGGAAACATGTCAACTCATAACCTCCCTGCCGGAGCAATGCTCCGTTTCGGAAATAAATCAACCCACGAACATCTCAACCCACTCTTGTGAGATCCTTACGACTCTAAAGAGAAAACGCACTTAGGAATCCTCACGACTCCTAAGGAGAAAATACACTTACAGGATCCTCTCGACTCGTAGGGAGAAAAGTCTTTATGAGACACTCACAGCTCATAAAGTTGAAAAGTCTTAGGCGGCAGACCTGAACCTGTTTCCTAAGCCATCGCTACCCCATAAAGAGTTCAGGATGAACTGTTATCTACCATCTATGGGCTACACTTGCCAAAGCTACATGCCACGGAAATGGAGTAGTTGTAAGTGCACGGCGGCGCCCCGGCCGTCAATCCGACGCCGGAATGCGGAAGCGGTGAATAACTTAAATTTTTGCGGACTTAGCAAACCGGCACCACCGCGCACTATAACCCGGATCGAACCATTAACAAGTCTAAGCTAACTAGAAGATGGGAAAGAGATTTATACCGACGATCCAAGTCCTCCGGTCTTCATCTCCACTCCGATCTCCTCGCGGGATCTTCGGTCGTCGCCTCCTTGCCGGAAGGGCACCACATCGCCTGTATCTTTTACGGGCTCCCACCTCAATACCGAGGCAACTCGGGCGCGAAGTTGGCTAGCCGACGCGCCCAAGATATGCTGTAGAATAATGTAGAATCGTTGTCTCTTTGGGGTTTAATATGGTTGCCATGATGGAGGAATTTATCACAAGGATTATTCATGAAGGATTGAAGAAAATTGGAGCATCTCATGGAAAATGAGCTCTGCCCTCACAACAAAAAAAAAGCTCTCAGGAAAAATAAGAATGAAGCCAGCCTTCTCTGGAGAAATGCAACCAAATCTATATAAATTAATTCACACCTCAAGCAAGAATCTACAGCACTCTCTTTAAGCTCTTAATTAATCCATTATGTCACTATTCACACTTGAAAAGGCCGGCCCCCTAAAAGTCTCCTGCACACTCCATTAAAGCAATACCATTTATCATCCATTCCCATTAATTAACCAAGGAAAAATTCCACCCAAAAAATTAATCCTTACCCCATGCCTAAACAGTGGCCGGTCAACCATCATCCATCACAATCCCATACTCCATCAAGTCCCAATTAATGCAAGAATGGTCCAAAAGAAAAGATGCAATCATATCAATCCTTTTGCAATAAACCCCCTCAACAAAATGTTAATTGCAAATTTGCAATTAACACCCCCAACGAAAAGTCCGACCGGGAAGGAAAAAGAGAAAACCGGCCGGAACGGAATGCAAACTGGCAACCCCAGAAAACTGGTCCCGTAATAAATTACAGGAAAACCCCGATACTGTGCATACACACCCGCATCTGTATTCCGTCCGGATACAAATGCAAAAAGACAAAACTACATTATCTAATACTAAGATCCGGCTTAAGCCAAAGCCGGCTAGTAAAAACCGTCCGATCACGATCCGTGCAATACCGCACGTATCTGATCGAACCCTGCCATATCTCCATACGGCCTCTACAGCGTTTCGCCCGAAACTTGAGTAACTGAAAGTGTGGTGGACTCTAAAGACTCGTCAATACTATGGCTGTGGATTTAACCACTAGCCCGTCAGAGGTATAAGCCAATACGTAACGGGCCACCAGCTATTGACCAAATGGGACGTCGATGAGGAAGCTCACCCCGACACCCAACTGAGCCTGTCAGTGACAATATCCGTGCAGTCCGGTCCGTTCGTCTATGAGTATCGCATGGCGGGCCTAGGGGGTTGGTAAAAGTCAGACCCCCAAAAGCGGTACAAGTCGTGTCGGAGTGTAGCCCAGAACACCCTGAGATACTACTGGAATACCTACCAGTAAATCTCCTTGCCTTGGCCAAGGACTTTGTGTAATGGCTCTCCTAGACACAGCACGACCTCACCCCTAATACCGGGAGAGACGAACCCCTGAAGATACGCTCACTGCCTCCATGTGGCTCGGGACTGTACCCAACTAAAACCTGTTTGCACGACTCCTTTGAGCCGTGGTAGGGTAGTAATCAAAGTACAGTGGGAACTCACACGAGACAAATGACGATCCCCAGGTCGATGAACTAACCTGCACACATGTCACCAGGGAACTGCCATCTGACGTCTGGTATATGACCAACTAGCATGTTCCCGGCGAGTCCTGTCCGGTGTACTCATAACCCAATGAGCACCTGTATACATCTTAGGTGATCCAACTGACACCAGTGGCTTGTGAGACCGGCCACCGCCCCTCGTCGGGGTCTCGACTGTATACACTAGTCTACTAATGGAGTATCGATGCCCGGTCTCGAAACTCCCACGACTAGGGACCTTTTAAGGATATGCTTATAGACCCCCAGCTCCCACTTATATGATCGCCCTCATACTGCTGGTGGTCAAGCAAGAATCCTAGGGGCTCTATCAACGTGTAATAGCGACGTGTCAGGTCACCTAAAGCAGTACACGATGATAAAGGTAAACCAGATAGCATACTATCATCTCGAGTAAGACTGTCCTACCGGGATAGGTCCTCCCTCAATCATTATAATCACGTACCTGTGACCTAATAATTGACTCTGAGGGCACTACCTCCAACAATCTCCCACTTGCACTCAAGGCTAATTATTGCGATGTCGCATACTCACAGCCCGTGTGATACCGAACATCCAACTCCTCTACTAGTCAGTCTCACAAAGCTCGTTTGCGAAACTATTGCGTTCGAGGAATAGCCTCAGTGAGTGGATCCGCCTTGTTGTTTCTTTCTATGTCTCTCTATATCTCAAGTTCGCGGAGAAAGCCATCTCCCGAAATGAGCAATACCTGTCTTAGAATGTGTCTGGATGTCTGATGGGACATAGCTCATAAATGAACTCCAAATCCAAACTTCTTAGACTGTATCGTCAACTGAACTTAATCAGTATCCTGCGCGCCATGCCTCCCTCAGTATTGCCTTGGATCACCTGTCCAAAATACTGCCCCTCGTTAGAGGGAAAACTATAACTCTGACAACCTCCTTGTCGTCCATGTCACCTTGGAAGCCTGGAATGATAACCGTCTCCTGAATGAGGCTGTCGTTATCATATCCCTAGAACATCCACTTATGTTCTAAAACTGCTTCCGACTGTTTCTCCAGGATTGGATTAATGTCAACTTATTGCATCTAGTGCAAGAACAACATCTGGTGTGGTACTTGACATCTCACGATTGACTCAATTGCCTGAGCAAGTGATCTGCCAATCATGCCCGTCCCTCTCCCTTTTAGTCTGTAAGACACTTTTGGAGAGGGTGACTCCATTACCTGCAGGTACACTACCGTGCCAGGAGTCGTCCATCCTAAATACTCTTAGAATGCTGTCAAGTACCCTGATTGGGAAACCACCCAAATCTAGATCTAAAACCATAGATCTAGTAACCAGTATGTCTGATAAAATCCATTTCCTTTTTGGAGAAACCACTGTGTGACGACCAAAGTATAACCGATTGTAGTGTAGGAGTTTCTTTTCCTACTCTGTGTATAACATCCAAATACCAGGATATCACACCCTACTACCTTCTCAACAGATCCATCCCCTATTCTGACGAAGTCAAACCCATGACTGTTACGTCAGAAATAGATGATCTATCTCCGCTACATCTGCTCTAGTCTATAAATAGACATAAGCTACCTGTCCACCAATGCTTCCGCTGCTCCCACTGACTACGACAACCCTCTGGCAGAGTCATATACACGTACATTTCTAAAACTAGTTTTAGAACGACGCTATACTCATCCTCCCGCCGGGTCTCGTAACCTGGAACAACAGCAATGGCAATTGTGGGTAAACAAGAACTTCCCTGTCACCGTCCTTGAGGCCACCGTAGTGCCTCTCGGGTGCCTGAAGTTACCCACCTTATCTGCGGAGTGGCCAATGGAATGTCAATCCAGATTGAATCTTTAGGTTCCTTATCAAATCTTCAGTAATCGTTTGTGGTTCTGGAATCACTTCCAGTTCTACCATACTCCCACTACTGTTTTCTGAAAAAATCCATTTTTAATAAAACTGTGGCGAGTCTAGAACAATATCGCTATTGTTCATCCAGATGGTAGAAAATCAACCCTCGTCATAGCCTGGGTCAACCCACAAACAGCCATTACAGAAACGTGCCTAGAGTTGTCCAATATCTGGTTTTAAGCATAAACCGGACAACTCCCCGTACCTTAACATCATTAAGATATGAACTGTTCTATATCCAATATAGAATCAGAGGCACTGATTTATTTGAACCAGATTCACATCATGCAGCTGTCTCCAGTGCATGTCAACTAAATGGAAAGAGGCCGATCAGCGTTACTCAACTTAGGAATACTTCCAATTATGAGTAACCTGAAAGAGAAGCAAGATCTCTTTATCATTACTATCAACTGAATACCATTCACAAGTATCTACATCTTCGATCTCTTTGAAGAATCCCGATACTTGCTACACCTGGTTCTCTACTCTATTCAAATACCTGTAACTTCTCAAAATTCGGACCCTGTGTTTCCACGAAACACCGGTCTATAAACTAGAGAAGTCATAAGTAAACCGAATATAGTACGAGGACCTACCCCTCTGTCCTGATGGACACTGGACAACATACAATACTCTGTATAAGTCCGCTGAGTCTAACAACTCTTTCACTGTGTGTCGTAGGTTGAAAACTGTACTTATGGTTAAGAAGAATTACACTGCTGTTTAATGCTCCTTACCTAACCATCCACTGATATAGGTAAATGTCATCGACATAATATCAAAAGGTATATCTCACTCTATGGAAATAGACGTACAGATATATCAATTTGAGATTGGTGCATAACAGCGGATATTCAAAACCAAATATTTGCCGACCGGCAAACAGCCCAGATGATCTCCTCAAATATCACCGATTACAACGAATCCCGATATAATGAGGATGATCACCCAATTCCCAATAACTTACTCCCACTCATCATCTGTAAAACTATACAGATGCGAGAATCAAACTTGGTAAATACATACCCTGAAGCAAGTGTCCAATCGGGAAATCAGTTTTCTTTTAACAGTACACAGTTGAACCTGAAACATTGAAATGTTTCGATGGGGTATCCTGGTATTCCTAGTAATGCCTCTACCATTATCCAGATTCACAACTATAACCGTATAATTCTTTGCCACCTCTCCAAATCCCTTCATATGTCTTTAGTCATTACCTTCTGTACACCCCTTTGGGCCAAATGGTTTTCTTCTTTCCCTACCGTTCGGCACCAGCCTATGGTTTGGAAGAAGACTATCCAATAAGCATAATGGGTGTACTGTCCTAGTCCTAGGAACACTCGCAATGCGAGAGAAGGTGAAGATAAAAGGCACCTGAATGTACTTTATTCCTATTTCTCCTGGACCAGAATCCATCCCCGAACTGGAACAAGTTCCTTTCGAGTTCGTATATAACCATACGATGGAATATCCAATAAATTGTGGATCTTCGTAGTGATACGGAGTGTCCTGGAGAAATACAAAGGTGATTTTAGGATTGGCGAAGAAATACCTGGTTTGGTCATGAATATCTGTTGCAATTTACTTTGCCCTCTTACTAATCCCTTGCTTTGTCTGAACTTAATACCTTCTGCACACCATCGTTATGCTAATTGGTTTTCTTCATTCCCTACCGGTCGGCACCAGCCTATGGTTTGGAAGAAGACTATCCAATTTGCGTAATAGGTGTACTACTCCTAAACCAAGGAGTACTCGCAACCTGAGAGAAGGTGAAAAAGAAAAGGCAACTGAATAATCCTATCCGTTTTCTCCAGAACCGGAAACCATCCTCGAATTCCTTCGAGTTCGTATATAACCATACGATGGTTTTGTCCAATGGAAGTGGACGTTCGTAGTAATACGGGGTGTCCTGGAGAAAAGGGTAAAAGTAGGAGTGGCAATGAGGTCTGCAACTCTGACAATCCAAAAGCCAGTGTTAGGAAGGTTCGGTCAACTTGGTCACTGAGTCATAGTCTTAGGGTCGGGTCAATGGTCGCTGCCAAAGAGAGAGAGAAAAGAAACACTCAGCGTGCACTCTAACCTAGATCAGAATGGTTACCAATTTATCTAATCTGGAATCCTCCCACTGTACCTCAAATTCTCCTCCAAACCTGAAAGAAGAATTAGTCGGGGTCACCCGAGGAGTAAACTAACTCATCAGTGGGAATCGGGATCCAACTATCATCGTATGATAACGTGACGGAATCCGCTCACGGTATCACACTCCAGAAGGTATGCGCATATCTGGCAAGTTTCAGTACTTTTGAAACTCCCGATGTAATTTCTGCCCCATGCTCTTATGACCTTGACTTTGGCCAACATATCATAAGTCACATGTCAAGTTCTACCCGTCATTCTCCAGGTTAATTTGAATCCACCCGTACATACCCTTGACTTTGGCCAAAATGGCAGCACGACTGTCCCAAACCAACGCATCTATCTATGCTGCATATGAATACCCCAATAGCTACCAATCACTGTGCCTTGACTTTGGCCAACATACACAGCTTGAATACTATTGACCACCCATATGAAACGACGGAGGGCTACGAATGGTTTCTGGCGAAAACCTTTAACGTAAAGAACTTGATATCGTTGAAGGAACGGATAGCTTTTTAGAAAATATAGTGACGAAAACCTTTGCTAAAGAGGTCACTCCCGGTGAAGGGATCTCGGCTCTTTCCCCGTAGAATGGGGTGCAGGATATTCCAACTGAATACCACGGTGCAAAGCAAAAGTAATCGGCTATAGTGAAGTTAATGCCCTGACGCAAACTTCTGTCCAAGGGGTCACTCCCGGTGAAGGGATCTCGGCCCTTGCCTCGTCGACTGAGGAGCAGGATATTCTAAATGAATACCACGATGCAAAACAAAAGAGAACGTCCTTGCAATAACAGCTTTTAGAAAAGTGTTCCAACAACATCAGATAAGGTTTGTTTTTTAACTTGCATTGATCCGAATCAATGCAGTCCCATCAATTGATCACACCAAAAAGAACGAAAATATACTGATGTACGTATATGCCATCCGCATTCGCCACTGGGTCCCGTCATTACCCGTTAGGTTAGTTAACTAACGACAGAGCGGGGACTGGACTAGCGCGGATGTAAAACATATACAACATCTACTAATATATATACCAATATATAGTATTTCGCTCAAGGCGTGAATAAAATGCAACATCACAGAGAATGAACAGCATCACAGAAACAAAACAGATATCTGGGATCCCCGGGTTTCACAGAGCCGCTGAAACCCGACGTTCCCCTGGTCGTGTGGATAGCCTGTGCAATGAAATCCTAGACCCCTACGGGCGCGGCAAGTCACCCGCCAAAACCTGAAGCGAGGCAGCCCCCTTCAGCGCCGTGAATGGACCACCCAGCACTTCACGGAATCCGGCAACTTGGGCACCCCTCCTGGGTCAACCTGTACCCCCTACGAGTGCGGCGAATAGCCCGCCAATCCTAGAGTGAAGCCCCCTCCGTCCCAATGCCATGAGATGCGGGCTTGTTGCCCTCTAGAACCCGGCTATCCGTGCACCCCTCCGCGGGGTAATCCTAGTACAGAAAGTAAAATATACATACACCGGGTACATCGACCGCAACCAGGTCGTGCCCCAAAAGAATAATACAAACAGGCAGTGACGGCAGTCCACATGTCGGACGCTCGCCCCGCAAAATCAAATGTACATGATACAACAAAAACAGTACTAGCATTGCATCCAGGCTATCCCCACGACCGATCCGCAACAACACAGCAAATACATAGAACATCAACGTGAAAGTCACGTTCGCAAATCCGTCTAACCGGGCTATAGCAGTTAGACCGGATTTACCGATCGAGTGACATTCACGGTCGCAGATATAATGTAAATACTGTGAAAAATGTGTTTAAAAATTTTCCGATTGATCAAACAATTAACAAGTGGGCCCCAAAGAAAACTGTAGCACTCACAGAAACAATTGGCCCAACTTTAATATTCCAAAGCCCATATTTTAAGCCCAGAAGGCCTCTGTAAAAAAATGGTGAAGTGATGTGAATAGTGCGCGGCGGAAGGGCCGCACAAAGGGGGTTTTCGCGGCGGTTCCGCGCTCCAACTGTGGAGTCACTTCATCGAATTTTTACAGAGCTCTTAGATTTTCCAGTACATCAATATTTTACAACCTGAAAAATTTTTCGAGACCAAAATATTTCAACAGAAACTGATGTGAACAAAAAATACGGTTTTTGGAAATTTTGGTCGATCGGAAATGCAAACACATTACACAAAGCTAGACTAAGTTAATGGCGCGGCTCTGATACCACTGTAAGTGCACGGCGGCGCCCCGGCCGTCAATCCGACGCCGGAATGCGGAAGCGGTGAATAACTTAAATTTTTGCGGACTTAGCAAACCGGCACCACCGCGCACTATAACCCGGATCGAACCATTAACAAGTCTAAGCTAACTAGAAGATGGGAAAGAGATTTATACCGACGATCCAAGTCCTCCGGTCTTCATCTCCACTCCGATCTCCTCGCGGGATCTTCGGTCGTCGCCTCCTTGCCGGAAGGGCACCACATCGCCTGTATCTTTTACGGGCTCCCACCTCAATACCGAGGCAACTCGGGCGCGAAGTTGGCTAGCCGACGCGCCCAAGATATGCTGTAGAATAATGTAGAATCGTTGTCTCTTTGGGGTTTAATATGGTTGCCATGATGGAGGAATTTATCACAAGGATTATTCATGAAGGATTGAAGAAAATTGGAGCATCTCATGGAAAATGAGCTCTGCCCTCACAACAAAAAAAAGCTCTCAGGAAAAATAAGAATGAAGCCAGCCTTCTCTGGAGAAATGCAACCAAATCTATATAAATTAATTCACACCTCAAGCAAGAATCTACAGCACTCTCTTTAAGCTCTTAATTAATCCATTATGTCACTATTCACACTTGAAAAGGCCGGCCCCCTAAAAGTCTCCTGCACACTCCATTAAAGCAATACCATTTATCATCCATTCCCATTAATTAACCAAGGAAAAATTCCACCCAAAAAATTAATCCTTACCCCATGCCTAAACAGTGGCCGGTCAACCATCATCCATCACAATCCCATACTCCATCAAGTCCCAATTAATGCAAGAATGGTCCAAAAGAAAAGATGCAATCATATCAATCCTTTTGCAATAAACCCCCTCAACAAAATGTTAATTGCAAATTTGCAATTAACACCCCCAACGAAAAGTCCGACCGGGAAGGAAAAAGAGAAAACCGGCCGGAACGGAATGCAAACTGGCAACCCCAGAAAACTGGTCCCGTAATAAATTACAGGAAAACCCCGATACTGTGCATACACACCCGCATCTGTATTCCGTCCGGATACAAATGCAAAAAGACAAAACTACATTATCTAATACTAAGATCCGGCTTAAGCCAAAGCCGGCTAGTAAAAACCGTCCGATCACGATCCGTGCAATACCGCACGTATCTGATCGAACCCTGCCATATCTCCATACGGCCTCTACAGCGTTTCGCCCGAAACTTGAGTAACTGAAAGTGTGGTGGACTCTAAAGACTCGTCAATACTATGGCTGTGGATTTAACCACTAGCCCGTCAGAGGTATAAGCCAATACGTAACGGGCCACCAGCTATTGACCAAATGGGACGTCGATGAGGAAGCTCACCCCGACACCCAACTGAGCCTGTCAGTGACAATATCCGTGCAGTCCGGTCCGTTCGTCTATGAGTATCGCATGGCGGGCCTAGGGGGTTGGTAAAAGTCAGACCCCCAAAAGCGGTACAAGTCGTGTCGGAGTGTAGCCCAGAACACCCTGAGATACTACTGGAATACCTACCAGTAAATCTCCTTGCCTTGGCCAAGGACTTTGTGTAATGGCTCTCCTAGACACAGCACGACCTCACCCCCAATACCGGGAGAGACGAACCCCTGAAGATACGCTCACTGCCTCCATGTGGCTCGGGACTGTACCCAACTAAAACCTGTTTGCACGACTCCTTTGAGCCGTGGTAGGGTAGTAATCAAAGTACAGTGGGAACTCACACGAGACAAATGACGATCCCCAGGTCGATGAACTAACCTGCACACATGTCACCAGGGAACTGCCATCTGACGTCTGGTATATGACCAACTAGCATGTTCCCGGCGAGTCCTGTCCGGTGTACTCATAACCCAATGAGCACCTGTATACATCTTAGGTGATCCAACTGACACCAGTGGCTTGTGAGACCGGCCACCGCCCCTCGTCGGGGTCTCGACTGTATACACTAGTCTACTAATGGAGTATCGATGCCCGGTCTCGAAACTCCCACGACTAGGGACCTTTTAAGGATATGCTTATAGACCCCCAGCTCCCACTTATATGATCGCCCTCATACTGCTGGTGGTCAAGCAAGAATCCTAGGGGCTCTATCAACGTGTAATAGCGACGTGTCAGGTCACCTAAAGCAGTACACGATGATAAAGGTAAACCAGATAGCATACTATCATCTCGAGTAAGACTGTCCTACCGGGATAGGTCCTCCCTCAATCATTATAATCACGTACCTGTGACCTAATAATTGACTCTGAGGGCACTACCTCCAACAGTAGTTACTCATGAGTATATAAATTACTTCACGCAAGATTAAGACACAAAGAAATAGAAGAGTGCAGCTCATGGGGCAGAGGGTTTGGAACTATATCCCTTAACAGTTGAGATTTGAGTCAATGATAAATGACGACGCTTGTGTCCGCTCGCTATCTTCTTAGATCAAGATTCTGAAAGTTATATACCGACCTGAAACCGGTCATACGCTATGAATTACTCTGCAATACTTCACCCACGTACATACTTACGTGAGCAAAGTAGTGGGGGGTATTTGTTCCCGCCAAAATCTTCGGCCAAGAGCTATTTGTTCCTGTTTACGCCGGCTTAAGTTTCGTTTACAGATATGTGTGAAACCAGGCTCATTCATATACGCACATGCACACATAGAACACGTGTTCAACGATAAAAAGAAAGCATTTAATTGAACATTTCATTCTACAGGAAATAGATCACCATATATGGGATCAAAAGTACAGGGATTCACAAACTATGGAGAAAATTCTCTAACTCCCTCTCTGCCTTCTCTGCCATGGAAAAGCGGAGATCTTCACGAGGAGTAGCTACCCATCGGTCAGCACCGCACCCATCAGCAAAGGCGGACATGATGACCCGTTGAGCTCGTATCTAGCTTAGCAGCTGAACAGAGCGATCCCTCAAAGCTGCGGTAATCAAAAGTGCCTCGTGAAAGCACTCGATCTTGTCTTCCGCGGCGTCGAGCATTGTCGGAGTCATCTCCGCCGGATGAGGGGGAATATCATCGATCACGGATAATAAGACCATCTGGAGCCAAATGGAGCCGATGGGGAGAGGAGATCATCTATGAGTCAAGAACTCGTGCAGCACCGTATCGCATTGGTCATACGAAAGAGTAGGGTTCACCAAGCGTGCGGCAAAGCGAGGAACAACTTCCTCGATAGGTACCTCCCGTAGCTGCCGGCGAGCATGTGGGCAATTACAAGCCATAGCTCTTCTCTGTTAAAATGATTCTCTGAAAATGAGAGAGAAAAGAAGTATTGCTTCAGATTATGAAGGGATACATATAATTCTAGGCACAGAAAATGTTGTGCATGATGGAACTATTTCCAAGCTCTGGGAAAGAGAAATTTGACTCAGGAAAAGCGGAGAAGGAAGGTGAAAAGACAACTTCAGTAATGAGGCAACGCCTCACGTGCAAAGCATGAGAGCGTGAGCGCCAGGAGTGCCGGCCCCAGGAGTCAAAGACTCTGAGGCAGCGCCTCACGTGCAAAGCACGGGAGCGCTAGCGCCAAAAGTGTCAGCACCATGAGTCAAAGACTCTGAGGCAGCGCCTCAAGTGCAAAGCACGAGAGCGCCAGCACTAGAACTAAATGTTCACCACCGTTGGATAAAAGATCCAACGAAGATGATTAAAAATCATCAAATTATCAGAATAAAATTCTGTTGAGAAAATACTCCTCATATCTTTCCAAACAAAAAAGATTGTTCTCTGTAAATCAGAGCACCGTTGGATCAAAAATCCAATGGTGATTAAAATTCACCAAGATACAGAATAAGTTCTGTATGGGAAAATATTTTCCCAAATATTGTTAAAAACAAGAAGATTATCTTCTGTAAAACAGAAGCCCTTGGATCAAAGATCCAATGGTGGGATAAATTCTCAAATCAATTGGAGACCTCTCAATGAGAGATTTCCTTAACTGATTCAACAAATCAGCCTCCCCTATATAAAGGACCCAAGACTTCAAGTCTTGTAAAGAGAAACCTCCCTATAAGTTTCAATAAAGAAAAGGAGAAGAGCAAGCTTGAAGAAACTTCAAAGACGAGAGAAATTTCTTCTCGAGGTACATAAAAAATAGAAGAGAGATCATGGCATCTCCTCCATCTTTGAGAGTTTAACTCTCACATCAGAAGAACTTAGTTCTTTTTCAGATCATAGATCCAAAAGACAAAGTCTCCCATAAATAAAAACAGAAGAGATCATAGCATCTCTTCATAAAAAAACAGAAGAAGAAGAACTTAGTTCTTAGATCCATGAGTCAAAGTCTCTTATTAACGAGAACTTGATTCTCAGAGCACAGAATTGATCAGAACTTCCAAAAAAGTGCTTTAGCGCTCCAGGTCGGCGTTCAGCGCCAAGCGCATCACGTGCTCCTCACGTAGGCGCTATTTTATAATAAGCGCTTAAGCGCTCCAAAGTCTGGCGCTCAGCGCCGAGCGCACCACGCGCTCCTCACGTGGGCGCTACTTTATAATAAGCGCTTAAGCGCTCCAAGTCTGGCGCTCAGCGCCGAGCGCACCACGTGCTCCTCACGTGTGCGCCAGTTTATAAGAAGCGCCGCAGCGCTCCCAAACTGGCGCTCAGCGCCGAGCGCATCATGTGCTCCTCACGTGGACGCCCCTTTTATAAGAATCACTTTAGCGCTCCCAGTCTGGCGCTCAGCGCCAAGCGCACCACGTGCTACTCACATGGGCGCTGAGGAAACATAAAGCGCTCTGTACATAAGGCCCCATCGCCATAAAAAGTGTTTAACACTTAATGAAAGACAAAAAGGAAAAGGGATGTCCGAACCCAAATCAATTGTCAGCATTGTTGAATAAAAAGGGACTGAGCCCAAACAAATGTTCAACATTTTATTCAAAATGAGTGGACTGTGTCCAAACAAGTATTCAAATACTTTACTCAGAACTGAGTGGACTAAGACCAAGCTGGCCACAAGTCCCTGACTCAAACTTAACCGAGCCCATGTGCTCACAATCTTTTAATTGGTCTTAGTCCCAAATATGACTCCAGATCTCCCAACCAACATTGGTTTAGAGGTACATCTCTTCATACCTCTGATACATGTTGTAATTCTTCAACGTCTTCAGAGAGATGGAGGGTCCCAATAATCGATAACTTTTGGTGCATCCCCGAACGGTTAAACCAAAACCTTATAGACTATGATGTCTTTAAACCTTACAGACTATGACGTCTTTAAACCAGACTATGATGTCTCTAAACAATGGACCGTAATGTCCTTAAACTAACAATGGACCGCAATGTCATTAAACTAACAATGGACCGTAATGTCCTTAAACTAACTATGGACCGCAATGTCCTTAAACTAAACTTTGGACCGTAATGTCCTTAAACTAACAATGGACCGAAATGTCCTTAAACTAACAACGGACCGCGACGTCCTTAAACTAAACTTCATGGACTATGATGTCCTTAAACTGAAAACCCTATAGATTATGATGTCTTTAAACTTCATGGATTATGACTTCCTTAAACTCATGGACTATGATGTCTTTAAACTTATGGACCGCAATGTCCATAAACTAAAACGATAGAGTCCAAATACTCTTTCGTTGGATCTAAATGATCCCAAATCCTGTTGAGTAGATCTTAGTCTAAAACTAGACTAACGTATCCTCAACAAACGTTTAAGTTGATCTTAATCTAAAACAAGATTAACGATCCTTAAACCAACCCAAACCCAAATCTAAGAAAATATAGATTTTGACTAATCCACGCCCTACGGGTGACAACATAAATTAGTCTCCGTATACAATCCACGGGCAACCAAAAATAAAACAAATACACACGACACGAAGTGACCATCTGGAGAAGGAGAAAGTGGTTACCGCTATGCGGTAGCGTAATTAACTGCAGGGGCTTGCGCCTGCAGGGAAGAGCGTCCCCACAATAAAAAAACCACTCATACACGAGGGGGAATCTGACGAAGTCTGCTACATCGGCCGCATCCGTCTAAACCTCCGATACACGGTGCCATAAGTCAACTTGGCATTTTCGGAGAGGTGGACGGATAAAACCAAATAGCATCTGCCCCCAAAATTCAGGCCGGACGCCCCAACGTCCCGGTCGCGTCTTTCGGCGGAGTACAGAATTGTGGGGGAAGAAGTGGTGATGATGCGAGGAGACGTCGGCGATGAGGCTCCGGCGACGTGAGGGTGCTAGGGTCTCGTCGTCGGGGTTGAAGGGGAGAGGAAGAAGAAGAGGAGGAGATAGAGGCAGTGTTCGCAGCGACATGGAGGTCGACGGCGACGAGGCTAGTGCATGGGTTAGGGTTTTTGAGGAGGTGGCGGGAACGTGGGGGCGAAGAAGAGAGAGGGGGACGTAGGGAAAGTAAAGAATAGGGTTTATAAAAATATTATATAATATATAATATATATTTATGAGTGGAGAGAGACAGAGAGATGGTGAAAGGTATCGGGTCGGGTTCAAAGAAAAGAAAAGGAAAAGGCTGGGTTTTGGGTGAAGGGTTAGGGTTTAAAAGTTTAAAAAATATATGGAAAAATAAGTGGAAAATATTTGGGAATAAATTAAATAGAATAACATACGAAATACGGATATTATAGTACAAAATAAACTGGGTATTACAAAGATCTACGACAACATTACTGGTGGCATGGAATGAAGCGTGAAGTAGCCAGAAGCGTAGCCAAATGTTTGGTGTATCAGCAAGTGAATGCTGAATATCACAGAACTGTTGGTTTACTTCAACCGTTACCTATTCCAGAATGGAAATAGCAACGCATCACTATGGACTTCGTGACTGCACTCCCTTGTAGCACGAAAGGTAACGATGCGGTATGGGTTATTGTGGATCAACTCACTACGTCGGCTCACTTCATCCTATTTTGAGTTGGCCAATCTACTGAGACACTAGCAAAGAAGTACATGGAGGTAAGTCTGAACCTAAGCAAGATTTAACTCTTCATAGTGTACTATTTATGATACCCATGAACTCATGCAGGAGATCGTGAGATTACATGGAGTACCGGTTTGCATTGTCTCCGATCGTGACACCAGATTCCGATCACAGTTTTGGCAGAGTTTGCAAGTTAGCATGGGAACGAGTCTGAATTTCAGCACAGCTTACCATTCACAAACAGATGTACAGTCTGAGTGAACGATTCACATCCTTAAAGACATGCTAAGAGCTTGTATGCTAGACTTTAGAGGATCATAGGAAGATCACCTACATCTTGTGGAGTTTTCATACAACAACAACTATCAGGCGAGTATTGGAATGGCACCTTTTGCAGCGCTCTATGGAAGGAAGTGTCGTTCACCACTAAGTTGGGACGACATCGGAGATAGGGAACTCCTTGGACCAGAAATGATTGTGGCAACTGTGGACGTAGTTCGCACGATCAGGGAAAGAATGTGCATAGCCCATGACAGACAGAAGCACTGGGTTGATGCTAAGCACCGTCATCTGGAGTTCCAACCGGGAGATCATGTGTTCTTGAAGATCTCTCCAAACTGTGGAGTAATTCGCTTTGGCAAGAGTGGTAAGCTCAGTCCCAGATATATTGGACCGTTCGATATTCTCGAATGAGCCGGAGAAGTGGCGTATCGTTTAGCACATCCACCCTCATTGGAAGGAATGCACAACGTGTTCCACATATTCCAGCTTCGAAGATATCGTTTAGCACATCCTTGATCACTCCGAGCTCACTTGTAACACCTGAGGATGTGTTTAGTGACTAATTATATTTCAAAATATGATTTTGTAACACCCGAGCCCAAAACTACTATTTTCGGTTACTGTTTGAGCATAATGTGGTACTCATTCCTTATAGCTTGCTTGTTATTGCTTACTGCAAAATTTTACCCGGCAAAGTCATTTCTGCATATTACAATTTTTGGCATCTAAAATAAAATTAAAAATATCCATCTTGGCCTACTCGACACCCTTAGCCTTGTGGTAGCGTCCGTGCATCGTGTTCTCGTCCCGTTCGGTGAAACGGGCGAGTTTGGACTGCTACGCGCGCGTACAGGTGTCCGTTTTGGGGGTATACTTTTTAATCATAAAACACTTAATTTTAAAATTTGGAACCCGCTTAAAATCCTATTATTTCAATTTCAAATTTTTGGACCCGACCCGGGCGCGATTTGGAAATGTTTTGTTTTGCGCCAAAATCCCAATTTTAATATTAAAATCATCGCATACTTTCTTAACCATATAATCTTTTATAATCTTTATAACCTTTAATTAAATATTTCCTTAACAAACGTTTCCTTCTCTAGCCAATCACCACAAGATCCTTTATCTCCCGTGGGCCCCACCTCTTCAATCTCTCTCTCTCCCTCACCGTCTCTCTTTCTCTCTCCCCCTTAAATCTCTCTCTCTCTAACCTCATTCTCTCTCTCTCTCTTATAAATTTCCCCTTCTTTATTTTTTTCAAAACACCACAACAGAACCCAACCCAAACCAGCGAAACCCCCGACCACCTCCATCCTCGCCGCCGCAGCCCGATGCCGACGCCGCGACTACCTCCGTCCTCGCCTCGTCTTCCTCGTCTCAACCACCGGCCCACCTCCTCCTCTATTTTTTTCTTTCTCACGTGAACCTGCACACCAGCCGCAGCCACCCGCAGCCCCTGCACACCGTCGGACCGCCGACTGTCGCCGCCGACGACCCCGTCCTCTTGTCCCCGACCTCGCACGCTCCTCGGTAAGATACTTCCCTCCTCTTTCCCTTCTTCTTCTTTCTTGGCTAATGCATTCGTAATCGGCAGTTTTTCCCCGCGATCACTGTTCACCGCCGGAGCTCCGGTGACGTCGTCAACCTTTGCAACCCCTCTGTTGATCATCGTAAGCACCCTCTCAGATCCTCCTCCCCCTTTTCTTTGTATTTTCCTTGTATTTCTTGCTTTCTTGTTTCATACCATGATGTTTCATTCACTGTTCTCTTTCTCGCCGGAATCCGACGATGCCGACGACATGATCCGACGTTCCGGTGAGGTACCCCGATCCGCGTGGTCCCATTGTTCGTTGTTTGGGTTCAATCCGTGAACCGTGCGGCCGTCGCGAGTTTCCCCGCCGACGTTTACGTTCCGTTTTTCCCGGTTCGTGGCCCGTCGAGGCAAGTACCCCTTGCTACATGCTATACAATATTTACATATGTGTATTGACCCCCTAAACCTGTAAAATTTAACTTGGTTTCCCATTTCGGTTACAATGTTGCATTATATCATTTTACTATTAAACATGGAATTTACAGTTTGCCAATTTGAACCCAATAATCAAATCTACCTGTTCAATCATATTTTACTGTTAAAATAGCTGGTAGCAATTATCCCTGTAGTTCTGTTACATTCGGACACTCGCATGCATTAACCTGAGATAACTGTATTGAACCGTTACATAAGCTATTGCACCGCTAAGGGTGCTTAAACCTGTTAACATGACTAAACGGCTATATCGTCTTACTGCACTCTTGTAATTTGAATGAACTGCTTATTATTTAATTCATTGCTTATCTCATATTGTCAATACCCATGTTTGATTATATATCTGATTGTAAGCACACCCACGATATTGTTTACATCTTGACCTGACATTGCTTCATATATATATATATATATATATATATATATATATATATATATATATATATATATATTGATATACCTGACATGGTACCGTATACTGTTGACTTGACCTGATGTACCATGACCCGACCCGTTACCTGATCTTGTGTCTAATGCCAACAAACCTGACATGTAGTCATCATGGGCCGTTCCTGTTGTCTATCCAGACAAACATGTTTTTACCTGATCTTGTGTTGGCATTAGTCCTTGATTACTGAATACCTGACCTGACATACATAACTTGGGGGTATGGGGAAATCAAAGGTGAAACCGACTTGTAACTCAACAGTTCGATACCTGTTCTGATCAGTCTTACGGGCTAGGCCATCCCCGGAGTGATGATGCCGACATCACTCGCCCATCCTGCTACTTGTTACTGCCTAGCGGCACGTCTCGGATTCAGCCCCGAGGATCTTGATCGTGGTCCCGGGCATGCACGGGATACTATTGAGTTATATCGACGATTCATCAATTGATTTCAAAGACTTTCGAATAGAAAACCTGATAGAACAGTTTAGTTACCCACTGCACACTACCCTGCACTGCTTGTTTCATATTATTGCTACTCTCGTTTTATTCATGTTTATTTTGCATTGCCTGTTACATTGTTCATACTATATTACTTGTTGACATGACGCGGTGACGTCTGGGTTTTGCATGGCCCAGATTCTGTACCGCTGTCGCAGTCCGAGCAGGAGTACTTCAGCCAGTAGGCTGAGTTGTGAGTTCAGTAGTAGTTAGTTTTATTTCCTGCATTCATTTCCTGATGTGAGCCCGCATTATGGGACATACTTTTCAGTTATTTGTATTGGATCATTTGCTTTCGCATTTATTTATTATTGACTCCTGTATTCTGGATTATGGACATATTTTTAGATAGTTTTATCTTGTTCTTGATATCTCTACAGCCGTAATGTGACTGTGGATGGATACTTCCTACCCACAGGTAGCATGGTTGGCTATGTCACGTGCCCAATCTAGCATACCTTGGGAAGTGGGGCGTGACAGATTTTTAATAAAATGTTTACCAAATTGATTTTCAAATATTTTATCAAAATTAATAAATATTTTTCTAGAACTTTCCTAAGCTTGCACAAACATGTGCATGTAAACTAGGGTTAGAATTTGGGTTAAACCATGTTTAACAACCATGGTAGATTAACCCCACCATTATTAAGTTAAATGATTTTAATTAAGAAATTAAAAAAATAAAATAAAATAAAAATAAATAGGGATTCAAATTCTTTTGGTTGACTGAGAGAATGAGAGAGAGAATGCATGGTGGCTTGGGCACATGCAAGCATTTATTATGAAGTGAGAGATGGGTGGCTTTAAGGTTGAGTCATAACCCATCTCATTTCAAAGCTTTTTGCTATCTTTCAAACTCTCTCACTCACATCTTCTTACACACATCAGCCACAACAGCAGCCATCATCATGAGCAGTAGCAGCACAGCCTCATAAGCAACCTGATAAACAACAGCAGCTGCAACAACAGCCTCATTAACAGCCCTGTTTACTGCCGTTGGAGTTGGCGGAGTCAGTCCAGAAGGAGAGTTGCCCCCAGCCTTCCTTACTCGGAGCCAGTGGCATATCCCTAGTAGGAGGGGTGTTGTCTCCTGAGGGTTTTTAGCGGATTACACCCACAAAATCCTATAATAAAAGAGAGATGGTGAAAGTTATATAAAGATAAGAACTATAAAAGAAAGAACTTGAAAATAAGAGTTTTCAACTATACCAGCTTTTCAGTTGCTATGAGCCCTATCTTAATGGTCATGAAAAAATGTTAGAAATCACATTATCTCTCAATAAAATATCGCCTTTAGTTTTCATTCCTACCTTTCTTCCAAACATTGATCATATACCCCTACGTGTGTGAACTGGATATCCCTACACTCAGAGAATTCAATTCAAGCAATCATACTCTTGTCCATCTACCTTAGTACTTTTTAATAGATATTTAGATGGAATTTGCTCACACATTCTTCATGCGACCGTTAATACTTCTTGAGGTACTAACCGACCGATTACTCATGTGCTTACTAATTAGGTGTATTTCCTCGTCTTGCAACACCTAAGGCTTAGCAGTGGCTCCCAAACCAGTTGGTCTAAGGCACTAGGTGATAAAGCACCCTCGCTATATTTTTTTATTGCTGCCTCGGTGATAACAAAACCAGTATTCATTTTTCTTTTCACCATTTTATCTTTTATTCTCCACTTTTATTTTTTTCATACTTTGGCTTCTAGACAAGAGCATTTCAAGGTATCCTCTACTATCCCGAGTTTCAAGATGTGTGTACGTGCGTATAGTAGGGTTTCAACGTTCAAATGTTTGGCTTCCAGAATAGGAACTATTTTTCAGGCTTATTTTTATTCTCGGATTAGTAATTTCCTTCATCTTACTAACCCATGGGACAACAGCTCATAACTACTTATTACTAGTTTCATTTAAAAAAACATCTAACTTTCTTGTTTTTCTTAAACTATTCCTATCTTTTAAATATAATTTTTCACTTTCTACTCTTTTATTATCACAATTTTTTTTTGTGAGTGCTTATATATAGTATAATGCAAAGTAAGGCGTAAATAAGCACAGGAGCGCTGAAAAATGACTTCTCGGGAGCTTCTTGCGATGGTACAGGAGCGCTGAAGCTCGTTGGCGGGAGCATGGTCCCGAAGAATAGCTCAGTGGTGGCTTGAGTTACCTGCTCCACTGGCACAGTGAAAAGGGAGGCCGCTTGGGGCCCGTAGGTTACTCCTCCAGATGGGACAGAGCGAGAGTTGCTGTTGCAGTTAGTGCAGTTTGAAGCCATTGATTTCTTGAAGAGCTTAAATATTCTGCCCCCTGCGTCGACCTTAGTCTTTGGCATGTGCCAGTTGTTTGAGGACCGATTCCGTCGGCAAAACTGCTGCTTGGGGAGCCCGCCTGTGGACAACAGACATCCTCTGGGTTTCCTCCATCGGCGTTGAGGCACCGAGGGTGGGAGGTGGGAGCATCGACCCAAAGAGAAGCCCGTTTATTTCTTGAAGAGCCGAATTGCAGAGATTTGAGCCTGCAAGTGGCCCGTACTTGATCCCACCAGATATGACAGAGCTTGTATTGCTAAGGTCGGAACAAACGCCATTCTTCATAAAGAAGAAGCGCCGACTTCAGTATCCACTCCCCCAAGGGCAACCAAAAACATACACACCGCGATTATTTGATTGCGGGAAAAACACGACACACGAAGTGTGGAGTGGAAAGAGGAAAAGGTCCCACCGAACGTGCCAGAATCTGTTTACCGCCGGAAACCGGGAAAGACTGACGTCTTGCCTGAATCTGGGGGCAGATACTATTTGGTTTTATCCGTCCACCTCTCCGAAGATGCCAAGTTGATTTATGGCACCGTGTATCGGAGGTTTAGACGGATGCGGCCGATGTAGCAGACTTCGTCAGATTCCCCCTCGCTTTAGGGGTTTTTGATTGTGGGGACGCTCTTCCCTGCAGGCGCAAGCCCCTGCAGTTAATTACGCTACCGCATCGCGGTAACAACTTTCTCCTTCTCCAGAATTTCACTTCGTGTCGTGGGTGTTTGTTTTGTTTGTGGTTGCCCGTGGATTGTATACGGAGACTAATTTATGTCGTCGCCCGTAGGACGTGGATTAGTCCAAATCCGTATTTTCTTAGATTTGGGTTTGGGATTTTGGTTTAAGGATACGTTAGCCATTTTTGAGGCTAAGATCAACTTAAACGTTTGTTGAGAACTCGTTAGTCTGATTTGAGACTAAGATCGACTTAACGGAATTGTTTAGATCCGACAAAAGAGCATTTGAGGGCTCTATTGTTCCAGTTTAGGGACATGGTGGTCCATTGCCTGTATGGCCGTCGGGACCCGTCACCTCTCTGACGGCGTTAAAGGATTACAACGACAAATATCAGAGGAGTTCAGAGATGTACCCTTGAACCAAAGTTGGTTGGGAGATTTATCGTTCCCATTTTGGTGACGAACGTTGGTTTAAGGGCGCGTTAGTCCGTGAGTTTAAGGACGCGTTAGTCCGTGAGTTTAAGGACGCGTTAGTTCGTGAGTTTAAGGACGCTTTAGTCCGTGAGTTTAAGGACGCATTAGTCCGAGAGTTTAAGGACGCATTAGTCCGAGAGTTTAAGGACGCATTAGTCCATGTCAATGTGTGGTTTTCGCGACCCGTCACCTCTCTGACGACGTTGAAAGATTACAACGACAAATATCAGAGGATGTAACAATCCTAATTTCTTATACACTTTTTCCTATACAAAATTTTTCAAATATTTTTTCAAAAATCCACAAAGGGGTATTTTAGCCTGAGCACAAGATTTAGGTAATTATTTTTGTTTTTAATTACAAGCTACAAGAATGAAATAACTCCATTTGTAGTGTACAAGAAATTACTTTAAAATTTAATGTATGCTTGGAGTATTTACTCTTGCTGCTATCATTTTAAGTAATTAAATAACACAATAATTATAAGAAGGAGCTTGTAGCTTATTGGTAATACCTTGCACTGCTGAACCAAGCCACCAGAGTTCGAATCCCATGGCCCACATATTTTTATATCATTTTGTTTTAATTTTTTTTAGAAGTCAAACGGTCAAACAGCCATAACTCACAATTTATTGCGAATCATAAAAATTAAAGTATACCAAAACCTCCCCCAGACTGAACCCGACCCAACGGCACCCGACTCGGCCCTGACTCGGCCGAGTCGGCCGGCGACTCGGCCAAATCGGCCGGCACCGCCGGCCGGACTCGGCCGGTCGGCCGAGTCGTCAACACGAAAAAGTTTCGTGTTGACTTGGTCTTTTCCACTGCATAGTCTAAATTCCCTGTACTGTTACCAATTTTCCATTAAATCTCTTTTAAGACCAAAATTAATGAATTTTTAATGATTTTACATTTTTTTAAATATTTTTTTAATCCAAACCCTAACCCTAGCCTAGCCCTATATAAAGACCCCTATCCTCTACCTTTTCACCTCACAACTCTAAGTCCACTCTCCCAAATTCTTAAGAACTCGGTGCAAAGAGCGAGAAGCGAAGCGCTGCCGAAACCGACGACGGATTCCGGCGACCGGATCAGAATCTTCGCGACGTTTTCGATGAATCGACAACCACCACATCCCTTAGCTTCCTTAGCTTGTCCAAACCGTAAGTCCCATCCCTTCTATCTCTCTTTTCTATAAATATAAAAATACGACTTTTTGGAACCCGACGGAAATCGGATAAACCGATTTCCGATTCGGTTTTTCTATAAATTTCCACTTGTCACCTAATACATAATATCTACCCATATTCATGTTGACTATTAATCACCCATAAACCAATTTAAATAAACTTTTTCATATGAAATGATAACTTCTTTGCAAAACCGTATTCTTTTCATAAAAATACCATGAAGTTCATTTTTCTTAGTTTAATCAATTACCTCACTCCTAAATATGTTTATCTTGATCACAAAACTTGTAGAACTCAATTTGAATGAATTTTCACACATGAAATGATAACGTTTTCAAATACCGTATTCTTGCGCTTTAATACCTTTAAGTTTAATATGTCATGTTTTACCTTTAAACTTCACCAAAACTTAAAATAAGTCACGAGGTAATGACCTACCTCTACACACACACAAATATAACCCTAATTGATATATGTCAAAATATAGAATACGAAATTACAGGACTTTTCATTAAAATACCCTAATCTTTATAACCTTTATGGAAAGCTTTTAGTTGTAAACATTTCTAAATAAAATCTTTTAATAAAATGAAAGCACGATTGGTCATGGACATCGATCGTTTATCTAAACTGTCTTGTGGTGCCTAGGCAAGTGTGTCTAAGGCTAGTGGTTTTTAATTAGGCCCACGACTGTGGTTCCTTCCCACTTACCTGGCACTTACCTGGCCGCAATTGACGGTGAAGAGGCGATTTGAGGCTTCTAATGACTCATCGTTTAGACCTTAGAAATAGGCTAGTTGGCTTAGGAAACCCTAATAACTAAAATACGGAAAACTAAACTTTTTTGCAAATAAATACCTTATATTTATAAAACCGTTTTCCAAAATGAGAAGTGTTTATAAAAGCTAAACAAAGTGCCGCTACAACCCATTTTTGGGGAACCTGTTAGGGATAGTATGGTTCATCGTGCACCCGCAGGCTAGTAGTGCGAGATTCAGACCTCCGCAAGGAGCATTCGGTCTCGAAAGGTTTAAAATACGATATTTAAGGAAAATGAGATTTTCTCTAAATAAAATATTTATATAAAATTATTCATGTGTTAATATATATATATATATATATATATATATAATTAACATTTAAACACCTATTTTATCATAATCTAAAGTTTCCACTTTTTCCTAAAATTAAAAGATTAAAAGTTACATTAAAATACCATGAATTTCAAATAAAACAATTAATACTTTTATTAGGATATATTCACTAGAATAACACAAATAAAATTCACATTCATTATAACAATAAAGAAGATATTAAATACTTGAGGTGTATTTTGAAAACTATACAAAAGTACTTTTTACAGAAAACCCCCTCAAGTTTTACAAATTACAAAAAGGCCCCTAACTAATATTGAACTTCAAATTATCTTTCTTTTAGTCTGACTCGGGTTAGAGTCTGACTATTCCTGACTCGAATATGATTCAAGTCAATCTATATTCTTTTATATTCCAACACAATTTGAATACATGAAACCCTGAATCCAGTTAACAATATATTCCTTTTGACTGAATCAAACCATGGATATTCATCCATTATCCTGATATTCCATTTACCTGATTACACAGTTACAACATGTTTACTGATATCATGGTTTTGGTCAGTCATCCAACTTACATATTCCAATACTACAATACTGTTAAAACACTACGGGGTTTAAGGGGTAGATTGGTACGGAAGGTGTTAAAGGTGGCACGAGGTGGTCAGATTAAGACACCTAACCTGAATCCTATTGCTGTTGTACCGTGGCATAACGGTTCCTTGTACTTTCCTTTTGCCCTGATCTCTAGCATATAGAGATCCCTCTCGTATACACTGGCATCCTTCTGTACCAAGCTACAAACAATAGCGTTAAACAATGCTCCATAATATTCAACAATATAATACTTTAGAAAATACTGTTACTCTGTCATTCTCATTCTTCTTATTCTTTGGGACTTACCGAGCGACCTGTTCGCTGACGACATTCTATTTCTTTCTTCTTTGAATGTCGTCAGGTGCGTTGGACCAAGCTGAGATCGAGCCCACCGGTGAAGTTTTTGAGCAGTTCCAAGAAGACCCAGAGCTCTAGATAATTGTACCTTGTTTTTCCCAGTATTTTCATTTTCTGTTATGCCACTGTTTAGGCATTGCTTTTCATTTCAGTTGTATTTTCCTTTCATGCATTGTACAAAGAATGTTATTAATAAAAGTTGCTGTTATTTCTACATCTTTTGTCTCTTGTGATTTACTTTATATTGCTTAGTTACGCTTAGCGTATGTACTTCTGAGTACATATGTAGCGGACCTTGTCGCGTCCACTTCGCCGTATACTAGGAAGCGGGGCGTGACAGGTTTTGTTGGTGGCCCATGCAGGTCAGAGCTGTATGAATCCCTGTCCTGCAGTTCTGGTCTGCGTGAACAACCTAAGCAATATAACACAAGAACCAGTAACTAAAACATTCTTTACAATTCATGTTCCTTGAATCTTGCAAATCCCCATTCCTTGAATCTTATCATTTCATGTATTTGAATCTGTCCTAACCCAAATTTTTCTTCAGGGTTATGGATTCCCCGAACAACATCAGTACCAATGTCAACAACACACCTACACCTCCAACACTACCTCTCACATCTGTCGTTCCTGCTCCACCCAACGAGCAGACGATTCTGCTTAAGGAAATCCAAAGCCTCCTGGTTGGACTGCAGCAGCAGACTGCCATATTATTGAACCGACCAGAAACAAGAGCAACCGTCAAGAAACGCACTGCCACCCAGATGGCAAGAGGAACCTACACTACACAACCTGCAAAACCCAAGAGACAGAAGGAAACAATTAACCAGTCAAGTTCAGGATTTTGCTACTACTGCCATAGGAATGGACACTTGTGGAAGGACTGTAGGCGCGCAAAAGGCCTGTGCTTAGTTTACGGCGCATCCGATCATAGAATTGGAGACTGTCCCTATAGACGCAACTCAGCCCATACACCCACTATCGACCCGAAGCAGCCAGATATCCAGACTCCTACACCTAGTCTTGCACTCCCAACACCACCTCCACATGGACCATTCCAACCTAGTCAGGCATCGATGTATCGGCTTACTCAGAAAAAATGTGTCGAGACGTCAAGCCTCCACCTTAACGGCCTTAGAACCTGAGACTAAGAACCAAGGTAACCCAGGTAACTCCCTCACTTTGAACAAACCATTTTGCAATATCTCTTCTTTCTAAATATTTTCATAGTTCTGCCACCAAACTTCTTTGCACTGTTACACTTTCCTTTTACAAATTTCGAGGACGAAATTTTTATAAGGAGGGTAGAATGTAACAATACTAATTTCTTATACACTTTTTCCTATACAAAATTTTTCAAATATTTTTTCAAAAATCCACAAAGGGGTATTTTAGCCTGAGCACAAGATTTAGGTAATTATTTTTGTTTTTAATTACAAGCTACAAGAATGAAATAACTCCATTTGTAGTGTACAAGAAATTACTTTAAAATTTAATGTATACTTGGAGTATTTACTCTTGCTGCTATCATTTTAAGTAATTAAATAACATAATAATTATAAGAAGGTGCTTGTAGCTTATTGGTAATACCTTGCACTGCTGAACCAAGCCACCAGAGTTCGAATCCCATGCCCCACATATTTTTATATCATTTTGTTTTAATTTTTTTTAGAAGTCAAACGGTCAAACAGCCATAACTCACAATTTATTGCGAATCATAAAAATTAAAGTATACCAAAACCTCCCCCAGACTGAACCCGACCCAACGGCACCCGACTCGGTCCTGACTCGGCCGAGTCGGCCGGCGACTCGGCCGAATCGGCCGGCGCCGCCGGCCGGACTCGGCCGGTCGGCCGAGTCGTCAACACGAAAAAGTTTCGTGTTGACTTGGTCTTTTCCACTGCATAGTCTAAATTCCCTGTACTGTTACCAATTTTCCATTAAATCTCTTTTAAGACCAAACTTAATGAATTTTTAATGATTTTTACATTTTTTTAAATATTTTTTTAATCCAAACCCTAACTCTAGCCTAGCCCTATATAAAGACCCCTATCCTCTACCTTTTCACCTCACAACTCTAAGTCCACTCTCCCAAATTCTTGAGAACTCGGTGCAAAGAGCGAGAAGCGAAGCGCTGCCGAAACCGACGACGGATTCTGGCGACCGGATCAGAACCTTCGCGACGTTTTCGACGAATCAACCACCACCACATCCCTTAGCTTCCTTAGCTTGTCCAAACCGTAAGTCCCATCCCTTCTATCTCTCTTTTCTATAAATATAAAAATACGACTTTTTAGAACCCGACGGAAATCGGATAAACCGATTTCCGATTCGGTTTTTCTATAAATTTCCACTTGTCACCTAATACATAATATCTACCCATATTCATGTTGACTATTAATCACCCATAAACCAATTTAAATAAACTTTTTCACATGAAATGATAACTTCTTTGCAAAACCGTATTCTTTTCATAAAAATACCACGAAGTTCATTTTTCTTAGTTTAATCAATTACCTCACTCCTAAATATGTTTATCTTGATCACAAAACTTGTAGAACTCAATTTGAATGAATTTTCATACATGAAATGCTAACGTTTTCAAATACCGTATTCTTGCGCTTTAATACCTTTAAATTTAATATGTCATGTTTTACCTTTAAACTTCACCAAAACTTAAAATAAGTCACGAGGTAATGACTTACCTCTACACACACACAAATATAACCCTAATTGATATATATCAAAATATAGAATACGAAATTACAGGACTTTTCATTAAAATACCCTAATCTTTATAACCTTTATGGAAAGCTTTAAGTTGTAAACATTTCTAAATAAAATCTTTTAATAAAATGAAAGCACGATTAGTCATGGACATCGATCGTTTATCTAAACTGTCTTGTGGTGCCTAGGCAAGTGTGTCTAAGGCTAGTGGTTTTTAATTAGGCCCACGACTGTGGTTCCTTCCCACTTACCTGGCACTTACCTGGCCGCAATTGACGGTGAAAAGGCGATTTGAGGCTTCTAATGACTCATCGTTTAGACCTTAGAAATAGGCTAGTTGGCTTAGGAAACCCTAATAACTAAAATACGGAAAACTAAACTCTTTTGCAAATAAATACCTTATATTTATAAAACCGTTTTCCTAAATAAGAAGTGTTTATAAAAGCTAAGCAAAGTGCCGCTACAACCCACTTTTGGGAAACCTGTTAGGGATAGTACGGTTCATCGTGCACCCGCAGGCTAGTAGTGCGAGATTCAGACCTCCGCAAGGAGCATTCGGTCTCGAAAGGTTAAAATACGATATTTAAGGAAAATGAGATTTTCTCTAAATAAAATATTTATATAAAATTATTCATGTATTAATATATATATAATTAATATTTAAACACCTATTTTATCATAATCTAAAGTTTCCACTTTTTCCTAAAATTAAAAGATTAAAAGTTACATTAAAATACCATGAATTTCAAATAAAACAATTAATACTTTTATTAGGATATATTCACTAGAATAACACAAATAAAATTCACATTCATTATAACAATAAAGACGATTATTAAATACTTGAGGTGTATTTTGAAAACTATACAAAAGTACTTTTTACAGAAAACCCCCTCAAGTTTTACAAATTACAAAAAGGCCCCTAACTAATATTGAACTTCAAATTATCTTTCTTTTAGTCTGACTCGGGTTAGAGTCTGACTATTCCTGACTCGAATATGATTCAAGTCAATCTATATTCTTTTATATTCCAACACAATTTGAATACATGAAACCCTGAATCCAGTTAACAATATATTCCTTTTGACTGAATCAAACCATGGATATTCATCCATTATCCTGATATTCCATTTACCTGATTACACAGTTACAACATATTTACTGATATCATGGTTTTGATCAGTCATCCAACTTACATATTCCAATACTACAATACTGTTAAAACACTACGGGATTTAAGGGGTAGATTGGTACGGAAGGTGTTAAAGGTGGCACGAGGTGGTCAGATTAAGACACCTAACCTGAATCCTATTGCTGTTGTACCGTGGCATAACGGTTCCTTATACTTTCCTTTTGCCCTGATCTCTAGCATATAGAGATCCCCCTCGTATACACTGGCATCCTTCTGTACCAAGCTACAAACAACAGCGTTAAACAATGTTCCATAATATTCAACAATATAATACTTTAGAAAATACTGTTACTCTGTCATTCTCATTCTTCTTATTCTTTGGGACTTACCGAGCGACCTGTTCGCTGACGACATTCTATTTCTTTCTTCTTTGAATGTCGTCAGGTGCGTTGGACCAAGCTGAGATCGAGCCCACCGGTGAAGTTTTGGAGCAGTTCCAAGAAGACCCAGAGCTCTAGATAATTGTACCTTGTTTTTCCCAGTATTTTCATTTTCTGTTATGCCACTGTTTAGGCATTGCTTTTCATTTCAGTTGTATTTTCCTTTCATGCATTGTACAAAGAATGTTATTAATAAAAGTTGCTGTTATTTCTACATCTTTTGTCTCTTATGATTTACTTTATATTGCTTAGTTACGCTTAGCGTATGTACTTCTGAGTACATACGTAGCGGACCTTGTCGCGTCCACTTCGCCGTATACTGGGAAGCGGGGCGTGACAGAGGAGTTCAGAGATGTACCCTTGAACCGGGTGTAAATTGATTTAAGAGAGCAGTCGTGCTCAGTCAATTTTAATTTGAGGACTTACGGCCAGTATTGGGCTAAGTCCAGTTGAAAATGTTTAACATTTTATTTGCATTTGGCCTATTAGGCCTTTACTAGGGCTCTGCCCCTGTTTAATAATGCACTGCATTTATTATTCTGACAGTGCGCCACGTGGCCTGTCAGGTGCTTTGCGCTGACTGAGGAGCGCAAGCGCATGTGGAGGTGACACGTGTCACGCTCTGGTGAGTGCAAGCGTAGTGCGTTGCGCCAATGCGCTGCTGATACGTGGCGCGCTCTGATGACTTGCGCCACTTTAAGAGAGCAGTGCTCTATTTTAGAAGTGCATAGCGTAGTTTGTTCTGGGGCCGACACGTGGCGCTCCCTGATGGCTTGCGCCAATCCAAGGAGCGCAACAGTGCAAACTCAAAAGTGCAAGGCACTGTTTAATTTTTGGATCAAATTTAGATCAAAGAAAACAAGTTTTCTTGTTTTCAGAGAACCAGTGGTTCATCAAAAGGCAATGCCTTTATACCAAAGTAAATTACTTCTTCTTTTTATTATTATTATTATTATTATTTATCCAAGATCTTGATCTTGTTCTTAGATCATCGATCTCTTTTAGAAGAAATTCTTCTTTTATTTAAAGGTTTTTACCTTTTCTTTCTCTGAGCACTTCTCAAAGTTTTCTTTAGAGGAGTTCTGTGTATCATTGGTCGTTGGGACCCACCATCTCCCCGACGACACTGAGAGATTACAGTGTCATATATCGAAGGTGTGGAGGGATGTACCCTTTGAACCATGTCTCACTCATTAGGGGGAAGAACAGGCTGGAGTTTAAGCTTCTCGCTGCTGAAAAAGGGTTCTTTGCGTTCGCGCACGTGCGTCGCACGTGTTGGGCGCTCATATTTGCATGTAGCGCACATGGAGCTTACGCATATGCGCATTATGAGGAGAAGCAGGGCTTCTATATATGGAGAACTAAGCTCCTTTTAATATTATTAAATATTCTCATGTGGTGCGCACGTGCGTTGCACGTGGTGCGGGCGTGGCGGGCACACATGCGTTGCACGTAGCGCACATGCGCATTATGAGGAGAAGCAGAGCTTCTATATATGGAGAACTAAGCTCCTTTTAATATTATTAAATGTTCTCATATGGTGCGCACGTGCGTTGCACGTGGTGCACGCGTGGCGGGCACACGTGCGTTGCACGTAGCGCATTATGAGGAGAAGCAGGGTTTCTATATATGGAGAACTAAGCTCCTTTTAATATTATTAAATGTTCTCATGTGGTGCGCACGTGCGTTGCACGTGGTGCATGCGTGGCGGGCACACGTGCGTTGCACGTAGCGCACATGCGCATTATGAGAAGAAGCAGGGCTTCTATATATGGAGAACTAAGCTCCTATGGAGAACTAGGCTCCTTTGAGTATTGAATCCTTTGAGGATTTAACTCTACCCTTTCTAAGAGGTATCCCCTCTTATTTATATGGGAGTGGTAGAGAAGCCATCTCTCCTTTTCCCGATGTGGGACTAAAAAATGCATTCCCCATGTATTAGAGTATTACTTTAGATTACACGTGCATAGCACATTTGCTCATAACTTTTGATATCGGATGAATTATGAGGCCTATAATATATCAAATCGAAGGTTTTTTCGAGATGCTTTCAATACCATTAGAATTTATCTATTTCTCATTCTGGAGTTTGTCAAAATACAGCTCGGAAAATACTGATTCGCATCTTCTTCCTTAGATCACATGTGCATAGACATTTGCTCATAACTTTTGATCCCGGATGAATTATGAGGCCCATAATATATCAAATCGAAGGTTTTCTTGAGATGCTTTCAATACCATCAGAATTTAGCTGTTTCTCATTCGAAAGTTTGTCAAAATATAGCCCGGAAAATACAGGTTCACATTTTCTTAAGCGTATCGCTGCCAGCCTTGGGCTCTTTTATGCAGAAATTTTTGGCGGGAACAAGCCCAACTTCATATACAGCAGCAGCAGCTCCTTGCATACACACCATCAGCACAACACCACAACACCACACAACCCCTACTACAACACACAAGCAGCGGCTTCAGCAACAACTTCAAGAGCAGCAACAGCAACAACATCAGGAGCAGCAACAGTATTAGCTGCAGGAGAAGCAAACGGCAGCAGCAGCAGCTTCTTCCTCTTCTTTTTTTTTTCTCTCCTGACCTTGAGTCGTAGGGTCAAGTGAGGTATAACCTCTGAGCTCTATTTTTATGTTTGCTAAAATTGTGTGTTTGTTTGGCTAGTTTAGTGTTTTAATGGAGTTTTAGTGCTAGATTGTGTTGGGATGTTAGATCCAGTTAAATTAGAGTGTTTTTAGCTTTATGAACCCTATTAGGTGTTGTTGGGGCCAAGATTTACCTAGGAAAACCCAAGGTTACACTAAAATACCCTTAATTCCCATTTTGTGCAAATTTAACATTTTATGGACTTCTTAGCCTTTCTGGGATCTGCTTTTGACCCGAGCCTCTCAGGTAAAAACTGGTAAAACTGTAGCATAATGACCTTAGCAGACACACACACACACAAAGTACGGGGACCCACCTCCAACCTTCGGCCGCCGATTTATTCAATCTGGCCGCAAATTGCGGCCAGAACAGGGGCTGAGGGGCTGGGGTTTTGCCTGTAGGTGTCTGTTGGTTAGCTTAGGGTGTTGGTATATGCAACTTTTTGTGTTGGAATCAGAGTCAAAATCTGGAGCCTAAAACCTGTTCTTGACGTTTTTTAAGCAAAATCTTAGCTTTTTAAAATCTGCTTTAGCCCCAGTGAGTTCAGAATTAAATTGAGTGGACTGTAGCCTGCTAGTGATACCCTGGCCCCATCACCAGAGCCCGACCCCACTAACCTAAACCCAGGCCGCCGGAAAACTCATTCTGGCCGCAAATTGCGGCCAGACTAGGGAGATAGGTTCTAGGGTTTTTGCTACAGGTGTCTGCTACATTTTGTAGGTCTCTGATATATATAGTTTTGTAATATTTTTACCTGGGTAAAATCTGGGATAGTATTTCGCTTTCTGGTGTTTTTAGTTTGCGTGATACGTGCGATACGGGAGTGGATTCTGTGATTCAGCGTATCGCGGCGTGTCGGGTTAAGCGTTAGGCACGTACACACACGTTTCAGCGTATCGTACACGCGCGTTAATTCGCGACGCGAGTTTCTCGTTTTGTTCCGATATCGCGTTTTGCGAGATTTTTGATTATATTTGGATTCTTGTGTAAATTCCAGGTTCGCAGGCGGGTACGTCAGACGCCGCCAGGAAAGAGAAGCAGGTGGTCGGCTATACTTAGCACGCGACCAGGTGAGTAGATTTAACATCTACGGGGAAATCGCCCGTATGGCGTTAAGCGTCAGGGCGTAATAGGATGTTTAGTTTTATGTGTTCATGTAGGCATACTAGAGTAGCATACCTCCTGTTATATATAGAACTGGTAGTATAGAACACTGCACTGTCACTAACGGTACAAGTTGCACGAGCACGATTTATTTGCTACGCTCACACCGTTAGTGATTGCCATGACACTCACATTATAGGATTGCTAGAAATCATATATCATATTGATTCCGTTTTATTGACACTGTCATGATTTGCACATATCAGCATATGTTATATTCATACCAAGTACACTATATACTCACGGTTGTGCATACCTTCATTGATATATCACTACCTGTGCACATGTACCCTTTATACTTCGTCATAGTATATATATATATATATACATATATATATAATGACATGTTTACCCTTGTGCCCTACACATCACATATATTCACACTTGGCACATATACATCACATATTCATACTTGTGCTATATATACCATCTATTCATACCTGGGCACAGATACATCACACATTCATACTTGTGTCACATATATCATCTATTCATACTTGGGCACATATACATCATATGCCCACATTAGTGCACATGCACATTGCTACATTCACTTAGCGTACTTATCCTTTCGCACATCCATACCTATACGCATATTCATATGTTACTTACATGGATGATATTGACTTGATTTAAAAACTAAGGGACCGCATGTGATATTTGCAAAATTGGATCTTTTAAATGAGCGGTTTCCCCTTTATTTTACTCTTAGTGACATACGACGCATGGCATAGATTTACGCATTGGGTTTGATTTATGTGATTTCTGGATTTGGGAACCGGAGTACTATTTTAAGAAAATACGCACTGTTTAAAAACCTGGTTTCCCTTGATATGATATTTCAGTGCGTCCACCATGTGTTTTCTCGGTGCTAGAGCGATATATATAAACCCGAATCGAGGAGCTGGACGAGGCCAATTGCGGGTACATGGTAGACCCAGTATGGTACCCCGGGGCGAGAACGGATCGCTGTGCAGTAGACGGTGAGCCTGGCAGAGGGACTACTACCTACCGGTGATTGGTTGGACCTGGCGGTTATCCGGATGATACTGACCAGAGTCGATAGATGGATACGGGATGACTCGTACTGCCGAGGCCGAGGGCCGATACCGCAGACGGAGCCCGTGGGCTGACCTGGACTGACGGATGCCCGATATATGAGGATTTGCATGTCGAGGCTGGACACGAGTTTTCTTGATATTTAGGTGCCGATATTGGGCACTCACGATTTTATGAGATTACAGGATTTGAGGGCCGATGTGGATGATGGCGCCTGAGTTTTACTGGGATTTGGGTGTATTGATAGACACCGGTTATTTTCCACGCTGATATTCCGTGTAGACATTATTTCGTCCCATATTCAGCATTCAGTACTTGACATCTCATCCTGTAGCTAGCATACCTGATAGAGTACACATGCTTGCATATCATTGCGTACCCTGCTCATCATATATAGGGTTGTTAGATTGCATTGCCATACCTGATTATCACATATCTTGCTCATCACATAGAGATGTTATTAGATCGCACTTGTTGCACGAGATTGAGCACCCAGTTCATCATATAGATGTTATCTATTGGCATAGGTTAGAGTATCGCAACACGTGCATACTCGCGATTACCTTTATATGTTACCTACTACTCACGAGTTGGCAACTCACCCCCGTTGTGCCACAGTGCTTGCAGGTTGCCCTTTGGAGTAGTTGCGGCTGGTTGTTTACCGCACCTTTTGACACAGATACCGTTGTTGAGGCGCGTTAGCCCTTTTGCTATTAGGTGGGTTTTGTACGGTATCTGTTTACTTTTCAGTTGCATCTTGATGTATCTAGTACTCCCCATCTATTTTCATGTATTGACTTAGAGACAGTTGTGAGGACGGTGTATGTTATTTTGTAATTTGGTATCGAGCTCATTGTGAGCCGACTTTATTTATGCAGTTTTATCTTTTATGATATTTGTTTTCACTTTACTGCTCATTCTTCGCTTCGGCGTCGTATATTATATTGTGGTGATTGTTCCGCCGTTGGGCGCGATTCTCCCATTGAGATGCTCTATTCATTTCACATGTTACTTTTACTTATATCTCGCCTTTTACCCGATTTCGGGACAAATTTTTGGTAAGGGAAATGTTGATAAAATTATTTAAATAATAACTTGAACCTAAAAGGTTTTCTACTGAACAACTTAAAGTTTTCTAAATGTTTTAACAAATATTCTAATAAATGTTTTAACAAATATTCTAATAAATGTTTTAACACTCTATATTTTAATGGTTTTGATTTCTGGGTTCGGCTTACTTAGTCACGTTACGCCTGTAGACGTTGCGTGGTTAAGTGCTGGTCATGGGCCGGACTTGGGACAAAGTTGGTATCAGAGGATAGGTTTTACCTTCGGAGTGTAGGATGACCCTGGTATGATGGAGTGGGTAGCTACAGCAGAGTGGCGTAGCGTGCGTATGTTCCGCGGCATACCCACGACACGGTACTCCGCCTAAGCGTCCTTAGGACTTATTGATTGAAATTCTTTCTTGATTATATGTATTCTTGCGATTCAATTTCCGTATCCTCATCGAATCCTACCTTCCTTTTCAGCCACTATGCCGCCAAAGACTACGAGGGCACGGAGAGCGGCTGCGAGAGCCGTGATGCGTGTTGACTCGTCCGAGACGAGGACTGATCCGGGTAGTATCCCTGTTATACCCGAGCAGACTGTTCCTCCTATGACAGATCAGATCACCACACTAGGGGCTGGCATGCAGGAGATGCGCCAGACGGTGGGATCCAGCATGCAGGAGATGCGTCAGATGATAGGATCGCTAGTTGAAACGCTTCGAGCGCAGCGACCAGAGGTAGCTCTACCAGTCACGGGGACCGCGATGGTATCTACAGCACAGGCCGTTGCCCCTGCAGCCACGGAGGTGATTACAGTATCGTTAGCAGAATTCATGAGGCTGAAGCCTCCGGTCTTCACAGGCACCGATGCAGCCGAGGACCCGCAGTCCTTCATTGATAGGATGGCCAGGATATGTCGTTCCCTTAGATGCTCAGATGCGAGATGGGCAGAGTTCGCGAGCTTTCGCTTGGAAGGACTTGCGCAGAAATGGTGTGAATCGGTCGAGAAGGGCAGAGTAGCAGATTTTCCTCCTATGACCTGGACGGAGTTTGTGACGATATTTCTGGCCCGCTTCCTTCCCCAGAGTGTTAGGGATACCCGAGCACGCAGATTCGAGTCCTTACGCCAGACGCCAGAGATGACCGTGGCAGAGTACGATGTGCTATTCACCGAGCTATCGGTATATGCTCCGTACCTAGTGGCGACTGAGGAGTTGAGAGTCAAGAGATTTGTCCGAGGCTTGCTTACACCACTGTTCCTTACGATCAGCGCACAGCATTACGAGACATATGCAGCAGCTGTAGACGCAGCCCTATTAGTCGAGGCGCGCCCTGCAGAGACTCGGTAGTTCCAGGGTCGAAGAGAGTTCGTACTGATACACCGGCACAGAGACGGCCATTCAGGCGCCGCGACAGACACCTTGCAGGTGGCAGAGACTCGAGACGATGTCAGCTTTTCAGCTCTTATCCCCAGGAGGGTCAGCCAGTATCATCCGGATGTTTCTGATGCGGGAGTTCCTATCATCGTGTTCGAGAGTGTCCTGAGATACCCCGTAGGGAGGCAGCCGTACCACATGTCACACTACCACCTTCACCACCCCAGAGGGCGTTGCCTATTGTACCCAAAGTTGCTCCGCGTCAGACTCATGCACAGAGAGGCCGTGGTCGCAGAGGGTTTGCTCCTAGAGGGAGAGGTGGTCGAGGTAGAGGACAACCAGCCACCAGCAGAGTACAGCCAATTGCTAGTAGGGGACCACCAGTTGCAGGTGGAGGACAGGTACGGGTTTTCGCGTTGACGCATCAGGACGCGCAGGCATCCAATGCGGTGGTCTCAGGTACCCTATCAGTATATTCTGTTGATGCACATGTATTGTTCGATCTAGGATCCACACACTCGTACGTATCCACACACTTCGTGCCGAGTTTGGGTAGAGAGTCCGTCTTCTTGATCAGCCGCTTGTTGTGACCACTCCCGTGGGAGAGTCATTTGTTGCTAGGCACGTGTTCCGATCCTGTGTTGTCCGTATTGGCGAGAGAGATTTGCCTGTCGACTTGATCCTTCTTGAGATGGTGGACTTCGACGTTCTTTTGGGCATGGATTGGTTAGCCACATGCTATGCATCTGTGGACTGCCGCAAGGAGACAGTTAGATTTTTTTTTCCCGGCGAGTCGGCTTTTGTTGTGCAGGAGGACCGTGGTGCCGCCCTTCACAGATTGGTTTCTTCTCTTCGCGCTGGACAGCTTTTGAGGAAGGGATGTCAGGGATTTCTAACCTATGTTTGCGATACTAGAGCCACAGATGTTCCATTGGACCAGATTCCGATTGTATGTGAGTTCCCTGACGTGTTCCCTGACGAGCTTCCTGGGCTACCGCCTGAGCGTGATGTTGTGTTCTGTATTGATTTGATTCCCGGCACGGGGCCTATTTCTATACCGCCTTATCGGATGGCCCCTGCGGAGCTTAGTGAGTTGAAAAGTCAGTTGCAAGATTTGCTGGACAAGGGACTTATACGACCCAGTGTTTCTCCTTGGGGTGCTCCGGTCCTGTTTGTCAAGAAGAAGGACGGAAGCTTACGTTTGTGTATCGACTACCAGCAGCTGAACAGGGTGACCGTGCGGAACAGATATCCGTTGCCACGCATCGACGACTTGTTCGACCAGCATCAGGGGTAGGATATTTTTCGAGGATCGATTTACGATCGGGCTATCATCAGCTACGAGTTCGGCAGGAGGACATTCCGAAGGCAGCCTTCCGTACGCGTTATGGCCATTATGAGTTTTTGGTGATGTCGTTCGGACTCACCAATGCGCCAGCAGCCTTCATGGACTTGATGAACCGTATATTCAGGCCGTACCTTGACTTGTTCATCATCGTATTCATTGACGATATCTTGGTGTATTCCCGGAGTAGAGAGGAGCACGAGCAGCACCTGCGGATCACACTGCAGACCTCGAGGGAGCACCAGCTTTTTGCAAAATTCTCCAAGTGCGCGTTCTGGTTGGACAGCGTGGACTTCTTGGGTCACGTGATTACACGGGATGGTATATGTGTAGACCCGAGGAAGGTGGAGACCGTCCAGAGTTGGTCCAGACCTACATCCGTGACTGAGATACGCAGCTTTTTAGGACTGGCCGGCTACTACATGCGATTTGTACAGGATTTCTCCCGTATTGCCGCACCCTTGACCGGATTGACCCTGAAGGGAGTTCCTTTCGTTTGGACGGAGGAGTGCGAGCGCAGTTTCCAGCAGCTACGGACTTGTTTGACTACGGTGCCAGTGTTATCATTGCCCTCAGGATCGGACGGGTTTGTAGTCTATTATGACGCTTCACGAGTGGGGCTAGGGTGCGTATTGATGCAGCATGGCAGGGTGATCGCATATGCTTCCCGGCAATTGAAGAAACATGAACAGAACTACCCCACTCATGATTTGGAGATGGCTGCAGTGGTCTTTGCACTTAAGATCTGGCGACATTACCTCTATGGCGAGTCATGCCAGATATTCACTGATCACAAGAGCCTAAAGTATATATTTCAGCAGCGAGACCTGAATCTCTGACAGCGCTGTTGGATGGAACTGGTAAAGGACTATGATTGCGAGATCTTATATCACCCGGACAAGGCTAACGTAGTAGCAGATGCTTTGAGCAAGAGGCCCGAGGGTAGTCTATCGTGTTTGAGTGCAGTACAGAGGCAGTCGTCCGCAGATTGGCAGATATTATGCGACAGCCGAGTGCAGTTCGAGTTCTCGCAGATCGGGGGACAGCCTGCGTATGTTCGTGCATGCCCACAGTTGCTTGACCGTATATATGAGGCACAATGCAGTGATGACCGTTGCTCAGAGATCATGGCACAGATTGGACAGGGCAGATTCGCCGAGTTCGTGATCGATGATCAGGGGATATTACGCTTTGGGTCTAGACTGTGCATACCAGATGCTGAGGGATTGCGGCGTGATATTCTGGAGGAGGCACATCGATCAGTGTACAGTGTCCATCCCGATTCCACCAAGATGTACCATGACATGAGAGAAGTTTACTGGTGGGACGGAATGAAGAAGGACATCGCAGATTTCGTATCGAGATGCCTGACTTGTCAGCAAGTCAAGGCCGAGCATCAGAGGCCCACAGGAAAGCTACAGCCGTTACCTATTCCGGAGTGGAAATGGGAACAGATTTCGATGGATTTCGTTGTGGGTCTACCCAGGACTAGGCGGGGGTATGACTCCATTTTGGTGATCATGGATCGTTTGAAGAAAGCGGCTCACTTCCTGCCGGTGAAGACGACTTTCGGATTCGCTCAGTACGCCCAGATTTATATCGACGAGATTGTACGACTACATGGAGTCCCGACGTGTATTGTGTCCGACCGAGGCACCCAGTTTACCAGCCGACTATGGCAGAGGCTTCAGGAACTCGTTTGAGTTTCAGCACAGCATTTCATCCGCAGACCGATGGACAGTCAGAGCGGACCATTCAGACTCTCGAGGATATGCTCCGAGCATGCGTTTTAGACTTTGATGGTAGCTGGGATCATCATTTACCCTTGATAGAGTTCTCCTACAACAACAACTTCCAGGACACTATTCAGATGGCACCTTTCGAGGCTTTGTATGGAAGGAGATGTAGATCGCCCGTCTGTTGGACAGAGCTCAGTGAGAACAGTATTTTAGGGCCATAGATCGTGCAGGAGACGACCGAGAAGATACAGTTGATTCGAGACAGGATGAGGACAGCTCAGAGCAGGCAAAAATCGTATGCTGACAGGCGCTGCCGCAGATTAGAGTTCGCAGTTGGCGATCACGTTTTTCTGAGGGTCTCTCCAATGAAGGGAGTGTTGAGGTTTGGACGAAAGGGGAAGCTTAGCCCCAGATTCATAGGTCCTTTCGAAATCCTCGAGCGTGTCGGTGCAGTAGCATATCATTTGGCTCTTCCACCCAGCCTTTCAGATGTTCACCCCGTCATCCACGTGTCGATGCTACGCAGATATCTTCATGACCCTTCCCACACGATCCAGCATCAGACAGTTCAGCTTGAGCCCGACCTTTCGTTCACCGCGCAGCCAGTGGAGATATTGGATCGGCAGGTGAAGAAACTTCGATCTAGGGTCCTGCCGTCGGTGAAGGTTCTTTGGCGCAGCCCGAATGGTGAGGAGATCACTTAGGAGGCTGAGGGAGAGATGCGTAAAAATCCCTCATCTCTTTGAAGGTACGCGTAGTTATATATTTTAAATTCGGGGACGAATTTTATTAAGGGGGGAGACTGTAACACCTGAGGATGTGTTTAGTGACTAATTATATTTCAAAATGTGATTTTTAATAAAAAAAGTTTACCAAATTGATTTTCAAATATTTTATCAAAATTAATAAATATTTTTCTAGAACTTTCCTAAGCTTGCACAAACATGTGCATGTAAACTAGGGTTAGAATTTGGGTTAAACCATATTTAACAACCATGGTAGATTAACCCCACCATTATTAAGTTAAATGATTTTAATTAAGAAATTTAAAAAAGAAAAAGAAAATAAAAATAAATAGGGATTCAAATTCTTTTGGTTGACTGAGAGAATGAGAGAGAGAATGCATGGTGGCTTGGGCACATGCAAGCATTTATTATGAAGTGAGAGATGGGTGGCTTTAAGGTTGAGTCACAATCCATCTCATCAAAGCTTTTTTCTATCTTTCAAACTCTTTCACTCACATCTTCTCACACACATCAGCCACAACAGCAGCCATCATCATGAGCAGTAGCAGCACAGCCTCATAAGCAACCTGATAAACAACAGCAGCTCCTTGCATCCACACCATCAGCACAACACCACAACACCACACAACCCCCACTACAACACACAAGCAGCAGCTTCAGCAACAACTTCAAGAGCAGCAACAGCAACAGCATCAGGAGCAGCAACAGTATTAGCTGCAGGAGAACCAAACGGCAGCAGTAGCAGCTTCTTCCTCTTCTTTTTTTTTTTCTCTCCTGACCTTGAGTCGTAGGGTTAAGTGAGGTATAACCTCTGAGCTCCATTTCCATGTTTGCTAAGATTGTGTGTTTGTTTGGCTAGTTTAGTATTTTAATGGAGTTTTAGTGCTAGATTGTGTTGGGATGTTATATCCAGTTAAATTAGAGTGTTTTTAGCTTTATGAACCCTATTAGGTGTTGTTGGGGCCAAGATTTACCTAGGAAAACCCCAGGTTACACTAAAATACCCTCAATTCCTATTTTGTGCAAATTTAACGTTTTATGGACTTCTTAGCCTTTCTAGGATCTGCTTTTGACCCGAGCCTCTCAGGTAAAAACTGGTAAAACTGTAGCATAATGACCTTAGCAGACACACACACACAAGACCCACCTCCAACCTTCAGCCACTGATTTATTCAATCTGGCCACAAATTGCGGCCAGAACAGGGGCTGAGGGGCTGGGGTTTTGCCTGTAGGTGTCTGTTGATTAGCTTAGGGTGTTGGTATATGCAACTTTTTGTGTTGGAACTAGAGTCAAAATCTGGAGCCTAAAACTTGTACATGACATTTTTTTTAAGCAAAGTCTTAGCTTTTTAAAATCTGCTTTAGTCCCAGTGAGTTCAGAATTAAATTGAGTGGACTGTAGCCTGCTTGTGATACCCTGACCCCATCACCAGAGCCCGACCCCACTAACCTAAACCCAGGCCGCCGGAAAACTCATTCTGGCCGCAAATTGCGGCCAGACTAGGGAGATAGGTCCTAGGGTTTTTGCTACAGGTGTCTTCTACATTTTGTAGGTCTCTGATATATATAGTTTTGTAATATTTTTACCTGGGTAAAATCTGGGATAGTATTTCGCTTTCTGGTGTTTTTAGTTTGCGCGATACGCGAGTGGATTCTGTGATTCAGCGTATCGCGGCGTGTCGGGTTAAGCGTTAGGCACGTACACACACGTTTCAGCGTATCGCACACGCGCGTTAATTCGCGACGCGAGTTTCTCGTTTTGTTCCGAAATCGCGTTTTGCGAGATTTTTTATTATATTTGGATTCTTGTGTAAATTCCAGGTTCGCAGGCGGGTACATCAGACGCTGCCAGGAAAGGGAAGCAGGTGGTCGGCTATACTTAGCACGCGACCAGGTGAGTAGATTTAACATCTACGAGAAAATCGCCCGTATGGCGTTAAGCATCAGGGCGTAATAGGTGTTTAGTTTTATGTGTTCATGTAGGCATACTAGAGTATCATACCTCCTGTTATATATAGAACTGGTAGTATAGAACACTGCACTGTCACTAACGAAACAAGTTGCACGAGCACGATTTATATGCTACGCTCACACCGTTAGTGATTGCCATGACACTCACATTATAGGATTGCTAGAAATCATATATCATATTGATTCCGTTTTATTGACATTGTCATGATTTGCACATATCAGCATATGTTATATTCATACCAAGTACACTATATACTCACGGTTGTGCATACCTTCATTGATATATCACTACCTGTGCACATGTACCCTTTATACTTCGTCATAGTGCATATATATATATATATATATATAATGACATGTTTACCCTTGTGCCCTACACATCACATATATTCATACTTGGCACATATACATCACATATTCATACTTGTGCTATATATACCATCTATTCATACCTGGGCACAGATACATCACACATTCATACTTGTGTCACATATATCATCTATTCATTCTTGGGCACATATACATCATATGCCCACATTAATGCACATGCACATTGCTACATTTACTTAGCGTACTTATCCTCGCACATCCATACCTATACGCATATTCATATGTTACTTACATGGATGATATTGACTTGATTTAAAAACTAAGGGACCGCATGTGATATTTGCAAAACTGGATCTTTTAAAAGAGCGGTTTTCCCTTTATTTTACTCTTAGTGACATACAATGCATGGCATGGATTTACGCATTGGGTTTGATTTATGTGATTTCTGGATTTGGGAACCGGAGTACTATTTTAAGAAAATACGCACTGTTTAAAAACCCGGTTTCCCTTGATATGATATTTCAGTGCATCCACCATGTGTTTTCTCGGTGCAAGAGCGATATATATAAACCCGAATCGAGGAGCTGGACGAGGCCGATTGCGGGTACATGGTGGACCCGGTATGGTACCCCGGGGGAGAACGGATCGCTGTGCAATAAACGGTGAGCCTGGCAGAGGGACTACTACCTACCGGTGATTGGTTGGACCTGGCGGTTATCCGGAGGATACTGACCAGAGTCGATAGATGGATACGGGACGACTCGTACTGCGGGGGCCGAGGGCCGATACCGCAGACGGAGCCCGTGGGCTGACCCGGACTGACGGATGCCCGATATATGAGGATTTGTGTGTCGAGGCTGGACACGAGTTTTCTTGATATTTGGGTGCCGATGTTGGGCACTCACGATTTTATGAGATTACAGGATTTGAGGGCCGATGTGGATGACGGCGCCTAAGTTTTACTGGGATTTGGGTGTATTGATAGACACCAGTTATTTTCCACGTTGATATTCCGTGTAGACATTATTTCGTCCGATATTCAGCATTCAGTACTTGACATCTCATCCTGTAGCTTGCATACCTGATAGAGTACACATGCTTGCATATCATTGCGTACCCTGCTCATCATATATAGGGTTGTTAGATTGCATTGCCATGCTTGATTATCACATATCTTGCTCATCACATAGAGATGTTATTAGATTGCACTTGTTGCACGAGATTGAGCACCCAGTTCATCATATAGATGTTATCTGTTGGCATAGGTTAGAGTATCGCAACACGTGCATACTCGCGATTACCTTTATATGTTACCTACTACTCACGAGTTGGCAACTCACCCTCGTTGTGCCACAGTGCTTGCAGGTTGCCCTTTGGAGTAGTCGCGGCTGGCTGTTTACCGCACCTTTTGATACAGATACCGTTGCTGAGGTGCGTTAGCCCTTTTGCTATTAGGTGGGTTTTGTACGGTATCTGTTTACTTTTCAGTTGCATCTTGATGTATCTAGTACTCTCCATCTACTTTCATGTATTGACTTAGAGACAGTTGTGAGGACGGTGTATGTTATTTTGTAATCTGGTGTCGAGCTCGTTGTGAGCCGACTTTATTTATGCAGTTTTATCTTTTATGATATTTGTTTCCACTTTACTGCTCATTTTTCGCTTCGGCGTCGTATATTATATTGTGGTGATTGTTCCGCAGTTGGGCGCGATTCTCCCATTGAGATGCTCTATTCATTTCACATGTTACTTTTACTTATATCTCGCCTTTTACCCGATTTCGGGACAAATTTTTGGTAAGGGAAATATTGCTAAAATTATTTAAATAATAACTTGAACCTAAAAGGTTTTCTACTGAACAACTTAAAGTTTTCTAAATGTTTTAACAAATATTCTAATAAATGTTTTAACACTCCATATTTTAATGGTTTTGATTTCTGGGTTCGGCTTACTTAGTCACGTTACGCCTGTAGACGTTGTGTGGTTAAGTGCCGGTCACGGGCCGAACTTTGGGTCGTGACATCACTGTACAGATAGATCCATCCTGTGAGCAGCAACCCGTTGAGATCCTGGACAGAAAGGTAAAGACACTACGGAACAAGGAAGTAAACTTGGTCCGAGTGATGTGGAGAAAAGATTCACCAGGAGAATCAACGTGGGAACGTGAGGACGACATGCGTGCAAGATACCCTTTCTTATTTGTAAATTAGTCCTTATAAAATTGTAAATTTTGAGGATGAAATTTTTGTAAGGATGGTAGAATGTAAAGACTTTAATTTTACTGTACAAATTTTTAAAAAAAGTTAATGTACAGAATAGAGTTTGCTAACCTGAGTATAAGTTATAAATTAAACGTTTTAAAGAACAGCAAGAAGCAACTTGTAGCTCACTAGTAAAGCCTTGCACTGCTGTGACATAGCCCATGTGTTCGAATCCTATCAGCCACATATTATTTTTCTGAATTTTTATTTTAAACTTTTTGGAATCCCAAAATTTTACACGTGCAATACACGCAAGAAATGAAAAGACAGAAAATCAATCATGTGCACGATGTTGTATTAACAGCCTAGGACACGTGGCACCAATCCAGAATCCAATCCCATCTTGATGGCCGGCGAGATCTTGCCTTAGGACGGCACCGCCGGGCCTTCCGTAGGGTATTTTCTCCGTGCTTTGCCCACGACACCCTTTGGTCTACCCCACTGCTCCTATTCTGTTTATTTTTCCTGCAATTATCCAGAGAATTAAAATTAGCTTTTAAAACTTATTTTTAATGCATTTTTAATTCTCTCTTCAATTCCAAAACCATAATTTTACCCTATAAATACAACCACATACCCTAGTCCTCTTCATTCTGAAATCTCTTGTAAAAAATTCTCAAAATTTTCTAAGTCAAAGAAGAGTACAAGTGGAATTAGCCCTAGTTCCATTTCCGGCGAGGATTCGAGGCACTTCCGGCGACCCCACGACTCCACGAAGCTACCAATTTCTTCCTATACCTCTCCTCTAATTTTCTAGCAAGTAAGTCCCATTTCTCTTCTTCTTTCCTACATTAAAATGATCTCTTTTCAAAACATGTCGGTAAATGGAGTTATACTGGCTTTTGTTTCTAAAACTTTGAAAACTACAAATTTTTTCTTAGGAATCACTCATCCATATCATTATACTTTGCTTGTTAATCATTAACTAATATTTTGAAATAAGTTTCACCTTAAAACTCCATGTAGAACAACTTTATTTAAGCTTTTACAATTAAAAACCATGAAGTTTACATACGACATCTTTTAATACTTTTGCTTAGCATACTTTTAGAAAACCTCATAAGGTAATCACCTACTTCTCACATACACTCATCTTGACATAGTACGATTCTTTTGAAACCAATATCTTGTGACAAAATATTACTTTTCAATAAAATACCTCGAACTATAAAAACCCGTTTTCTTGTAAATAGTATTATTTAAATTCCTTACGATTATGCCTCTACAACCCATTTCGGGAAACCCGCTATTGGATGGTACGGATTATCACACATCCATGGGTTAGTAGGGCGAGACGCAGACCTCCTCACGGAGCATATGATCTCGATCGAATTTTAATACAATTTTTAAGAAAAACGAGAATTTCTATTTAATAATAAAAATTAATTTTTAATAATTATATAAATATTATCAAACCATCTATTTTTAATATATAATAAAATTCCATGTTTTCTAAAATATAAAAGAATTACAAGTTTCATGAAAATACCATCAAGAATCAATACAAGTCAAGCTTTATATTAAAATACCTTGAACTATTCAAATTATATATATATTCTCTAACATACCTCATTCTATAAAATTTACAGCCATGAAAACTAAATAAATACTTGAGATTTATTTTGAAAGTATAAAAAAAATGTTTTTTCATAAAAAAACCCTCAAGTTATATTAAATTACATTAAGGACCCTAGTAAATATAGGTTTAAGCGGGACCAATTCTCTTGAGCCTCATGGAGCCGGAGAAAGTGGGTGCTTGTCTATTTAAGGTAGAAAACTAAAATGGGGTTATCAATGGTAATTATCTTGGAAAAAGACACAAATCCTGTCGTCCATATGCAACAGTTAACGATAACACCAAAATCTAATTCAGGATCCAAATCTGTTTAAATGTCTGACTCAATCTGAGTCTTAGTCTAATCTGAATACAATCCAAACATGAATCCAATCATAACTCCAATTCAACATGAATCCAATATACCAAACATGAACACTTGAACCTGAACATGAATACCAGAACAATATCAACATGACTTGACTTGACCGAACCATTACTATATCTTGACTTGCTTACATGACTACCGTTTACCTTCTAAATCCGTTTACATGACTAACTTATACCATGGTCTAGGCAAGTCTGATAACTATAAATCAATTTAATCAATACAATATACATTATGGGGTTTTAACGGGGTAGACTGGTACGGAATGTGTTTAAAGTGGCATGATGATGGACACTAAAAGACACCTACATGAATATTCATGCCGTTGACTCGTGGGTTTTGACGGGGCATTGTACTTTCCGTTTCCCATAGTCCACGGGATATTCGGACTCCTCTCGTATACATTGATAGATTCTGTACCAAGGTACATACAATTACGTCAGCATAACAAACATATAATTTACTTGTTTGATTCTCTGTCTATTCCATTCTATCATTTAGGACTTACCGAGCGCTAGTTCGCCGACGACATTCATGTCTCTTCTTTCTTTGGAATGTTGTCAGGAGGACCCGGCTCTCAGGAGATCGAGCCCAGCTAGGACGATTTGGAGCAGTTTACAGAGGAGTCAGAATTCTAGTTCCTACTTGTACTTACTTTTCTTTCAGTTCATATGCCATTGTTTAGGCATCGCTTTTTTTCATTGTACTTTACTTTTCAGTTGTATGTAAAGAATGGTTATCAATAAAAAGTTGTTGTTTTATTACATCTCTTGTCATTCTTGTGCTTTATATTTATATTGCTTATTTACGCTTAACGTATTTACTTATGAGTAAATAAGTTGCGGCCCACCACGTCTCCTTCTCCGTACACTGGGAAGCGTGGCGTGGCAATAGCTATGGAAATAGACGAGAAGCCAGCACCGGAGGCGGTTCGTGAGTTTCTTGATGTGTTCCTTGAAGATCTACCTGGTTTGCCCCCGCCTCGCGTATTGGGCTTCTCGATCGACCTGATTCCATGGATGGCTCTAGTTTCCAAGGCTCCTTACAGGTTGGCACCAGTTGAGTTGGCAGAATTAAAGAAGCAAATAGAAGATCTTCTGGACAAGAGATTTATTCGTCCAAGTGCTTCCCCGTAGGGTGCTCCTGTATTGCTGGTAAAAAAGAAAGACGGTTCCTTGCGCATGTGCATCGACTACCCAGAGTTGAATCGGGTGACCATGAAAAAAAAGTATCCCGTTCCCCGCATCGATGACTTGTTTGACCAGCTGGGTGGTGCTCGGGTATTCTCTAAACTAGATCTCGATCAGGGTATCACCAAATCAGGGTCAAGACAGAGAATGTATGCAAGACGGCCTTCCGAACCCGATATGGCCACCATGAGTTTCTTGTGATGCCGTTCGGTGTTACCAATGCACCGGGCATATTTATGAACTTGATGAACAGGGTTTTCTCCAAGTACTTGGATCACTTTGTTGTCGTATTCATCGACGACATTCTCGTCTATTCGAGAAGTCGAAAGGAGCATGCCGAGCACCTACGAATTTTATTGCAGGTTCTACGGGAGGAGAAGCTCTATGCTAAGCTGAGCAAGTGCGAGTTTTGACTCGACAAGGTGCAATTTCTGGGGCATGTCGTTTCGAGTGACGGCATTTTAGTGGATCCGACGAAAATCGAATCTATTAAAGACTGGCCGACACCGAAATTAGTTGCTGAGATAAGAAACTTCTTGGGATTGGCTGGGTATTATCGGCGGTTAGTCCAAGATTTCGCCAGAGTAGCGGAACCCTTGACGAAGCCCACACAAAAGGAGATGTCGTATGTTTGGTCGGAGGAGTGCACCCAGGCGTTCGAGCTGTTGAAACTGAAGTTGACAACGGCCCCAATCCTGACTGTGTTAGACAGCTCGGGGGGCTTGGTTGTTTATAGTGATGCATCAGGAAAAGGTTTGGGTTGTGTATTAATGTAGCACGGTCGAGTGGTGGCTTACGCCTCTCGTCGGCTGAAAACTCATGAGAAAAACTACCCCACGCATGACCTGGAGTTAGTAGCCATTGTGTCTGCTTTAAAGATACGGATGCATTACTTGCTAGGAGAAAGAGTGGAGGCGTACACGGAACACAAAATTTTGAAATACGTGTTCACTCAGAAAGAGCTGAATATGAGACAACGCAAATGGTTGGAGTTGATGGCAGACTACGATATTGATCTACAGTATCACCCGGGATAGGTGAACGTCGTTCCTGATGCTTTCAGTCGCAGGCCGTCAGCCACGTTGCTGACTTGTCAAAAGGGGATTCTCAATGACCATCAGAGACTCGACTTGGAGGTAGTTACACCAGGTGTGCCCGGACAGCTCTGGCAGTTGCAAGTGCAATCATCGCTTATAGATCGCATTAAAGCCGCACATGCTGGAGACTCTCAGTTGCAGAAGTTCAGAGGGTTGGTTGATGCTGGTTTGAGGACGGATCTGCGGATTCATGGAGATGGCTCTTTGAGATTTAGCAGTCGGCTGTGTGTTCCAAAGAGGGGTATTCAAGATGATGTTCTAGCTGAGGCACACAGTTCCTCTTACTCGATGCACCCAGGTGGCACCAAGATGTACAGGGATTTGAGGCAGCACTTCTGGTGGAACGGAATGAAGAGGGAGATCCCTCCAACGATCTCCCTTGAGACCCTCTCAAATCCCCCTCATCTCTCTCAACCAGTCCCTCTCTCTATCTCTAATCTTTCACTCCCTCACACTCCCTCACTTCCTCCTCAAATCCCTCTCTGTTCCACCTCCGGCAACCCTCTGCCATCACCATCACATCCGCAACCACTCTTCGTCCACCCCGCTACCAACACCACCGAACTCTTCTCACTCTTGCGCCCCTCAACGACGAGCTTCGCCGCCTCTATAAAAATCGCAGCACCTTCGACCTCCACCTTAACATCAAGCCTTCATTGCCATAGCCTCCTTCACTGCCAGACCCCACCATCGAGCTCCACCGCCGGCAAACCCCATTTCCGATGACCCCCTCTGACACCTCCCTGCTCCTCCTCGACTCCTGCGCCTGAAACATCTACTTCCAGACGCCCGAGCTTCTTTGCAACCCACTCCCCGTACCATATCGTACCCACTCCCTATGCTACACCGTACCCACTCACCGTGCCACACCGTACCCAGCCTCCGTGCCACGCCGTGCCAATCCCTGTGCCATGCCGTGCCAGTCCCCGTGCCATACCTTATCCCGATCCAGTGCACGCACCGTGCCTACTCCCGCACCAGCATCGCGTTCGGTACCGTGTCACATCGTGCCATTCCCGCACCACGCATTGAGCCAAGACCTTGCCTACTACCATGTCACGCCCGCATCATCACCGTGCCCAGTACCAGATCTCCATGCATCATGCTCGCGCCACGCACTGTGTCCAGCATCGCATCATCTCATGTGTCGAGACGAAGTCCGCAAGTGGTGTCGCTTCTATATCAGCGACCGAAGGCAAGTGAAACCCTCACTTGCTTAAACATGCTATGAACATAGATCTATGATTTTCGTGTTAGAATTATATTAGATAGATTATTACGAACATGTGGTAAGTAGTATACTATCACGTATATACTGTAAGCCTGTTGGGGTAAAAAATTGCACCCCGGTTGACCAAGTCAAAATCAAAGTCAACCCCAAGTAAGCGGGCCCAAGCCCAGCTCAAGTGGGCCCATACCCAAGTCGAGCCTGTTGGAGATAGTGCCCTTAGAGTCAATTATTGGATCACAGGCACGTGGTTGCAATGATTGAGGGAGGACCTATGCCGGTAGGACAGTCTTACTCGAGATGATAGTATGCTATCTGGTTTATTTTTATCATCGTGTACTGCTTTAGATGACTTTACGAGTCGCTATTACACATTGATAGAGCCCCTAGGATTCTTGCTTGACTACCAGCAGTATGAGGGCGATCATATAAGTGGGAGCTGGGGTTTATAAGCACATCCTTAAAAGGTCCCTAGTCGTGGGAGTTTCGAGACAGGGCATCGATACTCCAGAGTAGACTAGTGTATACAGTCGAGACCCCGACGAGGGGCGGTGGCCGGTCTCACAAGCCACTGGTGTCAGTTGGTTCACCTAAGATGTATACAGGTGCTCATTGGGTTATGAGTACACCGGACAGGACTCGCCGGGAACCTGCTAGTTGGTATTATACCTGACGTCAGATAGAAGTTCCCTGGTGACATGTGTACAGGTTAGTTCATCGACCTGAGATCGTCATTTGTCTCGTGTGAGTTCCCACTGTGCTTTGATTACTACCCTACCACGCTCAAAGGAGACGTGCAAACAGGTTTTAGTTGGGTACAGTCCCGAGCCACATGGAGGCAGTGAGCGGATTTGCAGGGGTTCGTCTCTCCCGGTATTGGGGGTGAGGTCGTGCTGTGTCTAGGAGAGCCAGTACATGAAAATTTCTTGGCCAAGGCAGGAGATTTACTGGTAGGTATTCCAGTAGTATCTCAGGGTGTTCTGGGCTGATCTCCGACACGACTTGTACCGCTTTTGGGGGTCTGACTTTTACCAACCCCTAGGCCCGCCATGCGATGCTCATAGACGAACGGACCGGACTGTACGGATATTGTCACTGACGGGCTCAGTAGGGTGTCAGGCTGAGTTTGTTCACAGACGTCCCTTTTGGTCAATAGCTGGTAGCCCGTCACGTATGGCTAATACCTCTGACGTGCTAGTGGTTAAATCCACAGCCATAGTATTGACGAGTCTTTAGAGTCCACCACACACAATTACTCAAGTTTCGGGCGAAACGCTGTAGAGGCCGTATGGAGATATGGCAGGGTTCGATCAGATACGTGCGGTATTGCACGGATCGTGATCGGACGGATAATACTGGCGGGCTTTGGTTTAAGCCGGATCCTAGTATTGTACAGTGTAGATTTTGTCTCTTTGCATTAGTATTCAGTGGGAATACAAATGCGGGTATGTATATACAGTCGTGGGGTTTTCCTGTAATTTATTACGGGATCAGTTTTCTGAAGTTGCCAGTTTGTATTCCGTTTCAGCCAGTTTTTCTTTCTTCCATTCTTTGGCTGAATTTCCGATGGAGGGGTCTTTTTGCAAGTTTGCAAATTTGTTATTATGGAGGGGTTTCTTGTATATGAGGGCTTCATGATAGTTCTTACATCATGAGATTCCTTTTATGTCTATTTCCTTGCATTAATGGTGATAGGGTTTGATTAGGATTTGATAAGTTTTTTGATGTGAGATAATTTGATAATTACCTTCACATATTGATATATGTTTTTTCTATCTCTCTCTCCTCATTCTATGATGGTTAGGGGCCAGCCACTACTAGGAGAGTGGTGGGGGTTTTATTTTTGGTAGAGAAAAAATCATTGCTCCCTCATTCTTCTTGCTACAAAATACTAGTTCACTCCAAAAGCTTTTTCCTCTCCTCCATCTTCAAAAGGCAACTTCACAACCCCAAAGAGACAAGTCACTACACTTAGCCTACAGCAATTCTTGGACACGTCGGCTCGCCAACTTCATGCCCGAGTTGCCTCGGTCCAGAGGTGGAGCCCGTAAAAGAACCCGGCGATGTGGTGGCCGTTTCGACGAGGAGGCGACGACCGGAGATTCCGCGAGGAGATCGGAGTGGAGACGAAGACCGAAGGACACGGATTGCTTGGTATAGCTTCTCTACTCCTTTTCTAGTTTGCTAGAGTTAGGTTAATGGCCCGATCCGGGATTCTAGTGCGCGGTGGTGCCGGTTCTAGTTTATAGAAAAGTTTTCGTTTCCGCATTCCGACGTCGGATTGACGGCCGGGGCGCCGCCGTGCACTTACAATGGTATCAGAGCCACGCCATTAACTTAGCCTAGCTTGCTCTAACGTGTTTAGAACTCGATCGAACAAAAATCCCAAAAACCGTATTTTCCAATGCATCTGGTTTCTGTCGATTTTGTTTTGGCTCGAAAATTTTTTCAGTACATTGCAAAAATATGTGCAGGAAATTTTAAGCATTCTGCAAAAATTTGGTCGTGTGATGCTTCAGTTTGACCGCGGAAACGCGGCCAAACCATTGGTTTGGCCGCGGTTCCGCGGTGAAGAAAAGTCAACGCTGTACGAAATTTTTCCAGAGGTCTTTCTACATGAAAATAGGGTTTTTGGAATGTTCTGTTTGGGCCCAGATTTTCTGTGAGAGCTACAGTAGTGCTTGGGGCCCACTTCGGTAAATTTGATCGATCGAAAATTTTAGACATGTTAGTTAACAGTATTTACATTATATCTGCGACCGTGAATGTCATTTGATCGGTAAATCCTGTCTAACTGCTATAGCCCTTTTAGACGGATTTGCGAACGTGACATTCACGTTGATGTTCTGTGTTGTGCTGTGATGTTACGGATTAATCGTGGGGATAGCCTGGATGCAATGTTAGTACAGTTTTGTTTTATATGTACATTTGATATTGCGGGGCGAGCGTCCGACATGTGGACTGCCGTCACTGCCTGTTTGTATATTATTTTTTTTGGGGCACGACCGGGTCGAGGTCGATGTACCCGTTGTATGTATATTTTACTTTTTGTACTAGGATTGCCCCGCGGAGGGGTGCACGGGTAGCCGGGTTTTAGAGGGCAACGAGCCCGCATCTCATGGCTTTGAGATGGAGGGGGCTTCACTTTAGAATTGGCGGGCTATTCGCCGCACTCGTAGGGGGTACAGGTTGGCCCAAGGAGGGGTGCCCAAGTTAGCAGATTCTGTGAAGTGTTGGGTGGTCCATTCACGTTGCTGAAGGGGGCTGCCTCGCTTCAGGTTTTGGCGGGTAACTTGCCGCGCCCGTAAAGGTCTAGGATCTCATTGCACAGGCTATCCACACGACCAGGGGAACGTCGGGTTTCAGTAGCGGCTCTATGAAACCCGGGGATCCCAGATATCTGTATTGTTCTGTGATGCTGGTTACATTTCTATGATATTGTATTTTTATCACGCCTTGAGCGATATTATATATTGATATATATATACTAGTAGATGTTGTATATGTTTTGCATCTGCGCTAGTCCAGTCCCCGCTCTGTCGTTAGTTAAGTAACCTAACGGGTGATGACGGGACCCAGTGGCGAATGCGGATGGCATATACGTACATCATTATTTTCGTTCTTTTGTGGTGTGATCAATTAATGGGACTGCATTGATTCGGATCAATGCAAGCTAAACAAACCTATTCTGATGTTGTTGGAACATTTTTCAAAAAGCTGTTATTGCAAAGACGTTCACTTTTGTTTTGCACGGTGGTATTCAGTTGGAATATCCTGCTCCTCAGTCGACGAGGCAAGGGCCGAGATCTCTTCACCGGGAGTGACCCCTTGGACAAAAGTTTGCGTCAGGGCAATAACTTCACTATAGCCGTTTACTTTTGCTTTGCATCATGGTATTCAGTTGGAATATCCTGCACCTCATTCTATGGGGAAAGAGCCGAGATCCCTTCACCGGAAGTGACCTCTTTAGCAAAGGTTATCGTTACTATATTTTTATAAAGCTATCCAGTTCCTTCAACGATATCAAGTTCATTACGTTAAAGGTTTTCGCCAGAAACCATTCGTAGCCCTCCGTCATTTCATATGAATAGTCAATAAGTATTCAAGCTGTGTTTGTTGGCCAAAGTCAAGGCACAGTGATCGGTAGCTATTGGGTATTCATATGCTGCATAGATAGATGCGTTGGTTTGGGACAGTCGTATAGCCTTGTTGGCCAAAGTCAAGGGCTTGTACGGGTGGGTTCAAATTAACCTGGAGAACGACGGGTAGAACTTGATATGTGACTTATAATTTGTTGGACAAAGTCAAGGTCATAAGAGCATGGGGCAAAAATCACATCGGGAGTTTCTAAAGAAACTGAAACTTGCCAGATATGCGCATACCTTCTGGAGTATGATAACGTGAGCGGATTCCGTCACGTTATTATGCGATGATAGTTGGATCCTGATTCCCACTGATGAGTTGGTTTACTCCTCGGGTGATCCCGACTAATTCTTCTTTCGGCTTTGGGGAAGAATTTGACGTTACAGTGGGAGGTTTCCAGATTAGATAAAGTGATAACCATTCTGATCTAGGTTAGAGTACACGCTGAGTGTTTCTTTTCTCTCTCTCTTTGGCAGCGACCATGACCCGACCCTAGACTATGACTCAGTGACCAAGATTAACCGAACCTTCTTAAACACTGGCTTTTGGATTGTCAGAGTTGCAAACCTCATTGCCACTCCTACTTTTACCCTTTTCTCCAGGACATCCCGTATTACTACGAACGTCCACTTCCATTGGACAAAACCATCGTATGTTTATATACGAACTCGAAGGAATTCGAGGATGGTTTCCGGTTCTGGAGAAAACGAATAGGACTATTCAGTTGTCTTTTCCTTTTACCTTCTCTCAGGTTTCGAGTACTCCTTGGTTTAGGAGATAGTACACCTATTACGCAAATTGGATAGTCTTCTTCCAAACCTTAGGCTGGTACCGAACGGTAGGGAATGAAGAAAACCAATTAGTATAACGACGGTGTACAGAAGGTATTAAGTTAAGACAAAGAAAGGGATTAGTAAGAGGGCAAAGTAAATTGCGACTGATATTCACGACCAAACCAAATATTTCTTCGCCAATCCTAAATCACCTTTGTATTTCTCCAGGACACTCCGTATCACTACGAAGATCCACAGTTTATTGGATACTCCATCGTATGGTTATATACGAACTCGAAAGGAACTTGTTCCAGTTCGGGGATGGATTCTGGTTCAGGAGAAATAGGAATAAGGTTTATTCGATTGTCTTTTATCTTCACCTTCTCTCGCATTGCGAGTGTTCCTAGGATTAGGACAGTACACCCATTATGCTTATTGGATAGTCTTCTTCCAAACCATAGGCTGGTGCCGAACGGTAGGGAAGGAAGAAAACCATTTGGCCTAAAGGGGTGTACAGAAGGTAATGACTAAAGACATATAAAGGGATTTGGAGAAATGGCAAAGAATTATACGGTTACAGTTGTGAATCTGGATAATGGAAGAGGCATTACTAGGAATACCGGGATACCCCATCGAAATATTTCAATGTTTCAGTTTTGCTGTGTACTGTTAAAAGAAAACTGATTTCCCAATTAGACACTTGCTCCAGAGTATGTATTTACCAGGTTTGATTCTCACATCTGTATGGTTTTACAGATGATGAGTGGGAGTAAGTTATTGGGAATTAGGTAATCATCCTCATTATATCGGAATTCGTTGTGATTGGTGATATTTGAGGAAGTCACCTGGGTTGTTTGCCGGACGGCAAATATTTGGTTTTGAATATCCGTTATTGTGCACCAATTTCAAATTGATATATCTGTACGTCTATTTTATAGAGTGAGATATACCTTTTTGAAATTATGTCCATGACATTTACCTATATCAGTGGATGGTTAGGTAAGGAGCATAAAACAGCGGTGTAATTCTTCTTAACTATAAGTACAGTTTTCAACCTACGACACACAGTGAATGAGTCACTAGACTCAGGGGACTTATACAGAGTATTGTATGTTGTCCAGTGTCCATCAGGACAGAGGGGTTGGTCCTCGTACTATATTCTGTTTACTTGTGACTTTTCTGGGTCTTAGACATGTGTTTCGTAGAAACACAGGGTCTAAGTTTTGAGAAGTTATAGGTATATGAATAAAGTAGAGAACCAAGTGTTGCAAGTATCGGGATTCTTCAAGGTGATCGAAGATGTAGATACTTTTGTGTGGTATTCAGTTAATAGTAATGATTAAGAGAACTTGCTTCTCTTTCGGGTTACTCATAATTAGAAGCATTCCTAAGTTGAGTAACACTGATCGGCCTCCTTCCATTCAGTTGACATGCACTGGAGACAGCTGCATGATTTGAATCTGGTTCAATTAAATCAGTGCCTCTGTTTCTATATTGGATATAGAACAGTTCATATTTTAACGATGTTGAGGTACGGGGAGTTGTCCGGCTTATGCTTAAAACCAGACTCTGGATAACTCAAGGCACGTTTCTGTAATGGCTGTTTGTGGGTTGACCCGGGCTATGACGAGGGTTGACTTTCTACCATCTGGAAGATTAATAGTGATATTGTTCTTGACTCGCCACAGTTTTAATAAAAATGGATTTTTTCAGAAAACAGTAGTGGGAGTATGGTAGAACTGGAAGTGATTCCAGAACCGCAAACGATTACTGAAGATTTGATAAGAACCTAAAGATTCAATCTGGTTTGACATTCCATTGGCCACTCCGCAGATATGGTGGGTAACCTTAGGCACTCGAGAGGTACTCCGGTAGCCTCAAGGACAATGACAGGGAGGTTCTTGTTTACCCAGACTTGTCATTACTGTTGTTCCAGGCTGTGAGACCCGGCAGGAGGATGAGTATAGCGTCGTTCTGAACTGGCTTTAGAAGCGTACGTGTATATAACTCTGCCAGAGGGTTGTCGTAGTCAGTGGGAGCAGCGGAAGCATGGTGGACAAGTGGCTTATGTCTATTTATAGACTAAAGTAGATATAGCGGAGATAGATCATCTATTTCTGATGTGACAGTCATAGATTTGACTTCATCAGAATAGGGGATGGATCTGTTAAGAAGGTAGTAGGGTGTGATGTCCTGGTATTTGGATGACATACACAGAGTAGGAAGTGAAATTCCTATACTACGTTCGGTTATACTTTGGTTGTCACAAAGTGGTTTCTCTACACAGGATTTGGATATTATATCAGACATTCTGGTTACTAGATCTATGGTTTTAGATCTAGATTTGGGTGGTTTCCCAATCAGGGTACTTTGACAACATTCTATGAGTATTTAGAATGGACGACTCCTGGCACGGTAGTATACCTGCAGGTGATGGAGTCACCCTCTCTAAAGGTGTCTTACAGACTAAAGGGGAGAGGGATACGCATGATGGCAGATCACTTGCTTAGGAAATTGAGTCAATCATGAGATGTCAAGTATCACACCAGATGTTTTTTTTGCAGTAGGTGCAATAAGTTGATATTAATCCAGTACTGGAGAAACGATCGGAAGCAGTTTTAGAACATAAGTTGATGTTCTAGGGATTTGATAACGGCAGCCTCTTTTGGGAGACGGTTATCATTCCAGGCTTCCATGGTGACATGGATGACAGAGTGGTTGTCAGAGTTATAGTTTTCCCTCTGACAAGGGGCGGTATTTTGGACAGATGGTCCAGGTGGATACTGAGGGAAGGATGGCGCAGGATACTGATTAAGTTCAGTTGATGATACAATCTAAGAAGTTTGGATTTGGAGTTCATTTATGAACTAGGTCCCATCAGACATCCAAACATATTCTAAGACAGGTATTGCTCATTTCGGGAGATGGGTTTCTCCGCGAACTTGAGATAATGAGAGACATAGAAAGAAACATCACAGCGGATCCACTCACTGAGGCTATTCCTCGAACGCAATAGTTTCGCAAACGAGCTTTGTGAGACTGACTAGTAGAGGAGTTGGGTGTTCGGTATCACACGGGCTGTGAGTATGCCACATCGCAATAATTAGCCTTGAGTGCAAGTGGGAGATTGTTGGAGATAGTGCCCTCAGAGTCAATTATTGGATCACAGGTACGTGGTTGCAATGATTGAGGGAGGACCTATGCCGGTAGGACAGTCTTACTCGAGATGATAGTATGCTATCTGGTTTATCTTTATCATCGTGTACTGCTTTAGGTGACCTTACGAGTTGCTATTACACATTGATAGAGCCCCTAGGATTCTTGCTTGACTACCAGCAGTATGAAGGCGATCATATACGTGGGAGCTGGGGTTTATAAGCACATCCTTAAAAGGTCCCTAGTCGTGGGAGTTTCGAGACAGGGCATCGATACTCCAGAGTAGACTAGTGTATATAGTCGAGACCCCGACGAGGGGCGGTGGCCGGTCTCACAAGCCACTGGTGTCAGTTGGTTCACCTAAGATGTATACAGGTGCTCATTGGGTTATGAGTACACCGGACAGGACTCGCCGGGAACCTGCTAGTTGGTATTATATCTGACGTCAGATAGCAGTTCTCTGGTGACATGTGTACAGGTTAGTTCATCGACTTGAGATCGTCATTTGTCTCGTGTGAGTTCCCACTGTGCTTTGATTACTACCCTACCACGCTCAAAGGAGACGTGCAAACAGGTTTTAGTTGGGTACAGTCCCGAGCCACATGGAGGCAGTGAGCGAATCTGTAGGGGTTCGTCTCTCCCGGTATTGGTGAGGTCGCGCTGTGTCTAGGAGAGCCGGTACATGAAAATTCCTTGGCCAAGGCAGGAGATTTACTGGTAGGTATTCCAATAGTATCTCAGGGTGTTCTGGGCTGATCTCCGACACGACTTGTACCGCTTTTGGGGGTCTGACTTTTACCAACCCCCTAGGCCCGCCATGCGATGCTCATAGACGAACGGACCGGACTGTACGGATATTGTCACTGACAGGCTCAGTTGGGTGTCAGGCTGAGTTCGCTCACAGACGTCCCTTTTGGTCAATAGCTGGTAGCCATCACGTATGGCTAATACCTCTGACGTGCTAGTGGTTAAATCCACAGCCATAGTATTGACGAGTCTTTAGAGTCCACCACACACAGTTACTCAAGTTTTGGGCGAAACGCTGTAGAGGCCGTATGGAGATATGGCAGGGTTCGATCAGATACGTGCGGTATTGCATGGATCGTGATCGGACGGATAATACTAGCGGGCTTTGGTTTAAGCCGGATCCTAGTATTGTACAGTGTAGATTTTGTCTCTTTGCATTAGTATTCAGTGGGAATACAAATGCGGGTATATATATACAGTCGCGGGGTTTTCCTGTAATTTATTACGGGATCAGTTTTCTGAAGTTGCCATTTCTTCCATTCTTTGGCTGAATTTCCGATGGAGGGGTCTTTTTGCAAGTTTGCAAATTTGTTATTGTGGAGGGGTTTCTTGTATACGAAGGCTTCATGATAGTTCTTTCATCATGAGATTCCTTTTTGTCTCTTTCCTTGCATTAATGGTGATGGGGTTTGATAAGTTTTTTTATGTGAGATAATTTGATAATTATCTTCACATATTGATATATGTTTTTTATATCTCTCTCTCCTCATTCTATGATGGTTAGGGGCCGGCCACTACTAGGAGAGTGGTGGGGGTTTTATTTTTGGTAAAGAAAAAATCATTGATCCCTCATTCTTCTTGCTACAAAATAATAGTTCACTCCAAAAGCTTTTTCCTCTCCTCCATCTTCAAAAGGCAACTTCACAACCCCAAAGAGATAAGCCACTACACTTAGCCTACAGCAATTCTTGGGCACGTCGGCTCGCCAACTTCGTGCCCGAGTTTCCTCGGTCCAGAGGTGGGAGCCCGTAAAAGAACCCGGCGATGTGGTGCCCGTTTCGACGAGGAGGCGACGACCGGAGATTCCGCTAGGAGATCGGAGTGGAGACGAAGACCGAAGGACACGGATCGCTTGGTATAGCTTCTCTACTCCTTTTCTAGTTTGCTAGAGTTAGGTTAATGGCCCAATCCGGGATTCTAGTGCGCGATGGTGCCGGTTCTAGTTTATAGAAAAGTTTTCGTTTCCGCATTCCGGCGTCGGAATGACGTCCGGGGCGCCGCCGTGAACTTACAGAGCCCCGCGGCCAGCCTCCCCCATGCCAAAATAAAAATCATGTAATAAATAATTTTGATGTAATCTTTATGGGCATAAAGCTAAAATTTTGTAAAGCCCATGGCTCATGTGCAAAAGAAATGAGCACATGAGACATGGGATGGGCAAAATGCCATTTTGTAATGCCCAATGGGCTATATGTAAATGTGTAACCCAATAAAAGGCAACATGATAATGAAATAAAAGATAACAATTCATTCTCCCTAAAAAATTAGGGTCTGTGCCTCCTTCCTCAAGGTTCTAAAACCTTCTTCACCTTTGGAATTAAATCAAGAGTTTAACTTTTTCTTTTCCAAAAAGAAATAGTTTTTCACCATAAAACCCACAAAGGAGAGCTCGGATCTCCCATCAAATCCCCAAAAGGAGAGATTTTAAGTCTCACCTCCCCTTTTTCCTTCAAGATCCAGCCAACGAAGAGGAGGAAGAAGGAGACCCGTCTCCAAAAATCCCATTCCGGGAGTGTCCAAGGCTCTAAAGAAGATCCAAAGATCTCTAGGAGTTTAACTCCATTCCAGATCTATTGAAGTTTAACTCCGTAAATCAAACCCCTTTTTAGGAGTTTAACTCCAATTCTATACATAATCCCTGTTAGGAGTTCAACTCCAATGCCCCCCTGGGAGTTTAACTCCTGACCCAGGGGCTAAGCCCCCTTTTCCGCTGGTGTTCCCAGCAGTCGTGTGCCGCGCACGTGACCCGCGGGCGATAAAGCGTCTACGTGCGCCACACGCGACTTGAGGGCGCTCAGCGCCCAGCGGTCGCGTGCAACGCACATGACCCGCGGGCGCCCTGCGGTTGCGTGCAAGGCACGTGGCCTGCGGGTGCTAAGCGCCCATGTGCAGCTTACGCGACCCGCGGACGCTCAGCGCCCAGCGGTCACGTGCAGCGCACGTGACCCGCTGGCGCCCACGTGCCAGGCATGTGACCTGTGGGCGCCATGCGCTCATGCGCCAGGAACATGACCCGCGGGCGCCAGTGCCCACACGCTATGCACGTGACCCGTGGGTGCCCAGCGCCCACGTGCCATGCATGTGTCTTTAAGACGCCCCCCATTTTAATATACACTCCACACTAAATATACTTCCCCCGTTAGAAAAAATTTTCTAACGAGGCACTGCCCCACACCCTGCAAGGGGGCTGCTAGCCCCCTTGACCCCCAGCCCGCTATCCGGATAGCGGTACCCCCATAAAAACTCTGTGGGGCCCTCGATATATCCAAAACCCCTTCAAAACACAACACTGCACATTGAGTTCGCATGACATGTTTGACCCGTCAATCGGAGGATCCCTCGCTCCAAAGACGAGGGGTAATTAACGGCAGCTTAGTCCGCGACTGCCGGAGATTCGGATCCCCATAATCAATAAACCCCAGCCTATCCTAGGCAGGGGGAATCTGTAATGCGCCTGACAAGCGCGTGCGTATTCCTATCTCAATGGGATGACGAAAAACACCCTACAAAGCCATCACTGCATTTTCATGGAAAACCATAGTAATCCTAAGATGTTAGTTTTGAGCGTAATCGGATCTAAAATGTTATATTAATATTGTGTGGAATTGTAAGTATTAGATACCGTTTTCACGAGTTGGGCAAAACCGACTTTAATTCTATGGCTCTTGATATTGTACGCTAAGAGTTCGATGTCATGAACTGAACCAAAACCCCGTCAAACCTGCTCAAAGCTTTACCTATAATTTCTTTTGCTGCTTACGAATAGTATGCAGAAAACTGAACTCAAATAACAAAGCATCGCGCAAGGAAACGACGTCCCAAAGACACGACGTCAAATCTAGTTTTACTGTTCACGTAGTAGTGTTAGATTGGTATTAAATTAGATACATGTTGGAATGTAATGTTCTATGGCTCATATCGAATCTGACTTGATAAGATAGAACCATATATAGTTTATCTTTCGATACCGATAGACCACAGCAACGAGAACTGACTGCGAATGCGGCTCTGGACTGCAGTCCGGGGCACCATTCCACGGGGATACCTGAACTTAAGCGCCTGCACGTCCCTACATAAAACTGAAAATGTGTGGAGTCCTATATAGTCGCGTAGATAATTTAGTTAGATAACATATGGATCTAGTCTTGTTTAGTTTCACTGTCGTTTGTTATTTTTTTTATATTTTAGACTGTCGACGTGTTCTGTAGTTTCTGCAGTGACATTTTTTTCACCTTCACACTAAATAGGACATATCTTCTAGTAAAGAATGGATATCATGGATCCGTTTGATGCGTCGGAAACCTAACAAATAGAACTAGGTTTTATTCAACTAGGGAAATACCTGAATCTAAACCCAATCCCTAATAAACCACGCGTGAAGGTGAACTTCCAGTTTTGAAACTGGAATTCCAGCAACTGATCGCTGATTTAAAATGATGATATGTCCCTAACCTGAATTCCTATTGATATGAAACTAATTTTACCGCTTAGATAATCAAGTATATTTCTTACTCCTTTTATATTATTTTGGTCGATTCTATACGTGTGATTTATGGTGAATTTTGCAAGTCATATGGCGTTGGCTGTCATAACTTAGCGAATATCTGTTCAGTACATTTCTACCTCATTTTGTGTTTGCTTTATACTTTTTGCATAGTGAACGTTTACATTGAGACCTAGCGACTGATTTACATTATCAATATATATGTGTTAGTGATGGGGTTGTGGCAAGTACATTAGTGAATCAGTGATCGGAAGTGATATTGATAAGTGGAAGCGTGATTGAAAGTGAAAGCGATACGTATTTGTTCATAACCTATCTAATACCTGAACACATACTATAACCCGGGGAATGGGAAAATTAAGGTGGAACTGAACTCGTATTTAGCGAGGTACAGTGACTTAGAGGATGATCATTTGATATTAGTGATATATATATATATATATATATATATATATATATATATGCACACATATACATTAGGTCATGGGCCTAGCGGTACGGCTGCAGGGTTATATCCCGGGCAACAGTGGACCGTAGTCTCGGGCATGCATGAGACCCTTGTTAAACACGAGCATTCTTTCCACCAATTGATTTAATTGACTTAGCGACTGATAAGTAGTGACATACATATTGTCTGGTTTACTGACATGATATATATCGCGCTGTGCATATTCAAATGATATTCACTATTCTCATGTTCTGTATTCGGTCGCACCTTTCATATTTGATAACATTGTACGCACATTATATATTTATTGCTATATGTGTCGTCCCGACGACTTGAGTGTGCATGCTCAGAGGACGAAGTAGACCCAGCTAAGGAGCATGATCTGTCATTCGAGATCGCGGAGGTCTAGACCGCAAATCAGCGTCATTCTTTTCTGCTCTAAGTACATTGTTATTTCGTTGGTTAGTAATTTCTTTATGCAAATAAACGTATCTTGAATTCTTTCATTTTGATGTAATAAAATTATGAACTGTGATTTCCTTTACTCTAGTACTGTTTACTAACTACCATATAATGCTATAAGCTAAAGTGTGACTACGGCGGGATTATTCTCTGACCGTAGGAGCATGGCCGGCCTAGTCACCTCTCGCATTCCGTATTTTGGGAAGCGGGGCGTGACAGAACATAAAGGGAATGTAAGTATTCTAAAAGATCTCTAAAAGGGTAAAAGTAACTAGCGTGAGTTCAAGGTGTGAGTATCAACCAAATCTCAAGAGTGTTCTCAAACCCAACAAGCTGTAATTCAGGGTTAAAGAACCATGGGCCCTAATACCAGTTAGTAACGGGATTTCGACCGTCGTCGAAGTATTCCAAACTCAACAGGCTATAATTCAGGAGTAAGGAAACACGGGCCCTCATGATTATTAGTATTCGTGATTGTTAGCATGGTACTCTTGAGATTTCATTGGACTCACAATTCAAACTACCCCAACACCCCGTGTATATTAATCTATAGTTAAAATTACAAGTCTTGCCCAAATCCATGAATATATCAAGTTTTCATGATTGAGTTCATATCAAGATCAAGTATTTATGTCACGTTTCAAGTATTCATGTCAAGTTGTATTCGTAGTTCGGGTCAAATTAAGTCTATCATTTAATAGGATTATGTTAAATATATAATATCTAATTATGTCTTCATGTACATACAACCATTTAAAGATCAAGATAAATAAGGTATACATGTTCGAATAGCATGAAATGAGTCAAGTATATTATTTAAGTAATGACAATAAACAATGATGTTAAGAAGTGTTGTGTATGACTAATCAGTTAAGTCAATCAATTTAGGAATATAAACAGAAATATAGATCTAAGTGTTGTGAACGCGTGAGTTCCAGTCGCGCCTAAACACGACTACGGATTTAAAGGATATACCCATTTTCGTTTTGTCGCATAGAACAGGTCAGAATTTGTCCAGCACCATCGCATATTTTTAAAACACAGTTTGAGTTAATTTCCATCAGATTTCAGTTTACTATAATTATTAGAAAATTATAGCTCTTTCGATGTACTTATCCAAAACACTAAAATTCGCACGATTTGAATTTCTAAAGCTCTAGTTATGATCGTTTTAATATCAGCGTTTAAAAAAGAAAATTTAGATTTCTGAACAGCAACTATATGTTATATTGCAAAGTCTATATCGGGTTATTTCATACGTTTATAAGTAATATAATATACATAAAATTATAGATCTATCAATTGTGCATCTACACATCTAAATTTTGTCACGAACGGATATCTATGTCCTATTTAAAAACAATGTGCGAATCAGGACAAATTCTGTCCTGATTCGTTGCTTAATATTATAACGCAGTTTTCTATATTTTACATTAGGTTTCAGTAAAAGCTTAAAACTAAGAAAATCTATATTTTTTGATGTAGATATCTAAAACACCTGAGTTTGCTAAATTTGGATATCGGTATACCGAATTATGTGTCTTAGAAGTTGACCGATAACTACAACAGTGAATAAAAACGATATAATTCCTAAACCGTTATGCGGTTTGATCTAAATTTTTTCATGTACACAAAAATATATTATATAATACTTAAATTTTATGAAATTTCCAGAAGTAAAAATCAATTTCTAAACAATTACTTTAAAGGTAAAGGTATTGATATATATACTAAAATCGGCAAAAAGATTAACAAGTATTTTTATGCAAACTTCTCTTTTTCTTTTAATAAGCAAACCGATTTCATGACATATCGTAGATATATTATGGCATGAAATTTATATTCTCACAACTCATAATAAACATTCATAGTCATGAACAAAGAATTGAAAACACTTTAATTTGAACAAGAGACAATAAGGTGTTATTAAACCATATATATCTAGACTTATATATATGTATATGTTTATATTTATTTTCTCTTATGGATTACGATATGAAAAAAATAGCGGGTTCACGAGGTATGACAAGAGGATAATAAAGAGATGGAGTGAGGGAGAGAGAATGGACTTACGGGTCTTGCAATACGGTATAACAACTGTATTGCCGATTAATGAAGAAAGGCTCGACTTGATCGAGACTTCGAAAGTGTAAGGAAATTGATACTTCTCCAAATCTCCAAAGGAAAAAAAATAGAATTGATGAAGAGAGAATGGCTAAGATAGGATGAAGAAGAGAGTGTTATTTATATTAAAAGAGACATTTAAATAGATTTAATAGTGATAAAAACTTTTCATAATAATTTTAATTTATTATGAATTCATTTTGGGAGTAAAAAAGATTTTGAAAGGGTGCCCAATCATTTTGAAGTTAAAGAAAATGAAAGGTCTCATTTGTAGGTTATGAGAGAGTTTAAAAAAATAGATAAAAATAGTTGCAAGAATTGGGATTTGAACATGTGACCTATGAAATAACAATGTAAGGAATTAACCAATGAGTTACAAAGTTGTTTATTGACATATTTAATTAGAATTAAATATATATTGTTGCTTGAAAAGAAAGTAGGCTTTTGGGCTCACGATTTTATAAAAGAAAATGAAAATGAGATTGGATTTGGGTTATGGGCTAGATCAGATCTTGCGTTTAATTTGAAATAGGTTAATATTTAGTTTAAGGAAATGGGTTTGGAAAAATTAGATGGAATAATAAAATAATATATTTAATAGAAAACAAAATATACGGAAAAATACTAAGAATAAATAAATACAATATTTTGCTAAAGAAAGAAAACATGAATGTATAGTATTATTGGGGTCGTTACAATGATTATCATGAAAATGTGGTCATTTGATTACCATGCTAATCCTATATTCCTAGGAATATATTTTGCGCCTAAACAAGCTTGGTAATATTTCATGGTGATTTAGGATTACTGTCCAGATTACCTCCTACCAGGTGCACCCTAAGGTTGCGCTTGGTATATGAAATGAAATATTACCGGGAATGGGATGACCGGGCATCTAATTCCAAGGAATTTTGCATTAACTTGCTTGGTATAATTTAATAATTTCCGGTAATATATGTATGTGCAACTGTCGACCAACGGTGAGTCCGTTGGATGGAGGCGAGGCAGGCCGGCGTATGACCAGCGATAAACTACGGCCGGCGCCTGCGGTGAATGGTTGATCGGCAGCGAGCCGGCCGATGAATGATTGGCGATGACCGGCGACCGGTCGACGGCGAACGGCCGATAGACGGTAGCCGGCCGATGAACAGCCAACGATGGCCGTTGGGGCCGGCTGGTAGAAAGGGAGGCCGGCGGCTGATGGTCATGGCTCATTTCATGTTAGACGGGAATATTTCGTGGTATTTTAGGATAGGCAAATGTTTTGGAGGGAATAAAATTACCATGAAATTGAGTCATTTGATTACTATGGTAATCCTATATTTCCGGGAATATATTTTACACCTAAACAAGCATAGTAATATTTCATAGTAATTTAGGATACCATTTATTACCTTCTCCCAAACGCATCCTAAAAGTGATGAATTATAAGTAGAAAATTCCGCATAATGCAAGCGAGTAGAAACTTGAAAAACCTTTCGAAAGTGGAAAGCATAAGAGTGAAGGGGCTTGAAAAATTCAAATAGAAGGAAAGATTTATAGACTTCTTAAGAATTAAATAAATAATTTAAGTAATACCTGACAATCATCCATAGCATCTATATATTGAACAGTAGTAATTCATCTGTTTGAGAGATGGTTTTTTAAGAAAAAAAAGTTGTAAATTAAGCTGATCATGCCACGTTTGTCGTAAAGAAAGCTGTAAGATATGTTGGATATAGGTGTTCTGAAGGCAAATATTGTTATTCTACATAGACCTATATGGATAGAACAGTCTTGCTCGACATGATAGTATACTATCTGGATTATGTTTATTATTCATTTGTATATATTTTACTTGATATTACGTATTGTTGATACATGATGATGAAGTCCATAGGATATTTGCTTGACTATCAGAATTATAATGGGATCATACTAGTAGTGCTTGGATAGTCTATAAGCACATACTTAAATGTTCCTAGTCGTAATAGCATCGAGACTGGGTATCGGTACTTCAGAATAGACTGGTGTATACGTTTCTTGACTCGGTTGGAGGACGATGTTGGTCTCATAGCCATTGGTATTTGACACTAAAAATTGTATACATTGCTCATTGGACAATGAGTTCATTGAGCGGACTCACCGAGAACTCTTAGATGATATTATACCTATTGTCAGATAGCAGTTCTCTGATGACATGAGTACATTGTAGTCTTTTGATCTGAGATCTTCATAGTGTCTTGTGTGTGTTCCCACTGTACTTTGATTACTACCCAACCACGGTTTTAAAAAGCCATGCATACAGGTTTTAGTTGGGTACAATCTCGAAGCACATGGAGGCAATGAGCGATCGAAGGGTTCGTCTTTCCCGGTATAGGGAGTTGATGTCGCACTATGCATGATTGGCTATAAACATAAGTCTGTTTGACGCGAAAAATTCACCAAATGAAAATAAAACGTGCATTTTATTAAAGAAAGCAAACACTCAAAATTACACTCCAGGACATACTGTAATGTCTGCATCATAATTTCATCACTTTGAATCATTTCTTATTTTCTCCGATAATCATGTCTCGACGTAAAGAAAATGAAACTGCAAACCCTTTATTTTCAGTTGATCTTATTGTTTTCTTAAATCTTATATCATTGACTCTGATGGTAGAATTTGAGTAATTTAAATAGAGTTATGTGATTGTACCTATGAACTGCAGTATAATTATAATACAGTACTCTACTTGAGTGACTTGGAGTTCTGCCCTTGATTCTCTTTCCTATTGATTTAGCCATGTTTTACCGCATATCCTTATCCTTAATTATCGAATCCTATATTCTTTATCAACTTATATCCTTCACTAATTTTAATTCGATTTTCATTCTTTATCCTTGTATCTTTCTTGACAATCCAATTCCTAATTACGTTTCTTTTATTCGAGTGCTTTCTCACGTCGTTTTTGAAAACCGCTCTTGCTTATAATAACAACACGTATTCCGATTTTTGAAACTTCTCGCCTTTCTGGTTGTCTTATTGCGATTTACTCTAACCGCACATCTTATTATTGATTAAAGTATCGACTGATGGAGTGCGGCGATAAAATGCAGCTGTGTTATCCCGATCTTGTTTCTTGCTCTGCTACAACATCTTTCTTGAAGTAATTTCGAGAACGAAATTATTTTTAAGGAGGGTGGAATGTAACGACCACAAAATCTCTATACTTTCATATTATCTTTCTACCGTGATTCTTTGTTTTTGGGTATTTTCGTATATTATCTTTTCTATTAAATATATTATCCGAATCCCTCAATTTATTTTTCCTATTATCATACCGAGCCCAAAAGCCCGTTTCTATTAATCACTTAGCTCCCCCATTTCTAAATCTTTTGTATATTATTTATAAAAACAAAACCCATTATTTCCAAGCCCAAACCCATTACCTTTTCATTTAAACCCAATTCATTAACCAAAATCCCTTCACATTCCTAATTCTATGAGCCCAAATTATATTTTTCTATTAGCCTAGCCCAAACCTGACACTTCCTCCCCTACCTATTCTTCCCATACAAAACCCCCCGACAATGTTCATTAATTTCTAAACCCATTAATTCCAATTAAACCCATCCCTTCCGATACTAAAACCCTATGTAGTAACCCATTCTTCCCTTTAACTCATATTAAAAACCCTTGCTTCTATCCTAATAAAACCCTATATATTAAACTGTTCAACTCCTCAATTCACTATTGGACTCTCCTCCAAAATGAAACCGACCCTCACTTTCATTATCCTTCCATCTCCTTCTCAACTGTTCAAATCCTCGCTCAAAACAAACTGACTCCAACCCCTTTTCATTAAAACCCCATGCCCTTTTCCATCACCCTTTCCCTCTTCCGTAAACCCCACTCTCTCCCTCATGCACAGACCCCATCTCTTCTTTCCCCCTCCCATTCTCAACTCCTTTCTCTCTCTATCCATTATATATACCTTCTTTTTTTATAATGCAAATACAGCGTTGGTGAGGTGGGCACCCTCTCCTTTCTTCCAAAAAGAAGAAAAATACTCTTCTCCTATGGCCTCCACCCCATCATCTTCTTCTCTTGGGGCTTCCACCTCATCACGGAAGAGGACGAAAAATGATGCCTTACAATATAAATTTACACATTAACCCTCAATATTTATAAATTTACACCTATACTCATTGTCAATTATATGAAATGCACATTTACACATAAACCCTCATTATTTACAAATTTACATATATACGCATTCTTACAAATATGAAATATAACATTTGACACGTGCAACGCACGTACACAAGTCCAAGTTTATATAAAGCCCATGTAATAATCTTCTCTCTCTCTTCATTCTTCTTCTTCATCATCTCTCTCTCTCTTCCTCCTCACAAAACACCAAACCCTCATCATTTCCATGACCGAGCTCGAGATCCCCCATGGCTGCTCCCCTAAACGAACTCTCCAACACCATCAAGCCCACCATAGGAAAAAAAACCGAGCCCCTCTCTCAACCCATCCAAAGCTTCCTCTTTTTCTAACCGCAACCATCAACTGTTGTCGTGCCTACTTCAACATTGACCATCCATCATCCTCCCTCTCATTCTCATTGTTCTCACAACCAAGAGATCGACATCCACCGTCGTCGCCGTCATCAACATCAACAACAGCCACAACACCAACAATACCACCAAAAACCTTGACTAATCAAGCCAAGTGCCGCCATACAGAGGAACGAGGCTCTAAGGCCAGGCCCGTGTCCGTGTGAATGCAACGATCGTTTTGCTGCCTTTGGATCTCTGTTCCATCAATATTTCGATTTTTTGCACGACACCGTTCGATAAAATGCCTCAATGAAAACTTCCGTCGTTTTCTTACGTTCCAATCGCACGTAAGTCTCTTCTTTACTCCGTCTCTCTCCCTCTTTGCCTTTGTATGATTCCACTAAACCGATGTCCCCTCCCGTTGTAAGTCCCCTATTATTTTTTATCGACCTTTATCGTCAAGTTTAAATTTTAATTTTTATATTAGAAAAGAAAATTATATACATTTGTATTACACATGTGCATGTCTTTGCATTGTAATGTCTATGTAAGGTGTAGTATATTAAAATAGCTAAGATATGCATGAAGTAAACTAAACCCGTAAAATGCACATAGGACAGACTGTTTAACTACACCACTAAACAATTGAATATCGTGACCAAACACTTGCGAAAAATGTATACAAATACTGATAAATGTATCAGGACAAGGTATTGATAAATATATAAAACTTACGGTCTTACAAAACATATAGCAACAGAACTAACATTACAAAATGAACCGGTACAAAAAAATATATGCTGACCAAAATTTCTTATGATAATAAACTGCTATTAAAATGCACTATAACAACTAATAGCTATCTAACTCCTCGATGGTTAATTTATCATATTTTTTGTTTAAAAGAAAATAAGGTTTCAAATTAGACTTTTCAATAAAATACCGTCAAGTTTTGAAACATAGAATTTTAACCCTAATTTTATTTCCTTGGCAATTTCGCCCTCACAACCCTCATTGGGAGAGCTCTGTTAAAAAATGGTACGGATTATCGTATATCTTAGATCTAGTGTGTAGGATCAGAGTTTTTCACGGAGTGCGTTCTCGAAGAAAAAGAAAATACGGTTGTTAAAACAAAATAAACCAAATTTAACAATATGAAAATAACTTAACTTTAAAAAGAAAGCAAATTTACAAATTAGATTTTAAATAAAGTAACCCAAAATTGAAGAGATTCAAGTTTCTATTAAAATACCTTAAGTTTTCTAAAAAATAGATTTTTCATTAAAATACCATAAACTCTTAAAAATTAGATTTTGTCACTAAGATATCACAAAATATAAAATATAATTTTATTAAAAACCCTCGATATTTTAATTAACATATTCTTACCAAAAAACCCATCCAGATTTATTTTTTTGAATAAAGTATTTACATGAAACCCCCTCAATCTTGTATATTGACTAATTTACTTAAATACTTTAAAATTGATAAATGTTATATTTTGATATAAATACCCAGAACTATAAACTAGTAGCTAGCCGGTATATAGGTAGCAGATGGGTTTTAAGTGACTTATTCTCTCTTGAGTCTCGGAGAGCCGGAGGCAATAAGTGATTCACTTGCATTATTATTTGAACAAATCAATTCGTACCACCTCAAAATATAAATTGGTTTTGATACTTGACTTGTAACCTGAATCACATTTACTTTCATACTAGTCCTATATCTTGAACTCCATGCTTGAAATCACTTGATTAAATCTATTATAATTTAGATTCAACTTGAACTCAAACTTGACTTGAATCTGAACTTGGAATTGATTAACTCGAACTATGAATAAGACTTGGCTTGAATACTTAAACTTGAATACTCGAACTCGACTTGAACTTGACTTGTACTATCTTCGTATTCATGGGTTTCGGGAAAGACTTATAACTAAATCTATAAATTAAAATGCGCGGGGGATATTTGGTATTTGGTAAAGAAGTTACGATGTGGTACGAGAGTCCACTAAAAGACACCTAACATGAATATCCTGTGTCGTTGTCCCGTGGGTTTGACGGGGCCTTGTACTTCTTGTACCATGGGTTCATGAATTTGACGGACCACTCTCGTATACACGCATACCTTCCTTTTCAAACTACAAATAAGCACGTTAGAATAGATTAGCCAAGTTCATATACATGCTTAAGATATATTAACATACTCATGTTTAATTGACATTTTTACCTGTTCATTGTTACATTAGATTCATGTTCTTCTTGAATATATGTTTTTTTTTATCATACTTTACCTTCTTACTCTTTTGGGGATTTACTGAGCACTAGGTCGCTGATGACATTCTACCATGTCTTTTGATTACTTGGAATGTTCATCAGGTGACCAGGAAACTGAGGAGATTGAGCCGAGTTCAGAGGACTGCTCTCATCTTGAAGTCCAGACCGACTTCTAGTTCCTTCCAGTAGTTTATTTTCCAGTATGTCATTGTTTATGCCCTTTCCAGTATTTGTATCTTTTGTTTTTGACATAGTATCTGTACTTGAAATTATGAATATAAATAAAGTCGTCGTTGAAGTTTAATTCACTTGTTTAATTTTCTTGTATGTTATATTGCTTATAAACGCTTAACGTATTTATTACGGGGAAACGACCTTCTAGAAATAAATATGTCGCGGGCCTCGTCACATGCCGTTACTCTCTTTTGGAAAGCGGGGCGTGACACATACAAAGAGATGATCGAACTCGGGATCTGAGCTACATGGATGAAAAAAAAAATTCATGGTTCTGAAGCTGTCACACAGCCGCCCCTACCATGTTGAAGCGACGGCTCTCGCGAAGGGTTTCGTCTCACCTGTCATCACCACAGCCATGGACAAAAGAATACATGACGCCCATTAAGCGTATATTTAGCCCAGAAGATGAACGACACGGTCCCTAATAGGTTTTGTGATCAGACGCGCTTCGCGAACATCGTCGATCTTTTCTTCGGCAGTGTCTACCATCTCCAGAGTCATCTCCGCCGGATGAGGAGGGATCACATCAAGGATGGCAAGAAACATCATCCGAAGCCAAATAGAACCAATGGGCATGGAATACCTCCTGCGAGTCACGAGCTCATGCGTCACGGTGTCACACTGATTCAAGTTCACTAAACATGCTGCAAAATGAGGGATAATATCCCTGATAGGCACGTCTCATGGCAGTCGAGGAGCATGTGGGCTGTTTCAGGCCATCGTTCTCTCCTTTGCAAATGAAGAAGAAGATCAACCCACATCGATTTATAAGGAAGAGACTAAATCCTAGCACTTAATGCATTGCATGCTATGAAAGACAGAACATTTTCAAGCGTTGACCAAAGAAAAAACGCTAAAAAAGATGAACAGTGGTTCAAAAATCCATGAAAAAGTCAAACAAGGGCCTCCACCTCCATTAAGTCATGCGCAAGAGTCTCGGCTACGTCAAAGTCATATGCAAGGGTCTCTACAGCGCCAAGGACATGCACCGAAGGTCTCCGCCATGCACGCTCGAAATAAAGTACCCGCCGCTCATTCAAGGAGTCTCCGATGAGGAATGTGCCCACGAAATGGGAGTTGCGAACTATATGCCCTATGTTCTCTGAAACCGGCCTATGTTCATGGCTACGTTCACAAGCCCCATAAGACTATAAAACCCTCCTTAATACACAGAAGAAGGGTTTAAGCACTTAAAACCACTCCGGTTCATAAAAATCATCATCTGCTCAATTACTCAGAAGTATGGAAGGATACTCAAAAAGTTCAAACTCCAGGACGGAAAGAAAAAAAGAGCAAAACGTAAGTATGGAACAATTTATTCTTTCTTCTCTACAGTTTTTATGCTCCCATGATGAATACTTCGTTTGCTATGGTGAAAACAAGTAACCCATGGGATATTCATTAAAGTGTTATCCCTGAAACACATAGTTGATAACTCCGTTTTAACTGTCCAGTGAACCGAAAATCCTATGATAAGCCCCGTGACGGTTCTAAAACTAAAAGATGTGATACTTACAAGAGTTATCTCTTTACGGATGCTCTTCGGAGCTATCCACATATATACGGATACTCATTCGAGTTATTCCTCCCACGATATCATCCTAATAATGGACTCTGTGGACATATATATGGACGAAAAATGAATAAATACTTATTCGAACATATAGAATATGAAATCATGCAACAAAAACTTGACAAATCAAGACATGGCAAAGATCTTCACAACAACAAATCTATGGTGGAGACCCCTCCCAGCACCAAACCCTCGGCGGAGACCCCCCAATAGACCCCGCATCCTCTAAAGCCTCGGTGGAGACCCCATAGAGGCCATCACACTCTCCCATAACACATCGACAACATCCCCAATAGGCTCCATGCCTATCATGACATTGGCGGAGACCCCCTCTGGCGCTAGAGCATTGGCGAAGACCCCCTTGAGGGTCCCATGACAATCAAACCCTTGGCGGAGACCCCTAAGAGGCCTTTGCACCCTTCAAAGCCTACACGGCGGCGCCCCCTAAAAGCCTTCGTGTCCTCCAAACTTACGTGGTGACACCTCATCAGCAGACCTCATGTCCAATAAACATTAGCAGAGCCTCTTGGAGGCCTCCGCACTCTATAAGCACCCTTCCAATCACATATAGCAGCACTCCTCTAACGAGCCCCATACTTACAAATCTTTGGCAGAGACCCCTTTATGGCCTCCGTACCTTACTAAATCCACAGCGGAATCCCTAATAGATTCTCAAATCACCAAAATCTATGATGATAAACCCAATAGCCCCCTTCAATCCATTAGAATCAATATAGAACACCTCAAAAGGACCCCGCATCTACTAATTTCATCCATTTTTGGCATCCGTCTCTGCGAACCCAAACCTTAATTATGTTCTATGAGGGATTGCATCATAACAGTTTAACATATACAATCCACGGGCTACCATCGTGACATGGAAGTCCAAAAACCAAAATCCAACAAATCTTAGTCCAAAATGATCTTAAACCATTATCTCCCACCAAAATCTAACAAACCCTGGTCCGATACGACCTTAAACTAATATTTATGTCTGAGATGACTTTAAACTGATATTTTGGTCTGAGATGACTTTAAACTGATATTTTGGTCTGAGATGACCTTAAACTAATATCCATGTCCGATATGACTTTAAAATAATATACGCATGACACTCTACCATGGACCCGCAAGTCTCTAAACTGAATCCATGGACCACTATGTTCCTAAACTAGAATCCTACCCTACGGAAAATTGTAAAAAAATACTTTGCCATATACAATCCACGAGCTACCATCATAGCAAAAAATCTGTCTATCATGTAATAGATGTCGATAAATATATCATATCCCAACACACCAAATACCAAACCGACCCTATGGCAGGTCAAAATAAAAAGGACCTTTCGTATACCATCCACGGACTACTATCGTGGCATAGAAGCCGTCTATCATAACCTAGAAGTTGATAAAGCACTGTTATTGTGATAAGCACTATTATTGTGACCGTGTCACACCTGCCATCCCCTCAATCCACCAAAATCAATGTTGAATATCTTCAATAAATCCCACACTTGCTGCTCAACGGACTCCCAAGTCGCTGAATAGGATTCATGGACCACTACGTCCCTAAACTGGAATCCTGCCCTATGACAAGTAAAATAACTTGTCATATACAATCTACGGGTAACCATCGTCGCATAAAAACCAACTGTCTTTCTTTGTTCCACCAGGCGCGCATCCTGCGACATGCCCCATTCTCACCAAGTCCCACCGGACATGCTGGTTAACCATCAACGTCTTTTAAACAACCATCGTGACATAGAAGTCAACGTCCTACCATATCTATATCCAAGACGACTTTAAATTAGTACCTATGTCTGAAATGATTTTAAACCACCACCTATGTCTGAGACGGCTTTAAACTACTTCTGCCCTACAGTCTGGATCATACATTTTATAAAATCGTACACAATCCACGGGCGTGAATAGCAGTTGAAGCACATGTTTATCCAGCAGCAGAGATAAATGTAAATTGAGATGTACAATATTGTATATGACATTCATGAACTACATATTTTAACTGTTGTTGTTACAAGATTTTGTTGCTGAATATATACATGCATGTTTTCGCCATTTATTTTGCTATCATGTTTAATACAATCAGAAATAAACCACTCATAGAAAGTTCTCTCTGTTTAATACGGAGAGGTAATTAACTGCAAGGGCTTGCGCCCGTAGGAAATCTAGTCCCCACAATAAAAAAACCCTTGCCGAAGGGTGAATCTAAGAAGTCACGCTATATCGGTCATATTCACTCGAACCCTCGGCCATGTGCGCGGCGCTGCAACGCGTCGCGCTGAGGAGACAGGCGGATCTGCATCAATCTGACCCCGTGAGCATGATCCCCACCTCTGGGATACCTTCCGGAGGTGAACAAAGTCCTTGGCCATGGCGGTTGAGATAAACTAATAAGTATTATCGGTTGTATCTCAGATGGTAATGAGTTTGACATTAGCATGACTTATTAGGTTATTGGGGGTCTGACAGGATCCACCCCCCAGACCCGGTACGCGACACTCTCTAACGGAGAGACCGGACTGTATAGTGATGTCACTGATAGACTCTGTTGGGTTTGGATGAGCTTGCTGTTGACCTATCTTTCGATCAATACCTGGGTAGCCGTTATGTGCAGCTAGTATCGTTGATGTTCTTGTGTGTTAACTCGTGAGAGGATTGATTTGAAAGTGTTTCAGATTTAATTGGATATAATCCTAATCTACTGCCAGCATATTGTCGAGTCTTTAGAGTCCCCCACAAAGGGTTTTCCTGCTCCGGCGAAACGATATAGTGTGTATATAGTGATATGTGCGGGAGTTCGATTAAATATGTGTATATTATAAAGCCGAATTATTAAATCAAGTGTTGATTTAATAATAAAATATATATTGAAATGTATTCTAGTTTTATGTTTTCTCTCTCTCATTTGCTATTTGTATGTGATACAAATACATGTATATGTGTCACGTCCTGCTTCCCAAAATACGGAATACGAGGGGTTGACAAGGCCAGCCATGCTCCTACGGTCAAGAAAATATCCTGATGTAGTCACACTTCGGCTTCTAACTTTACGTGGTAATCAGTAAACAATGCACAGGTAATGAGAAATGCAGTAGCTAAATCAAAAGAACTAACCAGGTGGAGATCGATGAAGTATAGCTCTGAGTCGCTGGTCAAGATGTCTGCGATGTCCTCGAGGTACGTCAGGTCCTGGTCCAAGCTAGATCCACTTCCCACTTTGAGCATGCATACTCAGGTCGTCAGAGCGACACGATAGCAATATATATATATATATATATAGCAACTCGTGCAATAATAATGAAAGTGCAACAGTAAATCAAGAGAGTAAAGATGTGAACATGAAGTAACCAATGCGGGTGTCTAATAGAGCAGGTGAACAATAAAGCAGTAAAATAATACGTCAGGTGTGTCGATTTAGTAAGCAATGCATGTCAATATCACTATCCTTATCAGTCTCTAAGTCTCACTGTACGGGTTACTAAGCCTATCGTCAGTCCAAGTGTGAGAGTCAACCACGCAGGAGTATCCCCCACCTAAAGGTAGGACCCAAGGGCAAGGGACCACGGGCCCGAAACACGCACGGTAATAATCAGTAATATCCCTATATATCTCCATATGTGCCGGCATGGGACTCCCGAAATTCTGTTGAATTCACACTCAAACTACCCCACACCCCTTGGTCTACATCAAACGCCAAGCATAAACTCAAATACCAGTCGGTCCATGACGAGTCTACGCGAGAACTGAAGACAGGGCTCCATCAAGCATGTCTCGACCAATACCCAAGATAAATGGACAGTGTTTGGTGCCTTACCTGTGACACCCATACAAGTGTTTTTATAATTGTCCCATACCAATTATAGTCACACTTATACACGTCCCACAGACGTCGACAATGCAATAAATCAATAGGGTCCACTGATTGTGTACAAGTACGTGTCACTTTCACTTATCCATTCATGCTCAAACACTAACGTACTTGCCACAATCACCACTAATACCTAACACTGGGGAATTCACATGATCACTAGGTTACCAATGTAATGACATATATATAATGTGATGAGAAAACAGTATTTAAGGCATGATTAAGATGCCATCAAACGATGTCCTACCACTTGCACAATTCTTCATAAATCATACATGCACAATTTATCAAAACAATGAATAGGGGATAAGTAGCATGTTTGATTATCTAACCAGCAAATTTGGTTTCACGTCAATCGGGTTTCAGGATCGCTAGATATGGCCATTTCATTTTAAGTGTTCACTGCTGGAAATCCGGTTTCAGAATCGGAAGTCCGTTTCGTAACGCATTTTGATCCTAGTTGGGATCGTAATTAGGCGACGCTATAGTTGAACTATAATTAGTATTTTTAGTCAGGTTTCCACCGCAATTGGCGGATCAGTATTATGTTACGCCAACGGATAGTTATGGCCAGATTAAGTTTGGGGTGTAAAATCTGCTTCTGCAGAATTCAGCAAGACATGTCGACAAGGTAAAATGAATTAAAAATATCAAACGGTTGAGGAATCTGGTAAAGCCAGTCGAGTAAGAAATCTAATCCAATTTCCTATGTAACGATACAGGGTTCCGTACATTCTCTTATATGAACAGTGATAAACAGGGGTTTAGCAACAGGGGTTATCCTGGATATCCATTCTGGACTGCAGTCCAGAATCATAATCCACTGCAGTTATCTCTATCATAGTGTACTAAAATTCAGTGATCAACAATATATTACAATAGGTTAAAAAGTTAGCTTCATTACGAGCCATTGAACGCTAAAATATGGTTTATACACAATTTAATATAAATTTTATAGTTTGGCATGTACGAAGGTTTTCAGGTTTTACAACAGAAATCGAGACCTCATTTTATGTGAGTAAACGACATAGTTTTGGAACCAAAGTCTCAAGGAACATTCCTTCCTACTCGGGCCATCACATTATATATTTTGCCGTCAATTTAACGTGAGTTTCCCATTCGGGCCGTGCATCGAATACTTGAATTATACGGTTCACGAAGAAGTATGCGACAATTATTAGTAACTAGAATTATAACACATACAAGTAGCATGAAGCAAGTATTAAACTTGCCTGAAGACGTGTCGACGATGGTCAGGCAGTGGCAACAGCACAATCGCGTCATGGACGCAGCACATGTTCGGCCTTTGGAATCAGATAATTGTACTCAATCCAGTTAATCACCGTGCACTCATTTTCATCACTGCTCCAAGTTGTTTCTTATTTTGATGTGAAGGAGGTAGAGATGCTGAGAGAGAGATTTAGAGAGAGAGAGAGATTTAGAGAGATAGAGAGATGCTAAGAGGGGGGGGGGAAGAGAGATTTAGAGAGATAGAGAGAGGGAAATTTAGAGAGAGAGAGAGATGCTGAGAGGGGGAGAGAGAGATTTAAAGAGATAGAGAGAGGGAAATTTAGAGATAGATATTTACCGAGTGCCGAAGTGGGGTCGACGGAGGCGCCGTCGGGGTAGTCAAGGCGGCCGATGTGAGGAGGCAGTGAGATCGTCGAGAGGATGGCTGGGTGTGAGGAGATGACGAGGGAGGAGCCCGAGGCGTTGGAGGCGTCGGTGGTTGTGCTGGGATGTCGACGGCGGCACCGGCAAGTGGCCTGCAGGGGGTGCGCTCGGGTCGGCAGCGAGGGGAGCTCATCGTGGTGTAGGGGAGGTGTTTGTGCTCGGCGGTGGGGCTCGGTGTGTAGGCGGTGGGTGAAGAGGAGGGAGACGCGAGGGGGACGAGGCGGTCGTAGTTGTCGTCGATGATGGATCTCGGTGGTTGATGGTTGTGGTGAGGTAAGGGAATCGAGGGTGAAGGGAAGAAAGTGGGTGCAGTGGGCTCGGTGAGGGGAAAAGTTTGAGAGAGAGTGAGAAGGAGGAGGGGGCCGTTGAGGAGAGCGGGTGGAAGGTGTTGGGCTTGGGATTTCATGGTGTTGGGCTTGGGATTTCATTATGTTGGGCTGAGGCAAAAATAGAAGGGATTGGGATTAGGGTTTGGGGTTTAAAGGAAATAAAATAATTATAAATAAAATAAATAAATTCTGTAAATAATATATTATGAAGAATACGGATAGTGGTGTACAAAAGAACTGGGTATTACAATATGTATATGATACATATACTATAACAGTGCGTATGATGATACGTGCGGGGGTTCGATTAAACACGTGTGTTTGATACATGTACATTAATCGGACATTTAATAATACTAGCCGGTTTATTATTAAGCTGTATTATTAACTCAAGTGTTGATTTAATAGTGTTATATATATATATATATATATATATATGAGAATAATGGAGAAAAGAGGCCATAGGAGGGAATTTCCTCCTATGGCGTCGAGAAAACACACCCTCCATCGTGTTTTCCAACGATCGGACTCCATCGTCTTCATCGTTATCATCTAAGATATGGGTACACAAAATATCATGTGATTCTACAACTTTATACATACATACATACATACATACATACATATATATATATATATATATATATATATATATATGAGAATAATGGAGAAAAGAGGTCATAGGAGGGAATTTCCTCCTATGGCGTCGAGAAAACACACTCTCCATCGTGTTTTCCAACGATCGGACTCCATCATCTTCATCGTTATCATCTAAGATATGGGTACACCAAATTTCATGTGATTCTACAACTTTTTCACCGTTGATTTAGCAATGTAAAAAGTTCTATTGTCGGTAAACCGTTAATTTTGAACCCACTAATTCAACCGTGAAAAAGTTGTAGAATCAAATGAAATTTGGTGTACCCATATCTTAGATGATAACGATGAAGATGATAGATGCCGATTGTCGGAAAACATGATGGAGGCTGTATTTTTTCGACGCCATAGGAGGAAATTCCCTTCTATGACATCTTTCCTCCATTATTCTCTTTCTCTCTCTCTCTCTCTCTCTCTCTCTATATATATATATATATATATATATTCTAGTATTATGTTTTATCTTTCTCTCTCTCATTTGCTACTTGTATATGATACAAATACTTATATATGTATATGATACATATACTATGTGTATATGATACACTTGCATGCTTCTAGAAAGGACACCTCATTTCTTTATTTATTAATAAAGAAATGAGAATGTTGTATAAAGGTATGGTTGCTAGAAATTATTATTATAATGGATATAATTATATATTCCAGCATGGTTATCTCTCCTATTTTCTAGCTCATTCATTCATTCTCTTTCTCTTTCTTCATTTTTCATGAGAGCTAAAGAGAGGAAAAGAGAGAAAAATAGAGAGAGTGATCACTACATCTCTTTCTCTCAGCTTCTAGCAATTTTTGAGAGCAAATTACTTTACAAAAGTGTAGCTTTTGGTGAAATTGAAGATTAGGTTGGGGTTTTCTTCGAAATGGATCATCTTCGGCGAGGATGTTCGCTTGCAAGCTCGATCCTTACGCCGCGGAATCTAGCTTGGGTTTTCCACTAAACGAATGGACACGCTACAAAGGTTGTAGCCTCTCTAAACCTTATTTATTGCTCTCTAGTTTGTTACAACTATTAGTATTTGAATAATATTGAGATTTGTATTTGGTGCTATGCTCTTGAAATTTTTTGTTCACTATTCCGACACGGTCCGTAAGTGTTGCGACCTAGCATCAAGTGCTAACATGGTATCATAGACGATTCATCTACTAGTAGTTGTAGTTTTAGCTAATAGAACTTAGAAACCCAATTTTTACAAAATCGGTTTTGAAAAATTTCATAAAAAGCTCTCATTTTTTCTTGTGCCCAAGCCCGGGGTTCTCGGTTTGGATCGAGAACCAAGAAGGCTTGGGAGTGACCCCAAACCTGACGCCATTAGGCCGGTTCAGCCCTGAATCAGAGGTTGAATCAAAGTCCTATCAATAGGGGCGGGTATGGGGTCGAGCCCGAGTTCTCCATCAAGTTCTCGGGCTCATTTCGGGTCCTTTGGGACTTCGATTTGAGTGAAAATGAGGGGGTTTTGTGAGCCTTAGAACTATTGAATTTCAGTTTCGGAAATTTCAAGTGTCCATTGTTTTGGGTTTTTGAATTCTATGGTCGTTTCTTCAATTCAAGACGATCAAAGTGTTTTATCGAGATAGATTGAATACATATAAGGACATGTGTTGGTAAACGTTGCATAATTGATGTGTGATCAATTAGACGAGGTTGCACATTAGTTGAATGTGTTGTTGGTGTGTATGGTTCGGTTCAGATTGTCGCGATGAATAGCTTCTCCCGTGAATGTGAATGTATACAAGTATTGTATGTAATTCATTTATTCCGTGGATTGCCAAATGTGTTATTCTTTTATGGATTGCGGTCAGGTTGAGACCATTGAGTCCTATTATATGTATTTGATATAGGTTGCCCCACAGAGGAGTGCTCGAGCCGCCGGGTTCTAGAATTCGCTAGGTGGCCATCTCAAGGAGTTGAGACCGGATTGCCTCGTTCTAGAATCGGCGGGTTGCTCGCCGCACTCATAGGGGTTTATGGTTTGGTTATATTAAGACTATTCACGCGACCGTGGAATGTCGCGTTAGTGAAACGCGACATTCCTACGATATCCGGCTATTCCATTTTCTGTGATGTTTATCACATGCCTGTGATGTGTGTGTGTGTGTGTGTGTGTGTATAAACAAGTATTTCTATATGTTTTATATTCGTGCTAGCCCTGCGTCCGCCCTGCCATAAGTTAAGTAACCTTACAATGAATACCCGATGCCCCGTGATGAATGCGAACGACATATAAAATCATTGTATTTTTTTTCCTATTATGCTTGTTTAGTGCGATAGGATTCTAAATAAAAAGTGTTTTTATCTAAATGGTGGAACTACATTAATATGATTAATGTAAAGTAAATAAACCTAATATGATGTTGTAGGAACCAATTTTCAAAACAGCTATGTTTTTAAAACCACTAGGTTACATCAACGGTATCAAATTCATTACGTTAAAGGTTTATTTCAAAACCATCTGCATCATTCCATCATTTCAGAGAAGTATAGTACTTATTATTCGTGCTGTGTTTGTTGGCATCCATCAAGGCATAGTTGTTTCCCCAATATATTTAACCTAATAAAAGAGCAAAACATTGTCGGATTTAATGAGGCAGCGTCTCACGTGCTCTCCATGAAGACGCCAGTGCCAGAGCCAATATTATAGGATTAAATCTTATGGTGGCACCTCACGTGCTCCTCACGCGGGCGCCAATGTGTAAAGCACAGAAGAGTTCAACTTTTAGATGGTGCCGCACGTTCTCCTCACGCAGTCGCCAATGTGCAAAGAAAAAAATTTCTATTAAATAAGAGTTAAACTCTTAGATGGTGCCGCACGTGCTCCTTAAGCGGGCGACAGTGTGCAAAGTATAGGAATACCCATCTTAAGAATTGAATTCATAAGTAGCGCCCACGTGCATAACACGTGAGCGCTGGCGCCCAGATAGAATTAAATTCTAAAATACTCTATATTAAACAAACCTGTTGGATCAAAGATCCAACGGAGACGATAAATCATCAAAATACATAATTAAATTCTGTTGGGAGAAAACATTTCCCAAATCTTTCTGAAATAAGAAAGGCACTCTCGGTTGGATCAAACATCCAATTGTAAAATAAAATTCTATTATGGAATATATTCTCTCAATCTTTCTAAATAAGAAAAATTGCTCTCTCTAAAACAGAGAACTGTTTGATTAAAAATCCAGTGGTGATTAAAAATTACCGTTTTACATAATGAATTCTGTATAGGGAAAATATTTCCCCAATCTCATTAAAAACCAAAAATCATATTCTGTAAAAACAAATGTCCTTGGATCAAAGATCCAATGGTGGGTCAAATTCCCCAAATTAATTTTGAGACCAATTAAATCAATTGGAATCTCTCAATGAGAGATTTTCTCAAAACTAATTAACAATTTACTTCTACTATATAAAGACCCCGAGACTGCAAGTCTTAGAAGGTGGAAGACGAGGACAGAGAGAGTCAGAACAACACAGAGAGACGGAGAGAGGAAAATAAAAAGAAAAGATAATTCAATTCTCAAAGTAGAAGAGCTCTATTTTCGAAACCCTAGGTAAATAAAAATGTAACAACCATAATTTTTCCTATACACTTTTCTATACAAAATTTTTAAATTTTTAAAAATCCATAAAGGAGTATTTTAACCTGAGCACAATATATATATATATATATATATATATATATATATATATAAGTAATTATTTTATTTTTAAATAACTCCATTTTTAGTGAACATAAAATTGTTTTAAAATTAAAGTGTACTTAGGGTATTTAATGTTGCTGTTACCACTTTAAGTAGTTATTTTCCCACAATAATTACAAGAAGGAGCTTATAGCTCATTGGTAATACCTTGCACTGCTGAACCAAGCCACCGGAGTTCAAATCCCATGCCCCACATTATTTTTATATTTATTTTGTTTTAAATTCTTTGGAAAGTCAACAGTCAAAATGCCATAACTCACAAAACTTGAACTGAAGACCAAAAACTAAATATACCATAAATCCCCCCAGGAGACCCCCCACCCAACGACACCCCGACTCGGCCGAGTCGGCCGGCGGACCGGACGACTCGGGCCGGCGCCGCCGGCCGGACTCGGCCGGACGGCCGAATCGTCAACACGGAAAAATTCCGTGTTAACCTGGTCCTCTCACCTGCATACACTAAATTCCTAGATTGGTTATCAAATGCCTATTAAACCACTTTTACTCACAATTTTTGATGAATTTAATGATTTTTATATAATTTTTATATTTTTTTAATTTAAAACCCTAACCCTATATAAACCCCCCATACCCTCTACCCTCTTATCACTTTTTCTAAGTCCACTCTCCCAAAATTCCAAGAGAACTTGGTACGTTAGAAAACGAGCGAAAGGCGAAGCGCTGACGAAATCGACGGCAACTTTCCGGTGATTGTGCTAGGAGCTCTCGACGACGATTCGACGCACCGACAAACCTTCTACCTCCCTCTCACTATCTAGCGTTGTCCAAACCCGTAAGTCCCCCTTTTCTACCTTTCTTTTCTTCCATTAATATACGATTTTTCAAACCCGACGGAAATCGGAACAAACCGATTTCCGATTTGGTTTTCTATCAAATCTCACTTATCACTAATTCCATAATTCTTAAACATCTTCATGTTGACTACTAATCACTTAAAAATTAATTTGAACAAGTTTTCACACATGAAATGATAGCTTTTGCAAAATATCGTATTCTTTCACTTAAATACCACCATGTTTAGTTTATCACATTTAACCCTTTAACATTGTTATACCTTAAAGTAGATCACGAGGTAATGACCTACCTCCACACACACTCATATGTAATCATAACACGCTACCTTGAAAACTTAGAATACGATAAAATAAGATTTTACATTAAAATACCATTTTCTTAATAAAACCTTTTCTAAAAGTTCTAAGTTATATACAATTTTAAAACAATATCTTTTAAAAGGAAAATACGACATGTTGTGGACATCGATCGTTTATCTAAACCTGACTTTGTGGTGTCTGGGCTAGGCAAGTGAGAAAAGGTAACTTTAAAAGGCCCGTCTCACGATTCGTGAGCGGATCCCTCCTTTTCTCATTTGTACTTACCTGGCCACAATTGGCGGTGAAGAGGCGATTTGAGGCTTCTAACGACTTATCGTTTAGACCATTTTGAAATAGCCTAGTTGAAATATGAAACCCTAAAACCTAAAATACGAAAAATCGACTTTTGCAAATAAATACCTTTTACTTTATAAAACCGTTTTCTAAATGATTAGTATTTATAAATCTTTGCAAAGCGCTACTACAACCCATCTTTGGGGAACTCGTTAGAGATAGTACGGTTTATCATGCACCCTCGGGCTTAGTAGTGTAAGATTCAGACCTCCGCAAGGAGCATTCGGTCTCGAAAGGTTTAAAATACGATATTTAAGAAAAAAGAGATATTTTTTTAAAATAAAATATTTATTAAAAATTATTCTTGTATAAACATATGTATATTTATCATTTAAACACCTATTTTATTATAAGATAAAGTTTTCACCTTTTCCTAAAAATTACAAGATTAAAAGTTACATTAAAATACCATGAATTTCAAATAAATCAATATTACAAATTAATACCATTTAATTATGTAATCAGGATATTTTCACTAGAAATAAGACAAAATAAAATCACACTCATTATAAGTATAAAGACGAATAATAAATACTTGAGGTGTATCTTGAAAACCATACAAAAGTATTTTTACATAAAACCCCCTCAAGTTTTATAAATTACAATAATGACCCTAACGAATATAGAACTTTGACTTACATTTCTTTTAGTCTGACTCGGGGTTGAGTCTGATTATTTCTGACTTGAATATGATTCAAGTCAATCTATATTCTTTAATATTCCAACTCAATATGAACACATGAATCCCAGAATCTAGTTAACAATCTATACAACTTGACTGAATCAAACCATGGATATACATTCATTATTCCGTTATTCCATTTACCTGATTATGCAGTTACAATTTGTTTACTGATATCATGGTTTTGGTCAGTCATCCAACTTATACAATGCAATACAACAATACAATCAAAACACTACGGGGTTTAAGGGGTAGATTGGTACGGAAGATGTTAACAGTGGCACGGGACGGTCAGATTTAAGACACCTAACATGAATCCAATTGCCGTTGTTCCGGGCCTTCTAACGGAGCCTTGTACTCTATATTCCGTTTGCCCTGGTCTCTAGCATATAGAGACCCCTCTCGTATACACTGGTATTCTTCTGTACCAAGCTACAAACAACAGCGTTAATACAACATTACTACAATACAATACAATATTAAAAGCTTCTCTCTCTCTCCTACTATTTGCCTATTTCTCCCCTATCTTTGGGACTTACCGAGCGACTTGTTCGCTGACGACATTCTATTTCTTTCTTCTTTGAATGTCGTTAGGTGCTTTGGACCCAGCAGAGATCGAGCCCACCCGGTGAAGACTTGGAGCAGTTTCACGAAGACCCCGAGCTCTAGAAATTGTTCCTTGTTCTATTCAATATTTTCATTTCCTGTTATGCCATTGTTTAGGCATCGCTTTTCATTTCAGTTGTATTTACTTTTCATGCATTGTACAAAAGAATGTTATTAATAAAGTTGCTGTTATTTCTATATCTCTTGTCTCTTGTGATTTACTTTATATTGCTTAGATACGCTTAGCGTATGTACTTCTAAGTATATACGTAGCGGACCTCGTCGCGTCCCCTTCGCCGTACACCGGGAAGCGGGGCGTGACGGGTTTTGTTGGTGGCCCATGCAGGTCAGAGCTGTATAGAACCATACTATGTAGTTCTGTTCTGTGTGAACAACCTAAGCAATATAACACAAGAACCAGCAACTAAAACATTCTTTACAATTCATGTTTCTTGAATCTTACAAATTTCTATTCCTTGAATCTTATCATTTCATGTATTTGAATCTATCCTAACCCAAATTTTTCTTCAAGATTATGGATTCCCCGGACAACACCAGCACCAATGTCAACAACACACCTCCAGCACTATCTCTCGCACCAGCTGTTCCTGCACCACTCACCGAGCAAACAGTGCTACTTGAAGCGATTCGCAGCCTTCTTGAGGGACAGCAACAACTTCTGAACTGTCCCGAGACCGACGCACCTGGAGTAAAGCAATTCAGGGCTTTACACCCCAAGCAGTTCTCTGGAAAAGGAAGTCTTCTTGAAGCGGAAGAATGGGCACAAAGCATTGAAGATGATCTGGCAGCAGCACAAGTGCCAGACATAGCTTGGGTCCGTGTGGCGAAGCTACAGCTCACGGATAATGATCGCTACTGGTGGAAGGCGGAAGAAAGCCGTCTGGTACAACCTATTGAATGGAAGACTTTTCGCGAGAAGTTTGACGCGAAATACTTTCCTGTGACTGCCAGGTTTGCAATCGAGCAGCAGTTTATTCATTTACAACAGGGTTCAATGTGGGACAAATCAGTAGATGAGTACGACTCTGAATTCACTATGCTAAGCCGATTCGTGGCACACTTGATACCGACGGACGAGATCAGAGCCCGTCGCTTTCAACAAGGTTTGGACACGGAGATTCAGGCTGCTCTAGCCACGGGAAAATTTCTGACTCATGAAGATGCTCTGGAAGCTGCCCGCAGTTATGAAGCGGTAATAAAAGCAAGGGGCAGACCTCAATCTGCCGGTTTGAAACGCCCTGCCATTCAGATGGCAGGAGGAGCCTCTCCAAGGCCATCGTTTGAACCCAGGAGACCAGAAGAAAACAATAACCAGTCAAGTCCAGATTTCTGCTACTACTGCAGAAGAAAGAGACACTTGTGGAAGGACTGTAGGCGCGCAAAAGGCTTATGTCTAATTTGTGGCGCATCCAACCACGGAATCGGAAACTATCCTTATAGTAGCAACTCAACTCACACATCCACCAACTATCCGCAGCGGCCAACTATCCAGGCTCCTGCATCTCGTTATGCACTACCTGCTCCACCACCTGCACAGCCTACTCGCCAATTTCAACAAGCAATGAGGGACATGCCTAGAGGGCAGAGAAAGAGACCCCAAAGGCAGAATGTGCCTCCAGTTAGAAGGAATGTACCACGGCGACAAGCATTCACATTGGAAGCCGTAGAAGCCAAGACTGTAGGTCAAGGTAACACCGGTAAGCCTTTTTCACCCTTGTATCACTTTGTCATTTTTATACACTATCTATACTATAGTCATCAGACTTTTCTTGAAACTGTTACACTTTCCTTTTTCAAATTTCGAGGACGAATTTTTTTTAAGGAGGGTAGAATGTAACAACCCTAATTTTTCCTATACACTTTTCTATACAAAAATTTTAAATTTTTAAAAATCCATAAAGGAATATTTTAACCTGAGCACAATATATATATATATATATATATATATATATATATATATATAAGTAATTATTTTATTTTTAAATAACTTCATTTTTAGTGAACATAAAATTGTTTTAAAATTAAAGTGTACTTGGGGTGTTTAATGTTGCTGTTACCACTTTAAGTAGTTATTTTCCCACAATAATTACAAGAAAGAGCTTGTATCTCGTTGGTAATACCTTGCACTGCTGAACCAAGCCACCAGAGTTCAAATCCCATACCCCACATTATTTTTATATTTATTTTGTTTTAAATTCTTTGGAAAGTCAACAGTCAAAATGCCATAACTCACAAAACTTTAACTGAAGACCAAAAACTAAATATATCATAAATCCCCCCAGGAGACCCCCCACCCAACGACACCCCGACTCGGCCGGCGGACCGGCCGACTCGGGCAGGCGCCGCCGGCCGGACTCGGCCGGACGGCCGAGTCGTCAACATGGAAAAATTTCGTGTTGACCTGGTCTTCTCACCTACATATACTAAATTCCTAGATCGGTTATCAAATGCCCATTAAACCTCTTTTACTCCTAATTTTTAATGAATTTAATGATTTTTATATAATTTTTATATTTTTTTTATTTAAAACCCTAATCCTATATAAACCCCCCATACCCTCTACCATCTCATCACTTTTTCTAAGTCCACTCTCCCAAAATTCTAAGAGAACTTGGTAAGTTAGAAAACGAGCGAAAGGCGAAGCGCTGACGAAATCGACGACTTTCCGGTGATCGTGCTAGGAGCTCTCGACGACGATTCGACGCACCGACAAACCTTCTACCTCCCTCTCACTCTCTAGCGTTGTCCAAACCCGTAAGTCCCCCTTTTCTACCTTTCTTTTCTTCCATTAATATACGATTTTTCAAACCCGACGGAAATCGGAACAAACCGATTTCCGATTCGATTTTCTATCAAATCTCACTTATCACTAATTCCATAATACTTAAACATCCTGTTGACTACTAATCACTTAAAAATTAATTTGAACAAGTTTTCACACATGAAATGATAGCTTTTGCAAAATATCGTATTCTTTCACTTAAATACCACCATGTTTAATTTATCACATTTAACCCTTTAACATTGCTATACCTTAAAGTAGATCACGAGTTAATGACCTACCTCCACATACACTCATATGTAATCATAACACGCTACCTTGAAAACTTAGAATACGATAAAATAAGATTTTACATTAAAATAGCATTTTCTTAATAAAACCTTTTCTAAAAGTTCTAAGTTATATACAATTTTAAAACAATATCTTTTAAAAGGAAAATACGACATGTTGTGGACATCGATCGTTTATCTAAACCTGACTTTGTGGTGTCTGGGCTAGGCAAGTGAGAAAAGGTAACTTTAAAAGGCCCGTCTCACGATTCGTGAGCGGATCCCTCCTTTTCTCATATGTACTTACCTGGCCACAATTGACGGTGAAGAGGCGATTTGAGACTTCTAACGACTTATCGTTTAGACCATTTTGAAATAGCCTAGTTGAAATATGAAACCCTAAAATCTAAAATACGGAAAATCGACTTTTGCAAATAAATACCTTTTACTTTATAAAACCGTTTTCTAAATGATTAGTATTTATAAATCTTTGCAAAGCGCCACTACAACCCACCTTTGGGGAACTCGTTAGGGATAGTATGGTTTATCGTGCACCCTCGGGCTTAGTAGTGCGAGATTCAGACCACCGCAAGGAGCATTCGGTCTCGAAAGGTTTAAAATACGATATTTAAGAAAAAGGAGATATTTTTTTAAAATAAAATATTTATTAAAAATTATTCTTGTATAAACATATGTATATTTATCATTTAAACACCTGTTTTATTATAAGATAAAGTTTTCACCTTTTCCTAAAAATTACAAGATTAAAAGTTACATTAAAATACCATGAATTTCAAATAAATCAATATTACAAATTGATACCATTTAATTATGTAATCAGGATATTTTCACTAGAAATAAGACAAAATAAAATCACACTCATTATAACTATAAAGACGAATAATAAATACTTGAGGTGTATCTTGAAAACCATACAAAAATATTTTTACATAAAACCCCCTCAAGTTTTATAAATTACAATAATGACCCTAACGAATATAGAACTTTGACTTACATTTCTTTTAGTCTGACTCGGGGTTGAGTCTGATTATTTCTGACTTGAATATGATTCAAGTCAATCTATATTCTTTAATATTCCAACTCAATATGAACACACGAATCCCAGAATTCAGTTAACAATCTATACAACTTGACTGAATCAAACCATGGATATACATCCATTATTCCGTTATTCCATTTACCTGATTATGCAGTTACAACCTGTTTACTGATATCATGGTTTTGGTCAGTCATCCAACTTATACAATACAATATAACAATACAATCAAAACACTACGGGGTTTAAGGGGTAGATTGGTACGGAAGATGTTAACAGTGGCACGGGACGGTCAGATTTAAGACACCTAACATGAATCCAATTGCCGTTGTTCCGGGCCTTCTAACGGAGCCTTGTACTCTATATTCCATTTGCCCTGGTCTCTAGCATATACAGACCCCTCTCGTATACACTGGCATTCTTCTGTACCAAGCTACAAATAACAGCGTTAATACAACATTACTACAATACAATACAATATTAAAAGCTTCTCTCTCTCTTAATCTTTGCCTATTTCTCCCCTATCTTTGGGATTTACCGAGCGGCTTGTTCGCTGACGACATTCTATTTCTTTCTTCTTTGAATGTCGTCAGGTGCTTTGGACTCAGCAGAGATCGAGCCCACCCGGTGAAGACTTGGAGCAGTTTCACGAAGACCCCGAGCTCTAGAAATTGTAGCTTATTCTATTCAATATTTTCATTTCCTGTTATGCCATTGTTTAGGCATCGCTTTTCATTTCAGTTGTATTTACTTTTCATGCATTGTACAAAAGAATGTTATTAATAAAGTTGATGTTATTTTTATATCTCTTATCTCTTGTGATTTACTTTTATATTGCTTAGATACGCTTAGCGTATGTACTTCTAAGTATATACGTAGCGGACCTCGTCGCGTCCCCTTCGCCGTACACCGGGAAGCGGGGCGTGACAAAAATATTGAGATCAAAACATCTCCTTTACCTAACATATCTAAGGGTTGAGCCCTTCTAAAAGAACTTAGTTCTTTCTCTGGATCTGAGATTTACAAGACAAGTCTCCCACAAGTTGAGAATTTAATTCTTATCGGGAAAATCTTGTTCTTGAGAATCAAAGGTTCAGGGAAGAACAACTTTAAAAGAGAAATAATATGGAGCCCATAATACTCCAGGAACTCAGTTCCTTCGAATTAAGAATTTAGTTCTTAAAAGAACATGATCCCGGATCCTCGAAATAGTGATCATTAATGGTCAAAATACTATTAACAGAGATTTAAGTTCTCTAAAAAACAACAACAGAGATTAAATCTCCATATAAAAGAAATTAGCGCCTCACGTGCTTCCCATGTGGGCGCCCCTCTTTAACAGCGCTCAGCGCCTTACGTGCTCCTCACCCAGGCGCCACATAAAAAGTGCTTAGCACTTCACATACAGGAAAAACGGCTAAGTGCCTAGCACTGATTGGGCAGCGCCTCACATGCTCCTCACGTGTGCGCCATCAAAAAAGAAGAGAGAAAGGTGCCCGGCATTCCATAAACAGCCAAAGTGGTAGAGTGCTCAACGCTCATTGGGCGGCGCCTATAATCAAATGCTTAACATGACACCCATGTGAGTGTCAGTGCGTCAAATAAGTGCTTAGCACGTTTTCATAAAAAGAAAAAGGCTGAACAAACATGTCACGCCCCACTTCCCGGTATACGGGGAAGGGGATGCGACGAGGCCGCTACGTATTTACTTTGAAGTAAATACGCTAAGCGTATCTAAGCAATATAAAAGAAATGTACACAAGAGACAAATGTAGCGAAACAACAACTTTATTTATTAACATTCTTTTGTACAATGCATGGAAAAGTAATACATCTGAATGAAAGTAATGCCTAAACAATGGCATAACAGAAATGGAAAGTACTGAAATGAAATGTGTACAATTGTAACTACAGCTCGGGATCTTCAATAAACTGGTCTAATTCTTCCGTGCTAGGCTCGATCTCTGGAAGGTCCGAAACACCTGACGACATTCAAAGAAGAAAGAGAATGTCGTCAGCGAACAAATCGCTCGGTAAGTCCCAAAGATAAGGAAGAAGTAGGAAAGACAGAAAGAGAAAGAGAGAGTGTAACTTTTTGTCACGCCCCGCTTCCCAAAATACGGAATACGAGGGGTTGACAAGGCCAGCCATGCTCCTACGTTCGAGGAAACATCCTGCCGTAGTCACACTTCGGCTTCTAGCTTTACGTGGTAATCAGTAATCAATGCATAGGTAATGAGACATGCAGTCACTAAATCAAAACAAATACAGAACACCAACCAGATAGAGATCAAGGAAGTATAGTTCTGAGTCGCTAGTCCAGATATCCGCAATATCCTCGAGGTACGTCAGGTCCTGGTCCGAGCTAAATCCACTTCTCACTCTGAGTATGCATACTCAGGTCGTCAGAGCAACACGATAGCAATAAATATAAATACATGTGTAACAAGTGTAATAATGATGAATATGGAACAGTGAGCATGGGGTGATGATATGAGCATGAAGGAGCCAGTACAGGTAAACAGTAAAGCAGGTATATCGGATCAATATCAATGCATGTACATGTCACTAAACCTACTAGTCTCTAAGTCTCACTGTCCAGATCGCTAAACTTATCGTCAGTCCAAGTGTGAGAGTCAACCACTCGTGAGTATCCCCACCCAAGGGTAGGACTCAGGGGCAAGGGAACACGGGCCCGTGTCGCTCGCTAATAATCAGTAATATCACCCATATATCTCCAGAATCGCTGTATGTGCCGGCAATGGGACTCCCGAGATTCTGTTGAACTCACACTCAAACTATCCCACACCCCGTGGTCTACATCAAACACCAACCATAAACTCAAATACTAGTCGGTCCATGACAAGTCTATACGTGAACTGGAGACAGAATCTCCATCAAGCATGTCTCGACTGATACCCCAGATAAATGGACAGTGTTTGGTGCCTTACCTATGACACCCATATAAGTGCTTCCATAATCGTCCCATACCAATTATAGTTACACTTATACATGTCTCATAGACGTCGACAATGCAATAAATCAATAGGGTCCGCTGATTGTGTACAAGTATGTGTCACTTCGCATATTCATTCACGCTTTAACACTAACGTACTTGCCACAATCAGAACACTAATACCTAACACTGGGTAATGCACACGATCACTAGGTTACCAATGCAATGACATCTACATGATATGATGAGAATACGATAATTACGATATGAATAGAATATCATCAGTCAGTGTCTGAACACTTGTATAATTCACAATAAATCATACATGCAAAATTAAACGAAAAAATGTAAAAGGGGTAAGCTGTATGTTTAATTATCTATCCATCAAAATTGGTTTCGCGCCAATCGGGTTTCAGGTCTGCTAGATACGGCCATTTCAATTTAAGTGTTCACCGCTGGGAATCCGGTTTCAGAATTGGAAGTCCGTTTCGTAACACATTTTAATCCTAGCTGGGATCTTAATTAGGCGACGCTATAGTTTAACAATATTTAGGGTTATCAGTTAGGTTTCCAATGCAATTAGAGGATCAGTAGTATCCTACATCCATAGGGAGTTATGGCCAGATTAAGGTTGATGTGTAAAATCTGTCACTGCAGAACTCAGCAGAACATATCGACATCATAAAATGTGTTAAAAATATCATACAGTTGAGGAATCTAGTGAGACCAGTGGTATAAGGAAGCTAACTCAATTCTCTTCGTGACTATATAGGGTTCCGCACATTCTCGTATTTGAACAGGGATATAAAGCAATTTAAAAATAAGGGTTAACTGGGATTACTGCTCTGGACTGCAGTCCAGAATCGTAATTCTCCGCAATTTTCTCTATTGTAACTAGTCTAAATTTAGGTATCAAAAATAGGGTTCTGTAGCTTATTCTGTTGGCTTCGATACAGCCAGGGAACGCCAAAAACCAATTCGTAAAAGATTTAATGTGAATTTAACGGTCTAGCATGTTCAGGAAACTCAGGTTTCGTACCGACTATCGGGAGCGGCATTACATAGGTGAAACGACCGTGGTTTTCAACTAAATTTCTACAGCATATCGGTAAACAATAGGCGAGTTTAATGATCACAAGTTCCGCTATTTAAGGTCTGGTTTTCACATATAGTTTCGTATCAAACACTTGCATCATATTGGTTTGCACGAATTATATATACACGACATTAATTCAAAATTGGGTTGAATACATAATAATAGCATGAAGCAAGCAATATACTTGCCTGGTGATGTATCGACGATGGTACGGCAGCGGCAACGATGCGATCACGACGAGAGCACTGCACGACAACCTCGACTTGGTTAGAGCTCGAGTTCTCGGTGGCGACGGGAGCTTGGACGGTGGCTGGAGGTGGTGGGTGCAGGGTCGCTGGGCTATGGCGGTGTCCAAAAGAGGAGGAGACGGCGAGGTGCACGGTGGTGACTGAGGTGGTCGCCGGTGAGGGTGCAGTGACGCGGGGCGAGGCTCGGAGAAGGGGGTGCAGTGAGGAGATGGGTTTTGGTTGGTGGTTGGAGTTGAGGATGAGGGTGGCGATGAAGGGGTTCCTCGGTGGTACTGGGGCAACGGTGAGTGGTGGAGCTCCGACGACGAGGACTGCTAGCAGGGGTCGCAGCTCGGGAAAGGTGGCGAGGCGAGCTCGGGGCCTTGGGTGTTAGGGGAGCCGGAGGTTAGTGGTGAGAGAGTCGGCTATGGAGTCGTAAGGGGGCTGGTGGTCGCCGTAGTGAGGCAGTGGGTGAGATTGAAGCGAGGGGATGGCGACGCTGGTGGAGGCGGCGAGGGGCGAGCGCGGCGTGGTTTTACAGTGGGGTGCTTGAGTTTTCGAGGAGAAGGAAAGAGGGAGGAGAGGAGATGACGAGTGGGAGTGAGAGAGAGAGGAGGGTCATGGAGAGCAGGTCGAGGGGACTTGGTGCGAGCGTGGTCGTTGCGCAGGGAGCGGGAAGAAGAAGAGACGTGGGTTAAGGGCGATGGGGGGGGAGCTCGATGAGGGAAGTTGGGATGAGGACAAGGTCGCGGGAGAGGGGCGCGGGCGAGATCGTAGTCGCGGTCGCGGCGGGGGCTGCGACGTGGGAGTGAGGCACGGTGACGTGGGGAGAAGAAGGAGAAAGAGCGGGAAAAGAAATGGGGAGTGGGGAAGAAAGGGAAGCTGGTCGGGTTGGGAGTCCGGGTCAGGTCGGTTCATGGGCTTTGGGCCGAGATTGGATTTCTTTTGGGCTAAGAAAAAAAATAAGAGGGAGATAGAGAGGGAATGGGCTGGGTTTGGTTGGATTTAGTTTAAGAAAATAAAGGAATTAGATTAAATTAGGGTAAGGTATTTATAATTTAAATTAATTCGAAAAAATTGTAGAAAGTTTGGGAAAAATATTTGGATGTTTATTTATTAAAATATATTAATTATTCACAGGGACTGGGTATTACACATTTAAAGTTGTATTATATTGTTATAATATTGTATTTAGTGTTAACGCTGTTGTTTGTAGCTTGGTACAGAAGGATGCCAGTGTATACGAGAGGAGTCTCACTTTCCCCGGAGACTAAGGTATTAGGAATTCAAGGAACCGTTCATGCCACGGTACAACAGCAAAGGAATACATGTTAGGTGTCTTATGGTTGCAGTCTTGTGCCACTTCTAACACCTTCCGTACCAATCTACCCCTTAAAAACCCCGCGATGTCTTGATTGTATAGTTGTATTGTATTGTAAATTGTATTGTCTTGTAATATAGATTTTATAATTGGATGACTTGCCGAAACTATGATATCAGTAAATGGGTGTAACTGGAGAATCATGAATGTAACTGGAGAATCATGTAAATAAGAGTATATCCATGGTTCGGTTCAGTTAATACAGGTTGAATATATCGAATATATGGATTCATGGATTCATATTGAATTGTAGTATTGTAGACTGTACTTGAATCATATTCAAGTCAGATTATTATAATGAGACTCAGTCTGAGTCAAACAATTAGAAAGAAATTGAAGTTTTGATGTTATCTGTAACCGCTGCACCTGGGCGGCAGGGTTTGTGTCTTTTTCAAAAACGATTACCGTGTTGACAACACCGCTTGTTAAGTTATCTATCTTAAATAGGCAAGCACCCACTTCTCTGGCTCCCTAAGGCTCAAGAGATTGGTCCCGCTTAAATCTATATTTACTAGGGTCATTATTGTAATTTATAAAACTTGAGGGGGTTTTATGTAAAAATAATTTTGTATAATTTACAAAATACATCTCAAGTATTTAATTATCGTCTTTATAGTTTTCATAGCTGTGGATTTTATATTTGTGACATTTCTAGTGAATAAACCTATTTTTCATAATACATGGTATTTAATTGTAAAGTGTTGGACCTGTATAGAATTTCATGGTATTTTCATGTAAAGTGATTCTTGTGATTCAGAAAAATTGGAATATTTATATTATATCAAAAATAGATATTTTGATGACACACACACACACATATATATTTATAAAAATAATTTTAATTTATTATTTTCTAGAAATCTCATTTTCTTAATATGTTTGTATTTTAAATCTCTCGAGACCGAATGCTCCTTGCGGAGGTCTGCATCTCGCACTACTAAGCCCGAGGATGTGCGATAATTTGCACCATCCCGAACGGGTTTCCTAAAATGGGTTGTAGCGGCGCTTTGCAAACATCTATAAAAATACGTAATCTTGTAGAAAACAGTTTTTATAAGTTAAAGGTAGTTTTATGTAAAACGGTATTTCCCGAATCTATATTTCCCAAAAGGTATTGTGCTATGTTTCATATGAGTGTTGTGAAGAGGTAGGTCATTATCTCGTGATCTATCTAAAGGTATAGTAAGATTAATGATCTTTTAAAGTCGAAACTAAATTACATGGTATTTTAGTTAAAAAGTACGATAAAAATTGCAATATGAAATATTTTGCTATGAAACTTGTTCAACATATTTTGTTAATGATTAATAGTCAAGATGTAAGAGTTTAGTTTGGTTGTATTTGAGGAAAATTGATCTTTTTAAAGAAAACCGAATCGGAAGTCGGATTAACTCCGCTTCCGTCAGGTTTTAGAAATACAAGTTTTAAGAATAGAGAATAGAAGAGAGAGAAGGGACTTACTGGCTAACAAGAAAGAGGGAGGATAGAGGTAGAGAGGGGAATCGCCGGTGCGTCGTTTCGCCACCGGAAACTCCTCGTATCGCCGTCGGAAGTTCACCGGAGTTTCGCCCTTTGCTAACTCCACTTGTATACAAAATTTCTATAGAGTTTTCTTGAGAGTTTGGACAGAATTGTGTGTGTAGGGGGGGGGTGTTTAGGGGTGTTATTTATAAGGTAAAACTAGGGTTAGGGTAGGTGAAAAGTTGTATTAAAAATATATTAAAAATTGAATTAAAAATATAGTTTAATGGGGTTTTAATTGGATTTTAAAGGCTCTGGAAATGTGCAGGCAATTTAAAGTGTACAGGGATCATGGGAATGTAAAAAGACAGAGGTTTCAAGGAGAGACTCGGCCAATCCGACTCAGCTCGGCCGGCGTCGGCGGGCCGAGTCGGCCGAGTTGCCGACCGAGTCACGGCGAGTCAGGCCGGGGCTCGTTGCCATGGGTTGCTCATCGGTTGGTCTACTCCCTGGGAAAGTTTGTTTATATATGAAGTGGGGTTTTACGAGTTATGCACGTGTAGTCTCTTGGGATTCTAAAAATTTAAAAAGAAATCAATTAAAAAATATTATGGGTGATAGGATTTGAACTCTGGTGCTATGGATCAGTAGTGTAAGGTATTACCAATGAGCTACAAGCTCCTTCTTGCTATTAAAAAGCAAATCAAATTTATAACTTGTGCTCAGGAAAAAGTACCCCTTTCTGTATTTTTTGAAAAATTTGTACAGAAAGTTGTACATGAAGTTATGGTTGTTACAAGACAGAGCTCAAATGAGTGCGTAACAACCCTAAAATTTCTATACAATTTTTTTTTTCAAAAGTACAGAAAGGGGTACTTGAGCCTGAGCACAAGTTATAAGTTTGATTTGCTTTTGAACTGCAAGAAAGAGCTTGTAGCTCACCGGTAAGACCTTACACTGCTGAACCAAAGCACCAGAGTTCAAATCCCATCAGCCATATATTCTTTTTATTTAATTTTTTTTAATATTTTAGAAGCCCAATAGTCTACACGTGCACAACCCGTAAAACCAAGAGTCACAGCCTAAATAAACGTGTCCACGAAACTAGACCAAGCGTCAGGAACACGTGATACCAAGATGAGCCCCGAATCGCCCGACCCGGGCCGGCGAACTAGTTGACTCGGCCGGCGCCGCCGGTCCAACTCGGTCCAAATCCAAAATTTCTTCAACACTGGCGACTCTTGGACTCCCCCCATAACCCCTGTATTATTTGTTTTTACTGCACATTTACAGAGCACAATAAAACTCACATTTAATGCATTTTTATTACAAATTTTTAATACACCATTTCACTACCCTAAACCCTAGATTTTTCCTATAAATACCACCCCTCAAATCATCCCCCTCACTCACAAATCCTTGCCCAAACTCTCAAGAAAATTCCCAAGTCTTTTGTGTGCATGTGGAGTTAGAAAAAGGGGCAAAGCTCCGACGGCAATCTGAGGAGATTCCGAGGCCGAAACGACGCACCGACAATTCCCACCTGTTCCCTCATGGGAACTGAATAAAATACAAATAAAGCAGCAAGGAAAACCCCCAAATGGGGCATCACGTGCTCACACGTGATCAGGCCTCACGTACAAACACGTGACCTTTTTATGGGCAAATTCTATCTACGCCTGAATGCCTAATTGATAAAGTCACGTGCCCACACGTGATGGGCTCTTGAACCCACTGAATTAATAGAATTAAATTCTAATGAAAAGGAATTAAAATCATTTTTTCCCTCATGGGAACTGAATAAAACATATAAATAAAGCAGTAAGGAAAACCCCCAAAGGGGGCATCACGTGCCCACACGTGACCGGGTCTCACGTGCAGACACGTGACCTTTTACAGGCAAAGCCTATAGGCGCTGAATAAAATGAATAATTGGAATGATTAATCAGTGGGGTCATGTGCCAACACGTGATGGGTTCCTGAGCCCTCTGAACTAATAGAATTAAATTCTAATTAAATGCTGTATTAGTGGGGTCACATGCCAACACGTGATGGGTTTCTGAGCCCTCTGAACTAATTGAATTGAATTCTAATTAAATGATTAATCAGTGGGGTCACGTGCCAACACGTGATGGGTTCCTGAGCCCTCTGAACCAATAGAATTAAATTCTAATTAATTGCTTAATCAGTGAGGTCACGTGCCAACACGTGATAGACTCCTAAACCCTCTGAACCAATAGAATTAAATTCTAATTAAATGCTTAATTGGTAAGGTTACGTGCCAACACGTGATAGACTCTTAAACCCTCTGAACTAATAGAATTAAATTCTAATTAAAATGAATTAAAAACCCTAATTGGAAAAATATTTCCTTAGATCTTTCTAAACAAAAAAGATTGCACTCTGTAAAAGGGAGCACCGTTGGATTAAAAATCCAATGGTGATTAAAAATCACCAATTTATAGAAAGATTCTATACAAGAAAATATTTTCCTAAAATTTTCCAGAAACAACAAATAAAATATCTTTTGGATTAAAAATCCAATGGTGAATAAAATTCACCGAGTGATCTAAAAGATCATGTTGGTTATAAAATCAATCAAAATCTTTCAATGAAAAATTGATAAAACAAACTGATTCTTTTCTTTCTCCTATAAATAGGAGCCAAGAAGGAAGGAAATAAAAAAGAGAGGACAAAAGAGAGGATTGAACAAAAAAAAAAAGAGAAAAACCTATCCCTAAAAAACAAAAGAAAAAGAGAATTTAATTCTCCAGAAAGAAGAATATCTCTTCAAAGAAGAAAGAAACTTTAGGTAAGAGAAGAAAAGAGATCATCCCATAAATTCCCATAAAACAAAAGAGAATTTAATTCTCAATCCAAGAGTTTAACTCTTCTAAATAAGAACTTAGTTCTTCCTCTGGTTGAAAATCTGCAGAATCAGATCTCCCCATAAGTTGAGAATTTAATTCTCATCGGGGAGATTCTGCCATTCAGATCTAAAACTTAAGAGAAGATCTAAGTTCAGAGAATTCTATTCTCCCACAAAAACATATAGGAATTTAATTCCTCTAACAAGAATAGGGTTTAACCCCTAATATAAGAACTTAGTTCTTCCTCATGGTGATAGATCTACAGAAGCAGATCTCCCCATAAAATTGAAAAGTTAATTCTTATTAGGGAGATTCTGCCATGCAAATTTCCGAGAAATTAAATTACTATATAAAAGAAAGAAGAAGAGAAGTTAATAAGGGACTTGAACCTCATAATTACATGCATATTGATGATCACGTGGTAACACGTGACCCCCCTTTCTTTGAACCAACAAAAAGAGATTTCCCAAAGTGTTTAACACTTATTTAAAAAGGGAAAAGGGAAAAGAACAAAGACAGTTTCACTTTTAGGGTATATCACGTGCTTCGACGCGACCCTTAAAAAACTTCTCAAAACAAAAGGGAGTAAAGCTAAGGCAGTTTCACTTTTAGGGTGCCGCACGTGTCCCCACGTGACCCCTGACAAATACTTTTAATATCCAACGTATGGATACCCTCGCGTGCCCACACGCGATAGTGATAAAGGTCAAGTGTTTAACACTTATATATTCTGGGAGTAAAACAAAAGAAGCAAGGCCCCATCTTCAGGCGCCTCACGTGAGTCCATGTGAGCGCTTCAGTTTTAGTGTTTAATACTACTTTAAGCGCCTCACGTGGGAGCATGTGAGCGCCGAATATACTCTAGTGTTTAACACTATATTCGAGCCAATCTTAGCCCAAATTAGCTAAGTCTTCAAGAGGCAAGATCCCTTGAAACTGAACCCCAACTATACTCTTGTCTTCCAAAAATTGATCATCCCACATGACATTCAAAGTAATTCCCAGAGCTTTTCAATCAACATTGGTTCAAGGGTACATCTCTTCATACCTCTGATATATGTCGTTATAATTCTTCAACGTCTTCAGAGAGGTGGAGGGTCCCAATAACCGATAACTTTTGGTGCATCCCCAAACGGTTGAACCAAAACCAAACAGACTATGACGTCTTTAAACTGGACTAAGATGTCCTTAAACTTTATGGACTGTGGGGTCCTTAAACTCATGGACTATGATGTCCTTAAACTTTATGGACTGAGAGGTCCTTAAACTCATAGACTATGATGTCTTTAAACTTTACAGACTATGATGTCTTTAAACTTTAGAGACTATGATGTCTTTAAACTGGACCGCTAAGTCCCTAAACTAAAACAATTGAGCCCAAATGCTCTTTTGTTAGATCTAAATGATCCTGTTAAGTAGATCTTAATCTAAAATTAGACTAACGTATACTTAACAAATGCTTAAGTTGATTTTAGTCTAAAATTAGATTAACGTATCCTTAACAAACGTTTAAGTTGATCTTAGTCTCAAATGAGATTAACGATCCTTAAACCCAACCTAAAACCCAAATCTAAGAAAATACGGATTTGGACTAATCCACGCCCTACGGACGACAACACAAATTAGTCTCCGTATACAATCCACGGGCAATCAAAAATAAAACAAACATACACGACACAAAGTGACCATCTGGAGAAGGAGAAAGTGGTTACCGCGATGCGGTAGCGTAATTAACTGCTGGGGCTTGCGCCTGCAGGGAAGAGCGTCCCCACAATCAAAAAACCCCTCAAACGAGGGGGAATCTAATGAAGTTTACTACATCGGCCGCATCCGTCTAAACATCCGATATACGGTGCCATAAATCAACTTGGCATCTTCGGAGAGGTGGACGGATAAAACCAAATAGCATTTGCCCCCAAAATTCAGGCCGGACGTCCCAACGTCCGGCTGCGTCTTTCGGCGGAGAACATATTCTGGCACGCCCGGTGGGACCTTTTTCTCTTTCCTCTCCACACTTCGTGTGTCATGTTTCGTAAAAAAGTCGCTGTTTGATATGGTTGCCTTTGGATGTGAAGTACTAAGATTTGGTATCTTGCTCCGTGCAGAAAAACAAAAGATCAATGGCTTCAAAATGCACTAATTGTAACAACTCCCACTCCGTCCTCGCCGGAGGAGTGACCTACGGGCCTCAAGTGGCCTCCCTTTTTACGATACCGATAGACCACTTGACGCAAGCCACCACAGGGTTATTCTTTGGGACCATGTTCCCACCAATGAGCTTCAACGCCCCATTGCCGTCGCAAGAAACTCCGAAGAAGTCGGTCTTTGATCGGCTTACAGCTACCGCAGCCCCTCTCAACGGGTCGCCCAAGTCCAGTGCCTCAGTTTTCAACAGACTGGGCTAAAGCTCAAGTGGGCCCGTAAAAAAGCCGCGATACCTTAAGCGGCCATCCCAAAGAGGATAGTCATTCCTGTTCCTGAAGTCATCAGAGCGACTTTCCAACGTCCCGGTCGCGTCTTTCGGTGGAGAACACCACCTCTTTCTCTTCTCTAGCCAATCATCCAGTAAGTCCCTACTTCTTCTTCTTTTCTCTATTCTAAAAACTTTCAAAACTAAAACTCGACGGAAGCGGAGTTAGTCCAACATCCGATTCGGTTTTCTTTGAAAACTATAATTTTTCTTAATCAAGATACCTTCATATCATCACATATTGTTTATTAAATATTAATAAACATATTTAACAAGTTTCATCACAAAAGATTGTTATATGCATCTTTTATCGCAATTTTACATTAAAATACCACAAACTTTAGTTTCCGACATAAACTCTATAATACCGTATTACCATAGCTCACGAGGTAATGACCTACCTTCTCAAAACACACATATCTAACATAGCATGATGGAATTTGGGAACATAGATTCGGAAAATAAGACTTTACATATAACTACTTTCAACTATTAAAACCTTTTTCTATAAGAAGTGTATTTTAACAAATCTTTGCAATTGCGCCTCTACAACCCATTTTGGGAAATCCGTTCGGGATGGTGTGGATTATCGCACATCCTCGGGCCTAATAGAGTGAGATGCAGACCTCCGCAAGAAGCATACGATCTCGAAAGATTTAAAATACAATTTTCTTTAGAAAATGTGATTTCTATTATAAATAAAACTCATATTTTTAATATATATATATATATATATATGTAATTAATATCAAAATATCTATTTTTAATATTTATAATATTCCACATTTCCAAAATTTAAGAAAAACATCTCATTTACAAGAAAATACCATATAATTCCAATATTACAAATAAATACCATATATTATGAAATTAGGTTTTATTCACTAGAAATTTCACATTGATAAAATATACATACACGAAAACTCTAAAGACGATAATAAAATACTTGAGGTGTATTTTGAAAATTATACAATATTATTTTTACGTAAAACCCCCTCAAGTTATACTAAATTACAATAAGGACCCTAGTAAACAAGGTTTAAACGGGACCAATCTCTTGAGCCTCAGGGAGCCGGAGATATGGGTGCTTGCCTATTTAAGGTAGACAACTTAACAAACGGTGTTATCAACACGGTAATTGTCTTTGAAAAAGACACAAATCCTGCCGTCCATGTGCAGCAGTTACCGATAGCACCAAAACATAATTCAGGATTCAATTTCTTTTCTATCTGACTCAGACCGAGTCTCAGTATAATCAATCTGACTTGAATATTATTTAAGTATGAAATTACAAAACTACAATTCAATATGAATCCATATATTCAATCTGTTCAATCTATATTGACTGAGCCGAACCATGGATATATTCCATCTACATGTTCATCCATATATCTGTTCCATTACTGATATCATGGTTTCGGCAAGTCATCCATCTATATACAATATACAATTCAAACAATGCAACAATAAATCAAGACATCGCGGGGTTTATAAGGGGTAGATCGGTACGGAAGGTGTTAGAAGTGGCACGAGACAGCAACCATAAAGACACCTAACCTGAATTCAATTACCGTTGTACCGTGACTGAACGGTTCCTTAAACTCCGTATACCATAGTCTCTGGTCTAGTGAGACTCCTCTCGTATACACTGGCCTCTTCTGTACCAAGCTACAAACAACAGCGTTAACATTAAATACAACATTATAATAATATACTCTCTATTCTGTCTATTCCATTCTTGCCTATTTATGGGACTTACCGAGCGATTTGTTCAATGACGACATTCTCTTTCTTCTTCTTTGGAATGTCGTCAGGTGTTTCGGACTCACTGGAGATCGAGCCCACCAGCGAGGATTTGGACCAGCTAGCTTTCGACCCAGAGTTTTAGATTCCTTGTACACATTTACATTTTGTATTTTCCATTTCTGTTATGCCACTGTTTAGGCATTGCTTTCTATTCCATGTATTACTTTTCAGATATATTGTAAAAAAAATGTTAATAAATAAAGTTGCTGTTCAATTATATCTATTGTCACTGTCTCTTGTGCATTTTACTTATATTGCTTAGATACGCTTAACGTGTTTACTTCAGAGTAAATACGTAGCGACCTCATCGCGTCCTCTGCCCGTACACTAGGAAGTGGGGCATGACAAAGTGCTTAGCACTTTTTGAATAAGAGTAGGCGGACTAAGCCCAAATTGGCTAAGCCTCTGAAGTTTCTTGCAGCTGAGCCCAAAAGCTCTTTTGATGGATCTTAAGTAAAAAATGATCCTTAAAAATATTATTGAGCCGATCTTAGTCTCAAACATGATTAATGATCTCTCATTGATGATATCCAAAATGATATTCATCTCATTCTCCTATGGTAACCTTAGTCTCAAATATGACTAACGATTCTTAGGTCCACCACAACCCCTTTTCCCTCAAATACGGAATTTGGTTCGAGGGTACATCTTTACACACCTCTGATATACGTCATTGTAATTTTTCAACGTCTTTAAAGAGGTGGCAGGTCCCGACAACCAACAACTCCTCTCTTCAAATATCGATGCACTTCCAAATTGACGTTCATGCCTCAAATCAAATCGTACCCTAAATTGGACACATTCCATATCACCATTGTTCATTTCATCACGTAATAAATACACATACACGCAAGATGAATAAAGGACCGAAATGTCCCTAAACTAATAGTCGCCTAAAAAAACGGCGATAATGGACCGAAATGTCCTTAAACTAATATTCGTCCCCAAAACGGGAATGTTGGACCGAAATGTCCTTAAACTAATATCTGTCCCAAACACGGCGGTAATGGACCGTGATATCCTTAAACTAAAATAACTGAGCCCCAAATGCTCATATGTTTAAGTCGATCTTGATCTCAAACCAGATTAACGGTCTTTAAATAAACCAAATTTAAATCTAAAATATACGGATTTGGACTGATCCGCGCCCTACGGGCGACAACATAAACTATTCTCCGTATACAATCCACGGGCAACCAAAACAAACAAAAACACACATGACACGAAGTGAACTTCCGAAGCAGGAGAAAGTGGTTATCGCAATGCGGTAACGTAATTAACTGCAGGGGCTTGTGTCTGCAGGGAAGAGCGTCCCCACAAAAAAAAAACCCCTCATAAAATAAGAGAGAATATGATAAAATCTGCTACAACGGTCGTATCCATCCAAACATCCGATATACGGTGCCATAAATCAACTTAGTATCTTCGGAGAGGTGGACGGATGATTGATCTTTTTTAAAGAGTGTTCGTTCGTAAAGTAACCGCAATCAAGACGGTGTCGCTAGTAGCTTGCCGCGATGAGTACGGGTCATTCACAGGGAAATGTGAATCTTTTTCTTGCTTTAGATGAGTTGATGGAAGAAGGATGATTGGTTGTAGATCTATTTTATTACGGATGTAGAATTTATGAAGAAGAGGCTTGTAAGGTTCATATGACTTAGTAGTAATGGATGACTAATTAAAAATGACTCCTTTATCTTTTAATAGTTTAAAACTAGATCGATAGTGATGAATGTAGATTAGGGTTCTTTTTTAGAAGAAACTAGGGTTTCCCCACTCTTAACCCTTGTCCTTGCATTGATCTCTATTCATGTCTAGACTTTACCAAAACAAGTGTTGAACAGATATCGAATCGTGGTCGTGACTAGCAATAGATTGGTAGCGCTCCCGATTAGGATGTTAACATTTATTTTGCTAAAGTTTATAGACTTTAAAATATATAAAAGGAGTTAAATGATTTTATCATCAATTGATCTACCCTAGCCTACGAACCCTAGCAAGTAAGGAATTACTCGCTCATGGTTTAAGATAGAAGAAAGAATGAAGAAGAAAATATGATTAAGATGCAGAAATAAAATGCAGAAAGTAAATGCGAAAAGACTAATAAAAAATCTACCTTTATTAATCAACTATATCATATACAAATCCTTTTAAGGTAGAGTACAAGAATCCTAGTTTTTGCTCTCGATCTCTATCCTGTTGGAAGTAGATGAACAGCTGATGATCAACTCAGATGCGTGGATCGTCTTGGACCTCTTAATCTTTTCGGTTGATGATATTTCATATGAATCTCTCGGTCCCTTAAATAGTCACAGAAGCTACAAACCCTAGTTGCTATGTGTGATGATTTGTTGTTACGATCACAGCCAAAAAAATCTCAAATCCTACGGCTATCAAAGAGCCATGGATCCACCGCAGATCATGGCTTTTGGCCGCCCAACCGCGGTGCCTTAGTGGGATCAGGATTTGAAAATTCTTGTGCTCTCTTCTGTTGACATTTGGAGATCACTTCGATATCTATATTCTTCAAATCTTTCTCCGAGTCTCTGTCATTGCTAGATTTTATGATTTGATTCAATATTTCGGTAGATTTGATTCCGACATCTCGGATCTCGAGGATTCCAGACCTGAGCTCATATCTGCACAATATTTCAAGTCATAGTGTTAGTAATATTTGTTTTTGAGATATCATCCTAACCATTTGTATGACACAATATGTTAAGAATATTGATTAGAAATATTTGATATGATATGCATATTTTAATTACTAAAATTTTATATAAATATTATATGCATGTATTTTCCCTCATTATGTTAATTATAATGTATAAACATATGATAATAAACTTTTTGCACATAAATCCTCATATATTCTATAATTACAATAAACACTTTTTAGAACTCAACAATAGTGGGGAAAATAATCATTCAAATGTGCAATATTTCAGACTAATCAAATACCCCCAAACTTAATTTTGATCATCCCGAGCAAACTAGTTATTAAAGAAAAGAAGAAGAAAAAGAAAAACCTAGCACATTTTCGTAGGTAACACGATTGCACCGAGCACGTGCAACAAGCCTTTAAATCTCTAGGTGTCCCTAATAGGAGGAGTGTTGTCTCCTGAGGGTTTTCAGCGGATTACACCCATAAAATCCCACAATAAAAGAAGATGATGAAAGTTACATACAAAAATAAAGAACATATAAAAGAAAGAACTTGAAAATAAGAATTTCAAGCTACACAAGCTTTTTAGTAGTCATGAGCCCTATCTTAATAGTCATGAAAAGATGTTAGAAATCACATCACCCCTTAATAAAATATCGCCTTTAGTCTTCCTCCCTACCTTTCTTCCAAACATCGATTATATACCCTCACGTGTGTGTAAAAGACATCCCTACACTTAAAGAATTCTATTCAAGCTATCATACTCTTATTCATCTTTCTTAGTACTTTTTAGTCGGTGAATATTTCAGATGGAATTGCTCACATATTTTTCTTGTGACCGTTAATACTTCCTTAGGTACTAACCAACCCATTACCTAATGTGCTCATTTATTAAGGCGTAATTATCAATATTCTCGTCTTTCAACACCTAAGAGTTAGCAGTGGCTCCCAAACCAGTTGGTCTAAGGCACTGGGTGATAAAGCACCCTCGCTATATTTTTTATGCTGTCTTAAGTAATTACAAAACCAGTGTTCATTTTTCTTCACCATTTTTCATTTTTGTCATTTATATTTTTTTTGTTTATTTATTTTCCTTCATACTAAGGCTTTTAGACAAGAGTATTTCAAGGCATCCTCTACTATCCCAAGTTTCAAGATGTGTGCAAGTGCGTATAGTAGGATATCAACATTCAGAAGTTCGGACTCAAGAATATGGACTATTTTTCAGACTCAAATCTATCCTTAGATTAGTGATTGTCTTCATCTTATTAACCCTTGGGACAACAGCTCATGACTACCTATTACTAGTTTTGTTTTAAAAACATCTAATTTTCTTGCTTTTCTTAAACTCTTTCTATCTTTCATATGTAATTTTTCACTTTCTAACTTTTATTACCAAGATTTTTTCTTATTCATATATATATATATATATATAATTATATAGTGCCTAGTGCCAAATGATATTTTAATAAATACACCCCCAAACTTGTTTTCAGCAGTGTCCTCACTGATGTTGTTCTTTGAGCACATAGACCTGTAGACCTGGGAGGAAAATAATAGGGGTAAAATAATAATGAAAAACTACCCCCAAACTTGTTCTTTAGCACGCACACATATTCAGTTATATTTTAGTTCACTCACCTCCATTCTTATATGAAACAATGTTACCGAAACATGGAGGTGAGGTGGAGGAAAGTTAGTTATGATAAAGTGGCTCCTATAAAATCAGGAGCTCTTCCGCTTGGTCAGCGGAAAAGTACGGTTTTAATCTATGCCCATTGACTTTAAAAGTAGAACCGATTTTAGCATTTTCTATATCTACTGCACCGTGCGGGTACACATACCGCACCACAAAAGGTTCTTTCCAACGAGATTTAAGCTTACCTAGATGAAGGTGGAGACGGGGATCGTAAAGAAGGACTTGCTGTCCCGGGGTGAAAGTTTTTCTAAAAAGGTTTTTGGTGTGGAACAATTTAGTCCGGTTTTTTACTATAACCCCATTATCATAGGCTTCATCATGAAGTTCGCTAAGCTCATTTAATTGCAGCTTCCGATAGCTGCCGGCTTGATCAAAATCAAAGTTAAGCTCTTTAATAGCCCACATTGCTTTATGTTCGATCTCGACAGGAAGATGACAAGCCTTCCCAAACACTAGTCGGTATGGAGACATACCAAGATCGGTCTTATAAGCAGTACGAAATACCCAAAGAGCATCCATCAATTTGGTGGACCAATCTTTACGGTCTTAGAAACAGTTTTCTCCAAAATTTGTTTGATCTGTCTATTAGAGATCTCAGCTTTGCCTGCTCGTTTGGGGATGATAGGATATAGAAACCTTATGGTTGATTGAATATTTCCGCATCAAAGCCTCAAAAGACCGATTACAGAAATGCATCCCGTTGTCGCTAATATAGCATGAGGGTGTCGGAATCGTGAAAAGATATTTTCTCTAAGGAATATAATACAATCTTGTTGTCATTAGTGCGGTACGGTACTGCTTCCATCCATTTAGAGACATAATCAACCGCAAGTAAGATGTATAAATTCCAAAAAGAGTTTGGAAAAGTGCCCATAAAATCAATTCCCCAAATATCAAAAATCTCCACAACCAAGATAGGTTGGAGCGGCATCTCATTTCTCCGTGAAATCTGACCCATGTGTTGATATCGTGGATAAGTTTTGCAATGATCATATGCATCTTTAAATAATGTTGGCCAATAAAAGCCACATTGCAAAACTTTCTCCACCGTTTTCCGTAGACCAAAGTGACCGCCACATGCCTGATCATGACAGAAAGACAATACACTATTGAATTCATCATTAAGGACATATTGGCGAATGATTTGATCGGGACAATACTTAAACAAATAAGGTTCATCCCAGTAAAAGTGTTTTACTTGGGATAGAAATCGGTGATTATCTTGTTTCGACCATTTGCTGGGTATAAGTCATGTAGCTAAATAATTCACAATATCCATGAACCAAGGTTTGCAGGATATGGTCAAGAGCTGTTCGTTAGGAAAGGAATCATTTATTGGCAAGGTTAATGTTAGTGAAGATGAGATGCGTGAAAGATGGTTGGCTATGGCGTTTTCACATCCACTCTTGTCTCGTATGATAAGATCAAATTCTTGTAACAACAGAATCCAACGTATTAGCATGGCTTTAGCATCCTTCTTCGATAAAAGATGTCTCAGGGCGGAGTGATCGGTGTAAACTACAACTGGAGAGCCAATCAAGTAGGGCATGCATTTTTCTAATGCAAATACAACTGCCAAGATTTTTTCTCGGTAGTTGTATAATTCATTTGGGCATTGTTCAAGATCCTACTTGCATAGTAAATTACCTGTGGCATCTTATCAATGTGCTGTCCTAAGACCACACCAATAGAAAAATTGGATGCATCACACATAAGCTCAAACGGGTGATTCCAGTTCGGAGATGACAGAACGGGGGCTATAGTGAGGGGGCTTTTAAGTGATTCAAAAGTAGTCTTGCAATCCAAATTGAAGTGAAATATTGTATTCTTGGCCAAGAGAAGAGTTAAGGGTCTAGCAATTTTGCTAAAGTTCTTAATAAATCTCATATAAAATCCTGCATGACCAAGGAAAGATCATACATCTTTGACGCATTTGGGAGGAGGAAGGTTATGGATGACATCTATTTTAGCTCTGTCTTCCTCCATACCTTTTCGTGAAATGACATGCCTAAGGACTATACTTTCTTGAACCATGTAATGTCATTTTTCCCAATTCAAAGTTAAATTCTTATCCTTACAGCGGTTAAGAACAGCGTTAAGATGACGAAGGCATTTCTCAAAGGAGTCCCTAAATATGGAGAAATCGTCCATAAATATATCCAGAAAATTCTCGACCTTGTCCGAGAATATCCCCATCATGCACCGTTGAAATACAACGGGAGCATTGCATAACCTAAAGGGCATGCGTCTATAAGCAAAAGTACTGAAAAGACAATTAAATGTTGTCTTATCTTGATCCTTTTCGGCAATGGGGATCTGGTTATAGCCGGAGTATCCGTCCAAGAAGCAGTAGTATTCATGCTCGGCTAATCGTTCTAACACTTGGTCAATGAAAGATAGAGAGAAGTGATCTTTCCTCGTTACAGTATTGAGTTTTCTATAATCAATATATACTCGCTACCCAGTTTGGATGCGTGTTTGGATCAACTCATTAGCTTCATTAGTTATGACCGTGATGTCAGACTTTTTAGGGACTACATGAATAGGACTTACCCATTGGCTATCAGATATTGGGTAAATAATTCCATTATCTAGGCATTTGACGATTTCTTTCTTTACCGCCTCCTTTATGACGGGATTCAACCGTTTTTGTAGGTCTCTGTTCCCTGATTAAAAAATCAGGAAAAAAGTTTTAGAGGAAGCATCACATGCACACACGTGATCAGTGGTCACGTGTTGGCACGTGATGGTAAAGCAGCGGCAAAGAACAGAGCGCAGAAGAGAAGCCCATTCAAGGGATCACGTGCTTACACGTGACAGGGGGTCACGTGCCTGCACGTGACCGAGTGTCACGTGCTCACACGTGACCAGGGGTCACGTGCTCACACGTGACCAGGGGTCACGTTCTCACACATGACCAAAGGTCACGTGGCCGCACGCGACTGGCTTTAAAAGCCCTGCTGTTCAACAGAATTAAATTCTGAATAAGATCATTTAAATCTTTCTAAAATAGAGAAGAAATTATGTAAAATCGTTGGATCAAGAATCTGAAGGTGATTAAATATCACCAATTTATGGAAAAATCCTGGACATGGAAAAATTTCCCCTGAATCTCACCGAAATAACAAAATGAATATCTTTGGATTTAAAATACAACGGTGAATAAAATTCACCTAATAATCTAAAGGCCCGGATCAGTGATGAAAATAAATCAAATCTCTCAGTAAACAAATCAAATCTTTCAATGAAAGATTTACTAAACAGATTGGTTCTTTTCCTTCTCCTATAAATAGGAGCCAAGGGAGAGAGTTAAAAAAAAGGAGAAGAAAGAAAAACACAGAGAGAAATATTGAGCCTTGGAATCTTGAACTTCGGAGAGAAAAAAAGAAGAATTTGATTCTCTGAAAAGAAAAACCCTAGGTAAGAAAAGAAAGGGGAAAAAGGCTTCAAAAAGAGAATTTAATTCTAAAAAAAAAAGAGTTTAACTCTTCTATAAAGAAAAGAACTTAGTTCTTTCTCTGGTGAAGATCTGCAAAGTGCACATCTCCTCATAGATTGAGAATTTAATTCTCATTGGGTCGAGATCCTGCCATGCAGATCTAAAACATAGAGGAGGAATTGAGTTCTGATAATTTAATTCTCACAAAGTTATAGGAATTTAATTCCTCCAAGATAAAATTAGGGTTTAACCCTATTTGAGAATTCAATTCTCCAAAATTATAGGAATTTAATTCCTTCAAGATGGACAGAACTAGGGTTTTACCCTAATTTAGAGAATTTAATTCTCTCAAACTCACAGGAATTTAATTCCCCTTAAAAAAAAAAGAAATTAGGGTTTCACCCTATGCCAGAACTTAATTCTTTACTTATATGGGAATTTAATTCCTACAGAAGGAAATTAGGGTTTAACCCTATCCAAGAATATAATTCTTCAGAAGAAAATGGGAATTTAATTCCTCTAAAGCTATAGCTAGGGTTTAACCCTATGAAGAATTTAATTCTTAAAAGAGATAAACAGATCTTCAAACAGGCAAAGAAACAGGGTCACGTGCCCCACGTGACCCCTGTAAAGATCTATTGAAAAGAATTCAGAGGCAACGCCTCACGTGCTCCACGCGACCCTTGAAGCATATAAAGAAAAAGCAAAATAAAGAAACTCTGGGGCGCCCTCACGTGTCACCACGTGACCCCTAATGAGTATTCCAATAAACCAGAGCATGAGCCCCCATCACGTGCCCACACGTGATGGATGTGAGAATTAAAAAAGTGTTAAACACTTATCTGCAGAACAAAATAAAAGGAATCTGGCCCCACTTTCTGAGACCATCACGTGCTCCCACGTGGTTCCCCCCTCTTTTAACGTTTAACACTAAACTGATAATTTGGTTGCCAGTGTTTAACACTGTTATTTGTTAGTGTTTAACACTAATCTGAGAATCACACTTTCTAGTGTTTAACACTAATTTGATAATCTTATCTCCAGTATTCAACACTGTTGGTCTTTAGTGTTTAACACTAGTTTTAGCCCAATTGGCTAATTTTCTAGAGGCAAAGCCTCTCTTTCAATTGAATCTCAAAATTGAGGAGTTTAAAGATGAGAACAACGTGGACTAAAACCGGACAAATGTCAGAGAGTCCAATGGAGGGTCAAACTTAGTTGGACTTAGCCCGAGTTGGCCATAAGTTCTCAATTCAGACTTAACTGAGCTAATGGGCTCATAACATAATTAATTGGTCTTGGTTCCAAATTGGACTACAGATCACTTAATTTACCTTGGTTCAAGGGTACATCTCTTCACTGCTTTGATATTTGTCGTTGTAATTCCTCAACGTCTTCAAAGAGGTGACGGGTCCCGACAACCACACATTTCACGGACTGTGGGGTCCTTAAACTCATGGACTATGACGTCCTTAACCTTGACTGTGATGTCTTAAGACTAACAATCTCTTCACTGCTTTGATATTTGTCGTTGTAATTCCTCAACGTCTTCAAAGAGGTGACGGGTCCCGACAACCACACATTTCACGGACTGTGGGGTCCTTAAACTCATGGACTATGACGTCCTTAACCTTGACCGTGATGTCTTAAGACTAACAACGGACTGTGGGGTCCTTAAACTCATGGACTATGATGTCCTTAACCTTAACCGGGATGTCTTAAAACTAACAACGGACTATGACGTCCTTAACCTTGACCGTGATGTCTTAAAACTAACGTTGGACTGTAGAGTCCTTAAATCCACGGACTATGATGTCCTTAACCTTGACCGCAACGTCTTAAAACTAACATTGGACCGCAATATCTTTAAACTACCTATCGACCGCAATGTCATTAAACTAAACAACAGGGCCCCCTAATTGCTCTCTTGTTAGATCTAAACGATCCCGTTAAGTTGATCTTAGTCTAAAACTAGACTGACGTATCCTTAACTAACGTTTAAATTGATCTTAGTCTCAAACGAGGCTAACGCATCCTTAAACCCAAACCCCCAAACCCAAATCTAAGATAATACGGATTTGGACTAGTCCACGTCCTACGGGCGACAACATAACTTAGTCTCCGTATACAATCCACGGGCAACCAAGCACAAAACAAACACCCACGACACGAAGTGACCATCTAGAGAAGGAGAAAGTTGTTACCGCGAGGCGGTAGCGTAATTAACTGCAGGAGCTTGCGCTTGCAGGGAAGAGCGTCCCCACAATCAAAAACCCCTCAATCGAGGGGGAATCTGACGAAGTCTGCTACATCGGACGCATCTGTTTAAACCTTCGATACATGGTGCCATAAATCAACTTGGCATCTTCGGAGAGGTGGACGGATAGCACCAATTAGCATCTGCCCCGAATGTCAGGCAAGACGTCCCAGTCGCGCCGTCTTTCGGAGGGGAACAGATTCTGGCACGCCCGGTGGGACCTTTTCCTCTTTCCACTCCACACTTCGTGTGTCGTGATTCGCGAACCAATCGCGGTTCGCTAATGGTTGCCCTCGGGTTTCAAGTTACTAAGATTTGGTCTCTTTCTTGGCGTAGAAATCAAACAGCAATGGCGTTCAATGGCTCAAACTGCTCCAGCTGCAAGTGCAACCGACGCGCCGCCTCACCTAGAGGTGTAGCCTATGGACCGCAGGCTGCTTCCCTATTCACTATGCCTGTGGAATAAGTGACTCAAGCTACCACCGGTCTGTTCTTTAGGACCATGCTCCCACCGGTGAACGTTAACATCACAGTGCCCGTACCGGAAGCTTCAAAGAAGTCGGTCTTTGATCGACTTGCTACTTCCACGGCCCCTCTCAACGGGTCGTCCAACTCCTCGGTCTTCACCAGACTAAGCCTGAACTCCAAAGGGCCCGCCAAGAACCCCATGATACCTGAGGTGGTCATCCCAAAGAAGATAGCTGCTCCCGAAGTCGTTAAGGCGGCTTCTCCTCCCAGAGGGTCGGTCTTCGCGAGACTGACTACCCCCGTTCCCGCTCCCGCTCAGAAATCTGTTTTTGACCGGATGGACGTAGCTTCTCAACGAACGTCAGTCATCAAGAGGCTGACACCGGCAGCAGCCCCTCCCTAGAACAGGAGGCAAGACAAAGCCATCGCTGAATCAATCCCAACAACCCGTCATGCCCGACGTCGCCACTGGCGCCGGATAAGGAAGACTGGGGGCAACTCCTCCTCCGGGCTAACTCCATCAGCTCCAACGGCGGAAATTGAGGCTGCTGTTCCAACCGGGAACAGCTTTGAGCTGCTAAACAGGGTACGCAGAAATTCGCCAACTGCGGTTCTCAAAAGATCCCCTCCACCTGCGGAGAATGTTACAGAAACAAAGCCAGAGCAGCCCCCTTATCGGCTGTCCTCCAAAATTTACAAGGTCTGGCGACGGGTTCAGGACTCAGTAATCATTCGAGATCACTCTCACTGGCAGAAGAAGGTGAAAGTTTAGGAAGAAAAGAACCGTCCTGTCAAACCACAAAGGACGACAACCACTTGGGTGCCCGCTGCAACGGCCCCCTCAACGTCAACTGCCCACAAGAGGAGAAGGCCGGAGAAAGTCTCCACGCCTGCGGTGAATGTCAAGGGTAGTGGACCCAAACGCCCTAAGTCCGGGGGCATTGTGGTACACACTGTTTACATGGCGTCTGGGAAAGAGGACAGCCGTACATCCAAGGGTCACAGACCGCTCACGCGATCGGTGACTAAAGCTCAGGAGCAGCAGCAAAAGCTCCAAGAAATGATGACCGCGATGGCCGCACTCACTGGGCCAAAAGAAAGTCCCGAAGCATCCTTGAATCAACGCCAGGAGCAAGAAACCGACGCTGAATTCCTTCGGAGAATACTGGAAAAGAAGGATAAAGAGGCTACGGAATAAGCAGCCAATATACAACGAATGGCCCTTCTGTTTCAGGATATGGTAGGTATGATGATCCAACAAGATCCTCCTACTGAAGATCGTCCGATCGTCCTCGAAGATGACAGAGGAGAAACGTCGAATCCTCCACCGACTCTGTCAACAGCCAAGGAGGAGACAATTTCTAAGGCTGACCTGGATGAATATATAGCTCAGCAGATACGGGTTCATCAGGCAACTGAGGCAGCCGGTCAAGTTGTCAAGACGGGACGACCATATCCGAGCTGGTACGATCAGATCAAATACCCGCCGGGCTATACGATCCCGAAATTTCACGTCTATAAGGGGACTGGCAATCCCCATCAACATGTTGCCCAGTTCAGGGCTCTTTGTGGTAACACCGGCGGCGATGATAAGCTCATGCTCCGCCAGTTCGTCGGCAGCTTGTCGGAGACGGCGTTTGAATGGTACTCCGAGCTTCCGAACGACTCCGTCAAGACATTTGCCGAAATGGAGTTATTGTTTACCCAATTTTCGCAAGCGCCAGCGAGCGTACTCCAATAACGGCTCTGATCAATGCAAGAGTGAAGCCGGGTGAAACTTGGGTCCAATATGCAATCCGATGGAAAAACCTGTGGTCGAAATGCGAGCAGCGCATCGAAGAAGCACCGGCGGTGGGCATGTTCGTGGGCACTCTAGACCCTCATGCAACTATTTCATAGTTCATGACGTTCTTTAAACCGACCACGTTCCAGATGTTAATTGATAAGTTAGCCCAGATGGATCTAATGGGTCACAGACCCTGTCCCCCGAAGCCAGAACCGCGGAACGACAAAGGTAAAGAGAAGGCGACCTTCGTTGCGAACGCTCTACAGCAACCCAGTGCCCCAAAGCTAGTGGATCAATTAGAAGAGAGACGGCGGTATTATAATGAGAAAATGAAGCGCCCTTACTCATTCCCGCGGGATAAGACGAAGAGGCTATTCGAGCTGGCTGTGTGCAACAGGCTTATTAACTTGCCGAATCCAAGGTGACCGCCATAACCCAACGAGGTGAATAACCCCAATTACTGCCCTTACCATCAAACGGTAAGTCACCCGATCGAGGATTGCTTCATCTTTAAGGGATGGATCAAGGATCAATACCTACAGGGCAAGTTTGCGTTGTCCAAGAAGTGGAAGGTAAACCTGCCACAACCGCACACTCCAAAGAAGACAGACACACCAGGGGCAACTTGCTCTTTTGTTGAAGAAGCTCCATGGGAGGTCGTGCTTTCATCCAAAACCAAGAGGATGCTGAATGATCTTCATGCATGCCCAGCGGTCAGATGGAAGAACCTGTTGGAGCCTCAGATCATTGAAGGGATGCTGAAGCAGCGCCCAACTCCGAAGATCGGTGGTGAGGGCCCAAGCGCTCACACCTAGCCGTCGAAATCTGTGAAAAAGAAAAAGAGATCCAAAAAGCCCGTGAAGCCTAGTGACAAGTGCACGGACTTGCAGAAACAGATCGACGCGCTGGAAGAATATAATCAGAAAGCATGGACCTCTATCATGCTTCAAGAGTTCCTCAGCCACGTCCTTGAGGACGAAAATGATGGGGAAGACTCGTCAGATGGATCTGAGGATTACGTGGCAAGTTGCCATGTGATCTCTCATTCATCGCTAGACAATGAAGAAGCGCCCTGCACAGAAAGACTGGGGGAAGATCCTGAGCCGGAACTTGTGTGGCCGTCAGACGAGATGATCGATGCATTTCTGAATGAGATTCGTCTGAAAAGTAAAGCCGATCGGGAGCGTGAGATGGCCATATTGGAAGGAGCCAAACGCCGGCGATTAGATGAAAGAGTCGAGGCACTCCCGCCAAATCAAAAGACATCTGATGCGGATAAAAACAGATTCAAGACGAGGAAAAGGTTTGCTAAAGCCATATCAATAGGAATGAAGCTACCACCCTCGGAAGAAAACATTCTCGGTGGAGCAGAAATGCACCCTAATTACTGCTCATATCATCAGAAGATTTCTGTCACGTCCCGAAAGTACGGAACGTGACCGGCACTTAGATTACGAAGCGTTTAGAGGCGCCACGTGACCTAAGTAAGCCGAAGCCCAGAAATCTAAACCATAAAAGAAGAAAAAGAAAAAAAGAAAAAAAAGAAAACAAGTATAAAAACATCAGCAAATTTTACCAAAAATTTCGGCAGAGTCTCCTCTGTAAAAACTGGCCCCCAAACGGGTACAACAAGTATAATATACATAAACAATAAAAAGCATCCCCAAACGGGAGCTAGCATCAACGCCAATAGGCGGAAACAACCACAACAGGCACAATAATATACAACGCCAAATGGCGAGGCTCAAAACTTAAAAGAAAACAAAACCACCAGATCAGAATAATACATGCGCGACTCTAAGGTCGAAATAAAAGTCTGGTCCAATAAACTTATCAAGTAATACAAGTATGGTTGATGGAGATTACTAGATACAACGAATGAATAAAATACAATGGTGGTTCAGATACAAGTGAACCAACCTACCGTGCAAATCACCCTGAAATAAAAGATGTGCCAGCAAGCTGCCCGGGAAACCTGTACATCGAACCTGTAATAAAATTTGGCACAACTGGGGGTGAGTTGCCAACTCGTGAGTAGAAGACATCTACGAAAAGAAATCGAATGCACGACGCTACCCTAGGTCATAATAATACACTACTAAGTCTCAATCCTCTAGTAATAGCAGGGTAATACTACGTATAAGTGCCGATACTCCGTGCTCGTGTCAGTGCCTCACATAGTACTATGTTATATGAATGGATATGCATGCACCATGAATGTAAAATAAGAAATCCTGAAATGCAGGTATATCTGTATAAGAAATCTTTGGCTGTTATCATAGTAAAATGTGTATAAGAATCTGAAATCTCAACAATGAAATCCATGGAAATCCGTGTCAAGCATCGACACAAACATGTAAATCTTAAGTCTCATAGTCTCAATACCTCGGGCTCCGTCAGTCCGGATCGGCCCATATCATCAAATCTCACGACAACGGTTGGTATCCTCCGGATATCCGCCGCGCCAGACATCACCGGTAGGTAGCCTTCCCCTGCCAGGCTCATCGTCTACAACTCGATCTTCTTGCCCCGAGGTACCATACCGGGCCCACCATGTACCCGAGACGGTTCATCCACTCCTCGAATCGGGTCTCGAAATCCAACAGAAAACATGAAATACTCATGGTGGACGACACATACATCACGAGAAAACCGCATCTTATTTTAAAAAGAGAAGAGGAGAGAGAGAGAAGTTTTTATATATTTTTGCGGTTTTCCCCAAAAATCCAGAAATCTCATAGAAATCCAAATCTCAAAATCATGAGTAAGTATATGATAAGTGTCGGCATATGCCCATACTACTGTGCGATAACATGAAAATATGAATGCATGAATGTCTAAGTAATAAATATCATGTCTTATACTAACATCAGAGAGTAATCACAATATTATATCGGTTTAGTTGTTAACTGATTCTATCAATAAAAGATAATATGATCTAAAGTGTACGTGACATAGCAATTACCGATGATGATGTGTGTGAGCCGGCAAATAAGTGTGCGTAGAATATGCGCATCATCGGTAATGGTGCGGGTGTCCTAACAGGTAAGGTTTATACTGATTATAGCAACATATGTAAGAACATGCACCATGATAATTGCAGTATGAATGTAACTACAGATGTGCATTATCCACTCCTCTGCGAGATACGAGTACAACTACCACTATGTGAGTTGAACCTAAACCAGTGTCCATCTAACATCCTAAGGAACTAAACCTAATAGACTAGTCAGTAAGAAACTAGAGTCTACCTAAGGTCTGAATCAATATCTCTAATAGTCGGCGATCCCGCCTCAATAGCGTCACGTACGTAGTACGGCTTCCTCGAATCAAGAGTGCGGATCAATCATCAAATCTAAGCCTCGTACGGTAAAATCCATCGTACGGCATCCCAATATCGGGGTACGGTCAAGTATCTCCTAGGTGTCTCCTCATTCGTATAATGTCATCATCAACACATCTCATGATCAAGGTGCTAAACTGTGATCGCATACATCAATCATATATCGTTGCCATCATGATAAGCATCATTAGTTTATCCTCAGAAATATCATATCATATGTATCATATTGTGATTAAGTCATACTTATATGATATCGGCATCAGGTCACACCAATATAATGTCGTAATCAAGTTATACATATATCATATCGTGATCAGTCACAAGTTACAGTCCGGGTACTATTCTAGCGTCCCATATACATCAATATCACCACCACTCTTTATAATTTATATATTCATGTTCATTATCTCATTCTCTAATGATCCGCTAACACTTTAATACGACTGTATAGCCAAGAATTACGGCATCAAGCCCAGTTACATTGTTTCATCATATCTCGGATATCATTTCACATCAATGTATCCCATATACGTGTTGTATATATATATATATACCTATACCTCGTCCTATATATATATATACACATGCACGTATACACCATGTCGTGTTTCAGTGTGTGAGTGTGTATGTTTCTACCTGAAACCTACGAACCTCTTCCAAGGTATTCATCTTCTGATATGTCTTTCTAAGTCAGTCTAATCCAGCCTAGGGTCATTACTAGGGTCCTACTCATTAAGAATATAGGGTCACATCTGGTTTCCTAATGACAATAAATACTATTCCTATTCTACGTTGCGGGGGTGCTAAACGCCATCCACCCGACTTCCCCCGTAGATATACATCTACTCACCTGGTCCATGTCTGCCGAAGACGGTGTCGCCATCCTCCTCTTCATCGTCCGCAGTCCACATGAGGGGTACCTAAACGCAAACATATAAATAGCATCGTAAACCGAATCACATACAAAAGTCAAACGATACAAGGAACAAGCATAGGTTAAAACCTATGTCCCGTCCACGCAAAAGAACCAAATACCGCTCGATATCGGCATACAAACTCCGATAGATCGAGATAACATCAAAAAACAACTTGTAGTTTTAAAGCACATTACTTATACTATAAAACATGATTAAATCCATCGAAACCCGAAAATCTATCAAACCGTCCAATTTCGCAAAACCCGAAAATGCCAGTTTACCGTTTTTCATCAAAACTTAACATTTAAATGAAACCAATGGTCATAAAACTCATTAAATAGCATAACTAGACTATACAAACTATTACTATATTTTTATTACACAAACTTGTATAAATTTGAAATTTCTAGTTTGCACCCTTTAACAATTTTCAACATTTTTCAAGCAAAACACCACAATTCGACCACAAAACATGATTTTGCATAAATTAATGACTTAAACCACAATTCATGATGATAATGATATAATGAAACCATAATTATATTTTTAATCTCATTTATATAGGAATTTCTAAAATCTAGTTTATAAAATTAGCAATTTTTATCACAATTTATCAATTAACCATAGAAACTAGCAATCAAACTAAGTTTTTCTTTCCATTAACATGCTAATATTTCCACTAAAACTATAATCCAATGATAACAACCCAAATTAGAATTTTATATTAACCACAACCACATTTTGCAAAAACCTAGTTAACTAAATTCCTAATTTAAAACAATTTTTGAATAACAATTTGTTAAACAATAACCATGCAAGATTTCCTAATACTAAAAGTGTTAAACTAACTACTATAACCCTAATTAATTATTAAAAATCATAACTTGAATTTAGAACCCTAGCTTGCATTTTAAAAAAAAGAACATAGAATTAATTCATTAAATCTAATTAAGCTTAATATAAACATCTAATAACAATAAGTCAAAAAAAAGAAAATTATACCTTCAAAATGTGAAATCCAAACAAGAAATGAGCCTCCAAAATGCATGCTTTCCATCTCCAAATTTCATATAAAAATGAGCAAGGAATAAAGAGTATGGAATAAATAGGATTTTGTAGAATTTTAATTGAATTTTTGATGTGTTTTTGATGAATTTTGAATAAAAATGATGTGGGAAATGGGGGGGGGGGCAGCCATGGGGGGTTATGGCCGGCCCTAGAGAGGTGAGGAAGAGAAAGAAGAGAGTGGGAAAAGTGTGTAGAAGTTTCAAGAGAAAGAACAACACTTAAGTCTTTTCATGGTTTATTTAATTATTTATTTATTTATTTACTATAGCAACTCAAGAAAGCTCTAGAAAATAGGAAAAATTTGCAAATAATTTTTGCATGATACATACTAAATTCTAACATGCCATGGTTCATTTTTACAAATTAAAACCATTTAAATTTGTAATTTACACTAATTTAGTGTAAAAATAAAGCTTATGTTAATATTTAAAATAATTAATTTAGGAAAAATATTTTATTAAACTAAAAATTTATAAGTGGCTAAATAAACACCATTTACTAGTAATTTCATAATTAAAATGGATATTTTTAAAATTATAATGAAAAACAATCACGGTTTGATTTTACGAAAAATACATTTTACTTTACCGAAAATCATAAAATTCACTTAAACAATTTTATTCATTTAATTATTCATTTAATTATTTTTAAAACGTTACAATTTCGCACCCCACTGAGGAGTGCGACGCTTTTAAAAGATGGTGGAAGGGATACGTTGCTCACCGGCAAAATTTTAAGCGGATGAAACGCAAAACTCGTCGGGAGTAAAGAAGTACGACAGAGGAGCATAAAAGGACTACCGGTAACTGTCGCACGGTCAGCGCCGGAGGATCGCAGGTTTAAAACATCAAATGATTACACTTCCGGAGTCCAAACACCCTGAGCAAGCTAATGAGGTCTCTCATCCGGGCTATTGCTCTTATCACCGAGCAATAGGACACCCTCTCGAAGACTGCTTCACCTTTAAGAACAGGGTCGAAGACCAGTATCAGCAAGGCAAGTTTGCTCTATCCAGCAGCTGGAGGATAAATCCGCTACAGAAGCACGAACCAAAAGCCGCGCATGCAGCGAGGATAGAACCAGACCTACATCGGTCCGGGAAGCGTACTCGTACTTGTCATATGATAATGATATCAAAAGAAGAGCCCGAGGATATGGATGACCTTCCCTGGTGGTTCGAAAACAATAATGACGAGATGATTGCAGAATTTCCACCGGCACCAAAAGAGCTGGAAGATGGAATACATACCACTGTAGATGAGCTCAAGAAAATTGAGCTGGGGACAAGCGACCCGCGGCCGACGTTCGTCAGCGAGCTGCTGTCTGAAGATAGGGTGGCTACGCTAAAGGACGTGCTTATGCAACATAAGGATTGCTTCGCATGGAACTATTCCGAGATGCCAGGATTAGACCCAGAGATTGCTGTCCACAAACTGGCCATATCTCCAGACGTCAAGCCAGTCAAACAGGCGCCGAGAAGAATGCGGCTTGAGCTTGAGATGAGTATCAATGCCGAGGTTAAGAAGCTAATCGACTCTGATTTCATCCAAGAGGTTCAGTACCCCGATTGGATTGCCAACATCATCCCAGTGATGAAGAAGAATGGGACGGTGCGCATATGTGTGGACTTTCGGGATCTTAATAAAGCCTGCCCGAAGGACGATTTCCCAGTACCAGTCACTGAGCTGATGATAGACAATACGTCCACTCACGGGGTCTTCTCTTTCATGGACGGCTCATCAGGATATAATCAGATAAAGATGCATCCCGAAGACCAGAAGCACACCTCTTTCTGGACCCCTTTGGGTATATTCTGCTACAAGGTGATGCCCTTCGGTCTAAAGAACGCCGGCGCCACCTATCAAAGGGCCATGACGAAAATCTTCGATGACCTTATACACGAAATCGTCGAATGCTATATCGACGACCTCGTGGTTAAGAGCAAATCATACGAGGAGCATTTAGAGCATCTGAAGACCGTATTTCAACGCCTACGGCAATACAACCTGAAGATGAACCCTCTCAAGTGCGCATTCGGAGTGTCCTCAGGCAAATTCTTAGGATTCATCGTCCGGCACCGAGGCATTGAGATAGATCCGTCCAAGATCAAGGCGATCATGGAAATGCCCCCGCCAAGGACCCTTAAGCAATTGCGGTCTCTCCAAGGGAAGCTCGCGTATATCCGGCGATTTATAGCCAATCTCTCTGGTAAGTGCCGTCCTTATAGTCACCTAATGTAGAAGGGAACCCCTTTCGTTTGGGATCACAAATGCCAAAGCGCGCTGGACGAAATCAAGCAGTACTTGCAGAATCCACCAGTGTTGGCTGCTCCGGTCAAGGGAAAGCCTCTTATTCTTTATACAACAGCCCTCGAAGGTTCCTTAGACGCATTATGGGCACAAAAGAATGATCAAGGGAAGGAGAGATCTCTCTACTACTTGAGTCGAGTCCTACTGGGGGCAGAAAGCAATTACTCTACACAACAACAACAACAACTGAGCCTTTTATCCCAAGCATATGGGGTAGGCTACATGAACCAACATGAGAATCACGTCGGGTTCAGCACATGAATCCTCTGTCTCCACTCACTTCTATCGAACAATATACTTTCATTGAGTCCTTTGGCAACCATATCGTTTCGTATCACCTCCATCCATGTTTTCTTCGGTCTCCCTTTTGCCCTTTTGCCATTACCCATATCGAGAGTATCTATTCGTCGAACCGGTGCTTCCATAGGTCTGCGTCGCACATGACCAAACCATCTAAGCCGGTTTTCCCGCATCTTCTCCTCCACGGGTGCTACACCAACTTTTGCACGAATATCCTCATTTCGCACCTTGTCTTTTCTAGTGTTACCGCACATCCAACGAAGCATGCGCATCTCCGCTACGTGCATCTTCTGTGTATGATGCTTCTTAGGAGCCCAGCATTCTGTACCATATAATAAGGCAAGCCGAATAGCGCTCCGATAAAACTTCCCTTTCAATTTTAACGGAAAGTTACGATCACACAAAATCCCTGTTGCACTCCTCCATTTCAACCAACCAGCTTGGATCCTTTGATTAACATCACTATCGATCTCCCCATTCCTTTGGATGATGGAACCTAGATATCTAAACTGGTCGCTCGGTGATATCTCTTGCCCTTCCAATGTTATACCAATATGGGTCTGACTTCTCTGGCTACTAAATTTGCAGTGCATATATGCTGTCTTGGACCTGCTCAATCTGAATCCCCGAGATTCCAATGTTTGTCTCCATAATTCCAATTTGGCATTAACCCCTGCTTTCGTCTCATTTACTAGAACAATATCATCAGCGAATAGCATACACTAAGGGACCTCATCTTGGATAGTTCTAGTAAGCTCATCCATCACGATGGTAAACAGGAAAGGACTTAATGCAGATCCTTGATGTAAACCAATAGTAATCGGAAAATCACTTGTTAAGCCACCACAAGTTCTGACATTTGCCACTACTCCGTCGTACATATCCTTGATTATGTCAATATACTTGACGGGGACCCCCTTTTTCATCATTGTCCCCCATAATACCTCTCTAGGTACCTTGTCGTACGCTTTTTCTAAATCAATAAATATCATATGCAAATCTCTTCTCCTCTCTCGAAAGCGCTCGATAAGTTGACGAAGCAAATGAATCGCCTCTGTCGTCGATCGTCCAGGCATGAACCCAAATTGGTTCTCTGTTATCTTAATATCCTTCCTTAACCTGTGTTCAATCACTCTCTCCCAAAGTTTCATGGTGTGACACATTAGTTTTATTCCACGGTAACAAAACTCCGGCACTATGCATTGGCGCATGAGGTCCATCTCATATCGAAGGTGGACCCTCTCAAATACTTGATGTCGAAGGCCATATTGACAGGTCGACTCGCTAAATGGGCCTTGCTCTTGATGGAGTTCTCGATAACTTATCAACCTCTTAAGGCAGTGAAAGGCCAGGCCATCGCCGATTTCCTCGCCGAACATCCGATACCGGCCGATTCTCCCTTGAATTGCGAACTTCTAGATGAACATGCGTTTGATGCGATGGATGGAAGTGGTACCCGGTGGGAACTTTATTTCGATGGAGCATCTTCCATGAAGAAGCGCAAACAGAACACCCCTGTAATCAAATCAGGGGTATGCCTCATCTTCGTAACTCCACAAGGAGGGATAATGCGCTTTGCTTTCTCCTTAACAGAACCGAGGACGAACAATGAAGCCGAATACGAAGCTTTGATAGCAGGCCTCGAGATCGCCATCGACATGGGAATTGAAAACCTCCTCGTATACGGAGATTCTCAATTGGTCGTCAGTCAAGTAAATGGCGACTACCAAACGTGCAAACCCGAACTGGTCAAATATGGCGAGAGAGTACAGCAATTATTGACCCAAATTCCTTCTTAAACTTTGGAAAACATACCGCGCGCAGAAAATAGCAAGGCGGACGCGTTAGCTAAGCTCGCCAAAGAACTGGCCGACGAAAACCTCGATGACGTAAGAATCGTGGTGCAAAGCCGTCGGGTGCTTGCCCTCGCAGAAATATCTCCGGAATCATTCGAAGAAAAGGGGCTGACTGGGCAAATGGCTATGCAAATAAAAGATCAAGGAAAGGTTGAGGACTGGAGAGAAGTCTTTGTAGACAACTTCAAATCCAATCGAACGCCTGAAGTTGCGTCCTCAAGACATCAGCTCATGAAACGAGCTCTGTCTTTCGCCTTCGTCAATGATACTCTGTACAAGAGGTCGTTTGATTCTCTGTGGTTGAGATGCCTGGCACCTGACGAAGCGAAAAGAGTCATTCAGGAAGTTCACGACGGACTCTGCGGTTCTCACCAAGCAGGCCCGAAGATGAAGTTGAAAATTAAACGGATGGGCTACTATTGGCCAACGATGATTCAGGACTGTCTCGAATATGCGAAGCAATGACACTCATGCCAGATTCATGGGGACTTTATCTATCAGCATCCAAATCCTCTGCATCCAACAGTGGCTAGCTGGCCGTTCGAAATGTGGGGGACTGACGTAATCGGCCCCATCGAACCAGCATCGTCCAGAGGACATTGTTTCATTTTAGCGACGACTGATTATTTCTCCAAATGGGCAGAAGCAGTACCGCTGAGGGAAGTGAAGACGGAGAATATCCTCCATTTCTTCAAGACGCACGTCATTTATCGGTTCAGAACTCCGAGACGGATCATCTCCGATAACGGGCCAGCCTACAGAAGCCACAAAATCAGCCGCTTCGCACAACAACATAACATAGACTGGAGATACTCCTCAGTTTATAATCCCCGAGCTAACGGTCTAGCTGAGGCTTTCAACAAAACCTTAACAAAGATCGTGAAGAAGACGGTGTCCCGAAATAAGAAGGACTGGCACGAGAGACTGCAAGAAGCTCTCTGGGCGTATCGAACTACGTTCAAGACGGCCACGAACACAACGCCATACGCGTTGGTATTCGGTACAGAAGCGGTACTCCCTCTTGAGATAGAGCTACCATCTTTATGAGTGGCAGTCCACTACGAGCTCATGGACGAAGAAAACGCTCACCTTCGGCTTGAGGAGCTTGACGCCCTTGATGAAACCCGGCTCATAGCGCAACAAAATCTGGAGGCTTATAAAGCAAAGATGATGCGCTCATATGAAAGATTGACCAGGCCGAGGACATTCCGCCAAGGCGAACTCGTGCTAGTGGTCAAAAGACCTATGATCCCCAATCGCGCCAAGTGGGGAAAATTCGAGCCAAACTATGAAGGCCCGTATATCATAGACAAGGTCTACCAGGATGGAGCCTATCTAATCATGGATATGCACGGTGAAAGGCCTTTCAGGCCAATAAACGGTCGCTTCCTAAAGAAATACTACGCTTAATGAGTCACGGCCTAGGTCAATGATAGATGACGACTACTATGTCCGCTCGTTATCTTCCTAAGCCCAAACTCTATGAGTAGTAACCGGCCTGCTTCAACAATGGACCGAAACGTCCTTAAACTAACAACGGACTACTATGTCCTAAAACTAGTCGTTGACCGAGATGTCGATAAACTACGCTGGGTTATTCATCTCAAAACCGATACAAAAAAAGAATAAAAATAAAATAAAAATAAAAACGGTATGTCCATAAGCAAAATGGGCACGGATGAAAAACCGAAAGGGCTCCGTGAGTAAAAAAAGCAGGACTACCGGCGAGTGTTTGTGAAAACCCGAAAGGGCAAAACCTCGTTAAAAGACGCTTACAGGGTCCTCTCGACCTTGTAAGGAGAAACCACCCGTGTGAGATACTTACGACTCACAAGGGAGCAACACACTCAGAGACCCTCACGATTCCTAAGGAGAAATTACACTTGCGAGATCCTCACGACTCGTAAGGAGAACTCTCTTATGGGACCCTCACGGCTCATAAGATTTGAAAGTCTTAAGTTACAGAGAACTGAACCTGTGCTTAAGAAACCCCCACAACCTTCGATATTGCCCTACAAGTGGCTCATACTGACCCTTGTATACAATCCATAGGCGCGAATAAACGTTTCCCTAACCAGGTCCCATCCGTGACTAGAGATATGTTCGTACGGTGAACAACCCTTGTGAGTCCTCTCGACTCATAAGGAGAAAATTCTTTTGTAAGATCCTTACGACTTACAGGGGAACACGCACTTAGGAATCCTCACGATTCCCAAGGAGAAAACACGCCTACGAGATCCTCACGACTTGTAGGGAGAAATACCTTTATGAGACCCTTACGGCTCATGAAGTCAAAAGCCTTAGTCGACGGACCTTAACCCTGTTTACTAAGCCACCTTTGTTCGGCATCGACAGAGGCAAATGATGATTCGCTCCTGGCAATATCCCAGTTGTAGCGATACTGATGCCTAAAACGGTATCAAATTCCGAGTCCTTCCATGGCAAATGATGATTCGCTCCTGGCAATATCCCAGTTGTAGTGATGCTGATGCCTGAAACAGTATCAATTCCGAGTTCTTTCATGGAAAATGATGATTCGCTCCTGGCAATATTCCAGTTGTAGCGATGCTGATGCTGAGATTGGCACCAGATTCCAAGTTCTACACTCGCGATAAAAAAAATCAGCGAGCTAAAATGCATAAGAAATAACCGAAATGATGGGGCAACTTGCAATAAAATGCGGCAAGTAAAAATGTATGCATAAAAAATAGCCGAAATGATTGGGCAACTCGCAATAAAAAGCAGCGAGTAAAAATAAAATAAATAGCCGAAACGATTGGGCACCGTGAAAATAGCCGAAATGATGGGGCAATCGCGACCTTCGCAATATAAAAGCTGAAATGATAGAGTATCGCGGAAAAAGAAATAAAATAAAAATGAAATTTTTTCCCTACAGGTGATGCTACATCAATCCCTGTATACAATCCAGGGGCGCAAACGAAGAAGGAATCACACTCCTCCTCCCCAGGTTTCATCAGAAGAAGAAGCCAAATCTCGATGGTTCACAGACAGCCTAAAGATCCTCTCAACACTCGTCTCATTACAGCAGACACAACATCAAGCAAAGCGGAACAGCGGCAACTCCCAGTTCCATGACTCGGCGATGTACTCCCACCGAGAGTCAAATCCCAACTTCGTGAAATACGGATATAATCAGCAAAATTCCTGGTCACGTAGAACATGGATAACGTCACTCTTTGACCCCGTGGAAAACGTTCAGAGCGGAGCCTGGTCCTCGCTGAACACGACAGTGAACCCGTGGGAAGCATCCAGAGCAAAATTCCTGGTCACGTGGAACTCGGATAACGTCACACTTTGACCCCGTGGAAAACGTCCAGAGCAGAGCCTAGTCCTCGCCAAACACGGCAGTGAACCCGTATGAAGCATCTAGCGCAAAATTCCTGGTCACGTAGAACACGGATAACGTCACTCTTTGACCCCGTGGAAAACGTCCAGAGTGGAGCCTGGTCCTCGCCGAACACGGCAGTGAACCCATGGGAAGCATCCAGAGCAAAATTCCTGGTCACATAGAACACGGATAACATCACTCTTTGACCCCGTAGAAAACGTCCAGAGCGGAGCCTGGTCCTCGCCAAACACGGCAGTGAACCCGTGGGAAGCATCCAGAGCAAAATTCCTGGTCACGTGGAACGCGGATAACGTCACTCTTTGACCCCGTGGAAAACGTCCAGAGTGGAGCCTAGTCCTCGGCGAACACGGCAGTGAACCCGTGTGAAGCATCTAGCGCAAAATTCCCGGTCACGTGGAACGCGGATAATGTCATTCTTTGACCCCGTAGAAAACGTCCAGAGCGGAGCCTGGTCCTCGCCGAACACGGCAGTGAACCCGTGGGAAGCATCCAGAGCAAAATTCTTGGTCACGTGGAACGCGGATAACGTCACTCTTTGACCCCGTGGAAAATGTCCAGAGCGGAGCCTAGTCCTCGCCGAACACGGTAGTGAACCCGTGTGAAGCATCTAGCGCAAAATTCCTGGTCACGTGGAATGCGGATAACGTCACTCTTTGATCCCGTGGAAAACGTCCAGAGCGGATCCTGGTCCTCGCAGAGCACGGCAGTGAACCCGTGTGAAGCATCTAGAGCGGAGCCTAGTCCTCGCAGAGCACGGCAGTGAACCCGTGTGAAGCATCCAGAGCAAACATTGGACTGTGGAGTCCTTAAAAATCCGCGGACTATGATGTCCTTAACCTTGACCGTGATGTCTTAAAACTAATATTGGACTGTGGAGTCCTTAAATCCATGGACTATGATGTCCTTAACCTTGACTGTGATGTCTTAAAACTCACATCAGACTGCGGAGTCCTTAAATCCACGGACTATGATGTCCTTAACCTTGACCGTGATGTCTTAAAACTAACATTGGACTGTGGAGTCCTTAAATCCACGGACTATGATGTCCTTAACCTTGACCGTGATGTCTTAAAACTAACATTGGATTGTAGAGTCCTTAAATCCACGGACTATGAAGTCCTTAACCTTGACCGTGATGTCTTAAAACTAACATTAGACTGTGTAGTCCTTAAACCCACGGACTATGATGTCCTTAACTTTGACCGTAATGTCTTAAAACTATGGAACCCTGGAAAACATCCAAAGCAACCCCTGACCCCCGTGAGATACGGATAAGGGCAACTTCACCCATCACTTGTGCGTCCTCACGACTTATAAGGGAGCAAATTTTCTTGCGAAATCCTTACGAATTTCAAGAAAAAACACGCTTAGGAATCCTCACGATTCTTAAGGAGAAATTACACCTATGGGATCCTCTCGACCTATAGGGAGAAAAACTCTTTACGAGACCCTCACAGCTCATAAAGTTGAAAAGTCTTAGGAGGCAGATCTTAACCCTGAATCCTAAGCCATCGCCGCCCTGCAAGAAGACCAAGATAAATTGTCCGCAGAACACATTCAATAAAAAGAGACACACCATTGAGAAGAAAAATATGTCTTTATTCATAAACCAAAGTGGATACAAAGTACATTTCATAAAAAAAAACGAAAAGAATATACTCTCATTCAGGAGTATGTACAAGAAGAAAGAAAGAGATACAAGTCTTCATGACGGCGGGCGATTTAGCAGCTTGGTCAGCTCATCCCTTTTCCGCTGGGCCTCGCCTTCATGGTTCAATATCGCCAGAAGACGGGCTTCCGCCTGAGCCTGCTGGGCCTGATACGAGGCAAGCCGACATTTGAGCTCTTTCTCGGTAGCCTTGTGAGCCTCAACCCTTTCACGAGTGAACACGGCAGTTTTATGGAGGGCCACTACCTCCTTGGTGGCCTCTTGAAGCACTCGCCAGAGTTCATACGCTTTGTTGGCCTTGGCGGTAAGATTGGCTTGAAACTCGTTCAGCGTCTTAGAAACCAGTTCCCTCTCCGAGAATTTGCGGCCGAGCCTCTTCTCGCACGACACCATGTTTGCCGCGTACCGCTCAATCAAACCTCGCAAGCCCGCTTTCGCAGCCATAGCATCCGAGGAAAGACGGGTACACTCGAGCACTGTATAAACAAGCCTCCATTCGACGGCGGTACTCGATCTAGAACACGGACAAATCACCTGATATGTGAGGCAACAAGGAAAATCTCCGATGCATATCCTAGCGAGCATGCATTTACAACTATATGAATATTAGAAAGGAAATGATACCCAAAGCTCCGATGTGCATGCAACATAACGATAGTGCTCGCAATTAAAGAAAATTTCCATGGAGAAATATGAAGCTCATTTACGCAAGCAAGACGCACATACGAGTACCCGGCAAACATGAAAATTCAACAGAAAAGCATACAACAGCCAATGACAAAAAGAGTACATCGATTTAAGCATACTACACTACCGGGAAAAGATCGCCAAACAAGGGACCAGTGGCACAAGGGTGAACAAAAAAGTATTCAAAATTTTCTAACTCCCTCGCCTCCTTCTCCAGCACATCGAAGTGACGATTTTCACGAGGAGTGGCTCCCCACCGATTGGCGCCATGTCCGTCTGCAAAAGCAGACATAATAGCCCGCCGGGCTCTTATTTGCCCCAGCAGGTGAACCGAGCAATCTTTCAGAGCCTGAGTGATCAGACACGCTTCGTGAAAACGCTTGAGCTTGTCTTCAGCTCTGTCAAGCATCGCCAGGGTCATCTCCGCTGGGTGAGGAGGGATGTCAGCAAGCACGGCAGCAAGAATCATCCGGAACCAAAGGGATCCCATTGGAAGAGGGGATCCCCTACGGATCGAGAGTTCATATGTCGCTGAATCACATTCATCATCGGTAAGAAGGGGATCTGTTCACATCATAATATTGTATTATTATATTCCCCATTCTTATTCTTTTTATAAATAAACAGGTACTTTTGACGCATGTCTGCTACATGTTACAGGTTACAGGTTCTTGGACAGAAAACAGTGAAAACGAGGTAAAGACGATGAAAAAGTGGACTTTAACCAATAAACAGAAGACTCTTGATCAAGCCTACATAAGGAACAATTCACAGAGCAAGATTCAAGACATCGACTCAAAGCGAACGGGTAGAAGTCCACTACAATGTTCACTGGAAATCTGGAAGAGAACCAGAACCTAAATTGAGAAAAGATATATAGAAATAAGAAGCCCAAACCACCAGAAATAAGCCCAAGAAAATGCAAAGCCCAATTCTACTTTTTGGCCGCGGAACCGCGGCCAAACCAGGCCTTGGGCCGCGGTTCCGCTGCGGGCTTAAGGGAACAGTGGAATTAATTTTTACCAAATTGTGAGGCGGCTTTGAATAGGTCTTTTCTTAGGGGTATTTTTGTAATTTCAGACATGCGAAACAAATGTAACCCTAGGGTTTCCTATTCTTTATAAATAGGAACTCTAATCATTGTATACCTTATGCCTCCTTTTAATAAAAATTCAGAAATTCTTTATGGAGAGCATCGGTGCCTCTCTTCAATTCAGAAATTCAGATCTGATAACCCTGCATTTATGATTGGAGAAATGCATCTGTAAGTAGATTTAATTCCTTGCCCTAGTTTAGATTTCAATTCTTTGCCCTAGGTAGATTTATTTCTTCGCCGTAGAAACTTGTTTAGAGTTAGCTTTAGGGAAGGATTTTGAGAGATGAGATCTCTCATCCCTTTCTTACCCATTATATATTTACAATAGGACTCCATGCATACGCGCACACACCGTGCCCTACGGCACCCTATCCCTCGAGGTAGCGGTGACATCGTAGTGTAAAAGCCCGGTTGCGCGCGTTTTCCATGGAGGTTAGGGTAAGGATCTCTAAAGGAAGGACAAGAACCTAGAGGAAGAAACACCTTCCCGAATGGATCTAATCCCCTTTATTGATAATTACCATAACTCCTCATAGATCTTCATTCGGGTATAGAAAGCGTTGAGGTTTACTTGCATTTCCAAACCATCCCTAAACCTAGCCCTAGCAAGAATAGATCTAGATAATTAGTATAGATTAATTAGATTTTTAGATTTAATAACCAATCCGAACACTGTCACGCCCCGCTTCCCAGAGTACACAGGATTGGGCACGGGACATAGCCAACCATGCTATCTGTGGGTAGGAAGTATCCATCCACAGTCACATTACGGCTGTAGAGATATCAAGAACAAGATAAAACTATCTAACACATGTCCAAATCCAGAATAACAAGAGTCAATAATAAATAAATGCGGAAGCAAATGATCCAATACAAAATAGAAAAGTATGTCCCATAATGCGGGCTCACATCTGGAAATAAAAATGCAGGAAATAAAACTAACTAATACTAACACCTCACAGCTCAGCCTGCTGGCTGAAGTACTCCTGCTCGGACTGCGACAGCGGTACAGAATCTGGGCCATGCAAAACCCAGACGTCAGCGCGTCATGTCATCAAGTATATAATATGGACATTGTAATAGGCAATGCAAAATAAACATGAATAAAACGAGGGTAGCAAATAATGTGAATCAACAGTGCAGAGTAGTGTGCAGTGGGTAACTAAACTGTTCTATCAGGTTTTCTATTCTAAAGTCTTTGAAATCAATTGATGACTCATCGATGTAACTCAATAGTATCCCGTGCGTGCCCGGGACCACGGTCAAGATTCTCGGGGCTGAATCCGAGACGTGCCACTAGGCAGTAACAAGTAGCAGGATGGGTGAGTGATGTCAGCATCATCACTCCGGGGCTGGCCTAGCCCATAAGACTGATCAGAACATGTATCGAACTGTTGAGTTACAAGTCGGTTTCACCTTTGATTTCCCCATACCCCCAAGTTATGTATGTCGAGTCAGGTATTCAGTAATCAAGAACTAATGCCAACACAGGATCAGGTAAAAGCAGGTTTGTCTGGATAGACAACAGGAATGGTCCATGAGGACTACATGTCAGGTTTGTTGGCATTAGGCATGAGATCAGGTAACAGGTAAAGCCATGGTACATCAGGTCAAGCCAGGTAATGTATAAAGGTGTCATGTCATGTCAAGAGTGTACGGTACCATGTCATGTCAAGTAGGAAGTGTAACAGGTCATGTCAGGAAGCACAAGATGTCATGTGGGTGCTCATAATCAAACTAACATAAACATGTGTATAAATAAACAAGCATGAGCACTATCAGAACAATAACTGGAACATGTAATATGATATGCAAATAGATATAATTACAAGGATATGGATGCACAGTTATCGATTAGGGTTACATTTATAGTTCCAATATTAATTAGGATACAATTTATTAAACATGGAGTGTTAATATCACATTATTATGTAGTAATGTGATCTATGGATGCAATTATATGTATCTTAAATGCGATGGATGCAAACGGGTATCCGAAAAGTTATAAAACTATAAAATGGTAATGTGGGATGTACAACTAAGCAATATGTGATATAATTATTGATATAATAATATTAATATGGATAGCATATTCAAAGCGATTAATAACTATAAAAGTGGTATTGATTAACCATGCACAAGAAGGTTCCGTTCAGAAATTCAGCGTCACCCTAATTTGTAAAATAGCTTAAAAATAACAAACGTTCTCCAAAAGGGACTTGTCTTATACCAAAACAAAGATAATTCAATGAGGTTTTCAGTTTTATAAGTATAAGCATCTCAGGTTGTCCCTACAAAAAGTTATGAATATTCGAAATTGAAAGTTTGCTGCTGGAATTTCCCTGGACAGCAGTTTAGAGATATTTTCATTTGCATTTTACGTTATTTAAACAATTTATTTTGCAAGTAAATATTTCATACATTTATAGTATTCTGAGTTAGCTTCGTAACAAACTAAAGAACGTATACTAATGATTTTTCTATGATTTATAATGAATTTTATAAGATAAGGTGTATAGTAAATTTCAGATTTGTCATATCCGATTTTTCAACGACGTTTCATGTGTAAACTATAAGATTTTCAAATGTATAACATTATAAAATGAAGATTATAAACTAATTAAAGATAATAATAATAAATATTATGACGATATATATTTTAAATGATATGGTATTTATTTAAATAGGTATAAAATGAATTATATAGCATGTAGCAAGATTAACTTGCCTCGATGGGTCGCGAATCGGGAAAACGGAACGTTAACCATCGGCGGGAAAAACTCGCGACGGGCGCACGGTTCACGGAATGAACCCAACCGACGAACAAAGGAACCACACGGGTCAGGGTACCTCGCTGGAACGTCGAGAAGCGCCACCGGCACGACGGAATTCCGGCAACAAAAGAACAGTTCAAAAAAATGAGAAACGAGACATGAAGAAAGAAGAGAAAGAATGATAAAGAGAAGTACGGGAGAATATATGAGGGAGAGGGAGAGAGAGGAAAAAGTGGAGAGAGAGAGAGAGAAAGTGGGGCCCACGGGGTTAAAGGGGAGGTTGCGATTGGCTGAGAGAATAAATTGAGAAGGATATAAAAGATTGTAAAAATATTATATGGTTAACTTAAATATTTAAAAGATAGGTAATGAACAGTAAGATATCAGGTTAGTTAGAAAAATATATGCGATGGTTTTAATAATATTAAAAATTTGGGATTTTGGCGCCAAATGAAACATTTCCAAATTGCGCCCGGGTTGGGTCCAAAAATTCGAAATTCAAATAATAGGATTTTAAGCGGGTTCCAAATTTTAAAATGAAATGTTTTATGATTAAAAAGTATACTCCCAAAACGGACACACGCACGTGCACGTAGCCATCCAAACTCGCCTGTTTCACTGAACGGGACGAGAACACAATGCACGGACGCTACCACGAGGCTAAGGGTGTCAAGTAGGCCAAGATGAATATTTTCAATTTTATTTTAGGTGCTAAAATTTGTTATATGCAGAATGACTTAGCCAGATAAATTTTTACAGTAAGACCCCAAACAAGCAAGATAAATAAAATGAGTAATATCTAATACTCAACCAATAATAGAAAATAGTAGTATTGGGCTCGGGTGTTACAAACACCCTTCGGAATTAACTCGTTAGCGCGACTAGGAGATTCACAACATCCCTGTGGACCGACCCGTACTCACTGGCTAGTTTCATGCGACGCCGTTCTTGATTGCGGTTACAAATATTTTTGATTTATCTTTTAGAAAGCGCAAGCACGCTAAATCACTCAATCAAATGGCGCCGTTGCCGGGGATGGCGTGTTATTTCCTTTTCGCAATTTCGGGTTAATCAAAATTTAAAAAATCATAAAAATCTGAAAAATCCCAAAAATTATAAAAATATATCAATTGTTATTTTTGGAAAGGATACTTTGTTGTTTGAATTTTGCAGGATATACAAACTCGGATCTGAAAATTTACAGAAAGAGAAATAGAAAACCAAATATCAAAACAGAAGGGAAATTAAAAAATTAGAACAGTGGAATTTTTCTGGAGACCCAAATCCCCCATCCCGCCGCGTTTCCGCGGCCGAAACCTGCCTTAGGCTGTGGAAACGCGGCCGTCTTGTCGAGTTGTTGCACGGAAAAAATTTTGGGGATCTGCGCCGCTTAGACCGCCGCCCTTCCGCCGCGGTAGACCCTTTTTTACTGCGGAAACGCGCCCTTTTGGTGACATCATCCTCTGCAATTTGCACTGTAAACTCCTCTGTTATTTCTCCTCTGCAAATTTTAAGATATTTTCTGAAAAATGCCTGCAAGATTTGGTGCGCTTTAAAAATCTCTCTCTTTCCAAATAATAACTCTTGTGCAGGATTTTTGGGCCCCGCTTGAAATAAAATTGATTGCAAGTAATATTTTGCTGTTGCATATCTTTTCTCTAAAATCATTTTTTGCAACAAATTTTTCCAAATAAAGAGAAAAAGAATAAAAATAAAAAGGACAATTTTTTTTATAAAAACTTGCAAACTTTTGCTGCAAACAAATCCTTGCACCACAAAATTTCTTTCTTTCCCCCTTCTTCTAACATGGGTATCCCATGTAATAAATCACTTGCCGAACTTTGGTATCCCGAACCTAAGTTTGCCTCGTACGTCAATTTGTTCGGTCAATTTAAAGACGATCCTTCCTTACCAAAGATATCTTTGAAAGATCAAATAGAGGCGTCTAGGAGAAACAGTTTGACTTTTCAACCCACTTTGTGTCAACTAAGTCAACCTTTACCACCTCCATGTGTTGATACCACTTTTTCAAGTCCTTCTGTCACTCCTAAGCCGATATCCATTGCTGAGCATATTGCTCAATCTCGCAGCCGATCTTTCACCCCTCTCCACTCATCTAGTTCTAGGGATCCGCACAATTATTCATCTTTTTATCCACATGTTGACCCTACCCCTGCCCAACCACCCACTTCCTACCAGTCCTACCCGACCTTACCACCCTCACTAGACACTGTTTCCACACAGCCATTAGGGAGTTTTGCATATCCACACGATTTCGAATCTTTTACCGAAACCCCCTTACCACCCAAGTCTAGTTTGGAAGAGTCGTTGGAGGCGTATATCGCAGCAACAAACAAAATGACTAGGAATGTGGAAGCGTCCGTGGCCACCCTTATGCAACCTAGTGAAACGGTAGCTAGTTTCCCGCTAGCTTCAAATTTTTCAATGTAAAAGGAGGCGGTTGGACAGAGTGAGAATGAGAGAGGATTTCCAAATCAAACCTACCCTTACCCAATTGAAGCCCACAACTCCAGTTTTCCATCGAATGTCCTAAATGATTCACAAGTTCAAAATAAAAACGAGCTGTGTGATTTTGTAGTGTTTGATTTGCCAAATTGTGAGGAACCCCTTTCGAGTGAAACCGCACCTAATCCTTTCGATCTTTACACCTCCCATCTAGAACCTAAATCGATAGATATCCATTCTTTTGATGAAGTGTCTAAGAAAATTGATTTTCACTTGATTGAGGATATAGACGCCGGGAATATTTCGGATGATGAACCTGTCGATTTAATTGAAATTTTCTGTTCAAATCATCATCCTGAGTTATTAAATGTTTTTCCCGAATCTCATATGCGTCTTGATTTTGATGACAATAGCATGGATGAGTTGAATATTGAGGAGAATTATAAGGATAGTATTGAGGAGAGTTTTGAGGATCATATTGAGGTTGAACCATTTTTGTTTGATGTGTCGGACTTTCCAATTCATCCTCTTGAACGTTTAACTAAATCACCCTCCCTCCTTTCCATCGTTCCGATCACGCTCGAAGACTGTGAGCTTGAAAAATTTTCTTTTGAATCTGACACAGTTCTCACAGCCGATAACACTTACGAGTGTTTCACTTTTTCGGACGATATTGATGACTCACAGCTCGAGTTTGAGTCCTTTACATTTTCAGATAAGTTAGTTGAACCATCAGACTCGGTTGCTTACAGTAGTTTCGAACCGTTAATTGAATCTTTCAAGTTCGAGACAGTTTACTACGGTGAGAATGATACTATCCCTAATTCACTCCCTTTCGTCCTTCCTATTGTTCCGACCGTACAAGTGACTGTTACGCTTTCATCTCCTATACCAAGTTCGGCGTACTCATGTTTTCTTACGAATCTTGAGGGATTTGACCCCATTTCACGACGGGTTGATAGGTTAGCGCAATCGCTTTTAACACATCGGTCATCACAAATTACGCTAATTTATTCACTCGATTTATACCCTCAAGATCGCGCGACCCTTCTTTCTCCTTTCCGCCATTCTTCTCCCCCACCGAGACCATATTCTACCATTCTTCTTTCCACACGGTCTCGCGTGTTTCTCATTTCTTTCTTTTACACCCCATTATTGCACCAACTATACCATTACCACGACAAGATTTTTGAATGGTTGGTGCTAACCTTTGGCTTGTGTAAGGCCAAGCTTAACTTTGGGGGGAACCTTGTTGTATATATGTATATATATATATATATATATATTTTGTTTTCTTTTTCTATAAAAAGAAAATTCAAAACATTAAAAATAAAAAAAAAATTATAAATAAATAAACAGGGGAGTGCCAGCATTTGACCCTCTTGGTGTAGCATGACAGTGAGGACACTATCAAGTTCAAGTTTGGGGGTATGCTCGGTACGTCTTCTTCCTTCGCATTCATTTGTACATATTTTTGCATTTGCATACTTATTTTAAAACCCATAAAAATTGAAAAATTTCAAAAATTATAAAAATTAATGTATTCAATTTTGGCTAATTGACTTGAGTTTGACAAATAGGTTAACTGGCTAGGAACAACTAGATCTTAGACTTAGTGAATTAAAAACCCTAAAAATAACCTTCCTTAAAGTTTAACGGTAGAAAGTATATGTCTTTGTAGCTTATTTATAAATAGGCAAATTTTGAAATAATCTTAAGTGGAGATGGAACCTAGAAGGAAAACTTAAGAAATGCCGAAAGCTAAGTAAGTTCACAGGATATATATAATGTTAAGTTAAATGATGAGGAAGCGTGAAGAATATGGGTGGATAATTTACAAGTAGAAGATAATAGAATTCCTTGTTAGAAAATCTAATTGGAGAACAAAAGTCGAAAGGCCGAATTGATAGGATTTTGTGGGTGTAATCCGCTGAAAACCCTCAGGAGGCAACACTCCTCCTACTAGCGACACCTAGAGGTTTAACGGCTTGTTGCACGTGCTCAGTGCAACGCGTTTCCCTGTGAAAGTGCGGTTAGGATTTTAGTGAATAAAAATAAGTTTGCTCGAGGATGAGCAAAAGATAAGTTTGGGGTATTTGTTCACATCATAATATTGTATTATTATATTCCCTATTCTTATTCTTTTTATAAATAAACAGGTACTTTTGACGCATGTCTGCTACATGTTACAGGTCACAGGTTCTTGGACAGAAAACAGTGAAAACGAGGTAAAGACGATGAAAAAGTGGACTTTAACCAATAAACAGAAGACTCTTGATCAAGCCTACATAAAGAATAATTCACAGAGCAAGATTCAAGACATCGACTCAAAGCGAACGGGTAGAAGTCCACTACAATATTCACTGGAAATCTGGAAGAGAACCAGAACCTAAATTGAGAAAAGATATATAGAAATAAGAAGCCCAAGCCACCAGAAATAAGACCAAGAAAATGCAAAGCCCAATTCTACTTTTTGGCCGCGGAACCGCGGCTAAACCAGGCCTTGGGTCGCGGTTCCGCGGCGGGCTTAAGGGAACAGTGGAATTAATTTTTACCAAATTGTGAGGCAGCTTTGACTAGGTCTTTTCTTAGGGGTATTTTTGTAATTTCAGACATGCGAAACAAATGTAACCCTAGGGTTTCCTATTCTTTATAAATAGGAACTCTAATCATTGTAAACCTTATGCCTCCTTTTAATAAAAATTCAGAAATTCTTTATGGAGAGCATCGGTGCCTCTCTTCAATTCAGAAATTCAGATCTGACAACCCTGCGTTTATGATTGGAGAAATGCATCTGTAAGTAGATTTAATTCCTTACCCTAGTTTAGATTTCAATTCTTTGCCCTAGGTAGATTTATTTCCTCGCCGTAGAAACTTGTTTAGAGTTAGCTTTAGGGAAGGATTTTGAGAGATGAGATCTCTCATCCCTTTCTTACCCATTATATATTTACAATAGGACTCCATGCATACGCGCATACACCGCGCCCTACGGCACCCTATCTCTCGAGGTAGCGGTGACACCGTAGTGTAAAAGCCCGGTTGCGCGCGTTTTCCATGGAGGTTAGGGTAAGGATCTCTAAAGGAAGGACAAGAACCTAGAGGAAGGAACACCTTCCCGAATGGATCTAATCCCCTTTATTGATAATTACCATAACTCCTCGTAGATCTTCATTCGGGTATAGAAAGCGTTGAGGTTTACTTGCATTTCCAAACCATCCCTAAACCTAGTCCTAGCAAGAATAGATCTAGATAATTAGTATAGATTAATTAGATTTTTAGATTTAATAACCAATCCGAACACCCTTCGGAATTAACTCGTTAGCGCGACTAGGAGATTCACAACATCCCTGTGGACCGATACGTACTCACCGGCTAGCTTCATGCGACGCCGTTCTTGATTGCGGTTACAAATATTTTTGATCTATCTTTTAGAAAGCGCAAGCACGCTAAATCACTCAATCAGGATCCACTAATCGTGCAGCAAAGCGAGGAATCATCTTCTCGATAGGCACTTCCCACGGCTGTCGACGAGCATGGGGGCGGTTGCAGGCCATGGCACTCAGTTGTTACCCTAAGATAAACCACACTAAATTTTGAATAGATTTCTCTGTGAAGAGAAAAAGAAGGCTATGGCCTCAGGTTATAAAGAGGAGTATTAAATGCTGTGCACGGAGAATATTGATGGTGGAACTATTTCCAAGGCCCAAAAAAAAAGCGAAGGTGTTGGAAATCAAGGAGATGGAACTATTTCTAAGGCTCCTTTTCTGCATCTAATGTTGTGCACAAAAAATATGGCATGAAAAGTTAAACAGCCCTATCAAGAAGGCCCCACGTATGGAGCACGTGAGCACCACGCTTGATGTGTACTGAAAAGTGAAATAGTGCCTTACACGCTAAACACATCAGCAACAACAATAGCAAAAATGACAAAATCCCACAAAAAAATGGGCATGCAAACACAGAAGGACACGACAAAACTTATCACTCATACTTTAAAAGTTCATACAAAATAAAAAGAAACGATTACAACGGCAGGACCTCAGACGCGGGACATGGATTGAGAAACTCAAACGTGACTTTGTCCAAGATCTTCCTGGCATTTCAAACCATCCTAGTATGTTTTCTCTCGCGATCACAAGCATCGGGATCCTCACGGATGTCCTCCACCCTCCGATAAGCAGCAAGTATGGCCGACTGCTGAAAAGCCTGGTGTAAGAGATCAATGAGGTTGTCTCACATTCTCTTCGAGATTAGGCTCATCAGATACACCGAATGCACTTTAACCTCGGCGGCATCCAATGCCTCGAGCGGTACGCCGGTGCAAAAGAGAAGGAGCGCCTCCCAGATTGCCAGTACGATGAGTTTCAAAAGAGAAGAGCGACGAGGGAGTAGCCGACCATTATACTCGTCAAAGCGGCTCATGATCTCAGCACACTGAGCGTTGGTGAACTCCTGGTTCTGGCTGCGGCCCAGTACAAGAATGTTTCCGTAAGAAATGATTTCATCAAGATCATACAAATGGGCATTCATAATACCTGAAATAAAGATCATGAGAATTTAATAGACAAGCCAATCAAGAAGAATACTTGTAGGGTTCCTAGGCACACTCATGAGGTTCCACAAGGTATCTACCATGCTAAAATCAAATTTTTATGTGCCGAACAACCCTATGCAAGATCATATACTAGAGGATAGGCGAAACAAAAAGCAAGCAAACTACTTTTCTACCAAGTGAAAGGGATAACAACCTTTGTAGATCCAGTCCTTCACTTCCAATGCTCCGTGTTGACGTCCTTTCGCTGCGATCATCGGGATCCCGGACCCTAGCGATGGTTTCTTCGGAGAAATGAGCGGGCTAGGTCATTGACTTCGAGGCCGAAGATGATCTATGTCGAGGAGACTCAAACTCAAGCTCCATCTTCACTTGGTCATGAACTTTGTGAAGAGAACACCCTATACTACATGGCAAATGGTAGAGGATGAAGAAATAGGAAGTGGGTTCACTTTGGATTTGGATTTCTCACTCTTAATCTTCACTTGGTCATTTTCAAGAAAGGTTTTTCTTCTTCTTAAAGAAGAAGAAGAAGAAGGAATAAGAAATGAATAATCAATTAATTAAAATGAATAATCAAGTGAAGTCTATCATAATGCAACCATGGGTGAGTTAACCTTTGTAGAGACTAAACCCTAGTTTAAGTTAATGGTTAGGTTATGAAAATCTCATGCAAAACAAAATGGTTGAACTTTGTCAAAGATGCTTGAAAGCTTCATGAAGCTTCAAGCAAAAAACAAAGAAAGCCACCATTTTGTTTTTGCCAAAAATAAATAAAATAAATAAAACCCAACCATTAACCTAAACATGGTGTAAGTCATACACACACCCAAGTTTGCATGTATCATCAATCATGATACAAACTAGTGCACAAACATATATCATATATACAACTTGTGCACATCAAGTGAGAAAATCAATCTTAAGTGAACAAATACTAGTTAATGTAAAGTAATATATCAAATATATAATTATACATTAAATCATTAAATCATTACTTGATTTAATGATCCGGTCCTATCGCATATAACCGACCAATATCTAGTGTATCAATATATCGAATCAACACTTGATTCGGTAACCCGACTATATCATATATAACCGTCCGATGATACAAATCACGAGAATAGAATACAGTATCACATACTGGTATTATTCTCGGTCCCGCACATATCTCATATGCGCTCCTATTTCGTTTCGCTTGAGCCAGGAAACCTCTGTGTAGGACTCTAAAGACTCGTCAATACGCCGGCAGTAGGTGGTGATCATATCAATCACCCACAAGCCGCAAGCGGTCTGCTAAACGTAACGGCCACCCGGGTATTGAGCGATCAGAAGATCAACGAGCAAGCCGGCTCACACTCCTGCGAATCCAATCAGTAACACTTACCGTACAGTCCGGTCTGTTCGTCTGATATGTCGCATATCTCGTCTAGGGGTGGTAAACGTCAGACCCCAGTAGCTTGATAAGTCATGCCGATGTAAGGTCCATAACAAGCATGAAACTACTGATAACACTTACCAGTAAATCAGTGCAACCCTGGCCAGGGATTTCCAGTTATGGCCAGTCGAGCATAGCGCAACATCAACCCCCAATATCGGGAGAGACGAATCCCCTCCTATCGCTCATTGCCTCCATGTGAATCGGGACTGTACCCAAAAACCACCTGTTTACACGACTCAGTAGAGCCGTGGTAGGGTGGAAATCAAAGCACAGTAGGAGACACACAAGACTCTATGACGATATCGGGTCAACAGACTAAGCTGTACCAGTGTCACCAGAGAACTGCCATCTGACGTGAGGTATAATACCATCTTGGAGTTCTCGGCGAGTCCGTTCGGTGTACCCAGTCACCACTGAGCACCCGCATACCATCTTTGATGTCAAACACCAATGGATATGGGATCATCCATCGCCCATCACATGGGTCGAGAAGATATACGCTAGTCTACTCTGGAATATCGATGCCCCGTCTCGATATTCCCACGACTAGGAACATTGAAGGATGTACTCATGGACTACCCAGGCCCCACTAATATGATCTACATCATAATCCTGCAAGTCGAGTACACATCCTAAGGGCTTTATCAACATGTAACAGAGAGACAATAAGTATACATGTTAAGATAAAGAGCAGCCAGATAGCGTACTATCATGTCGAGCAAGAAAGTCCTACCTATATATGTCCCAGCATCCACTACAATATACATCTCATGTACAGTAATGGCCTGTAGGGCATACATATAACTAACAATCTCCCACTTGCACTAGGGCCATCTGTAGCAGTGGTTGTAGTATCTCATACTCAACCATCCCATAAAAGTCTCTCTCTGGGAAAAGGCCTTTGTGAATGGATCCGCCGTGTTGTCCTCTGAGTCTACTCTCCTAACCTCGATCACCCTGGAGATCAACTTCTCCATGATCAGGTGATGCTGCCTCAGAATATGTCTGGGTCACTGATGGGACCAGGGTTCCTGGGCCAAAGACACACTTCCATTGTCACACAATGGTAGGAACCTAGTTCATCTCATGAACTAATATACACCCAAACTTTCTCTTTGGTAGTATCTTTGATAGCGATGTCACCAGCCTTTATTGTCTAGTTTGCCACGGTATCTCGCTTGGAACTCTTCCAACATACCGTCCCTCCACTGAGGGTAAAGACAATGCCTGCGACTGACATTTAGTCGTCCTTATCACCCTGGAACTTTTCCAGTGATTCTTCCCAGGATCAATTGATACCATCTCACTACACCTAGTGAGAATCCTAATATCCATTTAGATCTATCTCATAGATATAAAATCTAGGATTTAAGAGGTATCACTTAGATCCTATATGGAGAATCCTTGTGATAAGAGGAGATTGACCATGCGTAGCATAGGAAACTCTTTTCCTATAAAGAGTATGTTGTCCACGTACAATACGAGGATGACCACCTTACTCTCTACTACCCTTTTGTATGTACAAGGTTCATCTACCATTTTGATGAAGTCAAACTCTTTGACTACCACATCAAAACAGACGTTCCAACTCCGCGATGCCTGCTTTATCCTGTAAAGCAACTTGCACACGTTTTCGCTGCTCCCATTGTTTACGAAGCCCACTAGCTGTGTACTTACAGACGCTCTCTTCTAAATCAATATTTAGAAAAGCAGTCATGACACACAACCACCAGATATCGTAGTCATGGTATATAGCAATGGCAAGTAGGATCCGGATGGACTTAAGCACAGCCACTGGAAAAGGTTTCATCATTATCCATGCCTGGTCGATGACGAAAACCTTTAACAAGTCTAGCTTTGAAAGTCTCAACTTTTCCATCTACACTAAGTAATCTTCTCAAGATATACTTGCTCCTGATGGGGATTTAACCCTTCAGATATAGCAACCAAAGTCCATACTTTGTTGGTGTATATGGATTCCATCTCAGATCGCTAAGTATCCAGCCATTCTCACAGAGTCCCCACTCTTGATGGCCTGCTCGAAAATAGTTGGGTTATCATCTCATGATGCAATCCTCGCTCCCACTGTCATCGAGAAACCGAAGTATCTCTCAGGAGGATGAGGAACCCTACTAGATCGGCGGAGAGGCTGAGGTTCGTCGGAGACTATTGAATCCTTTGGTTCTATCAAATCATCAGCTGTAGTTTGTATAGATGGAAATCCTTCCAGTTCTACAGAACTGACCTTGCCTTGAGCTTGTCCGGATTTTGTTTTCAACATAGGCCGGACAACCCCAAATCTTAACTTGCTTAAGAGATGGGCTCTTCCCATACCATATCTCATATGGAGTGGTAGGCAGTGATCTGATTCGAACCTTATTCAATAGGTATGCAGGTTCTTAAGTGCATAACCCCCAAAAGGAAACAGGTAACTCAGCAGTACTCATCATAGAGTGCACCATATCATATAGGGTGTGATTGCTCCGCCCTGATACACCAACGTGCTGTGGTGTATACGGAGGAGTAATGCTGAGAGAGAGTCTCGTTCTCCTTTAGAATAGTCCAGGAATCCCGTACTCAAGTATTCTCCTCCCTGATCACATCAAAGGACATAATACTTATAACCCTTTTTTGGTTCTCTACTTCTAACTTATATTCGGTGATTATCTCAAAAGTTTCGGACTTGTGTTTCAACAGGAACATTTGTCTGAATCTAGAGAGATCATCAGTGAATGTAATGAAGTACAAAGAACCGGTCCTGGCATATGTAGACTGGGGACCTTCACACATCACTATGTATCAGTCCCAAGAGTTCACTAACTCTTTCTCTGTTTCCAGTAAACGGAGCTATGGTCATCTTATCTTTGTGACATGACTGGCAAGTTTCATAAGATGTAAATTTAAACTGATTTAAATATGCATCTAAATGTAACTTAGCTAGTCGGGTCGCATTGATATGACCTAGTCTATAATGCCTTAAGAAGAATTCGTTCATTTCTGAACTCTTCCTCTCGTGTGTGTTCTATATACTAAAAACTGTAGTTTGATTTAGAACGTCAATGCTTTTAGATAACGTGCCTGAACCGATCAACTCTTGATATAGGAAATGTTCAAAACATTATCCAACAATACAAAATTATATCCTTTCTTTAGTAAATAAAGAGACTGATATGATGTTGTATATCAGGTTCGGTATCTAATAACATTCGTTCAGAATCAATGTATTTGGAAATACAGGGTGATAGTGACCAACAGACTTGGCTGCAACACTTGCACCGTTTTCTGTCTCATGAAACTTTTCACCCGCTCTCAGTTCTCTACCTTTCTGTAGCCCATGTAACAGATTACATTTGTGGGATCCTGATCCGGTGTCTAATACCCAGGACGTAGAGGATACAGAGAAACAGTTCTTTGTAATGAACACACTCGAAGAAGATGCATCATCATGCACTTTCTTCGTTTGGGCGGCACGGGAAATCTGGTATTCCCCAATTTCCTGCTCTGTCTTATAACAATTATAAGTTGGAGCGGGACCAACGTTCCCCAGCTCAATATAATAAGCGAGTTCGGTCAATACATCCATATTATTATCTTGATTAAGGCGTGATATGGTCGCTACCTGGAGAGAGAGATAAGAAAACACTCTGCGTGCGCTCTTGCAAGATTAGATTGGTTATATAGTTTATCTAATCAGGATGACTCCTACTGTTTTTATCAAATCTTCCTTCAAACCCTAAAAGGAAAGACTAGCCGGGATTAATTACACTCTATAAGTTCGCCAATCTTTCAGCCAGACCAGTGCCGGTACTTTGAGGGAGGTTCCCCGTGCTTTCGCACGGACCTAATTAAAATAAACCTCGTTTTCCCAGGGGCGTAACCCAGTTGGCACCTTTCTAGACACCTACTTGATCGGCTAATTGCAAATTGCAAAACTCTCCCAGGAGTAACAATTACTCGCAGTGGGTATCGGGATCCAACTATCATATAGAAGGTATGCAATCTCATTGCAAATTTCAACACTTGAAACTCCCGATAATGGTTTTTACCCCTAGCACCTATGACCTTGGCTATGGTCAACAAATCATAAGTACTAGTCAAGCTCTACCCATCATTTCGTGATTAATTAGACCCACCCACATGACCCTTGGCTAAGGTCAACAAAGTCACGCGACTGTCCTAACTAATCGCATCATATGCGGTGTAGGAAGACATCACTTAGTTACCGTACACTGTGCCTTGACTATGGTCAACAAACACAGCACGAATACTAAGTACTCTACTTCCTAAAATGACGGAGGGTTGCGGATGGTTTTTAAGAAAACCTTTAACGCTTTGAACTTGATCTCGTTGCGGAATCAAATGGTTTTAAAAATGGAGTGCTTTTGAGGCTTTTACTAGCTTCGCTAAAGAGATCACTCCCGGTGAAGGGATCTCGGCTCTTTCCTCGTCGAATGAGGTGCAAGATATTCACAATACCACTATGCAAAGCAAGAACTAGAAAAGCAGTCAAAAGACAAACCGAAGGTTGTAGAATTTGCTAATTATTGCTAAAGAGGTCACTCCCGGTGAAGGGATTGTCGGCTCTTTCCTTATCGAATAAGGTGCTGGATGTTCTACAAGAAACACCGATATGCAAAGCAACAACTAGAGCTACTAAATTTTATGAAATTCGATTCCACAACATCTTTTAGGTTTATTTTCTTTCATTAATCTCATTAATGAATGTCCCATCATTTGAGTCCACCTAAACATCATAGATAAATACAACGTACACTTATGCCATCCGCATTCGCCTCGATGTCCCGTCTGCACCGTTAGGTTAGGTAACTAACGGCAGAGCGGGGCAGGGCTAGCGCGGGTGTAAAACATAAGCAACGTCTACATAATATATCATATATACTATATACAATATCTATCTGAACAAATCACATGATCACATCACAGATAACGCAGCAGAAAATATCATATGAAATATTGGATATACTAGGACGTCCGTGTTTTATTTTGAGCCTGTATAAAATACGGATTCCACGGTCGTGATGAATAGCCAATCCCATACCCCTAGACCCCTACGAGAGCGGCAAGCAACCCTACCAATTCTAGAGTTAGGAGACCCGGTCTCGACTCCTCGAGATGGTCTCCCACTATACCCTAGAACCCGGTTACTTGTGCTCCCCGCCTTGGGTCTATCCTAATGCGGAAAAGTAAATGATATACAATGGTGACATCATCCTCAACCCGGAAGTGCCCAATAAAAGAATATTACATACAAGTTATTTACATGAATGAAAATGAAAAACACTCGTCTCACATAAAAAAAACCCGGCTATTCAAACACGACGATCCAATATAACATATCCAGCAACACATAACATCACATGTCATCAACGTAAGTAAACATGCGTATCCCAATTGTCGTTGACATATAGCAACGAAACCGGCGATATCATATATTACACTTACGGTCGCAGAAAAGAAAGTGTAAAACTACAACAGTTGGAATCCGCAATTTCCTTAGACATCGCATGCCTAATCAAATGAATTCCTTAGACATCGCATGCCTAACAATTATAAACCCCGCATTTTAGTCTCATTATTGAAAACACTTTTCAATATCAAGTCAAGCAATTCAACAAGATTCCCGACATCCTGATCGAATGCTCGTCGCAAACTTTAGTAGACGACCGCACCCCCGGATGCCGTCGACGAAGTGCACTAAGGCGGAACACCGTTGCCGCGAGCACCCGAACGAATGCTTTTGGCTACGGGGTTCTCCTACAGTCACTTGGTCGGGGCTATAGGGCATGGCTGTCTATTAAGTTTACCGGCGAGTATCTGCATACGCTACGTGATTGCGATGGACTTTTGATCGCATCAAAATCCCGTGGTAACCAATCATTTGAGACTGAAGTGCTAGATTTATAACATTCAAATTAGTTATCTCATAACAATTTGTGGATTCCAAATATTGTATCACATTCCAGATAAATAGACAATGTTAAACTTTCCGATCGAATAATCAAACACCCAAGTTTTCCAAATAGCTCAACACTTGAGGGGAGTTTAAAAACATCCATTTCATGCCACAGTACCAAGGTCCAGACGTAGAAGGGTCAAGCCAACGCCTCACATGTGGCACGCCGTACTGCCCCAAACCCTAAGATTCAAAAGGCAGTTCAAGACGTTCACATAATCGAGTTAAGGTTTGTTGTCTTCTAGAGGGTCCGTTGCGTTACTTGCACGATTTAGACGTTCTTAAACAACGGAAAAATTCAACACTTGGAAATTTTCCGGGTCGGGAAAAAGTGAGTTATTGATATCCGGTCGAACTTTTTAACACGTTCTAAATTACCCGGAAAAACTTAAACGAAGTTAAAATATCCGATCGAATCAACGAGTCCCCAATACACCCCAGAAAACTCAACTGTTTAGTATAAATTAAAAATACCCATAAATGTCAGGAAATTTCTACAAAAGTTACTGTGTAAAAAGCGCACCATAAACGCACTGTAGCCGCGGAACCGCCGCGGAAGGCATGTTCCTGCCGCGGTTCCGCGGCGCTTTAAGCGTGTTACTGGATCGTTTTTCACACAGGGCCTAAGAATTACCTGCTGATTTTTTTGAGTATTTTTAATTAGGAAAAATCCACAGTTTTAAAAAATGTACAGAGAAGGGTTTTGATTAGGGTTTCGGGGTTTGATCGGGTTTCTAATTTCGTCTACACTTCGCCTAAAACTCTAGCTAGTCTCTGATACCACTGCAGGGTTCCTAGGCACACTCATGAGGTTCCACGAGGCATCTTCCATGCCAAAATCAAATTTTTATGTGCCGAACAACCCTATGCAAGATCGTATACTTGAGGATAGGCGAAACAAAAAGCAAGCAAACTACTTTGCTACTAAGTGAAAGGGATAACAACCTTTGTAGATCCGGTCCTTCACTTCCAATGCTCCGTGTTGACGTCCCTTCGCTGCGATCATCGGGATCCCGGACCCTAGCGATGGTTTCTTCGAAGAAATGAGCGGGCTAGGTCGTTGACTTCGAGGCCGAAGATGATCTACGTCGAGAAGACTCAAACTCAAGCTCCATCTTCACTTGGTCATGAACTTTGTGAAGAGAACACCCTATACTACATGGCAAGTGGTAGAGAATGAAGAAATAGGAAGTGGGTTCACTTTGGATTTGGATTTCTCACTCTTAATCTTCACTTGGTCATTTTCAAGAAAGGTTTTTCTTCTTCTTGAAGAAGAAGAAGAAGAAGGAATAAGAAATGAATAATCAATTAATTAAAATGAATAATCAAGTAAAGTCTATCATAATGCAACCATGGGTGAGTTAACCTTTGTAGAGACTAAACCCTAGTTTAAGTTAATGGTTAGGTTATGAAAATCTCATGCAAAACAAAATGGTTGGACTTTGTCAAAGATGCTTGAAAGCTTCATGAAGCTTCAAGCAAAAAACAAAAAAAGCCACCATTTTGTTTTTGCCAAAAATAAATAAAATAAATAAAACCCAACCATTAACCTAAACATGGTGTAAGTCATACACACACCCAAGTTTGCATGTATCATCAATCATGATACAAACTAGTGCACAAACATATATCACATATACAACTTATGCACATCAAGTGAGAAAATCAATCTTAAGTGAACAAATACTAGTTAATGTAAAGTAATATATCAAATATATAATTATACATTAAATCATTAAATCATTACTTGATTTAATGATCCGGTCCTATCGCATATAACCGACCAATATCTAGTGTATCAATATATCGAATCAACACTTGATTCGGTAACCCGGCTATATCACATATAACCGTCCGATGATACAAATCGCGAGAATAGTGTTCCCCTCCGAATGGCGGCCGACGACGCGAGAGGACGTCTAGCCTGAGATTCAGGGCAGATGCTATATGGTTTTATCCGTCTACCTCTCCGAAGATGCCAAGTTGATTTATGGCACCGTGTATCGGAGGTTTAGACGGATGCGGCCGATGTAGCAGACTTCGTCAGATTCCCCCTCGCCTGAGGGGTTTTTGATTGTGGGGACGCTCTTCCCTGCAGGAGCAAGCCCCTGCAGTTAATTACGCTACCGCATCGCGGTAACAAATTTCTCCTTCTCCAGAATTTCACTTCGTGTCATGGGTGTTTGTTTTGTTTGTGGTTGCCCGTGGATTGCATACGGAGACTGAGTAATGTCGTTGCCCGTAGGACGTGGATTAGTCCAAATCCGTATTTACTTAGATTTGGATTTGGTGTTTTTAGTTTAAGGATACGTTAGCCGCATTTGAGACTAAGATCAACTTAAACGTTCGTTAAGGATACGTTAGTCTGATTTGAGACTAAGATCAACTTAACGGGATCGTCTAGATCCATTTCCAGTTTAAGGATGTAGTGGTCCATTTAATATATGGCCGTCGGGACCCGTCACCTCTCTGACGACGTTGAAGGATTACAACGACATGTGTCAGAGGAGTTCGGAGATGTACTCTTGAACCAAAGTTGATTAGGGGTCTTATAGTCCAATTTGGGACTAAAGTCTGTTTGAATGTTTAAGGATACGTTAGCCATATTTGAGGCTAAGATCAACTTAAACGGGATCGTTTAGATCCAACAAAAGAGCATTTGGGAGCTCTATTGTTCCTGTTTCGGGACGTAGTGGTCCATAGGTAGTTTAGGGACATTGCGGCCCATTGGTAGTTTAAGGACATTGCGGTCCATATTCCAGTTTAGGGACGTGGTGGTCTATATTCCAGTTTAGGGACGTAGTGGTCCGACATTAGTTTAAGGACGTTTCGGTCCAATATTAGTTTAAGGACGTTTCGGTCCATATTTATGTGTGGTCGTTGGGACCCGTCGCCTCTCTGACGTCGTTGAAGGATTACAACGATGGGTGTCAGAGGAGTTCGAAGATGTACCCTCGAACCGGTCATAAATTGATTTAAGAGAGCAGTCTTGCTCATTTAGTTTAAGGACTTACGGCCAAAATTGGGCTAAGTCCAGTTAAAAATGTCCACATTTTGTTTGCATTTGGCCTTTGTCTGGGCTTTTCCCTTTTTAGAATAATGCGTAGCATTATTTCAGGCCATTTATGCCCATTTTGACTGGGCTATGCTATTTTTATTATAATGCAGAGCATTTGTTTTGGTCCATTGGACCTCTCAATTGGGCTCTGCCCCTTTAAATAATGCATAGTATTTTTATTATTTTGTTTGGGCTCTGCCCATTTATAAATGATGCAGAGCATCAATTTAATTAGGCCTGCTTGGTCTTTTTGATTTGGGCCTGGCCCTTCAGGATATGCATTGCATTTTCAGGCGCTTTGCACCAATCAGAGAGCGCAAGCGCTTGTAGTGTTGACACGTGTCGCGCTGCGCTAGTGCGCTGCGCTTGTGCGCTGACACGTGGCGCACTCTGGTGAGTTGCGCCAATTACAGAGAGCAAAGCTCTATCTCAAAGCAGATAGCGCAAGTAGTTCAGATGTTGACACGTGGCGCTCTCCCAAGAGCGCAACAGCGCAGTTTGCAAGTGCAAAGCACTATGATTTAGGAATCTTTTTAGATTCAAGAACCAATGGTTCATAAAAGTGCAAAGCACTATTTTTTTATTTTTGTTTTTTCCTGTTTAAAGAACCAGTGGTTCATGAGAAGTGCAAACCACTATATTTTTTTTATATGAAGATCATTCATCTGGTCTTTAGATCAATGATCCATTAGAAGAAATTTCTTCTTTTTTGTGAAGGTTTTTACCTTTTTCTTGGAATTTTTTCTCAGAATTCTCTCTGTTTGAAGCTTCTTGATTTTTTTCAAGAAATGTTGATGCCTTTGAATTGAGGTCTAGGGTCCTTTTTATAGTGCCCATAAATTAGTTAAATTTGTTAAAGAGATTTTTCTCTGAGTGATTTGGGGAATTTTCCCCACCTTTGGATCTTTGATCCAAGGGCTTCTGTTTTACAGAAAAAAATCTTCTTGTTTTAACAAGAACAGAAAAGATTTCTTTAGAATTTTAATTCTGTTTGGCGCAAATTCCCCAGCTCGTGACACGTGTCGGGCAGCGCAACTGCGCTGACTCGTGTCGCACAGCGCAACTGCGCTAGCGCATCTGTACTGACACGTGTCCCGCAGCGCAGTGCTTGTGCAACTGAAGCGTTGCTTCCTTTAATTTTAGTTTAAATAGAGTTTTGCTCTGATTGGGTGCGCCTTCTTGGGCGCTGTGCTGACGTATCAGCGCCTGACATGTGGCGCGTTGCGCCCGAGATTTGAAGCGTTGTTTCAAAATTTTGAATTTTGAATTTCAACAGAGTTTTGCTCTGATTGGAGGAAACAAATGCCCCCCCCGTTGCGCTCACGTGGCGCACATGTGAGTGCAACGGTGGCAAACTCCTGATCGTTGGATTAAGGGGTAAGCTGAAGGGGCGCAAGTGTCTTATAAATAGGACTCTTGGCCCTTAGAAAATCTTCACCATCTTCAAGATTTTAATTACCAGAGCTTTGCTCTTGCTTGAGAATTTCAGAGCTTTGCTCATTTCCAAAGTTAGAAACTTTAGGTAAAATTAATTTAAATCAAATTAACTTAAATTAACCTTAACCAAAGAGCTTTCCTCTTACAGATCTTTTGATCTAAAGAGATCCCCATTGGGGTTTCATAAACAGAGCTTTGCTCTCGAAAACTTATAGATCTGCAGAGATCTTGTTCGTGGGTTCTAACCCATGGATAGAGCTTTGCTCTTTGAATCATCTGTAGATCTTTTAGATCTGAAAAATGAAGAAAATTTCATAAGTTTTTCATTGATTTTTCAAGATTCCAAAAATTTTAATTCTTTTAGGTGTAAACATTTTCTGATGGACCTTTCCATTATTACCATAGAGCTATGCTCTTTTAAGGAATCTTATTTTCCTTAGACCAGAGTTTGACAAGTGTCACTCTGTGACAGAGCTTTGCTCTGAAAGAGGAGATTTTCTCCTTGTCTCTAGGGATTCTTCCCTTTTTTTTTATTAATGGGAATGTTTTCCTGGGGACCAACTGACAATCTCATCCAATGATGAGATTGTCTTATTAACTGACGTATTGTCATTCAGATTTTGTGGGTCCCCCTTCGGTCTTCTACCCACTGCACTGCTGTGTGGTGTAATTAATTAATTTTAATTAAATTAATTTTTAATTTAATTGATTAATTAATGTATTTTTTTTCTTAAACGCTAAGCGTTGGAATTGCAACACTAACGGCTAATTCCTGTTCACTTGCAGCGATCATGGCTCTCGACACCTCATTCCCGTTTGCTCGTTCAGAGGAGGGATTTCCCGAAGCGCCCTTGGACCGTGAAGTCTTGGCCATGATCAAGGAATACGACCCGGAATACAAGAGTCTCCACCTTTGGGGGTCGTGGTATAATCAGATCATCATGGGCCGACGGAGCTTCACATGCGCGGTGCCGTCAGAACCCATCACGGCGATTCATTACGCCAGCCCACCCCCGGTGCAGTACGCCGTGGAGATGGTTGATTGGACATCGAAGGGCTTTCTACATCCCGCCATAGATGCGATTCCGGTCCAGCGTCCTATGGTTTTGGATATCCTAGGACGCCGTATCTGTCAGGGTGAGGCGCGACCTCGGGGGCAATCATATAATGTCGGTCTGATCCCCCGCCACCCGATCGGTTATCTGCCGTGGGCCCGGTACATCCTGTCGACGAAGAAGTCGCAGTTGATAAAGTTAGGATTGTACACCGCAGTGTACGTCTCTCTGTTCCAATATCCCACGCTCCCGACCTAGTGGTTCAAGGCCTTCCTGGAGCAGTGGAACATTCCTACCCACACTTTCCTTGCCATGGATCGGGAAGTGTCAGTCTCTTTGGAAGAGTTTACGAAGGTATCCGGTTTACCGGTCATGGGGGAACATTATGAGGAGTTGCTCCCGACGGATGAGTACGTTTTTGGTGCTAAGCCAGTGGTAAGGGGGCTCACGCCGGAGAACGCTGTTCAACACCAATTTCCAAGTCTGATCAAGGTGTTGAACATCTACGAGGCCCTTTTCATTGAGCGTGGCAGCCGCGGAGTTAGTTTTGAGGATTTTATTGCTCGGTTCCTTCACCCAAACGTTCTCTCGGCCGAAGCTGCCAAGTTTGCCACCCTTGAGGACCCTTTCGGTTTAGGTTTGGATAACCTGCCGGTGAAGGAAATAGACCAAAAGGATTTTTTTCTTCCTAACTCCCCAACCATGTCTTTTGCGGAAGTCGCAGCCCCCAAGATGGACGAGGAGGCCTTCTTTTTAGGATTTCTTGGGCTTTGGCTGAGTTGGTTTGCGCTCCCAATGCACTCTCACCGTATGCGGCCTTCCGTCTTTTACCCAGCCCACCGGATGACCATCGGGGTAAAGGTGGCCGTTGGGATCGCTGGCTTGGCACACCTATATCATGGCCTTAGCCGAGCAGCGGATGCTAACGAGCCCGGGGTATTGCACATGGTCTTCCTGATGCACTACTTTATGTCGTGGCTCGAGCTACATACATCGGGTGTTTTCGGCATGCATAAAAGGCCCTCGTTCTACGAAAGGTGCAGATTCCCTCGCATCATACAGCTGATTGGTGCATCAATTGTGAATCCGTCGCCATGAAATGCCAGGGGTTTACTCCTTCGCTCCCACACCGTTGGAGCCGGTGTATCTTTCGTTGACAAGGTGTTGACTATTGGAAAAGCGTCTACCACTGCAGTGCGGTCATTGCAAGACACCTTCAAGGATAGAGCTTCGGTTTTAACGGCCCGGGAGACCCTTCACTTATACTCCATCAGACCGGGCTTCTTGGTGTTTAGGCAGAACGGGGTAGCGATCTTCATGAGATATAACCCGCATCGCTTCGCCCAGCAGCTGAGCTATAATCAAGGGGTACCGCTGGAGGCTTTCTTATCGGAACCTGCTGCGACCGAAGAAGGGATGGAGAGAGCGCTGCATCATTTCATGCGTCTAAACACGGGCTCCCACTTCTTTATCAGTGAGCCGGCTTGTGCCCCACGACTCCTCACGGTATACATAGAATGGTATAATCATTCGACGGGAGCGGTCATAAAGGAGGAAAGGCGGTTGCTGATCGACCGTAAGGGTGCACCTCCAGGTAGCGACCGCAACGCTCCTTTGGTGCCAAGGACCCCGGTAATCCCCCCTTTAAAAGATGCTAGAGCCGGACCTTCGTGTGCGCAGAGTCCTCCACGCGGATTGCCGCTCCCTGATATCACAGATGCACCTCCAGCGCCCTGTGCTCCAGTGGAGACAGTGGTTGTATCCTCACCGGAGTCTGGCGTGGGTGCGGCATCGGGACCCGCCGTCCCAAGGTAGCTGCTAAGCGGAAGTCGATCCCATGTGCACCTAGGGTTGGAGGGCAGAAGAAAAAGAAGTCGCTCTTCGCTGCGGACATCGCGTTCGGCCAGGAACCCCACGCTCCCTATGCGGAGGGCCTGAGTGAATACGGGACTAACGAAGGATTAGTCATGCCACCACCGGATGATACGGACTTGGAGGCCGCTCTCGAAACTTCAGCGTGGTTGGCAAGGCGTGACGCGTGGCTAGCTGAGCTTGCGCAATCAGGTAACTACTAGTCGCATTTTCTTTATTGTATCATATTCTCCTCATTGCCTTTGACCAACGTTTTTCTTTCTTTTCTTCCAACAGGCATCACTGATGAGGAAGCCATTGCCGCTTCACTCAAGACCTTCCAAGAGAAGGAACGCCTTAGAGCGTCTTTAGGCCTCAGTAAGTTTCGATTCATCAAGTTTTCATTTCCCTTGTGTTATGGTCGATCTAACTTTCCCTTTTTATCGCAGGAACCTCAATGCCGCTCCCGCCAAGTGATGCAAATGTTCTGCCAGCTGCCGATGTTCCTGCTTCCTTAGGGTTACTGCAGGAGGTTCGTCTTGAAGAGCCGATGAGAGACGCCTTAAAGGCTCTGGAGGCATCTTTAAATAAGGACAACGACGCTTTGATGAAGGAAGCATCAAGGAGGTCCGTCGTGACAGCTCGGGAGGAACAGAAGCAGTCGAGGCGCGAAGCAAAGGCACGCAGGGCTGCTTTGGCTACGGGAGCGGGCCCAAGCACCATCCCTCGTGCCGACACTTTATCAGAAGAGTCCCCGGTAGCTCTGTTTACCGCTCATAGACAGGCGATCCGCGCCAATAGAGAGGCTAACGACAAGTCTACCTCAGGTAACACTTCTTTTAGAATTTCATTATAAGACTCATACAGATGTCGGTTCTTATATACTTTATCTTGCAGGGCCAAGTCCGACCGAGGGGAAGGAGGAGACTGTTGAACCCAAGGAAACAGAGGAGGCGGCGCCTGCCGAACCTGAGCCGACGGTGGGCTACGCCGCTGATGCTTCGGAGCCTGAGATGGAGGTTAGGGGATTTGTAGCCGAGAAGGTCATTGATGCCGAGCCTGAAGTGGCGGCAGATAAAATGATCATTACAACAGAGCCCAGGGTGGTGGCGGACGAGGCGCTTGAGGCCGGCGACCTTGTGGTGGCGGCGGATAAGCCGATGGAGATCACGGAACCCGAGGAAGTAGCGGGTGAGATGGGCACGACTCTTGGGGAAGAGTCAGCCGCTCTCTCTCAAGAGTCCGGCAATGCTCCGATCATTGCCCTCTGTTAGTTATATGTATGCCCTAGAGGCCATTACTGTACATAGGATGTATAATGTAGTGGATGCTTGGACATATATAGGGAGGACTTTCTTGCTCGACATGATAGTATGCTATCTGGTTGCTCTTTACCTTAACGTGTATACTGATTGTCTCTCTGTTACATGTTGGTAAAGCCCTTAGGATGTGTACTTGACTACCTGGACTATGATGCGGATCATACTAGTGGGGACAAGGTAGTCCGTAAGTACATCCTTCAAGGTCCCTAGTCATGGGTATATCGATATGGGGCATCGATATACCAGAGTAGACTAGCGTATACCTTCTCGACCCATACAGATGGGCGATGGATGATCCCATATCCATTGGTGTTTGACATCAGAGATGATATACGGGTGCTCAGTGGAGACTGGGTACACTGGACGGACTCGCCGAGAACTCCCAGATGGTATTATACCTTACGTCAGATGGCAGTTCTCTGGTGACACTGGTACAGAGTAGTCTGTTGACCCGAGATCGTCATAGAGTCTTGTGTGGTTCCCACTGTGCTTTGATTTCCATCTTACCACGTCCAAGAGGGCATGAAAAACGGTGGTTTTTGTGTACAGTCCCGAGTCACATGGAGGCAATGAGCGATAGGAGCGGATTCGTCTCTCCCGGTATAGGGAGTTGATGTTGCGCTGTGTTCGATTGGCTATAACAGGAAATCCCTGGCCAGGGTTGCTGAGATTTACTGGTAAGTGTTACCAGTAGTATCTCGAATTGTTATAGACCTCATATCGACACGACTTATCGAGCTATTGGGGTCTGACGTTTACCACCCCTAGGCGAGATATGCGACATATCAGACGATCAGACCGGACTGTACGGTAGTGTTACTGGTTGGATTCACTGGAGTGTGAGCGGGCTTGCTCGTCGATCTTCTGATCGCTCAATACCCGGGTGGCCGTTACGTTTAGCAGACCGCTTGCGGCTTGTGGGTGTTTGATATGATCATCACCTGCTGCCGGCGTATTGACGAGTCTTTAGAGTCCTACACAGAGGTTTCCTGGCTCAAGCGAAATGAAATAGGAGCGCATATGAGATATGTGCGGGACCGAGAATAATGCGTGTATGTGATACCGTATTCTATTCTCGCGATGAATGTATTGATTGGTTGTATGCGATATAACCTAGTTATCGAATCAAGGATTGATTCGATAAGTCGATACATATGATACTAGTCGGTTATATGCGATATGACCGGATCGTTAAATCAAGTGTTGATTTAATGATTTAATGTATAATTATATATTTGATATATTACTTTGCATTAACTAGTATTGGTTCACTTTAAATGGATTTTCTCACTTGGATTGTGCACATTGTATATGTGATATACTTTTGTACACAAGTTTGTATCATGTTTGATGATACATGTTTGCTAGGGTTTGTGTAAAGAATTAAACTTTGTTTAAATAAATGGTTAGGGTTTTTATTTGATTATTCATTCATTTATTTATTTGTTTTTGGATTAAAGATAAGAGAAAAGAAAAACAAAAAAGGTTTCTTTCTTTCATGAAGCTTGTTGAAGCTTCATGAAGTTTTGACCAAAGAAACCCTTTTGTCTTCATCTCATTAACCCTAACCATTCACTTAACCTTAGTCAATTCTCTACACATTACCATGGTTAATATTATGATAAGAATTGATTTTTCTATTCTATTCTAATACTTATCATAATTTTTATCATATTCATTCCTTCTTCTTCTTCTTCTTCTTCATCACATGAAGAAAGCTTGCTACAACAATGGCAACTTGAGAAAACAAGTGAGAAATCCAATTCTAAAGTGAACCCACTTCCTATTTCTTCATCCTCTACCTCTTGCCAAGTAGTATAGGGTGTTCTCTTCACAAGTTTCATGACTTGGTGAAGTGGGAGCTTGATCTTGTGATGCCTCGACGTAGATCATCTTGGGCACGAAGCCGACGACCTTGCCCGCCCATTTCTCCGATGAAGCCGACGCTAGAGCCCGGGATTCCATTTGGACAGCGAGGAGACTTCATTGCGGAGCTATGGAGGTGGAGGACCGGATCTACAAAGGTTGTATTTCCGTTCTTGCAGTTAAGTTGTTAACTATTAGCATTTGTCGCCTAATATATCTAGTTAACGATCTAGTCTAGGATTTCTCGGCACCGTATTTTTTGAAATTGGCATGGTTGATACCTTGTGAGACCTTATTAGTGTGCCTAGGAACCCTACAGTGGTATCAAAGCCTAGTTAGAGCCTTAGACGATGCGTAGACGAAGTTTGAAACCCGAACGAACCCGAAACCCTAAACCAAACATGCTCTCTGGACTTTTTCCAAAATCTGGAGTTTTTCGATATTAAAAATATGCAGAAAAATCAGCAGGGAATTGTAAGAATTACTGTGAAGCCCGCACCCATGAATCCACCAAAGTGCGGCGGAACCGCGGCAGAAGCCTGGCTTCCGCGGCGGTTCCGCGGCCTTATGATGACGTCAGCTTCCCATTTTTGCACAGTAATTCCTCTTTTCTGGAGTTGGATTTTCTGGGAATTTTTAATATTTATTCAAGAGTTGAATTTTCTGGGTTGTTTTGGGGATTCGTATGTTCGATCGGATTATCAAATTTTGTCTGTGTGGTTTTCCGGATAATTTTTGAATATGTTAAAAAGTTCGACCGGATATAAATACCCAACTTTTCCCCTGTCGGGAAATTTCCAAGTGTTGGATTTTTCCGGTGGTTTAACGACGTTCTAAGTAGTGCAAGTAATGCGATGGTCCCTCTAGAAGACAACAAACCTTAACTCGATTATGTGACCGTCTTGAACTGCCCTTTGAACCCTCGGGTTTGGGGCAGTATGGCGTGCCACATGTGAGGCGTTGGCTTGATCCTTCTACGGCTGGACCGTTGGTACTAAGACACGAACTGAATGTTTTTAGACTTGTTTCATGTGTTGATCTGTTTTGGGAAAACTTGGGTGTTCGACTGTTCGATCGAAAAGTTTAACATTTTCTATTTATCTGGAATGGGATACAATAATTGGAATTCACAAAAAGTTATGAGATAACTGAATGAATGTTATAAACATAGCACTTTAGTCTCACTTGATCGGTTGCCACGGAATTTTGATGTGATCAAAAGTCCGTCGCAATCACGTAGGGTACGCGGATACTCGCCGGGTAAACTTAATAGACAGCCTCACTCCATAGCCCCGACCAAGTGACTGTAGGAGAACCCCGTCGCCGAAAGCATCCGTTCGGGTGCTCGCGGCAGCGGTGTTCCGCCTTGGTGCACTTCGTCGACGGTATCGGGGGTGCGGCCGTCTGCTGAAGTTTGCGACGAGCATTCGATCAGGATGTCGGGAATCTTGTTGAATTACCCGACTTGATATTGAAAAGTGTTTTCGATAATGAGACTAAAATGCGGGGTTTATAATTGTTAGGCATGTGATGTCTAAGTAATTCATTTGGTCAGGCATGCGATGTCTGAGGTGGTTGCGGATTCCAACTGTTGTAGTTTTACACTTTCTTTTCTGTGATCGTAAGTGTAATATGTGATATCGCCGGTTTCGTTGCTATATGTCAACGACAATTGGGATGCGCATATTTACTTACGTTGATGACATGTGGTGTTATGTGTTGCTGGATATGTTATATTGGATCGTCGTGTTTGAATAGCCGGGGCTTTTTATGTGAGATGAGTGTTTTTCATTTTCATTCATGTAAAAACTTGTATGTAATATTCTTTCATTGGGGCACTTCCAGGTTGTGGAAGATGTCACATTTTGTATATTATTTACTTTTCCGCACTAGGATAGACCCAAGGAGGGGAGCACAAGTAACCGGGTTCTGGAGTCCAGTGGGAGACCAACTCGAGGAGTCGAGTCCGGGTCTCCTAACTCTAGAATTGGTAGGGTTGCTTGCCGCTTTCGTAGGGGTCTAGGGGTGTGGGTTTGGCTATTCATCACGACCGTGGAATCCGTGTTTTATACTGGCTCGTATTGAAAACACGGACGTCCTAGTATATCCAATATTTCATATGATTCTTCTGCTGCGATATCTGTGATGTGATCATGTGATGTTCTGTGATAGATACAGTATATAGTATATATGATATATTATATAGATGTTACTTATGTTTTACACCCGCGCTAGCCCTGCCCCGCTCTGCCGTTAGTTACCTAACCTAACGGTGCACGAGGGGACATCGAGGCGAATGCGGATGGCATAAGTGTACGTCGTATTTATCTGTGATGTTTAGGTACTTAAATGATGGGACTTCATTAATGTGATTAATGAAATAAAAGAAACCTAAGATGTTGTAGAATCGAATTTCAAAATAAAACAGGAAGCTACAGTTCTTGCTTTGCACAGCGGTATATGTGATATATCCTGCACCTTATTCGATGAGGAAAGGACCGAGATCCCTTCACCAGGAGTGACTCCTTTAGCAATAACTGGCTGATGCTACACACTCGGTTTGTCTTTTGATTGCTTTTAAGTATTTTTGCTTTGCACAGTGATATATATGATATATCCCGCACCTCATTCGACGAGGAAAGGACCGACGATCCCTTCACCGGGAGTGACTCCTTTAGCAAAACTAGAAAAGCCTCAAAAACATTCCATTTTTAAAATCATTTGATTCTACAACGATATCAAGTTCATTACGCAATAGGTTTTCAGAAAAACCTGTCGTAGCCCTCCGTCATTTCAGATAAGTAGTAGTTAGTATTCGTGCTGCGTTTGTTGGCCTTTGTCAAGGCGCAGTGTGCGGTAGCTAACTGGTGCTTATCTGCTTATGCATATGATGCAGATTGGATTAGGGTAGTCGTGCGACCTTGTTGGCCTTTGTCAAGGGCCGTGCGGGTGGGTTTAATTCAATCAGGAAATGACGGGTTGAACTTGACTAGCATCCTATGGTTTGTTGGCCTTTGTCAAGGTCATAGGAGGTTAGGGGCAAAATATTATCGGGAATTTCAAGTGTTGAAATTTGCAATGAGATTGCATACCTTCTATGAGATAGTTGGATCCCGATACCCGCTGCGAGTAATTGTTACTCCTGAGAGAGTTTTACACATTACAATTAGCCGAACAAGTAGGTGTCTAGAAAGGTGTCAACGGGGTTACGCCTCTGGGAAAACGAGGTTTACATTAATTAGGTTCGTGCGAAAGCACGGGGGACCTCTCTCAAAGTACCGACACTGGCCTGGCTGAAAGATTGGCGAACTTGTAGTGTGTAATTAATCCCGGCTAGTCTTTCCTTTTAGGGTTTGAAGGAAGATTTGATAAAAAGCAGTGGGAGCCATCCTGATTAGATAAAATAATAACCAATCTATTCTTGCAAGAGCGCACGCTGAGTGTTTTCTTCTCTCTCTCTCCAGGTAGCGACCATATCACGCCTTAATCAAGATAATAATACGGATATTTGACCGAACCCGCTTGTTATACTGAGCTGGGGAACGTTGGTCCCGCTCCAACTTATAATTATTATAAGACAGAGCAGGAAATAGGGGATTACCAGAATTCCCGTGCCACCCAAACGAAGACAGTGCATACTGATGCATCATCTTCGGGTGTGTTCATTATACAGGACTGTTTATCAGTATTCTTTACGTCCTGGGTATGTGATACCAGATCAGGATCCCGCATATGTAATATGTTACATAGGGCTACAGAAAGGTAGAGGACTGAGAACGGGTGATAAGTTTCATGAGGCAGAAAACGGGGCAAGAGTCGCAGCCAAGTCTGTTGGTCACTGTCATCCTGTATTCCAAATACATTGATTCTGAACGAATGTTATTAGATACCGAACCTGATATACAAAATCATATCAGTCTCTTTATCAGTAAAGAAATGATAAAATTTTGTATTGTTGGATAATGTTTTGAACATTTCCTATATCAAAAGTTGATCGGTTCAGGCATGTTATCTAAAAGCATTAATGTTCTAAATCAAACTACAGTTCTTAGTATACGGAACACACACAAGAGGAAGAGTTCAGAAATGAACGAATCCTTCTTGAGGTATTGTAGACTAGGTCATATCAATGCGACCCGACTAGCTGGAGTTACATATAGATGCATATTTAAATCAGTTTGAATTTACATCTTATGAAACTCGCCAGTCATGTCACAAAGATAAGATGACCACAGCTCTGTTTATTGGAAACAGAGAAAGAGTTAATGAACTCTTGGGATGATTCATGTTGATGTATGTTAGGTCCCCTGTCTACACATGCCAAGACCGGTTCTTTGTACTTCATTACATTCTCTGATGATCTCTTTAGATTCAGACATATGTTCCTGTTGAAACACAAGTCCGAACCTTTTGAGATATTCACAGAATATAAGTTAGAAGTAGAGAACCAAAATACGGGTATAAGTATTATGTCCTATGATGAGATCAAGGAGGAGAATACTTGAGCATGAAATTCTTGGACTTTTCTAAAGGAGAATGAGATTCTCTCTCATCATTACTCCTCCGAATACACCATAGCACGATGGTATATCGGGGTGGAGCAATCACACCCTATATGATAAGGTGTGCTCTATAATGAGTACTACTGAGTTACCTATTTCCTTTTTGGGAGTTATGCACTTGAGAAGCTGCATACCTATTGAATAGGGTTCAAATCAAATCAGTTGCCTACCACTTCATATTTGATATGATAAGGGAAGAGCCCATATCTTAAGTTGGTTAAGATTTGGGGTTGTCCGGGCTATGTCTAAAAGCATAATCCGGACAAGCTCGAGGCAAGGTAAGTTATGTAAAACTGGAAAGGTTCCAGCTATACAAACTACAGCAGATGATTTGATAGAACCAAAAGGATTCAGTAGATTCCAACGAACCTCAGCCTCTCCGCCGATATAGTAGGGTTCCTCACCCACCTGAGAGATACTTCGGTTTCTCTATGACAGTGGGAGCGAGGATTGCATCATGAGATGATGACCCAACTAGTTTCGAGCTGGCCATCAGGAGTGAGACTCTCTAAGAATGGCTGGATGCTTAGCGATCTGTGATGGAATCCTTATACACCAACAAAGTATGGACTTTGCTTGCTATATCTGAAGGGTTAAATCCCCATCAGGAGCAAGTATATCTTGAGAAGATTACTTGGTGTAGATGGAAAAGTTGAGACTTTCAAAACTAGACTTGTTAAAGCTTTTTGTCATCGACCAGGCGTGGATAATGATGAAACCTTTTTCCAGTATCTATGCTTAAGTCCATCCAGATCCTACTTGCCACGGCTACATACCATGACTACGATATCTGGCGGTTGGGTGTCATGAATGCTTTTCTAAATATTGATTTAGAAGAGTGCGTCTATAAGTACACAGCCAGAGGGCTTCGTAGACAGTGGGAGCAGCGAAAACGTGTGCAAGATGCTTTATAGGATAAAGCAGGCATCGCGGAGATGGAACATCTGTTTTGATGGATTAGTCAAAGAAGTTGACATCATCAAAATGGTAGATGAACCTTGTATAAACAAAAAGGTAGTAGGGAGTATGGTAACGATCCTCGTAGAGTACGTGGATGACATACTCTTGATAGGGAAGGAGTTTCCTATGCTACGCTCGGTCAATCTCCGCTTATCACAATGATTCTCCATATAGGATCAAAATGATACCTCCTAAATCCTGGGTTTTGGATCTATGAGATAGATCTAATTGGATGTTAGGATACTCACTAGTTGTAGTGAGATGGTATCAATTGATCCTGGGACGAATCACTGGACGTGTTCCAGGGTGATAAAGATGACTGAATGTCAGTCACAGGCATTGTCTTTACCCTCAGTAAAGGGACGGTATGTTGGAAGAGTTCCAAGCTAGATACCGTGACATACTAGACGATAAAGGCAGGATACATCGCTCCTAAAGATGCTACCAAGGAGGCTGTTTGGGTGTATATTGGTTCATGAGATGAACTACGTTCCCACCATTGTGAGACAATGGAGTTGTGGCTTAAGCCAAGGAACGTAGGTCCCATCAGTGATCCAGACATATTCTAAGGCAGTATCACCTGATCATGGAGATGGTTGATCTCCAGGGGATCGAGGTCAGGAGAGTAGACTCAGAGGACAACACAGCGGATCCACTCACAAAGGCCTGTTCCTAGAGAGAGATTTTTATGGGATGGTTGAGTATGAGATACTACAACCACTGCTATCAGATGGCCCTAGTGCAAGTGGGAGATTGTTAGTTATATGTATGCCCTAGAGGCCATTACTGTACATAGGATGTATAATGTAGTGGATGCTTGGACATATATAGGGAGGACTTTCTTGCTCGACATGATAGTATGCTATCTGGTTGCTCTTTACCTTAACGTGTATACTGATTGTCTCTCTGTTACATGTTGGTAAAGCCCTTAGGATGTGTACTTGACTACCTGGACTATGATGCGGATCATACTAGTGGGGACAAGGTAGTCCGTAAGTACATCCTTCAAGGTCCCTAGTCGTGGGTATATCGATACGGGGCATCGATATACCAGAGTAGACTAGCGTATACCTTCTCGACCCATACAGATGGGCGATGGATGATCCCATATCCATTGGTGTTTGACATCAGAGATGATATACGGGTGCTCAGTGGAGACTGGGTACACTGGACGGACTCGCCGAGAACTCCCAGATGGTATTATACCTTACGTCAGATGGCAGTTCTCTGGTGACACTGGTACAGAGTAGTCTGTTGACCCGAGATCGTCATAGAGTCTTGTGTGGTTCCCACTGTGCTTTGATTTCCATCTTACCACGTCCAAGAGGGCGTGCAAAATGGTGGTTTTTGGGTACAGTCCCGAGTCACATGGAGGCAATGAGCGATAGGAGGGGATTCGTCTCTCCCGGTATAGGGAGTTGATGTTGCGCTGTGTTCGATTGGATATAACAGGAAATCCCTGGCCAGGGTTGCTGAGATTTACTGGTAAGTGTTACCAGTAGTATCTCGAATTGTTATAGACCTCATATCGACACGACTTATCGAGCTATTAGGGTCTGACGTTTACCACCCCTAGGCGAGATATGCGACATATCAGACGATCAGACCGGACTGTACGGTAGTGTTACTGGTTGGATTCACTGGAGTGTGAGCGGGCTTGCTCGTCGATCTTCTGATCGCTCAATACCCGGGTGGCCGTTACGTTTAGCAGACCGCTTGCGGCTTGTGGGTGTTTGATATGATCATCACCTGCTGCCGGCGTATTGACGAGTCTTTAGAGTCCTACACAGAGGTTTCCTGGCTCAAGCGAAACGAAATAGGAGCGCATATGAGATATGTGCAGGACCGAGAATAATGCGTGTATGTGATACCATATTCTATTCTCGCGATGAATGTATTGATTGGTTGTATGCGATATAACCTAGTTATCGAATCAAGGATTGATTCGATAAGTCGATACATATGATACTAGTCGGTTATATGCGATATGACCGGATCGTTAAATCAAGTGTTGATTTAATGATTTAATGTATAATTATATATTTGATATATTAATTTGCATTAACTAGTATTGGTTCACTTTAAATGGATTTTCTCACTTGGATTGTGCACATTGTATATGTGATATACTTTTGTACACAAGTTTGTATCATGTTTGATGATACATGTTTGCTAGGGTTTGTGTAAAGAATTAAACTTTGTTTAAATAAATGGTTAGGGTTTTTATTTGATTATTCATTCATTTATTTATTTGTTTTTGGATTAAAGATAAGAGAAAAGAAAAACAAAAAAGGTTTTTTTCTTTCATGAAGCTTGTTGAAGCTTCATGAAGCTTTGACCAAAGAAACCCTTTTGTCTTCATCTCATTAACCCTAACCATTCACTTAACCTTAGTCAATTCTCTACACATTACCATGGTTAATATTATGATAAGAATTGATTTTTCTATTCTATTCTAATACTTATCATAATTTTTATCATATTCATTCCTTCTTCTTCTTCTTCATCACATGAAGAAAGCTTGCTACAACAATAGCAACTTGAGAAAACAAGTGAGAAATCCAATTCTAAAGTGAACCCACTTCCTATTTCTTCATCCTCTACCTCTTGCCAAGTAGTATAGGGTGTTCTCTTCACAAGTTTCATGACTTGGTGAAGTGGGAGCTTGATCTTGTGATGCCTCGACGTAGATCATCTTGGGCACGAAGCCGACGACCTTGCCCGCCCATTTCTCCGATGAAGCCGACGCTAGAGCCCGAGATTCCATTTGGACAGCGAGGAGACTTCATTGCGGAGCTATAGAGGTGGAGGACCGGATCTACAAAGGTTGTATTTCCGTTCTTGTAGTTAAGTTGTTAACTATTAGCATTTGTCGCCTAATATATCTAGTTAACGATCTAGTCTAGGGTTTCTCGGCACCGTATTTTTTGAAATTGGCATGGTTGATACCTTGTGAGACCTTATTAGTGTGCCTAGGAACCCTACACCCTCCCCGTCTACGATCTTCCGTCGTCTCCTGGCCGTGCGAGCACGACGACGGTCCCCATCGAGTCGGGTGATGAGGCCACGGGTGGTGGCCTCATGTCAATAGAGGAGGGAGTCGCCTCCGTTTCAGCCGGTAGTTCATCAGGTAAATCCCAGGTTGCTGTCTTTCTTTACCTCACAATCCTTTCTGACAAGTTCACCTTTTTTTGTAACGCAGGTGTAGCCAGCACCGATGCCCCACTGCTCGAGGGAGCGCCTTCGACGACTGCTTTGGCGGTGGTCACCTCTCAACCCTCTCTCATACCGTCGAAGATGTTGGAAGGTATGGGTTTACAACTTATTAATCTCACTTTTCAGATGTATAATTTGTGTACTAAAGTCATACTGTTATGTCTTTTAGGAGTGCTTTTTGACTATCTTTATCAGATGTTGCTCCCACACTTCTCCTTCCCATCCGAACTCGCTTCTTCCTCTGGTAGCGTTGGTGAGTATGATTTCCATTGATATCCTTCTTTCTTCATTGATGAAATTACTTCTAAACCCTTTTTTCTCATCTCGACTGTAGTGCTACAAATCGAAGGAGGGGATGAAAGATCGGTTGCGCCGCCGACCCTTCTGGCCTTGCCACCTGCCTCAGCTGGTACATCGACTATCACATTGATAACTCCCCTTTTTTATTTCCTGAACTGTTCTCTGATCACATCTTGTTTCTTTTCAGCTATCGTTCCGGTCTCGGCGCCCTTCGAGTCTCGCATCACAATGCCGGCAGGTCCTTACCTGAGACGTCCATCTTCGAAAGGCGCCGCGAACAGCTTGCGTATGTTAAGCGACTACATTAAGGAGCTCGACGTCGAGACCCCTACTTCTGCTGCGGATTTCGCTACAGCGGTTAACCCGATGCTGGTGATACTCGTGAACTTTCATGACGAGGGTATCATCGCATCTTGGGTTAACCATTGCAGGGAGATCGAGGCCCGCCTGCATCAGTTGGAATCGCTGTGTCCCGCTCCCGAGACCTTGGCTGCCAGCAATCAAAGAGCAGCGTGGATTGAGCAGAGCGCTTCTTACTTCCGCCATCTCGAACAAGAAGTCATTTCAAGGCGTAAGGAGCGTGGTGAGACTTCGAGCAAGTCTGCCCAACTGCATGCTCGGGTGGAGGCCAATGCTGCACGGCTGAAGGTTGTCTTTGAGGGCCTTCTGCAATGTCTTTCCGAAGGGTTATCATTAAGGCAACAGCTTGACGTTGTCGAGCGAGATGCACCCAGCCGGGAAGCAGCCCAGAAGGCGGCGGAGGAGCAACTTTCATCCTTCTTGCAGCAGCGAGCCCAGGTGGAAGCGGAGGTGGCCGCGACAGCCACTTAGGAGGAGGCGCTGAAAGAAGTGCGAGAGCGGCTTGCGGATTTGTTAAAGACACTTCCTCCTCAGTAGCTATCCCTCCTTGTATCGTTTGTACTTGTAAAAAAAATGTATATATATATATATATTTTTATTCTTTAGCACAATGTGTCCTGTACTCAATTAAATTTATGAATAAAAGATACACATTTTTTGTAATGTCTTGTGCTATTTCTTTGCTTTTTCTTTCTTTTATCATCAGCATGCCGCCTTAGTAAACATGGCCAACATATAATAAAGCACGCATCTTGACTTTCTTAAGAAATAGCGATGGCTTAGACCGCATGTTCAGATCTGCTGCCTAAGACTTTTCAACTCTATGAGCCGTGAGGGTCTCGTAGAGATTCTTTCTCCCTACGGATCGAGGGGATCTCGTAGGTAGGTTTTTCTCCTTAGGAATCGTGAGGACTCCTAAGTGTGGTTTTCTCTTATAAGTCGTAAGGATCCTATAAAAGAATTTTTCCCTCTTACAAGTCGAGAGGACCCGTAAGCGGTTGTTTCCCTCCTTGTCGAAACTCGACTTTGGAGAGTGAGACCCGTGAATAGTATGCAAGAGACCGTTTTAGATCGACTTGCAGGGTCCCATTGTTCAGGAAGCAAGCTTTTTAATTTCTGCTGCCTGAGGCTTCATCTTGCAATTTGAGATGAATCGGGAATTTTCCCACGGAGATGCTGGTTTCTCTGCGAGCCGACGCGAATCAGGAGGCTCTCGTCAGAGATTGTTTGTTTCCCTGAGTCGAAGGATTTTGCTAAGGATTATTTGTTTCCCTAGCGCCAAGGATTATTTGTTTCCTTGGGGTTGAAACGAGTCGAGAATTTCCCACGGAGGCACTGGTTGCTTTGCGAGTCGACGCGGATCAGGAGGCTCTCGTCAGAGATTGTTTATTTCCCTGAGTCGAGGTGTTTGCTAAGGATTATTTATTTTCTTAGCGCCAAGGATTATTTGTTTCCTTGGGGTTTGAAACGAGTCGAGAATTTCCCACGGAGGCACTGGTTGCTCTGCGAGTCGACGCGGATCAGGAGGCTCTCATCAAGGAGTGTTTGTATCCGTGAGTTGAGGTGTTTGCTAGGAATTATTTGTTTCCCTAGCTCCAAGGATTATTTGTTTCCTTGGGGTTGAAACGAGTCGAGAATTTCCTACGGAGGCACTGGTTGCTTTGCGAGTCGACGCGAATCAGGAGTCTCTCGTCAAGGAGTGTTTGTATCCGTGAGTTGAGGTGTTTGCTAGGGATTATTTGTTTCCCTAGCGCCAAGGATTATTTGTTTCCTTAGGGTTGAAACGAGTCGAGAATTTCCTACGGAGGCACTGGTTGCTCTGCGAGTCGACGCGAATCAGGAGGCTCTCGTCAAGGAGTGTTTGTATCCGTGAGTTGAGGTATTTGCCGAAGACATTGGTTTCTTCGGAGTTGAGATGAATCGTCGAGATCTGGCTTCGTTTTCTGGCGGAGCCTGTTGGGAAAGTATGGTTCCCTCTTGTTTGTTTACGCCCTTGGATTGTATACAGGGATCGATGTGATCTTAACTGTAGGGCCAAAGTTTTATTATCATTTTTTTTATTTCCGCGATGCTCTATCATTTCAGCTTTATATCGCGAAGATCGCGATTGCCCAATCATTTTGGCTATTTTTCGCGGTGCCCAATCATTTCGGCTGTTTTTTTCGTTTTTACTCGCTGCTTTTTATTGCGAGTTGCCCAATTATTTCGGCTGTTTATTTCATTTTTACTCGCTGCTTTTTATTGCGAGTTGCCCAATCATTTCGGCTGTTTATTTCATTTTTACTCGCTGCTTTTTATTGCTAGTTGCCCAATCATTTCGGCTATTTTGTGTGCATACGTTTTTACTTGTTGCTTTTTACTGCAAGTTGCCCCATCATTTCGGCTATTTCGTATGCATGTGCGGCCTACTGGCTTTTTGCCGTAAACCTGGAATTAGACACCGATTTCGGCATCAGCACCGCTACAACTGGGATATTACCAGGAGCGAATCATCATCTGCCTCTGTCGATGTCGAACAAAGGTGGCTTAGCGACCAGGGTTAAGGTCCTGTCGGCTAAGGCTTTTGACTTCATAAGCCGTAAGGGTCTCACAAAGGTATTTCTCCCTACAAGTCGTGAGGATCTTGTAGGTGTATTTTCTCCTTAGGGATCGTGAGGATTCCTAAGTGTTTTGTTCTTCTGTAGGTCGTAAAGATCCTACAGGAGGGTTTTCTCCTCATAAATTGAGAGGACTTACAAGGGTTGTTCACCATGCGAACATATCCCCAGTCTCGGATGGGACTTAGTTAGGGAAATGTTTATTCGCGCCCGTGGATTGTATACAAGGGTCAGTATTGAGCCACTTGTAGGGCAATGTCGAATGTTGTGGGGGTTGCTTAAGCACAGGTTTAAGTCTCTGTAACTTAAGACTTTCAAATCTTACGAGCCGTGAGGGTCCCATAAAAGAATTCTCTTTACGAGTCGTGAGGATCTCGCAAGTGTAATTTCTCCTTAGGAATCATGAGGATTCCTAAGTGTGTTGTTCCTTTGTGAGTCGTAAGGATCTCACGCGGGTGGTTTCTCCTTACAAGGTCGAAAGGACCCTATAAGTGCCTTTTAACGAGGTTGCGCCCTTTCGGGTTTTCACAAACACTCGCCGATAGTCCTGCTGTTTTTACTCACGGAGCCCTTTCAGGTTTTCATCCGTGCCCATTTTGCTTATGGACTTACCGTTTTTTTTATTCCTTTTATTTTCTTCTCTTTTTTTTTACGAGGTCGCGCCCTTTCGGGTTTTCACGAACACTCACCGGTAGCCCTGCTGTTTTTACTCATGGAGCCCTTTCGGGTTTTCATCCGTGCCCTTTTTGCTTATGGACATACCGTATTTTTTTTTTTATTTTTTTATTATTTTTTATTTATATATATTTTTTATTTATATATATTTTTATCTCGTCAGCCTAAGAATGCTGCGGTAGTAGTTTAAGGACGTTTCGGTCCGCTATTAGTTTAAGGACGTTTCGGTCCGACATTGAGAAGGCTGGCTATTGCTTATAAAGCTTGAGCTTAGGAAGATAGCGAGCGGACATAGTTGTCGTCATCTATCATTGACCTAGGCTGTGGCTCATTAAGCGTAGTACTTCTTTAGGAAGCGACCGTTTATTGGCCTGAAAGGCCTTTCACCATGCATGTCCATGAGTAGATAGGCCCCACCCTGATAGACCTTATCTATGATATACGGGCCTTCGTAGTTTGGCTCGAATTTTCCCCGGTTGGCGCGATTGGGGATCATAGGCCTTTTGACCACTAGCACGAGTTCGCCTTGGCGGAATGTCCTCGGCCGGGTCAATGTTTCGTATGAGCGCGTCATCTTTGCTTTATAAGCTTCCAGATTTTGTTGTGCTATGAGCCGTGTTTCTTCAAGGGCATCAAGCTCCTCAAGCCGAAGGTGAGCGTTTTCTTCGTTCGTTAGCTCGTAGTGGACTGCCACTCGTAGAGAGGGTAACTCTATCTCGAGGGGGAGTACTGCTTCCGTCCCAAATACCATCGCGTACGGCGTTGTGTTCGTAGCTGTCTTGAACGTGGTTCGATACGCCCAGAGAGCTTCTTGCAGTCTCTCATGCCAGTCTCTCTTATTTCGGGACACCGTCTTTTTCATGATTTTCGTCAGGGTCTTGTTGAAGGCTTCAGCTAGACCATTAGCTCGCGGATTGTAAACTGAAGAATATCTCCAGTCTATATTGTGTCGCTGTGCGAAGTGACTGATCTTGTGGCTTCTGTAAGCTTGTCCGTTATCGGAGATGATCCGTCTTGGCGTTCCGAATCGATATATGACGTGCGTCCTGAAGAAATGAAGGATATTCCCCGTCTTCACTTCCCTCAGCGGTGTTGCCTCTGCCCATTTGGAGAAGTAGTCAGTCGTCGCCAGGATGAAACGATGTCCCCTGGACGATGCTGGTTCGATGGGGTCGACTATGTCAGTCCCCCATATTTCGAACGGCCAGCTAGCCACCGTTGGATGTAGTGGATTTGGATACTGGTGGATGAAGTCCCCATGAATTTGGCATGAGTGGCATTGCTTCGCATATTCGAGACAGTCTTTGATCATCGTGGGCCAGTAATAGCCCATTCGTTTGATCTTCAACTTCATCTTTGGGCCTGCTTGGTGAGATCCGCAGATTCCGTCATGAACTTCATGGACGACTCTTTTCGCTTCGTCAGGTCCCAGACATCTCAACCATAGGGAATCGAATGACCTCTTGTATAGAGTATCATTGACGAAGGCGAAAGACAGAGCTCATTTTATGAGCTGATGTCTTGCGGACGCTTCTTCAGGCATTCGGTGGGACTTAAAGTAGTCTATGAAGACTTCCCTCCAATCCTCGGCTTTTTCCCGGTCTTTTACTTGCAGAGTCATCTGCTCAGTCACTCCTTTCTCTTCGGATGATTCCGAAGATATTTCTGTTGGGGCAAGCACCCGACGGCTTTGTACCACGATTCTAACGTCATCGAGGTTCTCGTCAGCCAGTTCTTTAAGAAGTTTGGCCAACGCGTCTGCTTTGCTGTTTTCCGCGCGCGGTATGCTTTCCAAAGTATAAGAGGGAATTTGGGTCAACAGTTGTTTCACCTTTCCACCGTACTTCACCAACTCCGGTTTGCACGTTTGGTAGTCGCCGTTTACTTGACTAACGACCAGTTGAGAATCTCCATATATGAGGAGGTTTTTGATTCCCATGTCAATGGCGATCTCAAGGCCTGCAATCAAGGCTTCATATTCGGCTTCGTTATTCGTCCTCGGCTTTGCTAAGGAGAAGGCGAAGCGCATAATCCCTCATTGTGGAGTCACGAAGATGAGGCCTACCCCTGACTTGATTATAGGGGTACTTTGTTTGCGTTTTTTCATGGAAGATGCTCCGTCAAAATAAAGCTCCCATCGGGTATCACTACCGTCGATCGCATCAAACGCATGTTCGTCTGGAAGATCACAATTCAAAGGAGAATCGGCGGGTATCGGATGTTCAGTGAGGAAGTCGGCGATGGCCTGGTCTTTGACTGCCTTGAGAGGTTGATATGTTATCGAGAATTCCATCAAGAGCAGGGCCCATTTAGCGAGTCGTCCCGTCAATATGGCCTTCGACATCAAATATTTAAGAGGGTCGACCTTCGAAATGAGACGGACCTCATGCGCCAATGCATAGTGCCTGAGCTTTGTTATCGCGAAGATCAACGCCAGGCAATGTTTTTCAATGGGAGAGTAGTTGCTTTCTGCCCCCAGAAGAACTCGACTCAGGTAATAGAGAGCTCTTTCTTTCTCCTGATCATTCTCTTGTGCCCATAATGCGTCTAAGAAACCTTCGAGGGCGGTTGTATAAAGAATGAGAGGTTTTCCCTTAACCGGAGCAGCCAACACTGGCGGGTTCTGCAGATACTGTTTAATTTCGTCCAGCGCGCCCTGGCATTTTTGATCCCAGACGAATGGAGTTCCCTTCTTCATCAGGTGACTGTAAGGGCAGCACTTGCCAGAGAGGTTGGCTATAAATCGCCGAATATATGCGAGCTTTCCTTGGAGAGACCGCAACTGTTTGAGAGTTCTCGGCGGAGGCATTTCCATGATCGCCTTGATCTTAGACGAATCTATTTCGATGCCTCGGTGTCGGACGATGAATCCCAGGAATTTACCAGAAGAAACTCCGAATGCACACTTGAGAGGGTTCATCTTCAAGTTGTATTGTCGAAGGCGCTGAAATACGGTCTTCAGATGCTCGAGATGTTCCTCGTATGATTTGCTTTTAACCACGCGATCGTCGATATAACATTCGACGATTTCATGTATGAGGTCATCGAAGATCATCGTCATGGCTCTCTAGTAAGTGACACCGGCGTTCTTTAATCCGAAGGGCATCACTTTATAACAGAATATTCCCAAAGGAGTCCGAAAAGCGGTGTGCTTCTGGTCTTCGGGGTGCATCTTTATCTGATTATACCCTGATGAGCCGTCCATGAAGGAGAAAACCTCATGAGTGGACGTATTATCTATCATCAGTTCGGTGACTGGTACTGGTAAATCGTCCTTCGGGCAGGCTTTATTGAGATCCCGGAAGTCTACGCATATGTGCACTGTCCCATTTTTCTTCATCACCGGGACGATGTTGGCGATCCATTCCGGATATTGAACCTCCTGTATAGAGCCAGAGTCGATTAGCTTTTTGACCTCGGCGTTGATGCTCATCTCAAGCTCATGCCGCATTCTCCTCGGCGCCTGTTTGACTGGCTTGACGTCCGGGGATATCGCCAATTTGTGCACGGCAACTTCTAGATCTAGTCCCGGCATTTCGGAATAGTTCCATTCGAAGCAATCTCTATGCTGTATAAGAACGTCTTTTAACGCAGCCACCCTTTCTTCAGATAGCAGCTCGCTGGCAAATGTCGGTCGCGGGTCGTTTGGCATCCCCAACTCAATTTTCCTGAGGTTATCTGCAGTGGTATGTATTCCATCCTCCAGTTCTTTCGGAGCTGGCGGAAATTCTGAGATCACCTCATCATTGCTGTTTTCGAAACACCAGGGAAGATTGTCCGTGTTCTCGGACCCATCTTTTAATATTGTTATCATATGACAAGTGCGAATCCGCTTCCAATCCCAATGTGGAGTCGGTTCTGTTCTCGTGGCTTTGGGTTCGTGCTTCTGTGGCGGCGTTACCCTCCAGTTGTCAGACAGAGCGAACTTGCCGAGCTGGTACTGATCTTCGACCCAATTCTTAAAGGTGAAGCAGTCTTCGAGCGGGTGCCCTATTACTCGATGGTAAGAGCAATAGTTTGGGTCAGAGACTTCGCCTACTTGTTCGGGGTGCTTGGACTCCGGCAGTGTGAGCATCTGATGTTTTAGAGCAAGCTCAAGTATCTTCTTCGTCTTGTCCCGAGGAAACGAGTATGCTCGACCCATTTTCTTCATGAGGGACAGATCAATAACGCTCGACTCCCGCTTGCATGGCTTCTTATCCCCGCTTTGTTGCTATTGAGCCTCTTTTTGGCCTTTCGATTTGTTTCTGCCTCTGCGTCGAGCCTTTTTTATAACAGGTTGGCAGGGGGCGGCACTTTCATCTTTGACGGCCTGTTGAAGGAGGCATTGCGTTTTGGCCTTCTCGTAGATGGTCATCTCGCAGTTGTGATCATCTCGGACTTTTTGACCAGCTTCCCTTATAAGCCTGTCCATTTGTTCTTCAAACGACGGACCGGGCACTTTTGCATCTGGAACTTTTACTGGTTCAGGATTGGCGTCCTCCTGTTGAGCACCCGCTTTTTCATTGAAGTTGTGCACGACGTAACAGTCGCGGAGCAGCTCTCGTTTCTTGGAGCGAATGTATCCGAGCCCGATTGTCTCCATTCTCCCATTAGGCAGCTTGTGCTGAGTTACAGGGACGTTCCAGACCCTGTCATAGAATTTGTCCTTTCTAACGGTCTGTTTGAAGGGTATCCCTTGACGCTTCAACAGCCTCTTCAAGCCTTCTGTATAATATCTGGGTAGACGGATGGGTTGAAGCCTGTCCAACGTAGGATCCGCCCCGTGCCAGATTTCTTTCTCCACTTTGTTTTCTTCAGAGCGGTAGAATAGAATTGCTTTTTCACCTTCTCTCCTGGGAGGGATATAGAATGTCCGCAGCTCTTCTACACTGTAGATATTAAGTGCATCCAGTTCTCTATGATGTTTAGGCGGCACCATGGCAACTTGTAGACTTTGCTCTTCGTCAGGGGACGTTTGTATTGAAGGTCGAGCAGAGAATACAGCATGGACTTCATCTTCCGAGTCGCTACCAAAGATCAATGTAGGAGCCGATGGTCCCGGCTTGGTGTATTGGGGCGGATCCGAATACACTATCTCCTCTTCCTCCTCGGTATCACTGCCGAAGACAGGGATGGTAGCGTTAGTTTTATTCTCCGGCTTGTGATACCTTTCCGTGTCTTCGAAACTCGGTAAGAAGTATTTGGCATCTTCATATTTGCGAACTTCGTTTACGAAAAACGGATTCAATTCCCCCGTCACGGTATACTCGATACCATCCCTAAAATATTTCATACACTGATGCTGTGTAGAAGGGATGATCTTATACTCGTGTAACCATGGTCGGCCGAGCAGAGCGTTGTAGCACGTCTTGGCGTTTATGACGTGGAATTTAATGTCCGTGAAGAGCAGCCCGAAGCGTAGCGTTAGTATCACAGATCTAAGAGTCTTTGATGATTGGGAGTCGAACCCGGAGATGGTGATCTTGTCCCGAGAAAGGTGTTGAACGCTCATGCAGATTTCTTTTAACACCCGCACATTGAGTAGGTTAACAGACGACCCGTTATCGATCAGGATTTTGCCTATCTTTATATCATGGCAGTATCCCGAGACGTAGAGAGGGCGATTGTGTTCGCACGTCCCAAGTAGAAGGTCTTCATCGCCAAAAGCGACACCTGCCGTGTGCACATCCTCCAATTTATCCTTCATTTTTTCTTCGGCCAGGAAAGCTTGGAACTGCTCCGGGTCCTGTAGTGCCTTAATTAACGAATCTCTCGCCTCCTTTGATAGTAAAAGGGCGTCAAGAATGCTGAGCTGCGATGGTAGTTTCCTCAGATGCGCTAAGACGTTGTAATCCACCTTATTTTTCTTCGGTGGGTCTTTGGCAGCTAGCTCTTCCATGACTTGGTCATCTAGGGCAATGTCCTCAGAGACCTTTTCTTTCCATTTATCTTTTTTTTTGGGGGTCCGAGATTCTTTTCGGGCAGCGTCCGATTCCGCAGCCGGATATTTTCGCAGACCTTTGGCTCTTCTTCTTTTCCCGAAGTGGACTCTTTAAAGAGAGGGGCAAGTTCCAGCTCTTCATCAGAATCGCTTTCGAATGTAGGCACTTGTGACCTGCCGATGTTAACCATGCAACAATCGCCAGTAGTTCTTTTAAGCCCTTCGGTCGTATTTCTTCGCTCTCGACAAATTTTGGGCTTTTCCCGCTTGAAGCGTTGTCTATGAGCAACGTATCCTTGCCACCATTTATCGAAAGCTTTGCACTCTCGAGTGGGGTGCGAAACCTTCTGATGATATAAGCAATAGGAGGGGTGCATTTCTATTTCACCAGTAATTTTTCCTTCGGAGGATGGTGGATTCATGCCCATTGATATGGCCTTAGCAAACCTTTTCCTCATTTTAAATTGGCTTTTGTCGATGTTGGAGGCATTTTGCTCCAGCGGAATTGTCTCAGCTCTTTCATCAAGTCGCTGGCGTTTGTCCCTTTCAAATATGACCGCTTCGCGTTTCCGATCAGCTTTACTTTTTAAGAGAGCTTATTGAGGAATGCGTCAATTACTTCATCCGATGGCCCCAGAATTTTTGGTTCGGGATCTGCCCCCGGCGTTTCAGTACAAGGGGTCTCCTCATCATCCATGAATGAGTGGGAAATCACATGACAGCTCGCCATGCATTCTTCAGAATCATCAGACGAACTTTCTCCCTCATCTTCCTCTTGAAAGACGTGATTGAGGAATTCTTGGAATGTAATGGGAGTCCGTGCCTTCTGGTTGTATTCCTCCAGCGCGTCAATTTGTTTTTGCAAGTCCGTGCGCTTGTTGCCAGGCTTCACGGGCTTCTTTGACTTCTTTTTCTTCTTCTTTGAAGATTTCAACGGCTGGTTATGAATGCTTGAGCCACCTCCATCGGTCTTTTGAATTGGACAAGGCTTCAACATCCCTTCGATGATCTGCGGCTCCAACGGGTTCTTCCACTTGATCGCTGGGCATGTTTGAAGATCGTTTAGCATCCTCTTTGTCTTGGCTGATAATACAACCTCCCAAGGAGCTTCTTCAACGACGGAGCATGTTGCCCCTGGCGTATTCGTCCCCTTAGATGTATGGGTCTGCGAGGGATTCACCTTCCATTTGTCAGATAACCCGAATTTGCCCTGTCGGTACTGGTTTTCAAGCCAATTTTTGAAAACGTAGCAATCTTCGATCGGATGGCCCAGTACTCGATGATAAGGACAGTAGTTGGTGTTGGATATAGTGCCCTCAGAGTCAATTATTAGATCACAGGCACGTGATTGCAATGATTGAGGAGGACCTATGCCGGTAGGACAGTCTTACTCGAGATGATAGTATGCTATCTGGTTTATCTTTATCATCGTGTACTGCTTTAGATGACCTTACGAGTCGCTATTACACGTTGATAGAGCCCCTAGGATTCTTTCTTGACTATCAGCAGTATGAGGGCGACCATATACGTGAGAGCTGGAGTCTATAAGCACATCCTTAAAAGGTCCCTAGTCGTGGGAGTTTCGAGACAGGGCATCGATTCTCCAGAGTAGACTAGTGTATACAGTCGAGACCCCGACGAGGGGCGGTGGCCGGTCTCACAAGCCACTGGTGTCAGTTGGTTCACCTAAGATGTATACAGGTGCTCATTGGGTTATGAGTACACCGGACAGGACTCGCCGGGAACCTGCTAGTTGGTATTATACCTGACGTCAGATAGCAGTTCCCTGGTGACATGTGTATAGGTTAGTTCATCGACCTGAGATCGTCATTTGTCTCGTGTGAGTTCCCACTGTGCTTTGATTACTACCCTACCACGCTCAAAGGAGACGTGCAAACAGGTTTTAGTTGGGTACAGTCCCGAGCCACATGGAGGCAGTGAGCGGATCTGCAGGGGTTCATCTCTTCCGGTATTGGGGGTGAGGTCGCGCTGTGTCTAGAAAAGCCAGTACATGAAAATTCCGTGGCCAAGGCAGGAGATTTGCTGGTAGGTATTCCAGTAGTATCTCAGGGTGTTCTGGGCTACACTCCGACACGACTTGTACCGCTATTGGTGGTCTGACTTTTACAAACCCCCTAGGCCCGCCATGCGATGCTCATAGACGAACGGACCGGACTGTATGGATATTGTCACTGACAGGCTCAGTAAGGTGTCAAGATGAGTTTGCTCATCGACGTCCCTTTTGGTCAATAGCTGGTGGCCCGTCACGTATGGCTGATACCTCTGACGTGCTAGTGGTTAAATTCACAGCCATAGTATTGACGAGTCTTTAGAGTCCACCACACACACAGTTACTCAGGTTTCGGGCGAAACACTGTAGAGGCCGTATGGAGATATGGCAGGGTTCGATCAGATACGTGCGGTATTGCACGGATCGTGATTGGATGGTTTTTTTACTAGCCGGCTTTGGCTTAAGCCGGATCCTAGTATTAGATAGTGTAGATTTTGTCTCTTTGCATTTGTGTTCAGTGGGAATACAAATGCGGGCATGTATTTGCAGTAGTAGGGTTTTCCTGTAATTTATTACGGGATCAGTTTTCTGAAGTTGCCAGTTTGCATTCCGTTCCAGCCGGTTTTCTTTTATTCCTTCACGGCCGGACTTTTCGTTGGAGGGTGTTATTTGTGCTTTGCAAATAATATTTTGTGGAGGAGTTTCTTGCATATTTGTGGTCTCTTCATCATGAGATGCTTTTCTTGTCCATTTGATTGCTTTCATGTGATGGTTGTTTGATTTGATGAGAAGAGAATTGAGTGTGACTTTTTCTACACATATTAATCCCCTTTTCTCCTCTTATTATTATTCATTCTTTTTCTCACCATGGAGTTGAGGGGCCGGCCACTTGAGGGGAGAGGATGAGTGAGGTTTATTTTTGAGTGGTGCCATTATTCTTCATCTCACGCTCTTGCTAGGAAAATTGAAAGCATCAATTTTCCTTAACCTTTTTCCTCCACATCCATGGCATCTTCCAAAGACCCCAAAAGAGACACAGTCTACTACACTATATCTACAGCAAAATCTTGGACGCGTCGGCTAGCCAACTTCGCGCCTGAGTTGCCTCGGTCCAGAGGTGGGAGCCCATAAACGAACCCGGCTACGTGGTGCCCTTTCCGACGAGGACGTGACGGACGGAGATTCCGCGGGAGATCGGAGTGGAGACGAAGACCGAAGGACACGGATCGCTTGGTATAGCTTCTCTACTCTTTTCTTGTTTGCTAGCAGCTAGGTTAATGGCCCGATCCGGGTTAAAAGTGCGCGGTGGTGCCGGTTCAATAGTTTTTGAAAGTTTTCGTTTCCGCATTCCGGCGTCGGATCGACGGCCGGGGCGCCGCCGCGGACTTACACTGGTATCAGAGCCACGCCGTTAACCTAGTCTAGCTTGCTCTAGTATGTTTAAAGACTCGATCGAACAAAATCCCAAAAACCGTATTTTTTGTGCATGTGTTCTCTGTCAAAATTTTTTCAGCTCCAAAAATTTTTCAGGTTGTTGCAGAAACATGTGCAGAGAATTCTATGAACACTGCAAAATTTTGGTGACCTAATTCGTCTATACGGCCGCGGAACCGCGGCCAAAACCCCACTTTGGCCGCGGTTCCGCCTCAGTAATATAGTTTCGTTGCACCATTTTTTTTCCAGTGGGTCCTAGTCTGAGAAATGGGGTTTTTGGAACATTCTTTTTGGGCCCAGATTTTCTGTAAGTGCTACAGTACTGCTTGGGGCCCACTTGGATAATTTTTGATTGATCGAAAAGTTTAAACATGTTAGTTCACAGTATTTACATTGTATCTGCGACCGTGAATGCCACTCGATCTGTAAATCCTGTCTATCTGCTATAGCCCGGTTAGACGGATTTGCGAACGTGACATTCACGTTGATGTTCTGTGTTGTTGCGGATCGGTCGTGGGGGATAGCCTGGATGCAATGTTAGTACAATTTTGTTTTATATGTACATTTGATATTGCGGGGCGAGCGTCCGACATGTGGACTGCCGTCACTGCCTGTTTGTATTATTCTTTTGGGGCACGACCGGGTCGAGGTCGATGTACCCGTTGTATGTATATTTTACTTTATGTACTAGGATTACCCCGCGGAAGGGTGCACGGATAGCCGGATTCTAGAGGGCAACGGGCCCGTATCTCATGGCTTTGAGACGGAGGGGGCTTCACTCTAGAATTGGCGGGCTATTCGCCGCACTCGTAGGGGGTATAGGTTGACCCAGGAGGGGTGCCCAAGTTACCGGATTCCGTGAAGTGCTGGGTGGTCCATTCACGTTGCTGAAGGGGGCTGCCTCGCTTCAGGTTTTGGCGGGTAACTTGCCGCGCCCGTAGGGGTCTAGGATTTCATTGCACAGGCTATCCACACGACCAGGGGAACGTCGGGTTTCAGTAGCGGCTCTATGAAACCCGGGGATCCCAGATATCTGTATTGTTCTGTGATGCTGCAATTTTTATCACGCCTTGAGCGAAAATTATATATTATATATATACTTGTAGATGTTGTATATGTTTTGCATCCGCGCTAGTCCAATCCCTGCTCTGTCGTTAGTTATCTAACCTAACGGGTGATGACGGGACCCAGTGGCGAATGCGGATGGCATATACGTACGTCGTTATTTTCGTTCTTTGTGGTGTGATCAATTGATGGGAGTACGTTGATTCGGATCAATGCAAGATAAACAAACCTATTCTGATATTATTGGAACATTTTTCAAAAAGCTGTTATTGCAAGGACGTTCTCTTTTGTTTTGCATCGTGGTATTCAGTTGGAATATCTTGCTCCTCAGTCGATGAGGCAAGGGCCGAGATCCCTTCACCGGGAGTGGCCCCTTGGACAGAAGTTTTCATCAGGGCAATAACTTCACTATAACCGATTACTTTTTCTTTGCATCGTGGTATTCAGTTGGAATATCCTGCACCCCATCCTACGGGGAAACAGCCGAGATCCCTTCACCGGGAGTGACCTCTTTAGCAAAGGTTTTCGTTACTATATTTTTAAAAGCTATCCGGTTCCTTCAACGATATCAAGTTCATTACGTTAAAGGTTTTCGCCAGAAACCATTCGTAGCCCTCCGTCATTTCAGAACGGTAGCACTTAGTACTCATGCTATGTATGTTGGCCTTCGTCAAAGCATAGTGTATGGTAGCTATTTGTTACTTTTCTGCAGCATAGATAGATGCGTTTGTTTGGGACAGTCGTATTACTATTTTGACCTTCGTCAAGGGTATGTACGGGTGGGTCCAAATTAACCTGGATAATGACGGGTAGAACTTGACATGTGACTTATGATATGTTGGCCTTCGTCAAGGTCATAAGAGCATGGGGCAAAAATCCACATCGGGAGTTTCTAAAGAAACTGAAACTTGCCAGATATGCGCATACCTTCTGGAGTGTGATAACGTGAGCGGATTCCGTCACCTTATCATGCGATGATAGTTGGATCCCGATTCCCACTGATGAGTTGGTTTACTCCTCGGGTGATCCCGGCTAATTCTTCTTTCAGGTTTGGGGAAGAATTTGACGTTACAGTGGGAGGTTTCCAGATTAGATAAAGTGATAACCATTCTGATCTAGGTTAGAGTGCATGCTGAGTGTTTCTTTTCTCTCTCTCTTTGGCAGCGACCTTTGACCCGACCCTAGACTATGACTCAGTGACCAAGTTGACCGAACCTTCTTAACACTGGCTTTTGGATTGTCAGAGTTGCAAACCTCTTTGCCACTCTTACTTTTACCCTTTTCTCCAGAACACCCCGTATTACTACGAACGTCCACTTCCATTGGACAAAACCATCGTATGGTTATATACGAACTCGAAGGAATTTATTCGAGGATGGTTTCCGGTTCTGGAGAAAACGAATAGGACTATTCAGTTGTCTTTTCCTTTTACCTTCTCTCAGGTTGCGAGTACTCCTTGGTTTAGGAGATAGTACACCTATTACGCAAATTGGATAGTCTTCTTCCAAACCTTAGGCTGGTGCCAAACGGTAGGGAATGAAGAAAACCAATTAGCCTAAATGGTGTACAGAAGGTATTAAGTTAAGACAAAGAAAGGGATTGGTAAGAGGGCAAAGTAAATTGCGACCGCTATTCACGACCAAACCAAGTATTTCTTCGTCAATCCTAAATTGCCTTTGTATTTCTCCAGGACACTCCGTATCACTACGAAGATCCTAAGTTTATTGGATAATCCATCATATGGTTATATACGAACTCGAAAGGAACTTGTTCCAGTTCGGGGATGGATCCTGGTTCAGGGGAAATAGGAATAAGGTTCATTCGGTTGTCTTTTATCTTCACCTTCTCTCGCATTGCGAGTGCTCCTAAGATTAGGACAGTACACCCATTATGCTGATTGTATAGTCTTCTTCCAAACCATAGGCTGGTGCCGAACGGTAGGGAAGGAAGAAAACCATTTGGCCTAAAGGGGTGTACAGAAGGTAATGACTAAAGACATATAAAGGGATTTGGAGAGATGACAAAGAATTATATGGTTACAGTTGTGAATCTGGATAATGGAAGAGGCATTACTAGGAATACCAGGATACCCCATCGAAACATTTCAATGTTTCAGTTTCACTGTGTACTTTTAAAGGAAAACTGATTTCCCAATTAGACACTTGCTCCAGGGTATGTATTTACCAGGTTTGATTCTCTCATCTGTATGGTTTTACAGATGATGAGTGGGAGTAAGTTATTGGGAATTAGGTGATCATCCTCATTATATCAGAATTCGTTGTAATTGGTGATATTTGAGGAAGTCTCCTGGGTCGTTTTCCGGTCGGCAAATATTTGGTTTTGAATATCCGTTGTTATGCACCAATTTCAAATTGATATATCTGTACGTCTATTTTTATAGAGTGAGATATTTCTTTTTGAAATTATGTATATGACATTTACCTATATCAGTAGATGGTTAGGTAAGGAGCATTGAACAGCGGTGTAATTCTTCTTAACCATAAGTACAGTTTTCAACCTACGACACACAGTGAATGAGTTACTAGGCTCAGGGGACTTATACAGAGTATTGTATATTGTCCAGTGTCCATTAGGACAGAGGGGTTGGTCCTCGTATTATATTTGGTTTACTTATGACTTCTCTAGTTCTTAGACAAGTGTTTCGTGGAAACACAGGGTCTAAGTTTTGAGAAGTTATAGGTATAAGAGTAAAGTAGAGAACCAGGTATTGCAAGTATCGGGATTCTTCAAGGTGATCGAAGATGTAGATACTTGTGAATGGTATTCAGTTGATAGTAATGATTAAGAGAACTAGCTTCTCTTTCAGGTTACTCATAATTGGAAGTATTCCTAAGTTGAGTAACGCTGATTGGCCTCTTTCCATTTAGTTGACATGCACTGGAGACAGCTGCATGATTTGAATCTGGTTCAATTAAATCAGTGCCTCTGTTTCTATATTGGATATAGAACAGTTCATATCTTGACATTGTTAAGATACGGGGAGTTGTCCGGCTTATGCTTAAAACCAGACTCCGGATAACTCAAGGCACGTTTCAGTAATGGCTGTTTGTGAGTTGACCCGGGCTATGACGAGGGTTGACTTTCTACCATCTGGAAAATCAATAGTGATATTGTTCTTGACTCGCCACAGTTTTAATAAAAATGGATTTTTTTTTCAGAAAACAGTAGTGGGAGTATAGTAGAACTGGAAGTGATTCCAGAACCGCAAACGATTACTGAAGATTTGATAAGAACTTAAAGATTCAATTTGGTTTGACATTCCATTGGCCACTCCGCAGATATGGTGGGTAACCTCAGGCACCCGAGAGGTACTTCGGTATGCTCAGGGACGGTGGCAGGGAGGTTCTTGCTTACCCAGACATGCCATTGCTGTTGTTCCAGACTGTGAGACCCGGTAGGAGGATGAGTATAGCGTCGTTCTAAAATAGCTTTAGAAGTGTACGTCTATATGACTTTGCCAGAGGGTTGTCGTAGTCAGTGGGAGCAGCGGAAGCATTGGTGGACAGGTGGCTTATGTCTATTTATAGACTAAAGCAGATGTAGCGGAGATAGATCATCTATTTCTGATGTGACAGTCATAGGTTTGACTTCATCAGAATAGAGGATGGATCTGTTAAGAAGGTAGTAGGGTGTGATGTCCTGGTATTTGGATGACATACACAGAGTAGGAAGTGATATTCCTATACTACGGTCAGTTATACTTTGGTTGTCACACAGTGGTTTCTCCACACAGGACTTGGATATTATATCAAGACATTCTGGTTACTAGATCTATAGATCTAGATTTAGGTGGTTTCCCAATCTGGGTACTTAGACAACATTCTATGAGTATTTAGAATGGACGACTTCTGGCACGGTAGTGTACCTGCAGGTGATGGAGTCACCCTCCCTAAAGGTGTCTTACAGACTAAAGTAGAGAGGGATGTACATGATTGGCAGATCACTTGCTTAGGCAATTGAGTTGATCATGAGATGTCAAGTACCACACCAGATGTTGTTCTTGCAGTAGATACAATAAGTTGACATTGATCCAATCCTGGAGAAACATTCGGAAGCAGTTGTAGAACATAAGTGGATGTTCTAGGGATATGATAACGGCAGCCTCCTTCGGGAAACAGTTATCATTCCAGGCCTCCAAGGTGACATGGATGACAGAGTGACTGTCAGAGTTATAGCTTTCCCTCTGACGAGGGGCAGTATTTTGGACAGATGGTCCAGGTGGATACTGAGGGAAGGTATGGCGCAGGATACTGATTAAGTTCAGTTGTCGATACAGTCTAAGAGGTTTGGATTTGGAGTTCATTTGTGAACTAGGTCCCATCAGACATCCAGACATTCTAAGACAGGTATTGCTCATTTTGGGAGATGTCTTTCTCCGCGAACTTGAGATATAGAGAGACATAGAAAGAGACATCAAAGCGGATCCACTCACTGAGGTTATTCCTCGAACACAATAGTTTCGCAAACGAGCTTTGTGAGACTGACTAGTAGAGGAGTTGGGTGTTCGGTATCACACGGGTTGTGAGTATGCGACATCGCAATAATTAGCCTTAAGTGCAAGTGGGAGATTGTTGGATATAGTGCCCTCAGAGTCAATTATTGGATCACAGGCACGTGATTGCAATGATTGAGGAGGACCTATGCCGGTAGGACAGTCTTACTCGAGATGATAGTATGCTATCTGGTTTATCTTTATCATCGTGTACTGCTTTAGGTGACCTTACGAGTCGCTATTACACGTTGATAGAGCCCCTAGGATTCTTGCTTGACTACCAGCAGTATGAGGGCGATCATATACGTGAGAGCTGGAGTCTATAAGCACATCCTTAAAAGGTCCCTAGTCGTGGGAGTTTCGAGACAGGGCATCGATTCTCCAGAGTAGACTAGTGTATACAGTCGAGACCCCGACGAGAGGCGGTGGCCGGTCTCACAAGCCACTGGTGTCAGTTGGTTCACCTAAGATGTATACAGGTGCTCATTGGGTTATGAGTACACCGGACAGGACTCGCCGGGAACCTGCTAGTTGGTATTATACCTGACGTCAGATAGCAGTTCCCTGGTGACATATGTAAAGGTTAGTTCATCGACCTGAGATCGTCATTTGTCTCGTGTGAGTTCCCACTGTGCTTTGATTACTACCCTACCACGCTCAAAGGAGACGTGCAAACAGGTTTTATTTGGGTACAGTCCCGAGCCACATGGAGACAGTGAGTGGATCTGCAGGGGTTCGTCTCTCCCGGAATGGGGGTGAGTTCGCGCTGTGTCTAGGAGAGCCAGTACATGAAAAGTCCTTGGCCAAGGCAGGAGATTTGCTGTTAGGTATTCCAGTAGTATCTCAGGGTGTTCTGGGCTACACTCCGACACGACTTGTACCGCTATTGGGGGTCTGACTTTTACCAACCCCCTAGGCCCGCCATGCGATACTCATAGACGAACGGACCGGACTGTACGGATATTGTCACTGACAGGCTCAGTAGGGTGTCAGGATGAGTTTGCTCATCGACGTCCCTTTTGGTCAATAGCTGGTGGCCCGTCACGTATGGCTGATACCTCTGACGTGCTAGTGGTTAAATCCACAGCCATAGTATTGACGAGTCTTTAGAGTCCACCACACACACAGTTACTCAGGTTTCGGGCGAAACGCTGTAGAGACCGTATGAAGATATGGCAGGGTTCGATCAGATACGTGCGGTATTGCACGGATCGTGATCGGACGGTTTTTTTACTAGCCGGCTTTGGCTTAAGCCGGATTCTAGTATTAGATAGTGTAGATTTTGTCTCTTTGCATTTGTGTTCAGTGGGAATACAAATGCGGGCATGTATTTGCAGTAGTAGGGTTTTCCTGTAATTTATAACGGGATCAGTTTTCTGAAGTTGCCAGTTTGCATTCCGTTCCAGCCGGTTTTCTTTTATTCCTTAACGGCCGGACTTTTCGTTGGAGGGGGTTATTTGCGCTTTGGAAATAACATTTTGTGGAGGAGTTTCTTGCATATTTGTGGCTTCTTCATTATGAGATGCTTTTCTTGTCCATTTGATTGCTTTCATGTGATGGTTGTTTGATTTGATGAGAAGAGAATTGAGTGTGACTTTTTCTACACATATTAATCCCCTTTTCTCCTCTTATTATTATTCATTCTTTTTCCCACCATGGAGTTGAGGGGCCGGCCACTTGAGGGGAGAGGATGAGTGAGGTTTATTTTTGAGTGGTGCCATTATTCTTCATCTCACGCTCTTGCTAGGAAAATTGAAAGCATCAATTTTCCTTAACCTTTTTCCTCCACATCCATGGCATCTTCCAAAGACTCCAAAAGAGACACAACCTACTACACTATATCTATAGCAAAATCTTGGACGCGTCGGCTAGCCAACTTCGCGCCCGAGTTGCCTCGGTCCAGAGGTGGGAGCCCGTAAACGAACCCGGCTACGTGGTGCCCTTTCCGACGAGGACGTGAGGGACGGAGATTCCGCGGGAGATCGAAGTGGAGACGAAGACCGAAGGACACGGATCGCTTGGTATAGCTTCTCTACTCTTTTCTTGTTTGCTAGCAGCTAGGTTAATGGCCCGATCCGGGTTAAAAGTGCGTGGTGGTACCGGTTCAATAGTTTTTGAAAGTTTTCGTTTCCGCATTCCGGCGTCGGATCGATGGCCGGGGCGCCGCCGCGGACTTACAGTTGGGCTCGTTGACATCACTTGGTTGCAACGGACGTTTTGGATCCGACAGATTTATGAGTCGGTTGCGCAACGCCAGCTCGAATAACCTTCTCGTTTTATCGCGGGGAAAAGAGTAAGAACGTCCTAGTCTCTCTTCAAGGGCCACGTACGGGCGCATATTATTTTGACGAACAACTGGCTTCGAGTCGCTCGGTTGTTGTTGAGCATTAGCGACAACGATCTCTTTTCCCTTCCCTTTGTCATTTCGGGAGTCCGGCTTTGGAAAAGGGGGTTTATGGCCCATCTGGTCCATTTGCGCTAGCTTGTCAATCAAGGCCTGGAAGGTGGTCGGCTTGAAAAATATCATAAATTGTGAGATGGTTGCTTGCGGATCAAGGGTTCCCACAAACATACCCACTGCGGGAGCTTCTTCAATGCGCTGCTCACACTTCGACCACAAGTTCCATCACCGTATAGCATATTGAACCCATGTCTCGCCTGGCTTTACCCTGGCGTTAATCAGTGCCGTCATTGGGGTACGTTCACTGGCGCTTGCAAAACGCTGAGTAAACAACAGCTCCATCTCCGCGAAGGTCTTGATAGAGTCATTCGGGAGCTCAGAGTACCACTCGAACGCCGTATCTGATAAACTTCCAACAAACTGACGAAGCAAAAGCTTGTCATCACCGCCGGTGTTGCCGCAGAGTGCCCTGAACTGGGCAACATGCTGATGAGGATTGCCCGTCCCCTTGTAGACATGGAACTTGGGAATTGTGTAACCCGGCGGGTACTTGATTTGGTCGTACCAACTTGGATATGGCCGCCCCGTTTTTACGACCTGGCCGGCCGCTTCAGTCGCATGATGAACCCGTATTTGCTGGGCTATGTACTCGTCCAAATCAGCTTTAGAGATTGTATCTTCTTTAGCCGTGGACAGAGTGGGCGGAGGATTTGATGTCTCTCCCCTATCGTCTCCAAGGACGATCGGGGGCTCTTCAGCCGAAGGATCTTGTTGTATCATCATCCCTATCATGTCTTGGAAGAGGAGGCCCATACCCTGTATGTTGGCTGCTTGTTCAGCAGCCTCTTTGTCCTTCTTCTCCAATATTCGACGAAGGAATTCGGCGTCGGTTTCTTCCTCCTGGCGTTCATCCGAGGATGTTTCAGGGTTTTCTTTTGGCCCTGTAAGTGCGGCCATAGCGTTCATCATTTCTTGGAGCTTCTGCTGCTTCTCCTGCGCCTTGGTCACTGATCGCGTAAGCGGTCGATGATCCGTAGATATGCGACTGTCCTCTTTACCAGATGCCACATAGACGGTATGAACTACAATGCCCCCTGACTTAGGGCGTTTGGGTTCACCACCTTTGATATTCGTCGTCGGCGTTGGCACTTTCTCCGGCCTTCTTCTTTTATGGGCCGTAGAAGTTGAGGGGGCCGTTGCTTTGGGCACCCAAGCGGTCGTCGCCTTTCGTTGCTTGACCAGAGGATTTTCTTCCTGCCGACCTTTCGACTTCTTGTGCTGGCGAGAGAAGTTAGGATCAATGACAGATTCTCGGACTCGTCGCCATGTCTTGTAGATCCTGGAGGACAGCGATTGAGGAGGCTGCTCCGGCTTTTCTGTTTCCACGGCAGTCTCTACCGGTGGAGGAGATCTTCTGAGCATCGCAGTTGGTGAGTTCCTGCGTACCCTATTCAGCAGCTCAAAGCTGTTCCCGGTTGGAACAGCAGCATTGACTTCCGCCGTTGGAGCTGGTGGAGTCATCCCAGAAGGGGAGTTGCCCCCAGTCTTCCTTACCCGGCGCCAGTGGCGTCGTCGGGCACGACGAGTCGTCGGTATTGGTTCAGAAACAGAAACAGCTTCTTCTTGCCACCTGTTCGGGTGTGGGGCGGTTGCCGGTGTCAGCCTATCGAAGACTGATGTCTTTTGAGCAGCAAGAGTAGGAGTGGGAGTTGGGACGGTCAATCTTGTAAAGACCGATTTCTTAGCAGGAGAAGCCGCTTTGACGACTTCAAGAGCAGGTTTGGGTACTCCTTTTGGAATAACCTTTTCTGAGACTGCACGCTTCATTGCGGGTCTGCGAGAGTTTTGGCCCAATCTGGAGAAGACCGAGGCACTGGTGTTGGGCGACCCGTTGAGAGGGGCCGCAGTAACTGAAAGTCGATCGAAGACCGACTTCTTAGGAGCTTCTTGTACGGGCACGGGGGTGCTAAAGCTTGTTGGCGGAAGCATGGTTCCGAAAAACAACCCCGTGGTGGCTTGAGTAATCTGCTCCACGGGCATGGTGAACAGAGAGGCTGCTTGGGGCCCATAAGTTATGCCCCCAGTTGAGGCCGGACGCGAGCTGCAGCTGCAGTTGGAGCACTTCGAACAAGTTGAGGCCATCGATGCTTGATTTCTCTTCTGCACCAAGCAAGAGACCAAATCTTAGTAACTTGAAAATCCGAAGGAAACCATTTAACAAACCGCGATTGGTTCACGAAGACGACACACGAAGTGTGGAGTGGAAAGAGGAAAAGGTCCCACCGGGCGTGCCAGAATCTGTTCCCCTCCGAATGGCGGCCGACGACACGAGAGGACGTCTAGCCTGAGATTCGGGGCAGATGCTATATGGTTTTATCTGTCTACCTCTCCGAAGATGCCAAGTTGATTTATGGCACCATGTATCGGAGGTTTAGACGGATGCGGCCGATGTAGCAGACTTCGTCAGATTCTCCCTCGCTTGAGGGGTTTTTGATTGTGGGGACGCTCTTCCCTGCAGGCGCAAGCCCTTGCAGTTAATTACGCTACCGCATCGCGGTAACAACTTTCTCCTTCTCCAGAATTTCACTTCGTGTCGTGGGTGTTTGTTTTGTTTGTGGTTGCCCGTGGATTGTATACGGAGACTGAGTAATGTCGTTGCCCGTAGGACGTGGATTAGTCCAAATCCGTATTTACTTAGATTTGAGTTTGGTGTTTTTAGTTTAAGGATACGTTAGCCGCATTTGAGACTAAGATCAACTTAAACGTTCGTTAAGGATACGTTAGTCTGATTTGAGACTAAGATCAACTTAACGGGATCGTCTAGATCCATTTCCAGGTTAAGGACATAGTGGTCCATTTAATATATGGCCGTCGGGACCCGTCACCTCTCTGACGACGTTGAAGGATTACAACGACATGTGTCAGAGGAGTTCGGAGATGTGCTCTTGAACCAAAGTTGATTGGGGGTCTTATAGTCCAATTTGGGACTAAAGTCTATTTGAATGTTTAAGGATACGTTAGCCATATTTGAGGCTAAGATCAACTTAAACGGGATCGTTTAGATCCGACAAAAGAGCATTTGGGAGCTCTATTGTTCCAGTTTAGGGACGTGGTGGTCCATAGGTAGTTTAGGAACATTGCGGTCCATTGGTAGTTTAAGGACATTGCGGTCCATATTCCAGTTTAGGGACATAGTGGTCCATATTCCAGTTTAGGGATGTGGTGGTCCATATTCCAGTTTAGGGACGTGGTGGTCTATATTCCATTTTAGGGACGTAGTGGTCCGACATTAGTTTAAGGACGTTTCGGTCCAATATTAGTTTAAGGACGTTTCGGTCCAATATTAGTTTAAGGACGTTTCGGTCCATATTCATGTGTGGTCGTTGGGACCCGTCGCCTCTCTGACTTCGTTGAAGGATTACAACGATGGGTGTCAGAGGAGTTCGGAGATGTACCTTCGAACCGGTCATAAATTGATTTAAGAGAGCAGTCTTGCTCATTTAGTTTAAGGACTTACGGCCAAAATTGGGCTAAGTCCAGTTTAAAATGTCCACATTTTGTTTGCATTTGGCCTTTGTCTGGGCTTTCCCCTTTTTAGAATAATGCGTAGCATTACTTCAGGCCATTTATGCCTATTTTGACTGGGCTCTGCCCTTTTTATTATAATGCAGAGCATTTGTTTTGGTCCATTAGACCTCTCAATTGGGCTCTGCCCCTTTAAATGATGGATAGCATTTTTATTATTTTGTTTGGGCTCTGCCCATTTATAAATGATGCAGGGCATCAATTTAATTAGGCCTGCTTGGTCTTTTTGATTTGGGCCTGGCCCTTCAGGAAATGCATTGCATTTTCAGGCGCTTTGCGCCAATCAGAGAGCGCAAGCGCTTGTAGTGTTGACACGTGTCGCGCATGCGCAGTGCCCTGCGCTAGTGCGCTGCGCTTGTGCGCTGTGCTTGCGCTGCTGACACGTGGCGCACTCTGGTGTGTTGCGCCAATTACAGAGAGCAAAGCTCTATCTCAAAGCAGATAGCGCAAGTAGTTCAGATGTTGACACGTGGCGCTCTCCCAAGAGCGCAACAGCGCAGTTTGCAAGTGCAAAGCACTATGATTTGGGAATCTTTTTAGATTCAAGAACCAATGGTTCATAAAAGTGCAAAGCACTATTTTTTTTATTTTTGTTTTTTCCTGTTTAAAGAACCAGTGGTTCATGAGAAGTGCAAAGCACTATATTTTTTTTATATGAAGATCATTGATCTGGTCTTTAGATCAATGATCTATTAGAACAAATTTCTTCTTTTTTGTGAAGGTTTTTACCTTTTTCTTGGAATTTTTTCTCAGAATTCTCTCTGTTTGAAGCTTCTTGATTTTTTTCAAGAAATGTTGATGCCTTTGAATTGAGGTCTAGGGTCCTTTTATAGTGCGTATAAATTAGTTAAATTTGTTAAAGAGATCTTTCTCTGAGTGATTTGGGGAATTTTCCCGACCGTTGGATCTTTGATCTAAGGGCTTCTGTTTTACAGAAGAAAATCTACTTGTTTTAATAAGAACAGAAAAGTTTTCTTTAGAATTTTAATTCTGTTTGGCGCAAATACCCCAGCGCGTGACACGTGTCGTGCAGCGCACAGCGCAGCGCAACTGCGCTAGCGCATCTGCGCTGACACGTGTCGCGCAGCGCAGTGCTTGCGCAACTGAAGCGTTGCTTCCTTTAATTTTAGTTTAAATAGAGCTTTGCTCTGATTGGGCGCGCCTTCTTGGGCGCTGTGCTGACGTATCAGCGCCTGACATGTGGCGCGTTGCGCCCGAGATTTGAAGCGTTGCTTCAAAATTTTGAATTTTGAATTTCAACAGAGCTTTGCTCTGATTGTGGGAAATAAATAGAATACAGTATCACATACTGGTATTATTCTCGGTCCCGCACATATCTCATATGCGCTCCTATTTCGTTTCGCTTGAGCCAGGAAACCTCTGTGTAGGACTCTAAAGACTCGTCAATACGCCGGCAGTAGGTGGTGATCATATCAATCACCCACAAGCCGCAAGTGGTCTGCTAAACGTAACGGCCATCCGGGTATTGAGCGATCAGAAGATCAACGAGCAAGCCTGCTCACACTCCTGCGAATCCAATCAGTAACACTTACCGTACAGTCCGGTCTGTTCGTCTGATATATCGCATATCTCGCCTAGGGGTGGTAAACGTCAGACCCCAGTAGCTTGATAAGTCATGCCGATGTAAGGTCCATAACAAGCATGAAACTACTGATAACACTTACCAGTAAATCAGTGCAACCCTGGCCAGGGATTTCCAGTTATGGCCTGTCAAGCATAGCGCAACATCAACCCCCAATACCGGGAGAGACGAATCCCCTCCTATCGCTCATTGCCTCCATGTGAATCGGGACTGTACCCAAAAACCACCTGTTTGCATGACTCAGTAGAGCCGTGGTAGGGTGGAAATCAAAGCACAGTAGGAGACACACAAGACTCTATGACGATCTCGGGTCAACAGACTAAGCTGTACCAGTGTCACCAGAGAACTGCCATCTGACGTGAGGTATAATACCATCTGGGAGTTTTCAGGGAGTCCGTTCGGTGTACCCAGTCACCACTGAGCACCCGCATACCATCTCTGATGTCAAACACCAATGGATATGGGATCATCCATCGCCCATCACATGGGTCGAGAAGATATACGCTAGTCTACTCTGGAATATCGATGCCCCGTCTCGATATTCCCACGACTAGGAACATTGAAGGATGTACTCATGGACTACCCAGGCCCCACTAGTATGATCTACATCATAATCCTGCAAGTCGAGTACACATCCTAAGGGCTTTATCAACATGTAACAGAGAGACAATAAGTATACATGTTAAGATAAAGAGTAGCCAGATAGCGTACTATCATGTCGAGCAAGAAAGTCCTACCTATATATGTCCCAGCATCCACTACAATATACATCTCATGTACAGTAATGGCCTCTAGGGCATACATATAACTAACAATACTTTTCTAAATAAACAAAAGATTTCAAGCAACTCTGCACGCTCCCTAGGAAAAGGCACCATTGCAAGATTCTTCCTCTTGGCTACAGGAGACAACCCAGGGTAAGGAAACCCCAAGAAGTCCCCATGGGAAGAACTTAGTTCCTCACAGGAATTAAATTCCTTTTGAAAAAGGGGATTAAATTCCCAGAAATTTTTTGTTCCAGAGCCAGAGCTCCTTGACTATGGAATTAAATTCCATGGAAGAGACAAACACCACCAACGTTCCCTAAAGATCAGAGAAACTTTAAAAGATCTAGTATTTGAAGATCGGATGGTTTCTTGTTTTCGTTAAGGAATTTAAAAGATGGATTCTTGTCAAAAGGGAAAACCCTTGGTATGGATTTAAAATCCAGAGAATTTTAGGTATGAAAGTTCTTCGTTCGTTCAGGAGCATTACCTGAGGAAAAGGGAATCCTTCAACAGAGTTAAACTCTGAAAAAAACTTCAAGGCAGAGAACTAAGCTCTGGAAAAAGAGAATTAAATTCTCAAAAGAAGAAAGTTCTCAAAGGAGGAAGATGAGAAAAGTGGAGGCTCTTCTGAAAGGACATTGGCATTTATAGGATGGGATGGAAAACGTTTCATCTACCCTACTCCCAAGGCAAATCCGATGGTCGCAAAAGTGACAGCATTGCACTCACGTGCAGACACGTGAGAGCAACACTGTGGGGGCATTTGTTCCCTGATTAAAAAATCAAGAAAAAAGTTTTAGAGGAAGCATCACGTGCACACACGTGATCAGTGGTCACGTGTTGGCACGTGATGGTAAAGCAGCGGCAAAGAACAGAGCGCAGAAGAGAAGCCCATTCAGGGGATCACGTTCTTACACGTGACAGGGGGTCACGTGCCTGCACGTGACCGAGTGTCACGTGCTCACACGTGACCAGGAATCACGTGCTCACACATGACCAAAGGTCACGTGGCCGCACGCGACTAGCTTTAAAAGCCCTGCTGTTCAACAGAATTAAATTCTGAATAAGATCATTTAAATCTTTCTAAAATAGAGAAGAAATTATGTAAAACCGTTGGATCAAGAATCTGAAGGTGATTAAATATCACCAATTTATGGAAAAATCTTGGACATGGAAAAATTTCCCCTGAATCTCACCGAAATAACAAAAAGAATATCTTTGGATTTAAAATCCAACGGTGAATAAAATTCACCTAATAATCTAAAGGCCCGGATCAGTGATGAAAATAAATCAAATCTCTTAGTAAACAAATCAAATCTTTCAATGAAATATTTACTAAACAGATTGATTCTTTTCCTTCTCCTATAAATAGAAGCCAAGGGAGAGAGTTAAAAAAAAAGAGAAGAAAGAAAAACACAGAGAGAAATATAGAGCCTTGGAATCTTGAACTTCGGAGAGAAAAAAAAAGAAGAATTTGATTCTCTGAAAAGAAAAACCCTAGGTAAGAAAAGAAAGAGGAAAAAGGCTTCAAAAAGAGAATTTAATTCTAAAAAAAAAAGAGTTTAACTCTTCTATAAAGAAAAGAACTTAGTTCTTTCTCTGGTGAAGATCTGCAAAGTGCACATCTCCCCATAGATTGAGAATTTAATTCTCATTAGGTCGAGATCCTGCCATGCAGATCTAAAATATAGAGGAGGAATTGAGTTCTGAGAATTTAATTCTCACAAAGTTATAGGAATTTAATTCCTCCAAGGTAAAATTAAGGTTTAACCCTATTTGAGAATTCAATTCTCTAAAATTATAGGAATTTAATTCCTTCAAGATGGACAGAACTAGGGTTTTACCCTAATTTAGAGAATTTAATTCTCTCAAACTCACAGGAATTTAATTCCCCTTAAAAAAAAGAAATTAGGGTTTCACCCTACGCCAGAACTTAATTCTTTACATATATAGGAATTTAATTCCTACAGAAGGGAAATTAGGGTTTAACCCTATCCAAGAATATAATTATTCAGAAGAAAATGGGAATTTAATTCCTCTAAAGCAATAGCTAGGGTTTAACCCTATGAAGAATTTAATTCTTAAAAGAGATAAACAGATCTTCAAACAGGCAAAGAAACAGGATCACGTGCCCCACGTGACCCCTGTAAAGATCTACTGAAAAGAATTCAGAGGCAACGCCTCACATGCTCCACATGACCCTTGAAGCACATAAAGAAAAAGCAAAATAAACAGAAACTCTGGGGCGCCCTCACGTGTCACCACGTGACCCCTAATGAGTATTCCAATAAACCAGAGCATGAGCCCCTATCACGTGCCCACACGTGATGGCTGTGAGAATTAAAAAAGTGTTAAACACTTATCTGCAGAACAAAATAAAGAGGATCCGGCCCCACTTTCTGAGACCATCACGTGCTCCCACGTGGTTCCCCCCCTCTGTTAACGTTTAACACTAAACTGATAATTTGGTTGCCAGTGTTTAACACAGTTATTTGTTAGTGTTTAACACTAATCTGAGAATCATACTTTCTAGTGTTTAACACTAATCTGAGAATCATACTTTCTAGTGTATAACATTAATTTGATAATCTTATCTCCAGTGTTCAACACTGTTGGTCTTTAGTGTTTAACACTAGCTTTAGCCCAATTGGCTAATTTTCTATAGGCAAAGCCTCTCCTTCAATTGAATCTCAAAATTGAGGAATTTAAAGATGAGAATAACATGGACTAAAACCAGACAAATGTCAGAAAGTCCAATGGAGGGTCAAACTTAGTTGGACTTAGCCCAAGTTGGCCATAAGTCCTCAATTCAGACTTAACTGAGCTAATGGGCTCATAACATAATTAATTGGTCTTGGTTCCAAATTAGACTACATATCACTTAATCTACCTTGGTTCAAGGGTACATCTCTTCACTCCTTTGATATTTGTCGTTGTAATTCCTCAACGTCTTCAAAGAGGTGACGGGTCCCGACAACCACACATTTCACGGACTGTGGGGTCCTTAAACTCATGGACTATGACGTCCTTAACCTTGACCGTGATGTCTTAAAATTAACAACGGACTGTGGGGTCCTTAAACTCATGGACTATGACGTCCTTAACCTTGACCGTGATGTCTTAAAACTAACAACGGACTGTGGGGTCCTTAAACTCATGGACTATGATGTCCTTAACCTTGACCGGGATGTCTTAAAACTAACAACGGACTATGACGTCCTTAACCTTGACCGTGATGTCTTAAAACTAACGTTGGACTGTGGAGTCCTTAAATCCACGGACTATGATGTCCTTAACCATGACCGCAACGTCTTAAAACTAACATTGGACCACAATGTCTTTAAACTACCTATCGACCGCAATGTCATTAAACTAAACAACATGGGCCCCCAATTGCTCTCTTGTTAGATCAAAACAATCCCGTTAAGTTGATCTTAGTCTAAAACTAGACTGACGTATCCTTAACTAACGTTTAAGTTGATCTTAGTCTCAAAAGAGGCTAACGCATCCTTAAACCCAAACCCCCAAACCCAATTCTAAGATAATACGGATTTAGACTAGTCCACGTCCTATGGGCGACAACATAACTTAGTCTCCGTATACAATCCACGGGCAACCAAGCACAAAACAAACACCCACGACACGAAGTGACCATCTAGAGAAGGAGAAACTTATTACCGCGAGGCGGTAGCGTAATTAACTGCAGGGGCTTGCGCCTACAAGGAAAAGCGTCCCCACAATCAAAAACCCCTCAAACGAAGGGGAATCTGACGAAGTCTGCTACATTGGACGCATATGTTTAAACCTTCGATACATGGTGCCATAAATCAACTTGGCATCTTCGGAGAGGTGGACGGATAGCACCAATTAGCATATGTCCCGAATGTCAGGCAAGACGTCCCAGTCACGCCGTCTTTCGGAGGGGAACAGTCTCGGATTAGTTTGGCTTCTTCCATCAAATGTATATGATGTTCAACAATCAAGAGACTAATCCCTTTGATGTCTGCCATTGTCCAACCAAAAGCTTGCCGATTTGATCTCAAGACCGATAAAAGAGCGCTCTCTTGCTCTAAAGGTAGAGAAGTTAATATGATGACGGGCAAAGACTTATTCTTACATAAATATGCATTGTATGGTGTTTTTCGTCACCCCATTGAGATGGGAATGCGCACGCGCTTGTCAGGCGCATTACAGATTCCCCCTACCTAGGACTGGCGGGGTTTATTGATTGTGGGGATCCGAATCTCCGGCAGCCGCGGACTAAGCTGCCGTTAATTACCTCTTGCCTTTGGGGCGAGAGAACCTCCGATTGACGGGTTAAACTGGTCATGCGAACTAAATATGCAGTGTCATGTTTTGAAGGGGTTTTGGATATATCGGGGGCCTTACAGAGTATTTACGGGGGTCCCGCTACCCGGATTGTGGGCTGGGGGTCAAGGGGCTAGCAGCCCCATGAGAGGTGCGGGGCAGCCCCCAATTAGAAATTTTTTCTAACGGGGGACTGTGTTGTAGTGTGTGTGTGTGTGTGTGTGTGTAAGGGAAAGGGCATCCAAAGGATGCGTGGGGGCCAGCGCCTCGTGCGCATGGCGCTGGGCGCGCCACGAGCTCGGCACGTGGGCGTTGGGCACGCCACATGCTTGGCACGTGGGCGCTAGCGCTCTGGGCGCGGCACATGCTCGGCACGTGGGCGCTAGCGCTTCAGGCTCTGGGCACGCCACATGCTCGGCACGTGGACGCTAGCGCTCTGAGCGCTGGGCGCTGGGCGTCAATCAGAAAGGGGACTTTGTCCCTGCACTGGGAGCTGTGCTCCCGATTTGACCCTTGGATTTAAACTCCTAAAAAGTTTTAGAACTGATCAAAGGGGGCTGATTTGTTTCTCCCCTTTGGCCTTGTATCTTCCCAAGATGGGATTTCTGGAGATGGGTCTCCTCTATCCTCCTCTGTTGGCCGGATCTTGAGGAACAAGAAGTATGAGATTTTAAAAATCTTTTATTTTTATGATCCGATGGGAGATCTAAGTTCCGCTTTGTGGGTTTTGTAGTAAAAAACTATTTAGTTTTTGAAAAGGAAGAGTCAAACTCTTGATTTAATTCAAAAGAAAGGAAAATGTATAGAACCTTAAGGATGGAGAAGGAGGCACAAAAACCCTAGAGTTTTGAGGGAATGAAAAGTGTCTTACATATTTTCATCATGTTGCCTTATATAGGCTTACATATTTACATATAGCCCCTTGAGCTTTACAAAATGGCATTTTGCCTATCCCATGGCTCATGTGCTATTTTTTTTTGCACATAAGCCATGGGCTTTACAAAAATTTGGCTTTATGCACATTCATGCATAAAAAATTACATAAAAATTATTTATTACATGATTTTATTATTGGTATGGGGAGGCTGGCCGCTGGCTCGACTTGGGCATGGGCCCGCTTGACCTGGGCTTGGGCCCACCTGGTTTGGGGTTGACCTTGACTTTGACTCGGTCAACCGGGATGCAAATTTTGACCCCAACATGCATATTTAAGATGAGAAGTTGGTGGGTTGAGATCTAATGTCGGCGGGGAGACGATAGACGGTAGGGTAGGGAAATGACTCTCGGACTCTCTAAGAGGTTCATCGCTCGCGTAAGAGATTGACTCGGAAAGCTCAACTAAATTTTGCGACAAGTCAAAGGATTAAAATTTGGGGGTGGACCTGTCGAAAGTTTCCTCGCTGGTATAGTAATTTGCTTGATCAAACAATGACACACTAGTGTCGTCGAGATCATCATAGCAAAGTTCCTCTACTTTGCAGCTGTCGGAAGCTATCTCATTGATAGAACATATATCGATTAGATGAGCAGAAGGATCAGATGGTTGACTTCCTAGCTTGTAAATATTAAGCTCGATTGTCATCTTCCCGAAGGATAGGTTTATAGAACCGTTATGACAATTTATTACAGCATTGGAAGTTGCTAGAAAAGGCCGACCTAAAATCACCGGGATTTGGTTCCGTGGGTTCACCACAGGCTGTGTATCTAAAACAATAAAGTCCACAGAGAATATAAATTCTCTGACTTTGATTAACACGTCCTCTAGCTCACCCCTAAGTTGGGTGACAGATCGATCGGCCATTTGGAGAGTGCAATACGTAGGTTTCAACTCTTTTATACCTAACTGCTCATAGACAGAATACGGGAGCAAGTTTACACTAGCATCTAGATCGAGTAGAGCACAATTAATGCTTTACCCTTGATAGTTATCGATATTGTAGGACAACCGGGGTCCTTATGTTTCTTAGGCAATTTTTGGGTAAAAGCCATGCTCACATTACTCATTAAGAACACCTTTTTAGGTACTTGAGTTTTCCTCTTCCTAATGCACAAGTCCTTAAGGATTTTCGCATAAGATGGAACTTGTTGAATAGAATCTAGGAGAGGAATATTTATATTAACTTGCTTAAACATTTCCACAATTTTCTCCATTTGTGCATTAGGTTTGTTGGCCCTCAACCTTTTTGGAAAAGAAGCTTTATCAATAAGGGCTGGGTCCAACATTAGAGGAGAAGTTTGTGGGGATGGAATGGATCCTAGAATTGGAGTTGGGATCATTTTAGGTTGACTCAAAGAAGTGGGCTGAGAGTTTGAGCCTAGGGAAGAACAGAGAATAGGCTCAGACGAAGAGGGTGGACTAGACGAATTGGGGTTAGAAGAAGTAGCCGGGGTTTCATTTGATTCAACGTCATCAACGTGTTCACCGACATGATTGTTCAGCACTCTTCCAGATCTCAACGTGGTTATGGAACTCACATTATGACTTTGTGAGTGGACAGGATTCGGTATAGGTTGAGATGGAAGTTTCCCTTTCTCTCTCTCACTCATCGCGGTATTTAACTGTGCAACTTGTGATTCTATCGATTTTATGCTTTCACCGTGAGAAGAGGTGTGCTGCACTAATATTTGGATAGAACATGTTAAATTAGCCGTCATTTGCATGGAATGTTTAATAAACGTTTTCAAGCTTCATTCGAGTGCAGAGGATTTTTCGGTACCGGTCATTGGGAAAGAATTATTATAAGGTGCAAAATTGTTGGCCGGATTTTGAAAAGATTGCGGTTGAAAGGGGTGCTGACTTTGTTGTGGTGGTTGCTGTTACTATGGAGGAGGCCTTTAATAGTTTCTTGGGAACTGGTTTTGATTTTGAGTTTGGTTTTGGTTCGAAGCAAAATTAGGATGATTCCTCTATCCCTGATTGTATGTGGAAGAATAAGGATCGTTTCTAGGTCGTTACTGAAAAGCAACATTAGTTTGTTCTTGACCTTGAAACGGAGGATTTAAAGGACATTCTTCCATTAAATGTGATGGGTTAGAATAAAAACCACACACGGTTTTGGGAAGTGTAACTCGGTTTAGGAAGGCAGACGAGAATTTGTTTTCGATAGCGTCAAGTTTCTTTTGCATCACAGCCATTTCGGCTTTTACTGCGATGGAAACATCAAGATGATGAATACCTGCCCTAAATGAATATGAAGTTGGTCTAACGCTTTCCCACTGTAAGGTTTGTTCGGTGAGATCTTTCAGGAATTGCCAAGATTCGCCATTGTCTTTAAACATGAAATGGCATTGGCAAATTGTTTCAAGCATTTATTTCGTGGAAGGATTAACACCCTCATATATAATTCGGCAAAGTTGCCATCTATCAATTCCGTGATGGGGGCATTGTAGAAGAAGATCCTTAAACCATTCAAAGCATTTCTAAAATGGTTTATTGGGAAGTTGGGTAAACTAATTAATCTCGCTTCGAACACGGGAGGTTTTGTGATTGGGATAAAATTTCTTAAGGAATGCTATAACGAATTCGTCCCATTTAGCAATAGAATATGAAGCAGTGCTATAAAGCCATTTTTCTTTAGGTCACACAAGGTAAAAGGGAGAAGACGTAATCGCATAACATCCCCTGAAATTTGGGTTGTGCCCATATTTGCACATACGTTCTCGAACTTGGTTATGAAAACATATGCGTGTTCGGATTCAAGCTCGAGGAATTTGGGCAACAAGTTGGTGAAGTGGGGTTTAATTTTGAAATTATCCCCATTGGCCGGTGGAAGAGACAGACAAGTAGGAAGGGGTCCACGCACCGGGTAGCATCTTTCTTGGAGAGAGATGCGCGGTGAATTTTGCGCACCTACGGAGGGTGGCAGGGTGTTGTTGTGAAAATATGATGGAGAACCGTCCATCTCGGTTGATGTGGTGGGTGGAGGGGAAATAGAAGATGAAGAAGTACCGATTTCGGAGTCGATAGCAGAAACACGGACAAGACGGACACTAGAATCCCGTGTCCAGTCGATCATGCACTAAGCGGGTTTAGTGCACGTGGCAGCGTGTGTGAGAACGATTTAAAAAGATTTGTTTTTTAAAAAAGTGTCGGACGTGAGGCTTGACTCAACAAATCACAAAAATGCACAACCAATCCCTAGAACTAGGGTCACCTAGGTCAAATCACTAGACCACTCCTAGACTTCCAAAGGATAAGTCGTAGGATCAATCCTTTACCACCTCTTTATTGCTCTTGCGGCCAAGAAAGTGCTAGGTAAGTGCGAGGTATTCGCTATAAGAATCATCGAAAATAGCGGGCCTAATTAAGTAACCACTTTCCTTAGTCACACTTGCCTAGACACCATAAGAGAGATGCAGATAAGTGATAGATTACCCACGACCTCTTAATTGAGCGTGAAAGTTTTTTGGGGCTTGGTCTAAATATTTTTTTAATTAATGTAGGATGAAGGTATGCTCATTTTGTGATTTGTGGGGCCTAGGAAGGGTGATGAAATCCCCACATAATCTGGATTTAGGTTATTACCCCTTAATGTCCGGTTAAGATATGCACAAACAAACCAATATCAAAACACGCAAAAAGATTTTTGAGCGGCGCTTTTTGCAAAGAATCCTGCAGAAAAATCAGATTATTAGATCCTAGAGGAGAGAGAAAGATCATAGAAAGATACCACAGGATTTTGGGAAAGCAACACCTCCACTTTGCTGCAGTTCCTTCGCAAAAAGCACCCTATTACCGCGGTTCCGCCGCACTCTGGAGAGTTCTTTTGCTTGTTTTTCTTCAGTGCAATTCTCCTCCGGTCCTCTTTGAAAGTCTCTGAATCTCTTTTCCCTCGCTCCAGTGACTCCAAAATCCCTTGCAAAACTCGCACAATAATCGTTAAATATACAAGTTGCGGTTTTGTTTCTCGTTTATAATATGTTTACTGGATTTTATAAGAAATCAACCCGAATAGCAAGAAAAAAAATTACAGCCGTTTCCCCGGCAACGACGCAATTTGATTGATCTTTTTAAAGAGTGTTCATTCGTAAAGTAACCGCAATCAAGACAGTGTCGCTAGTAGCTAGCCGCGATGAGTACGGGTCGTCTACAGAGAAACGTGAATCTTTTTCTTGCTTTAGACGTGTTGATGAAAGAAGGATAATTGGTTGTAAATCTATTTTAATACGGATGTAGAATTTATGAAGAAGAGGCTTGTAGGGTTCATATGACTTAGTAGTAATGGATGATTAATTAAAAATGACTCCTTTTATTTTTTAATAGTTTAAAACTAGATCGATAGTGATGAATGTAGATTATAGTTCTCTTTGGGAAGAAACTAGGGTTTCCTTACTCTTAATCCTTGTCCTTGCATTGATCTCTATTCATATCTAGCCTTTACCAAAACAAGTGTTGAACAGATCTCGAATCATGGTCGTGACTTGCAATAGATTGGTAGTGCGCCTGATTAGGATGCTAACATTTATTTTGCTAAAATTTATAGACTTTTAAATATATAAAAGGAGTTAAATGATTTTATCATCCATTGATCTACCCTAGCCTACAAACCCTAGGAAGCTAGGAATTACTCGCTTATGGTTTGAGATAGAAGAAAGGATGAAGAAGAAAACATGATTAAGATGCAGAAAGTAAATGCGAAAAGACTAATAAAAACTCTATCTTTATTAATCAACTATATCATGTACAAATCATTTTAAAGTAGAGTACAAGAACCCTAGTTTTTTCTTTCGATCTCTATCTTGTTGGAAGTAGATGAACAGCTGTTGATCAACTTGGATGCGTAGATCGTCTTGGATCTCTTGATCTTTTCGGTTGATGATCTTTTATATAAAGCTCTCGGTCTCTTAAATAGTCACAGAAGCTACAAACCCTGATTGCTATGTGTGATGATTTATTGTTACGATCACAGCCCAAAAAATCTTAAATCCTACGGCCATCAAAGGGCCACGAATCTGCCGCAAATCATGGCCTTTGGCCGCCCAACCGCGGCGCCCTAGTAGGATCAGGATTTGAAAATTCTTGTGCTCTCTTCTGTTGACATTTGGAGATCATTTCGGTGCCTATATTCTTCAAGTCATTCTCCGAGTCTCTGCCATTGTTAGATCTTATGATTTGATTCAATATTTCGGCAGATTTGATTCCGACATCTCGGATCTCGAGGATTCCAGACCTGAGCTCATATCTGCACAATATCTCAAGTCACAGTGTTAGTAATATTTGTTTTTGAGATATCATCCTAACCATTTGTATGATACAATATATTAAGAATATTGATTAGAAATATTTGATATGATATGCATATTTTAATTACTAATATTTTATATAAATATTATATGCATGTATTTTCCCTTATTATGTTAATTATAATGTATAAACATATGATAATAAAAATTTTACACATAAATCCTCATATATTCTATAATTACAATAAACACCTTTTAGAACTCAACAATAGTGGGGAAAATAATCATTCAAATGTGCAATATTTCTGACTAATCAACGGATAAATCCAAATAGCATGTGCCCCCAAATTCAGGCAAGACGATCCATCCCAGTCCGTCTCCGTTTTCGGCGGTAAACAGTAGTGTAGAGTAGGCAAGTTATTCTTTTTTACAGCATACGATAAGATTAGTCGGGACAGTCGCACGGCTTTGTTGGCCTCCTTTAAAGGCTTGTGAGGGTGGATATGAATTAATTATGAAATGACGGGTAGAACTTGACTAACGGCTTATAGTTTGTTGGCCTCTGTCAAGATCATAAGCCGTTAGGGGTAAAAACCATATCGGGAGTTTCAAGTGTTGAAACTTGCAATATGATTACATACCTTCTATGTGATAATTGGATCCCGATTCCCACTATGAGTAATAGTTGCTCCCGGGATATTTTCACTTCATAATTAGCCGACTTACCAGGTGTCTAGAAAGGTGTTTACGAGATTACGCCTCTAAGAAAACAGGGTTATTTAATTAGGTCCATACGAAAACGTGGGGAGCCTCCCTCATAGTACTTGCATTGGTCTGGTTGACCGGTTAGCAAACTTGTGAGGTGTACATGATCCCGACTAGTTCTTCTTTTTGTGTTTGAAGGAGAATTCGAAGAAATAGGGGAGCCATCATGATTAGATAAATTAATAAACTAATCTAATCTTGTAAGAGCGCATACTGAGTGTTTCTTTTCTCTCTCTACTAGCAGCGACCATGACTGACCTTAAACTAAAACTCGTAAAACCAAATTAACCGAACCTTTTTTATAATCATTGGCTTAGAAATGACATTATTGGCCTAATTCATGACAACGTCGCATATGTCCTTACCGCTCCTACTTCTCATTTACCTTCTCCGAAAACCTCTATATCAGATATATAGATCCATATTATATGGAAGGCCATCTTGTATAGTTACGTACGAACTTGAAGAAATTGTTTCAGTCCGATGATGTCCACTAATCTAGTTCTGAAGAAAATGAATTGTATATTGATATAATTGTATTTTCTCTCCCTCCACCTTCTCTCAAGCTAAGAGCTCCTTAAATAAGAAGAATACACCAATGATGCTTGTTGGATAGTTTTTTTCCAAACCTAAGGCTGAACTGAAAGGACAGGAAGGAAGAAAACCAACCTGCCTAAGTAGGTGTACAGAAGATACGGCGTTGAGACATTTAAAGAGGTTGCAGTTGAAGGGAAAGAAGATTGCAGCTACTGTCATGAGTCTGGGCAGTGGAAGATGCATTACTGGGAATACCTGGCCACCCCCTTGAAGTATAATGATACTTTATCCTTTGGTGTGTTATTTGAATATTGTTTCTCAATGAACTCTACTTCCTGGATATATGATACCGGATCAGAATCCCACATCTGTAAGTTGTTATAGATGCTGATAAGAAGTACAGTATTAGGAAATGGTGATTTGAATCTCAGAGTCGGAAATCGAAGAAAATGTTGCTTCGGAGACTATCACCTGTTTTTCCCTAGCGGCAAACTTTTTGGTTTTGAATAACTGTTATTGTGCATAACTTTTCTTTTAAAAATAATATCCGTTTCTTTATTTGATAAAAAAGAATATAAATTTTGAAAATTATGTTCTGAACATTTACCTTCATAAAATATTAATTAGGTAAGGTGCATAGAATAACGGTATAGACATTCTTAACCAAAATACAGCTTTCAACTTACAATACATGAAGTGAGAGTTACTAAACTCTTAAGACTTATACATAGTGATGTGTGTGGTCTAATGTCCATATGGACAAGGGGATGTCTCATATTTCATTCCGTTTACCTATGAGTTCTTTGGTTTTGGACGCGAATTCTTGTTAAAATGCAAAGTCTAAAGATTTTGATAAGTTCATAGAGTATAAGAATAAAGTAGAGAACTAGACGTCGGAAGTATCAAGATTCTTCGTGATGATCGAAGATGTGAATACTTAATCTTGGTATTCCGTAGTTGTTTAATTAAGAATCTGATTCTCTCTCAGCTTACTCTTCCGAATATACCATAGCGATATGGAGTATCGGAGAGGAGGACACGCACCCTATGTGATATGGTGTTCTCTATGATGAGTAATATTGAGTTGCCTTTTTCATTTTGGGGGTATGCACTGGAAACAGATGTGTACTAATTGAATAAGGTTCCGTCTAAATATGTGCCTACAGATTCTATATGTGATATAAAATGGAAAGAGACCATGTTTTAAGTTTGTTAAGATATGGTGTTATTTGGCTTATATTTAAAACCGAATTTGGACAAACTCAAAATACGTTTCAGTAATGAGCAGTTTGTGGGTTATCCCAAGCATACACAGGGGTTCAACTTCTACCATTTTTAGGATTAAAAGTTGTTTTGTTCTTGACACGCCATATTTTTAAAAAAAAAAATTTTCAAAAGAAATTAGTGAGATTATGGTAGAACTGGAAAAGATTCTAGAACCACAAACGATTATTGAATATTTAGTAGAACGTAAGGTTTCAATTGATCCCAACAAATTTTAACTAGTTTGCAGATCTAGTAGGCGGCCTCAGTCACCCGAGAGACACAACGATTTCCTCGTAGACGGTGACAAGGAGGTTTGCATCATGATTAATGATGACTTTACTAGTTATCAGCAGGCTATAGGGAGTAGTGACTTCCGACTGATTGCTGGATGCTAAGATATCCAAGTTGGACTCCACGCACTCTAACAAAGTACGGACCTTGTTGGATGCTCCTGAAGAGGTAAAATCCATTAGGAGAAAGTACATCTTCCAAAAGAATATCTGTGCAGATGGAAAGGTAGAAACATAGTAAGGCTAGACTTGAGATAAAAGGTTTTCGTCAAATACCTGGTGTGGATTGTGATGAAACCTCATCTCTAGTGTCTATGCTAAAGTCCATTCGGATATGACTTGCCATTGCTATCTATCATGACCATGAAATCTGGTAGGCGGACGTCAATTATGTCTTTCTAAATAGTGATTTATAAATGTACGTGTAGATGACGCTGCCAGATGTCCTTGTAGTCAGTGGGAGCAGCAGAAATGTGTGCAAGTAGCTTAAATCCATTTATGGATTAAAGCAAGTATCTCGGAGTTGGATCATCTGTTTTGATGTAACAGTCAAAAAGTTTGACTTCATCAAAATTATAGATGAGCCTAGTATTTGTAAGAAGGATGTAGAGAGTATTGTCACATTTCTCATATTGTTTGTGGATGACATCCTTCTAATAGGAAATAATGTTCCTATACTATAATTCAGTTAAACTATGGCTGTCACAAAGTTTCTCCATATAGGATTTGTGTAATATATCAATCATTCTGGTGAACTAGATTTACAGAAATAGATCTAGAAGGATTTTTTATTGTCTCAATCCGGGTACTTTGACACCATTCTAAAGCGGTTTAGAATGGAAGACTTGTAGCACGGTAGTGTACTCGCATATCGTGGAGTAACCCATTATAAAGAGATGTCTTTTAGATTGATGAAGAGAGGGACTCGCATGTATGACATTCCACATGTCTCGGCGGTAGGGTCAATTGTTCAGTCGAAAATATTGCATATTTGATATAACATTTTCCTTACTTTTCTTAAATATTTAAAGATGTTTATTATAAATATAAAACATATGTGGGTTTATCTGCAAAATACTCTTTACCATATGTTTATATATTATAATTAACATTACAAAGAAAAATATATGCATATAATATTTATATAATATTTTTATTATGCATATCATATCAAATAATCTTAATCAAATTTCTTAATGATTTATTACCATATAAAATGATTAAGATAATATCTCTAAGTTAAAAAATATTACTAATATTATTCATGGAGATATTATGTAGATTTAGCTCAGGTCGGGAAATCGAGATTTTCAAGATGTCAGGATAAAAAATTTGCCAAAACCGTAGAATCAATATTGGCAGAGACTCAAAGAAATATTTGTAGAATCCAGACATGGAAAAATCCCCACATGTCAACATGTAGAAGCCCCAGAAATTTGGAACCCTAACTTTCCCAAACCACCGCCCAACCGCGACCAATAGCCCATATATGCGGCGGATCCGCGGCCGTATCATGGCCGTAGCATCTGTGATTTTTTTATCAGGATCGCAACCATAAATATTTATACATAGGATCTAGTTTTTCTGATTTGAGGGCTATATAAAGGACCGATGGCTAAAATTAGAAATTATCACCTTTAACATGAAGCAAATCACCGTTAAAGAATAAGAGATCCACGACAGATCCACGATTCGACGTGATAGCGCGACGTGAATATCGACGGATCAAATACTTTCTACGAGGCAGAGATCGAGAGCAACTTCTTTCTTTTGTAATCTAAATTCGAAAGATTTGTACTTGTAATGTTGATTAATAAAGGTAGATCATTTGTTTAATTATTTAACATTTACTTTCCGCATTTAAGTTTCTGCATTATGATTTCCTTCTCTATCCTTTCTTCTTCTATCTCAACCATGCGTGAGTAATTCTCCGCTTGATAGGGTTCATAGGATTATGATAGATCAATGGATGATAAAATCCCTTAACTTCTTTTACATCTTATAAAGTTTATAAACTTTATTAAAAGAATCGTTAACATCCTAATCGGGCGCACTATCAATTTATTGATAGTCTTGACCGCGATTTGAGATCAGATTAACAATTGTTTTGGTAGAGACTAGACATGAATAGAGGTCAATGAAAAGATAAGGGTTAAGAGTGGGAACCCTATTCCCTCTAAAAACTCTAATCATCATTCATCATTATCGATCTAGTTTTAAATATATTAAAAGATAAAAGAAGTCATCTTTATTTAATCATCCATTACTATTAAATTCTAACGAACCCTAAAAGCCCTCTTCTTATATATTCTACATCCGTGTTCAACATAGATCTAGAATCACTCTCCCCTATTTCTGATCAACTCGTCTAAAGTAAGATTAAAATTTCCACACATCCCTGCGGACGACCCGTACTCATCTCGGCTAATTACACGCGACACCGTTATTGATTGCGGTTACTACTACAAACACTTTTTTAAATCAATCAAATGGTGCTGTTTCCGGGGATACGTGCGTAATTTTTTTCTTACTATTCGGGTTGAATTTTTATTCGATCCATATCATAAAAATAAAACAAAACTGCAACTTGTATATTTAACGATTAGTGTGCGATTTTTGCGAGAGAATCTGGAGTAACAGAAGCAAGGAATTTGAGATTCAGAGACTTTTAGAGAGGACCAGAGGAGCAAAGGAGGAACTGTAGAAAAAAGTGGACGAAGACCCCACCATTGCGCGGCGGAACCGCGGCAGAAGCATCATTTTGGCCGTGGTTGGGCGGCGGCATGGTAGAGTTAGGTCTCCAAACTCCTCTGGTATCTTCCTCATATCTTTCTCTCTCCTTTATAAATCCAATAATTTGATTTTCTGCAGTATTCTTTGCAAAATATCGCCGCTCAAAAATATTTTGCGTGTTTTGTAATTGGTTTGTTTTTGCATATTTTAAAATGGACTTTAAGGGGCAAGACCAAAATTCAGATTAAGTAGGGATTTCATCACCCTTGGTAGGCCCCACAAATCACAAAACGAGCATCCGCATAACCCTACATTAATTTAAAAAATAACTAGATCAAAACTCTAAGGACCGTCGCGCTCAATTAGGACAGATGAGGGTCGTGGGTAATCTATCGCTTATCCGCATTTCTTTTGTGGTGTATAGGCAAGTGTGACTAAGATAAGTGGTTACTTAATTAGGCCCACTATTTTTGGTGATTCGTATAGCGGATACCTCCCACTTATCTGGCACTTAACTGGCCACAAGAGTAATAAAGAGGTGGTAGAGGATTGATCCTGTGACTTTTCCTTTGGAAGTCTAGAAGCGGTCTAGTAACTTGACCTAGATGACCTTAGTTCTAGGGTTGATTGTGCATTTTTTGTGTGATTTGTCTCATGTCCGATACTTTTCAAAACAAACCTTTATAGTTCACATACGCTGCCACGTGCGCTAAACCCGCTTAGTGCATGATCGGCCGGACACGGGATTCTAGTACCCGTCTTGTCCGCGTTTTTGCTATCGACTCCGAAGTCGGTACTTGATTGATAGGCAGAAACACGATACGTTTTATGATATGCATTCTACTTTCGTTCTCTACTTACTGCAATTAAGACGGTGTCACTCTGCAGCTAGCCGGTTAAGCACGGGTTGATCCACAGGGAGATGGTTGTATGTCCATTTTTGTCTTAGACGGATTAATGAAAGAATGTATATATGTGTTCAAGTCTAACCTAAGTGTTCGTATTTATGTTCAAGTAAGCTTGTTAGGGTTAAGGTTGGTTAGTAGAGTCAGAATTTAGTCTTATACTTGTCTTTTGCCATTCTTAAAACAACGTTGGGATAATCGAACGTAGCGGTGATTAGGAGGATATAAGAATGGGATTTGCGAGTTTAAGCAAGTTTTCCAACGCTAAATCCATTCCTAGTGCCCCTTATCCATCCGCTACGTGCGCTTATTTCTAACCCTCGGCCAAACACCCGCAACCATGTATCCAATTAAGTTACAACTACATGTCGCGTTGTAGTGCGCGCAAAGGACTTCTTGACTTAGGTCACAGCTATATGTCACGTATAGCGCGCCTAAGTGAGCGGGTTGCGTTTGTTTGGTCTAGGTTCGTTTTAGGATATTTGGCGAAGAGAAGCACAAGGGATTTTTCCGCCCCTCATACTAATCTTCCTTAGCCCCTAACAAGGGTGGAAATTATTCACACATTTAAAAGGAAAAGAAAACAAGAAAAGAAGAAAAGAAAGAAAGGAAAAATACGGTTTTACAAAATGGTAGCAAGCTAACTACTTGGGCCCTCACTTTAGTAAAGGACTCCGTCGAGTATCATGGCTTGAAAATACGGATAAAAAGGGAAGGAAAAAAAACAAGAAATAACAACAACTACTTAACAACAAGAAATAAAAGTTAGACTAAGAATTAAAATTACAAGACAAGAAATGAAATTACAATACAAGAAAATTAAAGATATAAGATAATAAAAGCACCCTCATCTTCATTTAACTTCCACTCAAGAGCTCTCACTATACTTTAATCGAGGAAAGATGAAGAAAAAGAAGAACTACAAACTAAACTACACTAAAATCTAACTAAAAAGAAGCATTCTTACAATGACTCAAAACTGGAGTATTTATAGGCAGAGAGATGAAACCCTAGATCCATATTCTAAGTCCTAATACAATGACCAAAATAACCTCAAACTTTCATCTGACACCGAGTCAACTCGGCCGCGGAACTGTCGCAAACATGGCCAATTGGCCGCAGTTCCGTGGAGTTATGGAGGAATTGGCCTGTCGTTTTTCTAGGGTTATCTCATGTTGCATTTTTCTTCAGTTCTACAGGTCCAAAATGGCAAAATGGTTCCAATATTTCTTCAGATTTTCAACAGTCCAAATTGGCTTCACTTTTAATTCATTTGACCTTTATCTCCCTCGAGCTCCGCACACCCATTGAATCTTGTGCTGCCCCTCTCGTGCTCTGTGCTTGTCCGAGACACGAATGACCACTGTTTTTCGTCTTGTCTCTTGAACTGGTAAGCGGCACTGGACGAATACGGATGACCGGAACCTGGCTTTTATCTGTCTGTGGCAGATGTTCTGGATTTTGGCCTAACTGTGAAGATTTTGTATGATTTGTGTTATTTTGGACTAGGAACCTGTAACCTGTAAATATGTAGAAAACACGGATTAAAAGCACCTGTTTATAAACAAACGAGTAGAAAAATGGGCAGTATTAATATTATGGTGTGAACAAATACCCCCAAATTTAACTTTTGCTCGTCCCGAGCAAAACCTATTATTCACAAAAAGTAATAACCTCACTTTCACAGGGAACGCGATTGCACTGAGCTTGTGCAACAAGCCATTAAACCTCTAAGTGTCCCTAGTAGGAGGAGTGTTTTCTCCTGAGGGTTTTCAGCGGATACTGGCCATAAAATCCCGTCAAGCTAGTTTTATAAGTTAACGTCGATTCTACTCCTATGGTTTAATATCTAAGTTAGAAATTCTATCATCCTAAGTTAGAAATATTCAACCCTTATTTTTCACACCTCCTATTTATTCAACCTCAGATTCTATATGTTTTGACAGTTTAGAAAGATCTCGGTATCTCTTGAGTTTTCCTTCTAAAGAGCGGTCTCCTATCAGGATTTTTTTTTAATCAATTTTATGGAAAACATAAGTCTTAATTCTTTATCCCTATTTTTTCTCCAAACATCGATCATATACCCCTATGTGTGTGTAAATTTTCACCCCTACACTTAAGAATTCAATTCAAGCTATAGTACCATTGCCTTAATACCTAATACTACTTCTTTTCGTTAATGATGGACGGATTTGCTCACACACCTTTCATATGACTATTAATGCTTCTTGAGGCACTAACCAGCCGATTACTGAATGTGTGATCTTAAAGCGTAAATAGCAGTTTCCAGGTCTTGTAATTTATTCTTTTTTTCCTTTTCTTTTCCTTTTCAAGATCGGATATATTTTTCAATGATGCTCTTTTGGTGGTTAGTTTTAAATACCTTTTTGTTTTTCATACTAGATTTTCAAGCAAGAGTATTTCTAGGTATCCTTTACTATCCCAAGTTTCAAGGTGCGTGTAAGTGCGATTTGTAGGGTTTATACTTTCTGAATTTGGACTCAAGAATAGGAACTATTTTTCAGATTTATCCTTCAATAAAACTTTTAATACTTTCCCTTCATCTCGACATAACTCAAGAACTGAACTCAAGATACCTACTTCTAAAAAAACTGTAAGGACGCATAATTACCAAGGTTAAACAGAAGAATGGTTATTTTTAGGGTTTTCAATTCCTATACCTAAGCTTTAGTTATTCCTAACATATCAACTAAATTTTTGGAATAAAAATCTAAGTTACCCTACTAGCTAACTTGAGGACAAAGTTTTTATATTTTTTGGAAATTTTTTCTATTTTTATGGGTTTTTAAAATAAGTATGCAAATGCAAAATATACACATGAATGCGAAGGTAGTAAGCTTACCGAGCACACCCCCAAACTTAAACTTGACAGTGCCTTCACTGTCAGACTACACCAAGAGGGTCAAAATTGTCGGCGCTCCCCTGTTTTTCAAGTAAGGATGAGCGCGACTAAATATAGCATGCGATATTGGTATGAATAACGCCTGCTATATTTCCTTTGCTAAGAGCTACTCGGTACGGCTCACTACTAAAGAAGGTTCAGGCATGCTTTGACTTAGCCCCGTTAATAGAAAAGAAAAAGCAAACCAAAAATATATATACACAAAAAGCCCCCCCAAACTTAAGTAAAACATTGTTGCCACTGTTTAAGCGTTAAAATTCAGAGTTAGGGGGGAGAGAACAGCATCAATCTATACAAGGCCTTACAAAGGCCAAAAGTTAATACCAACCAGTCAAAAATTTTATCGTGATAAAGCCCGGGTTTGTGAAAGAATGCGTAGAGGAAAGAAATGGAAAATACGTGAGACCATATGTGGATGGAAGTGGAATACGGGCTCGGTAGAGGAGAAGAATGGCGGAAGGGAGAAAGAAATGGAATACGAACTTGAGGGTGAAAATGGATTGAATAAATTAGTACAGTCTGTAATGATCGGAGTGAAAGAATGGAGTGTATTAATCTATCAACATGTCGAGAAATGAGGTCAAACCTCTCAAGATTCGTAAGAAAACATGGGTCAACTGAACTTGGTAAACCAGACATAAAAAATGAAAGTGATATGGTGTCTTGCAAAATCGGAACGATGGAAAGGATGGGGGGAGTGAGTGAGGAAGTGTATCGGTTAACCGTTCAGGAGGGTGTGCACAGTCAATGAAAGGGACATGATGAATTGGGAAATCCGACCCATCAAGTAAAACTGGTTCATCCTCAATTATATCCTCAAGACGCTTCTCAAAATTCAGCTCATCCATGCATTTATCATCATCAAAATCTATACGCATATGGAGTTCGGGAAAAACAGTTAATGGTTCGGGATGATGCCCACACGGAAGTGAAAGGACATGATGAATTGGTGAGAAAAACTCATCCAAAACTGTGGGTTCATCATCCAAAATATTCCCAGCATCGATATCCTCAATCAAGTGAAAATCAAATTTCTCAGACACCTCATCAAAAGCATGGACTTCAATCAATTGTGGTTCTAGGATGGAGGTATAGAGATCAACGGGATTGGGTGTGGTTTCACTTGACAGGGTCCCTTCACAATCAGGTAAATCAAACACTACAAAGACGCACAACTCATCAACCGTTCTATCTTCAATTTGTGATTCATTTGGGACACTCGATAGACTGTCGAAACTGGAGTTGTGGAATTTGATTTGAAATGGGTAGGTTTGATTTGGAAGGGTGGAACGCTCACTTTCATGACTCAAATCCGCAACATGTCCTATCGCCTCATCATACATTGGAAAATGTGGAACCGGTTGTAAACTAGCAGTCGGTTCACAAGATTGTATGAGGGCGGCCATAGATGCATTCACTTCTTCCATTTGGCATGAAGTTACCCGAAATTCTTCTAAAGTTTGTTCAAGGCTAGACATGGGCTGTGAAGGAGTTTTTGTAAAAGAATCAAATTCGTGTTGATAAGTGAAACTCCTAAATGATTGTTCAGAAGAAATGTCTAGAGGTGTAAAAGTCAGGTAGGAATTATAGGAATCGAATGGTTAGACATGATTAGGATCAATGTTATGATAAGAAGGTGATTGGAATTGTTGTCCTAACGAGTTCGAAGTGGTGAGAGGAATGAAAGATCGGCTACGGGATTGTGCAATATGTTCAGCAATGGACATTGGTTTCGGAGTCGCAACATGACTCTCAGATAGGGTATCAACATGAGAAGGGGTGAATGTTTGAAATGATTGATACGGAGTGGATTGCGGAGTCCAATTGTTTGTCTTAGACGCGTCTATCCGATCTCTCAAAGAAATTTTGGGCATGGATGGATCGTTCGGAGTTCGGCCAAAGCAAGAACCGTAAGAAGAAATGTCTGGTTGTGGGTACTAAAGTTCGGCAAGAGTTGGTCGTTTTGGGGTACCCATGTTATGAAAAGGTAGGGAGGGAGGAAAGTGGTTGAATTTTTATAATTTTTTTTTTGTTTTTTTGTTTTTAAAATTGTTTGTTTGGTTTTAAAGAATACAGAATTATGGGACTAAACTTTATACAAGCATAATCACAATCACAATATGCATAAACAACACTTAGAGCTAGGGTCTTCAAAGTCCAACTGGACCGCTCCTAGACTACCAAGCGGCATGTTGCAGGATAACTCTTGAATCGCCTCTTCACTGCTAATTGTGGCCAGATAAGCACAAGTGAGGTAAGGAGGGTTCCACTCACGAATCACCGTGAGACGGGCTTTTTAAAATTACCTCCTCACTTGTCTAGCTTAGGCACCACAAAGTCAAGTTTAGATAGACGACTGATTCCCCGCAACCTTCACTTGTCCTAAATGAGCGCAACAAGTCCTTATAGGTTTGGTCTAAATATTTTTTATTAACTCAAGATAATGTGTATGTTTTTTTGTGATTTGTGGGGTCTTAGGAAGGGTGATGAAATCCCCATCCAATCTTAATTGGTGTTCAAGCCCCTTAATGTCCGTATTATTATATGCAAAGCAATAAATAAACAAAATCTAAAACAATAAAAAAAAATTGGCGGCGGCGCAATCTGTGCAAAGAAACCTGCATAAAATACAGTTCAGTAGAGTTCAAAGAGGGGTTTAGAGTAAAGAGAAGGGGAATAAAAAAAATTAGGCTCAGAAGTTACAATATAACCGCGGAACCGCCGCGAAACCCAAGCTTTGGCCACGGTTCCGCGGTCAAAATGTGGAATTGGGTCCTGAAGCTTTGGTACCTGCACTCCTCTTGTTCTGTACAACAGAATAAAATGCTCTGTTTTCTAATTTGATTACTCTACTTGCCCCAGATAGCCTGCACACTTGCACATAAAAATTGTCAAAAATAAAAAATTGGTTTTTATTATATTTATTATTAATATTTTTATATATACAAAAAAATATTAACCCGAATAACAAGAAAGAAATACGTTACCGTCTCTCCGGCAACGACGCCATTTGATTGATAGGCAGAAATTATGATATGCGTTCTGCTTTCATTCTCTACTTACTGCAATTAAGACGGTGTCACTCTGCAGCTAGCCAGTTGAGCATGGGTCGATCCACAGGGAGATAGTTGTATGTCCGTTCTTGTCTTAGATGAGTTAATGAAAGAATGTATATATGTGTTCAAGTCTATCCTAAGTGTTCGTATTTAAGTTCAAGTAAGCTTGTTAGGGTTAAGGTTGGTTAGTAGAGTTAGGATTTAGTCTTGTACTTGTCTTTTTCCATTCATAAAAAGATGTTGGGATAATCGAACGTAGTGGGAATTAGAAGGACATAGGAATGTGATTTGCGAGTTTAAGCAAGCTTTCCAACGCTAAATCTATTCCTAGTGCCCCCTTGTCCGTCCGCTACGTGCGTTTATTTCCAACTCTCGGCCAAACACCCGCAACCATGTATCCAATTAAGTCACAATTACATGTCACGTTGTAATGCGCCTAAAGGACTTCTCGACTTAGGTCATGGCTATATGTCATGTATAGCGCGTCTAAGTGAGGGGGTTGCATTTGTTTGGTCTAGGTTTGTTTTAGGATGTTTGGTGAAGAGAAGCATAAGGGATTTTTCCGTCCCTCATACCAACCTTCCTTAGCCCCTAACAAGTGTGGAAATTATTCACACATTTAAAAGGAAAAGAAAACAAGAAAAGGGAAAAGAAAGAAAGAAAAAATACGGTTTACAAAATGGTAGCAAGCTAACTACTCGGGCCCTTACCTTAGCAAGGGACTCCGTCAAGTATTATGGCTTGAAAATACGGATAAAAATAGAAGGAAAAAGAACAAGAAATTGTAGGGTTCCTAGGCACACTAATGAGGTCTCACAAGGCATCACCATGCCAATTTCAAATTTTACGGTGCCGAGAAACCCTAATACGGATCGTTAACTAGAATTTTAGGCGAAAGATGCAACTAGTTAACAACTTAACTAGAAGATCGGAAATACAACCTTTGTAGATCCGGTCCTCCACCTCCATAGCTCCGCAATGAAGTCTCCTCGCTGTCCAAATCGAATCCCGGGCTCTAGCGTCGGCTTCATCGGAGAAATGGACGGGCTAGGTCATCGACTACGATGCCGAAGATGATCTACGTCGAGGCATCACAAGATCAAGCTCCCACTTCACCAAGTCATGAAACTTGTGAAGAAAACACCCTATACTACTTGGCAAGTGGTAGAGGATGAAGAAATAGGAAGTGGGTTCACTTTAGAATTGGATTTCTCACTCATTTTCTCAAGTTGCCATTGATGGTGGCATAGTTTCTTCATGTTGAAGATGAAGAAGAAGAAGAAAAGAATAGAATAGAAAATATGATAAGTATATGTTAAAAAAGAAAACAATATGATACTTATCATATATTCAACCATGGTTTAGTGTAGAGATTTAACTAAGGTTAGAAGAATGGTTAGGGTTAGACATGAGACAAGAATGGTGGACTTGTTCAAAGCTTCAAGAAGCTTCAACAAACAAACAAAACAAGCCACCATTCTTTTCTCTTTATCTTTTCCAAAAGAATGATAAATAAATAAATAGATAATAAGTGAATAAACAAAACCCTAACCACTCTCACAACCATGGTTTAATCTTTACACAAACCCAAGTGAGCATGTATCATCAAACATGATACAAACAAGTGCACAAAAGTACATCACATATACAATTTGTGAACTTCGAGTGAGAAAATCCATTTAAAGTGAACCAATACTAGTTAATGCAAAGTAATATATCTAATATATAATTATGCATTAAATCATCAAATCAACACTTGATTTAACGATCCGGTCATATCGCATATGACCGACTAATATCCAATGTATCGATTTATCGAATCAATCCTTGATTCGATAACTAGGTTATATCGCATACAACCATTCGACACATTCATCGCGAGAATAAAATACGGTATCACATACACGCATTATTCTCGGTCCCGCACATATCTCATATGCGCTCCTATTTCGTTTCGCTTGAGCCAGGAAACCTCTGTGTAGGACTCTAAAGACTCGTCAATACGCCGGCAGCAGGTGATGATCATATCAAGCACCCACAAGCCGCAAGCGGTCTGCTAAACGTAACGGCCACCCGGGTATTGAACGATCAGAAGATCGACGAGCAAGCCCGCTCACACTCCTGTGAATCCAACCAGTAACACTTACCGTACAGTCCGGTCTGATCGTCTGATATGTCGCATATCTTGCCTAGGGGTGGTAAACGTCAGACCCCAATAGCTCGATAAGTCGTGTCGATATGAGGTCTATAACTATTCGAGAAACTACTGGTAATACTTACCAGTAAATCTCAGCAACCCTGGCCAGGGATTTCCGGTTATAGCCAATCGAACACAGCGCAACATCAACTCCCTATACCGGGAGAGACGAATCCCCTCCTATCGCTCATTGCCTCCATGTGACTCAGGACTGTACCCAAAAACCACCGTTTTGCACGCCCTCTTGGACGTGGTAAGGTGGAAATCAAAGCACAGTGGGAACCACATAAGACTCTATGACGATCTCGGGTCAACAGACTACTCTGTACCAGTGTTACTAGAGAACTGCCATCTGACGTAAGGTATAATACCATCTGGGAGTTCTCGGTGAGTCCGTCCAGTGTACCCAGTCTCCACTGAGCACCCGTATATCATCTCTGTTGTTAAACACTAATGGATATGGGATCATCCATCGCCCATCTGTATGGATCGAGAAGGTATACGCTAGTCTACTCTGGTATATCTATGCCCCGTCTCGATATACCCACGACTAGGGACCTTGAAGGATGTACTTATGGACTACCCTGTCCCCACTAGTATGATCCGCATCATAGTCCAGGTAGTCAAGTACACACCCTAAGGGCTTTACCAACATGTAACAGAGAGACAATCAGTATACACGTTAAGGTAAAGAGTAACCAGATAGCATACTATCATATCGAGCAAGAAAGTCCTCCCTATATATGTCCCAGCATCCACTACAATATACATCCTATGTACAGTAATGGCCTCTAGGGCATACATATAACTAACAATCTCCCACTTGCACTAGGGCCATCTGATAGCAGTGGTTGTAGTATCTCATACACAACCATCCCATAATAGTCTCTTTCTGGGAAAAGGCCTTCGTGAGTGGATCCGTCGTGTTATCCTCTGAGTCTACTCTCCTAACCTCGATCACCCTGGAGATCAACCATCTCCATGATCATGTGACACTGCCTTAGAATATGTTTGGATCACTGATGGGACGGTCGTTCCTCGGCATAAGCCACAACTCCATTGTCAAACAATGGGAGGAACTAAGTTCATCTGATGATCCAATACACACCCGAACAGCCTCTTTGGTAGCATCTTAAGTAGCGATGTATCCAGCCTTTATCGTCTAGTTTGTCACGATATCTATCTTGGAACTCTTCCAACATACCGTCCCTCCACTGAGGGTAAAGACAATGCCTGTGACTGACATTCAGTCGTCCTTATCACCCTGGAACACTTCCAGTGATTCTCCTCAGGACCAATTGATACCATCTCACTACTACTAGTGAGATTCCTAGCATCCAATTACATCTATCTCATAGATGAATACTTAGGATTTAGGAGGTATCACTTTGATCCTATATGGAGAATCCTTGTGATAATCGGAGATTGACCGAGCGTAGCATAGGAAACTCCTTCCCTATCAAGAGCATGTCATCCACGTACTCTACGAGGATCGTCACTATACTCCCTACTACCTTTTTGTATATACAAGGTTCATCTACCATTTTGATGATGTCAAACTATTTGACTAACTCATCAAAACAGATGTTCCAACTCCGCGATGCCTGCTTTATCACATAAAACATCTTGCACACGTTTCCGCTGCTCCTACTGTCTACGAAGCCCTCTGGCTGTGTACTTATAGACGCTCTCTTCCAAAACATCATTTAGAAAAGCAGTCATGACACCCAATCGCCAGATATCGTAGTCATGGTATGTAGCCGTGGCAAGTAGGATCTGGATGGATTTAAGCATAGCCACTGGAAAAGGTTTCATCATTATCCATGCCTGGTTGATGACGAAAAACTTTAACAAGTCTATCTTTGAAAGTCTCAACTTTTCCATCTACACCAAGTAATCTTCTCAAGATATACTTGCTCCTGATGGGGATTTAACCCTTCAGATTTAGCAACCAAAGTCTATACTTTGTTGGTGTACATGGATTCCATCTCAGATCGCTAAGCATCCAGCCATTCTGACAGAGTCTTACTCCTGATGGCCAGTTCGAAACTAGTTGGGTCATCATCTCATGATGCAATCCTCGCTCCCACTGTCATAGAGAAACCGAAGTATCTCTCAGGTGGGTGAGGAACCCTACTAGATCGGCGGAGAGGCTGAGGTTCGTTGGAATCTACTGAATCCTTTGGTTTTATCAAATCATCTGCTGTAGTTTGTATAGCTGGAACCTTTCCAGTTCTACATAACTGACCTTGCCTCGAGCTTATCCGGATTTTGCTTTTAGACATAGGCCGGACAACCCTAAATCTTAACTAACTTAAGGTATGGGCTCTTCCCTTTCCATATCACATATGAAGTGGTAGGCAATTGATTTGATTGGAACCCTATTCAATAGGTATGCAACTTCATAAGTGCATAACTCCCAAAAGGAAATAGGCAACTCAGTAGTACTCATCATAGAGCACACCTTATCATATAGGGTGTGATTGCTCCGCTCTGATATACCATCGTGCTATGGTGTATACGGAGGAGTAATGCTGAGAGAGAATCTCATTCTCCTTTAGAATAATCCAGGATTTCCGTGCTTAAGTATTCTCCTCCTCAATCTCATCAAAGGACATAATACTTATACCCGTGTTTTGGTTTTCTACTTCTAAATCATATTCTGTGAATATCTCAAAAGGTTCGGACTTGTGTTTCAACAGGAACATATGTCTGAATCTTGAGAGATTATCAGAGAACGTAATGAAGTATAAAGAACCGGTCTTGGCAAGTGTAGACAGGGGACCTCCATACATCAACATGTATCATCCCAAGAGTTCACTAACTCTTTCTCTGTTTCCAATAAACAGAGCTGGTGTCATTATATCTTTGTGACATGACTGGCAAGTTTCACAAGATGTAGATTCAAACTGATTTAAATATGCATCTACATGTAACTTCAGCTAGTCGGGTCACATTGATATGACCTAGTCTACAATGCCTCAAGAAGGATTTGTTCATTTCTGAACTCTTCCTCTTGTGTGTGTTCTGTATACTAGGAATTGTAGTTTGATTTAGAACATCAACGCTTTTAGATAACATGCCTGATCCGATCAACTTTTGACATAGGAAATGTTCAAAACATTATCCAACAATACAAAATTTTATCATTTCTTTACTAATAAAGAGAGTGATATGATTTTGTATATCAGGTTCGGTATCTAATAGCATTTGTTCAGAATCAATGAATTGGTAATACAGGGTGACAGTGACCAATAGACTTGGCTGCAACTCTTGCCCCGTTTTCTGTCTCATGAAACTTATCACCCGTTCTCAGTTTTTCTACCCTTTTGTAGCCCTATATAACAGTTTACATATCTGGGATCCTGATCCGGTATCATATACCTAGGATGCGGAGGATACTGAGAAACAGTTCTTTGTAATGAACACACCCGAAGATGATGCATCAGCATGCACTCTCTTCGTTTGGGCGGCACGGGAATTCTGGTAATCCCCAATTTCCTGCTCGGTCTTATAACAATTATAAGTTGGAGCGGGACCAACGTTCCCCAGCTCAGTATAACAAGCGGGTTCGGTCAATAATCCGTATTATTATCTTGATTAAGGCGTGATATGGTCGCTACCAGGAGAGAGAGAGAAGAAAACACTCAGCGTGCGCTCTTGCAAGAATAGATTGGTTATTATTTTATCTAATCAGGATGGCTCCCACTGCTTTTTATCAAATCTTCCTTCAAACCCTAAAAGGAAAGACTAGCCGGGATTAATTACACACTACAAGTCGCACGACTACCCTAATCCAATCTGCATCATATGTATAAGCAGATAAATACTAGTTAGCTACCGCACACTACGCCTTGACGCAAGCCAACAAACGTAGCACGAATACTAACTACTACTTATCTGAAATGACGGAGGGCTACGACAGGTTTTTCTGAAAACCTATTGCGTAATGAACTTGATATCGTTGTAGAATCAAATGATTTTGAAATGGAGTGTTTTTTAGGCTTTTCAGGTTTTGCTAAAGGAGTCACTCCCGGTGAAGGGATCGTCGGTCCTTTCCTCGTTGAATGAGGTGCGGGATATATCATATATATCACTGTGCAAAGCAAAAACTCTTAAAAGCAATCAAAAGACAAACCGAGTGTGTAGCATCTGCCAGTTATTGCTAAAGGAGTCACTCCCGGTGAAGGGATCTCCGTCCTTTCCTTATCGAATAAGGTGCAGGATATATCATATACATCTCTGTGCAAAGCAAGAACTGTAGCTACCTGTTTTATTTTGAAATTCAATTCTACAACATCTTTAGGTTTCTTTTCTTTCATTAATCACATTAATGAAGTCCCATCATTTAAGTACCTAAACATCACAGATAAATACGACGTACACTTATGCCATCCGCATTCGCCTCGATGTCCCCTCGTGCACCGTTAGGTTAGGTAACTAACGGCAAAGCGGGGCAGGGCTAGCACGGGTGTAAAACATAAGTAACTCCTATATAATATATCATATATACTATATACAGTATCTATCATAGAACATCACATGATCACATCACAGATATCACAGCAGAAGAAACATATGAAATATTGGATATACTAGGACGTCCGTGTTTTCAATATGAGCCAGTATAAAACACGGATTCCACGGTCGCGATGAATAGCCGAACCCACACCCCTAGACCCCTACGAGAGCGGCAAGCAACCCTACCAATTCTAGAGTTAGGAGACCCGGACTCGACTCCTCGAGTTGGTCTCCCACTGGACTCCAGAACCCGGTTACTTGTGCCCTCCTCCTTGGGTCTATCCTAGTACGGAAAAGTAAATAATATACAAAGGGTGACATCTTCCGCAACCTGGAAGTGCCCCAATAAAAAAAAATTACACACAAGTTTTTACATGAATGAAAATGAAAAACACTCATCTCACATAAAAACCCCTGGCTATTCAAACACGACGATCCAATATAACATATCCAGCAACACATAACATCACATGTCATCAACGTAAGTAAATATGCACATCCCAATTGTCGTTGGCATATAGCAACGAAACCGGCGATATCACATATTACACTTACGGTCACAGAAAAGAAAGTGTAAAACTACAACAGTTGGAATCCGCAACCTCTTTAGACATCGCATGCCTAATCAAATGAATTTCTTAGACATCACATGCCTAACAATTATAAACCCTGCATTTTAGTCTCTATATCGAAAACTCTTTTCAATATCAAGTCGGGCAATTCAACAAGATTCCCGACATCATGATCGAATGCTCGTCGCAAACTTTAGTAGGCGGCCGCACCCCCGATACCGTCGACGAAGTGCACCAAGACGGAACACCGCTGCCGCAAGCACCCGAACGGATGCTTTCGGCGACGGGGTTCTCCTACAGTCACTTAGTCGGGGCTATGGGGTGAGGCTGTCTATTAAGTTTACCCGGCGAGTATCCGCGTACGCTACGTGATTGCGACGGACTTTTGATCACATCAAAATTCCGTGGCAACCGATCAAGTGAGACTAAACTGCTATGTTTATAACATTCATTCAGTTATCCCATAACTACTTGTGAATTCCAATTATTGTATCACATTCCAGATAAATAGAAAATGTTAAACTTTCCGATCGAACATTTAAACACCCAAGTTTTCCCGAAACAGATCAACACATGAAACAAGTTTAAAAACATTCACTTCGTGCCTCAGTACCAACGGTCCAGCCGTAGAAGGGTCAAGCCAACGCCTCACATGTGGCACGCCATACTATCCCAAACCCTAAGGTTCAAAGGGCAGTTCAAGACGGTCACATAATCGAGTTAAGGTTTGTTGTCTTCTAGAGGGACCATCGCGTTACTTGCACTACTTAGAACGTCTTTAAACCTCGGAAAAATCCAACACTTGGAAATTTTCCGGCAGGGGAAAAGTTGGGTATTTATATCCGGTCGAACTTTTTAACATATTCAAAAATTATCCGGAAAAGCACACAGACAAAATTAGACAATCCGATCGAAACACCGAGTCCCCAATACAACCCAGAAAATTCAACTCTTGAAAAAATATTAAAAATTCCCAGAAAAACCAGCACTGCAAAGTAAGAATTACTGTGTAAAATTCTTTGAACAAGGAGACATTTCGGCCGCGGAACCGCCGCACAAGCCATGCTTATGCCGCGGAACCGCGGCGGTTTGATGGATTCAGGCTGTCGAATTTCACAGTAACCCTTACAATCTCCTGCTGAATTCTCTGAATATTTTTAATCCTCAAAAATCCCCGTTTTTGAAAAAAGTACAGAGAGCACCCACAAGCCGCAAGCGGTCTGCTAAACGTAGCGGCCACCCGGGTATTGAACGATCAGAAGATCGACGAGCAAGCCCGCTCACACTCCTGTGAATCCAACCAGTAACACTTACCGTACAGTCCGGTCTGATCGTCTGATATGTCGCATATCTTGCCTAGGGGTGGTAAACGTCAGATCCCAATAGCTCGATAAGTCGTGTCGATATGAGGTCTATAACTATTCGAGAAACTACTGGTAACACTTACCAGTAAATCTCAGCAACCCTGGCCAGGGATTTCCGGTTATAGCCAATCGAACACAGCGCAACATCAACTCCCTATACCGGGAGAGACGAATCCCCTCCTATCGCTCATTGCCTCCATGTGACTCGGGACTGTACCCAAAAACCACCGTTTTGCACGCCCTCTTGGACGTGGTAAGGTGGAAATCAAAGCACAGTGGGAACCACACAAGACTCTATGACGATCTCGGGTCAACAGACTACTCTGTACCAGTGTCACAGAGAACTGCCATCTGACGTAAGGTATAATACCATCTGGGAGTTCTCGGCGAGTCCGTCCAGTGTACCCAGTCTCCACTGAGCACCCGTATATCATCTCTGATGTCAAACACCAATGGATATGGGATCATCCATCGCCCATTTGTATGGGTCGAGAAGGTATACGCTAGTCTACTCTGGTATATCGATGCCCCGTCTCGATATACCCACGACTAGGGACCTTGAAGGATGTACTTATGGACTACCCTGTCCCCACTAGTATGATCCGCATCATAGTCCAGGTAGTCAAGTACACACCCTAAGGGCTTTACCAACATGTAACAGAGAGACAATCAGTATACACGTTAAGGTAAAGAGTAACCAGATAGCATACTATCATATCGAGCAAGAAAGTCCTCCCTATATATGTCCCAGCATCCACTACAATATATATCCTATGTACAGTAATGGCCTCTAGGGCATACATATAACTAACAGAAATAACAACAACTACTTAACAACAAGAAATAAAAGTTAGAATAGGAATTAAAATTACAGGACAAGAAATGAAATTACAATACAAGAAAATTAAAGATACAAGATAATAAAAACACACTCATCTTTATTTAACTTCCACTTAAGAGCTCTCACTACACTTTAATGGAGGAAAGATGAAAAGAAGAAGAAGAACTACAAACTAAACTACACTAAAATCTAACTAAAAAGAAGCATTCCTACAATGGCTCAAAACTGGAGTATTTATAGGCAGAGAGCTGAAACCCTTGACCCATATTCTAAGTCCTAATACAATGACCAAAATAACCTTAAATTTTCATCTGACACCGAGTCAACTTGACCGCGGAACCGCCGCAAACATGGCCAATTGGCCGCGGTTCCACGACGTTATGGAGGAATTGGCCTGTCGTTTTTCAAGGGTTATCTCGTGTTGCATTCTTCTTCAGTTTTACAGGTCGAAAATAGCAAAATGGTTCCAATATTTCTTTAGATTTCAACAGTCCAAATTGGCATCACTTTTAATTTATTTGACCTTTATCTCTCTCGAGCTCCGCGCACCCATTGAATCTTGTGTTGCCCCTCTCGTGCTCCGTGCTTGTTCGAGACACGAATGACCACTGTTTTTCGTCTTGTCTCTTGAACTGGTAAGCGGCACTGGACGGATACGGATGACCGGAACCCGGCTTTTATCTGTCTGTGGCAGATGTTCTGGATTTTGGCCTAACTGTGGAGATTTTGTATGATTTGTGTTATTTTGGACTAGGAATCTGTAACCTGTAAATATGTAGCAAACACGGATTAAAAGCACCTGCCTATAAACAAATGAGCAGAAGAATGGGCAGTATTAAATGCAATATTCTGGTGTGAACAGTACTTCTTCATCTTCTTTTTCCCCTCCACCCACCACATCGACCGAGATGGACGGTTCTCTATCAGATTTTACCAACACACCCCTGCTACCGCTCGTAGGTGTGCAGAATCCACCACGTATCTCTCTCCAAGAAAGATACTACCCCGTGCGTGGACCTCTTCCTACCTGTCTGTCTATTCCACGAGCCAATGGGGAAAATTTTGAAATTAAACCCCACTTCATCAAACTGTTGCCCAAATTTCACGGGCTTGAATCCGAAGACGCATACGTTTTCATAACCAAATTCGAAAACGTATGTGCAATGATGGGCACTTCACAACTTTCAGTGGATGCTATGAGATTACGTCTTCTCCCTTTTACCTTGTGCGATCTAGCAGAAAAATGGCTTTATAATACTTCCGCACACTCTATTGCCAAATGGGATGAATTCGTTATAGCTTTCCTTAAGAAATTTTATCCCAATCACAAAACCGCTCGTGTTCGAAGTGAGATCGATCAGTTTACCCAACTTCCCAACGAACCATTCTTGTAATGCTTTGAACGGTTCAAGGATCTTCTTCTACAATGCCCCATCACGGAATTGATAAATGACAACTTTGCCGAATTATATATGAGGGTGTTAATCCTACCACGAAAAAATGCTTGAAACCATTTGTCAATGCCATTTCATGTTTAAAGACGAAAGCGAAGCTTGGCAATTCCTGGAAGATCTCTCCGAACAGACTTTACAGTGGGAAAGCGTTAGACCAACATCGTCTAGGGAAGGTATTCATCAGCTCGATATTTCCATCGCAGTAAAAGCCGAAATGGCAGCGATGCAAAAGAAACTCGACGCTATCGGAAAAAAAATCTCGTTTGCCTCCCTAAACCAAGTTACGCTCCCCAAACCGTGTGTGGTTGCTGTTACGACCCATCGCAATTATTGGAAGAATGTCCTTTGAATTCTCCGTTTCAAGGTCAAGAACAAACTAATGCTGCTTTTCAGCAACGACTAAGAAACGATTCTTATTCTTCCATATACAATCAGGGATAGAGGAATCATCCTAATTTTGCTTGGAATCAAAACCAGTTCCCAAGCAACTATCAAAGACCTCCCCCACAGCAACAGCAACCACCACAACTGAGTCAGCACTCCTTTCAACCACAACCTTTTCAAAACCCGGCCAACAACTTTGATCCTTATAATAATTATTTCCCAACGACCGGTACCGATAAACCCTCTGCACTCGATACATTCATTAAACAATCTACACAAACGACGGCTAATTTAACTTCTGCTATCCAAACTCTAGTGCAGAACACCGCTTCCCACGATGAAAGCATAAAATCGATAGAAGCACAACATTCACAGTTAAATACCGCGATGAGTGCGAGAGAGAAAGGGAAACTTCCATCTCAACCTTCACCGAATCCTGGCCACTCACAAAGTTATAATGTGAGTGCCGTAACCACGTTGCGATCGGCAAGAGTGCTGAACAACCAAGTGGGTGAACATGTTGATGACGTTGATGTAAATGATATTGATGATACTCCGGCTTCTACTTCTTCTCCTACTTCGTCTAGTCCACCACCTTCTTCCGGGCCTATTCTCCGTTTTCTACAAGGCTCGAACCTTTCACCCACTTTCTCGAGTAAACCTAAAACGATCCCAACTATAATTCTGGGATTGATTCCATCCCCATAAACTTCTCTATAAATGGTGGACCAAACCCTTATTGGTAAAGCTCCTTATCTAAACAGGTTAAGGGGAAACAGACCAAGTCCCCAAATAGAGAAGATTGTGGAAATTTTTAAGCAAATTAATATAAATATTCCCCTCCTAGATGCTATCCAACAAGTTCCGTCCTATGCGAAAATTCTAAAGGACTTGTGAACTAGGAAAAGGAAAATTCAAGTACCTAAAAAAGTTTTCTTGGCGAGTAATGTAAGCACTGCTTTTACCCAACAATTACCCAAGAAACGAAAGGACCCCAGGAGTCCTACAATATCTATTTCTATTGGGGGTAAAAATATCAATCGTCCTCTACTCGATTTAGGTGCTAGTGTTAACTTGCTTCCGTATTCTGTTTAGTAGCAATTAGGGACCGGAGAGTTAACAGCTGCACACTGCACACTCCAGATGGCAGATCGATCTATCACCCAACTTAGGGGTGAGGTAGAGGAGGTTTTAATAAAAGTCGGGGAATTTATATTCCCTGTGGACTTTATCGTTATAGATACACAGCCGGTGGCGAACCCACGGAACCAAATTCCGATGATTTTAGGTCGACCTTTTCTAGCGACTTCGAACGCTGTAATCAATTGTCATAATGACTCTATGAACCTATTCTTCGGGAAGATGTCAATTGAGATTAACATTTACAAGTTGGGAAGTGAACCCTTCGAACCTTATGCTCAAGTATGTTCTATCGAAAGGATGGATTCCTACAGTAGTGAACTTGAAAAGCTTCATGATAGTTATCTCGACTCCACTAGTGCGTTGTTGTGTGATCCTGCTATTTATTATACACACGAGGACCCTTCTATCGAAAAGTCCACACCCAAGTCCGAATCTTTTGACTTGTCGAATAAGTTAGTCGAGCTGTCCGGGTCAATATCTAACGCTAAATATGAACCTTATATGGAGTCCGAGTATCATCCCGTTCTTTCCAATAAGATTATTATTCGGGATATCGATGAAAGTTTTGAAGTAATTTTCGCTGAAGAATTCGTATTCTTAGAAGACATGGACGTTGTGATGAATCAACCCCCACTAAAAGAAGTTGAACCGTCATCCCTTCTTCTTATCCGGAACGAGAATACGAGTAATCCACCATCACTATTTCGTCTCTATAAATCGAGATGTAAACCGGTTCTATTACACCTCTTATCTCCTCCCTACTTCTTCATGTCGATAGGTGACATGTTCTTCTACCAACCTTGGTACTATATTGATAAATTTTTTGAATGGTTGGTGTTGACTTTTGGTCTTTGTAAAGTTTTATATTGACTAATAACTTTACCCCCCTCTTTATAATTTTAAAATTCTTAACACTGTTTTACTTAAGTTTGGGGGGAGATAAATATATTTTGGCTCTTAAAAGAAAATAATTTTTTATAAAATTGTGAGCCAAAAATAAGTTTGGGGGAGGATTTCACTATCATTTATTCATGTCCCCGTTACTAACTTTTCCTCCCAACTCTACAGGTTTTTTAAGCTTAATGGATGATATCAGTGAGGACACTGCTGCAAACAGGTTTGGGAGAGATTTGTGCTTATTCACGCATTATTTTGCATTATCATAAATATAACCACAAATTTTTTTGATAATAAAAGATTAGAAAGTGAAAAATTACATATGAAAGATAGGAATAGTTTGAGAAAAGCAAGAAAGTTAGATGTTTTCTTTAATGAAGCTAGTAATAAGTAGTTATGTGTTGTTGTCCCAAGGGTTAGTAAGATGAAGGAAATTACTAATCTGAGGATAAAAATAAGTCTGAAAATAGTCTCTATTCTTGAGTCCAAACATTTGAACTTTGATACCCTACTATATGCACTTGCAAACATCTTGAAACTTGGGATAGTAGAAGATACCTTGAAATGCTCTTGTCTAAAAGCCTTGGTATGAAGAAAAATAAAAATATGAATAAAAAAATGGTGAAGAAAAATGAACACTGGTTTTGTAATTGCTTAAGACAGTATAAAAAAAACTATAGCGATGGTGCTTTATCACCTAGCGCCTTAGACCAACTGCTTTGGGATCCACTGCTAAGCCTTAGGTGTTGCAAGACGGGGATATTATGCCAAAATGAGCGAGCACACTTTATAATCAGTCGGTTAGTACCTCAAAAAGTATTAACGGTCGCATGAAGAATGTGTGAGCAATTCCATCTAAAATATTCACCGACTAAAAAATACTAAGGAAGAAGGACAAGAGTATGGTAGCTTGAATTGAATTCTCTAAGTGTATGGATGTCTTTTATACACACGTAGGGGTATATGATCGATACTTGGAAGAAAGATAGGGAGGAAGAATAAAGGCGATGTTTTATTGAAGGATGATTTGATTTCCGATATCTTTTCATGACCATTAAGATATGGCTCATGGCAACTGAAAATCTAGTGTAGTTGGAAACTCATATTTTCAAATTCTTTCTTTTATAGTTCTTATCTTTGTATATAATTTTCATCTTCTTTCTTTATAGTTCTTATCTTTGTATATAACTTTCATCTTCTTTCTTTTATTATAAGATTTTGTAGGTGTAATCTGCTGAAAACCTTCAGGAGATAACACTCCTCCTACTAGGGAGAGATTTAAAAGCTTGTTGCACGTGCTCAGTGCAATCGTGATTGCCTACGAAAGTGTGCTAGGTTTTTTCTTTTTCTCCTTCTCTTGAATAACTAGTTTGCTCGGGACAATCAAAGTTAAGTTTGGGGGTATTTCTTCAGTCGAAAATATTGTATATTTGATATAATATTTCCCTTACTTTTCTTAAATATTTAAAGGTGTTTATTATAAATATAGAATATATGTGGGTTTATCTGCAAAATACTCTTTACCATATGTTTATATATTATAATTAATATTATGAAGGAAAATATATGTATATAATATTTATATAATATTTTTGTTATGCATATCATATAAAATAATCTTAATCAAATTTCTTAAAGATTTATTGCCATATAAAATAATTAAGATACTATCTCTAAGTTAACAAATAATACTAATATTATTCATGAAGATATTGTGCAGATTTAGCTCAAGTCGGGAAATCGAGATTTTCAAGATGTCAGGATAAAAAATCTGCCAAACCGTAGAATCAATATTGGCAGAGACTCAGAGAAATATTTGTAGAATCCAGACATGGAAAAATCTCCACGTTTCAACATGTAGAAGCCCCAGAAATTTGGAACCCCAACTCTCCCAAACTGCCGCCGAACCGCGGCCAATAGCCCATATATGCGGCGGATCCGTGGCCGTATTATGGCCGTAGGATCTGTGATTTTTTTTATCAGGATCACAACCATAAATATTTATACATGAGATGTACGGTTTCTGATTTGAGGGCTATATAAAGGACCGATGACTAAAGTTAGAAATCATCAGCTTTAACACGAAGCAAATCACCGTCAAAGAACAAGAGATCTATGACAGGTCCATGATTCGACGTGATAGAGCGACGTGAATATCGACGAAGCAAATACTTCCTACGAGGCAGAGATCGTGAGCAACTTCTTCCTCGTAATATAAATTCGAAGGATTTGTACTTGCAATGTTGATTAATAAAAATAGATCATTTGTTTAATTATTTTGCATTTACTTTCCGCATTTAAATTTTTGCATTATAATTTCCTTCTCTATCCTTTCTTCTTCTTTCTCAACCATGCGTGAGTAATTCTCCGCTTGATAGGGTTCGTAGGATTAGGGTAGATCAATAGATGATAAAATCTTTTAACTTCTTTTATATCTTATAAAGTTTATAAACTTTATCAAAAGAATCGTTAACATACTAATCGGGCACGCTATCAATTTATTGATAGTCTCGACCGCGATTTGAGATCAGATTAACAATTGTTTTGGTAGAGCCTATACATGAATAGAGGTCAATGAAAAGAGAAGGGTTAAGAGTGGGAACCCTATTCCCTCTAAAAACCCTAATCTTCATTCATCACCATCGATCTAGTTTTAAATCTATTAAAAGATGAGTCATCTTTATTTAATCATCCATTACTACTAAATTCTAACGAACCCTGCAAGCCCTCTTCTTATATATTCTACATCCGTGTTCAACATAGATCTAGAATCACTCTTCCCTATTTCTAATCAACCCGTCTAAAGAAAGATTAAAAGTTCCACGCATCCCTGCGGACGACCCGTACTCATCTCGGCTAGCTACACGCGACACCGTTATTGATTGCGGTTGCTACTACAAACAATTTTTCAAATCAATCATCAATCATGCAATGTTATATACCAGACCAGATGTAGCTTATGCACTTACTGTGGTAGGCAGATATCGGCCAATACTAAAAAAACTAGTGGGAGCTATAAAGAACATACTTAAGTACTTGTGAAGCACTTAGGAGTTGTTCTTGGTTTTTGTTAAAAGTGAGCTCAACTTAGAGGCATCTACTGATTTAGTTTCCAAGGTGACATATATGGAAGAAAGTCTGTCACTGGTTATATGTTTACCCTCTTTTAAGAAGTAGTATATTGGAAGGGTTTCAAGCAGGATACTGAGATAGACATGACGTTGGATGCTGAGTATGACCCAGCGACGGATGCAGCTTAAGAAGTTGTTTGGATAAATAAGTTCATTTATGAACTTGATCCCATCAGCTATCCAAACAAATTCTAAGGCAGGCGTCGCTTGATTTGGGTGATTGTTGATCTCCGTGAGATTAAGATATAGAGAGATGAAAATAGAGACATTGTAGCGGATCCACTCACTGAGGCTATTTCTCAAGTACAGTTTGTGAAACTGATATTATAGAAGTTGAGTATGTGATACTGCAATAATAGGCCTTAAGTGCAAATGGGAGATTGTTAGATATAGGTATCCCGAAGGCAATTATTATAATTGTACATAAACCTATATGGATAGAACAGTCTTGCTCGACATGATAGTATGCTATCTGGTTTGTCTTTATCATTCATGTGTATATATTTTACTTGATGTTACGTATCGTTAATATATGATGATAAAGCTCATAGGATCTTTGCTTGACTATCGGATTATGATGAGGATCATATTAGTGGGGCCTGGATAGTTCATAAGCACATCTTTAAATGTTCCTAGTCGTGAGAGTATCAGGACTGGGCATCAATACTCCAAATTTGAATAGTGTATACGTTTCTTGACCCGATTGGAGTGCGATGGTTGGTCCCACGGACATTGGTGTTTGACACCAAAGATTGTATACAGGAGCTCATTGGAGAATGAGTTCACTGAACAGACTCACCGAGAACTCCTAGATGGTATTATAAATATTTTCAGATAGCAGTTCTTTGGTGAGATGAGTATATGGTAGTCTTTTGACCTGAGATCGTTATAATATCTTGTGTGCGTTCCTACTGTACTTTGATTACTACCTAACCACGGTTTTAAAGAGCCGTGTATATAAGTTATATTTGGGTACAGTCCCGAAGCACATGAAGGCAGTGAGCGATTGAAGGGATTCATTTCTCCTGGTATAGGGGTTGATGTCGCACTATGCATGATTGGTTATAAACATAAGTCCTTGGCTAAGGCAGTTGAGATAAATTGATAAGGGTTATTAGTTGTATCTCAGATGGTTATGAGTTTGACATCATCATGACTTATTGGGTTATTGGGGGTCTGACAGGATCCACCCTCCAGACTAGGTATGTGACACTCTTTGACGAAGAGACCGGACTGTATAGTGATTGTCACTGATAGGCTCTGATGGGTTCGGATGAGCTTGCTTGTCGACCTACCTTTCGATCAATACCTGGGTAGCCGTTACGTGTAGCTAGTACTACTGACCTGCTTGTGGGTTAGCCCTTGAGAGAATTGATTTGAAAGTATTTTAGATTCAATCGGATATAATGGTAATCTACTGCCAGCGTATTTTCGAGTCTTTAGAGTCCTACACAAAGGGTTTCCTCGCTCAGGCGAAACGATATAATGTGTGTATGGTGATACGTGCGGGAGTTCAATTAAACGTGTGTGTATGATACATATGCATTAATCAGACGTTTGATAATACTATCCGGTTTATTATAAAACCGGATTATTAAATCAAGTGTTGATTTAATGATAAAACATATACTAATATGTATTCTAGTATTATATTTTCTCTCTCTCATTTGCTATTTGTATGTGATACAAATACATGTATATGTATATAATACATATACTATAACAGTGCATATGATGATATATGCAGGAGTTTAATTAAACACGTGTATTTGATACACGTACATTAATCGGACGTTTAATAATACTAGCCGGTTTATTATTAAGCCGGATTATTAAATCAAGTGTTGATTTAATAATAAAACACACACACACACACATATATATTCTAGTTTTATGTTTTATCATTTTCTCTCTCATTTTCTATTTGTATATGATACAAATACTTGTATATGTATATGATACATATACTATGTGTATATGATACACTTGCATGCTTCCAGAAAGGGACACCTCACTTCTTTATTTATTAATAAAGAAATGAGAATGTTGTAGAGATGTATGGTTGCTAGAAATTATTATTATTATAATGGATATAATTATATATTCTAGCATGGTTATATCTCCTCTTTTCTAGCTCATTCATTCATCCTCTTTCTCTCTCTTCATTTTTCATGAGAGCAAAATAGAGGAAAATAGAGAAAAATAGAGAGTGATCACTACATTTCTTCCTCTCGTCTTCTAGTGAATTTTGAGAGCAGATTATTTCACAAAAGTGTGGCTTTTGGTGAAGTTGAAGTTTGGGTTGGGATTTTCTTCGAAGTGGATAATTTTCGGCGAGAAGGTCTGCTTGCAAGCTTGATCCCTATGTTGAGGGGTCTAGCTTGGGTCTTCCACTAGGCGAGTGGACACGCTACAAAGGTTGTGATAGAACTCATGCACCCTAGATGGCTATTTTATAACATGATATGATTTGGTTTTCAAAAATCAAGAGAGCATAAGGTCCAAACAACCAAGAATCATTGCTAAAGAGTTGAACTAGCAACAAAAACCATACAAGATTAGAACATACAACCTTTGTATCATCTTCATATGCTTAAAATTAGGTTGATCTTGAACTCTAGATAGGCTCCTAGGTTGTAGGAACAATTTCGGTGAAGGCCTCCCTTTGTCAAAGATGGATTTACTTGAGGAAACCCAACTCTAGCTCCATCCTCACACCAAGTAACTCCAATGATGAGGAAACTTGGTTAATTAGATTGCTAGGCTAATCAATCAAGAGATGTAGATTAGTGTCACTAATAATTTCCTCACATTTAATTCCTATTTCTTTTCTTTAACTGGGATGTGCAAATTTTCAAGAGAGCAAATAATGGAGGAGGAGGAGGAAGAAGCACATAAATAAAAATCCCTATCCAAAATATTATATGATCCCCCTCCTTCTCTCTCCATCACAATCTCTCTCCTCCACTTGTCAAGCCAAACTAGAGTAGGTATATCCCCTTTCCCATCTTGTCAAATCAAGTCAAAGGTGAGTGTTAAAAAGAAAAATAGAAATATGTGTGTGTGTGTGTGTAAACAAAATGCTAACATAATGTATACTGATATATATTTATATTTATATATTTCTATGTGCACTAATATGCAATATGTGACAAAATAGAAATAGTGACATAATACTAGTAAATATATATATCCAATATATGTATCAATATATTAAATCAGTCACTTAATTTAATATCTGTTTTTCCAAAAGATCGGCTAGTATTATTAAACGTCCGATTATCGTTAATGTATCCAATACACATGTTTTAATCGAACTTTAGTATGCATCCAATATACATATCTACATAATTTCTCTAGAGCCTGTGTGGGTGATTGATCTGTAAAATGTGTGTAGTAACCGCAATCAATAATGGTGTCGCGTGTAGCTAGATCGAGATGAGTACGGGTCGTCCTCAGGGATATGTGGAATCTTTTAATCTTTCTTTAGACGTGTTGATTAGGAAGAGGAAGATAAATAGATAATAGTGAAGAATAGTTATAGAATCTAGATCTACATTAAAAACGGATGTAGAATATAGATCTAGTTTAAAGACGGATTTAGATTTTAGATCAGAAGAGGGCTTGTAGGTGTCGTTAAGATTTAGTAGTCATGGATGATTAATTAAAGATTACTCTTTTTATCCATTAATAGATTTAAAACTAGATCGACAGAGATGTAGATTAGAGTTTTTTGGAGGGAATAGAGTTCCCACTCTTAACCCTTATCTTTACATGGATCTCCGTTCATGTTTAGCCTTTACCAAAATAATTGTTAACATAATCTCAAATCGTGGTCGTGACTATCAATGAATTGATAGCGCATCCGATTAGGATGTTAACTATTCTTTTGATAAAATTTATAAACTTTATAGGACGTAAAAGGAGTTAAAGTATTTTTTCATCCATTGATCTATCATAATTCTACGAACCCTATCAAGCGGAGAATTACTCGCGCATGATGAAGATACAAGAACGGATAGAGATCATGATGTAAATAAAGAAAATAAAATGCAATAAGAATAAAACAACTACCTTTATTAATCAACTTGATTAATTATACTTTGTTCCTTTAGAAAGTGATTACAAAAACCCTATTTTGCTTCTCGATCTCTTCTTAAGGAGGTAGATGAACAGCCGATGATCAACCTGGATTCTTGAGTCGTCTTGGACTTCATGATCTCGTCCGTTTGATAAGTTTTCAAGTGAGGCTCTCGGTTCTATTTATAGTCACAGAAGTTGAAATCCCTAGATCCCCAGAATTAGGGTTAGTTGTAGCAAATCCAACATGAAAATATCAAACCCCAACTCCCCCTTTAGGCCGCGGATCCGCCGCATATTTGGTGTTTTGGCCTCGGTTGGACCGCGTCTTGGTGTGATCTTTGGTTCAAAATTCTGGAGGTTCATCTAGTTGATATGTGGTGATCTTTTGAATATCTGGATTTTGGAAATCTTCTCTAAGTCTCTGCCAAATTTGATTTCTTCGATTTACTTTAATATTTCAGCAGATTTGATCTCGATAACTCGGATTTCCTTGATTCCAGTCCTGATGTATTTTCTGTACAATATCTCAACAAATAATGTTAATAGAATTTGTTTTTATTGAGATATTATCCTAACCATTTTATATGATATTATCTTTTAAGAATATTGGTTAGGATACTTGATATGATATGCATATTTAAAATATCAAAATATTATATAAATATTATATACATACATTTTCCTTCATATTGTTAATTATAATATATAAACATACAAAAATAGTATTTTTACAGATAAATCTTCATATGTGTCTGTTCTCCGCCGAAAAACGCGACCGGACGTTGGGACGTCCGGCCTGAATTTCGAGGGCAGATGCTATTTGGTGCTATCCGTCCACCTCTCCGAAGATGCCAAGTTGATTTATGACATCGTGTATCGAAGGTTTAGACGGATGCGGCCGATTTAGCAGACTTCGTCAGATTCCCCCTCGTTGAGGTTTTTTTTTATATTGTGGGGACGCTCTTCCCTGCAGGCGTAAGCCCCTGCAGTTAATTACGCTACCGCATCGCGGTAACCACTTTCTCCTTCTCCAGATGGTCGCTTCGTGTCGTGTGTATTCGTTTTTTTTTTGGTTGCCCGTGGATTGTATACGGAGACTAATTTATGTTGTCGCCCGTAGGGCGTGGATTAGTCCAAATCCGTATTTTCTTAGATTTGGGTTTGGGGTTGGGTTTAAGGATACGTTAGTCTCATTTGAGATTAAGATCAACTTAAACGTTTGTCAAGGATACGTTGGTCTAATTTTAGACTAAGATCAACTTAACGGGATCGTTTAGATTCGACAAAAGAGCATTTGAACTCAATTGTTTAGTTTAGGGACATTGCGGTTGATTACCAGTTTAAGGACATGGTGGTCCAATGTTAGTTTAAGGACATCTCGGTCCATGGGTTTAAGGACCCCACAGTCCAAGGTTAAGGACATCATAGTCCATGGGTTTAAGGACTCCACAGTCCAGTTTAGAGACGTCATAGTCTATAAAGTTTAAGAACATCATAGTCCATGAGTTTAAGGACCCCACAGTCCATGGAATGTTTGGATGTCGGGACCCGTCACCTTTCTGAAGACGTTGAAGGATTACAACGACAAATATCAGAGGAGTAAAGAGATGTACCCTTGAACCGATGTGAGTTGGGAGACCTGTAGCCCAATTTAGGGCTAAGATTTGTTTAAAAGATTTATGAGCAGATGTGCTCAATTAATCTGAGTTGAGGACTTATGGCCAATCTTGGACTAAGTCCAATCAAGTTAAAATGTTTAACATTAATTTTGGGCTGTTGAGCCTTTATTTGGGCTTGGCCCGACAGTGTTTTTGTCTTTTACTGAATGCTGAGCATTCATCATAGCCCTGGGCTTATTAAAGAACAATTTATGTTCTATCAGCGCAACACGTGGCGCGCTTGGCGCTTTGCGCCAGTCAAAGAGCGCGGTACGCTTTTGCCGAGTAGCGCACACGTGAGGGACACGTGTTGCGTTTGGCGCTAAGCGCCAGATGATGAGCGCATTGCGCCAGTTTATGAGCGCATTGCGCTATTAGTTTAGTGGCACACACGTGAGGGACACATGGTGCGCTTGGCGTTGAGCGCCAGTCCATGAGCACAAAGCGCTATTTCAAGAGCGCAAAGCGCTAACTGTTAAGTGGCGCATACATGGGGGACACGTGTCGCGCTTGGAGCTGAGCGCCAGTCAATGAGCGCAGTGCGTTATGTTTGGAGCACTGAGGCTCTGCAGCGCTTTGCGCTAGATGTGGAGCGCTGAAGCGCTTTTAAATTAAGAGCGCTATGGCTCTTCTTTTATGCAACTTAGATCAGTTTGCGCCCTGAGAGTTAAATTCTCTTTTTTATAAGAGATTTTGTCTCAAAGTTTTAAGAATAAAGCTCTTATTTTATAGGAGATGTTTCCAATCTCTTATGTTGATGAAAGGCTTTGCCTTTATGGTTCTGTGATCCTCCAGAGAATTGAATTATTCTCTCCCCCTTTTATAATAAGATGTTTATGATCTTTGAAAGACAATTTGTCTTATAGATCTATGATCTGTGAGAAAGAAGTAAATTCTTCTTTTATTTTATACTGAGATCTTTTGATCTCTTTGTAAAAGATCTTGGTCTTGTAGATCTATGATCTTAAAGAAAGAAGTGAATTCTTATTCTTAATTATGAGATGATTTCATCTCTCTGTTCTTTTACCTTGAAGAAAAGAAGTTCTTCTATCAAGAGCTTGGCTCTTCTTTATGAGATTTTCTCAAAGCTTATGGGGGGTTCCTCTCTATGGTTCTGTATCTCTCTCTTTTTTTGTTTCTTTTCCTTATTTTTTGAAAAGAAGGATCATTGGTCATTGGGACTCACCACCTCTCCGACGACACTGAAAGATTACAGCGCCATATATCAAAGGTGTGGAGGGATGTACCCTTTGAACCATGTCCCACTCATTAGGGGGAAAGAACAGGCTGGAGCTTAAGCTTCTCACTGCTGAAAAAGCTTTTTTGCGTTCGCGCATGTGCATCGCACGTGTTGGGCGCACATGTTTGCACGTAGCGCACATGGAGCTTGCGCATATGCGCATTATGGGGGGAGCAAGCTCTTATGGAGAAATAATCTCGTTTGAGTATTATGGAATACTTCCACGTGCGTTGCACGTGGAGCGCATATGGCCGGCGCACGTGCATTGTGCGCACATGGCGCTTGTGCATATGCGCATTATGGGGAGAGCAAGCTCCTATGGAGAAATAATCTCCTTTGAGTATTATGGAATACTCATACGGGCGTTGCACGTGTTTGGCTTACGTGTGTTGCATGTGGCGCGTATGTGGCAGGCGCACATGCATTGCACGTGGTGCACATGGCGCTTATGCATATGCGTATTATGGGGGGAGCAAGCTCCTATGGAGAAATAATCTCCTTTGAGTATTATGGAATACTCATACTTTTCAAAGAGGTATCCCTTCTTAATTATATGGGAGTGGTAGAGAAGGGATCTCTCTTTTTCTCGATGTGGGACTAAAAATGCATCTCCCATGTAGTAGAGCATTACTTTAGATAACACGTGCGTAGCACATTTGCTCATAACTTTTGATCCCAGATGAATTATGAGGCCTATAATATATCAAATCGAAGGATTTTTCGAGAAACTTTCGATTCCATCAGAATTTTGCTGTTTCTCATTCAGGAGTTTGTAAAAATACAGCCCGGAAAATACCGATTCGCATTTTCTTCCTTAGATTACACGTGCATAGCATATTTGCTCATAACTTTTGATCCCGGATGAATTATGAGGCCCATAATATATCAAATCGAAGGCTTTTTCGAGACGATTTTGATACTATCAGAATTTAGTTGTTTCACATTCGAAAATTTGTCAAAATACAGCCCGGAAAATACTGGTTCATATTTTCTTAAGCGTATCGCTACCATTTGATACCTTGGACTCTTTTGCGCAGAAATTTTTTTTTTGCGGGAACAAATGCCCCCTACTACTTTTCTCACGTAAATATATATGTGGGTGAAGTAGTGCAGAGTAATTCATAGCATATGACCAATTTCGGGTTGGTATATAATTTTCAGAATCTCGATCTGAGAAGATAACGAGTGGACACAAGCGTCGTCATTTATCATTGACTCAAATCTCGACTCTTAAGGGATATAGTTCCAAACCCTCGGCTCCATGAGCCACACCTTTCTATTTCTTTATGTTTTACTCTGGCGTGAAGTAGTTTATATGCTCATGAGTAACTTCTCCATTTCAGTGGCATGTGACTTTGGCAAGTGTGGCCCATAGATGGTAGATAACAATTCATCTTGAACTCTTTATAAGGTAGCGATGGCTTAGAAAACAGGGTTAGGATCTGTTGCCTAAGACTTTCCAACTTTATGAGCCGTGAGGGTCTCACAAAGGCTTTTCTCCCTACGAGTCGTGAGGATCTCGTAGGTGTCTTTTCTCCTTAGGAGTCGTGAGGACTCCTAAGTGCGTTTTCTCTTGAGAATCGTAAGGATCCAATAAGAGAATTTTCTTTATGCGTAGAGACACTAATTTCCCTGCGAGTGGAGACGAATCGAGAGATTCTCGCAAAGACATTGATTTCCTTGCGGGTCGAAACGAACCGAGAGGTTCTCGCCAAGGACGCTGATTTCCCTGAATCGAGATAAGAAGCGATGGCTTAGGAAACAGGTTCAGATCTGCTGCCTAAGACTTTTCAACTTTATGAGCCGTGAGGGTCTCATAAAAACTTTTCTCCCTACAGGTCGAGAGGATCCCGTAGGTGTATTTTCTCCTTAGGAATCGTGAGGATTTCTGAGTGTGTTTTCTCTTGAGAGTCGTAAGGATCTCCCGAGAGAATTTTCCCTCCTACAAGTCGAGAGGACTCGTAAGTGGTCGTTTCCCTCCTTGTCGAGATTCGGCTTTGGAGAGTGTGGTCCATGAATAGTATGCAAGAGTCCATTTTGAACCGACTTGCAGGGCCCCAGTGCTTAGGAATTAGGTTTTTTAATCCCCATTGCCTAAGGCTTTGCCTTACTGGTCGAGTCGAATCGAGAAGTTCTCGCAAAGACACTAATTTCCTCATGAGTTGAGACGAATCGAGAAGTTCTCGCAAGAATGTCCTAACGTCACAGTTAACCTCTGCTCTTTACGACAGAGGTCTGTTAGGGTCTGTGGTACTAGGGTTTTGCCCGTCATACCGTCGCGTTGGCTGATGTATTCCTCGATAGGCAATCTTGCTGTTCGAGTAGCTTTGCGACCGTCGTGTCTCTGTTTGGGGGCTGGACAAGACGTCTTCAAGCAATCTTCCTAGGCAATTTGACCGTCGGAAGAGCAAGCGTTAGGAATTTTTCCATGCCGCTTTTTACTTGAGGTTAGGCTCAGTTTGGGGAGCCCTGATGAGTCATAACCACTCCGCGCTGGTGTGGGATGATCTCCGATAGTCTTTCGGGTTTTATTTGAGTTTCCGTCAAGACCCTGAAGCTAGGAATTTGGCCTTTACTTCATTTGCTGGTATTGCGTCTGCTGTAACGAGACGAATGTCGCGGTTGTCTCTAGGTTGCGGGTGAACTGTCGAGGTTTGGAACTAGGGATTTTTCCGTGGCTCCGTTGTTTGATTGTCTCGTCTGAATCCTGCTGGAGGAAGAACGCTGTGGTGACATCTCGTCTGCTGTATCGAGACAAACGTCGAGGTGGTGACCACTCCACGCTGGTGTGGGATGATCTCTGATAGTCTTTCAGGTTTTGTATGAGTTGTCATTAAGACCCTGAAGTTAGGAATTTGGCCTTCGCTTCGTTTTGCTTTGGCGTTGCGTCTGCTGTATCGAGACGAACGTCGAGGTGGTGACCATTCCGTGCTGGTGTGGGATGATCTCCAATAGTCTTTCAGGTTTTATATGAGTTGCCGTCAAGACCCTGAAGCTAGGAATTTGGCCTTCGCTGTTCCCTTCCGAAAGACGGCGCGACGCAGGGACGTCTGGCCTGAGATTCGGGGCAAATGCTAATTGGTTCTATCCGTCCACCTCTCCGAAGATGCCAAGTTGATTTATGGCACCATGTATCGAAGGTTTAAAAGGATGCGTCCGATGTAGCAGACTTCGTCAGATTCCCCCTCGCTTGAGGGGTTTTTGATTGTGGAGATGCTCTTCCCTGCAGGCGCAAGCCCCTGCAGTTAATTACGCTACCGTATTGCGGTAACCACTTTCTCCTTCTCCAGATGATCACTTCGTATCGTGTGTGTTTATTTTGTGTTTGGTTGCCCGTGGATTGTATACGGAGACTGAGTTATGTCGTCGCCCGTAGGGCGTGGACTAATCCAAATCCGTATTATCTTAGATTTGGGTTTGGGGGTTTGGGTTTAAGGATACGTTAGTCTCGTTTGAGACTAAGATCGACTTAAACATTTGTTAAGGATACGTCAGTCTAGTTTTTAGACTAAGATCAACTTAACGGGATCGTTTAGATCCAACAAAAGAGCAATTAGGGGAGCCCTGTTGTTTAGTTTAGTGACATTGCGGTCAATAGGTAGTTTAGGGACATTGCGGTCCAATGTTAGTTTTAAGACGTTGCGGTCAAGGTTAAGGACGTCGTAGTCTGTGGATTTAAGGACTCCACAGTCCGATGCTAGTTTTGAGACATCACGGTCAAGGTTAAGGACGTCATAGTCCGTTGTTAGTTTTAAGACATTCCGGTCAAGGTTAAGGATGTCGTAATCCGTTGTTAGTTTTAAGACATTCCGGTCAAGGTTAAGGACGTCGTAGTCCATGGATTTAAGGACTCCACAGTCCGATATTAGTTTTAAGACATTACGGTCAAGGTTAAGGACCTCATAGTCCATGAGTTTAAGGACCCCACAGTCTGTATCAATATGTGGTCATCGGGACCCGCCACCTCTTTGAAGACGCTGAGGAATTACAACGCCAAGTATCAAAGGAGTGAAGAGATGTACCCTTGAACCAAGGTAGATTAAGCGATCCATAGTCCAATTTGGAAACTAAGATCAATTATTATATTATGAGCCCATTGGCCCAGTTGAATTTGAATTGAGGACTTATGGCCATCTTGGGCTAAGTCCAATTATGTTTGGGATATTGGCCCTCTGTTGATTCATTGAAGGAGAGGCTTTGCCTCTGGGAATTTAGCCAATTGGGCTAAAACTAGTGTTAAACACTAGAGGCCAACAGTGTTGAACACTGGGAAAAGATTGACAAGTTAGTGTTAAACACTAAAAGATAATCAGTGTTGAATACTGGGAAAAGAGTTTTCAAATTAGTGTTAAACACTAAGCAAATCAGTGTTAAACACTGCAAATAGAGTTTTCCAAATTAGTGTTAAACACTAAGGAGAATCAGTGTTAAACACTGGATACAGAGGTTTCAATTTAGTGTTAAACACTAAGGCAAGAGGGGTCACGTGGTAACACGTGAGAGCGCCCTTCTTCTCTTTATTTTGTTCTACAGATAAGTGTTTAACACTTTCAGTTCTGAAAGCCATCACGTGCGGGCACGTGATGGGGGCTCATGCTCTGGTTTATTAGAATACTCATTAGGGGTCACGTGGTGACACGTGAGGGCGCCCCAGAGTTCACTTTTATTTTGCTATTTCTTTATGTGCTTCAGGGATCACATGGGGCACGTGAGGCATTGCCTCAAAGTTCTCTTTTATATATCTTTGCAAGAGTCACGTGGTAACACGTGAGGTGTCTACTTCAGAGCTCTATTCTGTGGGCCTTTGCAGGGGTCACGTGGTAGCACGTGAATCTGCATGTTTTAGAGTTCTGTTCATAGGGTTAAACCCTAAACTTTAGAGGACTTAAATTTTCTGTTTTCTTCTGAAGAATTATACTCTTAATAGGGTTAAACCCTAATTTCTTTTCTTAAGAGAATAAAATTCCTGTGAGTTTTAGAGAATTATATTCTCAATTAGGGTTAAACCCTAGTTCTGTTCATTTTGAAGGAATTAAATTCCTATAATATAGGGTTAAACCCTAACTTTATCTCAAAGGAATTGAATTCCTATCATTTTGTGAGAATTAAATTCTCTAAACTCAGTTCCTTCTCTGTGTTTTAGATCTGCACAGCAGGATCTCAACCCAATGAGAATTAAATTCTCAATTCATGAGGAGATGTGCACTTTGCAGATCCTCCACCAGAGAAAGAACTAAGTACTTTTCTTTTTTTATATATAAGAGTTAAACTCTTTTGAGAATTAAATTCTCCTTCGAAGCCTCCCTTTTTCTTTCTTACCTAAGGTTTTCCTTTTTGCAGAAAAATCAAATTCTTTCAGAGTCTTCAGGCTCTATATCTCTCTCTCTCTGTATGTCTCTGTATCTCCTCTTTTCTCCTTTTTCTTTTTTTTTGGACTTTCTCCTTTGGCTCCTATTTATAGGAGAAGGAAAAGAATCAATCAGTTTTAGTGAATCTTTCATTGAAAGATTTGATTTGTTTATTGAGAGATTTGACTTACATTCATCATTAATCTGGACCTTTGGATTATTAGGTGAATTTTATTCACAATTGGATTTAAAATCTAAAGATATCTCTTTGTTATTTCGGTTAGATTTAAAGGGAAATCTTTCCAAGTCTGATATTTTTCCATAAATTGGTGATATTTAATCACCTTTAGATCTTTAATCCAACGGTTCCAAATAACTCTTTTCTACTTTGGAAAGACTTGAGAGATCTTTTCTCAGAATTTAATTCTGTTAAATAATGAGGCTTTGAAAGCCGATCACGTGTGTCCACGTGACCCCTGGTCAGGTGTGGCCACGTGACCCCTGGTCACGTGTAGGCACGCGACCCTTGGAACGGGCCTTTCTTCTCCTTTTGCGTTCTGTTCTCTGGCCGCTGCTCAGCCATCACGTGCCAACACGTGATCCCTGATCACGTGTGAGCACGTGACCTTTTCTGGAGCTTTTTCTTGAATGCGCTTTGTGCCGCTGCGTTAAACGTCACGTGCCAACACGTGACCATTGGTCACGTGTGAGCACGTGATGCCTCTTCTGAGTCCTTTTCCTAATTTTTAATCAGGGAACATTCTCTTTGTTTGCTTTGGCGTGTCCGAATCCTGTTGGAGGAAAAACGCTGTGGTGACATCTCGTCTGCTGTATCGAGACGAACGTCAAGGTGGTGACCACTCCGCGCCGGTGTGGGATGATCTCCGATTATTTTTCAGGTTTTATATGAGTTGCCGTCAAGACCTTGAAGCTAGGAATATTGCCTTCGCTTCATTTGCTTTGGCGTTGCGTCTGCTGTATCGAGATGAACGTCGAGGTGGTGACCATTATGCGCTGGTGTGGGATGATCTCCGATGGTCTTTCAGGTTTTATATGAGTTGCCGTCAAGACACTGAAGCTAGGAATTTGGCCTTCGCTTCGTTTGCTTTAGCGTGTCCGAATCCTGTTGGAGGAAGAATACTGTGGTGATATCTCGACTGCTATATCGAGACGAACGTCAAGGTGGTGACCACTCTGCGCTGGTGTGGGATGATCTCCGATTGTCTTTTAGGTTTTATATGAGTTGCCGTCAAGACCTTGGAGCTAGGAATATTGCTTTCGCTTCATTTGCTTTGGCGTTTCCGAATCCTGTTGCAAGAAGAACACTGTGGTGACATCTCGTCTGATGTATCGAGACGAACGTCAAGGTGGTGACCACTCCGCGCTGGTGTGGGATGATCTCCGATTGTCTTTCTGGTTTTATATAAGTTGTCGTCAAGACCTTGAAGCTAGGAATATTTCCTTCACTTCGCTTTGTTTCGACCGTAAGGTCTTTCGTTGATGTTGCATCTGCATCCTGCCGGACTGCGAAGGAACACCGTTGTTGACATTGCGTCTGCTGTAATGAGATGAACGTCAAGGTGGAGCTAGGATTTTGCCATCACTCTGCTTTGTTTTGACCGTGAGGTCTTTCATTGACGTTGCATCTGTATCCTGCTGGACTGCGAAGGAACGCCGTTGTTGACATTGTGTCTGCTGTAATGAGACGAACGCTGAGGTGGAGCTCGGATTTTGCCATCACTCCGATATGCTGACGTTGCGTCCGAACCTTGCTGGAATAAGGAGGAACGCTGTTGTAGGTCTCCAGGCTGTAGATGTGGCCGTCGAGACTTGGCTTTCTTTTTCTTATGGAGCCTGGTGGGAAGGTATGGTTCCCTCTTTGTTTGTGCCCCTGGATTGTATACAGGGATCGACGTGATCTCACCCGTAGGGCTAAAAGTTTCATTTTATATATTTTTCTTTCCGCGATACTCTATCATTTCAGCTTTTATATCGGGAAAGTCGCGATTCCCAATCATTTCGGCTATTTTTCGCGGTGCCCAATCATTTCGAATTTTTGTTTTATTTACTCGCTGCTTTTTATTGCGAGTTGCCCAACCATTTCGGCTATTTTATATGCATACATTTTTTACTTGCTGATTTCGTTGCAAGTTGCCCCATCATTTCGGCTATTTCATATACATTTGTGGCTCACTGACTTTTCATTGCAAATTTGGGATTTGGGATCTGATACCGATTTAGGCATCAGCATCGCTACAACTGGGATATTGCTAGGAGCGAATCATCATTTGCCTCTGTCGACGTCGAACAAAGGTGGCTTAGCGAACATGGTTAGGATCATGTCGACTAAGGCTTTTAACTTCATGAGCCGTAAGGGTCTCATAAAGGTATCTCTCCCTACGAGTCGTGAGGATCTCGTAGTTGCGTTTTCTCCTTAGGAATCGTGAGGATTCCTAAGTCTATGTTCTCTTATAAGTCGTAAGGATCTTACAAGAATGTTCTCTCCATATAAGTCGAGAGGAATTACAAGGGCCGTCCACTGTGTAAACATATCCCTAGTCGCGGGTGGGACTTTGTTAGGGAAACATTTATTCGTACTCGTGGATTGTATACAAGGGTCGGCATTGAACCACTTGTAGGGCAAAATCGGGGGGTATGACCGCTTAAGAACAGGTTCAGATCCCTATAACTTAAGGCTTTTGAACCCTATGAGCCGTGAGGGTCTCAAAGGGGAATTCTCCTTACGAGTTGTAAGGATCTCGTAAGTGTAATTTCTCCTCAGGAATCGTAGGGATTCCTAAGTGTGTTTCTCCTTTGTGAGTAGTAAGGATCTCACGCACGTGGTTTCTCCTTACAGGATCGAGAGGACCTTGCAAGTGTCTTTTAACGAGATTGCACCTTTTTCAGGTTTTCACAAAACTCGCCGGTAGCCCTGCTGTTTTTAATCACGGAGCCCTTTCGGGTTTTCATTGGTGCCCATTTTGCTTGCGGGCGCACCGTTTTTTTTACGAGTCTGCGCCCTTTCGGGTTTTCACAAACATCGCCGGTAGTCCTGCTGTTGTTACTTACGGCGCCCTTTCAGGTTTTCATCCATGCCCATTTTGCTTATGGACGTACCGTCTTTTTTTTGATGTGTCGGCCCTAATATGCTGCAGTTTGTAGTAGTTTGACGACGTTTCGGTCAGCAGCTAGTTTTAGGACATAGTGGTCCATCGTTAGTTTAAGGACGTTTCGGTCCGTCATTGCCATATTTGAGGCGAGTTTCTAGTTTACGGACTTTTCGGTCCATGGCGCTATTTCAAGAGCGCAAAGCGCTAACTGTTAAGTGGTGCATACATGGGGGACACGTGTCGCGCTTGGCGCTGAGCGCCAGTCAATGAGTGCAGTGTGCTATGTTTGGAGCGCTGAGGCTCTGCAGCGCTTTGCGCTAGATGTGGAGTGCTGAAGCGCTTTTAAATTAAGAGCGCTATGGCTCTTCTTTTATGCAACTTAGATCAGTTTGTGCCCTGAGATTTAAATTCTCTTTTTTTAAAGAGATTTTGTCTCAAAGTTTTAAGAACAAAGCTCTTATTTTATAGGAGATATTTCCAATCTCTTATGTTGATGAAAGGCTTTGCCTTTATGGATCTGTGATTCTCAAGAGAATTGAATTATTCACTCCCCCTTTTATAATAAGATGTTTATGATCTCTGAAAGACAATTTGTCTTATAGATCTATGATCTGTGAGAAAGAAGCAAATTCTTCTTTTATTTTATGATGAGATCTTTTGATCTCTTTGTAAAAGACCTTGGTCTTGTAGATCTATGATCTTAAAGAAAGAAGTGAATTCTTTTTCTTAATTATGAGATGATTTCATCTCTCTGTTCTTTTACCTTGAAGAAAAGAAGTTCTTCTATCGAGAGCTTGGCTCTTCTTTATGAGATTTTCTCAAAGCTTATGGGGGTTCCTCTCTATGCTTCTGTATCTCTATCTCTTTTTGTTTCTTTTCCTTTTTTTTGAAAAGAAGGATCATTGGTCGTTAGGACCCACCACCTCTCCGACGAAACTGAGAGATTACAGCGCCATATATCGAAGGTGTGAAGGGATGTACCCTTTGAACCATGTCCCATTCATTAGGGGGAAAGAACAAGCTGGATCTTAAGCTTCTCACTGCTGAAAAAGGCTTCTTTGCGTTCGCGTACGAGCGTCGCACGTGTTGGGCGCACATGTTTGCACGTAGCACACATGGAGCTTGCGCAAATGTGCATTATGGGGGGATCAAGCTCCTATGGAGAAATAATCTCCTTGAGTAATATGGAATACTCCCAAGTGCATTGCACGTGGCGCGCATGTGGCCGGTGCACGTGCATTGCACGTGGCGCATATGCGCATTATGGGGGAGCAAGCTCCTATGGTGAAATAATCTCCTTTGAGTACTATGGAATACTCATACGTGCGTTGCACGTGTTTGGCTCACTTGTGTTGCACGTGGCGCGCATGTGGCGGGCGCATATGCATTGCACGTGGCGCACATGGCGCTTGCGCATATACGCATTATGGGGGGAGCAAGCTCCTATGGAGAAATAATCTCCTTTGAGTATTATGGAATACTCATACTTTTCTAAGAGGTATCTCTTCTTATTTATATGGGAGTGGTAGAAAAGAGATCTCTCTTTTTCTCGATGTGGGACTAAAAATGCATCTCCCATGTAGTAGAGTATTACTTTAGATTACACGTGCGTAGCACATTTGCTCATAACTTTTTATCCCGGATGAATTATGAGGCCCATAATATATCAAATCGAAGGATTTTTTGAGACACTTTCGATACCATCAGAATTTAGCTATTTGTTATTCGGAGGTTTGTCAAAATACAGCCCGGAAAATACTGGTTCGCATTTTCTTCCTTAGATTACACATGCATAGCATATTTGCTCATAAATTTTGATCCCGGATGAATTATGAGGCCCATAATATATCAAATCGAAGGCTTTTTCGATACTTTCAGAATTTAGCTGTTTCACATTCGGGAGTTTGTCAAAATACAGCCCGAAAAATACTGGTTCACATTTTCTTAAGCGTATCGCTACCATTTGATACCTTGGGCTCTTTTGCGCAGAATTTTTTTTTTTGGCGGGAACAGTGTCATATTTATAATAAATACCATTAAATATTTAAGAAAAGCAAGGAAAATGTCATATCAAAAGTGCAGTTTTATCGACTGAACAGTGGGACTTTAAAGATTCGACAATACACTAGCAGTGAGTTACCGGATCCAATCCTTAACCACAAGCACGTCAGTGGCACTACCTGTACGTAACGTTTACTCAGGTATTGAACGAAAGGAAGATCGATAAGTAAGCTTGTATGAACGCCTACCGAGTTTATAAGTGACATCCACCATACAGCCCGGTCTGTTCGTCAAAGAGTGTTGCATACCGGGTCTAGAAGGGTGGGAAACGTCAGACCCCTAATAACCCGTTAAGTCGTGCCGGTGTCAAGCTCATCACCTACCGAGAAACTATGATCTCCTATCAGTAAATCTCATCCTCCATGATAATGGGCTTATAATGATAGCCAACCAAACACAGCGCAATATCGACTCCCTATACCGAGAAAGAAGAATCCCCTCAATCCTCTCACTGCCTCCATGTTACTCAGGACTGTACCTAACTAAAACCTGTTTGCACGACTCAGTAGAGCCGTGGTAGGGTAGTAACCAAAGTACAGGGTGAACTCACACAGGACAAATGACGATCTCAAGTCAACGAACTACCTTATACTCATGTCATTAGAGAACTGCTATCTGATGATAGGTATAATACCATCTAGGAGTTCTTGGCAAGTCTGTCCAGTGTAACTCATAACCCAATGAGCACATGTATACAATTTTTGGTGTCAGACACCAATAGATGTGAGCCATCACTTCTCATCGGGGTAAAAAACGTATACATTAGTCTACTCTGGAATATCGATGCCCAGTCTCGATACTCCCATGACTGGGGACATTTAAGGATGTGCTTATGTACTAACCAGTTCCCACAAGTATGATCACCATTATAATACTGGTAAAGAAGCAAAGATCCTACGGGCTTTATCATTATGTATTAGCGACACGTAATAACAAGTAAAACGTATACACATGAATGATAAAAACAAACCAGATAGTATACTATCATCTCGAGTAAGATTGTTCTACCTGTATAGGTCTTCCCTCAATTATCATAATAGCCTGTTTGCAATTACAATAATTGCCTTGAGGGCACTATATCCAACAATCTCCCATTTTCACTTAAGGCCAATTATCGCGGTATCGCATACCCACACGTATCGTGTGATATCGAGTACCCAACTTCTCTACTAATCAGTTTCGCAAACCGCGTTTGAGAAACAACCATGTTCGAGAAATAGCCTCAGTAAGTGTATCCGCTACAATGTTTCTATCTTTATCTCTCTCTATCTCAACTTCGCAGAGATCAATTATCTCTCAAACTGAGCGGTACTTTCCTTAGAACTTGTCTGGATAGCTGATGGGACCAGGTTCATAAAGGAACATCTATATCCAACAAACTTCTTAGGTTGTATCCTCCACTGATTATAATCAGCACACAGCGCCATGTCCACCTCAGTATTCTGCTTAAAACCCCTTTCCAACATACTGCGCCTCATAAGAGGGTAAACATATAATTTTGACCGTCTCTCTGTATGCAGGTCACTTTGGAAGCCATATCTAGTAACCACCTCCTGTTGGAGGCTGCCATTACCACATACTAAGAACATCCTAATATGTTTTTCACTGCTTCCCCATGTGACAACCAAAATTGAACTGATTGTAGTATAGGAACACGACTTCCTATCCGAAGTATGTCATCGAAATACCAGGACAGTACTCCCTTCACTCTTCTTACTAGGTCCATCTTTTATTTTGATGAAGTCAAACACTATGAATGTTACATCAAAAATAAATGATCTAGCCCCGCTATGCCTGCTTTAGTCTATAAATAAACATAAGTATCTTGCACACATTCCGCTACTCTCACTGACTACAACAACCTTTTGGCAGAGTCATATATACATGCACTTCTAAATTCCAATTTAGAAAGACGTTATAGTCATTCATCTGCCCGATCTCATAGTAATAAATAGCAGCAATGGCTAGTAGGGTCATCATCGCCATGATGCAAACCTCCCTGTCACCGTCTACGCGAAAACCGAAGTAACTCTTGGGTGGCCGAGAACACCCACCAAATCTGCGGAGTGGCTAATAGATTGTCGAATCCAATTGAATTCTCAGGTTCTACTAAATTTTCAGTAACCGTTTTTGGTTCTGGAATCACTTCCAGATCTACCATACTCCCACTTATGTCTTTTGAAAAGAATCCATTTTACAAAAATGTGGAGAGCCAAGAACAAAACAACTTTGATCTTTAAAATAGAAGAGGTTAAACCCTCACGAATGCTTGGGATAACCCACAAACTGCCATTACCGAAACATATCTTGAGTATATCCTGATTCTACTATCGACATGAACTGGATTACTCCATATACCTTAATAATCTTAGATATGTAACCATTTTATATCCAATATTAAAACAGAGGCACTAATTTAGATGGAACCAGATTCAAAAGTTATGCAGCTGTTTCAGGTGCATATCCCCAATGAAAAAAAGGCCATACATCATTACTTATCAAGGAGTGCACCCACGGATGAGTAACCTGAGAGAGAATACCATTATGGAATACCTAGCATAAATATCTCATCTCCGATCACTTCGAAGAGTCTTGATACTTGAAACGTCTGGTTCTCTACTTTATTTTATACCTATGAACTTCTCAAAATCTTTGGACTTTACATTTCAACGAATGCGTGTCTAAAACAAAAGAAGTCATAAGTAAACGGAATATAGTACGAGTACCAACCCTTGCCCGTAAGAACACTGGACAGCATACATTACTTTGTATAAGTGCCCTAAGTTTACTAACTCAAACTCTATGTGTCGTAAGTTAAAAAATGTATTTTGGTTAAGAAGAATTACACCGTTATTCAATATATCTTACCTAATCATTAACTGATAAAGGTAAATGTTCTAAATATAATTTCAAAAATTCATATTCACTTTATGAAATAAAGGTACAGATATATTAATTTAAAATTGGTGCATAATAATGGATATTCAAAACCAAATATTTACCGATAGACAAAACCAGGTGATTTCCCCAATATCACCAATTACTACGAATTCTAACATTGAGGATTAAATCACTCAATTCCCATACTTTACTCCTTCTCAGTATCTATAATACCTTATAAATGTAGGATCTAATCCGGTATCTATATACCCAGGAGTCAGAATTAATTGAGAAACAGTTTTCAATTTCAAGCATACAGAAAAAACCGAAACATTAAAATGTTTCAGGGGGTGGCCGTGTATTCCTAGTAACGCCTCTTCCAATACTAGACTCATGACACTAGTTACAATTTCCTCTGTACTCACTTCAACCCCTTTATATGTCTCTACATCTTACCTTCTGTACACCACACTTAGGCTAATTGGTTTTTTTCTTTCCCTGCCTTTCGGTATCAGCCTAAGCTTTGGAAGAAAACTATCCAATAAACTTAACTGGTGTACGTTCCTAATGCAAGGAGCTCACAACTAGAGAGAAGGTAGCGGGGAGAGACAGCCGAATTATCTAATTCAATTTCTCTAGAATCGGTGGCCATCTTCGAACTGAAATAACTTTGTTCGAGTTTGTATATAACTATACAAGATGGTTTTATCCAAATAAATGGATCTTCATAATGATACAGTATGTTCTGGGGAAATGCAAAGGAGAAATAGGAGCAGCAAGGATATATACGACTTTTTTATGAATCGTGACAATCCAAAGCCGGGTGGTAAAAAGGTTCGGTTTAATTTGGTTATAAGTTTTAGTTTAAGGCGGGACATGATCTCTGTCAGAGAGAGAAAACAATCACTCAACATGCACTTTATGAAGATTTGATTGATTTATTAATTTATCTAATCAGGATGGCTCCCAATGTTTCATCGAATTCTCCTTCAAATCCTAAAAAGATAACTAGTCGGGATCATCTGAAAATCACACGGGAGTAATATCTACTCATCAGTGGGATTGGGACCCAACTATCATCATATGATAACTTGATGGAAGCCAACAAATCACCACACTCTAAAAGGTATGCATACAACTGGCAAGTTTCCCTTATGTTTGAAACTCTCGATATGGTTTTTACCCCTAACGACCTATGAATTTGACAGGGGATAACAAATTATAGGCCGCTAATCAAGTTCAACCCGTCATTACCATGATTAATATGAACCCATCTGCACTAGCCTTTGATGGATACCAAAAAAGTTGTGCGACTGTCCCGCTCAATCGCATCTCTATGCAACAAAGAAGTATCACTCAGCTACAATATACTATGCCTTGACGGAGGCCAACAAACATAGCACAAATACTAAGTGTCACCTATCTGAAATGACGGAGGGTTATGGCTGGTTTGTATGAAAACCATAAATGTAATGAACTTGATATCGTTGAATGAACTGGGTAGTTTTGAAAAGGAGTGGTTTAGGCTCCGCTTTTAAAACGAGTTGTTTTGAAGAAAACTGAGTTATTTGTAGTCATGTAAACTTTTGCTTAAAAAATATTTCCCCATGAAGGGAATAAGGCTCTTCCCTCATCGAATAAGGTGCTGGATATTCATGACCAAATAACTCTATGCAAAGCAAACGAATACTTTTATAGTTTCTTTCGAAAATTTGATTCCCCCAACATCATTTTAGGTTTGTTTTCTTGCATTAAACATATAATGCAGTCCCATCAATTACTCAATCACATCGAAAGAAACGAAAATAGAACACATATTTATGCCATCCGCATTCGCCACAGGGCCCCAGGTCTTCACCGTAAGCTTACTTAACTTACGGCAATGCAAGAGAAAGACTAGCGCGGATGCAAAATATAAATAGCGTTTATTATATATATAAACATATACATATCCATTCGTCTCAGGCATGATAATATCATATCACAGCAGCAGAAGCAATAAATAATATGGAAAAGCGGATAATCTAAGAACATTACGTTTCATTTAAGCCCCAAATGAACCCGCAACGTTCCCCGATCATGTGGATGGCCTGTAGTATCAGACCCTAGACCCCTACGAGTGCGGCAAGCCACCCGCTGATCCTAGAACCGAGGCAACCCCAATATTAAAGTGAGTGGGGCACCCAACACTTCTAGAACCCGGTAACTTGAGCACCCCTCCGCGGCTCTAATCTATAACCCCTACAAGTGCGGCGAATAGCCCGCCAATTCTAGAGTGAGGTGGCCCGATCTCAACGCTATGAGATGGTCACCTGTTACCCTCTAGAACCCGGCTAATCGAGCACTTCTCCACAGGCTAATCCTAGTGGCTGTAATGATAAACCTTAATATACAATGGCGACTACAAGCTCAACCCGGATGCATCCCAATAAAAGAATATACAAGCCGCAGTGATGGCAGTCCACAAGTCGGAAGATCGCCCCGCAATAATGAATATATATCAATATCATCATAGAACATCCAATACTATACACACCGGGATATCCATCGCGACAATCCAACTTAACCACAACATAGATATCAAATATCAACACAATGCAGTCACAAATGCGAGTATCAAATCCGTAACCTCATTTAATTGATGCATATAGCACTTAGATGACGTTTTTCTATGCAATGATACTCACAATCATCACAAACATAGAAAACACAATCCATGACAACTAGAATCACATAACCTGCGAGGCGGGCACTTGCGTTCTCCAATCAATGAAATTCAACCGCACCCTCACCCTAAAACCTCACTTTATTGCTAAAAACAAGTCCCCTAATGTTCCCAGGGTCGTCCTCGTTGCTCCACAAAGTCCCCATTCCGAAATGAGAACCCTCGGCATCGATTAGAAGCAATAAAATCAAGTTAGGGTCAGTTTTAAGGCAAAAAGCTCGCTGTTTTGAAAAAAACAGCCATGCATTGTTTTGGCAAAATTGGGTATATGTGAATTCTAAAGTCATCAAACTAAGTTGTGGTCTTTGAAATGGCTCTTATATCATGTTAGGATGTTAAGCTCACCAAGCTACCATTTTTAAAATAATTGAAATGTATATTTTAAAAAATCAAGAGAGCTAAATATCCAACCCAAGAAAAAAATTACCAAAGATCACAACTTGAAGCAAAACAAGTTCAAGTATTTAGACCGATTCTGATACCAATTGATGGACTAGATGGATATTTAAAACATGGTATGATATGGTTTTCAAAAATCAAGAGAGCATTGAAAGTGTATGATGTTCCTTGCCGTGACTACTATGACTTTGCAGAATCAAAAACTTTAAAAAACTTGAGCACTACACACTTGAAACCCTAAAATACAAGCCCACAAACTAAGCTAAACTACAGTAACTAGAGTTTTAGCTACTAGCTTAGTGTAACAATCTTTGTAGACCCTAAAATACAAGCTCACAAACTAAGCTAAACTACACTAACTAGAGTTTTAGTGTAAAAACCTTTGTAGACGAACTTTCGGGTCTTGAAAGGTTCACTCCTCAAGCTCCTAGGGTTTATAGAACGAGCTCTCAAAATTGATCACCCGCGTCGAAGACGATCCACCCGAGTATGTCGATTCAAGCAATAGCTTCACCGAAATAACTAAAGATCAAGCCATGCTAGGACAAGATGCTTAGAGAGTGTAGTTTATAAACAAGATGCTCTTTTTCCCCCTTAAAACTCTAGTGAGCAAGTGAGGAAGAAGAAGAATACGTATACCATATTTCTATCAAAATACGAATACCGTATTTCTACCAAAAACACAAAATACGAGTATTCATATTTAGAATGAAATACATGTATTTGTATTAATATACAAATACCCGTATTCATACAAACACACGTATTTGTATAAATACTGTATTCATGTTAAAATACAAATACCCAAAAGAGAGAAATATAATACTAGCATCAAAATTGGCTGTCTTTGAAACCTGCCAGTATTACTAAACCGTCCGATTAAAGGACGTGTATAAATACACATGTTCAATCGAACACCCGAGCGTATCAAAATACGCAAACTACACCGTTTTTCCTGAACCAGGAATCCCTCTGTGTGGGACTCTAAAGATGCAACACCTGTTCGTCGGGTAACTCGTAATTTAGCAGCGACCCTTCTGGTATGGGATGAGCAGCGAGGAAGTCGATAAGGGCTTTCCCATTTACTGCATTCTGAGGAGTATGGATTATGTCGAACTCAAGCAGCATGACAGCCCATTTTTCCATTCTACCGATTAGGCTTGCTTTGGTCATTAAGTATCTGAGCGGGTCGACCTTGGAGATCAGCATAACCCGATGAGCGAGCAAATAGTGTCTCAACATTTTCACGGCGAATATCAGAGCCAGGCATTTCTTTTTTATCGGAGAATAGTTGTGTTCCGCCCCGACTAAAGTTCGATTGAAGTAGTAGAGGGCATTTTCTTTTCTCTCCTCATTGTTCTGGGCAAGGAGCGTATCGAGTGACTCATCTAGCATGTCAGTATAGAGAATCAACGATTTATTTGGAATAGGAGCAGCAAGCACTGGAGGGTGCAACATGTACTGTTTGATGCTTTCGAACGCTTCTTGACATTCGACATCCCAGAAAAAGGGAGCTCCCTTCTTCATGAGCTGTGAGAAAGGCCGACATCTCCCCGATAGGTTCAAGATGAACCTTCGTATGTAAGAGAGTTTTCCTTGAAAGGATCTTAGATGCGTCAGATTCTTCTGAGGAGGCGTCTCCATGATGGCCTTTATATTTGATGGGTCAACTTCGATCCCCCGATGTCGTACTATGAAGCCCAAGAATTATCCCGATGACACGCCAAAAGTGCACTTCAGAGAATTCAACTTCAGATCGTGTTCCCTCAGTCGGGTGAAATGGTCCTGAGATCTCGGATGTGATCAGCCTTGGATTTTATCTTGACGGTCAAATCATCAACATAGCATTCGACGACCTTATGGATTAAGTCATCAAAGATTTTGGTCATTTCCCTTTGATATGTGGCGCCTGCATTCTTCAGTCCGAACAGTATCACCTTGTAGCAGTATATTCCGATCGGGGTTCAAAATACTGTGTGTTTCTCATCCTCGGGCGACATCTTGATCTGATTATATGCAGAAGAGCCATCCATGAAGGTGAACGGCTCATAATTTGAGGTATCGTCGACCATCATTTCTATGACCGATAGCGGGAAATTATCTTTAGGGCATGCCTTGTTAAGGTCTCTGAAATCAACGTGTAATACCGAGTTCTTTTTGTACACCAATGTCCGTATTCTTCATATAGTATTACTTACAAAATTTATTTATTTTTATTTTTAATTATTTTATTGCTTTTAAACCCCAAACTCAAATCCCAATCCCTTTTACTTTATGTCTCAGCCCACTCCCTTCCCAATTCTTCAAAGTCTTTTCCTAATCTCTTTCCCTTCACATCTTCTTTTCCTAAACCCTTTATAACCCTAATTCATCTAAAACTATTTTTATGTTCTCCCTTTTATTTTACCCTAAAACTCGGCCCAACTTCCTATTTATTTTCCCCAAAATTCATTCCCATTCTTATTTAACTCCAAGCCCATAGAAATAAAATATAATTTCCCTCATTTAAATCCCTAACCCAAACCCTCATTCCCTTTCTCTTTTATTAATTCCTCCTTTCATTTTCGAGCCCAGCCATTTCTCCCCCAAGCCCGGCCCACTCCATTTCTTTCACTTGAAAAAGAAATTAAAACAAATTAATTAATCCCCAATTGGCCCAGCCCAACTCCAAGCCCGCAGCTTACCAAACCCGACCCGGACCGCGCTGCAACCTCCCTCTTCCCCACTTCTAAAACTTTCCCGCTTCATTTCCCCTGCGCGAACCCACGTTTCCCTACGTCTCAGCGCTCGACCCTATGTCGCCGACGCCTCGCCCTCCTCGCCCACGACCGCGCACCCCTCGCGAGCCCCTCGACCTCAACCTCTTCTCACCCTCGTTCCTCTACCTCTCTCCCTCTCTCTTCACTCTCGGTCTCTCACTCAAATCCCTGCCTCCACAAGCTTCGAACCCCATCACCCTTACACCCTCGACGACGACGATGCCGCCGCCGATGACTCTCACCCTTCTTCCCTTCCTCCTCCTCCATCAACAGAGCCCACTCCCTACGCTACTCCACCCTCTTTAACTACCGAGCCCTCTGCACACCCACGCCGAGCTCACTGCACCCGAGCTCGAGCCCCTACACCCTCTCGCCGGCGAGCCCCCTGTTCAGTTGATAAAACTGCACATTTGTTATTACATTTTTCTTACTATTTCTATATTAGAAAAGGTGTTTATTATAATATATGATACATATGAGGGTTTATCTGTAAAAAGACTGTTTTCATGTATTTATATATTATAATTAGCATTTGGTAGGAAAATGTATGCAAAAAAATATCATTGACCAAATCTTAAGAAAACAAACTCTACTAAATATCATTTGAGTTGTGCAGAATTTTCAGGACTAAAATCAAGGAAATCAAGTTGTTAAAGCAAACCTGCCTAATAAGAAAGCAAAACTTAGAAATCAAGTCTGGCAGCAACTACGAGAAGATTTCTAAGTTCCAAAGGTTCCAGTGATCGCCACATGTCACAAAGATCAAGCCACAAAAAAATGATCCAACGATCCCTCTTTTTGGCCGTGGATCCGCGGCCAAACCCACCTATTGGCCGCGGATCCGCCGCGGTTTGGAAGACTTAGGAGATGGGATTTTCTCTGTTGGATACTAACTACTTGCTTCCAAATTAGGAAGCTAATTTTCTGGCTTTGAGACTATAAATAAAGACCGAGAGCCTCTTGGAAAAATCATCAAGCCGACGAGTCACGAAGTCAAAGACGGCTCACGCATCCAGGCTGATCATCAACTGTTCGTCTACCTCTTTGGAAGAGATCGAGAAGCAAACTAGTATTTGTAATCATTTTCTAAGGGATCAAAGTGTAATGAATATTGTTGATTAATAAAGATAGTTCTTTTTCTTATTCTATTTCTTCGTAGTTTAATTAAGCATTTTCTCTCCATCTCTCGTTCTCCCAACATGCGCGAGTAATTCTCCGCTTGTTAGGGTTCGTAGGATTAGGGTAGGCTAATGGATGATGAAGATCCTTAAACCCTTTTTAAGTCCTATAAAGTTTATAAACTTTATCAAAAGAATCATTAACATCCTAATCGGGCGCGCTACCAATTCATTGTTAGTCTCGACCGCGATTAGAGATTAGATTAATGATTGTTTTGGTAAAGGCTAGATATGAACGGAGTTCCATGTCGAGATAAGGGTTAAGAGTGGGATTCCTTTTCCCTCCAGAAACCCTAATCTGCATGCATCACTGTCGCTCTAGTTTTAAATCTATTAATGGATAAAAAGGGTAATCTTTAATTAATCACTCATAACTACTAAATCCTAATGAACCCTACAAGCCCCCTTTTCATATAAACTTACCTCCGTAGTTAATCTAGATCTATATTTTGCATCATTGTTTAACGTAGATCTAGATTCTACAACCATTCTTCAATATTCTTTATTCCTATCCCTCCTCTCTTTTTTAACACATCTAAAGTAAGAGTAAAAGGTTCCACGTTTTCCAGAGGATGACCCGTACTCACCTCGGTCTAGCTACACGCGACACCGTTCTGATTGCGGTTACACTACAAACACACTTTTTCACACCAATCAAATGGCGCCGTTGCCGGGGAGACGTGCTTAATTTTTTTTATTCTTACTATTTGTGTTGAATTCTTATACGATCTATATCATAAATAAAACAAAACTGCAAATTGTATATTTAACGATTATTGTGTGAATTTTGCGAGGGAATCTGGAGTCACAGACTTGAGGAAACAGGAGACAGATACATTCATTGAGATCCAAAGAAGTAGAGAAGGCCACAGAAAAAAAATTCATCAATTGATCTCTCCCTCTTGCGGCGGAACCGCGGCCGGAAGTGCACATCGGCGGCGGAAGCGCGACCAGTTAGGAGATCTAGGGCTTCAGTCTTCTCTGGTAAGATTCTAACCTCCTTCTCTCTCCTCTAAAATCTAATAAAATATCTTTTCTGTAGGATTCTTTGCAAAATATCGCCGCTCAAAAATCTTTTTGCAAAGTTTTGTTTTGCGGTTTGTTTTTGCATATTTTAATACGGATTTTTAAGGGGCAAGACCAAAATCCAGATTAGGTGGGGATTTCATCACCCTTCCTAAGCCCTACAAATCACAAACCGAGCATCTGCATCAACCCTACATTAATTTAAAAAAATATCTAGACCAGACTCTAAGGACTGTCGCGCTCAATAAGGACAGAGGAAGGTCGTGGGTAATCTATCGCTTATCCGCATTACTTTTGTAGTGTCTAGGCAAGTGTGTCTAAGGCGAGTGGTTACTTAATTAGGACTATTACTTACGTAGTGGACAGCCTCCCACTCACCTGGCACTTACCTGGCTATAAGAATAGTAAAGAGGCGGTAGAGAATTTATCCTGCGGCTTGTCCTTTGGAAATCTAGGAGCGGTCTAGAGACTGACCTAGGTAACCTTAGTTCTAGGGTTGTTTGTGCATTTTTGTGTGATTTGTCTAAATCCGTCATTTTTCAAAACAAACCAATTATTTTCTCCTTTTTTTTACCCTTCCCCCTTCTTCTCTTCTTATAATGGGTGACCTAAATAGAAGAACACTTGCCGAGCTTTGCTGTCTACAACCAGATATCTCTTGTTTTCGTAATCCCTTCGGTATACTGTCCGGCTCTTCCATGTCCTTAAGAGATCATATAGAACAAGCAGGAAGAAATAGTTGGTTACCTCAGTCTAGGTCTTATCAACCATATCCTAATCCTACACCTGTTTCAGTTGATACCTAGAGTGAGGAAGCCCCTAGACGAATGTCCATTGCTGAGCACATAGCTAGGGCTAGAGGCCAAAGTTTCAACCCGGACCAATATCAACCATCACCTCCACTTTCCAAAGAAGAGTTTGATAGCCAACCGACCAACCCATATCAATATTCTTCTTATCACAATGTTGACCCTACTCCCACCCAATTTTCGCAACTATTCTATTCTTATCAGTCCTATCCGACTTTTCCACCTTCTCCAGACAGTTCTTCTAATCAGTCATTTGGGAGTTTTAATTATCCACAGGAATTTCAATCTTATACTGAAACCCCTTATCAACCCAAGACTAGTCTGGAGCAAACATTAGAAAAATTTCTGGAATTATCTAACCAAATTAGGAAGGAAACAACAGAGTGGATGCAAGCAAAGAATTTCAAACCTGCCAAAAATTTTTCAGTATATGATTCGGACTTAGAAAAAATGAGAATTTGGGTAGTGAAACAGAACTGTACACCCTTCCTAATCAAACCTCCCCATTCCAAACTGAAATCCACAACTCCAATTTCATAGATTCATCAAGTACACCAAATAGAATGTCTGATAAGTTGTGTGACTTTGTAGCGTTTGATTTACCCGACTGTGAAGGGTCCATTTCAAGTGAAACCATACCCAACCCTTGTGATCTCTACACCTCCACTCTTGAACCAAAACTGATTGAAAACCATACATTTGATGAGGTGTTTGAGAATTTTAACCTTCACTTGAATGAGGTGATTGACGTTGGGGATATATTGATTGATGAACCCGAAATTTTGGATGATTTTGTCCCACCAATTCATCAAATCCTTTCACTTCCTTGTGGTCATCATCTTGAGCCTTTAATTCTTCCCGAACCCCAAATATGTCTTGAAGTTGATGATAAAGGTATACTCGAAGAAATACAGCCTCCATCTTCCACATCTGGTTCAGCAACACTCGACACACCAATTTGTTTACCCATTTCACCTTCTACTTTCTCCGGTTCTTCTTCTGTTCCTATAGTTTCAGTGAGTTTTGATGAATCACAATCCGTTAACTCAAGTTCAATAATACCAGAAATTCAACTTGATTTGGATATTTTTGAAAATGAGGTAGATGAGTTTTTCCAGTCCTCTACCTTAATGATTTTTGATGAATCAAGTAGGATAAATTCTGGTACAAAACTCTTTGACAGCAAAATGTTCAATCACACCATTGATAAAAGTTTTGAAGAACTTTTTGCTGACGAACTTGACTTTTTAAACAATACGGATTTTGTGAATGATCAATCTCCACCTATAGAGGTTGAACCGTCACCATTCCTTCTTCCTAATCATTCACATTCCTCCGCATTCTTTCTTTTCTCTAATTTCAAAACCTTTCCAGACCACCTCTTATCCCTTCCCTATTTTTTCTTGACTCAATACAACACATTCTTCCACCGACCTATACGCTATACTGATAAAATCTTTGAATGGTTGGTGTTAACTTTTGGTCTTTGTAAAGTTTTATTTTGACCAAATGACTCACCCCCTCTTAAAATGCTTCATATTGTCTAACTCATGTTTGAGGGGGGGTATATTTTTGGCTCTTGAACATAACTTTTGTCCTTAAATTTATGAGCCAAAAATAAGTTTGGGGGAGGATTTTCACTTTCATATATTCTTGCCCCCATTAATAATGTCCCCCCAAGCTTACAGGTTTTTATGATCCAGCAGATAGCAACAGTGATGACACTGTTGAAAACAGCTTTGGGGGAGGTTTGTGCTTATTTACGTATTACTTTGCATTATACTATATATAAGCACAAAATTTTTTTGATAATAAAAGAATAGAAAGTGAAAAATTATATATGAAAGATAGGAATAGTTTAAGAAAACCAAGAAAATTAGAAGTTTTCTTAAACGTACTGGTAATAAGTAGTTATGAGCCGTTGTCCCAAGGGTTAGTAAGATGAAGGAAGTCACTAATCTGAGAATAAAAATAAGTCTGAAAAATAGTTTCTATTCCGGAAGCCAAACATTTGAATGTTGATACCCTACTATATGCACTTACACACATCTTGAAACTCGGGATAGTAGAGGATACCTTGAAATGCTCTTGTCTAAAAGCCAAAGTATGAAGGAAATAATAAATGAAGAAAATATAAAAATGGTGAAAAGAAAAATGAACAGTGGTTTTGTTATCGCCAAGGAAGCAATAAAAAAATATAGCGAGGGTGTTTCATCACCTAGTGCCTTAGACCAACTGGTCTGGGAGTCACTACTAAGCCTTAGGTGGTGCAAGACGAGGAAAATACTATCACCTAATCAGCAAGCACGTAAGTAATCGGTCGGTTAGTACCTCAAGAAGTATTAACGATCGCAAGAAAATGTGTGAGCAAATCTTAATATTCATCAAATTAAAAAGTATTGAGGTAGATGGACAAGAGTATGATAGCTTGAATTGAATTCTCCGAGTGTAGGGATGTTCTTTACACACATGTAGGGTTATATGATCAATGTTTGGATGAAAGGTAGGAATGAAGAATAAGACGATGCTTTATTGAGGGATGATGTAATTTCTAACATCTTTTCATGACTATTAAGATAGGGCTCATGACAACTGAAAAGCTAGTGTAGTTGGAAACTCTTATTTTTAAAGTCTTTCTTTTATGGTTCTTATCTTTATATGTAAATTTCACCATCTCTCTTTTATTATAGGATTTTATGGGTGTAATCCGCTGAAAACCCTCAGGAGACAACACTCCTCCTACTAGGGACACCTAGAGGTTTAACGGCTTGTTGCACGTGCTCAGTGCAATCGTGTTTGCCTACGAAAGTGTGCTTAGTTTTCTCCTTTCTTTTTCTCCTTCTCTTGAATAAACTAGTTTGCTCGGGACGATCAAAAATAAGTTTGGGGGTATTTGTTCAGTTGATAAAACTGCACATTTGTTATTACATTTTTCCTACTATTTCTATATTAGAAAAGGTGTTTATTATAATATATGATACATATGAGGGTTTATCTGTAAAAAGACTGTTTTCATGTATTTATATATTATAATTAGCATTTGGTAGGAAAATGTATGCAAAAAAATATCATTGACCAAATCTTAAGAAAACAAACTCTACTAAATATCATTTGACTTGTTATGCAGAATCTTCAGGACTAAAATCAAGGAAATCAAGTTGTTAAAGCAAACCTGCCTAATTAAGAAAGCAAAACTTAGAAATCAAGTCTGGCAGCAACTACGAGAAGATTTCCAAGTTCCAAAGGTTCCAAAGATCGCCACATGTCACAAAAATCAAGCCACAGAAAAATGATCCAACGATCCCTCTTTTTGGCCGCGGATCCGCGGCCAAACCCCCCTATTGGCCGCGGATCCGCCGCGGTTTGGAAGACTTAGGAGATGGGATTTTCTCTGTTGGATACTAACTACTTGCTTCCAAATTAGGAAGCTAATTTTCTGGTTTTGAGACTATAAATAAAGACCGAGAACCTCTTGGAAAAATCATCAAACCGACGAGATCACGAAGTCCAAGACGGCTCACGCATCCAGGCTGATCATCAACTGTTCGTCTACATCCTTGGAAGAGACCGAGAAGCAAACTAGTATTTGTAATCATTTTCTAAGGGATCAAAGTGTAATAAATATTGTTGATTAATAAAGGTAGTTCTTTTTCTTATTCTATTTCTTCGTAGTTTAATTAAGCATTTTCTCTCCATCTCTCTTTCTCCCAACCTGCGCGAGTAATTCTCCGCTTGTTAGGGTTCGTAGGATTAGGGTAGGCTAATGGATGATGAAGATCCTTAAACTCTTTTTAAGTCCTATAAAGTTTATAAACTTTATAAAAAGAATCATTAACATCCTAATCGGGCACGCTATCAATTCATTGTTAGTCTCGACCGCGATTAGAGATTAGATTAATGATTGTTTTGGTAAAGGCTAGATATGAACGGAGTTCCATGTCGAGATAGGGGTTAAGAGTGGGATTCGTTTTCCCTCGAGAAACCCTAATCTGGATGCATCACTGTCGTTCTAGTTTTAAATCTATTAATGGATAAAAAGGGTAATCTTTAATTAATCACACATAACTACTAAATCCTAATGAACCCTACAAGCCCCCTTTTCATATAAACTTACCTTCGTAGTTAATCTAAATCTATATTTTGCATCATTGTTTAACGTAGATCTAAATCCTACAACCATTCTTCAATATTCTTTATTCATATCCCTCCTCTCTTTTTCAACACATCTAAAGTAAGAGTAAAAGGTTCCACATTTCCCAGAGGACGACCCGTACTCATCTCGGTCTAGCTACACGCGACACCGTTCTGATTGCAGTTACACTACAAACACACTTTTTCACACCAATCACCCCCACTGCACTTCGTCGACTCCCCCGCACCCTCCTCGTCATCAGCATCATCACCGTCACCTCCAAGCCCAAGCCCCACTGCCCCCCTCTCTCTCTAAAACCCACCAAGTTCCAACACATATCCAAACACCCTTACTGCTGCCTATCGCCGGAGCGACACCGCCGACCATCGTTGAACCCAACGCACTCACAGAGATCCACAGAGCATCCCTTCCGCTTCCAGCGAGCACGAGACATCTCCGGACAACTCCGACGACGAACCCGAACGCGAGCCGAGGCCGCGAACCCTAGCTGCGCCGCTAGTCACGCGTTCATGCCGTTGCCGCTGCCGTGCATCGCCAAAGCGTCTCCAGGCAAGTACCCTACTTGCTGCATGCTATATTATATCCGTTACAATTCATAATACTATAATTCCACGTTTACGTTTCGTGAAACCTTATATGACTTAAGTGTTTGATGCATGGCCCAAATGAAAACCTTCATTTAAACTGACGAAACTCGATTGCATATTCTAGCACGTCTGGCAATGAACCTTGTGTAGAAATTTCACTGGAAAATACAATTGTTAATGGCTTAAACGAACACCCCCAATTACACCTGTAAAAACTGGGAATTTCCCGCACCTGAAATTTGTTAAAATCATAATTAATTGTGTACATATTGAAATGATGCGTTCGAGGGCTCAAATTGAATATGACTCGACAACCTGTAACCCTATGCAAGTTTTCAATTGTTTCTATACTGAAATTATGACGAGAATTGGTTCGGAGACCGGTTCTGGACTGCAGTCCAGAGCGACTCTGGTTATTGTTTCTGTCCCGTAATGTTTACTACCTTATTTCCTGAACCCGTATGTTGCGGAACCCTACACATTATTGAATATAATCTGTTATCTAAATATCTCAAGTGATTTCACCCTGTTTTATCGTCGTTTACTATTTAAACTGCAATTTAAAAGATCGGGACGTATAGCAGTCCCGAACAGAACCAGAACTGATACTCTAGTGCTGAACAGTGCATAACTTTTGACGTAGAGACGTGATTGAGAATCCGTCTATTGCGTTGGAAACCGTATTGAAAACCCTAAATTTCATTCAACTATAGCGTCGCTGAATTCTGATCCCAACTAGGATTAAAATGCGTTACGAAAAGGACTTCCGATTCTAAAACCGGATTTCCAGCAGTGAACGCTTAAAATGAAATGGCCATATCTAGTGATCCTGAAACCCGATTTACGTGAAACCAAATTTGCTGGATAGATAATCAAACATACTATCTATCCCCTGTTCATTATTTTGCTAAATTGTACATGTATGAATTATGAAGAATTATACAAGTGGTAGGACATCGTCTGATGACATCTTAATCATGCCTTACATACTGTTTTCTCGTCACATCATATATATGTCATTGCATTGGTAACCTAATGATCATGTGCATTACCCGGTGTTAGGTTTTAGCGTCTGATTGTGGCAAGTACGTTAGTGGTCGAAAATGAATGGATAAGTGAAAGTGACACGTACTTGTACACAATCAGTGGACCCTATTGTCTTATTGCATTGTCGACGTCTGTGGGACGCGTATAAGTGTGACTATAATTGGTATGGGACAATTATGGAAGTACTTGTATGGGTGTCACAGGTAAGGCACCAAACACTGTCCATTGATCTTGGATATCAGTCGAGACATGCTTGATGGAGACCATGTCTTCAGTTCTCGCGTAGACTCGTCATGGACCGGCTGGTATTTGAGTTTATGGTTGGCGTTTGATGTAGACCACGGGGTGTGAGGTAGTTTGAGTGTGAGTTCAACAGATTCTTGGGAGTCCCATGCCGGCACATATGGAGATATATGGAGATATACAGGGTTATCACTGATTATTAGCGAGCGACTTGGGTCCGTGTTCCCTTGCTCTTGGGTCCTACCCTTGGGTTGAGGATACTCACGAGTGGTTGACTCTCACACTTGGACTGACGATAGCTTATAACCTGTACAGTGAGACTTAGAGACTGATAGGGATAGTGACATTGACATGCATTGCTTACTGATTCAACATCCCTGCCATATTGTTTACTGTTTTACTGTTTGCCTGCTCTATTAGATATCTGCATTGGCCACTTCATGTTCACTTCTTTACTCTTTGATACTGTTACATATTCGTTATTATTACCCGAGTTACCATTGTACCGATATATATATTTTGCTATTGTGTCGCTCTGACGACCTGAGTATGCATGCTCAGAGTGAGAAGTGGACCTAGCTTGGACCAGGACCAGACGTATCTCGAGGACATCGCGGACATCTTGATCAGCTACCCAGAACCATACTCTCTTGATCCCCATCTAGTTAGTTCTTTTGTATTTGTTTTGATGTATATACTGCATTTCTCATTACCTGTGCATTGTTTACTGATTACCACATAAAGCTAGAAGCCGAAGTATGACTACGGCAAGATATTTCCTTGACCGTAGAAGCATAGCTGGCCTTGTCAATCCCTCGTATTCCGTATTTTAGGAAACGGGGCATGACACGGTTTTGTTAGTATCAGAGCCAGGTTGTGCTATGATTGGGATTGCAGTTTCCGAGTAGAGCTTGACAATTTAAGTCGCTCTTTCGGCCCAGATTGTGAAGTGTTATCTTTGACTTGAATCGTTATTATTCTTCATGCCATATTTTGACTCCATCCGTTAGAGTTTTGGGTGACTTAGTAGAGTTACGTGGTTATAATTATGAACTGCAGCATAGCTACAATACTGTACTCTATTGGGTAACTTGGAGTTCTACATTTGTTTTCCGCTTGATTAAGTTTCACTCACCCGATATTCTTGTTTCATTGTCTATTCTATATCTTGTTCTGATTTTTCCCCTGTATCTTATGCCGGCCTAAAAATGTTGTTTCGGGATCATGTCTTCCGACGACTCCCCCTCTATCTCCACTCACCAGAATCAGACCGTAGAGATCCTGAATGCACTGCAAAGTCTGAAAGAAGCCCAGGAGCGAACAAACGACCTGTTAGCTGAAGGACTGAGAAGGCAGATGACTCAGGCACTAGCGGAAGTCTCTAATCGTAAAGGGACCCCTGTTAGACGATGAAAAGAGGTGATGATGAAGCGCCCACTTGTTCCCCTGCGACAGAAGCAGCAGAAGACCCAATGTTGTGGGTACTGCAAGAAGCCAGGATACCTTCAGAGGGACTGTCGCCGCGCTAAAGGGAAATGCCTGATTTGCGGATCCAGCGAACATTTTATCAATGGTTGCCCAGAAAGGAAGGAGCTACAAGGAGGCGGTTCGTCCACACTCTCCCCTTCTGCTAAGTGATGGTTATTTCGTAGTTCGAGCGTCGAAGAACAGTACGGACCCAGCGTAGGATTCAACTCGCGTGACGAGATTGCAGCGGTCTAGAAATCAAAGAAGAATTATCACGTTTTCTTCATTTAATAAAGATGTTGTCACTTTTTTGTAAATATTCCTTTTCGTTTGAAATCTTGTATCCTTCGAAATTTTAGCTGAATGCAATAAAACTCTGAGTTGTGATGTATGTATCGTTCTCTTCCTTCTCACTTTATTTATACTATTCATTGCATCAGCATTTTTTACATTTTAGTTTTTTCGTCCTTGCCTCGAGCATATCCTCCCTGTGCCACTGTATCCTTGGTTATCTTCTTGTTGTGTCCCCATGTCTAATTATGACTTTTTTTTCTCAGGCCATGGCCCACCCTGGGGCAGCACCGCTTCCAGATGAGGACACACGGTCGTGCGTTTCCTTGGACTGCATGCTGGTGAGTTCGGATGACGAGATCAACGGTCCACGGGTGAGTTTCGGAAACAACGATTCCGAGGATGAGGGATTCGCAGCCCCAGAAGTTGATATGATCAGCGACTCGGACGACGATGAAGGAGACCCCGGAGAAGACTGATAGAGGAAGATCCCGAGAAGAACCCGATAGAAGAAAATCCCGGAGAGGAAAACCCTGAGGAGAATCCAGTGGAAGGAGATTCTATGGAAGAGGATCCAGCAGAAGAAGATCACGTAGAATCAGACCTCGATGAAGAAGCTCCAGCCGAAGAAGAAGAACCAGAAGAAGAAGACCCCATGGCAGAAGAACCTCCAGTGGCAATCTCTGTGAGGCGATAGGGGAATGGACGCCCCTATCTGAGCGCGCGAGCCTACCGTAACCTGCTGAACCTCCACAACCGTGACTGACGTGATTTAGCTTTCGTCTCCTCTGGCCAAATAAAATCTATGTATAGTTAGAGCCATATTTTACTTTTCGAGAATGCCCTGTTTAAAATTTTCTGGAGTGAAATAAAATTTGCTGAGTTCGCTAGTCTTTTGATTTTTTTTGGTTCACGTGATGCTTGACTGTTTCCCCTATACATTTATTTTCGTCCTAAGATCCCTGACTGTCCACCTCTGCACCTTGTGCTGTTTTGAGCCTCGCTTAGATTAAAAGGTACCGCTCCCCGATCTTTTGAATGGGCCACCATTCATCCTTCGTATGTGCCTCGTTTGAGATCCTTCTGGAGGAGAAATTGATAGTGAAATTTCCGAGTTCACTAACCCTTCGGATTTTTGATTCACATGATGTATCGACCGTTTTCCTTCCCATACATCCCTTCCCCTCCTGTGGTTCTTTACTGCTCTCCCTTACACCCTGGGCTGACACGACCCCGGTCTCTTCGACCTTCAGTTTAAAGTGTCACCCTCCGATCTTCTGAGTAAGACATATTCCATCGTAATCCCTACCCTGGCTAGCTCAATACATCTTTATGCTTCTTCCTATTACCCTAACTATATTTAGGGACATCGTTATACGAAAATTTAGTTTTCATTATTTTGTATTTATCTAAAAGTGCGTGTTATTAACTACTCCCGTTTTGTGCATTTTAAGTACACTACTATCCTTCCCATTTTTGGTAGCGCAACCATATATTGCACATATTATTTTGTGCTATGTTTCTTATTTTCACCATGTGGTTTTCTAAGTTATGTTAAAATTTGTTGATTGATACGTTATTCTAAAATGTTTTAACCTACCGACAAATCCTTCACTATTTCATTATGGTTATGCCTGATACTATTATTTTAGCTGCGCTATTTTGATACACGTATGTGTGCACATATTTAGGATTTCGATTTTATCTAGCACGCCTCGAATGTTATTATTCGTTATTGCTATTTTATTCTTTTGTACGTATAGGTTGCCCTTATAGTTGTTCCTGTCTTATACTTATTTAGACTTATCCTTTTAGTTGTATTATTCTTACATATATAGACCTTCAAAATTTTTATCCACCTGTTTTAAGTAAATCACTAGGTGTTAGTGTTCGATATTGTAGCCTTTCGCTTATTATTTTGTAGCTTATCGTTTATTTTAAATTTCGAGGACGAAATTTTTGTAAGGGTGGTATGATGTAATACCCGGATCTTTTTATACACGAATGTCCGTATTCTTCATATGGTATTACTTACAAAATTTATTTATTTTTATTTATAATTATTTTATTGCTTTTAAACCCCAAACCCAAATCCCAATCCCTTTTACTTTATGTCTCAGCCCACTCCCTTCCCAATTCTTCTTAGTCTTTTCCTAATCTCTTTCCCTTCACATCTTCTTTTCCTAAACCCTTTATAACCCTAATTCATCTAAAACTATTTTTATGTTCTCCCTTTTATTTTACCCTAAAACTCGGCCCAACTTCCTATTTATTTTCCCCAAAATTCATTCCCATTCTTATTTAACTCCAAACCCAGAGAAAATAAAATATAATTTCCCTCATTTAAATCCCTAACCCAAACCCTCATTCCCTTTCTCTTTTATTAATTCCTCCTTTCATTTTCGAGCCCAGCCATTTCTCCCCCAAGCCCGGCCCACTCCATTTCTTTCACTTGAAAAAGAAATTAAAACAAATTAATTAATCCCCAATTGGCCCAGCCCAACTCCAAGCCCGCAGCTTACCAAACCCGACCCGGCCCGCGCTGCAACCTCCCTCTTCCCCACTCCTAAAACTTTCTCGCTTCATTTCCCCTGCGCGAACCCACGTTTCCCCACGTCTCCGCGCTCGACCCCATGTCGCCGACGCCTCGCCCTCGTCGCCCACGACTGCGCACCCCTCGTGAGCCCCCCGACCTCAACATCTCCTCACCCTCGTTCCTCTACCTCTCTCCCTCTCTCTTCACTCTCGGTCTCTCACTCAAATCCCTGCCTCCATGAGCTTCGAACCCCATCACCCTTACACCCCCGACGACGACGCCGCCGCTGCCGCCGACTCTCACCCTTCTTCCCTTCCTCCTCCTCCATCAACAGAGACCACTCCCTACGCTACTCCACCCTCTTCAACTACCGAGCCCCGTGCACACCCACGCCGAGCTCACTGCACCCGAGCTCGAGCCCCTGCACCCTCTCACCGGCGAGCCCCCACTGCACCTCGTCGACTCCCCCGCACTCTCCTCATCATCAGCATCATCACCGTCACCTCCAAGCCCAAGCCCCACTGCTCCCCTCTCTCTCCAAAACTCACCAAGCTCCAACACACATCCAAACATCCTTACTGCTGCCCATCGCCGGAGCAACACCGCTGACCATCGTTGACCCCAGCGCACTCACAGAGATCCACAGAGCACCCCCTCCGCTTCCAATGAGCACGAGACATCTCCGGACAAATCCGACGACGAACCCGAACGCGAGCCTAGGCCGCGAACCCTAGCCGTGCCGTTAGTCGCACGTTCGTGCCGTTGCCGCTTCCGTGCATCGCCAAAGCGTCTCCAGGCAAGTACCCTACTTGCTGCATGCTATATTATATCCGTTACAATTCATAATACTATAATTCCACGTTTACGTTTCGTGAAACCTTATATGACATAAGTGTTTGATGCATGGCCCAAATGAAAACCTTCATTTAAACTGACGGAACTCTATTGCATATTCTGGCACGTCTGGCAGTGAACCTTGTGTAGAAATTTCACTGGAAAATACAATTGTTAATGGTTTAAACGAACACCCCCAATTACACCTGTAAAAACTGGGAATTTCCCGCACCTGAAATTTGTTAAAATCACAATTAATTGTGTACATATTGAAATGATGCGTTCGAGGGCTCAAATTAAAGCTGACTCGACGACCTGTAACCTTATGCAAGTTTTCAATTGTTTCTTTACTGAAATTATGACAAGAATTGGTTCGGAGACCGGTTCTGGACTGCAGTCCAGAGCGACTCTGGTTATTGTTTCTGTCCCGTAATGTTTACTACCTTGCTGCCTGAACCCGTATGTTGCGGAACCCTACACGTTATTGAAGATGAATCTGTTAGCTAAATAACTCAAGTGATTTTACCCTGTTTTATCGTTGTTTACTATTTAAACTGCAATTTAAAAGATTGGGACGTATAGCAGTCCCAAACAGAACCAGAACTGATACTCTAGTGTTGAACAGTACATAACTTCTGACGTAGAGACATGATTGAGAATCCATCTATTGCGTTGGAAACCCTATTGAAAACCATAAATTTCATTCAACTGTAGCGTCGCTTAATTCTGATCCCAACTAGAATTAAAATGCGTTACGAAACGGACTTCCGATTCTGAAATCGGATTTCCAGCAGTGAACGCTTAAAATGAAATGGCCATATCTAGTGATCCTGAAACCCGATTGATGTGAAACCAAATTTGCTGGATAGATAATCAAACATACTATCTATACCCTATTCATTGTTTCGCTAAATTGTACATGTATGAATTATGAAGAATTATACAATTGGTAGGACATCGTCTGATGACATCTTAATCATGCCTTACATACTGTTTTCTCGTCACATCATATATATGTCATTGCATTGGTAACCTAGTGATCATATGCATTACCCAGTGTTAGGTTTTAGCGTCTGATTGTGGCAAGTACGTTAGTGGTCGAGTATGAATGGATAAGTGAAAGTGGCACGTACTTGTACACAATCAGTAGACCCTATTGTCTTATTGCATTGTCGACGTCTGTGGGACGTGTATAAGTGTGACTATAATTGGTATGGGACAATTATGGAAGTACTTGTATGGGTGTCACAGGTAAGGCACCAAACACTGTCCATTGATCTTGGATATCAGTCGAGACATGCTTGATGGAGACCCTGTCTTCAGTTCTCGCGTAGACTCGTCATGGACCGGCTGGTATTTGAGTTTATGGTTGGCGTTTGATATAGACCACGGGGTGTGGGGTAGTTTGAGTGTGAGTTCAACAGAGTCTCGGGAGTCCCATGCCAGCACATATGGAGATATATGGAGATATACAGGGTTAGCACTGATTATTAGCGAGCGACTTGGGCCCGTGTTCCCTTGCCCTTGGGTGCTACCCTTGGGTGGGGGATACTCACGAGTGGTTGACTCTCACACTTGGACCGACGATAGCTCAGTGACTTGTACAGTGAGATTTAGAGACTGATAGGGATAGTGACATTGACATGCATTGCTTACTGATTCAACATCCCTGCCATACTGTTTACTGCTTTACTGTTTGCCTGCTTTATTTGATATCTGCATTGGCCACTTCATGTTCACGTATTTACTCTTTGATACTGTTACATAGTCGTTATTATTACCCGAGTTACCATTGTACCGATATATATATTTTTCTATCGTGTCGCTCTGACGACTTGAGTATGCATGCTCAGAGTGAGAAGTGGACCTAGCTTGGACCAGGACCAGACGTATCTCGAGGACATCGCGGACATCTTGATCAGCTACCCAGAACCATACTCTCTTGATCCCTATCTGGTTAGTTCTTTTGTATTTTTTTGATGTATATACTGCATTTCCCATTACTTGTGCATTGTTTACTGATTACCACGTAAAGCTAGAAGCCGAAATGTGACTACGGCAGGATATTTCCTTGACCGTAGGAGCATGGCTGGCCTTGTCAACCCCTTGTATTCCGTATTTTGGGAAACGGGGCGTGACACGACGCAGACTCGGATTTGCCCATTCTTCTTTTTCACTGGGACGATGTATGCGATCCAGTCCGCATATTTCTCTTCTTTGATGAAATCGACATCCATGAGTTTCTTGGTTTTCTCGATGACCTTTTCTTCCAGTTATTTTCTCATTCTTCGAGGAGTTTGTTTGACTGGCTTGGCATCAAGAGATATAGCCAGCTTATGCACGGCCACTTCAGGGGAGAGGCCAGGCATTTCTTTGTACATCCACGCGAAGCAGTCGGAAAACTCATGCAACAGGGCAATTATCTGCTCTTTCATTTCCTCTGACAAGAGTGAGCTGATGTAGGTCGGCCTTGGATTATTGGGCATTCCCAAATCAATCTCGGTTAGCTCGTCGAAGTTTGCTTGATCTCCATCTTTGAACTCTTGAGGGGCTTCTTCTGGCTCGGCTAGCTCATCTTCATCATTTGACTCTTCGCAGGCTTCACAAATATGGATCATGTAGCATGCCTTGATGTCAGGTTGAATGAAACCTAAGCCCTGTCTATCTAGGATTCGTCCATCGATGAGTGCTCGAACCTGAGGCGGGTGACATAGCCCCTCATAAAACTTCGCTTCAGAGTCTGTTTGATATAACCGACATCCACACTTTTAAAATATTCTTGCATCTCGGGCGCATAATATCTATCGTTTAGGATGACTCTTATGCCTCTTGTATAGGGAAAGCACGTGACAGACAAATCGTCTGAGCGCACGACATGATTTGACCTATAAAACAGGATGTCCTTCCGTCCACTCTCCGGGAACGTAGAAGGTCTTCAGCTAGTCCATGGTGGAAACTGACAATGCATCGAGCACTTTGCACATCTACTACGGCACCCTTGTGACGACTAGGGACCCTTCCGTAACTTCGAAGGTCTCTTTTAGCTTTGCTTTTTGCACGAGAGCCCAATTTGCACAGCTGTTGAAAGACGGATCCTCTTCTTCTGATTCTTCAGTGTCATTGCCAAACTGAGGGTGAATTTTGCTGTTGGATGAGCCTTCAATATCAGACTCATCTGTATCGCTGCTGAAATGAGGGCGGGTTTTACGGAAGGACGGACTTCCAGCGTCGGGCTTATCAGTGTCACTGCCAGAATGCGGACGCACATGGGGGTTTTGCTTTTGAAGGTGACAGCCAGCTCAGATTTTCTTTTGAGTTTTGGAGCCGTTCTGTCTTTGGTCAGTTGTGGCTCAGTACTTTGGAGGTTCATAAAGTACCGAGAATCTTCGTATCGGAATTCATGCACACCGAGTGGTTGGATGTCCCCGTCAATGCGTCTTTCTTCGCCATTTTCGGTATACTTCATGCACTGATGGAGAGTTGACAGAACGATGCCATAATCGTAAAGCCACGGCCGTCCCAGGAGGATCATATAGGACATGTCGGTGTCGATCACATATATCTTAGTTTCAGTTTGTAGGTCCCCAAACTTGATCGGCAAAACTATGGATCGTAGAACTTGCTGGTAGTTTTAATTGAAGCCCTGGATGACAATCCTCTCTCTTGACAGGTGTCGGACATCCATTGATAAACTCTTTAGAGTCCGTAAGTTCATGATATTCACTGAGGACCCCGGATCAATCAATATGCGATTAATCCGATCTCCGTCGATGTACCCTGTCACGTAAAGCGGTCGGTTATGCTCAGCTGTTCACAGTAATAGTTCTTCATCCTTAAATGTGACTGTGCAGAGTGTACTGGGCCTCTTTCATATTAATTTCCGCAAAGCGAGCCTGGTACCGCTCGGGATTTTATAGAGCATGAATGAGAATATCTCTGAAATCCTTAGACAGGACCAGTGCATCATAGATGCTTAAGACAGACGGAAGCTTCCGGAGATGAGCTAAGCATTATAGTCCACCGGGGAAGGACTCAAGTCTTCATGAGCAAGCTCTCTGTTATCTTCATTAGCGACTTGTTTTTCCTTCCCTTTTAGGGCGTTACCTTGATTTGGCGGTAGAGTTTCGCCGCTTCTGAGCTAGATTTGGTTAGCCTTCGTGGCAAGCTCCTCGTCCTCTTCAGGAAAAAAAAGTTTTTCCTCAGAGTCGCTACCAAGGTGGACAATATAGCAGGTCACTATAGGGATCTCATCATCGGAGTTTTCTTCTAGCTCCTCCAGAATCTCAGTCGCTTCTACGGGGAAGAACTCCTTCAATTGAATTAGATTTCTTTCCTTTTGTTCATAGTCTTCAAAGGAATCGATATATTTTTGAAAGGTCGATCTTCCTGCAGACTCTTTTCCGCGTCGAGCTCCATTTTTCTTCTTCTTGAGCTTTTTAGATTTTGAGCCTGATTGAGCCAAAGTGGTAGCTGGAACGGTAGGCTCCTTCTGCCCTTCACATTCTATTCCGGGCCCTTTCTGAAGTAGTTTTAGCATCTTCTTCATCTTTTTGGACATGTGCATGCTCTATAGAGGTTGCGGCAAGTCGGATTCATTTCTCGGGGGCAGCGGATTCAGCTGTCTGCTCCCAAAAGGCTTCAGCTTCTGTCTGTATAAAGTTGGTAGTTGCAGCTTGGTTGTTCTCCAACACACTTTTGGATAGCTTGATCTCTCCGGTCTTGTATTGTTTCGACCCAGTCTTCGAAAATTTATCAATCCTCGATCGCATGGCTCACTACTCTGTGGTACGGGCAATACAGAGGATTGTCGGCCATTTTTGCTTCGTGAGGTCTTTTTGACTCCGGCAATTGTAGACCGCTGTTCAGGGCATCTTTGAATATCTTGCAGACCTTTTCCCTCTTGAAAGAGTATATTTTGTTCTTTTCCCCTCTAGGGAAGGCCCTTCACCTCCTAGCACTAGCTTTCAGGCCCGGTCTATTTTTTACCCGCTTGCCTTTCTCTTATCTTCACTGTCAGACGCATTGAAGGCGTTGGTCTTGTTGGAGCTCCAACTTTTACGGTTGTCGTCTTTTTTGCTCTTCTAAGACTTGTCACCTTGAGAGTCCGGGGTAGACTCTTACTTCGAGCGTTCCAACATTTGTACTCTCTTGGTCAGCTCTTAAAATGTCTTGAGGCATGTTGTACATAAGAATGGGACCATACAATTTCTAAGGTTCCCAAAGAGGAGGCTGACGGACTGGTCCCGCTCTAGCGGCGGTTCGCACTTGACAGTGAGGTTGCGCCATCGGGCAATAAAGTCCGTGTTGCTTTCATTTTTCTCCGGTTTGGTTCTCACGAGGTCAGCAATGGAGATTTTGTTACTAACACTCATGAATCTTTGCCGAAACAGAGACTCTATTTGGGCAAAAGTAGTGACAGACACGTCTGGTATACGTACGTACCAGTCGAAAGCGACACCAATCAGGCTGTTGCAAAACTGACGAAGAAGGAGCGCATCATTTCCTCCTGTATTTCTGCACGACGCTTTAAAGTGGGCGACATGCTGATTTATGTTTCTCGTCCTGTTAAATCTTCCGAACATAGGAATGACATAGCCGCTCGGGAACTCGATCAGATCATATTGTGCGGGATATGGCTGCCCACTACTGCTAATTTCTTTATGAGATTCGGCTTCGGCCATCAATGTTTTAACCTTGCTGGTGACCAAATCCATTACCTGATCTTGTGTTAGCAGGATAGTGCTATCTAGGGCCAAGGCATCCTCAGTAACGGAATGCGGCCGGCTTTCGTGTGTCTCACCCAATCTTGGACCCAAGGGGACATGCATCGGTTGTTTTGGGTTGTCATCACCCGGCACATGAGTAGAGACATGTGCTTGATTGGAAGGCGCCCGAGCAATTTGAGCCATGAGCTACATCACAATATTTATCAGGTCATCAATTTTTGAGTAGAGCTTGGCCATCTATTTATCTTTGCTCCTGAGCTGTTTCCGAAGCTCTTGAAGCAGCTCTTGCTCCGTGGTCCTAGGGCAGAAAGTCGGCTCTTCCTCACTGTCCGAGCTTGACTTCATATGGACTGAAGGGTCTTTCTGCCTATCGGTCTCATCGAGAGGGTTTTCTTCATCCAGGGAAGGCGGCTGATCTCGGGAAGCAGCAATCACATTCAAGCCAGATTGGGCTTGGGATGTGGTGGTTCCATCCTTACTTTTGCTACGAAGGTTGTCGCTGGGACGCGTGCCTGACATGTAGACCATGTGGAAAACATATCTGGCCATCCTTTCATTATTGGCAGCTAATTTCGCGGACCGCTGTTGTGGCCCTTCTGTTACAGTAACGGACAATCGATTGAAGATGGCTGGCCTGACTGGGTTCTTGAGTGGTGTTGGCGCTTCTTTTCTAGATCTGCCCTGCTACTTTCGCGCGTCATAGAGCGCCTGATAGACTCTTGAAGAGACGTTGTCATGCTTTCTCTGTTGGGGCTGTGACACGTCTCTTTGTAGTATCGTTCGGACTGCTGTCTTCTTGATTCTAGCGGTTATGGCATTTTTCTGAACCCACTTCAGAGGTTCGAAGGAATTGCTGACTTTTACGGTCGAATCATCCGTCGTCACGGGGTGACCCTGCTCTTGGCACCTCACAAAATTCCTCTTGGTCAGACTCCTGTCCCTCTTGTTGGCTCGATACCTGAGCCGCTTCTTTCTCAACCTTTCTGTTTTGAGCACTTGGCAAGCTTCGGCTCTTCGAGAAGCTGCCGTAGACCGAGTGATGAAGAGCTTTGGAGATACGACTGATTGTGCACTTGTTGGAGTCGTCGCCTGAGCTCGTCCGCGACGTTTGATGATGCCCTTTGTACCGACAGTCTTGCCCCCTGCTAGAGCACCAGAGTGTCATTCAAACACCGTTTTAAGTTTGGGTTGTGGTGCCTTAGCGATCACGACGTTTAGCCTCTTGCTCCTTGAAACTGTGTAACAACCCTAAACTTTTTGTACTGAATTTTCCAAAATACAAAAAGAGTACCTAAGCCTGAGCACAAGTTATAAATTTGTTTTGCTTTTGAACAGCGAGAAACAACTTGTAGCTCACAGGTAAAGCCTTGCACTGCTGTGACGTAGCCTATGTGTTCGAATTCCCCCAACCATATTATATTTTTTATTAATATTTCTTTTAATCTTTTTAGAAACCCAAGGGTTTATACGTGCACTACACATAAACTGATGAGTTACAGAATAAACAAACACGTGTATTGGGATATACCAAGCGACGGGGACACGTGACGAAAATCCCACCATCCATCGCCGGAATTCGGCCGGCGAGATCACTAATGCAACCGGCACCGCCAGTTCAATCCGATAGTAATGTCCCCAAAACATCACCCTAGCACCTCTTCGCCTACCCCACTTCCCCCATATTGTTTGATTTTTCTGCACATTGGCAGAAGGATTAAAATCACCCTTTTAATCCTTTTTAAATGCAAAATTTTAATTCTACAATTCAATACACTAAACCCTAGTTTTCCCTATAAATACTACACCATATTTCACCCCTTCTCATTCGGAATTTCCTCACAAAAACTCTAAAAAATTCTCAAGTCTCTAGTTTTGCAAGTGGAGTTAGCAAAAGGCGAAGTTACGGCGAAGTTTCGAGAAAATTCCGGCGACGAAATGATGCCCCGACGATCCCTAAACCTTCTCCTATCTCTCCCTTTCCTTATAGCCAGTAAGTTCCCTCTCCCCCTCTCATCTTCTATTCTAAAAACTTTCAATTCTAACACCCGACGGAAACGGAGTTAATCTGACTTCCGATTCGGTTTTTCTTTAAAAAGGTTATTTTTCTTAAACAATCAATACCATACTCTCATATAATGTTTAATAAACACTTTAAAACAAGTTTTATCTCAAAATAATCTTTTATCCAATTTTTATTGTATTTTTACGGTAAAATACCACATACTTCATTTACGATATAAAACAACATAAAACTTGTATTACCTTTAGATAACTCACGAGATAATGACCTATCTCATCACAACACACATCTTAGACATAACACGATGAAGTTTTGGGAATATGGTTATGGGATAATACGACATTACAAATAAATATCATCAAACTTGCAAAACCATTTTTTAAAAAGTGTATTATCTAATTCCTTGCAATTGCGCCTTTACAACCCATTTTGGGTAATCCCGATCAGGATGGTGCGGGTTATCGCACGTTCTCGGGCCTAGTAGAGCGAGATGCAGACCCCCGAAAGGAGCATTCGATCTTGATGGAATTTTTAATGCATTTTCTTTAGAAAATGAGATTTCTACAAGGATAAATAAAATTATTTTTATTAAATATATAACTGTTCACCGCCAAAAGACGCGACTGGGAAGTTAGGACGTCTGGCCTGAATTTTTGGGGCAGATGTTATTTGGATTTATCCGTCCACCTCTCCGAAGATGCCAAGTTGATTTATGACACCATGTATCGGAGGTTTGGACGGATGCGGCCGTTAGAGCAGACTTCGTCAGATTCCCCCTCGTTGTGAGAGGTTTTTTATTGTGGGGACGCTCTTCCCTGCAGGCGCACACCCCTGCAGTTAATTACGTTACCGCGTAGCGATAACCACTTTCTCCTGCTCCAGAAGGTCATTTCGTGTTGTGTGTGTTTGTTTTATTTTTGGTTGCCTGTGGATTGCATACGGAGACTAATTTATGTTGTCACCTGTAGGGCCTGGATTAATCCAAATCCGTATATTCTTAGATTTAGGTTTGGGTTGATTTTAAGAATCTTTAATCTCGTTTAAAATTAAGATCAACTTAAATGTTTGTTAAGGATACGTTAGTCTAATTTTAGACTAAGATCCACTCAACGGGGTTTTAGGATCATTCAGATCCAACAAAAGAGCATTTGGGCTCTCTTGTTTTAGTTTAAGGACGTTACGGTCCATTGTAAGTTTAAGAACGTTTCGGGCCGTAGCTAGTTTAAGGACGTTGCGGTCCGTTGTTGCCATTATGGGAAGTGCATCCAAAAGCAGTTGGTTATCGGGACCCACCACTTCTCTGAAAACGTTGAGGAATTATAACGACATATATCAGAGGTGTAGAGAGATGTATGCTTGAACCGAATTCCAGATTGAGGGGAGAGATCATGGTGGACCATCTAAGAATCATTAGTCATTTTTGGGAGACTAAGATTAACTTAGGAGATGTGGGATGTACATCGTTCTGGTCAATTAGTTTGGGAAGTCATGAGTATAGATCCAAGATATTTTAATCTCAGGAAGACTTAGCCAATTTGGGGCTGAAGTTGTTTTCTTATAGTGTTAAACACTAATATATGCTCGGTGCTCACGTGCTCCCACGTGAGACTCTAAAGCAATGTTAAACACTGAAATTTAGGGCACTCACGTGTGGCACGTGAGGTTCTTGAAAGTTGGCGCTGTACACTTAGGTCCAAATTCACGTCTGTATATAAGTGTTAAACACTTGATTCTTATGGCCATCACGTATGGGCACGTGAGGCGTCCCATAGTTGGGCACTGCTTCTTTGGGGTTTTTCCTTCTTCTTTTTATAAGTACTAAGCACTTAGCTCATATAATACTCATGCGCAAACACGTGAGGTGCTCAAGCTGTGAGCGCTGTCTTTGGATTTTTCTCATTTTCCATAAGAGTGTTTAGCAACTGTTTGGGGGTCACTTGAGAACACGTGATTCGATCTCAGTCATTCCTTTTTGTTCATCAGAGGTGCTTACGTGGGAATACGTGAGCTCTCGTTATAGCGTTGAACGCTAATGAATCACCAGTCTTTTCTTTAATATGCATAGAGATTTTGATCTGAGTTTTAATAATTTCAGGTCCTTTGTTTTATAAGAATTAAATTCTTCTATAGGGTTAAACCCTTGTTTTATCATAGGAATTAAATTCCTATATACTTTTGGAAGAATTAAACTCTTTGAACTTAGTTCTTTCCCTTAAGTTTTGAATCTGCAGAACAGAATCTCCCCGATGAGAATTAAATTCTCAACTTGTAGGGAGATTTGCTTCTGCAGAACTCAAACGGAAGAAGAACTAAGTTCTTGTATGAAGGGTTAAACCCTTAAAGAAGAGATAAGATAATCTCTGTATTTTCTTCTTACCTAGGATTTTTTTTGTTTAAGAAAGGAATCTTCTTTCTCTAGAGAATTGAATTCTCTTTTTCTCTTTTTCTTTTGTTTCTCAAAGTTTATGGGGGGTCTCTCTGTGTGTTCTCCTCCTCTCCTCACTCCTATTTATACGAGAAGAACAAGAATCAATTTGTTAAGAGAATCTCTCATTGAGAGATCATGATTGATTCTATGATCTTTTAGATCAATCGGTGAATTTTATTCACTGTTGGATTTTTTAATCCAAAGGCTCTCTGTTTAACAGAGAAGATTTCTTATTTTTAACCAGATTAAGAAATATTTTCCTAAGATAGAATTTTATTCCAACAGACGATCACCGTTGGATCTTTGATCCAAAGGTCTTTCGTTTAACAATGGAGAAGATATTTCTGTTTTAATGAAGATCAGGGATATATTTCCCATATATATAGAATTTAATTCTATCAGATAGTTTAGAAAGATTTAAGGAAATATTTTCCAAATAGGATTTTGATCTTTTTATTTAGAATTTAATTCTATCAGCTTAGAAGGTGTTTAGGAACACTCACATGTAGGACATGATCCCCATGGAGTTAAACTTGTTTGCTTATATACAACAGCCTAAAAAGGGCATCACGTGTTAACACGTGAGCTTCTCTGGCCTACTATTTCTTTAATATGGAGCCTATATACTTTGTATATAGATGCTCACGTGCTTACACGTAAGGCTCAATTTCAGGCTGTCAATTGTTTTAAACGTAGCGCCTATAGTCTTTGTATACAGACGCTCACGTGTGGGCACGTGAGGCTCCATTAGTGGGGAATTTTCCCCATCCCTTTTTCTCCTATTTTATTTATAAGGGAACAAATGCCCCCCCAATGTTGTTCTCACGTGGCTTGCACGTGAGTGCAACGCTGTCACCCCTACAACCGTTGGATCTGCCTAGGGGAACGGGGAGATGAACCGCTCCCATCATGTCTTATAAATGCAAGGCTTTTCGTCTCTGGGAAGCCCCATGTTCTTTCATCTTCTTCCTTGATTATTTTCTTGAGAATTTAATTCTCATCTTCAGAGCTTAGTTCTCTGTCTTAAAATCTTTCAGAGTTAAACTCTGCAAAACTACCCTTTGGGTAAGGATCTTGAACGACCCTCTCTTGCTTTCTGTCCTGGATTTTAAATCCATCATCAGAGTATAGCTCTTTTCTTGAATCGGTTTCTTAAAGATCCTAAAACATATTTTTTTTGTATATTTTGAAGTCTTGAATCAATAGGGATTATTAATCCTCCTTTTAAGGTTTTACCCCATCACCGATCTTTAAGAACCTTGGAATTTAATTCCGCTTTCCTTGCTTCCTTGCCATGGGGGTTTTCTGGGATTTAATCCCCTTATTAAAGGAATTTAATTCCGTATACCCACAGAACTTGGCTCTCAAAATTTATCCCCTAATTTTCTCGTATGCTTTTAGGATTTTAATACCCTTAAAGCAGATTTGAATCTGTTGCATTTTCTAATAGAACGTGCTTTAAGAGTTGTTTAAACTTCACTGTTTGGAGAGAATCCTTTTCGATTCTTTCAATGGTTGTTTTGCTTCCTCATTGGTGAGCCACCATATTGATTTTGTGGGGGCCATGTGTTTTGTGGACGGCGGTCCCGCGAAACAAACATCCTGTCGTTTTCTTCTGTTATTATATACTTCTATATTTTATTAATGTTATTTCAGGAACAATGGCTTCACTTCCATACTTTCCTTATACTCGCTCAGACGCCGCTTTTCAGCAATCGCCGTCGGATGAGGAAGCTATGACAATGATCAGGGCATATGACAGGGACCGCACGAGTCTACTCTTATGAGGAGTTTGGTATGGTCACATCATCCGGGGCCACCGCAGCTTTACTTGTAAGGTATCAACAGAGCCCCTCCGCCCAATATCATTGATGGAACGCCCACAGACTGCTTATGCGGTGGAGGAGACTAACTGGACTCCTACAGTCCAGCTTGAGCCGTTAACAACCGGGATACCCAACCGGCCCCTGTCGGCTATAGATATCCTAGGGCGCCATATATGTTAAGGTGAAGCTCAACCCTGAGGACAAGTTTATAAGGTAGGCCTTACCCTCGGCTACCCAGTAGGCTATCTTCCCTGGGCTTGATACGTTCTTTCTGCCCACCGTGCACGGTTACAGAAGGTTGGGCTATATCAAGCGGTGTACGCGTCTCTATTCCATTACCATGCCCCTCACGTCTGGTGGGTTAAAGCTTTTCTGAACCAATAGAATCTTCCCACCGACACCTTCTTGCTAGGGGATCGCGAGGTCTCTATTTCACTGGAAGAGTCCCACGAGATCTCTGAATTGCCAATCAGAGGAGAGCATTATGAAGAGTTGCTTCCTCCCGAAGAGTACGTGTTCGCGACCATGCTAGCTATGCTTGACGGCCTGACGACTGAAAACACCGTCCACCATAAGTACCCTGGTCTAATCAAGGCTCTAAGTATTTTTGAGAAACTGTTCGCGGCGTCAGAGGGGCAGGGCGTCACCTTTGAGAGCTTCATCGCCTACTTTATCCGTGAAGACGCTTTATCTAAAGAGGCTCCAAAGTTTGCGAACATTGACGGCCTTTTTGGGTTTGGGCTGAATAAACTACCGGCCAAAGAGGAAGACTTGCCGCAGTTTTATATTCTGACCTTGTCGGCCGTGTCCTTTGATGCGATTACGGCCCCTGGCATGGATGAAGAGACCTTCTTCGTCTGCTTTATCAGCCTTTGGCTTTGTTGGTTCGCCATTATGATGCATCGACGCTTCATGAGAGCCTCCGTCTTCTACCCCGCTCATCGCGTAGCTGAAGGGGCACGATTGGCCGTTGGCATTGCGGGAGTGTTGCACCTATATCATGGATTAAGCATTCCGGCCAATACTTCGACCCCAGGGGCGGATGTTGTGAATTTCTCCCTCCACTACTTCACGTCATGGATCGAGATGCATGTACTGGGAGCATTTGCAGCACATCGGCGGCCAGATTTCTATGACTCCTATACCTTCCCACGGGTTATGAGGTTGGTGGATGCTTCCGCTCCCGATCCGACTCAGCTAGGGGCCCTCCATGTGTTGTTCAACCCATATTCAACCGAGGGCGGGATGGTGTTTAGTGACCGAGTCCTCTTTGCTCCTGCGGGGCCCGTTCAACAGCTGTTTGATCTGTCAAAAGGGGAGCTCCATCTTTAAAGCCTAAAGAGATTATGCACCTGTACTCGATTAGGCCGGGCTATTTGGTATTCCGTCAGAATCATACGACTCTTTTTATGCGGTATAATCTGCACCGCTTTGCTCAGCAACTGGGCTATAACCAGGGTATCCCTTTCGAGGCATTTTTAGTCGAGCCTGCTCCGTATCTGGAAGTCACTCGTGACGTCATCCATCATTTTATGCGGATGAACACCGGCTCCCATTTCATGATTCTTGAGTCCGACTATCTTCCAAGGTCTGTGGGGTCTTTCAACGGTTGGTATCGTCATCGAGTTGGTCCTGTCATTGCCGAGGAGAGGCGGGTACTCTTCGAAGGTAAAGCTCCAGCTCTGACCCAAGTCACTAGCGTTCCGTTGCGGCCGCGGTCAGTGGTTCGCCCTCCATTGATGGATAGCGGTCCGGTACTTATCTCTAGAGCCGCTGAAATAGAATCGACCCCCTGTACTGCTGGTATGCCGGTGCGCACTAGAACCGAAGCAAAAGCTTCTAGTGAAGCGCCGGCGGTAGTGTCATCAGTGGCGGCATCATAAGTGGCGGTGTCATCAGCGGTAGTATCGCCAAAGGGGGATACTAGAAGTGAGGTTGGTCAACGTCGCACCAAAGCACCGAGGGGAAAGAAGCATTCTTTTGCTAGCGCTAGTACAAGTTCTAAGAGGAGGAAGATATCGGTCGTTGGCTTACTTGACACCTTGCTTGAGTCCGAGCCGTTCATTCAGGACGAACCGATGGCTATGGAGGAATCAGACGCCGGTCTTATTTATCCTGGCTCGTCCGCCGAGGAAGCTGCACAATTGGCTGAGGCTTTGAGGCGCTCGCAAGATGAGACCGAGAACGTGTGCGTCCCGAAAAAGCCCTACCCTCCTGTTATATTCTATGACGTCGATCCATCATTACGACGGGTACATATGGGTCCTTTGTTAATGGAGGAAGAACGGGCCCTCAAACAGCCCATAACGGTTGCTTCCGAAGACGAGCTTGCATTAAAGACAGGTAGTCATTCATCTGTGCTTGAACCTCGGCAAGCGTACCTAGCCAGAAAGGAAAAACGTCTTAAAAAAGCCATACTTCAAGCTTCTTGGCGTATTGGTACGCGTATTTCTCATGCCCTTCTTTTAGCGAATAGTCTGTATTACTTTTATGTCTTCTCATTTTTGTGAAAACTTTGCAGGGACTTCGGCAGCGAAAGAGGCTTTGAGTCCAAATCGGGCCATAACTGTGGACTCTACAAATATCTCCCGTGATGTACCGGCAGGTGTGGAGGAGACTATTAAAGCTGCTACTCTTGCTGTGGAGCTTCCGGTGGTAACTTCTGTTCCTTCAGTGTTTATTCCTCTATCAGAGATGACTTCGCCGGCCACAAATCCCATGGACATCTCTAATGACACATCGAAGGGTCTAGAAGAGATTGCTGAAGCTATTAATCTTGTCTTGGAGCTCCCGGTGGCGACTTCCATCCCCTCGGTATCTATACTTTCAGCAGAAGTGACCTCGCCGGCCATAGATCCAATGGATTTCTCTAGTGGCGCCTTGGGGGTGTGGAAAGGATTGTCGAGACTGATTTCCAATCCTTGGATCCTGGAGTGGCGGCTGTTATTTCTCAATTAGAAGCTGTCGTGCCGGCACATATCCCCAGTGATGTACCTGAGGGTGTGGAGGAGCCTGTCGAAGCTGCCATCCCTTCAGTTCAAGGAGGGAGAAGTATCGAAGGTAAACTTCTACATTTCGTTTTAACGATCCCTCTGTTATCTGAACCCTTCTTTCCTTCAGAATTGCGGGAATTGGCGACTTCCATCATGGATCTATCTCCTAGGAAAACCTTCCAGCGTTTGCTTGATGTGGCTGCCCACAGGCGATACCCCCGCAGAGTATAGTCCTTTCTTCTGGGTAAGGTTAGTGTTCTTTGACCCCTTTTGTTTTACTATTATTTTTTTATAATGATGCTAATATGCACTCCACAGTTCTAGAAGCTGATGACATAGTCGAGATCCTTGATGGGCCTGGGAATCTCTCAAACCCCCTTTGCATGATTGTGGGTAAGTAAGGTTGTATCTTTGGCATTGTTTTGTCTATCCCATGTTCGCAAATTTTACTGACTGTTCATAAATCTTGACATCTCTGCCAACCCTATCCCCGCTAGAATCTCGGATCCCCATGCCACCACGGCCCTATGCCTAGCGTGCGTCTGAAAGGATGGCGAAACAAAGCATTTACTCCCTGACGGCTCTCATTGAAGACCTTCGCGCTGGTATCCGAAGAATTTGTTGTCGAAGCCACCTCTTCGTTGTCTATTCTCGCCACCTATCATGACGAAGCATTGGTGTGTGTCTGGATTGAGTATTGTCGCCGAGTGGAGGTCTGCCTACACGGGCTTAAGTGCATCCACCTTCCTTCCGACATCTTAACCGTAAAATCGAGTCTACGGGGATGGATTGAACGGTGCGCATCAATCTACAGTCATACGAGATGAGGCTCAACCGGAAGTTTTCGGAGAGGGAGCTAGCTTTTAACGCTTTGGGGGAACTTTAGGCTCAGCTTACCGCCAAGACTAGCCACGCATACGAAATTTGGCGGGTGCTTCAAGAAGCTATTACAGAGATGGTGGCTCTTGATAAAGTCGTTATCTTTACCCGCAAGATGGTTGAAGCCTATAAAGTCGCCGAAAGGGAGCTTGAGGGTCGGTTTGCTTCATATCAGACTTAGCAATCTCAGGCGGGTACCCTTCTTGCCACGCTAACGGAACTTGAAGCCGAGGTCCAGCGGAAGAATGATGAACTTACTAGCTTATTGCACCATTCGTCGGCTTAAACATTTTTTGTTGCTGTATATTTTCCTTCTTCTTCTTTTCTTTTGTATTCGTTCATGAATAAGAGTATCTTGTATTCATTTTGATTTATGAATAAAAGACATATTTTTCTTCATACTAGCGCTTTTCTTTCTTTTGCTGTCTTGGCTTAGCATAAAGTAGTTTATATACTCATTTCAGAGTTTGTAGTTTATGAGCTCATTTCGGAGCTTGTTTAGTTTACCTCCCTTGGGCTCGTAGACAAACTGGTCCTGATGTCACAGTTAACCTCCGCTCTTTACGACAGAGGTTCGTTAGGGTTTGTGGTACTAGTTTTTTTTGTTCATTGTACCGTCGCGTTGGCTGATGTATTCCCCGATATGCAATCTTACTGTTCGAGTAGCCGCGCGACTGTCGTGTCTCTGATCCCTTCGGGGCTGGACAAGACGTCTTCAAATAATCTCCAGGTCATATTACCGTCGGGAGAGCATATTCGCCCTAGAAATCGTGAGGATTTCTAAGTGTTCATCGCCTCCGTGAGTCGCAAGGATCTCACCCGGGTATTTTTCCCTTACGAATCGTGAGGACCCGTAAATAGCTTATTCATTTCAGTGGCATATAACTTCAGCGAATGCGGCCCGTAGATAGTCCATCTTGATCTCCTTGTGAGGCAGTGATGGCTTAGGAAACAGGTTTGGGTCTGCCGCCGAAGGCTTTTCAACTTTATGAGCCATAAGGGTCTCATAAAGACTTTCCTCCTTATGAGTCAAAAGGATCCCATAGGTGTATTTTCTCCTTAGGAGTCGTGAGGACTCCTAAGTGCGTTTTCTCTTGAGAGTCGTAAGGATCTTACAAGAGAATTTGCCCCCTTACCAGTTGAGAGGACTCGTAAATGGGTTTTTTTCTTGTCGATATTCGACTTTGGAGAATATGGCCCATGGATAGTATACAATAGTCCATTTTGGACCTACTTGCAGGGCCACAGTGCTTAGGAAATAGGTTGATATCCCCGTTGCCTAAGGCTTTCCACCTTCATGATCCGTAAGGGTTTCACGAAGATGTTTTTTCCTACGATTCAAGAAATTATCGCAGGAACATTGTTTTCCCTATGAGTCGAGTCAAATCGAGAAGTTCTCGCAAGAATGTCCTAACGTCACAGTTAACCTCCGCTCTTTACGACAGAGATCCGTTAGGGTTTGTGGTACTAGGGTTTTATTCGTCGTACCGTCGCGTTGGCTAATGCATTCCTCGATACGCAATCTTGCTGTTCGAGTAGCCCCGCGACTGTCATGTCTCTGATCCCTTCGGGGGCTAGACAAGACGTCTTCAAGCAATCTTCAAGGTCATATTACCGTCAGGAGAGCAAGCGTTAGGGATTTTCCATGCCACTTTTTACTTGAGGTTAGGCTCAATTTGGGAGCCCCGATGAGTCATGACCACTCTGCGTTGGTGTGGGATGATCTCCGATAGTCTTTCAGGTTTTATTTGAGTTGCCATCAAAACCCTGAAGCTAGAGATCTTCCTTTGCTTCGTTTGTTGACATTGTGTCTATTGTAACGAGATGAATGTCGAGGTTATCTCTAGGTTGTTTATGAACCGTCGAGGCTTGGAACTAGGGACTTTGCCATAGCTTCGAGGTAGTCTCTAGGTTGTTGGTGAACCTTCAAGGCTTGGAACTAGGGACTTTTCCATGGCTCCGAGGTAGTCTCTAGGTTGTTGGTGAACCGTCGAGGCTTGGAACTAGGAATTTTCCATGGCTCTGTTGTGTTGACGTTGCATCCGCATCCTGTTGGAGTGAGAAGAAACGCCGTTGTTGACCTGTAGGCTGTCTATGAACCGTCGAGATTTGAAATTAGGGACTTTGCCATGGCTCCGTTTTATTGACGTCGCGTCTGCATCCTGTTGGAGTGAGAAGAAACGCCGTTGTTGACCTCTAGGCTGTCTGTGAACCGTCGAGATTTGGAACCAGGGACTTTGCCCTGGCCCCATTTTATTGACGCCGCGTCTGCATCCTGTTGGAGTGAGAAAGAACGCCGTTGTGACCTATGGGCTGTAGACGTTGCCGTCGAGACCTGGCTTTCCCTTTGATGAAGCCTGGTAGGAAAATATAGTTCCCTTTTCGTTTATGCCCATGGATCGTATACAGGGGTTGATGCGGACTCACCTGTAGAGCAAAAGTTTCATCATTTTTTTTATTTCTTCCCGCGATGCTCTATCAATTCAGCTTTTTTTATATCGTGGAAGTCACGATTGACCAATCATTGCCGCTTTTTTTATCGCGGTGCCCAATCATTTCGGCTGTTTTTTCTTTTTACTCGCTGCTTTTTATTGCGGGTTGCCCAAATATTTCGGCTGTTTTTATATGCATATATTTTGCTCGCTAATTTTTATTGCGAGTTGTCCCATCATTTCGGCTATTTCATATGCATATATTTTGCCCGCTGTTTTTTATTGCGAGTATGGAACTTGAGATCTGATATCAATCTTTGCATCAGCACCGCTGCGACTAGAATATTGCCAAGAGCGAATCATCATTTGCCGTGAAGGGACTTAAAAATTGACACCTATTCAGGCATCAGCATCGCTACCACTGGAATATTGCTAGGAGCGAATCATCATTTGCCTTTGCTGATTTGAACAAAGGTGGATTAGTAGACAGGGTTAGGATCTTGTCGACTAAGGCTTTTGACTTTATGAGCCGTAAGGGTCTCATAAAGGGTTTTCTCCCTACGAGTCGAAAGGATCCCGTAGGTGTAGGTTCTCCCTAGAAGTCGTGAGGACTCCTAAGTGATATTTTCTCTTGCAAGTCATAAGGATCTTACAAAAGTGTTTTCTCCTTACAAGTCGAGAGGATTTATAAGTGTCGTTCACCACATGAGAACATTCCTCGTCATTGGTGGAACTTGGTGGGGGAAATCATTTATTTGCGCACATGGATTGTATACAGGAGCCAATATTGACCGCTTGTAGGGCAACTTAGGGAGTTTTATGGCTTAAGAATAGGTTCAGGTCCCTGTACCTTAAAGCTTTTGAATCTTATGAGCCGTGAGGGTCTTATAGGGGAGAATTCTCCTTACGAATCGTGAGGATCTCGTGAGCGTAATTTCTCCTTAGGAATCGTGGGGATCCCTAAATGTGTAGCTTCCCTTGTAAGTCGTAAGGATCTCACGCAGGTGTTTTCTCCTCATAAGGTCGAGAGGACCTTGCAGGTATTTTTATTTTAACGAGATTGTGCCCTTTCGGGTTTTCACAAACTCACCGGCAACCCTACTGTTTTTACTCACCGGGCCCTTTCGGGTTTTCATCCGTGCCTATTTCGCTTGTGGATGTACCGTTTTTCTTAACAACGAGATTGGCCCTTTCAGGTTTTCACAAGCTCGCTGATAGCCCTGCTATTTTTACTCACGGCGCTCTTTCGGGTTTTCATTCGCGCCCATTTCGCTTGTGGACATACCCTTTTTTTTACCCTTCTGTTTACCAATGGCACTTGTTTACCTCCGAAAGCCGGGAAAGACGGACGTCTTGCCTAAATTTGTGGGAAGATGCTATTTGGGTTTATCCGTCCACCTCTCTGAAGATGCCAAGTTGATTTATGGCACCGTGTTTTGGAGGTTTAGACGGATGCGACTGTTGTAGCAGACTTTGTCAGATTCCTCCTCGTTTGTGAGGGTTTTTATTGTGGGGACACTCTTCCCTGTAGGTGCAAGTCCCTGCAGTTAATTACGTTACTGCGTAGAGATAACCACTTTCTCATGTTCTAGATGTTCACTTCGTGTCGTGTGTATTTGTTTTATTTTTGGTTGCCCGTGGATTGTATACGGAGACTAATTTGTATTGTCGCCCATAGGGCGTGGATTATTCCAAATTCATATTTTCTTAGATTTGGGTTTGGGTTAATTTAAGGATCGTTAATCTAGTTTGAGATTAAGATCAACTTAAATTTTTGTTGAGGATACGTTAGTCTAATTTTAGACTAAGATCTACTCAGCATGATTTGATCATTCAGACCCAACAAAAGAGCATTTGGGCTATATTGTTTTAGTTTAAGGACGTTACGGTCCGTTATTGGTTTAAGGACGTTGCGGTCCACAGGGATGTGCTCATGGGTTTGAGAGTGCGCCAAAGAGCTATTGGTTGTCGGGACCCTCTACCTCTCTGACGACGTTGAAGAATTACAACGACATATATCAGAGGTGTGGAGAGATGTACCCTTAAACCAAATTCCAGATTGAAGGAAAAGATAGGATGAACATCGTTTTAGATACCATATGTTAGGAGATCATTAGTCATCTTTGAAACTGGGATCGATTTAGGGAGACCTGAGCATAGGAGGGCTCGGTTGATTGGTGATCAAAAGGGTTTTGGCCTCGGGAGACCTGGATAATTTGGGCTAAGGTTGGTCTCTCATAGTCTTAAACACTAATATCTACTCGACGCTCACATGCTCCTACGTGATGCTCTAAAGCAGTGTTAAACACTGAAACTTAGGACGCTCACGTGTGGCACGTGAGGCGCCTGAGAATTGGGCACTGCTTCTTTGGGTTTATTCTCTTTTTCTTGTATAAGTGCCAAGCACTATTGGGGGTCACGTGAAGCGCCCCAAAAATGGGAATTGTCTTTGATTTATTCCCTTTTCTTTTTATAAGTGCTAAGCACTATTAAGGGGTCATGTGAGATCACGTGAGGAGCCCAAAAATGGAAATTGTCTTTGATTTATTCCCCCTTTCCTTTTATAAGTGCTAAGCACTTGGACCTTGTAATGCTCACGTGCGAACACCTGAGGCGCCCTCAAAATGTAAGCGTTGTTTTTGGATCTATTCCCTTTTCTATATAAGTGCTTGTTCGGGGGTCACGTGGGAACACGTGACTGCCCTAGGAGGCACTTCTAGTTCTTCTTTTAAGTGCTCGCGTGTGAAATACGTGACTCGGTCTCAACCATTCTTTTATTGTTCGTCAGAGGCGCTCACGTGGGAAACACGTGAGGTTTAATTATAGTGTTAAACACTAATGAATCACCAGGCTGTTCTTCTGTGGTTCTGAGGAATCGAGTTCTCCTTTTGTTCTTTGCAGGGATTAAATTCTTTTTAAAAGGTTAAACCCTAGTTCAGAGGAATTAAATTCCCATATGTTTTGTAAGAGTTAAACTCTTTTGAACTCAGTTCTTTCCCCTATGTTTTGAATCTGCATGACAGAATCTCCCCGATGAGAATTAAATTCTCAACTTGTGGGGAGATCTGCTTTTGAAGATCTTAACTAGAGTAAGAACTAAGTTCTTTGAGAAGAGTTAAACTCTTGGTTTGAGAATAAATTCTCTTTTTGTTTTGTAGGAGCTCTTGGGAGGGGTTCCTCTTCTTTAGAGAATTAAATTCTCTCTGTATTTTTCTTCCCCTCTCTCTGTGTATCTCTCTCTTGCTCTTCTCGCTACTATTTATACGAGAAGAACAAGAATCAATTTGTTAAGAGAATCCCTCATTGAGAGATTGTGATTGATTCCATGATCTTTTAGATCAATCGGTGAATTTTATTCACCGTTGAATTTTTTAATCCAAGGGCTCTCTGTTTAACAGAGAAGATTTCTTGTTTGTTTAACAAGATTATGAATATTTTGTTAGTTTTAACAAGATTATAATTTTATTCTATCAAATATTTTTAGTTTAACAAGATCAGAAATATATTTTCTTAATATGGATATCTTGTTAACATAGAATTTTATTCTTGTTATAAAATTAGGAAAATATTTTCTTATGATAGATTTTTATTCTATCATATGATCACCGCTGGATCTTTGATCCAAGGGTCCTCTGTTTAACAGAGAAGATCTTTCTAATTTAAGGAAGATCAAGAAAATATTTCCCAAATAGAATTTAATTCTAGAATTTGATAGGAACATTTTAAATTGGGGTGCTCACATACTTTGTATGTGAGCGACAAAAGAACCCACGTGTTTAACACACGACCCCTAGTGTGGGTTTTAGCCTGTTTATGTTCAGAGTGGTCACGTGTTTAACACGTGAGGCATGTTTGGACCTTGGTTATTTATGTTCAGCGCTCATATGCTTTGTAAATGAGGGCCCGCATATTTTACACGTGATGCATGTTTGGCCCTGGGTTATTTATGTTCAGCGCTCATACGTTTTGCATATGAACGCCTACGTGTTTTACACGTAATGCCTATTTGGCCCTTGGTTATTTATGTTCGGCGCTCATATGCTTTGCATGAGCACCCACGTGTTTTATACATGATATCCAACTGTGAATTCTTTTCCTCTTTCCTCTCTCCCTTTTTTATAAGGGTTATAAGGGAACAAATAGCTCTTGGCCAAAAATTTTGGCGGGAACAAATGCCCCCCAGTACTTTGCCCACGTAAGCATGTACGTGGGTGAAGTAGTGCAGAGTTATGCATGACCATAGAATTGAGGGCTTAGGGGACAAGTTTAGAGTCCTTGTAGCCTAAGACTTTTTATCGACACGAGTCGAGAAGTTCTTGCAGGAACGTTATTTTCCCTACGAGTCGAGACGAATCGAGAAGTTCTCACAAAGACATTATTTTCCCTACGAGTCGAGACGAATCGAGAAGTTCTCGCAGGACATTATTTTCCCTACGAGTCGAGACGAATCGAGAAGCGATGACTTAGGAAACTAGTTCAAAGCTGCCGCCTAAGACTTTTCAATTTTATGAGCCGTGAGGGTCTCATAAAGACTTCTCTCCCTACAGGTCGAAAGGATCCTGTAGGCGTATTTTCTTCTTAAGAGTCGTGAGGACTCTTAGGTGCATTTTCTCTTGAGAGTTGTAAGGATCTCACCAGAGAATTTTCCCCCTAACAAGTCGAGAGGACTCGTAAGTAGGTTTTTTTTCTTTTCGATATTCGACTTTGGAGAAGAGGGCCCGTGAATAGTATACAAGAGTCAGTTTAGACCTGCTTGTAGGGCAGCGATGGCTTAGGAAAGAGGTTTAGATCTGCCGCCTAAGACTTTTCAACTTTATAAGCCGCGAGGGTCTCATAAAGAATTTTCTCCCTACGAGTCGAGAGGATCCCGTAAGTGTATTTTCTCCTTAGGAGTCGTGAGGACTCCTAAGTGCATTTTCTCTTGAGAGTCGTAAGGATCTCACAAAAGAATTTTCCCCCTTACAAGTTGAGAGGACTCATAAGTGGTTGTTTCCCTCCTTGTCGATATTCGACTTCGGAGAGTGTGGCCCATGAATAGTATGCAATAGTCCATCTTAGACCGACTTGCAGGGCCCCAGTGCTTAAGAAACAGGTCGTTATCCCCGTTTCCTAAGGCTTTTCCCTACGAGTTGAGACGAGTCGAGAAGTTCTCTCAGGAACATTATTTTCCCCACGAGTCGAGACGAATTAAGAAGTTCTCGCAAGGATGTCCTAACGTCACAGTTAACTCCTGCTAATAGAAGTACGTTAGGGTCTGTAGTACTAGGGTTTTTTACCCATCGCACCGTCGCGTTGGCCGATGTATTCCTCGATATGCAATCTTGCTATTCGAGTAGATCCATGACTGTTGTGTCTCTGATCCCTTCGGGGGATGGACAAGACCTCTTCAAGCAATCTTCCAGGTGATATTACCGTCGGAAAAGCAAGCGTTAGGGATATTCCATGCTGCTTTTTACTTGAGGTTAGGCTCAGTTTGGGAGCCCCAATGAGTCATGACCACTCGGGCTGGTGTGGTATGATCTCCGATAGTCTTTCAGGTCTCATTTGAGTTACCGTCAAGACCCTGAAGCTAGGGATTTTCCTTGGCTTCGTTTGTTGTTATTGTGTCTGCAATATTGCGACGAATGTCGAGGTTGTCTCTGGGTTGTCTGCGAACCATCGAGATTTGGAACTAGGGGACTTTGCCATGGCTCCATTTTGTTGATACCGTGTCTAGATCCTGCTGGAGGGAGAAGAAACATCGTTGTTGATCTCTAGGTAGTGGATGTTGCCATCGAGACTTGGAACTAGGGACTTTGCCATGGCTCCATGGTAGTCTTTAGGTTGTCTGTAAACCGTCTAGATTTGGAACTAGGGGACTTCGCCGTGGTTCCGTTTTGCTGACGTCGTATCTGCCTCTGGATGGAACGAGCAGAAACGCTGTTGTTGATATTTAGGCTGTGGATGTTGCCATCGAGATTTAGAACTAGGGACTTTGCCATGACTCCGTTTTGTTGATGTCGCGTCTGCATCTTGCTGGAGGGAGAAGAAACATCATTGTTGATTTCTAGGCTGTGGATGCTGCCGTCGAGACTTGGAACTAGGGACTTTGCCATGGCTCCGAGGTATTCTCTAGGTTGTCTGTGAACCGTCGAGATTTGGAACTAGGGAACTTTGCCGTGGCTCCGTTTTGATGACGTCGTATCTGCTTCTGGTTGGAATGAGAAGGAACGCCATGTTGATTTCTAGGCTATAGATGTAGCCATCGAGATCTGGCTTCCTTTTGACGAAGCCCGGAGGGGTAATATGGTTCCCTTTCTGTTTGTGCCCATGGATTGTATACAGGGGTCAATATGATCTCACCCGTAGGGCAAAAGTTTTATTTTTTTGTTTCTTTCTGCGATGCTCTATCATTTCAGCTTTTTATATCGCGAAAGTTACGATTGCCCAATCATTTCGGCTATTTTTTCGCGGTGCCCAATCATTTCGGCTGTTTTTTCTTTCTACTCGATACTTTTTATTGCGAGTTACCCAAACATTTCGGCTATTTTATATGTATATATTTTACTCGCTGATTTTTATTGCGAGTTGCCCTATCATTTCGGCTATTTTATATGCATTTTTGGCTCGCTGATTTTTATGCTGCGAGTATGGAACTTGAGATCTGATACCAATCTTAGTATCGGCATTTCTGCGACTGGAATATGGCCAGGAGAGAATCATCATTTGCCGTGAAAGGACTTAGAATTTGATACTATTTAGGCATCAGCATCGCTACAGCTAGGATATTGCCAGGAGCGAATCATCATTTGCCTTTGTCGATTTGGACAAAGGTGGCTTAGCAAACAGGGTTAGGATCCTGTCGACTAAGGCTTTTGACTTCATGAACCGTAAGGATCTCATAAAGGTATTTCTCTCTACAAGTTGTGAGGATCTCGTAGGTATGTTTTCTCCTTAGGAGTCGTAAGGATTCCTAAGTGTGTGTTCTCTTATAAGTCGTAAGGATCTTACAAGAGCGTTTTCTCCTTATAAGTCGAGAGGACTTACAACTGTCGTTCACCACATGAGGACATTCCTCGTCGTTGGTGGGACTTGGTGGGGGAAACGTTTATTTGTGCCCGTGGATTAGATACAGGGGCGGATATCGGACCGCCTGTAGGGCAACTTGGGGAATGTGATGGCTTAACAAAAGGTTTAGATCCTTGTAACTTAAGGCTTTCGAATCCTATGAGCCGTGAGTGTCACATAAAGGGAATTCTCCTTACAAGTCGTAAGGATCTCGTCAGCGTAATTTCTCCTTAGGAATCATGGGGATCCCTAAGTGTGTTTCTCCCTTGTGATTTGTAAGGATCTCACGCAGGTGTTTTCTTCTCACAAGGTCGAGAAGACCTTGCAGGTGTTTTTTATTTTAACGAGATCGCGACCTTTCGGGTTTTCACAGACTCGCCGGTAGCCCTGCTGTTTTACTCACGGCGCCCTTTCGGGTTTTCATCCATGCCCCTTTTGCTTGTGGACGTACCGCATTTTTTAACTCCTCTGTTTGCCAATGGCACTTAGAGGGAATTTCACTACAGGGGTGGTTGTGCAGCCAGCGGAACTTAAGTTGCAATCCTCACCGCTGGGACCTGTGGACCTGGATTCCACTCTCGCCATGTTTGAGGCGGCGTATTTAGTTTAAAGACATTGTGGTCCATTGTTAGTTTAAAGACATCTCGGTCCAATGTTAGTTTAAGGACATCTCATTCCATTGTTAGTTTAGGGACATGTTCATCACTAAAAACTGCATTTTAATACCGCTCATTCATTATCTATTTTGTTATATATTGGTACTATTAACAGTGTCCGCTCAGTAATTACAGATTATAGGTATTATTGACAAAAATACTGGAAATACACTCAAAATCACGGATATAACGTTTGTGAGCCGATATTGCAACCGGAACTAGAAACCGACCGATATTCAAAGTGTTTTAGCAAATAAATGTGTGCATAATATTTTGGTCCAACACAATGCAAGTGTGCACACAACTCTTTGGTATGGACCATGGTGGGGCTACCCATGGCACACACAAATGATAGCTTGTGCAAGTGGGGGGACAAGAGTTATAAATGTAAAAAGTTGTGATGTAACCAAAAGGTACAAAGTTTCCCTCCAAATCCCTGAGTGCAGACCAAGTTTATATAGGCAAATGAAGCAGCACCAGAATGATATTGGAGAGCACACAAGACCGCACAATCAACACGAGCCAACTTGCTCAATTTTGGGCCGGCCACACCCTCTATTTATCCGAGCTCGCCGGTTCCCCTAGCCCCAAAGATCCCCAATTTTCTGTGGTCCATCCCTTGCTGCCGCGTCATCTTATTTTTATTGCTTGTTTATTCTTATTTTTTGCCTATATAAGGCAGGTCGGTGATCAAGAGATAGTGGTGATACTTTGTATACATTATCTCATAGCTTACACTCTTTGTTTCTCTTTTTTCTTTTGTTCTTGTACATAGCTTAGTTTCCCTTGAGCTCCTTGCCTTCTCTTGATCTTACAACCTCTTCATTGAGCTTGCAAGTTTAAGATTTGGTTATTGAACTCAAGGTTGTATCACTTGAACATAATGAAGCTTTCATTTTTGCACACTTGGGTTCTTAGTATTTCTCTTGCTCTTTTATTTTCCTTGCCATTTTAATTCTTGCATTTACTTACCTTTTATTACCATGCCCTTTACTTACTTGTATTGCTTTTCTTTTCTTTTCACTTTTTATTTGCTCTTTTTCTTTGTTGTTTGGATGTTTGTAAATATTGATGTTGTTAGGAAAGAAAACGATATTGTAAATTAAGATTTCCTTTCTAATTTCCTTTTCCCGATATTTTCCATTAAACTCCGCCCAAACCTTACGCAAGCACTCCGTTAGGCACCCTACCCACCAAGGTATCAGTGATTCCTAACCGTGATCGGTTGCGTTCGGATTGACCGGAGGTGAAAGCAAGCGACAAGAACGTACGGACAAGGGTCAATAAGCCGGATTCCACAAATATCGTGCTTAAGCACCCTAATCCACGTTGTTGCCGATTGCTCTAGCTTTAGTGGTCGAACTTGGCTCAAAGGATTGAGTACGGATTTCCTTAATTTACACTATTCTATCTCATCCTAATAACTGTTTACTTTACATATATACACATAGGGTAGATACGAACAATTCCGCCACTCGCCTTAACTCGTCATAACAAGAACGTGAAACGCTCTGTCTCCCTGCGGACGACCCGTACTCATCGCGGCTAGCTACACGCGACGCCGTCCTGATTGCGATTAAACTTTAGAACCTTAAAACTCGACACGCCAAAAGCATGCTAATCAAATGGCGTTGTTGCCGGGGATACGGTAACGTTTTTATTCTTATTATTTCGGATTAATCTTGTTAATATCCATCTAACACCATTCTTAAAAACAAACTAAAAATTTCAAAATTTCAAAAACCAAAACAAAAACTAACATTGTTAACGTTTTTGTTGTCTGGATTTCTTACCTACTACCATTTTGGATCTCAACTGAAAAGATAAGCAAGAACATTGAAACACTAGTAGAACAATGAGACATTAGAAGAAATTTGGAGCCCCAACTCCATAAGAAAACTGGCGACACACCCAATATAACCGGTCTCGCCGGCCGAAGCTCTTCCTTCTGCTCCCAATTTTTTCTCTGTGCCCCAGTGTTCTGTTATTGTCCCAATTTTATTGCTTGTTTGTTTTTTAATTTTTAGTGTGCAGGTATTTGGGCATTCATATCGCTTTTTCGCACTAAATATTCGTTTTCCGAAATTTTTAGATTTTTACGGATTTGCGAACTGCGATCGTGGAGAGCAAAGTGTACATTCAAATCTAAGGTGATTACGAAATATAGTGCTAAAGATTCGGGTAGTTTGACCCACGCTAGAGAACTTTCCAAACTATTCGGATTCACTTCAACGGGGATTTCTTAATCCAAAACTTATCGGTACGTATTTCTAACACCTTCTTCTCAAATCCGACACATCCAATATACTATCTTTGCAGGATTCTTTGCAAGTTCGCTGTCAAACGCAAAAATTGACTAACCCGTATTTGTTGCAGTGCCGTGCTTAACATAAAAAATGATTGTTTGATTCTTTGAATAATTTTTTATTGAATTGCGCATTGCATCCATTAATACGGACTTAAGGGCAAGCGAACCCCACAACATACGGTAAAGGATTTCATCACCTTTTCCATGGCCCACAAATCACGAATTGAGCATAACGTTTACCCGCACAAAATTTTAAAAGAAACTAGACTTTAAGCCTTTATGGACTTCACACTCACTAGGAGAAATTAACTATATTTAAAACTCCGCTTAACGGTATATCGTTCACTGGGTATCTAGAAAAGTGTTAACGGCGAAACCACCAAAAGAGAAAGGGTTATCTAATTAAGGACCTTTGCGAAAGCATTGGAAAAGCTCCCCTTATCTCTGCACTTACCTGGCCTCATGATCAGCATATCTTGAGCCCGTTTCTCGACACGGTTTTACTTCGACAATCAAGTTCTTGAGCAGGTCTAGTTGACCTAGGTGAACCCTAGACCGATTAGGTATGTAGTATTATGTCGTGATTGTTTTTGTCCAGATTCTTTTTGTGTTTATATTTTATTCTTTTGTTGATAACTAACAAAAAAACATTAAAAAAACCCACATTATTTTTCTTCTCTTCATATCATAGGTAGCCCACCTAGAAAAACTCTTGTCGAACTTTGGTACCCACAACCAGACATTACTTCATACGGTTCTTGCTTTGGTCGAACTTCGAACGATCCTTCCATGCCTAAAATTTCTTTGAAAGATCGGATAGACGTGTCTAGGACAAACAATTGGACTCCGCAATCCAGCTTGTATCAACCATTTCAACCTTCCCCACCTTCTTACGTTGATACCTTTTTTGAGAGTCCTGTTGTAACTCCAAGATCTATGTCTATTGCTGAATGTATTGAATAATCCCGTAACCGATCTTTCACTCCTTTCACCACTTCAAATTCTTTTGATCAACAGTTCCAACCGCTTTCTTATCATAATGTTGATCCTACTCATGTCCAACCATTCAATTCCTATCCATCCTACCCAACTTTTACACATTCCCTGGACATTGCTTCTGAACAGCCTTTTGGGAGTTTCATGTATCCAAACAACTTTGAATCTTTTACTGAAACCCCTTCACAACCCATGTCTAGTCTGGAACAGTCGTTAGAAGACTTTCAGATAGCGTCATGCCAACAGATGATGGATTTGAATGCGTCCATGGCCGCCCTCATACAACCTAACGAACCGACAGCTAGTTTCCAACTAGCTCCAAATTTTCCAATGTATGATGAGGCGAAAGGACAGTTTGAAAATTTGAATCATGGGTGTGAGCAGTACACCCTTCCAAATCAAACCTACCCATTGCAAATTGAATCCCACAACTCTGGTTTTGAAAGTCTATCGAGTGTCCCAAACGATTCACCAATTGAAGATGGAAGGTTTAAGGAGTTGTGTGACTTTGTAGTGTTTGATTTACCCGATTGTGAAGGGTTCATTCCAAGTGAAACCAATCCCAACCATTTTGACCTCTACACCTCCACTCTAGAACCTGAATTGATAGAAATACATGCTTTTGATGAGGTGTCTGAGAAATTTTATTTTCACTTGATTGAGAATATCGACGTTGGGAATATTTTGGATGATGAACCCACGGCTTTGGATGAGTTTTTCTCTCCAATTTATCATCACGAGTCATCAACTGCTTTTCCCGAACTTCATATGCGTCTTGATATTATTGATGATAAATGCATGGATGGGCTAAATTTTGAGGATAGTTTTAAGGATGAACCGGTTTTACTTGATGAGTTGGATTTTCCAATTCATCCTGTCCCTTTCACTGACTATGTAAACCCTCCTGAACCTTTAACCGATACCCTTCCTTGATCACTCCCCACCATCCGTTCCATCGTTGCGACCTTGCAAGACACTGTATCACTTTCACTTCCTATGTCTGGTTTACCAAGTTCGGTCTACCCATGTTTTCTCACGAATCTTGAGAGATTTGACCCCATTTATAGACGGGTTAATAGATTAGTACAATTTCTTTTTACACGTTAGTCATTACAAATTGTACTAATTTATTCACTCCATTTCCACCCTCAAGTTCGTATTCCACTTCTTTCTCCCTTCCGCCATTCTTCTCCTTATATACCAAGACTATATACCACTTCCTTACTCATACGGTTTCGCTATTCTCCATTTCTTTCCTCTCCGCATTCTTTCATCAGCCCGGGCCTTATCCCGATAAAATTTTTGAATGGTTGGTGCTCACTTTTGGCCTGTATAAGGCCTTGTATAGATTGATACTGTTCTCTCCCCCCTAATCCTGAACTTCACCGCTTAAACAGTGGCAACACTGTTTCACTTAAGTTTGGGGAGATCTTTTTGTGTATATATATTTTGTTTTCCTTTTTTCTATTGTAAAAAATATTTAAAAAAAGGAGCGCCGACAATTTTGACCTTCTTGGTGTAGCCTGACAGTGAGGGCACTGTCAAGTTTAAATTTTGGGGTGTGCTCGGTAAGCTTTCTACCTTCGCATTCATTTGTATATTTTGCATTTGCATACTTATTTAAAAACCCACAAAAATTGAAAATTTTACAAAAATATAAAAACTTTGTCGTCAAGTTAGTTAAAAGGGTAACTTAGATTTTTATTCCGAAAATTTAGTTGATACGTTAAAAATAACTATATTCTAGGCTTAAGAATTGAAAACCCTAAAAATAACCCTCATTCTATTTAACCTTGATAATTATACGTCCTTACAGTTTTTTTTATAGAAGTAGGTAATTTTGAGTTCAGTTCTTGAGTTAAGTCGAGATGAAGGGAAAGTATTGAAAGCTTTACTGAAGGATAAGTCAAAAAATAGTTTCTATTCTTGAGTTCAAATTTAGAAAGTATATACCCTACAAACTGCACGTACACGCACCTTGAAACTTGGGATAGTAGAGGATACCTAGAAATACTCTTGCCTGAAAACCTAGTATGAAAGAAAAAAAAACGGTATTTAAAGCTAAACGCCAAAAGAGCATTATTGAAAAATATATCCGGTCTTGAAAAAGAAAAATAAAGAAAAAAATATATATAAATAAAGTCAAGACTTGGAAACTGCTATTTACGATTTAAGTCCACTCATTCAGTAATCGGCTGTTAGTGCCTCAGGAAGCATTAATAGTCGCATGAAAGGTATGTGAGCAACACTGTCCATCATTAACGAAAAGAATTAGTATTAGGTGTTAGGGTAAGGGTACTATAGCTTGAATTGAATTCTTAAGTGTAAGGGTGAAATTATACACACACGTAGGGGGTATACAATCGATATTTGGAGGAAAGATGGGAATAAAGAATAAGACTTATGTTTTCCATAAAGTTGATAAAAATCCCTGAATGGAGACCGCACTTTTAGAAAGAAAACTCAAGAGATACCGAGATCTTTCTAAACTGTAAAACGTATAGGATCTGAGGTTAAATAGATAGAAGGTGTGAAATATAAGGGTTGAATATTTCTAACTTAGTATAATAGAATTTTTAGCCTAGATACTAAACTGTAGGAGTAGAATCAACGTTAACTTGTAATCTAGCTTGACGGGATTTTGTGAGTGTAATCCGCTGAAAACCCTCAGGAGACAACACTCCTCTTACTAGGAACACCTAAAGGTTTAACAGCTTGTTGCACGAGCTCAGTGCAATCGCGTTCCCTGCGAAAGTGTGGCTAGGATTTTGTTTTGCTCGGGACGAGCAAAAAATAAGTTTGGGGGTATTTGTTCATCACTAAAAACTGCATTTTAATACCTCATTCATTATCTATTTTGTTATATATCTGTACTATTAACAGTGTCTGCTCAGTAATTACAGATTATAGGTATTCGTGACAAAAATACTAGAAATACACTCAAAATCACGGATATAAAGTTTGTGAGCCGATATTGCAACCGGAACTAGAAACTGACCGATATTCAAAGATTTTTAGCAAATAAATGCGTGCACACTATTTTGGTCCAACACAATACAAGTGTGCACATAACTCTTTGGCATAGACCATGGTGGGGCTGCCCATGGCACACACAAATGATAGCTTATGCAAGTGGGGGGACAAGAGTTATAAATGTAAAAGGTTGTGATGTGACCAAAAGGTACAAAGTTTCCCTCCAAATCCTTGAGTGCAGACCAGGTTTATATAGGCAAATCAAGCAGCACCAATGGAGAGCACACAAGACCACAAAATCAACACGAACCAACTTGCTCGGTTTTGGGCCGGCTACACCCTCTATTTATCCGAGCTCGCCGGCCCCCTAGCCCCAAAGATCCCCAATTTTCTGTGGTCATCCCTTGCTGCCGCGTCATCTTATTTTTATTGCTTGTTTATTCTTATTTTGTACCTATATAAGGCAGGTCGGTGAGCAAGGGATGGTGGTGATACTTTGTATATATTATCTCATAGCTTACACTCTTTGTTTCTCTTTTCTCTTTTGTTCTTGTACATAACTTAGTTTCCCTTGAGCTCCTTGCCTTCTTTTGATCTTGCAACCTCTTCATTGAGCTTGCAAGTTTAAGATTTGGTTATTGAACTCAATGTTGTATCACTTGAACATAATGAAGCTTTCATTTTTGCATACTTGGATTCTTAATATTTCTCTTGCTCTTTTATTTTCCTTGCCATTTTAATTCTTGCATTTACTTACTTGCCTTTTATTACCATGCCCTTTACTTACTTGTATTACTTTTCTTTTCTTTTCTTTTCTCTTTTTATTTGCTCTTTTTCTTTGTTATTTGGATGGTTGTGAATATTGATGTTGTTAGGAAAGAAAACGATATTGTAAGTTAAGATTTCCTTTCTTATTTCCTTTTCCCGATATTTTCCATTAAACTCCGCCCAAACCTTACGCAAGCGCTCCGTTAGGCACTCTACCCTACCAATGTATCGGTGATTCCTAACTGTGACCAGTTGCATTCGAATTGGCCAGAGGAGAAAGCAAGCAACAAGAACGGACGGACAAGAGTCAATAAGCCAGATTCCACAAATACCGTACTTAAGCACCCTAATCCACGTTGTTGCCGATTGCTCTAGCTTTAGTGGTCGAACTCGGCTCAAAGGATTGAGTACAGATTTCCTTAACTTACACTACTCTGTCTTATCCTAACAACCGTTTACTTTGCATATATACATATAGGGTAGATACGAACAATTCTGCCACTTTCCTTAACTCGTCATAATAAGAATGTGAAATGCTCCATCTCCCTGCGGACGACCCGTACTCATCGCGGCTAGCTACACGCAACGCCGTCCTGATTGCGGTTAAACTTTAGAACCTAAAAACTCGACACGCAAAAGCGTGCTAATCAGGACATCTTGGTCCGCAGCTAGTTTAAGGACGCTGCAGTCCGTTGTTAGTTTAGGGACATCTCAGTCCACAGCTAGTTAAAGGACATTGCGGTCTGTTGTTAGTTTAAAGACATCTCGGTCCACAGCTAGTTTAAGAACGTTGGGGTCCGTCAGGATTTTAAGGCGAGGTTTCGCCGGATACTACTTATAGAGTTTGGACTCAAGAAGACAGCGAGCGGACACCAGCGTCGTCATCCATCATTAACCTGAGCCGTGAATTGTCAAGCATAGTATTTCTTAAGGAACCGGCCGTTTATTGGCCGGAAAGGTCTTTCGCCATGCATATCCATTAGCATGTAGGCCCCACTTTGGTAGACCTTGTCTATGATATACGGGCCTTCATAGTTTGGCTCGAATTTCCTCCGTTTGGCACGATTGGGGATCATAGGTCTTTTGACAACTAGCATGAGTTCGCCTTGGCGGAATGCTCTTGGCCTAGTTAGTCTTTCGTATGAGCGTGTCATCCTCGCTTTGTAAGCTTCTAGGTTTTGATGTGCCATGAGACGTGTTTCATCGAGGGCATCGAGCTCCTCAAGCCGAAGGTGTGCATTTTCTTCATCCGTCAGCTCATGTCATACTGCTACTCGTAGAGAGGGTAGTTCTATCTCCAAGGGAAGTATTGCTTCCGCGCCAAATACCAACATGAATGGCGTTGTATTCGTGGCCGTCTTGAACGTGGTCCGATAAGCCCAGAAAGCATCATGCAATCTCTCGTGCCAATCCTTTCTGTTTCTGGACACCATCTTCTTTATGATCTTCGTCAAGGTCTTGTTGAAAGCCTCAGCTAGACCGTTAGCTCGGGGGTTATAGACTGAAGATCATCTCCAATCTATTTTATGTTGTTGTGCGAAGCGGCTAATCTTATGGCTTCTGTAGGCCGGCCTATTATTCAAGATGATTCGTCGCGGAGTGCTGAACCGGTAGATGACATGTGTCTTGAAGAAATGGAGGATGTTCTCCATCTTTACCTCTCTTAGCAGTATTGCTTCTGCCCACTTGGAGAAGTAATCGGTCGTTGCCAATATGAACCGATGTCCTTTGGATGATGTCGGTTCGATAGGCCCAATTATATTGGTTCCCCACATTTCGAATGGCTAGCTAGCCAGTGTTGGGTGTAGCGGATTCGGATGCTGGTGGATGAAGTCCCCGTGAATTTGGCACGGGTGACACTGCTTCGCATATTCGAGGCAGTCTTGAATCATCGTGGGTCAATAGTAACCCATTCTTTTGATCTTCAGCTTCATCTTTGGCCCGGCTTGATGAGAACCACAGAGTCCGTCATGAGTTTCTTGGACGACACTCCTTGCTTCTTCTGGTCCCAGACATCTTAGCCACAAACAATCGAACGATCTCTTATATAGAGTATCATTGACGAAGGCGAAAGACAGAGCTCACTTCATGAGCTGGTGTTTTGACGACACGTCTTCGGGTGTTCGATGGGATTTAAAGTAGTCTATGAAGACTTCTCTCCAATCCTTAGCCTTTTCTTCATTCTCTATTTGGAAGGCTGCTTGTTCGGTTGCTTCCTTTCTTTCAGATGTCTTCAGAGATATCTCTGCTGGTGCGAGAATCCGGCGGCTTTGCATGATGATCCTTATGTCATCGAGGCTTTCATCAGCCAGTTCTTTAGCGAGCTTGGCTAATGCATCTGCCTTGCTATTTTCCGTCCACGGTATACTTTCCAGGACGTAAGAGAGGATTTGAGTCAGTAACTGCTGCACTCTTTTGTCATATTTTACCAGTTCTGGCTTACACGTTTGATAGTCGCCATTTACTTGGCTAACGACCAACTGGGAGTCTCCATATATGAGGAGGTTCTCAATTCCCATGTCAATGGCAATCTCGAGACCTGCTATCAAAGCTTCATATTCTGCTTCGTTGTTTGTTCTTGGATCTGTTAAGGAAAGGACAAAACGCATTATCCCTCCTTGTGGAGTCACAAAGATAAAGCCTACTCCGGCTTTGATCATGGGGGTGCTTTGCTTCCGCCTCTTCATAGACGATGCCCCATCAAAGTAGAGTTCGCATTGGGTATCACTCCCTTCTTTCTCCCCGTCGATTGCGTCAAATGCGTGTTCGTCCGGCAACTCGCAGTTCGAGGGAGAGTCGGCGGGTATCGGATGCTCTGCGAGAAAGTTGACGATGGCCTGGCTTTTCACTGCCTTAAGAGGTCGATAGATTATCGAGAATTCCATCAAGAGGAGGGTCCATTTGGCAAGCCTTCTAGTTAGTATGGCTCTTGCCATCAAATATTTGAGATGATCCACCTTTGATATGAGATGGACTTCATGTGCCAAGGCATAATGTCGGAGCTTCGTTACCGCGAAGATTAATACCAGACAATGCTTTCGATTGGGGAGTAGTTTTTTTCTACCCCAAGGAGAACTCGACTCAAATAGTAGAGAGCTCTCTCCTTCCCTTGGTCGTTCTCTTGTGCTCATAGCGCACCTAAAGTACCTTCAAGGTCTGTTGTGCACAGGATGAGGGGCTTTCCTTTGACCGGAGCGGTCAGTACCGATGAATTCTGCAGGTATTGCTTGATTTTGTCCCATGTGCTTTGGCATTTTTGATCCCAGACGAACGGGGTCCCCTTCTTCATTACATGGTTGTAGGGACGGCACTTTCCGGAAAGGTTGATTTGGAGTTTGACACCTGTTTAGGCATCTGCATCGCTACAACTGGGATATCGCCAGGAGCGACTCATCATTTTCCTTGAGAGGACTCGGAATTTGATACCGATTTAAGCATCAGCACGCTATAACTGGAATAGTGCCAGGAGCGAATCATCATTTGCCCCTGTCGATTTGGACAAAGGTGGCTTAGTAGACAGGGTTAGGATTCTGTCGACTAAGACTTTTAACTTTTGACTTTATGAGTTGTAAGGGTCTCATAAGGGTTTTCTCCCTATGAGTCGTAAGGATCTCGTAGGCGTATTTTCTCCTTAAGAATCGTGGGGATTCCTAAGTGATGTCTTCTCTTGTAAGTCGTAAGGATCTTCCAAGAGTGTTTTCTCCTTATAAGTCGAGAGGATCTACAAGTGTTATTCACCATATGGGGACATTTCTTGCCATTTATAGAACTTAGCAAAGAAATATTTATTCATGCCCATAGATTGTATGCAAGGGTCAATATAGACCGTCTGAAGGACAATTTGAGAGATATGACGACTTAAGAACAGGTCTAGATCCCTGTAACTTAAGGCTTTTGAATCCTATGAGCCGTGAGGGTCTCACAGAGGGGATTCTCCTAAAGAGTTGTGAGGATTTCGTAAATGTATTTATTTTAACGAGGTTGCGCCCTTCCGGGTTTTCACAAGCTCGCCGGCAGTCCTGCCGTTTTTACTCACGGCGCCCTTTCGGGTTTTCATCAGTGCCCATCTTGCTTGCAGACGTACCGTTTTTTTATTTTTTATTTATTTTTAACGAGGTTGCGCCCGGGTTTTCACAAGCTCTCCGGCAGTCCTGCTATTTTTACTCACGGTGCCCTTTCAGGTTTTCATCCGTACCCATTTTGCTTGTGGACATACCATTTTTTTCATTTTTTTTGAGCGGGGCATTCCACTAGATTGTGGGACCTGTTTGTAGGCCCCTTAATATCCTTCCTGTCTTTTGAGAAGAAAGGAGAATTCTACATAGAGATTCTTCCACCAGTGAGGAATATGCCCTCTGTGTATATCTCGGGGGGAACGAGTACCCACGCCGTCGCTATTTTGGCGACATGACGATTCAGAGCCGCTTATTTTTGTTGAACGTAGGCGACAAACGCCATCTTGCCTCCGCTTTTGTAACATTTCGGAAATATAAAAATATTATTTTTGGAAATTTAATATTAATATAATATATTTCGCAAAAACTATTCAATTTGCGAATAGGGATTTTTCGTAAAATAGTATAAGTATATACTGTTCCCGCCAAAAATTTCTGCACAAAAGAGTCCAAGGTATCAAATGGCAGTGATACGCTTAAGAAAATGCGAACCAGTATTTTTCGGGCTTTTTTTTGACAAACTCCCGAATGAGAAAAAGCTAAATTCTGATGATATTGGAATCATCTCGAAAAACCCTTCGATTTGATACATTATGGGCTTCATAATTCATCCGGAATCAAAAGTTATGAGCAAATATGCTATGCACTGTTCCTTGATTAAAAATCAGGAATTACCTCAATGAGGTATCACGTGCTCACACGTGACCAATGGTCACGTGATGAAACGTGATGGATAAAATCTCATCAAACAGAAATGTAAACAAAACGGCTGAAGGAAATACCTCAATGAGGTATCACGTGCTCACACGTGACCAATGGTCACGTGTTGACACGTGATGGTTAAAACTGAAGCGAAATAAACGCTGAGAAAGGGACTCAATTGGGGGTCACGTGCTCACACGTGACCAAGGGTCACGTGTCAGCACGTGACTGGCTTCGAAAGCCTTACAGTTTAATAGAATTAAATCTTAAAAGCTTCTAAATCTTTCCAAATGGAAAAGGATTACGGGGACCGTTGGATTAAAGATCCAAGGGTGATTAAAAATCACCAATTTATGGAAATATCTTAGACAAGGAAAGATTTCCCCTAAATCTCACCGAAAATAACAAACAGAATATCTTTGGATTTAAAATCCAACGGTGAATAAAATTCACTGAATGATCTAAAGGATCATATTAATTATGAAAACAAACAAAATCTTTCAATGAAAGATTTACTAAACAAATTGATTCTTTTCCTTCTCCTATAAATAGGAGCCAAGAGAAGGGAGGGAGATAGAGTTTTGGAATCTTGAAATTTCAGAGAGAAAAGAAAGGAGAATTTAATTCCCAACAAAGAAAAACCCTAGGTGAGAAGAGAAAGGGGATCAAAACTTCAAACAGAGAATTTAATTCTCAAATCTAAGAGTTTATCTCTTCTGCACTAAAAGAACTTAGTTCTTCCTCTGGTTGAAGATCTGCAAAGAGCACATCTCCCCATAAGTTGAGAATTTAATTCTCATCGGGTTGAGATCCTGCCATGCAGATCCAAAATTTAGAGGGGGAATTGAGTTTGGAGAATTTAATTCTCCCAAAACAAAATTAGGGTTTAACCCTATATGAGAATTTAATTCTCCCAAACTCACAGGAATTTAATTCCTTCAAGATGGACAGAACTAGGGTTTAACCCTGATTGAGAATTTAATTCTCTCAGATTAATGGGAATTTAATTCCTCTAAAATAAATTAGGGTTTAACCCTACATAAGAATTTAATTCTTTCACAATAGGAATTTAATTCCTCCAAAATCATAATTAGGGTTTAACCCTACAGAGAATTTAATTCTTGAAAATAATGAGACTTAAAAGATCTCCATGCATGCAAAGAACTAAGATCACGTGGCCCCACGTGACCCCTGAAAAGATCCCCAAAAAATGAGAAGGAAGAAGCTTTGAGGCAATGCCTCACGTGCTCCCACGTGACCTCCAAAACACAGAGAATAAAAGCAAAGGAAACCTAAGCTTTGGGCGCTCTCACGTGTCCCCACGTGACCCCTTAGCAAGTGCTTTAATAATCAGTGCATAAATCTCCATCACGTGTCAACACGTGATAATATAATATAAAAAGTGTTTAACACTTATTTGCAGAACAAAGTGAGGAGATCTGGCCCCACCTTTGGGCGCCCTCATGTGTCCCCACGTGACCCCCTTTTCTTTAGTGTTTAACACTAATTTGAGAATCTTACTTTCAGTGTTTAACACTGATTATCTTTTAGTGTTTAACACTAATTTGAGAATCCTATTTCCAGTGTTTAACACTGTTATCCTCTAGTGTTTAACACTAATTCGAGAGCTTTATTTCCAGCGTTTAACACTGCTATTTCTTAGTGTTTAACACTACTTTTAGCCAAATTGGCTAATTTTCTAGAGGCAAAGCCTCCCCTTCAATTGAATCTCAAAATTGAGTAAAAACTCAGAAATATAATGTTTAATCATTCAAGGACCAGAATGATAACAGAGCCCTCAAACTCTTGTTTAGCATTGCTAAATGATGAAGAGCTGAACCCCAAAAAATGTCTAATGGTCCAACAAAGGGCCAACACTTCAAATCCAATAGGACTTAGCCCAAGTTGGCTATAAGTCCTCAATTCAGATTTAACTGAGCCCATGTGCTCATAATTCTAATTAATTGATCTTAGTTCCAAAGTGGACGACAGATCACTTAATCCACTTTGGTTCAAGGGTACATCTCTTTACTCCTCTGATATTTGTCGTTGTAATCCTTCAACGTCTTCAGAGAGGTGACGGGTCCCGACAACCACACATTTCATAGACTATGACGTCTTTAAACTGGACTGTGGGGTCCTTAAGCCCATGGACTATGATGTCCTTAACCCTTACTGTGAGGTCTTTAAACTCACGGACTATGATGTCCTTAACCTTGACTGTGAGGTCTTTAAACTCACGGACTATGATGTCCTTAACCTTGACTGTGATGTCTTTAAACTCATGGACTATGATGTCCTTAACCTTGGACCACCATGTCCTTAAACTGGTAATGGACCACCATGTCCCTAAACTGGTAATCGACCGCAATGTCCCTAAACTAAACAATAGAGCCTAAATGTTCTCTTGTTGGATCTAAATGATCCCGTTAAGTAGATCTTAGTCTAAAATTAGACTAACGTATACTTAACAAATGGTTAAGTTGACCTTAGTTTAAAATTAGACTAACGTGTTCTTAACAAACCGTTAAGTTGATCTTAGTCTGAAATTAGACTAACGTATCCTTAACATACGTTTAAGTTGATCTTAGTCTCAAATGAGACTAACGTATCCTTAAACCCAACCCTAAATCCAAATCTAAGAAGATACGGATTTGGACTAATCCACGTCCTACGGGCGACGACATAAATTAGTCTCCGTATACAATCCACGGGCAACCACAAGCAAAACAAACACCCACGACACGAAGTGACCATCTGGAGAAGGAGAAAGTTGTTACCGCGATGCGGTAGCGTAATTAACTGCAGGGGCTTATGCCTGCAGGGAAGAGCATCCCCACAATCCAAAACCCCTCACAATGAGGGGGAATCTGACGAAGTCTGTTACATCGGCCGCATCCGTTTACACCTTCGATATACGGTGCCATAAATCAACTTGGCATCTTCGGAGAGGTAGATGGATAGCACCAATTAGCATCTGCCTCAAATTTCTGGCAAGACGTCTGTCTTGCCGCGTCTTTCGGAGGGGAACAGATTCTGGCACGCCCGGTGGGACCTTTTTCTCTTTCCACTCCACACTTCATGTGTCGTGTTCGCGAACGAATCGCGGTCTGCTTTGGTTGCCTGTGGATTCGAGGTACTAAGATTTGGTGTCTGGCTCCGTGCAGAAAACAGAAGGTCAATGGCTTCAAACTGCACTAACTGTAACTGCAACTCTCGCTCTGTCCCGTCCGAAGGAGTGACTTACGGGCCCCAAGCGGCCTCCATCTTCGCTATGCCGGTGGAACAGGAGACTCAGGCCACCACCGGATTGTTCTTCGGGACCATGATCCCGCCAACAAGCTTCAACGCTCCTGTACCATTACAAGAAGCTCCCAAGAAATCGGTATTCGATCGGCTTGCTACTACTACGGCCCCTCTCAACGGGTCGCCCACCTCTACTGCCTCAGTTTTTAATAGACTGGGCCAAAGCTCCAACGGGCCCATGAAGAAGCCTGCAATACCAGAAGGCATTATCCCGAAGCGGATAGCCATCCCTGCTCCCAAAATCGTCAAGGCGGCTTCTCCTGCCAAAGGGTCGGTCTTTATGAGACTGACTATTTCTGTTCCCGTTCCAGGCGAAATCATCAAGGTTGCTTCCCCTACTCGGAAGTCTGCTTTTGATAGGTTGGTCGTCCCCACTCAACGGACGTCGGTCTTTAAGAGGCTGATACCAGCGACTTCTCACCAACACAGGGAGCATGATGAGGTCACCCCTACGGCTGAACCAACTCCAATCGCACGACATGCTCGCCGTCGTCACTGGCGCCGGGTAAGGAAGGCTGGGGGCAACTCCCCCTCTGGGTTAACTCCGCCAGCTCCGACGATGGAAATCAATGCTGCTGTTCCGACTGGGAATAGCTTTGAACCGCTAAGGAAGGTGCGCAAAAACTCGCCAACTGCCGTATTGAAAAGATCTCATCCACCTGTGGTGAATGCCCCAAAGGTGAAGCTGGAGTATCCCCCTCAACGGCTGTCCTCTAAAATTTACAAGGTCTGGCATCAAGTCCAAGACTCCATTATGGATCAAGACTATCTCCGCCGACAGGAAAAGGTGAAGGTCCAGCGAGAAGAGAACCATTATGTCAAGCCACAAAAGGCGACGGCTACCTGGGTGCCCACTGCAACGGCTCCCTCAACGTCAATCACCCAAAAGAGAAGGAGGCCAGAGAAAGCCCCTGTGACTGTGGTAGGCCACAAAGACGCTGAGCCCAAATGCCCCAAGTCTGGGGGCATAATGCTGCATACTGTTTACATGGCTTCCGGAAAAGAGGAAAGTCGCGCTTCGACGGGCCACCGACCGCTCACCCGATCCGTAACAAAAGCCCAGGAGCAGCAACAGAAGCTTCAAGAGATGCTGAAGCAAATGGCCACACTCACCGGGCCAAAAGAAAGCCCGGAGGCGTCATCGGAGCAGCGTCATGAGCAAGAAACCGATGCTGACTTCCTACGCAGAGTCCTCGAAAAGAAGGACAGAGAAGCTGCAGAATAAGCGGCTAACATAAAGCGAATGGCACTTCTCTTCCAAGACATAGTCGGGATGATGTTACAGCCGGATCCTCCAGCTGAAGACCCTCCGGTCATTATTGAAAACGACAAAGGGGAAACGTCGAATCCTCCTCCGGCTCTTTCAACAGCCAAAGAGGAGACTATCTCCAAGGCCACTCTGGATGATTACATCGCTCAGCAAATACGAGCTCACCAGGCGAATGAAGCGGCTGGGCAGATCGTTAAAACGGGATGACCGTATCCAGGGTGGTATGACCAAATAAAGTACCCGCCGGAATACACGATCCCCAAATTCCATGTGTACAAGGGGACAGGCAATCCCCATCAACATGTCGCTCAGTTCAGGGCTCTATGCGGCAATACTGGAGGCAACGACAAACTGTTTCTTCGCTAATTCGTCGGCAGCCTAGCAGAAATGGCCTTCGAATGGTATTCGGAGCTGCCTAACGACTCTATCAAAACTTTTGCAGAGATGGAGCTGCTATTCACCCAACGTTTTGTGAGCGCTAGCGAACGTACCCCGATCACGGCACTAATCAATGCCAGAGTGAATCCAGGTGAAACATGAGTCCAATACGCCATACGGTGGCGGAATCTATGGTCAAAATGAGAGCAACGCATCGAGGAAGCGCCAGCGATAGGCATGTTCGTGGACACTCTTGACCCTCAAGCGACCATCTCCCAATTCATGATATTCTTCAAGCCGACCACCTTCCAGGCCTTGATTGACAAGCTGGCCAAAATGGACCAGATGGGCCATAGGCCTTCCTCTTCAAAGACAAAGCCTTAGAATGAAAAGGGCGAAGGGAAAGCAACCTTCGTTGCCAATACTCAACAATGGCCGAGCAACTTAAAGCCGGTTGTTCGCCAAAATAACGTGCATCCACGCCCATCCCTTGAGGAGAGACTGGGACGTCCTTACTCGTTTCCCCAGGATAAAACGAGGAAACTGTTCGAGCTGGCAATGCGCAATAAACTCATTAATCTGCCGGATCCAAAACGTTCGTTGCAGCCAGGCGATGTCAACAATCCTAATTACTGCCCTTACCACCAAGCAGTAAGCCATCCAATCGAAGATTTCTTCGTCTTTAAGGGTTGGATCGAGGACCAGTACCAGTAATGCAAGTTCGTGCTGTCTGAGAAGTGGAAAGTAAGCCCACCACAACCGCACTCTCCTAAGAAGGTGGACACGCCGGGGGCATCGTGCTCTTTTATAAAAGAAGCTCCGTGGGAGGTCGTTCTTTCAGCCAAGACGAAAATAATGCTGAAGGATCTCCAAAAATGCCCGGCGATCAGGTGGAAAAATCCACTGGAACCCGAGACCATCGAGGGAATGCTGAAACGTACCCAACTCCAAAAACTGGTGGTGATGGTCAGAGCGCTCACACCCAGCCGTCAAAGTCTTCGAAGAAGAAGAAGAAGACCAAAAAGCCCGTGAAGCCTGGTGACAAGCGCACAGACCTGCAAAAACAGATTGACGCGTTGGAAGAATATAATCAGCTGGCGTGGACCCCAGTCACACTCCAAGAATTTCTCACCCACGTCCTTGTGGACAAAGATGATGATAATAGAGAAGACTCGTCGGATGAGTCTGAGGATTATGTGGTAAGCTGTCATGTGATCTCTCACTCGTTAATAAACGGTGAACAAGATTTGGATGCAGAAAAACCAGGGGCAAATCCTGAGCCTGAACTTCTAGGACCATCAGAAGAAATGATTGATGCATTCCTAAATGAAGCCTGTCTAGAAAGCAAAGCCAATCGAGAGCGTGAACTGGCTATATTTGAAAGTGCCAAACGCCGACGACTGGAGGAAAAGGCCGAGACACCCCGATTGGAGCAAAGCATCCCCATCGCCAGCAAAAGCAAGCTTAAAGTAAGGAATCAATTCGCTAGGGCCCTGGCAATAGGAATGAAGTTGCTCTCTCTCAAAGGAAATTCCCCTGGCAATATACGTCTTGATGAAGCGGACATACATCCTAACTTCTGCCTATACCATCAGAGGATTGCACAACCCACCGAGGAGTTTATAGCCTTTAAAAACTGGTGGCAGGGATATGTTGCCCATCGACGACACGTTCAACGAGTGAAGCGCAAGGCTTGTCGGGAACAGAAAAGCATGACAGATGAGCGCGAAAGAGCTGCTGGCAACTGTCACATAGCCGACACCAAGGGATCGTAAGTTATCACCTTTGGAAGCGACTCTGATGAAGAAATCACCCTCAGCCCTCTCTTCAAGGAAACCACCTCCGGCACAAAACATGCAAAGATTTGCGGCAAAATCTAGCTGCGTAATCGTACGTTGACCTATGACCGAAACGTCGTTAAACTACTCCCAACCCGCGGCATCTTCAGGCTGACATGGTAAAAAAAACGGTACGTCCACAAGCGAGATGGGTACGGATGAAAACCCGAAAGGGCGCCGTGAGTAAAAACAGCAGGACTACTGGCGATGTTTGTGAAAACCCGAAAGGGCACAGACTCATAAAAAAAATGGTATGTCCATAAGCAAAATGGGCACAGATGAAAACCCGAGAGGGCTCCGTGAGTAAAAACAGGAGGGCTACCGGCGAATGTTTGTGAAAACCCGAAAGGGCGCAACCTCGTTAAAGGACACTTGCAAGGTCCTCTCGACCTTGTGAGGAGAAACCACCCGCGTGAGATCCTTACGACTCACAAAGGAAGCAACACACTTAGGAATCCCCACGACTCCTAAGGAGAAATTACACTTGCGAGATCCTCACGACTCGTAAGGAGAACCCTCTTATGAGACCCTCATGGCTCATAAGATTTGAAAGTCTTAAGCTACAGGGATCTGAACCTGTTCTTAAGCAGCCCCCACAACCTCCAATACTGCCCTACAAGCGGCTCAATGCTGACCCTTATATACAATCCACGGGCGCGAATAAACATTTCCCTAACAAAGTCCCATCCGTGACTAGGGATATGTCTACACGGTGAACAGCCCTTGTAAGTCCTCTCGACTTATAAGGAGAAAGCACTCTTGTAAGATCCTTATGACTTATAAGGGAACATATGCTTAGGATTCCTCACGATTCCTAAGGAGAAAACGCGCCTACGAGATCCTCACGACTCGTAGGGAGAAATACCTTTATGTGACCCTTACGGCTCATGAAGTCAAAAGCCTTAGTCGACAGGATCCTAACCCTGTTCGCTAAGCCACCTTTGTTCGATATCGACAGAGGCAAATGATGATTCGCTCCTGGCCATATCCCAGTTGTAGCGGTGCTGATGCCGAAATCGGTGTCTAGTTCCAAGCTTGCAGCAAAAAAAACGTGAGCCATACATGCATATGAAATAGCCGAAATGATGGGGCGACTTGCAAACAAAATCAGCAAGTAAAAATGTATGCATGCAAAATAGCCAAAATGATTGGGCAACTCGCAATAAAAAGCAGCGAGTAAAAATAAAACAAATAGCCGAAATGATTGGGCACCGCGAAAAATAGCCGAAATGATTGAGCAATCACGACTTTTGTGTTACAAAAAGCTGAAATAATAGAGCATCGCGTAAAAAAAAGAAAAGAAAAAAATACATAAAAAATGAAAATTTTGCCCTACAGGTGAGATCACATCGATCCCTGTATACAATCCAGGGGCACAAACAAAGAGGGAACCATATAATCCCATCAGGCTCCATCAGAAAGAGAGCCAAGTCTCGACGGTCACATCTGCATCCCAGAAGGCCAACAACAACGTTCCTCCTTATGCCAGCAAGGCACGGAAGCTACACAACGAAACAAAGCGGAGTAACGGCAAAATCCTAGCTCCACCTCAGCATTCGTCTCTTTACAGCAGACGCAATTTCAACAACGGCGTTCTTTCGCAGTCCAGAAGGATACAGATGCAACGTCAACAAAAGACCTCACGAACGAAACAAAGCGGAGTAACGGCAAAATCCCAGCTCCAACTCAGCATTCGTCTCATTACACCAGATGCAATATTAACAACGGCGTTCCTTCGCAGTCTAGCAGGATATAGATGCAACGGAAACGAAAGACCCCATGGTCGAAACAAAGCGGAATGACGGCAAAATCCAGCTCGACGTTCGTCTCGATACAGCAGACGCATTGCCAAATAACGAAGCAAAGGCCAAATTCCTAGCTTTACGGTCTTGACGGCAACTCATATAAAACCTGAAAGACTACCGGAGATCATCCCACATAGAGTGGTCACCATCTCGACGTTCGTCTCGATTCAGCAGACAAAATGTCACTACAACGTCCTTCCTCCAACAGGATGCGGACACGCCAAGGCAAACGAAGCGAATGTCAAATTCCTAGCTTCAGGGTCTTGACGGCAACGCAAATAAAACCTGAAAGACTACCGGAGATCATCCCACATGGAGTGGTCACCACCTCGACGTTCGTCTCGATACAGCAGACAAAATGTCACTACAGCGTTCTTCCTCCAACAGGATTCGGACGCGCCAAAACAATGAAGCAAAGGCAAAATTCCTAGCTTCAGGGTCTTGACGATAACTCATATAAAACCTGAAAGACTACCGGAGATCATCCCACACCAGCATGGAGTGATCGCCACCTCGACGTTCGTCTCGATACAGTAGACGAGATGTCACCACAGCGTTCTTCCTCCAGCAGGATCCAGACGTGACAATCAAACAACGGAGCCACGACAAAATCCTTAGTTCCAAGCCTCGACGGTTCACACGCAACCTAGAGATAACCGCGACATTCGTCTCGTTACAGCAGACGTAATGCCAGCAAAATGAAGCAAAGGCCAAATTCCTAACTTCAGGGTCATGACGACAACTCATATAAAACCTGAAAGACTATCGGAGATCATCCCACACCAGCGCGGAGTGGTTATGACTCATCGGGGGTCTCCAAAATGAACCTAACCTCAAGTAAAAAGCGGCATGGCAAAATTCCTAACGCTTGGTCTTCTGACGGTCAAACTACCTAAGAAGATTGCTTGAAGACGTCTTGTCCAGCCCCCGAAGGGATCAGAGACACGACAGTCGTAAGGCTACTCGAACAGCAAGATTGCCTATCGAGGGATACATCAGCCAACGCGACGGTACGACGGGCAAAACCCTAGTACCACAGACCCTAACGGACCTTTGTCGTAAAGAGCAAAGGTTAACTGTGACGTTAGGACATTCTTGCGAGAACTTCTTGATTCGTCTCGACTCGTAAGGCGAAGCCTTAGGCAGTGGGGATTAAAAAACCTGTTTCCTAAGCACTGGGGCCCTGCAAGTTGGTCCAAAACGGACTCTTGTATACTATTCACGGACCACACTCTCCAAAGTCGAATCTCGACAAGGAGGGAAACATCCACTTACGAGTCCTCTCGACTTATAAACGGGAAAATTCTCTTGTGATATCCTTACGACTCTCAAGAGAAAACACACTTAGGAATCTTCACGACTCCTAAGGAGAAAAGACACCTATGAGATCCTCACGACTCGTAGAGAGAAAATTCTTTATGAGACCCTCACGGCTCGTAAATTTGAAAAGTCTTAGGTGGCAGATCCTACTCCTGTCTCCTAAGCCATCACTGCCCTGCAAAGAGGTCAAGATAGACCATCTATGAGTCACACTTGCCAAAGCTACATGCCACTGAAATGGAGAAGTTATTCATGAGCGTATAAACTACTTCACGCCAGAGTAAGACATAAAGAAATAGAAGGGTGTGGCTCATGGAGTTGAGAGTTTGGAACTATATCTCTTAAGAGTCGAGATTTGCGTCAATGATAATGACGACGCTTGTGTCCGCTCGTTATCTTCTCATATCAAGATTCTAAAAGTTATATACCAACCCGAAACTGGTCATACGCTATGCATTACTCTGCACTACTTCACCCACGCATATACTTACATGGGCAAAGTAGTGGGGGGCATTTGTTCCCGCCAAAAATTTCTGCGCAAAAGAGTCCAAGGTATCAAATGGCAGTGATATGCTTAAGAAAATGCGAACCAGTATTTTTCGGGCTTTTTTTTTGACAAACTCCCAAATGAGAAACAGCTAAATTCTGATGATATTGGAAGCATCTCGAAAAACCTTCGATTTGATACATTATGGGCTTCATAATTCATCCGGAATCAAAAGTTATAAGCAAATATGTTATGCACTGTTCCCTGATTAAAAATCAGGAATTACCTCAATGAGGTATCACGTGCTCACACGTGACCAATGTTCACGTGATGAAACGTGATGGATAAAATCTCATCAAACAGAAATGTAAACAAAACGGCTGAAGGAAATACCTCAATGAGGTATCACGTGCTCACACGTGACCAATGGTCACATGTTGACACGTGATGGTTAAAACTGAAGCGTAAATAAACGCTGAGAAAGGGACTCAATTGGGGGTCACGTGCTCACACGTGACTGGTTTCGAAAGCCTTACAGTTTAATAGAATTAAATTCTAAAAGCTTCTAAATCTTTCCAAATGGAAAAGGATAAGGGGGACCGTTGGATTAAAGATCCAAGGGTAATTAAAAATCACCAATTTATGGAAATATCTTAGACAAGGAAAGATTTCCCCTAAATCTCACCGAAAATAACAAACAGAATATCTTTGGATTTAAAATCCAACGGTATTTAAAATTCACTGAATGATCTAAAGGATCATATCAATTATGAAAACAAACAAAATCTTTCAATGAAAGATTTACTAAACAAATTGATTCTTTTCCTTCTCCTATAAATAGGAGCCAAGAGAAGGGAGGGAGATAGAGTTTTGGAATCTTGAAATTTTAGAAAGAAAAGAAAGGAGAATTTAATTCTCAACAAAGAAAAACCCTAGCTGAGAAAAGAAAGGGGATCAAAACTTCAAACAGAGAATTTAATTCTCAAATCTAAGAGTTTATCTCTTCTGCACAAAAGAACTTAGTTCTTCCTCTGGTTGAAGATCTGCAAAGAGCACATCTCCCCATAAGTTGAGAATTTAATTCTCATGAGTTGAGATCCTGCCATGCAGATCCAAAACTTAGAGGGGGAATTGAGTTTAGAGAATTTAATTCTCCCAAAACAAAATTAGAGTTTAACCCTATATGAGAATTTAATTCTTCCAAACTCACAGGAATTTAATTCCTTCAAGATGGACAGAACTAGGGTTTAACCCTGATTGAGAATTTAATTCTCTTAGATTAATGGGAATTTAATTTCTCTAAAATAAATTAGGGTTTAACCCTACATAAGAATTTAATTCTTTCACAATAGGAATTTAATTCCTCCAAAATCATAATTAGGGTTTAACCCCACAGAGAATTTAATTCTTGAAAATAAGGAGACTTAAAAGACCTCCATTGCATGCAAAGAACTAAGATCACGTGGCCCCACGTGACCCCTGAAAAGATCCCCAAAAAATGAGAAGGAAGAAGCTTTGAGGCAATGCCTCACGTGCTCCCACGTGACCTCCAAAACACAGAGAATAAAAGCAAAGGAAACCTAAGCTTTGGGCGCTCTCACGTGTCCCCACGTGACCCCTTAGCAAGTGCTTTAATAATCAGTGCATAAATCTCCATCACGTGTCAACACGTGATAATATAATATAAAAAGTGTTTAACACTTATTTGCAGAACAAAGTGAGGAGATCTGGCCCCACCTTTGGGCGTCCTCATGTGTCCCCACGTGACCCCCTTTTCTTTAGTGTTTAACACTAATTTGAGAATCTTACTTCCATTGTTTAACACTGATTATCTTTTAGTGTTTAACACTAATTTGAGAATCCTATTTCCAGTGTTTAACACTGTTATCCTCTAGTGTTTAACACTAATAACACTAATTCGAGAGCTTTATTTCCAGTGTTTAACACTGCTGTTTCCTAGTGTTTAACAGTACTTTTAGGCAAATTGGCTAATTTTCTAGAGGCAAAGCCTCCCCTTCAATTCAATCTCAAAATTGAGTAAAAACTCAAAAGTATAATGTTTAATCAGTCAAGGACCAGAATGATAACAGAGCCCTCAAACTCTTGTTTAGCATTGCTAAATGATGAAGGGCTGAACCCAGAAAAATGTCTAATGGTCCAACAAAGGGCCAACACTTCAAATCCAATTGGACTTAGCCCAAGTTGGCCATAAGTCCTCAATTCAGATTTAACTGAGCCCATGTGCTCATAATTCTAATTAATTAATCTTAGTTCCAAATTGGACGACAGATCACTTAATCCACTTTAGTTCAAGGGTACATCTCTTCACTCCTCTGATATTTGTCGTTGTAATCCTTCAACGTCTTCAGAGAGGTGACGGGTCCCGACAACCACACATTTCATAGGCTATGACGTCTTTAAACTGGACTGTGGGGTCCTTAAGCCCATGGACTATGATGTCCTTAACCCTTACTGTGAGGTCTTTAAACTCACGGACTATGATGTCCATAACCTTGACTGTGAAGTCTTTAAACTCACGGACTATGATGTCCTTAACCTTGACTGTGATGTATTTAAACTCACGGACTATGATGTCCTTAACCTTGGACCACCATATCCTTAAACTGGTAATGGACCACCATGTTCCTAAACTGGTAATCGACCGCAATGTCCCTAAACTAAACAATAGAGCCTAAATGCTCTCTTGTTGGATCTAAATGATCCCGTTAAGTAGATCTTAGTCTAAAATTAGACTAACGTATCCTTAACAAATGGTTAAGTTGACCTTAGTTTAAAATTAGACTAACGTGTCGTTAACAGACCGTTAAGTTGATCTTAGTCTGAAATTAGACTAACGTGTCCTTAACAAACGTTTAAGTTGATCTTAGTCTCAAATGAGACTAACGTATCCTTAAACCCAACCCCAAACCCAAATCTAAGAAGATACAGATTTGGACTAATCCACGTCCTACAGGCGACGACGTAAATTAGTCTCCGTATACAATCTACGGGCAACCATAAACAAAACAAACACCCACGACACGAAGTGACCATCTGGAGAAGGAGAAAGTTGTTACCGCGATGCGGTAGTATAATTAACTGCAGGGGCTTATGCCTGCAGGGAAGAGCGTCCCCACAATAAAAAACCCCTCACAATGAAGGAGAATCTGACGAAGTCTGCTACATCGGCCGCATCCGTTTACACCTTCGATATACGGTGCCATAAATCAACTTGGCATCTTCAGAGAGGTGAATGGATAGCACCAATTAGCATCTGCCCCGAATTTCAGGCAAGATGTCTGTCTTGTCGCTTCTTTCGGAGGGGAACATATACCAATATTTAGGAATTTATCGGAGATTAAAATGATTTATTTATTTTAATGATATTTATCGAATTTTTTGTAAAATCCGTGTTTTTATATTTTTCCGTGACTTGTGCACCATGTCATATGCAATTTGCGTTTGTAACTTGTGAGGTTATGAGAATTAAAGAGAAAGGAAAATGGAAAGAAAACAAAGAAAAGAAAAGAAAGAGTGGGTGTGTGTGAATGGAGTTATGTATGAAAAACAAAAGAGATTGATATTTTTTGAAAGGTGGGTGTAGGGGAAAGATATTTGTGAAAAGAGTGAAGCTAAGAGAGAGAGGGGGTTAACTTGGCTGCCCATTTCCTCATTCTCCATTGTTTCCTTCACCCACTTTCTTCATCTCCTTCATCACACATTACTTCCAAGCACCATCTCCAAATCCTAACCTAAACCTTATGCACCCTTCATCAAAAACATGCACAACCCCATTCTAAGACCTTTGAACCATTCACGTTTGGATTTTGAAGATTTTGGGCAACTCTAGAAATTTCCTAAGTGGCCAACAAGGTAATCACTTCACATTAGTTATATATTTGTGTTATATATTGTATTTTAGTTTAGAATCTGAGTTAAATAGGTTTGTGATCTTGGAAAATTACAAGTTGCTGTTAAGTGACCAATTGAGGTATAGTGAGTGTTTACAAGACCTTAGAGATTGATTTAGAGGCCTGGAAATGAGTTTAGAACCCGATACACGAAGTTTGAATTGTTCCGTGTCGGTTTTGTGAAACCTTAAGGCCTACAGGCTATCTGGAGCAACCTGGGCCATTTACGAGAAAAACTAGCAACTCCAGAGACTTATTTATGACACTAGGAGACCACCCTGAGGAGACGGACCTAAACGGAGCACACAGGGCCTAGAAGGCCTGTTTTGGGAGGGTTGTCGCCGGGTCATTTGTGGCCATTGGTGTTGGAATTGGTTCCGTAGCTCACATACTCCATATACAACTCCTTATACTTGCTAGTTTTGTTCCAATTGACCTGAGCCAAAATATGGGAGCACATTGGGGTGTTTTTGGTTATGTTTTCCGTATTTTGGGATTCTTGGTTTTTATATTAGTTATGAGACTTGGTCGTTTGATATTTGTACGTCAACGACGAGGGTTGTTTGGTCGTTTTTGCATGCGTAGGCTATAGGTTCTAATCTATAGGCAATCCATATGCCGTATCGGTTTTCAGATATTGATTGTGTTTGCATTTCAATTGTGTATTGATTGTATGTACTTCACGTGGACTTCCGAGAAGAAGAAGCACATCTATTTCGGCTAAGCGAGGAGTTTAGCAGGTGACTAGATTTATATCTACGGGGGAAGTCGGGTAGATGGCGTATAGCACCCCCGCAACCATTGATATGGAAAGATCGTTTTATAATTATAATTTGATAAAGGTTTTAGTGAATTATAATTATGATAAAGTTGAAGGTAATGGATATATTGCTTGAGAATATGAAATGAGAAGTGAATCATGATAGGTACGAATTGAAAGAGAACAGGTATGAGTTAATAAGGGTATGATATGAAGTCGAGATCGATAAATACGACACGAGATTGAGATAGAGGTGTTGTGAAATAAATAAGATATGATGTTTTTTACAAATGTGATTTGAGATGTGTGTGTGTGTGTGTGTGTGTGTATTTATGAGTATAATGAGTAATATGTCGTACGAGACTTTAGATCCGTACCCTCATTATTGTATAGGTCGATAGATTCCCTATTCTGTTTGATGACCCTGTACGATGGATTACCGTACGCGATGAGATGTACCGGATGATTGATCCGCGCTAGTGATTTGAGGATGATGATCGATGATTATTACCATATCAGATGTTATGAGGCGGGATCGCCGATATAAACATTGCCACCTGAACCATACCTATTTTCAAAACGATAACGTGAACCGTTTAAAAAGTGACCGTATGCTTCTTGTGTAGATAGATACACCCATTTATGGTTCATGTTGTGCAGGATATTACCCCTCGTGATGTCCATACCGCGTGCCGGTATTTAATGCTATATGATATCATTTGCTAGTACACCTGCACAATTACCGTTGATGCGCATGTTACATATACACAGATTTGCCGGCTCACACACATTCTTCATCGGTATGTGCCATGTCATTTACACAGTAGAATTGTCGTGCCATTTATACAGGAGAACTGCCCTATCATGATATTAATTTTAAAAGTAAAAGTACACTCATTTTTCAGTACTATCACTTGACATGCTTGCATGATATACACGATATGCTCATATTACCACTCTATACTGCATACATCATACCTTATGGTTATATGCTTGCATGATATACCCGATATGCTCATATTACTACTCTATGTTTCATACATCGTACCTTATGGTTATATGCTAGCATGATATATCCGATATGCTCATATTACTACTCTATGCTGCATACATCGTACCTTATGGTTATATGCTTGCATGATATACCCGATATGCTCATATTACTACTCTATATTGCATACATTGTACTTTATGGTTATATGCATTGAGATGTTGTTTTTATGAGATCTCTGAATTTGAGAACTGCAGTTTAATTTCAAAGGAAATTGTGTATTGTTTTAAAAACGCGGTTTTTCTATATATGATATTTCGAGATGTCCACCATGTATTTTCTCGATTCTGAGACGTGTGATAGAAACCTGATTCGAGGAGGTGGATGATTTATTTGCAGGTTCATGGTAAACCCGGTATGGTACCCTAGGGCAAGAGAGAGATTTTGTGGGGATGACGATGAGCCTGGCAGAGGGACTACTACCTACCGGTGATAGTTTGGACCTAGCGGTTATCCGGAGGATACCGACCGGAGTCGAGAGATGGGTATGGGCCGGTTCGTTCTGTCGGAGCCCGAGGGCCGATCCGGACAGACGGAGCCCGTGGGCCTCCGGACTGACGGAGCCCGATATATGAAGATTTGTGTGTCGATGCTGGACACGGGTTTCATGATGTTTCGAGTGTTGATGTTGGACACTCAGGTTCCATGATTTTGATGTGTCATTGATGGACACACGTTGGTTGATATCCTCATAATTATATGTATATGCTTTCATGATGTTTCGAGTATCGGTTCCATTATGTTGTTGTGTCATTGGTAGACACGTGGATGATATCCATATGCATACATGCATTGATTATATTGTTGGCATACATGCAGCCATGGTCACCCTAGATATCATAGTATTACCTTTATGATATAGTTGACCTAGGAATCGTTGTTTATTTCGATTTCTACCTGATAATGTTTTCTTCTCATGAGTTGGCAACTCACCCCCGTTGTACCACAATTCTTGCTGGTTTGACCGCTTGGGATTCAGTTGCGGTATCATTGGTACACAGCTTCATCCAGGGTGCTTTGCTTTGGTAGGTGGGACACTTGTTGGATCGTGCCCACTCTCGTACTGTTATATTCTATTGTATCTAGATAAACTCCATCACATCAGATCAGAAATTAGAGATTTTATTATTGGTAGACCTAGTCAGACTTGGGTATTGTGCGAGACTTATAGCGATGGGTTTATGATCGCTTTCTTGAGTTTTGATTTCTTGCTTCCTTTTTGTTTTTTCTGGATTGATTCTTCGCCGTTGGGCGGCGTATATATGTTATTGTGTGGTTGTGATTCCGCTAGTTGGCGAAGAGCCAGCTCCCGCTTGGGGATGCCTGTATATTATTGTGTATATGTTTTGGATCAAAATATACAAGGGAGGTGCTGCCCAAATTTTTAAAAGACGAAACATGGTTTCAACTGTAATACAACCCACTTGCGTTTTCATGTTTCATTAGCTATGCATTCAAAGAAAAACATGATTCATTATACCTTTATTTCAAAATTGCCCCCCCACTATTTTCTGCAAAAATATTTAGATTTTCTGGGCTTCGGCTTACTTGATTTACGTCACGCCTTTAGACGTTGCGTAATTTAAGTGTCGGTCACGTGCTAAATTATGGGTCGTGACAAAGTTGGTATCAGAGCGTTAGGTTTAACCTTAGTTTGAGTCTGGGTTTGACTATGCAGAGTCTAGGGCGTATATATTTTGGAACCTAGGCTTGACCTTACGGAACTTAGACTTAACGGGGGGTATTAGACCTGAACTTTCGTTTCATAGGTTGATCTTGATTGATGGAGTAGGTAGCTTGAGTAGAGTGACGTAGCGTACGTATGTTCCGCGGCATGTTTACGATACGATACTCCACTTAAGAAACCTTAGGATGCACATATCTTGAGATCCTTGATACTATTCATTCCTATGATCATATATCCATTTGGGGTATGATGATTTCTTTTGTTCATGTGATTTATCTTCTTCGATGCCTGCTTGAGGTTCCTGTCACCATGGTTTGAGCGCAGATTGAGCTGCTGCTGGTGTTGCGGTCAGGGCGAGCTCATCATGGATGAGGACTGACCATATTATTTTCTGGTGACATAAGGACGTGTAGGTATAGTGTTGGTGTTGTGATCTCTCGTTTGAGGCGAGTGTTCGGTTTTGCACCAGATGATCGGGCCATTGATAGAGGCTACTGGATTGAGAGGACTGTTTATGTACAGCATACATCAGAGATCGTGATGTTGTCTACTATGTAAACAGATGACCCAGCTGTTGCTGAGATTGATGGGATGTCGTTTCCAGAGTTTATGAGCTGAAACAGCTGGAGCTTTCAGGCAGAGATGTGACAGATGATAGCTAGTCCATCTTGAGTTGAGAGACGAAGGTGATTCGTCTGATTTGATGAGCCGACGCAGGCCCAGTTGAGTTAAAGATTTCCAGTATGGAGAGTCTTACTCAGATCTAGAGTAGATCGATCTAGAGATGGCGTTGTTCGTTGGATGATCTGGTAGGAGATCAGTAAGTGGACCAGCTTCGGATAAAGGACCTCATCAGATGTGTTGTGAGTTAATCGAGAATGGATGAATAAAGTGTATTCCTCCGATGATATGGACGAGTTCCCAAGGACGTGTTCGGCTAGACATCTTCTACAGAGTGATGAAGATATTGAGTTCGTGATTTCGAGTTCGTGTGAGAGATACCGGATTGACCGTGACCGAGAACATTTGCAGTACGCAAATAGCATGACGTGACGTCGAAGTGGAAGATAAAAAGGACGAGTGGAACAAGAGATTCGTGCGAGATGTTAATGAGCTGTTGCTACTCCCCGTTGAGATTAGAGATTAGATATGTATACAGAGGCGTTGGAATACGACCAGTTCCCGAGGAAATGCTGTGCTGAGAACGCAAATGTCCAGAAAGCGAGAAAAGATTATATAAGAGTACCAGCCTCTGTATAGTTCGGCATAGGCGAGATAGGAAGAGACCTTGAGCAGGTTCCTTCCAGGACACTAATGCGATAAGATTTGCACCAAGGATCAGTTGTGTCACGTGTATTCAGAAGGCCAGGCCGACGCCAGTGACGTGCTGCTTTACGAGTGGTCATGCAAACTGGCCGAGAGATGACCAGAAGAATGTCAAAGCGGAATCATTTCTGTTAGTACACCTGACCGGGACGACAAGCCGATGGATTACGAGATTGATAATCTAGAAGAGAAACAGGAACCCACAGACCGGAGATGCCAGACCGTGAGCATGAGGCAAGTAGATGATCTTGCTCTGCCGAGTTTGAGCGCACAGGCATATTTTTCAACATTGTAGGAGGTGTACCTCAATATAAGTTATTGCGATTTGCGTTTTGTGATCCGAGTATCACACTTTTATCGCTTGGATTGGAGTTTTGATGATTGGGTTTCATGATTTATATGTTGGTGCACCTTGGTTGCACCTATTGGAGATTTATATTGTGCACAGTTATTGCACTCGACTTCTGTTTTATACACCGCTACATTGAGATTATGATTTGTGCATATCTATTGCACTTGAGGTTGATTTTATGCCTTGTTACACGTACTTATGATTTCGATGGATTTCGAGATTGTTGATTTGATTTTGTGCATGTGGTACGCACTTGATTTGATTTCTGCACTCGGTATAGCTCACATATGCTTGCAGTGCATTGATACGTATTTTGTGCACGCAGTTGCACACGTTTATTATTTTTATACACCTTGGTACACTCGGTGTAGTTTTCATACGCATTTGAGTTAGTGATGAGTTTCCGTGCATTTGTTGCACTAGATTGGCATTTCGTGCACTGGATGCACCGGATTTGTATATCGTGCACTGGATGCACCCGATTTGTATTTCGTGCATAGATTGCACTAGATTTATACTCCTTACATTGGTTGCACCCGATTTATGTCTTTGAGCATTCGTTTTACCAGATTTGTGTTTTCGTGCATGTGTGTACTTGGTGTTCGTTTCCATGCATGCTACTGCACTAGATGCTTATTACGGACCTGATGCGCTTGGGTTGGATTTTGCGCATATTAGGCGCTTGGTATTGGATTCTGTGCGCATCGGATGCACTTGAGTGAGATATTATTCATGCATGTCGGATGCGCTTGATTGAGATTTTATTCGTGCATGTTGGATGCACTTGATTTGGATTCTCGCGCATGTTGGGCGCATGATATGAGATGTGATTTAGTGCACACCAGATGCAGTTGATTGGGATTTTCATTCGTGCATGTTAATTGCACTGGATTGAGATTTTCGTGCACTATAGATGCACTAGATGTTGTTGTCGTGCACACCCGTTGCACTGGATAGATGCTTCCATGCACACCAGTTGCACATAGTTTTGCTTTTGGTGCATATTCATGGAACTTGTATTGGATTTGTTTTTCCATGCGCACCAGACACATGTGATGTTGGATACGCCTTTTGAGGATGATTTTATTTATGATTTTCGCATTTTGATGATTGATGCTATATTATATAGTAGCCGAGCAGGACTGGTCTGAGGACAGTGCCTAAGTACTTTTGCATGCATAAAAAGTTACCAAAGGTTTTCAAAAAGGGACTATAGTCTCGTTATTTAATACGTGTCTGCGAGCGACATGAAATTTTATAAAGAGAACCTTCTGGGATATTTCAAAAAGGCGAGATGTATAAATTGAGCAAAACACATATAAGTATATATTTATTACCTTACAAATGATCATCCGCCACTTGTACCGTGAGCTACGTGTTAGTTATATGTATGCCCTAGAGGCCATTGCTATACATAGGATGTATATTGTAGTGGATGCTTGGACATATATAGGGAGGACTTTCTTGCTCGACATGATAGTATGCTATCTGGTTGAACTTTACCTTAACGTGTATACTGGGAGTCTCTCTGTTACATGTTGGTAAAGCCCCTAGGATGTGTACTTGACTACCTGGACTATGATGCAGATCATACTAGTGGGGACAGGGTAGTCCGTAAGTACATCCTTCAAAGTCCCTAGTCGTGGGTGTATCGAGACGGGGCAACGATATATCAGAGTAGACTAGCGTATACCTTCTCGACCTATACAGATGGGCGATGGATGATCCCATATCCATTGGTGTTTGACATCAGAGATGATATACGGGTGCTCAGTGGTGACTGGGTACACTGGACGGACTCGCCGAGAACTCCCAGATGGTATTATACCCTACGTCAAATGGCAGTTCTCTGGTGACACTGGTACAGAGTAGTCTGTTGACCCGAGATCGTCATAGAGTCTTGTGTGGTTCCCACTGTGCTTTGATTTCCATCTTACCACGTCCAAGAGGGCGTGCAAAACGGTGGTTTTTGGGTACAGTCCCGAATCACATGGAGGCAATGAGCGATAGGAGGGGATTCGTCTCTCCCGGTATAGGGAGTTGATGTTGCGCTGTGTTCGATTGGCTATAACCGGAAATCCCTGGCCAGGGTTGCTGAGATTTACTGGTAAGTGTTACCAGTAGTTTCTCGAACTATTATAGAGCTCATATCGACACGACTTATTGAGCTATTAGGGTCTGACGTTTACCACCCCTAGGCGAGATATGCGACATATCAGACGATCAGACCGGACTGTACGTTAAGTGTTACTGGTTGGATTCACTGGAGTGTGAGCGGGCTTGCTCGTCGATCTTCTGATCGCTCAATACCCGGGTGGCCGTTACGTTTAGCAGACCGCTTGCGGCTTGTGGATGCTTGATATGATCATCATCTGCTGCCGGCGTATTGACGAGTCTTTAGAGTCCTACACAGAGGTTTCCTGGCTCAAGCGAAACGAAATAGGAGCGCAAATGAGATATGTGCGGGACTGAGAATGATACCAGTATGTGATACTGTATTTGATTCTCGCGATATGTGACATTGCTCGGTTATATGCGATATAGCCGGGTTATCGGATCAAGTGTTGTTTCGATAAGTTGTTACTGATGATACTAGTCGGTTATATGCTATATGACCGGATCATTAAATCAAGTGTTGATTTAATGATTTAATGTATAATTATATATATGATATATTACTTTGTAATAACTAGTATCGGTTCACTTTAAATGGATTTTCTCACTTGGATTGTGCACATTGTATATGTGATATACTTTTGTACACAAGATTGTATCATGTTTGATGATACATGCTAGTTTGGGTTTGTGTAAAGAATTAAACCATGGTTACTTAAGTGGTTAGGGTTTCATTTCCTTTTCTCATTTATTTATCTATTTATTCTTTTTGGAAAAATATTTAGCATAATGCAAAATGGTGGCTTTCTTTGGATGCATGTTGAAGCTTCATGAAGCTTTGACCAAGTGACCATTTTGTCTCCATGCTTGACCCTAACCATTCCCACTAACCATGATTTATTCTCTACTCTTGACCATGGTTATTATTATGATAAGTATTCATTTACTTTTTATTCTAAAAAAACTTATCATATTATTATCTTCTTCTTCTTCTTCTTCACTTGAAGAAAGCATGCCTTCATCAATGGCAACTTGATGAAAAGAGTGAGAAATCCAATTCTAAAGTGAACCCACCTCCTATTTCTTCATCCTCTACCTCTTGCCAAGAAGTATAGGGTGTTTTCTTCACAAGTTTCTTGACTTGGTGAAGTGGGAGCTTGATCTTGCGATGCCTCGACGTAGATCATCTTCGGCGCGAAGCCGACGACCTTGCCCGCCCATTTCTCCGATGAAGCCGACGCTAGAGCCCGGAATTTGATTTGGACAGCGAGGAGACTTCATCGTGGAGCCATGGAGGTGGAGAACCGGATCTACAAAGGTTGCATTTCCGTACTCTTAGTTAAAGTAGTTAACTAGTTGCTTTGTCGCCTAATATTCTAGCCAACGATCTAGTCTAGGGTTTCTCGGCACCGTATTTTTTGAAATTGGCATGGTTGATGCCTTGTGAGACCTCATTAGAGTGCCAAGGAACCCTACACTACGCATAGCACGGAGATTTGGGAAAGATTTTTGCATTGTTTCATTCAGTTTTTAAAATGTTTTTACAAAGATGCGTGCTATATACGTATTATGATTTAAATAGTGCATTTGGATTCCAGTGGTGGAATTCGAGATTCGTATTTCCATTTTAATTCCGATAATTGCGTGATGCTTGACGGAGTTCGTTTTTTGAGTTTTGTACTCGTTTTCATGTGCACAGGATGCGTCGTGGTAATTGCACGTCTTCCGTGATTTTGGAACCCCGTTAATTTGAGTGGATTGTTGAAACGTTTTAATATTTGGGGATTTAAATTTAAATTCGGGGAACGAATTTATTTAAGGGAGGAAGACTGTAACATTTCGGAAATATAAAAATATTATTTTTGGAAATTTAATATTAAAATAATATATTTCGCGAAAACTATTCGATTTGCGAATAGGGATTTTTCGTAAAATGGTATAAGTATATACCAATATTTGGGAATTTATCGGAGATTAAAATGATTTATTTATTTTAATGATATTTATCGGATTTTTGGTAAAATCCATGTTTTTACATTTTTCCGTGACTTATGCACTATGTCATGTGCAATTTGTGTTTGTGACTTGTGAGGTTATGAGAATTAAAGAGAAAGGAAAATGAAAAGAAAACAAAGAAAAGAAAAGAAAGAGTGGGTGTGTGTGAATGGAGTTATGTATGAAAAACAAAAGAGATTGATATTTTGTGAGAGGTGGGTGTAGGGGAAAGATATTTGTGAAGAGAGTGAGGCTAAGAGAGAGAGGGGGTTAACGTGGCTGCCCATTTCCTCATTCTCCATTGTTTCCTTCACCCACTTTCTTCATCTCCTTTATCACACATTACCTCCAAGCACCATCTCCAAATCCTAACCTAAACCCTATGCACCCTTCATCAAAAACATGCACAACCCCATTCTAAGACCTTTGAACCATTCAAGTTTGGATTTTGAAGACTATGGACAACTCTAGAAATTTCCTAAGTGGCCAACAAGGTAATCACTTCACTTTAGTTTTATATTTGTGTTATATATCATATTTTAGTTTAGAATCTGAGTTAAATAGGTTTGTGATCTTGGAAAATTACAAGTTGCTGTTAAGTGACCAATTGAGGTATAGTGAGTGTTTACAAGACCTTAGAGATTGATTTAGAGGCCTGAAAATGAGTTTAGAACCGGATACACGAAGTTAGAATTGTTCCATGTCGGTTTTGTGAAACCTTAAGGCCTACAGGCTATCTGGAGCAACCTGGGTCATTTACGAGAAAAACAAGCAACTCCAGAGACCTATTTAAGACACTAGGAGACCATCCTGAGGAGACGGACCCAAACGGAGCACACAGGGCCGAGCAGGCCTGTTTTGGGAGGGTTGTCGCCGGGTCATTTGTGGCCATTGGTGTTGGAATTGGCTCAGTAGCTCACATACTCCATATACAACTCCCTATACTTGCTAGTTTTGTTCCAATTGACCTGAGCCAAAATCTGGGAGCACATTGGGGTGTTTTTTGTTATGTTTTCTGTATTTTGGGATTCTTGGTTTTTATATTAGTTATGAGATTTGGTCGTTTGATATTTGTACATCAACAACGAGGGTTGTTTGGTTGTTTTTGCATGCGTAGGCTATATGTTCTAATCTATAGGCAATCCATGTGCCGTATCGGTTTTCAGATATTGATTGTGTTTGCATTTCAATTGTGTATTGATTGTAGGTATTTCGCGTGGACTTCCGAGACGACGAAGCACATCTACTTCGGCTAAGCGAGGAGTTTAGCAGATGAGTAGATTTATATCTATGGGGGAAGTCGGGTGGATGGCATATAGCACCCCCGCAACCATTGATATGGAAAGATCGTTTTATAATTATAATTTTGATAAAGGTTTTAGTAAATTATAATTATGATAAAGTTGACACTAATGGATATATTGCTTGAGAATATGAAATGAGAAGTGAATCATGATAGGTACGAATTGAAAGAGTATAAGTATGAGTTGGTAAGGGTATGATATGAGGTCGAGATCGATAAACACGACACAAGATTGAGATAGAGGTGTTGTAAAATAAATAAGATATAACGTTTTTTACAAATGTGATTTGAGATATATGTGTGTGTCACGCCCCGCTTCCCGATATACGGGAAGAGGACGCGACGAGGCCGCTACATATTTACTCTGAAGTAAATACGCTGAGCGTATCTAAACAATATAAATAAAAATGCACAAGAGACAAAGAAAGTAGGTATAACTGAACAGCAACTTTATTTATTAACATTCTTTTGTACAATGCATGGAAAGTAAATACATCTGAATGAAAGCAATGCCTAAACAGTAGCATAACAGAAATGGAAAATACAGAATGTAAAGGAAATGTACAAGTGTAACTATAGCTCGGGATCTTCAGTAAACTGTTCCAAGTCTTCAGTGCTAGGCTCGATCTCTAGAAGGTCCGAAACACCTGACGACATTCAAAAAAGAAGAAAGAAAATGTCGTCAGCGAACAAATCGCTCGGTAAGTCCCGAAGATAAGGGAGAAGTAGAATAGACAGAGAGTAAGAGAGAGTGTGTAACTTTTAAAGTTGTGTTATATTGTTATAATGTTGTATTTAGTGTTAACGTTGTTGTTTGTAGCTTGGTACAGAAGGATGCCGGTGTATACGAGAAGAGTCTCTATATGCCATAGACTAGAGGCACGTGTAGTATAAGGAACCGTTTATGCCACGGTACAACAGCAACAGAAATACAGGTTAGGTGTCTTAAATTTTACAGTCTCGTGCCACTTGTAACACCTTCCGTACCAATCTACCCCTTAAACCCCGTGATGTCTTGTTTGTATAGTTGTATTGTATTGCAACTTGAATTGTCTTGTAATATAGATTGTATAATTGGATGACTTGTTGAAACCATGATATCAGTAAATGGATATAACTGGAGAATCATGGATGTAACTGGAGAATCATGTAAATGGAAGTATATCCATGGTTCGGTTCGGTCAATATATATTGAATATATGGATTCGTGGATTTATGTTGAATTGTAGTATTGTAGATTTACTTGAATCATATTCAAGTCAGATTATAATAATGAGACTCGGTCTGAGTCAAACAATTAGAAAAGAAATTGGAATCATGAATTAAGTTTTGGGGTTATCGGTAACTGCTGTACATGAACGGCAGGATTTGTGTCTTTTTCAAAGACAATTACCGTATTGATAACACAGTTTGTTAGATTGTCTATCTTAGATAGGCAAGCACCCATATCTCCGGCTCCCTGAGGCTCAAGAAACTGGTTTTGCTTAAACCTATATTTACTAGGGTCTTTTTTGTAATTTATATAACTTGAGGGGGTTTTATGAAAAATAATTTTGTATAGTTTTAAAAATACAACTCAAATATTTAATTATCGTCTTTATGTACATACAACAATTTAATGATCAAGATAAATATGTATACATGTTCGAATAGCATGAAATGAGTCAAGTATATTATTCAAGTAACTACCATAAACAATGTAGTAAAGAAATATTATGTACGACTAATTAATCAAGTCGAACGAATGTGGAATATAAAAAGAAATATGGTCCTATGTGTTTTTCATGCGTGAGTTCCAGTTTCACCTAAATACGACTATCGGTTTGAGAGGTATATCTATTTTCGTATCGTCGCGCAAAACAGATCAGAATCTGTTCAGCACCGCCACATATTTTTAAAACGCAGTTTGAGTTAATTTTCATCAGGTTTCAAGTTACGATGATTATTAAAAAATTGTAGGTGTTTTGATTTACTTATCCAAAACACCAAGATTTGCGCGATTTGGATTTTTGAAGCTCTAGTTATAATCATTTTAATATCAGCGTTTAACACTGAAATTCAGATTTCTGGACAGCAATTATATGTTATATTGCAAAGCCTATATCGGGTTATTTCGTGCATTTATAAGTAATATAATATATATAAAATTATAGTTCTGTAAATTGTGCATCTACACATCTAAATTTTATCACAAACGGATATCGGGTGTTCGAGTTATGTCCAATTTAAAAACAGTGTGCGAATCGGAACAGATTCTGTCCAGATCCGTCACTTAATATTGTAACGCAGTTTTCATTATCCTACGTTAGTTTTCAGTAAAAAATTAAAACTAATAAAATATATATTATTAGATGTAGATATCTAAAACACCTGATTTTGCTCAATTTGGATATCGGTATACTAAGTTATGTGTCCTAGAAGTTGACCAATAACTGCAGTTTTCTATTTTACGATCAGTGAATAAAAACGATATAATTCCTAAACCGTTAAGTGATTCGATCTAAAATTTTTACAGCATGTAAAAAATAATATAATCTATAATATGTAAATTTCCTGAAATTTTCATAAGTAAAAATTAATTTCTAAAAATTATTTTAAAGGTAAAGGTATTGATATGTATACTAAAATCGGCAAAAAAATTAACTAGTATTTTTATGCAAGCTTCGTCTTTTCTTTTAATAACCAAACCGATTTCATTAGATATCGTAGATATATTATGGCATGAAATCTATGTTCTCACTACTCATAATAAATATTTATAGTCATGAACAAAGAATTGAAAACACTTTAATTTGAACAAGAGGCAATAAGGTATTATTAAACCATATATAACCATATGTATCTAGACTCATATATATGTATATGTTTATATTTATTTTCTCTTAAGGATTACGATATGAAGAAAAAAAATGGGTTCGCGAGATATGAGAAAAGAAGAATAAAGATATGGAGGGAGGGAGAGAGAGAGAAGGGACTTACATACACAAGCCGGTATTGTCACCGGGCTTGTCTATCCGCCGATAGCCTCACGTTAATAGCGAGACGTTCTTGAAAACTTCTTTGGGTTCTTCTTCTAGGACTCTAGGTGAAGAGAGAGAAGGGAGAGATAGGAAAATGTGAGGAAGAAAAAGAAAGAGGAAAATAAAGATGGTGTAACGGTGAATTATCTATCATAATATATGCATTCAACATGAGAATTAGAAGAGAAATGAAAAGTCATCATTCATTTTGGAAATAAAATGTCTCATTTGTAAGTTATGAGAAGAATAAAAATTTTGATAAAAAAAATAATTGCAAGTATAAGGATTTGAACATGTGATCTATAGAATAACAATGCAAACACTTAACCAATGAGCTACAAGATTGTTCATACACATATTTAATAAGAATTAAATATATGATGTTTCTTGAAAAGAAAGTGGACTTTTGGGCTTATAGTTTTATAAAACAAAATGAAAATGAGATTGGATTTGGGTTATGGGCTGGGTCAGGTCTTGCGTTTAATTTGAAATAGGTTAAGATTTAGTTTAAAGAATTAGGTTTGGGAAAAAATAGATGAAATAATAAAATAATATATATATAATAGAAAAAATATACGGAAAAATAACACGAATAAATAAATATAATATTTTACTAAAGAAAGAAAACACGATGGTATAGTAATATTGGGGTCGTTACTGTGTGTGTGTGTGAGAGAGTATAATGAGTAATATGCCGTACGAGACTTTAAATCCGTACCTTCATTATTGTATTGGTCGATAGATTCCCTATTCTGTTTGATAACCCCGTACGATGGATTACCGTACGCGATGAGATGTACCGGATGATTGATCCGCGCTAGTGATTTGAGAATGATGATCGATGATTATTATCATATCGGGTGTTATGAGGCGGGATCGCCGATATAAAAATTGCCACCTGAACCATACCTATTTTCAAAACGATGATGTGTACCGTTTAAAAAGTGACCGTATGATTCTTGTGTAGATAGATACACCCATTTATGGTTCATGTTGTGTAGGATATTACCCCTCGTGATGTGCATACCACGTGCCGGTATTTAATGCTATATGATATCATTTGCTAGTACACCTGCACAATTACCATTGATGCGCATGTTACACATACACAGATTTGCCGGCTCACACACATTCTTCATCGGTTACTGCCATGTCACTTACACAGTAGAATTATCGTGCCATTTATACAGGAGAACTGCTGTAATACCCAGTCCCTATAAATAATTATTGTATTTTAATAAATAACTTCCAAATATTTTTCCCAAATTTTCTACAAATTTTCTATATTTTTCCAATTAATTTAATTATATTTACCTTGTCCTAATTTAACCTAATCCCTTTAATTTTTCCTAAACTATTCCCTCAGCCCAGCCCATTCCCCTTTCCCTCACCTTTCATACCCAACCCGGCCCAACACCCTCTACCTGACCCGCTCCCCAATCCCTTTCTTCTTCTTCTCTCCATTTCTCTTTCCCGTTCGTTTCCCCTGCTTCTCCCCCGCTCCACGCGCCCACTTCCCCCACAACCCGTGCCTCGCGACCCCGTCTTCGCCCCCGTTTCTTGCGCCCGCGCCGCGAGACCCGTACCCACGGCCGCTCGCAACTTCTTCGCGCCAGCCTCCACTCGACCCACTCACTCCTCAACGGCTCCAAGTCCCCAACAGCGCCCCCATGACTCCCCGCTCCTCGCGCTCGCCTACGACCGGCCATCTCCAACAGCCATGACTCCCCTCTTCTCTCCAACACCTCTTTCTCCATCTCTATCTCAATTCCCGTCTCCTTTCCTCCCCTGCTCACTGCCAACAGCCACCACATCCGAACTCCTTCCCCTCTCGACCCCTCACCGTCGAGAAACCATCGCCACAACACCTCCTTGACACCGTTGACCATCACCGTTACTTCCCAGCTTCCTACATCGCCCGACGAGCTCACCACCACCAGCTTCCCCTCACCACGAGATCCCACGCCTGCGAACTCATCGCTGTCGCAGCCACATCGCCTCGCTGACATCCGCTGTGCCACCACCTAGACCGCAGCCACCTCGACACCGGCACCTCCTCCCGACACGCCGCCCTCACTGCAACTACCTCACCGACAAGCCGCCGCACTCCCCAGCGCCACCATCATCTTCCTCCTATGCTCCCCACCTCCGAGCCGCAAGCTCCGAGCAGCAAACACCCTCATTCCCTGCGCCCTCACCTGAGCTCCGACCCCGTCGCCTCCGCGCCTCAAACCGACCACCCCAGCACACCACAACATCCCTCCCCACCGACCCCAGAAGCCCCCGAGCTCCCCTGCACCCACTGCCTCCAGCCGACATCCAAGCTCGCTGCCGTCGCTGCTGCTCGTGCCGTGTTTGTGTCCGTGCGACCGTCGTCGTGGAGCCATCGTAATAGGCAAGTGAACGCTAATTACTTGCTAAGTAATGACTTTTAATTGGAGAAGAATGAACTTACATAATGCGAAGTACATGCTATACATAAATACACCCACACGCCCGTATACATCGATAAAATCGTAATTCGATTAGTTTAGCGAACCCTCTTAGTTTGATCATATCGAATGGGACCCGACTATGAATTTACTATCCCGTATCGACATCATTTACAGTTTCATCGAATGACAACTAGCTTGATCAATTAACCGAAACCGATGTTTTGACCGATAATCGTACATAATATATGTGTTCGACGTGATACTTGAGTGGAAACCATATCTTAGATTACCGAAATCTATGATCAGAAAACCCCTTACTGATTGATGATCGTAGTGTAAGGATTTACGTTACATATATCGTGCTTATAATTCTGTAAACATCGCCCCTAAGGACAACGCTAAAACTAAAGTTTACCGCATAGGTTAACCCACTAGAATCATTGCAAAATTAAATATTGGTTGGGACGTAACGTTCCACGGCTCATATCGAAGCCGACTCGATAATATAGAACCATAAATATTTTATGTTTCGATATCGATAGATTACGGCAACGAGTTTTGACCGGGGATGCAACTCTGGACTGCAGTCCGGGACGGCATTCTATGGGGGAAACCTGAATTTAAACACCTGTACATACCTGCATAAAACTGAAAATGCATGGATCCCTATATGGTCGCGTAGATAATTTAGTTAGATAACCCCTGAATCTATTCCCATGTTGTTTCACCGTCGTTTGATATTTAATTTGTATTTTAGAATACTTTGGTGTCCTGCAGTTTTCTGCAGTGACAGTTTGTCACTTTGATATTAAACTGAACATATCTCCCATCACACAGTGGAAGTTATTGATCCGTCTGATGCTTTGGAAACCTAACTGTTAAACCTAAATATTATCCAACTTTAGCATTGCCTAATTATGCTCCCAACTGGAAGCAAAACGTGTTACGAAGACTTCCAGTTCAGGAATTGGATTTCCAGCACTGAACACTTAAAATGAAATGGTCATAACTAAAGAACCTGAAGCCCAATTGACGCGAAACCAATTTTGATGGATAGATAATTAAACGTACTGCTTACCCCTTTTTCATTGTTTTGCTTAATTCTGCACATATGATTTATAGTAAATTATTCAAGTGGTAGGATACTGGCTTCTGATATTTTATTCCTATCGTAATTAGTTGCATTCTCATTATATCATGTAGTAGTGATATCCTCATGTGAATACATACATTAATAACCTAGTGATTGTGTATATTAACCAGTGATAGATATTAGTGTTTGGATTGTGGCAAGTACGTTAGTATTAAAGCGTGATTGAATAAGTGAAGTGACACGTACTTGTACACAATCAGCGGACCCAGTTAATTTATTGCATTGTCGACGCATATGGGGCATATGTAAGTGTAACTATAACTGGTATGGGACGGTTATGGAAGCACTTATATTAGTGTCATAGGTAAGGCGTCAAACACAGTCCATTTATCTTGGGTACCAGTCGAGACATGCTTGATGGAGATCCTGTCTCCAGTTCTTGCGTAGACTTGTCATGAACCGACTAGTATTTGGATGGTCGGTGTTTGATGTAGACCACGGGGTGTGGGGTAGTTTGAGTGTGAGTTCAATGGAATCTCGGGAGTCCCATTACCGGCATATACCGTGATTTTGGGAGCTGTATGGATGGAGTTACAAATTATTATCGTGCGTGATTCGGGCCCGTGTTCCATTGCCCCTGGGGCCCTACCCTTGGATTGGAGATACTCCTGCGTGATTGACGCTCACACTTGAACTGACAATAGGTTTAGCGACCTAGACAGTGAGACTTAGAGACAGATAGATTTAATGATATGCATTGATTACTGATTCGATATACCTGCTTTACTGTTTACCTGCTTTATTGGTTACTTGTACTGGCTACTTCATGCTCATGTCATTACTCCATGCTTACTGTTTCTTGTTCATCATCATTGCACATGTTTATATTTGTATTTATATATATTGCTATTGTGTCGCTCTGACGACCTGAGTATGCATGCTCAGAGTGAGAAGTGGATTTAGCTTGGATCATGACCTGACGTACCTCGAGGATATTGCGGACATCTAGATCAGCGACGCCAGTGCTATCTTTCTTTTGACTCTATCTGGTTAGTTTTATATCTGTTTCGATTTAGTGACTGCATTTATTACCCGTGCATTGATTACTGATTACTACGTAAAACTAGAAGCCGAAGTGTGACTACGGCAAAATGTTTCCTCGACCTGGCCTTGTCAACCCCTCGTATTCCGTATTTTGGGAAGCGGGGCGTGACAATTTCCCTATCATGATATTAATCTTAAAAGTAAAGTACACTCATTGTTCAGTACTATCACTTGACATGCTTGCATGATATACACGATATGCTCATATTACTACTCTATGCTGCATACATCGTACCTTATGGTTATATACTTGTATGATATACCCGATATGCTCATATTACTACTCTATATTCCATATATCGTACCTTATGGTTATATGCTTGTATGATATACCCGATATGCTCATATTACTACTCTATGTTGCATACATCGTATCTTATGGTTATATGCTTGCATGATATACCCGATATGCTCATATTACTACTCTATGTTGCATACATCATACCTTATGGTTATATTCTTGCATGATATACCCGATATGCTCATATTACTACTCTATGTTGCATATGTACTTTATTGTTATATGCATTGAGATGTTGTTTTTATGAGATCTCTGGATTTGAGAACCGCAGTTTAATTTCAAAGGAAATTGTGTATTGTTTTAAAAATGCGGTTTCTCTTGATATGATATTTCGAGACGTCCACCATGTGTTTTCTCGGTTCTGAAACGTATGATAGAAACCCGATTCGAGGAGGTGGATGATCCATTTGCGGGTTCATGGTGGAACCGGTATGGTACCCCGGGGCAAGAGAGAGATTTCGTAGGGATGATGATGAGCCTGGCAGAGGGACTACTACCTACCGGTGATAGTTTGGACCTGGCGGTTATCCGAAGGATGCCAACCGGAGTCGAGAGATGGATATGGGCTGATTCGTTCTTCCGGAGCCCGAGGGCCGATCCGGACAGACGGAGCCCGTGGGCCGATCCGGACTGACGGAGCCCGATATATGAGGATTTGTGTGTCGATGCTGGACACGGGTTTCATGATATTTCGAGTATCGATGTTGGACACTCAGGTTCCATGATTTTGATGTGTCGTTGATGGACACACGTTGGTTAATATCCTCATATTTATATGTATATGCTTTCATGATATTTCGAGTGTCGATGTTGGACACTCATGTTCCATGATGTTGTGTCATTGGTAGACACGTGGATGATATCCACATGCATACAGGTATTGATTATATTGTTGGCATACATGCAGCCATGGTCACCCTAGATATCATAGTATTACCTTTATGATATAATTAACCTAAGAATCTTTGTTTATTTTGATTTCTACCTGATGATATTTTCTACTCACGAGTTGGAAACCCACCCCCGTTGTGCCACAGTTCATGCAGGTTTGACCGCTTGGGATTCAGTTGCGGTATCGTTGGCACACAGCTTCATCCAGGGTGCTTTGCTTTGGTAGGTGGGACACTTGTTGGATCGTGCCCACTTTCGTACTGTTATATTCTATTACATCTAAATAAACTCCATCACATCATATCAGAAATTAGAGATTTTATTATTGGTAGATCTAGTCAGACTTGGGTATTGTGCGAGACTTATAGCGATGGGTTTATGAACGCTTTCTTGAGTTTTGATGTCTTGCTTCCTTTTTGTTCTTTCTGGGTTGATTCTTCGCCGTTGGGCATCGTATATATATTATTGCGTGGTTGTGATTCCGCCAGTTGGCGAAGAGCTAGCTCCCGCTTAGGGATAATTATATATTGTTGTGTATATGTTTTGGATCAAAATATACAAGGGAGGTGTTGCCCAAATTTTTAAAAGACGAAACATGGATTCAACTGTAATATAACCCACTTGCGTTTTCATGTTTCATTAGCTATGCATTCAAAGAAAAACATGATTCATTATACCTTTATTTCAAAACTGCACCCCCACTATTTTCCGCAAAAAAGGTTAGATTTTCTGAGCTTCGGCTTACTTGATTTACGTCACGCCTTTAGACGTTGCGTAATTTAAGTTCCGGTCACGTGCTAAATTACGAGTCGTGACAGCTTTTTACTCGTCATCATCGGATGAGAAAGAGTCTTGACCCATTTGATCCAATCGAGCCATTTTATCCATGAGTTCTTGGAAGGTCGTCGGCTTGAAGAGGGTCATATACGAGGACGCCTTTGAATTTGGGTCAAGGGTGGCTATGAGCATTCCCATGGCTGCAACTTCATCGATGCGTTGCTTGTATTTGACCAAAGATTTCGCCATCGGGTAACATATTGAACCCAAGTCTCATTCGGTCTGACCCTTTCGCTGACCAGCACCGTCACGGTAGTATGTTCTTTCTCATTAGCGAATTCCTGACAGAAGAGCATATCCATCTCGTTGAAGGTATTCACGGAGTCATTCGGGAGTTTCGCATACCATTCGAAGGCAATGTACGCCAGACAGCCGACGAACTATCAGAAGAGAAGTATATCATTCTCTCCAGTGTTACCGCACATGGATTTAAATCGCACGATGTGCTAGTGAGAATTCCCGATTCCTTTGTATATGTGGAGTCAGAAGTATGTATTCTGGCGGGTACTGTATTTGAACGTAGCACGCCGGATACGGTCGACCGGTCTTGATTGGCCTATTTGAGGTTTCACTGGCATAGTGAGTTTTGACTTGCTGAGCGATATATGTGTCCAGCTTTTCTTTTAGGAATCATTTCCTCTTTAGCCGTTGATGAGATTTGCAGAAAATTTAAAATGTCATCCTTATCTTTAAGACCGACTACCGGTGGTTCATCTGCCAGTGGTTCCGATTGAACCATCATTCCAGCCATATTCTGAATCAAAAGGGCCATCTGGTTCATTTTAGTAGACATTTATGCCGCTTCTTCATCTCTCTTTTTCAGGGCGCGCTTTAGGAAATCAATATCCGACTCCTTCTCTACTCTTTCTTCGGGGGCGTCCTCTGGATTTTCCTTAGGCAATGGATTAGCGTTTGTTGCTTCCTGAGCGAGCATCTCCTGCAGCTTTTCACGTTGCAGTTGAATTTTTGTCAGGGACCGAATTTGAGGTCGGTGACTAGTAGAAGCTCAAACTTCATCTTTGGAATTCACAACATAGAGTATGTGAACTACTATAGCCCCAGGCTTGGGGTGTTTGGAGTTTTGTCCTTTGGAGTTTGCTTCGGACACTTGAGCTTTATTAGGCCTCTCTTTTTTGTGAAAAGCCCCTTTGGTTTTGGGAGGAACCGTTGTATCAGGATCCATCTTGGGATGAATCCTCTTGTATTTGAAAGGGGATTTGTCAGAATTTGGCTGACGTCTATGGGAAGAGCCGCGGTTGACGACAGAGACCTTCACCTGCTTCCACACTTTATATATATATGAGGAAAGTTGTTTTAAAGAGCAAACTAGTTTCTGCTCTTGTGGGATCTCCAAGGGCTGCGGAGATTTCTTCAATATTGCGGTAGGAGAATTTTGTCTGACCCTTCGCAACAGTTTGAAGCTGTTCCCGGTTGGAACAACATTCACCACTGGGGTTGAAACAGGACCATATGGAGAACTTCCCCCAGTTCATTTTGTATGATGCCGATATCGACGTCGACCGTTTCTTATGGTCGGGATTTGATTAGAGTCAGGATTTTGCTGAGCCTGCCCCCTGTTTCCTTTGAGAGTCTGAATATTCCTCCCTCTGTGTCGACCTTGGTCCTTGGCAGGTGCCAGTTATTTGAGGACTAATTCCGTCGGTAAAACTGCATCTCAGGGAGCCGGCCTGTGGAAGACAGACTGCCTCTGGACTTCCTCCATCTATGTTGAGGCACCGAGGATAAAAGGTGGGAGTATCGACCCAAAGAGAACCCTGTTGATTTCTTGAAGAGCCGGATTGCAGAGATTTGAGCTGCAAGTGGACCATACTCGACTCCACCAAATAAAACAGAGCCAGAGTTGCAAGGGTGGAAGCAAACGCCATTCTTCATAGAGACGAAACGCCGGCTTCAGTATCCCATCACCGAAGGGCAACCACAAACATATATACCGCGATTATTTGATCGCGGAAAAACACGACACACGAAGTGTGGAGTGGAAAGAGGAAAAGGTCCTACCGGGCGTGCCAGAATCTGTTTACCGCAGAAAGGTGGGAATGACGGACGTCTTGCCTGAATTTAGGGGCAGAAGCTCTTTGGGTTCATCCGTCCAAACCTCCGAAGATGCCAAGTTGATTTATGGCACCGTGTTTCAGAGGTTTGGATGGATGCAACCGTTGTAGCAGATTTTGTCAGATTCCCCCTCGTTTGTTAGGGGTTTTTGATTGTGGGGGCGCTCTTCCCTGCAGGCACAAGCCCCTGCAATTAATTATGTTACCGCATAGCGATAACCACTTTCTCCTTCTCCAGATGTTCACTTCGTGTCGTGTGTGTTTGTTTTATTTTTGGTTGCCCATGGATTGTATACGGAGACTAATTTGTATTGTCGCCCGTAGGGCGTGGATTAGTCCAAATCCGTATTTTCTAAGATTTGGGTTTGGGCTAATTTAAGGATCGTTAATCTCGTTTGGGATTAAGATCAACTTAAATATTTGTTGAGAATACGTTAGTCTAATTTTAGACTAAGATCTACTCAGTATGATTTTGGGATCATTCAGACCCAACAAAAAATCATTTGGGCTCTATTGTTTTAGTTTAAGGACGTTACGGTCCGTTGTTAGTTTAAGGACGTTGCGGTCCATAGATCACCATTTTTGGTAGGAGGGTTTAGTTTAAGGACGTTGCGGTCCACAGCTAGTTTAAGGACGTTGCGGTCTATAGGGATGTGCTCATGGGTTTGAGAGTGCGCCAAAGAGCTGTTGGTTATCGGGACCCTCCACCTCTCTGACGACGTTGAAGAATTACAACGACATATATCAGAGATGTGGAGAGATGTAACCTTAAACCAAATTCCAGATTGAAGGAAGAGATGGGATGAACATCGTTTTAGATACCATATGTTAGGAGATCATTAGTCATCTTAGGGACTGGGACCGATTTGGGGAGACCTGAGAATAGGAGGGCTCGGTTGATTGGTGATCAAAAGGGTTTTGGCCTCGGGAGACCCGACTAATTTGGGCTAAGGTTGGCCTCTCATAGTGTTAAACACTAATATCTACTCGACGCTCACGTGCTCCCGCGTGAGGCTCTAACGCAGTGTTAAACACTAAAACTTGGGATGCTCACGTATGGCACGTGAGGTGCCTGAGAATTGGGCACTGCCTCTTTGGGTTTATTCCTTTTTTCTTGTATAAGTGCTAAGCACTATTGGGGGTCACGTGGGATCACGTGAGGCGCCCCAAAAATGGAACCGTCTTTGATTTATTCCCCTTTCATTTTATAAGTGCTAAGCACTATTAGGTGGTCACGTGAGATCACGTGAGGAGCCTAAAAATGGGAACTGTCTTTGATTTATTCCCCCTTTTCTTTTATAAGAGCTAAGAACTTGGACCCTGTGATGCTCACATGCGAACACGTGAGGCGCCTTCAAAATGTAAGCGTTGTTTTTGGATCTATTCCCTTTTCTATATAAGTGCTTGTTGGGGGGCACGTGGGATCACGTGACTGCCCTAGGAGGCACTTCTAGTTCTTCTTTTAAGTGCTCACGTGTGAAACACGTGATTCGGTCTCAACCATTCTTTTATTGTTCGTCAGAGGCGCTCACGTGGGAAACACGTGAGGTTTCATTATATTGTTAAACACTAATGAATCACCAGGCTGTTTTTCTGTGGTTCTGAGGAATCGAGTTCTCCTTTTGTTCTTTGCAGGGATTAAATTCTTTTTAAAGGGTTAAACCCTAGTTTCAGAGGAATTAAATTCCCATATGTTTTATAAGAGTTAAACTCTTTTGAAATCAGTTCTTTCCCCTAGGTTTTGAATCTGCATGACAGAATCTCCCCGATGAGAATTAAATTCTCAACTTGTGGGGAGATCTGCTTCTGCAGATCTTAACCAAAAGAAGAACTAAGTTCTTTGAGAAGAGTTAAACTCTTGATTTGAGAATTAAATTCTCTTTTTGTTTTGTGGGAGCTTTTGGGAGGGGTTCCTCTTCTTTAGAGAATTAAATTCTCTCTGTATTTTTCTTCCCCTCTCTCTGTGTATCTCTCTCTTCTTCTCCTTGCTCCTATTTATACGAGAAGAACAAGAATCAATTTGTTAAGAGAATCCATCATTGAAAGATCATGATTGATTCCATGATCTTTTAGATCAATCGGTGAATTTTATTCACCGTTGGATTTTTTTAATCCAAAGGCTCTCTGTTTAACAGAGAAGATTTCTTGTTTGTTTAATAAGATTATAAATATTTTGTTAGTTTTAACAAGATTAGAATTTATTCTATCAAATCTTTTTAGTTTAACAAGATCAGAAATATATTTTCTTAATATGGATATCTTGTTAACATAGAATTTTATTTTTGTTATAAGATTAGGAAAATATTTTCCTATAATTGATTTTTATTCTATCATATGATCACCGCTGGATATTTGATTAACAGAAAAGATCTTTCTAGTTTAAGAAAAATCAAGAAATATTTCCCAAATAGAATTTAATTTTAGAATTTGATAGTAACATTTTAAATTGGGGTGCTCACATGCTTTGCATGTGAGCGGCAAAAGAACTCACGTGTTTAACAAGTGACCCCTAGTGTGGGTTTTAGCATGTTTATGTTCAGAGCGCTCACGTGTTTAACACGTGAGGCATGTTTGGCACTTGGTTATTTATGTTCAGCGCTCATATGCTTTGCATATGAGCGCCCATGTGTTTTACACGTGATGCCTGTTTATCCCTGGGTTATTTATGTTCAGCACTCATACGCTTTGCATATGAGCACCCACGTGTTATACACGTGATGCCTGTTTGACCCTTGGTTATTTATGTTCAGCGCTCATATGCAAAGCATATGAGCACTCACGTATTTTACACGTGATGCCCAACTATGAATTCTTTTCCTCTTTCCTCTCTCCCTTTTTTATAAGGGTTATAAGGGAACAAATAGCTCTTGGCCGAAAATTTTGGCGGGAATAGCACTTAGGGAGGACTTCGCCACTGGGGCAGCTGTGCAGCCAGCAGGACCCGAGTTGCAGTCCTCGCTGCTGGGACTTATGGACTTGAATTCCATTATCGCTGTGCTTCAGGCGACGTATTAGTTTACGGACATCTCAGTCCATTGTTAGTTTAGGGACATTTCGGTCCATTGTTAGCTTCGGGTCGAAGTTTTGCTGGATACTATTTATAGGGTTTGGACTCAGGAAGACAGCGAGCGGACACGAGCATCGTCATCTATCATTAACCTGAGCCGTGACTTGTCAAGCATAGTATTTCTTAAGGAACCGGATGTTTATTGGCCGGAAGGGTCTTTCACCATGCATATTCATGAGCAAGTAGGCCCCACCTTGGTAGACCTTGTCTATGACGTACGGGCCTTCATAGTTTGGCTCAAATTTCCCCCGCTTTGTACGGCTGGGGATCATAGGTCTTTTTACGACTAGCATGAGTTCACTTTGGCGGAATGTTCTCGGCCTAGTTAGTATTTCATATGAGCGCGTCACTCTTGCTTTGTAAGCTTCTAGGTTTTGTTGCACCAAGAGACGAGTTTCATCGAGGGCATCGATCTCCTCAAGCCGAAGATGGGCGTTTTCTTCATCCGTCAGCTCATATCGAACTGCCACTCATAGAGAGGGTAGCTCTATCTCTAAGGGAAGTACTGCTTCTTTGCCAAATACCAACGTGAATGGCGTTGTATTCATGGCCGTTTTGAACGTGGTTCGATACGCCTAGAGAGTTTCATGTAGTATCTCGTATCAGTCCCTTTTATTTCTGGACACCGTTTTCTTTATGATCTTCATCAAGGTCTTGTTGAAAGCCTCAGCTAGACCATTTGCTTGGGGTTATAGACTGAAGAGTATCTCCAATCTATATTATGCTGCTGTGTGAAGCGGCTGATCTTATGGCTCCTGTAGGATGGCCCATTACCCGAGATAATTCGTCGCGGAGTGCCGAACCGGTAGATGACATACGCCCTGAAGAAATGGAGGATGTTCTCCGTCTTCACCCCCCTTAGTGGTACTGTCTCTTCCCACTTAGAGAAGTAATCGGTTGTTGCCAATTTGAACCGATGTCCCTTGGACGATGCTGGTTCGATGGGCTCGATTATATCGGTTCCCCACATTTCGAACGGCCAGCTAGCCAATGTTAGGTGTAGCGGATTTGGATGTTGGTGGATGAAGTCCCCGTGAATTTGGCACGAGTGACACTGCTTCACATATTCGAGGCAGTCCTGAATCATTGTGGGCCAATAGTAACCCATTCTCTTGATCTTCAGCTTCATCTTTGGCCCAGCTTGATGAGAACCGCAGAGTCCGTCATGAGTTTCTCGTACGAACCTCCTTGCTTCCTCCGGTCCCAAGCATCTTAGCCATAAAATGTCGAACGATCTCTTATATAGAGTATCATTGACGAAGGTGAAAGATAAAGCTCGTTTTATAAGATGATGTCTTGACGACGCGTCTTCGGGTGTTCGATGGGATTTGAAGTAGTCTATGAAGACTTTTCTCCAATCCTTAGCCTTTTCTTCATCTTCTATTTGGCAGGCTGCTTGTTTGGTCGCTTCCTTTCCTTCAGACGACTCCGGAGATATTTCTGCTAGCGCGAGAATCCGACGGCTTTGCACAATGATTCTTACGTCATCGAGGTTTTCGTCGGCCAGTTCTTTGGCGAGTTTGGCTAATGCATCCACCTTACTATTCTCTGCACGTGGAATGCTTTCCAGAATGTAAGAGGGGATTTGTGTCAACAATTGCTGCACACTCTCGCCATATTTTACCAACTCTGGTTTGCATGTCTGATAGTCGCCATTTACTTGGCTAACGACTAGCTGGGAATCTCCATATATGACAAGGTTTTCGATTCCCATGTCGACAGCGATCTCAAGACCTGCTATCAAAGCATCGTACTCAGCCTCATTGTTTGCTCTTGGCTCTGTCAATGAAAGGGCGAAAAGCATTATCCCTCCTTCCGGGGTCACGAAGATAAGGCCTACCCCAGCTTTGATTATGGGGGTGTTGTGCTTTCGCTTCTTCATGGAAGATACCCCATCGAAGTAAAGTTCCCATCGAGAGTCATTTTCTTCGTCCTTTGTGTCGAACGTATGTTCGTTCGGTAATTCGCAATTTAAGGGAGAGTCGGCTGATATTGGATGTTTAGCGAGAAAGTCGGCGATGGCCTGGCTCTTTACTGCCCTGAGGGGTTGATAGATTATCGAGAACTCCATCAAGAGGAGGGCCCATTTGGCAAGCCTTCCCGTTAGTATGGCTCTTGACATCAAATATTTGAGAGGATCCACCTTTGATATGAAATGGACCTCATGCACCAAGGCATAATGCTGAAGCTTTGTTATCGCGAAGATTAATGCCAGGCAATACTTTTCGATAGGGGAGTAGTTTTTTTCTGCCCCCAGGAGGACTCGACTCAAATAGTAGAGAGCTCTCTCTTTTCCCTGATCGTTCTCCTGTGCCCATAGCATGCCTAAAGAACCTTCAAGGGCTATTGTGTACAGGATGAGGGGCTTTCCCTTGACTGGAGCGGTCAGTACCGGCGGGTTCTGCAGGTATTGCTTGATTTCGTCCAGTGCACATTGGCATTTACGATCCAAAACGAATGGGGTCCCCTTCTTCATTAGATGGCTATAGGGACGGCATTTTCCGGAGAGATTGGCTATGAACCGTCGGATATACGCGAGCTTTCCTTGGAGAGACCACAATTGTTTGAGAGTTCTTGGCATGGGCATTTCCATAATCGCCTTGATCTTTGATGGGTCTAATTCGATGCCTCGATATTGTACGATGAATCTTAGGAATTTGCCTGAGGAGACTCCAAACGTGCATTTCAGAGGGTTCATCTTCAGGTTATATTTCCGAAGATGCCGGAACACTATTTTCAAATGCTCCCAGTGCTCCTCGCATGATTTGCTTTTCACCACGAGGTCATCGATATAACATTCGACAATTTCGTGTATGAGGTCATCAAAGATCTTCGTCATGGCCTTCTGGTAGGTAGCGACAGCGTTCTTTAGACCGAAGGGCATCACTTTATAGCAGAATATGCCTAGCGGAGTTCAGAAAGCGGTGTGCTTTTGGTCTTCGGGATGCATCTTTATTTGATTGTACCCCGAAGATCCATCCATGAAGGAGAAGACCTCATGGGTTGACGTGTTATCGATCATCAGCTCGGTAACAGGAACTGGGAAGTCATCTTTCGGACAAGCTTTGTTGAGGTCACTGTTCACACCATAATATTGTATTTTATATTCCCCATTCTTATGTATTTTACAATGAAAACAGGTGCTTTTGACCCATGTCTGCTACATGTTACAGGTTACAGGTTCTTGGAACGAAAACAGTGAAAAAGACAAAAGACGACACAAAAAGAGATTTTTGACCAACAAATAGGAAGATCTTAGTAAAGCCCAGCAGAAGAACGGTTCACCATCAACAAGGCAACTCAAGATCCAAATTTGTAAGAAAGACGGTTAAAAGATCCATTGCAAGGTGTTCACTGACGATCTGGAATTAATGCAGAAGCCCGATTGAAAATATGAATAAAGAACCAGTAAGCCCAGAGTAATACCAAGAAGCCCAGGAAATTCCATCATGAGATCGCATTAATGGGCCGCGGAACCGCGGCCCAAAGCCCACTAAGGCCGCGGATCCGCGGCCTTTTTGAAGGTTCATGGAAAGAAATTTCTTGCAGATTGTTCAGGAAGCTATGGAAAGATTTCTTGGGGCTATATTTGTAATTGTAGACATGCGGTTCAAGATGTAACCTAGGGTTTCCTATTCTCTATAAATAGGAACTCTAATCATTGTAATTTCTTATGCCTCCCTTCATTAATAAAATTTAGAAATCTTTTGGAGAGCATCGGTGCCTCTCTTTAATTCAGAAATTCAGATCTGACAACCCTGCTTTGATGTTTGGAGAGAGCCATCTGTAAGTAATTTAATTTCTTGCCCTAGAGTATATTTTAATTCCTTGCCCTAGGTAGATTTAATTTCATGCCCTAGGAACTTGTTTAGGGTTTAGCTTTTGGGAAGGATTTTGAGAGATGGGATCTCTCATCCCTTTCTTACCCATCAAATATTTACAATAGGACTCCATGCATACATGCACATACCGCTCCCTACGGCACTCTATCCCTTGAGGTAGCGGTGATACCGTAGTATAAAGGCCCGGGTGTGATGTTTTCCATGGAGGTTAGGGTAAGGATCTCTAAAGGAAGGACAAGAACCTAGAGGAAGGAACACCTTCCCGAACGGATCTAATCCACTTTATTGATAATTACCATAACTCCTCACAGATCTTCATTCGGGTAAAGAAAGCGTTGAGATTTACTACCATTTCCAAATCATCCCTAAACCTAGCCCTAGCAAGAATAGATTTAGTTAATTGCACTAGAATAATTAGGTTTTTAGATTTAATAACTCCGAACACCCTTCGGAATTAACTCGTAAGAACGAATCGGAAATTCACAACATCCCTGTGGACCGACCCGTACTCACCGGCTAGCTGCAAAGCGACGCCGTTCTTGATTGCGGTAATTATATTTTTGATCGTAAAATCCCAACCAATCAAATGGCGCCGTTGCCGGGGATGGCGTAGAAATTTCCTTTTTGCAATTTCGGGTTAATCATAAAATTTAAAAAATCATAAAAATCTAAAAAATCATAAAAATATAAAAATATATAATCTGTTATTTTTGGAAGGGATACTTTGTTGTGTGAATTTTTGCAGGATATACAAAATCGGATCTGGAAATTTCCAGAAACCAAAACAGAAAATAAAATATCGGAACAGAAGAGATTTTGAACAACAGAACAGTGCAAATTTTTTGGAGCAGTGAACCCCCCATACTGCCGCGATTCCGCGGCCAAAACCCACCTTAGGCCGCGGAACCGCGGCCGTCTAGTCGAATCAAAGCACCATAATTTTTCTGGGGCAGTGTTCAGTCAATTTGACCGCGAAATCGCGGTGGGAGCCACGTTTTGCCGCGGAAGGGCGGTGGAATAGTGACGTCATCTGACCAACTTTGCACTGTAAGCTCCTCTGTTATTTCTCTTCTGTAATTTTTAATAAATTTTCTGAAAATTGCCTGCAGGATTTTGTGCACATTAAAAATATATTCCCTTCCAAATAACGATCTTGTGCAGGATTTTTGGGCCCCGCTTAAACTAAATTGATTGCAAGAAATATTTTGTTGTTGCATATCATTTCTCGAATATCTTTTTGCAACAATTCTTTCCACATAAAGATTCTTGTGATATGCTTAAAATAATAATTGATTGCAAGTAATATTTTGCTGTTGCATATCTTTTCTATAAAATATTTGGCTGTTGCATATCTTTTCTCTATAATCTTTTTGCAACAAAAATTTTTCCAAATAAAGAGAGAGAAAAAAATCAATGAAAAATGAAAATAAAAAGGACAAATATTTTATATAGCTTGCAAAATTTTTTTAACCGCAAATAAATCCTTGCACAACAAACTTTCTTTCATTTTCCCCTTCTTTTAACATGGGTACCCCACATAATAAATCATTAGCCGAACTTTGGTATCCCGAACCTAATTTTGCGTCATACGTCAATTTGTTCGGTCAATTTAAAGACGATCCCTCCTTACCAAAAATATCTTTGAAAGATCAAATAGAGGCGTCTAGGAGAAATAGTTTGACTTTTCAACCCACTTTGTGTCAACCGAGTCAACCTTTATCACCTACATATGTTGATACCACTTCTTCAAGTCCTTCTGTCACTCCTAGGCCGATGTCCATTGCTGAGCATATTGCTCAATCTCGCAGTCGATCTTTCACCTCTCTCCACTCATCTAGTTTTAGGGATCCGCACGATTATTCACCTTTTTATCCATATGTTGACCCATCCCTGCCCAACCACCCACTTCCTACAAGTCATACCCGACCTTCCCACCTTCACTAGACACCGTTTCTACACAACCATTAGGGAGTTTCACATATCCACACGATTTTGAATCTTTTACCGAAACCCCCTCACTACCCAAGTCTAGTTTGGAAGAGTCGTTGGAGGCATATATTGCTGCAACAAATAAAATGATGAGGAATGTGGAGGCGTCCATGGCCGCCCTTATGCAACCTAGTGAACAGGTAGCTAGTGTCCCGCTAGCTCCAAATTTTTCAATGTATGAGGCGGCAGTTGGACAGAGTGAGAATGAGAGAGGATTTTCAAATCAAACCTACCCTTATCCAATTGAAGCCCACAACTCCTGTTTGCCATCGATTGCCCTAAATAGTTCACCTGTTGAAAATAAAAATGAGTTGTGTGATTTTGTAGTGTTTGATTTGCCAGATTGTGAGGAACCCATTTCGAGTGAAACCGCACCTAATCCTTTCGATCTTTACATCTCCACTCTAGAACCTAAATTGATAGATATCCATACTTTTGATGAGGTGTCTAAAGAAATTGATTTTCACTTGATTGAGGATATAGACGCCGGGAATATTTCGGATGATGAACATGTCGATTTGCTTGAAATTTTATGTTCAAATCATCATCCTGAGTTATTAAATGTTTCTCCCGAATCTCATATGCGTCTAGATTTTGATGATAATGGCATGGATGAGTTGAATATTGAGGATAGTATCGAGAAGAGTCTTGAGGATAATATTGAGGTTGAATCATTTTTGTTTGATGTGTCTGATTTTCCAATTCATCCTCCTGAACCTTTGACTGTTATATCACCCTACCTCCTTCCCATCGTTCCGACCCCGCTTGAGGACTGTGAGCTTGAAAGATTTTCCTTTGAATCCGATACTGTTCTCATAGATGATAACACTTACGAGTGTTTCACTTTTTCGGACGATATTGATGACTCACCTCCCGAGTTTGAGTCCTTTACATTTTCAGATGAGCCATCAGACTCGGTTGATTATAGTGGTTTCGAACCATTAATGGAATCTTTCAAGTTCGAAACAGTTTACTACGGTGAGAAATATACTATCCCTAATTCACTCCCTTTCGTCTCTCCGATTGTCCCGACCGTACAAATGACCGTAACGCTTTCATCTCCGATACCAAGTTTGGCGTACCCATGTTTTCTTGCGAATCTTGAGGGATTTGATCCCATTTCTCGACGAGTAGATAGGTTAGCGCAATCTCTTATAACATATCGGTCATCACATATTGCGCTAATTTATTCACTCAATTTACACCCTCAAGATCGTACTCCACTTTCTTCTTTTCGCCATTCTTCTCCCCCACCGAGACCATATTCTACCATTCTTCTTTCCACACGGTCTCACATGCTTCTCATTTTCTTGCACCAACTCTACCATTTCCACGATAAGATTTTTAAATGGTTGGTACTAACTTTTAGCTTGTGCAAGGCCAAGCTTAAGTTTGGGGGAATCTTTGTATATATGTAAATATTTTTTGTTTTCTTTTCTATAAAAAATAAAAAAAAATTCAAAACATTAAAAATATAAAAATTATAAATAAATAAACAAGGGAGTGCCGGTATTTTGACCCTCTTGGTTTAGCATGACAGTGAGGACACTGTCAAGTTCAAGTTTGGGGGTATGCTCGGTACGTCTTCTTCCTTCGCATTCATTTGTATATATTTTTTCATTTGCATATTTATTTGAAAACCCATAAAAATTGAAAATTTTCAAAAATTATAAAAATTATTGTATTCAATATTGGCTAATTGACTTGAGTTTGACAAATAGGTTAACTGGCTAGGAACAACTAGATCTTAGACTTAGTAAATTAAAAACCCTAAAGATAACATTCCTTAAAGTTTAACGGTAGAAAGTATATGCCTTGTAGTTTATTTAGAAATAGGCAAATTTTGGGTTCACTTCTTGGGCTAAGTCAAAACAAGAGAAGAGTATTGATGCTTTTATTAGAGTATAAGTTTGAAAAATAGTTCCTGGCTTAAGTCTAGATTCTGAAAACGTATACCCTACAATTTGCACAATCACGCATCTTGAAACTTGGAATAGTAGAAGAGACCTTGAAATGCTCTTGTCTAAAGTCCTTAGTACGATGAAAATAAAAGAAAAAAATGTGAATGAAGAATAAAAAAATGGACACTGGTTTTTGTGATTACTTAAGGCTGCAAAAATAGAAAAATATTTAGCGAGGGTGCTTCATCACCTAGTGCCTTAGACCAACTGGTTTGGGAGTCACTGCTAAAGCCTTGGGTGTTGCAAGACTAGGAATTACGCTTTAAAGTGCAAACATATCTTGTAATCGGTTGTTGGTACCTCAAGAAGTATTAACGGTCGCATGAAGGATGTGTAAGCAAAAATTCACCAATTAATAAGTACTTTGGACAACGGACAAGGGTATGATTGCTTGATTTGAATTTTCAAGTGCAGGGGTGATTTATACACACACGTGGGGATATATGATTGGAGTTTAGATAAGAGAAAGGAATGAAGAATAGAACTTGTATCTTTAATGGAGTTGATAGAAATTCCTAAGTGGAAATGGAACCCTAGAAGGAAAACTTAGGAAATGCCGAAAGCTAAGTAGATCTGCATGATATATATGATCTTAAGTTAAATAATGAGGAAGTGTGAAGAATATGGGTAGATAATTTGCGAGTCAAAAGATAATAGAATTCCTTGTTAGAAAACCTAATTGGAGAACTAAATTCAATGGGCCGAGTTGATAGGATTTTGTGGGTGTAATCCGCTGAAAACCCTCAGGAGACAACACTCCTCCTACTAGGGACACCTAGAGGTTTAACGGCTTGTTGCACGAGCTCAGTGCAATCGCGTTTCCCTGCGAAAGTGCGGTTAGTTTTTTTGTAGAGAATAAAACAATAAGTTTGCTCGAGGACGAGCAAAAGATAAGTTTGGGGGTATTTGTTCACACCATAATATTGTATTTTATATTCCCCATTCTTATGTATTTTACAATGAAAACAGGTGCTTTTGACCCATGTCTGCTACATGTTACAGGTTACAGGTTCTTGGAACGAAAACAGTGAAAAAGACAAAAGACGACACAAAAAGAGATTTTTGACCAACAAATAGGAAGATCTTAGTAAAGCCCAGCAGAAGAACGGTTCACCATCAACAAGGCAACTCAAGATCCAAATTTGTAAGAAAGACGGTTAAAAGATCCATTGCAAGGTGTTCACTGACGATCTGGAATTAATGCAGAAGCCCGATTGAAAATATGAATAAAGAACCAGTAAGCCCAGAGTAATACCAAGAAGCCCAGGAAATTCCATCATGAGATCGCATTAATGGGCCGCGGAACCGCGGCCCAAAGCCCACTAAGGCCGCGGATCCGCGGCCTTTTTGAAGGTTCATGGAAAGAAATTTCTTGCAGATTGTTCAGGAAGCTATGGAAAGATTTCTTGGGGCTATATTTGTAATTGTAGACATGCGGTTCAAGATGTAACCTAGGGTTTCCTATTCTCTATAAATAGGAACTCTAATCATTGTAATTTCTTATGCCTCCCTTCATTAATAAAATTTAGAAATCTTTTGGAGAGCATCGGTGCCTCTCTTTAATTCAGAAATTCAGATCTGACAACCCTGCTTTGATGTTTGGAGAGAGCCATCTGTAAGTAATTTAATTTCTTGCCCTAGAGTATATTTTAATTCCTTGCCCTAGGTAGATTTAATTTCATGCCCTAGGAACTTGTTTAGGGTTTAGCTTTTGGGAAGGATTTTGAGAGATGGGATCTCTCATCCCTTTCTTACCCATCAAATATTTACAATAGGACTCCATGCATACATGCACATACCGCTCCCTACGGCACTCTATCCCTTGAGGTAGCGGTGATACCGTAGTATAAAGGCCCGGGTGTGATGTTTTCCATGGAGGTTAGGGTAAGGATCTCTAAAGGAAGGACAAGAACCTAGAGGAAGGAACACCTTCCCGAACGGATCTAATCCACTTTATTGATAATTACCATAACTCCTCACAGATCTTCATTCGGGTAAAGAAAGCGTTGAGATTTACTACCATTTCCAAATCATCCCTAAACCTAGCCCTAGCAAGAATAGATTTAGTTAATTGCACTAGAATAATTAGGTTTTTAGATTTAATAACTCCGAACACCCTTCGGAATTAACTCGTAAGAACGAATCGGAAATTCACAACATCCCTGTGGACCGACCCGTACTCACCGGCTAGCTGCAAAGCGACGCCGTTCTTGATTGCGGTAATTATATTTTTGATCGTAAAATCCCAACCAATCAGTCACGGAAGTCCACGCAGATGTGCACTATCCCATTTTTCTTCATTACCAGAACTATATTGGCGATCCAGTCAGGGTATTGAACTTCCTGGATGAAGTTGGAGTCAATTAGCTTCTTGACTTCGGCGTTGATACTCATCTCGAGTTCGAGCCGCATTCTTCTTAGCGCTTTCTTGACTGGCATAATATCCGGCGATATAGCCAGTTTATACACCGCTATTTCTGAATCTAGTCCCGGCATCTCGGAATTGTTCCACGCGAAGCAGTCTTTATACTGCATAAGCACGTCCTTTAGTATGGTCACCTGTGTTTCAGACAACAGCTCACTGACGAACGTTGGCCTTGGATTGTTTTCCTCCCCTAAGTCAATTTTCCTCAGATTATCGGCCGTGGTGTGTATCCCATCTTCCAGCTCTTTTGGCGCCGGTGGAAATCCTGAGATTACCTCATCCTCGTCTGCGAAGCAATGGGAGAGGTCATCCATATTCTCGTGCTCCCCCTTCTTTGAGAATGTTATCACGTGGCAGGTACGAGTTCGTTTCCAAGCTCGATATTGATCTGGATTTACTCTCGCAATATAGGTTGCTTTTGGCTCATGCCTTCGTGGTAGGGTTACCATCCAACTGTCAGATAGAGCAAACCTGCCTTGCTGATACCGGTCTTCGGCCCAGTCTTTGAAGGTAAAGCAGTCTTCAAGAGGATGTCCTACTGCTCGGTGGTAAGAGCAATAAGCTGAATGATGGACCTCATTTACTTGTTTGGGGTACCGAGACTCCGGGAGCGTCATCATTTGATACTTCATGACAAGGTTTCCTTGTCTTGTCTTGAGGGAAAGAGTATTCCCGACCCATCTTCTTCATAAAAGACATATTCCAGCTAACTTTTTCTTGATCACGTGTCTTCTTGGATTCGTTGTTTTTGAACGTCATTCCCGTTCTTCACCTTGTTGTTACCTCTGCGTCGGGCTTTTCCCTTGCCATGAGAACGTACAGCGGGCTGAGGGTGAAGGGCATCGTAATCTTCTCTTTCCGTAGATTGCTAAATGAGACGTTGCATCCTGGCTTTCTCGTAAATGGCCATTTCGCGGCTGTGGTCATTCTGAACCTTTTGACCTGCTTCCCTTATTAGCTTGCCAATCTGTTCTTTGAATGAAGGACTTGGTATTCTTACGGCGGGATTTCACTTTGGTTCAATATCAGCGCTATCTGTAAGAGCATTCCCTTCTCCACCAGAGTCGTTTATAACATGGCGGCCATGGAATCGCTCCGTTTAATCGACCGAACGTATCCAAGCCCAGTCATTTCCATCATCTCGTTGGGCATCTTTCGCTGAGTCTCGGGAATGTCCCAAACCTTGTTGTAGAACTGGGCTTGTCGAGTGGTTTGTTTGAACGGTACACCTTGGCATCTTAATAGACTTTTCAATCCCTTTGCGTACGGATTGGTTGAAGCCTGTCGTGCGCAAGTTCGGCACCATGCTAGACTTCTTCCTTCACTTTGGTCTCCGTAGATAGATAGAAGAGGATCACCTTTTCACCTCTTTGCCTAGGAGGGACGTAGAAAGTCTGCAGCTCTTGCACACCGTATGAATCAAGCGCATCAAGTTCCCTGTAATGCCGCTGCGGAACCATGGTGATTTGTAAACTCTGATCAGTGAAGGTTTATGCTGACGGGTGGACGGAGAACACTGCATTGGTCTCGTTCTCATAGTCACTGCCGAAGACAAAATAGGGGTAGATAGTCCGGGCATGTTGCCTTGGGATTGCCCCGAGTAGACTATCTCTTCATCTTCCTCGGTATCGCTCCCAAAGACCAGGATAGTGGCGACAGCTTTTTGTTGGTTCTCCGGTTTACGACATCTTTCCGTGTCTTCGAAGTCTGGTAGGAAGTACTTGGCGTCTTCATATTTGCGGACTTCATTTACGGAAAATGGGTTTAGCTTCACTGTAACTGTGTAGTCGAGGCCATCTTTGAAGTACTTCATACACTGATGTTGTGTAGAAGGGATGATGTTGTACTCGTATAACCAAGGCCGGCCGAGCAGAGCGTTATAGCAAGTCTTGGCGTCAATGACATGAAATTTGATGTCAGTGATGAGCATCCCAAAGCGTAATGTCAGTATCACAGACCCAAGCATCCATGATGACTGCGATTCGAACCCGGAGATGGTAATTTTGTCCCGAGCCAGGTGCTGAACGTTCATGCAGATCTCCTTCAGTACCTTCACGTTGAGAAGGTTGACAGAGGACCCGTTGTCGACCAGGATCTTCCCTATCTTAATGTCGTGGCAGTACCCGGTGACATATAGAAAATAGTTGTGCTCGCACGTTCCGAGGAGGAGATCTTCATCGCCGAATGTGATATCAGCTGTATGAACCTCTGTTGGCTCGTCCTTCATCTTTTCTTCCATAAAGAAAGCTTGGAACCGATCAGGCTCTTGCAGTGCCTTGATCAGAGAATCTCATGCCTCTTTGGATAGGAGGAGAGCATCCAGTATGCTCAGTTATGAGGGTATCTTCCTCAGGTATGCCAGGACATTGTAATCCACCTTGTTTTCCTTAGGCGGGTCTTTGGCTGTAAGCTCTTTGACGACTCTGTCATCGAGGGCAATTTCCTCAGGGACTTTTTCCTTTCCCTTGTCTCTTTTGCTCTAACCTTTGTTTGTTGGCTTGAGGTTCTTCTCAGGCAACGTGCGGTTACGTAGCTGAATGTTCTCGCATTTCTTCTCCTCCTCTTCTTTTCCAGAGGTGGATTCTTTGAAGAGAGGGACGAGGGTTATTTCTCCCTCGGAATCGCTCCCGAATGTGAATTACCCTTTGTCGAACTGGTATCAACCATATAACATTTCCCAGTCGTTTTTCCGCGCCCATCTGTTGCACTTTTTCACTGTCGACGAGCTTCATGCTTTATCCTCTTGAAGTGTTGTCGATGGTCAACGTATCTCTGCCACCACTTCTTGAAGGCACTGCACTCTTCGGTGGGGTGTGTAACCTTCCGATGGTATAAGCAGTAGTTCGGAGGTATATCCGCTTCGTCAAGGCACGTACTCCCAAGAGTATTTCCTTCGAAAGGGGGCAGCTTCATTCCCATTGACAAGGCTTTGGCGAACCGTTCCCCGTCTTAAACCTGCTTTTGTCTGTCGCGGGTGTGCTTCGATCTGGTTGGAGTACCTTATGACTCTTCCTTGCCGCAGCCTCATCATCCTGACGCCGACGCTTGCCCTTTTCATATATGGCTATTTCAAGCTCTCGGTTAGCTTTGCTCTTTTGAAGGGCTTCGCTTAGCAACATGTCAATCAAGTCGTCTGACGGCTCTAGGGATTTTTTCACTGGTCCTACCCTCAGCTTTTCTATGCCGTTTTCTGGCTCTGGGGGAGTCTCTTCGTTTTTTAACGATGAATGAGAGACCATGTGGCAACTCGGTACACAATCCTCGGTTTCTTCTAATGAGTTGTTCCCCTCAGCATTGTCACTGTCTCCGTTCTCCAGGATATGGTTGAGAAACTCGTCGAGAGTGATTGGGGTCCGCACCTTCTGGTTGTACTCCTCCAGTGCGTTGATGTATTTTTGCAGATCCGTACGACTGTCGTCGAGCTGCACGGGCTTCTTGGTCTTCTTCTTTTTCTTCGAAGACTTTGAAGGCTTGACCTGAGTGTCTTGCCCATCGTTACCAGCTTTCGGTGTTGGACGCGGTTTAAGCACCCCCTCAATGACCTCAGGCTCTAGCGGGCTTTTCCACTTGATCGCTGGACATGCTTGAAGTTCCTTCAGCATTCTTTTAGTTTTACCTAAAAGGACAACTTCCCACGAAGCTTCTTCTACAAACGAGCATGATGCCCCTGGCGTGTCACATATTTTAGAAGCGTGCTTCTGTGGTGGGTTCACCTTCCAGTTTTCGGACAGCGCAAACTTGCCTTGTTGGTACTGGTCTTCGACCCAATTTTTGAAAACGTAGCAATACTCAATTGGATGGCCCAATACTTTATGGTAGGAGCAGTAGTTGGGACTGTTGACGTCACCAGGCTGCAAAGGACGTCTTGGATCCGGCAGAGTGATAAGTCTATTGTGCACTGCCAATTCGAACAGTCTCCTCGTTTTATCTCAGGGAAATGAGTAAGGATGTCCTAGCTTCTCTTCGAAGGATCGGGGTAGGCGTGTGTCGCTTTGGCGAGCAACCGGTTTCGGGTCAATTGGTTGTTGTTGAGTGTTGGCAACGAAGTTCGCTTTCCCTTTGCCCTTTTCATTCCGAGGATCCGTTTTTGAAGAGGACGGCATATGGCCCATCTGGTTCATTTGGGCAAGCTTGTCGATCAAGGCCTGAAAGGTGGTCGGCTTGAAGAACATCATAAATTGGGATATAGTCGCCTGAGGATCAAGGGTCCCTACGAACATTCCCACGGCAGGAGCTTCTTCTATGCGTTGTTCGCATTTTGACCATAGGTTCCGCCACCGAATTGCGTATTGAACCCAGGTCTCTCCTGGCTTCAACCTAGCATTGATTAATGTCGTGATTGGGGTGTGCTCGCTTACGCTTGCGAACCACTGTGTGAATAGTAATTCCATCTCCATGAATGTTTTGACAGAATCATTTAGGAGCTCGGAATACCATTCAAATGTCGTCTCCGACATCGGAGGGTCTTCGGCTGGTGGTTCCGGCTGGACCATCATCCCAACCATGTCTTGGAATAGAAGCGCCATCTGCTTTATATTAGCAGCCTATTCTGCGGCCTCCTTATCCTTCTTTTCGAGCACCCTTCGCAAGAACTCGGTGTCGGTCTCTTTTTCCTGGCACTGCTCAGACGTTAATTCCAGGCTTTCTTTTTGCCCAGTGAGTGCTGCCATTTTCGTCAGCATCTCCTGGAGCTTTTATTGCTTCTCCTGAGCTTTCGTCAATGACCGGGTTTATAGTCGATGACCCATGGAAGTACAGTTTTCCTCTTTCCCGGAAGCCATGTACACCGTGTGCACGATCATTCCCCCAGACTTGGGGCGTTTGGATCCATCACCTTTAGGATTTGCCGCCGGCGGTGGGAGATTCTTTGGCCTTCTCTTTTTGTGAGAAGTCAAAGTTGAAGGAGCTCTTGTAATAGGCGCTTGAGAAGCCCCATGCTACATGCTAGAGGGATGACTTTCCTCTTTTCAAACCTTCATTTTCTCATGTCGACGAGAGTAGTTCTTGTTGATCACAGAATTCTGGACTTTCCGCCAGACTCTGTGGATTCGGGAGGACAGCCGATGAGGGGGCTACTCCGGCTTCTCCTGTACCATGTTCTCAACATGTGGGAGCGATTTCTTCAACACCACGGTCGGAGAGTTCTTTCGCACCCTCCTAAGCAGATCAAAGCTGTTCCCGGTTGAAACAGCAGTGTCAACTTCCACCATTGGAGCTGGTGGAGTAAGTCCAAATGGGGAGTTGCCCCCAGCTTTCCTCACTCGGCGACAGTAGCAAAGTCGAGCATGCCTTGCAGATAGGATTGCCTCCGTTGTGGGAGTGGCTTCGTCATGCCCCCTTCTTTGACAAAGGGCTACTGCTGGTGCCAGCCTGCCGAAGACTGACATCCGTTGAAAGGGGACGGTCAATCTTTCGAAGGCCGAATTTCTGGTAGGGGGAGCTTTTTTGACAACTTCACTCGTAGCAGGAGTTGGAACGGCCATTCTTGCAAAGACCAATCGTTTAGTAGGAGAAGCCCCTTTGACGACTTCATCTGCCAGAACTGGAATGGTTATCCACTTTGAGATAACCCCTTCAGGTATTGCAAGCCTCTTTGCGGGCCCATTTGAGCCTTGGCTCAACCTGTCAAAGACTGAGGTGGCAGACTTGGACGACCCATTGAGGGGGCCGTGGTGGTTGTAATTCAATCAAAGACCGACTTCTTTGGAGCTTCCTGTAATGGCAACGGGGCGCTGAAGCTTGTCGGTGGGAACATGGTCCTGAAGAACAATCCAGTGGTGGCTGAGTCACCTATTCCACTGGCATTGCAAATATGGAGGACGCTTGGGGCTCTTAAGTCACTCCTCTAGTCAGGGCGGAGCGGGAATTGCTGTTGCAGTTGGTGCAGTTGGAAGCCATTGATGTTCACTTTTTCTTTCTGCACAGGAGCAAGACACCAAATCTTAGTACCTCGAATCCAAGGGCAACCATAGCAAACCGTGATTTGTTCGCGAATACGACCCACGGAATGTAGAGTGGAAAGAGGAAAAGGTCCCACCGGGTATGCCAGAATCTGTTCACCGCCAAAAGACGCGACCGGGACGTTAGGACGTCTGGCCTGAATTTTGGGGGCAGATGCTAGTTGGATTTATCTGTCCACCTCTCCGAAGATTCCAAGTTGATTTATGGCACCTTGTATCGGAGGTTTGGACGGATGCGGCCGTTGTAGCAGACTTCGTCAGAGTCCCCCTCATTGTAAGAGGTTTTTAATTGTGGGGACGCTCTTCCCTGCAGGCGCAAGCCCCTGCAGTTAATTACGTTACCGTGTAGCGATAACCACTTTCTCCTGCTCCAGAAGGTCACTTCGTGTCATGCGTGTTTGTTTTATTTTTGGTTGCCCGTAGATTGTATACGGAGACTAATTTATGTTGTCGCCCGTCGGGCGTGGATTAGTCCAAATCCGTATATTCTTATATTTGGGTTTAGGTTGATTTTAAGAATCTTTAATCTCATTTTAGATTAAAATTAACTTAAATGTTTGTTGAGGATACGTTAGTCTAATTTTAGACTAAAATCTACTCAATGGGGTTTTAGGATCATTCAAATCCAACAAAAGAGCATTTGGGCTCCCTTGTTTTAGTTTAAGGACATTACGGTCCGTTGTTAGTTTAAGGACGTTTCACTCCGTAGCTAGTTTAAGGACGTTGCGGTACGTTGTCTCCATTTTGGGAAGTGCATCCAAAGGCAGTTGGTTATCGGGACCCACCACCTCTCTGAAGACGATGAGGAATTACAACGATATATATCAGAGGTGTAGAGAGATGTACGCTTGAACCAAATTCCAGATTGAGGGGAGAGATCATAGTGGACCATCTAAGAATCATTAGCCATTTTTGGGAGACTAAGATTAACTTAGGAGATGTAGGATGGACATCATTCTGATCAATTAGTTTGGGAAGTCATCAGCATAGAGGCTCGGTCTATTTGGAGATCCAAGATATTTTAACCTCAGGAAAACTTAGCCAATTTGGGGCTCAAGTTGGCTTCTTATACTATTAAACACTAATATATGCTCGGTGCTCACGTCCTCCCATGTGAGACTCTAAAGCAGTGTTAAACACTGAAATTTAGGGCACTCACGTGTGGTACGTGAGGCGCCTGAAAGTTGGTGCTGTACACTTGGGTCCAAATCCACATCTGTATATAAGTGTTAAACACTTAATTCTTGTGGCCATCACGCGTGGGCACGTGAGGCACCCCAGAGTTGGGCACTGCTTCTTTAGGCTTATTCCTTCTTCTTTTTATAAGTGTTAAGCACTTAGCTCATATAATGCTCACGTACGAACACGTGAGGTACTCAAACTGTGAGCGCTGTCTTTGGATTTTTCCTCTTTTCCATATGAGTGTTAAGCAACTGTTTGGGAGTCACGTGAGAACACGTGATTCAATCTCAGTCATTCCTTTTTGTTCATCGGAGGTGCTCACGTGGGAATACGTGAGCTCTCGTTATAGCGTTGAACGCTAATGAATCGCCAGTCTTTTCTTTTATATGCATAGAGATTTTGATCTGAGTTTTAAGAATTTCAGGTCCCTTGTTTTATAAGAATTAAATTCTTTTACAGGGTTAAACCCTAGTTTTATCAGAGAAATTAAATTTCTATATACTTTTGGAAGAATTAAATTCTTTGAACTCAATTCTTTCCCCTAAGTTTTGAATCTGCATAACAGAATCTCTCCGGTGAGAATTAAATTTTCTACTTGTGGGGAGATCTGCTTCTGCAGACCTCAACTAGAGGAAGAACTAAGTTCTTGTATGAAGGGTTAAACTCTTAAAGAAGAGATAAGATAATCTCAGTACTTTTTTCTTACCTAGGATTTTTTTTGCTTAAGAAGGGGATCTTCTTCCTATAGAGAATTGAATTCTCTTTTTCTCTTTTTCTTTTATTTTTCAAAGCTTATCTGGGGTTTCTCTGTGTGTTCTCCTCCTCTCCTCGCTCCTATTTATACGAGAAGAACAAGAATCAATTTATTAAGAGAATCCCTCATTGAGAGATCATGATTGATTCTATAATCTTTTAGATCAACCGGTGAATTTTATTCACCGTTGGATTTTTTAATCCAAATACTCTCTGTTTAACAGAGAAGATTTCTTATTTTTTAACCAGATTAGGAAATATTTTCCTAAGATATAATTTTATTCCATCAGACGATCACCGTTGGATCTTTGATCCAAAGGTCTTTCGTTTAACAACAGAGAAGATATTTCTGTTTTAATGAAGATCAGGGATATATTTCCCATATATATAGAATTTAATTCTATCAGATAGTTTAGAAAGATTTAAGGAAATATTTTCCAAATAGGATTTTGATTCTTTTATTTAGAATTTAATTCTATCAGCTTGGAAGGTGTTTAGGAACACTCACGTGTAGCACGTGACCCCCACAGAGTTAAACTTGTTTGCTTATATGCAACAGCCTAAAAAGGGCATCACGTGTTAACACGTGAGCTTCTCTGGCCTACTATTTGTTTTAATATGGAGCCTATATAATTTGTATATAGATGCTCATGTGCTTACACGTAAGGCTCAATTTTATCCTGTCAATTGTTTTAAACGCGGCGTCTATAATCTTTCTATACAGGCGCTCACGTATGGGCACGTGAGGCTCCATTAGTGGGGAATTTTCCCTATCCCTTTTTCTCTCTCTTTTTTTTATAAGGGAGTAATAACTATTATCAAAATATCTATTTTAATTATATTATATAAATATTCTAAGTTTTCCCAATTAAAAGAATCACCATTACATGAAAATACCATCCAAACACAAAACAATACCGATATTTCAATAAAATACCATATACTATGAAAACTAGGTTATACTCACTAGAAATTTCACTTTTATAAAATATACATCTATGAAAACCCTAAAGACGATAATTAAATACTTGAGGTGTATTTTGAAATTATACCAAAACTATTTTACATAAAATCCTCTCAAGTTATGCTAAATTACAATAAGGACTCTAGTAAATATATGTTTAAGCGGGACCAATTCTCTTAAGCCTCAGCGAGCCGGAGAATGTAGGCGCTTGCCTATCTAAGGTAGACAATCTAACAAACGGTGTTATCAACACGGTAATTATCTTTGAAAAAGACACAAATCCTGCTGTCCATGTGCAGCAGTTACCGATAACATTAAAACAATCATGTAACATTTTCAAAAATATAAAATATTAATTTTGGGAATTTTTATAATTTAATATTATTTTATTGATTATTTTAATATTAAATCTATAATTAAATGCAAATAAATAGGAAAAATTTGGGAAAAATTTTGGAAAATTCTAAGATAGGGTAAATTAGTGAATTATGACATTTTTAAGTTTTTGTGATTAGTTTGACACTAATTTAGTGCTAATCGCGATTAAAATCGCTAATCGGGTTTTTCGGCAATTTTGTGCAAAACTAGCACATATCATTTTTCTCACACTTGTGCATTTTCTTTCATGATATTTGGGGTTTACTATTTTTGTGAGAAGGTTTATGGTTTAAAGAGATAAAGGAAAAGAAAAGAGAAAAGGAATAAAGAAAGAGGGTAGTTGAGAGAGAGAGGTGGACCATTGACCAAACCCTTAGTCATTGTTTTTCTCCTCTCATTTCTCCCCCTCTCTCCCATGCTTGCTGCTGCTGCCCCTTCTCCATCTTCCTCCCCTCTTCAAGTCCTCACTTCATCTCAAAAATCACTCCAAAACCCCAATCTCCTTTCATTAAAATTGTGCGAAATCCCTAGATCTACACATGAAGCTAAAGAAGCAAGGATTTTGGCCACTAGGAGCAACTCAAGAATTTTCTTGAGTTGCTAATGGAGATAATTTCTGAACCATTAGCTTAATTATAGCCTTTCCTATAACCCCATGTTAAGGTTTAATCGATATTGTGTGATATTATGGACTTGGTGAAAACCTAGTTAGGGTTTGAGAGGAACTTGTGTTGTATTATGAAATTGAGCTCAGTAGAGGTCTTACCAACACCCTAGTGTTTGAATTGGAACCCAAACCTGAAGCTAAAACCAGAATACGGATTTTAGAAACCAATATCGGGAAAAAACTGGAATCTGTCAATGTGATTGAGAATCTGCTAACACCCCGAGACCCCTAAAATAATATTGAGTGGACAGTAAGATGTGCAGGCACCAGAGAGGCAACACCCAAAACCCTAGCTCCCCACTCCACCTTGAGGCCGCCGAAATCCCCTTTCTGGCCGCAAATTGCGGCCAGACCAGTGAGGAATCTCCTCGTTTTCTGTGCACAGCCCCAGTTCCTGTAGTGTTGACCCAGGGTACTTCTAATTTTGACAGATTCTTTCTAGGGTAAAATCTGGGACATATATCCTAAGTTGCTATTTTGGATTCGTGTTTCCGTATTCCGTATCTTTGATTCTGAAATGGTGGAATGTGTTTTGCCTCGACTATCTGTCGTTTATACGACGATATAGAGGATTTATTGATGGTTTTGAAGGCGTGCCATAGGTTCTCACCTATAGGCCCCCCTTATCGTATCGTTTTGGATTTCATGCGCCGTTTTAGCTTGGATTTGGTTTTAATGCGCATATACGATACTTTGTTGTGTAGGTACCCATGAAGACTTCGGGACGACAAGCAAATGCATGGTGATGTCCGCAAATGATGATGCAAGGTGAGTAGATTATATCTACAGGGGGAAGTCGGGTGAATGGCGTATAGCACCCCCGCAGTCCGTAGATAGATTACTATGTAGTTATTGTGATAATAGGTGTATTATGGATAGTGTAGGGTTAGAAGTGACTAATGTAGTCATAGTCGCGAACCCTAGGATAGAATTACACCTACACACACACACCCTTGCATATTACTTGTACTTGCACGGTGTTTGATGATATGGGATGACTTTGGAGATGAGTCGATGATGTGGGCTTGGTGCCACGAGATCGGTGATTTGATATGATTCATATTTGGGATATGACTTGTGATTCTTGCGGGCTTGGGTTATGTGTTTACCCCCGCATGCATACTTTATTGATGGTATCGATTTGTACTAGACATAGAGTAGTACCCCCAGATTATATGATCTGATTATAGTGATACCTGTTATGTGACGAGATAGTGAGATGTTGACCTGTACCCAGCTTTTGGGGATGCCGTACGATGATTTACCGTACGAGCCGATATTGATGATAGATCCGCACTCATAACTCGAGGATTCTTACGATATGACATTGAGGCGGGATCACCGACTATATATCTATATATATATACATTGACTCAGATTTAGGTGGTTTCCACACCTACCCCTCCTGATCGACCTTATACTTAGATGTAGTTTGCATAGTAGATACTTCACTGTGGTGTTGACTATTAGATTCTGCATTTTCATGCTATTCGCACTGCTGGCATATGTTCATTGCTATATTATTATCATGCTGATAGGACACCAGCACCATTATCGATGATGCGTATGTTTCACGTACACTGTTTTGCCGGCTCACACACTTCATCATCGATAATTGCCATGCCACTGCACTGTAGTACTGTTGCATTCATGATATGATTCTTGCTTGGCATATTGCACACATGTACCTGTACACAATCATAGATGATTCATTCTAAAGGAGCGATTTCCCTCGACATATGCACATTACTATTCCATGTTGCATGATTTCCGATATGATTACCTTTCTTTACATGTCGCATACATCATGGATTTATTGCATAGCACATCGCATTGGATTTATTCTTGATGTGGATTTTCATGTGATTTCTGATTTTGAGGACCGTGGGATTATTTAAGAAAAGATGCTTTATTATGAAAAACCCGGTTCCCTTGATATGATATTTGGGGCGTCGCCCCGTGTTTTCTCGGTGCTAGAGGCATGTATTGAGAGAGGGATGACCCGGACTGACGGATTCCCGATATATACTCAGAGAGAGGGCTGACCCGGAATGACGGATGCCCGATGTATTGAGAGAGGGATGACCCGGACTGACGGATTCCCGATATATACTCAGAGAGAGGGCTGACCCGGAATGACGGATGCCCGATGTATTGAGAGAGGGATGACCCGGACTGACGGATTCCCGATATATACTCTGAGAGAGGGCTGACCCGGAATGACGGATGCCCGATGTATTGAGAGAGGGATGACCCGGACGGACGGATTCCCGATATATATATACTTTGAGAGAGGGCTGACCCGGAATGACGGATGCCCGATACAGGAGGATTTACGTGTCGATGCTAGGCACGGGTTTCATGATGTTTTTCCATGATTTTGTTTATATCCTCACATTGCATACATGATGCTTATCGTCAGTGAGTGACGGGTGAACGGGTTCCACACATATACAGACTGGATTTACACTTATCATACTTCATTTGTATATATAACAGGGTATGAGGGCGCTGTTATATATACCCTTACACCAATATTAGTGGTATGGGACGCTAATATATGTGTATTGATATCATTGATATTTCTTCATATTTACTTCATGCAGACATACCTTATACTGATGACATGTTTTTACCTGAGTACCTGGCACCACCTACATGATTAGATGTTACCTTGCCACCTTATCACACTCAGATGTACTCTTGTGGATTATTACTGATCGTTGACTTAGGTTTATGTCTTGCATTCGGTTTCTGCTTGTAGATGTTTCTATTCACGAGTTGGCAACTCACCCCCGTTGTGCCACAGTTCTTGCAGGTTCTGCCGTACAGGTTTCATTGCGGCATTTCTGGCACACTACCTTCTTGCGGGTGGTTTGCTTTTGGTAGGTGGATTCTTTCGCATCAAGAACCACCATTGTATTTATTTATTTCATTGTATCTAGAATTTCCATCAACCAAAACTTGTATATTGTTTCAGACCTAGACTAGTGATGTATTATTCGACCATAGAGTCGCGCTTAGTAATATTGCGGTTTTCTTGTTGCTTGAGCTTTCTTTTGGTTCTGATCCTCGCCACTTGGCGTTGTATATTATATCATTGCGTGGTTGTGACCGTCGATTGACGAAGAGCTAGCTCCCGCTTGGGGATGCCTTTATCATTGCATATATAAATTGTTATCCTTGTTGTACCCCATTCGGGGCCAATTTTACAAAAGAAACTTTGCCGAAATTTTTAGAAAAGACTGTACTGTTTTAAATTGCATATTCGGCTTAGTTATTTAAAAACCTTGATTTCCAACATGTTTTTCTTCACTCCTTTAAACAAATTTCTTTACTTATTCTTAAAATGGTTTTAGATTTCTGGGCTTTTGGCTTACTTGGATCAGATGGAGTCCTATAGACTTCATATGGTTCAAAGGCCAGTCACGTGCTCTTTCGGGTCGTGACAAATCAGGACTTCAATTCTTGTTTAAAAGCCTGACTCAGTTCGATTCATAGTCAAATATGAAATCAATCTAACTTGAATATGATTCAAGTTAAACTACAATTTAATATGAATCCATGAATCCGTCTAATCAATCTATATTGACCGAACCGAACCATGGATATACTCCGTTTACATTACTATTTATTTACAACCATTTCATTTACCGATATCATAGTTTTGGCAAGTCTTCCATTTACTACAATACAATACAATCAGTGCAATCAATACAAAATACATTACGGGGTTTATAAAAGGGGTAGAATGGTACGGAACACGTTAAAGGTGGCACGATGTAACAACTCCAATTTTAGTGTACAAAAATTTGTTTAAAAGTTAATGTATACTTGGAGTATTTTCAATTCCTGTGAGTACTATAAGTAATTGTTTTGCTTTTTAATAGCAAGAAGGAGCTTTTAGCTCATTGGTAAGACCTTGCATTGTTGAACCAAAGCACCAGAGTTCAAATCCCATCCCCCACATTATTTTTAATTTTGTTTTCTTTAAAAGTTTTAGAAGTCCAATGGTCTACACATGTATAACTTATAAAAAACCCACGTCACACTAAAAACAAACTGTCCCAGGGAGTAAACCAACCGACGATGGACCCACGGCAGCGAGCCCCGGCCTGAATCGTCGTGACTCAGCCGGCGACTCGGTCGACTCGGCCCGCCGCCGCTGGCCGAGTTGAGTCGGATCAGCCGAGTCCCTTCTTCAACTCTCTGTCTTTTGGCATTCTTATAACTCCTGCACACTTTAAAACACCTGCACATTTCCAGAGCCTTTTAAATCCAATTAAAACCCCATTAAACCATATTTTTAATACAAATTTTATTACATTTTCAATTCAACCTTTCACCTACCCTAACCCTAATCTTACCCTATAAATACCACCCCTAAACACACCCTCCTCACTCTAAATTTCTATCCAAAACTCTCAAGAAAATTCTTAGAACTTTTGTGTGCATTTGGAGTTAGCAAAGGGCAAAGCTCCGGCGAAATCCGACGACGACCCTACGAGCTCCCGGCGACGAAATGACGCACCGGTGAATCCTACTTCCTCCTCTTCCTCTTATCTAACCTAAAAATAAGTAAGTCCTACCTCCCTCTCTCCTTTGCTATTCTAAAAAGTTCTTTTTCTAAAACCCGACGGAAGCGGAATTAAATTCGACTTACGATTCGGTTTTCTTTATAAAGTTCAATTTTCCTTAACACAACCATATTAAACTCTTATATCTTGACTATTAATCATTAACAAGACATGTTGAACAAGATTCATAGCAAAACATTTCATTTTGTAACTTTTACCGCTCTTTTTCAGTAAAATACCATGTAGTTTAGTTTCTACTTTAAAATATCATAAATCTTGCTATACCTTTAGATAGATCACGAGGTAATGACCTACCTCTTCACAACGCACATATGCAACATAGAAAAATACCTTTTGGGAATATAGAATACGGGAAAACGAAACTTTACATATAAATACCATTAGCTATTAAAACCGTTTTCTACATGATTACGTATTTTTTTAAATCTTTGCAAAGCGCCGCTACAACCCATTTTAGGGAACCCAACTGGGATGGTGCAGATTATCGCACATCCCTGGGCTTTGTAGTGCGAGATGCAGACCTCCGCAAGGAGCATTCGGTCTCGAGAGATTTAAAATACGAATATCTTAAGAAAATGAGATTTCTAGAAAATAATAAATTAAAATTATTTTATATAAAATATATATATATATATATATATATTATAAAAATACCTATTTTTGATATGATATAAATATTCCAACCTTTCTAAATCAAAAGAATCACTTTACATTAAAATACCATGAATTCCATACAAGTTCAATATTACAATTAAATACCCTATATTATGAAATTAGGTTATTTTCACTAGAAATATCACAAATATAAAATCTACATCTATGAAAAATCTAAATATGATAATTAAATACTTGAAGTGTATTTTGAAAATTATACAAAAGTATTTTTACATAAAACCCCCTCAAGTTCTCTAAATTACCCTAAGGACCCTAGTAAATATAGGTTTAAACGGGACAAATCTCTTGAGCCTCAGGGAACCGGGGAAGTGGGTGCTTGCCTATTTAAGGTAGACAATTTAACAACGGTGTTATCAACAAGGTAATCGTTTTTGAAAAAGACACAAATCCTGCCGCCTATGTGCAGGCGATTACCGATAACATCAAAACCTAATTCAGGATTTCAATTTCTTTTCTAATTGTTCTGACTCAGACCAAGTCTCGTTATAATAATCTGACTTGAATATGATTCAAGTACAATCTACAATATTACAATTCAATATGAATCCATGAATCCATATAATCAATCGGATCAAACTATTCAATCTATATTGACTGAACCGAACCATGGATATACTTCCATTTACATGATTCTCTAGTTACATCCATGATTCTCCAGTTACATCCATTTACTGATATCATGGTTTCGGCAAGTCATCCAATTATACAATCTATATTATAAGACAATACAAGTTGCAATACAAACAATACAAACAAGACATCACGGGGTTTAAGGGGTAGATTGGTACGGAAGGTGTTAGAAGTGGCACGAGACTATAAGATTTAAGACACCTAACCTGTATTTCCGTTGCTATTGTACCGTGGCATAAACGGTTCCTTGTACTACGCGTGCCTATGGTCTCTGGCATATAGAGACTCCTCTCGTATACATCGGCATTCTTCTGTACCAAGCTACAAACAACAGCGTTAACACTAATACAATATAATACAACTTTAAAAGCTACTTTCTCTCTCTGTCTATTCTATTTCTCCCTTACCTTTAGAACTTACCGAGCAATTGTTCGCTGACGACATTGCTTCTCTTTTTTCTTTGGAATATTGTCAGGTGATCTGGACACCTAGGAGATTGAGCCTACTAGCGGGGACTTAGATCATCTTGCCTATGACCCAGAGCTCTAGCTTCATTGTACACATTTTTATTTCAGTACTTTTCATTTCTGTTATGCCACTGTTTAGGCATTGCTTTCATTCAGATGTATTTACTTTTCCATGTATTGTACAAAAGAATGTTAATAAATACAGTTGTTGTTTCATTACATTTTTCTCTTGTGTATATTCGTTTATATTGCTTAGATACGCTTAGCGTATTTACTTCAGAGTAAATATGTAGCGGCCAGTCGCGCCCCCTGCCCGTACACCGGGAAGCAGGGCGTGACACACGAGGTGGTCACTTAAGACGTAATTACATCCATACCGTTGTTCCGTGGTATTTTCGACGGAGCCTTATACTATGGGTTACCAAAGTCCACGGTGTAACTTGGACTCCTCTCGTATACACTGGCATATTCTGTACCAAGCTACAAACAATTGCGTTAACGTTATAATCAAACATTACTCTCTTTCTGTCTATTCTATCTCTACCTATCTTTAAGACTTACCGAGCGATTGTTCGCTGACGACATTCCTATTTCTCTTCTTTTTTGGAATGTTGTCAGGTGGATCAGATGCACTAGAGCTTGAGACCAGCCAGGAGCATTTGGAGCAGTACACTGAAGATCCAGAGCATTAGACTTTACTTGTACATATTTTCATTTCAGTTCATGCCATTATTTAGGCATTGCTTTCCATCCATGTATTTACATTCCAGTTGTTCCTGTAAAAGAATGTTAATAAATAAGGTTGCTGTTCAATTACATTCCTGTCTCTTATGTACATTTTACTTTATATTGCTTAGATACGCTTAGCGTATTTACTTCAGAGTAAATACGTAGCGGGACTCGCCGTGTCTCCTCCCGGTACACTGGGAAGCGAGGCATGACAGGTTTTGTTGGCGGCCCATGCAGGTCAACTCTGTATGGACATGCGGGTCAGCTCTGCATGGACATGCGGGCCAGTTCTGCATGAAGTCCTAAACAATATAACACAAGAATCAGCAACTAAAAACATTCTTTACATTTCATATTCATTGAATCTTACAATTTCATATACTTTGAATCTGTCCTAACCCAAATTTTTCTTTCAAGGTTATGGATTCCCCAAACAACACTAGCACCAATTTCAACAACAATCCACCACCTCTACCTCTTACACCTACCGTCGCTGCTCCGATCAATGAGCAGACAATACTGCTTGAGGCGATCAGCAGCCTCCTGGAGGGACATCAGCAGCAGACTGCTATTTTAATGAACCGACCAGAGACGGAAGCACCTGGGGTAAAGCAATTCCAGGCCTTGCACCCCAAGCAATTCTCAAGGAAAGAGAGCCCTCTAGAACTCGAGGAATGGGTTCAGAACATTAAGGATGATCTGGTAGCAGCACAAGTGCTAGAAATTGCTTGGGTTCGAGTTGCAAAGATGCAGCTCAATGACAATGCACGGGTCTGGTGGATAGCAGAAGAAAGCCGTCTTGCCCAGCCTATCGAATGGAGGACTTTTCGCGACATGTTCGACGCGAAGTACTTCCCTGAGACTGCCCAATTTGATATGGAAGAGTAATTCATGTATCTACAACAAGGTTCGATGTGGACCAAATCTGTGGATGAGTATGATGTTGAGTTTACCATGCTCAGCATGTAAGATATGTCTCAATATTTGATTTTCTAAAATCACATACTACACAGCTAACACAAGACCGTAACAGGTTTGCGGCCCATCTCATACCGACTGCTGAGATCAGGACTAGAAGATTTCAGCAAGGGTTGGACTAGGAAATCCAAGTTGCCTTAGCTGCAGGGGATTTCCCAACCCATGATCTGGCTTTGAAGGCTGCCCGAAAATACGAGGCAGTGGTGAAGAAGAAGGGCAGACCCTAATCTGCCGGAGTGAAGTGCCCTGCCACTCAGATGGCAGGAGGAGCTTCTTCAAGGCTAACTGTTGAACCCAGAGGACCGGAAGTAACAAATAATCGACCAAGTCCAGATTTTTTCTTCTATTGCAAGCGGGATGGGCACTTGTGGAAGGACTGTATGCGCGCAAAAGGCATGTGCTTAGTTTGTGGCGCTTCCAATCACGGAATTGGAACCTGTCCTTATAGACGCAACTCAGCTCACCCACCCACTATCCGCAGTGGCCAGCTATCCAGGCTCCTGCACCTCGTCTTGGACTCCCAGCTCCACCTCCTGCACAGCCTCCACGCCAATTTCATCAAGCACTGAGGAACATGCCTCGAGGGCAAAAGAACATGCCCCGAGGACAGAGGAATGTGTCTCCAGCTAGGAGGAATGTACCCCGGCGTCAGGCTTTCACATTAGCAGCCGTAGAAGCCGAGACTGTAAACCAAGGTAACCTTGGTAATTCTCTCACATCTTTTTCAACCTTACCAAAACTTTCGCATTCTTTCATTCTTCCACAGATTTTTTTATGCACTGACAATAGTTTTATCATCAAACTTTTCTTGAATCTGTTACACTTTTCTTTTATAAATTTCGAGGACTAAATTTTTATAGTGAGGGTAGAATGTAACAACCTAAACTTTCTGTACTGAATTTTTCCAAAATACAGAAGGAGTACCTAAGCCTGAGCACATGTTATAAATTTGTTTTGCTTTTGAACAGTAAGAAACAACTTGTAGCTCACTGGTAAAATCTTGCACTGCTATGACGTAGCCTATGTGTTCGAATCCTCCCAGCCACATTATATTTTTATTAATTTTTCTTTTAATCTTTTTAGAAGCCCAAGGGTTTACACTTGCACTACACGTAAACTGATAAGTTACAGAAAAAACAAACATGTGTACTGGGGTATACCAAGCGACGGGGACACGTGGCGAAAATCCCACCATCCATCGCCGGAATTTGGCCGGCGAGATCACTATTGCAACCGGCACCGCCGGTTCAATCCGATGGTACTGTCCCCAAAACTTCACCCTAACCTCTTCGCCTACCCCACTTCCCCATATTGTTTGATTTTTCTGCACATTAGCAGAGGGATTAAAATCACCCCTTTAATCCTTTTTAAATGCAAATTTTTAATTCTACAATTAAATACACTAAACCCTAGTTTTCCCTATAAATACTACACCATATTTCATCCCCTCTCATTCAGAATTTCCTCACAAAAACTCTCAAAAATTCTCAAGTCTCTAGTTGTGCAAGTGGAGTTAGTAAAGGGAGAAGTTCCGAGAAGATTCCGACGACGAAACGACACCCCGACGATCCCTAAACCTTCTCCTACCTCCCCCTTTCCTTGTAGCCAGTAAGTCCCCTTTCCCCCTCTCATCTTTTATTCTAAAAACTTTCAATTCTAAAACCCGACGGAAACAGAGTTAATCCGACTTCTGATTCGGTTTTTCTTTAAAAAGGTTATTTTTCTTAAACAATCAATACCATACTCTCATATAATATTTAACAAACATTAACAAACACTTTAAAACAAGTTTTATCTCAAAATAATCTTTTATGCAATTTTTATTGTATTTTTACGGTAAAATACCACATATTTCATTTACGACATAAAACAATATAAAGCTTATATTATCTTTAGATAACTCACGAGGTAATGACCTACCTCATCATAACACGCATCTTTACCACAACACGATGAAGTTTTGGGAATATAGTTTTAGGATAATACGGCATTACAAATAAATACCATCAAACTTGCAAAACTGTTTCTTTAAAAAGTGTATTATCTAATTCCTTGCAATTGCGCCTCTACAATCCATTTTGGGGAACCCTGATCAGGATGGTGCAGGTTATCGCACATCCTCGGGCCTAGTAGAGCAAGATGCAGACCTCCAAAAGGAGCATTCAATCTCGATGGAATTTTTAATTCATTTTTCATTAGAAAATGAGATTTCTACAAGAATAAATAAAATTATTTTTATTAAATATATAACTTGAAAGTCGACCTTAGCACCACTATGAGGTTCTAGAGGTATCAAGCATGCCAAATTGTAATTTTTATTAGATGCTAAGTTAGACTAAAAAGATCTTTACTAGATTGTTAGGGTATGCCTTTGTGATGTGATTAACTCAAGAGAAGAAAAGAGCATACAACCTTTGTAGTTCAAGTCCTTCTCTTCAATAGCTCCGGGTTGAAGTCTACGCGACTCTACTAGGCTCCTCTTTGAGTTGAACGAACCTCCTTCATGATTTTCGCGCCAAAGACGATCCACCCGAAGTCCACAAGCTCAACCTAACCCTTCACTAATCTCATTAGTGAAGGCAATACTCCACATCAAATTGCTAATCTAATGTGTGATGGTGAAGTAGGGGTTTAATTTTCTCACTAGTTTGTATTCAAGCTTCATGGTTCACATCACATGTGAGGGTTGAAGCTTGAACCATAGGATGGAGGAAGAAGAAGAAGCTAGAAAGCAACCATGGGAGCAAAGCAAGAAAAATGGCTAAGTGTTGAGAATGAGCAAAGAATGAATGACAACTCTTGACTCCAACTCATTCAAGCATGGAATTTTGCAATATAAAATTGCAACCATACTTGAATAGTGAGTCAAGATGAATAAAAAAAAATCCCATACTTGCAACCATGCTCTCATTTTCCACCTCATTTCTATTTTTCTCAAAAATAGAAAATCAAGCTATGCTTCATTATTATATATATATATATATATATATATATATATAATGAAGAATAATTAGTGAGCTAATGATATTAGTTAAGATATAATTATATCACATATATATACATCACATTATTAAATCAACATTTGATTTAATAATCCGGTTATATCACATGATCGACTAATATCATTCATCTGTATATCACATTATCAAATCAACACTTGATTCGACAATCTGGTTATATCACATATAACCGAACCGATAACAGATAACTGCCGGATTACAATACGGTATCACATACTCATATTTAATCAGGCCCACACACATACCAACATATGTGCCCTACTTCGTTTCGCTCGAACCAGGAAACTTCTGTGTGGGACTCTAAAGACTCGTCAATATGCCAGCAGTAGGTGATGATCACTTCAATCACCTACAAGCCATCAGCGGTACTAGCTGAACGTAACGGCTACCCGGGTATTGAGCGATATGAAGATCAACAAGCAAGCTCATCCATACTCTTCATGAAGCCTATCAATAACACTACAGTACAGTCTGGTCTCTTCGTCTGATATATCGCATATCATGTCTACGGGTGGTAAACGTCAGTCCCCAGTAACGTGATAAGTCATGCCGATGTCTGGCCTATAACGGTTCGAGAAACTATTGATAACACTTATCAGTAAATCTCGGCAGCAGCCCTGCTCAGGGACTTCCAGTTATAGCCAATCGAGCATAGCGCAACATCTACCCCCAATACCAGGAGAGACAAAACCCCTCATATTGCTCATTGCCTCAATGTGACTCGGGACTGTACCTAAAATCCACTTGTTTGCACGACTCCTTTGAGCCGTGGTAGGGAGGAAATCAAAGCACAGTGGGAGCCACACAAGACTCTATGACGATCTCGGGTCTACAGACTAACATGTACCAGTGTCACCTAAGGACTGCTATCTGACGATAGGTATACTACCATATAGGAGTCATCGGCGAGTCCTGTTCGGTGTACCCATTCTCCAATGTATACACTAGTCTACACTGGAATATCGATGCCCTGGTCTCGATATTCCCACGACTAGGAACTGATTAAAGGATGTACTTGTGGACCACCCTGGACCCACTAGTATGATCTCATCATAGTTCCGGTAGTCAAGTACATATCCTAAGGGTTTTATCAACATGTAAGAGACAGACAATATAAATACCAGTCTACATGTTAAGATAAAGGTAACCTGATACCATACTATCATGTCGAGCAAGAAAGTCCTCTATATATATGTCCAAGCATCCACTATATCATCAATAATGGCCTCTAGGGCATACATATTACTAACAATCTCCCACTTGCACTAAGGCCAGTTGTTGTAGTATCTCATACCCAACGTCCCAAAAGTCTCTCGAATAACATCTGGGGGATAGCCTCGGTGAGTGGATCTGCTGTGTTATCCTCTGTGTCAACTCTCCCGGCCTCAATCTTCCGAAGATACAACTATCTCCCCGATCAGGTGATACTGTCTAAGAATATGTCTGGATTGCTGACGGGACTGAGGTCCTAGGCCAAAACCACAGCTCCATTGTCATCACAATACACAGGTATTGATGCCCAATGGTAGGAACCTAGTTCATCTCATGAACTCTATTCATCCAGACAACCTCTTTAGCAGCATCGTTGGTAGCGATGTAATTAGCCTCTATCAACGAGTCTGCTACAGTATATAGCTTAGAATCCTTTCAACATACCGTCCCTCCACTGAGGGTGAAGACAAAACCCGAGACTAACTTTCAGTCATCCTTATTACTCTGGAAGCTCGAATCGGTAAAGGACTCCATCTGGAGTTCACCGTTACCATACACCAAGAACATCTCTTTAGTCCTTCTCAAGCACTTAAGAATGTTCTTCAGCTGTCCAGTGGTTTTTCCAAAGATCTTTTTGATACTTATTCACTACACCTAGTGAGTAAGCTACATCTGGTCTGGAACATAACATCGCAAACATGATTGACCCGTCTGCCAAAGCATAGGGTATCCCTTGTATGCGGGCCCTTTCCAGATCAGTCTCGAGAGATATCTCTTTGGAGAGAGTGATTCCTGAACAAGTGGATACATTACCACGCTTACAATCATCCATACTAAACCCTTTTAGCATGGTGTCTATGTACCTGAATTGGGACAATCCCAAATCCATTTAGATCTATCTCTATAGATCTATATCCCCGAGATGTAGGAGACATCAGTTAGATCTTTCATGGAGAACCTGTGTGATAAGAGGTGCTTGACCGAATGTAGCATAGGAACACCCTTTCATATCAAGAGTATCTCATTCGCGTACAATACGAGGAAGACAACCATACTCTCTACAACCTTCTTATTTATACATGTTTCATCTACCTTTTTGATGAAGTCAAACTCTTTGACAGCTTCATTAAAACAGATGTTCCATCTCCACGATACCTGCTTTAACCCATAGATGGATTTAAGCAGTTTGTATATGCTTTTGCTGCTCCCACTGTCTATGAAGCCCTCTGGCAGTGTCATATACACGCTCTCTTCTAAATCACAATTTAAAAAAACGGTTTTGACGTTCAGTCTGCCAGATATCGTAGTCATGGTATGCAGCAATGGCAAGTTGATGGACTTAAGCTTAGCGAAAAATCTAGCTTTGAAAGTCTCAAATTTTCCATCTACACCAAATTATCTTTCTCAAAGATTCTCTTACTCCAGATGGGTTTTACCCCTTCAGGAGTAACATGCAAAGTCAACACTTTGCTAGTATACATAGATTCCATCTCAGATCGCATAGCATCCAGCCATTTCACATAGTCTCCACTTGTGATGGCCTGCTCGAAACTAGTTGGCACATCATCTCCATGATACAATCCTTGCTCCCACCATCTAAGAGAAAAGCGTAGTATTTCTCAGGTGGATGAAAAACTCTACTAGATCTGCGGAGTGGCTTCGGTTCGTCAGGTACTATTGAATCCTCCGGTTCCAGCAAATCGTCAGTTATAGTTTACGTTGCTAGAACTTCATTGTTAGTTATATGTATGCCCTAGAAGTCATTACTATACATGAGATGTATATTGTAGTGGATGCTTGGACATATATAGGGAGGACTTTCTTGCTCGACATGATAGTATGCTATCTGGTTACTCTTTATCTTAACATGTACACTGATTGTCTCTCTGTTACATGTTGGTAAAGCCCTTAGGATGTGTACTTGACTACCTGGATTATGATGCAGATCATACTAGTGGGGCAAAGATAGTCGGTAAGTACATCCTTTAATGTCCCTAGTCGTGGGTGTATCGAGACGGGGTATCGATATACCAGAGTAGACTAGCGTATAGCTTCTCGACCCATGTAGATGGGCGATGGATAATCCCATATCCATTAGTGTTTGACATCAGAGATGGTATACGGGTGCTCAGTGGAGACTGGGTACACTGGACGGACTCGCCGAGAACTCTCAGATGGTATTATACCTCACGTCAGATAGCTGTTCTCTGGTGACACTGGTACAGGTTAGTCTGTCGACCCGAGATCATCATAGAGTCTTGTGTGATTTCCACTGTGCTTTGATTTCCACCTTACCACGTTCAAGAGGACGTGCAAAACGGTGGTTTTTGGGTACAGTCCCGAGACACATGTAAGCAATGAGCAATAGGAGGGGATTCGCCTCTCCCGGTATTAGGAGTTTATGTTGCGATGTGCTCGATTGGCTATAACATGAAGTCCCTGGCCAGGTCTGATTCTGAGATTTACTGGTAAGTGTTACCAGTAGTTTCTTGACATGTTATGAGCCTCACATCGGCATGACATATCGAGTTACTGGGGTCTGACGTTTACCACCCCTAGACGAGATATGCGACATATCAGACGAAGAGACCGGACTGTATGGTAAGTGTTACTGATTGGATTCACAGGAGTATGAGCAGGCTTGCTTGTTGATCTTCTGATCGCTCAATACCCGGGTGGCCGTTACGTTTAGCACGCCTCTTGCGGCTTGTGGGTGTTTGATATGATCAGCACTTACTGTCGGCGTATTGACGAGTCTTTAGAGTCCTACACAGAGATTTCCTGGCTCAGGCGAAACAGAGTAGGAGCACATATGAGATATGTGCGGGACCGAGATTAATACGTGTATAAGATACCGTATTCTATTCTCGCGATCTATTTGTATCGATCGGTTATATGTGATATAGCCGGGTTATCGAATCAAGTGTTGATTCGATAAATTGATACACATGATATTAGTCGGTTATATGTGATATAGCCGGATTATTAAATCAAGTGTTGATTTGATATCTAATGTATAATTATATATTTGATATATCAATTTACATTAATTAGTATTAGCTCACTTAAGATTTCTTTTCTCACTTGTTTTGTGCATTAAGTGTATATGTGATATATACTTATGTACATAGTTTGTATCATGCTTGATGATACTGCAAGCATGGGTGTGTGTGTGACTTACACTATGATAATTAAAATGTGAAGGTTTTTATTTATCTTAATAATTCAGAATTAGTGAGAATTTTGTCATACTTGGAAACTTGGAGAAGCTTAAAGCATCTTTGACAAAGTCCGCTTGTTTTGTCTCATTTAAGATATTTATTAACCTAACCATTTTAATTAGCCATGGTTTAGTCTCTACAATGGTTAGTATATGACACTAACTCACCCATGGTTGCTATTCTCACCTTATTAGTTTTCATTCTTCATTTTTCATGGTTGCTTACTTCATCTTCTTCCTCTTGCTTACTAGCTCCATGAAACATGAAGAAATATTGTGAGAAAATAAAATCTAAAGTGAGCCCACTTCCTACTTCATCATCCTATACACTTGCTTGGATAGTAAAGAGTGTTCACTTCACAAAGTTCTTGACCTAGTGAAGAGGTAGCTTGGGTTTGAGTCTCCTCGACGTAGATCATCTTCGGCCTCGAAGACTTCGTGCAAGCTTGTTCATTTCTCCGATGGAACCATTCTAGAGTTCGGGAAATCTTCACTTGCCATGATCGTAGCGAAGGGACATCAATACGGAGCTTTAGAAGTGAAGGACCGGTCTACAAAGCTTGTATTCCTTGCTCACTACTTGTAATAGTTGATTACATGTTATATTGTCTAGTTACTTTAGCTCGATCCTTGGGTTAGGGTTCATTAGCACTCTTGAAAATTTTAATTTGGCATGGTAATTGCTGTGAAAACCCAGGAGGGTGCTAAGGAATCCCAACAGTGGTACTGTTCCCCGCCGAACATAGAGACACGACCGCGTAGGTCCGTCTTGCCTGAGTTTTAGGGCAGATGCTAATTGGTGCTATCCGTCCACCTCTCCGAAGATGCCAAGTTGATTTATGGCACCGTGTATCGAAGGTCTAAACGGATGCGGCCGATATAGCAGACTTCGTCAGATTCCCCCTCGTTGAGGGGTTTTTGATTGTGGGGAGGTCTTTCCTGCAGGCGCAAGCCCCTGCAGTTAATTACGCTACCGCATTGCAGTAACCACTTTCTCCTTCTCCAGATGGTCACTTCGTATCGTGGGTGTTTGTTTTGTTTTTGGCTGCCCGTGGATTGTATACGGAGACTAATTTATGTTGTCGCCCGTAGGGCATGGATTGGTCCAAATCCGTATCTTCTTTTACATATCTTCTTCTTAGATTTGGATTTGGGGTTGGTTTTAAGGATATGTTTATCTCATTTGAGGCTAAGATCAACTTAAACGTTTGTTAAGGATACGTTGGTCTAATTTTTAGACTAAGATCAACTTAACGGGATCGTTTAGATCCAATAAAAGAGCATTTGGGCTCTATTGTTTAGTTTAGGAACATTGCGGTCGATTACCAGTTTAAGGACATGATGGTCTAAGGTTAAGGACATCATAGTCCATGGGCTTAAGGACCCCACAGTCCAAGGTTAAGGACATCATAGTCCATGGGCTTAAGGACCCCACAGTCCAGTTTAAAGACGTCATAGTCTATAGAATGTCTGGTTGTTGGGACCCGTCACCTCTCTGAAGATGTTGAAGGATTACAACAACAAATATCAGAGGAGTAAAGAGATGTACCCTTGAACCAATTTTGGTTAGGAGATCTGTAGTTCAATTGGGACTAAGATCTGAGATTTATGAGCGTATGGGCTCAGTTAATCTGAATGAGGGGTTTATGACTAACTTGGGCTTGACCCACTCAGTTAAAATGTTAAACATTTGACAATGCTGAGCATTGATTTGAGTTCTGAGTCTTCTGACAATATTTTCTGTCTTTTATTGAATGCTGAGAATTCATCATAGCTCTGGGCTTTATTTATAGAACAATTTATGTTCTTTTAGCGCACACGTGAAGAGCACGTGATGCGCTTGGCGTTTTGCGCCAGTCAAAGAGCGTAGAGCGCTTCTGCTGGGTAGCGCACACGTGAGGAGCACGTGGCGTGCTTGGCACTAAGCGCCAGATAATAGGCGCATTGCGCCAGTTTATGGGCGCAAAGTGCTATTTTATGAGCGCAAAGCGCTATTTGTTCAGTGGCGCACACATGAGGAGCACGTGGTGCGCTCGGCGCTGAGCGCCAATCCAAAAGGCGCAAAACGCTAGTTAATGAGCGCAATGCGCTATATTTGGAGCGCTGAGGCGCCTTAAAATTAAGAGCGCCAAGGCTCTGCAGCGCTTTGCGCTAGATGTGGAGCATTGAAACTCTTTTAAATTAGGAGCGCTAAGGCTCTTCTCTTATACAACTTAGATCAGTTTGCGTCCTGAGAATTAAATTCTCTTTTTATAAGAGACTTTGTCTCAAAGTTCTTATTTTGTAGGAGATATTTCAATCTCTTATTTTAGTGAAAAGCTTTGCCTTTATGGATCTGTGATCCTAAGAGAATTGAATTATTCTCCCCCTCTTATAATGAGATACTATGATCTCTTTGTGAAAGACTTTAGTCTTGTAGATTTATGATCTGTGAGAAGAATTATGTCCTTCTTTTTATTTTATGATGGGATCTTTTGATCTCTTTGTGAAAGACCTTGGTCTTGCAGATCAATGATCTTAAAGAAAGAAGTGAATTCTTCTTTTTATATGAGACGATTTCGTCTTTCTGTTCTTTTACCTTGAAGAAAAGTTGTTCTTTTACCGAGAGCTTGGCTCTTCTTTCTGAGATTTCTCAAAGCTTATGGGGGGTTCCTCTATATGTTTCTCTCAGACTTGAAGTCTAGGTGCCTTTATATATGGTGAGCTAATTTGTTTAATCAGTTAGGGAGATCTTTTCTCCAATTGATTTGGGGATTTCCCCATCATTGGATCTTTGATCCAAGGACTTCTGATTTACAGAAGGCAATTTTCTTGTTTTGAACAAGATTGGGAAATCTTTTCCATACAGAATTTATTCTGTATTTTGGTGAATTTTAATCACCTTTGGATCATTATTCCAACGGTGCTCTGATTTACAGAGCACAAACTTTTAGTTTTAGAAAGATTTTGAGGAATCTCTCCTTAACAGAATTTTATTCTGGTTAATTGATGATTTATCATCTTTATTAGATCTTTAATCTGAAGGTAGGGAGCTTTTAGTTCCAGCGCTAGCGCACCCGTGCTTTGCACGTGGTGTGCTGCTTAGGGCGCAGCGCACCTAGCGTTAGCGCACACGTGCTTTGCACGTGGTGCGCTGCTTATAGTGCAGCGCTCTTAGCGCTAGCGCACACGTGCTTTGCATGTGGTGCGCTGCTTAGGGCGCAGCGCATTTGGCGCTGCTATGAAGCGTTGCTCCATTTCAAAATTTGAATTTTGAACACAGCTTTACTCTGATTAGGAAACAAATGCCCCCCCCACCGTTGCGCTCACGTGGCCCACATATGAGTGCAACGGTGGCAGCATCTGCGCTCTTGGATCAACTCAGAAGTTGAAACGGCATCTCAGTGCCTATAAATAGGACCTTCGGTCCTTAGGATGATTTCTGTTCATCTTCTTTCTTGTCTTCTAAGAATTTTTATTCTCTTTCAGAGCATAGCTCTTCATTTTAAGAACCTTCAAGAGTCAAAACTTTGCCAAATTTTTGGTAAGATTTGGACTTTATCAATAGAGCTTTGCTCTTCCTCAGATCTTAGATCTCAAAATGTTTTGAAGGTTTTACCCATTAACAAAGCTTTGCTCTTCATAGATCTTAGATCTAAAGAAAACTCTTTTTAGAGTTTCTAAACCCATTAACAGAGCTTTGCTCTCTTGAATAATGGAAATTTGTTAATCTCTTATGAAGAACTCTCAGATTCGTTCATAGATCTTGAAGATCTCAGAATTTTAATTCATAAAAAAAACTTTGTTTTTAAATTTTCTGATGGGTTTTTCCCTAATTTTTTACAGAGCAAGGCTCTTAGAATTCCCGGAGAATTTTTAATTCCCCTCATAATTGACTTTGACAGGTGTCATTCCTATCTGCAGAGCATTGCTCTCGAGGAGTTTAACTCCTCTGTCCCGAGGAACCTTTTTATTAAATGCGAAATCCTTTTTAGGATTCCTTTCTTAATTGCACAGAATTAAATTCATTGGGTAATTTAATTAGCACTTATTTCCTCCTTGGGGATATCAAGAGTTGTTTAAATCCCGTGTCTATTTCAATAAGCTTTTTCTTAATCAGTCTGTCCACTAACTCTTACTGATTTTCCTTTTCAGACGTTATGGATGCTCATATGTATGATCTCGACGATATTATTTCCTATGGAGACATTCGCGCACTCGACCGTTCCCAAAACCAAGAATTTACAAACGCCCAATGTGCTGAAATTATGGGTCGCTTTGATGCATACGATGGTCGACTGCTTCCTCATCATTCCTCTCTCTTGAAGGTTATTGTGGGAGCGATCTGGGAAGCCCTACCTTTATTTTATGCCGGCATGCCACTTAAGGCATTGGACGACACCGGAGATAAGGTGCACTCGGTGTATCTGATGAGCTTAATTTCAAAGAAAAGGCGAGACAACCTTATTGATATCCTGCATCAAGCTTTTCAGCAGACGGCGATACTCGCTGCCTATCGAAGGGTGGAGGACATCAGTGGGGATCCTGACGCTTGTGACCGTGAAAGGATGCACACGAAGATGGTCCGAGAGTGCCGAAAATTTTTGGACGGCCTCACCTTTGAGTTTCTCAATCCATGTCCTGGATTTGATGTCGTGCCTTTGTAAATATTTTAATGGCGTTTTTGTTTACTGTTTTCATCAATGTAGGCATTTTTTGAAGTATGAATATCAAGCTTTTTCATTTCTATGTGTCTATTTAATGCATCAAACTTTTTCGCACATGCATGAATGGGCATGCCTTGAACGCTTAACTGAACGCGAACCAAATGTTCTCCTTACTGTCGCTTTCTTCTCTTTACTGTGTCGTTGCCGGCATGTTACTTTAGTACGCGTAGCCTATAGATGATAGAGAACATTCCATTTTGAACTCTTCGAGAGGTAGTGATGGCTTAGGAAGCAGGTTCAGATCTGTTGCCTAAGGCTTTTCAATTTTATGAGCCGTGAGGGTCTCATAAAGACTTTTCTCTCCTACGAGTCGTGAGGATCTCATAGATGTATTTTCTCCTTAGGAATCGTGAGGATTCCTAAGTGTGTTTTCTCTTGGGAGTCGTAAGGATCTCACAAGAGAGTTTTCTTCCTTACGAGTCGAGAGGACTCGTAAGTGGTTGTTTCCTTTCTTGTCAATGTTTGACTTAAGAAAGTGTGGCCTGTAGAAAATCTACCTTGACTTCTCTGTGGGGAAATGATGGCTTAGGAAATAGGGTTAGGATCTGCCATCTAAGACTTTTCAACTTTATGATCCATGATGGTCTCATAAAGACTTTTCTCCCTACGAGTCGAGAGGATCTCGCAGGTGTATTTTCTCCTTAGGAATCGTGAGGATTCCTAAGTGCGCATTTTCTCTTGGGAGTCGTAAGGATCTTACAAGAGAGTTTTCTTCCTTACGAGTCGAGAGCACGCGTAAGTGAATTATGAGGTTGACATTATCCACATTTCACGGAGTCACGGGTTGCTCTGGGCATTTTCCACGGGGTCAAGATTGACTTTAGCCGTGTTCTACGGGACTAGGATTTGCTTTGGCTATTTCCCACGGGGTCAGGATTGACTTTAGCCGTGTTCTACAGGACCAGGAAGTGCTCTGGGCGCTTCCCACGGGATCAGGATTGACATTAGCCGTGTTCCGAGAGACCAGGATTTGCTCTGGACGCTTCCATGGGGTCAGGATTGACATTAGTCGTGTTCCACGAGACCAGGATTTGCTCTGGACGCTTCCCATGGGGTCAGGATTGACTTTAGCCGTGTTCCACAGGACCACGATCCACTCTGGATGCTTCCCACGGGGTCAGGATTGACTTTAGTCGTGTTCCACTAGACCAAGATTTGCTCTGGACGCTTCCCACAGGGTCAGGATTGACATTAGCCGTGTTCCACTAGACCAGGATTTGCTCTGGACGCTTCCTACGGGGTCAGGATTGTATCCGTGTTCCACAGGACCAGGATTTGCTCTGGACGCTTCCCACGGGGTCAGGATTGACATTAGCCGTGTTCCACAGGACCAGGATTTGCTCTGGACGCTTCCCACAGGGTCAGGATTGACATTAGCCGTGTTCCACAGGACCAGAATCCGCTCTGGATGCTTCCCATGGGGTCAGGATTGACATTAGCCATGTTCCACAGGACCAGGATCCGCTCTGGACGCTTCCCACGGGGTCAATATTAACATTAGCCGTGTTCCACTAGACCAGGATTTGCTCTGGATGCTTCCCACGGGGTCAAGATTGACATTAGCTATGTTCCACTAGACCAGGAGGGGTTGACTCTCGGTTATCTGTGCACTGCCGAGTCATGGAACTGGGAATTGCCGCGGTTCCTCTTTCCTAATGTTGCGTCTGTTGTAATGAGACGAATATCGAGGTGGTCTCTACGTTGTCTGTGAACCATCGAGATTCGGAGTAGGGACTTTGCCATGGCTCCAACGTTGATTGTCGCGTCTGAATCCTGCTGGAATGAGGAAGAACGCCGTTGATGGTCTCTACGCTGTCTGTGAGCCGTCGAGATTTGGGAGTAGGGACTTTGCCATGGCTCCGCTTGATTGTCGCTTCCAAATCCTGCTGGAATGAGGAGGAACGCTGTTGGTGATCTCTAGGCTGTCTGCGAACCGTCGAGATTCGGCTTTCCTTCTGATGGAGCCTGGTGGGAAGGTATGGTTTTCTCATTGTTTGTGCCCCTGGATTATATACAGGGATCGATATGATCTCACCTGTAGGGCAAAAAGTTTCATTTTATATATATTTTTTCTTTCCGTGATACTCTATCATTTCAGCTTTTATATCGCACAAGTCACGATTGCCCAATCATTTCGGCTATTTTTCGCGGTGCCCAATCATTTCGGCTATCTTTCTTTTTACTCGCTGCTTTTTATTGCGAGTTGCCCAACCATTTCGGCTATTTTGTATGCATACATTTTTTACTTGCTGATTTTGTTGCAAGTTGCCCCATCATTTCTGCTATTTCCTATGCATTTGTGGCTCGCTGACTATTCGCTGCGAGTTTGGGATTTGATACCGATTTAGGCATCATCATCGCTACAACTGGGATATTTCCAGGAGAGAATCATCATTTGTCTTTATCGATATCGAACAAAGGTGGCTTAGCAAACAGGGTTAAGATCCCGTCGACTAAGGCTTTTGACTTCATGAGCCGTAAGGGTCTCATGAAGGTATTTCTCCCTACGAGTCATGAGGATCTCGTAGGTGCATTTTCTACTTAAAAATCGTGAGGACTCTTAAGTGTATGGTCTCTTATAAGTCGTAAGGATCTTACAAGAGTGCTTTCTCCTTATAAGTCGAAAGGACTTACAAATGTCTTTTGCCATATGAGTATATCCCTGGTCGCTGGTGGGACTTTGTCAGGAAAATGTTTATTCGTGCCCGTGGATTGTATACAAGGGTCAATATTGAAATGCTTGTAGGGCAGTCTGAAGGTTGTGATGGCTTAAGAACAGGTTCGGATCCCTATAGCTTAAGGCTTCTGAATCCTATGAGCCATGAGGGTCTCAAAGGGGAATTCTCCTTACGAGTCGTGGGGATCTTGTAAGTGTAATTTCTCCTTAGGAATCATGGGGATCCCTAAGTGTGTTGCTCCCATGTGAGTCGTAAGGATCTCACGCAGGTGGTTTCTCTTTACAGGGTCGAGAGGACCTTGCAAGTGTCTTTTAACGAGATTGCGCCCTTTCGGGTTTTCACAAAACTCGCCGGTAGTCCTGCTGTTTTTACTCACGGAGCCCTTTCGAGTTTTCATCCGTGCCCATCTTTCTTATGGACGTACCATTTTTTTCGCGTCAGCCTTGGGATGCTACGGTCCGTAGTAGTTTATAGACGTCTCGGTCAACAGCCAGTTTTAGGACATAGTGGTCCATCTTTAGTTTAGGGACGTTCCGGTCCGTTTGCCGGACAATACTTATAGAGTTTGGGCTTAAGAAGATAGCGAGCGGACATAGGCGTCCTCATCTATCATTAACCTAGGCCGTAACTCGTCAGGCGTAGTATTTTTTCAGGAAGCGACCGTTTATTGGCCTGAAAGGTCTTTCACCATGCATGTCCATGTGTAGGTAGGCTCCACCCTGGTAAACTTTGTCTATGATATACGGGCCTTCATAGTTCGGCTCGAATTTCCCCCGTTTGGCATGATTGGGGATCATAAGTCTTTTGACCATTAGCATGAGTTCGCCTTAGCGGAATGTTCTCGGCCTAGTCAATCTTTCGTATGAGCGCATCATCTTTGCTTTGTACGCTTCTAAGTTTTGTTGTGCCATGAGCCGGGTTTCATCAAGGGCGTTGAGTTCCTCAAGCCGAAGGTGAGCATTTTCTTCATCTGTTAGTTCGTAGTGAACCGCCACTCGTAGAGAGGGTAACTCTATCTCGAGGGGGAGTACCACTTCTGTGCCGAATACTAATGCATACGGCGTTGTGTTCGTGGCCGTTTTGAACGTAGTTCGATACGCCCAGAGAGCTTCATGCAGTCTCTCGTGCCAGTCCTTCTTATTTCGAGACACCGTCTTTTTCACGATCTTCGTCAAGGTCTTGTTGAAAGCCTCAGCTAGACCGTTAGCTCGGGGATTATAGACCGAAGAGTATCTCCGGTCTATGTTATGTTGTTGTGCAAAGCGGCTGATCATGTGGCTTCTATAGGCTGGCCCGTTATCGGAGATAATCCGTCGCGGAGTGCCGAACCGGTAAATGACCTGCTATCAAAGCTTCATATTCGGCTTCATTTTTCGCCCTCGACTCTGTTAAGGAGAAGGCAAAGCGCATTATCTCTCCTTGTGGAGTCACGAAGATGAGGCATGCCCCTGATTTGATTATAGGGGTGCTGTGTTTTCGCTTTTTCATGGAAGATGCTTCATCGAAGTAGAGTTCCCACCAGGTATTATTCTCTTATCTCCCCGTCGATCGTGTCAAACGCGTGCTCTTCGGGCAGCTCGCAGTTCAAAGGAGAATCGGCAGGTATCGGGTGCTCGGCGATGGCCTGGCCATTCACTGCCTTAAGGGGTCGGTATGTCACCGAGAATTCCATTAAGAGTATGGCCCATTTAGCGAGCCGTCCCGTCAATATGGCCTTTGACATCAAATATTTGAGGGGATCCACCTTTGATATGAGATGGACTTCATGTGCCAACGCATAATGTCTGAGCTTCGTTATCGTGAAGATCAACGCCAGGCAGTGTTTTTCGATGGGGGAGTAATTGCTTTCTGCCCCTAGGAGAACTTGACTCAAATAGTAGAGGGCTCTCTTCTTCCCTTGATCGTTCTATTGTGCCCACAGTGCGCCTAAAGACCCTTCAAGGGTAGATGTATACAGAATGAGAGGCTTCCCCTTGACCGGAGCGGCTAGCACCAGAGGATTCTGCAGGTATTGCTTGATTTCGTCTAGTGCGCTTTGGCATTTGCGATCCTAGACGAAAGGGGTTCCCTTCTTCATCAGGTGACTGTAGGGGCGGCATTTTCCAGAAAGATTGGCTATAAATCGCCGGATATATGCGAGCTTTCCTTGGAGAGACCGCAGCTGCTTGAGAGTCCTGGGCGGAGGCATTTCCATGATCGCTTTGATCTTCGATGGGTCTATCTCGATGCCTCGGTGTCGGACGATGAATCCTAGGAACTTGCCTGAGGAAACTCCGAACGCGCATTTGAGAGGGTTCATCTTCAAGTTGTATTTTCGAAGGCGCTGGAACACGATCTTTAAATGTTCTAAATGTTCCCGGTATGATTTGCTTTTCACTACGAGGTCGTCAATATAGCATTCGACGATTTCATGTATGAGGTCATCGAAAATCTTCGTCATGGCCCTCTGATAGGTGGCGCCGGCGTTCTTCAGACTGAAGGGCATCACTTTGTAGAAGAATATGCCCAGAGGGGTCCGGAAAGCGGTATGCTTTTGATCTTCGGGATGCATTTTTATTTGATTGTATCCTGATGAGCCATCCATGAAGGAGAAAACTTCGTCAGTGGACGTATTATCTATCATCAGCTCAGTGATCGGTACTGGAAAGTCATCCTTCGAGCAAGCTTTATTGAGGTCTCGAAAGTCCACGCAAATGCGCACCGTCCCATTTTTCTTCATCACTGGGACAATGTTGGCAATCCAATCAGGGTACTGAACCTCTTGAATAAATCCGGAATCGATTAGTTTCTTGACCTCGGCGTTGATGCTCATCTCAAGCTCGAGCTGCATTCTTCTCGGTGCTTGTTTGATCGGCTTGACGTCCGGAGATATCGCCAATTTGTGGACGGCTATTTCTGGATCCAATCTGGGCATCTCAGAATAGTTCCATGCGAAACAGTCTTTATACTGCATGAGCACGTCTTTTAGCGAAGCCACCCTTTCTTCAGATAACAGCTCACTGACGAATGTCGGCCGCGGGTCACTTGCCGTGCCCAAGTCAATTTTCTTAAGGTTATCTGCAGTAGTATGTATCCCATCTTCCATCTCTTTTGGCACCGGTGGAAATTCTGAGATCATCTCGTCATCATCGTTTTCGAAGCACCAGGGAAGGTTATCCATATTCTCGGGTTTTTCTCCCGTCAGCGTTATTACGTGACAGGTACGAAATCGCTTCCAAGACCGATGTTTGTCTGGTTCTACTCTCGCTGCATACGTGGCTTTCGATTCATGCTTCCGTGGCGGACTTACCCTCCAACTGTCGGATAGAGCGAATCTGCCGAGTTGATACTGGTCTTCAACCCAGTCTTTGAAGGTGAAGCAGTCTTCGAGAGGATATCCTATCGCTCGGTGATAGGAGCAATAGTCCGGGTGAGAGACCTTGCCTGCTTGCTCGGGGTGCTTGGACTCCGGGAGGGTCATTATCTGATGTTTTATGATAAGATTGAATATCTTCTTTGTCTTGTCTTGGGGAAAAGAGTATGCTCGACCCATCTTCTTTATAAGAGACGAATCCTGGTTGCTTGATTCTCGATCGCGTCGCTTCTTGGACCCGCTTTGTCGCTGTCGAACGCTTTTTCCGTTCTTGGGTTTATTTTTGCCTCTGCATCGAGTCTTCTTTGTGACGGGTTGGCGACGAAGAGTATCGTCATTTTTTATAGATTGTTGAAGGAGGCGTTGCGTTTTGGCTTTCTCATATATGGCCATTTCGCGACTATGGTCGTCTCGAACCTTTTGACCTGCTTTCCTTATAAGCTTGTCCATCTGTTCTTCGAACGACGGGCTTGGCACTTTCATAGCGAGACCTTGTTCTGGTTCAGGGTTAGCGTCTTCCCACAGAGTATCTCCTTCTTCGTCAAAGTCATGGATGACATAGCAGCCACGGAATCGCTCTCGTTCCTTGGATTGAACATATCCAAGCCCGATTGTTTCCATTCTCCCGTTGGGCAACTTTCGCTGAGTTCCGGGGACGCTTCAGATCCTGTTATAGAACTGAGCTTGTCGAGCAGTCTATTTGAAGGGTACGCCTTGGCGCCTCAATAGCCTTTTCAATCCTTCTGTGTAGTATCTGGGCAGACGGATGGGTTGAAGTCGGTCAAGTGTCGAGTCGGCACCATGCCAAATTTCTTTCTCCACTTTTGTTTCTGTGGATCGATAAAAGAGGATCGCCTTTTCATCTTCTCGCCTGGGAGGGACGTAGAACGTCTGCAGTTCTTGCACACTATAGGTATTAAGTGCGTCGAGCTCTTTATGGTGCTCTTGCGGAACCATAGCGATCTGCAAACTCCGATCATCGTCAGCGAAGGCTTGTATCGATGGCCGAACAGAAAATACGGTATTGACCTCATCTTCCGAGTCGCTGCCGAAGACCAAAATAGGGGTGGACGGTCCCGGCTTATTGCGTTGGGGCGGCCCTGAATAAATTATTTCTTCTTCCTCCTCAGTATCACTTCCAAAGACCGGAATGGTAGTGATAGCTTTTTGCTTGCTCTCCGGTTTGCGACATCTTTCTGTGTCTTCGAAATCTGGCAGGAAGTACTTAGCATCTTCGTACTTGCGGACTTCATTCACGGAGAATGGGTTCAATTCCCCTGTCACGGTGTATTCAAGCCCATCTTTGAAGTACTTCATATGCTGATGTTGTGTAAAAGGAATAATGTTGTACTCATGTAACCAAGGCCGGCCGAGCAAAGCATTGTAGCTGGTCTTAGCGTCAATGACGTGAAATTTGATGTCCATGACGAGCAACCTAAAGCGTAACGTCAGTATCATAAATCCGAGCGTCCGTGATGATTGGGAGTCAAACCCGGAGATAGTGATTTTATCACGAGCGAGGTGTTGAACGCTCATGCAGATTTCCTTCAACACTCTTACATTGAGGAGATTGACGGAGAACCCATTGTCAACCAGGATTTTGCTTATCTTGATATCATGACAGTATCCAGAGACATAAAGGGGACGGTTATGCTCGCACGTCCCGAGGAGGAGATCTTCATCGCCGAAGGTGATATCGGCTGTGTGCACTTCTTCCAGATCGTCCTTCATCTTTTCTTCGGCGAGGAAAGCTTGGAACTGCTCGGGCTCTTGTAATGCCTTGATCAAAGAATCTCTCGCCTCTTTAGATAGCAGAAAGGCGTCGAGAATGCTTAGCTGTGAGGGTATCTTCTTCAGGTGTGCCAGAACGTTGTAATCCACTTTGTTTTTCTTGGGTGGATCCTTGGCTGTCAGCTCTTCGACGGCTTGGTCATCGAGTGTGATATCCTCAAGGACCTTTTCTTTCCCCTTATCCATTTTGTTCGACCCCTTGTTTATGGGTCCGAGATTCTTTTCATGTAATGTGCGATTGCGCAGCTGAATGATCTCACAGCTCTTCGGTTCTTCCTCTTTTCCTGAGGTGGATTCTTTGAAGAGAGGGCCGAGGGCTATCTCTTCTTCAGAGTCGCTCCCGAAGGTGAGAACTTGCGATCCCCTGCTATCAACCATGTGACAGTTGCCGGCAGCTCTTCCACGTTTGTCTGTCGCATTTTTCGCTGTCGACGAGCTTCACGCTTCATCCTGTTGAAGTGGTGCCTGTGAGCGACATACCCTTTCCACCAATTTTTAAAAGCGTTGCATTCTTCAGTAGGGTGCGCAATCCTTCGATGATATAAACAGTAATTAGGATGCACATCCTCTCCATTAAGGTGTATCTCATCAAAAGTGTTTCCTTCGGAGGGTGGCAATTTCATTCCCATTGATATGGTTTTGGCGAACTTTTTCTTCATTTTAAGCCTACTCTTATCTGTCGCAGGCATGCCTTGGTCTAGTTTGGGTTATTCAACCCTTTCATCCAGTCGCCGGCGTTTGGCCTTTTCAAATATGGCCATCTTGCGCTCCCGATCAGCTTTACTTTTCAAAAGAGTTTCGTTTAGGAATGCATCAATCATTTCTTCTGACGGTCCTAGGAGCTCCGATTCGGGATCTGCCCCCGGTTTCTCTGTGTCAGGAGCTTCTTCATCGTCTATCGACGAGTGAGAGATCATATGGCAGCTTACCACATAATCTTCAGGCTCATCCGACGAGTCTTCTCCATTGCCATCATCTCCGTCTTCAAGGACGTGGCTGAGAAATTCTTGGAGTGTGACTGGGGTCCGCGCCTTCTGGTTATATTCTTCCATCGCGTCAATATGCTTTTGCAGGTCTGTGCGCTTGTCACTAGGCTTCACGGGCTTTTTGTTCTTCTTCTTCTTTTTCGAAGACTTTGACGGCTAGGTGTGGGCGCTTTGACTATCACTACCAATCTTTGGCGTAGGGCGCGGCTTCAGCATTCCCTAGATGATCTCGGGTTCTAGCTGATTTTTCCACCTGATCGCTGGGCATGCTTGGAGATCCTTCAACATTCTTTTCGTTTTGATTGAAAGAGCGACCTCCTATGGAGATTTTTCGACAAAGGAGCATGATGCCCCCGGCGTGTCCGCCTTTTTGAGAGCGTGCGGCTGGGGCGGGCTTACTTTCCAATTCTCGGACAGTGCGAATTTTCCCTGTTGGTATTGGTCTTCAATCCAGCCTTTAAAGACGAAGCAATCTTCAATTGGATGGCCTATTTCTTGGTGATAGGGGCAATAATTGGAATTATTAGCCTCACCGGGTTGCAATGGGCATTTTGGATCTAGCAAGTTGATAAGCCTGTTGTGTACCGCCAGCTCGAACAATCTTCTTGTTTTATCCCGGGGAAACGAATAAGGGCGCTTCATTTTCTCATTATAGAATCGCCGTCTCTCGTCTTGGCGATCAGTTAGTTTTGGACCACTGGGCTGCTGTTGAGCATTGGCGATGAAGGTCGCTTTCCCTATCCCTTTTTCATTCCGCGACTCCGGCTTCGAAAAGGAAGGTCTGTGGCCCACCTGGTCCATTTGGCCCAGCTTGTCAATCAAGGCCTGGAAAGTGGTCGGCTTGAAAAACATCATAAATTGGGAAATGGTCGCTTGAGGGTCAAGAGTATCCACGAACATGCCTACCGCAGGCGCTTCTTCAATGCGCTGCTCGCACTTCGACCATAAATTCCGCCACCGTATTGCATACTGAACCCATGTTTCTCCAGGTTTCACCCTGGCATTGATCAATGCCGTGATTGGGGTATGTTCGCTAGCGCTTGCGAAACGCTGGGTGAATAGCAACTCTATCTCCGTAAAAGTTTTGACGGAATCGTTGGGAAGCTCTGAATACCATTCGAACGCTGTCTCCGCCAAGCTGCCGATGAATTGGCGAAGCAGTAGCTTATCATCCCCTCCAGTGTTGTCGCAGAGAGCCCTGAATTGAGCGACATGTTGATGGGGATTGCCTGTCCCCTTGTATACATGGAATTTGGGAATCGTATATCCTGGCGGGTACTTTATTTGATCGTACCAACCGGGATAGGGCCGTCCAGTTCTGACGATTTGGCCAACCGCTTCGTTTTCTTGATGAGCTCGTATTTGTTGAGCTATATAATCATCGAGCGCGGCTTTAGAGATGGTCTCCTCCTTGGCTGCTGACAGAGCCGGCAGAGGATTTGATGTCTCTCCTCTATCATCTTCGATTATTACTGGAGGATCTTCGGCTGGAGGGTCTGGATGGATCATCATGCCCACCATATCTTGGAATAGAAGGGTCATTTGTTTTATATTGGCCGCTTGTTCCGCAGCCTCTTTGTCCTTCTTCTCAAGCATTCTCCGAAGGAATTCAGCATCATTTTCCTGCTCACGGCGCTGCTCCGAGGATGTCTCCGGGCTTGCTTTCGACCCCGTAAGTGCGGCCATAGCTATTAACATTTCTTGGAGCTTTTGTTGTTGTTGCTTCTGAGCCCTAGGCACTGATCGCGTAAGCGGTCAATGACCTGTTGAGATACGGCTATCCTCTTTTCCGGATGCCATATAGATAGTATGTACCACCATTCCCCCAGCCTTAGGGCGTTTGGGTTCAGTGGTCTTGCGACTCGCTGCATGCTCAGGGATTTTCTCCGGCCTTCTCCTCTTGTGGGCGGTCGAAGTTGAGGGGGCCATTGCAGTGGGCACCCAAGTAGTTGTCGCCTTTTGTGGCTTGACAGGGTGGTCGTCTTCTCGCTGAACTTTCACCTTTTTCTGTCGGCGAGAATAATCTTGATCAATCACCGAGTCTTGGACTTGACGCCAGACTTTGTAAATTTTAGAGGACGGCCGTTGAGGGGGCTACTCCAGTTTCACCTTTGGGGCATTCTCCACCGGTGGAGGAGATCTTTTCAGCACAGCAGTCGGAGAGTTTTTACGGACCCTCCTTAGTGGTTCAAAGCTGTTCCTACTTGGAACAGCAGCGTTGACTTCCACCATTGGAGCTGGCGCAGTCAATCCAAAAGTGGAATTGCCCCCAGCCTTCCTTACTTGGCGCTAGTGGCGACGTCGAGTGTGTCGAGCCGTTGGGATTGTCTCAACTATAGGGGCGACTTCTTCATGCCCCCTGTGTTGGTCATAAGTTTTCGTTGTCAGCCTATTGAAGACTGATGTCCACTGAGTGGGGATAGCCAACCTATCGAAAGCAAACTTCCGAGTAGGGGAAGCAGCCTTGACAATTTCTCCTGGAGTGGGAGCTGAAACAGCCAGTCTTGTGAAGACCGACCCCTTAGCAGAAGAAGCCGCATTTGTGACTTCAGGAGTAGGAATGGCTATCCGCTTCGGGATAACGCCTTCTGGTATTGCGGGCTTCTTCACGGACCCGTTGGAGCTTTGGCCTAGTCTACTGAAAACTGAGGCGCTTGGTTTGGGCGACCCATTAAGAGGGGCCGCAGTAGTTGCAAGCCGATCAAAGACCGACTTCTTCAGAGCTTCTTGCAATGGTATAGGAGCGCCGAAGCTTGTTGGCGGGATCATGGTCCCGAAGAATAGCCCAGTGGTGGCTTGAATTACCTGCTCCACTGGCATCTTGAACAGAGAGGCCGCTTGGGACCATTAGGTTACTCCTCCAGATGAGACGGAGCGAGAATTGCAGTTGCAGTTAGTGCAGTTTGAAACCATTAATCTTCTATTTTCTGCATGGAGCAAGACACCAAATCTTAGTACCTCGAATCTAGGGGCAACCATGTCAAACCGCGATTCGCTCGCGAAACACGACACATGAAGTGTGGAGTGGAAAGAGGAAAAGGTCCCACTGGGCGTGCCAGAATCTGTTCCCTACCGAACACAGAGACGCGACCGCGTAGGTCCGTCTTGCCCGAGTTTGGGGGCAGATGCTAATTGATGCTATCCGTCCACCTCTCCGAAGATGCCAAGTTGATTTATGGAACCGTGTATCGAAGTTCTAAACGGATGCGGCCGATGTAGCAGACTTTGTCAGATTCCCCCTCGTTGAGGGGTTTTTGATTGTGGGGACGCTCTTCCCAGCAGGCGTAAGTCCCTGCAGTTAATTACGCTACCGCATCGCGGTAACCACTTTCTCCTTCTCCAGATGGTCACTTCGTGTCGTGGGTGTTTATTTTGTTTTTGGTTGCCCGTGGATTGTATACGGAGACTAATTTATATTGTCGCCCGTAGGACGTAGATTAGTCCAAATCCGTATCTTCTTAGATTTGGATTTGGGGTTGGGTTTAAGGATACGTTAGTCTCATTTGAGACTAAGATCAACTTAAACATTTGTTAAGGATACGTTAGTCTAATTTTTAGATTAAGATCAACTTAACAGGATCGTTTAGATCCAATAAAAGAGCATTTGGGCTCTATTGTTTAGTTTAGGGACATTGCGGTCGATTACCAGTTTAAGGACATGATGGTCCAAGGTTAAGGACATCATAGTCCATGGGCTTAAGGACCCCACAGTCCAAGGTTAAGGACATCATAGTCCATGGGCTTAAGGACCCCACAGTCCAGTTTAAAGACGTCATAGTCTATGGAATGTATGGTTGTTGGGACCCGTCACCTTTCTGAAGACGTTGAAGGATTACAACGACAAATATCAGAAGAGTAAAGAGATGTACCCTTGAACCAATTTTGGTTAGGAGATCTGTAGTCCAATTGGGACTAAGATCTGAGATTTATGAGCGTATGGGCTCAGTTAATCTGAATGAGGGGTTTATGACTAACTTGGGCTTGGCTCACTCAGTTAAAATGTTAAACATTTGACAATGCTAAGCATTGATTTGAGTTCTGAGTCTTCTGACAATATTTTCTGTCTTTTATTGAATGCTGAGCATTCATCATAGCTCTGGGCTTTATTTATAGAACAATTTATGTTCTTTTAGCGCACAAGTGAAGAGCACATGGCGCGCTTGGCGCTTTGCGCCAGTCAAAGAGCGCAGAGCGCTTCTGCTGGGTAGCGCACACGTGAGGAGCACGTGGCGCGCTTGGCACTAAGCGCCAGATAATGGGCGCATTGCGCCAGTTTATGGGCGCAAAGTGCTATTTTATGAGCGCAAAGCTCTATTTGTTCAGTGGCGCACACGTGAGGAGCACGTGGTGCGCTCGGCGCTGAGCGCCAATCCAAAGAGCGCAAAGCGTTAGTTAATGAGCATAGTGCGCTATATTTGGAGCGCTGAGGCGCCTTAAAATTAAGAGCGCCAAGGCTCTGCAGCGCTTTGCGCTAGATGTGGAGCGTTGAAACTCTTTTAAATTAGGAGCGCTAAGGCTCTTCTCTTATGCAACTTAGATCAGTTTGCACCCTGAGAATTAAATTCTCTTTTTATAAAAGACTTTGTCTCAAAGTTCTTATTTTGTAGGAGATATTTCAATCTCTTATTTTAGTGAAAGGCTTTGCCTTTATGGATCTGTAATCCTTAGAGAATTGAATTATTCTCCCCCTCTTATAATGAGATACTATGATCTCTTTGTGAAAGACTTTAGTCTTGTAGATTTATGATCTGTGAGAAGAATTATATTCTTCTTTTTATTTTATGATGGGATCTTTTGATCTCTTTGTGAAAGACCTTGGTCTTGCAGATCAATGATCTTAAAGAAAGAAGTGAATTCTTCTTTTTATATGAGACGATTTCGTCTTTCTGTTCTTTTACCTTGAAGAAAAGTTGTTCTTTTACCGAGAGCTTGGCTCTTCTTTCTGAGATTTCTCAAAGCTTATGGCGGGGTTACTCTATATATTTCTCTCAGACTTGAAGTCTAGGTGCCTTTATATAGGGCGAGCTGATTTTTTCAATCAGTTAAGGAGATCTTTTCTCCAATTGATTTGAGGATTTCCCCATCGTTGGATCTTTGATCCAAGGACTTCTGATTTACAGAAGGCAATTTTCTTGTTTTGAACAAGATTTGGAAATCTTTTCCATACAGAATTTATTCTGTATTTTGGTGATTTTTAATCACCTTTGGATCATTATTCCAACGGTGCTCTGATTTACAGAGCACAATCGTTTTGTTTTAGAAAGATTTTGAGGAATCTCTCCTTAACAGAATTTTATTCTGGTTAATTGATGATTTAACATCTTTATTAGATCTTTAATCTGACGGTGGGGAGCTTTTAGTTCCAGCGCTAGCGCACCCGTGCTTTGCACGTGGTGCGCTACTTAGGGCGCAGCGCACCTAGCGCTAGCGCACACGTGCTTTGCACGTGGTGCGCTGCTTATGGTGCAGCGCATTTGGCGCTGCTATGACGTAATGCTCCATTTCAAAATTTGAATTTTGAAATGGAGTTTTGCTCTGATTGGGGAAACAGGTATCAGAGCCGAGCTAGATTATTAGACGGTGTTTGTTAGATTACGAAACCGAAACTACTCTAAAACGTGAAACATCGAGACCCAGTTTCTGTCGTTTTTAAAATGACCCCTAAAAATTATTTAAACAAGTGCAGAATGTTGTATGTAATGCAACATGAACACACAGGAAAATTTAGCCCAAGAGCTCGGACATTGGCCGACGACATGCACACCAGGTCCGGCGACCTCGGCCACTTGGTGGGATTTTTGGCTAAATTTTTTAGTGTGTTCCAGTGACTTAGTTTTGGTATTTCAGGTGTTGTTTGTTTTTACTAATTTTGCATGAGATATAATCTTACACTATAAACAATTCGAAGTGTTTCGTATTCGTAGTTTAACATTATATTTGGGTTTTCACATATTGTCTAGGCGAAGTTTAAAAGTTCGATCGAATGTCAAAAACCCATTTTTCCACGTTTAACGTATTCGAAAAAACATGCAAGTAATTCTATGTACCCTCTAAAAGAATGAAACCCTAACTCGACTTTTTGGATTGCGGAACCGCGGTCATACCATAGGGTTTGCAGCAGTTCCGTGGCGACATGAGTGAGGCTTGGATTTACCCTTCTACGGTTGGTCCATAGGTACTATGGCATGTTCCGGGTATTATTAAAACTGTGCTCAAGTGTTGAGCTTTCGGAAAATTATGGGTCTTTGATGAATCGATTGAAAAGTTTAACGTCATCCGGATATTTATGATGGGATACAATAATTGGAATCTATCCAGTTGCATGCAAGTTTAACATTTCGGCCTCGGACGGAATCGGGAATCTTGTTGAATTACCCGACTTCCTTTGAAAAGTGTTTTCTTGGTTGAGACCTAAATGTAAAATTTGCATTGTTAGGCATGAAATCCAGAATATGTGATATTCCGGGTTTATGATGTCTAAGGGCAGTGCGGATTCCAATTGTTGTAGTTTTTCACTTTCTTTTCTGCGACCGTATGTGTAATATGTGGTGTATTGCCGGATTCGTTGCTATATGTCAACGACAATTGGGATACGCATATTTACTTACGTTGATGACATGCGATGTTATGTGTTGCTGGGATATGTTATATTGGATCGTTGTGTTTGAATAGCCGGGGGTTTTATGTGAGATGAGAGTTTTTCATTTTCATTCATGTAAAATTTATTATATGTAATATTCTTTTATTGGGGCACTACCGGATTGAGGATATTGTCACCATTGTATATTATTTACTTTTCCGCACTAGGATAGACCCAAGATGGGAAGCACAAGTAACCGGGTTCTAGGGTCCAGTGGGAGACCATCTCGAGGAGTCGAGACCGGGTCTCCTAACTCTAGAATTGGTAGGGTTGCTTGCCGCTCTCGTAGGGGTCTAGGGATGTGGGTTTGGCTACTCATCACTGTAGGGTGTTTTTCGTCACCCCATTGAGATGGGAATACGCGCACGCTGGTCAGGCGTACTACAGATTCCCCCTGCCCAGGGTAGGCCGGGGTTTAATGATTGTGGGGATCCGAATCTCCGGCAGCCGCGGACTAAGCTGCCGTTAATTACCCCTCGCCTTTGGGGCGAGGGAACCTCCGATTAATGGGTTAAACCGGTCATGCGAACTCAATGTGCGGTGTGCGTGTGTTTTGTTTTGAAAGGGGGGTTTTGGATATATCGGGAGCCACGCAGAGTTTTTACGGGGGTCCCGCTACCCAGATAGCGGGCTGGGGTCAAGGGGGCTAGCAGCCCCCTTGCGGGGTTCGGGGCAGCGCCCCGGCCCGAAAATTTTTTTTAGGGAGAGAATGTTGCGGAGTATGTGTATGTGTACATTTATATACATATGTATATATATACATGTATATATAAATAAAGGGGAAAATGGCATCCAAAGGATATGTGGGGCAGCACCTTGGGCGCTGTGCGCTTAGGCGCAAGCGCGCCACGTGTCGGCACACGGGCGCTTTGCGCATGAGCGCTGCGCGCAGGTGCGCAAGCGCGCCACGTGTCGGCACGCGGGCGCTTTGCGCGCTTGCGCAAGCGCGCACGCCACGTGTCGGCACGCGGGCGCTTTGCGCGCTTGCGCAAGCACGCAGGTGCGCAAGCGCGCGCGCCACGTGTCGGCACGCGGGCGCTTTGCGCGCTTGCGCAAGCGCGCAGGTGCGCAAGCGCGCGCGCCACGTGTCGGCACGCGGGCGCTTTGCGCGCTTGCGCAAGCGCGCAGGTGCGCAAGCGCGCTCGTGCCACGTGTCGGCACGCGGGCGCTTTGCGCACTTGCGCTGCGCGCTGCTAAAACAAATTTCTCAGAAGAGAAATCAGAGAGGAGTTGGACTCCTGAGTGTGTGTTTTTTTTTTCTGGGTTTAGTGAACGATGTTCTTCTTCCTCCTGTTGCTTGCTGGATCTTGAAGATCAAGAGGTGTGAAATCTCAAAATCTCTTCTTTTTCAGATCTAATGGTAGATCCAAGTTCCCCTTTGTGGGTTTTGTGGTGAAAAACTAATTTGTTTTGAAAAAGGAAGAGTAAAACTCTTGATTGAATTCAAGAGAAAGAAGAAGGTTTTGGAACCTTGAAGATGGAAGAAAGAGCTCAGCTCTGAGACTTTTTTGTTTTTGAGAGAGAGAAAATTATGAGATATTTTCATTATCTTTGCCTTTATAGGCCATACACTTTACAAATAGCCCCTTGGGCTTCACAAAATGGCATTTTGCCTATTTCATGGCTCATGTGCCATTTCTTTTTGCACATAAGCCATGGGCTTTACAAAAATTTGGCTTTATGCCTATTTTTCTTACATTTATCCTTAAATAAAATAAAAAAAATGCAACAAAATTATTTATTACAAAATTTTTATCTTGGCATGGGGGAGGTCGGCCGCTTCATGTTCGGGCTCGACCCGGGCATGGGCCCACTGGGTCGGGGCCTGGGCCCACTTGGCTTGGGGTTGACTTGGATTTTGACTTGGTCAACCGGGGTGTAAATTTTTACCCCAACAAATTGCCCCCCATCAATACATGCACACCACATATGTGGGTCGTGTGCATGAAATTGATGGATCTTCTTTTACTTGGAGGCGACCTGATTTGGTTCCCGCTTTTTGGGAAGCCGGCGCTGCCCTTTTTATGACATGGACGGTCATTGCTTGACATGTCTCCGAGATGGAATGTCCGTGATAGACGTTTCCCTGGCCCGGAGCGATTTGATTCCCGCTTTGTAGAAATCCCGCGCTGCCCTTTTTTGCGACTTGGACGGTCGATACTGCCCTTTTAGCGACGTGGACGGTCGATGCTGCCCTTTTTGCGACTTGGACGGTCGGTGCTGCCATTTTAGCGACGTGGACGGTCGATGCTGCCCTTTTTGCGACTTGGACGGTCAATGCTGCCCTTTTAGCGACTTGGACGGTCGGTGCTGCCATTTTAGCGACGTGGACGGTCGGTGCTGCCATTTTAGCGACGTGGACGGTCGGTGCTGCCCTTTTTGCGACTTGGACGGTCGATGATGCCCTTTTAGCGACTTGGACGGTCGGTGCTGCCCTTTTAGCGACTTGGACGGTCGGTGATGCCCTTTTTGCGACGTGGACGGTCAATGCTGCCCTTTTTGCGACTTGGACGGTCGATGCTGCCCTTTTAGCGACTTGGACGGTCAGTGCTGCCCTTTTAGCGACTTGGACGGTCGGTGATGCCCTTTTTGCGACGTGGACGGTCGATGCTGCCCTTTTAGCGACTTGGACGGTCGGTGATGCCCTTTTTGCGACGTGGACGGTCGATGCTGCCCTTTTAGCGACTTGGACGGTCGGTGATGCCCTTTTTGCGACGTGGACGGTCGATGCTGCCCTTTTTGCGACTTAGACGGTCGATGCTGCCCTTTTAGCGACTTGGACGGTCGGTGCTTGATTTGACTTGCTCTGCTTCTTGCAGTGTCAGGGGTAGACTTGACTTGCCCCGCCTCTTGCGGTGTCGAGATTGGATTCTGACTTGCTCCGCTTTCTGCGGTGTCGAGATTGGATTCTGACTTGCTCCGCTTTCTGCGGTGTCAGAGTGGAAGTTGACTTGTTGATTTCGATTTGGGTTGACGTCAGTATCGCTACGCCGGAACATGGTACCAGGAGTGAATCATCATTTGTCATGACAGGGTTTGGGAATTGGTTTTTGTTTGGCATCTGCATTGCTGCACTGGAATAATGCCAGGAGCAACTCATCATTTGCCCCGAGAGGATTTGGGAATTGATGGCTTAGGAGGCAGGTTTAAATCCCTATCACCTAAGACTTTTCAATTTTATGGGCCGTAAGGGTCCTATTGAAGCATTTTCTCCATACGAGTCGAAAGGATCCCGCAGGTGTATTTTCTCCTTAGGAATCGTGAGGATTCTTAAGTATGTGCCTCCTTTGCGAGTCGTAAGGCTCTCACGCGGGAATTTTCTCCTCTCAAAGTCGAGAGGACTTTGAGAATGCATTTCATCTCCTTTTCACGAGTTTGCGCCCTTTCAGGTTTTCACAAACTCACCGGCAGTCCTGCTGTTTTTACTCACGAAGCCCTTTCGGGTTTTCATCCGTGCCCGTTTTGCTTGTGAACATACCTTCTTTTTTTTTTTTGAATGTGGTCTCACCGGTTAGGACTTAGGAGATATTAGGATTGTTTTACACCCGTGGATTGTATACGGTTTTGCAGGATGTATGATCCAGACCGTAGGGCCAGAAAAATTTCAGGGCTTTGTTGGCGTCTGCATCGCTGCACTGGAATGTGGTACCAGGAGCAACTCATCATTCGCCGTTGGGGTATGGGATTTGGAATTTGGTTGGCGTCTGCATCGCTACACTGGAATATGATACCAGGAGCGACTCATCATTCGCCACTTTGGGGTTGGGGACCTGGAATTTGGATCTTGTTTAGCATCAGCATTGCTGCACTGGAATAATGCCAGGAGCAACTCATCATTTGCCTTGGGAGGACTTGGGATTTGGGTTTTTGGTCGGCATCAGCACCGCTAACACTGAAGCGAAATGCCAGGAGCGACTCATCATTTGCCGTTGCCCGTTGGGGAACGATGGCTTAGGAGACAGGTTTGGGTCCCTATCACCTAAGGCTTTTCAATTTTATGGGCCGTGAGGGTCCCATAAAGTATTTTCTCCCTACGAGTCGTAAGGATCCCGCAGGTGTATTTTCTCCTTAGGAATCGTGAGGATTCCTAAGTGTGTTGCTCCATTGTGAGTCGTAAGGATCTCACGCAGGTGTTTTCTCCTCACAAGGTCGAGAGGACTTTGCGAGTGTTTTTCATCTCTTTTCACGAGTTTGCGCCCTTTCGGGTTTTCACAGACTCGCCGGTAGTCCTGCTGTTTTTACTCACGGAGCCCTTTCGGGTTTTCATCCGTGCCCGTTTTGCTTGTGGACATACCGTTTATTTCTTCTTCTTGTTTTTTTCTTTTTCTTTCTTTTTCTTTTTTTTTTGCCGCTGGTGGGACTTTAAAAGTAGTCTCACCGGCAGGATTTGGGAGAAATGGGGGTTATTTACGCCCGTGGATTGTATACGGTTTTGCAGGATGTCTGATCCAGACCGTAGGGCTGATGTGCTCAATTCGCCTGCGACTTGGAGCATTCATGTGTAGTATTTCTTGAGATATCGGCCATTAATGGGCGGCATGGGCCTTTCTCCCTCTGCACTTATTAGTTGGTAGGATCCTCCGTCGAACACTTTCTCAATGACGTATGGTCCTTCCCAGTTTGGCTCGAATTTTCCCTTGGCATGTCGATTGAGGATGATCGGTCTTTTGAGGACCAACACCAATTCACCTTTCTTGAAAGCACGGAGACGAGTTATCTTGTCATAGGCCCGTGACATTTGGGCTCGGTATAGCTCCAGATTTTGCTGCACCGCGAGCCTCTTTTCTTCGAGGGCATCGAGTTCTTCAAGTCGAAGGAGCACGTTTTCCTCTTCTGTCAACTCATGCTGAACGGCCATTCTTAAGCTTGGAACTTCGACTTCGAGGGGGAGGACCGCCTCCACTCCGAAGAGCAATGAGTATGGAGTGGACTGTGTTGGAGTACGGTGCGTGGTACGATATGCCCACAATGCCTCGTGAAGTTTGAGATTCCAGTCTCTCTTGTTGGCTGAAGCATTTTTCCTCAGGAGCTTGCATAGAGTCTTATTGAAGGCTTCGGCTAGCCCATTGGCTCTTGGATTGTAGATGGAGGAATATCTCCAGTCTATCTTGTACTGAGTAGCGAACCTTGAGACATTGAAGCTCTTGAAAGAAGGCCCGTTGTCAGAAATAATTCTTCTTGGTGTACCAAAGCGGTATAAAATATTGTGTTGGAAGAATGTCAGAATATCTTTTGTCTTGACTTCTTTTAGCGGGACAGCTTCAGCCCATCTGGAGAAGTAGTCTGTGGCGGCCAGTATAAACCGATGGTCTTTGGATGACGGAGGATCAATTGGGCCAACAATGTCGGTGCCCCAGACTTCGAAGGGCCACGACGCCACCGTAGGATGCAATGGATTGGGATGCTTGTGAATAAAATAACCGTGAATTTGGCAGATATAACATTTCTTCTTGTTTTTTTCTTTTTCTTTCTTTGCATGCTTGTGAATAATACCCAAGCCGTTTAATTTGCAGTCGCATCCTGGGGCCAGATTGGTGAGCACCGCAAACGCCCGAGTGAACATCTTTCATGACCTTTTGGGCTTCGGCCAATGACAGACACCTGAGCCAGAGTTGGTCATATGACCTGCGGTATAACGTGTCATTTACAAACACGTATCGGAGAGCTCTTTTCTTCAGCTGAATCCTCGCAGATTTTTCTTCGGGAAGCTTGTCATATCGGAGGTACTCTATGAAGGGTTCTCTCCAATCGGGCTCGTCTTGAACGATCGAAGCTTCTTCGGCGGGATTGCTCTTCTGTTCCGCGCTTTCCTCTTCTCGTAGAAAGACAGGGGGTAGGATTTGCCGGCTCCTGACTGTGATCAGAATTTTGTCCATGTCAGGATCAGCCAGCTCCTTGGCCAAGCGAGCGAGTACATCAGCCTTTCCGTTCAACGCTCTAGGGACTCTCGTTAGTTCAATATGAGTGAACCGTTTCATGAGTTCCACCACTCGACCTCTGTACCGAGCTAACTCGGGTTTGTATATCTTATAGTCGCCGCTTACTTGGTTGACGACAAGCTGGGAGTCACCGTAGACTCGTAGCCGACGGATTTCCATTTCTACGGCGAGCTCCAAACCAGCTATCAGAGCTTCATACTCAGCTTCGTTATTTGTGCGAGGCTCGGTGAGAGCAAAAGAGCGCCGTAGGGTTCCCATTGATGGCGTGATGAACACCAATCCTATCTCTGCCTTTATCTCCGGGACACTTGATTTACTGGAGGTCCTTATTGATGAGGCTCCATCGAAGTAGAGCTCCCAACTTGGCCCATCTTCCTCGAGGTGCAGAACTTGTTCATCGGGTAGCTCACAATTTAGCGGCGACCCTTCTGGTATGGGATGAGCAGCGAGAAAGTCTGCAAGAGCTTGCCCTTTTACTGCTTTCTGAGGAGTATAAACTATGTCAAACTCAAGTAGCATGACAGCCCATCTTGCCATTCTGCCGGCTAGGCTTGCTTTGGTCATTAAGTGTTTGAGCGGGTCGACCTTGGAGATCAGCATAACCCGATGAGCCAGCAGATAGTGCCTCAGCTTCTTCACAGCAAATATCAGAGCCAGGCATTGCTTTTCGATTGGGGAATAGTTATGTTCCGCCCCGACTAGAGTTCGACTAAGGTAGTAGAGGGCATTTTCCTTTCCCTCCTCGTTATTCTGGGCAAGGAGCGCACCGAGTGACTCATCTAGCGCGGCAGTGTAGAGAATCAGCGGTTTATTTGGAATAGGAGCGGCCAGCACTGGAGGGTACAACAAGTATTGTTTGATGCTTTCGAACGCTGCTTGACATTCGGCATCCCAGATAAAAGGAGCTCCTTTCTTCATGAGCTTTGAGAAGGGCCTACATCTCCCCGATAAATTTGAGATAAACCTCCGTATATAAGCAAGCTTGCCTTGAAAAGATCTTAGCTGCGTCAGACTCTTCGGAGGGGGCATCTCCATGATGGCCTTTATCTTCGACGGGTCAACTTCGATCCCTCGATGTCGGACTATGAAGCCCAGGAATTTTCCCGATGACACGCCAAAAGCGCACTTCAGAGGATTCATCTTCAGATCGTATTCCCTCAGTCTGGTGAGAACGGTCCTAAGATCTTGGATATGATCGGCCCTGGTTTTAGTCTTGACGACCAGATCATCGACATAACATTCGACGACTTTATGGATCAGGTCATCAAAGATATTGGTCATTGCCCTTTGATATGTAGCACCTGCGTTCTTCAGTCCGAATGGCATTACCTTGTAGCAATATATTCCGATCGGGGTTCGAAATGCTGTGTGCTTCTCATCCTCAGGCGACATCTTGATCTGATTATATCCAGACGAGCCGTCCATAAAGGTGAACAGTTCGTAATTTGAGGTGTCATCGACCATCATTTCCATGACCGGTAGCGGGAAGTCATCTTTAGGACATGCCTTATTGAGGTCCCTAAAATCGACACAGACTCGGATCTGCCCATTTTTCTTCTTCACTGGGACTATGCATGCGATCCAGTCTGCATATTTCTCTTCCCTGATGAAGCCGGCATCGATGAGCTTCTTAGTTTCCTCGATGACCTTTTCTTCTAGTTCCCTTCTCATTCTTCGAGGAGCTTATTTGACTGGCTTAGCATCAGAAGATATAGCCAACTTATGTACGGCCACTTCAGGGGAAAGGCCAGGCATTTCTTTGTATGTCCACGCGAAGCAGTCGACGAACTCATGCAGCAGGGCAATTATCTGCGCTTTCATTTCCTCTGACAAGAGCGAGCTGATGTAGGTCGGTCTTGGATTATCGGGAGTTCCTAAGTCAATCTCGGTTAGCTCGTCAAAGGTTGCTTGTCCGCCATCTTTGAGCTCTTGAGGAGCTTCTTCTGGCTCGGCTATCTCATCGTCATCATTTGATCTTTCGCTGGCCTCACCAACATGGATCATGTAGCACGCTTTGGAATCAGGTTGAATGTAGCCTATGCCCCGTCTATCTGGAATTCGTCCATCGATGAGTGCTCGGACCTGGGGCGGATGCCATAGCCCTTCGTAAAACTTTGCTTCGGACTCCGTTTGATATAACCGGCATCCGCACTTCTTAAAGTATTCCCGCATCTCGGGCGCATAGTATCTGGGATTGAGGACGGCTCTTATGCCTCTCTCATAGGGAAGGCACGCGACAGAAAGATCGTCCGGGTGCACAACGGGGTTTGACCCATAAAACAGGATGCCCTTCTGTCCACTTTTCCTCCCGGGAACGTAGAAAGTTTTCAGCTGGTCCACGGTGGAGATTGATAATGCATCGAGCTCTTTGCACATTTGCTCTGGTACCTTTGTAACGGCTAGGGACCCTTCTGCAACTTCAAAGGTCTCTCGTAGTTTCGCTTGTTGCGTGGGGGTCCAATCTGCACCGCTGTTGCACGACAGGTCCTCCTCCTCTGACTCTTCAGTGTCGCTGCCAAGATGAAGGCGGACTTTACTGCTAGATGGGCTTTCAGTAACAGATTCGTCCGTATCGCTGCCGAAATGAGGGCGAGTTTTGCGGAAGGACGGGCTTCCAGCGTCGGACTCATCAGTGTCGCTGCCGAAATGCGGGCGCACTTGGGCATTTTTGCTTTTGAAAGTGACAGCCGGCGCAGATTTGCTTTTGAGCCTTGGGGCTGGTCTATCCTCAGTCAGTTGTGGCTTAGCATTTTGGTGGTTCATAAAGTACCGGGAATCTTCATATCGGACTTCATGCACACCGAATGGTTGGATGTCCCCGTCAATGCGTCTTTCTTCGCCATTTTTAGTATACTTCATGCATTGATGGAGAGTTGACGGAATGATGCCGTAATCGTGGAGCCACGGCCGCCCCAAGAGAATCTTATAAGACGTGTCAGCGTCGATCACGTATATCTTAGCTTCAGTTTGCAGATCCCCGAATTTGATTGGCAGAGCTATGGACCCCAGAACTTGCTGGCAATTTTGGTTGAAGCCTTGAATGACAATCCTTTCCCTTGACAGATGTCGGATGTCCATTGATAAACTCTTCAGAGTTCGCAAGTTCATGATGTTCACTGAGGACCCCGGATCAATCAATATGCGATTAATTCGATCTCCGTCGCTGTACCCGGTCACGTAAAGCGGCCGATTATGCTCAGCCGTTCCCAGTAGCAAGTCTTCATCCTTAAATGTGACTGCGGCGGCATGCAAAGCGTGCTGGGCTTCTTTCATATTAATTTCCGCAAAGTGGGCCTGATACTTCTCGGGGTTTTGTAGAGCGTGGATGAGAACATCTCTAAGCTCCTTAGATAGGACCAAGGCGTCGTAGATGCTCAGGAGAGACGGAAGCTTCCGGAGATGCGCCAAGACATTATAGTCCACCGAGGAAGGACTTATGTTTTCATCAGCCGGTTCTCTGCCATCTTCTTCATTAGCGACTTGTTTTTCCTTCCCTTTTGGGGCGTTGCCCTGATTCGGCGGTAGAGCCCTGCCGCTTCTGAGCTGGATTTGATTGGTCGTTGTGGCGAGCTCCTCATCCTCTTCGGGAAAACAAAGATCATCCTCGGAGTCGCTGCCAAGATGGATGGCGTAGCAGGTCACTATTGGGATCTCTTTATTGGAGTCTTCTTCTAACTCCTCCAGAATTTCAGCCGCTTGTACAGGGAAGAACTCCTTCAATTGAATCAATGTTCTTTCCTTTTGTTCATATTCTTCGAGAGAATCGATATATTTTTGAATGGTCGATCTCCCTGCAGACTCTTTTTCGCGCCGAGCTGCACTTTTCTTCTTCTTCAGCTTCTTGGATTTTGAGCCTGATGGAGCCGCATTGGCAGCTGGACTGGTAGGCTTCTTCTGCCCTTCCCATTCCGTCCTGGGTTCTTTCTGAAGTAGCTTTATCATCTTCTTCGTCTTATTAGATATGTGCGTACTCCACGGAGGCCGCGATGAGTCAGTTTCATCTCTCAGGGCAGCGGGTTCGGCTGTCTTCTCCAAGAAGGGTTCAACTTCTGTCTGTATAAAGTTGGTGGTTGCAACTTGATTGTTCACCAACACACTTTTGGACAGCTCGATCTCTCCAGCCTTGTACTGCTTCTCGACCCAATCTTTGAAGATATAGCAATCCTCGATCGCATGGCTCACTACTCGGTGGTACGGGCAATACAAAGGATTGTCGGTCATTTTTGCTTCCTGGGGTCTTTTCGACTCCGGCAATTGTAGGCCGTTGTTCAAGGCATCTTTAAATATCTTGCGGACCTTGTCCCTTCTGAAAGAGTAAACCTTGTTCTTTTTCTCCTCTAGAGAAGGCCCATCTCCTCCCAGCAATGGCTTTCGAGACCGGTTAGTTTTGGATTCGGCCGCCCTTCGCTTTTCTTCATTATCGGAGGCATTGAAGACATTGGTACTGCTGGAACTCCCGCTTCTACGGTTGTCGTCCCGCTTGCTTTTCCAAGTTTTGTCTCTCTGAGAGTCTGGCGGGGACTCTTGCTTCGAGCGTTCCAGCATTTGGACTTTCTTGGTTAGCTCCTGGAATGTTTTGAGGCCTGCTGTACACAAGAATGGGACCATCCAATTACTGAGGTTCCCAATGAGAAGGCTAACGGAATGGTCCTGCTCCAGCGGCGGTTCGCACTTGACCGTGAGATTACGCCATCGGGCGATAAAGTCAGTGTTACTTTCATTCTTCCCCGGCTTGGTCCTCACAAGGTCGGCAATGGAGATTTTATCACTGACGCTCATGAACCTTTGCCGGAACAGAGACTCCATTTGGGCAAAGGTAATGACGGACCCATCTGGTATGCTCGCGTACCAGTCGAAAGCAACACCGGTCAGGCTGTTGACAAACTGACGAAGAAGGAGCGCGTCATTGCCCCCTGTATTTCCGCACGATGCTTTGAAGTGGGCGACGTGCTGATTTGCATTCCCCGTTCCATCAAATCTTCCGAACTTAGGAATGACGTAGCCGCTTGGGAACTCAATCAGATCGTACTGCGCGGGATATGGCCGCCCACTACTGCCGATTTCTTTTTGAGCTTCGGCTTCGGCCACCAATGTTTTAACCTTGCTGGTGACCAAATCCATTATCCGATCCTGTGTTAGCGGGATAGTGCTATCTGGGGCCAAGGCGTCCCCAGAAGCGGAGTGTGGCCGGCTTTCATGCGGCTCGACCAGTCTTGGACCCAAAGGAACAGGCACTGGCTGCCTCAGATTGTCATCACCCGGCTGATTAGTAGCGGCTTGTGCTTGATTGGGAGGCGCTCGAGCAATTTGAGCCGTAAGCTGCATCACCACGTTCGTTAAGTCGTCTATCTCCGAATAGAGCTTGGCCATCTCTTTATCTTTGCTCCTGAGCTGTTTTCGAAGCTCTTGAAGCAGCTCTTGCTCCGCAGTCCTGGGGCGGAAAGTCGGCTCCTCCTCGCTGTCCGAGCTTGACTCTGCATGGATCGAGGGGTCTTTCTGCCTATCATCCTCATCGAGAGGGTTTTCTTCATCCAGCGGGGGCGGCTGTTCTTAGGCAGCGGCAACCACATTCGGGCTAGATTGAACTTGGGATGTGGTGGCCCCATCCTTGCTTTTGCTGCGAAGGTTGTCGCTGGGGCGTCCTCCCGCCATATAGACCGTATGGATGATGTATCCAGCCGTCTTTCTATCATTGGAAGCTGATTTCACGGATCGCTGTCTTGACCCCCTTGCTTCGGTAGCTGGTAATCGATTGAAGGCGGCTGGCCTAACCAGGTTCTTAAATGGTGCTGGCGCTTCTTTTCTGGATTTGCCCCGCTGCTTTCGTGCGGCACAGAGCGCCTGATAGACTCTTGAAGAGACAGTGTCATACTTTTTATGTTGGGGCTGGGACACCTCTTTTTGTAGCACTGTTCGGACCGCTGTCTTCTTGATTCTGGCGGTCATGGCATTTTTCTGAACCCACTTCAGAGGCTCGAAGGAATTGCTGATTCTTACGTCCGACTTAGCCGTCGTCGCGGGGCAATCCTGCACTTGGAACTTCACATGATTCCATTTGGCTGAAGCCTTGGCCCTCTTGTTGGCTCGATACCTGAGCCGCTTCTGCCTTAACTTTTCTGTTCTAAGCACCTGGCAGACTTCAGCTTTTTGGGAAGACACCGCGGACTGGGCGATGGAGGGCTTTGGAGATACGCTCGATTGTGCGTTTGTTGGAGTTATCGCTTGAGCTCGTCCGCGACATTTGTTGTTGCCCTTCGCACCGGAAGTCTTGCCCCCAGCTAGAGCGTCAGGGAATCGTTCAGACACCATCTTAAGTTTCGGTTGTGGTGCCTTAGCAATCACAACATTCGGCCTCTTGCCCCTTGGGACCGGCTTGACCACCTGTTCCGCCGGGATTTCCGCCAGATGAGCGCTTCCAGCAGGGTAGATGATGACGGAGCCAAACTGGCGGGGTGGTTCCTCCCACTGTCGACTGAGGCTTGCAGGGAGAACCACCCGAGCGTTGATCTTGACCACGTATGGAATCGGGGTCACGTTGGAAGCTGAATTCGTCTGGAGAGACATTGTCGTCGAAGGTTGATTGCTGCATAGAAAAGAAAATATCACTTCAGTATAGACAATAGATATGTATATTAATTGAGTTCGCATGAACGTTTAACCCGAAATATGGGAGGAGAGAAAGGTCCCACCGGGCGTGCCAGAGTCTGTAGGGTGTTTTTCGTCACCCCATTGAGATGGGAATACGCGCACGCTGGTCAGGCGTACTACAGATTTCCCCTGCCCAGGGTAGGCCGGGGGTTTAATGATTATGGGGATCCGAATCTCCGGCAGCCGCGGACTAAGCTGCCGTTAATTACCCCTCGCCTTTGGGGCGAGGGAACCTCCGATTAATGGGTTAAACTGGTCATGCGAACTCAATGTGCGGTGTGCGTGTGTTTTGTTTTGAAAGGGGGGTTTTGGATATATCGGGAGCCACGCAGAGTTTTTACGGGGGTCCCGCTACCCGGATAGCGGGCTGGGGGTCAAGGGGGCTAGCAGCCCCCTTGCGGGGTTCGGGGCAGCGCCCCGGCCCGAAATTTTTTTTGATGGGGAGAATGTTGCGGAGTATGTGTATGTGTACATTTGTATACATATGTATATATATAGATGTATATATAAATAAAGGGGAAAATGACATCCAAAGGATGCGTGGGGCAGCACCTTGGGCGCTGTGCGCTTAGGTGCTGTGCGCTTAGGCGCAAGCGCGCCACGTGTCGGCACGCGGGCGCTTTGCGCACTTGCGCAAGCGCGCACGCCACGTGTCGGCACGCGGGCGCTTTGCGCACTTGCGCAAGCGCGCAGGTGCGCAAGCGCGCAGGTGCGCAAGCGCGCGCGCGCCACGTGTCGGCACGAGGGCGCTTTGCGCGCTTGTGCAAGCGCGCAAAGCGCAAGCGCCACGTGTCGGCACGCGGGCGCTTTGCGCGCTTGCGCAAGCGCGTAGGTGCGCAAGCGCGCGCGCCACGTGTCGGCACGCGGGCGCTTTGCGCACTTGCGCTACGCGCTGCTAAAACAAATTTCTCAGAAGAGAAATCAGAGAGGAGTTGGACTCCTGAGTGTGTGTTTTTTTTTTCTGGGTTTAGTGAACGATGTTCTTCTTCCTCCTGTTGCTTGCTGGATCTTGAAGATCAAGAGGTGTGAAATCTCAAAATCTCTTCTTTTTCAGATCTAATGGTAGATCCAAGTTCCCCTTTGTGGGTTTGTGGTGAAAAACTAATTTGTTTTGAAAAAGGAAGAGTAAAACTCTTGATTTAATTCAAGAGAAAGAAGAAGGTTTTGGAACCTTGAAGATGGAAGAAAGAGCTCAGCTCTGAGACTTTTTTGTTTTTGAGAGAGAGAAAATTATGAGATATTTTCATTATCTTTGCCTTTATAGGCCATACACTTTACAAATAGCCCCTTGGGCTTCACAAAATGGCATTTTGCCTATTTCATGGCTCATGTGCTATTTCTTTTTGCACATAAGCCATGGGCTTTACAAAAATTTGGCTTTATGCCTATTTTTCTTACATTTATCCATAAATAAAATAAAAAAAATGCAACAAAATTATTTATTACAAAATTTTTATCTTGGCATGGGGGAGGTCGGCCGCTTCATGTTCGGGCTCGACCCGGGCATGGGCCCACTGGGTCGGGGCCTGGGCCCACTTGGCTTGGGGTTGACTTGGATTTTGACTTGGTCAACCGGGGTGTAAATTTTTACCCCAACAATCACGATCATGGAATTCGTGTTTTATATAGGCTTAATATAAAACCTGGAAATTCTAGTATATCCAATATTTCATATGTTCTTTTCTGCTGCGATATCTGTGATGTGATCATTTGATATGTTGAGATAGATACTGTATATAGTATAAATGATATATTATATAGACGTTGCTTGTGTTTTACACCCGTGCTAGCCCTGCCCCGCTCTGCCGTTAGTTACCTAACCTAACGGTGCATGAGGAGATATCGAGGCGAACGCGGATGGCATAAGCGTACGTTGTATTTATCTGTGATGCTTAAGTAACTTAAAATGATGGGACATTCATTAATGAGATTAATGAAAAAAAAGAAACCTAAAAATATTGTAGAAACTTGTTTTAAAAACTGGTAGCTCTAGTTCTTGCTTTGCATAGCGGTATTTCTTGTAGAATATCCAGCACCTTATTCGATAAGCAAAAAGTCGAGATCCCTTCACCGGAAGTGATCTCTTTAGCGAAACTAGCAGATGCTACAAACTCGGTTTGTCTTTTGATTACTTTTATAGTTTTTTGTTTTGCATAGTGGTATTTGTGAAATATCCTGCACCTTATTCGATAAGGAAAGAGCCGAGATCCCTTCACCGAAAGTGACCTCTTTAGCGAAACTAGTAAAACCCTCAAAAACACTCCTTTTCAAAAATCACTTGTTTCTACAACGATATCAAGTTCATTGCGCAAAAGGTTTTCTTAAAAACATGTCGTAGCCCTCCGTCATTTCAGATAAGTAATAGTTAGTATTCGTGCTGCGTTTGTTGACCTTTGTCAAGGCGTAGTGTGCGGTAGCTGATTAGTGCTTATCTGCAAAGCATATGATGCGATTGATTTAGGGTAGTCGTGCGACCTTATTGACCTCTGTCAAGGGTCGTGCGGGTGGGTTTATTTCAATTATGAAATGACGGGTTGAACTTGAGTAGCAGCCTATGGTTTGTTGACCTTTGTCAAGGTCATAAGATACTAGGGGCAAAATTATCGGGAATTTCAAGTGTTCGAAATTTGCAATGAGATTGCATACCTTCTATGAGATAGTTGGATGCCGATACACACTGTGAGTAAGAGTTACTCCTGGGAGAGTTTTGCACTTTACAATTAGCCGATCAAGTAGGTGTCTAGAAAGGTGTCAACGGGGTTACGCCCCTGGGAAAATGAGGTTTATTTTAATTAGGTCCGTGAGAAAGCAAGGGGAACCTCCCTCAAAGTACCGGCACTGGCCTGGCTGAAAGATTAGAAATAGGGTGTAATTAATCCCGGCTAGTCTTCCTTTTAGGGTTTGAAGGAAGATTTGATAAAAACAGTGGGAGCCATCCTGATTAGATAAAATAATAACCAATCTAATCTTGCAAGAGCATACGCTGAGTGTTTTTCTTCTCTCTCTCCAGGTAGCGACCATGATGTATTGACCGAACCCGCTTGTTATACTGTGCTGGAGAATGTTGGTCCCGCTCCAACTTATAATTATTATAAGACCGAGCAGGAAATAGGGGATTACCAAAATTCCCGTGCCGCCCAAACGAAGAAAGTGCATGATGATGCATCTTCTTCGGGTGTGTTCATTACCGAGAACTGTTTTTCAGTATCCTCTACATCCTAGATATGAGATACTGGATCAGGTCCCATATATGTAATCTTTTACATGGGCTACAGATAGGTAGAGAACTGGGAACGGGTGATAAGTTTCAAGAGTTGAAAACGGTGCAAGTGTTGCAGCCAAGATGTTGGCAGTTATCACCCTGTATTATTAAGTACTTTGATTCTAAACGAATGTTATTAAATACTGTACCTGATATACAACATCATATCAGTCTCTTTATTTAGTAAAGAAGGATATAATTTTGTATTGTTGGATAATGTTTTGAACATTTCCTATATCAAGAGTTGATCGGTTCAGGTACGTTATCTAAAAGCATATATGTTCTAAATCAAACCACAGTTCTTAACGTACAGAACACACACAAGGGGAAGAGTTCAGAAATGAACGAATTCTTCTTGAGGCATTGTAGACCAGGTCATATCAATGCGACCCGACTAGCTAAGTTACATTAAGATGTATATTTAAATCAGTTTGAATTTACATCTTGTGAAACTTGCCAATCATGTCAGAAAGATAAAATGACCATAGCTCCGTTTACTGGAAACAGAGAAAGAGTTAGTGAACTCTTGGGATTACTACATGATGATGTATGAAGGTCCCATGTCTACACATGCCAGAGCTAGTTCTTTGTACTTCATTACATTCACTGGTGATCTCTCAAAATTCGCACATATGTTCCTGTTGAAACACAAGTCTGAACCTTTTGAGAAATTCAAAGAATATACGTTAGAAGTAGAGAACCAAAACGGGTATAAGTATTATGTCCTTTGATGTGATCGGGGAGGAGAATACTTGAGCACGGAATTCCTGGACTATTCTAAAGGAGAATGAGATTCTCTCTCAGCATTACTCCTCCGTATACACCACAGCACATCGGTGTATCGGGGCGGAGCAATCGCACCCTATGTGATATGGTGTGCTCTATGATGAGTACTATTGAGTTACCTATTTCCTTTTAGGAGTTATGCACTTGTGAAGCTGCATGCCTATTGAATAGTGTTCCAACCAAATCAGGTGCCTACCACTCCATATGTGATATGGTATGGGAAGAGCCCATCTCTTAAGTAAGTTAAGATTTAGGGTTGTCCGGCCTATGTCTAAAAGCAAAATCCAGACAAGCTCGAGGCAAGGTCAGTTCTGTGGAAGTTTGTTGGATATCCCAAGCCTTCGCAAGGAAATATCTTCTACCACACCGAGGAACAAAAGGTGTTTTATTTCTCGGCATGCCACCATTTTAGAGAAGGAATTTATTTTGGAAACAAATTTATGGTCATGAGGTAGAACTGGAAGGAATTCCAGCTATACAAACTACAGCTGAAGATTTGGTAGAACCGAAGGATTTAATAGTTCCCGACAAACCTCAGCCTCTCCGTCAATCTGGTAGGGTTCCTCACCCACCTGAGAGATACTTCAATTTTTTCTATGAGAGTGGGAGTGAGGATTGCATCATGAGATGATGACCCAACTAGTTTCGAGCGGGCCATCAAGTGTGGGGACTCTGTAAGAATGGCTGGATTCTATGCGATCTGAGATGGAATCCATATACACCAACAAAGTATGGACTTTGATTGCTATATCTGAAGGGTTAAATCCCCATAAGAAGCAAGTATATCTTGAGAAGATTACTTGGTGTAGATGGAAAAGTTGAGACTTTCAAAACTATACTTGTTGTAAAAGGTACTCGTCATTAACCGGGTGTGGATTATGATGAAACCTTTTCTCCAAAGCCTATGCTTAAGTCCATCCGGATCCTACTTGCTATTTGCTACATACCATGACTACGATATCTGACAGTTGGGTGTCATGACTCCTTTTTTGAATACTAATTTAGAAGAGAAGCGTCTATAAGTACATGGCCAGAGAGCTTCGTAGACAGTGGGAGCAGCGGAAACGTGTGTAAGTTGCTTTACAGGTTAAAGCAGGCATCGCGGAGTTGGAACATCTGTTTTGATGTGGTAATCAAAGTGTTTGACTTCATCAAAATGGTAGATGAACCGTGTATATACAAAAAGGTAATAGAGTGTAAAATGGTCTTCCTCGTATTGTACGTAGATGACATACTCTTGATAGGAAAGGTGTTTCCTATGCTACGCTCGATCAATCTTCTTTTATTACAAGGATTATCCATAATAGGATCAAGGTTATACCTCCTAAATCCTGGATTTTGGATCTATGAGATAGATCTAAATGGATATTAGGATTCTCACTAGGTGTAGTGAGATGGTATCAATCGAACTTGGGGAGAATCACTGGATAGCTTCCAGGGTGGTAAGATCAACTGTTAGTCACAGGTATTGTCTTTACCCTCAGTGAAGGGACGGTGTGTTGGAAGAGTTCCAAGCTAAATACCGTGACAAACTAGACGATAAAGGCTGGATACATCGCTACCAACGATGCTACCGAAGAGGCGGTCTGGGTGTATATATGTTCATGAGATGAACTTCGTTACTACCCTTGTGTGACAATGGAGTTGTGGCTTATGCCTAGGAACCCCTGTCCCATCAGTGATCCAGACATATTCTAAGACAGTATCACCTGATCATGGAGATGGTTGATCTCTAGGGGATCGAGGTTAGGAGAGTAGACTCAGAGGACAACACGGCGGATCCACTCACAAAGGCCTTTTCCCAGAAAGAGACTTTTATGGGATGGTTGAGTATGAGATACTACAACTACTGCTATATGATGGCCCTAGTGCAAGTGGGAGATTGTTAGTTATATGTATGCCCTAGAGGCCATTACTATACATGAGATGTATATTGTAGTGGATGCTTGGACATATATAGGGAGGACTTTCTTGCTCGACATGATAGTATGATATCTGGTTACTCTTTATCTTAACATGTACACTGATTGTCTCTCTGTTACATGTTGGTAAAGCCCTTAGGATGTGTACATGACTACCTGGATTGTGATGCAGATCATACTAGTGGGACAAAGGTAGTCGGTAAGTACATCCTTTAATGTCCCTAGTCGTGGGTATATCGAGACGGGGCATCGATATACCAGAGTAGACTAGCGTATAGCTTCTCGACCCATGTAGATGGGCGATGGATGATCCCATATCCATTGGTGTTTGACATCAGAGATGGTATACGGGTGCTCAGTGGAGACTAGGTACACTGGACGGACTCGCCGAGAACTCCCAGATGGTATTATACCTCACATCAGATGGCAGTTCTCTGGTGACAATGGTACAGGTTAGTCTGTCGACCCGAGATCGTCATAGAGTCTTGTGTGATTCCCACTGTGCTTTGATTTCCACCCTACCACGTTCAAGAGGATGTGCAAAACGGTGGTTTTTGGGTACAGTCCCGAGTCACATGTAGGCAATGAGCGATAGGAGGGGATTCGTCTCTCCCGGTATTGGGAGTTTATGTTGCACTGTGCTCGATTGGATATAACATGAAGTCCCTGGCCAGGTCTGATTCTGAGATTTACTGGTAAGTGTTACCAGTAGTTTCTTGACCTGTTATGAGCCTCACATCGGCACGACTTATCGAGTTACTAGGGTATGACGTTTACCACCCCTAGACGAGATATGCGACATACCATACGAAGAGACCGGACTGTACGGTAAGTGTTACTGATTGTATTCGCAGGAGTATGAGCAGGCTTGCTTGTTGATCTTCTGATCGCTCAATACCCGGGTGGCCATTACGTTTAGCACGCCTCTTGTGGCTTGTGAGTGTTTGATATGATCATCACCTACTGCCGGCGTGTTGACGAGTCTTTAGAGTCCTACACAGAGGTTTTCTGGCTCAAGTGAAACAGAGTAGGAGCACATATGAGATATGTGCGGGACTGAGATTAATACGTGTATGAGATACCGTATTCTATTCTCGCGATCTATTCGTATCGATTGGTTATATGTGATATAGTCGGGTTATCGAATCAAGTGTTGATTCGATAAATTGATACACATGATATTAGTCGGTTATATGTGATATAGCCGGATTATTAAATCAAGTGTTGATTTGATAATCTAATGTATAATTATATATTTGATATATTAATTTACATTAACTAGTATTAGCTCACTTAAGATTTCTTTTCTCACTTGTTTTGTGCATTAAGTGTATATATGATATATACTTATGTACATAGTTTGTATCATGCTTGATGATACATGCAAGCATGGGTGTGTTTGTGTGACTTACACCATGATAATTAAATGTGAAGCTTTTTATTTATCTTAATAATTCAAAATTAGTGAGAATTTTGTTATGCTTGGAAGCTTGAAGCAACTTTGACAAAGTCCACTTGTTTTGTCTCACTTAAGATATTTATTAACCTAACCATTTAATTAGCCATGTTTTAGTCTCTACAATGATTAGTATATGACACTAACTCACCTATGATTGCTGTTCTCACCTCATTAGTTTTCATTCTTCATTTTTCATGGTTGCTTTCTTCATCTTCTTCCTCTTGCTTACTAGCTCCATGAAACATGAAGAAACATTGTGAGAAAATAAAATCTAAAGTGAGCCCACTTCCTACTTCATCATCCTATACACTTGCTTAGGTAGTAAAGGGTGTTCTCTTCACAAAGTTCTTAACCTAGTGAAGAGATAGCTTGGGTTTAATTCTCCTCGACGTAGATCATATTCGGCCTCGAAGACTTCGTGCAAGCTTGTTCATTTATCCGATGGAACCTTTCTAGAGTTAGGGAAATCTTCACTTGCCATGATCGCAGCGAAGGGACATCAACACGGAGTTTTAGAAGTGAAAGACTGGTCTACAAAGGTTGTATTCCTTGTTCACTACTTGTAATAGTTGATTACATGTTATATTGTCTAGTTACTTTAGCTTGATCCCTGGGTTAGGGTTCATTAGCACTCTTGAAAATTTTAATTTAGCATGATAGTTGTTTTGAAAACCCAGGAGGGTGCTAAGGAATCTTAACATTCTTCCAGTTCTAACTCTTTGCCACTAATTTCTTTCATAAGAAATTCCTTTTCTACAAAGGTGGCATGTCGAGAAACAAAACATCTTTTGTTCCTCGGTGTGGTAGAAGATATACCCTCGCGAATGTTTGGGATATCCTACAAACTTGCACAGAACTGATCTTGCCTCGAGCTTGTCCGGATTTCGCTTTTCAACATAGGCCGGATAACCCCAAATCTTAACTCGTTTAAGAGATGGTCTCTTCCCATTCCATATCTCATATGGAGTGGTAGGCAACGGATTTGATTGGTTCAATAGGTATGCATCTTCTCAAGTGCATGTCCCTGAAAGGAAATAGAAAACTCAGCAGTACTCATCATAGAGCGCACCATATCTCATAGGGTGCGATTCCTCCACCCTGATATACCGTTGTGCTGTGGTGTATACGGAGAAGTAAACTGAGAGAGAATCTCATTCGCTTTTTAAATAGTCTCGAAATTCCGTGCTCCAGTATTTTTCTCCATGATCATATCAAAAGACTTGAATACATGTACCCTTCTGGTTCTCAACTTCGTACTTATATTTCTTGAAATTTTCAAAAGATTCAGTTTTGTGTTTCAATAAGAACACATGTCCGTATCTTAAAATAACATCGGTGAATATAATATAGTACGCGGAACCATCCCTGGCATATGTACACATAGTATCGCATACATCACCATGTATCTGTCCTAGAGTTCAGTAGCTCTTTCTCTGTTTCCAGTAAACGGAGATTTGGTCACCTAGTCTTTGAGACATGATTGGCAGGTTTCATAAGATGTAAATTCGAACGGATTCAAATATGCATCCTTATAGAACTTCAGCTAGTCTTGTTTCATCTATATGACCCAGTCTACAATGCTACAAGAAGACTTCATTTCTGAACTGTTCCTCTTGTGTGTGCTCTGTACGTTTTAGAACTGTGGTTTGATTCAGAACGTTTACACTGTTATACAACATACCTTACCCAATCAACACTTGATTTAGGAAAATATTCACAATATTTATTGGTACGAAATAACAGTCGCTAAGAATCAATGTATTACCAGTTGGTAACACTAGCTGATATATACCAACTGCTTTGGCTGCAACAATTGCACCATTCTCTACTACTAGAAACATATCACCCTTTCCCAGTTCTCCACCTGTCTTTAGCCCATGTAACAAATTACATATATAAGATCCTGATTCGGTATCCAATACCCAGGACGTAGAGATATCTGAGAAACAGTTCTTGGTTATGAACACACCCAAAGACAATGCATCAACATTCTTTTTCTTCATTTGGGTGGCGTGGGAATCCGAATATTCCCCTATTCCTTGCTCAGACTTATGACAGTCATAAGATAAAACGGAACCTAGCGCAGTATAATAAGTAGGTTCGGTCAAAATGCCCATATTATTATCTTGATTAAGGCATTTCATCAGGAGAGAGAGAAGGATAATCACTTTGCTTGCGCTCTTTGCAAGATTAGATTGGTTATTTTATCTAATCAGGATGGCTCCCACTGTTTTTATCAAATATTCCTTCAAACCCTAAAAGGTAAGATTAGCCGGGATTAATTACACCCTACAGATTCGCCAATCGTTCGGCCAGGAAGGTATTGGTACTTCGAGGGAGGTTCCCCGTGCTTTCGCATGGACCTAATTAAAATAAACCTCGTTTCCCTAGAGGCTTAACCCCGTTGACACCTTTCTAGACACCTACTTGATCGGCTAATTGTAAAGTGCAAAATTCTCTCAGGAGTAACTCTTACTCGCAGTGGGTATCGGGATCCAACTATCATATAGAATGTATGCAATCTCATTGCAAATTTCAACACTTGAAATTCCCAATAATAGTTTTTACCCTTAACGTCCTGTGACCTTGACGCAGGCCAACAAACTATAGGGCGTTAGTCAAGTTCAACCCGTTCATTTCTTCATTGAATTAAACCCACCCACACGTCCCTTGATGCAGGCCAACAAAGACACGCGACTATCCTAATCCAATCGCATCACATGCTGCAGATAAGCACTAATTCAGTTACCGCACACTATGCCTTGACGCAGGCCAACAAACGTAGCACGAATACTAAAATAGCACTTATCTGAAATGACGAAGGGCTACGCAAGTTTTTAAGAAAACCATGAGCGTAATGAACTTGATATCGTTGTAGAATATAGTGATTTTGAAAATGAGTGTTTTTTAGACTTTTGCTAGTTTCGCTAAAGAGGTCACTCCCGGTGCCACGCCCCGCTTCCCAAAATATGGAATACGAGGGGTTGACAAGGCCAGTCATGCTCCTACGGTCGAGGAAACATCCTGCCGTAGTCATACTTCGGCTTCTAGCTTTACGTGGTAATCAGTAATCAATGCACAGGTAATGAGAAATGCAGTCACTAAATCAAAATAGATACAAAAACTAACCAGATAGAGATCAAGGAAAGATGGTGCTGACGTCGCTGATCTAGACGTCCGCAATATCCTCAAGGTACGACAGGTGCTGATCCGAGCTAAGTCCACTTCTCGCTCTGAGCATGCATACTCAGGTCGTCAGAGCGACACAATAGCAATATATATAAATGCAAAAGTAAACACATGCAATGATGATGAACATGAAGCAGTAAATATAGAATGATGACACACATGAAATAATCGGTACAGGTAAACAGTAAAGTAGGTATATCAAATCAGTAAGCAATGCATGTCAATGTCATTAACCCTATCAGTCTCTAAGTTTCACTGTCCATGTCATTAAACCTATCGTCAGTCCAAGTATGAGAGTCAACCACGCAGGAGTATCCCCAACCCAAGGGTAGGGCCCCAGGGGCAAGAGAACACAGGCCCGAACACTCGCTAATAATCAGTAATATCACCCATATGACTCCCAGAATCGCTGTATATGCCGGCAGTGGGACTCCCGAGATTCCATTGAGCTCACACTCAAACTACTCCACACCCCGTGGTCTACATCAAACACCGACTATAAAACCAGATACTAGTCGGTCCATGACAAGTCTACGCGAGAACTGGAGACAGGATCTCCATCAAGCATGTCTCGACTGGTACTCAAGACAAATGGACAGTGTTTGACGCCTTACCTATGACACTAATATAAATGCTCCATAACCGTCCTATTTTAGTTATAGTTACACTTATATATGTCCTATAGACGTCGACAATACAATAAAGTAACCGGTTCGCTGATTGTGTACAAGTACGTGTCATATCACTACCCAGACACGCTTTAACACTAATGTACTTGCCACAATCCAAACACTAATATCTATCACTGGGTAATGTACACAATCACTAATTTACCAATGTATATGACCTCTACATGATATGATGAGAATGCAATAATTATGATATAAATAAAATGTCATCAGCCAGTGTTCTACCACTTGCATAATTTACTATAAAGCATGCGTGCAGAATTACGCAAAACAATATAAAAGGGGTAAGTAATATGTTTAATTATCTATCCATCACAATTAGTTTCGCGTCAATCGGGTTTCAGATTTGCTAGTTATGGCCATTTCATTTTAAGTGTTCACTACTGGTAATCCAATTTCTGAATTGGAAGTCCGTTTTGTAACACGTTTTACTCCCAGTTGGGAGCATAATTAGGCAATGCTACAGTTCAACTAATTGTATATTTTTCTGTTATGGTTCCAACGCATTAAACGGATTATCAATAGAATTCCTGTATTAGAAGTTAGGTTATGTACAAGGTGCTGGTGTAAGAGGGGTCACTGCAGAAACTGCAGAACACCACGGTATTCTAAAATACAAATTAAATATCAAACGACAGTGAAACGACACGGGATCAGATTCAGGGATTAGATAACTAAATTATCTACGCGTCCATATGGGGCTCCTTGCATTCTCAGTTTTATGTAGGTATGTACAGGTGTTTAAATTCATGTTTCCTCCGTAGAATGCCGCCCCGGACTGCAGTCCAGAGTTGCATTCCTCCTCACTTTTCAGGGTCATGAAATTTCATTATTCTAAAACTAGTTACATAGGTTATAGGTTATCGAGTTAGGTTCGATACGAACCCTGAAACACCATGATTAGAATTATATTCAAATAACTACAAATTTTACAACGTGACACGTACGGTGATTTTCAGATTTGACGTAACCAGATGGATGCCCCTTTATATATGAAACATCAATAATATTCATTCAACTTTCTACGCGATGCTTATTAACAGCAAAGGAATGTATTGACTATAAATTCCATCATTATCAATTGGGTTTTAATTAGGATAAACACGGCTATCTTCTAGAACACAAACTTATTTAAAACAAGATTAACATTTATCAAATCGATTAACATAATTATATATATAGGTATAGCATGATTTAGCAGGTGAGAGAGTTCACTTGCCTTCGGTCGCTTCATATCGAAGCGACGCCACTGCAGAGTTTGTCTCGACACATGAGATGGCACGATGCTGGACACGGGCGTGATGCGGGCATAATGCGTGGAGATTCGGTACTGGGCGCGGTGGCGACGCGGGCGTGATACGGTAGTGGGCGTGGTCCTGGCTCGGTACGTAGCACGGCGCGATACGGTACTGGGCACGGTCTTGACTCGGTGCGTGGTGCGGAAACGGCACGGCGCGCGCACTGGATCGGGTACAGTGTGGCACGGGGAGTGGGTACGGGACGCGATATGTGAGTGGGTCCGTGGTGGCACGGAGGCAGGCACGGTACTGCGCACTGTGGCGGTGCGTACGTGGTGTGATGGCGACACGGTGCTAGACCCGGAACGGGCATGACTCGTGGCACAACACTGGCACGACGTGTCACGGACACGACACGACTACGCCAAAGTTTGGCCTCGGCTCATGGCGCGACACGTCAGGGTACGCGGTGGGTACGGCAATGGCACGCGGTGAGCATGGTAGCCACAGAGCTGTCCCGGTCTGCAACGAACGTAGCGGCGGCGACAGCACGGGGTAGCGGTTGCAAGGGAAAGTCGGCAGCAACGGTACGGGTATTCGATGGAATGCCGGCGGGGATTTGGGCTCGGCTTTGAAGATGGCGCAGTGACGACGCGAGGCAGCAACCCAAAACAGCAAGGAGCCTATGGGTCAGAGACGGCGACAGCGATGGGTGGCAGCTCGGGTTGCGATGAGGTGGGAAGCTCGGCGAGGGGTGTGCAGGCGATGAATTCGACGGAGGAGGCAGTGATGGTTTGCAGAGAGGGGAGAAGGAGGAGAGAGGGGTGAGAGGAAGAAGGCGTGGGTTGCTGTGGGGCTCGATTCTTGCAGGGTTTCGTGGTCGGGGTGCTCGGGTTTTGCAGGCTCGGGAAGGCAAGGAGAAGAGGACGAGGGAGGGGAGGCAGAGAGAGGTGATCTGCGGTGAGGGCAGGGGATCTTGGTGGGCACGGCAGAGTGGTGCCGGAGTTGGGAGGAGGAGGAGGTCGGGTGAGGCAGTGGGTGAGGGAGATTGAGAGTGAGGGAAGGAGAACGAGAGGGAGTGGTAGAGGAGGCGATGGGGGTCGCGGTTGTTGAGGGAAGCGAGTCTCGTGGGAGAGGGGCGAGACGTGGGCAAGGGAGATGGGAGTCGAGGGTGAGCAGGTCTTGGGGAAGCGACTGTTGGAGTCGTTGAGGGAGGCGCGCATCGCAGGGCGTGGGTGCACGAGCGAGAAACGGTCGCGGGGCAGGGAAAACGAGCAGGAAAAGGAAGAAGAGGAAGGAAGAAGGGGAAGCGGGTCGGGTATGGGGAGTGTTTGGGCTGGGGGGTTGGGCTGGACTTAGGTAACTTAGAAAATATTGAAAGAGAGAGAGAGTGGGCTGGGCCGAGGAAAATTAATTTGGAAAAATATAAAAGGGAGTAGGGTTAGGGTTTAATAGTGAGATTTAGAAAATAAGGATTAGGAAAAATAGAAGGGTTTAGAAAAATTATATGAAAATTTATTTAAGATATTAAAATAGGAATGGGAAAATAATTTGGAAAAAATAGGATTTAATCGGAAAATGAAATAGGAGGAATATAGGGTAAATGTTTGGAGAATATAGCAAATAAATTTGAAAAATAAACAAGGTTTTTACATACAAGATACCGGGTATTACATCATACCCCACTTATAAAAAATTTCATCCTCAAAATTTAAAACAAACGATAGGCTATAAAATGTAATGCGAAAAGCAACAAAATCAAATGTTATTCTATAACGATTTGCGCAAAAGCAACTAGATGAAGTCAAAGGTCTATATATGTATACGAAATAGCGCAAGTAAAAAAATAGGCATAGAAAGCACAAGGCATAACCATCTATAATGATAAACTATATACACAATACATGGAAAATGAATATCAATAATAAACAATAGTGAAGAATTGGCTGATAAGCCAAAAATATATTAGTAAAAATATCGATCAAGCAATTTAAAATAACTTAAGAAAACCCATATGGCGAAACAATAGAAAATAAAATAAAATAGTATGTGTGATATATGTTTGCGCCATTGAAAATGTGAAGAATAGTAAAGCATTTAGAATAAGTAAAATGGAAGTAGTTAATAACACGTAATTTTTTTCGATACACACAAAATAACGAAAATTATATTTCGAATAACGTCACTGAATGTAATTATAGTAATAAAAGTTAGCACTACTAATGTATGGGGGGATAGCCAGGGTATGGATTACAGTGGAGTATGGCCCATTCAAAAAAGGTCGGAGTGCAGTACTTTACTCTGAATATTGAAGAGACTGGGGTCAGGTCACTACAATATGCAAGGATGAAGAGTAATGAATCTCAGGAGGGAAAGAAATTTATTGGGAAGGGAAAACAGTCAATGCATCATGTGAATCAATACTCAAGGGGTTGCGCACTCAGGAACTTTATTATTATTTATTTTCCCAGAAAATTTTCAAACAAGGCATACTGGAAAAATAAAAGTGGCCCTAAACTATACATAGATTTATTTGGCCAGAAGAAACAAAGATAAATCACGTCAGTCGCGATTATGGAAGTTCAACAGGTTACGGTAAGCTCTCGCGCTAAGATAGGGGCGTCAATTTCCATAGCTCCTCGCAGGGATTGCCACTGGAGGTTCTTCCGCTTCGAATTCCTCCTCACTCGAAATTTCATGCTCCGACTCTTCCTCGGCCGGGGCCTCATTTTCGGGTTATTCCCCCAAGGTGTCTTCTCCTCCTGGCCCTTCTTCCTCGGCTGGAGCTTCTTCATCATGGTCTGCTTCCACGTGATTCACTTCTTCTGGATCTTCTTCCACTGGGTTCCCTCCTGCTGGGTTTTCTTCCACTGAGTTCTTCTCAGGATCTTGCTCCATCGGGTCCTCTTCGGGGTCCTCTTCTTCCTCGTCGGAGTTACTAATCATGTCAACTTCTGGGGCTGCGACTCACTCGTCCTCGGAATTGCTGTTGCCGAAAATAACCTGTGGGCAATCAACCTCATCATCTGAACTCACCAGCATACAGTCCAAGGAAACGCAGGACCGAGTATCCTCATCGATAGGCGGCGCTGCTCCAGGATTGGTCATGGCCTGGAAAGGGAGAGTCATGATCAGACAGTGGAACACACAAAGAAAATAGCCAAGGATATGGAGCATATGGAAAATATACGGTAGGTAAGGACAAAAAAATCAAAATTTAGAATAATGATGTAGTAAGTAGTATAAGGAAAATGAGTGGCAAGGAAACGATACATAGATCCCAACTCACAATTTTATTGCATTCAAACTAAGAAGTTCAACGGATACAAGATTTTAAACGAAAGGGACATTTACTAAAGAGTGACAATGTTTTTATTGAAAACAGAAAAGGTGATAACTCTGCGTCGATATCTATCTCTGCAATCTCGTAAGACAAGTCTGAATCTTGTGATGGGTCCATATCATCCTCAAACTCGAACTACGAAACACCCAAGTCGCTCAAGTAGATATGGAAGGTGTTGATGAATGTCCTCCCTGTAGCTCTTTCCTTCGAGGGCAACCATTGATAAGATGTTCGTCGGATCCACAAATCAAGCACTACCCTTTGGCGCTGCGACGGTCTCACTGAAGGTGTCCTGGTCTCTTACACTATCCACAACGTTGAGTTCTCCGCTGCTTCCGTTGCTGAGGAACAAATGGGTGCTTCATCTTCGCATCTCTTCTTTGTTTAGCAGGGATTCCCCTACGATTGGAGGCTTCCGCTGGTGCTTGAGCCAGTTGCCTTCTTAGTCATTCAGCTAAGAGATCGTTCGTTCTCTCCCAGGCTTCCTTCAAGCCTTGCAATACACTCAAAATCTCGACGGTCTGACTCTGGAGAGTGGAGATAGAAGAAGAGTCGTTAGAAGATATGGTCCTGAAATAACAATTTAGGACGGCATAAAGTACAAGGAATAAGAATCGGAATAAGAATCGGAATGGACAACGAAACAAGAATATCGGGTGAGGTGAAACTCAAACGAGTGTGTAGGGTGTTTTTCGTCACCCCATTAAGATGGGAATACGCGCGCGCTGGTCGGGTGCAGTACAGATTCCCCCTGCCTAGGGTAGACTGGGGTTTATTGATTGTGGTGATCCGAATCTCCGGCAGCCGCGAACTAAGCTGCCGTTAATTACCCCTCGCATTTGGAGCGAAAGAACCTCCGATTGACGGGTTAAACTGGTCATGCGAACTCAATACGCAGTGCGTTGGTGCGTATGTATTTTTTTTGTTTTGTTCCACTTATAAAAATATATATATATATATATATATATATATATATATATATATATATATATATATATATATATATATATATATTCTATATATAAAAACAAAAATAAATAAGTAAATAAATATTTGGAGAATTTTTTTTTAATTTATTATTTTTTTTAATTTTAAAATATTATTTATAATTTAATTTTATTTATTTTATATTTATTTTATTTTTTTTAAAATAAAGAAAGGGATTAAATAAAGAAAAGAAGAAAAGAAAATAATTATGTTTTTTTTCAATTTTAAAATATTATTTATAATTTATTTTTATTTATTTAATATTTATTTATTTTTATTTTAAATAAAAAAAGGAGGATGAAAGAAGAAAAGAGAATTTTGTTTTTTTTTTAAAAGTGGGGTCACATGTTAGCATGTGACCCCTCATGTGAGGGGGGTCACATGCTAGCATGTGACATGGAGGGTCACATGTTAGCATGTGACCCCTCATGTGGAGGGGGTCACATGCTAGCATGTGACCCCTCACATGCTAAGGGGGAGTCACATGCTCAGCATTTGACCCGTTACATGCTCAGCATGTGAGAAAGCCATCACATGTTTAGCATGTGACCCGTCACATGCTTAGCATGTGAGGGGGCCGTCACATGCTTAGCATGTGACCCGTCACATGCTTAGCATGTGACGCCCGTCACATGCTTTGCATGTGGCCCGTCACATGCTTAGCATGTGCCCACGTCACATGTTAAACATGTGATGGGGCTACTTTAGCATGTGACCACCACCTTTTTTTTTGATGTGGAGTTCAATTCCAAAAGAATTTTATATGGCTAAAAAATTATAATGTGGAGTTAAACTCCCCAAAAAAAGATTTTTACTGTGGAGTTAAACTCCAAAAGAATTTCTGCAGTGGAGTTAAACTCCAAAAGAATTTTATTTGTGGAGTTGAACTCCAGAAGAATTTTATTTGTGGAGTTGAACTCCAAAAGATTTTCTGTAGTGGAGTTAAACTCCAAGAGGATTTTATTTGTGAAGTTGAACTCCAAAAGAATTTTATTTGTGGAGTTGAACTCCAAAAGATTTACTCCTTTCTCCTTTGAGAAGAAACCCAAAATGGGTTCTCTTGAAACTCCAAGATCTAGATCTTGGATGATAAAAAAAGAGACCATTTTTCTTCTCTTGATGGAGTTTTGGGAGATGGGTTTATGGTAAAACCTTTTTTAGTTTGTTTTTTTTAAAAAAGGGAGAGCTAAACTCTTGATTTATTTGGAAAATGAAAAGGAAGAGGAAGAACTTGAGAAAGAGAGAGTGGAGGCACAAACCCTAGTTTTTTTTGAGGGAATGAAAAGTGTTTTTTTTATTCATCATCATGTTGCCTTTTATAGGCTTACATATTTACATATAGCCCCTTAGGCTTTACAAAAATGGCATTTTAGTCATCCCATGGCTCATGTGTCATTTCATTTTTGCACATAAGCCATGGGCTTACAAAATATTGGCTTTATGCCCATTTTGTTTACATTCATGCATAAACAATTACATAAAAATTATTTATTACATGATTTTGTTGTTGGCATGGGGAGGCTGGTCGCGGGCTCGACTTGGGCATGGGCCCGCTTGACCTAGGCTTGGGCCCACCTGGCTTGGGGTTGACTTTGACTTTGACTTGGTCAACCGGGGTGTAAATTTTTACCCCAACAAATTGCCCCCCATCAATAAATGCACACCACATTTGTGGGTCGTGTGCATGAAATTGATGGATTTTCTTTCACGTAGAGGTGACTTGTTTTGGTTCCCACTTTTTTGGGATGCACTGCCCTTTTTACGACGTAGACGGTCGACGCTTGATCCATCTCCGAGATGGAGTGTCTGTGGTAGACGTTTCTCTGGTCCAGAGTAATTTGGCAGACGTGTCCCCGGCACGGAGTGTCTGTTGTCGGACGTTCTCCTGAGACGGAGTGCCTTTTGTAGGACGTTTCCCCGATACGGAGTGCCTGTTGTAGGACGTATCCCCGAGACGGAGTGCCTGTGGTAGGACGTTTCCCCGAGACGGAGTTCCTGTGGTAGGACGTTTGCCCGATACGGAGTGCCTGTTGTAGGACGTATCCCCGAGACGGAGTGCCTGTGGTAGGACGTTTCCCCGAGACGGAGTGCCTGTTGTAGGACGTTTCCCCGAGACGGAGTGCCTGTTGGACGTTTCCCCGAGACTGAGTGCCTGTTGTAGGACGTATCCCCGAGACGGAGTGCCTGTGGTAGGACGTTTCCCCGATACGGAGTGCCTGTTGTAGGACGTATCCCCGAGACGGAGTGCCTGTGGTAAGACGTTTCCCCGAGACGGAGTGCCTGTTGTAAGACGTTTCCCTGAGACGGAGTGCCTGTTGTAGGACGTTTCCCCGAGACGGAGTGCCTATTGTTGGACGTTTCCCCGAGACGGAGTGCCTGTGGTAGGACGTTTTCCCGAGACGGAGTTCCTGTTGTAGGACGTATCCCCGAGACGGAGTGCCTGCTGTAGGACGTTTCCCCGAGACGGAGTGCCTGTTGTTGGACGTTTCCCCGAGACGGAGTGCCTGTGGTAGGACGTTTCCCCGAGACGGAGTGCCTATTGTAGGACGTTTTCCCGAGACGGAGTGCCTGTTGTTGGACGTTTCCCCGAGACGGAGTGCCTGTGGTAGGACGTTTCCCCGAGACTGAGTGCCTGTTGTAGGACGTATCCCCGAGACGGAGTGCCTGTTGTAGGACGTATCCCCGAGACGGAGTGCCTGCTGTAGGACGTTTCCCCGAGACGGAGTGCCTGTGGTAGGACATTTCCCCGAGACGGAGTGCCTGTTGTAGGACGTATCCCTGAGATGCCTGCTGTAGGACGTTTCCCCGAGACGGAGTGCCTGTGGTAGGACGTTTCCCCGAGACGGAGTGCCTGTTGTAGGACGTATCCCCGAGACGGAGTGCCTGTTGTTGGATGTTTCCCCGAGACAGAGTGCCTGTTGTTGGACGTTTCCCCGGTACGGAGCGTCTGTATTGGACGTTTCCCCGATGCGGAGTGTCGCTGGTTGACACAGAGGTCGATGTTGGAATTGGTTGGTTTGATTTGTTTGATTTGAGTTGACATCAGCATCGCTATACTGGAATATGGTACCAGGAGCGAATCATCATCTGTCTTTGAGAGGATTTGGGAATTGGTTTTCTGTCGGCATCTGCATTGCTGCACTGGAATAATGCCAAGAGCAACTCATCATGTGCCCCGGGAGGAGTTGGATTTGTTTTTTTGTTTGGCATCTGCATTGTTGCACTGGAATAATGCCAGGAGCAACTCATCATTTGCCCCGGGAGGATTTGGATTTGGTTTTTTGCTTGGCATCTGCATTGCTGCACTGGAATAATGCCAGGAGCAACTCATCATTTGCCCCGGGAGGATTTGGATTTGTTTTTTTTGTTTGGCATCTGCATTGCTGCACTGGAATAATGCCAGGAGCAACTCATTATTTGCCCCGGGAGGATTTGGATTTGGTTTGTTTGGCATCTGCATTGCTGCACTGGAATAATGCCAGGAGCAACTCATCATGTGCCCCGAGAGGATTTGGATTTGTTTGTTTGGCATCTGCATTGCTGCACTGGAATAATGCCAGGAGCAACTCATCATGTGCCCTGAGAGGATTTGGGAATTGGTGGCTTAGGAGACAGGTTTAGATCCCTGTCACCTAAGGCTTTTCCATTTTGTGAGCCGTAAGGGTCTCACAAAGCATTTTCTCCCTACGGATCGTAAGGATCCCGTAGGTGTATTTTCTCCTTATGAGTCGTGGGGACTCCTAAGTGTGTTGCTCCTTTGTGGGTCGTAGGGATCTCACGCGGGAATTTTCTCCTCACAAAATCGAGAAGAATTTGCGAGTGCATTTTATTTCTTTTTTTTTTTACGAGTTTGCGCCCTTTTGGGTTTTCACAAACTCGCCGGCAGTCCTGCTGTTTTTACTCACGGAGCCCTTTCGGGTTTTCATCCGTGCCCATTTTGCTTGTGGACATACCGTTCTTTTTTTCCTTTTTTTTGGAGAAATCGGGATTGTTTTACGCCCGTGGATTGTATACGGTTTTGCAGGATGTATGATCCAGACCGTAGGGCCGGAAAAATTTCAGGACCTTGTTGGCGTCTGCATCGCTGCACTGGAATATGGTACCAGGAGTGACTCATCATTCGCCATTGGGTATTTGGGGAGCGATGGCTTAGGAGACAGATTTAGATCCCTATCACCTAAGACTTTTCAATTTTATGGGCCGTGAGGGTCCCATAAAAGCATTTTCTCCCTGCGAGTCGTAAGGATCTCGCAGGTGTATGTTTTCCGTAGGAGTCGTGAGGACTCCCAAGTGTGTTTTTCCTTCGTGAGTCATAAGGATCCCACGAAGGTTTGTTCTCCTCATGTATCGTGAGGACACATGAGTGGATTTCCCTCGTTCCCAGTTTAATGACTTAGAGGTCGACTGTTTCCAGTTTAACGACTTAGAGGTCATCTATTTCCAGTTTAACGACGTGGTGGTCATCTGTTTCCAGTTTAACAACTTAGAGGTCATCTGTTTCTAGTTTTAAAGACGTAGAGGTCATCTGTTTCTAGTTTAATGACTTAGAGGTCATATGTTTCCAGTTTTAAAGACGTGGAGGTCGATTGTTTCCAGTTTAACGACTTAGAGGTCATCTGTTTCCAGTTTAACGACGTAGTGGTCATCTGTTTCCAGTTTAAAGACTTAGAGGTCTTCTGTTTCCAGTTTTAAAGACGTGGAGGTCATTTGTTTCCAGTTTAACGACTTAGAGATCATCTATTTCCAGTTTAACGACTTAGAGGTCTACTGTTTCCAGTTTAACGACGTAGTGGTCATCTGTTTCTAGTTTAAAGACTTAGAGGTCTTCTGTTTCCAGTTTAACGACGTAGAGATCATCTGTTTCCAGTTTAACGACTTAGAGGTCTACGGATGGCGAGCTTGGAATTTTGGGGTAGGGGCCGGCATCAGCGTTGTTAACATTGAAGCACATGTGCCAGGACACATGAGTGGGTCTTCCCAATGAAGTATAATTCTAAAGGCGGAGGCCAGCCGCGTAACTGGTGGTTGCGGTGGGGCATGGGTATGCTGAGGATTATTTGAGCCCATGGATTGTATACGGCGGTCAATTTGGGGACTGGCCGTAGGGCTGGGAGAATTTTGGAAATTTGAATTTTTGGTTTTTTTTTGGTTTTTTTTGGTTTTGTTTTACCGCGATTACTCTATCCTTTCAGCTTTTCTTATCGCGAAGATCGCGATTGCCCTATCATTTTGGCTTTTATTCGCAGTTGCCCCATCATTCGGCTTTATTTTCATCTTTATTTTATTCGCTGATTTTTATTGCGAGTTGCCCCATCATTTCGGCTTTTCTCTATTTTTCTTTTACTTACACATTTTTTTTTGTTTATTTACATATATATATATATATATATGTATGTATATTTTTACATTCCCAGTTTAACGACTTAGAGGTCGATTGTTCCCAGTTTAATAACGTGGCGGTCGATTGTTCCCAGAGAAAGGAGGGTGTTTGAGAGAATCAGGTCCCTGAAGGACTTCGGTCCCCGTTTATATGAAATTGGCGGTCGCAGCTTGATTGTTTGTTAGCACGCCAGGGGGACAATGATATTTCTCCCCGCCTTGTATTGTTTCTTGACCCAATCCTTGAAGATGCAACAGTCTTCAATAATGTACCCCAGCACTCGGTGGTATGGGCAAAAGTTGGGATGATCATTCTTGTTCGCTTCACTTAGCTTTTCGGTTCTGGTAGTCGCAGGTCATTCTTCAGAGCATCTTAAAAATTTTGTGGACCTTGTCCCTTCGGAATGAGCAGACCTTATTTCTTTTTTCCTCCAAAGTTGGCTCTCGAGACTGGTCAGTTTTTGCTCAGCCCGTTCTCTGCTTATTTGAAGAATCGGTGATGTTAGAACTTCCGCCTTTTCGGTTGTCGTCCCTCTAAGGTTTCGGTCTGTTTGTGACTGAAGATCCTGAGCGGACTCGGGCTTTGAGCGTTCCAAACGTTTGGACCTTTTTGGTCAGCTCTTGGAATGTTTTGAGACCCGCGGTACATAGAAACGGGGTCATCCAGTTGTTGAGATTTCCGACAAGGAGACTGACAGATTGGTCCTGCTCTATCGGCGGTTCGCATTTGACGGAGAGATTACGCCATCGGGTTATAAAATCCGTGCTGCCTTTCGTCGCTTCTTAGGGCCTTGGTCCTTACGAGCTCGGCAATAGTAATCTTATCGCTGACGCTCATGAACCTCTGCCGAAACAGAGACTCCCATTTGGACAAAAGTTATGACGGAGCCATCGGTATGCTCGCGTACCCAGTCGAAAGCAACATCGGTCAGGCTATTAACGAACTGGCGGAGGAGAAGCGCATCATTGCCCCAGTATTCCTGCATGAGGCTTTGAAGTGGGCGATGTGCTGATTCGTGTTTCCCGTCCCATCGAATCTTCCGAATTTGGGGATGACATAGCCGCTAGGGAATTCCACCAGATCATACTGAGCAGGATATGGTCCTCCACTACTGCTGATATCATTTTGCGCTTCGGCTTCGGCCACCAATGTTTTGACTTTGCTGGCAACCAAATCCATGATTTGATCTTGAGTTAGCGGGCTACTGTCATCGGCAGCCAAGACATTTCCCGAGATAGGATGCGACTGATTTTCATGTAGTTCGCCCACTTTTGGATTTGAGGGAATAGGCGTCGGCTGCTTTGGTACACCACTTCCCGGTTCACGAGCAGAGCCCTCCGCTTGATTGGGCGGCTGAGAGGCAAGTCGGGCCGTGAGCTGCATCACGACATTCGTCAAGTCATCGATTTTAGAGTAGAGTTTAGCCATCTTCTGTCTTTGTTTCTGAGCTGCTTTCGGAGCTCTTGAAGCAGCTCTTGGCTCCGCGGTCCCTGGGGCGGAAAGCCGGCTCTTCTTCGCTTTCCGAGCCCGACTCCCTTATGGACCGAAGGGTCTTTCTACCTATCATCCTCATCGAGAGGGTCTTCATCACCCAGCAGAGGCGACTGTTCTTGGGAAGCGGCGACCACATTCAAGCCAGATTGGGTTTGAGATGTAGTAGCCCCGTCTTCTTGCTCTTGCTGCACGTGCCCACCATGTAGACAGTGTGGACCTCATATCCAGTTGTCTCTTTCTCATTGGCGGGGAGCTTAGAGAAAGCACCCGATCGAGCAGTTGTTGAGGGTACCGTTGGAGCTTGCTCGAAACGCTTTGCAGCTTTGTTGGTGTCGATGGCCTTGCCCCCAGCTGGGGCCATGGAGAGTCGTTCGGGAACGGACTTGCGCTTGGGCTGAGGTGCCCTTGCGACCACCACATTTGGTCTCCTGCCTTTCGAGACCGATTTGTCTGCCACCGGGGCCTGAGGAGCTGGGATGGCGCCAACTGGCATGCAACATAATAGAGCCGAATGGTAGCAAGCGGCTCCTCCCATTGTCGCCCGAGACTGGCCGGAAGGACCGTCCTAGAGTCTATCCTTATCGTGTAGGAGACGGGAGCTGAGTTCATCACTGAAGACATCGTCGGAAAGTGATTGCTTGAAAATCTGCATGAAAAAGCATTATTTTAGTATAAATATAGACATGTATATTGATTTAGTTCGCATGAACGTTTAAGCCGAAATATGGGAGGAGAGATTGGTCCCACCGGGCGTGCCAGAATCTGTAGGGTGTTTTTCGTCTCCCCATTAAGATGGGAATACGCGCGCGCTGGTCGGGCGCAGTACAGATTCCCCCTGCCTAGGGTAGGCTGGGGTTTATTGATTATGGGGATCCGAATCTCCGGCAGCCGCGAACTAAGCTGCCGTTAATTACCCCTCGCATTTGGAGCGAAGGAACCTCCGATTGACGGGTTAAACTGGTCATGCGAACTCAATATGCAGTGCGTTGGTGCGTGTGTATTTTTTTTGTTTTGTTCCACTTGTAAAAAAGATATATATACATATATATATATATATACTTGGAGAATTTTTTTTTAATACTTGGAGAATTTTTTTTAATTTATTATTTTTTTTAATTTTAAAATATTATTTATAATTTAATTTTATTTATTTAATATTTATTTTATATTTTTTTAAATAAAAAGGGGATTAAATAAAGAAAAAAAGAAAAGAAAATAATTATGTTTTTTTTAATTTTTAAATATTATTTATAATTTATTTTTATTTATTTAATATTTATTTATTTTTATTTTAAATATAAAAAAAAAGGAAGAAAGAAGAAAGGAAGAAAAGAGAATTTTGTTTTTTTTTAAAAAGTGGGGTCACATGTTAGCATGTGACCCTCACATGCTAAGGGGGAGTCACATGCTCCGCATGTGACCCGTCACATGCTCAGCATGTGAGGGGCCGTCACATGCTTTGCATGTGACGCCCGTCACATGCTTAGCATGTGACCCACGTCACATGCTTAGCATGTGATGGGGCTGCTTTAGCATGTGACCCGTTACATGCTTAGCATGTGACCCGTCACATGCTTAGCATGTGACCACCACCTTTTTTTTGACGTAGAGTTCAACTCCAAAAGAATTTTATATGGCTAAAAAATTATAATGTGGAGTTAAACTCCCCAAAAAAAGATTTTTACTGTGGAGTTAAACTCCAGAAGAATTTTATTTGTGGAGTTGAACTCCAGAAGAATTATATTTGTGGAGTTGAACTCTAAAAGATTTTCTGTAGTGGAGTTAAACTCCAAAGAGGATTTTATTTGTGGAGTTGAACTCCAAAAGAATTTATTTGTGGAGTTGAACTCCAAAAGATTTTCTCCTTTCTCCTTTGAGAAGAAACCCAAAATGGATTCTCTTGAAACTCCAAGATCTAGATCTTGGATGATAAAAAAAGAGACCCTTTTTCTTCTCTTGATGGAGTTTTGGGAGATGGGTTTATGGTAAAACCTTTTTTAGTTTGTTTTTTTAAAAAGGGAGAGCTAAACTCTTGATTTATTTGGAAAATGAAAAGGAAGAGTAAGAATTTGAGAAAGAGAGAGTGGAGCACAAACCCTAGTTTTTTTGAGGGAATGAAAAGTGTTTTTTTTATTCATCATCATGTTGCATTTTATAGGCTTGCATATTTACATATAGCCCCTTGGGCTTTACAAAAATGGCATTTTAGTCATCCCATGGCTCATGTGCCATTGCATTTTTGCACATAAGCCATGGGCTTACAAAATATTGGCTTTATGCCCATTTTGTTTACATTCATGCATAAACAATTACATAAAAATTATTTATTACATGATTTGTTGTTGTGGCATGGGGAGGCTGGTCGCGGGCTCGACTTGGGTATGGGCCCGCTTGACCTGGGCTTGGGCCCACCTGGGTTGGGGTTGACTTTGACTTTGACTCGGTCAACTGGGGTGTAAGTTTTTACCCCAACAGAGTGGAAATCAAATATAGAACTCCAAGTCACTTAAGCAGAGTGCTGCATTATAAGCATACTGCAGTTTATAGTTATAATCACATAACTCTACTAAGTCACCCAAAACTCTAGCGGATGGATCAAAATATGTAGCAGATCACACTATATGAATCAAGATCAAGGATAAAAAGTCTACGATCTAGACCGAGAGGGTGGCTTAGATTGTCAAGCTCTACTCGGAAACTGCAATTCCAATCATAGCAAACCTTGCTCTGATACCAACAAAACCATGTCACGCCCCGCTTCCCAAAATACGGAATACGAGTAGTTGACAAGGCCAGCCATGCTCCTACGGTCGAGGAAACATCCTGCCGTAGTCACATTTTGGCTTCTAGCTTTACGTGGTAATCAGTAATCAATGCACAGGTAATGAGAAATGTAGTCACTAAATCAAAACAGATACAAAAACTAACCAGATAGAGATCAAGGAAAGATGGCGCTGACGTCGTTGATCTAGACGTCCGTAATATCCTCAAGGTACGACAGGTGCTGAACCGAGCTAAGTCCACTTCTCGCTCTGAGCATGCATACTCAGGTCGTCAGAGTGACACAATAGCAATATATATAAATGGAAAATTAAACACATGCAATGATGATGAACATGAAGCAGTAAATATAGAATAATGACGCACATGAAATAATCGGTATAGGTAAATAGTAAGGTAGGTATATCAAATCATTAAGCAATGCATGCCAATGTCACTAACCCTATTAGTCTCTAAGTCTCACTGTCCAGGTCACTAAACCTATCGTCAGTCCAAGTGTGAGAGTCAACCATGCAGGAGTATCCCCAACCCAAGGGTAGGGCCCCAGGGGCAAGGGAACACGGGCCCAAACGCTCGCTAATAATCAGTAATATCACCCATATGACTCCCAGAATCGCTGTATATGCCGGCAGTGGGACTCCCGAGATTCCGTTGAGCTCACACTCAAACTACCCCACACCCCGTGGTCTACATCAAACACCGACCATAAACCCAAATACTAGTCGGTCCATGACAAGTCTACGCGAGAACTGGAGACAGGATCTCCATCAAGTATGTCTCGACTGGTACTCAAGACAAATGGACAGTGTTTGATGTCTTACCTATGACACTAATATAAATGCTCCATAACCGTCCCATTTCAGTTATAGTTACACTTATATATGTCCCATAGACGTCGACAATGCAATAAAGTAACTAGTTCGCTGATTGTGTACAAGTACGTGTCACTTCACTACTCAGTCACGCTTTAACACTAACGTACTTGCCATAATCCAAACACTAATATCTATCACTGGGTAATGTACACGATCACTAGGTTACCAATGTATATGACCTCTACATGATATGATGAAATTGCAATAATTATGATATGAATAAAATATCATCAGCCAGTGTCTTATCACTTGCATAATTTACTATAAATCATGCGTGCAGAATTACGCAAAACAATATAAAAGGGGTAAGCAGTATGTTTAATTATCTATCCCATAGGTCCCAGGATTGAAACCTGGCTCTGGGTGGGTCATGACAGAATGGTATCAAAGCCATGTTCCTCAATAGTAGGTCTGTGGTTCGAGGACAAACCATTGTTCTAAGTGGGGGAGAATGTAATGCCCCATGTATTATCCGGTATACCCATATATACTAAATAAGCATGGGGACCCACCATAAAACAATGGGGAATCTTCGGAATACATTCCGAAAGAGGACAGATCTGTACTATAAATGGAATGATACCACTATTCAATACAGAGGCGCTTTTTAAGTGAACCGGCATTACAGGAGCTTGAGAACTCCGTAGTTAAGCATGCTCGAGCCAGGGAAGTTCTGGGATGGGTGGCCTTCTGGGAAGTGGCCCCCGGTCGGGTCCGGTTCGCCCCAAAGGACAAAACCGTGCGACTTCGGTCAGAGCGGACAACACTCTCTGTATTGGGGGGGTCGTGTCACGCCCCGCTTTCCAGAGTACGCAAGATTGGGCACGTGACATAGCCAACCATGCTACCTGTGGGTAGGAAGTATCCATCCACAGTCACATTACGGCTGTAGAGATATCAAGAACAAGATAAATAAACTAATCTAACACATGTCCAAATCCATAATAACAAAAGTCAATGAACAATAAGTGCGGAAGCAAATGATCCAATGCAATAATAGAAAGGTACGTCCCATAATGCGGGATCGCGCCTGGAAATAAAATGCAAGAAATGAACTCACCACTACAGAACTCACAAATCAGCCTGCTGGCTGAAGTACTCCTGCTCGGTCGGCGACAGTGGTAAAGAATCTGGGCCATGCAAAACCCAGACGTCAGCGCGTCATGTCAACCAATAATATAATATGAACATGGTAATAAGCAATGCAGGGATGAACATGAGTAAAACAATGATATGAAATAACAGTGTAGGGTAGTGTGCAGTGGGTAACTATACTGTCCTATCAGGTTTCTATTCTAAAGTCTTTGAAATCAATTGGTGACTCGTCGATGTAACTCAATAGTATCCCGTGCATGCCCGGGACCACGGTCAAGACCCTCGGGGCTGAATCCGAGACGTGCCGCTAGGCAGTAAATAGGTAGCAGGATGGACGAGTGATGTCAGCATCATCACTCCCAGACTGGCCAAGCCCGTAAGACTGATCAGAACAGGTATCGAACTGTTGAGTTACAAGTCGGTTTCACCTTTGATTTCCCCATACCCCCAAGTTATGTATGTCAGGTCAGGTATTCATGAATCAAGGACTAATGCCAACACAGGATCAGGTAACAGGTCAGGTTTGTCTGGATAGACAACAGGAATGGTCCATGAGGACCCCGAGTCAGGTTTGTTGGCATTAGGCATGAGATCAGGTAACAGGTCAGGTCATGGTACATCAGGTGGAGTCGGTAGTAAAGGGTACCATGTCCGGTGCATCGGTATGTATGTATATGTCATGTGTATCAAGGTCGGGTCAATATGTGACGCAATCGAGGGTGTGCTCATAACAGGTATATAGTCGAACAACAAACAGCAGCAAGAATTTAAAGTAAACAGCAATAATAGTCACTTAATCACAATGGTGCTTTGTATTATCTTTATTAACAGGTTCAAGCACCCTTGGGGTGCAATAGTCACAGGGTAAAGCAATATCAATAACGTAAAGCAATGAAGCTATATGAAATTAAAACTAAAGCATAGATAATAGTCACATGGATGATCTAACAAATAAAGCAAGGACGATCTAATTGGTTTAGTTAGTTAAAGCATGGATTGATAGCAAACCAATTAATTACAAGAAGCTACTATAATGATTCAATGTTAAAGATAATTGCAACCGTCAATTCTAAGTTATACTAAAATATCGATATTACCATCAACTGTGTGGTTATTAAATAATATGATAATTAAATGTATAGCAAGACTTGATCTTGTATTAGCATGTTAGAGCAAGTATTCGGATACTTGCCTCGACGGTTTCGCAAACCGGAAAACACGAACGCAACGTCGGCGGAAAACACGCGACGGATGCACGGGCCACGGATCGAGTCCAAACAGCGAACAGCGGGACCACACGGACCAGAGTACTTCGCTGGAGAGTCGGGTCCAGTCGTCGGCACGGCCGGAATCCGGCGAAATGTCAAAAGGCGACGAAGTTAGCAAAACACAAAACAGATCAAGTAACGACCAGGGAAGGGTTACACGAAGGAAGATAGTGAAAGGAGGCTTACAGGGGTAGCAAGGGTGCAAACGCGACGGGGTTCGACGGCGAGGGGCACGCCGGCGGCGAACAGGGGATGCGGCGAGGGCTTGGAGGTGGCTGGATCGAGATGCAGTGAGTAGGGGAGAGGCAAGGGCCTGGTCTGGGCTGCAGGAGGAAGAGGAGGTGGTCGTCGGTGTGCTGGCGACGACGAGGGGGTCGACGGTGTCCTTTTCCGGCGAACCAGAGGGTTAGGTGATGAGGTTAGGCTTGGGTTCTGTCGTGGCCGGCGAGGGAAGGAGGAAGAAGATGAGGAGGTCGGGACGAGGGTGAAGGGAGGAAGTCTCTGGCGTCGTCGGCGATGGGAGGCGGCGGCGACGGCGAGATCTGCATGCAGGTGGCGGCGTCGGGGTTGGGTTGCAGGCGCTGAAGAAGGGAGAAGGGGAGGAAGTCGTGCAGTCGAGGCTGTAGAGGTGAGGAAGACGGTGGTGGTGATGTTGTCGGCGCGGGGACTGCGGCGGCGACGGCGACGAGAGGCTCGGGTTAGGGTTCTCGCGAGTATATTCTCGTGGGAGATGAAGGAACAGTGCTAATTAATTAAAAGGTAGAGAGAGAGGGAGTTATAGGGGAGAGGGAGAGAGAGATTGTTAGAGAGAGAGAGAGAAAAAGATTGGAGAGAGAGAGAGAGACAGAGAAAGATATAGAGAGAGACGGAGAGAGAGATGGGGCCCACGAGGGATATAATCCCTCGTGATTGGCTGGGAGGCGTACGGGGAGGTAAAAATATAATTTTAAAAGATTTTAAAAAAGGATTTTAAACGTTAAACAGTAACAGAATTAGATTATCGTATATATTTTAGTTTTATAATATATTTAATTAAATGGGCATTTCGGCGCTAAATGAAACATTTTCAAATCGCGCCCGGGTTGCGCCCAAATGTTTCAAATTCAAATTATAGGATTTTAAGCGAGTTCCAAATTTTGAAATGAGATGATTTATGATTAAAATGCATGCCCCCAAGTCGGACACTTGCACGCGCGCGTAGTCGTCCAAACTTGCCCGTTTCACCGAACGGGACGAAATCTCGACGCGCGGACGCTACCACGCGACTAGTTGCGACAAGTAGGCCAACAAGGATATTTTTAATTTCATTTTAGATGTTAAAATTTGTTATATGCCAAAATGACTTAACCGGTTAAAATTTAGCAATAAGCACCAAACAATCAGGATAATTGAAATGAGCAATGTATAACACTCAACTAGAACCAGAAATGGTATTATTGGGCTCGGGTGTTACAGGTCGTGATACCCGGTGAAGGGATCTCGGCTCTTTCCTCATCGAATGAGGTGCTGGATATTCATGAATACCACTATACAAAGTAAGAACTAGAGAAGCAGTCAAAAGACAAAACCTAGTGGGTTGTAGCATTTGCTAGTTTCGCTAAAGAGGTCACTCCCGATGAAGGGATCTCGGCTCTTTCCTCATCGAATGAGGTACTGGATATTCATCAAGGAATACCACTATGCAAAGAAAGAACTGGAGCTACCCTTTTTGAAAATTTGATTCTACAATATCTTTTGGTTTCTTTCTTTTCATTAATTACATTAATGAAGTCCCATCAATTAATATTTTCTCAACATTACAGAAAAATGAAACGAAAATAGAACGTACGCTTATGCCATCCGCATTCGCCATGGGGCCCCGTCATACATCGTTAGGTTACTTAACTACAAGCAAAGTGGGGCTGGACTAGCACGGGTGCAAAACATAAGCAACGTTTATTATATATCATATATATAATATTACATTCGTCTCACGTAGTTATATGATCAACATCACAGAATCAGGCAGCAGAAGTAACATATGAAATATTGGATATACTATGATGCCCGTGTTTTAAATTTAGCCAATAATGTAAAACACGGATTCCACAGTCGTGATGAATAGCCAAACCCACATCCCTAGACCCTTACGAGAGCGGCAAGTAACCCTGCCAATTCTAAAGTTAGGAGACCCGGTCTCAACTCCTTGAGATGGTCTCCCACTGGACTTTAGAACCCGGTTACTTGTGCTTCCCGCCTTGGGTCTATCCTAATTCGGAAAAGTAAATTATATACAACAGTGGTGACATCATCCTCAACCCGAAAGTACCCCAATAAAAGAATATTACATACAGATTTTACATGAAAGAAAATAAAAACCCTCATCTCACATAAAAAAAACCCAGCTATTCTTTCACGACGATCCAATAAATCATATCAACAGCAACACATGATATCACATATCATCAATGTAAGCTAATATGCGTATCTCTAAAACTCATTGACATATATCAACGAGATTGGGATACCCCACATATTACACTTACGGTCGCAGAAAAAAAAACAGAAAACTACAATAATTAGAATCCACAATTTCCTTAGACGTCATAAACCCGGAATATCTCATATTCCGGATTTCATGCCTAACTTATAAAACTTGCATTTTAGTCTCAAATTGAAAACTCTTTTCAATTGGTTGTCGGATAATTCAACAAGATTCCTGACTTAGTGATCGCGTACATTATGCAATTGCGACGGAGTTTTGATCCGAATCAAAACTTCGTGGCAATCGATTAATTGAGATTAAACTTCTAGCTTTACAATATACTAACTAGTTTTCATAAAACTAATTAATCCGGATTCTAATAATTGTATCACACACATCACAAAGTTTGTAAAGTAACCGCGACATTAGAATTCCGCATGCAATTAGCAAACTTAGCCAATTTTTCCAAGATATGAAAAATCCAGTGAGCTAAAGTTCCAAACCCGATCGTTTTAAGAAAATCCGGGAGTCGAAACGAACTTGAAACCCGCCCGAATCTTCGCAGGGGAGAAGATCCCAAAATTAACTATCGAATAGGGGGTCTAGAGGGGGTACCCCACCCCCGAGGCCACCACGAGGTGGCCAAGGGATGAGACAGACTCGAAACTGCCTAAGGTGGGGCAGTTTCACGTCCCCACCACCAAGACCACCTTGTGGTGGTCTTGGGGAGTGGGCCCAGACGTTCGGTCCCCCCGGGGTGTCCCCAGAGTGCGCACGCTCCATCCCGCGGCTTCTCGGTTCAAACCGTAAGCCCGTGGGGTGTACAAACAACTCATAACATCAATTTCGAAACTGTTTTTATCGGCAGTTTTTGCGCGACAAAAACGGCGGATTTCTAACGTTGCTACAAGTTACCCTAATGTTCTAGCTTGGCTCTGATACCATGAAAGTTGACCTTAGCACCACCATGAAGTTCTAGAGGCATCAAGCATGCCAAATTTTAATTTTTATTAGGTGCTAAGTTAGACTAACAAGATCTTTACTAAATTATTAGGGTTTGCCTTTGTGATGTGATTAGCTCAAGAGAAGAAAAGAGTATATAACCTTTGTAGTTCAATTCCTTCTCTTCAATAGCTCCGGGTTGAAGTCCACACGACTCTACTAGACTCCTCTTTGTGTTGAACGAACCTCCTTCGTGATTTTCGCCCCAAAGACGATCCACCCGAAGTCCACAAGCTCAACCTAACCCTTCACTAATCTCATTAGTGAAGGCAACACTTCACATCAAATTGCTAATCTAATGTGTGATGGTGAAATATGGGTTTAATTTGCTCACTAGTTTGTGTTCAAGCGTCATGGTTCATATCACATGTGAGGGTTGAAGCTTGAACCATAGGATTGAGGAAGAAGAAGAAGGTAAAGAGCAACCATGGGAGCAAAGCAAGCAAAATGGTTAAGTGTTGAGAATGAGCAAAGAATGAATGACAACTCTTGACCCCCACTCATTCAAACATGGAATTTTGCAATATAAAATTACAACCATGCTTGAATAGTGAGTCAAGATGAATAAACAAAAATAAATCCCATGCTTGCAACCATGCTCTCATTTTCCACCCTATTTCTATTTTTCTCAAAAATAGAAAATCAAGCCATGCTTCATTATTATATATGAGGTTAATGGAGGAAAGATGTCATAGGAGGGAATTTCCTATTATGGCGTCGGAAAAATGCATCCTCTATGATTTTTTTCGACGATCGGTATACATCGCGTCCATCTTTATTATCTAAGATGTGGATACACCAAATTTCAAGTGATTATACCATTTTTTCACCGTTAATTTAGTTGGTGCAAAATTAATGGTTTACCGACAATAGAAATTTTTACATTGCTAATTCAACAGTGAAAAAGTGGTGGAATCACATCTTAGATGATAACGATGATAATGATGGATGCCGATCTTCGGAAACAATGGCGGAGGTTGTATTTTTTCGACGCTACAGAAGGAAATCCCCTCCTATAGCCTCTTTTCTCCATTATTCTCATTATATATATATATATATATATATATCATATATATTAATATATATATATATATATATATAATGAAGAATAATTAGTGAGCTAATGATATTAGTTAAGATATAATTATATCGCATATAATATATATCACATTATTAAATCAACACTTGATTTAATAATCCGGTTATATCACATATGACCGACTAATATCATTCATCTGTATATCACATTATCAAATCAACACTTGATTCGACAATTTGGTTATATGACATATAACCGAATCGATAACAGATAACCGCCAGATTACAATACGGTATCACATACTCATATTTAATCAGGCCCATGCATATATCAACATATATGCCCTACTTCGTTTCGCTCGAACTATGAAATTTCTATGTGGGACTCTAAAGACTCGTCAATACGCCAGCAGTAAATGATGATCACATCAATCACCTACAAACCGTCAGCGGTACTACCTGGACGTAACGGCTACCCGGGTATTGAGCGACATGAAGATCAACAAGTAAGCTCATCCATACTCTCCATGAAGCCTATCAGTAACACTACCGTACAGTCCGGTCTCTTCGTCTGATATATCGCATATCATGTCTAGGGGTGGTAAACGTCAGTCCCCAGTAACGTGATACGTCATGCCGATGTCTAGCCTATAACGGTTCGAGAAACTACTGATAACACTTATCAGTAAATCTTGGCAGCAGCCCTGGCCAGGGACTTCCAGTTATAGCCAATCGAGCATAGCGCAACATCTACCCCCAATACCGGGAGAGATGAAACCCCTCCTATTGCTCAATGCTTCCATGTGACTCAAGATTGTACCCAAAATCCACTTGTTTGCACGACTCCTTTGAGCCATGGTAGGGAAGAAATCAAAGCACAGTGGGGGCCACACAAGACTCTATGACGATATCGGGTCTATAGACTAACCTGTACCAGTGTCACCTGAGGACTGCTATCTGACGATAGATATACAACCACATAGGAGTCCTCGGCGAGTTCTGTTCGGTGTACCCATTCTCCAATGAGCACCTATGTACAATCTTTGATGTCACACACCAATGGTTGTGGGATCAACCATCGCCCTCTAAGAGACAAGAAACGTACACACTAGTCTACACTAGAATATCAATACACTGGTCTCGATATTCCCACGACTAAGAACTGATTAAAGGATGTACTTGTGGACCATCCTGGCCCCACTAGTATGATCTCATCATAGTCCTGGTAGTCAAATACATATCCTAAGGGCTTTATTAATATGTAAGAGACAGACAGTATAAATACTAGTCTACATGTTAAGATAAAGGTAACCTGATACCATACTATCATGTCGAGCAAGAAAGTTCTCTATATATATGTCCAAGCATCCATTATATCATCAATAATGGCCTCTAGGGCATACATATTACTAACATAACCATTATCAAAATATCTATTTTAATTATATTATATAAATATTCCAAGTTTTCCAAATCAAAGGAATCACCATTACATGAAAATACCATCCAAATATAAAACAATACCGATATTTCAATAAGATACCATATACTATGAAAACTATGTTCTACTCACTAGAAATTTCACTTTTATAAAATATACATCTATGAAAACCCTAAAGACGATAATTAAATACTCGAGATGTATTTTGAAATTATACTAAAACTATTTTACATAAAACTCCCTCAAGTTATGCTAAATTACAATAAGGACCCTAGTAAATATAGGTTTAAGCGGGACCAATTCTCTTGAGCCTCAGGGAGCCGGAGAATGTGGGTGCTTGCCTATCTAAAGTAGACAATCTAACAAACGGCGTTATCAACATGGTAATTGTCTTTGAAAAAGACACAAATCCTGCCGTACATGTGCAACAGTTACCGATAACATCAAAACAATCAGGACTTCAATTCTTGTTTAAAAGTCTGACTCAGTTCGAGTCATCGTCAAATATGAAATCAATCTGACTTGAATATGATTCAAGTATAAACTACATGTTAGTTGTATGTATGCCCTATAGGCCATTGTTGTACATGATTGTATATTACAATGGATGCTTGGACATATATAGGGGAGACTTTCTTGCTCGACATGATAGTATGATATCTGGTTGCTCTTTATCTTAACATGTAGACTAGTATTGTGATGCTGTCTTGCTCTCACATTTTCGTAAAGCCCTTAGGATGTATACTTAACTACCAGGATTATGATGTAGATCATACTAGTGGGGCCAGGATAGTCCACAAGCACATCCTTTAATTGTTCCTAGTCGAGCGTGTCGAGACGGAGTATCGATATTTCATAGTAGACTAGCGTATACGTTTCTTGACCCATTTGATGGGCGATAGATGATCCTATATCCATTGGTGTTTGACATCAAAGATGGTATACGAGTACTCAGTGGAGACTGTGTACACTGAAAAGAACTCGCCAAGAACTCCTAAATGGTATTATACCTAACGTCAGATAGCAGTTCTCTGGTGACACTGGTACAGGTTAGTATGTAGACCCGATATCGTCATAGAGTCTTGTATGATTCCCACCGTGCTTTGATTTCCACCTTATCACGTTCAAGAGAGCATGCAAAACGATGGTTTTTGGGTACAGTCCCGAGTCACATAGAGGCAATGAGCGATAGGAGGGGTTTCGTCTCTCCCGGTATTGTGGGTTGATGTTGCGCTGTGCTCTATTGGCCATAACAGGAAGTCCTTGGTCCGGGCTGATACAGAGATTTCCCGGTAAGTGTTATCAGTAGTTTCTCGACCCGTTATGAGCCTCACATCGGCATGACTTATCAAGTTACTGGGGTCTGACGTTTACCACCCCTAGACTCGATATACGACATATCAGACGAAGAGACCGGACTGTACGGTAGTGTTACTTATTGGATTCACGGGAGTATGAGCAGGCTTGCTTGTTGATCTTCTGATCGCTCAATACTCGGGTAGCCGTTACGTTCAGCTAGTATCGCTGACAGCTTGTGGATAACTGATATGATCATTACCTACTGCCAGCGTATTGACGAGTCTTTAAAGTCCTACACAGAGATTTCTTGGCTCAAGCAAAATGAAGTAAGGCATATATGTAATATGTGTGGGACCGAGATTAATACGTGTATGTGATACCGTATTCCAATCTCGCGATACAGGTTATATGTGATATAACTGAATTGTTGAATCAAGTGTTGATTCAATGATATGTTATATGTATATGTGATATGTATATAAATGATATTAGTCGGTTGCATGCGATACAGCCGGGTTATTAAATCAAGTGTTGATTTAATAATTTAATATGTAATTATATATTTGATATATTAATATACATTAACTAATATTAGCTCACTTAAGAAAATGTTTTCTCCAAATACATTTAAATATATATGTGATATATATTAATGTATTTAGTTTTGTGTCATGCTGGATGATATATTGGACATGGGTGTATGAGAGTTATACCAAAGTAAAGATAATTTGGGTGTTTAAATATTAAGAGATAAATCAAAATGAGGTGGAAAATACCATGGTTAATGAAGCTTGGAGAAGCTTGTGGAAAGGTTTGACTAAAGTCCACTAAATTTGTTTACTCTAGATATTTATTAATCTAACCATTATTTTTAGCCATGATTTAGTCTCTACATGAGTTATATAAGATATTTTCTCACCCATGGTTCACACTTGGATCACTTGATCATTTTTCTTCATCTCCTTCATTTTGCTCTCTAGATTTGAGTGAGTAAAGAAAAGAAAGAGAGAGAAATTATTCTAAAGTGAGCAAAATTTCTACTTCACCAATCTATACCAAACTAGCCATTTAGTATAGCTTGTTTTCTTTACTAATTCTTAATTAGTGAAGAGACAGCTTGAGTTAGAGATTTTTTGACATAGATTATCTTCAGTCTCGAGGATCTTTGAGCAAGATCGTTCCTTTCTCCTAGTGGAGTCTAACGAGAGTCCGGGAGACCATTACTTGGAGCTAAGGGACCACTACACGGAGTTTTAGAAGTGAAGGACCGGTCTACAAAGGTTGTATTCCCATTTCACTTAGTGTAAAGTTGTTTACATTTTTTTAACCTTAATTCTCTAGTTAGATCCTTAGTTTGGGTTGTTTTGCTCTCTAGATTTTTAAATATTGCATACCCGATACCTTATAAAACCTAGTAAGAGTGCTAAGGAACCCAGCACTACAATTCAACATGAATTCATGAATCCGTCTAATCAATCTATATCAACATATATTTCTTTTTACATATAGTCCATTGAATCCAGTGCCTAGCGCCCACACGTCCAGGGTCATTTGACATAGCCTAACTTGTGCCACCTCATGCCTTATGTGCTTATTTCTTTTTGCATATAAGCCACGAGGTTTACAAAATTTTGGCTTTCTGCCTATTTTTCATAAATTTATTTTTAAAAAATTGCATTGAACTAATTTATAGCTTCATTCTTGGTATGGAGCCGGCCCCTTCCATTCTTGGTTTTGACTTAGGCTTGAGCCCACTTCACTTGAGCTTAGGACCGTTTGGCTGCGGGTTGATCGACTTTGACTTGGTCAACCGGGATCTAATTTTTGACCTCAACACCTGTAAGTAACGGCTATTCAGGTATTGAACAAAAGGAAGATCGACAAGCAAACACGTACGAACGTGTAACGACCCTAAATGTCATATACATTTTTATTGATCCAATGTTAATAAAACAGTGTATTTCTGTTCTGGTTTCAAGTTATAAGTTATTTTTGATAACTTATGTACAAGAAACTCGTTAGAGCTCATTGGTTAAGCCTTATCTTTGCTGTCCCATGGTTTGCAAGTTCGAATCCAATCAGTTCCATCCTGCCCTCCAAAAATAAAAATATCTTGGTTTTTTTTAAGCTCTACTAATTTGAGCGCGGAGGGCAGATGATGTCCTGCGCCATCTTTAGCTATTCCTAGTAAGTTTTTTTGCTGTGTATTACTTGGTTCCTCACCCATTTCAAGATTGGTATTCTATGGTAATTGTGTGTTTCGAGCTATGACATTTCGCCATCATTTATAATAAGGGGCCAGAGCCTAAGCATAGCCCCTAGAGCCGAGGGTGACCGAACCAAATTTGAACTTCCCACGACAAGATCATCCCACCAAACCATTCAACTAAATCCACAAAATATATATTCTTTCACCGTCCCACAATCAAAGCTTTTTGAGTAACTTCATTTTATTTCTTTACGAGCAGAACAAACAAAATAAATTAATTAATAATAACCTAAATAAATTTCTGAAGTATGAATTATAAACGATCAATTCGTTTTTTGTTCCATGACTATTGTGGTTTTTTCCAAACCGATTAGAGAGCATGTGCCATTTAAGAAGAATCAAGGTACGCATACTCAAGGTATTTCAATGGTTGAGAGAAAAAGTACTAGTTGCTTCATAATAATAAGATGGATCCTACACCAATGGCTCTTCCAAATAAGATCCCTTATCTCTGAATTGAGAGAGTACGAAAACACACAAAGTAAGCAAAAGAAACGACTGGGCATTAGCTCTTATCAATTACTTCCAAAAAGAAAGAATTAATTATCGTAGAGAGGGAGAGAGATTTTTTATTTACACCGATCTTAAAGTTTCGGTAATGATATTACCCTTCATATACTTTTCAAGAAAGACTATTTTGTGATATGGATTAAACCTACAAACCCTTATTGCTTGATCATGTAAGCAAAGGGACAAACGCTTAAATTTTAGGTTTTTTTTATATCCCACCCACAAAACTTCCATAATTTTAAATTTCACCCATAAAAATTCATATTTCTAAATTTCAATCCTAAAGCTCTTGATATATCTTCCCTTAATTAGTTTTACAAAACCCCTTATATGAATATTCAGACACTCTAGTTAATATACCGTTAAGCGACTATTAAAAAACAAAAATACCGATAAAATTATCTTCTTCCTTTTTAATTTTTTTAATTTAGGGTTAGAAGGGTTTCTCTTCGATTTCAAATTAGGGCTTTTCCTCTTCATATATTCATTTGTTGTAGATATATAAATTAGATTATCTTTCTGTTTTTTTACCAATTTCGATAACTCCAAAGAAAAAATTGATCTTAAGTTTTAAATTCTGTGAAAAAGATGATACCCCATAATGAGGTTGAAGATGAAAAAAGAAGAGAAATGAGCCTCATAATTTTTAAGGTGAAAGAAAATGAAAATACACTTATAACTCAAGTTCTGATTAAAACAATCCAACCCTAATTAAATTCGGATGGAATATGGATAAACTGGGTTTATTTGGTCAACAAAGAAATTTTAGAGATGAAATTTGGAAATATAAAATTTTAGGAGTGAAATTTAGAAATAGAGAGAAACAAACCCTGAGTTTTAAGGTTTTTTGTGATATACACGACTCAAAATCTGATATTTTCTAAAACCCGTAAAATTAACGGACAGTAAAACCTCAACCAGCTGGTTGTTTCACGGGTCGGACAAACGATTTAACGGGTAGACATCTGTAAATATTAACCCGATCCGAACCGTAGTCCCAAACGAGGGCAAACACGAGCCTCCCACTCTCCCCCTCCCACTCTCTCTCTCTCATTCCTAAATCTAAATCCCTATTCCTCTTCCATCCCGCCACCAGATCCAAAACCCTAACAAAATCCCCCAATTCTCTTCGATCTCTTCGAATTACGTCATCGTTAGGGTTTCATGGCGGAGCCATCTAAGGTCATTCACGTCCGCAACGTCGGCCACGAAATCACCGAGGTAAATTAACGATCTCTTTCAATTTCTTTCTTTCTCTTTTTTTGTATGTGAAAAATTCTGACCCTTTTCTTGTTTGCAGAATGATCTGCTTCAATTACTGCAGCCATTTGGCGGAGCAACGAAACTCGTTATGTTACGAGCCAAAAATCAGGTCTTGTTTCAAGCGTAGTGATCTTGATGATCATTATCTGGTGTTTACGTCGATAATTGTTGCTAATGAGTGATGGATTTGATCTTTTATTGTCATTGATGCTACCACAGGCCCTTCTTCAGATGTACGACGTGTCTTCGGCTGTCAGTGCAATGCAATACTATGCAAATGTTCAGCCAAGTGTTAGGTAAGCTTGGGTTATTGTTATTATTGAACCGACATTACCTTTTTGGAGTTGATTTTGATAATTATTATGTTAGAATAACCATATATGTGACACAAATATCCTATTACTATATTATATAGCATTTACTAGTAATATTTGTATTATATAACATTTACTAGTAATATTTGTGGTGATTATTCTCATGAAGTTTTAAATGGTTATTCACATTTAGTTATGAGTGGTTGCCATAGAACCACCAGGTAGTTTTGAAAACTACCATAACTTTCTTGATGATAGGGGTTATATAAAGAGAGTTCTTGCCTACACAATAAACAATAGAAGACACAAAAGCGACCTGTGAAATAAAGATATTGTTTCTTCCTCCCATCGGGATACTCTACGGTATTAGAGTAGGCAAAAAAGATTAATGGGTCTTAGTTATTCTAATTCTACAACACATGGTTCAAGGTAAGTCTGTCGTATGGCATGCGCGTGAGATGATCAAGTCGTTAATCATGCCTATAGATTAAGAATAGATTTATCAATTTCTTACAATTGGTATATGAGCTATGGTTTTCCACGGTTAATGATCATGACTTTTATTCATGATTGATATAGAAATGGAAAATTAAACAACCCAAACAATTAACATGGATCATTTTTTCTTGTTAAGCCTATGTGATAATGTTGGTTTGAAACTTGTATATATTATTAGCAAGAAAAAAATAGCTCTACTCCTTGATTGTTGGTGTCGACTGCTTTCTTGAGAGATTAGCATTCTAAATCCTTGCATAATATTTTTTATGCTCTACTCTATTTGAGACTGGTTTTTCATGCTCTACTCATGATGAGACTAGCCTACCATTAATTCATTTAGTTTATTGATCTTTATGTATATTCAAATTTGTTTGGATATTCCACCATCGTTCATTTTCTTGATCAATATTGACTTGTGGTTTAAAACATTTTATGAATTAGAGGCAAAGTTGATTTATTTTTATAGATAAAATCTATTACTTGGTCAATTTTCGGATCTAAATTATTTTGGCAAATTTCTGGATTGTTTTGCAATTATTCAGAACTTTTTCTCAAATTACAGAATGTAATTTTCATAATTATTTGGATCTGTTTGCAAAAAAAATCTAAATAGAAACTGAATTAGGGCTCTTACTGCAAATGTTGTAATAAATTTCAGCATTTACAGATTAGTCTAAAATATTCATTTTGCAAATTTTAGGGGTTGTTTTGTGACAGCCTAAATTCATTATACAGGATTATTGTTTTATGTCTATTTTTAGTAGTTCTTTCATAGAAGTTTGGATGAAAATAATTGATATAACTTGCTTATTATGTTATAATCATGTTAGAGTTATCCTATATGAATCTTATATGGATTATACATGATATTTGGTGAATTTTATGAGTTGCAAATTATATAAAGTTACCCATACATTATGTATATCTTAAAGTAACAATATCTTTTGATATACTTATTCATTTTTGATGATCCAACATTCGTTGGAAATCATTTCTCATGCTAAACACATATTGTCGATTTATACTATCATGTACCAAGTATAAATATTGTGTTTATGGACATGTGTTGTTTTATCATATATATCTAAAATGATGGATTAAAATTTAGATGTCGTTCACAACTAAATTATCTTATGAGTGAGGAGTAGCCACAGCATCCTAATTCATGTCATATTAGTATGTTATGGTTTTCTTCACATATAGTTGTTTTTGTATTTACATGACATCAAATATTGCAATTATTTTTATATAGATAATTATTTGGCCTCACAGGAAAGTGATTATTTATGTGATTTTGGAATAAAATAGCTTAAAAAAAATTAGAATAGATATTTCTTATGCCTACCGGAAAAGAAATTGTCTATCTGATATTATATTGATAGTTTTATTATGCATTTTTTCGATTTATTTTAATTGGATTAAGATGGCTTAAAGAATATTAGAATAGAGATTTCTTGTGTCTACAGGAAAAGAGATTTATATTTTGGCATTAATTTGCTAATCTTTATATATTGTAATTAGTAGATTCATGCATTTAGCAAACTCTACCCATAAGAAGGTTGAATTTACTAATAAAAGTAGACATTGGTCTATTTTAATATTCTTAAGATATCATAGCAAAGATACATATATTTACTTGATTATAAAATTATTCATACTTGTGAACCTTGCATATGTACCCAATGATAAAGTTTAAGAATTTTGAGTTTAGTGGGAGTAAATTTTCTCGTATGTAAAGATTGAGAAATTATTTTACCTTCTTAAGGACATAAATGATAAAGGTAAAGTGGACGACTCCCATTATTAACTAACTCGTAAAATTTAGTTTGTCCAAAATATGGATATTTGGATGGGACATTGGAAATAAAGATATTCTTAATCATAAGAAAAAATTAAATGAGGTTATAAAAGATTTAATTATAATGACTCATGATTAAGAATGTATGTTTAAAGGTATATAATGGAATACATTTATATATTGTTATGATGCTTTCACAAGTAATGGTTGAGAAATTTGTCATAAGGCTTAAAGATATTGACACATATTAAAGGCTTTATCATCTATTATGACAAATCTTAGTTTGCTAATAACAGTATATAAAAAGTCGATTAAAGGCACATCGACATCAGATTATAGAGCACATTTGGTTTTTAGCACATAAAGATAGAGTCCATAATTATTGATCCATTGGCTAAAGTATTATGTGTCATTCTATTTACGGGTCATGCAAGAAATATGAGATTCATAAGGATTCAAGTGTTGTGTACCATTTTCCTAAAATCTATATATAGTTTTTTGTATAGACATTTGGATGTTAGTGATATTATACATGACTAATAAAGTGTGCACATTATTCTTAGGTCATATGAATTTTTTGTTTTTGAAGAAATTTAAAGTTGGACTCTGAATAATTATAACTATTCGTAAGGCTATTTATATATGCATATGAAGTTTCTTAAAAATAAATTAATTTCTCATTAAAATGTAACTATTTAATTGGCCATAAAATACAGTTACAAAGATGTTATATGATTAAGATATTAATATGATATTTTGAGTCAAGTGGGAGAATATTAGAATAACCATATATGCGACCCAAATATCCTATTACTATATTATATAGCATATGAGAGTAATATTTATAGTGGTTATTCTCATGATGTTTTGAATGGTTATCCACGTTTAGTTATGAGTGGTTACCATGGAACCACCGGGTAGTTTTGAAAACTACCTTAACTCCCTTGATGGAAGGGGTCATATAAAGAGAGTTCTTGCCTACACAATGAAACACAAATGCGACTTGTAAAATAAAGATATTGTGTGTTTCTCCCATCGGAATACACTACGGTATTGGAGTAGGCAAAGAAAGATCAATGGGTCTTAGTTATTCTTATTCTACAACACATGGTTCACAGTAAGTTTCTCGTATGGTATGTGCGTGAGTTGATCAAGTCGTTAATCACGCCGTATAGATTAATAATAGATTTATCAATTTATTACATATTATCGTAAGACATTTTGTCGATTATCGTTCGAATGACAACTATGAGAACTTAATACGTGTCCATGGGTAGCTCTGCTTTGTATGCGTGGTTGATTTTTTGCAACTTATTGAAACGGCATTACCTTTTGGAGTAGATATTGCTAATTAGTTTCATAAAACATTGTGTTGGTTATTGTTAAAATGACTACTGTGGTACTTGATACGTGTGCATGGGTGGCTCTGCTTTGTATGCGTGGTTGATTTTTTGGAACTAGTACCAATATCTTGACTGTTTGACCTTCTGTTGCGCTCTTTCAAGTTTTTAACATTTGCCTTTTGTTCTCCAAATAACCTTTCTGGAACTTTTCTGCCTCTGCCTACTTATCGTTCTCTCCACCCAAGATACATCTTGAGATGGCATGAAACCCATTTGCTTGTCTCTTCGGGTAAAAAAAATTGGGTGCAGGCCGGTGGGAAAGTATTTTTTTTGGGTAATATCTTGGCGTTTTCATTTTATGCGCACGTGGAAGGATAGTTCAAATACATGCCTGGCATGTCTTTTTTATTTGTTTTTAATCAGTGAACCTTGTGGATTAAAGTAAGTAGTAAAAACATGTTTTTGTAGTTTACTAGTCTTGGTTATTATTGCTGGAAGAAACTTTACAATACAGAATTATGGGAAGTTTTAAAGAGTTGCTTATCTTGTTTTGATATGCCTATCTTGTTTTGCCTTTTCAGGGGAAGGAATGTGTACATGCAGTTCTCTTCGCATCAAGAACTGACTACGATGGACCAGAACTCACAGGGACGGAAAGGAGATCAGGTTGTTATAATGCATTTTGTATTAGCCTCTTTTGGATTCATGAGCTTTATTCTGCCTTTTCAGTTTGTTAACTAAGTTTTTAACCTATGAGGGGTGTTTACGGAACTTTTTGATCCCTAAGGTTGTAGATGTCTCGTAGCATTATAATAAGTGGCCTATTTGGATCAAGAAACACTGTACTTTCCTCGTTGTTTCCAGCTGTTGAGAGGAAGAGGATATTCATATAAATCTCCAATTTTTATCTAACGGTTTATGTTGTTTGCGGGAGAGGAACTTCCATGCAGTCCTCTCTAGTAGATTGATTTGATGATTATATGTTCTTGTGCTAGTATTTGTTTGAATAAGGAACTGCTTGCAACTTTAATTGCGTGGTTACTTAATTTGAAAACTCTGTAGTCTGCTTTTATGTCTAGCATTATGAAATATTGCATTTTCTGTAGAAGATACTGTAGTTTATTTCTAACATCCTTATGTCCCTCCTAGATGAGGAGTATTTAAAGAATGTCAGTAAGTCATTTAATATACAGCATGCATCTTTAATCTTCCTCGACCATGAATTTGACGCAAATTTGGAAAGAATGATAGTTTGACATCATATCAAGAATCTATCATATACTTACACCTACTTTTATGGTTTTATGGAGCCTCTCTTCGTAGGTGACTCAAATATTATTGGGAAAAGGCTTTAGACATGTTTATGATTGAGGCCTGATATTTTAGCTTAGTGTCACGCTCCGAGGTCTTCACAGTCCTCTTCTGCCAAGTATTCTGTTTGTTAAACTTTAGGGAATTTACTCTCTCAAATTTCATGGTTGTATGCTACCATGCTTAATTATTCCTGTTAGATGCATCATCACTAGGAAGGAGTGCCTCTAGATTTGCAACATGAGATTGCATACTGCAGAAAGAAATAGCATCTAATTCAAATAAATTCAAGTCTTATATTGATCATAAATAGTGTGCCAGTGTCGACTCTGTATGCTGTTGTTGATAATGTTATTTGTCCTACAATAAATGACGACACTACGACAGTGGTGGTCCTTAGTTACCACTTTGGCATGGTTCATTGTAGAGACCTATAGTGCACACAATATGCTGGCATTCTATCGTTTTGTGTTTTTCCAGTAATTCATTTTTTTCTATAAAAATGATTCTTTTATTGTTTGTTTGAATAGGTTCTGTCACTAAAGAACTCTCGATTTACTTAAGATTTTTTACTTCAAAATATATTGTGTTAAGAACGAATGTTAATTCAGCGGAGTTGCCCTGACAAGTCGAATGAATTCAAGGACTTGAACCACATTTCATAAATATTTTTAGAAATCTTAATCTCGATATTGTAGCCTTATGCTCAAAGTATGACTAACCATAGCCCAATTAGTAATGATATGCAAAAAGAAAATTATGAGAATTGCTACAAATACATTTAGCCTAAAATTTCAGAAGGTAAGCTATTTGAGATGGATAATGGTCTATGGTCCCCCCTTCCCCTCCTCTCCTTCTTTTATACTTGATTTGCTAAGAAAATACAGTTTACTCAATGGTGTGTGGGTAACTAAGAGACATGATGCATGCTCTGTCCTCGCGATTTCAGCCATGTGAATGTTACTAATAACTACTCATTCACTTCACCTGTAATTCAGCCAATTAGGTGAAAGTACCAGACAAGATTGATTAAAAATAAGCCTATTTATGTGTTCATAGACCTTTGAGCAGCTAGAATAGGGTAAATGCATCTACTGTGTGACAACAGGACTCTGACAATGCTCTATTTAACTTATTGTAAATTTTGATTAATTTCTTTCTTGCTTCTGGTCTTTCTCTATTATACTTCTCTTCTTCTTTTCTCTAACTGAAGATTTTAACTCTTTTCTCTTAAACTTTCTTTTCTTTCCTGCTCGTTATTCTTCTCTATCTATTCTTCTCTATTTATTCTTCTCTCTCTCTTCTGTCTCTATGTCAATCTGCTGCTGGACACTCAGGATTCGGAACCCAATCGGATCCTCTTAGTTACAATATATCACATGCTCTATCCTATAACTGTGGAAGTGCTGCATCAAGTGTTCTCTCCTCATGGGTTTGTGGAGAAAATCGTCACATTTCAGAAGTCAGCTGGTCAGCTTCACGTCTTCCATTTCTTATAATGATTATTGTGATATTAAGAACTTCTTGATGCACATAATGAAATACTTTCTTTAAATTTTATCTTCTTGGTGGCATTCTCATATTCCATAATCTGTTTACCTGTATGGCTACCAAACAATTTGTTCCGTTCACTAATATCTTGACAGTGAAATTCATTCTTTATTGTTTCACCTGTATTTAAACAGCCACTAAATATGTTTCGTTCGCTAATATTTGGTCATTGTAGAAAGCCTTCCAATGTATTTGCCTCTTCATGTAGGTTTTCAAGCTCTCTTACAGTTTGAATCAGTCCAATGCGCTGTGCAAGCACGAAATAACCTTCAAGTATTAACTGAATTCTCCATTCAAATTTCTCTATAACGTAGTAGGGTTGTCTATATTTAGAATATTAAATTGGTGCAATTCTGTAAATTAAATTTTTTCAGGGGCGCAATATATATGATGCTTGCTGCCAGCTAGATATTCAGTATTCCAAGTATGTTTTCTTCATAATTTTGTTATTATTTTTAATCATGTTTTATACTCTTTTTTCTTTGGATCCCTTACCAGTCATCCTTCTCTGTCCACAATGCAGCCTCAGTGAATTACAAGTTAATTATAACAATGACCGGTCGAGGTAATGTTTATTCGGATTATGCTTATATGTCTTAGTTTAATAAATGCCATTTTTCCTATCTAGTACTTAACATATCTTTTTATATTTGATTTGAAGAGACTAAGGATTTTGTTTGAACTGCTAACTTGATATCATGTTAATAAAAATACGTTCAAAACCACATTTAATTGCTTTACCTATTGTTTAAAATATTTGATTTTTCTTCATGTTGCATTCATGATCCATTTTGTCTTCATTGCGTTTCTGTCCACCCCCTTCCCCTCTTACTAATGTGATATGCTTTTAAATCTCCGTTCTATGTATTTGTTATGTCTGTTCAGAGATTTCTCTAACCCATCACTGCCTTCAGAACAAAGTGGTAGATCATCACAAGTAAGTAATTCCACCAAGTTTGTGATACTTTAGCTGAATTTTTTAACATTTAACATTTTTTTGTTCATAAATGATGAGGTAAATTGCCTTTTCTGTATAATTTTGTGGCAGCATGGGTATGGAGATGCTGGAGGCTTGTATGCATTCCCTCCTGGAGGTAGGGGAGGTACTTGTTTATGCCCATTTTCTATATTCGTTGTATTTTTTTTATTTTTTGTACATTCAATTCACTGATTCATCTTATTTCTTTTCCCCTTTGTTCCAGTTCCGTATGGACAGGTAGATGCGCCTTAGGCAGTTCTGGTCCATATTTATCCAGTGTTGCTTTGAGACGCCATTATCAATTTTCCTCTTGTCAAATTTTCTTGATCTGATTGTATTTTATCTATATGGATTCTAAATTTTCACTCTACAATCAGATTGGTAATGCACAAGCTGTTGCAGCTGCATTTGTTGGAGGTTTACCTCCAGGAATAACCGGTAATAACACTGCTTGTACTATACTAGCATCTAATTTGGATCCCGAGGTAAGTTACCCACTTCTCCTATGGATCTACCCTCTCCTTTTACCCCCTTTGGATCCTCAGAGTACTCTGTTAAACCTTTATGTTCGCTTTTCTTTCGTACAGAAAATTGATACAGACAAGATCTTCAATTTGTTTTCTTTGTATGGAAATATTGTAAGAATTAAGATACTCCGCAACAAACCTGATCATGCACTTGTGGAGATGGCAGATGGGTTTCAGGCTGAATTAGCCGTGCATTTCTTGAAGGTTTGCTTGATATTGGCTTTACGACTTTTTTGTATATCAAGTGGTTATTTCCTTTCTGATCTATAACCTTTTATTGCTTATGCTTTGAAAAACATAGAATTAACAAAATTATGTGACACTTGAAATATACAATAAAGGTAAAAAAATTTATACTTACAGTTTATGGGCTCTGGCACGTGACCTCAACAATGATAAATTGATTATTAATTAGAATTTAAGTGCATTTAAGTGCCTCAGTTATATTCAGAAAATATTGTATGGAGAAAAGGAATTTTAGTTGGAAAGCATCAGGATTCAGGAGTTGTATGGATGTGAATTTTGAATATAACCAATATTTAATTTTTCTAATTACATTGTTAAGCTGATGACCTTGAGTGAGAAGTGAACTTCAGTATCACAGTTTACTAGTTTGCAATTGTATAATTATAATGTTTCAGTTATATTTGATCCTGAGAGTGGATGACCTGTGTTGAATTTGTTGTTGAGGAGATGTATCCGTCTATTATTCGTATATCCATCACGGATTTTATCGAATTCGTTTGGTAAGTGAGACTTTTTTTAACACATCCTTAATTTTAAACTGGGGAGATGTATTTATCATGTATCATTGTCTAAAAGACTATCAATCTCATCAACATGAACATATTTTTAGTTTAGATTTGCCAAAAAGATGACTTTGCGCGCGCACGAACAAATTATTGCATGTTGCTATGCTTGGATACCATTAAATATGCTCACAATTCATATAGTTTCCATAAGAAAAGAATGAACTTGTGAATGCAAAGTATTGCATGTTGATAAAAGATGAAATTTAGTAAACTTTACTTGATTTATGGCGGTGGCAAAAAATTCTATAAAATCTAGGAAAGTTCCTCTGCTTGTCGACAAGAATCATGTATATTTGAATTCTCTATAGATGAATTGATATGTTAATCGAGAATCATATAAATTCGATGCATGCGTGTGTGTGGAGTGAAGATTTTATAGGCCAGGGCTTTCCATAAGCTATGACATACACCTTTCATAACCTATTTTTTCTGTAATTTTGATGATATTAATCGTTGATCTTGTTCTAAATGGTGTTATACATGGGAGTACCGAATTTCATGCGATTTCAAAATCATTTGTTTATAGATTTAAGAGAAAAAACTATTCTATTATCGATAAACTGTTAATTTTGCAACTCTTAGATCTATTAGCAAATGATTTCAAAATCGCATGAATTTTGATACCCCCCTTGTATACCCTGTATAAATCAAACGCAACGGTTTCGATCGTAAAAACCTCGAACAATTTTTTTGGGTTATAAATGGTGCTTTCTGTATGTTACGGAAAGCCTGGGCATATAGGATCCTCTCTCTCTCTATGTGCGTGCGCGTGCGTATGCCTAAATATATACATATTTATGTGTGTGCGCGTATGTATACCTATGGCCTTAGGGGGTGACTCAGTTTGCAAGTGAAGGAGTCCCTCATGCGGCATTGTTATAAAGCACTTTAGTTCATAAAAGTCTAATGAACATTTATTACTTATGCAATTAATAAAAGTGGTTATTAGGGTGCCACATATGTGTCTGCTTATGTTGTATTCTATGTTGCACAAATTCCTCATCAACATGACGTATTCATATCAGATTCATATTAGATACGTACCTATCCAAGTCTGATTATTTCGGATTCGTCAAGAATACTTGTGAAACTCCTTTTGCCACATCCTCTTATTATATTTTATTCTCGATGAATTGAACATGTCTCAAACCATCAATTGCCAAGACACCACAATCTACGCATCAATACTTAATCTTGATTTGTTGAAACGGTGTTTTTTTTGTTATTATGTATATGTATTTAAACAACAAAATTCAACGTATTCCAACATATCGTATTGTAGATTTTTTGGAAATTGCGAATCCATATAGTATTGTGTCCCGTATCCGAATCCGAACCCATGCTACTTAGGTATAAGAAATCGCCCTAGGAATGCCCCCCTCTCCCCCCCCCAAGACACACACACACACAAAACAAAACACAACACAGAAAATAAAACGTATTTTTACATTTTTTCCTCCCCATTTTCCATATGAAGACTCGTGAATTTGCAAAACAAACCTATACATGGATCAATGAATAGTGTTGTTATGTGCGTCGCCATTGAAGGAAATTTCTATAGTGCTAATGTATACTCTACTCTCTCTCTCTCTCTCTCTCTAATAACAATAATATCTCAAAAAATTTGAAAAATGCAAATTGGTGAATCCGACTCGTATTGTCCCTTGTTAACCATAATTTAGGTCAAGATAAATTAATGCTGATGACCTGGCACACATCTTTACTTTTGATTTATGATTGAAACCCTGAGTGATAACTGCCTTGGTTTAGTTACTTTGCAAAGAGAGTTCAGAACAGAAAGCTGAGTTTTTCTTCCTTCATAGAATGCTTTTCTTGGGAAAAAGTGCATATCTTTTTTTCCACTATATTGCTTGCATCATGTAAGTGCCATTTCTCTTACTTCGAGCTCCTCTCTCTCTCTGTGTGAGTGAAACGTCCTTGACACTGGAGTTAGATTCAACTGCCTGTCTTCTGGAGTTATTATTATGTCTGTAATCGATAAAATCGTTCTCTCTTGGATTTGTGTAACTAAATTGGCAAATCTGTCATCATCTTGCTCCCAAAGTTTCCCTTTTTGTCTGGGAGAATTAGAGGGCGCCATTTGATGTTTAGGATAATGGCAAGCCCCTCTCTTGTTCATAGTTTCCTATACCGGAAATTTGACGATCGTCCTAAAACATTATGAACGCTGTCATGTAGCCGTAATCCATTGATGAAAAAGAACTTGGATGATGATTAATAGAGTTAGATTGACAACCAATCATAAAACTATGAACTTTTTCATGGAGAGCCGAGCTGACACCATGTTGGCAGGACAAGACTTGGATGATTAGTATTGTTAATTTATACCATTCTTATTAATTCGTCTCATTTTGCACAGGGAGCTATGTTGTTTGGACGTAAGTTGGAAGTGAACTACTCAAAGTACTCGAACATCACCCCATCCTCTGACGCCCATGAGTACGGAGGCTCTAGCCTCAACCGCTTCAACCGGAACGCTGCTAAGAACTACCGATACTGCTGTTCCCCCACCAAGATCATCCACATCTCCAGTCTTCCTCAGGACATAACTGAGGACGACATCATATCCCACTTAGAAGAACATGGAACAATCATAAATACCAAACTCTTTGAGTCAAACGGGAAGAAGCAGGCATTGGTTATGTTTGAGGACGAGGAGCAGGCCACCGAGGCCCTTGTTTGCAAGCATGCAACTACCATGGATGGGGCGGTCATAAGGATATCCTTCTCGCAGTTGCAGAATATCTAGAATAATCATTCGTGTCATGCCATCTGTTGCCTTTTAAAGAGTTTTTTAAAATTATATTTGCATATGGAAATATGCTCAATCAATAACTCTGCTTTAAGTCGCCAAGGGTTGAAGGGGTGACTGTTTCTGTTTACCTAGTACAAATTGTTCGCTGAAACCTGTTGCTTGAAAGTTGGACTTTTTATGGTTTTGATCATTTTTCTTTCCAGTTCAACAGTTTTCATTCTTGGTTGGTTTGTTTTGCTTTCTAGCAGCTGCATCGCCATCGAAGAAATCCATTTTCAAAAGTAATAGCTCTCCTTTTATCATCTTTGATTGCTTCAATTGTAGCTTGGATTTGTGTGGATCTGCTTCTCTTGGCGTCCTTAGCCATATTCAATTCAATTTGAATCTGATTATAAAGAATACAACAATTTGAAATAATTTCATACGTTGATGTTCTCTCTCTCACACACATTTTTCTGATATGGTACATGCATTACAATTTTAGCAGGTAAGAAAAGTTCCGTTGTCTCAACCACTTTAGTTCAAGTTCGACATGAATTTCACATGTTAATTTCTTTGATATCAACATGCAATACGGGATTACATCCTTGTCCGATCCTGAGAAGTTCTTCTTAGCCCATTTTTCCATGACTACGGTCAACACCGCCTCCTTGAGTGCATTTTCCTTGAACCATATGGCTATTACTGGGTATCAGCTTCCATGGCTTGTATGTATTTTGGTCTGGTCCTTTTGTCGATTTTCTTATTATAATACCCGTTCTCAATAAAATATAGGTTCTATTAGACTAAAATATAGCCTTAATGGAGTTTTGAAAGCATCTTTGTTAATAATTTTGGAGTTTACTTCAGGTCAAATGTCTGTCGTTCAATGAGGCGGCAGACGTTTGGACGTGTATGAGAAGCACGTTAGAAACACTAGAGCAACGGCAGATATCTGCAGGCCAGCCAGCCAGACGTCTGTGGAAGAACGAAGCTCAATCCAGCACGCAGGGAGACGACTGACCAAGCGTAGGTCAGACATCTGTCTTAAGAAGCTGAAAATTTATAAAGTTGGGACAGATGTTTGCTGTCGTGATAATTGTTGCGAGTCTTATTTTACCAAATTGCGATTTATCTCTATTTTGGGTAACATTAGGGTTTGCCTATAATTAAGGGCCTTTCATATAATATTTGTACCACCAAATTAAATCAAAAGGAGACACCATTGTATTGAGAGGGGGACGACTTAGATAAAAAGAGATATTAGAGAAATCTCGTAGGATTTGCTCGTGGTGTACTTGATTCAAGATTATATAATACATCGCAGATTCCGCTCTGCCGGGGATTAACCATACGGTGGGTGAATCTCGTTAACAAATCCTTTGTCTTTTGTTTGATTCTTATTTATTTATTCTCGCATCGTTATTAATTTGTCTTTTGTTGTTAATTGCGTAGTTGTTGTTATTGCGTGGTTGTTGTTATTGCGTTATTTGCTTTGTCGCGAGTATTGTTACGTGTATCGACTCTTTCCACCCCAACAACTGGTATCAGAGCATGATTAAGGAACTTAGGGTTCTTCAATTCTACGATTATGTTAACGGTGGATAACGACGCTTGTGTTCTCTTCCCCACTTTCTTAGATCGTCGTTTTGAAGGTGTTGGTTCAGATCAAGGGAAAAATTGTGTTTTGCTGCAACATAGTTGAAAAGATGGCAGAGGATAAATTAAGAATCGAAAAATTCAATGGTTATAATTATGGTTTGTGGCGAATGCAGATGAAGGGCTACCTATACTAAAAGAACCTGTATCTTCCATTGCTAGGAGAAAAACCCGAGAAGATGACCGATGAGGCGTGAAACCTTTTGGATAGAAAAGTCCTGACGACGATTAGAATGTCGTTGACTCCACAGGTGGCCTTTAACATCTCAAAAGAGAAGACAATCATGGCACTAATGACGACGTTAGCGAAGTTGTATGAGAAGCCTTCAATATCAAACAAGATATACTTGATGAAGAAGATTTTCAATATGAAGATGGCAGAAAGTGGTTCGATAACAGAACACTTTAAGAAATTCAATAGCGTGACGAACCAACTCGAATTGGTTTCAATTTCGTTTGAAGATGAGGTTCGTGCCATGTTATTTCAATGTTCGTTGCTGGAGAGTTGGGAGAAACTCGTAATGACGGTTAACAACTCAATCATAGGGACTCTCACATTTAATGATGTGGTGAGTTGCATATTAAGTGATGAGATGCAAAGAAAAGCTGTGAGTGGGAGTTTGGGAAATTCTGCATTTTCAGTGGAGAATCGCGGCAGGATAATGGAAAGAGGAAAAGGGAAGGACAAGTCTAAAAACCGAGGAAAATCTCAAGGAAAAATCCAAGGTGCCTGTTGGAATTGTGGAAAGAAAGGTCATAGGAAAAGTGAATCTAGACTTCCAAAGAAAGGCTTTGATGAGAAGGCAGATGAAAAGGAAGTTAATGTGGTGTCTACACAATAACAAGTGGAATAAGGGTTTCGTCTATCGGTGAACAAGAGCACAGATGCGGATACTTGGTTCCTAAATTCGAAGGCTTTTTTCATTGCACTTCAGGCCGTCATCACTTCAGAGAGTATGTTTAAGATGATCTTGGACATGTGACGGTGGGAAATGGTTAGCCATGTAAGATCGTTGGAATGGGGATGATCATCCTACAATCGTCAGGAGAAGGTCAAATCAAGCTGAAAAACGTTAGGCATATTCCAGATTTGAAGAAAAGCCTAATTTGAACAAGTCAGCTAGACAACGAGGGTTATATGACGATGTTTGTGAATTCTCAGTGGAAGATTTTCAAAGAAGCGTTAGTGGTCACAAAGGGCAAGTTGAGTGGTTCATTTTATTCATGTCACGACCCGGAATTGGCACGTGACTGTCACTCGAATCATGTGAAGTTTATAGGACCAGACCTAATTCAAGTAAGCCAAAAGCCCATAAATCTAAACCTTTTTAGGGAAAAAAGTGGAGGTGCAGTTTTGAAATAAGGTTTTACTGAAATCAAGTTCTTTCTTTAAAACATAGACAATAGTATACGAAAACAAAATGTTTGTATCTAACTTGAAAACATTTTCGTCATTAAGAATTTGGGCAGCACCTCCCTTGTATAACTTAACCCGAAAACGATACAACAATATAATATAAGGCATCCCCAAGTGGGAGCTAGCTCTTCACCAAAAGGCGGAAAACAATCACGCAAGATAATAATATACAACGCCGAGGCGGGGATCAACACTCAGAAATAAAGTAAGAAACTAAATATCAACAAGAAAACCAGAAATAAATAATACATGAGCGTGACTCTAAGGTCGAAAGAATATACAAATGGTGTTTCTAAATCTACAAATATACACAGTCTGGTTGATGGAGATTTTAACTAGATACAATTGAAATACAATAAAAGTACAATGGTGGTCACGATATAAGTGAACCCACCTATCAAAGAATTCACCCGGAAGGAAGTGGTGTGCCAGCGAAACCGCTACGGAACCCGTACAGCTAAATCTACAAAGAAACCGAGGCACAATGGGGGTGAGTTGCCAACTCGTGAGTAGAAGACATCACCGAGTAGAAATCGTATGTATGATGATCTCCTAGGTCATACAGTACAATACAATAATAGTTATAACACAGTAACAGCGAGTAGCAGTATGAGTAATCATATAGGCCGATGTGTAAGGTCAAGTACTCGTGTCCGTGTCACAAGGTACTACATATCATGTATGTTATGCATGAATGCAAATGCAGAAACAAGTGGGTGTGTTCAGTATCGACACACAAAATCATGAGAAAATCTGAGTGCCCAGTATCGACACTCGAAAGCATCAGGAAAACCGTGTCCATTAGCGACATAAAATCCTCATATATCTCGGGCTCCGTCTGTCTGGATCGGCCCATATCATCTGATCTCACGACCACGGTCGGTATCCTCCGGATATCCGCCGCGCCAAATATCATCGGTCGGTAGTGCTCCCCTGCCGGGCTCAACGTCTTTCTATACGATATTCTTGCCTCGGGGTACCTCACCGATGTTGGTGTGTAGTAGCTTCTCTAGTTAGGTTTAAACAACATATAGTGATGAACTTTTCAAAATTATAGAGGGCTAATACAAACAAACTCTGAATCGAACTAGAGATTAGGGTAAAGCATAATAAAAGAAGTCTAAACCTAAGTGAAAAGAAACCACAACCTTTGTAGTCAACTCCTTCACTCTCTTGGACTCCTACGGCTCCACTTGAAGCTTGAATCGACTCCGCTCAAGGTCCTTCGTCGTCTACGATGATCCACCTGGAGTATCTTTGCTCAAACTCTTTGCTTCACAAAACTAGTGTGAATGAAGCATAACAAGTTACACTAATAGGATAGAGTAGTATAGTTTGGTGAAGTGGTTTGTATTATCACTTAAAACCCTTTCTTTTTAAGTTCCTCACTCAATGGAAAACTCAAGAGAGCATGAGAGAGGAAGAAGAAGGAAATGGCAAAGCTTGAGCTCAAGTTGTGATAATCTCTCTTAATAAAAAGACAAAAGAAAATAAATATATATGAGAGTCACACTCTCAACAAACCATGGTAAATAAATATCTAGATATTTAGCAAATGAGTTAAAGCAACTTAGGAAATTAAACCATGGTTGAAGTCAAGGTTAATAAGAGAAGAGTGTAGAATTTATCAACCATGAATTTCCTTTTCATTTTTCTCAATAATAAATATATATGTATATTTATCCCATGCGAGTCTTGCATTGCTACCTCCAATATATCAACAACCATGACACATATGTATGCATGTATGTGTGCATTCACATCATCATGTGTATGTACATAAATATACATATGCATTCATGCATGCATACAACCAAATAGAAAAGGTTTAATAAAAGTGAGATAAAAGTCTATATTAAATCAACACTTGATTTAATAAACCGGTCATATCGCATACGATCCGACCAATAGAAAAACGCCCGATTAAAATACGGTATCATATATCCGCATTTAATCGAGCTCCCGCGCATATCTCATATGCACACCATATCGTTTCACCTGAGCTAGAAAACTCCTGTGTGGGACTCTAAGACCCGTCAATACGTCGGCAGTAGATGATGATCATATCAAACACCCACAAGCCGCAAGCGGTCAGCTAAACGTAACGGCCACCCGGGTATTGAGCGATCAGAAGAAAAACAAGCGAACCTGTCAAAACTCCCGTTGAGTCAACTGGCAACACTTACCGTACAGTCCGGTCTCTTCGTCTGATATGTTGCATATCAAGTGTAGGGATGGAATCGTCAAGCCCTAATAACTCAATAAGTCATGTCGATATAGACTATGATCGGTCGAGAAACTACCGATAACACTTATCAGTAAATCTCATCAGTCCTGGCCAGGGACTTCGAATCAAAGCCAATCGCGTATAGCACAACATCGACTCCCAATACCGGGAGAGATGAAACCCCTCCTATCGCTCATTGCCTCCATGTGTCGGGACTGTACCCAAAAGCCACCTGTTTGCACGACTCAATAGAGCCGTGGTAGGGTGGAAATCAAAGCATAGTGGGAGAACACACAAGACTCTATGACGATCTCGGGTCTACAGACTAACCTGTACCAGTGTCACCTGAGAAATGCTATCTGACGATAGATATAATACCATATAAGAGTTCTCAGTGAGTCCGTTCAGTGTACGCAGTCTCACTGAGCACCCGTATACAATCTTCGATGTCACAACACCAATGGATATGGGACCATCCACCGCCCATCATATGGGTCAAAAAACGCATACGCTACTTTACTCTGGAATATCGATGCCCTATCTCGATATACCCTTGATTAGGAACATTCTAGGATATGCTTATAAACTACACATGCCCCACTAGTATGATCTCCATCATAGTCATGGATGTCAAGCAAATATCCTGAGGGCTTTATCAATATGTATGAAATGAATAGTATAATACAATCAAGTAAACATGTTAAGATAAAGTACAACCGGATAGCATACTATCATGTCGAGCAAGAAAGCCATCTGTATATATACATGTCCAAGCATCCACTATACATATAATGGCCTCTAGGGCATACATATATTCAACAATCTCCTACTTGCACTAAGGCCAATTATTGGCATATCTCATACCCAACATCTCAAAAAGTCGCTCATGTTGTGGCTGTGGAAGGGCCTTGGTGAGTGGATTCGCGGTGTTATTCTTTGTACCTACTCTCTGAATCTCGATCTCTTGGCGATTTACTATCTCCCGGATCGAATGATATCTCCTCAGGATATGTCTGGACTTCTGATGGGACCTGGGTTCTTTGGCCAACGCCATAGCTCCATTATTATCACAATATAATGGTATTGGATCAATAATGGTTGGAACTACTTCTAGTTCCGCGACGAAGTTCCTCATCTAGACGGCTTCCTTGGCAGCATCATTTGCAGCAATATACTCAACTTCCATCGTGGAGTCTGCAACAGTATCCTGTTTGGAACTTTTCCAACTAACCGCCTCACTATTGAGGGTAAATACAAACCCCGAGATAGATTTGCTGTCATCCTTATCACTTTGGAAGATGGAATCGGTAAAGGCCTCCATTTGGAGATCCCCATTACCATACACCAAGAACAATTCTTTAGTTCTTCGCAAGTACTTAAGAATGTTCTTCACTGCTATCCAATATTTCTCTCCTGGGTTGGATTGATATCTGCTTACTATAGCTAGTGCATAAACTACATCAGGACGAGTACATAACATCACATACATTATAGACCCTACGGCTGAAGCGTAGGGTATAATGCTCATGCGAGCTCTCTCTTCATCAGTCTTCGGACAGAAGTCCTTGGAGAGAGTGATTCCATAGCAAGCGGGCAAGGCACCACGCTTGGAATCTTCCATACTAAATCTTTTTAGGATGGTGTTAATGTACTTTGATTGGGACAATCCCAATAACCTCTTGGATCTATCTCTATAAATCTTTATTCCCAAAATGCACGAGGCATCACCCAGGTCCTTCATGGAGAACCTTTGTGATAAGAATAGTTTGACCGATTGTAGCATAGGAATATCATTTTCTATCAAAAGAATGTCATCCACATACAATACGAGGAATGTAACAGTACTCCCTACAATCTTCTTATAAATGCATGGTTCATCTATATTTTTGACAAATTCAAACTCTTTGATTGTATTATCAAAACAGATGTTCCAGCTCCGTGATGCTTGTTTTAATCCATAAATGGATTTAAGCAGCCTACATGCCTTTTCTCTACTCCCACTGTCAATGAAGCCCTCTGGCTGATCCATAAAAACGCATTCTTCTAAATCACCATTTAGAAATGCAGTTTTAACGTCCATCTGCCAGATTTCATAATCGTAGTGAGAAGAAATAGCAAGTAGGATCCGAATGGATTGAAGTATTGCTACTAGAGAGAAAGTTTCATCATAGTCCAATCCTGGTTTTTGACGAAAACCTTTCGCTACAAGCCTTGCTTTATTGGTCTCTACCTATCCATCTACACCAATCTTTCTTTTAAAGATTCATTTGCATCCTACGAGTTTTATCCTAGAAGGTGCAACATCCAAAGTCCATACTTTGTTGGTGTACATGGACTCCATTTCGGATCTCATGGCATCCATCCACTTCACTGAGTCACCACTCGTGATAGCTTGCTGAAAACTAGTAGGGTCATCATCATCCATGATGCAATCTTCTCTATCACCATCAATGAGAAACCCATAGTATCTCTCTGGTGGGCGAGAAGTTCTACTAGATCTCCGGAGCGGCTGAGGTTCTTGAAGTTCTACTGCAATATCAGTTTCAACCAATTCGTCATGAGTAATTTGTGTCTCTAGAACCTCTTCTAGTTCTACCACATTACCATCAGTACTATTTGAAAAAAATTCATTTTCTAAAAATGTGGTATGTTGAGAAACAAACACTCTTTGTTCCTTCCTATGATAGAATAGATATCCATATGAATATTTTGGATATCCCACAAATTTACACATGACCGATCGTATCTCGAGTTTGTTTGGATTCTGCTTTTTGACAAAAGCCGGACAACCCTATATCCTAACTCTTTTAAGATATGATCTCTTTCCACACCATATCTTATATGGAGTGGTAGACACGGTCTTGGTTAGAACCCTGTTCAACAGATACATGGCTGTCTCCAATTCATGTCCCCAAAAGGAAAGCGGTAACTCAGCATTACTCATCATGGACCGTACTATATCTAATAGGGTACGATTCCTCCTTTCTGACACACCGTTGTGCTGTGGTGTGTAAGGGGGAGTGAGTTGAGAGAGAATCCCATTCTCTTTTAAGAAGTCTGAAAACTCTGTACTCAAATACTCTCAATCTCGATTCGATCGAAGTTTCTTGATGTTCAAGCCTGTTTGTTTTTCTACTTCAAGTTTGTGCACCTTGAATTTCTTGAAAGTTTCGGATTTATGCTTCAATAAAAACACGTGTCCGAATCTTGAGAAATATCAGTAAAAGTGATGAAGTATGAAAAACCGCCTCTAGCATGTATAGACATTGGTCCACATACATCACTATGTATGAGGCCTAAGAGTTCTATAGCTTTTTCTCCATGTCCAGTAAACAGAGTTTTGGTCATTTTACCTTTAATATAGGACTGACAGGTCGCATAAGATTTATATTCAAAAGGATTTAAATATCTATTTTTATATAGCTTGCTTAGTCTCGTTTCATTAATATGGCCAAGTCTACAATGCCAAAGAAAGGTTTCATTTATATCCGAAAAATTTCTTTTATTTGTATATTGTATGTTGAAAACTGTGTGTTGGTTTAGAACGTAAATTCCGTTATTTAGTGTACCATACCCAATCAACTGTTGATTCAAGTTAATGTTCATAACATTATTTTGCAACACAAAATGATATCCTTCATTGTCTAACAAAGAAACGGATATTATATTACATAGCATACTAGGTACATAATAACAAGGGTTCAAAACCAAAATACATCCCGAAGGCAACCCCAGATGATACTCTCCTACAGATACAGCATGTACATTGGAGCCATTTCCAACCCGAAGAGTATGATCACCAGTCTTCAAAACTCTACTGTTTCTCAATCCCTGCATACAATTGTAGATGTGAGAACCAGAACCGGTATCTAATACCCAAGATGCATAGTTTATAGAAAAATAGTTTTCAGTTACAAACACACCTGAAGTGGAAGCATCAGTATGCTTCTTCTTCTTGAGGTCAGCAGGATACAGAGCACAATTGCGTTTCCAGTGTCCCGACTTGTGGCAGAAAAAACATTCTCCTTTTCTACTTCCTGCGGCCCCGGATTTGTCTTTCCCCTTCGCCTTTTCAACTCCACCTCTCGGTTTGGTGGGTTTCTTCTTCTTCTTTCCCTTGACCTTGGTTTTTAGGACGGAAGAGGAAGATGGCCCAGTAAGCAGAGCGGGAGTTTTCGCTGTCTTAAGCGTGCTATCTGCACTTCTCAACATATTGAGAAGTTCAGGCAGTAATTTCTCCAAATTGTTCATATTGATGTTCACTATGAATGGAGCAAAGGCTGGGGGGAGAGACTGTAGAACAATATCGGTATATTACTCGTTATCCATGGTCCATCCTAGGTCATCAAGTTCTTCTATAAGACCAAGCATCTTCAAAACATGTTTACCTACTGATGTGCCAGAAGTCATCCGCATCTGAAACAACTTTCGAGATGCCTCGTAGCGTAAAGCCCAAGATTGCTCTCCATACAACTCCTTTGTATGGAGAAAGATGGATTGAACATCCATCTTCTCATGCTGCTTCTGATGTACATTGTCCATAGAAGCAAGCGCGAGGCACTTGGCCGTGTCACAATCAATATCCCATGTTTTTCGGATCTCCTTATTCGAAATAGATGATTCAGGACCTGGGATGGGTGGGGCTTTGTCAGTGAGGAAATATGATACTTTATCATATGTGAGTGCAATGTTCAGGTTCCTCAGCCATTTTTTATAATTCGGTCCTGTCAGTTTGTTTTTCTCTAACAGAAACTTAAGTCCCGTCATTGGTATCTGCCATTAGGAGAGAGAAAAGAAAACACTCAGCGAAATACTCTTGCAAAGATTTAGATTGGTTATTATCTTATCTAATCGATGTCTCCTATTGCTTTTATCAAATTTTCTTTCAAAACCTCAAAAAGAAAACTAGTCAGGATTAATTAGATTCTACAGTTTCACTAACCGGTCAGCTAAGCCAGTGTCGGTATTTTGAGAGAGGTTCCCCGTGCTTTCGCACGGACCTAATTAAAATAAACCTTGTTTTCCCAGAGGTGTAACCCCGTCGACACCTTTTTAGACACCTACTGGATTAGCTAATTGTAAAGTGCAAAACTCTCCTGGGTGTAACTCTTACTCACAGTGGGATCGGGATCCAACTATCATATAGAAGGTATGCAATCTCATTGCAAATTTCAACTCTTGAAACTCCCGATATGGTTTTTACCCCTGGCTGCTTATGACCTTGGCTATGGTCAACATATCATAAGCACTAGTCAAGTTCTACCCGTCATTTCGTGATTAACTAGAGCCACCTATATGACCTCTGACTATGATCAACATAATCACATGAATGTCTTAACTAATCGCATCATATGCTTTGTAGGAAGACATCACTTGGCTACCATACACTACACCTTGACTATGATCAACATACATAGCATGAATACTAAGTACTCTGCTTCCTAAAATGACGGAGGGTTGCAGATGGTTTTTATGAAAATCTTTAACGCTTTGAATTTGATCTCGTTGTAGAATTTAAATAGTTTAGAAAAGGAGTGGCTTAAGATCCGCATCTTTTGAAACTTGCTTTTTCATAAAATGGCCGAGTGGGTTTCAAATCCGATTCTACAATATCTTTAGGTTTCTTTTTCTTAACATTAATCTTATTAATGTAGTCCCATCATTTAAGTTTCTAAGCCATCACAGAAGAGAAACGAAAATAGAACGTACACTTATGCCATCCGCATTCGCCACAGTGTCTTGTTATGCACCGTTAGGTTACTTAACTAACGACATAGCGGGGCGGGACTAGTGCGGATGTAAAACATAAGCAACGTTTATTATATATTATATATATAATAATATTCCATTCGTCTCAGATATTAAGTAATCTCATCACAGAATAATCAGCAGCAGAAGCAGATATATGAAAATATAGGATATACTAGGAAGTCCGTATTTTATATTTAGCCTACAATAGAAAATACGGATTCCACGGTTGTGATGAATAGCCAAGCCCACACCCCTAGACCCCTGTGAGAGCGGCAAGTGACCCTACCAATTCTGGAGTTAGGAGACCTGGTCTCGACTCCGCGAGATGGCCTCCCACTGAACTCCAGAACCCGGTCACTCATGTTCCCATCCTTGGGTCTATCCTAATGCGGAAAAGTAAATAATATACATCAATGGTGACATCATCCTCAACCCGGAAGTGCCCCAATAAAAAAATGTTACATACAAAGAATTTTACATGAATGAAAAGAAAAACTCTCGTCTTATATAAAACCCCCGGCCATTCAATCACGACGATCTTATACATCATATCATAGCAACACATAATATCACATATCATCAACGTAAGTAAATATGCGTATCCCAATTGTCGTTGACGTATAGCAACGAAACCGGCAATACACCATATATTACACTTACGGTCGCAGAAAAGAAATGTAAAACTACAACATTTAGAATCTGCACTTTTTCTTAGACATCGCAAACTTGGAATATCACATACCCCGGATTTCATGCTAACACTATAGATCTTACATTTAGGTCTTAATAATGAAAACACTTTTTCAAAAAAAGATCGAGTAATTCAACACGATTCCCGATATCGAACAAGACCGAAATGCTAGATTTACAAATAACCAATTAATTTTCTCAAAACTAATTAGCGTAGATTCCAAATATTGTATCACGTTCAGAAAGATTAAACGACGTTAAATATATCAATCAACACATTAACATACCCACTGTTCTCATAGATCTCAACACTTGAACCTATTTTAAAAAATTCCCAGAGAGCACAACATGTACCCATGGATCAACATAAGAAGGCACGGTCCAAGCCTCACCAACGGCGCCGCGGAACCGTCGTAAATGCCTGATTTGGCCGCGGTTCTGCGGTCGTTGTGTCGAGTTAGACGCTCGTTCTTCTTGGGGATCCACAGAAAACCCTGCACTATTTTCTGAATATTTTTAAACCACAAAATTCCAACATTTGAAAAAATTTCCAGTGAGCATGTAAAAATCACATTGTTAATGTTCGATTGAGTTTTTAAATGCCGTCTAAGTTACCCTAAAACTCTAGTTAGGCTCTGATACCATGTTGGTGTGTAGTAGCTATACTGATGAACTTTTCAAAATTATAGAGGGCTAATACAAACAAACTCCGAATTGAACTAGAGATTAGGGTAAAGCATAATAAAAGAAGTCTAAACCTAAGTGAAAAGAAACCACAAGCTTTGTAATCAACTCCTTCACTCTCTTGGACTCCTACGGCTCCACTCGAAGCTTGAATCGACTCCGCTCAAGGTCCTTCGTCGTCTACGATGATCCACCCGGAGTATCTTTGCTCAAACTCTTTGCTTCACAAAACTAGTGTGAATGAAGCATAACAAGCTACACTAATAGGCTAGAGTAGTATAGATTGGTGAAGTGGTTTGTATTCTCACTTAAAAACCCTTTCTTTTTAAGTTCCCCACTCAATGGAAAACTCAAGAGAGCATGAGAGAGGAAGAAGAAGGAAATGGCAAAGCTTGAGCTCAAGTTGTGATAATCTCTCTTAATAAAAAGAGAAAAGAAAATAAATATATATATGAGAGTCACACTCTCAACAAACCATGGTAAATAAATATCTAGATATTTAGAAAATGAGTTAAAGCAACTTAGGAAATTAAACCATGGTTGAAGTCAAGGTTAATAAGAGAAGAGTGTAGAATTTATCAACTATGAATCATTTTCCTTTTTCTCAATAATAAATATATATGTATATTTATCCCATGTGAGTCTTGCATTACCACCTCCAATGTATCAATAACCATGACACATATGTATGCATGTATGTGTGCATTCACATCATCATGTGTATGTACATAAATATACATATGCATTCATGCATGCATACAACCAAATAAAAAGGTTTAATAAAAATGAGATAAAAGTCTATATTAAATCAACACTTGATTTAATAAACTGGCCATATTACATACGACCCGACCAATAAAAAACGCCCGATTAAAATACGATATCATATATCCGCATTTAATCGAGCTTCCGCGCATATCTCATATGCATACCATATCGTTTCGCCTGAACTAGAAAACTCCTGTGTGGGACTCTAAAACTCGTCAATGCGCCGGTTGTAGGTGATGATCATATCAAACACCCACAAGCCGCAAGCGGTCAGCTAAACGTACTGACCACTCGGGTATTGAGCGATCAGAAGAAAAACAAGCGAACCTGTCAAAACTCCCGTCGAGTCAACTGGCAACACTTACCGTACAGTCCGGTCTCTTCGTCTGATATGTTGCATATCAAGTGTAGGGATGGAATTGTCGAGCCCTAATAACTCAATAAGTCATGCCAATATAGACTATGATCGGTCGAGAAACAACTGATAACACTTATCAGTAAATCTCATCAGTCCTGGCCAGGGATTTTGAATCAAAGCCAATCGCGCATAGCACAACATCAAATCCCAATACCGGGAGAGACGAAACCCCTGCTATCGCTCATTGCCTCCATGTGTCTCAGGACTGTACCCAAAAGCCACCTGTTTGTACGCTTCAGTAGAGCCGTGGTAGGATGGAAATCAAAGCATAGTGGGAGAACACACAAGACTTTATGACGATCTCGGGTCTACAGACTAACCTGTACCAGTGTCACCTGAGAACTGCTATCTGACGATAGATATAATACCATATAGGAGTTCTCGGTGAGTCCGTTCAGTGTACGCAGTCTCACTGAGCACCTGATTTGTCTCAAAAAATATTTATAACCGCAATCAAGAACGGCGTCGCTTGGTAGCTAGCCGGTGAGTACGGGTATGTCCACAAGGATGTTGTGTATTTTCTAATTTTGTCTAACAAGTTAATTCCAAACGGTGTGAATGGATTGATTAAATCTAAAAACTAAAGTTTATCTAAATCATGCTAGGGTTAGGTTTAGGTTAAGTTTGGAATGTCAATATTCCTCACCGCTTTCTATTCCTATATTAAGATCTATGAGGTGTTATGGTAATTATTAATAAAGTGGATTAGTACCATCTCTTATCCTTCCTTTCTTAATCCTTACCCTAACCTCCATGGAAGACACGCCCAACCGGTCCTTTATACTATGGTACCACCGCTACCTCATGGGATAGGGTTCCGTAGGGAGCGGTGTGTGCATATATGCATAGAGTCCTATAAAAACGTGTGATGGACAAGAAAGGGGCGAGAGATCTTCATCTCTCAAGGCTTTCCCAAATCTAACCCTAACATGCGAGGAGACTACTCACTCATTAGGGAATTGAAAGACATTTCTAAACTATCTATTTAGAGCAGAGAATTAAAGATCTAACTAGGGCAGATAAGAAAATTATACTAGGGCATGGAAATAAAATTTAAGTAGGGCGATGAAAAGAAAACTTACTCCTAATTTATTGATAGCTCTCTCCAAACATTTACACATGAATTTTCAGATCTGAATAGATGAATAAAAAGAGGCATCCTTTATTTGATGGCTCTCTCCATACATAGAATTTTGAATTTTTGATCAATGAAAAGAGGCATGACCTAATACAAGTTTTAGGGCTTCTATTTATAGAGCATAGAAACCCTAGGGTTACAATCGCCACACATCTGCTTTTACAAAAATACCCCTAGAGAAGACTAGTCAACGCGCCGCCATCGCTACAGAAGTTTCTGCACCGACACGGGTACAACACGGCCGCGGAACCGCAGCCGTAGGCCCTGTTTGGCCGCGGTTCCGCGGCCAAAGAGTGATAGTTTGGGCTCAATTTTTCTAGGCTTGGTCTTTTTGCAGTTGTCCTCTATTTTCTTCAGTTTTTTCTTCAAAATGTCTTCTGGTTTTCTTCCAGTTTTTCACAGTGCATAATTGTAGTGGACTTTTACCGTTGCTTCGTGTCGAAATCTTGAACCTTGTGCTGCCTTTGTGCTTGTGAACTTGTTCATTGATCTTCATTTTCCCTCAAAATGTGGCATGATCAAGATTCCACATTTTATCGGTCGTAGTATCACTTTTGTATCATTTTTTTTTATTATCAATTTCACTGTTTTTGTTCCGAGAACCTGTAACCTGCAACTATGTAGTAGACATGGGTCAAAAGCACCTGTTTATTTGTAAAATGTATAAGAATGGGGTCTAAAAGAATGCAAAATTATGATATGAATAAATACCCCCAAACTTATCTTTTGCTTGTCCTCGAGCAAACCTAGTTTTATTCTTAAAAAAATTCTAATCTCACTTTCGCAGGGAATCGCGATTGCACTGAGCTCGTGCAACAAGCCGTTAAACCTCTAGGTGTCCCTAGTAGGAGGAGTATTGTCTCCTGAGGGTTTTCAGCGGATACTACCCACAAAATCCTATCAATTCGGCTTATTAACTTTTATTCTCCAATTAGGTTCTCCAATAAGGAAGTCTATTATCTTCGACTCATAAATTATCCACCCGTATTTTTCACGCTTCCTTATTATTTAACTTAAGATTATATATATTCTTGTAAATTTACTTAGCTCTTGGCATCTTTTAAGTTTTTCTTCTAGGGTTCTATCTCAACTTAGGAATTTTTATCATCTCTATTAAAGATATAAGTCCTATTTTTCATTCCTATCTCTTATCTAAACCCCAATCACATACCCCTACGTGTGAGTATAAATCACCCCTACACTTGGAAATTCAAATCAAGCTATTATACTCTTGTCCATCATCCAAAGTACTTTTTAATTGGTGGATTTTTAGATGAAATTTGCTCACACATCTTTCATGCGACCGTTAATACTTCTTGAGGTACCAACAACCGATTACAAAATGTGTTTGCACATTAAGGCGTAATTCTTAGTCTTGTAATCCCTAAGGCTTTTAGCAGTGACTCCCAAACCAGTTGGTCTAAGGCACTAGGTGATGAAGCACCCTCGCTAAATATTTTTCTATTAATGCAGCCTTAAGTAATCACAAGAACCAGTGTTCATTTTTTTATTATCTCTTTATTCACACTTGTATTTTTATTTTTATTTTTTTTCGTACTAAGGACTTTAGACAAGAGCATTTCAAGGTCTCTTCTACTATTCCAAGTTTCAAGGTTCGTGTTTGTGCAATTTATAGGGTATATATTTTCAGAATTTATACTTAAGGTTAGGAATTATTTTTCAAACTTATACTTTAATAAAAATATCAATACTCTTCCCTTGTTTTAACTTAGCCCAAGAAGTGAACTCGAAATTTGCCTATTTCTAAATAAACTACAAAGACATATACTTTCTACCGTTAAATTTTAAGAAAGCTTATTTTTAGGGTTTTTAATTTACTAAGTTTAAGATCTAGTTGTTCATAGCTAGTTAACTTTTTTGTCAAACTCAAGTCAATTATGGCCAAAATTGAATACTTTAATTTTTATAATTCTTGAAATTTTTCAAATTTTTATGGGTTTTAAAATAAGTATGCAAATGCAAAAATATACATATGAATGCGAAGGAAGAAAACTTACCGAGCACACCCCCAAACTTAAACTTGACAGTGTCCTTACTGTCAGGCTACACCAAGAGGGTCAAAATTGTCGGCACTCCCTTGTTTATTTTTTTACAAATTTTTTTTTATTGTTAAAAGAAAAACAAAAAATATATATATACAAAAAGGTTCCCCCCAAACTTAAGTGAGACAGTGTTTCCACTGTTTTAAACGTTAAAGTTCAGAGTTAGGGAGGAGAAAAATCAAACTATACAAGGCCTTACACAGACCAAAGGTTAGCACCAACCATTCAAAAATTCTATTGTGATAATGGTAGGGTTCGTGGAAGAATGGAGTGTAGAGAAATGAGTTGAGAAACACATGAGACCGTATGGGAAGAAGAGTGGAATATGGTCTCGGTGGAGGAGAAGAATGGCGGAAAAGAGAAAGAAGTGTAGCACGAACTTGAGGGTGTAAATTGAGTGAATAAATTAGCACAATTTGTGATGATCGATGTGTTAAAAGAGATTGTGCTAATTTATCAACCCGTCGAGAAATGGGGTCAAATCCCTCAAGATTCACAAGAAAACATGGGTACGTTGAACTTGGTAAACCATCCATTGAAAGTGGAAACGCGACGGATTCTTGCGTGGTCGAAGCGATGGAAAGGACGAAAGGGAGTGATTTAGGGATAGTCTTATTCTCACCTAAGTAATCTGTCTCGAACTTGAAGGATTCCATCAATGGTTCGAAATGACTGTAAGCAACCGAGTCTGATGGTTCAACTAACTCATCTGAAAACTCAAAGGACTCAAACTCGGGTGGTGAGTCTTCAAAATCGTCCGAAAAAGTGAAACACTCGTAATCATTATCGTCTGTTAGAACTGTGTCAGATTCAAAGAGGTACACACTAGTGGCGTCCAAACTGCTGTGATCGAATAGAAATTTTTCAAGCTCATAGTCCTCAAGCGTGATCTTTTGCGTGGTCGGAACGATGGAAGGGAGAGAGGGTGATTTAGGAAGTATAACAGTTAAAGGTTCACGAGAATGAATTGTAAAATCCGACACATCAAATAAAAATGGTTCATCCTCAATACTCTCCTCACTACTATCCTCATAATTTTCCTCAAAAGTTATCCCATCCATGCAATTATCATCAAAATCAAGACGCATATGAGGTTCGGGAGAAACATTTAATGACTCGGGATGATGAATTGGAGATAAAATTTCAGTCAAATCTACGGGTTCATCATCCAAAATATTCCCGGCGTCAATATCCTCAATCAAGTGAAAATTAATTTTCTCAGACACCTCATCAAAAGCATGGATATGTATCAATTCAGGTTCTAGATTGGAGGTGTAGAGATCAAAAGGATTAGTGACTGTTTCACTCGAAAGGGACTCTTCACAATCTGGGAAATCAAGCACTACAAAGTCACACAACTCATTAAACGTTTTATTTTCAACTGGTGAATCATTTGGGACACTTGTTTGAAAATCGGAGTTGTGGGATTCAATTTGTGATGGGTAGGTTTGATTTGGAAGGGTGTATAGCTCACTTTCACTACTCAATTTCTCACTCTGTCTAACCGTCTCATTATACATTGGAAAATTTGGAGCTAGTTGGAAACTAGCTACCGGTTCACTAGGTTGCATAAGGGCGGCTATGGACGCATCCACATTCCTCATCATTTGGTTTGTCGCTACCATATAAGCTTCCAACGACTGTTCTAGACTAGACATGGGTTGTGAAGGGGTTTCAATAAAAGATTCAAAGTTGTTTGGATACGTGAAACTCCTAAATGGTTGTGTAGAATCAATGTCTATGGAAGGTGTGGAAGTTGGGTAGGACTGGTAGGAATTGAATGGTTGGACAGGAATAGGATCAACATTTGGATAAAAAGGTGAATGGACTTGTTGATCCCAAGAATTAGATGTGTTGAAAGGAGTGAAAGATCGGTTACAAGATTGTTCAAAATGCTCAGCAATAGACATGGGTTTCAAAGTTACAATAGGACTCGAAAAAGGAGTATCAACGTAGGAAGGTGGTGAAGGTTGAAATGGTTGATACAAAGTGGATTATGGAGTCGAACTGTTTCTCCTAGACTCTTCTATTCGATCTTTCAAAGAAATTTTGGGCATGGAAGGGTCGTCCGTAATTCGACCAAAACAATTCGCGTAGGAAGCAAAGTTTGGTTCAGGATACCAAAGTTTGGCAAGAGTTTTGGCAGGTGGGGTACCCATGATGTAAGAAGGAGAAGAAAAAGAATGTGGGGTGCACGGATTTCTTAGCGACAGGTGGCAAGTTTTTATAAAAATTTTCCTTTTTCCTTTTTGTGTTTTTTTTATGTGTAGCTTTTTACAAAAAGATTTTCATTAAAAGGCTTAGACACACGTTTAATCAACCACAATTGCACAATCAGGCCTAGATCTAGGGTCACCTAGGTCAGCTAGACAGCTCCTAACTGTTCCAAAGAGAAAGAAATAGGACCTCTTCACCGCCTCTTCACCGCCAATTGTGGTCAGGTAAGTGCCAGGTAAGTGGGAGGCTCTCCACCACGTAAGTAGTGGACCTAATAGAGTAACCACTTGCCTTAGACACACTTGCATAGACACCACAAAGTCAGGTTAGGATCAACGGTCGATACCTATAACTAGTCCTCTGTCCTATTGAGCGCGAAGTCTTTAGGGCTGAGTCTAGTCTTTTTTAATTAAATAATGGTCAATGCAAAATGCCTTATGTGATTTCTGGGGTCCTGGGAAGGGTGATGAAATCCCCACCCAATCTGGATTGGTTTCAAGCCCCTTAAAGTCCATTTTAAAATATGCAAAGCACTAAACACAATCACTTGCAAACAATTTTTTTTAAGCGCGGCGCAAAGAATCCTGCACAAGATCAATTATTGGAAGGGGAGAAAATTTTTGGCGCAAAGAATCCTGCACAAGATCAATTATTGGAAGGGGAGAAAATTTTTGGCGCAAAGAATCCTGTAGGAAATTTTTTTACAGAAGAGATATTAGGGTTGCAGAGAAGAAGAGGAAGTTTACAGTGAAAATTTCAGGTGCTGACGTCACACCCCTGTGGTGGTTCCACGGTCAAGACCGGGTCAATGCGGCGGAAGCGCGGCGGCGGTTCAGTTCCCGAGAAAATTTCTACTCCTCTAGTTTGACTTTTCTCTATTTGTCAGATTTGCCGTTTTCTGTTTTGATCTCTGAATTTTTCCAGATCTGAATTTGTTCTTCGGTCCTGCAAAATTCAAACAAAAATACCCTTCACAAAATAACAAGATGATAAAATTATATATATATATATATATATATATATTTTTTATTTTTCAGTTTTTATGATTTTTTCAATTTTAGATTAACCGAGAATTACAAAAAGAAAATAACACGCCATCCCCGGCAACGGCGCCATTTGATTTGTCTCAAAGAATATTTATAACCGCAATCAAGAACGGCGTCGCTTGGTAGCTAACCGGTGAGTACGGGTCGGTCCACAAGAATGTTTTGTATTTCCTAATTTGGTCTAACGAGTTAATTCCAAACGGTGTGAATGGATTGATTAAATCTTAAAACTAAAGTTTATCTAAATCTTGCTAGGGTTAGGTTTAGGTTAAGTTTGTAAAGTCAATATTCCTCACCGCTTTCTATTCCCATATTAAGATCTATGAGGTGTTATGGTAATTATTAATAAAGTGGATTAGTACCATCGGGAAGAAACGGTGTTTCTTCCTCTAAGTTCTTGTCCTTCCTTTCTTAATCCTTACCCTAACCTCCATGGAAGACACGCTCAACCAGTCCTTTATACTATGGTATCACCGCTACCTCGTGGGATAGGGTGCCGTAGGGAGCGGTGTGTGCATGTATGCATAGAGTCCTATAAAAACGTGTGATGGGCAAGAAAGGGGTGAGAGATCTTCATCTCTCAAGCCTTCCCCAAATCTAACTCGAACATGCGAGGAGACTACTCACTCATTAGGGAATTGAAAGACATTTCTAAACTATCTATCTAGGGCAGAGAATTAAAGATCTAACTAGGGTAGATAAGAAAATTATATTAGGGCATGGAAATAAAATTTAACTAGGGCGACGAAAAGAAAACTTACTCCTAATTTATTGATAGCTCTCTCCAAACATTTACACATGAATTTTCAGATCTGAATAGATGAATAAAAAGAGCCATCCTTTATTTGATGGCTCTCTCCATACATAGAATTCTGAATTTTTGATCAATGAAAAGAGGCATGACCTAATACAAGTTTTAGGGCTTCTATTTATAGAGCATAGAAACCCTAGGGTTACAATCGCCACACATATGCTTTTATAAAAATACCCCTAGAGAAGACTATTCAACGCGCCGCCATCGCTACAGAAGTTTCTGCACCGACACGGGTACAACACGGTCGCGGAACCGCGGCCGTAGGCCCTGTTTGGCCGTGGTTCCGCGGCCAAAGAGTGATGGTTTGGGCTCAATTTTTCTGGGCTTGGTCTTCTTGCAGTTGTCCTCTGTTTTCTTCAGTTTTTTCTTCAAAATGTCTTCTGGTTTTCTTCCAGTTTTTCACAGTGCATAATTGTAGTGGACTTTTACTGTTGCTTCGTGTCGAAGTCTTGAACCTTGTGCTGCTTTTGTGCTTGTGAACTTGTTCATTGATCTTCATTTTCCCTCAAAATGTGGCATGATCAAGATTCCACCTTTTATCGGTCGTAGTCTCACTTTTGTATCATTTTTTTTATCAATTTCACTGTTTTTGTTCCGAGAACCTGTAACCTGCAACTATGTAGCAGACATGGGTCAAAAACACCTGTTTATTTATAAAATGTATAAGAATGGGGTCTAAAAGAATGCAAAATTATGATATGAACAGCACCCGTATACAATCTTCGATGTCATAACACCAATGGATATGGGACCATCCACCGCCCATCATATGGGTCAAGAAACGTATACGCTAGTCTACTCTGGAATATCGATGCCCTGTCTCGATATACCCTTGACTAGGAACATTCTAGGATATACTTATAAACTACACATGCCCCACTAGTATGATCTCCATCATAGTCATGGATGTCAAGCAAATATCCCGAGGGCTTTATCAACATGTATGAAATGAACAGTATAATACAATTAAGTAAACATGTTAAGATAAAGTACAACCGGATATCATACTATCATGTCGAGCAAGAAAGTCATCTGCATATATACATGTCCAAGCATTCACTATACATATAATGGCCTCTAGGGCATACATATATCCAACAACCGGGTCCACCATGTACCTGCAGACGGTGCATCCCCCTCCTCGAATCGGGTATGTGTACACACGTGACTCAAGAACCAAGAAATCTCATTGTGGACGTCACACATCATATCACGAGAAACCGCATTTTTCTTTTAAAAATATAATCATGAGTTTATAAATAATTACTTGCGGTTTCCCAAAATCCAGAAATCACATGAATATGGAAATCTCCAAGAAGAATCACAATCTATGAGTATAGAATGAGATAATAAATACCGACGTAAAGTCAATGATCAACGCATAACTAGAATGTATGGATGCAAGCGCATGTGGTATCTAAGTAAGAAATACAATGTCTACACTGGCATTTAAGATCTTGAGTGATAAACAATACTACTTCTACAGATTACCAGTTTATATGAATGAAGTAAAGGTTCTCTAGTGGGTATGTGGCATGGCAATTACCGATGATGATGTGTGTGAGCCGGCAAGCAAGTGTATGTGCAATATACGCATCATCGGTAATGGTGCAGGTGTCCTAGCAGACGTGATCATAATAGCTAAAGAAAACACATGTATATATGCAATGCAATGAGAACAATATGAATATAACGGAAAATGAATAGTAAACGCAACATTAGAGAATATACATATTTGTATACGAGTCATACAGTTTTAGTGTTTGAAATAGAATGAATCGTGGATTTTAGAAAAGTAAGGGTTACGGTGTTTTTGGGAAAAGATATGTCCATAGAAAATCCGTAGCATCTCTCGGATTGTCTTTGAAAATACTCACGATTCGTTAGTTTGAAAATAGGTATGACTCGAGCCTAGTCTACCATTTACCTAAACAACTGAAAGACTAAACTAAGAACCCAGTCGGAGTGATAAGGAAAATCTAAGCATATTCCGAGTCGATATATCTTGTACTCGACGATCCAGTCTCATAGCATCACGTACGGTATAATACATCGTGTGGCATCCTCGAGTCAAGAGTGTGGATCAATCGTCATATATACCTCGTACGGTGATATCCAACGTACGACATCCTCAAAATCGAGGGTACGGGTCAAACACCATATATATATATCATCATTCCTACGGTATCATTCATCATACTATATCAATATCACGGGTACGGATCTAAGGTCTCGTACAATCTATTATTTCGTTGAGTCATATGTTATCCCATGTTTTCATATATATTGCCAAACGATCCTTTATTATATCATATCATAAACAGTATCTCGACTCAATCACATATCATAAGTTCATGGCATCATGCCCGATCATATTGACTCATATTCATATAACATATACTATTCTCATCTCACGTGTATATGTGTACGCGCGCGCGCGTGCGCGCGTGTGTAAAGATAAACAAACACACCTACACACACACATATACCTACATATATACACAATTACCAAGTGCATGTGTATGCGTGTGACAACACATAACTTGCGATTCATTACTAAGGTAATAACCCTATGGATAAGTCTTTCTAGATTAAACCTAATCTAACCTAAGGTCTCCTAGATCCCTATTTGCTAAGTATCCAAATGTCGCATCGAAACATATAATAACAGTAATACCCTATTCTATGGTGGTGGGGGTGCAACATGCCATCCACCCGACTTCTCCCGTAGATATACATCTACTCACCTCGATTCTTGTTTGCCGAAGTCGATGACGCCTTGCTTTCCCTCGTCATTCCGAAGTCCACGCAAAATTACCTATAGTCCAAATACATCGTATCGTAAACAAGAAATCAAGTACGAGAAAATCGATATGGCACGCGAGACACACGTAGGTTAGAACCTATGGTCTACGCATGCAAGAATAACCAAATAACTCTCGACGTTGTCGTACAAACGTCAATTAACCGAGATAAAACACAAATATCAAAACTCAAGTTATTAAAAACCACAAAACCCAAAACAACAACTTAGAAAACTAGCTCCAGATGTTGACTCAGGAAATTAGGGACTAAACAAACAACACAGGGGATAGTTAACAAGGTGTGTGAGCTATAGGCCAAAACCCATCACCAGTGCCAAACATTGGCCCGGCGAGATAGCGAGTTTGACCGGCCTCGCCGGCCATACAATGAATTTTGGTCTCGACTTTGGGTGGTGGTCTCCTAGGGTTCTAAATAGGTCAAATTACATATTTGATTTTCTTATAAGGTTCCCATGTTGCTCCAGATTTTTCTGCAGTCCTCAAAATTTTCACAAAACCGACATTGGAAGATCTAAACTCAAGTTTTTGGGGGTCTAGTCTCTGGTTTGGTCCATAAAATCGACACTACAGGGGTTGTGGTCACTAATTACACCTTAATTACACATTCACAATACAAATTAGCTCCTAAACCTCTTCTAGGAATTTCCCAAGATCACTAACCTCATTAGTTTAGCTCTAAACCATTGTAGGACATAGAAAACACTAAAAATAGACTAAAAGTGAAGGGATTACCTCATTTGGCAACTCAAGAATTTTCTTGAGTTGCCCAAAGTCTTCAAAGTCACCACTTGATCACACCATGGCCTTTGTGAGAAGCTTGTGTACCTTTTTTGTGAAGGAGATTTGGTATTTAGGAGTGTTTTGTGGGGTGGTGCATAGAGCTAGAGGAGGTGGAGAATGAGATGAAGGAGATGAAGGAAATGGAGAAGGGGAAATGAGGTGGAGAAAAACTAAGTCATGGTGTGTAGAAACTTCCCTACCTCTACATCTCTCTCTCTCCCCCAAGGCCGATATCCCCATGTCTCCCCCATGTCACATATCTATCCTTTTTTTTTTCTTTTATCTTTTTTATTTTAAAAACAAAACATTTTAGAAAAAGGAAAGAAGAAGCCATGGTTCATGAGAAGAAATGTAACAAGTGTTTTTGCAACATGTTAAGTTGCATGCCATATGCATAGATAAGATTAGTGCAAATTAATCATGTTTAGCAATAAACTTATATACAATTAATTGTATAATAAATTTTTAAATGCCCAAACCACATAAATTCTTTCAAAATCAATATTCACACTAATTTTTCCAAATATTTTCCAAACTATCGGTATATAATTATACCATTTCATTTAAAACCAATTCTCACATTTTTAATGATATTCATGAAATTTATTATTTTAATTATTTAAATTCCCAAAAATAATATTTTATTTTCTGAAATGTTACAATCTTCCCCCCTTAAATAAATTCGGTCCCCGAATACATAAACTTTTCAGTAAAATGATTAAGTTGCCGGGGCTCCGAAATCATGAATACTTAAAACATATCATGACGCAACGCATGCGCAAAGAAAACGAGTGTAAAACTCAAAATCAAAACCCCGTCAAGCATCACGCAATCATCGAAGTTATGGCGAAAATACAAATGTCAAAATCCAATACGAAAACCAATATGATATACTCAAAACTATAACATGTATATAGTACACATCATTGTAAAAGCGTCAAAACATCCAAATAAAAATGCATGCAAAACCCTTTTTTAATTTTTGTTAATTTTTTATATCGCCGTGCGATGCACGTATCACAGTACAAGTGGCGGACGTTCATTATAAGAAAAATATCTATATATATATCCTTTGTTTAACATATATGTAGTTCCTTTTTGAAAATGATTTAGAAAGGTTTCCTTCGTAAAGTTTCGTGTCATCATGGACACGCAAGAAAATATTGAGACTATAACTCCTTTTTGGAAATCCCCTCGGCAATTATTGTCACGTCCCGCTTCCCGGTGTACGACGAAGGGGATGCGACAAGGCCGCTACGTATTTACTCTGAAATAAATACGTTAAGCGTATCTAAGCAATATAAAAGTAAATACACAAGAGACAAGATATATAAACTGAACAACAACTTTATTTATTAACATTCGTTTGTACAATGCATGAAAAGTAAATACAACTCAAATAAAAGCGATGCCTAAATAATGGCATAATAGAAAAGAAAGGTACTGAAATAGAAAAGTGTACCATGAATTAGAGCTCGGGGTTTTCACTGAACTGGTCCAAGTTTTCAGCAGTGGGCTCGATTTCTGACGGGTCCAAATCACCTGACGACATTCAAAGAAGAAAGAAATAGAATGTCGTCAGCGAACAGGTCACTCGGTAAGTCCCAAAGATAAGGAAGAATAGAATAGACAGAATGAGAAAGTAGCTTTTAAAGTTGTATTATATTGTTATAATATTGTGTTAACGTTGTTTGTAGCTTGGTATAGAAGCATGCCAGTGTATACGAGAGGAGTCTTTATATGCCAGAGACTAGAGGCAAGTATAGTACAAGGAACCGTTTATGCAAGTATAGTACAAGAAACCGTTTATGCCACGGTACAACAACTGGATTCATGTTAGGCATATTAAGTCTTACTGTCTCGTACCACTTCTAACACCTTTCGTACCAATCTACCCCTTAAACCCCGCGATTTCTTGTTTGTATTGTTTGTTTTGTAAATTGTATTGATTGTATAATTAATTGACTGACCGAAACCATGATATCAGTAAACGGATGTAACCGTAGAATCATGTAAATGGAATGTATATCCATGGTTCGGTTAAGTCAAGTTGTATAATGGATTCATGGAATCATGTTGAATTGGAATATTGTAGATTGTAGATTGTAGATTATACTTGAATCATATTTAAGCCAGATTATACTGAGACTCAAACCGAGTCAATCAATTAGAAAAGTAAATTGAAGTCCTGATTGTTTTGATATTATCGGTAACCGCTGCACATGGACGGCAGTATTTGTGTCTTTTTCAAAGACGATCACCGTATTGATAAAACCATTATTAAGTTGTCTACCTTAAGTAGGCAAGCATCCACTTCTCCGGCTCCCTGAGGCTCAAGAGATTGGTCCCGCTTAAACCTATGTTTACTAGGGTCCTTAGGGTAATTTACAGAACTTGAAGGGGTTTTATGTAAAAATACTTTTATATACTTTTCAAAATACACCCCAAGTATTTATTATTCGTCTTTAGAGTTGTAATGAATGTAGATTTTACGTTGTGACATTTCTAGTGAAAATATCCTAATTTCATAAATAAAGATATTTATTTGTAATATTGATTTGTATGGAATTCATGATATTTTAGTGTAAAATGATTCTTGTGACACTTTTAGAAAAAGTGGAATATTTGTAATAATTCAAAAATAGATATTTTTATGTTACATAGACATATATTTATATGAAAATAATTTTAGTATATATATAATATTCTAGAAATCTCATTTTCTTAAGATGTCGTATTTTAAATCTTTCGAGACCGAATACTCCTTGCGGAGGTCTGAATCTTGCACTACTAAACCCATGGATGTGCGATAATCCACACCATCCTGAACGGGTTCCCCAATTGGGTTGTAGCGGCGCTTTGCAAAGATTTGTATAAATACTAATCATTAAGAAAAAACAGTTTTATTAATTATGGTATTTATTTGTAAAGATGTCGATTTTCAGCATTCTATGTTCTAGGGTCTCCTAAGTCAACTAGACTGTTCCTAACTGGTCCAAACCGACAAGTTGTGAGATACCTCAAATCGTCTCTTCACCGCCAATTGTGGCCAGGTAAGTATAAGTGAAGAAAGGAGGGATCCGCTCACGAATCACCGTAAGATGAGCCTTTTAAAATTACCTTTCTCACTTGTCTAGCCTAGGCACTACAAAGTCAGGTTTAGATAAACGACTGAATGCCCACAACCTTCCTCTGTTCTAATGAGTGCGACAGTCCTTAATTGGCTGAGTCTAGATATTTTTTATTAGCTCAAAAGTTATTTATTTGTAAAGATGTATCAATACTAAATCTTTTAGAAATAATTTTTTATTAAGTAAAGGGTATTTAAATGAAAATGTTTGTTTTCCTGTATTCTAAGTTCTCGAGGGTATCGTGTTATGTTGCATATGAGTGTGTGAGGAGGTAGGTCATTACCTTGTGGTGTATTTAAAGGTATAACAAGTTTAATGAAGTTAAATGTATAATTGAAATAATGTGGTATTTAAATGAAAAATACGATAAAGTGAAATAGCCATCATTTTATGAAATGAAACTTGATCAATTTGGTTGATTGGTGTTTAATAGTCAACATGAGGGAGTTTAAGCATAATTGTATAAACGAGAAGTGAAGTTTTATAAGAAAACCGAATCGGAAATCGGATTTGTTCCGATTCCGTCGGGTTTCATAAATCCGTATTTTTAGAATGGGGAAAAAGTTAGAAATGGGACTTATGAGTTTTGGATCAAAGATAAGAGGAAGGTGGATAGGGAGGAGTCACCGGTGCGTCGTTTCGTCGCCGGGAGCTCCTAGAACGATCGTCGGAAGTTCGCCGGAAAATTCGCCGTAGCTTCGCCTCGTGCTCGATTTCAAAGTACACAAGGTTTGTGGGAAATTTTTTGATAGTTGGCTCAGAGTTTGGGGTGAGAGGGTAGAGGGTAGGGGTGATATTTATAGGGTTAGGTTAGGGTTAGGATAGGTGCAGGGTTTTAAATAAAAAAATGTAAAAATGTGTGAAAATGTATTAAAAATGAGTAAATGAGAGTTAATGGGCTCTCTGGAATTGATATCAGAAATTGAAGTATGCAGGGGAGTGGGGGAGTTGAAGGGCCACAATTTTCCTTCAGGTGACTCGGCCGTCCGGCCGAGTCTGGCCGGCGGCGCCGGACCGAGTCGGGTCGAGTCGAAGTGTTGGGAGGTGGGGGTCTCGAGGTGTAGGCTCTGATGCATTTACATTTGTGGGTGTAGTGGAAAAATTGGGAGTTATCTTGTGTGGACTGTTGGGCTTCTATAAAATTTTAAAACAAATAAATATTAAAAATAATGTGGGGCATGGGATTTGAACTCTGGTGGCTTGGTTCAGCAGTGCAAGGTCTTACCAATGAGCTATAAGCTCCTTCTTGTAATTAAATTGCTAATTAATTACTTAAGTCTTGTGCTCAGGCAATAAATACCCCTTTATAGATTTTGAAATTTTTTTGTAAAAACTTGTATTGAAAATTTGAGGTTGTTATATTCTACCCTCCTTAAAAAAATTTCATCCTCGAAATTTGTAAAAGGAAAGTGTAACAGATTTAAGAAAAGTTTGGTGACTGGAGTACTGACAGTGTGTGAAAAATAACAATGTGATGCAAGGGTTCAAAAAAATATGGGAGAGACTTACTAGTGTTACCTTGGTCAACTGCCTTGGCTCCTATGGCTGCTAAGGTGGAAGCTTGGCGTCTCGGCACATTTTTCTGTGTATGCCAGTACACCGATACCTGACTAGATAGAGGTGGTCCATATGGAGGTGGTGCTGGGAGTGTAGGACGAGTTGCAGGAGCCTGGATAGCTGGCCGCTGCGGGTAGTTGGTGGGGGTGTGAGCTGAGTTGGTCTATAGGGACAATCTCCAATTCAATGATCGGATGCGCCACAAACTAGGCACAGGCATTTTGCGCGCATATAGTCCTTCCACAAGTGTCCATCCCTATGGCAGTAGTAACAAAAACCTAGACTTGACTGGTTAATTGTTTCTTTGTATCTCTTGGGTTCAGAAGGTTGTGTAGTGTAGGTTCCTCTTGCCATTTGGGTGGCAGAGCGTTTCGTGACGGTTGCTTCTGCTTCTGGTCGGTTCAATAATATAGCAGTCTGCTGCTGCAGTCCAACCAGGAGGCTTCGGATTTCCTCAAGCAGAACCGTTTGCTCGTTGAATGGAGCAGGGACGGCAGGTGTGAATTGTAGTGGTGGTGGAGGGTTGTTGAAGTTGGTGCTGGTGTTGTTTGGGGAATCCATAATCTTGAATGAAAAATTTAGGTTAGGACAGATTCAAGTACATGAAATGATAAGATTCAAGGAATATAAAATTGTAAGATTCAAGGAATATGATTGTAAAGAATGTTTTAGTTGCTGGTTCTTGTGTTATATTGCTTAAGTTGTTCACGCAGAACAGAACTGCATGATAGAGTTTCATACAGCTCTGGCCTGCATGGGACACCAACAAAACCTGTCACGTCTCGCTTCCTGGTATACGGCGAAGGGGACGCGACAAGGCCGCTACGTATTTACTTTGAAATAAATACACTAAGCGTATCTAAGCAATATAAAAGTAAATACACAAGAGACATGATATATAAACTGAACAACAAATTTATTTATTAACATTCTTTTGTACAATGCATGAAAAGTAAATACAATTGAAATAAAAGCGATGCCTAAACAATGGCATAAGAGAAAAGAAAGGTACTGAAATGGAAAAGTGTACAATGAACTAGAGCTCGGGGTCTTCACTGAAATTGTCCAAGTCTTTAGCAGTGGGCTCGATCTCTGACGGGTCCAAATCACCTGACGACATTTAAAGAAGAAAGAAATAGAATGTCGTCAGCGAACAGGTCGCTCGGTAAGTCCTAAAGATAAGGAAGAATAGAATAGACAGAATGAGAAGGTAGCTTTTAAAGTTGTATTATATTGTTATAATATTGTGTTAAAGCTGTTGTTTGTAGCTTGTTACAGAAGAATGCCAGTGTATACGAGGGAGTCTCTATATGCCAGAGACTAGAGGCAAGTATAGTACAAGGAACCATTTATGACACGGTACAACAGCAACTGGATTCATGTTAGGTGTATTAAGTCTTACTGTCTGGTGCCACTTCTAACACCTTCCGTACCAATCTACCCCTTAAACCCCGCGATTTCTTGTTTGTATTGTTTGTTTTGTAAATTGTATTGATTGTATAATTGATTGACTGACCGAAACCATGATATCAGTAAACGGATGTAACCGTAGAATCATGTAAATGGAATGTATATCCATGGTTCGGTTAAGTCAAGTTGTATAATGGATTCATGGAATCATCTTGAATTGGAATATTGTAGATTGTAGATTGTACTTGAATCATATTTAAGCCAGATTATACCGAGACTCAAACCGAGTCAGTCAATTAGAAAAGTAAATTGAAGTCCTGATTGTTTTGATGTTATCGGTAACCGCTGCACATGGACGACAGGATTTGTGTCTTTTTCGAAGACTATTACTGTATTGATAACACCATTATTAAGTTGTCTAGCTTAAGTAGGCAAGCACCCACTTCTCCGGCTCCCTGAGGCTCAAGAGATTGGTCCCGCTTAAACCTATGTTTACTAGGGTCCTTAGGGTAATTTACAGAACTTGAGGGGGTTTTATGTAAAAATACTTTTATATACTTTTAAAAATACACCCTAAGTATTTATTATTCGTCTTTAGAGTTGTAATGAATGTAGATATTATGTTGTGATATTTCTAGTGAAAATATCATAATTTCATAAATAAAGGTATTTATTTGTAATATTGATTTGTATGGAATTCATGGTATTTTAGTGTAAAATGATTCTTGTGACATTTTTAGAAAAAGTGGAATATTTATAATAATTCAAAAATAGATATTTTTATGTTACATATACATATATTTATATGAAAATAATTTTAGTATATATATAATATTCTAGAAATCTCGTTTTCTTAAGATGTCGTATTTTAAATCTTTCGAGACCGAATGCTCCTTGCGGAGGTCTGAATCTCGCACTACTAAGCCTGAGGATGTGCGATAATCCGCACCATCCCGAATGGGTTCCCCAATTGGGTTGTAGCGGCGCTTTGCAAAGATTTGTATAAATACTAATCATTAAGGAAAAACTGTTTTATTAATTATGGTATTTATTTGTAAAGATGTCGATTTCCCGTATTTTATGTTCTAGGGTTTCCTAAGTCAACTAGACTGCTCCTAACTGGTCCAAAACGACAAGTTGTGAGATATCTCAAATCGTCTCTTCACTGCCAATTGTGGCCAGGTAAGTACAAGTGAAGAAAGGAGGGATCCGGTCACGAATCACCGTGAGACGGGCCTTTTAAAGTTACCTTTCTCACTTGTCTATCCTAGGCACCACAAAGTCAGGTTTAGATAAACGACTGAATGCCCACAACCTTCCTCTGTCCTAATGAGTGCGACAGTCCTTAATTGGCTGAGTCTAGATATTTTTTATTAGCTCAAAAGTTATTTATTTGTAAAGATGTATCAATACTAAATCTTTTAAAAATAGTTTTTATTAAGTAAAGGGTATTTAAATGAAAATGTTTGTTTTCCCGTATTCTAAGTTCTCGATGGTATCGTGTTATGTTGCATATGAGTGTGTGAGGAGGTAGGTTATTATCTCGTGGTCTATTTAAAGGTATAACAAGTTTAATGAAGTTAAATGTATAATTGAAACAATATGGTATTTAAATGAAAAATACGATAAAGTGAAATAGCCATCATTTTATGAAATGAAACTTGATCAATTTGGTTGATTAGTGTTTAATAGTCAACATGAGGGAGTTTAAGCATAATTGTATAAACGAGAAATGAAGTTTTATTAGAAAACCGAATTGGAAATCGGATTTGTTCCGATTCCGTCGGGTTTCGTAAATCCGTATTTTTAGAATGGAAAAGAAAGTTAGAAATGGGACTTACGGGTTTTGGATCAAAGATAAGAGGAAGGTGGATCGGGAGGAGTCACCGGTGAGTCGTTTCGTCGCCGGGAGCTCCTAGAACGATCGTCGGAAGTTCGCCGAAAAAATCGCCGTAGCTTCGCCTCGTGCTCGATTTCAAAGTACACAAGGTTTGTGGGAAATTTTTTGAGAGTTGGCTCAAAGTTTGGAGTGAGAGGGTAGAGGATAGGGGTAGTATTTATAGGGTTAGGCTAGGGTTAGGGTAGGTGAAGGGTTTTAAATAAAAAAAATGTAAAAATGTGTGAAAAATGTATTAAAAATGAAGTAAATGAGAGTTAATGGGCTCTCTGGAATTGATATCAGAAATTGAAGTATGCAGGGGTGTGGGGCAGTTGAAGGGCCACAATTTTCCTTCAGGTGACTCGGTCGTCCGGCCGGCGGCCGACTCGGCCGAGTCTGCCCGAGCCGAAGTGTCGGGTGGTGGGGGGTCTCGAGATGTAGGCTCTGGTGCATTTACATTTATGGGTGTAGTGGAAAAATTTGGAGTTATCTTGTATGGACTGTTGGGCTTCTATAAAATTTTAAAGCAAATAAATATTAAAAATAATGTGGAGCATGAGATTTGAACTCTGGTGGCTTGGTTCAGCAGTGCAAAGTCTTACCAATGAGCTACAAGCTCCTTCTTGTAATTAAATTTCTAATTAATTACTTAAGTCTTGTGCTCAGGGAATAAATACCCCTTTATGGATTTTGAATTTTTTTTGTAAAAACTTGTATTGGAAATTTGGGGTTGTTACAATTATCCATGCAAACAAAAATACTCAGGTACTGTCCTCAGACCAGTCCTGCACGGTTACTAAACTGGATAGTATATATACCATGAAAACATGATGCTAGAAATGAAATTGATCTCGAATGAAGTAAACAAAACGTCACGTGCGTCTGGTGCGAACGGAAATCGAAATCAAATACAGTGCCATGAATGTGTACAAAATCAAAACTAAGTGTAACGGGCGTGCACAAAAACATATGTCGAGTGCAACGGGTGAGCACGACGACATTGTCAGGTGCATCTGACGTGCACAAAGAATTTCGATTTAGTGCATCTGGTGTGCACAAAATCACATCTAATGCACCAAGTACGCGTAGAATCTAATCAAGTGCATAAGGTGTACGAAAACATAAACCCAGCGCATTAGGGTGCATGAAAACACATATCGAGTATCAAAATCGAAATCGACGGTATACGATATACACCAAATCAAATCAGGTATATAGCGGTATATAAACTCACAAATATATGCATCTGTGTGCACAAACCATATCAAGTACCGAAAGCTCGTGTAAACTACACCGAATGCATAAGCCAAAAACATGTGCATACCATATGCATGAAATCAAATCAATTATATCGGAGTATACGAAAGCAAAATCAAATATCTCAGAATGTGTACAAATCAAATCAAGTGCAATGGATATGCACGAAAACTAACATCAGTATAAATGATATATGAAAATAACAATCAAGTGCAACTGTGGTGCACCAAAAATATCAATCCTAAACAAATCGTCAAAACACCAAAATCCAAAACAATGGAAACGTGATATCCGAATCACCAAGTCGCAAATCATAATTAACCGGCGTCGAGGTGTCCTCCTCCCATGTCGAAAGGTGTCGGTGCATCCAAGGCTGGCAGAGTAAGAATATCTACTTGCCTCCTGCCCATGGTCTGACGTCCTCTGTTCTTAGATCCTCGTTTGTCCTTGTAGATTACTAGTTATGTGACTCCTCGGCTTGACAGCCCGACTCGGAGTAATGACGGGAACATTTACGCTCTGGTGCTTCTCTGAAGATCTCCTGACCAATTAATATGATCACTCGTAACGTATCACGTCAGCGATGGCAGCCTCTGGCCCAATGAGTAGGCATGATACAACCGATCCTGGGTCCAAGTCTTATCGCGTAGTGTTCCAGAAGGATCCTGTCAGGGTCTCTTTCCAATACCATCTCTGCCGGACTGCCCGAAAGTTAGCACTCTTTACTTAATCCGTTTTTTGTTCCGGGACAGCTGCATTCTTATCATGACCTTTCTCTAGAATTATGTTCGTATTCAACGCCTCTGCGTGCGTATCCAATCTCTGGCATTAACGGAGTGGAACGATAACTCTCGAAAAGCTCGCACAACTTCTTACTCCGCTTCCTTTTAATATGGACAAATTTGGAATTATCTCCTCGCAGCTGTGTGGATCACGCTCCAATTGGCTGTAGTCGTATCTGTAGACTCTTTCGACGCTACGAACTCGACATATTTTAATATCCTGCAGAAGGCATCTTGCCAATTACATCCTCGGGAATTCGTCCACGTCATCGGAGTGATGCGTTTTCACTCGTCCTTTCTCGATCGACCCACAACACGTCTGTTGTGAGGTTCCTTCTAACTAAAGCTTATCGATTTGATGACCTCGCATCGAAGCATCCAAACGAACAAAAGGTCCTAGTCTTATCCAAGGGTGGCTAGTGATCATCTATCACCTTCCTTAGTATAACCTCATGCTGCAGTAGTTTTCAAAAGTCTGGGGGCGATATCTTATCAATCGCAGCCACAGCTGGCTCATCCGTCCGCACTGTAGACAACGCCTCAATCATCTGGAATAGACGGTATATCAACAGTCTTCACATTCTGGCTGGCCTCTAGCAGTGACCCGATCATCTGGTGCATATCTGATCGTTCGCGCCAACGAGAAATCTTAGTAAAATCAACACATCAAGATGCTCGTGTGTCACGAGAATACACCCCGGTCAGTCCTCATCCATGACGAGCTTGTGCTGACCGCATCTCTAGCCGCAGCTCTCTCTGCTCATGTAACCACGGTAACAGAAATCGATATCGATGAGGATAGATCATAGGAATGAATAGAATACGGTGCATAAGAAATGTACATCTCAAGGCTTCTTAAGTGGAGTAGTGTATCGTAAGTATGCCACGGAACATATACACGGTACGTCACTCTACTTAAGTCACCTACTCTATCAACCAAGATCAACCTACATGATGAGTGTTCGGGTCTGATACCCCCTTGGCCAAGTCTAAGTTCCGTAAGGTCAAGCCTAGATTCCGATATATATATATATATATATATATATATATATATATATATATATATATATGTATGTATGCCTTAGACTACGCATAGTCAAACCTAGACTCGAACCAAGGTTAAACCTAACGCTCTGATACCAACTTTGTTACGACTCAGAATTGGCACGTGACTGGCACTTTGAATAATGTGAGGTCTATAGGACCCTACTTAATTCAAGTAAGCCAAAAGCCCAGAAATCTAAATCTTTTTAGGGAAAAAAGTGGAGGTGCGGTTTTGAAATAAGGTTTTACTGAAATCAAGTTCTTTCTTTAAAACATAGATAATAGTACACGAAAACAATGTTTGTATCTAACTTGAAAAGATTTTCGTCATTAAGAATTTGGGCAGCACCTCCCTTGTATAATTTAACCCGAAAACGGTACAACAATATAATATAAGCTATCCCCAAGCGGGAGCTAGCTCTTCACCAAAAGGCGGAAACAACCACGCAAGATAATAATATACAACGCCGAGGCGAGGATCATAACTCAGAAATAAATCAAGAAACTAAACATCAGCAAGAAAACTAGAAATAAATAATACATGAGCGTGACTCTAAGGTCGAAAGAATATACAAACGGCGTTTCTAAATCTACAAATATACATAGTATGGTTGATGGAGCTTTTAACTAGATATAATTGAAATACGATAAAAGTACAATGGCGGTCACGATACAAGTGACCCACCTACTAAAGCAATCATCCGGAAGGAAGTTGTGTACCAGCGAAACCGCTACGGAACCTGTATGGCTAAACATGCAAAGAAACTGTGGCACAATAGGGGTGAGTTTCCAAGTCGTGAGTAGAAGATATCACCGAGTAGAAATCGTATGTAAGACGATCTCCTAGGTCATACAGTACAATACAATAATAGTAATAACACAGTAACAATGAGTAGCAGTATGAGTAATCATATAGGCCGATGTGTAAGGTCAAGTACTCATGTCTATATCATAAGGTAACTACATGTCATGTTTGTTATGCATGAATGCAAATGAAGCAACAAGTGGGTGTTACTAGCATCGACACATAAAATCATGAGAAAATCTGAGTGCCCAGCATCGACACTCGAAAGCATCAGGAAAACCGTGTCCATCAGTGACATAAAATCCTCATATATCTCGAGCTCCGTCTGTCCGGATTGGCCCATATCATCTGATCTTACGACTAAGGTCGGTATCCTCTGGATATCTGCCGCGCCAAATATCACCGGTCGGTAGTGCTCCCTTGCTGGGCTCAATGCCTTTCTATACGATCTTCTTGCCTCGGGGTACCTCACCGGGTCCACCATGTACCTGCAGTCGGTGCATCCCTCTCCTCGAATCGGGTATGTGTACACACATGGCTTAAGAACCGAGAAATCTCATAGTGGACGCCACATATCATATCATGAGAAACCGCATTTTTCTTTTAAAAATATAATCATGAGTTTATAAATAATTACTTGCGGTTTCCCAAAATCCAGAAATCACATGAATACGGAAATCTCCAAGAAGAATCATAATTTATGAGTATACAATGAGATAATAAATACCGACGTAAAGCCAATGATCAGCGCATAACTAGAATGTATGGATGCAAGTGCATATGGCATCTAAGAAATACAATGTCTACACTAGCATTTAAGATCTTGAGTGTTAAACAATACTGCTTCTACAGATTACCAGTTTATATGAACGAAGTAAAGGTTCTCTAGTGGGTACGTGGCATGACAATTACCGATGATGATGTGTGTGAGCCGGCAAGAAAGTGTACGTGCAACATACGCATCATCAGTAATGGTGCAGGTGTCCTAGCCGACGAGATCATAATAGCTAAAGAAAACACATGTATATATGCAATACAATGAGAACAACATGAATCTAACGGAAAATGAATAGTAAACGCAATATTAGAGAATATACATATCTGTATATGAGTCATACAGTTTTAGTATTTGAAATAACACGAATCATGGTTTTTAGAAAAGTAGGGGCTACGGTGTTTTTAAGAAAAGATATGTCCTTTGAAAATCCATAGCATCCTTTGGATTGTCTTTGAAAACACTCACGATTCGTTAGTTTGAAAATAGGTATGACCCGAGCCTAGTCTAGCATCTACCTAAACAACTAAAAGACTAAACTAAGAACCTAGTCAGAGTGATAAGGAAAATCTATGCACATTCCGAGTCGATATATATAGTAGTCGGCGATCCAGCCTCATAGCATCACGTACGGTATAATAAATCGTGCGGCATCCTCGAGTCAAGAGTGCAGATCAATCATCATATATATCTCGTATGGTAATATCTATCATATGACATCCTCAAAATCGAGGGTACGGGTCAAACACCATATATATATCATCATTCGTACGGTATCATGCATTGTACTATATCAATATCACGGGTACGGATCTAAGGTTTCGTACAATCTATTATTTCATCGAGTCACATGTTATCGCATGTTTGCATATATATATCGCCCAACGATCCTTTATTATATCATATCATAAACAGTATCTCGACTCAATTAGATATCATAACCTCACGGCATCATGCCGGATCATATCGACTCATATTCATATAACATATACTATCCTCATCTCACGTATATATATGTGTGTGTGTGTGTGTGTGTGTGTGTGTGTGTGTGTGTAAACAAACACACCTACACACACACATATACCTACATATATACACAATTACCAAGTGCATGTGCGCGCTCCCGTGTGTGACAAAACATAACTTGCGATTCGCTACTAAGGTAATAATCCTATCGATAAGTCTTCCTAGATTAAACCTAATATAATCTAAGGTCTCCTAGATACCCTATTTGCTAAGTATCCAAATATCGCATCCAAACATATAATAATAGTAATACCTTATTCTACGGTTGTGAGGGCGGTACACGCCATCCACCCGACTTCCCTTGTAGATATACATCTACTCACCTCGATCCTCGCTTACCAAAGTCGATGGCGCCTTGCTCTCCCTCGTCGTTCCGAAGTCCATGCAAAAGTACCTATAGTCCAAATACATCGTATCGTAAACAAGAAATCAAGTACGAGAAAATCGATATGGCACGCGAGACACACGCAGGTTAGAACTTATGGTCTACGCATGCAAGAATAACCAAATAACTCTCGACGTTGTCGTACAAACGTCAATCGACCGAGATAAAACGCAAATATCAAAACTCAAGTTATTAAAAACCACAAAACCCGAAATAGCAACTTAGAAAACTAGCTCTAGATTTTGACTCAGGAAATTAGGGACTAAACAAACAACATAGGGGATAGTTAACAAGGTGTACGAGTTACAGGCCAAAACCAATCACCAGTGCCAAACATAGGCCCGGTGAGATAGCAAGTTTGACCGGCCTCGCCGGCCATAACAATGAATTTTGGTCTCGACTTTGGGTGGTGGTCTCCTAGGGTTCTAAATAGGTAAAATTACCTGTTTGATTTTCTTACAAGGTTCCCAAGTTGCTCCAGATTTCTCTGCAGTCCTCAAACTTTTCACAAAACGACATTGGAAGATCTAAACTCAAGTTTTTGGGGCCTAGTCTCTGGTTTGGTCCATAAAATCGACACTACAGGGGTTGTGGTCACTAATTAGACCTTAATTACACCTTCACAATACAAATTAGCTCCTAAACCTCTTCTAGGAATTTCCCAAGATCACTGACCTCATTAGTTTAGCTCTAAACCATTGTAGGACATAGAAAACACTAAAACTAGACTAAAAGTGAAGGGAATATCTCATTTGGAAACTCAAGAATTTTCTTGAGTTGCCCAAAGTCTTAAAAGTCACCACCTGATCACACCATGGTCTTTGTGAGAAGCTTGTGCACCTTTTTTGTGAAGGAGATTTTGTGTTTAGGAGTGTTTTGTGGGGTGGTGCATAAAGGTAGAGGAGGTGGAGAATGGGGAGAAGGAGATGAAGGAAATGGAGAAGGGGAAATGAGGTGGAGAAAAACTAAGTCATGGTGTGTAGAAACTTCCCTACCTCTATCTCTCTCTCTCCCCCCAAGGTCGATACCCCCATGTCTCCCCAATGTCACATATCTATCCTTTTTTCTTTTTCTTTTATCCTTTCTATTTTAAAAACAAAACATTTTAGAAAAAGAAAAGAAGAAGCCATGGTTCGTGAAAAGAAATTTAACAAGTGTTTTTGCAACATGTTAAGTTGCATGCCATATGCATAGACAAGATTAGTGCAAATTAATCATGTTTAGCAATAAACTTATATACAATTAATTGTATAATAAATTGTAAAATGCCCAAACCATATAAATTCTTTCAAAATCAATATTCACATTAATTTTTCCAAATATTTTCCAAACTATCGGTATATAATTATACCATTTCATTTAAAACCAATTCTCATATTTTTAATGATATTAATGAAATTTATTATTTTAATTATTTAAATTCCCAAAAATAATATTTTATTTTCTGAAATATTACAATTCCTTCAGTGGGAGCAGTGGAGATTCGGTTGTATTAGCGACGGGTTCGGAGATAGATTTGGTGACTTCGTTATAGCACAAACGATTGGGGACCTCAGCGAGAAGAACATGAAAATTTTTCAGGGTAGGGGGATTCTTTCGGGTATGAAAAAAGTGGAGTTGGGGTTTTGCTAGAGTTGCGTTTGCGGGAAGCAAAGTAGGCTCAGATTTCATATTGGAGGCGTAGCTAAGAAGACCAAAAAACTGAAGACGGTGCATACTGACGTATGGGATCCGGTCTTAGTAGAGTCATATGGAGGAAATCAGTACTTCGTGAAGTTCATCAATGATTCAAGCCGGAAGACATGGGTGTATGCAATGATAAAGAAATCCAATGTGTTTGGTATATTTAAATACTGGATTGCACAGGTTGAGAAGCAAACGGAGGCTAAGGTAAAATGCCTTAAGTCTGATAATGGAGAGGAATATTGCACATAAGAATTCGAGACGTTTTGCTCACAGAAGGGTATTCATTGGTTGAAAATGGTACCGGAGACGTCACAGCAAAATGAGATCGCTGAAAGGATGAACAGGACAATCCTCGAGCGAGTGCGTAGCATGACCTTGGATACGGATGTGCCATAATTCCTATGGGCAGTAGCTGTTGATGCTGCGGTGTATCTGATCAACAGAAGCCCGGCGAGTGCGCTCGATGGAGGTATTTTGGAAGAAATTTGGTCAGGTAAACCGGTTAATTATACGCACATAAAACTATTTGGTTGTATTGCGTATTCTTTAATTGATAAGGCAGAAAAGAGTAAGCTTGATCAAAGTCTAAGAAATATGCTTTCATCGGCTATAATGGAGATGGGTTCGGATATAGGTTGCGGGATTACACAAGCAAGAAGGTAACACGAAACAAGAACGTCGTTTTTTATGAGCAACACTTATACAAAGAAGAAAAGAAAGCTAAAGATGGTGCAGTATCGTTGTTCGTCGAGTTAGATGGAACTCAAGAAAGCAATCAGGTACATACAGGTGGAGATCAAAACATGGAGGAGACTGCATGTAACATTTTAGAAAATAGAAAATAATATTTTTGGATTTAAATAATAAAATAATAAATTTCACAGATATTATACGTATATTGATTTGAGTTTTCATAGATTGGTATAATTATATACCTATATTTTTGGAAAATAATTGGAATCTAAAAATGAATTATTATTTATGAATGTATTTATTTGATTTGGGCTTTTTATAAATTAATATGTAATTATATCCATACAAGATTAATGCTAAACTTGATTAGTATTTTCCTAATTATGAATTAAACAAAGTCCATTTTGTTAAACATACTTTGTGTGCATGAAATGTAACATTTTATTTATGATTTATACCATGGTTTCATTTTTATTTTGGTTTTAAATTGTTTTAAAAAAGAAGAGAAAAAGAAAAGAAAAGAATGAGAGGGGGGACAAGGAGACACATAGGTATGGGTAAGAGAGAGGGGGAGAGGGAGTGAGAGGGGGGCATGGTTGCATTAACCATCGCATTTTCTTCCTTCATTTTCTTTCTTCATCTCAAACACCACCACCCAAACCATCTCAAAAACCCATGACCCCTTCACAAAAAATGTTCATAACCTCAATCTAAGCTTCATGGCATGATCAAGTTTACGTTTTGAGCATATTTGGCCGTCTTGGAATTTTCTTGAGTTACCATATGAGGTAAAACTCCCTCCTCAAATCATGTTTTAAATTAGTTTGCCTTCACACATTAGTTAAAGTATAAAAGTCCATGTTTTCTAGACTTAGAATTTCTAAAGTGAGACTTGATGGGGAGAAATTATAGTAGTAGCGTAGTAGATGGTTTAGAGAGTGTTTACTAGTCTATTAGTGATAGTATCCCTGGTCTAGATGAGTTTAGAAGGTTCAAAGATGAGTTTAGAATTTTCTGATGTCGGTTTTCTTTGAGATATTGATGTTCAATTGGAATCTGGGATAACTAGGAAACTCTGAAAATTTTATGGAGGATACAGATGGATGTATAGACCAGTAGAAAGCCACCGTAAAAGCCCGAGCCCCTATCTCATAATCTTGGCCGTCGTTTTATTCATGTTAGCTATGATTTGCGGGCCAATTTTTGAATTAGGGTTCGGGATTTGTTCTCTAGCTCACTCATTAGATAACTAAGACTACCCTATACGCTAAAAAGTCCTAAGTCACCTTTAGAAAAATCTAAAATTTTTTTACTTGGTTTTTGGCAATGTTTTGTGATATGCGAAACTTGGTTTTTTGATTTTTGTGTTTTAACTCGGTCGTTTGACGTTCGTACGTCGACGCCGGGGAGTATTTTATTGTTTTAGCACGTGTTGATCATAGGTTCTAACTTATGTGCGCTTCGTTCGTGATTTCAATTCGATTCAGGTTTTTATGCGATTTTAGTTATGAATTTGATTGTAAGTACATTAGTGTGGACTTCCAACACGACAAAAAAGTGCAAGGCGTGCGTCGACATCGACTAGGGCAAGACGATAATGTGCGTAGATGTATATCTACGGGGGAAGTTTGATGGATGACGTATAGCACCCCACAACCGTAGAACTAGAATACGATATATATATATATGTATATGTATATGTATTAGAATAGTACTTAGCCTATAGGTTATGCTAGAATACCATATTAGTATATTTCTATACTTAGTAGAAGATATATCCCTAGTTCTATTTCCTTTAGTAGTTGATCTATACATATATATACACATATATAAATACAAGGATAATTATGATACGTTGATACGAGTTGATATGATAGGACATGAGGATATGAGGCGATATGATATGATATGAATACGTGATGACATGAGATGATATATGATGATATCAGATGGGATGATGTACGCGACTATATATCCATACTATTGATTTGGTGATATCGTACGATGGATATTCCGTACGTGATATGATAAGGATGGATAACCGATATTTATTTTTGACTCGAAAAGTAATGTTTAAAATCACGAAGTAGATATTATGATATGTTTAGAGCCATACCTACTTTCAAAACCAACGAATCGTTACACACTTTTAAATGATAACTTGAAGGAGACGTTACGGCTTTTCAAATGGTATCTTTTTTTCAAAAATATCGTAGCCCCTATTTTCTAAAACAACGATTCATACTATTTTAAACTATAACTGTATGGCTCATACGTAGTTGCGTATATTTTTATACTTGTTCGAGTTTACAATTTCTTTATTTTGCATATGCTCGCATTTCTTTCATTTACGATATATATACTACGTTTCATACTCTTATTTTTACATGACTTCGTTTACTAGGACATACGCACCATTACCGATGATGCGCATGTTGCACATACACTTACTCGTATGCTCACACGCACATCATCGGTAATTGTCATGCCACATATACAGATAGAACTCGCTATATTACCGTATCATCTTATAATCTGTTAGTATTTTAGTTAATGTTCAGTACCCAGTACTACATATTATTTTAGATATTGCACATTCTTTACATTGCTATATGACACGCTCATATGAACACACTTGTTATGCAATATAGTATTGTTCTGTGCCTGTACATATTATTTCATTATTGCCATATTCTTATGAGATTTTGTTTTCATGAGATTTCTGGATTTGAGAAACCATAGATATTATTTAAAAAACTTATGAATATTTAAAAACATGGTTTTCTCTTGATATGATATTTCGACGTCGACCATGAGATTTCTCAGTGCTGAGCTATGATGATTATCTGAATCGAGGCAGGGGGAGAAATCGATTGCGATACATGGTGGACCCGGTACGGTACCCCAAGGCAAGAAAATCGTATGGAAAGGCGTTGAGCCTGACAGGGGATCACTATCTACCGGTGATAGTATTGGACTCGGCGGATATCAGGCGGATATCCGGAGGATACCGACCGGAGTGATATGAGACAGATGGATATGAGGACCGATTTGATAAGACGGTGCCTGAGATATGAAGGTCGATCTGATGAGACGGTGTTTAAGATACGGGGATTTACGTGTCGATACTGGACACGGGATTTATGATGATTTTGTGTGTCGATATCGGGCACTCAGGATTTTATGATGATTTTGATGTGTAGTTGATGGACACACGTTGGATGATATATATATATATATATATATATATATATATATATGACACAGATGATATGTAACACACATTGACACATGCACGATATTATAAATTTATATATATATGTATACACGATCACCTTTGATACCACATGGTATAATATTATATTATTATAGTATGACCTAGGAGATCATTATATGTTCGATTTCTACCTGATGATGTCTTCTACTCATGAGTTGGCAACTCACCCTCGTTGTGCCATAGTTTAATTGCAGGATCGACCGCTCGGATTCAGTAGCGGCTTGCTGGCATATTTCCCCTTCGGGCGATTGCTTGGTAGGTGGGTTACATTTCGGATCGTAACCACCATTATACATTATTTTATTCAGTTGTATCTAGTTAAAAGCTCCATCAATTAGACTATGTATATTTGGTATACTTAGAGACCAGTTGTATATTATTTCAGACTTAGGGTCGAGATTTGTATATTATTTGGATATAGTTGATCTGATGATGTTTTGGTATTTCTTTGATTTTTTTCTGTGATTGATTTTCGTCTTGGGCGTCGTATATTTATTTGCGTGGCTGTGTTTCAACTGATTGGAGAAGAGCTAGATCCCGCTTGGGGATGCCAATATTATATGTTTATGTACTGGTTTTAATCAAAATTTACAAAGGAGGTGCTGCCCAAATTTCAAATGACAAAAACGTTTCAAACTTTAGTATACTACATTCTTGCATTTCTACAAATCTTATTTATACTTTAAAAAGAGAATTTGATTTCATTTATACCCTTTTTCAAAACTTCACCTCCACTATTTTCTTAAGAGGTTTAGATTCCTAGTTTTTGGCTTACTTGGGTTACGGTGGGGTCCTATAGACTTCATGTGATTCAAGTGTCGGTCTCGTGCTATTTCCGGGCCGTGACAAAGTTGGTATCAGAGAGTTAGGTTTAACCTTTGTTCGAGTCTAGGTTTGACCATGTGGAGTCTAGGGCATATATTTCAGAACCTAGGCTTGACCTTACGGAACTTAGACTTGACTGAGAGGGTATTAGACCCGATCTTTCATTACGTAGGTTGACCTTGGTTGATGGAGTAAGTAACTCAAGCAGAGTAATGTACCGTGTGCATGTTCCACGGTATACTTACGATACGATACTCCACTTAAGTAACCTTAGAATGTACATATCTTGAGATCCGTATTTCTATTCGTTCTTATGATCTATCCTCATCGATACTTTTTGTGGTTCCTGTCACCTTGGCTACGCGATCTGAGAGAGCTGCGGCTAGAGATGCGGTCAGAGCAAGCTCGTCAGGGACGAGGACTGACCAGAGTGTTATCCCGGTGACACAGGAACACATTGATTTCTCGTTATTATAGGATTTCTCGTTTGAGACGAGCGTTCGGGATCTGCACCAGATGATCGGACCATTGCTTAAGGCCAGCTAGATTGAGAGGACTGTTGATGTACAGTTTATTCCAGAGATCGTTGTGTTGTCTACCATGCAGACAGTTGTACTAGCCGTTGCTGAGATTGACGAGATATCGCTTCCAGAGTTCATGAAGCTGAAGCTATATGAGTTTATAGGCAGGGATGTGACAGAAGATCCTTAGTCATTCTTGGATAAAGTGACTAGGTATTTCATTCGTTTGGATGTCCCGATGTAAGAGCAGTTGAGTTGACTAGTTTCAGTTAGAAGGGTCTTGCTCAGACCGAGAGTGAGTCAATCGAGAGAGGACGAGCAGTGCGTATTCCTCTGATGGAATGGATGGGTTCTCGAGGGCGAATTTGACCAGATGTCTTCCACCGAGTATTGGATATGCCTGAATTCATAGCTTCGAGTCTTTGCGTAAGATTCTGGATATGACCGTAACTGGGGATGAATTGCAGTTTACACAGCTTTCGAGATATGATTCCGATTTGGACGATAATGAAGAAAAGTGGATTAAGGGGTTCGTGCGAGATCTCGATTAGCACTTGTTCATCTCCGTTAGTGTTAGAAATTTGATACATATGTAGAGGCATTGGATACGGCCCCAATTTCAGAAGAAAATCTTGATGAGATTGTAGATGTCCCGGAACAAAAAAGGATCAACTTCAGGGCAGTCTAGCAGAGATGAGATCGGAAGAGACCGTGGCAAGTTATTTCCAGGATACCACCGTGATAGAGATTTGGATTCATGATCGGTTGTATCGCACGCAGTCAGAGGGCGAGAGGCCGCCGAAGTTGACGTGCTACATTGCGGGTGGCAATGTTAATTAGTCAGGAGATGTTCAGAGAGACGTCAGAGAGGGAATGTTTCCATTTCTACTCCTAACTGGGCTGTCGAGTCGAGAGATCATAGAATTGATGATCCACAGAGAGCACAAGGACCTAGAGACAGAGGACGCCAGACCATAGGCAGAAGCAAATAGGAATTCTTGCTTTGCTAGCTCTGGGTGCACCTGCACCTTGTGACATTGAAGGAAATGTACCTCAATATCATTTGTTTTTGATTTGTGATTTGGTGATTCTAGTATCACGCTTTGGTCATTTGGACTTTTGTGTTTTGATGATTTAGTTTCATGATTGATATTTTTGTGCACCGTAGCTGCACCTGTTAGATATTTTCTTTATGCACAACGATTGCACTTGATTTATGTTTTTGTGCATATCCATTGCACTTGGTATTGTTTTGTGCATGCCGTTGCACATATTGATGCTTTTGTGTACTCTAAGATACTTGATTTTGATTTCGTGCATGTTGTATGCACCTGGTTTGACTTTTGTACTCGATATTCAGTTTCACATATTTATGATTTCGTGTATTCCGATACCCTCGATTTTGATTTCGTTCACGTTGTACACACTTAATTCTGATTCATACACTCGATATTGTTTACATATTCTTTTGATGCATTGATACGGTTTTTGTGCACGCCAGTTGCACTAGATTTATGTTTTCGTGCACTTAGCTGCACTTGATATTGATTTTCGTGCACTCTATTGCACTAGATTGCTTTTGTACAGACCTGATGCACTTAATTAAGATTTTCGCGCACACTTGGTGCACTTGATGTGGTTTTGTGCATATTTGATGCACTTGAGGATTTTCGTGCACACCAGTTGCACTCGATTAAGATTTTCATGCACTCTAGATGCACTTGATGTTGTTGTCGTGCACACCCGATACACTTGACAGATACTTTCATGCACACCCATTGCACTTAGTTTTTGTTTTCATGTACATTTGTGGCACTCGGATTTGATTTCGATTTTCATATGCATGTGGGTTGGTTTTCATATACACCTATTGGGAGTGATTTCCTTTCAAGCATCACGTTTTTGTCACATATACTATGTTATATAGTAGCAGAGCAAGACTGGTCTGAGTACATTACCTGAGTGTTTTTGCATGCATCGATATTTACTGAAGAGATTGTCAAAATGAGCTATAGTCTTATTATTATCCTACGTGTCTATGAACGACACGAAACTTTACAAAAAGAAAAACCCTTCTAAATCATTTTTAAAAGGAGAGACGTATATCTTAAGCAAAATGTATATAGATATATATACATATATATATTTCTTCAAAAATGAGTGTCCGTTACTTGTACCGTGATATACGTATCACACGGCAATTTGAAAAAGAAAAAAAAGGATTTTTCATACAATTTTCCAGCCACTTAAATGATTTTACAAGGATGCGTGCTATTATAGTCTTGATTATATTATACTTGATTTAAATAGTAGATTTCGCAACTTGCATTTTCATCATAACTCGCATGATTTGCATGATGCTTGACGGAGTTCCGATTATTGAGTTTTACACTTGTTTTCATGTACACGTGCTGCGCTATGATATTTTTAGCTATTTCGCAAGTTCGGAGCCCCGTTGATTTGAGTTGCTTTACCGAAATGTTTTAAGATTTGGGGGTTTAAATTTAAAGTCGGGGACTGAATTTATTTAAGGGAGGAAGACTGTAACATTTTAGAAAATAGAAAATAATATTTTTGGATTTAAATAATAAAATAATAAATTTCACAGATATTATACGTATATAGATTTGAGTTTTTGTAGATTGGTATAATTATAGACTTATATTTTTGGAAAATAATTGGAATCTAAAAATGAATTATTATTTATGAAAGCATTTATTTGATTTGGGCTTTTTATAAATTAATATGTAATTATTTCCATACAAGATTAATGCTAAACTTGATTAGTATTTTCCTAATTATGCATTAAACCAAGTCCATTTTATTAAACATGCTTTTTGTGCATGATATGTAACATTTTATTCATGATTTATATGATGGTTTCATTTTTATTTTGGTTTTAAATTGTTTTAAAAGAGAAAAGAAAAAGAAAAGAAAAGAATGAGAGGGAGACACATATGTATGGGTGGGTGAGAGAGAGAGAGAGATAGAGAGAGAGAGAGAGAGAGGGCATGGTTACATTAACCATCACATTTTCTTCCTTTATTTTCTTTCTTCATCTCCTTTTCTTCTCCACCTCCTCCATCCTCTCTACCACCATACACCACCACCTAAACCATCTCAAAAACCCACAACCCCTTCATAAAAAATGTTCATAAACTCAATCTAAGCTTTATGGCATGATCAAGTTTACGTTTTGAGCATATTTGTCCGTCTTAGAATTTTCTTGAGTTGCCATATGAGGTAAAACTCCCTCCTCAAACCATATTTTAAATTAGTTTGCCTTCACACATTAGTTAAAGAATAAAAGTCCATGTTTTCTAGACTTAGAATTTCTAAAATGAGAGTTGATGGGGGAGAACTTGTAGTAGAAGTGTAGTAGAAGCTTTAGAGAGTGTTTACTAGTCTATTAGTGATAGTATCCTTGGTCTTGATGAGTTATAAGTTTAGAATTTTTCGATATCGGTTTTCTTTGAGATATTGATGTTCAATTGGAATCTGGGGTAACTAAGAAACTCTGAAAATTTTATAGAGGATACAAAGGGATGTATAGACCAGTAGAAAGCCACCGTAAAAGCCCGAGCTCCTATCTCCTAATCTTGGCCGCCGTTTTATTCATTTTAGCCGCGATTTGTGCGTCAAGTTTTGAATTAGGGTTCGAGATTTGTTCTGTAGCCCACTCATTAGATAACTAAGACCACCCTATACGCTAAAAAGTCCCAGATCACCTTAAGAAAAATCTAGAGTTGTTTTACTTGGTTTTTGGCAATATTTTGCGATATGTGAAACTTGGTTTTTGGATATTTGTGTTTTGACTCGGTCGTTTGATGTTCGTACGTCAATGTCAGGGAGTATTTTTTTGTTTTAGCACGCGTTGACCATAAATTCTAAGCTATGTGCGCTTCGCTTGTGATTTCAATTCGATTCAGGTTTTTATGCGATTTTAGTTATTGATTTGATTGTAGGTACATTCGCATGGACTTCCGACACGATGAAGAAGAGCAAGGCATCCGTCGACTTCGACTAGGGCAAGACGATAATGTAAGTAGATATATATCTACGGGAAAAGTCTGATGGATGACGTATAGCACCCCGCAACCGTAGAACTAGAATATGATATATATATATATATATATGTATGTATGTATGTATGTTTGTATGTATGTATGTATGTATGTATGTATTAGAATAGTACTTAGCCTATAGGTTATGCTAGAATACCATATTAGTATATTTCTATACTTAGTAGAAGATACATCCCTAGTTCTATTTCCTTTAGTCGTTGAGCTATACATATATATACACATATATAAATACAAGGATAATTATGATACGTTGATACGAGTCAATATGATACGATATGATGATATGAGGGGATATGATATGATATGAATACGCGATGACATGAGATGATATATGATGATATGAGATGAGATGATGTACGTGACTATATATCCGTATTATTGATTTGATGATATCGTACGATGGATATTCTGTACGTGATATGATAAGGATGGATCGCCGATATTTATTTTTGACTCGAAAAGTAATGTTTAAAATTACGAAGTAGATATTATGATATATTTAGAGCCATACCTACTTTCAAAATTAACGAATTGTTATGCACTTTTAAATGATAATTTCAAGAGGACGTTACAACTTTCAAATGGTATCATTTTTTCAAAAATATCGTAGCCCCTATTTTCTAAAACAACGATTCGTACTATTTTAAACTATATCTGTATGGCTCATATATAGTTGTGTATCTTTTTATACTTGTTCGTGTTTACGATTTCTTTATTCTGGATACGCTCGTATTTCTTTCATTTACGATATATATACTACGTTTCATACCCTTATCTTTACATGATTTCGTTTGCTAGGACACACGTAACATTACCGATGATGCACATGTTGTACATATACTTACTCGCATGCTCATACGCACATCATCGGTAATTGCCATGCCACGTACACAGATAGAATTCGCTATATTACCGTATCACCTTATAACCTGTTAGTATTTTAGTTAATGTTCAATACCCATCACCACATATTTTTTCAGATATTGCACTTTCTTTACATTGCTATACGACATGCTCATATGAACACACTTGTTATGCATTATAATATTGTTCTGTGCCTATACATATTATTTCATTATTGCCATATTCTTATGGGATTTTGTTTTCATGAGATTTCTGAATTTGAGAAACCGCAGATATTATTTAAAAAACTTGTGAATATTTTAAAAATGCGGTTTTCTTTTGATATGATATTTCGACGTCCACCATGAGATTTCTCGGTGCTGAGCTATGATGATTATCCAAATCGAGACATGATAAGAAACCGATTGCGGATATATGGTAGACCCGATATGGTAACCCCGGATAAGAAGATCGTATAGAAAGGCGTTAAGCCTGGTAGGGGAACACTACCTACCGGTGACAATATTGGACTCGGTGGATATCCGGAGGATACCGACCGGAGTGATATGAGACAGATGGATATGAGGATCGATCTGATGAGACGGTGCCTGAGATATAAAAGCCGATTCGATGAGACGGCGCCTGAGATATGAGGATTTACGTTTCAATACTGGACACGGGATTTATGATGATTTCGAGTGTCGATACTGGGCATTCATAATTTTATGATGATTTTGATGTGTCGTTGATGGACACACGTTGGATGATATATATATATATATATATATATAAAAATATATATATATATATATATATATTGTTAGTGTGATATGCCCTAGAGGCCATTATTGTATAATACTAGTTTGTATATTACATTTTTGGAAGCTTGGGATATATACACGGATTGACATTCTTGCTCAATATAGTAGTATGATACTTGGTTTGTATCTATCTTAATATGTGTATGGGTTTCTTTTGACATATTGCTAATACATGTTGATAGAGTCCTTAGGATCTTTTGCTTGACTACCAGCGTTGTGATGGCAGTCACACTAGTGGGGGCTGGGTAGTCTATAAGCACATCCTTATACAGGTCTCTGGTCGTAGGATTATCGAGACAGGGCATCGATACTCCACAGTAGACTAGTGTATACGCTTCTCATCCCAGGAGGGGAGATGGTCTATCCCACAGCCATCAGTACGTCGTACTGGAGATAGTATGCAGGTGCTCGTTAGGTTACGAGTACATTGGACAGGACTCGTTGGGAACTGTTGGTTGGTATTATACCTATCGTCAGTTATCAGTTCCCAGGTGACATGAGTACAGCTTAGTCCGTTGACTTGACACTGTCACTTCGCCTCGAGTGTGTTCCCACTGTTCTTAGATTACTATCCTACCACGGCTCTATTGAGTCGTGCAAACAGGTAGTAGTTGGGTGCAGTTCCGAAGCACTTGGAGGCAGTGACGGTTAGACAGGATTCGTCTCTCCCGGTATCGGGAGTTGGTATCGCGCTGTGTCTAGGAGAGCCATTACACAAAGTCCCTGGTCAGGGCAAGCGAGATTTACTGGTAGTGTTTCCAGTAGTTTCTCAGGGTGTTCTGGGCTACACTCCAACACGACTTGTACCGCTATTAAGGGACCGATGTTTAACGCCCCTTAGGCCCGACATGCGACGCTCTTAGACGAACAGACCGGACTGTTCGGAGATTGTCACATTCAGGCTCAGTAGGAGTTTGGATGGGTTCACCTCATCGGTCTTCTTATCAGCATCTACCTGGGGACCATTACGTACAGCTAGTACTGCTTGCGGCCTGTGGTTAAACCCACTGCCAGCGCAGTGTCGAGTCTTTTGAGTCTCACACAGAGGGTTGTTCACTTTTGGGCGAAACAAAGTAGAGGTCGTATGGTTTTACGACGGGGGTTCGTTCACATACGCGCACTTGTGCACGTTTGCTGTCCGGGCAGTTATTACTGGTGGGTTTTGGTTTAAGCCAGATCCTAGTTTTTATTTTGGGATTGGCCTTGTCTCATTGTATTCGTGTTTCTCGGAACACGGATGCGGGTGTGTATACACAGTTGACAGAGGCAGAGGAACCTCATTAGTGTTTTGACCATTGACTTGATTAAAACCATAATGAGATTGAGGAAATTGATTAATGAGTTTTAATTAGTGATAATTGTATCATAGTTAATTGGTTTGACCATTTGACTAAGTTGACCCATGTTGACTTGGATATTTTTGTGAGCATGCTTAGCATTAATTGTGATATGATAAGGGTCAAATCAACATCGACCATGACAATTTATCCTAATTAAAATTATCATATTCTTTTTGTTCATATGAGAGCAAGGTTCATTTTATTCTCTCATTCTTTTTCTCTCTCTTGCAAGCTCTCTCCTCTTCCTATCTCAAAGCTCTCTTGTTTCATGAGTTGGAAACCATGAGCTTTGTGAGATCAAACCACCAAAACGCCTCTCTACTCACTCTAGGGTTCTTAGTCTAGCAAGCCAAGCACTCTTGTTACTTCATTGTTGAGATAGGAGCTCAAGGTAGAGGCCTTCGGGTGGATCTTTCTTTGGCAAAGAGAAGACGAAGAGGAGGAGCCGTCTACACCACTCAAAGGAGCACACAAGAAAAGGAAGCGACACAAGAAGAGAAGGAGTTCAAGATTTTGGTATAACCTCTTAACCTAGTAGATAAAGCTTCTTGTATATTTGCTAGTTTTTGTTTAGCAAAGATCTTTCATGGTTAGTCTATGTTTCCTTGTGATAAAAATTCAATTTTTACTCTTTCCGCCTCCCCGTAAGTACCGGGGTGGGTAACATAGACTTACAGTGGTATCAGAGCCTGGCTAAACAACAACTAACATGTTAGCAAAGTATTTAGAACTTCGATCCCGGAAAAATCGCAAAAGCCATCAAATTTTAGTGTTTTCTGCCGTTTTTAAAATCAGGTCTAAAAATATTTTTAGAGACCTGAAAAATACGTGCAGGGTTTTTTAAGGACACCCAAGAAAAACGAGCTCGTGACTCGGTCAGACAGCCGCGGAAGCGTGGCGAAACCATGCGTTTCGCCGCGGATCCGCGGCTGAGTCGACTCGGAGTCAACTCGTTTTTCCTGCAGAATGTCTAGCCTTATGTTTTGTGATTTTTCAGATGCTTTGTTTCTGCCCAGATTCTTTTTAGAACAGTGTTGTATTTGGGGTAGTTTCAAATTGGAATATTGATCGAAATTCTATAAACTTTAGCTAATTGATTATATCTGTAATGTGATATATGTACTGAACGTCGACTAATCGCTATACGTCGATTAGTGGGGGTTGTACATATCTATGATCTGTGATGTTGGATTGTGTATATGAACTTGTTGGATTGTCGTGGATGAATAGCCGGGCTTGTGAGATGAGTGTTTATTTATCTTTCATTTGTTGTAAATTGTAAATTGATATAATATTATTTTTTTGGTCGCACATCCGGGTTGAGCTTGTAGCCACCATTGTATATTATTTTTTTTTACTGTTTTTGCTCCTAGGATAGACCCAAGGAGGGGGGGCACAAACTACCGGGTACTTTGAAGTGCTGAGTGGCCTACTCACGTTGTTGAGGGAGGCTGCTTCACTTCGGGTATTTGGCGGGTAGTTTGCCGCACCCGTAGGGGTCTAGGGTGGGGTTTGGCTATTCATCGCGACCGTGTAATCCGTCTTTCGTTACAGGCTCGAACGAAACGCGGATTTCTAGAATATCCAATGTGTTCATCTGTGATCTGGAATGGCTATCATTGCGTCTGACGAATGTATATATCTATATATGATATCTAGTAGGCGTTGCTTATGTTTTGCATCCGCGCTAGTCCAGCCCCCGCTCTGTCGTTAGTTAAGTAATCTAACGGGTGATGACGGGGCCCCGTGGCGAATGCGGATGGAATAAGCGTACGTCATATTTTCGCTGTTTTCTGCAATGGTAGCATTAATTAATGGGACGCATTATATTAATGCAAAGAAAATAAACCAAAGTTAAATCATTGGAACAATTTCAAAACCACTCGGTTTTTTCCAAAACAGAAAACTTTTAAAAACGCGGAGCTTAAACCACTCCTTTTAAAAGCTATTAGGTTCCTTCGATTATATCAAGTTCACTACGTTCACGGTTTCGCCAAAACCATTCGTAGCCCTCCGTCATTTCATATGGATAGTCAATAGTATTCAAGCTATGTTTGTTGGCCAAAATCAAGGCATAACGATTGGTAGCTGTTCCCGCCAAAAATTTCTGTGCAGAAGAGTCCAAGGTATCAGATGGCAGCGATACGCTTAAGGAAATGCGAGCCAGTATCTTCCGGCATGTATTTTCATAAACTTCCGAAGGAGAAACAGCTAAATTCTAATGATATTGGAAGCATCTCGAAAAACCCTTCGATTTGACATATTATGGGCTTCATAATTCATCCGGGATCAAAAGTTATGAGCAAATATGCTATGCACTGTTCCCTGATTAAAAAATCAGGAATTACCTCAATGAGGTATCACGTGCTCACACGTGATCAATGGTCACGTGTTGACACGCGATAGTTGAAACATGAATAAAAACAGACGGCTGAAGAAGGACCCAACGCGATCAATGATCACGTGCTCACACGTGATCAATGATCACGTGTTGACACGTGATAGTTAAAACAGAAATAAAAACAAATGGCTAAAAGAAATACCTCAACGAGGTATCACGTGCTCACACGTGACCAATGGTCACGTGTTGACACGTGATGGTTAAAACAACAACATAAACAAGCGGCTGTTAAAGGACTCAACTGGGGGTCACGTGCTCATACGTGACCAAGGGTCACGTGTCAGCACGTGACTGGCTTCGAAAGCCTTACAGTTTAATAGAATTAAATTCTAAAAGCTTCTAAATCTTTCCAAATGGAAAAAAATTATGGGGACCGTTGGATTAAAGATCCAAGGGTGATTAAAAATCATTAATTTATGGAAAAATCTTAGACAAGGAAAGATTTCCCCTAAATCTCACCGGAAATAACAAACATAATATCTTTGGTTTTAAAATCCAACGGTGAATAAAATTCACTGAATGATCTAAATGATCATATTAATGATGAAAACAAATCAAATCTTTCAGTGAGAGATTCACAAAACAAATTGATTCTTTTCCTTCTCCTATAAATAGGAGCCAAGAAAAGAAGAGAAGGGACCCTTTTTAGAGAGAAAAACAGAGAGAGGAGAATTTAATTCTCAAGAAAAAAAAAGAAAGGAGAATTTAATTCTCAACAAAAGAAAACCCTAGGTGAGAAAAGAAAGGGGATTAAAACTTCAATAAAGAGAATTTAATTCTCAATCCAAGAATTTAACTCTAATACAAAAAAGAACTTAGTTCTTCTTCTGGTTGAAGATCTGCACAGAGCACATCTCTCCATAAGTTGAGAATTTAATTCTCATCGGGTCGAGATCCTGCCATGCAGATCCTAAACTTAGAAGGGGAATTGAGTTATGAAAATTTAATTCTCCCAAAACAAAACTAGGGTTTAACTCTATATAAGAATTTAATTCTTTTACATATTTGGGAATTTAATTCCTTTAAAAAGAAATTAGGGTTTTACCCTAAATAAGAATTTAATTCTTAATCTTACAGAGAATTAAATTATCAAAATAAAATGAAGAGACTTAAAAGATCTCCATGCATGCAAAAGACCAAGGTCACGTGTCCCCACGTGACCCTTGAAAAGATCCATGAAGAAAAGAACTTTGAGGCAATGCCTCACGTGCTCCCACGTGACCTACAAAACACAGAAAGAAAAAGCAAAGGAAATATGAGCTTTGGACGCTCTCACGTGTCCCCACGTGACCCCTTAGCGAGTGCTTTAATGATCAGTGCATAAATCTCCATCACGTGTCAACACGTGATGCTCAAAAGATGAAGAAGTGTTTAACACTTAATTGCAGAACGAAGAAAAGGGATCTGGTCTCACCTTTGGGCGCTCTCACGTGTCCACATGTGATCCCTCTTTCTTTAGTGTTTAACACTGATTGTCTTTTAGTGTTTAACACTAGTTTGAGAGTTCTATCTTCAGTTTTTAACACTGTTGTTCTTTAGTGTTTAACACTACTTTTAGCCAAATTGGCTAATTCTCCAGAGGCAAAGGTCCCTCCTCCAAATGAATCTCAAAATTGAGGAAATCAAAGACAAAATGTTGTCAGAGCCCCCAAACCTCTGTTTGGCACTGGCGAATGATGAGGGGCTGAACCCAGACAAATGTCTAATGGCCCAAAGGGCCAATATTTCAAACATAATTGGACTTAGCCAAAATTGGCCATAAGTCCTCAAATCATCTTGAATTGAGCACATCTGCTCTTTCAACCAACTCATTGGTTCAAGGGTACATCTCTGAACTCCTGTGATATTTGTCGTTGTAATCCTTCAACGTCTTCAGAGAGGTGATGGATCCCGACAACCATACATTTTATGGACCACTATGTCCTTAAACTGGCAATGGACCACCATGTCCTTAAATTGGCAACGGACCACCATGTCCCTAAACTGGAACAATAGAGCCCCCAAATGCTCTTTTGTCGGATCCAAACGATCCCGTTAAGTTGATCTTAGTCTGGAGATTAGGCTAACGTATCCTTAACAAACGTTTAAGTTGATCTTAGCCTCAAACATGGCTAACGTGTCCTTAAACTAATATCCGTCCCCAAAATGGGAATGTTGGACCACTATGTCCCTAAACTGGAACAATAGAGCCCCTCTAAATGCTCTTTTGTCGGATCTAAACGATCCCGTTTAAGTTGATCTTAGCCTCAAATATGGCTATTGTATCCTTAAACCTTCAAACAGACTTTAGTCCCAAATTGGACTATAGGTCCCCCAATCAACTTTGGTTCAAGGGTACATCTCTGAACTCCTCTGACACCTGTCGTTGTAATCCTTCAACGTCGTCAGAGAGGTGACGGGTCCCGACGGCCATATATTAAATGGACCACTACATTCCTAAACTGGAACAATAGAGCCCAAATGCTCTTTTGTCGGATCTAAACGATCCCGTTAAGTTGATCTTAGTCTCAAATTGGACCAACGTATCCTTAACAAACGTTTAAGTTGATCTTAGTCTCAAAAGAGGCTAACGTATCCTTAAACCCAAACCCCCAAACCCAAATCTAAGATAATACGGATTTGGACTAGTCCACGCCCTACGGGCGACGACATGACTCAGTCTCCGTATACAATCCACGGGCAACCAAACATAAAACAAACACACACGACACGAAGTGACCAGCTGGAGAAGGAGAAAGTTGTTACCGCAATGCGGTAGTGTAATTAACTGCAGGGGCTTGCGCCTGCAGGGAAGAGCGTCCCCACAATCAAAAACCCCTCAAGCGAGGGGGAATCTGACGAAGTCTGCTACATCGGACGCATCCGTTTAAACCTTCGATACATGATGCCATAAATCAACTTGGCATTTTCGGAGAGGTGGACGGATAGCACCAATTAGCATTTGCCCCGAATCTCAGGCAAAGACGTCCATGTCTTGGCCGTCTTTCGGAGGGGAACAGATTCTGGCACGCCCGGTTGGTCCTTTTCCTCTTTCCACTCCACACTTCGTGTGTCGTCTTCGCGAACGAATTGCGCTTTGTTAATGGTTGCCTTTGGGTTTCAAGTTACTAAGATTTGGTCTTTTGCCTGGCGCAGAAATCAAGCATCAATGGCATCCAACTGCTCGAGCCGCTCGAAATGCAAGTGCAATCGACGCTCCGCCTCACCTGAAGGTGTAGCCTATGGGCCTCAAGCGGCCTCTATCTTTGCCATGCCGGTGGAACAAGTGACTCAGTCCACCACCGGTCTGTTCTTTGGGACCATGCTCCCTCCTGCAAGCTTCACCATTCCGGTGCCCGTGCCAGAGGCGCAAAAGAAGTCGGTCTTCGATCGACTCACTACTACCACGACCCCTCTCAACGGGTCGTCCAATGTCAAGCCGACAGCCTCGGTCTTTACCAGGCTGAACCAAAACTCATGTGGGCCCATGTAGAAGCCTGCAATACCAGAAAAGGTTGTTCCGAAGAGGATAGTCATCCCTGCTCCTGAAGTCGTCAAAGCGGCTTCTCCTGCCAAAGGGTCGGTCTTCACAAGACTGACTATTCCGTCTCCCGTTCCTGCTTGAAGGTCTGTCTTTGACAGATTGGATACCGCTACTCAAAAGACGTCAGTATTCAAGAGACTGGCACCAGCAGCGCTTCATCTGGACAGGGGGCAAGACAAAGCCATCCCCATCGCTGAACCAACGTCGTCCACTCGACATGCTCGCCGTCGTCATTGGCGCCGGGTACGGAAGGCTGGGGGCAACTCCCCCTCTGGAATAACTCCGTTAGCTCCGATGGTGGAAATCAATGCTGCTGTTCCGACCGGGAATAGCTTTGAACCGCTAAGAAGGGTGCGCAAAAACTCGCCAACTGCCGTATTGAAAAAATCTCCTACACCTGTGGATAATGCCCCAAAGGTGAAGCTGGAGCAGCCCCCTTAACGGCTGTCCTCTAAAATTTACAAGGTCTGGCGTCAAGTCCAAGACTCCGTAGTGGATCAAGACTATCTCTGCCGACAGAAAAAGATGAAGGTTCGGCAGGAGAAGGACTACTCTGTCAAGCCACCAAAAGTGACAGCTACTTGGGTACCCACTACAACGGCCCCCTCAACTTCGACCGCTCAAAAAAGAAGGAGGTCGGAGAAGATCCCTGTGTCTTTGGCAAATCGCAAAGACACTGAAGCTAAACGCCCCAAGTATGGGGGCATGGTGGTGCACACCGTTTATATGGCTTCCGGAAAGGAGGATAGCCGTGCTTCGATGGGTCACCGACCGTTCACCCGATCCATGACAAAAGCCCAGGAGCAACAACAGAAGCTTCAGGAAATGATGACTGCAATGGCTGCACTTACCGGGCCAAAAGAAAGCTCGGAGGCATCCTCGGATCAACGCCGGGAGCAAGAAACTGACGCTGACTTCCTACGCAGAGTCCTAGAAAAGAAGGACAGAGAAGCAGCAGAACAAGCAGCTAATATAAAACAAATGGCGCTTCTTTTCCAAGATATGGTAGGAATGATGTTATAGCAGGATCCTCCAGCTGAAGACCCTCCGACCATTACTGAAGAGGATAGAGGGGAGACATCCAATCCTCCTTCGGCTCTTTCAGCAGCCAAGGAGGAAACCATTTCCAAGGCCGCTCTGGATGACTATATAGCTCAGCAAATACGAGCTCATCAGGCGAGTGAAGCGGCTGAGCAAATTGTTAGAACCGAACGGCCCTATCCGAGCTGGTATGACCAAATCAGTTACCCTCCGGGATATACGATCCCTAAGTTTCACGTGTATAAAGGGACAGGGAATCCCCATCAGCATGTCGCTCAATTCAGGGCCTTATGCGGCAACACGAGAGGCGACAACAAACTGTTGCTTCGCCAATTCGTCGGCAACTTAACAGAAACAGCCTTTGAATGGTATTCGGAGCTACCTATCGACTCTGTTAAAACATTTGCGGAGATGGAGCTGCTGTTTACACAAAGATTCGCGAGCGCTAGTGAACGCACCCCGATAACAGCACTGATTAATGCCAGGGTAAAATCAGGCGAGACGTGGGTTCAATACGCAACACGATGGCGGAATCTATGGTCGAAGTGCGAACAACGCAGCGAAGAAGCACCTGCGGTAGGCATGTTCGTGGGCACTCTTGATCTGCAAGCGACCATCTCGCAATTCATGATGTTCTTCAAGCCAACTACTTTCCAGACCTTGATTGACAAGTTGGCCCAAATGGATCAGATGAATCATAGATCATCTCCTTCAAAGACGGACCCTCGGAATGAAAAGGGGAAAGGGAAAGCAACTTTCGTCGCTAATACTCAACAACAGTCGAGCAACTTAAAGCCGGTTGTCCGTCAAAACAATATGCGTCCACGCCCATCCCTCGAGGAGAGACTGGGACGTCCTTACTCGTTTCCTCAGGATAAAACGAGAAGACTGTTCGAGCTGGCAGTGCGCAACAGACTCATCAATCTGCCGAGTCCAAAGCGTCCGTTGCAGCCAGGCGATGTCAACGATCCCAATTATTGCCCTTACCACCAAACGGTAAGTCACCCGATCGAGAATTGCTTCGTCTTTAAAGGATAGATCGAAGATCAGTACCTACAAGGCAAGTTTGCGCTGTCCGAGAAGTGGAAAATAAACCCACCGCAACCGTACACTCCAAAGAAGACGGACACGCCGGGGGCAACTTGTTCTTTTGTTGAAGAAGCTCCATGGGAGGTCGTGCTGTCAGCCAAAACCAAAAAGATGCTGAATGATCTCCAGACATGCCCGGCGATCGGGTGGAAGAACTCGCTAGAACCCCAGATCGTCGAAGGGATGCTGAAGCCGCGCCCAACTCTAAAGATTGATGGTGAAGGCCCCAGCACTCACACCCAGCCGTCAAAATCTTCAAAGAAAAACAAGAAGAAATCCAATAAGCCCATGAAGCCTGGCGACAAGCGCACGGATTTGCAGAAACAGATTGACGCGCTGGAAGAGTAAAACCAGAAGGCGCGGATTCCAATCACGCTCCAAGAGTTCCTCAGCCACGTCTTCGAGGACGAAAATGATGGAGAAGACTCATCAGATGAATCTGAGGACTACGTAGCAAGTTGTCATGTGATCTCTCACTCATTGATAGATGATACAGAGGCTCCTTGCACCGAGAAACCAGGGGCGGGTCCTGAACCAGAACTTCTGTGGCCGTCAGACGAGATGATCGATGCCTTCCTGAACGAAGCCCGTCTTAAAAGCAAAGCCGATTGAGAGCACGAGATGGCCATATTCGAGAATGCTAAACGCCGGCGACTGGACAAAAGGGTCGAAACACTCCTACAGGATCAAAGTACATTCGACGCAAATGAAAGCAGGATCAAGACAAGGAAACGATTCGCCAAAGAGATATCGATGGGGATGAGGCTGCCCTCTTTGAGAGAAAAGTCTCTTGGTGGCATATATCTTGATGAAGCGGAAGTACATCCTAACTTCTGCTTATATCATCAGAAGATCGCACATCCGACTGACGACTGCAACTCCTTTAAGTGTTGGTGGCAAGGATATGTCGCTCACAGACAACACTTCAACATGACAATACGTGAAGCTCGCAGACAGCAGAAAAATGCGACAGATGAGCGTAAAAGAATTGCCGGCAATTGTCATAGGGTTGATCCCGAGGGACCGCGAGTTCTCACATTCGGGAGCAATTCCGACGAAAAAGTAGCCCTCGGTCCTCTTTTCAAGGAGTCCATCTCTAAAATGAAAGAGTTGAGGAGTTGCGAGAACATTCAGCCGTGCAATCGCACACTACCCGGAAAGAATCTCGGACCCGCAAACAAGGGATCGAACAAAAAGGATAAAGGGAAGGAAAAAACGGCCTTCGTCGTCAACGCTCAACAATAATCGAGTGGCCCTAGACCGGTTGTTCGCTAAAGCAACAAGCGGCAACCCCTCTATGAAAAGTTGAAACGTCCTTACTCATTTCCCCGGGATGAAACAAGGAGGCTGTTCGAACTAGCAGTGCGCGACAGGCTTATCACTCTACCGGAGCCGAAATGCCAGCTACAACTGAATGAGGTCAACAATCCTAATTGCTGCCCTTACCACCAAGTATTGGGCCATCCGATCGAAAATTGCTATATCTTCAAAAACTGGGTTGAAGACCAACACCAACAGGGCAAGTTCGCGCTATCCAAAAACTGGAAGGTGAGCCCGCCACAACCATACGCTCCGAGAAAGATAGATATGCCAGAGGCATCATGCTCATTCATAGGGAAGGCCTCCTGGACCAAAAAGTCCGGGAACTAAGAATCCGCCTCAAATATGGCAACGATAGACCGAAACGTCGTTAAACTAACAACGAACCACTATGTCCTAAAACTGGATATAGACCGAAACGTCGTTAAACTAACAACGGACCGCAGTGTCCTAAAACTTGCAAATGACCGAAACGTCGTTAAACTACTATCAACCCGCGGCATCCTCAGGCTGGCGTGGTAAAAAAAAAACGGTATGTCCATAAGCAAAATGGGCACGGATGAAAACCCGAAAGGGCTCCATGAGTAAAAACAGCAGGGCTACCGGCGAGTCTTATGAAAACCCGAAAGGGCGCAACCTCGTTAGAATAAAAAAAGAGGAAAGATTAAAAAAAAAGAAAAGAAAACGGTATGTCCATAAGCAAAATGGGCACGGATGAAAACCCGAAAGGGCTCTGTGAGTAAAAACGGCAGGGCTACCGGCGAGTGCTTGTGAAAACCCGAAAGGGCGCAACCTCGTTAAAAGACACTTACAGGGTCCTCTCGACCTTGTAAAGAGAAACCACCCGCGTGAGATCCTTACGACTCACAGGAAAACAACACACTTAGGGATCCCCACGATTCCTAAGGAGAAAATACACTTGCGAGATCCTCACGACTCGTAAGGAGAACTCTCTTATGGGACCCTCATGGCTCATAAGATTTGAAAGTCTTAAGTTACAGAAACCTAAATCTGTTCTTAAGCAAACCCCCCACAACCTTCGATATTTCCCTACAAGTGGCTGAATACTGACCCTTGTATACAATCCACGGGCGCGAATAAACATTTCCCCAGCAAAGTCCTACCCGTGACTAGGGATATGTTCGCATGGTGAACAACCCTTGTAAGTCCTCTCGACTTATAAGGAGAAAACCCTTTTGTAAGATCCTTACGACTTATAGGGGAATATGCACTTAGGAATCCTCACGATTCCTAAGGAGAAAACACACCTACGAGATCCTCACGACTTGTAGGGAGAAATACCTTTGTGAGACCCTTACGGCTCATGAAGTCAAAAACCTTAGTTGACAGAATCCTAACCCTGTTTACTAAGCCACCTTTGTTCGACATCGACAGAGGCAAATGATGATTCGCTCCTGGCGATATCCCAGTTGTAGCGATGCTGATGCCTAAATCGGTATCAAATTCCAGGCCCTTTTATGGCAAATGATGATTCGCTCCTGGCAATATTCCAGTCGCAGCGATGCTGATGCTAAGATGAGCATCAGATCCCAAATCCTATACTCGCGAGAAAAAATCAGTGAGCCAAAAAAAAATGCATATGAAATAGCCGAAATGATGGGGCAACTTGCAATAAAATCAGGAAGTAAAAATATATGCATACAAAAATAGCCAAAATGATTGGGCAACTCGCAATAAAAAGCAGTGAGTAAAAATAAAATAAATTGCCGAAATGATTGGGCACCGTGAAAAATAGCCGAAATGATTGGGCAATCGCGACCTTCGCGATATAAAAGCTGAAATGATAGAGCATCGCGGAAAGAATAAAAAAAATAATGAAAAAATGAAATTTTTTGCTCTACAGGTGAGATCACATCGATCCCTGTATACAATCCAGGGGCACAAACAAAGAGGGAACCATACCTTCCCAACAGGCTCCACCAGAAAGCGAAGCTAAATCTCGACGGTTCATAGACAACCCAGAGACAACCTCGACATTTGTCACAATATTACAGACATAATGTCAACAGACGAAGCAAAAATAAGATCCAGAGCTTTAGGGTCTCGACGTCAACATCGACAACCTAGAGATCACCAACGGCGTTTCTCCTCACTCCAATCAGATGCAGACGTGACGTCAACAATCGACCTCAGAGTCGCAATGAAACGGAACTATGGCAAAGTCCCTAGTTCCAAATCTCAATGGCCACATCTACAGCCTGGAGACCAACAACGGTGTGCCTCCTCATTCCAGCAGGACACAGATGTTACACCATCAAGCGGAGCGATGGCAAAATCCCAGCTTCACCTCAGCGTTCGTCTCGTTACAGCAGACGCAATGTCAACAACGGCGTTCCTTCGCAGTCCAGCAGGATGTAGATGCAACGTCAACCAAAGTCCCCATGGTCAAAAAGCGGAGTGATGGCAAAATCCCAGCTCCACCTCGACGTTCGTCTTGATACAGCAGACGAGATGTCACTACAGCGTCCTTCCTCCAACAGGATCCGGACACACCAAAGCAGATGAAGCAAAGGCCAAATTCCTAGCTTCAGGGTCTTGACGGTAAGTTATATAAAGCCTGAAAGACGATCGGAGATCATCCCACACCAGTGCGGAGTGGTCACCACCTCAACGTTCGTCTCGATACAGCAGACGCAACGTCACCAAAAGGAGCCACGGCAAAATCCCTGGTTCCAGATCTCGACGGTTCACCAGCAACCTAGAGACAACCACTACATTCATCTCGATACAGAGGACGCGATGCCAGCAAACGAAGCAAAGGCCAAATTCCTAGCTTTAGGGTCTTAAAGGCAAGTCACATAAAGCCTGAAAGACGATCGGAGATCATCTTGAACCAGTGCGGAGTGGTCACCACCTCGACGTTCGTCTCGACACAGCAGACGTGGCATCACCAAAAGGAGCCACGGCAAAGCCCCTACTCCAAATCTCGACGGTTCACCAACAACCTAGAGACAACCATGACATTTGTCTCGATACAGCAGATGCAATGCCAGCAAACGAAGCAAAGGCTAAATTCCTAGCTTCAGGGTCTTAAAGAAAAGTCACATAAAGCCAGAAAGACGATCGGAGATCATCTCGAACCAGTGCGGAGTGGTCACCACCTCGACGTTCGTCTCGATACAGCAGACGCAACATCACCAAAAGGAGCCATGGCAAAATCCCTAGTTCCAAACCTCGACGGTTCACCGGCAACCTAGAGACAACCACGACATTCGTCTTGATACAGAGGACGTAATGCCAGCAAACGAAGCAAAGGCCAAATTCCTAGCTTCAGGGTCTTAACGGCAAGTCATATAAAGCCTGAAAGATTATTGGAGATCATCCCACACCAGCGTGGAGTGGTTATGACTCATCGGGGCTCTCCAAAATGAGCCTAACCTCGAGTAAAAAGCGGCATGGCAAAATTCCTAAAGCTTGCTCTTCCGACGGTCAAACTGCCTAGGAGGATTGCTTGAAGACGTCTTGTCCAGCCCCATAAGGGATCGGGGACATGACAATCGCAAGGCTACTCGAACAGCAAAACTGCCTATCGAGGAATACATCAGCCGATGCGGCGGTACGACGGACAAAACCCTAAGTACCACAGACCCTAACGGATCTCTGTCATAAAGAGCAGAGGTTAACTGTGACGTTAGGACAATCTTGTGAGAAATGCTCGATTCGTCTCGACTCGTGAGGAAATTAGTGTCTTTGCGAGAAATGCTCGATTCGTCTCGACTCGTAAGGAGAAGACTTAGGCAGCGGGGATTAAAAAAACTTGTTTCCTAAGCACTGGGACCCTGCATGTCGATCCAAAATGGTCTCTTGCATACTATCCATGGGTAACACTCTCCAAAGTCGAATCTCGACAAAGAGGGAAACAACCGCTTACGGGTCCTCTCGACTCGTAGGAGGGAAAATTCTCTTATAAGATCCTTACGACTTATAAGAGAAAACACACTTAGGGGTCCTCACGACCCCTAAGGAGAAAATACACCTATGAGATCCTCTCGATCCGTAGGGAGAAAAGTCTTTGTGAGACCCTCACGGCTCATAAAGTTGAAAAGTCTTAGGCTACAAGGACCCTAAACTTGTCTCCTAAGCCTTCAATTCCATGGCTACTCATAACTTTGCACTACTTCATCCACGTATATACTTACGTGGGCAAAGTAGTGGGGGGCATTTGTTCCTGCCAAAAATTTCTGTGCAGAAGAGTCCAAGGTATCAGATGGCAGCGATACGCTTAAGGAAATGCGAGCCAGTATCTTCCGGCCTGTATTTTGATAAACTTCCAAAAGAGAAATAGCTAAATTCTGATGATATTGGAAGCATCTCGAAAAACCCTTCGATTTGATATATTATGGGCTTCATAATTCATCCGGGATCAAAAGTTATGAGAAAATATGCTATGCACTGTTCCCTGATTAAAAAATCAGGAATTACCTCAATGAGGTATCACGTGCTCACACGTGATCAATGGTCACGTGTTGACACGTGATAGTTAAAACATGAATAAAAACAGATGGCTGAAGAAGGACCCAATTGAGGTATCACGTGCTCACACGTGATCAATGGTCACGTGTTGACACGTGATAGTTAAAACAGAAATAAAAACAAATGGCTAAAGGAAATACCTCAACGAGGTATCACGTGCTCACACGTGACCAATGGTCACGTGTTGACATGTGATGGTTAAAACAACAACATAAACAAGCGGCTGTTAAAGGACTCAACTGGGGGTCACGTGCTCACACGTGACTGGCTTCGAAAGCCTTACAGTTTAATAGAATTAAATTCTAAAAGCTTCTAAATCTTTCCAAATGGAAAAGAATTATGGGGACCGTTGGATTAAAGATCCAAGGGTGATTAAAAATCATCAATTTATGGAAAAATCTTAGACAAGGAAAGATTTCCCCTAAATCTCACCGGAAATAACAAACATAATATCTTTGGATTTAAAATCCAACGGTGAATAAAATTCACTGAATGATCTAAAGGATCATATTAATGATGAAAACAAATCAAATCTTTCAGTGAGAGATTCACAAAACAAATTGATTCTTTTCCTTCTCGTATAAATAGGAGCCAAGAAAAGAAGAGAAGGGACCCTTTTTAGAGAGAAAAACAGAGAGAGGAGAATTTAATTCTCAAAAAAAAAAGAAAGGAGAATTTAATTCTCAACAAAAGAAAACCCTAGGTGAGAAAAGAAAGGGGATTAAAACTTCAATAAAGAGAATTTAATTCTCAATCCAAGAGTTTAACTCTTATACAAAAAAGAACTTAGTTCTTCTTCTGGTTGAAGATCTGCACAGAGCACATCTCCCCATAAGTTGAGAATTTAATTCTCATCGGGTCGAGATCCTGCCATGCAGATCCTAAACTTAGAAGGGGAATTGAGTTATGAGAATTTAATTCTCCCAAAACAAAACTAGGGTTTAACCCTATATAAGAATTTAATTCTTTTACATATTTAGGAATTTAATTCCTTTTAAAAGAAATTAGGGTTTTACCCTAAATAAGAATTTAATTCTTAATCTTACAGAGAATTAAATTATTAAAATAAAATGAAGAGACTTAAAAGATCTCCATGCATGCAAAAGACCAATGTCACGTGTCCCCACGTGACCCTTGAAAAGATCCCTGAAGAAAAGAACTTTGAGGCAATGCCTCACGTGCTCCCACGTGACCTACAAAATACAGGAAGAAAAAGCAAAGGAAATATGAGCTTTGGGCGCTCTCATGTGTCCCCACGTGACCCCTTAGCGAGTGCTTTAATGATCAGTGCATAAATCTCTATCACGTGCCAACACGTGATGCTCAAAAGATGGAGAAGTGTTTACCACTTAATTGCAGAACGAAGAAAAGGGATCTGGTCCCACCTTTGGGCGCTCTCATGTGTCCACACGTGACCCAACTTTCTTTAGTGTTTATGTCACGACCCGCAAAGTATGGAACGCGACCGACACTTAAGTTACGAAACGTCTCAAGGCGTCCGTAAAATAAGTAAGCCGAAGACCAGAATACAAAACCCAATCAAGATTTTAGAGTGAAGGAAAACCAATTTATTTAAAACACTTTACACCAATAAACCACATCAAGTCCGTTTTAAACAACTTTTCCTTTTACCAAAAATTCCAGCAGAATTTCCTTTGAAAAACGAGCCCCAAAACGGGTACAAAAGGAATATAAATGAATAACAGAAATATGACATCCCCAAGCGGGAGCTAGCTCTTCGCCTTAAGGCGGTCACAAATCCCACGCAATGTAAAATACAATGTGCATAAGTAAGCATGAAAGCACAGATAACATAATATGTCGACTCGAGTGAGCTCGACCCCCAATATAACATATCATCCATAAGTCTCACAACCTCGTCTCTAGGTCAATATACAGTAATCCAAATAAACTGGTACAACTGAAATAATAGTAGCAGATGGAGTACTCTAGATACAATGAATATATAAGGTGGTACAAAATGATAACAACCCACCTATGAGCAAAAGCCTCGAGTCCAGGCAAAAAGAGGAAAAGAGGCAAAAGTGTCCGCCGCTGTAGTGCTGACGGAACGGACCTGCAGAAAAGCTGTGGCACAACGGGGGTGAGTTGCCAGCTCGTGAGTAATAAATAACATCTACTAAGGCTATCGCATGCATGCACACAAGTATCCTAGCACCCATAAAACAGGTATGGCTATATGTACTAACAGGTATGTATGCATCATCAGTGTACTAACGAGTATGTATGTCACATGGATGTACTAACAGGTATGTATGCTATATGTGTCAACTCAAGATCTCAACATGTAAGTACAAGAACCATTCTTTCTTTGTTTTTTTGAAACTCTTTTCAAATACCAGCAAAATATCTATGAAATCAATAAATCAGTGTCCAGCAACGACACCTCAAAACTGTCTCAATCTCATATATCCATGTCAAGTATCTCTGGCCTCAGCCGTCCGGCTGATCCATGTCAAATATCCATATCTCAATCTAGCGGTCATGGTCGGTATCCTCTGGATATCCGCCATGCCAAATGAAGTCACCGGTAGGTAATCCGTTCTCTGCCAGGCTCAACGCCATCTCCTGCGATCTTCTTTCCCCGGGGTACCGTACCGGGCCCACCATATACCCGAGACGGTTCATCCACCTCCTCGAAACGGGACTCGAAAACCATAGCAAACTCATGGTGGACGACACTTTACATCACTAGAAAACCGCAACTTTTATATTTTAAAGATTATAAGTTTGAAATCTTGCGGCTTTCCTCCGAAATCCAGAAATATCATAAATCTCATGAAATCATCATGGGTGCATATGTCAATGATAATGAATGCATATGGTATCAATTTGCAATTGTATGATTTATACTAGGCATGAGCAAATGATATAGTGATATATATGCACGGGAATAGCAATTCTTATGATTTCGTTTTAAATATTTATTGCAATAGAACAAGTCTAAGCAATTAACATGTTTCAGATTTATAGTTATCTAGTGTCGTGACATGGCAATTACCAGGGTGTGTGTGTCTACATGAATAGTGCTCGTGCTGCATGTAAAAACCTGGTAATGGTGCATGTGTCCTACAAATGAGTTTTGCGTATATGGGTACAACATATAGATCCTAACTGCAGCAAATATCATGCAAGTCACAAGTAAATATCAAAGTTTACTATTTTCAAGTTTACTAAATCTATCGGGCGACTCGCGCCATCCAAACGATCGTCCCCCGTAGATGTTAAATCTACTCACCCATGATCCCGTGCTAGGTGTGTCCGACCACCTGCTTCCCTTTCTTTGCTGTGCTCGAAGTCCCCGCCGGCGAACCTAGAATTTACAAAAGTCACACATATTAGGAAAATCCTGCAAAAACACGATATATCGATAAAAAGGATATGCGTGCGTGAAACTAAAACACGCGTGCACACGACACGTCGCGACGCACACAAACCCACCTGAGCCTACTCTGACACGCTGTGTCGCGCAGCGCGCCACGGAACCACGCGTATCACGCGCGTGTCGCACGAGACTTAAAACATCGAAAACACGCTATTAGTTACAGATTTTGCCTCTGGACCTAACTTAAAAAGTTGCAAGTACCAGCAGACTAATCTACCCATAAGAACCCTACACCCAAAAATCCAATACCCCACCCCCTACTCTGTGTGTGTGTCTCTGCTAAGGTCACTGTGCTACAGTCTTCACAATTTTATTTATAAGGGCTCGGGTCAACAGCAGAATTTACAGAGGCTAAAAGTCGCTAAAACTGTTAAATTACGCCAAGTCGGATAAATCGGGTATCATATGAAATCTAGAACCAAACTTGGGTGTTTTTATGCTGAAATGATGGCTGAAAAGCTGATTCAGGGTGTTTTTGGGGCTGAAAAGCTGATTCAGGGTGTTTTTGTGCTGAAATGATGGCTGAAAAGCTAATTCAGGGTGTTTTTGTGCTGAAATGATGCTGCTGCAGTCCCAAGCTGATGCAGTGAAGGTTGTGGTGTTGTGTTGATGTTTTGTTGGGGCTGAAGCAGCTGCTGTTTCAGCAGTTGGTGCTGATGTGGGCTTGAGTGAGAGGGTGATGGGTATACTAAAAGTTGTGAAATGAAAATGGAGGTGACACATCCTTAAAGTCATCATTCTTCCTCTTACAAACAAAAGCTATCATGATACACATCACATCCTTCTCTCTCTCTCTCAAGCAAGTCAACCTACACCCTAAACACCCTTGGTCAAAACCAAAAACCTTTAATTAACCTAATTAGCCTAATCAAGTGTGTTAGACCACCATGGTTAGCTTAAACATGGTTAACCCACAAGCTCAATTATATGGCAAACCTTAGTCTTAACCCTAGTTAACGTGCACAAGTGTGTGTGGTCGAGATAAAATCCTACTAAAATAACCATAAAACCAGATAAATTACTAGAATCCCGTTTTGGTAAACTTTTTTTTTTACCAAAACCCCCACATTAACACACAATTACCACTAACCCTAAACTCAGGTGTTACAGTCTTCCCCCCTTAAGAAAATTCGTCCCCGAATTTTTAAAAATATGCAACTACGCGTACCTTTAAACAGATGAGGGAATTTCTTCCGCATCTCTCCCTTGGCCTCCCAAGTGATCTCCTCACTGTTCGGGCTGTGCCAAAGAACCTTTACTGACGGTAGAACCTTTGATTGAAGTTTCTTCACCTGCCGATCCAATATCTCAACTGGGTGCATGGTGAACGAAAAGTCGGGCTCAAGCTGAACGGTCTGATGCTGAATCGTGTGGGAAGGGTCATGAAGATATCTACGTAGCATCGACATGTGGGAGACGGGGTGGACATATGGAAAGCTGGGTGGAAGTGCTAAACGATATGCAACAGCGCCGATGCGCTCGAGGATCTCGATAGGACCTACGAATCTAGGGCTAAGCTTTCCCTTTCGTCCAAATCGCATCACGCCCTTCATCGGAGAGACCCTCAGAAAAACATGGTCGCCAACCGCGAACTCTAATCTGCGACGACGCCTGTCTGCATACGATTTATGCCTGCTCTGAGCTGCTCTCATCCGGTCTCGAATCAACTGCACTTTCTCGGTCGTCTCCTGCACGATCTGCGGCCCAAAAATACTGCTCTCGCTCAGCTCAGTCCAACAGACGGGCGATCTACATCTCCTCCCATACAAGACCTCGAAAGGTGCCATCTGGATAGTATCCTGGAAGCTATTGTTGTAGGAGAACTCCACTAGAGGTAAATGACGATCCCAGCTACCACCAAAGTCCAAAACGCACGCTCTGAGCATGTCTTCGAGAGTCTGAATAGTCCGCTCTGATTGTCCGTCGGTCTACGGATGAAATGCTGTGCTGAAGCTCAAGCTGGTGCCCAATGCCTCCTGAAGTCTCTGCCATAGTCGGCTGGTAAACTGGGTGCCTCGATCTGATACTATACAAGTTGGTACGCCATGCAACCGCACGATCTCGTCGATGTAAATCTGGGCATACTGAGCAAAACTGAAAGTGGTCTTCACTGGCAGGAAGTGAGCCGCTTTCGTCAATCGATCCACGATCACCCAAATGGAGTCGTACCCTCGACTGGTCCTGGGTAGACCCACAACGAAGTCCATCGAAATCTGCTCCCATTTCCACTCCGGAATGGGCAAAGGCTGCAACTCTCCTGATGGCCTCTGGTGCTCGGCCTTGACTTGTTGACAAGTCAGGCATCTTGATACGAAGTCTGTGACGTCCCTCTTCATCCCGTCCCACCAATAGACATCTCTTAAGTCGCGGTACATCTTGGTGGAACCTGGATGAACGCTGTATGTGGATCTATGCGCCTCCTCAAGAATCTTACATCGCAGTCCCTCCGAATCTGGTACGCACAATCAAGTTCCAAATCATAGTACTCCCTGATCGTCGATCGTGAACTCTGAATCTCTGCCCTGCCTAATCTGCTCCATGATCTCTGAAAGACGGTCATCACTGGGCTGTGCCTCTCAAATGTGGTTAAGTAACTGCGGACGTGCACGAACATGCGCAAGTTGTCCCCTTGTCAGAGTGAACTCGAACTCAACTCGGCTGTCGCATAAAATCTGCCAATCTGCTGATGACTGCCTCTGCACTGCGTGCAAACAGGATAGACTACCCCCGGGCCTCCTGCTCAAAGCATCTGCCACTACATTCGCCTTGCCCGGGTGGTACAAGATCTCACAGTCATAGTCTTTCACCAGCTCCATCCAACGATGCTGTTTGAGGTTCAGGTCTCGCTGCTGAAATATATACTTTAAGCTCTTGTGGTCAGTGAATATTTGGCACGACTCGCCGTATAGGTAATGTCGCCATATCTTTAGTGCAAAGACCACTGCAGCCATTTCCAAATCGTGAGTGGGGTAGTTCTATTCATGTTTCTTCAATTGCCGCGAAGCATACGCGATCACCCTGTCATGCTGCATCAATACGCATCCTAACCCCACCCGCGAAGCGTCACAATAAACCACGAATCCGCCTGATCCTGAAGGCAATGACAATATCGGCGCCGTAGTCAAACAAGTCCGTAGCTGCTGAAAACTGTGTTTGCACTCCCCCGTCCAAACGAAAGGAACTCCCTTCCGGGTCAAACCGGTCAAAGGTGCAGCAATACGGGAGAAATCCTGAACGAATCGCTTGTAGTAGCCAGCCAGGCCTAGAAAACTACGGATCTCCGTAACCGATGTCGGTCTGGGCCACTGCTGAACAGCCTCGATCTTCTTCGGGTCCACACATATGCCATATCTCGTAATCACGTGACCCAAGAAACCAACGCTGTCCAACCAGAAAGCACACTTGGAAAATTTTGCAAAAAGCTGGTGCTCCCTCAAAATCTGCAAAGTAATCTGCAAATGTTGCTCGTGCTCCTCTCGGCTCCGGGAATACACCAAAATATCATCAATGAACACTATGATGAACAAGTCAAGATACGGCCTGAAGGTACGGTTCATCAAGTCCATGAATGCTGCTGGGGCGTTGGTCAGTCCGAACGACATCACCAGAAACTCATAGTGGCCATAGCGTGTATGGAAAGCTGTCTTCGGTATATCCTCCTGTCGGACTCGCAGCTGATGGTATCCTGATCGCAAGTCGATCCTAGAAAAATAACCCGCACCCTGAAGCTGGTCGAACAAATTATCAATGCGCGGTAACGGATATCTGTTCCGCACGGTAACCTTGTTCAGCTGGCGGTAATCGATGCATAAGCGCAAACTTCCGTCCTTCTTCTTGACAAACAGGACCGGAGCACCCCATGGAGAAACACTGGGTCGAATAAGTCCCTTATCTAACAAATCTTGCAGCTGAACCTTCAACTCTCTAAGCTCCGCCGGGGCCATCCGATAAGGCGGTATAGAAATAGGCCCCGAGGCGGGAATCAAATCAATACAGAACTCGACATCGCGCTCAGGCGGCAGTCCTGGCAGCTCATCAGGGAAAACATCGGGGAACTCGCATACAATCGAAACCTGGTCCAATGGAATATCTGTAGCTCTAGTATCACAAACATAGGCTAGAAATCCCCGACATCCCTTCCTCTACAGCTGATAAGCGCGAAGAGAAGAAATCAATATGCGAGGGGCGGCACCACGGTCCCCCTGCACAACAAAAGCCGACTCGCCGGGAAAACAAAATCTAACTGTCTTCTTGCGGCAGTCCACCGATGCATAGCACGTGGCTAACCAATCCATGCCCAAAAGAACGTCGAAGTCCAAAATCTCCAGAAGGATCAAGTCGACAGGCAGCTCTCGTTCGCCAATACGAACGGTATAGGATCGGAACACGTGCCTAGCAACAAATGACTCTCCCACGGGAGTGGTCATAACAAGCGGCTGATCAAGCAAACCGGACTCTCTACCCAAACTCGGCACGAAGTGTGTGGAAACGTATGAGTGCGTGGATCCGGGATCAAACAACACGTGTGCATCAACAGAGCATACTGATAGGGTACCTGTAACGACGGCATTGGATGCCTGCGCATCCTGGGGTGTCAACGCAAATACTCGGGCCTGACCTCCTCCAATAGCGGGCTGACCTCGGCCTCTGCCTCTACCTCCTCGTCCTCTCTGGATCGGTCCGCCGCGTCCACGGCCTCTGGGTGCACCTAACTGGTGTGGAGCATCGTCCGTGGCAGGAAGTAGAGCTCTCTGAGGAGGGGGCGGTGATGGTGGTAGGGTCACATGAGGAATTGTCGCCGCTCCCTGTCGTCTCGCTGGACAATCTCTAACACGATGGTGCAGACTCCCGCACCCATAACATCCTGGCGACGCCTGCTGTCCCTGTGGATACGAACCATACAGCCGACCTCGTCCAAACCCCTGCCGGCCCTATCTCTTGGAAAGAATCTGGCATGCTGCCTCTGATCTGGCGTGCCGGTACGAATCCTCTTCGGCCTGGGAACGGCCGAAGTCGCTGAAATACGTGCCTCCATCCGCAACGCCGTATCCATAGCCGCTGAATAGGTATCGAAATGCTGGGCGCCAATGGCAAGATATAGCTGGGCATCCAGTCCCTGTATGAACCTCTTCACCCTCTTCGCTTCGGTATCCACCAGATACGGAGCATATCGGGACAACTGTGTAAACTGGACGTCATACTCAGACACCGTCATCCCTGGAGTCTTGATCAAGGCCTCGAAACTACGAGCTCTGGCGTCACGAACGCTCTCCAGAAGGAAACGGGCTAGAAAGACTGCTGTGAACTTGGTCCAGATCATGGGCGGTAGACCTGCAGCTCGACCTCTCAAAACTGACTCCCACCATATCTGTGCGAGACCCTCTAGTCGGAAACTCGCAAGTTCTACCCAGCGATCATCAGAACATCTCAGCGAACGGCAGATCCTGGCCAAACTGTCAAGGAACGTCTGCGGGTCCTTTGCTGCATCGGTACCCGTGAAGACTGGAGGTCTCAGCCTCATGAACTCCTGTAGCGAAACCGGAATAGCCACGGTGGTAGTAGTAGGAGCAGGTATCATAGTAGTCTGGGATGTAGTAGGTACGTCCTCCGGCCTCGGTGCACGACTGGCCGCGACTAAGAATCCCATCATCTGACGTAGCTCCTGCATGCTTCCCATCATCTGTCGCAGCTGCTCCATACCAGTCTCAAGCTTATCCATACGGCCTGGGGAAGGCGGATCAGTCTGTCCCTGCGGCGTAGGTATACCACCCTGCTCAGTCCTAGTCTCGGACGAGCCAGCTCGAATCTCGTCTCGGGCGGCAGCCCTCTGCGCTCTGGTAGCCCTCTGCGGCATAGTGACTGGTACAGGAAACAGGACAATAAGAACGGTGCAATAGAATCGAAGGATACATGGAATTGAAGAAGGAATTTCAAGCAAGTATATCCTAAAGTCACTTAGGCGGAGTACCGTATCGCAAGTATGCCGCGGACATACGTACGCTACGCTACCCTGCTTAAGTCACTTACCCCATCTACTAAGGGCCATCCTACACTCAGAAAGGTGAAACCTATCGCTCTGATACCAACTTTGTCACGACCCGCAAAGTACGGAACACGACCGACACTTAAGTTACGAAACGTCTCAAGGCGTCTGTAAAATAAGTAAGCCGAAGTCCAGAATAAAAAACCCAATTAATATTTTAGAGTGAAGGAAAACCAATTTATTTAAAACACTTTACTCCAATAAACTACATCAAGTCCGTTTTAAACAACTTTTCCTTTTACCAAAAATTCCAGCAGAATTTCCTTTGAAAAACGAGCCCCAAAACGGGTACAACAGGAATATAAATGAATAACAGAAATATGGCATCTCCAAGCGGGAGCTAGCTCTTCGCCTTAAGGCGGTCACAAATCCCACGCAATGTAAAATACAATGTGCATAAGTAAGCAAGAAAGCACAGATAACATAATATGTCGACTCGAGTGAGCTCGACCCCAAATATAACATATCATCCACAAGTCTCACAACCTCGTCTCTAGGTCAATATACAGTAATCCAAATAAACTGGTACAACTGAAATAATAGTAGCAGATGGAGTACTCTAGATACAATGAATATATAAGGTGGTACAAAATGATAACAACCCACCTATGAGCAAAAGCCTCGAGTCCAGGCAAAAAGAGCAAAAGAGGCAAAAGTGTCCGCCGCTGTAGTGCTGACGGAACGGACCTGCAGAAAAACTGTGGCACAACGGGGGTGAGTTGCCAGCTCGTGAGTAATAAATAACATCTACTAAGACTATCGCATGCATGCACACAAGTATCCTAGCACCCATAAAACAGGTATGGCTATATGTACTAACAGGTATGTATGCATCATCAGTGTACTAACGAGTATGTATGTCACATGGATGTACTAACAGGTATGTATGCTATATGTGTCAACTCAAGATCTCAACATGTAAGTACAAGAACTATTCTTTCTTTGTTTTTTTGAAACTCTTTTCAAATACCAGCATAATATCCATGAAATCAATAAAATCGGTGTCCAGCAACGACACCTCAAAACTGTCTCAATCTCATATATCCATGTCAAGTATCTCTGGCCTCAGCCGTCCGGCTGATCCATGTCAAATATCCATATCTCAATCTAGCGGCCATGGTCGGTATCCTCTGGATATCTGCCGTGCCAAATGAAGTCACCGGTAGGTAATCCATCCTCTGCCAGGCTCAACGCCATCTCCTGCGATCTTCTTGCCCCAGGGTACCGTACCGGGCCCACTATGTACCCGAGACGGTTCATCCACCTCCTCGAAACGGGTCTCGAAAACCACAGCAAACTCATGGTGGACGACACTTTACATCACTAGAAAACCGCAACTTTTATATTTTAAAGATTATAAGTTTGAAATCTTGCGGCTTTCCTCCGAAATCCAGAAATATCATAAATCTCATGAAATCATCATGGGTGCATATGTCAATGATAATGAATGCATATGGTATCAATTTGCAATTGTATGATTTATACTAGGCATGAGCAAATGATATAGTGATATATATGCACGGGAATAGCAATTCTTATGATTTCGTTTTAAATATTTATTGCAATAGCACAGGTCTAAGCAATTAACATGTTTCAGATTTATAGTTATCTAGTGTCGTGACATGGCAATTATCAGGGTGTGTGTGTCCACATGAATAGTGCTCGTGCTGCATGTAAAAACCTGGTAATGGTGCATGTGTCATACAAATGAGTTTTGCGTATATGGGTACAACATATAGATCCTAACTGCAGCAAATATCATGCAAGTCACAAGTAAATATCAAAGTTTACTATTTTCAAGTTTACTAAATCTATCGGGCGACTCCTGCCATCCAAACGATCGTCCCCCGTAGATATTAAATCTACTCACCCGTGATCCCGCGCTAGGTGTGTCCAACCACCTGCTTCCCTTTCTCTACTGCGCTCGAAGTCCCCGCCGGCGAACCTAGAATTTACAAAAGTCACACATATCAGGAAAATCCTGCAAAAACACGATTTATCGATAAAAAGGATACGCGTGCGTGAAACTAAAACGCGCGTGCACACGACATGTCGCGACACGCACAAACCTACCAGAGCCTACTTTGACACGCTGTGTCGCACAGCGCGCCACGGAACCACGCGTATCACGCGCGTGTCGCACGAGACTTAAAACATCGAAAACACACTATTAGCTACAGATTTTGCCTCTGGACCTAACTTAAAAAGTTGCAAGTACCAGCAGACTAATCTACCCATAAGAAGCCTACACCCAAAAATCCAATACCCTACCCCCTACTCTGTGTGTGTGTCTCTGCTAAGGTCACTGTGCTACAGTCTTCACAATTTTATTTATAAGGGCTCGGGTCAACAGCAGAATTTACAGAGGCTAAAAGTCGCTAAAACTGCTAAATTATGCCAAGTCGGATAAATCGGGTATCATGTGAAATCTGGAACCAAACTTGGGTGTTTTTGTGCTGAAATGATGGCTGAAAAGCTGATTCAGGGTGTTTTTGGGGCTGAAATGGTGGCTGAAAAGCTGATTCAGGGTGTTTTTGTGCTGAAATGATGGTTGAAAAGCTGATTCAGGGTGTTTTTGTGCTGAAATGATGCTGCTGCAGTCCCAAGCTGATGCAGTGAAGGTTGTGGTGTTGTGTTGATGTTTTGTTGGGGCTGAAGCAGCTGCTGTTTCAGCAGTTGGTGCTGATGTGGGCTTGAGTGAGAGGGTGATGGGTATACTAAAAGTTGTGAAATGAAAATGGAGGTGACACATCCTTAAAGTCATCATTCTTCCTCTTACAAACAAAAGCTATCATGATACACATCACATCCTTCTCTCTCTCTCTCAAGCAAGTCAACCTACACCCTAAACACCCTTGGTCAAAACCAAAAACCTTTAATTAACCTAATTAGCCTAATCAAGTGTGTTAGACCACCATGGTTAGCTTAAACATGGTTAATCCACAAGCTTAATTATATGGCAAACCCTAGTCTTAACCCTAGTTAACGTGCATAAGTGTGTGTGGTCGAGATAAAATCCTACTAAAATAACCATAAAACAAGATAAATTACTAGAATCCCGTTTTGGTAAACTTTTTTTTTATACCAAAAACCCCACATTAACACACAATTACCACTAACCCTAAACTCAGGTGTTACAGTTTAACACTGATTGTCTTTTAGTATTTAACACTAGTTTGAGAGTTCTATCTCCAGTGTTTAACACTGTTGTTCTTTAGTGTTTAACACTACTTTTAGCCAAATTTGCTAATTCTCCAGAGGCAAAGGTCCCTCCTCCAAATGAATCTCAAAATTGAGAAAATCAAAGACAAAATGTTGTCAGAGCCCCCAAACCTCTGTTTGGCACTGCTGAATGATGAGGGGTTGAACCCAGACAAATGTCTAATGGCCCAAAGGGCCAATATTTCAAACATAATTGGACTTAGCCCAAATTGGCCATAAGTCCTCAAATCATCTTGAACTGAGCACATCCGCTCTTTCAACCAACTCATTGGTTCAAGGGTACATCTCTGAACTCCTCTGATATTTGTCGTTGTAATCCTTCAACGTCTTCAGAGAGGTGATGGGTCCCGACAACCATACATTTTATGGACCACTATGTCCTTAAACTGGTATTGGACCACCATGTCCTTAAACTGGCAATGGACCACCATGTCCTTAAACTGGCAACGGACCACCATGTCCCTAAACTGGAACAATAGAGCCCTAAATGCTCTTTGTCGGATCCAAACGATCCCGTTAAGTTGATCTTAGTCGTGAGATTAGGCTAACGTATCCTTAACAAACGTTTAAGTTGATCTTAGCCTCAAACATGGCTAACGTGTCCTTAAACTAATATCCGTCCCCAAAATGAGAATGTTGGACCACTATGTCCCTAAACTGGAACAATAGAGCCCCCCTAAATGCTCTTTTGTCGGATCTAAACGATCCCGTTTAAGTTGATCTTAGTCTCAAATATGGCTAATGTATCCTTAAACCTTCAAATAGACTTTAGTCCCAAATTGGACTATAGGTCCCCCAATCAACTTTGGTTCAAGGGTACATCTCTGAACTCCTCTGACACCTGTCGTTGTAATCCTTCAACGTCGTCAGAGAGGTGACGGGTCCTGACGGCCATATGTTAAATAGACCACTACATCCCTAAACTGGAACAATAGAGCCCAAATGCTCTTTTGTCGGATCTAAACGATCCCGTTAAGTTGATCTTAGTCTCAAATTGGACCAACGTATCCTTAACAAACGTTTAAGTTGATCTTAGTCTCAAAAGAGGCTAACGTATCCTTAAACCCAAACCCCCAAACCTTAATCTAAGATAATACGGATTTGGACTAGTCCACGCCCTACGGGCGACGACATGACTCAGTCTCCGTATACAATCCAAGGGCAACCAAACATAAAACAAACACACACGACACGAAGTGACCAGCTGGAGAAGGAGAAAGTTGTTACCGCAATGCGGTAGCGTAATTAACTGCAGGGGCTTGCGCCTGCAGGGAAGAGCGTCCCCACAATCAAAAACCCCTCAAGCGAGGGGGAATCTAACGAAGTCTGCTACATCGGACGCATCCATTTAAACCTTCGATACATGGTGCCATAAATCAACTTGGCATTTTCGGAGAGGTGGACGGATAGCACCAATTAGCATATGCCCCGAATCTCAGGCAAAGACGTCCATGTCTTGGCCGTCTTTCGGAGGGGAACGGTAGATATTGGATATTCATATGTAGCATAGATAGATGCGTTGGTTTGGGACAGTCGTACTGCTTTGTTGGCCAAAGTCAAGAGTAGGTATGGGTGGGTTCAAATTAACCTGGAAAATGATGGGTAGAACTTGACATTTGACTTATGATTTGTTGGCCAAAGTCAAGGTCATAAGAGCATGGGGCAAAAATCCACATCGAGAGTTTCTAAAGAAACTGAAACTTGCTAGTGTTGCATACCATTTGGAGTGTGATGATTTTGGTAGGATTCCTTCAGCTTTATCACACGATGATATTTGGATCCCGATCCTACTGTGAGTATATGCTACTCCTCGGGAAACTTTCTCACTTAACGATTAATGCTATAAATCAAGTAGGTGTCTAAAAAGGTGTTAGCGGGGCTACGCCCACAGGGAAGAGAGGTTATTTAATTAAGGAACTTCGCAAAAGCGTCGTAAAACCTCCCTTGAAGTACCAACACCGGCCTGGCTGAATGGTTAAGCAAGTATTGTACGGTGAGATCAATCCCGACTAATTATTCTTTTATGGTTTGAGGAAGGATTCGAGAAACAGTGGGAGCCATCCTGTTTAGACAAACTAAAAACCACTCTAAACTTTCAAGAGCATCATGCTAAAGTGTTTCTTCTCTCTCTCTCCTAATTGCAGCGACCAAACATCATGACGGGTCTTAAGTTACTATTAGATAAAAATATACTGACAGGGACAAACTACAAAGATTGGCTCAGGAATGTCAAAATGGCAATCACTTATGACAAGTTGGGGTATCTCCTTACCACTAAAGCCCCCACCGTCCCAGGTCCAGAATCCAGTGTCGCGGATAAGGAAATCCGTAAGACCTGGGAGATTGACTGCGCGAAGGCCTAGTGCCTCGTGCTTGCCTCTATGGACAATGAACATCAGAGGAGGCACGAGAATATGGACCTTGAATCCATATTTCTCCATACTAAGGAACTATATGGAGAGCAATCCCGTATCGCCAGATACGAAACCTTGAAAAAGCTATTTCAAGCGGAGTTGGCCGTCGGATCATCTGTAGCGGAACACGTGCTTAAGATGATTGGCTACATTAAGGAGCTAGCGAACCTCGGGACCACGTTAGAGAACGAGCTCTACACTGACTTGATTCTCCAGTCCCTTCCTTCCACCTACGTCCAGTTTATCCTGAACTTCAACATGCAAGGAAATGAAGTTGAACTTCCGGAACTCCTCAACATGTTGAGGAGTGTAGAGGGCACCCTACAGAAAGTCAGGAAAACACCCGCTTTGTTTGTTGGAGGAGCTTCCTCTTCTAGGTCCAAGGCGAAAGCCAAAGGAAAGAAGAAGAAGGCCCCCACCAAACCAAGGGACGGTGTTACTAAGGTGGAAGCCAAGGGAAAGGCAAAGGTAGCAAAGGTAGCGGGACAGATTCTGGGGAAGGAAGAATGCTTTTATTGTCATAAGAAAGGACACTGGAAGAAAGATTGTAGGGCTTGGAAGGCCAAGAACCAGGACCCGAAGCAAGTTGTGGCTTCGGCTTCAAGTGTGTATGTTATTGAAAACTGTCTGTCAATCAACTCTACTTCCTGGGTATTGGATACCGGATTAGGATCTCATATCTGTAATTCTTTGCAAGCATTGAGAAGGCGTAGAGCTTTGAAGGCAGATGATATGACCCTCAGAGTTGCAAACGGAGCAAGCATGGATGCTGAGTCCGTGGGGGACTATCACTTAGGGTTGACAGATGGACGTGTTTTGGTTTTGCGCAACTGTTATTTTGTACCCAGTTCGACTTGTAATATCATATCTGTATCTTTAATGTCTAAAGAAGGTTATGATTTTGAATTTGTAAGCAATGTTATAAACATTCACCTTAATCATGTTTTGATTGGGTCGGGTACATTAAGCAACGGGATATACGTATTAAACCAACCGTAGATTTTCAATATCCAGAATACACACAAAAGAAAGTCTCCAGAATTAAATCGTGCTTTCTTATGGCATTGTAGACTGGGTCACATCAATGAAACACGATTGACTAAATTACATAAAGAGGGATATTTGGATCCGTTCGAATATCAGTCTTATGCAACTTGTCAATCTTGTCTCATAGGAAAGATGACAAAGACTCCGTTTACTGGACACGGAGTAAGAGCGAGCGAGCTCTTGGGACTCATACACAGCGATGTATGTAGTCCAATGTCTACACATGCGCGAAGTGGTTATTCTTATTTCATTACTTTTACGGATGATTTTTCAAGGTATGGACATGTCTTCTTAATGAAGCATAAATCTGAAGCCTTTGAAAAATTCCAGGAATACAAGAATGAAGTAGAAAACAAACAGACAAAAGTATCAAGACACTGAGATCTGATCGACGTGGTGAATACTTGAGTGTCGAGTTCCTGGATTACCTAAAAGAGAATGGAATTCTCTCTCAACTTACTCCTCCATACACACCACAACACAATGGTGTATCGGAGAGACGGAACCGAACCCTATTGGATATGTTACGTTCCATGATGAGCAACGCTGAGTTACCGCGATCTTTCTGGGGATATGCACTAGAATCAGCTGTATATCTTTTGAACCGGGTTCCTACTAATTCAGTGCCTACCACACCATATCAGATATGGAGTGGGAAGAAACCTTATCTTAAACACATTAAGACATGGGGATGTCCAGCTTTTGTCAAAAAGTAGCATACGGACAAACTCGATGCACGCTCAGTACAGTGCAAGTTTGTAGAATATCCAAAGAACTCTAAGGGATATTTCTTCTATTACGCAGAGGAACAAAAGGTATTTGTTTCTCGTCATGCCTGCTTCTTGGAAACTGAATTTTTAGAAAATCAGATAAGTGGGAGCACAATAGAACTGGAAGAAATTCCAGAACCACGAGCTATTACTGAAAACTTAGCAGAACCAGAAGGTTCGAAAGGACAGGACATTCCTGCGCCGCTCCGTAGGAGTAGTAGGTTTTCTCATCCACCTGAGAGATACTACGGTTTTCTCATAGACGGGGATAGAGAGGATTGCATCATTGATAATGATGAGCCGACTAGCTTCCAGCAGGCCATTCAGAGCACTGACTCGGTAAAATGGCTGGATGCAATGCGGACCGAGATGGAGTCCATGTACACCAACAAAGTATGGACTTTGGACATTGCTCCAGAAGGGGTAAAACCCGTAGGCTGCAAATGGATCTTCAAAAGGAAGATTGGTGTAGATGGACAGGTTGAGACCTATAAGGCTAGACTTGTTGCAAATGGTTTTCGTCAAAGACCTGGTTTGGACTATGACGAAACCTTTTCTCCAGTGGCTATGCTCAAATCCATTCGGATCCTTCTTGCCATTGCCGCCTTCCATGATTATGAGATTTGGCAGATGGACGTAAAAACCGCTTTTCTAAATGGTAATTTAGAGGAGTGTGTCTATATGGACCAACCAGAGGGTTTCATTCAGAGTGGGAGCAGCGGGAAAGTGTGCAAGTTGCTTAAGTCCATTTATGGACTGAAGCAGGCATCGCGGAGTTGGAACATCTGTTTTGATGAGACGGTCAAAGAATTTGGCTTTATCAAAAATCCAGATGAACCATGCATTTATAGTAAGATTGTAGCACAAACTGTTGTATTCCTCATCTTGTACGTGGATGACATTCTCTTGATAGGAAATGACATTCCTATGCTACAATCTGTCAAAGGGTTCTTGTCACACAGGTTCTCCATGAAAGACCTGGGTGATGCCTCTTACATTCTGGGGATCCGGATCTATCGTGATAGGTCTAAAAGGATATTAGGACTTTCACAGTCCAGGTACATCGACATCATACTGAAAAGATTCAGGATGGAAGGTTCCAAGCGCGGTAATTTACCGGCTTGTCACGGGATCACCCTCTCCAAAGAGATGTCTCCCAAGACTGATTTGGAAAGGGATCGCATGTTTATTATACCCTACGCCTCTGCGGTAGGCTTTATAATGTATGTGATATTGTGTGCCAGACCAGATGTAGCTTATGCACTGAGTGTAGTAAGCCGGTATCAGTCAAACCCTGGGGAGAAGCACTGGATAGCGGTAAAGAACATTCTGAAGTACCTGATAAGGACTAAGGATATGTTTTTGGTTTACGGCGGAAAAGACCTCCAGATCGAGGCCTTTGCTGACTCCAGCTTCCAGAGTGACAAGGATGACTCCAAATCCATGTCGGGTTATGTCTTTACTCTCAATAGGGGGGCGGTGTGTTGGAAGAGTTCCAAATAGGAAACCGTTGCTGACTCAACGATGGAAGCGGAGTATATCGCAGCATTTGATGCCCCAAAAGAAGCCGTCTGGATGAGGAAGTTCTTGACAGAACTTCAGGTGGTTCCGTCCATTGTTGATCCAATACCTCTGTATTGTGACAATAATGGGGCTATAGCTTTAGCAAAGGAACCCAGGTCCCATCAGAAGTCCAGACACATCTTGAGGCGGTATCACCTGATCAGGGAGATCGTGGATCGCCGGGAGATCGAGGTTCCGAGGGTTGCTACAGAAGATAACACTGCAGATCTATTCACAGAGGCCATTCCTCAGACGCAGTCGAGAGGCTATTCGAGATGATAGGTCTGCAATATGCCGGCACATGGCCTTAGTGCAACTGGGAGATTGTTAGTGTGATATGCCCTAGAGGCCATTATTGTATAGTACTAGTTTGTATATTACATTTTTGGAAGCTTGGGATATATACGCGGATTGGCATTCTTGCTCAATATGGTAGTATGCTACTTGGTTTGTATCTATCTTAATATGTGTATTTGTTTCTTTTGATATATTGCTAATACATATTGATAGAGCCCTTAGGATCTTTTGCTTGACTACCAGTGTTGTGATAGCAGTCACATTAGTGAGGGCTAGGTAGTCTATAAGCACATCCTTATACAGGTCCCTGGTCATAGGATTATCGAGACAGGGCATCGATACTCCAGAGTAGACTAGTGTATACGCTTCTCATCCCAGGAGGGGAAATGGTCTGTTCCACAGTCATCAGTACATCGTACTGGAGATAGTATACAGGTGCTCGTTAGGTTACGAGTACACTGGACAGGACTCGCTGGGAACTGTTGGTTGGTATTATACCTATCGTCAGTTATCAGTTCCCTGGTGACATGAGTACAGCTTAGTCCGTTGACTTGACACTGTCACTTCGCCTCGAGTGTGTTCCCACTGTTCTTAGATTACTACCCTACCACGGCTCTATTGAGTCATGCAAATAGGTAGTAGTTGGATGCAGTCCCGAAGCATTTGGAGGCAGTGATGGTTAGACATGATTCGTCTCTCCCGGTATCGGGAGTTGGTATCGCGCTGTGTCTAGGAGAGCCATTACACAAAGTCCCTGTCCAGGGCAAGCGAGATTTATTGGTAGTGTTTCCAGTAGTTTCTCAGGGTGTTCTGGGCTACACTCTGACATGACTTGTACCGCTATTAGGGGACTGACGTTTACCGCCCCTTAGGCTCGACATGCGATGCTCTTAGACGAACAGACCGGACTGTACGGAGATTGTCACATTCAGGCTCAGTAGGAGTTCGGATGGGTTCACCTCATCGGTCTTCTTATCGGCATCTACCTGGGGACCGTTACGTACAGCTAGTACTGGTTGCGGCCTGTAGTTAAACCCACTGCCAGCGTAGTGTCGAGTCTTTAGAGTCCCACACAGAGGGTTGTTCACTTTTGGGTGAAACAAAGTAGAGGTCGTATGGTTTTACGACGGGGGTTCGTTCACATACGCGCACTTGTGCACGTTTGCTGTCCGGGCAGTTATTATTAGTGGGCTTTGGTTTAAGCCAGATCTTAGTATTTGTTTTGGGATTGGTCTTGTCTCATTGTATTCGTGTTCCTCGGAACACGGATGCGGGTGTGTATACACAGTTGACAGAGGCAGAGGAACCTCATTAGGGTTTTGACCATTGACTTGATTAAAACCATAATGAGATTGAGAAAATTGATTAATGAGTTTTAATTAGTGATAATTTTATCATGGTTAATTGGTTTGACCATTTGACTAAGTTGACCCATGTTGACTTGGATATTTTTGTGAGCATGCTTAGCATTAATTGTGATATGATAAGGGTCAAATCAACATCAACCATGACAATTTATTCTAATTAAAATTATCATTATTCTTTTTGTTCATATGAGAGCAAGGTTCATTTTATTCTCTCATTCTTTCTCTCTCTCTTGCAAGCTCTCTCCTCTTCCTCTCTCAAAGCTCTCTTGTTTCATGAGTTGAAAACCATAAGCTTTGTGAGATCAAACCACTAAAACACCTCTCTACTCACTCTAGGGTTCTTAGTCTAGCAAACCAAGCACTCTAGTTACTTCATTGTTGAGGTAGGAGCTCAAGCTAGAGGCCTTCGTGTGGATCTTTCTTTGGCAAAGAGAAGACGAAGAGGAGGAGCCGTCTACACCACTTAAAGGAGCACACAAGAAAAGGAAGCAACACAAGAAGAGAAGGAGTTCAAGCTTTTGGTATAACCTCTTAACCTAGTAGATAAAGATTCTTGTATGTTTGTTAGTTTTTTTTAGCAAAGATCCTTCATGGTTAGTCTATGTTTCCTTGTGATAAAAATTCGATTTTTACTCTTTCCGCCTCCCCGTAAGTACCGGGGTGGGTAACATAGACTTATATATATATATATATATATATATATATATATATATATATATATGATACCACACATTGACACATGCACGATATTATATATTTATATACATATGTATACACGATCACCTTTGATACCACACGGTATGATATTATATTATTACAGTACGACCTAGGAGATCGTTACACATTCGATTTCTACCCGATGATGTCTTCTACTCACGAGTTGGCAACTCACTACCGTTGTGCTATAGTTTTTCTTGCATGATCGACCGCTCGGATTCAGTAGCGGCTTATTGGCATATTTTTCCTTCGGTTGATTGCTTGGTAGGTTGGTTACAGTTTGGGTCGTAACCACCATTGTAAATTATTTTATTCAGTTGTATCTAGTTAAAATCTCCAGCAATCAGACTATGTATATTTGGTAGACTTAGAGACCAGTTGTATATTCTTTCAGACTTAGAGTCGAGACATGTATATTATTTGGATATAGTTGATCTGAAGATGTTTTTGTATTTCTTTGCTTTCTTTTCTGTGATTGATCTTCGCCTTTGGCGTCGTATACTTATTTGCGTGGTTGTGTTTCTGCCGATTGGCGAAGAACAAGTTCCCGCTTGAGGATGCCAATATTATATATTTATATACTGGTTTTGATCAAAATTTATAAAGGTGGTGCTGCCCAAATTTCAAATGAAGAAAACGTTTTCATATTTTAGTAGATTACATACTTGCATTTCTATGAATCTTATTTACACTTTAAAAAAAGAACTTGATTTCGTTTATAACCCTTTTCAAAACGTCACCTCCACTATTTTCTTAAAAAGGTTTAGATTCCTGGTTTTTGGCTTACTTAGGTTACGGTGGGGTCCTATAGACTTCACATGATTGAAGTGCCAGTCATGTGCTATTTTTGGGTCATGACATTGCAGTGCATGATCATGTTCAAGAACAGGTTGATGACCATGTTCAGCAACCAGATGTACCGGTTCTGAGGAGGTCTATACGAGATAGGAGGCTACCTGATAGACTTGTTACCGACTTCATTTTGTACACAGATTCAGGAGAGCCTAAATTTCTTGACGAAGCAACAAGCGACGGTGCTAGAAAGCAGTGGGATCAAGCTATGAACTAGGATGAACTGTACGTGGGATCTAGTGAAGCTACCAAAGGGTCGGAAAGAGTTGCTAAACAGGTGGGTGTCCAGAATTAAAGATGATGCTGATGGTGTGAAGCGGTACAAGGCTCACTTGGTAGTCAAGAGATATGCGTAAAAGCAAGGAATTGACTATCAAGAGATATTTTTCCTAGTGGGGAAGATGACATATATTTGGATGACTCTCAGTATCGTAGTGTTGGAGGATTTATGGTGAGAATTCCTGATAATCCCATCCACCATGGCCACGGATTTATGGTGATGGCCAACCGAACACAGCGCGACATCGACTCCTAATACCAGAAGGGACAAATCCCTGATAATTTCTCACTGCCTCCATGTGGCTCGGGACTGTACCCAACTAAAACCTGTTTGCACGAATCCTTTGAGTCATGGTAGGGTAGTAATCTAAATACAGTGGGAACTCACACGAGGCAAGTGATGGTCATAGGTCAAAGGACTAACCTGTACTCATGCCACTAGAAAACTATTATCTGACGATACATATAATACCATCTAGAAGTTCTAGGAGAGTCCGTCTGGTGTACTCACCTCCAGTGAGCACCTGCATACTATCTTAGGTGAAAAAACACCAATGGCTTGTGAGACCGGCCACCGCCCCTCGCCAGGGTCTAGAAACGTATACATTAGTCTACTCCAGAATATCGATGCCCAGTTTCGATACTCTCTCGATTAGAGACATTTAAGGATGTGCTTATGGACTATCCAGTTCTCACGTATATGATCACCATCATAATGCTAGTAGTCATGCAAGAATTCTACGGGCTTCATCATTATGTATTAGCGACATGTAATAATAAGTAAAACGTATACACATCAATGATATAGACAAACCAGATAGTATACTATCATTTTGAGTAAGACTGTTCTACATGTATAGGTCCTCCTTCAATTATCATAATTGCCTACCGATAATTACAATAATTTCCTTGAGGGCACTATATCCAACATGAAGAAGACGATGGCTGAAAAATTCAAAATGAAGGATTTCAGAGCGGCTAAGCAAATTCTGGGAATGATGATCGTGAGAGATAGGAAGCAGCGGAAGTTGTGGTTATTGCAAAGGGACTACATTGAGAAGGTTTTGAAGCGGTTCAATATGGACAAGTCAAAACCGTGAGTATGTCTTTAGCGAAACACTTCAAACTCAGTAAGGAGTTATGCCCGACAACTCAAGAGATGAAAGATAAGATGGCAAGAGTGCCCTATGCATTTGCGGTAGGGAGTTTGATGTATGAAATGGTGAGTATGATACCAGATATTGCATATGCGGTGGGAGTTGTTAGCAGGTATATGCAAAAACCGGGGAGGGAATATTGGAATGTGGTGAAGTGGGTTTTGAGGTATCTAAGTGGTACGTCAAGCCATTGCTTATGTTTCGGGGCTGACTCTCTAAAGATGCAAGGTTAAGTTGATGTGAACTACTTGGGTGATCAAGATAACGGAAAGAGCACAACGGGGTACATATTTACGACTGGAGGAACAGCGGTGAGTTGGATCTCTCAATTGCAAAAGATGGCGGCATTGTCAACGACGAGGCTGAATAAGTGGCGATCACGGAATTCAGGAAGGAGATAATATGGTTGCAAGGGCTACTTGAAGAATTGTGGAAGAAACAAGACTTCAATACCTTATGGAGTGACAGCCAAAGTGCGATACAATTGGCAAAGAACTGTTGGCCATAGCACTACTACAAATAGGGGTTGCCCCTATGGATTTATCCGTAGGAGAAAACCACTGCCCCTACGGATATATCTGTAGGGGCAAGAAATTACCCTGTAGGTGCAAATCTTAGCCTTGAACATGCCCCTATGGTCAAAAACTTGCCCTTACGGCGTAATGTTAGGTCCAGTTGTCCCTATGGATTAGGCTGTAGGGACAAAAAACTTATTTAATTTATCGGTTTATAAAATAAAATAGGTGTCTCTACGGAGTTATCTGTAGGGCCAAATAGTTTCCCCTACGGATACTTGCGTAGGTCCGGATGTGTAGGGACAAAATATCAGGTATCCTGATATTTTGTCCCTATGGATGCCTGCGTAGAGGCATTTGTTTGCCCCTACGGACAACTTCGTAGGGACAAGTATAACCCCTATTACTGAGATCATAGGGGCAAAATATCAGGTATCCTGATATTTTTCCCCTACGGATAAATCAGTAGGGGCAAAGTAGGTCCTTACGGATTAATCTGTAGGGGCAATGTTGGGCCCTACGGATTAATCCGTAGGTACATATTATCAGGTTTTTTTTAAAAAAAGTGCTGCCTATTTTTTTCTCGCCCTGTGCACAATAATATATACATCATATATAAAATTAATCAACACGCAAAATATATATCGCAGTATTCATAATCACATCTCACGCATAATATACAAAAGAAATCAACAAGCAGAATATGATATCAATATAAACACGCAAACACCACCAATATTAATATCGTCCAAAATATATACAATATGTATCATATAAATAAATACATGTTTAAAATATAAGAATCAAAAAGCTACCCTAGCTCGGTCCAGCTCCACCTCTGATAAACGCTGTAATCTGGCGCGCCTGCTCCTCGGATATACCTTGAGTCAATAAATCATGCAATGCAGAGTGTGCGGGAGTCTGAGCGGGCTATGGAGCTGTAGGAGTGGTCTGCGCAACCGCCGCCGAGGTAGTGGCTTGCGGAGCCGCAGTTGCGGGAGTCTGAGCGGGCAGTGGAGCTATAAGAGTTGTCTGCGGAACCGCAGCCGAGGTAGTGGCTTGCGGAGCCGCAGCCGAGGTAGTGGCTTGCGGAGCCACAGCCGAAGGAGATGCATGTGGAGGCTCGGCCAATGTACTCTGTCGCGTCTGGACCTACGTGTGTAATAAACGAGTAAGAACTGTGTATTAGTCGAATTCGTATCATTATCAAGTTATTGCGAAACCCCAATCTATGTATACTTAGGGACTTAGGCCTCGTTTGGATATTTAGTTTGGAAAACCGTAGTTTATTTTAATTAGATATGTATGTATGATTAATCAAAGCTAAGTCTACAACCAAATAAGCTCAGGCTACGTACTAATATTGGATATGCTGCTATCTATAATATGACATAATATTTTACTATTAAGTAGTATACATACCAACATCTCCTTCAACTCCTGAACGGTGGCCTTCAAGCTGTCCAGTTCTTACTGGAAACGTCGCTCACTGGAGACGGAGGAAGTAACCGCCGGAGTGGAGTCCAACCTCATATGGGCCCTGCTAGGACCCAGTCCCCGGCCTCTCTCCCAACCTCCGTGGTGTCCTCCGTGTGCGGCGTCCAAGACTGGGGTCAGCAGCATCGGATCGTTCTGTCCAGTAAAATCGATCCCCGATGCTTCGGCCTGCTCAACCACCCGCTCCTACACCCACATTAACCAGTAAAATATAAGTATATCATTTAAATTCGAACCTTTCAAAACAAAAATTTCAAATAGGGGTTGAATAAATATTAACACTTACGCAATACTCTTGGGTAGCGGCGTCGGGGTATCGAAGCTCGCCCATGGCGGGATCTGTCGAGGTGTCGTGGACGGCAAGATACGCGGACAGCACGCTCGGTGTACCACCCTGCGCCAGGGTCTGAGCTCTCTGCAATATTAGAAAATAACTCTTAATATTAGATATATTAGAAAATAACTCTTAAAAAAACATTATATCACAAAGGCCGGTCTATTGTAATTTACCGATAACTCCATGGCACGAGTAATATTCCTCGAGCCACCTGTATAAGTGGGGCGACCCCTCTTCGCCGACTTCCTATTCTCTTTATTTTGATCAGCCTGTTTCTGCACAACACAGTCACATTTAGTTTTCTAATTAAGCAACACAAAAAAATAAATTATATACTAAACAATGAATTACATTTAAAATACATACCTTTTTGCGATGAGAGTCGAAATATTGGCACAATAGAGGCCATGTATCTACGTCGACTCTCGCAAAGGCCGGAGTAGATAGGAGAGCCGCTCTCTCTGCTTCGGGGGTCGCCATCCACAGGGAATAGCAGTCGGTCTTCAGCTCATTCCTGTTGTATCGGACCTTCGTCTGCATGTTCTTCATCAGGCCATTGTACAGAGCGTGAAGATCGAGCACCCTTCCAGGGTGATCAGGGTCGGGTCCTGGCTGAAAATCGTAATCCAACTGAAAATACAAAAAAAACATTGTTATTAGATTGTAACTGTTAATAATAAATATATTGGATAAATCAAATGAAAATATATATTAATACCCGAGCCTGATCCCAGAAGAGGGCGAATGAGCGCCGGGCTGGTCGCCCCACTCAACGTGAAGTGGATAGTTCTTCACGAGCCGGCTCTCATCCCCCATATACCGGCCGAACCTCTCGGCATGATCGCCGGTATAGCGATAATCAGGGGTAAAAAAGAGGGGGAATGCTTCCTCCCCCTAGCTCTGTCGGACCTCAGCCCGTGGGGCTGATTCGGGCCTTGAGTCCCCCTCTCGGGATGGGGAGGCCCCGCGTCTGCAAGAAATATCAAGACAATCAATATTAAGACAGAGTTGTATTAAGAAATTAAGGTTTAACGAAAATTGAAGTGTGATATATACCTCTGGTGACTAAAGCACGAGCCTGGGCCCGGGCAGCAGCACGAGCGGGACGATAGTTCCTCCGGTAAGGAACAGCTGGTGACCCGGACGTAGACGCATCTCCAACTAGAAAATAAACATCGATAAAATTACATGAAGTTCATGTTTATTCTTATAAGATATGTAAAATGAATAAATATTTTATATTTATTCATACAAACCTGCATACTGAGCGGAGGGTATGGAAGTGACGGGAGTGGCCCTTGCACCAGACGAGGACGCACTACCTATAATTAGACAATCAAGTATCAGCTATATAAGTAATTGAAAAGGAATGCGTATATCAATAATATAACATTCTAAATCAACATGTATATACTATAGGATATATAAACATACCCGCAGGTATATGATATAAAAACATACCTGGAGGTGCGGGAGTGGCCTCTGTCCTTGATGTAAGTACGTAAGAGCAAAAAGAATGTATGTATATTTATGATATAGCATTCTAAATCAATATATATGCACTATATGATATATAAACATACCTGGAGGTGCGGGAGTGGCCTCTGTCCCTGATGTGGACGCATCACCAACAGCTAGACAATCAAACATTGGCAATATAAGTAATTTTGACATAAACATGCATGTATATCTATAATATTACATTCAAAATGAATATGCGTGCAATATACCTGGAGGTATGGCAAAGTCTACACGGAAGGAGGCATCCGAAGGGGTCGTCGATCGGGGTGCAAGACCGGCCCTCTGAAGCTCTCTACGCAGCTCTCCGGGCGGCAGAACCGCTCTGCCTCTGCCGGTGCCGCGGCTTGAGCTCCTGCCGCCCCTCGCTGCTCCCGTCATCGTCATGAAATCTAGATAAACAGTTCATGGACGCATTAGACAATCATTACAAGTATTGACTATATATGTATAGATCGTAAAATGTGAAGTAATAATATAACATTGCTGATAACCTTTCTTGTTTCGTGGGCGCATTAGACATATCTACTTGGATTTTATCATCGATATCATTTATAACCCACGTAACTTCATGATCAGCGGAAGACAACCCGTCTTTCGAAACAGACGGTCGGAGCACTCTAAGTCTTCTCTCTTCTTCATCCTCATCGCTGTCCTCGAATTCTGGGACATCGTAGACATCCCTGGGTTTCCAACGGCATACGACACTCCATTCCGGATGCTTCAAACACTGTAAGTAGTATACTTAGAACGCTTGGTTCGGAAAGATAAACGGATCTTCCTGACCTTAAAATCGAAATGTGTTCACACTGGTCAATCCATATTCATCTTTCCAAGTCCCAAAATTGCTTCTCCACTTATCCGTATCGGTTCGCGTATCGTACCAAGTACACTGAAATATATAAAAGGGTTCTGATCATCCGGGATAGTGGATGCCGAGTATACAGTTTAAGTATCCATAATAAATCACACCATCCGATTCTACCATCGCAATCCCACTATTCTGAGTGGTTCTAGATGTTTCTATGTCCTTAACTTCGAATTTGTATCCAAGGCACCGAATCCTTTATAATATGCAACCTCCATACTAGGAAATTGAGCTAAACATCTTGAATCACTCTCTAATCTATCTTTGTACATGGAGAACCAGCGGAAAGGTACCGACGAAATATCTCGAATGGATTGAAACACAAGTGAATGAAGGTATTTGCTTTATACATTCCTAACTTGTCCACACGGGACAAATCTATCGGTTATCATACGATTGAATCTTCTCATCACATAGACTACACGACGGTTGTTAGTATCGAGCTATACCGTCCGATATTTAACAACCTTCGTATAATTCTATGTCACGACGAATATCGAACGTATGTTAACCGATAGACGGGGACTAAGTGGCATTTTGAGTTTCATATATGAGTATCGATGAGAATATGAAAGTTTCATATTATCATTGAGTATCATATATTGGTTTTAACTTGAACATCTTGAATCACTCTCTAATGATGCGTTTGTTGTGTATTCCTTTTGTATGTGTGTGTTTCAGTTGTCGGGGTAAGACTTCTATTCCATTAAGAATGTATAGAGCGAACACCCATTCGCTTGTGCTTTCAACCGTTTTGAGTAAATTTCGGCAGCACCTTCCCGCTGTTCTCTGAGTACACTGTAATAGAATAGACAATCATTTCAAAGCTGTGAAACAACGTTGAAATGAACATCTAATCTATCTTTGTACACAGAGAACCAGCGGAAAGGTACCGACGAAATATCTCGAAACAGATGAAAACACAAGTGAATGAAGGTGTTTGCTTTATACATTCCTAACTTGTCCACACGGAACAAATCTATCGGTTATCATATGATTGAATCTTCTCGTCACATAGACTACACGACGGTTGTTAGTATCGAGCTATACCGTCCGATATTTAACAACTTTCATATAGTTCTATGTCACGACGAACATCGAACGTATGTTAACCGATATACGGGGACTAAGTGGCGCTTTGAGTTTCATATATGAGTATCGATGAGAATATGAAAGTTTCATATTATCATCGAGCATCATATATTGGTTTTAACTTGAACATCTTGAATCACTCTCTAATGATGCGTTTGTTGTGTATTCTTGTTGTATGTGTGTGTTTCGGCTGTCGGGGGGTAAGACTTCTATCCCATTAAGAATGTATAGAGCGAACACCCATTCGCTTGTGCTTTCAACCGTTTCGAGTAAATTTCGGCAGCACCCCCCGCTGTTCTCCGAGTACACTGTAATAGAATAGATAATCTTTTCAAAGCTGTGAAACAACGTTGAAATGAACATCTAATCTATCTTTGTACACGGAGAACCAGCGGAAAGGTACCGACGAAATATCTCGAAACGGATGAAAACACAAGTGAATGAAGGTGTTTGCTTTATACATTCCTAACTTGTCCCCATGGGACAAATCTATCGGTTATCATACGATTGAATCTTCTCGTCACATAGACTACACGACGGTTGTTAGTATCGGGCTATACCGTCCGATATTTAACAACCTTCGTATAGTTCTATGTCACGATGAACATCGAACGTATGTTAACCGATAGATGAAGACTAAGTGGCGCTTTGAGTTTCATATATGAGTATCGATGAGAATATGAAAATTTCATATTATCATCGAGTATCATATATTGGTTTTAACTTGAACATCTTGAATCACTCTCTAATGATGCGTTTGTTGTGTATTCTTGTATGTGTGTGTTTCGGCTGTCGGGGGTAAGGCTTCTATCCCATTAAGAATGTATAGAGCGAACACCCTTTCGCTTGTGCTTTCAATCGTTTCGAGTAAATTTCGGCAGCACCTCCCCGCTGTTCTCCGAGTACACTGTAATAGAATAGATAATCATTTCAAAGCTGTGAAACAACGTTGAAATGAACATCTAATCTATCTTTGCACACGGAGAACCAGCGGAAAGGTACCGACGAAATATCTCGAAACGGATGAAAATACAAGTGAATGAAGGTGTTTGCTTTATACATTCCTAACTTGTCCACACGGGACAAATCTATTAGTTATCATACGATTGAATCTTCTCGTCACATAGACTACACGACGGTTGTTAGTATCGAGCTATACCGTCCGATATTTAACAACCTTCATATAGTTCTATGTCACGACGAACATCGAACGTATGTTAACCGATAGATGGGGACTAAGTGGCGCTTTGAGTTTCATATATGAGAATCGATGAGAATATGAAAATTTCATATTATCATCGAGTATCATATATTGGTTTTAACTTGAACATCTTGAATCACTCTCTAATGATGCGTTTGTTGTGTATTCTTGTTGTATGTGTGTGTTTCGGCTGTCGGGGGTAAGGCTTCTATCCCATTAAGAATGTATAGAACGAACACCCATTCGCTTGTGCTTTCAACCGTTTCGAGTAAATTTTGGCAGCACCTCCCCGCTGTTCTCCGAGTACACTGTAATAGAATAGATAATCATTTCAAAGCTGTGAAACAACGTTGAAATGAACATCTAATATATCTTTGCACACGGAGAACCAGCGGAAAGGTACCGACGAAATATCTCGAAACGGATGAAAATACAAGTGAATGAAGGTGTTTGCTTTATACATTCCTAACTTGTCTACACGGGACAAATCTATCAGTTATCATACGATTGAATCTTCTCGTCACATAGACTACATGACGGTTGTTAGTATCGAGCTATACCGTCCGATATTTAACAATCTTCGTATAGTTCTATGTCACGACGAATATCGAACATATGTTAACCGATAGACGGGGACTAAGTGGGGCTTTGAGTTTCATATATGAGTATCGATGAGAATATGAAAGTTTCATATTATCATCGAATATCATATATTGGTTTTAACTTGAAAAACATACCGTTGAAACAAATTATTGTTCTCCACCTCGCACTCTCTTAACAATGGTACATGCATTAAACAACATGTAAGCGCTATCTATAACAACTCTAAAGTTTCACCTGTTGGGTTCAACAAAAAGGTTTTTGATATAACAAACACAACCTTCCTTAATTTTTTTGGAGACATAAATCAAGGATAAAATAGATTTCAGATGGTGATAAAAATACCAAATTCTTTCATTGTTGGGTTAATGTCAGAAGATGTCAAAACAGAATTACAAAGTTGCAAAATGTAGAAGGCATTTGTTTTGAGGAGCATAAACAGATTTTTCATATGGCAGCTTCTCATTTTGAAAAATCTTTTACTTCACAAAATATAAATGCATAATTTGATTGCAGACATATCATTTCTAATATGATTTCAGACATATCAGGTTTAGGGTTAGAGCCTAGGGTTTATTTGGGTTAATTAGAGGCTAGGGTTAATTTTGGTTAATTATTGATAATTTGAAAGGGTTAGGGTGTTGGTTAGGGTTAATTAGGTTAATTTAGGTAAGTTTACTTGAAACAGCGCATTCTGCCTATATGAATGATTAAGTTTGTATAATCTTCACACACGTGTTTTTATGTATGCTGACCATCTTGAGGGTGCATGTAATATTTTTATTTTCCTCTCAAATTATAATTTGCATATATCATGAAATCTTTCCCCTGGGAAAATGTTTAGGTTTAGGGTTAGAGTCCAGTATCCACTCCAGTTTATTGCAGAACCAAGCAAAATTGTTGAATCAAGACTTGCACTACACACTCACCATTTTGACTCTTCCACTCTCACATCTATAGGCACACCTTTTTTTTCAACCTAATAATAAGTTAGTAGCCAACACGTCCACATTCGCTCTAGTTAGAGTTTTTCGATAGTATCTCGCTCCTCGCTCCATGGCCAATATTCCTGTCATACATCAATCCATAGCCCACGCCCACAAACAAAGTGGGGACACAGAGAAATGATGCTCTATATAGACTTACAAAGGGATTGATATGTACAGGGTCAACATGCATTATGCAAAACGTTTTCCTAAAGTTGGGAAATATTTTTTCAAACATAAAGAGGTGCCCAAGGCTGTTAATTCTACTCTCGTTTGTCTTATTCCCAAAAAGGCAAACTGTCGCTCCATCATCGATTATAGGCCTATAAATCTTTGTAATTTTCTATTCAAAATTTTCATTATCCTCAACCCTAGCCCTAGCCCTAGCCCCAGCCGAACCCCAACCCCAACCCCAGCCCCAGCCCCAGCCCCAGCCGAACCCCAACCCCAACCCCAACCCCAGCCCCAGCCGAACCCCAACCCCAACCCCAACACCAAACCCCAACTAAACCCTAACCCCAACCGACGCCTAACCCTAACCTTCATCGGTACCCAAATCCTGAACCCTAGCCCTAAAATCATCAAAATGATGTTTAATTAGAGATTTACTAACCTGTAGGCAGTGGAGGAGACGACGGAGACGCTTGATCGGTGGTCAACAACGCGTGCAATCGACGACGAGGAAGAACGAGGGCGGTGGCGATGACGAAACGGAGGGCGGTGGCGACGACGAGAACGGCGACGAGAAAACTGCGACGCGGCGGGAACGAGAAATTTAGGAATTTTAGGAATTTTGGGAACGCGTGAGAGAGATGAGGCGTAGGGCATTTCTGTGCCTTTTTAATTAAATTCCCATTTAGATGCCTCTACGGATTAGTCCGTAGGTCATTGGTTTGCGGCTCCGTAGGGACAAACAACAAATTACGATTTAATATTTTTAAATTAAAACGTCGGGCACCGTAGGGACAACCGTCGGGCCCTACGGATTAGTCCGTAGGGCCAAAAAACATCTGCCCCTACGGATACCATTATCCGTAGGGGCAACCCCATATTGTGATTATGATAATTGAGGGAAAACCTATACGGGTAGAACAGTCTTACTCATGATGATAGTATACTATCTGGTTTGTCTTTACCATCATATACATGTCTTATGTGGTATTATAAATCACTATTACATGTTGATAGAGCCAATAAGATTCTTGCTTGACTACCAGGGTTATGATGGCGATTATACTAGGTGGCCTGAGTAGGCCATAAGCACATCTTTAAATATCCCTAGTCGTTGGATTATCGAGACTGGGTATCGATACTCCGGAGTAGACTAGTGTATACGTTTCTTATTCCAGAGAGGGGAGATGCTGTTCTCGCAGCCATTAGTGTATGGCACCAAAGATTGTATATAGGTGCTCATTAGGGTATGAGTTATACTGGACGAACTCGCTTAGAACTAACTAGATGTTATTATACCTATAGTCAGATGACTGTTCTCTAGTGACATGAGTACATGATAGTCTGTTGACCTGAGATCATCATTTTTCTTATATAAGTTCCCACTGTATTTTGATTACTATCCTACCACGGCTCTACTGAGTCATGTAAACAGGTTTTAGTTGGCTACAGTCCTAAGCCATATGGAGACAGTGAGCGGATCGAAGGGATTCGTCTCTCCCGGTATAGCGAGTCGATGTCACGCTGTGTACGGTTAGCTAATACCATAAGTCCCTGGTCAGGGCAGATACTGACATGAGGTTAGTAGTTTCTCGGTCGGTATTGGGCTTGATATCAGCATGAATTATTGGGTTATTAGGGATCTGACCTAGTCTACCCCTAGACACGGTATGCAATACTCTTTGATTAACAAGCCGGACTGTATGATGACTGTCACTTATAGGCTCGGTAGGGGTTTGGACGGGCTTGGTTGTTGATCTTCCTTTCGATAGATACCTGGGTACCCGTTATATACAGCCCGTGCCACTGACGTGCTTGTAAGTTATGGATTGGATCCAGTAACCCACTGCCAGCGTATTATCGAGTCTTTAGAGTCCTACACCGAGGGTTTCCCAGTTTTGGCAAAACGATGTAGTAGCTGTACTGGGTATGTGCGAGAGTTCGAATAAAACTAGTGTATTGGATACACTGATGGTAATCGGACGTTCAGAAATACTAGCCGGTCTTTTGGAAAGACGGATATTAAATCAAGTGTTGATTTAATATACTAATACATGTATTGGTTATATGTATTTATTAGTATTTTTTCACCAATAATATTTATCTCTTTTATGTATTTTAAATACATAGGAAAATAATTACAAGTATATATATTAATATGTTATGTTACATATAAATATATATTGTAATTATTTATCTATTTTCTTTTGTTGAGTTCTCTTTTAGTTATTTTGTGCCTATAGTATAGCATATGCATGCCCACTCTCATAAGAGTGACTTGTGGAGGAGAGAGGGGAAGATAGGCACTTGAAATTGTCATGAGAATCTAATGGTTGAGATTTTTTTTGTGTTATGTTAAGATATTAACCATTAAGATTTTCTTTTCATTCTCTCTCATAACCTAGAGCTCTCATCTCCTTCCTCCTCTTGATAATCTAAAAGAGAAATAGAAAAGAAAATTAAAATGGGATAATTAGTTTTAGTGAACCTTTGCTACATCCTAAGTTCAAACCATTAGCAAAGGTTTGATCTTAGTTAACTTCTAATGGAGTTTGGAGCCAAAGTTAGAGCACTTAAGGTGGATCCATCTATGACAAAGGAAGGACTTTACCAAGCTTCATCTATTCATCTTAGGGGCACTAGAAAGAGTTCAACACAATAATGGAGCATATGAAAATGCTACAAAGGTTGCATGTTTTAACATTGTATGGAAAACTTGTTGCAAGTTCAATTCTTTAGCAAAAATTCTATGTTTTGGAATTTATTGCTCTCTTGAGTTTTGAAAACCCTATTAGACAATATTTTAAAATTCCATGCCAGGGTGCAAAAGTTCCATCAAATGTCACTTGGTTGTCTCGGTTGGGGTGTTAGTTATATGTATGCCCTAGAGGCCATTGTTGTATATATAATGTATATTATAGTGGATGCTTGGATATATATAGAGAGGACTTTCTTGTTCGATATGATAGTATGCTATCTGGTTTCACTTTATCTTAATATGTTAACAAATACTGTTTTGTGATCACGTGTTGGTAAAGCCCTTAGGATATGTACTCGACTACTAGGACTATGATACAGATCATACTAGTGGAGCCAGGGTAGTCTACGAGTACATCCTATAACTGTTCCTAGTCGAGGGTGTATCGAGACAGGGCATCGATACTCCAGAGTAGACTAGCGTACACGCATCTTGACCCATGTGATGGGTGATGGATGATCCCATATCCATTGGTGTTGGACATCAAAGATGGTGTACGGATGCTCAGTGGAGACTGGGTACACTGAACGGACTCGCCGATAACTCCTGGATGGTATTATACCTATCGTCAGATAACAGTTCTCCGGTGACACTGGTAAAGGTTAGTCTGTAGACCCAAGATCGTCATAGAGTCTTGTGTGACTCCTACTGTGCTTTGATTTCCATCTTACCACGTCCAAGAGGGCGTGCAAAACGGTGGCTTTTGGGTACAGTCCCGAATCACATGGAGGCAATGAGCGATAGGAGGGGTTTCGTCTCTCCCGGTATTAGGAGTTGATGTTGTGCAGTGTTCGATTGGCTATAACTGGAAGTCCCTAGACAGGGCTGATATGGAGATTTACTGATAAGTGTTATCAGTAGTTTCTCGACCCGTTATGAGCCTTACATCAACACGACTTATCGGTTACTGGGGTCTGATGTTTACCACCCCTAGACTAGATATGCAACATATCAGACGAAGAGATCGGACTGTACGGGAGTGTTGCTGATTGGATTCACAGGAGAATGTACATGCTTGCTTGTTGATCTTCTGATCGCTCAATACCTGGGTGGCAGTTACGTTTAGCTGTCCGCTTGCAGCTTGTGGGTGTTTGATATGATCATCACCTACTGCCGGCATATTGACGATTCTTTAGAGTCCTACACAGAGGTTTCCTAGCTCTGGCAAAACGGAGTAGGAGCACATATGTGATATGTGAGGGACCGAGAATAATACGATACGAGATACCGTATTCTATTCTCGCGATATATGATATCGGCCGGGTATATGTGATATAGCCGGGTCATCGGATCAAGTGTTGATTCGATGAATCGGTACATGTTATATTAGTCGGTTATATGCTTTATAGTCGGATTGTCGGATCAAGTGTTGATTCGATAATTTAATGTATAATTATATATGTGATATATTATATTACGTTAACTAATATAAGCTCGCTTTATTGATTCATTTTCTCACCGGATAATACATTGATATATATGCGATATATGTTAATTGTATTATTTTCTTTTGTTGCAAAATATATTATATATATGATATATAATATTGTAACAAGTTAGGGTTACAAATACAACATGTTTTGTAGAGTTTAAACAAGTTAGGGTTTGGATTTGGGTTAGCTTTTGGGTTAGCTTTTTCATGAAGTTTCATGAAGCTTTCTTTTGTTTTCTAGCTATATATTTTGTGTTGATATTTATTTGTTGGGTTTACCTAGCACCCTATGTAGAGTTTGGAAGCATCACATGTCACAAAGATTGAATTTTTAGGGTGCTAAGTTAACAAACATCGGATCGTTCCTAGAAAAATTAGGGTTTCAAAATTTTTGCACATCACCACAAGTAAGAAAAGCTAGGGTTTTGAGAGTACAACCTTTGTAGCTCCCTACGCAAGACTCCTCGGCTACTTGGGGTTTGGAAAAAGTCCGCTTGAACTCCTCTAGGTCCACGATGATCCACCCGGAGTCCACTTTGTCCAAGCTTGCGACTTCACTCGATCAAGAGAATGAAATGAAGCTAACACTCTAAACAAGTGGGCTAGACTTGTGTAGAATGGTGTTGTGGTTCTCTTTCTCACTTCAAAATCCTATCTTGTTATGTATTTTGCTCACTACAAAAGTCTAGAGAGCAAGTGAAGAAGGAGGAAAAAGATGATGGCTATTCTTTTTAACAAGAGTGAAAAAGATAACTCTCTTAAGAAAAAGAAAAATATATGTTTATATATTTTCTATTTCTCATCTCAAACCATGATTAAATACATAAGATATTATTTACTTTGAGTTAGCAAAACGAAGAGAAGGTTAATCTATGGTTAGAAGTAGGTGAGCATGGTTAGGTTAAGGAAGTGTGTAGAAAACAACCATTTATTAACCTTTTCTTTTCCAATTTGTTTTAACACAAAAATAAACAATAATCCATATATTTAAACCATGGTGTGAGTCTTATATTTCCACCATTTTCATGTATGTACAACCATGAAGGATGTATGTATGTATGTATGTGTGTATGCATATCAATATGTGCATGAATTTAAAAAGAAAACATACATGCATGCATACATCCATCAAATACAAGAAAGGATTTCTAGTGAGAAACTAATAGTTAAATGATAAATCAACACTTGATTTATCAATCCGGCCATATCACATATGACTCTAACCAAAAGCAAGCCGCCCGATCAATATACGGTATCTCATACGCGCATCTAAACCGGGCCCATGCGCATATCGCATACGCGCTCCACAACGTTTCGCCTGGACTAGATAACTCCTTTGTGGGACTCTAAGACTCGTCAATACGCCGGCAGTGGGTGATGATCATATCAAGCACCCCCAAGCCGCAAGCGGTCAGCTAAACGTAACGGCCATCCGGGTATTGAACGATCAGAAGAGAACAAGCGAACCTGCTATAACTCCCGTCGAGCCAATCGGCAACACTTCCCGTACAGTCCGGTCTCTTCGTCTGATATGTCGCATATCAAGTCTAGGGGTGGTAAACGTCAGACCCTAATAACTGATAAGTCGTGCCGATGTGAGGCTCATAACGGGTCGAGAAACTACTGGTAACACTTACCAGTAAATCTCTAATCAGCCCTGGCCAGGGACTTCCCTGTTACGGCCAATCGAGCACAGTGCAACATCAACCCCCAATACCGGGAGAGACGAAACCCCTCCTATCGCTCATTGCCTCCATGCGACTCGGGACTGTACCCAAAAACCACCGTTTTGCACGCCCTCATGGACGTGGTAAGGTGGAAATCAAAGCACAGTGGGAATCACACAAGACTCTATGACGATTTCGGGTCTACAGACTAACCTGCACAAGTGTCACCTGAGAACTGCCATCTGACGTGAGTTATAATACCATCTGGGAGTTCTTGGCGAGTCCGTCCAGTGTACCCAGTCTCCACTGAGCACCCGTATACCATCTCTGATGTCAAACACCAATGGATATGGGATCATCCATCGCCCATCTCATGGGTCGAGAAGCGTATACGCTAGTCTACACTGGTATATCGATGCCCCGTCTCGATACACCCATGACTAGGGACCTTGAAGGATGTACTTATGGACTACCATGTCCCCACTAGTATGATCCGCATCATAGTCCAGGTAGTCAAGTACACATCCTAAGGGCTTTACCAACATGTAACTATAAGACAGTATAAAGAGACTAGTATACATGTTAAGATAAAGAGTAACCAGATAGCATACTATCATATCGAGTAAGAAAGTCATCTCTATATATGTCCAAGCATCCAATATAATATATATCATCTGTACAATACTGGCCTCTACGGCATACATACAACTAACATTATTAACCCAATCCAAACCTTAGCCTTTAGTTTATTCTCTACAAGGGTTAACTTTATCATTCTTAACCCATGGTTGGATTTGTAACCACAACAATAATTCATTATTCATCATAAAAGCTTTCTTCTTTTTCTTCGTCCTTGAAAAAGCTTTCTAGCTTTTTGTGAAGTGATGATTTAAAGTGAGAAAATGAAAACAAAAGAGAGAAAAATTCCTACTTCAACATCTTCATCTATTCTAGCCACTTAGATTAGGGTGTTCACTTCATTAATACTTGATTAGAGAAGTAAGAGCTTGATTTTGAGATTCTTCAAGGTAGATCATCTTCGAAAAGGAAGACTTTAAGCAAGCATGGATCATTCAACTAGTGGAGCCTTTCTAGAGTCCGGGAGTTCATGGATCGCGGCGAAGGGACTACTACTCGGAGCTTATGAAGCGAAGGAACGGACTACAAAGGTTATAATCCCTCTCTCTTAGATGTAAAGTTGTTTACATGCATAGCTAACCCTAATTTTCTAGTTAAGATCTTGGTTAGGGTTTGTTTAGCACCCCAAAAATTTTAAAGTAGTATGATTGATGCTTTCCAAAACCTTCACAAGGTGCTATGCTAACCCTACAATGGTATCAGAGCCAAGATAGAGCATTAGGCATTGTCTAGACGAAGTTAGAAGTCCGATCGAACCCCGAAACACTGAGAATTGACCCCTTTCTGGAATTTTTTCAAAAAGTTGACATTTTTCATATTAAAAATACTCAGAAAATCATGCAGGGAATTTTATGGACCCACCTGAAGAAAGAGTCCCTAACTCGCTACAGTGACCGCGTAACCGCGGCCAAAACCTGGTTTTGGCGGTGGTTCCGCGTGCCACTATGGAGGCTTGGGACGGGCACTTCAACGACGGTCCATAGGTGCTAGGGCATGCTACTAGGAATTTCTATTTTCTGCTCAAGTGTTGAGCTCACTGGGGTATTTTAGGAATTCATTGTGTCTGTCGAATTATCTAACTTCGCCTAGTTATCTGTGATGATTATATATTGCTGTGATATGTTATATTGGATCGTTGTGTATTGAATAGCCGGGGGTTTTATGCGAGATGAGAGTTTCTTTTTCATTCATGTAAAATTCATTTGTATGTAATATTCTTTTATTGGGGCACTTCCGGGTTGAGGTTGATATCACCATTGTATATTATTTATTTTTCCGCATTAGGACACACTACTAAAATAGAGGGTTGCCCCTACGGATATTGAAATCCGTAGGGGCAGATTTATGTTGGCCCTACGGATTAATCCGTAGGGCTAAAAGGTTTCCCCTACGGGCCAAGACGTTCAAGAATAAAAAAAATAATTCTTAATTTGGTGTTTACCCCTACGGATCCGCAAACCAAGGACCTACGGACAAATCCGTAGGGGCAACTAAATAGCGATTTAATAAAGGCATAGATCGATCGCCTACGCTCTCTTTCTTCCTCTCTCGATCGACAGCGAAACAAAATCCCCAAATCTCCACCGCCGTTCTCGTCATCGCCACCGCCGTTCTCCTCGTCGCCACCGCCGTTCTCGTCGCCACCACCGCCGTTCTCGTCGTCGCCACCGCCGTTCAGGTTAGTAAATCTTCAATTAAATTAAAGAAATTTTTGATTATTTAGGGCTAGGGTTCATGGCTGGGTCTGGGGTTGCGGTTGGAGTTGGGGTTCGGCAGGGGTTGCGGTCGGGGTCGGGGTTAGGGTTGGGGTTAGGGTTAGGGTTAGGGTTGGGGTTCGGCTGCAGCTGGGGCTGGGGCTGGGGATGGGGTTAGGGTTTGGCTTAGGGTTGGGGTTGGGGTTTAGCTGGGGCGCGCTGGGGTTAGGGTTATGTTGGGGCGGGGCTGGGCTGGGGCTGGGCTGGGGCTGGGCTAGGGTTAGGTTGGGGCTGGGGCTGGGGCTAGGGTTAGGCTGGGGCTGGGGCTAGGGTTAGGCTAGGGCTAGGGCTAGGCTGGGGCTGGGGCTAGGGTTAGGTTGGGGTTGGGTATCGATGTATATACATGTATCATATCATGAATGATTCATTTTCATTAAATGTGGTAAAATTAAGTGTATAAAATCATGCCATATAAATAGATTGTGTTCGTGAATGGCGATCTAGTTAGGCGAACCAAAGTGTTGCATTAATGAAAGTTTACCGTAGAGGAAATTACGGCTAGCTCTATGCATTTAACCTGAATGTATCCAGTAATTACTAGCATGTATAGAAAAGTTGGTTTAATTTATGAAAAAATGGGGAGACAACATGCATGTATGCATATAGGTAACATCTGCCAATATGCCATATCCAGACCGCAATCTATTTTTGCTTATTGGCTAATATGAAAATATCGGCCCGCGTATATGACATAATCAAAGTTGTTAAATCTTGATACGGTTTGTGTTTCATTTTTTTATTTATCATATCGTGTATCGTATCTGTTTCATATCGAAAGAAACAAAATTTTCTGTTACAATAATGAAATAATTATGTGTAGAACCAATTACAATTTTAAAAATGATCAAATTAACAACATAAAGCAACGTATAAGTTAAAGCAAATTTCGGAATTGCAGCACTCAAATACATACATATAAATCATACAAACCCATGCATTTGATAATCAAATAGGGTTTTTTTCTGCCCCCGTACTTCAATATTTTGATGCATGTTTCAGCCATGTGAATTCATATGTTGCGTATAACGCTTTATGATATCAGTATCCTACATTTGTAGTTTTAATTGTTGATTGTTATAGATGAATGCCATTGCAATAATAGTTTTTGGTTGATGAATACTATTGCAATGTAGGATGATCAGTTCTATCAATCTTGATCTCAATGGTTTAAAATCATGTTACACATACAACACGAATGCACAACAAACGCATAATTAGAGAGCGATTCGAGATATTCAAGTTAAAACCAATATATGATACTCGATGATAATATGAAACCTTCATATTCCCATCGATACTCATATATGAAACTAAAAGCGCCACTTAGTCCCCGTCTATCGATTAACATACGTGCGATGCTCGTCGTGACCTAGAACTATACGAAGGTTGTTAAATATCGGACAATATAGCTCGATACTAACAACCGTCATATAGTCTACGCGACGAGAAAATTCAATCGTATGGTAACCCATAGATTTGTCCCGTGTGGACAAGTTAAGAATGTATAAAGCAAACGCCTTCATTCACTTGTTTTTTCATCCGTTTCGAGATATTTCGTCGGTACCTTTCCGCTGGTTCCCCGTGTATAAAGATAGATTAGATGTTCATTTCAACGTTGTTTCACAGCTTTGAAATGATTATCTATTCTATTACAGTGTACTCGGAGAACAGCGGGGAGGTGCTGCCGAAATTTACTCGAAACGGTTGAAAGCACAAGTGATGGGCGTTCGTTCTATACATTCTTAATGGGATAGAAGCCTACCCACGACAGCCAGAACACACACATACAACAAGAATACACAACAAACGCATAATTAGAGAGTGATTCGAGATGTTCGGGTTACAACCAATATATGATAATATGAAACCTTCATATTCTCATCGATACTCATATATGAAACTAAAAGCGCCACTTAGTCTCCGTCTATCGGTTAACATACGTGCGATACTCGTCGTGACCTAGAACTATACGAAGGTTGTTAAATATCGGACAGTATAGCTCGATACTAATAACCGTCGTATAGTCTACGCGACGAGAAAATTCAATCGTATGGTAACCCATAGATTTGTCCCGTGTGGACAAGTTAAGAATGCATAAAGCAAACGCCTTCATTCACTTGTTTTTTCATCCGTTTCGAGATATTTCGTCGGTACCTTTCCGCTGGTTCCCCGTGTACAAAGATAGATTAGATGTTCATTTCAACGTTGTTTCACAGCTTTGAAATGATTATCTATTCTATTACAGTGTACTCGGAGAACAGCGGGGAGGTGCTGCCGAAATTTACTCGAAACGGTTGAAAGCACAAGTGATGGGCGTTCGTTCTATACATTCTTAATGGGATAGAAGCCTACCCCCGACAGCCAGAACACACACATACAACAAGAATACACAACAAACGCATAATTAGAGAGTGATTCGAGATGTTCGGGTTACAACTAATATATGATAATATGAAACTTTCATATTCTCATCGATACTCATATATGAAACTAAAAGCGCCACTTAGTCCCCGTCTATCGGTTAACATACGTGCGATGCTCGTCGTGACCTAGAACTATACGAAGGTTGTTAAATATCGGACAGTATAGCTCGATACTAACAACCGTCGTATAGTCTACGCGACGAGAAAATTCAATCGTATAGTAACCCATAGATTTGTCCCGTGTGGACAAGTTAAGAATGTATAAAGCAAACGCCTTCATTCACTTGTGTTTTCATCCATTTCGAGATATTTTGTCGGTACCTTTCCGCTGGTTCTCCGTGTACAAAGATAGATTAGATGTTCATTTCAACGTCATTTCACAGCTTTGAAATGATTATCTATTTTATTACAGTGTACTCGGAGAACAGCGGGGAGGTGCTGCCGAAATTTACTCGAAACGGTTGAAAGCACAAGTGATGGGCGTTCGCTCTATACATTCTTAATGGGATAGAAGCCTACCCCCGACAGCCGGAACACACACATACAACAAGAATACACAACAAACGCATAATTAGAGAGCGATTTGAGATGTTCGGGTTAAAACCAATATATGATAATATGAAACCTTCATATTCCCATCGATACTCATATATGAAAGTAAAAGCGCCACTTAGTCCCCGTCTATCGGTTAACATACGTGCGATAATTTATTCTTTTCAACGACAAACGCACACACAAAGCATATACACGGATTTTCTCCTTTGTCAGTAATTATCCCGTTCTTATATTTCTCAATTTAGTCAGCATAACCTACAATTTATATGTTATATAGTCTAACATGGGTGGGGCAGCACCAGCGCTCGTGAAGAACTATCCACTTTACGTTGAGTGGGGCGAGCAGCACCAGCGCTCATTCGCCCTCTTCTTTGATCAGGCTCGGGTATGTATTAATATATATTTTCATTTGATCTATCCAATATATTTATTATTAATACTTGCAATCTAATAACAATGTTTTTTTTGTATTTTCAGTTGGATTACGATTTTCAGCCTGTAGCCGACCCTGATCACCCGGAGAGGGTGCTCGACCTTCATGCTCTGTACAATGGCCTGATGAAGAACATGCAGGCCAAGGTCCGATACAACAGGAATGAGCTGAAGGTCGACTGCTACTCCCTGTAGATGGCGACCCCCGAGGCAGAGTGAGCGGCCCTCCTATCTACTCCGGTGTTTGCGAGAGTCGGCGTAGAGACATGGCCTCTATTGTGTGCTTATTTCGACTCCCAACGCAAACAGGTATGCATTTTAAATATAATTCATTATTTATGATATAATTTATTTCTTTGTGTTTCTTAATTAGAAAACTAAATGTTAATGCGTTGTGCTGAAATAGGCCACTCAGAATACAGAGAACAGGAAGTCGGCGAAGAGGGGTCGCCCCACTTACACAGGTGGCTCGAGGAACATTACTCGAGCCATGGAGTTATCGGTAAATTACAATAGACCGACCTTTGTGATATTCTGCAATATTAAGAGTTATTTTCTAATATTTCTAATATTAAGAGTTACTTTCTAATATTGCAGACATCTCGGACCGTGGCGTCAGGAGGTACACCGAGCGTGCTGTCCGCATATCTTGCCGTCCACGGCACCTCGACAGATCCCGCCACGGGCGAGCTTCGATATCCCGACGTCGTTACCCAGAAGTACTGTGTAAGTGTTAATATTTTTTCTACCCAAATTTGAAATTTTAGTTTTGGAAGGTTCAAGTTTAAATTTTATACTTATACTTTACTGTTTAATATGGGTGTAGGAGCGGGTGGTTGAGCAGGCCCAGGCCTCGGGGATCGATTTTACCGGACAGAGCGATCCGAGGCTGCTGACCCCAGTTCTAGACGCCGCACACGGAGGGCACTACGGAGGTTGGGAGAGAGGCCGGGGACTGGGCCCTAGCAGGGCCCATATGAGGTTGGACTCCACCCCGGCGGTTACTTCCTCCGTCTCCAGTGACCGACGTGTCCATCAGGAACTGGAGAGCTTGAGGGCCACCGTTCAGGAGTTGAAGGAGATGCTGGTATGTATACTACTTTATAGTAAAATATCATGTCATATTATATAGATATCAACATATCCATAATTAGTACGTAGCTTGAGCTTATTTGGTTTTAGACTTAAGTTTGATTAATCATACATATAGATGTAATTAAAATAAACAACAAACTAGATATCCAAACGGGGTTTCGAAATAACTTAATAATGATACGAATTCAAATAATACACAGTTCTTACACGCTTATTACACACGTTATGTCCAGACGCGACAGGGTACATCGGCCGAGCCTTCACATGCATCTCCTTCGGCTGCGGCTCCGCAAGCTACTACATCGGCTGCGGTTTCGCAGACAGCTCCTATAGCTCCACCGCCCGCTCAGACTCCCGCAGCCATGGCTCCGCAAGCGACTACCTCGACGGCGGCTGCGCAGACCACATCGCCAGCTCCACAGGCCGCTCAGACTCCCGCTCACGCCGAATTGCAGAGTTTATTGACCGAGGAGCAGGCGCGTGTTATTCTATCGTTATTCAGAGGTGGAGCTGGACCAAACTAGGGTAGCTTTTTGGTTCTTATTTTTTGAAACATGTATTTATTTATATCATACACATTGTACTACATTTTGAAACGATATCGATATTGGTTTATATTTATATCATGTATTATATATATGCGTGAGATGTGATTATGAATACTGCTATATATGTTGTGTGATGATTAATTTTATATTTGATTGATGTATATATTATTGTGCACAGGGCGGGAAAAAATCAAGCAGCCAATTTTTAAAAAAAAATACAGATAATATGTACCTACGGATTAATCCGTAGGTACACATGTTGCCCCTACGGCTATATCCGTAGGGGCAAAATATCAGCAGTAACTGATATTTCCCCCATGATGATCAGTACCAGGGGGTTGGGAGTGCCCCTACGGACATATCCGTAGGGGCCACGGCCTAGCCCCTACGTACTTATCCGTAGGGGCAACATATCAGGATTTTTGATATTTTGCCCCTACGGATAGGTACCTACGTAGATATCCGTAGGGGGTAGAACATGGCCCTACGGTTATGTCCGTAGGTACATTTAATATATTAAAAAAACCGTAAATAATATAACTTTTTTTACCCTACGGCCTACTCCGTAGGGGCAACATGACCTATAAAGAAATCCGTAGGGGCAAGATTTTGCCCGTAGGGGCAAGTTCAGGGCTTCAACTTGCACCTGCGGCCTTTGCACCTACGGGGTATATTTTCGCCCCTACGGATATATCCGTAGGGGTAGTGGGTTGCCCCTACGGATAAATCCGTAGGGGCAACTCTTATTTGTAGTAGTGACAGACCCAAGTCGGAGAGCACAAGTAACCGGGTTCTAGGGTCCAGTGGGAGGCCATCTCGAGGAGTCAAGACCGGGTCTCCTAACCTTAGAACTGGCAGGGTTACTTGCCGCTCTCGTAGGGGTCTAGGGATGTGGGTTTGGCTATTCATCGCGACTGTAGAATCCGTGTTTTATACAGGCTCAAAATAAAACACGGACGTCCTAGTATATCCAATATTTCATATGTTGACTTCTGCTGCAATGTTCTGTGATGAGATCATATTACTGCCTGAGACGAATGCTTATACTATATGTTGATATATATATATATATATATATATATATATATATATATATATATTGCTGCTTTCGTTTCTTCTGTGATGCTTAGAAATCTTAATTTATGGGTTTTATTAATGAGATTAATAAAAGAAAAGAAAGCTAAAAGATGTTGTAGAATCAAATTTTCAAAAAGGGTAACTACAGTTCTTGCTTTGCACAGCAGTATTCCTTGTAGAATATCCAGCACCTTATTCGATAAGGAAAGAGCCGAGATCCCTTCACCGGGAGTGACCTCTTTAGCAAAACTGGCAGATGCTACAAACTCACGGTTTAGTTTTTAATTGCTTCTATAGTTCTTGCTTTGCACAGCGGTATTTGTGAAATATCCTGCACCTTATTCGATGGGGAAAGAGCCGAGATCCCTTCACTGGGAGTGACCTCTTTAGCGAAACTAGAAATGCCTAAAAAACATTCCTTTTTCAAAAATCACTTGTTTCTACAACGACATCAAGTTCATTACGCTTATGGTTTTCTGAAAAAAACCTGCGTAGCCCTCCATCATTTCAGATAAGTACTACTTATTATTCGTGCTACGTTTGTTGACTATGTTAAGGCGTAGTGTGCGGTAGCTAATTAGTGCTTATCTGCTAAAACATGAGATGCGATTGGATTAGGATAGTTGTACGATTTTGTTGACTATGTTAAGGGTCGTGCAGGTGGGTTTAATTCAATCGGGAAATGACGGGTTGAACTTGGTTAGCAATTATGATTTATTGACTATGTTAAGGTCATAAGTTGCTAGGGGCAAAAGCATTATCAGGAATTTCAAAATGTTGAAATTTGCAATGAGATTGCATACCTTCTATGAGATAGATGGATCCCGATACCCACTGTGAGTAAGAGTTACTCCTGAGAGAATTTTACACAGGACAATTAGCCGATCAAGTAGGTGTCTAGAAAGATGTTAACGGGGTTATGCCTCTGGGAAAAAACGAGGTTTATTTTAATTAGGTCCGTGCGAAAGCACGGGGAACCTCCCTCAAAGTACCAACAGTAATCTGGCTGAAATATTGGCGAACTTGCAAGGTGTAATTAATCCCGGTTAGTCTTACCTTTTAAGGTTTGAAGGAAGATTTGATTAAAACAGTGGGAGCTATCCTGATTAGATAAGATAATAACCAATCTAATCTTGTAAGAGCGCACGATAAAGTGTTTTCTTCTCTCTCTTTCTCCAGGTAGCGACCATGTCAGGCCTTAATCAAGATAATAATATGGATGTATTGACCGAACCCGCTTGTTATACTGAGCAGGGGAACGTTGGTCACGTTCTTTCTTATAAATGTTATAAGACTGAACAGGGAATAGGAGAATATCTGGATTCTCACACCACCCAAACGAAGAATAAGCATAATGATGCATCTTCTTCTGGTATGTTAGTTATCGAGAACTGTTTCTCAGTTCACTCTACGTCCTGGGCATTAGATACCAGATCAGGATCCCACATATGCAATATATTGCATGGGCTAAAGAAAGGTAGAGAACTGGGAATGGGTGATCATTCCGTAAGAGTAGGGAATGGTGCAAATGTTGCAGCCAAAACAGTTGGCGAATATCACCTTGTATTACCAAATTGTAATACATTGATTCTGAACGAATGCTATTATGTACCGAACATGATATGCAACATTATATCAGTTTCTTTATTAAGTAAAGAAGGATATAATTTTGTAATACAGGATAATGTTATGAACATCTTCCTAAATCAAAAGTTGATTGGGTCAGGCTCGTTACATAATGGCATATACGTTCTAAATCAAAACACAGTTCTTAATATACAGAACCCACACAAGAGGAAGAGTTCAGAAATGAACGAATCCTTCTTGTGGTATTGTAGACTAGGTCATATCAATGCGACACGACTAGCTAAGTTACATAAAAATGGATATTTGAATCCGTTCGAATTTTCATCTTATGACACTTGCCAGTCATGTCTCAAAGGCAAGATGACCAAAACTCCGTTTAATGGACACAGAGAAAGAGTTACGGAACTCTTAGGACTGATACATAGTGATGTATGCTGTCCCATGTCTATACATGCCAGGAATGGGTCCTCGTACTTCATTACATTCACTGACGATCTCTCAAGATACGGACATGTGTTCCTGTTGAAACACAAGTCTGAAGCTTTTGAGAAATTCAAAGAATATAAGAACGAAGTAGAGAACCAAATGGGCAAAAGTATTAAAATCCTTCGATCTGATCGAGGAGGAGAATACTTGAGCAAAGAGTTCCTAGATTATCTAAAAGAGAATGGGATTCTCTCTCAGCTCACTCCTCCCTATACACCACAGCACAACGGTATATTGGAGCGGAGGAATCACACCCTATTAGATATGGTGCGCTCTATGATGAGCTCCGCTGAGTTACCTATTTCCTTTTGGGGTTATGCGTTGGAGACAGCAGCATACCTATTGAATCAAATTCCATCTAAATCTGTACCTACCACACCACATGAGATATGGAGTGTGAAGAAACCATATTTTAAACGAGTTAAGATATGGGGTTGTCCGGCCTATGTCAAAAGGCAAAATCCGGACAAACTCAAGGCACGATCAGTTCTTTGCAAGTTTGTGGGATATCCTAAGAAGTCTCAAGGATATATTTTCTACAACACTGAGCAACAAAAGGTGTTTATTTCTCAATATGCCACCTTTTTGGAAAGGGAATTTCTTGCAAAAGAAATTAGTGGCGAAGTGGTAGAGCTGGAAGAAGTTCCAGCAGCACAAATTGCAACTGAAGATTTAATAGAACCAGAGGATTCAGTAGTTCTCGACGAACCCCCGCCTCTCCACCGATATAGTAGGGTTCCTCATCCACCTGAGAGATACTGCGGTTTTCTCATCGATGGTGGGAGCGAGGATTGCATCATGGAAGATGATGACCCGACTAGTTTCGAGCAGGCCATTACGAGTGGTGACTCTGTGAAATGGCTGGATGTAATGCGATCTGAGATGGAATCCATGTACACCAACAAAGTATGGACTTTAGAAGTTGCTCCTGAAGGGGTAAAACCCATTGGGAGCAAATGGATCTTTAAGAAGAAACTTGGTATAGATGGAAAAGTTGAGACTTTCAAAGCTAGACTTGTTGCAAAGGATTTTCGTCAACGACCAGGTGTGGATTATGACGAAACCTTTTCTCCAGTGGCTATGCTAAAGTCCATCCGGATCTTACTTGCCATTGCTGCATACCATGACTACGAAATCTGGTAAATGGATGTTAAGATCGCCTTTCTAAATGGTGATTTAGAGGAGTGCGTGTACATGACTCAGCCAGAGAGCTTCATAGACAGTGGGAGCAGTGGAAAGGTATGCAAGCTGCTTAAATCCATCTACGGGTTGAAGCGGCATCGCAGAGTTGGAACATCTGTTTTGATGTTGTAGTCAAAGAGTTTGACTTCATCAAAAACATAGATGAATCTTGTATATACAAGAAGGTGGCAGAGAGTAAGGTTGTCTTCCTCGTATTGTACGTAGATGACATACTCTTGATAGGAAATGATGTTCCTATGCTGCACTCGGTCAAGCTCTTCTTATCACATAGATTCTCAATGAAAGATCTAGATGATGCTTTCTGCATTTTGGGGATTAAGATCTATAGAGATAGATCTAGACGGATACTGGGATTGTCCCAATCCAGGTACATTGACACCAAACTAAAGAGGTTTAGTATGGAAGAATCCAAGCGTGGAAATTTACCTACGATCTCTGGACTCACTATCTCCAAAGAGATGTCTCCCAAGACTGATTTGGAAAGAGATCGCATGCAAGGGATACCCTATGCTTCGGCAGTAGGCTCTATCATGTACGCGATGCTATGTACCAGACCCGATGTAGTATACTCACTAAGTGTAGTGAGTAGGTATCAAGCAGATCCTGGAGAGAATCATTGGACAGCTGTGAAGAACATTCTCAAGTACTTGAGAAGGAGTAAAGAGATGTTCTTGGTGTATGGTAACGGAGAACTCCAGGTGAAGTCCTTTACCGATTCCAGCTTCCAAAGTGATAAGGACAACTCTAAGTCGCACTCGGGTTTTGTCTTTACCCTCAATGGAGGGGCGGTGTGTTGGAAGAGTTCCAAACAGGAAACCATGGCAGACTCGACGATGGAGGCTGAATACATCGCTGCCAACGATGCTGCCAAAGAGGCTGTCTGGATAAAGAAGTTCATCACTGAACTTGGTGTGGTTCCGTCCATTGAGTATCCAATACCTCTGTATTGTGATAACAATGGAGCTGTGGCTTTGGCCAAGGAACCCAGGTCCCATCAGAAGTCCAGATATATTCTGAGGCGGTATCACCTGATCCGGAGATAGTTGATCGCCGGGAGATAGAGGTCAGGAGATTTGATATGAAGGACAACACTGCAGATCCACTCACAAAGGTCATTCCTCAGATACAATTTGAGAGACTCTTCGGGATGTTGGGTATGAGATACTACAACAGCTGGCCTTAGTGCAAGTGGGAGATTGTTAGTTATATGTATGCCCTAGAGGCCATTGTTGTACATATGATGTATATTATAGTGGATGCTTGGATATATATAGAGAGGACTTTCTTGCTCGATATGATAGTATGCTATCTGGTTTCACTTTATCTTAACATGTTAACAAATACTGTTTTGTGATCACGTGTTGGTAAAGCCCTTAGGATATGTACTCGACCACTAGGACTATGATACAGATCATACTAGTGGGGCCAGGGTAGTCTACGAGTACATCCTATAACTGCTCCTAGTCGAGGGTGTATCGAGACAGGGCATCGATACTCCATAGTAGACTAGCGTACACGTATCTTGACCCATGTGATGGGCGATGGATGATCCCATATCCATTGGTGTTGGACATCAAAGATGGTGTACTGATGCTCAGTGGAGACTGGGTACACTGAACGGACTCGCCGAGAACTCCTGGATGGTATTATACCTATCGTCAGATAGCAGTTCTTCGGTGACACCGGTACAGGTTAGTCTGTAGACCCGAGATCATCATAGAGTCTTGTGTGATTCCCACTGTGGTTTGATTTCCACCTTACCACGTCCAAGAAAGCATGCAAAATGGTGGCTTTTAGGTAAAGTCCCGAATCACATGGAGGCAATGAGCGATAGGAGGGGTTTCGTCTCTCCCGGTATTGAGAGTTGATGTTGTGCAGTGTTCGATTGGCTATAACTGGAAGTCCCTGGTCAGGGATGATATGGAGATTTACTGATAAGTGTTATCAGACCCGTTATGAGCCTTACATCGACACAATTTATCGGTTACTAGGGTTTGACGTTTACCACCCCTAGACTAGATATGCAACATATCAGACGAAGAGATATGACTGTACGGGAGTGTTATTGATTGGATTCACAGGAGAATGTACAGGCTTGCTTGTTAATCTTCTGATCGCTCAATACCTGGGTGGCTGTTATGCTTAGCTGACCGCTTGCAGCTTGTGGGTGTTTGATATGATCATCACCCACTGCCGGCGTATTGACGATTCTTTAGAGTCATACACAGAGGTTTCCTAGTTCAGGGAAAACGGAGTAGGAGCACATATGTGTATGTGCGGGACCGAGAATAATACGATATGAGATACCGTATTCTATTCTCGCGATATATGATATCGGCCGGGAATATGTGATATAGCCGGGTCATCGGATCAAGTGTTGATTCGATGAATCGGTACATGTTATATTAGTCGGTTATATGCTATATAGCCGGATTGTCGGATCAAGTGTTGATTCGATAATTTAATGTATAATTATATATGTGATATATTATATTACGTTAACTAATATAAGCTCGCTTTATTGATTCATTTTCTCACCGGATAATACATTGATATATATGCGATATATGTTAATTGTATTATTTTCTTTTGTTGCAAAATATATTATATATGTGATATATAATATTGTAAAAAGTTAGGGTTACAAATACAACATGTTTTGTGGAGTTTAAACAAGTTAGGGTTTGGATTTGGTTAGCTTTTGGGTTAACTTTTTCATGAAGCTTCATGAAGCTTTCTTTTGTTTTCTAGCTAGATATTTTGTGTTGATATTTATTAACCCAACCCAAACCTTAGCCTCTAGTTTATTCTCTACAAGGGTTAATTTTATCATTCTTAACCCATGGTTGGATTTGTAACCACAACAATAATTCATTATTCATCACAAAAGCTTTCTTCTTCTTCCTCCTCCTTGAAAAAGCTTTCTAGCTTTTTGTGAAGTGATGATTTAAAGTGAGAAAATGAAAACAAAAGAGAGCAAAATTCCTACTTCATCATCCTCATCTATTCTAGCCACTTAGATTAGGGTGTTCACTTCATTAATACTTGATTAGAGAAGTGAGAGCTTGATTTTGAGATTCTTCAAGGTAGATCATCTTCGAAAAGGAAGACTTCAAGCAAGCATGGATCATTCGACTAGTGGAGCCTCTCTAGAGTCTGGGAGTTCATGGATCACGGCGAAGGGACTACTACTCGGAGCTTATGAAGCGAAGGAACGGACTACAAAGGTTGTAATCCCTCTCTCTTAGATATAAAGTTGTTTACATTCATAGCTAACCCTAATTCTCTAGTTAAGATCTTGGTTAGGGTTTGTTTAGCACCCCAAAAATTTTAAAGTAGCATGACTGATGCTTGCCAAAACCTTCACAAGGTGCTATGCTAATCCTACATAGGGGATATATCAATTTAAAATTGGTGCACAATAACGGATATTCAAAACCAAATATTTGCCGATAGGCAAAACCAGGCGATTTCCCTAATATCACCAATTGCTACGAATTCCAACATTGAGGATTTTATCATCCAATTCCCAATACTCTACTCCTTCTCAGTATCTGAAGTGTCCTACAAATGTGAGATCCTGATCCGATATATACATACCGTGGAGTCAGAATAAATTGAGAAACAACTTTCAATTTCACTCACACAGTAAAACTGAAACAGGAAAATATTTCGAGGGGGTAGCCGGGTATTAACACCTCTTCTAATACAAGGCTCATGACAATAGTTGCAATTTCTTTTGCTCTCACTTCGACCCCTTTATTTATCTATACATCTTACCTTTTATACATCATACTTAGGCTAGTTGGTTTTCTTCCTTCTTTACCTTTCAGCACCAGTCTAAAGTTTGGAAGAAGACTATCCAACAAGCATAACTGGTGTACTCTTATAATGAAAGGATCTCACTACTAGAGAGAAGGTAACGGGGAGAAACAACCGAATTATCCAATTCAATTTATTCAGAACCGGTGGCTATCTTCGAACTGAAACAACTTTGTTTGAGTTCGTATGTAACTATACGAGATGGTTTTATCCAAATAAAGTGGATTTTCGTGGTGATACAGTATGTTCTGGAGAAATGTAAAGGGATAGTACGAGAGGTAGGGATATATGCGACTTTGTTGTGAATCGTGAAAATCCAAACCCGGAGGTAAAAAGTTCGGTTAATTTGGTAATGAGTTTTAGTTTAAGGAGGGTCATGGTTGCGGCCAGAGAGAGAAAAAAGATACACTCAGCGTGCACTCTATCAAGATTAGATCGGTTTATTAATTTATCTAATCAGGACAACTCCCACTTTTTTCTCGAATTTTCCTTCAAACCCTAAAAGGAGAACTAGTCGGGATCATCTAAAAATCACCCAGGAGTAACCCGTACTCATCAGTGGGAATCGGGATCCAACTATCATCACGTGGAAACTTGATGGATGCCACTCAAGTCACCACACTCCAGAAGGTATGTACATGCATGGCAAGTTTCCCTTATATTTGAAACTCCCGAAATGGTTTTTGCCCATTACCTATGACCTTGATGCTTTCCAACAAATCATAGGCCGCTAGTCAAGTTCAACTCGTCATTATCTTGATTAACTCGAACCCACCCTCACTAGCCCTTGGTGCTTTCCAACAAAGCTGTGTGACTGCCCCGATCAATCGTGTCTAATGCTACAAACAAGCACCACTCAGTTATCGTACACTATGCCTTGATGCTTGCCAAAAAATATAGCATGAATACTAGACACTATCTATTTGAAATGATGGAAGGCTACACTTGGTTTTTGGAGAAAAAACCTTTAACGTAATGAACTTGATCTCGTTGAAGGAATCAATCAGTGTTTGAAAAGGAGTGGTTTAGCTTCCACATTTAAAACAGGTGGTTTTGAAGAAAACTAAGCCGCCTATACTTTTTCTTAAAAGCGAATTCCCCGTGAAAGGAACAAGGCTCTTCCCTCATCGAATGAGGTGCAGGATATTCCTAACCGAATATCTCTATGCAAATCAAACGAACACACCAATAGATTCTTTCAAAATTTGGTTCCCGCAACATCATTTTAAGTTTCTTTTCTTTGAATTAATCCAATTAACGCAATCTCATCATTTAATCTATCACATCAGAAGAAACGAAAATAGAACGCACATTTATGTCATCTGCATTCGCCACAAGGCCCCGGGTCTTTACCGTAAGGTTACTTAAGTTACGACAGGGCAAGGATAGGACTACCACGGATGCAAAACATAAATATCATTTATTATACACACACACACATATCCATTCTTCTCAGGCATGATAGTATCAGAATCAGAATCACAGGCAGCAGAAGCAATAAACAATATGGAAAAGCGGAGATGGCCGATCTTCGTGAAGTTGAGATGTAGTTTAAGAAACAGTAGCATCAGCTATCCAGACAAGTTCAAAGGCAGATATCGCTCATTTAAGGAGATGGTTGATCCTCGTGCAGTTGAGATGTAGAGAGATAAAGATAGAAACATTGTGGTGGATCCACTCACTGAGGCCATTTCTCAAATATTGTAGATTCGTGAACGAGCTTTGCGGGACTGTTAGTAGAGAAGTTGGGTACTCGATAGCACACGAGACGTGTGGGTATGCGATACCGTAATAACCGGCCTTAAGTGCAAGTGGAAGATTGTTGGACCATCAAGGCAATTATTGTAATTGCAGGAAGGTAATTATGGTTATTAAGGGAGGACCTATATAGGTAGAACAGTTTTACTCGAGAAGATAATATGCTATCTGGTTTGTCTTTATCATTTATGTGTATACGTTTTACTTACTATTACGTGTTGCTAATTGATAAGTCAAATTTACTGCATATTTTTATGGACATTTTCCCTACTATTATTAACTACTAATAGATATTAATTGTAAATAAAGAACACATGTGGGTTTATTTGTAAAAACATTATTATCACATGTTTCTTCATTTATAATTAATATAATTAGGGAAAATATATGCATATAATATTTAAATAAAATATTCATATTAAAATATGCATATCATATCAAATATTCTTAATCAATATTCTTAAGATATCACATCATATAAATGGTAAGAATAAAACAAATGCTATTAACAAGATGATTTGAGATATTGTGCGGGTATTATAATAAGATTAGCTCAGCTCTGAAATCTAAGTAGGAGATTCATATCAAATCGTATTACAAAACCGAATCTACCGAATATTAGGAGCAAATCAAAGAATCTAGCAATAACAGAGACTAAGAGCAATATTTTGAGAATCTTTGTATCAAGAGGATTTCCAAATATCAAGAGAAAAAGGCACAAAAATTTGGAGGTACGAACCCATCAAACGGCGGCGGAAGTGCGGTCAAATAGGGCTATAGGCGGCGGTTCAGCGGTCATTTAGCGGCCGTAGGATCTGAAACTTCAGGGTCATGATCTTAATTTCACACACTTCAATATGTCATCTAGGATTTCATATTCTGGAGCCTATAAAAGGACCGAGAGCTATCTATACAAAAAAAATCTATTCATCTACCCATAGATCTAGAGAGAGATCTAGCGAGCAATTAGGTTTTTGTAATTTAGTTTTTTAGCGAGCAATTTGTAATGCACTAGTTGATCAATACAGGTAGTTTTTTCTTTTAATTTTTGTCGCATGTACTTTTCTCATTACTTTTCCTCATTACTTTTCTTCATTATATTTATGCATTACTTTCCGTAATTACTTTCTGCACTTTTAGTTATGATTTTATTCATTTTCCACCTCTCTTTTAAATCTCTAATATCCATGAGCGAGTAAATTCTTGCTTGTTAGGATTTGTAGGATAGGGTAGACTATTGGATGAAAACTATAATTTAAATTCTTTTTAAAAGTTTTAATGTTTATAAAATTTAGCAAAATGAATGTTAACCCTCTTATCCGGCGCGCTATCAATTCATGATAGTCACGACCACGATTCGAGATTCGTTAATACTTGTTTTGTTAAGGGCTTGAGATAAATAGAGATCAATAGAAGGACAAGGGGCAGTAGTGGGAAACCCTAACTCCCTCCAAGAACCCTAATCCACATTTATCGCTATCTCTCCAGTATTAAACAATTAAAAGATAAAAATAATTATATTTTTTTACTTCATCCATTAACTACTAAGTCCTATAAACCCTACAAGCCTTTCTATTATAAACTTTTCATCCCTTCTTAATAGAAACGACAACAATCCCTCCTCTCTTTTATCAACTCGTTTAAAGCAAGATAAGAAGTTCACCGTTTCCCTGCGGACGACCCGTACTCATCGCAGCTAGCTATTTGCGACACCGTCTTGATTGCGGTTATTTGCAACATACACATACACACTTGTCACATCCAATCAAATGGCGCCATTGCCGGGGAAATGGTCGTAATTATTTTTCTTGATATTCGGCTTGATTTCTAATATAAAACCAGCGAACATAAAAAGACAAAAAAACCGCATTTTGTATTTTTAATGATTCTTGTGCGAGTTTTGCATGAATTCTGGAGCACTTATAGCGAACTAATAGAGATTCACAAATTTTCAAATAGGAGCAGAGGAGTATTGGAGTGTTGTGCTAAAGTTTGGAAGGGAGATCTCACCAACTAACGGCGGAACCGCGGCCAATTGGTGCCTTGGCGGCTAAACCGCGGTCATATTGGGGTGTTTGGTCCTCAACTTTCTCTAGTATCATTTACTCTTCTTCTTTTCTCCGCCAAAACTCCAATAAATTGTTTCTACCTGTAGGATTCTTTGCAAATAGCGCCGCTAAAAGACTTTTTTGCGTGTTTTAGATTTTGGATTGTTTTGCATATTTAAAACAGACATTAAGGGGCAAGAAACCCAAATTCAGATTAGGTGGGGATTTCATCGCCCTTCCTAAGCTCCATAAATTAAAAACGAGCATACACATAACCTTACATTAATAATAAAAATATATAGACCAAGCCTCTAAGAACATTCGCGCTCAATTAGGATAAAGGAGGGTCATGGGTAATCTATTGCTTATCCGCATTTCTCTTATGGTATCTAAGGCAAGTGTGACTAAAAAAAAGTGGTTACTTAATTAGGCCCGCTATTTCAGTGATTCATATAGCGGATATCTCCCACTTACCTAACTTCAAGATTGATAAGGAGGTGATAGAGGATTTATCCTACGTCTTGTCCTTTGAAAGTCTAGGAGTGGTCTAGTAATTTGACCTAGGTGACCTAGTTCTAGGTATTGTTTGTGCACGTTTGTTGAGTCCCTCTTTCCAAGTAAAACAATTTCAAAAATCCAAAAAAAGGAGCTTAAAATTATTACCATTTCACATTCTTTTTTTTTCATAATGGGTAACCCAAACCGACCAACTCTTGCCGAGTTTTGCTACAAACAACCAGATATTTCTTATTATCGTAATTGTTTTGGTACAAATACCGACCCCACCTTATCTTTAAGGGATAGGATATAACGCGCTAGAAATAACAGTTGGACACCCCATTCAAAATCTTATCATCCGCGTCAAAATTCAATACTTTCTTATGTTGATAATCCGTTTAAGGCTAGTAAGGAAACTTCTAAACTTATGTCCATTGCTGAGTATATTGCAAAGGCTCGTAGCCAATGTTTCATACCTTTCACTGCTCCAAAATCGTTAGGACAACAATTATTTCCATATGAAAATATTGATACTCATTTTGAGGCAAATAGGGCAAATTTTACACTCATGACCATTGCTGAGCAAATAACAATAGTCAGTCGTCAACTAAACACCCAATCTCAATATTCTTCATATTACAATATTGATCATAATCCTGTTTATGAAACTTGGATACACCCTTCTAACTCTTATCAACGGTACCAAATTTTCACACCCTCTCATGTTGATACTTCTCTTGAGGCTAATGTGGCAATTCGTAAAACCATTTCTATTGTGGAACACATTGAACTTGCCCATAACCAACAATTAAACACATTCCAACCATACCCAACTTTTGCACCCTATCTAGACAGTACTTCTGAACATCAATTAGGAAGTTTCACGGTTCAAAGTGAATCCTTCATTGAAACTTCTTCACAAACCATGTACAGTCTTGAAGTAGAGTTGGAATTGAGTAGTAAGAACGAACAAGGGATTCCTTAAAGTCAAGCAAAAACTAATTCTTTTGATCTTGACACCTTCCATCCTGAACCCCAACCGAATGAATTCGATGATAAACCGCTTAATAATCTAATTAATGAGGTGTCCGAGAATAATATGTTTGGCTTTTCCAATCGTGAGAGTGAAAAAGAGCCTTACACCATTCCAAATCAAACCGATCCGTATTCGACTAAACTTGACATTTCAAACCTTCCAATTCCATCAAGTGAACCAAGTGATCCATCGATTGAGGATAGTATATTTGATGAATTTTTAAAGAACTATTCATTTGATTTGACCGAAGAAGTTAGTGAGAGCTGTGATGAGAATATCTTTGAATATGAACCCGCTATGTTGGATGAGTTGGATTCTCCGACTTATCATGTCCCTTCCATTGAATGTGAACATCTTCCTGTGCATTTAACCGATCCTATTCTTACCACTGACCTATCCGATCTGCAAAACGATATTCAGCCTTCATCTCCCACATCTGGTTCAATAATGCTTGACACCCAAGTTTGTTTACCCATTTCATCACACTTTCTTTAGGTCTTCTAATCTTCTTTCACTTCTACCGAAGGTTGATGAACCACACTCTGATATTTCGAGTTCTATAATTCTTAAAAGACCACTCGAGTTCGACTCTTTTGAAAATAAGTTAGACAATCTTTTTGAGTCTCCTACTTCCATAATTTTTGATGAATCGAGTGTTTTGAACCTTGGTGCACAAAAGATTGACCTTGAAGCATTCAATATTCCTAGTGGATCTGCCTATTCCACTTATTCTTTTCTTTCTGATGAGATTATCACTCGGACCATCGATGAAAGTTTCGAAAATATTTTCTCCAAAGAAATCGCGTTCTTTAAAGACTTGGATGTTGTGATGAATTAATCTCCACCGTTGTGCGCCTCTGTTTGAGGCCGAAGAAGTTGAACCGCTACCCTTTCTTCTAATCACATATGAGAATGCGACTATTCCACCCATTCTTTATTTATCACATTCTCATTTTCATTCACATTCACTTTTTCGTCTCCACCAACTGAGACGCAATACCTTTCGATTACACCTCTTATCTTCTCCCCACTTCATCTTTTTTCGATACCATTATTTCTGTTTCTTCTACTCGAGATTTGATACAACCTTCTTATACAGTCTCGAGTTTTCTTCACGTACATCTATTACATGATTTTCTACCAACCATGGTGTTACCTTGATAAAATATTTGAATGGTTGGTTTTAATTTTTGGTCTTTGTAAAGCTTTATGTAGACCGATAATATTTACCCCCCTCTTATGTTGAATTTCAATGCTTAGTAATGAAAACACTGTTTTACTCAAGTTTGGGGGGCGGGAAGAAAATATTTTGGCTCTTGAAAAAAAAGAAATTTTTGCACGATTGTGAGCCAAAAACAAGCTTGGGGGAGGATTTCACGGTTATTCACTCTTGACCCCTTATTTATACCATCTTATTGAATTGTTCCTTCTAGTCTTCAGGTTTTGAGCTTACATGACAACATCAGTGAGAACACTGTTGCAAACAAATTTGGGGGATGGTTTGTATGGATGGTTTGTATATATCCACACATTATATGTAAATATTGCATTGCATAATAAATTTTGAAAATAAAAGTTAGAAAGTGAAAAATACATATGAAAGAAAGGAAGAAATTTAAGAAATGCAAAAAAATTAGATATTTTAAAACGAAGCTAGTAATACGTAGTCATGAGCTATTGTCCCAAGGGTTAGTAAGATGAAAAATCACTAATCTTAGGATAGAAATAAATCTGAAAAATAATTCATATTCTTGAGCCCAACCTTCTGAACGTTGATACCCTACTATACGCACTTGCACATATCTTGAAACTTGGGATAGTAGAGAATACCTTGAAATACTCTTGCCTAGAAGCCTTAGTATGAAGAATTAAAAAAATATTAGCGGTGCATAAAAAAAAATAAGAAAGAAAAATGAACACTGGTTTTGTAATTACTTATGATAGTATAAAAAAATATAGTGAGGGTGCCTTATCACCGTGCCTTAGACCCACTGGTTTGGAAGTCACTGCTAAGCCTTAGGTGTTGCAAGACTAGGATATTGCTAATTACGCCTTAATAAATGAGCACATTTGGTAATGGTTGGTTAGTATCTCAAGAAGTATTAACGGTCACATGAAAAATGTGTGAGCAAAATCCATCTAAAAACATCACTGACTAAAAAGTACTAAGGAATATGAACAAAGGGTATGATAGCGTGAATTGAATTCTCAAGTGTAGGGATGTCTTTTACACACACGTAGGGGTATATGATCGATGTTTGGAGAAGAGATAGGGAGGAAGACTAAAGACGATGTTTTATTGAGAGATGATATGATTTCTGACATCTTTTCAAGACCATTAAGATAGAGCTCATGGCAACTAAAAAGCAAGTGTAGTTTGAAACTCTTATTTTCAAGTTCTTCTTTTATATGTTCCTTATCTTTGTATATAATTTTCATCTTCTTTCTTAAATTTTAGGATTTTGTGGGTATAATCCGCTGAAACCCCCAGGAGACAACACTCCTCCTACTAAGGTCATCTAGAGGTTTAAAGGCTTGTTGCACAAGCTAAGTGAAATCATGTAAAGTGTGCTAGGTTTTTCTTTTTCTTTTTAATAAATAGTTTGCTCGGAACGATCAAAAATAAGTTTGGGGGTATTTGATTAGTCAAATTTACCGCATATTTTTATGGATATTTTCTCTACTATTATATAATTACTAAAAGGTGTTAATTGTAAATAAAGAATATATATGGGTTTATTTGTAAAAAGATTATTATCATATGTTTCTTCATTTATAATTAATATAATTAGGAAAAATATATGCATATAATATTTAAATAAAATATTCATATTAAAATATGCATATCATATTAAAATATGCATATTATATCAAATATTCCTAATCAATATTCTTAAGATGTCACATCATATAAATAGTTAGAATAAAAAAATGCTACTAATAAGATAATTTGAGATATTGTACATGTATTATAATAAGATTAGTTCATTTGTGAAATCTAAGTAGGAGATCCACATCAAATCGGTTTACAAGATCGAATCTGCTGAATATTAGGAGCAAATCGAAGAATCTAGCAACGGCAGAGACTAAGAGCAATAATTTTAGAATCTTTGTATCAAGAGGATCTCCAAATATCGAGAGAAAAGGTACAAAAAATTTGGAGGCACGAATCCACCAAACGGCGGCGGAAACACAGTCAAATAGGGCTATAGGCGGCAGTTCAGCGGTCATTTAGCGGATGTAGGATCTGAAACTTCAGGGTCATGATCGTAATTTCACACACTTCAATATGTCATTTAGGGTTTTACATTCCAGTTCCTATAAAAGGACCGAGAACTATCTATACAAAAAAATCTATTCATCTACCCATAGATCTAGCGAGCAACTAGATTTTTGTAATTTAGTTTTTCAGCAAGCAATTTGTAATGCACTAGTTGATTAATAAAAGTAGTCTTTTCTTTTAATTTTTGTCGCATTTTCCGCATTACTTTTCTGCATTACTTTACGCATTACTTTTCTGCATGACTTTTCTGCATGACTTTCCGCACTTTTAATTATGGTTTCATTCATCTTCCACCTCTTTTTTAAATCGCTAATATCCATGAGCGAGTAAATTTTTGCTTGTTAGGGTTTGTAGGGTAGGGTAGAATAATGGATGAAAAATATAACTTAAATTCTTTTAAAAAGTTTTAATGTTTATAAACTTTAGCGAAATAAATGCTAACCCTCTTACCGGGTGCGCTATCCATGAGCGAGTAAATTCATGATAGTCACGACAATGATTCGAGATTTGTTAATACTTGTTTTGTTAAGAGCTTTAGATAAATAGAAATCAATAGAATGACAAGGACAGTAGTGGGAAACCCTAATTCCCTCCATGAACCCTAATCCACATTCATCGCTATCTCTCTAGTATTAAATAATTAAAAGATAAAAATAATTATATTTTTTTTACTTCATCCATTAACTACTAAGTCCTATAAACCCAACAAGTTCTTCTATTATAAACTTTTCATCCCTTCTTAATAGAAACGACAACAATCTCTCCTCTCTTTTATTAACTCGTCTAAAATAAGATAAAAAGTTCACCATTTCCCTGCAGACGACCCGTACTCATCGCGGCTAGCTATTTGTGACACCGTCTTGATTACGGTTATTTACAACATACACATACATACTTTTTGCATCCAATCATTAATACATGATGATAAAGTGTAACATCTTGAAAACTATTAGTGTTAATTATAATTTAATTAGCGATATAACAAGTGTTATTAAATATATGATAGATTTTTAAAAATATTTTCTATATATAAAATATATACACACATATATATACTTATTAGCATAGAGCTAGTAAAATGTTAATTTAAGCTAAACACCAAATTAAGTTGCCGTGAAAAATAAACCCTAGTTAACTTTTCATAGCCATTTATCTAATTTAAATTTTTTTTATTGAAAATATCATGGCATGGGAGACAAAGGAGGTATGGCTCATGCACGGTTGAAATAAAATAATGGGAATTGGGAATGGTAGTGATATGGCTAAGGTCTTAACCATTCTTCTCATTCACATCTCCTTCTTCACCCCAACCTAAAACCATCTCACCACACACTAATACATCAAGAAAATCCTAGGCAAACTCCTAATCTATCTACATAAAATCAAACTCCTCTTCTTATATTTTTAGTTTAGTGACTCGAACAACCTTATGGCCTCCTACAAGAATGGATATCTTTCTTTTTCACCCAAGTTAAGGTAAAGATCCAACCTTTATTAAATTTTAGCAAATACTTGCCTTGATAACACCCGTTTATAACTAAAAGTCCATGTTTTAGTTGGTTTGGAAACTTAAAGTAGGGTTTTGAGGTGAGAATTGAACAAGTATGAATTCTTTGATGATCACAACTTGATTTGGGTTAGATAAAGGTATCTTAATGCTATTTACCTTGTTGTTTAAGCACTAAGACTTCACTAATTTCACCATGATGTTTTTCAAGTGCTAAAACTAGTTAATTTGTTGAAGTTTGGGGTTCAAATTAATTCTGCTATTATTTCAGTGCTCACAAAAATAAAAGAAAATTACTGGAAGCTTGTTAAAAAACCTAGAGTGCACCCTAGAAGTTCGAACCTATTCCAACAACTTTTGGCCACTATAAATCCTATTTTAGCCGCCCTTGGCGGCCTGTCTGAAGAATTAGGGTTAGGGTTTTTGTCGGGGGTTCTATCTGCTTCAAACTAGATTTTTGGTATACTTTGATTTTTCCCAGATCATCTATACAAAAATCTGGGAGCATTTTACTTCACTTTTGGCGATGTTTTAGCATACGATATGAATATCTTAACTCTCAAGTTGGTATTTTCGTTAGTTAACAGCAATTTAGGGTAGTCCTAGGTAATTTTTGCACGCATGTAGCACATGAGGGTCACACACGTTAATCTACGTGAGATTGGTTCGCTTTTTATATGTATATACGTCGTATCGGTAATCTAGCCTCTCACATGCAAAAGTTTTTTTATTCGATGTTAGGATTGGCATCGGGGACATTAGAAACGGCGAGAAAGGAGAAAAAACTGATTGGGTTCGAGTAGATTGATGATTGTTCCGGTGAGTAGATTTAACATCTATAGGGAAAATCGAATGGATTGCGTTTAGCGCCCGATACCTAAACTCTTAGGAAACAAATTTTAAATCATTATCATTCTTGTTCGTATGTTTGGATTACTATTTCCATGTATTCACACACTTGCTACACTCTTGCTAAAACACTTGTTAGGACACTTGCACGATTACCAATGATTTATATGTTGCAGTACACAGACTTGTATATTTCAAGCACATATCATTGGTAATTGCCATGCCACGTACACATATAGAACTTGCCATGTTCGCATCATACTATATTCCTGCCAGTACCTTAGATCACTACTCATCACATATCTGCATGCATTATACCACTATCCTGTAATTTTTAATTTGTTCCATTATTTCCATGTTCTTATGCAATATTGTTTTCATGGGATTCTTGTTTTTATGAGATTTGAGAAACCGTGGATATGATTTTATAAGACTTGGATTCATTTTCAAAATTACGGTTTTCTCTTGATATGATGATTTGACGCACACCATGAGATTTATGATATTTATGGTATGATTATCCGAATCGAGGCATGGGGAGAAACCAATGTTGGATACATGGTGGACCCTGTATGGTACCCAGGGATAGGAAGCCCGTATAGAAAGGCGAGTGAGCCTAACGAGGCCGAGGCCGACCGGTGATAGTATTGGAACTCGACGAATATCCGGAGGATACCGACCGGAGTTATATGATGAGATAGATATGAAGGCCGATCTGAGAGACGACGCCTATGAGATTTGGATTTCAAGTGTCGATAATTGACGCAGGATTTATGATGGTTTTGTTGATGATGCTTCCATTTTCTATTATTTTGATATCTGTTATGTTACACTTGCTATATATACACCACACCCATGTTTTGTACATCACTATAGTTTCGTACTTAAGAATTTTTTCCGCTAATTCATCTATACACGCGATTGTCACTTATGATGTTATTTACTACTCACGAGCTGGTAACCCACCTCCTTTGTGCCACAGTTTCTTGCAGGGTTGACTGCTCGGAGTAGTCGCGGCTTGTGTCATACTTTTACTTTTGGGACGTGATCTTTTTGCTTAGGTGGGTTATGAGTATTCTTATATCCGCCTTCTTTTTTATTTGAACTTTGTATCTACTATACTCCATCTATCATATGTATATTTAACTTAGAGGCAAGACTAAGAGATTTGTATTATATTGACTTTGGGTGTCATGTTCGTGTGGGGCCGACTTGTTGCTGTTATGCTTTTTGTATTGCCTTCTTTTCTTTCTTTGCATTATTCTTCGCCAGAGGCGTCGTATATTTAACTGCGTGGTTGTGTTCCGCCAAGTGGGCGTTGAGATAGCTCCCAAGTGGGGATACTTATATATATTGTGTATGTATCGGTTTTTATCAAAATTTACAATGGAAGTGCTGCCGAAAATTTTAACGAAAACTTGTTTTCAAAACGTTTTCAAACAACTCTTTTACGCTTTAATTTATCTTTTTTTCCCTAAAACTTCACCTCTTTATCTTTACTCATGGTTTAGATTCTGGGTTTTGGTTTACTTGAATTACGTTACGCCTTTAGACGCCACGTGATTTAAGTATCGGTCACATTCTTCGTTCGAGTCATGATATAAATCCCATAGGATCCTTGCTTGACTACAGGTATTATGATGGCGATCATACTTGTGGGAACTGGATAGTCTATAAGCACATCCTTAAATGACCTTAGTTGTGGGAATATCAAGACTTGGTATCGATATTCCAGAGTATACTAGTGTATATGTTTCTTGATCCCGACGAGGGGCAGTGGCTGGTCTCACAGCCATTGGTGTTTGGCACCAAAGAGTGTATACAAGTGCTCATTGGGTCATGAGTTGCACTGGACGGACTCGCTGAGAACTCCTACATGGTATTATACATATTGTCAGATAGCAGTTCTCTGGTGACATAAGTACATGGTAGTCTGTTGACCTGAGATCATCATTTGTCTTGTGTGAGTTCTCACTGTACTTTGATTACTACCCTACCATGGCTTTATCGAGTCATGCAAACTGATTTTAGTTGGGTACAGTCCTGAGCTACATGGAGGCAGTAAGCGGATTGAGGGGATTCATCTCTCACGGTATAGAGAGTCAATGTTGCGCTGTGCGTGATTGGCTATTATCATAAGACCTTGGCCAAGGCAGATGAGATTTACTGAGAGAAGATCAGTAGTTTCTCTGTTGGTTATCAGCTTTAGATCGGCATGTCTTATCAGGTTATTGGGAGTTTGACAGTTTCCACCTCCCAGACTCGATATGCGACACTTTTAGACGAACAGACCGGACTATACGATGATTATCACTTATAGGCTTAGTAGGCGTTCGGACGAGCTTGCTTGTCGATCTTCCTTTCATTCAATACCTGGGTAACCGTTACGTACAGCTAGTACCACTGACGTGCTTGTGGTTATGGATTGGATCCTGTAACTCACTGTCAGCGTATTGTCGAGTCTTTAGAGTCCCATACAGAGGCTTTTCCGGCTCTATCGATATGATATAAATGTGTGTATTAGATGCATACCGGGGTTCGATTAAAACTAGTGAATTGGATACACTGACGATAATCGGACATTTGGAAATACTAGCCGGTCTTTTGGAAAGACGGATATTAAATCAAGTATTGATTTAATATATTAATACATGTATTGGATATCTGTATTTACTAGTATTTTTTCATTATTCATCCATGTGAATTAGAATCCATAACCGCTAGGTATCTAAACTAGTTATCCAATAATCCCAAACAAGCATACCCGACAACCAAAAATCCTTACTTTTAAGCCCAAAAACGAGTTCCGAAATGTCACGAACCGAAATGGCACGTGACTGGCACTTGAATCATATGAAGTCTATAGGACCCCATCTAATTCAAGTAAACCAAGAAATCCCAGAAATCTAAACCATTTAAAGAAAGAAGTGAAAAAACATGTTTTAAAACAAGGGGTTTTAATAACATAAGCCGAAATATGCATTTTTAAAATCTCAAGTCTTTTCAGAAAATTTTGGCAGAGTTTCCTTTGTAAATACAGGCCCCAAAAGGGGCACAACATGAATACTATATGCACAATGATAAAAGGCATCCCCAAGCGGGAGCTAGCTCTTCGTCAATCGACGGTTACAACCACGCAAGCAATATAATATACAACGCCGAAGGGCAAGGATCAAAACTGAAAAGGAAACTCAAATCAACATGAAAGCCCATAATAATACAACGCGCGACTCTAAGGTCGAAAGAATATACAACAGGTTTCTAATTCAAATACATATACATGTCTGGTTGATGGAGTTTACTAGATACAACTGAAATAAATATATGTACAATAGTTGTCACGATGCAAGTGAACCCACCTACTAAAGCAATCATCCGGAAATGGAAGCAGTATGCCAGAAAGCCGCAATGAAACCTGTACGGCAAAACCTGTAAGAAACTATGGCACAACGGGGGTAAGTTACCAACTCGTGAATAGAAAATATCACAGAGCAGAAATCGTATGTATGACTAAATCCTAGGTCAAACGATCAGTAATATATATATATATATATATATATATATATATCAATATCAATAAATCTCATGTAACCACACAATATGTATGCAACATTCATGAAGGTACTCTATCAGGTACTACTAATACATGAAACAATAAATGACAATATGTATATGCAGCAGTCATGAAAGGTACTCTAGCAGGTACAACGAATACATGAAGCAATGCATATAAATAAAATTATGTAAATGCAACAGTCATGGAAGGTACTCTATCAGGTACTATTAATACATGAAGCAGTGCATAACAATAAATGCGGAGTATGGGATAAAATATGTCATTCCCACAGAATCCTGGCCTCGTGGTAGGACCAAAGTCCATCAAGACAATCCAAATCCCAATTTTCTCAAATCAGCCCCCAAATTGGCTCTCATATCATGTAAGTCTTATAAATCCTGAATGTACAATATCAAGTAAATCTCATATATATCCTGTATCCAACTATCAAGTAAATCTCGAATATCCTAAGTGTCCAATAGCAAGTAACTCTCATCAAATTCAATATCGAGTAAATCTCATAAGATTCAATATCGAGTAAAACTCATACACACACACACACACACACACACACACACTATATTGAGCACTTAGGCCCCGAGCACATAGGCCCCGAGCATCGACCATATAGGCCCCTCACATCGAGCACATAGGCCCCTCTCATCGATCATATAGGCCCACACATCGACCATATAGGCCCCGAGCACATAGGCCCCCCTCATCGACAATATAGGCACACACATCGACCGTATAGGCCCCTCACATTGAGCACATAGGCCCCGAGCACATAGTCCCCTCTCATCGACCATATAGGCCCACACATATATAATGAATAAGTATATCTGCATATATCATTATGATGATATATGATGCAGGTGTGTGTGTGTGTGTGTGTTTATATATATATATATCAGCGTCCCATACCACTGATATATATATATATATATATATATATATATATATATACGATGGGTATATATATATATATATATATATATATATATATCAGCATCTCATATCACTGATATATATACGCAGGAGTAAAACAATCAAGAAAATATCGTATGAAAACCATATCTCAATGCGAAACCCATGAATATAATATATGCAACAGGGAATAGTAATATGAGCATAAAAGGAAAAATCGCTATTTAACTGCAACAAGTTATAAAATATATCACGCGGTTCCTAAATTCTCCAAATCCATACAACATCATATAAAGGTGAAAATGTAACTATGTAAAGGCATACGTGTAAGCATGTAGATATACATGTATGCTATATATCATATGCACAATGAAATATGAATCAATAACATATAAGCATGCAATGCAATGCGAGCAACAGAAAAATGGTAAATGAATAATAATGCTGCAATAAAGAAATATACATTCCTATATACGAGTCATACAGTCTTTGGTATTTGAAAGTTGCACGAATCGTGGTGTTTAGAAAATAGGGCTACGGTGTTTTTATGAAAAATTACATCCTTTGAAAATAACCGTAGTATCCTTTGGCCTGTCTTTAAAATACTCACAATTCGTTAGTTTTTGAAATAGATATGACTCGAGTCTAGTCTAATATCTATAAGTAAACTACAGGACTAACTAACTGGCTAATCGAAAAGATAGGGAAACCACCTAAATCTGAGTCGATACATATACATATAATAGTCGGTGATCCCGCCTCAATTGTATCACATACGATACAATATATATTATAACATCCTCGAGTCAAGAGTGCGGATCTATCATCAATATATAGCTCGTATGTAAATCCGTCGTACGACATCCCAAATCTGGGTACGGTTCAAATATCACATTCATCTCATTATTCATCTGGTATCCAGTATCATCATATCCTGTATTAGGGGTACTGATCTAAATCTAATACAAACTGATACCATCTATGTATATATATGCGTGTATGAAAACACACGCCTAAAGGCCCGCTAAAATCTCATGTCGTATCTCAAAATACGAATCAAAACATATCATCGATCTCATAGCATCATGCTTAATCTCATCGACTCATCTCCAAATACCATATACAATCCCCATCATCCATGTGTAAGTAATACGTATACACACACACACAGTCCCATACCTAAGTGTGTGTGTGTGTGTGTGTCCCCATATATGCACAGGTAAATAAAAGTATGCAATTGTGTGTGTGCGTGTGGGTGTAAACCTTATTCTAGGGTTCACGACTAAGAAACTAAACTAAGTTACTTCTAAGTACCCTAAACTAAACCATGAACACAAAATCCAATCTTGATAATCATCCACTTAACATAAATCACATATATAACCATATATATATATAAGCTATACTATGAACTGCGGGGGTGCTATACGCCATCCACCCGACTTCACCCGTAGATATATATCTACTCACCTTGCTCTTCGCTTGTCGTTGCCGACGTCGCTATCATTTTATTCATCGTCTCGAATCATCGTGGGGGTTCATACACATATAACAAAATCGCAATGCGCATTAAAATCCAAGTCAAAACCGAAACGACCCGCTAAAGGCCTATAGGTTAGAACCTATGGACCAAGCCTTCAAAACCACCACCAACCCTCGATATCGTCGTACAAACGTCAAGTGATCGAGATAAAACACAGATACAAAAATCCAGAATTCAAAATACCAGAAACGAAACCCCGAATCAAAACAACAACTCTTGAAAATGGTCCTAGATTTTACCCTAGGTGAAATTAGCCAATTAGCCAATTTGCATATGCCAAGGGTCTAGTTTACAGGAGATGGAGCTACAGACCAAACACGAACTAGTTCCAACCTACTCTGGCCGCAATTTGCGGCCAGAATGATTAAATCTGCGCCCAAAGAATGGAGTCAGGGGCTGGTGTCTTAGGGTTAGCTTCCTGGGTGCCTGCATGTATCTCTGTGTATGCTAAATAATTTTCAGAGGCTCCGGGTGATAGCAGATTTCATTTTCCTTACACAAATTCCAAAATTTCCGTATCTGCAGAATTCAAATTTTGCAACTTGGGGTTTTTCTAAGGTTTTATTCCAATATAACATCACTATAAGGGTTGTATGATCTCTACTAAGCTCAATTACACTATCTCCAATCAAGTTTCCCTCAAATCCTAACTAGAAATTTTCAAAGTTCGCTAACTACACAATATCGATTCTAAACTTGAAGAGAGGCTTAAGCAAAAGAAATACTACACTATTTGTGAAAGGATTACCTCATTTGGTAACTCAAGAAAATTCTTGAGTTGCCATAATGTCCAAAATGCAAGCTTTCTTGGTCCAAAGTGTAGCTAGTGAGCTCATGCACATTTTTTGTGAAGTGGGGATGGAGTTTTGGATTGATTTTGATGGTGTTTGAGAGGATGAACGGGGGGGGGGGGGGGGAAGGAGTGAGGGCATCAGCCCAAGTGAGAGGGAGAGAGGAAAGAGATGAGAATGATGAAGTGTGGAGACAAGCCATGGTCAATGGAGACCCCTCACCCTCTCTCTCTCATGCCCATCCCTAATTTCTTTATTCATATCCCTTTTTCTTTTCTTTCTCTTTTCCCCTCTCAATTCAAACAACCATGATATAAAAAATGAAGAAAAGCCATGAAAAAAATGTAACAAGTGTAAAAAGACTTGTGCATGTCATGTGCACAAAGCACGATTAGTGCCCGATTAGCGATATTTAATCGTGATTAGCACAAAATTAATATATAATAAATCATAAAATTTCATAATTTGCTTAAATCACATAAAGCACCCTCTTTTCAGTAATTTCTGTAATTTTCTAAATTTTTTTCTTCGATTTATCGGTATTTAATTATACCGCCTTATTAAAATATTCAATATATTTATTATTAAATTATAAAAATTCCCAAAAATAATATTTTATTTTTCTGAAATGTTACAATCTTCCCACCTTAAAGAAATTCGGTCCCCGAATTTAAATTTAAACCCTTCAAATACTAAAACATTTCAGTAAAAAGTCCAAGTCGTCGGGGCTCCGAAATCATCAATACATAAAACCAATCATAGCGCAATGCATGCGCATGAACAATGAGTAGATAACTCAAAATCAAAACTTCGTCAAGCATCCCGCAATCATCGAAGTCATGGTGAAGACATCAATGTCAAAATCCCATACGAAAACTAACATGATAATACATCAAAACTATACATGTAAACATCTGAAGGAAATGCATGCAAAATATATCCAGGTACTGTCCTCTGACTAGTCCTGCTCAGTACGAAAACAAATAGAAAATATCATAAAAACGTACTGCTCCATAAGAAATCAATCCCAAAATGTGCATATGAATGCTACGTACGTCTGGTGTGCACGGAAATTGAAATCCATGAATGTGCCATACATGTGCAAAGAAACAAAATCTAAGTGCAACGGGTGTGCACGAAACACCTGTCAAAAGCAATGGGTGTGCCTGACAACAATATCAAGTGCATCTGATATGCACGAAAAATCTCGATTTAGTGCATCTGGTGTGCACCAAAATTGCATCAAACGGCTAAGCATGCGCAAGAATCCAAATCAAGTGTACGAAAACAAATATCGAATATCAAAATCGAAATCGACGGTATACGACACATTCAATCCAAACCCAAATCAGGTATACCGTGGTATATAATCTCACAACCATATGCATCAGCATGCATAAAACCAAATTAAATACTAAAGTGCATGAAAACTATGCCGAAAGAACAAGTCAAATCATATGCATATCATAGGCATGAAATCAAAATCAATATCTCGAATGACATCAATCGAAGTCAAGTGCAACTGTAGTGTACAAAAATCTCAATCATGCAAACAAATCGTCCAAAATACCGAAATCCAAAAATGACGGATACGTGATAATCGAATCACCAAATCACAAATCATAATTACCGTCGTCGATATGTCCTCCTTCAAGGTCGAGAAGGTGCCGGTGCATCCAATGTTAGCAGAGCAAGATATCTACTTGTCTACTGTTCGTGGCCTGTCGTCTGGTGCCCTTAGGCTCTCGTCTCTCACTGCAGATTGCTAAGTGCATAGCTCCTTGGCTCAACGATTCAATATGGAAACGATAATGGGAGCAGTCTGCTCTGGCACATCCTCTAAAGTTCTCTGGCCAACTATCATGGTCACTCATAACATAACTCGTTGACGATGCCGAACTTTAGCCTGCTGGGTGTGCGTAATATGACCGATCCTGGGTCCAAATCTTCTCGTATAGTATTCCAGAAAGGTCCTGTCGAGGTCTCTCCTAAATCTCGTTTCTGCCAAACTTCCCAGAAGTTTTCATCTTTTACTAATCTATTTCTTATTCCGGAACGGCTGCATACTCGTCATGACTCCTCCTGAAAGATATATCCATATGTAACGCCTCTGCATGCGTGTCACATTTCTGATGTCAGCGGAATGGAACATCGTCTCGTCATAATATCGTACGAATCTCTTACTCCAGTTTTCTCTAATGTCGACTGATTCGGACTCGTCTCTTCGTGGCTGTATGGACTGCGCTCTAACGGCTATACTCGTATCTGGAGTCTCCCAAGCAATGTATCCCATTACATGATATCCGAAAGATATCGAACCTTTCAATCGATTCGTCAAAGTTCCATAATCCCCCAAGAGCTCAACATCTTGGGTACAGTTTAATAGTATTCCAGTACATGCCACAGCACCTATGGACCAACCGAAGAAGGGCAAACCCAAGCCTCACAAATGGCACCACCGAACTGCCGCAAACCCTAAGGTTCAAAGGTGTTCCATGGTCATTACGTCGAGTTAGAGTTTCATTCTTCTAGAAGGTCCATAGCATTACTTGCATTTGTCTCTGAATACTTTAAACTTGGAAAATAGGCTCCTGACATTCGATCGTCTCTATCGACTCCCAACGTACCTGCGTGAAGTCGTCTCTAGCTAGAATCAATCAATCTGATGACCTTGCATCGGGGTAAGCGAACGAATCACATGTCCTAGTCTTTCATCCTCGGGTGACTAGTGACCTTCTATCATATCTCAAGTATAACTCGTACTGTAATAGCTCCAACATCTGGGCGATATCTCGTCGTTCGCAGCAACCACTGCCTCATTCGTCTGCATGCTGAACAGTTCCTCAATTATCAAATAATCGGTGCATCGACGGTCATCATATTCTGGCTGGCCTCTATCAGTAGCCTGATCCTCTGGTGCTGATCTGCATGTCCGAGAAATCTCGTCAAAGCGATCCATCAAACGCTCATGGCACAAAAATACAATAAAACGATGCCTCTAAGCAAATCGTATGTCCCTGGAATAATGCCCTGGTCAGTCCTCGTCCGTAACGAGCTCGTGCTGACGCAACTCTAGCCGTAGCTCTCTCTGCCCATGTAATCGTGGCAGCAAAACCATGAACCAATATCGATGGGGATAGATCATAGGAATGAATATAATACTGTGCAAGAAAATGTACATCCTAAGGCTCCTTAAGCGGAGTAGCGTATCGTAAGTATGCCACGGAATATACACACGGTACGTCACTCTACTGAAGTCACCTACTCCATCAACCAAGGTCAACCTACGCGACGAAAGTTTGCGTATAATACCCCCTCGACTAAGTCTAAGTTCCGTAAGGTCAAGCCTAAGTTCCGAATATATACAAACGCTTTAGGCTCCACATAGTCAAACATAGACCCAAACCAAGGTTAACCTAGTGCTCTGATACCAACTTTGTCACGACCCGAAATGGTACGTGACTGGCACTTGAATTATATGAAGTCTATAGGACCCCATCTAATTCAAGTAAGCCAAGAAATCCCAGAAATCTAAACCATTTAAAGAAAGAAGTGAAGAAAATATGTTTTAAAACAAGGGGTTTTAATAACATAAGCCGAAATATGCATTTTTAAAATCTCAAGTCTTTTCAGAAAATTTCGGCAGAGTTTCCTTTGTCAATACTGGCCCCAAAAGGGGTACAACATGAATACTATATGCACAATGATAAAAGGCATCCCCAAGCAGAAGCTAACTCTTCGTCAATCGACGGTCACAACCACGCAAGCAATATAATATACAACGCTGAAGGGCGAGGATCAAAACTGAAAAGGAAACTCAAATCAACATGAAAACCCATAATAATACAACACACGACTCTAAGGTCGAAAGAATATACAACTGGTCTCTAAGTCAAATACATATACATGTCTGGTTGATGGAGTTTACTAGATACAACTGAAATAAATACATGTACAATGGTGGTCACGATGCAAGTGAACCCACCTACCAAAGCAATCACCCGGAAGTGGAAGCAGTGTGCCAGAAAGCCGCAATGAAACCTGTACGGTAAAACTTGCAAGAAACTGTGGCACAATGGGGGTGAGTTGCCAACTCGTGAGTAGAAAACATTACAGAGCAGAAATCGTATGTATGACTAAATTCTAGGTCAAACGATCAGTAATATATATATATATATATATATATATATATATATATCAATATCAATAAATCTCATGTAACCACACAATATGTATGCAACATTCATGAAGGTACTCTATCAGGTACTGCTAATATATGAAGCAATAAATGGCAATATGTATATGCAACAGTCATGAAAGGTACACTAGCAAGTACAACTAATATATGAAGCAATAATATGACAATCTGTATGCAACAATCATGTAAGGTACTCTATCAGGTACTACTAATACATGAAGCAATGATATGACAATGTATATATGCAGCAGTCATGAAAGGTACTCTAGCAGGTACAACGAATACATGAAGCAATGCATATAAAATAAAAGTATGTAAATGCAATAGTCATGGAAGGTACTTTATCAGGTACTACTAATACATGAAGCAGTGTATAACAATATATGCGGAGTATGGGATAACATATGTCATTCCCACGGAATCCTGACCTCATGGTAGGCCCAAATTCCATCAAGACAATCCAAATCTCAATTTCCTCAAATCAGCCCCCAAATTGGCTCTCATATCATGTAAGTCTCATAAATCCTGAATGTACAATATCAAGTAAATCTCATATATATCCTGTATCCAACTATCAAGTAAATCTCGTATATCCTAAGTGTCCAATATCAAGTAACTCTCATAAAATTCAATATCGAGTAAATCCCATAAAATTCAATATCGAGTAAAACTCAAATATACATACATACATACACACACACACACACACACACACACACACACACTATATCGAGCACATAGGCCCCGAGCATATAGGCCCCTCACATCGAGCATATAGGCCCCGAGCACATAGGCCCCTCTCATCGACCATATAGGACCACACATCGACCATATAGGCCCCTCACATCGAGTACATAGGCCTCGAGCACATAGGCCCCTCTCATCGACTATATAGGCCCACAGATATATAATGAATAAGTATATTTGCATATATCATTATGATGTTATATGATATAGGGGTGTGTGTGTGTGTATGAGCGTCCCATACCACCGATATATATATACGATGGGTATACATATATATATATCAGCGTCCCATACCACCGATATATATATATATACGCAGAAGTAAAACAATCCAGAAAACATCATATGAAAACCATATCTCAATGCGAAACCCATGAATATAATATATGCAACAGGGAACAGTAATATGAGCATATAAGGAAAAATCGCTATTTAACTGCAACAAGTTATAAAATATATCATGCGGTTCCTAAATTCTCCAAATTCATACAACATCATATAATGGTCAAAATGTAACTATGTAAAGGCATATGTGTAAGCATGTAGGTGTAAGTGCACGGCGGCGCCCCGGCCGTCAATCCGACGCCGGAATGCGGAAACGGTGATAAACTTAAATTTTGCGGACTTTGCAAACCGGCACCACCGCGCACTAAACTCCGGATCGAACCATTAACTAGTCTACGCTACTAAAAAGAAAGGGAAGAGATGTATACCGACTGATCCGAGTCCTCCGGTCTTCATCTCCACTCCGATCTCCTCGCGGGATCTCCGTCCGTCTCCTCCTCGTCGGAAAGGGCACCACATCGCCTTCTTCGTTTACGGGCTCCCACCTCAATACCGAGGCAACTCGGGCGCGAAGTTGGCTAGCCGACGCGCCCAAGATAAGCTGTAGAATAATGTAGAAACTTGTCTCTTTGGGGTTTAAGAGATTGCCATGTATGGAGGAATTTTGCACAATGATTTTCATGGATCCAAGAAGGAAAGAGCAGAATGCAAAGAGAAAGGCTCGGCCAAAAAAAAATGTGCTCACTGGAGAAAGGAAAAAATGAATTAAGCCCTTCTAATGAGCTCTGCCAAATAAAACCATCAGCACTCACTATTTTTTTTAATGCAACCAAAATGTGTTGTATATATATTAATTTATCAATCCATTAAAAAACCAATTCCAGCACATTCACAGAATCCATTCCATACAAAGGAAAAAATTTCACCCAATAAATTAATCCCATATCTTAAACAGTGGCCGGCCAAACTCTTTCACAAAAACAATTTCCAACACAAAACCCATACTCTATCAAATCCTAATTAATGCAAGAAAAGCCAAAAAAAATTTCAAAGTCAATCCTTTAGCAAGAAACCCCTCGACAAATATTATTTGCAAACTTGCAAATAACACCCTCCAACGAAAAGTCCGGCCGGGAAAGAACAAAGGAAAACCGGCCGGAACGGAAAGCAAACTGGCAACTCCAGAAAACTGGTCCCGTAATAAATTACAGGAAAACCCCGATACTGTGCATACACACCCGCATCTGTAATCCGTCCGGATACAAATGCAATGAGACAAAACTACACTATCAAATACTAAGATCCGGCTTAAGCCAAAGCCGGCTAGTAAAAACCGTCCGATCACGATCCGTGCAATACCGCACGTATCTGATCGAACCCTGCCATATCTCCATACGGCCTCTACAGCGTTTCGCCCGAAAGCTGAGTAACTGAAAGTGTGGTGGACTCTAAAGACTCGTCAATACTATGGCTGTGGATTTAACCACTAGTCCGTCAGAGGTATAAGCCAATACGTGACGGGCCACCAGCTATTGACCAAAAGGGACGTCGATGAGGAAGCTCACCCCGACACCCAACTGAGCCTGTCAGTGACAATATCCGTGCAGTCCGGTCCGTTCGTCTATGAGTATCGCATGGCGGGCCTAGGGGGTTGGTAAAAGTCAGACCCCCAAAAGCGGTACAAGTCGTGTCGGAGTGTAGCCCAGAACACCCTGAGATACTACTGGAATACCTACCAGTAAATCTCCTTGCCTTGGCCAAGGACTTTGTGTAATGGCTCTCCTAGACACAGCACGACCTCACCCCCAATACCGGGAGAGACGAACCCCTGAAGATACGCTCACTGCCTCCATGTGGCTCGGGACTGTACCCAACTAAAACCTGTTTGCACGACTCCTTTGAGCCGTGGTAGGGTAGTAATCAAAGTACAGTGGGAACTCACACGAGACAAATGACTATCCCCAGGTCGATGAACTAACCTGCACACATGTCACCAGGGAACTGCCATCTGACGTCTGGTATATGACCAACTAGCATGTTCCCGGCGAGTCCTGTCCGGTGTACTCATAACCCAATGAGCACCTGTATACATCTTAGGTGATCCAACTGACACCAGTGGCTTGTGAGACCGGCCACCGCCCCTCGTCGGGGTCTCGACTGTATACACTAGTCTACTAATGGAGTATCGATGCCCGGTCTCGAAACTCCCACGACTAGGGACCTTTTAAGGATATGCTTGTAGACCCCCAGCTCCCACTTATATGATCGCCCTCATACTGCTGGTGGTCAAGCAAGAATCCTAGGGGCTCTATCAACGTGTAATAGCGACGTGTCATGTCACCTAAAGCAGTACACGATGATAAAGGTAAACCAGATAGCATACTATCATCTCGAGTAAGACTGTCCTACCGGGATAGGTCCTCCCTCAATCATTACAATCACGTACCTGTGACCTAATAATTGACTCTGAGGGCACTATCTCCAACAATCTCCCACTTGCACTCAAGGCTAATTATTGCGATGTCGCATACTCACAGCCCGTGTGATACCGAACATCCAACTCCTCTACTAGTCAGTCTCACAAAGCTCGTTTGTGAAACTATTGCGTTCGAGGAATAGCCTCAGTGAGTGGATCCGCTTTGTTGTTTCTTTCCATGTCTCTCTATATCTCAAGTTCGCGGAGAAAACCATCTCCCGAAATGAGCAATACCTGTCTTAGAATGTGTCTGGATGTCTGATGGGACATAGCTCATAAATGAACTCCAAATCCAAACTTCTTAGACTGTATCGTCAACTGAACTTAATCAGTATCCTGCGCGCCATGCCTCCCTCAGTATTGCCTTGGACCACCTGTCCAAAATACTGCCCCTCATCAGAAGGAAAACTATAACTCTGACAACCTCCTTGTCGTCCAAGTCACCCTGGAAGCCTGGAATGATAACTGTCTCCTGAATAAGGCTGTCGTTATCATATCCCTAGAACATCTACTTATGTTCTAAAACTGCTTCCGACCGTTTCTCCAGGATTGGATTAATGTCAACTTATTGCATCTAGTGCAAGAACAACATCTGGTGTGGTACTTGACATCTCACGATTGACTCAATTGTCTGAGCAAGTGATCTGCCAATCATGCCCGTCCCTCTCCCCTTTAGTCTGTAAGACACCTTTGGAGAGGGTGACTCCATTACCTGCAGGTACACTACCGTGCCAGGAGTCGTCCATCCTAAATACTCTTAGAATGCTGTCAAGTACCCTGATTGGGAAACCACCCAAATCTAGATCTAAAACCATAGATCTAGTAACCAGTATGTCTGATATAATACCCAATTCCTATGTGGAGAAACTACTGTGTGACGACCAAAGTATGACCGATCGTACTGTAGGAGTTTCTTTTCCTACTCTGTGTATATCATCCAAATACCAGGATATCACACCCTACTACCTTCTCAACAGATCCATCCCTTATTCTGATGAAGTCAAACACATGACTGTCACGTCAGAAATAGATGATCTATCTCCGCTACATCTGCTCTAGTCTATAAACAGACAGAAGCAACCTGTCCACCAATGCTTTCGCTGCTCCCACTGACTACGACAACCCTCTGGCAGAGTCATATAGACGTACACTTCTAAAACTAGTTTAGAACGACGCTATACTCATCCTCCCGCCTGGTCTCGCAGCCTGGAACAACAGCAATGGTAATTGTGGGTAAACAAGAACTTCCCTGTCACCGTCCTTGAGGCTACCGTAGTACCTCTCGGGTGCCTGAAGTTACCCACCTTATCTGCTGAGTGGCCAATGGAATGTCAATCCAGATTGAATCTTTAGGTTCCTTATCAAATCTTCAGTAATCGTTTGTGGTTCTGGAATTACTTCCAGTTCTACCATACTCCCACTACTGTTTTTCTGAAAAAAATCCATTTTTTATAAAACTGTGGCGAGTCAAGAACAATATCGCTATTGTTCATCCAGATGGTAGAAAGTCAATCCTCGTCATAGCCTGGGTCAACCCACAAACAGCCATTACAGAAACGTGCCTTGAGTTGTCCAGTGTCTGGTTTTAATCATAAACCGGACAACTCCCCGTACCTTAACATCGTTAAGATATGAACTGTTCTATATCCAATATAGAAACAGAGGCACTGATTTAATTGAACCAGATTCAAATCATGCAGCTGTCCCCAGCGCATGTCAACTAAATGGAAGAAGGCCGATCAGCGTTACTCAACTTGGGAATACTTCCAATTATGAGTAACCTGAAAGAGAAGCAAGATCTCTTTATCAACTGAATACCATACACAAGTATCTACATCTTCGATCACCTTGAAGAATCCCGATACTTGCTATACCTGGTTCTCTACTCTATTCAAATACCTATAACTTCTCAAAATTCGGACCCTGTGTTTCTACGAAACACTTGTCTAAAAACTAGAGAAGTCATAAGTAAACTGAATGTAGTACGAGGACCAACCCCTCTGTCCTGATGGACCCTGGACAACATACATTACTTTGTATAAGTCCCTTGAGTCTGATAACTCATTCACTGTGTGTCGTAGGTTGAAAACTGTACTTATGGTTAAGAAGAATTACACCGCTGTTTAATGCTCCTTACCTAACCATCCACTGATATAGGTAAATATCGTAGACATAATTTCAGAAAGGTATATCTCACTCTATGAAAATAGACGTACAGATATATCAATTTGAAATTGGTGCATAACAGCGGATATTCAAAACCAAATATTTGCCGACCGGCAAACAGCCCAGGTGATTTCCTCAAATATCACTGATTGCAACGAATCCCGATATAATGAGGATGATCACCCAATTCCCAATAACTTACTCCCACTCATCATCTGTAAAACCATACAGATGTGAGAATCGTACCTGGTAAATACATACCCTGGAGTAAGTATCTAATCGGGAAATCAGTTTTTCTTTAACATTACACAGTGAAACTGAAACATTGAAATGTTCCGATGGGGTATTTTGGTATTCCTAGTAATGCCTCTTCCAGATTCACGACTGTAACCGTATAGTTCTTTGCCACCTCTCCAAATCCCTTCATATGTCTTTAGTCTTTACCTTCTGCACACCCTTTTAGGCCAAATGGTTTTCTTCCTTCCCTACCGTTCGGCACCAGCCTATGGTTTGGAAGAAGACTATCCAATAAGCATAATGGGTGTACTGTCCCAATCCTAGGAACACTCGCAATGCGAGAGAAGGTGAAGATAAAAGACACCTGAATGTACTTTATTCCTATTTCTCCTGAACCAGGATCCATCCCCGAACTGGAACAAGTTCCTTTCGAGTTCGTATATAACCATACGATGGATTATCCAAATAAACTGTGGATCTTCGTAGTGATACGGAGTGTCCTGGAGAAATACAAAGGTGATGTGGGAGTGGTAACGAAATATTTGGTTTGGTCGTGAATATCTGTTGCAATTTACTTTGCCCTCTTACTAATCCCTTGCTTTGTCTGAACTTAATACCTTCTGCACACCATCGTTATGCTAATTGGTTTTCTTCATTCCCTACCGGTCGGCACCAGCCTAAGGTTTGGAAGAAGACAATCCAATTTGCGTAATAGGTGTACTACCCCTAAACCAAGGAGTACTCGTAACCTGAGAGAGGGTAAAAGGAAAAGACAACTGGATAATCCTATCCGTTTTCTCCAGAACCGGAAACCATCCTCGAATTCCTTCGAGTTCGTATCTAACCATACGATGGTTTTGTCCAATGGAAGTGGACGTTTGTAGTAATACGGGGTGTCCCGGAGAAATGGGTAAAAGTAGGAGTGGCAATGAGGTCTGCAACCCTGACAATCCAAAAGCCAGTGTTAAGAAGGTTCGGTCAACTTGGTCACTGAGTCATAGTCTTAGGGTCGGGTCAAATGGTCGCTGCCAGAGAGAGAGAGAAAAGAAACACTCAGCGTGCACTCTATCCTAGATCAGAATGGTTATCACTTTTTCTAATCAGGAAACCTCCCACTGTACCTCAAATTCTCCTCCAAACCTGAAAGAAGAATTAGTCGGGGTTACCCGAGGAGTAAACTAACTCATCAGTGGGAATCGGGATCCAACTATCATCGCATGATAACGTGACGGAATCCGCTCACGGTATCACACTCCAGAAGGTATGCGCATATCTGGCAAGTTTCAGTACTTTTGAAACTCCCGATGTGATTTCTGCCCCATGCTCTTATGACCTTGACTTTGGCCAACATATCATAAGTCACATGTCAAGTTCTACCCGTCATTCTCCAGGTTAATTTGAATCCACCCGTACATACCCTTGACTTTGGCCAAAATGGCAGCACGACTGTCCCAAACCAACGCATCTATCTATGCTGCATATGAATACCCCAATAGCTACCAATCACTGTGCCTTGACTTTGGCCAACATACACAGCTTGAATACTATTGACCACCCATATGAAACGACGGAGGGCTACGAATGGTTTTTGGCGAAAACCTTTAACGTAAAGAACTTGATATCGTTGAAGGAACGGATAGCTTTTTAGAAAATATAGTGACGAAAACCTTTACTAAAGAGGTCACTCCCGGTGAAGGGATCTCGGCTCTTTCCCCGTAGAATGAGGTGCAGGATATTCCAAATGAATACCGCGATGCAAAGCAAAAGCAATCGGCTATAGTGAAGTTAATGCCCTGACGCAAACTTTTTGTCCAAGGGGTCACTCCCGGTGAAGGGATCTCGGCCCTTGCCTCGTCGACTGAGGAGCAGGATATTCTAAATGAATACCGCGATGCAAAACAAAAGTGAACGTCCTTGCAATAACAGCTTTTTGAAAAGTGTTCCAACAACATCAGATTAGGTTTGTTTTTAACTTTGCATTGATTCGAATCAATGCAGTCCCATCAATTGATCACACCAAAAAGAACGAAAATATACTGATGTACGTATATGCCATCCGCATTCGCCACTGGGTCCCGTCATTACCCGTTAGGTTAGCTAACTAACGACAGAGCGGGGACTGGACTAGCGCGGATGTAAAACATATACAACATCTACTAATATATATACCAATATATTATATTTCGCTCAAGGCGTGAATAAAATGCAACATCACAGATAATGAACAGCATCACAGAAACAATACAGATATCTGGGATCCCCGGGTTTCACAGAGCCGCTGAAACCCGACGTTCCCCTGGTCGTGTGGATAGCCTGTGCAATGAAATCCTAGACCCCTACGGGCGCGGCAAGTTACCCGCCAAAACCTGAAGCGAGGCAGCCCCCTTCAGCAACGTGAATGGACCACCCAGCACTTCACGGAATCCGGTAACTTGGGCACCCCTCCTGGGTCAACCTGTACCCCCTACGAGTGCGGCGAATAGCCCGTCAATCCTGGATTGAAGCCCCCTCCGTCCCAATGCCATGAGATGCGGGCTTGTTGCCCTCCAGAATCCGGCTATCCGTGCACCCCTCCGCGGGGCAACCCTAGTACAGAAAGTAAAATATACATACACCGGGTACATCGACCGCAACCAGGTCGTGCCCCAAAAGAATAATACAAACAGGCAGTGACGGCAGTCCACATGTCGGACGCTCGTCCCGCAATATCAAATGTACATAATACAACCGAAACTGTACTAGCATTGCATCCAGGCTATCCCCCACGACCGATCCGCAACATCACAGCAAATACATAGAACATCAACGCGAAAATCACGTTCGCAAATCCGTCTAACCGGGCTATAGCAGCTAGACAGGATTTACCGATCGAGTGACATTCACGGTCGCAGATATAATGTAAATACTGTGAAAAATGTGTTTAAAATTTTTCGATTGATTAAACATTAACAAGTGGGCCCCCAAACAAAACTGTAGCAACCACAGAAAACCTGGGCCCAATTTTAATATTCCAAAAACCACATTTATCATTCAGGAACACACTGCAAAAATTTGGGGGGGGGGTGAACAGTTAAATTCGCGGCGGAAGCGCGGCCAAAACAGGGGTTTGGCCGCCCTTCCGCGGCGGTATGATGAGATCGTTGAACCAAATTTTTACAGTGACCTTAGAATTCCCTGCACATCACTCTGAGACAACCTGAAAAATTTTTGGACTCAAAAAAAAATTCGACAGAAACTGATGTGCAAAAAATACGGGTTTTTGGACTTTTTGATCGATCGGAAATGCAAACACATTACACAAAGCTAGACGAAGTTAATGGCGAGGCTCTGATACCACTGTAAGTGCACGGCGGCGCCCCGGCCGTCAATCCGACGCCGGAATGCGGAAACGGTGATAAACTTAAATTTTGCGGACTTTGCAAACCGGCACCACCGCGCACTAAACTCCGGATCGAACCATTAACTAGTCTACGCTACTAAAAAGAAAGGGAAGAGATGTATACCGACTGATCCGAGTCCTCCGGTCTTCATCTCCACTCCGATCTCCTCGCGGGATCTCCGTCCGTCTCCTCCTCGTCGGAAAGGGCACCACATCGCCTTCTTCGTTTACGGGCTCCCACCTCAATACCGAGGCAACTCGGGCGCGAAGTTGGCTAGCCGACGCGCCCAAGATAAGCTGTAGAATAATGTAGAAACTTGTCTCTTTGGGGTTTAAGAGATTGCCATGTATGGAGGAATTTTGCACAATGATTTTCATGGATCCAAGAAGGAAAGAGCAGAATGCAAAGAGAAAGGCTCGGCCAAAAAAAAATGTGCTCACTGGAGAAAGGAAAAAATGAATTAAGCCCTTCTAATGAGCTCTGCCAAATAAAACCATCAGCACTCACTATTTTTTTTAATGCAACCAAAATGTGTTGTATATATATTAATTTATCAATCCATTAAAAAACCAATTCCAGCACATTCACAGAATCCATTCCATACAAAGGAAAAAATTTCACCCAATAAATTAATCCCATATCTTAAACAGTGGCCGGCCAAACTCTTTCACAAAAACAATTTCCAACACAAAACCCATACTCTATCAAATCCTAATTAATGCAAGAAAAGCCAAAAAAAATTTCAAAGTCAATCCTTTAGCAAGAAACCCCTCGACAAATATTATTTGCAAACTTGCAAATAACACCCTCCAACGAAAAGTCCGGCCGGGAAAGAACAAAGGAAAACCGGCCGGAACGGAAAGCAAACTGGCAACTCCAGAAAACTGGTCCCGTAATAAATTACAGGAAAACCCCGATACTGTGCATACACACCCGCATCTGTAATCCGTCCGGATACAAATGCAATGAGACAAAACTACACTATCAAATACTAAGATCCGGCTTAAGCCAAAGCCGGCTAGTAAAAACCGTCCGATCACGATCCGTGCAATACCGCACGTATCTGATCGAACCCTGCCATATCTCCATACGGCCTCTACAGCGTTTCGCCCGAAAGCTGAGTAACTGAAAGTGTGGTGGACTCTAAAGACTCGTCAATACTATGGCTGTGGATTTAACCACTAGTCCGTCAGAGGTATAAGCCAATACGTGACGGGCCACCAGCTATTGACCAAAAGGGACGTCGATGAGGAAGCTCACCCCGACACCCAACTGAGCCTGTCAGTGACAATATCCGTGCAGTCCGGTCCGTTCGTCTATGAGTATCGCATGGCGGGCCTAGGGGGTTGGTAAAAGTCAGACCCCCAAAAGCGGTACAAGTCGTGTCGGAGTGTAGCCCAGAACACCCTGAGATACTACTGGAATACCTACCAGTAAATCTCCTTGCCTTGGCCAAGGACTTTGTGTAATGGCTCTCCTAGACACAGCACGACCTCACCCCCAATACCGGGAGAGACGAACCCCTGAAGATACGCTCACTGCCTCCATGTGGCTCGGGACTGTACCCAACTAAAACCTGTTTGCACGACTCCTTTGAGCCGTGGTAGGGTAGTAATCAAAGTACAGTGGGAACTCACACGAGACAAATGACTATCCCCAGGTCGATGAACTAACCTGCACACATGTCACCAGGGAACTGCCATCTGACGTCTGGTATATGACCAACTAGCATGTTCCCGGCGAGTCCTGTCCGGTGTACTCATAACCCAATGAGCACCTGTATACATCTTAGGTGATCCAACTGACACCAGTGGCTTGTGAGACCGGCCACCGCCCCTCGTCGGGGTCTCGACTGTATACACTAGTCTACTAATGGAGTATCGATGCCCGGTCTCGAAACTCCCACGACTAGGGACCTTTTAAGGATATGCTTGTAGACCCCCAGCTCCCACTTATATGATCGCCCTCATACTGCTGGTGGTCAAGCAAGAATCCTAGGGGCTCTATCAACGTGTAATAGCGACGTGTCATGTCACCTAAAGCAGTACACGATGATAAAGGTAAACCAGATAGCATACTATCATCTCGAGTAAGACTGTCCTACCGGGATAGGTCCTCCCTCAATCATTACAATCACGTACCTGTGACCTAATAATTGACTCTGAGGGCACTATCTCCAACAGTAGGTATACAGGTATCCTATATGTCATATGCACAATGAAATATGAATCAATAACATATAAGCATGCAATGCAATGTGAGCAACAGAAAAATGGTAAATGAATAATAATGCAGCAATAAAGAAATATACATTCCTATATATGAGACATACAGTCTTTGGTATTTGAAAGTTGCATGAATCGTGGTGTTTAGAAAATAGGGCTACAATGTTTTTATGAAAAAGTACATCCTTTGGAAATAACCGTAGTATCCTTTGGCCTATCTTTAAAATACTCACGATTCGTTAGTTTTTGAAATAGGTATGACTCGAGTCTAGTCTAATATCTACAAGTAAACTACAGGACTAACTAACTGGCTAATCGAAAAGATAGGGAAACCACCTAAATCTGAGTCGTTACATATACATATAATAGTCGGTGATCCCGTCTCAATAGTATCAAATAAGATACAATATATATTATAACATCCTCGAGTCAAGAGTACGGATCTATCATCAATATATATCTCGTACGTAAATTCGTCGTACGGCATCCCAAATCTGGGTACGGGTCAAATATCACATTCATCTCATTATTCATCTAGTATCCAGTATCATCATATCCTGTATTAGGGGTACTGATCTAAGTCTAGTACAAACTGATACCATCTATGTATATATATGCGTGTATGAAAACACATGCTTAAAGGCCCGCTTAAATCTCATGTCGTTGTAAGTCCACGGTAGCGCCCCGGCCGTCTAACAGACGCCAAATGCGGAACAAAAACTTTTTACAACTGGCGCTATCGCGTACTATAACCCGGATCTGCCATTAAAGCTAAACTAACAAAATACAAAGTGGGTAGAATTGTTATACCGAACGATCCGAGTCCTTCGGGCTTCAACCATCATCCCACGCTTTGTTGCGGCTGCTTCGATCTCCTGAATCTCCAATCTTCTCGTCCAGGTGGCACCATGTCGACGGATCTTTAAACGGGCTCCCGCCTCTGAACCGAGGCAATTCGATCGTCAAGTTTGCTAGAAGAGACGACCAAGATGATGTAGAGAATGAGTAAAACACTTTGTCTATTTACGTCCAAAGGTATGGACGAACGGTTAATGAAGTTGCCTTTTGGATTGATATGAAATGAGAAATGGAGTTTACTGATTTCCATGAACCAAAATCCTCAATCTTTTTCAAATGAAATCAATCATCCCTCACCCAAGAAGGGCCGGCCACTATATAATGAAGAGGGAGGTGAGTGTAGGAGTGAGGAGAGTGACCATAACCATAAATGAAATGAATGAATCATCTAACACCTTGTATGAATGCATTTAATGAAAACTATGATTCATAACCCTTAGCCATCATCTAATAAATGCACCATTAATGAACAAATGAGTCATAAGCCACCTCATCATCCTAGTCACCATCCTAGAAACTTCCTCACTCATCACAAGAAAAGATAAATCCGTATTTAACCGAATGTTAAATACGGCTGATAGAAAACTGAAAACTGGCAACTTCCAAAAGTGATCCTGAAACGAATTTCAGGATAACCCCATAATGGTATAAACATACCCGCATTTGTATTACGACCGAATACAAATGCAACTGAGACAAAGATATTATATCTACACAGTATAATACTCGGATCCGGCTTAAACCAAAACCGACCAGTATTATCTGGCCGAAAAATGACACGTGCGAAAACGCACGTGCATTTTCCGAACCTTGCCATAATACCATACGGCCTCTACAACGTTTCGCCCGAACTTGGGAAAGTGTCTGTGGGGGATTCTAATGACTCATCAACACACTGGCACTGGGTATAACCACTAGCACGTCAGAGGTACAAGCTGTATGTAACGGTTGCCTATGTATTGATTGGAAGGGAAGCTGACGAGCGAACTCATCTCTAAACCCTACTGAGCCTAACAGTGACAATATACATACAGTCCGGTCCGTTCGTCTATGTTAGTTATATGTATGCCCTAGAGGCCATTACTATACATAGGATGTATATTGTAGTGGATGCTTGGACATATATAGGGATGACTTTCTTGCTCGATATGATAGTATGCTATTTGGTTACTCTTTACCTTAACGTGCACACTGATTGTCTCTCTGTTACATGTTGGTAAAGCCCTTAGGATGTGTACTTGACTACCTGGACTATGATGCGGATCATACTAGTGGGGACATGGTAGTCCATAAGTACATCCTTCAAGGTCCCTAGTTATGGGTGTATCGAGACGAGGCATCGATATGCCAGAGTAGACTAGCGTGTAGCTTCTCGACCGATATAGATGGGCGATGGATGAGCCCATATCCATTGGTGTTTGACATCAGAGATGATATACGGGTGCTCAGTGGAGATTGGGTACACTGGACGGACTCGCCAAGAACTCCCAGCTGGTATTATACCTTACGTCAGATGGCAGTTCTCTGGTGACACTGGTGCAGGTTAGTCTGTAGACCCGAGATCGTCATAGAGTCTTGTGTGATTCCCACTGTGCTTTGATTTCTACCTTACCACGTCCAAGATGGCGTGCAAAACGGTGATTTTTGGGTACAGTCCCGAATCACATGGAGGCAATGAGCGATAGGAGGGGTTTCGTCTCTCCCGGTATAGGGAGTTGATGTTGCGCTGTGCTCTATTGGCTATAACAGGAAGTCCTTAGCCAAGGCTGCTTTAGGGATTTACTGGTAAGTGTTACCAGTAGTTTCTCGACCCGTTATGAGCCTCATATCGACACGACTTATCGAGTTATTGGGGTCTGACGTTTACCACCCCTAGACGAATATGCGACATATCAGATGAACAGACCGGACTGTACGGCAAGTGTTACTGGTTGGATTCACAGGAGTGTGAGCGGGCTTGCTCGTTGATCTTCTGATCGCTCAATACCCGGGTGGCCGTTACATTTAGCAGACCGCTTGCATCTTGTGGGTGTTTGATATGATCATCACCTACTGCCGGCGTATTGACGAGTCTTTAGAGTCCTACACAGAGGTTTCCTGGCTCAAGCGAAACGAAATAGGAACGCATATGAGATATGTGCGGGACCGAGAATAATATCAGAATGTGATACTGTATTCTATTCTCGCAATTTGTATCATCATTCGGTTATATGTGATATAGCCGGGTTACCGAATCAAGTGTTGATTCGATATATTGATACACTTGATATTAGTCGGTTATATACAGTATGACCGGATCATTAAATCAAGTGTTGATTTAATGATTTAATATATAAATATATATTTGATATATTACTTTACATTAACTAGTATGTGTTCACTTAAGATTGATTTTCTCACTTGAAGTGCACAAGTTGTATATGTGATATATTTTTGTGCACTAGTTTGTATCATGTTTGATGATACATGCAAACTTGGGTGTGTGTATGGATTATACCATGTTTAGGTTAAAGGTTTAGTTTTTTATTTAATTTATTTGATTTATGTAAAATAAAATGGTGGCTTACTTTGTCTTTGCTTGAAGCTTCATGAAGCTTTCAAGTATCTTTGACAAAGTCCACCATTTTGTTTTACATAAGATTTTCCTTAACCTAACCTTTAACTTAAACTTGAGTTTAGTCTCTACAAAGGCTAATCTCACCCATGGTTGCAATATGATAACTTCACTTGATTATTCTTTTCATATAATTCTTTTTCCATTCTTTTCTTCTTCTTCTTCATGAAGAAAAGAAAACCTAGCTAGAAAATTCCAAGTGTTGAAATCAAGTGAGAAATCCAAATCCAAAGTGAACCCAGTTCCTATTTCTTCATCCTTTACCACTTGCCATGTAGTAGAGTGTGTTATCTTCACAAGTTTCATGACCAAGTGAAGATGGAGCTTGAGTTAGAGTTGCCTCGACGTAGATCATCTTCGGCATCAAAGTTAACGACCTAGCCCGCTCATTTCTCCGACGAAACCAACGCTAGAGTCCGGGATCCGGTTGATCGCAACGGAGGGACGTCATCATGGAGCTAAAGAAGTGGAGGACCGGATCTACAAAGGTTGTAGTCACTTTCACTTGTAGTTAAGTTGTTAACTTGCATGTTCTTTCGCCTTACCTCTAGTAATCGATCTAGTTTAGGGTTTCTCGGCACCGGAAAATTTGAATTTGGCATGGTTGATGCCTTGTGGAACCTTTTGAGTGTGCCTAGGAACCTTACAGTGGTATCAGAGCCTAGCTAGAGCTTTAGGCGAAGTGTATGTTAGTTGTATGTATGCCCTAGAGGCCAGTATTGTACAGATGATGTATATTATATTGGATGCTTGGACCTATATAGAGATGACTTTCTTGCTCGATATGATAGTATGCTATCTGGTTGCTCTTTATCTTAACATGTATACTAGTCTCTTTAAACTGTCTTATAGTTACATGTTGGTAAAGCCCTTAGGATGTGTACTTGACTACCTGGACTATGATGCAGATCATACTAGTGGGGACATGGTAGTCCATAAGTACATCCTTCAAGGTCCCTAGTCGTGGGTGTATCGAGACGGGGCATCGATATACCAGTGTAGACTACCGTATACGCTTCTCGACCTATGAGATGGGCGATGGATGATCCCATATCCATTGGTGTTTGACATCAGAGATGGTATATGGGTGCTCAGTGGAGACTGGGTACACTGGACGGACTCGCCGAGAACTCCCAGATGGTATTATACCTCACGTCAGATGGCAGTTCTCAGGTGACACTTGTACAGGTTAGTCTGTAGACCCGAGATCGTCATAGAGACTTGTGTGATTCCCACTGTGCTTTGATCTCCACCTTACCACGTCCATGAGGGCGTGCAAAACGGTGGTTTTTGGGTACAGTCCCGAGTCACATGGAGGCAATGAGCGATAGGAGGGGTTTCATCTCTCCAGGTATTTGGGGTTGATGTTGTACTGTACTCGATTGGCCGTAACAGGGAAGTCCCTGGCCAGGGCTGATTCAGAGATTTGCTGGTAAGTGTTACCAGTAGTTTCTCGACCCGTTATGAGCCTCACATCGGCACGACTTATCGGTTATTGGGTTCTGACGTTTACCACTCCTAGACTTGATATGCGACATATCAGACGAGGAGACCGGACTGTACGGGAAGTGTTGCCGATCGGCTCGACGGGAGTTGTAGCAGGTTCGCTTGTTCTCTTCTGATCGCTCAATACCCGGGTGGCCGTTACGTTTAGCTGACCGCTTGCGGCTTGGGGATGCTTGATATGATCATCACCCACTGCCGGCGTATTGACGAGTCTCAGAGTCCCACAATGGAGTTTCCTAGTCCAGGCGAAACGTTGTGGTGCGCGTATGCGATATGCGCATGGACCCGATTAAAATGCGCGTATAGGATACCGTATATTGGTCGGGCGGCTTGCTTTTGGTAGGGGTCATATGTGATATGGCCGGATTGATAAATCAAGTGTTGATTTATCATTTAACCATTAGCTTCTCACTTGAAATCCTTTCTTGAGTATGTTGGATGTATGCATGCATGTATAGTTTCTTTATTGATTTATGCACATATGGATGTACATATACACATACATACATACATACATACATCCTTCATGGTTGTACATACATGAAAATGGTGGCAATATAAGACTCACACCATGGTTTTATTTATGGATTAAATTGCATTTGATTTAAAAACAAAAAGGAAAAAGGCAAATGGTCATTATTGATTTGTTTCTACACTCTTCTCTTGACCTAACCATTCTCACCCATCTTTTGACCATGGGTTACTTTTCCTTTTGTGCTTTTAACTCAAGTTCAATAATATCCTAACCATGGTTTGATATGAGAAGAGGAAAATATATATTGATATATTTTCTATTTTCTTTTTAGAGTTGAACTTATCATCTTCTCATATTGCCATCATCTTCTTCTTCCTCTCTCATTTTGGTCTCTAGTTCTTTGTAGTGAGCAATATACTCATCAAGATTGGATTTTGAAGTGAGAAAGAGAACCACAACACCATTCTACACAAGTCTAGCCCACTTGTTTAGAGTGTTAGCTTGATTTCGTTCACTTGATCGGATAAAGTTGCAAGCTTGGACAAAGCGGACTCCGGGTGGATCATTGGTGACCTCGAGGAGTTCAAGCGGAGCTTTTTCAAACCCCAAGTAGCCGAGGAGTCTAGCGTTGGGAGCTACAAAGGTTGTACTCTCTAAACCTTAGCTTTTCTTTCATATGATGATGTGAAAAATTTGAAACCCTAATTTTTCTAGGATCGATCCGATGTTTGTTAACTTAGCACCCTAAAGACTCCACCTTTGGTTCATGTGATGCTTCCAGACCCTTCATGAGGTGCTAGGCTAACCCAACATTGGTATCAGAGCCGACCTAGAACATTAGGCGACACCTTTACGATGTTAAAACTCCGATCGAACCGAAAATACGGGTTTTTGGGTGCTCTCTGGACTTTTTTCAAAATCTGGTTATTTTCAGAATTAAAAATACGTAAAAAATTCAGCAGGAAAATGTAATAATTACGGTGTAAAAATTATGCAATGAACAGTTAACCTTGCCGCGGAAACGCGGCCTAAGCTTGCTTAGGCCGCGGTTCCGCGGCCGTACAAGTCGATAACTGCATAAATTTTATACTGTAATGTTGTGTTCTGCTTGTATATTTTTTAGAGTATTTTTAATCTGTATTTACTGCTGAAAAATTCTGGAGATGGTTTTGGACTTGTCGATTCGATCGGAATTTTCATTTCGTTGCTTTTCCGGGTAAATTTAGAAAGTATTGAAGTGTTTGAACGAGTATCATTTGCTCACTTTTCACGGGGTTTAAATATTTTGGAGATACGTGCAAGTTTTGTGGTGGTCCCTCTAGAAGACAACAAACCTTAACTCGATTATGTGACCGTCTTGAACTGCCCTTTGAACCTTAGGGTTTGGGGCAGTACGGCGTGCCACATGTGAGGCGTTGGCTTGACCCTTCTACGGCTGGACCGCTACTACTGTGTCATACTCCGGTTTTTGAACTCCACTCAAGTGTTGAGCTTTAGTGAATCTTGGGTATTTGATCGTTCGTTCGGAAACTTTAATACTGTCTAATTATCTGGAATGGATGCAATGTGTGGAATTCATATTATAAGACATGAAATACGAGATATGTGATATTTCGCATTTACGATGTCTAAGGAGAATGTGGATTCCAGATATTGCAGTTTTACACTTTCTTTTCTGTGACCGTAAGTGTAGTATGTCGATATCGCCGGTTTCGTTGCTATACATTAACGACAATTGGGATACGCATACTTACTTACGTTGATGATATGTGATATTATGTGTTGCTGAGATATGATGTGCAGGATTGTTGCGATTGAATAGCGGGTTTTTTTTATGTGAGATGAGAGTTTTATATTTTCATTCATGTAAATTCAAATGTAATGTAATATTCTTTTATTTGGGGCACTTTCGGGTTGAGGTCGATGCTACCTGTGTTGTATATTATTTACTTTTCCACATTAGGATGGACCCAAGGAGGGGAGCACGGGTGACCGGGTTCTGGGGTTCAGTGGGAGGCCATCTCGAGGAGTCGAGACCAGGTCTCCTAAACTCCAGAATTGGTAGGATCGCTTGCCGCTCTCGTAGGGGTCCAGGGTGTGGGCTTGGCAATTCATCGCGACTGTGGAATCCGTATTTTCTATTTTGGCTAAATACTAAATACGGACGTCCTAGTATATCCCACATTATATCTATGTTTGTGCTGCGATATCTGTGATGTGCTCATTTGATATGTTGTGATGGATACAGTATATAGTATATATGATATATTATATAGGTGTTACTTATGTTTTACACCTGCACTAGCCCTGCCCTGCTCCGTCGTTAGTTACCCAACCTAACGGTGCACGAGGGGACATCGAGGCGAATGGGAATGGCATAAGTGTACGTCGTATTTATCTGTGATGTTTAGGTGACTTAAATGATGGGACTTCATTAATGTGATTAATGAAAGAAAAGAAACCTAAAAGATGTTGTAGAATCAAATTTTAAATAAAAAGGGTAGCTACAGTTTTGCTTTGCATAGCGGTATATATGATATACCCTGCACCTTATTCGATGAGGAAAGAGCCGAGATCCCTTCACCGGGAGTGACCTCTTTAGCGAAACTGGCAGATGCTGTAAGTCCACGTTGCGACCCCCGGTTCTTACGGGGAGGCGGAAACGGTATAAAAAACAAATTTTTAGCGCATGGGGCAACATGGACTAAACAAAGTCGGGATCTTTTCTAAACTAAACTAGCAAACTTGCTAAAGAGAGTTAGCTACTCGGAAAGATGGTTATACCTAAACTTGAACTCCTTCTTCTTGAAACCTTGTAGAGGTTGATGGTTCTCTTCTCGTCGCCTTCTTCCGTCGAAGATGGATCCACTTGAGGGTTCAACCTTCGGGCTCTTTCTCGAACTTGGAGAGAACTAGAATCTCCGGCTTGCTAATCCTTTGATCCTAGAGTGAGTAGAGAGTGACTAGGGGTTGTTTTCTTTTCAAGGTGAGGGATTCTCAACACATGAGAAGGAATCACCTTGAGCTTGAGGAAGAAGAAGATGAAGTGAGGAGAGAGAATGATTATGATAGAAATTGAGCTATCTTTTTCTTTTTGCAACCATATCAAAAAGAAAAAGAATTATCTAAATAATAATAATTCAAATGAGAATAGTTGATGGTAGTTTTGGAATGACCACTATCATACTTCATTAAATGAAGTGTAAGCAAGAATCAAGGAGCATCCTTACAAAGTAATGATGATGGTCAAACATTCAATCATGGTCAACAAGTCAACCATGGTCAACAAGTCAACAAAACCAACCATAACATAATTTCATTTAATTACTATTATTAATAGATATCTCACTAATTCATTAGGGTTTGGAAAAAGACGACTGTCAACTGTGCATACGCACCCGTTCCGAAACCCTAATGAAAAACCTCTTCCTCTGCCTCAAATAACTGTGCATACACACCTGCATTCTCGTTCCGAGGAACAAGAATACCGAGAGATAAAAGCAACCCCAAAACATATACCAGTATCTGGCTCAAACCAGAGCCAGCCAGTAAAATCCGTCCGGACTCCAAACGTGCACAAGTGCGCGGATGAGAACGAACCCTGTCGCAAAACCATGCGACCTCTACTCTGTTTTGCCCAGAGGCGAATACCCTCTGTGTGGGACTCTAAAGACTCGACACTACGCTGGCAGTGGGTTTAACCATAGACCGCAAGCGGCACTAGCTGTGCGTGACGGTCCCCAGGTAGATGCCGACAAGAAGGCTGACGAGGTGAACCCCATCTGAACTCCTACTGAGTCTGAATGTGACATTCTCCGTACAGTCCGGTCTGTTCGTCTGATACATCGCATGTTGGGCCTAGGGGGCGGTAAAACGTCAGTCCCCCAATAGCGGTACAAGTCGTGTCGGAGTGAAGCCCAAAACACCCTGAGATAACACTGGAAGCCTACCAGTATACCTCGCTTGCCCTGGCCAGGGACTACTCGTGTAATGGCTCTCCTAGACACAGCGCGATGTCAACCCCCAATACCGGGAGAGACGAATCCTGTCTAACCGTCACTGCCTCCAAGTGCTTCGGGACTGCACCCAACCACTACCTGTTTGCACGACTCCTTTGAGCCGTGGTAGGGTAGTGATCAAAGTGCAGTGGGAACACACTCGAGGCGAAGTGCCAGTATCAAGTCAGCGGACTAAGCTGTACTCATGTCACCTGGGAACTGATAACTGACGATAGGTATAATACCAACCTGTCAGTTCCCGACGAGTCCTGTCCAGTGTACTCGTAACCTAATGAGCACCCGTATACTATCTCCAGTACGACGTACTGATGGCTGTGGGACAGACCATCTCCCACACTGGGATGAGAAGCGCATACGCTAGTCTACTCCGGAGTATCGATGCCCTGTCTCGATAGTCCTACGACTAGGGACCTGTATAAGGATGTGCTTACAGATTACCCAGCCCCCACTAGTGTGACTGCCATCACAACGCTGGTAATCAAGCAAAGATCCTAAGGGCTCTACTAATGCGTATAGGTGATATCGCAAAATAAGCACATGTACACATTGAAGTAGAAACAAACCAAGTAGCATACTACTATATTTGAGCAAGATTGTTTATACAAGGTGAATATCCCAAGCCTCCATTAAGTAATATACAAACTAGTATGATACAGTAATGGCCTCTAGGGCATATACACTAACAATCTCCCACTTGCACTAAGGCCATGTACTGGTGTATCGAAGACCTATCATCTCGATCAGCCGCTCGAACTGAGTCTGGGGTAGGGCCTTGGTGAATGGATCTGCAGTGTTTTCTTTTGAAGCAACCCTCCGAACCTCGATCTCCTTGCGATCCACGATCTCCCTGATCAGGTGATACCGCCTCAAGATGTGCCTGGATCTCTGATGGGACCTGGGTTCCTTCGCTAAAGCTATAGCCCCGTTGTTGTCGCAATACAGAGGTATTGGGTCAACAATGGACGGAACCACCTGAAGTTCTTTCAAGAACTTCCTCATCCAGACAGCTTCTTTTGCGGCATCAGATGCAGCGATGTATTCCGCTTCCATAGTCGAGTCTGCAATGGTTTCCTGTTTGGAACTCTTCCAACACACCGCCCTTCCATTGAGGGTAAAGACAAAACCCGACATGGACTTGGAATCATCCTTGTCACTCTGGAAGCTGGAGTCAGCAAAGGCCTCGATCTGGAGGTCTTTTCCGCCATACACCAAGAACATCTCCTTAGTCCTTCTCAGGTACTTGAGAATGTTCTTTACTGCTATCCAGTGTTTCTCCCCAGGGTTTGACTGATACCGGCTTACCACACTCAGTGCATAAGCTACATCCGGTCTGGTACACAACATCGCATACATTATAGAGCCTACCGCAGAAGCGTAGGGTATAATAGAGATGCGATCCCTTTCCAAATCAGTGTTGGGAGACATCTCTTTAGAGAGGGTGATCCCGTGACAGGCCGGTAGGTTACCGCGCTTGGAATCTTCCATACTGAATCTTTTCAGTACGGTGTCGATGTACCTGGACTGTGAAAGTCCTAATATCCTCTTGGATCTATCACGATGGATCCGGATCCCCAGGATGTATGAGGCATCACCCAGGTCTTTCATGGAGAACCTGTGTGACAAGAAACCCTTGACAGATTGTAGCATAGGAATGTCATTTCCTATTAAGAGAATGTCATCCACGTATAAAACAAGGAATACTATAGTTCTTGCTACAAATCTACTATAGATGCATGGTTCATCTGGATTTTTGATAAAGTCAAATTCCTTGACCGTCTCATCAAAACAGATGTTCCAACTCCGCGATGCCTGCTTTAGTCCATAGATGGATTTAAGCAACTTGCACACCTTTCCGCTGCTCCCACTCTGAATGAAACCCTCTGGCTGATCCATATAGACACACTCCTCTAAATTTCCATTTAGAAAAGCGGTTTTTACGTCCATCTGCCAAATCTCATAATCGTGGAAGGCAGCAGTGGCAAGAAGGATCCGAATGGATTTCAGCATAGCCACTGGAGAAAAGGTTTCATCATAGTCCAAGCCAGGTCTTTGACGGAAACCCTTTGCTACAAGTCTAGCTTTATAGGTCTCAACCTGTCCATCTACACCAATCTTCCTTTTGAAGATCCACTTGCATCCTACGGGTTTTACCCCGTCTGGAGCAATGTCCAACGTCCATACTTTGTTGGTGTACATGGACTCCATTTCGGTCCGCATTGCATCCAGCCATTTTACCGAATCAACGCTCTGAACGGCCTGTTGGAAGCTAGTAGGCTCATCATAATCTATGATGCAATCCTCTCTATCCCCGTCTATGAGAAAACCGTAGTATCTCTCGGGCGGATGAGACTGCCTACTACTCCTGCGGAGCGGCGTATGAATGTCCTGTTCTTTTGAACCTCCTGGTTCCACTAAGCTTTCAGTAATAGTCTGAGGTTCTGGAATTTCATCCAGTTCTACTGCGCTCCCACTTATCTGATTTTCTAAAAACTCAGTTTCCAAGAAGTGGGCATGACGAGAAACAAGGACTTTTTGCTCCTCTGCGTAATAGAATAGATACCCCTTGGAGTTCTTTGGGTATCCCACAAACTTGCACTGTACTGAGCGTGCCTCGAGCTTGTCCGCATGCTGCTTTTTAACAAAAGCCGGACATCCCCATGTCTTAAAGGATTTAAGACAGGGTTTCTTCCCACTCCACATCTGATATGGTGTGGTAGGCACAGTCTTAGTAGGAACTTGGTTTAAGAGATGTGCGGCTGTTTCTAGTGCATTTCCCCAGAAAGATCGCGGTAACTCAGCCTTACTCATCATGGAACGAACCATATCCAATAGGGTTCGATTCCTCCTTTCTGATACACCGTTATGTTGCGGAGTGTATGGAGGAGTACGCTGAGAGAGAATACCATTCTCTTTTAAATAGTCCAGGAACTCGGCACTCAAGTATTCACCACCTCGATCCGATCTTAGGATCTTGATACTTTTGCCTGTTTGTTTTTCAACTTCATTCTTGTAATCCCGAAATTTCTCAAAGGCCTCGGATTTGTGCTTCATTAAGAAGACATGTCCATACCTAGAGAAATCGTCTGTGAAAGTAATGAAGTATGAATAACCGCTTCGCGCATGTGTAGACATTGGACCACACACGTCACTGTGTATGAGTCCCAAGAGCTCGCTCGCTCTTTCTCCGTGTCCAGTGAACGGAGTCTTTGTCATCTTTCCCATGAGACAAGATTCACAAGTGGCATAAGACTGATACTCGAACGGATCCAAGTATCCTTCTTTATGTAACTTAGTCAACTGTGTCTCATTGATGTGACCCAGTCTACAATGCCATAAGAAAGCCTGATTGATATCTGGAGACTTTCTTTTGTGTGTATTCTGGACATTGAAAATCTGTGGTTGGTTTAATACGTATATACCATTGCTCAATGTACCTGACCCAATCAGAACTTGATTAAGGTGAATGTTTACAACATTACTTACAAACGCAAATTCATAACCTTCTTTAGAAACCAAAGATACAGAAATGATATTACAAGTTGCGTTGGGTACAAAAAAGCAATTACGCAAAACCAAAACATGCCCATCTGACATTCCTAGGTGATAGTCCCCCACGGCTTTAGCATCCATGCTAGCTCCGTTCGCAACTCTGAGGGTCATGTCACCTGCCTTCAAAAACCTACGGTTTCTCAACGCCTGCAAAGAATTACAGATATGAGATCCTGATCCGGTATCCAATACCCAGGAAGTAGAGTTTATAGAAAGACAGTTTTCAATAACATACACACCTGAAGCTGAAGCCGCAACCTGCTTCAGTTCCTGTGTCCTGGCTTTCCAAGCCCTGCAATCTTTCTTCCAGTGTCCACTCTTGTGACAATAGAAGCATTCCTCTTTACCAACAAGCTTCCCCGCTATCTTTGTTGCATTTTCCTTTCCCTTCGTACCCACTTTACTAACACCGCCTCTTGGTTTGGCAGGGGCTTTCTTCCTCTTTCCCTTGGTTTTCGCCTTGGACCTAGAGGAAGAAGATCCTCCTACAAACAAAGCGGGTGTATCCCTACCCTTCTGTAGGGTGCCCTCTGCGCTCCTCAGCAGGTTGAGGAGTTCTGAAAGTTCAACTTCCTTTTCTTGCAAGTTGAAATTCAGTATGAACTGGGCGTAAGTGGATGGAAGGGACTGGAGAATTAAATCTGTATAAAGTTCACTGTCCAACGTGGTCCCAAGTTCCGCGAGCTCCTCAGTGTAGCCAATCATCTTAAGCACGTGGTCCGCTACCGATGATCCGACGGCCAACTTTGTCGAAAATAACTTCTTCGACACTTCGTATCTTGCGATACGAGACTGCTCTCCATACAGTTCTTTTGTATGGAGAAATATGGACTCGAGGTCCATATTCTCATGCCTCCTCTGATGTTCGTTGTCCATAGAGGCAAGCACGAGGCACCTGGCCTTCGCGCAATCAATCTCCCAAGTCTTACGGATTTCCTTATCCGCGACGCTGGAGGTGGGACCTGGGACGGGGGGAGCTTTGGTGGTAAGAAGATACCCCAGCTTGTCGTAAGTGATTGCCAATTTGACATTCCTGAGCCAATCTTTGTAGTTTGGCCCTGTCAGTATGTTTTTATCTAGAAGTAACTTAAGTCCAGTCATTTCGATTTGGTCGCTGCAGGGGGAGAGAAGAAACACTTTAGCACGATGCTCTTGCAAGTTTAGAATGGTTTTTAATTTGTCTAAACAGGATGGCTCCCACTGTCTCTCGAATCCCTCCTCAAACCACAAAGGAAGAATTAGCCGGGATCAATCCCACCGTACAATACTTGCTTAACCGTTCAGCCAGGCCAGTGTCGGTACTTCGAGGGAGGTTTTCCAACGCTTTCGCGGAGTTCCTTAATTTAAGAACCTCTTTTCCCTGGGGGCGTAGCCCCGCTAACACCTTTCTAGGCACCTACTAGGTTTATAGCATTGATCGTTTAGTGAGAAATTTCCCGAGGAGTAGCATATACTCACAGTAGGATCGGGATCCAAATATCATCGCGTGACGAAAATGAAGGAATCCTACCATAATCATCACACTCCAAATGGTATGCAAATCTAGCAAGTTTCAGTACTTATGAAACTCCCGATGTGGATTTTTGCCCCATGCTCTTATGACCTTGACTAAGGCCAACAAATCATAAGTCACATGTCAAGTTCTTCCCGTCGTTATCCAGGTTAATTTGAACCCACCCGTATATACCCTTGACTATGGCCAACAAGGCAATACGACTGTCCCAAACCAACGCATTCTATCTATGCAACATATGAATACCCACCAGCTACCAAACACTATGCCTTGACTAAGGCCAACAAACACAGCTTGAATACTGTTGAATATTCATATGAAACGACGGAGGGCTACGGATGGTTTTGGCGAAACCGTGAACGTAGTGAACTTGATATAATCGATGGAACGAGATAGCTTTTAGAAGGAGTGGCTCAAGCTCCGCATTTAAAAGTTAGTTTTGAAAAGAACCGAGTGGTTTTTCGAAAATGTTCCAACGACTTTAGCTTGGTTTATTATCTTGCATTAGTTCTTTTAATGCGTGATATTCTTGCATTAGTTCTTTTAATGTGTCCCATCATTTAATCCTACCATTGCAGAAAACAACCAAAATATGACGTACGCTTATGCCATTCGCATTCGCCACGGGGTCCCGTCATCACTCGTTAGGTTACTTAATTAACGACAGAGCGGGGGCTGGGCTAGCGCGGCTGTAAAACATAAGCAATGCCTAAATAGAAAGCAATGATAGACATTACAGATCACAGATGAATACATTGGATATACTAGCAATCCGCAATCCTTTCGAGCCTGCAACGAAAAGCGGATTACACGGTCGCGGTGAATAGCCAAATACCCCACCCAAGACCCCTACGGGTGCGGCAAACTACCCACCAAGTACTTGGCAGTTTGTGCACCCCTCCATGGGTCTATCCTAGGAGCATAAACAGTAAAAAGAATTATACAATGACGGCTACAACCCCGACCCGGTTGTGCGGCCATACAAATAATAATATTACATCAATTTACATTTACAATGAATGAAAGAAAAACAAAAGCTCATCTCACATCCACCCCGGCTATTCACCCGCGACAGTCCAACACATTCATATACACATTCCAATATCAAACACAGATCATGTATAACCCCGACCAATCGACTTATAGCGATTAGCCGACGTTCAATACATGCAAACATCACAGATATAACCAACATAGTCAAAGTGCAGTGAAGTTCGGAAAAAATACGGAATTATAGGACCCCAAAAGTAAATTTCTGTTCTGGAAAATCTGGGCACATATAATATATCTTAAAAATCCCAAAACCAACATAGAGACACACTGCACGAAAAACGATGACGAGAGGACAACAAACGGCGGCGGTTCCGCGGCAAATACCTACCTCATGCCGCGGAACCGCGGCGGTTTGAATGAATCAGGGGATCGTTTTTCTTGGGTGTTCACACAAAACCCTGAGCCGAATTTAGGTGTATAACAAATCTTGTTTTGACCAGAAAAAATTTTAACAGAAACTTAGGGTTTTGGTTTTTCCGGTTTTGCGATTTTTCGTTTCCGAACTTCGTTACACTTCACTACCAAGCTAGTTTAAGTTTAGTTAGTCTCTGATACCACTGTAAGTCCACGTTGCGACCCCCGGTTCTTACGGGGAGGCGGAAACGGTATAAAAAACAAATTTTTAGCGCATGGGGCAACATGGACTAAACAAAGTCGGGATCTTTTCTAAACTAAACTAGCAAACTTGCTAAAGAGAGTTAGCTACTCGGAAAGATGGTTATACCTAAACTTGAACTCCTTCTTCTTGAAACCTTGTAGAGGTTGATGGTTCTCTTCTCGTCGCCTTCTTCCGTCGAAGATGGATCCACCTGAGGGTTCAACCTTCGGGCTCTTTCTCGAACTTGGAGAGAACTAGAATCTCCGGCTTGCTAATCCTTTGATCCTAGAGTGAGTAGAGAGTGACTAGGGGTTGTTTTCTTTTCAAGGTGAGGGATTCTCAACACATGAGAAGGAATCACCTTGAGCTTGAGGAAGAAGAAGATGAAGTGAGGAGAGAGAATGATTATGATAGAAATTGAGCTATCTTTTTCTTTTTGCAACCATATCAAAAAGAAAAAGAATTATCTAAATAATAATAATTCAAATGAGAATAGTTGATGGTAGTTTTGGAATGACCACTATCATACTTCATTAAATGAAGTGTAAGCAAGAATCAAGGAGCATCCTTACAAAGTAATGATGATGGTCAAACATTCAACCATGGTCAACAAGTCAACCATGGTCAACAAGTCAACAAAACCAACCATAACATAATTTCATTTAATTACTATTATTAATAGATATCTCACTAATTCATTAGGGTTTGGAAAAAGACGACTGTCAACTGTGCATACGCACCCGTTCCGAAACCCTAATGAAAAACCTCTTCCTCTGCCTCAAACAACTGTGCATACACACCTGCATTCTCGTTCCGAGGAACAAGAATACCGAGAGATAAAAGCAACCCCAAAACATATACCAGTATCTGGCTCAAACCAGAGCCAGCCAGTAAAATCCGTCCGGACTCCAAACGTGCACAAGTGCGCGGATGAGAACGAACCCTGTCGCAAAACCATGCGACCTCTACTCTGTTTTGCCCAGAGGCGAATACCCTCTGTGTGGGACTCTAAAGACTCGACACTACGCTGGCAGTGGGTTTAACCACAGACCGCAAGCGGCACTAGCTGTGCATAACGGTCCCCAGGTAGATGCCGACAAGAAGGCTGACGAGGTGAACCCCATCTGAACTCCTACTGAGTCTGAATGTGACATTCTCCGTACAGTCCGGTCTGTTCGTCTGATACATCGCATGTCGGGCCTAGGGGGCGGTAAAACGTCAGTCCCCCAATAGCGGTACAAGTCGTGTCGGAGTGAAGCCCAAAACACCCTGAGATAACACTGGAAGCCTACCAGTATACCTCGCTTGCCCTGGCCAGGGACTACTCGTGTAATGGCTCTCCTAGACACAGCGCGATGTCAACCCCCAATACCGGGAGAGACGAATCCTGTCTAACCGTCACTGCCTCCAAGTGCTTCGGGACTGCACCCAACCACTACCTGTTTGCACGACTCCTTTGAGCCGTGGTAGGGTAGTGATCAAAGTGCAGTGGGAACACACTCGAGGCGAAGTGCCAGTGTCAAGTCAGCGGACTAAGCTGTACTCATGTCACCTGGGAACTGATAACTGACGATAGGTATAATACCAACCTGTCAGTTCCCGACGAGTCCTGTCCAGTGTACTCGTAACCTAACGAGCACCCGTATACTATCTCCAGTACGACGTACTGATGGCTGTGGGACAGACCATCTCCCACACTGGGATGAGAAGTGCATACGCTAGTCTACTCCGGAGTATCGATGCCCTGTCTCGATAGTCCTACGACTAGGGACCTGTATAAGGATGTGCTTACAGATTACCCAGCCCCCACTAGTGTGACTGCCATCACAACGCTGGTAATCAAGCAAAGATCCTAAGGGCTCCACTAATGCGTATAGGTGATATCGCAAAATAAGCACATGTACACATTGAAGTAGAAACAAACCAAGTAGCATACTACTATATTTGAGCAAGATTGTTTATACAAGGTGAATATCCCAAGCCTCCATTAAGTAATATACAAACTAGTATGATACAGTAATGGCCTCTAGGGCATTTACACTAACAGATGCTACAACACTCGGTTTGACTTTTGACGGCTTTTGGAGTTTTGCTTTGCACAGTGATATATATGATATATCCTGCACCTCATTCGATGAGGAAAGGGCCGATGATCCCTTCACCGGGAGTGACCCCTTTAGCAAAACTATAAAGGCCTCAAAATCACTCCATTTCAAAATTCACTAGATTCTGCAACGATATCAAGTTCATTACGCAATAGGTTTTCAGAAAAACCTGTCGTAGCCCTCCGTCATTTCAGATAACTCCTGTTTAGTATTCGTGCTGTGTTTGTTGACCTTGTCAAGGCGCAGTATGCGGTAGCTGACCAGTATTTATCTGTTTATGCATATGATGCAGATTGGATTAGGGTACTCGTACGGCCTTGTTGACCTTGTCAAGGGTCGTGCGGGTAGGTTTAATTCAATCAAGAAATGACGGGTTGAACTTGACTTACGGTCTATGGTTTGTTGACCTTGTCAAGGTCATAGATCGTTTGGGGCAAAACATTATCGGGAATTTCAAGTGTTGAAATTTTCAATGAGATTGCATACCTTCTATGAGATTGTTGGATCCCGATACCCACTGCGAGTAATTGTTACTCCTGGGAGAGTTTTACACAGGACAATTAGCCGATCAAGTAGGTGTCTAGAAAGGTGTCAACGGGGTTACGCCTCTGGAAAAACGAGGTTTACTTTAATTAGGTCCGTGCGAAAGCATGGGGAACCTCCCTCAAAGTACCGACACTGGCCTGGCTGAAAGATCGGCGAAGTTGTAAGGTGTAATTAATCCCGGCTAGTCTTTCCTTTTAGGGTTTTAAGGATGATTTGATAAAAACCAGTGGGAGCCATCCTGATTAGATAAGATAATAACCAATCTGATCTTGCAAGAGCATACGCTAAAGTGTTTTCTTCTCTCTCTCTCCAGGTAGCGACCATGTCATGCCCTAATAAAGATAATAATATGGATGTATTGACTGAACCCGCATGTTATACTGTGCTGGGGAATGTTGGTTCCGTTCTTTCTTATAAGAGTTATAGGAATGAACTGGACATAGGGGAATACCAGGATTCCCAAGCCACCCGAATGAAGAAAGTACATAATGATGCATTTTCTTCGGGTGTGTTCCTTACAGAAAACTGTTTCTCCAGTTGCCGTACGTCCTGGGTATTAGATACCGAGTCAGGATCCCATATATGTAATCAGTTACATGGGCTTAGAAAAGGTAGAGAACTTAGAGAAGGTGATAAAGACATAAGAGTTGGAAATGGTGCAATTGTTGCAGCCAAGACTGTCGGGGAATATCACCTTGCATTACCTACTGGTAATACTTTGGTTCTGAATGAATGCTATTACATGCCGAACCTGATATGCAACATTATATCGGTTTCTTTGTCGAGTAAAGAGGGATATAATTTTGTATTACAGGATAATGTTATGAACATTTTCCGTAACCAAAAGTTGGTTGGATCAGGCACGTTATGTAATGGCATTTATGTTCTAAATCAATCAACAGTTCTGAGCATAACAAACACACACAAGAGGAAGAGTTCAGAACTGAACGAATCCTTTTTATGGCATTGTAGACTCGATCATATAAATGTGACACGACTGGCTAAGTTGCATAAGGATCGATATTTGAAACCATTCGAATTTTCATCTTATGACACTTGCCAGTCATGTCTCAAAGGCAAGTTGACCAAAACTCCGTTTACGTGACACGGAGAAAGAGTTATCGAACTCTTGGGACTGATACATAGTGATGCATGCGGTCCCATGTCTACACATGCCAGGGATGGTTCTTCGTGCTTCATTACATTCACTGACGATCTCTCTAGATTCGGATATGTGTTCCTGATGAAACACAAATCAGAAGCTTTTGAGAAATTTAGAGAATATAAACAAGAAGTCGAGAACCAAACCGGAAAAAGTAATAAAATCCTTCGATCTGATCGAGGAGGTGAATACATGAGCAATGAATTCCTGGACTTCCTAAAAGAGAATGGGATTCTCTCTCAGCTGACTCCTCTATATACACCATAGCACAACGGTGTATCGGAACGGAGGAACCGCACCCTATTAGATATGGTGCGCTCTTTGATGAGCACAGCTGAGTTACCTATTTCCTTCTGGGGATATGCGCTGGAGACAACAACATACCTATTGAATCAAGTTCCATCTAAATCTGTACCTACCACACCATATGAGATATGAAGTAGGAAGATGCCATATCTTAAACGAGTTAAGATATGGGGTTGTCCAGCCTATGTCCAAAGACAAAATCCGGACAAGCTCGAGGCACGGTCAGTTCTTTGCAAGTTTGTGGGATATCCAAAGAACTCATATGGGTATTTTTTCTACCACAGTGAGGAACAAAAAGTGTTTGTTGCTCAACATGCCACCTTTTTAAAAAAGGAATTCCTTGAAAAAGAAATTAGTGGCAAAGTGGTAGAGCTGGAAGAGGTTCCAGATACACAAACCGTAACTGAAGATTTAGTGGAACCAGAAGATTCAGTAGCTCCCAATAAACCTCAGCCTCTCCGCCGATCTAGTAGGGTTCCTCGCCAACCTGAGAGATACTACGGTTTTCTCATGGATGGTGGGAGCGAGGATTGCATCATGGAGGATGATGACCCAACTAGCTTCGAGCAGGCCATCACGAGTAGGGACTCAGTGAAATGGCTGGATGCAATGCGGTCCGAGATGGAATCCATGTACACTAACAAAGTATGGACTTTGGAAGTTGCTCCTGAAGGGGTAAAACCCATTGGGAGCAAGTGTATCTTTAAGAAAAAACTTGGTGTAGATGGGAAAGTGGAGACTTTCAAAGCTAGACTTGTTGCAAAGGGTTTTCGTCAAAGACCAGGTGTGGACTATGACGAAACCTTTTCTCCAGTGGCTATGCTTAAATCCATCCGGATCATGCTTGCCATCGCTGCATATCATGATTACGAAATCTGGCAAATGGATGTTAAGACCGCGTTTCTAAACGGTGATTTAGAAGAGTGCGTGTACATGACTCAGCCAGAGGGCTTCGTAGATAGTGGGAGCAGCAGGAAGGTGTGCAAGCTGCTTAAATCCATTTATGGATTTAAGCAAGCATCGCGAAGTTGGAACATCTGCTTTGACGTCGTTATCAAAGAGTTTGATTTCGTCAAAAACCCAGATGAACCTTGTATCTAAAAGAAGGTGGCAGAGAGTAAGGTTGTCTTCCTCGTATTGTACGTAGACGATATACTATTGATAGGAAATGACATTCCTATGCTGAAATCGGTCAAGCTCTTCTTATCACAAAGATTCTCAATGAAAGATCTTGGTGATGCCTCCTGTATATTGGGAATTAGGATCTATAGAGATAGATCCAAACGGATATTGGGATTGTCCCAGTCCAGGTACATTGACACCATACTAAAGAGGTTTAGTATGGAAGAATCCAAGCGTGGAAACTTACCCACGATCTCTGGAGTCACTCTCTCCAAAGAGATGTCTCCCAAGACTGATTTGGAGAGAGCTCGCAAGCAAGGGATACCCTATGCTTCGGCTGTAGGCTCTATCATGTACGCGATGCTATGTACCAGACCCGATGTAGCATACTCACTAAGTGTAGTGAGTAGGTATCAAGCTGATCCTGGAGAGAGTCACTGGACAGCTGTGAAGAGCATTCTTAAGTACTTACGAAGGACTAAAGAGATGCTCTTGGTTTATGGTAACGGAGAACTCCAAGTGGAGTTCTTTACCGATTCGAGCTTCCAGAGTGATAAGGACGACTCTAAGTCGCAGTCGGGATTTGTCTTTACCCTTTACGGAGGGGCGGTTAGCTGGAAGAGTTCCAAGCAGAAAAACGTAGCAGACTCGACGATGGAGGCTGAATACATCGCTGCCAACGATGCTGCCAAAGAAGCTGTCTGGATCAAGAAGTTCATTACTGAACTTGGAGTGGTTCCATCCATTGAGCATCCAATACCTTTGTATTGCGATAACAATGGAGCGGTGGGTTTGGCCAAGGAACCCAGGTCCCATCAGCGATCCAGGCATATTCTGAGGCGGTATCACCTGATCCGGGAGATAGTTGATCGCCGGGAGATCGAGGTCAGGAGGGTTGACACGAAGAACAACACGGCGGATCCACTAACGAAGGCCATTCCCCAGATACAATTTGAGAGACTCTTCGGTATGCTCGGTATGCGATACTACAGCAGCTGGCCCTAGTGCAAGTGGGAGATTGTTAGTTGTATGTATGCCCTAGAGGCCAGTATTGTACAGATGATGTATATTATATTGGATGCTTGGACATATATAGAGATGAATTTCTTGCTCGATATGATAGTCTGCTATCTGGTTGCTCTTTATCTTAACATGTATACTAGTCTCTTTAAACTGTCTTATAGTTACATGTTGGTAAAGCCCTTAGGATGTGTACTTGACTACCTGGACTATGATGCAGATCATACTAGTGGGGACATGGTAGTCCATAAGTACATTCTTCAAGGTCCCTAGTCGTGGGTGTATCGAGACGGGGCATCGATATACCAGTGTAGACTAGCGTATACGCTTCTCGACCCATGATATGGGCGATGGATGATCCCATATCCATTGGTGTTTGATATCAGAGATGGTATACGGGTGCTCAGTGGAGACTGGGTACACTGGACGGACTCGCCGAGAACTCCCAGATGGTATTATACCTCACGTCAGATGGCAGTTCTCAGGTGACACTTGTACAGGTTAGTCTGTAGACCCGAGATCATCATAGAGTCTTGTGTGATTCCCACTGTGCTTTGATCTCCACCTTACCACGTCCATGAGGGCGTGCAAAACGGTGGTTTTTGGGTACAGTCCCGAGTCACATGGAGACAATGAGCGATAGGAGGGGTTTCGTCCCTCCCGGTATTGGGGGTTGATGTTGTACTGTGCTCGATTGGCCGTAATAGGGAAGTCCCTGGCCAGGGCTGATTCAGAGATTTGCTGGTAAGTGTTACCAGTAGTTTCTCGACCCGTTATGAACCTCACATCGGCACGACTTATCGGTTATTGGGGTCTGAAGTTTACCACTCCTAGACTTGATATGCGACATATCAGACGAGGACACCGGACTGTACGGGAAGTGTTGCCGATCGGCTCGACGGGAGTTGTAGCAGGTTCGCTTGTTCTCTTCTGATCGCTCAATACCCGGGTGGCCGTTACCTTTAGCTGACCGCTTGCGGCTTGGGGGTGCTTGATATGATCATCACCCACTGCCGGCGTATTGACGAGTCTCAGAGTCCCACAATGGAGTTTCCTAGTCCAGGCGAAACGTTGTGGTGCGCGTATGCGATATGCGCATGGACCCGATTAAAATGCGCGTATAGGATACCGTATATTGGTCGGGCGGCTTGATTTTGGTAGGGGTCATATGTGATATGGCCGGATTGATAAATCAAGTGTTGATTTATCATTTAACCATTAGCATCTCACTTGAAATCCTTTCTTGAGTATGTTGGATGTATGCATGCATGTATAGTTTCTTTATTGATTCATGCACATATGGATGCACATATACACATACATACATACATACATACATACATCCTTCATGGTTGTACCTACATGAAAATGGTGGCAATATAAGACTCACACCATGGTTTTATTTATGGATTAAATTGCATTTGATTTAAAAACAAAATGGAAAAAGGCAAATGGTCATTATTGATTTGTTTCTACACTCTTCTCTTGACCTAACCATTCTCACCCACCTTTTGACCATGGGTTACTTTTCCTTTTGTGCTTTTAACTCAAGTTCAATAATATCCTAACCATGATTTGATATGAGAAGAGGAAAATATATATTGATATATTTTCTATTTTCTTTTTAGAGTTGAACTTATCATCTTCTCATATTGCCATCATCTTCTTCTTCCTCTCTCATTTTGGTCTCTAGTTCTTTGTAGTGAGCAATATACTCATCAAGATTGGATTTTGAAGTGAGAAAGAGAACCACAACACCATTCTACACAAGTCTAGCCCACTTGTTTAGAGTGTTAGCTTGATTTCGTTCACTTGATCGGATAAAATTGCAAGCTTGGACAAAGCGGACTCCGGGTGGATCATCGGTGACCTCGAGGAGTTCAAGCGGAGCTTTTTCAAACCCCAAGTAGTTGAGGAGTCTAGCGCAGGGAGCTACAAAGGTTGTACTCTCTAAACCCTAGCTTTTCTTTCATATGATGATGTGAAAAATTTGAAACCCTAATTTTTCTAGGATCGATCCGATGTTTGTTAACTTAGCACCCTAAAGACTGCACCTTTGGTTCATGTGATGCTTCCAAACCCTTCATGAGGTGCTAGGATAACCCAATAGTGTAGACGAAGTTAGAGATCCGATCGAACCCCGAAACCCCGATCAAAACCCTTCTCTGTACATTTTTTCAAACTGTGGATTTTTGTGAATTAAAAATGCTCAGAAAATTAAGCAGGAAAATATAAGGATTACTGTAAAGTACGGACCCCTAACTCTACAATTTGACCGTGGAACTGCGGCCAAACCAAGGGTTTGGCGGCGGTTCCGCGGCCCAAATTGTGAATTAGTCCCTCAAACTTCACATATTTATTCTTAGGTCCTTTCTTGTCATTTTTTTCTGGGAATATTTTAATTCCACTCAAGTGTTGAGTTTTCTAGGGTTTTATTAGGGACTCGTTAATTCGATCGGATAATTTAACTTCGTTTATGTTTTTCCGGATATTTTAGAAACTGTTAAAAAGTTCGACCGGATATAAATACCCATTTTTTCCCCTGCCGGGAAATTTCCAAGTGTTGGATTTTTCCGTAGTTTAAGAACGTTCTAAGTAGTGCAAGTAACGCGATGGACCCTCTAGAAGAAAACAAACCTTAACTCGATTATGTGACCGTTTTGAACCGCCCTTTGAACCTTAGGGTTTGCGGCAGTACGGCGTGCCACATGTGAGGCGTTGGTTTGACCTTTCTATGGCTGGACCGTTGGTACTGTGGCATGAAGTGGATGTTTTTAAACTTATTTCATGTGTTGAGCTTTTCGGGAAAACTTGGGTGTTTGATTATTCGATCGGAAAGTTTAACATTGTCTATTTATCTGGAATGTGATACAATATTTGGAATCCACAAGTAGTTATGAGATAACTGAATGAATGTTATAAATCTAGCACTTTAGTCTCACTTGATCGGTTGCCAGGAATTTTGATGTGATCAAAAGTCCATCGCAATCACGTTGCGTACGCGGATACTCACCGGGTAAACTTAATAGACAGCCACGCCCCATAGCCCCGACCAAGTGACTGTAGGAGAACCCCGTCGTCGAAAGTATCCGTTCGGGTGCTCGCGGAAGCGGTGTTCCGCCTTGGTGCACTTCGTCGACGGCAACCGGGGGTGCGGCCATCTACTAAAGTTTGCGACGAGCATTCGATCAGGATGTCGGGAATCTTGCTGAATTGCCCGACTTGATATTGAAAAGAGTTTTCGATAATGAGACTAAAATGCGGGGTTTATAATTGTTAGGAATGCGATGTCTAAGGAATTCATTTGGTTAGGCATGCGATGTCTAAATCGGTTGCGGATTCCAACTGTTGTAGTTTTACACTTTCTTTTCTGTGACCGTAAGTGTAATATGTGATATCGCCGGTTTCGTTGCTATATGTCAACGACAATTGGGATGCGCACATTTACTTACGTTGATGACATGTGATGTTATGTGTTGCTGGATATGTTATATTGGATCGTCGCGTTTTGAATAGCCGGGGGTTTTATGTGAGATGAGAGTTTTTATTTTCATTCATGTAAAATTTATTGTATGTAATATTCTTTTATTGGGGCACTTCCGGGTTGAGGTTGATGTCACCATTTGTATATTATTTACTTTTCCGCACTAGGATAGACCCAAGGAGGAGAGCACAAGTAACCGGGTTCTAGAGTCCAGTGGGAGACCAACTCGAGGAGTCGAGTCCGGGTCTCCTAACTCTAGAATTGGTAGGGTTGCTTGCCGCTCTCGTAGGGGTCTAGGGGTGTGGGTTTGGCTATTCATCGCGAACGTGGAATCAGTGTTTTATACAGGCTCGTATTGAAAACACGGACGTCCTAGTATATCCAATATTTCATATGTTTCTTCTGCTGCGATATCTATGATGTGATCATTTGATATGTTGTGATAGATACTGTATATAGTATATACGATATATTATATAGACGTTACTTATGTTTTACATCCGCGCTAGCCCTGCCCCGCTCTGCCGTTAGTTACCTAACCTAACGGTGCACGAGGGGACATCGAGGCGAATGCGGATGGCATAAGTGTACGTCGTATTTATCTATGATGTTTAGGTGATTTAAATGATGGGACTTCATTAATATGATTAATGAAATAAAAGAAACCTAAAAGATGTTGTGGAATCGAATTTTCAAAAACAGGTAGCTACAGTTCTTGCTTTGCATCGCGGTGTTCCTTGTAGTACATCCTGCACCTTATTCGATAAGGAAAGGGCCGAGATCCCTTCACCGGGAGTGACCCCTTTAGCAATAACTGGCAGATGCTACAACCCTCGGTTTGTCTTTTGATTGCTCTTATAGTTCTTGCTTTGCACAGCGGTATATATGATATATCCAGCACCTTATTCGATGAGGAAAGGGCCGACGATCCCTTCACCGGGAGTGACCCCTTTAACAAAACTAGAAAAGCCTCAAAAACACTCAATTTCAAAATAATTTGATTCTACAACGATATCAAGTTCATTACGCAATAGGTTTTCAGAAAAACCTGTCGTAGCCCTCAGTCATTTCAGATAAGTCCTGCTTAGTATTCGTGCTGCATTTGTTGACCTTGTCAAGGCGCAGTGTGCGGTAGCTGACTAGTATTTATCTGTTTATGCATATGATGCAGATTGTTTTTGGGTAGTCGTACGGCCTTGTTGACCTTGTCAAGGGTCGTGCGGGTGGGTTTGATTCAATCAAGAAATGATGGGTTGAACTTGACTTGCGGTCTATGGTTTGTTGACCTTGTCAAGGTCATAGATCGTTCGGGGCAAAAAAATTATCGGGAATTTCAAGTGTTGAAATTTGCAATGAGATTGCATATCTTCTATGAGATAGTTGGATCCCGATACCCACTGCGAGTAATTGTTACTCCTGCGAGAGTTTTACACATTATAATTAGCCGATCATGTAGGTGTCTAGAAAGGTGTCAACGGGGTTACGCCTCTGGGAAAACGAGGTTTACTTTAATTAGGTCCGTGCGAAAGCACGGGGAACCTCCCTCAAAGTACCGACACTGGCCTAGCTGAATGATTGGCGAACTTGTAGCGTGTAATTAATCCCGGCTAGTCTTTCCTTTTAGGGTTTGAAGGAAGATTTGATAAAAACAGTGGGAGCCATCCTGATTAGATAAAATAATAACCAATCTGATCTTGCAAGAGCGCACGCAGAATGTTTTCTTCTCTCACTCTCCAGGTAGCGACCATGTCACGCCTTAATCAAGATAATAAAATGGATATATTGACCGAACCCGCTTATTATACTGAGCTGGGGAATGTTGGTCCCGCTCCAACTTATAATTGTTATAAGACAGGGCAGGAAATTGGGGAATACCAGATTTCCCGTGCCGCCCAAACGAAGAAAGTGCATGTTGATGCATCATCTTCGGGTGTGTTTGTTACACAGAACTGTTTCTCAGTATCATCTGCGTCCTGGGTATCTGATACCGGATCAGGATCCCATATATGTAATATATTACATGGGCTACAGAAAGGTAGAGAACTGAGAAAGAGTGATAAGTTTCATGAGGCAGAAAACGGTGCAAGTGTTGCAGCCAAGTCTGTTGGTCACTGTCACCCTGTATTACCAGAATACATTGATTCTGAACAAATGTTATTAGATACCGAACCTGATATACAAAATCATATCAGTCTCTTTATTTAGATAAAGAAGGATATAATTTTGTATTGTTGGATAATGTTTTGAACATTTCCTAAATCAAGAGTTGATCGGTTCAGGCACGTTATCTAAAAGCATTAATGTCCTAAATCAAACTACAGTTCTTAGTATACAGAACACACACAAGAGGAAGAGTTTAGAAATGAACGAATCCTTCTTGAGGCATTGTAGACTATGTCATATCAATGCGACCCAACTAGCTGAAGTTACATTAAGATGCATATTTAAATTAGTTTGAATTTACATCTTGTGAAACTTGCCAGTCATGTCACAGAGATAAGATGACCATAGCTCTGTTTATTGGAAACAGAGAAAGAGTTAGTGAACTCTTGGGATGATACATATTGATGTATGAAGGTCCCCTGTCTACAAATGCCAAGACCGGTTCTTTGTACTTCATTAAATTCTCTGATGATCTCTCGAGATTCAGACCTATGTTCCTGTTAAAACACAAGTCCGAACCTTTTGAGATATTCACAGAATATAAGTTAGAAGTAGAGAACCAAAAACGGGTATAAGTATTATGTCCTTTGATGTGATCAAAGAGGAGAATACTTGAGCACGGGATTCCTGGACTATTCTAAGAATGAGATTCTCTCTCAGCATTACTCTTCCGTATACACCTCAGCACCTCGGTGTATCGGGACGGAGCAATAACACCCTATGTGATATGGTGTGCTCTATGATGAGTACTACTGAGTTTCCTATTTCCTTTTAGGGAGTTATGCACTTATGAAGTTGCATATCTATTGAATAGGGTTCCGATCAAATCAGATGCCTACTATTTCATATGAGATATGGAAAGGGAAGAGCCCATCTCTTAAGTCAGTTAAGATTTGGGGTTGTCCGGCCTATGTCTAAAAGCAAAATCCGGACAAGCTCGAGGCAAAGTCAGATCTGTGGAAGTTTGTTGGATATCCTAAGCATACGCAAGGGAATATCTTCTACCTAACCGAGGAACAAAAATGTTTTGTTTCTCAGCATGCCACCTTTGTGAAAGGGAATTTCTTGTGAAGAAATTATTGGTCATGAGGTGGAACTGGAAACAGTTCCAGCTATACAAACTGCAGCTGATGATTTGGTAGAACCAAAGGATTCAATAGCAACCAACGAATCTCAGCCTCTCCGCCGATCTAGCAGGGTTCCTCACCCACCTGAGAGATACTTTGGTTTCTCTATGACAGTGGGAGCGAGGATTGCATCATGAGATGATGACCCAACTAGTTTCGAGCTGGCCATCAGGAGTGGGATTCTATAAGAATGGCTGGATGCTTAGCGATCTGAGATAGAATCCTTATACACCAACAAAGTATGGACTTTGGTTGCTTTATCTGAAGGGTTAAATCCCCATCAGGACAAGTATATCTTGAGAAGATTACTTGGTGTACATGGAAAAGTTAAGACTTTCAAAGCTAGACTTGTTAAAGGTTTGCATCATTGACGAGGTTTGGATTATAATGAAACCTTTTCTAAGTAACTATGCTTAAGTCCATCCAGATCCTACTTACCACGGCTACATACCATGACTACGATATCTGGCAGTTGGGTGTCATGACTGCTTTTCTAAATAATGATTTAGAAGACAGAGTCTATATGTACACAGTCAGAGGGCTTCATAGACAGTGGGAGCAGCGGAAACGTGTGCAAGATGTTTTATGTGATAAAGCAGGCATCGTGGAGTTGGAATATCTGTTTTGATGAGTTAGTCAAAGAGTTTGACATCATCAAAATGGTAGATGAACCTTGTATATACAAAAAATGTAGTAGGGAGTATGGTGGTGATCCTCGTATAGTACGTGGATGACATACTCTTGATAGGGAAGTAGTTTCCTATGCTACGCTCGGTCAATCTCCGCTTATCACAAGGATTCTCAATACAGGATCATAATGATACCTCCTGAATCCTGGATTTTGGATCTATGAGATAGATCTAATTGGATATTAGGATACTCACTAGTTGTAGTGAGATGGTATCAATTGATCCTGGGGAGAATCACTGGAAAGGTTCCAGGGTGATAAGGATGACTGAATGTCAGTCACAGGCATTGTCTTTACCCTCAGTAAAGGGACGGTATGTTGGAAGAGTTCCAAGCTAGATACCGTGGCATACTAGACGATAAAGGCTGGATACATCGCTACCAAAGATGCTACAAAAGAGGAAGTCTGGGTATATATATTAGTTCATGAATGAACTTTGTTCCTACCATTGTGTGACAATGGAGTTGTGGCTTATGCCAAGGAACGCCCTTCCCATCAGTGATCCAGACATATTCTTAGGCAGTATCACCTGATCGTGGAGATGCTTGATCTCCAGAGATCGTGGTTAGGAGAGTAGACTCAGAGGAAAACACGGCGGATCCACTCACAAAGGCCTTTTCCCAGAGAGAGACTTTTATGGGATGGTTGAGTATGAGATACTACAACCACTGCTATCAGATGGCCCTAGTGCAAGTGGGAGATTGTTAGTTATATGTATGCCCTAGAGGCCATTACTATACATAGGATGTATATTGTAGTGGATGCTTGGACATATATAGGGATGACTTTCTTGCTCGATATGATAGTATGCTATCTTGTTACTCTTTACCTTAACGTGCACACTGATTGTCTCTCTGTTACATGTTGGTAAAGCCCTTAGGATGTGTACTTGACTACCTGGACTATGATGCGGATCATACTAGTGGGGACATGGTAGTCCATAAGTACATCCTTCAAGATCCCTAGTCGTGGGTGTATCGAGACGGGGCATCGATATACCAGAGTAGACTAGCATGTAGCTTCTCGACCGATATAGATGGGCAATGGATGATCTCATATCCATTGGTGTTTGACATCAGATATGATATACGGGTGCTCAGTAGAGACTGGGTACACTGGACGAGAACTCCCAGCTGGTATTATACCTTACGTCAGATGGTAGTTCTCTGGTGACACTGGTGCTGGTTAGTCTGTAGACCCGAGATCGTCATAGAGTCTTATGTGATTCCCACTGTGCTTTGATTTCTACCTTACCACGTCCAAGAGGGCGTGCAAAACGGTGGTTTTTGGGTACAGTCCCGAATCACATGGAGGCAATGAGTGATAGGAGGGGTTTCGTCTCTCCCGGTATAGGGAGTTGATGTTGCGCTGTGCTCTATTGGCTATAACAGGAAGTCCTTGGCCAAGGCTGCTTTAGGAATTTACTGGTAAGTGTTACCAGTAGTTTCTCGACCCGTTATGAGCCTCATATCGACACGACTTATCGAGTTATTGGGGTCTGACGTTTACCACCCCTAGACGAGATATGCGACATATCAGACGAACAGACCGGACTATACGGCAAGTGTTACTGGTTGGATTCATAGGAGTGTGAGCAGGCTTGCTCGTTGATCTTCTGATCGCTCAATACCCGGGTGGCCGTTACGCTTAGCAGACCGCTTGCGGCTTGTGGGTGTTTGATATGATCATCACCTACTGCCGGCGTATTGACGAGTCATTAGAGTCCTACACAGAGGTTTCCTGGCTCAAGCGAAACGAAATAGGAGCGCATATGAGATATGTGCGGGACCGAGAATAATACCAGTATGTGATACTGTATTCTATTCTCGCGATTTGTATCATCAGTCGGTTATATGTGATATAGCCGGGTTACCGAATCAAGTGTTGATTCGATATATTGATACATTTGATATTAGTCGGTTATATGCAGTATGGCCGGATCATTAAATCAAGTGTTGATTTAATGATTTAATGTATAAATATATATTTGATATATTACTTTACATTAACTAGTATGTGTTCACTTAAGATTGATTTTCTCACTTGAAGTGCACAAGTTGTATATGTGATATATTTTTGTGCACTAGTTTGTATCATGTTTGATGATATATGCAAACTTGGGTGTGTGTATGGATTATACCATGTTTAGGTTAAAGTTTTAGTTTTTTATTTAATTTATTTGATTTATGTAAAATAAAATGGTGGCTTACTTTGTCTTTGCTTGAAGCTTCATGAAGCTTTCAAGCATCTTTGACAAAGTCCACCATTTTGTTTTACATAAGATTTTCCTTAACCTAACCTTTAACTTAAACTTGAATTTAGTCTCTACAAAGGTTAATCTCACCCATGGTTGCAATATGATAACTTCACTTGATTATTCTTTACATATAATTCTTTTTCCATTCTTTTCTTCTTCTTCTTCATGAAGAAAAGAAAACCTTGCTAGAAAATTCCAAGTGTTGAAATCAAGTGAGAAATCCAAATCCAAAGTGAACCCAGTTCCTATTTCTTCATCCTCTACCACTTGCCATGTAGTAGAGTGTGTTATCTTCACAAGTTTCATGACCAAGTGAAGATGGAGCTTGAGTTAGAGTTGCCTCGACGTAGATCATCTTCGGCATCGAAGTCAATGACCTAGCCCGCTCATTTCTCCGAGGAAACCAACGCTAGAGTCCGGGATCCGGTTGATCGCAGCGGAGGAACGTCATCACGGAGCTAAAGAAGTGGAGGACCGGATCTACAAAGGTTGTAGTCACTTTCACTTGTAGTTAAGTTGTTAACTTGCATGTTCTTTCATCTTACCTCTAGTAATCGATCTAGTTTAGGGTTTCTCGGCACCGGAAAATTTGAATTTGGCATGGTTGATGCCTTGTGGAACCTCTTGAGTGTGCCTAGGAACCCTACAGTCTATGAGTATCGCATATCTGCCTACGGGGCTGGTAACGTCAGACCCCCATTAGCGGTATAAGTCGTGTCAGAGAGTGGCCCAGAACACCCTGAGATACTACTGGAGTACCTACCAGTAAATCTCCTTCCTCGGACGAGGGCTTTGTGTAATGGCTCTCCTAGACACAACGCGATCTCACCCCCAATACCGGGAGAGACGAATCCCCTGACGATCCGCTCACTTGCCTCCATGTGGCTCGGGACTGTACCTAAAAAAGACCTGTTTGCACGACTCCTTTGAGCCGTGGTAGGGTAGAAATCAAAACACAGTGGGAACTCACACGAGACAAATGACGACCTCAGGTCGATGAACTAACCTGTACACATGTCACCAGGGAACTGCTATCTGACGATATGTATAATACCAACTAGCATGTTCCCGGCGAGTCTTGTTCGGTGTACTCATAACCCAATGAGCACCTGTATACATCTTAGGTGATCCTACTAACACCAATGGCTTGTGAGACCGGCCATCGCCCCTCGTCGGGGTCTCGACTGTATACACTAGTCTACTCTGGAGTATCGATGCCCTGTCTCGAAACTCCCACGACTAGGGACACTTTAAGGATATGCTTACAGACCCCAGTTCTCACGTATATGATCGCCATCATATTGCTGGTAGTCAAGCAAGAATCCTATGGGCTCTATCATCATGCAATAGTGAACTAAAGCATGTAAACGATGATAAAGACAAACCAGATAGCATACTATCATCTCGAGCAAGACTGTCATATCGGTATAGGTCTTGCCTCAATCATTGCAATCACGTACCTGCGATCCAATAATTGACTTTGAGGGCACTATCTCCAACAATCTCGCACTTGTACTTAAGGCTAATTATTGCGATGTCTCATACTCACAGCCCGTGTGATACCGAACATCCAACTCCTCTACTAATCAGTTTCACAAAGCTAGTTTGTAAAACTCTTGTGTTCGAGAAATAGCCTCAGTGAGTGGATCCGCCCTGATGTTTCTTTCTATGTCTCTCTTAATCTCAAGTTCGCGGAGAAAGCCATCTCCCGAATTGAGTAATACCTGTCTTAGAATATGTCTGGATATTTGATGGGACCTAGTTCATAAATGAACTCCAAATCCAAACTTCTTAGACTGTATCAATAACTGAACCTAATCAGTATCCAGCACCATGCCTCCCACAGTATCCTCTTGGACCACCTGTCCATAATACTGTCCCTCATCATAGGGAAAACTATAACTCTGACAATCACTCTGTCAACCATGTCACCTCTGAAGCCTGGAATGATAACCGTCTCCCGAAGGAGGCTGCCGTCATCAAATCCGTAGAACATGCACTTATGTTCTAAAACTGCTTCCTTATGTTTCTTCAGGATTGGATTAATATAAACTTATTGCATCTAGTGCAAAAACAACATCTGGTGTGGTACTTGACATCTCATGATTGACTCAATTGCCTAAGCAAGTGATATGCCAATCATATACATCCCTCTCGCCTTTAGTCTGTACGACACCTTTAGAGAGGGTGACTCCATCACCTGCAGGTACACCACCATGCCAGGAGTCATCTATTCTAAAATACTATTAGAATACTGTCAAAGTACCCATATTGGGAAACTACCCAAATCTAGATCCAAAAAACCATAGATCTAGTAACCAGAATGTCTGATATTATATCCATGTCCTTTGTGAAGAAACAACTGTGTAACAACCACAGTACAACCGATCGTAGTGTAGGAATTCTACTTCCTATTCTATGTATGTCATCCAAATACCAGGACATCACACCTTACTACCTTCTTAACAGATATATCCCCTATTCTGATGAAGTCAAACCTATGACTGTCACATCAAAATTAGATGATCTTATCTCCGCTATATCTGCTTAAGTCTATAAATAGACATAAGCTATTTGCCCACTATGCTTCCGCTGCTCCCACTGACTACGACAACCCTCTGGCAGAATAATATCTACGTACACTTCTAAAGCATGTTTAGAACGACGTTATACTTATCCTCTTGCCGGGTCTCATAGTCTGGAACAATAGTAGTGTCAAGTCTGGGTAAACAAGAACCTCCTTGTCACCGTCCTTGAGGCTACTGGAGTGCCTCTCGGGTGTCTGAGGTTATCCACCATATCTGTGGAGTGGGTAATGGAATGTCAAACCTGATTGAATATATTGGTTCTATTAAATTTTCCGTAATCGTTTGTGGTTCTGGAATCACTTCTAGTTCTACCATACTCCCACTACTGTTATGAAAAAATCCATTTTACTAAAACTGTGGCGAATCAAGAACAATATCACTATTGATCTTCCAGATGGTAGAAATGTCAACCCTCGTCAAAGTCAGGGTCAACCCACAAACTGCCATTACAGAAACGTGCCTTGATTTATCCAGTGTCTGGTTTTAAGCATAAGCTGGACAACTCCCCGTATCTTAACATCGTTAAGATATGAACCATTCTATATACAATATAGAAATAGAGGCACTAATTTAATTGGAACCAGATTCAAATCATGCAGCTGTCTCCAGTGCATATCAACTTAATGGAGAGAGGCTAATCAGCATTACTCAACTTAGGAATCTATCCAATTATGAGTAAGCTGAAAGAGAAACAAGTTTCTCAAAACCATTACTATCATCTGAATACCAATCACAAGAATCTATATCTTCAATCTCTTTGAAGAATCCTGATACTTGTGACACCTGGTTCTTTACTTTATTCTTATACCCACAACTTCTCAAAACTTAGACATTGTATTTCTACGAAACACTTGTCTAAAAACTATAGAAGTCATAAGTAAACAGAATATAGTACGAGGACCTACCCCCTTTTCCTGATGGACACTGGATAACATACAATACTCTGTATAAGTCCGCTGAGTTGAAATAACTCAATACCTGTGCATCGTAGGTTGAAAACTGTACCCAGGCAATTTCCTTAAATATCACCAATTACAACAAATTCCGATATAATGAGGATGATCACCTAATTCCCAATAACTTACTCCCACTCATCATCTATAAAACCATACAGATATGAGAATGAAACCTGGTAAATACATACCCTGGAGTAAGTACCTAATCGGGAAATCAGTTTTCTTTTAACAATGCACTGAAATATGAAAATGTTTCGTAGGGGTATCCTGGTATTCCTAGTAATGCCTCTTCCATAATCCTTTTCATGAATGTAACAGTATATTTCTTTGCCTTCTTTCCAAATCCCTTTATTTGTCTTTAGTCGTTACCTTCTGTACACCATCATTAGGCTAAATGGTTTTCTTCCTTCCCTACCGTTCGGCACCAGCCTATGGTTTGGAAGAAGACTATCCAGTAAGCATAATAGGTGTACTCTCCTAATCCTAGGAGTACTCGCAACTTGAGAGAAGGTGATGATAAAAGACTACTGAATAAAACCTTATTCTATTTCTTTCGAACTGAGGAAAAAGCAAAGGTGAAATAGGATTGGCGATGAAGTACGCGGTTTGGTTGTGAATGATAACAGTCGCAATTTACTTTGCCATCTTTCTAATCCCTTCATTTTGTCTTTACATATTACCTTCTGTATACCCTACTTAGGCTAATTGGTTTTCTTCATTCCCTACCTTTCGGCACCAGCCTATAGTTTGGAATAAGACTATCCAATAAGCGTAATAGGTGTACTCTCCTAAACTAAGGAGCTCTCGCAACCTGAGAGAAGGTGATAATAAAAGACAGCTGAATAAACCAATTCTATTTCTCCTGAACCTGGATCCATCCTTGAAGTAGTACCTTCGAGTTCGTATATAACCATACGATGGATCTATCCAATGGAAGTGGATATCCGTAGTAATACGGGGTGTTCTGAGAAATGCAAAAGGTAAAAGAAGGAGCGGCAATGACTTATACAACTCAGACAATCCAAAAGCCAGTATATTAAGAAGGTTCGGTCAACTTGGTCACTGAGTCATAGTCTAGGGTCGGTCAAAGGTCGCTGCCAAAGAGAGAGAGAGAGAGAAAAGAAACACTCTGCGTGCACTCTAACCTAGATCAGAATGGGTATCACTTTATCTAATCAGGAAACCTCCCACTGTAATCTTAAATTCTCCTCCAAACCTGACAGAAGAATTAGTCGGGATCACCCGAAGAGTAAACCAACTCATCAGTGAGAATCGGGATCCAACTATCATCCATGATAACTTGATGGAAGACACTCAAGTTATCACACTCCAGAAGGTATACGCATGCCTGGCAAGTTTGCTGTATGTTTGAAACTCCCGATATGATTTTTGCCCCATGCTTTTATGACCTTGGCGTTGGTCAAAATATCATAAGTCACATGCCAAGTTCTACCCGTCTGTCACGCCCCGCTTCCTAGAGTACGCAAGAATGGGCACGTAGCATAGCCAACCATGCTACCTGTGGGTAGGAAGTATCCATCCACAGTCACATTACGGTTGTAAGGATATCAAGAACAAGATAATAAACTAATCTAACATATGTCCCAATCCATAATAACAAGAGTCAATAAACAATAAGTGCGGAAGCAAATGATCCAATACAATAAATAAACGGTATGTCCCATAATGCGGGCTCACATCTGAAAATGAAATGAAATAAATAAACTAATCACTAAGGACTCACAGTTCAGCCTGCTGGCTGAAGTACTCCTGCTCGGTCACTGCAGTGGTAAGGAATCTGGGCCATGTAAAACCCAGACGTCAGAGCGTCATGTCAACCAAATAATATAATATAAACATGGTAATAAGCAATGCAGGTATGAACATGAATAAAGCAGTACTAAGAAATAACAGTGCAGGGTAATGTGCAGTGGTAACTAAACTGTCCTATCAGGTTTCTACTCTATAGTCTTTGAAATCAATTGATGAATCGTCGATGTAACCCAATAGTATCCCGTACATACCCGGGACTACGGCCACAATATTCCCGGCTGCAGCCGAGACATGCCGCTAAGCACAAAACAGGAAAGTGTACACTCGGTAGTACCCCGTACATACCCGGGATCACGGCCACAATATTCTCGGCCGAAACCGAGACATGCCGCTAGGCACAAAACAGGAATGTGTACACTCGAACAGGTAGTGAACTGTCGAGTTACAAGTCAGGTTCATCTTTGATTTCCCCATACCCCCAAGTTATGTATGTCAGGTCAGGTATTCAGTAGTCAAGGACTAATGCCAACACAGAATCAGGTAAAAGCAGGTCTGTCTGGATTGACATCAGGAATGGTCCATGAGGACCCCAAGTCAGGTTTGTTGGCATTAGGCATGAAATCAGGCAACAGGTCAGGTCAATATGTAATGTGATCGAGTGGGTGCTCTCAACAGGTATACAACAGCAGCAAGAATCTAAAGTAAACAGCAATAATAGTCACTTAATCACAAGGTGCTCGTATTATCTTTATTAACAGGTTCAAGCACCCTTGGGGTGCAATAGTCACAAGGTGAACCAATATCAACAACATAAAGTAATGAAACTACTTGAATTTAAAACTAAAGCATAAATAATAGTCACATGGATGATCTAGCAAATTAAGCAAGTACGTTCTAATTGGTTTAATTAGTTAAATCATGGATTAATAGCATACCACTTAATTTCACGAACTACTATACTGATTTAATGTTAAAGAGAAATGCAACCGTCAATTCTAGTCATACTGTACTATCGATATCACCATCATTGTGTTGTTGTATTATATAATATGATAATTAAATGTATAGCAGGACTTGATCTTGTATTAGCATGTTAGAGCAAGTATTCGGATACTTGCCTCGACGGTTTCGCAAACCGGAAAGCACGGATGCAGTGTCGGCGGAAAACACGAGACGGGTGCACGGGCCACGGATCGAGTCCCAACGGCGAACAGCGGGACCACACGGACCAGAGTACTCCGCTGGAAAGTCGGGTCCAAACGATGGCACGGCCGCAATCCGGCGGAAAGTCAAAACGGCAACGCGTTAGCAAAAATTTCACGATACACGCACGACGATCGACCAGCGAAGGAAAAAGAAAAGGGAAAGGTAGAGAGATGCTTACAGAGAAGAACCAGGGGGCAACCACGACGGGTCGACGGCGATGGGCGCGCCGGCGGCGAACAGGAGATGCGGCGAGGGCATGGAGGTGGCTGGATCGGGGTGCAGCGAGTAGGGGATAGGCAAGGGCTTGGTCTGGGTTGCAGGAGGAAGAGGAGGTGGCTGTCGGTGTTCTTGCGACGACGAGGGGGTCGACGGCGACCCTTTTCCGGCGAACCAGAGGGTAGGTGATGGGGTTTGGGCTCGAGTTGGTGGTGGTCCGGCGAGGGGAGGAGGAAGACGACGACGAGGTCGGGACGAGGGTGAAGGGAGGAGGATTCTGGTGTCGTCGGCGATGGGAGGCGGCGGCGACGGCGATACCTGCGTGCAGGTGGTGGCGTCGGGGTTGGGTCGCAGGCTCTGAAGGAGGGAGGAGAGGAGGTAGGGAGGGTGCGGCTAGGCTGAGGAGGCGATGACGGTGACGGCGAGGTCGCGGGGAGGTCGACGGCGCCGGCAGGAGGTGGCTAGGGTTAGGGTTCGGGGGTTCTCGTGGTTTCTCGTGGTGGAGAAGAAGGAGGCGGCTGCGCACATATATATAGGAAGAGAGAGAGAGAGATTAGATGTAGAGAAAGATTTTAGAGAGAGAGAGAGAAGGAGATTAGAGAGAGATAGAGAGAGACGGTGGATTGGGGGGCCCACGAGAGACCTAAGTCTCTCGTGATTGGCCAGGGCAAATCCAAAAGATTTAAAAGAGATTTTCAGAAATATTTGATTGGTTTAAAAATCCTGTAACAGTTAAATTTTGAATATATTCTTATAGTTTAGTTTAATTAATTAAATTGGGATTTTGGCGCTAAATGCAACATTTCCAAATCGCTCCCGGGTTGCGCCCAAATATTTCAAATTCAAATTATAGGATTTCAAGCGGGTTCCAAATTTTGAAAAGAGGTGTTTAATGATTAAAATGCATGCCCCCAAGTCGGATACTTGCACGCGTGCGTAGCCGTCCAAACTTGCCCGTTTAGCCGAATGGGAAGAAATCTCGACACGCGGACGCTACCACGCGACTAGTGGCGACGAGTAGGCCAACATGGATATTTTTAATTTCATTTTAGGTGTTAAAATTTGTTATGTGCCAAAATGACTTAACCGGTTAAAATTTAGCAATAAGCACCAAACCATCAGGATAATCGAAATGAGCAATGTATAACACTCAACTAGTACCAGAAATAGTATTATGGGCTCGGGTGTTACATCAAACCCAACTACAAAAAGAATTTCGTCCTCGAAATTCCAAGAATACAAGATAGCTAACTACGGGAAAATGTGAGGAAATTTCTGTCGGATCTCGTCTTCTCGCTCCCAAGTGGATTCTCCATGCAATCGATTACCCCAAGAAACTAGCACAAGAGGGATAACCTTGTTCTTAAGAACCTTTTCTCTTCGATCCTTGATTTCAACTGGTCGCTCCTCAAAAGTTAGGTCCTCCCGTACGGTCAACTCCGAATGATCCAAGACATGAGTCTCATCGCGAACATACCTCCGTAGTTGAGACACATGGAACACATCGTGCACTCCTATTAATGACCGTGGTAACGCCAAACGGTACGCTACCTCTCCAACACGCTCCAATATCTCGAAGGGTCCAACGAATCGAGGGCTAAGCTTTCCCCGACTCCCAAAGCGAATCACCCCTCTAGTCGGTGATATCTTCAGGAATACCAAATCACCCACGGTGAACTCTAGAGGTCTTCTTGACGTGTCGGCCCAACTTTTCTGTCTGTCTTGAGCTGCCTTCATATGCTTCCTGACTGTATTCACTTTCTCGACTGTCTGTATCACCAAATCTGGTCCTAGTAACCTTCGTTCACCAACATCATCCCAACAAACCGGTGAATGGCACTTACGACCATACAACGCTTCAAACGGAGCCATCTGAATAGTCGCTTGGAAACTATTGTTGTACGAAAACTCCACCAGGTGTAGATGATCCTCCCAAGAACCTTTAAAGTCCAACATGCAAGCTCTCAACATATCTTCAAGGGTCTGGATCGTTCTCTCCGATTGTCCATCAGTTTGAGGATGATAAGCTGTGCTAAACTTCAATCGAGTCCCCAAACTTTCTTGTAAACTCCTCCAGAAGTGCGACAAGAACCGAGTGTCCCGATCGGACACGATGCTCACCGGTACTCCATGCAATCTTACAATCTCCTGCATGTACCGCTCTGCCAAAGTCTCCGTCGATTGACCAACCCGAAAAGGAATAAAGTGAGCCGCCTTGGTCAACCGATCGACAATCACCCATACTGCATTGTTGCCCTTTGGACTCCGCGGTAAAGCCGTCACGAAATCCATGGTTATATGTTCCCACTTCCACTGAGGAATCGGAAGTGGTTGCAATAAACCAGCAACCCGTTGGTGTTCAGCCTTAACTTGCTGACACACCAAGCACTTAGCCACGAAGCGAGCAATCTCCCGTTTCATACCTTCCCACCAGAAGTGCTGTCGAATATCTCGGTACATCTTTGTCCCTCCTGGATGTACAGAGTAAGCTGAACTGTGTGCCTCCTTCATAAGCTCTTCACGCACATCCCCTTTTGGCACACACACACAGCTACCATACCTCAACGAACCGTCTCCATGGATTAGTAAATCGGTTCGCAGTCCGGCTTCAACCTGCTCTCGAAACTTTTGCAGTCTAGGATCCTGCGATTGTGCCGCTTTAATCTTCTCAACTAAGGACGACTGTACTTGCAACTGCATCAACTGTCCCGTAGCATGTGGTAGCACAACCTCCAAATCAAATCTCCGAAAATCCGCAATGATCTCCCTTTGTGCGGTCAATACCTGAATTGCTGGTAACCGACTTAGCGCATCTGGCACGACGTTAACTTTTCCCGGATGGTACTTAAGATCGAGGTCGTAGTCGGCCATCAGCTCCAACCATCTGCGTTGCCTCATGTTCAACTCCTTCTGAGTGAACACATACTTCAAACTCTTGTGATCAGTAAAGACTTCGACTCTCTCGCCCAAAAGGTAGTGTCTCCAAATCTTCAAAGCGAAAATCACGGCCGCAAGCTCCAAGTCATGAGTCGGATAATTCTTCTCATGAGTCTTCAGTTGTCTCGATGCGTAAGCGACGACTTTCCCATTCTGCATCAAAACACATCCCAATCCTTTTCCGGATGCGTCGCTGTGAATCACCAGTCCTCCTGAATTATCCGGTACAGTTAGGATAGGGGCGGTTATCAACTTCTGCTTCAACGCCTCGAAGGCCAATGCACATCCATCCGCCCAAACAAACGGTACCTCCTTGCGCGTAAGCTTGGTTAACGGCTCTGCCAAACGAGCGAAGTTCTCCACAAATCTCCTGTAGTATCCGGCGAGTCTAAGAAAACTTCTTATCTCCGCAACATTCTTTAGAATAGGCCAATCTCGAACTGCTGCAATCTTTTCGGGATCGACGGTGATTCCATCGCCCGACACGACGTGCCCCAGAAACTTCACTTCTTCCAGCCAGAATTCGCACTTACTCATCTTCGCGAATAATTTCTCCTGTCTCAGCGTCTGCAGTGCGATCTTTAAATGCTCAGCATGTTCCTCCGGACTCTTCGAGTACACCAGAATATCGTCAATGAATACTACAATAAACTGGTCCAAGAATGGTGAAAAGATTCTGTTCATCAAATCCATGAATATTGCCGGCGCATTAGTCACTCCGAAGGGCATCACCAAATACTCAAAATGTCCATACCGAGTTCGAAACGCCGTCTTGCAAATATCATCTGCTTTTACTCGGACCTGATGATATCCTGATCGCAAGTCCAGTTTCGAGAATACCCTCGCGCTACTAAGCTGCTCAAAAAGTTCTCCAATGCGAGGGATCGGGTACTTGTTCTTAATAGTCACCCGATTCAATTCTCGATAATCAATGCACATCCTTCTCGTGCCATCCTTCTTCTTTACTAAAAGAACTGGAGCTCCCCAAGGCGAGTTGCTGCTTAGAATCCAACCCTTCTCGAGTAATTCACCAACTTGTTTCTTAACTTCCAATTCCACTGGTGCCATCGGATAATAAGATTTTGATACTGGCGCTGCACCAGGAATAAGGTCAATCGCGAACTCCACATCTCGCTTCGGCGGTAAGCCCGAAATATCTGCAAATACATCCATAAAGTCGCGAACAACTGCCGGCTCTTCATTACTATCCACTTCCATTGTCGCAAGAAGACTGTTTGTCGGCCTAGCCCTAAACTCGACTGGCCCGACAGAGCTGCTTCCTCCAGTGAAAGTAAACTCAGGGTGTCCGGGAATCTGGAAAATTACTTTCCTTGCCCTACAGTCAATGTGTGCGTGGAAAGTACCAAGAAAATCCATTCCCAAGACTACTTCATAACTGCCCGTATCTATCACCAAGAAATCTGCAAAAAGCTCCCGTCCGCAAACAACAACTGTACAATCTCTACATTCCTTACTAGCTATGATTTTCCCATTCCCAGTGTGTATGTCCCAGAAACTAGACAGGGTCGTGCAGGTAATCGAGTGTGTAGTTATAAATTTGGATGACATAAAACAGTGGGATGCTCCGGAATCAACTAATGCCAATGCGGGAAAACCATGAACGAGTAAAGTACCTGAAACCACTTCTCCTGATGCCTTGGCCTCCTCAGCTGTCAAGGTGAAAGCTCGAGCCTGATTAGGTCCTTGAGTCAGCTGTTTCTGCCCTTGGAACGGTCTCTGCGGAGGCTTCTGTATATCATCTCTCGTGCGAAGCTTCGACGGACAAGCACCAACTGCGTGATCGGCCGCTCCACAAACCAGATAAAGTCCCAGCCTCCTTCGACAATCCTTTTGCATGTGGCCCGGTAAATTGCAGTAGTTACAATTCATGCTCTTCCTTCGATCAACGACCACAGGCTTCTTCATGGGTGCTATGCTTCGATGGTCCACTGGAATACCTCGGCGCCCATGATCTCGGTTAGGTGCAAAAACGGGCTTCCTGGCTGCAACTGCTGTATGCTGAAGGTTCCCTTTCAATCCTGATAAACTTTGCTGCTCTCTGGCTGCCGTAAGAACCTGCGAGAAAGTGGTCAAACCCAGGGAGACAATCTGCCTCTGGATGTCCACATCCAAACTGCGCAAGAACCTTCGCGCCCTGTCTGCCTCCTTGGCGACTAAGGGTCCAGCGAAGCGGCTGAGTCTCGTCCATTCCGCTGCATGTACATCCACAGCTGCTCCATTTTGTCTCAGCCCAATAAATTTCTCTTCCATTTCCTCCCGTGCAGTCCGCGGGAAGAACTTTTCCAGGAAGCTTTTAGAGAAATCCGCCCAACTGATTGGCTTGGACAAGCGGGTCTCCTCCACAAGCCACCATTCTCGGGCGTAATCCACCAGCTGAATGCGCACCACATCAACTCTCTTGTCTTCTGGGATCTGTGCCGCAATCAGTAAATTCTCCGTGTCCACTAGCCACTGCTCGGCTGGCAACGGCTCCTCCAGACCAGTGAAAGTAGTAGGACCCAACCGTCTGAAATCTGCCACGGTCCCTACTCGGTCAACTGGTTTCGCTACAGCGGTGTTTACAGACTGCCGAATGTCCTGCAAACCCTCCTGAAATGTATCTGCTTGCTGCTGGATCAGCTCAGTTTGCCTTTTCTGATTTTCCAACATCCCATGTATCACTCCTAACATGGCGGCTTCATCCACATGCCTCTGATACGTCTTGAAATTCTTATCTGCCATGGTCCTGAAATCAAAACAAACAACATTAGCATGATGATAGATTCAATATATAAATCAAGGCTAGAACTCTAAGATACTTAAATAGAGTACTGTATTGTAGCTATGCCGCGGTATCATAGCCGCAATTACTTAACTCCACCCAAGTCACCTAAGTCCTAGAGATAACAAGGAATTAGGTTTTCAAGTTGACAAATGCAAAGTAAGTTTGCATGTCGACAGAATCCGGAAGAATAGAATGATTCAAGGATGGTAAAACGATCAAGGTGGCAGGACATGTTCCTAATTGCGGGTATTATGATTCGTGTATCGGGTGCAATACCCAACTACAAAGAATCAACCCAATTAACCTATGGCTCTGATACCAAAAGAACCATGTCACGTCCCGCTTCCCAGAGTACGCAAGAATGGGCACGTAACATAGCCAACCATGCTACCTGTGGGTAGGAAGTATCCATCCACAGTCACATTACGGTTGTAAGAATATCAAGAACAAGATAATAAACTAATCTAACACATGTCCCAATCCATAATAACAAGAGTCAATAAACAATAAGTGCGGAAGCAAATGATCCAATACAATAAATAAACGGTATGTCCCATAATGCGGGCTCACATCTGAAAATGAAATGAAATAAATAAACTAATCACTAAGGACTCACAGTTTAGCCTGCTGGCTGAAGTACTCCTGCTCGGTCACTGCAGTGGTAAGGAATCTGGGCCATGCAAAACCCAGACGTCAGCGCGTCATGTCAACCAAATAATATAATATAAACATGGTAATAAGCAATGCAGGTATGAACATGAATAAAGCAGTACTAAGAAATAACAGTGCAGGGTAATGTGCAGTGGTAACTAAACTGTCCTATCAGGTTTCTACTCTATAGTCTTTGAAATCAATTGATGAATCGTCGATGTAACCCAATAGTATCCCGTACATACCCGGGACTACGGCCACAATATTCCCGGCTGCAGCCGAGACATGCCGCTAAGCACAAAACAGGAAAGTGTACACTCGGTAGTACCCCGTACATACCCGGGATCACGGCCACAATATTCTCGGCCGAAACCGAGACATGCCGCTAGGCACAAAACAGGAATGTGTACACTCGAACAGGTAGTGAACTGTCGAGTTACAAGTCAGGTTCATCTTTGATTTCCCCATACCCCTAAGTTATGCATGTCAGGTCAGGTATTCAGTAGTCAAGGACTAATGCCAACACAGAATCAGGTAAAAGCAGGTCTGTCTGGATCGACATCAGGAATGGTCCATGAGGACCCCAAGTCAGGTTTGTTGGCATTAGGCATGAAATCAGGCAACAGGTCAGGTCAATATGTAATGTGATCGAGTGGGTGCTCTCAACAGGTATACAACAGCAGCAAGAATCTAAAGTAAACAGCAATAATAGTCACTTAATCACAAGGTGCTCGTATTATCTTTATTAACAGGTTCAAGCACCCTTGGGGTGCAATAGTCACAAGGTGAACCAATATCAACAACATAAAGTAATGAAACTACTTGAATTTAAAACTAAAGCATAAATAATAGTCACATGGATGATCTAGCAAATTAAGCAAGTACGTTCTAATTGGTTTAATTAGTTAAATCATGGATTAATAGCATACCACTTAATTTCACGAACTACTATACTGATTTAATGTTAAAGAGAAATGCAACCGTCAATTCTAGTCATACTGTACTATCGATATCACCATCATTGTGTTGTTGTATTATATAATATGATAATTAAATGTATAGCAGGACTTGATCTTGTATTAGCATGTTAGAGCAAGTATTCGGATACTTGCCTCGACGGTTTCGCAAACCGGAAAGCACGGATGCAGTGTCGGCGGAAAACACGAGACGGGTGCACGGGCCACGGATCGAGTCCCAACGGCGAACAGCGGGATCACACGGACCAGAGTACTCCGCTGGAAAGTCGGGTCCAAACGATGGCACGGCCGGAATCCGGCGGAAAGTCAAAACGGCAACGCGTTAGCAAAAATTTCACGATACACGCACGACGATCGACCAGCGAAGGAAAAAGAAAAGGGAAAGGTAGAGAGATGCTTACAGAGAAGAATCAGGGGGCAACCACGACGGCTCGACGGCGATGGGCGCGCCGGCGGCGAACAGGAGATGCGGCGAGGGCTTGGAGGTGGCTGGATCGGGGTGCAGCGAGTAGGGGATAGGCAAGGGCTTGGTCTGGGTTGCAGGAGGAAGAGGAGGTGGCTGTCGGTGTTCTTGCGACGACGAGGGGGTCGACGGCGACCCTTTTCCGGCGAACCAGAGGGTAGGTGATGGGGTTTGGGCTCGGGTTGGTGGTGGTCCGGCGAGGGGAGGAGGAAGACGACGACGAGGTCGGGACGAGGGTGAAGGGAGGAGGATTCTGGTGTCGTCGGCGATGGGAGGCGGCGGCGACGGCGATACCTGCGTGCAGGTGGTGGCGTCAGGGTTGGGTCGCGGGCTCTGAAGGAGGGAGGAGAGGAGGTAGGGAGGGTGCGGCTAGGCTGAGGAGGCGATGACGGTGACGGCGAGGTCGCGGGGAGGTCGACGGCGCCGGCAGGAGGTGGCTAGGGTTAGGGTTCGGGGGTTCTCGTGGTTTCTCGTGGTGGAGAAGAAGGAGGCGGCTGCGCACATATATATAGGAAGAGAGAGAGAGAGAGATTAGATGTAGAGAAAGATTTTAGAGAGAGAGAGAGAAGGAGATTAGAGAGAGATAGAGAGAGACGGTGGATTGGGGGGCCCACGAGAGACCTAAGTCTCTCGTGATTGGCCAGGGCAAATCCAAAAGATTTAAAAGAGATTTTCTGAAATATTTGATTGGTTTAAAAATCCTGTAACAGTTAAATTTCGAATATATTCTTATAGTTTAGTTTAATTAATTAAATTGGGATTTTGGCGCTAAATGCAACATTTCCAAATCGCGCCCGGGTTGCGCCCAAATATTTCAAATTCAAATTATAAGATTTCAAGCGGGTTCCAAATTTTGAAAAGAGGTGTTTAATGATTAAAATGCATGCCCCCAAGTTGGACACTTGCACGCGCGCGTAGCCGTCCAAACTTGCCCGTTTAGCCGAACGGGAAGAAATCTCGACACGCGGACGCTACCACGCGACTAGTGGCGACGAGTAGGCCAACATGGATATTTTTAATTTCATTTTAGGTGTTAAAATTTGTTATGTGCCAAAATGACTTAACCGGTTAAAATTTAGCAATAAGCACCAAACCATCAGGATAATCGAAATGAGCAATGTATAACACTCAACTAGTACCAGAAATAGTATTATGGGCTCGGGTGTTACACCGTCACTATCCATGTTAATTTGAACCTACCCGCGCATGCCCCTGACGTTGGCCAAATGGAAGAATGACTGTCTCAAACCAACTCATCTATCTATGTAACAGATGAATACCCCAGCAGCTACCAAACACTATGCCCTGGCGTTGGTCAAATGCATAGCTTGAATACTACTGAATACCCAAAAGAAATGACGGAGGGCTACGGCTGTTTTTTAGCGAAAAACCTTTAACGTAATGAACTTGATCTCGTTGAAGGAACCTGATAGCTTTTTATAAAAATATAGTCGCGAAAACGTTTTGCTAAAGAGGTCACTCCCGGTGAAGGGATCTCGGCTCTTTCCTCGTGGAATGAGGTGCAGGATATTCCAACTGAATACCGCGACGCAAAACAACTTGTAATCGAATATATTGAAGTTATTACCCTGACGTAAACTTATGCCCAAGGGGTCACTCCCGGTGAAGGGATCTCGGCCCTTGCCTCGTCGAATGAGGTGCGGGATATTCTAACTGATATCACTATACAAAACAAAAGGAAATATCTTTGTAATAACACCTTTTTAAAATTTGTTCCAACAACATCAAATATAGGTTTGTTTTATCCTTGCATTGATAAGAATCAATGCAGTCCCATCAATCAATCACACCAGAAAAGAACGAAAATAAAATGTACGTATATGCCATCCGTATTCGTCACTGGGTCCCGTCATCACCCGTTAGGTTACTTAACTAACGACAGAGCGGGGGCTGGACTAGCGCGGATGTAAAACATATACAATATCTAATAGTATATATACCAATATACAATAATCGCTCCAGGCGTGATAATATGCAACATTACAGAAAAGTAATAAGCATCACAGAACAATACAGATAATCTGGGATCCCTGGGTTTCACAGAGCCGTTACTAAAACCCGACGTTCCCCTGGTCGTGTGGATAGCCTGTGCAATGAAACCTAGACCCTTACGGGTGCAGCAAGTTACCCGCCAAAACCTGAAGCGAGGTAGTCCCCCACAGCATAGTGAATGGAACACCCGGCACTTCACGGAATCCGGTAAATTGAGCACCCCTCCTTGGGTCAACCTGTACCCCTACGAGTGCGGCGAATAGTCTGCCGATTCTAGAGTGAGGTCCCTTTGCCTCTCAAAGCCATGAGATACGGACCCGTTGCCCTCCAGAACCCGGCTATCCGTGCACTCCTTCGCGGGATAAACCCAGTACAGAAATAAAAATATGTACAACGGGTACATCGACCTCAACCCGGTCGTGCCCCAAAAGAATATTATACAACAGGCAGTGACGGCAGTCCATATGTTGGATGCTCGCCCCGCAATATCAAATGTATAAATAAATCCAAATTGCACTATCATTGCACCCTGCTATCCACCACGACAAATCCGCAACATCACAGCATAACATAGAACATCAACGCGAATGTCACGTTTGCAAACCCGTCTGAAAGAACTATAGCAATTAGACGCGGTTTACCGATCAAATGACATTCCCGGTCGGAGATATAAAGTAAGTACTGCATACTAACAAGTTTAAAATATCGATCAACAAAACTTCCCGAAGTGGGCCCCACGTACATCTGCTGTACAGTAACAAAATTTGGGCCTAAATGAACAGTACTAAAAACCACAATTTCCCAAGGAAAACCTACTGGAGAATTTTGATGCACTGTTCCCACAGTACTGCCGCGGTTCCGCGGTCAAACCCTAGGTTTGACCGCGAATCCGCGGCGGTCATGCGGTCAAACCCTAGGTTTGACCACGGATCCGCGGCGGTCACGTGCTCAAAATTTTCCCGTTTGCTTAAAAAACCCTGCACGCTTTTCTGTGATATACAAAATTATTTTTAGGCCCTTTAAAAAATCGACAGAAACTTATGTGCTTGAAAATTGTGATTTCGGAAATTCCGTTCGATCGATCTTTTAAACGCGTTAGCACAAGTTAGTATAGCTTAATGGTGAGGCTCTGATACCACTGTAAGTCCACGGTAGCGCCCCGGCCGTCTAACAGACGCCAAATGCGGAACAAAAACTTTTTACAACTGGTGCTATCGCGTACTATAACCCGGATCTGCCATTAAAGCTAAACTAACAAAATACAAAGTGGGTAGAATTGTTATACCGAACGATCCGAGTCCTTCGGTCTTCAACCATCATCCCACGCTTTGTTGCGGCTGCTCCGATTTCCTGAATCTCCAATCTTCTCGTCCAGCTGGCACCACGTCGACGGATCATTAAACGGGCTCCCGCCTCTGAACCGAGGCAACTCGATCGTCAAGTTTGCTAGAAGAGACGACCAAGATGACGTAGAGAATGAGTAGAACACTTTGTCTTGTTACGTCCAAATATATGGACGAACGGTTAATGAAGTTGCCTTTTGGATTGATATGAAATGAGAAATGGAGTTTACTGATTTCCATGAACCAAAATCCTCAAACTTTTTCAAATGAAATCAATCATCCCTCACCCAAGAAGGGCCGGCCACTATATAATGAAGAGGGAGGTGAGTGTAGGAGTGAGGAGAGTGACCATAACCATAAATGAAATGAATGAATCATCTAACACCTTGTATGAATGCATTTAATGAAAACTATGATTCATAACCCTTAGTCATCATCTAATAAATGCACCATTAATGAACAAATGGGTCACAAGCCACCTTATCATCCTAGTCACCATCCTAGAAACTTCCTCACTCATCACAAGAAAAGATAAATCCGTATTTAACCGAATGTTAAATACGGCTGATAGAAAACTGAAAACTGATAACTTCCAAAAGTGATCCTGAAACGAATTTCAGGATAACCCCGTAATGGTATAAACATACCCGCATTTGTATTACGATCGAATAAAAATGCAACTGAGACAAAGATATTATATTTACACAGTATAATACTCGGATCCGGCTTAAACCAAAACCGACCAGTATTATCTGCCCGAAAAATGACGTGCGAAAACGCACGTGCATTTTCCGAACCTTACCATAATACCATACGGCCTCTACAACGTTTCGCCCGAACTTGGGAAGTGTCTGTGGGGGACTCTAATGACTCATCAACACACTGGCACTGGGTATAACCACTAGCACGTTAGAGGTACAAGCTGTACGTAACGGTTGCCTATGTATTGATTGGAAGGGAAGATGACGAGCGAACTCATCTCTAAACCCTACTGAGCCTAACAGTGACAATATACATACAGTCCGGTCCGTTCGTCTATAAGTATCGCATATCTGTCTAGGGGGCTAGAAACGTCAGACCCCCATTAGCGGTATAAGTCGTGTCAGAGAGTGGCCCAGAACACCCTGAGATACTACTGGAGTACCTACCAGTAAATCTCCTGCCTCGGCCGAGGGCTTTGTGTAATGGCTCTCCTAGACACAACGCGATCTCACCCCCAATACCGAGAGAGACGAATCCCCTGCCGATCCGCTCACTTGCCTCCATGTGGCTCGGGACTGTACCCAAAAAAGACCTGTTTGCATGACTCCTTTGAGCCGTGGTAGGGTAGAAATCAAAGCACAGTGGGAACTCAAACGAGAAAAATGACGACCTTAGGTCGATGAACTAACCTGTACACATGTCACCAGGGAACTGCTATCTGATGATATGTATAATACCAACTAGCATGTTCCCGGCGAGTCCTGTCCGGTGTACTCATAACCCAATGAGCACATGTATACATCTTAGGTGATCCTACTGACACTAATGGCTTGTGAGACCGGCCATCGCCCCTCGTCGGGGTCTCGACTGTATACACTAGTCTACTCTGGAGTATCGATGCCCAGTCTCGAAACTCCCACGACTAGGGACACTTTAAGGATGTGCTTACAGACCCCAGCTCCCACGTATATGATCGCCATCATACTGCTGGTAGTCAAGAAAGAATCCTATGGGCTCTATCATCATGCAATAGTGAACTAAAGCATGTATACGATAATAAAGACAAAATAGATAGCATACTATTATCTCGAGCAAGACTGTCATATCGGTATAGATCCTGCCTCAATCATTGCAATCACGTACCTACGATCCAATAATTGACTTTGAGGGCACTATCTCCAACAGTCGTATCTCAAAATACGAATCAAAACATATCACCGATCTCATAGCATCATGCCCAATCTCATCGACTCATCTCCAAATACCATATACAATCCCCATCATCCATGTGTAGGTAATACATATATATATATATATAAACATAGTCCCATACCTAAGTGTGTGTGTATATATATATCCCCATATACGCACAGGTAAATAAAAGTATGCAATTGTGTATGTGCGTGTGGGTGTAAACCTTATTCTGGGGTTCGCGACTAAGAAGCTAAACTAAGTTACTTCTAACTACCCTAAACTAAACTATGAACACAAAATCCTATCTTGATAATCATCCACGTAACATAAATCACATATATAACCATATATATATATATATATATATATATATATATATAAGCTATACTACGAACTGCGGGGGTGCCATACGCCATCCACCCGACTTCCCCCGTAGATATATATCTACTCACCTTGCTCTTCGCTTGTCCTTGCCGACGTCGCCATCATCTTCTTCATCGTCTCGAATCATCGTGGGGGTACCTACACATATAACAAAATCGCAATGCGCATTAAAATCCAAGCCAAAACCGAAACGACACGCTAAAGGTCTATAGGTTAGAACCTATGGACCAAGCCTTCAAAACCACCACCAACCCTCGATATCATCATACAAACGTCAAGTGATCGAGGTAAAACACAGATTCAAAAATCCATAATTCAAAATACGAGAAACGAAACCCCGAATCAAAACATCAACTCTTGAAAATGGTCCCAGATTTTACCCTAGGTGAAATTAGCCAATTTGCATATGCCAAGGGTTTAGTTTACAGGAGATGGATCTACAGATCAAACACGAACCAGTTCCAACCTACTCTGGCTGCAATTTGCGGCCAGAATGATTAAATCTGCGGCCAAAGAATGGAGTCAGGGGCTGGGGTCTTGGGGTTAGCTTCCTGGGTGCCTGCATGTATCTCTGTGTATGCTAAATATTTTTCAGAGGCTCCGGGTGATAGCAGATTTCATTTTCCCTACACAAATTCCAAAATTTCCGTATCTGCAGAATTCAAAGTTTGCAACTTGGGGTTTGTCTAAGGTTTTAGTCCAATATAACATCACTACAGGGGTTGTATGATCTCTACTAACCTCAATTACACTATCTCCAATCAAGTTTCCCTCAAACCCTAACTAGAAATTTTCAAAGTTCGCTAACTACACAATATTTATTCTAAACTTGAAGAGAGGCTTAAGCGAAAGAAATACTACACTATTTGTGAAAGGATTACCTCATTTGGCAACTCAAGAATATTCTTGAGTTGCCCTAATGTCCAAAATGGAAGCTTTCTTGGTCCAAAGTGTAGCTAGTGAGCTCATGCACATTTTTTGTGAAATGGGGATGGAGTTTTGGGTTGATTTTGATGGTGTTTGGGAGGATGAAGGGGGGAGGGAGTGAGGGCAGCATCCCAAGTGAGAGGGAGAGAGGAAAGAGATGAGAATGATGAAGTGTGGAGACAAGCCATGGTCGATGGAGACCCCTCACCCTCTCTCTCATGCCCTTCCCTCATTTCTTTATTCATATCCCTTTTTCTTTTCTTTTTCTTTTCCCCTCTCAATTAAAACAACCATGATATAAAACATGAAGAAAAGCCATGGAAAAAAATGTGTAACAAGTGTAAAAAGACTTGTGCATGTCATGTGCACAAAACACGATTAGTGCCCGATTAGCGATATTTAATCGCGATTAGCACAAAATTAATGTATAATAAATCATAAAATTTCATAATTTGCTTAAATCACACAAAGCACCCTCTTTTCAGTAATTTCTGTAATTTTCCAAATTTTTTTTCTCGATTTATCGGTATTTAATTATACCGCCTTATTAAAATATTCAATATATTTATTATTAAATTATAAAAATCCTTAAAAATAATATTTTATTTTTCTGAAATGTTACACGAAAAATCTGAAAAAATCCAAGAGTTGTATGCGATGCTCGGGGGCACGCCTGGAGATCCGCGATGGGGACAAGGGGATGCCCCCAACCCGAGACCACCTCTTGATGGTCTCGGTTTGGAAAGGTCTACCTGAGACCACCAAGTAGTGGTCTCGGGTGTGGGCCCCTCCTCAAACCCCCCCGAGGGGTCCCTGGGGTGAACACTATTGAAAGTGTTTCTTAACACCACCACAAGGTTTATAAAAGCATAAAGTATGCAATTTTAAAATTTTAAGGGTGCTAATCTACACTAAACTAGAATCTAACTAGAGTATTCGGGTTAATATGATCATAGAGCAAGATCTTCACTAAGTGAAAGAGACTACAACTTTTGTAGACCAAGTCCTTCACTTCTATAGCTCCGGGTAGTAGTCCCTACGACTCCTCTAAGCTCCACTTGAAGAAATGCACGAGCTTGCTTCGCGATTTTCGATGCCGAAGATGATCCACCTTGAAGCTTCTCTAGTTCAAGCTACCTCTTCACTAATTATGCATTAGAGAAGAAAACACTCTAATCTAAATGGTTAATCTAGAGTAGGATGATGAAGTGGGTGTTTTAGCTCACTTAGAAATCTCTAAAGCCCTAAGGTTCACAACTCATGTGAAGGATATGGCTTGGAAAAGGAAGAAGAAGATAATGGAGAGAGTGAAGGAAAAGAGCTTAGGCAAATGATCAAGTGAAGAATGGCTCTCATAAAGATCTCACTTATTGAAGCAAAAAATAAATAGCAATGATAAATTGCAACCATACTTATATAGTGAAAGAAAATGAATAAACAAATCAAAAAGCCATGCCTCACCCATTCCACAAATATCTTTCTATTTTCCACCTCTTTATTCTATTTTCTAAAAATAGAAAATCCAAATATATATATATATATATATATATATATATATATATATATATCACACATATATATAAATATATATTAAGAGAATATAAACTTTAAGTGAGCAATAATATTAGTTAATATATAATTATATTAAATATAAATATATATTAAATTATTAAATCAACACTTGATTTAATAATCCGGTTATATCATATATAACCGACTAATATCATTTATCTGTATATCATATTATCAAATCAACACTTGATTCAATAATCTGGTATATCACATATAACCAAACTAATATCAAATATCGTCAGATTAGAATACGGTACCACATACTCATATTTAATCAGGCTCCTGCACATATCAGCATATGTGCCCTACTTTGTTTCGCTTGAACTAGGAAACCTCTGTATGGGACTCTAAAGACTCATCAATACACCAGCAGTAGGTAATGATCACATCAGTTTCCCACAAGCCGTCAGCTGTATTAGTTGGATGTAACGGCTACCCAGGTATTGAGCGATTAGAAGATCAACAAGTAAGCTTGTCCAAACTCCCATGAAGCCTATAAGTAATACTTACCGTACAGTCCATTTATTTCGTCTGATATGTTGCATATCGAGTCTAGGGGTAGAATCGTCAAACCCCAGTAACTTGATATGTCATGCCGATGTATAGCTCATAACGGTTCGAGAAACTACTGATAATACTTACCAGTAAATCTCATCAGCCCTGGCCAGGGACTTGCTGTTATAGCTAATCGAGTATAGCGCAACATCAACTCCCAATACCGAGAGAGACAAAACCCCTCCTATCGCTCACTGCCTCTATATGACTCGGTCCTGTACCCAAAATCCACCTGTTTGCACGACTCTTTTGAGCCGTGGTAGGGAGGAAATCAAAGCAAAGTGGGAACCACACAAGACACTATGATGATCTCGGGTCTACAAACTAACATATACCAGTGTCACTAGAGAACTGCTATCTGACGATAGGTATGATACCATCTAGGAGTTCTCGGCGAGTCTTATTCGGTGTACCCATTCTCTAATGAGCACCTGTGTACAATCTTTGATGTCAAAGACCAATGGTTATGGGATCAACCATCACCTCCTATAGGGTCAAGAAACATACACACCATTTTACTCTGGAATATCGATGCCCTGTCTCGATACTCCCTCGACTAGGAACAATTAAAGGATGTGCTTGTAGACTACACAAGTCCCAGTAGTATAATCCACATCATAGTCCTGGTAGTCAAGCAAAAATCCTAAGGGCTTTATCAACATGTATCAGAGAGATAGTATAATAATACAAGTGTACATGTTAAGATAAAGAGCAATCAGATAGCATACTATCATGTCGAGCAAGAAAGTTCTCTCTCTATATATGTCTAAGTATCTACTATATCATACAATAATGGACTCTAGGGCATGCGTATTCCTAATAATCTCCCACTTATACTAAGGCCAGTTGTCATAGTATCTCATACCCAACATCCCAAAAAGTCTTTCAAACTGCGTCTGGGGAGGGCCTTCATGAGTGGATCCGTTGTGTTGTCCTTCGTGTCAACTCTCCTGATCTCGATCTCCCGGCGATCTACCATCTCCTGGATCAGGTGATACCGCCTAAGAATATATCTGGATCTCTGATAGGACTGGGGTTCCTTGGCCAAAACCACTGCTCCATTGTTATCACAATACTAAGGTATTGGATGCTCAATGGATGGAACCACACCAAGTTCAGCAATGAACTTCTTCATCTAAACAGCCTCTTTGGCAGCATCGTTGGCAGCGATGTAGTCAGTCTCCATTATCGAGTCTGCTACGATATCTTGCTTGGAACTCTTCCAACATACCGCCCCTCCATTGAGGGTGAAGACAAAACCCGAGACCGACTTGCTGTCATCCTTATCACTCTGGAAGCTCGAATCGGTAAAGGAATCCACCTGGAGTTCTCCGTTACTATACACCAAGAACATTTCTTTAGTCCTTCTAAAGTACATAAGAATGTTCTTCACAGCTGTCCATTGTTTCTCCCAGGATCTGATTGATACCTACTCACTACACCTAGTGCGTAAGCTACATCTGGTCTGGTACATAACATTGCATACATGATAGAACCAACTGTAGAAGCATAGGGTATCACTGTCATGTGAGACCTCTCCAAATTAGTTTTGGGAGATATCTCTTTGGAGAGGGTAATTCCTGAACAAGCAGGTAAATTACCACGCTTAGAATCTTCCATACTAAAATCTTTAGTATGGTGTTTATGTACCTGGATAGGGACAATCCCAACATCCGTTTAGATCTATATCTATAGATCTTTATCTCCGGGATGTAGGAGGTATCATCTAGATCTTTCATGAAAAAATTTTGTGATAAGAAGAACTTGACCGAGTGTAGCATAGGAACATCATTTCCTATCAAGAGTATGTCATCCACGTACAATACGAGGAAGAAAACCTTACTTTCTACAACCTTTTTGTATATATAAGGTCCATCTACGTTTTTGATGAAGTCAAACTCTTTGACTGCTATATCAAATTAGATGTTCCAGCTCCGCGATGCCGTCTTTAATCCATAAATTGATTTAAGCAGCTTGCACACCTTTCCGCTGCTCCCACTGTCTACGAAGCCCTCTGGCTATGTCATGTACACGCTCTCTTATAAATCACTATTTAGAAAAGCGATCTTGACATCCATCTGCCAGATTTCTTAGTCATGGTATGCAGTATTGGCAAGTAGGATCCTGATGGACTCAAGTATAGCCGCTGGAGAAAAGGTTTCATCGTAATTGACACCTGGTCGTTGACGAAAACCTTTTGCTACAAGTCTAGCTTTGAAGGTCTCAACCTTTCCATCTACATCAATTTTCTTCTTAAATATCCACTTACTCCCGATAGGTTTTATCTCTTCAGGAGCAACTTCCAAAGTCCATACTTTGTTGGCGTACATAGATTCCATCTCAGATCGTATAGCATCCAGCCATTTTATAGAGTCCTCACTTGTGATGGCCTGCTCAAAATTAGTTGGGTCATCATCTTCCATGTTGCAATTCTCGCTCCTACCATCTATAAGAAAACCGTAGTATCTCTCAGGTGGATGAGGAACCCTACTAGATCTACGGAGTGGATGAGGTTTTTCGGGGACTATTGAATCCTCCGGTTCTACCAAATCGTTAGTTATAGTTTGTGTAGCTGGAATTCCTTCCAGTTCTACCTCATTACCATTAATTTCTTTCATAAGAAATTCCTTTTCTAAAAAGGCGGTATTCTGAGAAACAAACACTTTTTGTTCCTCGGTGTGGTAGAAGATATACCCTCATGAATGTTTAGGATATCCAACAAATTTACACAGAACAGACCTTTCCTCGAGCTTGTCCGGATTTTGCTTTTTAACATAAGCCGGACAACCCCATATCCTAAAGAAATTAAGATATGGTCTCTTCCCCTCCTATATCTCATATAGAGTGGTAGGCACTGATTTGGTCAGAACCCTATTTAATAGGTATGCAGCCATCTCAAGTGCATAACCCCAAAAGAAAATAGGTAACTCAGTAATACTTGTCATAGAGCACACCATATCTAATAGGGTGCGATTCCTCCGCTCCGATACTCCATTGTGCTGTGGTGTATACGGAGGAGTAAGCTGTGAGAGAATCCCATTCTCTTTTAAATAGTCTCGGAATTCCGTGCTTAAGTATTCTCCTCCCCGATTAGATCAAAGGATTTTAATACTTTTACCCCTCAAAACAAAATCCGAAACTTCACTCTACACCCCTGCCCACCAGTAACCAACTCTCAAGTCACGTTACATCTCGGTGGCACCTGGATGAACACAGAAAGCTGACTGATGTGCCTGCTCTAGGACCTCGCGTCTCTACCCATCAGTATCGGTTACACGCCATTGAGTCCCTAACAAAGCACACCCTGGTCAAAAATCAAGAACACCGAATCTTTACCCAGCCGAACATGCTCAGAATCTCCGACAACGAGCATTGGCGGGTTGTGCCTCATGAAAACGATTAAGTAAAAGTGGAAGGGTGCGGACATGAGCAAAGATGTCCCCTCAGTAGAGGCGAACTTAAGCTGTACTCATCTGTCGCACAAGAATTGTAAATCTGCAGAAGACTGTCTCCGAACTGCGCACAACTGGAACAAAATACCCCCGGGCCTACGACTCAAGCATCAGCCACCACAATCGTCTTGCCACGGGTAATAAAGGATCTCACAATCATAATCCTTCACAAGATCCATCCAACGGCACTGTCTCAACAATCAAAACCCGCTGCAGGAAGATGTACACTAAGCTCTGGTGGTCCGTGAAAATCTAACACGACTCTCCGTACATATAGTGTCCCCCAAACCTCCAGCGCAAGACTACCGCGGCCATTTCCAGATCATGAGTGGGATAAATCCTGCTCGTATTTCCTCCAACTGTCGGAAAGCATAAGTGATAACTCTATCATGCTACATCAGTACACAATCGAGCCCCACTCACGAAACATCACAATAAACGACAAGGTCGCCCGGTCTAGAAAGCAAAGAAAGATTTGGTGCAGTCGTCAACCGAGTCTTCAACTGCCGAAAACTCCGCACGCATGCCTCGGTCTAAAGAAAAGGAACTCCCTTCCTTGTCATTCCGGTCAACGGTGCAGCGAATACATAAGAAATCCTGCACGAAACGGCGGTAAAAACCGGCTAAGCCCAAAAATCTGCGGACCTCTGTCCCTGATCAGGTTTGGGCCAAAGTTTTACGGCCTCGATCTCCCTCGGGTCCATATGAATACCGTCTCCCATAACCACATGACCTAGGAAGTCAACACTATCAAGCCTGAAAGAACACTTCAAGAACTTAGCAAACAGCTAGTGCTCTCTCAACGTCTGCAAGGAAATCCTCAAGTGCTACTCATGTTCCTCACGATTCTTGGAAAAGATCAGAATGTCATCTATAACACAACAAAACACTGGTCAAGGAACGGCCTGAGAAACCTGGTTCATTACATCCATGAATGCTGCTAGGGCACTGGTGAGTCCAACGACACCACCAAAATCTCATACTGCCCGTAGCGCGCACAAAAAGAAGTCTTCGGAATGTCATCACTCCGAACTGCAACCAATGATGGCCTGATCCCAAACCAAACTTAGAAAAATGTCTCGCACCCTGGAGCTGATCAAAGAAATCGTCAATGCGAGGTAAAGGATACCCATCCGCACCGTAACTCGGTTCAATTGATGATCAATCAATGCACCACAAACTGCCGTCTTTCTTCTTGACTAACAGAATAGGAGCTCCCCAAAGAGAAACACTCGGACGTACAAGTCCCTATATCTAGCAACTCTGCAGCTGATCCTTAAGCTCCCTAAGCTCCGCCGGCTCATCTGGAACAACGTCGGAAAACTCTCGCACGATAGGAACCCGGTCCAATGAACCCACTGTGGCTCCGGTATCATGAATGAAAGCCAAGAATTCTCGACATCCTCTCCTCAAAAGCCGACTAGAGAAAAAGGATGAAATCAAGTTGTGAGGGGCGGCACCACAGTCCCCCATGCACAACAAGAACTGACTCGCCGGGAAAACAAGCCTGACTGTTTTCTCGCGATAGTCCACAGACGCATAGCACATAGCTAACCAGTCCGTGCCCAGGAGAACGTTAAAGTACAACATCTCAAGAAGGATCAAATCGACGGACGAATCTCTATCTCCTACCCAATTGGCACATGACCGAAACACGTGTCGCGCAACCAAAGGATCGCTAACAGGAGTAAACACAACAAACGGCTGATCTAGCATACACGACTCTCGGCCCAACCTCGGCACGAAGTGTGTAGAACAACGAGTGCATAGATCCCGAATTAAACAAACATGTGCAACAAAAGAACATACGAATATAATACCTAAAAACTCTGCATTGGACGCCCGCGCGTCCCGATGAGTAGAAGCAAACGTTCGTGTCTGACCTCTATCCGCAACTGGCTGTCTTCCTCCTCTACCATCCTGTACTCTCGGAACAAATCCTCCACGACCACGACCTCTCTGAACATAAGTCTGACACGGATCAACAATGGGCGCAACAGGCGACTCTCCCTGAGGTGAAGGTGGTAAGGTATCATGTGGTACAGCTGTCCCGCCCTTACGTGGCTCAGTACAAACTCGAACACGATAACTCAAACTCTCGCACCGGTAACATCCAGAAGAAAACTGCTGACTCCCCAGGGGATAAGAGCTAAATAGATGTCCTCGTCTAAAGCCTCTGCTACTCCCGTGACGTAAACGAAATCTGTCACGACGACTAAGCCTCTGTCTCTGGGCTGATACACCTGTACGAGCCCTGCTCAGTCTCGGAACTCCTAAAGTCTCGGGAAGACGCTCTTCAGCTAAATGGGCTGCATCTACTGCTGCTGTATACGTGATACAATACTGTGTGCTGATAGCAAGGAATACCTGGGTAACAGGGGTGACAATCTCCTGTCGCTGCGCTCGATTGGCCTCAACCAACGACCTCATCGTCTGGCGCAAGTCCTGCATATCTTCCTCAAGCCTAGTGATACGATCTATCGAAGGCGGATCAATCTGCTCCTGTGCAACAAGCGTACCGTCCCGGTCAGTCCTCATCCCAAACGAGTCAACTCTGACCTCCGCCCTCGCTGCTTCTCTCTGAGCCCTCATAGTCGTCGGCGGCAAATGGCTATAAATAGAAATAGGATTCGATATGAACAAGGAAATCGAATCACAATGATATGTATCATCATGGAAGGAATTTCAAGCAATTAGTACTTAGATCACTTAGGTGGAGTACCATGTCGTAAGTATACCGCGGGCATACACACACTACGTTACTCTGCTTAAACTACCTACTCCATCATACCAAGATCATCCTACACTCCGAAAGGTAAAACCTAGCGCTCTGATACCAACTTTGTCACGACCTGAATTTGGCACGTGACGACCCTTAAACTACGTAACGTCCACAGGCATAATGCAGTCTAAGTAAGCCGAAAACCCAGCAATCTAAACCATCAAAAGTATTAAGCGATAATAACATTGTTAAAACTTTTGAAATCTCAATCCAATTCTTTAAAGTCCAAATTTATTTCCTTTAAAAATTTGACAGCACCTCCTTTGTAAAACAAGCCCCCAAAAGGGTACAACATAAAGATATAAGTAAAGCATCCCCAAACGGGAGCAAATCCATGCCCAAAGGCGGAAAACAACCACCACAACAGATATACGACGCCGTAGCGAAGAAAAAGATGATATAAGGTGAACACCATGAAAAAAATCTCCAAGTCACAGATAATATACAATATCGTCCTCACAACTCGTCTCTAAGTCAATACATGAAAATGGTAGATGGAGAGTACTGGATACAACGAATATACAATGAGTAACATCGGATAACCGAAAAAACCCACCTTTAGCAAAACTGCACCCAGTCAGCCGTAGCGGTATCCGCTGCAAAAGATGATACGATAGATGAAAGCCTTACCGCGACTGCTTTGAGGAACAACCTGTACAATCCTGTGGTACAACGGAGGTGAGTTGCCCACTCGTGAATGGTAAATAACATATGCAGGTAATCGCAAGTATGCACGTACTGTGTTAATCTATCACATGCAAGCCGATAGAAATAAACAACAATATATATATGCAACAGTCATGAAAGGTACTCTATCAGGTACTACTAATACATGAAGCAATACATATCAAATAAATGCGGAGTACAGAATAAAACATGTCATCCTCACATCGGGCGCATAGACCCCTCACATCGGGCACATAGGCCCTTCATATTGGCCATTGAATCGGCCCGGCCATTGAATCAGCCCACATATTAACCATTGATTCGGCCCGGCCATTGAATCGGCCTACATATCGACCATTGAATTGGCCCGACCATTGAATCGGCCCACATATCGACCATTGAATCGGCCCGTCCATTGAATCGGCCCACATATATAATGAATAAGTATATTTGCATAGATCATTATGATGATATATTTTGTAGGTGTACATATATAACAGCGTCCCATACCACTGATATATATACGTATTTACACATATGTATATCAGCGTCCCATACCACTGATATATATACGCTGGATTAAAACATCCAGAAAACATCATATGAAAACCATGTTACAATGCGAAATCCATGAAATATAATATATGCAACATGAAACAGTAATATGAGCATATAAGGAAAAACCGCTATTTAACTGCAACATGTTATTAAGTATATCATGCGGTTCCTAATTTCTCCAAAGTCCAACGCAACATCATAAAAGGTGAACATGTAGCTATAGCCAGGTATGCGTAACCATGTCGGTATAGAAAGATATGTGTATCTATCTATCAATAATGATGTAATACCCTCCAGGTATATGTGTAGCTATATCAAGGTATACGGGTGTACATATAAGTATGTATGCAGGTGTACATGTAGCTATGTCTCATATGTGTATATACCTATCTCTAATGGTACAATACCATATAGGTATATGGGTAGCTAGCATGTAGTCATGGCAAGGCATATGTGTAAGTATATGGGTATACAGGTATGTTATATATCATATGCACAATGGAATATGAATCGCTATCTCTATTATCCCTATCCAATACAATATCACGTATGTATAGGTGTTGTGCGTGTCATGATAATTATCGACGGTATGTATGGCATACAATCAGTGCTCGTGCAACATGAACCATCAATAATAGTGCAGTGTCTAAAGGCTACATGTCCAAACATAACAAGTAATAATATTCAATGAAGTTTTATGCCTATATGTGCAATATAAACAGGCAGCTAATAGCATATCGTATCTAGCCCTGACGCATAACGCCATGAGGAAGATTCCCCTGTAGATGTTAAATCTACTCACTGATGATCCTGGGGCTAAGTAAAGCCAACCACTCGCTTTCCTTTCTTCACAGCGTCCGAAGTCCTCGCCTGCGACCCTAAGATCAAAAACAGCAATAACAAGTATATATTAGCAATCGACCAAAAACACGTAAACACTACTTTTGACCGACGCACCAACTCCAAACATACTCTCAAGTGTTTGTCTACTGGTTAACGTGCGTAGTGACACTACGAAACCAACCAACTCAAGAGCAAAAGCTGCACAAAGTACATGAACCGTGTCGTATAACGTAACGCGCGTAGTCGTAACACTACAAACAAATTAAGTGATCCAGATTTTGTGTATAGTAAAAATTCAAAAATCAAACAGGACCAAACACACTTAAACAACTGCAGACAGCTGTTCATATCAGATTTTTGCATTTTCATACCGCCCAATTTTTATCACATTGCATATCGGTAGATACTCTTGAACCGTGTTTGCTAGTCAATTGCAGGATACAGGTTCTCGGTTCTAAAACGGTGAAATTCATGGAAAACACGACAAAATCCGGGTTCCTGCCAACCACAGATAAAACACGGTCTCCGCTCTTCATCCGTATGTTGCCAGATACCAGTTTAGGAAGACAAAATGGCAAATCGATTGTCACCTTCATGCACAAGGCTCAATGGCAACAACAAGTTCCAAGAGATCTACGCGGAGCTCGAGGCAATCATGCCAAATCTTGACAAAAAGTCCACCTTTCCTCAACAGAAATTCTGGAAGAAATGTGAAAGTATTTTCAGAAAATACATATACCAGACAAGAGGGGACAGAAGACCAGGGAAGTACACAGAAGCCGACACCCCAACTCACCCATAGGGCCGCGGATCCGCGGCCAATAGGGGGTCTAGGCCGCGGATCCGTGGCCATATGATGGCGGCAGTTGATCATTTTTTGGGGGTATTTTGGTCATTTTGTTTGGGTTCTGGTGGTTGCCCTAGGTTTTCATTTTCTGGCCTATAAATAGCCCAGAACTTTGTGAAGGAAGGGGTCCATTCTTGTATTTTCTTTTTGCTAGGTTTTAGATTACATGTTCTTCTTCTTCTCATCTCTTCTCCATTAAACTTGAATGAGCTTTGTGAGTGAAGAATGGTGAATAAAGAAGATCATTTTATTATCATGCTTGTCTTACTTTTGCTATAATTGTTGTAACTTTAATTCGTTAAGTAGTTGTTGTTATTTTCTTGTTTCTTTCTTCTCTCTTTTTCTTTATCCTTACATACGACAATGATGCTTACGCTCGATCCTCGCCAAGGTGAGGTCGCAAATAGCTAGTCGTATTCTTCTAATCTCTTTCTTTCTATCTTCCTCTTTTGTTTTGTTTTATTTTTCCGTATCATGATGTGTGAGTAGTTCATACTTGTTAGGGTAGGATAAGGGAAGTTTGAGAGAAGGAAATCTCTCTCACTCTTTCCTTGCCCAACAACTTAAATCGACTCCCGTTAATTGAACCACAATCCGCTCCTTACGGCACCCTATCCTACATGATAGCGGTGATTCCGTAGTGAGACCGGTTGTGGTTGAATTAACCGGAGGTTATGGCTAAGAGCCAAGAACGGACGGACAAGCACCAAAAGGAAGGACTTATGCGTTGGAAAGCCTAGCTTATACTCGCAAGTTCCTTCCTAGTCGTGCTAATCCCCGTTGTTGCCGATTACCGTAACACCGATATTAAGAGGGGCAACGAAAGATGTGGAGACTCCTAACTTAAACTAACCTAATCCTAACCCTAACAAGCTCTCTTTAAATATCAACTCAACATTTAGATAACCACAACAAAATCTGAAAAACCGGACTTAACTCGTTAAAGCACATTGAAAAAGACTCCCATCTCCCTGCGGACGACCCGTACTCAACCGGCTAGCTACAAGCGAAACCGTCTTGATTGCGGTATTTAAACTAAAACTTGAACACGCAGAACCACTAACAATCAAATGGCGCCGTTGCCGGGAAGACGGTAGTTTATTTCCTTGCATAATTTCGGGTTAACTTGTGAATATAACCAAAAAACAAAACAAAAAAATATACTTTGTAAAAAAAAAAAACCATCTTGTTATTCTTGATTAGTTTTTGTGCAAGTGTGCAGGAAAATACGAAGTTCAAGATCGACGCCAAGGACGTCGGATAGTACGGAGTTCAAGTATAGTGCCAAAGACGTTGGAAGATAGACCCACATTTCGCGGCTACACCGCGACGGACAAAACGAAGCATACGGTCTACTGTCAAGATCTGGAGCAGGTACAGTGAGCAAGTAAAAATTCAGTACATCCAGACAAGAAGAGGAGACCCAGAACAGCACCTGAACCAAAATTGATGGCCCATCTCACCCTTACTGCCGCGGATCCGCGGCAATAGAGGGCTTAGGCCGCGGATCCGCGGCCACTTGGTGGCCTCTGGCTTCCAAAATCTTTCTGGTGAGTCTCTCTCTTCTCTCCACTCCTCTGGACTCCACTGAACTGTGTTTTCTGCAGCATTCTTTGCGCAAATTCTTCTCCCCCTTCCAATAAACTATTCTTGTGCAGGATTCTTTGCGCCTCAAAATAAAAAAATTGTTTGTAGTTGATTTGTTACTGCTTTGCATTTCTTTAATACGGACTTAAGGGGCTTGAAACCAATCCAGATTGGGTGGGGATTTCATCACCCTTCCCAGGACCCCAGAAATCACTAAAGCATATGCATTGTCCATTGTAAATTAAAAAAATACTAGACTTCATCCCTAAGGACTTCGCGCTCATTAGGAGAAGATAAACCGTGTTTAGAACCTCGCTTAACGGTACATTGTTTACGGGGTGTCTAGGAAAGTGTTAAAGGCGCAACCGCCGAAAGAGAAAGGGTTATTTAATTAAGGAACTTCGCGAAAGCGTTGGACAACCTCCCCTTATCTCTGCACTTACCTGGCCTCGTGATCAGTGTATTTTTAAGCCCGTTTCTCGACACTGTTTAACTTCGACAATCAAGTTCAGGAGCAGGTCTAGTAGACCTAGGTTACCCTAGATCTAGGTGTGATTGTGCATATCTTGTTTGTGATTGCTTAAGCCGTATTTCCGTACATATTTCTGTAAAAATCTTTCTAAAAAAAAAATAGAAAAAAATCAAAAACTTTTACAAAAACTAGCCCTTTGTCGCCAAATCCATTTTTCACCCACCAACCATCGCCTTTCTCCATTGACGTTTTCTTACCCTCACCTTCTTCGCTTTGACTATACTAAACTCGTTTAGTGTATGTCCGCTTGGACTCGGGACACTAGCGCCCGTCTAGTCCGCGTTACGTTAGTCGCTACCGACTACGCGATCGACTCCGAAGTCGAAACTCCGTCCACTCCTCTTTCACCCCTTCCTTTGCCGGCCAACTCCGACGTTGACCGGAATTCTGTTCGTACATCTTCACCTTCACCTTCACCTACCTCTTCTTCCGCGATGTCGGGATTTAATCCGAACATCTCTTTGACCACCGCTGGATTGGCTCCACCTCCTACGGAGACCAATATCCCACCACCACCGCCTGTTGTAGCGCCGCAGCGAATCGCGCTCCAGGATCGTTTCTATCCCACCCGTTCTGCACTTCCCACCTGCCTTTCTCTTCCTCCGGCCAATGGGGACAACTTTGAAATTAAGCCCCACTTCATCAACATGCTTCCACGTTTTCATGGGCTTGAATCTGAAGATGCCTATATCTTCATCAACAAATTTCAAAACGTCTGTGCCATGATGAAAACCACCCAGCTGTCGGACGATGCTATACGTCTACGGGTCATTCCGTTCACTTTATGCGATCTCGCTGAAAAATGGCTGTATAGCACCGCTTCCCACTCAATCACCAGCTGGGACGAGTTTGTTAAAGCGTTTCTAAAAAAATTCTATCCGAATCATAAAACCGCAAGGATTCGAAATGAAATCAACCAATTATCCCAGCTTCCTTCTGAACCCTTCTGGAAATGCTTTGACCGGTACAAAGACCTTCTTGTTCAGTGTCCTCACCACGGTATAGAGAAATGGCAACTCTGCCAAACCTTATACGAGGGCCTGAACCCAGCAACGAAGCAGTTGTTGGAAACCATCTGTCAGGGCCACTTCCTATTGAAATCTGACGAGGAAGCGTGGCAGTTCTTTGACGACCTTGCGGAGCAAACGCTACAGTGGGAGAGTACCAGACCGACTTCTTCTTCTACCTCCACTTCTACCGGTCAGTCTAGGGTAGGAATCCACCAACTTGACGTCTCTATTGCGATGAAAGCTGAAATGGCTGCTATAACAAGAAAGCTTGAAGCGATAGAAAGCAAATTCTCTGCTCCTGCTCCTGCCCCTGTTCTCCCCCTTCGTACCATCTGCGCTTGTTGTTCCGATCCTTCTCACTTGACCGAAGAGTGTCCTTACAATCCACCCTCACAAGGACAGGATCAGGTTAATGCTACCTTCCAGCAAAGACCGAGGAATGATCCATACTCTTCCACCTACAATCCCGGTTGGAAGAACCACCCCAATTTCGCCTGGAATCAGAATCAGAATCAATTCCAGGGAAACAATTTCCAAAGGGCCCCTCCACCGCAACAACAAGCGCAACAACAAACTCAACACCAATATCAGCAGCCCTTCCAACCCCAACCTTTCCAAAATCCGACGAACAACTTTGCACCCAACAATTCTTTTCCACCAAACAACTTTGTTCCGTCAAACAACGATAAGGTTTCCTCGCTCGATCGAAGTCTGGAGGCGTTCGTTAAACAATCGACTCAATCCACCGCCAACATCCAGTCTTCCATTCAATCCTTAGTGCAACACACTGCCGCACACGGGCAAAGCATCAAGACCATCGAGGCCCAGATTGCACAGCTAAACGCGGCCTTAAGTGAGCGAGAAAAGGGGAAGCTCCCGTCCCAGCCACTTCCAAATCCCGGTCACCCACATAATGCACATGTTGCTCTTGAACAACAAAACCATAATGTGAGTGCCGTGACCACACTGAGATCGGGGAGGATGCTGCAAAACAACATTGGCAAACGGATCAACGATGACACCCCGGCCGCTTCTTCTTCTTCTTCTTCTTCTTCTTCTTCTTCGTCTTCTGAGCCTATTCTCCGTTCTTCACAAGGCTCCCCTCCCTCTTCTTCTGCTCTGAACGGACCCACTTCTCACTCCACGAAAACACCTATTCTGGGATCCGTTCCAACCCCACAATCTCCTCCTCCAGCATTAGACTCAACCAATTTTCAAAATGTTCCATTTCCAAACCGGTTGAGGTCTAATAAACAAAATCCACAAATGGAGAAGATTCTGGAGTTATTCAAGCAGGTTAACATTAACATTCCTCTTTTAGATGCTGTCCAACAAGTCCCGTCCTACGCGAAAATCTTAAAGGACTTGTGCACGAAAAAGAGGAAGTCTCAGGTACCCAAGAAAGTTTTCTTGGCTAGTGCTGTGAGTGATGCCCTTACCCAATCTTTACCACAAAAATGGAAGGACCCTGGCTGTCCTACGATTTCAATTACTATTGGGGATAAGAACATCAACCGCGCACTATTAGATCTTGGTGCCAGTGTTAACCTGCTTCCGTATTCAGTATACGAGCAATTAGGCGTCGGAGAGTTGAAACCCACACACTGCACTCTCCAAATGGCCGACCGATCGATCACCCATCCTAGGGGTGAGCTAGAGGATGTGTTAATCAAAGTCGGGGACTTCATATTCCCCGTTGACTTCATTGTATTAGACACACAACCTGTAGCTAACCCCCGGAATCAAATTCTGGTGATACTCGGTCGCCCATTTCTCGCAACCTCAAATGCTGTGATCAATTGTCGCAATGGTTCGATGAACCACTCTTTTGGAAATATGACGATTGAACTCAACATTTTTAGGTTGGGGAATTAGCTCGCCGAACCTAATGCTCATATACTGGACGTCCGCTCTATCCAGGAGATCACCCCAGAAGAGTGTGAATTCGAGGAGTTTCTGTTTGATCACGATAATCTTGACGCCACTAGTGCGTTTCTCTTCGAACCTGCTGCTGTTTCTGCGCCCGACAACGACTACGAGTGTTTCACGTTCTCGAACGATCTTAGCCGCGCACAACCCGAGTTTGAATCCTTCGACTTTCCGGATGAGTTACCTGAACCATCCAACTCGGTTGCCTACACTCGCTTTGAACCTTTGTTGGAATCCTTTGAGTTCGAGACCTTTGCACCAATCTTGCCTTCCATCGTTTCACCTCCAACGCTCGAACTCAAGCCTTTGCCGTCTCACCTTAAGTACGCTTACTTAGGTGAGAACGAGACCCTCCCTGTCATCATCTCTGCTTCTCTAGCTCCCGAGCAAGAGAAAGCCCTTCTCGCGGTCTTGAACAGCAACAGGCAAGCTTTTGGCTGGTCCATGGCGGACATCAAGGGGATTAGTCCCCTGATCGTTGAGCATCACATTCATCTGATGGATGATGCCAAACCAGCCCGGGATCCACAAAGACGTCTCAATCCAGTCATGAAAGAGGCTGTGAAGAAGGAGATCGTAAAATGTCTAGATAGTGGTATCATTTACCCTATCTCTGATAGCCAGTGGGTTAGCCTCATTCACGTTGTCCCCAAGAAGTCAGGCATCACGGTCATCACTAACGAGGTGAATGAGTTAATCCCTACTCGCACCCAAACTGGGTGGCGAGTTTGCATTGATTACAGAAAACTCAACGCCGCAACGCGGAAAGACCACTTTCTGCTACCTTTCATTGACCAAATGCTTGAACGATTGGCCGGACACGAGTACTACTTCTTTCTTGATGGCTACTCCGGCTATAATCAGATTCCCATCGCCGAAAAAGACCAGGACAAGAACACATTCACTTGTCCTTTCGGCACGTTTGCATATCGTCGCATGCCCTTTGGGTTATGCAATGCGCCCGCTACCTTCCAGCGGTGTATGATGGGTATCTTCTCAGACATGGTGGAAAAATTTCTGGAGATTTTCATGGATGACTTCTCCATCTTCGGCGATTCCTTCAATGAGTGTTTGCTGCATCTTGACACTGTCCTTACCCGATGTAAGGACAAGAATCTCACTTTGAACTGGGAGAAATGCCACTTCATGGTGCGCGAAGGTATTGTCTTAGGACATATCATCTCGCAAAATGGCATAGAGGTTGACAAAGCAAAGATTGAGGTCATTTCCAATCTGCCTCCTCCCCGATGCGTCAGAGATATCCGAGCCTTCCTTGGCCATGCCGGTTTCTATAGACGGTTTATCAAGGACTTTAGCAAGATTGCTAGGCCCTTGACTCTTTTGCTGGCCAAGGATACGCCTTTCGACTTCAACTCGAGCTGTGTGACTGCATTCGAGTCATTGAAACGCTCACTCACTTCTGCTCCCGTTCTTTCTTTACCTGACTGGACGCACCCATTCGAGATTATGTGCGATGCATCCGACTTTGCCATTGGTGCTGTCCTTGGACAACACATCAACAAAATGCCGCACGTAATCTATTATGCTAGCCGAACCCTGAACGACGCCCAACTCAATTATACAACAACTGAGAAGGAATTCTTAGCTGTTGTATTTGCTTTAGAAAAGTTCAGGCCCTACCTCATCGGCTCTCCAGTCATTGTCTACACTGACCATTCTGCTCTGCGCCATCTTTTTGCGAAGAAAGATGCAAAATCTCGGTTAATCCGTTGGATCCTCTTGCTTCAAGAGTTTGACCTTGTCATTAAGGACAAACGAGGATGTGAAAACGTGGTTGCCGACCATCTCTCACGACTTCCTTCTTCGCCTTCGCTTCCAATTCCGATCAATGACATTTTCCCGGATGAACAGCTCTTGACAGTATCTTGCGAACCCTGGTTCGCAGATATTGTGAACTATTTGGCCACAGGATTACTACCGACCGAATGGTCAAGTCAGGACAGACTTCGCTTCTTATCCCAAGTAAAACACTTTTACTGGGACGAACCCTACTTGTTCAAGTACTGTCCCGACCAGATTATTCGTCGGTGTGTCCCTGATGAGGAATTCAAGAGTGTGCTGTCGTTTTGCCACGACCAAGCATGTGGCGGGCATTTTGGCCCCAGAAAGACAGCTGAGAAGATCTTGCAATGTGGTTTCTACTGGCCACGACTCTTCAAAGACGCTCATGACTATTGCAAGACTTGCTCCCGGTGCCAACACATGGGCCGGATATCCCGGAGGAACGAGATGCCGCTCCAACCGATCTTGGTTGTGGAGATTTTCGATGTTTGGGGGATATATTTCATGGGGCCGTTTCCCAGCTCTTTTGGGAACTTGTACATCCTTCTCGCTGTTGATTACGTCTCTAAATGGGTCGAGGCTGTGCCTAGCCGGACTAACGACAACAAGGTTGTCATTAGGTTCCTTAAAGAAAACATTTTCTCCCTGTTTGGGCACCCCCGAGCGATCATTAGCGACAATGGAAGTCATTTCTGCAACAAAACCTTCGAGGCCTTGATGCGGAAATACTCCATTAATCATAAGCTCTCTACGCCCTACCACCCCCAAACCTGCGGGCAGGCCGAAATTTCAAATCGGCAAATCAAGCAGATACTGGAGAAGACGGTTTCCAAGAACTGTAAGGATTGGTCGCTGAAACTCACTGATGCCCTTTGGGCATTTCGAACCGCTTATAAGACCGACCTTGGCATGTCTCCCTATCGGCTTGTGTATGGAAAAGCCTGCCACTTACCTGTCGAAATAGAGCATCGCGCATTTTGGGCGATAAAGGAGCTGAATCTGTCTCTCGAGGATGCGGGCAGCCATCAGAAGCTGCAGTTGAACGAACTGAACGAGCTTAGGGATGAGGCTTACGATAACGCGGTTGTTGTTAAGAACCGAACGAAGGTGTTTCACGATAAACACCTTTTGCGCAAAACCTTCGTACCTGGTCAGCAGGTACTGCTTTACGACACCCGACTTCACTTCCATCCAGGAAAGCTCAGATCTCGCTGGAAAGGGCTGTATTTTGTGCGGAATGTGTATCCGCAGGGCACTGTGGATTTGGAAAATCCAAAGGACAGTTCACTTTTCACAGTAAATGGACACCGATGCAAACCGTACCTTAGCGCCGAACCAACAGAGGAGCTCCTGTTCTTACAGGAGCCGGTTTACCCTGAATGATCTTCCTCTGCCTACCTCCAAACTTCGGTTATCCAGCCAAGAACAGTGGACACTGTTCCAAATAAGTTTGGGGGTATGTACAAACCATTTTGTATATATTTGTGTATATTTATTTTTGCTTTTCTTTAAAAACAAAACAAATAAAAATTTGTGTATCGCTAACCGACAATTTTGACCCTTCAAATGATCTCTTCATGCAACGACAGTGAGGACACTGTCCAGTTTAAGTTTGGGGGTACGCTCGGTACGCATTTCTTAACTTCGCATTCATATGTATATTTTGCATCTGCATATTAAAATCCATAAAATCCATAAAAATCTGAAAATTTTCTAAAAAATATAAAAACTTTTCTGTCAAGTTAGCTTGTGGAAGAACTCTGATTCAACATTTCGACGGTTTTGTTTGAAAAAAATAAGAATAACTAAATCTTATGTTTAGATTTTGAAAACCTGAAAGATAACCCTCCTTTGAAGTTAACTAAAGCTGATATAAGTCTTTACATCACACTACACGTGTCGTGAATTTTGGGAATTAGATGACGAGTCTTTCATGTTTAAACTTTTAAACAGATAAATAATTTTCTGAGGATCAAATAGGTTTGTTCTGAAATAAGTAATGTCAAGAATAGTTTATGAAGTAAAGCAAATATGAAGGAATGTTATTGATGCCGTAATTGGAGCTAAGTCTGAAAAATAACCCATCTGAAACTTGATTGGAATGATTACACACCAAACCCACTAAACACGTCTTTTATCCAAAAAAATAATTGAACTGCCGGTTATATCTCCGTTCGTATTAAATCATCTGATTTTCACGCCAAACTGTCTTTTGTCTTTTGGACCTAGGTAACTTGAGTAATTAAGTCCGCTGGGGTGTTTCTACACCTAATGCCCTAAAACCAACTGGTTTGGGTGCATTGGCCCAAAGCTCGCTAAGAAGCCTAGAAAGTCCAGTTTAAAACAAAGTCAAGCAAGTGTTCTCTCCGAGTTAAAATTCCTAACGGTTCTTTGTGTGAGAATAATCTTGATAAAAGACAGGCTTTTATAAAAATTTTAACGGAGATATGAAGGTTTTATTCTATGATAAAGACTATTGCACGTTCACAGAGGTGTGTATGAAATGAAAACAAGAAAAAGGTGGAGTGAAAAATACGACTTAGTTTCCTGTTATGGAAGATAGAAATTCTGAAGTTGAAACCTTACTGGAAAACGAAACTTGAAAAATGCTTAACTCTTTATAAAACTTATGTGATCCTTTTAAAATTGATATCTGGGCTTTATTGTGCGACGTGATGACTTTAATCGATCCTTCTGGAACTTAACGACACTATTTGCACTGCACGTAAAGACATATAAAATCTGTAGTTAAATAAGAAGCGAGGTGTGAAAAATAAAGGTTCGATGGTCTAGAATTAGGATTATAGAATTGTTATTTTCTAAAACAAAACTTTAGGGTTTGAATCTTAGTTATTTTACGAAACCAACTTGACCGGATTTTGTGGGTAGTATCCGCTGAAAACCCTCAGGAGACAACACTCCTCCTACTAGGGACACCTAGAGGTTTAACGGCTTGTTGCACATGCTCAGTGTAATCGCGTTCCCTGCGAAAGTGAGGTTAGGAAATTTTTTGTGAATAAATTGGCTTTGATCGGGACGAGCAAATGATAAGTTTGGGGGTATTTGTTCATATCAGATTTTTGCATTTTCATACCGCCCAATTTTTATCACATTGCATATCGGTAGATACTCTTGAGCCGTGTTTGCTAGTCAATTGCAGGATACAGGTTCTCGGTTCTAAAACGGTGAAATTCATGGAAAACACGACAAAATCCGGGTTCCTGCCAACCACAGATAAAACACGGTCTCCGCTCTTCATCCGTATGTTGCCAGATACCAGTTTAGGAAGACAAAATGGCAAATCGATTATCACCTTCATGCACAAGGCTCAATGGCAACAACAAGTTCCAAGAGATCTACGCGGAGCTCGAGGCAATCATGCCAAATCTTGACAAAAAGTCCACCTTTCCTCAACAGAAATTCTGGAAGAAATGTGAAAGTATTTTCAGAAAATACATATACCAGACAAGAGGGGACAGAAGACCAGGGAAGTACACAGAAGCCGACACCCCAACTCACCCATAGGGCCACGGATCCGCGGCCAATAGGGGGTCTAGGCCGCGGATCCGCGGCCATATGATGGCGGCAGTTGATCATTTTTGGGGGGTATTTTAGTCATTTTGTTTGGGTTCTGGTGGTTGCCCTAGGTTTTCATTTTCTGGCCTATAAATAGCCCAGAACTTTGTGAAGGAAGGGGTCCATTCTTGTATTTTCTTTTTGCTAGGTTTTAGATTACATGTTCTTCTTCTTCTCATCTCTTCTCCATTAAACTTGAGTGAGCTTTGTGAGTGAAGAATGGTGAATAAAGAAGATCATTTTATTATCATGCTTGTCTTACTTTTGCTATAATTGTTGTAACTTTAATTCGTTAAGTAGTTGTTGTTATTTTCTTGTTGTTTCTTTCTTCTCTCTTTTTCTTTATCCTTACATACGACAATGATGCTTACGCTCGATCCTCGCCAAGGTGAGGTCGCAAATAGCTAGTCGTATTCTTCTAATCTCTTTCTTTCTATCTTCCTCTTTTGTTTTGTTTTATTTTTCCGTATCATGATGTATGAGTAGTTCATACTTGTTAGGGTAGGATAAGGGAAGTTTGAGAGAAGGAAATCTCTCTCACTCTTTCCTTGCCCAACAGCTTAAATCGACTCCCGTTAATTGAACCACAATCCGCTCCTTACGGCACCCTATCCTACATAATAGCGGTGATTCCGTAGTGAGACCGGTTGTGGTTGAATTAACCGGAGGTTATGGCTAAGAGCCAAGAACGGACGGACAAGCACCAAAAGGAAGGACTTATGCGTTGGAAAGCCTAGCTTATACTCGCAAGTTCCTTCCTAGTCGTGCTAATCCCCGTTGTTGCCGATTACCGTAACACCGATATTAAGAGGGGCAACGAAAGATGTGGAGACTCCTAACTCAAACTAACCTAATCCTAACCCTAACAAGCTCTCTTTAAATATCAACTCAACACTTAGATAACCACAACAAAATCTGAAAAACCGGACTTAACTCGTTAAAGCACATTGAAAAAGACTCCCATCTCCCTGCGGACGACCCGTACTCAACCGGCTAGCTACAAGCGAAACCGTCTTGATTGCGGTATTTAAACTAAAACTTGAACACGCAGAACCACTAACAATCAACAGCTACCTACCAAAACTCAAGCCCAAACTCCACCATAAATCCGTGCTCGCCGGATTTCATCATGGTGTCGCCGGCCAAAACCGAGCCTAGGGGGTTCGTACTTCAGGTGTAGGTTTAGGGTCACAGGTACAACACAACTACACTGCTAGATTTTCTAGTACACACACTGGGTCACAGCAGATCACAGATATCATATATTGACACTAAAAATACGATATGTGCACGAAACATGACTTTAAGCGTTCTAAACTGAAACGAATAAGCTACACAATACTATAAACACCTATTTAATAGATAGAGATCATTACCTACTCCCACAAGCTTAAAGATCCTAGCTTTCCAAGCTCCAATGGATTCTAGAGGCAAAACAAGGCTTGGAAAGGGATTTGGTGATGTTTTGTGAAGATTAGTAAAGGTTTTGTGAAGAAATGGGCAAGTGTTCAGTTGAGAGTTGAGGAATGAAGAGAGATAATTATAAAGAGTTGAAGTGAGTGAGAATGAGAGAGGGTGTGATGAAAAGAGAGAGAGGTGAGTGTAGGGTGAGAGGGTAAGTGCACCATGCATTAATTCACTCATTAATGCAGGCATGGCTCTCTGACTCACCATTGCCACCTCCTCCCAAATACAAAACAAAGCAAGGAAATATCTTCTCACCACAAAAATCATGGGTTTAGGTTTAAGCAAGGATGGGATTAGCTTAAGGTTGTCATGGTTACAAAACACGATTAACACAAATACACCCTCACATTAACATGCGCATGTGTGTGCATGCCATAATAAATAATAATAAATTATTAATTAAATGTTATAAAATGTGAGGAACCCAAATTGGTAAACTTTTTACCAAAAACACGTATTACCGCTTAATTAACACTAATCGAAATCTTAAGGTGTTACACGACCCTTGACGGAGGCCAACAAGGTCGCACGACCACCCTAATCCAATCGCATCACATGCTGCAGATAAGCACTAATCAACTACTACACAATACGTCTTCACAGAGGCCAACAAACGAAGCATGAATACTAAAATAGTCTTTATCTGAAATGATGGAGGGCTACGACTGGTTTTGAAGAAAACCTTTAGCGTAATAAACTTAATATCGTTGTAGAATCTAGTGATTTGAAAAGGAGTGGTTTAAGCTCCGCTTTTAAAATTGATTAGTTTTCAAAACAAACCTTGTGGGTTGTAGCATTTTCTAGTTTTGCTAAAGTGGTCACTCCCTGTGAAGGGATCTAGGCTCTTTTCTCATCGAATGAGGTGCTGGATATTCATAAAGGAATACCGCTATGCAAAGCAAGAACTAAAGCTACCTTTTGAAACAAACCGAGTAAATTGTAGTATTTGCTAGTTTTGCTAAAGAGGTCACACCTGGTGAAGGGATCTATGCTCTTTCCTCATCGAATGAGGTGCTGGATATTCATAAAGGAATACCGCTATGCAAAGCAAGAACTAGAGCTATCTTTTTGAAAAATTTGATTCTACAATATCTTTAGGTTTCTTATCTTATCATTAATCTCATTAATGACGTCCCATCATTTATGTTTTCTAAACATCACAGAAGAAACGAAAATAGAACGTACGCTTATGCCATCCGCATTCGCCACGGGGCCCCGTCATGCACCGTTAGGTTACTTAACTAACGGCAGAGCGGGGGCTCGACTAGCGTGGGTGCAAAACATAAGCAACGTTTATTATATATATATATATATATATAGCATTCGTCTCATACAGTTATATGATCACATCACAGAACTCAAGCAGCAGAAGTCAATATATAAAATATTGGATATTCTAGGAGGTCCGTGTTTTAAATTAAGTCAGTAATGAAAAACGAATTCCACGGTCGTGATGAATAGACAAACCCACATCCCTAGACCCCTGGGAGAGCAGCAAGCAATCCTACCAATTCTAGAGTTAGGAGACCCGGTCTCGACTCCTTGAGATGGCCTCCCACTGGACTCTAGAACCTGGTTACTTGTGCTCTCCGCCTTGGGTCTATCCTAATGCGGAAAAGTAAATAATATACATCAATGGTGATATCATCCTCAACCCGGAAGTGTCATAATAAAAGAATATTACATACATTTTACATGAATGAAAATTGAAACACTCTCATCTCACGCAAAATACCCCGGCTATTCAATCACAATGATCCAATATAACATATCACAGCAACACATAACATCACATATCATCAATGTAAGTAAATATGCGTATCCTAAATTTCGTGTACGTATAGAAACGAGATCAGGGATACACCACATATTATACTTACGGTCGCAGAAAAGAACTGAAAAACTACAATAATTAGAATCCACATATCCCTTAGACATCATAAACCCGGAATATCACATATTCCGAATTTCATGCCTAACCTTTAAAACCTTACATTGTAGTCTTGAATTGAAAACACTTTTCAACAACCAGTTGGGTAATTCAATAAGATTCCCGATTACATGATCAAATGCTCGTCGAGAACTTTATTACATAGCCGCATCCCCGATGTCGTCGACAAAGTGTATATAGGCGGAACTTTATGGCCGCGAACACACGAGTGGATGCTTTTCGCAACGGGGTTCTCCTACAGTCACTTTGTCAGGGCTATGGGGCGTAGCTATCTAGTAGTCTTTCTCGGCGTGTGTTCGCGTACGATACACAATTATGACGGAGTTTTGATCCGAATCAAAATTTCGTGGCAATCGATCAAAAGAGACTAAATCGCTAGATTTACACACTAACTAGTTTTCACAAAACTAATTATTATGGATTCCAAATATTGTATCACATATCATCATAATTTAGACGACGTTAAATTCGATCAATTTATCAAACACCCACAAATTATAAAGATCTCAACAATTTAAGCATCACTAAAAACACCCAGAAAGTGCCAAATATCACAATGGAGCAGCACAAGAAGCACGATCCCTCAAGTCCACAAACATGCGGCGGAACCGGGGCCAAACTAGGGGTTAGGCCGCGGTTCCGCTGCGCTTTGAGGGAATTGGGGCCTCGTACTTCTTAGGGCTCCACAAAATACCCTGCACAATTTTATGCATATTTTTAATCTCGAAAATTTCAACTTTTGAAAAATGGACAGAAACTTAGCAAAAATACGGGTTTCGAAATTCGATCGAACACTTTAACGTCGTAAAGACTTCCCATAATGTTCTAACCTAGATCTGATACCATTAAAGTGTTTCTTAGCACTACCACAAGATTTATATAAGCATCAAGTATGCAATTTAAAAATTTTAAGGGTGCTAAGCTACACTAAACTAAGATCTAACTAGAGTATTAGGGTTAATATGATCATAGAGCAAGATCTTCACTAAGTGAAAGAGAATACAACATTTGTAGACCAATTCCTTCACTTCTATAGCTCCGGATAGTAGTCCCTATGACTCCTATAGGCTCCACTTGAAGAAATGCACGAGCTTACTTCGCGATCTTTGATGCCGAAAATGATCCACCTTGAAACTTCTCTAGTTCAAGCCACCCCTTCACTAATCATGCATTAGAGAAGAAAACACCCTAATCTAAATGGCTAATCTAGAGTAGGATGATGAATTAGGTGTTATAGCTCACTTAGAAATCTTTAAAACCCTAGGGTTCACAACTCATGTGAGGGTTAGGGCTTGGAGGAGGAAGAAGAAGATAATGAAGAGAGTGAAGGAAAGAGCTTAGGCAAATGATCAAGTCAAAAATGACTCTCTTAAAGATCTCACTTATTGAAGCATAGAATAAATAGCAATAATAAATTGCAACCATACTTCTATAGTGAAAGAAAATGAATAAACAAATGAAAAAGCAATGCCTCACCCATTCCACAAATATCTCTCCATTTTCCACCTCTTTATTCTATTTTCTAAAAATAGAAAATCCATATATATATATATATATATCACACATATATTTATAAATATATATTAAGAGAATATAAATTTTAAGTGAGCAATAATATTAGTTAATATATAATTATATCAAATATAAATATATATCAAATTATTAAATCAACACTTGATTTAATAATCCGGTTATATCATATATAACCGACTAATATTATTTATCTGTATATCACATTATCAAATCAACACTTGATTGAATAATCTGGTTATTGTAAGTGCACGGCAGCGCCCCGGCCGTCAATCCGACGCCGGAATACGGAAACGAAACTTTTTACGAAACTTGTAAATCGGCACTACCGCGCACTATAAAACCGGATCGGGCCATTAACCTAATACTAGCAAACTAGAAGATGGGTAGAAAGCTATACCGAGCGATCCGTGTCCTTCGGTCTTCGGCCTCCACTCCGATCTCCTCGCGGAATCTCCGATCTTCATCTCCTCGTCGGAAACGGGCACCACATCGCCGGGTTCTTTTATGGGCTCCCACCTCTGGACCGAGGCAACTCGGGCATGAAGTTGGCGAGTCGACGTGTCCAAGAATACTGTAGATGAAGTGTAGAAAGCTTTGTCTCATTGGGGTATGAAGTTGCCATAATAATGGAGGTGGAATGAACTTTGGATAATGATGGTGTTCTCATTTTTCTAGCAAAGAAAAACTGAAATGAGATGAAGAAATTCCTACACCAAAAATAAATCTCTCTCCTCACTAGAAGTGGCTGGCCCTTGCTCAATGGTGGAGGGAAAAAATGTATCAATAATGCAAGAGAAGAAATCTATGATAATGAGGTAAAAGAGTCACCCCAAAGCCATATCAAATCCCATCACATTTCCATCTCATTTAATGCTAAAGAAATGATCACAAGAAAAGCATCATAAGATGCTAGAACCATCATAATCTCTCCATTTACAAATAAACCCCCTCCACATAATTAATTTGCATACTTGCAAATTAGCCCCTCCCACAGAAAAATCCGGCCGTGAAGGAACAAAGGAAAACTGGCCGAAACGGAATGCAAACTGGCAACTTCAAAAAACAGATCCCGTAATAAATTATAGGAAAACCCCGCGACTGTATATACATACCTGTATTTGTATTCCCACTGAATACAAATGCAATGAGACAAAATCTACACTGTACAATACTAGGATCCGGCTTAAACCAAAACCCGCTAGTATTATCCGTCCGATCATGATCCGTGCAATACCGCACGTATCTGATCGAACCCTGCCATATCTCCACACGGCCTCTACAGCGTTTCGCCCGAAACTTGAGAAAACGGTCTGTGGGAGACTCTAAAGACTCGTCAATACTTTGGCTGTAGATTTAACTATTAGCACGTCAGAGGTATTAGCCATACGTGACGGGCTACCAGGTATTGACCAAAAGGGACGTCGATGAGCGAACTCATCCTGACACCCTACTGAGCCTGTCAGTGACAATATCCGTACAGTCCGGTCCGTTCGTCTATGAGCATCCCATGGCGGGCCTAGGGGGTTGGTAAAAGTCAGACCTCCAAAAGCGGTACAAGTCGTGTCGGAGTGTAGCCCAGAACACCTTGAGATATTTCTGGAATACCTACCAGTAAATCTCCTGCCTTGGCCAAGGACTTCGTGTAATGGCTCTTCTAGACACAGCGCGACCTCACCCCCAATACCGGGAGAGACGAACCCCTGAAGATCCTCTCACTGCCTCCATGTGGCTCGGGACTGTACCCAACTAAAACCTGTTTGCACGACTCCTTTGAGCATGGTAGGGTAGTAATCAAAGTATAGTGGGAACTCACACGAGACAAATGACGATCTCAGGTCGATGAACTAACCTGTACACATGTCACCAGGGAACTGCTATCCGACGTCTGGTATAAGACCAACTAGCATGTTCCCGGCGAGTCCTGTCCGGTGTACTCATAACCCAATGAGCACCTGTATACATCTTAGGTGAACCAACTGACACTAGTGGCTTGTGAGACCGGCCACCGCCCATCGTCGGGGTCTCGACTGTATACACTAGTCTACTCTGGAGTATCGATGCCCTGTCTCGAAACTCCCTCGACTATGGACCTTTTAAGGATGTGCTTATAGACCCCAGCTCCCACGTATATGATCGCCCTCATACTGCTGGCAGTCAAGCAAGAATCCTAGGGGCTCTATCAACGCGCAATAGTGGCCTGTAAGGTTACCTAAAACAGTACACGATGATAAAGGTAAACCAGATAGGATACTTTCATCTTGAGTAAGACTGTCCTACCGGCATAGGTCCTCCCTCAATCATTGCAATCATATGCCTGTGATCCAATAATTGACTCTGAGGGCACTATATCCAACAGTTATATCACATATAACCTAACTGATATCAAATATCGCAAGATTAGAATACGGTATCACATACTCGTATTTAATCAGGCTCCCGCACATATTAGCATATGTGCCCTACTTTGTTTCGCTTGAACTAGGAAACCTCTGTGTGGGACTCTAAAGACTCATTAATACGCCAGCAGTAGGTAATGATCACATCAGTTATCCACAAGCCGTCAGCGGTACTAGCTGGATGTAACGGCTACCCAGGTATTGAGCGATTAGAAGATCAACAAGCAAGCTTGTCCAAACTCCCATGAAGCCTATAAGTGACACTTACCGTACAGTCCGGTCTCTTCGTCTGATATGTTGCATATCGAGTCTAGGGGTGGAATCGTCAGACCCCAGTAACTTGATAAGTCATGTCGATGTATGGCTCATAATGGTTCGAGAAACTTCTGATAACAGTTACCAGTAAATCTCATCAGCCCTGGTCAGAGACTTGCTGTTATAGCCAATCGAGCATAGTGCATTATCAACTCCCAATACCGGGAGAGACAAAATCCCTTTTATCGCTCACTGCCTCCATGTGACTCACGACTGTACCCAAAATCCACATGTTTGCACGACTCTTTTGAGCCGTGGTAGGGAGGAAATCAAAGCACAGTGGGAACCACACAAGACACTATAACGATTTCGGGTCTACAGACTAACCTGTACTAGTGTCACCAGAGAACTGCTATCTGACGATAAATATGGTACCATCTAGGAGTTCTCGTTGAGTCCTGTTCAGTGTACCCATTCTCTAATGAGCACCTGTATACAATCTTTGATGTCAAACACCAATGGTTATAGGATCAACAATCGCCCCCTATAGGGTCAAGAAACGTACACACTAGTCTACTCTGGAATATCGATACCCTGTCTCGAACTCCCTCGACTAGGATCAGTTAAAGGATGTGCTTCTGGACTACATAAGTCCCAGTAGTATGATCCGCATCATAGTCCTGGTAGTCAAGCAAACATTCTAAGGGCTTTATCAACATGTATCAGAGAGATAGTATAATAATACAAGTGTACATGTTAAGATAAAGAGCAACCAGATAACATACTATCATGTCGAGCAAGAAACTCCTATATATATATGTCCAAGCATCCACTATATCATACAATAATGGCCTCTAGGGTATACATATTCCTAACAGCGATCACCCACGCGGGTCTTGTTATGTGATTCTAATGAGTGGTAAATACGTCATCTTATTGCTGTATGTATCAATAAGAAGGGGTTACACATTATTGTTGTGTTTGTTGTTTGGATTGGAATAGTTCGGTTGTCGTGATAAATCGCTGGGGTTTTTGTGAGATCAGATTTTTCTTTATATTTTTTGTATATTCATATTCGGGCAGAGCGTCCAAATTGTGTATGTCGTTTCCACGCAATGTAATATTCTTTTATTGAAGGGCACTTTCGGGTTTAGATTGCATCGTCTATGTATAATATAATTTCTTACTTCTTATACCTAGGATAGATTCAGGAGGAGTGCTCAAGTAGCAGGGTTCTAGGATCCAACAGGTGTCCATCTCAAGGAGTCGAGATCAGGTCACCTAATTCTAGAATTGGCGGACTGCTTGCCGCGCTCATAGGGGTTTAGGGGCTAGGGTTATGGCTATTCACACGACCGTGGAATCCGTGTTTCATTCATGGATAAAATGAAACACAGAATTCCTAATATACCCCCTATTTCATTGTGTTTGCTTTTGCTGTTGTGTTTGTGCTATCATGCCTGAGACGAGTGTGTGTGTGTGTGTGTGTGTGTGTGTGTGTATAAACTCTCTATATATTTTGCATCTGTGCTAGCCTAGCCCATCCACTGCCATAACTTAAGTAATCTTACGGTGAAGTCCCCGGGCCCCGTGGCGAATGCGAATGACATATATGTGCGTTGTATTTTCGTTTCTTCTTATGTGATAGATTTAATTGATGTGATCGCGTTAGTTGGGAAGAGATTTGTTCCCTTCATGGGGAATTCGCTCTTAAGCAAAAGTTTATGTGACTATATATTACCCGGTTTTCTTCAAAACCACTTGTTTTAAATGCGAAGCCTAAACCACTCCTTTTCAAAACTGCTCGGTTCCTTCAACAATATCAAGTTCATTACGTTAAAGGTTTTTTCGCCAAAAACCAGCCATATCCCTCCGTCATTTCAGATTAGTATTACTTAGTATTCGTGCTGCGTATGTTGACCTAGTCAAGGCATAGTGTTCGGTAGCTCTGTAGTATTTTTCTGCTGCAAGGTGATGCGATTGGTTAGGATAGTCGTATGGTCATTTTGACCTAATTAAGGGCTTATGCGGGTAGGTATAATTAATCCAGGATAATGGCGGGTTGAACTTGACTTGCGACTTATGATATGTTGACCTTGTCAAAGTCATAATTCATTAGGGGCAAAAACCATATCGGAAGTTTCAAATATAAGGAAAACTCGCCAAGTTTGCGCATACTTTCCGAAGTGTAGTAATTTTGGTCGGATTCTGTTAAGATTATTATACGATGATAGTTGGGTTCCAATTCCCACCGATGAGTAGGTATTACTCCTCGGGAGATTTTTCACTTCACAATTAATTAACATATTAGGTGTCTAGAAAGTGTTAATGAGTTTACTCCGCTGCGGAAACGGAGTTATTAAATTGGGTCTATGCGAAAGCACGGGAGGCCACTCTCGGAGTACCAACACTGGCCTGGCTGAACGGTTAGTGAAATTGTAAGTTGTGTATGATCCTGACTAGTTCTCCTTTTAGGTTTTGAAGGAGAATTCGAGAAAACGGTGGGAACCAGCTTGATTAGATGGATTAATAAACCAATCTAATCTTGATAGAGTGCATCCTGAGTATTTCTTTTCTCTCTCTGGCAGCGACCAATACCTACCTTAAACTAAAACTCATAATCAAGTTAAACCGAACCTTTTACCTCCGGCTTTGGATTGTCACGATTTACGACAAAGTCATATATATCCCTGCTGCTCCTACTTTCCCTTTGCATTTTCCTAGAACTATGAAGATCCATTTTATTTGGATAAAACCATCTCGTATAGTAACATACGAACTCGAAAAAAGTTGCTGCAGTACGAGAATGGTCGTTGGTTCTTGAGAAATTGAATTGGATAATTCTGTTGTCTCTCTCCATTAATTTCTCTTAAGTTGCGAGCTCCTTTTGTTAGGATAGTACACCAATTACGCTTGTCGGATAGTCTTCTTCCAAGCCTTAAGCAGATGCTGAAAGGTGGGAAGGAAGAAAACCGACTAGCCTAAGTATGGTATACAGAAGGTAATTTGTGGAGACATATAAAGGGGTTGAAGTGAGAGCAAAGGAAATTACAACTACTATCATCAGTTTGGTATTGGAAGAGGCATTACTCAGAATACTTGGCCACCCCTCGAAACATTTTCCTATTTCAGTTTTTGTAGGGTTCCTAGGCACTCTAATGGAGTCTCACAAGTGATCAAACATGCACAAATCGAATTTTACGGGTGCCTACAAACCCTAATACGGATCGTCAACTAGATATATAGGCGATGCAAGCAAGTAAACGGAAATATAGCTAAAGGGAAGGGGCTACAACCTTTGTAGATCCGGTCCTCCACCTCCTAGGCTCCGTGATGAAGTCCTCTCCGCTGTCCAAATCGAACTATGACTCTCACGGTGGTTTCATCGGAAAAAAGACGGGCTAGGTCGTCGACAACGTGCCGAAGATGATCAACGTCGAGGCATCACTAGATCAAGCTCCACCTTCACCAAGCCATGAAAACTTGTGAAGGAAACACCCTATACTACTTGGCAAGAGGTAGAGGATGAAGAAATAGGAAGTGGGTTCACTTTAGAATTGGATTTCTCACACTTTTTCATCACTTGCCATTGATGTAGCAAGCTTTCTTCATGGAAGAAGAAGATGATGAACAAGAAGAAGATATGATAAGTGTTGAATAATTAGATAAATAAATCAATACTTATCATATATTAACCCTTGGTTAATTGTAGAGAATGGACTATGGTTAACTTGAATGGTTAGGGTTAAGTATAAGAAAAAATGGTGGACTAATTCAAAGCTTCAAGAATCTTCAACTAAAAACAAAAATAGCAACCATTCTTTTCTCATCTTTTCTAAAAGAAATAAATAAATAAATAGATAAAAGAGTAAATGAAAAAACAAAACCCTAATCATTAGTTTAACCATGGTTTAATTCTTTACACTTAACCAAGTAAGCATGTATCATCAAACATGATACAATCATGTGCACAAATGTATATCACATATACAACTTGCACAATTCAAGTGAGAAAATCCATTTAAATTGAACCAATACTAGTTGATGCAAAGTAATATATCAAATATATAATTATACATTAAATCATTGAATCAACACTTGATTCAATGATCCGGTCATGTCACATATAACCGGCTAGTATCCAATGTATCGGCTTATCGAATCAATCCTTGATTCGATAACTAGGTCATATCGCATACAACCATTCGACACATTCATCGCGAGAATGAAATACGGTATCACATACACGCATTATTCTCGGTCCCGCACATATCTCATATGCGCTCGTATTTCGTTTCGCTTGAGCCAGGAAACCTCTGTGTAGGACTCTAAAGACTCGTCAATACGCCGGCAGCGGATGATGATCATATCAAACATCCACAAGCCGCAAGCGGTCTGCTAAACGTAATGGCCACCCAGGTATTGAGCGATCAGAAGATCGACGAGCAAGCCCGCTCACACTCCTGTGAATCCAACCAGTAACACTTACCGTACAGTCCGGTCATGTTCGTCTGATATGTCGCATATCTCGCCTAGGGGTGGTAAACGTCAGACCCCAGTAGCTTGATAAGTCATGCCGACGTGAAGTCCATAACATGTGTGAAACTACTGATAACACTTACTAGTAGGTCACTGCAACCCTGGCCAGGGATTTCCTGTTATGGCCAGTCGAGCATAGCGCAACATCAACCCCCAATACCGGGAGAGACGAATCCCCTCCTATCGCTCATTGCCTCCATATGAATCGGGACTGTACCCAAAAACCACCTGTTTGCACGACTCAGTAGAGCCGTGGTAGGGTGGAAATCAAAGCACAGCGGGAGACACACAAGACCCTATGACGATCTCGGGTCAACAGACTAAGCTGTACCAGTGTCACCAGAGAACTGCCATCTGACGTCAGGTATAATACCATCTGGGAGTTCTCGGCGAGTCCGTTCAGTGTACCCAGTCTCCACTGAGCACCCGTATACCATCTCTGATGTCAAACACCAATGGATATGGGATCATCCATCGCCCATCGCATGGGTCGAGAAGATATACGCTAGTCTACTCTGGAATATCGATGCCCCGTCTCGATATTCCCTCGACTAGGAACATTGAAGGATGTACTCATGGACTATCCAGGCCCCACTAGTATGATCTGCATCACAGTCCTGGAAGTCGAGTACACATCCTAAGGGCTTTATCAACATGTAACAGAGAGACAGAAAGTATACACGTTAAGATAAAGAGCAACCAGATAGCGTACTATCATGTCGAGCAAGAAAGTCCTACCTATATATGTCTCAGCATCCACTACAATATACATCCAATGTACAGTAATGGCCTCTAGGGCATACATATGACTAACAATCTCCCACTTGCACTAGGGCCATCTGTAGCAGTGGTTGCAGTATCACATACTCAACCATCCCCTAAAAGTCTCTCTTTGGGAAAAGGCCTTCGTGAGTGAATCCGCCGTGTTGTCCTCTGAGTCTACTCTCCTAACCTCGATCATCCTGGAGATCAACTATCTCCATGATCAGGTGATGCTGCCTCAGAATTTGTCTGGGTCACTGATAGGACCAGGGTTCCCGGGCCGAAGCCACACTTCCATTGTCATACAATGGCAGTAACCTAGTTCATCTTATGAACCAATATACACCCAAACTGCCTCTTTGGTAGTATCTTTAATAGCGATGTTACCAGCCTTTATCGTCTAGTTTGCCACGGTATCTAGCTTGGAACTCTTCCAACATACCGTCCTTTTACTGAGGGTAAAGACAATGCCTGTGACTGACATTCAGTCGTCTTTATCACTCTGGAACCCTTCCAGTGATTCTCCCCAGGATCGATTGATACCATCTCACTACAACTAGTGAGTATCCTAACATCCAATTAGATCTATCTCATAGATCCAAAGCTTAGGATTTAGTAGGTATCTCTTTGATCCTATATGGAAAATCATTGTGATAAGCGGAGATTGATTGAGCGTAGCATAGGAAACTCCTTCCCTAACAAGAGTATGTCATCCACGTACTCTACGAGGATCACCACCTTACTCTCTACTACCGTTTTGTTTATACAAGGTTCATCTACCATTTTGATGATGTCAAACTGTTTGACTATCACATCAAAACAGATGCTCCAACTCCGCGATGCCTGCTTTATTATGTAAAGCAACTTGCACACGTTTCCGCTGCTCCCACTGTTTATGAAGCCCTCTGGCTGTGTTCTTATAGACGTTCTCTTCTAAAACATTATTTAGAAAAGTAGTCATGGCACCCAACCACCAGATATCGTAGTTATGGTATGTAGCCATGGCAAGTAGGATCTGGATGGACTTAAGCATATTCCCTGGAAAAAGGTTTCATCATTTTCCGTGCCTGGTCGATGACGAAAACCTTTAACAAGTCTAGCTTTGAAAGTCTCAACTTTTCCATCTACACCAAGTAATCTTCTCAAGATATACTTGCTCCTGATGGGGATTTAACCCTTCAGATATAGCAACCAAAGTCCATACTTTGTTGGTGTACATGGATTCCATCTCAGATCGCTAAGTATCCAGCCATTCTTACAGAGTCCCTACTCTTGATGGCCTGTTCGAATCTAGTTGGGTCATCATCTCATGATGCAATCCTTGCTCCCACTGTCATCGAGAAACCGAAGTATCTCTCAAGCAGGTGAGGAACCCTGCTAGATCGGCGGAGAGGCTGAGGTTCGTCGGGAACTATTGAATCCTTTGGTTCTGTCAAATCATCTGCTGTAGTTTGTATAGCTGGAACCTTTCTAGTTCTACATTACAGACCTTGCCTCGAGCTTGTCCGTATTTTGCTTTTAGACATAGGCCGGTCAACCCCAAATCTTAACTAACTTAAGATATGGGCTCTTCCCATACCATATCTCATATGGAATGGTAGGCAGTGATCTGATTCGAACCTAATTCAATAGGTATGCAGCTTCTCAAGCGCATAACACCCAAAAGGAAATAGGTAACTCAGTAATACTCATCATAGGCACACCATATCTAATATTGTGTGATTGCTCCGCCCCGATACACCGTTGTGCTGTGGTGTATTCAGAGGAGTAATACTGAGAGAGAATCTCATTTTCCTTTAGAATAGTGCAAGGATTCCATGCACAAGTATTCTCCTCCCTGATCTCATCATAGGACATAATACTTATACCCGTATTTTGGTTCTCTACTTCCAACTTATATTCTGTGAATATCTCAAAAGCTTCGGACTTATGTTTCAACAGGAACATACGACTGAATCTTGAGAGATTATCAGAGAATATAATGAAGTATAAAGAACCAGTCCTGGCATGTGTAGACAGGAGACCTTATATACATCATAATGTATCAGTCCCAAGAGTTTACTAACTCTTTCTCTGTTTCCAATAAACAGAGCTGGTGTCATTATATCTTTGTGACATGACTGGCAAGTCTCACAAGATGTAAATTCAAACTGATTTAAATATGCATCTAAATGTAACTTCAGCTAGTCGGGTCGCATTGATATGACCTAGTCTACAATACCTCAAGAAGAATTTGTTCATTTCTGAACTCTTCTTCTTGTGTGTGTTCAGTATACAAGGAACTGTAGTTTGATTTAGAACGTCAATGCTTTTAGATAACGTGCCTGAACCGATCAACTTTTGATATAAGAAATGTTCAAAACATTATCCAACAATACAAAATTTTATCATTTCTTTACTAATAAAGAGACTGATATGATTTTGTATATCAGGTTCGGTATCTAATAGCATTTGTTCAGAATCAATGTATTGGTAATATAGGGTGACAGTGACCAACAGACTTGGCTGCAACACTTGCCCCGTCTTCTGTCTCATGAAACTTATCACCCTTTCTCAGTTTTTCTACCCTTTTGTAGCCCTATGTAACAGATTACATATCTGGGATCCTGATCCGGTATCGAATATCCAGGATGCAGAGGATACTGAGAAACAGTTCTTTATAATGAACACACCCGAAGGAGATGCATCATATGCACTTTCTTCGTTTGGGCGGCATAGGAATTATGGTATTCCCCATATTTCCTGCTCTGTCTTATAACAATTATAAGTTGGAGCAGGACCAACGTTCCCAGCTCAGTATAACAAGCGGGTTCGGTCAATACATCCGTATTATTATCTTGATTAAGGCGTGATATGGTCGCTACCAGGAGAGAGAGAGAAGAAAACACTCTGCGTGCGCTCTTGCAAGATTAGATTGGTTATGTATTTTATCTAATCAGGATGGCTCCCACTGTTTTTATCAAATCTTCCTTCAAACCCTAAAAGGAAAGACTAGCCGGGATTAATTACACTCTTCAAGTTCGCCAATCTTTCAGCCAGGCCAGTGTCGGTACTTTGAGGGAGGTTTCCCGTGCTTTTGCACGGACCTAATTACAGAAAACCTCGTTTTCCCAGAGGCGTAACCCCATTGACACCTTTCTTGACACCTACTTGATCGGCTAATTGCAAAGTGCAAAACTCTCCCAGGAGTAACAATTACTCGCAGTGGGTATCGGGATCCAACTATCATATAGAAGGTATGCAATCTCATTGCAAATTTCAACACTTGAAACTCCCGATAAAGGTTTTTACCCCTAGCACCTATGACCTTAACTATGGTCAACAAATCATAAGTACTAGTCAAGTTCTACCCGTCATTTCGTGATTAATTAGACCCACCCACATGACCCTTAACTAAGGTCAACAAAGTCACGCGACTGTCCTAACTAATCGCATCATATGCGGTGTAGGAAGACATCACTTAGCTACCGTACACTGTGCCTTGACTATGGTCAACAAACACAGCACGAATACTAAGTACTCTACTTCCTAAAATGACGGAGGGTTGCAAATGGTTTTTGTGAAAACCTTTAACGCTTTGAACTTGATCTCGTTGCGGAATCAAATGGTTTTTAAATGGAATGTTTTCGAGGCTTTTCTAGTTGTGCTAAAGGGGTCACTCCCGGTGAAGGGATCGTCGGCCCTTTCCTCGTCGAATGAGGTGCGGGATATATCATATATATCACTGTGCAAAGCAGAAACTATAGAAGCAATCAAATGACAAACCGAGGGTTGTAGCATCTGCCAGTTATTGCTAAAGGAGTCACTCCCGGTGAAGGGATCTCGGTCCTTTCCTCATCGAATAAGGTGCAGGATGTTCTATAATGAACACCTCGATGCAAAGCAAGAACTGTAGCTACCTGTTTTATTTTGAAATTCGATTCCACAACATCTTTTAGGTTTATTTTCTTTCATTAATCTCATTAATGAATATCCCATCATTTAAGTTCACCTAATCATCACAGATAAATATAACGTACGCTTATGCCATCCGCATTCGCCTCGATGTCCCGTCTGCACCGTTAGGTTAGATAACTAACGCCAGAGCGAGGCAGGGCTAGCACGGGTGTAAAACATAAGCAACGTCTATAATATATCATATATACTATATATAATATCTATCACAGAACATCACATGATCACATCACAGATAAATTACAGCAGAAGAAACATATGAAATATTGGATATACTAGGACGTCCGTGTTTTTGATACGAGCCAGTATAAAACACGGATTCCACGATCGTGATGAATAGCCTATCCCACACCCCTAGACCCCTACGAGAGCGGCAAGCAACCCTACCAATTCTAGGGTTAGGAGACCCGGACTCGACTCCTCGAGATGGTCTCCCACTGGACCCTAGAACCCGGTTACTTGTGCTCCCCTCCTTGGGTCTATCCTAGTGCAGAAAAGTAAATAATATACATCAACGGTGACATCTTCCGCAACCTGGAAGTGCCCCAATAAAATAATATTACATACAAGTTTTTTACATGAATGAAAATGAAAAACACTCATCTCACATAAAAAACCCCCGGCTATTCAAACACGACGATCCAATATAACATATCCAGCAACACATAACATCACATGTCATCAACGTAAGTAAATATGCGCATCCCAATTGTCGTTGACATATAGCAACGAAACCGGCGACATCACATATTACACTTACGGTCACAGAAAAGAAAGTGTAAAACTACAACAGTTGGAATCCGCAACCACCTCAGACATCGCATGCCTGATCAAATGAATTACTTAGACATCGCATGCCTAACAATTATAAACCCCGCATTTTAGTCTCATTATCGAAAACTCTTTTCAATATCAAGTCGGGCAATTCAACAGGATTCCCGTCATCCTAATCGAATGCTCGTCGCAAACTTCAGTAGACGGCAGCACCCCCGATACCGGCGACGAAGTGCACCAAGGAGGAACACCGCTACCGCGAGCACCCGAACGGATGCTTTCGGCGACGGGGTTCTCCTACAGTCACTTGGTCGGGGCTATGGGGCGAGGCTGTCTATTAAGTTTACCCGGCGAGTATCCGCGTACGCTACGTGATTGCGACGGACTTTTGATCACATCAAAATTCCGTGGCAACCGATCAAGTGAGACTAAAATGCTATGTTTATAGCATTCATTCTGTTATCTCATAACTACTTGTGAATTCCAATTATTGTATCACATTCCGAATAAGATAGAAAATGTTAAACTTTCTGATCGAACAATCGAACACCCAAGTTTTCCCGAAACAGCTCAACTCATGAAATAAGTTCAAAGACATTCATTTCGTGCCTCAGTACCAACGGTCCAGCCGTAGAAGGGTCAAGCCAACGCCTCACATGTGGCACGCCGTACTGCCCCAAACCCTAAGGTTCAAAGGGCAGTTCAAGACGGTCACATAATCGAGTTAAGGTTTGTTGTCTTCTAGAGGGTCCATCGCGTTACTTGCACTACTTAGAACGTCTTTAAACCCTGGAAAAGTCCAACAATTGGAAATTTCCCAACAGTGGAAAACTTGGGTATTTATATCCGGTCGAACTTTTTTAACATATTCTAAAATTATCCGGAAAAGCACACAGACAGAATTAGACAATCCGATCGATACACCGAATCCCCAATACAACCCAGAAAATTCAACTCTTGAATAAATATTAAAAAATCCCAGAAAATCCAACACCAAAAAATAGGAATTACTGTGCAAGATTTATTGGGTAATGGGACCATCTGGCCGTGGAACCGCGGCAGAAGCCATGCTTCTGCCGCTGTTCCGCGGCGGTTTAGATGAGATAGGTCCACGTCTTGCACCATAATTCTTAGGTCTTCCTGCTGAATTTTTTAGGAATTTTTAATCTGGAAAAAACCCATTTTTTCAAAAAAAGTCCAGAGAGCAAATTACGATTAGGGTTTCGGGACAATCGGACTTCTAACTCCGTCTACGCATCGCCTAAGGCTCTAGCTAGGCTCTGATACCACTGTAGGGTTCCTAGGCACTCTAATGGAGTCTCACAAGTGATCAAACATGCACAAATCGAATTTTACGGGTGCCTACAAACCCTAATACGGATCGTCAACTAGATATATAGGCGATGCAAGCAAGTAAACGGAAATATAGCTAAAGGGAAGGGGCTACAACCTTTGTAGATCCGGTCCTCCACCTCCTAGGCTCCGTGATGAAGTCCTCTCCGCTGTCCAAATCGAACCATGACTCTCACGGTGGTTTCATCGGAGAAAAAGGCGGGCTAGGTCGTCGACAACGTGCCGAAGATGATCTACGTCGAGGCATCACTAGATCAAGCTCCACCTTCACCAAGCCATGAAAACTTGTGAAGGAAACACCCTATACTACTTGGCAAGAGGTAGAGGATGAAGAAATAGGAAGTGGGTTCACTTTAGAATTGGATTTCTCACACTTTTTCATCACTTGCCATTGATGTAGCAAGCTTTCTTCATGGAAGAAGAAGATGATGAAGAAGAAGAAGATATGATAAGTGTTGAATAATTAGATAAATAAATCAATACTTATCATATATTAACCCTTGGTTAATTGTAGAGAATGGACCATGGTTAACTTGAATGGTTAGGGTTAAGTATAAGACAAAAATGGTGGATTAATTCAAAGCTTCAAGAATCTTCAACTAAAAACAAAAATAGCAACCATTCTTTTCTCATCTTTTCTAAAAGAAATAAATAAATAAATAGATAAAAGAGTAAATGAAAAAACAAAACCCTAACCATTAGTTTAACCATGGTTTAATTCTTTACACTTAACCAAGTAAGCATGTATCATCAAACATGATACAATCATGTGCACAAATGTATATCACATATACAACTTGCACAATTCAAGTGAGAAAATCCATTTAAAGTGAACCAATACTAGTTGATGCAAAGTAATATATCAAATATATAATTATACATTAAATCATTGAATCAACACTTGATTCAATGATCCGGTCATGTCACATATAACCGGCTAGTATCCAATGTATCGGCTTATCGAATCAATCCTTGATTCGATAACTAGGTCATATCGCATACAACCATTCGACACATTCATCGCGAGAATGAAATACGGTATCACATACACGCATTATTCTCGGTCCCGCACATATCTCATATGCGCTCGTATTTCGTTTCGCTTGAGCCAGGAAACCTCTGTGTAGGACTCTAAAGACTCGTCAATACGCCGGCAGCGGATGATGATCATATCAAACATCCACAAGCCGCAAGCGGTCTGCTAAACGTAATGGCCACCCAGGTATTGAGCGATCAGAAGATCGACGAGCAAGCCCGCTCACACTCCTGTGAATCCAACCAGTAACACTTACCGTACAGTCCGGTCATATTCGTCTGATATGTCGCATATCTCGCCTAGGGGTGGTAAACGTCAGACCCCAGTAGCTCGATAAGTCGTGCCGACGTGAAGTCCATAACATGTGTGAAACTACTGATAACACTTACCAGTAGGTCACTGCAACCCTGGCCAGGGATTTCCTGTTATGGCCAGTCGAGCATAGCGCAACATCAACCCCCAATACCGGGAGAGACGAATCCCCTCCTATCGCTCATTGCCTCCATGTGAATCGGGACTGTACCCAAAAACCACCTGTTTGCACGACTCAGTAGAGCCGTGGTAGGGTGGAAATCAAAGCACAGCGGGAGACACACAAGACCCTATGACGATCTCGGGTCAACAGACTAAGCTGTACCAGTGTCACCAGAGAACTGCCATCTGACGTCAGGTATAATACCATCTGGGAGTTCTCGGCGAGTCCGTTCAGTGTACCCAGTCTCCACTGAGCACCCGTATACCATCTCTGATGTCAAACACCAATGGATATGGGATCATCCATCGCCCATCGCATGGGTCGAGAAGATATACGCTAGTCTACTCTGGAATATCGATGCCCCGTCTCGATATTCCCTCGACTAGGAACATTGAAGGATGTACTCATGGACTATCCAGGCCCTACTAGTATGATCTGCATCACAGTCCTGGAAGTCGAGTACACATCCTAAGGGCTTTATCAACATGTAACAGAGAGACAGAAAGTATACACGTTAAGATAAAGAGCAACCAGATAGCGTACTATCATGTCGAGCAAGAAAGTCCTACCTATATATGTCTCAGCATCCACTACAATATACATCCAATGTACAGTAATGGCCTATAGGGCATACATATGACTAACAGTTTTCCTGTGCGGTTGTAATTGAAAACCGTTTCTCAATTTATTCAGACTCCACGGTATGTATATACCGGTTTAAAATCCCACATCTGTAGGGCATTTCAAATGCTGAGAAGGAGTAGAGTATGGGAATTGGGTTATTTCTTCCTGAATGACGGAATTCGTAGTAATTGATGACAATGCGGAAATCACCTGGTTTTTGCCTATCAATAAATATTTGGTTTTGAATATTCGTTGTTATGCACCAATTTTAAATTGATATATCTGTACCTTTATTTCATAAAATGAGATGAATTTTTGAAATTGTGTTTAGAACATTTACCTTTATCAGTTGATGATTATATAAGGTGCATTGAATAACGGTGTAATTCTTTTTAACATGAATACAAATTTCAACTTACGGCACACGGAATTTGAGTTAGTAAGCTCAAGGGACTTATATAAGGTAATGTATATTGTCCGGTGTCCTTACGGACAAAGGGTTGGTACTCATACTATATTCCGATTACTTATAACTTCTCTTATTCTTGACACGTATTTTTATTGAAATGCAAGGTCCAAAATTTTGAGAAGTTCATAGATATAAGAATATTGTAGAGAACTGAACGTCGGAAGTATCAAGACTCTTCGAAGTGATCGAAGATGATGATACTTATGCTAGGTATTCCGTGATTGTATTTTCTCTCAGGTTACTCATCCGTGGGTGCACTCCTTGATGAGTAATGTTGTATGAGCTTTCTTCCATTAAGGTGATATGCACTGGAAACAACTACATAACTTTTGAATCTGGTTCCATCTAAATTTGTGCTTCTGTTTCTATATTGGATATAGAATAATATCATATCTTAATATTATTAAGGTATATGGAGTAATCCAGTTCGTGTTGATAGAAGAATCCAGATATACTCAAGGCACGTTTCAGTAATGTCAGTTTGTTGATTATCCCGAGCATTCACAAGGGTTTAGTTTTCTACTATTTTCAAGATCAAAAGTTATTTTGTTCTTGACTCTCCATATTTTTAGTAAAATGGATTCATTTTCAAAAGATATTAGTGGGAGTATGGTATAACTGGAAGTGATTCCAGAACCACAAACGGTTATTGAAAATTTAGTAGAACCTAAGAATTCAATTAGATTCGCCAATCCATTAGTCACTCCACAGATTTAGTGGGTAGCATAGCCACCCGAGAGCTACTTCGGTTTCCTCGTAGACGGTGATACGGAGGTTTGCATCATGACAATGATGACCCTAGCTTTCCACTTCTGCCGTCCTTAACTGTTAGTTGTATATATGCCCTAGAGGCCATTGTTGTACATAGGATGTATATTATAGTGAATGCTTGGATATATTTAGTGAGGACTTTCTTGCTCAATATGATAGTATGCTATCTGATTTCACTTTGTCTTAATATGTTGACTTGTATTGGTTTACTGTCTTGCTCTCACATGTTGATAAAGCTCTTAGGATATGTACTTGACTATTGGGACTATGATGAGACATACTAGTGGGACTAGGGTAGTCAACGAGTATATCCTATAACTATTCCTAGTAGAGGGTGTATCGAGACAGGGCATCGATACACCAGAGTAGACTAGCGTATACGCATCTTGACCCATATGATGGGCGATGGATGATCCCATATCCATCGGTGTTTGACATCAAAGATGGTGTGCGGGTGCTCAGTGGAGACTGGGTACACTGAACGGACTCGCTGAGAACTCCTAGATGGTATTATACCTATCGTCAGATAGCAGTTCTCTGGTGACACTGGTGCCGGTGATAAGCCGAAGGAAGGTGAGGATGACGTCAAGTCATCATGCCCCTTATGCCCTGGGCGACACACGTGCTACAATAGGCGGGACAAAGGGTCGCGATCCCGCGAGGGAGATCGTCATAGAGTCTTGTGTGATTCCCACTGTGCTTTGATTTCTACCTTACCACGTCCAAGAGGGCGTGCAAAACGGTGGCTTTTGGGTACAATCCCGAATCACATGGAGGCAATGAGCGATAGGAGGGGTTTTGTCTCTCCCGGTATTGGGAGTTGATATTGCGCTGTGTTCGATTGGCTATAACTGGAAGTCCCTGGCCAGGGCTGATATGGAGTGCTACTGGTAAGAGTTATCGGTAGTTTCTCGACCTGTTATGAGCCTCACATCGACACGACTTATCGGTTACTGGGGTCTGACGTTTACCACCCCTAGACTTGATATGCGACATACCAGACGAAGAGACCAGACTGTACGGTAGTGTTACTGATTGAATTCATAGGAGAATGTACAGGCTTTCTTGTTGATCTTCTGATCGCTCAATACCTGGGTGGCTGTTATGTTTAGCTGACCTCTTGCAGCTTATGGGTGTTTGATATGATCATCACCTACTGCTGGCGTATTGACGATTCTTTAGAGTCCTACACAGAGGTTTCCTAGCTCAGGCAAAACGGAGTAAGAGCACATATGTGATATGTGCGGGACCGAGAATAATATGATATAAGATACCGTATTCTATTCACGCAATATGTGATATCAGCCAGGTATATGTGATATAGCCGGGTCATCGGATCAAGTGTTGATTCGATGAATTGGTACATGTTATATTAGTTGGTTATATGCAATATAGCCGGATTGTCGGATCAAGAGTTGATTCGATAATTTAATGTATAATTATATATATATATGATATATTACATCGCGTTAACTAATATAAGCTCGCTTTATTGATTCATTTTCTCACCGGATAATACATTGATATATATGTGATATATATTAATTGTATTATTTTCTTTTGTTACATTATATATTATATATGTGATATATAATATTATAACATGTTAGGGTTATAAATGCAACATGGTTGTTGAGTTTAAACCAAGTTAGGGTTTAGATTAGGGTTAGCTTTTGGATGAAGCTTTCATGAAGCTTCATGAAGCTTTGACTTTTGTCATCTAGCTTTGATATTTTGTTATGATATTTGTTAACCCAACCCAAATTCTTAACTCATGGTTTATTCTCTACAAGGGTTAAGCCACTCATTCTTAACCTAGGGTTGCAATTGTAACCACAACAATAATTTCATTATTCATCACAAAAGATTTTGCTTCTTCTTCTTCTTCTTCTTCTTCTAGTTCTTGAAAAAACTTCACTATCTTTTGTGTTTGTGATGATAAATGGTGAGAAATTGAAAACAAAAGATAGCAAAATTCCTACTTCATCATCCTCATCTATTCTAGCCACTTAGATTAGGGTGTTCACTTCTCTAATTATTTCATTAGTGAAGTGTAAGCTTGGGTTAGAGATTCTTCAAGGTAGATCATCTTGGATCATGAAGACTTCAAGCAAGATGCATCATTCACTTCATGGAGTCTCCCGAGAGTCGGACTTCTTGATGATCGCAGCGAAGGGACCTCAACACGGAGCTTATGAAGTGAAGGAACAGATTGCAAAGGTTTTAATTCCTATCTCTTTACTTCTTTGTATGTGATACAAACTTGTTACCCTAGAATTTCTAGTAAAGATTCATGGGTTTCTTGCTTTGCACCTCTCTAAATTTTAAAGTGGTATGAGTGATGCTACCAAACCCTAGACTAGGTGCAAGGGTAGCCCAACAGTGGTATCAGAGCCAAACTAGAATTCTAGACACGGTGTTAAAACAATTACGAAAACGAAATCGACTCTGAAATACGGTATTATGAAACCCATATTTTGCTCTCTGTAAATTTTGTAAAAAGTCCTTTAAAAATTTTCCAAACAATTGTAGAATGATCTATGGGCCAAAGTACGAACATGGGTGAAATACGGGGGGAGGGGGGGTGCTCAGATTTGGACTGAGCACCGAGGCATAAATTCGGGCCTGGCCGGCCCCAGTGCTTCCTCTACCCTTCGTATTCCATCTGTGCTCTTTTAGGTTCATTTTGGGTTTCCTAGTATTATTTATTTAGCCCAATTTTCATGTGATGATTTGTTTGACCTGGGGCTAATTCGTAATGCTTCGTAGTCGTATAACTTAACACTGTATTGGTAACCTTGACTATTTTTAGCAGTTCAATCGAACTTCGCACACCACATTTTGTACCCCGCTGAAATTTCCAAGTGTTGTAATTTTTCGATGTTGATTCGTAAAATCGTGCAAGTACCCCTATGGACCCCCTAGAAGATTATAATAATCTTAACTCGATTCTATGCCCACGGAACCGCGTTCGAACCTTCGGGTTTGTCGTAGTTCCGTGGTGTCATAGGTGAGGCGTTGGTTAATTCCTTCTACGGCTGGTCCATAGACACTGTGGCACGGATTTTGAGTGTTTTAATTTTGCTCAAGTGTTGAGCTCACGGGGGTAATTTGTGAGTGTATATTGATTCGATCGAAACGTTAAATATCGTCATGATATTCTGTGATTGTGATAAAATATGTGGAATTCATATAGTTAGGCATGAAATCCGTAATATGTGATATTTCGGGTTTACGATGTCTAAGGCGACTGTGGATTCCAAATTTTGTAGTTTTTCATTTTACTTTTCTGCGACCGTAAATGTAGTATGTGGGGTATTGTCGGCTTCGTTTCTATACATCAACGATAATCGGGATACGCATACTTGCTTACGTTGATGATATGAGATATTATGTGTTGCTGTGATATGTTATATTGGATCGTCGTGTTCTGAATAGCCGGGGGTTTTATGTGATATGAGGGTTTTTATTTTCATTCATGTAAAATTTATTGTATGTAATATTCTTTTATTGGGGCACTTCCGGGTTGAGCATGATGTCACCATTGTATATTATTTTCTTTTCCGCATTAGGATAGACCCAGAAGGGGAGCATAAGTAACCGGGTTCTAGGGTTCAGAGGGAGGCCATCTCGAGGAGTCGAGACCGGGTTTCCTAACCCTAGAATTGGCAGTGTTACTTGCCGCTCTCATAGGGTTCTAGGGATGTGGGTTTGGCTATTCATCACGACCGTAGAATCCATGTTTTATACAGGCTCGCAACAAAACACGGACCTCTTAGTATATCCAATATTTCATATATTTCTTCTGCTGCTGATATACTGTGACGTGATCATATTATATGCGTGAGACGAATGCTTAATTATTGTATATATGATATTTAATAAACGTTGCTTATGTTTTACACCCGCGCTAGTCCCGTCTCGGTATGCCGTCAGTTAAGTAACCTAACGGTGCATAACGGAACATTGTGGCAAATGCGGATGGCATAAGCATACGTTGTATTTTCGTTTCTTCTGTGATGCTTAGGAAGCATAAATGATGGGATTTATTAATGATATTAATAAAAGAAAAGAAACTTAAAAGATGTTGTAGAATCAAATTTTCAAAAAGGGTAGCTACGGTTTTTGCTCTGCATAGTGGTATATGTGATATACCCTGCACCTTGTTTGATGAGGAAAGAGCCGAGATCCCTTCACCGAGAGTGACCTCTTTAGAAATACTGGCAGATGCTACAAACTCATGGTTTTGTTTTTGATTGCTTCTATAGTTCTTACTTTGCACAGCGGTATTTGTGAAATATCCTGCACCTTATTCGATAAGGAAAGAGCCGAGATCCTTTCACCGGGAGTGACCTCTTTAGCGAAACTAGAAAAGCCTCAAAAACACTTCTTTTCAAAATCACTTGTTTCTATTTCTACAACGATATAAAGTTCATTACGCAATAGGTTTTCTGAAAAACCTGCGTAGCCCTCCGTCATTTCAGATAAGTAATATTTAGTATTCGTGCTGCGGTAGTTTGACATGCGTCAAGGCGTAGTGTACGGTAGCTGATTACTACTTATCTGTGGCATGAGATGCGATTGGATTAGGGTATTCATACGGCGTTGTTTGTCATGCATCAAGGGTCGTTAGGGTGGGTTTAATTCAATCATGAAATATACGGGTTTAACTTGACTAGCGGACTATTGGTTGTTTGGCATGCGTCAAGGTCATAGCACGCTAGGGGTAAAAGTATTATCGGGAATTTCAAGTGTTGAAATTTGCAATGAGATTACATACCTCCTATGAGATAGCTGGATCCCGATACCCACTACGAGTAAGAGTTACTCCTGGGAGAGTTTTACACATGACAATTAGCCAATCAAGTAGGTGTCTAGAAAGGTGTTTATGGGGTTATGCCTCTGGGAAAACGAGGTTTACTTTAATTAGATCCGTGCGAAAGCACGGGGAACCTCCCTCAAAGTACCAAGACTGGCCTGGCCGAAAGATTTGCGAACTTGTAAGGTCTAATTAATCTCGGCTAGTCTTACCTTTTAGGGTTTAAGGAAGATTCGATAAAAAGCAGTGGGAGCCATCCTGATTAGATAAGATAATAACCAATCTAATCTTGCAAGAGCATACGCTAAATTGTTTTCTTTTCTCTCTCTCCAGATAGCGACCATATCAGGCCTTAATCAAGATAATAATATGGATGTATTGACCGAACCCGCTTATTATACTGAGCAGGGGAACGTTGGTCCCGCTCCAACTTATAATTGTTATAAGTCCGAGTAGGGAATAGGAGCATATCCGGATTCACATGCCACCCAAACAAAGAATAAGCATGCTGATGCATCTTCTTCAGGTGTGTTTGTTATCGAGAACTTTTTCTCAGTTCACTCTACGTCCTGGGTATTAAATAACGGATCTAGATCCCATATATGTAATATGTTACATAGGATACGTAAAGATAGGGAACTGGAAGAGGGTGATCATTCCGTAAGAGTAGGGAATGGTGCAAATGTTGCATCCAAAACAGTTGGCGAATATCACCTTGTGTTACCAAATGGTAATACATTGGTTCTGAATGAATGCTATTACATTCCGACTCTGATATGCAATCTTATATCAATTTCTTTATTAAGCAAAGAAGGATATAATTTTGTAGTACAGGATAATATTATGAACATATTCCTGAATCAAAATTTGATTGGATCAGGCTCGTTAAATAATGGCATATACGTTCTCAATTAAACTACAGTACTTAATGTACACACACACAAGAGGAAGAGTTCAGAAATGATAGAATCCTTCTTGTGGCATTGTAGACTAGGTTAAATCAATGCGACACGGCTAGCTAAGTTACATAAGGATGGATATTTGAATCCGTTCGAATTTTCATCTTATGATACTTGTCAGTAATGTCTCAAAGGCAAGATGACCAAAACTCCATTTAGTGGACACGGAGAAAGAGTTACAGAACTCTTGGGACTGATACATAGTGATGTATGTGGTCCCATGTCTACACATGCCAGGAACGGTTCTTCCTACTTTATTACATTCACTTATGATCTCTCAAGATACGAACATGTGTTCCTGATGAAACACAAGTCTGAAACTTTTGATAAATACAAGGAATATAAGCACGAAGTAGAGAACCAAAGGGGCAAAAGTATTAAGATCCTACGAGCTGATTGAGGAGGAGAATAGTTGAGCAATGAGTTTCTGGACTATCAAAAAGAGAATGGGATTCTCTCTCAGCTTACTCCTCCCTATACACCACAGCACAACGGTGTATCGGAGCGGAGGAATCGCACCCTATTAGATATGGTGCGCTCTATGATGAGCAATGCTGAGTTGCCTATTTCCTTCTGGGGGTATGCGCTTGAGACAGCTTAGACCTATTGAATAGGGTTCCCACCAAATCTGTGCCAACCATTCCATATGAGATATGGAAAGGAAAGAGACCACATCTTAATTACATTAAGATATGGGGTTGTCCGGCATATGTGAAAACACAAAATCCGGACAAGTTCGAGACAGGGTCAGTTCTGTGCAAGTTTATTGGATATCCCAAGCATTCGCAAGGGTATATCTTCTACCACTCTGAGGAACAAAAAGTGTTTGTTTCTCGACATGCCACCTTCTTAGAAAAGGGTTTTCTTATGAAACAAGATAGTGGCAATGAAGTAGAACTGGAAGAAGTTCCAGCGACACAAACTGCAACTGAAGATTTAGTGGAACCAGAGGATTCAGTAGTTCTCAACGAACCCCATCCTTGCCGCCGATCTAGTAGGGTTCCTCATCCACATGAGAGATACTACAGTTTTCTTATAGACAATGGGAGCGAGGATTGCATCATGGAAGATGATGACCCAACTAGCTTCGAGCAGGCCATCACGAGTGGGGACTCTGTGAAGTGGCTGGATGCAATGCGATCTGAGATAGAATCCATGTACACCAACAAAGTATGGACTTTGGAAGTTGCTCCTGAAGGGGTAAAACCCATTGGGAGCAAGTGTATCTTTAAGAAGAAACTTGGTGTAGATGGAAAAGTGGAGACTTTCAAAGCTAGACTTGTTGCAAAGGGTTGGGTGTGGATTATGACGAAACCTTTTCTCCAGTGGCTATGCTTAAGTCCATTTGGATCTTACTTGCCATTGCTGCATACCATGACTATGAAATCTGGAAAATGGATATTAAGACCGCCTTTCTAAATGGTGATTTAGAGGAGTGCGTGTACATGACTCAGCCAGAGGGCTTTGTAGATAGTGGGAGCAGCGGAAAGGTGTGAAAGCTGCTTAAATCCATCTACGGGTTAAAGCAGGCATCGCGGAGTTGGAACATCTATTTTGATATTGTAGTCAAAGAGTTTGACTTCATCAAAAACGTAGATGAACCTTGTATCTATAAGGAGGTTGCAGAGAGTAAGATTGTCTTCCTCGTATTGTACGTGGATGACATACTCTTGATAGGAAATGATATTCCTATGCTGCACTCGGTCAAGCTCTTCTTATTACATAGATTCTCAATGAAAGATCTAGGTGATGCCTCCTGCATTTTGGGAATTAAGATCTATAGAGATAGATCTAAACGAATACTGGGATTGTCCCAATCTAGGTACATTGACACCATACTAAAGAGGTTTAGTATGGAAGAATCTAAGCGTGGGAACCGACCCACGATCTCTGGACTCACTCTCTCCAAAAAGATGTCTCCCAAGACTGATTTGGAGAGAGCTCGCATGCAAGAGATACCCTATGCTTCAGCAGTAGGCTCTATTATGTACGCGATGCTATGTACCAGACCCGATGTAGCATACTTACTAAGTGTAGTGAGTAGGTATCAAGAAGATCCAGGAGAGAGTCACTGGACAGCTGTGAAGAATATTCTCAAGTACTTGAGAAGGACTAAAGAGATTTTCTTGGTATATGGTAACGATGAACTACAGGTGGAGTCCTTTACCGATTCAAGCTTCCAAAGTAATAAGGATGACTCTAAGTCGCACCTGGGACTTGTCTTTACCCTAAATGGAGGGGCGGTTTGTTGGAAGAGTTCCAAATAAGAAACCGTGGCAGACTCGACGATGGAGGCTGAATACATCGCTGCCAACGATGCTGCCAAAGAGGCTGTCTGGATGAAGAAGTTCATCACTGAACTTGGTGTGGTTCCGTCCATTGAGCATCCAATACCTTTGTATTGTGATAACAATAGAGCTGTGGCTTTGGCCAAGGAACCCAGGTCCCATCAGAAGTCCAGACATATTCTGAGGCGGTATCACCTGATCCGGGAGATAGTTGATCGCCGCGAGATCGAGGTCAGGAAAGTTGACACGAAGGACAACACTGCGGATCCACTCACGAAGGCCATTCCCCAGATACAATTTGAGAGACTCTTCGGGATGTTGGGTATGAGATACTACAACAGCTGGTCTTAGTGCAAGTGGGAGATTGTTAGTTGTATATATGCCCTAGAGGCCATTATTGTACATATGATGTATATTATAGTGGATGCTTAGATATATATAGTGAGGACTTTCTTGCTCAATATGATAGTATGCTATCTAGTTTCACTTTGTCTTAACATGTTGACTTGTATTGGTTTACTGTCTTGCTCTTATATGTTGATAAAGACCTTAGGATATATACTTGACTACTGGGACTATGATGAGATCATACTAGTGGAGACAGGGTATTCAACGAGTACATCCTATAACTGTTTTTAGTCGAGGGTGTATCGAGACAGGGCATCGATACACCAGAGTAGACTAGCGTATACTCATCTTGACCCATATGATGGGCGATGGATGATCCCATATCCATTGGTGTTTGACATTAAAGATGGTGTGCGGGTGCTCAGTGGAGACTGGGTACACTGAACGGACTCGCCGAGAACTCCTAAATGGTATTATACCTATCGTGAGATAGCAGTTCTCCGGTGACACTGGTGCAGGTTAGTCTGTAGACCCAAGATCGTCATAGAGTCTAGTGTGATTCCCACTGTGCTTTGATTTCCACCTTACCGCGTCCAAGAGGGCATGCAAAACGGTGGCTTTTAGGTACAGTCCCGACTCACATGGAGGCAATGAGCGATAGGAGGGGTTTCGTCTCTCCCGGTATTGGGAGTTGATATTGCGCTGTGTTCGATTGGCTATAACTGGAAGTCCCTGGCCAGGGCTGATATGGAGTGCTACTGGTGAGAGTTATCAGTAGTTTCTCGACCTGTTATGAGCCTCACATCGACACGACTTATCGGTTACTGGGGTCTGACGTTTACCACCCCTAGACTTGATATGCGACATACCAGACAAAAAGACCGGACTGTACGGTAGTGTTACTGATTGGATTCATAGGAGAATGTACAGGCTTGCTTGTTGATCTTCTGATCGCTCAATACCTGGTTGGCTGTTACGTTTAGCTGACCGCTTGCAGCTTATGGGTGTTTGATATGATCATCACCTACTGCCGGCATATTGACGATTCTTTAGAGTCCTACACAGAGGTTTCCTAGCTCAGGCAAAATGGAGTAGGAGCACATATGTGATATGTGCGGGACCGAGAATAATACGATATAAGATACCGTATTCTATTCTCGCGATACGTGATATCGGCTGGGTATATGTGATATTGCCGGGTCATCGGTTCAAGTGTTGATTCGATGAATTGGTACATGTTATGTTAGTCGGTTATATGAAATATAGTCGGATTGTCGGATCAAGAGTTGATTTGATAATTTAATGTATAATTATATATATGTGATATATTACATTGCGTTAACTAATATAAGCTCGCTTTATTGATTCATTTTCTCACCGGATAATACATTGGTATATATGTGATATATGTTAATTGTATTATTTTCTTTTATTACATTATATATTATATATGTGATGTATAATATTGTAACATGTTAGGGTTACAAATGCAATATGGTTGTTGAGTTTAAACCAAGTTAGGGTTTGGATTAGGGTTAGCTTTTGGATGAAGCTTTCATGAAGCTTCATGAAGCTTTGACTTTTGTCATCTAGCTTTGATATTTTGTTATGATATTTGTTAACCCAACCCAAACTCTTAACTCATGGTTTATTCTCTACAAGGGTTAAGCCACTCATTCTTAACCTAGGGTTGCAATTGTAACCATAACACCAATTTCATTATTCATCACAAAAAGTTTTGCTTCTTCTTCTTCTTCTTCTTCTTCTTCTTCTAGTTCTTGAAAAAGCTTCACTAGCTTTTGTGTTTGTGATGATAAATGGTGAGAAATTGAAAACAAAATAGAGCAAAATTCCTACATCATCATCCTCATCTATTCTAGCAACTTAGATTAGGGTGTTCCCTTCTCTAATTATTTCATTAGTGAGGTGTAAGCTTGGGTTAGAGATTCTTCAAGGTAGATCATCTTGGATCATGAAGACTTCAAGCAAGATGCATCATTCACCTCATGGAGCCTCCTGAGAGTCGGACTTCTTGATGATCGCAGCGAAGGGACCTCAACACGGAGCTTATGAAGTGAAGCAACGGACTACAAAGATTGTAATCCCTATTTCTTTACTTCTTTGTATGTGATACAAACTTGTTACCCTAGAATTTCTAGTAAAGATTCATGGTTTGCTTGCTTTGCACCTCTCTAAATTTTAAAGTGGCATGAGTGATGCTACCAAACCCTAGACTAGGTGCAAGGGAAGCCCAACATTAACTATGAGATCTGGCAGGTAGATGACTATAACGTCAAATTGGATTTAGAAGTGAACGTGTATATGACTCTGCCAGAGGGTTGTTGTAGTCAGTGAGAGCAACGGAAGCGTGGTGGACAACTTGCTTATGTCTATTTATAGACTAAAGCAGGCATAACGGAGATGGAACTTCTATTTTGATGTGACAACCATAGTATTAGAATTCATCAAAACAACAGATGATCCTGGTAAGAAGGTTGTAGGGAGTACTATCCTGGAATCTCGATGACATGATCCGGATAAGAAGTGATGTTCCTATACTACAATCGGTCAATCTTTGGATGTCACAGGAGTTTTTCCTCTCACGATATGGATAATGATGCTTTTGCGTTGAATGTAGTAAGCGGATATATTCCAATCTTGAAGAAACAAAAGGAAGTAGTAAAGAATATAAGATGATGTTCTTGGGATATAGTAATTGCAGCCTACTAATTAATCGTGAAAAAATGTTTGTAGAATAACTTTAATCAATAACGGTGTCGCATGTAGCTATCCGAGATGAGTACGGGTCGTCCTTAGGGATTCGTGGAACTTTTAATCTTGTTTTAGACATGTTGATTAGAAAAGAGGAAGGAGAATAGAGAATAATGAAGAATAGATTCTAGATCTATGGTAAATATGGATGTAGAATATATTTTTCAGATCTAGTTTAAATAAGTATATAAAATATATAAGAAGAAGGCTTATAAGGTTCGTTAGGATTTAGTAGTCATAGATGAATAATAAAAATTACTCCTTTTATCTATTGATAGATTTAAAAATGGATTGATAGTGATGAATGAGAATTAGGGTTCTTGGAAGATACTAGGGTTTCCACAATATTGACTCTTGTCCTTTCATTGATCTCTATTCATGTTTAGCCCTTAACAAAACAATTGTTAATCTAATCTCAAATCGCGGTCGAGACTAGTAATAAATTGGTAGCGTGCCCGATTAGGATGTTAACGATTCTTTTGCTAAAATTTATAAACTTCATAAGACTTAAAAGAAGTTCAAATATTTTCTCATCTATTGTTCTACCTAATCCTACGAACCCTAGCAAGTTAGGAATTACTCACGCATGTTGTGAGAAAAAGAAGAAAGGATAGAGAATGAGATCATAATTAAAATGCAGAAAGTAAAAATACAAAAAATAGGTAATTAAACAAAATGATCTACCTTTATTAATCAACTTCACAAGTACAAATCCTTCGAATTTAGATTACAAGAGGAAGAAGTTGCTCTCGATCTCTGCCTTGTAGAAAGTAGACTCTCCGTCGATTTTCACGTTGCCCTATCACGTCGAATCGTAGACCTGTCGTGGATCTTTTGTTCTTTGACGGTGGTTTGCTTAGTGTAAAGGTGATGATTTTTAACTCTAGCCCTCGGTCCTTTATATAGCCCTCAAATCAGAAATCCTAAATCTCATAGGTTTAGATTTTCCATAAAGATCCACTTTCCAAGTTTTCAGATCCTACGATTTTATTGGCAGATTTTTGATCCTGACATCTTGAATATCTTGATCTCTTAACCAGAGCTAAATCTGCACAAAATCTCCATGAATAATGTTAGTAATATTTATTAAATTAGAGAGAGTATTTTAATTACTTTATATGGTAATAAATCTTTAAGAAACTTGCTTAAGAATATTTGATATGATATGCATCTTTTAATTACTAAAATATTATGCATATATTTTGAAATATTATTCTAACCATTTGTATGATATTATATCTTTTAGGAATCTTGATTAGAATATTTGATATGATATGCATATTTTAATTACCAAAATATTATATAAATATTATATGCATATATTTTCCTTCATAATGTTAATTATAATATATAAACATATGGTAAATAGTATTTTGCAGATAAACCTAAATATGTTCTATATTTATAATAAACACCTTTAAATATTTAAGAAAAGTAAGAAAAATGTCATATCAAATGTGCAATATTTTTGACTGAACAAATACCCTCAAACATAACTTTGATCGTTCCGAGCAAACTTGTTATTTAAGAGAGGAAGAAATATGAAAAAGAAAAACCTAGCACACTTTCATAGTTAATCATGATTGCACCGAGCACGTGCAACAAGCCTTTAAACCTCTTATTGTCCCTAGTAGGAGGAGTGTTGTCTCCTGAGGGTTTTCAGCGGATTACACCCATAAAATCCCATAATAAAAGAAAGATGGTGGAAGTTACATATAAAGATATGAACATATAAAAGAAAGAACATGAAAAGAAGAGTTTCCAACTACACTAGATTTTCGGTTGCCATGAGCCGTATCTTAATGGTCGTGAAAAGATATTAGAAATCACATTATCTCTTAATAAAACACCGCCTTTTGTCTTCCACCCTACCTTTTATCCAAACATCGATCATATACCCCTACGTGCGTGTAAAACACATCCCTACACTTAGAGAATTCAATTCAAACTATCATACTCTTATCCATCTTTCAAAGTACTTTATAATCGGTGAATTTATTAGATGGAATTGCTCACACGTTCTTCATGCGACCGTTAATACTTCTTGAGGTATTAACCAAACGATTACAAAATGTGCTCGCGCATTTAGACGTAATTCCTCGTCTTGCAACACCTAAGGCTTAGCAGTGGCTCCCAAACCAGTTGGTCTAAGGCACTAGGTGATAAAGCACCCTCGCTATATTTTTTTATGCTGCCTTAAGTAATTAAAAAACCAGTGTTCAATTTTTTTCACCACTTTTACTTTTTTTTTTATATTTTTTTTATTTTTCATACTAAGACTTTTAGACAAGAGCATTTCAAGATATCCTCTATTATCCTAAGTTTCGTGATGTGTGTAAGTGTGTATAGTAGGGTATCAACGTTCAAATGTTTAGACCCAAGAATAGAGACTATTTTTCAGACTTATTTTTATCCTTAGAATAGCAATTTCCTTTATCTTACTACCCTTGGGACAACGGCTCATAACTACTTATTACTACTTTTGTTTAAGAAAACATATAATTTTCTTGATTTTGTCAAACTATTCCTATCTATCATATGTAAATTTTCACTTCCAAACTTTCATTATCAATTTTTTTGTGCTTATATATAATATAATGAAAAATAATGCGTAAATAAGCACAAGCCTTCCCCAAACCTGTTTGCAGCAGTGTCCTTACTGATGTCATCTGTTAAGCTCAAAAAACTTGTAGACTTGGGAGGAAAAGTTAGTAACGGGGATATGAATAAATGACAGTGAAATCCTTCCCCAAACTTATTTGTGGCTCACAATTTTGTAAAAAATTTTCTTTTCGTTCAAGAGCCAAAAGATTTTTCTTCTCCCAAACGTGAGTAAAATAGTATTAAGCATTTAAAATTATGAGGGGGTTAAAGTTATTGGTCAAAGTAAAGCCTTATAAAGACCAAAAGTCAACACCAACCATTCAAATATTTTATCGATGTAACGCACTGGTTAGTGGATGATCAGAGATTTGAAAAAGTATGGAGGTAGGAGGCAGTATGGTTTACGTCTCGGTTGATAAAGACGAAACAGTTTCGGTGAATGAAAAGGAGAATGTGAATGATTAGGAATGGGAAGAATAGTCACATTCTCGTATGGGATAAGAAGAATCGGTGGTGGTTCAACTTCTTCAGGTGGATGTTGATTAATCACAAATCCGTGTCGTTTAAGAATGCGAGTTCGTCGGCGAAAATATTTTTGAAACTTTCATCGGTAGTCCGATTGAACGTTTCAATGTCAATAAATGTCGCGCCAGAATTCAACACACTTGATTTGTCAAAAATTATGGAGGTAGGAGACTCGAAAAACTCATCTACCTCATTCTCAAAAGTATCTAAATCAAGTTGTCTTTCTAGAATTATCGAACTTGAAATATCGGATTGTGATTCATCAACACTTGCTAAAATTAAAGGAAGATTAGATGAAGAACCAGAGAAAATGGGTGATGAAATGGGTAAACAGATTTGGGTGTCGAGTATTGCTGAACCAGATGTGGAAAATGAAGGCTGAATTTCGTTCTGCTTTTCGGTCATACATTTATCATCAATTTCGAGACGCATATGGGGTTCGGGAAAAACAATTAAAGGTTCGAGATGATGTTCACACGGAGGTGAAAGGACATGATGAATTGGTGAGAAAAACTTATCCAAAACTGTGGGTTCATCATTCAAAATATCCCTAGCATCAATATCCTCAATCAAGTGAAGGTTAAAATTCTCAAACACCTCATCAAAAGCAGGGTTTTCAATCAATTGTGGTTCTAGAGTGGAGGTGTAGAGATCATAAGGATTGGGTGTTGTTTCACTTGAAATGGACTCCTCACAATCGGGTAAATCAAATACTACAAAGTCGCACAACTCATTAAACATTCTATCTTCAACCGGTGAATCATTTGGTGTACTCGATAGATCTGTGAAACTGGAGTTTTGGATTTCAATTTGGGATGGGGAGGTTTGATTTTTAAGGGTGCTCTCTCTCACTATCCAAATTCTCAATTTGTCCTATGGCCGTATCATACGTTGGAAAATTTTGAGCTTGTTCGAAACTAGTTGCTCATTCGTTTTGTTGTATGAGGGCAGCCATGGACGCATTCAATTCCTCTATGGCGCGGACCGGCGCTACCCGATTTCTTCCACGGTCCGTTCAAAACTAGACATGGGTCGGTAAGGGATTTCAGCAGAAGATTGAAATTCTTGTGGAAAGGTAAAACTCCCAAATGATTGATTAGAAGAATTTTCTAGAGAAGGTATAAAAGTCGAGTAGGATTGATAGGAATCGAATGGTTGTAAAAATTGGACAGGAGTAGGATCAACATTGTTATAAGAAGAATATTGATATTGGTTAGTTGGTTGGCGACTGGCAACATATATCATATACGCCGCAAAACGAGTAGAAATATCTTCCTTAGAAAGTGATGGTGTTTGTTGACGGTTTGATCGGATTGAAACTTTGGCCGTTAGCCTTCGCTATATGCTCAGCGATGGACATGCGTTTAGGAGTTTCCTCACACGCTTTAAATGGAGTATCAACATAAGAAGATATAGAATTTTGATGCGGTTGATAGGACCTGGAGTGAGATGTCTAGCTCTTTCTTTCCGCTTGCTCTATCCGATCTCTTAAAGACATGTTAGAGTCGGATGGTATACCGAAGCGATTACAAAAACAAGAAATATCTGGTTCTGGATAGTAAAGCTCGGCAAGAGTTCTTCCATTTGGGTTAACCATTATAAGAAGAAAAGAGGAAGGGGAAAAATTTAAGCTCTATTTGGATTGTTTTGTTTTGAAAGAAGGACCTGAGGGTTGACTCAACAAATCATAAAATTCATAAGCAACCCTAGAACTAAGGTCACCTAGGTCAAGCACTAGATCGCTCCTACACTTCCAAAGGACAAGCCGCATGATCAATCATCTACCACCTCTTTATTACTCTTGTGGTCAAGTAAATTCCAGGTAAGTGGGAGGTATCCGCTATACGAATCACCGAAAATAGCGGGCCTAATTAAGTAACCACTTGCCTTAGACACACTTGCCTTAGACACCACAAAAGTAATGCGGATAAGCGATAGATTACCCATGACCTTCCTCTGTCCTAATTGAGCGCAACGGTCCTTACAGTTTTCGTCTAGATATTTTTAAATTAATGTAAGGTGATGCGGATGCTCGTTTTGTGATTTGTGGGGCCTAGGAAGGGTGATGAAATCCCCACCTAATCTGAATTGTGGTCTTTCTCCTTAAAGTTTGTATTAAAAATATGCAAAAACAAACCAATTACAAAACACGCAAAAAAATTTGTGAGCGGTGATATTTTGCAAAGAATCTGGCAGAAAAATATATTATTGGATTTTTCAGAGGAGAGAGAAAGAGATAGGAAAGTTACCAGAGAAGTTTGGAACCCTAATTCCCCAACTATGCCGCGGATCTGCCGCCAAAATGGACTTGTTGCCGTGGTTCCGCCACGGAGTTGAGAGATCTTTTAAAAAAAATTTCTACGGTTGCCTCCCTTGCTCCTCTGGTCCTCTCAGAAAGTCTCTGAATCTTTATCTCCTCGCTACAGTGACTCCAGATATCCTTGCAAAAATCGCACACTAATCGTTAAATACGCAAGATACGGTTCTGTTTTATTTTTATGATATGGATTGAATAAGAATTCAACACGAATAGTAAGAAAAAAATTACGCACGTATCCCCGGCAACGGCACCATTTGATTGATCGTGAAAAAGTGTTTGTAGAATAACCGCAATCAATAACGGTGTCGCGTGTAGCTAGCCGAGATGAGTACGGGTCATCCTCAAGGATTCATGGAACTTTTAATCTTGTTTTAGATGTGTTGATTAGAAAAGAGGAAGGAGAATAGAGAATAGTGAAGAATAGATTCTAGATCTATGGTAAATACGGATGTAGAATATATATTTTTCAGATCTACTTTAAATAAGGATATAGAATATATATGAAGAAGGCTTGTAGGGTTCGTTAGGATTTAGTAGTCATGGATGACTAATAAAGATAACTCTTTTTATCTATTGATAGATTTAAAACTAGATTTATAGCGATGAATGAGGATTAGGCGTCTTGAAAGAAACCATGGTTTCCACACTATTGACCCTTGTCCTTTCATTGATCTCTATCCATGTCTAACCCTTAACAAAACAATTATTAATCTGATCTCAAATCGCGGTCGAGACTAGCAATAAATTGGTTGCGCGCCCGATTAGGATGTTAACTATTTTTTTGCTAAAGTTTATAAATTTCATAAGACTTAAAAGAAGTTAAAATATTTTCTCATCCATTTTTCTACCCTAATCCTACGAACCCTAGCATGCTAGGAATTACTCACGCATGTTGTGAGAAGAAGAAGAAAGGATAGAGAATGAGATCATAATTAAAATGCAGAAAGAAAAAAAATTCAAAAAATAGATAATTAAACAAAATGATCTACCTTTATTAATCAACTTCACAAGTATATATCCTATGAATTTAGATTACAAGAGGAAGAAGTTGCTCTCGATCTCTGCCTTATAGAAAGTAGATGCTCCGTCGATTTTCATATCGCCCTATCACGTTGAATCGTGGACCTGTCATGGATCTCTTGTTCTTTTACGGTGATTTGCTTAGTGTAAAGGTGATGATTTTTAATTTTAGCCCCCGGTCCTTTATATAGCCTTCAAATTAGAAATCCTAGATCTCATAGGTTTAGACCTGCCATAAAGATCCACTTTCTAAGTTTTCAGATCCTACGATTTTATTGGCAGATTTTTGATCCTGACATTTTGAATATCTTGATCTCTTGACCTGAGCTAAATTTGCACAAAATCTCCATGAATAATGTTAGTAATATTTATTAAATTAGAGAAAGCATCTTAATTACTTTATATGGAAATAAATTTTTAAGAAACTTGATTAAAAATATTTGGTATGATATGCATCTTTTAATTACTAAAATATTATGCGTATATTTTGAAATATTATTCTAACCATTTGTATGATATTATATCTTTTATGAATCTTGATTAGAATATTTGATATGATATGCATCTTTTAATTACCAAAATATTATATAAATATTATATGCATATATTTTCCTTCATAATGTTAATTATAATATATAAACATATGGTAAATAGTATTTTGCAGATAAACCCAAATATGTTCTATATTTATAATAAACGCCTTTAAATATTTAAGAAAAGTATGGAAAATGTTATATCAAATGTGCAATATTTTCGACTGAACACCTCCTACAGGAGACCATTACCGTTTCTGGCTTCTAAGTTGACCTGGATGACAGAGTTATTAGTTTACCCTCTTATGAGGTGCAATATGTTGGAAGGGATTCTAAGCAGGATACTAAGGTGGACTTGGTGCTGGGTGCAAATTACGGTCAGCGCAGTATACAGTCTAAGAAGTTTGTTGGATATAGATGTTCATTTATGAACTTGGTCCCATCAGCTATCCAGACAAGTTCTAAGGCAGGTATCGATCATTTCGTGAGATAGTTGGCCTCTGCGAAGTTGAGATATAGAGAGATAAATATAGAAATATTGTTGTGGATCCACTCACTGAGACTATTTCTCGAACATGGTTGTTTCTCAAACTCGGTTTGCGAAACTGATTAGTAAATAAAGTGGATATTCAGTAGCACACGAGCTGTGGGTATGCGATACCGCAATAGTTTGCTTTAAGTGCAAGTGGGAGATTGTTGGTTATAGTGCCCTCAAGGCAATTATTGTAATTGCTGGTAGGCGATTATGGTAATTGAGGGAGGACCTATACGGGTAGAACAATTTTACTCGAGATGATAGTATGCTATCTGGTTTATTTTTATCATCATGCACATGTCTCATGTGGTATCACGGATTGCTATTACATGTTGATAGAGCCCATAGGATTCTTAATTGACTACTAAGCTTATGATGGAGAACATACTAGTGAGGTCTGGGTAGTCCATAAGCACATCCTTAAATGTCCCTAGTCATTGGATTATTGAGACTGGGCATCAATACTCCAGAGTAGACTAGTTTGTACGTTTCTTATTCCCGATAGGGGAGGTGGCCGGTTTCGCAGCCATTGGTGTACGACACCAAAGATTGTATACAGGTGCTCATTAAGGTATGAGTTACGCTGGACGGACTCACCGAGAACTATCTAGATGGTATTATACCTACAGTCAGATAGTTGTTCTCTGGTGACATGAGTACAGGATAGTCTGTTGACCTAAGATCGTTATTTGTCTTGTATGAGTTTCTAATGTACTTTGATTACTGCCCTACCATGGCTTTACCGAGTCATGCAAACAGATTTTAGTTGGGTACCGTCCCAAACCGTATAGAGGCAGCGAGCAGATCAAGAGGATTTGTCTCTCCCGGTATATGGAGTCAATGTCGCGCTGTATGCGGTTAGCTAATACCATAAGTGTTGGATATTAATTAATCTAAAGTATTGCACATTGAATGGATATTTTCCCTACTATTGTTAAGTATTATTTATTGTAAATATAAAACATATGTGGGTTTATTTGTAAAAAGTTTATTATCGTACGTTTCTACATCATAATTAACATAATTAGGGAAAATATATGCATATAATATTTAAATGAAATATTAGTAATTAAAATATGCATATCATATCAAATAATTCTAATCAATATTCTTAAAGATATTATATTATTTAAATGATTGGACTAATATCTCAAAAATATAAAATGCTACTAAACACTTTGATTTGAGATATTGTGCAGATATTAGCTCAGGTATAGAATCCAAGCAAGAGATCCAAGTCAAATCGGGATATCAGAACCGAATCTGCCAAAATATAGAAGAAAATCGAGAGATCTAGCAATGGAAGAGACCCAGAGTATTATTTTCAGAATATAAACATCAAAAGGATCTCTACATGTCAACAAAAGAGACCAGAAGAAATATCCAATCCTGATTCCAATATGTTGCGGCGGAAGGGCGGCCAAACATGGCAAAACGCGGTGGATCCGCGGCTCATTGGTAGCCGTCAGATGTGAGATTTTGTGGCTTGGATCGTAATTATATATTCTCATATATGTAATTTAGGGTTTCTAGTTTCAAATACTATATAAAGTACCGAGAGCTCTACATACAAAATTATCATCGAAAAGATCAAAAGATCCAAGAGATCCACGTATCCGAATGATCATCATCTATTCATCTACCTCTAACAAGAGAGAGATCTAGAGAAAAACTAGGGTTCTTGTAATCGATTTTCTAAGGAGAATTATAAATGCAATAGTTGATTAATAAAGGTAATTTTTAGTTTTAATTCTCTTTGCATTTATTTTCCGCATTTAATTTCTGCACTTACTTTTCTGCATCTTCATTATATTTTCATTCACCTTCATTCTTTCTTCTAAGTTAACCATGAGCGTGTAATTCCTAGCTTGCTAGGGTTTGTAGGATAGGGTAGGATAATGAATGAGAAAACCTTTTAACTTCTTTTATACATTTTAAAATTTATAAAATTTAGCAAAATAAATATTCGCCTCCTTATCGGGCGCACTATGAATTTTTTGATAGTCTCGACTACGATTTGAGATAGGTTCAACACTTGTTTTGTTAAAGGCTAAACATGAATAGGATTAATGCAAGGACAAGGGTTAGTAGTGGGAAACCCAAGTTTCCTTCAAGAACCCTAATCTACATTCATCACTATCGCATTAGTTTTAAACTATTAAAAGATAAAAGGTGTCATTTTTAATTATTCATCTATTACTACTAACTCTTATGAACCCTACAAGCTTTTTTATTATAAATTTTATATCCGTATTAGAATATAATGACAAACAATCAACCATCTTTCATCAACTCTTCTAAAGCAAGAAAAGAGTTCACGTTTTCTTGCGGACGGCCTGTACTCATCGCGGCTAGCTACTAGCGGCACCGTCTTGATTGCGGTTATTTATAAAACACCTTTTCGTATACGATCAATCAAATGGCGCCGTTTCCGGGGAAACGGTTGTAATTTTTTTCTTGTTATTCGGATTGATTTCTTATAAAATCCAGCAACATAAAATTAAACGAGAACCAAAACCACATTTTGTGTGTCTAACGATTATTGTGCGAGTTTTGTTAGGGAATCTGGAGTAACTAAAGCAAGGAAACAGAGATTCAAAGACTTTCAATGTGGACCAGAGGAGCATAGGGGTGCTCAGAAGAAAAAAAAAGCAGAAGATCCTCTAAGGAGGCGGCGGAACCGCGGCAGTTTGGTGGAATTGGGCCCCCAAAATACTCAGGTACTCCCATATTATCTTTCTTTCTCCTCTAAAGCTCAAATAATCTGATTTTAGCTGCAGGTTCTTTTCAAATATTGCCGCTCAAAAATCTTTTTGCGTATTTTGATTTCGGTTTGTTTTTGCATATTTAAACCGGACTTTAAGGGGAAATAAATCCAAACTCAGATTAGATGAGGATTTCATCACCCTTCCTAGGTCCCACAAATCACAAAACGAGCATACTATCACCATACATTAATTAAAAAATATCTAGACCTAGCTCCTAAGGACTGTCTCGCTCAATTAGGACATAGGAGTGTCATGGATAATCTATCGCTTATCCGCATTTCTCTTATAGTGTCTAAGTAAGTGTGACTAAGGAAAGTGGTTACTTAATTAGGCCCGCTATTTCATTAATTCGTATAGCGGATACCTCCCACTTACCTGGCCACAAGAGTGATAAGGAGGTGGTAGAGGATTGATCTTACGACTTGTCCTTTAGAATTCTAGGAGCGGTATAGTAACTTGACCTAAGTGACTCTAGCTCTAGGGATTGATTATGCATTTTGTGATTTGTTGAGTCAAGTCTCACGTCCGACATTTTTCAAAAAAAACCCACTTAAAAATCATTCTCACACACGTTGCCACGTATGCTAAACCCGCCTAGTGCATGATTGGTTGGACATAGGATTCTAGTGCTCCTCTTTTTCGTATTTTTTCTATCGACTCCGAAGTCGGTACTTCTTCATCTTCTATCTCTCCTCCACCCACCACATTTCCTGAGATGGACGTATCTCCATCAGATTTTAACAACACCACCCGTAGGTGCGCAGAATCCACCACACATCTCTCTTCAAGAAAGATGCTACCCTGTACGCGGGCCCCTTCCTACTTGTCTGTCTCTTCCACCAGCCAAAGGGGATAATTTTGAAATTAAACCCCACTTCATCAACTTGTTGCTCAAATTTCACGGGCTTGAATCAGAAGACGCATACGTTTTTATAACCAAGTTTGAAAACGTATGTACGATGATGAGCACAACCCGAATTTCAGGGGATGCACCACGATTACATCTTCTCCCTTTTACCTTGTGTAATCTAGCACAAAAATGGATTTATAGCACTTCCGCACATTCTATCGCTAAATGGGATGAATTCATTATAGTATTTCTTAAGAAATTCTATCCGCATCACAAGACCGCCCGTGTTCGAAGCGAGATTAACCACTTTACCCAAGTTCCCAATGAACCATTTTGGAAATATTTTGAATGGTTTAAAGATCTTCTTATCTAATGCCCTCATCACGGAATCGATAGATGGCAACTTTGCCGAATTATATATGAGGGTATTAATCCAGCCACGAAACAAATCTTGAAACCATTTGTCAATATCATTTCATGTCAAAAGACGATGGCGAAGCTTGGCAATTTCTGGAAGATCTCGCCGAACGTACATTACAGTGGGAGAGCACTAGACCTACATCGTCTTCATCTAGGGTAGGTATCATCAGCTCGATATTTCTATCGCAGTAAAAGCCGAAATGGCCGCGATACAAAAGAAACTCGAAGCTATAGAAAACAAATTCTCGTCAGCCTCCCTTAACCAAGTTATGCTCCCCAAAACCGTGTGTAGTTGCTATTTTGATCCATCACACTTAACGGAAGAATTTCCATTGAATCCTCCATCTCAAGGTCAAGTACAAACCAATGCTGCTTTTCAGCAACGACCTAGAAATGATCCTTATTCCTCCATATACAATCAGGGATGGAGGAATCATCCTAATTTTGCTTAGAACCAAAACCAGACTCAAACTCAAAATCAGTTCCCAAGCCAAAATAACTATCAAAGGTTTCCCCCACAGCAAGAACAGCCACCACAACAAAGTCAACAACCCTTTCAACCACAATCTTTCCAAAATTCGGCCAACAACTTTGTCCCTTATAATAATTCTTTCCAACCACAGACTAATACTCCAACGGCCGGTACCGAAAAAACCTCTGCACTCGAAAGAAGCCGGGAAACGTTTATCAAACACTCCACACAAACGACGGCTAATTTAACTTCTTCTATCCAAATGTTAGTATAACACACTGCTTCCCACGGTGAAAGCATAAAATCGATCGAAGCATAAATTGCACAGATAAATACTGCAATGAGTGAAAAGAGACTTCCATCTCTAGCTCTACCAAATCCCGGCCACTCACAAAGCACAAACATCGCCTTTAACCAACAAAATCATAACGTGAGTGCCGTAACTACGTTGAGATCGGGAAGAGTGCTGAACAATAATGTTGATGAACAAGTTGATGATGATGAGTCAGATGAAACCCCGGCTACTACTTCTAATCCTATTTCGTCTAGTCCACCATCTTCTTCTGAGCCTATTCTCTGCTCTTCACTAGGCTCAAATGCTCAGCCCACTTCCTTGAATAAACTACTACCTCAGACCATCCAAAATCCAATTTTGGGATCTATTCCATCCCCACAAATTTCTCCTCAAATGCTGGACCCAACCCTTATTGATAAAGCTCCCTTTCCAAATAGGTTGAGGGCCAACAAACCAAATGCACAAATGGAGAACTTTATGGAAATGTTTAAGCAAGTTAATATAAATATTCCTTTCCTAGATGCTATTCAACAAGTTCTGTATTATGTGAAAATCCTTAAGGACTTGTGCACTAGGAAGAGGAAAACTCAAGTACTTAAAAAGGTTTTCATAACAAGCAATGTGAACACTGCTTTTACCCAACAATTGCCCAAGAAACATAAGGATCCCGGTTGTCCTATAATATCTATAACTATTAGGGGCAAAAACATCAATTGCGCTCTACTCGATCTAAGTGCTAATGTTAATTTTCTCTCGTATTCTGTTTATGAGCAACTAGGTATAAAAGAGTTGAAACCTGCGCACTGCACTCTCCAGATGGCTGATTGATCAATCACTCACCCTAGGGGTGAGCTAGAGGACGTGTTAATCGAAGTTGGGGAATTTATATTCCCTGTGAACTTTATAGTTTTAGATACACAGCCTGTGGCGAACCCACGGAACCAAATCCCGATAATTCTTGGTTGCCCTTTTCTAGCAACTTCCAATGCTGTAATCAATTGTCGTAACGGTTCTATAAACACATCCTTTGGGAAGATGAAAATTGAGCTTAACATCTACAGGATAGGAAGTCAACCCTCTGAACCTTTTGCTCATCAATTTGACATATGTTCTGTCAACGAGATAGCTTTCGACAACTGCGAAGTTGAGAAACTTTGCTATAATGATTTCGACGCCATTGGCGCGTCATTGTTTGATCCAGCAAATTATTATACGAGTGAGGACCCTTCAGTCGACAAGTCCATCTCCGAGTTCGAATCCTTTGACTTGTCGCAAAAGTTAGTTGATCTTTCCGAGTCAATCTCTTACGCTGGTTATGAACCTCTTAAAGAGTCCAAGTATCATTTCCTTACCCTATCTTCTATCGTCTCTCCGCCGACACTAGATCTTAAGCCACTACCGCCTCATCTTAAATATGTATATTTAGGTGAGAATGAGTCTTTGCCCGTTATCATATCAGCTTCTCTAGCTTTAGAGCAATTGAAAGCTCTTTTGTCAGTTTTGAGATCGAATCGCCAAGTTTTTGGTTGGACAATGGCGTACATCAAAGAGATTAGTCTCTTGATTGTTGAACATCATATATATTTGATAGATGAAGCCAAATCGGCCCGAGACCCACAAATACGGTTGAATCCCGTCATGAATGAGACAGTAAATAAAGAAATCGTCAAATGCCTAGATAATGGTATAATTTACGCAATATCTGATGGCCAATGGGTAAGTCCTATTCATGCGGTCCCTAAAAAGTCTAGCATCATGGTCATAACTAACGAGGCTAATGAGTTGATTCAAACACGCACCCAAACTGGGTGGCGGGTATGTATTGATTATAGAAAACTCAATACCGCAACGAGGAAAGATCACTTCTCTCTACCATTCATTGACCAGATGTTGGAACGATTAGCCGGGCATGAATACTACTGTTTCTTGGACGGATACTCCGGCTATAACCAGAATTCTATCGCTGAAAAGGATCAAGATAAGATAACTTTTACTTTTCCTTTCGGTACTTATGCTTATAGACGCAAGCCCTTTGGGTTATGCAATGCTCCCGCTACGTTTCAGTGGTGTATGATGGGGATATTCTCAGACATGGTCGAGAATTTTATGGAGATATTTATGGACGATTTCTCCATATTTGGGGACTCCTTTGAGGAATGCCTACGTCATCTTGATGCCGTTCTTACCCGCTGTAAGGATAAGAATTTAACTTTGAATTGGAAAAAATGTCATTTCATGGTTCAAGAAGGTATTGTCCTTGGGGATATCATTTCACAAAAAGGTATTGAGGTAGACAGCGATAAAATAAATGCCATCCATAACCTTCCTCCTCCCAAATGCGTCAAAGATGTACGATCCATTATTGGTCATGCAGGATTTTATAGGCGATTCATTTAGGACTTTAGCAAAGTTGCTAGACCCTTAACTCTTCTCTTAGCCAAGGATAGAACATTTCACTTCGATTCGGATTGCGTGGCTGCTTTTGAACCACTTAAAAATTCCCTCAGTACAGCCCCCGTTCTATCATCTCCGGACTGGAATCAACCTTTCGAGCTTATGTGTGATGCATCCGATTTTGCTATTGCTGCAGTCTTAGGACATCACATTGATAAGATGCCATATGTAATTTACTATGCAAGTAGGACCTTGAACGATACACAAATGAATTACACAACTACCGAGAAAGAACTCTTGGCAGTTGCATTTGCATTAGAAAAATTCATGCCCTACTTGATTGGCTATCCAGTAGTAGTTTACATCGATCATTCCACCCTATGATATCTTTTATCGAAGAAGGATGCTAAATCTAGGCTAATACGGTGGATCCTCTTGTTACAAGAATTTGATCTTGTCATACGAGACAAGAGCGGATATGAAAACGTCGTAACCGACCATCTTTCACGTCTTTCTTCTTTGCCAACGTTGACCTTGCCTATAAACGATTCCTTTCCTGACGAACAGCTCTTGACCATATCCTGCGAACCTTGGTTCGTGGATATTATGAATTATTTAGTAACGAGACTTCTACCCAGCGAATGGTCAAAACAAGACAATCACCGATTTCTATCCCAAGTAAAATATTTTTACTAGGATGAACCTTATCTGTTTAAGTATTGTCTCGATCAAATCATTCACCAATGTGTCCTTAATAATTAATTCAAGAGTGTATTGTCTTTCTGCCATGACCAGGCATGTGGCGGTCACTTTGGTCCAAGTAAAACAGCGGAAAAAGTTTTGCAATGTGGTTTTTATTGGCCAACATTATTTAAAAATGCATATGATCATTGCAACACTTATTCACGGTATCAACACATGGGTCGGATTTCACGGAGAAATGAGATGCCACTCCAACCTATCTTGATTATGGAGATATTTGATATTTAGGGAATTGATTTTACGGGCCCATTTCACAACTCTTTTGGGAATTTATACATCTTATTAGCGGTTGATCGCGTCTCTAAATGGGTGGAAGCTGTACCATGTCGCACTAATAACAACAAGGTTGTTATTAAGTTTTTTAAAGATTTTTTCGCGATTTAGACACCCTCGCGCTATAATTAGCGACAATGGGACGCATTTCTGTTATCGGTCTTTCGAGATTTTGATACGGAAATATTCAATCAACCACAAGCTTTCTACGCCATATCATCCCCAACCGAGCGGGCAAGCTGAAATCTCTAATAGATAGATCAAACAAATTTTGGAGAAAACGGTTTCTAAGAACCATAAAGATTGGTCCACCAAATTGACGGATGCTCTTCGGACATTTCTTACCGCTTATAAGACTGATCTTGGCATGTCTCCTTCCCGATTAGTGTTTGGGAAGGCTTGTCACCTTCCTGTCGAGATCGAACATAAAACAATATGGGATATCAAAGAACTTAACTGTGATTTTGATCAAGCCAGCAGCTATCGGAAGCTGCAATTAAATGAGCTAAGCAAACTTCACGATAAAGCTTATAATAATGCGGTTATAGTAAAGAACCGGACAAAAGTGTTCCATGACAAAAACCTTTTGAGAAAAACTTTCACACCGGGACAACAAGTCCTTCTTTACGATTCCCGTCTCCACCTTCATCCGAGTAAGCTAAAATCTCGTTGGAAATGACCTTTTGTGGTGTAGTATGTGTACCCGCACGGTGCAGTGGATATAGAAAATGTTAAAAACGGTTCTATTTTTAAAGTAAATGATGATAGATTAAAACCATACTTTTTTGCTGACCCAGCGGAGGAGCTTCTATTCCTACAGGAGATGCATTATCACAACTAACTTTCCTCCGTCTCTCCTCCATATTTCGGTAACACTGTTTCATCTAAGAGTGGAGGTGAGTATAAAAAAATATAACTGAATATCTGTGCGTACCAAAGAACAAGTTTGGGGTAGTTTTTCATTTAACTATTATTTTACCCCTATTATTTTCCTCCCAAATCTACAGGTCTATACGCTCAAAGAACAACATCAGTGAGGACACTACTGCAAACAGATTTGGGGGGAAGGTTTGAATTTACTGAAATATCATTTGGCACTAGGCACTATATATATAAAAAAAATATGTATGAATGAAAATTTTCTTGGAATGAAAGTTAGAAAGTGAAAAATAAATATGAAAAATAGGAAAAGATTTAAGAAATGCAAGAAAATTAAATATTTTAAAACTATACTAGTAATAGGTGGTCATGAGCTGTTGTCCTAAGGGTTAGTAAGATGAAGAGAATCACTAATCTGAGGATAGAAATAAGTCTGAAAAATAGTCCCTATTCTTAAGACCAAACATCTGAATGTTGATACCCTACTATACGCACTTGCACACATCTTGAAACTTGGGACAGTAGAGAATACCTTGAAATGCTCTTGTCTAAAAGCCTTAGTATGAAGGAAAAAAGTATATAAATCAAAAAAATATAAATGACACATAAAATATAAATAGTGAAGAAAAATGAACACTGGTTTTGTAATTACTTAAGGCAGCATAAAAAAAATATAGTATGGTTGCCTTATCACCTAGTGCCTTAGACCAACTGGTTTGGGAGCCCCTGCTAAGCTTTAGGTGTTGCAAAACTAGGATATTGCTAATTACGTGTCACGTCCCGCTTCCCGGTATACGGGAAAGGAGGCACGACGAGGTCCACTACGCATTTTCTCAGAAGTAAACACGCTAAGCGTATCTAAGCAATATAAAGTTAAGCTCCGCCTCAGAATCATGCTTCATCTCAGAGTGTACCCCGCGTTGAAATCAAGCTTTGCCTCGGTGTACTTGCCTTCCCTGTCGGAATTATGCTTCGGCTCGGAATCAGCCATTGACCTCCCCGTCGGAATTAAGCTCCGCCTCGAAATCAAGTCAATTAACAAGCTCTGCGTCGAAATCATGCTTCGTCTCAGAATGTATCCCGTGTTGAAATCAAGCTTCGCCTGGGAGTATCTGCTTTCCCTGTCGGAATTATGCTTCGCCTGGGAATCAACCTCTGCATCGAAATTATGCTTCGGTCAGAATGTCTGCCGCTCTTCGGAATTATGCTCCGATCCCTGGAATCATGCTCCGCTCTTCGGAATTATGCTCCGATCCCTAGAATCATGCTCCGCTCTTCAGGAATGATGCTCCGATTCCAGAATTATGCTCCAACCCTCGGAATTATGTTCCGATCCCCGGAATTATGCTCCCGGGATGATGTTCCACCCCTGGAATGATGTTCCACCTCGAAGTCTAACTCCAAGATCCATCAATTTCATGCACACAATTCATATACGTGGTGTGCATTCATTGATGGGGGGCACTTTGTTGGGGTCAAAATTTGCACCCCAGTTGACAAAGTCAAAGTCAAGTTCAACCCCAAGTAAGCGGGTCCAAGCCCAAGCAAGTGGGCCCATGCCCAGGTCCAGCCCCGCGGCCGGCCTCCTCCATGCCAAAATAAAAATCATGTAACAAATAATTTTGATGTAATTTTTTTGTGCATGAATGTAAGCAAAATGGGCATAAAGCCAAATTTTTGTAAGCACATAGCTTATGTGCAAAAAGAAATAGCACATGAGGCATGGGATGGGCCAAATGCCATTTTGTAAAGCCCAAGGGGCTATATGTAAATGTGTAAGCCTATAAGAAGCAACATGATGATGAATAAAGGATAGAATTTTCATTTCTCCCCAAAAACTAGGGTTCCTGTGCTCTTTATCCTCCCTCAAGGTTCTAAAACCTTCTTCTTTCTTTTGAATTAAATCAAGAGCTTTACTCTTCCTTTTCCAAAACTAAATAGTTTTTCACCACAAAACCCACAAAGGGGCGCTTGGATCTTCCATCAGATCTTCAAAAGGAGATATTTTTAAAATCTCACTCCTCTTGTTATCCAAGAATCGGCCAATAAAGGATGAAGAAGGAGACCCATCTCCAAAGATCCCACTTTGGGGAAGATCCAGGGCTCAAGGGGAAAAGCCACTTCATCAGCTTCAAAAATATATTAGGAGTTTAACTCCTCACACACACACACACACACAGTCACACACAATAATAAGCATTTCTTTATGGGAGTACAACTCCCAGTGCAGGGACCAAGTCCTTTTTGCCGCCCAGCGCCGAAAGCGCTAGTGCGAGCGCCCACGTGCCTGGCACGTGTGGCGCTAGCGCCCATGTGCCTGGCACGTGTGGCGCTAGCGCCCATGTGCCCAAAGCCCGAGCGCCCGAGCGCCCACGTGTCTGGCATGTGAGGCGCTAGCGCTCGAGCGCCCACGTGCTTGGCAGGTGAGGCGCTAGCGCCCTGGCGTCCAAAGCGCTAGCGCCCAAGACAACAGCACAAGCGCCCGCGTGGTGCGCACGTGAGGTGCTGGCGCTTTCTCCCATGCATCTTTTTGATGCCCTTTCTTTCTACATACATACATACATATACACACACACTCTACAACACTGTCCCCCGTTAGAAAAAATTTCTAACAGGGCGCTGTCCCGCACCCCGCAAGGGGGTTGCTAGCCCTCTTGACCGCCAGCGCGCTATTCGGGTAGCGGGACCCCCGTAAAAACTCTGCGGGCCCCCCGATATATCCAAAACCCTTTTCAAAACACAACACACGTACACTGCACTTTGAGTTCGCATGACCTGTTTGACCCGTTAATCGGAGGTTCTCTCGCTCCAAAGGCGATGGGTAATTAACGGCAGCTTAGTCCGTGGCTGCCAGAGATTCGGATCCCCACAATCAATAAACCCCAGCCTACCCTAGGCAGGGGGAATCTGTAATGCGCCTGACTAGTGCGCGCATATTCTTATCTCAATAGGGTGATGAAAAACACCCTACAGATTCTTTCACGTCCGGTGGGACCTCTCTCTCCTCCCATATTTCGGGTTAAGCATTTATGCGAACTCAATCAATATACATATCGATATTTATACTAAAATAATGCTATTTCATGTAGGACTTCAAGCGATCAAGTCTCAACCATGTCTCCAAGGACCAGCCCAGCTCTCAACACGGCTCCCATCTCATACACGATGAAGATGGACTCCAGAACGGTCCTTCCGGCCAGTCTCGGGCGACAGTGGGAGGAGCCACTGCTACCATTTGGCTCTATCCTGTTCGTGTCAGCTAACGCCGTCCCTGCTCTTCAAGCTCCGGTAACCGACAAACCGGCCTCGAAAGGCAAAAGGCCAAATGTGGTGATCTCGAGGGCGCCCCAACCTAAACGCGAGTCGGTGTTCGAACGACTCTCCATGGCCCCAGCTGGGGGCAAATCCGTCAGAACAAAAGAAGTTTCCAGACGTCGTGGGCAAGCCCAGGCGATACCTTCGACGGATACGCGGGCGGATGTCTTCTAAAGCCTCCCCATCACTCAGCCTATGGCGGCTTCCCGAAGAGCCGAAGCCTGCCAAGCGCTCAAGGTAGAGAAGCTGAGGCAGAAGCGACACAGATACAGAGCCAACAAAAAGGCTAGGGCTCTGGCCATGTTAAAATTTATGAATTTCCAAAGTCCGGACCGCTCCGCGAAACCAGCTGTCAGTGATGAAAGAATGGCTGAATGTGTTATCCACACCATCTACATGGTGGGCACGCGTCCTAGCGACAACCTTCGCAGCAAAAGTAAGGATGGATCCACCGCATCTCAAATCTAATCCGGTGTGAATAGGGCTGCCGCATTCCAAGACTAGCCTCCTCTGGAAGTTAATGAAGACCCTTCCAGTGAGGCTGATAAGCAGAGAGAGCCCCCGGTTCATGAGGAGTCATGCTTAGAAAGCGAAGATGAGCCAATCTTCCATCCCAAGAACGCAGAGCAGCAACTTCTCCAAGAGCTCCAAAAACAGCTCAGAAGCAAAGACAAGGAGATGGCCAAGCTCTACTCAAAAATTGATGACCTGACATACGTCGTCTTACAGCTCACGGCACAATTTGCCTCTCAGCCGCCCAATCAGGCGCAGGGCTCTACTCATGAACCGGGAAACAGTGTCCCGAGACAGTCGATGCCTATTCCCTCAAATCCAAAAGTGGGTGGACCGCATGAAAATCAGTCGCATCCTATCTCGGGAAATGTGTTGGCTACCGATGACAGTAGCCCGCTAACTCAAGATCAAATCATGGATTTGGTTGCCAACAAAGTCAAAACACTGGTAACTGAAGCCGAAGTGCAAAAAGATGTTAGCAGTAGCGGGAGTTCATATCTTGCTCAGTATGATCTGGTAGAATTTCCAAGCGGCTATGTCATCCCTAAATTCGGAAGATTTGATAGGACGGGAAATGCGAATCAGCACATCACCCACTTCAAAGCCACATGCGGGAATACTGGGGGCAATGATGCGCTTCTCCTCCGCCAGTTCGTTAATAGCCTGACCGATGTCGCTTTCGACTGGTACGCGAGTATACCGTATAGCTCCGTTACTACTTTCGTCCAAATGGAATCTTTGTTTCGACAAAGGTTCATGAGTGTCAGCGATAAGATCACCATCGCCGACCCCGTAAGGACAAAGCCAAAGAACAACGAAAGAGGCATGGATTTTTAACCCGATGGCGCAATCTCTCCGTCAAATATGAACCGCCGATAGAGCATGACCAATCTGTCAGTATCCTTGTCGGAAATCTCAACAATTAGATGACCCCGTTTCTATGCACCGTGGGTCTCAAAATATTCCAAGAGCTGACCAAGAAAGTTCAGTTATTGGAACGCTCAAACCAGGAGTCCTCCTCTGACTCCCAAAATAACAATAGGCCCTGGAAAAACCGAAAGGACGAAAATCACAAAGGCGGAAATTCCGACGATACTGAATCTTTCAACACTTCGGCTAACCGAAATAAGCGAGGGATGAGCGGGCCTAATGCCAACCAGCCTCGGAGGCCAGTGTTCGGAGAGGGAGGAGAATCTCCACTGAAAGAGAAGCTAGATAAGGTCTATTCCTTCAGAAGAGACAAAATCCGTAAAATATTCAAAGACGCCCTGAGGAACGGTTTACAATTGCCAGAATCGAAAAGACCGCAAGAAGCGAATATGACTGACGACCCCAAATACTGGCTCTATCACAGAGTGATAGGTCATGCCATTGAGGACTGCTTCGTCTTCAAAGATTGGGTCGAAAAGCAATACAAGGCAGGAGAGATAGAACTGTCTAAAGGCGAGTTAATAAACAGTCAAGCAACGACCGCCAATTTCATACAAATGGAGACCGAAGTTCTTCGAGAATCTGATTCTCTCAGACATCTGCCTTTCTCTAAAAAGAGTGGACCGCCATGTCATTAAACCGGGAATAATCGACCTCTAAGTCATTAAACTGGGAATGTAAAAATGTGTAAATAAAATATATATATATATGTATGTATGTATGTATGTATGTCTATGTATATATATATATAAAGCCGAAATGATGGGGCAACTCGCAATAAAAATTAACGAGTAAAAATAAAAATGAAAATAAAGCCGAAATGATGGGCAACCGCGAATAAATAGCCGAAATGATAGGGCAATCGCGACCTCCGCGATAAGAAAAGCTGAAATGATAGAGCAATTGCGGTAAAAAAAAGCGGCGAATGATGTGTCGCTCCTGGTACCATATTCCAGTGCAGCGATACAGACGCCAACTAAAATCCAATTTTCCGAAATTCCCCCAGCCCTACGGTTAGTCCCCAAGCTGACTACCGTATACAATCCACGGGCTCAAATAATTCTCATCATACCCATATCCCACCGCAATCACTAGTCCAGCGGCCGGTCTCCGCCCTCGGAATTATGCTCCATTTGGGAAGACCCACTCATGTGTCCTCACGATTCATGAGAAGAACAAAATTTACGGGATCCTCACGACTCGTAAGAAAACATCTTCATGGGATCCTTACGACTCACAAAGGAAAAACACACTTGGGAGTCCCCACGACTTCTAAGGAGAAAGTACACTTACGAGATCCTTATGACTCGTAGGGAGAAAATGCTTTTATGGGACCCTTACGACCCATAAAATTGAAAAGCCTTAGGTGATAGGGATCTAAACCTGTCTCCTAAGCCATCGCTTCCCAATAGGCAATGGCGAATGATGAGTCGCTCCTGGTACCATATTTCAGTGCAGCGATGCAGACGCCAACCAAATTCCAAATCCCCAAGTGGCGAATGATGAGTCGCTCCTGATACCATATTCCAGTGCAGCGATGCAGACGCCAACCAAATTCCAAATCCCATACCCCAACGGCGAATGATGAGTCGCTCCTGGTACCATATTCCCGTACATCGTTGCAGACGCCAACAAAGCCCCGAAATTTTTCCAGCCCTACGGTCTGGATCATACATCCTGCAAAACCGTATACAATCCACGGGCGTAAAACGATCCCAATCTCTCCTAAATCCTACCGGCGAGACCACATTCAATGTCCCACCGGCGGTGAAGATTCAAAAAAAAATGTATGTCCACAAGCAAAATGGGCACGGATGAAAACCCAAAAGGGCTTCGTGAGTAAAAACAGCAGGACTGTTGGCGAGTTTGTGAAAACCCGAAAGGGCACAAACTCATGAAAAAGAGATGAAATGCACTCGCAAAGTTCTCTCGTCTTTGTGAGGAGAAAATTCCCGCGACGACTCACAAAGGAGCAACACACTTGGGAGTTCCCACGACTCTTAAGGAGAAAATACACTTACGGGATCCTTATGACTCGTAAGGAGAAAATGCTTTATGAGACCCTTATGACTCATAAAATTGAAAAGACTTAGGTGATAGGGATCTAAACCTGTCTCCTAAGCCACCAATTTCCGAATCCTCCCGAGGCAAATGATGAGTTGCTCCTGGCATTATTCCAGTGCAGCAATGCATATGCCAAACCAAAACCAAATCCTCAAATCCTTTCATGGAAAATGATGATTCGCTCCTAGTACCATATTTCAGTGTAGCGATGCTTATGTCAACCCAAATCAAATCAAACTAACAACCTCTGCGGCGGAATCATGCTTCGTCCCAGAATTTACCCCGTTTCGAAATCATGCTTCGCCTCGGTGTATCTGTCTTCCCTGCCAGAATTATGCTTCGGTTCGGAATCAACCAGCGACCTCTTCGTCGGAATTATGCTCCGCATCGGAATCAAGTCGACCAACAAGATATGCGTCGGAATCATGCTTCGTCTCAGAGAGTACCCCGCGTCGAAATCAAGCTTCGCCTCGGTGTACCTGCCTTCCTTGTCGGAATTATGCTTCGGCTCATAATCAGCCAGTGACCTCCCCGACGGAATTAAGCTCCGCCTCAGAATCAAGTCAACTAACAAGCTCTCCGTTGAAATCATGCTTCGTCTCAGAATGTACCCCGTGTTGAAATCAAGCTTCACCTCGGAGTATATGCTTTCCCTGTCGGAATTATGCTTCGCCTGGGAATCAACCTCTGCATCGAAATTATGCTTCAGTCAGAATGTTTGCCGCTCTTCGGAATTATGCTCCGATCCCTGGAATCATGCTCCGCTCTTCGGAATTATGCTCCAATCCCTGGAATCATGCTCCGCTCTTCGGAATTATGCTCCGATCCCTGGAATCATGCTCCGCTCTTCAGGAATGATGCTCCGATCTCGGAATTATGCTCCAACCCTCGGAATTATGCTCCGATCCCCGGAATTATGCTCCCGGGATGATGTTCCGCCCCTGGAATGATGTTCCACCTCGAAGTCCAACTTCAAGATCCATCAATTTATGCACACAACTCATATATGTTGTGTGCATTTATTGATATGGGGCACTTTGTTGGGGTCAAAATTTGCACCCCAGTTGACCAAGTCAAAGTCAAGGTCAACCCCAAGTAAGCGGTCCCAAGCCCAAGCAAGTGGGCCTATGCCCAGGTCGAGCCCTACGGCCAGCCTCCTCCATGCCAAAATAAAAATCATGTAATAAATAATTTTGATGTAATTTTTTTTGTGCATGAATATTAGCAAAACGGGCATAAAACCAAATTTTTGTAAGCCCATGGCTTATGTGCAAAAAGAAATAGCACATGAGGCATGAGATGGGCAAAATGCCATTTTGTAAAACCCAATGGGCTATATGTAAATGTGTAAGCCTATAAGAGGCAACATGATGATGAATAAAGGATAGACTTTTCATTTCTCCCCAAAAACTAGAGTTCCTGTGCTCTTTATCCTTCCTCAAGGTTCTAAAACCTTCTTCTTTCTTTTGAATTAAATCAAGAGCTTTACTCTTCCTTTTCCAAAACTAAATAGTTTTTCACCACAAAACCCACAAAGGGGAGCTTGGATCTTTGATCAGATCTTAAAAAGGAGAGATTTTTAAAATCCCACCCCTCTTATTATCCAAGAGCCGGCCAACAAAAGAGGAAGAAGGAGACCCATCTCCAAAAACCCCACTTTGGGGAAGATCCAGGGCTCAAGGGGAGAAGCCCCTTCATCATCTTCAAAAATATCTTATGAGTTTAACTCCTCATACACACACACACACATAAAACAATAAGTATTTCTTTCTGGGAGTACAACTTCCAGTGTAGGGACCAAGTCCCTTTTGCTGCCCACCGTCCGAGCGCTTAAAGCGTTAGCGCCCAAGCGCTCAAAGTGCGAGCGCACAAAGCGCGAGCGCCCGAGCTCCCACGTGCCTGGCACGTGTGGCGCTAGCACCCAAAGCGCTAGCACCCGAGCGCCCACATGCCTGGCACGTGTGGCGCTAGAGCCCAAAGTGCTAGCGCCTAAGCGCCCAAGCGCCTACGTGCCTGGCACGTGTGGCGCTAGAGCCCAAAGTGCTAGCGCCTAAGCGCCCGAGCGCCCACGTGCCTGGCACGTGAGGCGCTGGCGCCTAAAGCTCTATCGCCCAAGGCGCCAGCGCCCAAGCGCCCGCATGCCGCACACGTGAGGCGTTGGCGCTTTCTCCCACGCATCCTTTGGATGCCTTCTCCCTTTATGTGTGTGTGTGTGCGCGCGTGCATGCATGCATGTATGTATGTATGTATGTATGTACACACACATACTCTGCAACATTGTCCCCCGTTAGAAAAAATTTCTAACGGGGCGCTGCTATCCCCTTAGACCCCTAGCCCGCTATTCGGGTAGCGGGACCCCCATAAAAACTCCGCGAGGCCCCTGATATATCCAAAACCCCTTTCAAAACACAACACACGTACACTGCACATCGAGTTCGCATGACCTATTTGACCCGTTAATCGGAGGTTCTCTCGCTCCAAAGACAAGGGGTAATTAACGACAGCTTAGTCCGCGGCTGCTGGAGATTCGGATCCCCACAATCAATAAACCCCAGCCTATCCTAGGCAGGGCGAATCTGTAATGTGCCTGACAAGCGCACGTGTATTCTCATCTCAATGGGGTGACGAAAAACACCCTACACTATAGTCGTATTCTTTTGGTTTGTATAGAGGTATTCGTTTAGGAATATCCTGCACCTCATACGAGGCAGGAGCCTAGATCTCTTCACGGGGAGTGATCTTTTGAGCAAAAGTTTATATTACTATAAATTACTCGGTTTTCTTTAAAACTATTAGTTTTTAAAAGCGGAGCCTAAACCACTCCTTTTCAAAACTGCTCGGTTCTTTCAACGAAATCAAGTTCATTATGTTAATGGTTTTTTCGCCAAAAACCAGCCGTAACCCTCCATCATTTCCTATGAGTAATGCTTAGTATTCATGCTACGTTTGTTGATCTTGTTAAGACGTAGTGTACGGTAGTTGAGTGATACTTGTTTGTAACATACGATGTGATTAATTAGGACAGTCATATAGCCTTGTTGACCTTGTCAAGGGATTATGCGGGTGGGTCTAGGGTAATCAAGATAATGACGGGTTGAACTTGATTAGCGACTTATGATTTGTTGACCTTATCAAGGTTATAGGTTGTTAGGGGTAGAAACCACATCGGGAGTTTCAAATATACAGTAAATTTTCTAGTGTTCCATACCTTATGGAGTGGGGTAACTAGAGTGGTTTCCATCTAAATTATCATACGATGATAGTTGGGTCCCGATCCCATTGATGAGCAGGATTACTCTTAGAAGATATTTTCACTTCACAATTAGCTAACCTATTAGCTGTCTAGAAAGGTGTTAACGGGGCTACGTCTCTGCGAAAACGAGGTTTATTTTAATTAGGTCCGTGTAAGAGCATGGAGAACCTTCCTCGAAGTACCAACACCCACCTGGCTGAATGGTTAGCGAACTTGTAAGGTATGAATGATCCTAACTAGTTATCCTTTTAAGATTTGAAGGAGAATTTGAGAAAACAGTGGGAGTCATCTTCACTAGATAAATTAAAAACCAATCTAATCATGCAAAAGTACGCACTGATTGTTTCTTTTCTCTTTCTCTCCAGATAGCAACCATGTCACACCCTAAACAAGATAATAAAATATATGAATTGACCGACCCAAATTCTTATTCGGGGCTGGGGAACGTCGGTTCGGCTCTAACTTGTCACAACTGTCATGAGTATGAGCAAAGAAAAAAGGATTGCATAGACTTCCGCATGACCCTAATGAAGGAGAAGCATTCTAATGCATCTTATTCGGTTGTTCTTTTTATTGAAAACTATTTTTCGGTCAGTCCTACCTCCTGAGTACTAGATACTGGATCAGCATATCATATCTGTAATTTATTATAGAGACTGAGAAAAAGTAGGATGGTTAGACCTGGTGATATGTCCCTCAAAGTAGAAAACGGAGCACAAGTTGATGCTGCTGCCGTCGGTGAATATCACTTAGTATTGCCAAGTAGAAATACTATGATTTTGAACAACTGCAACTATGTACTACTTTCCATGGTTCGCAACATCATATCAGCTTCTTTACTTGATAAAGAAGGATATAACTTTGTTCTCGATATAACATTGTAGACTTGATCACATCAATGAGAAAAGACTAGCCAAGTTGCATAAGGACGGATTTCTGAATTCGTTCGAATTATTATCTTATAAAACTTTCCAGTCTTGTCTCAAAAGAAACATGACCAAAACTCCATTTACGGGACATGGAGAATGAGCTACAGAGCTCTTGGGACTCATACACAGTGATGTATGTGGTCCATTGTTTATACATGCAAGGGTTGGATTCTCGTAATTCATTACATTCACTGATAATCTCTCTAGGTTCATATATGTATTTATGATAAAACACAAATCCAAATTTTTTGAGAAATTCAAGGAATATAAGAGTGAATTAGAGAACCAGACTGGCAAAAGTATCAAAATTTTCCGATCTGATAGAGGAGAGGAGTACTTAAGCATGAAATTCTTCGACTTTTTAAACAGGAATGGAATTCTCTCTTAGCTTACTCCTCCGTATACACCACAAAATAATGGTGTATCGGAGCGGAGGAACCATACCCTATTGAATATAGTTCACTCAATGATGAGTAATACCGAGTTGCTTCTTTCATTTTGGGGATATGCGCTTCAGACAGTGGCATATCTATTGAATCATGTTTCATCCAAATCCGTGCCTAAAACACCATTCGAATTGTGGAATGGTAAGGCACCATATCATAAACGGGTTAAGATGTGTGGTTGTTCAGCTTATGTTAAAAAGCATAAACCGGACAAACTACAGTCACAGTCAGTTTTATGTAAGTTTGTGGGATATCTAAAGAATGGTTATGGATATCTGTTCTACCACACCGAGGAACAGAACATGTTTGTTGCTCCGTACGCCTTCTTTTTAGAGAAGGAATTTCTTGCAAAAGAAATTAGTGGGAGCATGGTAGAACTGGAAGAAATTCTGGAACCACAAACTGAACCTGAGGATTTGGTGGAACCTCAAGATTCAATAAACCCAAATGAACCTCAGCCTCTCCGCAAATCTAGTAGGATTTCTCGTCCGTCCGAGAGGTACTACGGTTTTCTCGTAGATAGGGTTCGAGAGGATTGCATCTTGGAAGAAAATGATCCTACTAGTTTCAAATAGGCCATTACCAGTAGGGACTCTGATAAATGGCTAGATGCTATGAAATCAGAAATAGACTCCATGTACACTAACAAAGTTTGGACCTTGGATATTGCTCCTCCTGGGGTAAAACCCGTTGGATGCAAATGGATCTTCAAAAAGAAGATTTGTGTTGATGGACAGGTGGAGACCTATAAGGCTAGACTTATTGCAAAAGGTTTTCGTCAAAGACCTGGTGTGGACTATGACAAAACCTTTTCTCCAGTATCTATGCTGAAATCCATTCGGATCCTACTTGCCATTGCTACCTTCTATGACTATGAAATTTGGCAGATAGATATAAAAATGTCTTTTCTGAATGGAAGTTTGGAAGAGTGAAATTAGATGGATCGGCCGGAGGGATTCGTGGATAGTAGGAGCAGCAGAAAGGTGTGCAAGTTGCATAAATCTATTTATGGATTAAAGCAGCTATTGCGGAGCTGGAACATCTATTTTGATGAGATAGTCAAGGAATTTGACTTCATCAAGAATGAGGATAGGCCATGTATATATAAGAAGATTATAGGGAGAACTGTTGTATTCCTAGTTTTGTACATAGATGACATTCTCTTTATAGGAAATGACATTCCTATGCTACAATCGGTCAATCTGTTCTTGTCACAAAGGTTCTCCATGAAAGACCTGGGTGATGCCTCCTACATTCTGGAGATTAAGATCTACAGAGATAGAACCAAGAGATTATTGGGACTTTCACAATCCATACCTAGAGGCCATTACTCTGTGTGTGTATAATGGATGGTTGGACACATGTATGTACATGACAATCTTGCTCGATATGATAGTATACTATTTGGTTTGTTTTTATCTTAACATGTGTATATGTTTTACTTGTTATTACGTATTATTAATAAATGTTGATAAAACCTGTAGGATTATTGCTTGACTACCAGCGTTATGATGGCGATCATACATGCGGGGGTTGGGCAGTCCATAAGAACATCCTTAAATGTCCCCAGTCATAGGAGTATCGAGACCGGGCATCGATATTCCAGAGTAGATTGGTGTATATGTTTCTAGACCTCGACGAGAAGCGATGGTTGGTTTTATAGCCAGTGGTCTTTGACACCTAAGATTGTATACATGTGCTCACTGGGGGTGGTATACTGAACGGACTCGCCGAGAACTTCTAGACGACACTATACCTAAGTGCGGGAATTGGGTCGAGTCTTTACTTTCTGCTTTCTCGTCAGATAGCAGTTCTCAGATGACATGAGTACAGGTTAGTCTTTAGATCTGAGATCGTTATCTGTCTCATGTGAATTCCCACTATACTTAGATTACTACCCTACCACGGTTCTACTGAGTCGTGCAAACATATTTTAGTTAGGTACAGTCCCGAGCCACATGGAGGCAGTGAGCGATTGTTGGGGATTCATCTCTCCCGATATATGGAGTCGATATCGCACTGTATTCAGTTGACCAGCACCATAATACCTTACCCAAAGCAGTTGAGATTTTCTGATAGTTAGATCAGTAGTTTCTCGGATTGGTCCTGATCTATATCGACATGAATTATCGGGTTATTAGGGTCTGCCGTCTATTACTCCTAGACCCGGTATGCGATACTCTTAGACGAAGAGACCGGACTGCATGAAGATTGTCACAGATAAGCTCTGTCATGCCCCGCTTCCCAGTGTACGGGCAGAGGACGCGACGGGCCTGCTATGTATTTACTCAGAAGTAAACACGCTAAGCGTATCTAAGCAATATAAGTAAAATACACAAGAGACAAGATGTAAATGAACAACAACTTTATTTATTAATATTCTTTTTACAATACAATGAAAAGTAAATACATGGAATGAAAGCAATGCCTAAACAGTGGCATAACAGAAATGAAAATGGAATAAGTACAAGTGGCTACAGCTCTGGGTCTTCGGTGTACTGCTCAGGGGTCTGCTACAAATGCTCCTGACTGGTCTCGTACTCCTCAGCGTCGAGTCCTCCTGACAACATTCTAAAGAAGAAGAGAAATAGGAATGTTATCAGCGAACAATCGCTCGGTAAGTCCCAAAGATGAGGAAGAAGTAGAATAGACAGAGAGGGAGTATAGTTTTATAATTTTTTATTATAATGTTAGCGCAGTTATTTATAGCTTGGTACAGAAAATGCCAGTGTATACAAGAGGAGTCCCACTTACACCGAAGATTTTGGTAACCCGTAGTATAAGGCTCCGTTGATAATACCACGGAACAATGGCATGGATGCAATTACGTCTTAAGTGACCACCTCGTGCCACCTTTAACATGTTCTGTACCAGTCTACCCCTTTATAACTCCGTAGTGTTTATGTATTGATTGTATTGTCTTGTATTATAAATTGTATAAATGGATGACTTGCCAAAACCATAATATCAGTAATGGAACGGATATAATGGATGAACATGCAAATGGAGTATATCCATGGTTGGGTTCAGTCAAGTTGTATAGATTGAATAGATGGATTCACATTGAATTATGGTTTTATACTTGAATCACATTTAAGTCAGATCGATTATATTTAGACTCAGTCTGAGTCAAAAAAGAAATTGAAGTCCTGAATTAGATTTTGATGTTATCGGTAACAGCTGCACATAGACGACAGGATTTGTGTTTTTTTCCAAGACAATTACCGTATTGATAACACCGTTTGTTAGGTTTTCTACCTTAGATTGGCAAGCACCCATATCTCCGGCTCCCTGAGGCTCAAGAGACTGGTCCCGCTTAAACCTATGTTTACGCGGGTCCTTATTGTAATTTAGTATAACTTGTGGAGGTTTTATGTAAAAATAGTTTTGGTATAATTTCAAAATACAACTCAAGCATTTAATTATCTTTTTTAGGGTTTTCATTAATGTATATTTTATAAATTTGACATTTCTAGTGAATAAAACCTAATTTCCTAATGTAGGATATTTATTTGTAATATGGATGTTGTTTTGAATTATCATGGTAGTTTCATGTAATATTTGAATTCTTTTCTTGAGTTTTGGAAACATGGAATATTATATATATTTAAAATAAGAATTTTGGTAATATTTATATATACATATTTAACGAAAATAATTTTATTTATTTTCTTGTAAAAATCTCATTTTCTAAACAAAAATGTATAAAAATTCCATCGATATCGAATGGTCCTTGTGGAGGTCTGCATCTCACTCTATTAAGCCCGAGAATGTGCGATACTCCGCACCATCCCAAACGGGGTCTCCAAAATGGGTTGTAGAGGCGCAATTGCATAGAAATTATTTAATACATCTTTAAAGAAAACGGTTTTATAAGTTTAAGGGATTTATTTATAAAGTCATATTTCCCTTATTCTATTGTCCCAAAATCAATCGTGCTATGATAAAGATATGTGTTGTGATGAGGTAGGTCATTACCTCATGAACTATCTAAAGATATAGTAAGGAATTATGATGGTTTATGTCGAAATTAAACTATATGGTATTTTTCTGAAAAAGTACGATACAAGTTACAAAAAAATGATTATTTTGATATGAAACTTGTTTTGTTGAGTTTGTTAACGTATATTAAGCAATTTGTAAGAATATGAAGTTATCTTGATTAAGAAAAGTATAGTTTTTAAAGAGAACCGAATCGGAAGTCGGACTAACTCCGCTTCCATCGGGTTTTAGTTTTGTAACTTTTTAAAGAATAAGATGAGAAGGGGAAATGGGACTTACTTGCTTGTAAGATAGAGGGGAGAAAGAGGAAGAGGGGGTAAGCATTGGTGCATCATTTCGTCGCCGGAAACTCCTCGGAAGTTCGTCGGAGTTTCGCCCTTCGCTAACTTCACTTGCATACTAAGGACTTGAGAATTTTGTATAGTTTTTGTAGGAAATTTTCAGTGTGAAGGGATATAAAATGGAGTGGGTATTTATAGGACAAATTAGGGTTTAGGGGGTGATGAAAAATACATTTAAATTTGCATTAAAATGGAATTTAAAAGGGTTTTTAATTCTCTGGAAAATTCAGGGAAAACAAACAGATAGGGGTTAAAGAGGGGAGTCCAATGGTCTAGGGTTTACAAAAAAATTTGGGTTTGGGCTTAGAAAATCCGGCGGCGCCGGCCCTATATCAAATCTCACCGGTCCAATCTTGGAGGTGGGGTCTTGGATTGGGGCCACGTGTCCCTGACGGTCTAAATACTAATTTTTATCTATTTGTTTTAAGTGTAACTCTTGGTTTTACGTGTTGTGCATGTGAAAACTCTTGGGCTTCTATAGGATTAAAAGAATTTTAAATAAAAAGAAAATGTGGCTGATAGGATTTGAACTCTGGTGCTATGGTTCAGCAGTGCAAGGTATTACCAATGAGCTACAAGCTCCTTCTTGCCATTCTAAAGCAAAACAAACTTATAACTCAGGTTCAGGCTTAGGTGTCCCTTTCTGTATTTAAAAAAAAATTCGTACAGAAAGTTTAGGGTTGTTACATTCTACCCTCCTTATAAAAATTTCGTCCTCGAAATTTTTAAAAGGAAAGTGTAACGGATTTAAGGATAGTTTGGTGATAGAAGTACTGATAGTGTATGAAAAATAACAAAGTGGTAAAAGAGTTTATAAAGATTGAAGAGAATTACCATTGTTACCCTGGTCTACAGCCTCTGCTTCTTCGGCTGCTAAAAGGAAAGCCTGACGCCGTGGTACATTCCGCCTAGCTGGAGGCACATTCCTCTGTTCTTGGGGCATGTTTCTCTGCCCTCGAGGCATGTTTCTCAGTGCATGATGGAATTTGCGAGTAGGCTGTGCAGGTGGTGGAGCTAGGAGTGTTCGACGAGGTGCAGAAGCCTGAATAGCGGGCCGCTGCGGATAGTTGGTGGGTGTGGGAGTTAAGTTGCGTTTATAAGGATAATTTCCAATTCCGTGATTGGATACACCACAAACTAAGAACAGGTCTTTTGCGCGCCTACAGTCCTTCCACAAGTGTCCTTCTCTCTTGCAATAGAAGCAAAAATCTGTACTTGGCTGGTTATTGGTTTCTTCCGGTCTTCTGGGTTCAACAGTTAGCCTTGAAGAGGCTCCTCCTGCCATCTGAGTGGCAGGGCGCTTCATCCCGGCAGACTGAGGTCTGCCTCTCATCTTTACTACTACCTCATATCGGTGGGAACCTTTCAGAGCCAATTCATGAGTCGAGAAATCTCTTGTGGCTAATACAGCCTGGATCTCCGGATCTAACCCTTGTTGGAATCGTATGGCTCTGATCTCATCCGTCGGTATTAGGTGTGCCGCGAATCGACTAAGCATAGTAAACTCAGTATCATACTCATCTACTGATTTGGTCCACATTGAACCCTATTTTAGGTGGATGAACTGCTGTTCCATGTCGAATCTGGCAGTCTCGGGGAAGTACTTTATGTCGAACATATCACGGAAAGTCTTCCATTCGATCGGCTGGGTGAGACAGCTTTCTTCCGCCTTCCACCAAACCCGTGCATTTTCCGTGAGCTGGAGCTTCGTAACACAAACCCAAGCGACCTCTGGTACTTGTGCTGCTGCCAGGTCATCTTCAATATTTTGAGCCCATTACTCAGCTTATAGAGGGCTCTCTTTCCTTGAAAATTGCTTGGGGTGCAAGGCCCTGAATTGCTTCACCCCAGGTGCTTCTGCCTCGGGACGGTTCATCAAGATAACAGTCTGCTGCTGCTGTCCCTCCAGGAGGATACGGATCGCCTCAAATAGTACCGTCTGCTCATTGATCGGAGCAGCTACGGCCGATGTAATTGGTAGTGGTGGTGGAGTGTTGTTGAAGTTGGTGCTAGTGTTGTTTGGGAAATCCATAACCTTAAAAGAAAATTTTGAGTTAGGACAGATTCAAAATATATGAAATTGGAAGATTCAAGGAATATAAATTGAAAAGAATGTTTTCAGTTACTGGTTCTTGTGTTATATTGCTTAGGCTGTCCGCGCAGAACTGACCTGCATGTCGATACAGAGCTGACCTGTATGTCCACATAGAGCTGACCTGCATGGGCCACCAACAAAACCTGTCATGCCTCGCTTCCCAGTGTACAGGCAGAGGACGCGACAGGCCCGCTATGTATTTACTCATAAGTAAACATGCTAAGTGTATCTAGGCAATATAAGTAAAAATACATAAGAGACAAGTGTAAATGAACACCAACTTTATTTATTAACATTCTTTTTACAATACAATGAAAAGTAAATACATGGAATGAAAGCAATGCCTAAATAGTGGCATAACAGAAATGAAAATGGAATAAGTATAAGTGGCTACAGCTCTGGGTCTTCGGTGTACTGCTCAGGGGCCTGCTACAAAGTCTCCTGACTGGTCTCATACTCCTCAGCATCGGGTCCTCCTGACAATATTCTAAAGAAAAAGAGAAATAGGAATGTCGTCAGCGTACAATCGCTCGGTAAGTCCCAAAGATGAGGGAGAAGTAGAATAGACAGAGATGGAGTATAGTTTTATAATGTTTTATTATAATGTTAGCGCAGTTGTTTGTAGCTTGGTACAGAAAATTCCAGTGTATACAAGGGGAGTCCCACTTACACCGGAGATTTTGGTAACCCGTAGTAAAAGGCTCCGTCGATAATTCCACGGAACAACGGCATGGATGTAATTATGTCTTAAGTGACCATCTCGTGCCACCTTTAACATGTTCCGTACCAGTCTACCCTTTTATAACCCCGTTGTGTTTATGTATTGATTGTATGGATTGTATTGTCTTGTCTTGTATTATAAATTGTATAGATGGATGACTTGCCGAAACCATGATATCAGTAATGGAACGGATATAATGGATGAACATGTAAATGGAGTATATCCATGGTTGGGTTCAGTCAAGTTGTATAGATTGAACAGATGGATTCACATTGAATTGTGGTTTTATACTTGAATCACATTCAAGTCAGATCAATTATATTTAGACCCAGTCTGAGTCAGAAAAGAAATTGAAGTCCTGAATTAGGTTTTCATGTTATCGGTAACTGCTGCACATAGACGGCAGGATTTGTGTCTTTTTCCAAGACAATTACCGTATCGATAACACCGTTTGTTAGGTTGTCTACCTTAGATAGGCAAGCATTCATATCTCCGGCTCTCTGAGGCTCAAGAGACTGGTCCCGCTTAAACCTAGGTTTACTAGGGTCCTTATTGTAATTTAGTATAACTTGATGGGGTTTTATGTAAAAATAGTTTTGGTATAATTTCAAAATACACCTCAAGTATTTAATTATCGTCTTTAGGGTTTTCACTGATGTATATTTTATAAATGCGACATTTCTAGTGACTAAAACCTAATTTCCTAATGTAGGGTATTTATTTGTACTATGGATGTTGTTTTGAATTATCATGGTAGTTTCATGTAATATTTGAATTCTTTTCTTAAGTTTTGGAAATATGGAATATTATATATATTTAAAATAATTATTTTGGTAATATTTATATATACATATTTAACGAAAATAATTTTATTTATTTTCTTGTAAAAATCTCATTTTCTAAAGAAAAATGTATAAAAATTCCATCGAGATCGAATGCTCCTTGCGGAGGCCTGCATCTCGCTCTAATAAGCCCGAGGATGTGCGATAATCCCCACCATCTCAAACGGGGTCCCCAAAATGGGTTGTAGAGGCACAATTGCATGGAAATTGTTTAATATATCTTTTAAAGAAAACGGTTTTATAAGTTTAAGAGATTTATTTGTAAAGTCGTATTTCCCGTATTCTATTGTCCCAAAATCAATCGTGCTATGATAAAGATATGTGTTGTGATAAGGTAGTTCATTACCTCATGAACTATCTAAAGATATAGTAAGGAATTATGATGGTTTATATCGAAATTAAACTATATGTTATTTTTATGAAAAAGTACGATAAAAGTTACAAAAAAATCATTATTTTGATGTGAAACTTATTTTTTTTGAGTTTGTTAATGTTTATTAAGCAATATGTAAGAATATGAAGTTATCTTGATTAAGAAAAGTATAGTTTTTAAAGAGAACCGAATCGGAAGTCGGACTAACTCCGCTTCCATCGGGTTTTAGTTTTGTAACTTTTTAAAGAATAAGATGAGAAGGGAAAATGGGACTTACTGGCTTGTAAGATAGAAGGGAGAAAGTGGAAGAGGGGGGAAGCACCGGTGCATCGTTTCATCGCCGGAAACTCTTCGAAAGTTCGTCGGAGCTTCGCCCTTCGCTAATTCCACTTGCACACTAAGGACTTGAGAATTTTGTATAGTTTTTGTCGGAAATTTTCAGTATGAAGGGATGTAAAATGGAGTGGGTAATTATAGGACAAATTAAGGTTTAGGGGCTGATGAAAAATGCATTTAAATTTGCATTAAAATGGAATTTAAAAGGGTTTTTAATTCTCTGGAAAATTCAGGGAAAACAAACAGATAGGGGTTAAAGAGGGGAGTCCGAGGGTCTAGGGTTTACAAAAAAATTTGGGATTGGGCTTAGAAAATCCGGCGGCGCCGGCCCTATATCAAATCTCGCCGGTCCAATCTTGGAGGTGGGGTCTTGGATTGGGACCACGTGTCCCTGACGGTCTAAATATTAATTTTTATCTGTTTGTTTTAAGTGTAACTCTCTGTTTTACGTGTTGTGCATGTGAAGACTCTTGGGCTTCTAAATGATTAAAAGAATTTTAAATAAAAAGAATGTGTGGCTGATGGGATTTGAACTATGGTGCTATGGTTCAGCAGTGCAAGGTATTACCAATGAGCTACAAGCTCATTCTTGCTGTTCTAAAGCAAAACAAACTTATAACTTAGGTTCAGGCTTAGGTGTTACATATAAATATATATTGTAATTATGTATTTCTTTTCTTTTGTTGAGTTCTCTTTTAGTTATCTTATGCCTATGGTATATCACTTGCATGTCTACTCTAATAAGAGTGATATGTGGAGGAGAGAGGGGGAGATGGACACTAGGAATTGCGATGAGAATCTAATGGTTGAGATATTTTTTGTGTTATTTTAAGATACCAACCATTTTACTCTTCTCTTCATAATTTTCTTACATCCTCTCTCATAACCTAGAGCTCTCATCTCCTTCCTCCTCTTGATAATCGAAAAGGGAAATAGAAAATAATATTAAAAAGGGATAATTAGTTTTAGTGAACCTTTGCTACATCCTATGTTCAAACCATTAGCAAGGGTTTGATCTGAGTTAACTTCTAATGGATTTTGGAGCCAAAGTCGGAGCACTCAAAGTGGGTCTATCTATGATAAAGGAAGGCCTTCACCAAGCTTCATCCATTTATCCTAGGGGCACTAAAAAGAGTTCAACACAACAATGGAGGATATGAAGATACTACAAAAGTTGTATGTTCTAATCTTGTATGGAAAACTTGTTGCAAGTTCAATTCTTTAGCAAAGATTCTATGTTTTGGAACTTATTGCTCACTTGATTTTTAAGAACCCTATTAGACAATGTTTTAAAATTCCATGCTAAGATGCAAAAGTTCCATTGAGAACGTGTCTTATCACTCGAGGACGAAGCATATTAAGGTGCGGTACTATTTTATCCGCATAGCGATAGAAGATAGCGAGTCGACACTTCAAAAGACCGCAGGAGAAAAGAATCCGGCAGAATATTCACCAAGGTCGTAGACAGAGATAAGCTGGATCTTTATTGCAAGTTGGTGAATCTCTCTTTGAAAATCTGATGAGCAAAGAGTAGAGCGGAGTCGTATGAAGTCTACTAGCATTGGGGATCAAGGTGTTAGGAATATGTATAACCTAGAGGCCATTATTGCATATTATAGTGGATACTTGGACATATATATAGAGAACTTTCTTGCTTTACATGATAGTATACTATATGGTTATTCTTTATCTTAATATGTACATTTGCTCTAGTTTACTATATCACTGATACATGTTCATAAAGCCCTTAGGATGTTTGCTTGACTACAAGGAATATGATGTAGATCATACTAGCGGGGCTTGAGTAGTCCACAAGCACATCCTTGAAGTGTTCCTAATCGAGAGAGTATCAAGACAGGGCATTGATATTTCAGAGTAGACTAGTGTGTTCGTTTCTTGATCCTGTATGGGAGCGATGGTTGATCCCCAACCATCGGTGTTTGACACCAAAGATTGTACACACGTGCTCATTGGAGAATGAGTACACCGAACGGGCTCGTCGAGAACTACTAGATGGTACCATACCTATTGTCAGACAGCAGTTCTTTAGTGACACTTGTACATGTTAGTCTGTAGACCCGAGTTTGTCATAGTGTCTTGTGTGGTCCCACATGGAGGTTTTCTAGCTCAAGCGAAACGAAATAGGGCATATATGGAGATATGTGCGGGAGCTTGATTAAATACGAGTATATGATACTGTACTCTAATCTAACATTATTTGATATTAGCCGGGTTAAATTTGATATAACTGGATTATTGAATCAAGTGTTGATTTAATGGTTATATATATATATAAACTAATATTACGCTCACTTTAATTTTTCATCTTTATATATATATATATATGTATATATATATATATATGTATATATATATATATATATATATATGTATATTAGTATGTCATGGTTGATGATACATTGTAGATAGGAATATGAGAATCACATTAGAGTTTATGATAAGGGGATAATGATCACTTATATGAATGAATGAAAAGAGAGAATGAGTCATTACTTTGAAGTAGAATGCACGACTCATTTCTATTTTCATTTTTGAATTCATATAAGTTTATCATTTAGACTTATTATTTTTCCAAGCCCGTTCTTATCTCAACCATCTTCATCTTCTTCATCTCTTCTTGAATCACTATTCACTCAATAGTGAAGAAGAATACAAGAAAGTTTAGTGAGAAAAAACCCTACTTCATCAACCTAAACCATTCTAGCAATTTAGTTTAGGTTGTTCTCTTCACCAATACTTTGATTAGTGAAGCTTGAGTATGAGTTGCCTCAAGGTGGATCGTCTTCGACGAAGAAGACAACAAGAAAGTTTGTTTCTTTTTTCAAGTGGAGCCCTAGGGACATTAAGGAACTGCTACAAGGAGCATTTGAAGTGAAGAACTTGGCTACCAAGGTTGTAGCTTCTCTTCACTTAGATTAGATCTCTTATTTGCTATCTTTGTAACCTTAAACCATTAGTTCGATCTTGATAGTAGACTTAGCCCTCTAGAAATTTTAAAATTGCATACTTGATATTCTTAAAACCCTAGTAGAGGTGTTAGGATATATTTTCATGGTATCAGAACCAAACTAGAGACTTAGGCGATATTTAGACGAAATTAAAATGTTTGATCGACGTTTTAAATCCGACTTTTGATAGTTTCTGTCTAACTTTTCAAACTTCGATTTTTTTTCAGATTAAAAATGCTCAGAAAATCATGCAGGCTTTTATAAGGTGCCAAAAGAAAACAAAGCTCCTAATGCTCACAAGTGGCCACGGATCCGCCGCCTGGGCAGTGCTTTAGCTGCGGATCCACTGCCCACTTAATGCTTTAGAACTCCAATTTTCTTGTGATACTTCATTTTGAGATATTGGATATTCTGGGTATTTTAGTTGAGGCTCAAGTAGTTGAGGCTTCTGCTAATTGTTGTTGATTAGAATGTCAATCGAATTGTTAACGTCGTTTAAATGTTTTGGTTATGTGATACAATTTTTTGATTCCACATTAATTAGTTTTGCGAAAACTAGTTATCGATATATAAATCTCACGTTTTAGCCTCACTTAAAAGATTACTACGGAGTTTAGATTTGAATCGAAACTCTGTCGTAATTTCGTTTCGTACGCGAAGACTCGCCGAGAGATACTAGTGGAGTGTCACGCTCCATTGCCCCGACAAAGTGACCATAGGAGAACCCCATGCCCAAGATCATCCACTTGGGTGCTCGCGGCCAAGGTGTATCGCCCAAGGCCACTTCGTCAACGGCTTCATGGGGTGCGGTCATCCCCTAACTCTCCCGACGAGCCTTCAAATCATTCACAGGGAATCCTGTTGAATTCCCCGGCTTTATCTTTGAAAATGATTTTCAATTCGAGACTTAAATGTAAGATTTATGAAGTTAAGCATGAAATTCAGACTATGAGATAATCCGGGTTTATGATGTCTACAGTTGTGGATTCTAATTATTGTAGTTTTCATTTTTTTCCGCGACTGTAAGTGTAATATGTGGATGTATTCACAATCTCGTTGCTATACGTCAAAGACATTAAGGGTACATATATTTACTTACGTTGATGACATATGATGTTATTGTGTTGCTGTATTGATATGATTTATTGGATCGTCGTGATTGAATAGCCGGGGGTTTATGTGAGATGGGAGTTTTCCATTTTCCTTCATGTAAATTTTTGTATATAATATTCTTTTATTGGGGCACATCTGGAAGTGAGGATGTAGTCACCTTGATATATATTATTTACTTTTCCGCATTAGTATAGACCCAAGGCGGGGGGCACAAGTAACCAGGTTCTAGAGTCCAGTGGATGGCCATCTCGAGGAGTCGAGATCAGTCTCCTAACTCTAGAATTGGCAGAGTTGCTTGCCGCTCTCATAAGGGTCTAGGGGTATGGGCTTGGCTATTCATCACAACCGTAGAATCCGTGTTTTATGTTAATGGCTTAATCTAAAATACGGAACTTCTAGTATATCCTATATTTCATATATCTGCTTCTACAGTGTTGTGATGTGTTGTGATCATATAAATACATGAGACAAATGCTACTTATATATATGATATATTAGTAGACACTATATATGTTTTGCATCTCCGCTAGTCCTGTCCCTGCCCCGCCGTAAGTTAAATAACCTTACGGTGAAGACCCGGATCCCTGTGGCGAATGTGGATGACATATATGTATGTTTTATTTTCGTTTCTTCTGTGATGTTTAGGAAACATAAATGATGAGACTTTATTAATAAGATTAATGAAAAGAAAAGAAACCTAAAAGATGTTGTATAATCACATTTTTCAAAAAGGTAGCTCTAATTCTTGCTTTGCGTAGTGGTATTCAAATAAGAATATCCAGCACCTCATTCGTTGAGGAAAGAGTCTAGATCCCATCACCGGGAAGGACCTCTTTAGCAAAAACTAGCACTTCTTTTTCAAATCACTTGGTTCTACAACGATATCAAGTTCAATAAGTTAAAGGTTTTCATCAAAACCAGTCGTAGCCCTCCGTCATTTCAAATAAGTAGAGTAGTTAGTATTCATACTACGTTTGTTGATTATTCGTCAAGGCATAGTGTATGGTAGCTAAGTGATGCTTATTTGCTGCATGTAATGCGATTAGTTAGGACATTCGTACGGCTTTGTTGATTATTCGTCAAGGGTCATACGGGTAGGTCTAAATCAATCACGAAATGATGGGTACAACTTGACTAGAACTCTTTGATTTGTTGATTATTCGTCAAGGTCATAGAGTTCTAAGGGTAAAAACAATTATCAGGAATTTCAAGTGTTAAAATTTGCAATAAGATTGCATACCTTCTATGCGATAGTTGGATCCCGATACCCATTGCGAGTAAGCGTTACTCCTGGGAGAGTTTTCCACTTTACAATTAGCTAATCCAGTAAGTGATTAGAAATGTGTTGACGGGGTTATGCCTCTGCGGAAAACGATATTATTTAATTAGTTCCATGTGAAAGCATGGGGAGATTCCCTCGGAGTACTAACACTAGCCTGGGTGACCGACTAGCGAACTTGTAGGGTGTAATTAATCTCGGCTAATCTTTCCGTTTAGGGTTTGAAGGAAGATTTGATAAAATCAGAGGGAGCCATCTTGATTAGATAAGATAATAACCATTCTAATCTTGTAAGAGCGCATGCTAAAGTGTTTCTTCTCTCTCTCACGGTAGCGACCATCTCACGCTTTAATCAAGATAATAATATGGATGTTGTTTCCTGATTTAAAATCAGGAAAGCTTACGAAGGAGGCATCACGTGCTAGCACGTGACCAGCAGTCACGTGTTGGCACGTGACATTTGAAAACAGCGGCAAAGGCAGATTCAATTCCCTGATTAAATCAAAGAAAAGGCTTCAGAAAGGGTCACGTGCTCACACGTGACCGGAGGTCACGTGTTGGCACGTGACGGTTGAACAGCGGCCAGAAGATAGAACGCAGAAAGAAGAAGAAAGCTCGTTCCAGGGGTCACGTGCTTACACGTGACCAGGGGTCACGTGCTTACACGTGACCAAGGGTCACGTGGCCACACGTGACCGGCTTTCAAAGCCTATTTAACAGAATCAAATTCTGAAGAGATCATTCAAATCTTTCCAAAGGAAAATGATTATTTGGAACCGATTGGACTAAAGATTTAAAGGTGATTAAATATCACCTATCTATAGAAAAATCTTGAACTTGGAAAGATTTCCCCTTAAAATCTAATCGAAATAACAAAGGAAAATCTTTGGATTTAAAATCCAATGGTGAATAAAATTCACCTAATAATCCAAAGGTCCAAACGAATGGTGAATACAAATCAAATCTCTCAATGAAAGATTCATCAAAACTAATTGATTCTGCTTCTTCTACTATAAATAGGAGCAAAGAGACATACAGAGATATACAGAGAGAAAGGGACAGGAAAAAGAAGAAGAAAAAAAGCCCAAAGATTTTGGAGGAATTGGATCTTCTGCAGAAGAAAACCTTAGGTAAGAAAGGGAAGGCCACTAAAAAAGAATTTAATTCTCAAAAGAGTTTAACTCTTAGATTAAAAAGGAGAACTTAGTTCTCTCTTTAGTAGAGGATCTGCAAAGTGCACATCTCCCCATGAATAGAGAATTTAATTCTCAGTGGGTCGAGATCCTGCCATGTAGATCCAAAGCATAAAGAGGGAATGAAAGTATGAGGATTTAATCCTCGCAGAATTATAGGAATTTAGTTCCTTTGAGATGAATTAGGGTTTAACCCTATGTTATAGGAATATAATTCCTTTAGAATGAATAGAATCAGGGTTTAACCCTAGTTAAGAACTTAGTTCTGTTAAAATAACATGAATTTAATTCCCTTAAGAAAGAAGAAATTAGGGTTTCACCCTATGACAGAATCTAATTCCTCAGAATATAAATTAGGGTTTAACCCTATCTAAGAGTAATTCTCTAAAGAAAGAAGGAATTTAGTTCCTTTAAAATTATTATTAGGGTTTAACCCTATGACAGAACTCAATTCTTCACATATATGAGGAATTTAATTCCTACAGGAAAATCAGAGTTTAACTCTATCAGAGAATATAATTCTTTAGAAGACAAGGGGGATTTAATGAAGAATTTATTCAGAAATTGCAAAGAGGCAGGGTCACGTGCTACCACGTGACCCCTGGAAAGATCCACAGAGAAGGGCTTTTGAGGCAATGCCTCACGTGACCCACGTGACCCTTGGCAGAAGCTTTAACACACAAACAATTAAATGCCCATCACGTGACAGCACGTGATGCTCCAAAGTATTCAATACTCTCGGCAGAACAAATAAAGGGGAGGGTGCCCTCACGTGCTACCACGTGACCCCTCTTACCTTAGTGCTTAACGCTAAATTGGACCCTCTAAATCCAGTGTTTAACACTGTTTTGCCTTAGTGTTCAACACTAATCGAAGAACCTTTCTTGCAGTGTTTAACACTGAATTTCTTAGTGTTTAACACTAAATTAAATCTCTGTTAACAGAGTTTAACATTAATTTTTTTAGTGTTCGACACTAAATTAAAATCTCTGTCACCAGTGTTTAACATTGATTATCTTAGTGTTTAACACTAATTTGAGATCTCTGTTGCTAGTGTTTAACACTGATTTGTTTTAGTATTTAACACTAATTTGAACCCCCTATTGCTGGTGTTTAACACCACCTATCTTGCAGTGTCAAACACTAACTTGTTCCCAGTGTTCAACACTGTTGGTCTTTAGTGTTTAACACTAACTTTAGCCCAAGTGGCTAAGTGTCTAGAGACAAAGCCTCTCCTCTAATGGACCAACAGAGGGCCAATATCCTAAACATGATTGGACTTAGCCCAAGCTGGCCATAAGTCCTCAATTCAAATTCAACTGAGCCAATGGGCTCATAATATAATTAATTGGTCTTGGTTCCGAATTGGGCCAAAGATTATTTAATCTACCTCGGTTTAAGGGTACATCTCTTCACTCCTTTGATACTCGGCGTTGTAATTCCTCAACGTCTTCAAAGAGGTGACGGGTCCCGATGACCACATATTGATACGGACTGTGGGGTCCTTAAACTCATGGACTATGAGGTCCTTAACCTTGACCGGGATGTCTTAAAACTAACGCCGGACTGTGGAGTCCTTAAATCCACGGACTATGAGGTCCTTAACCTTGACCGTGATGTCTTAAAACTAACGCCGGACTGTGGAGTCCTTAAATCCACGGACTATGACGTCCTTAACCTTGACCGCAACTTCTTAAAACTAATATTGGACCGCAATGTCCTTAAACTACCTATCGACCGCAATGTCACTAAACTAAACAACAGGGCTCCCTTAATTGCTCTCTTGTTGGATCTAAACGATCCCGTTAAGTTGATCTTAGTCTAAAAACTAGACTGACGTATCTTTAGCAAACGTTTAAGTTGATCTTAGTCTTAAATGAGGCTAACGTATCCTTAAACCCAAACCCCCAAACCCAAATCTAAGATAATACGGATTTGGACTAGTCCACGCCCTACGGGCGACGACACAACTCAGTCTCCGTAAACAATCCACGGGCAACTAAACACAAAATAAACACACACACGACAAGAAGTGACCATCTGGAGAAGGATAAAGTGGCTACCGCGATGCGGTAGCGTAATTAACTGCAGGGGCTTGCGCCTGCAGGGAAGAGCGTCCCCACAATCAAAAACCCCTCAAGCGAGGGGGAATCTGACGATGTCTGCTACATCGGACGCATCCGTTTAAACCTTCGATACACGGTGCCATAAATAAACTTGGCATCTTCGGAGAGGTAGACGGATAGCACCAATTAGCATCTGCCCCGAATTTCAGGCGAGGCGTCCTCACGTCGTCGCCGTATTTCGGAGGGGAACAGATTCTGGCACGCCCGGTGTGACCTTTTTCTCTTTCCACTCCACACTTCGTGTGTCGTGTTCACGAACCAAACACGGATCGCTAATGGTTGCCTTAGGTTTCAAGGTACTAAGACTTGGCGTCTTGCTTATCGCAGAAAGCAAAGAATCAATGGCTTCCACTTGTGCGTAATGCTCCAATCATCAACTGCAACCGGCGCTCTGCCTTGCCAGGAGGTGTAGCCTACGGACCGCAAGCTGCTTCGCTATTCACAATACCCGTGGAACAGGTCACTCGAGCTACCACAGGGTTGTTTTTTGGGACCACGCTCCCGCCAACGAGCTTCACCGCCCCTACGCCGACAACGGAAGCTCCCAAGAAGTCGGTCTTTGATCGGCTTACACCTACCGCGGCCCCTCTCAACGGGTCGCCCAACACCAGCGCCTCGGTCTTCTCCAGATTGGGCCAGAGCTCCTGTGGACCCGCAATGGGGCCTACAATCCCAGAGAAGGCTGCTCCTAAGAAAGTAACCAGTCCTGCTCCTGAAGTCGTCAAGGCGGCTTCCCCTACCAAAAAGTCAGTCTTTACAAGATTGACGGTTCCAGCTCCCGCTCCTGCTACCCAAGGGACATCGGTCCTTGACAGGCTGACACCAGCAGCGACCTCCCACAGGGGGCAAGACGAGACTATCACCCTCACTAAGCCGGTTCCATCAGCACGACGCGCTTGACGTCGTTACCGGCGCCGAGTAAGGAAGGCCGGAGGCAACTCCCCTCCTGGGCTAACTCCTCCGGCCCTGATGGCAGAAGTTAATGCTGCTGTTCCAACTGGGAACAGCTTTAAGATGCTAAATAAGGTGCGTAGGAATTCTCCTACCGCGATGCTAAAGAGGTCTCCCCCTCCGCTGAAAAAGGCTGTAAAAGTAAAGCCAGAAAAGCCCCAATCTCCTCAACGGCTGTCCTCCCAGATCTATAAAGTCTGGCGGCAGACCCGAGACTCGATGATCGATCCAAATTTCTACCGCCAGCACAAGAAGCTGAAAATCCAACAGGAAGTCAGTCACCAGGCTAAGCCACGAAAAGCTGTCTGGGTGCCCACCTCAACGGCCCCCTCAACTTCCACTGCTCACAAAAAGAAGAGGCCATAGAGGACCCCCGGGCCTGCAACGAAAGCTAAAAGTGCTGAGCCCAGACGCCCTAAGGCCGGGGGCAGGATGGTCCATACTGTATACATGGCGTCAGGGAAGGAAGACAGCCGTGCGTCTACAGGTCATAGACCGCTTACACGGTCGGTGACCAAAGCTCAGGAGCAACAGCAAAAGCTCCAGGAAATGATGAACGCAATGGCCGCGCTTACTGGACCGAAAGAAAGCCCTGAGGCATCCTCGGATCAGCAACAAGAACAGGAAACCGACGCCGAGTTCCTCCGGAGGATACTGGAAAAGAAAGAAAAGGAGGCTGCGGAACAAGCGGCCGATATAAAGAAAATAGCCCACTTATTCCAGGACATGGTGGGAATGATGATCCAACAAGACCCACCTGCTGAGGATCCTCCGATTGTCCTTGAAGACGACAGGGGAGAAACGTCAAATCTACCGCCGGCTCTCTCAACGGCCAAGAAGGAGACAATCTCTAAGGCTGACTTGGATGACTATATAGCCCAGCAAATCCGGGTTCATCATACGACCGAGGCAGCTGGTCAAGTCGTAAAAACGGGGCGACCGTATCCGAGCTGGTACGACCAAATCAAATATCCTCCAGGTTATACAATACCAAAATTCCACGTGTATAAAGGGACCGGCAATCCCCACCAACATTTTGCCCAGTTCAGGGCCCTTTGCGGTAACACTTGCGGTGATGATAAACTGTTGCTTCGCCAGTTCGTGGGCAGCTTATCAGAAACAGCGTTCGAATGGTATTCGGAACTCCCGAACGATTCTATCAAGACGTTCGCTGAAATGGAGTTGCTATTCACTCAGCGATTCGCAAGCACCAGCGAACGCACTCCAATAACAGCATTGATTAATGCCAGGGTGAAACCAGGCAAAACGTGGGTCCAGTATGCTATACGCTGGCGAAATTTATGGTCGAAATGCGAACAACGCATTGAGGAAGCGCCTGCGGTGGGCATGTTCGTGGGTACCCTAAACCCTCATGCAACTATCTCCCAGTTTATGATGTTCTTTAATCCAACCACATTCCAGGCTCTAATCGACAAGTTGGCTCAGATGGACCAGATGGGTCATAGACCGTCTCCCCCGAAGCCTGAGCCTCAGAGTGACAAGGGTAAAGGAAAGGTAACCTTCGTCGCGAATGCTCAGCAGCAGCCTAGTGCCCCAAAGCTGGCGGATCAGCTGGAAGAAAGACGCCGGTATTATAATGAAAAGATGAAGCGTCCCTACTCGTTCCCACGGGATAAGAAAAAACGGTTATTCGAGCTGGCAGTATGCAACAGACTTATAAACCTGCCAAATCCAAGGCGATCGCCACAACACACTGAGGTGAATAACCCCAACTATTGCCCTTACCATCAAACGGTGAGCCATCCGATTGAGGATTGCTAAGTCTTCAAATGATGGATTGAAGATCAATACCTCTAGGGGAAGTTCGCACTATCCGAAAAATGGAAGGTGAACCCACCACAGCCGCATACTCCTAAGAAAGCAGATACACCGGGGGCAACCTGTTCCTTTATTGAAGAAGCTCCATGGGAGGTCGTGCTGTCAACTAAAACCAAAAGAATGCTGAGGGACCTTCATGCGTGCCCGGCGGTCGAATGGAAGGACCCGCTTGAACCTCAAATCATCGCAGGGATGTTGAAGCCGCGCCCAACTACAAAGATTCATGGTGATGGCCCGAATACTCACACCCAACCGTCAAAATCTTCGAAGAAAAAGAAGAAGAAATCCAAAAAGCCCGTGAAGCCTGGAGACAAGCGCACGGATTTACAGAAACAGATTGACGCGCTGGAGGAGTACAATCAAAGGCGCAGACTCCCGTCACGCTGCAAGAGTTTCTCAACCACGCCTTTCAGGAGGAAGATGATGGAGAAAGCTCATCGGATGAATCCGAGGGATATGTGGCGAGTTGTCATGTGATTTCCCACACGGAAGATGAGAAAACTCCTGGCACTGAGGAACTGGGGGCACAGCCTGAGCCAGAACTTGTATGACCAACAGATGAAATGATCGACGCCTTTCTAGACGAGATTCGTTTGAAGAGTAAAGCCGATCAGGAGCGTGAGATGGCTGCATCGGAAAGAGCCAAGCGCAGGCGACCAAACGAAAGAGTCGATGCACTCCCACCAGATCGAAATACATCCGATGCGAATAAAAACAAGTACAAGACGAGGAAGAGGTTCGCCAAAGCCATGTCAGTAGGGATGAAGCTACCACCCTCGGAAGAGAACGCGTTCGATGGGGCGGAAAGACACCCTAATTATTGCTCATATCATCGGAAAATTTCGCACCCCACTGAGGAGTGCGACGCTTTTAAGATGTGGTGGAAAAGATATGTTTCTCACCAACAACATTTTAAGCGCATGAAACGCAAAACTCGCCGAGAACAAAGAAGTACTACTGACGGGCACAAAAGAACTGCTGGCAATTGTTACATGGTTAATGCCGGAGGGTCACAAGTCCTCACCTTTGGGTGCGATTCTGATGAAAAAATGGCTCTGGGCCCTCTCTTTAAAGAATCCGTTTTAGGGAAAGAAGAAGAATCGGAAGCTTTCGAAAACATTCAGCTGCGCAATCGCACGCTCCCGGAAAAGAATCTCGGGCCCGCAAATAGAAAAGATAAGGGAAAGGAAAAGGTCACTGGGGATATCGCCTTAGATGACCAAGTCATGAAAGAGCTGACTGCCAAGGACCCTCCCAGGAAGGGTAAGGTGGACTACAACATCCTAGCGCACCTAAGGAAGCTACCTTCTCAGCTCAGCATTCTCGATGCCCTCCTATTATCAAAAGAAGCGCGAGATTCATTAATCAAGGCGTTATAAGAACCCGAGCAGTTCCAAGCCTTTCTCGCCGCAGAAAGGATGAAGGATGAACTGGAAGAAGTGCACACGGCCGACATCACTTTCGGTGACGAAGACCTTCTCCTCGGGACGTGCGACCACAACCGTCCCCTCTATGTCTCTGGATATTGCCATGATATCAAGATATGGATCCTCTGTCAATCTCCTTAATGTTCGAGTGTTGAAGGAAATCTGCATGAGCGTGCAGCACCTCGCTCGTGACAAAATTACCATCTCTGGTTTCGACTCCCAGTCATCACGGACTCTCGGATCTGTAATACTAACATTACGCTTCGGACTGCTCGTCACGGACATCAAGTTTCACGTCATTGATGCCAAGACCTGCTACAACGCCTTGCTCGGTCGTCCTTGGTTACACGAGTACAACATCATCCCTTCTACACAGCATCAGTGTATGAAGTACTTTAAGGATGGTTTCGAGTATACCGTAACAGGTGAGCTGAACCCATTCTCCGTGAACGAAGTCCGCAAGTATGAAGATGCAAAGTACTTTTTGCCGGACTTCGAGGATACAGAAAAGTGTCGCAAGCCGGGGAACAAAGCCGCCGCCACCATCCCTGTTTTCGGGAGCGACACCGAAGAAGAAGAAGAGATAGTTTACGCTGGGCCGTCTCAACGCAACAAACCGGGACCATCCGCCCCCATATTGATCTTTGGAAGTGACTCGGAAGATGAGGTTAATGCCATGTTCTCCAGTCGGCCGTCAATGCAAGCATCCCCTAGCGATGATCAGAGTTTGCAAATCACCATGGTGCCGCGGAAACACTACAAGGAGCTCGACGCACTTCAAGCTTACAATGTACAGGACCTGCAGACGTTATACGTCCCTCCCAGGCGAAAGGGTGAGAAGGTGATCCTATTCTACCAATCCACAGAAACGAGAGTGGAGAAAGAGATGTGGCATGGCGCGGATGCTACACTCGACAGGCTCCAACCCATCCATTTTCCCAGATATTACACAGATGGACTAAAAAGGCTATTGAAGCGCCAAGGAGTACCCTTAGAACAGACTGTTCGACAAGCTCGGTTCTACAACAGGATTTGGAATGTCCCTGGGACTCAACGCAAATTGCCCAACGGGAGAATGGAAACGCTTGGGCTTAGATATGTGAAATCCAGGAAACGGGAGCAAGTCCACGGCAGCTACGCCATATATAACTTCGATGAGGAGGAGGACACCCTGTCGGGGAATGCTAACCCCTCGTCAAAACTAGATCCCGCGAGCGAAGTGCCAAGTCCGTCATTTGAAGAACAAGTGGACAAGCTTATCAGGAAAGTAGGTCAAAAGGCTCGGGAAGACTACAACCGTGAGATGGCCATCTACGAGAAGGCAAGGACGCAACGTCTGTTTCAACAGGCTGCAAAAGACGAAGATGCTCCTCCCTGTTAACCCGTTGTGCAAAAGGCCCGACGCAGAGGCAGAAGTAAGTCAAGAAGCGGAAAGAGGAGCCGACAACAACGACGCAGGATTAGAGAGTCATGTGATCGGGCATTGTCCGGTCCGGACTTGTCCCTTATGAAGAAGATGAGTCGAGCGTATTCCTTCCCCCGAGACAAGACGAAGAAGTTACTCGAGCTCGCTATAAAACATCAAATGATCGCACTTCCGGAGTCTAAGCACCCTGAGAAAGCTAACAAAGTTTCTCATCCGGGCTATTGCTCTTATCACCGAGCCATAGGACACCCTATCGAAGACTGCTTCACCTTCAAGAACTGGGTCGAAGACCAGTACCAGCAAGGCAGATTTGCTCTATCCAGCAGCTGGAGGGTAACGCCGCCACAAAAGCACGAACTCAAAGCCGCAAGAGCCGAGTCAGACCCACATCGATCTTGGAAGCAGATTCGCACCTGTCACATGATTACAATATTAAAAGAAGAGCCCGAGAACATAGATGAGCTCCCTTGGTTCTTCGAAAACAATGACAATGAGGTAATCTCAGAATTTCCACCGGCTCCAAAAGAACTGGAACATGGCATACATACTACTGCAGATAACCTCAAGAAGATTGAGTTGGGATCGGCAGACGATCCGCGACCGACATTCGTCAGCGAGCTGCTATCTGAAGAAAGGGTGGCTGCGTTAAAGGGCGTGCTTCTACAGCATAAAGATTGCTTCGCGTGGAACTATTCCGAGATGCCGGGATTAGATCCAGAGATTGCTGTGCATAAATTAGCAATATCCCCGGATATCAATCCAGTCAAGCAGGCGCCGAGAAGGATGCGGCTCGAGCTTGAGATGAGCATCAACACCGAAGTCAAGAAGCTGATCGAGTCTGGATTCATCCAAGAAGTCCAATATCCTGACTGGATCGCCAACATCGTCCCGGTAATGAAGAAAAATGGGACGGTGCGCATATGCGTGGATTTCAGGGATCTCAATAAAGCCTGCCCGAAGGACGATTTCCCAGTACCGGTAACCGAGCTGATGATGGATAACACGTCCACCCACGAGGTTTTCTCCTTTATGGACGGTTCATCAGGGTATAATCAGATAAAGATGCATCCCGAAGATCAGAAGCACACCGCTTTCCGGACTCCTTTGGGCATATTCTACTAAAAAGTTATGCCCTTCGGATTAAAAATTGCCGGTGCCACCTATCAGAGAGCAATGAAAAAGATCTTTGATGATCTCATACATGAAATCGTCGAGTGCTATATCGACGACCTCGTAGTGAAGAGCACGTCATATGAAGAGCATTTAGAGCATCTGAAGACCGTATTTCAACGCCTTCGGCAATATAATTTGAAGATGAACCCCTTCAAATGCGCGTTCGGAGTCTCCTCGGGTAAATTCCTAGGATTCATCGTCCGACACCGAGGTATCGAGATAGATCCGTCCAAGATCAAGGCGATCATGGAAATGCCACCGCCAAGGACTCTCAAACAGCTGCGATCTCTCCAAGGAAAGCTCGCGTATATCCGGCGGTTTATCGCCAACCTGTCAGGCAAGTGCCGTCCTTACAGCCACCTGATGAAGAAGGGAACTCCGTTCGTCTGGGATCACAAATGCCAAGGCGCACTGGATGAGATCAAACAATACCTGCAGAACCCGCCGGTGTTAGCTGCTCCGGTCAAGGGAAAGCCTCTTATTCTTTATACAACAGCCCTCGAAGGTTTCTTAGGCGCATTATGGGCACAAGAGAATGATCGAGGGAAGGAGAGAGCTCTTTATTACTTAAGTCGAGTTCTGCTTAGGGCAGAAAGCAATTACTCCCCTATCGAAAAATACTGCCTGGCATTAATATTCGCGATAACAAAACTCTGGCACTATGCATTGGCACATGAAGTCCATCTTATATCAAAGGTGGACCCCCTAAAATATCTAATGTCAAGGGCCATGTTGACAGGGAGACTCGCTAAATGGGCCCTGCTCTTGATGGAGTTTTCAATAACCTATCAGCCGCTTAAGGCAGTGAAAGGCCAAGCCATCGCCGACTTCCTTGCTGAGCATCTAGTACCTGCCGGTTCTCCTCTAAATTGCGATTTGCCGGACGAACATGCGTTTGATGCGATCGACGGTGGTGATACCCGATGGGAACTTTATTTCGATGGAGCGTCCTCCGTAAAGAAGCGCAAACAAAGTACCCCAATGATCAAATCGGGGGTAGGCCTCATCTTCATAACTCCACATGGAGGGATAATGTGCTTCGCTTTCTCCTTAACAGAACCGAGGACGAACAATGAAGCCGAATACGAAGCTCTGATAGCAGGCCTCGAGATTGCCATTGACATGGGAATTGAAAACCTCCTCATATACGGGGATTCTCAACTAGTCGTTAGTCAAGTAAACGGCGACTACCAAACGTGCAAACCGGAGTTGGTGGAGTACGGTGAAAAGGTGCAACAACTGTTGACCCAAATTCCCTCCTATACTTTGGAAAGTACACCATGCGCGGAAAATAGCAAAGCAGACACGTTAGCTAAGCTCGCTAAAGAATTGGCTGACGAGAACCTCGATGACGTCAGAATCGTGGTACAAAGCCGTCGAGTGCTCGCCCCAGCAGAAATATCTCCAGAATCATACGAAGAAAAGGGAGCTACTGAGCAGACGACCCTACAAATAAAAGACCGTGAGAAGGCTGAGGACGGAGGGAAGTCTTCATAGACTACTTTAAGTCCCACAGAATGCCCGAAGAAGCGTCCTCAAGACATCAGCTCATGAAACGAGCTCTATCTTTCGCTTTCGTCAACAATACTCTGTACAAGAGGTCGTTTGATTCTCTGTGGCTGAGATGTTTAGGACCTGACGAAGTAGAAAGAGTCGTTCAGGAAGTTCATGACGGAATCTGTGGTTCTCATCAAGCAGGCCCGAAGATGAAGTTAAAAATTAAACAGATGGGTTACTACTGGCCCACGATGATCCAGGACTGCCTCGAATATGCGAAGCAGTGCCACTTATGCCAAATTCATGGGGACTTCATCCATCAGCATCCGAATCCACTATATCCAACGGTGGCTAGCTGGCCATTCGAAATGTGGGGGACTGATATAGTCGGCCCCATCGAACCAGCATTGTCTAGAGGACATCGTTTCATCCTAGCGACGACTGACTACTTCTCTAAGTGGGCAGAAGCGGTACCGCTGAGGGAAGTAAAAATGGAGAATATCCTCCATTTCTTCAAGACGCATGTCATATATCGGTTTGGAACTCCGCGACGGATCATTTCCGATAACGGGCCAGCCTACAGAAGCCACAAAATCAGTCGCTTCGTGCAACAGCACAATATAGACTGGAGATATTCCTTGGTTTATAATCCGCGAGCTAACGGTCTAGCTGAGGCCTTCAATAAGACCTTGACAAAGATCATGAAAAAGACGGTGTCCCGAAATAAGAAGGACTGGCATGAGAGACTGCAAGAGGCTCTTCGGGCGTACCGAACTACGTTCAAGACGGCCACGAGCACAACGCCATACGCATTGGTATTCGGTACGGAAGCAGTACTCCCTCTTGAGATAGAGCTACTGTCTCTACGAATGGCAGTCCACTGCGCGCTGACAGACGAAGAAAATGCTCACCTGCGGCTTGAGGAGCTTGATGCCCTCGATGAAACCCGGCTCATAGCGCAACAAAATCTGGAGGCTTACAAAGCAAAGATGACGCGCTCATATGAAAGATTGACCAGGCTGAGGACATTCCGCCAAGACGAACTCGTGCGAGTAGTCAAAAGGCCTATGATCCCCAATCGCTCCAAGTGGGGAAAATTCGAGCCAAACTATGAAGGCCCGTACATCATAGATAAGGTCTACCAGGGTGGGGCCTATCTACTCATGGGCATGCACGGTGAAAGGCCTTTTAGGCCAATAAACGGCCGCTTCCTAAAGAAATACTACGCTTAATGAGCCACAGCCTAGGTCAATGATAGATGACGACGACTATGTCCGCTCGCTATCTTCCTAAAGCTCAAGCTCTATAAGTAGTAGCCGGCCCTCTCCTCAGACGGACCGAAACATCCTTAAACTAACGTCGGACCGAAACGTCCTTAAACTAACGACGGACCGAGACGTCCTTAAACTAACGACGGACCGAGACGTCCTTAAACTAACATCGGACCGAAACGTCCTTAAACTAACGTCGGACCGGAACGTCCTTAAACTAATGACAGACCAAAACGTCCTTACAACCACTACCGCAGCATCCTTGGGCTGACAATAAAAAAAATATAAAAAAAAAATAATAAAATATAATAAAAATAAAAAAACGGTATGTCCATAAGCAAAAAGGGCACGGATGAAAACCCGAAAGGGCTCCGTGAGTAAAAACAGCAGGGCTACCGGCGAGTGTTCGTGAAAACCCGAAAGGGCGCGAGCTCGTAAAAAAAAGAGAAGAAAAAAAATATAAATAACGGTATGTCCATAAGCAAAATGGGCACGGATGAAAACCCGAAAGGGCTCCGTGAGTAAAAACAGCAGGACTACCGGCGAGTGTTTGTGAAAACCCGAAAGGGCGCAACCTCGTTAAAGGACACTTGCAGGGTCCTCACGACCTTGTAAGGAGAAACCACCCGCGTGAGATCCTTACGACTCACAAGGGAGTAACACACTCGGGGATCCTCACGATTCCTAAGGAGAAAAGACACTTGCGAGATCCTCACGACTCACAAGGAGAACTCTCTTATGGGACCCTCACGGCTCATAAGACTTGAAAGTCTTAAGTTACAGAAACCTGAACCTGTGCTTAAGCAAAATCCCCCATAACCTTCGACAATGCCCTACAAGCGGCTCATACTGACCCTTGTATACAATCCACGGGCGCGAATAAGCATTTCCCCAGCAAAGTCCCACCCGTGACTAGGGGTATGTCCCTATGGTGAACAACCCTTATGAGTCCTCTCGACTTATAAGGAGAAAGCCCTCTTGTAAGATCCTTACGAATTACAGAGGAACATACACTTAGGAATCCTCACGATTCCTAGGGAGAAAATACACCTACGAGATCCTCACGACTTGTAGGGAGAAATACCTTCGTGAGACCCTTACGGCTCATGAAGTCAAAAGCCTTAGCTGACGGGACCCTAACCCTGTTTGCTAAGCCACCTTTGTTCAACATCGACAGAGACAGATGATGATTCCCTCCTGGCCATATCCCAGTTGTAGCGGTGCTGATGCCGAAATCTGTGTCTAATTTCAGGTTTATGGCGAAAAGCCAGTAGGCCGCACGTGCATACGAGACAGCCGAAATGATGGGACAACTTGCAATAAAAAGCAGCAGGTAAAAATGGATGCACGCAAAATAACCGAAATGATGGGGCAACTCGCAATAAAAAACAGCGAGTAAAAATGAAATAAATAGCCGAAATGATTGGGCACCGCGAAAAATAGCCGAAATGATAGGGCAATCGCGACCTCCGCGATATAAAAGCTGAAATGATAGAGCATCGCGGAAAAAGGAATAAAATAAAAAAAAAGTTTTAATTTATGCCCTACAGGTGATGTTCCATCACACCCTGTATACAATCCAAGGGCGTAAACAAAAAAGGGATCATACTTCTCCCCCAGGTTTCATCATAAGAAGAAGCAAAATCTCGACGGGCCGCGAATGACTTAGAGATCATCTCAGCACTCGTCTCGTGACAACGAACACGATTTCAAGCGAAACAGAACAGCGGCAACTCCTAGTTCCATGGCTCGGCGATATCCTGATCATCGAAAAGACAAACCCCAATTCCGTGAAATACGAATACAATCAACGAAATTCCTGGTTACGTGGAACGCGGATAATGTCACCCTTTGACCCCGTGGAAAACGTCCGGAGCGGATCCTGGTTCTTGCAGAGTACGGCAGTGAACCCGTATGAAGCATCCAGAATGGAGCTTAGTCCTCGCCGAGCACGGCAGTGAACCCGTGTGAAGCATCTAGTGCAAAATTCCTGGTTATGTGGAACGCGGATAACGTCACTCTTTGACCCCGTGGAAAACATCCGGAGCGGATCCTGGTCCTCGCAGAGCACGGCAGTGAACCCATGTGAAGCATCCAGAGCGGAGCCTAGTCCTCGCCGAGCACGGCAGTGAACCCGTGTGAAGCATCTAGTGCAAAATTCCTGGTTACGTGGAACGCGGATAACGTCACTCTTTGACCCCGTGGAAAACGTCCAGAGCGGATCCTAGTCCTCGCAGAGCACGGCAGTGAACCCATGTGAAGCATCCAGAGCGGAGCCTAGTCCTCGCCGAGCACGGCAGTGAACCCGTGTGAAGCATCTAGTGCAAAATTCCTGGTTACGTGGAACGCGGATAACGTCACTCTTTTACCCAGTGGAAAACGTCCAGAGCGGATCCTGGTCCTCGCAGAGCACGGCAGTGAACCCGTGTGAAGCATCCAGAGCGGAGCCTAGTCCTCGCCGAGCACGGCAGTGAACCTGTGTGAAGCATCTGGTGCAAAATTCCCGGTTACGTGGAATGCGGATAACGTCACTCTTTGACCACGTGGAAAACGTCCGGAGCGGATCCTGGTCCTCGCAGAGCACGGCAGTGAACCCATGTGAAGCATCCAGAGCGGAGCCTAGTCCTCGCCGAGCACGGCAGTGAACCCGTGTGAAGCATCTAGTGCAAAATTCCTGATTACGTGGAACGCGGATAACGTCACTCTTTGACCCCGTGAAAAACGTCCGGAGCGGATCCTGGTCCTCGCAGAGCACGGCAGTGAACCCGTGTGAAGTATCCAGAGCGGAGCCTAGTCCTCGCCGAGCACGGTAGTGAACCCGTATGAAGCATCTAGTGCAAAATTCCTGGTTACGTGGAACGCGGATAACGCCACTTTTTGACCCCGTGGAAAACGTCCAGAGCGGATCTTGGTCCTCACAGAGAACGACAGTGAACCCGTGTGAAGCATCCAGAGCGGAGCCTAGTCCTCGCCGAACACTGCGGTGAACCCGTGTGAAGCATCTAGGGCAAAATTCCTGGTCACGTGGAACGCGGATAATGTCACTCTTTGACCCCGCGGAAAACGCCCAGAGAGGAGCCTGGTCCTCGCCAAGCACGGCAGTGAACCCGTGTGAAGCATCCGGAGCAAACACCGGACTGTGGAGTCCTTAAAATCCACGGACTATGATGTCCTTAACCTCGACCGTAATGTCTTAAAACTAACAATCAACCACCCTGATTCTGTACTGATTCTACCTTGGTTTAAGGGTACATCTCTTCACTCCTTTGATGTCTGACGTTGTAATTCCTCAACGTCTTCAAAGAGGTGATGGGTCCCTGCAACCAAACACCGGACTGTGGAGTCCTTAAATCCATGGACTATGAGGTCCTTAACCTTGACCGTGATGTCTTAAAACTAACATCAGACTGTGGAGTCCCTAAATCCACGGACTATGAGGTCCTTAACCTTGACCGTGATGTCTTAAAACTAACATCGGACTGTGGAGTCCTTAAATCCACGGACTATGACGTCCTTAACCTTGACCGTGATGTCTTAAAACTAACATCGGACTGTGGAGTCCCTAAATCCACGGACTATGACGTCCTTAACCTTGACCGTGATGTCTTAAAACTAACATCGGACTGTGGAGTCCCTAAATCCACGGACTATGAGGTCCTTAACCTTGACCGTGATGTCTTAAAACTAACATCGGACTGTGGAGTCCTTAAATCCACGGACTATGACGTCCTTAACCTTGACCGCGACGTCTTTAAACTACGATACTTTGAGCAACCCCTGACACCGTGAAACACGGATAAGGGCGACCACATCCAGCACTTGCAGGTCCTCACGACCTGTAGGGAAGAAAAACTCTCTTATGAGATCCTTACGACTCTCAAGGGAAAACCCGCTTAAGAATCCTCACGATTCTTAAGAAGAACTTACACCTATGGGATCCTCTCGACCCATAGGGAGAAAAACTCTTTATGAGACCCTCGTGGCTCATAAAGTGCAAAAGTCTTAGGAAGCAGATCTTAACCCTGAATCCTAAGCCATCGCTGCCCTGCAAGGAGATCAAGATAAATTGTCCACAAAACACATTCAATGAAAAGAGACACACCATTGAGAAGAAAAATGTATCTTTTATTCATAAACCAAAATGGATACAAAGTATAATTCATGAAAGAAACAAAAAGAAAATACTCTCATCCATGAGTATCTACAAAAAGAAAGGAAAAGATACAAGTTTTTTCAAGCCGGCGGGCGATTTAGCAGTTTCGCTAGCTCATCCTGCTTTTGCTGGGCCACGGCTTCATGATTCAGGATCGCCAGAAAACGGGCCTCCGCCTGAGCCTGCTGGGCCTGATACGAAGCGAGCCGGCCTTCAAGCTCTTTCTTGGTGGCCTTATGAGCCTCGACCCTCTCACGACTGAACGTGACAGCTTTATCAAGAGTCACCACCTCTTTGATGGACTCCTGAAGCACCCGCCAGAGTTCATATGCTTTGTTGGCCTTGGCGGTATGATTAGCGTGAAGCTCGCTCAATGCCTTGGAAGCTAGCTCTCTCTCCGAGAATTTATGGCCGAACCTTTTTTTCGCACAACAATGTGTTCACCACGTGTCGCCCTGTCAGGCCATTTAATCTCACTTTCGTGACCGCAACCTTGGAAACAGGACATATACGCTCAAGACCGCATAAACGGGCTTCCAGTCGACAGTAATAATCGATCTAAAACGCGCTCACATCACCTGGTGTGAAAAGCAACGAGAAAGATTTCCGACGTATTTCAAGCATGCATTCGCAATCATATGAGTATTCAAAAATATATATATATAATTCGCAATCATATGAATATTCATAATGCCCAAAAAGTTCTGATACGCATGAAAATGATAATGGCATTTGCAATTAAAGAAAGTTCTCATGGAAAGAACACAAAGTTCATTTATGCAAGCAAAAACGTACATGCGGATACCCAGCACACATGAAAGTTCAACATAAAGCAGGCGAAAACTAATTTGAAAATACTACACTAGCGGAAAAAGGTTGCCGAACAAAGGATCGGTAGCGCAATGGTTGACAAAATAAAAGACAAAATTCTCTCTCTCTCTCTCCGCTCTCTCCAACACGTCAAAGCGCCGGTTCTCGCGAGGAGTCGCTCCCCACCGATTGGCGCCATGTTCGTCCGCAAAAGCAGACATAACGGCCCGACGGGCTCTTATCTCGCTTAAAAGGTGAACCGAGCGATCTTTCAAAGCTTGAGTAATTAGGCACGCTTCGTGAAAGCCCTCGAGCTTCTCTTCGGCCGCGTCAAGCATCGCCAGGGTCATCTCCGCCGGGTGAGGAGGGACGTCAGCAAGCACGGTGGCAAGAATCATCCGGAGCCTGAGGGAACCGATCGGGAGGGGGGACCCCCTACGGATCGAGAGTTCATACATTGCCGAATCGCATTCGTCATCGGTAAGGAGTGGATCCACCAATCGGGAAGCAAAGCGGGGGATCATCTCCTCGATAGGAACTTCCCATGGCTGTCGACGAGCATGAGAGCGATTACAGGCCATGGTGCTCAGTTGTTTCTCAGGATAAATCACACCAAAATGAGAATAAATCTCTCTGTGAAGAGAAAAGGAAGGCCATTGCCTCAGATATAAAGAGACGCATTAAGTGCTGTGCGCGGAAAATCTTGCATGTAAAAGCTGTTTCCACGGCCCAAAAATGGAAAGGCATCGAAAATCAGGGGGATGGAACTATTTCCAAGGCTCCTTTTCTGCATCTGATATTGTGCACTAAAAATGTGGCATGGAAAAATTTTGAACAGTCCTATCAAAGGACCCCACGTGCAGAACACGTGAGCCCCAAACTTGACGTGCACTAAAAAATGGAATAGCACCATGCATATTAAAAGCATCAGCAACAACAATAGTAAAATGATAAAATCCCACAGAAAGGCATGCAAACATACAAAGACATAATAGAACTTATCATTCATATTTCAAGAAGGTCATACAAAATAAAGAGAAACACGTTTACAATGGCAAAACCTCGGACGCACGGCATGGATTGAGAAACTCAAACTTGACTTTGTCCAAGATCTTCCAGGTGCTTCGAACCATCCTGGTATCTTTCCTCTCACGGTCGCAGGCTTCGGGGTCCTCACGGATGTCCTCCACCCTCCGATAGGCAGCAAGTATGGCTGACTGCTGAAAGGCCTGGTGCAAGAGATCAATGAGGCGATCTCGCATCCTCTTTGAAATCAAGCTCATCAGGTACACCGAATGTACCTTATCCTCAGCAGTGTCCAAGGCCCTGAGCGGTACGCCTGTACAAAAGAGAGGGAGTGCCTCCCAGATAGCCAGCACGATCAGTCTCAGAAGAGAAGAGCGACGGGGAAGTAGCCGATGGTTGTACTCGCCGAAGCGGCTCATGATCTCGGCGCATTGAGCGTTGGTGAACTCCTGGTTCTGACTGCGACCCAATGCACGAATGTTCCCGTAGGAAATGATTTCGTCAAGACCATACAAATGGGCATCCATGATACCTGAAATAAAGGTCATGAGAATTGTTAAGCTTCTGTTCCATTGATTACAGAAGGACAACCTAAGGCAACGAGACCCTAAGAAGCCTCCATGCGAAGAAACTGAGTTCTTCATAGAAATTAAATTCCTTATTGAGAAAAAGGGAATTAAATTCCCAGAAAAATGTTTTCTGTGAACGGGGTTAAGCTCCATGGACTATCACCATTATTTCCCTAAAGATCATCTAAACCCTAAGAGATCTACTGTTGAAGTTTAAGTAGTTTCATATTTTGGTTACGAAACTTGAAGAAAAATGGGTTCTTTGTTAAAAAAGGTGTGAAACCCTTGATATGGATTTAAAATCCAGAGAGTTTTGTCAAAACGAAGGTACTTCGATCACCATTACCTGAGGAAAAAGGGTCACTTGAACAGAGTTAAACTCTGAAAAGTTTGAAGCAGAGAGCTAAGCTCTGGAAACGAGAATTAAATTCTCAAGGAAAAAGTTCTCAAAAAGAAGAAGATGAGCAAAGTGGAGGCTCTTCTGAAAGGACATGGGTATTTATAGGATGTGATGGAGACGCTTCATCTCCCAAAATCCTTAGAGGAATCCAACGGTCACAAAAGTGACAGCGTTGCACTCACGTGCAAACACGTGAGAACAACGTTGTGGGGGCATTTGTTTCCTGATTTAAAATCAGGAAAGCTTACGAAGGAGGCATCACGTGCTAGCACGTGACCAGCAGTCACGTGTTGGCACGTGACATTTGAAAACAGCGGCAAAGGCAGATTCAATTCCCTGATTAAATCAAAGAAAAGGCTTCAGAAAGGGTCACGTGCTCACACGTGACCGGAGGTCACGTGTTGGCACGTGACGGTTGAACAGTGGCCAGAAGACAGAACGCAGAAAGAAGAAGAAAGCTCGTTCCAGGGGTCACGTGCTTACACGTGACCAGGGGTCGCGTGGCCACACGTGACCGGCTTTCAAAGCCTATTTAACAGAATCAAATTCTGAAGAGATCATTCAAATCTTTCCAAAGGAAAATGATTATTTGAAACCGATTGGACTAAAGATTTAAAGGTGATTAAATATCACCTTTTTATGGAAAAATCTTGAACTTGGAAAGATTTCCCCTCAAAATCTAATCGAAATAACAAAGGAAAATCTTTGGATTTAAAATCCAATGGTGAATAAAATTCACCTAATAATCCAAAGGTCCAAACGAATGGTGAATAAAAATCAAATCTCTCAATAAAAGATTCATCAAAAATAATTGATTCTGCTTCTTCTACTATAAATAGGAGCAAAGAGACATACAGAGATATACAGAGAGAAAGGGACAGGAAAAAAGAGAAAAAAAAGCCCTAAGATTTTGGAGGAATTGGATCTTCTGCAGAAGAAAACCTTAGGTAAGAAAGGGAAGGCCTCTAAAAGAGAATTTAATTCTCAAAAGAGTTTAACTCTTAGATTAAAAAGGAGAACTTAGTTCTCTCTTTAGTAGAAGATCTGCAAAGTGCATATCTCCCCATGAATAGAGAATTTAATTGTCATTGGGTCGAGATCCTGCCATGTAGATCCAAAGTATAGAGAGGGAATGAAAGTTTGAGGATTTAATCCTCGCAGAATTATAGGAATTTAGTTCCTTTGAGATGAATTAGGGTTTAACCCTATGTTATAGGAATATAATTCCTTTAGAATGAACAGAATCAAGGTTTAACCCTAGTTAAGAACTTAGTTCTGTTAAAATAACAGGAATTTAATTCCCTTAAGAAAGAAGAAATTAGGGTTTCACCCTATGACAGAATCTAATTCCTCAGAATATAAATTAGGGTTTAACCCTATCTAAGAGTAATTCTCTAAATGAAGAAGGAATTTAGTTCCTTTAAAGTTATTATTAGGTTTTAACCCTATGACAGAACTCAATTCTTCACATATATGAGGAATTTAATTCCTACAGGAAAATCAGAGTTCAACTCTATCAGAGAATATAATTCTTCAGAAGACAAGGGGGATTTAATGAAGAATTTATTCAGAAATTGCAAAGAAGCAGGGTCACGTGCTACCACGTGACCCGTGGAAAGATCCACAGAGAAGGGCTTTTGAGGCAATGCCTCACGTGACCCACATGACCCTTGGCAGAAGCTTTAACACACAAACAATTAAATCCCATCACGTGACAGCACGTGATGCTCCAAAGTATTCAATACTCTCGGCAGAACAAATAAAGGGGAGGGTGCCCTCACATGCTACCACGTGACCCCTCTTACCTTAGTGCTTAACGCTAAAATGGACCCTCTGAATCCAGTGTTTAACACTGTTTTGCCTTAGTGTTCAACACTAATCGAAGAGCCTTTCTTGCAGTGTTTAACACTGAATTTCTTAGTATTTAACACTAAATTAAATCTCTGTTAACAGAGTTTAACATTAATTTTCTTAGTGTTCGACACTAAATTAAAATCTCTGTCACCAGTGTTTAACACTGATTATCTTAGTGTTTAACACTAATTTGAGATCTCTGTTGCTAGTGTTTAACACTGATTTGTTTTAGTATTTAACACTAATTTGAACCCCCTGTTGCTGGTGTTTAACACCACCTATCTTGCAGTGTCAAACACTAACTTGTTCCCAGTGTTCAACACTGTTGGTCTTTAGTGTTTAACACTAACTTTAGCCCAAGTGGCTAAGTGTCTAGAGACAAAGCCTCTCCTCTAATGGACCAACAGAGGGCCAATATCCTAAACATGATTGGACTTAGCCCAAGCTGGCCATAAGTCCTAAATTCAAATTCAACTGAGCCAATGGGCTCATAATATAATTAATTGGTCTTGGTTCCGAATTGGGCCAAAGATTATTTAATCTACCTCGGTTTAAGGGTACATCTCTTCACTCCTTTGATACTCGGCGTTGTAATTCCTCAACGTCTTCAAAGAGGTGACGGGTCCCGATGACCACGTATTGATGCGGACTGTGGGGTCCTTAAACTCATGGACTATGAGGTCCTTACCCTTGACCAGGATGTCTTAAAACTAACGCCGGACTGTGGAGTCCTTAAATCCATGGACAATGAGGTCCTTAACCTTGACCGTGATGTCTTAAAACTAACGCCGGACTATGGAGCCCTTAAATCCACAGACTATGACGTCCTTAACCTTGACCGCAACGTCTTAAAACTAACATTGGACCGCAATGTCCTTAAACTACCTATCGACCGCAATGTTACTAAACTAAACAACAGGGCTCCCTTAATTGCTCTCTTGTTGGATCTAAACGATCCCGTTAAGTTGATCTTAGTCTAAAAACTAGACTGACGTATCCTTAACAAACGATTAAGTTGATCTTAGTCTTAAATGAGGCTAACGTATCCTTAAACCCAAACCCCCAAACCTAAATCTAAGATAATACGGATTTGGACTAGTCCACGCCCTACGGGCGACGACACAACTCAGTCTCCGTATACAATCCACGGGCAACTAAACACAAAATAAACACACACACGACACGAAGTGACCATCTGGAGAAGGAGAAAGTGGCTACCGCGATGCGGTAGCGTAATTAACTGCAGGGAAGAGCGTCCCCACAATCAAAAACCCCTCAAGCGAGGGGGAATCTGACGAAGTCTGCTACATCGGACGCATCCGTTTAAACCTTCGATACACGGTTCCATAAATCAACTTGGCATCTTCGGAGAGGTAGACGGATAGCACGAATTAGCATCTGCCCCGAATCTCAGGCGAGACGTCCTCACGTCGTCGCCGTCTTTTGAAGGGGAACAGATGATTGACTGAACCCGCTTATTATACTAGACCGGGGAACGTTGGTTCCGCTCTAGCTTATGACAACTATCTTGAGTTTGGGCAAGAGATAGGGGAATGCAAGGATTTTCACGCAACCCTAATGAAGAAGGAGCATTCTGATGCATCTTGTTCGGGTGTGTTAGTTATTGAGAACTATTTCTCAGTTTGCTCTACGTCCTGAGTATTTGATACCGGATCAGGATCCCACATTTGTAATTTGTTGCAAGGGTAAGGAAAGGTAGAGCACTAGGGAAGGGTGGTATGTTTCTCAGAGTAGGGAACTGAGCAATTGATGCTGCCGAAACTATCGGCGGATATCACCTTGTATTGCTAACTGGTAATACATTGATTTTGAACAACTGTTATTTTGTACCGTCTATGATGTGCAATATAATATCTGTTTCTTTATTAGATAAAGATAGATATAACTTTGCATTAGAGAATAATGTTATGAACATTTTCCTAAATCAAGTGTTGATTGGGTTTGGTACGTTGTATAATGGTTTATATGTTCTAAATCAAAATACAGTTCTAAATATATGAAACAAACACAAGAAGAAAAGTTCAGAAATGAACGAAGTCTTCTTATGGTATTGTAGACTTGGTCATATCAATACAACCAGACTAGCTAAGTTATATAAAGATGGATTTTTGGATTTGTTCGAATTTACATCTTATGAAACTTGTCTGTCCTGTCTCAAAAGAAAGATGACCAAAACTCTGTTTACAGGACACGGAGCAAGAGCTACTGAACTCTTGGGACCGATACATAGTGATGTATGCAGTTCTATGTCTACACATACTAGAAGTGGTTATTCTTACTTCATTACATTCACGGATGATCTCTCTAGATTCAGATATGTGTTCCTATTGAAACACAAGTCTAAAACTTTTGAGAAATTCAAGGAATATAAGAGTGAAGTAGAAAACTAGACAGGGAGAAGTATCAAAATCCTCCGATTTGATCGAGGAGGTGAATACTTGAGCATGGAATTCCGAGATTATCTAAAAGAGAATGGGATTCTCTCTCAGCTTACTCCTCTGTATACACCACAGCACAATGGTATATCGGAGTGGAGGAATCGCACCCTATTGGATATGGTGCTCTCTATAATGAGTAGTGCTAAGTTATCTCTTTCATTCTGAGGATATGCACTTAAGACAGCAACATATCTATTGAATCAATTTCCGTCCAAATCTGTGCCTAAAACTCCATATGAGATATAGAGCGGGAAGAGACCATTTCTTAAATTTGTTATGATATGGGGTTGTTTGACTTATGTTAAAAAGAAAAATCCAGACAAACTCTAGGTACGATCAGTACTATGAAAGTTTGTAGGATATCCAAAGAAATCTCTCAGATATATCTTCTATCACACTGAGAAACAGAAGGTGTTTGTTGCTCGTCACACTAGTAGGATTTCTCATCCACCTGAGTGATACTATAATTTTCTCATTGACGGTAGGAGCAAGAATTGTATCATGGAAGATGACGACCCAACTAGTTTCAAACAGGCCATCATAAGTGGGGACTCTATGAAATGGCTGAATGCTATGCGATCTGAGATAGAATCCATGTACACCAACAAAATGTGGACTTTAGAGGTTGCTTCTGAAAGGATAAAACCCATTGGGAGCAAATGGATTTTCAAGAAGATCGGTGTAGATGGAAAGGTTGAGACCTTCAAAGCTAGACTTGTAGCAAAAGGTTTTCATCAATGATTAGGTGTCGACTATGCCAAGACCTTTTCTCCAGTGGTTATACTTAAGTCCATTCGGATCCTATTTGCCATTGCTGTGTACCATGACTATGAAATCTGGCAGATAGATGTCAAGGCCGCTTTTCTAAATGGTGATTTAAAATAGAGCGTGTATATGACACAACCAGATGACTTCATAGACAGTGGGAGCAGCGGAAAGATGTGCAAGCTGCTCAAATCAGTCTACGGATTAAAGCAGGCATCGCAGAGCTAGAACATTTGTTTTGATGTAGCAGTTAAAGAGTTTGACTTCATTAAAATTGTAGATGAACCCTGTATAAATAAAAAGATAGTAGAGAGTAAGGTCATGCTCCTCGTATCGTACGTGGATGACATACTCTTGATAGGAAATGATATTCTTATGCTGCATTCAGTCAAAATCTTCCTATCATAAAAGTTCTCCATGAAAGATCTGGATGATGCCTCCTACATCCTGAGGATTAAGATCTATAGGGATAGATCTAAAAAGATATTGGGATTGTCCTAATCTAGATACATACACACCATACTAAAGAGATTTAGTATGGAATATTCCAAGCAGGGTAATTTACTCATGTGCTTAGGAATCGCCCTCTCCAAAGAGATGTCTCCCAAGACCGATGAGAAGAGAGCTCGCATGAACATGACACCCTATACTTCTGCAGTCGGGTCTATGAAACGCGATGTTATTGTAAGCGTGTCTTAGTACCTATACTAGTGTTTAAACAACTATATATGGTGTATTTTAAAATTTTAGAGAGCTAAAGCACACAAACCTAGAATCGAACTAGAGATTAGGGTAAGTATCATATACAAAGAGTGTCTAACACTAAGAGAAAGAGAACTACAACCTTTGTAAACTGCTCCTCTTCAATGGCTCCGTGTAGAAGTCCTTGGGCTCTTCTTGGCTCCACTCGAAGCTTGGAACAATTCCTCTTGAAGTCTTCGATGTCCACGATGATCCACCCGGAGTTCCTTACACTCAAGCTCTAGCTTCACTAAACTAAGATGAAGTGAAGCTAACAACCTATACAAGTTTGCTAGACTAATATAGATTGATGAAGTGGGATTTTTTTCACTCAAAGCCCTTTCTTTTTCTTTCACTTTTTCTAACCTAGAAAATGGTAGAGAGCTTAAGAGGAAGAAGATGAACTAATGGCTTAGCTTGAGATAATGAGAGTGATCACCATCATAATTAACGAAGAAAAGAAAATATCTTAGATATTTGTAAGTGAGTGGAGGAATAAAATAATCAACCATGGTTAGATATTTCAAGAAGAGTGTAGAAACCATGACTCATTATTCTATTTTTCATTTTCACAAAAATAAATATCTAATATATTCCCATATGAGTCTAGCATAGCCATGTCCAATGTATCATCCACCATGACACACACACACATACTCACACACACATAAATACAAATACAAATACACACACACACATGCATAAAGAAAGGAATTATAAATGAGTAATTAGTCTTTGTATTAAATCAACACTTGATTTAATAACCCGGTCATATCACATATAACCCGACTAATAAAAAACGCTAAATTAAAATACGGTATCATATACTCGTATTTAATCAAGCTCTCGCACATATCTCCATATGTGCCTCACTTCGTTTCGCCTGAGCTCGGAAACCCCTATGTGGGGCTCTAAGACTCATCAATACGCTAGCAGTAGGCAGTGATCATATCAGATACCCATAAACCGTCAGCGGTACTAGCTATACGTAACAACTACCCAGGTATTGAGCGAACAGAAGAACAACAAGCGAACTTGTTCAAACTCCCGTAGAGCCAACCAGCAACACTTACCGTACAGTCCAGTCTTTTCGTCTGATATATTGCATATTGAGTCTAGAGATGGAATTGTCAAGCCCCAATAACTCAATAAGTCATGCCGATGTGTGGCCTATAAGAGGTCGAGAAACTACTGATAACACTTATCAGTAAATCTCATCAGCCCTGGTCAGGGACTTCCAGTTATAGCCAATCATGCATAGTACAACATCGACTCCTAATACCGGGAGAGACGAAACCCCTCCTATCGCTCATTGCCTCCATGTGTCTCGGGATTGTACCCAAAAGATACCTGTTTGCACGACTCAGTAGAGCCGTGGTAGGATGGAAATCAAAGCACAGTAGGAGACACACAAGGCTCTATGACGATCTTGGGTCTACAGACTAACCTGTACAAGTGTCACCAGAGAACTGCTATTCGACGATAGGTATAATACCATATAGGAGTTCTCGGCGAGCCCGTTCAGTGTACTCAGTCTCCAATGAGCACCTGTATACAATCTCTGATGTCAAACACCAACAGATATTCCAACTCCGTGATGCCTGCTTCAATTCATAAATGGATTTAAGCAACCTACATGCTTTCTTGCTGCTCCCACTATCAACGAAACCCTCTGGCTGATCCATATAAACGTTCTAAATCACCATTTAGAAATGTTGTTTTAACGTCCATCTGCCATTTTTTCATAGTCGTAGTGAGCAGCAATAGCAAGTAGGATCCGAATGGATTTAAGCATTGCTACAAGAGAGAGAGTTTCGTCATAGTCCAGTCCTGATCTTTGACAAAATCCTTTCTCCACAAACCTTGCTTTATAGGTCTCCACCTGTCCATCTACACCAATCTTTTTCTTAAAGATCCATTTGCACCCTACGGGTTTTACTCCAGAAGGTGCAACTTCAAAAGTCCATACTTTGTTGGTGTGCATGGACTCCATTTCGGATCACATGGCATCCAGCCGTTTCACCGAGTCGCTACTCGTGATAGCTTGCTGAAAACTAGTAGGGTCATCATCATCCATGATGCAATCTTCTCTATCACCATTAATGAGGAAACCATAGTATCTCTCCAGTGGATGAGAAGTCCTACTAGATCTACGGAGTGACTGAGGCTCGTGTGGTTCTATTGCAACTTCAAGTTCAACCAAATCGTCAGTAGTTATTTGTGTTTCTAGAACATCTTCTAGTTCTACCGCATTGCCATCAGTATTATTTGTAAAAAAATCATTTTCTAAAAATATGGCATACTGAGAGACAAACATTCTTTGTTCCTCCTTGTGGTAGAAAAGATATCCATATGAATGTTTTGGATATCCCATAAATGTACACAGAACTGATTGTGTCTCGAGTTTGTCTGGATTCTGCTTTCTAACAAAAGCAGGACAACCCCATATCCTAACACGTTTAAGAGATGGTCTCTTCCCATACCATATCTTATATAGAATGGTAGGAACACTTTTGGTTGGAACCCTGTTCGATAGATATACTGCGGTCTCCAATGCATGTCCCCAAAAGGAAAGTGGTAACTCAACATCACTCATCATTAAACGTACCATATCTACTAGGATACGATTCCTCCGTTCTGACACACCGTTGTGCTGTGGTGTGTAAGGGGGAGTGAGCTGAGAGAGAATCCCATTCTCTTTTAGGAAGTCTGAAAACTCTATACTTAAATACTCTCCTCCTCGATTTGATCGAAGTTTCTTGATGCTCAAACCAGTTTGTTTTTCTACTTCAAGTTTATACTCCTTGAATTTTTCGAAAGGTTCAGACTTATGTTTCAACAATAACACATGTCCGAACCTCGAAAAATCATTAGTAAAAGTTATGAAGTAAGAATAACCGCCTCTAGCATGTGTAGACATTGGTCAGCATACATCACTATGTATGAGGCCTAAGAGTTCAGTAGCTCTCTCTCCGTGTCCAATAAACGGAGTTTTGGTCATTTTACCCTTGATACAAGACTGACAAGTTGCATAAGATTTATATTCAAAAGGATTTAAATATCCATCTTTATGTAACTTGGTTAACCTTGTTTCGTTAATATGACCAAGTCTACAATGCCATACAAAAGCTTCATTTATATCTGAAAATTTTCTTTTGTTTATGTGTTGTATATTAAAAACCGTATGCTGATTTAAGACGTAAATACCGTTATTTAGTGCCCAATCAACTATTGATTTAGGTTAATGTTCATAACATTATTTTGCAACACAAAATGATATCCTTCATTGTCTAACAAAGATACGGATATTATATTACATAGCATGCTTGGTACAAAATAACATGGGTTCAAAACCAATATACATCCCGAGGGCAATCCTAGGTGATACTCTCCAACTGATACAACATGTATATTGGAACCATTTCCAACCCGGAGAGTGTGATCACTTGTCTTCAAAACTTTGCTATTTTTCAATCCCTGTATACAATTGCAGATGTGAGAACCCGAACCGGTATCTAATACCCAGGATGCAGAGTTTATAGAAAAATAGTTTTCAGTGACGAACACACCTGAAGCGGAAGCGTCACCATGCTTCTTCTTCTTGAGATCAATGAGGTACACAATACAATTACGCTTCCAGTGTCCCGACTTGTGGCAGTAGAAACATTCTCTCTTTCCCGATCCCTTAGCCCCAGATTTGTCTTTCCTTTTACCTTTTTAACTCCACCTCTCAGTTTAGTAGGCTTCTTCTTCTTTCCCTTAGCCTTTGCTTTTAGGATGGAAAGTGGAATGGGCCCATTAATCGGAGAGGGGGTTTCACTGTCTTAAGCATGCTCTCTGCACTTCTCAACATATTGAGAAGTTCAGGAAGTGTCTTCTCTATGTTGTGCATATTGAAGTTCACTATAAACTGAGCAAAGGCAGGGGAGAAACTGTAGAACTATATCAACATATTGTTCGTTCTCCATGGTCCATCCCTGGTCCTTAAGTTCTTCAATAAGTCCTATCATCTTCAAGACATGAACTCTTACCGATATACCGCGGCCATCCTCATCTGAAACAACTTTCTAGATGCTTCGTAACGAAGAGTATGAGATTGCTCCCCATACAACTCCTTTGTATGGAAAAAGATGTATTGAACATCTATCTTCTCATATTGCTTTTGATGTATATTGTCCATCGAAACTAACGTGAGGCATTTGGCTGTGGCATAATCAATATCCCATATCTTGCGGATCTTCTTATCCGCAATAGAGGAATCAAGGCCTGGGATGGGAGGGGCTGGGGCAGTGAGGACATATGCAACCTTATCGTATATAAGGGCAATGTTTACGTTCCTCGGCCATTCTTTATAATTGGGTTCCGTCAGTTTATTTTTCTTTAATAGAAGCTTAAATCCAGTCGTTGGTATCTGTCATTAAGAGAGAGAAAAGAATACACTCAGCGAAAGCTCTTGCAAATATTAGATTGGTTATTTATCTTATTTAATCGATATCCCCCACTGCTTTTATCAAATTTTCCTTCAAACCTCAAAAAGAAAATTAGCCAGGATTAATTACATTCTACAAGTTCGCTAACCGGTCAGCCAGGCCAGTGTCGGTACTCCGAGAGAGATTCCCCGTACTTTCGCACGGACCTAATTAAAATAAACCTTGTTTCCCTAGAGGCATAACCCCGTTGACACTTTTCTAAACACCTACTGAATTAGCTAATTGTAAAGTGCAAAACTCTCCTGAGAGTAACTTTTACTCATAGTGGGATCGGGATCCAACTATCAATATAGAAGGTATGCAATCTCATTTCAAATTTCAACTCTTGAAATTCCCGATTCGGTTTTTATCCCTAGCGGTTTATGACCTTAACTATGGTCAACAAATCATAAGAAGTAATCAAGTTCTACCCGTCATTTCTTAATTAATTAGACCCACTCATATGACCCTTAACTATGGTCAACAAAGTCATATAAATATCCTAATTAATTGCATCATATGTTATATAGGAAAACATCACTTAGCTACCATACACTACGCCTTAACTATGGTCAACAAATGTAGCACGAATACTAAGTACTCTACTTCCTAAAATAACGGGGGGTTACATATGGTTTTGATGAAAACCTTTAATGTTTTGAACTTGATATTGTTGTAGAACCAAATAATTTAAAAATGACTGGCTTAAGCTATGCATTTTGAAACTTGCTTTTTCATAAAAAGGCCGAGTATGTTTCAAATTTGATTCTATAATATCTTTAGGCTTCTTTTCTTTGCATTAATCTCATCAATATAGTCCTATCATTTAAGTTCCTACGCATCATAGAACAAACGAAAATAGAACGTACGCTTATGCCATCCGCATTCGCCATGAGGTCCCTTCATGCACCGTTAGGTTACTTAACTAACTGCAGAGTGGGGGCAGGACTAGCGCGGATGCAAAACATAAGCAATGTTTATTATATATCATATATATAAATAACATTCATCTTACGCAGTTAATATGATCACATCACAGAGTAACAGCAGCAGAAGCAGATATATGAAAATATAGGATATACTAGGAAGTTCGTAATTTAGATTAAGCCAATGATAAAAAATACGGATTCCACGGTCGTGATGAATAGCCAAGCCTACACCCCTAGACCCCTACGAGAGCGGCAAGCAGCCCTACCAATTCTAGAGTTAGGCGACCAGTATCGACTCCTCGAGATGGCCTCTTACTGGACTCTAGAACCCGGTTACTTGTGCTCCCTATCTTGGGTCTATCATAATACGGAAAAGTTAATAATATACATCAGTGGTGACATCAACCACAACCCGGAAGTGTCCCAATAAAAAAATATTACATACATTGAATTTACATGAATGAAAAGAAAATCTCTCATCTCACATAAGAAAAAACCCGGCTATTCTATCACGACGATCCTATACATCATATCAGTACAACAACAGAATAATCATCACAGATCATCAACGTAAGTAAACATGCGTATTTCTAATGTCATTGACATATAGCAACGAGATTAAGAATATACATATTACACTTACGGTCGCAGAAAAGAAATGTAAAATTACAACAGTTGGAATCCGCAGTAGCCTTAGACATCACAAATCCGGATTATCTTATATTCCGGATTTCATGCCTAACCTCATAAATCTTACATTTAAGTCTCAAAATAAAAACACCTTTTCAAAAAGAAGACGGGTAATTCAACAAGATTCCCGATTATCAATGAGACTGAAATGTTAAATTTACAAAAAACCAATTAATTTTCTCAAAACTAATTAGTGTAGATTCCAAATATTGTATCACACATAGCAACTGTCTAGAAGATATTAAACATTTCGATCGACATAAAAAATTTCTTCAAACCACAGAGACCTCAACACCTTGAGGCTCAACAAAAATATCTAGAAAGTCATAAATATCAAAATAGAGCAGCACAGAAAAATTGAAACCCTAATTCTCCAAATGCGCGGCGGAATTGCGGCTAAACCAAAGGTTCTGCCACGGTTCCGCGGCCATTTTGGGGAATTGGGTTTTTGTTTTTCTTGGGGTTCCATAGATTTACCTGCACGATTTTTTGATTATTTTTATTCTGCAAAATACCAACATTTGGAAAAATGTACAGAAACCATGAAAAATTCTGTATTTTGATTTCAATCGAACACTTTTAATGTCTTCTAAACTACCTTAATGCTCTAACTAGGCTCTGATACCATGTAAGTGTGTCTTAGCACCTCTACTAGTGTTTAAACAACTATATGTGATGTATTTTAAAAATTTAGAGAGCTAAAGCACACAAACCACAAATCGAACTAGAGATTAGGGTAAGTATCATATACAAAGAGTGTCTAACACTAAGAGAAAGAGAACTACAACCTTTGTAGACCACTCCTTCTCTTTAATGGCTTCGTATAGAAGTCCTTGGGCTCCTCTTGGCTCCATTCGAAGCTTGGAACAATTCAGCTTGAAGTCTTCGATGTCCACGATGATCCACCCGGGGTTCCTTACACTCAAACTCTAGCTTCACTAAACTAAGATGAAATGAAGCTAACAACCTATACAAGTTTGCTAGACTAATATAGATTGATGAAATGGGATTTTTCTCACTCATAGACCTTTCTTTTTCTTTCTGTTTCTCTAACCTAGAAAAGGGTAGAGAGCTTAAAAGAAAGAAAATGAACTAATGGCTTAGCTTGAGGTAATGAGAGTGATCACCATCACAATTAATGAAGCAAAGAAAATATCTTAGATATTTGTAAGTGAATGGAGGAATAAAATAATTAATCATGGTTAGATATTTCAAGAAGAGTGTAGAAACCATGACTCATTATTCTATTTTTCATTTTCACAAAAATAAATATCTAATATATTCCCATATGAGTCTAGCATAGCCATGTCCAATGTATCATCCATCATGACACACACACACATACTCACACACACATAAATACAAATACAAATACACACACACACATGCATAAAGAAAGGAATTATAAATGAGTAATTAGTCTTTGTATTAAATCAACACTTGATTTAATAACCCGGTCATATCACATATAACCCGACTAATAAAAAAACGCCAGATTAAAATATGGTATCATATACTCGTATTTAATCAAGCTCCCGCACATATCTCCATATGTGCCCCCACTTCATTTCGCCTGAGCTCGGAAACCCCTATGAAAGACTCTAAGACTCGTCAATACGCTAGCAGTAGGCAGTGATCATATCAGATATCCATAAACCGTCAGCGGTACTAGCTGCACGTAACAGCTACCCAGGTATTGAGCGAACTGAAAACAACAAGCGAACTTGTTCAAACTCCCGTAGATCCAACCAGCAACACTTACCGTACAATCCGGTCTCTTCGTCTGATATGTTGCATATTGAGTCTGGAGATGGAATCGTCAAGCCCCAACAACTCAATAAGTCATGCCGATGTGTGGCCTATAACAGGTTGAGAAACTACTAATAACACTTATCAGTAAATCTCATTAGCCCTGGTCAGGGACTTCCAGTTATAGCCAATCATGCATAGTACAACATTAACTCCCAATACCGGGAGAGACGAAACCCCTCCTATCGCTCATTGCCTCCATGTGTCTCGGGACTGTACCCAAAAGATACCTATTTGCACGACTCAGTAGAGCCGTGGTAGGGTGGAAATCAAAGCACAGTGGGAGACACACAAGGCTCTATGACGATCTCGGGTCTACAGACTAACCTGTACAAGTGTCACCAGAGAACTGCTATTCGACGATAGGTATAATACCATATAGGAGTTCTCGACGAGTCCATTCAGTGTACTCAGTCTCCAATGAGCACCTGTATACAATCTCTGATGTCAAACACTAATCGATATGAGATCATCCTTCGCCCCCTCAACTGGGTCAAGAAACTTATACACTAGTCTACTCTAGAATATCGATGCCCCGTCTTGATACACCCATGACTAGGAACAATTAAGAATATGCTTATAGACTAAACATGCCCTACTAGTATGATTTGCATCATAATCATGGTAGTCAAGCTGATATCCTAAGGGCTTTATTAACATGTATCAAATGAACAGTAAACACAATCAAGTGAACATGTTAAGATAAAGAGCAGCCAGATAGCATACTATCATGTCGAGCAAGAAAGTCCTATATATATACATGTCCAAGAATCCACTATACAAATAATGTCCTCTAGGGCATACATATGTCCAATAGTTATGTACCAGACCGGATGTAGCTCATGCACTTAGTGTGGTAAGCAGACATCAATCAGACCAAAGGGAGAAGCACTGGATAGAACATTCTTAAGTACTTATGAAGGACTAAAGAAATTTTATTGGTGTATGGTAACGGAGAACTCCAAGTGAAGTCCCATACCGATTCGAGCTTCCACAGTAATAAGGATGACATCAAGTCGTTCTCGGGTTTTGTCTTCACTCTCAATGGAGGGGCGGTATGTTGGAAGAGTTCCAAGCAAGATACTATTGCAGACTCGACGATGGAGGCTGAATACATCGCTGCTAACGATGCTTCCAAAGAGGCTGTCTGGATGAAGAAGTTTATTACTGAACTTGGTATGGTTCCATCCATTGATGATCCAATATCATTGTAATGTAATAATAATGGAGCTGTGGCTTTGGCCAAGGAATCCTGGTCCCATCAATGATCCAAACATATTCTGAGATGGTATCACCTGATCTGAAAGATAGTTGATCGCCGCGAGATCGAGGTCAGGAGAGTTAACGCGAAAGATAACACGGCGGATCCACTCATGAAGGCCCTTCCCCAGACGCAGTTCGAGAGACTTTTTAGGATATTGGGTATAAGATACTACAACAACTGGCCTTAGTACAAGTAGGAGATCTTTCTTACTCAACATGATAATATGCTATCTGGTTACTCTTTATCTTAATATGTATATTTGCTCTAGTTTACTATTTCACCGATACATGTTAATAAAACCCTTAAGATATTTGCTTGACTACTAGGAATATGATGTAGATCATACTAGTTGGGCCTGAGTAGTCCACAAGCACATCCTTGAAGTGTTCCTAGTCGAAGGAGTATCGAGACAGGGCATCGATATTCCAGAGTAGACTAGTGTGTACGTTTCTTGACACTGTATGGGGCGACGGTTGATCCCACAACCATCAGTGTTTGACACCAAAGATTGTATGCAGGTGCTCATTGGAGAATGAGTATACTGAACGGACTCGCCGAGAACTCCTAGATAATACCATACCTATCGTTAGATAGCAGTTCTCTGGTGACACTTTACAGGTCAGTCTGTAGACCTGAGATCGTCATAGTGACTTATGTGGTTCCCACTGTACTTTGATTACCTCCCTACCACGTCTCTATTGAGTCATGCAAACAGGTAGCAGTTGGGTACAATCCCGACTCACATGGAGGCGGTGAGCGATAGGAGGGGTTTCGTCTCTCTCGGTATTGGGAGTTAATGTTGTGCTATGATCGATTGGCTATAACAGTAGGTCTCTGGCCAGCGCTGATGAGCTTTACTGATAAGAATTATCAGTAATTTCTCGATTTGTTATAGGCCACACATCGGCATGACTTATCAAGTTATTGGGATCTGACAATTCTACCCCCAGATTCGATATGCAATATATCAGACGAAGAGACTAAACTGTATGATAAGTATTGCTTATAGACTTTACGGGAGTTTGGACAAGTTTACTTGTTGATTTTCTATTTGTTCACTGGGTAGCCATTACATGCAGTTAGTACCGCTGACGACTTGTAGGTGTTTGATGTGATCATTAGCTACTGCCAGAGTATTGGCGAGTCTTTAAAGTCCCACATAGAGGTTTCCTATCTTAAGAGAAACGAAGTAGGGCATGTATGGAGATATGTGCGGGAGCTTGATTAAATACGAGTATATGATACTGTATTCTAATATAGCGTTATTTGATATTAGCCCTGTTATATTTGATATAACCGGATTATTAAATCAAGTGTTGATTTAATAATTTAATGTGTGTGTGTGTGTGTATGTATATATATTTATAAACTAATATTATGCTCACTTTAATTTTTCATCTCTTTATATATTATTTGTATGTGATATAAATGATATATATATTAGTGTGTCATGGTTGATGATACATTGTAGATGGGAATATAAGAATCACATTGGAGTTTATGATAAGGGGATAATGATCACTTATATGAATAAATGAAAAGAGAGAATGAGTCATTACTTTGGAACAAAGTAGAATGCATGACTCATTTCTATTTTCATTTTTGAATTCATATAAGTTTATCATTTAGACTTATCCTTTCTCCAAGCTCATTCTTATCTAAACCATCTCCATCTTCTTCATTTCTTCTTGAATCACTATTCACTCAAGAGTGAAGTAGAAGAAAAGAAAGTTTAGTGAGCAAAAACCCTACTTCATCAACCTAAACCATTCTAGCAATTTAGTTTTGTAACAACTCCAATTTTTGTATACATAAATTTGATTTAAATTTGAAGTATACTTGGAGTATTTAATGTTACTGATATCACTTTAAGTATCTATTTTCCCACAATAATTACAAGAAGGAGCTTGTAGCTCATTGGTAATACCTTGCACTGCTGAACCAAGCGACCAGAGTTCGAATCCCATGCCCCACATTATTTTTCTTCTAAAATTCTTGGAAGCCCAACAGTCCACAGGCCATAACTCCCAAAAGTTGAACTGAACCCTAATAAGTGAGTATACCAGAGCCTACGTCAGGCGAACCCACGCCCGACGGCACCCCGACTCGGCCTGACTTGGCCGAGTCGGCCGGCGGACCGGCCGACTCGGGCCGGCACCACCAGACGGCCGAGTCGTCTACATGAAAGTTTCCCCTTTACATCTTCTAAAACCCCCTGTTTACTCCAATTTAATGGATCGGTTCCCTAATTTTAATTACACCCAATTTAATACAAATTTTAATGATTTTTCTTTAATTTTTACAATTTTTTTTAAAATAAAAACCTTTCACCTACCCTACCCTAGCCTACCCTATAAATAGACCCCTACCCCCTATCCTCTCATCCCAAAGCACTAGGTTTACTCTCTTGAAATTTTCACAAGAAGGGTATGCTTTGAAACCGAGTTCACGGCGAAGCGCTGACGTAATTCCGGCGACGTTTTTTGAAACAACCGGCGACGAAACAACATCTCGGCCACTCACCTAGTTCCTCTATACTCTTTAGTATAGATCGAAACATGTAAGCCCCGTTCTTTTCTTCTTTCTACTTCTCAAAAATACGAATTTACGAAACCCGACGGAAATCGGAACAAACCGATTTCCGATTCGGTTTTTCTACAAAATCTCACTTGTCACCAATTCCATAATACCTAAACTTATTCATGATGACTATTAATCACATAACAACTAATTTGGACAAACTTTCTCACATGAAATGATAACTTTTACAATATCGTATTCTTTTTCACATTAATACCATAATGTTTATTTTTCTTCTTCTAATCAATTCAATCATTCCTAAACACCTTCATCTTGACCACTAAACTGGTAAAAATCAATTTGAATAAGTTTTCACACATGAAATGATAACCTTTTCAAATTACCGTATTTTCACTTTAATACCATGAAGTTTCAATTTCACATATAACCCCTTAACCTTAATATACATTTAAAATAGAGCACGAGATAATGACCTACCTCCACACACACGCAAATGCAAACCCTAAAATGATATCATAAAAATTTAGAATACAATAAAACGAAATTTTCATTAAAATACCATAATCTTCATAAAACCATTCTTAAAGGTTTAGATTTGTTACATTTTTAAATAAATATTTCTTACTAGGAAAATACGATAAGTTGTGGACATCGATCGTTTATCTAAACTGACTTTATGGTGTCTAGGTTAGGCAAGTGAGCTTGGGTAATTTTAAAAGGCCCGCCTCACGATTCGTGAGCGGATCCCTCCCTCCTCACTTGTACTTACCTGGCCACAATTGGCGGTGAAGAGGCGATTTGAGGCTTCTAACGACTTGTCGTTTAGACCATTTAGAAATAGGCTAGTTGCCTTAGGAAACCCTAGAATCTAAAATACGAAAAACTACACTTTGCGAATAAATACCTTTTATTTTATAAAACTGTTTTCTAAAGGATTAGTATTTTACAATCTTTGCAAAGAGCCACTACAACCCATCTTTGGGGAACCCATTCGGGATCGTGCGGTTTATCGCACACCCTCGGGCTAGTAGTGCAAGATTCAGACCTCCGCAAGGGGCATTCGGTCTCGAAAGCTTTAAAATACGACATCTTAAGAAAATGAGATTTTTTGGAATATAAAATATTTATTAAAATTATAAACATATATATATTTATCATTTAAATATTTATTTTATTATAATATAAATTTTCCAACTTTTTCTAAAAATCACAATAGTAAATTTTACACTAAAATACCATGAACTTCAATTAAATCAATATTACAGATAAATACCCTTATTTATAAAACTAGGATATTTTCAGTAGAAATATCACAACATAAAATCCTCAACTCTAAAGACGAGAAATAAATACTTGAGGTGTATTTTGAAAAGTATATAAAAGTATTTTTACATAAAAACCCCTCAAGTTTATAAATTACCCTAAGGACCCTAGCAGTTATAAGACATCGTTTCACATTTCTGATTGTCTAACTCGGGATTGAGTCTGATTAATCTGACTTGAATATGATTCAAGTCAATCCATAATCTACAAGTTTCCAATTCAATATGAACACATGAATCCATGAATACAATTACCAGTTTATACAATCTGGCTGAACCGAATCATGGATATATTCCTTTTACATGATTCCCAGTATTCCATTTACATGACTCTACGGTTATAACCGTTTCCTGATATCATGGTTTCGGTCGGTCAGTCAATCAATCATACAAACAACACAATTTACAAGATAACAATGCAAACAAGACATCGCGGGGTTTAAGGGGTAGATTGGTGCGGAAGGTGTTAGAGGTGGCACGAGGTGGTCAGATTTAACACACCTAACCTGAATCCAATTGCTGTTGTACCGTGGCATAAACGGTACCTTGTACTATACGTGCCCTTAGTCTCTGGCATATAGAAACTCCCCTCGTATACACTGGCATCCTTCTGTACCAAGCTACAAACAACAGCGTTGACATAACATTACAACAATAGTTTACACTTTAAAATGTACCTTCTTATTCTGTCTTTTTCTACTTCCCTCTTACCTTTGGGACTTACCGAGCGATTTGTTCGCTGACGACATTCTGTTTCTCTCTTCTTTGAATGTCGTCAGGTGAATTGGATCTGGCAGAAGTTGAGCCCTCACAAGGAGACTTGGAGCAATTTACTGAAGACCCTGCACCGTAGTTTCATTGTACACTTTTCTTTTCAGTACTTTTCATTTCCTGTTATGCCACTATTTAGGCATCTTTTTATTTCAGTTGTATTTCCTTTCATGCATTGTACAAAGAATGTTAATAAATAAAAGTTGCTATTCTTTTTATTCTCGTCTCTTGTGTACTTATTTTATATTGCTTAGATACGCTTAGCGTATGTACTTCTGAGTATATACGTAGCGGACCTCGTCGTGCCCACTTCACCGTACACTGGGAAGCGGGGCGTGACAGGTTTTGTTGGTGGCCTATGCAGGTCAGAGCTGTATGAATCCCTATCATGCAGTTCTTGTCTGCGTGAACAACCTAAGTAATATAACACAAGAACCAGCAACTAAAACATTCTTTACAATTCATGTTCCTTGAATCTTGCCATTTCATATTCCTTGAATCTTATCATTTCATGTGCTTGAATCTGTCCTAACCCACAATTTTTCTTCAGGGTTATGGATTCCCCGAACAACACCAGCACCAACGTCAACAACACACCTCCAGCACTACCTCTCACACCAGCTGTTCCTGCGCCACCTACTGAGCAAACAGTGCTACTTGAAGCAATCCGCAGCCTTATCGAGGGACAACAACAACTCTTGAACCGTCCCGAGACTGATGCTCCGGGAGTGAAGCAATTCAGGGCTTTACATCCGAAACAGTTCTCAGGAAAGGGGAGCCCACTGGAAGCTGAGGAATGGGCTCAAAGTATCGAGGATGATCTGGCCGCAGCACAAGTGCCAGACGTCGCTTGGGTCCGTGTAGCGAAACTATAACTCACGGACAACGCTCGCAACTGGTGGAAGGCAGAAGAAAGCCGTCTTGCGCAGCCTATTGAATGGAAAACGTTTCGCGAGAAGTTCGACGCGAAATACTTTTCTGTGACTGCCAGGTTTGCCATGGTGCAGCAGTTCATTCATCTACAGCAAGGATCAATGTGGGACAAATCAGTAGATGAATACGACGCTGAATTCACCATGTTGAGATGGTAAGATATGTCACGATAGTTCAGTTTTAAATATCACATACCACACAGCTAACACTATCCTTGAAAAGATTCACGGCACATTTGATACCGACGGACGATATCAGAGCCCATCATTTCCAACAAGGACTGGACACGGAGATTCAGCCTGCTTTAGCCACAGGAAAATTTTTGACTCATGAGGATGCTCTAGAAGCTGCCCACAGTTACGAGACGGTGATAAAAGCAAGGGGCAGACCTCAGTCTGCAGGAGTCAAGCGCCCTGCCAACCAGATGGCAGGTGGAGCCTCGTCCAGACCACCTTTTGTGCCACGATGTCCTGGAGCACCAATTAGCAGACCTAGCCCAGCCTTTTGTAACTACTGCAAGAGAAATGGGCATCTGGCTAGAGATTGCCGACGTGCGAACAACCTTTGCTTGGTCTGCGGCTTATCTGCTCATGGTAATGGGGCTTGTCCTTATAAACAAAACTCAGTTGCTGCACCCAGGCCAGCAAACAATTATCCACAGCATCCAGCCGTCCAAGCCCCTGCTCCCAGACTTGCTCTGCCTGCACCACCCAGAGGACCGCAAGCTGCACCACCTCCTCGACAGTTCCATCAAACTCAAAGGAACGTTCCGAGGAATGCTCCTCAGGCCAGGTGGAATGTGCCAAAGCGCCAGGCTTTCATGATGTCTGTGGAAGAAGCTGAGGCCACTGGCCAAGTCATTACTGGTAAACTTCCTTCTCAAACTTATCTTTTAGTCTTGTTTACCTACACACTTTCCCTATACCTAAAACATATCCCATATACCTTAGGTACAATCCTAGTAGCTTCACTACCTGCACTTGCACTGTTTGATACTGGAGCATCCCACTGCTTTATGTCGCAACGGTTTATCCGAACCCATGCGATTCCAGTCTCACCACTTGTATCTAGCTGGAATGTCAGTTCCGGAAATGGCGTTCTAAAGGCAACTATGGGTTACAGCTTGTGTCTAGTCGTCGTCTGCAGTCGAGAGTTTTATGCTGACTTCAAAGTACTGGACATACCGAACTTCGATGTGGTTCTAGGAATGGATTGGCTTGGAACTTTTTATGCTACCATCGACTGTCGTCAAAGGAGGGTAGTATTCGAGATTCCAGACCATCCGATTTTCTATTTCAAGAGCGGAGATCGTACCCTGGAACCAGGTACCTACAAGGCGAAACCAAGGGAAGCAGTAGTTGCGGCAGCTCAAGCGGAAGAAGAATTAAGACCAGAGGTAGTTCGAGAGTTCGACGATGTATTTCCTGACGATATATCAGGTTTGCCTCCCGATCGAGCTCTTAAATTCAGTATTGATTTAGTACCAGGAGCACAACCGGTGATCAAAGCACCGTATAGACTAAGTCCGGAAGGTTTGAAAGAAGTTCGAACACAGTTGGACGAATTATTAGCGAAAGGATGGATTCGTCCCAGCACTTCAAGTTGGGGAGCACCTGTACTACTGGTGAAGAAGAAGGAAGGTTCATACGGAATGTGCATCGATTATAGGGCCTTAAACGAAGTCACTATAAAGAACAAGTATCCACTCCCGCGCATCGATGATTTATTCGATCAGCTAAGTGGGTCTTGTGTTTTCTCTAAATTGGATCTTCGTTCAGGTTATCATCAGGTGAAGGTCAAGGAAGCTGATATTCACAAAACAGATTTCAGAACTCGCTATGGACATTACGAATTTCTAGTGATGCCATTTGGAGTGACCAATGCACCAGCAATATTCATGAACCTAATGAACCAAGTTTTCCGGGAGTATTTAGACAGGTTTGTTGTCATCTTCATCGACGACATCCTGGTATATTCTAAGAATCGGAAAGAGCAAGCAGAGCATCTACGAATTGTCCTGAAAACTCTTCGACAACATAAGCTTTATGCCAAGTACAGCAAGTGCGAGTTTTGGCTAAATCAAGTTGGTTTTCTTGGACATATCGTATCAGGAGAAGTAATTTCTGTGGATCCAGCCAAAGTTTCAGCAGTTAGTGAATGGCCTACACCAAAGTCAGTGAAGGACATTCGGAGTTTCTTGGGTTTAGCTGGATATTACAGAAGATTCATTGAAGAATTCTCAAAGATAGCAACACCCCTGACCAAGCTCACACGAAAAGATGAAGAATTTGTGTGGTCAGAAGCATGCGAACAAGCTTTCGTAGAACTCAAGTCAAGATTGACATCTGCACCTATTCTCGTAATACCGGATCAATCTGGAGGATTCGAAGTGCATTGTGATGCATCCGGTAAGGGATTAGGATGTGTTCTACATCAGCACGGTAAGGTTGTGGCTTATGCTTCCAGACAACTGAAGACTCATGAGCGCAATTACCCAATGCATGATCTGGAGTTGGCAGCCGTCATCTTTACTCTCAAGATTTGGCGTCACTACTTGGTGAACGAGTGAACATCTACACAGATCATAAAAGTCTGAAGTACGTGTTTACTCAGAAGGAGTTGAATATGCGGCAGAGAAGATGGTTAGAACTCATGGCGGACTTTAACATCAACTTGCAATATCACCCAGGAAAGGTGAACGTAGTACCTGATGCTCTTAGTCGCCAACCCTTATCGATGAATCTCACCGCTCAGTGGAAGTTTCAGCAAGACTTACATCAGATGGAGATTGAAGTAGTCATGCCAGGTAATGCTTCAAGTTTGATGAATCTACAAGTTCAATCAACCATTGTCAATCAGATCAAAGCAGCTCAAGCAAGTGATGCTAAGTTGCAAAAGATCAGAGAACAAGTGGAGAATAGACTCAGAACAGACTTCATCATCCATGAAGATGGATCTTTGAGATACGGCAGCAGATTGTGTGTACCAAAAGGTCCTACTCGGGAAGAGTTAATGAAAGAAGCTTACAGCTCTCCCTACTCAATACATCCTGGAGGTACCAAAATGTAAAAAGATCTAAGTCAGAATTATTGGTGGCATGGAATGAAGCGTGAAGTAGCCAGAAGCGTCGCAAAATGTTTGGTGTGTCAGCAAGTAAAGGCTGAACATCACAGGACAGCTGGACTACTTCAACCGTTACCAATCCCAGAATGGAAGTGGCAGCACATCACGATGGACTTTGTGACTGCTCTTCCTCGTAGCACAAAGGGTAACGATGCGATATGGGTCATCGTGGATCGACTCACAAAGTCGGCTCACTTCATTCCATTTTGAGTTGGCCAATCAACTGAGACACTAGAAAAGAAGTACATGGAGGTAATAATCTAATTAAGATTTAAACTCTTCATAATGTACTATTTCTGATACCCATGAACTCATACAGGAAATTGTGAGACTTCATGGAATACCGGTCTGCATTGTCTCCGATCGTGACACTAGATTCCGATCACAATTTTGGCAGAGTCTGCAAGCTAGCTTGGGAACAAGTCTGAACTTCAGCACGGCTTATCATCCACAAACAGATGGTTAGTCGGAACGAACTATTCAGATCTTGGAGGATATGCTCAGAGCGTGTATGCTAGACTTCAAAGGATCGTGGGAAGATCACCTACATCTTGTAGAGTTCGCGTACAATAACAGCTACCAAGCAAGCATAGGAATGGCACATTTTGCAGCATTATATAGGAGGAAGTGTCGATCACCATTAAGTTGGGACGACATCGGAGATAGGGAACTTCTTGGACCAGAGATGATAGTAGCGACCGTTGATGTGGTTCGTACTATCAGGGAAAGAATGCGCATAGCCCAAGATCGACAGAAACACTGGGCTGATGCAAAGAGACGACACTTGGAGTTCCAGCCAGGAGACCATGTATTCTTGAAGATATCTCCGAACCGCGGAGTGATCCGATTTGGAAGACGGGGTAAATTGAGTCTGAGATAGATTGGACCGTTCGACATACTCGAACGAGTCGGTGAAGTGGCATACCGCTTAGCGCTTCCACCCTCATTGGAAAGAGTGCATAACGTGTTCCACATATCCCAACTCAGAAGGTATGTGAGTGACCCCAGCCATGTACTTGATCATTCCGAGCTCATTATACAGCCCGACTTGTCTTGTGAGCAACAACCTGTGGAGATCCTGGACAGGAAAGTGAAGACACTTCGGAACAAAGAAGTTAACTTGGTCCGGGTAATGTGGAGGAAAGATACTCCAGGAGAATCCACGTGGGAAAGGGAAGATGAAATACGTGCAAGATATTCTCATCTTTTTGTAAACTAGTCCTCAAATAAAAATTGTAAATTTCGAGGACGAAATTTTTGTAAGGAGGGTAGATTATAACAACTCCAATTTTTGTATACATAAATTTGATTTAAATTTGAAGTATACTTGGAGTATTTAATGTTACTGATATCACTTTAAGTATCTATTTTCCCACAATAATTACAAGAAGAAGCTTGTAGCTCATTGGTAATACCTTGCACTGCTGAACCAAGCGACCAGAGTTCGAATCCCATGCCCCACATTATTTTTAGATTATTTTTCTTTTAAAATTCTTTGAAGCCCAACAGTCCACAGGCCATAACTCCCAAAAGTTGAACTGAACCCTAAAAAGTGAGTATACCAGAGCCTACGTCAGGCGAACCCACGCCCGACGGCACCCCGACTCGGCCTGACTCGGCCGGACTCGTCTACATGAAAGTTTCGCCTTTTCATCTTCTAAAACCCCCTGTTTACTCCAATTTAATGGATCGGTTCCCTAATTTTAATTACACCCAATTTAATACAAATTTTAATGATTTTTCTTTAATTTTTACAATTTTTTTAAAAATAAAAACCTTTCACCTATCCTACCCTAGACTACCCTATAAATAGACCCCTACCCCCTACCCTCTCATCCCAAAGCACTAGGTTTACTCTCTTGAAATTTTCACAAGAAGGGTGTGCTTTGAAACCAAGTTCACGGCGAAGCGCTGACGTAATTCCGGCGACGTTTTTTGAAACAACCGGCGACGAAACAACATCTCGGCCACTCACCTAGTTCCTCTATACTCTTTAATATAGATCGAAACCTGTAAGTCCCGTTCTTTTCTTCTTTCTACTTCTCAAAAATACGAATTTATGAAACCCGACGGAAATCGGAACAAACCGATTTCCGATTCGGTTTTTCTACAAAATCTCACTTGTCACCAATTCCATAATACCTAAACTTATTCATGATGACTATTAATCACATAACAACTAATTTGGACAAACTTTCTCACATGAAACGATAACTTTTGCAATATCGTATTCTTTTTCACATTAATACCATAATGTTTATTTTTCTTCTTCTAATCAATTCAATCATTCCTAAACACCTTCATCTTGACCACTAAACTTGTAAAAATCAATTTGAATAAGTTTTCACACATGAAATGATAAGCTTTTCAAATTACCGTATTTTCACTTTAATACCATGAAGTTTCAATTTCACATTTAACCCCTTAACCTTAATATACATTTAAAATAGAGCACGAGATAATGACCTACCTCCACACACACGCAAATGCAAACCCTAAAATGATATCATAAAAATTTAGAATACGATAAAACAAAATTTTCATTAAAATACCATAATCTTCATAAAACCATTCTTAAAGGTTTAGATTTGTTACATTTTTAAATAAATATTTCTTACTAGGAAAATACGATAAGTTGTGGACATCGATCGTTTATCTAAACTGATTTTGTGGTGTCTAGGCTAGGCAAGTGAGCTTGGGTAACTTTAAAAGGCCCGCCTTACGATTCGTGAGCGGATCCCTCCCTCCTCACTTGTACTTACCTGGCCACAATTGGCGGTGAAGAGGCGATTTGAGGCTTCTAACGACTTGTCGTTTAGACCATTTAGAAATAGGCTAGTTGCCTTAGGAAACCCTAGAATCTAAAATACGGAAAACTACACTTTGCGAATAAATACCTTTTATTTTTATAAAACTGTTTTCTAAAGGATTAGTATTTTACAATCTTTGCAAAGCGCCGCTACAACCCATCTTTGGGGAACCCGTTCGGGATCGTGCGGTTTATCGCGCACCCTCGGGCTAGTAGTGCGAGATTCAGACCTCCGCAAGGGGCATTCGGTCTCGAAAGGTTTAAAATACAACATCTTAAGAAAATGAGATTTTTTGGAATATAAAATATTTATTAAAATTATAAACATATATATATTTATCATTTAAATATTTATTTTATTATAATATAAATTTTCCACCTTTTTCTAAAAATCACAATAGTAAATTTTACACTAAAATACCATGAACTTCAATTAAATCAATATTACAGATAAATACCCTTATTTATAAAACTAGGATATTTTCACTAGAAATATCACAACATAAAATCCGCAACTCTAAAGACGAAAAATAAATATTTGAGGTGTATTTTGAAAAGTATATAAAATTATTTTTACATAAAATCCTCTCAAGTTTATAAATTACCCTAAGGACCCTAACAGTTATAAGACTTTGTTTCACATTTCTGATTGTCTGACTCGGGTTTGAGTCTGATTAATCTGACTTGAATATGATTCAAGTCAATCCATAATCTACAAGTTTCTAATTCAATATGAACACATGAATCCATGAATACAATTACCAGTTTATACAATCTGGCTGAACCGAACCATGGATATATTCCTTTTACATGATTTCCAGTATTCCATTTACATGACTCTACGGTTATAACCGTTTCCTGATATCATGGTTTCGGTCGGTCAGTCAATCAATCATACAAACAACACAATTTACAAGATAACAATGCAAACAAGACATCGCGGGGTTTAAGGGGTAGATTGGTACGGAAGGTGTTAAAGGTGGCACGAGGTGGTCAGATTTAACACACCTAACCTGAATCCAATTGCAGTTGTACTTTGGTATAAACGGTACCTTGTACTATGCGTGCCCTTAGTCTCTGGCATATAGAGACTCTTCTCGTATACACTGGCATCCTTCTGTACCAAGCTACAAACAACAGCGTTGACATAACATTACAACAATAGTTTACACTTTAAAATGTACATTCTTATTCTGTCTTTTTCTACTTCCCTCTTACCTTTGGGACTTACCGAGTGATTTGTTCGCTGACGACATTATGTTACTCTCTTCTTTGAATGTCGTCAGGTAAATTGGATCCGGCAGAAGTTGAGCCCTCACAAGGAGACTTGGAGCAATTTACTGAAGACCCTGCACTGTAGTTTCATTGTACACTTTTCTTTTCAGTACTTTTCATTTCCTGTTATGCCACTGTTTAGGCATCTTTTTATTTCAGTTGTATTTCCTTTCATGCATTGTACAAAGAATGTTAATAAATAAAAGTTGCTATTCTTTTTATTCTCGTCTCTTGTGTACTTATTTTATATTGCTTAGATACGCTTAGCGTATGTACTTCTGAGTATATACGTAGCGGACCTCGTCGCGCCCACTTCGCCGTACACTGGGAAGCGGGGCGTGACAGGTTTAGGTTGCACTCTTAACCAATACTTTGATTAGTGAAGTGTGAGCTTGAGTGTGAGTTGTCTCAAGGTGGATTATCTTCGACGAAGAAGACAACAAGGAAACTTGTTTCTTTCTTCAAATGGAGCCCTAGAAGGAGTTCAAGGGACTACTACAAGAAGCATTTGAAGTGAAGTACTTTGCTACAATGGTTATAGCTTCTCTTCACTTAGATTAGATCTCTTATTTTCTATCTTTGTAACCCTAAACCTTTAGTTCAATCTTGATAGTAGACTTTGCCCTCTAGAAATTTTAAAATTGCATACTTGATATTCTTAAAACCCTAGTAGAGTTACTAGGAACTACTTTCACAAGGCTGAAGTATCTTCTGTTGGATATAGTGCCCTTAAGACAATTATTGTAATTGCAGGTAGGCAATTATGGTAATTGAGGGAGGACCTATATGGGTAGAACAGTTTTGCTCGATATGATATTATACTATCTGGTTTATCTTTATTATTCATGTGTATACCTTTTATTTGCTATTACGTGTTGCTAATACATAATGATAATACCCGTAGAATCCTTGTTTGACTACCAACATTATGATGTCAATCATACTTGTGGGAGCTAGTTAGTCCATAAGCGCTTCCTTAAATGTTCTTAGTCGTGGGAGTATCGAGACTGGGTTTCGATATTCCAGAGTAGAATAGTGTATACTTTCTAGACCCCGATAAGGGACGGTGGCCGGTCTCACAGATATTGGTGTGTGGCACCTAAGATTGTATACAGATGCTCACTGGAGGTGTGTAGATGGAACAGACTCGCCGAGAATTTCTAGATGGTATTATACCTATTGTCAGATAGCAGTTCTTTAGTGACATGAGCATAGGGTAGCCTTTAGACCTGAGATCGTCATTTGTCTTGTGTGAGTTCCCTCTGTACTTAGATTACTGTCCTACCACGGTTCAAAAAAGTTGTGCAAACAGGTTTTTGTTGGGTACAGTCCCGAGCCATATGGAGTCAGTGAGCGATCAGAAGGGATTCATTTCTCCTGGTATAGGGAGTTCATGTCACGCTGTGTTCGGTTGGCCATCACCATAAGTCCCTGATCAATGCGGATAAGATTTACAGATAGGAGATCAGTAGTTTCTCAGTTGGTAATGAGCCTGACACCGGCATGACATATCGGGTTATTAGGTGTCTAACGTTCACCACCCCTAGACCCGGTATCCGACACTCTTAGACGAAGAGACTGGACTGTGTGGAGATTGACACTTACAAGATCAGTAGAATACGGATGGACTTTATTGTCAACCTCCCTTTCGATATATACCTGCATAGCCGTTACGTACAGCTGGTGTCGCTGACGTGCTTGTGGTTATGGATTTATCCTGTAACTTACTGCCAGTGTATTTTCAAGTCTTTAAAGTCCCACACAGAGGGTTTCTTGGTTCAGGTGATATGATGTAGAGGTCGTATATTGATACGTGCATGGGTCCGAATAAATACGTGTACTGACTATAAGGAATTTAATCAGACGTTTGATAAAACTAGCCGTTTTATGTTTAAACCGGATTATTAAATCAGGTATTGATTTAATAATTTACATATATATATTTTGATATTATGTTCACTATTCATTTTCACTTTTTTGGCTATTCGTATTTTTATACAAATACGCGATATGTATTCAATACATATAACGGGCATTATGTATTTATACATAGATACTTCTAGAAGGAGGACACCTCATTTAGGATTTTCCTTTTTAGGAAATTAGGAAATGAGGTGGAGGGTGAGGTGGATGAATGAAATAGTAGAGGGGAATGGCTTTGATTTTAGTTTGTAAAATCATTTGTGGTTACTATTGATGTATGGTTTGTTAAGATATATATGCCCTAGAGCCCTTTATTGTAGAGGATGCTAATGATATATATGTACAGGGCATGTTTGCTCAATATAATAGGATGCTATTTGGTTTGTCTTTATCTTAACATGTGTATATGCTATACTTGTTATTTCATATTACTAATACATGTTGATAAAGCCCGTAGGATTCTTGCTTGACTACCAGTGTTGTGATGACAATCATACTTTTGGGGGCTGGATAGTCTATAAACACATCCTTAAAATGTCCCTAATAGTAGGATTATCGAGACTGGACATCGATATTCCCGAGTAGACTAGTGTATACATTTCTTAGGGGAGATGGACGGTCGTACAGCCATTGGTGTATGACACCAAAGATTGTATACAGGTGCTCATTAAGTTATGAGTTACACTGGACAGACTCGTCGGGTGTTGCTGGATGGTACTATACCTAACGTCAGATAGCGGCTCTCAGGTGACATAAGTACAGGTTAGTCTGTCGACCTGAGGTCGTTATTTGTCTCGTGTGAGTTCCTACTGTACTTTGATTACTACCCTACCACCGCTCTACTGAGTCGTGTAAACAGGTTTTAGTTAGGTACAGTCTCAAACCACATGGAGGCAGTGAGCGATTGTCGGGGATTCGTCTCTCCCGATATAGGGAGTCGATGTCACTATGTGTATGATTGGCCAAAACCATAAGACCCTGGCCAGAGCAGTTGAGATTTACTGATAGTTAGATCGGTAGTTTCTTGGATGGTCTTGAGCCACATCGGCACGACTTATCAGATTATTAAGGGTCTGGCATTTTCCACCTCCTAGACTTGATATGCGATATTCTCAGACGAACAAACCAGACTGTATGGAGATTGTCATAGATAGGCTCAGTAGGAATACAGACGAGTTTGCTTGTCAGCCTTCCTTTCGACAGATACCTTGATAGACGTTACGTATAACTAGTGCCATTGACGTGCTTATGTTAGTGTATATGCCCTAGAGGCCATTACTGTATCATACCAGTTTGTATATTACTTGATGGAAGCTTGGGATATTCAAAGTTGTATATACAATCTTGCTCGAAATGGTAGTATGCTACTTGGTTTGTCTCTGCTTTAATATGTGCATGTGTTTCTTTTAGCATATTGCTGATATACATATTAGTAGAGCCCTTAGGATCTTTGCTTGATTACCAACGTTGTGATGGCGCTCACACTCGTGGGAGCTGGGTGATCTTTAAGCACATCCTTATACAGGTCCCTAGTCGTTGGACTATCGAGACAGGGCATCGATACTCCGGAGTAGACTAGCGTATGCGCTTCTCATCCCAGCGTGGGAGACGGTCTGTCCCACAGCCGTCAGTACGTCGTACTTGAGATGGTATGCGGGTGCTCGTTAGGTTACGAGTACACTGGACAGGACTCGTCGGGGACTGTTGGTTGGTATTATACCTATCGTCAGTTATCAGTTCCCAGGTGACATGAGTACAGCTTAGTCCGCTGACTTGACACTATCACTTCGCCTCGAGTGTGTTCCCACTGCACTTTGATTGCTATCCTACCACGGCTCAAAGGAGTCGTGCAAACAGGTAGTTTTTGGGTGCAGTCCCGAAGCACTTGGAGGCAGTGACGGTTAGACAGGATTCGTCTCTCCCGGTATTGGGGGTTGACATCGCGCTGTGTCTAGGAGAGCCATTACACGAGTAGTCCCTGGCCAGGGCAAGCGAGATATACTGGTAGGTTTCCAGTGTTATCTCAGGGTGTTCTGGGTTACACTCCGATACGACTTGTACCGCTATTAGGGGACTGACGTTCACCGCCCCCCTAGGCCCGCCATGCGATGTATCAGACGAACAGACCGGACTGTACGGAGATTGTCACATACAGGCTCAGTAGGAGTTCGGATGGGGTTCACCTCGTCAGTCTTCTTATCGACATCTACCTGGGGACCGTTACGTACAGCTAGTGCCGCTTGCGGTCTGTGGTTAAACCCACTGTCAGCGTAGTGTCGAGTCTTTAGAGTCCCACACAGAGAGCTATTCGCCTTTAGGCAAAATGAGTAGAGGTCGCATGGTTTTGCGACAGGGTTCGTTCACATTCGCGCACTTGTACACGTTTGCTGTCCGGACAGTTTATACTAGCGGGCTTTGGTTTAAGCCGGATCCTAGTATATGATTTGGGATTGGTTTTTCTCATTGTATTCGTGTTCCTCGGATCACGAATGCGGGTGCGTATGCACGGTTGCTTGAGATTGAGGGAGAGGACTTTGATTAGGGTTAATGACTATTGTCATTTTATTAACCCTAATGCTTTTGTGTGTATTATTGTTAATTGATATTAGTTTAATAATTGTGCATGGTTATCGTTGTTGACCATTTGACCCACCTTGACTTGTTGACCTTGTTGACACTTTGACCATCATCATTTCATTTGGAAGATGCTCTTTGATCCTTGCAATTTGCATTAAAAATGAAATGATAATGGTCATGTCTTGATTTAGCCATGACAATTATCTCACTAATTATCTAATTACAATAATTCACATATATGAGAGAATGCTTCATATTATTCTCTCATTCTATCATATCCTTTCTCTCTCTTGTTCTTCCTCTCCCTCAAGCTCTCTCCCTCTCATGTGTTGAGAAACACTTGAGCTTGAGAAAAACCCTCTCTTGATCATCTTTACTCTCATCTAGGGTTCAAGGACTAGCACTTCTTGCACCCTAGTTACTTCTAGCTTGGAGTTGAAGCCAAAGGTTGAGGCTTTCGGGTGGATCTTTCTTCGACGTGAGAAGACGACCAAGGTGACCTCCTTCCACCACTCCAAGGAGCAAGGAGAGAAGGACTTAAAGCCCAAGGTATAACCTTTCTAGCACTTAGCTAGTTACTAGTTAGCTTTAGCAAGCTTTTGTTTAGCAAAGATCCTTCTAGCTCTAGTCCATGTTGCCTAAGCTCATAAAAATCCGATTTTTATTCCGTTTTCCGCCTCCCCGCAAGCACCGGGATGGGCAACGTGGACTTACAGTGGTATCAGAGCCTAACTAAACATAAACTAGCTAGGTAGTGAAGTGTGTCGAAGTTCGAAACGGAAAAATCGAAAAACCAAAACATCAAAACCCTAGTTTTCTGTTAAAATTTTTTCTGGTCAAAACAAAATTTGTTATACTCCAAAAATCATCTCAGGGTTTTGTAAAGATAGCCACCAAAAACGATCAAGTGAATCGACCAACGTGCCGCGGTTCCGCGGCAATAGCAAGCTATTGCCGCGCAACCGCGGCTGTCTTGGCACTTCACTTGGTCGAGTTTGGTGCAGTGTATCTCTGGCTTGGTTTTAGGATTTTTAAGATGGTTTATATGTGCCCAGATTTTCCAGAATAGAAATTTGTTTTTGGGGGCCTATAAATCCGTATTTTTTTTTCCGAACTTCAATACACTTTGACTATAAGGGTTATATCTATGATGTTTGAATGTATTGAACGTCGGCTAATCGCTATATGTCGATTAGTCGGGGTTGTACATATATGTGATCTATGATTGATACTGGTTTGTGTATATGAATGGGTTGGATTGTCGCGGATGAATAGCCGGGGTGGATGTGAGATGAGTGTTGCTTTTTCTTTCATTCATTGTAATATGTAAATTGATGTAATATTATTATTTGTTTGGCCGCACAACCGGGTCGGGGTTGTAGCCGTCATTGTATAATTCTTTTTACTGTTTTTGCTCCAAGGATAGACCCATGGAGGGGTGCACAAACTACCGGGTATCTCGAAGTGCCGAGTGGCCTACTCACGGTGGTGAGGGAGGTTGCTTCGCTTCGGGTACTTGGCGGGTAGTTTGCCGCACCCGTAGGGGTCTTGGGTGGGGTTTTGGCTATTCACCGCGACCGTGTAATCCTCTTTTCGTTGCAGGCTCGAACAGATTGCGGATTCCTAGTATATCCAATGTATTCATCTATGATCTGTAATGTCTATCATTGCTATATATTTATATATGATAACTATTTAGGCGTTGCTTATGTTTTACAGCCGCGCTAGCCCAGCCCCCGCTCTGTCGTTAGTTAAGTAACCTAACGGGTGATGACGGGGCCCTGTGGCGAATGCGAATGGCATAAGCGTACGTCATATTTTGGTTGTTTTCTGCAATGGTAGGATTAAATGATGGGACGCATTAAAAGAACTAATGCAAGAAAATAAACCAAGTAAAAGTCGATTGGAACACTTTGAAAACCACTCGGTTCTTTTCAAAACTAAACTTTTAAACGCGGAGCTTGAACCACTCCTTTTAAAAGCTATCTCGTTCCATCGATTATATCAAGTTCACTACGTTAACGGTTTCGCCAAAACCATCCGTAGCCCTCCATCATTTCAGTTAAATAATCGGTAGTATTCAAGCTATGTATTTTGACCTCACGCCAAGGCATAGTGATTGGTAGCTACCGGATATTTATCTGTTGCATAGATAGAATGCGTTGGTTTGAGACAGTCGTACTGCCATTTTGGCCTACGTCAAGGGTAGGTACGGGTGGATTCAAATTAACTAGGATAATGATGGGAAGAACTTGACATGTGACTTATGACATTTTGACCTCACGCCAAGGTCATAAGAGCATGGGGCAAAAATCCACATCGGGAGTTTCATAAGTACTGAAACTTGTTAGCGCTGCATACCATTTGGAGTGTGATAATTCTGGTAGGATTCCTTCGGTTTTATCACGCGATGATATTTGGATCCCGATCCTACTGTGAGTATATGCTACTCCTCGGGAAAACTCTCACTTAACGATCAATGCTATAAACTTAGTAGGTGTCTAGAAAGGTGTTAGCGGGGCTACGCCCACAGGGAAAAGAGATTACTTAATTAAGGAACTTCGCGAAAGCGTTGGAAAACCTCCCTCGAAGTACCGACACTGGCCTGGCTGAACGGTTAAGCAAGTATTGTACGGTGAGATTGATCCTGACTAATCCTTTCTTTACGGTTTGAGAAGGGATTCGAGAGACAGTGGGAGCCATCCAGTTTAGACAAACTAAAAACCACTCTAAACTTGCAAGAGCATCATGCTAAAGTGTTTCTTTTCTCTCTCCTAATTGCAGCGACCATTCAACATGACCGGACTTAAGTTATTACTAGATAAAAACATATTGACAGGGCCAAACTACAAAGATTGGCTCAGGAATGTCAAGATGGCAATCACTTACGACAAGTTGGGGTATGTCCTTACTACCAAAGCTCCCCCTGTCCCAGGTCCCAAAACCAGTGTCGTAGATAGGGAAATCTACAAGACCTGGGAAATAGATTGCGCGAAGGCCAGATGCCTCGTACTTGCCTCGATGGACAACGAACATCAGAGGAGGCACGAGAATATGGACCTAGAGTCCATATTTCTTCATACAAAAGAACTGTATGGAGAGCAGTCTCGTATCGCAAGATACGAAGTGTCGAAGAAGTTGTTTTCGGCAAGGTTGGCCGTCGGATCATCGGTAGCGGAACACATGCTTAAGATGATTGGCTACATAGAGGAGCTCGCGGACCTTGGGACCACGTTGGAGAATGAACTCTATACTGATTTGATTCTCCAGTCCCTTCCTTCCACTTACGCCCAGTTTATTCTTAACTGCAAGGAAAGGAGGTTGAACTTTCCGAGCTTCTGAACATGTTGAGGAGTGCTGAGGGCACCCTACAGAAGGGTAGGGAGACATCCACTTTGTTTGTAGGAGGATCTTCCTCTTCTAGGTCCAGGGCGAAAGCCAAGGGCAAGAAGAAGAAAGCCCCCGCCAAACCAAGAGGCGGTGTCAGTAAAGTGGATACGAAGGGAAAAGGAAAAGCAACAAAGGTAGTGGGAAAGCTGGTGGGGAAGGAAGAATGCTTCTATTGTCACAAAAGTGGTCACTGGAAACAGGATTGCAAGGCTTGGAAAGCCAGAACACAGGATTTGATGCGAGTTGCAGCTTCAGCTTCAGGTGTGTATGTTATTGAAAACTGTCTATCAATAAACTCTACGTCCTGGGTATTGGATACCGGATCAGGATCTCATATCTGTAATTCTTTGCAGGCGTTGAGAAAGCGTACAGTTTTTGAAGGCGGGTGACATGACCCTCAGAGTTGCAAACGGTGCTAGCATGGATGCTGAGGCCGTGGGGGACTATCACCTGGGATTGTCGGATGGACATTTTTTGGTTTTGCGTAGTTGTTATTATGTACCAAATGCAACCTGTAATATCATTTCTGTATCTTTATTATCTAAAGAAGGTTATGAATTTGCATTTGTAAGTAATGTAGTGAACATTCACCTTAATCAAGTTTTGATTGGGTCAGGTACATTGAACAACGGTATATACGTATTAAACCAGCCACAGATTTTCAATGTCCAGAATACACACAAAAGAAAGTCTCCAGAAATCGATAAAACTTTCTTATGGCATTGTAGACTTGGTCACATCAATGAGAGAAGGTTGACTAAGTTACATGCAGAAGGATATTTGGATTCGTTCGAATATCAATCGTATGCAACTTGTCAATCCTGTCTCAAGGGAAAGATGACAAAGACTCCGTTCACTGGACACGGAGTAAGAGCGAGCGAGCTCTTGGGACTCGTACACAGCGACGTGTGCGGTCCAATGTCTACACATGCGCGAAGCGGTTATTCTTACTTCATTACTTTTACGGATGACTTTTCAAGGTACGGTTATGTCTTCTTAATGAAACATAAATCCGAGGCTTTTGAAAAATTCCAGGAATATAAGAATGAAGTAGAAAAACAAACAGGCAAAAGTATCAAGGCACTGAGATCTGATCGAGGTGGTGAATACTTGAGTGCCGAGTTCCTGGGTTACTTAAAAGAGAATGGAATTCTCTCTCAGCTTACTCCTCCATACACTCCGCAACATAACGGTGTATCGGAGAGACGGAACCGAACCCTATTGGATATGGTACGGTCCATGATGAGTAATGCTGAGTTGCCGCGATCGTTCTGGGGATATGCACTAGAAACAGCTGCATACCTTTTGAACCGTGTTCCCACTAAGACTGTGCCTACCACACCATATGAGTTATGGAGTGGGAAGAAACCCTATCTTCAATACTTGAAGATTTGGGGATGTCCAGCTTATGTCAAAAAGCAGCATGCGGACAAACTAGAGGCACGCTCAGTACTGTGCAAGTTTGTGGGATACCCAAAGAACTCCAGGGGGTATCTTTTCTATTACGCAGAGGAACAAAAAGTCCTTGTTTCTCGTAATGCCCACTTTCTGGAACATCAGTTCTTAGAAAAAGAAATAAGTGGGAGCGCAATAGAACTGGAAGAAATTCCAGAACCACAAGCTATTACTAAAAGCTTAGTAGAACCAGAGGGTTCGAAAGATCAGTACATTCCCACGTCGCTCCGCAGGAGTAGTAGGCAGTCTCATCCGCCCGAGAGATACTACGGTTTTCTCATTGACGGGGATGGAGAGGATTGCATCATAGACTTTGATGAGCCTACTAGCTTCCAGCAAGCCATTCAGAGCGTCGACTCGGTAAAATGGCTGGATGCAATGCGGACCGAAATGGAGTCCATGTACACCAACAAAGTATGGACGTTGGACATTGCTCCAGATGGGGTAAAACCCGTAGGATGCAAGTGGATCTTCAAAAGGAAGATTGGTGTAGATGGACAGGTTGAGACCTATAAAGCTAGACTGGTAGCAAAGGGTTTTCGTCAGCGACCTGGTTTGGACTATGACGAAACCTTTTCTCCAGTAGCTATGCTGAAATCCATTCGGATCCTTCTTGCCATTGCTGCCTTCCACGATTATGAGATTTGGCAGATGGACGTAAAGACAGCTTTTCTAAATGGACATTTAGAGGAGTGTGTTTATATGGATCAGCCAGAGGGTTTCATTCAGAGTGGGAGCAGCGGAAAGGTATGCAAGTTGCTTAAGTCCATTTATGGACTAAAGCAGGCATCGCGGAGTTGGAACATCTGTTTTGATGAGACGGTCAAGGAATTTGGCTTTATCAAAAATCCAGATGAACCATGCATCTATTGTAGATTTGTAGCGAGAACTGCAGTATTCCTCGTTTTGTACGTGGATGACATTCTCTTAATAGGAAATGACATTCCTATGCTACAATCTGTCAAAGGGTTCTTGTCACACAGGTTCTCCATGAAAGACCTGGGTGATGCCTCATACATTCTGGGTATCCGGATCTACCGTGACAGATCCAAGAGGATATTAGGACTTTCACAGTCCAGGTACATCGACATCATACTGAAGAGATTCGGTATGGAAGATTCCAAGCACGGCAATCTACCGGCTTGTCACGGGATCACCCTCTCCAAAGAGATGTCTCCCAAGACTGATTTGGAGAGGGATCGCATGTCTATTATACCCTACGCTTCTGCGGTAGGCTCTATAATGTATGCGATGTTGTGTACCAGACCGGATGTGGCTTATGCACTGAGTGTGGTAAGCAGGTATCAGTCAAACCCTGGGGAGAAACATTGGATAGCAGTAAAGAACATTCTCAAGTACCTGAGAAGGACTAAGGAGATGTTCTTGGTGTATGGCGGAAAAGACCTGCAGATTGAGGCCTTTGCTGACTCCAGCTTCCAGAGTGACAAGGATGATTCCAAGTCCATGTCGGGTTTTGTCTTTACCCTCAATGGAGGGGCGGTGTGTTGGAAGAGCTCCAAACAGGAAACCGTTGCTGACTCGACTATGGAAGCGGAATACATCGCTGCATCTGATGCCGCAAAAAAAGCTGTCTGGATGAGGAAGTTCTTGAGAGAACTTCAGGTGGTTCCGTCCATTGTTGACCCAATACCTCTGTATTGCGACAACAACGGGGCTATAGCTTTAGCGAAGGAACCCAGCTCCCATCAGAAATCCAGACACATCTTAAGGCGGTATCACCTGATCAGGGAGATCGTAGATTGCCAGGAGATCGAGGTCCGGAGAGTTGCATCAGAGGATAACACTGCAGATCCATTCACCAAGGCCTTGCCCCAGACTCAGTTCGAGCGGCTGATCGAGATGATAGGTCTTCGATACGCCAGTACATGGCCTTAGTGTAAGTGGGAGATTGTTAGTGTATATGCCCTAGAGGCCATTACTGTATCATACTAGTTTGTATATTACTTGATGGAAGCTTGGGATATTCACAGTTGTATATACAATCTTGCTCGAAATGGTAGTATGCTACTTGGTTTGTCTCTGCTTTAATATGTGCATGTGTTTCTTTTAGCATATTGCTGATATACATATTAGTAGAGCCCTTAGGATCTTTGCTTGATTACCAGCGTTGTGATGGCGCTCACACTCGTGGGAGCTGGGTGATCTTTAAGCACATCCTTATACAGGTCCCTAGTCGTTGGATTATCGAGACAGGGCATCGATACTCCGGAGTAGACTAGCGTATGCGCTTCTCATCCCAGCGTGGGAGACGGTCTGTCCCACAGCCGTCAGTACGTCGTACTTGAGATAGTATGCGGGTGCTCGTTAGGTTACAAGTACACTGGACAGGACTCGTCGGGGACTGTTGGTTGGTATTATACCTATCGTCAGTTATCAGTTCCCAGGTGACATGAGTACAGCTTAGTCCGCTGACTTGACACTATCACTTCGTCTCGAGTGTGTTCCCACTGCACTTTGATTGCTACCCTACCACGGCTCAAAGGAGTCGTGCAAACAGGTAGTTTTTGGGTGCAGTCCCGAAGTACTTGGAGGCAGTGACGGTTAGACAGGATTCGTCTCTCCCGGTATTGGGGGTTGACATCGCACTGTGTCTAGGAGAGCCATTACACGAGTAGTCCCTGGCCAGGGCAAGCGAGATATACTGGTAGGTTTCCAGTGTTATCTTAGGGTGATCTGGGCTACACTCCGACACGACTTGTACCGCTATTAGGGGACTGACGTTCACCGCCCCCTAGGCCCGCCATGCGATGTATCAGACGAACAGACCGGACTGTACGGAGATTGTCACATACAGGCTCAGTAGGAGTTCGGATGGGGTTCACCTCGTCAGTCTTCTTATCGACATCTACCTGGGGACCGTTACGTACAGCTAGTGTCGCTTGCGGTCTGTGGTTAAACCCACTGCCAGCGTAGTGTCGAGTCTTTAGAGTCCCACACAGAGAGCTATTCGCCTTTAGGCAAAATGAGTAGAGGTCGCATGGTTTTGCGACAGGGTTCGTTAACATTCGCGCACTTGTGCACGTTTGCTGTCCGGACAGTTTATACTAGCGGGCTTTGTTTAAGCCGGATCCTAGTATATGATTTGGGATTGGTTTTTCTCATTGTATTCGTGTTCCTCGGATCACGAATGCGGGTGCGTATGCACGGTTGCTTGAGATTGAGGGAGAGGACTTTGATTAGGGTTAATGACTATTGTCATTTTATTAACCCTAATGCTTTTGTGTGTATTATTGTTAATTGATATTAGTTTAATAATTGTGCATGGTTATCGTTGTTGACCATTTGACCCACCTTGACTTGTTGACCTTGTTGACACTTTGACCATCATCATTTCATTTGGAAGATGCTCTTTGATCCTTGCAATTTGCATTAAAAATGAAATGATAATGGTCATGTCTTGATTTAGCCATGACAATTATCTCACTAATTATCTAATTACAATAATTCACATATATGAGAGAATGCTTCATATTATTCTCTCATTCTATCATATCCTTTCTCTCTCTTGTTCTTCCTCTCCCTCAAGCTCTCTCCCTCTCATGTGTTGAGAAACACTTGAGCTTGAGAAAAACCCTCTCTTGATTATCTTTACTCTCATCTAGGGTTCAAGGACTAGCACTTCTTGCACCCTAATTACTTCTAGCTTGGAGTTGAAGCCAAAGGTTGAGGCTTTCGGGTGGATCTTTCTTCGACGTGAGAAGACGACCAAGGTGACCTCCTTCCACCACTCCAAGGAGCAAGGAGAGAAGGAATTAAAGCCCAAGGTATAACCTTTCTAGCACTTAGCTAGTTACTAGTTAGCTTTAGCAAGTTTTTGTTTAGCAAAGATCCTTCTAGCTCTAGTCCATGTTGCCTAAGCTCATAAAAATCCGATTTTTATTCCGTTTTCCGCCTCCCCGCAAGCACCGGAATGGGCAACGTGGACTTACAGCTTATGGTTTAACATACTGTCAGCGTATTATCGAGTCTTTAGAGTCCTACACAGAGGGTTTCCCGGTTCACGCGAAATGATATAGTATGCATATTTTGATACGCTCCGGTGTTCGATTAAACACGTGTATTTTATACACGTGCTTTATTCAGACATTTTGATAATACTAGCAGATTTAAAAGATAGCCAGATATGTGAGCTAGTATTATCTTGCTCTCTCTAGATATTAATACGGTATTTATACGAATACGTGTATTTGTATGAATATGGGTATTTATGTCTTAATACAAATACATGTATTTCTTTCTTAATATGAATACGCATATTTTTGTATTTTCAATACAAATATAGTATTCGTATTTTGGTAGAAATACAGGTATACGTATTTATTATAAATACGTGTATTATGGTTGTGTGTGTGTATAGTACGGATCCTATGAGGCGAGTTCGCGTTTTTAGAAACTCGAACCTGAATGAGAGCCGTTGGATCATGTGTTTTTAATCAACGGTTAAAATTAATTCTGCTTATTAAATCGTTAATAAATGGAAGGTAAATATTCCACTGCCAAATATTGTGTAAGTAATACTGAAGGATTTGATCTTTCTCTTGATTTTTTTCTAAAATCAAGGAGTAAAATATTTACTTTCAATTTATTAACGATTTAATAAGCTGAATTAATTTCAACCGTTGATTAAAAACACAATATCCAACGCCCCTCATTCAGGTCCGTGTTTTTAAAAACGCAGACCCGCATTATAGGATCTGTACTATATGTGTGTGTGTGTGTACACGCTTATGAGGTGGCATCTCTTTTTCTTTTTTCTCTTCTAGGTTTAAATAGATGTTTGTGGGCTTGTGGATCACACTAGTGAGTCACAAACCCACTCACATTATTTGGTTTAAAATATTATATGGAGATAAAGAAAGAGTGTGAGATAATTTTGATCATTATCTTTCAGCCATTCTCTTGTTCGTCTTCTTCCTCCTTTCTCTCTTGAGTTTTAAAGGAAAAAGAAAGAGAGCTTCTTTGCACTAATACTATATCTCTAAGCATTATTTTTTAGCAAATCTTGATCTTTAGTTGCTTCTTAGTTCACTACTAGAAGCTAGAGATCGAACCGGCATTCTCGGGTGGATCATCTTTGACGTGGGGAAACTATTTCACAAGCTCGATTCAGGAACCCTGGGAGGTTAAGAAGAGGACCACAAAAGATCCAAAAGACACGTCTTGAAAGGTTGTAGTTCTCAATTTAGTAGCTTGACTCTTTTAGTTATATTAGTTTAGTGTTTGGATTCGATTTCTAGGGTTAAAGTTTTTAGGGCTCACTAAAATTTATGTTTTTTGATTCCGCAAAAGCCATGGTTGTGACGGCACGAGCACTACGAAATTACACGGGTATCAGAGCCAACCCAAACACTTAAACTAATTGTAGATGATGCTAGTGTTTCGAAATCAAAATAGTTCCGTATTTGATAAACTTTAAATCCAAGTTTCTTTAAAAAAAAAATTGGCTTCTGAATTTTTTTTAGTATATTGCAGAGTGCTATACTTAGTACTAGTTTTTCACTGTAGAAACACGAGACCATAAAATTCATTTTGGGCAGACATTCCTCCAAAATTTGCGGCCAGAAAGTGAGTTTTAGCCTCATGCTTCGTACAGTGGCTTGGGTGCTTGGATTTAGGGTTTTTGGTATACCTCTTTTTTTGCCCAGATTTCAATTAATGTTATCTTTGAGTATGAGCAATACAGAATATTTCTAAATCGAAATTATAACATCGTTGTTTATCTTTTCTTTTGTATAAGAATTTCTAAATGTCGGCTAATTGCTATACGTCGATTAGTAGGGGTTGCATATATCTTGTTTAAGTTGTGGTTTTGATAGATGCGATCGTTGTGATTGAATAGCCGGAGGGTTTTTACATGTGAGAGAGTGTTTTCTTTTTCACTCATGTAATATTCAAAGTGTTGTAATATTATTCTTTTGCGGGGCACTTCCGGGTTGAGATTGTAGCTACCGTTGTATTAATATTTTTCATTACATGTACTAGGATAGTCCCAAGATAGGGTGCTCAAGTAGCCGGGTTCTAGAATCCAATGGGTCACCATCTCGGGGAGCCGAGATCGGGTCACCTAATTCTAGAATTGGTAGGGTTGTTTGCTGCGCTCATAAGGGTCTAGGAGTATGGGTTTTTTGCTATTCATCATGACCGTGGAATCCGTATTTTCGTAAATGGCTTAAACAAAAATATGGAAATTCTAGTATATCCTCTATTTCATTTGTTTTGCTTCCGCTTATTCTGTATTTGGATATTATTACGTGAGACGAAGGTAATATATACTATATATATAAACGAACGTTGCTTATGTTTTGCATCCGCGCTAGTCCTGTCCTCGTCCTGCCGTAAGTTAAGTAAGCTTACGGTGAAGATCCGGGACCCTGAGGCGAATGCGGATGGTATAAGTGTACGTTCTATTTTCATTTCTTCTACAATTATAAGGTTAATTGATGGGACCAAATTAATCCTAATTAATGCAAAGAAATAAATCTAATATTTGACATCGTCTGAACAATTATAAAACCACTCGGTTTTCTTTAAAAACAACTTTTAAATGTGGAGCCTAAACCACTCCTTTTGAAAGCTATTCGGTTCCTTCGATGATATCAAGTTCATTACGTTCATGGTTTTCGTCAAAACCATCCATAGCCCTCTGTCATTTCAGATAGGTATCCATTAGTATTCAAGCTATAGATTTTGACCTTCACCAAGGCATAGTGTTTGGTACCCAGTGAATATTTATCTGTAATATAGATAGATGCGTTAATTTAGGATAGACGTACATCTATTTTTGCCTTCTTCAAGGGTTTGTACGAATAGGTCTAAGTTAACCAGGACAATGACGGGTTGAACTTGACTTGCGACTTATGATATTTTGGCCTTCGTCAAGGTCATAAGAGCTTGGGGCAAAAACCACACCGGGAGTTTCAAACATACGGGAAACTTGCTGGTGTTGCATATCTTCTGGAGTTTGGTAGTTTTGGTTGGCTTCTTTCAAAATTATCACACCATGATAGTTGGGTCATGATCCTACTGTGAGTACCAGCTACTCTTCGGGAAAGTTTTTCACTTTACAATTAGCTTATCAAGTAGGTGTCTAGAAAGGTGTTAAAAGGGTTATGCTTATGGAAAAACTGGGTTATTTAATTGGGTCCGTGCGAAAGAATGGGGGACCTTTCTCTGAAGTAAAAATACTGGCCTGACTGAAAGATATGCGAACTTATAGGGTGCGACTAATTCTTCTTTTGGGGTTTGAAGGAGAATTTGAGGAAACAGTGGGGACATCCTGTTTCAATAAACTAATAACCAATCTAAACTTGCAAGAGCATATACTGAGTGTTTCTTCTCTCTCTCCTAATTGTAGCAGCCATCATGATTGGACTTAAATTGGTACTAGATAAAAATATACTAACAGGGCCGAATTATAAAGATTGGCTATGAAATGTCTAAATGGCCCTTACTTATGACAAGAAGGCATATGTCCTTATGGCTAAAGGCCCCGTTTCCCAGGTCATGATTCTACAGCTGTGGACATTGAGATCTATAAGACTTGGGATCTTGAATGCGCAAAAACCAAGTGCCTCGTGCTGGCCTCCATGGATAATGAATATCAGAGGAAACGAGAGAAAATGGACCTAGCTTCTATCTTTCTCCATACCAAGGATTTATATGGAGAGGAATCTCGTATCGCAAGATACAAGACCTTGAGGAAACTATTTCAAACGAGGTTAGCTATTGGTTCATCCGTCGAGGACCATGTCTTGAAGATGTTCAGTCTCATTGAGAAGCTCGCAGACCTCGGGACTAGAGAACGGGTTATATACTGACTTGATTCTACAATCCCTACCTTCCACCTATATCCAGTTCATATTGAATTTCAATATGCAATGAACGGAAGTTACACTTCCAGAACTGCTTAACATGTTGAGGATTGCAGAGGGCACCCTGAAGAAATCCAAGAAGACACCCACTCTACTTGTTGGGGAACCTTCTTCCTCTAAATCCAAGGTTAAGTACAAGGGGAAAAATAAGAAGGCTATCACCAAACCGAATGGTGGTGTCAATAAGATGCAGAGGAAGGGAAAGGAAAAAACTGGAGGACAATAACTATAAAGGAGAAATGTTTCTACTGTCACAAGAAGGGACACTGAAAGAAGGACTGCTGGGCTTTGAAAACCAAGAATCGGGACACGAAGCAAGTTGTAGCTTTGGCTTTAGGTGTGTTCATGATTGAAAACTGTTTCTCTATTAACTCTACTTCCTGAGTATTGGATACCGGGTCAGGACCTCACATCTGTAATTCTTTACAGACCCTGAGAAACCGTAGAGTTTTAGGAAAAGGTGATATGACCCTACGAGTTGGAAATGGAGTAAGTGTGGATGTTGTTGTAGTGGGAGAGTATCACCTAAGGTTGATGAGTTGAGATATTTTGGTTTTGCATAACTGTTTTTGTGTACCCAGCATGATATGTAATATTATATCTGTATCTTTGTTATCTAATGAAGTATTTAATTTTGCACTTGAAAGCAATATCATAAACATTCACCTAAATTATGAAATGATTGGGTCGGGTACACAAGATAACGAAATATACGTACTCAATCAACATCAAGTTTTCAATGTTCAAAACATACTAAAAAGAAAGACTTCAGAATTAATTCAAGCCTTCTTATGGTATTGTAGACTTGGTCATATCAATGAAACACGATTAACTAAGTTACCTAAAAATGGATATTTAAATCCGTTATGCAACTTGTCAATCATGTATCAAACGAAAGATGACCAAAACTCTATTCACTGGACACGGAGAAAGAGCCACTGAGCTCCTGACTCATACACAGCGACGTGTGTGGTCCAATGTCTAAACATGCAAGAAGTGGTTATTCCTACTTTATTACCTTTACCGAATATTTCTCAAGGCATGGACATATTTTCTTAATGAATCATAAATCCAAGACCTTTGAGAAATTCAACGAGTATAAGAATGAAGTGGAAAAACAAATGGGAAAAAGTATCAAGATACTTCGATCTGATCAGGGTGGAGAATATTTAAGTACCGAGTTCATAGAATATTTAAAAGAGAATGGAATTCTCTCTCAGCTTACTCCTCTATACACACTACAACATAATGGTGTATCAGAAAGACGAAATCGCACTTTGCTTGATATGGTACGTTCCATGATGAGTAATGCTGAGTTGCCGCTATCCTTCTGGGGTTTTGCACTAGAATCTACTGCATACCTATTGAACAAAGTTCTAACTAAATCAGTGCCTATCACTCCATATGAAATATGGAGTGGTAAGAAACCCTGTCTTAAGTATCTTTAGATATGAGGGTGTCCGTCATTTGTAAAAAATCACCATGCGGACAAGCTCGAGGTACGATCAGTATTGTGCAAGTTTGTGGGAAACCCAAACAATTCTAGGGGGTATCTTTTCTATTACGCTGAGAAACAAATGGTATTTGTTTCTCGACATGCCCACTTTCTGGAAACTTAATTTCTTGGAAAAAAAACTAATGGGAGCACAATAGAACTGGAAGAAATTGCAGTACCACAAACTATTACTGAAAGCTTAGTGGAACTCGAGACTTCAATAGAACCAGACGTACCTACGCCACTTCGCAGATCTAGTAGGCAGTCTCATCTGCCCGAGAGATACTATGGTTTTCTCGTAGACGGGGATCGAGAGGATTGCATCATCGATGATGATGAGCCTATTGGTTTTCAGCAGGCTATCACGAGCAGAGACTCGGTGAAGTGGCTGGATGCTATGAGATCCGAGATAGAATCCATGTACACCAACAAATTTTAGACTTTGGACGTTGCACCATCAGGGAGAAAACTCGCAGGCTGCAAATGGATATTCAAAAGGAAGATTGGTATAAATAAACAAGTTGAAACCTATAAAGCTAGACCTATAGCAAAAGGTTTTCGTCAAAGACCAGATTTAGAGTATGACGAAACCTTTTCTTCAGTGGCTAAGCTTAAATCCATTCGGATCCTACTTGCCATTGCTGCCTTCCACGACTATGAGATCTGGAAAATGGATGTAAATACCGTTTTTCTGAATGGAAGTTTGGAAGATTGTGTTTATATGGACCAGCCAGAGGGCTTTATAGAGAGTGGAAGCAACGGAAGGGTGTGCAAGTTGCTTAAATCCAGTTATGGATTAAAGCAGACATCGCGGAGTTAGAATATCTGCTTTAATGAGACTGTCAAGGAATTCGACTTTATTAAAAATGTAGATGACCATGCATTTATAAGAAAATTTTAGCGAGAACCGTGGTATTCCTTGTTTTGTACGTGGATGGTATTCTTTTGATAGGAAATGACATTCTTATGCTACAATCGATCAAAAGCTTCTTGTCACAGCAGTTCCCCATGAAAGACCTGGGTGATGCCGCCTATATTCTGAGGATTAAGATCTATCGTAATAGATTTAAGAGAATGTTGGGACTTTCACAATACAGGTACATAGATGCCATACTATAAAGATTTAGCATAGAAAATTCCAAGCGCGGTAATTTACCCGCTTGTCACGGGATCGCCCTCTTCAAAGAGATGTCTCTCAAGAATGATGAGAAGAGAGCTCGCATGAGCATTATACCCTACGCTTCGATTGTAAGCTTTATAATGTACGCGATGTTATGTACTAGACCAGATATAGATTACGCACTTAGCATGGTAAGTCGGTATCTTTCAAACCCAGGGGAGAGGCACTGAATAGCCGTAAAGAGCATTCTCAAGTACCATAGAAGGACTAAGGAGGTGTTCTTTTTATACGGAAATGGAGACCTCCAGGTCGAGGCCTTTACAGACTCTAGATTTCAGAATGACAAGAATTACTCTAAAGACATATCGGGTTATGTGTTTACCCTCAATGGAGGGACGATATGTTGAAAAAGTTCCAAACAGGACACCGTAGTAGACTTGATGATGGAGGCTGAGTACATCGCTGCTAATGATTCTGCAAAAGAGGCAGTTTGGATGAGGAAGTTCATTTCTGAACTTCAGGTGGGTCCGTCCATTGTTGATCCAATATATTATTGCGACAACAACGGGGCTATTGTTTTAGTGAAGGAACCACAGTCCCATCAGAAATACAGACACATCTTAAGGCGGTATTGTAGGGTGTTTTTCGTCACCCCATTGAGATGGGAATACGCTCGCGCTTGTCAGGCACATTACAGATTCCCCCTACCTAGGGTAGGATGGGGTTTATTGATTGCGGGGATCCAAATCTCTGGCAGCCGCAGACTAAGCTGTCGTTAATTACCCCTCGCCTTTGGAGAGAGAGAACCTCCGATTAACGGGTCAAACCGGTCATGCGAACTCAATGTGCAGTGTACGTGTGTTGTATTTTAAAAGGGGTTTTGGATATATCGGGGGCCCCGCAGAGATTCTCGTAGACGGGGATTGAGAGGGACAATGTTGTAGAGTATGTGTGTGTGTGTGTATACATATATATAAAAAAGAAAGGGAAAGGGCATCCAAAGGATGCATGGGGAAAAAGCGCCAGCGCAAGAGCGCTAGCACTCTGAGCGCAAGAGCGCTAGCGCTCTGAGCACTAGCGCCCCACGTGTCAGCACGTGGACGCTCGGGCGCTAGCGTTTTGGGCGCTAGCGCTTTGAGCGCTAGCGCCCCACGTGTCAGCATGTGGGCGCTCAGGCGCTAGCGCTTTGGGCGTTAGCGTAAGAGAGTTAGCGCTTTGGGCATTAGCGCAAGAGCGCTAGCGCCCCACGTGGGCGCTCGGGCGCTAGCGCTTTGGACGCTAGTGCAAGAGCGTAAGAGCGCTCGGGCGCAGCGCTTTGGGCAGTAGCGCAAGAGCGCTAGGGAGGCAAAAGGGACTTGGTCTCTGCAATGGGAGTTGTACTCCCAGAAAAGAACACTTGTTATTTTGTGTGTGTGTGTGTGTGTGTGTATGTGTGAGGAGTTAAACTCCTAGGATAATTTGAAGCTGATAAAGGGGCTTCTCCTCTTAAGCCCTGGATCTTTCCCATAGTGGGATTTCTGGAGATGGGTCTTCTTCTTCTTCCTTTGTTGGCCGGATCTTAAAAATCAAGAAATATGAGATTTTAAAAATCTCTCCTTTCTGAGATCTGATGGAAGATCTGAGTTCCCCTTTGTGGGTTTTGTTGTGAAAAACTATTTATTTTTATAAAAGGAACTCTTGATTTAATTCAAAAGAAAGAAGAAGGTTTCTTTAGAACCTTGAGGAAGAAGAAGATCAAAGATCTTGATTCTTTTGGAGAGAGAAAAGGTTGTTGAGATATTTTCATTATCTTGGCCTTTATAAGCTATACACTTTACATATAGCCCCTTGGGCTTTACAAAAATGGCATTTTGGCCATCCCATGGCTTATGTGTCATTTCTTTTTGCACATAAGCCATGGGCTTCACAAAAATTTGGCTCTATGCCCATTCATGCATAAAAAATTGCATAAAAATTATTTATTACATGATTTCATTTTGGGCATGGAAGAGGGTCGGCCGCTTCATGTTTGGACTCGACCTGGGCATGGGCCCACTTGATCCGGGCTTGGGCCCACTTGGCTTGGGGTTGACCTTGACTTTGACTTGGTCAAACGGGGTGCAATTTTCGACCCCAACAAAGTGCCCCCATTAATAAATGCACACCACATATGTGGGTCGTGTGCATGAAATTGATGGATCTTCTTTCGCGTGGAGGCGACTTGCTCTGGTTCCTACTTTTTGGGATGCACTGCCCTTTTTACGACATGGACGGTCGGCGCTTAATGCGTCTCCGAGACGGAGTGTCCGTGGTAGACGTTTCCCTGGCCCGGAGTGATTTAGCAGACGTGCCCCCGGCACAGAGTGTTATTGTTGACGTTTCCCCATTATGGAGTGTCTGTGTTGGACGTTTCCCAGAGACGGAGTGTCGCTGGTTGACGTGTCCCCGAGACGGAGTGTCTGCTTGACGTTTCCCCGTTATGGAGTGTCGTTGTTGGACGTTTCCCCGATGCGGAGTGTCGCTGGTCGACGTGTCCTCGGCACGGAGTGTCTGTGTTGGACGTTTCCCCGAGACGGAGTGTCTGCGTGACGTTTCCCCATTACGAAGTGTCGTTGTTGGACGTTTCCCCGATGCGGAGTGTCACTGGTCGACGTGTCCCCAGCACGGAGTGTCTGCTTGACGTTTCCCCGTTACGGAGTGTCGTTGTTGTACGTTTCCCCGATGAGGAGTGTCGCTGGTCGATGTGTCCCCGAGACGGAGTGTCTGTGTTGGACGTTTCCCCGAGACGGAGTGTCTGCGTGCCGTTTCCCCGTTATGGAGTGTCGTTGTTGGACGTTTCCCCGATGCGGAGTGTCACTGGTCGACGTTTCCCCGGCACGGAGTGTCTGCTTGACGTTTCCCCATTACGGAGTGTCGTTGTTGGAATTGGTTGGATTAATTTGTTTGATTTGAGTTGACATCAGCATCGCTACACTGGAATATGGTACCAGGATTGAATCATCATCTGTCTTTGAGAGGATTTGGGGATTGGTTTTTTTTATTTGGCATCTGCATTGCTGCACTGGAATAATTCCAGGAGCAACTCATCATTTTCCCCGAGAGGGTTTTGGAATTGATGGCTTAGGATGCAGGTTTAGATCCCTATCACCCAAGGCTTATCAATTTTATGGGCCGTAAGGGTCCCGTAAAAGCATTTTCTCCCTACGAGTTGAAAGGATCTCGTAGGTGTATTTTCTCCTTAGGAGTCGTGGGGACTCCTAAGTGTGATGCTCCTTTGTGAATCGTAAGGATCTCACGCGGGAATTTTCCCCTCACAAAGTCGAGAGGACTTTGCGAGTGCATTTCATATCTTTTTTACGAGTTTGCGCCCTTTCGGGTTTTCACAAACTCGCCAGCAGTCCTGCTATTTTTACTCACGGAGCCCTTTCGGGTTTTCATCCGTGCCCGTTTTGCTTGTGGGCATACCGTTTTTTTATGCACTGGTGGGACTTTAAAAGTAGTCTCACTGGCAGGACTTGGGAGAGATTGGGATCGTTTTACGCCCGTGGATTGTATACGGTTTTGCAGGATGTATGATCCAGACCGTAGGGCTGGAAAAATTTTGGGACTTTGTTGGCATCTGCATCGCTGCACCGGAACATGGTACCAGGAGTGACTCATCATTCGCCGTTGGGGTATAGGATTTAGAATTTGGTTGGCGTCTGCATCGCTGCACTGGAATATGGTACCAGAAACGACTCATCATTCGCCATTCTAGAGTTTGGGTTTGGTTGGCGTCTGCATCGCTGCACTGGAATATGGTACCAGGAGGAGCGACTCATCATTCTCCATTGGGGTATAGGATTTGGAATTTGGTTAGCGTCTGCATCGCCACACTGGAATATGGTAGAAGGAGCGACTCGTCATTCGCCATTCGAAAGTTTGGGTTTAGTTGGCGTCTGCATCGCTGCACTGGAATATGGTTCCAGGAATAACTCATCATTCGCCATTGCCTATTGGGAAGCGATGGCTTAGGAGACAGGTTTAGATCCCTATCACCTAAGGCTTTTCAATTTTATGGGCCGTGGGGGCCCCATAAAAGCATTTTCTCCCTACGAGTCGTAAGGATCCCGCAGGTGTATTTTCTCCTTAGGAGTCGTGGGGCCCCTAAGTGTGTTTTTCCTTTATGAGTCGTAAGGATCCCACGAAGGTTTGTTCTCCTCATGCATCATGAGGACACATGAGTGGGTCTTCCCAATGGAGCATAATTCCAAAGGCGGAGACCAGCCGCGTAACTGGCGATTACGGTGGGGATGGGTATGATGAGAATTATTTGAGCCCATGGATTGTATACGTTAGTCAATTTGGGGACTGTCCGTAGGGCTGGGAGAGTTTTGGGAATTTGAATTTTGGTTGGCGTCTGCATCGCTGCACTGGAATATGGTACCAGGAGCGACTCATCATTCGCTATTTTTTTTATATATACCGCGATTGCTCTATCATTTCAGCTTTTCTTATCGCGAAGATCGCGATTGCCCTATCATTTCGGCTTTTATTCGTGGTTGCCCCATCATTTCGGCTTTATTTTCATCTTTATTTTACTCGCTGATTTTTATTGCGAGTTGCCCCATCATTTCAGCTTTTATTTATTTTACTTTTATTTACACATTTTTTTGTTTATTTACATATATATATATATATATATATATATATATATATATATATATTTTACATTCCCAGTTTAACGACTTAGAGGTCGACTGTTCCCAGTTTAATGACGTGGTGGTCGACTGTTCCCAGTTTAATGACGTGGTGGTCGATTATTCCCGGTTTAAAGACTTGGTGGTCTGTCGTTCCCAGTTTAACGACGCGGTGGTCAGTGGTGTGCTTATCCCAACTCCTCGAACTTTGATCTTGGCGGGGCTGTATTGATGACCGTAGCTCTGTGGCTTGTCGGTACATCTAACGACTGTGAGGCTTTCCCGAGTTTGTATTAGTTCTCCAACCAATCTTTGAAAACATAGCAGTCTTCAATGGTATGACTCACCATTCTATGATATAGGCAGTATATGGAATTGCCGGTCATGTTCATCTCCTGTGGCCTCTTTGGAATAGGCAGTTGAAGACCGTTGTTCAAGGCGTCCATGAATATTTCGCGGACTTTATCCATCCTGAAGGAGTATACTTTCTTCTTTCTCTCTATTGGAGTAGGTGCCCTTACTGATGCTGGACCCCGAGGACGACCAATCTTTGGTTCTCCTACTGTCCGCTTACCACGTTCAGTGTACGCATCGGAGGGACTGGAGGCTGATCGCCTCCGTTTTTCACAAAGATGTTCCGCTCTCAGGCTGGAGGGAGCATTGGTCGGCTGCTTCCGGATATCAATCCCCAGCTCACAAACCAAAATTTGATTTTGCTGTAATTGCAATCGGGTGACTTGGGTCGTGAGATCCGCCATGACATTTGCCAGCTCGTCGACTTTAGAATGGACCTTGGCCATCTTCTCATCCCTGCCCTGAAGTTGCCTTTGAAGCCATTGGAATAATGCTTGTTCTATAGTTCCGGGTATGACAACGGGGTCATCCCTACCGCCTCAACTTGACTCAGCATGAACCACGGGTTCCTTTGGCTCAATGGCCTGAGAGGGCTCTTCATCATTTGGATCGGGCCGATGTTGGATGGCAACAACCGCGTCATTGTCATGGTTATAAGGCGTAGGAGGACTTGCTCCTCTGAGCTCCATCATATTGACCGTATGGGTTGTGTACCCGTCTATTGCTTCTTCATTGGCAATGTGGCTCGCTTGGCTCTTAGCTTGTGGCCTTGGTCCGCTCTTTTTAGAGAAATGAAGTTGTCTGAGAGAATCAGGTCCCTGAAGGACTTCAGTCTCCGTTTGTATGAAATTGGCGGTCGCAGCTTGATTGTTTGTTAACACGCCAGGGAAAAATGATATTTCTCCCGCCTTATATTATTTCTCGACCCAATCCTTGAAGATACAACAGTCTTCAATAGTGTGTCCTGATTAGTCGAAAATAATGTATTTTTAACACGGCAATTTTCCTATCATTTGCACCCATTTAGAAGTGTTCGGTATTCATATTTCACATATTAGCAAATCGGTCGTTAAATATCAGATTGCATGTGTTAGACTCTAAAACCGGCACTATAAAGGAAATTGACCGCATTTCATGGCATCACATCATCTCTATATTGCGCAACACTTGTTTTAAGATCTGTGCAGGAAAATCCAGAAGAAAGGCCAAAAATTTACATGGTACCGATCAAACATTACGCCAACTCAATGATTTCAGTTCTGGTAGCAATCCAAAAGACAAAATACAATTCAACATATCATATGAAGCCCCAAATATCATCACAAGACCACACCAGAAGAACCAAGCCACAAAGAGCCCAAATGGCCGCGGAACCGCGGCCTAAGCCGCCTATTGCCGCGGTTCCGCGGCGGTTTGTCGACGTCACCACTTCATCATTGCAGCAAAACACTTCTCTCAGGGCCCACACTTCAGCAAGACATGTCAAATTCCAGAATGTTCCAGAGGTTTCTGCCAGATCAGCAAACTAGGGTTTCTAAGCTTAATTAATCCTAGCTTAAAGCCTAAGCTAAACTCCTAACAAACTATCTTCTAGAAGCCTCAACAAACTTTTGGAGGGAATTGTAATTTCAAACCTAGACCTAGGGTTTGGAAGATCTATAAATAAGACCCTAGGCTCACTTGTAAAAGATTATTCATTGATCCCCAATTTTAGTATCAATCTAGATCCATTCACTCTCTTTCTTCATCTTCCACAAGTCTAGTGAGAAGGCTTGTGTGAAACCCTAACCCTAATTCCAATCAAAAGCCAAGATCCTGAGTACCCCATCAAGCAAGAAGCCTTGCAACCTTTTATGAGCCGAGCCGATCTTCAACAGAGCAAGTGGTCCAAGCCGATCCGTGACTCACGGAGCCGAGCGAAGCCAAATCGACAATTTAGTTCTTCCTCTTGTAGTTCTTGAGCGGCTGTAATCAAATTGTTGATATAAATAAAAGGTGATATTCTTTTATCTTGTTTTCTTTAAATTCTTGCATCATGATTCGATCTAAATTTCTAGTTGTAATTCTTGTTGTGATGTTTGAGTAATACTCCGCTCTTCGAGAAGTCGAGACAATCAATAGAATGATGATGTAACATATCTTAAATTGATTCTTGAATCCTACGAGTTTTGTAAACCCTAGCAAGTTCAAGAATCGACGACCCAATTCGTTGCGATGCTTTCATGATTGATATCGCTCGAGATTGGGGAGTTACGATCGTTTCTTGAAATTGCTAGAGGCTAGAATGTGAATGATATCGACGAAAGAACAAGGGTTAAATGATGAAACCCTAGTTTCACGAGAAAGCCCTAACTCTCGTCGATCATCATCGATCTAGTATCAATTCTTCGAAGGACAAGAACACGATATCTTGAGATTACATCACGTCTATAGATCCGATCGATTCCTACGAGCCTCATTTAGATTCTTGACATTTTGGTTGGAAATATCATCGAAACCCGATTCTTGATTGTTTATCATTTTCTTGATTCTTGAATAGAATGGTGACACTTGAAACAATTGATAAATCTTGAATCATGCTTTCTTTTCTTTTCGATTAACTTTTCAATTCATACAAATCAAACATTGAAACGAATCGCACAATCCCTGTGGACGATCCGCGCTCGCTTACGATCTACAACTGACACCGTAATTGATTGCGGTCAAATATAATTCTTTGGTTGTGCTTTCTATATATAATTTTCTAAATACCGATACAAGATACTGTTATAGATCAAATGAAACCGTTATCGGGAAATAATTGATTCGATTCTTACTTTTACTTTTTCATACATCCAATCAAGAAATTATTACAATCAAATGCGCCGTTGCTGGGGATTACGCGCTAATTCGTTTCATATTAAAGTTTGAATTGAAAGATTTATTCCATTGTGATTTTTGAGATCAAAATTCGTGCAAACCCTAAACGATTTGTTGTGGTTCATTGCAAGGAGATCTGGAGATTGCTGGAAATTTGAAAAAAAATTTGGAATATACCAGAGAGTAGAGGGAGTCTACAGAAGCTCCTTGGTGAATTTTGGTGGAGTGATCTCATCATCCAACCGCGGAATCGCGGTTTAAGCACCCTTATTGCGGCGGTTCCGCGGCTACCTGAAGGGATCTCTATGCTAGTTTTTCTCTATAAGCTTCTTACCTTCTCCTCTCTCCTCTTTTTAGCTCCAACTAATAATTTTCTACAGGTTTCTTTGCAAATAATCGCAGCTCGCGAAAAGCAAAATTAAAATTGTGCGTGATTTTGTTTCTTGGTTGTTTGCATTCTAAATACGGATATTAAGGGGCACGGCCAAATCCAAATTAGGTGGGGAGTTCATTACCCTTCCTAGGCCCCGAAAATCGCAAAACTTGCATCCGCATTGACCCACATTAACTAAAAAATATCTAGAGATGACTCTAAGGACCGTCGCGCTCACTTAGAACAGAAGAAGGCCGTGGGTAATTCATTACTTATCCGCGTTTTCTTGTGGTGCCTAAGCAAGTGTGTCTAAGGCTAGTGGTTTTTAATTAGGCCCACTACTTACGTAGTGGAGTACCTTCCCACTTACCTGGTACTTATCCGGCCACAGGGGGACAAAGAGGCAATGGAGGATTCTAACCTGCGACTTGTCTTTTGGCAGTTAGGAGCGGTCTAGAGCCGGACCTAGGTGACCACTAGATTCTAGGGTTTTTGTTGCTGCATTTGTTTTGTCGCATCATTTTTTCAAAAATCCGTCCCTTTTTCAAAGCAAAACACCGCATTCATTCATACCCCTAATTATAAGCCAACGCTGCCACTTGTACTAACCCTTTTTAGTACAAGATAGGCTGGACACGGGATTCTAGTGCCCGTTTAGTCCGCGTACCCTTTATCGACTCCGAAGTCGATATTTCTCCATTTACCTTTCCTTTACCCACTACCACACCCACTCCGATGGATCCGAATCCATCAAACTTCTTTAACCCTAATCTGCCGTCGTCCGTTGGTGCTCAGAATCCACCCCGCATCTCTCTCCAGGAGAGGTGCTATCCTATTCGAGGTCCTCTTTCGACCTGCTTATCCACACCACCAGCCAACGGGGATAACTTTGAGATTAAACCCCAATACATCAACCTTTTACCCAAATTCCACGGACTCGAGACTGAGGACGCCTACGTTTTCATTACCAAATTTGAAAACGTATGCGCAATGATGGGTACGTCACAACTTTCAGTGGATGCGATGCGTCTACGACTTCTTCTATTTACATTGTGCGATATAGCCGAGAAGTGGCTATATAACACTACCGCACACTCTATCATGAATTGGGAAGAATTCGTAACGGCATTCCTTAAGAAATTTTACCCAATACAAAAGACAGCTCGAATCCGTAGCGAACTGAATCAATTTGCCCAGCTCCCTACTGAACCATTCTCTAAATGCTTTGAACGTTTCAAGGATCTATTGGTTCAGTGTCCTCATCACGGCATCCCGAGATGGGAATTGTGCCGAATCATTTATGAGGGCATTAACCCAAACACTAAACAGAGCCTTGAAAACATGTGTCAAGGTACTTTTATGACCAAAGATGATGGGGAAGCTTGGAAGTATTTAGAAGAGTTCGCTGAAAAATCACTATAGTGGGAGAGTGGAACCCAACCATTGAATAGGGGTGGCGTACGCCAAATAGATATGTCCATAGGTGTTCGAGCTGAGATGGCAGCAATGCAAAAGAAACTCGACGCTATGGAACACAAATTTGCAGCAGCCTCCCTAAACCCAGTGTCGCTCCCCAAAACTGTTTGTGGGTGCTGTTCTGATCCGTCTCATTTAACGAAAGAATGTCCATTAAACTCTGCGTTTCAAGGTCACGAGCATTCTAATGCCGCATTTCAAAGACCTCGAAACGATCCATATTCTTCCACGTACAATCAGGGTTGGAGGAATCACCCGAATTTTGCTTGGAACCAAAACCAATCTCAAAACACGGTTCCAAACACGAATAATTTTCAAAGGGCTCTTCCTCCACCACAACAGCAACCCCTTCAACTCACTCAGCACCCTATCAGTTACAAAATTTCCAAAATCAGGTCAACAATCCTGCACAGTCTAATCTTATGACCTGTTCTGACGAATTCTCTCAATTCACTCAAACCATGAAATCACTTTTATCAAATTTCATAGAGGTTTCGACTGAGGTTAGATCTTCCATCAGTGAGATAAAGAAAAACTCAGCGTCCCAAGCTGAGAGTATCAGATCGATGGAAGCTGAAATCGCACGCCTTAAAGCCGAAATGAGTGCGAGAGAAAAAGGGAAACTTCCCTCTCAACCCCTACAGAATCTTGGGCATTACAATGTAAATGCCGTCACAACGTTGAGATCGGGAAGAGTGCTGAACAATCATGTCGGGGAAGGTATTGATGATCCTATCATTAACACCCCGGCTGAGACCTTTCCACACGCTTCTCCTTCTGATCCTTCTTCTTCTACCACACCACCTTCTCGCGAGCCTATTCTCCATTTCCCACTAGGCTCGACACCTCAGTATAGCCCTTCTAGTTCTCCACAGACGGTCCCCACATCTCTTTTGGGATCTCGTCTACCCCCTCTTCCTTCTCCTATGATGGACCCAGCACTTATTGCGAAAGCTCCTTACCCGAACCGGTTAAGGGGTAATAGAACGAGTCCTCATATGGAGAAAATTATGGAAATGTTCAAATAGGTTAACATCAATATCCCTCTCCTAAATGCAATTCAACAAGTCCCTGCTTATGCGAAAATTCTTAAGGACTTGTGCACTAGGAAGAGGAAGACTCAAGTGCCGAAAAAGGTCTTTATGGCTAATAATATCAGCACTGCTTTTATTCCCCAGCTACCAAAGAAACGAAAAGACCCAGGATGTCCTACAATATCGATTTCTATTGGGGGTAAAAACATAAATCGTGCTCTTTTAGACCTTGGCGCAAGTGTTAACCTACTTCCATATTCGGTATATGAGCAATTAAGGATTGGAGAGCTGAAACCTGCTCACTGCACTCTCCAAATGGCAGACCGTTCAATCACCAAACCAAGGGGTGAATTAGAGGATGTGTTGATAAAAGTCGGGGAATTTGTTTTCCCTGTAGACTTCATTGTACTCGACACACAGCCTGTAGCAAACCCCCGGGGCCAAATTCCGGTGATTTTGGGTCGTCCTTTCCTTGCCACTTCCAACGCTGTTATAAACTGTAGAAACGGTTCAATGAACTTATCATTTGGAAATATGACCATTGAACTAAATATCTACAAAGTTGGAAGTCATCCATCAGAACCCTCTGCTCATATTTTAGATGTGTGCTCTGTTCACGAGATCGCTCCCGATAGTTGTGGAGCTGAGGATCTTTGCTTTCTAGATCTCGACGACATTACCACATCTCTGCTTGATTTCACATAAGATCTTAGTGAGGACACTTTTTCTACACTTGAGTCCTGCACTCCTGACTTTTCTCCACCCGAGTCTGTATCTTTCACAGGCTCTGAGCTTCTTTGTAAATCCAAAAATCACTCAATGATCCCTCCTTCTATCATTTCTCCACCCGAATTAGATCTCAAAATTTTACCTTCTCACCTTAAATATGCATATCTAGGTGAGAATGAGTCTTTACCGGTTATCATATCCGCTTCTCTTGCATCAGAGCAAGAGAATGCACTTTTATCGGTATTGAGATCTAACAAAGAGGCGTTTGGTTGGAGTATGGCGGACATCAAAGGGATTAGTCCCTTGATTGTTGAACATCATATACATGTGATGGATGATGCCAGACCAACCCGAGAACCACAGAGACGGTTGAATCCCGTCATGAAGGAAGCGGTGATGAAAGAGATCGTCAAATGCCTAGATAATGGTATTATATACCCCATCTCCGATAGCCAATGGGTGAGTCATATACATGTCGTTCCTAAGAAATCCGGCATCACCGTTATAACCAATGAGGCGAATAAGTTGATTCAGACAAGCGCCCAAACTGGGTGGCGTGTATGTATTGATTATAGAAAACTCAATGCTGCCACAAGGAAAGACCACTTTTCTCTACCATTCATTGATTAAATGCTGGAACGCTTAGCGGGACGAGAGTATTATTGCTTTATAGACGGATACTCAGGCTATAATCAGGTCTCCATCGCCAAAAAGGATCAAGATAAAACCACTTTTACTTGTCCTTTTGGTACCTTTGTTTACAGTCGCATGCCCTTTGGGTTATGCAATGCACCCGCTACCTTTCAGCGGTGTATGATGGGGATATTCTCTGATATGGTAGAGAATTTTCTGGAGATCTTTATGGACGATTTCTCGATTTTTGGAGACTCTTTTTTCGATTGCCTATCGAATCTTGACGCTGTTCTTATTCGTTGCAAAGAGAAGAACTTAACTTTGAACTGGGAAAAATGCCACTTCATGGTCCAAGAAGGAATTGTACTTGGACATGTTATATCACAGAAAGGCATTGAGGTTGACAGAGCTAAGATAGATGTCATTCAAAACCTCCCTCATCCCAAAAGCGTCAAAGATATTCGATCTTTTCTTGGCCATGCGGGCTTTTATAGGAGATTCATTAAGGACTTTAGCAAAATTGCTAGACCTTTAACTCTTCTCCTGGCCAAGGATACGACCTTCCATTTTGACTCGGACTGTGAGACAGCTTTCGACTCACTTAAACACTCACTCACTTCAGCCCCCGTTCTATCGTCTCCAAACTGGGACTATCCCTTTGAGCTGATGTGTGACGCATCTGATTTTGCAGTAGGTGCAGTCTTAGGACAGCACATCGAAAAGATGCCACACGTGATATACTATGCAAGTAAGACCTTGAATGATGCTCAAATCAATTATACAACCACAGAAAAAGAACTTTTAGCGGTTGTATTTGCATTAGAAAAATTCAGGCCTTACTTAATTGGCTCACCTATAGTTGTGTATACTGACCATTCCGCCTTAAAACATCTTCTGGCGAAGAAAGATGCAAAAGGTCGACTAATACGTTGGATCCTTCTGTTACAAGAATTCGATCTTGTTATCAAAGATAAGAAAGGATGTGAAAACGTAGTAGCCGACCATCTTTCACGCATCTCGTCTTCCCCTGTGACCCTGCCGATCAATGATTCGTTCCCTGATGAACAACTCTTGAACGTATCCGCTGAACCATAGTTCAGGGATATTGTGAACTATCTTGTCACGGGACTTATACCGAGCAATTGGTCAAAACAGGACAAATACCGTTTTCTATCCCAAGTAAAACACTTTTACTGGGATGATCCCTACTTGTTTAAATATTGTCCTGATCAGATCATTCGCCGGTGTGTTCTGAAAGAAGAGTTCAAGAGTGTTCTTTCTTTTTGTCATGATCAGGCCTGTGGGGGTCACTTCGGTCCTAAAAAGACGGCGGAAAAGGTTTTGCAATGTGGATTTTATTGGCCGACCTTATTCAAGGACGCATTTGACTATTGCAAAACCTGTACACAATGTCAGTACACGGGTAGAATCTCCCAGAGGAATGAAATGCCTCAGCAACCCATTCTGGTTGTTGAAATATTCGATATTTGGGGCATTGATTTTATGGGTCTCTTTCCCAACTCCTTTGGGAATTTGTACATACTGCTGGCGGTTGATTATATCTCAAAGTGGGTAGAAGCCATTCCATGTCGCACTAATGACAAGAAAGTTGTCATTAAGTTCTTAAAAGAGAATATCTTCTCGCAATTTGGACACCCACGCGCTATTATTAGCGATAATGGGACACATTTCTGCAACAGGTCCTTTGAGACTTTGATGCGGAAATACGCAATCAACCACCGACTTTCTACACCCTATCATCCCCAAACAAGCGGGCAGGCTGAAATCTCAAATAGACAGATCAAACTTATCCTGGAGAAGACTGTAGCTAAGAATAGAAAAGACTGGTCGACCAAACTGACGGATGCTCTTTGGGCATTCAGGACTGCATATAAAACCGACCTAGGGAAGTCTCCATATAGGATAGTGTTTGGAAAAGTATGTCATTTACCCGTCGAGATAGAGCATAAAGCATTGTGGGCTATTAAGAAAATAAATTTTGATCTAAATCTAGCCTGCAACTTTCGGAAGCTGCAACTAAATGAGCTAAGTGAACTCCGCGATGAAGCTTATGATAATGCTGTAATCATAAAGAATAGGACTAAGGTTTTTCACGATAAAAACATTTTGAGGAAAACATTTTCACCTGGTCAACAAGTCCTTCTTTATGATTCACGACTACACCTTCACGTGGATAAGCTCCGATCTCGGTGGAAGGGACCTTTTGTTGTGCGGTCTGTATACCCGCACGGGGCAGTAGAAGTAGAAAATGTTAAAAATGGCACATTTTTCAAAGTGAATGGACATAGACTTAAGCCGTATTTTTCCACTGACCCCACGGAGGAGCTCTTGTTCTTACAAGAGCCAGTTTATTTGGATTAAAATTCCTCCGTCTCACCTTCATGTCTTGTATATCACTGCATCATGTTTTGAATGAAGGTGAGTGAAAAGAAGAAGTTTGGGGGAAGTTCTTCACTTATATATTTTGCCCCCACTAATAATTCCCTCCAGGCTTACAGTTTTGTAGGTATAGCGGTTGGTAACAGTGAGGACACTGTTGAAAACAAGTTTGGGGGAGGTTTGTGCTTATTTTTGCATCATTTACATATCATTTGCATAAGCACAAAACATTTCTTTTAAAAAAAAATCTATAAAAATTGAAAAAATTTCAAAACCCATAAAAATTTAAAAATTTTCAAGTATAAATATAATTTTAATATTTACACTTTTTTGTATATAAATAAGATAATAAAAGTTTAGATAGTGAACAATTACATCTATGAGATTAGAAAATTTTAAGAAAACCAAGAAAATTAGAAGTTTTCTTATACGAACTAGTAATAAGTAGTTATGAGCCGTTGTCCCAAGGGTTAGTATGATGAAGGACGTCACTAATCTGAGGATAAAACTAAGTCTGAAAAATAGTTTCTATTCTGGAAGCCAAACATTTTGAACGTTGATACCCTGCTATTCGCACTTACACGCGTCTTGAAGCCTGGGATAGTAGAGGATACCTTGAAATGCTCTTGTCTTAAAGCCGATGTATGAAGAAAATAAAAAGAAAAAATGAAATGAAAAAAATATATAAAGTGGTGAGAAAAATGGACACTGGTTTTGTTATCACCGAGGGCAATAAAAAAAAATATAGCGAGGGTGCCTCTTCACCTAGTGCCCTAAGGCCAACTGGTCTGGGAGTCACTGCTATGCCTGAGGTGGTGCAAGACGAGAAAAATACACCAAGTAAGCAAGCACAGGAGTAATCGGTCGGTTAGTACCTCAAGAAGTATTAACGGTCGCATGAAAGTGTGTAAGCAATCTCATCTAAATATTCATTAATTAAAAAGTACTGAGGCTGATGGGCAAGAGTATGATAGCTTGAATTGAATTCTCCGGGTGTAGGGATGTCTTTACACACACGCAGAGTGATATGATCGATGTTTTGGAAGAAAGTTAAGAATGAAGAATAAGACGATGTTTTATTGAGGGAGGACATGATTTCTAACATCTTTTCATGACCATTAAGATAGGGCTCATGACAACCGAAAAGCTAGCTTAGTTGGAAACCCTAATTTTCGAAGCTTTTCTTTTACAATTCTTTTCTTTAAATGTAATATACATGATCTTCCTTTTATTATTGGATTTTGTGGGTGCAATCCGCTGAAAACCCTCAGGAGACAACACTCCTCCTACTAGGGACACCTAGAGGTTTAAAGGCTTGTTGCACGTGCTCAGTGCAATCGTGTTGCCTACGAAAGTGTGCTAGTTAGTTTTTTCTCTTTCTTTATTTTATCCTTCTCTTTTTAATAAAACAGTTCGCTCGAGACGATCGAAATTAAGTTTGGGGGAATTTGATTAGTCGAAAATAATGTATTTTTAACACGGCAATTTCCCTATCATTTGCACTCATTTAGAAGTGTTCGGTATTCATATTTCACATATTAGCAAATCGGTCGTTAAATATCAGATTGCATGTGTTAGACTCTAAAACCGGCACTATAAAGGAAATTGACCGCATTTCATGGCATCACATCCATCTCTATATTGCGCAACACTTGTTTTAAGATCTGTGCAGGAAAATCCAGAAGAAAGGCCAAAAATTTACATGGTACCGATCAAACATTACGCCAACTCAATGATTTCAGTTCTGGTAGCAATCCAAAAGACAAAATACAATTCAACATATCATATGAAGCCCCAAATATCATCACAAGACCACACCAGAAGAACCAAGCCACAAAGAGCCCAAATGGCCGCGGAACCGCGGCCTAAGCCGCCTATTGCCGCGGTTCCGCGGCGGTTTGTCGACTTCGCCACTTCATCTTTGCACCAAAACACTTCTCTCAGGGCCCACACTTCAGCAAGACATGTCAAATTCCAGAATGTTCCAGAGGTTTCTGCCAGATCAGCAAACTAGGGTTTCTAAGCTTAATTAATCCTAGCTTAAAGCCTAAGCTAAACTCCTAACAAACTATCTTCTAGAAGCCTCAACAAACTTTTGGAGGGAATTGTAATTTCAAACCTAGACCTAGGGTTTGGGAGATCTATAAATAAGACCCTAGGCTCACTTGTAAAAGATTATTCATTGATCCCCAATTTTAGTATCAATCTAGATCCATCCACTCTCTTTCTTCATCTTCCACAAGTCTAGTGAGAAGGCTTGTGTGAAACCCTAACCCTAATTCCAATCAAAAGCCAAGATCCTGAGTACCCCATCAAGCAAGAAGCCTTGCAACCTTTTATGAGCCGAGCCGATGTTCAACAGAGCAAGTGGTCCAAGCCGATCCGCGACTCACGGAGCCGAGCGAAGCCAAATCGACAATTTAGTTCTTCCTCTTGTAGTTCTTGAGCGACTGTAATCAAATTGTTGATATAAATAAAAGGTGATATTCTTTTATCTTGTTTTCTTTAAATTCTTGCATCATGATTCGATCTAAATTTCTAGTTGTAATTCTTGTTGTGATGTTTGAGTAATACTCCGCTCGTCAGGGAGTCGAGACGATCAATAGAATGATGATGTAACATATCTTAAATCGATTCTTGAATCCTACGAGTTTTGTAAACCCTAGCAAGTTCAAGAATCGACGACCCAATTCGTTGCGATGCTTTCATGATTGATATCGCTCGAGATTGGGGAGATACGATCGTTTCTTGAAATTGCTAGAGGCTAGAATGTGAATGATATCGACGAAAGAACAAGGGTTAAATGATGAAACCCTAGTTTCACGAGAAAGCCCTAACTCTCGTCGATCATCATCGATCTAGTATCAATTCTTCGAAGGACAAGAACACGATATCTTGAGATTACATCACGTCTATAGATCCGATCGATTCCTACGAGCCTCATTTAGATTCTTGACATTTTGGTTGGAAATATCATCGAAACCCGATTCTTGATTGTTTATCATTTTCTTGATTCTTGAATAGAATGGTGACACTTGAAACAATTGATAAATCTTGAATCATGCTTTCTTTTCTTTTCGATTAACTTTTCAATTCATACAAATCAAACATTGAAACGAATCGCACAATCCCTGTGGACGATCCGTACTCGCTTACGATCTACAACTGACACCGTAATTGATTGCGGTCAAATATAATTCTTTGGTTGTGATTTCTATATACAATTTTCTAAATACCGATACAAGATTCTGTTATCGATCAAATGAAACCGTTATCGGGAAACAATTGATTCGATTCTTACTTTTACTTTTTCATACATCCAATCAAGAAATAAGACAATCATGTCCCAGCACTCGGTGGTATGGGCAAAAGTTGGGATGATCAGTCCTGCTCGCTTCACTTAGCCTTTTTGGTTCTGGTAGCCGCAGGCCATTCTTCAGAGCATCTTTAAAAATTTTGTGGACCTTGTCCCTTCGAAATGAGTAAACCTTATTTTTTCTTTCCTCCAAAGTTAGCTCTCGAGATTTGTTAGTTTTTGCTCCGCCCGCTCTCTGCTTATTTAGAGAATCGATGCTGTTAGAACTTCCGCCTTTTCGGTTGTCGTCCCTCCAAGGTTTCGGTCTGTTTATGAACTGAAGATCCTGAGCGGACTCGGGCTTTGAGCGTTCCAACGTTTGGACCTTTTTGGTCAGCTCTTGGAATGTTTTAAGGCGTGCGGTGCACAGGAAAGGTTTCATCCAGTCCTTCAGATTTTTTATAAGAAGACTAACGGATTGGTCTTGCTCCAACGACGGTTAACATTTGACAGAGAGATTGCGCCATCGGACTATAAAATCCATGTTGCTTTCGTTATTCTTTGGCTCTGTCCTTACGAGGTCAACAATGGTGATTTTATTGCTGACACTCATGAATCTTTGCTTGAACATGGATTCTATTTGAGCAAACGTCGTGATCGAGTCATCTGGTATGCTTGCATACTAATCGAAAGCAACATCCGTCAAGCTATTAACAAACTGACGGAGAAGTAGCGCATCATTGCCCCCAGTATTTGCGCATGATGCTTTAAATTGGGCAATGTACCGGTTCGCATTTCCCGTCCCATCGAACCTTCTCTTCCTTTGCTCTGTATCTGAGCCACTTCTGCCTCAGCTTCTCTGCCTTGAGCGCCTGGCAGGCTTCTGCTCTTCGGGAAGCTGCCATAGGCCGAGTGATGGGGAGCTTAGAGAAAATACCCAACCGAGCAATTGTCAGGGGCGCCGCTGGAGCTTGCCCAAAATGCCTTATTGCTTTGTGGGTGTTGATGGCCTTTCCCCCAGCTGGGGCCAAGGAAAGTCGTTCAGACACCGACTTTCGTTTGGGTAGTGGTGCCCTCGAGATCACCACATTTGACCTCTTGCCTTTCGAGGCCGGTTTGTCTGTTACCGGAGCTTGAGGAGCTGGAATGGTATTGGCTGGCACGAACAGAATAGAGCCGAACTGTAGCAGCGGCTCCTCCCACTGTCGCCCAAGACTGGCCGGGAGGACCGTCCTGGAGTCCATCTTCATCGTGTAAGAGATGGGAGCCGAGTTCATATTTAGAGACATTGTTGAGAAGTGATTGCTTAAAAACCTGCATGAAAGAGCATTATTTCAGTATAAATATAGGTATGTATATTGACTGAGTTCGCATGAACGTTTAACCTGAAATATGGGAGGAGAGATTGGTCTCACAGGGTGTGCCAGAATCTGTAGGGTGTTTTTAGTCACCCCATTGAGATGGGAATACGCGCACGCTTTTCAGGCGCATTACAGATTCCCCCTGCCTAGGGTAGGCTGGGGTTTATTGATTGCGGGGATCCAAATCTCCGGCAGCCGCGGACTAAGCTGCCGTTAATTACCACTCGCCTTTGGAGCGAGAGAACCTCCGATTAACGGGTCAAACCGGTCATGCGAACTCAATATGCAATGTACATGTATTGTGTTTTAAAAGGGGTTTTGGATATATCGGGGGCACCGCAGAGTTTTTACGGGGGTCCCGCTACCCGGATAGCGGGCTGGGGGTCAAGGTGGCTAGCAGCCCCCTTGCGGGGTGCGGGACAGCGCTCCGGCCCAATTTTTTTTGAGAGGGACAGTGTTGTAAAGTATGTGTGTGTGTATACATATATATAAAAAAGAAAGGGAAAGGGCATCCAAAGGATGCGTGGGGAAAAAGCGCCGGCGCAAGAGCGCCAGCGCTCTGAGTACCAGCGCCCCACGTGTCAGCGCGTGGGCACTCGGGCGCTAGCGCCCCATATGTCAACACGTGGGCGCTCGGGGCGCTAGCGCTTTGGGCGCTAGCTTTGAGCGCTAGCGCCCCACGTGTCAAACATGTGGGCGCTCGGGCGCTAGCGCAAGAGCATTAGAATGCTTGGGCGCTAGCGCTTTGGGCGCTAGCGCAAGAGCATTAGAATGCTTGGGCGCTAGCGCTTTGGGCGCTAGCGCAAGAGCGCTAGGGAGGTAAAAAGGGACTTGGTCTCTGCAATAGGAGTTGTACTCCCAGAAAAGAACACTTGTTATTTTTTTTTTTTGTGTATGAGGAGTTAAACTCCTAGGATAATTTGAAGCTGATTAAGGGGCTTCACCCCTTGAGCCCTGGATCTTCCCCAAAGTGGGATTTCTGGAGATGGGTCTCCTTTTTCTTCCTTTGTTGGCCGGATCTTGAAGATCAAGAAATATGAGATTTTAAAAATCTCTTCTTTCTGAGATCTGATGGAAGATCTGAGTTCCCCTTTGTGGGTTTTGTGGTGAAAAACTATTTAGTTTTATAAAAGGAAGAGTAGAACTCTTGATTTAATTCAAAAGAAAGAAGAAGGTTTCTTTAGAACCTTGAGGAAGAAGAAGATCACAGATCTTAATTCTTTTGGAGAGAGAAAAAGTTGTTGAGATATTTTCATTATCTTGGCCTTTATAGGCTATACACTTTACATATAGCCCCTTGGGTTTTACAAAAATGGCATTTTGGCCATCTCATGCCTCATGTGTCATTTCTTTTTGCACATAAGCTATGGGCTTCACAAAAATTTGGCTCTATGCCCATTCATGCATAAGAAATAACATAAAAATTATTTATTACATGATTTCATTTTGGGCATGGAAGAGGGCCGGCTGCTTCATGTTTGGACTCGACCTGGGCATGGGCCCACTTGATCCGGGCTTGGGCCCACTTGGCTTGGGGTTGACCTTGACTTTGACTTGGTCAACCGGGGTGCAATTTTTGACCCCAACAGGTATCACCTGATCAAGAAGATTGATGTGTGGAGAGTAAATATGAAGGACAACACTGCATATCCATTCACCAAGGCCATCCCTCAAGAACGGTTCGAGAGGCTGTTCGAGATGTTGGGTATACGATACGCCAACGACTGGCTATAGCGCAGACGATGGGTAGTCGATACACCAATAAAAAGCCTTAGTGCAAGTGGGAGATTATTAGGATATATATGCCCTAGAGGCCTTTATTGTACAGGATACTGGGGATATATATATACAAGACAATCTTGCTCAATATGATAGTATGCTATTTGGTTTGTTTTTATCTTAACATGTGTATATGTTAAACTTGTTATTTTATATCGCTAATATATGTTAATAAACCCCTAAGGATTCTTGCTTGACTACCAGCGTTGTGATGGCAATCATACTTGTGGAGGCTGGGTAGTCTATAAGCACATTCTTGAAATGTCCCTAGTAGTAGAATTATCGAGACTGGACATCGATACTCCGGTGTAGACTAGTGTATACGTTTCTTATTCCCGTTAGGAGAGATGGCCGGTCCAACAGCCATTGGCGTACGGCACCAAAGATTGTATATAAATACTCATTAGGTTGTGAGTTACACTGGACGGACCCGTCGGGAGTTGCTAGATGGTACTATACCTAACGTCAGATAGTAGCTCCCAGGTGACATAAGTACAGTTTCGTCTTTCGACCTGAGATCGTCATTTATATCATGTGAGTTCCCACTGTACTTTGATTACTTCCCTGCCACGGCTCTACAGACTCATGCAAACAGATTTTAGTTGGGTACAGTCCCAAGCCACATGGAGGCAGTGAGCGATTGTTGGGGAATTGTCTCTCCCGGTATAGGGAGTCGATGTCGCGATGTGTACAACTGGCCAAAACCATAAGACCCTAGCCATATCAGTTGATATTTATTGAAAGTTAGATTGGTAGTTTCTCGGATGGTCTTGAGCCACATCGGCACGACTTATTAGGTTATTAGGATCTGACGTTTTCCACCCCCTAAACTTGATATGCGATACTCTCAGACGAACAGACCAAACTATATGGAGATTGTCACAGATAGGCTCAGTAGGGATACAAATGGATTTGCTTTTCAACCTTCCTTTCGACAGATACCTTGATAGTCGTTACGTACAGCTTGTGCCACTGACGTACTTATGGTTAAACCCACTGCCAGCGTATTGTCGAGTCTTTAGAGTCCTACACAGAGGGTTTCCCGGTTCAGGCGAAACAATTTAGTATGCGTATTTTGATATGTTGGGATGTTCGATTAAACACGTGTATTTTATACATGTGCTTTATTCGAATATTTTGGTAATACTAGTAGATTTGAAAGATAGCCAGATATGTGAGCTAGTATTATATTGCTCTCTTTAGGTATTTTTATTTTAACATAAATACGGTATTTATACGAATACGTGTATTTGTATGAATACGAGTATTTGTGTCTTAATATAAATACATGTATTTCTTTCTTAATATGAATATGCGTATTTTTGTATTTTCGATACAACTATGGTATTCGTATTTTGGTAGAAATCCGGGTATACATATTTATTATAAATACGTGTATTATGGTTGTATGTGTGCGCGCGCGCGAACGCACGCATGTGTGTATGTGTACACTTGTGAGGTGGCATCTCTTTTTCTCTCATCTCTTCTAGGTTTAAATAGATGTGTGTGGGCTTGTGACTCACACTATCGAGTTACAAATCCACTCACATTATTTATTTTAAAATATTATATGAAGAGATAAAGAAAGAGTGTGAGATAATTTTGATCATTATCTTTTAGCCATTCTCTTATTCATCTTTTTCCTCTGTTCTCTCTTTAGTTTTAAAGGAAAAGGAAAGAGAGATTTTTTGCTCTAATACTACATCTCTAAGTTTCGTTTCTTAGCAAGTCTTAATTTTTAGTTGCTTCTTAGTTCACTATTAGAAGTTAGAGCTTGAACCGATATTCTCTGGTGGATCATCTTTGACGTGAGGAGACTACTTCACAAGCTCGATCCAGAAACCCAAAGATGTTAAGAAGAGGACCATAAAAGATCCGAAGGACACGTCTTCAAAGGTTGAAGTCCTCAACTTAGTGGCTTAAATTTTTTAGTTATATTAGTTTAGTGTTTGGATTCGATTTTTAGGGTTAAAATTTCTAGTGCTCGCAAAAATTTAAGTTTTTTGATTCCGCAAAGACCGTGGTTGTCACGGCACGAGCACTAGCAATTTACATGGTTAGATTTTTCTCTCTACACATTTCATTTCAGACTTGGTCTTCTCTCTCCTCTCATCTTCCTTCTTCTTGCTCTTGAGCCTGAGAACTCTCTTAAGCTATTAAAAATGAGAGAAAAGAATGTGATAAATTCTCTACATCCCTCATGCTCTATTTCTAGCATGATTAGAGTGTCAGTTTCTTCCTCAAGCTTCACTTTGGAGCGAAACTGGAGTTTAGATCGGTTTTCCTCGGGTGGATCATTTTCCCTAAGGACAATCGTTTCTCAAGTTTGTTCCCGACGGTCTAGAAGCTTGAAGTGGTCTTTCACGACTGGGTGGACACGCTATAAAGGTTGTATGCTCGAAACCGAATAGTGTAGCTCTCTAGTTGATTGCTATTTTTAGTGTATAGATGTATCCTTAGGTTTGGTGACTTGTGCTTGTTATAAAATTATTGTTTTTCGTTCTGTGTAGGCCGCGGCTCTCGCGGCACAAGCATAAGGCACCCTTCATCTCCAAGTGGGAGATTGTTAATAATTATGAAGTTTACTTCAGGTCAGATGTTTGCCGTTCAATGAGACAGACGTATGGACGTGTATGAGAAGCATGTCAGAAGCACCAAAGCAATGGCAGACTTCTGCAGGCTAGCAAGGCAGACGTCTGTGGATGAACGAAGCCCAATCCAGAGCACAGACAGACGTTTGACCAAGTGTGGGTCAGACATTTGTCTTAAGAAGTTGAAGATTTACAGAGTCGAGACAAACGTCTGCCTAAATGTGGGTCAAACGTCTACCGTCGCGATGACTGCTACGAATCTTATTTTACTAAATTATGATTTATCTCTATTTTGGATAGGGTTAGGATTTGCCTATAAATATGCATCTCTCATATAATGTTTGTACCGCCAAATTAAATTAAAAGGAGAGACTATTGTATTAAGAGGGTGATGGCTTAGATCTAGAGTGATTTGAGAGAAATTTCCTTAAATTTTTTCGTGATATACTTGATTCAAGATTATAGTAGATATTGCAGATTCCGCTCTGACGGGGACTGGCCATACGGTGGGTAAAACTCGTTAACAAATTTCTTGTCTCATGTTTGATTCTTATTTATTTATTCTCGTATTATTATTAATTTGTCTTTCGTTGTTAATTGCGTGGTTATTGTTATTGCGTGATTTGGTTTGTCACGAGTATTGCTCCGTGTATCGACTCCTCCCGTCCCAACATCTTTATGTACGTTTTTTGCGGCAACTTGAATTTACTAAATTTTTGGCAGCTTAGAGGAAAATGGCTATAAATTTTGGTAGTTTAGCAGCTAGAAAACGCTTTGGAAAAAAAAGCTTATAGTTTGCGGTAATTTAGTGAAACTAAGCACTTCTAATTGTAAAAGGTAACAGAATAATGGAGGAAAGACGCTGTAAGAGGTCTTTTTTGTCAGGTGGTGTCAAAATACTATGCACTCCATCATTTTATTCGACGACCGACACCATCCATCTTGATTTTCATCGTTCCAATATGTACACCAAATTTCATGTGACTCTAGCATCTTTTCACCCGGTGATTTAGCAATATAAAAAGTTATCTTGTCTGAGTAAACTGTTAATTTTTCACTGACTAAATCAAAGGTGAAAGATGTTATCATATAAAATTTGGTGTATCCATATATTAGACGATAAAGATCAAGAAGAATTATGCCGATAATCGAATAAAATTATGGAGAGTGTAGTTTTAATTTGGCGTCATGTGATGAAGATGCCTGCTATATATGACCTCTTTCCTCCATTATTTGCTGGTCAGGAGAATGATTAGTCTTGGTGAATAAATCTGTTGAAGATACAGTCCTCTCCAGTAAAGAATTCTTTTGATAGCAGTCGCCTATTCATACAAGCAAGTTAGCTGACTATCCAAATTTCTCAAACATGTCAATTAGAATATGATCTAAATCTCAAGATAAATGATATAGCATCTTTGTAATGAAAATATATATGTCATATAATAGCTAGAAAAGTGGGTATGAACCGACATGAGAGAGAGCCTACCTCTAATCTTGGTTATCAGAAAAATCAACTCTTCATAATTCTTTTTAATGATTAGAATAATCTATTTTGATCCACAGTGCTTATAGCACAAGTATGAATGATATGCATCCGGACATGAGAGAGAAAAAGATAAGGTTTTTTTGACATCCTTTGGTCAACTTTGTGGAGTTCATGTTTTTTCTTTGCTTTTCATGATTGGACACATGCACACTTACATGGAAGATACTTTTTGATGGAACATATGCATCAATTTTCATGATTTTGATCTTCGCCTGCTATTTTGGACAATATTGTAGAAAATGTTTTACTCTTGATAAACTATTAAATAGTAACTACGCATTGCAAATGCAACCAGTGTTGAAATCGTGTGATCTTTTATGTGTCCATTCCTTTATATGTTAAATCATAATGCGGTGCCTAATCATTAAAAAAATTTGATAGCCCTTTGGATTTTAACACACTTTGCAGAGATTTCTTTCTTATATTAGCTGGCCCTATATTTCTCTAGCATAACATCGATGAATAAAATCATATTTTAAAATGGATTAATCGTTTGATTTCATGCATTCCATCACTTTGATATATATATATATATATATATATATATATATATATATATATATATATATAACATCGATCAACAAAATCATATTTTAAAAATGGATTAATCGTTTGATTTCATGCATTCCATCACTTTGATCAATAAAATCATATTTTAAAATGGATTAATCGTTTGATTTCATGCATTCCATCACTTTGATATATATATATATATATAACATCAATAAAATCATATTTTAAAATGGATTAATCGTTTGATTTCATGCATTCCATCACTTTTATTTTATATATATATATATATATATATATATATATATATATATATATATATATATATATATATATATTAAAGAGGCTATAGGAGGGAATTTCCTCCTATGGCGTCGAAAAAACACACCCTCCATCATATTTTCCGACGATCGGAATGTATCATCTTCATCGTTATCATCTAAGATGTGGGTACACCAAATTTCATGTGATTCTACAACTTTTGCACCGTTGATTAAGTAATGTAAAAAGTTCTATTGTCAGTAAACCGTTAATTTTGAACCCACTAATTCAACGGTAAAAAGTTGTAGAATCACATGAAATTTGGTGTACCCATATCTTAGATGATAACGATGAAGATGATGCATTCCGATCGTCGGAAAACACGATGGAGGGTGTGTTTTTTCGACGCCATAGAAGGAAATTCCCTCCTACGGCATCTTTCCTCCATTATTCTCTCTCTCTCTCTATATATATATATATTATAATTTATCTCATTATTTTTTTGCATCATCAACTCTGTCCGTGGCAAGTAGGCATACCTAGTAATAATTTGAATGGAGAAAACTAGGGCCCTATATGAAAAGCATGTATTGATGTATGCTCGCAAGAATAATGGAAGAAAAATGCCGGAGATAATAGCTCGTATGTCAATCAAAACAAGTCAACACTGCACAATTTTTTGCACAATCTGAATTGACCTCTTTATTTTCCTCGCAAATGATTTACAGCAGGTGCAAAATTGTCGATTATCCTGACATTATAACATGTGTTTTCAATTTTTTTAAAGAAAAAATATAATCACTTGCTATTAAGTTAGTCGTTGCCCCCACCGAACCTTGCTCTTTGACAGCAATTAACACCAAAATCTTGTACGTACACATGTCACTCCATGGACCCTATTCATCATGCATGAATCACGAGTCTCAATCTTTGACGTGTCGCTCTCGCGACATCCCACGTGTCGTGAGCCCGAGGTCACACGAAGGTGACGAGGCGAGCAGAGAGCTCTCATGCAAGAGACGTAGACTGCCATCTCAAGCAACCCCAGAAAGAGCTCTAAATCTCTTAATTAATCGATAGATAGATATCTTTGATGGTGATCTGATGCTATGACTCAAGATTGCTTCTCTTTTTGTGACTAGATTCTTGTTCATATCACAGAGGAAATAAATGCAAAGATATTATATATGTGGTGTGTGTACTTCCTCTTTTATATATATATATATATATATATATATATTTTGAGAGAGAGAGAGAGAGAATAATGGAGGAAAGATGCCATAGGAGGGAATTTCCTCCTGGCGTCGAAAAAATACACCCTCCATCGTATTTTCCGACGATTGGAATGCATCATATTCATCGTTATCATCTAAGATATGTGTATACCAAATTTCATGTGATTTTACAACTTTTTCACTATTGAATTAATGGGTTCAAAATTAACGGTTTACCGACAATAGAACTTTTTACATTGCTAAATCAACGGTGAAAAAGTTGTAGAATCACATGAAATTTGGTGTATCCACATCTTAGATGATAACGATGAAGATGATAAAACTAAAGTCAGGGTTGATGTGCATATGAACCTAATGATGTGTAGAGTATGAGTCATTTGTTGGGCCATGGTCTTCCCCCTAACTTAAAGGCAGTTTCTTGTCAAAGAATATGGTATTTGGGAAGTATCTAGTGCTCATCAATGTCAGTTTGTGGTGGTGGTTGGTTTACGGAGGAAAAAATAAAATAAGAGAGAAAAGATATGTGTAATTTGATTTGAATATGCAATAAATTTAGATACCAAAATGAAAGTGAAATGAAAATCATATCTCATGATATTATAGCATAAAGGGGTTAATTTTACAATACCTCTACCTTGCCTTTCATATGACTTTTAGAACCTCATGTGATTTATTAGAGCAAATATCGTTAAGGTATGTAGACATTCATTTGTGTTGTTAATTTAGAGTTGAATTTGAGTACGGTTTTGTATGATGAGCAAAATGATGATCGAGTTTGCGTTAATAAGTCACTTGACAGGCATATAAGTGCTATCGTGAAAATTTTATAAGGCAGTTTTGTGCAACTAACCTACTATAGACTATAAATGTAGGTAAGCCACTTTATTTAAATTTTCTGGAAAGCCATAGACTAGTAGGCTTATTGGGACATAGCCATGCTGAAAGGACAAAACTCAGCCATAAAAGAAAAGTAACAAGCCTATAGTTTGAACTGTTTGCCTGTTAGGAATTAAAAATCACCCATTGTAGTTATCGAATTACTTTACACTACTCCAAATGTGGTTGCCCCTGAGGATGGAATATTACATAGTAGGGATAGATATGCAGGGACAAATTGGGAAGCTCCGTGTGGACATCTATAAACTAAATTTATTAAAATTTAATATTTGGTTTTGCCTCTACGGAACCGCAAGACTAACCCTTGCAGATAAAGCCATAGGGACAATGTTTGGGTATCTCAAAAAAGTAGATAATTAAATCCCCAAATAATTTTACCGTTGACACTGTACCCTAATCGTTCCTGCACCCTAAAACAATTTCACCACCGTCCGAATTCCATAGCTGCCATCCGGATTCCATAGCCGCAGTCGGGCTCCAACTCCCCCGTCCATCTCCTCAAGCTCCATTGTCCCCTTCCATCTCCTCGAGCTCCATCGCCGAGTCTTTTTCGCTGTCTTGCTCCCATCGCCAGTGAGCGGTTATTGTCGTCGTCGTTGTCCCATACCCTAATTCTTTTCCAGGTACGTACAGTTTTTTATTTCATTTTTAAAAATCGATTTTTAAAAGAAGCAGAAGAAGTAGATGATGAATGATGATGATGATGATGATGATGATTGTTGGTGGTGGTTGTTTGGTGATGTTGATGATGGTGGAGTTCATGGGTGAAATTTGGGTTACGGTGATGATTAGGGTATATTTGGGTTTTAGGGTAATTTGTATTAATTAGGGTTAGGGGTGATGATTATGATTAAGGGTATTTTGGGGTAATTAAGTTAAATATGTTTAATTTGGGTTAGGGTGATGATTAGGATTAATTTGGGTTTATTAGGTTTAGTGTTTGGGTGATGATTATGGTTAATTTGGGTTAATTTGGTTTAGGATGAAGATTAGGGTTAATTAGAGTTAATTAAGGTTAGAAATTTGGTGCATGATGATTAGAATTAAGGTTTATTAGGATAGTTCTGGTTAGGGTGATGAATAAGGTTATGGTTGCTCTAAACTTAGGGTAATGTTAGGATTAGAGGTAGGGCTAGGGAGGGTTATTGTTATGATTAAGATTAGGGTTAATGGTTAATTAAGGTTAGTTATGGTTAAGCTTATTATTAGGTTTAAGTATTATGATTCGGATAATGCTGTGAATTATTGTAGGAGACTTGTTAATAACATAAACGTAAAACTTTACCGTAAACGTAAAAAAACTTTACCGTAAACTAAACATTTCAAACCCTTAAAATTGAAACGTAAACGTAAAACCAATTCAAGTTAAATCTTCAAGTTAAAACCTATTTATGATACTCGATGATAATAAGAAATTTTTATATTCTCATTAATAATCATATATGAAAATAAAAACGTGCCTTAGTCCCCATTTATCGGTTAACATACGTTCGATATTCGTCATGACATAAAACTATACGAAACTTGTTAAATATCGGACGGTATCATTCGGTGCTAACAATCGTCGTATAGTTTATATGACGAGAAGATTCAATCATATGATGACCGATAGATTTGTCCAGTTTGGAAAAGTTAGGAATGTATAAAACAAATACTTGCATTCACTTGTGTTTTCATTCGTTTCGAGTTATTTTGTCGGTACTTTTCCGCTGATTCTCCGTGTACAAAAATAGATTAGATGCTCATTTCAACGTTATTTCACAGCATTGAAATGATTATCTATTCTATTATAGTGTACTCGGAGAACAGCGGGGTGATGCTGCCGAAATTTACTCAAAACGAATGAAAGCAAAAGCGAATGGGTGTCTACTCTATACATTCTTAATGGGATGGAAGCCTTACCCCTGACAGCCGAAACACACACATACAACACAAATACACAACACACACATACACAAAGCACATACACACTAACAACCCTATACCTAAACGAAATCGTAAATTGAAACACACATACACAGAATACAACTCATATTTGGATATCTTCGAACATAACTTTGTTAATCGATAATTTATCTGCTTCAACGACAAACTTGTCATTTCCATTATCTTCTTTGACAATAACCATCTTGTTCTTAAATTTCTCAATATAGTCACCTAAAAAGCCAACTTCATAATTTACAATTTATATGTTATACAGTCTAAAATGACCCATGAGTACATCAGAGTTAAGGACTGGATGTACGTAGATTGGTAACAACGCATGCTATCTAAGTTTGTCGCAGGAGTTGCTGCTTTCATTGAATTTGCATACGCACATAATAAGATCGTGTTAGAGAAGATCCTCTGTTCGTACGATAGATGTGGAAATAAGTTCTGGTAGAAGGTAGAAATTATAGAGCTTCACATCGTTAAACATGATTTTACTAGACTTTATACAATTTAGCTATATCATGGGAAAGGAGAAGAAGAAGACGGTAATGCGGTGGAAGAAGACGGTAATGCAGCGGAAAAAGAAGACGATAACTTCTTTTTAGGAGAAGGAATGGAGGATATGGTAGAGATTGTTCTCGGTGATAATAATCCTACCGAAGAAGACATTCCTTCCGGTCAAGGACCGCGTGTGGATAAGTATGAAAAATTCACGAATGATGGTAGAAGGCCAATTTATGAGAATGCAAAGTATTCTACCCTATCATGGTTCGTCCATCTTTTTTAGATTAAGTGCCTAAATGGATAGAGCAACAAATCATTCACGATACTTCTGAAATTCCTGAAGATTCTATACCCCCAGAAAATAATATGCCCGAGAGCTGGTATGAAGCCCAGAAGAAAATGTCTTATTTAAGTCTGAATTATAAGAAGATTAATGTATGTTTCAAAGATTGTGTGTTATACTAGAAAGAGAATTCAGATTTGAAAGAGTGTCCAATCTACGGAGAGGTTAAGTATAAACCGAAAGTATCTGATAAAAAGCCAGATATACCTGTCAAGATATCATGATACTTTCCGATATCGCAAAGGTAGCAAAAGCTATTCAGGTGGAAGAAGACAGTTGAGGCAATGATTTGGCATCACCGTGCTGCTCTAAGCGAAGATAGAAAAATGAAACATCCAAGATATTCACCAGAATGAAAGGATTTCGATAGGAGGCACCAAACATTCAGTAGTGATTCTCGCAATATCAGGCTTGGACTGGCTGGTGATGGCTCTTTCCCATTCAACTATATGACCGGAAGCAACAACACATGGCCCGTTGTAATGATGGTTTATAATATGTCGCCGTGGTTGGTTATGAATCATTCCTACTTTATGATACCTTTTCTTATTGACGGACGAAACTCACCAGGAAATAATATCGACGTCTATCTCCGAACTATGATCATTGAGTAAAAATCTTTATTCATTGATTGTGTAGAGACTTACGATACAAACACATATACAACCTTCATGTTGCGTGCGGCTTTAATGTGGACAACTAGTATCTTTCCTGCGTATGGAATGCTATCAGGTTGTTCCATACATGGTCACAAATCATGCTCTTGTTGCCACCAAAATACAATATCGAAATGGTTGAAATTTAGCAGGAAGGTTTGTTATTGCGGTCATCGGCATTTCCTGCCAATAGATCATCCCTACAGGTTAGAAGATACTCACTTTAATGGTCATCAAGAGCTTCTTGGGCCTCTACCCTCATTGTCCGGAGAGGACGTGATTGCTCAGTGGGATGGTTACAATAACGCGACCTTCGGGATAGATCCAGCAAAACATGACAAACCACCCTACTGGAATAAGTTAAGAATTTTCTACGAGCTTTCGTACTGGTCAACAAATTTAGTGCTTCATTATTTGGACATCATGCACACAGAGAAGCGAGTATCCAAGCACGTACTTAACTTCCTTCTTTATAAAGACGTAAAATCGAAAGATAACTTCCACGCTCGGATGGATCTTCAGGACCAGGAAATTAGAAGTGAATTGCATCATAAACCGATAGCTGGTAAATCAGACAAGTTTGTACTTCCCAATACAGCATATCATATGTCACAACCGAAGAAGAAAAGGTTCCTACTGGTGTTGGATGATTTGAAAGAAAATGTTCCTACCAGTTTCTTAGGATCATTTAGTAAGAAAATAAAGATTATGAAAGGCAAGATCGATGGGCTGAAAAAACATGATCACCATATTATTATGGAGCACCTTCTCCCATTAGCCTTTAGGACTTTCCTTCCCGAATCGGTTGGTCTAGTAATTAATGACTTTTGTTGCTTTTTTAGGGAATTGTGCGCTAAAACCTTGAATGTTGTGACGCTGGAGAATCTAGAAAATTCGATTTCTTTAATACTATGCAAATTTGAGCATATTTTCCCGCCGTCATTCTTCGATATCATATTACACCTGATGATTCATTTTGCAACCCAGGCTAAGTTTGCCAGACCAGTATAATATCATGGATGTATCCCGTCAAAAGATACGTTGAATTTTTCGTTTCACGTATTTTGTAAAATTATTATTGTCTTATATGCCCGTATTTATTTATTTAACATATTTTTTTAGGTATCTCTACACTCTAAAAATGTATATACATAATAGATATCGACCAGAGGGTTTTATCATGCAAAGTTATCTTATAGATGAAGTAACCATATTTTGTTCCCGCTGTCTAGACGAGAACATTGAGACGAAACTTAACCGGCCTCGGAAAATTCAGAACATGCTATATGGTAAAACTGATTATAAGAGAGTAGACTCCACGTTTATCAACAAGATATATCGGTTTATCCTTCTCAAAAGCGTCGTCTTGAAGAAATTAGAGAGTGAGATTTTTTAGATTAATTGTTATATTTGTGTGTGTGTGTATGAAATGATATAATATTGAGTCATAATTTATTGTTGAGAACAGAATTCATATTGATGAAGTACGTGAAGGGAAACCTGATTGGAATGATGAACGATTGGAAAAATATTATCAGGATAATTTTTGCAATTGGGTTGCAGATCCTGTAAGTTGTTCGAATAACATGTTATTGTAATCAGTCTTAATCTAAACTTATATCGTTATGTATTTGCCGCAAAATTTGTTTTGTCAAATCCAGGATCCGAACTTATTTGCATCGGTAGAGAAAGACTCAAGTTGTTTAGCTAAGTTTCCTTGCATAGAGATTGCATACTATAAAAGATTCGGAGTCCTTAGATACAAATTTGAAATTAAGGGTATAGAAACATCTCGAACCACCCATAATAATTGGATTGCAACCGTAGGATCGGATGGTGTGATTTATTATGGGTACTTATATTGCATACTTGGTATCCAATATCCCGGACGATCAGAACCGTTTTATATATTTCAGTGTATTTGGTACGATACACGAACCGGTACGGATAACTGAAGAAATAATCTCGGGACTTGGAAAGATGAATATGGATTGAGTAGTATAAACAAACTTCGATTTTACGGTCAGGAGGATCCATTTATCTTTCCGGAACAAGCATGTTAAGTATACTACTCACGGTGCTTGAAACATCTGGGATGGAGTGTTGTATACTGTTAGAAACCTAAGGATATTTACGATGTCCCAGAATTCGAGGATCGTATAGAGGACAGCGATGAAGATGAAGACGAGAGAAGACTTAGAGTGCTCTGACCATCTATCTCCAAAGACGGGCTGTCTTCCGCTGAGAGTGAAATTACGTGGGTTTGGAATGATATGGATGATGAAATCCTAATAAATATTCCCAAGGCGTCTAATGTGTCTACGAAACGAAAAAAGTTATCAGTAATGTTATATTATTACTTCACATTTTCTATGATCTATACATATATTGCATGCATATATAATGATTATACTTTAATCTAGGTCTGATGACGACGCAAGGAGCGGCAAAGGGTGGCAGGAGCACCGACCGGGGCAGTGGCAACGGTAGAGGCAGAGCGGTTCTGCAGCCCGGGGTGCTGCATAGGGAGCTCCAGAGGGTAGGTTTTGCACCTCGATCCGTATCCCCTTTGGATGACTTCTTCCCTGTGGACTTCGCCACACCTCCAAGTATATTGCACGCATATTCATTTCGAATATAATATTATAGATAAACATGCATATTCATTTTAAAGTTACTTATATAGTCAATTTTTAATTGTCTGGTTGTAGGTGGTGCCTCTACATCCAACGCAGATGCCACTCCCGCACCTGCAGGTATATTTATATATCCTATATTGCATGTATATTGATTTAGAATATTATATTATAGATATACACACATTCCTTTTGCAATTACTTATATAATCAATTTTTGATTGTCTAATTGTAGGTGGTGCCTCCACATCCGGGGCAGAGGCCATTCCCACACATACATGTATGTTTATATATCCTATATTGCATACATATTGATTTAGAATTTTATATTATAGATATACACACATTTTTTTTGAAATTAATTATATAATCAATTTTTGATTGTCCAATTATAGGTGGCATCTCTACATCCAGGGCAGAGGCCACTCTCGCACCTGCAGGTATGTTTATATATTCTATATTGTATGCATATTGATTTAGAATGTTATAATATAGATATACACATATTCTTTTTGCAACTACTTATATAATCAATTTTTGATTGTCTAATTATAGATGGTGCCTCCACATCTAGGGCAGAGCCACTCCTGCCACTTTTGTACCTTCCGCGCAGTCTGCAAATCAGTATTCTTAACTACAAGATTTTTTTCAAAAAAGAGACGATGACTTAGACACACTAGCTTATCCAAAGGGCCCAAATTTGACTAACAACTACAACTTTGAATTTAGAGTTTTCATATATCTCTATTTTCATAATACAAATAATTTAATCTCTCAATTAGTTTTCCCTTTTTGGTGGGTATAGTCAGCCTTTATTTCTATGAAAATTAGTTTTTTCATTTTACATGTTCTTTAAGAATAACCATGAATTTCATGTAATTTTATCGTCAATGTTTATTTTCTAGTTGGAGAGGATGCATCCACATCTGGATCATCGGCTGTTCTTCACTGGAGGAACTATCAACCCGCTCGTGCAGCTGCACGGGCTCAAACTTGTGCTGCTATTGCCGAAGGTATATATCGCACTTCAATTTTCGTTAATTCTTGAATTTTAAATACCGTTTTGTCATGACATTGCTTGTATATCTATTTATTTTGTTTATGCAGGACAACTACAACCCGAGAGGGGGAATCAAAGGCCGAATCAGTCCCACAGGCTCAGGCCTGATAGGAATAGGGGTGGCACCATTACCCCTCTTCTTTACCCTCGATTATCACTACACGGGCGATAATATTGAAAAGTTCGGCTGGTATATTGAGGATGAGAGCCGCATCCAAAAGAAGTCTAATCTTCACGTTGAGTGGGGTGATCAGCACAGGCGCTCCTTTGCCCTCTTCTGGAATCAGGCTCAGATATTAATATATATATTTTCATTTGACTTATCAAATAAATTTATTATTATTTAACACTTATAATTTAAAGACATTATTTTCTTGTATTTGCAGTTGGATTATGACTTTCAGTCTGTACCCGACCATGATCATCCTGACAGAGTGCTCGATCTTCACGCTCTTTACCTGGGCCTCATGAAGAACATGCAAGCTAAGGTCTAATATAATAGGAAATAGCTGAAGGTCAATTGCTATAGGCTATGGCTGACAACCCCCGAGGCAGAGAGAGCAGCTCTCCTATTGTCTCCGGCCTTTATCAGAATCAATTTAGATATATGGTCTCGCTTATGCCAGTATTATGAGTCTAAGCGCAAGAAGGTAGTAATTTAAATATAATTCATTGTTTAGTATATAATTTAATTTTTTTGTGTTGCTTAATTAAAAAACTAAATCTGATTATATTGTGCAGACACAGACTGATCAAAACAAGGAGAATAGGAAGCTCGTGAAGAGGGGTCGTCCTACCTTCAAAGGTGGCTCAAGAAACATTACTCGTGTCATGAAGGCATCGGTAAATTAAAATATATTTATTTCTATATAATGTACTATTAAAAGTTATTTTATAATATATGCAAATGTTTGGATAATTGCAGAGTCAGACCCTGATGCAGGGGGGTACACCGAGCGTGTTGACCGTGTATCTGGCCATCCATGGCACCTCGACAGATTTCGCCACGGGCGAGCTTTGATACTCCGACACTGCTACCGAGGAGTATTGCGTAAGTGTTAATTATATGTATACCCTAGAGGCCATTATTGTACATATGATGTATATTATAGTGGATGCTTGGACATATATAGGGAGGACTTTCTTGCTTGACATGATAGTATGCTATTTGGTTGCTCTTTAGCTTAACATGTACACATGATGTTTCTGTATTACATGTTGATAAAGCCCTTAGGATGTGTACTTGACTACCAGGATTATGATGTAGATTATACTAGTGAGGTCTGAGTAGTCTGTGAGTACATCCTTTAACAGTTCCTAGTCGAGGGAATATCGAGACAGGGCATCGATACACTAGAGTAGACCAGTGTATAGATTCTCGACCTATGTGATAAGCGATAGATGATCCCATATCCATTGGTGTTTGACATCAGAGATGGTATACGGGTGCTCAATGGAGACTGGGTATACTGAACGGACTCGCCGAGAACTCCTAAATGGTATTATATCTCACGTTAGGTAGCAGTTCTCTGTTGACACTGGTATAGATTAGTCTGTCGACCCGAGATCGTCATAGAGTCTTGTGTGTCTCCCACTGTGCTTTTATTTCCACCCTACCATGGCTCTACTGAGTCGTGCAAACAAGTGGTTTTTGGGAACAGTCCCGAATCACATGGAAGCAATGAACGATAGAAAGGGATTCGTCTCTTCCGGTATTGGGGGTTGATGTTGCGCATTGCTCGATTGGCCATAACAGGAAATCCCTGTCCAGAGTTGCTGAGATCTACCGGTAAGTGTTATCAGTATTTTCTCGAACCGTTATGGACCTTACATTGGCATGATTAATCAAGCTATTGGGGTCTGACGTTTACCACCCCTAGACTAGATATGCGATATATCAGACGAAGAGATCGGACTGTACAGTAGTGTTACTGATTGGATTCGCAGGAGTGTGAGCATGCTTGCTTGTTGTTCTTCTGATCACTCAATACCTGGGTGGCCGTTACTTTTAGCAGACCGCTTGCGGCTTGTGGGTGACTGATATGATAACCACCTACTGCCGGCATATTGACGAGTCTTTAGAGTCCTACACAGAGCTTTCCTGGATCAAGCGAAACGGAGTAGGAGCACATATGCGATATGTGCGGGACCAAGATTAATACGATATGTGATACCGTATTCTATTCTCGCGATATGTGACATTGGTCGGTTATATATGATATAGCCTGGTTATCAAATCAAGTGTTGATTCGATAAGTTGTTGCATTTGATATTAGTCGGTTATAAGTGATAAAGCTGGATCCTTAAATCAAGTGTTGATTTAATAATTTAATGTATAATTATATATTTGATATATGAATTTACATTGACTAATATTAGCTCACTTGACCATTTCTTTTTCTCACTTTGCATACATCATATATATATGTGATATATATTATGTATCATGCAAGGTTATATATGCAAATTGGGTGTATAAGAATTACACCATGACCATGATAGTTTACGGTTTTAATTATTTTTAGTAATTCAAAATTGAGTAGGATTTTGGCATGGCTAGAACCTTAGAGAAGCTTTTGCTTACCATTTGTAAGTCTACGATAGCTCCCTGGCTGTCAATCCGAGGCCAAAAGTGGAACAAAAACTTTTTACGAAACTGGCGCTATCGTAGTTTTTCACCCGGATAGAACCATTAACACTAAACTAGCTATCTATAAGAAGTTAGAATGGCTATACCGATCGATCCGTGTTCTTCGGTCTTTAGCCACTATCCCTAGCTCCTCGCGGCATCTCCGATCTCGCTCGATCTCCAGTCTTCTCGTTGAAAAGGGCACCACATCAAGAAGTCTTTTTACGGGCTTCCGTTTCAAACCGAAGCAACTCGAACATGAAGTTTGCTAGCCGACATGTCCAAGATGAAGTAGAGAATGTGTATGATAACTTTGTCTCAAGCATCCATTGATTCTCAACACATAAGAGTGTATGGATGGAGGTTGAAGATGAAGCCATGGTGGAACTTATGAGCTAGAGGAAGAAAAAGGAGAAGAGCTTTTCTTTTCTATTATGTTGAGATAAAAGTGAGAGCACTAGAATAAATCCCAAGAGCTATCCCAAGCCATAGTGGCTTTCCACTCTCTCTCCACTTCTCATTTCAACACAATAATCCATCAATTAACATGACATGGCTACAAAAAAAGAGACCATGAGTCACTAGATTGCACATGCCACATTAATTGCTCCTCATGATGAAATCCACTCACAATTTCCACCAAAATAAACATTAACCCAAATGTTTATGACAATAAAAAGATATGGCATCAACTAAAGTAAACTCGTGACGGATCACAAGAATACCCCTCACCTGTATATACATATCTGTATCCGCATTCCGACTGAATGCGAATGCAATAAGATTAAAGTAATCCAACAAATCTAATATTAGGATCTGGCTTAAACCAAAGCCCACTAGTATGATCCGTCCGATCATGATCCGTGCACAAGTGCACGTATATGATCGAACCCTGCCATAAAACCATACAGCCTCTACAACGTTTTGCCCAAAACTTGAGATACTGTCCGTGTGGGACTCTAAAGACTCGTCAATACACTGGCTGTGGATTTAACCACCAGCACGTCAGTGGCACTAGCTGTGCGTAACGGCTGCTGAGGTATTGACTATAAGGGAGGCTGAAGAAAGAACTCATCCTGACACCCTACTGAGCCTGTCAGTGATAATATCCGTACAGTCCGTTCCGTTCGTCTATGAGTATCGCTTGTCGGGCCTAGGGGGTTGGTAAAAGTCAGACCCCCAAAAATGGTACAAGTCGTGTCGGAGTGTAGCCCAGAACACCCTGAGATACTACTGGACTACCTACCAGTAAATCTCTTGCCTTGGCCAAGGACTTCGTGTAATGGCTCTCCTAAACACAGCGCGATCTCACCCCCAATACCGGGAGAGACGAAACCCCTGCTGATCCGCTCACTGCCTCCATGTGGCTCGGGACTGTACCCAACTAAAACCTGTTTGCACGATTCCATTGAGCCGTGGTAGGGTAATAATCAAAGCACAGTGGGAACTTACACGAGAAAAATGACGATCTCAGGTCGATGAACTAACCTGTACACATGTCACCAGGGAACTGCTATCTGACGCTAGGTATAATACCAACTAGCATGTTCACGGCGAGTCCTGTCCGGTGTACTCATAACCCAATGAGCACATGTATACATCTTAGGTGAACCAACTGACACCAATGGCTTGTGAGACCGGACACCACCCCGCGTCGGGGTCTCGACTGTATACACTAATCTACTAATGGAGTATCGATGCCCAGTCTCGAAACTCCCATGACTAGGGACACTTTTAAAGATGTGCTTATAGACTACCCAACTCTCACGTATATGATCGCCATCATACTGCTGGTAGTCAAGCAAGAATTCTAAAGGCTCTATCAATGTGTAATAGTGGTATGTAATGTCACCTAAAGCTAGATAGTATACTATCAACTCGAGTAAGACTGTTCTATCGGTATAGGTCCTCCCTCAATCATTGAAATCGCGTGCCTGTGATCCAATAATTGAATTTGAGGGCACTATATCCAACAATGTCCCACTTGCACTTACGGCTAATTATTGCGATGTCGCATACTCACAGCCCGTGTGATATCGAACACCCAACTTCTCTACTAATCAGCCTCACAAAACCTGTTTGTGAAACTATTGCGTTCGAGAAATAGCCTCAGTGAGTGGATCCACCCTGATGTTTCTTTCTATATCTCTCTTAATCTCAAGTTCGCGGAGAAAGCCATCTCCCGAATTGTGTAATACCTGTCTTGAAATATGTCTGGATATCTGATAGGACCTAGTTCATAAATGAACTCAAAATCCGAACTTTTTAGACTGTATCGTCAACTGAATTTAATCAGTATCCGGCGCCATGCCTCCTTCAGTATCCCCTTGGACCACTGTCTAAACTACTGCCCCTCGTGAGAGGGAAAACTATAACTCTGACTGTCACTCTGTCATCCAGGTCACCTTGGAAGCCTGGAATGATAACCGTATCCCGAAGGAGGCTGTCGTTATCAAATCCCTAGAACATTCACTTATGTTCTAAAACTGCTTCCTAACGTTTCTCCAGGATTGGATTAATATCTCAACTTATTGCATCTAGTGCAAAAGCAACATCTGGTGTGGTACTTGATATCTCACGATTAACTCAATTGCCTAAGCAAGTGATATGCCAATCATGCACATTCCTCTCTCCTTTAGTCTGTAAGACACCTTTAGAGAGGGTGACTCCATCACCTGCAGGTACATCACCATGCCAGGAGTCGTCCATTCTAAAATACCTTTTAGAATACTGTCTAAGTACCCAGATTGGGAAACTACCTAAATCTAGATCTAAAACCATAGATCTAGTAACCAGAATGTCAGATATAATATCCATATCCTATGTGGAGAAACTACTGTGTGACAACCACAGTATAACCGATCGTAATATAGGAATTTCACTTCCTACTATGTGTATGTCATCCATATACCAGGACATCACACCCTACTACCTTCTTAACAGATCTATATCTTATTCTGATGAAGTTAAACCCATGACCGTCAAATCATAAATAGATGATCTATCTCCGCTATATCTGCTTTAGTCTATAAACAGACATAAGCTACTTATCCACTACTCTTTCGCTGCTCCCACTGACTACAACAACCCTCTGGCAGAGTCATATACACGTGCACTTCTAAAAATAGTTTAGAACGATGCTATACTCATCCTCCTGTCGGGTCTCATAGTCCAGAACAACAGCAATGACAAGTATGGGTAAACAAGAACCTCCCTATCACCGTCCTTGAGTCTACCGGAGTACCTCTCGGGTGCCTGAGATTACCCACCATATCTGCGGAGTGGCTAATAGAATGTCAAACCTGATTGAATCTTTAGGTCCTATTAAATTTTCAGTAATCGTTTGTGGTTCTGGAATCACTTCCAGTTCTACCATATTCCCACTACTATTTTCTGAAAAAGTCCATTTTACTAAAACTGTGGCGAGTCAAAAACAATATCACTATTGATCTTCCAGATGGTAGAAAATCAACCCTCTTCATAGCCCGGGTCAACCCACAAACAGCCATTACAGAAACTTGCCTTGAGTTATCCAGAGTCTGGTTTTAAGCATAAGCCAGACAACTCCCCGTACCTTAACATCGTTAATATATGAATCGTTCTATATCCAATATAGAAACAAAGGCACTGATTTAATTGGAACCAGATTCAAATCATGCAGCTGTCTCCAGTGCATGTCAACTAAATGGAGATAGGCCATCAGCATTACTCAACTAAGGAGTGCATCGAAACATGAGTAATCTGAAAGAGAAACAAGTTTCTCAAAACCATTACTTTCAACTGAATACCTCACACAAGTATCTACATCTTCAATCACCTTGAAAAATCCCAATACTTGCGACGCCTGGTTCTCTACTTTATTCTTGCACCTATAACTTCTCAAAAATTAGACCTTGCATTTCTACGAAACACATGTCTAAAACCTGAGAAGTTACAAGTAAACAGAATAGAGTACGAGGACCAACCCCTCTGTCCTAATGGACACTGGACAACATACGATACTTTGTATAAGTCCCCTGAGTTGAATAACTCATACCCTGTGCGTCGTAGGTTAAAAACTGTACTATGATTATGAAGAATTACACCGCTGTTGAATGCTCCTTACCTAACCATCAACTGATATAGGTAAATGTCATAGACATAATTTCAAAAGGTTATATCTCACTTTATGAAATAAACGTACAGATATATCAGTTTGAAATTGGTGCATAACAACAGATATTCAAAACCAAATATTTGCCGTCCAGCAAAAACCCAGGCGATTTCCTCAAATATCATCAATTACAACGAATCCCGATATAATGAGGATGATCACCTAATTCCCAATAAGTTACTCCCACTCATCATCTGTAAAACTATATAGATATGAGAATCAAACCTGGTAAATACATACCCTGGAGTAAACGCTGATTGGGAAATCAGTTTTCTTTTAACAATACACAGTGAAACTGAAACATGTAAATGTTTCGAAGGGGTATCCGGGTATTCCTAGTAATGCCTCTTGCATTATTAGATTCACAACTGTAACCGTATATTTCTTTGTCATCTCTCTAAATCCCTTCATATGTCTTTAGTCATTATCTTCTGTACTCCACCTTTAAGCCAAATGGTTTTCTTCCTTCCCTACCGTTCGGCTCCAGCCTATGGTTTGGAAAAAGACAATCAGATAAGCATAATAGGTGTACCCTCCTAATCCTAGGAGTACTCGCAATCTGAGAGAAGGTAATGATATAATACAACTGAATAAGCATTATTCCTATTTCTCCTGAACCAGAATCCATCCTCGAACTGGAACAAGTTCCTTCGAGTTCGTATATAACCATACGATGGAGTATCCAAATAACTATGGATCTTCGTAGTGATACGGGGTGTTCTAGAGAAATACAAAGGTGAAGTAGGAGTGGCGATGTGATACTCGGTTTGGTCATGAATGATAGCAGTTGCAATTTACTTTGCCCTCTTTCTGATCTCTTTATTTGTCTTTATTTGTTACCTCCTGTACACCACACTTAAGCTAATTGGTTTTCTTCATTCCTTACCGTTCGGCACCTGTCTATGGTTTGGAAGAAGACTATCCAATTAGCGTAACAGGTGTACTCTATTAATCCTAGGAGCACTCGCAACACGAGAGAAGGTAAAAGAGAAAAGACAACTAAACAGTCTTATTCATTTTCTCCAGAACCGGAAACCATCCTCGAATCTGGAACAAGTTTCTTCGAGTTCGTATATAACCATACGATGGTTTTATCCAATGGAAGTGGATGTTCGTAGTAATACGGGGTGTTCTGGAGAAAAGGGTAAAAGTATGAGTGGCAATGAGGTATGCAACTCTGATAATCCAAAATCCAGTGTTTAAGAAGGTTCGGTTAACTTGGTCACTGAGTCATAGTCTAGGGTCGGGCCATGGTCGCTGCCAAAGAGAGAGAGAAAGAAACACTCTGCGTGCACTCTAATCTAGATCAGAATGGTTATCACTTAATCTAATTAGGAAACCTCCCACTGTATCTTCAAATTCTCCTCCAAACCAGAAAAAACAATTAGTCGGGATCACCCGAGGAGTAAACCAACTCATCAATGGGAATCGGGATCCAACTATCATCGCATGATAACGTGATGGAATCCACTCACGTTATCACACTCCAGAAGGTATGCGCATATCTGGCAAGTTTCCTGTATGTTTGAAACTCCCGATGTTATTTTTACCCCATGCTCTTATGACCTTGACTAAGGCCAACAAATCATAAGTCACATGTCAAGTTCTACCCGTCATTGTCCAGGTTAATTTGAACCCACCCGTACAAGCCCTTGACTAGAGCCAACAAGGCTGTACGACTGTCCCAAACCAACGCATCTATCTATGCAGCAGAAAAGTAACAAATAACTACCATACACTATGCCTTGACGAAGGCCAACAAACAAAGCATGAATACTAAGTGCTACCCGTCTGAAATGACGGAGGGCTACGAATGGTTTTTGGTGAAAAACCTTTAACGTAATGAACTTGATATCGTTGAAGGAACCGGATAGCTTTTTACAAAAATATAGTGGCGAAAACCTTTGCTAAAGAGGTCACTCCCGGTGAAGGGATCTCGGCTCTTTTCCCATAGAATGAGGTGCAGGATATTCTGAACTGAATACCGCGATGCAAAGCAAAAAGTAATAGACTATAGTGAAGTTATTTCCCTGACGCAAACTTCTGCCCAAGGGTCACTACCGATGAAGGGATCTCGGCCCTTGCCTCGTCGAATGAGGTGCTGGATATTCCAAACTGAATACCACTGTGCAAAACAAAAGAAAACGTCCTTGTAATAACAGCTTTTTAAAAAATGTTCCAACAACATCGAATAAATTTGTTTTCCTTGCATTGATCTGAATCAACGCAGTCCCATCAATTAATCACACCAATAAAGAACGAAAATATGATGTACGTTTATGCCATCTGCATTCGCTACTGGGTCCCGTCATCACCCGTTAGGTTACTTAACTAACGACATAGCGGGGACTGGACTAGCGCGGATGCAAAACATATACAACATCTACTAGTATATATATAACAATATATAATAATCGCTCCAGGCATGATAAATGCAACATTACAGAAAAGTAATAAGCATCACAGAACAATACAGATAATCTGGGAGCCCCGGGTTTCATAGAGCCGCAACTGAAACCCGACGTTCCCCTGGTCGTGTGGATAGCCTGTGCAATGAAATCCAAGACCCCTACGGGCGCGGCAAGTTACCCGCCAAAACCAGAAGAGAGGCAGCCCCCTTCAGCAAAGTGAATGGGCCACCCAGCACTTCATGGAATCCGGTAACTTGAGCACCTCTCCTTGGGTCAACCTATACCCCCTACGAGTGCGGCGAATAGCCCGCCAATTCTAGAGTAAAGTCCCCTCCGTCTCAAAGCCATGAGATGCGGGCCCGTTACCTTTTAGAACCTGGCTATCCATGCACTCCATCGCGGGGTAATCCTAGTACAGAAAATAAAATACATACAACAGGTACATCGACCTCAACCCGGTCGTGCCCTAAAAGAATAATATACAAACAGGCAGTGACGGCAGTCCACTTGTCAGACGCTCGCCCTGCAATATCAAATGTACAAATATAACCAAACTGTACTACTATTGCATCCAGGTTATCTACCACGACAAATCCACAACATCACAGCACAACACAGAATATCAACGTGAATGCCACGTTCACAAATCCGTCTAAAAGGGCTATAGCGATTAGACAAGATTTACCGATCAAATGACATTCACGGTCGCAGATAGTAATGTAATGCACTGTAAACTTTAAACAATGTTAGACAATATCGAATTCGAAATAACCCCCGAATAGCCCAAACAAACTGATAAAACCATATCCAAATTGGGCCAAACAAACAATACTACTGCACTAATTTTCCAGAGACCTGACTGCACCCAAAAATACAACCCCAAACACCCTATATTGGCCGGCCTCCTCGGTTTTGGGAGCCATGTTCTCGACGAAAAACAGAAGAGTGGGGGTCTTTTTTTGGGTACAGGCTTTTGGTCTCTCCAGTAGTTTTCTGCACATGTTTAAAATTTTTTTGAAAACCAATTGAAAATCAACAGAAACTGTCAAGTGCAGTGCAGTGTATTGTAGTCATTTCGATTTCGATACTTTAACATTGTCTAAGCAAGCTAGCTATGGGTTAATGGCGTGGCTCTGATACCATGTAAGTTTACGGTAGCGCCCCGGCCGTCAATCCGAGGCCAAACACGGAACAAAAACGTTTTACGAAACCGGTGCTATCGTAGTCTTTCACCTGGATCGAACCATTAACACTAAACTAGCTATCTACAAGAGGTTAGAATGGCTATACCGATCGATCCGTGTCCTTCGGTCTTTAGCCACCATCCCTAGCTCCTCGCGGCATCTCCGATCTGGCTCGATCTCCAGTCTCCTCGTTGAAAAGGGTACCACATCAAGAAGTCTTTTTACGGGCTCCCGCTTCAAACCGAAGTAACTCGAACATGAAGTTTGCTATCCGACATGTCCAAGATGAAGTAGAGAATGTTTGTGATAATTTTGTCTCAAGCATCCATTGATTCTCAACACATGAGAGTGTATGGATGGAGCTTGAAAATGAAGCCATGGTGGAACTTGTGAGCTAGAGGAAGAAAAAGAAGAAGAGCTTTTCTTTTCTATTGTGTTTAGATAAAAGTGAGAGCACTAGAATAAATCCCAAGAGCTATCCCAAGCCATAGTGGCTGTCCACTCTCTCTCTACCTCTCATTTCAACACAATAATCCATCAATTAACATGACATGGCTACAAAAAAAGAGACCATGAGTCACTAGATTGCACATGCCACATTAATTGCTCCTCATGATGAAATCCACTCACAATTTCCACCAAAATAAACATTAACCCAAATGTTTATGACAATAAAAAGATATGGCATCAACTAAAGTAAACTCGTGACGGATCATAAGAATACCCCTCACCTGTATATGCATACCTGCATCAGCATTTCGCCTGAATGCGAATGCAATGAGATTAAAGTAATCCAACAAATCTAATACTAGGATCCAGCTTAAACCAAAGCCCACTAGTATGATCCGTCCGATCATGATCCATGCACAAGTGCTCGTATATGATCGAACCCTGCCATAAAACCATACGACCTCTACAACGTTTCGCCCGAAACTTTAGAAACTGTCTGTGGGGGACTCTAAAGACTCGTCAATACACTGGCTGTGGATTTAACCACCAGCACGTCAGTGGCACTAGCTGTGCGTAACGGTTGCCGATGTATTGACTATAAGGGAGGCTGATGAGCGAACTCATCCTGACACCCCACTGAGCCTGTCAGTGACAATATCCGTACAGTCCGGTCCTTTCGTCTATGAGTATCGCATGTCGGGCCTAGGGGTTGGTAAAATTCAGACCCCCAAAAGCGGTACAAGTCGTGTCGGAGTGTTACCCAGAACACCCTGAGATACTACTGGAATACCTACCAGTAAATCTCTTGCCTTGGCCAAGGACTTCGTGTAATGGCTCTCCTAGACACAGCGCGATCTCGCCCCCAATACCGGGAGATACGAAACCCCTGCCGATCTGCTCACTGCCTCCATGTGGCTCAGAACTGTACCCAACTAAAACCTGTTTGCACGACTCCTTTGAGCCGTGGTAGGGTAATAATCAAAGCACAGTGGGAACTCACACGAGGCAAATGACGATCTCAGGTCGATGAACTACCTGTACACATGTCACCAGGGAACTGCTATCTGACGCTAGGTATAATACCAACTAGCATGTTCCCGGCGAGTCCTGTCCGGTGTACTCATAACCCAATGAGCACCTGTATACATCATAGGTGAACCAACTGACACCAATGGCTTGTAAGACCGGCCACCGCCCCTCGTCGGTGTCTCGACTGTATACACTAATCTACTAATGGAGTATCGATGCCCAGTCTCGAGACTCCCACGACTAGGGACACTTTTAAGGATGTGCTTATAGACTACCCAACTTTCACGTATATGATCGCCATCATACTGCTGGTAGTCAAGTAAGAATCCTAAGGGCTCTATCAACGTGTAATAGTGATATGTAATGTCACCTAAAGCTGTACACGATGATAAAGACAGAACAGATAGCATACTATCATCTCGAGTAAGACTGTCCTATCAGTATAGGTCATCCCTCAATCATTGAAATCACGTGCCTGCGATCTAATAATTGACTTTGAGGGCATTATATCCAACACCATTGACTTAGTTCACCCAATTTGTTTTACTTTGAGATATTTATAAACCCAACCACAATCATAAGCCATTTTTAATTCTCTACAGAGATTAAGGTGTGATATTAACTCACCATGGTTGCAATTCTAACCTCATCTCATTCATTTGTTCATTCTCTAGTTCATCTTCTTCTTCATCTCTTCAAGCTCTCTAGGGTTTTAGAAGATGAAGAATCCAAGTGAGAAAATCAAATCCAAAATGAGCAAAATTCCTACTTCATCATCCTCTACTATTAGCCATTTAGTTTAGGGTGTTCTCTTCACTAATCTACCATTAGTGAATAGGTAGCTTGTGTTTGAGTTTCCTCGATGTAGATCATCTTCGGTCTCGAAGACATCAAGCATGCTTGTTCACTACGCTTTGTGGAGTCTATCTTGAGTCCGGGAGATCGATGCTTGGAACGAAGGGACTACTACACGGAGCTATTGAAGTGAAGGACTGGGCTACAAAGGTTGTATCTCTTGTTCACTTGTTGTAATATTTGATTACATGCTTGATTGTTTAATTACTCTAGTTTGATCCTAGTCTAGGGTTCTTTAGCACTTTTATAATTTTTGAAATTGGCATGGTAGATGCATAGAAAACCCAGTAGGGTGCTGAGGAATCCCTAGATTGCCACGCCCCATAGCCCCGACCAAGTGACTGTAGGAGAACTCCGTTGCCAAAAGCATCTGTATGGGTGCTCGCTGCCGCATTGTTCCGCCTAAGTGCACTTCGTCGACGGCATCGGGGGTACGGCCGTCTACTAAAGTTTCCAACGAGCATTCGATCAGGTTGTCGGGAATCTTGTTGAATTACCTAACTTGTTATTGAAAAGTGTTTTCGATATCGAGAATAAAATGCGGGGTTTATAATTGTTAGGCATGCGATGTCTAAAGAATTCATATTGTTAAGCATGAATCTGAAATATGAGATATTTCGGGTTTATGATGTCTAAGGTGGTTGCGGATTCCAACTGTTATAGTTTTCACTTTCTTTTCTGCGACCGTAAGTGTAATATACGGTGTATCGCCGGTTTCGTTGCTATACGTCAACGACAATTGGGATACGTATATTTACTTACGTTGATGATATGTGATGTTATGTGTTGCTGTGATATGTTATATTGGATCGTCGTGTTTGAATAGCTGGGGGGGGATTTTATGTGAGATGAGAGTTTTTCATTTTCATTCATGTAAAAAAACTTGTATGTAATATTCTTTTATTGGGGCACTTCCGGGGTTGAGGAAGATGTCGCCGTTGATGTATATTATTTACTTTTCCGCATTAGGATAGACCCAAGGAGGAGAGCACAAGTAACCGGGTTCTAGAGTCCAGTGGGAGACCATCTCGAGGAGTCGGGTCCGGGTCTCCTAACTCTAGAATTGGTAGGGTTGTTTGCCGCTCTCGTAGGGGTCTTGGGATGTGAGATTGGCTGTTTATCACGACCATGAAATCTGTGTTTTATACAGGCTTAAATTAAAAATCGAAAATCCTAGTATATCCAATATTTCATATGTTGTCTTCTACTGCTGATATTTTGTGATGTGATCATTTTATATTCTGAGATAGATACTTTACATATAATATATATATGATATATTATGAACGTTGCTTATGTTTTTCACCCGCGCTAGCCCTGTCCCGCTCTGCCGTTAGTTACCTAACCTAATGGTGCATGACGGGACTTCATGGCGAATACGGATGGCATAAGCGTACGTTGTATTTATCTGTGATGCTTAGGTAACTTAAATGATGGGACATTCACTAATGTGATTAATGAAGGAAAATAAACCTAAAGATGTTGTAGAATCGAATTTGAAACCCACTCGGCTTTTTACGAAAAAGCAAAGTTTCAAAAAGCGGAGCTTAAGCCACTCCTTTTAAAACCATTTGATTCTGCAATGAGATTAAGTTCAAAGCGTTAAAGGTTTTCACAAAAACTATCCACAACCCTCCTTCATTTTAGGAAGTAGAGTACTTAGTATTCGTGTTGCTTATGTCGACCATAGCCGAGACGTAGTGTACGGTAGCTAAGTGATGTCTTCCTATAAAGCATATAATGTGATTAGTTAGGACTGTAACATGATTATGTCGACCATAGTCGAGGGTCATATGGGTGGGTCTAACTAATCACGAAATGACGGATAGAACTTGACTAGGACTTATGATATGTTAACCATAGCCAAGGTCATAAGTACTAGGGGTAAAAACCATTATCAGGAGTTTCAAAGGTTGAAATTTGCAATAAGATTGCATACCTTCTATGTGATAGTTGGATCCCGATACCCACTGCGAGTAATTGTTACTCCTGAGAGAGTTTTGCACTTTACAATTAGCCGATCAAGTAGGTGTCTAGAAAGGTGTCAACGAGGTTACGTCCCTGGGAAAACGAGGTTTATTTTAATTAGGTCCGTGCGAAAGCACGGGGAACCTCCCTCAAAGTACCTGCACTGGCCTGGCTGAAAGATTGGCGAACTTGTAGGTGTAATTAATCACGGCTAGTATTTCTTTTTAAGGTTTGAAGGAAGATTTGATAAAAACAGTGGGAGCCATCCTGATTAGATAAAATATATAACCAATCTAATCTTATAGGAGCGCACGCAGAGTGTTTTTTTCTCTCTCTCCAGGTAGCGACCATATCATGCCTTAATCAAGATAATAATATGGATGTATTGACCGAACCCGCTTATTATACTGAGCTGGGGAACATTGGTCCTGCTCCAACTTATAATTGTTATAAGACCGAGCAGTAAATAGGGGAATACCAGAATTCCCGTGCCGCCCAAACGAAGAAAGTGCATGATGATGCATCTTCTTCGGTTGTGTTCATTACCGAGAACTGTTTATCAATATCCTCTACGTCCTGGATATGAGATACCAGATCAGGATCCCACATATGTAATCTGTTACATGGGCTACAAACATGTAGAGAACTAGGAATGGGTGATAAATTTTAAGAATTAGAAACGGTGCAATTGTTGCAGCCAAGGTGTTGGCAGTTATCACCATGTATTACCAAATATATTGATTCTGAACGAATGTTATTAGATACCGAACCTGATATGCAACATTTTATCAATCTCTTTATTAAGTAAAGAAGGATATAATTTTGTATTGCTGGATAATGTTTTGAAACATTCCCTATATCAAGTGTTCATTGGTTCAGGCATGTTATCTAATGGCATATACGTTCTAAATCAAACCACAGTTCTTAACGTAAAGAACACACACGAGAGGAAGAGTTCAGAAATGAACAAATCCTTCTTGTGGCATTATAGACTAGGTCATATCAATGTGACCCGACTAACGAAGTTACATTAAGATGCATATTTAAATCAGTTTGAATTTACATCTTGTGAAACTTGCCAGTCATGTCACAAAGATAAATTGACCATAGCTCCGTTTACTAGAAACAGAGAAAGGGTTAGTGAACTCTTGGGATTGATACATGATGATGTATGTGGTCCCCTGTCTACACATGCCATGACTGGTTCTTTGTACTTCATTACATTCACTCATGATCTCTCAAGATTCGGACACATGTTCCAGTTGAAACTAAAGTCTAAAGCTTTTGAGAAACTCAATGAATATAAATGCGAAGTCAAGAACCAAAACGGGTATAAGTATTTAAGTCCTTTGATATGATCAGGGAGGAGAATACTTGAGCACGGAGATCCTGGACTATTCTAAAGGAGAATGAGATTCTCTCTCAGCATTACTCCTCCGTATACACCACAGCACAACGGTGTATCGGGGCGGATCAATCACACCATATTAAATATGGTGCGCTCTATGATGAGTACTACTGAGTTGCCTATTTCTTTTTAGAGAGTTATGCACTTGAGAAGCTGCATACCTATTGAATTGAGTTCCAATCAAATCAGCGCCCACCACTCCATATAAGATATGGTATGGGAAGAGCCCATGTCTTAAGCAAGTTAAGATTTGGGGTTGTCCGGCCTATGTCTAAAAGAAAAATTCGGATAAACTCGAGACAAGGTCAGTTCTGTGGAAGTTTGTTAGATATCCTAAGTATTCGCAAGGGAATATCTTCTACCGCACCGAGAAACAAAAAGTATTTTATTTCTCAGCATGACCACCCTTTTAGGAAAAGGAATTTATTTTGGAAAGAAATTTATGGTCATGAGGTAGAACTGGAAGGAGTTCCAGCTATACAAACTACAGCTGATGATTTGATAGAACCGGAGGATTCAATAGTTCCCGACGAACCTCAGCCTCTCTGCTGATCTGGTAGGGTTCCTCATCCTCCTGAGAGATACTTCGGTTTTCTCGATGACAGTGGGAGGGAGGATTGTAGCATGAGATGATGACCCAACTAGTTTCGAGCAGGCTATCAAGAATAGGGACCTTGTAAGAATGGCTGGATGCTAAGCGATCTGAGATGGAATCCATGTACACCAACAAAGTATGGACTTTGTATGCTACGTCTGAAGGGTTAAATTCCCATCAGGAGCAAATATATCTTGAGAAGATTACATGGTGTAGATGAAAAAGTTGAGACTTTCAAAGCTAGACTTGTTGTAAAAGGTTCTCGTCATCGACTAGGTATGGATTATGATGAAACCTTTTCTCCAATAGCTATGCTTAAGTCCGTCCAGATCCTACTTACCATTGCTGCATACCATGACTACGATATCTGGCGCTTGGGTGTCATGACTGCTTTTCTAAATAATGATTTAGAAGAGAGCGTCTATAAGTACATAGCCAGAGGGTTTCGTAGACAGTGGGAGCAGCGGAAACGTGTTTAAATTGCTTTATGCGTTAAAGCAGGTATCACGGAGTTGGAACATCTGTTTTGATGTGATAGTCAAAGCGTTTGACTTCATCAAAATGGTAGATGAACCTTTTATATACAAAAAGGTAGTAGAGAGTAAGGTGGTCTTCCCCGTATACTACGTAGATGACATACTCTTGATAGGAAAGGTGTTTCCTATACTACGCTCCGTCAATCTCCTATTATCACATTGATTCTCCATGTAGAATCAAGGTGATACCTCATAAATCCTGGATTTTGATCTATATGATAGATCTAGATGGATGTTAAGATTCTCACTAGGTGTAGTGAGATGGTATCAAATGATCTTGGGGAAAATCACTGGATAGCTTTGGAGAACCTTATTAAGTACTTATGAAGCACTAAAGAAATGTTCTTGGAGTTTGGTAATGGTGAACTCCAGTAGGAGTTCTTTGCCAACTCGAGCTTACAGGGTGGTAAGGTTGACTGAAAGTCAGTCACAGACACTGTCTTTACCCTCAGTGGAGGGACGATATGTTGGAAGAGTTCCAAGCTAGATACCATGGCAAACTAGACGATAAAGGCTGGATACATCGCTACAAAAAATACTACCAAAGAGGTAGTCTGGGTGTATATTTGTTCATGAGATGAACAAGGTTCCTACCATTGTGTGACAATGGAGCTGTGGCTTAGGCGTGGGAACCCCCGTCCCATCAGTGACCCAGACATACACTAAGGAAGTGGCACCTGATTATAGAGATGGTTGATCTCCAGGAAGATCGAGGTTAGGAGAGTAAACTCAGAGGACAACACGGCGAATCGACTCACAAAGGCCTTTTTCCAAGAGAGACTATTATGGGATGGTTGAGTATGAGATACTACAACCACTGCTGATTGTTGGGTATTGGATACTACAACATATGGTCCTAGTGCAAGTGGGAGATTGTTAGTTATATGTATGCCCTAGAGACCATTATTGTACATATGATGTATATTATAGTGGATGCTTGGACATATATAGAGGGGACTTTCTTGCTTGACATGATAGTAAGCTATCTGGTTGCTCTTTATCTTAACATGTACACATGATGACTCTATGTTACATGTTGATAAAGCCCTTAGGATGTATACTTGACTACCAGGATTATGATGTAGATTATACTAGTGGGGTCTGGGTAGTCTGTGAGTACATCCTTTAATACTTCCTAGTCGAGGGAATATCGAGACAGGGCATCGATACTCCAGAGTAGACTAGCGTATAGCTTCTCGACATATGTGATGGGCGATGGATGATCCTATATCCATTGGTGTTTGACATTAGAGATGGTATACGGGTGCTCAGTGGAGACTGGGTACACTGAACACACTCGCCGAGAACTCCTAGATGGTATTATACCTCACGTCAGGTAGCAGTTTTTTGGTGACACTGGTACAGGTTAGTCTGTCGACCCGAGATCGTCATAGAGTCTTCTGTGTCTCCCACTGTGGTTTGATTTCCACCCTACCACGGCTCTACTGAGTTGTGCAAACAGGTGGTTTTTGGGTACAGTCCCAAGTCACATGGAGGCAATGAGCGATAGGAGGAGATTTGTCTCTCCCGGTATTGGGGGTTGATATTGCACAATGCTCGATTGGCCATAACAAAAAATCCCTGGCCAGGGTTGCTGAGATCTACTGGTAAGTGTTATCAGTAGTTTCTCAAATCGTTATGGACCTTACATCGGCATGACTTATCAAGTTACTGAGATCTGACGTTTACCACCCCTAAACTAGATATGCGACATATCAGACGAAGAGACCGGACCGTACGGTAGTGTTACTGATTGGATTCGTAGGAGTGTGAGCAGGCTTGCTTGTTGATCTTCTGATCGCTCAATACCCGGGTGGCCGTTAAGTTTAGTAGACTGCTTGCGGCTTGTGGGTGACTGATATGATCACCACCTACTGCCGGCGTACTGATGAGTCTTTAGAATCATACACAGAGGTTTCTTGGCTCAAGCGAAACGGAGTAGGAGCACATATGTGATATATGCGGAACCGAGATTAATACGATATGTGATACCGTATTCTATTCTCGCGATATGTGACATCGGTCGGTTATATGTGATATAGCCAGGTTATCGAATAAAGTGTTGATTCGATAAGTTGTTGCATTTGATATTAGTCGGTTATATGTGATATAGCCGGATCATTAAATCAAGTGTTGATTTAATAATTTAATGTATATTTATATATTTGATATATGAATTTACATTGACTAATATTAGCTCACTTGACCATTTCTTTTTCTCACTTTGCATACATCATATATTTATGTGATATATATTATGTATCATGCAAGGTTATATATGCAACTTGGGTGTATAAGAATTACACCATGACTATGATAGTTTAGGGTTTTACTTATCTTTAGTAATTCAAAATTGAGTGGGATTTTGGCATGGCTAGAAGCTTGGAGAAGCTTTTGCTTACCATTGACTTAGTCCACCCAATTTGTTAAACTTTGAGATAATTATAAACCCAACCACAATTATAAGCCATGGTTAATTCTTTACAAAGGTTAAGGTGTGATATTAACTCGCCATAGTTGCAATTCTAACCTCATCTCATTCATTTGTTCATTCTCTAGTTCATCTTCTTCTTCATCTCTTCAAGCTCTCTAGGGTTTTAGAAGATGAAGAATCTAAGTGAGAAAATCAAATCCAAAATGAGCAAAATTCCTACTTCATTATCCTCTACTATTAGCCATTTAGTTTAGGGTGTTTTCTTCACTAATCTACCATTAGTGAAGAGGTAGCTTGTGTTTCAGTTTTCTCGATGTAGATCATCTTTGGCCTCGAAGACATCAAGCATGCTTGTTCACTACGCTTTGTGGAGTCTATCTTGAGTCCGGAAGATCGATGCTTGGAGCGAAGGGACTACTACACGGAGCTATTGAAATGAAGGACCGGATTACAAAGGTTGTATCTCTTGTTCACTTGTTGTAATGTTTGATTACATGCTTGATTGTTTAATTACTCTAGCTTGATCCCAGTCTAAGGTTCCTTAGCACACTTATAATTTTTGAAATTGGCATGGTAGATGCATAGAAAACCCAGTACGGTGCTGAGGAATCCCAACAGTAAGTGTTAATATTTATTCTAATTCAAAAAAAAATTCTTTGATAAGTTCAAATTTAAATGAAATACTTATATTTTAATACTTAACGTAGGTGTAGGAGCGGGTAGTGGAGCAGGCGGAGGTATCAGGGATTTATTTCAGTGAATTGACTGATCCGATCATATTAACCCCAGTTCTAGACGCCACACATGAAAGGCACCACAGTGGTTGGAAGAGAGATAGGGGACTTAGTCCTAGCAGGACCCACATAACGTTGGTCTCCACTCCGGTGGCTATTTCCCCTTCCCCCCATGAGCGGCTTCTGGAACATGATGTTGCCGCATTGAAGACCACCGTCAAGAAGTTGAATGAGATGTTTGTACGTATATTACTTATTAAAAAAATATTATAACCCATTCTAGATAGTAGCATATGCAATATTAGTAGCCTGAGCTTATTTGGTTTGAAATTTAACTTTGATGAATCAGACTTACATAAAACCATCTAAACTGAACTTTATAATCCTAACCATGCCACATTTTTTTTCATTTTGGAGTTTAAAAAGTGTTCTCCGCTGAAAGACGGGACCGAGACGTTGGGATGTCTGGACTGAATTTTGGGGGCAAATGCTATTTGGACTTCTCCATCCATTTCTCCGAAGATACCAAGTTGATTTATGGCACCATATATCGGAGGTTTGGATAGAAGCGACCGTTGTAACAGACTTTCTCATATCCCCCCTCGTTTTATGAGAGGTTTTTTTTATTATGGGGACGCTCTTCCCTGCAGTTGCAAGCCTCTGCAGTTAATTGCGTTACCACGTTGCGATAACTATTTTCTCCTGCTCCGGTAGTTCACTTCTTGTCGTGTGTTTATTTTATTTAATTTGGTTGCCCGTGGATTGTATACGGAGACTAGTTTATGTCGTCACCTGTAGGGTGCGGATTATTTCAAATCCGTATATTATAGATTTGGGTTTGTTTCATTTAAGGACCATTAATCTAGTTTGAGATTAAGATCAACTTAAATATATGAACATTTTGGCTCAATTTATTTTAACTATGAATACGTTAGTCTAATTTAGATGGTCATTTTTATTTCAGATTCAACAACAGAGCATTTGGGCTCGGTTGTAAGAAACCCTTTTTAGAGAGCCTAAACCAATTTTGGATTAGTCTGCTCAATCTTTCTTTTTGTTCAAAAGTGCTAAGTACTTATTTGGGCTCTGATTATTTAGCCCTTTTTTATGCAAAAGTGTTAAGCACTTGTTTGAAGCTCTAGCATTCACATGGGTATCATGTGAAGCCATCAGTTATGGGCATTGCTTAACCAGTGCCAAGTACCTAGTTATATAGTGTTAAACACTTTTTTTTGTGGTGTCCACATGAAGATCACGTATGGTACTGGACACTTCCCAATCAGTGCTAAGCACTTAGCCGTTATGGCTATATATGAAGTGCTAAGCACTTTTGTATGGCGCCCACGTGAGAACCACGTGAGGCGCTAGACGCTGCCCAATCAGTGCTAAGCACTCAACCGTTTTGGCTGTATATTTTCCCATATACATAATTTTATTTTGTCAAGCGGTGATTTTCAATCACCGTTGGATTTTTAATCACCGTTGGAATTTTAATCCAAGGGTTCTCTGTTTTACAGAGAGCAATCTTTTTTATTTGTAAAGACCGAGGACAAATATTCATCTGAATAGAATTTAATTCTATTGTTGATAATTTATCATCACTATTGGATCTTTGATCCAACGGCTCTGTTTGTCAGAGAATATCCCAAATTTTTGTTAGGGAAATATCCTCATGTAGAATTTAATTCTACTGATTTTGACGTGAGCGCCGACGCCCATGTGAGGAGCACGTCCGGCGCCATATAAGAATCCAATTCTTATATAATAAGCGCTCCCGTGCTTTGTACATTGGCGCCCACGTGAGGAGCACGTGCGGCGCCACCATAGGATTTAATTCTACAAGATTGACGCCGACGCTGGCACTGGCGCCCTCGTGGAGAGCACTTGAGGCACTGCCTCATTAAAATTCAACAGAGCTTAGCTCTTTTATTATGTTTAAATATTGGGGGAACAAATTCCCCTTACTGTTGTTCTCACGTGGCTCCTATGTGAGTGCAACGGTGTCACTTTTTCCACCGTTTAATCTTCTAGAGAATTGAACTGTCCTTTCACATCCTATAAATAGGGCCTTTGGCCCTTGAGATGATTGTCGTTTCATCATCTTCTTTCTTCTTCCTTAAGAATTCAATTCTTTTCTCAGATCTTAGATCTCTACCCACAGAAGCTCTTAGAGTTGAACTCTATTAAAAAAAATTGGTAAGGATTATGACCAAAATTTAACTCTTAAAGGAATCTCCTTTTTGTTTTGGATTTTAACTCATTAACAGAGCTTGGCTCTTTTCTTGAGATGAACTCTTAGAGATATTAAAAAAAATTATTTGAGTAGATCGTGGGTCTTAGGGATCTTAGGGTTTTACCCTATTATTGGCTCTGATGTTTGAGAGTTCTCTGGAATTTAATTCCATTTTATTTCCCATAGGGATTTCTGGGATTTAGTCCCATTATCGGAGGAATTTAATTCCAGTTTGTATTACAGAGTTTATTTCTGAGAAATTTTGAATTTTTCTTGGGAATTTTATTTCTCTTTCCTATTTTCTTTTTAGGGTTCTACCACTCTTCTTACAGATTTGGATCTGTTTGCAGAACTCGTTTTTCGAGAACATTGGGAGTTTTGAACCCCACTGCTCAATGAGATTATCCATTTAATGAGAATCCTTTTGGATTCTCACAATGGGTTCATGTCTCCTCACTGATAAGGCATCACCTTGATTTTGTGGGGGCCATTGATTTCCTTTAGACTGTAATGATTTTAGTATTTTGATTGCTAAGCCACCACTGGTTTTTCTTTTCAGGTACTATGTGTTGGCTAAAGTGCCCTTAAGGCAATTATCATAGTCGCAGGTATGTGATCATGATGATTGAGCCAGGACCTATACCAATAAAACAGTCTTACTTGAGATGATAATATGCTATCTGGATTGTCTTTATCATCATATAGGATCCTTTCTTGACTGCCAGCATTGTGATGGCGATCACATACTTGGGAGCTGGGGTCTATAAGCACATCCTTAAATGTCCCTAGTCGTGGGAGTATCGAGACTGGGCATCGATACTCCAGTGTAGATTGGTGTATACTTATCTAGACCCTGACGAGGGGCGGTGGCCGGTCTCACAAGCCATTGGTGTTAGTTGTTCACCTAAGATAGTATGCAGGTGCTCATTGGGTTATGAGTACACTGGACGGACTCGCCGGGAACATGCTAGTTAGTATTATACCTATAGTCAGATAATAGTTCCCTGGTGACATGTGTACAGGTTAGTCTGTCGACCTGAGATCGTCATTTGTCTCGTGTGAGTTCCCACTGTGCTTTGATTACTATCCTACCACGGCTCAAAGGAGTCGTGCAAACCGGTTTTAGTTGGGTACAGTCCCGAGCCACATAGAGGCAGTGAGCGGATCGTCGGGGATTCGTCTCTCCCGGTATTGGGGGTTGATGTCGCACAGTGCACGGGTGACCATCACTAGAAATCCTCGGCCGGGGTATATGAGAATTACCGATCCAGGATCGATAGTTTCTCGGGTTGTGATGGGTTTCATACTGACACAAATTATCGCGTTGTGAGGGGTCTGACTTTATCCACCCCCTAGACTCGATATGCGATACTCTTAGACGAACAGACCGGACTGTATGGATATTGTCACTGACAGGCTCAGTAGGGGTTTGGATGAGTTTGCTCGTCGGTCTTCTTTTCGCTCAATACCTGGGTATCCGTTACGTACAGCTAGTGCCGCCGACGTGCTTGTGGCTAAACCCACTGCCAGCGTATTGACGAGTCTTTAGAGTCCCACACAGAGGGTTTTCTCGGTTCAGGCGATATGGTGTAGGTAACGTATGTTGATACATACAGGTGTCCGATTAAATATGTGCACAGACTGCACAGACTTTAATCGGACGGTTGATAATACTAGCGGCTTAGGATTAAACCAGATTGTTAAATCAAGTTTTGATTTAATAATTTACATATGTATTTATATATATGTATTCTAGTATTATTGCTCACTATTTATTTTCTCTCTTTGGTTATTCGTATTTTCGTACGAATACGCGTATGTGTAATTCGATACATGTACCGGGAATCATTCTGTATTTATACGGAATGGCTTCGAGAAGATTTGCCACCTCATTATTGATTTTCCTTTTTAGAAAAATCATTTGTTTTTATAATGAGGTGGAAAGGTGACAAGGCATGGTATGGGCTTAAGCATGTAGTGATTGGTATGGGTTGATTTCTTTATTGTTAAAATGAAATAAGTGTTTTTTGGTGTGCATTTTTTTGATGTGGGAACAAGGAGGGGCCGGCCACTTTTTTGGAGGTGGATGGGGCTTGCTCATTAATTGGTTAAACTCTCATTCATACACCTAAAAACACTTAGCATATTTAGCTCAAGCCATTCTTGCTTTCATCTCCTCCACATCTTCTATGGTTGTTCTATGAGCATAATTTTTGAGAGATAAATATGGTGAGACTATCCTACACTCCCCACTCTCCACTACTAGCCATTTTGAAGAGTCGGTTGGTTCACTCGGCGAACCTGAAGCTTGCGCCATTTCCCTCGGGTGGATCATCGGAGACGAAGGAAGACCGGCGACCAAAGTCGATCCGCATCGCTTGGAGCTTGGAAATGGTTGAAGACCCGAAGGACTTGGTTCATTAGGTATAACATTCTATCTCTTTTTGTTAGATTGCTAGTTTTAGGGTTAATGGTTTCGATCTTGCAAATCGGGCAATGGTAGCGCCGGGTTTTATGAAATTTTTGTTCCGCATTTGGCCACGGTTCGATAGCCGGGGCGCTCCCACTACCCAGCAATGGTATCAGAGCCACCCATTAAACCCTACTAGCTAGTTTGCACAAGCTTAAAATCTCGATCGATCAAAATTTCAAAAACAATTTTCCGATTTGCCAAGTTTCTGTCGATTTAAAACTTGCTCGAAATTTTTTTCTGTATAGCTTAAAAATCTGTGCAGGCAAATATAGGGCACCATAAGAAATTTGGGAGCATGATTCAAGATTTTGGCCGCGGAACCGCCGCTAAAAGTGCCATTTGGCGGCGGTTCCGTGGCTCTTTTGTGGCTTCATGACTCCAAATTTCTTCTGGAGCTATCTGATAAGGAAAAATTATTTTTGTGATGTTTTGTTTTTGGCCCAGATTCTTTTGAGTACTGGATTTGCTTTTGGGACCTTTGTGGATAAGTTTACTCGATCGAAATTTTAACTGTGTAATTTTTCAGTGTTTTACATTTCTATCTGTGACAGTGAATGTCATTTGATCGGTAAACCTTGTCTAATCGCTATAGTCCTTTTAGACGGGTTTGCGAACGTGACATTCACGTTGATGTTTTGTGTTGTGCTGTATTGTTGCGGATTGTCGTGGTGGATAACCTGGGTGCAGTGGTAGTACAGTTCGGATTTATTTGTACATTTGATATTGCGGGGCGAGCGTCCAACATGTGGACTGCCGTCACTGCCTGTTTGTATATTATTCTTTTGGGGCACGACCGGGCTGAGGTCGATGTCACCCTTGTATATTTTTTTCTTTTCTGTACTAGGATTACCCCAAGGTGGGGTGCACGGATAGCCGGGTTCTAGAGGGCAACGGGCTCGCATCTCATGGCGTTGAGACGGAGGGGGCTTCACTCTAGAATTGGCGGGCTATTCGCCGCACTCGTAGGGGGTACAGGTTGACCCAATTAGGGGTTCTCAAGTTACCGGATTCCGTGAAGTGCTGGGTGGTCCATTCACTCTGCTGAAGGGGGCTACCTTACTTCAGGTTTTGGCGGGTAACTTGCCGCGCTCGTAGGGGTCTAGAAGTTCATTGCACAGGCTATCCACATGACCAGGGGAACGTCGGGTTTTCAGTTGTGGTTCAAAGGAAACCCGGGGCTCCCAGATTATCTGTATTGTTCTGTGATGCTTATTACTTTTCTGTGATGTTGCATTTATCATGCCTGGGACGATTGTTATATATATTTATATATACTAGTAGATGTTGTATATGTTTTGCACCCGCGGTAGCCCAGTCCCCGCTCTGTCGTTAGTTAAGTAACCTAACGGGTGATGACGGGACCCACTAGCGAATGCGGATGGCATATACGTACATTTTATTTTCGTTCTTTTCTGGTGTGATTAATTGATTGGACTGTGTTGATTCTTATCAATGCAAGAAAAACAAACCTATATATATATGATGTTGTTGGAACCAAGTTTTTAAAATTGACATTACAGACGTACGCTTTTGCTTTGCATTATGGTATTCAGATTGGAATATCCTGCACCTCATTCGACGAGGCAAGAGCCGAGATCCCTTCATCGGGAGTGACCCCTTGAATAAAAGTTTGTGTCAACGTAATAACTTCACTATAGTCGTTTACTTTTTGGTTTGCATCGTGGTATTCAGTTTGGAATATCCTGCACCTCATTCGACGGGGAAAGAGCCGAGATCCCTTCACCGGGAGTGACCTCTTTAGCAAAAGTTTTCGCCACTATACTTTTGTAAAACCACTTGGATTCCTTCAACGATATCAAGTTCATTACGTTAAAGGTTTTTCGCCAAAAACCAGCCGTAGCCCTCCGTCATTTTAGACTAGTATTGCTTAGTATTCGTGCTGCGTTTGTTGACCTTTTCAAGGCGTAGTGATCGGTAGCTCTGTAATACTTTTCTGTCGCAAGCAAATGTGGATTGGTTAAGAAAGTCGTTCGACCTTGTTGACCTTGTCAAGGGTCTGTGCGGGTGGGTCTAATGCAATCAAGATAATGACGGGTTGAACTTGACTAGGACCCTTTGACTTGTTGACCTTGTTAAGGTCACTTGGATCCTAGGGGTAAAAATCATATCGGGAGTTTCAAACATATAGGAAACTTGCCAGGCATGCGCATACCTACTGGAGTGTGGTGACTTGAGTGGCTTCCATCAAGTTATCATGCGATGATAGTTGGATCCTGATTCCCACTGATGAGTAGGATTACTCCTCGGGTGATTCCGACTAATTCTCCTTTTAGGTTTAGAGGAGAATTTGAGAAAATAGTGGGAGCCATCCAGATTAGATAAAATGCTTATCCATTCTGATCTAGGTTAGAGTGCACGCTGAGTGTTTCTTTTCTCTCTCTCTTTGGCATCGACCATGCCCCGACCCTAGACTATGACTCAGTGACCAAGTTAACCGAACTTTCTTTAAAACACTGGCTTTTGGATTGTCCAAGTTGCATACATCATTGCCACTCCTTCTTTTACCCTTTGCATTTCTCTAGAACACCTCATATCACTACGTGTATCCACTTCCATTGGATAAATCCATCGTATGGTTATATACGAACTCGAAGGAACCTTTTCAAGGATGGATTCTGGTTCTAGAGAAAAAGAATAGGACTATTCAGTTGTCTTTTCCTTTAACCTTCTCTCAGGTTGTGAGGGCTCCTAGGATTGGGAGACGGTACACCTATTACGCTTATTGGATAGTCTTCTTCCAAACCATAGGCAGGTGCTGAACGGTAGGGAATGAAGAAAACCAATTAGCCTAAATTTGGTGTACAGAAGGTAATGAGTAAAGACAAATAAAGGGATTAGAAAGAGGGCAAAGTAAAATGCGACTGCTATGATTCACGACCAAACCACGTATTTCATCGCCACTCCTACTTCACCTTTGTATTTCTCCAGAACACCCCGTATCACTACGAACATCCAATTCCATTGGATAAATCCATCGTATGGTTATATACGAACTCGAAGGAACTTTTTCGAGGATAGATTCTGGTTCATGAGAAATAGGAATAAGGTTTATTCAGTTGTCTTTTATCTTTACGTTCTCTCAGGTTGCGAGTACTCCTAGGATTAGGAGAGTACACCTATTATGCTTATTGGATAGTCTTCTTCCAAACCATAGGCTGGTGCCGAACGGTAGGGAAGGAAGAAAACCATTTAAGCCTAACGAAGGTTTACAGAAGATAACGACTAAAGAAAAATAAAGGGATTTGGAGAAATGGCAAGGAATTATATGGTTTCAGTCGTGAATCTGATAATGGAAGAGGCATTACTAGGAATACCAAGATACCCCTACAAAAAATTTTAAATGTTTCAGTTTCACTATGCGTTGTTAATTGAAAAACTGATTTTCCAAATTAGATCTTTACTCCAGGGTATGTATTTACCAGGTTTAATTCTCACATCTGTATGGTTTTACAGATGATGAGTTGGAGTAAGTTATTGGGAATTAGGTGATCATCCTCATTATATTGGAATTCGTTGTAATTGGTGATATTTGAGGAAATCGTCTGGGTACAGTTTTCAACCTACGACGCACAGGGTTTGAGTTATTCAACTCACAGGACTTATACAAAGTATTGTATGTTGTCCAGTGTCCATTAGGACAGAGGGGTTGGTCCTCGTATTGTATTCTATTTACTTATGACTTCTCAAGTTTTAGACATGTGTTTCGTAGAAATACAAGGTCTAAGTTTGAGAAGTTATAGGTAAAAGAATAAAGTAGAGAACCAAATGTTGCAAGTATCAGGATTCTTCAAGGTAATTGAAGATGTAGATACTTGTGTATGGTATTCAGTTGATAGTAATGGTTTTGAGAAACTTGTTTCTCTTTCGAGTTAATCATAATTGGATGCACTCCTAAGTTGAGTAATGCTGATCGGCCTCTCTCCATTTAGTTGACATACACTGGAGACAGCTGCATGTTTTAAATTTGGTTCTAATTAAATTAGTGTCTTTGTTTCTATATTAGATATATATAGAATCAATTTATATCTTAACGATGTTAAGGTATAGGGAGTCGTCCGGCTGATGCTTAAAACCAGAATCCGGATAAACCCAAGGCATGTTTCAGTAATGGCTGTTTGTGGGTTATCTAAGGCTTTGACGAGGGTTAACTTTCAACCATCTGGAAGATCAATAGAGATATTGTTCTTGACTCGCCACAGTTTTAGTAAAATGGAATTTTTCAGAAAAACAGTAGTGGGAGTATGGTAGAACTGGAAGTGATTCCAGAACCACAAACGATTACGGAAAATTTAATAGGACCTAAAGATTCAATCAGGATTAACATTCCATTAGCCACTCCGCAGATTTGGTGGGTTGCCTCAGGCACCTGAGAGGTACTTTGGTAGCCTCAAGAATGGTGACAAGGAGGTTCTTGTTTACACAGACATGACACTACTGTTGTTCCAGACTGTGAGACCCGGCAGGAGGATGAGTATAGCGTCATTCTAAACTAGTTTTAGAAGTGCACGTGTATATGACTCTGCCAGAGGGTTGTCGTAGTCAGTGGGAGCATAGTGGATAAGTAGCTTGGGTCTATTTATAGACTAAAGTGGATATAGTGGAGATAGATCATCTATTTTTGATGTGACAGTCATAGGTTTTTGACTTCATCAGAATAGGAGATGGATATGTTAAGAAGGTAGTAGGGTGTAATGTCCTGGTATTTGGATGACATGCACTTTATAGGAAGTGAAATTCCTATACTACGATCGGTTATACTTTGGTTCTCACACAGTATTTTCTCCACATAGGTTATGGATATTATATTAGACATTCTGGTTACTAGATCTATGGTTATAGATCTAGATTTGGGTAGTTTCCTAATCTGGGTACTTAGACGGTATTCTAAAGATATTTAGAATGGACGACTCCTGGCATGGTGGTGTACCTGCAGGTGATGGAGTCACCCTCTCTAAACGTGTCTTACAGACTAAAGGGGAGAGGGGTGTGCATGATTTGCATACCACTTGCTTAGGCAATTGAGTCAATCATGACATGTCAAGTACCACACCAGATGTTGTTTTTGCACTAGATGCAATAATTTGATATATTAATCCAATCCTGGAGAAAAACGAATGGAAGCAGTTTATGAACATAAGTGGATGTTCTAGGGATTTGATAACGGCAGCCTCCTTCTGGAGACGGTTATCATTTCAGGCTTCCAAGGTGACCTAGATAACAGAGTGACTGTCAGAGTTATAGTTTTCCCTCTGACGAGGGACAGTAGTTTGGACAGGTGGTCCAAGTGGATACTAAGGAAGGTATGGTGCTGTATACTGATTAAGTTCAGTAGACAATATAGTCTAAGAAATTTGCTGGATTTGGAGTTCTTTTATGAACTGGGTCCCATCTGATATCCAGAAATATTCCAAGACAGGTATTGCTCATTTCGAGAGATAGTTTTCTCCGCGAAGTTGAGATAAAGAGAGACATAGAAAGAAACACTGGAGCGGATCCACTCACTGAGGCTATTTCTCGAACGCAATAGTTTTACAAACGAGGTTTGTGAAACTGATTAGTAGAGGAAATCACACGGGCTGTGAGTTTGCGACATCGCAATAATTAGCCTTAAGTGCAAGTGGGAGATTGTTGGCTATAGTACCCTCAAGGCAATTATCATAGTCGCAGGTATGTGATCATGATGATTGAGCGAGGAACTATACCGATAAAAAAGTCTTACTCGAGATGATAGTATGCTATCTGGTTTGTCTTTATCATCATATGTTGATAAAGCCCATAGGATTCTTGCTTGACTGCCAGCATTGTGATGGCGATCACATACTTGGGAGCTGGGGTCTATAAGCACATCCTTAAATGTCCCTAGTCGTGGGAGTATCGAGACTGGGCATCGATACTCCAGTGTAGACTAGTGTATACTTATATAGACCCTGACAAGGGGTGGTGGCCGGTCTCACAAGCCATTGGTGTTAGTTGTTCACCTAAGATAGTATGCAGGTGCTCATTGGGTTATGAGTACACTGGACGGACTCGCCGGGAACATGCTAGTTAGTATTATACCTATAGTCAGATAATAGTTCCCTGGTTACATGTGTACAGGTTAGTCTGTCGACCTGAGATCGTCATTTGTCTCGTGTGAGTTCCCACTGTGCTTTGATTACTACCCTACCACGGCTCAAAGGAGTCGTGCAAACAGGTTTTAGTTGGGTACAGTCCCGAGCCACATGGAGGCAGTGAGTGGATCGTCGGGGATTCGTCTCTCCCGGTATTGGGGGTTGATGTCACGCAGTGCACGGGTGACCATCACTAGAAATCCTCGGCCGGGGTATATGAGAATTACCGATCCAGGATCGATAGTTTCTCGGGTTGTGATGGGTTTCATACCGACACGAATTATCGCGTTGTGAGGGGTCTGACTTTATCCACCCCTTAGACTCGATATGCGATACTCTTAGACGAACAAACCGGACTGTACCGATATTGTCACTGACAGGCTCAGTAGGGGTTCGGATGAGTTTGCTCGTCGGCCTTTCTTTCGCTCAATACCTGGGTAGCCATTACGTACAGCTAGTGCCGCTGACGTACTTATGGTTAAACCCACTGCCAGCGTATTGACGAGTCTTTAGAGTCCCATGCAGAGGGTTTTCTCGGTTCAGGCGATATGGTGTAGGTAACGTATGTTGATACATACAGGTGTCCGATTAAATATGTGAACAGACTGCACAGATTTTAATCGGACGGTTGATAATACTAGCGGCTTAGGATTAAGCCAGATTGTTAAATCAAGTTTTGATTTAATAATTTACATATGTATTTATATATATGTATTCTAGTATTATTGCTCACTATTTATTTTCTCTCTTTGGCTATTCGTATTTTCGTACGAATACGCGTATGTGTATTTCGATACATGTACCGGGAAGCATTCCGTATTTATACGGAATGGCTTCTAGAAGATTTGCCACCTCATTATTGATTTTCCTTTTTAGAAAAATCATTTGTTTTTATAATGAGGTGGAAAGGTGACAAGGCATGATATGGGCTTAAGCATGTAGTGATTGGTATGGGTTGATTTCTTTATTGTTAAAATGAAATAAGTGTTTTTTGGTGTGCATTATTTTGATGTGGGAACAAGGAGGGGCTGGCCACTTTTTTGGAGGTGGATGGGGCTTTCTCATTAATTGGTTCACTCTCATTCATACACCTAAAAACACTTAGCATATTTAGCTCAAGCCATTCTTTCTTTCATCACCTCCACATCTTCTATGGTTATTCTATGGGCATAATTTTTGAGAGATAAATATGGTGAGACTATCCTACACTCCCCACTCTCCACTACTATCCATTTTGAAGAGTCGGTTGGTTCGCTCGGCGAACCTGAAGCTTGCTGCGTTTCCCTCAGGTGGATCATCGGAGACGAAGGAAGACTGGCGACCAAAGTCGATCCGCATCACTTGGAGCTTGGAAATGGTTGAAGACCCGAAGGACTTGGTTCATTAGGTATAACCATTCTATCTTTTTTTGTTAGATTGCTTGTTTTAAGGTTAATGGTGATCTTGCAAATCGGGTAATGGTAGCGCCGGGTTTATGAAATTTTTGTTCCGCATTTGGCCACGTTTCGATGGCTGGGGCGCTCCCACTACCCAGCACCATGGCTTCTAATTTGTATGATATTGAAGAGATTATCTCTTATGAGGAGAATCACATCCAAGGTCGCTGTCAAGACCAGGAGTTTACTGATGCCCTTGCGCTAAGGTGATGCGTCGTTTCGACGATTACAACAGTCGATTGCCCCTCCCCCCCGCCATTCTGCTCTTTTAAAGATCATTGTTGGATCGATCTGGGAAGCTATACCCGAGCGTCTTGAAGTTATGCCACTCCAAGCACTCGATGATGCCGAGGATAAGGTACATTCAGTGTACTTGATGGGGTTGATCTCAAAGAAACGGATAGATAATCTCATCGCCGTTTTGCACCGCATCTTTCAACAGAAAGCGATAATATCAGCATATCAGAGGGTGGAGGACATCAGTAGTGACCCTGACGCTTTCATCCGAGACAAGATGCACAAGAAAATGGTTAATGAGGCGGAACGTGCATTGCTCAAGCTTGCTTTTGAGTTTGAGAATCTATGTCTAGAGTTTAGCATTTTGTCATTGTAAACATTTTGATGATGCTTTTTGTCACCAATATATAAATTTCTTTGAAGTGTGAATGACAAAGCTCCCCCTTTTCTTTATGCTAATGCTCGTATGTGCAGCTCCCCCTTTTCTTTATGCTAATGCTCGTATATATATATATAGCACCGGAGCTCACGTGTTATTAGCGTGAGACGCTGCTACAGGATTTAATCCTGGAAGAGCTAGTGCCGGCGTTCACATGTCATGCACGTGAGACGCTACTACAAGTTTTAATCCTGAAAAGAATCAGCCCCGGTGATCGCGTGTCATGCACGTGGGGCGCTACTGAGGAAGTCGTTTAACTTTCTTGCTCTGATTTCCATGAGTCAGCTCTTTCTTTTCCCATGCCCTTTTTTCAGGCCTAAGAAATAGTTCCACCATGTATAACATTTTCTGTGCCTAAATTTAAATGCTTCTCTTTATATTCCGAAGCAATGATCTTTTTCTTCTTCACAAGGAAAGAACCATTTTTTAATAGATCAAAAATTATGGCTTGCAATCGTCCTTATGCTCGTAGGCAACCATGGGAGGTGTCTATCGAGAGAATTGTTTCTCGTTTTGCTGCACGATTGGTGGATCCCATTCTCACAGATGACCAATATGACATGGTGATGTACAAGCTTCTTACTCGAAGGGGCTCTCCTTTTCCTATCGGCTCCATTTGGCTCTGGATGATCTTCCTGTCTGTGCTTGCTGACATTCCTCCTCATCCGGCGGGAATGACTCCGGTGATACTCGACGCAGCGGAGGACAAAATCGAGTGCTTTCATGAGGCCGATTTAATTACCCAGCTTCTGAAGGATCGCTTTGTTCAGTTGCTAAACCAGATACGGACGCAGCGGGCCATCATGTCTGCCTTCACTAATGAGCATGGTGCTGACCGATGGGGAGCGACTCCACATGAAGATCGCCGTTTCGATGAGGTGGAGAAGGCTGAGAGAGCTTTAGAAAACCTTATTCATAGTTTTGTAAACCCTTGTACTTTTGATCCTATGTTTGGTGATTTGTTTCCTGCAGAATAAAGTATTTATTTAAATATGTTTCTATATTGTCGACTGTTGAATATTTTATCCCCAACATGTATTTGTGAGTGTATCTTGCATCTGCGCATGTACTTTTACCTCCCATTTTTTAAACTGCTAACTTCACTGATGTGCTCGTGTTATGCACTGACCCTCCACACGCGTATATAAATCGGCATGCTTCCAACGCTATCTTCATTCAAGTACGCATGTATTTGCAAGTGAGTGCTTATATAAGTGCGAATCAAATGATGTCCTCAATGTCTTGCATAGCATACGTCTGGTTTCGGGCTGGCATGTTTTTTTATCTATCTGAGAAAATAGCGAGCAGACACAAGCGCCGTCATCTATCTTAACTCAGATCTCAATTCTTAAGAAGTGTAGTTCTGAGCCCCAAGACCTATGAGTTGCGCCTTTCTATTTCTTGTTCGGACTCTCTAGTTTATATACTCATTTCGGAGTTTGTAGTTTATTCACTCGTTTCGGAGTTTGTAGTTTATTCACTCATTTCGGAGTCTCTAGTTTATATACTCATTTCGGAGTTTGTAGTTTATTCACTGGTTTTGGAGTCTCTATTTTATGTACTCGTTTTGGAGTTTTTTTTAGTTTATCTCCCTTGGGTTTACAGGCAAACTTGTCCTAACTTTGTATGTAGATAACCCCCATTCTTTTTACGACAGAGGTCAGTTAGGTTTGTGGTACTAGGGTTTTAGTCCGTGGTACCTTTGCGTTGGCTGATGTATTCCTCGTAATACAGTATTTAAGCTGTTATTCGAGTAACCCCGCAACTGTCGTGTCTCTGATCTCTTCGGGGGTTGGACAAGATGTCTTCAATTAATCTCTTTAGGTTATATTACCGTCGGAAGAGCAAGCGTTAGGAATTTGCCATGATGCTTTTTACTTGAGGTTAGGCTCAATTTAGAGCCCCGATGAGTCATAACTGCACCCTTCTGGGGTGGGATGATCTCCAATGGTCTTTAGAGTTTATATGAGTTGTCATCAAGACCCGAAGTTAGGAATATACCGTCACTTCGTTTTTTGCTTTGACGATATCATGCCGATTCTTTGTTAAAGTAGGGTAGACATCTGTTGGACCTATGCACTGTATGTATTGTAATTAAAGTCCGGAGCTAGGAATATGCCATTGCTCCAATTTCATTTGATATTCGCATCCGCATCATGCTGAAATGAGGGGGAACGTCGAGATAGTCTCTAAATTGTATATGAACCATTAAGGCTTGGAGTTAGGATTTTGCCGTTACTCCATTTCTATTTGACCCTTGAGTCTTTGTTAACGTTGCATCTGCATCTTGTTTACATGAGAAGCACGTCGAGCCGGTGCTAGGATTTTCCCATTACTCTACTTTTATCTGATTGTTGTGTCCGCACCCTGCTGTAATGAGGAGAGTGTCGGGATAGTCTCTAGGTTTTATATGAACCGTCAAGACTTGGAGTTAGGATTTTTCCTTTATTCCATTTTTGTTTCGACCCTTGGGCCTTTCTTGTTTGATGGTGACGTTGCGTCTGTATTCTTTTGGAATGAGAAGGAACACCTGGATAGTCTATAGGTTGTATATGAACCGTCCCTTTTGACGAAGCGTAATGGGAGATATGGCCCCTTTTCCTTTATTTGTGCCCATGGATCGTGTACGAGAGTCAATATGGACACACTAGCAGGGCAGAGGAATTTTTATTTTGTTTTATTTTTTATTTCCGTGATTCTCTATCTTTTCATCTTTTCATATCGCGACATTTGCGATTGCCCAATCATTTCGGTTATTTTTAATTTACTCACTGCTTTTTATTGGGAGTTGCCCAAACATTTCGACTTTTTTTTATTTACTTGCTGCTTTTTATTATGAGTTGCCCAAACATTTTGGCTTTTTTTATATGCATATTTTTTGCTCAGTTGATTTTTGTTGCGAGTTGGGGACTTGGTCCTGATACCCATTGTGGCATCGGTATTGCTGCAACTGGAATATTGACAGGAGCGAATCATCATTTTCCATGAAAGGACTTGAAATTTGATACCTATTTAGGCATCAGTATCGCTTCAACTGGGATATTTCCAAGAGCGAATCATCATTTTCCTTTGTCAATTTGAACAAAGGTGGCTTAACAAACTGGTTAGGATCCTGTCGACTAAGGCTTTTGACTTTATGAACCGTAGGGTTTCATAAAGGTGTTTGTCCCTACAAGTCGTGAGGATCTTGTAGGTGTATTTTTTCCTTAGGAATCGTGGGGATTCCTAAGTGATATTTTATCTTGTAAGTCATAAGGATCTTACAAGTGTGTTTTCTACTTGTAAGTCGAGAGGACTTACAAGTGTCGCTCACCATATGGGCACATTTCTCGCCATAGGTGGAATTTGGTGAGAGAATATTTATTTATGCCCATGGATTATATACAAGGGTCAATATAGGACCACCTGTAGGGCAAAGGGGTTTTTGATGGCTTAAGAACAGGTTTAAATCTCTGTAACTTAAGGCTTTTGAATCCCATGATCCATGAGAGTCTCATAGGGGGAAATCTTCCTTACGAGTCGTGAGGATCTCGTAAGTGCAATTTCTTCTTAGGAATCGTGGGGATTCCTAAGTGCGTTACTCTTTTGTGAGTCGTAAGGATCTCACTCAGGTGGTTTTTTTAATGAGGTCGCGCCTTTTCAAGTTTTCGCGAAGCTCGCCGGCAGTTCTGTTGTTTTTACTCACGGCGCCCTTTCAGGTTTTCATCCGTGCCCTTTTTTTGCTTGTGGACATACCTTTTTTTTATGGAACTCCTGAAAGTAGTTTCACCACAGGTGCCTATCTGTTTGTCGGTGGGACTTGGGGAAGGCTCCATTGCTAGAGTAGTTGTACATCCAGTGGGACTTGAGTTGCACTCTTTGCTGCTAGGACATCGATTGCAATATAGATCTCCAGGGATCATATCGCTGTATTTGGGGAAATATGCTAGTTTAGGGACATTTCGGTCCATTATTGCCATGTTTGAGGCGACACACTAGTTTTAGGGACGTCTCAGTCCGTTATTGTCATATTTGAGGCGAATTTTTAGTTTAAGGACTTTTCAGTCCAAGATTCCCATTTTAGGGACGAAGTTAGTTTAAGGATATTTCGATCTAACATTAGTTTAGGGATGTCTCGGTCCGTTGTTAGTTTAGGGACATCTCGGTCCGTTGTTAGTTTAGGGACATCTCGGTCCGTTGTCTCCGTTTTTGAGGCGACGGAGTTTTTTGGATACTACTCTCAAATTTCTGACTCAAGAAGATAGCGAGCAGACACAAGCGACATCATCTATCATTGACCTAAGTTATGACTCTTCAAGCGTAGTATTTTTTAAGGAATCGGCCATTTATTGGCCGGAAGGGTCTTTCGCCAAGCATATCCATGAGCAACTAGGCTCCACCTTGGTAGACTTTGTCTATAATGTATGGGCCTTCATAGTTTGATTTGAACTTCTCCCGTATTGCATGATTGGGGATCATTGGTGTTTTGATGACTAGCACGAGTTCTCCTTGGCGGAATATTCTCGGCCTAGTCAGTTTTTCGTATGACCATGTCATCCTTGCCTTATAAGCCTCCAGGTTTTGCTGTGCTATAAGTCAAGTCTCGTCGAGCGCGTCGAGCTCCTTAAGCCGAAGATGAGCATTTACTTCATCTGTCAGCTCATATCGAACCGCTACTCGCAAAGAGGGGAGATCTATTTCTATTAGGAGCACTTCTTCCGTGCCGAATAACAACGCGTATGGTGTTGTATTCATGGCCGTCTTGAACGTTGTTCGGTATGTCCAGAGAGTTTCATGCAGCCTTTCGTGCCAGTCTTTTTTATTTCTGGAATCTGTTTTCTTTATAATCTTTATCAAGGTCTTGTTAAAAGCTTCAGCTAGACCGTTGGCCCGATAATTATAGACCGAAGAGTATCTCCAATTTATTTTATGCAGCTGTGAAAAGCAGCTTATTTTATGACTCCTATAAGCTTGCTCATTATCCAAGATTATCCGTCACGGAGTGCCGAACCAATAGATAACATGGGTTCTGAAGAAGTGGAGGATATACTCCGTCTTCACCTCCCTTAGTGATATTGCTTCTGGCCACTTAGAGAAGTAGTTGGTCATGGCCAATATAAACCGATGTCTTTTGAACGATACTAGTTCAATAGGGCCAATTATATCGGTTCCCTACATTTCGAACGGCCAGCTAGCTACTGTTGGGTGTAGCGGTTTGGATGTTGGAGGATGAAGTCCCCGTGAATTAGGCACGAGTAACACTGCTTTGCATATTCGTGGCAGTCCTGAATCATCGTAAGCCAATAATAACCCATTCTTTTTATCTTCAGCTTCATCCTTGGTCCAGCTTGGTGAGAACCGCAAAGTCCGTCGTGAATTTCTTTGACGACTTTCTTTACTTCCTTCGGCCCCAGGCATCTTAGCCATAGACCGTCGAACGATCTCTTATATAGAGTATCATAGACGAGGGCAAAAGACAAAGCTCGTTTCATGAGCTGATGTCTAAACGATGCATTTTTGGACGTTCGTTGGGATTTGAAGTAGTCTATAAATCCTTCCCTCCAATCCTTGACCTTTTCTTTGTCCTCTATTTGAAGGGCTACTTGTTCGGTCACTTTTTTTCCTTCGGGTGGCTCTATCAGGTCTTCCAAAGATATATCCGTTGGCGCGAGATTCCTGCGGCTTTGCACAATGATCCTTACGTCATCGAGGTCTTCATCGGCCAATTCCTTAGGCAATTTGGCCAATGCATCCGCCTTACTGTTTTCCACTCACGGTATATTCTCCACGATGTAGGAAGGGATTTGTGTCAGCAGTTGCTTCACTTTTTCGCCATACTTTATCAGCTCTGGCTTGCATGTCTCATAGTCGCCATTACTTGGCTAACGATCAGCTGGGAGTCTCCATATATGAGGAGGTCTTTGATTCCCATATCGATAGCGATCTCGAGACCTGCTATCAAAGCTTCATATTCGGCTTTGTAATTAGTCCTTAGCTCTGTTAAGGAGAGGGCGTAATGTAATATCTCTCCTTGCGGAGTCACAAAGATAAGGTTTGCATTGACGGGCGAACGAAGAACACTGCGTTGGTCTCGTTCTCAGTGTCTCTACCAAAAACCAGAATAGAATTAGATGGTCCAGGCTTATTGTTTTCTTTCTGGGGTTGCCCCGAGTAGACTATTTCTTCGTCTTCTTCTTCGTCTTCTTCGGTATCACTTCCAAAGATCGAGACAGTGGCGACGGACTTCTGTTTATTCTCCGGCTTACGACACCTTTCCGTATCTTTGAAGTCTGGTAGGAAGTACTTTGCATCTTCGTATTTTCGGACTTCATTTATGGAGAACGGATTTAGCTCTCCGGTGACGGTGTACTCCTAGCCATCCTTGAAATACTTCATACACTGATGCTGTGTAGAAAGGATGACGTTGTACTCGTGTAACCATGGCCTGCCGAGCAAAGCATTATAGCAAGTCTTAGCGTCAATGACATGAAATTTGACATCAATGACGAGCAGCCCGAAGCGCAGCGTCAGTATTACGGACCCAAGCATCCGTAACAACTGTGAGTGGAACCCAGAGATGGTAATTTTATCTAAGGCGAGGTGCTGAACGTTCATGCAAATCTCCTTCAGCACTTTTACATTGAGAAGCTTAACGGAAGATCCATTGTCGACAAGGATTTTCCCTATCTTGATGTTGAGGCAGTGTTCGGTGACATAGAACGGGTGATTATGTTCGCACATACCGAGGACGAGATCTTCATCGTTGAATGTAATGTCAGCCATTTAGATCTCTGCAAGTTCATCCTTCATCATCTCTATAGGGTGTTTTTTGTCACCCTATTAAGATGGGAATGCGAGCGCGCTTGTCAGGCGCATTACAGATTTCCACTGCCTAGGGTAGGCTGGGGTTTATTTATTGTGGGGATCTGAATCTCCGGCAGCCGCGGACTAAGCTGCCGTTAATTACCCCTCGCCTTTGGAGCGAGAGAACCTCCGATTGACGGGTTAAACTGGTCATGCGAACTCAACGTGCAGTGTTGTGTTTTGAAGGGGTATTGGATATATCGGGGGTCCCACAGAGTTTTTACGGGGTCCCGCTACCCGGATGGCGGGCTGGGGTTAAGGGGGATAGCAGCCCCCTTGCAGGGTGCAGGGAAGCGTCCCGTTAGAATTTTTTTTCTAACAGGGACAGTGTCGTGGAGTGTGTGTGTGTGTAAGAGAAAAGGGCATCCAAAGGGGATGCGTGGGAGAAAGCGCTCGGGCGCTAGCGTTTTGGGTGCTAGGGCGCTAGTGCCTCACGTGCCAGGCATGTGGGCGCTCGGGCGCTAACGCTTTGGGCGCTAGCACCTCACGTGCCAGGCTTTGGGAGCTCGGCGCTAGCGCTGTGAGATCCAGAATGCTAGCGCTTTGGGCGCTAGCGCCTCACGTGCCAGGCACGTGGGCGCTCAGGCGCCAGAGCGCTTTGGGCGCCAGAGCGCTAGCGCCTCACGTACCAGGTATGTGGGCGCTCGGGCGCTAGCGTTTTGGGCGCTAGCGCCCCACATGCCAAGCACGTGTGCGCTAGCACTTTGGGCGCTCGGGCGCTAGCCGCTCGGGAGGCAAAAGGGACTTGGTCCCTGCAATGGGAGTTGTACTCCCAGAAAGAAACACTTATTATTTTGTGTGTGTGTGTGTGTGTGTGTGTGTGAGGAGTTCAACTCCTAGGATATTTTGAAGCTGATGAAGGGGGCTTCTCCCCTTGAGCCCTGGATCTTCCCCAAAGTAGGGTTTCTGGAGATGGGTCTCCTTCTTCCTGTCGTTTGACCAGATCTTGGAGAAAGGGGGTGAGATTTAAAAATCTCCCCTTTTGAGATCTAATGGAAGATCCAAGCTCCTCTTTATGGGTTTTGTGGTGAAAAACTATTTAGTTTTGGAATAGGAAGAGTAAAACTCTTGATTTAATTCAAAAGAAAGAAGAAAGTTTTAGAACCTTGAGAAAGGAGAAAGAGGCACAGGCCTTAATTTTTTAGAATGAAAAAGTTGTTGAGATATTTCATTATCTTTTCCTTTATAGGCTATACACTTTACATATAGCCCCTTGGGCTTTACAAAATGGCATTTTGCCCATCCCATGGCTCATGTGCCATTTCTTTTTGCACATAAGCCATGGGCTTTACAAAAATTTGGTTTTATACCCATTTTTCTTACATTTATTCATAAAATAAAATAAAAGAAATACAACAAAATTATTTATTACAAATTTTTTTATTTTAGCATTGGGGAGGCCGGCCGCTTCATGTTCGGGCTCGACCCGGTCATTGGCCCATTTGATCTTGGCTTGGGCCCACTTGGCTTGAGGTTGACTTTGATTTTGTCTTGGTCAACCGGGGTGTAAATTTTTACCCCAACAAATTGCCCCCCATCAATAAATGCACACCACACATGAGGGGCGTGTGCATGAAATTGATGGATCTTCTTTCACGTGGAGGCGACTTGATTTGGTTCCCGCTTTTGGGAAGTTGGCACTGCCCTTTTCACGGCATGGACGGTCGGTGCTGCCTTTTTTACGACTTGGACGGTCGGTTCTGCCCTTTTTGCGACTTGGACGGTCGACTCTGCCATTTTTGCAACTTGGACGGTCGGTTCTGCCCTTTTAGCGACGTGGACGGTCGGTGCTGCCCTTTTAGCGACGTAGACGGTCGGTGCTGCCATTTTAGCGACTTGGACGGTCGGTTCTGCCCTTTTTGCGACTTGGACGGTCGGTGCTGCCATTTTAGCGACTTGGACGGTCGGTGCTGCCCTTTTTGCAACGTGGACGGTCGGTTCTACCCTTTTTGCGACTTGGATGGTCGGTTCTGCCCTTTTTGTTACTTGGACGGTCGATGCTGCCATTTTAGCGACGTGGACGGTCGGTTCTACCCTTTTTGTGACTTGGACGGTCGGTGCTGCCCTTTTTACGACTTGGACGGTCGGTGCTGCCCTTTTTACGACTTGGACGGTCGGTTCTGCCCTTTTTACGACTTGGACGGTCGGTGCTGCCATTTTAGCGACTTGGACGGTCGGTGACTTGATTTGACTTGTTCCGCTTCTTGCGGTGTCAGGGATGAAGTTGACTTGTTTCCGAGGTGAAGCTTGATTCTGCCAGGGAGGTCATTGGTTGTTTTGCTAATTTGATGTGATTTGGGTTAACATCAGTATCACTACGCTGGAATATGGTACCAGGAGCGAATCCTCATTTGCCATGAGAGGATTTGGGGATTTTGGTTTTGGTTTGGCATCAGCATCGCTACACTGGAATATGGTACCAGAAGCGAATCATCATTTGCTATGAGGAAATTTACCTCGTTCTCAGTTTAACGACTTAGGGGTCATCTGTTCCCAGTTTAACGACTTAGAGCTCATCTGTTCCCAGTTTAACGACTTAGAGCTCATCTGTTCCCAATTTAACGACTTAGAGGTCATCTGTTCCCAGTTTAACGACTTAGGGGTCATCTATTCCTAGTTTAAAGACTTAGGGGTCATCTGGATTGGAGTTTGGAATTTTGGGGTTAGGGTAGGCATCAGCGTTGCTAACACTGAAGCACATGTGCCAGGAGCAATTCATCATTTGCCTTTTCCTGTTGGGAAGCGATGGCTTAGGATACAGGTTTAGGTTCCTATCACCTGAGACTTTTCAATTTTATGAGCCGTAAGGGTCCCATAAAAGCATTTTCTCCCTACGAGTCAAAAGGATCTCGTAGGTGTACTTTCTCCTTAGGAGTCGTGGGGACTCCCAAGTGTTTTTTTCCTTCGTGAGTCGTAAGGATCCCACAAAGGTGTTTTTTTACGAGTTGTGAGGATCCCGTAAGTTTGTTCTCCTCATGTATCGTGAGGACACATGAGTGGGTCTTCCCAAATGGAGCATAAGTCTAAGGGCGGAGACCGGCTGCTGGACTGGTGATGCGGTGGGGTATGGGTATGATGAGAATTATTTAAGCCCTTGGATTGTATACGGTAGTCAATTTGGGGACTAACCGTAGGGCCGGGAGAATTTTAAGAAATTGGATTTTGGTTGGCGTCTGCATCGCTGCACTAGAACATGGTACCAAGAGTGACTCATCATTCGCCGTTTGGGGACTTGGAATTTGGATCTTATTTGGCATCAGCATTGCTGCACTGGAATAATGCTAGGAGCAACTCATCATTTGCCTCGGGAGGACTTGGGATTTGGTTTTTGGGTCGGCATCAGCACCGCTAACACTGAAGCGAAATGCCAGGAGCGACTCATCATTTGCCGTTGCCTGTTAGGGAGCGATGGCTCAGGAGACGGGTTTAGATCCCTATCACCTAAGGCTTTTCAATTTTATGAGCCGTAAGGGTCTCATAAAAGCATTTTCTCCCTACGAGTCGAGAGGATCTCGCAGGTGTATGTTCTCCTTAGGAATCGTAGGGATTCCTAAGTGTGTTGCTCCTTTGTGAGTCATAAGGATCTCACGCAGGGATTTTCTCCTCACAAGGTCGAGAGGACTTTGCGAGTGTATTTTCTCTCTTTTCACGAGTTTGTGCCCTTTCAGGTTTTCACAAACTCGCCGGCAGTCCTGCTGTTTTTACTCACGGAGCCCTTTCGGGTTTTCATCCGTGCCCGTTTTACTTGTGGACATACCGTTTTATTTTGTCGCTGGTGGGACTTTAAAAATAGTCTCATCGACAGGACTTGGGAGAGATAGGGGTCGTTTACGCCCGTGGATTGTATACGGTTTTGCAGGATGTATGATCCAGACCGTAGGGCCGGTGTGCTCAATTCTCCTGCGACTTGGAGCATTCACGCGTAGTATTTCTTGAGATATCGGCCATTGATGGGTGGCATGGGCCTTTCTCCCTCGGCACTTATTAGTTTGTAGGATCCTCCGTCGAACACTTTCTCGATGACATATAGTCCTTCCCAGTTTGGCTTGAATTTTCCCTTAGCATGTCGATTTAGGATGATCGGTCTTTTGAGGACCAACACCAATTCGCCTTTCTTGAAAGAGCGGAGACGGGTCATCATGTTATAGGCCCATGGCATTTAGGCTCGGTATAGCTCAAGATTTTGCTGCACCACGAGCCTCTTTTCTTCGAGGGCGTAAAGCTCTTCAATTCGAAAGAGCACGTTTTCCCCCTCCGTCAACTCGTGCTGAATGGCCATTCTTAAACTTGGAATTTCGACTTCGAGGGGAAGGACCACCTCCACTCCAAAAAGCAATGAGTATGGAGTGGACTGAGTTGGAGTGCGGTGCGTGGTACGATATGCCCACAACGCCTCATGAAGTTTGAGATTCCAGTCTCTCTTGTTGGCTGAAGCATTTTTCCTCAGGAGCTTGCATAGAGTCTTATTGAAGGCTTCGGCTAGCCCATTAGCTCTTGGATTATAGATGGAGGAATATCTCCAGTCTATCTTGTGCTGAGCAGGGAATCTTGAGACTCTGAAGCTCTTAAAAGAAGGCCCGTTGTCAGAAATGATTCTTCTTGGTGTACCGAAACGGTATAAAATATTATGCTGGAAGAACATCAGAATATTTTCTGTCTTGACTATTTTTAGCGGGGCAGCTTCAGCCTATCTGGAGAAATAGTCAGTTGCGGCCAATATGAACCGGTGGCCTCTGGATGACGGAGGCTCAATTGGGCCAACTATGTCGGTGCCCCAAACTTCGAAGGGCCACGATGCCACCATAGGATGCAACGGATTGGGATGCTTGTGAATGAAATCACCATGGATTTGGCAGAGATGGCATTTCTTTGCATGCTCCTCGCAATCCCTTATCATGGTGGGCCAGTAATATCCAAGACGTTTGATCTGAAGCCGCATTTTTGGGCCGGACTGGTGAGCACCGCAGACGCCTGAGTGAACTTCCTTCATAACTTTTTGGGCTTCGGCCGATGACAGGCACCTGAGCCAGAGTTGGTCATATGACTTGCGGTATAGCATGTCATTTACGAACACGTATTGGAGAGCTCTCTTCATCAGCTGAATCCTTACAGATTTTTCTTTCGGGCAGCTTGTCGTTCGGAGGTACTCTATGAAGGGTTCTCTCCAATCGGGCTTGTTTTGGATGATCGAAGCTTCTTCGGCAGGATTGTTCTTTTGCTCTACGCTTTCTTCTTCATGCAAAGATGCTGGAGGTAGAATTTGCCGGCTTCTGACTGTGATTAGAATTTCGTCCATGTCAGGATCAGCTAGCTCCATGGCTAAGCGAGCGAGTACGTCAGCCTTTCCTTTCAATGATCTAGAGACTCTCATTAGTTCAATGTGAGTGAACCGTTTTATGAGTTCCACCACTCGGCTTCTGTACCGAGCTAACTCGGGTTTGTATATGTTATAGTCGCCGCTTACTTGGTTGATGACAAGCTGGAAGTCCCCGTAAACCCATAGCCGAAGGATTTCCATTTCTATGGCGAGCTCCAGACCAGCTATCAGAGCTTCATACTCAGCTTCATTGTTTGTTCGAGGCTCGGTGAGAGTGAAAGAACGCCGTAGGGTTCCTATTGATGGAGTGATGAACACCAATCCAATCCCTGCTTTTATCTCCGGAATACTTGATTTACTGGAGGTCCTTATTGATGAGGCTCCATCGAAGTAGAGCTCCCACCATGGCTCATCTTCCTCGAGGTGCAGCACTTGTTCGTCAGGTAACTCACAATTTAGCGGCGACTCTTCTAGTATAGGATGAGCGGTGAGGAAGTCTGCAAGAGCTTGCCCTTTCACTGCTTTCTGAGGAGTATAAACTATGTCAAACTCGAGTAGCACGACGGCCCATCTTGACATTCTACCGGCTAGGCTTGCTTGGGTCATTAAGTGTTTGACAGGGTCGACCCTAGAGATCAGCATAACTCGATGAGCGAGCAGATAGTGTCTTAGCTTCTTCACAGCGAACATCAGAGCCAGGCATTGCTTTTCGATCGGGGAATAGTTGTGTTCCGCCCCGACTAAAGTTCGATTGAGGTCGTAGAGGGAATTCTCTTTTCCTTCCTCATTGTTCTGGGCAAGGAGCGCACCGAGTGACTCATCTAGCGCGGCAGTGTAGAGAATCAGCGGTTTATTTGGAATGGGAGCGGCTAGCACTGGAGGGTGCAACAAGTACTGCTTGATGCTTTCGAACGCCTCTTGACATTCGGCAACCCAGACAAAGAGAGCTCCTTTCTTCATGAGCTTTGAGAAAGGGCTACATCTTCCCGACAGATTTGAGATAAACCTTCGTTTATAAGCAAGCTTGCCTTGAAAAGATCTTAGCCGTGTCAAATTTTTCGGAGGGGGCAACTCCATGATGGTCTTTATCTTTGATGGGTCAACTTTGATCCCTCGATGTCGGACTATGAAACCCAGGAATTTTCCCGACGACACGCCAAAAGCACACTTCAGAGGATTCATTTTCAGATCGTACTCCCTCAGTCTAGTGAGAACGGTCCTAAGATCTTGGATGTGATCGGCCTTGGCTTTAGTCTTGATGACCAGATCATCAACATAACATTCGACGACTTTATGAATTAGGTCATCAAAGATATTGTTCATTTCCCTTTGGTATGTAGCACCTGCATTCTTCAGTCCGAACGGCATCACTTTGTAGCAGTATATTCCGATCGGGGTTCGAAATGCTGTGCGTTTCTCATCCTCAGGCGATATCTTGATCTGATTATATCCAGACGAGCCATCCATAAAGGTGAACAACTCGTAATTTGAGGTGTCATCGACCATCATTTCCATGACCGGTAGCGGGAAGTCGTCTTTAGGACATGCCTTTTTGAGGTCCCTAAAATCAACACAAACTCGGATCTGCCCATTTCTCTTCTTCACTGGGACTATGCATGCGATCCAGTCCGCATATTTCTCTTCCCTGGTGAAGCCGGCATCGATGAGCTTCTTAGTTTCCTCGATAACCTTTTCTTCTAGTTCCCTTCTCATCCTTCGAGGAGCTTGTTTGACTAGCTTAGCATCAGGAGATATAGCCAGTTTATGCACGACCACTTCAGGGAAAAGGCCAGGCATTTCTTTGTATGTCCATGCGAAGCAGTCAACGAACTCATGCAGCAGGGCAATTATCCTCTCTTTCATTTCCTCTGACAAGAGTGATCTGATGTAGGCCGGCCTTGGATTATCGGGCGTTCCTAAGTCAATCTCGGTTAGCTCGTCAAAGGTTGCTTGTCCGCCATCTTCGAGCTCTTGAGGAGCTTCTTCTTACTCGGCTATCTCATCATCATCATTTGATCTTTCGATGGCTTCACCAACATGGATAATGTAGCATGCCTTGGAATCAGGTTGAATGAAGCCTATGCCCCGTCTATCTGGAATTCGTCCATCAATGAGTGCTCGGACCTGGGGCGGATGCCATAGCCCTTCATAAAACTTTGCTTTGGACTCCGTTTGATATAACCGGCATCCGCACCTTTTGAAATATTCCCGCATCTCGGGTGCATAGTATCTGGGATTGAGGACGGCTCTTATGCCTCTCTTATAGGGAAGGTACGCGACAGACAAATCGTCCGGGTGCACAACGGGGTTTAACCCATAAAACAGGATGCCCTTCTGTCCACTTTTCCTCCCGGGAACGTAGAAAGTTTTCAGCTGGTCTACAGTGGAGACTGACAATGCATCGAGCTCTTTGCACATCCGTTCCAGCACCCTTGTGATGGCCAAAGACCCTTCTGCAATTTCGAAAGTCTCTCGTAATTTTGCTTGTTATATGGGGGTCCAATCTGCACAGCTGTTGCAAGGCAGGTCCTCTTCCTCCGACTCTTCAGTGTCGCTGCCAAGATGAGGGCGGACTTTGCTGCTAGATGGGCCTTCAGTATCAGATTCGTCCGTATCGCTACCGAAACGAGGGCGAGTTTTACGGAAGGACGGACCTCCAGCGTCGGACTCATCAGTGTCACTGCCGAAACGTGGACGCACATGGGGGTTTCTGCTTTTGAAAGTGACAGCCGGCTCAGACTTGCTTTTGAGTTTCGGGGCTGTTCTATCTTTAGTCAGCTGTGGCTCAGCACTTTGGAGGTTCACAAAGTACCGAGAATCTTCATATCGGACTTCATGCACACCGAACGACTGGATGTCTCCGTCAATGCATCTTTCTTCGCCTTTTTAGTATACTACATGCATTGATGGAGAGTTGACAGAATGATGCCGTAATCGTGGAGCCACGGCCGCCCAAAGAGAATTTTATAAGACGTGTCAGCGTCGATCACGTATATCTTAGCTTCGGTCTACGGATCTCCAAAGTTGATTGGCAGAGCTATGGACCACAGAACTTTCTGGCAATTTTGGTTGAAGCCTTGAATGACAATCCTTTCTCTTGAAAGGTATCGGGCATCCATTGACAAACTCTTCAGAGTCCGCAAGTTCATGATGTTCACTGAGGATCCCGGGTCAATCAATATGCGATTAATCCGATCTCCATCGCTATACCCGGTCACGTAGAGCGACCGATTATGCTCAGCCGTTTCCAGTAGCAAGTCTTCATCCTTAAACGTGACTGCGGCAGCATGCAGAACGTACTGGGCTTCTTTCATATTAATTTCTGCAAAGCGAGCCTGATACTGCTCGGGGTTCTATAGAACGTGAATGAGAACCTCTCTAAGCTCTTTAGATAGGACCAAGGCATCGTAGATGCTCTGGAGAGACGGGAGCTTTTGGAGATGAGCCAATACATTGTAGTCCACTGAGAAAGGACTTGAGTTTTCATTAGCCAGTTCTCTGCCATCTTCCTCATTAGCCGCCTATTTTTCCTTTCCTTTCGGGGCGTTTCCCTGATTTTGCGGTAGAGCCCTGCCGCTTCTGAGCTGGATTCGTTTGGCCTTTGTGGTGAGCTCCTTGTCCTCTTCAGGAAAATAGAGCTCCTCCTCGGAGTCGCTGCCAAGATGGATGGCGTAGCATGTCACTATAGGGATCTCTTTATTGGAGTCTTCTTATAACTCCTCCAGAATTTCGGTCGCTTCTATAGGAAGGAACTCCATCAATTGAATCAGAGTTCTTTCTTTCTGTTCATAGTCTTCGAGAGAATCGATATATTTTTGAATGGTCGATCTCCCTGCAGACTCTTTTTTGTGCCGAGTTGCACTTTTCTTCTTCTTGAGCTTCTTGGATTTTGAGCCTGATGGAGCCGCAATGGCCGCTTGTCACGACCCGAAATTGGCACGTGACGGCCCTAATACTACGCACCGTCTACAGGCGTAACGCAGTAAAAGAAAGCCAAAACCCAGAAATCTAAACCATTAAAAGACGAGAAAAGATAAGAAACATTGTTTAAACTTTTGAAAATCTCAAGTATAAATTCTTTAAGTCCAATTTACTTTCTTGAAAATTTCGGCAGTACCTCCTTTGTAAAAACCAACCCCAAAAATGGGTACAACATAAATATAAAGTAAAGCATCCCCAACGGGAGCAAATCCACGCCCAACGGCGGAAAACAACCACCATAACAGATATACGACGCCGTAGCGAAGAAATAAAAGATGATAGAAGTAAAACTGCATAAAAGACATCCAAGTCACCAAATAATATACAATATCGTCCTCACCAAGTCTCTAAGTCAACATGAAAATAGTAGATGGAGAGTACAAGGATACGACGAATATACAATACAACAACGAATAACCACAAAACCCACCTAAGCAAACTGCACACTATGAGCTGATGCGGTATCCGCAGCAAAAGATGATAAGATAGATGAATAGCCTGCCTCGACTACTCTGGGGAACAACCTGCAAACACTGTGGCACAACGGGGGGTGAGTTACCAACTCATGAATAGTAAATAATATATGCAGGTAATCGCAAGTATGCACGTACAGCGCGAATCTAACATAAGCAACTAATAGCAACAAAAGTCATATGAGTGCAATAGTCATCAAAGGTACACTAGCAAGTATCACTAATACATGAAGCAGTAATATGACAATCTGTATGCAACAATCATGTAAGGTACTCTATCAGGTACAACTAATACATGAAGCGATGATATGACAATATATATATGCAACAGTCATGAAAGGTACTCTATCAGGTACTACTAGTACATGAAGCAATGCATATAAAGTAAAAGTATGTAAATGCAAGAGTCATGAAAGGTACTCTATCAGGTACTACTAATACATGAAACAGTGCATAAACAATAAATGTGGAGTATGGAATGAAACATGTCATTTTCACGGAATCCTGATATCGTGGTAGGATCAAAGTCCATCAAGACAATCCAAATCCCAATTTCCTCAAATCAGCTCCCAAATTGGCTCTCATATCATATAAGTCTCACAAATCCTTAATGTACAATATCGAATAAATCTCATATATCCTGAATGTACAAAATCAGCAATCTCATATATATCCTGTATCCAATATCAAATGAATCACCTATATCCAAAATCCAATATCAAATAAATCTCTAACATCCTAAATATATTTGCATGAATAAATATGATGATGCATATAAATTGATATCAATACACATATATTAGCGTCTCATTCCACTAATATTGGTGTAAAGGCATTTATAACAGCGTCCCATTCCACTGTTATATATACTTAGGAGTAAAAAGAAATATCATGAAACCAATGTGTCAAGCATCGACACAGAAATACCGATCTATCAGGTGCTGTCACTAAGACTGGTCCCCTGATAGGTACGTATCATACGCTATCCCGAAAGCTCGAGTGCCTAGCTCTGACCCTCGCCTCTCGACGCATCCATACGCACATGACTCCCGTCGGTATCCCCATGATAACCGCCGAGTCATTGGTAATGTCACCGGAAAGTATGGTTCCCCCACTAACTCATCTCCTCACTGAGATTCTTGCCCCAGGGTATCTCCGGGCCCCACCATGTACCCGCACATGGACCCCTCTGTTCCTCGCATGGGGTATATATATATATATCCGAACCGATAAATCTCATGGTAGCTGCTGAAATATCATATCAAGGGAAACCGGGTTTTTCAAATAATGCATAATTTCATGGACTCCCACGGTCCCCAAATCCAAAAAACATCATGAAAAATCCATATCTCAATGCGAAAATCCATGAATATAATATATGCAACATAAAACTGTAATGAAAGCATATAAAGGGAAAGCCGCTAATTAACTGCAATAAGTTAATATAAAATATCATGCGGTTCCTATTTTCTCCAATTCTAAATAACATCAAGTAAAGGTAAACATGTAGCTATAACCGGATATATGTGTAAACATAATGGTATAGCAAGGTATATATATCTACCTATAAGTAATGATGTAATATACCCCCTGGGTATAAGTGAAGTATGTGTGCAAGATATACCTGTAGCTATGTCATGAAGTGTGTATGTACCTATCACTAATGGTACAATACTCTATAGGTATACAGGTAACTAGCATGTAAGCATGTCAAGGCATATGTGTAAGCATGTAGGTATACATGTATGCTATATATCATATGCATAGAGAAATATGAATCAATGTCTCAATTTCTCTATCCAAACAATATTATATCTATACGGGTGTTGTGCGTGACATGATAATTATTGACGGTGTGTGTGGCATACAATCAGTCCTCGTGCAACAAGAGCCGTCAATAATATGTACAGTGTCCTAAGGGTACTAGTCTAAGCACAACAATTAATTAAGCAATAAGGTGTATGCGCAAATTCTAAATATGAAATAGAATGTGCGACAAGTCAAGTCATCTCTAGCCCAGACGTATAACTCCATGCGGGCGATTCCCATGTAGATGTTAAATCTACTCACCAGCGCTCCTGGCTAAATGAAGCCTACCACCTGTTTTCCCTTCGTCGCAGCGTCCGAAGTCACCGCCTGCGAACCTAAAATTTCAAAAATATATCACATAAGCTAAATATCCTGAAACGACGAAAAGACAACGAAACATAAGGAAAACGCCCTGAAAAATGCACTGCGCACTTATCGCATCTATCGCGCACGACATCGACCACAAACACTAACTAGGGTCGCTAAACTACGAAACACCATGCCTAGACTCCGATCGTCCCGATTGCGCAACACAACACAATAAATACGAGGAATATAATAGATATAATCTCGAAACGACTAATCGAACCCACGTCGGAAAAACCCCAAAACCTAGAAAACAACTTATCGTAATATTTCGCAGTAGAATCAAGCTAACACATTTTTAGCGAATACAAACACCTTAAAATAGCTTAACTAAGCTATCAAAACCAATTCTATATTTTTAACACTTGCAAAATAAGTTTTAGCAAAAACCTAGTAAGCAATATAACATAATTAAATAAAGTATTCATTAACAATAATTAACATTTTCTACTAGGTTAAGCTTTTCCTAATCACAAATTAACATTTCAATAAAATATTAAACACTTAAATCAAGCTTTAACCTTAACTTGAATTTCTAAAACCATTTCTAGAATTTTGAAACATGAAATTAAAGCTTAAATTAACAACTAATTAAGCTAGCATAAAGTATTAAGCAACAAAAAGAGATTAGAGTTAAGGTTTTATACCTTCAAGAACACCACTTGAATCAAGAATAAAACCAAACTTTAGCCTCCAAAATCCTCACTAGAATGAAGATCCAAGCAACTTTTGTGAAGAAGAATGAAGGTTTTGGATTTTATTTGAATTTCTATGAATTAATTTGGATTTTTCATGATTTATTTGAAGAAAAATGAGAAGAAATGAAGCAAAAATGATAAAGGGCAGCAAGGGAATGATTTTGGCTGGCCAAGGAGGAAGATAGGGTTTGTGTGGGGTTGTGTGGAATTTTCTAGAAGGAGAAAATATAATAATTTGCATAATAAAACAAAAAAAAAAGCATTATTAACCATTTTCTTTAAAAAAAATCCATTAATTCCACCAAAAATCAAGATATTTGGAGAGAAGGTTCTAAATATAATTCTAATGATTAGTTTAGCATAAAAATCCATTTGTAGTAATTTACCCGCATAAAAAAAATAATTACCACAAATAAAGTGCCTAAATAAAGCATTAAAATAATAATTTAAATAGGGAAAAATTCTATCTGAACCAAAACCTCCCATATACCCCCAAAGTTCGCGCACTAGCTTTATTTTAGCAAAACTAGGTGCCGGTAAGTTCCTACGGACGTTTGATCGAAATCGGGTTAAAACGGAAAATACCGACTATTTTGCCCTAAAACGGAAAAATTCGCAAAACGATTTCTGAAACGTTACACCGCTGGAATGGTAGGCTTCTTTTGCCTTTCTCATTCCGTCCTGGGCTCTTTCTGAAGTAGGTTTAGCATCTTCTTCGTCTTGTTAGACACGTGCTTACTCCAAGGAGGCTGCGGTGAGTCGGTTTCATTTATCATGGCAGCGGGTTCGGCTGCCTGCTCCCAGAAGGCTTCAGCTTCTGTCTGTATAAAGTTGGTGGTTGCAACTTGATTGTTCACCAACACAATTTTGGACATCTCGATCTCTCCAGCCTTGTACTGCTTCTCGACCCAGTCTTTGAAGATATAGCAATCCTTGATTGCATGGCTCTCTACTCGGTGGTATGGGCAATATAGAGGATTATCGGTCATTTTTGCTTCTTGAGATCTTTTCCACTCTGGAAATTGTAGACCTTTGTTCAAGCCATCTTTAAATATCTTTCGGACCTTATCCCTCTTGAAAGAGTAAACCTTGTTCTTTTCTGCTCTAGGGAAGGCCCTTCTCCTTCCAGCACTGGCTTTCGAGACCGGTTGGTTTTGGATTCGCCCGCCCTTCGCTTGTCTTCATTGTCGGATGTATTAAAGACATTGGTACTGCTGGAACTCCCACTTCTACGGTTGTCGTCCCGCTTGCTTTTCTAAGTCTTGTCTCTCTGAGAGTCCGGGGTGGACTCTTGCTTCAAGTGTTCCAGCATTTGGAATTTCTTGGTTAGCTCTTGAAACGTCTTGAGGCCTGCTGTACACAGGAATGGGACCAGCCAATTGCTGAGGTTCACAATGAGTAGGCTGACGGACTGGTCCTGCTCCAGCGGCGGTTCGCACTTTACCGTGAGATTACGCCATCGGGTGATAAAGTCGGTGTTGCTTTCATTCTTCCCCGGCTTGGTCCTCATAAGGTCAGCAATGGAAATTTTATCACTGACACTCATGAACCTTTACCGAAATAGAGACTCCATTTGGGCAAAGATAATGATGGACCCTTCTGGTATACTCGCGTACCAGTCAAAAGCGACACCGGTCAGGTTGTTGACAAACTGACGAAGAAGGAGCGCATCATTGCCCCCTATATTTCCGCACGATGCTTTAAAGTGGGCGACGTGCTAATTTGCATTTCCCGTCCCGTCAAATCTTCCAAACTTAGGAATGACGTAGCTGGTCAGGAACTCGATCAGATCGTACTGTGCGGGATATGGCCACCCACTACTGCCAATTTGTTTATGAGCTTCAGCTTCGGCCACCAATGTTTTAACCTTGCTGGTAACAAAATCCAATATCCGATCTTGTGTTAACGGGATAGTGTTATCTGGGGACAAGGCATCCCCAAAAGCGGAATGTGGTCGTCTTTCGTGTGGCTCGACGAATCTTGGACCTAAAGGGACAGGCATCGGCCGCTTCGGATTGTCATCATCTGGCTCATGAGTAGCGACTTGTGCTTGATTGGGAGGCACTCGAGCAATTTGAGCTGTAAGCTGCATCACAACGTTCGTTAAGTCATCAATCTTCAAATAGAGCTTGGCCATCTCTTTATCTTTGCTCCGGAGCTGTTTTCGAAGTTCTTGAAGCAGCTCTTGCTATGCGGTCCTGGGGCGGAAAGTTGGCTCTTCCTCGCTGTCCGAGCTTGATTCTGCATGGACCGAGGGGTCTTTCTACCTATCGTCCTCATCGAGAGGGTTTTCATCATCCAGCGGATGCGCCTATTCTTGGGAAGCGGCAACCATATTCAAGCCAGATTGGGCTTGGCATGTGGTGGCCCCATCCATGCTTTTGCTGCGAAGGTTGTCGCTGAGGCGCCCGCCCGCCATATAGACAGTATGGATAATATATCGAGCCGTCTTTTTATTATCGGCGGCTGATTTCATAGATCGCTGTCTTAATTCCCCCTCCCCCCCCGCTTCGGTAGCGGGCGGTCGATTGAAGGTGGCTAGCCTGACCATGTTTTTGATTGGCGCTGGCGCTTCTTTTCTGGATTTGCCCTACTGCTTTCGCGCGGTACAGAGCGCCTGATAGACTCTTGAAGAGACAGTGTCATACTTTTTCTGTTGGGGCAGGGACATGTCTCTTTGTAGCAACGTTCGGACCGCTGTCTTCTTGATTCTGACGGTCATGGCATTTTTCTGAACCTACTTCAGAGGTTCGAAGGAATTGCTGATTTTTACGGCCGACTCAGCCGTCGTCGCAGGATGACTCTGCTCCTGGAATCTCAAAAGATTCCCCCTGGCCGGAGTCCTGGCCCTCCTGTTGGCTCGATACCTAAGCCGCTTCTATCTCAGCTTTTCTGTTTTGAGCACTTGGCTGGTTACGGCTCTTCGGGAAGCCTCCGTAGACCGATTGATAGAGAGGCCATAGGGGACGCCCGATCGTGCATTTGTTGGAGTCATCGCCTGAGCTCGTTCGCAACGTTTGATGTTTCCCTTTGTACCGGAAGTCTAGCCCCCAGCTCACGCACCAGAGAGTCATTCAAACACCATCTTAAGTTTCGGTTGAGATGCCTTAGTGATCACAACATTCGGCCTCTTATCCCTTGAGACCGGCTTGGCCATCTGTTTTGCCAGGACTTCTGCCAGATGAGCACTTCCGGCAGGGTAGATGACGACGAAACCAAACTGGCGGGGCAGTTCCTCCCACTGTCGACTGAGGCTTGCGGGGAGAACTACACGAGCGTTGATATTGACCATGTACGGAATCGGGGTCGCGTTGGAAGCTGAATTCGTCTTGGGAGACATTGTCGTTGAAAGTTGGTTGCTGCACGGAAAAAACATTATTTCAGTACTAACATCGACATATATGTTAAATGAGTTCGCATGAACGCTTCACCCGAGATATGGGAGGAGAGATTAGTCCCACTGGGCGTGCCAGAATCTGTAGGGTGTTTTTCGTCACCCCATTTAGATGGGAATGCGCACGCGCTTGTCAAGCGCATTACAGATTCCCCCTACCTAGGGTAGGCTGGGGTTTATTAATTGTGGGGATCCGAATCTCTGACAGCCGCGGACTAAGCTGCCGTTAATTACCCCTCACCTTTGGAGAGAGGGAACCTCCGATTGACGGGTTAAACTGGTCATGCGAACTTAACGTGCAGTGTTGTGTTTTGAAGGGATTTTGGATATATCGGGGGCCCCGCAGAGTTTTTACAGGGGTCCTGCTACCCGGATAGCTGGCTGGGGGGCAAGGGGGCTAGCAGCCCCCTTATGGAGTGCGGGGCAGCGTCCCGTTAGAATTTTTTTCTAACAGGGACAGTGTCGTGGAGTATGTGTGTGTGTATGTAAGGGAAAAGGGCATCCAAAAGGGATGCATGGGAGAAAGTGCTCGGGCGCTAGCGCTTTGGGCGTTAGGGCGCTAGCGCTTTGAGCGCTAGCGCTTTGAGCGCTAGCGCCTCACATGCCAAGAACGTGGGCGCTCGGGTGCTAGCGCCTTGAGCGCCAGGGCACTAGCGCTTCACGTGCCAGGCATGTGGGCGCTCGGGCGCTAGCACTTTGGGCACTACCGCTTTGAGAGCTAGAGCACTAGCGCTTTGGGCGCTAGCGCCTCACGTGCCAGGAACGTGAGGCGCTCTGGCGCTAGCACTTTGGGCGCTAGCGCTCTTAGCGCCAGAGCGCTAGCACTTTGGGCACTAGCGCCTCATGTGCCAGGCACGTGGGCGCTCGGGCGCTAGCGTTTTGGGTGCTAGCGCCCCACGTGCCAAACACGTAGGCACTAGGGCATTAGCGCTTTGGGTGCTAGCGTTTTGAGCGTAAGGGCGCTAGCGCTCTGGGTACTCGGGAGGAAAAGGGGACTTGGTCCCTGCAATGGGAGTTGTTCTCCCAGAAAGGAACACTTAATATTTTGTATGTGTGTGTGTGTATGTGTGTGTGTGTGTGTATGAGGAGTTAAACTCCTAGGATATTTTGAAGCTGATTAAGCGGCTTCTCCCCTTGAGCCCTGGATCTTCCCCAAAGTGGGGTTTCTGGAGATGGGTCTTCTTCTTCTTCCTGTCGTTTGGCCGGATCTTGGAGAAAAGGGGTGAGATTTAAAAATCTCTCATTTTTTAGATCTAATTGAAGATCCAAGCTCCCCTTTGTGGGTTTTGTGGTGAAAAACTATTTAGTTTTGGAAAAGGAAGAGTAAAACAATTGATTTAATTCAAAAAAAAGAAGAAGGTTTTAGAATCTTGAGGAAGGAGAAAGAGGCACGGGCCCTAATTTTTGAGAATGAAAAAGTTGTTGAGATATTTCATTATCTTTGCCTTTATAGGCTATACACTTTACATATAGCCCATTGGGCTTTACAAAATGGCATTTTTCCCATCCCATGGCTCATGTGCCATTTCTTTTTGCACATAAGCCATGGGCTTTAGAAAAATTTGGTTTTATGCCCATTTTTCTTACATTTATTCATAAAATAAAATAAAATGAATACAACAAATTTATTTATTACAATTTTTTTTATTTTAGCATGGGGAGGTCGGCCGCTTCATGTTCGGGCTCGACCCGGGCATTGGCCCACTTGACCTGGGCTTGGGCCCACTTAACTTGAGGTTGACTTTGATTTTGACTTGGTCAACCGGGGTGTAAATTTTTACCCCAACAATCTCTTCTGCATCTTGGAACTAATCGGGCTCTTGTAGCGTCTTGATCAGGGAATCTCATGTTTCTTTGGACAGGAGGAGAGCATCCAATATGCTCAGTTGCAAGGGTATTTTCCTCAAATATGCTAGGACATTGTAATCCACCTAGTTTTTTCTAGGCGGGTCCTTTGCTACGAGATCGTTGACTGCTTCTTCGTCAAGGGAAATTTTCTCAGGGATTTTCCCTTTCCCCTTTATCTCTTTTATTCGAACCTTTGTTTATAGGTCCGAGATTCTTCTCAGGCAACGTGCGGTTACGCAGCTGAATATTCTCGCAGTTCTTCTCCTCCTTTTCTTTTTCGGAGGGGAACCTTTGAAGAGAAGGTTGAAGGACATTTCATCCTCAAAATCGCTCCTAAACATAAGAGCTGGAGGTTTTCCTTCATCCAAACTGGTACCAACCATATAACAGTTGCCAGATGTTTCTTCAGGCGTGTTCGTCTGGATATTTTGACGTCGACGAGCACGCGTTTCGCGCTTCATCCTCTTGAAGTGATTTTGATAAGCAACGTATCCTTTCCACCACTTCTTGAAGACACTGCATTCTTCGGTGGGGTGGATGACCTTCCAATGATATAGGCAGTAGTTTGGGCATGCATCTTCTCCATCAAGGCATATGACCCCAGGAGTGTTCCTTACGAGAGGTAGCAGCTTCATCCCCATTGATAGGGCTTTGGCAATCCGCTTCTCTGTTTTGATCCTGCTCTTATTTGTAGAAGGTGTGCTTTGGTTTGGTTGTAGTACTTTATGACTCATCCTTGCCGCAACTTCTTTGTCCTGACGCTGACGCTTAGCTTTTTCGTATAAGGATATCTCGCGTTCTCGGTCAACTTTGCCTTTTTGAAAGGCTTCGTTTAACAGCATATCGATCGAGTCTTCTGGCAGTTCTGGGGATTTTAGCGTTGATTCTTCCCCCAGTTCCTTTGCGTTGTCTTCTGACGCTGAGGGAGTTTCTTCATCATATAACGATGAATGGGAGATCATGTGGCAACTTGCTACACGGTCTTCAATGTCTTTTGATGAGTTATTTTCCTTATCGATGTCACTATCTTTGTTCTCAAGAATATGCTTGAGGAACTCTTCGAGCGTGACTGGTGTTCGCGCCTTCTGGTTATACTCCTCCAGCGTGTCGATATATTTTTGTAGATCCGTGCGCTTGTCGTCATACTCGGCAAGCTGCATGTGCTTCTCGGTCTTCTTCTTTTTCTTAGAAGACTTCGAAGGCTTGACTTGGGGGTTTTACCCCTCTTCAATAATTTTCGGCGTGGGACATAGTTTCAGCATCCCTTTAATGATTTCGGGGTCAAGTGGGCTTTTCCACCCGACTGTCGAACATGCTTGTAGATCCTTCAGCATTCTTTCGGTTTTTGCTGAAAGAACGACTTCCCATAGAATTTCTTCCACGGGTGAGCATGATGCCCCCTGGGCATCCATCTTTTTGGGAGTATGCTTTTAGGGTGGGTTTACCTTCCAGTTATCAAACAACACGAATTTTCCCTATTGATACCGGTCTTCGACCCAATTCTTGAAGACGTAGCAATTTTCAATTGGGTGGCTCACCATTCTGTGATAGGAATAGTAAATAGGGTTGTTGACATTGCCGGGTTGCGGTAGACGCCGCGGGTCTGGCAATGTGATGAGTTTATTACGCACTGCCAATCAAATAGTCTCCTCGTCTTGTCGCGGGGAAACGAGTAAGTGCGTCCTAGTCTTTCCTCTAAGGATGGGCATGGACGCACATTGTTTTAGCGGGCAGTCGATTTTGGGTCGCTCTATTTTTGTTGCGTATTGGCAACGAATTACCCTTGTTATTTCGAGGGTCCTTATTTGAGGAGGAAGGACCGTGGCCCATCTGGTCCATTTGGGCCAGTTTATCTATCAGAGCCTAGAAGGTGGGTAGTTTGAAAAATGTCATGAACTGTGACACAGTCGTTTAAGGATCTAGGGTCCCGATGAACATGCCCACAACGGGAGATTCTTCAATGCGCTGTTCGCACATAGACCATAGGTTCCGCCACCGAATCGCGTATTGGACCCACCCAGGTTTCTCTCGGCTTTACCCTGTCATTGATTAATGCCGTAATTAGAGTGTGTTCGATCGCGCTGGAGAAACTCTGTGCGAATAGCAGTTCTATCTCTGTGAATGTTTTTACGGAGTGATTTAGGAGCTCCGAGTACCATTCAAAGGCCGTTTCTGACAGGTTGCCAACGAACTGGTGAAGCAACAGTTTGTTATTGCCTCCAGTGTTTCCGCACAGAGCTCTGAACTGCGCGACGTGCTGGCGAAGGTTGCCTGTCCCTTTTTACAAATGAAACTTGGAAATCGTATATCACGGCGGTTATTTGATTTGACCATACCAGTCTGGATATGGTCGCCCAGTTCTGACGATTTGGCCAGCAGCTTCATTAGCTTGATGAGCTCTTATTTGTTGAACAATGTAATCATCAAGGGCGGCCTTGGAGATCGTTTCCTCCTTGGCTGCTGATAAGGACGGAGGAAAGTTTGATGTTTCCCCCCTTTCATCCGTGACGATTATCGGCGGATTTTTGACCGGGGGTTCTGGTTTTATCATCATGCTAACTATGTCTTAGAACATGAGAGCCATTTGCATTATGTTGGCAGCTTATTCAGCGGCTTCTTTGTCCTTTCTCTTGAGCACCCTTTGCAAAAACTCTGTATCGGTCTCTTGCTCTAGGAGCTGTTCGGCCTCATTGCCCGGACTTTTTTTCTGTCCAGTGAGTGCCGTCATTTTGTTCAGCATTTCTTGGAGCTTTTGTTGTTACTCCTGAGCCTTTGTTAGCGATCGAATTTGTGGTCGGTGAAGCACTGAAGCACGGCTCCCTTCTTGTCCATTGATCACATAGATCTATGGACGATAATGCTCCCAGACTTAGGGCGTTTAGATCCATCGCCTTTGGAATATTCTGCGGGCGGTAGAGTTTTCTCCAGTCTCTTTCTTTTATGAGAGATTAGAGTTGAAGGAACCGTTATGACAGGCACCTGCTTAGAAGAAGTCCTCTGTTGTATGGCGGAGGAGTGGTCTTTTTCTTGTCGAGCCTTCTATTTCTTTGGTCGACGAGAGTGGTTTTTGTCAATCACAAAGTCCTGGACTTTTCGTCAGACCCTATGAATTTGTGAGGAGAGCCGCTGATGAGGCCGCTCCGGGTTTTCCTGCACGGTAACTTTTGCAGGTGGGGGAGATTTCTTTAACACCGCCTTTGGAGAGTTTTTACACACCCTCCTAAGCGGTTCAAAAATGTTCCCAATTGTAATAGCAGTTGTTTCCCCCAATAATAAAAGAGCAAGGCTCTATTCAAAATTTGAAAAGAGGCAGCGCCTCACCTGCCCTGCACAAAGGCGCCGGCGCCGAAGGTTAAATACTCTGAGGCAGAGCGCCTCACGTGCCTTGCACGAGGGCGCCGGGGCCGAGGGTTAAAAACTCTGAGGCAGCACTTCACGTGCCCTGCACGAGGGCGCCAGTGCTAAGAGTTAAAAACTCTTAGGCAGCGCCTCACGTACCTTGCACAAGGGCACCGGCGTTAGAACTAAAAGTTTTCTGCCATTGGATTAAAAATCCAACGGAGATGATAGATCATCAAAATACAGAATTAAATTCTGTTGAGGAAATATTCCTCGAATCTTTCTAAACAAGAAAGATTGCTCTCTGTAAAATAGAGCACCGTTGGAGTAAAAATTCAATGGTGATTAAAAATCACCAAGCTACAGAATAGGCTCTGTGTGGGGAAATATTTCCCTAATCTTGTTAAAAACAAGAAAAATATCTTCTGTAAAACAGAAGTCTTTGGATCAAAAATCCAACGGTGGATAAAATCCCCAAATCAATTAAGATCTCTTAATGAGAGATTTCTTTAACTAAATCAACAAACTTGCCTCTCCTATATAAAGGACCCAAGACTTCAAGTCTTAAACAGCGAAACCCCCCTCCTATAAACTTCAAGTTCAAAATGAAAAGCAAGCAAAAAAAAGTTTTAAGAGAGAAGAAGGAAGAAGAACTTTTTTGAAGGTAAATAAAAGTAATAGAGATCAGATGATCTCATCTGCATAGCTAAGGGTTTAACCCTCATAAAAGAATATAGTTCTTTTCCTGGATCTGAGATCTAAGAGACAAGTCTCCCATAAATGAGAATTTAATTCTCATGGGGATGAATTTGTTCTTGGGGATCGAAGATCCAGAGAAGAACAGAAAATTGAACTCTTCAGAACATAATACACAAAGAAAAAGAAAAAAAATCAGCGCCAAGCGCCTCGGCGCTGCTTAATAAAATGTGCTTAGCACTCAGTGGTTGGCGCTCAATGCTAAGCGCCTCACGTGCCCCTCACGTGGGCACCGCTTACTAAAGAGTGCTTAGCACTCAATGGTCGGCGTTCAGCGTCAAGCGCCTCACGTGCCCCTCATGTAGGCACCGCTTAATTAAGTGTGCTTAGCACTTAGTGGTTGGCGCTTAACGCCAAGCACCCCCTTCACGTGGGCGCTGCTTAATAAGGAGTGCTTAGCACTCAGTGGTTGGAGCTCAACGCCAAGCGCCCTACGTGCCCCTCACGTGGGCGCTATCAGCATAAAGTGCTCTGCACTCATAAACCGGTATCCAACGCTTGGCGCTTAGCACTAAGCGCCTCACGTGCTCCGCACGTGGGCGCCATAAAGAGTGTTTAAAACTCCATAAAAAATCAGAATAAAAAAAGGGAAAAGCGAGATAAAGTGTGGGCGTCAGAACCCATATGGATGCTTAGCATCGTTGGCATAGAAAGGGGACCAAGCCCATGCAAGTGTTTAACACTTTATTCAAAAATGAAATGACTGGGCTGAGCCTAAGTTTGGCTAAACTCCTAATCAACCGAGCACGTGGGCTCTTTATTTTCCAGAGTGGTCTTAGTCCCAAACAAGACTACCGAGCTTCTGACGAATATTCATTGGTTCTATGGTACATCTCCCCACACCTCTGATATATGTCGTTGTAATTCATCAATGTCGTCAGAGAGGTGGCGGGTCCCAATAACCAACAATTCCTTGGACCGCAACGTCCTTAAACAAGCTATGGACCGCAACATCCTTAAACTAACACAATAGAGCCCAAATGCTCTTTTGATGGGTCTGAACGATCCCAAAATCTTGTTAAGTAGATCTTAGCCTAAAATTAGACTAACGTATCTTCAACAAACATTTAATTTGAACTTAGTCTCAAACAAGATTAACGTTCCTTATATCAACCCAAACCCAAATCTAAGAATATACGGATTTGGACGAATCCACGCCCTACGAGCGACAACATAAATTATTCTCCGTATACAATCCACAGGAAAACAAAAATAAAACAAACACACACGACACGAAGTGACCTTCTGGAGTATGAGAAAGTGGTTACCTCTACGCGGTAATGTAATTAACTGCGGGGGCTTGCGCCTGCAGGGAAGAGCGTCCCGACAATCAAAAACCCCTCGTAAAAGAGGGGGAATCTGACAAAGTCTGCTACAATGGCCGCATCCATCCAAACCTCCGATACACGATGCCATAAACTAGCTTGGTATCTTCGGATAGGTGGACGGATAAATCCAAATAGTATCTGCCCCAAATTCAGGCAAGACGTCTGTCTTTCCGGTTTTCGGCGGTAAACAGATTCTGGCACGCCCGGTGGGACCTTTTCCTCTTTCCACTCCACACTTCGTGTGTCGTGTTTGTGAACGAATCGTGGTTTAATATGGTTGCCCCTGGATTCGAGGTACTAAGATTTGGTGTCTTTCTCCATGCAGAAAAGGAGATATCAATGGCCTCTAGTTGCGCAAACTGCGACAACAACTCCCACTCTATCCCCACCGGAGGAGTGACTTATGGGCCCCAAGCGGCCTCCATCTTTGCAATGCCAGTGGAGCAGGTGACTCAGGCCACCACTGGATTGTTCTTCGGGACCATGCTCCTGCCAATGAGCTTCAATGCTTCAATCCCATCACGAGAGGCTTCAAAGAAGTCGGTCTTCGATCGGCTTGCAACTACCACAGCCCCTCTCAATGGGTCATCAAATTCCAACGCCTTGGTCTTTGACAGACTGGGTCAGAGATCCAGTAGGCCTGCAAAGAGGCCTACAATAACTGAAGGGGTTATCCCGAAACGGATAGCCATTCCTGTTCCGACAAACGAAGTCGTCAAAGGGGCTTCTATTGCTAAGGTGTCGGTCTTCGCAAGACTGGCCGTTCCAACTCCTGCTGCAGGCGAGGCCGTTAAAATTTCTCCCCCTTCCAGAAAGTCTGTCATCGACAGATTGACCATTCCCTCTCAGTGGACGTCAGTCTTCGACAGGCTGACACCGACAGCAGCCTCTCATCAAAGCAGGGGGCATAACGAGGTCGCTTCCACAACAGAGGTGGTCCCGTCTGCACGACGTGCTCGACGTCGCCACTGGCTATGAGTGAGGAAAGCTGGGGGAAGTTCCCCCTCTGGACTTACCCCACCAGCTCCAACGGTGGAAATTGACGCTGATGTTCCAACTGGGAACAACTTAGAGCTGCTCAGGAGGGTGCGCAAGAAATCTCCAACCGCTGTACTGAAGAAGTCTCCTCCGCCTGTTGAAAACACAACGCAGGCAAAACCAGAACATCCTCCTCAGTGGCTGTCCTCCAAAATCCACAAAGTCTAGCAGAAAGTCCAAGACTCTGTAATTGACAAAGATTACTCTCGCCGGCTGAAGAAGACGAAGGCTCGACATGAGGAAGACCATCCCTTCGTCGTACCACGGAAAGTATCATCTGTGTGGGTGCCTATTGCAATGGCCCCCTCAACCTCGACCTCCTATAAGAGGAGAAGGCCAGAGATGATCCCCATGCCGGTATAAAATATCAAAGGCAGTGGACCCAACTGCCCCAAGTCTAGGGGCATGGTAGTGCACACGGTGTACATGTCTTCCAGCAAAGAGGAAAGTCGTACTTCCGTAGGTCATCGACCACTTACACGATCTGTGACAAAAGCTTAGAAGAAACAATAAAACCTCCAGAAGATGTTGACAAGGATGGCCGCGCTCACAGGGCAGAAAGAAAGCCCGGAAGTATCGTCTGAGCAGCGCCATGATCAGGAGACCAATACGGAGTTCCTGCGGAGGGTACTAGAAAGAAAGGATAAAGAAGCTGCAGAGCAAGCCGCTAACATGAAGAAGATGGCGCTCCTGTTCCAAGATATGGTCGGGATGATGATCCACCCGGACCCTCCAGCCGAAGACCCTCCAATAATCGTTGAAGATGACAGAGGGGAGACGTCAAACCCTCTTCCGGCTCTATCAGCAGCCAGAGAAGAGACGATCTCTAAAGCTGCCCTTGACGCCTATATAGCTCAACAAATACGAGCTCATCAGGCAAGCGAAGCGGCTGGCCAAGTCGTCAAGACTGGGCGACCTTATCCAGGCTAGTACGATCAAATTTAGTACCCGCCAGGATAAACGATGCCCAAATTCCATGTGTATAAGGGGACGGGCAATCCATACTAATACGTTGCTCAATTTAGAGCTTTGTGTGGTAATACCGGAGGCGACGACAAACTGCTGCTTCGCCAATTCATCGACAGCTTGGCGGAGACAGTATTTGAATGGTACTCTTAGCTCCCAAATAATTCTATCAAAACATTCACGGAGATGGAATTATTATTCACACAGTGGTTCGCGAGCGCAAGCGAGCTTACCCCGATCACAGCGTTAATCAATGCCAGAGTGAAGCCAGGAGAGACCTGGGTTCAATACGCAATTCGATGGCGTAACCTATGGTCAAAATGCGAACAACACATAGAAGAAACGCCTGCCGTGGGCATGTTCGTGGGAACCCTTGATCCCTAAGTAACTATATCCCAGTTTATGATGTTCTTCAAGCCGACCACCTTCCAGGCCTTGATTGACAAGCTGGCCCAAATGGACCTGATGGGTCATAGGTCGTCCTCTTCAAACACAGATCTTCGGAATGAAAAGGACAAAGGGAAAGCGACCTTCGTCGTCAACGCTCAACAACAACCGAGTGGCCCGAAACTGGTAGCTCGCCAAAACAACAAACCAAGATCCCTCGGAAAAAAGTTGAGACGTCCTTACTCGTTCCCCCGGGATAAAACGATGAGACTATTCGAACTGGCGGTATGCAACAGGCTCGTCACCCTGCCGGATCCGAGACGCCCACTGCAACCGGACGACATCAATAATACCAATTATTGCCCCGACCACCGAATAGTGGGCCACCCAATCGAATATTGCTACGTCTTTAAAAACTGGGTTGAAGACCAGTACCAACAGGGAAAGTTCGCGCTGTCCGAAAATTGGAAGGTAAACCCGCCACAGCAGCACACTCCTAAAAAGGTGGATACACCTGGGGCATCATGCTCATTTGTAGAGGAAGCTCCATGGGAAGTTGTCCTCTCGGCTAAAAATAAAAGAATGCTGAAGGATCTTCAAGCGTGTCCGGCCATTAAATGGAAAAGCCCGATGGAGACCGAGATTATTGACGGGATGCTGAAACCGCGCCCAACGTCGAAAATTGGTAACAATGGACAAAACCTCCAGGCCAAGCTTTTGAAGTCTTCAAAGAAAAAGAAGAGGACCAAGAAGCACGTGCTGCTTAACGACAATCGTACGGGTTTGCAAAAATACAACGACGCACTGGAGGAATACAACCAAAAGGCGCGGACTCCGGTCACATTGGAAGAGATCCTCAAGCATATTCTTGAGAATGGAGACAGTGGCATTGATGAAGGAGACAGCTCGTCAGAAGAACCCGAGGATTACGGGGTGAGTTTCTACATGATCTCTCACTCATCGGTAAATGGAAAAGAAGCTCCTGACGTAGAGAAACTGGGGGAAGAACTATAGCCAAAATCCCTGAAACCGTCAGACGACCTGATCGACAGGCTGCTGAGCGAAGCTCTTCAAAAGAGCAAAGCTGATCGAGAACGTGAAGCGGCCATATACGAAAAAGCCAAGCGTCGGTGTCAGGCTGAAGAAGCTCCAGTAATGAGAAGGTATAAAGTATCTCAACCGGATCGAAGCGCCCCTGTCACCAGCAAGAGCAGAATCAAGATAAGAAAGCAGTTCGCCAAAGCTCTGTCAGTGAGAATGAAGCCGCCACCTTTCAAAGAAAATACTTCCGGGAGTATGTGCCCCGACGAAGTGGATATACATCCGAACTACTGCTTGTACCATCGGAAGGTCACACACCCTACCTAAGAGTGCAATGCTTTCAAGAAGTGGTGGAAGGGATATGTTGCCCACCGACACAACTTCAAGCGGATGAAGCGCAAAGCTCATCGGGAACAGAGAAGCACAACAGATGAGCGTAAAGGAATAGCCGGTAACTATCATATGGTTAATGCCATTTTGAAAAAAAGAAAATCTTAAGTTCTTACCTTCGGGGGTGACTCTGACGAAGAAATAGACCTTGGCCCTCTCTTCAAAGAATCCACCTTTGGAAAAGAAGAAGAGATGAAGAACTGTGAGAACGTCCAACTGCGTAACCGTACGTTTCCTGAAAGGAATCTCGGGCCTACAAACAAAGGTTCAAGCAAAAGAGACAAGGGGAAAGAAAAGTCCTTGAGGAGATTGCCCTCAATGATAGAGTCGTCGAAGAGCTCACAACCAAGGACCTACCTAAGAAGAACAAGGTGGATTATAATATCCTGGCGCACCTGAGAAAGATACCCTCGCAATTGAGAATTTTGGATGCCCTTCTCCTGTCTAATGAGGCATGAGATTCCCTGATCAAGGCATTACAAGTGCCCGATCAGTTCTAAGCATTCCTTGCAGAAGAAAAGATGAAGGACGCGCTGAAAGAAGTTCACACAGCTGACATCACATTCGACGATAAAGTCTCCTCCTCGAAATGTGTGAGCACAACTGTCTCCTGTATGTCACTGGGTATTGCCACGACATCAAGATAGGAAAGATCATGGTTGACAACGGATTCTCCGTCAACCTTCTTAATGTGAGAGTGTTGAAGGAGATTTGCATGAACGTTCAACACCTGGCGCAGGACAAAATTACTATCTCCGGGTTCGACTCGCAGTCATCACGGACACTTGGATCCGTAATATTGACATTATACTTCGGGATGTTCGTCACTGGCATCAAGTTCCACATCATCGACACTAAGACTTGCTACAATGCTTTGCTCGGTAGGCATTGGTTTCATGAATACAACATCATCCTTTCTACACAACATCGGTGTATGAAGTACTTCAAAGACGGCCTCGAGTACACAGTTACAGGGGAGATAAACCCTTTCTCCGTAAATGAAGTCCGCAAGTATGAAGACGCTAAGTACTTCCTACCAGACTTTGAAGACATAGAAAGATGTCATAAACCAGAGAATAAACAAAAAGCCGTCGCTACCATCCTGATCTTTGGAAGCGATATTGAGGAGGATGAAGAGATGGTCTTTTCGGGGCAACCCCAAGGCAGCAGGCCCGGACCATCTACTCCTATTTTGGTCTTTGGCAGCGACTCTGAAGATGAAGTCAACACAGTATTCTATATTCGTCCATTAATGCAAACCTTCACTGGAGCTAATCAGAGTTTACAAATTACCATGGTTCTGCAGCGGCATTCTAAAGAACTCGATGCGCTTGGTACATACAGCGTGCAAGAGCTGCAGACCTTCTACGTCCCTCCTAAGCGGAAAGATGAAAAGGCGATCCTCTTCTACCAGTCCACGGAGATCAAAGAGGAAAGAGAAGTCTGGCATGGCGTCGAACCTGTGCTCGACAGGCTTCAACCAATCCGTCTGCTCAAATACTATGCAGAGGGACTGAAAAGGCTATTGAGATGCCAAGACGTACCCTTCAAACAGACTGCTCGACAAGCCCAGTTCTATAACAACATTTAGGACGTTCCCAGTACTCGGCGAAAGATGTCCAATGGGAGGATGGAGACGACCGGGCTAGGATACGTCCATTCCAAGAAACGGGAGCGATTCCATGCCTGCCATGTTATAAACGACTCCGGTGGAGAAGGGAATGCTCGTCCAGATAGCGCCGGTATTGAACCAGAGCGAAATCCCGCCGTAAGAATACCGAGTCTGTCATTCGAAGAACAGATCGACAAGCTAATAAGTGAAGCAGGTCAAAAGGTTCAGGATGACCACAGCCGCGAAATGGCCATTTACGAGAAAGCCAGAACGCAATGTTACATTCAGCAGACTACGGAGGATGAAGATGCCCTTCACCCCCAGCCCGTTGTGCACTCTCGTGGCAAGAAAAAAGCCTGACATAGATGCAACAACAAGGTGAAGAACGGGAATGACGTCCAAAAACAACGAAGTGGATCTAAGAAGCCGCGCGATCGAGAAAAGGTCCGTTGGAATTCATCGTTGATGACGAAGATGGTTCGGGAATACTCTTTCCCTCAAGACAAGGCAAGGAAAATCTTCGACCTGGTCATGAAACATCAAATGATGGTGCTCCCGGAGTCTCGACACCCTGAGCAAATAAATGAGTTCCATCATCCGGCTTATTGCGCCTATCACCGAGCAATATGACATCCTCTTGAAGACTGCTTCACCTTCAAAAACTGGGTTGAAGACCAGTATCAGTAAAGCAAGTTTGCTCTATCTGACAGTTGGAGGCTAACCCCGCCACAAAAGCATGAGCCAAAAGCAATCTATAGGGCGAGAATGGAACCAAAGCAACATCGGTTTTGGAAACGGGCTCGTACCAGCCACGTGATAACGTTCTCAAAAGAAAGAGAGCATGATAATTTGGATGACCTCTCCCAATGCTTCGCAAATGAAGATGAAGACGAAGCGATCTCAGAATTTCCACCAGCACCAAAGGAGTTGGAAGACGGGATACATACCACAGCAGACAATCTGAAGAAAATCAACTTGGGGATGACAAACGAGCCAAGGCCAACGTTCGTTAGCGAGCCGCTGTCCGAAGAGCAGGTGACTACACAAAAAGACGTGCTTATGCAGTATAAAGACTGCTTCGCGTGGAACTATTCCGAGATGCTGGGGCTAGATCTAGAAATAGCTGTGCATAAATTGGCTATATCGCCAGACGTCAATCCAGTCAAACAGGCACCCAGAAGAATGCGGCTCGAACTCGAGATGAGCATCCATGCCGAAGTCAAGAAGCTAATTGACTCTAGCTTCATCCAAGAAGTTCAATACCCCGACTGGATCGCCAACATTGTCCCAGTGATGAAGAAAAATGGGACAGTACGCATCTGTGTGGACTTCCGGGACCTCAACAAAACTTGCCGAACGATGACTTCCTAGTACCGGTTACCAAGATGATGATAGATAACACGTCCACTCATGAAGTCTTCTCCTTCAAGGATGGATCTTCAGGATACAATCAAATAAAGATGCATCCTGAAGACCAAAAGCATACTGCCTTCCGGACTCCGCTGGGCATATTTTGCTATAAAGTGATGCCCTTCGGTCTGAAGAGCGCTTGCGCTACCTACCAGAGGGCCATGACGAAGATCTTTGATGACCTCATACATGAGATTGTCGAATATTATATCGACAACCTCGTGGTGAAAAGCAAATCGTACGAGGAGCACTAGGAACATTTGAAAATAAAGTTCCAGCGCCTTTGGAAGTACAACCTGAAGATGAATTCTCTGAAATGCGTGTTTGGAGTATCCTCAGGCAAATTCCTAAGATTCATCATCCAACACCAATGCATCGAAATAGACCCATTGAAGATCAAGGCGATCATAGAAATGTCCACGCCAAGAACTCTCAAACAACTGCGGTCTCTCCAAGGAAAGCTCACATATATCCGACGGTTCATAGCTATCCTTTCTGGACAATGCCGCCCCTACAGCCATCTAATGAAGAAGGGGACCCTGTTCGTTTGGGATCGTAAATGACAAAGTGCGCTGGACGAAATCAAGCAATACCTTCAGAACCCGCCGGTACTGACCGCTCCGGTCAAGGGAAAGCCCCTCATCCTATACACAACAGTCCTTGAAGGTTCTTTAGGCGCGCTATGGGCACAGGAGAACAACTAGGGGAAGGAGATAGCTCTCTACTATTTGAGTCGAGTCCTTTTGGGGGCAGAAAACAACTATTCTCCTATTGAAAAGCATTGCCTAGCACTGATCTTCGCGATAACGAACCTTTGACATTATGCCTTGGCACATGAGGTCTATCTCATATCAAAGGTGGATCCTCTCAAGTATTTGATGTCAAGAGCCATACTAACGGGAAGGCTTGCCAAATGGGCCCTCCTCTTGATGGAGTTCTCGATAATATATCAACCCCTCAAGACAATAAAAGGCCAGGCCATCGCCGACTTTCTCGCTGAGCATACGATACCAGCTGATTCTCCCTTAAATTGCAAATTGCCAGATGAATATGCGTTCGACACAATCGATGGGGAGAAAGAAGGGAGTGATACTCGATGGGAATTTTATTTCGATGGAGCATTGTCTATGAAGAAGCGAAAGCAAAATACCCCCATAATCAAATCCGGGATGGGCCTTATCCTCGTGACTCCGCAACGAAGGATAATGTGTTTCGCCCTTTCCTTAACAGAGCCAAGGACGAACAATGAGGCTGAATACGAGGCTCTAATAGCAGGTCTCGAGATCGTCTTTGACATGTGAATCGAGAACCTCCTCATATATGGAGACTCCCAGCCGGTCGTTAGCCAAGTAAAAGGCAACTATCAGACATGCAAGCTAGAGTTGGTAAAATATGGCGAAAGAGTGCGGCAACTGCTGACTCAAATCCCCTCCTACGTCTTGGAAAGCATACCACAGATGGAAAATAGCAAGGCAGATGCGTTAGCCAAGCTCGCTAAAGAACTGGCCGAAGAAAACCTCGATGACGTAAGGATCATTGTGCAAAGCCGTCGGATTCTCGCACCAGTAGAAATATCTCCTGAGTCGCCCGAAGAAGAGGGAGCGACCAAACAAGCGGCCTTCCAAGTAGAGAACGAAGAAAAGGCTACGGATTGGAGAGAAGTCTTCATAGACTCTTCAAATCCTATCGAGTGCCCGAAAACGCATCTTCAAGACATCAGCTCATGAAACGAGCTCTGTCTTTCGCCTTTGTCAATGATACTCTATATAAGAAATCATTAGACTGTCTGTGGTTGAGATGCCTGGGACCAGAAGAGGCAAGGAGAGTCGTTCAAGAAACTCACGACGGACTCTGTGGTTCCCATCAAGCTGGGCCAAAGATGAAGTTAAAGATCAAGAGAATGGGTTACTATTGGCTCACAATGATTCAGGACTGCCTTGAATATGCAAAGCATTGTCACTCATGCCAGATTCATGGGGACTTCATCCATCAGCATCCGAATCCATTACACCCAACACTGGCAAGCGGGCCGTTCGAGATGTGGGGAACCGATATAATCGGGCCTATCGAACCAATATCATCAAAGGAACATCGGTTTATATTGGAGACAATCGATTACTTCTCTAAATGGGCCGAAGAAGCACCGCTAAGAGAGGTGAAGACGGAGAACATCCTCTATTTCTTCTGGACACATGTCATTTACCGGTTCGGCACTCCGCGACGGATCATCTCGGATAATGGGCCGGCCTATAGAAGCCATAAGATTAGCCGCTTCGCGCAGCAACATAATATAGATTGGAGATACTCTTCAATCTATAATGCCTGAGCTAATGGTCTAGCTGAGGCTTTCAACAAAACTTTGACGAAGGTCATAAAGAAAACGAAGTCCAGAAACAGAAAGGACTGGCACGAGAGATTGCATGAAACTTTATAGGCTTATCGAACCATGTTCAAAACAGCCATGAATACCATGCCATTTGCGTTGGTATTCAGCACGGAAGCGGTGCTTCCCTTGGAGATAGAGCTACCCTCACTACGAGTAGCGGTCCGACATGAGCTGACGGATGAAGAAAATGCCCACCTTCGGCTTGAGGAGCTCGATGCCCTCGATAAAACTCATCTCATGGCGCAGCAAAACCTAGAAGCTTACAATGCAAGAATGACGCACTTATATGAAATACTAACTAAGCCGAGAACATTCCGCCAAGGCGAACTCGTGCTAGTTGTCAAAAGACCTATGATCCCCAACCGTACCAAACGGGGGAAATTCGAGCCAAACTATGAGGGCCCATACATCATAGAAAAATTTTATCAAGGTGGTGCCTATTTGCTCATGGATATGCATGGCGAAAGACCCTTCCGGCCAATAAACGGCTGCTTCCTTAAAAAATACTACCCCTGATAAGTCACAACTCAGGTTAACGATAGATGACGACGCTCGTGTCCACCCGCTATCTTCCTAAGTCAGCACTCTGTAAGTAGTATCCGGCTCGCTAACACTGGACCGAAATGTCCTTAAACTAACACTTGACCGAAATATCCATAAACTAACAATGGACCGTAATGTCCTTAAACTAAATACATCGCCTCAAACACGGCGATAGTGGAATTCAAGTCCGCAAATCCCATCGGCGAGGACGACAACTCAAGTCCCGCCGGCTGCACAGATGCCCTGGTGGTGAAGTTCCCCATAAATTCCATTGGCGAACAGAGGGGTAAAAAAAGGTGCGTCCACAAGCGAAATGGGCACGGATGAAAACCCGAAGGGGCGCCGTAAGTAAAAACAGCAGGGCTATCGGCGAGCTTGTGAAAAGCCGAAAGGACGCAAATCTCATTATAAAAAAAACAGTACGTCCAAAAGAAAAATAAGCACAGATGAAAACCCGAAAAGGCTCCGTGAGTAAAAACAGCAGGGCTACCGGCGAGTTTATGAAAAGCCGAAAGGGCGCAATCTCGTTAAAATAAAAAAAAACACCTGCAAGGTCCTCTCGACCTTGTGAGGAGAAAACACCTGCGTGAGATCCTTACGACTCACAAGGGGGCAACACACTTAGGGATCCCCATGATTCCTAAGGAGAAATTATGCTTACGACATCCTTATGACTCGTAAGGAGAATTCCCCTTGTGAGACCCTCATGGCTTACAGGATTCAAAAGCCTTAAGCTATAAGGATCGGAATCTGTTCTTAAGCCATCACACTCCCCAAGATGCCCTACAAGCGGTTCAATATTGACCCTTGTATACAATCCACGGGCACAAATAAACGTTTCCCCCACCAAGTCCCACCAAAGACGAGGAATGTCCTCATGTGGTGAACGACACTTGTAAGTCCTCTCGACTTATAAGGAGAAAACACTCTTGTAAGATCCTTACGACTTATAAGAGAACACACGCTTAAGAATCATCACGATTCCTAAGAAGAAAACACACTTACGAGATCCTCACGACTCATAGGGAGAAACACCTTTATGAGACCCTTACGGCTCATAAAGTTGAAAAGCCTTAGTCAACGGGATCCTAACCCTGTTTGCTAAGCCTCTTTTATTCAAATCGACAAAGGCAAATGATGATTCGCTCCTGCCAACATTCCAGTGGTAGCAATACTGATGCCTAAATTCGTACCAAACACCAAGTCTTTTCAAAGCAAATAATGATTCGCTCCTGGCCATATTCTAGTCGCAGCGATGCTAATGCTAAGATTGGTATCAGATCTCAAGTTCCAAACTCGCAATAAAAATCAGCGAGCCAAAATGCATATGAAATAGCCGAAATGATTGGGAAACTCGCAATAAAAATCAGCGAGTAAAATATATGCATATAGAAATAGCCGAAATGTTTGGGCAACTCGCAATAAAAAGTAATGAGTAAAAAGAATAAATAGCCGAAATGATTAGGCACCGCGAAAAAAATAGCCGAAATGATTGGGCAATCGCGACTTTCGCGATATAAAAAATGAAATGATAGAGCATCGCGGGAAAAAATGAAACTTTTACCCTACATGTGAGATCACATTGACCCCTATATACAATTCATGTGCACAAACGGAAAAGGAACCATATTACCCTATCGGGCTTCGTCAAAAGGAAGCCAGATCTCGATGGCTACGTCTACAGCATAGAAATCAACAACGGCATTCCTTCTTGTTCCAACTGGAATCAGATACGATGTCAACAAACGGAACCATGGCGAAGTCTCCTAGTTCCAAATCTCGACGGTTCACAGACAGCCTAGAGACTACCTCAGAGCCACGGCAAAGTCCCCTAGTTCCAAATCTCGACAGTTCACAGACAGCTTAGAGACTACCTCGGAGCCATGGCAAAGTCCCCTAGTTCCAAATCTCGACGGTTCACAGACAGCCTAGAGACTACCTTGGAGTCACGGCAAAGTCCCCTAGTTCCAAATCTCGATGGTTCACAGACAACCTAGAGACTACCTCGGAGCCATGGCAAAGTCCCTAGTTCCAAGTCTCGACGGCAGCATCCATAGCCTAGAGATCAACAACAGTGTTCTTCCTCCCTCCAGCAGGATACAGACGCGACATCAACAAACGGAGCCATGGCAAAGTCCCCTAGTTCTAAATCTTGACGGTGTACAGAAAACTCAGAGACAACCTCGACATTCGTCGCAATATTGCAGACATAATGTCAACAAACAAAGCAAAGGAAGATCCCTAGCTTCAGGGTCATGACGGCAACTCAAATAAGACCTGAAAGACGATCAGAAATCATCCCACTCCAGCGCGGAGTGGTCATGACTCATCGGGGCTTCCAAACTGAGCCTGACCTCAAGTAAAAAGCGACATGGAATATCCCTAACGCTTGCTCTTTCGATGGTAATATCACCTGAAAGATTACTTGAAGACGTCTTGTCCAGCCCCCGAAGGGATAAGAGACACAACAGTCGCTGGGTACTCGAACAGAAAGATTGCGTATCGAGGAATACATCGACTAATGCGATAGTACGAAGGGTAAAAAACCCTAGTACCACATACCCTAATGGACTTCTATTAGCAGGAGTTAACTGTGACGTTAGGATATCCTTATAAGAAATTCTCGATTCATCTTGACTCGTGGGGAAAATAATGTTCCTATGAGAACTTCTCGACTCGTCTCTACTCGTAGGGAAAAGCCTTAGGCAACAGGGATAAGGACATATTTCCTAAGCACTGGGGCCCTGCAAGTCGGTCCAAGATGGACTATTTCATACTATTCACGGACCACACTCTCCAAAGTCGAATATCGACGAGGAGGGAAACAACCACTTACGAGTCCTTTCGACTGGTAAGGGGGGAAATTCTCTTGTGAGATCCTTACGACTCTCAAGAGAAAATGCACATAGGAGCCCTCACGACTCCTAAAAGAGAAAATACACCTACGGGATCCTCTCGACTCATAGAGAGAAAAGTCTTTATGAGACCCTCACAGCTCATAAAGTTGAAAAGTCTTAAGCGGCAGATCCAAACCTGTTTCCTAAGCCATCGCTGCCCTACAAGCAGGTCCAAACTGACTCTTGTATACTATCCACGGGCCATATTCTCCAAAATCGAATATCGACAAGGAGGGAAAAAAACCACTTATGAGTCCTCTCGACTTGTAAGGGGGAAATTTCTCTTGGGAGATCCTTACGAATCTCAAGAGAAAACGCACTTAGGAGTCCTCACGACTTCTGATGAGAAAATACACCTACGGGATCCTCTCGACTCGTAGAGAGAAAAGTCTTTATGAGACCCTCACGGCTCATAAAGTTGAAAAGTCTTAAGCGGTAGATCCAAACATGTTTTCTAAGCCATCGCTATCCTGCAAGGAGATCAAGATAAACTATGTACGGGCCTCATTTGCCAAAGGGACACGCCAATATGAAATAAAATATGCCTTTTATCAATGCAAGTGAATACAAGATATATTTCATAAAAGAATCAAAATTAATGCATGTTGTTCACAAATCGCAAGTTTACAATCAATACAAAAAACGGGGTACAAAGACGGTTATTGAGGATGAGGTGTCTTCAACAAATCAGTAAGCCGCTCATGTGCTCCTCTCAATCCTTTAACGTGATCAGCCACCGTGGCCAACTCCGCTTCAACTTGAGCCCGTTGTCACGAACAGGACGAAAGCTTTTCATCGGTTTCTAGCGTGGCAGCTTCGCAGTCCTGCATGACCCGCTCGGTAAAGTCAAGCGTCTGCCTCAGCGTCAACCCATCCGAAATATATCTTTGGAGATTGTCAAAAATAGCTTTTAGCTGTGCAGCATTCGCTTCAATTTGGGTGTGCAGTCGGACTGATTCGCTGGAAGCCACATCATGTTCCTTTCATCTCAGGGTCACTTCTTGTTCAAAATGGCAAATGAAAGAAACACTATGCTCGACCCATGCAGCCCGCTGGGAGTTCGAAGCCAATACTTCAGGAGCGGGACGTTTGAGCTCAATCTCGTGCAAGCAAGCCTCGATCTTTCTGCAGTAAGCGACCCAAGAGCCGACGAGATCTTCATCATGGGTGTTCACGAATGTCGCCAACATTGGATTAACCTCAACGGCAAAATCCATAGCAGAAGTAAAGGCCTCGACGTTAAGATCTTCGATGAATTCGCTCAGCATTTGCCGGCTATTTGCAGCGCCCCTAGTAGATATGCGTTTAGCGAAGGGCCCTGTGGGCATTGGAATACGAGACTCAAAAGGAGTCGGAGCCGGTGCAATTGCTGCAAAATGAGTTACGGTCAAATTTCAACTCGGGAAATAAAGAAAACACATGAGGGATAGAGTCTATTATACCGGCTGTGACAGGCGGCAGGATGGGGAGTACCGAAGGCACGACTATTCGCTCGTCTCCTCCTCCGACCCGTGACGCTATGATCAATATGAAGAAGAATTAGCAACAATACGACTATTCGCAAATGAAGGGGGGAGACGTTAGCTGAAGAATATACTAACCAATACCAGAAGGTGGAATGACTTCCGACTAAAAGGAGAAATGCGGGTTCAACACCCGGTATAAGTGGTCGAAAAAGACTCCGGTAGAGATGTACTATCAATACAAGGAGAATGGTACCCACAGTGGAACAATTAAGTCAAAAACCCATACCTTCCAATATTTGAAGGGGCACAGAAGAAGGTGAGGGGACGGTGACTGTCCGAACAGCGACCGACGGTACTTCTTCAGACGATACGGCCTCAGGATTCACCGCGCCTATACTCAAGATAGATAAAATATCATCAGAAGGGCCGAACAGGATTGAAAAACTAATAAAACGGTGACCCAAAGACTACCTGATAAATCATAGACCATAACCATGATGGAGGCGTCACCGGGTATAACGGATTCTTCACTCTCTCTCGGAGGAATAGATTCCGTGCCCATAGCTTCATCCCCTGACTCGACAATGGTCGTCGTAACGCTTATGACGCCCGCCGATACCAAGAAGCCACAAGGAAAAAGAGCAGCAGTCTGGATAGTCCCGGACTACCGAGAAAGAGTAGCAACTTCGGGCACTGTAACCATCAGAGTTTCACCTGTCATCCCATCGCCAAGACTTGGCCCAGCAGAAAATGCATATGTCAAAATTCGAGAATTGAGTTCTAATAAAAGACTAAGCGTTTCGTTACCTTGAAGTAACTTTTCAGTTCTTCCCGAGCTGCCCGTGCAACCTGTCTATGGTCAGTAGACAGGACAAAGGGAACATCTACCGGAGGAATATCTAGAGGTGGAATATTGCTTAAGCCCGGACCTACGACCAAAACGGCATCACGCTCCCTCGCCGCGCGCTTCCTATGCCTCCTTTCAGTCTGAGCCGTGAGAAATGACCTCCTCAAAACTTCCAACAAGGGGACATCGTCGTCCGAACCAAGCTCTGCCTCTGGAGTCGCTGTGGAGTCCATCATCGGCTGCTTTAGCAAAACCTCCTGCGGTGACTTTGAGAGGGCCGTGGCTATGGTAGCTACCTCTAAAAGTTCTGCTACATCGCCACTTGAGATCGGCACTGCACTTGGAATAACCTGAATTGAGGTAGTCCCTGCAATAAGATGAAAGAGAGGGTCAGGGCATGAATAAAAAGAATAAAGGCATAATGAACTGAATTATACCAAGGCCTAAAAAAGCGCGGAGCGTCTCTTTCTCTTCGAACGTCCTAAGGGAAGCCGTGAGAGCCTCTTCGGCAGAAATTCCTGTTGAAGAAGAAAGTGTTAGTAGGAGCATAATAAAAAGGAGGTAGCTGCGGAAGAATATAATTGAAGTATACCTGACTTCACGATAGTGATCAGCGCCGCTTCCTCGCGAGCTAGTCACTCGGAAGCCGGAAGGGCGGCCTGAAGATCAGTATCATCCACAGGCACGTCGAATAAACCTTCATTGGTCTTGTATTCGCACAAACCTTCGCTCTAGGGAGCGCGCGGCTCTTGGCCAAATATGACATCAGCAGAAAATAGTGACTTTTTCTTTTTCTGCGGGCGAAAACTAGCGGCCGATAACAAGAGCTTGCACTTGACAGGCATTTTCGGGTGACGGGTCCCAATTTCTGCACCAACGCCGGATTCCAGGGACGCTATAGCTATCATTTCTATGGGAACACGAGGTGGAGGCTTCTCAGGGAAGGCGCGCGGGACCACGACCGCAGCGACTTCTCTTAAGGAGGGACGAACGACGGTCTATCGGTTCAAAGGAATTGCCGGATTACTAGCTGGGATGGCATCCTTATGATCAAGTAATAGCCTCCTCTCTTTCCTGATAACAGCACCTGTCGCATGCTGATACCACGCCACGTAGGCATTCAAATCTTTCGGCGCGTAGCTCGGCTCGCTGATGAGAAAGTTAGACCCCGTATTTAGCCGCATAAAGTAGTGCAGCGCGCTACGGATAACTTCTCCCATAGCAACCGGCTTGGCTAAGAAAGCCTCGAGCGGGACACCCTGATTGTAACCCGACTGTTGAGTGAAATTGTGTGGGTTATACCTCATGAACAATGCCGAGGCGCCTTGCCTGAACACTAGAAAGCCTGGCCTAATCGAATATAAGTGCAGGATCTCGCGAGCCTTCAACGTAGGAGCCCTGTCTTTGAAAGTATCACGCAGCGGTTGCACTGCCTTGGTAGATTTCTTGCCGATAGTTAAGACTCTATAGAGAAAAGTCATACTATCCCCGACCATACACGGGCGAAGGACCAGACGTCTAGCCTCTCGCTGCGACAGATCTAATGCGGAAGCGTCAACTAGAAACATGACCCGGAGAAAGTTATAGCTGTTGTAGAAGCGGGGCCGTTTGTGGACCCCGAAAGCACCAAGCACGTGCATCTCGACCCAGGACGTGAAGTAGTGCAACGGAAGATGTACAGGTTTTACCCCTGGCTGAGAAGTATCCGCTGTTAAGCTCAGGCTAATATATAGATGAGCTAGCCCTACAATGCCAACGGCGACGCGCGTCCCTGCAACCATGCGGTGGGCTGGATAAAAGACGGACGGCCTCATGTAGCGAGGGTGCATCGGAAGCACAAACTAGCTCAACCACAGGCCGATGAACCCCAGAAAAAACGTCTCTTCATCGACATCTGGAGCGGCAAGTTCTGCAAAAGGGACGACGGGGTTTCTGGAATAAAGAAATTTCTTAAATCCGCTTCCGCCGTCGGCTGGTTATCCAAACCAAAGCTAAATGGGTCATCAAGCTTGGCGAATATCGCGGCTTGTTTTAACAAAACTGCTGGGCATAGGAAGCGGGCGATGAAATCTGTGAAGCTGACTCCATGCCCTCCAGACTCCAGAAACAGGCTCTCATAAATGTTCAACGCCTTGATCAGGCTCGGGAATTGGTGTTGAACAGCATTCTCCGGAGTAAGGCCCATCATTACTGATTTGGTGGCGAAGATGTACTCATCAGGGGGAAATATCTCCTCATAATGTTCACATCTGACGGGTAAGCCGGAGATTTCCGCAAACTCCTCCAAGGAGATTGAAACTTCCCGATCCGATAGAAGAAATGTGTGAGTCGGGATGTTTCATTGATCCAGGAAAGCCTTGACCCACCATACATATGGAACGGGATACTGGAAAAGAGACGCATAAATTGCAGGGTACAACCCGAGCTTCAGCAGCAGCGACTTCTTGGCCGACAGGATGTATCGAGCCCACTACAGGTATCCGGCTGAATGGCGAGGAGTCAAACCAATCATGTATACTTGTCCCCAAGAACGCGACTCGCCTTGAGATACACGCCGCCCTAAAATATCCAAAGCCATCGGCGGCTGTATGGGTATTGATGCCATAGAAGGCTGAAGGCGACCCTCCGAAGTCCAGTTAACCTCCTCTACAGCATAATTCACTTGAGGTGAGTCGGCGTAGCGAATTGCTAAAATTGGCTCTGAGGGCGCCGCACAAGAAAAACTACGCCGACCCCGAATGATCTGATTATACCATGACCCCCATAAGTGAAGAGACTTCTGCTCCGGGTCGTGATTTGATAAGCGCGAAGACTTCCCGATCCACGGGTGCATCGGCAAAGGCGCTCTCTGAACGAACAAAAAAGAAGGAAGAATCGAAAGCCATAGTACCTGCACGAAAAGAGGCGAGGGTTAGTTGCCAACGTTATAATTTGAATTCTGACACTTGGTACTTTAAAATTGTACCGCACTGCAATGCAGGAGAAAGGGACCAAGGGGGACCCACAAAATCAAAGTGATGGCTCATCATTGATGAGACGGTCACTCATTAAAGATGCAATCCTAAAAGGATTCTCTTTTAATGAGAAACTCATTGGGCTATGGAGTTGAACTCCCTCGAGAGCAGTGCTCTGCAGACAGAAATCATATCTGTTAAATTTAATTAAGAGGGGAATAAAATTCCCTAAAAATTTCTAAAGAGCTATACTATGTAAAAGCAACGGTACAATCTATCAGAACCTTCAAAAGCAAAGCTTTTTAACAAGGTAAAACCCCAAGAATTTTAAAGATCTAAAAGAAAAGCCCTAGAAACTTTAAGAGTTCTTCATTGACGGGTTAAGAAACCCTAAAAAACAATTTTAAGATCTGTGATTTAAGAAGAGAAAAGCTCTGTTTAATGGGTTCGATTATGATTCTAACCAAAATTTTGGGCAGAGTTATAACTCAAGAAGGGATTTCTTAGGGCAAAGATCTAAGCTCTAAAAAGGAGAATTAAATTCTCAGAAGAAGAAAGAACAGAAAAAGATGAACAACAGTCATCTCAAGGACCAAACGCCCTACTTATAGGCAGGGGAAGCCGATTCAACTTTCAAGAAGATCCAACGGTAGAAAAGTTGCCACCGGTGCACTCACGTGTAAGCCACGTGAGCACAACAGTGGGGGCATTTGTTTCCTCCCAATAATAAAATAGCAAGGCTCTATTCAAAATTTGAAAAGAGGCAGCGCCTCACGTGCCTTGCACGAAGGCGCCGGCGCCAAGGGTTAAAAACTCTGAGGCAGCGCCTCACCTGTCCTGCACGAGGGCACCGGCACCGAGGGTTAAAAACTCTGAGGCAGTGCCTCACGTGCCCTGCACGAGGGCACCGGCACCGAGGGTTAAAAACTCTGAGGCAGCGTCTCTTACGTGCCTTGCACGAGGGCCCCAGCGCCTAACACGCGCCAAGAGTTAAAAACTCTAAGGCAGCACCTCACATGCCTTGCACGAGTGCGCCGGCGTTAGAACTAATAGTTTTCTGCCATTGGATTAAAAATCCAACGGAGATGATAAATCATCAAAATACAGAATTAAATTCTATTGAGAAAATATTCCTCAAATCTTTCTAAATAAGAAAGATTGCTCTCTATAAAACAGAGTACCGTTGGATTAAAAATCCAATGGTGATTAAAAATCACCAAGCTACAGAATAAGATCTGTATTGGGAAATATTTCCCTAATCTTGTTAAAAACAAGAAAAATATTTTCGGTAAAACAGAAATCTTTGGATCAAAGATCCAACGGTGGATAAAATCTCCAAATCAATTAAGATCTCTCAATGAAAGATTTCTTTAACTAAATCAACAAACTTGCCTCTACTATATAAAGGACTTAAGACTTCAAGTCTTAAACCGCGGAACCCCCCTATAAATTTCAAGTTCAAAAAGAAAAGCAAGCAAAAAAAAAGCTTTAAGAGAGAAAAAAGAAGAAGAACTTTCTTCAAGGTAAATAAAAGTAATAGAGATCAAAAGATTTCATCTGCATATCTAAGGGTTTAACCCCCATAAAAGAACATAGTTCTTTCCCTGGATCTGAGATCTATGAGACAAGTCTCCTACAAATGAGAATTTAATTCTCATAGGTATGAATTTGTTCTTGGGGATCGAAGATCCAGAGAAGAACAGAGAATTGAACTCTTCCGAACATAATACACGAAGAAAAAGAAAAAAAATCAGCGCCAAGCGCCTCACGTGCCCCTCACGTGGGCGCTGCTCAATAAAGAGTGCTTAGCACTCGGTGGTTGGCGCTCAACGCCAAGCGTCTCATGTGCCCCTCACATGGGCGCCGCTTACTAAAGAGTGCTTAGCACTCAGTAGTCAGCGCTCAGCGTCAAAAGCCTCACGTGGGCGCCGCTTAATAAAGAGTGCTTAGCACTCAGTGGTTGGCGCTCAACACTAAGTGCCCCACGTTCCCCTCACGTGGGCGCTATTCAGCATAAAGTGCTCTACACTCATAAACCAGTGTCCAACGCCTGGCGCTTAGCACCAAGCGCCTCACGTACTCCACATGTGGGTGCCATAAAGAGTGTTTAACACACCATAAAAAAACAAAAAAAGGGGAAAAGCGAGATAAAGTGTGGGCGTCAGAACCCATATGGATGCTCAGCATCATTGGCACAGAAAGGGGACCAAGCCCAAGCAAGTGTTGAACACTTTATTAAAAAATGAAATGACTGGCTGAGCCTAAGTTTAGCTAAACTCCTAATCAAACGAACACGTGGGCTCTTTATTTTCCAGAGTGGTCTTAGTCCCAAACAAGACTACCGAGCTTCTGACGAATATTCATTGGTTCCAGGGTACATCTCCCCACATCTCTGATATATGTCGTTGTAATTCTTCAACGTCGTCAAAGAGGTGACGGGTCCCGATAACTAACAACTCCCTGGACCAGAACGTTCTTAAACTAGCTATGGACCACGACGTTTTTAAACTAACAGAATAGAACCCAAATGCTCTTTTGATGGGTCTGAACGATCCCAAAATCCTGTTAAGTAGATCTTAGCCTAAAATTAGACTAACGTATCCTCAACAAATATTTAAGTTGAACTTAGTCTCAAACAAGATTAACGTTCCTTAAATCAACCCAAACCCAAATCTATGAATATATGGATTTGGACTAATCCACGCCCTACGGGTGACAACTTAAATTAGTCTCTATATACAATCCACGGTCAACCAAAAATAAAACAAACACACATGACACGAAGTGACCTTCTGGAGCAGGAGAAAGTGGTTACCACTACGCGGTAATGTAATTAACTGCAGGGGCTTGCGCCTGCAGGGAAGAGCGTCCCCAAAATCAAAAACCCCTCCCAAAAGAGGGGGAATCTGACGAAGTCTGCTACAACGGCCGCATCCATCCAAACCTCCGATACACGGTGCTATAAATCATCTTGGCATCTTCGGAGAGGTGGACGGATAAATCAAGATAGCATCTGCCCCCAAATTCAGGCAAGACGTCTGTCTTTCCGGTTTTCGGCGGCAAACAACAGCGTCAACTTCCACTATCGGAGCTGGTTGGGTGACTCCAGAAGGGGTGTTGCCCCCAGCTTCTCTCACTCGGCGCCAGTGGCGACGCGAGCGTTCCTTGTTGAAGGGACCGTCTTAGTTTTGAAAGCGACTTCATCACGCCCTTAGTTTTGTTGAGGAGTTACAATTGGCTTCAGCATGTTAAAGATCGACGTCCTTGTTAAAATTTTAGAAGGGCCAGCCAATCTTTCGAAGACCGACTTTCTGATAGGGGAAGCACTTTTGACGGCTTCATCTGTAGTAGAAGTTGGGAGAGCTAGCCATTTTGAGTAGCCCTTTCAGGCATCACGAGCTTCTTTGCGAGCCCGTTTGAGTTCTTGCTCAGCCTGTTGAAGGCCGAGACGCCAGATTTGGACGGCTCGTCGATAAGGGCCATTGTAATTGCCAGTCGATTGAAGACCGACCATTTAGGAGCTTCTTTTTGTGGCACTGAAGAACCGAAACTCACAAGTGGGAGCATGGTCCCGAAGAACAATCCAGTAGTGGCTTGTGTGACTTGCCTCACTAGCATTGAGAAAATAGAGGCCGCGTTGGGCTCATAGGTCACTCCTCCAATTGGGGTGGAGCGAGAGTTGTTGTTGCATGCAGTGCATTGAGAAGCCATTGATTTTCTACACAGGAGAAAGACACCAAGTCTTAGTACCTCAAATCTTGGGGCAACCACAGCGAACCGCAATTTTGTTCGCGAACACGACACATGAAGTTAGGAGTGGAAAGATGTCACGTCCTGCTTCTCGGTGTACGTAGGCGGAGACGTGGCAGGCACGCGACGAATTTACTAAGAAATAAATACGTTAAGCGTAAATAAGCAATATATGTATAAAATGCACAAGAATTGACAAGAGATATAAAATGAACAACAACTTTTATTAACATTCATCTTTACAATACAACAGATTTGAAAAGGAAAGTACAATGATATAAAGCAATGCCTAAATAGTGGCATGCTAAATGAAAAGTAAGTACAAGAAACTAGAAGTCCTGGTAGGAAGTGAGCTGGTCCACGTCGTCCTAACTAGGCTCTATCTTGAGAGAGTCATGTCCTCTTGACGAACATTCCAAAGAAATAAATAGACAGGAATGTCGTCAGTGAACTAGCGCTCGGTAAGTCCCAAAAGAAAGAAAGGAATATAGCAAGCAATGAGAATTGAACTGTTAAGATGTATAGGTATAAGATTTCTATTCTAACGTAATTTTTTGTAGCTTGGTACAGAAGATATCATTGTATATGAGAGGAGTCCAACTTGCCCCGTGGACTATGGTAACATGTAGTACATGGCCCCGTCAAAACCCACGGAACAACAACACGAGGGTTCATATAGGTGTCTTTTAAGTGACCATCTCGTGCTACTTTTAATACATTCCATACCAATCTACCTCGTTAACCCCGTAATGTATTGTATAGATTATATGGCTTGCCGAGACCATGGATACAAGTTGTTCAAGTAGTCAGGTTCGGGATATAAGCTTGTAGTCATGTCAAGTTATAGCTATGGTTCGGTCAATTTAAGTCTTGTATTCAGGTTTGATATTCAAGTTCAGGTTCAAGTATACATATTAGAGTTTGGATTCATGTTTGAATTGGATTCTGGTTTGAGTTGAATTCAAATTTGATTTAGACTCAGACTTGAGTCAAACACTTAGAACTGATTTGGATCCTAAATTAGATTCAGCAGTTATCGATAACTACTGCACATGGACGGCAAGATTTATGTATTTTTCCAAGACAATTACCCTTGATAACACCGTTAAGTTTTCTACCTTAAATAGGCATGCACTCACTTTCCCCGGCTCTCTAGAGCTCAAGAGAATTGATCTCGCTTAAACCTATATTTACTAAATCCTTAAATGTAATTTTATATAACTCGAGGGGGTTTTATGAAAAATATTTTTAATATATAGTTTCAAAATAATCTCGAGAAATTATTTGTATTATTTACGGTTTCCATGAACGTGAATTTTAAGAATTTGAAGTATTTTAGTGATAATAGCTTAGTTTGGATAGTTCGTGATATTTTACTGTAAAACTTGATTTTTGTTGGTATCTTGATGGTATTTTGATGAAACTTGTAATTCTTTTATTTGAAAAAAAATATTAAGTTATTATATTTTGAAAATAAATGAATTTTTAATATTTATATAATTATAAAAAATTAAATTTTATTATTTAAAAACCTTTCGAGACCGGATGCTCCGTGAGGAGGTCTGTATCTCGCTCTACTAGCCCAAGGATGTGTAATAATCCGCACCATCAAATAGAGGGTCTCCTAAAAAGGGTTGTAGAGCTATATTTGAAAAGGGTTTTGAAAATACAATTTAAAAGAAAACTGTTTTTATAGTAAATGTATTTTAATGTAATATACTGTATTCACCAAAAAAGTATGTTCAAAGAGTATCGTGCTATGGAACCATATGTGTTTGTAAGGGATAGGTCATTACCTTATGAAGTTTTCTAAAGATATGTTTAAACAAAGGAATATAAGATGACATATCTAAAGTTCATGGTATTTTAATGTAAAAGTTAAATTAAACCTATATTTCATGATATTTTTGAGTGAAAGTTGGTTCTAAACATTAGTTTTATGTTAACAAGTAAGGTGTAGAAATATGAATGAGCAATGCTTAAGAAAAAGTGTAATTTCTAGGTTTTAGAATAAAATGTCGGTATTAACTCCACTTACCGACATGTTTTGAAAAAAAAAATTTCAAGAAAAGAGAGGAGGAATTGAAAGGGACTTACTAGCTAGTTATCCTATGAAAAGGTAGAAAAGGGAGTGTTGAACTTCGTGGCGTCGCGGGGTTGCCGGAACATGCTTTCGATTCTCGCCGGAAGTTGATCTCTTGCTAACTCAACTTGTACTCTTCTTATATTTAGAAAACTTTGAGAATTTTGGCTATAATTTTCAGAATAAGAAAGGGCTAGAGCATGGGGTAGTATGTATTGTGTGGAATTAAGGTTTTGGAATTAAAAAAATGAATTAAAATGCATTAAAAGATGATAAATAGGGAATTGAGGGGTCTCTGTTTGATTGCAGAGCAATCAAACAGCGCAGGGGAGTTATAGGTAAGGGAACAGTCATGTATGCAAAACCCGGTGTTAATTTGGCTCGGGGGCCCATCAGTGCCAGCCAATTTGGGCATCTCGCCGATCGATTGGTGAGGGGGAGCCATCGGATTGGTGCCACGTGTTCACCAATGTATTTATAATATTGTGCACATGTTTATTTCTGCAGAATTTTCATTTTTATGTGCATTACACGTGTAAACTTTTGGGCTTCCAAAAAGTTTAAAAGAAAAATCAGAAAAAATATAATGTGTCTAATGGGGTTCGAACACATGGGCTACGTCACAGCAGTGCAAGGATTTACCGGTGAGCTACAAGTTGTTTCTTGCTGTTCTTAAACAAAAATTAACTTGTAAACTCCTTTCTGTACATTAAATTAAATTTTTTGTACAGCAAATTCAGAGTCGTTACAAAAGTTGAAAAGTTCCCACCATGCGTGCCAGAATTTGTTCCCTGCCGAAAGACCGGACCGAGACGTTGGGACGTCTGGCCTGAATTTTGGCAACAAATGCTATTTGGACTTCTCCATCCATCTCTCCGAAAATACCAAGTTGATTTATGGAACCATATATCAGAGGTTTGGACAGATGCGACCATTGTAGCAGACTTTCTCAGATTCCCCCTCGTTTTATGAGGGGTTTTGATTGTGGGGACGCTCTTCCCTGCGGGCGCAATCCACTACAGTTAATTACGTTACCGCATTGCGATAACCACTTTCTCCTATTCCGGTAGTTCAGTTCGTGTCGTGTGTTTATTTTATTTATTTTGGTTGCTCGTAGATTGTATACGGAGACTAGTTTATGTCGTCGCCCGTAGGGCGCGGATTAGTCCAAATCCGTTTATTTTAGATTTGGGTTTATTTCATCTAACAACCGTTAATCTAGTTTGAGATTAAGATCAATTTAAATACATGAGCATTTGGGCTCAATTTATTTTAACTAAGGATATGTTAGTCTAATTTAGAGGATCATTTTTATTTCAGATTCAACAACAGAGCATTTAGGCTCAGTTGTAAGAAACCCATTTCAGAGAGGCTAAACCAATTTGGATTTAGTCTGCTCAGTCTTTCTTTTTGTTCAGAAGTGCTAAGCACCTATTTAAGCTCTGTTTGTTTAGCCCCTTTTTTATGCAAAAATGCTAAGCACTTATTTGAAGCTCTGGCATTCACATGGGTACCATGTGAAGCCTTCAGTTATAAGCGCTGCTTAACCAATGCCAAGCACTCCGTTTTATAGCATTAAACACTTTTTTTATGGCATCCAAGTGAAGAGCACGTGCGGCGTTGAGCACTGTCCAATCTGTGCTAAGCACTTAACCGTTTTGGCTATATATAAAGTGCTAAGCACTTTTGTGTGGCACCCACGTAAAGAGCACGTGAGGCACTGCACAATCAGTGCTAAGCACTCATCCGTTTTGGCTGTATATAAAGTGCTAAGCACTTTTATTCAGCGTCCACGTGTGTTTCACGTGAGGCGCTGGCCTTCTTCTTCGGACGCCCGTTTACATGAGGCGTTGGGCGCTATTTGGAGGGCGTCCACGTGGGAAACACGTGAGGCGCTAATCACTTTTCTTTTTTAGAGATTAAATCTCTGTTAATGTCATTAATGATCATCAAGATCTCTATTTTGGGGACCTTGGATCGTTTTTCTTCATTGGAGAACTAAGTTCTTCTCTTTTTTTATAAGAACTAAATTATTTATGTAGGGTTAAACCCTAATTTCGGAGGAATTAAATTTTCAGAACATATGTTCTTTTTCTTTTTTTCTTTCTTTTTAATCTAGTTCTTTTCTGAATGTTTGATTCTCAATAACAGTATCTTCTCGATGAGAATTAAATCCTCAACTTGTGGGAGACTTGTCATGTGGATCTCTGATCTAGAAAAAGAACTAAGTTCCTTAAGAAGGATTAAACCCTTAGATAGGTAAAAAGAGATATTTTGATCTCTATATTTTCTTTACTTAGGGTTTTGAGGGGAAAAGTCTTCTTCTTTTATTAAAAATTGAATTCTCTGTTGTTTTGAAAAAAAATTGTATTTTTTTCATAAGCTTATGGGGGGTTCCCTCTTTCTGATACTTGAACTCTCGAGTCTTTTATATAGTAGAGGCAGGTTTGCTAATTAATTTTGAGAAAATCTCTTGTTGAGATATTCTAATTGATTTAATTGGTCTCAAAATTGATTTAGGAAATTTTACCCACCGTTGGATCTTTGATCCAAGTGCTTCTATTTTACAGAATATTTTTTCTTGTTTTTTTAACAAGATTGGAGAAATATTTTCCCATATACAGAATTTTATTCTGTCAAGCGGTGATTTTTAATTACCGTTGGATTTTTAATCCAAGAGTTCTCTGTTTTATAGAGAGCGATCTTTTCTATTTGTAAAGATTGAGAACAAATATTCATCAGAATAGAATTTAATTCTATTGTTTGATAATTTATCATCACCATTGGATTTTTGATCCAACGGCTCTGTTTAACAGAGAATATCCCAACTTTTTGTTAGGGAAATATTCTTATGTAGAATTTATTTCTACTGATTTTAACTTGAGCGTCGTCGCCCACGTGAGGAGTATGTGCGATGCCATATAAGAATCTAATTCTTATATAATAAGCGCTCCCGCGCTTTGCACATTGGCGCCCACATGAGAAGCACGTGCGGCGCCACCATAGGATTTAATCCTACAAGATTGACGATAGCGCCGGTGCCCTCGTGGAGAGCACGTGAGGCGCTGCCTCATTAAAATTCAATAGAGCTTAGCTCTTTTACTTTGTTTAAATATTGGGGGAACAAAAAGTAATAATTATCCAAATTAAAAATTTGAGAAGAAAACATTGTTTTGGAAATTAGATAGCATTCTATCAAAGCTAAACAATTAAGGAGATATATGGGCTTACAAGTTAGAGTAAGTATCATCACTACCTCTACTTAAAATAAACTACAGTTTTCCAAACTAGATAGCCAAACTAGGCCTAAGGCCCTAAGTATTCTTAGATTGGGAGGAAAAAGCGAAGCCCTGAATGTTTGGAATTTCAACATGTATAAATTCTCATACATAACATATGAATTTCAACAGAACGTATTGAATCTCAATTAAGCATATATAAATTCGCGGTTTCGCAATAATCCGATATTGATCCGAATTCTAATAAATCTAGTACACTGTTCTTATTCGTTTATTACACAAACACAAAATTTTACAGATTCGGCAGGCTATTTCGGCTCTGGCTCCACATGCCACTCCTTCGGCTGCAGCTCCACAAGCCACTTTCTTGGCTACAGCTGCGCAATCCACTCCTATGCCTCTACTGCCTACTCAGACTCTTGTACAGACCACTCAGATTTCTGCATAGACCACTCCTTCATCAGTCGAGTTTTTGTCGACCCAAGGCCGCACCGAGGAGCAGATGTGTCAGATTTCGGCGTTTATTAAAGGTGAAGGAGCTGGACCGAGCTAGAACATGTTTATTTATATTTTTGAGGATGTAAGTACTTATTTTATATATACATATACATATATATATATATATATATTGTATGTTTTGGACGATACTAATGGTTGTTTGGAAATTTACAATGATTGTAGATTGATTTCGTAATATGTTTGTTTATTTCTTTATATATTATGCGTGCGATGGTGTTTATGAATATTTCTGTATTTGGCTAAATATATATATATATATATATATATATATATATATATATATATATATATATTATTGCGCACAAGACGGGAAAAAACATGAAGCTCTTTTTTTTTAAATCCTGATATTTTGTCCCTATGGATTAATTCGTAGGGGCAACTGTTGCACCTATGGATTAATCCGTAGGGACAAGTATCAAAATATCCGATATTTGATCCCTAGGTACTTAGTAATAGGGGCCAAACTTACCCCTATGGATTTATACGTACGGGCATTAATAATCCCCTATGTATAACTCCGTAGGTATAATTTTTTAATTTTTTAACAAAAAATTTAGAAAAGATTTTGTCCCTACGGAGTAATCCATTGGGATAACTTCCCCTACCCTTTAAGCCGTAGAGGCCAAGTTTACTCCGTAATGGCATGTCCAGGGCAAAGACTTGCCCTTGCACCTTTGGACCTACGAATGGATTTTGAGTCCCTACGGATTAATCCGTAGGGACTACTGGTTGCTCCTTCGGATTTATCCATAGGGGCATGTGGATACCGTAGTAGCGTTAGTTTATATCTTTTTGTGTTCTTTAGGTATTAGTCTTTTTTTGTTTTACTCATTTTTGGTCTAGGTTTACATATTCAATTTTATTTTATAAAATGACATATATCACTTCAATGAATGTTTGTTGAACCAAAGAAAATCTAAGGTTGAGAACTCTAGTTACATAGTAGAGATTCTGTTACAGGAACAATGGAGAGAGGGTTTTTGCATTTTAGAGAGAGAAAATGAGTTGCAACCAGGGATTGAAGAAAAAAAAAAGAAGTGTTTATTTTTCTTTCACTAGTACAAAGATGGCTTGTCCCTACGGATGGGAAAATCCGTTGGGGCAATTTTAAATTGTCCCTACAGATTACACCATAGGGACAACTAATGCCCTTACGGTTTAGACCGTAGGGGCATATATAAATAAAAATTTGTTAAATTTAACATATACAGTTACCCTTACGGTGCTGCAAAATAAGGCCCCAGAATTATAACCATAGGAGCAAAGTCGGGCATTTAAAAAAAATAAAAAAAATTCCCACCATGTTCCCACAGTACCCTAATTCCCCAATTTATTTCCCGCTAAAATTTTCACGCCCTCTTATCGCTTCCTCCTTTGTCGCCTCTGACCTCTCGTCCTATCCTTTGACCTCCAACGCTATCATCGCCTCCTCCGACCTCAGCGCCATCGTCACCTCCTCCCTCGTTGTCTCTTCCAACCTCAAACGCCGCTTCCATCACCTCCAACGCCGCCTCAATCGATCGTCACCTTGATCGCTCCCTCCATGTCAATGTCGATCGCCGCCTTCTTCATCAACGTCGATCGCCGTCCAGGCTTCTACGTCGCCGTCAAAGTTCTCAACCGGTTAGTTAATTTATTCAATTTAAAATTTTATTTTTCTAAATTGAATTTGATGGGTGCAGGGTTCCTAGGCACTCTAGTGAGGTCTCCCAAGCCATCAACCATGGCAATTTCAAAAATTGTGGTGCCTACAAACCCTAAAGTACGGATCGTTTGCTAGATATCTAGGCGAACAAGCTAACTAGTTAACACTTAACTAATATAAAATACGGAAATACAACCTTTGTAGATCCGGTGCTCCACCTCCATAGCTCCGCAACGAGGTCCTCTCCGCTGTCCAAAACGAATCTGGGCTCTAGGATCGGCTTCGTCGGAGAATGGGCAAGCTAGGTCGTCGATGTCCATGCCGAAGATGATCTACGTCGAAGCATCGATGAATCAAGCTCCACCTTCACCAAGTCATGAAACTTGTGAAGGAAACACACTCTACTACTTGGCAAGAGGTAGAGGATGAAGAAATAGGAGGTGGGTTCACTTTGGATTTGGATTTTGCTCACTAGAACACAAGTTGCCATGAATGGCATCAAGGTTGCTCACTTGAAGAAGAAGAAGAAGATGATGAGCCTAGAATTATGATGAGTATTTTTTTAATCAAAAAGAAAATCCAATACTTATCATAACTAACTAGGGTTAGGTGTAGAGAATTAACCATGGTGATTAGAGTGGGTTAGGGTTAAGCAAAATGACAAGAATGGTGGCATATAGTCAAATGTTCATGAAGCATCCAATAAGAAACAAAAATAGCCTTCATTCTTATCATAACTCATAACCTTTTTCATTTAAATAAATAAACGAATAAATGAAATGATAAAGCAAACCCTAATCAACTCTTAACCATTGTTTAATTCTTCACACTTAACCTCAAGAGCAAACATCATCAAACATGATACAAAGATGTGTACTAAAGTATATCACATATACTTTGTGCACAATCCTAGTGATAAAATCCGTTTAAAGTGAACCAATACTAGTTAGTGCAAAGTAATATATCAAATATATAATTATGCATTAAATCATTAAATCAACACTTGATTCAATGATCCGGTCATGTCGCACACAACCGACTAGTATACAATGTATCGGCTTATCGAATCAACGCTTGAATCGATAACTAGGTTATATCGCACACAACCATTCGATACATTTATCGCGAGAATAGAATACGGTATCACATACACGCATTATTCTCGGTCCCGCACATATCTCATATGCGCTCCTATTTCGTTTCGCTTGAGCCAGGAAACCTCTGTGTAGGACTCCAAAGACTCGTCAATACGCCGGCAGCGGATGATGATCATATCAAGCATCCACAAGCCGCAAGCGGTCTGCTAAACGTAACGGCCACCCGGGTATTGAGCGATCTGAAGATCGACGAGCAAGCCCGCTCACACTCCAGTGAATCCGACCAGTAACACTACCGTACAGTCCGGTCTGATCGTCTGATATGTCGCATATCTCGCCTAGGGGTGGTAAACGTCAGACCCCAATAGCTCAATAAGTCGTGTCGATATGAGGCTCATAACGGGTCGAGAAACTACTGGTAACACTTACCAGCAATTCTCTGAGCAGCCCTGGCCAGGGACTTCCTGTTATAGCCGATCGAACACAGTGCAACATCAACCCCCATATACCGGGAGAGACGAATCCCCTCCTATCGCTCATTGCCTCCATGTGACTCGGGACTGTACCCAAAAACCACCGTTTTGCACGCCCTCTTGGACGTGGTAAGATGGAAATCAAAGCACAGTGGGAACCACACAAGACTCTATGACGATCTCGGGTCAACAGACTACTCTGTACCAGTGTCACCAGAGAACTGCCATCTGACGTGAGGTATAATACCATCTGGGAGTTCTCGGCGAGTCCGTCCAGTGTACCCAGTCTCTACTGAGCACCCGTATATCTCCTCTGATGTCAAACACCGATGGATATGGGATCATCCATCGCCCATCTGTATGGGTCGAGAAGGTACACGCTAGTCTACTCTGGTATATCGATGCCCCGTCTCGATACACCCACGACTAGGGACTTTGAAGGATGTACTTATGGACTACCAAGTCCCCACTAGTATGATCCGCATCATAGTCCAGGTAGTCAAGTACAGATCCTAAGGGCTTTACCAACATGTAACAGAGAGACAGTCAGTATACACGTTAAGGTAAAGTTCAACCAGATAGCATACTATCATGTCGAGCAAGAAAGTCATCCCTATATATGTCCCAGCATCCACTACAATATACATCCTATGTATAGTAATGGCCTCTAGGGCATACATATAACTAACAATCTCCCACTTGCACTAGGGCCATCTGTAGCAGTGGTTGCAGTATCTCATACTCAACCATCCCTTAAAAGTGTCTCTCTCTGGGAACAGGCCTTTGTGAGTGGATCCGCTGTGTTGTCCTCTGAGTCTACTCTCCAAACCTCGATCAACCTGGAGATTAACCATCTCCATGATCAGGTGATACTGCCTTAGAATATGTCTGGATCACTGATGGGACGGACGTTCCTTGGCATAAGCCACAACTCCATTATCACACAATGGTAGGAACATAGTTCATCTCATGAACCAATATACACCCAAACAGCCTCTTTGGTAGCATCTTAAGTAGCGATGTATCCAGCCTTTATCGTCTAGTATGTCACGGTATCCTTCTTGGAACTCTTCCAACATACCGTCCCTTCACTGAGGGTAAAGACAATGCCTGTGACTGACATTCAGTCGTCCTTATCACCCTGGAACCCTTCCAGTGATTATCCCTTGGATCGATTGATACCATCTCACTACTACTAGTGAGAATCCTAACATCCATTTAGATCTATCTCATAGATCCAAAATCCAGGATTTAGTAGATATCACTTTGATCCTATATGGAGAATTCTAGTGATAAGCGGAGATTGACCGAGCGTAGCATAAGAAACTCTTTTCTTATCAAGAGTATGTCATCCACGTACTCTACGAGGATCGTCACCATACTCCCTACTACCTTTTTGTATATACAAGGTTCATCTACCATTTTGATGATGTCAAACTCTTTGACTGCTTCATCAAAACAGACGTTCCAACTCCGCGATGCCTGCTTTATCCTATAAAGCATCTTGCACACGTTTCCGCTGCTCCCACTGTCTACGAAGCCCTCTGGCTGTGTACTTATAGACGCACTCTTCTAAATCATCATTTAGAAAAGCAGTCAAGACACCCAACCGCCAGATATCGTAGTCATGGTATGTAGCCGTGGTAAGTAGGATCTGAATGGACTTAAGCATAGATCCTTAGAAAAAGTTTCATCATGATCCACGCCTGGTCAATGATGCAAACTTTTAACAAGTCTAGCTTTGAAAGTCTCAACTTTTCCATGTACACCAAGTAATCTTCTCAAGATATACTTGCTCCTGATGGGGATTTAACCCTTCAGATATAGCAACTAAAGTCCATACTTTGTTGGTGTATAAGGATTCCATCTCAGATCGCTAAGCATCCAGCCATTCTTACAGAGTCTTACTCCTGATGGCCAGCTCGAAACTAGTTGGGTCATCATCTCATGATGTAATCCTCGCTCCCACTGTCATAGAGAAACAGAAGTATCTCTCAGGTGGGTGAGAAAACCCTATTAGATCGGCGGAGAGGCTGAGGTTCGTTGGCATCTACTGAATACTTTGGTTCTATCAAATCATCAGCTGTAATTTGTATAGCTGGAACCTTTTCAGTTCTACATTACAGTCCTTGCCTCGAGCTTGTCCGGATTTTGTTTTTAGACATAGGCCGGGCAACCCCAAATCTTAACTAACTTAAGACATGGGCTCTTCCCTTTCCATATCACATATGAAGTGGTAGGCATCTGATTTGATTCGAACCCTATTCAATAGGTATGCAGCTTCTCAAGTGCATAACTCCCTAAAGGAAATAGGTAACTCAGTAGTACTCATCATAGAGCACACCATATCAAATAGGGTGTATCTGCTCCGCCCTGATATACCATCGTGTTATGGTGTATACAGAGGAGTAATGCTGAGAGAGAAACTCATTCTCCTTTAGAATAATCCAGGAATTCCGTGCTCAAGTATTTTCCTCCTTGATCTCATCATAGGACATAATACTTATACCCCTATATCTGGTTCTCTACTTCTCGCTTATATTCTGTGAATATCTCAAAAGGTTCGGACTTGTGTTTCAACAAGAACATATGTCTGAATCTAAAGAGATCATCAGAGAACGTAATGAAGTACAAAGAACCAGTCTTGGAATGTGTAGACAGGGGACCTACATACATCAACATGTATTATTCCAAGAGTTCTCTAACTCTTTCTCTGTTTCAGTAAACGGAGCTATGGTCATCTTATCTTTGTGACATGACTGGCGAGTTTCAGAAGATGTAAATTCAAACTGATTTATATATGCATCTTTATGTAACTCTAGCTAGTCGGGTCACATTGATCTGACCTAGTCTACAATACCTCAAGAAGGATTCGTTCATTTCTGAACTCTTCCTCTTGTGTGTGTTCCATATACTAAGAACTGTAGTTTGATTTAGAACATTAATGCTTTTAGATAACGTGCCTGAACCGATCAACCTTTGATATAGGAAATGTTCAAAACATTATCCAACAATACAAAATTATATCCTTTCTTTTCAGATAAAGAGACTGATATGATTTTGTATATCAGGTTCGGTATCTAACAACATTCGTTCAGAATCAATGTATTGTAATACAGGGTGACAGTGACCGACAGACTTGGCTGCAACACTTGCCCCGTTTTCTGCCTCATGAAACTTATCACCCGTTCTCAGTTCTCTACCTTTCTGTAGCCCTATGTAACATATTACATATCTGGGATCCTGATCTGGTATCATATACCCAGGACGTAAAGGATACTGAGAAACAGTTCTGTATAATGAACACACCCGAAGATGATGCATCAGCATGCACTCTCTTCGTTTGGGCGGCACGGGAAATCTGGTATTCCCCAAATTCCTGCTCTGTCTTATAACAATTATAAGTTGGAGCGGGACCAACGTTCCCCAGCTCAGTATAACAAGTGGGTTCGGTCAATATTCCGTATTATTATCTTGATTAAGGCGTGATATGGTCGCTACCTGGAGAGAGAGAGAAGAAAACACTCAGCGTGCGCTCTGTCAAGAATAGATTGGTTATTATTTTATCTAATCAGGATGGCTCCCACTGCTTTTTATCAAATCTTCCTTCAAACCCTAAAAGGAAAGACTAGCCGGGATTAATTACACACTACAAGTTCGCCAATCTTTCAGCCAGGCCAGTGTCGGTACTTTGAGGGAGGTCCCCCGTGCTTTCGCACGAACCTAATTAATGTAAACCTCGTTTTCCCAGAGGCGTAACCCCGTTGACACCTTTCTAGACACCTACTTGATCGGCTAATTGTAATGTATAAAACTCTCCCAGGAGTAACACTTACTCGCAGCGGGTATCGGGATCCAACTATCTCATAGAAGGTATGCAATCTCATTGCAAATTTCAACACTTGAAATTCCCGATAATGTTTTGCCCCTAACGTGCTATGACCTTGACGAAAGCCAACAAACCATAGCCCGCTAGTCAAGTTCAGCCCGTACATTTCTTGATCGAATTAAACCCACCCGCACGACCCTTGACGAAAGCCAACAAAGCCGCACGACTACCCTAATCCAATCGCATCGTATGCTGGCAGATAAGCAGCATATAGCTACCGCACACTGCACCTTGACGAAAGCCAACAAATGCAGCACGAATACTATATACAACTTATCTGAAATGACGGAGGGCTACGACAGGTTTTTCTGAAAACCTATTGCGTAATGAACTTGATATCGTTGTAGAATCAAATGATTTTAAAAATGGAGTGCTTTTGAGGCTTTTCTAGTTTTGCTAAAGGAGTCACTCCCGGTGAAGGGATCGTCGGTCCTTTCCTCGTCGAATGAGGTGCGGGATATATCATATATATCACTGTGCAAAGCAAAAACACTTAAAAGCAATCAAAAGACAAACCGAGTGTGTAGCATCTGCCAGTTATTGCTAAAGGAGTCACTCCCGGTGAAGGGATCTCGGTCCTTTCCTCATCGAATAAGGTGCAGGATATATCTCATATACCGCTGTGCAAAGCAAGAACTGTAGCTACCTGTTTTATTTTGTAATTCGATTCTACAACATCTTAGGTTTCTTTTATTTCATTAATCATATTAATGAAGTCCCATCATTTAAGTACCTAATCATCACAGATAGATATGACGTACACTTATGCCATCCGCATTCGCCTCGATGTCCCCTCGTGCACCGTTAGGTTAGGTAACTAACGGCAGAGCGGGGCAGGGCTAGCGCGGGTGTAAAACATAAGTAACGTCTATATAATATATCATATATACTATATACTATATCCATCACAGAAACATCGCATGATCTCATCACAGATATCGCAGCAGAAGAATCATATGAAATATTGGATATACTAGGACGTCCGTATTTTCAATACGAGCCAGTATAAAACACGGATTCCACGGTCGTGATGAATAGCCAAACCCACACCCCTAGACCCCTACGAGAGCGGCAAGTAACCCTACCAATTCTAGAGTTAGGAGACCCGAACTCGACTCCTCGAGTTGGTCTCCCACTGGACTCCAGAACCCGGTTACTTGTGCCCTCCTCCTTGGGTCTATCCTAGTGCGGAAAAGTAAATAATATACAACAGGTGACAACTCCCGCAACCTGGAAGCGCCCCAATAAAAGAATATTACATACAAGTTTTTACATGAATGAAAATGAAAAACACTCATCTCACATAAAAACCCCCGGCTATTCAAACACGACAATCCAATATAACATATCCAGCAACACATAACATCACATGTCATCAACGTAAGTAAATATGTCCATCCCAATTGTCGTTGACATATAGCAACGAAACCGGGGATATCACATATTACACTTACGGTCACAGAAAAGAAAGTGTAAAACTACAACAGTTGGAATCCGCAACCACCTCAGACATCGCATGCCTGACCAAATGAATTTCTTAGACATCGCATGCCTAACAATTATAAACCCCGCATTTTAGTCTCATTATCGAAAACACTTTTCAATATCGAGTCGGGCAATTCAACAAGATTCCCGACATTCTGATCGAATACTCGTCGCAAACTTCAGTAGACGGCCGCACCCCCGTTACCGTCGACGAAGTGCACCAAGGCGGAACACCGCTACCGCGAGCACCCGGACGGATGCTTTCGGCGACGGGGTTCTCCTACAGTCACTTGGTCGGGGCTATGGAGTGAGGCTGTCTATTAAGTTTACCCGGCGAGTATCCGCGTACACTACGTGATTGCGACGGACTTTTGATCACATCAAAATTCCGTGGCAACCGATCAAGTGAGACTAAATTGCTATGTTTATAACATTCATTTAGTTATCTCATAACTTATTGTGAATTCCAATTATTGTATCCCATTCCAGATAAACAGAAAATGTTAAACTTTTCGATCGAACATTCGAACATCCAAGTTTTCCCGAAACAGATCAACACATGAAACAAGTCTAACAACATTCCGTTCGTGCCTCAGTACCAACGATCCAGCCGTAGAAGGGTCAAGCCAACGCCTCACATGTGGCACGCCGTACTGCCCCAAACCCGAAGGTTCAAAGGGCAGTTCAAGACGGTCACATAATCGAGTTAAGGTTTGTGTCTTCTAGAGGGACCATCGCGTTACTTGCACTACTTAGAACGTCGTTAAACTACGGAAAAATCCAACACTTGGAAATTTCCCGACAGGGGAAAAATTGGGTATTTATATCCGGTCAAACTTTTTAACATATTCTAAAAATTATCCGGAAAGCCACACAGACAAAATTTGATACCCCGATCGAAATACCGAATCCCCAAAACAACTGCAGAAATTTCAACTCTTGAAAAAATATTAATAATATCCAGGAAAACCAGAACAGCATACTATGAATTACTGTAGAAATTTTGATGCCAGAAACGACAAAATGGCCGCGCTTGCGCCGCACGAGCCAAGCTCGTGCCGCGGAAGAGCGGCGCACTGTTGGAATTAGGCAGCCGAATTTTACAGTCTTTCTTAGAATTTCCTGCTGATTTTTATGAATATTTTTAATGTTGAAAAATCCCAGATTTTAAAAATTGTACAGAGAGCATGTTTTGGGTTTCGGTTTTGTGTCGTTCGGACTTCAAATTCCGTCTACGCTTCGCCTAAGGCTCTAGCTAGGCTCTGATACCACTGCAGGGTTCCTAGGCACTCTAGTGAGGTCTCCCAAGCCATCAACCATGGCAATTTCAAAAATTGTGGTGCCTACAAACCCTAAAGTACGGATCGTTTGCTAGATATCTAGGCGAACAAGCTAACTAGTTAACACTTAACTAATATAAAATACGGAAATACAACCTTTGTAGATCCGGTGCTCCACCTCCATAGCTCCGCAACGAGGTCCTCTCCGCTGTCCAAAACGAATCTGGGCTCTAGGATCGGCTTCGTCGGAGAATGGGCAAGCTAGGTCGTCGATGTCCATGCCGAAGATGATCTACGTCGAAGCATCGATGAATCAAGCTCCACCTTCACCAAGTCATGAAACTTGTGAAGGAAACACACTCTACTACTTGGCAAGAGGTAGAGGATGAAGAAATAGGAGGTGGGTTCACTTTGGATTTGGATTTTGCTCACTAGAACACAAGTTGCCATGAATGGCATCAAGGTTGCTCACTTGAAGAAGAAGAAGAAGATGATGAGCCTAGAATTATGATAAGTATTTTTTTAATCAAAAAGAAAATCCAATACTTATCATAACTAACTAGGGTTAGGTGTAGAGAATTAACCATGGTGATTAGAGTGGGTTAGGGTTAAGCAAAATGACAAGAATGGTGGCATATAGTCAAATGTTCATGAAGCATCCAATAAGAAACAAAAATAGCCTTCATTCTTATCATAACTCATAACCTTTTTCATTTAAATAAATAAATGAATAAATGAAATGATAAAGCAAACCCTAATCAACTCTTAACCATTGTTTAATTCTTCACACTTAACCTCAAGAGCAAACATCATCAAACATGATACAAAGATGTGTACTAAAGTATATCACATATACTTTGTGCACAATCCTAGTGATAAAATCCGTTTAAAGTGAACCAATACTAGTTAGTGCAAAGTAATATATCAAATATATAATTATGCATTAAATCATTAAATCAACACTTGATTCAATGATCCGGTCATGTCGCACACAACCGACTAGTATACAATGTATCGGCTTATCGAATCAACGCTTGAATCGATAACTAGGTTATATCGCACACAACCATTCGATACATTTATCGCGAGAATAGAATACGGTATCACATACACGCATTATTCTCGGTCCCGCACATATCTCATATGCGCTCCTATTTCGTTTCGCTTGAGCCAGGAAACCTCTGTGTAGGACTCCAAAGACTCGTCAATACGCCGGCAGCGGATGATGATCATATCAAGCATCCACAAGCCGCAAGCGGTCTGCTAAACGTAACGGCCACCCGGGTATTGAGCGATCTGAAGATCGACGAGCAAGCCCGCTCACACTCCAGTGAATCCGACCAGTAACACTACCGTACAGTCCGGTCTGATCGTCTGATATGTCGCATATCTCGCCTAGGGGTGGTAAACGTCAGACCCCAATAGCTCAATAAGTCGTGTCGATATGAGGCTCATAACGGGTCGAGAAACTACTGGTAACACTTACCAGCAATTCTCTGAGCAGCCCTGGCCAGGGACTTCCTGTTATAGCCGATCGAACACAGTGCAACATCAACCCCCATATACCGGGAGAGACGAATCCCCTCCTATCGCTCATTGCCTCCATGTGACTCGGGACTGTACCCAAAAACCACCGTTTTGCACGCCCTCTTGGACGTGGTAAGATGGAAATCAAAGCACAGTGGGAACCACACAAGACTCTATGACGATCTCGGGTCAACAGACTACTCTGTACCAGTGTCACCAGAGAACTGCCATCTGACGTGAGGTATAATACCATCTGGGAGTTCTCGGCGAGTCCGTCCAGTGTACCCAGTCTCTACTGAGCACCCGTATATCTCCTCTGATGTCAAACACCGATGGATATGGGATCATCCATCGCCCATCTGTATGGGTCGAGAAGGTACACGCTAGTCTACTCTGGTATATCGATGCCCCGTCTCGATACACCCACGACTAGGGACTTTGAAGGATGTACTTATGGACTACCAAGTCCCCACTAGTATGATCCGCATCATAGTCCAGGTAGTCAAGTACAGATCCTAAGGGCTTTACCAACATGTAACAGAGAGACAGTCAGTATACACGTTAAGGTAAAGTTCAACCAGATAGCATACTATCATGTCGAGCAAGAAAGTCATCCCTATATATGTCCCAGCATCCACTACAATATACATCCTATGTATAGTAATGGCCTCTAGGGCATACATATAACTAACAATGGGAAGGGCTTTAATTTGTGAGTTAATGTCAATTTGGGGATTTTTGATTATGGGGGTGGTCGGTGGTGGCCGCTTTTTAATTTAGGGTTGTTTGGGGATGCGGGTGGCAGTGGCGGTTGTTGTGGTAGCTGTGGTTGGTGGTGGCGGTTGTGGTGGTGAGGAAAGGGGTCGGGGAAGGTCAACGGAAACCAGGTAGGTCGAGTGAGGGGACGGGAAAATTAATTTTAGATGAGATTAGTGGTGGTGATGAGGAGAAGAAGAAGAAGATTGGTTGTGGGTTAGGGTTATGATTAGGGTTAGGGGTACATTTAGGATTAAGGTTAGGATCGGAGTTAGATTTAGGCTTTAGTGAAAAAACACTAGCTAAAGGTAGTTCAATGAAGAATTTATAGGGATTAGGGTTAATTAGGTCTAGGGTTAGGGTTAAGGTAATTAGGGTTAGAGTTAAGGTTGAGAGTTATGGTTAGGGTATTTTAGTGTTAATGTAAGCGTGTGTGTGATAATGATGATGATATGCCTGTGTATGTATGTGTGTGTGTGTGTGATGATGATGATGATCTCTCATATCAAACAAGGCCAAATTCTAATTTTAAATTTAACACCAGAACTAAATCCAAAATCTTAAACTTAACACCAGAACCAAATCCAAAATCTTAAACTCGATTAAGAAAACCCTTAACTTTATAAAACTTTACCCTAAACTAAAAACTTCAAACCCTTGAAATTGAAAAGTAAACGCAAAACCAATTAAAGTTAAATATTATAATAAGTGTGTAAATGATACTCGATGATAATATGAAATTTTCATATTCTTATCGATAGTCATATGTGAAAATCAAAGCGCGCCTTAGTTCCCGTCTATCAGTTAACATACGTTCGATATTTTTCGTGACATAAAACTATACAAAGGTTGTTAAATATCGGACGGTATCGTTCGGTGCTAACAACCGTAGTGTAGTCTATATGACGAGAAGATTCAATCGTATGATAACCGATAGATTTGTCCAGTTTGGACAAGTTAGGAATGTATAAAGCAAATACCTGCATTCACTTATGTTTTCAATCGTTTCGAGTTATTCCGTCGGTACTTTTCCGCTGGTTCTCTATGTACAAAGATAGATTAAATGTTTATTTTAATTTTGTTTCACAGTATTGAAATAATTATCTATTCTATTATATTGTACTCGGAGAACAGCGGAGAGATACTGCCGAAATTTTCTTGAAACGGATAAAAGCACAAGTGAATGAGTGTTTGCTCTATATTCTTAATAGGATAGAAGCCATACCCTCGACAGCCAAAACACACACATACAACACGAATATACAACACACACATACGTAAAGCACTTACACACTAACAACTCTATACCTAAGTAAAATCATAAATTAAAACACACATACACAGAATACAACTCATACTTGGGTATCTTCAAATATAACTTTGTTAATCGATAATTTATCTTTTTCAATGAGAAACATGCCCTTCCTATTTTCTTCTTTGTCAATAACCATCTCGTTCTTAGATTTCTCAATGTAATCACCATAAAAAACCAACTTCCACAACTTACAATTTATATGTTATACAATCCACTATGGCCCATGAGTACATCAGAGTTAAGGACTGGATGCACGTGGATTGGCAACAACGCATGCAATCTAAGTTTGTTTTAGGAGTTGCTACTTTATTGAATTTGTACGCGCACATAATATGATCGTATTAGAGAAGATTCTCTGTCTGTGCGATAGATGTGGGAATAAGTTCTGACAGAAAGTAGAAATCGTAGAGCTTCACATCGTTAAACATGGTTTTACTAGAGTTTATACAACTTGGTTATATCATAGGGAAGGAGAAGAATAAGACGGTAATGCGGCGGAAGAAGAAGGAGAAGACGATAATGCGGCGAAAGAAGAAAACGATAATTTCTTTCCAGGAGAAGAAATGGAGGACATGGTAGAGCTTGCCCTCGGTGATAGTAATCCTACCGAAGAAAATATTCCTTCCGGTTAAGGACTGCATACGGATAAGTATGAAAAGTTCATGAATGATACTAGAAGACCAATTTATGAGAATGCAAAGTATTCCACCATATCATGCTTTATCCAACCTTTCCAGATTAAGTGCATAAATAGATGGAGCAATAAGTGATTCACGATACTTCGGAAGTTCCAAAAAGATTCTATGCCCCCTGAAAATAACGTGCCCGAGAGCTGGTTCGAAGCCCAGAAAATGATGTCTAATTTTGGTCTGAACTGTGAGAAGATTCATGCATGTTCCAAAAATTGCGTGTTGTACCGGAAAGAGAATTCAGATTTGAAAGAGTGTCCAACATGCAGAGAGGTAAGTAATAAACTGAAAGTATCTGATAAGAAACCAGATATACCTGTCAAGATAGCACGATACCTTCCGATAACACAGACGCTGTAAAGGCTATTCAGGTGCAAGAAAACAGCCAAGGTAATGATTTGGCATCACCGTGCTCTCCAAGTGAAGATAGAAAAATGAGTTATCCAAGAGATTCACCGGCATGGAAGGATTTCGATAAGAGGCACCAAACATTCAGTAGTGATCCTCTTAATGTCAGGCTCGGACTAGCTAGAGATGGCTTCTGCCTATTCAACTATATGGCCGGAAGCTACAGCACATGGTCCGTTGTAATGATGGTTTATAATCTGTCGTCGTGGTCGGTTATGGAGCAATCCTACTTTATGATGCCTCTTCTTATTGATGGACCAAAGTCACCAGGAAAAAATATCGACGTTTATCTCTGAACTCTGATCGGTGAGTTAAAATCTGATGGTGTAGAGTCTTACGATGCAAACATATATACAACTTTCACGATGCATGCAGCATTAATGTGGACAATTAATGACTTTCCTACGTATGGAATGCTATCAGGTTGGTCCGTATATGGTCACAAAGCATGCCCTTACTGCCACCAAGATACAACATCGAAATGGTTGAATTTTAGCAGGAAGGTTTGTTATTATGGTCATCGGCGTTTCCTGCCACTAGACCATCCCTACAGGTTAGACAATACTCACTTTAATGGTCATCATGAGTTTCTTAAGCCTCCAGCCTCATTGTCCAGAGAGGACATGATTGCTCAATGGGATGGTTACAATAACATAACTTTCGGGATAAGTCCGGCAAAACAGGATAAAACACCCTACTAGAACAAGTTAAGCATTTTCTACGAGCTTTCGTACTGGTCAAGAAATTTAGTGTGTCATTGTCTGGACGTCATGCACATATAGAAGGGGGTATCCGAGCACGTATTTAACTTGCTTCTTTGTAAAGACGGAAAATCGAAAGATAACCTCCGTGCTTGGATGGATCTTCAGGACTTGGAAATTAGAAGGGAATTGCATTCTAAACCGATAGCGGGTAAACCAGGCAAGTTTGTACTTCCCAATGCCGCATAGTATATGTCACAACCGGAGAAGAAAAGATTCCTGTAGGTGTTGCATGATTTGAAAGAAAAGGTTCCCACAGATTTCTCAGGATCATTTAGTAAGAAAATAAAGATTGTGAAAGGTAAGATCGATGGGCTGAAAATTCATGATCATCATATTATTATAGTGTACCTTCTCCCATTATCCTTCAGGACTTCCCTTTCTGAATCGGTTGGTCTAGTAATCAATGACCTTTGATAATTTTTTAGGGAATTGTGCGCTAAAATCTTGGATATTGTGACGTTGGAGAATATAGAAAATTCGATTTCGTTGATACTGTGTAAGCTTGAGCGTATTTTCCCAACGTCGTTCTTCGATGTCATAATACACCTGACGGTTCATCTTGCAATCAAGGCTAAGTTTGCCGGACCGGTACAATATCGATGGATGTATCCCGTCGAAAGGTACATTGAATTTTTTTTCCACGCATTTAGTAAAATTATTATTATCTTATATGCCCGTACTTATTTATTTAACATATTTTTAGGTATCTCTACACTCTAAAAAAGTATATACGCAGTAGAAATCGAGCAGAGAGTTCTATCATGCAAGGTTATAATTTAGATGAAATAACCACATTTTGTTCCCGCTATTTGGACGTAAACATTGAGACGAGGCTTAATCGGCCTCGAAGAATTCAGGACATGCCATATGGTAAAACTGAACATAAGATAGTAGATCTCATATTTATCAACAAGATATATCGATTTATCTTTCTCAATAGCGTATGTCTTGAAGAAATTAGAGAGTAAATTTTTTTGGATTAATTTTTATATTTGTATATATACATATATATATATATATATATATATGAAATGATATAATGTTGATGTCATAATTTATTATTGAGAACAGAATTCATATTGATGAAGTACATGAGGGGGCATCCTAATTAGAATGATGAATGATTGAAAAAATATCATCAGGATAATTTTTGCGAATGGGTTGCAGATCATGTAAATTGTTCGAATAACATGTTATTGACCAGTCTTAATCTAAACTTATATCGTTATGGATTTTCCGCAAAATTTGTTTTGTTATATCCACAATCCGAACTTGTTTGCATTTTTAAATAGAGACTCCAGATGTTTAGCTCAGTTTCCTAGCTTGGAGGTTGCATATTATAAAGGATTCAGTGTCTTTGATACAAATTTGAAGTTAAGAATATAAAAATATCTCGAATCACCCAGAATAATGAGATTGCGACCGTTGGATCGGATGGTGTGATTTATTATGGATACTTAAATTGCATGCTTGGTATCCAATATTTTGGACGATCGGAACCGTTTTATATATTTCAGTGTATTTGATACGATACACGGACCGATACAAATAAGTGGAGAAACAATCTCGAGACTTGAAAAGATGAATTTGAATTGACTAGTGTAAACACGCTTCGATTTTACGGTCAGGACGATCCATTTATCTTTCCTCGATAAGCATTTCAAATATACTACTCACAGTGCTTGAAGTATCCGGGATGGAGTGTCGTATGCCGTTGGAAAACCAGAAATGTTTACGATGTCCCAGAATTCGTAGATAATATGTAGGACAACGATGAGGATCAAGAAGAGAGAAAACATAGAGTGCTCCGATCGTCTGTCTCCAAAGACAGGTTGTCTTTGGCTGAGCGTGAACTTACATGGGTTAGGAATGATATCAATGATGAAATCCAAGTAGATATTCCCAAGGCGTCTAATGCTTCTACGAAACGAAAAATAATATCCGTAATGTTGTTTACCGCCGGAAGCCGGGAAGACTGCACGTCTTGCCTGAATCTGGGGGCAGATGCTATTTGGTGCTATCCGTCCACCTCTCCGAAGATGCCAAGTTGATTTATGGTATCATGTATCGAAGATTTAAACGGATGCGGCCGATGTAGCAGACTTCGTCAGATTCCCCCTCGTTTGAGGGATTTTTGGATCATGGGGACGCTCTTCCCTGCAGGCGCAAGCCCCTACAGTTAATTACGCTACCGCATCGCGGTAACAACTTTCTTCTTCTCCAGATGGTCACTTCGTGTCGTGGGTGTTTGTTTTGTTTGTGGTTGCCCATGGATTGTATACGGAGACTAATTTATGTTGTCTCCCGTAGGACGTAGATTAGTCTAAATCCGTATTTTCTTAAATTTGGGTTTGAGGTTTTGGTTTAAGGATACGTTAGTCTCATTTTGGACTAAAATCAACTTAAAAGTTTGTTAAGGACACGTTATATTAGATATATATGCCCCAGAGGCCATTATTGTATAGTACAAGTTTGTATAATACATTTTGGAGGCTTGGGATATATACACGGGTTTTACGACAGTCTTGCTCGATATAGTAGTATGCTACTTGGTTTGTTTCTATCTTAATATGTGTATATGTTTCTTTTGACATATCGCTAATAAATATTGATGGAGCCCTTAGGATCTTTGCTTGACTACCGGCGTTGTGATGGCGATCACACTAGTGGGGGCTGGGTAGTCTATAAGCACATCCTTATTTTGGTCCCTAGTCGTAGGATTATCGAGACATGGCATCGATACTCCAGAGTAGACTGGTGCATACGCTTCTCTTCCCAGCAGGGGAGATGGTATGTCCCACAGCCATCAGTACGTCGTACTGGAGATAGTATGCAGGTGCTCGTTAGGTTACGAGTACACTGGACTGGACTCATCGGGAACTGTTGGTTGGTATTATACCTATCGTCAGTTAACAGTTCCCAGGTGACATAAGTACAGCTTAGTCCGCTGACTTGACACTGTCACTTCGTCTCGAGTGTGTTCCCACTGTTCTTAGATTACTACCCTACCACGACTCTACTGAGTCGTGCAAACAGGTAGTAGTTGGGTGCAATCCCGAAGCACTTGGAGGCAGTGACGGTTAGACATGATTCGTCTCTCCCAGTATTGGGAGTTGATATCGTGCTGTGTCTAGGAGAGCCATTACACATTGTCGACCCTGGCCAGGGTAAGCGAGAATTACTGGTAGGTTTTCCAGTAGATTCTCAGGATGTTTTGGGCTACACTCCGACAAGATTTGTACCGCTATTAGGGGACTGACGTTTACCGCCCCCTAGGCCCGCCATGCGATACTCTCAGACGAACAGACCGGACTGTACGGAGATTGTCACATTCAGGCTCAGTAAGTGTTCAGATGGGTTCACCTCATCAGTTTTCTTATCGGCATCTACCTGAGGACCGTTACGTACAGCTAGTACCGCTTGCGGCCTGTGGTTAAACCCACTGCCAGCGTAGTGTTGAGCCTTTAGAGTCCCACACAGAGGGTTATTCGCCTTTGGGCAAAACAGAGTAGAGGTCGCATGGTTTTGCGACGGAGTTCGTTCACATCCGCGCACATGTGCACGTTTGGTGTCCGGGCAGTTATTACTAGTGGGCTTTGGTTTAAGCCAGATCCTAGTATTTTTTTTGGGATTGGTTTTGTCTCATTATATTCGTGTTCCTCGGAACACGGATGCGGGTGTGTATGCATAGTTGACAGAGGCAGAGGCAGAGAATTCTCATTAGGGTTGTTGACCGTTGACTTTTTCTAAACCCTAATGAGAATAAGAAATATGATTAATGGTATTAATTAAAGATAACTGTGTCATGGTTAGGGTTGTTGACCTTTTGATTTTGGTTGACTTGTTGACTTATGTTGACATATTGACCATCATCATTTCACATGAAAGATGCTCCTTGATTCTTGCAAAATCCATTTAATGTGAAATGATAATGGTCATTCCAAATGAACCATCACACTTTTTCTTTAATTATTATTGTTATTTTCATATTATCACATATGTGAGCATGGTTGCAAAAGAGAGCTCATTCTATCATATTATTTCTCTCTCTTGAAAGAAAGCTCTCCCTCTTCCTCTCTCAAAGTTTTAGTGTTCCATGAGTTGGAAATCATAAACTTTTGAGACAAAACCACCATAACTCCTCTCTACTCATTCTAGGGTTCTAGGTTTAGCAAACCAAGCACCTTAGTTACCTCTAGGTTGAGGTAGGAGCTCAAGTTCGAGTCCCTCGGGTGGATCTATCTTCGGCAAAGAGGAGACGACAAGGAGGAGCCGTTCAAACCACTACAAAGAGCAAGCAAGGAGGAGAACCACAAGAAGAAGAGAAGGAGTTCAAGACCTAGGTATAACCATTCTACATAGTAGCTAAAACTTGTAGTTTATTAGTTAGTTTTTGTTTAGCAAAGATCCTTCATGGACGGTCCATGTTACCTAGTGAGGAAAATTTTGATTTTTACCTATTCCGCCTCCCCAAAAGAACCGGGGTGGGTAACGTGGACCTAACAGTGGTATCAGAGCCTAGCTAAACAATAACTAACTGTTAGCAAAATGTTTAGAACTTCGATCCGGAAAAAATCCTGAAAACATGTCAAAAAACCATACTTTCTGCCGATTTTTAAAACTGCTCTAAAAATCATTCCACATGCCTTAAAAATCGGTGCAGGATTTTCTAGGAACAGGCAAGAAATTTGAGCCCACGACTCGGCCAACTCGCCGTGGAACCGCGGCGAAACCATGCGTTTCGCCGCGGATCCGCGGCCGAGTTGACTCGGCCGCGACTCCGATTTCTTGCAGAATGCTCAGTTTGGTGTTTTGCGATTTTTAAGATGTTTTGTTTCTGCCCAGTTTTTCCAGAGAACAATGTTGTGTTTGGGGGTAGTTACAAATTGGTATTTTAATCGAAGTTCTACAAACTCTTGCTAAATGGTTATATCTGTAATGTGATATATGCACTGAACGTCGACTAATCGCTATACGTCGATTAGTGGGGATTGTGTATATCTATGATCTGTAATGTTGTTGGATTGTGTATATGAACTTGTTGGATTGTCGCGGATGAATAGCCGGGGTTTTATGAGATGAGAGTTTCTTTATCTTTCATTTGATGTAATATGTAAATTGATGTAATATTATTTTTATGGCCGCACATCCGGGATGAGGTTGTAGCCGCCATTGTATATTATTTTTTTTTTTACTGTTTTTGCTCCTAGGATAGACCCAAGATGGGATGCACAAACTACCGGGTACGTTGAAGTGCTGAGTGGCCTACTCATGTTGTTGAGGGAGGCTGCTTCACTTCGGGTATTTGGGGGGTAGTTTGCCGCACCCGTAGGGGTCTAGGGTGAGGTTTGGCTATTCATCGCGACCGTGTAATCCGTCTTTCGTTACAGGCTTTTACGAAACGCGGATTCCTAGCATATCCAATGTGTTCATCTGTGATCTGGAATGGCTATCATTGCATCTGACGAATGTATATATCTATATATGATATCTAGTAGGCGTTGCTTATGTTTTGCATCCGCGCTAGTCCAGCCCCCGCTCTATCGTTAGTTAAGTAACCTAACGGGTGATGACGGGGCCCCGTGGCGAATGGGGATGGCATAAGCGTACGTCATATTTTTGTTGTTTTCTGCAATGGTAGGATTAATTGATGGGACGCATTATATTAATGCAAAGAAAAAACAAACCTAAAATACGTTGTTGGAACAATTTTCAAAAGCTGTTATTGCAAGGATGTTCTCTTTTGTTTTGCACAGAGGTATTCGGTTATGAATGCTCAGCACCTCATTCGACGAGGCAAGGGCCGAGATCCCTTCATCGGGAGTGACCCCTTAGACAAGAGTTTGCGTCAGGGTAATAACTTCGCTATAGTTGATTATTCTTGCTTTGCATCGAGGTATTCAGTTTGGAATATCCTGCACCTCATTCGACGAGGAAAGAGCTGAGATCTCTTCACAGGGAGTGACCTTTTTAGCAAAAGTTTTCGCCACTATATTTTTAAAAAAAAAGGTTATCAGGTTCCTTCAACGATATCAAGTTCATTACGTTAACGGGTTTTTCGCCAAAAACCCAGCCGTAGCCCTCCGTCATTTCTTATAAGTTATATTTAGCATTCGTGTTGCGTTTGTTGACTGTGTCAAGGCGCAGTGAACGGTAGCTGAGTATTGCTTATCTGCTGGATACAATGTGATTGGTTAGGACAGTCGTGTAACCTTGTTGGCTGTGTCAAGGGTTATGCGGGTGGGTTTAATGCAATCAAGATAATGACGGGTTGAACTTGACTAGGACTCTTTGATTTGTTGACTGTGTCAAGGTCACTTGGGACCTAGGGGCAAAAATCCACATCGGGAGTTTCTAAAGAAACTGAAACTTGCAGATTTAGCATACCTTCTGGAGTGTGGTGACTAGAGTGGATTCCATTTAGGTCATCGCACAATGATAGTTGGATCCCGATCCCACTGATGAGTTGGATTACTCTCGGGAGATTATTTCACTTAACAATCAATGCTATAAACCAAGTAGGTGTCTAGAACGGTGTTAGTGGGGGTACGCCTCCAGGGAAAAGAGGTTATTTAATTAAGGAACTTCGTGAAAGCGTTGGAAAACCTCCCTCGAAGTACCAACACTAGCCTGGCTGAAAGGTTAAGCAAGTATTGTGACGTGCGATTAATCCTGACTAGTTCTTCTTTTAGGGTTTGTAGAAGAATTTGAGGAAACAGTGGGAGCCATCCTGGTTAGATAAATCAATAAACCAATCTAATCTTGCAAGAGCGCACGCTGAGTGTTTCTTTTCTCTCTCTCCAGGTAGCAACCAATTCACGCCCTAATCAAGATAATAAAATGTATCGCTTGACCGATCCAAATTCTTATTCGGGGCTGGGGAACGTTGGTTCGGCTCTAACGTATGACAACAGTCATAAGTATGAGCAAAGGAAAGAGGATTGTATGGATTCCAAGGATACCCAGTTGAAGAAGAAGCATAGTTTTGCATCTACTTCAGGTGTTCTTGTAATTGAGAACTGTTTTACGGTCAGCCCTACCTCCTAGGTACTTGATACCGGATCAGGATCTCATATCTATAATCTATTGCAGGGACTGAGAAAAAGTAGGAAATTTGTACCTAGTGATATGTCACTCAGGGTAGCGAACGGAGCACAAGTTAATGCTGCAGCCGTCGATGAATATCACCTAGTGTTGCCAAATGGTAATACTATGATTTTGAATGAATGCTACTATATACCTTCCATGGTTTGCAACATCATATCAGTTTCTTTACTCAATAAAGATGGATATAACTTTGTTCTTGATAGAAATATCATGAACATTTACCTTCATAACGTACTGGTTGCAGAAGGTACACTGTGTAATGGTATCTACGTTCTAAATCAGAATACAGTTCTCAATGTACAAAACACACGCAAGAGGAAGAGTTCAGATACGAACGAATCCTACTCATGGCATTGTAGACTTGGTCATATCGAAGAGAAAAGACTAAGCAAGTTGCATAAAGATGGACCCTTGGATACGTTCGAGTTTTCATCTTATGAAACTTGTCAGTCTTGTCTCAAGGGAAAGATGACCAAATCTCCATTCACCGGACATGGAGAAAGGGCAACAGAGCTCTTGGGACTAATACACAGTGATGTATGTGGTTCAATATCTATACATGCAAGGGGTGGGTTCTCGTACTTCATCACATTCACTGACGATCTCTCTAGGTTCGGATATGTGTATCTGATGAAACACAAATCTGAAGCTTTTGAGAAATTCAAGGAATTCAGAAACGAAGTAGAGAACCAGACTGGCAAAAGTATCAAGATCCTCCGATCGGATAGGGGAGGGGAGTACTTAAGCAAGGAATTCCTAGATTACTTAAAAGAGAATGGTATTCTCTCTCAGCTTACTCCTCCTTATACGCCACAGCACAACGGTGTATCGGAACGGAGGAATCATACCCTATTAGATATGGTTCGCTCCATGATGAGTAGTGCTGACTTGCCTCTTTCATTCTGGGGATATGCACTTCAAACAGCAGCACATCTATTGATTCAAGTTCCATCCAAATCTGTGCCTAAGACTCTATACGAAATATGGAGTGGTAAGAGTTTGTATCTTAAACGTATTAAGATTTAGGGTTGCCCAGCTTATGTCAAGAAGCAGAACCCAGACAAACTTGAGGCACGGGCAGTTTTATGTAAGTTTGTGGGATACCCAAAAGATTCTAGTGGGTATCTATTCTACCATGCAGAGGAACAGAAGATAATTGTTTCCAGGAATGCCACATTTTTTGAAAAAGAATTTCTTTTTAAAAATATTAGTGGCAGCACGGTAGAACTGGATGAAATTCCAGAAATACAAACTTTAACTAAAGATTTGGAGGAACCGCTAGATTCAGTTACACCCAACGAACCTCAACCACTCCGCAGATCTGGTAGGATTTCTCATCCGCTCGAGAGATACTACGGTTTTCTCATAGACGGGGATCGATAGGATTGCATCTTGGAAGAAGATGACCCTACCAGTTTCAGGCAGGCCATTATCAGTAAGGACTCTGATAAGTGGCTGGATGCAATGCAATCCGAAATGGAGTCCATGTACACCAATAAAGTGTGGACCTTGGATATTGCTCCACCTGGGGTAAAACCCTTTGGATGCAAATGGATCTACAAAAGGAAACTTGGTGTAGATGGGCAGGTGGAAAACTATAAGGCTAGACTCGTTGCAAAAGGTTTTCTTCAAAAACCTGGTGTGGACTATGACGAAACTTTTTCTCCAGTGGCTATGCTCAAATCCATTCGGATCCTACTTGCCATTGCTGCCTTCCATGACTATGAAATCTGGCAGATGGACGTAAAACGGCTTTCCTAAACGGCTGTTTAGAAGAGTGCGTTTACATGGATCAGCCAGAAGGTTTTGTAGACAGTGGGAGCAGCGCGAAGGTGTGCAAGTTACTTAAATCCATTTATGGATTAAAACAGGCATCGCGGAGCTGGAACATCTATTTTGATGAGGCAATCAAGGAATTTGATTTCATCAAGAACGAAGATGAACCTTGTGTCTATAAGAAGATTGTAGGACGAACTGTCGTGTTCCTAGTCTTGTACGTGGATGACATTCTTTCGATAGGAAATGGCATTCCTATGCTACAATCGGTCAAGCTATTCTTGTCACAACGGTTCTCCATGAAGGACTTGGGTGATGCCTCATACATTCTGGAGATCAAGATCTACAGAGATAGATCCAAGAGATTACTGGGACTTTCACAGTCCAGGTACATAGAGACCGTACTAAAGAGATTTGGTATGGAAAATTCCTAGCGCGGTAATATACCAGTATTGCACGGAATCACCCTCTCCAAGAAGATGTCTCCTAAGACTGACGAGGAGAGGGTTCGCATGAGCACCATACCCTACGCTTCGGCGGTAGGATCTATAATGTATGCTATACTATGTACAAGACCAGATGCAGTTTACGCACTGAGCGTGGTGAGTCGGTATCAGTCAGACCCAGGTGAGAACCACTGGACGGCAGTGAAGAACATTCTCAAGTACCTGAGAAAGACTAAGGAGATGTTCCTGGTTTACGGTAATGGAGACCTCAGGGTCGAGTCCTTTATCGATTCAAGCTTCCAGAGTGACAAAGATGAGAGCAAGTCTGTCTCGGGTTTTGTGTTTACCCTCAACGGAGGGGCGGTGTGTTGGAGGAGTTCCAAACAGGATACCGTCGCAGACTCGATGATGGAGGCTGAATACATTGCTGCAAGCGATGCCGCAAAAGAGGCGGTCTGGATGAAGAAGTTCATTAGTGAACTTCAAGTGGTTCCGTCCATTGTTGACCCAATACCTTTGTATTGCGATAACAATGGGGCTATAGCTTTTGCGAAGGAACCAAGGTCCCATCAGAAATCCAGACATATCTTAAGGCGGTATCACCTGATCAGGGAGATCATTGATCGCCAGGAGATCGAGGTACGGAGAGTGGACACAAAAGACAACACGGCGGATCCATTCACAAAGGCCCTCCCTCAAACACAGTTCGAGCGACTTTTTGAGCTATTGGGCATGCGGTATGCCAGCAGCTGGCCTTGAGCAGACGTTGGGTATGCGGTACACCAATTACTGGCCTTTAGTGCAAGTGGGAGATTGTTAGATATATATGCCCTAGAGGCCATTATTGTATAGTACTAGTTTATATAATACATTTTGGAGGCTTGGGATATATATACGGGTTTTACGACAGTCTTGCTCGATATAGTAGTATGCTACTTGGTTTGTTTCTATCTTAATATGTGTATATGTTTCTTTTAGCATATCGCTAATACATATTGGTGGAGCCCTTAGGATCTTTGCTTGACTACCGGCGTTGTGATGGCGATCACACTAGTGGAGGATGGGTAATCTATAAGCACATCCTTATTTTAGTCTCTAGTCGTAGGATTATCGAGACAGGGTATCGATACTCCAGAGTAGACTGGTGCATACGCTTCTCTTCCCAGCAGGGGAGATGGTCTGTCCCACAGCCATCAGTACATCGTACTAGAGATAGTATGCAGGTGCTCGTTAGGTTACGCGTACACTGGACTGGACTCGTCGGGAACTGTTGGTTGATATTATACCTATCGTCAGTTAACAGTTCCCAGGTGACATGAGTACAGCTTAGTCCGCTGACTTGACACTGTCACTTCGTCTCGAGTGTGTTCCCACTGTTCTTAGATTACTACCCTACCACGGCTCTACTGAGTCGTGCAAACAGCTAGTAGTTGGGTGTAGTCCCGAAGCACTTGGAGGCAGTGACGGTTAGACAGGATTCGTCTCTCCCGGTATTGGGAGTTGATATCGCGCTGTGTCTAGGAGAGCCATTACACATTGTCGTCCCTGGCCAGGGCAAGCGAGAATTACTGGTAGCGTAGTGTCGAGCCTTTAGAGTCCCACACAGAGGGTTATTCGCCTTTGGGCAAAACAGAGTAGAGGTCGTATGGTTTTGCGACGGGGTTCGTTCACATCCGTGCACTTGTGCACGTTTGGTGTTCGGGCAGTTATTACTAGCGGGTTTTGGTTTAAGCCAGATCCTAGTATTTGTTTTGGGATTGGTTTTGTCTCATTGTATTCGTGTTCCTCGGAACACGGATGCGGGTGTGTATGCATAGTTGACAGAGGCAGAGGCAGAGGATTCTCATTAGGGTTGTTGACCGTTGACTTTTTAGAAACCCTGATGAGAATAAGAAATATGATTAATGATATTAATTAAAGATAATTGTGTCATGGTTAGGGTTGTTGACCTTTTGACTTTGGTTGACTTGTTGACTTATGTTGACATATTGACCATCATCATTTCACATGAAAGATGCTCCTTGATTCTTGCAAAATCCATTTAATGTGAAATGATAATGGTCATTCCAAATGAACCATCACACTTTTTCTTTAATTATTATTGTTATTTTCATATTATCACATATGTGAGCATGGTTGCAAAAAAGAGCTCATTCTATCAAATTCTTTCTCTCTCTTGAAAGAAAGCTCTCTCTCTTCCTCTATCAAAATTTAAGTGTTCCATGAGTTGGAAATCATAAACTTTTGAAACAAAACCACCATAACTCCTCTCTACTCATTCTAGGGTTCTAGGTTTAGCAAACCAAGCACCTTAGTTACCTCTAGGTTGAGGTAGGAGCTCAAGTTCGAAGCCCTCGGGTGGATCTATCTTCGGTAAAGAGGAGACGACAAGGAAGAGCCGTTCAAACTACTACAAGGAGCAAGCAAGGAGGAGAACCACAAAAAGAAGAGAAGGAGTTCAAGACCTAGGTATAACCATTCTACATAGTAGCTAATGTTAGTTATATGTATGCCCTAGAGGCCATTACTGTACATTGGATGTATATTGTAGTGGATGCTTGGACATATATAGGGAGGGCTTTCTTACTCCACATGATAGTATGCTATCTGGTTGCTCTTTATCTTAACGTGTATGCTGATTGTCTCTCTGTTACATGTTGGTAAAGCCCTTAGGATGTGTACTTGACTACCTGGACTATGATGAAGATCATATTAGTGGGGACATGGTGGTCTATAAGTACATCTTTCAAGGTCCCTAGTCATGGGTGTATCGAGATGGGGTATCGATATACCAGAGTAGACTAGCGTATACCTTCTCGACCCATACAGATGGACGATGGATGATCCCATATCCATTGGTGTTTGACATCAGAGATGATATACGGGTGCTCATTGGAGACTGGGTACACTGTACGGACTCGCCGAGAACTCCCAGATGGTATTATACCTCACGTCAGATGGCAGTTCTCTGGTGACACTTGTACAGAGTAGTCTGTTGACCCGAGATCGTCATAGAATCTTGTTTGATTCCCATTGTGCTTTGATTTCCACCTTACTACGTCCAAGAAGGCGTGCAACATGGTGGTTTTTGGGTACAGTCCCGAATCACATGGAGGAAATGAGTGATAGGAGGGGATTCGTCACTCCCGGTATAGGGAGTTGATGTTGCGTTGTGTTCGATTGGCTATAACCGGAAATCCCTGGCCAGGGTTGCTGAGATTTACTGGTAAGTGTTACCAGTAGTTTCTCGAACTGTTATAGACCTCATATCGACGCAACATATCGAGCTATTGTGGTCTGACGTTTACCACCCCTAGGCAAGATATGCGACATATCATACGAACAGACCGGACTGTACGGTTAGTGTAACTGGTTGGATTCACAGGTGTGTGAGCGGGCTTGCTCGTTGATCTTCTGATCGCTCAATACCCGGGTGGCCGTTACGTTTAGCAGACCACTTGTGGCTTGTGGGTGTTTGATATGATCATCACCTGCTACCGGCGTATTGACGAGTCTTTAGAGTCCTACACAGAGGTTTCCTGGCTCAACCGAAATGAAATAGGAGCGCATATGAGATATGTGCGGGACCGAGAATAATGCGTGTATGTGATACCGTATCTATTCTCGCGATGAATATTTCGATTGGTTGTATGCGATATAACCTAGTTATCGAATCGAGGATTGATTCGATAAGTCGATACATTGGATATTAGTCGGTCATATGCGATATGACCGGATCGTTAAATCAAGTGTTGATTTAATGATTTAATGTATAATTATATATTTGATATATTACTTTACATTAACTAGTATTGGTTCACTTAGGATTATTTTCTCACTTGATTGTGCACATTGTGTATATGATATATGTTTGTGCACTAGTTTGTATCATGTTTGATGATACATGCAAACTTGGGTGTATGTTTGATTTAAACCATGTTTGGGTTAATGGTTAGGGTTTTGTTATCTTTACTTAATTATTTGTTTTATTTATTTATTTTTGGGCAAGAAACAAAATGGTGGATTCTTTTGTTTTCTACTTGAAGCTTCATGAAGCTTTTACCATTTTGTTTCTTTCCTTAACCTAACAATTCACCTAAACCCTAGTTTAGTCTCTACACTAGTAAAACTCACCCATGGTTGCATTATGATAACCATCACTTGATTTTCTTTTTGAAAATAATTCATAATTCTTTTTCTTTCTTCTTCTTCATCTTCTTCATGAAGAGAAGAAACCATTGCTAGATTTTTCCAAGTGATGATTCCAAGTGAGAAATCCAAATCCAAAGTGAACCCACTTCCTATTTCTTCATCCTCTACCACTTTCCATGTAGTATAGGGTGTTTTCTTCACAAGTTTCATTACTTGGTGAAGATGGAGCTTGATCTTGAGTTGCCTCGACGTAGATCATCTTCGGCATCGAAGTCGACGACCTAGCCCGATCATTTCTTCGACGAAACCATCGCTAGAGTCCGGGATCCGATGATTGCAGCGGAGGGACGTCATCACGGAGTTAAGGAAGTGGAGGACCGGATCTACAAAGGTTGTAGTCACTTTCACTTTCTAGTAAAGTTATTTACTTGTTGTAGTTTCGCCTTTACCTCTAGTTTACGATCTCGCATTAGGGTTTCTCGGCACTTGTAAAATTTGATTTTGGCGTGGTTGATCTGTTGTGGAACCTTATTAGTGTGCCTAGGAACCCTACAATGGTATCAGAGCCTAGCTAGAGCTTTAGGTGAACTGTAGACGATGTTAGAAGTCCGATCGAAACACGAAACCCTAATTCGTACCCCTCTCTGTCCAATTTTTAAAACTGTGGTTTTTTCCAAATTAAAAATATCCAAAAAATTCAGCAGGGAATTGTATGAGTTACTGTGCAGCACGTGACCCTAACTCGACCAAAGAGCCGCGGAACCGCGCCCCACCCCTGCTTATGCGGCGGTTCCACTGCCATACTGGTGAGTTAGGCCACGTAGTTTGCACAGTAATTTGTTTCTGGGGGTGCTGTATTTTATGGGAATTTTTAATATTTACTCAAGAGTTGAGTTTTCTGGGTTGTATTGGGAGTTCGTAGATTCGATCGGATTGTCTAATTTTGTCTATGTGTTTTTCCGGGTAATTTTAGAATATGTTAAAAAGTTCGACCGGATATAAATACCCGATTTTTCCCCTGCAAGGAAATTTCCAAGTGTTGGATTTTTCCGTAGTTTAATGACGTTCTAAGTAGTGCAAGTAACGCGATGGTCCCTCTAGAAGACAACAAACCTTAACTCGATTATGTGACCATCTTGAACTGCCCTTTGAACCTTAGGGTTTGGAGCAGTACGGCGTGCCACATGTGAGGCGTTGGCTTGACCCTTCTACGGCTGGACCGTTGGTACTGAGGCATGAAAAGGATGTTTTTGAACTTATTTCATGTATTGAGCTGTTTCGGGAAAACTTGGGTGTTTGATTGTTCGATCGGAAAGTTTAACATTTTCTATTTATCCGAAATGTGATACAATATTTGGAATCCACAAGGAGTTATGAGATAACTGATTTGAATGTTATAAACATAGCACTTTAGTCTCACTTGATCAGTTGCCACGGAATTTTGATGTGATCAAAAGTCCGTCGCAATCACGTAGCGTACGCGGATACTCGCCAGATAAACTTAATAGACAGCTACACCCCTTAGCCCCGACCAAGTGACTGTAGGAGAACCCCGTCGCCGAAAGCATCCGTTCGGGTGCTCGCGGTAGCGGTGTTCCGCCTTGGTGCACTTCGTCGACGGTATCGGGGGTGCGGCCGTCTACTAAAGTTTGCGACGAGCATTCGATCAGGATGTCGGGAATCTTGTTGAATTGCCCTACTTGATATTGAAAAGTGTTTTCGATTTTGAGACTAAAATGCGGGGTTTATAATTGTTAGGCATGTGATGTCTAAGAAATTCAGATGGTTAGGCATGCGATGTCTAAGTGGGTTGCGGATTCCAACTGTTGTAGTTTTACACTTTCTTTTCTGTGACCGTAAGTGTAATATGTGATATCGCCGGTTTCGTTGCTATAAGTCAACGACAATCGGGATACGCATGTTTACTTACGTTGATGACATGTGATGTTATGTGTTGCTGGATATGTTATATTGGATCGTCGTGTTTGAATAGCCGGGGGGTTTTATGTGAGATGAGTGTTTTTCATTTTCATTCATGTAAAAACTTGTATGTAATATTCTTTTATTGGGGCACTTCCAGGTTGTGGAAGATGTCACCTTTTGTATATTATTTACTTTTCCGCACTAGGATAGACCCAAGGAGGAGGGCACAAGTAACCGGGTTCTGGAGTCCAGTGGGAGACCAACTCTAGGAGTCGAGTCCAGGTCTTCTAACTCTAGAATTGGTAGGGTTGCTTGCCGCTCTCGTAGGGGTCTAGGGGTGTGGGTTTGGCTATTCATCGCGACCGTGGAATCCGTGTTTTATACTGGCTCGTATTGAAAACACGGACGTCCTAGTATATCCAATGTTTCATATGTTTCTTCTGCTGCGATATCTGTGATGTGATCATGTGATATGCTCAGATAGATATTGTATATAGTATATATGATATATTATATAGACGTTGATTATGTTTTACACCCGCGCTAGCCCTGCCTCGCTCTGCCATTAGTTACCTAACCTAACGGTGCAGACGGGACATCGAGGCGAATGCGGATGGCATAAGTGTACGTTGTATTTATCTGTGATGTTTAGGTGACTTAAATGATGGGACTTCATTAATATGATTAATGAAAGAAAAGAAACCTAAAAGATGTTGTGGAATCGAATTTTCAAAAACAGGTAGCTACAGCTCTTGCTTTGCATCGCGGTGTTCCTTGTAGAACATCCTGCACCTTATTCGATAAGGAAAGGACCGAGATCCCTTCACCGGGAGTGACTCCTTTAGCAATAACTGGCAGATGCTACAACCCTCGGTTTGTCTTTTGATTGCTTCTATAGCTTTTATTTTGCACAGCGGTATATATGATATATCCTGCACTTTATTCGATGAGGAAAGGGCCGACGATCCCTTCACCGGGAGTGACCCCTTTAGCAAAACTAGAAAAGCCTCAAAAACACTCCATTTTAAAATCATTTGATTCTACAACGATATCAAGTTCATTACGCAATAGGTTTTCAGAAAAACCTGTCGTAGCCCTCCGTCATTTCAGATAAGTTGTATATAGTATTCGTGCTGCATTTGTTGGCTTTCGTCAAGGTGCAGTATGCGGTAGCTATATGCTGCTTATCTGCTGCATATGATGCGATTGGATTAGGGTAGTCGTACGGATTTGTTGGCTTTCGTCAAGGGTCGTGCGGGTGGGTTTAATTCAATCAAGAAATGACGGGTTGAACTTGACTAGCGGGCTATGGTTTGTTGGCTTTCGTCAAGGTCATAGCACGTTAGGGGCAAAATTATCGGGAATTTCAAGTGTTGAAATTTGCAATGAGATTGCATACCTTCTATGAGATAGTTGGATCCCGATACCCGCTGCGAGTAAGAGTTACTCCTAGGAGAGTTTTACACATTACAATTAGCCGATCAAGTAGGTGTCTAGAAAGGTGTTAACGGGGTTACGCCTCTGGGAAAACGAGGTTTACGTTAATTAGGTCCGTGCGAAACCACGGGACACCTCCCTCAAAGTACCGACACTGGCCTGGCTGAAAGATTGGCGAACTTGTAGCGTGTAATTAATCGCGGCTAGTCTTTCCTTTTAGGGTTTAAAGGAAGATTTGATAAAAACAGTGGGAGCCATCCTGATTAGATAAAATAATAACCAATCTGATCTTGCAAGAGCATACGCTGAGTGTTTTCTTCTCTCTCTCTCTCTCCAGGTAGCTACCATATCACTCCTTAATCAAGATAATAATACGGATGTATTGACCGAACCCGCTTGTTATACTGAGCTGGGGAATGTTGGTCCCGCTCCAATTGTTATAAGACAGAGCAGGAAATTGGGGATTACCAGAATTCCCGTGCCACCCAAACGAAGAAAGTGCATATGATGCATCTCCTTCGGGTGTGTTCATTACAAAAAACTGTTTCTCTGTATCCTCTACGTCCTGGGTATTTGATACCGAATCAGGATCCCAGATATGTAATCTATTACATAGGGCTACAGAAAGGTAGAGAACTGAGAACGGGTGATAAGTTTCATGAGGCAGAAAACGGTACAAGTGTTGCAGCCAAGTCTGTTGGTCACTGTCACCCTGTATTACCTGAATACATTGATTCTGAACAAATGTCATTAGATACCGAACCTGATATACAAAATCATATCAGTCTCTTTATTAGTAAAGATGGATATAATTTTGTATTGATTGGATAATGTTTTGAACATTTCCTATATCAAAAGTTGATCGGTTCAGGCACGTTATCTAAAAGCATTGACGTTCTAAATCAAACTACAGTTCTTAGTATACAGAACACACACAAGAGGAAGAATTCAGAAATGAATAGATCCTTCTTGAGGTATTGTAGACTAGGTCATATCAATGCGACCCGACTAGCTGAAGTTACATTTAGATGCATATTTAAATCTGTTTGAATTTACATCTTATGAAACTTGCCAGTCATGTCACAAAGATTAGATGACCATAGCTCCGTATATTGGAAACAGAGAAAGAGTTAGTGAACTCTTGGGATTGATACATACTGATGTATGAAGGTCCCCTGTCTATACATACCAAGACCGGTTCTTTGTACTTCATTATATTCTCTGATGATCTCTCAAGATTCAGTCATATGTTCCTATTGAAACACAAGTCCAAACCTTTTGAGATATTCACAGAATATAAATTAGAAGTAGAGAACCAATACGGGCATAAGTATTATGTCCTTTGATGAGATCAAGGAGGAGAATACTTGAGCACGAAATTCCTGGACTATTCTAAAGGAGAATGAGATTCTCTCTCAGCATTACTCCTCCGTATACACTATAGCACGATGGTATATCAGGGTGGAGCAATAGCACCCTATATGATATGGTGTGCTCTATGATGAGTACTACTGAGTTTCCTATTTCCTTTTGGGAGTTATGCACTTATGAAGTTGCATACCTATTGAATAGGTTCGAATCAAATCAGTGCCTACCACTCCATATAAGATATGGTATGGAAAGAGCCTATCTCTTAAGTAAGTTAAGATTTGGGGTTATCCGGACTATGTCTAAAAGCAAAATCCGGACAAGCTCGAGGCAAGATCTGTTATGTAGAACTAGAAATGTTCCAGCTATACAAACTGCAGCTGATGATTTGGTAGAACCAAAGGATTCAATAGTTACCAATGAACCTCAGCCTCTCCGCCGATCTAGTAGGGTTCCTCACCCACCTGAGAGATACTTCTGTTTCTCTATGACAGTGGGAGCAAGGATTGCATCATGAGATGATGACCCAAGTAGTTTCGAGCAGGCCATCGAGAGTAGGGACTCTGTAAGAATGGCTGGATGCTTAGTGATCTGAGATGGAATCCATGTACACCAACAAAGTATGGACTTTGGCTGCTATATCTGAAGGGTTAAATCCCTATCAGGAGCAAGTATATCTTGAGAAGATTACTAGGTGTAGATGGAAAAGTTGAGACTTTCAAAGCTAGACTTGTTAAAGGCTTTCGTCATCGACCAGGCGTGGATAATGATGAAACCTTTTCAAGTAGCTATGCTTAAGTCCATCCAGATCCTACTTGCCACGGCTACATACCATGACTACGATATCTGGCGGATGGGTGTCATGACTGCTTTTCTAAAATGATGTTTTAGAAGAGAGCGTCTGTAAGTACACAGCCAGAGGGCTTCATAGACACTGGGAGCAGCGGAAACGTGTACAAGTTGCTTTATAGGATAAAGCTGGCATCGCGGAGTTGGAACGTCTATTTTGTGGTAGTCAAAGAGTTTGACTTCATCAAAATGGTAGATGAACCTTGTATATACAAAAAGTTAGTAGGGAGTATGGTGATGATCCTCGTAAAGTACGTGGATGACATACTCTAGATAGGGAAGGAGTTTCCTATGCTACGCTCGGTCAATCTCCGCTTATCACAAGGATTCTCCATATAGGATCAAGATGATACCTCCTAAATCCTGGGTTTTGGATCTATGAGATAGATCTAATTGGATGTTAGGATTCTCACTAGATGTAGTGAGATGGTATCAATCGATCCTGGGAAGAATCACTGGAAAGGTTCCAGGGTGATAAGGATGACTGAAAGTCAGTCGCAGGCATTGTCTTTACCCTCAGTGGAGGGACGGTATGTTGGAAGAGTTCCAAGCTAGATACCGTGGCATACTAGACGATAAAGGCTGGATACATCGCTACCAAAGATGCTACCAAAGAGGAAGTCTGGGTGTATATTAGTTCATGAGATGAACTTCGTTCCTCCCATTGTGTAACAATGGAGTTGTGGCTTATGCCTAGGAACGCCCGTCCCATCAGTGATCCAGACATATTCTTAGGCAGTATCACCTGATCGTGGAGATAGTTGATCTCCAGGGGATCGAGGTTAGGAGAGCAGACTCAGAGGACAACACGGCGGATCCACTCACAAAGGCCTTTTCCCAGAGAGGGACTTTTATGGGATGGTTGAGTATGAGATACTACAACCACTGCTACAGATGGCCCTAGTGCAAGTGGGAGATTGTTAGTTATATGTATGCCCTAGAGGCCATTACTGTACATTGGATGTATATTGTAGTGGATGCTTGGACATATATAGGGAGGGTTTTCTTGCTCGACATGATAGTATGCTATCTGGTTGCTCTTTATCTTAACGTGTATGCTGATTGTCTCTCTGTTACATGTTGGTAAAGCCCTTAGGATGTGTACTTGACTACCTGGACTATGATGCAGATCATACTAGTGGGAACATGGTGGTCCATAAGTACATCCTTCAAGGTCCCTAGTCGTGGGTGTATCGAGATGGGGTATCGATATACCAGAGTAGACTAGCGTATACCTTCTCGACCCATACAGATGGGCGATGGATGATCCCATATCCATTAGTGTTTGACATCAGAGATGATATACGGGTGCTCAGTGGAGACTGGGTACACTGGATGGACTCGCCGAGAACTCCCAGATGGTATTATACCTCACGTCAGATGGCAGTTCTCTGGTGACACTTGTACAGAGTAGTCTGTTGACCCGAGATCGTCATAGAGTCTTGAGTGATTCCCACTGTGCTTTGATTTCCACCTTACCACGTCCAAGAAGGCATGCAAAACGGTGGTTTTTGGGTACAGTCCCGAATCACATGGAGGCAATGAGCGATAGGAGGGGATTCGTCTCTCCCGGTATAGGGAGTTGATGTTGCGCTGTGTTCGATTGGCTATAACCGGAAATCCCTGGCCAGGGTTGCTGAGATTTACTGGTAAGTGTTACCAGTAGTTTCTCGAACTGTTATAGACCTCATATCAACACGACTTATCGAGCTATTGGGGTCTGACGTTTACCACCCCTAAGCAAGATATGCGACATATCAGACGAACAGACCGGACTGTACGGTAAGTGTTACTGGTTGGATTCAGAGGAGTGTGAGCGGGCTTGCTCGTTGATCTTCTGATCGCTCAATACCCGTGTGGCCGTTACGTTTAGCAGACCGCTTGCGGCTTGTGGGTGTTTGATATGATCATCACCTGCTACCGGCGTATTGACGAGTCTTTAGAGTCCTACACAGAGGTTTCCTGGCTCAAGCGAAACAACATAGGAGCGCATATGAGATATGTGCGGGACCGAGAATAATGCGTGTATGTGATACCGTATTCTATTCTCGCGATGAATGTATCGATTGGTTGTATGCGATATAACCTAGTTATCGAATCGAGGATTGATTCGATAAGTCGATACATTGGATATTAGTCGGTCATATGCGATATGACCGGATCGTTAAATCAAGTGTTGATTTAATAATTTAATGTATAATTATATATTTGATATATTACTTTACATTAACTAGTATTGGTTCACTTAGGATTATTTTCTCACTTGATTGTGCACATTGTGTATATGATATATGTTTGTGCACTAGTTTGTATCATGTTTGATGATACATGCAAACTTGGGTGTATGTTTGATTTAAACCATGTTTGGGTTAATGGTTAGGGTTTTGTTATCTTTACTTAATTATTTGTTTTATTTATTTTTTTTTGGGCAAGAAACAAAATGGTGGATTCTTTTGTTTTCTACTTGAAGCTTCATGAATCTTTGACCATTTTGTTTCTTTCCTTAACCTAACCATTCACCTAAACCCTAGTTTAGTCTCTACACTAGTAAAACTCACCCATGGTTGCATTATGATAACCATCACTTGATTTTCTTTTTGAAAATAATTCATAATTCTTTTTCTTTCTTCTTCTTCATCTTCTTCATGAAGAGAAGAAATCATTGCTAGATTTTTCCAAGTGATGATTCCAAGTGAGAAATCCAAATCCAAAGTGAACCCACTTGCTATTTCTTCATCCTCTACCACTTGCCATGTAGTATAGGGTGTTTTCTTCACAAGTTTCATTACTTGGTGAAGATGGAGCTTGATCTTGAGTTGCCTCGACGTAGATCATCTTCGGCATCGAAGTCGACGACCTAGCCCGATCATTTCTTCGACGAAACCATCGCTAGAGTCCGGGATCCGATGATCGCAGCGGAGGGACGTCATCACGGAGCTAAGGAAGTGGAGGACCGGATCTAAAAAGGTTGTAGTCACTTTCACTTTCTAGTAAAGTTATTTACTTGTTGTAGTTTCGCCTTTACCTCTAGTTTACGATCTCGCATTAGGGTTTCTCGGCACTTGTAAAATTTGATTTTGGCGTGGTTGATCTGTTGTGGAACCTCATTAGTGTATCTAGGAACTCTACAATGGTATCAGAGCCTAGCTAGAGCTTTAGGTAAAGTGTAGACGATGTTAGAAGTCCGATCGAAACACGAAACCCTAATTCGTACCCCTCTCTGTCCAATTTTTAAAACTGTGGTTTTTTCCAAATTAAAAATATCCAAAAAATTCAGCTGGGAATTGTATGAGTTACTGTGCAGCACGTGACCCTAACTCGACCAAAGAGCAGCGGAACCGCGGCCCCACCCCTGCTTACCCGGGTGGCCGTTACGTTTAGCAGCACGTGACCCTAACTCGACCAAAGGCTTTTCAACTTTATAAGCCGTGAGGGCTCATAAAGACTTTTCTCACTACGAATCGAGAGGATCTCGTAGGTGTATTTTCTCCTTAGGGTTCTTGAGGACTCCTAAGTGCATTTTCTCTTAAGAGTCATAAGGATCTCACAAGAGAATTTTCTCCCTTACAAGTCGAGAGGACTCATAAGTGATTGTTTCTCTCCTTGTCGATATTCGACTTCGGAAAGTGTGGCCTGCAAATAGTCTATCTTAACATCCTTGTAGGGCACCGATGGCTTAGGAAACAGGGTTAGGATCTGCCACCTAAGACTTTTCAAATTTATGAGCCATGAGGGTCTCATAAAGACTTTTCTCCCTACGAGTCGAGAGGATCTCGTAGGTGTATTTTCTCCTTAGGGGTCGTGAGGACTCCTAAGTGCGTTTTCTCTTGAGAGTCGTAAGGATCTCACTAGAGAATTTTCCCTCTTACAAGTCGAGAGGACTCGTAAATGGTTGTTTCCCTCCTTGTCGAGATTCAACTTTGGAGAGTGTGGTCCATGAATAGTATACAAGAGTCCGTTTTGGACCGACTTGCAGAGCCCCGGTGCTTAGGAAACAGTTTTTTTAATTCCCGCTGCCTAAGGGTTTTCCTCACGAGTCGAGCCGAATCGAGCATTTCTCGCAAGGATATTCTAACGTCACAGTTAACCTCTGCTCTTTACAACAAAGGTTCGTTAGGGTCAGTGGTACTAAGGTTTTGTCTGTCATACCGTCGAGTTGGCTGATGTATTCCTCGATAGGCAATCTTGCTTATTCGAGTAGCCTTGTGACTGTCGTGTCTCTGATCCCTTCGGTGGCTGGACAAGACGTCTTCAAGCAATCCTCCTAGGCAGTTTGACCGTCGGAAGAGCAAGCGTTAGGAATTTTGCCATGCCGCTTTTTACTTGAGGTTAGGCTCATTTTGGAGAGCCCCGATGAGTCATAACCACTCCACGCTGGTGTGGGATGATCTCCGATAGTCTTTCAGGTTTTATATGAGTTGCCATCAAGTCCCTAAAGCTAGGAATTTGTCCTTTGCTTCATTTGTTGGCATTGCGTCTGCTGTATCAAGACGAATGCCGCGGTTGTCTCTAGGTTGCTGGTGAACCGTCGAGATTTGGAACTAAGGATTTTTCCATGGCTCCATTGTTTGATTGTCGCGTCTGAATCCTGCTGGAGGAAGAACGCTGTAGTGACATTTCGTCTGTTGTATCGAGACGAACGTCGAGGTGGTGATCATTCCGCGCTGGTGTGGGATGATCTCCGATGGTCTTTCAGGTTTTATATGAGTTACCGTCAAGACCCTGAAGCTAGGAATTTGGCCTTTGCTTCGATCGCTTTGGCATGCCCGAATCCTGTTGGAGGAAGGACGCTGTAGTGACATCTCGTCTGCTATATCGAGACGAACGTCGCGGTGGTCTCTAGGTTGTCTGGGAACCATCGAGATTTGGAGTAGGGGCTTTGCCGTAGCTCCGTTTGTTTTGACCGTGAGGTCTTTTATTGGAGTTATACCTGCATCATGCTGGATTGCGAAGGAACGCCATTGTTGAAATTGCGTCTGGTGTAACTAGACTAATGCTGAGGTGGAGCTGGGATTTCGTCGTCACTCCGTTTGATGGTGTAACATGTGTGTCCTGCTGGAATGAAGAGGCACACCGTTGTTGGTTTTCGGGCCGTTGATGTGGCCATTGAGATTTGGAACTAGGGACTTTGCCATGGCTCCGCTTCGTTGCGACTCTGAGGTCGGTTGTTGACGTCCCGTCTGCATCTGGTTGAAGTGAAGAGAAACGCCATTGGTGATCTCCAGGCTATCTATGAACCGTCGAGATTCGGAACTAGTGGACTTTGCCATGGTTCCGTTGTTCTGACCCTGGGGTCGTTTGTTGACGTCGCAACTGCATCCTGCTGGAATGAGGAGGAATGCTGTCATGGGTCTTCAGGCTGTGGATATGGCCGTCGAGACTTGGCTCTCTATCCGATGGAGCCCGGTGGGATGATATGGTTCCCTTTTTGTTTGTGCCCCTGGATCGTATACAGGGATTGATGTGAATCGCCCCTGTAGGGCAAAAGTTTCATTTCATATGTATATTTTTTTTCTTTCCGCGATGCTCTATCATTTCAGCTTTTCATATCGCGCAGGTCGTGATTGCCCAATCATTTCGGCTATTTTTCGCGGTACCCAATCATTTCGGCTATTTGTTTCTTTTTACTCGCTCCTTTTTATTGCGAGTTGCCCAATCATTTCGGCTGTTTTTGTATGCATACATTTTTACTTGCTGATTTCGTTACAAGTTGCCCCATCATTTCGGCTATTTTATATGCATTTTTTTGCTCGCTGATTTTTTATCGCGAGTGTGGAACTTAAAATCGGATGCCAATCTTAGCATCAGCATCACTGCGACTGGAATATTGCCATGAGCGAATCATCATTTGCCATGAAAGGACTTGGAATTTGATATCGTTTTAGGCATCAGCATCGCTACAACTGGGATATTGCCAGGAGCAAATCATCATTTGCCTCTGTCGATGTCGAACAAAGGTGGCTTAGCAAACAGGGTTAGGATCCCGTCGACTAAGGCTTTTGACTTCATGAGCCGTAAGAGTCTCATAAAGGTATTTCTCCCTACGAGTCTTGAGGATCTTGTAGATGCGTTTTCTTCTTAGGAATCGTGAGGATTCCTAAGCGTGTGTTCTCTTATAAGTCGTGAGGATCTTACAAGAGTGGTTTCTCCTTATAAGTCGAGAGGACTTACAAGTGTTTGTTCACCGTGTGAGCATATCCCTAGTCGCTGGTAGGACTCTGTTAGGGAAATGTTCATTCGTGCCCGTGGATTGTATACAAGGGTCAATATTGAACCGCTTGTAGGGCAGTATCGGAGGTTGTGGGGGACTGCTTAAGAACAGGTTCAGATCCCTGTAGCTTAAGACTTTCAAATCTTATGAGCCATGAGGGTCCCATAAGAGAGTTCTCCTTACGAGTCGTGAGGATCTCGCAAGTGTAATTTCTCCTTAGGAATCGTGGGGATCCCTAAGTGTGTTGCTCCCTTGTGAGTCGTAAGGATCTCACGCAGGTGGTTTCTCCTTACAAAGTCGAGAGAACCTTGCAAGTGTCTTTTAGCGAGATTGCGTCCATTCGGGTTTTCACAAAACTCGCCGGTAGCCCTGCTGTTTTTACTCACGGAGCCCTTTTGAGTTTTCATCCGTGCCCATTTTGCATGTGGACTTACCCCTTTTTTTTAACGAGGTTGCGCCATTTCGGGTTTTCACAAGACTCGCCGGTAGCCCTGCTATTTTTACTCACGGTGTCCTTTCGGGTTTTCATCCGTGCCCATTTTGCTTGTGGACATACCTTTTTTTTTTACCACTCCAGCCTGAGGATGCCGCGAGTTGATAGTAGTTTAACGACATTTCGGTCATTTGCAAGTTTTAGGACATTGCGGTCCGTCGTTAGTTTAGGGACGTTTTGGTCCGACGCCAGTTTTAGGACATAGTAGTCCAACGTCGCCATATTTGAGGCGAATCTCTAGTTTACTGACTTTTCGATCTATGGGGCTTTCCTTATAAATGAGCATGATGCCCCCGGCATATCCATCTTTTTCAGAGCATGCGGTTGTGACGGGCTCACCTTCCAGTTTTCGGACAGCGCGAACTTGCCCTGTTGGTATTGGTCTTCAACCCAGTTTTTGAAGACGTAGCAGTTTTCGATCGGATGGCCCAATACTTGGTGGTAAAGGTAGTAATTAGGATTGTTGACATCATTCAGGAGGAGCTGGTGTTTCGGCTCCGGTAAAGTGATAAGCCTGTTGCGCACTGCTAGTTCGAACAGTCTCCTTGTTTCATCCCGGGGAAATGAGTAAGGACGTTTCAACTTCTCATAGAGGGGTTGCCGCTTGTTGTTTTGACACACAACCGGTCTAGGGCCACTCGATTGTTGTTGAGCGTTGGCAACGAAGGCCGTTTTCCCCTTCCCTTTATCCTTTTTGTTCAATCCCTTGTTTGCGGGTCCGAGATTCTTTCCGAGTAGCGTGCAATTGCACGGCTGAATGTTCTTATAGCTTCTCAATTCTTTCATTTCAGAGATGGATTCCTTGAAGAGAGGACCGAGGGCTCCTTTTTGGTCGGAGTCGTTCCCGAAGGTGAGAACTCGCGATTCCCCGGGATCAACCCTATGACAATTGCCGGCAATTCTTTTACGCTCACCTGCCGCATTTTTCCGTTGTCTACGAGCCCCACGCTTTGTCTTGTTGAAGTGTTGCCTATGAGCGACATATCCTTGACACCAACACTTAAAGGAGTTGCAGTCTTCAGTAGGGTGTGCGATCTTCTGATGATACAAGCAGAAGTTAGGATGTATGTTCGCTGCATTAAGATATATACCACCATGGGAATTTTCTCTGAAAGAGGGCAGCTTCATCCCCATCGATATGGCTTTGGCGAATAGTTTCCTTGTCTTGATCCTGCTTTCATTTGCAGCGGATGTACTTTGATCTGGTGGGAGTGTTTCGACCCTTTTGTCCAGTCGCCGGCGTTTGGCCTTTTCAAATATGGCCATCTCGCGCTCCCGATCAGCTTTGCTTTTTAAACGGGCTTCGTTCAGGAATGCGTCAATTGTTTCGTCTGATAGCCCTAGAAGTTCTGGTTCGGGATCTTCCCCCGGTTTCTCTGCGTCAGGATCTTCTTCATTGTCTATCAACGAGTAAGAGATCATATGGCAGCTTGCCACATAATCCTCAGGTGGTTCATCCGACGAGTCTTTGTCATCATCTCCGTCCTCAAGGACGTGGCTGAGGAATTCTCGGAATGTGGTGGGGTCCGCGCCTTCTGATTATATTCTTCCATTGCGTCAATATGTTTTTGCAGATCCATGCGCTTGTCCTCTAACTTCACGGGCTTTTGGGTCTTCTCCTTTTTCTTCGACGACTTTGACGGCTGGGTACGCGAGCTTTGGCTATCACCACCAATCTTTGGAGTTGGGTGCGGCTTCAGCATTCCTTCGACGATCTGGGGTTCCAGCAGATTGTTCCACTTGATCGCCGGACATGTCTGGAGATCATTCAGCATCCTTTTGGTTTTGGCAGAGAGGGCCACTTCCCATGGAGCTTCTTCAACAAAAGAGCACGTTGCCCCCGGTGTGTCCGTCTTCTAGGAGTGTGCGGTTGTGGTGGGTTTACCTTCCACTTTTCAGATAGTGCAAACTTGCCTTATAGGTACTAGTCCTCAATCCAGCCTTTGAAAATGAAGCAATCTTCGATTGGATGGCTTACTGCTTGATGGTAAGGGCAGTAATTAGGATTGTTGAGATCGCCTGGCTGCAACGGACGTTTTGGACCCGGCAGATTGATGAGTCTGTTGCGCACTGTCTGCTCAAACAGTCTTCTCGTTTTGTCTTGAGAAAACGAGTAAAGACGTCCTAGCCTTTCCTCGAGGGATGGGCATGGACGCATATTGCTTTGGCGAACAACCGGTTTTAAGTTACTCGGCTGTTGTTGAGTATTGGCGATGAAAGTTGCTTTTCCTTTCCCCTTTTCATTCCGAGAATCCGTTTTTGAAGGAGATGGTCTATGACCCATCTGATCCATCTGGTCTAGCTTATCGATTAAAGCCTGGAACGTGGTCGGTTTAAAAAACATCATGAACTGTGAAATAGTTGCATGAGGGTCTAGGGTGCCCACGAACATGCCCACCGCTGGTGCTTCTTCGATGCGCTGTTCGCATTTCGACCACAGATTTCGCCATCGGATTGCATATTGAACCCACGTCTTGCCCGGCTTCACCTGGCATTGATCAGTGCCATTATTGGGGTGCGCTCGCTAGCGCTTGCAAATATCTATGTAAACAGCGGCTCCATCTCTGCAAATGTTTTGACAAAGTCGTTGGGAAGTTCGGAGTACCATTCGAATGCCGTTTCTGACAAGCTGCCGACGAATTGGCGAAGTAGCAATTTATCATCACCTCCGGTGTTGCCACATAAAGCCCTGAACTGGGCAACATGCTGGTGGGGATTGCCCGTCCCTTTGTATACATGAAATTTAGGGATCGTATATCCCGGCGGGTAACTTATTTGGTCATACCAGCCCGGATAGGGTCGTCCGGTCTTGACAATTTGGCCAGCCGCTTCATTCTCCTGGTGAGCTCGTATTTGCTGAGCTATATAGTCATCCAGTGCGGCCTTGGAAATGGTTTCCTCCTTGGCCGCTGAAAGAGCCGGAGAAGGGTTCGATGTCTCCCCTCTATCGTTTTCAATAATGATCGGAGGGTCTTCAGCTGAAGGATCCGGCTGTAATATCATTCCTACCATGTCTTGGAAGAGAAGCGCCTTTGTTTTATGTTGGCAGCTTGTTCCGCTGCCTCTTTGTCCTTCTTTTCAAGGACTCTGCGTAAAAAGTCAGCATCGGTTTCTTGTTCGTGACGCTGTTCTGATGATGCCTCCAAGCTTTCTTTTGGCCCGGTAAGTACGGCCATTGTAGTCAGCATCACTTGAAGCTTCTGCTGTTGCACCAGGGCTTTTGTCACGGATCGGGTGAGCGGTCGGTGACCCATCGAAGCGTGGCTTTCCTCTTTTCTGGAAGCCATATAAACTGTATGCACCGTCATGCCCCCAGACTTGGGGCGTTTGGGCTTAGTGTCTTTGCGGTCTGCCGCAGCCACAGGGGCCTTCTCCGGTCTCCTTTTCTTTTGAGCAGTTGAAGTCGAGGGGGGCGTCGCAGCGGGCACCTAGATAGCTTTTTATGATTTAGTAGGATGGTTCTCTTCCTGCTGGACCTTCAGCTTTTTCTGTCGGTGAGGATAGTCTTGATCAATCACCGACTCCTGGACCCATCTCCAGACTTTGTAAACTTTAGAGAACAGCCGTTGAGAGGGTTGCTCCGGCTTTGTTTTTTTAATATTCTCTACAAGCAGAGGAGATCTTTTTAGTACGGCGGTAGGAGAGTTCCTGCGCACCTTGTTCAGTAATTCAAAGCGGTTCCCGATTGGAACAGCAGCATTGACTTCCACCGTTGGGGCCGGTGGAGTTAGTCCAGATGGGGAGCTGCCCTCAGCCTTCCACACTCGGCGCCAGCGACGACAGCGAGCATGTCGTGCAGATGGTGTTGGTTCGGCTATGGGGATGGCTTTGTCATGCCCCCTGTTTTGAGGAGAGGTTGTTTTGGCGCTAGCCGGTCGAAGACTAATGTCCGTTGAGAGAATATAGTCAGTCTTGTGAAGGCCGACTTTCGAACAGGGAAAACAACCATCGTGGCATTAGGAGCAGGAATGGCTATCCGCTTCAGGATGGCTACTTCAGGTATCGCGGGCTTCTTCATGAGCCATCATGAGCTTTGGCCCAGTCTGCTGAACTGAGGCATTAGACTTGGGCGACCCATTGAGAGGGGCTGCGGTAGTTGTAAGCCGATCAAAGACCGATTTCTTTAGAGCTTCCTGTGATGACATTGGGGCATTGAAGCTCATCGGTGGTAGCATAGTCCCGAAGAATATCCCGATGGTGGCCTGAGCCGCCTGTTCCAGCGGCATAGCGAAGATGGAGGCCGCCCGAGGCCCGTAAGTCACTCCTCCGGATGGGACGGAGTGAGAGTTGCAGTTGCAGTTAGTACAGTTTGAAGCCATTGATCTTCTATCTTCTGCACGGAGTAAGGCACCAAATCTAAGTATCTCAAATCCATATGCAACCATATCAATCCGCGATTCGTTCGCGAACACGACATACGAAGTGTGGAGTGGAAAGAGGAAAAGGTCCCACTGGGCGTGCCAGAATCTATTTACCGCCGGAAGCCGGGAAGACTGCACGTCTTGCCTGAATCTGAGGGCAGATGCTATTTGGTGCTATCCGTCCACCTCTCCGAAGATGCCAAGTTGATTTATGGCATCATGTATCGAAGGTTTAAACAGATGCGGCCGATGTAGCAGACTTCGTCAGATTCCCCATCGTTTGAGGGGTTTTTGGATCGTGGGGACGCTTTTCCCTTGAGGCGCAAGCCCCTGCAGTTAATTACGCTACCGCATCGCAGTAACAACTTTCTCCTTCTCTAGATGGTCACTTCGTATCGTGGGTATTTGTTTTGTTTGTGGTTGCCCGTGGATTGTATACGGAGACTAATTTATGTTGTCGCCCGTAGGACGTAGATTAGTCCAAATCTGTATTTTCTTAGATTTGGGCTTGAGGTTTTGGTTTAAGGATACGTTGTTAGTGTATATGCCCTAGAGGCCATTACTGTATCATACTAGTATGTATATTACTTAATGGAAGCTTGGGATATTCACCTTGTATTGACAATCTTGCTCAAAATGGTAGTATGCTACTTGGTTTGTTTCTGCTTTAATGTGTGCATGTGTTTCTTTTAGCATATCGCCTTTACACATTAGTGGAGCCCTTAGGATCTTTGCTTGATTACCAGCGTTGTGATGGCAGTAACACTTGTTAGGGCTGGATAATCTATAAGCACATCCTTATGCAACTCCCTAGTCGTAGGACTATCGAGACAGGGCATCGATACTCCGGAGTAGACTAGCGTATGCTCTTCTCATCCCAGTGTGGGAGACGGTCTGTCCCACAGCCGTCAGTACGTCGTACTTGAGATAGTATGCGGGTGCTCGTTAGGTTACGAGTACACTGGACAGGACTCGTCGGGGACTGTTGGTTGGTACTATACCTATCGTCAGTTATCAGTTCTCAGGTGACATGAGTACAGCTTAGTCCGCTGACTTGACACTGTCACTTCGCCTCGAGTGTGTTCCCACTGTACTTTGATTACTATCCTACCATGGCTCAAAGGAGTCGTGCAAACATGTAGTTTTTGGGTGCAGTCCCGAAGCACTTGGAGGCAGTGACGGTTAGACAGGATTCGTCTCTCCCGGTATTGGGGGTTGACATCGCGCTGTGTCTAGGAGTGCCATTACACGAGCAGTCTCTGGCCAGGGCAAGCGAGATATACTGGTAGGTTTCCAGTGTTATCTCAGGGTGTTCTGGGCTACACTCTAACACGACTTGTACCGCTATTAGGGGACTGACGTTCACCGCCCCCAAGGCCCGCCATGCGATATATCAGACGAACAGACCGGACTGTACGGAGATTGTCACATTCAGGCTCAGTAGGAGTTCAGATGGGTTTCACCTCGTCAGTCTTCTTGTCGGCATCTACCTGGGGACCGTTACGCACAGCTAGTGCCGCTTGCGGTCTGTGGTTAAACCCACTGCCAGCGTAGTGTCGAGTCTTTAGAGTCCCACACAGAAAGTTATTCGCCTTTAGGCAAAAAAGTAGAGGTCGCATGGTTTTGCGACAGGTCGCATGGTTTTGCGACAGGGTTCGGTCACATCCATGCACTTGTGCACGTTTAGTGTCCGGACAGTTAACACTAGCAGGCCTTGGGTTAACCCAGATTCTAGTGTAAATTTTGGGATTGGTTTTATCTCGTTTGTATTCGTGTTCCTCGGAACGCGGATGCGGGTGTGTATGCACAGTTGACAGAGAGACAGAGGCAGAGAATTCTCATTGGGGTTGTTGACTGTTGACTTTTTGCTAAACCCTTATGAGAATAAGAAATATAATTAACAATAATATTAATTAAGTAATATAGTGACATGGTTGTTGAGGGGTTGACTTTGTTGACTTGTTGACTTTGTTGACCGGTTGACTAGGTTGGACTAGTTGACCATCATCATGACAATGGCTATCATTTCATGGCAAAGACTTTTGCTTACTTATTTCTTTTTGCAAAATGAGTGCATGAAATGATATGGCCATTTTGACTTGAACCATCACATAATACTTGATTACTATTATTTGTTATGATGTTATTGGATTATGAGAGCATGGGAGCAAAAAGTCTTACTCATTCTTTCTCTTGCTTTCTCTCTCTTGCTTAAGCTCTCCCTCTTGCTCTTCCTCTTGCTCTCTCTCTAGCTCAAGGCAACTCCCTCTCATGAGTTGAGAAACATTGCCTTAGAGATAAAAGAAAACCCATATCACTTCTCTACTCATCCTAGTTCGCAAGGTTTAGCAAACCAAGTGTTCTACTTTCTTCAAGTTCGAAGAAGAAGCCAAAGGTAGAAGCTTTCAAGTGGATCCATCTTCGGCGCAAGGAAACGACGAGGTGAGGCCGATCCGTACACCGGAATGAGTTGAAGACGAAGGAGTTCAAGAAAGGTATAACCCCCTAACCGAGTAGGTAAAACTCTTGTTAGGTTTGTTAGTTAGTTGTTTAACAAAGATCCGTATTTTGAGTCCATGTTACCACTTCTTGAAAAATCATTTTTCATCATTTCCGCAAGCCCGTAAGTTCCGGGAGAGGTAACGTGGACTTACAGTGGTATCAGAGCCTAGTTAAACACTATCTAACATGTTAGCAAAGTAACTAGAAATTCGATCGGAGAAAAAGTCGCGAAACGAACCCGAAAAATCAAGTTTCTGTCGATTCTGTATTCTGTTCAAAAATTAATAAATCATGCACCAAAAATCGACTCAGGCTTTTTATGAAATATCCAAGAAATTTGGTCCACTGACTCGGTCAACACGCCGCGGAACCACGGCGGGAGCATGCTCCCGCCGCGGATCCGCGGCCGAGTTGACTCGGCCGTGGTGCAAATTTCCTGCAGAGTGTTTCTGGGGTTGTTTTGGGATTTTTAAAATATGATTTTTCTGCCCAGATTTTCCAGAAAGCAAAATTTGTTTTTGGGGCTTAAAAAACCGTATTTTGATCGAGTTTCTAAAGACTAAAGCGAACGGGTTTATATCTGTGATGTGATATATGTATTGAACGTCTACTAATCGCTATATGTCGATTAGTGGGGGGTTATACATATCTGTGATCTGTAATGTTGATGGTATGTGTATATGAATTCATTGGATTGTCGCGTATGAATATCCGGGGGTTATGAGATGAGAGTTTTCTTTTCTTTCAATTCTTGTAAAATTTGTAAATTGATGTAATATTATTTGTATGGCCGCACAACCGGGTCGGGGTTGTAGCCGTCATTGTATAATTTTTTTTTACTGTTTTTGCTCTTAGGATAGACCCAAGGTGGGGTGCACAAACTACCGGGTATCTCGAAGTGCCGAGTAGCCTACTCACGAGTTGAGGGAGGTTGATTCGCTTCGGGTACTTGGCGAGTAGTTTGCCGCACCCGTAGGGGTCTAAGATGGGGTTTGGCTATTCACCGCGACCGTGTAATCCGCTTTTCGTTACAGGCTCGTACGAATTGCGGATTCCTAGTATATCCAATGTGTTCATCTGTGATCTGGATTGGCTATCATTGCAATATATCTATATATGATAACTATTTAGGCGTTGCTTATGTTTTGCATCCGCGCTAGTCCAGCCCCCGCTCTGTCGTTAGTTAAGTAACCTAACGGGTAATGACGGGGCCCCATGGAAAATGCGGATGGCATAAGCGTACATCATATTTTGGTTGTTTTCTGCAATGGTAGGATTAAATGATGGGACGCATTAAAATTAATGCAAGAAAATAAACCAAAGTAAAGTCGTTGGAACACTTTCAAAAAACCACTCGGTTCTTTTCAAAAACCAACTTTTAAATGCGGAGTTTGAGCCACTCCTTTTAAAAGCTATCCCGTTCCATCGATTATATCAAGTTCATTACATTCACGGTTTCGCCAAAACCATCCGTAGCCCTCCGTCGTTTCATATGAATATCCAACAGTATTCAAGCTGTGTTTGTTGGCCTTAGTCAAGGCACAGTGTTTGGTAGCTGGTGGGTATTCATATGTTGCATAGATAGATGCGTTGGTTTGGGACAGTCGTATTACTTTGTTGGCCATAGTCAAGGGTATATACGGGTGGGTTCAAATCAACCTGGACAACGACGGGTAGAACTTGACATGTGACTTATGATTTGTTGGCCTTAGTCAAGGTCATAAGAGCATAGGGCAAAAATCCACATCGGGAGTTTCAAAAGGACTGAAACTTGCTAGCGCTGCACACCATTTGGAGTGTGATGATTCTGGTAGGATTCCTTCAGTCTTGTCACGCAATGATATTTGGATCCCGATCCTACTGTGAGTATATGCTACTCCTCGGGAAATTTCTCACTTAACGATCAATACTATAAACCAAGTAGGTGTCTAGAAAGGTGTTAGCGGGGCTACGCCCCCAGGGAAAAGAGGTTATTTAATTAAGGAATTTCGCGAAAGCGTTGGAAAACCTCCCTCGAAGTACCGACACTAGCCTGGCTGAACGGTTAAGCAAGTATTGTACGGTGAGATTGATCCTGACTAATTCTTCCTTTTTGGTTTGAGGAGAGATTCGAGAGACAGTGGGAGCCATCCTGTTTAGATAAATTAAAAACCAATCTAAACTTGCAAGAGCATCATGCTGAGTGTTTTCTTCTCTCTCTCTTAATTGCAGCGACCAAGTGACCGCACCTAGGTTGCATCTAGATAATAAAATGACTGAATCTGACTGTTATGACTGGCAAAGGTCTGTCCAGATGTCCATTGCCCATAACAAGCTGGGACATCTCTTAACTAATCCAACCCCTGCCGTCTCAGGTCCAGTTTCCCCTGTCATGGATGTTGATATCCATAGGACATCGGGAAAAGACTGTGCGAAAGCCAAGTGCCTCGTGTTAGCCTCAATTGATGGTACATACCAGGGGCAGCACGAGAAGATGGACTTAGTTTCTATCTTCCTCCATAACAAAGATTTATATGGAGAGCAATCTCGTATCGCAAGATATGAGAACTCGAACGAATTGCTTCCAGCGAGGTTGGCTATCGGGTCATCTGTAGGGGGCAACGTCCTTACAGAGACCAGCTCTTTTGAGCTCACGGACCTGAAGAACGGGTCAGATGCTGACTTAGTTCAACAGTCCCTACCTACTACCCTGAAGGAAACCAGGGAAGTAGAAAGAAAGGGAAGGGCAGAAGTTTCGGAACTGGATGTAGTAAAAGAGGGATGTTCCTATTGTTACAGGAATGAACATTGGCAGAAGGATTGCAGGGCTAGCATAGCCAGTAGCCAGAATTCGAAGCATGTTGTGGCTTCGGTTTCGGGTGTGTTTGTAATAGAGAACTGTATGTCAGTTAACCCTACTTCCTGGGTATTGGATACCGAATCAGGATCTCATATCTGTAATTCGTTACACGCTCTGAGAAACCGTAGGGTTATCAAGAAAAGTGATATGACTCTCAGGGTTGCTAACGGAATGAGTATGTATGCTGAATCCGTAGGGGAATATCATCTAGGACTGACAACTGGGCAGATATTGATTCTGCGTGACTGTTTTTATGTACCAGGTGCGACTTGTAATATCATATCTGTATCCTTACTTTCTAAGGAAGGATATGATTTTACTTTTATAAGCGATGTAGTAAACATCCACCTAAATCAAGTTCTGATTGGGTCAGGTACATTGAAAAACGGTATATACGTTTTGAATCAAGCTCAGGTCTTCAGTGTCCAGAACACACTTAAAAGAAAGTCTCCGGAATTAAATCAGACTTTCTTATGGCATTGTAGACTGGGTCACATTAATGAGACACGGTTGACAAAGTTACATAAAGAAGGATACTTGGATCCGTTCGAGTACCAGTCTTATGCCACTTGTGAATCTTGTCTCATGGGAAAGATGACAAAGACTCCGTTCACTGGACACGGAGAAAGAGCAAGTGAGCTCTTGGGACTCATACACAGTGATGTGTGTGGTCCAATGTCTACACATGCGCGAAGTGGTTATTCATACTTCATTACTTTCACAGATGATTTCTTTAGGTTTGGGCATGTCTTCTTGATGAAGCATAAATCCGAAGCCTTTGAGAAATTTCGGGAATACAAGAATGAAGTTGAAAAACAAACAGGCAAAAGTATCAGGACACTAAGATCTGATCGGGGTGGAGAATACTTAAGTGCCGAGTTTCTGGGCTACTTAAAAGAGAATGGAATTCTCTCTCAGCTTACTCCTCCATACACACCACAACACAACGGTGTATCGGAAAGGCGGAATCGAACCCTATTGGATATGGTTCGTTCCATGATGAGTAAAGCTGAGTTACCGCGATCCTTCTGGAGTTATGCACTAGAAACAGCTGCATATCTTTTGAACCAAGTTCCTACTAAGTCAGTGTCTACCACACCATATCAAATGTGGAGTAGGAAGAAACCCTGCCTTAAACACTTTAAGACATGGGGGTGTCCAGCTTTTGTTAAAAAGCAGCATGCGAACAAGCTCGAGGCACGCTCAGTACAGTGCAAGTTTATGGGATATCCAAAGAACTCCAAGGGATATTTCTTCTATTGCGAAGAGGAACAAAAGGTTTTTGTTTCTCGGCATGCCCACTTCTTGAAAACTCAGTTTTTGGAGAAAGAAATAAGTGGGAGCGCAATAGAACTGGAAGAAATTCCAGAACCACAGACTATTACTGAAAGCTTAGTAGAACCAGAGGGTTCAAAAAAACATGGCATTCCTACGCCGCTCCGCAGGAGTAGTAGGCAGTCTCATCCGCCAAAGAGATACTACGGTTTTCTCATAGACGGGGATAGAGAGGATTGCATCATTGATTATGATGAGCCGACTAGCTTCCAGCAGGCCATTCAGAGCGTTGACTCGGTAAAATGGCTGGATGCAATGCGGACCGAAATGGAGTCCATGTACACCAACAAAGTATGGACGTTAGATGTTGCTCCAGATGGGGTAAAACCCGTAAGATGCAAGTGGATATTCAAAAGGAAGATTGGTGTAGATGGACAGGTTGAGACCTATAAAGCTAGACTTGTTGCAAAGGGTTTTCTTCAAAGACCTGGCTTGGACTATGACGAAACCTTTTCTCCGGTGGCTATGCTGAAATCCATTCGGATCCTTCTTGCCATTGCTGCCTTCCACGATTATGAGATCTGGCAGATGGACGTAAAGACCGCTTTTCTATATGGAAATTTAGAAGGGTGCGTCTATATGGACCAGCCAGAGGGTTTCATTCAGAGTGGGAGCAGCGAAAAGGTGTGCAAGTTGCTTAAGTCCATATATGGACTAAAGCAGGCATCACGGAGTTGGAACATCTGTTTTGATGAGACGGTCAAGGAATTTGGCTTTATCAAAAATCTAGATGAACCATGCATCTATAGTAGATTTGTAGCGAGAATTGAAGTATTCCTCGTTTTATACGTGGATGACATTCTCTTAATAGGAAATGACATTCCAATGCTACAATCTGTCAAAGGGTTCTTGTCACACAGGTTCTCTATGAAAGACCTGGGTGATGCCTCATATATTCTGGGGATCCGGATCTATCATGACAGATCTAAGAGGATACTGGGACTCTCACAGTCCAGGTACATCGACACCATACTGAAAAGATTCAATATGGAAGATTCCAAGCGCGGTAATCTACCGGCTTGTCACGGGATCACCCTCTCCAAAAAGATGTCTCCCAAGACTGATTTGGAAAGGGATCGCATGTCTATTATACCCTATGCTTCTGCGGTAGGCTCTATAATGTATGCGATGTTGTGTACCAGACCAGATGTAGCTTATGCACTGAGTGTGGTAAGCTGGTATCAGTAAAACCCTGGGGAGAAACACTGGATAGTAGTAAAGAACATTCTTAAGTACCTGAGAAGGACTAAGGAGATGTTCTTGGTGTATGGCGGAAAAGACCTCCAGATCGAGGCCTTTGCTGACTCCAGCTTCCAGAGTGACAAAGATGATTCTAAGTCCATGTCGGGTTATGTCTTTACCCTCAATGGAGGGGCGGTGTGTTGGAAGAGTTCCAAACAGGAAACCATTGCTTACTCGACGATGGAAGCGGAATATATCGCTGCTGCAGATGCCGCAAAGGAAGCTGTCTGGATGAAGAAGTTCCTCACGGAGCTTCAGGTGGTTCCTACCATTGTTGATCCAATACCGCTGTATTGTGACAACAACGGAGCTATAGCTTTAGCGAAGGAACCCAGGTCCCATCAGAAGTCCAGGCACATCTTGAGGCGGTATCACCTGATCAGGGAGATCGTGGGTCGCCAGGAGATCGAGGTTCGGAGAGTTGCTATGGAAGATAACACTGCTGATCCATTCACGAAGGCCTTACCCCAGACTCAGTTCGAGCTGCTGATCGAGATGATAGGTCTTCGATACGCCAGTACATGGCCTTAGTGCAAGTGGGAGATTATTAGTGTATATGCCCTAGAGACCATTACTGTATCATACTAGTATGTATATTACTTAATGGAAGCTTGGAATATTCACCTTGTATTGACAATCTTGCTCAAAATGGTAGTATGCTACTTGGTTTGTTTCTGCTTTAATATGTGCATGTGTTTCTTTTAGCATATCGCCTTTACACATTAGTGGAGCCCTTAGGATCTTTGCTTGATTACCAGCGTTGTGATGGCAGTCACACTCGTGGGGGCTGGGTAATCTATAAGCACATTCTTATGCAGGTCCCTAGTCGTAGGACTATCGAGACAGGGCATCGATACTCCGGAGTAGACTAGCGTATGCGCTTCTCATCCCAGTGTGGGAGACGGTCTGTCCCACAGCCGTCAGTACGTCGTACTTGAGATAGTATGCGGGTGCTCGTTAGCTTACGAGTACACTGGACAGGACTCGTCGGGGACTGTTGGTTGGTACTATACCTATCGTCAGTTATCAGTTTCCAGGTGACATGAGTACAGCTTAGTCCGCTGACTTGACACTGTCACTTTGCCTCGAGTGTGTTCCCACTGTACGTTGATTACTACCCTACCACGGCTCAAAGGAGTCGTGCAAACAGGTAGTTTTTGGGTGGAGTCCCGAAGCACTTGGAGGCAGTGACGGTTAGACAGGATTCGTCTCTCCCGGTATTGGGGGTTGACATCGCGCTGTGTCTAGGAGAGCCATTACACGAGTAGTCCTTGGCCAGGGCAAGCGAGATATACTGGTAGGTTTCCAGTGTTATCTCAGGGTGTTCTGGGCTACACTCTGACACGACTTATACCGCTATTAGGGGACTGACGTTCACTGCCCCCTAGGCCCGCCATGCGATGTATCAGACGAACAGGCCGGACTGTACGGAGATTGTCACATTCAGGCTCAGTAGGAGTTCAGATGGGTTTCACCTCGTCAGTCTTCTTGTCGGCATCTACCTGGGGACCGTTACGCACAGCTAGTGCCGCTTGCGGTCTGTGGTTAAACCCACTGCCAGCGTAGTGTCGAGTCTTTAGAGTCCCACACAGAAAGCTATTCGCATTTAGGCAAAAGAGTAAAGGTCGCATGGTTTTGCGACAGGTCGCATGGTTTTGCAACAGGGTTCGGTCACATCCATGCACTTGTGCACGTTTAGTGTCCGGACAGTTAACACTAGCAGGCTTTGGTTTAAGCCAGATCCTAGTGTACATTTTGGGATTGGTTTTATCTCGTTTGTATTCGTGTTCCTCGGAACGCGGATGCGGGTGTGTATGCACAGTTGACAGAGAGACAGAGGCAGAGAATTCTCAGTGGGGTTGTTGACTGTTGACTGTTGACTGTTGACTTTTTGCTAAACCCTAATGAGAATAAGAAATATTTTTAACAATAATATTAATTAAGTATTATAGTGACATGGTTGTTGAGGGATTGACTTTGTTGACTTGTTGACTTTGTTGACCGGTTGACTAGGTTGGACTAGTTGACCATCATCATGACAATGGCTATCATTTCATGGCAAAGACTTTTGCTTACTTGTTTCTTTTTGCAAAATGAGTGCATGAAATGATATGGCCATTTTGACTTGAACCGTCACATAATACTTGATTACTATTATTTGTTATGATGTTATTAGATTATGAGAGCATGGGAGCAAAAAGTCTTACTCGTTCTTTCTTTTGCTTTCTCTCTATTGCTTAAGCTCTCCCTCTTGCTCTTCCTCTTGCTCTCTCTCTAGCTCAAGACAACTCCCTCTCATGAGTTGAGAAACATTGCCTTAGAGATAAAAGAAAACCCATATCACTTCTCTACTCATCCTAGTTCACAAGGTTTAGCAAACCAAGTGTTCTAGTTTCTTCAAGTTCGAAGAAGAAGCCAAAGATAGAAGCTTTCAGGTGGATCCATCTTCGGCGCAAGGAGACGACGAGGTGAGGCCGATCAGTACACCGGAAAGAGTTGAAGACGAAGGAGTTCAAGAAAGGTATAACCCCCTAACCGAGTAGGTAAAACTCTTATTAGGTTTGTTAGTTAGTTGTTTAACAAAGATCCGTATTTTGAGTCCATGTTACCACCTCTTGAAAAATCGTTTTTCATCATTTCCGCAAGCCCGTAAGTACCGGGAGAGGTAACGTGGAATTACATACGTTAGTCTCATTTTGGACTAAGATCAACTTAAACATTTGTTAAGGACACGTTAGTCTAATTTCCAGACTAAGATCAACTTAACAGGATCATTTAGATCCAACAAGAAAGCATTTGGGCTCTACTGTTTAGTTTAGGGACATTTCGGTCGGTTTCCAGTTTAGGGACATGGTGGTCCATCATAGTCCGTGGAATGTATGGCTGTCGGGACCCATCGCCTCTCTGAAGACGTTGAAGGATTACAACGACAAATATCAGAGGAGTTCAGAGATATGCCCTTGAACCAATATTGGTTGGGAGATCTATAGTCCAATTTGGGACTAAAGTCTGTTTGAAGGTTTATGAACATATAGGCTCAGTTGATATGAGTTGAACAATTTATTGTTCTGGTTATTGAGCCTTTATTTGGGCTCGGCCCTTTTAATAATACATAGCATTGGGCTCTGTAATTAAATGCATAGCATTTATCAGGAGCAAAATAGTGATCTTATAATGCGCCACGTGGCTTGTCTGGCGCTTTGCGCCAAGCAAAGAGCACAATGCGCTAGCGCATACGAAAGTGACACGTTTCACGCTCTGCGCTAAGCGCAAGTCTGTTAGCGCACTGCGCTTTCTGAGTATGCTGCACCAGTGAGTGACACGTGGCGCGCTCTGGCGCAATGCGCCGGTCCGAGAGCGCAGTGCGCTATTTTTAAAAGCGCAAAGCGTAAACCGTTCTGTGGTTGACACGTGGCGCGTTCTGGCGCAGTGCGCCAGTCCAAGGGGCGCAAAGGCGCAATTCAAGAGTGCAAGGCACAGTCCAATAGCGCAGAGCGCAGTTTGATCAAATTCAGATCAAAGAACAAGTTTTTTTGTTCTGTTCTTCAAAAGAGGTATTGCCTCAAGATCTAAGAACCAAGGTTCTTATTCTCATCAAAAGGCTATGCCTTTATAGATCAAAAGATCTATGAATGAAGTAAATTACTTCTTTTTAGTCTTTTTATGATTTGATCTTTTTTATCTTTTCTTTTAAATCAAAAGACCTTGGACCTTTATAGATCTATGATCTTTTAAGAAGATGATTCTTCTATTTTAATGAGATAATTTCATCTCTTTGTTCAAGAATTAATTCTTTACCTTGATGAAATGATCTTCTTTCAAGAGCTTGCTCTCTTTCTTTTGAGTTATCTCAAAGTTTGTAAGGGGGGTTTCTCTCTTTTTTTGTGTTCTCTCTATCTTTTAGACTTGAAGTCTAGGATCCTTTATATAGGGCCAAATGATTTGTTGAATTGTTTAGAGAGATCTTTCTCTGATTGATTTGGAGATATTTCCCCACCGTTGGATCTTTGATCCTAGGCCTTCTGTTTTACAGAAGGCAATCTTTTTGTTTTTTTTAATAAGATTGGAAAGATCTTTCTAGAACAGAATTTTAATTCTGATTAATTAATAATTTATTATTATTAGATCTTTTGATCTAACGGTGGGGAATTCTTTTAATTCCAGCGCTGGCGCACTTGGCGCTAGCGCACCTACGTTTGACACGTGGTGCGCAGCGCAGAACGCAGCGCAACTATGCTAGCGCACTCATGCTTAACACGTGGCGCGCAGCGCAGAGCGCAGCGAAACTGCGCTAGCGCCCCTGTGTTTGACACGTGGCGCGCAGCGCAGAGCGCAGCGAAACTGCGCTAGCGCCCCTGTGTTTGACACGTGGCGCGCAGCGCAGAGCGCTAGATCTAAAGCGTTACTTCAACTTTTAAAATTTGAATTTTTGAAACAGAGCTTTGCTCTGATTGGGGGTGCGCTACCTAGGGCGCATCGCTCTTGGCGTTGGCGTGTCTGCTTTTGACACGTGGCGCGCAGCGCGCAACCCGCAGCGCGCAGGATCTGAAGCGTTGTTTCAATTTTTGAATTTTGAAATTCAAAGCAGAGCTTTGCTCTGATTGGGGGAAACAGAAGCGTCGCTTCATTTCCAGCTTTGAAGTTGAACAGAGCTTTGCTCTGATTAGGGAAACAAATGTTATATTATTACTTTACATTTTCTACGATCTATACATATATTGCATGCATATGTAATAATTGTACGTTTATATAGATCTAATGATGACGCCAGGAGCAGCGAGGGGTGAGAGGAGGCAGGAGTACCAGCCAAGGCAGCGGCAAAGGCAGAGGCAAAGCAGTTCTGCAGCCCGAGGAGTTGTGTAGCAAGCTCCAGATGGCTGGTCTTACACCCCGATCTGTATCCCCTTCAGATGACTACTTCCGTGTGGACCTTGCCACACATCCAGGTATATTGCACGCATATTAATATTATAGGTATATACGTATATTCATTTTAAAGTTACTTATATAGTCAATTTTTAATTTTTTAGTTGTAGGCGGTGCCTCCACATCCGAGGCAGAGGCCACTACCACACCTGCAGGTATATTTATATATTCTATATTACATGCATATTGATTTAGAATGTTATATTATAGATATACACACATTCTTTTTGCAATCATTTATATAATCAATTTTTGATTATCTAATTGTAGGTGGTACCTCCACATCCCGGACAGAGACCATTCCCGCACCTGCAGGTATATTTATATATCATATATTGTATGTATATTGATTTAGAATGTAATATTATAGATATACACACATTCTGTTTGCAATTACTTATATAATCAATTTTTGATTGTCTAATTGTAAGTGGTGTCTCTACATCCGGCGCAGAGGCCACTCACGTCACTTCCGTACCCTCCGTACAGTCTGCAGGTTAGTATTCTTAACTATAACATATTTTCACAAAAGAGACGATGACTTCGACACACTAGCCTATCCAAAGAGCCCAAATTTGACCAACAACTACCACTTTGAATTTAGAGTTTGCATATATCTTTATTTTCATAATGCAAATGATTTAAGCTCTCAATTAGTTTTACCATTTTGGTGGATGTAGTCAGCCTTTATTTTTTATGAAAATTAGTTTTTTCATTTTATATATTCTCTAAGAATAACCATAAATTTCATGTATTTTTATCGTCAATATTTATTTTCTAGTTGGAGGGGATGTATCCACGTCCGGGTCACCAGTTGTTCCTCACCGGAGGAACTATCGTCCAGCTCGTGCTGCTGCCAATGCTCAGGCTTGTGCTGCTGTCACCGGAGATATATATCGCACTTCAATTTTCATTAATTCATGAATTCTAAATACCTTTTTGTCTCGATATTTCTTATATATCTATTTATCTTGTAGATGCAGGGCAGCTACACCCCGAAAGGGGGACTTGAGGGTCGAATCAGTCCCACATGCTAAAGCCCGATAGATTTAGTGGGAGGCACCATTCTTCCTTTTCTTTACCACCGATTATCGCTACACCGGCGATTATGCTGAGAAGTTCGTCCGGTATATGAAGATGAGAGCCGCATCAAAAAGAAATATGCTCTTCACGTTGAGTGGAGAGATCAGCACCGGCGCTCTTTTGCCCTCTTCCGGGATCAGGCTCGGGTATTAATATATATTTTCATTTGATTTATCAAATAAATTTACTATTATTTAACACTTATAATTTAAAGACATTATTTTCTTGTATTTGCAGTTGGATTATGACTTTCATCTTGTACCCGACTCTGATCACCCTGACAGAATGCTCGATTTTCACGCTCTTTATCAGGGCCTCATGAAGAACATGTGTCACGCCCCACTTCCCAGTATACGGGTAAGGGGACGCGACAAGGCCCGCTACGTATTTACTCAGAAGTAAGCACGCTAAGTGTATGTAAGCAATATAAAGTAAAAGTACACAAGAGACAGGAATGTAAATAAACAACAACTTTATTTATTTAATATTCTTTTCACAATAAAACTGAAATGTAAATACATGGAATGAATGCAATGCCTAAATAATGGCATAACAGAAATGGAAATAGTATGTACAAGTATCTAGAGCTCCGGGTCAAATGCTAACTGCTCCAAGTCCTCGGTGTTGGGCTCGATCTCCAGTGAGTCCGATCCACCTGACAATATTCCAAAGAAGAAGCGAAATGTCGTCAACGAACAATCGCTCGGTAAGTCCCAAATATGAGTAGAGATGAAATAGACAAAAGAAGAGTATAAGTTTTAATGTTTTATTATATTGTTAACGCTGTTGTTTGTAGCTTGGTACAGAAAATGCCCGTGTATACGAGAGGAGTCCCGCTATTCCGGAGACTAAGGTATACGAAGCACAAGGAACCGTTCAGCCATGGTACAACGACAATGGATATTCAGGTTAGGTGTATTATGGTTACAGTCTCGTACCACTTTTAACACCTTCCATACCAATCTACCCTTTATAAACCCCGCGATGTCTTTATTGTATTGATTGTATTGATTGTATTATATTATCTTGTATTGTAAATTGTATATGGATGACTTGCCGGAACTATGATATCAGTAAAATGAAAAAATATAATAGATGTACATGCATGATTTGTGTCTTTTTACAAGACAATTACCGTGTTGATAACATCGTTTATTAGATTGTCTACCTTAAATAGGCAAGCACCCATATCTCCGGCTCCGTGAGGCTCAAGAGACTGGTCCCGCTTAAACCTATGTTTAGAAGGGTCCTTATTATACTTTAGTATAACTTGAGGGAGTTTTATGTAAAAATAGTTTAATATAATTTTCAAAATACACCTCAAGTATTTAATTATTGTCTTTAGGGTTTCAAAGATGTATATTTTATAAATATGAAATTTCTAGTGCGTAGAACCTAGTTTTCATAGTATATAGTATTTTATTGAAATATCGGTATTGTTTTGTATTTGGATGGTATTTTCATTTAATGGTGATTTCTTTTGAAAACTTGGAATATTTATATAATATAATTAAAGTAGATATTTTGATAATATATATATATATATAATGAAAGTAATTTTATTTATTTTCTTGTAGAAATCTCATTTCTAAAGAAAAATACATAAAAATTCCATCGAGATCGAATGCTCCTTTCGGAGGTCTGCATCTCGCTCTACTGGACCCAAGGAGGTGCGATAATCCACACCATCCCGAACAGGGTCTCCAAAAGTGGGTTGTAGAGATGCAATTGCAAGAAATTGTTTAATACACTTTTTTATAGAAATGGTCTTATAAGTTAACGGTATTTTTTTGAAACATCATATTATCCCATAACTATGTTCCCAAATTTCCATCGTGCTGTTGGATATGGTGCCCTCGGAGTCAATTATTGGATCACAGGCACGTGATTGCAATGATTGAGGGAGGACCTATGCCGGTGGGACAGTCTTACTCAAGATGATAGTATGTTATCTGGTTTATCTTTATCATCGTGTACTGCTTTAGGTGACCTTACAGGTCACTATTGCGCGTTTATAGAGCCCTTAGGATTCTTACTTGACGTCCAGCAGTATGATGGCGATCATATACATGAGAGCTGGGGTCTATAAGCACATCCTTAAAAGGTCCCTAGTCGTGAGAGTTTTCGAGACAGGGCATCAACACTCCAGAGTAGACTAGTATATACGGTCGAGACCCCGACGAGGGGCGGTGGCCGGTCTCACAGACCACTGGTGTCAGTTGGTTCACCTAAGATGTATACAGGTGCTCATCTGGTTATGAGTACACCGGACAGGACTCGCCGGGAACATGCTAGTTGGCTTTATACCTGACTTCAGATAGCAGTTCCCTAGTGACATGTATACAGGTTAGTTCATCGACCTGAAATCGTCATTTGTCTCGTGTGAGTTCCCACTGTGCTTTGATTACTACCCTACCACGGCTCAAAGGAGTCGTGCAAACAGGTTTTAGTTGGGTACAGTCCCGAGCCACATGGAGGCAGTAAGCGGATCAGCAGGGGTTCGTCTCTCCCGATATTGGGGGTGAGGTCGCGCTGTGTCTAGGAGAGCCATTACACGAAGTACTTGGCCAAGGCAGGAGATTTACTGGTAGGTATTCCAGTAGTATCTCAGGGTGTTCTGGGCTACACTCCGACACGACTTGTACCGCTTTTGGGGGTCTGACTTTTACCAACCCCCTAGGCCCGACATGCGATGCTAATAAACGAATGGACCGGACTGTAGGGATATTGTCACTGACAGGCTCAGTAGGGTGTCAGGATGAGTTCGCTCATCGACCTCCCTTTTGGTCAATACCTGGTAGCCCGTTACGTACGGCTAATACCTCTGACGTGCTAGTGGTTAAATCCACAGCCAAAGTATTGACGAGTCTTTAGAGTCCCCCACAGACAGTTTCTCAAGTTTCGGGCGAAACGCTGTAGAGGCCGTATGGATTTATGGCAGGGTTCGAACGTACGCGTGCACGTGTGCACGTGTTATGGTTCGTACGGATAATACTAGCGGGCTTTGGTTTAAGCCGGATCCTAGTATTATACAGTGTAGATTTTGTCTCTTTGCATTTGTATTCGGTCGTAATACAAATGCGGGTATGTATATACAGTCGCGGGGTTTTCCTGTAATTTATTACGGGATCGTTTTTTGAAGTTGTCAGTTTGCATTCCGTTTCGGCCATTTTCCTTTCTATCTTTCTTTGGCTGAAAGTTGGTGTGGAGGGGGTTATTTGCAAATGTGCAAATTAGCAAAATGGAGGGTGTTTTTTGTGGTGGAGGGTTCATGATGGTTCTAGTATCCTTTGACTTCTTTTTCTCATCATGACTTGCTTTTTGATGGGATTTGTGAAAGGATTGGGTTGGATGGTGGTGGGACATTATTCTTCATGATTATCATCCATTCTCTTTCTTACATTATTCTACCTCCCTCCTCTCTTTGAAATGGCCGGCCACATTTTTGGTGGGTGAAAGGATTGATTTTGTGGTGGGAAAAATGTTGATCTCATTTTTGGCTTGCAACAAAAATTCCTTAGCTCATCTCCATAGTTTATTCCTCCACCTTCATATCCAAATGGAAACTTCAAACTAACCCTCAAGACATAGCATTCTACACTCAGTCTACAGCAATCTTGGACACGTCGGCTTGCCAACTTCGTGTCCGAGTTTCCTCGGTTCAGGGGTGGGAGCCCGTAAAAGGACTTCTCGATGTGGTGCCCTTCCGACGAGAAGACCGGAGATCAGTGATGCCGCGAGGAGCTTTGGATGGTTGCCGAAGACCGAAGGACACGGATCGCTCGGTATAGCTCTCTACCCTTTCTCCAGTTAGCTAGTAGTAGGTTAATGGTCTGATCCGGGTTTATAGTCCGCGGTAGCGCCGGTTTCTAGTTAAAGAAAAGTTTTTTGTTTCTGCATTTTGGCCTCGGACAGACGGCCGGGGCGCTACCGTAGACTTACAGGGTATCAGAGCCACGCCATTAACCTTTTCTAGCTTGCTCTAACGTGTTTAGAACTTCGATCGAACAAAAATTCCGAAACCATGATTTTAAATGCATCAGTTTCTGTCGAAATTTTTTTGTTGTCAGAAAAGTATTTGGTGTGTTGCAGAAATACGTGCAGGGTTTTTTAAGTGTTCTGTAAAAATTTGGTAATGTGTTGCCACAGTGAGGCCGTGGAACCGCGGCCAAACCCATGTTCTGGCCGCGGTTCCGCCGCAGATAAAAGTCAACACTGTACCATTTTTCTACAGTGCTCTGTAGACATGGAAATGGGGTTTTTGGTATATTCTGTTTGGGCCCAGATTTATTTTGAGTGCTACAGTTGTGCTTAGGGCCCACTTCGGAAAATTTAGTCGATCAAAAATTTTAAATATGTTAGTTCACAGTATTTACATTATATCTGCGACCGTGAATGTCATTTGATCGGTAAATCCTGTCTAACTGCTATAGCCCTTTTAGACGGATTTGCGAACGTGACGTTCACGTTGATGTTCTGTGTTGTGCTGTGATGTTGCGGATTTGTCGTGGTGGATAGCCTGGATGCAATGTTAGTACAGTTTGGTTGTATATATACATTTGATATTGCGGGGCGAGCGTCCGACATGTGGACTGCCGTCACTGCCTGTTTGTATATTATTCTTTTGAGGCACGACCGGGCTGAGGTCGATGTATCCGTTGTATATATTTTACTTTCTGTACTAGGATTACCCCGCGGTGGGTGCACGGGTAGCCGGGTTCTAGAGGGCAACGGGCCCGCATCTCATGGTTTTGAGACGGAGGGGGCTTTACTCTAGAATTGGCGGGCTATTCGCCGCACTCGTAGGGGGTACAGGTTGACCCAAGGAGGGGTGCCCAAGTTGCCGGATTCCGTGAAGTGCTGGGTGGTCCATTCACGTTGCTGAAGGGGGCTGCCTCGCTTCAGGTTTTGGCGGGTAACTTGCCACGCCCGTAGGGGTCTAGGATTTCATTGCACAGGCTATCCACACGACCAGGGGAACGTCGGGTTTCAGTAGTGGCTCTATGAAATCCAGGGATCCCAGCTATCTGTATTGTTCTGTGATGCTTATTACATTTCTGTGATGTTGCATTTTATCACGCCTTGAGCGATTATTATATATTGATATATATACTAGTAAATGTTGTATATGTTTTGCATCCGCGCTAGTCCAATCCCCGCTCTGTCGTTAGTTAAGTAACCTAACGGGTGATGACGGGATCCAGTGGCGAATGCGGATGGCAAATACGTACATCATTATTTTTGTTCTTTATTGGTGTGATCAATTGATGGGACTGCATTGATTCAGATCAATGCAAGCTAAACAAACATATTCTGATGTTGTTGGAACAATTTTCAAAAAGCTGTTATTGTAAGGACGTTCTCTTTTGTTTTGCAGAGTGGTATTCGGTTATGAATATCCAGCACCTCAGTCGACGAGGCAAGGACCGAGATCCCTTCACCGGGAGTGACCCCTTGGACAGAAGTTTGCGTCAGGGCAATAAATTCACTATAGTCGATTACTTTTGTTTTGCATTGTGGTATTCAGTTGGAATATCCTGCACCTCATTCTACGGAGAAAGAGCCGAGATCCCTTCACCGGGAGTGACCTCTTTAGCAAAGGTTTTCGTCACTATATTTTTATAAAAAGCTATCCGGTTCCTTCAATGATATCAAGTTCATTACATTAAAGGTTTTTCGCCAAAAACTATTCGTAGCCCTCTGTCATTTCAGACGGGTAGCACGTAGTATTCATGCTATGTTTGTTGACCTTCGTCAAGGCATAGTGAATGGTAGCTGCTTGTTGCCTTTCTGCTGTATAGATAGATGCGTTGGTTTAGGACAGTCGTATAGCCTTGTTGACCTTCGTCAAGGGCTTGTACGGGTGGGTTCAAATTAACCTGGACAATGACGGGTAGAACTTCATATGTGACTTATGATTTGTTGACCTTCGTCAAGGTCATAAGAGCATGGGGTAAAAATCACATCGAGAGCTTCTAAAGAAACTGAAACTTGCCAGATATGCGCATACCTTCTGGAGTGTGATAACGTGAGTGGATTCCATCACGTTATCATGCGATGATAGTTAGATCCCGATTCCCACTGATGAGTTGGTTTACTCCTCGGGTGATCCCGACTAATTCTTCTTTCAGATTTGGAAGAGAATTTGACGTTACAGTGGGAAGTTTCCTGATTAGATAAAGTGATAACCATTCTGATCTAGGTTAGAGTGCACGCTGAGTGTTTCTTTTCTCTCTCTCTTTGGCAGAGACCATAGCCCGACCCTTGACTATGACTCAGTGACCAAAATTAACCGAACCTTCTTAAACACTGGCTTTTGGATTGTCAGAGTTACATACCTCATTGCCACTCCTACTTTTACCCTTTTCTCCAGAACATCCCGTATTACTACGAACGTCCACTTCCATTGGATAAAACCATCGTATGGTTATATACAAACTCGAAGGAACTTGTTCCAGATTCGAGGATGGTTTCCAGTTCTGGAGAAAACGAATAGGACTATTCAGTTATCTTTTCTTTTTACCTTCTCTCAGGTTGCGAGTGCTCCTTGGATTATGACAGTACACCTATTACGCTAATTGGATAGTCTTCTTCCAAACCATAGGCAGGTGCCGAACGGTAGGGAATGAAGAAAACCAATTAGCCTAACGATGGTGTACAGAAGGAAATAAGTTAAGACAAATAAAGGGATTAGTAAGAAGGCAAAGTAAACTGCGACTGCTATTCACGACCAAAACCAAGTATTTCATCGCCACTCCTACATCACCTTTGTATTTCTCCAGAACACTCCGTATCACTACGAAGATCCACAGTTATTTGGATATTCCATCGTATGATTATATACGAACTCGAAAGGAACTTGTTTCAGTTCGGGGATGGATTCTGGTTCAGGAGAAATAGGAATAAGGTTTATTCGGTTGTCTTTTATCTTCACCTTCTCTCTTATTGCGAGTGCTCTTAGGATTAGGACAGTACACCTGTTACGCTTATTGGATAGTCTTCTTCCAAACCATAGGCTGGTGCCGAACGGTAGGGAAGGAAGAAAACCATTTAGCCTAAAGGGGTGTACAGAAGGTAATGACTAAAGACATATAAAGGGATTTGGAGAGATGGAAAAGAAATATACGGTTACAGTTGTGAATCTGATAATGGAAGATGCATTACTAGGAATACCCAGATACCCCTCCGAAATATTTACATGTTTCAGTTTTACTGTGTATTGTTAATAGAGAACTGATTTCCCAATTAGTCCTTACTCCAGGGTATGTATTTACCAGGTATGATTCTCACATCTGTATGGTTTTACAGATGATGAGTGGGAGTAAGTTATTGGGAATTGGGTGATCATCCTCATTATATCGGGATTCGTTGTAATTAGTGATATTTGAGAAAATCACCTGGGTTGTTTGCCGGACGGCAAATATTTGGTTTTGATTATTCGTTGTTATGCACCAATTTCAAATTGATATATCTGTACGTCTATTTTTATAGAGTGAGATATAACTTTTTGAAATTATGTCCATAACATTTACCTATATCAGTGGATGGTTAGGTAAGGAGCATTAAACAGTGGTGTAATTCTTCTAAACCATAAGTACAGTTTTCAACCTACGACACAGGGGAAATGAGTTATTAGACTCAGGGGACTTATACAGAGTATTGTATGTTGTCCAGTGTCCATGAGGACAGAAGGGTTAGTACTCATCCTATTTTCTGTTTACTTGTGACTTCTCTAGTTCTTGGACATGTGTTTCGTAGAAATGCAAGGTCTAAGTTTTGAGAAGTTATAGGTATAAGAATAAAGTAGAGAACCAGACAATGCAAGTGTCAGGATTCTTCAAGGTGATCGAAAATGTAAATACTTGTGTATGGTATTCAGTTGATAGTAATGGTTTTGAGAAACTTGTTTCTCTTTCAGATTACTCATAATTGGAAGCACTCCTAAAATTGAGTATGCTGATCAGCCTCTCTCCATTTGATTGACATGCACTAGATACAGCTGCATGATTTGAATCTGGTTCCAATTAAATCAATGCCTCTGTTTCTATATTGGATATAGAATAGCTCGTATCTTAACAATGTTAAGGTACGGGGAGTTGTCCGGCTTATGCTTAAAACCAGACTCTGGATAACTCAAGGCACGTTTCTGTAATGGCTGTTTGTGGGTTGACCCGGGCTATGACGAGGGTTGACTTTCTACCATCTGGAAGATCAATGGTGATATTGTTCTAGACTCGCCACAGTTTTAAATAAAAATGGATTTTTTCAGAAAACAGTAGTGGGAGTATAGTAGAACTGGAAGTGATTCCAGAACCGCAAACGATTACTGAAAATTTGATAAGAACCTAAAGATTCAATCTGATTTGACATTCCATTAGCCACTCCGCAGATATGGTGGGTAACCTCAGGCACTCGAGAGGTACTTCGGTATGCTCAAAGACGGTGACAGGGAGGTTCTTGTTTACCCAGACTTGCCATTTCTATTGTTCCAGACTGTGAGACCCGGCGGAAGGATGTATATAGCGTCGTTCTAAACTAGCTTTAGAAGTGAACGTGTATATAATTCTGTCAGAGGGTTGTCGTAGTCAGTGGGAGCAGCGGAAGCATTGGTGGACAAGTGGCTTATGTCTATTTATAGACTAAAGTAGATATAGCGGAGATAGATCATCTATTTCTGATGTGACAGTCATAGGTTTGACTTCATCAGAATAAGGGGATGGATCTGTTAAGAAGGTAGTAGGGTGTGATGTCCTAGTATTTGGATGACATACACAGAGTAGGAAGTGAAATTCATATACTATGATCAGTTATACTTTGGTTGTCACACAGTGGTTTCTCCACATAGGATATAGATATAATATCAGACATTCCGGTTACTAGATCTATGCTTTTAGATCTAGATTTGGAAAGTGTCCCAATCTGGGTACTTAGACAGCATTCTAAAAGTGTTTTAGAATGGACGACTCCTGGCACGGTAGTGTACCTGCAGGTGATGGAGTCACCCTCTCTAAAGGTGTCTTACAGACTAAAGGGGAGAGGGATGTGCATGATCGGCAAATCACTTTCTTAGGCAATTGAGTTGATCATGAAATGTCAAGTACCACACCAGATGTTGTTTTTGCAGTAGATGCAATAAGTTGATATTGATCCAATCCTGGAGAAACATTCGGAAGCAGTTTTTGTAGGAATATGATAACAACAGCCTCTTTCAGGGGACAGTTATCATTCCAGGCTTCCAAGGTGACCTGGATGACAGAGAGGTTGTCAGAGTTATAGTTTTCCTTCTGATGAGGGGCAGTATTTTGGACAGGTGATCCAAGCGGATACTGAGGGAAGTGTGGCGCAGGATACTGATTAAGTTCAGTTGACGATACAGTCTAAGAAGTTTGGATTTGGAGTTCATTTATGAACTAGGTCCCATCAGATATCCAGACATATTCTAAGACAGGTATTGCTCATTTCGGGAGATGGCTTTCTCCACGAACTTGAGATAAAGAGAGACATAGAAAGAAACATCAGGGCGGATCCACTCACTGAGGCTATTCCTTGAACGCAATAGTTTCGCAAACGAGCTTTGTGAGACTGATTAGTAGAAGAGTTGGGTGTTCGGTATCACACGGGCTGTTAGTATGCAACATCGCAATAATTAGCCTTGAGTGTAAGTGGGAGATTGTTGGATATGGTGCCCTCGGAGTCAATTATTGGATCACAGGCACGTGATTGCAATAATTGAGGGAGGACCTATGCCGGTAGGACAGTCTTACTCAAGATAATAGTATGCTATCTGGTTTATCTTTATCATCGTGTACTGCTTTAGGTGACCTTACAGGTCACTATTGCGCGTTGATAGAGCCCTTAGGATTCTTGCTTGACGGCCAGCAGTATGATGGCGATTATATACGTGGGAGCTGGAGTCTATAAGCACATCCTTAAAAGGTCCCTAGTCGTGGGAGTTTTCGAGACAGGGCATCAATACTCCAGAGTAGACTAGTGTATACAGTCGAGACCCCGACGAAGGGCGGTGGCCGGTCTCACAAGCCACTGGTGTCAGTTGGTTCACCTAAGATGTATACAGGTGCTCATTGGGTTATGAGTACACCGGACATGACTCGCCGGGAACATGCTGGTTGGTTTTATACCTGACGTCAGATAGCAGTTCCCTGGTGACATATGTACATGTTAGTTCATCGACCTGAGATTGTCATTTGTCTCGTGTGAGTTCCCACTGTGCTTTGATTACTACCCTACCACGGCTCAAAGGAGTCGTGCAAACAGGTTTTAGTTGGGTACAGTCCCGAGCCACATGGAGGCAGTGAGCAGATCGGCAGGGGTTCATCTCTCCCGGTATTGGGGGTGAGGTCGCGCTGTGTCTAGGAGAACCATTACACGAAGTCCTTGGCCAAGGCAGGAGATTTACTGGTAGGTATTCCAGTAGTATCTCAGGGTGTTCTGGGCTACACTCCGACACGACTTGTACCGTTTTTGGGGGTCTGACTTTTACCAACCGCCTAGGCCCGACATGCGATGCTCATAGACGAACGGACCGGACTGTACGGATATTGTCACTGACAGGCTCAGTAGGGTGTCAGGATGAGTTCGCTCATCGACCTTCCTTTTGGTCAATACCTGATAGCCCGTTATGTACGGCTAATACCTCTGACGTGCTAGTGGTTAAATCCACAGCCAAAGTATTGACGAGTCTTTAGAGTCCCCCACAAACAGTTTCTCAAGTTTCGGGCGAAACGCTGTAGAGGTCGTATGGATTTATGGCAGGGTTCGAACGTACGCGTGCACTTGTGCACGTGTTATGGTTCGGACGGGTAATACTAGCGGGCTTTGGTTTAAGCCGGATCCTAGTATTATACAGTGTAGATTTTGTCTCATTGTATTTGTATTCAGTCGGAATACAAATGCGGGTATGTATATACAGTCGCGGGGTTTTCCTGTAATTTATTACGGGATCGTTTTTTTGAAGTTGCCAATTTGCATTCTGTTTCGGCCATTTTTCTTTCTATCTTTCTTTGGCTGAAAGTTGGTGTGGAGGGGGTTATTTGCAAATGTGCTAATTAGCAAAATGGAGGGTGTTTTTTGTGGTGGAGGGTTCATGATGGTTCTAGCATCCTTTGACTTCTTTTTCTCATCATGACTTGCTTTTTGATGGGATTTGTGAAAGGATTGAGTTGGATGGTGGTGTGACATTATTCTTCATGATTATCACCCATTCTCTTTCTTACATTATTCTACCTCCCTCCTCTCTTTGAAATGGCCGGCCACATTTTTAGCGGGTGAAGGGATTGATTTTGTGGTGGGAAAAATGTTGATCTCATTTTTGGCTTGCAATAAAAATTCCTTAGCTCATCTCTATAGTTTATTCCTCTACCTTCACATCCAAATGGTAACTTCAAACTAACCCTCAAAACATAGCATTCTACACTCAGTCTACAGCAATCTTGGACACGTCGGCTTGCCAAGTTCGTGTCTGAGTAGCCTCGGTTCAGGGGTGGGAGACCGTAAAAGGACTTCTCGATGTGGTGCCCTTCTGACGAGGAGATCGGAGATCAGTGATGCCGCGAGGAGCTTAAGATGGTGGCCGAAGAACGAAGGACACGGATCGCTCGGTATAGCTCTCTATCCTTTCTCCAGTTAGCTAGTAGTAGGTTAATGGTCCGATCCGGATTTATAGTCCGCGGTAGCGCCGGTTTCTAGTTAAAGAAAAGTTTTTTGTTTCCGCATTTTGGCCTCGGACAGACGGCCGGGGCGCTACCGTAGACTTACACGTGCTATGTCAAGAAATGTGTGTTGTGATGAAGTAGGTCCTTACCTTTTGAGTTATTTAAAAGTAATACAAATTTTATGTTGTTTTGTGTCGAAACTAAAGCATATGGTATTTTACTGTAAATATGATAAAAGTTGCAATAAAAATTCTTTTGAAATGAAACATGTTTAAATATGTTTGTTAATGTTTGTTAAACATTATATGAGAGTATGGTATTGATTGTTTAAGAAAAATAAGCTTTTTAAAGAAAAACCGAATTGGAAGTCGAATTAACTCCGCTTCCGTCGGGTTTTAGAAGTGAATGTTTTTAAGATAGTAGAAGAGAGGGGGAGAGGGGACTTACTGGATATTTAGGAAGAAGAGAGGTAGAGGAAGTCTAGGAAGCGTCGGGGCATCGTTTCATCGCCGGAATCTCCTTAGATCATCGCCGGAACTTCACCCTTATGTTAACTCCACTTGTACACTAAAGGACTTGAGAATTTGATAGAGTTTTGATCATGAAATTCTGGTGAGGATGTGTGAAATGAGGTGTGATATTTATAGAAAAAATTAGGGTTTGGTGTGTTAAAGAATACATTTATAATTTGTACTAAAATTTGGATTAATTGGTGTTTTAATGTTCTCTGGAAATGTGCAAAGAAAACAAAGAGCCTAAGGGAAGTGGGGTAGCTGAAAGGGTGCACGGGTGAAGAGATGGGGGCATTGCCATCGGTTTAATCCGAAGGTGCTGGTCGAAAGTCCAAACTCGCCGGTCCATTACTGATGGAGGGGCTTGGGGTTTAGGCCACGTGCCGGGGTCGTTTGGTATACTCTCGTGCACATGTTTGTTTATTCTGTGTCTTTTCAGTTTACGTGTAGTGCACGTGTAGACCTTTGGGCTTCTAAAAAATTAAAAGAAAAATAAAAAAAAATAATGTGGCTGGGGGGATTCGATCACATGGGCTACGTCACAGCAGGGCAAGGCTTTTACCAATGTGCTTCAAGTACGTTCTTGCTATTCTAAATTAAAACAAAAACTTATAGTATACACAAGATTGCAAAGACCCCAATTGTACATTAACTTTTAAACAACTTCTGTATAATGAAATTGGAGTTGTTACAGTCTACCCTCCTTACAAAAATTTCGTCCTCGAAATTTACAATTTATTTTAAGAACTAGTTTACAAATAAATGAGGGTATCTTGCACCCATCTCATCTTCCCATTTCCATGTTGATTCTCCTGGTGTGTCATTTCTCTACATCACTCGAACCAAATTGACTTCTTTGTTCCGAAGTGACTTCACCTTTTTATCCAGAATCTCAACAGGTTGTTGCTTACAGGATAAGTCTGTCTGTACAGTGAGCTCGGAGCGATCAAGAATATAGCTGGGGTCACTCATGTACCTTCTGAGTTGGGATATGTGGAACACATTGTGCACTCCTTCCAATGAAGGTGGAAGTGCCAAGAAATAAGCCAGTTCACCGAATCGTTCGAGTATGTTGAACTGTCTAATGTACCTCGGACTAAGCTTACCCTGTCTTCCAAAACGAATCACTCCACGGTTCGGAGATATCTTCAGAACTACATGTTCTCCCGGTTGAAACTCCAAATGACGGCGCTTTGCATGAGCCCAGTGATTCTGTCGATCTTGGGCTATGCGCATTCTTTCCATGATAGTACGAACTATGTCAACAGTTGCTACTATCATCTCCGGACCAAGGAGTTCTCTATCTCCGATGTCGTCCCAACTTAATGGCGATCGACAATTCCTTCCATAAAGTGCTGCAAAGGCTGTCATTCCGATACTTGCATGGTAGCTGTTGTTGTATGAAAACTCCATAAGATGTAGGTGATCTTCCCACGATCCTCTGAAGTCTAACATACACGCTCTTAGTATATCTTCTAAGATCTGAATAGTTCGCTCAGACTGACCATCTGTTTGTGGATGATAAGCCGTGCAGAAGTTTAGACTTGTTCCTAAGCTAGCTTGCAGACTTTGCCAAAATTGCGATCGAAATCTAGTGTCACGATCGGAGACAATGCAAACCGGTACTCCATGAAGTCTCACGATTTCCTTCATGAGTTCATGGGTATCAGAGATAGTACATATTGAAGAGTTTAAATCTTACTAGATTATTACCTCCATGTACTTCTTTGTTAATGTCTCAGTAGATTGGCCAACTCAAAATAGGATAAAGTGAGCCGACTTTGTGAGTCGATCCACAATAACCCATACCGCATCGTTACCTTTCATGCTGCGAGAAAGTGCAGTCACGAAATCCATTGTGATGTGTTGCCACTTCCATTCTGGGATAGGTAATGGTTGAAGTAAACCAGCAATCCTGTGATGTTCAACCTTTACTTGCTGACACACCAAACATTTAGCGACACTTCTGGCTACTTCACGCTTCATTCCATGCCACCTGTAATTTTGACACAGATCCTTGTATATCTTTGTACCTCCAGGGTGCACTGAATAAGGAGAGCTATGAGCTTCTTTCATTAACTCTTCTCGCACAGAACCTTTAGGTACACATAATCTGCTGCCATATCTCAAATATCCATCTTCATGAATGATGAAGTCTGTTTGAAGTCCACTTTCCACTTGTTCTCTGATCTTTTGCAACTTAGCATCACTTGCTTGAGCTGCTTTGATCTGATTGACAATGGTAGATTGAACATGTAAGTTCATCAAACTTGAAGTGTTGCCCGGAATGACCAGTTCAATCACCATCTGATGCAAGTCTTATTGAAGCTTCCACTGTGCGGTGAGATTCATTGCTAATGGTTGGCGAGTAAGGGAATCAGGTACTACATTCACCTTCCCTGGATGATTTTGCAGGTTGATGTCGAAATCCGCCATAAGTTCTAACAATCTTCTCTTCCGCATATTCAACTCTTTATGAGTAAACACATATTTCAGACTCTTGTGATCTGTGTATATGTTCACTCATTCACCAAGAAGATAATGGCACCAAATCTTAAGAGCAAAGATTACGGCTGCCAACTCCAAATCATGCGTCGGATAATTGCGCTCATGAATCTTCAGTTGTCTTGAAGAATAAGCCACCCCTTACCGTGCTGATGTAGAACACATCATAATCCCTTACCGGAGGCATCGCAATATACTTCAAAGCCTCCAGATTAGTCCGGTATGACAAGGATAGGTGTTGATGTCAATCTTGACTTGAGTTCTACAAAAACTTGTTCGCATGCTTTTGACCACACGAATTCTTCATATTTACGTGTGAGCTTTTCGCAATTTTCGAAAATCCCTCAATGAACCTTCTATAATATCCTGCTAAACCCAAGAAACTTCGAATGTTCTTCACTCACTTTGGTGTCGGTCATTCGCTTACTGCTGATACTTTTGCTGGATCTACAGAGATTCCTTTGCCTGAAACAACGTGTCTGAGGAAACCGACTTGATCTAGCCAAAACTCACACTTGCTGTATTTGGTATAGAGTTGATGCGGTCGCAAAGTTTCCAGGACAATTCGTAGGTGTTCGGCGTGTTCTTTCCGACTCTTTGAATACACCAAGATGTCGTCGATGAAGATGACAACAAACATGTCTAGGTACTCTCGGAAAACTTGATTCATTAGGTTCTTGAATATAGATGGTGTGTTGGTAACTCTAAATGCCATCACAAGCAATTCGTAATGAACATAGCGAGTTCTGAATGTTGTTTTATGGATATCAGACTCTTTGACCTTCACCTGATGATAACCCGAACAAAGATCTAACTTGGAGAAGACGCAAGATCCACTTAGCTGATCGAATAAATCATCGATGCGCGGTAGTGGATATTTGTTCTTGTAGGGATCCTAGGCACTCACAAGAGATCTCACAAGGCATCAACCATGCCAATTTCAAAAATTATCGGTGCCGAGAAACCCTAATACGGATCGTCGACTAGAATTCTAGGCGAAACACTAATCTAGTTAACAACTTAACTAAAGCTAAGAAGCTACAACCTTTGTAGATCCAGTTATCCACTTCCTTAGCTCCACGTAGACGTCCTCTCGCTGTCCGTCTCGAATCCCGAACTCAAGCATCGGCTTCATCGGAGAAATGGGCGGGCAAGGTCGTCGGCCTCGTGCCGAAGATGATCTACATCGAGGCTTCACAAGATCAAGCTCCGACTTCACCAAGTTGTGAAACTTGTGAAGAAAACACCCTATACTACTTGGCAAGAGGTAGAGGGTGAAGAAATAGGAGGTGGGTTCACTTTAGATTTGGATTTCTCTCACTTTTTCTCAAGTTGCCATTGATGGACTTAAGCTTTTTCTTGAAGAAGAAGAAGATGATGATCAAAATAGAATATGATAAGTGCTGGATTTAAAATGAAAATAAATCAATACTTATCATAAGCTAACCATGGTAAAGTGTAGAGAATGAACTAGGGTTAGTTCAAATGGTTAGGGTTAAGCATGAGACAAGAATGGTTACAAAGTCAAAGCTTCATGAAGCTTCAACTAGAAACAAAGAAAGCCACCATTCTTATCATAATCTTTTCAAAATAAATAAACAAATAAATATATGAAAAAGCAAATCCCTAATCATCAACTTAACCATGGTTTAATTCTTTACACTTAACCAAATGAGCAAGTATCATCAAACATGATACAAACATGTGCACAAAAGTATATCACATATACAATTTGCACATCGAGTGAGAAAAACCATTTAAAGTGAACCAATACTAGTTAATGCAAAGTAATATATTAAATATATAATTATACATTAAATCATTAAATCAACACTTGATTTAACGATCCGGTCATATCGCATATAACCGACTAGTATCCTATGTATCGACTTATCGAATCAATCCTTGATTCGATATCTAGGTTATATCACATATAACCAATCGATACATTCATCGCGAGAATGGAATACGGTATCACATACACGCATTATTCTTGGTCCTGCACATATCTTATATGCGCTCCTATTTCGTTTCGCTTGAGCCAGGAAACCTCTGTGTAGGACTCTAAAGACTCGTCAATACGCCGGTAGCAGATGATAATCATATCAAGCACCCACAAGCCGCAAGCGGTCTGCTAAACGTAACGGCCATCCGGGTATTGAGCGATCAGAATATCGACGAGCTTGCCCGCTCACACTCCTGTGAATCCAACCTGTAACACTTACCGTACAGTCCGGTCTGTTCGTCTGATATGTCGCATATCAAGTCTAGGGGTGATATACGTCAGACCCCAATAACCGATAAGTCGTGCCGATGTGAGGCTCATAACGGGTCGAGAAACTACTGGTAACACTTACCAGCAAATCTCTGATCAGCCCTGGCCAGGGACTTCCCTGTTACGGCCAATCGAGCACAGCGCAACATCAACCCCCAATACCGGGAGAGACGAAACCCCTCCTATCGCTCATTGCCTCCATGTGACTCGGGACTGTACCCAAAGACCACCATTTTGCACGCCCTCATGGACGTGGTAAGGTGGAGATCAAAGCACAGTGGGAATCACACAAGACTCTATGATGATCTCGGGTCTACAGACTAACCTGCACAAGTGTCACCTGAGAACTGCCATCTGACGTGAGGTATAATACCATCTGGGAGTTCTCGGCGAGTCCGTCCAGTGTACCCAGTCTCCACTGAGCACCCGTATACCATCTCTGATGTCAAACACCAATGGATGTGGGATCTTCCATCACCCATCTCATGGGTCGAGAAGCGTATACGCTAGTCTACACTGGTATATCGATGCCCCGTCTCGATACACCCACGACTAGGGACCTTGAAGGATGTACTTATGGACTACCATGTCCCCACTAGTATGATCTGCATCATAGTCTAGGTAATCAAGTACACATCCTAAGGCCTTTATCAACATGTAACCATAAGACAGTCTAAAGAGACTAGTGTACATGTTAAGATAAAGATCAACCAGATAGCATACTATCATATCGAGCAAGAAAGTCATCTCTATATATGTCCAAGCATCCAATATAATATACATCATCTGTACAATACTGGCCTCTAGGGCATACATACAACTAACAATCTCCCACTTGCACTAGGGCCAGCTGCTGTAGTATCGCATACCGAGCATCCCGAAGAGTCTCTCAAACTGTATCTGGGGAATGGCCTTCGTGAGTGGATCCGCCGTGTTGTCCTTCGTGTCAACTCTCCTGACCTCGATCTCCCGGCGATCAACTATCTCCCGGATCAGGTGATACCGCCTCAGAATATGCCTGGATCGCTGATGGGACCTGGGTTCCTTGGCCAAAGCCACCGCTCCATTGTTATCGCAATACAAAGGTATTGGATGCTCAATGGATGGAACCACTCCAAGTTCAGTAATGAACTTCTTGATCCAGACAGCCTCTTTAGCAGCATCGTTGGCAGCGATGTATTCAGCCTCCATCGTCGAGTCTGCCACGGTTTCCTGCTTGGAACTCTTCCAGCTAACCGCCCCTCCGTAAAGGGTAAAGACAAATCTCGACTGCGACTTAGAGTCGTCCTTATCACTCTGGAAGCTCGAATCGGTAAAGGACTCCACTTGGAGTTCTCCATTACCATACACCAAGAGCATCTCTTTAGTCCTTCGTAAGTACTTGAGAATGCTCTTCACAGCTGTCCAGTGACTCTCTCCAGGATCAGCTTGATACCTGCTCACTATACTTAGTGAGTATGCTACATCGGGTCTGGTACATAGCATCGCATACATGATAGAGCCTACAGCCGAAGCATAGGGTATCCCTTGCATGCGAGCTCTCTCCAAATCAGTCTTGGGAGACATCTCTTTGGAGAGAGTGACTCCAGAGATCGTGGGCAAGTTCCCACGCTTGGATTCTTCCATACTAAACCTCTTTAGTATGGTGTCAATGTACCTGGATTGGGACAATCCCAAAATCCGTTTGGATCTATCTCTATATATCCTAATTCCCAATATGCAGGAGGCATCACCAAGATCTTTCATTGAGAATCTTTGTGATAAGAAGAGCTTAACCGATTGCAGCATAGGAATATCATTTCCTATCAAGAGTATGTCGTCCACGTACAATACGAGGAAGACAACCTTACTCTCTGCTACCTTCTTGTAGATACAAGGTTCATCTGGATTTTTGACGAAATCAAACTCTTTGATAACGACGTCAAAGCAGATGTTCCAACTCCGCGATGCTTGCTTTAATCCATAAATGGATTTAAGCAGCTTGCACACCTTCCCGCTGCTCCCACTGTCTACGAAGCCCTCTGGCTGAGTCATGTACACGCTCTCTTCTAAATCACCATTTAGAAAGGCGGTCTTAACATCCATTTGCCAGATTTCGTAATCATGATATGCAGCGATGGCAAGCATGATCCGGATGGATTTAAGCATAGCCACTGGAGAAAAGGTTTCGTCATAGTCCACACCTGGTCTTTGACGAAAACCCTTTGCAACAAGTCTAGCTTTGAAAGTCTCCACTCTCCCATCTACACCAAGTTTCTTCTTGAAGATCCACTTGCTCCCAATGGGTTTTACCCCTTCAGGAGCAACATCCAAAGTCCATACTTTGTTGGTGTACATGGATTCCATCTCGGACCGCATTGCATCCAGCCATTTCACTGAGTCCCTACTCGTGATGGCCTGCTCAAAGCTAGTTGGGTCATCATCCTCCATGATGCAATCCTCGCTCCCACCATCCATGAGAAAACCGTAGTATCTCTCAGGTTGGCGAGAAACCCTACTAGATCGGCGGAGAGGCTGGGGTTCGTCGGGTACTACTGAATCCTCTGGTTCTACCAAGTCTTCTGTTATAGTTTGTGTCGCTGGAACCTCTTCCAGTTCTACCTCAATGCCACTTATCTGTTTCATAAGAAAACTTTTTTCTAAGAAAGTGGCATGTCGAGAAACAAACACCTTTTGTTCCTCGGAATGGTAGAAGATATACCCTTGTGAATTTTTGGGATATCCTATAAACTTACATAAGACCGATCTTGCCTCGAGTTTGTCCGGATTTTGTCTTTTGACATAGGCTGGACAACCCCATATCTTAACATAATTAAGATGTGGTCTCTTCCCTTTCCATATCTCATATGGAGTGGTAGGCACTGATTTGATAGGAACTCTATTCAATAGGTCCATGGCTGTCTCAAGCGCATATCCCCAGAAGGAAATAGGCAACTCAGCTGTACTCATCATTGAGCGCACCATATCTAATAGGGTACGGTTTCTCCGTTCAGATACACCGTTGTGCTGTGGTGTATATGGAGGAGTTAGCTGAGAGAGAATCCCATTCTCTTTTAGGAAGTCCAGGAATTCATTGCTCAAGTATTCACCTCCTCGATCAGATCGAAGGATTTTAATACTTTTTCCGGTTTGGTTCTCGACTTCTTGTTTATATTCTCTAAATTTCTCAAAAGCTTCTGATTTGTGTTTCATCGGAACACATACCCGAATCTAGAGAGATCGTCAGTGAATGTAATGAAGTACGAAGAACCATCCCTGGCATGTGTAGACATGGGACCGCATACATCACTATGTATAAGTCCCAAGAGTTCCGTAACTCTTTCTCTGTGTCCCGTAAACGGAGTTTTGGTCATCTTACCTTTGAGACATGACTGGCAAGAGTCATAAGATGAAAATTCAAACGGATTTAAATATCCATCCTTATGCAACTTAGCCAGTCATGTCGCATTGATGTGACCCAGTCTACAATACCACAAGAAGGATTCGTTCAGTTCAGAACTCTTCCTCTTGTGTGTATTAGTTATGCTCAGAACTGTTGATTGATTTAGAACATAAATGCCATTGCACAACATGCCTGATCCAACCAACTTTTGGTTACGGAAAATGTTCATAACATTGTCCTGTAATACAAAATTATATCCCTCTTTACTTAATAAAGAAACCGATATAATGTTGCATATCAGGTTCGGCATGTAATAACATTCGTTCAGAACCAATGTATTACCAGTTGGTAATACAAGGTGATATTCCCCGACAGTCTTAGCTGCAACAATTGCACCATTTCCAACTCTAATGTCTTTATCACCTTCTCCAAGTTCTCTACCTTTTCTAAGCCCATGTAACTGATTACATATATGGGATCCTGACCCGGTATCTAATACTCAGGACGTAGGGCAAATGGAGAAACAGTTCTCTGTAACGAACACACCCGAAGAAAATGAATCATCATGTACTTTCTTCAATCGGGTGGCATGGGAATCCTGGTATTCCCCTATATCCTGTTCATTCCTATAACTCTTATAAGAAAGAACGGAACCAACGTTCCCCAGCACAGTATAACATGCGGGTTCGGTCAATACATCCATATTATTATCTTTATTAGGGCATGACATGGTCGCTACCTGGAGAGAGAGAGAAGAAAACACTTTAGCGTATGCTCTTGCAAGATCAGATTGGTTATTATCTTATCTAATCAGGATGGCTCCCACTGTTTTTATCAAATCTTCCTTCAAACCCTAAAAGGAAAGACTAGCCGGAATTAATTACACACTACAAATTCGCCAATCTTTCAGCCAGGCCAGTGTCGGTACTTTGAGGGAGGTCCCCCGTGCTTTCGCACAAACCTAATTAATGTAAACCTCGTTTTTCCAGAGGCGTAACCCTGTTGACACCTTTCTAGACACCTACTTGATCAGCTAATTGCAATGTGTAAAACTCTCCCAGGAGTAACTCTTACTCGCAGTGGGTATCGGGATCCAACTATCTCATAAAAGGTATGCAATCTCATTGCAAATTTCAACACTTGAAATTCCCGATAATATTTTGCCCCTAGCGTGCTATGACCTTGACGCATGCCAAACAACCCATAGTCCGCTAGTCAAGTTCAACCCGTATAATTCGTGTTCGAATTAAACCCACCCGTACAACCCTTGACGCATGCCAAACAACGCCGTACGAATACCTTAATCCAATCGCATCTCATGCTACAGATAAGTAATAATCAGCTACCGTACACTACGCCTTGACGCATGCCAAACAACCGTAGCACGAATACTGAATATTACATATCTGAATTGACGGAGGGCTACGCAGGTTTTTCTGAAAACCATGAGCGTAATGAACTTGATATCATTGTAGAATCAAATGAAATTTTGAAATGGAGTGATTATGAGACTTTTCTAGTTTTGCTAAAGGGGTCACTCCCGGTGAAGGGATCGTCGGCCCTTTCCTCGTCGAATGAGGTGCGGGATATATCATATATATCACTGTGCAAAGCAAAAACTATAGAAGCAATCAAAAACAAACCGAGTGAGTAGCATCTGTCAGTTATTGCTAAAGGAGTCACTCCCGGTGAAAGGATCTCGGTCCTTTCCTCATCGAATAAGGTGCAGGGTATATCATATATACCACTATGCAAAGCAAGAACTGTAGCTACCTGTTTTATTTTAAAATTTGATTCTACAACATCTTTAGGTTTCTTTTATTTCATTAATCACATTAATGAAGTCCCATCATTTAAATACCTAAACATCACAGATAAATACGACGTACACTTATGCCATCCGCATTCGCCTCGATGTCCCCTCGTGCACCGTTAGGTTAGGTAACTAACGACAGAGCAGGGCAGGGCTAGTGCGGGTGCATAACATAAGTAACGTCTATAAAATATATCATATATACTATATACTGTATCTATCACAGAACATCACATGATCACATCACAGATATCGCAGCAGAAGAAACATATGAAACATTGGATATACTAGAACTTCCGTGTTTTCAATACGAGCCAGTATAAAACACGGATTCCACGGTTGTGATGAATAGCCAATCCCACACCCTTAGACCCCTACGAGAGCGGCAAGCAACCCTACCAATTCTAGGGTTAGGAGACCCGGACTCGACTCCTCGAGATGGTCTCCCACTGGACCCTAGAACCCGGTTACTTATGCTCCCCTCCTTGGGTCTATCCTAATGCGGAAAAGTAAATAATATACAAAAGGTGACAACTTCCGCAACCTGGAAGTGCCCCAATAAAAGAATATTACATACAAGTTTTTACATGAATGAAAATGAAAAAACACTCATCTCACATAAAAACCCCCGGCTATTCAAACACGACGATCCAATATAACATATCTAGCAACACATAACATCATATGTCATCAACGTAAGTAAGTATGCATACCCCAATTGTCGTTGACGTATAGCAACGAAATCGGCGATATCGTCATACTACACTTACGGTCACAGAAAAGAAAATGTAAAACTACAACAATTGGAATCCGCAACCTCTTTAGACATCACATGCCTAATCAAATGAAATACTTAGACATCACATGCCTAACAGTTATAAACCCCGCATGTTAGTCTCATTATCGAAAACTCTTTTCAATATCAAGTGAGACTAAACCGCTAGATTTATAACATTCATTCAGTTATCTCATAACTGTTTGTGAATTCCAATTATTGTATCCCATTCCGGATAAATAGAAAATATTAAACTTTCCGATCGAACATTCGAACACCCAAGTTTTCCCGAAACTGTTCAACACATGAAATAAGTTCAAAGACATTCACTTCATGCCTCAGTACCAACGGTCCAGCCGTAGAAGGGTCAAGCCAACGCCTCACATGTGGCACGCCGTACTGCCCCAAACCCGAAGGTTCAAAGGGCAGTTCAAGATGGTCACATAATCGAGTTAAGGTTTGTTGTCTTCTAGAGGGACCATCGCATTACTTGCACTACTTAGAACATCCTTAAACCACAGAAAAATCCAACACTTGGAAATTTTCCGGCAGGGGAAAAGTTGGGTATTTATATCCGGTCGAACCTTTTAACATATTCTAAAATATCCGGAAAGCCACATAGACAAGGTTTGATAATCCGATCGAATCGTCGATTCCCAATACAACCCCAGAACACTCAACTCTTGAGTCAAATTAAAAATTCCCAGAGAACTCAGCACTGAATAAAACAAGTTACTGTGCAAAATTGGGTGGGTGACGTCATCATACGGCCGCGGAACCGCCGCAGAAGCCAGGCTTCTGCCGCGGTTCCGCCGCACTTTTAAGGAATTGGGTGATCGTGTTTAACAGTAATTCTAATAAAGTCCTGCTGAATTTTCTGCATATTTTTAATTTGGAAAAAATCCAGTTTTTAAAAAATGTACAGAGAGCCGTTTTCGGGTTGGGGGTTTTGGTTCGATCGGACTTCAAACGTCTTCTGGACTTTGCCTAAGGCTCTAGCTAGTCTCTGATACCACTGTAGGGTTCCTAGGCACTCACAAGAGGTCTCACAAGGTGTCAACCATGCCAATTTCAAAAATTATCGGTGCCGAGAAACCCTAATACGGATCGTCGACTAGAATTCTAGGCGAAACACTAATCTAGTTAACAACTTAACTAAAGATAAGAAGCTACAACCTTTGTAGATCCAGTTATCCACTTCCTTAGCTCCACGTAGACGTCCTCTCGCTGTCCATCTCGAATCCCGAACTCAAGCATCGGCTTCATCGGAGAAATGGGCGGGCAAGGTCGTCGGCTTCGTGCCGAAGATGATCTACGTCGAGGCTTCACAAGATCAAGCTCCGACTTCACCAAGTTGTGAAACTTGTGAAGAAAACACCCTATACTACTTGGCAAGAGGTAGAGGGTGAAGAAATAGGAGGTGGGTTCACTTTAGATTTGGATTTCTCTCACTTTTTCTCAAGTTGCCATTGATGGACTTAAGCTTTTTCTTGAAGAAGAAGATGATGATCAAAATAGAATATGATAAGTGTTGGATTTAAAATGAAAATAAATCAATACTTATCATAAGCTAACCATGGTAAAGTATAGAGAATGAACTAGGGTTAGTTCAAATGGTTAGGGTTAAGCATGAGACAAGAATGGTTACAAAGTCAAAGCTTCATGAAGCTTCAACTAGAAACAAAGAAAGCCACCATTCTTATCATAATCTTTTCAAAATAAATAAACAAATAAATAAATGAAAAAGCAAAACCCTAATCATCAACTTAACCATGGTTTAATTCTTTACACTTAACCAAATGAGCAAGTATCATCAAACATGATACAAACATGTGCACAAAAGTATATCACATATACAATTTGCACATCGAGTGAGAAAAACCATTTAAAGTGAACCAATACTAGTTAATGCAAAGTAATATATTAAATATATAATTATACATTAAATCATTAAATCAACACTTGATTTAACGATCCGGTCATATCGCATATAACCGACTAGTATCCTATGTATCGGCTTATCGAATCAATCCTTGATTCGATATCTAGGTTATATCACATATAACCTATCGATACATTCATCGCGAGAATGGAATACGGTATCACATACACGCATTATTCTCGGTCCTGCACATATCTTATATGCGCTCCTATTTCGTTTCGCTTGAGCCAGGAAACCTCTGTGTAGGACTCTAAAGACTCGTCAATACGCCGGTAGCAGATGATGATCATATCAAGCACCCACAAGCCGCAAGCGGTCTGCTAAACGTAACGGCCATCCGGGTATTGAGCGATCAGAAGATCGACGAGCTTGCCCGCTCACACTCCTGTGAATCCAACCTGTAACACTTACCGTACAGTCCGGTCTGTTCGTCTGATATGTCGCATATCAAGTCTAGGGGTGGTATACATCAGACCCCAATAACCGATAAGTCATGCCGATGTGAGGCTCATAACGGGTCGAGAAACTACTGGTAACACTTACCAGCAAATCTCTGATCAGCCCTGGCCAGGGACTTCCCTATTACGGCCAATCGAGCACAGCGCAACATCAACCCCCAATACCGGGAGAGACGAAACCCCTCCTATCGCTCATTGCCTCCATGTGACTCGGGACTGTACCCAAAGACCACCGTTTTGCACGCCCTCAATGACGTGGTAAGGTGGAGATCAAAGCACAGTGGGAATCACACAAGACTCTATGACGATCTCGGGTCTACAGACTAACCTGCACAAGTGTCACCTGAGAACTGCCATCTGACGTGAGGTATAATACCATCTGGGAGTTCTCGGCGAGTCCGTCCAGTGTACCCAGTCTCCACTGAGCACCCGTATACCATCTCTGATGTCAAACACCAATGGATGTGGGATCATCCATCGCCCATCTCATGGGTCGAGAAGCGTATACGCTAGTCTACACTGGTATATCGATGCCCCGTCTCGATACACCCACTACTAGGGACCTTGAAGGATGTACTTATGGACTACCATGTCCCCACTAGTATGATCTGCATCATAGTCTAGGTAATCAAGTACACATCCTAAGGGCTTTATCAACATGTAACCATAAGACAGTCTAAAGAGACTAGTGTACATGTTAAGATAAAGAGCAACCAGATAGCATACTATCATATCGAGCAAGAAAGTCATCTCTATATATGTCCAAGCATCCAATATAATATACATCATCTGTACAATACTGGCCTCTAGGGCATACATACAACTAACAGTTCTTTATCGTTACTTCATTCAAGACTCTATAATCAATGCACATTCTGTATGAACATTCCTTCTTCTTCACAAGTAAAACTGGAGATCCCCAACTTGAAGTGCTGGGACGAATCCATCCTTTCTTCAATAATTCATTCAACTGAGTTCGGATCTCCTTTAAACCTTCTAAACTTAGGCGATATGGTGCTTTGATCACCGGTTGTGCTCCAGGTACTAAATCAATGCTGAATTCAAAAGCTCGATCGGGAGGCAAACCTGATATGTCTTCAGAAAATACGTCGTCGAACTCTCGAACTACTTTTGGCTTGTCTTCTTCTGTCTGATGCGTAGCAATCACTGCCTTCTTCGGTTTCGCCTTGTAAGTGCCTGGCTCTAGGGTACGGTGTCCACTTTTTAAATAAAAGACCAGATGATCTGGAATCTCGAATTCTAGCCTCCTTTGCCGGCAGTCGATGGTAGCGTAGAAGATTCCTAGCCAATCCATACCCAGAACCACATCAAAGTTCGGTATGTCCAGCACCTTGAAGTCAACATAGAATTCTCTGCTGCAGATGACCACTGGACACAGGTTGTATCCCATTGTTTCCTTTAAAACGTCGTTCCCTGAACTGACATTCCAGCTGGATACAAGCGGTGTGATTGGGATCGCATGAGTTCGGACGAACCGTTGCGATATAAAGCAATGAGATGCTCCAGTATCGAAAAGTGCGAGTGCAGGAAGTGAGGCTACTAAGATTGTACCTAAGGTATGTGGGATATGTTTTAGGTATAAGGAAAATGTATGGATATGTATATATAGATGGGAAAGTAAAGCTTGAAAGGAAAATTGTTACCAGTGATGACTTGGGCGGTGGCTTCAGCCTCTTCCACAGTCATTATGAAAGCATGTCGCCACGGCACATTCCTCCTCGCTGGAGGAGCATTCCTCTATCCGTTCCTCTGTCCATGAGGTGGGTTCCTTTGAGCTTGATGGAACTAACGGGGAGGAGGTGCAGTCGGTCCACGAGGTGGTAGAGCAGGAAGAGCGAGTCGTGGAGCAGGTGCCTGAATGGCCGGCCGCTGCGGGTAGATGATTGCTTGTCTGGGTGCAACATTTGGGTTATATCTATGAGGACAAGACCCAATGTCATAAGTAGCCGAGCCGCAGACTAAGCAAAGGCGATTTGCACGCCAGCAGTCTTTCGCCAAATGTCTATCTCTCCTGCGATAGGTACAAAAGGCTGGGTTGGGTCGGTTGTTTGGTACTCCCGGTCTTCTGGGCACAAATTGTGGCCTTGAAGAGGCTCCTCCTGCTATATGAGTGGCAGGACGCTTCATCCTGGCAGATTGAGGTCTGCTCCTCATCTTTACCACTGCCTCATATCGATGGGCAGCTTTCAGAGCCAACTCGTGGGTCGGGAAATCCCCTGTAGCTAATGCAGCTTGGATCTCCGGATCTAACCCTTGTTGAAATCATCGAGTTCTGATCTCATCCATCGGTATCAAGTGTACCGCGAATCTGTTAAGGTATTGTGTTAGCTGTGTAGTATGTGATATTTGAAAAATCGAAATATTGATACATATCTTACCGACTGAGCATGGTAAACTTAGTATCATACTCATCCACGGATTTGGTCCACATCGAGCCCTGTTGTAAGTGGATGAACTGCCGTTCCATGTCGAATTTGGCAGTCTCAGGGAAGTATTTCGCATCGAACATATCACGAAAGATCTTCCATTCGATCGATTGGGTGAGACGGCTTTCTTCCGCCTTCCACCAAACCCATGCATTGTCAGTGAGCTGCAGTTTCACAACTCGAACCCAAGAGACTTCTGGCACTTATGCTGCTGCTAGGTCATCTTCAATACTCTGAGCCCACTCCTCAGCTTGTAGAGGGTCTCTTTTCCCGAAAATTGCTTGGAGTGTAAAACTCAGAATTGTTTTACCCCAGGTGCTTTCGCTTCTGGTCGGTTCATTAATATAGCGGTATGCTGCTGCTGTCCTTCCAGAAGGCTGCGGATTGCCTCAAACAGTACCGTCTGCTCATTGATCGAAGCAGCTACGGCAAGTGTAAGCGGTAGAGGTGTAGGTGTGTTGTTGATATTGATGCTGGTGTTGTTTGGGGAATACATAACCTTGAAAGAAAAATTTGGGTTAAAACAGATTCAAAATATATGAAATTGGAAGATTTAAGGAATATATAAAGAATGTTTTTAGTTTCTGCTTCTTATGTTATATGCTTAGGACTTCATGCAGAATTAACCCGTATGTCCATGCAGAACTGACCTGCATGTCCATACAAAGCTGACCTGCATGGGCCACCAATAAAACCTGTCACGCCCCGCTTCCCAGTGTATGGGTAAAGGGACGCGACAAGGACCGCTACGTATTTACTCAGAACTAAACACACTAAGCGTATCTAAGCAATATAAAGTAAAAGTATGTACAAGTATCTAAAGCTCCGGGTCAAATGCTTTTCACAATACAACTGAAATGTAAATACATGGAATGAAAGCAATGCCTAAACAATGGCATAACAGAAATAGAAATAGTATGTACAAGTATCTAAAGCTCCGTGTCAAATGCTAACTGCTCCAAGTCTTCGGTGCTGGGTTCGATCTCCAGTGAGTCCGATCCACCTGACAACATTCCAAAGAAAGAAGAAACGGAATGTCGTCAACGAACAATCGCTCGGTAAGTCCTAAAGATGAGTAGAGATAGAATAAACAGAAGGAGGGTATAAGTTTTAATGTTTTATTATATTGTTAACGCTGGTGTTTGTAGCTTGGCACAGAAAATACCAGTGTATACGAGAGGAGTCCCACTATTGTGGAAACTAAGGTATACAGAGCACAAGCAACCATTCAGCCGCGATACAACGACAATGGATATTCAGCTTAGGTGTATTATGGTTACAGTCTCGTGCCACTTTTAACACCTTCCATACCAATCTACCCCTTATAAACCCCGCGGTGTTTTTACTGTATTGATTGTATTGTATTTTCTTGTATTGTAAATTGTATATGGATGACTTGCCGAAACCATGATATCAGTAAATGGAACGGATATAATGGATGTACATGTAGATGGAGTATATCCATGGTTCGGTTCGGTCAAAATAGATTGATGTAGATTGAATAGACGGATCCATCTTGAATTGTAATTTATACTTGAATCACATTCAAATCAGATTGATTAGATTGAGACTCAGTCTAAGTCAGACACTTTGAAAAGAACTTGAAATTCTGAATTATTTTTGATGTTATCGGTAACTGCTGCATATGGAGGGCAGGATTTGTGCTTTTTTCCAAGATAATTACCGTGTTGATAACACCATTTGTTAGATTGCCTACCTTAAATAGGCAAGCACCCATATCTCTGACTCCCTGAGGCTCAAGAGACTGGTCCCGCTTAAATCTATGTTTACTAGGGTCTTTATTATAATTTAGTATAACTTAAGGGGTTTTATGTAAAAATAGTTTGATATAATTTTCAAAATACACCTCAAGTATTTAATTATCTTCTTTAAGCTTTCATAGATGTATATTTTATAAATATAAAATTTCTAGTGAGTAAAACCTAGTTTTCATAGTATATGATATTTTATTGAATTATCAGTATTGTTTTGTATTTGGATGGTATTTTCATGTAATGGTGATTTCTTTTGAAAACTTAGAATATTTATATAATATAATTAAAGTAGATATTTTAATAATATATATATATATATATAATGAAAGTGATTTTATTTATTTTCTTATAGAAATCTCATTTCTAAAGAAAAATGCATAAAATTCTATCGAGATTGAATGCTCCTTTCAGAAGTCTGCATCTCACTCTATTAGGCCCAAGAATGTGCGATAATCCGTACCATCCCAAACGGGGTCCCCAAAAGTCGGTTGTAGAGGCGCAATTGTAAGGAATTGTTTAATACACTTTTTTATAGAAATGGTTTTATAAGTTAATGGTATTTTTTTGAAATATCGTATTATCCTATAACTATGTTCCCAAATTTCCATCGTGCTATGTCAAGAAATGTGTGTTGTGATGATATAGGTCCTTACCTCGTGAGTTATTTAAAAGTAATACAAATTTTATGTTGTTTTGTGTCGAAACTAAAGCATATGGTATTTTACTGTAAATACGATAAAAGTTGCAATAAAAATTCTTTTGGAATGAAATATGTTTAAATATGTTTGTTAATATTTGTTAAACATTATATGAGAGTATGGTATTGATTGTTTAAGAAAAATAAGCTTTTTAAAGAAAATCCGAATTGGAAGTCGGATTAACTCCGCTTCCGTCGGGTTTTAAAAGTGAATGTTTTTAAAATAGTAGAAGAGAGGGGAAGAGGGGACTTACTGGCTATTTAGGAAGAAGAGAGGTAGAGGAAGTGTAGAGAAGCGTCGGGGTATCGTTTCATCGCCGGAATCTCCTTGGATCGTCGCCGGAACTTCACCCTTTTGTTAACTCCACTTGTACACTAAATGACTTGAGAATTTGGTAGAGTTTTGATAATGAAATTCTGGTGAGAATGTGTGAAATGAGGTGTGGTATTTATAGGAAAAATTAGGGTTTGGCGTGTTAAGAATGCATTTAAAATTTGTATTAAATTTTGGATTAATTAGTGTTTTAATGTTCTCTGGAAATGTGCAGAAAAAACAAACAGCATAAGGGAAGTGTGGTAGCTGAAAGGGTGCAGGGGTGAAGAGATGGGGGCATTACCATCTGTTTAAACCGGCGGTGCCGGTCGAAAGTCCAAACTCGTCGGTCCATTACCGACGGAGGGGCTTGGGGTTTAGGCCACGTGTCGGGTTCGTTTGGTATACTCTCGTGCACATGTTTATTTATTATGTGTCTTTTCAGTTTACGCGTAGTGCACGTGTAGACCTTGGGCTTCTAAGAGATTAAAAGAAGAATAAATTTAAAATTTTAATGTGGCTGGGGGGATTCGATCACAAGGGCTACGTCACAGCAGTGCAAGGCTTTTACCAATGTGCTACAAGTACTTTCTTGCTGTTCTAAATTAAAACAAATACTTATAGTATACACAGGATTGCAAATACCCCAATTGTACATTAACTTTTAAACAATTTTCTGTACAATGAAATTAGAGTTGTTACAACATGCAATCTAAGGTCTGATATAATAGGAAAGAGCTGAAGGTCGATTGCTATATGCTATGGCTGACGACCCCCGAGGCGGAAAGAGCGGCTCTCCTACCGTCTCCGACCTTTGCCAGAGTCAATGTAAATACATGGGCTCTCTTGTACCGGTATTATGATTCTGAGCGCAAATAGATTTGTAATTTAAATTTAAATCATTTTTAGTATATAATTTATCCTTTTGTGTTTCTTAATTAGAAAACTAAATCTGATTGTGTTATGCAGAAAAAGGCCGATCAAAACATGGAGAATCGGAAGTCTGCGAAAATGGGTCATCCTACTTATACAGATGGCTCGAGAAACATTACTCATGCCATGGAGATATCGGTAAATTACAATATATCTATTTTGATATAATGCAATATTAAAAGTTATTTTATAATATATGTAGATTTTTGGCGAATTACAGAGAGCTCAGTCCCTGGCGCAGGGTGGTACACTGAGCGTGTTGACCGTATATCTGGCTGTCCATGGAACCTCGACAGATCCCGTTACGGGCTAGCTTCTATTCCCTAACACCGCTACTCAAAAGTATTGCATAATTTTTAATAATTATTCTAATTCAAATGAAGTTTTTGTTTTGATAAGATCAAATTTAAATGATATACTTATGTTTTAATACTTAACGTGGGTGTAGGAGCGGGTGGTGGAGCGGGTGGAGGTATCGGGGATTGATTTCAGTAGACAGACTGATCCGTACTGACCCCAGTCCTAAACGCCGCATACGGAGAGCACCACGGTGGTTGGGAGAGGCCGGGGACTTGATCCTAACATGATCCATATGAAATTAGTCTTCACTCCGGCGGTTACTTTCCCTATCCTCGTGAGCGACGTCTGGAGTATGATGTTGCCGCATTGAAGACCACTGCTGAAAGATTGAAGGAGATGTTGGTACATATATTACTTATTAGAAAAATATTATATCACATTATAGATAGTAGCATATGCAATATTAGTACCCTGAACTTATTTGATTTTATACTTAAGTTTGATTAATCAAGCTTACATAAAACCATCTAAACTGAACTCTATAATCATAAACATGCCACATCTTTCTTCATTTTGGAGTTTAAAAGGTTATGATTATCCAAACTCAAAACTTAAGAAGAAAACATTGTTTTGGAAATTATATAACTCCAAAACCAAGCATTCCATCAAAACTAAACAATTAAGGAGAAATACGAGCTTACAAATTAGAGTAAATATCATTTCTACCTCCGTTTAAAATAATCTACGGTTTTCCAAATTAGATACCCAAACTAGGCCTAAGGCCCTAAGTATACTTAGATTGGGGAAAAAAGCGTAGCCCTAAATGTGTGGAATTTCAACATCTATAAATTCTCATATATAACATACGAATTTCAATAGAACGTGTGGAATCTCGACAAAGCATATATAAATTCGCGGTTCCGCAATAATACGATATTGATACGAATTCGACTAAATCTAGTACATTGTTCTTACTCGTTTATTATACAAACACAAAATTTTACAGATTCGGCAGGCTCCTTTAGCTGCGGCTCCATATGCCACTCCTTCGGCTGCGGCTCCGCAAGCTATTACTTCGGCCGCGGATGTGCAGGCCACTCCTTTGGCTCCACAACCCACTCAAACTCCTGCACATACCACTCAGATTCCTGCACAGACCACTCCTTCATTAGTCGAGTTTTTGTCGACCCAGGGCTGTACAGAGGAGCAGATGTACCAGATTTCGCCGTTTATTAGAGATGGAGGAGCTGGACCGAGTTAGGATAGGTTTATTTATATTTTTGAGGATGGATGTACCTATTCGATACATATTGTATGTTTTGGAAGATATCGGTGGTTGTTTGGATGTTTACGATAATTTTAGATTGATTTCGTTATCTGCTTGCTTATTTCTTTATATATTATGCGTGTGATATTGTTTATGAATATTTCTGCATTTGGCTATATGATATATATTATTATGCATAGGACGGGGGAAAAACATGAAGCTCTTTTTTAAAAGAATATCCTGATATATTGTCCCTACGGATTAATCCGTAGGGGCAAAATATCAGAATATTTGATATTTTGTCTCTAAGGACTTTGTAATAGAGGCAAAATTTGTCCCTATGGATTAATCCGTATAGACATTTGTAATCCCCTATGTATAACTCCGCAGGTACAATTGTTTTCGTTTTTAATAGAAAAAAGTTATAAAAAAAAAAAAGATTTTTTCCATACGGATTCATCCGTAGGAATAAATGCCCCTGCCTTTTAAGCCGTAGGGGCAATATTTACTCCGTAAAGACATGTTCAAGAAAAAGACTTGAATCTGCGGCCTTTGAACCTACGGAAGTATTTTAAGCCCCTACGGATTACTGGTTGCCCCTATGGCATGTGGATATTGTAGCAGTGTATGAGAACTATTAAAAGACATTCTTCTAGACTTTATAAAATTATAATTAGACAAGATTTCCAAACTTTGCATAAATAAAAATTTCCAAAGCAAGCAAACAGTAAGTTAAGAATTTCAAAATCTAGAAAAAGAAAACGTGTTGAACACATCAAGCATGGGTAGCTGCCGTGTGACATGCGTTCTAAGTCTATGCTCTCTCCTTTTCAACCAACTGTATTCAATATATTACTTGATTTCAATGGTATTCATAACTAACTAAATTATGAATGGGCCCACAAGAATGTTTGGCCCATAACTTCGAAAGATGCATGTGTATCTCGTCAGCATCACTGAAATCTTGTTCAAAATTTTGACATCTACAGGTGAGATGCATAGTTATGAGTATAATTATTTTGTAATTGGTCATAAAATTTTAAATTCTGATACTACCATAATTTGAAACAATACAAAAGACACTTATTTTGAAATGATACAAAACACAATACTACCTTAATATTATTTTGATACTACCTTAATTTGAAACATTACAAAAGACACTTTATTTCATTGTTTTGTTGAAACAATACAAAATTTTATTCTTCCGCATAAGTATAGCCATAGGATAAGTGTAAAAACAGAACAACCATATTATGTTCAACTCTCATTGAATTGTGTGCATGTGCACTACTACAATATCCATCTGTCCCTACGGATTTATCCGTAGGGGCAAACAGTATCCCTATGGATTTATCCGTAGAGACCTAAAATGTCTCCGTAAGTCTAAAGGTCGCAGATGCAAGTCTTCGTTCTCAACATACACTTATGGAGTAAAAATTGCCCCTGCAGCATGAACCGTAGGGCATTTATCCCTATGGATTGCTTTGCAGGGACATAATCTTTTTTTAATTTTTCTGTTTAAAAAATAAAATAGTTGTATCTACGGAGTTATATGTAGGGCCTTATTAATGCATCTACGGATTAATCCGTAGGAGCAAATTTTGCCCATGTTAGTGAGTCCGGAAAAATACCATATATTATGATATTTTGTTCCTACGGAGAAATGGGTAGGGGCAATAATTGTCCCTACGGATTAATCCGTAAGTGCAACAGTTGCCGCTACGGATTAATCCGTAGGGACATTATATCAGAATTATTTTTTAAAAAAAAGCTTCCCGTTTTTTTCCTGCTCTGTACACAATAATATATATATCATATACCCAAAAATTTTCTTTTTAATTTACAGAAGAGAGTATCACAGCCTGTGTACACGTTATAAGTTACTTTTGCTAAATTAAATCAAGAAACAATGTGTATCTTACTGGTAAAACCCTTACACGCTGTAACGTAGCTCTTGTGTTCGATTCCCATCAGCCACAATTATTTTTTCTGATTTTTCTTTTTAACTCTTTGGAAGCCCAAAAGTTTACACATGCAACACACAGAAAAATGAAAAGTTAGAAAAATCAAACATGTGGAAAATGGAGTACACACTGAGAAGTACACGTGGCATCAATTCAGACACCCATCTTCCAAATCGACCAGCCAAACCCAAGATAAAACCGACACCGACGGCTCTGATGAAGCCAATTGTCCCCGGGCTTTGCACACACACACACCTTCAGCTACCCCTAACTTCTCTACACTGTTTGATTGCTCTGCAATCAAACAGAGCCCTTTCAATTCACAATTTATCATTTTTTTAATGCATTTTAATTCCAAATCTTTTTAATGCATCTACTGTGATTCCTTCACCTGAAACGATATGTCCGAGAAATCCGACTTGATCTCGCCAAAATTCACACTTTCTATACTTGGCATAGAGTTGATGTTGTCGCAATATCTTTAGGACAATCCGTAAGTTTTCGGCGTGTTCTTTTCGATCCTTTAAATACACAAGGATGTCGTCGATGAAAATGACAACGAACCTGTCTAAGTACTCTCGGAAAACTTAGTTCATCAGGTTCATAAAGTTAGCAGGTGCATTGGTCACTCCAAATGGTATTATGAGATATTCATAATGACCATAGCGAGTCCTGAACGCTGTTTTCGGAATGTCGGACTCTTTGACTTTTACCTGATGATAATCCGAACGAAGATCTAGCTTCGAAAATACACAAGACCCACTTAGCTTATCTAAAAGGTCATCAATACACGGTAGTGGATGCTTGTTCTTTATCGTCACTTCGTTCAGAGCTCGATAATCTACACACATCCGGTAGGCACCTTCTTTCTTCTTCACAAGTAATACCGGAGATCCCCAACTTGAAGTACTGGGACGAATCCAACCTTTCAGGAGTTCGTCTAACTGAATGCGGATCTCCTTTAATCCTTCTGGACTGAACTGGTACGGAGCTTTGATTACTGATTGCGCACCAGATAGTAAATCAATGCTGAATTCAAGAGCTCAATCGAGAGGCAAACCTGAGATATCTTCAGAGAATACATCCTCGAACTCTCGAACTACTTCTGGCTTTGATTCTTCTGCTTGTAGTGTTGCAACCATTGCCTTCTTTGGTTTTGCCTTGTAGACGCTGGGTTCTAGGGTACGGTCTCCACTCTTGAAATAGAACACCAGATGATCTGGTATTTCAAATACTGCCCTCCTTTGACGGCAGTCAATCGTAGCATAGAAAACTCCCAGCCAGTCCATTTCCGACACAACATCGAAATTTGGGATGTCTAGTACTTTGAAATTTGCGTAGAATTCTCGTCCGTAAACTACAACTAGACACTGATCAAATCCTATAGTTGGCTTCAATAATCCATTCCCGGAACTGACATTCCATCTTGAAATGAGTGGCTTCACGGGAATCGCATGCGTTCTCACGAATTATTGGGACATGAAGCAGTGTGATGCCCCAGTGTCGAAAAGTGCGAGTGCAGAAAGAGTGGCTACTAGTATAGTACCTAAGTTGTGTAAGGTTGGGATTAGATACAGGAAAGAATATAGTGATGTACAATGATTTGAAAAGATGTGAAAGGATTGGGAATTATCAGTGATTACTTGGCCGGTGGCTTCGGCTTCCTCAACCGTCACTGTGAAAGCCTGACGTCTGGATACATTCCTCCTTACTGGAGGCACATTCCTCTGTCTCTGAGGCATGTTTCTCAGCCCTTGAGGCATGTTCCTCTGTGGCTGATGGAATTGGCATTGAGGTTGTGCAGGAGGTCCACGTGGAGGTGGAGCAGGTGGGGCTAATCAAGGTGCAAGAGCCTGGATAGCTGGTCGCTGCGGAACTGTGATTGCGGGTCTGGGGGCTGGAGCTGGGTTGAATCTATATGGACATGCTCCTATGGTGTGAGTGGATGCGTCACAAACTAAGCACAGGCCATTTGCACACCTGCAGTCTTTCGCCAGGTGTCCATTCATCTTGCAGTAGAAGCAAAAGTCTGGACTGGGTCGGTTAAATGTTCCTCCGGGTCTTCTGGATGAAAATGTCAGCCTAGAAGAGGCTCCTCCTGACATCTGGGCAGCAGGACGTTTGATTCCAGCTGTCTGGGGTGTTCCTTTATAAAATAATAATAATAAATAAATAAATATTGAACCAAAAAAAGATGGAAGAATTCCCCAAAAGGAGCATCACGAGCCCACACGTGATGCTCCTTGGAGCAAAAATTGTAGCCAGTACGCTTAATAGATAAGGCTGAAATTGAACCTCACGTGCAGGCACGTGAGTATCTATATACAAAGTATATAGGCGCCTTCTTAAAACAAATAACAGGCCAGAAGGCACATCAGGTGCCAACACGTGATTCTTTTCTCTGGGACTGGTGCATATAAGCAAACCGGCCTAGTGCTATGGGTCACATGCTACACGTGAGGGTTCCTAAATAGAATTAAATTCTAAATAAGAGGGGTCAGAACCCTATTTGGAAAATATTTTTACAATCTTTCTAAATAAGAAAGATTGTGCTCTATAAATCAAAGCACCGTTGGATTAAAGATCCAGTGGTGATTAAAAATCACCAAAATACAGAATAAGCTCTGTATGGGAAAATATTTTCCTAATCTTTCTAAATAAGAAAGATTGTGCTCTGTAAATCAGAGTACCGTTGGATTAAAGATACAATGGTGATTAAAAATCACCAAGATACAGAATAAGCTCTGTATGGGAAAATATTTTGCCAATCTTTCTAAATAAGAAAGACTGTGTTCTATAAATCAGAGCATCGTTGGATTAAAGATCCAATGGTGATTAAAAATCACCAAGATACAGAATAATCTCTGTATGGGAAAATATTTTCCTAATCTTGTTAAAAACAAGAAAATGTCTTCTGTAAAACAGAAGTCCCTGGATCAAAAATCTAACGGTGAATAAAATCCCCGAATTAATCAAAAATCTCTCAATGAGAGATTTCCTTAACAAAAATCAACAAACTTGCATCTGCTATATAAAGGACTCGAGACTGAAGAGAGAAGAGAGGAGACCCCCCATAAGATTTGAGAAAACAAAAAAAAGAGAAGATGAGTTCCCTTTAAAGAAAAAGAAACCCTCGGTGAGGGAAAGACTTAGATCATTTTATCTTCTTTTACAAGAGTTTAACTCTTCCAAAAAAGAACTTAGTTCTTCCTCTGGTTGAGGTCTGCAGAAGTGGATCTCTCCACAATTTGAGAATTTAATTCTCATCGGGGAGATTCTGTTACGCGGTCCCAAAACTCAGAGGAAAGAACTAGGTTTGAAGAATTTAATTCTTCCAAACATATAAGAATTTAATTTCTCTGATAGAACTAGGGTTTAACCCTGCATAAGAATTTAATTCTTATAAAACAAAAGACTTGAAGTTCTCAAGACCTAGATCAAGAGCCCCGTGCATATTAGCGTTTAACGCTATAACAACAGATCATGTGTCCCACATTAGCACCTCGGAGGAACAAAAAGGAACAATTGAGATCGAGTCACGTGATCCCACGTGACCTCCAATAGTGTTTAGAACTTAGAAAAGAATAGGAAGATAAATTCAAAGGAGGCGTGCCCAACTTAGCGGCGCCTCACGTTTCTACACGTGATGGTTACAAAACTTAAGTGTTTAACACTTACATGTATGGAACGAGAAAATAAGCCCAAAGAAACAGTGCCCAATATTCATGTGCCACACGTGAGCGCTCCGAATTTCAGTATTTAACATTGCTTAAGAGCCTCACATGGGAGCACGTGAGCGCCAAACATTTAGCAGTGTTTAACACTGTGAGAGGACAATCTTAGCCCAAATCAGCCAAGTCTCTCATGACCAAAAACCTTTTGACCATCAATCAACCGAGCCTTCCTAGACTCGGGTCCCCTCCAAATTGATCTTAGTCCCAGTGATGGCCAATGATCTCCTGACACGTGGCATCTAAAATAATGTTCGTTACACCATAATCTCTCCTTTCAATCTGGAGTTCAGTTCAAGGGTACATCTCTCCACACCTCTGATATATGTCCTTGTAATTCCTCAATGATGTCATAGAGGTGAAGGGTCCCGACAACCAACAGCTCTTGGATGCACTCTCAAATCCATAAGCATAGCCCATAGACCATAATGTCGTTAAACTAGACCATGGACCGTAATGTCCTTAAACTAGCTATGGACCACAATGTCCTTAAACTACGACCTCGCCGCCAAATGGTGATCAGTGGACCGTAATGTCCTTAAACTAGCCCATGGACCATAATGTCCTTAAACTAGCTACGGACCGTAACGTCCTTAAACTACGACCTCACCGCCAAATGATGATCTATGGACCGTAATGTCCTTAAACTAGTTCATGGATCGTAATGTCCTTAAACTAGCTGTGGACCGTAACGTTCTTAAACTAAAACGATAGAGCCCAAATGCTCTTTCGTTGGATCCAAAATGATCCCGAACCCCCGTTAAGTAAATCTTAGTCTAATATCGGATTAACGTATACTTAATAAATATTTAATTTGATCTTAATCTCAAACAAAGTTAACGATCCTTAAATCAAACAAAACCCAAATCTATGAAAATACGGATTTGGACTAATCCACGCCCTACGGGCGACAACACAAATTAGTCTCCGTATACAATCCACGGGCAACCAAAAATAAAACAAACACGCACACGACACGAAGTGACCTTCTGGAGCAGGAGAAAGTAATTATCACTACGCGGTAACATAATTAACTGTAGGGGCTTGCGCCTGCAGGGAAGAGAGTCCCTACAATCAGAAACCTCTCACAACGAGGGGGAATCTGACGAAGTCTGTTACAATGGCCGCATCTGTTTAAACCATCGATACAGGATGCAATAAATCAACTTGGCATCTTCGGAGAGGTAGACAAATAAAACCAAATAGCATCTGCCCCCAAAATTCAGGCCAGACGTCCTAACGTTCCGGTCGTATCTTTCGGCGGTGAACAGATTCTGGCACGCCCGGTGGGACCTCTTCCTCTTTCCACTCCACACTTCATGTGTCGTGTTCGTGAATGAATCGCGGTTTAATATAGTTGCCTCTGGATTTGAGGTACTAAGACTTGGTGTCTTGCTCCATGCAGAAGAGAAGATGACATCGATGGCTTCTAACTGCACCAATTGCAACAGCAACTACCACTCCGTCCCTGTTGGAGGAGTGACTTATAAGCCCCAAGTGGCCTCCATCTTTGTGATGCCAGTGGAGCGGTGACTCAGGCCACCACTGGATTGTTCTTCGGGACCATGCTCCCGCCAATGAGCTTCAATGCTTCAGTAACATCACATGAGGCTCCAAAGAAGTCGGTCTTCAATCGGCTTACAACTACCACGGCCCCTCTTAACGGGTTAACCAAATTTGCCACCTCAGTCTTTGACAGGCTGAGCCAAAGCTTAAGTGGGCCCACAAAGAGGCCTGCGGTACCTGAAGGGGTTACCCCAAAGTGGTTAGCCATCCCAGCTCTGGTAAATGAAGTCATCAAAGGGGCTTCTCCTGCTATGGGATCGGTCTTCACAAGACTGGCCATTCCAACTCCTGCTATGGGTAAGGTCGTTAAAAGTGCTTCCCCTATTCGAAAGTCAGTCTTCGACAGGTTAGAAGTTCCCTCTCAACGGACGTCAGTTTTCGATAGGTTGGCACCAACAGCAGCCTCTCATCAAATCAAGGGGCATGATAAGGTCTCTTCTCTGAATGAGGTGATCTCATCCGCACGACATGCTCGACGTCGCCACTGGCGCCAAATAAGGAAGGATGGGGCAGTTCCCCCTCTGGACTTACCCCACCAGCTCTAATGATGGAACTTGACGCTGTTGTTCCAACTGGGAGCAGGTTTGAGCCGCTCAAGAGGGTGCGCAAGAACTCTCCAACTGCCGTGTTAAAAATGTCTCCTCCACCTGTGGAGAACATTACAAAGACGAAGCCGGAGCAGCCTCCTCAACGGCTGTCCTCCAAAATCCACAGGGTCTGGCGGAAAGTCCATGACTATGTAATTGACAAAGATTACTCTTGCCGATGGAAGAAGACGAAGGCTCGGCAAGAAGAGGACCATCCATTTGCCATGTCACGAAAGGTATTGTGGGTACCTGCCACAACGGCCCCTTCATCTTCGACCTCCCATAAGAAGAGAAGGCCGGAGAAGATCCCCCTGCCTGCGGCAAATTTCAAAGGCAGTGGACCCAAACACCCCAAGTCTGGAGGAGTGGTAGTGCATACCATCTACATGGCTTCCGGAAAGAGGAAATCCGTGCTTCTGGGGGTCATCGTGTAAGTTCACGTTACCCATCCCCGGTTCTTTGGGGTTGCGGAAATGGTGTAAAATGATTTTTACGGTGGGGATAACATGGACTCTAGAAACGGATCTTTGTTAAACAAACTATCTAACAACCTTACTATGAGTTTAGCTACTAGGTTAGGGGTTATACCTAAACTTGAACTCCTTCTCTTCAACTCCTTGTGGTGGTCGGATCGGCCTCACCTCGTCGTCTCCTTGTGCCGAAGATGGATCCACCCGAAAGCTTCTACCTTTGGCTCCAACCTCAATCTAGAGGAAACTAGAATACTTGGCTTGCTAGACCTTGTATACTAGGATGAGTAGAGAAGTGTTTTGGGTTTTATCTCTATGGTTCTTGTTTCTCAACTCATGAGACAATAGAACCATGAGCTAGAGAGAGAGCAAGAGGAAGAGGAGAGCTTTGAGGATGAGAGAGAATGAGAATGATAGAATGAAGAAGACTTTTTACCTCTATGCTCTCATAACACCAAATAATCATAATAATAACAATAATTAAGCATCTTGTGATGGTTCATGTCAATGGCATTATCATTTCATGCATTTAATGCATTTTGTGAACAAACAAGCAAGCAAAACTCATAGCCATGAAATGATAGCCATTGTCATGATGATGGTCAACAAGTCCAACCTAGTCAACCGGTCAACAAAGTCAACAAGTCAACAAAGTCAACCTTTCAACCCAACCATGGCACAATAATACTTAATTAATATTATTATTAATCATATTTCTTATTCGCATTAGGGTTTAGCAAAAGTCAACAGTCAACAACCCTAATGAGAATCCTCTGCCTCTGTCTCTGTCAACCGTGCATACACACCCGCATCCGCGTTCTGAGGAACACGAATACAAACGAGATAAAACCAATCCCAAAACATATACTAGGATCTGGCTTGAACCAAAGCCCGCTAGTAATAACTGCCCAGACACCAAACGTGCACAAGTGCGTGGATGTGACCGAACCCTGTCGCAAAACCATGCGACCTTTACTCTTTTGCCTAAAGGCGAATAGCTCTCTGTGTGGGACTCTAAAGACTCGACACTACGTTGGCAGTGGGTTTAACCACAGACCGCAAGCGGAACTAGCTGTGCGTAACGGCCCCCAGGTAGATGCCGATAAGAAGACTAACGAGGTGAACTCATCCGAACACCTACTGAGCCAGAATGTGACAGTCTCCGTACAGTCCGGTCTGTTCGTCTGAGAATATCGCATGGCAGGCCTAGGGGGGCGGTAAACGTCAGTCCCCTAATAGCGGTACAAGTCGTGTCGGAGTGTAGCCCATAACACCTTGAGATAACACTGGAAACCTACCAATGTATCTCGCTTGCCCTGGCTAGGGACGACTGTGTGTAATGGCTCTCCTTGACACAACGCGATATCAACTCCCAATACTGAGAGAGACGAATCCTATCTAACCGTGGCTGCCTCTAAGTGCTTCGGGACTGCACCCAACTACTACCTGTTTGCACGACTCCTTTGAGCCGTGGTAGGGTAGTAATCAAAGTATAGTGGGAACACACTCGAGGAGAAGTGACAGTGTCAAGTCAGCGGACTAAGCTGTACTCATGTCACCTGGAAACTGATAACTGACGATAGGTATAGTACCAACCAATCAGTTCCCGACGAGTCCTATCCAGTGTACTCGTAACCTAACGAGCACCCGTATACTATCTCAAGTACGACGTACTGACGGCTGTGGGACAGACCGTCTCCCCTGCTGGGATGAGAAGCGCATACGCTAGTCTACTCCGGAGTATAGATACCCTGTCTCAATAGTCCTACGACTAGGGACCTGTATAAGGATGTGCTTGTGGATTACCCAGCCCCCACGAGTGTGACTGCCATCATAACGCTGGTAATCAAGCAAAGATCCTAAGGGCTCCACTAATGTGTATAGGCGATATGTTAAAAGAAACACATGTACACACATTGAATTAGAGACAAACCAAGTAGCATACTACTATTTTGAGCAAGATTGTCTATACAATGGTGAATATCCCAAGCTTCCATTAAGTAATATACAAACTAGTATGATAAAGTAATGGCCTCTAGGGCATATACACTTACCCGATCAGTAACAAAAGCTCAGGAGCAACAACAAAAGCTCTAAGAAATGCTGACAAAGATGGCCGCACTCACTGGGTAGAAAGAAAGCCCGGAAGTATCGTCAGAACAACGCCGGGAGCAGGAAACTGAAGCCGAGTTCCTCCGAAGAATGCTCAAAAAGAAGGATAAAGAAGCCGCGGAACAAGCGGCTAACATAAAACAAATGGCACTCCTATTTCAAGACATGATTAGGATGATGATACAGCCGGATCCTCCAGCTAAAGACCCTCCAATAATCACTGAAGACGACAGAGGGGAGACATCGAACCCTCCTTCGGCTTTATCAGCAGCCAAAGAGGAAACGATCTCCAAAGCTACCCTTGATGACTACATAGCTCAATAAATACGAGCTCATCAGGCAAGCAAAGCCGCTGGCCAAGTCGTCAGAACTGGGCGACCATATCCAGGCTGGTACGATCAAATTAAGTACCTACTGGGATATACGATCCCTAAATTCCACATGTATAAGGGGACAGGCAACCCCCATCAGCACGTATCTCAGTTCAGAGCTCTGTGCGGCAATACCGGAGGCGACAACAAATTGCTACTTCGCCAGTTCGTCGGCAGTTTAGTGGAGACAACTTTTGAATGGTACTCAGATCTTTCGAACGACTCCATCAAAACGTTTACAGAAATGGAGCTGCTATTCACCCAGCGTTTCGCAAGCGCTACCGAACGCACCCCAATCACGGCGTTGATCAATGCCAAAATGAAGCCAGGAGAGACATGGGTTCAGTATGCAATTCGGTGGCGGAACCAATGATCGAAATGCGAACAACGCATAGAAGAAGCCCCTGCTCTGGGCATATTCGTAGGGATCCTTGATCCGCAGACAACTATATCCCAATTCATGATGTTTTTCAAGCCGGCCACCTTCCAGGCCCTGATCAACAAGCTGGCCCAAATGGACCAGATGGGTCATAGACCGTCCTCCTGAAAAACGGAGCCTCGGAATGAAAAAGGCAAAGGGAAAGCAACCTTCATCACCAACGCTCAGCAATAACCGAGTGATCCGAAACCAGCTGCTCGCCAAAACGATAAATCACGATCACTCGGAGAAAAGATGAGACGTCCTTTCTCATTCCTTCGGGATGAAACGAGAAGACTATTCGAACTGACGATGCGCAACAGGCTCGTCACTCTGCCAGATCCGAGACGCCCATCGCGGCCTGGTGACGTCAACCATCCCAACTGTTGTCCCTACCACAGAATAGTGGGCCGCCCAATCGAAGATTGCTACATCTTCAAAAACTGGGTTGAACACCAGTACCAACAAGGCAAGTTCACGTTGTCTGAAAACTAGAAGGTAAACCCGCCACAGCCGCATGCTCCTAAAAAGGTGGACACGCCGGGGGTATCATGCTCATTCATAGAGGAAGCTCCGTTGGAAGTTGTCCTTTCAACTAGGACCAAAAGAATGCTGAAGGATCTTCAAGCATGTCCGGTGATTAGATGGAAAAGCCCACTGAAACCTAAGATAATTGAGAGAATGCCGAAACCGCGTCCAACACTGAGAGTTGGTAGCAATGGGCAAAATACCCAGGCCCATCCGTCAAAATATTCGAAGAAAAAGAAGAAGACCAGAAAGCCCGCGCAGCCTGACGACAAGTGCACGGAGTTGCAAAAGCATATTGACGCGCTGGAGGAATATAATCAGAAGGCACGAACCCCAGTCACACTCCAAGAGTTTCTCAGCCATGTCCTTGAGAGAGAAGATAATGGCAATGATGAGGGAGACGACTCGTCCGAAGAACCCGAGGATTATGTGGAAAGTTGTCACATGATCTCTCATTCGTCAATAAATGATGAAGAGGCTCACTCGGCATCAGAAGATAACATAGAGGAGCTGGGGGCGGAATCGATCCCAAAATTCTTGGAACCGTCAGACGAGATGATTGACACGCTGCTGAAAGAAGTCCGTCAGAAGAGCAAAGCTGATCGCGAGCATGTAGCGGCCATATACGAAAGGGCCAAGCATCGGAGACAGGATGAAGAGGCTACATCGCTCCGTCCAGATCGAAGCACACCCGCGACGGACAAAAGCAGGCTTAAGACAAGGAAACGGTTCGCTAAAGCCCTGTCAATGAGAATGAAGCTGCCACCTTTCAAAGGAAATACTCCTGGCGGTATGCATCTTGACGAAGTGGATGTACATCCTAACTACTGCTTGTACCATCAGAGGATTGCACACCCCACAGAAGAATGTAAGGCCTTCAAGAAATGGTGGCAAGGATATATGGCGCACCAACAACATTTCAAGCGAATGAAGCGTAAAACTCGTCGGGAGCAGAGAAACACGACAGATGAGCATAAAGGAACTGCCGGCAACTGTCACATGGTTGATACCAGGAGATCTCAAGTTTTCACCTTCGGAAGCGATTCTGACGAAGAAATAGCCCTTGGCCTTCTCTTCTAGGAATCCACCTCAGGAAAAGGGGGAGAGATAAAAAAACTGTGAGAATATTCAGCTGCGTAACCGCACGTTGCCCGAAAAGAATCTCGGGCCTATAGATAAGGGATCGAACAAAAAAGATAAGGGGAAGGAAAAAGTCCCTGAGGATATCACCCTCGATGATCGAGTCGTCGAAGAGCTTGCGGCCAAGGACCTGCCTAAGAAAAGCAAAGTGGATTACAATGTCCTGGCACACCTAAGGAAGATACCCTCACAGTTAAGCATTCTGGATGCCCTTCTCCTGTCTAAAGAAGCATGAGATTCTCTGATCAGGGCATTACAAGAGCCCGAGCAGTTTCAAGCTTTCCTTTTCGAAGAAAAGATGAAGGACGAGCTGGAAGTAGTTAACACAGCTAACATTACCTTCAGCGATGAAAACCTCCTCCTCGGAACGTGCAAGCACAATCGTCCCCTGTATGTCATCAGGTACTTCCATGAAATCAAGATAGGGAAGATCCTGATTGACAACGGGTCCTCCGTCAAGCTGCTAAATGTGAGGGTGCTAAAAGAAATTTTCATGAGTGTTCAACATCTGGCTCGGGATAAAATTACCATCTCCGAATTTGACTCCCAGTCATCACGAACACTCGGGTCTGTAATAATAACGTTACGTTTCGGGTTGCTCGTCACTGACATCAAATTTCATGTCATTGACGCCAAGACTTGCTACAACGGTTTGCTCGGCAGGCCTTGGTTACACGAGTACAACATCATCCCTTCTACACAATATCAGTGTATAAAGTATTTCAAAGACGGTCTCGAGTACACCGTGACGGGGGAACTAAACCCATTCTCCGTAAATGAAATACGCAAATATGAAGACGCCAAATACTTCCTACCAGACATCGAAGACACGGAAAGATGTCATAAACCAGAGAATAAACAAAAAGCTATAGCCACTATTCCGTTCTTCGGGAGTGATACTGAGGAGGAGGAGGAGATGGTCTATTTGGGGCATCCCTAATGCAACAAGCCTGGACCGTCTACCCCTGTTTTGGTCTTCAGCAGCGACTCTAAAGATGAGGTCAATACAGTATTCTCTGTTCGTCCATCAATACAAACCTTTACTGGAGCTAATCAAAGTTTGCAAATCGTCATAGTTCCGCAGCAACATTACAGGGAGCTTGATACACTCGATACATATAGCGTAAAAGAGCTGCAGAATTTCTACGTCCCTCCCAGGCGAAGAGGTGAAAAGGCGATCATCATCTATCAATCCGCGGAAACCAAATTGGAGAAAGAAATCTGAAACGGTGCTAATTTTGCACTGGACATGCTTCAACCAATCCGTCTGCCCAGATATTACACAGAGAGATTAAAAAGGCTGTTAAAATGCCAAGGCGTGCCTTTCAAACAGACTGCTTGACAAGCTCAGTTTTACAACGGGATCTGGAATGTTCCCGGAACTCAGTGAAAATTGCCCAACGGAAATATGGAAACGATCAGGCTTGGATATGTCCAATCCAATAAACGGGAGCGATTCTATGGCTGCCATGTCATAAATAATCTCGATGAAGAACGGGATGCTCTTTTAGAAGATGCTGACGTTGAACCAGAATGAGGTCCTGCCATAAAAATGCCAATCCCGTCATTTGATGAACAGATGGACAAGCTAATAAGGGAAGCGAGTTAAAAGGTTCGAGACGACCACAGCCGCGAAATGGCCATTTACGAGAAATCTAGGACGCAACGCCTCCTTCAGCAGGCTACGGAGGATGACGATGCCCTTCACCGTCAGCCCTTCGTGCATTCCCTAAACAAAAAAAAAGGCCCGACGTGGAGGCAAAAACAAGTTAAAGAACGGAAAAATGTTCGACAGCGGCAAAGCGGATCCAAGAAGCCATGCGATCGAGCAAAGGTCAGCCAGAATCCATCGCTAATGAAGAAGATGGGTCGAGAATATTCTATCCCCCAAGACAAGACTAGTAAGTTATTCGACCTTGTCATGAAACATCAAATGATTACGCTCCCGGAGTCCAGGCACCCCGAACAAGAAAACGAGGTCCATCACCCGGATTATTGCTCCTACCACCGAGCAATAGGACATCCTCTTGAAGACTGCTTCACCTTCAAAAACTGGGTTGAAGACCAATATTAGCAAGGTAGGTTTGCTCTATCCAACAATGGGAGGGTAGCCCCACCACAAAAGCATGTGCCAAAAGCAACATGTATAGCGAGTGTGGAACCAGATCAACATCGGTCTTGGAAACGATCTCATACCTGCCACGTGATAACGTTGTCCGAAGAAGGAAAACATAAGAATATGGATGACCTCTCCTGGCGCTTCGAAAATGAGGATGAGAACGAGGTGATCTCAGAATTTCTACCAGCGCAAAAAGAATTGGAAGATGGGATACACACCACGGCGGACAACCTGAGAAAAATCGACTTAGGGACGGCAAACAACTCGCGACCAATGTTCGTTAGTGAGCCGCTGTCTAAAGAGCAGGTGGCTACGCTAAAAGATGTGCTCATGCAGTATAAAGACTGCTTTGCATGGAACTATTCCGAGATGCCGGGGTTAGATCCAGAAATAGCTGTGCATAAATTGGCGATATCTCCGGACGTCAAGCCAGTCAAACAAGCACCAAGAAGAATGCGGCTCGAACTTAAAATGAGTATCAACGCCAAAGTCAAAAAGCTAATCGATTCCGGCTTCATCCAAGAAGTTCAATACCTTGACTGGATCGCCAACATTATCCCAGTAATGAAGAAAAATGGGACGGTACGCATCTGCGTGGACTTTCGCGGCCTCAACAAAGCCTATCCGAAGGATGATTTCCCCGTACCGGTTACCGAGCTGATGATAGATAACATGTCCACTCACGAAGTATTCTCTTTCACGGACGGATCATCGGGATACAATCAAATAAAGATGCGTCCCGAAGACCAGAAGCATACCGCTTTCCGGACTCCTCTGGGCATATTCTGCTATAAAGTGATGCCTTTCAGTCAGAAGAACGCCGGCGTTACCTATTAAAAGGCCATGACGAAGATTTTTGATGACCTCATACATGAGATTGTCGAATGTTATATCGACGACCTCGTGGTGAAAAGCAAATCATATGAGGATCACTGGAAGCATTTGAAAATAGTGTTCCAACGTCTTCGTAAGTATAACTTGAAGATGAACCCTCTAAAATGCGCATTTGGAGTTTCCTCAGGAAAATTCCTAGGATTCATCATACGCCACCGGGGCATCGAAATAGATCCATCGATGATCAAGGCGATTATGGAAATACACATTCCAAGAACTCTGAAACAATTGCGGTCACTACAAGGAAAGCTCGCGTACATCCGACGGTTCATAGCCAACCTCTCCGAAAAATGCCGTCCCTACAGTCACCTAATGAAGAAGGGAACCCCGTTCATTTGGGATCGTAAATGCCAGAATGCACTGGACGAAATTAAGCAATACCTGCAGAATCCGCCGGTATTGACCGCTCTGGTCAAGGGGAAGCCCCTCATCCTGTACACAACCGCCCTTGAAGGTTCTTCGGGCGAGCTATGGGCATAGGAGAACGACCAAGGGAAAGTGAGAGCCCACTACTATTTGAGTCGAGTTCTCCTTGGGGTAGAAAACAACTACTCCCCTATCGAAAAACACTGCCTGGCATTAATTTTCGCAATAACGAAGGTTCGGCATTATGCCTTGGCGCATGAGGTCTATCTTATATCAAAAGTGGATCCTCTCAATTATTTGATGTCAAGAGCCATACTAACAAGAAGGCTCACTAAATAGGCTCTCATTTTAATGGAGTTCTCGATAACATATCGACCTCTCAAGGCAGTGAAATGCCAAGCCATCGCCGACTTCCTCACTGAGCATCCGATACCTGGCGACTCACCCCTAAATTGTGAATTGCCAGACGAGAACGCGTTCAACACGATCGACGGGGAGAAAAGAGGGAGTAATACCCGTTGGGAACTCTATTTTGACGGGGTATCTTCCGTGAAGAAACGAAAGCACAGCACCTCCATAATCAAATCTGGGGTAGGCCTTATCTTCATGACTCTACAAGGAGGGATAATGCGTTTTTCCTTTTCCTTAACAGAGCCGAGGACAAACAATAAAGCGGAATATGAAGCTTTGATAGCAGGTCTCGAGATCGCTGTCGACATGGGGATCGAAAACCTCTTCATATATGGAGACTCCCAGCTAATCATTAGTCAAGTAAACGGCGACTATCAAACGTGCAAGCCAGAGTTGGTAAAGTACGACGAAAGAGTACAACAATTGCTAACTCAAATTCCTTCCTACGCCCTAAAAAGCATACCGCGTGTGGAAATAGCAAAGAGGACGCATTAGCCAAACTCGCTAAAGAACTGGCCGACGAAAATCTCGATGATGTAAGGATCATTGTACAAAGCCACCGGGTTCTTGCACCAGCAGAAATATCTCCGGAGTTGTCTAAAGAAAAGGAAGCAACCAAGCGAACAGCCCTACAAATAGAGGACCAAGAAAGGGCTAATGATTGGAGAGAAGTCTTCATAGACCACTTCAAATCCCGTCGAACACCTGAAGATGCATTCTCAAGACATCAGCTCATGAATCGAGCTCTGTCTTTCGCTTTCGTCAATGATACTCTATATAAGAGATCGTTCGACTCTCTATAATTGAGATGCCTGGGACCGAAAGAAATAAGAAGAGTCGTCCAAGAAACTCACGACAGGCTCTGCAGTTCTCATCAAGATGGGCCAAAGATGAAGCTGAAGATCAAAAGGATGGGCTACTATTGGCCCATAATGATTCATGGCTGCCTCGAATACGCGAAGTAGTGCCACTCATGCCAAATTCACGGGGACTTCATCCACCAGCATCCAACAGTGGCCAGCTGGTCGTTCGACAAATGGGGAACCGACATAGTTGGGTCCATCTAACCAGCGTCGTCCAAAGGACATCGGTTCATATTGGCGACAACTGATTACTTCTCTAAGTGGATAGAATCAGTACCGCTAAGAGAAGTGAAGATGGAGAATATTCTTTATTTCTTCAAGACACACGTCATCTATCTGTTCGGCACTCCGCAACAGATTATCTCTGAATACGGGCCGGCCTACAGAAGTCACAAAATCAGCCGCTTCGCACAGCGGCATAATATAGATTGGAGATACTCTTCGGTCTATAATCCCCGAGATAAAGGTCTACCTGAGGCTTTCAACAAAACCTTGACGAAGATCATAAAAAAGACGGTGTCCAAAAATAAAAAAGACTGGCATGAGAGACTGCATGAAGCTCTCTGAGCATATCGAACCACGTTCAAAACGGCTACGAATACAACGCCGTATGCATTGGTATTCGGCACAGAAGCAGTACTCCCCTTGGAAATAAAGCTACCCTCTCTACGAGTGGCAGTTCATTATGAGCTCAAGAATGAAGAGAATGCTCATCTCCGGCTTGAGGAGCTCGACGCCCTTGATGAAACTCGTCTCATGGCGCAGCAAAACCTAGAAGCTTACAAAGCAAGGATGACACGCTCATACGAAAGATTGACTAGGCCGAGAACATTCCGCCAAGGCAAACTCGTGCTAGTCGTAAAAAGACCTATGATCCCCAACCGTGCCAAATGGGGGAAATTCGAGCCGAACTATGAGGGCCCGTACATCAAAGACAAAGTCTATCAAGGTGGGGCTTACTTGCTCATGGATATGCATGGCGAAAGACCTTTCCAGCCAATAAACGGTCGATTCCTCAAAAAATACTACGTCTAAGGAGTCACGGCCCAGGTCAATGATAGATGACGACTGTTCCCGCCAAAAATTTCTGCGCAAAGGAGTCCAAGATACCAAATGGCAGTGATACGCTTATGAAAATGCGAACCAGTATCTTCCGTGCTGTTTTTTGACAAACTCCCGAATGAGAAACAAATAAATTCTGATAGTATCGAAAGCGGCTCGAAAAACCCTTCGATTTGATATATTATGGGCCTCGTAATTTATCCGGGATCAAAAGTTATGAGGAATTACGTGTCCACACGTGATGGACTTTTAAGAACCCGCTGGAGGAGTTAAAAAATATAATAAAAACCCAGAAAAGACCCCAATGGGGCATCACGTGCTCACACGTGACCATGGGTCACATGCAGACACATGATGGGCTCTTAAGGCCTCTAAAATAATGAATAGAATTAAATTCTAAAATCTGTTCCCTGATTAAAAATCAGAAGTTACCTCAATGAGGTGTCACGTGCTCACATGTGACCAATGGTCACGTGTTGACACGTGATGGTTAAAACAACAACATAAATAAGCGGCTGTTAAAGGAACCAATTTGGGGGTCACGTGCTCACACGTGACCAAGGGTAACGTGCCAGCACGTGACAGGCTTTGAAAGCCTTACAGTTTAATAGAATTAAAATTCTAAATTTCTCTAAAATCTTTCGAAATAAAATTAAAATTCTAAATTTCTCTAAATCTTTCCAAATGGAAAAGGATTATGGGGACCGTTGGATTAAAAATCCAATGGTGATTAAAGATCACCAATTTATGGAAAGATTAGATACAAGGAAAGATTTCCCTAAAATCTCACCGAAAATAACAAACATAATATCTTTGGATTTAAAATCCAATGGTGAATAAAATTCACTGAAGGATCTAAAGGCTCATATTAAATATGAAAACAAATCAGATCTTTCAATGAAAGATTTGCTAAACAAATTGATTCTTTTCCTTCTCCTATAAATAGGAGCCAAGAAGAGAAGAGAAGGGACCTTTTTTCATTTAAGAGAGAAAAAGAGAGAGAGGAGAATTTAATTCTCAAGAGGAAAGAGAAGAAAGGAGAATTTAATTCTCAACAAAGAAAACCCTAGGTCAGAAAAGAGAGGCTTAAAAAGAGAATTTAATTCTCAAAAAGGAGTTTAACTCTTAGATAAAGAAAAGAACTTAGTTCTTTCTCTGGTGGAGGATCTGCAAAGTGCACATCTCCCCATGAATTGAGAATTTAATTCTTATTGGGTTGAGATCCTGCCATGCAGATCCAAAATACAGAGGAGGAATTGAGTTCTGGGAATTTAATTCTCCCAAACTAATTGGAATTTAATTCCTACAGAATCATAATTAGGGTTTTATCCTAAATAAGAATTTAATTCATTCACAATAGGAATTTAATTCCTCCAAAACAAAAATTAGGGTTTTACCCTAAATAAGAATTTAATTCTTAAAGATAAGAAGACTTAAAAGATCTCTGTGCATGAAAAGACTAAGGTCACGTGCCCCACGTGACCCCTGAACAGATCCCCCAAAAATGAGAAGAGGAAAGCTTTGAGGCAATACCTCACGTGTTCCCACGTGACTCTCATTATATATGGAACAAAAGCAAAGGCAGAAACAATTCTGGGCGCTCTCACGTGTTACCACGTGACCCCTAATAAATGTTCTAATAAATCAGGGCATGATTATACATCACGTGCCCACACGTGATGGCTATGAAAATTAAAAGTGTTTAACACTTGTTTGCAGAACAAAATAAAGGGGATCTGGCCCCACTTTTTGATGCCATCACGTGCTCCACGTGACCCCCGAAATACAGAAAGAAAGATCAAAGGAAATGAAAGCTTTGGGCGCTCTCACGTGATGCCACGTGACCCCTTAGCAAACGCTTTGACAGTCAGCGCATAAATCACCGTCACGTGTCAACACGTGATGCTCAAAAGATGAAAAAGTGTTTAACGCTTAATTGCAGAACGAAGAAAAGGGATCTGGTCCCACCTTTGGGCGTTCTCAAGTGTCCACACGTGACCCCTCTGTCTTTAGTGTTTAACACTAATTCGGGGATTATATTTCCAGTGTTTAACACTGATTGTTTCTAGTGTTCAACACTAAATTGAAGATTATATTTCCAGTGTTTAACACTGATTGTCTTTTAGTGTTTAACACTAATTTGAGAGTTCTACCTCCAGTGTTTAACACTGTTGTTCTCTAGTGTTTAACACTACTTTTAGCCAAATTGGCTAATTTTCCAGAGGCAAAAGTCCTTCCTCCAAATGAATCTCAAAATTGAGGAAATCAAAGACAAGATGTTATCAGAGCCCCCAAACCTCTGTTTGGCACTGCTGAATGATGAGGGGCTAAACCCAGACAAATGTCTAATGGCCCAAAGGGCCAATATTTCAAACATAATTGGACTTAGCCCAAACTGGCCATAAGTCCTCAAATCATCTTGAACTGAGCACATCTGCTCTTTCAACCAACTCATTGGTTCAAGGGTACATCTCGGAACTCCTCTGATATTTGTCGTTGTAATCCTTCAACGTCTTCAGAGAGGTAACGGGTCCCGACAACCACACATCAACACGGACTGTGGGGTCCTTAAACTCATGGACTTATGCATCCTTAAACCAAGATACGGACTGTGGGGTCTTTAAACCCGCGGACTTATGCGTCCTTAAACTAACGGACTAATGCGTCCTTAAACACACCCATATGGACTGTGGGGTCCTTAAACCCATGGACTTATGCGTCCTTAAACTACCATTGGACTGCACGTCCCTAAACTAGAACATGGACCACCATGTCCCTAAACTGGCAATGGACCACTACGTCCCTAAACTGGAACAATAGAGCCCAAATGCTCTTTTGTCGGATTTAAACGATCCCGTTAAGTTGATCTTAGTCTCAAATTAGACTAACGTATCCTTAACAAATGTTTAAGTTGATCTTAGCCTCAAATAGGGTTAACGTATCTTTAAACCCTCAAACAGACTTTAGTCCCAAATTGGACTATAAATCTCCCAACCAACTTTGGCTCAAGGGTACATCTCTGAACTCCTTTGACATCTGTCGTTGTAATCCTTCAACGTCGTCAGAGAGGTGACGGGTCCTGATGGCCATATATGCAATGGACCACTATGTCCCTAAACTGGAACAACAGAGCCCAAACGCTCTTTTGTCGGATCTAAACGATCTCGTTAAGTCGATCTTGGTCTCAAACTGGACTAACGTATCCTTAACAAACGTTTGAGTTGATCTTAGCCTCAAATATAGCTAACGTATCCTCAAACTAAACCCCCAAACCCAAATCTAAGATAATACGGATTTGGACTAGTCCACACCCTACGGGCGACAACATAACTCAGTCTCCGTATACAATCCACGGGCAACCAAAAACAAAACAAACACACACAACACGAAGTGACCATCTGGAGAAGGAGAAAGTTGTTACCGCGATGCGGTAGCGTATTTAACTGCAGGGGCTTGCGCCTGCAGGGAAGAGCGTCCCCACAATCAAAAACCTCTCAAGCGAGGGGGAATCTGACGAAGTCTGCTACATCGGCCGCATCCGTCTAAACCTCCGATACACGGTGTCATAAATCAACTTGGCATTTTCGGAGAGGTAGACGGATAAAACCATATAGCATCTGCCCCGTATCTCATGCAAGACAGTCCATATCTCGGCCGCCGTTCGGAGGGGAACAGATTCTGGCACGCCCGGTGGAACCTTTTCCTCTTTCCACTCCACACTTCGTGTGTCGTGTTCGCGAACGAATCGCGGTTTGCTAATGGTTGCCCATGGGTTTCGAGGTACTAAGATTTGGCGTTTTGCTTGGTGCAGAAAGCAAAAGATCAATGGCGTTCACCTGCTCAAAGTGTTCCACATGCAACTGCAACCTACGTCTTGCCTCAACTAGGGGTATATCTTATGGGTCCAGGCAGCTTCCCTGTTCACAATGCCGATGGAACAGGTCACTCAAGCCACCACAGTATTGTTTTTCGGGACCATGCTCCCGCCAATGAGCTTCACCGCTCCTGTTCCAACACCGGAAGCTCCTAAGAAGTCGGTCTTCGATCGGCTTATAGCTACTGCGGCCCCTCTCAACGGGCCATCCAACTCCAGCTCCTCAGTCTTCGCCAGACTGGGCCGAAATTCCTGTGGGCCCACAATGAAGCTTGCAATCCCAGAGAAGGTTGTTCCGAAGAGGATAGCCATTCCTGCTCCTGAAGTCGTCAAGGTGGCTTCTAGTGGTCGGTCTTTACAAGACTGACTGTCCCAAATCCCGCTCCCGCTCCTGCTACTCAAAGGACATCAGTCTTCAAGAGGCTGGCACCAGCGGCGCCTCATCTGGACAGGGGGAAAGACGAAGCCATCCCCATCACTGAACCAACACCGTCCGCTCGACACGCTCGACGTCGCCACTGGCGCCGAGTAAGGAAGGCTGGGGGCAACTCTCCTTCTGGATTGACTTCGCCGGCTCCAACGGTAGAAATTGATGCTGCTGTTCCGACTGGGAACAATTTTGAATCACTTAGGAGGGTACGCAAGAACTCCTCGACGGCCATGCTAAAAAGATCTCCTCCACCCGTGGAGAGCGCTACAAGGGTGAAGCCGGAACAGCCCCCTCAACGGCTGTCCTCTAAAATCTATAAGGTCTGGCGTCAAGTCCAAGACTCGGTGATTGATCAGGACTATCTCCGCCGACAGAAAAAGCTGAAGGCTCAGAAGGAAGAGCACCGTCCTGTCAAAACACAACGGACGACAACCACTTGGGTGCCCACTGCAACGGCCCCCTCGACTTCAACTGCTCAAAAGAGAAGGAGGCCAGAGAAAGCCCCTGTGACCGCGGCGAACCGCAAGGACGCTGAACTTAAGCGCCCCAAGTCTTGGGGCATGGTAATACATACCGTTTATATGGCTTCCGGAAAAGAAGAAAGCCGCGCTTCTACGGGTCTTCGACCGCTTACCCGATCGATAACGAAGGCTCGGGAACAACAACAGCAGAAGTTTCAAGAAATGCTAACGCAAATGGCCGCACTTACCGGGCCAAAAGAAAACCCGGAGACGTTATCAGAGCATCGTCATGAACAAGAAACCGATGCTGACTTCCTCCGCAGAGTCCTCGAAAAGAGGGACAAAGAAGCTGCAGAGCAAGCGGCTAACATAAAACGGATGGCGCTCCTCTTCCAAGATATGGTAGGGATGATGTTACAGCCAGACCCTCTTGCTGAAGATCCTCCGATCGCCCTTGAAGACGACAGGGGAGAAACGTCAAATCCTCCACCGACACTGTCAACAGCCAAGGAGGAGGCAATCTCCAAAGCTGACCTGGACGAATATATAGCTCAGCAGATCCGGGTTCATCAGGCGAATGAAGCGGCTGGGCAAATTGCTAGAACCGGACGACCGTTTCCGAGCTGGTATGACCAAATCAGTTACCCGCCGGGATATACTATCCCTAAATTCCACGTATATAAAGGGACAGGGAATCCGCATCAGCATGTCGCTCAATTCAGGGCCTTATGCAGCAACACTGGAGGAGATGACAAATTGTTGCTTCGCCAATTCGTTGGCAGCTTAGCAGAAACAGCCTTTGAGTGGTATTCGGAGCTACCTAACGACTCTGTCAAAACATTTGCGGAGATGGAGCTACTGTTCACACAAAGATTCGCGAGTGCTAGTGAACGCACCCCGATAACAGCACTAATAAATGCCAGAATAAGGCCAGGTGAAACGTGGGTCCAATACGCAACACGATGGCGAAACCTATGGTCGAAATGCGAACAACGCATAGAAGAGGCACCTGCGGTAGGCATGTTTGTGGGCACTCTCGATCCGCAGGCGACCATCTCGCAATTCATGATGTTCTTCAGGCTGACCATCTTCCAGGCCTTGATCGACAAATTAGCCCAAATGGACCAGATGGGCCATGGACCGTCTCCTCCAAAACCAGATTCCCGAAATGAGAAAGGAAAAGGGAAAGCGATCGTCGTCGCCAATGCTCAACAACAGTTGAGCAACTCAAAGCCAGTTGTTCGCCAAAGCAACGTACGTCCACGCCCATCCCTCGAAGAGAGACTGGGACGTCCTTATTCATTTCCTCAGGATAAAACAAGGAGACTGTTCGAGCTGGCAGTGCGCAACAGACTCATCCATCTGCCGAATCCAAAACGTCTGTTGCAGCCAGGCGATGTCAATGATCTTAATTATTGCCCTTACCACCAAGCGTTAAGCCATCCAATCGAAGATTGCTTCGTCTTTAAGGGATGGATTGAGAACCAGTACCTACAAGGCAAGTTTGCGCTGTCCGAAAAGTGGAAAGTAAACCCACCACAGCCGCACACTCCTAAGAAGACGGACACACCGGGGGCAACTTGTTCTTTTGTTGAAGAAGCTCCATGGGAGGTCATGCTGTTAGCCAAAACCAAAAGGATGCTGGATGATCTCCAGACATGCCTGGCGATCAGGTGGAAAAATCCACTGGAACCCGAGATCATCGAGGGAATGCTGAAACCGCGCCCAACTCCAAAAACGGGTGATGATGGTCAGATCGCTCACACCCAGCCGTCGAAATCCTCGAAAAAGAAGGAGAAATCCAAGAAGCCCATGAAGCCTGGCGACAAGCGCACGGATTTGCAGAAACAGATTGACGTGCTGGAAGAGTATAACCAGAAGGCTCGGATTCTAATCACGCTCCAAGAGTTTCTCATCCACGTCCTCGAGGACGAAAATGATGGAGAAGACTCATCAGATGAATCTGAGGACTACGTAGCATGTTGTCATGTGATCTCTCACTCCTTGATAGATGATAAAGAGGCTCCTTGCACCGAGAAACCGGGGGTGGATCCTGAACCAGAACTTCTGTGGCCGTCAGACGAGATGATCGATGCCTTCCTGAATGAGATTCGTCTGAAAAGTAAAGCCGACCGGGAGCGTGAGATGGCCATATTTGAAAAGGCCAAACGCCGGCGACTGGACAAAAGAGTCGAAACACTCCCACCAGATCAAAGTACATCCGCCGCAAATGAAAGCAGGATCAAGACAAGGAAACGATTCGCCAAAGCCATATCAATAGGGATGAGGCCGCCCTCTTTCAGAGAAAAGTCTCCTGGTGGTATACATTTTGATGAAACGGAAGTACATCCTAACTTCTGCTTATATCATCAGAAGATCGCACATCCTACTGAGGACTGCAACTCCTTTAAGTGTTGGTGGCAAGGGTATGTCACTCACAGGCAACACTTCAACAGGACAAAGCGTGAAGCTCGTAGACAGCAGAAAAATTCGACAGATGAGCATAAAAGAGTTGCCGGCAATTGTCATAAGGACGAGCCCGGGGGATCACGAGTTCTCACCTTTGGAAGCGATTCTGACGAAGAAGCCGCCCTCAACCCTCTCTTCAAGGAATTTATTTCTAAAACAAAAGAATTGGAGAGTTGGGAGAACGTTCAGCCGTACAATCTCACGCTATCCGGAAAGAATCTCGGACCCGCAAACGACGGAGCAAACGAAATGAGAAAGGAGAAGGAAAAAACGACCTTTGTTGCCAACACTCAACAACAGCCGAGTAACCCGAGACCGTTTTGTCGTCAAAACAACAAGCCGCGATACCTCAATGAGAAGTTGAAACGTCCTTACTCGTTTCCCAAAGATAAAACAAAGAAATTGTTCGAGCTAGCAGTGCGCAGCGGGCTCATCACTCTGCCAGATCCAAAACGTCTATTGCAACCAGGTGACGTTAACAATCCTAACTATTGTCCCTACCACAGAGTAATGGGTCACCCACTCGAAAATTGCTACGTCTTCAAAAACTGGGTTGAAGACCAATACCAACAGGGCAAGTTCGCGCTGCCCGAAAAGTGGAAAGTAAACCCGCCACAACAACATGCTCCGAAAAAGGTGGATATGCCGGGGGCATCATGCTCATTCATAGGGAAAGCCCCATAGACCGAAAAGTCAGTAAACTAGAGATGCGTCTCAAATACGGCAACGGCAGACCGAAACATCCTTAAACTAACGGCGGACCGCAATGTCCTAAAACTTGCAAATGACCGAAACGTCGTTAAACTACTCCCAACCCGCAGCATCTTCAGGCTGACGTGCCCAAAAAAAAACGGTACGTCCACAAGCAAAATGGGCACGGATGAAAACCCGAAAGGGCTCCGTGAGTAAAAACAGCAGGGCTACCGGCGAGTGTTCATGAAAACCCGAAAGGGCGCGACCTCGTTTAAAAAAAAAAGAAAGAAAAAAAAAGAAAGAAAGAAAAGAAAAAAAGAAAAAAAATAATAATAAAAAAACGGTATGTCCACAAGCAAAATGGGTACGGATGAAAACCCGAAAGGGCTCCGTGAGTAAAAACAGCGGGGCTACCGGCGAGTGTTTGTGAAAACCCGAAAGGGCGCAATCTCGCTAAAAGACACTTACAGGATCCTCTCGACCTTGTAAGGAGAAACCACCTGCGTGAGATCCTTACGACTCACAAGGGAGCAGCACACTTAGGGATCCTCACGATTCCTAAGGAGAAATTATACTTGCGAGATCCTCACGACTCGTAAGGAGAACTCTCTTATGGGACCCTCACGGCTCATAAGATTTGAAAGTCTTAAGTTACAGAGACCTGAACCTGTTCTTAAGCAACCCCCACAACCTCCGATATGGCCCTACAAGTAGCTCAGTACTGACCCTTGTATACAATCCATGGGCACGAATAAATATTTCCCTAACCAAGTCTCACCCGTGACTGGGGATATGTCCATACGGTGAACAACAATTGTAGGTCCTCTCGACTTGCAAGGAGAAAACACTCTTTTAAGATCCTTACGACTTATAAGAGAACACACACTTAGGAATCCTCACGATTCCTAAGGAGAAAAGGCACCTACGAGATCCTCACGACTAGTAGGGAGAAGTACCTTTATGAGACCCTTACGGCTCATGAAGTCAAAAGCCTTAGTCGACGGGATCCTAACCCTGTTTGCTAAGCCACCTTTGTTCGACATCGACAACGGCAAATGATGATTCACTCCTAGCAATATCCCAGTTGTAGCGATGCTGATGCCTAAATCGGTACCAAATTCCAAGTCCTTTTACGACAAATGATGATTCGCTCCTGGCAATATTCCAGTCGTAGCGATGCTGATGCTGAGATTGGTATCAGATCCCAAATCCTCTACTCGCGAGGAAAAAATCAGCGAGCCAAAAAAAATGCATATGAAATAGCCGAAATGATGGGGCAACTTGCAACAAAATCAACAAGTAAAAATATATGCATACAAAAATAGCCGAAATGATGGGGCAACTCGCAATAAAAAGCAGCGAGTAAAAAGAAAAATAGCCGAAATGATTGGGCACCGTGAAAAATAGCCGAAATGATTGGGCAATCGCGACCTTCACGATATAAAAGATGAAATGATAGAGCATCGCGGAAAGAATAAAGAAAAAAATGATGAAAAAATGAAACTTTTTGCCCTACAGGTGAGATCACATCGATCCCTGTATACAATCCAGGGGCACAAACAAAGAGAGAACCATACCTTCCCGACAGGCTCGAACAGAAAGCGAAGCCAAATCTCGACGGTTCATAGACAACCTAGAGACAAGCTCGACATTTGTCGCAATATTGCAGACACAATGCCAACAAATGAAGTAAAGGAAGATCCCTAGCTTCAGGGTCTCGACGTCAACAATCGACCTCAGAGTCGCAACGAAATGGAACCATGGCAAAGTCACTAGTTCCAAATCTTAATGGCCACATCTGCAGCCCGGAGACCAACAACGACGGAATGTCAACAACGGCGTTCCTTCGCAGCTCAACAAGATGCAGAAGCAACATCAACAAAAGACCCCATGGTCGAAACAAAGCGGAATGATGGCAAAATCCCAGTTTCATCTCAGCATTCGTCTCGATACAGCAGACGCAATGTCAACAACGGCGTTCCTTCGCAGTCCAGCAGGATGTAGATGCAACGTCAACAAGAGACCCCATGGTCGAAACAATGCGGAGTGACGTCAAAATCCCAACTCCACCTTGTCATTCGTCTCGTTACAGCAGATACAATGTCAACAATGGCGTTCCTTCGTGGTTCATCAGGATGCAGAAGCAACATCAACAAAAGACTTCATGGTCGAAACAAAGCGGAGTGACGGCAAAATCCTAGCTCCACCTCAGCATTCGTCTCAATATAGCGGACACAGTCAAAGCAAACGAAGCGAAGGCCAAATTCCTAGCTTCAACGTCTTGACGGTAACTCATATAAAACCGAAAAGACAATCAGAGATCATGCCACATGGAGTGGTCACCACCATGACATTCGTCTCGATACAGCAGACGATATGTCAACAACAACATTCTTCCTCCAACAGCATTAGGACACACCAAGCAAATGAAGCGAAGGCCAAATTCCTAGCTTCAGGGTCTTAACGGCAAGTCGTATAAAGCCTGAAAGACAATCGGAGATTATCTTACACCAGTGCGGAGTGGTCACCACCTCGACGTTCGTCTCGATACAGCAGACACAATATCACTAAAAGGAGCCACGGAAAAATCCCTAGTTCCAAACCTTAACGTTTCACCAGCAACCTAGAAACAACCATGACATTCGTCTCGATACAGAGGACGCGATGCCAGCAAACGAAGCGAAGGCCAAATTCCTAACTTCAGGGTCTTAACGGCAAGTCATATAAAGCCTGAAAGACAATCGGAGATTATCTTGCACCAGTGTGGAGTGGTCACCACCTCGACGTTCGTCTCGATACAGCAGACGCAACATCACCAAAAGGAGCCACGGCAAAATCCCTAGTTCCAAACCTCAACGGTTCACCAGCAACCTAGAAACAACCATGACATTCGTCTCGATACAGAGGACGCGGTGCCAGCAAACGAAGCGAAGGCCAAATTCCTAGCTTCATGCGTCTTAATGGCAAGTCATATAAAGCCTGAAAGACAATCGGAGATTATCTTGCACCAGTGCAGAGTGGTCACCACCTCGACGTTCGTCTCGATACAGCAGACGCAACATCACCGAAAGGAGCCACGGCAAAATCTCTAGTTCCAAACCTCGACGGTTCACCAGCAACTTAGAGACAACCACGACATTCGTCTCGATACAGAGGACGCAATGCCAGCAAACGAAGCAAAAGCCAAATTCCTAGCTTCAGGGTCTTAACGGCAAGTCATATAAAGCCTGAAAGACTATCGGAGATCATCCCACACCAGCGCGGAGTGGTTATAAATCATCGGGGCTCTCCAAAATGAGCCTAATCTCAAGTAAAAAGCGGCATGGCAAATTCCTAACGCTTGCTCTTCCGACGGTCAAACTTCCAAGGAGGATTGCTTGAAGACGTCTTGTCCAGCCCCCGAAGGGATCAGAGACACGGCAGTCGCAGGGCTACTCGAACAGCACGATTGCCTATTGAGGAATATATCAGCTCATGCGATGGTACGACGGCCAAAACCCTAAGTACCACAGACCCTAACGGACTTCTGTCGTAAAGAGCAGAGGTTAACTGTGACGTTAGGATATTCTTGCGAGATCTGCTCGATTCGTTTCGACTCGTGAGGAAATTGATGTCTATGCGAGAACTTCTCGATTCGTCTCGACTCGTGAGATAAAGCCTTAGGCAATAGGGATTAAAAAACCTGTTTCCTAAGCACTGGGGCCCTGCAAGGCGATCCAAAACGGTCTCTTGCATACTATCCACGGGTCACACTCTCCAAAGTCGAATCTCGATAAGGAGGGAAACAACCGCTTACGGGTCCTCTCGACTCGTAAGAGGGAAAATTCTCTTGTGAGATCCTTACGACTCTCAAGAGAAAACACACTTAGGAGTCCTCACGACCCCTAAGGAGAAAATACACCTGCGGGATCCTCTCGACTCGTAGGGAGAAAAGTCTTTATGAGACCCTCACGGCTCATAAAGTTGAAAAGTCTTAGGTGGCAGATCCTAACCCTGTCTCTTAAGCCATCACCGCCCTGCGAAGAGGTCAAGATGGACCATCTATGAGCCACACTTGCCCAAGCTACATGCCACTGAAATGGAGAAATTACTCATGGGCGCATAAACTACTTCACGGCAGAGTAAGACATAAAGAAATAGAAGGGTGCGGCTCATGGAGTTGAGAGTTTGGAACTATATCTCTTAAGAGTCGAGATTTGAGTCAATGATAAATGACGACGCTTGTGTCCGCCCGTTATCTTCTCAGATCAAGATTCTGAAAGTTATATACCAACCCGAAACTGGTTATACGCTATGCATAACTCTGCACTACTTCACCCACGCACTTACTTACGTGGGCAAAGTAGTGGGGGGCATTTGTTCCCGCCAAAAATTTCTGCGCAAAGGAGTCCAAGATACCAAATGGCAGTGATACGCTTATGAAAATGCGAACCAGTATCTTCCGGGATGTTTTTTGACAAACTACCGAATGAGAAACAGTTAAATTCTGATGGTATCGAAAGCGGCTCGAAAAAACCCTTCGATTTGATATATTATGGGCCTCGTAATTCATCCGGGATCAAAAGTTATGAGGAATTACGTGTCCACACATGATGGACTTTTAAGAACCCGCTGGAGGAGTTAAAAAATATAATAAAAACCCAGAAAAGACCCCAGTGGGGCATCACGTGCTCACACGTGACCATGGGTCACATGCAGACACATGATGGGCTCTTAAGGCCTCTAAAATAATGAATAGAATTAAATTCTAAAATCCATTCTCTGATTAAAAATCAGAAGTTACCTCAATGAGGTGTCACGTGCTCACACGTGACCAATGGTCACGTGTTGACACGTGATGGTTAAAACAACAACATAAACAAGCGGCTGTTAAAGGAACCAATTTGGGGGCCACGTGCTCACACGTGACCAAGGGTCACGTGCCAGCACGTGACAGGCTTTGAAAGCCTTACAGTTTAATAGAATTAAAATTCTAAATTTCTCTAAAATCTTTCGAAATAGAATTAAAATTCTAAATTTTTCTAAATCTTTCCAAATGGAAAAGGACTATGGGGACCGTTGGATTAAAAATCCAATGGTGATTAAAGATCACCAATTTATGGAAAGATTAGATACAAGGAAAGATTTCCCTAAAATCTCACCGAAAATAACAAACATAATATCTTTGGATTTAAAATCCAATGGTGAATAAAATTCACTGAAGGATCTAAAGGCTCATAATAAATATGAAAAAAAATCAGATCTTTCAATGAAAGATTTGCTAAACAAATTGATTCTTTTCCTTCTCCTATAAATACGAGCCAAGAAGAGAAGAGAAGGGACATTTTTTCATTTGAGAGAGAAAAAGAGATAGAGGAGAATTTAATTCTCAAGAGGGAAGAAAAGAAAGGAGAAATTAATTCTCAACAAAGAAAACCCTAGGTAAAAAAAGAGAGGCTTAAAAAGAGAATTTAATTCTCAAAAAGGAGTTTGACTCTTAGATAAAGAAAAGAACTTAGTTCTTTCTCTGGTGGAGGATCTGCAAAGTGCACATCTCCCCATGAATTGAGAATTTAATTCTCATTGGGTTGAGATCCTGCCATACAGATCCAAAACACAGAGGAGGAATTGAGTTCTGGGAATTTAATTCTCCCAAACTAATTGGAATTTAATTCCTACAGAATCATAATTAGGGTTTTATCCTAAATAAGAATTTAATTCTTTCACAATAGGAATTTAATTCCTCCAAAACAAAAATTAGGGTTTTACCCTAAATAAGAATTTAATTCTTAAAGATAAGAAAACTTAAAAGATCTCTGTGCATGAAAAGACTAAGGTCACGTGCCCCACGTGACCCCTGAACAGATCCCCCAAAAATGAGAAGAGGAAAGCTTTGAGGCAATACCTCACGTGTTCCCACGTGACCCTCATTATATATGGAACAAAAGCAAAGGCAGAAACAATTCTGAGCGCTCTCACGTGTTACCACGTGACCCCTAATAAATGTTCTAATAAATCAGGGCATGATTATACATCACGTGCCCACACGTGATGGCTATGAAAATTAAAAGTGTTTAACACTTGTTTGCAGAACAAAATAAAGGGGATCTGGCCCCACTTTTTGATGCCATCACGTGCTCCACGTGACTCCCGAAATACAGAAAGAAAGATCAAAGGAAATGAAAGCTTTGGGCGTTCTCATGTGATGCCACGTGACCCCTTAGCAAACGCTTTGACAGTCAGTGCATAAATCACCGTCACGTGTCAACACGTGATGCTCAAAAGATGAAAAAGTGTTTAACGCTTAATTGCAGAATGAAGAAAAGGGATCTGGTCCCACCTTTGGGCGTTCTCAAGTGTCCACACGTGACCCCTCTGTCTTTAGTGTTTAACACTAATTCGGGGATTATATTTCCAGTGTTTAACACTGATTGTTTCTAGTGTTCAACACTAAATTGAAGATTATATTTTCAGTGTTTAACACTGATTGTCTTTTAGTGTTTAACACTAATTTGAGGGTTCTACCTCCAGTGTTTAACACTGTTGTTCTCTAGTGTTTAACACTACTTTTAGCCAAATTGGCTAATTTTCCAGAGGCAAAAGTCCTTCCTCGAAATGAATCTCAAAATTGAGGAAATCAAAGACAAGATGTTGTCAGAGCCCCCAAACCTCTGTTTGGCACTGCTGAATGATGAGGGGCTAAACCCAGACAAATGTCTAATGGCCCAAAAGGCCAATATTTCAAACATAATTGGACTTAGCCCAAACTGGCCATAAGTCCTCAAATCATCTTGAACTGAGCACATCTGCTCTTTCAACCAACTCATTGGTTCAAGGGTACATCTCGGAACTCCTCTGATATTTGTCGTTGTAATCCTTCAACGTCTTCAGAGAGGTAACGGGTCCCGACAACCACACATCAACACGGAATGTGGAGTCCTTAAACTCATGGACTTATGCGTCCTTAAACCAAGATACGGACTGTGGGGTCCTTAAACCCACAGACTTATGCGTCCTTAAACTAACGGACTAATGCGTCCTTAAACACACCCATATGGACTGTGGGGTCCTTAAACCCATGGACTTATGCGTCCTTAAACTACCATTGGACCGCAATGTCCTTAAACTACCAATGGACCACCACGTCCCTAAACTGGAACATGGACCACCACGTCCCTAAACTGGAACATGGACCACCATGTCCCTAAACTGGCAACGGACCACTACGTCCCTAAACTGGAACAATAGAGCCCAAATGCTCTTTTGTAGGATCTAAACGATCCCGTTAAGTTGATCTTAGTCTCAAATTAGACTAACGTATCCTTAACAAATGTTTAAGTTGATCTTAGCCTCAAATAGGGCTAACGTATCTTTAAACCCTCAAACAGACTTTAGTCCCAAATTGGACTATAAATCTCACAACCAACTTTGGCTCAAGGATACATCTCTGAACTCCTTTGACATCTGTCGTTGTAATCCTTCAACGTCGTCAGAGAGGTGACGGGTCCCGATGGCCATATATGCAATGGACCACTATGTCCCTAAACTGGAACAACAGAGCCCAAATGCTCTTTTGTCGAATCTAAACGATCCCGTTAAGTCGATCTTGGTCTCAAACTGGACTAATGTATCCTTAACAAACGTTTGAGTTGATCTTAGCCTCAAATATAGCTAACGTATCCTCAAACCAAACCCCCAAACCTAAATCTAAGATAATACGGATTTGGACTAGTCCACGCCCTACAGGCGACAACAAAACTCAGTCTCCGTATATAATCCACGGGCAACCAAAAACAAAACAAACACACACTACACGAAGTGACCATCTGGAGAAGGAGAAAGTTGTTACCGCTATGCGGTAGCGTAATTAACTGCAGGGGCTTGCGTCTGCAGGGAAGAGCGTCCCCACAATCAAAAACCCCTATAGCGAGGGGGAATCTGACGAAGTCTGCTACATCGGCCGCATCCGTCTAAACCTCCGATACACGGTGCCATAAATCAACTTGGCATCTTCGGAGAGGTAGACGGATAAAACCATATAGCATCTGCCCCGAATCTCAGGCAAGACAGTCCATGTCTCGGCCGCCGTTCGGAGGGGAACAACGACGCCTATGTCTGCTCGCTATCTTATTGAGTCAAAACTCTAAAAGTAGTATCCAACGGTACTCCGTACCACATATGCAGAACTACGGACAGTAATGTCCTTAAACTACTACAGACCGCAACGTCCTTAAACTACTACGGACCGCAACGTCCTTAAACTAGCATAAAAAAAGGTACGTCCATAAGAGAAATGGGCACGGATGAAAAACCCGAAAGGGCTCCGTGAGTAAAAACAGCACAGCTACCGGAGAATTTGTGAAAACCCGAAAGGGCGCAGATTCGTAAAAAAAAAATTTCCTGTGGACTTGCAGGGTCCTCTCGACCTTGTAAGGAGAAAATACCCGCGCGAGATCCTTATGACTCATAATGGAGCAAGACACTTAGGAATCCTCATGATTCCTAAGAAGAAATTACACTTACGAGATCCTCACGACTTGTAAGGAGAATTTCCCCCCTATAAGACCCTCACGGCTCACAGGATTCAAAAGTCTTGAGATACAGGGACCTGAACCTGTTTCTTAAGCCATCATATCCCCCAATTTGCCCTACAGGCGGTCAATATCAGCCCTTGTATACAATCCACGGGCATAAATAAGCGTTCCCTCACCGAATCCCATCGATGGTGCAAATTCCCCCATTCGGTGAACAACACTTGTAGGTCCTCTCAACTTGCAAGGAGAAAATTTCTCTTGTGAGATCCTTACGACTTACAAGAGAAGATATCACTTAGGAATCTACACGATTCTTAAGGAGAAAATATACCTATGAGATCCTCACGACTCGTAGAGAGAAAACCCTTTGTGAGACCCTTACGGCTCATGGAGTCGAAAGCCTTAGTCAACAGGATCCTAACCCTGTTTGCTAAGCCGTCTTTATTCGAACCAACAAAGGCAAATGATAATTCGCTCCTGGCAATGTCCCAGTGGTAGCGATGCTGATGCCTAAATCGGTATCAAATTCCAAGTCCTTTCACGGTAAATGATGATTCTCTCATGCCAATATTCGAGTCACAGCGGTGTTGATGCTAAGATTGGTGTCAGGTCTTGAGTTACATACTCGCGGCAAAAATTCAGCGAGCCATAAATTCATATGAAATAGCCGAAATGATAGGGCAACTTGCAACAAAAATCAGCAAGTAAAATATATGCATACAAAAATAGCCGAAATGATTGGGCAACTCGCAATAAAAAACAGCGAGTAAAAAGAAAGAAAAATAGCCGAAATGATTGGGTACCGCGAAAAAATAGCCGAAATGATTGGGCAATCGTGACTTTCACGATATAAAAAGCTGAAATGATAGAGCATCGCAGAAAGATAAAATAAAATGAAACTTTTTCCCTGCAGGTGAGATCACATTGACCCCTGGATACAATCCATGGGCACAAACAGAAAGGGAACCATATCGTCCCACCAGGCTTCGCCAAAGGGAAGCCACATCTCGATGGCTATACCTACAGCCTAAAAAAACAATAACGGCGTTCCTTCTCGTCCCAACCAGAAACAGATGCGATGTCAGCAAAACGGAACCACGGCAAAGCCCCCAAGTTCCAAATCTCGATAGTTCACAGACAATCTACAGACTACCTCGGAGCTATGGCAGAGTCCCTAGTTCCAAGTCTTGACAGCAACATCTGCATCCCAGAATATCAACACGGCGTTCCTTCTCAACTCCAGCAGGATGCGGACGCAGCGTCAACAACCGACTCCCAGGGAAATCAGTGTCCTTGGAAAAAACCTCTCGATTCAGGGAAATCAGCGTCCTTGGCGAGAACCTCTCGATTCGTTTCGACCCGCAAGAAAATCAGTGTCTTTGCATGAATCTTTCGATTCGTCTCGACCCCAGGGAAATCAGTGTCCTTGGAAAAAACCTCTCGATTCGTTTCGACCCGCAAGAAAATCAGTATCTTTGCAGGAATCTCTCAATTCGTCTCGACCCCAGGGAAATCAGTGTCCTTGGCAAAAACCTCTCAATTTAAGGAAATTGGCATCCTTGGCGAGAACCTCTCGATTCGTTTCAACCCGTAAGGAAATCAGTGTCTTTGCAGGAATCTCTCGATTCGTCTCGACCCCAGGAAAATCAGTGTCCTTGGTAAAAACCTCTCGATTCAGGTAAATCAGCGTCCTTAGCGAGAACCTCTCGATTCGTTTCGACCTGCAAGGAAATCGGTGTCTTTTCAGGAATCTCTCGATTAGTCTCGACCCCAGGAAAATCAGTGTCCTTGGAAAAAACCTCCCGATTGAGGGAAATCAGCGTCCTTTGCGAGAACCTCTCGATTCGTTTTGACCCTCAAGGAAATCAGTGTCTTTGCAGGAATCTCTCAATTCGTCTCGACCCTAGGGAAATCGGTGTCCTTGGCAAAAACCTCTCGATTCAGGGAAATCAGCGTCCTTGGCGAGAACCTCTCGATTCGTTTCGACCCGCAAGGAAATCAGTGTCTTTGTAGGAATCTCTCGATTCATCTCGACCCTAAGGAAATCAGTGTCCTTGGCAAAAACCTCTCGATTCAGGGAAATCGGCATCCTTGGCGAGAACCTCTCGATTCGTGTCAGCCCGCAATGAAATCAGTGTCTTTGCAGGAATCTCTCGATTCGTCTCGACCCCAGGGAAATCAGTGTCCTTGGCAAAAACCTCTCGATTCAGGGAAATTAGCGTCCTTGGCGAGAACCCCTCGATTCGTTTCGGCCCGCAAGGAAATAAGTGTCTTTGCAAGAACCTCTCAACTCTCTCGACCCGCAGGGAAATTAGTGTCCTTACGCATAAAAAAAATCTCTTGTGAGATCCTTACGACACTCAAGAGAAAACACACACTTAGGAATCCTCACGATTCCTAAGGAGAAAATACACCTATGGGATCCTCTCGACTCGTAGGGAGAAAAGTCTTTATGAAACACTCACGGCTCGTAAAGTTGAAAAGTCTTAGGCGATAGATCTGAACCTGTCTCCTAAGCCATTGCTGCCCTGCAAAGAGATCAAGATAGACTATCTACAAGACGCATTTGCTAAAAGGGACACGCCAATATGAAATAAAATATGTCTTTTATTCATGAATCCAAATGAGTACAAGGTACATTTCATAAAAGAATCAAAAGATACTCTCATTCAGGAGTAAATACAAAAAGAGGAGAATATAAAAAAAATCATCAAGCCGGTGGATTGTGCAATAAGTTCGTCAATTCATCATTCTTCCGCTGGGCCTCGGCTTCAAGCTTTGTTATTGCCACAAGATACGTCTCCGCTTGAGACCGTTGAGCCTGATATGAGGCAAACCGACTCTCAAGCTCCTTTTCAGCAATTTTATGAGCTTCAACCATCTCGCGGATAAAGATAACGACTTTATCAAGAGCTACCACCTCTGTGATAGCTTCTTGAAGCACCCTCTAAGGTTCGTACGCACTGGTGGTCTTAGTAGTGAGTTGATCTTGGAGTTCCACAAAAGCATTTGAAGCTAGCTCCCTCTCCGAAAATTTCCGAGTGAAGCCTCTTTTCGCAAGACTGAAGATTAGCAGCGCACCGCTCAATCCACCCCCGCAGGCTCACCTTTGCAGTTAAGAGCTCGGAAGGAAGCGTATACATTCGAGATTATGTAAGCAAGCCTCCACTCGGTGACAATACTCAACCCAAATATGCACCAATGTCTCATCATGATAAGTGGCAAGGAAGGGCAAAGAAGTGTTGGCTTCGACAGCAAATTCTTCGGCCGTGACAGAACTTCCAACATGAAGATCTTCAATGAGGGCCGACAAGGAGTGAATGATTTGTCTCGCCATCCTTTCAGATGCACGTCGGGCATATGGTCTTGGTGGCATAAAGATTTGGGATTCTAACGGAGCCGGAGCTGGCAAAGCTGGCAAACCTGGCAAAGTTTATGACTAGTCAGCGAGTGGCAAACATGGAATAAACAAAACAATACCAAAGGTAAAGTTTTACTTACCCACAGCCATGCAAGAGGGGTTTGAAAGATTCCTAGGCCCATCCAGGATCTCCGCATCATCATCAGCTTCCAGAACTGCCGAGGGCATGTTAGCATCATCGTAAAAAATGTGATAATAAAGTAAAGGGGTCAAAGAACACCGATCTTGCCCGGAAGAATGGACGATGCTTTGCGGGGATATCGCTCGTAGGGCAGCCATGTCAAGTAAGCGCTAGAAGGACTTCCTAGGAGATAGGTCCACTATAGAAGCCGCTAATTCCGCATTTCTGAAAGAAAGAAGAGTTCAGATAATGAGGGGAACATTAAAAATAAAATGTAAGAGGTTACCTTCGACACTCCGCTCTCCTTGAACTGAAGGCATGGCAGCTTCGGCAGCCTCCTCCACGCCCTCAGGCATATCACCGGGGACATTTGCGGGCATAGCAGCTTCCAGTTGTGGAGCAACAACCGCCACTTCAGGCTCCGGAGAAAGAACAGTGGCCTTCGCGGTCCCTCCTACAATTTCCAAGATGCCACCAGAAAAATCCATAGGGTCCGTGGCCAATGGGGTCACCTCCGCTCGAGGAATGGACACCGAAGGAACAAGAGCCACCACCTGAGGCTCCGCAGCAGGAACGACAGCCGTAGTAATCCCTTCTACACTTGCCGATGCGTCATAGGAGACATCTATAGAAGCGGCGGTCATAGCACGACCTGGGCTCAGATCCTCTTACGTTGCTGAAGTCCCTGCAAAGTTTTCGCAAAGATAAGTAGATATAAAAAGCGATACAAATTATTTGCCAAAAGAAAAATACGGAAAGCACACATACCGATACTCCAGGATGCTTCTAGTATGGCTTTTCAAGCTGTCATTCCTTCCTGAGGAACGGCAGCAGATTCATGCCCACCGGTCTTCAGTGCCAGCTCGTCTTCAGAAGAAGCCGAGATGGGCTGCTTGAAGGCACTTTCATCTTCCCTTCGGAGAGGACCCATATATACTCTCCGTAGTGAAGAGGGATCTTCGTAGAAGATAACTGGGGGGTAGGGCTTCTTCGGGATGCGCACATTTTTGGTCTCATCCTGCGAGCGCCTTAAAGCTTCAGCTAATTGCACGGCTTCCTCAGCTGAAGAGCCAGGATAAACAAGACCTTCATCCGGCTCTTGCATAGAGATGGGCTCGTCTTGAACAATAGGCTCAGATTCCAGTAGGAGGTCAAGCAAGCCGGCGGCTGTTTTCTTCCTCCTTTTCGAGATAGAGGTAACACTGGAAGAGGATCGCTTCCTTCCCCTCAGCGCTTTGGTGCGACGTTGGCCAACTTCGCTTCCGGTATCCCCTTTTAGCAATACCACCGCGGATGACACCGCCACTGATGGTACTGTCACGGACGCTGCATCGGAGGCCTTCTTCTGAGCTCTAGTGCGCACTGGCATCCCAGCAGTGAGAGGAGTTGATTCTATTTCTGCGACTTTCGGGATAAGAACCATGCCGCCATCTCAATGGAGGGAAAACCACTGTCCGCGGCCACAACGGAATACCAGTGGCTTGGGCTAGGACCGACGATTGACATTTGAAGAGTACCCGCCTCTCCTCGACGATGACAGGACCGACTCGATGACGGTACCAACCCGTGAAGGACCCCACACACCTTGGAATATAGTCGGCCTCAGGGATCACGAAACGGGAGCCAGTGTTCAGCCGCATAAAGTGATGGATGATATCACGCGTGACTTCCAGAGATGGAGTAGGTTCAACCAAGAACGCCTCGAAAAGGACACCCTGGTTATAGCCCAACTGCTGGGAGAAGCAATGCAGATTGTACTGCATAAAAAGAGCCGCGTTATGCTGCCGAAACACCAAGTAGCCCGGCCTAATCGAGTACAGATGCATGATTTCCTTAGGCTTTAAAAACGACGCTCCACCTTTCGACAAATCAAACAGCTGCTGGATAGGCCCTGCGGGAGCAAAAAGTACTCGGTCGATGAAAATCATCCCGCCCTCGTTGGAATACGGATTAAGCAGCACGCGGAAGGCTCCTAGCTGGGTAGGGTCGCAGAAGCATCCACCAGCCTCATGATCCGTGGGAAGGTATAGGAGTCATAAAAATCTGGCCTCCGATGCGCTGCGAACGCTCCCAATACATGCATTTCAATCCACGACGTGAAGTAGTGGAGGAAAGAATTCACGACGTCTGTACCTGGGGTTGAAGTGTTGGCCGCAACACTTAATCCATGATAAAGATGCGACAATCCTGCGATGCCAATGGCCAACCGTGCCCCTTCGGCTACACGATGAGCGGGGTAGAAGACAGAGGCTCTCATGAAGCGTCGATGCATCGGCATGGTGAACCAACTGAGCCAAAGACTGATGAAGCCGACGAAGAAGGTCTCTTCGTCCATGCCAGGGGCTGCAATTGAATCGAAGGGCACGGCCGACGAAGCCGGAATGTATAACTGTGGCAAGTCCTCTTCTTTGGTCGGCAGCTTATTCAACCCAAACCCAAAAGGGTCGTTAATGTTCACAAATTTTGGAGCCTCTTTTAATAAGACATCTTCATGGAGAAAACAGGCAATGAAGCTCTTAAAGGTGACGCCCTGTCCCTCTGACTCCGTGAACAGCTTCTCAAAAATACCCAGAGTCTTGATTAGACTGGGCTACTTATGACGGACGGCGTTTTCGGTCGTCAAGTCGTTAAGCATAGCAGGCATGGTCGTGAATACATACTCATCGGGAGGCAGCAACTCTTTATAGTGCTCTCCCCTGATCGGAAATCCAGAGATCTCGCGGAACTCTTCCAGCAAAATCGAGACCTCACGATCCCCTAGCAAGAAAGTATTGGTGGAAAGATTTCATTGGTTCAGGAAAGCTTTAACCCACCAGACGTGAGGAGTCAGGTAATGAAAAAGAGACGCGTACACCGCTTGATATAACCCAACCTTCTGCAACCGTGCACGGTGGGTGGAAAGGACATATCGAGCCGAAGGAAGATAGCCGATTAGATGACGAGGGGTAAGCCCTACCTTATAGACTTGTCCCCAGGGTTGGGCTTCACCCTGACAGATGCGGCGTCCCAAGATATCTATACCGGCAAGGGCTGGTTAGGTATCCCGGTTTTTGATGGCTCAAGCCGGCCTATAAGGGTCCAATTAGCCACCTCCACCGCATAAGCAGTCAGCGGACGCTCCATCAACGATATTGGGTGCAGAGGCTCTGTTGGCATCTCACAAGTAAAATTGCGGCGACCCCGGATAATGTGCCCATACCAAACTCCCCATAAGAGCAAACTACTACAATCCCTGTCATGGGCCCGGATCATCGCCATGGCCTCCTCATCCGACGGCGATTGCGGAAAAGCGGCATCTGAGCGAGTAAAAGGAAAGTAAGGAAGAGAAGCCATTGTTCCTGAAAAAGAGAAAAGAAAGGTCGTTAATGAAACCATGTGTGTGTGTGTGTGTGTAATAGAGGGAAACAACAGAAAGTTTGTTCCATGGGACCACTGATCGGAAAACTAATGGACCCCACAAAATCAATATGGCGGCTCACCAATGATAGGACAGGACAATCATTATGAGAAGCTAAAAATATTCTCATTAAACGGACACGGGAGTTTAAAAAACTCTTGACATCCTTATAGAGAAGGCCAGTTCTGTTAAAATACCCAACAAATTTGAATTTGTGCAAATAAGGAAAAAAAACCTGTGAAAAATGTTCTCAAGACCACCACGGAATGAAATTCCTGAGGGGCCCTTATGATTTTCAGAGCAGAGCTCTTTGGTGAGGAATTAAATTCCTTTTATGCAATGGAATTAAATTCTAGAAACCTCCGTGAAGAGGAAATGAAAAATAAAATGCCATGAATCCTTAAAGGTCAGAAGAAGAATGCCCAAGGCATTGAGGGTTACTACTCAAAGATCATGTCTTTGGATCTCTGAAAGATGGGTTTCAGAGGAGAGAAAAGCTCTTATAATGGATTTAAAATCCATAGGTTTTCTTTAAGAAAGGGGTTCTCCGATATTCAAGATTTTTACCTAGAAAAGGTTTCTTTTTCTAACAGAGTTTAACTCTGAAATTGCAATTAACAGAGAACTAAGCTCTGAAGAAGAGAATTAAATTCTCGAAGAAGACAAGTAAGGAAGAAGATGAAAGAACAGTAGCTTCCCAAAGGCCAAACCCTTGCATTTATAAGACGTGACAAGGGCGGTTCACTTCCCCGTTCCCCTAGACAATCCAACGGCTGTAAAAGTGACAGCGTTGCACTCACGTGCAAGCCACGTAAGAACAACGCAGTGGGGGAATTTGTTCCCTTATATAAAAAATAATAATAATAAATAAACACTGAACCAAAAAGCGATGGAAGAATTCCCCAAAAGGAGTATCACATGCCCACACGTGATGCGCCTTAGAGCAAAAATTGTAGGCAGTACGCTTAACAGATAAGGCTGAAATTGAGCCTCACGTGCAGGCACATGAGCATCTATATACAAAGTATATAGATGCCTTCATAAAACAAATAACAGGCCAGAAGACACATCACGTACCAACACGTGATGTTTTTCTCTAGGACTGCTGCATATAAGCAAACCGGCCTAGTGCTATGGGTCACATGCTACACGTGAGGGTTCCTAAATAGAATTAAATTCTAAATAAGAGGGGTCAGAACCCTATTTGGAAAATATTTTTTCCAATCTTTCTAAACAAGAAAGATTGTGCTCTGTAAATCAGAGCACCGTTGGATTAAAAATCCAATGGTGATTAAAAATCACCAAAATACAGAATAAGCTCTGTATGGGAAAATATTTTCCCAATCTTTCTAAATAAGAAAGATTGTGCTCTGTAAATCAGAGCACCGTTGGATTAAGGATCTAATGGTGATTAAAAATCACCAAGATACAGAATAAGCTCTGTATGGGAAAATTGTCATGCCCCGCTTCCCATTCTACGGCGAAGGGGACGTGACTGGCCCGCTACGTATTTACTCAGAAGCAAATGCGCTAAGCGTAACTAAGCAATATAAAAGAAAATAAACAAGAGGCAATGTATAATAAAAACAACAACTTTTATTTATTAACATTCTTTTGTACAATACATGAAAAGGAAATACAACTGAAATAAAAATGATGCATAAACAATGGCATGACAGAAAATGAAAAGTACTGAATAGAAAATGTACAATGAAACTAGAGCTCTGGTTCTTCAGCAAGCTGATCCAAGTCTTCTGCAGACGGCTCGATCTCTGTCGGGTCCAAACCACCTGACGACATTCAAAGAAGAAAGAAATAGAATGTCGTCAGCAAAAAGATCGCTCGGTAAGTCCCAAAGATAAGGGAGAAATAGAAAAGAAGAAAGAGAGAGAGTGGCTTTTAATGTTGTATTATATTGTTATAATGTTGTATTAACGCTGTTGTTTGTAGTTTGGTACAGAAGAATGTCAGTGTATACGAGAGGGGTCTCGGTATGCTAGAGAACATGGCAAATGGAAGTACAAGGGTCCGTTATACAACCCAGAACAACGGCAATTGGATTCATGTTAGGTGTCTTAATCTTACCGTCTCGTGGCACTTTTAACACCTTCCGTACCAATCTACCCCTTAAACCCCGTAGTGTTTTATTTGTATTGTTTTGTACTGTAAATTGTATTGAATGTTTAATTGAAAGACTGACCTAAACCATGATATCAGTAAACGGATGTAACGGTAGAATCATGTAAATGGAATAACTGGAGAACCATATAAATGGAATATATATCCATGGTTCGGTTCAGTCAAGTTGTATAGATTGATAATTGGATTCATGTTGAATTGTAATATTGAAGATTGTAGATTGTACTTGAATCATATTCAAGTCAAATATAATCAGACTCAAACCCGAGTCAAATAATTAGAAATTTAAATCGAAGTCTTGATTAATTTTTACCTATAATTTGCTAGGGTCCTTAGGGAAATTTATAAAACTTGAGGGGGTTTTATGTAAAAATACTTTTATATACTTTTCAAAATACACCTTAAGTATTTAATTATCGTCGTTATGTAGATACACCAATTTAAAAATCAAGATAAATATGTATACATGTTCAAAGAGCATGAAATGAGTCAAGTATATTATTCGAGTAACTACCATAAACAATGCTGTAAAGAAATATTATGTACGACTAATTAATCAAGTCAAACGAGTGCGGAATATAAACATAAATATGTCTCTAAGTGTTTTTCATGCGTGAGTTCCAGTTTCACCTAAATACGACTACCGGTTTGGGAGATATATCTGTTTTCGTATCGTCGCGCAAAACAGATCAGAATCTATTCGGCACCGTCACATATTTTTAAAACATAGTTTATGTCAATTTCCATCAGGTTTTAGGTTAAGAAAATTATTAGAAAATTGTAGTTATTTCGATATGCTTATCCAAAACACCAATATTCATGTGATTTGGATTCCTGAAACTCTAGTTATGATCATTTTAATATCAGCGTTTAAAACAGAAATTCAGATTTCTGGACAGCAACTATATGTTATATTTCAAAACCTATATTGGGTTGTTTCATGTGTTTCTAAGTAATATAATATACATAAAATTATAGTTCTATCAATTATGCATAAAACATCTAAAGTTTGTCACAAACGGACTTCGGGTGTTCGAGTTATGTCCAATTTAAAAACAGTGTGCGAATCGGAACAGATTCTGTCCAGATCCGTCACTTAATATTGTAACGCGGTTTTCTATATTTTACGTCGATATTCAGTAAAATATTAAAACTAATAAAATCTATATATTTCGTTGTAGATATCAAAAAAACCTGAGTTCGCTCAATTTGGATAACTTTATACCAAGTTATGTGTCTTAGAAGTTGACCGATAACAGCAGTTTTCTGTCTTACGATCAGTGAATAAAAACGTTGTAATTCCTAAACCGTTATGCGGTTCGATCTAAAATTTTCACAGCATGTACAAAATAATATATTCTATCATATGTAAATTTCCTGAAATTTTCAGAATTAAAAATTAATTTATAATAATTATTTTAAAGCTAAAGGTATTGATATGTCATATGTGAAAAATGAGAAAACCATGGTATTTATTCGTAACTTCATTTTATTTTTTTACAAACTTTAAATAGAGTGATTTAAAATAAAACAACAAACATACAATCCTAATTAGTCACTATGAAATCTTAACATGTGAATTGAGAGTAATGAAAAAAACTTTACAAACTATATATGTGTGTATATTTGTGTGTTCATTATTTATATATGTATCCATTTAATTAATTATTTAGGAACTATGATATGTCAAGAGAAGTTTTTCATGGAAATATAAAACAAGAAAAATATAAAGAGAAAAAGAAAGAGATGGAGGGAGGGAAAGAGAGAAGGGACTTATATGCACAAGTCGGTATTGTCACCGGGCTTGTCTATCCGCCGATAGCCTCGCATTACTAGCGAGACCTTCTTGAAGACTTCTTCATATTCTTCTTCTTGAACTCTAGGTGAAGAGGGAGAAGTGAGAGATAGAAAAATATGAGGAAGGAAATGATAGAGGAGGACAATAAAGATGGTGTAATGGTGAATTATGTATAATAATATATGCATTCAACATGAGAATTAAAAGAGAAATGAAAGGTGGCCATTCATTTTGAAAATGAAAGGTCTCATTTGTAGGTTATGAGAAGAATAAAAAATGATAAAAAAATAATTGCAAGAATGGGGATTTGAACATGTGACTTATGGAATAATAATGCAAAGACTTAACCAATGAGCTACAAGGTTGTTTATGCACATATTTAATTAGAATTAAATATATCATGTTGCTTAAAAAGAAAGTGGGCTTTTTAGATGGGCTGTAAAGAATAAGAATAATGGATTTCGGTTAAATATTTATGAAAGGAAAAATAAGAATGAGAAGTTAAAAACTTAAATATAAGAAGAAAAAATTGTACCTAGAAAAATATACATAATAGTTTGAGGAATAAAATAATAATAAATTTAGGAGAAAATGGAAAATACAAAGTACAAATAAATACGGTATATTATTGAAGAGGGATAATACAAATGTATAAAGATTTTGGGGTCGTTACATTCTACCCTCCTTAAAAATAATTTCGTCCTCGAAATTACTCAAGAAGGATGATGTAACAGAGTAAGGAAACAGGATTAGGATGATATCATCTTCGAGCTCCGTCGATTGATACTCTAACCAATTGAGCTAATATGCCAATGAGATACAAATAGAAAGGGTGAAGAAGAGTTAAGAATTCAAAAGTCTTGAGATAGACTTCAAGGAAGCCGAAGGTGGAGTTCAAGATGGATTCAAGGAATATGTACTGTAAAGAATGTTTTCAGTTGTTGTTTCTTGTGTTATACTGCTTAGGTTATTCACGCAGAACAGAACTGCATGGTAGTGTTCCATACAACTCTGACCTGCATGGGCCACCAACAAAACCTGTCACGCCCCGCTTCCCATTCTACGGCGAAGGGGACGCGACTGGTCCGCTACGTATTTACTCAGAAGCAAATACGCTAAGCATAACTAAGCAATATAAAAGAAAATACACAAGAGGTAAGATATAATAAAAACAACAACTTTTATTTATAACATTCTTTTATACAATGCATGAAAAGGAAATACAACTGAAATAAAAATGATGCCTAAACAATGGCATGACAGGAAATGAAAAGTACTGAATGGAATAACAATGCAAGGACTTAACTAATGTACTACAAGGTTGTTCATGCACATATTTAATTAGAATTAAATATATGATGTTGCTTAAAAAGAAAGTGGACTTTTTAGATGGGCTGTAGAGAATAAGAATAATGGATTTGAGTTAAATATTTATGAAAGGAAAAATAAGAATGAGAAGTTAAAAACTTAAATATAAGAAAAAGAAATTGTACCTAGAAAAATATACATAATAGATTGAGGAATAAAATAATAATAAATTTAGGAGAAAACGGAAAATACCAAGTACAAATAAATACGGTATATTATTGAAGAGGGATAATACAAATGTATAAAGATTTTGGGGTCGTTACAAAAATATTTTTCCCAATCTTTCTAAACAAGAAAGATTGTGCTCTGTAAATCAGAGCACCGTTGGATTAAATATCCAATGGTGATTAAAAATCAACAAGATACAGAATAAGCTCTGTATGGGAAAATATTTTCCCAATCTTGTTAAAAATAAGAAAAATGTCTTCTGTAAAACAGATGTCTGTGGATCAAAGATCCAACGGTGGATAAAATCACCGAATTAATCAAAAATCTCTCAATGAGAAATTTCCTTAACAAAAATCAACAAACTTGCCTCTGCTATATAAAGGACTCGAGACTGAAGAGAGAAGAGAGGAGACCCCCCTATAAGATTTGAGAAAACAAAAAAAAAAGAGAAGAGGAGTTCCTTTAAAGAAAAAGAAACCCTAGGTGAGGAAAAAACTTAGAGATCATTTTATCTTCTTTTACAAGAGTTTAACTCTTACAAAAAAGAACTTAGTTCTTCCTCTGGTTGAGGTCTGCAGAAGCGAATCTCCCCACAATTTGAGAATTTAATTCTCATCAGGGAGATTCTGTTACGCAGTCCCAAAACTTAGAAGAAAGAACTAGATTTGAAGAATTTAATTCTTCCAAAGATAAAGAAATTTAATTCCTCTGATAGAATTAGGGTTTAACCCTGCATAAGAATTTAATTCTTATGAAACAAAGGACTTGATGTTCTTAAGACCTAGATCAAGAGCCCCATGCATATTAGCGTTTAACGCTATAACAACAGACTACGTGTCCCACGTGAGCACCTCGGAGGAACAAAAAGGAACAATTAAGATCGAGTCATGTGATCCCACATGACCTCCAATAGTGTTTAGCACATAGAAAAGAATAGGAAGATAAATTCAAAGAAGGCAGTGCCCAACTTAGCGGTGCCTCACGTGTCTACACGTAATGGTTACAAGACTTAAGTATTTAACACTTACATGCATAGAATGAGGGAATAAGCCCAAAGAAACAGTGCCCAATATTCAGGTGCCTCACGTGCCACATGTGAGCGCTCCGAATTTCAGTGTTTAACATTGCTTAAGAACCTCACGTGGGATCACGTGAGCGCCAAACATTTAACAGTGTTTAACACTGTGAGAGGCCAATCTTAGCCCAAATCAGTCAAGTCTCTCAAGGCCAAAAACCTTTTGACCATAAATCAACCGAGCCTTCCTAGACTCAGGTCCCCTCCAGATCGATCTTGGTCCCAGAGAAGGCCAATGATCTCCTGACATGTGGCATCTAAAATAATGTTCGTTACACCATGATCTCTCCCTTCAATCTGGAGTTCGGTTCAAGGGTACATCTCTCCACACCTCTGATATATGTCGTTATAATTCTTCAACGATGTCAGAGAGGTGGAGGGTCCCGACAACCAACAGCTCTTGGATGCACTCTCAAACCCATGAGTATAGCCCATAGACCGTAATGTCCTTAAACTAGCCCATGGACCGTAATGTCCTTAAACTACGACCTCACCGCCAAATGGCGATCAGTGGACCGTAATGTCCTTAAACTAGCCCATGGACCGTAATGTCCTTAAACTAGCTACGGACCGCAACGTCCTTAAACTACGACCTCGCCGCCAAATGGTGATCTATGGACCGTAATGTCCTTAAACTAGCCCATGGACCGTAATGTTCTTAAACTAGCTGTGGACCGTAACGTCCTTAAACTAAAACGATAGAGCCCAAATGCTCTTTCGTTGGATCAAAAATAATCCCGAGCCCCCTTTAAGTAGATCTTAGTCCAATATCGGATTAACGTATGCTTAACAAATATTTAAGTTGATTTTAATCTCAAACAAGGTTAACGATCCTTAAATCAAACCAAATACAAATCTAAGAAAATACGGATTTGGACTAATCCACGCCCTATGAGCGACAACATAAATTAGTCTCCGTATACAATCCATAGGCAACCAAAAATAAAACAAACACACACGACACGAAGTGACCCTCTGGAGCAGGAGAAAGTGGTTATCGCTACGCAGTAACGTAATTAACTGCAGGGGCTTGCGCCTAAAGGGAAGAGCGTCCCCACAATCAAAAACCTCTCACAACGAGGGGGAATCTGACGAAGTCTGCTACAACGGCCGTATCTATTTAAACCTTTGATATATGATGTCATAAATCAACTTGGCATCTTCGGAGAGGTAGACAGATAAAACCAAATAGCATCTGCCCCCAAAATTCAGGCCAGACGTCCTAACGTTCCGGTCGCGTTTTTCGGCGGTGAACATAGGGCTTACCCTTCTTCTTCACCACCGCTTCATAATGGTGAGCTGCCTTCAGGGAGAGTTCATGGGTCGGGTAATCGCCTGTGGCTAATGCCGCCTGTATCTACGGGTCTAAATCCTGTTGGAAACGTCTGGCCCGAATCTCATCAGTCGGGATGAGGTGTGCAGTGAACCTATTACGACCTTGGGTTAGCAGTGTAGTAAGTGATATCAGGAATCCGAATTTGAGAAAATATCTTACCTGCTAAGTATGGTAAACTCAGAATCGTATTCATCCACAGACTTGACTCACATCGAGCCTTGTTGTAAATGAATAAACTGCTGCTCCATGTCGAAACGGTCAGTCTCAGAGAAGTACTTCACATCGAACAGATCGTGAAATATCTTCTACTCGATAGGTTGGATGAGACGGCTTTCTTCAGCCTTCCACCAGATTATGGCATTGTCTGTCGATTGCAGTTTCGCAACTCTCACCCAGATAATCTCTGGCACTTGTACTGTAGCCAGATCATCTTCTATCAATTGATCCCATTCTTCTGCCTCCAGTGGGCTCTCTTTTCCTGAGAAGTGCTTGGGATGCAATGCCCGGAATTATTTGACTCCGGATGCCTCGGCTTCTGGATGGTGCATGAGGATAGCAGTCTGCTGCTGCTAACCCTCCAGGAGGCTCTTAATAGTCTCGAGCAGTATCGTTTGCTCATTGATGGGAGCTGCAACGGTAGGTAGTGGTGGTAGAGTATACAGTAGGGTGTTGCCATTGACGTTCGTGCTGGTGTTTTTGGGAGAATCCATGACCTTGATAGAAAAGAATGATTATGATAGATTCAAGAAATTTGGAATGTAAAGAATATATAGTTGTTGATTCTTATAATTCTTGTGATATATTGCTTAAGACTTCATGCAGAACTGACATGCATGGGCCACCAACAAAACCTGTCACACCCCGTTTTCCAGTGTACAGAATCAGTGACGTGGCGGGCCGCAACGTATTTACTAACAGATAAATACGTTAAGCGTAATTAAGCACTATATATATAATGCACAAGAAAGACAAAAGATATAAAAATGAACAGCAACTTTATTTATATTCACTTTACATACAACTGTTTGAAAATGAAAAGATACAATGATAAAAAAAACAGTGCCTAAACAGTGGCATACAAGATGAAAATAAATAGAAGGAGAGCTAGAAGTCCGGCTGGGCAGTGAGCTGGTTCAAGTCCTCCTGGCTAGGCTCGATCTCTTCAGTGACCGGTCCTCCTGAAGAACATTCCAAAGAAAGAAATAGAAGAAATGTCGTCAGCGAACTAACGCTCGGTAAGTCCTAAAAGAAAAAATGGAATATAACAAGTAATGAGAATTGAACCGGTAAGTTATACAGGTATATGATTGTTATTCTAACATGGTTGTTTGTAGCTTAGTACAGAAGGTATTTGTGTATACGAGAGGAGTCCATCTTACCCCGTGGACTATGGTAACATGTAGTATAAGGCCCCATCAAAACCCATAGGACAACGGCATGAGAGTTCATGTAGGTGTCTTTTAAGTGGCCATCATGTGCCACGTTAATACGTTCCATACCAATCTATCCAGTTATCCCCGCGTAATGTATTATATAGAGTATATTTATAAGTCTTGCTGAAACTATGGATACAAGTAGTCTGGTTCAGGATGTAGTCAAGAAGTCGTGTCAAGTTATAAATATGGTTCGGTCAAGTCAAGTCAAGTATTCACGTTGATTTTGATGTTTGAATTCAAGTATTCGGGTTCAAGTTCATGTATTCATGTTTGACTTTGGATTCAGGATTGAATAGACTCAGACTTGAGTCAGACACTTGTAACTAATTTAGATCTTGAATTTGGTTCGGAAGTCATCGATAACTGCTGCACATGGACGGAAGGATTTGTTTCTTTTTCCAAGACAATTACCATTGATAACTTCGTTATGTTTTCTATCTTAAATAGGCAAGCACTCACTTTCTCCGGCTTCCTGAGGTTCAAGAGAATTGATCCCGCTTAAACCTATATTTACTAAAGTCCTTAAAAATTGTTTTATATAACTCGAGAGAGTTTTATGAAAAATATTTTAATATGGTTAAAAATAAACCTTGAGAATTTATTTATATTATTTAGGGTTTTCATGGATATGAATTTTAAGAATTTGAGCTATTTTAGTGATAATGTTTAGCTTGGAAAGTTCATAGTATTTTATTGTAAAACCTGTCTTTTATTGGTATCTTGATGGTATTTGAGTGAAACTTGTAAATCTTTCAAAAAAATATAAGTTTATTATATTTTGAAAATATATAGATTTGTAATTTTTATATAATTATTAAAAATTAAATTTTATTTAATTAGAGAATGTGTTTTTCTTTAAAATGTATTTAAAATCTTTCGAGATCGAATGCTCCGTGAGGAGGTCTGCATCTCGCTCCACCAGCCTAAGGATGTGCGATAATCCGCACCATCTAGTAGGGGGTCCCTTAAAAAGGGTTGTAGAGTCATAATCCCAAATGAATTTAAAACACTGTTTAAAAGAAATCCGGTTTTAGATTTATGTGGTATTTTAATGTAATATTTTTCTCGAAACAAAAATTCATACAAGAAAGATATCGTGCTTTGGAACCAATTGTATATGTAAGGGGTAAGTCATTACCCCGTGAAGTTTTCTAAAGATATGCTTTAACAAGATACAAAAAGAGGTGTTTAATAAGTTCATGGTATTTAAATAAAAAGGTGATACAATTGTTATTTCACATGAGAATTTTAATGAAATTTTGATTCTAAATATTAGGGTTTAAGGTTATAAGTATTGTATAAAAATTCGTTTGACCAAAAGATGATAGGAATTGGAGTTATAGGATTTGGAAAAAATGATATCGGTATTAACTCCACTTTTACTGATTTTTATAAAAAGATAAATTCAATGAAGAGAAAAGAAGTTTAAGAGGGACTTACTATTTAGTTAGGTTAAGGAAAAGTAGAAAAAGAGAGCGTCGTCGTGGCGTCGCGGGAGCGTCGGAATAGCTTTAATTTTTTGCCGGAAATTGACCGCTTGCTAACTCTACTTGCACTTAGAGAATTTTTTGAGAGTTTTGGTTAGAAATTTCAGAATGATGCTGAGACAAAATGTGGGATGGTATTTATAGTGTAGAAATAGGATTTTGGAATTAAAATGGTGAATTAAAATGCATTAAAAAGATGATAAATTATGAATTGAAGGGGCTCTGTTTGATTGCAGGGCAATCAAACAGTGCAGAGAAGTTAGGGGTAGCTGAAGGTGTGTGTGTGAAAAAGCCCGGGGACAATTGGCTTCATTAGAGCCGTCGGTGCCGGTTTTATCTTGGATTTGGCCGGTCGATTTTGGGAGATGGGTCTCTGGATTGATGCCACATGTACTTCTCAGTATTTATTCCATTTTCCACATGTTTGATTTTTCTGACTTTTCATTTTTCTGTATATTGCACGTGTAAACTTTTGGGCTTCTAAAAAGTTAAAAAGAAAAATTAGAAAAAATAATTGTGGCTGATAGGAATCGAAACAGGGGCTACGTCACAGCAGTGTAAGGGCTTTACCAGTAAGATACAAGTTGTTTCTTGCTTTTATTTAGCAAAAGTAACTTATAACTCGTACACAGGCCGTGATACTCTCTTCTGTACATTAAAAAGAAAAAATTGTACAGTGATTTCAGAGTCGTTACATTCTACCCTTCTTATAAAAATTTCGTCCTCGAAATTTACATTTACATATGGAATAATTTACAAATAAGTAAGGATATCATGCACGCATGTCCTCTTCTCGTTCCCAAGTTGATTCTCCTGGTAAATCTTTTCTCCACATTACTCAGACCAAATTTACTTCCTTATTCCGCAGTGTCTTTACCTTTCGATCCAGGATCTCAACGGATTGTTGCTCACAAGTCAGGTCAGTCTGTACCGTGAGTTCTGAGTGATCAAGGATGTGGTTGGGGTCACTCATATATCTTCGTAGCTGGGATATATTGAACACGTTGTGCACTCATTTCAATAAGGGTGATAATGCCAAATGGTATGCCTCTTCTCTAACTCGGTCGATATGTCGAACGGTCCTATATATCTAGGACTGAGCTTTCCCTTCTTGCCAAATTGGATCACTCCTCTGTTTGGAGAAATCTTTAAGAAAACATGGTCTCCAGATTGGAACTCCAATTGTCGACGCTTTGCATCTGTCCAATGCTTCTGTCTGTCTTAGGCTATGTGCATTCTTTCCCTGATCATGCGAACTACGTCCATAGTTGCCACGATCATGTCTGGTCCAAGGAGTTCACAATCTCCGATGTCGTCCCAACTTAGTGGTGAACGACACTTCTGTCCATAGAGCGCTATGAATGGTGTCATTCCAATACTTGCCTGATAGCTGTTGTTGTATGAAAACTCCACCAGGTGTAGGTGATCTTCCCACGAACCTCCGAAGTCTAACATACAACATCTTAGCATGTCTTCTAGAATCTGAATTGTTCGCTCAGACTGTCCGTCCGTTTGTGGATAGTAAGCCGTGCTGAAGTTCAGACTCGTTCCCATGCTAGCTTGCAGACTCTGCCAAAATTATGATCAGAATCTGGTATCACGATCGAAGACGATACAAACCGGTACTCCATGTAATCTCACAATCTCCTGCATGAGTTCATGGGTATCGATATAGTACATTTTGAAGAGTTAAATCTTACTTTAGATTCATGCTCACCTCCATGTACTTCTTTGCTAGCGTCTCGGTAGATTGGCCAACTCGAAAGGGAATGAAGTGAGACGACTTGGTGAGTCGATCCACAATAACCCATACTGTGTCGTTACCTTTCGTGCTGTGAGGAAGGGCAGTCACGAAGTCCATGGTAATGTGCTGTCATGTCCATTCTGGGATTGGTAACGACTGAAGTAAACCAGAGTCTTTACTTGCTGACACACCAAACACTTGGCTACGGTTCTGGCTACTTCACGCTTCATTCCATACTACCAGTAGTGTTGCCATAGATCCTTGTACATTTTTGTACCACCGGGGTGTACAGAATAAGGAGAGCTGTGAGCTTCTTTCATCAACTCTTCTCGAACTGGGCCATTTGGTATACATAATCGACTTCCATACCTCAAGGATCCGTCTTTGTGGATGATGAAGTCTGTTAGAAATCCATTTTCTACCTGTTCCCGGATCTTTTGTAGCTTGACATCATTTACTTGAGCTGCCTTAATTTGATTGATAAGAGTGGACCGGACTTGTAAGTTCATCAAATACGAAGCGTTACCTAGCATAACTACTTCAATCGCCAATACGTGCAATTCCTGCTGTAGATTCCACTGTGCGGTGAGATTCGTTGATAATGGCTGGCGACCAAGTGCATTAGGAACTACATTCACCTTTCCAGAATGATACTGTAGATTGATGTCGAAGTCCGCCATGAGTTCTAGCCATCTTCTCTACCGCATGTTTAGTTCCTTCTAAGTAAATACATACTTCAGAATCTTGTGGTCAGTGAACATATCCACTCGTTCTCCCAGAAGATAGTGGTGCCAAATCTTAAGTGCAAAGATAACGGCTGCTAACTCCAGATCATGTGTTGGATAGTTGCGCTCATAAACTTTCAGCTGTCTTGATGCAAAAGCTACAACATTTCCATGCTGGTGTAGAATACATCCTAATTCTTTACCGGACGCATCGCAATGCACAACAAATCTCCAGATTGATCCGGTATTACGAGTATAGGAGCAAAAGTTAATCTTGATTTGAGTTCTACAAAAGCGTTTTCACATGCTTCTGACCACATGAATGCTTCATCTTTACGTGTGAGCTTGGTCAGGGGTGCCGCAATCTTCGAAAAGCCTTTGATGAATCTTCGGTAGTATCCTGCTAATCTCAAGAAACTTCGTATATCCTTCACCGTCTTTGGTGTCGGCCACTCGCAGACAGTTGACACCTTAGCTGCATCGAAGGCATTCATTCTATTTCTTTCTTTGGAATGTCCGTTAGGAGGACCGGTCACTGAAGAGATCGAGCCTAACCAGGAGGACTTAGACCAGCTCACGGCCCAGCCGTACTTCTAGCTCTTATTGTATTTTATTTTCATCTTGTATGCCACTGTTTAGGCACTGTTTTTTTTATCATTGTATCTTTTCATTTTCAAACAGTTGTATGTAAAGTGAATGTAAATAAAGTTGCTGTTCATTTTTATATCTCTTGTCTTTCTTGTGCATTATATATATATATATATATATATATATATATATATATATATTGCTTAATTATGCTTAACGTATTTATCTCTTAGTAAATACATTGCGGTCCGCCACGTCACCGATTCCGTACACTGGAAAGTGGGGCATGACAGGTTTTGTTGAGCTTGGTCAGGGGTGCTGAAATCTTCAAAAAGCCTTCGATGAATCTTCGGTAGTATCTTGCTAATCTCAAGAAACTTCGTATATCCTTCACCGTCTTTGGTGTCGGCCACTCGCAGAAAGTTAACACCTTAGCTACATCGAAGGCATTCCTTCTATTTCTTTCTTTGGAATGTTCGTCAGGAGGACCGGTCACTGAAAAGATCGAGCCTAGCCAGGATGACTTGGAATAGCTCACTGCCCAGCCGAACTTCTAGCTTTCCTTGTATTTATTTTCATCTTGTATGATACTGTTTAGGCACTGTTTTTTTATCATTGTATCTTTTCATTTTCAAACATTTGTATATAAAGTGAATGTAAATAAAGTTGCTGTTCATTTTTATATCTCTTGTCTTTCTTGTGCATTATATATATATATATATATATATATATATATATATTGATTAATTACGCTTAACATATTTATCTCTTAGTAAATACATTGCGGCCCACCATGTCACTGATTCCGTATAGTGGGAAGCAGGACGTGACACATAATAACAAGTAAAACGTATATACATCATTAATAAAGACAAACCAGATAGTATAATATCATCTCAAGTAAAACTGTTCTACCTGTATAGGTCCTCCCTCAATTATCATAATCGTGTTCCTGCAATTACAATAATTGCCTTAAGAACATTATATCCAACAATCTCCCACTCGTACTTAAGGCTAATTATTGCAGTATCGCATACTCATTTCCCGTGTGCTATCGAATACCCAATTTCTCTAATCAGTTTTACAATGCTTATTTGAGAAACATTCGTGTTCGAGAAATATTCTCAGTGGATGGATCCATTACAAGGTTCCAATTTCCTCTCTCTATATCTCAACTACGCGGAGATCAACAATCTCCCGAACTGAGCGATACCCCACCTCAAGAATTTGTCTGGATACTTGATGGGACCAAATTCATAAATGAACAAGTTTATCCAACAAACTTCTTGGGTTGTATCCTCTGTTGAGTCATAACCAGTATCTTGCACCATAACCACCTTAGTATCCCTATTGGAACCCTATCCAATATACTTTACCTTAAAAAGGGGTAAACTCAAAACTCTGACAGCATTTTTATCATTTAGGTCGCCTTAGAAGCCTGAACTGATAACTGCCTTCGAAAAGAGATTGTCGTTATCATATACCAAGAACATTTTCTTATGTTCATTACTACTTCCCTTTATTTCTCTAGGATTGGATTAATATCTTCTTACTACAGTAAGTGTATAAGCAACATATGGTTTTGTACAAGATAATGCATGATTGACTCAATTGCCTAAGCAAATGATATGTCATTTATGTCTGTCCCTCTCCTCATCAGTCTAGAAGACATCTCTTTAGAGAGGAAGACTCCATCACTTGCGGGTACACTACCACGCCAGAAGTCATCCATTCTAAAGCACTTTAGAATGCTGTCTAAGTACCCGAATTGGGACACTTCCCAAATTAAGATCTAAAACCATAGATCTAGGCACCAGAATCCCTGATATATTATCCATATCCAATGTGGAGAAACATCTGTGACAACCAAAGTTTGACCGATTGTAGTATAGGAACATCATTTCCTATCTGGAGTATGTCATCCAAATCGCAGGACAGTATTCCATACATCCTTCTTCCTAGGTTCATTTGTTGTTTTGATAAAGTTAATCACCTTGACCGTCACATCAAAACAGATGATTCGTCTTCGCTATGCATGCTTTAGTTTATGAATAGACATAAGCCACTTGCACACCTTTCGCTGCTTCTACTGATTACGATAACCCTCTGGTAGAGTCATATACACATGCACTTCTAAATTCTCATTTAGAAAGACATTATAGTCATTCTCTTGCTAGATATCATAGTCTAGAGCAGCAGCAGTGTCAAATCATATCCGTTATGGACTTCAGCGTAGACACTGAAGTAAAAGTCTTATCACAATCCACAACGGGTATTTGATGAGAATTTTTACAACAAGTCTACCCATATTAGGTTAATACCTTTTCACCTACACAGATCTTGAAAGATCTACTTGCTCCTAATAGGTTTTACCCCTTCAGGAGCACCTAGTAAAGTCCAAAATCCAATATTTGCTGAAGTGCGTGGAGTCCAACTTGAATATAAAGTATCTGATTACCTGAAAGTTACTACTTCTTATGACCTACGGATAACTAGTAGGGCCATCATAACCATGATGCTGACCTCCAAGTCACCGTCTACGAGAAAACTGAAGTATCTCTCAGGTGACTAAGGTCGCCTACTAAAATCTGTGGAGTGGCTAATGGTTTATCAAGTCCAATTGAATTCTTAGCTTCTACTAAATTTTCGGTAATTGTTTGTGGTTCTGGAATCACTTAAAATTCTACCATACTCCCACTAGTTTTTTTTTCAAAAGGATCCCTTTTATAAAATGGTGGCAAGTCAAGAACAATATAATTATTGATCTTGAAAATGGTAGAAGCAAAACCCTGGCGAATGCTTGGGATAATCCACAAACTGCCATTACCGAAGCGTGCCTTGAGTTTGTCCGGATTTTACTTTTAAACAGAAACCGGATAACTCCATATCTTAACAACCTCAAGATATGCATCCAATCTATATCCATATAGAATCAAAGGCACTAATTTAGATATAACCGAATTCAAATGTCATGCAGCTGTTTTCAGTACATATCATCTAAATGGAAAAAGGCCAATACAACATTACTAATCAAGGAGCGCACCCATGAATGAGTAACCTATGAGAGAATCAGGTTCTCAATATTACTATGATGGAATACCTAGCACGAGTATTTATATCTTCGATCACTTCGAAGAATCCTGATACTCCGAACGTATGGTTCTCTACTTTATCCTTATATATATAAACTTCTCAAAATCTTTGGACCTTGCATTTCAACGAATGTGTGTCTAAAATCAGAGAACTCATAGGTAAACCTAAATGAAGTAAGAGTACCAACCCCTTGTCCCGAAGGACACTGGACAACATATATTTTCATGTATAGCCCCAAGAGTTCAAAAACTCGAACTCCGTGTGTTGTAGGTTGAAAACTGTATTTTGGTTAAGAATGTCATACACTGTTATTCAATTCACCTTACCTTATCCTCAACCGATAACAGTAAATATTTGGAACACAATTTTCAAAAAATTATATCTCACTTTATAAAATAAAGATACAAATATATCATTTTTAGAAATTGGTGTATAACAACGGTTATTTGAAACCAAATATTTGTCGTTTAGCAAAACCAGACGATTGAATCCAATATCACCAATTGCAACGAATTCCGATATTGAGAATTAAATTGCACATTTCCCAATATTCTACTCCTACTCAGCATTTGTAACGTTGTACCGATGCGATATTCAAATCCGGTAAATACATACTCTGGAGTTAGAATTAATTAGGAAAACAGTTCTCATTTACAACTAAACAGAAAATCTGAAACATAAATGTTTCAAGGAGGTGGCCCGGGTATTCATAGTAATGTCTTTTTCACTATCCAGATTCATAGTAGTAGTCGCAATTTCTTTTGCCCTCTTTTCAATCCCTTTATATGTCTCTATATCTTACCTTCTGTACATCACACTTAGGCTAATTGGTTTTCTTCCTCCTTACTTTTCGGCATCGGTCTAAGATTTGGAAGAAGACTATCCACTAAGCGTAATAAGTGTACTCTCCTCATATAAGGAGCTCTCGCAAGTTGAGAGAAGGTAAAGGGAAGAGACAAACAAATAATCCTATTCAATTTCTCCAGAGCTAGTGGCCATTATCGACTGAAATAATTTCTTCGAGTTTGTATAGAACTATACGATGGCCTTTCCAAGCAAAATGGATCATCGTAGTGATACTAACTGTTCTGGAGAAAAGCAAAGGGAAAGTAGGAGTAGCAGGGATATATGCAACTTTATCGTGAATCATGACAATCCAAAACCAAAGTGTATAAGAAGGTTCGGTCAACGTAGTTCATAAGTTTTCGTTTAAGGTAAGTCATGGGTCGCTGTAATCAGAGAGAGAAAAGAAACACTTAGCGTACACTCTATCAAGATTAGATTGGTTTATCACTTCATCTAATCAAGATGACCCCTACTGTATCTTCGAATTCTTTTTCAAACCCTAAAAGGAGAACTAGTCGGGATCATATACACTTTACAAGTTCACTAACCGTTCAGCCAGGCCAGTGTTGGTACTCTGAGAGAGGTCCCCCATACTTTCGCACGGACCCAATTAAATATCCCTGCTTCCGTAGAGGCGTAATCTCGTTAACACTTTCTAGACACCTAATAGGTTAACTAATTATGAAGTGAAAATCTCCTGAGAATAATACCTACTCATCAGTAGGAATCGGGATCCAACTATCAACGTGTGATAACTTTGACGGAAGCTGACCAAAACTACCACACTCCAGAAGATATGCGTAAACTTGGCACGTTTTCCTTATATTTGAAACTCCCGTTATGGTTTCTGCCCCAAGCGGCTTATGGCCTTAACAAAGGTTAACATACCATAATTCGCAAATCATGTTCTATCCGTCATTGTCCTGGATTAATTAGACCAACCCATACAAGCTCTTGACAGAGGTCAAAATGATCGTATGACTGTCCTAACCAATCACAGCACGATGCAATGGAAAAGAATTACAGAGCTGCCAAACACTACGCCTTGATAGAGGTCAACATACGTAGCACAAATACTAAGCAATACCAATCTGAAATGACGGAGGGCTGCAACTGGTTTTTGGCGAAAAACCTTTAAGGTAATAAACTTAATATTGTTGAAGGAACATGAGTGGCTTTGAAATGGAGTGGTTTAGACTCCACTTTTAAAACTAGTAACATAAACTTTTGCTTAAGAGCAAACTCCCCGTGAAGAGATCAAGGCTCTTTCCTCATAGAATGAGGTGCAGGATATTCCTAACCGAATACCTCTATACAAAGCAAAAGAATACGACTATTGTTTTGAAGAAAACCGAGTAGTTTTAAAAATTGGTTCTGACGACATCGAATAAGTTTGTTTTCCTTGCATTGAAGATATAATGCAGTCCCATCATATTTAGTTTCTAAGCCACACCAGAAACAACCAAAATAGCATAATTTTATATGCCATCTGCTCGCCATGGGGTCCCGGATCTTTAGCGTAAGACTACTTAATTAACGGCAGGGCAGGGACAGGGCTAGCGCGAATGCAAAACATATAGAAGTATATACTAATATATATATATATATATATATATATATATATATATATATATCGCAAATAGATAATAATCATCACAGGCATGCGAATAACAATATGAAATAGCAGATAAACTAGGAGCCCCGCGTTTCATTTGGGCCGCAAATAAAATGCGACGTTCCCGGTCATGTGGATAACCCGTACAAAGTCGATCAAAACCCCCTACGAGCACGGCGAGCCACTCGCCAATCCGAGAAATAGGCAGCATGATCTCAACTCTATGAGATGACTGCCTTCTGAATTCTGGAATCCGATGACTCGTGCGCTCCTCCGCGAGATAATCCTAGTAAAGAAATGAAATATATATACAAGGGTGACAACGACCGCATCCTGGTCGAGCCCCAATAAAAGAATATACATAATACGAAAACGGTGGCCACAAGTTGGAGCTTATTCCGAACAAATGAATACATCAATTATAAAACAAAACTGTACAAGCAATCGCACAAGGGGCCTCCATCACGACAATCCCTCTAAACCATAAACAAGATATATATACTACAACAAGCAATATCATAATATGTGCAACCCCGTCTAATCGAATATATAGCAATTAGAAGACATTTAACAATACATAAATATCACGATATGATGTATAACGAAAATCATGACCGTAGAATTCATCACTCGTGAAGCTAACACTCAAATTTTTCAACCGATGAAAATTGAGTACACTTCACCATCCCAAAACCAATCACTTTGCAAAAACCAAGATTCTGAAAGACTCAACCAAGGCCTCTGAGAACTCCTTAGGGTCCCCCGATCCGCCTCGCGGATTCTCGGTCTGAACCAAGAGCCCGTGGGGATTACAAAATGCAAATAAGTTTAGTTTTGGGATGTAGGGTGTTTTTCGTCACCCCATTGAGATGAGAATATGCACGCGCTTGTCAAGTGCATTACAGATTCCCCCTGCCTAGGTTAGGTTGGGGTTTATTGATTGTGGGGATCCGAATCTCCGGCAGCCGCGGACTAAGCTACCGTTAATTACCCCTCGCATTTGAAGCGAGAGAACCTCCGATTGACGAGTTAAACTGGTCATGCGAACCCATGTACAGTGTTGTGTTTTGAAGTGGTTTGGGATATCTCGGGGGCCCCACAGAGTTTTTACGGGGGTCCCGCTACCCGGATAGCGGGCTGGGGGTTAAGGGGCTAGCAGCCCTCTTGCGGGGTGCGGGACAGTGCCCGTTAGAAATTTTTTCTAACAGGGACAGTGTCGTGGAGTATGTGTGTGTGTGTGTGTATGTATATATACGTATATATATATATATATATATATAAGGGAAAGGGCATCCAAAGGATGCGTGGGAGAAAGCGCTCGGGCGCTAGCGCCTCGGGCGCTCGGGCGCTCGGGCGCTAGCGCTTTGAGCGCTAGTGCCCCACGTGTCAGGCGCTCGGGCGCTAGCGCAAGAGCGCTCGGACGCTTTGAGCATAAGAGCGCTAGCGCTTTGAGCGCAAGAGCGCTAGAGCTTTAAGCGTTAGCGTCCCATATGTCAGGAGCTCGGGCGCTCGCGCTTTGGGCGCTAGCGCTTTGAGCGCAAGAGCGCTAGCGTTTTGAGCGCTAGTGTCCCACCTGTCAGACACGTGGGCGCTAGCGCTTTGAGCGCAAGAGCATTAGCGCCCCACGTGTCAGGCGCTCGGGCGCTAGTGCTTTGGGCGCTAGCGCTTTGAGCGCAAGAGCATTAGCGCCCCACGTGTCAGGCGCTCGGGCGCTAGTGCTTTGGGCGCTAGCGTTTTAAGCGCAAGAGCGCTAGTGCTTTGAGCGCTAGTGCCCCACGTGTCAGGCGCTCGGGCGCTAGCGTTTTAAGCGCAAGAGGGATTTGGTCCCTGCAATAGGAGTTATACTCCCAGAAAGGCACACTTATTATTTTGTGTGTGTGTGTGTGTGTGCGTGTATAAGGAGTTAAACTTCTAGGATGTTTTGAAGCTGATGAAGGGGCTTCTTCTCTTGAGCCTGGATCTTCCTCAAAGTGGGGTTTTTGAAGATGGGTCTCCTTCTTCTTCCTTTGTTGGTCGGACCTTGAAGATCAAGAAATATGAGATTTTAAAAATCTCTCCTTTCTGAGATCTGATGAAGATCTGAGTTCTTCTTTGTGGGTTTTGTGGTGAAAAACTATTTTGTTTTTTAAAAGGAAGAGTAAAACTCTTGATTTAATTCAAAAGAAACAAGAAGGTTTTAGAACCTTGAGGAAGGAGAAAGATCTCAGATCTGGATTCCTTTTTTGGAGAGAGAAAAAGTTGTTGAGATATTTCATTATTTTTGCCTTTATAGGCTATACACTTTACATATAGCCCTTTGGGCCTCACAAAATGGCATTTTGCCTATCCCATGGCTCATGTGCCATTTTTTGCACATAAGCCATGGGCTTTACAAAAATTTGGCTTTATGCCCATTTTCTTACATTTATTCATAAAATAAATTCAACAAAAATTTTATTTTAGCATGAGAGAGGCCGGCCACTTCATGTTCGGGCTCGACCCGGGCATTGGCCCACTTGACCTGGGCTTGGGCCCACTTGGATTGGGGTTGACTTTGATTTTGACTTGGACAACCGGAGTGTAAATTTTTACCCCAACATGGGACTGTTATGGACAGCCATCAAAAAACAGTTTTGAGCCATTGAAAAACAGCGACAAAATACGATAAAACTTTGAAAAAAGGGCTCCTCGAGACACCCCGGGTCACCAAAGAACCTATACGAAGTCCACATTTCAAAACGAGAGCTCCGAGCATCGAAAATAAGTATGAAAACTCAGTTTTAAAACACAATATGCCGGCTGAATTTTCTGGCTGAAAAACAGGAACTATTCGATGGCGTTTGTGATGAATTCTTCGGTCATGCAAGCTGGTTTAGAGTTTTTGGTTGGCTTTAATACCATTGAAAGTTCCTAGTGCCCTAGCCGCGGCCGATACGGAACCGAAAAACAAAAATTTACAAGAGGGCAATAGAAACTAATCCCTATAAATCTTTCCAAACACCAAAACTAGCAAACTAGCAAACAAGGTTTAAGAAATACAACTTTTGACGTGTGTCCATCCAATTGTGGAAGACCCCTTCAATCTCCTCGTAGGAGGTCGGAAACAAGCTTGAATGGCGACCACCCTTACCGAGATGATCCATCCGAGAGAACCGATCCAAGTTCCAGTTTCACCTAGTGAAGCAACCGACGCTCCAAACTCGCTAGAAATGGAGAATGAGGATGTAGGAATTTTCCACTATAATTTTCTCTCATAAACTAGGCTCAAGAGAGCTATCATGAAGAAGGAAAAGGAGGTGAAGAAAAAGTAACCATAAGCAAAATGAACTAAGTGTTGGTTTCAAAATAAGAGAATGACTTCATAGTTTTTTCTAACCATACAAATAAAATATCAAACTATTTTGTAATAAACAAATGAAAGCTCATTTCTCACTACATATCTTCGATCATGCTCAAAGTCACCTCACCCTCCACTTCATTTCATGAATATTTACAAATGAGGTATCCTCCTTCTAGAACAAATTCCGTATAAATACGGAATACAATCCGATATACGTATCGAAATACATATGCGCGTATCTGTATAAAAATACGAATAGCCAAGAGAGAAAATATATAGTGAAAAATTATACTAGAATACATATATTATAAATTTAAATATATATATATAAATTATTAAATCAAAACTTGATTTAATAATCCGGCTTAATCCTAACCCGCTAGTATTATCAACCGTCCGATTAAAATCCGTGTAGCCTGTACACGTATTTAATCGGACCCCTATATGCACCAACATACGTCGTCTACATCATATCTCCTGAACCGGAAAAATTCTCTGTGTGGGACTCTAAAGACTCGACAATATGCTGGTAGTGATTACTGGATAAATCCATAACCACAAGCACGTCAGCGATACAAGTTATACGTAACGGCTACCCAGGTATATGCCGAAAAGGAGGTCGACAATCAAGTCCGTCCGTACCCTACTGAGTCTAAATGTGACAATTTCCATACAGTCCGATCTTTTTTTCTAAGAGTATCGTATACCGGGTCTAGGGGTGGATAACGTCAGACCCCTAATAACCCGATAAGTCGTGTCAGAGTCAAGCTCATCACCAATCGAGAAACTACTGAATTCATATCAGTAAATCTCATCTACCGTGGCCATAGATTTAGGATGATGGCCAATCGAACATAGCACGATATCGACTCCTAATACTAGGAAAGAGAAGTCACCGACAATCGCCTACTGCTTCCATATGGCTCGGGACGGTACCCAACTAAAATCTGTTTGTACGAATCCTCTTGAGCCATGGTAAGATAGTAATCTAAGTACAGTGGGAACTCACATGAGACAAATGACGATCTTAGGTCAAAAGACTAATTTGTGATCATGCCGCTAGAGAACTTCCATCTAACAATAGATATAATACCATCTAGAAGTTCTCGGCGAGTCCGTCCAGTGTACTCGCCTCCAGTGAGCACCTGTATACTATCTTAGGTGACACAACACCAATGGCTTATGAGACTGGTCACCGCCCCTTGTCGGGGTCTCGAAACGTATACATTAGTCTACTCCGGAATATCGATACCCAGTCTCGATACTCCCACAACTAGGGATATCTAAGGATGTGCTTATAGACTACCCAGCACTCACGTATATGATCGCCATCATAATACTGGTAGTCAAGCAAGAATCCTACGGGCTTTATCATTATGTATTAGCGACACGTAATAACAAGTAAAACGTATACACATCAATGATAAATACAAATCAGATAACATAATATCATCTCGAGTAAGTCTGTTCTACCTGTATAGGTCCTCTCTCAATTATCATAATCGTGTTCCTATAATTACAATAATTGTCTTGAGGGCACTATATCCAACAATTTATACATGTTGAAATTTCACATATTCAGGGCTATGCTATTTTTCCCCAATCTAAGAATACTTATGGACTTAAGCCTAGTTTAGTTATCTAGTTTGGAAAATCATAGTTTATTTTAAGTGGAGATAGAAATGATGCTTACTCTAACTTGTAAATCCGTATCTCTACTTAATTATTTAGCTTTGATTGGATGCTTAGTTTTCGAGTTATCTAATTTACAAAGCAATATTTTATTCTCAAGTTTTGAATTTGGATAATCATAACTTTTTAAACTCCAAAATGAAGAAAGATGTGGCATGGTTATGATTATAGAGTTCGGTTTAGATAGCTGTATATAAGTCTGATTAATCAAACTTAAGTCTAAAACCAAATAAGCTCAGGCTGCTAATATTGCATATGCTGCTATATATAATGTGATATAATATTTTACTAATAAGTAATATACATACCAATATCTCCTTCAACTCCTCGATGGTGGTATTCAATGCAGCAACATCATGCTCCAGACGTCGCTCACGGGGGATAGGGGAAGTAACCGCCGGAGTGGAGACCAACTTCATATGGCCCTTGCTAGGACCAAGTCTTCGGCCTCTCTCCCAACCTCCGTGGTGCCCTCCGTGTGCGGCGTCTAGGACTGGTGTCAGTATGATCAGATCGGTTTGTCCACTGAAATCAATCCCCGATACCTCCGTCTACTCCACCTCCCGCTCCTACACCCACCTTAACCATTAAAATATAAGTATATCATTTAAATTTAAACTTATCAAAACAAAAATTTCATTCAAATTAGAATAAATATTAACACTTACGCAATACTCCTGGGTAGCAGTGTCGGAGAATCGAAGCTCGCTCGTGGCAAGATCTATCGAGATACCGTGGACGGACAGTTACGCGGTCAACACACTCGGTGTACCACCCTGCGCTAGAGTCTGAGCTCTCTGAAATTCTTCAAAAATTTACATATATTATAAAATAACTTTTAATATTGCATTATATCAAAATAGATATATTGTATACTATCGATACCTTCATGGCACGAGTAGTGTTTCTCGAGCCACCTGTATAAGTGGGACGACCCCTCTTCGCCGACTTCCTATTCTTCTTATTTTGATCAGCCTATTTCTGCACAACACATTCAGATTTAGTTTTCTAATTAAGCAACACAAAAAAATAAATTATATACTAAATAATGAATTATATTTAAATTAAAAACCTATTTGCACTCAGACTCATAATACCGGCACAAAAGAGGCCATGTATCTACGTCGACTCTGGCAAAGGCTGGAGAATGCAGGAATGCCGCTCTCTCCGCCTCGGGGGTCGCCAGCTATAGCATGTAGCAATCGATTTTCAGCTCATTCCTATTATATCGGACCTTAGATTGCATGTTTTTCATGAGGCCCGGGTAAAGAGCGTAAAGATCGAGCACTCTATCAGGGTGATCAGGATCGGGTACATGCTGAAAGTCGTAATCCAACTGCAAATAAAAGAAAATAATATATTTAAATTATAAGTGTTAAATAGTAGTAAATTTATTTGATAAGTCAAATGAAAATATATATTAATACCCGAGCCTGATCCCAGAAGAGCGTAAAGGAGTGTCGGTGTTGATCACCCCACTCAACGTGAAGGGGATCCTTCTTTTGGATGCGGCTCTCATCCCCCATATACCGACCGAACCTGTCGGCATAATCGCCGGTGTAGCGATAATCGGGGGTAAAGAAGAGGGGGAATGGTGCCTCCCCCCTTACTCTATCGGGTCTCAGCTTGTGGAACTGATTTGGCCCTCATGTCCCCTTCTTGGGGTGTGGCTGTCCTGCATCTGCAAGATAAATATATACAAGCAATATCAAGACAAAACGGTATATAGAAATCAAGAATTAACAAAAATTGAAGTGCGATATATATCTCCGGTGACAGCAGCACGAGCGGGACAATAATTCCTCCGGTGAGTAACAGCCGGTGGCCCAGACGTGGATGTATCCCTTCCAACTAGAAAATAAATATTGACGATAAAATTACATAAAGTTCATGGTTATTAATTTTCATAAAAATAAAGGCTGACTACATCCACCAAAAATGTAAAACTAATTAAAGGCTTAAATCATTTGCATTATGAAAATATAAATATATGCAAATCATAAATTCAAAATAGTAACTGTTGGTCAAATTTGGACCCTTTGAATAGGCTATTGTATCTAATTCATCGTCTCTTTTGTGAAAAAGATCTTATATTTAAGAATACTAACCTGCAGACTGCGCGGAGGGTACGGAAGTGGCCGGAGTGGTCTCTGTGCCGGATGTGGATGCACCACCTACAATTAGACAATCAAAAATAGATTATATAAGTAATTGCAAAAAAACGTGTGTATATCTATAATATAATATTCTAAATCAATATGCATGCAATATAGGATATATAAACATACCCACAGGTGCGGAAGTGGCCTCTGCCCGGAATTTAAAGGCACCACCTACAATTAGACAATCAAAAAAAGATTATATAAATAATTGCAAAAACAATTTGTGTATATCTATAATATAACATTCTAAGTGGCCTCTGCCCGAAATGTAAAGGCACCTCCTACAATTATACAATCAAAAAAAGATTACATAAGTAAATGCAAAAAGGATTTGTGTATATCTATAATATAACATTCTAAATCAATATGCATGTAATATAAGATATATAAACATACCTGCAGGCGCAGTAGTGGCCTCTGCTCGGGATGTGGAGGCACCGTCTACAATTAGACAATCAAAATAAGATTATATAAGTAATTGTAAAATGAATGTGTGTATATCTATAATATAACATTCTAAATCAATATGAATGCAATATAAGATATATAAACATACCTGAAGGTGCAGTAGCGGTCTCTGCCCGGGATGTGGAGGCACCACCTACAATTAGCCAATCAAAAATTGATTATATAAGTAATTGCAAAAACAATGTGTGTATATTTATAATATAATATTCTAAATCAATATGCATGCAATATAGCATATATAAACATACATGCAGGCGCGGTAGTGGCCTCTGTCCCGGATGTGGACGCACCATCTACAGCTAGACAATTACAAATTGACTATATAAGTAACTTTAGAATGAATATGCGTGTATATATATAATATTACATTTGAAATGAATATGCGTACAATATATCTGGAAGTATGGCAAAGTCCTCACGGAAGGAGTCATCCGAAGGGGATACGGATCGGGGTGCAAGACCAGCCCTCTGAAACTCCTTATGTTGCTTTTCGGGCGGCAGAATCGCTCTGCCTCTGCTGCTGCCGTTGCTGGTGCTCCTGCCACCCCTCGTTGCTCTTGGCGTTGTCATCAGACTTAAATAAAAGTACAATCATTACATATGCATCCAATATATGTATAGATTGTAGAAAAATTGAAGTAATGATATAATATTACTGATAATCTTTTTCGTTTCGTAAACGTATTAGACATATCTACTTGGATTTCATCATCGATATCATTTCTAACCCACATAATTTCACGATCAGCCGAAGACAACCCTTCTTTGAAGATAGACGGTCGGAGCACTCTAAATTTTCTCTCTTCTTCATCCTCGTCGATGTCCTCCATACGATTCTCGAATTCTGATCGTAAACATTTTTGGATTTCCAACGACATACGATACTCCATCCTGGATGCTTCAAGCACTGTAAATAGTATACTTGAAATGCTTGTTGCGGAAAGATAAATGGATCGTTCTAAACGTAAAATCGAAGTGAGTTTACACTTGTCAATCCATATTCATTTTTTCAAGTACCGAGATTGTTTCTCCACTTATCCGTATCGGTTTGTGTATCATACCAAATACACTGAAATATATAAAACAGTTCCGATCGTCCGGAATATTGGATACCACGTATGTATTTTAAGTATCTATAATAAATCACACCATCCGATCCTAAGTTCCTAATTCCACGATTATGAGTGGTTCGAAATGTTTCTATGTTCTTAATTTCAAATTTGTATCCAAGAATACCGAATCCTTTATAACCTACATGCTAGGAATAAGCTAAATATCTTGAGTCTCTCTCTAACGATGCAAATAAGTTCAGATCGTGGATTTGACAAAACAAATTTTACGGCATATACATAACGATATAAGTTTAGATTAAAACTGGTCGTGATAAATTAACTAACCGGTTAAGAATTTCGACGGTGACGAGGAAGCCGAAGAAGAGCTCGACATTGATTAGGATGGCGACGATCGACGTTGATGAGAAAGGCGCGATCAAGGCGACGATCGATCGAGACGGTACTGGAGGTCGTAGGAGGTCGGAGGAGGCGATGAGGGAGAAGGCGACGAGGTCGGAGGAGGCGATGAGAGGTCGGAGGAGGCAACGGGCGGGAAAATTTTGGGGGGAAATTAATTGAGAATTAGGGTATTGTGGTAACTGGGAGGATAAACCTTTAGTTTTTTTTTTCAATCCGCAATTTTGCCCCTATGAATATATCCATAAGGCCTTATCTTGCGACACCGTAGGGGCAACTGCATATGTTAAATTTTAACAAATTTTTATTTATATATGCCTCTACGGTCTTATCCGTAGAGGCATTAGTTGTCCCTACGGATTAAACCGTAGGGACAATATAAAATTGTCTCTACTGATTTTATCATCCGTATGGGCAAGCCATCTTTATACTGGTGGTGAAAAATCCTCGGGATTAGCCATAGCCACCCTATTGGAGCGGCTGCATGAAATAGTGGGTAGCCCATAGCATATGGACAACCCCCGTTTTATCTTTTACTTCCAGTTACAACATGTTTTACCCAGTATTTCCGGCGGCTGACTGTACGAACATATCGTTCCTGTTTTAGTTTCTTATATTAAATACCTAATTTAGGCCAATCCAACTCCAAAATTAGGATAACACAAAAAACGATATGTTTTTTATATACTGTTGCCATTTTTTACTTTTATACCACCTTTTCAAAGTCATCACTTGGATATCTCGCTCTATTTGTTCCCTCTTCTTTTCAAACTCGTGAAAGAAAAAGAACAGGTAAATTTTGACTTGGTTAGCAGTATTCAATTGGACTTTGATCTCTATCCACACAAACTGCCCTACATGTCAACAAAATAAGCTCTTAATTATAAAGAATGCATATTCATCATTCAACAAAACAATCAACAAAAGAACAACACACTATACAAATTAGTTAAATTTGAAATGAATTTGGTAAATAAACAAATATTTCATTAATCCATACGAATGATTACATGCTTACGTAAATAGTTTCTTTACAACTGTTTGGATATATATCTAACAAAAAAATAACAAATCTAATCAAATAAAAACTAATAGAAAACAAAATAATCAAATCTTCAACTCTATGACTTTTATCAATCGACAATCATATCTTCAACATATCAAATTTTCAACGTTCCCCCTCAAGTTGGAAAGTAGAACGAACGGACCAACTTGTCAATAAGCATATATGAAAATGAGTTTGACCCAATGGCTTGGTAAAAACATCTGCAGTTTGATGATGTGATAGAATAAATGCAGTATGTATTAATCCAGTTTGTATCTTCTCACGTATTAGATAACAATCAATTTCAATGTATTTAGTACGGTCGTAAAATACAGGATTTGAGGCAAAATGAAGACCTGCTTTATTATCAAAGTATAAAGTAGCTAATTGAGATGGAACATGTAAATCAAATATAAGAAAATTCAGCCATGTGATTTCACAAGCTGTGGAAGCCATAGAGCGATATTCAGTTTCATCGATCGAGCGTAACACGGTATTTTATTTTTTAGACTTCCAAAATATAGGACTTCAAAAAAAAGGAATATCCAGTAATTGATTTTCGAGTGTTTGAACAACTAGCCCAACCAGAATCATAATAAACATATAATTTTAGAAGGCTAATACAAGAAAGAAAAATACCAGTAGCAGGAGAGAACTTGATATATCTAACAATGCAAAGAGCAACTTGCCAATGAGATTCTCGAGGCTGACATATAAATTGACTTGACATGTTAATAGAATATGCCAAATCAGGTCATGTGATTGTGAGATAAATGAGACGACCAATAAGTCGACGATATTGAGATCGATCTGAAAGCAATTGGTCGTCATCTTGTTTAAGCTTTAGATTTTGCTTTATTGGAAAATTACAATGGCATCCACTAATTGTTCCCGCATTAAAGGGAATATATAATACATATATTTGCGTTGACTTAAATAAATTTCTTTTTTTGATCTAATAACTTCAATGTCAAGAAAATGCTTTAGAGTACCTAGCTCTTTTATATGAAAACGTGAGTGAAGGAATTTCTTGAGAACATAAATAGAGCGAGGATGATTACCTGTAATAATAATATTAACATATACTAATATAGCTGAAATTGATGAGCCTTCAATAGATGTGAAGAAAGAGTAGTTGGCCTTAGATTATGTAAAACCGGCATTAAAGAGTGCTGAAGAGATTTTTGTGAACCAATTTCGAGATGCCTGTTTATGGCCATAAATGGATTTATGAAAGCGACAGACACGATTCTCCTTTTGTTTAGAAAATCCAGGTGGAATTTTCATATAAACTTCTTCTGCCAAATCACCATGAAGAAATGCGTTATTAACATCAAGCTGATACAAGGCCAATTTCGCACTACCGTAACTGTAAGAAGACATCGAACAGTAACAAGTTGGCCATAGGAACAAATATGTCAGTGTAGTCAACCCCTTCAGATTGGATGAAATCTTTCGCAACTAGACATGCTTTGTAATGCTCAATAGCATCATCCGATCGATATTTGATTTTGTAATCCCACTTGCAACCTATGGGCTTTTTCCTTGAGGTAGCAAGGTAAGAGTCCAAGTACTGTTCTCCTCAAGTGCTTTGATTTCTAATTCCATAGTATTTTCCAATATATATCTTTGACGGCGGTTAAAAAAGATGTTGGCTTTAAGTGAGAAGAAATCGATGTAAGAAAAGAACGATGAGAAGTATTAAATTTATCATATGAAAATAATGAGAAAGGAGATATTTAATACCTGATGACAAAACCGATGATTGCATGGAGACATGATAACAATAGTCATGTAAGTGGGCAGGTGGTTTCTAGGACGAGATGAGCGACGGAGTTTTGATGTATGTGTTGATTGATTAGACACAAGCTTATTTGGTATTATTTCTTGATCAGATATTTCAATTGTTATATTTGGATCAGGTGCACAATTAGAAATAGGTAAATGGAGAACTGTGATATTATTGGACGAAGTTTTAGATTTAGAAGATGATTGAAAGGGAAAATTATCTTCTTGAAAAACAACATCACGACTTGTAAAATAAGAATGAGTTTACAAATCATAAAGTTTGTAGATTTGACTAAAGTGCTTTACCTGACCGTCCTTAAATTCTATCTCTGAAAAGTCGCCTTCCGTCCGTTTTCAACAAAAATACAACGCCTTACTTGTGGTGCAAATTTATCATGCTGTAAATGACTAGTGGATGCATAACAGAGTGACCCAAAAACTCTTAAATGATTATATGGTTTTTTTTATTAAAAAGGGTTTCATAAGGTATTTTATCCTTAAGAAGAGGAATATGGGTTCGATTTATTAAATATGCAGAAGTTAAAACACAATCATCCCAAAATTGAATAGGAACACCATATTGAAAACGTAAAGCACGAGCAATATTGAGAAGATGGCGATGCTTTCTTTCAATAACACCATTTTGTTGGTACGTAGGTACACAAGAATGTTGATGAATAATGCTAAATACTTTTAAAAGGTTTTGAGTATTTCTTGGAAAAAAAATTATGTACCATTGTCACCACGTATACTTTTTATGTGTTTATTAAATTGAGTCCGAACATGAGTTATAAAATAACATAGAAAAGAACATGTTTCAGAGTTGAATTTCATAAGAAAAAACCAAATACAACGGGAAAAATTGTCAGCAATAGTCAAGAAAAAACGAGCATTAGAAAAGACAGGAGTAGAATATAGACCCCATATGTCATAGTGAATCAACTCAAAAGGTGCATAAGTAAAACTAGAACTTGAAGAAAAGGGAATACGGGTTTGTTTAGGTAACTGACAAACCTCACATTTATTGGAGTTATCATTGGAAGAAAAAAGTATTGTGTTATTTAATTTGTTTCACCTCTCTAAAAAAGGTTGCTCCGTTCGATCGTACCATAGAATAAATGAATTTATCGTAGAAAGAAGAGAAGTTGGATGATTTCCAATCAAAAAAAAAATACAAACTACTGTGTTCAAGTCCCATGCCAATCACCTTCTAAATCGAAAGGTCCTGAAAAAATCAATGATCATGATAAAATATGATAGAACAATTCAGAGTATGAGTAAGTTTGCGAACAGATAATAGATTATATTTGAATGAAGGAACGCACAAAAGTTTATCAAGAGAGATTTTAGAAAAAAGTTTAGTAGAACCAATATATAATATGGAGGCTATGCTTTCATCTGGTAAAATGATTGTATTAGAAGATGGGAAAGGATATTTAATCGATGATAGCATCTTAATTAGAATCAGCAATCATATGATCAGTTGCACCAGTGTCAATTATCTACGTACAAGAATGAATGACAGAAGAAAGTAAACAACTTGAGTTACCTGCTAGATTAACCTTGTGTGATAAAGATTATTTTACCTCAATATTGGTTGATACAAATTTGTCGTAAAGATCTTTTCCAAGTGATGCATCGGATATGAGATTGAAAACTTTCTTGCGATTGAGAGAAGAGGTGAAAGAGATTGAACAAGAGGCATATGCTATATTATATTTGAAAGTTGAAGGGAAAAGAAATTAATGCTCTGATACAGGTTAAATTTGAAAGAAATTTGATAAAGAAACAAATATTTTCATTGCTCCATATGAATGATTACATGTTACATAAATAGTTTTTTTTACAACTGCTTGGATATATATCTAACAAACAAATAATAAATCTAATCAAATAAAAACAAATAGAAAATAAAAGAATGAAACATTCAACCCTATGACATGCACAATCATAACTTCAACATATCAATACCTCAGCAAAATCAAATACACTCCATATCTGACCCTCTTTTTGACACAATGAATACAACCATATGATGGCTCAAAAGAAAAAAAGGCCAAAAAAACACCAAAAAAGTTTTAAAAAGAACTTGAAAGTATAAGGCATCATTTTTCTCCTATGACAAGCAAAATGTAAGTAATCTTTCCAAAACCTATTGGTAGTAAAAAGAAAAAGAAAAATTATAAGCAAATTACTATCCAGAACCAGGAGGTAGATATCTACTTGAATCATCAGTCCAAGGTGGAGCATGAAATGGTGAAGAACTGAAGTAGCCCATCTGCTGCTGAGTTGTATACAACAAAGGAAAAGATGAAGAAGAAGAAGAAGCAGAGCTCGGACCCGAAGGAGATGAAGACGATGAGATAGAAGCCGGCGACGTAAAAGAAATAGTTGGTGGCATTGAGCCAGCAGCGTTAGGAGAAGTTGCATACACAATCTGACCCAAGAGAGAAGCAGGGGGCATCCTCTGATACTCTGCACTCCCTTGAAGCAACCTCGAATACTCCATATAATCCCTCGAGATGTCGAAGCTGGGCAAAAGGGTTGTTGGAGAAGCAACATATGAAAAATGGGTAGGGTGAGAAATTTGTTGTTGTTGTTGTTGTTGTTGTTGTTGAGGCGGTGGTGGTGGTCGAAGCCGAGCGTTTTCGGGGAAGTTGAGCTTGGCCCTGTTGCCTCTGAATCGTAGGGCGGCCTCGTCGTAGGCTCGGGCAGCGGCCACGGCGGTCTCGAAGGTTCCCAGCCAGACCCGGGCAGCTTTGTGTGGGTCCCGTATCTCGGACGCCCATTTGCCCCATGGACGTTGCCGGACTCCGCGGTACCGTCTTCGGGTTGCTCCTTGTTCTGTTTCTGTTGAGAAAGATGGGGATGATTCCTCTGTTTTTGGTGTTTGCTCTGTTCCTGCAGTAGCATTCATTTGTGTCGTTGATATGCTTTTCAAAGATAAGCCATGCACAATGCATTTCTTTTATGAATTCATGCTTGTTCTAAATGGAAAAATAATAACAATTGAAGCCATGCCGAAGAGTATGTTTACCGTAGAATCTATAGTATATGGGTTTAACTCTGTTGGGATCAATTTTCTCTCTAATGTGAAAGATCACAAGTTCTACCGCAAAATTATTCCAAAAAAAAAATAAAATTCCACTGTTAATTTAAATATATTTACTTTCAGATTAGATATAATGAAACAAATAAACTTAGAAATGTAGGCTAGTTTGCGTTTGTGTTTTTTCCAATCCATGTACCATGTCATATATAGAGAAATTCCAAATATACCAGTCTTGTTGGCTGGTACGTTTGGAATTCTCCTACGAAAACCAAGTGTTTTTTTCTATCAAACGCTAAGGCTGGTAGTTAAATTATTACTCTACCGTATTTACAACAGTGGAAAACTCATCTATGCGTTTCTGCTCTGCTGTAGTTTGGCTATAGGAAGCCAAACATATATTAAAAATAATTCACCTTATTAAACACATCCATGGTTGTTCACCCTCACCACATCTCTAGTTTATTCTTAATTCTTAATGAAACTAACAAAGAGAGGATGACAAGACCTAAATAAGGCACATACATAACCTACCATGAAACTGGGTACAATGACAAGGGTACAGGTGGATGATTTGCACATAGAAATCAGGATAGAAAACAATCAAACAGAAAATGACATGATTATGAATGAGGGCAACATTTAGAATGACTACAAAATCCATAGCTTTGTATTCATGTGGCTATGTGGTTGGTTACAAGAACAATGCATGGTTTCTAGAACAAAAATTTTACTACCAGATGTGCATTCTTGTGCATAAAGAAAGGGTGTAATTAAGAGAAGTGGTGGGGGCCGCGGGGTGGGGGTGGGGTGGCGTTGGGGGTGGGGTTTCAAATTTATTTTTATCACTTTTGGAAGATATGGGACAAAAGAAGCTAAGTACAAGATAAGGGCATGTTGAGATATCTATGCATGTTTATCTTTATCTGGCTAGTAGCAAATGCAATAAATTATATAGGTCACATTAAAACCATCAATTATATAATCCAAACAAGGAAGCAATCTCTTGTTTTTGTGTGTTGAACTCATATTCTAACAAAACCTAATAAATGGACAAAGAGGTTTTTTATGGGGAGAAAATGCTAAAAATATAGAATCTTATTCCAAATAGATATTATATTATAGATATTTGTTATGTACTCCATAAGATTATTTGCTATTACTAGCCTTTTCTCCAACCTTCCTATTTTTGGCCACCTCATGGCTCATAATCCAAGAAACCTACAACTAAGTAAATATCTCGGAAAACCTCTTTGATTCTAATATTCTATATACTTATACCATAAAAACAAGTATAAAAACAAAAAGTTTATAGCACATAGGAAAAAAATATATAATCTAAGAAAATATCAAGGGAAAAAAGAAACAACCATATGAGAGATCCACAAACTAGAGCATATGGTGTTGGATATTATTTAATTAATTAATACGTACTTTCTAAAACGCTTCTTCAAAATTTTAAATAAAATGAAGAGAACGTGAAAAACACATCTTTTCATAATTAAGAGTTTTGGGCACCTTTTAGTTCTCACAAAATGCATTCTAAATTCTAAATACCGCTTCGCAATTTATTTATTTATTTTTTGAAATTTATGTTACCGCAACAAAAATTCTTAATAAACTTAATTTTGACCAGGAACGAATACAATTTATTAAGAATTTTTTTGGTTCCAAACATAATGATAAATATTTTCTTCTTATTATAAACACCAACATCTTCAAGCTACTCAAACATATAATAATATATAGAAGAATTGAAAAAAAAAAAAGAAGAAGAAACAGGAATATTTTTCAATATTGCGTAAAAATAAAAATTGTTCACCTCCTAGGGTAGTTGTAGTAGCACTAGGCTCTCCATGCACCAAGCCGCCAAAATCTCCAAACTCTCTATAAAACCTCATCACCGACGACTCCGGCGCCACCTCCTCCCTCTCTCTCTTCACCCCACCACCACCACCACCACTGCCCCCACCACCCCAGCTCAAAGATTGCGACGACGACGAAGAAGTGGGCCCGTATCCAATACCAGAAACACCCCTATACTTACCACTATCATCATGATGTTGATCACCACCCATCACATGAGTCAACACCGAGACCATCGCCGTGATCTCCCGCTCCCGACCGAACCCCGAAAGCGCCGTCCCGGGCCCCACCGCAGCAGACCCGGACTCTTCCTCCTCTTCATCGACGTTGGAGAAGTACGGCGCGATCTCATCTGAATTCTCTCCTTGGTTCGCCACCTTGTAGCTATGGCATGCGCATGAATTATTTTCGTAACAATTCCCTTTTTGTGAACTTTTTTGTTATTAAACTTTTTTTCAACCCTTTGAATTATGGAGACGAAGGAGACTTATATAGCAGGAGAGAGAGTTGCAGCTGACCAAATTGAAACGTGCTAACTTAGCCGTCTAAGGAACGGGGACGGCACTATTTGCAATTTTTGGTTTGTTTCAGGGCATTTGTGACAATAGGGATCTAAATGGTATCCGATTTTTTTATCCATTGATAATATTGATATTCATGTCCGATGACTACTCGGCCAATGATAATCGGATACAAATATGGTAACACATGTATTTCTTCCGTATCGGTATCCGATTAATAGCCAAATTTTTATACTATATGTATAAATATAATTGTTAAGACATTCGTTTTATATCCGTATTATATCCGAATTTTTTCAAATATGGATAATGATTTTTATTATCCGTATCTGTATCCGTCAACGGCTACCAGATATGGATATAGTTGCACCTATGTCCGATCCGTTTACATCCCTAGTGACAAGGGGTGCTTTGGGAATTTGGTTTGTTATTTGGGGTTCTGTGTAGGTTTTGGTAAAGGTTTAGGGTGTTCACCTAATTTTGACCGACTTAATTAAATAAGTGGGGTTGAGGCGGTTGTGATATTGGCCGCGTCGGTGATGGACATTTGGACATTTTTTAGGGTTGAGAATGAAAAGTTGAAATTTGATTTCTTTTCTTTTTTTCTTCAGATTTCAGATTTTTATTATTTAATGTGGTGCCGATAAGATATGAGGCCAACAGATATTAATGGGTCGGCCCATTTATAGGGGTTTATAGGGGTTGAGTAGATTGAAAATTTTCTCATTGGGTGCGGAGTGGGGGTGCGGGGGGGCGGGGGGGGAGGGGGGGTTGGGCGTGGGGGATAGAGGAATTTCCCCCTTTTTTCCCTTTTGAATACTATTAATGGGTCGGCCCCTTTTTTCCCTTTACTTTTTTTTTATTAATGAAAATGATATTTGATCTATGTATATACGGCATGCTTGGTAGTAGGCCCGGCTAATGAAGCGAATCGACAGCGAATCGATTCGCTTCGTCTCATTACGAAGCGAATAAAATTCACTTCGTGATGACGTGGGCGAATTTGGCGAATCAATTCGCCTTGCCGACAACGAATTGGCGAAACGAGCGGCTTCCCAACTTTTCCTGCCGTGTTTCGTCGTAGTTCACCTTGTCTAACTCACCAACTCGTCTCGTTTCGTCTCGAAAATCGTTACGATTCACCACGAATCGGTAAGACTCACCGATTCGCCTCGTCTAGTTGACCGATCCGCCACGGATTTGCCTCGAACCTGGTCGCCTGCTCGACAAATCGCTTCGCCTCGTCTCGGGTTTGCTTTGCCTCGTCTTGGAATTCCCACGGCTACTAACGGTCGTATCTAAACGAAGCGAGACGAATTTCGATTCGTCTCACCTTGTAACGACTATAAACATGTAAAAAATTCAAACCCCAAGAAAAACCTATAAATATCCCCCAAAAACCCATTTCTTCTCATTCCAAACTCTTTTCTCTTCCAAAAAAAAAAATCATCTCTCTCTAAAATTTTTTAATCTTAATCTCTATTGTTATTTTGGCAATTTCTATCTCTCTAAAAAATAGAAGTTCCGATCTGATTCTCCGACAGTCCGACTTCGAGTTTTCGAAACTCCAAACCTCCGATCGACTCATTCTTCTCAATTTCTTATTTCTTGTTTTTAATTTATTATTTCTAATTTTCTATTTTGGCACTCTTTTTTTTTAACATTTAGTTAAAATACTGATATGAATCCGATACGCATCAAACCCAAATTCATCATTTCAAACAACAAGCGAAAGGATCCACCCATACATCAAGAGAATCTAAAAAATATGCGACTGCTAATAATGTTTGGGATCACTATAAAATTGAATTTAGGGACTATGTTAAATACACCGTTTGCAAATATTATGGTAATACACATAAATACAAGCATAGTGCCGACACCGGTAGTTTGAATAAACATGCAAAAAACCACTAAGAAGCCCCGATTGATTCCTCCACTACACAAACACAAATTGGTTTCGCCAGTCAAAGTCTTTTTCAATATAATCATGATTTAAATGTTTCAAAAATGGTAAGATATGTTATGGCAGATGAACAAGTTCTTGGATTCGGAGAAAGCGCGGGTTTTGAATGGTACATTCAAACGGCGTTGCAATCGGCATTCAAAAGGGTTCTAAAGACTACACTTAAAAGTCGTCGTTTTAGCCTCAGCAATGATGGTAAACAAGTATCAATTGCTGCTCTTATTTTTTTAGATGCCGGTATTTCATTAATTTTTGATGTTTGGACGGATAGAGGGGAACTTTTCTTGATTTGTATTACTGCACATTAGATAGATTCTGACTGATTTTTGCAAAAAACAATTATTTCTTTTAGACAATTTCCTTACCCGAAAAAGTGATTTTCATATAAGTTCTGAAATTAGATCTATTTTAGAAGAATATCATTGTGTAAATAAAAAAATTTCTATTTCTTTCGATAATTCTAACAACAATAATTCTGCTATTGCTGAACTCATTAGGCTATGGAAACCAATTTACAGTGGCCATTTTTTCATATTCGTTGTGCATGTCATATATTTAACCTTGCTGTACAGGATACTTATACCATATGTAATACAAATATTCAAACAATTGAAAATGCATGCAGGTTTATTAAAAGTTCTGGAAAAAGAAAAACTGAATACAAAACTAAATGCCTAGTTGCAGGTGTAAGGCCGTCTCTTAAAAAAGATGTGGTCACTAAGTGAAATAGTACATATGGAATACTTCATACTGCAATAAAGACCGCCGGAATTATTAATAATATGTAAAATGAACAAATGCCTGTAGAAAGCCACTTAACACCCGATCACTGGGCAGTTGCAGATCTTTTTAAAGATTTTCTTATGATTTTTAAAATAGAAACCGAACAATATTTCGCAATTTTATACTCCCACTTCTCATATTCTTGTCTCTGAATTGTATAATATAGCTAATTATTTTGCTTGTCATATCGAAAATCCAGTACTTCACCATCCAATATTTACTATATTAGCTAAGATTTCTAAATATTTTTCTGAAGTTCCAATTTTTTACTATTTATGTTTAGTAGTGGACCCTAGAATTAAATTAGAAGGTTTGGAGGCTCTTTAAACCGGGTTCCACACGGCCATGGGACATGGTGTAGATATTGACGCCTATGTTAGTATCGTTAGAAGTAATTTAGATGAAGTGTTTGATTTGTATGTTGCACGATCTTCTTCTGATAGAACTAGTAGACAACCGCCCTCAACCAGTTCACGTGTTTCGACTCCAGTTTTAGCACTTATTCAACAGAAAAAAGGCAAAATATCCTGTAGCCTCATCAATGTTGTCACGCTGTGCTTCCCAAAATACGGAATACGAGGGGTGATAAGGCCAGCCATACTCCTACGGTCGAGGAAATATCCCGCCGTAGTCACACTTCGGCTTCTAGCATTCGTGGTAATCAGTAATCATAGCACAGGTAATGAGAAATGCAGTCACTAATTCTATCAAAACAGATATAAAACTAAGCAGATAGAGTCAAACGAAATGATAGCGCTGACGTCGCTAATTTAGATGTTTGCCGTTGTCACGACCCGCAGGGTACGGAACGTGACTGGCACTTAAGTTTACGAAACGTCTAAAGACGTCCGTAAAATAAGTAAGCCAAAGCCCAGAAAACAAAACCAATTAAGCAAAAGAGTGAAGAAAACCCAATCAATTGAAAGCGAGTTTATCAAATAAGTCATGTAAAACCCTTTTTAAAAACAATACCAATTTTTCCGAAAATTTCGGCAGAGTCTCCTTTGTAAATACTGGCCCCCAAAATGGGTACAACAAAATATATATGAATCCAACAAAATAGGGCATCCCCAAGCGGGAGCTAGCTCTTCGCCACAAGGCGGTCAAAAATCCCACGCAATATAAAATGACAACAAGCAAAATAATCATAATGAAGCATAAGAAAACAGCATGTCGACTCAAGTGAGCTCGACCCCAAAATACAGCATAAAACTCTACAAATCTCACAGTCTCATCTCTAGGTCAATATACAATAATGCTGGTAGATACAGTAGATGGAGTACACTAGATACAAAGAATATACAAGGTGGTACAAAATAGTAACATAACCCACCTAAGAGCAAAACCTCGAGTCCAAGCAAAGGAGGCAAAAGAACAAGTGCGCCCGCCGCTACTGAACTGACGGAGCGGACCTGCAAAAGACTGTGGCACAACGGGGGTGAGTTGCCAACTCGTGAGTAATAAATAACACCTACAAAGGCTATCGTATGCATGCACACAAGCATCCTAGCATCTAAAATACAGGTATGAATGGGTGCACAAGCAGGTGTGTATACAACATCAGTGTACGAATATGTATGCAACATGAATATCTGAGGTCTCAATAGGTATATATAAGAAACATTTATCTCTTTTTGTTTTTGAAACTCTTTTATAATGCCAGCATAATACTCAAAGAATCGACGAGAACCGGTGTCCAGCAACGACACTCAAAAGCTGTCTCAAATCTCATAAATGTATCTCTGGCCTCAGCCGTCCGGCTGACCCATCTCAAATATCAATATCTCATCATCTAGCGGCCACGGTCGGTATCCTCTGGATATCCGCCGTCCCAAACAGTCACCGGTAGGTAATCCGTCCCCTGCCAGGCTCAACGTCAACACCACATTCCTCTTGCCCCGGGGTACCTTACCGGGCCCACCATGTACCCGTGCCGGTTCCTCCGCTCCTCGACACGGATTTCCAAAACCACAGCAAACTCATGGTGGACGACACTTACATCACTAGAAAACCGCAATTTACATATTTTAAAAATATAAAAAGTTTAGAAATTTTGCGGCTTTCCCCCGAAATCCAGCAATATCATAAAATCTCAAGAAATCCTCATAAGTGCATATATCAGTGATAATGAATGCATATGGTATCAATAATCAAGTTGCGATGTGTGATTAATGGATTAAGCATGAACAATTAATATGATGAAGTACATGCACATGAATAGCAATCCTACGGTTTCATTTTATGGAATTAAAGGCAATAGCACAAGTTTAAGTATCAATTAGTAAAAGGTTTAAATTTAAAGGTTATCTAGTGTGGTGGCATGGCAATTACCAGGGTGTGTGTGTAAGCATGAATAGTGCTCGTGCTGCATATAAAAGCCCTGGCAATGGTGCAGGTGTCCTATAAAATGGTTTCGTATAGGTATGTCAATATAATGCATGGATGCAGCAAATAGTCAAAAGTATTTCACCCCTAATTACTAACATCACTAAGAATCTTGTAAGTTACTAAAACTATCGGGCGGCTTGCGCCATCCAACGATAGTCCCCCGTAGATGTTACATCTACTCACCGGAATCCCTGGCTAGCTGTGTCCAATCACCGCCTTCCCCTTTCGCGCCGCGTCTGACGTCTCCGCGACCGAACCTGGAATTTACATCAATACCAAACATAAGGTTACTTATCAAGAACGACGCAAAACCCAACGAAACTACTAAAGTTCACTAGCTAGGTACAACGTGCACAAAGTGCGCGGAACACACGCGAAAATCGCAAAAACTGCCAAAAAACGCCGATTTGGTCGCCCGGCAAAACTAAAACCCGACTACCCAAAAATCCGCACTCACGCATCCTAAACGTCATAGGAGATGCTAAAAACATCCCCAAGGTATCACAAATAATTCACCAATTAATTTTAATAAAAACCTAGTAAGCACAAACTAGCAATTTTGGTGCGAAAATCGAAAATTAGCGATACGGTTATCACAATCCAACCACACAACAAGCAATCTACAAACACTATAATTACAACACATTAGCAAAGATTCAAAACCTATTTTCCATAAACAACCATTACTTGAATTATATAACCTAACAATTCTTAATCCAAACTATATAAGAAAACCTTAAATTAACACTAATTTATAACTCAATTAGCAAGTTAACCTTCTAGATTAGGTTAGCAAAACAACTAGATAACAAATTAGATTTAATCAACTAAATAATGGTTTCTAAACCCTAATTCAACTCATTAATCATGCTTCACAACCCATTTTCCATACATAAACCCTTTCTAGATTTTGGTAAATTAGCAAACTTAATGCAATTTCACACAAGTTTAACATAGAATAGGTTAATAGGAAGCCGCTTAAGCAAGGTAACCATATAGATTAGTTAAGTAACAACTAGATTAACTACAAAACAATTCAATTAACTATCATGGCTTCAAAAACCCTAGTTTAATACAAACTATTGTTTTATAAACTAGATTAGAAATTAGTTAATCTTTTAACACTAAAACCATATACTTAAAGGAATTTAGCCAAAAGAAATTAACTTGATAGAAATTATACCTCAATTTGAGATCTAGCAAGAATAAATTTGCTCCAAATGATGGCCTCAAGCATCAAGATCCAAGCTAGGGGGGTGAAGGAAAAGAAAGATGAAGGATGGTTTTAATTGCAAGCTTTAATTTCCAATTTTTCTTTTGAATTAAACTTGAAGAAATTTGGAAGAAATGGAAGGAAAAGAGATGAAGGGGAGGGGAGCAGGTTTCGGCAGTAAAGGAATGGGGGGGGGGGGAAGTGTGTGTGTGTACTATGTTATATCTTTTCCTTTCTAAGTCAACACCCATCTTTAATTAATCTAAAAAAGAAACCAACCCATAACATTCATCATATGAATTGAAATGGAGCAATGGAGGGGGGAAACCTGCAGGTGGGCTCGGCCCAAAGGAGAAAGGGAAAATATGAGAGGTGGTAAAAAGGAAAACAAGCAAAAGAAGCCCCCCACAAATTCATATTTGCAAGCTTAGGTTTAATTAATTATATTTTTGTTTTCCATAATAGAAATTAGTAAAAACTTAAAATAAAATACTCAAAATTTATGTTACCACTAGATTTTAATTAACATAATTTTAAAGATTAAAATTAGCCCGGAAAAATTTGTATTTATTGCTAAATTAATGTATTTTCTTACCGGCTTAAAATAATATTAAAAAATTGAAAAATTAGGGAAAATTTTTAAACGACCAGAATTTCATAAGTAACTCATTACCTACTAAAAATAAGCAATTACCTATCCATTTTAGGTATAATTAGCCCTAAACTGCAAAATAACGAGAAAGACGGTTTTCGGAAAAATACCGAATTTTCACCGATTTTCAGTAAAACACCAAAACGACTTTTCAAGACGCTACAGCCGTATCCTCAAGGTAAGACAGATCCTGATCCGAGCTAAGTCCACTTCTCACTCTGAGCATGCATACTCAGGTCGTCAGGGCGACACAATAGCAATATATACATATATAATATGTGCAACAATGATAAATATAAAGCACTAAGCGTAGAGTAATGACGCGAGTATGAAATAACTGATACATGTAACGATAAAACAGGTGTATCAGATCAGTAATCAATGCAATGTCCATGCAACTAAAACTATCAGTCTCTAAGTCTCAATGTCCAAGTCACTAAACTTATCGTCGGTTCAAGTGTGAGCGTCAACCACCGCAGGAGTATCCCCAACCCAAGGGTAAGCCCCAGTGACAAGGGAACACGGGCCTGAATCACGATCAGTAAGAATCAGAAACACGATCAGTACAACTCCCGAAATCATGAAATATGCCAGCAGTAGGACTTCTGAGATTCCGTTGATCGAACTCGCACTCAAACTATCCCACACCTCGCAGTCTACATCAAACACTGATCATGAATCTAAATATTAGTCTCTCCATGACAAGTCTATGCGAGAACTGGAGACAGGGTCTCCATCAGGCATATCTCGACTGGTATCCAAGATAAATGGACAGTGCTCAATATCTTACCTATGACACTAATATAAGTGCTTCCATATCTGTTCTATAACAGTTATAGTTACACTTATATATGCCCCATAAGCACTGACAATGCAATAATTAACTGGTTCCGCTGATTATGTACAAGTACGTATCACTTCTATTATTCAATCACGGTTTTACACTAACGTATTTGCCACAATCCAATCACTAACATTTATCACTTTGTAATGTAACACGGTCACTAGGATATCTATACAAATGAATACTATTTACTATGGTATAACCGTCATACAACATAATGGGGATACAGTATTTATTTTCAGCCTTCGTTTGCTGGAATCGGAATAGTTGAGAACAAAGTGGCGAACGGGTGCGTAAATGCACTACTGAATACATATGAGCAACCCGTGTCGGTTGAATTAGAAAAATCACATAAAATCACACGTGCATAATTTGGTGAAACAATATAAAAGTATAAATAGTGTATTAAATTATCTCTACAGCAAAATTAGTTTTGAGTCAATCGGGTTTCAGATTTGCGAGTTATGGTCATTCCATTTTAAGTGTTCTCTGCTGGAAATTTAATTTCTGAACTGGAAGTCCGTTTCGTAACACGTTCTACTCCCCGTTGGGATCATAATTAGGCGACGTTACAGTTAGATAATATTTAGATTTATCTATTATATTTCCAACGTATCAGAGGGATCAATAATATCCACTGTACGCAGGGAGATATGCACTGTCTAAGGTTAAGATATACATTCTGGTTCTGCACGAAACTGCAGCACACATTGATGGTTTAAAAGGTGTTATAAATATCAAACGACACTGGAATGCAATGAGACCAGCACCGTTAGAAATATAATTCAATCCTCCATGTTTCCATGTATGGTTCCTCACACTTGCGAGCTTAAACAGTGAAAAGTATGCGTTCTAAAAACGGGTAAAGGCAGAGATTCTTGCTCTGTACTGCAGTCTAGAGCCATGAATTGCCTCAGTTTTCGTTGTTATAACTTTTTAAAATTCAGATATCAACTATAAGATACTGTAGGTTTATCTGTTGGCTTCGATATGAGCCCTAGAACATTAGGTTACAAGTTGCATTCAGTTTAATATAGAGTTTAGAACGTGGCATGTGCGGTGAATTCCATATTTAACGTCGCCTTTTTGGGGGCGTCGTTACATAATATAACTTCACTATTTTCAACCCAAATTCCTACATGATGTTTTTTATCAGCAAACGGATCTATCTATAACAAGTTCTGCCATTTTAACATGAGCTTTTGCATAAGGTTCGCATCGAACATCTAAGTTAAGTATTCGATTAGTGATCGAACGTTCGTTTTCTTTAACTAAACCAATACGGTTTGATTCTACGATTTCCATATGATCGTTATCACTGGGTTTTAGACTCGTTTATCTTTCAACTCTAAGCGACTATTTGTTATAGTTTTTTATGAAAACACTAAGGTAATTTTCGATGTAAAATAACTATATATGTTAATCTAATTTTTCTTCATATAGCATGTAAGTAAGTGAGGACACTTGCCTGACGTTGGCTATCCAGCGCACCGTGGCGACGGTACGAGGCAGCGGCTGCAAGGGAAGTCGGCAGCAATGACACGGGTGTTCGATGGAATGCCGGCAGGGCTTTATGCTCGGCTTCGAAGATGGCGAAATGGCGACACGAGGCAGCGGCTCAACACAGCAAGGAGGTTGTGGGGCAGAGATGGCGACGGCGATGAGCTCAAACGGTGCAGGCAGTGATGGGTGGCAGCTCGGGCTCAGGTTTGTGGTGCTGGAGTCAAGGATGACTAGGGAGTGTTGGGAACTCGACGGCGGCACTAAGGGCTTCTCGTTGATGGATCATGAAGGAAGTATGGTCGTCGGAGATGGAGGAAGGAGGTTTGGGGGTGCAGTGATTTAGGTTCGGGTTTTGGGAGCTTGGTGCAAGGCTTATGGGGGGTCTTTCACCGAGAAATTCCTCCTCCTCTAGAGAATTGAATTCTCTTTTTTCTCTTTTTCTTTTGTTTCTCAAAGCTTATGGGGGGTCTTTCTCTGTTCTCTCCTCATCTTCTTGCTCCTATTTATACAAGAAGAACAAGAATCAATTTGTTAAGAGAATCACTCATTGAGAGATCACAATTGATTCCATGATCTTTTAGATCAATCGGTGAATTTTATTCACCGTTGGATTTTTTAATCCAAAGGCTCTCTGTTTAACAGAGAAGATTTCTCATTTTTTTTAACCAAATTAGGAAATATTTTCTTAAGATAGAATTTTATTCTATAAGACAATCACCGTTGGATCTTTGATCCAAAGGTTTTTCGCTTAACAACAGAGAAGGTGTTTCTGTTTTACTGAAGATCGGGGATAAATTTCCCATATATATAGAATTTAATTTTATCAGATGGTTTAGAAAGATTTAAGGAAATATTTTCCAAATAGGATTTTGATCCTTTTATTTAGAATTTAATTCTATCAGCTTGGAAGGTGTTTATGAACACTCACATGTAGGACGTGACCCCGACGGAGTTAAAATTGTTTGCTTATATGCAACAGCCTAAAAAGGGTATCACGTGTTAACACGTGAGCTTCTTTGGCCTGCTATTTGTTTTAATATGGAGCCTATATACTTTGTATTTAGATGCTCACGTGCTTACACGTGATGCTCAATTTCAGCCTGTCAATTGTTTAAACACAGCGCATATAATCTTTGTATATAGGCGCTCACGTGTGGGCACGTGAGGCTCCATTAGTGGGGAATTTTCTCCATCCCCTTTTCTTTTTTTTATAAGGGAACAAATGCTCCCCAGCGTTGTTCTCACGTGTCTTGCACGTGAGTGCAACGCTGTCACTGTCACGTCCCGCTTCCCAAAAGAAGGAGAAGGATGACGTGGCATGGTCCGCAACCTAACTGTATTGAAGGTGGTCTATTCAATACAGTTACGTTAAGCGTATGAATATTTAACATGCATCATGTGTACCAAAACAAAAATAATAAAAGCGAAAGGCATTTATTTCCATTAACCAAACTTTATTACATCCCAAAAGAAAGAGTAAAATAAACTAAGTAGTTTAATTACATCGAGGAGAAACAAAAGCCCTAAACATGTGGGCAAACAACAAAAATTAAAACTAGCTAATCTTCCATCGTCCAGTCTGCATAATCTTCGTAAGCTGGCTTCACACCTTGATCCTCGCCATAATACTCATTCTTATCTGACGGACATTGCAAAGATAGAGGAAGAAAAGGAAGGTCCGTCAGCGAGTTATACTCGGGTAGGATTGCTTCATAAGAAAGTAAAGGAATAGAAACGAACATGTGTATATAATGAATATGATGTACATGTGTATAAAGGTATGATGTTATATACAAATTAGATCTGTGAATATGAGTAGGTTGTGTGAGGTATATGTTTGGTAAAGGTTCAAGTCAAGTCAAACGGATATTCAGTCTAAAAGTTAGATCAGGTTAAACAAGGTGTGTATGGATGGAACTGACGGGTGAACATACCCGTATCCTTGAGGTATCCCATGACTAGCTGGAAGCAGTATGAGCTGGTGCTCGTGCCTGGGATGGCAATCAATGTGGTAGCGTGAATATCCCCGAAAGGTGTCCCATGACTACGATGGAGCTTTGTCTAGCGTGAATATCACTCAAGTGCACATGTATTACCACCCTTCAGTTCCATAATAAACAACAAGTCTAAACTGGTAAAATATCCACATCCAAGATACTGAATAACTCGTGTCTCAGAAAGAAAGGTAGATAAGATAACAGGTAGGTATAGCATATGATGTGAGTTTGGTGTTGAGTATCAATAGGTATTGTAAACGTTTTAGTTTGTTAAATAAGGGTCCGGATACTCGCGATTATTCCGTTATGGCCATGGAACAACAACTGGGGAAGTGAAATGTACCGTTTCACTTCCCGGGATCATGATCGAGTAGTAGGGGAATCCGAGTTCCGAATCTCCTTGCCTAATCAAACTATCCATCCCCGTGGTTCAGTATAAAGGTTTTGACGAATTAGAGTTAGTGCGTATAACTCTAGGCATGGAATTTCCACATTGTATAGTCGTCCACACTTTGGACTGTTCACCCGGAATATCGGGATCTTCATATTTGTATAGTCGTCCACACTTTGGCCTGTTCACCCGGAATATCGGGATCTTCATATTTGTATAGTCGTCCACACTTTGGCCTGTTCACCCGGAATATCGGGATCTTCATATTTAGTATTCCATACCTAGGTCCGCGCATTCTAACCCTAACCGTATCATGTTTTGTATATGTCATGTTGTCATAAACTGGAAATTTAAAAGGTATTGATCTCGTTTAAAATGGCCTTCCACAACAACTCGTTTTATTTTCTAAAGTTCGTAAAGTAATTCGTGTCATATTAGGGAATGCTCAGTAAAAAGAATAATAGTGTTTAATTATCGTTTATCACTTCTAAGAAAAACCATGAGATTTGGGATATTTATCATTTTGAAAAAAACATAATGTTTTATGGAAAAATATCCTTTCGATAAAAGGTTGTGATGTTTATTTGAAAATCTTTTGCAAGAGATTTTTATAAGGACAAGTTGCAAGAGGTTTTTTATTTGAAAAACTAGACTGCTCCTAACTGTTTCAAAAGGGCATGTTGTGAGATCCTCAAATCGCCTCTTCACCGCCAATTGTGATCAGGTAAGCACAAATAAGGAAAGGAGGGATCCGCTCACGAATCACCGTGAGACGGGCCTTTTAAAATTACCTTTCCCACTTGTTTAGCCTAGGCACCACAAAATCTAGTTTAGATAAACGACCGATGCCTACAACCTTTTCTTTGTCCTAGATTGGTGTTATTTGAAAATTTCCTTTTAATAAGGTACTAAATATTCCTTTTGAAAAGATATCGTTATACGGATTATGATCCTTGTGGAAAATGGCCTTTCAATAAAGGTCGAGGTATTTAAATGAAATTAATAATTTTATGAAATTATAGTGTTTTAGATTCGGGGTAACGTTTTAGAAAATACGTTCGTTTTGGAAAAACCATAAGCCGTTATTTAAATTTAGTATTTTCTTCTTTAAAAAGATTGAAGGGGGTTTAACAACATTGTAGTAGTTGATGAAAAAGTGTAAGTAAAATATATGTATGTCGTATCTAAAATATTTATTTCACATATCTTATCTCTTATGGATATTTTAAACAAATATAATACTTTAATTAAATGAGGGTATTTTGTGGAAGTAACCTATTTCGAGATCATTTTGATAGTATGGGTAAGTGTGGGTATATCAGAGGTGAATTGATAATTCATGGGTTATGACATTAAGTATATCAGATTCCAGGTAGTATGAGAGTGCAATATATTTTTGTGTGCAGAGGAAATTAAACACCGTTTTAAAACATGGGTTAACATTATCATTATTGAGGGTACAAGTGTAAGTCGATGTTCAACACCCCAATACTTGTGGGGAGGCGGAAATATGAAAAACGATCTTGTTCTTTGGTTAAACATCGAATAACTGTATGAATCGTTTGCTAAACAATACTTAACAAAACCTATCCACCCGAGAACCCTAATCCAAGCTATAACCTCTAAACTTGAGGTTACTTAGTTTCTCTAGTTGCTAAATAGAGTAGCTAAGATGATGTAGAGATAGGTTATGGAGTAATTAGTCTTTCCTAATCCCTGTTCTCAACTCATGAGGGGTAGGATTAGGCTTTGGTGAAGGAGAGAGAACTTGAAGAGAGAGAGTGAGAAGATGATAATGATAATTATCTTAATAATGAAATAGCTTCTCACTTGATATATGAAACATAATGAATAAAAAGAAATGAATAATATGAGATTATTCATCATGTTTCATTAATGCAAGTGGGTGATTCATCATGTGAGTCATTAAGCATTTAATGATGCATTAATGATATGATGAATCACTCACAATGAGTCACTAAATCATTAAATGAAAATGCCGCCTCTTCCTCCAAGTCATCATCTTCTAGAAGCTTCTCGGAAAATTACGAGAACGCCCCTCCAATCCGTGAAAACACGAAAAAACTTTAGACTGTACAAATCCAATAACCTGATACTAGAATCTGACTTAAACCAAAGCCGGCTAGTAAAAACTGTCCGAATGTCGTACGTGCGTTTAAACACGTATGCGTCCGAACCTTTGTCGTAAAACCATACGACCTCTATATCTTTTCGCCTGGGTTTGGGAAATCTCTGTGTGGGACTCTAAAGACTCGACTACTACGCTGGCAGTGGGTTTAACCACAGACCGCAAGCGGCACTAGCTGTACGTAACGGTCCCCAGGTAGTTGTCGATAAGAAAGCCGATGAGGTAACCCATCTGAAATCCTACTGAGCCTGTCCGTGACAATATCCGCGCAGTCCGGTCTGTTCGTCTAAGAGTATCGCATGTATGGTCTAGGGAGGTAGTGGACGTCAGACCCCTAATAACCGTACATGTCGTGTCGGTATGGCTCTATCACCATCCGAGAATCTACTGATCAATCTATCAGTAATTCTCAATCAGCCCTAGCCAGGGACTTATGGTAATGACCAACCGATCACCGTGCGATATCAACTCCCTATACCGGGAGAGACGAATCCCTAACAGTCACTCACTGCCTCCACGTGGCTCGGGACTGTGCCCAACTAAAACCTGTTTGCACGACTCCTTTGAATCGTGGTAGGGTAATAATCAAAGCACAGTGGGAACTCACACGAGACAAATGATGACCTTAAGTCAACGGACTATCTGCACACATGTCACCTGAGAACTGCTATCTGACGTTAGGTATAATACCATCCAGTCAGTTCTCGTTGAGTCCTGTCCGGTAGATACTCACACCCAGTGAGCATCTGTATACAATCTTAGGTGTACTCCACCAATGGCTGCGGGACCAGTCCATCGCCCCTCCTCAGGGTCTAGATATGTATACACTAGTCTACTCCGGAGTATCGATGCCCAATCTCGATACTCCTGCGACCAGGGATATCTAAGGGTGTGCCTATTGACTATCCAGCTCCCACTAGTATGACTGCCATCACAACGCCGGTAGTCAGACAAACACCCTATGGGCTTTATCAACATATATATATATATAGACACCAAGTAAAATATATCATACGTTAAGATAAAGACAAACCAAATAGCGTACTATCATATCAAGCAAGACTGTCATGTACATACATATCCCAAGCATCCTATACAATGTAGGCCTCTAGGGCATATATATCCAACAATCTCCCACTTGCACTAAGGCCTATAATTGGCGCAATGAGTACCCACTGTCTCTACCGGATCCAGTTGTTGGCATATCGCATGCCCAACATCTCAAACAGCCTCTCGAACTGAACTTGAGGGATGGCCTTGGTGAATGGATCTGCCGTGTTGTCTTTTGTGTCCACTCTCTGTATCTCGATCTCCCGACGATCCACGATCTCCCTGATCAGGTAAAACCGCCTTAAGATATGCCTGGATTTCTGATGGGACCTTGGTTCCTTCGCTAAAGCTACAGCGCCATTGTTATCTCAATACAAAGGTATTGGATTGGCAATGGACGGAACCACCTGAAGTTCAGAAATGAACTTCCTCATCCAGACAGCCTCTTTTGCGGCTTCACTAGCAGCTATATACCCAGCCTCCATAGTTGAGTCTGCGATGGTATCCTGTTTGGAACTCTTCCAACATACCGCCCCTCCATTGAGGGTAAACACAAAAGCCGAAATGGATTTAGAATCATCTTTGTCACTTTGGAAGCCGGAGTCGGTAAAAGCCTCAACCTGGAGGTCCCCATTACCGTAAATCAAGAACATCTCCTTAGTTCTTCTCAGGTACTTGAGAATGTTCTTTACCGCTATCCAATGTTTCTCACCTGGGTCAGACTGATACCTGCTCACCATACTAAGTGCGTGAGCTACATCCGGTCTGGTACATAACATCGCATACATTATTGATCCTACCGCCGAAGCATAGGGTATAATGCTCATGTGAGCCCTCTCTTCATCAGTCTTTGGAGACATCTCTTTGGAGAGGGTGATTTCGTGACAAGCGGGTATATTGCCACGCTTGAAATCTTCCATACTAAATCTCTTTAGTATGGTGTCAATATACCTGGACTGTGAAAGTCCCAACATTCTATTAGAGCTATCACGATGGATCTTAATGCCCATAATGTATGATGCATCTCCCAAGTCTTTCATAGAGAATTTCTGTGACAAGAAGAGCTTTACTGATTGTAGCATAGGGATATCATTCCCTATTAGTAGTATATCGTCGACGTATAAAACGAGGAAGACTACTGCTCTTTCTACAATCTTCCTATAAATACATGGTTCATCTACATTTTTGATAAAGTCAAACTCTTTGACTGTCTCATCAAAGCAGATGTTCCAACTCCGCGATACTTGCTTTAATCCATAAATAGATTTAAGCAACTTGCAGACTCTTCCGCTGCTCCCACTGTCTAAGAAACCTTCTGGTTGATCCATGTAAACACTCTCTTCTAAATGTCCATTTAGAAAAGCCGTTTTTACGTCCATCTGCCAGATTTCATAGTCATGGAAGGCAGCAATCGCAAGCAGGATCCGAATGGATTTAAGCATAGCTACAGGTGAAAAGGTTTCATCATAGTCCAATCCTGGTCTTTGACGAAAACCTTTTGCTACGAGTCTAGCTTTGTAGGTTTCCACTTGTCCAAATGCACCAATCTTCTTTTTGAAGATCCATTTGCATCCAACTGGTTTTACTTCAGGAGAAGCAACTTCTAAAGTCCATACTTTATTGGTGTACATGGATTCCATTTCGGATCCCATAGCATCCAGCCATTTCATCGAGTCACTACTCGTAATAGCCTGCTGAAAATTAGTAGGCTCATCATCATCGATGATGCAATCCTCTCGATCCCCTTCAAGAAGAAAACCATAGTATCTTTCAGGAGGATGAGAAAGTCTACTAGATCTGCGGAGTGGCATTGGTTCGTCATATTCTATTGAAATCTGAGATTCTTCTAAGTCCTCAGTAGCAGTTTGAGGTTCTGGAATTTCTTCCAGTTCTACCGCGCTCCCACTAATTTCTTTTGCAAGAAATTCGTTTTCTAAGAAGACAATGTGGTGAGAGACAAACACCTTTTGTTCTTCAGTGTGGTAGACCATATACCCCCTTGAATGCTTGGGGTATCCTACAAACTTGCACAAAACCGATCGTGCCTCGAGCTTGTCCGGATTATGCTTTTTAACATATACCGGACACCCCCATATCTTGATATACTTGAGATATGGTCTCTTCCCGCTCCACATTTCATATAGAGTGGTAGGCACAGACTTAGTCGGAACTCTATTTAATAGGTATGCTGCTGATTCTAGAGCAAATCCCCAGAAGGAAAGTGGCAACTCAGCACTACTCATCATTGAACGCACCATATCTAATAGCGTGCGATTCCTCCTTTCTGATACACCATTATGCTGAGGTGTATAAGGCGGAGTAAGCTGAGAGAGAATTCCATTCTCTTTTAAGTATTCAAGGAAACTGGTACTTAAGTATTCTCTACCTCGATCAGATCGAAGTGTCTTGATGCTTTTACCAGTCTGTTTCTCTACTTCATTTTTATACTCCTTAAACTTCTCAAAGGCCTCGGATTTATGCTTCATTAAGAACACATGTCCATACCTAGAGAAGTCATCAGTAAAAGTGATGAAGTACGAGTGACCACTTCGTGCATGCGTAGACATCGGACCACATACATCACTGTATACAAGTCCCAAGAGTTCAGTGGCTCTTTCTCCGTGTCCGGTGAACGGAGATTTGGTCATTTTTCCTTTGATACATGATTGACAAGTTGCATATAATGAATATTCAAATGAATCTAAATATCCATCTTTATATAACTTAGTCAACCTTGTTTCATTTATATGACCAAGTCTACAATGCCATAGGAAGGCTTGATTCGAATCTGGAGCCTTTCTTTTATGCGTGTTTTGAATATACAAAATTTGAGGTTGATTAAGTATGTATATGCCGTTTTCCAGTGTGCCATACCCAATCAGTTCTTGATTTAGGTGAATGTTCATAACATTTCTTTCAAGCGCAAAACTATATCCTTCATTCGATAACAAAGATATTGATATAATATTACACAACATACTGGGAATACAAAAACAGCTGTACAACACCAAAATGTGTCCACTAGTCAACCCTAGGTGATATTCCCCTATTGCAATTGCATCTACATGCATTCCATTGCCCATCCGGAGAGTCATATCACCTGTCCCCAGCACTCTACTATTTATCAGATCCTGCAATGAATTACAGATATGAGAACCAGAACCGGTATCAAGTACCCATGATGTAGAGTTAACTGAAAGACAATTTTCGATTACAAACACACCTGAAGTTGAAGCAACTACTTGCTTCATGTCCTTGGCTTTGAAGGCCTGACAATCCTTCTTCCAGTGCCTTTGCTTGTGACAATAGAAGCACTCGTTCTTTTCTGTCTTCACCCTTCCTGCCTTGTTCGTTCCCTGCACCTTCTTGACCCCACCTTTCGGTTTGGTGGCTTTCATCTTCTTCTTCCCTTTAGCTTTCGCTTTAGATTTAGAAGAAGATGATTGGCCAACATACAGAACTGGGGTCTTCTCCTTTTTCAAGGAGGTCTCTGCTACCCTCAACATATTGAGGAGCTTTGGAAGATCCGCTTCCATTTCATGCATGTTGAAGTTCAGCACGAACTGAGAGAAGGTGTGGGGAAGGGACTGCAAAATCAAGTCGATATACAAATCGTTCTCTAGCACGCATCCCAGGTTTGCGAGTTCCTCAATGAGGATGATCATTTTGAGGACATGCTCTCCTACAGGCGATCCTGGAGCTAACCTCATCTGGAAGAGTTTCTTTGAGGTTTCGTACCTCGCGATACGTGAGTGCTCTCCATACAACTCTTTGACATGGAGAAAGATGGATACAATATCCATACTCTCGTGCTGTTTCTGGAGTTCATTGTTCATGGACGCCAGCACAATACACTTAGCTCGCTCACAATCTAGATCCCAGGTTTTGCGGACTTCCTTGTCCACAACTGAGAAATCTGGTCCAGGGATAAGGGGAGAAACAGCGGTGGTAACATATGCTACTTTGTCATAAGTCAGTGCAATATTGACGTTCCTTAGCCAATCTTAATAGTTCTGCCCGGTCAGTATATTTTTTCGAGTAATAGTTTTAATCCAGTCATGGTAGCTGCCAGAGAGAGAGAAAAGAAAACACTCAGCATATGCTCTTGCAAGTTTAGATTGGTTTATTAATTTATCTAAACAGGATGGCTCCCACTGTTTCCTCAAATCCTTCTTCAAAACCTAAAAGAAGAACTAGTCAGGATTTAATCACACGTCACAATACTTGCTTAACCTTTCAGCCAGGCTAGTGTTGGTACTTCGAGGGAGGTTTTCCAACGCTTTCGCGAAGTTCCTTAATTAAATAACCTCTTTTCCCTGGAGGCGTAGCCCCTCTAACACCTTTCTAGTTACCTACTTGGTTTATAGCATTGATTGTTAAGTGAGAAAAATTCCCGAGAGTAATCCTACTCATCAGTGGGATCGGGATCCAACTATCATTGCATGATGCCCTAGATGGAAGCCACTCTAGTCACCACACTCCAGAAGGTATGCTAAATCTGCAAGTTTCCTTTATGTTTGAAACTCCCGATGTGATTTTTACCCCAAGCTCTTATAGACCTTGACGTAGGCCAACAAGTCATAAGACGCAAGTCAAGTTCTACCCGTCGTTGTCCTGATCAATTTAAGTACATCGTACAAGCCCTTGATGTAGGCCAACAAGGTGTACGTCTGTATTAAACTAATGCATCTATCTATGCAACAAATAGGCACACACACTGCTACCATACACTATGCCTTGACGTAGGCCAACAAGCATAGCATGAAAACGATGTGCTGTCTATCTGAAACGACGGAGGGTTACGGCTGGTTTTTGGCAAAAAACCGTTAACGTAATGAACTTGATATGATCGAAGGAACAGAGATAGCTTTTATTTAAAAGGAGTGGTTTAAGCTCCGCATTTAAAATTTGCTTTTTCAAGAAAACCGAGTGGTTTTAGAAATTGTTCCAACAATTCAGTTTAGGTTTTATTTTCTTTGCATTAATAATAATGCGTCCCATCATTTAACCTATCATTACAGATAACAACGAAAATACAACATCCTCTTATGCCATCCGCATTCGCCACGGGGTTCCGTCATCACCCGTTAGGTTACTTAACTAACGACAGAGCGGGGGCTGGGCTAGCGCGGGTGTAAAACATAAGCGACGTCTAAATAGCTATCATATATAGATATTGTACATTCGTCAGACGCAATAATAGGCATTCCAGATCACAGATAAACAATATTGGATTTGCAAGCAATCCGCATTTCTTTTGAGCCTGCAATGAAAGACGGATTACACAGTTGTGATGAATAGCCATTTTCCCACCCCAGACCCCTACGGGTACGGCAAACTACCCGCCAAGTACCAGAAGTGAAGCGGTCTGCCTCAACACTTTAAAATACCCGGTAGTTTGTGCACCCCACCTTGGGTCTATCCTAGGAGCAAAAACAGTAAAAAGAAATAATACAACGGTGGCTACAACCGCAACCTGGATGTGCCCCGCAAAATAATATTACAACTTATTACATTTACATCAAATGAATAAATACAATAACCCATCACAAAACCCGGCTAATCGCCACAACAGTCCAATACAGTTTATATACACAAACAGTTATATTTCACATCACAGATATGTGCAACCCCCTGCCAACCGATATACTAGCAGTTAGGGGAGGTTTACGAACACATAAAACATTTCACAGATATAATCAAACATGCAAATACCGTATAATTTCGATCGATTAAACACATTTAATTTAGCTCCAATACTTCTCTGTAAATCTGAAACCTGAGCAAAAATTAAAAATTACCAGAAAATACCAAATATCACAGAGAACCCACACAGGAAATTTGGGCTGAATCGGCCACAACTCGGCCGCGGAATCGCGGCGGATCGGTGGGATCGGCCGCGGTTCCGCGGCGCTTTGGCCTATTTAGGAGCCCAATTTTCTTAGGTGTTCTTATACTTTCATTTAGGTCATTCTGAAGGTCCCTGAAAATTTTTTGGACCTCATTTAAAATTCGACAGAAACTTCATGATATCGGGGTTTTTCCGGTTTGTTTTTTCGTTCAAAATTCATACAATTTTGCAAGTGTGTTAATTATTGTTTAGTTAGGCTCTGATACCACTGTAAGTCGATGTTCAACACCCCAATACTTGTGGGGAGGCGGAAATATGAAAAACGATCTTGTTCTTTGGTTAAACATCGAATAACCGTATGAATCGTTTGCTAAACAATACTTAACAAAACCTATAGAGTTCTAAACCACTATGTTAAGAGATTATACCAAACGGTTCTAGTCCTTCTTCCTTGTGTTATCTACGGCCTCTTTGGATCTCCACGTCCTCCTCGGCTTCCTTCCATGATAGACGATCCACCCGAGAACCCTAATCCAAGCTATAACCTCTAAACTTGAGGTTACTTAGTTTCTCTAGTTGCTAAATAGAGTAGCTAAGGTGATGTAGAGATAGGTTATGGAGTAATTAGTCTTTCCTAATTCTTGTTCTCAACTCATGAGGGGTAGGATTAGGCTTTGGTGAAGGAGAGAGAACTTGAAGAGAGAGAGTGAGAAGATGATAATGGTAATTATCTTAATAATGAAATAGCTTCTCACTTGATATATGAAACATAATGAATAAAAAGAAATGAATAATATGAGATTATTCATCATGTTTCATTAATGCAAGTGGGTGATTCATCATGTGAGTCATTAAGCATTTAATGATGCATTAATGATATGATGAATCACTCACAATGAGTCACTAAATCATTAAATGAAAATGCCACCTCTCCCTCTAAGTCATCACCTTCTAGAAGCTTCTCGGAAAATTACGAGAACGCCCCTCCAATCCGTGAAAATACGGAAAAACTTTAGACTGTACAAATCCAATAACCTGATACTAGAATCTGACTTAAACCAAAACCGGCTAGTAAAAACTGTCCGAATGTCGTACGTGCGTTTAAACACGTATGCGTCTGAACCTTTGTCGTAAAACCATACGACCTCTATATCTTTTCGCTTGGGTTTGGGAAATCTCTGTGTGGGACTCTAAAGACTCGACTACTACGCTGGCAGTGGGTTTAACCACAGACCGCAAGCGGCACTAGCTGTACGTAACGGTCCCCAGGTAGTTGTCGATAAGAAAGCCGATGAGGTAACCCATCTGAAATCCTACTAAGTCTATCTGTGACAATATCCGCGCAGTCCGGTCTGTTCGTCTAAGAGTATCGCATGTATGGTCTAGGGAGGTGGTGGACGTCAGACCCCTAATAACCGTACAAGTCGTGTCAGTATGGCTCTATCACCATCCGAGAATCTACTGATCAATCTATCAGTAATTCTCAATCAGCCCTGGCCAGGGACTTATGGTAATGACCAACCGATCACCGTGCAATATCAACTCCCTATACCGGGAGAGACGAATCCCTAACAGTCACTCACTGCCTCCACGTGGCTCGGGACTGTGCCCAACTAAAACCTGTTTGCACGACTCCTTTGAATCGTGGTAGGGTAATAATCAAAGCACAGTGGGGACTCACACGAGACAAATGATGACCTTAAGTCAATGGACTATCTGCACACATGTCACCTGAGAACTGCTATCTGACGTTAGGTATAATACCATCCAGTCAGTTCTCGTCGAGTCCTGTCCGGTGTACTCACACCCAGTGAGCATCTGTATACAATCTTAGGTGTACTCCATCAATGGCTGCGGGACCAGTCCATCGCCCCTCCTCAGGGTCTAGATATGTATACACTAGTCTACTCCGGAGTATCGATGCCCAATCTCGATACTCCTGCGACCAGGGACATCTAAGGGTGTGCCTATTGACTATCCAGCTCCCACTAGTATGACTTCCATCACAACGCCGGTAGTCACACAAACACCCTATGGGCTTTATCAACATATATATATAGACACCAAGTAAAATATATCATACGTTAAGATAAAGACAAACCAAATAGCGTACTATCATATCAAGCAAGACTGTCATGTACATACATATCCCAAGCATCCTATACAATGTAGGCCTCTAGGGCATATATATCCAACAACAAGGAATAGGCATGCACAAATATTATAACAATATTTTAAATAGAGGGTTGATGATTAGAAGTTGGAACTAGGTTACTGAGAAAAGAAGAAGGCGACAGAAAAAAGGGGAGAGAAGCGGATCCTACCTTTTGTTTGAGTTAGACGTAGACGATTGAAGACATAGGTTTGTGCAAAACTCCTCAAAAGCTCCACGCCCCGATTTTTCCTCGGCGATTGGGTGGAGCCGTAGCATCGGCGTCGTTGATACGAAGGCGCTGATATTTTTTCAGAATTTTTGGAGTTCTGAGGTGTGAGAAATTAGTGTTTGAAGTGCCTATTTATAGGGTTTTTCCAATAACCATAAAATCCAAAATATCGGTTAAAATCCCATCAAAATCCGCGCTGCCAATGATTTGCGAATCATCTGTTGATGATTGCGCCCGCCGCCTCTGCTTCGTGGCCATTGGATCTTGATCCAACGGCCGAGATCGCGCCGTTGAGCCGACCGCCGCCTGCTACGTGTCGCCACGCGTTACGCGTGCGTCTGCGTGTGGAGACCACGCGTTTTCGCGTGGTCCCTACCACGTAGGCCGCCGCGAGGCTCTGGGCCGTTGGATCTTTTGATCCAGCGGTCCAGGTTAAAAGGAATTTAAATATATATATATATATATATATATATAAAATAATATTCTGTTTATTATTTTAAAATTTGAATTTGGTTTTAAAAAAATTATTAAAAATAGTTAAAAATATGGGAAAATTATAGAAAATTTTCAGAAAATATATTTTATTGTTATCTTTAGTATAAAAATAATTTTGGGCTAAAACTAAATAATATATCCATTCCTATTGTTTTAGCTAGTTATTAAAATTATATAATATCTAGTTTATCCTTTAAATATTTTTAATTACGAATTAATTACTTTAATTGATAATAAAAATATGTAGATTATTTTAAGGCATTATAAAATTTTATTAAAACATTTTAAGCCTATAAAAACAATAAATAGATTTTAGAAAATTCCTTTAATCCTATTCAATGCTTTGAAAATTATTAACATTACTTTAAAAATTATTCTTATATTAACGAAACATGTAAATAATTATTTGATAGTAGAAATTTAAATAAAATATATTTTATTAGGTATTAGAAAATACGGTCGTTATAGTCACCCTTACAGCCATTGGATCTGCCTAGGGGAACGTGAAGATGAACCGCTCCCATCATGTCTTATAAATGCATGGATTTTCGCCTCTGGGAAGCCCCATGTTCCTTCATCTTCTTCCTTGGTTATTTTTTGAGAATTTAATTCTCATCTTCAGAGCTTAGTTCTCTGCCTCAAAATCTTTCAGAGTTAAACTCTGCAAAGCTTCCCTTTGGGTAAAGATCTTGAACGACCCTCTCTTGCTTTCTGCCCTGGATTTTAAATCCATCATTAGAGCATAGCTCTTTTCTTGAATCAGTTTCTTAAAGATCCCAAAACATATATTATATTTTTTTTTAGATTTTGAAGTCTTGAATCAATGGGGATTGTTAATCCTCCTCTTAGGGTTTTATCCTATCATCGATCTTTAAGAACCTTGGATTTTAATTCCGTTTTTCTTGCCTCCTTGCCATGGGGGTTTTCTGGGATTTAATCCCTTTATTAAAGGAATTTAATTCCGTATACCCACAGAACTTGGCTGTGAAATAGAGATTCAGAAAAAAAAATTATCCCCTGATTTTCTCGAATACTTTTAGGGTTTTAATGCCCTTAAAGCAGATTTGAATCTGTTGCATTTTCTAATAGAACGTGCTTTAAGAGTTGTTTAAACTTTACTGTTTGGAGAGAATCCTTTTCGATTCTTTCAATAGTTGTTTTGCTTGCTCATTGGTGAGCCGCCATATTGATTGGGGGGGCATGTGTTTTGTGGGCAGTGGTCCCGCGAAATAAACATCCTGTCGTTTTCTTCTGTTATTATATACTTATATATTTTATTAATGTTATTTTAGGAACAATGGCTTCACTTCCCTATTTTCCTTATACTCGCTCAGACGCCGCTTTCCCGCAATCACCGTCGGATGAGGAAGCTATGGAAATGATCAGGGCACATGACAGGGACCGTACGAGTCTACTCTTATGGGGAGTTTGGTATGGTTACATCATCCGGGGCCGCCGCAGCTTTACTTGTGAGGTGTCAAAAGAGCCCCTCCGCCCAATATTGCTGATGGAACGCCCGCAGACCGCTTATGAGGTGGAGGCGACTAACTAGACTCCTACAGGCCGGTTTGAGCCGTCAACAACCGGGATACCCAACCAGCCTCTGCCGGCTATAGATATCCTAAGGCGCCGCATATGTCAAGGTGAAGCCCAACCCTGGGGACAAGTTTATAAGGTAGGCCTTACCTCCCGCCACCTAGTAGGCTATCTTCCCTGGGTTTGATACGTTCTTTCTTCCCACCATGCACTGTTACAGAAGTGTGTGCTGTATCAAGCGGTGTACGCATCTCTATTCCATTACCAGGCCCCCCCCACTTCTGGTCGGTTAAAGCTTTTCTGAACCAATGGAATCTTTCCACCGACACCTTCTTGCTAGGGGATCGTGAGGTCTCTATTTCACTGGAAAAGTTTCGCGAGATCTCTGGATTGCCAATCAGGGGAGAGCATTATGAAGAGTTGCTGCCTCCCGACGAGTACGTGTTCGCGACCATGCCAGCTATGCTTGACGGCCTGACGACTAAAAATGCCGTCTGCCTTAAGTACCCCAGTCTAATCAAGGCTCTGGGTATTTTTGAGAAATTTTTCGCGACGTCAGAGGGGAAGGGCGTCACCTTTGAGAGCTTCATTGCCTGCTTTCTCCGTGAAGACGCTTTATCCAAAGAGGCTCCAAAGATTGCAAACATTGACGATCCTTTAGGGTTTGGGCTGAACAAACTGCCGGCCAAAGAGGAAGACTTGCCGCGGTTTTATATTCCGACCTCGTCGGCCGTGTCTTTCGATGCGATTGCGTCCCCTGGCATGAACGAAGATACTTTCTTCGTCGGCTTCATCAGCCTTTAGCTTAGTTGGTTCGCCATACCGACGCATCGACGCTTCTTGAGAGCCTCCGTTTTCTACCCCGCTCATCGTGTAGCTGAAGGGGTACGATTGGCTGTTGGCATTGCGGGACTATCACACCTATATCATGGATTAAGCGTTGCGGACAATACTTCGACCCCAGGTGCCTATGTTTTGAATTTCTCCCTCCACTACTTCACGTTGTGGATCGAGATGCATATACTGGAAGCATTTGCAGCACATCGACGGCCAGATTTCTATGACTCCTATACCTTCCCACGGGTTATGAGCTTGGTGGATGCTTCTGCACCCGATTTGACTCAGCTAGGGGCCCTCCGCATGTTGCTCAACCCATATTCAAATGAAGGCGGGATGGTGTTTAGTGATCGAGTCCTCTCTGCTCCTGTTGGGCCCGTTCAACAGCTATTTGATCAGTCAAAAGGGGGAGCGCCATCTTTAAATCCTAAAGAGATTATGCACCTGTACGCGATTAGGCCGGGTTATTTGGCGTTCCGTTAGAATAACCCGGCTCTTTTTATGCGGTATAATCCTCACCGCTTTGCCCAGCAATTGGGCTATAACCAGGGTGTCCCTTTCGCGGCGTTTTTAGTTGAGCCCACTCCGTCTCTGGAAGTCACTCGTGACGTCATCCATCATTTTATGCCGTTGAACACTGGCTCCCGTTTCATGATCCCTGAGTCCGACTATCTTCAAAGGTCTGTGGAGTCTTTCAAGGGTTGGTATCGTCATCGAGTCGGTCATGTCATTGCCGAGGAGAGGCGGGTACTCTTCGAATGTAGAGCTCCAGCTCCGACCCAAGTCACCAGCGTTCCGTTGTGGCCGCGGTCAGTGGTTTGCCCTCCATTGAGGGATATCGGTCCAGTACTTATCTCCAGAGCCGCTGAAATAGAATCGACCCCCCGTACTGCAGGTATGCCAGTGCGCACTAGAGCCGAAGCAAAGGCTTCTAATGAAGCGCCAGCGGTAGTGTCATTAGTGGCAGCGTCATCAGTGGCGGTGTCATCAGCGGTAGTATCGCCGAAGGGGATACCAGAAGTGAGATTGGTCAACGTCGCGCCAAAGCGCCGATGGGAAGGAAGTGCTCTTCTGCTAGCGCTAGCACAAGTTTTAAGATGAGGAAGAAATCGGTCGCCGGATTACTTGACACCTTGCTTGAGTCCGAGTCGTTCATTCAGGATGAACCGATAGCTATGGAGTAATCGGACGCCGGTCTTATTTATCCTGGCTCATCCACCGAAGAAGCCGCGCAATTGGCTGAGGCTTTTAGGCCCTCGCAAGATTAGACCGAGAACGTGTACGTCCCAAAAAATCCTTACCCTCCTGTTATATTCTATGACATCGATCCATCATTACGGCGGGTACATATGGGTCCTTTGTTAATGGAGGAAGAATGTGCCCTCAAACAGCCCATAACGGTTGCTTCCGAAGACGAGCTTGCATTAAAGACAGGTAGTCATTCATCTGCGCTTGAACCTCGGCGAGCGTACCTAGTCAGAAAGGAAAAACGTCTCAAAAAAGCCATACTTCAAGCTTCTTGGCGTATTGGTATGCGTCTTTCTCATGTCCTTCTTTTAGCGAATAGTTTGTATTACCTTTATGTTTTCTCATTTTTGTGAAAACTTTGCAGGGACTTCGGCGGCGAAAGAGGATTTGAGTTCAGATCGGGTCATAACTGTGGACTCTACAAATACCTCCTGTGATGCACCGGCAGGTGTAGAGGAGATTATTAAAGTTGCTACTCTTGCTGTGGAGCTTCCGGTGGTAACTTTTGTTCCTTCGGTGTCTATTCCTCCAACAAAGGTGACTTCACCAGCCACAGATCCTATAGACATCTCTAGTGATGCACCGAAGGGTGTAGAAGAGATTGCTGAAGCCATTAATCCTGCCTTGGAGCTCCCGGTGGTGACTTCCAACCTCTCAGTATCTACACTTTCAACAGAGGTGACCTCTCCGGCCATAGATCCAATGGATCTTTCTAGTGGCACCCTGGAAGGCGTGGAAAGGATTACCGAGACCGCTGTCCTCTCCTTGGAGCCTGAAATGGCGGCTGTTGTTTCTCAATTGGAAGTTGTTCACCGGCACATATCCCCAGTGATGTACCTGAGGGTGTGGAGGAGCCTGTCGAAGCTGCCATCCTTCCAGCTCGAGGAAGGCGAAGTATCGAAGGTAAACTTCTACATTTCATTTTAACGATCCCTCTGTTATCCGAACCCTTCTTTCCTTCAGAATTGTGGGAATTGGCGGCTTCCATCATGGATCTATCTCCTAAGAAAACCTTCCAGCGACTGCTTGATATGGCTGCCCCTCAGGCGATACCCCCGCAAAGCATAATCTTTTCTTCTGGGCAAGGTTGGTGTTCTTTGACCCCTTATGTTTTACTATTATTTTTTATAATGATGCTAATATGCACTCCACAGTTCTGGAAGCCAATGACGAAGTCGAGATCCTTGATGGGCCCGGGGATCTCTCAAGCCCCCCTTGCATAACTATGGGTAAGTAAGGCTTTATCTTTGGCATTGTTTTATCTATCCCATGTTCGTAAATCTCACCGACTGTTCATAAATCTTGACAGCTCTGCCAACCCTAACCCCGCTAGATTCTTTGATTCCTATGCCACCAGGCCCCTATGCCTGGCATGCGTCTGAAAGGATGGCAAAACAAAGCATTTACTCCTTTACGGTCTCATTGAAGACCTTCGCGCGGGTACGTCTATCACGGCCGAAGAATTTGCTATCGAAGCCACCGCTTCCTTGTCCGTTCTCGCCAACTATCACGACGAAGCATTGGTGCATGTCTGGGTTGAGTACTGTCACCGAGTGGAGGTCTGCCTACACGGGCTTGAGTGCATCCGCCTTCCTTTCGACATATTAACCATAAAATCGAGTCTGCGGGGATGGATCGAACGGTGTGCAGCCAATCTACAGTCATGCGAGAAGAGGCTCAACCGGAAGTTTTCGGAGAGGGAGCTAGCTTCAAACGCTTTGGGAGAACTTCAGGCTCAACTTACCGCCAAGACTACCGGCGCATACGAAATTTAGCGGCTGCTTCAAGAAGCTATTATAGAGGTGGTGGCTCTTGACAAAGCCGTTATCTTTACCCGCGAGATAGTTGAAGCCCATAAAGTCGCCGAAAAGAAGTTTGAGGGTCGATTTGCTTCATATCAGACTCAGTAGACTCAGGCAGGTACCCGTCTTGCCGCGCTAACGGGGATTGAAGCCAAGGTCTAGCGGAAGAATGACGAACTTACTAGCTTATTGCACCATCCCCTAGCTTAAACATTTTTTGTTGCCGTATATTTTCCTTCTATTTTCTTTTCTTTTGTATTCATTCATGAATAAGAGTATCTTGTATTCATTTTGATTTATGAATAAAAGACATATTTTTCTTCATACTAGCGCTTTTCTTTCCGTTGCTATCTTGGCTTAGTATAAAGTAGTTTATATACTCATTTCGGAATTTGTAGTTTATGAGCTCATTTCAGAGCTTGTTTAGTTTACCTCCTTTGGGCTTGTAGGCAAACTGGTCCTAACGTCACAGTTAACCTCTGCTCCTTACGACAGAGGTCCGTTAGGGTCTGTGGTACTAGGTTTTTTTTTGTCCGTTGTACTGTCGCATTGGCTGATGTATTCCCCGATATGAAATCTTGCTGTTTGAGTAGCCGCACGACTGTCGTGTCTCTTATCCCTTCGGGGTTGGACAAGACGTCTTCAAATAATCTCCCAGGTCATATTACCGTCGGAAAAGTATATTCTCTCTAGAAATCGTGAGGATTTCTAAGTGTTCATCGCCTCCGTGAGTCGCAAGGATCTCGCCCGGGTATTTTCCTTTACGAATCGTGAGGACCCGTAAGTAGCTTCTTTATTTCAGTAGCATGTAACTTCAGCAAATGCGGCCCGTAAATAGTCCATCTTGACCTCTTTGTGGGGAAGTGATGGCTTAGGAAACAGGTTTGGGTCTGCCGTCTAAGGCTTTTCAATTTTATGAGCCGTGAGGGTCTGATAAAGACTTTCCTCTTTACGAGTCGAGAGGATCCCGTAGGTGTATTTTCTCCTTAAAAGCCGTAAGGACCCCTAAGTGCATTTTCTCTTGAGAGTTGTAAGGATCTCACAAGAGAATTTTCTTTCTTACCAGTCGAGAGGACTCGCAAGTGGTTTTTTTTTCTTGTCGATATTCGACTTTAGAGAATATGGCCCATGGATAGTATATAATAGTCCATCTTGGACCTACTTGCAGGGCCACAGTGCTAGGAAAACAGGTTGATATCCCCGTTGCCTAAGGCCTTCCATCTTCATGATCTGTGAGGGTTTCACGAAGATGTTTTTCCCTACGAGTCAAGACGAGTCGAGAAGTTCTCGCAGGAACATTTTTTTTCCCTACGAGTTGAGACGAATTGAGAAGTTCTCGCACGAATGTCCTAACGTCACAGTTAACCTCTGCTCTTTACGACAGAGGTCCGTTAGTATCTGTGGTACTAGGTTTTTTTCCGTCGTACTGTCGTGTTGGCTGATGCATTCCTCGATATGCAATCTTGCTATTCGAGTAGCCCCGTGACTGTCGTGTCTCTGATCCTTTCGAGGGCTGGACAAGACGTCTTCAAGTAATCTCTCAGGTCATATTACCGTCAGAAGAGCAAGCGTTAGGGATCTTCCATGCCGCTTTTTACTTGAGATTAGGCTCAATTTAGGAGCCCCGATGAGTCATGACCACTCCGCGCTGGTGTGGGATTATCTCCGATAGTCTTTCAGGTTTTATTTGAGTTGCCGTCAAGACTCTGAAACTAGGGATCTTCCTTTTCATCGTTTGTTGACATTGTGTTTGCTATATTGCGATGAATGTCGAGATTGTCTCTAGCTTGTTTATGAACCGTCGATGCTTGGAACTAGGGACTTTTCCATAGCTCCGATTTGTTGACGTCGCGTCTTTATCCTGTTGGAGTGAGAAGGAACGCCGGGATGATCTCTAGGCTGTAGACGTTGCCGTCGAGACTGAGAACAAGGGACTTTCCATGCTCCGTTGTTTTGACCCTGTGGTCGGTTGTTGACGTTGCGTCTGCATCCTGCTGGAGTGAGAAGGAACGCTGATGTTGATCTCTAGGCTGTCTGTGAACCGTCGAGATTTGGACCTAGGGACTTTGCCATGGCTCCGTTTGCTGACGTCGCGTCTGCATCCTGCTAGAGTGAGGAAGAACACCGTTGTTGATCTCTAAGCTATTTGTGAACTATCGAGACCTGGCTATCCTTCTGACGGATCCTAGTGGGAAAATATGGTTCCCTTTTCGTTTATGCCCATGGATTGTATACTGGGGCTGATGTGGACACACCTACAGGGCAAAAGATTCATCATTTTTTTATTTCTTTCCGTGATGCTCTATCATTTCAGCTTTTTTATATCGCAAAAGTCGCGATCGCCCAATCATTTCGGCTCTTTATCATGGTGCCCAATCATTTCGGCTATTCTTTTCTTTTTACTCGCTGCTTTTTATTGTGAGTTGCCCAAACATTTCGGTTGTTTTTATATGCATATATTTCGCTCGCTGATTTTTATTGCGAGTTGCCCCATCATTTCGGCTATTTCATATGCATATATTTTGCTCGCTGATTTTTATTGCGAGTATGGATCTTGAGATCTGATACCCATCTCGGCATCAGCGCCGCTGCAACTGGAATATTGCCAGGAGCGAATCATCATTTGCCTTGAAAAGTCTTAGAATTTGATACCAATTTCGGCATCAACATCGCTATGACTGGAATATTTCCAGGAGCGAATCATCATTTGCCTTTGCTGATTTGAACAAAGGTGGCTTAGCAAATAGGGTTAGGATCCCGCCGACTAAGGCTTTTTGACTTCATGAGCCGTAAGGGTCTCATAAAGATATTTCTCTCTACGAGCCGTGAGGATGTTGTAGGTGTATTATCTCCTTAAGAGTCGTGAGGACTCCTAAGTGATATTTTCTCTTGCAAGTCGTAAGGATCTTACAAGAGTGTTTTCTCCTTACAAGTCGAGAGGACTTATAAGTGTCGTTCACCACATGAGGACATTCCTCGTCATTAGTGGAACTTGGTGGGGAAATCGTTTATTTGTGCCCGTGGATTGTATATAAGAGCCAATATTGACCGCCTGTAGGGCAACTTGGGGAGTGTGATGGCTTAAGAACAGGTTCAGGCCCCTGTATCTTAAGGTTTTTGTAACATTTCAGAAAATATAAAATATTATTTTTGGAATTTAATATTAAAATAATATATTTTGCCGAAAACTGCCCGATTTGCGAAATTGGGGTTTTCGAAAAAGGTATAAATATATACCAATAATTATGAAATAATTAGAAATTAAAATGATTTATTCATCTAATAATATATTTAAAGGATTTGGAATTTTTAAAATTTTTTATGCAGTTTCGATAAAAACCCGATTAGTGCACTGCTAATCGCGATTAAGCCAAATCCGCGTTTCTACAGTTTTTTGTGGCCAGTGCATCATGTCGTGTTATGTTTTGGTTACATGTTGTTGCATTGGTATTATGTGCTTTGGTTTTTAAATGAGAAAAGAAAAGAAAAGATAAATGGCACAAGGGTAAAATATTGAGAGAGAGGGTTAGAATAAGTGAGGAGAAAGAGAGGGGCTGCCTCATTGTCACCTCCCCCCATCATTTTCTTCTTCTTCTTCTTCCTCACTTCCCTCCACCTTCACCTCAAGGTATCATCTCAAAAACTCCATCAAAACTCTAAACCCCTTTCATTAAAATTGATCACCTCCTTCTCCTCTACACATTGGACCAAGAAAAGCGGGATGTTGACAACATTGAAAAGCTAGGGTTTTTCTTGGGTTGTCCAAATGAGGTAATTTCATCACCTTTAGCATAGTATTTCATTCACTTTAGCTTTCATGCAAGTTTAGAAGTGATATTGTGATGTTTAGTGAGGTTAGAAAATTCCAAGTTAGGGTTTGAGGAATTCTTGGGCTGTGAAGTGTAATTGAGAGTAGTAGTGACCTTAAAACCCCCTTTGGTGTATATTGGATTGGAACCAGAGACTTAAACCCTAATACCAAACTTAGAAACCCCGACATCGTATAATTGTGTGAATTTCGAGGGTATTTTGGAATCTGGAGTAACCCGGGTGACCTGAAAATTAAATTGCAAACACAGGGAGTCGTGCAGGCACCTAGGAAGCTACCACTGAAACCCTAGCCCCATACCCCAACCTAAGGCCGCAAATATATCCATTCTGGCCGCAATTTGCGGCCAGAGCAGGGAAATAGGGTCCCAGGTTTGGTCCATGGCTCCTTTTTCAATAAATTTGACCCCTCCTGTATGAAAATTGGCTAATTGTCACCTGGGGAAAATTTGGGAGTGTTTTACTTAGTTTCTGAAATTGTTTTGCGGCTTTTAATGAATTCGAATTTGGTATTTGGTATTGTGTTTCCGTCGTGTGGCGTTTGAACGTCAACGACCAGGGTTATTGGTCGTGTTTTGCACGCTAGGCTATAGGTTTTAACCTATGAGCGAAACGTGTGCCGTTTTGGTTTTCCGCCTTGATTTTTAATACGCAATTGCGATGTGTTATGATATGTAGGTACCCCATGAGGATTTCAAGACGGTGAAGAAGAGGGTGGCGATATCGACATCGGCAAACAAGATCAAGATGAGTAGATTTATATCTACGGGGGAAGTCGGGTGGATGGCGTATAGCACCTCCGCAAAGTTTTGATGGAAAATTGATTTATAGAATATAGTTAAGGAAACCTAGATTAGGAAACTAGGGTTAGAATGAAGATAGCTATGAAACCATATTAGAAACTAGAGGATAGTTAGAAGTGATATGTTACGACTATTATAGGATGACGGAATTTGAGGATGACGTTTGTCGATATTGCCGTTCAGGGTACTGTAGGACTAGATAGTCGATGTAGATGTGTCATCCGAACCATACCTTTTTCTAAACCGAAGAATCGTATGTATCTTTTAAATATGTATCTTGAGGGATGTTACGGATTTTCAAATGATATCTTTTCCTTAAAAACACCGTAACCCCTATTTTCAAAACTACGATTCGCTTCTTTAAAAATCTGATTGTATGGTTCGGGTGTGTATGTTAGATTAGATACTTATACTTATAGTAGAGATAGAATGTTTATGTAAACTCGACTTGATGTGAGATATAAATGTGATGGAAAGAATATAAGACGAATATGATGATATGTTGGTATACGGATGCGAGTCGATTGAGATGATTGATACCCTGCCGGTCCCCTGACCTGGGACATAGGTATATAGAGATATTTATATATATTGTGAATCGTGAGTGATAGCCGTACGAGACGTTAGGTCCGTACCCTCCTCGTCTTATAGGATGATAGGATCCCTGATATTTTAATGCCGCCGTACGATGATTTTCCGTACGTGATGAGTTTGACTTGAGATTTGATCCATACCCTTGACTAGAGGATGCCGTACGATGGAGTATACCGTATGGGATGTTGTGAGGCTGGATGCCGATTAATAGATTCGCTGACTCGGTCATGTTAGATGCGTATACCCGTCAGCATTTGTACATGATTTACCTTATGCTGCCTTCATGTTATTCGCATTGCCTTACTTATACCTGTGATAGTACACCTGCACCATTATCGATGATGCGTATGTTACACATACACAGATTGTAGGCTCACACACTTCATCATCGATAATTGCCATGTCACTACACAGTAAGATTGTTGCATCATGATATGACTCTTCGCATAACCTGCTTGCGTATATACCACTCGTATATCCATATTTGCGCACATACATATTATATATCCATATTGGTGCACATATACATTGATACATCCATATTTGCGCACATACACATTGTATATCCATATTGGTGCACATATACATTGATACATCCATATTTGCGCACATACACATTGTATATCCATATTGGTGCACATATACATTGATACATCCATACTTGCGTATATACACATTGCATACCCATATTGGCGCATGTATACATTGGTACCTCTATACTTGCGTATATACAACTGGTTTTATTGGGAAATTGGGAACCGCATGATATATTTTAAAAACCGGAATCATTTAAAAGAGCGGTTTTCTCTTAGTATGTCATATCACTGTTCCATGTTGCATGATATACGGATATACTTACATTTCTATTATATGTCGCATACATCATGCTTTATGATTTTACGCATTGAGATATGCTGTTTTCATGAGATTTCTGAATTTGAGAACCGTGGCGATTTCAAAAGAAAACATGTACTGTTTTAAAAACCCGATTTCTCTTGATATGATATTTCAGTGCGTCCACCATGTGTTTTCTCGGTACTGAGAGATACATGTGAAACCCGATTCGAGGAGGCGGATAAGGCCGATTGCGGGTACATGGTGGACCCGGTATGGTACCCCGGGGCAAGAAAAGGATGCTGTGTATACAGACGGTGAGCCTGGCAGAGGGACTACTACCTACCGGTGATAGTATTTGGGCTCGGCGGATATCCGGAGGATATCGACCGGAGTCGAGAGATGATATGGGCCGATCCGGACTGACGGAGCCCGTGGGCCGATCCGGACTGACGGAGCCCAATATATGAGGATTTACGTGTCGATGCTGGACACGGATTTCATGATGTTTTCGGGTGTCGATGTTGGACACCCAGGTTCCATGATTTTGATGTGTCGCGAGGGACACCGTTGATTTATATCCTCATACTTTAATGCACACTCTTTTATGATATTTATGTGCATACAGATATTGATTATATGGTTGGACGAGATCCACATGCATACATACCTTGATTATATGGTTGGACGAGGTCCACATACATACATACCTTGATTATGGTTGGACGAGATCCATATACATACATTGATTATATTGTTGGATGATATCCACATGATGATTGACATTGGTATTAGTATTGGCACATATACGACCCGGTCACCCTAGATATTATAGTATTACCTTTATGATATAGTTGACCTAGGAGTCGTTTTTTATTCGATTTCTATCTGTTGATATTTTTCTACTCACGAGTTGGCAACTTACCCCCGTTGTGCCACAGTTCTTGCAGGTTGACCGCACGGATCAGTAGCGGCATCGCTGGCACACAGCTTCATTTGGGTGTTTTGCATTGGTAGGTGGAACATTTGTATCGTACCCACTCTTGTATCTACATTTCATATTGTATCTAGTTAACTCCATCAATCAAAATTTGTAAATTGTATAAGTAATGAGACTTAGTGAGATTATGGTTGCGAGACTTAGAGTGATGGGTTTTCCGCTACTTGTGGTTTGATGTATTGTTTATTTATTTATCTTTTGTGGTGAACTTCGCCGTTGGGCGTCGTATACTTATTTATATTGTCTTGCGTTGTTGTGATCCGCCGTTTGGCGAAGAGCTAGCTTCCACTTGGGGATGCCTTTATCATTATCTTGTATATGTGGTTTTGGATCAAAATATACGAAGGAGGTGCTGCCCAAATTTTCAGAAGACGAAACATGTTTTTAAACTAGTAAATTTCACTTGTATTATTCATGTTCCTTTTCTATGCATTTAAGAAAACTTGATTTCACTATACCTTATTTCAAAACTTTACCTCCTTTATTTTCTGAAAAGGGTTTAGATTTCTGGTTTTCAGCTTACTTGAATTACGTTACGCCTTTAGACGTTGCGTGATTTAAGTGCTGGTCACGAGCTAATATTTTGGGCCGTGACAGTTTTTGAATCCTATGAGCCGTGAGGGTCTCATAGGGGGAAATTCTCCTTACGAGCCGTGAGGATCTCGTAAGTGTAATTTCTCCTTAGGAATCGTGGGGATTCCTAAGTGTGTTGTTCCCTTGTGAGTCGTAAGGATCTCACACAGGTGTTTTCTCCTCACAAGGTCGAAAAGACCTTGCAGGTGTTTTTATTTTAACGAGATTGCGCCCTTTCGGGTTTTCAAAAACTCGCCGGTAGTCTTGCTGTTTTTACTCACAGAGCCCTTTCGGGTTTTCATCCGTGCTCATTTCGCTTGTGGGCATACCTTTTTTTTACAGCGAGATTGCGCCCTTTCAGGTTTTCACCAGCTCGCCGATAGCCATGCTGTTTTTACTCACGGAGCCCTTTCGGGTTTTTATCCGTGCCCATTTCGCTTGTGGGCGTACCGTTTTTTTACCCCTCTGCTCGCCAATGGCACTCAGGAGGGACTTCGCCACCAGGGTAGCTACATAGCCAGCGGGATTTGAGTGGCAGCTCTTGTCGTTGGGACTTATGGACTTGCATTCCATTATCGCCGCTCTTGAAGCGACGTATTTAGTTTAAGGACATTACGGTCCAATGTTAGTTTAGGGATATCTCGTTCCATTGTTAGCGTAGGGACATCTTGGTCCATTGCCAGTTTCAGGGCGAAGTTTTGCCGGATACTACTTATAGAGTTTGGACTCAGGAAGACAGCGAGCGGACATGAGCGTCGTCATTTATCATTAACCTGAGCCATGACTTGTCAGGCGTAGTATTTCTTAAGGATCCGGCCGTTTATTGGCCGGAAGGGTCTTTCGCCATGCATATCCATGAGCAAGTAGGCCCCACCTTGGTAGACCTTGTCTATAATGTACGGACCCTCATAGTTCGGCTCGAATTTCCCCAGCTTTGCACGGTTGGGGATCATTGGTCTTTTTACGACTAGCATGAGTTCGCCTTGGTGGAATGTTCTTGGCCTGGTTAGTCTTTCGTATGAGCGCTTCATCTTTGCTTTACAAGCTTCCAGGTTTTGTTGTGCCATGAGACGAGTTTCATCAAGGGCATCGAGCTCCTCAAGCCAAAGATGGGCATTTTCTTCATCTGTCTGCTCGTATCAAACTGCCACTCATAGACAGGGTAGCTTTATCTCCTATGGAAGTACCGCCTCTGTACCGAATACCAACGCGAATGGCGTTGTATTCGTGGTCATTTTGAACATGGTTCGATAAGCCTAGAGTGCTTCATGCAGCCTCTCGTGCCAGTCCTTTTTATTTCTGGACACCGTTTTCTTTATGATCTTCATCAGGATCTTGTTGAAAGCCTCAGCTAGACCGTTAACTCGGGGATTATAGACTGAAGAGTATCTCCAATCTATATTATGCTGCTGTGCGAAGTGGCTGATCTTATGGCTCCTGTAGGCCGGTCTATTATCCAAGATGATTCGTCGCGGAGTGCCGAACCGGTAGATGACATGTGTCCTGAAGAAATAGAGGACGTTCTCCGTCTTCACTTCTCTTAGTGGTACTGCCTCTGCCCATTTAGAGAAGTAATCGGTTGTTGCCAATATGAACCGATGTCCTTTAGATGAAGCTGGTTCGATGGGCCCAATTATATCGGTTCCCCACATTTCGAACGGCCAACTAGCCAATGTTAGGTGTAGCGGATTTGGATGCTGGTGGATGAAGTTCCCGTGAATTTGGTACGAGTGACACTGCTTCGCATATTCGAGGTAGTCCTGAATCATCGTGGGCCAATAGTAACCCATTCTCTTGATCTTCAATTTTATCTTTGGTCCAGCTTGATGAGAACCGCAGAGTCCGTCGTGAGTTTCTTGGACGACCCTCCTTGCTTCCTCTGGTCCTAAGCATCTTAGCCACAAATTGTTGAACGATCTCTTATATAGAGTATCATTGACGAAGGTGAAGGATAGAGCTCGTTTCATGTGCTGATGTCTTGACGACGCGTCTTCGGGTGTTCGATGGGATTTGAAGTAGTCTATGAAGACTTCTTTCCAATCCTTAATCTTTCCTTCGTCTTCTATTTGGCAGGCTGCTTATTTGGTCGCTTCCTTTTCTTCAGACGACTTCGGAGATATTTCTGCTGGCGCGAGAATCCGGCAGCTTTGCACAATGATCCTTACGTTACCGAGCTTTTCGTCAGCCAGTTCCTTAGCAAGCTTAGCTAACGCATCCGCCTTGCTATTTTTTGCACGCGGTATGCTTTTCAGGGTGTAGGAGGGGATCTCAGTCAGCAATTGCTGCACTGTTTCGCCATATTTTACCAACTCTGGCTTGCACGTCTGGTAGTCGCCATTTACTTGGCTAAAGACCAGCTGGGAGTCTCCATATATGAGGAGGTTTCTGATTCCCATGTCAATAGCGATCTCAAGACCCTCTATCAAAGCTTCATACCCAGCCCCCTTGTTTGTTCTCAGCTATGTTAATGAAAGGGCGAAACGCATTATCCCTCCTTCCGGAGTCACAAAGATAAGGCCCACCCCGGCTTTGATTATGGGGGTGTTGTGCTTTCGCTTCTTCATGGAAGATGCCCCATCAAAGTAAAGTTCCCATCGAGAGTCATTTTCTCCATCCTTTGTGTCGAACACGTGTTCATCTGGCAATTCGCAATTTAAGGGAGAGTCGGCTGGTATTGGATGTTCAGCGAGGAAGTCAGCGATGGCATGGCCTTTCACCGCTCTGAGGGGTCGATAGATTATCAAGAACTCCATCAAGAGGAGGGCCCATTTGGCAAGCCTACCTGTTAGTATGGCTCTTGACATCAAATATTTGAGAGGATCCACCTTTGATATGAGATGGACCTCATGCGCCAAGGCATAATGCCGAAACTTTGTTATCGTGAAGATTAATGCCAGGCAATGCTTTTCGATAGGGGAGTAGTTGTTTTCTGCCCCCGGGAGAACTCGACTCAAATAGTGGAGAGCTCTCTCTTTTCCCTGATCGTTCTCCTGTGCCCATAGTGCGCCTAAAAAACCTTCAAGGGCTGTTGTGTACAGGATGATGGGCTTTCCTTTGACCGGAACGGTCAATATCGGTGGGTTCTACATATATTTCTTGATTTCGTCCAGTGCATTTTGGCATTTACGATCCCAAAAGAATAGGGTCCCCTTCTTCATTAGATGGCTGTAGGGGCGGCATTTTCCGGAGAGATTGGCTATGAACCGTCAGATATACGTGAGCTTCCTTGGAGAGACCGCAATTGTTTGAGAGTTCTTGGCGAGGGAATTTCCATAATCGTCTTGATCTTTGATGGGTCTATTTCGACGTGTCAGTGTCGTATGATGAAGCCTAGGAATTTTCCTGAGGAGACTCCAAATGCACATTTTAAGGGGTTCATCTTTAGATTATATTTCAAAGACGCTGGAACACTATTTTCAAATGCTCCCAGTGCTCCTCGTACGATTTGCTTTTCACCACGAGGTCGTCGATATAACATTCGACAATCTTATGTATGAGGCCATCGAAGATCTTCGTCATAGCCCTTTGATATGTAGCGCCTGCGTTCTTCAAGCCAAAGGGCATCACCTTATAGCAGAATATGCCTAGCAGGATTCGAAAGGCGGTGTGCTTTTGGTCTTCGGGATGCATCTTTACTTGATTGTACCCCGAAGACCCATCCATGAAGGAGAAGACCTCATGGGTAGACGTGTTATCGATCATCAGCTCGGTAACAGGCACTAGGAAGTCATCCTTCAGAAAAGCTTTGTTGAGATCCCGAAAGTCCACGCAGATGCGTACTGTCCCATTTTCCTTCATCATTAGGACAATGTTGGCGATCCAGTCAGGGTATTAAACTTCTTGGATGAAGCCGAAGTCGGTTAGTTTCTTGACTTCGGCATTGATGCCCATCTTGAGTTGAGCCGCATTCTTCTTGGTGCCTGTTTGACTGGTTTGACGTTCGGTGATATCGCCAGTTTATGCACAGCTCTTTCTGGATCTAGTCCCGGTATCTTAGAATAGTTCCACGCGAAGCAGTCTTTATACTGCATAAGCGCGTCCTTTAGCGTGGCCACCTTCTTTTCAGACAGCAGCTCACTGACGAACGTTGGCCTTGGATCGTTTTCCGCCCCTAAGTCAATTTTCCTCAGATTATCGGCCGTGGTGTGTATCCTATCTTCCAGCTCTTTTGGCGCTGGTGGAAATTCTGAGATTACCTCGTCTGCGAAGCAGTGGGAGAGGTCGTCCATATTCTCGTGCTCCGCCTTCTTTGAGAATGTTATCATGTGGCAGGTACGAGTTCGTTTCCAAGCTCGATATTGATCTGGACTTACTCTCGCAATATAGGTTGCTTTTGGCTCATGCTTTCATGGTGGGGTTACCCTCCAATTATTGGATAGAGCAAATATGCCTTACTGATACTGGTTTTCGACCCAGTCTTTGAAGGTAAAGCAGTCTTCAAGAGGATGTCCCACTGCTCGGTGGTAGGAGCAATAAGCCGGATGATGGACCTCATTTACTTGTTCGGGATACCGAGACTCCGGGAGCGTCATAATTTGATGCTTCATGACAAGGTCGAATATTTTCCTCGTCTTGCCTTGAGGGAAAGAGTACTCCCGACCCATCTTCTTCATAAAAGACGGATTCCAGCTGACTTTTTCTCGATTGCGTGGCTTCTTGGATTCGCTTCGCTGTTTTTGAACGTCATTCCCATTTTTCACCTTGTTGTTACCTCTGCGTCAGGCTTTTTCCTTGCCACGAGAGCGCACAGCGGGATGAGGGTGAAGGACATCGTAGTCTTCTCTTTCCGTGGACTGCTGAACGAGACGTTGCGTCCTGGCTTTCTCGTCAATGGCCATTTCACGACTGTGGTCATCCCGAACCTTTTGTAACATTTCAAAAAAAAATAAAATATTATTTTTGAGAATTTTTGTAATTTAATATTATTTTTAATGAATATTTTAATATTTCGGTATAATTAAATACCGATAAATGGGGAAAATTTTGGAAAAATTATGGAAAAATTCTAAAATAGGGTATTTTGGGGAATTATGCCATTTTTAAGTTTTATGGTTAATTATATGCTATTTTAGTGTTAATCGCGATTAAAAATCGCTAATCGGGATTTTAGCTTTTTGGTGCAAAAATGTGCACATATCATTTTTCCACGCTTGTTACATATTTTGAGGTATGGTTGCTTAGGGTTTGCCATTGAGTGAGAAGGAAAAGAAAAAGGAAAGAAAAGAAAAAGTAAGCATGATTATGAGAGAGAGAGAGAGGGTAGGTATAGGTCAACTTTCATTTGAACCATGCCTCCCCCATCATTTCTTCAACCCCTTTTCTCTCTCCCCTCTCCTAGAGCTGCTGCTGCTCCTGCTCCCTCTTCTTCTTCCTCCTCCTTCAAAATCCCCACAACATCATGAAAACAAACCCAAAACCCCAATCCCTCTTCACTAAACTTGTTCACAAGCCCGAGAGGAACGCGATGGACTAAGAAAGAGTGGACCTTGAGGTCTTTGAGCAACTCAAGAAAATTCTTGAGTTGCCAAAGGAGGTAATTTCTGCACCCTAGAGTAGTATTTCAATTTCCTTGTGCACCTATGCTAGTTTCATATCGATATTGTGTTGTTTTGTGGACTTTGGACAAACTTAGGGAGGGTTAGGGTAAAGTTGAGATGTGGCTATGCAATTGGACTCTAATGGTGACCTTAGACCCTATATTGACTAAGACCCTGACCTAGCAAAACCTGAAACCCAAAAAATACGGAATTACGGGACTTCCATGTCGGTTTGTGACGACTTAGAGTGTGCAGAGAAATCTGGAATGGACTAGGACGTTTACTGGCAAAATAAACAAGTTCAGAGGCCCATTTGAGACCCTAGGAACACCCTGTAACCAGACGAACCCCATTGGATCACCCTGGGCCGGCCAGGCCGGTTTTGCCTGTAGGGGGGCTCGGCCACTTAGTGATGGTATGGGTCCGGGTTCCTACTGTAGGTCGCATACACCCTATACATCACTCTAGACTTGTTTGCTTGCCTTTATTTGGCCTGAGACGAAATCTGAGATCATTTTCTTGGGTTTTGCTTTGAAATGAGTTTTGGTTTTGCATATTTCGATTTCCAGATTTTGATATTTGTGTGTTATCTCGATCGTGTGACGTTTGTACGTCTATATCGAGTGATTTCGGGTTGTTTTGCGAAGGCTAACCATAGGTTCTAACCTATAGGCCTTTTAGCGTATCGTGTTGGTTTTCGCGTGTCGTTTTAAGTTTCGATTTGGTTTTAATGCGATGCGATACATGTGATATGTAGGTACCCCCACGGTGATCCGAGACGATGCAGAAGATGAAGGCGACATCGACACCGACACGCAGGATACAGGTGAGTAGATTTATATCTACGGGGAGAAGTCGGGTGGATGGCGTATACCACCCCCGCAGTTTGGGCTGATGTATACGAATACGTATACACACATATATATCGATTATATATTGTTGAGTTTATTGATGATAAGATAGATTTTAGGTGTGATTGGATAGGTTTAGTGTTGCGAGACCCTAGAGTAGAGGTTGCACCACACATACACACACACACCCATACTTGCATACATTCTTCTTTCATTGTGCTTATACGAGAATGTGTATTTATGTGTTCATATGGGTATGGGACTATGTGTTCACATACTGGATTTAAGGATAGTATTTGGGATTTGAGATGAGTCGATAAGATTTGATTGAGACCGTGAGAACGGTGATATGGCAGCATTCGTACTTGAGATACGTCCTGATGTTATAGCGGATCTTGGGACGACGATACATGTGAATAGTGTTATACATTGAATGGTTGATATGTGATCGTGATATGAGATAAGATATGTTAAGATATTCATAATAGGTCGCATTAGGCGATGTATACCTCTTTATGACGATATATGATGATGATATCAGTTTGTATGAGGCTGTAGATCAGCAGTCAGATCATGATTATATTGATGATATTGGTATTGTACTAGACGTGGATCAATACCCGGATTATGATCTTGATAAAGAGGATACCAGATAAATAATAGATGAATGCGATATTGACCGTACCCAGATTTGGGATGCTGTACGACGGATTTACGTACGAGCTATATTGATGTTTGATCCGCACTCTTGACTTGGGAATAACTGATTATAGATATTGTATCGGATGTGATATTATCGAGACGGGATCACCGACTTATATATATATATATATATGTGTGTGTGTGTGTGTGTATCGACTCAGATGTTAGGCGGTTCCCTTACCTTCAGTTTGCCTGTTAGCTCAGCCCTATAGTTTAGTGTAGTTGTTAAACTAGATTCGATTCTTACCTATTTCAAAAACTAACGGATCGTGGGTATTTTAAAAGACAGGTCAATGGATTCTACGGATATTCAAAAGACGTATCTTTTCTTAAAAACACCGTAGCCCTTATTTTCAAAACACCGCGATTCGTGTTATTTCAAAAGGCACTATTGTAGGACTTATATTAGGGTAATGCAGATTAGTTATCGTTGTGTCCAGTATTCAGCTCCCGCTCATTATTGTTGTTTTCTCCGCATCGCATGCTTATATTATGATTCATATTCTATTGTTGATATTATGCTGTTAGGACACCAGCACCATTACCGATGATGCGTATGTACCACGTACACTTACCTGCCGGCTCACACACCTCTTCATCGGTAATTGCCATGTCACGTACACTTTAGAAAATACTATTTCAATGACATAGCTTGTTAGCTAATAGTTTAGACATGATATTAGTGTACTTGCCTTATATGCTAGTTTAGATATTGTAGTTATTACTTGCTACTTCATGCATGTTATCATTCACTGTTATGCCGCATTCATGGATTTTTATGCCTATATTCACGGTTTACATGTTATTGAGGATTTGGATTCGGATTTTCATGAGATTTCCTGGATTTGGGGGAAAACCGCAAAAATATTTATAAACTTCTTTTCTCTCTTTTAAATGAAAAGTGCGGTTTTCCCATGATGTATGAGTCGTCCACCATGAGTTTGCTGATGGATTTCGAGACCCGATTCGAGGAGTTGGATGAACCGTTTCGGGTACATGGTGGACCCGGTAAGGTACCCCGGGGCAAGAAGCGCGTGATGATGACGATGTGAGCCTGGCAGGGGAGCACTACCTATCGGTGATTTTACCCGACGCGTCGGATATCCGGAGGATACCGTCGTGGTCTTGAGATGGATGGTAGGGACCGATCTGGACTGACGGCGCCCTAGATATTGAGATTGAGACATTGAGATTTTGAGATATTGAGATACTGAGATTTGATGATACAGGCCAGTCCGGATAGCCGGAGCCTGAGATTTTGAGACATTGAGATTTATGTTTTGTGTCGATGCTAGACACTGTTGATGCGGATTTCATTTATTGTACCTCATTTTAAAAATACAAAGGCAATCTCACTAAATTATGAAAGCAGTTTCTTTAGTACATGTATTCTGTTTTCATGCATTCATATATCATCCATATGATAAATTGCTACCTGAGGCACTGACACGAGCACTTGGTATTACCGTTGTTTAGAGATATAGCTTAGCCATTATTATAGGCTGCTGGTTATATTTGAGGATATATTATGATCGTATGACCTAGGATTGCGTCATACATGCGATTCCTGTTCGTAGATATTTTTCTACTCACGAGTTGGCAACTCACCCCCGTTGTGCCCCAGTTTCTTGCAGGTTTTGCCGTACAGGTTTCTTTACGGCTTTGCGGGCACTGCTTCCTTTCGGGTGACTTGCTAGTAGGTGGGTTTATTGTATCGTACCCATCATTATCTCTTGTATATTATTATTCTGTTGTATCTAGAAGTTCCATCAATCAAACATGTATTTATTTCTGAGATAGAGACCGGTGATGTTATTCTTTCGACCTTAAGGTCGTGCGTTGTATTTCTATGGATTTCTTGCTGTTCTGAGTTTCCTTTTGAGTTTTGATTCTCGCCCTTGGCGTTGTATATTATATTACTTGTATGGTTGTGACCGTCGATTGACGAAGAGCTAGCTCCCGCTTGGGGATGCCTTTTTATTGATTTCGTATACTATTCATGTTGTATCCCGTTTGGGGTCAATTTTTACAAAGGAAACTCAGCCGAAATTTTTAGAAAAGACTTGTGATTTTAAAATGTACCTTTCGGCATATGTTACAAACTAATTGATTTAAAATGGTTTTTCCTTCACTCTACTACTTTTCTTGGTTTGGATTTCTGGGTTTTCGGCTTACTTAGAATATGTACGCCTTGAGATGTTTGTAGTTTAAGTGCCGGTCATATTTCGTACTTTCGGGACGTGACACCTTTTGACCCGCTTCACTTATTAGCTTGTCAATCTGTTCTTCGAATGACAAACTTGGAATTCGTACGGCGGGATTTCGCTCTGTTTCAATATCAACGCTATCTGGAAGGGCATTCCCTTCTCCACCGGAGTCGTTTATAACATGGAAGCCATGGAATTGCTCCCGTTTCTTGGACCGAACGTATCCAAGCCCAGTCGTCTCCATCCTCCCGTTGGGTATCTTTCGCTGAGTCCCGGGAATGTCCTAAATCTTGTTGTAGAGCTGGGCTTGCCGAGCGGTTTGTTTGAAGGGCACACCTTGGCATTTTAATAGCCTCTTTAATTTCTCTACGTAATATCTGGGCAGACGGATCGGTTGAAGCCTGCCAAGCGTAAAATCGGCACCATGCCAGACTTCTTTTTCCACTTTAGTCTCCGTAGCTTGGTAGAAGAGGGTCGTCTTTTCACCTCTTCGCCTAGGAGGAACGTAGAAGGTTTGCAGCTCTTGCACACCGTATATATCGAGCGCATCAAGTTCCTTGTAATGCTGCTGCGGAACTATGGTGATTTGTAAACTCTGATCAGCTCCAGTGAAGCTTTGTGCTGATGGGCGGACGGAGAACACTGCGTTGGTCTCGTTCTCAGAGTCACTGCCGAAGACCAAAATAGGGGTAGATGGTCTGGGCCTGTTGCCTTGAAATTGCCCCGAGTCGACTATCTCTTCATCTTTCTCGGTATCGCTCCCAAAGACCGGGATAGTGGCGACGGCTTTTTTTTGGCTATCCGGTTTACGACATCTTTCCGTGTCTTCGAAGTCTGGTAGGAAGTACTTGGCGTCTTCATATTTGCGGACTTCATTTATAGAGAATGGGTTTAGCTCCCCTGTAACTGTGTACTCGAGGCCGTCTTTGAGGTACTTCATACACTGATGTTGTGTATAAGCGATGATGTTGTACTCGTGTAACCAAGACCGGCCGAGCAGAGCGTTATAACAAGTCTTGGCGTTAATGACATGAAATTTGATGTCATTGATGAGCATCCCAAAGCATAATATCAGCATCACAGACCCAAGCGTTCATGATGACCGCGAGTCGAACTCGGAGATGGTAATTTTGTCCCGAGCCAGGTGCTGAACATTCATGCAGATCTTCTTCAGCACCTTCATGTTGAGAAGGTTGACAGAGGACCCGTTGTCGACCAGGATCTTCCCTATCTTAATATTGTGGCAGTATCCGGTGACATATAGAGGACGGTTGTGCTCGCACGTTCCAAGGAGGAGGTCTTCATCGCTGAAGGTGATGTCAGCTGTGTGAACTTCTTCCACCACATCTTTCATCTTTTCTTCTGCAAGGAAGGTTTGAAACTGATCGGGCTCTTGCAATACCCTAATCAGAGAATCTCGGGCCTCTTTAGACAGGAGAAGGGCATCCAAAATGTTCAATTGTGAGGGTATCTTTCTCAGATGTGCCAGAATATTGTAATCCACCTTGTTTTTCTTAGGCGGTTCCTTGGCTGCGAGCTCTTTGACGACTCTATCATCGAGGGAAATTTCCTCAGGGAATTTTTCCTTCCCCTTATCTCTTTTACTTGGACCTTTGTTTGTAGGCCCGAGGTTCTTTTCAGGCAATGTACGGTTGCGCAGCTGAATGTTCTCGCAGCTCTTCCCATCTTCTTCTTTTCCACAAGTGGATTCTTTGAAGAGAGGGCCGAGAGTTGTTTCTTCCTCAGAATCATTCTCGAATGTAAGAACATGAGATTTTCCTTTTGTTGAAATGGTATCAACCATATGACATTTACCAGCTGTTCCTTCACACTCATCTGTCGTGCTTCTCTGCTCCCGACGTGCTTTGCGCTTCATCCATTTGAAGTGTTGTCGGTGGGCAATGTATCATTGCCACCACTTCTTGAAGGCATTGCACTCTTTGGTGGGGTGTGCGACCCTCCGATGGTATAAGCAGTAGTTCGGATGTACATCCACTTCGTCGAGACACATACTCCCGGGAGTATTTCTTTTGAAAGGTGGTAGCTTCATTCCCGTTGACAGGACTTTGGCAAACCGTTTCCCCGTTTTAAACCAGCTTTTGTCTGCTGCGGGTGTGCTTTGATCTGGTTTGATTATTTTGTGACTCTTCCTCGCCGCAGCTTCTTCATCCTGACGCCGACGCTTGGCCTTTTCGTATATGGTCATTTAATGCTCTCGGTTAGCTTTGCTCTTTTGAAGGGCTTCGTTCAGCATCCTGTCAATCAGGTCATCTGACGGTTCCAGGGATCTTGGGACCGATCCTACCTCCAGTTTCCTCATGTTGCTCTCCGACGCCGAAGGAGTTTCTTCATCTTTTAACGACGAGTGAGAAACCATGTGGCAACTAACGACATAATCCTCGGATTCTTCTGATGAGTTGTTCCCCTCATCATTGTCGCTGTCCCCGTTCTTAAGGATATGGTTGAGAAACTCTTCGAGAGTGACTGAAGTTCGCACCTTCTGGTTGTACTCCTCCAGCGCGTCAATGTACTTTTGCAGGTTCGTATGCTCGTTATCAGTTTGTACGTTCTTCTTGGTCTTCTTCTTTATCTTCGAAGACTTTGAAGGCTTTACCTGGGTGTTTTGCCCATCGTTACCAGCTTTCGGTGTTGAGCGTTGTTTAAGCATCCCTTCAGTGATCTCGGGCTTTAGCGGGCTTTTCCATTTAATCACCAAATATACTTGAAGATCCTTCAGTATTCTCTTAGTTTTAGCTGAAATAACAACTTCCCATGGAGCTTCTTCTACAAACGAGCATGATGCTCCCGGTGTATCCACCTTTTTAGGAGTGTGCTGCTGTGGCGGGTTTACCTTCCAGTTTTCGGACAGCGCGAACTTGCCTTGTTAGTATTGATCCTCAACCCAGTTTTTGAAGACATAGCAATTTTCGATTGGGTGACCCATTACTCTGTGGTAGGGGCAGTAGTTGGGACTGTTGACATCGTCAGGCTGCAGTGGGCGTCTCGGATCCGGCAGAGTAATGAGCCTGTTGCGCACCGCCAGTTCGAACAGTCTCCTCGTTTTATCCCAGGAAATGAGTAAGGACGTCTCAACTTCTCTTCGAGAGATCGGCGTGTGTTGCTTTGGCGAGCAATCAGTTTTGGGTCGCTCGACTGTTGTTGAGTATTGGCAATAAAGGCCTCTTTCCCTTTGCCCTTCGCATTCCGAGGATCCGTTTTTGAAGAGGACGGCCCATAACCCATCTGGTCCATTTGGGCCAGCTTGTCGATCAAAACCTGGAAAGTGGTCGGCTTGAAGAACGTCATAAATTGGGATATAGTCGCCTGAGGATCGAGGGTCCCTACGAACATGCCCACGGCAGGAGCTTCTTTGATGTGTTGTTCGCATTTTGACCATAGGTTCCGCCACCGAATTGCGTATTGAACCCAGGTCTCTCCTGGCTTCACCCTGGCATTGATTAATGCTGTGATTGGGGTGCGCTCGCTTGCGATGGCGAATCGCTATGTGAATAGTAATTCCATCTCCGTGAATGTTTTGACAGAGTCATTTGGGATCTCGGAGTACCATTCAAATGCCGTTTCCGACAAGCTGCCAACAAACTGGCGAAGCAGCAGCTTGTCGTCGCCTCCAGTATTACTACACAAAGCTCTGAATTGAGCGACGTGCTGATGCAGATTGCCCGTCCCCTTATACACATGGAATTTAGGGATCGTATATCCTGGCGGATACTTGATTTGATCGTACCAACCTGGATAAGGTTGCCCAGTTTTGACGACTTGGCCAGCCGCTTCACTCTCTTGATGAGCTTGTATTTGTTAAGCTATGTAGTCATCAAGGGTAGCCTTGGAAATTGTCTCTTCCTGGGCTACTGAGATGGCCGGAGGAGGGTTTGACGTTTCCCATCTGTCGTCTTCGATGATTATCGGAGGGTCTTCGGCTGGAGGTTCCGGCTGGCTCATCATCCCAACCATGTCTTGGAATAAAAGCGCCATCTGCTTTATATTAGCGGCCTGTTCCGTGGCCTCCTTATCCTTCCTTTCCAGCACCCTTCACAAGAACTCGGTGTCGGTCTCTTATTTCTGGCGCTGCTCAGACGCTGATTCCCAGCTTTCTTTCTGCCCGGTGAGTGCTGATATTTTCATCAGCATTTCTTGGAGCTTTTGTTGCTTCTCCTGAGATTTTGTCAACGACCGAGTGATTGGTCCATGGCCTACAGAAGCACGGCTTTTCTCTTTCCCGGAAGCCATGTACACCGTGTGCACGATCATGCCCCCAGACTTGGGGCGTTTGGATCCATCACCCTTAGGATTTGCCACCGGTGGTGGTAGATTCTCTGGCCTTCACTTTTTGTGAGAAGTCGAAGTCGAAGTCGAAGGAGCTATTATAACAGGCGCCTGAGAAGTCCTTCGATGCATGCTAGAGGGATGATTTCCCTCTTGTCGAACCTTCATTTTCTCCGGTCGACGAGAATAGTTCTTGTTGATCACAGAATCCTGAACTTTCCGCCAGACTCTGTGGATTCGAGAGGATAGCCGCTGAGGGGGCTGTTCTGGTTCTGCCTGTACCATGTTTTCAACATGTGGGGGCAATTTCTTCAGCACCATGGTCGGAGAGTTCTTTCGCACCCTTCTTAGCGGTTCAAAGCAGTTCCCAGTTAGAACAGTAGCGTCAACTTCCACTATTGGAGCTGGTAGAGTAAGTCCAGATGGAGAGTTGACCCCAGCTTTTCTCACTCGGCGTCAGTGACGACGTCGAGCATGCCTTGCAGATGGGAGTGTCTCAGTTGTGGGAGTGACTTCGCCATGCCCCCTGCTCTGATGAGGGGCTACTGCAGGTGCCAGCCTATTGAAGACCGACGTCTGTTGAGAGAGGACGGTCAATCTTTTGAATGCCGACCTTTTGGCAGGGGGAGCAGTCTTGATGACTTCGCCTGAAGCAGGAGTTGGAACGGCTAATCATGCGAAGACCGACCCTTTAGTAGGAGAATCCCCTTTGACGACTTCATTTGCCGGAACTGGAATGGTTATCCGCTTCAGGACAACCCCTTCAGGTATTGCGAGCCTCTTTACAGGCCCACTGGAGCTTTGTCTCAGTCTATTGAAGACCGAGGTGGAAGATTTGGATGACCCGTTGAGAGGGGCCGTGGTGGCTGCAAGTCGATCGAAGACTGACTTCTTTGGAGCTTCCTGTGATGGCACTGGGCACCGAAGCTTGCTGGCGGGATCATGGTCCTAAAGAACAGTTCAGTGGTGGCTTGAGTCACCTGTTCCACTGGCATTGCAAAGATGGAGGCATCTTGGGGCCCGTAAGTCACTCCTTCGGCGGGGACGGAGCAGGAGTTGCTGTTGCAGGTGCAGTTGGAAGCCATCGATTTCTCTTCTCTTCTGCATGGGAGCAAGATACAAAATCTTAGTACCTCGAATCCAGGGGCCACCATATTAAACCATGATTTATTCACGAACACAACACACGAAGTGTGGAGTGGAAAGAGGAAAAGGTCCCACCGGGCGTGCCAGAATCTGTTTACCGCCGAAAACAGAGACGAACCGGGATGGATCGTCTTGCCTGAATTTGGGGGCAGATGCTATTTGGATTTATCCGTCCACCTCTCCGAAGATACCAAGTTGATTTATGGCACCGTGTATCATAGGTTTAGATGTATGCGGACATTGTAGCAGGCTTTGTCAGATTCCCCCTCGTTATGAGGGGTTTTTGATTATGGGGACGCTTTTCCCTGCAGGCGCAAGTCCCTACAGTTAATTACGTTACCGCATCGCAATAACCACTTTCTCCTGCTCTGGAAGTTCACTTCGTGTCGTGTGTGTTTGTTTTAATTTTGGTTGTCCGTGGATTGTATATGGAGACTAATTTATGTTGTCGCTCGTAGGGCGTGGATTAGTCCAAATCCGTATATTCTTAGATTTGGGTTTGGATTGATTTTAAGGATCGTTAATCTCGTTTGAGATTAAGATCAACTTAAATGTTTATTAAGGATACATTAGTCTAATTTTAGACTAAAATCTACTCAACAGGATTTTGGGATCATTCAGATCCAACAAAAGAGCATTTGGGCTGTATTGTTTTAGTTTAAGGACGTTCCGGTTCGTCGTAAGGACGTTTCGGTCCGTCGTTAGTTTAAGAACGTTTCGGTCCGTAGCTAGTTTAAGGACGTTGCGGTCCGTTGTCGGCATTTTGGGAAGTGCATCCAAAAGCAGTTGGTTGTCGGAACCCACCACCTCTCTGAAGACGTTGAGAAATTACAACGATATGTATCAGAGGTGTAGAGAGATATATCCTTGAACCAAATTCCTGATTGAGGGGAGAGATCATGGTGAACCATCTAAGAATCATTAGTCAATTTTGGGAGACTAAGATTAACTTAGGAGATGTGAGACGGAAATCGTTCTGGTCAATTAGTTTAGGAAGTCATGAGCATAGAGGATCGGTCTATTTGGAGATCCAAGATGTTTTAATTTCAGGAAGACTTAGCCAATTTCGGGCTGAAGTTGGCTTCTTATAGTCTTAAACACTAATATATGCTCGGTGCTCACGTGCTCCCACGTAAGACTCTAAAGCAGTGTTAAACACTGAAATTTAGGACGCTCACGTGTGGCACGTGAGGCGCCTAAAAGTTGGTGTTGTACACTTGGGTCCAAATCCCCGTCTGTATATAAGTGTTAAACACTTAATTCTTGTGGCCATCACGTGTGGGAACGTGAGGCGCCCCAGAGTTGGGCACTGCTTCTTTCGGTTTATTCCCTCTTCTTTTTATAAGTGCTAAGCACTTAGCTCATATAGTGCTCACGTGCGGACACGTGAGGTGCTCAAAATGTGAGCGCTATCTTTGGATTTTCTCCCTTTCCCATATAAGTGTTAAGCAATTGTTTGGGGGTCACGTGAGAACAAGTGATTCGATCTTAGTCATTCATTTTAGTTCATCAAAGGTGCTCATATGGGAACAGGTGCGCATTTGTTATAGCGTTGAACGCTAATGGATCACCAGTCTTTTCTTTTATATGCATAGAGATTTTGAACTGAGTTTTGAGAATTTCAGGTCCCTTGTTTTATAAGAATTAAATTCTTTTACAGGGTTAAACCCTAGTTTTATCAGAGGAATTAAATTCCTAAATACTTTTGGAAGAATTAAATTCTTTGAACTTAGTTCTTTCCCGTAAGTTTTGAATCTACACAACAGAATCTCCCCGATGAGAATTAAATTCTCAACTTATGGGGAGATCTGCTTCTGCAGACCTCAACCAGAGGAAGAACTAAGTTCTTGTATAAAGGGTTAAACCCTTAAAGAAGAGATAAGATAATCTCCGTACTTTCTTCTTATCTAAGATTTTTGTTTAAGAAGGGGATCTTCTTCCTCTAGAGAATTGAATTCTCTTTTTTCTCCTTTTCTTTTGTTTCTCAAAGCTTATGGGGGGTCTCTCTCTGTTCTCTCCTCCTCTCCTCGCTCCTATTTATACGAGAAGAACAAAAATCAATTTGTTAAGAGAATCTTTTATTGAGAGATAATGATTGATTCCATGTTCTTTTAGATCAATCGGTGAATTTTATTCACCGTTGGACTTTTTAATCCAAAAGCTCTCTGTTTAACAGAGAAGATTTCTCATTTTTTAACAAAATTAGGAAATATTTTCCTAAGATAGAATTTTATTCTATCAGACGATCACCGTTGGATCTTTGATCCAAAGGTCTTTCGCTTAACAACATACAAGATGTTTCTGTTTTAATGAGGATCAGGAATATATTTTCCATATATATAGAATTTAATTCTATCAGATAGTTTAGAAAGATTTAAAGAAATATTTTCCAAATATGATTTTGATCCATTTATTTAGAATGTAATTCTATCAGTTTGGAAGGTGTTTAGGAACACTCACGTGTAGCACGTGACCCCCACGGAGTTAAACTTGTTTGCTTATATGCAACAGCCTAAAAAGGGCATCACGTGTTAACACGTGAACTTCTTTAGCCTGCTATTTGTTTTAATATGGAGTCTATATACTTTGTATATAGATGCTCACATGCTTACACGTGAGGCTCAATTTCATCCTGTCAATTGTTTAAATGCGGCGCCTATAATCTTTCTATATAGGCGCTCACGTGTGGGCATGTAAGGCTCTATTAGTAGGGAATTTTCCCTATCCCTTTTTCTTTTTTTTATAAGGGAACAAGGCGGTGTCACAGTGAGGTGAGGGGGAGCTCAGTACTGTAGGTTTGTCGAGATGACAAGAAGGGACTCGTGGTGGTCGTGGTGGTCAGAGGTACAAGCGATGTTAGAGGCGACTAGGCTTAGAGGTGGTGAGGGGTCCACAGGAAGTGGTCGGCGGTGAGGTCGAAGGGTCGTGGTCGATGAAGGAGGGTCGAGACGGGTGAAGGTGATGGTGTTCGGTGGTGAAGGAAAGATCGTCGGTGGTGCTGGGTCGGCGACGAGAGGAGATGGAGCCCGGGGTCTTCGAGAGTGAGGAGTTAGAGAGGGGAGGTAGAGAGGGATGAAGAGAGGGGGTTGGTTGTTGAGAGGGAGGTGAGGCAGGCGAGGGGATCGCGGGGCGGTTGCGGCGAGGATGGGGATCTTAGGGAAGTCGTTGGCATGGTGGGTGCGGTCGTCGCGGAGGTGGGCATGGGTCTCGCGGGCACGGGCGCGAGGAAGGGGGAGACGGGGGGAAAAGGCGGGAAAGAAAGGGAAGGAGAAGAAGAAGAAGATGGGGGAGGCTTCGGGTCGGGTTGAGTCGGGTCGGGTCAGGTAGACAGTAGGGGTTAGATTGGGGTTAGGGTTTAGGTTTTAGGTAAAAAAAAATAGAAATTAAAATAATAAAAATACATAAAAATGTGCAAAAATACTCAGAAAATTCTGGAAAAATATACGGAAATATATACATGGAACTGGGGATTTACATCATACCCCACTTATATAAAATTTCGTTCTCGAAATTTAAAATAACGATAAGCTATAAAATGTAATGCGAAAAGCAATAAAATCAACTACTACTATATAGTGATTTATGTAAAAGCAACTAGATGGAAATCAAAATATATATATATATAGCGCAGTTAAAATAATAGTCATAAGTAAGCACAAGGCATAACCATTTATAGTAATAAACTATATATAAAATACAAAGAAGAATAGAATGACAACAAATAACAATGGTGAAAGATTGGCTGATAAGTATTAAGCTCCAGAACTACATTAGTAAAACTACAAATCAGGCAGTTATAAATAGTTTATGAATACTCATACGGAAAAATAAAACAAAATAGTATATGCGATGTAAGTTTGTACTATTGAAAATATGAAGAATAGTAGAGTATTTAAAATAAGTGAAACAAAAGTAGTTAATAATACACAATTTTGAAAAATAAAAAAATAAAGAAAACTAAATTTCGAATAACAAACGTCACTGAATGTAATTACAGTAATAGGAAATAATACTAGTAATGTATAAGAGACTAGCCAGGGCATAGATTGCGGTAAGATACGGCCTAACCGAAAAGAAGTTGGGAATGCGGCGCTAGTCTATAGTCTACCAAACTGGGGGTAAGGTTACTATAAGGTTCAAGGATGGGATAAACTCAAGAAGGGAAAGAAATTATTGGGAGGACGAACAGTCAATGCATCATGCGGATCTTAAAGGTACAATACTCAAGGAAAAATTTGCCCGAACCGAAATTTATTATCTTGAAAAAATTTGACAGAGCACAATTGAGAGATAAACATGGCCCTAAGCTATACATTGATTTTATTTGGCCAGAAGGAAAGAAAAAACAAGTCGCGTCAGTCGTGATCGTGGAAGTTCATTAAGTCACGATAAGCTCTCGCGCTAAGATAGGGGCGTCCATTCCCATAGCGCCTCGCAGGGATTGCTGCTGGAGATTCTTCAGCCTCGAGTTCCTCCTCAATCGGGATTTCCTCCTCCGACTCTTCCTCAGCTGGGGCCTCGTTTTCGGTCTCTTCCCCCACGGGGTTTCCTTCTCTTGCTCTTTCTTCCTCGGCGGGAGCTTCCTCATCGGGGTCCTCTTCCACATGATCCGCCTCTTCTGGATCCTCTTCCACTGGGTCCTCCTCAGGATCTTCCTCTTCTGTATTCTCTTTTACTGGGTTTTCTTCCACTGGATCCTCCTCAAGATCTTTCTCTACTGGGTCTTTTTCGGGGTCCTCTTCTTCATCGTCAGAGTCACTGATCATATTGACTTCTGGAGCCGCGTCTGTGACTCCCTCATCTTCAGGATCGCTGTTGTCGAAAATAACGTGTGGCCCATCGACCTCGTCATCTGAACTCACTAGTATGCAGTCAAAAGAAACGCTGGACCGAGGGTCCTCATCGAGAGGCGGCGCTGCCTCAGGGTTGGCCATGGCCTAAAAAGAGAGGGTCATGATCAGAAAGTGGAACACACAAATAACTAAAAATGTGGAGCTCATGGAAAAATATAAGGCGGATAAAATCTAAAATCATAAACTTGAGTGATGATGCAGTAAGTAGTATATGGAAGTGAGTGGTAAGGGAACAATATCTAAATCACAACCCACATTTTTTTCATTTAAACAAAGGGGTTCAACAAAATACAAGGTTCAGACGAATAGAAACAATTACTAAATAAAATAATAAGGTCTTTATTGAAAGCAGGAAAGGTGATAACCCCGCATTGATATCTAAACCGCTGCGATCTCGTAAAGCGAGCCTGAATCCTGCGTTGGATCCGTACCATCATCGAAACTCGAACTAAGAAAACAACCAAATTACTCAAGAAGATGTGGAGAGTGTTGACGAATCTCCTCCGTGTAGCTCTTTCCTTCGAGGCCAACCATTGACAAGATACTCGTCGGATACACAAATCAAGCACTGCCCTTTGGCCCGGCGACAGTCCCTCTGAAGGTGTCCCGACCTCTTGCAATAACCACAATATTGGGTTCTCCGCTGATTCTGTTGCTGAGGAACAAATGGGCACTTCATCTGCACACTTCCTCTTTGTTTAACAGGGATTCCCCTACGATTGGGGACTCCCGCTGGTGCCTGGGCCATTTTCCTTCTTAGTCTTTCAGCTAAGAGATTGCTTGTTCGTCCTGGGCTTCCATCAAACCTTACAGTACACCCAAAATCTTGACGGTCTGACTCTGGGGAATGGAGATGGAAGGAGAGTTGTTGTAAGCCATAGTCCTAAAACAATAGATTTCGAATGGCATAAGCTATAAGATTCAAGATAGGGTATCGGATTAATAACTGAAAGTAAGATCAAGTGGCAGGACAAGACTTTGAACGATGATGTAAAGAGGATTCTATGGAAGTGACGAGCAATATCATTGGATATAAATCAAGGGATCCCTAGACTGAACTATAATCTCATTCTAAACCAACCTGGGTTTGATACCAACAAAACCATGTCATGTCCCGCTTCCCAAAATACAGAATACGAGGAGTGACAAGACCAGCCATGCTCCTACGGTCGAGGAAATATGCTGCCGTAGTCACACTTCGGCTTCTAGCATTACGTGGTAATAAGTAATCATATCACAGGTAATGAGAAATGCAGTCAATAACTCTATCAAAACAGATATAAAACTAACCAGATAGAGTCAAAGGAAAGGATAGCGCTGACGTCGCTAATCTAGATGTCCGCAGTATCCTCGAGGTAAGACAGATCCTGATCCGAGCTAAGTCCACTTCTCACTCTGAGCATCCATACTCAGGTCGTCAGGGCGACACAATAGCAATATATACATATATAATATATGCAATGATGATAAGCATAAAGTAGTAAGCATAGAGTAATGATGCGAGCATGAAATAACCGGTACATGTAACGATAAAGCAGGTGCATCAGATCAGTAATCAATGCAATGTCCATGTCACTAAAGCTATCAGTCACTAAGTCTCAATGTCCAAGTCACTAAACTTATCGTCAGTCCAAATATGAGTGTTAACTACCGCAAGAGTATCCCCAATCCAAGGGTAAGCCCCAGGTGCAAGGGAACACGGGCCCGAATCACGATCAGTAAGAATCAGAAACACGACCAGTACAACTCCCGAAATCACGAAATATGCTGGCAGTAGGACTCCTGAGATTCCGTTGATTGAACTCACACTCAAACTACCCCACACCCCACAGTCTATATCAAACACTGATCATGAATCTAAATACTAGTCGCTCCATGACAAGTCTACGCGAGAACTAGAGACAGGGTCTCCATCAAGCATGTCTCGACTGGTATCCAAGATAAATAGATAGTGCTCAATGTCTTACCTATGACACTAATATAAGTGCTTCCATACCCGTCCCATACAAGTTATAGTTACACTTATATATGCCCCATAGGCGTCGACAATGCAATAATTAACTGGTTCCGCTGATTGTGTACAAGTACGTATCACTTCCATTATTCAATCACGCTTTTACACTAACGTACATGCCACAATCCAATCACTAATATTTATCACTTGGTATTATAACACGGTCACTAGGATATCGATGCAAATGAACACTATTTACAAGGGTATAACAATTATGCAACATTATGGGGATACAGTAAATGCACTACTGAATACATATGAGCAATCGGTATCGGTTGGATTAGAAAAATCATATAAAATCACACTGCATAATTTAGCGAAACAATATAAAAGCATAAACAGTGTATTAAATTATCTCTAAAGAAAAATTGATTTTGAGTCAACCGGGTTTCAGGTTTACGGGTTATGGTCATTCCATTTTAAGTGTTCTCTGTTGGAAATCGAATTTCTGAACTGGAAATACGTTTCGTAACACGTTCTACTTCTCGTTGGGATCATAATTAGGCGACGCTACAGTTAGATAATATCTAGACTTATCTGTTATGTTTCCAAAGCATTAGATGGATCAATAATATCCGCTGTACGTAGAGAGATATGCACTGTCTAAGGTTAAGGTATACATTATGGTTCTGCATGAAACTGCAGCACATATCGATGGTTTAAAAGGTGTTATAAATATTAAATGACACTGGATTGCAATGAGACCAGCACTGTTAGAAAGCTAATTCAATCCTCCACGCTTTCATGTATAGTTCCGCACACTTGCGCGCATAAACAGTGAAAAGTATGCGTTCTAAAAAGGGGTAAAGGCAGAGATTCTTGCTTTGGATTGCAGTCTAGAGCCATGAGTCACCTCAGTTTTGGTTGTTATAACTTATTAAAATTCAGATATCAACTATGGGATACTGTAGGTTTATCTGTTGGCTTCGATACTAGCCCTAGAACATTAGGTTACAAGTTGCATTTAGTTTAATATAGATTTTAGAACGTGACATGTGCGGTGAATTCCAGATTCAACGTCGCCTTTTTGGTTGCGTCGTTACATAATATAACTTCACTATTTTCAACCAAAATTCCTGCATGATGTTCTTTATCAGAAAATAGATCTATCTATAACAAGTTCCGCCATTTTAACATGAGCTTTTGCATAAGGTTCACATCGAACATCTAAGTTAAGTATACGATTAGTGATCGAACGTTCGTTTTCTTTAACTAAACCACTACGGTTTGATTCTATGATTTCCATATGATGTTATCACTAGGTTTTATACTCATTTATCTCTCAACTCGAAGTGACTATTTGGTATGGTTTATTATAAAAACACTAAGGTAATTTTCGATGTAAAATAACTATATATGTTAATCTAATTTTTCTTCACATAGAATGCAAGCAAGTGAGGACACTTCGTCTATCCAGCGCACCGTGGCGACAGCATGAGGCAGCGGTTGCAAGGGAAAGTCGGCGGCAACGGCATGAGGCAGCAGCTGCAAGGGAAAGTCGGTGGCAACAGCACGGGTGTTCGATGGAATGCCGGCGGGGCTTTCGGCTCGGCTTCGATGCTGGCGCAATGACGACACGAGGCAGCGGTTCAACATAGCAGGGAGGCTGTAGGGCAGAGACGGCGACGACGATGAGCTCATACGGCGCAGGCGATGATGGGTGGCAGCTCGGGCTTGGTTTTGTGGTGCTGGAGTCGAGGTTGAGCAGGGGGTGTTGGGAACTCGTCGACGACGCTAGGGTCTTCTCGGTGACGGATAGTGAAGGAGGTGTGGTCGCCGGAGATGGAGGAAGGAGGTTTAGGGGTGCAGTGGTTTAGGTTCGGGTTTTGGGAGCTTGGTGCAAGGCAATGAGCTCAGTGAAGGGGTCGGTAACTGGAGGAGGGATGAAGTCAGAGGAGGAGGAAGTTCTCGGGTGGAGTTGATGGCCGGAGGTATCGGTGAGGTAGTGCCGACGGGGTTGCTGGCGATGAGAGAGGAGCTGGTGATGGCAGGGGTAAGACCTGCGACTATAGTCGGCGATGGGAGACAGTGTCGCAGTGAGGTGAGGGGGAGCTCAGTACTATGGGTTTGTGGAGATGACGAGAAGGGACTCGTGACGGTCATGGTGGTCAGAGGCACAAGCGGCGTTGGAGGCGGCTGGGCTTAGAGGTGCTGAGGGGTCCACGGGAAGTGGTCGGCGATGAGGTCGAGGGGTCGTGGTCGATGAAAGAGGGTCGAGGCGGGCGAAGGTGATAGTGTGCGGTGGTGAAGGCGAGATCGTCGGGGGTGCTGGGTCGGCGACGAAAGGAGGTGGAGCCCGGGGTTTTCGAGAGTGAGGAGTTAGAGAGGGGAGGTAGAGAGGGATGAAGAGAGGTGGTTGGTTGTTGAGAGGGAGGTGAGGCAGGTGAGGGGATCGCAGTGCAGTTGCGTCGAGGGCGGGGATCTCAGGAAAGTCGTTGGCATGGTGGGCGCGGTCGTCGCGGAGGTGGGCGTGGGTCTCGCGGCCGCGAATTCGAGAATGGAGGAGACGGGGGAAAAAGGCGGGAAAGAAAAGGAAGGAGAAGAAGAAGAAGATGGGGGAGGGTTCGGGTCGGGTTGAGTCGGGTCGGGTAGAGGGTAAGGGTTAGATTGGGGTTAGGGTTTAGGTTTTAGGTAAAAAAAAATAGAAATAAAATAATAAAAATACAAAAACATGTGCAAAAATACTCGGAAAATTCTGGAAAATATATGAAAATATATACATGGAATTGGGGATTTACAATCGTCATCTTTAAATGAGTTATCAATATTTTTACAAACTGAGTCAGTTGTATATTTAATTATAGATGATCTTGATATTTTAGCCTGGTGGAAAAGCCACGGACATTTGTATCCGGTGCTTTCTACCATGGTTCGTGATTTACTAACCGTTCCAGTGTCCCCAGTAGCGTCGGAAAGTGCTTACAGATGGCGGATATTAAGCGAGAAGAGATGCAGCTTGGCGCATATGGAGTACATGATTTGCCCGCAAGATTGTGAAGCAGCAGCCGTCAGGAAAAAATGCAATCATTTTGGACTCGGATTATCTACATAAGGAGTTTACAGGATCGGACGAGACCAATACCGAAGGAGGAGGAATCACAACCGGTGCCGAAAAGTAGTGAGTAATATTTGTAATAATAGAAAAAAAAACTGCATAGACCTAATTCCCTCTCATTGAGATCAATATTTTGGAGAGATACGTAGGCAGTCCGAGTGGGTTCGGTCTTTAATATTAAAAAAATAACAAATTGTATTATGAAATTGTAATTTGATTAAGATTAAAAATAAAATCTTGTTTAAATTTCAAAATTTTAAGTATAATTTTTATTAAAAAAAAATAGCAACTGAGCCAGGCGAAAAATTTACCTGGCTCGGCGAATTTGCCTCGCCTCGGCTCACAAACTGGCGAGGCGTAGCGAGTGGGTTATGGCTTCGTTATTGTTGCCCTCGTGTCGCCTCGTCTAGCCTAGCCGGCGAAGCGAGAAAAATTCGTTTCGCCGGTTAGACGAAACAAACGAATTCCGAAACGAGTTGCTTCGGCTTGCTTCATTAGCCACGCCTCCTTGGTAGGAGGAATTGAAACATTTCTTTACGAAGTCAATCAATACAAACATCACATTGACCGGTATGCAATCTAGTAGAAAACTTAATTTGATAGGCCGTAATCTCGTTCACACCTTTAAATCAAGTTCTGCGATATGAAAATGGCCTTCTAAGTTTTGCTTGATTAGGAGAAATCATTCTAGCTGTAAAACTTATACTTAACCCAGCAACCCTGAAAATTAATGTTATTATTTCATTCCAAGTCAAAATCTTATTATCAAAATGATCTTTCTTTGACCGTTTCAATATCGATTCAAAATAATTAATTTTATCAAAGAAGTATTTAATAATTAATAAATTTTAAAAAAATAAAAAGGTTCCTGATCATCAAGATTGCATGTCTTAACTAGGGATGTAAATATATGGGATAATCCAAGCCGACTCCATATCCATATCCGAACTTTATCAAATATGGATATTTATTTTCATTTCCGATAACTGTCCGTATCTAATACCTACCGAATACGGATATCGTAACATCTATATCCATTACGTATTCGTTTCTGATACCAAAAATAGTATTTTTTTTTGCTCTATTGAGGATATTTTCCAATATTCATATCATATCCATATCCAAATCCAAATTTTACGATATAGGCATAGTTATTTTCATTACCGATGACTACCTGTATCAATATTTACATCCATTTACAATTGCTGGATATGGTTACAGTAACACCTATATCCGATCGATATCTGATCTATTTATGTACCTAGCTAGTCTTAACCAAGAGGATAACTGCAGGTTAACCCTGAGAATCTATTTGCCATGGTGATCTGTTCATCCCGGTGTGAGACACGTGTGCATTCTAGATATTGGCAAGATAGATACACGTCAAAGTAAAAGTGTGTACTTTTTCGTTTTGATTAAGGAGATGTTACCATCTTAGATATATGCTCTCTTTGTCTATGCTTAGCACATTTATCACAGCTGTGACTCGATCAAACATTCTCCTTTTGGTTACTACTTAGTCTCTAAAGTATTATTATATATATTATAATAATGCATGTGTTAGGCCAACTATGCTCAACTTGAGCTCCAAATGGCACATAAACAAGAAGGAAGTTGAGCAAAAACTATAATAAATTATATCTTTTAGGGCATTCATCACTAAGTTCATGTGTCTGGTTGTGAGAGATCTCAGGAAAAATTGTCCATCATCCTAATAGAAATGTGGGCTTTTTGTAGCCACGTGTAGTATGCCATGCATGCCAACTCTTTGGTGATGCTTCAAGAGAATATTACTAGGGTTCTTAATTTTGATTTGTATGCATGCATGTCTACCCCAAATCCAACTTGATTAGGTAGTTGATATGATGGGATTTGGTAGGAGGACACTAGTGTCTTGCACATCCAATGCACGCACGTGTATTCTTATTAATGATATATTATATAAAGAATAGAGGATTAAGTGGATGAGACCCAATGCATATTTTTCCTTCAATAATCGAATGGAAGGTGTTGTGGCTGACCGCAACACCATTAAATTCTAAAGAATAAATACAATGAAAATATAAATAAATAATTAGTAAAGTTTGGAGTAGTATTTTCTTAAGGGAAAAATAGAACAAGAAACCCTTCTCAACATATTGAAAAAAATAAAAATATGCACATACCAACAATACAAGAAGATAATAAAATTGATATAATGCTTGCAAATAAAGAATCAAGTTGTAAATTGATAGAATGGGGAACAGACCATATATAGTTGATCGTCATTCATTACTATCGACTACAAACTTGATAATAGGCCTACGTACACTTATCAACAAAATAACTAATAAGACACAAAGCTGAAATCCCTATACAAAATAAAACAAAAGGCAGCAAAAGAAAATAAAGCAAACTCATGATTCTCCTTATAATCCTGTTGCTGTCAGGTTCAAGCTGAGCTAAAAAGTAGCACTATGCCCGGCACGTGCAGCTTCAGCAAGTGGAATAGCAGATAAAGAAGGTAACTCTGTGCAGGGAAGGAACCAGCATTCTATGATTGAGGGGGGTTGTGTTGTTTAGCTGAATTAAATAAAAATCTCATGAAATATATAATGCAAGTTGTGCTAACTAGCATTTTTATAAGATACCAGTTATGTAACAATCATGATTACAGTCATGTATGTTTTATTTGAAAGAATGAGTTTATTTACGAAGTTTTCTATGTCATAAAATCTTTAAGGGATTTATGGTATAATATGAAAGAAACCAAAGAAAGGTTATTTGAAAGGAGACAATAGATAATGTATTGTCTATGTTATATGAAAAAGAAGATGACAATTGGACTATCCAAATAAAATTAGTTGGGATTTGGATTGAAATAGATTAGCAAGCATGCAATTGACAAGGTGTGCTTTAAATTTCATTTTCCTTTTGAACTTAGGATATGCATCTATATAATAATTAGTTATGTTTTGCAAGTAGGATTCCGTGTATATGAAAGGTTTTGAAAGCATTTCCTCTTTTTGTCAATATATTTAATTGCAATTAAATATGATATTGATTTATTACAGAGATAGTAATATTATAACCACGTTTAGTATCAAAAGGATTGTTACTAAATCTTAATGATTAATACAAGAATGTATATTAATCGAGAGATGAGAGATGAGTATTATTTAGTTAAGATTCTTTACTGTTAATGTACAAAATACGTAACCAGGTTAAATCAATCGTAGAAATTACCGAAGCACTTCAGGTAGCAGAAAATTTCTGGGATGAGGTACGACCGCCCCTGCAAATTACAAAACTCATAACCGATACTTTTTTATAAAATTTATGGGGGTACACGTGCCCTGGCCCCTCTACTTTTTACTTGGGTCCGCCTCCGCATGCAAGTGAGTACAAATTAGTTTGAGTAGATCATTAAACAATTCTTATCTTGTGAGTTTAACGAGCCATTAAAAATGCATGTCTTGTAAAATTATTTACAAAATCCCTCGAACTTTGTTTTTCACTAATTTATACAGATTGAGAAAAGGTTAAGCAAATTGTATAAATAGGAGCACTCATCAGCAACGGAAACCGTGCTAATGAGGTAAGATACTTGGTGAAAACAATACAATTAATTATAGCGGTCTTATAAGCAATTTATTATGTCCCCATGATGATGTTTGCAAATTTGATAAGTCCACTTGTTTTATCTTTTAAGAAAAAAAGCATAGGAACATATACGTCCTAGAAAATTTTTAAAAAATTATTTTGATGGGCAGTAATATTTGCATTATGTCTGATATGAAAACGATACTGATATCTCAAATGAAACATGTGAATGGAAAAAAGATATGGTTAGGTTGGATATGTGCTTTTGATTCATTGAGATTTTAATTAACGAAATAGGAAATATATGTACCTCTTGTGACCTTAGAATCTTAGGTCTGCTTTAATTAAGCAAAGCTGCAAGGGAATCGGACATGGACAAGCGCCTACAATGTTGAAGAAACACAACTTTTAGGCGCACTGAAACGAGGAAAATTAATTCTTAACCTCCAGAACTTGAAATCCTACCACAATCTATCCAAGAGACAACATCATGGACCGACTTATTTGGTACAAGTATTTAGATATTGTGGATCCCATCATTTTGTCTATTGGGTAAATTATGATAGAATTTCAACCCGATAGACAAAGTATTACTCTTGAAACTATGGTTTTTGCATGTGCGACGAATACATGTTAGACATATTTTGAATAAAAAATCTATTATAATTGAAACTCAGGAGTGGACATTTTTTTGACCAAAAACGAAGGCAAAAATGCCCCCGCGCTTCCTTGAAAGAAAATTTTAATGAAACCGGTACATTTATTAAAAAAAAAGAAAAAAACGAAAAATGATCCAAATCTTTACTCCATTTCATCAATCGTAAAGCATTCTTCTCATTGTTGGGGAAAAAATGGGGAGAATCAAGAACTATGTTAAACGGCCAACCACGTAAAACGTAATATACAACGAAAGATAAAATGATGCAAGAATAAGAGAATCAAACGGAAGAGAGACACAATATTTGGTTACGAGATTCATCCACTGTATAGGAAGTCCACGGTAGAGCGGAATCTGCAAAACTTCTATTAATTTTTTTGTTAAGATCACACCAAGAGCAAACCCTAAGAGATTTCTTTCAAATCTCTCCAATCTCTCTTAGCCGTCACCCTCTTTATTGTTAATAGCATCTTAAATTTTCTCTAATGAGAAACTTTCACTACTAAAATAGGGGGTTGCCCCTACGGATAACGAAATCCGTAGGGATAGATTTAGTTTGGCCCTACGGATTAGTCCGTAGGGCTAAAAGGTTGCACCTACGGTCCTTACATATTAATTTAAAAAACATTAAATCGTAAATTGTTGTTTGCCCCTACGGAGCCGCAAACCAAGTACCTACGGACTTATCCGTAGGGGCATCTAAATAGAGATTTAATTAAAAAGGCACGGATCGATCCCTACGCTCATTACCTAAAATTTATTTTTCCATCGCCCGCGAACCCAAAATCCCCAAACCCTCGTTCCCGCCGATCTCCTGTGTTTCGTCGCCGTTCTCGTCGTCGCCAGCGCAGGCTGATTCGTCGTCGCCACCGTCTGGTTCTTCCTCATCTCCGATTTCGTCGTCGCCTCCTTTCGTCATCGCCTCCGATCGATCGTCGACGCCTCCACTGCACAGGTTAGGAAATCTTAAATTAAACAAATTTTTGATTATTTTAGGGTTAGGGTTCATGGTTTGGGTACCGATGAGGCATCCGTTTGGGTTAGCGTTAGGGTTGGGGTTGGGGTTGCGGTTGGGGCTGGGGTTGCGGTTGGGGTTGGGGTTCGGCAGGGGGTTGCGGTTGCGGTTGGGGTTGGGGTTAGGGTTAGGGTTAGGGTTGGGGCAGGGGGTTGCGGTAGGGGGTGAGAATTTTTCTAGGTTTCTTTTAAAGCTTGTGAAGGAAATTTTGAGCCCCCTAAAAATGAACATTTCTAATGATTTTGATAAGAGACAAGGGAGCAATAAAGTTTTGTTTTCTATTTGTCTAGATTCAAATGTCTACTTATATATATAAATATTTACAATCTCAATATTCGTGGCATGTTGGTTATAAATTTCTCTCTCTGTAGAGATATATAGCCTACTTCAGCACATAGCTAGGTATGTGATAAAATTATTTTTGATAAAACAATGCATGATATAATATCGAAATATATTTGTTTCTTAGCTTCAATCATACAAACGTGTTCCAAATTAACGTAATTCAAATAGCAATTCCTTGGAATTTTTTAGTCCAGAGAATCTTGATCGAGTCTCAGGATCATATTGATTCAAGAATTTGGTGTGACACCAAAGACTGGACGTTAGACGAATAGCCGGTGGTAAAACTTCTTAAAGTATATTAATTTTGAATCTTCTTCTAAACTCAATGATCCTACATTGATAAAGAAAAGCTTAGATATCTATGACAAATGGCCACATATTACAAGTTACAGAGATGATGTTCAACACCTTCCCAACTTTTTCATTGCTTGTGATATTTTCTCTCCTCTCTCTCCTTTTCTCCTGGTCTCTGTCTATCATGAAACTTTGGACATGCAAATTAAGACTCTCTCCTCTTTTTGGTTATTTATTTTTCCCTTTGTCGGCTTAATTATTGAGGCGGAGATTTGATTAGAGTTTTGGTGTTCATAATTTCATAATATGAGTAAGGCAATTGACAAATCATCATGATGTTGTTATGATCATAGCAAGATGTAGGTGCTTATGTGTTGGTACTAAAGCATGATACAATCTCTTTTATTGCTAGTGGATGCGTTTTGTTCAAAGAGTCTTTTTCTTTTAGTAATTTTCCTCTTTAGGGAGTTTTCGACATTGAAATCTCACTAGTTGATAATGTTAAATGAGTTCTAGTCCTACTTTGCTACATTTTTTGATATATAGTAGATGGTGATACTTCTTTAAGTGCTTGTCGCATTAACTTGGAAGCCGATCATACCAAAGATTGTGGAGGACATAATTATCGAGACACGAATCAAATGGTTTCATGTTAGAGCTACATCTTCACTCGAACTTTGGACATGTACAAAAGGAAGAGTTAATGTACATGTTATTAGAACTCATAGGTATGAGATGTCCTCTTTCTCTATTTCAAAAGAAAATACAAAATATAAAAGGAATTTTTTTTTGCTCCAATAACAAAACTTTTCGAAATTTTTAAAACCAGTGGTTTTCCTCTCTCAATCATAAATTATTCTCAAAATGGGCTTCCTTTAAATAGTTCATTAGAATATTTAAATGAAATAAGATAGAGAGGAAGAAGGATCTATACTTAAGTGCATAAATAACCAAAAAGGAAAACGAAGAAAAACAACAAAAGAAACCAAAAGATAGAGAAGGTAAAGCTAGAAGAATCGCGCCATTAGCTGCGGGTCATCTTTTAAATGAGCCCCTTCTTTGATCCCTTGCCAGCAGCCATCACAATCCTCATATATATAATTTCTTCAGGCAGTCCACTTAGCCGGTACCTGAAAATAGCATAAGTGTCACACGACAACAGTTAATTTCTATCGGTTAACATACGTTCGATGTTCGTCGTGACATAGAACTATACAAAGTTGTTCTTAGTCTAAAATAGCATCTGCCCCGAAATTCAGGCCCGGACGTCCTAACGTCCCGGTCGCATCTTTCGGCGGAGAACATATGTGACATGTGATATGTATGCATGTGTTTATGTGATATGTGCGTATGTATGCATTTAAGTAAAAACAACCCTATACTTAAGCGAAATCATAAATTGAAACACACATATATAGAATACAACTCATTCATGGGTATCCTCAAATCTAACTTTAATTATCGATAATTTATTCTTTTCAACGACAAACGCACACACAAAGCATATACACGGATTTTCTCCTTTGTCAGTAACCATCCCGTTCTTAGATTTTTCAATATAGTCATCATAATCTACAATTTATATGATACAGTCTAACATGGCCCATGAGTACGTCAGGATTAAGGACTAAATGTATGTGAATTGGCAACAACGTATGCAACCTAAGTTTGTCACTGGAGTTTCTGCTTTCATTGAATTTGCACGCGCAAATAATAAGAAGGAGAAGACAGTAATCTGGCAGAAGAAGAAGGAGAAGACAGTAATGTGGCAGAAGAAGAAAAAAATGACATTCCTTGTTCTCTGTTTCAGCATCAATCTTCTGATATGAACTAATGATGGCTTTCCCATTGGCTTTTCCTTTTAGAGACTTCTTAGTGTCCAATGGAAAGTATACATCAGATTTGTGCAGGTCAGCTTCTTCTATGACTTTTAAGAGTTTCAACTGATTCTGTAAATTACACCCTACTTTGGTGATACTTTTACCACTTCTCACTGCATGTGCGCTCTCTAATATCCATTTTGAATGTAATATTATAGATATTCATGCCTGTTTATATCAAAATTACTTATATTGTCAATGTTTGATTATCTAGTTGTTGGTGATGCGTCCATATCAGGGACAGAAGCCACTCCCGCTCCTCCAGGTATGTTTATATATCATATAGTGCATGTATATTGCTTTAGAATGCTATATCATAAATATACACACATTCCTTTTGCTCTTACTTAGATAGTAATTTTTATTATTGTCTAGCTGTAGGTGGTGACAGTAGTTGACAATATAATTTATCATCCTAGAAACTATGATTTTTTATATGTGCTCGCATGCGGGAATGATTGTAAGTCGTGGACCTGTACAATAAATTCTTATTTGGTATTTGTTTGAAACCAAATTGAATACTATATAATTGATAAGTTTGTTATATTTGTATTTAGTTTGGAATTAACACAATATTTATTCACGCAGCATGCACTTATGATCAACCAACTGCTCATGATATTTGTAGCCCAGCATAGAGATCACCACATCAACTTTTTTTATTGCCTCCACCAAGCTCTTGTGATCATGCATATCACCCTACATATATTCAACATATATATCATCAGGTCTTTCTAAAATCAATGACCTTTAATTCAAAAAAAAAAAATACACACACACACACAGGGAGTGAATTAATGAAGAAAAGAGGGTCTACTTTTCGTTAAGTGTCGTCAAAAGTTTATATCCTCCATCAATTATCAAGCTACCGAGGACGAAAAGCCACCTTTGTTAGTCGAGAGTCATGGTAGTAGACTTGTCATTATAGATCATAGTCAATTGTTTTTCCTATCATTTTCTTGATCCAGATGCTAATCAACTTGTTAATTGGTTACTGTTTTTATGACGTATTTGTCTATATTTATTGACAGTGGCCTTGTTTTTATGGAGCCGCTGGAATTTATGAATCCAGTTGGAAGCCTTTGCATGAGTTAGTAGTCATGGAGATTGATTATAAAAGAAATAGAGAGAAGAAAATAGAAATTGTAGATAGTAGAATAGCACACTCATTTCAAAAATTGCACTTTGATCTTTATGTCTACCTTTTTTTTTTAATTACCAATGTGTCTCGATTTTATTCGCAAAATATCCTTTTCTGTCCGACGGCTGCCTGGCTAAATTTCATACAACATAATTACTGCGCCGGGCTTGATGTTTCACATTGCCCTCAACTTTAATCACCACTAATTTATGGTTTCGCAACTTTGTCGTAATTCCGAAACATGATTTATTTTCTGCAAATGCTAGGAAATTTCACTCAAATTTTGCATCTTTACTCTATTTTTCACAACGGTTAATTTGTTATGTTTCACCACTTGGGTATTTGAGGAAACATCTTCTATTTTCTACCATTTGACTGAAATTGCATGTTTTTATTGAAAATAATACAATTGTATAACCTTAAGAAAAATAACCACCCCCTTTTTAATGAATTTGGACGGGTAATTATCCCAAATTTTTTTAAAACAAAAGAAAAACAGCGACCTATATACAAAATGGGTAAATGTCGTGATCAATAAATTACTTACCATTTGCCGAGACATGTATTTCTGCAGTATCCATATATCCTTTTCCTCTTCTTCGATGCCGTATTCTCATTATCTTCGTCTAATCCATCTGAAACTGCAATTAAATTTAATTAAACCAAATAAAATCAAAAATTAAAATCAAACAGCAACAACAAAATCAATGAAATTTATAGCCTACCAGAGTCTTCAAGAATCTCCACATATGAATCCTGGGCCTTCTTCTTTTTCTTCAAAGATCTTTTAGAAGCAGAGAATTTTGTTTTCTGGCAAGTGCTTTGATCAAAAGCTTTGAAGCTAAACACCATATTGCCTATGTATTTGAAAACCAAAAAATACCCAGTTTGCAGATTATTGGCTACTTAAAATTCATGTCACCCATCTCCACTCATGGAAGCAACTTTGTTCTCGATGTAAAAATCAACATGCCATATTTTGCCATTGTGGCTCACTAGGTTAGCCTTTTCTTTTCTCTTAACAATCTTGCTAATCTGCTTGGTAAATTTATTCGGAACCGGCTGCGAATTATTAAATGACATGCGTAAGAAAAAAAGCTAAAATACAGATATATAGCATACCGATACATCGAAACTTCAAAGTTGCGATGATAATCCAGAGATATTTATTTCTACACACGTGGTACATGTGCGAATGCGTCAGGCATCATGGACAAATATTTGAGAACATGGAAAGTATTATTAGTATAAAGCAATTAAAGCTTTTAAACACCTTGGATAGATATTTTCTTAGTTGATGCAATCATATCATGATGACTAAATTTAAGCTATTATACATATACATATATATTTTTCTAATCTAATATATTACACACACACACACACACACAGAGAGAGAGAGAACACCAATTTGGTAGAGAAATTAGGTAGCAGGACCCTGAAGAAATGGAGTCCATAGCATTGCTCATCATCATTATCCATGATCCCTTTAAAGAAATATTATCAAAAGGGGAGAATAAATACTACAAGCAGTGAGAATTATTATATAAATGGGTTGAACGCACGTTTCAATTTCTTGCAAGCATTAACTAGCAGTAACAATTTATTCTTCCCTTTTGATAATATTTCTTCAAAGGGATCATGGATGATGATGATGAGCAATGCTATGTACTCCATTTCTTCAGGGTCCTGCTACCTGATTTTTCTACCAAATTGGTTCTCTCTCTCTGTGTGTGTGTGTGTGTGTGTGTGTGTGTGTGTGTAATATATTAGATTAGAAAAATACATATGCATATATATAATAGCTTAAATTTAGTCCTCATGATATGATTGCATCAACTAAGAAAATATCTACCCAAGGTGTTTAAAAGCTTTAATTACTTTATACTAATAATACTTTCCATATTCTCAAATATTTGTCCATGATGCCTGACGCATTCGCATGTGCACCACGAGTGTAGAAATAAATATCTCTGGATTGTCATCGCAACTTTGAAGTTTCGATGTATCGGTATGCTATATATCTGTATTTTAGCTTCCTTTCTTATGCATGTCTTTTAATGATTCGCAGCCGGTTCCGAATAAATTTACCAAGCAGATTAGTAAGATGGTCAAGAGAAGAGAAAAGGCTAACCTAGTAAGCCACAATGGCAAAATATGGCATGTTGATCTTCACATCGAGAACAAAGTTGCTTCCATGAGTGGAGATGGGTGGCATGAATTTACAGTAGCCAATAATCTGCAAACTGGGCATTTTTTGGTTCTCAAATACAAAGGCAATATGGTGTTTAGCTTCAAAGCACTTGCCAGAAAACAAAATTCTCTGCTTCTAAAAGATCTTTGAAGAAAAAGAAGAAGGCTCAGGATTCATATGTGGATATTCTTGAAGACTCTGGTAGGCTATAAATTTCATTGATTTTGTTGTTGCTGTTTGATTTTAATTTTTGATTTTATTTGGTTTAATTAAATTTAATTGCAGATTCAGATGGATTAGACGAAGATAATGAGAATACAGCATCGAAGAAGAGGAAAAGGATGTATGGATGCTGCAAAAATACATGTCTCGGCAAATGGTAAGTAATTTATTGATCACGACATTTACCCATTTTGTATATAGGTCACTGTTTTTCTTTTGTTTTAAAAAAATTTGGGATAATTACCCATCCAAATTCATTAAAAAAGGGGTGGCTGTTTTTCTTAAGGTTATGCAATTGTATTATTTTCAATAAAAATATGCAATTTCAGTAAAATGGTAGAAAATAGAATGTTTCCTCAAATACCCAAGTGGTGAAACATAACAAATTAACCGTTGTGAAAAATAGAGTAAATATGCAAAATTTGAGGAGTAAAATTTTCTAGCATTTGCAGAAAATAAATCATGTTTCGGGATTACTACAAAGTTGCGAAACCATAAATTAGTGGCGATTAAAGTTGAGGGCAATGTGCAACTTCAAGCCCGGCGCAGTTCTTATGTTGTATGAAATTGAGCCAGCCAGCCGCCGCACAGAAAATGATATTTTGCGAATAAAATCGAGATACATTGGTAATTAAAAAAAAGGTAGACATAAAGATCAAAGTGTAATTTTTGGAATGAGTGTGCTATTCTACTATCTACAATTTCTATTTTCTTCTCTCTATTTCTTTTATAATCAATCTCCATGACTACTAACTCATGCAGAGGCTTCCAGCTGGATTCATAAATAGCAGCGGCTCCACAAAGAATAGCAGCGTCTCCACACGTTAGGTCCAGACGCGACAGGGTATATCGGCCGAGGCATCTCCTTCGGCTGCGGCTCCGCAAGCCACTACATCGGCTGCGGTTCCGCAGACAGCTCCTATAGCTCCACCGCCCGCTCAGACTCCCGCAATCGCGGCTCCGCAAGCTACTACCTCGACGGCGGCTGCGCAGACCACATCGCCAGCTCCACAGGCCGCTCAGACTCCCGCACGCGCCGAATTGCATGGTTTATTGACCGAGGAGCAGGCGTGCCAGATTCTATCGTTTATCAGAGGTGGAGCTGGACCGAGCTAAGGTAGCTTTTTGATTCTTATTTTTTGAAACATGTATTTATTTATATGATACATATTGTACTACATTTTGAAACGATATTGATATTGATATTGGTTTATATTTATATCATATTCAGTTTTTGGGTTTCTTTTGCATATTATATGCGTGAGATGTGATTATGAATACTGCGATATATGTTGCGTGATGATTAATTTTATATTTTATTGTTATATATATTATTGTGCACAGGGCGGAAAAAAATCAGGCAGCCCTTTTTTAAAAAAAAAATACAGATAATGTGTACCTACGTATTAATCCGTAGGTACACATGTTGCCCCTACGGCTATATCCGTAGGGACAAAATATCAGCAGTAACTGATATTTCCCCCCTGATCTCAGTACTAGGGGGTTGGGAGTGCCCCTACGGACATATCCGTAGGGGCCATTGCTTCGCCCCTACGGCGTTATCCGTAGGGGCAACTGATTGAAAAGAATTTCCGGATTGTGTATTAGAGAATTGTAAAGAATTCACAACCAAAAATATTTTACCGCAATCAATTACGGTGTCAGTTGTAGATCGTAAGCGAGTGCGGATCGTCCATAGGGATTGTGCGATTCGTTTCTGTATTTAATTTGTTTGAATTGAAAAGTTAATCGAAAAGAAAAGAAAATATGATTCAAGAATTTATCGATTGATTCAGGTGTCACGAGTTTAATCAAGAATCAAGAAACTGATAAACAAATCAAGAATTGGGTTTCGATAATATTTCCAACCAAAATGTCAAGAATCTAAATGAGGCTCGTAGGAATCGATCGGATCTATAGACGTGATGTAATTTCAAGATTTCGTGTTCTTGTCCTTCGAAGGATTGATACTAGATCAATGATGATCGACGAGAGTTAGGGCTTTCTTGATGAGACTAGGGTTTCATCGTTTAACTCTTGTTCTTTCGTGGATATCATTCACACTCTAGCCTCTAGCAATTTCAAGAAACGATCGTAACTCCCCAATTTCGAGCGATCACAATCAAGAAAGTATCGCAACGAAATGGGTCGTCGGTTCTTGAACTTGCTAGGGTTTACAAAACTTTGTAGGAATCAAGAATCGTTTTCAGATATGTTACATCATCATTCTATTGATCGTCTCGACTCCTCGACGAGCGGAGTATTACTCAAACATCACAACAAGAAATTTAGATTGAATCATGATGCAAGAATTTAAAGAAAACAAGATAAAAGAATATCACCTTTTATTTATATCAACAATTTGATTACAGTCGCTCAAGAACTACAAGAGGAAGAACTAAATTGTCGATTTGGCGTCGCTCGGCTTCGTGAGTCGTGGATCGGCTTGGACCACTTGCTCTGTTGAAGATCGGCTCGGCTCATAAAAGGTTGCAAGGCTTCTTGCTTGATGGTACTCGGGATCTTGGCTTTTGATTGGAATTAGGGTTAGGGTTTCACACAAGCCCTGTCACTAGACTTGTGGAAGAAGATGATGAAGGGGGTAAAATGAAGAAGTATCTAAGTCTTGGATAATGGATCCAAGTATCAAGTATCTAGTATCTTTAACCCTAGGTTTAGGCTTCTATTTATAGACTTCCCAAACCCTAGGTCTTGGTTTGAAATTACAATTCCCTCCAAAAGTTTGTTGAGGAGTTTCTAGAAAGAGTTTGTTAGGAGTTAGCTTAGGTTTTAAGCTAGGATTAATTAAGCATTAGCCTTGCTTAATCTTCTTTGCTGATCTGGTAGAAGCTTCGAGATAATTCTGGAATTTGACGTGTCTTTCTGAGCTTCTGGGACTGAGAGAGGAATTATTCCCTAAAAATAAACTGTTGACGTGGTAAGAATGCGGCGGATCCGCGGTGCAAGCAGGCTCCCGCCACGGATCCGCGGCGCTTTGTGAGCCTTGGGGATTGGGCTTTCTGGTACAGGCTTGGGCTGATTCTTAGGCCTTTTTAGGATATATTGATTTGTATAATTCCTTCTGAATTGCTACCAGATCTGAAATGATTGAATTGGCGTATTTTTGATCAGCTCTTTTGGCTTTGCTCCTGCAATTTCCTGCACAAATCTCGACACAAGTGTTGCGCAATACAGGAATGATGCGATGCCATAAAATGTGGTTAATTTCCCTTATAGTGTCGGTTTTAGAGTCTAATACATGCAATCTGATATTTTGCGACAGTTTTGCTAATATGTGAAATATGAATGCCGAACACTTCTATAAGAATGCAAATGATGAGGAAATTGCCGGCTAAAATATACAATATTTTCGACTAATCAAATTCCCCCAAACTTAATTTCGATCGTCTCGAGCGAACTGTTTTATTAAAAAGAGAAAGAGAAAATAAAGAAAGAGAAAAAACTAACTAGCACACTTTCGTAGGCAACACGATTGCACTGAGCATGTGCAACAAGGCTTTAAATCTCTAGGTGTCCCTAGTAGGAGGAGTGTTGTCTCCTGAGGGTTTTCAGCGGATTGCACCCACAAAATCCAATAATAAAAGAAAGATCATGAATATTACATTTAAAGAAAAGAATTGTAAAAGAAAATCTTTGAAAATTAGGGTTTCCAACTAAGCTAGCTTTTCGGTTGTCATGAGCCCTATCTTAATGGTCATGAAAAGATGTCAGAAATCACGTCCTCCCTCAATAAAACATCGTCTTATTCTTCATTCCTATCTTTATTCCAAACATCGATCATATCACCCTGCATGTGTGTAAAGACATCCCTACACCCGGAGAATTCAATTCAGGCTATCATACTCTTGTCCATCAGCCTCAGTACTTTTTAATTAATGAATATTTAGCTGAATTTGCTCACACACTTTCATGCGACCGTTAATACTTCTTGAGGTACTAACCGACCGATTACTCATGTGCTTGCTTATTTGGTGTTTTTCCTCGTTTTGCACCACCTCAGGCATAGCAGTGACTCCCAGACCAGTTGGCCTTAGGGCACTAGGTGAAGAAGTACCCTCGCTATATATTTTTTTATTTCCCTTGGTGATAACAAAACCAGTGTCCATTTTTCTCACCATTATATATATATATATATATATTTTTATTCACTTTTCTTTTTATTTCCTTCATATATCGGCTTTAAGGCAAGAGCATTTCAAGGTATCCTCTACTATCCCAGGCTTCAAGACGTGTGTAACTGCGAATAGAAGGGTAGCAACGTTCAAAATGTTTGGCTTCCAGAATAGAAACTATTTTTCAGACTTATTTTTATCCTCAGATTAGCGACGTCCTTCATCTTACTAACCCTTGGGACAATGGCTCATAATTACTTATTACTAGTTCGTATAAGAAAACTTCTAATTTTCTTGGTTTTCTTAAATTTTTCTAATCTCATGGATGTAATTTTTCACTATCTAATCTTTTATTATCTTATTTATGTACAAAAATATTTTTATAATTTTGAAATTTTTTAAATTTTTATAGGTTTTCAAAAAAAATGTTTTGTGCTTATGCAAAGTATGATGCAAATGATGCGAAAATAAGCACAAAGCCCCCCAAACTTGTTTTCAACAGTGTCCTCACTGTTTTCTTCCGCTAAATCTCGAAAAACCTGTAAGCTTGGGAGGAATTTATTAGTGGGGGCAAAATATTTAAGTGAAGATCATCCCCCAAACTTATTTTTGGCTCATCATTTTGTAAAAAAATTTCTTTTCAAGAGCCAGATAATGTACCCCCTAAACTTGAGTTATGCAATGTTAATCTTTGAAAATCACAAGTGGGGGTCAAAAATCATTGGTCGATACCAAGCTTTGCAAAGACCGAACGTCAACACCAACCATTCGAAAATTTTATCAATGCAGTGCTCGGATTGATGGAAGAAGAAGTGGGGAAAGGTTAAGTGGTGGAATAGAATGTGTGTGCGTCTCATTTTGGAGAGACGATGCAGTGAGTGTGATGGATTACTCGCATTCTTCTTACAAGTCAGAAGAAGGGGTGGAGGTTCAATTTCAGTGAGTGGAACCTGATTCATCTCAACACCCGTGTTATTCAGAAATGCGAGTTCATCAGCGAAGATCTCCTCAAAAGTTTCATCAATACCCCGAAGAATAATGTCATCACAAAGTGTGGGGTGATCTTCAGACTCTAAAAGCAGTTCATAATCAGTGTTAATTGTTGACCCGGACATCTCAGTGGAAGAGTCCGTATGTGTATGATACATAGTTGGGTCAAACAACATATGAAAAGAGTCAAGATCAGTATTATGAGGGTCATTAAATTCGCTGCTGTCGACATCCATTAAGTCGACAGAACAGACCTGAGCAGTACACTTCCTAACTTGTAAATGTTCATCTCAATTGTACTCTTCCCGAAGGATAGGGTCATAGAACCATTACGACAGTTGATGATAGCATTGGAAGTGGCAAAAAAGGGGCGACCTAAAATCACCGGAATTTGATTCCGTGAGTTTTCTACAGGCTGTGTATCAATTACAATAAAGTCTACAGGGAATATAAATTCCCCGATTTTTATTAACACATCCTCTAGTTCACCCCTAGCTCTGGTGATTGATCGGTCAGCCATCTGGAGAGTGCAAGAAGATGGTTTTAACTCTCCGATCCCTAACTGCTCATAAACTGAGAAAGGAACCAGGTTAACACTTGCCCCAAGATCTAGTAGAGCACGGTTAATGTGTTTCTCCCCAATAGAGATGGAAATAGTAGGATATCCAGGATCCTTACGTTTCCTCGGTAATTGCTGGGGGAAAGCCGTGTCTACAGTCTTTGCCATGAATATCTTCTTGGGCATTTGTTTCTTCCTCTTTCTAGTGCACAAGTTTTTAAGAACTTTTGCATATGCGGGGACTTGTTGGATAGCATCTAGCAGAGGGATATTGATGTTAACCTGTTTAAACATCTCAGTGATCTTCTCCATATGTGGACTTGGTGTGTTGGCCCTTAACCGATTAGGATAAGGTGCTTTAGCAATAAGCGCTGGGTCCATCATAGGAGAAGGAAGTGTGTGTGGAACCGATCCCAGAATAGAAGTGGGAATCGTCCGTGGAGGAGTAAAAGAGGTGGGCTGTAGTGGCGAGCCTTTTGAGAAACGAAGAATAGGCTCGGAAGAAGGTGGTGGGGTAGAAGAACTGGGGTCAGAACTAGAAGTGTGTGTGTGAGGAAAGGTCTCAGCCGGGGTGTTGATAGGATTGTCAATATCATCAACTTCTTTCCCAACATGATTGTCAAGCACTCTTCCAGATCTCAACGTGGTGATTGCATTCACATGATGTGAATAGCCAGGATTGGGTAAGGGTTGAGCTGGAAGTTTCCCTTTCTCTCTTGCACTAATTTCGGCTTTTAATCGTGCAATTTCTTCTTCCATCGATTTAATACTTTCGTTTTGGGACGCAGAGTTTTTCTCAATTTTATCGACAGAAGACTTCATTTCAGCCGAAATTTGCATGATATTTGTTAAGACCAAATTCATGTATTGTGCAAAAGAATAGGATTCATCAGTTCCGGTCAACTGTAAAGGACTAGACAGTGCAGGTGTGTTGACCGGATTTTGAAAATTATGTGCTTGAAAGGGGTGCTGACTCAATTGAAGTTGTGGTTGCTGTTGTGGTGGAGGGACCCTTTGGAAATTGTTTTGGCTTGGAACCGTGTTTTGATAGTGTGATTGGTTCCAAGCAAAATTAGGGTGATTCCTCCATCCCTGATTATATGTGGAAGAAAATGGATCGTTTCTAGGTCTTTGAAATGTGGCATTGGTATGCTCACGACCTTGAAACGGACATTCTTCCGTCAAGTGAGACGGATCAGAACAGCAGCCACATACAGTTTTGGAAAGTGACATTTGATTAAGGGAGGCGGCTAAAAATTTGTTTTCCATAGTCTCGAGTTTCTTGTGTACAGCTGAAATGTCAGCTCTAACTCCTATGGAAACATCCGATTGGTTATTGCCACTCCTAAATGATGGACTTTCCCACTGTAAAGACTTTTCAGCGAACTCTTCTAAATATCGCCAAGCTTCCCTATCATCCTTAGACATAAAAGTACCTTGACACATGTTTTCAAGGCTCTGTTTAGTATTAGGGTTACTGCCCTCATAAATGATTCGGCAAAGCTCCCATCTAGGGATGCCGTGATGAGGACATTGAACCAAAAGATCCTTGAAACGTTCAAAGCATTTAGAGAATGGTTCAGTAGGGAGGTGGGCAAATTGATTCAGTTCGCTACGGATTCGAGCTGTCTTTTGGATTGGATAAAATTTCTTAAGGAATGCAGCGACGAATTCTTCCCAATTCGTAATAGAGTGTGCGGTAGTGTTATATAGCCACTTCTCGGCTAAATCGCACAATGTAAATGGAAGAAGTCGTAGACGCATAGCATCCACTGAAAGTTGTGACGTACCCATCATTGCGCATACGTTTTCAAATTTGGTAATGAAAACGTAAGCGTCCTCAGTCTCGAGTCCGTGGAATTTGGGTAAAAGGTTGATGTATTGGGGCTTAATCTCAAAGTTATCCCCGTTGGCTGGTGGTGTGGATAGGCAGGTCGAAAGAGGACCTCGAATAGGATAGCACCTCTCCTGGAGAGAGATGCGGGGTGGATTCTGCGCACCAACGGACGGCGGCAGATTAGGGTTAAAGAAGTTTGATGGATTCGGATCCATCGGTGTGGGTGTGGTAGTGGGTAAAGGAAAGGTAAATGGAGAAATATCGACTTCGGAGTCGATAAAAGGTACGCGGACTAAACGGGCACTAGAATCCCGTGTCCAGCCTATCTTGTACTAAAAAGGGTTAGTACAAGTGGCAGCGTTGGCTTATAATTAGGGGTAAATGAATGCGGTGTTTGCTTTGAAAAAGAGACGGATTTTTGAAAAATGATGCGACAAAACAAATGCAGCACACAAACCCTAAAATCTAGTGGTCACCTAGGTCCGGCTCTAGACCGCTCCTAACTGCCAAAAGACAAGTCGCAGGATATAATCCTCAACTGTCTCTTTGTCCCCCTGTGGCCGGATAAGTGCCAAGTAAGTGGGAAGGTACTCCACTATGTAAGTAGTGGGCCTAATTAAAAACCACTAGCCTTAGACACACTCGCCTTAGGCACCACAAAAAAATGCGGATAAGCAATGAATTACCCACGGCCTTCTCTTGTCCTAATTGAGCGCGACAGTCCTTAGAGTCATCTCTAGATTTCTTTTAGTTAATGTGGGTCAATGCGGATGCAAGTTTTGTGGTTTTCGGGGCCTCGGAAGGGTAATGAAATCCCCACCTAATTTGGATTTGGCCGTGCCTCTTAATATCCGTATTTAGAATGCAAACAACCAAGAAACAAAATCACGCACAATTTTAATTTTGCAATTTGCGGTGCTGCTATTATTTGCAAAGAATCCTGCAGCAAATTGTTAGTTGGAGCTAAAAAGAGGAGAGAGGAGAAGGTAAGAAACTTACAGAGGAAAATTGGTGCAGAGGGGTAGCAAGATTGCCGCGGAACCGCCGCAGGAGGTGGGGTTTTGCCGCGGAAACACGGTGGAGTGAAGAGATCTCTGCACAAACTTTTAGGTAAATGCTTCTGTTGCTTCCCTTAGCTCTCTAGAATATTCACAAAAATTTTATCCCAGCTCCAGTGATTCCAGATTTCCTCGCAATCAAATCACAACACACGTATTAGTGTTTGCACGAATTTTGATCACAAAATTTAGATGGAATAAAATTTTCAACTCAAATTTAAAAAAAATAAAACGAATTAGCGCGCGATCCTCGGCAACGGCGCCATTTTGATTGAAAAGAATTTCCGGATTGTGTATTAGAGAAATGTAAAGAAATCACAACCAAAAATATTTGACCGCAATCAATTACGGTGTCAGTTGTAGATCGTAAGCGAGTGCGGATCGTCCACAGAGATTGTGCGATTCGTTTCTATATTTAATTTGTTTGAATTGAAAAGTTAATCGAAAAGAAAAGAAAACACGATTCAAGAATTTATCGATTGATTCAGGTGTCACGAGTTTAATCAAGAATCAAGAAACTGATAAACAAATCAAGAAATGGGTTTCGATAATATTTCCAACCAAAATGTCAAGAATCTAAATGAGGCTCGTAGGAATCGATCGGATCTATAGACGTGATGTAATTTCAAGATTTCGTGTTCTTGTCCTTCGAAGGATTGATACTAGATCGATGATGATCGACGAGAGTTAGGGCTTTCTTGATGAAACTAGGGTTTCATCGTTTAACCCTTGTTCTTTCGTGGATATCATTCACACTCTAGCCTCTAGCAATTTCAAGAAACGATCGTAACTCCCCAATTTCGAGCGATCACAATCAAGAAAGCATCGCAACGAAATGGGTCGTCGGTTCTTGAACTTGCTAGGGTTTACAAAACTTTGTAGGAATCAAGAATCGTTTTCAGATATGTTACATCATCATTCTATTGATCGTCTCGACTCCTCGACGAGCGGAGTATTACTCAAACATCACAACAAGAATTACAACTAGAAATTTAGATTGAATCATGATGCAAGAATTTAAAGAAAACAAGATAAAAGAATATCACCTTTTATTTATATCAACAATTTGATTACAGTCGCTCAAGAACTACAAGAGGAAGAACTAAATTGTCGATTTGGCGTCGCTCGGCTTCGTGAGTCATGGATCGGCTTGGACCACTTGCTCTGTTGAAGATCGGCTCAGCTCATAAAAGGTTGCAAGGCTTCTTGCTTGATGGTACTCGGGATCTTGGCTTTTGATTGGAATTGGGGTTAGGGTTTCACACAAGCCCTGTCACTCGACTTGTGGAAGAAGATGATGAAGGGGGTAAAATGAAGAAGTATCTAAGTCTTGGATAATGGATCCAAGTATCAAGTATCTAGTATCTTTAACCCTAGGTTTAGGCTTCTATTTATAGACTTCCTAAACCCTAGGTCTAGGTTTGAAATTACAGTTCCCTCCAAAAGTTTGTTGAGGAGTTTCTAGAAAGAGTTTGTTAGGAGTTAGCTTAGGTTTTAAGCTAGGATTAATTAAGCATTAGCCTTGCTTAATCTTCTTTGCTGATCTGGTAGAACCTTCGAGATAATTCTGGAATTTGACGTGTCTTTCTGAGCTTCTGGGACTGAGAGAGGAATTATGCCCTAAAAATAAACTGCTGACGTGGCAATAATGCGGCGGATCCGCGGCGCAAGCAGGCTCCCGCCGCGGATCCGCGGCGCTTTATGAGCCTTGGGGATTGGGCTTTCTGGTACAGGCTTGGGCTGATTCTTGGGCCTTTTTAGGATATATTGATTTGTATAATTCCTTCTGAATTGCTACCAGATCTGAAATGATTGAGTTGGCGTATTTTTGATCAGCTCTTTTGGCTTTGCTCCTGCAATTTCCTGCACAAATCTCGACACAAGTGTTGCGCAATACAGGAATGATGCGATGCCATGAAATGCGGTTAATTTCCCTTATAGTGTCGGTTTTAGAGTCTAATACATGCAATCTGATATTTTGCGACAGTTTTGCTAATATGTGAAATATGAATGCCGAACACTTCTATATGAATGCAAATGATGAGGAAATTGCCGGCTAAAATATACAATATTTTCGACTAATCAGCAACATATCAGGATTTCTGATATTTTGCCCCTACGGATAAGTACCCGCGTAGGTATCCGTAGGGGATAGTACGTGGCCCTACGGCTATATCCGTAGGTACAATTAATATATTTAAAAAAAACCGTAAATAATATAACTTTTTTTACCCTACGGCCTACTCCGTAGGTGAACTGTCCCTACACAGAACTCCGTACGGACAAGATTTTGCCCGTAGGGGCAAGTTCAGGGCTTCAACTTGCACCTGTGGCCTTTGCACCTACGGGGTGTTTTTTCGCCCCTACAGATATATTCGTAGGGGCAGTTGGTTGCCCCTACCGATAAATCCGTAGGGGCAACCCTTATTTGTAGTAGTGTTTATTTAAAGCTGAACTGTAATCCCACTTGAATTAGAATTAAACCGTATTACGAAAATACCCCGTCAAAAATACCCTGCGCATTACGAAAATCTTTTGAGCCGGCTCAACATAATTATGAACCGTCTCATACAGATAAAGGAGAATTGGTAATTCCAGACATGTTGTAAACCGGCTCAACATAACTATGAGCCGTCTCATGATAGGATCGAGTCGGCTCAAGATAGGGTCGAGTCGGCTCATGAAGAAACACCAGGATATCAACATTCTCTAACTTGGAGATTCTTCCATCTTGACTCCTAAAAAACTAGTAGACTTTACACGATTCTGCTATTTACTCTCTTCTCATCAAATTTTCTCGGAAAGGATCACCAACCTGCAACAAAGATGGAGCTTATCTCTGACTACAATCTTAGTAAACAAATCTACAGGATCATTTTCTCCCGCGATCTTCTGTAATGTCAACTCACCATTTTTCAATGCTATACGTATGAAGTGATACCGTACCTGATGTGTTTTGTCTTAAAGTGACATGCAACATTCTTAGTCAAATGTATTATATTTTGACTATTGTTCCACATGGTATTGAACTCCTATTTTTTACCCAATTTTTTGAGTTACCCTTGTAGCCATATCATCTCTTTACTGACTTCCGTGATGGCCACATATTCGGCTTCTATTGTTGACAACACAACAATCTTTTGTAACTATGAAATCCAACCGACTGTTGTTTTCCCAGCCGAGAATACATACTCTGTCGTGCTTCTCCCACCATCTCGATCACCTGAGTAGTCTGCATCAATATAATCTTGCACATTGAGTGTATCACCCCCGAAACAAAAGCAATGATTCCATGAGATATCTCAATATCCACTTCACTGCGTTCCTGAAAGTGTGTCTTAGCACTTCTACTAGGTTTCCACATGCATCAAGTATGCAATTTTAAAAAATCTAGAGGTCTAAGCAAGACTAACCAAGAATCGAACTAGAGAATTAGGGTTTTATGCAAGCTAAACTAGTTCTATAACTAAGTGAAGAGGATTACAACCTTTGTAGACCAAGTCCTTCACTTCTATATCTCCAAGTAGTAGTCCCTAGAACTCTTCTTAGCTCCACTTGAAAAAAGGATCGAGCTTGCTATGTGATCTTCGAAGCCGAAAATGATCCATCTTGAAGTCTCTCTAGGTCAAGCTAACTCTTCACCAATCAAGGTATTAGTGAAGCAAACAACCTATACTAAAGTGCTAGGATAGTGTAGGTTGATGAAGTAGGAATTTTTCTCACTTTAGAAATCTATTTCTCTTTATTTTTCCAACTCAAGAAAAACCCTAAAAAGAGCTCTTGAGGAAGAAGAAGAACTTGGGTGAGTTTGCAATGAATAATGAGAGAGTGAATCCTTGAGCTCAAGATAAGGTTGTGATGAATAAATATCTAGAGTGAGACAAAAAGAGAGGATGGGTCATGGTTTCTCAAAGTTTCTATAAGCGTCCAAGCCATGACTCATATTCCACTCATTTTCAATTTCACTTTAAATATAAATCATCACAATAATCTTTAAACCCTAGTGTGAGTCTAATACACCCATGTTCTATGTATCATCAACCATGATACAATATATTATATATATATATATATTATATATATATAATATATATATATAATCGGATTATTGAATCAAGTGTTGATTTGATATTGAATATTGAATGTTGTCGGTTATATGTGATATAACCGGGTTATTGAATCAAGTGTTGATTTGATAATATGATATACATATAAATGATATTAGTCAGTTATATATGATATAACCGGATTATTGAATCAAGTGTTGATTTAATAATTTGATATATATTTATATTTATATATTTACTAATATTAATGCTCACTAATGATTTCTTCTCTTCTCTTTATATATAACTATATATATATGATATATATATATATAATATGATATGATATATTTATATAAATATATCATATCATATTATATATATATATCATATATATATATATAGTTATATATAAAGAGAAGAGAAGAAATCATTAGTGAGCATTAATATTAGTTAATATATAAATATATCAAATTATTAAATCAACACTTGATTTAATAATCCGGTTATATCATATATAACCGACTAATATCATTTATATGTATATCATATTATCAAATCAACACTTGATTCAATAACCCGGCTATATCACATATAACCGACAACATTCAATATTCAATATCAAATCAACACTTGATTCAATAATCCGATTATATCATATATAACTGGCCAATATCAAATATATATACATATAACAAATTCATCGAATCAACACTTAATTCAATAATCTGGTTATATCACATATAATCTAACCAATATCAAATATCGCGAGATTAGAATACGATATCACATACTCGTATTTAATCAAGCTCCTGCACATATCAGCATATGTGCTCTACTTCGTTTCGCTTAAGCTAGGAAACCTCTGTGTGGGTCTCTAAAGACTCGTCAATACTCCAGCAGTAGGTAATGATCACATCAGTTACCCACAAGCCGTCAGCGGTACTAGCTGAACGTAATGGCTATCCAGATATTGAGCGAATAGAAGATCAACAAGCAAACTTATACAAACTCCCGTGAAGCCTATAAGTAACGCTTACCGTACAGTCCGGTCTCTTTGTCTGATATGTCGTATATCGAGTCTAGGGGTAGAATCGTCAAACCCCAGTAACTTGATAAGTCATGCCGATGTGTGGCCTATAACCTTTCGAGAAACTACTGATAACACTTATAAGTAAATCTCGTTAGCCCTGGCCAGGGACTTGTTGTTATAGCCAATTGATCATAATGCAATATCAACTCTCTATATCGGGATAGATGAAACCCCTCATATCGCTCACTGCCTCCATGTGACTCGGGACTGTACCCAAAATCCATCTGTTTGCATGACTCCTTTGAACCGTGGTAGGGAGGAAATCAAAGCACAGTGGGAACCATACAAGACACTATGACGATCTCGGGTCTACAAACTAACCTGGACAAGTGTCACCGGAGAACTGCTATCTGACGATAGGTATGGTGCCATCTAGGAGTTCTCGGTGAGTCATGTTCGGTGTACCTATTCTCTAATGAGCATCTGTGTACAATCTTTGATGTCAAACACCAATGGCTGTGGGATCAACCATCGTCCCATACAGGGTCAAGAAACGTACACACTAGTCTACTCAGGAATATCGATCCCCGTATCGATATTTCCTCAACTAGGAACTGTTAAAGGATATGCTTGTGGACTACACAAGTTCCACTAGTATGATCTGCATCATAGTCTTGGTAGTCAAGCCTACATCCTAAGGGCTTTATCAACATGTATCAGAGAGACAATATAATAAAAGAAGCGTACATATTAAGACAAAGAGAAACCAGATAGAATACTATCATGTCGAGCAAGAAAGTCCTCTATATATATATGTCCAAGCATCCACTATAATATACAATAATGGCCTTTAGGGCATACATATTCCTAACAATTCCAATGCTCCTTTTCCGGGTTTTGCGCATACCTGGTTACAACTCCCACCGCTTGTGCAATATCTGATCGTGTACTCACCATTGCATACATCAAACTCCCTACCGTCGATGCATATGGCACTCGTGCCATATCATCCTTCTGCTCTTGAGTTGTTGGGCACAACTCTTTGCTGAGTATGAAGTGCTTCGCTAAAGGTATAATTACCGGTTTTGCTTTGTCCATATTAAACCGCTTCAAAAGCTTCTCCACGCAGTCCTGTTACGACAGACACAACATTCGTTGTTGTCTATCTCTAATGATTTCCATTCCAAGAATTTTCTTGGCTGCTTTCAAATCATTCATGGAGAATTGTTCAGCCATCAACTTCTTCAAACTTTAAATTTTCTTGAAATTCAGACCTACCACCAACATATCATCTACATATAGTGATAAATTAATGTAGTCGCCATCCTTAAATATCTGAATGTAAATAGTGATCTGAATCACATCTCACAAATTCTGACTCTAACATGAATCGATCAAATTTGAGATACCACTATCTTGGTGTTTGTTTAAGGCTATCCAAACACTTTCGCAGTCTACAAACCAAACATTCATTCCCTTTAATCTCGTATCCCGGTGGCTGCATCCTTAAAATTTCCTCCTCCAAATCTCCATGAAGGATCGTTGTTTTCACATCTAACTATTCTAAATCCAAATCTTCCACTGCCACCATACTAAGTATAACCCGAATTGAAGTCATCTTCACCGCTGGGGAAAATATTTCCTGATAGTCTATTCCATGCTGTTGCGCATATCCCTTGACTGCCAAGCGAGTTTTGTGCCGCTTCATACCATTGGCCTCATCTTTGATTCTGTACACCCACCTATTCAGCAACGCTTTTCGACCCTTGGGTAGCTTCACTACATCCCATGTACTATTCTTTTTTAATGAATCCATTTCTTCATCCATGGCTCACTCCCACTGCTTGCTAGCACTGTCCCGCATTGCTTTTGTGAGGGATTCGGGCTCTCCCGAATCAGTGTACAATATCAAGTCGATAACTAATCTTTTAGGTGGTCTCCACTCTCGTGTAGATCTCCTTAGAATTGAGACATTTAGTTGCTGAACCTGATTTTCAACATGTTCCTGAACCTGATCCTGCACTATAGTACTTGTTTCCTCTATATTCTGATCTGCGTCTGTAGGCACCTGACTATTCTCCTGAGTTTCATCTAACTCAATGATCTCAGATACTGCACCATTCTTAACATTGGCTTGTTTTTTGCTTCCTTGTATAAGTGTTGCTCATCAAAGACGATGTTTCTCCTCCGTATTATCTCCTTGCTTGAGTAATCCCACAGCCGATATCTGAACTCATCTCCTCCATAACTAATGAATACACACTTTCTTGACTTGAAGTCAAATTTAAACCTTTCCACCTTATCTGTCAGCGAATAATCAATGTAACCAAAAACTTTAAGGTGCGAGTAATTTACTGGTTTACCTGACCTAATTTCTTTCGGAATTCCTCTATTGAGTGCACTTGCTGGGCTTCGATTGATCAGATATATAGCAGTATCGACAAATGCCGCCCATAGGAGTTTGGGTATACCTACATCCAAGGTCATGCTCCTTACCCGCTCCAGAATCGTTATGTTCATCTTTTCAGCGATACTGTTCTGTTGTGGTGTCTCCGGTACCGTCTTTAACCAACATATACCCTTCTATGAATAAAACCTCTCGAACTCTTGTGTGTAATATTCCCCGCCATCATCAGATTTTAGGCACTTAACCTTCGTCCCTCTTTGGTTCACCGCCTGTGTAATACAGTGTTTGAAGTGACCAAACACATCGGTCTTCTTCTTCATTGCATACACCCAGGTCTTCCTGCTTGCATCATTAATGAATGTAATGAAGTACCAATTTCCACTATAAGACTTTACAAATGTCGGTCCCCATACATCTGTATGCAAAAACTCTAGCTTCTTAGTCTTCTTTGCTACACCGCCAATGTGAAACCTGAGTGCGCTTTGCTTTCCACAAACACAGTTCTCACAGAGTCTCAACTCTGCCTTCTTCAGCCCAGATAAAAGCCTTTTACCTTGAAAAATCTTCATATTCTTCTTTCTAAAGGGCCCCAATATCTTATGCTACAACGAAGTCTCAAAATCCACATCTGAACCTGTCGTCAATGCCATCGAAACCCACTGCTCCAACTAAAGAAATACAATGTACCAATCAATTTACCCCTTGCGACTATCAACGATCCTTTGGAAATCTTCTATTGAAAATTCCCAGATACCGTAACGTACCTTTCGTTGTCCAGCTGACCTATAGATATTATACTCTTCTTCAGATCTGGTATGTAGCGTTCTTCAGCTTTATCTGACTTCCTCCTGATGGATGTAATATAATTTCCACTTTTCCAACGATTTTGCACGGCTGACCGTTTCCCATCGTCACATGCCTAAGACCCCCTTGAACATAATTGCTAAAACGATACCGACCTGAAGTGTAATGAAAGGATGCCCCCGAATATAGGAACCATATATCTCCCTTTGTGCTCTCGCTCACTGAAAGACAAAATCTATGTTCCCCTTGTTCATGTGTAGACACCACATTGTCTTCCTTATCATCTGACTTTTCATCTGAACCTTTTTCTTTCTTCAAGAGTCTGCAATCTTTCCTCTTGTGATCCTTCTTTCCGCAGTTCCAACGGTTGCCTTAGATCTGTCCTTTTGACATTCCTTTGTTGATCTTGTTGGGTAACATCTACTCACCTTAGTTTTGATATTGGATAAAATACTATTTAACTATTTTATATACTGACGATACTTGTGGTTGAGTTATATGTTTTCAGTGTGAGAGACATAATAGGTATAGCGATATCAAGGTAAAAGAAAAAGTATAGAGATATCGACGAGTAAAAGGATATGGCGACATGGATTAAAAAAACGTAGAGATGAAGAATAAAAAAGGACATGACGATATGAATTATCAAGATGAAGAGATAAAGAATCAAAAGGACATGGATTTAGAGATGAAGATTCGAAGCAACTCAGAGAACGTGCTATAAATGTGTAAATCATGTATTTTCTATTTTATTGAGTCATAAATTATCTCGTATGAGTCACACGGTTTTAAAGTCTTCAAAATCTCTCAAATATCAGATATATCAATTCTTGAACCGGCTCATGTTCTTCTGAGCCGTCTCATGTGTTCCTTGATCTTTTCTTTCACTTCTTGTCTTCATAAGCCGGCTCATATTTTCCTTGAGTCATCTTAAGTAGTCCTTTTTGAACATCTTTGAATTCTTTGTGTATGAGCTGGCTCATCTTTGCCTTGAGTCGTCTCATAAGATTACCTGCACAATCGTTTTTTACACTGTTGACATGAGATGGCTCAACATTGTTCTTGACATGACACAAGTTATTTTCAAGACGTCTCAACCCATACCTGTATTTGATGAATTTTTCCCTGTTGCTATGAGACGGCTCACATTGTCTTTAAGCCGGCTCAATACTTGATCGTTGAAAATCTCAGATACTATTTTAACCAATTTGTTTCCAGATTTGTGAGATTCTTTCCCAACATTTTAACTACTGCCTTGGCCAAAATAAACATAACAATTATTCAGATTATTTTTTTCATGTCTCCTGCTCTCAAAGATCATCATCTCTCATGTTTTTGAAACCCTAGATCGTTACCGGGTTTAATTTTCCTTTTGGGTTTTGTAAAAGATTTTCATTTTTCTTTTGCAAAGGATTTTTCTAAACTTGTTCAAATCATTTACCTTTGCAAAATCTTGATCTCTCTCTCTAAAACTCTTTATCAATTTTCTTTGAGATCAAAAACGGGATGTATCTTGATATATCAAAAACCCTAATTATCTTGTTTTAAAATTGTGTTTGATTCATATATGAGATCATGAGTCTTTTTTCTTTTACTTTAGTTGTATCAAAATCCGGTAGAGATTGTCTACCAAGTTGGTTTACCCGGTGGAGGTTGTCCATCAAAGTGTTAAGTTATAAAGTTTTGATCTGAGCCTTGGAAAAGATTACCCGGTGGAGGTGGCCATCAAGTTGTAAAGGTTTCTTCACCTGAAGAAGATTTGTTTAGTAGATAGTTTCTAGGGAGAGACCTAAGCAAAGACTAGATACCGCGGTATCGAACTTCGTTAACAATCGCCGTTGTCACTACCGAGTTTGCTTTCCTAACTCTTTTTATATCTATTGTTGTTGAAATTGTTATTATTTATTATTATTACACAACTTTTATTGTATTGAGCGATAAGTTTTAATTATTAGCCATTTGTCCTATTCATCCCCCTCTAAGACACATTTCAATTGGTGTCAGAGTGGTTAGCTCTCTTTTTGGCTTAAAACTCTAGAGCTTAGATCATATGGCTAATAATAATAATATTACTCAAAACAATAGATCACTAGAAGGTCAAGCCACCAATAGGCCACCACTCTTTGATGGCGCTAACTACAATTTCTGGAAGATCAAGATGTGAATTTTTCTTCAATGCATCGATCTTAATATTCCAGACGGTGTAGAGGATAAATTTATTACACCGGTTAGACCTTATAGTGAGAGTGATCGGAAAGACATAGCTTTGAATATTAAACCAATGAATGCATTGCACTACTCTCTTTCACCCGACGAGTTCAACCGAGTCTCCATGTGCACCACTGCACATGAGATTTGGAAGACTCTCGAAACTTCTCATGAAGGGACGAGTCAGGTGAAAGAAAATAAAATCAATCGGCTCATGAGTGAATAAGAAAAGTTTAAAATGATGAAATAATTGATGTAATATATTCAAAATTTAATAAAATCATTACTGAACTTTTCAATTATGGTAAAACTTTTATAGAAAAGAAGAAGTGCTTGAAGATCTTGAGCATTCTCACAGAAAAATGGCAACTCAAGGTTACAACTATTGAAGAAGCGAATGATCTAGATGCACTAATTTTGAAGAATTTTGTTGGGAAACTCAAAACGCACGAGATGGAACTCAACATCATTAAGAAAAGGAAAAAAGATGAAATGCCTTCAAAGAGAAGAAACCTAGCTCTAAAGGCAAAGAACATTCCACTGGAAGAATCGGAAAGCGAAAGCGATCAAAGTAGAAATGAAGATGATATGGCAGCTCTCGTTAAACAATTCACGAGATTTATGAAGTTCCGAAACTTCAAGAAAAGAGGAAACTGCCGAGATAATAAAATTTCAAGTTCTACCACTAATCCTATTTGTTTTGAATGCCATAAACAGGGCCACAAAAAAGACGATTGCCGGACCTTGAACAAAGGCAAGAACAAGTATAAAAATGGGAAGGACAAACATAAAAAGAGAAAAGCATTCCAAGCAAAGTGGGATCAGTTAGATTCAGATGATTCTGACAACGAAGAAAAGCTCGTTGCCAACATGTGTTTTGTGGCACATGAGGATAACGACGAGATATGCGATGATGGTATAGATAATCTAGATAGAGATAAGTTGATAGATTTATATGTTGAACTGCAAGAAAACTTTCAAAAATTGTTTTCAAGCCATAAGAGTTTGAAAAAGAAATCTTCATCTATTTTTTGTAACTCTTGTACTATTCTTAAAAATAAAAATGATGTTTTGAAAGATAAAATCTTTGAATTGAATACCAAACTTGAAACTTTCACTTTTGAACGTGACAATTTAGCATCTTCCCTTAAAAAATACAAAATTCAAATGCTAAATTGGAACACAAGCTTGTTAGTACCAAAACACATACCACGAAGCTTGTATAGGCTTTAGTTAAATTTACCCAATGCAAGAACAAGTTGGATATCGTACTTGGTGAATTTACCGAAAACCACAAATCTTTTGGTCTTTGTTTTGATTCTAACACTTCAGCTGATACTTCAACCAATAGATTTCTTAGAGGAACTATTTACCGATATGGCCATAAACACACTTTGAAAACTTATCACTATTGTCTTACACTTGGTCATACCGTTAGATATTGTCTTATCAAGAACAATTCAACATATAAATATCATTTTGTGTCCAGAAGCAGTATACCTAAAGGCAACACAAGATCATCTACTTCTAGATCACATTTGTATGCTGCTAACTCCCGTAAACCTAAGATGATTTAGGCACCAAAAGTCACACTTAAATCTTCCATTTTAGGTACCATAGCCGCAACAACGTAAAACCATGTGGTGCCTTAATAGTGAGTGTTTGAGTCACATGACCGGAGATATATCTAACTTCAACTCACTATCCAGAGAAGAACCTGACAGCGTCACCTTCAGAGATAATAAGAAAGGGTACATAAAGGGTAGGGGTAAAATCGTGGTAAGTGTTCTACCAATATTAAGGATGTGTTATTAATAGATAATTTAAAACATAACTTGCTTAACATTAGTCAATTTTGCGATAAAAGATACACCGCCATTTTTAATAAAACCTGTTGCAAAATTTTTAAAGATGACAGGTGTATTCTTTTAGGCAAAAGTCACTATAACACTTATATTGTCAATTCTAATGATTTTGCTAATGTGAAAGTTAAGTGCTTAGTTGCAGATGATGCAGATACTCTGCTTTGGTATCGTAGGCTTGGTCACGCGTCAATGGACATATTAAACAAAATTGCTAACGAAGACCACGTAAGAGGAATCCCAAAATTGAAATTTGAAAAGGATAAGTTGTGTGACGCTTGTCAAATGGGTTAACAGATAAAATCTTCATTCAAGATGAAGATCGAGGTAAATTTGTCAAAACCCCTTCAATTATTACATATGGATTTATCTGGTCCATTTAGAACGTGTGGAAAATTATATGTATATGTAATAGTTGATAATTATTCACACTCTTGTTGGGTAATTTTTTTTCCTAGTAAGCATGATGCGTTTAGCACTTTTAAAATATTTTCTAAACAAATCCAAAATGAAATTGATTTGAAAATCTCCAAGATCCATAGTGATCATGGAGGAGAATTAGAAAATGCCTTATTTAAAGAATTTTACGAAGATGATGGTTTTAAGCATAAGTTCTCTTGTCTAAGAACACCACAACAAAACAATGTCGTGGAGAGGAAAAATCGGTCTTTACAAGAAATGGCGAGAACCATATTAAAAAAAATTCTTTATCTAACTATTTTTGGGCCGAAACAGTTAACACTGGTTGTTATATTTTGGATGGAATTTCGTTGCGAATTTTTATTGAAGAAAACGCCCTATGAGTTATTTTATGGAAGTAAACCAAATATAAAATATTTTAAAGTGTTTGGCTGCAAATGTTTTGTGCTAAACACTTTGGAGAAATTGAGAAAATTCGATTCTAAAAGTGATGAAGGTATCTTTCTTGGCTACTCATTAACAAGTAAAGCGTATAGAATATTTAACAAAAGGACTCAAATAATTGTGAAAAGCATTCATGTAAACTTTGATAAGTCTAACATTTCTGTCAAGAAAAGTGCTAGTTTTGAATATTCAGATATAGGGGAAGAACTGCAAGAGATGGGCATAAAAGATGATGCAACGGAAAATCCAAAGAAAGAGGACCAAACTGGTACATCAAGAGCATCCTAAGGATTGGCGCTTTAAGAAAGATCATCCAAAAGAGCAAATCATTGATAATGTATCGAGTATTCACTCGTTCTTCAAATTTTCATAGCTGTCTAAATCTGGCTTTCATTTCCAAAATCGAACGTAAAACTTTCAAAAAAATCGACTTAGACAGTGATTGGATTCTTGCCATGCAAGAAAAGTTAGTATAATTCGAAAGGAACAAAATTTGGCAACTTGTGTCTAGACCCGACGATAGAACAATTGTTGGTACAAGTGAGTGTTTAGGAACAAGCTTGACGATTTCGGCAATCTGGTTAGAAATAAAACGCGGTTGGTTGCGCACGATTATAGTCAAGTTGAAGGATTGATTACGAGGAGATTTACGCTTCTGTAGCCCGATCTAAAGCCATTTGAATTCTATTGGTTTATGCTTGCTACAAGAATTTTAATTTTTTTCAAATGGATGTAAAGAGAGTGTTTTTAAATGGTAAAATAGAGGAGAAAGTGTATGTGGACAACCTCCCGGTTTTGAAAATCATCCATTCCCAAATCATTTGTTTAAACTCCATAAAATCTTATACAGTCTCAAAAAAGCTCCCAGAGCTTGGTATGAGCGTCTAAGTGCATTTTTACTAAATATCGGTTTTTCAAAAGAAATTGTTGATAAAACACTCTTTGCAAAACATTTTAATAAAGATATTTTGTTAGTGAAAATTGATGTAGATGATATTATTTTTGGATCCACTAACGAAGATCTTTGTCAAGAGTTTGCCAAGTATATACAGGATGAGTTCGAGATGAGCATGATGAGAGAATTGAGCTATTTTCTTGGACTCCAAATAAGGCAAACTGATTGGGATTTTTATTAGTTCTCCAAATTTAATCGTAAGTATACAGTTTATCGCAGTCGTACTTGAGAATCGTTCCCACAGAGAGGTGTGTTAACTACTTTTAAATTAAGTTAAAGAAAAGATTTGATTTTTTTTATCAATATCTAAAGCAAGAAAATTTAAAAGATTAGTTTGAATAACAAAAAGAGATCTAGGGTTTTTCTTTACTTTTTCATATGTGGTAGTTTATATGATAACACTTTATTTTTTTTCATAGGTTTAATTAACGATCTATTAATAACATAAAAGTATAAAATAGATTATTTGATTTAATCTTATCCTATCAATTATATTATATCATTTAGATTTAATTAAAACCCTAATTCTAGTTTACTAGATTTAACCGTCTATGTGTATTTGTAGGTCTAGAAACTATAATTACCATGTTTTAGGTTTTCTTCTAAATCAAATTAATAAGTAGTTTGGATATCTTATAACCTTATACTTTGGTTCTTACCATCTCTAATTAGGTTTCAAGATGTCTACTATCATGAACTTAATTAGTTTTTAGGTATTCTTTACTATCCATAATTTTACTAAAGGCGTCAATTTTTTTATCATAAAATTACTTTTTCTAGATTAAGAACAATGAGAACCATATATTGATCAAAAGAGATTCATATCAAAGAAAGAAATAAAGCGTTTATAAAACATCCACCACACATATAAGCAAAACAAAAACCTAGACCATATTTAGCCATACATATTCAAAGGGAAAACAAAATATCTTTATTGAGAATTTAAAATATTTACAATGGTTGACCCTCCCTTGAAAACCCTAGTCCTTAAATAATGAGAGAAATGAGAGAGATATGAAACCTTAAGGCTATACAGATACCTATATAGGGCTAAGGAAGATTGGAGAACAAGTAATAGAAGATACATGAGAATCTACCTACTAACAACGATGATAATCTAATATAATTGCTCTGTTGGATACTATTGTGAGCATTTAGAATCTTGGAAAATAAAACGATGTATCAAAATAATGTACGTGCTAAGGAGATCGTGCCCATAAAAATTGGTGATGAACGATCCAGATTGCGCGGCTAAATCGCCATGAATATGCTCATTCTGCGGCTGATCCATGACTGTCACGCCCCACTTCCCAGTATACGGGCAGAGGACGCGATGAGACCGCTACGTGTTTACTCAGAAATAAACACGCTAAGCGTATCTAAGCAATATAAGTAAAATGCACAAGAGACATAGACAAAAGATATAATTGAACAACAACTTTATTCATTAACATTGTTTTACAATACATCTGAAATGTAAATACATGGAATGGAAAGCAATGCCTAAATAGTGGTATAACAGAAATAAAAAGTACTGAAATGAAATGTACAAGTAACTAGAGCTCCGGGTCGAAGGCTAGCTGATCCAAGTCCTCACTGGTAGGCTCGATCTCCAGTGAATCACCTGACGACATTCCAAAGAAAAAGAAAGAGAATGTCGTCGGTGAACAAATCGCTCTGTAAGTCCCAAAGATAAGGGAGAAGTAGAATAGACACAGAGAGAGAGAGAGTGTGTGTGTAACTTTTTAAGTGGTATTATATTGTTATAATGTTGTATTTAGTGTTAACACTGTTGTTTATAGCTTGGTACAGAAGAGATCAGTGTATACGAGAGGAGTCTTACTGGACCAGAGACTACGGTATATAGAGTACAAGGCTCCGTCAATAATACCCGGAACAACGGTGATTGAATTTAGGTTAGGTGTCTTAATGATTGCAGTCTCGTACCACTTCTAAGACCTTCCGTACCAATCTACTCCTTATAAACCCCACGATATCTTGATTGTATTGTTTGTATTGTACTGTAAATTATATTGTCTTATATTATAGATTGTATAGATGGATGACTTGCCAGAACCATGATATCAGTAAATAGATATAACTGGAGAATCATGTAGATGGATGTATATCCATGGTTCGGTTCAGTCAATATAGATTGATTAGATTGAACAGATTGAATATATAGATTCATGGATTCATGTTGTATTGAAGTTTGATAGTAGTTTTATACTTGAATCTCATTCAAGTTAGATTAATTATATTGAGACTCAGTCTGATTTAGACAATTAGAAAAGAAAATGAATCCTGAATTAGGTTTTGGTGTTATCGGTAAGCGCTGCATATAGACGGTAGGATTTGTGTCTTTTTCAAAGACGATTACTGTATTGATAACACCATTTGTTAAGTTGTCTACCTTAAATAGGCAAGCACCCATATCTCCGGCTCCCTGAGGCTCAAGAGACTGGTTCCGTTTAAACCTATGTTTACTAAGGTCCTTATTGTAATTTAATATAACTTGAGGGGGTTTTATGTAAAAATAATTTTGTATAATTTTCAAAATACACCTCAAGTACTTTATTATCGTCTTTATAGTTTTCATTGATGTATATTTTATCAACGTGACATTTCTAGTGAAATAAACCTAATTTCATAATATATGGTATTTATTTGTAATATTGGAATTGTATGGTATTATCTTGTAAATGGAATGTTTTTCTTGAATTTTGGAAATGTGAAATATTATAAATATTAAAAATAGATATTTTGATATTAATTACATATATATATATATATTTATTAAAAATATTTATAATAGAAATCACATTTTTCTAAAGAAAATTGTATTTTAAATCTTTCGAGACCGTATGCTCCTTGCGGAGGTTTGCATCTCGCACTACTAAGCCCGAGGATGTGCGATAATCCGTACCATCCCGAACGGGTTATCCGAAATGGGTTGTAGCGGCACATTGCAAAGATTTGTTAAAAATGCACATCTTGTAGAAAAAGGTTTTTTATAAGTCGGAGGTAGTTATAAGTAAAATCATATTTTTCCCAAAAGTATATTCCCAAATTCCATCATGCTATGTTACATATGAGTATTTTGAGGAGGTAGGTCATTATTTCGTGAGTTTTCTAAAGCTAGCATTGTTAAAAGGTATAAACATGTCGATATGAAACATAAAGGTATTTTACTGTAAAAGTGGAATAAAACTTACCACGATTATCATTTTAATGTCAAACTTGTTATATTGTCTTAGTTAATGAGTATTAAACAATATATCAAAATTTGTAGGTTTGTTATTAAGAAAATGTTGTATTTTTGAGAGAAAAGAGAATCGGAAGACGGATAACTTCGCTTCCGACACGTTTTAAGGATTAAGAATTTGAGAATAACAAAAGAGAATGAGAAGGGGGACTTACGGGTTTAGGGTCAAGAGAAGAGGAAGATTGGGAAAGCACCAGTGCATCGTTTCGTCGCCGGAAACTCCTCGGATCGTCGTCGGAAGTTCATCGGAGCTTCGCCTTTTGCCAACTCCACTTGCACACAAAATGTCTTGATAATTTTCTTGAGAGTTTGGGCAGAGATTTAAGAGTGAAGAGGGGTGATTTTAGGTGTGGTATTTATAGGAAAACCTATGGTTTAGGATAGTGAAAGGGTGTGATAAAAATTGTATTAATTTTGCATTTAAAAAATTAAAAGGGGGTGTTTTAATTCTCTATTTAATTTCAGAGATTTTAAATAGTGCAGGGGGAGTGAGGTAGGCCAAAGGCTACAGAGGAGTCAAGAAAATCGGGGTTTCGGCCGAGTTGACCCGGCGGCGCCGGCCGAGTCAGCCGCTCCACCGGCCCGAGTCGGCCGAGTCGGGGTCCATCTTCTTGCCACGTGTTCCCGACGCTTGGACTACTGCAGTGGACTTGTTTGTTTTATGTGTGACTCTTGGTTTTACGTGTTGTGCACGTGTAAACTCTTGGGCTTCTAAAAGATTAAAAGAATTTTAAATAAAAATAATGTGTGGCTGATGGGATTTGAACTCTTGTGTTTTGGTTCAGCAATGCAAGGTCTTACCAATGGGCTATAAGCTCCTTCTTGCTGTTCAAAAGCAAATTAAACTTATAAGTTGTGCTCAGGCTCAAGTACCCTTACCTGTATTTTTTGAAAAAATTGTACAGAAAGCTTGAGGTTGTTACAGTGACCATTTGGTGGCTTCATGGCATGAATTTTTTTGTGCTTGATTCTCTTAATTTGTTGAGCTCTTTTTAGTTGTTGGATCATGAAAATTATTCTCATAACTCTACAGTTGCATGGATCTCCGAATTGTTCCTAAATTTCGCATATAAGTAGAGATATTTATTTGTTGCTTTTGATTTGATTTTGTCTCTCCATCTAATTTGTTGTTGTAATGATTGATTCGCCTCTATTTGTTGCAACCTTTAATGATATTTCCAAATTTATTCCAAAATTTCAAATTATCCTTTTGATTTTCTGAATAAATCCCTTATTTCACCACTATACACACGTAATCCTTCTTTTAGGACAATTTTCTGTCTTTCTGTATCTAAGTCATATTATGTGTAATAATTTATAAAAGATATCCGGAACAGCATAATATATGACAATAAAATAATAAATGGGTTAGAAATATGTGCAACAAATTACACCAATTAAATACCCACATGCTTATCTTTTGCTAGTCCTCAAGCAAATCTGGGGTTTCAAACTCTAACTAAGCTAAACTTCAATCTAGCTAATTCCTACTCCTACTCTTACTCCTACTCCTATAAAAGAAAATAAAGGAAACTAAAATAAAAAAATAAAAACTATATACAAAGATAGGAATATATAAGAAAAATATGAAAAACAAGAGTTTAAACCTCATTAGCTTTTCAGTCGTCATGAATCATGCCTTAATAGACTTTGATTTATACCGAAAATTACTTTCTCATCATTCTTCCAATCTTTCCTACCTATCGTGCTTCCAAACATGATTATATACCCCTACGTGTGTGAAAAATAATCCCCACACTCGGAGAATTCAATTCAAACTCCCATACTCTTGCCCTTAGCTCCTTATTACTTTTTAATCAGCGGATTAAATTGATGGATTTATTCCCATATTTTTATGCGGCTGTTAATACTTCATGGGACATTAACCAATTGATTACCGAATGTGATCACTTATTGGGCGCAAATAGCAGTATCCTAAACTTGTAACATCTAAGGCACAACAAGTGAATCCAAACTAGTTGGTCTAAGTCATTAGGTGATGAAGCACCTTTGTTGAATTTTTTTTATGCTATCTTGATAATTTCAAGATAGTGTTCATATTTTTTATATTAAAATTTTTATTTTTCTTCATATTAGGGCATTACAGATAAGAGCATGACATGTCTTTTCTACTATCCCAAGTTTCAAGATGTGTGCATGTGCGTATAGTAGGGTATTAACGTTCAAATATTTGGACTCAAAAATAGGCTCCACTTATATCTTCTCAAAGCTAGCAACCCCTTCATGATACTGACCTTTTGGGAATGGGCTCATGACAACTTATTACTAGATCCATTTAATCATCCCATTTTCTTATTTTTCTTAAAATCTCTTTTTCTCTATTATATACAATTTTCGCTTTATCGTTTCTCTTTTCAAAATTTTCTAAAAAAATTTATTTTTTTATTTTTCTTTTGAAAACTAAAAACTATGTACAAAACCACCCCCAACACACTTAAACTTGGCAGTGCTCTCACTGTCTACCACGACTCTTCCCTAAAAAACTAATAAACTAATGATGTATATATATTACAAATGAGGGGTTTAAAAGTATTTTCAAGTGTATTCCGACTCATGGAGATCCATGAGCTACGCCTCATTATCCGCAGAAAATTCTAAACACGGTTTCAACTTTTGATCATTAACTTTGAACACCTCATCATTTTTAGGATTTTCAATCTCGATAGCTCCATATTAGAACAGTTTTTAACAATAAAAGGCCCGGTCCAACATGATTTTAATTTTCTAGAAAATAAATGCAATCGCGAAATATAAAGTAAAACTTTTTGGTCCATTTGAAAATCTTTTCGTAAAATGTTTTTATCATGGAAATTTTTCATTTTTTCTCTAAAAATCTTGGAATTATCATAAGCGTCGTTCCTAATTTTCTCTGATTCATTTAGTTGGAGCTTTCTATACTACCATCTTCTTTAATATCCATATTTAACTGTTTTATGGCCCACATAGCGTGGTGTTCCAACTCCACTAATAAGTGGCATGGTTTCCCAAATATAAGCTTATAAAGAGACATACTAAGGATGGTCTTGTATGAGGTTCGGTAAGCCCATAATGCGTCAACAAGTTTAAGTGACCAATCCTTACGGTTCTTATTAATTGTCTTTTTCAATATTTGCTTAATTTGTTTATTTGATACTTCAACTTGCCAACTAGTTTGTGGATGATATGGGGTGGATAACTTGTGGTGGATCGAATATTTTCTCATAAGAGCTTCGAAAAATCGGTCGCAAAAAATGGATCATATTATCACTAATAATGGAGAGTAGAATGCCAAACCGAGAAATAATATTATTTTTTAAAAACTTGACAACAATTTTGTTGTTATTGGTTTTGCATGCCATTGCTTCCACCCATTTTGATACGTAATCGACTGCTACTAAAATACAAACGTTTCCAAATGAATTTGGGAATGGCCCTATGAAATCGATGCCCCATACATTAAAGATCTCAACTATAAGGATAGAATCGAGAAGCATCATGTTTCACCTAGTGATTTTACCTAAGTGTTGACAGTGTTCATAAGTTTTACAAAATTCATATGCATCTTTAAATAGCGCAGGATAATAAAACCCACTTTGTAAAACTTTTTCCGCCGTCTTTTTAGCCCCAAAATGGCCCCCACTTGCATGATCGTGACAAAATGAAAGAACACTCCTAATTTCATCATTAGGTACACACCGCCGAATGATTTGGTTATTACACTATTTAAACAAATAAGGATCATCCTAAAAGAAATGTTTTACTTGGGAGTGAAACTTATATCGATCTTGTTTAGACCAATCGGGCGGTATCATTTTCATGACGAGAAAGTTTACTATATCCGCGAACCATGGTTCACTAGCAGCTGTGTATAACTGTTCATCGGGAAAATGGTCATTTATAGGAAGATCTTGTGTATGTGCAAGTGGTAGACATGATAAGTGTTCGGCCACAACATTTTCGGATCCCTTTCTGTCTTTTATTTTTAGGTCAAACTCTTGCAATAAAAGGATCCATCTAGGCAATTGGGTTTTAGTATCTTTCTTAGAAATAAGATGTCTAATGGTCGAATGATCCGTATAGATCGTAATGTGTGAACCGATGAGATACGACCTAAACTTTTCAAGTGCATATACAACAGCTAAAAATTCTTTTTCGGTGGTGGAATAGTTTAACTGTGCATCATTTAGGGTTCTTCTCCCATAATGGATGACATTTGACAGCTTGTTAATTCGTTATCCTAAGACTGCTCCAATTGAAAAATATGATGCATCACACATAATCTCAAAGGGCTCATGCCAATTAGGAGCATAAATAATAGTAGCGGATATAAGCTCCTTCTTCAATTGCTCGAATGATTTGAGGTAATCCGAACCAAATTCAAAAGGTGTATCCTAGGCAAGAAGTAAAGTCAAGGGTCTAGCAATCTTACTAAAGTCCTTGATAAAGCGTCTATAAAATCCCGCATGTCCAAGGAATGGCTTAATGGCCTTACCGGTTTTGGGAGGGGGTAGATTAGAGATTATATCTACTTTAGATTTATCTATCTCAATACTTTTGCATGAAATAACGTGGCCTAGCACAATGCCTTACTTGACCATAAAGTAACATTTCTCCCAATTAAGTGTTAGATCCTTTTCAATGCACCTTTGGAGTACTAACTCCAAATGCTGTAAAAACTCATCAAATGTGTCCCCAAAGACTGAAAAATTATCCATAAAAATCTCAAGAAAACGTTCAACCATGTCGGAAAATAGGCTCATCATGCACCGCTGAAAGGTGGCAGGTGTATTATATAGCCTAAAGGGCATCCGTCTATATGCAAAGGTGCCAAATGGACATATGAAGGTGGTCTTTTCTTGGTCTTTGGGTGCAACGGGTATTTGGTTATAACCGGAGTATCCATTTAGGAAACAATAGCACTCATGCCCGGCTAACTTTTCTAGCATTTGATCGATAAAAAGCAACATAAAGTGATCTTTCCTAGTTGCGGCATTAAACTTACGATAGTCAATGCACACACGCCACCCGGTTTGCATGTGAAAAGGGACTAGCTTGTTCATGTGGTTTTCAATGACAGTAATACCCGACTTTTTAGGTACCACATGAATTGGGTTAACCCTTGTGCTATCAGAAATAGGGTATATTATACCACTATCAAGATATTTAATTATGTCTTTCCTCACCATCTCTTTCATAATAGGATTCAAACGGCATTGAGGATTTCTAACTTACTAGACGTTGTCTATCAAGTGAATTCTATGTTGTATTATAGTAGGGCTAATTCCCTCCATAATCCATCCAATAGCCTTTTTATTATTCTTAAGAATAGTAAGTCATCCTCATGCTCCTTAATAAGATCAGCAGAAATTATAGCTGGGAGCGTGTTATTCAAACCTAAATAGGACTATTTTAGGTTTGATGGGAGGGGCTTGAGTTCTAACTGTGGGGTCTCATCTATCGATGGGCGAAAAAGAGGCCTAGGTTCAAGAAAAAGTGGCTCAAGTGCGGCCCTTCCTATATAGGCTATTGGGAGAGAATCATCAGAAGTAACAACTTCTTTGTTACTAAGTTCTACCTCTATACAATTTTCTATAATGCAGTTATCTAAGTCAACTTCTTTATCATTAGGAATATCATTAATTAAGTTGACTTCGAAGGGCTTATAGGATCACTTGGCTGATTTCCTATATTAAAAAATATTAAGATCAATTGTCATGTTCTCAAATGCTAGTTTCATAGAACCATTGCGACAATTGATCAATGCATTCGAAGTGGCTAGGAAGGGCCAACCTAGTATGACATGAATTTGAATCTTAGGATTAGTGATGGATTGTGTTTCTATCACGATAAAATCTACGGGGAATATAAATTCCCCAACTTTAATCAACACATTATTGATCTCACCTATAGGAGTCTTGATGGACCGGTCGGCTAATTGCAAAGTGATCTTGGTGGGCTTAAGCTCACCTAATCCTAATTGCTCATATACAAAATATGGTAAAAGATTGACACTAGCGTCCAAGTCCAATAAATCTTTATTTATGATATTTTCGCCTATAATGCAAGATATAGTAGGATTATTGAGGTCCTTATACTTAACGGGCATGGTATTTATTAGGACGTCACAAATATTATCTGTTAAAAAGACCTTAGGTTGTCTCTTTTTCGTTCATAAATCTTTGAGATATTTTGCATACGAAGGAACTTTGTCAATCATGTCTAAAAGAGGGATGTTGACCTTCACTTTTTTAAACATCTTCTCCATATTTTCTACCTTAGCAGCTTTCTTCTTGGCCTTTAAACGTTTTGGATATTATGCTCTAGGCTCAAGAGGGGTATCTATAGAAGATGGGTGGGGTAGAGATGTGGGTGCGTCAATAGATGCCGGCTGTGTAAGCGGGGTAGGAGACTGCTGCTCCTCATTAGCCGGGATCTCTTCCGAATTTTCGGGCATCCTAACTCGATTATCAATCTGTTTACCCGATCATAAGATAGTTATGGTATTTACTTGCGTGGGATTTGTACGTGTATCTTTAAAATTCGTAATAGGTTAACTAGGTAGGGTTCCTTTCTCACATCCTCCTAATGCTGTAGCTAACCGACCAATTTGCCTTTCTATATTAGAGATAGATTGTTTAATTGATGTTATCTCATTTTCAAAATAGGTGGTCATTTACTTTTCAACGTTAATATAATTATTCTCATTCCCACCCCTTTGATAAGTAATAGGTTGGGTAGGATTGGATGGAGCACTTTGTTTTTGATTTTAGAATTGTTGGTTAGTGTTATCTTGATTCCATCGCAAGATAGGGTGGTTCCTCCATCTTTGGTTGTAGTTTTGAGAATAAGGATTATTATTGTTGTTATGTTGATAGATAGCATTAGTGGTCTCTTAATCTTGAGGACTATTTATGTAACGTTTTAAAAATAAATAAATAAATAATTAATTAAATAAAATCCTTTAGGTGAATTTTCTGATTTTCGGTAAAATAAAACGTATTTTCCGTAAAAATTAACTATAATTATTTTTCATCATAAATTTTAAAGATCTATTTTAACTATATAATTGCTAGTATTTGGTATTTATTTAGTCACTTATTAATTATTAGTTTACTTAAATATTTTTCCTTAATTAATTTAATTCAATTATTAACATAAGCTTTAATTATACATTAAATTAGTGTAAATTACAAATTAGAAATGGGTTAATTTTATAAAATGAGCCATGACATATTAGAATCAAGTGTGTAATATGCAAAATCTTTTCTCAAATTTTTCCAAAGTTCTAGATTTTTCTAGGAAAAAGTTTAAATTAGAAAAGTTTATATAATTAAGGTTTTAAATGAAAAGATGACATTTATTTGAGAGGTTTCTAGACAAATCCACACACTCCTCTCTCTTTTTCCTCTCTCCCATCACTTTGGCCAGCCTCACCTCCATGGGCAGCCCCCAAAATTTCCCCCCATCACTTTTGCATTAAAAATCATCAAAATTCAACAAAAATTCCAAAAATAAACCTCAAAATCAATATTCAATCTCTACCATTTTCCTTTGACCTATTTAGCATGGATCTTGGAGTTGGAAACTATTCTTTTGGAGGCATATTTTTATGTTTGGATCTCATGTTGTGGAGGTATAATTTTTTTCCCAATGATTAATTGTTGTTAAATGCTTTAATCTAGTTTATTTAGATTTTCTTAATTGAGAAAGGGTTTCTAAAATCAAGTTAGGATTTTTATTAATTAAGTGGGGGTTATAATAAGTAGTTAACATTTTTAGAAAGGAAAAATCTAGCATGGTTGTTGTATTATAAATTGTTCATTCAAAATTGTTTAAATTGAACAATTTTGTTAACTAGATTTTTATAAATTATATATATTGGTATGATAAAATTCTAATTAAGGTTTTTATCATTAGGTTATGGTTTTAATGAGAATATTAAAATGTTAAAGGAATGAAAAACCTAATCTAATTATTAGTTTCAATTTAATTGTTAGTTGTGAACTCTAGCTGTAGTTACCAGTCACTACAGAGAACACTAGAAAGATAAAATAAGATATATATACATAATTTTTTTTTTCTTTCTTTCAGTAGAAGGAGCACTGATTCCAGTAATTCCAAAAGCTTGACAGAAAGATCCCATTTCTTTTCTCTTACTGCCATATTTAGCCTGGAATTTGAGTTCTTGGCAAGCTGCAAGGGCTTCTTTTTTGACAAAAGCAAAGAGTTGACCAAAGGTCATTGAAGTGAAATCAATCTGTTCTGTTCCCATTTCCTTTTGTAAATTAATCATAATTCTTTGGGAAAACAGAGTTGGTAAACCAGTAATGAATTTTTCTTTCCAGAATGGTGCAGTACTGTCTGTTCGTTTAAGAACATGAGTCAAAAACATGTCTTTGTACCACCTGAAGTCACTGAGTGTTGGACACCTAATGTTAGTAAGGAATATCTTTGAAGAAGCTAATTCTTCCTGAGGATTTCCTACAAAGTGCATAGCTATGGTAACTATGAGGAAATCACTTGAATCGTTTTGGGTAGTAATTTCTCCTTGGGCATTTTCTACGTCTATAGTATGCTCAAGAATTGCTGTTTTGTCTTGCAAGGTCAAAGCATTGTCCCACCAATACTTTAACTGTCCAGTAAAACCAGTTATGAATAAACTTGCAATATCCTGCTCAGAACATCTTTTCATTTTGTATGCTAATTTGGCCATACCCATTTCTTGTAATGTGTTGAGTATTTCATATTCACTTTTTCCATCAATATTCCATTCATAAATGGAATTTCCATCATAATCTTTCGTATGGAATTTTAGTAAAGTTACAAAGTGTGAACTCTCTCTCTAAAACCTCTCCAAAAACCTCTGCCTTGTTACATGAATGAGTTGTGTTTATATAGACTTGAATGCTCCTCTTGAATGCTCTTTGGATCAGCACGAATCTTTTAGTGTTGTCTTGTCTTTCCTTTCTTAATAGTTGAGTCTGTCTTCAATTATATGAATAGATGTCTTGTCCTTTCTTTTTTGAATAGTTGAGTCTGTCTTCAATTATATGAGTAGATGTCTTGTCCTTCCTTTTTTGAATAGTTGAGTCTGTCTTCAATTATTTGAGAAAGCATCTTTCTTTTTCTTTTAAGCTGTCATCTTTGAGTAGACATCTTTTGTCTTCTTTTGAGCTGGCATCTTTTGAGTAGACATCTTTTGTCTTCTTTTGAACTGGCATCTTTGAGTAGGAATCTTTACTTTTGAGCTGGCATCTTTTGAGTAGACATTTTTCGTCTTCTTTTGAGCTGGCATCTTTGAGTAGGAATCTTTAGTAATCGAATTTTTGGCAAATCCGCAGCCATTAACGGATTTAATATGCCTTTACCAACCACCGTTTGAGATTGGGCTAGCATGTAGATTTGAACCGTTCTACATATGACGTTGTTGTGGAGAATTACTTCTCCAGTAAATTGGCTGTTTGAGAGCCATACTCCTTTGGGTTAGGAGCAAACCTTTTTTGAACGGATTTGATAAGTCTTTACCGGTAGCCGTTTGCTCCGGACTAGCTGTAGTTACCATTCACTACAGAGAACACTAGAAAGATAAAATAAGATATATATACACAATTTTTTTTTCTTTTTTTTTTCATAATTCAAAAGGGTCTTGAGCACAAGGCCCTCCCATAGGATCAGTAGAGGATCCTTCTGATGAATGCTCGGAGTTTGAGCTTCTCATTTGTTTCTGCATTTTTTTGAATTTTTGGAACTCCAGAAAAATCTTCATATCATCATTCTCTGAATCTGAGGAGTTGAAATCTATGACTGCTTTTGCCTTCTTTTGAGTCTTTACTTCTTTTGCAGGAGTTTTTGGTTCAGGCTTTGCTGGTTCTTTTGGAATTTGCTGAATTTCTTGTTGAAGTTTCTTTCCCGTTTGAATGTAATGTAATACTGCTTTCTCATTGCAGTAGTCTTGAGTGTAACGGGTCCACCATTTGACTTTGAATTCTCTACCCAGACTGAGAGGGTAGTCACCGTTGTAGTGTTTGAATAATGTAAATGTCCAACAAAATATCCATGGGACTTTGAAGGATTTGTGGAATAGGAGGGCTTTTTTGAAATGTTCACCTCCCGTTCTTTGGACCCAAGTTTGAAAGGCCTTTAGAACAACAGGTGGAAGTATGTCTGGAACGGGGCCAAAACGTAGCCACCATTCATAGAACCAGATAGGAATATTGTCAGCACAATTTGAATGGAAGGTAAGGAACCATGAATGATTGAATGGCCTATAGAATAAGGTTCGAAACCAAGCCATTTGATAGTCTTGGTGTGTATAACCTTTGGGAACGTAAGTAATTGAGAATTCTTTTGTAGTCCAGATGCTGGACCATTCATTTGGTAGAATAACCTTCTTTATGACACATTTTGAATAAGAAATCAGTGAAGGAGTTTTTCTATCAGGAGTATGAGTGATTTCAGCTGACCCAGAGTCAACTAAGACCAACTCATAGAATTGTTGAGTTTTGAGGGGATCATCCAGCCAATAGGAGTTTGGCGGGAATAATTGATGAGTGTAGATTTGAAGTGTGTTGTAGTGGGGAGGTTCTTTGAAGGTGGTCAAGCAGATGTGTTGAACACCAGATTTTGTGAAATATGGACTGTCTTGATCTTTTGGAGAAGTTTGAATTTGTGGAGTTGAATTTTGAGGTTTCTTGCTTTCCACTGCTGATGCGTAAGTCAGAGCAGGGAAATCTTGGAGAATATGGAATTTGTTCGTTGATGAAGTTGCTGTTGTCAATTTTTTCATCTCATAGTCCTTTGAAGTGCGAACTTTTGAATTGGGATCACCCATTTTTTCCTGTAAGGAATTCCCTAGTCAAAAAGTCTGGTAATGAATTGTCAGTACCTTTTAAATATTGAATATCAAAATCAAAGACAGAAAGTAAAGCTTGCCATCTAGCGAATATTTGTTTTGAGACTAGATTTTTTACATCTTTTTCTAAAATGAATTTTGCAGATTGACAATCTATTCTAAGGAGAAATTTTTTATTAAAAAGATCATCTTGAAATTTTAAAATACAATTAACAATTGAAAGCATTTCCTTTTTAATAGTATAGTAATTTTTCTGAGGTCCTAACCAGACACCAGAGTGATATCTGACTAGATCTTCTTTTGAAGAGTTTGGTAGCCGTTGTTTTAAAATACCACCGTAACCAATATTTGAAGCATCAGTCTCAACAATCATGAAAGCATCAGGATGAGGAATATTAATGCAAGGTAAAGAATGAATAGTTCTTTTGATTTGTTTAACAATACCTGTATGAATCAAAGTCCAAGGTGGAGGATTTGTTTGAAGTCGTTGAAATAAAGGTGCACAATATTGTCTCATCTTTGGAATAAAATCAGAAATATAATTTAAACAACCTAAAAATCTTTGGAGTTGAGTTTTGTCTTTAATTTCATCAGGAAATTTATCAGCAAAATCAATACTTCGATTTATAGGAATAATAGTACCTTGATTTATGAAATGTCCAAGAAAACGAATATTGCTTTGAAATAATTTCATTTTTGTGGCTGAAAGAACTAAGCCATTTTTCTTTACAGTATATAAGAAAGTTTTCAAATGTTTGAAATGTTGATTAATGTTTGCAGAGAAAACTAATACATCATCAATATAAACAATCATAAACTTTGAATATGGATTCAGAATGTCATTCATTATCCTTTGGAATTCTGAAGGGGCGTTTTTGAGTCCAAAAGGCATTACATTCCATTCGTAATGGCCAAAGGGTACGGTAAAGGCGGTTTTGTATCTGTCTTTTTCAGCGACTTGAATTTGCCAAAAGCCAGATTTCATGTCAAACTTTGAAAAGATTTTTGCAATACTTAAACGTTTTAATAAATCTCTTTTATTTGGAATAGGGTAACGAATCCATTGAAGAACCTTGTTGAGAGGTTTATAATTAATAACAAGCCTAGGGACACCACGTTCCTTTTCTGCTTGATTCATGACATAAAATGCTGCACAGCTCCAAGGTGATTTGGATGGCCGTATTAGCTCTTTATCTAAAAGAGTTTGAATTTCCTTTTTACAAACTTCTAATAGATCATGATTCATTTGAATGGGTCTTGCCTTTGTAGGAATATTTCTTTCTGAAAATTCCTTTTCATATGGTAATTCAACGATGTGCTTCTTTCTTTCCCAAAAAGCATTGGGAAGATCTGCACAGACTTCTCTTTTGAATAGATCTTCTAACTGTTGAATTTCTTGTTTTGTGCTGGGTAATTGTAAGTGCTCTTCAATTTGAGCATAAGACAAATCTTCTTTAAGAAAATTTATCTTATTCTGCTTCCTTTGAATAAGGTTGATATGTTGATAAATGGAGTTATTTTGCAAAGCATTTAACTCCTTTTGTCGAACAGGAATCAGGAATCTGAAATGTATAGTATTACCCATAATGTTAGTGCTGATACCTTTGTTATCAACAACAAAAGGGTAGATTTGAGTAAGGAAAGGAGTGCCTAGGATAATATCAGTGTTGAGATTTTCCACTACAATAAACTGATGTTTAAAGCAGTAGTTTTGATTACATATTTCGGTCTTTGTCAACTTTCCTTTGATTCGAAGAGGAGAGTTGTTGGCTGCTATAAGGACTTCATTAGTAAAATTATAATATTTTGTTGGTATTAGACCATCTCTGATGCAGCTTTGATCTGCACCACTGTCTAACATTGCAACAAAAGTTTGTTTGAAGTTTCCTATAGAAATAGTTAGATGAACTAACCATTTTTGGAATTGGAATTTCTCAATCGTAGAAATGAATTGAGAAGCTGAAGGTTGAGTAGGGGTAATATTTATCTCTTGTGGAGGAATAAGTGTTTCTTCTTCTTCTTCTAGATAAGCTTCTTTTCCATTGGAAAGTCTAGATTGAATAATTGCAATATGAGCTTCTAAAGAGAGATTTTTCATCTCTATATTGTTAGTAGTCTGTCTCAAAGACTTGACTTCTTCCTTAAGAATATGAATTTCTGTTTGCAATTCTCTGGTAGAGATGGACTTAATGCCAGATGTTTGATTCATAGGATATTTTTCAAAAACTTTTGATATACTGAAAGGTTGAATGATATTAAACTTCTCATCTTCTTGCAGAATTAAAGATTTTAATCTTTCAAAAAGTTCCTTTTGTTTGATAGGATCAGGTAATTGTTGAATCATATCAAAGATGAATTGTTTTGCATCAGAATTGATCTTCTTATTATCAGTAGAAGACTTAATCATATTAATCTGTTTACAGTGACAGTCATCCTGACTTTCACTAGAGGAATCATAATTGCCATTATCATCGTCAGTAATATAATTGATTTCAGAATAGATTTGTAATCTGTCTTTTAACTTGTTTCTGATATTTTCTTCAATATCAGAAATACTATCAATGATTTCATTTATCTTTCCTTTACTTCTATTGAAATTTGGTTTCCTTTCTCTTCCAATTTCATTAATATCCTGATCAGAATTAATCTGTAAGATATCCTTTTCTACATTAATGATATTTTCTTCAATATCAGAAATGCCATTAATGATTTCATTTGTCTTTCCTTTGCTTCTATTGAAATTTGGTTTCCTTTCTCTTCCAATTTTATTAATATCTTGATCAGAATTAATTTGTAAGATATCGTTTTCAACTTTATTGATTTGTTGAACTTCAGAGTTTTCAGAGGATTGAACTTCAGAGTTGTCAGAGGAATTAGATTCTAATGAGGAATCTGATTCTTCATTTTCTTCTATAGTGTCAATGTTGTTGATTTTTGAAGGACCAGGAAGGTTCTTGTTAATTGAATCAAGCGTCTGATCGTTTTCTACATTATTGATATGTTGAATTTCAGAGTTGTCAGATGAATCAGAAGATAATGAGGAATCTGATTCTTCCTTATCTTCTATAGTATCAATATTGTTGATTCTTGAGGGACCGGGAAGGTTCTTGTTGATTGAATCAAGTGTCTGATTCAATTTAGATAATAATGAATCGTTTTCAGATGTGAGCTTACTTTCTAAGGCTCTAGGAATACTTCTTGGTTGAAAATGTGGTAAAGAAGTACTGTGAGGGAATGTTGAACTTGTTGGTTTTGAAATAGCCTTAATATCAGTAGATAAGGAATCTATTTGAGTTGAAATCGTGTGTAAAACTTGATTGGAGTAGTTATTCTGGTGATATAATTTCTTGACATCATCCAAATTAACTTGATCATTTCCTCTAGGGTCAATACTTTCACGACCCTTTTTGAAAGGTGTAGCTATGATTTCTCCTTCTTTGGAATGGAGTTTCAAGGACTGTAAGGGAGGAGTGATAGCAGTAATAGTAGTGCCATCTTGAAGTTGCCATTTCTTGTACAAACTTGTTTGTACATTAATAGCAGATTTTTTGAATGGTTCAGAAATTTCATATTTTGTAAAATAAAATTCTAACCAGTTTTCAAAATGAAAGGGAGCATGATATTTTTGAATATCTTTTATCCATTGAAGTCGAATTTTAGCTTGACAGTAAGCATCTAGCTTAGAATACCATGTGTAGTATTCTGATTCTTCTTTGAAATCTTTTTCAAGTTCTTCGATATCAATCTTAACACCAACTTTAGTGATAACATTAATACCGTGGAATTCTCCATGCATCTGACTGGAATTAGGAGAATTATTAGGAGAAAAATTGAGTTCATTTGAAATGTCAGGAATAGGTGTTTGATTGTGAATCCTTATTGAAGGATCTTCTTGAGTATAAGGAGTTTCTACTATGAAAGATCTAGATTCTCTAAATGAATTTCTAGGAATAGAGTAGGGTCTGATGGATGTCCTATTTTCATTGAGTGAGTTGAAACGAACCAGGACTGTACCATCTTGTTCTTCAACTATCTCTTGAATTTCTGTTCTCTCGAGATTTCTTGGTCTCTGAGGAACATCTATTTGAAAGGTTTCTGGAATGGTAATTTCATTCCATTTCAGACGTTTAGGAACAAAGGTCTTTGAATAGTCAGCATCAATTTGTAATAGTATTGTCTCATCAGTAAAGTTATTAATTAATTTGCATTTGGGATTAATAGCAGAACTCATTAATCGAAAGTAAATGCGATAAATGATTACAAATTGTTCTGCAAGTTTTTCAAATTCGTCTCCTTGCAGATGAACATCAAGGATTAAGGAATTCATAATTAAAGGATCAGTTATTGAAACAGGAAAATTAGGAATGCAATTGAAATAAATGGGACCATTACAAATATTAGTTTGAATCATACTTAAAATTGACGATTTGTATCTTCGCAAACGTTTATCACGTAAAGCCATGTAAACAGGAATGTCTATACCAATATGAGCAAGTGGTTTGACTGCTACTTGAATCATACCAAAATGAATATAACGAAATCCTTTTTCTAAATATTTTTGTAAAGAAATATGAGATAAAAGAGGAATTGATTGGAATTTATTTTGAATGTTTAAAGTCTCTTCATGAATTTTTACGCTCAAAGCGCTTTTGAAATCAAAAGTACCAATTTTATAAATATTTTCAATATTTTCATTAGGAATAGTCCAGTTTGAAAAGTCCTCATTAATCATCTCTTCTTTGCTTTGTATTATGTGTCCTGAATTACTTCCAGAACCAGAGAAAAGTTTTCTAATAAAACCAGCCATCATCAATAGCAATTTTATGAACTAAGCACAGATCATACCTTGACCGGGAACAACGGGAACACTCTACCGGGAACACCACGCTCTCTTCGGGCTTACCAACGGATTCACGAGCTTACCAACGTCTTACCAACGCTCAGGATATTCACTATGAATAGGTCACTCGTCGCTCTTAACAAAGAGTGGAATTACTAGAACACTTGGCTCTGATACCATAAGGGATCCAGGATCATAAAACAAGGTAAACAAGAAGATGGAATGAGAACTGGCTTTGATTTTGATATTCAATATTTAAAAGGTACTGACAATTCATTACCAGACTTTTTGACTAGGGAATTCCTTACAGGAAAAAATGGGTATGGCGAAAAGATGGAATGAGAACTTTACTCTCTGATACCATAAGGGGGTCCAGGATCATAAAACAGAGTAAACAAGAGGATGGAATGAGAACTTGTTTGAATCTTTATTTGAATTGAAAGGATTTGGATACAGAAGTAAAGAGTAAAGTTACAAAGTGTGAACTCTCTCTCTAAAACCTCTCCAAAAACCTCTGCCTTGTTACATGAATGAGTTGTGTTTATATAGACTTGAATGCTCCTCTTGAATGCTCTTTGGATCAGCACGAATCTTTTAGTGTTGTCTTGTCTTTCCTTTCTTAATAGTTGAGTCTGTCTTCAATTATATGAATAGATGTCTTGTCCTTTCTTTTTTGAATAGTTGAGTCTGTCTTCAATTATATGAGTAGATGTCTTGTCCTTCCTTTTTTGAATAGTTGAGTCTGTCTTCAATTATTTGAGAAAGCATCTTTCTTTTTCTTTTAAGCTGTCATCTTTGAGTAGACATCTTTTGTCTTCTTTTGAGCTGGCATCTTTTGAGTAGACATCTTTTGTCTTCTTTTGAACTGGCATCTTTGAGTAGGAATCTTTACTTTTGAGCTGGCATCTTTTGAGTAGACATTTTTCGTCTTCTTTTGAGCTGGCATCTTTGAGTAGGAATCTTTAGTAATCGAATTTTTGGCAAATCCGCAGCCATTAACGGATTTAATATGCCTTTACCAACCACCGTTTGAGATTGGGCTAGCATGTAGATTTGAACCGTTCTACATATGACGTTGTTGTGGAGAATTACTTCTCCAGTAAATTGGCTGTTTGAGAGCCATACTCCTTTGGGTTAGGAGCAAACCTTTTTTGAACGGATTTGATAAGTCTTTACCGGTAGCCGTTTGCTCCGGACTAGCTGTAGTTACCATTCACTACAGAGAACACTAGAAAGATAAAATAAGATATATATACACAATTTTTTTTTTTTCCTTTTTTTTCATAATTCAAAAGGGTCTTGAGCACAAGGCCCTCCCATAGGATCAGTAGAGGATCCTTCTGATGAATGCTCGGAGTTTGAGCTTCTCATTTGTTTCTGCATTTTTTTGAATTTTTGGAACTCCAGAAAAATCTTCATATCATCATTCTCTGAATCTGAGGAGTTGAAATCTATGACTGCTTTTGCCTTCTTTTGAGTCTTTACTTCTTTTGCAGGAGTTTTTGGTTCAGGCTTTGCTGGTTCTTTTGGAATTTGCTGAATTTCTTGTTGAAGTTTCTTTCCCGTTTGAATGTAATGTAATACTGCTTTCTCATTGCAGTAGTCTTGAGTGTAACGGGTCCACCATTTGACTTTGAATTCTCTACCCAGACTGAGAGGGTAGTCACCATTGTAGTGTTTGAATAATGTAAATGTCCAACAAAATATCCATGGGACTTTGAAGGATTTGTGGAATAGGAGGGCTTTTTTGAAATGTTCACCTCCCGTTCTTTGGACCCAAGTTTGAAAGGCCTTTAGAACAACAGGTGGAAGTATGTCTGGAACGGGGCCAAAACGTAGCCACCATTCATAGAACCAGATAGGAATATTGTCAGCACAATTTGAATGGAAGGTAAGGAACCATGAATGATTGAATGGCCTATAGAATAAGGTTCGAAACCAAGCCATTTGATAGTCTTGGTATGTATAACCTTTGGGAACGTAAGTAATTGAGAATTCTTTTGTAGTCCAGATGCTGGACCATTCATTTGGTAGAATAACCTTCTTTATGACACATTTTGAATAAGAAATCAGTGAAGGAGTTTTTCTATCAGGAGTATGAGTGATTTCAGCTGACCCAGAGTCAACTAAGACCAACTCATAGAATTGTTGAGTTTTGAGGGGATCATCCAGCCAATAGGAGTTTGGCGGGAATAATTGATGAGTGTAGATTTGAAGTGTGTTGTAGTGGGGAGGTTCTTTGAAGGTGGTCAAGCAGATGTGTTGAACACCAGATTTTGTGAAATATGGACTGTCTTGATCTTTTGGAGAAGTTTGAATTTGTGGAGTTGAATTTTGGGGTTTCTTGCTTTCCACTGCTGATGCGTAAGTCAGAGCAGGGAAATCTTGGAGAATATGGAATTTGTTCGTTGATGAAGTTGCTGTTGTCAATTTTTTCATCTCATAGTCCTTTGAAGTGCGAACTTTTGAATTGGGATCACCCATTTTTTCCTGTAAGGAATTCCCTAGTCAAAAAGTCTGGTAATGAATTGTCAGTACCTTTTAAATATTGAATATCAAAATCAAAGACAGAAAGTAAAGCTTGCCATCTAGCGAATATTTGTTTTGAGACTAGATTTTTTACATCTTTTTCTAAAATGAATTTTGCAGATTGACAATCTATTCTAAGGAGAAATTTTTTATTAAAAAGATCATCTTGAAATTTTAAAATACAATTAACAATTGAAAGCATTTCCTTTTTAATAGTATAGTAATTTTTCTGAGGTCCTAACCAGACACCAGAGTGATATCTGACTAGATCTTCTTTTGAAGAGTTTGGTAGCCGTTGTTTTAAAATACCACCGTAACCAATATTTGAAGCATCAGTCTCAACAATCATGAAAGCATCAGGATGAGGAATATTAATGCAAGGTAAAGAATGAATAGTTCTTTTGATTTGTTTAACAATACCTGTATGAATCAAAGTCCAAGGTGGAGGATTTGTTTGAAGTCGTTGAAATAAAGGTGCACAATATTGTCTCATCTTTGGAATAAAATCAGAAATATAATTTAAACAACCTAAAAATCTTTGGAGTTGAGTTTTGTCTTTAATTTCATCAGGAAATTTATCAGCAAAATCAATACTTCGATTTATAGGAATAATAGTACCTTGATTTATGAAATGTCCAAGAAAACGAATATTGCTTTGAAATAATTTCATTTTTGTGGCTGAAAGAACTAAGCCATTTTTCTTTACAGTATATAAGAAAGTTTTCAAATGTTTGAAATGTTGATTAATGTTTGCAGAGAAAACTAATACATCATCAATATAAACAATCATAAACTTTGAATATGGATTCAGAATGTCATTCATTATCCTTTGGAATTCTGAAGGGGCGTTTTTGAGTCCAAAAGGCATTACATTCCATTCGTAATGGCCAAAGGGTACGGTAAAGACGGTTTTGTATCTGTCTTTTTCAGCGACTTGAATTTGCCAAAAGCCAGATTTCATGTCAAACTTTGAAAAGATTTTTGCAATACTTAAACGTTTTAATAAATCTCTTTTATTTGGAATAGGGTAACGAATCCATTGAAGAACCTTGTTGAGAGGTTTATAATTAATAACAAGCCTAGGGACACCACGTTCCTTTTCTGCTTGATTCATGACATAAAATGCTGCACAGCTCCAAGGTGATTTGGATGGCCGTATTAGCTCTTTATCTAAAAGAGTTTGAATTTCCTTTTTACAAACTTCTAATAGATCATGATTCATTTGAATGGGTCTTGCCTTTGTAGGAATATTTCTTTCTGAAAATTCCTTTTCATATGGTAATTCAACGATGTGCTTCTTTCTTTCCCAAAAAGCATTGGGAAGATCTGCACAGACTTCTCTTTTGAATAGATCTTCTAACTGTTGAATTTCTTGTTTTGTGCTGGGTAATTGTAAGTGCTCTTCAATTTGAGCATAAGACAAATCTTCTTTAAGAAAATTTATCTTATTCTGCTTCCTTTGAATAAGGTTGATATGTTGATAAATGGAGTTATTTTGCAAAGCATTTAACTCCTTTTATCGAACAGGAATCAGGAATCTGAAATGTATAGTATTACCCATAATGTTAGTGCTGATACCTTTGTTATCAACAACAAAAGGGTAGATTTGAGTAAGGAAAGGAGTGCCTAGGATAATATCAGTGTTGAGATTTTCCACTACAATAAACTGATGTTTAAAGCAGTAGTTTTGATTACATATTTCGGTCTTTGTCAACTTTCCTTTGATTCGAAGAGGAGAGTTGTTGGCTGCTATAAGGACTTCATTAGTAAAATTATAATATTTTGTTGGTATTAGACCATCTCTGATGCAGCTTTGATCTGCACCACTGTCTAACATTGCAACAAAAGTTTGTTTGAAGTTTCCTATAGAAATAGTTAGATGAACTAACCATTTTTGGAATTGGAATTTCTCAATCGTAGAAATGAATTGAGAAGCTGAAGGTTGAGTAGGGGTAATATTTATCTCTTGTGGAGGAATAAGTGTTTTTTCTTCTTCTTCTAGATAAGCTTCTTTTCCTTTGGAAAGTCTAGATTGAATAATTGCAATATGAGCTTCTAAAGAGAGATTTTTCATCTCTATATTGTTAGTAGTCTGTCTCAAAGACTTGACTTCTTCCTTAAGAATATGAATTTCTGTTTGCAATTCTCTGGTAGAGATGGACTTAATGCCAGAGGTTTGATTCATAGGATATTTTTCAAAAACTTTTGATATACTGAAAGGTTGAATGATATTAAACTTCTCATCTTCTTGCAGAATTAAAGATTTTAATCTTTCAAAAAGTTCCTTTTGTTTGATAGGATCAGGTAATTGTTGAATCATATCAAAGATGAATTGTTTTGCATCAGAATTGATCTTCTTATTATCAGTAGAAGACTTAATCATATTAATCTGTTTACAGTGACAGTCATCCTGACTTTCACTAGAGGAATCATAATTGCCATTATCATCGTCAGTAATATAATTGATTTCAGAATAGATTTGCAATCTGTCTTTTAACTTGTTTCTGATATTTTCTTCAATATCAGAAATACTATCAATGATTTCATTTATCTTTCCTTTGCTTCTATTGAAATTTGGTTTCCTTTCTCTTCCAATTTCATTAATATCCTGATCAGAATTAATCTGTAAGATATCCTTTTCTACATTAATGATATTTTCTTCAATATCAGAAATGCCATTAATGATTTCATTTGTCTTTCCTTTGCTTCTATTGAAATTTGGTTTCTTTTCTCTTCCAATTTTATTAATATCTTGATCAGAATTAATTTGTAAGATATTGTTTTCAACTTTATTGATTTGTTGAACTTCAGAGTTTTCAGAGGATTGAACTTCAGAGTTGTCAGAGGAATTAGATTCTAATGAGGAATCTGATTCTTCATTTTCTTCTATAGTGTCAATGTTGTTGATTTTTGAAGGACCAGGAAGGTTCTTGTTAATTGAATCAAGCGTCTGATCGTTTTCTACATTATTGATATGTTGAATTTCAGAGTTGTCAGATGAATCAGAAGATAATGAGGAATCTGATTCTTCCTTATCTTCTATAGTATCAATATTGTTGATTCTTGAGGGACCGGGAAGGTTCTTGTTGATTGAATCAAGTGTCTGATTCAATTTAGATAATAATGAATCGTTTTCAAATGTGAGCTTACTTTCTAAGGCTCTAGGAATACTTCTTGGTTGAAAATGTGGTAAAGAAGTACTGTGAGGGAATGTTGAACTTGTTGGTTTTGAAATAGCCTTAATATCAGTAGATAAGGAATCTATTTGAGTTGAAATCGTGTGTAAAACTTGATTGGAGTAGTTATTCTGGTGATATAATTTCTTGACATCATCCAAATTAACTTGATCATTTCCTCTAGGGTCAATACTTTCATGACCCTTTTTGAAAGGTGTAGCTATGATTTCTCCTTCTTTGGAATGGAGTTTCAAGGACTGTAAGGGAGGAGTGATAGCAGTAATAGTAGTGCCATCTTGAAGTTGCCATTTCTTGTACAAACTTGTTTGTACATTAATAGCAGATTTTTTGAATGGTTCAGAAATTTCATATTTTGTAAAATAAAATTCTAACCAGTTTTCAAAATGAAAGGGAGCATGATATTTTTGAATATCTTTTATCCATTGAAGTCGAATTTTAGCTTGACAGTAAGCATCTAGCTTAGAATACCATGTGTAGTATTCTGATTCTTCTTTGAAATCTTTTTCAAGTTCTTCGATATCAATCTTAACACCAACTTTAGTGATAACATTAATACCGTGGAATTCTCCATGCATCTGACTGGAATTAGGAGAATTATTAGGAGAAAAATTGAGTTCATTTGAAATGTCAGGAATAGGTGTTTGATTGTGAATCCTTATTGAAGGATCTTCTTGAGTATAAGGAGTTTCTACTATGAAAGATCTAGATTCTCTAAATGAATTTCTAGGAATAGAGTAGGGTCTGATGGATGTCCTATTTTCATTGAGTGAGTTGAAACGAACCAGGACTGTACCATCTTGTTCTTCAACTATCTCTTGAATTTCTGTTCTCTCGAGATTTCTTGGTCTCTGAGGAACATCTATTTGAAAGGTTTCTGGAATGGTAATTTCATTCCATTTCAGACGTTTAGGAACAAAGGTCTTTGAATAGTCAGCATCAATTTGTAATAGTATTGTCTCATCAGTAAAGTTATTAATTAATTTGCATTTGGGATTAATAGCAGAACTCATTAATCGAAAGTAAATGCGATAAATGATTACAAATTGTTCTGCAAGTTTTTCAAATTCGTCTCCTTGCAGATGAACATCAAGGATTAAGGAATTCATAATTAAAGGATCAGTTATTGAAACAGGAAAATTAGGAATGCAATTGAAATAAATGGGACCATTACAAATATTAGTTTGAATCATACTTAAAATTGACGATTTGTATCTTCGCAAACGTTTATCACGTAAAGCCATGTAAACAGGAATGTCTATGCCAATATGAGCAAGTGGTTTGACTGCTACTTGAATCATACCAAAATGAATATAACGAAATCCTTTTTCTAAATATTTTTGTAAAGAAATATGAGATAAAAGAGGAATTGATTGGAATTTATTTTGAATGTTTAAAGTCTCTTCATGAATTTTTACGCTCAAAGCGCTTTTGAAATCAAAAGTACCAATTTTATAAATATTTTCAATATTTTCATTAGGAATAGTCCAGTTTGAAAAGTCCTCATTAATCATCTCTTCTTTGCTTTGTATTATGTGTCCTGAATTACTTCCAGAACCAGAGAAAAGTGTTCTAGTAATTCCACTCTTTGTTAAGAGCGACGAGTGACCTATTCATAGTGAATATCCTGAGCGTTGGTAAGACATTGGTAAGCTCGTGAATCCGTTGGTAAGCCCGAAGAGAGCGTGGTGTTCCCGGTAGAGTGTTCCCGTTGTTCCCGGTCAAGGTATGATCTGTGCTTAGTTCATAAAATTGCTATTGATGATGGCTGGAGTAAAGTTACAAAGTGTGAACTCTCTCTCTAAAACCTCTCCAAAAACCTCTGCCTTGTTACATGAATGAACCTAGTTTATATAGACTTGAATCCTCTTTGAGTTGGATGAGCACGAATCTTTTGAGTGGATGTCTTGTCTTGCATTTTGAAAAGCTGAGTGGCCAATTGCCTTAGCTGTCTTCAATTATTTGAGTGGCCTTCTTGTCTTCTTCTTTTGCAGAAAGAATCTTATGAATGGGTGTCTTGTCTTCTTTTTTGAATAGTTGAGTCTGTCTTCCATTATTTGAGTGGATGTCTTGTCCTTCCTTTTTGAATAGTTGAGTCTGTCTTTAATTATTTGAGAAAGCATCTTTTGACTTTTGAGCTGGCATCTTTTGAGTAGACCTCTTTCGTCTTCTTTTGAACTGGCATCTTTTGAGTAGACATTTTTCGTCTTCTTTTGAGCTGGCATCTTTTAGAAAGCATCTTTTGACTTTTGAGCTGGCATCTTTTGAGTAGACCTCTTTCGTCTTCTTTTGAGCTGGCATCTTTTGAGTAAACATCTTTTGTCTTCTTTTGAACTGGCATATTTTGAGTAGGAATCTTTACTTTTGAGCTGTCCTTGCTTTTGAGAGGAATCTTCAGTAATCGAATTTTTGGCAAATCCGCAGCCATTAACGGATTTAATATGCCTTTACCAACCACCGTTTGAGATTGGGCTAGCATGTAGATTTGAACCGTTCTACATATGACGTTGTTGTGGAGAATTACTTCTCCAGTAAATTGGCTGTTTGAGAGCCATACTCCTTTGGGTTAGGAGCAAACCATTTTAAAACGGATTTGATAAGTCTTTACCGGTAGCCGTTTGCTCCGGACTAGCTGTAGTCACCATTCACTACAGAGAAGAGAACACTAGAAAGATAAGATAATATACATATACATTTTATTTATTTATTTATTTTAAAATTTTTTTTTTTTTTAAATTTTTTTTTTATTTTTTTATTTTTTACAAATCAAAAGGGTCTTGAGCACAAGGCCCTCCCATAGGATCAGTGGAGGATCCTTCTGAGGAATTCTTGGAGTTCGATTTCGAGCTTCTCATTTGTTTCTGCATTTTTTTGAATTTTTGGAACTCCAGGAAAATCTTCATATCATCATTCTCTGAATCTGAGGAGTTGAAATCTATGACTGCTTTTGCCTTCTTTTGAGTCCTTACTTCTTTTGCAGGAGTTTTTGATTCAGGCTTTACTGGTTCTTTTGGAATTTGCTGAATTTCTTGTTGAAGTTTCTTTCCCGTTTGAATGTAATGCACCACTGCCTTCTCATTGCAGTAATCTTGAGTGTAACGGGTCCACCATTTGACTTTGAATTCTCTACCCAGACTGAGAGGGTAGTCACCGTTGTAGTGTTTGAATAATGTAAATGTCCAACAAAATATCCATGGGACTTTGAAGGATTTGTGGAATAGGAGGGCTTTTTTGAAATGTTCACATCCCGTTCTTTGGACCCAAGTTTGAAAGGCCTTTAGAACAACAGGTGGAAGTATGTCTGGAACGGGGCCAAAACGTAGCCACCATTCATAGAACCAGATAGGAATATTGTCAGCATAATTTGAATGGAAGGTAAGGAACCATGAATGATTGAATGGCCTATAGAATAAGGTTCGAAACCAAGCCATTTGATAGTCTTGGTATGTATAACCTTTGGGAACGTAAGTAATTGAGAATTCTTTTGTAGTCCAGATGCTGGACCATTCATTTGGTAGAATAACCTTCTTTATGACACATTTTGAATAAGAAATCAATGAAGGAGTTTTTCTATCAGGAGTATGAGTGATTTCAGCTGACCCAGAGTCAACTAAGATCAACTCATAGAATTGTTGAGTTTTGAGGGGATCATCCAGCCAATAGGAGTTTGGTGGGAATAATTGATGAGTGTAGATTTGAAGTGTGTTGTAGTGGGGAGGTTCTTTGAAGGTGGTCAAGCAGATGTGTTGAACACCAGATTTTGTGAAATATGGACTGTCTTGATCTTTTGGAGGAGTTTGAATCTGTGGAGTTGAATTTTGAGGCTTTTTGCTTTCTACTACTGATGAGTAAGTCAGAGCAGGGAAATATTGGAGAATATGGAATTTGTTCGTTGATGAAGTTGCTGTTGTCAATTTTTTCATCTCATAGTCCTTTGAAGTGCGAACTTTTGAATTGGGATCACCCATTTTTTCCTGTGAGAAAATCAAAAAGTCTGGTAATGAATTGTCAGTACCCTTTGAATCATCAGTCTCAACAATCATGAAAACATCAGGATGAGGAATATTAATGCAAGGTAAAGAATGAATAGTTCTTTTGAGTTTAACAATACCTGTATGAATCGAAGTCCAAGGTGGTGGATTTGTTTGAAGTCGTTGAAATAAAGGTGCACAAGTTTATCTCATCTTTGGAATAAAATCAGAAATATAATTTAAACAACCTAAAAATCTTTGGAGTTGAGTTTTGTCTTTAATTTCATCAGGAAATTTATCAGCAAAATCAATACTTCGATTTATAGGAATAATAGTACCTTGATTTATGAAATGTCCAAGAAAATGAATATTGTTTTGAAATAATTTCATTTTTGTGGCTAAAAGAACTAAGCCATTTTTCTTTACAGTATATAAGAAAGTTTTCAAATGTTTAAAATGTTGATTAATGTTTTCAGAGAGAACTAATACATCATCAATATAAACAATCATAAACTTTGAATATGGATTCAGAATGTCATTCATTAAACTTTGAATATGAATTTCTTTTTTACAAACTTCTAATAGATCATGATTCATTTGAATGGGTCTTGCCTTTGTAGGAATATTTCTTTCTGAAAATTCCTTTTCATATGGTAATTCAACGATGTGCTTCTTTCTTTCCCAAAAAGCATTAGGATGATCTGCACAGACTTCTCTTTTGAATAGATCTTCTAACTGTTGAATTTCTTGTTTTGTGTTGGGTAATTGTAAGTGCTCTTTAATTTGAGCATAAGACAAATCTTCTTTGAGAAAATTTATCTTATTCTGCTTCCTTTGAATAAGGTTGATATGTTGATAAATGGAGTTATTTTGCAAAGCATTTAACTCCTTTTGTCGAACAGGAATCAGGAATCTGAAATGTATAGTATTACCCATAATGTTAGTGCTGATACCTTTGTTATCAACAACAAAAGGGTAGATTTGAGTAAGGAAAGGAGTGCCTAGGATAATATCAGTGTTGAGATTTTCCACTACAATAAACTGATGTTTAAAGCAGTAGTTTTGATTACATATTTCGGACTTTGTCAACTTTCCTTTGATTCGAAGAGGAGAGTTGTTGGCTGCTATAAGGACTTCATTAGTAAAACTATAATATTTTGTTGGTATTAGACCATCTCTGATGCAGCTTTGATCTGCACCACTGTCTAACATTGCAACAAAGGTTTGTTTGAAGTTTCCTATAGAAATAGTTAGATGAACTAACCACTTTTGAAATTGGAATTTCTCAATCGTGGAAATGAATTGAGAAGTTGAAGGTTGAGTAGGGGTAATATTTATTTCTTGTGGAGGAATAATTGTTTCTTCTTCTTCTTCTTGATAAGTTTCTTTTCCTTTGGAAAGTCTAGATTGAATAATTGCAATATGAGCTTCTAAAGAGAGATTTTTCATCTCTATATTGTTAGTAGTTTGTCTTAAAGACTTGACTTCTTCTTTTAGAATATGAATCTCCGTTTGCAATTCTCTGGTAGAGATGGACTTAATACCAGAGGTTTGATTCATAGGATATTTTTCAAAAACTTTTGATATACTGAAAGGTTGAATGATATTAAACTTCTCTTCTTCTTGCAGAATTAAAGATTTTAATCTTTCAAAAAGTTTCTTTTGTTTGATAGGATCAGGTAATTGTTGAATCATATCAAAGATGAATTCTTTTGTGTCAGAATTTATCTTCTTATTATCAGTAGAAGACTTAATCATATTAATCTGTTTACAGTGACAGTCATCCTGACTTTCACTGGAGGAATCATAATTGCCATCATCATTGTCAGTAATATAATTGATCTCAGAATAGATTTGCAATCTTTCCTTTAATTTGTTTCTGATATTTTCTTCAATATCAGAAATGCCATCAATGATTTCATTTATCTTTCCTTTGCTTCGACATTTGCTAGCAATATGACCTTTCTTGCCACATTTAAAGCACTTGAAATCACTTGAATTCTTTTTCCTATTGAATCTCCTGAATTTCTTTGGGGAAAAGGAATCATCTTTATATTTCTTTGAATATCTTTTTTGTGAAAAAGATTTTTGAAGGAATTTTTTCTTTTTTTCAGTGGAAGGAGCACTGATTCCAGTAATTCCAAAAGCTTGACAGAAAGATCCCATTTCTTTTCTCTTACTGCCATATTTAGCTTGGAATTTGAGTTCTTGGCAAGCTGCAAGGGCTTCTTTTTTGACAAAAGCAAAGAGTTGTCCAAAGGTCATTGAAGTGAAATCAATCTGTTCAGTTCCCATTTCCTTTTGTAAATTAATCATAATTCTTTGGGAAAACAGAGTTGGTAAACCAGTAATGAATTTTTCTTTCCAGAATGGTGCAGTACTATCTGTTCGTTTAAGAACATGAGTCAAAAACATGTCTTTGTACCACCTGAAATCACTAAGTGTTGGACACCTAATGTTAGTAAGGAATATCTTTGAAGAAGCTAATTTTTCCTGAGGATTTCCTACAAAGTGCATAGCTATGGTAACTATGAGGAAATCACTTGAATCGTTTTGGGTGGTAATTTCTCCTTGGGCATTTTCTACGTCTATAGTATGCTCAAGAATTGCTGTTTTGTCTTGCAAGGTCAAAGCATTGTCCCACCAATACTTTAACTGTCCAGTAAAACCAGTTATGAATAAACTTGCAATATCTTGTTCAGAACATCTTTTCATTTTGTATGCTAATTTGGCCATACCCATTTCTTGTAATGTGTTGAGTATTTCATACTCACTCTCTCCATCAATATTCCATTCATAAATGGAGTTTCCATCATAATCCTTTGTATGGAATTTTGCTCTTTCTTCATACATAATGTCAGGAGGAGTAGGTCGTGGATAGTAGTCTTTAGTTCTACTATTGTTCCAATTTCTACGAGTTTTATTGAAATTATTTGGCTTCTTTCCTCTTTCAATTTTATTAATATCTTGATCGGAATTAATTTGTAAGATATCGTTTTCAACTTTATTGATTTGTTGAACTACAGAGTTTTCAGAGGATTGAACTACAGAGTTTTCAGAGGAATTAGATTCTAATGAGGAATCTGATTCTTCTTTATCTTCTATAGTATCAATATTGTTGATTTTTGAAGGACTAGGAAGGTTCTTGTTAATTGAATCAAGCGTCTGATTGTTTTTTACATTATTGATATGTTGAATTTCAGAGTTGTCAGATGAATCAGAAGATAATGAGGAATCTGATTCTTCCTTATCTTCTATAGTATCAATATTGTTGATTTTTGAAGGACCGGGAAGGTTCTTGTTGATTGAATCAAGTGTTTGATTTAATTTAGATAATAATGACTCGTTTTCAAACGTGAGCTTATTTTCTAAGGCTCTAGGAATACTTCTTGGTTGAAAATGTGGTAGAGAAGTACTGTGAGGGAATGTTGAATTTGTTGGTTTTGAAATAGCCTTGATGTCAGTAGATAAGGAATCTATTTGAGTTGAAATCGTGTGTAAAACTTGATTGGAATAGTTATTCTGGTGATATAATTTCTTAATATCATCCAAATTAACTTGATCATTTCCTCTTGGGTCAATACTTTCACGACCCCTTTTGAAAGGTGTAGCTATGACTTCTCCTTCTTTGGAATGGAGTTTCAAGGTCTGTAAGGGAGGAGTGATAGCAGTAATAGTAGTGCCATCTTGAAGTTGCCATTTCTTGTACAAACTTGTTTGTACATTAATAGCAGATTTTTTGAATGGTTCAGAAATTTCATTTTTTGTAAAGTAAAATTCTAACCAGTTTTCAAAATGAAAGGGAGCATGATATTTTTGAATATCTTTTATCCATTGAAGTCGAATTTTTGCTTGACAGTAAGCATCTAGCTTAGAATACCATGTGTAGTATTCTGATTCTTCTTTGAAATCTTTTTCAAGTTCTTCGATATCAATCTTAACACCAACTTTAGTGATAACATTAATACCGTGGAATTCTCCATGCATCTGACTGGAATTAGGAGAATTATTAGGAGAAAAATTGAGTTCATTTGAAATGTCAGGAATAGGTGTTTGATTGTGAATCCTTATTGAAGGATCTTCTTGAGTATAAGGAGTTTCTACTATGAAAGATCTAGATTCTCTAAATGAATTTCTAGGAATAGAGTAGGGTCTGATGGATGTCCTATTTTCATTGAGTGAGTTGAAACGAACCAGGACTGTACCATCTTGTTCTTCAACTATCTCTTGAATTTCTGTTCTCTCGAGATTTCTTGGTCTCTGAGGAACATCTATTTGAAAGGTTTCTGGAATGGTAATTTCATTCCATTTCAGACGTTTAGGAACAAAGGTCTTTGAATAGTCAGCATCAATTTGTAATAGTATTGTCTCATCAGTAAAGTTATTAATTAATTTGCATTTGGGATTAATAGCAGAACTCATTAATCGAAAGTAAATGCGATAAATGATTACAAATTGTTCTGCAAGTTTTTCAAATTCGTCTCCTTGCAGATGAACATCAAGGATTAAGGAATTCATAATTAAAGGATCAGTTATTGAAACAGGAAAATTAGGAATGCAATTGAAATAAATGGGACCATTACAAATATTAGTTTGAATCATACTTAAAATTGACGATTTGTATCTTCGCAAACGTTTATCACGTAAAGCCATGTAAACATGAATGTCTATGCCAATATGAGCAAGTGGTTTGACTGCTACTTGAATCATACCAAAATGAATATAACGAAATCCTTTTTCTAAATATTTTTGTAAAGAAATATGAGATAAAAGAGGAATTGATTGGAATTTATTTTGAATGTTTAAAGTCTCTTCATGAATTTTTACGCTCAAAGCGCTTTTGAAATCAAAAGTACCAATTTTATAAATATTTTCAATATTTTCATTAGGAATAGTCCAGTTTGAAAAGTCCTCATTAATCATCTCTTCTTTGCTTTGTATTATGTGTCCTGAATTACTTCCAGAACCAGAGAAAAGTTTTCTGATAAAACCAGCCATCATCAATAGCAATTTTATGAACTAAACACAGATCATACCTTGACCGGGAACAACGGGAACACTCCACCGGGAACACCACGCTCTCTTCGGGCTTACCAACGGATTCACGAGCTTACCAACGTCTTACCAACGCTCAGGATATTCACTATGAATAGGTCACTCGTCGCTCTTAACAAAGAGTGGAATTACTAGAAAACTTGGCTCTGATACCATAAGGGGGTCCAGGATCATAAAATAGAGTAAACAAGAGGATGGAATGAGAACTTGTTTGAATCTTTATTTGAATTGAAAGGATTTGGTTACAGAAGTAAAGAGTAAAGTTACAAAGTGTGAACTCTCTCTCTAAAACCTCTCCAAAAACCTCTGCCTTGTTACATGAATGAACCTAGTTTATATAGACTTGAATCCTCTTTGAGTTGGATGAGCACGAATCTTTTGAGTGGATGTCTTGTCTTGCATTTTGAAAAGCTGAGTGGCCAATTGCCTTAGCTGTCTTCAATTATTTGAGTGACCTTCTTGTCTTCTTCTTTTGCAGAAAGAATCTTATGAATGGGTGTCTTGTCTTCTTTTTTGAATAGTTGAGTCTGTCTTCCATTATTTGAGTGGATGTCTTGTCCTTCCTTTTTGAATAGTTGAGTCTGTCTTTAATTATTTGAGAAAGCATCTTTTGACTTTTGAGCTGGCATCTTTTGAGTAGACCTCTTTCGTCTTCTTTTGAACTGGCATCTTTTGAGTAGACATTTTTCGTCTTCTTTTGAGCTGGCATCTTTTAGAAAGCATCTTTTGATTTTTGAGCTGGTATCTTTTGAGTAGACCTCTTTCGTCTTCTTTTGAGCTGGTATCTTTTGAGTAGACATCTTTTGTCTTCTTTTGAACTGGCATATTTTGAGTAGGAATCTTTACTTTTGAGCTGTCCTTGCTTTTGAGAGGAATCTTCAGTAATCGAATTTTTGGCAAATCCGCAGCCATTAACGGATTTAATATGCCTTTACCAACCACCGTTTGAGATTGGGCTAGCATGTAGATTTGAACCGTTCTACATATGACGTTGTTGTGGAGAATTACTTCTCCAGTAAATTGGCTGTTTGAGAGCCATACTCCTTTGGGTTAGGAGCAAACCATTTTAAAACGGATTTGATAAGTCTTTACCGGTAGCCGTTTGCTCCGGACTAACTGTAGTCACCATTCACTACAGAGAAGAGAACACTAGAAAGATAAGATAATATACATATACATTTTATTTATTTATTTTTTTAAAATTTTTTTTTTTTTTTTAAAATTTTTTTTTTTTAAAATTTTTTTATTTTTTACAAATCAAAAGGGTCTTGAGCACAAGGCCCTCCCATAGGATCAGTGGAGGATCCTTCTGAGGAATGCTTGGAGTTCGATTTCGAGCTTCTCATTTGTTTCTGCATTTTTTTGAATTTTTGGAACTCCAGGAAAATCTTCATATCATCATTCTCTGAATCTGAGGAGTTGAAATCTATGACTGCTTTTGCCTTCTTTTGAGTCCTTACTTCTTTTGCAGGAGTTTTTGATTCAGGCTTTACTGGTTCTTTTGGAATTTGCTGAATTTCTTGTTGAAGTTTCTTTCCCGTTTGAATGTAATGCACCACTGCCTTCTCATTGCAGTAATCTTGAGTGTAACGGGTCCACCATTTGACTTTGAATTCTCTACCCAGACTGAGAGGGTAGTCACCGTTGTAGTGTTTGAATAATGTAAATGTCCAACAAAATATCCATGGGACTTTGAAGGATTTGTGGAATAGGAGGGCTTTTTTGAAATGTTCACATCCCGATACCATAAGGGGTCCAGGATCATAAAACAGAGTAAACAAGAGGATGGAATGAGAACTTGTTTGAATCTTTATTTGAATTGAAAGGATTTGGATACAGAAGTAAAGAGTAAAGTTACAAAGTGTGAACTCTCTCTCTAAAACCTCTCCAAAAACCTCTGCCTTGTTACATGAATGAGTTGTGTTTATATAGACTTGAATGCTTCTCTTGAATGCTCTTTGGATCAGCACGAATCTTTTAGTGTTGTCTTGTCTTTCCTTTCTTAATAGTTGAGTCTGTCTTCAATTATATGAATAGATGTCTTGTCCTTTCTTTTTTGAATAGTTGAGTTGTGCTGTCATCTTTGAGTAGACATCTTTTGTCTTCTTTTGAGCTGGCATCTTTTGAGTAGACATCTTTTGTCTTCTTTTGAGCTGGCATCTTTTGAGTAGGAATCTTTTACTTTTGAGCTGGCCTCTTTTGAGTAGACCTTTTCCGTCTTCTTTTGAGCTGGCATTTTTGAGTAGGAATCTTTATTTTTGAGCTGGCCTCTTTTGAGTAGACATCTTTTGTCTTCTGGCATCTTTTGAGTAGATATCTTTTTTCTTCTTGCTTTTGAGAGGAATCTTTAGTAATCGAATTTTTGGCAAATCCGGAGCCATTAACGGATTTAATATGCCTTTACCAACCACCGTTTGAGGTTGGGCTAGTATGTAGATTTGAACCGTTCTACATATGACGTTGTTGTGGAGAATTACTTCTCCAGTAAATTGGCTGTTTGAGAGCCATACTCCTTTGGGTTAGGAGCAAACCATTTTAAAACGGATTTGATAAGTCTTTACCGGTAGCCGTTTGCTCCGGACTAGCTGTAGTCACTATTCACTACAGAGAAGAGAACACTAGAAAGATAAGATAATATACATTTTTTTTTTTTTTTACAATTCGAAAGGGTCTTGAGCACAAGGCCCTCCCATAGGATCAGTAGAGGATCCTTCTGAGGAATGCTTGGAGTTTGATTTTGAGCTTCTCATTTGTTTCTGCATTTTTTTGAATTTTTGGAACTCCAGAAAAATCTTCATATCATCATTCTCTGAATCTGAGGAGTTGAAATCTATGACTGCTTTTGCCTTCTTTTGAGTCTTCACTTCTTTTGCAGGAGTTTTTGGTTCAGGTTTTGCTGGTTCTTTTGGAATTTGCTGAATTTCTTGTTGAAGTTTCTTCCCTGTTTGAATGTAATGTATTACTGCCTTCTCATTGCAGTAATCTTGAGTGTAACGGGTCCACCATTTGACTTTGAATTCTCTACCCAGACTGAGAGGGTAGTCACTGTTGTAGTGTTTGAATAATGTAAATGTCCAACAAAATATCCATGGGACTTTGAAGGATTTGTGGAATAGGAGAGCCTTTTTGAAATGTTCACCTCCCGTTCTTTGGACCCAAGTTTGGAAGGCCTTTAGAACAACAGGTGGAAGTATGTCTGGAACGGGGCCAAAACGTAGCCACCATTCATAGAACCAGATAGGAATATTGTCAGCCCAATTTGAGTGGAAGGTAAGGAACCATGAATGATTGAATGGCCTATAGAATAAGGTTCGAAACCAAGCCATTTGATAGTCTAGGTATGTATAACCTTTGGGAATGTAAGTAATTGAGAATTCTTTTGTAGTCCAGATGCTGGACCATTCATTTGGTAGAATAACCTTCTTTATGACGCATTTTGAATAAGAAATCAGTGAAGGAGTTTTTCTATCAGGAGTATGAGTGATTTCAGCGGACCCAGAGTCAACTAAGATCAACTCATAGAATTGTTGAGTTTTGAGGGGGTCATCCAGCCAATAGGAGTTTGGCGGGAATAATTGATGAGTGTAGATTTGAAGTGTGTTGTAGTGGGGGGATTCTTTGAATGTGGTCAAGCAGATGTGTTGAACACCAGATTTTGTGAAATATGGACTGTCTTGATCTTTTGGGGAAGTTTGAATTTGTGGAGTTGAATTTTGAGGTTTCTTGCTTTCCACTGCTGATGCGTAAGTCAGAGCAGGGAAATCTTGGAGAATATGGAATTTGTTCGTTGATGAAGTTGCTGTTGTCAATTTTTTCATCTCATAGTCCTTTGAAGTGCGAACTTTTGAATTGGGAGCACCCATTTTTTCCTGTGAGAAAAAGTCTGGTAATGAATTGTCAGTACCTTTTAAATCATCAGTCTCAACGATCATGAAAACATCAGGATGAGGAATATTAATGCAAGGTAAAGAATGAATAGTTCTTTGATTTATGAAATGTCCAGGAAAATGAATATTGTTTTGAAATAATTTCATTTTTGTGGCTGAAAGAACTAAGCCATTTTTCTTTATAATATATAAGAAAGTTTTCAAATGTTTAAAATGTTGATCAATGTTTTCAGAGAAAACTAATACATCATCAATATAAACAATCATAAACTTTGAATATGGATTTAGAATGTCATTCATTATTCTTTGAAATTCTGAAGGGGCGTTTTTGAGTCCAAAAGGCATTACATTCCATTCGTAATGGCCAAAGGGTACAGTAAATGCGGTTTTGTATCTGTCTTTTGCAGCAACTTGAATTTGCCAAAAGCCAGATTTCATGTCAAACTTTGAAAAGATTTTTGCAATGCTTAAACGTTTTAATAAATCTCTTTTATTTGGAATAGGGTAACGAATCCATTGAAGAACCTTGTTGAGAGGTTTATAATTAATAACAAGTCTAGGGACACCACGTTCCTTTTCAGCTTGATTCATGATATAAAATGCTGCACAGCTCCAAGGTGATTTGAATGGCCGTATCAGCTCTTTATCTACAAGAGTTTGAATTTCATTTTTACAAACTTCTAATAGATCATGATTCATTTGAATGGGTCTTGCTTTTGTAGGAATATTTCTCTCTGAAAATTCCTTTTCATATGGTAATTCAACGATGTGCCTTTTTCTTTCCCAAAAAGCATTAGGAAGGTCTGCACAGACTTCTCTTTTGAATAGATCTTCTAACTGTTGAATTTCTTGTTTTGTGCTGGGTAATTGTAAGTGTTCATCAATTTGAGCATAAGACAAATCTTCTTTAAGAAAATTTATCTTATTCTGCTTCCTTTGAATAAGGTTGATATGTTGATAAATGGAGTTATTTTGCAAAGCATTTAACTCCTTTTGTCGAACAGGAATCAGGAATCTGAAATGTATAGTATTACCCATAATGTTAGTGCTGATACCTTTGTTATCAACAACAAAAGGGTAGATTTGAGTAAGGAATGGAGTGCCTAAGATAATATCAGTGTTGAGATTTTCTACTACAATAAACTGATGTTTAAAGCAGTAGTTTTGATTACATATCTCGGTTTTTGTCAATTTTCCTTTGATTCGAAGAGGAGAGTTGTTGGCGGCTATAAGAACTTCATTAGTAAAACTATAATATTTCGTTGGTATTAGACCATCTCTGATGCAGCTTTGATCTGCACCACTGTCTAACATTGCAACAAAAGTTTGTTTGAGGTTTCCTATAGAAATAGTTAGATGAACTAACCACTTTTGAAATTGGAATTTCTCAATCGTGGAAATGAATTGAGAAGCTGAAGGTTGAGTAGGGGTAATATTTATTTCTTGTGGAGGAATAAGTGTTTCTTCTTCTTCTTCTAGATAAGTTTCTTTTCCTTTGGAAAGTCTAGATTGAATAATTGCAATATGAGCTTCTAAAGAGAGATTTTTCATCTCTATATTGTTAGTAGTTTGTCTTAAAGACTTGACTTCTTCCTTTAGAATATGAATTTTAGTTTGCAATTCTCTGGTAGAGATTGACTTAATACCAGAGGTTTGATTCATAGGATATTTTTCAAAAACTTTTGATATACTGAAAGGTTGAATGATATTAAACTTCTCTTCTTCTTGCAGAATTAAAGATTTTAATCTTTCAAAAAGTTTCTTTTGTTTGATAGGATCAGGTAATTGTTGAATCATATCAAAGATGAATTCTTTTGTATCAGAATTTATTTTCTTATTATCAGTAGAAGACTTAATCATATTAATCTGCTTACAGTGACAGTCATCCTGACTTTTACTAGAGGAATCATAATTACCATCATCATTGTCAGTAATATAATTGATCTCAGAATAGATTTGCAATCTTTCCTTTAATTTGTTTCTGATATTTTCTTCAATATCAGAAATGCCATCAATGATTTCATTTATCTTTCCTTTGCTTCGACATTTGCTAGCAATATGACCTTTCTTGCCACATTTAAAGCACCTGAAATCACTTGAATTCTTTTTTCTATTGAATCTCTCTTGAATTTCTTTGGGGAAAAGGAATCATCTTTATATTTCTTTGAATATCTTTTTTGTGAAAAAGATTTTTGAAGGAATTTTTTCTTTCTTTCAGTGGAAGGAGCACTGATTCCAGTAATTCCAAAAGCTTGACAGAAAGATCCCATTTCTTTTCTCTTACTGCCATATTTAGCCTGAAATTTGAGTTCTTGGCAAGCTGCAAGGGCTTCTTTTTTGACAAAAGCAAAGAGTTGACCAAAGGTAATTGAAGTGAAATCAATCTGTTCTGTTCCCATTTCCTTTTGTAAATTAATCATAATTCTTTGGGAAAACAGAGTTGGTAAACCAGTAATGAATTTTTCTTTCCAGAATGGTGCAGTACTATCTGTTCGTTTAAGAACATGAGTCAAAAACATGTCTTTGTACCATCTGAAGTCACTAAGTGTTGGACACCTAATGTTAGTAAGGAATATCTTTGAAGAAGCTAATTCTTCCTGAGGATTTCCTACAAAGTGCATAGCTATGGTAACTATGAGGAAATCACTTGAATCATTTTGAGTAGTAATTTCTCCTTGGGCATTTTCTACGTCTATAGTATGCTCAAGAATTGCTGTTTTGTTTTGCAAGGTCAAAGCATTGTCCCACCAATACTTTAACTGTCCAGTAAAACCAGTTATGAATAAACTTGCAATATCCTGTTCAGAACATCTCTTCATTTTGTATGCCAATTTGGCCATACCCATTTCTTCCTTTGTTAACTTTACTCTTTTAAATATTAGAAATGGGTTAATTTTATAAAATGAGCCATGACATATTAGAATCAAGTGTGTAATATGCAAAATCTTTTCTCAAATTTTTCCAAAGTTCTAGATTTTTCTAGGAAAAAGTTTAAATTAGAAAAGTTTATATAATTAAGGTTTTAAATGAAAAGATGACATTTATTTGAGAGGTTTCTAGACAAATCCACACACTCCTCTCTCTTTTTCCTCTCTCCCATCACTTTGGCCAGCCTCACCTCCATGGGCAGCCCCCAAAATTTCCCCCCATCACTTTTGCATTAAAAATCATCAAAATTCAACAAAAATTCCAAAAATAAACCTCAAAATCAATATTCAATCTCTACCATTTTCCTTTGACCTATTTAGCATGAATCTTGGAGTTGGAAACTATTCTTTTGGAGGCATATTTTTATGTTTGGATCTCATGTTGTGGAGGTATAATTTTTTTCCCAATGATTAATTGTTGTTAAATGCTTTAATCTAGTTTATTTAGATTTTCTTAATTGAGAAAGGGTTTCTAAAATCAAGTTAGGATTTTTATTAATTAAGTGGGGTTATAATAAGTAGTTAACATTTTTAGAAAGGAAAAATCTAGCATGGTTGTTGTATTATAAATTGTTCATTCAAAATTGTTTAAATTGAACAATTTTGTTAACTAGATTTTTATAAATTATATATATTGGTGTGATAAAATTCTAATTAAGGTTTTTATCATTAGGTTATGGTTTTAATGAGAATATTAAAATGTTAAAGGAATGAAAAACCTAATCTAATTATTAGTTTCAATTTAATTGTTAGTTAATAAAATGTGATAAATATGCTATTTTGGTAAACTAGGTTTTCGAAATTAATTTAAAATGTTGGATTAAAAATATAGTTAGGGTTTTAGCACATCCTTAAGGTTTCATTGAGTGGTTTAACAATTTAAAATTTTCAAAATCAAATTTAGTTGTGGAATTGTGAATTTTGGTTTAAAAAGTGTTAAATTTGGCTAAAATTGCAAACTAGAATTTTCAAATTAAGACAAATTAGTGTGATAAAAATATAGTAATGGTTTATATAATCTAGTTATGTTATTTAATGAATATCATGACCATTAGTTTCATTTAAACAACAAGTTTTGAAGTAAAACGGTAAATTGACATTTTCAAGGTTTTGCGAAATAGGACGATTTGATCGATTTTAAGGTTTCGATGATTTAAACCATGTATTATATTATAAATAATGAGTTTTGGAACTACGAGTTGTTTGTTGGTGTTTTATCTCAATCAATCGGCATTTATATGCCGATATCGAGCAATATTTGGTTCTTTTGCATGAGCGGGTCATAGGTTTTAACATATGCGCGTTTCGTGCGTCGTTTTGGTTTTGTCCGTGATTCAGTTTACGATATTATATATGTTTGCGTATAGGTACCCCTCACGTGGACTTCGGTCGAGGAAGAATAGGAGGGTGACATCGTCTTCGGCAGACAAGGACCAGATAAGTAGATGTATATTTACGGGGGAAGTCGGGTGGATGGCGTTTAGCGTCCCCGCAAACGTAGAATAGGAATATTACTTATTGTCATTAGGAAGTCGGACGTGACCTTAGATTCTTGGCGAGTATGACCCTATTAAAGACTTTAGGTTGGACTAGATGGATTTAGAAGGACTTTACCAGAGGATGAATGTTTTGGAGGGAATTCGTAGGTTTCAGGTAGACACCCACACATATGCACACACATAAACTAGACTTGGTGTATATGTGTATGTGTGTGTATGTGTGTGTGTGTGTGTGTGTGTGTAGGTGTATATATATATATATATATATATATATATATATATATATATATATATATATATATATATATACACAACATGCATATATGATACAAGGATGTTATATGATACATGGGAATGAGACGATGTAACTGGGCTTGATGCCGTGATCTCTTGGCTATACAGTCGTATTATGATGTTAGCGGATCGTTGGAAAATGATAAAAGTGGATATGTGTACATAAACGATAATAGGTGATGATGACATTGAGATATATAAGACTCTAGAATAGAACCCGGACTGTGATATGTGAATTAATCACGATATGATATATGTGTGACTCGATCACGATATGATATATATATATATATATATATATATATATATATATATATATGACTTAATCACGATATGATATATGTGACATGATATTTCTGAGGACCATTTGACGATGTATATTTACGCAGACAATGATATGCGTTTGATGATATTGGGATGTATGTGATTATAGCACAGTACCCTTGATCATGATATTGTCTGATGATGATATTATACGAATAATGATGTACATAGGTGATACTTGACCCGTACCCCGATTTTGGGATGCCGTACGATGGATTTACCGTATGAGGCAAAGATGTGATGATTGATCCACACTCTTGATTCGAGGAAGTTGTATTACGTACGTGACGCTATTGAGGTTGGATCGCCGACTATTAGAGTTATGGACTCAGACTTTAGGTGGATTCTTATTTCCTATCGACTAGTTTCTTAGGCTTAGTTCTTTAGGGGGTTAGATAGATACTAGTTTAGGCTCGAGTCATATAGTTGTAGTTAGGTATGTATATTCCAAATGAGTGGTTAATACACATTTTACCTTTATTTCCAGATTGTAATCATCACGTTGCATGTTCATACATATGTTTCTGTAGTTAATATGAAACTCTACCTGTTAGGACATCAGTACCATTACCGATGATGCGCATGTTCCACGCACACTTATTTTCCGGCTCACACACATCATCATCGGTAATTGCCATGTCACGTACACTTTAGAACATATTATCTTTTATTGATAGAATCAGCTAAAGGCTAGATCAATATAATATTGTGATTACTCTTAGGTGTTAGTCTAGACATTGCATTTATTACTTAGACATTTCATGCATTCACATTTTCATGTTATCATGCACTATTGTGGGGCTCATGCCGATACTCATTATTTACTTACTCATGATTTTGGGATTTCGGATTTCTATGAGATATCTGGATTTTGGGGAAAACCGCAAGAATATATATAAAAACTTCTCTCTTTCTCCCTTTTTTTTAAAATACAAGTTTCGGTTTTCTCGTGATGTATGTGTCGTCCACCATGAGATTTCATGTTTTTCTGTTGGATTTCGAGACCCGATTTGAGAAGTGGATGAACCGTTTCGGGTATATGGTGGGCCCGGTATGGTACCCCGGGGCAAGAAGATCGAGTTGTAGATGATGAGCCTGGCAGGGGAAGACTACCTACCGGTGATGTCTGGCGCGGCGGATGTCCGGAGGATACCGACCGTTGTCGTGAGATTTGATGATATGGGCCGATCCGGACTGACGGAGCTCGTGATATTGAGACTATGAGGTATTGAGACTTGAGATTTACATGTTTTGTGTCGATGCTTGACACGGATTTCCATGGATTTCATTGGTGATGTTTCAGATTTCTAACAAATTTTATTATTATAAAAGTTAAAGATTTCTTATACAGATATATCCAGATTTCAGGGTTGATTGTTTTACATTTATGGTGCATGCATACTCATACACATAACATAATACTACTTGAGGTATTGATACGAGCACTGAGCATTGCACTCACGTATAGATTATTACCTGCCGCTACTAGATGACTAGTGATATATTAGTATATTATTATGATCTAGGACAGCGTCGTGCATTCGATTTTTTCTCGCAGATGTCTTCTATTCACGAGTTGGCAACTCACCCCCGTTGTGCCAAATTTTTCTACAGGTTTTGACGTACAGGTTTCCTTGGCAGCTTGCTGGCACATCATTTCATTCAGGGTGATTTGCTTGGTAGGTTGGTTCACTTGCATCAGAACCGCCGTTGTACCTTATTATTTCATTTGTATTTAGTAAGCTCCATCAACCAGACTTGTATTACTTGATAGTCTAGAAGACCAGTTGTTTTATTTCGACCTTAGTGTTGCGTTTGTATTATTATGGTTTCTGGTGGATTTGGTTTTCTTTTGAGTTTTGAGTCTCGTCCTTTGGCGTTGTATATTATAGTGCATTGTGTGGTTGTTCCGCCATTTGGCGTAGAGCTAGCCCCCGCTTGGGAATGCCTTTTTATTGTTTGTATATATTATTCTTGTTTGTACCTATTTGGGGCCAGTTTTTACAAAGGAGACTTTGCCAAAATTTTTGAGAAAATTTGATGTTGCTTTTAAACTTGTTTTCCTACATGTTTTTCTTTACTTCTTCTTTTATATGGTTTAGATTTCTGGGCTTCGGCTTACTTAGATTACGTTGCGCCTCTAGACGCTTCGTAATTTAAGTGCCGGTCACGTTCCGTACCTTCGGGTCGTGACAAAGTTGGTATCAGAGCGCTAGGTTTAACCCTTGTCTAAGTATAGGTTGACCTTGGTTGATGGAGTAGGTAACTTTGGTAGAGTGACGTACCGTGGGTTTGATCCGCGGCATACTTACGATACGCTACTCTGCTTAAGAAGCCTTAGGATGTACATTTCTTTGCTCCGTATTCTCTTCGTTCCTTTGATCTATCTTCGTCGATGTCGGATGGTGGTTTCTGTTACTATGATCGCACGGGCTGAGGGAGCTGCGGCTCGAATGTGATTACCATTAGGGTATCGTTTATTCTTGAGAATTGAAGCATTGTTTAGCGTGCGGACGAAGGGTATTCACATGCCGTCCAGACGAAGTTAAAGGGTTCGAACGATTGTCAGTAACCCATTTTCCCAAGTTTAAGGTATTCGGAAGAACATGCAGGTATTTCTATGGACTCTCTAGAAGAATGAAACCCTAACTCGAGATAATGAGCACGAGAACGCCTTTGAACCTTAGGGTTTACGGCAGTTCCGTAGTGCTATTAGTGAGGCTTGGGTTTGCCCTTCTACGGCTGGTCCGCAGATACTAGGGGCATGTACTGGATATTTTTAAACTGTACTTGAGTGTTGAGCTCTCGGTGAATTATGGGATTTTGATGCGTCGATCGAAAAGTTTAACGTAGTCCGGATATCAGGTGAAGGGGTAGATTACGTGGGAGACTCTCGATATGAGCATAGCCGTTTGTAGCGCAGTCAGCAGCGATGAGGAGACGAGTTCGAATCAGTTGACATCATAGGAAAGAGGTGCACATTGACGATAGTGTTTACGATTGCGATTTTTTGATTTGAATTTCATATTTCCGTTGTTTGGGTTTTGGTATTTTGAGGATTTTGTTCTATGATTGGTATTTCCTATGTGTACATTCATTACACTCTATTCGTGTTTCATATATCAATTGTATTGATATCGTTTTGTGCATACCCAGTGCACTCGATTTGGTTTTATACATTTTGAGATATTGATTTGATTTCGTGCATATGGGTTGCACATGATTTTGACGTATGCTTCGACATAGTTTTCATGCATTTTTCGTACGGTGATTTCGATTTTGATAGGTGTATGTTTTCGTGCACCATGTGCACTTGATTGAGATTCTTATGCACACTTAGCGCACTTGATGCGATTTTGTGCACACCAGATGCACTAAATCGGGGTTTTGTGCAGATTAGATGCACCTGATATTAGTGTCGTGCATGCCCGTTGCACTTGACAGATGTTTTTGGTGCACACCCGTTGCATTCAGTTTTGTTTTTGTGCGTATTCGTGGCATCTGTATTTGGTTTCGATTTCAGTGCGCACTGGACACACATGATATTTTTATACCGTGATTGGGATTGATTTCATTTTGAACAGTATGTTTTTATAATGATTACTATTTGGTTTAGTAACCAGGCGGGACGTGTATGTTAAATAAAAGATATATATGTATAGCTATTTTTAAAAAAAATAAAATAAACGCCCGCTACTTATGCCGTGACACGCATATCGCACGGCGATTTTAAAAAGGGGTTTTTGCATGCTTCTTTATTCAGATGTTTGGACGATTTTATTACGATGCGCGTTATATATAAGTTATAGTTTTGATGTATATCATGTTGGTTTTCGTATTGGGCTTTGATATTTTATTCTCACCATAACTCCGATGATTGCGTTATGTTTGACGGAGTTTTAAGTTTGAGTTATGTACTCGTTTTTCATGCGCACGCATTGCGCTAAGATGTGTTTTACGTACTGATGATTTCGGAGCCCCGACGATTTGAGTGTTTTGGCTGAATGTTTTAGTATTTGGGGGGAGTTTAATTTAAATTCGGGGACCGAATTTCATAAAGAGGGAAAGATTGTAACGTTTTAAAAATAAATAAATAAATAATTAAATAAATAAAATCCTTTAGGTGAATTTTCTGATTTTCGGTAAAATAAAACGTATTTTCCGTAAAAATTAACTATAATTATTTTTCATCATAAATTTAAAAAGATCTATTTTAACTATATAATTGCCAATATTTGGTTTTTATTTAGTCACTTATTAATTATTATTTTACTTAAATATTTTTCCTTAATTAATTTAATTCAATTATTAACATAAGCTTTAATTATACATTAAATTAGTGTAAATTACAAATTAGAAATGGGTTAATTTTATAAAATGAGCCATGACATATTAGAATAAAGTGTGTAATATGCAAAATATTTTCTCAAATTTTTCCATGGTTCTAGATTTTTCTAGGAAAAAGGTTTAAATTAGAAAAGTTTATATAATTAAGATTTTAAATGAAAAGATAACATTTATTTGAGAGGTTTCTAGACAAATCAACACACTCCTCTCTCTTTTTTCTCTCTCCCATCACTTTGGCCGGCCTCACCTCCATGGGCAGCCCCCAAATTTTCCCTCCATCACTTTTGCATTAAAAATCATCAAAATTCAACAAAAATTCCAAAAATAAACCTCAAAATCAATATTCAATCTCTACCATTTTCCTTTGACCTATTTAGAATGGATCTTGGAGTTGGAAACTATTCTTTTGGAGGCATATTTTCATGTTTGGATCTCATGTTGTGGAGGTATAATTTTTATCTCAATGATTAATTGTTGTTAAATGCTTTAATCTAGTTTATTTAGATTTTCTTAATTGATTCTATTTGCAAGTTTAAAATTAAAGAAAGGGTTTTTAAAATCAAGTTAGGGTTTTTATTAATTAAGTGGGGTTATAATAAATATTTTAATATTTTTAGAAAGGAAAAATCTAGCATGGTGGTTGTATTATAAATTGTTCATTCAAAATTGTTTAAATTGAACAATTTTGTTAACTAGATTTTTATAAATTATATATATTGGTGTGATAAAATTCTAATTAAGGTTTTTATCATTAGGTTATGGTTTTAAAGAGAATATTAACATGTTAAAGGAATGAAAAACCTAATCTAATTATTAGTTTCAATTTAATTGTTAGTTAATAAAATGTGATAAATATGCTATTTTGGTAAACTAGGTTTTTGAAATTAATTTAAAATGTAGGATTAAAAATATAGTTAGGGTTTTAGCACATCCTTAAGGTTTCATTGAGTGGTTTAACAATTTAAAGTTTTCAAAATCAAATTTAGTTGTGGAATTGTGAATTTTGGCTTAAAAAGTGTTAAATTTGGCTAAAATTGCAAACTAGAATTTTTAAATTAAGACAAATTAGTGTGATAAAAATATAGTAATGGTTTATATAATCTATTTATGTTATTTAATGAATATCATGACCATTAGTTTCATTTAAACAATAAGTTTTGAAGTAAAACGGTAAATTGACATTTTCAAGATTTTGCGAAATAGGACGATTTGATCGATTTTAAGGTTTCGCTGATTTAAACCATGTATTATATTATAACTACGAGTTGTTTGTTGGTGTTTTATCTCGATCAATCGGCGTTTGTACACCGATATCGAGCTATATTTGGTTCTTTTGCATGAGTGGGTCATAGGTTTTAACCTATGCGCGTTTTGTGCGTCGTTTTGGTTTTGTCCATGATTCAGTTTACGATATTATATATGTTTGTGTATAGGTACCCCTCACGTGGACTTCGGACGAGGAAGAAGAGGAGGGCGACATCATCTTCGGCAGACAAGGACTAGGTGAGTAGATGTATATCTACGGGGGAAGTCGGGTGGATGGCGTTTAGCACCCCCGCAAACGTAGAATAGGAATATTACTTATTGTCATTAGGAAGTCGGATGTGACCTTAGATTCTTGGCGAGTAGGACCCTATTAAAGACTTTAGGTTGGACTAGACGGATTTAGAAGGACTTTACCAGAGAATGAATGTCTTGGAGGGAATTAGGTTTCAGGTAGACACTCACACACACGCACACACAGAAACTTGACTTGGTGTATGTGTGTGTGTGTGTGTGTGTGTGTATGAATGTGTGTAGGTATATATATATATATATATACACAACATGTATATGTGATACAAGGATGTTATATGATACATGGGGATGAGACAATGTAACTGGGCTTGATGCCGTGATCTCTTGGCTATACAGTCGTATTATGATGTTAGCGGATCGTTGGAAAATGAGGAAAGTGGATATGTGTACATAAACGATAATAGGTGATGATGACATTGAGATATACGAGACTCTAGAATAGAATCCGGACTGTGATATGTGAATTAATCACGATATGATATATGTGTGACTCGATCACGATATGATATATATATATATATATATATATATGACTTAATCACGATATGATATATGTGACATGATATTTCTGAGGACCATTTGACGATGTATATTTACGCAGACAATGATATGTGTTTGATGATATTGGGATGTATGTGATTACATCACAGTACCCTTGATCATGATATTGTCTGATGATGATATTATACGAATAATGATGTACATAGGTGATACTTGACCCGTACCCCGATTTTGGGATGCCGTACGATGGATTTACCGTACGAGACAAAGATATGATGATTGATCCGCACTCTTGATTCGAGAAAGTCGTACTACATACGTGGCGCTATTGAGGTTGGATCACCGACTATTAAAGTTATGGACTCAGACCTTAAGTGGATTCTTATTTCCTATCGACTAGTTTCTTAGGCTTAGTTCTTTAGGGGGTTAGATAGATACTAGTTTAGGCTCGAGTCATATAGTTGTAGTTAGGTATGTATATTCCAAATGAGTGGTTAATACACATTTTACCTTTATTTCCAGATTGTAATCATCACGTTGCATGTTCATACATATGTTTCTGTAGTTAATATGAAACTCTGCCTGTTAGGACACCAGCACCATTACCGATGATGCGCATGTTCCACGTACACTTATTTGCCGGCTCACACACATCATCATCGGTAATTGCCATGTCACGTACACTTTAGAACATATTATCTTTTATTGATAGAATTAGCTAAATGTTAGATCAATATAATATTGTGATTACTCTCAGGTGTTAGTCTAGACATTGCATTTATTACTTAGACATTTCATGCATTCACATTTTCATGTTATCATGCAGTATTGTGGGGCTCATGCCGATACTCATTATTTACTTACTCATGATTTTGGGATTTTAGATTTCTATGAGATTTCTGGATTCTGGGGAAAACCGCAAGAATATATATAAAAACTTCTCTCTCTCTCTCTCTCTTTAAAATACAAGTTGTGGTTTTCTCGTGATGTATGTGTCGTCTACCATGAGATTTCATGTTTTTCTGTTGGATTTCGAGACCCGATTCGAGGAGTGGATGAACCGTTTCGGGTATATGGTGGGCCCGGTATGGTATCCCGGGGTAAGAAGATCGAGTTGTAGATGATGAGCCTGGCAGGGGAAGACTACCTACCGGTGATGTCTGGCGCGGCGGATATCCGGAGGATACCGACCGTTGTCGTGAGATTTGATGATATGGGCCGATCCGGACTGACGGAGTCCGAGATATTGAGACTATGAGGTATTGAGATTTGAGATTTACATGTTTTGTGTCGATACTTGACACAGATTTCCATGGATTTCATCGGTGATATTTCAGATTTCTATACAAATTTTATTATTATAAAAGTTAAAGATTTCTTATACAGATATATCCAGATTTCAGGGTTGATTGTTTTACATTCATGGTGCATGCATACTCATACACATGACATATTATTACTTGAGGTACTGACACGAGCACTGAGCATTGCACTCACGTATAGATTATTACCTGCCGCTACTAGATGACTAGTGATATATTAGTATATTATTATGACAAGGACAACGTCGTGCATTCGATTTCTTCTTGCAGATGTCTTCTACTCACGAGTTGGCAACTCACCTCCGTTGTGCCAAATTTTTCTACAGGTTTTGACGTACAGGTTTCCTTGGCAGCTTGCTGGCACATCATTTCATTCAGGGTGATTTGCTTGGTAGGTTGGTTCACTTGCATCAGAACCGCCGTTGTACCTTATTATTTTATTTGTATCTAGTAAGCTCCATCAACCAGACTTGTATTACTTGATAGTCTAGAAGACCAGTTGTTTTATTTCGACCTTAGAGTTGCGTTTGTATTATTATGGTTTCTGGTGGATTTGGTTTTCTTTTGAGTTTTGAGCCTCGCCCTTTGGCGTTGTATATTATTGTGCATTGTGTGGTTGTTCCGCCATTTGGCGTAGAGCTAGCTCCTGCTTGGGGATGCCTTTTTATTGTTTGTACATATTATTCTTGTTTGTACCCATTTCGGGCCAATTTTTACAAAGGAGACTCTGCCGAAATTTTTGAGAAAATTTGATGTTGCTTTTAAACTTGTTTTCCTACATGTTTTCCTTTACCTTTTCTTTTATATGGTTTAGATTTCTGGGATTCGGCTTACTTAGATTGCGTTGCGCCTCTAGACGCTTCGTAATTTAAGTGCCGGTCACGTTCCGTACCTTCGGGTCATGACAATTTAAAATAGGATATTCTTTCAAAAGGTGGAAATAGTCTTGATAGTTAAGATAAGGAAAGGGTTGATTGACTTGAGCAATGAGGGCTGTAACATTTTGAAAATTTTAATTATTAATTTATAATTTAAATATGGATATTCTGAGTTTACGAAGATAATATCATGTATGGATTTTGGATTTCCGGATTGGTATCCGTAAAAATGTAATTATTTTTGAGAAAAATGAAAATATGAGATATTCTAAAAATAATAAGTAATTTGTTTTAAAGTGATATGAGATTTTAGTGTAAGATTGTGGTATTTATGTGTAAAAGTATTTAATTGTAAAAAGGGTTTTAATTATATAGTGAGGGTATGGTATATGTTAGGATGAATTAAACCTTCACGCACACTTTACCAAACCATATACCCTCCTTCCTCAACCTCCTCCTTCTCCCTTTACACCACACCTTTCTCTACACCCCATCCTTCACTTTATCAAAATCCTAATGGTTCATTTCTTGTCTAAACTAAACTCATTCACTCTCTTTCAACCCTCACCTCAATCCTCATTCACCCTTCACAATATCACAAGAAAAGTGATGATTCCTTCATGAAAGTTGTGCAAAACAACAAGCTAAAATCAATACCATCTAAAGAAGATTCAAGTATACACTTCATGAGCTTGGAATTCCTTTGTGCTCATTCCATATATGTAAATATCATCTTTCTTTCAAGTTTCCAAGTGTTATATTTCATATATTTTTTTGTTAAATATCAGAAAAGTAGGATTTTTGTGAAGTTTGTGCTGTTCAAATTGAATCTAGAGCTAGCAGGTTTCTTTGAAAGATAAATTATGAGTACTGTGATATGATGGGACCAGTATAAGACTACCCTAGAAGCCCGATCCCCTAACTCCATGTATCAACTGTTAGTTTATCCCCAAAAACCGCCAATGTCGGCCCCCTTTTTGAGTTAGGTTTTGATTTTTGTTCTGTAGCTTTATTTGGTAGTAATTAGGCTACTGTATTATTTGTTTTGTCCTAAGTTACATGTAGAGAAATCTGAGAGTGTTTTAGCGTGGTTTGGTGATATTTTCCGGTTTTTAAAACTTTGTTTTATGTATTTCTATACCTCGAATTGATCGTTCGACGTTCGTACGTTGACATCGGGGGTATTTGGTCGTATTTAGTGTATGTTCACCATAAGTTCTAACCTATATGCGCTTCGCTCGTTGTATCGTTTTCTATTTGGATATTTATGCAGTTGTGTCATGAATTCGATTGTGGGTACGATTGCAGGGATTTCTGAGACGGCAAAGACGAGCGAGGCGGTTTTAGATTTCGACTAACTCGATATGCTGATGAGTAGATTTATATCTACGAGAGAAGTCGGGTGGATTGCGTATAGCACCCCCGCAATCAATTAACTATGGTACTTATACTATATAACTAGGCTATAGTGTTATGTTAGATAACTTAGTCTATAACTAATTTAGCATGTAGTTGTATCTAATAGGCTACATATATGTGTGGATATATCTTGATATATGATTATTGTTATATGCGTACGCTGTAGGGTGTTTTTCGTCACCCCATTGATATGGGAATATGCGTCGCTTGTCAAGCGTATATAGATTCCCCCTGTCTAGGGTAGGCTGGGGTTTATTGATTGTGGAGATCTGAATCTCCGGCAGCTGCGGACTAAGTTGCCGCTAATTACCCCTCACCATTGGAGCGAGGGAACCTCCGATTGACGGGTAAAACTGGTCTTGCGAACTCAATGTGCAGTGTGTGTGTGTTGTGTTTTGAAGGGGACTTGGATGTATTGGGGGCCTCGCAGAGTTTACGGAGGTCCCATGCGAAGCATGAAGGAAAAGGGGGTGAGTAGCGTCCTAAGGACGCGTGCGAGGTGTGTGGACAATGGGCGCCTGCGGGTCACTTGCGAGGCGTATGGGCACTGGACTCCAGCGCCTCACGCACCCAGCACGTGGACGCTAGATGCCCACGGGTCACGCACGATACGCCTACGCTGGGCACCAGCATGTCACGTGCACGACGCGGGACCGTTGGAAACACCAGCGGAAGAAGGGGCTAAGCCCTTGGGTTTTGATTTGAAGTTAAAATCCAAAAGATTTGGATTTGGAGTTAAGCTCCTAAAAGATCTGGATTAGGAGTTAAACTCCTTTGAGGATTTGGGTCTTGGATTTGAACTCCTCAAAAATCTTCGGAGATGATCTAAGGGGATCTCTTTCTTCTCCTTTGAGTCTTGGATACTTCCAAAGTGGGATTTTTGGAGGTGGGTCTTCTTCCTCCTCTCTTTTTGCTGGGTCTTGAAGAAAAAGAGAGGTGAGATTAAAAATCTCACTTTTAGGGATATGATGGGAGATCTGAACTCCCCTTCGAGGGTTTTATGGTGAAAAACTATTCCTTTTTAGGAAAAAAAGAGTTAAACTCTTATTTAATTCAAAAAAAGGAAGAAGGTTTAAAACCTTGAGGAAGGAGAAGGAAGCACAAAACCCTAATTTTTGAGGGGAATGAATAAATTCTTTCATTTCATTATCATGTTGCCTTATATAGGCTTACAAATTTACACATAGCCCATTGGGCTTTACAGAATGACATTTTGTCCATCTCATGCCTCATGTGCTTATTTCTTTTGCAAATGAAACATGGGCTTCACAAAAATTTGTATTTATGCCCATTTTTCTTACATTTATTCATAAAAATTAAATCAAAATTATTTATTACATAATTTTCATCTTGGCATGGGGGCTGGCCTCTTCATGTTCGGGCTCGACTTAGGCATAGACCCATTTGACTTAGATTCGGCGGGGCCTTGGCCCACTTTTCGAGCCTTGACTTTGACTTATTGACCTCGATCTTGGGGTGTAATTTTTGACCCCAACATACGTGACTTTAGATTCGTACAATATTGATAGGATATTGGATGGATATTGTATGATGGATGACTCCATACTGATTATGTTGAGGATAGTGTGTCGAATACGGCCAAGATTCATTTGGACTCGCGGAGTCATGCGTTTATCCCAATTGGAACCTTTCAATTGCTTGAGTTATATTCTTTTAAAAACTAACGATTCGTTTTCCACTTTTAAATGATAAATTGAAAGGATGCGTTGCTACTTTTAAAACGGATATATATTTTAAATACACCGCAGCTTCCTTATTTGCAAAATAATGTTTCGTTCTAATTTAAACTGTAACGTTATAGATCATAATAGTTACCTATGTTTAATGATCATTAACGTACGATTTAGTTACTTTTTATATGCTCGCGATTCGATTACCTATTATATATTTTAGTTGTGTTATATTCTCATACGAACACACTGATAGACCACTGCTATACTACGTTATGTCCATGTAGATGTTGATATGATTTATTATGACTTCCTTATATACAGAGGGTTGGTTTGTGTGTGTGTGTGTGTGTGTGTGTGTGTGTGTGTGTGTGTGTGTGTGTGTATGCTGTGGATAGGGATTGAGAGCTATTCTTCTACGAACACATTGATAGAACACTTGCACAACTGTTATTGATTGCAATGCTGCACGAGCACAGACGCGCATACTGCACTACACATCATTAGTATTGTCATGACATAGTAGAAACTGGCATATCTGTTCGTATGTTGACTATATATATGCACGACGCATTAAGATACTTGCTGATTGATATGCGAATACCATTACTATGGGTATTCGTATATGATCGATATGGGTTTTATGATATTTTTACCTATGATGATATATCTCAGTGGTATAGGAAACCGCTATATATATAATATCATCAAAATGAATTATGCAAATGTTATTCTTCGGAACTTGATATTTTCCATGGATTTGAAAACTGCGATGTGATTTATGAAAACTTGAGTATGTTTTAAAAATACGGGTTTCTCTTGATTTGATGAGTTGGCGTTCACCACGAGCTTGATGTTTTTCTGATTTGATTTTATTCCGAACCGAGTGGGGGAGCTATATGGTTGCGGATATGCTACGTTATCCGAACTGAGCCGGGTAGTATACAGTCGGATACATGGTGGACCCGGTCGAAACCGAGGGGAAGGAAAGCCGCATTTGAGACGGGGAGCCTAGCGAGAACACTCGATACCGGAGATAGACTAGAGCACAGCGGATATCCGGAAGATACCGACCGGAGACATTGATATCGAGAGAGGACCGGTCTGACGAGATGGTACCTACAATATCTGGATTTACGTGTCAGTGATAGACACGTGATTTATGATGATTTTGAGTGTCGGTGATTGACACTTGGTAGATGATGATTTTGAGTATCGGTGATGCACACTCGGTTAATGATGAGTTTGAGTGCTAGTGATGGACACTCGTGAGATTTAGAGTGTCGATACTGGACACTCATATGTGGATGTTTGTGTGATCCGTCGAAATGCGCTGTTAAAGATTATGCTATATAGTAGCCGAACATGACTGATCCATGGGACAATACCTGAATACTATTTTTACATATTGATGCAAATAAAGGAATTTCCAATTGAGCTATAGCCTCATCTTTTTAACGTGTCTAGGATGACACAAGAATCTTTTAAACGAAAACCCTCTTAAAACTCATTTATAAAAGCGAGACATATACTTTAAACAAAATGCATATAATACTTCATAAAACCACGTCCGCTGCTTGTGCCGTGATTTACGTATCATACGGCTATTTTGAAAAGGTTTTACATACATATTTCAGCTACTTTATAGGCTTATACATGGATGCATGCTACATATATATATGAGATGATGATATACTTCCATGGTTACGCGATTGATATTGATGTGTTTATAGTACTTATGCATTAAACATATATTAGTGCAGGATATGATAGTACTATACTTTATTACCTAGGTAGATCGTTATGTTTTTCGATTTCTATCTTGTGATATACTTTTATTCACTGAGTTGGCAATTCATCCTCGTTGTGCCCCAGTTTCTTGCAGGATTGGCCGCTCGGATCAGTAGCGGCTTGCCGGCACACTTCTTACTTCGGTGATTGCTTTGGTAGGTGGGTTACATGTTGGTTTGTAACTACAAATTATATATGTATATTCTTTTGGATCTAGTTAAAAACTCTCTCGACCAAAACTTGTATATTGTGAACTTAGAAGCGAGACTTAGATATTATGTGATTTTGGGCATCGCACTCGTTTGGAGTCGACTTTATATTTTTTTGTTCATGATTCGCTTTTTATTTCTTTGTCTTGGGCGTCGCATATTATCTGCGTGGTTGCTCTATCGTTTGGGCGTGGAAGCTAGCTTCCGTTGGGGATGCATTATATATATTATGTTTTGTACTTAGTTTTATTCAAAATTTATAAAGGAGGTGCTGCCCGATTTTATAACGATATAAGCATTTTTCAAACAAACTTACTTATACTTTAAAAAGAAACTTGATTCTATTTAATAACTCTTTTTAAAACTTCACCTCTACTATTTCTTTAAAATGGTTTAGATTCTTGGTTCTTGGCTTGCTTAGATCGCGTTGGCATCTTTAGACATCACGTGAGCTAAGTGCTGATCACGTGCCGCTTTCGTGTCGTGACAGGGACAGAGGTAGTTGATAGTTTTTCTATTGATTTCTGAATAGCAACCAACTGGGCTTGCATTCCAATTGTATCTTCAAACGTGTTGATCCCACCCTTAGAATTAGGTTACCCTCTCTCACTAGAACTCTCCCACTGCAAGGTCTTATCGAACAATTCTTCTAAAAAGTCTCACGCCTCATCCTCTTTCTTCATCATAAAATCCCCTTGACACATGGACTCAATCATAAACTTGGATTCCATGCAATCATAGACTATTTGACATAGCTCCCACTTAACTATACCATGATGGGGGCATTTTATGAGAAAATCCTTGAAACGTTTGAAATACTTCCAAAAACATTCTCCCTGTTTTTGTGAAAAAGTCCTAATTTCATTTCGAAATTCGGCAGTTTTAAAATGTGGGTAGAACATTTTAAGAAATATCTTCGTAAACTCATCGCATGTCCTAATTGTATTGGTTGGCACACTGTAAAGCCAATGGTTAGCTTTATTAGTGAGGACAAAGTGAATAGGTTTAAGCTTAAGTGCATCTTGGTTCAACTGCTTAACTTTAAACATTTGATATAAATCTTCGAACTCCCTTATGAAGACATAGGCGTCTTCGGATTCTAAACCATGAAACTTAGGAAGTGAGTTTATGAATGTAGGTTTTATTTCATAGTCATCGGCTGCTAATGGTAAAACTATGCAAGATGGCAGTGATGTGCGTACAGGATCGCATCTATCCTTAGGGTAAGTGTAACAGGGACGATTTCAGCCATAGTATCTATAAAATCAAGATGAGTCGAACAGTTTGTTTCGTCTCGTCCCCACACGTGCATACACCGTACAAAAAAGTTTTTTTTTGTTTTTGATGCAAAACTAAACTAGAGATTCTAACAAATCACCAATACAGTGTGCAAACAAACCTAGATCTAGGATTACCCATGTCAAGTTATTAGACCCACTCCTAACCGCCAAGAGACAAATTGCAGGATAGATTCTCTAACAACTCTTTAACAACCTTGAGGCCAGATCAGTGTCGGTTAAGTGGGAGGGTTCCACTATACGAATCACCGAAATAGCGGGCTTTAATTAAATAACCATAACTAGTCACACGTCACAAGATACCTCAAAATTGAATCGGATAACTGTTAGATTATCTGCAACCTCCTCTTGTCCTATTGAGCGGGATAAGTCCTTAGGGCTGAAATCTAGATATTTTTTAAATTACTGTATGTCAATGCGGATGCTCAGTTGTGATTTGTGGGGTTTAGGATGGGTGATAAAATCCCCATCTAATCTGAATTTGGGTTGTTGCCCCTTAGAATCTTTTTAAATATGCAATGCAATCTAAAACAATCAAACATCTAAAATCTAAACTAAAATTTTTTAGCGCAAAGAATCCTGCAAAAATCTGTTATTTGGAATCAAATCGATATTTTGGGAAGAACGAGATCTTCCTTAAATTTACCTCTGTTCTTCTTGATCTTCCTTTTCAGTAAGTTCGTCTCGATTCCTGAAATATAAAATAGAGAATTCGCAGAATTAAATAAACTAAATCTAATTTAATCTACAACTAAAATTTAAAACTTAAATTTAAATGTAATTAAACTACACTTTCCTGACAACGGCGCCAAAAACTTGATTGGGATTTTTATTAGTTCTCCAAATTTAACCGCAGGTATACAGTTTATCACAGTTGTATTTGAGGATCGTTCCCACAGAGAGGTGTGTTAACTACTTTTAAATTAAGTTAAAAATAAGATTTGATTTTTTTATCAATATCTAAAGCAAGAAAATTTAAAATATTGGTTTGAATAATAAAAAGAGATCAAGGGTTTGCTTTGCTTCTTCATATATGGTAGTTTATATGATAATAATTTATCCTTTTTCATAGATTTAATTAATGATCTATTAATAATATAAAAGCATAGAATAAATTATTTGATTTAATTTTATCCTATCAATTATATTATATCATTTAAATTTAATTAAAACCCTAATTCTAGTTTACTAGATTTAACCTAAGTTTAACCGTCTATGCGTATTTGTAGGTCCAGAAACTACAACTACCATGTGTTTTTATAAAAAAAAACAAATGTCTGAAATGTCAGTTTTCATGCTATTTGTGCTTCAGACGTCTGTCCTTTACTTATTCAGACATCTGTATATTCTCTATGTTTTTATTAGGATGAAACTTTTTAAAGAGCAAACATCTGAAGCTTACCAGAACAAACATCTAGTTGTTCTCTCTGCTTTTATTGTCTTAAGACTTTTCACAGAACAAACGTATGTTAATACTTCTTCTGACGTATGTTTGTTCTCTGTGCTTTTATTGGATTGGTTTTTTTTAAGGAACAAACATTTGAAGATATAGGCAACAAACGTCTGCAGTTCAAAATCTTTGTAAATATTTTTCTTGTTCAGACATTTGTAACTTGTTCTTCAGACGTCAATTTGTTCTCTGTACTTTTTTTGGACATCTTTGAAAAACCACGCCAGATATCTGAACCTATATTTGACAAACGTCTTCAGTGTTAAATGTTTGAAAAAGTAGTCATTTATAGCCGTTGGGGATGTAGGGTTTCCTAGTGCTCGCGGCGAAGCGGAGGCGCGAATGGCGAACAAAAATTTCAAGCAAACATGAAGGAACGCCGAACCTAGAATTGATCTAAACTCCTAAACTAGCAAACTAAGCATGTAAAGATACGGAATAATATATTCGACGCATGTCCACCTAATCATGGAAGACCCCTCCAAGCTCCGTGTATGCTGTCTAGATCATGCTTGAGTGGCGACCGCCCTTACTGAAGATGATCCACATGAGGGAAATCGATCCAAGCTTCGGCTTCACCTAGTGAAGTGACCGATGCTCCAAGCTCGCTACGAATGGAGAGTGGGGATGTAGAAATATTTTTACCATCTTTTCTCTCTTTTCTAAGTTCATATGAGCTACCTAGAAGAAGGAGGAGGAGGTGAAGAAGAAGAAGCCATGGAGAAAAATGGCTAAGTTTTCAAGTGAAGAAAAACCTAGCAAGCATGGATAAAGAATGGCTTGATTATTTGCAACCATCCAAGAATAGTATTCACAAATAAAAATACTATATAATAACCAACCCATACCTCTCTACCATGCTACAAAACACCTCATCCTCCACCCCATTTTTGATTTTCTATAAATGAAAAATCAAGAAATGAAGTGTCTATTTTCTAGAACAAATTCCGTATAAATACAGAATACAACCCGGTATACGTATCAAAATACATATACGTGTATTCATAAAAAAATACGAATAGCCAAGAGAGAGAAAATGAATAGTGAAAAATAATACTGGAATATACATATTAAAAATATATATATATATATATATATATATAAATTATTAAATCAAAACCTGATTTAATAATTCAGCCTAATCCTAAGCCACTAGTATTATCAACCGTCCAATTAAAATCCGTGTAGCATGTACATGTATTTAATCGGACACCTTGTATGCACCAACATACATCATCTACATTATATCGCCTGAACCGGAAAAACCCTCTGTGTGGGACTCAAAAAACTCGACAATACGCTAGCAGTGATTTACTGGATAAATCCAAAAACCACAAGCACGTTAGCGGCACTAGTTGTATGTAACGGCTGCCCAGGTATCTGTCGAAAGGGAGGTCGATAATCAAGTCCGTCCGAACCCTACTGAGACTGAATGTGACAATTTTCATACAGTCCGTTCTCTTCATCTGAGAGTATAGCATACCGGGTCTAGGGGTGGAAACGTCAGACCCTTAATAACCCGATAAGTCATGTCGGATTCAAACTCATCACCAACCGAGAAACTCCTGAACTCATATCAGTAAATCTCATTTACCATGGCCATGGATTTAGGGTGATAGCCTTTCGAACACAGCACGACATCGACTTCTAATACCAGGAGAGACGAATTCCCGATAATCGCTTACTGCCTCCATATGGCTCAGGACTGTACCCAACTAAAATCTGTTTGCACGACTCCTTTGTGCTGTGGTAGGGTAGTAATCAAAGTACAGTAGGAAATCACACGAGATAAATGATGATCTCAGGTCAAAAGACTAACTTGTACTAATGCAACTTGAGAACTTCCATCTGACGATAGATATAATATCATCTAGAAGTTCTCGGTAAGTCCGTCCAGTGTACTCAACTCCAGTGAGCACCTGTATACTATCTTAGGTGACATAATTTAAGTCTACGTTGCCCACCCCGGTGCTTGCGGGGAGGCGAAAACGTTATGAAAAATCGGATTTTTACAACACTAGGCAACATGGACTAGCTAAAGGAGGGATCTTTGCTAAACAAAAACTAACAAACAAGCTAAAAGAGTTAGCTACTCGGTTAAGGGGTTATACCTAGGTCTTCAAGTCCTTCTCTTCTTGCTCCTTGGAGTGGAAAGAACGGGTTCTCCTTGTCGCCTTCTCTTGCCGAAGAAAGATCCACCCGAGGGCCTCTACCTTTGGCTCCAACCTCAAACTAGAAGCAACTAAGGTTCTTGGTGTGCTAAACCTAGGACTTTAGAAAGAGTAGAGAGTAATTTTGAAGGTTTTATCTCAAGCTCAAATGGTTCTCAACTCATGAGAGGGGAGAGCAAGAGAGAGAGGAAGAGGAGGAGAGAGAATGCGAATGATCAAGTGAGAATAGTTTTACAACCATAACAAGAATATATGTGAATTATCTAATTAATAATATTAATCCAAATGAAAAAGGTGATGGTTGGTTTGATGAGACCATTATCATAACACATTAAATGTTTTTTGCAAAGATCAAAGAGCATCTTTGGAGTGTAATGATGATGGTCAATGTTTCAACCATGGTCAACAAGTCAACCAAGGTCAATAAGTCAACAACCCTAACCATGACACAATTTTATTTAATTAATATTATTAATTGATATTTCACATGTCCATTAGGGTTTGGAAAAAGACAACTGTCAACTGTGCATACACACCCGTTCCGAAACCTAATGAGAATCCTCTTCCTCCGCCTCAATCAACTGTGCATACACACCCGCATTCGTGTTCCGAGGAATACGAATACAAAGAGATAAAACCAATCCCAAATCATATACTAGGATCCGGCTTAAACCAAAGCCCGCTAGTATAAGCTGTCCGGACACCAAACGTGCACAAGTGTGCGGATGTGAACGAACCCCGTCGTAAAACCATGCGACCTCTACTCATTTTGCCTGAAGGAGAATAACCCTTTGTGTGGGACTCTAAAGACTCGACACTACGCTGGCAGTAGGTTTAACCACAGACCACAAGCGGCACTAGCTGTATGTAACGGTCCCCAGATAGATGCCGATAAGAAGACTGACGAGGTAAACCCATCTGAACTCCTACTGAGCCTGAATGTGACAGTCTCCGTACAGTCCAGTCTGTTCGTCTGACAACATCGCATGGCGGGCCTAGGGGGTGGTAAACGTCAGTCCCCTAATAGCGGTACAAGTCATGTCGGAGTGTAGCCCAGAACACCCTGAGATAACACTGGAAACCTACCAGTTTATCTCGCTTGCCCTGGCCAGGGACTACTTGTGTAATGGCTCTTCTAGACACAGCGCAATGTCAACCCCCAATACCGGGAGAGACGAATCCTGTCTAACCGTCACTGCTTCTAAGTGCTTCGGGACTGCACCCAAAAACTACCTGTTTGCACGACTCCTTTGAGCCGTGGTAGGGTAGTAATCAAAGTACAGTGGGAACACACTCGAGGCGAAGTGACAGTGTCAGGTCAACGGACTAAGCTGTACTCATGTCACCTGGGAACTGATAACTGACGATAGGTATAATACCAACCAACAGTTCCCGACGAGTCCTGTTCAGTGTACTCGTAACCTAACGAGCACCCGCATACTATCCCAAGTACGACGTACTGACGGCTGTGGGACAGACCGTCTCTCAAGCTGGGATGAGAAGTGCATACGCTAGTCTACTCCGGAGTATCGATGCCCTGTCTCGATAGTCCTACGACTAGGGACCTGCATCAGGATGTGCTTGTGGATTACCCAGCCCCCACGAGTGTGACTGCCATCACAACGCTGGTAATCAAGCAAAGATCCTAAGGGCTCCACTAATGTGTAAAGGCGATATGCTAAAAGAAACACATTCACACATTAAAGCAGAAACAAACCAAGTAGCATACTACTATTTTGAGCAAGATTGTCAATACAAGGTGAATATCCCAAGCTTCCATCAAGTAGTATACAAACTAGTATGATACAGTAATGGCCTCTAGGGTATATACACTAACAATCTCCCACTTGCACTAAGGCCATGTACTGGTGTATCGAAGACCTATCATCTCGATCAGCCGCTCGAACTGAGTCTGGGGTAAGGCCTTCATGAATGGATCAGCAGTGTTATCTTCCGTAGCAACTCTCCGAACCTCGATCTCCTGGCGACCCACGATCTCCCTGATCAGGTGATACCGCCTCAAGATGTGTCTGGACTTTTGATGGGACCTGGGTTCTTTCGCTAAAGCTATAGCCCCATTGTTGTCGCAATACAGAGGTACTGGATCAACAATGGACAGAACCATCTGAAGTTCTGTTAGGAACTTCCTTATCCAGACGGCTTCTTTTGCGGCATCTGCTGCAGCGATATATTCCGCTTCCATAGTCGAGTCAGCAACGGTTTCCTGTTTGGAACTCGTCCAACACACCGCCCCTCCATTGAGGGTAAAGACAAAACCCGAGATGGACTTGGAGTCATTCTTGTCACTCTGGAAGCTGGAGTCAGCAAAGGCCTCGATCTGGAGGTCTTTTCCGTCATCCACGTATAAAACGAGGAATACAACAGTTCTTGCTACAAATCTACTATAGATGCATGGTTCATCTGGATTTTTGATAAGGCCAAATTCTTTGATCGTCTCATCAAAACAGATGTTCCAACTCCGCGATGCCTGCTTTAGTCCATAAATGGACTTAAGCAACTTGCACACTTTTCCGCTGCTCCCACTCTGAATGAAACCCTCTGGCTGGTCCATATAGACACACTCCTCTAAATTTCCATTTAGAAAAGCGGTCTTTACGTCCATCTGCCAGATCTCATAATCGTGGAAGGCAGCAATGACAAGAAGGATCCGAATGGATTTCAGCATAGCCACTGGAGAAAAGGTTTCGTCATAGTCCAAGCCAGGTCTTTGACGGAAACCCTTTGCAACAAGTCTAGCCTTATAGGTCTCAACCTGTCCATCTACACCAATCTTCCTTTTGAAGATCCACTTGCATCCTACGGTTTTTACCCCATCTGGAGCAACGTCCAACGTCCATACTTTGTTGGTGTACATAGACTCTATTTCGGTCCGCATTGCATCCATCCATTTTACCGAGTCAACGCTCTGAATGGCCTGCTGGAAGCTAGTCGGCTCATCACTATCAATGATGCAATCCTCTCTATCCTCGTCTATGAGAAAACCGTAGTATCTCTCGGGCGGATGAGACTGCTTACTACTTCTGCGGAGCGGCGTAGGAATGTCCTGATCTTTCGATCCCTCTGGTTCTACTAAGCTTTCAGTAATAGCTCGTGGTTCTGGAATTTCTTCCAGTTCTATTGCGCTCCCATTTATCCGTTTTTCCAAAAACTGAGTTTCCAAGAAGTGGGCATGATGAGAAACAAAAACCTTTTGTTCCTCTTCGCAATAGAAGAAATATCCCTTGGAGTTCTTTGGATATCCCACAAACTTGCACTGTACTGAGCGTGCCTCGAGTTTGTCCGCATGCTGCTTTTTGACAAAAGCTGGACATCCCCATGTCTTAATGTGATTAAGATAGGGTCTCTTCCCACACCACATCTAATATGGTGTAGTAGGCACAGTCTTAGTTGGAACTCGGTTCAAAAGGTATGCAGCTGATTCTAGTGCATATCCCCAGAATGATCGCGGTAACTCAGCGTTACTCATCATGGACCGTACCATATCCAATAGGGTTCGGTTCCGTCTCTCTGATACACCGTTATGTTGCGGAGTGTATGGAGGAGTAAGTTGAGAGAGAATTCCATTCTCTTTTAAGTAATCCAAGAACTCGGCACTCAAGTATTCACCACCTCGATCAGATCTCAGTGTCTTGATACTTTTGCCTGTTTGTTTTTCTACTTCATTCTTATATTCCTGGAATTTTCCAAAGGCTTCGGATTTATGTTTCATTAAGAAGACATATCCGTACCTTGAAAAGTCATCCGTAAAAGTAATGAAGTAAGAATAACCGCTTCGTGCATGCGTAGACATTGGACCGCACACGTTGCTGTGTACGAGTCCCAAGAGCTCGCTCGCTCTTACTCCGTGTCCAGTGAACGGAGTCTTTGTCATCTTTCCTTTGAGACAGGATTGACAAGTTGCATATGATTGATATTCGAACGGATCCAAATATCCTTCTGTATGTAACTTCGTCAACCTTCTCTCATTGATGTGACCCAGTCTACAATGCCATAAGAAAGCCTGATTTGTTTCCGGAGACTTTCTTTTGTGTGTATTCTGAACATTGAAAATCTGTGGTTGGTTTAATACGTATATACCATTGCTTAATGTACCTGACCCAATCAGAACTTGATTAAGGTGAATGTTTACAACATTACTTACAAATGCAAATTCATAACCTTCTTTAGATATTAAAGATACAGAAATGATATTACAAGTTGCATTGGGTACAAAAAAGTAATTATGTAAAACCAAAACATGTCCATCTAACATTCCCAGGTGATAGTCCCCCACGGCCTCAGCATCCATGCTAGCTCCGTTTGCAACTTTGAGGGTCATGTCACCTGCCTTCAAAAACCTACGCTTTCTCAATGCCTGCAAAGAATTACAGATATGAGATCCTGATCCGGTATCCAATACCCAGGAAGTAGAGTTTATTGATAGACAGTTTTCAATAACATACACACCTGAAGCTGAAGCCGCAACTTGCTTCAGATCCTGTGTTCTGGTCTTCCAAGCCCTGCAATCTTTCTTCCAGTGTCCACTCTTGTGACAGTAAAAGCATTCTTCCTTCCCTACAAGCTTTCCCGCTACCTGTGTTGCTTTTTTCCTTTCCCTTCGTATCCATCTTACTAACACCGCCCCTTGGTTTGGTGGGGGTTTTCTTCTTCTTTCCCTTGGCTTTCGCCTTGGACCTAGAAAAGGAAGATCCTCCTACAAACAAAGCAGATGTTTCCCTACCTTTCTGTAGGGTGCCCTCTGCATTCCTCAGCATGTTGAGGAGCTCTGAAAGTTCAACCTCTTTTTCTTGCAAGTTGAAGTTCAGGATAAACTGAGCGTAAGTGGAAGGAAAGGACAGGAGAATCAAGTCCGTATAGAGCTCATTCTCCAACGTGGTCCCAAGGTCCGCGAGCTCCTCTATGTAGCCAATCATCTTAAGCACGTGTTCCGCTACCGATGATCCGACGGCCAATCTCGCCGAAAACAGCTTTTTCGATACTTCGTATCTGGCGATACGGGATTGCTCTCCATACAGTTCTTTTGTATGGAGAAATATGGATTCGAGGTCCATATTCTCGTGCCTCCTCTGATGTTCATTGTCCATAGAGGCAAGCACGAGGCACTTGGCCTTCGCGCAGTCGATTTCCCAGGTCTTACGGATTTCCCTATCCGCGACGCTGGTTTTGGGACCCGGGATAGGGGGAGCTTTGGTGGTAAGGAGATACCCTAACTTGTCCTAAGTGATTGCCATTTTGACATTCCTGAGCTAATCTTTGTAGTTTGGCCCTGTCAGTATGTTTTTATCTAGAAGTAACTTAAGTCCAGTCATGATATTTGGTCGCTGCAATTAGGAGAGAGAGAAGAAACACTTTAGCATGATGCTCTTGCAAGTTTAGAGTGGTTTTTAATTTGTCTAAACAGGATGGTTCCCACTGTCTCTCGAATCCCTCCTCAAACCATAAAGGAAGAATTAGTCGGGATCAATCTCACCGTACAATTCTTGCTTAACCGTTCAGCCAGGCCAGTGTCGGTACTTCGAGGGAGGTTTTCCAACGCTTTCGCGAAGTTCCTTAATTAAGTAACCTCTTTTCCCAGTGGGCGTAGCCCCGCTAACACATTTCTAGACACCTACTTGGTTTATAGCATTGATTGTTAAGTGAGAAATTTCCCGAGGAGTAACATATACTCACAGTAGGATCGGGATCCAAATATCATTGCGTGACAAAACTGAAGGAATCCTACCAGAATCATCACACTCCGAATGGTATGCAGCGCTAGCAAGTTTCAGTTCTTTTGAAACTCCCGATGTGGATTTTTGCCCCATGCTCTTATGACCTTGACTTTGGCCAAAATATCATAAGTCACATGTCAAGTTCTACCCGTCATTCTCCAGGTTAATTTGAACCCACCCGTACCTACCCTTGACTTTGGCCAACATGGCAGCACGACTGTCCCAAACCAACACATCTATCTATGCTGCACATGAATACCCAATAGCTACCAATCACTATGCTTTGACTTTGGCCAACATACATAGCTTGAATACTTATTAACCATTCATGTGAAACGACGGAGGGCTACGAATGGTTTTGGCGAAACCGTGAACGTGGTGAACTTGATATAATCGAAGGAACGAGATAGCTTTCAAAAGGAGTGGTTCAAGCTCCGTATTAAAATTTGGTTTTGAAAAGAACCGAGTGCTTTTGAAAGTGTTCCAACGACTTTTACTTGGTTTATTTTTCTTGCATTAATTTTAATGCGTCCCATTAATTAATCCTACCATTGCAGAAAACAAAGAAAATATGACGTACGCTTATGCCATCCGCATTTGCCACGGGGTCCCGTCATCACCCGTTAGGTTACTTAACTAACGACAGAGCGGGGGCTGGACTAGTGCGGATGCAAAATATAAGCAACACCTAAATAGATATCGTATATAGATATATAGCAATGATAGCCATTCTAGATCACAAATGAACATATTGGATATACTAGGAATCCGCAATCCGTTTGAGCCTGTAACGAAAAGCGGATTACATGGTCGCGATGAATAGCCAAACCCCCACCCCAGACCCCTACGGGTGCGGCAAACTACCCGCCAAGTACCCGAAGCGAAGCAACCTCCCTCAACAACGTGAGTAGGCCACTCGGCATTTCGAGATACCCGGTAGTTTGTGCACCCCACCTTGGATCTATCCTACGAGCAAAAACAGTAAAAGAAATTATACAATGACGGCTACAACCCCGACCTGGTTGCGCGGCCATACAAATAATATTACATTAAATTACATATTACATGAATTGAAAGATAAAGAAAAAGCTCTCATCTCACAACCCCCCGGCTATTCATCCGCGACAATCTAACGAATTCATATACACATACCATCAACAATACAGATCACAGATATGTATAACCCCCACTAATCGACGTATAGCGATTAGCAGACGTTCAATACATAGAACACATCACAGATATAACCCATTAGCGAAAGTGTAAAGAAATTCGATTAAAAATACGGATTTTTGACCACCCCAAAAACTAACTTGTTCTCTGGAAAATCTGGGCAGAAAAAAACCATCTCAAAAATCACAAAACAGCAACAGAAGAACACTGCAGGAAAAACGACCCACGGCCGAGTCAACTCGGCCGCGGATCCGCGGCAAGAGCATGCTCTTGCCGCGGTTCCGCGGTGAGTTGGTCGACTCACTGGCTCGTTTTTCTTGGGTGTTCTGTAAAAACCCTGAGCCGATTTTTAGTGTATGATTTATTATTTTTAAAGCAGAAATAAAAATCGACAGAAACTTAGGGTTTTTAAAAAGTGTTTTGCGATTTTTTCCGATCGAAGTTCTAGATACTTTGCTAACTAGTTAGTTTATGTTTAGCTAGGCTCTGATACCACTGTAATTCTATGTTACCCACCCCGGTGCTTGCGGGGAGGCGGAAACGTTATGAAAAATCGGATTTTTACAACACTAGGCAACATGGACTAGCTAAAGGAGGGATCTTTGCTAAACAAAAACTAACAAACAAGCTAAAAGAGTTAGCTACTCGGTTAAGGGGTTATACCTAGGTCTTCAAGTCCTTCTCTTCTTGCTCCTTGGAGTGGAAAGAACGGGTTCTCCTTGTCGCCTTCTCTTGCCGAAGAAAGATCCACCCGAGGGCCTTTACTTTTGGCTCCAACCTCAAACTAGAAGCAACTAAGGTGCTTGGTGTGCTAAACCTAGGACCTTAGAAAGAGTAGAGAGTAATTTTGAAGGTTTTATCTCAAGCTCAAATGGTTCTCAACTCATGAGAGGGGAGAGCTAGAGAGAGAGGAAGAGGAGGAGAGAGAATGAGAATGATCAAGTGAGAATAGTTTTACAACCATAACAAGAATATATGTGAATTATCTAATTAATAATATTAATCCAAATGAAAAAGGTGATGGTTGGTTTGATGAGACCATTATCATATCACATTAAATGTTTTTTGCAAAGATCAAAGAGCATCTTTGGAGTGTAATGATGATGGTCAATGTTTCAACCATGGTCAACAAGTCAACCAAGGTCAACAAGTCAACAATCCTAACCATGACACAATTTCATTTAATTAACATTATTAATTGATATTTCACATGTCCATTAGGGTTTGGAAAAAGACAACTGTCAACTGTGCATACACACCCGTTCCGAAACCCTAATGAAAATCTTCTTTCTCCTCCTCAATCAACTGTGCATACACACCCGTATTCGTGTTCCGAGGAACACGAATACAAAGAGATAAAACCAATCCCAAATCATATACTAGGATCTGGCTTAAACCAAAACCCGCTAGTATAAGCTGTCCGGACACCAAACATGCATAAGTGCGCGGATGTGAACGAACCCCGTCGCAAAACCATGCGACCTCTACTCATTTTGCCTGAAGGCGAATAACCCTATGTGTGGGACTCTAAAGACTCGACACTACGCTGGCAGTGGGTTTAACCACAGACCACAAGCGGCACTAGCTGTACGTAACGGTCCCCAGGTAGATGCCGATAAGAAGACTGACGAGGTAAACCCATCCGAACTCCTATTGAGCCTGAATGTGACAGTCTCCATATAGTCCGGTCTGTTCGTCTGACAACATCGCATGGTGGGCCTAGGGGTGTGGTAAACGTCAGTCCCCTAATAGCGGTACAAGTCGTGTCGGAGTGTAGCCCAGAACACCCTGAGATAACACTGGAAACCTACCAGTCTATCTCGCTTGCCCTGGCCAGGGACTACTTTTATAATGGCTCTCCTAGACACAGCGCGATGTCAACCCCCAATACCGGGAGAGACGAATCCTGTCTAACCGTCACTGCCTCCAAGTGCTTCGGGACTGCACCCAAAAACTACCAGTTTGCACGACTCTTTTGAGCCGTGGTAGGGTAGTAATCAAAGTACAGCGGGAACACACTCGAGGCGAAGTGACGGTGTCAAGTCAACGGACTAAGCTGTACTCATGTCACCTGGGAAATGATAACTGACGATAGGTATAATACCAACCAATAGTTCCCGACGAGTCCTGTCCAGTGTACTCGTAACCTAACGAGCACCCGCATACTATCCCAAGTACGACGTACTGACGGCTGTGGGACAGACCATCTCCCAAGCTGGGATGAGAAGCGTATACGCTAGTCTACTCCGGAGTATCGATGCCCTGTCTCGATAGTCCTACGACTAGAGACCTGCATAAGGATGTGCTTGTGGATTACCCAGCCCCCACGAGTGTGACTGCCATCACAACGCTGGTAATCAAGCAAAGATCCTAAGGGCTCCACTAATGTGTAAAGGCGATATGCTAAAAGAAACACATGCACACATTAAAGCAGAAGCAAACCAAGTAGCATACTACTATTTTGAGCAAGATTGTCAATACAAAGTGAATATCCCAAGCTTCCATCAAGTAATATACAAACTAGTATGATACAGTAATGGCCTCTAGGGCATATACACTAACACATTACACCAACGAATTGTAAGACCGTCCACCGCCCTCGTCGAGGTCTCGAAATGTATACACTAGTTTACTTCGGAATATCGATGCCCAGTCTCAATACTCCCTTGACTAGGGACATTTAAGGATGTGCTTATAGACTACCCGGCTCTCATGTATTTGATCGCCATCATAATGTTGGTATTCAAGCAAGAATTATACGGGCTTCATCATTATGTATTAGCGAAATGTAATAATAAGTAAAACCTGTACACATCAATGATAAAGACAAACCAGATAGCGTACTATCATTTCGAGTAAGATTGTTCTATCTGTATAGGTCCTCCCTCAATTATCATAATTGCGTGCCTGCAATTACAATAATTGCCTTGATGGAACTATATCCAACAATCTCCCACTTGCACTTAAGGCTAATTTTTGCTGTATCGCATACTCACATCCCGTGTGCTATCGAATGCCCAATTTCTCTATCAATCAATTTCTCAAATCTCGTTTGAAAAACATCCGTGTTCGAGAAATAGTCTCAGTGGATGGATCCGCTACAATGTTTCAACTTCCTCTCTTTATATGTCAACTTCGAGGAGATGAACAGTCTTCCAAACTGAGCGATACCCTGCCTCATGAATATGTCTGGATACATGATAGGACCAAGTTCATAAATGAACAACGTTATCTTATAAACTTCTTGGGTTGTATTCTCTGTTGAGTTATAACCAGCATCCTGAACCATGCTTACCTTAGTATCCCTATTTGAACCCTATCCAATATACCGATCCTCTGAAGAGCCAAAACCCAAAACTCTGACAGCATCTCTGTTATCCATATCACCTTGGAAGCCCAAACCGATAACCGCTTCCCGGAGGAGGTTGTCGTTATCATATACCAAGAACATTCTGTAATATTCATAACTGCTTCCCTTTGTTTCTCCAGGATTGGATTAATATCTACTTACTACAGCAAGTGTATAAGCAATATCTGGTTTTGTACAAGATATTGCATGATTGACTCAATTTCTTAAGTAAATGATATGTTATTCATGCTAGACCCTCTACTCATCAGTCTAAAAGAAATCTTTTTAGAGAGAGTGACTCCATCACCTGCGGGTACACCACCACGCCAAGAGTCGTCCAATCTAAAATACTTTTAGAATGGATTGTAAGTATTCAGATTGGGACACTTCCCAAATCAAGATCTAAAACCATAGATCTAGTCACCGGAATCCCTAATATATTATCCATTTCTAACGTGGATAAAACACTATGTGACAACCAAAGTTTGACCGATTGTAGTATAGAAATATCACTTCCTATCTGGAGTATGTCATCTAATCCAGGACAGTACTCCCTACACCCTTCTTACTAGGTTCATATATTGTTTTGATAAAATCAATCACCTTGACTGTCACATCAAAAGAGATGATCCGTCTCCGCTATACATGCTTTAATCTATGAATAGACATAAGCAACTTGCACACCTTCTGCTGCTCCCACTGACTACGATAACCCTCTGGCAGAGTCATATACACGTGCATTTCCAAATTCTGATTTGGAAAGACGTTATAGTCATCCTTTTGTCAGATATCATAGTCTTGAATAGCAACAGTGGAAAGTCATATCCATATGAATTTTAGCATAGATATTGAAGTAAAAATCTCATCACAATTCACAACAGGTATTTGATGAGAATATTTACAACAAGTCTAGCCTTATTAGGTTAATACCTTTCCACCTGCACAAATTTTCAAAGATCTACTTGCTTCTAATGGGTTTTACCCCTTCAGAAGCACCCAGCAAAGCCCAAAATCCAATATTTGCTGAAGTGCGTGGAGTCCATCTTGAATATAAAGTATCTAGTCACCTGGAAGTTACCACTTCCTATGACTTACAGATAACTAGTATGGCCATCATAACCATGATGCTGACCTCTCTGTCACCGTCTACGAGAAAAAAGATGTATCTCTCAGGTGGCTGAGGTCATCTACTAAAATCTACGGAGTGGCTAATGGATTGTCAAATACAATTGAATCTTTAGGTTCTACTAAATTTTTGGTAACCGTTTGTGGTTCTGGAATCACTTCCAGTTCTACCATACTCCCACTACTTTGTTTTGCAAAAAGATTTCTCTTATAAAAAGGTGGCGAGTCAAGAACAATATAACTATTGATCTTGAAAATGGTAGAAACAAAACTCTAGCGAATGCTTGGGATGATCCACAAACAACCATTACCGAAGCATACCTTAAATTTGTCCAAATTCTGCTTTTAAATAGGAACCGGATACCTCCATATCATAATAATCTCAAGATATGCAACCAATCTATGTCCATATAGAATCAAAGGCACTAATTTTGATGGAACCGGATTCAAATATTATACAGCTGTTTCGAGTGCATATCACCTAAATGGAAAAAAAGCCAATACGACATTACTCATCAATGAGTGAACCCGCGGATGAGTAACCTGAGAGAGAATCAAGTTCTCAATATTACTATGATAGAAAACCTAGTATAAGTATCTATATCTTCAATCACTTCGAAGAATCCTGATACTTCCAACATATAGTTCTCTACTTTATTCTTATACCTATAAACTTCTCAAAAATTTTAGAGCTTGCATTACAACGAATGTGTGTCTAAAACCAGAGAACTCATAGGTAAACCTGAATGAAGTATGAATACCAACTCTTTATCCTAAAGGAAACCGAACAACATACATTTTCATGTATATGTCCTAAGAGTATACCAACTCAAATTCCGTATTTTGTAAGTTGAAAACTGTATTTTGGTCGAGAATGTCATACACCGTTATTCAATACAGCTCAACTTATTCTCAACTGATAAAACTAAATGTTTGGAATACAATTTTCAAAATTTATATCTCACTTTATAAAATAAAGACACAGATATATCATTTTAAAAATTGGTGCATAACAACGGTTATTCGAAACCAAATATTTTGCCGTTAGGAAAAACCAGGCGATTCAATCCAATATCATCAATTACAACGAATTCCGATATTGGGCATCAGATCGCCCATTTCCCAATATTATACTCCTACTCAGCATTTGTAATGACGTACAGATGTGAGATCTAAATCCAGTAAATACATATCCTGGAGTCAGAAACAGTTCTCATTTACATGTACACAGAAGATCTGAAACATAAATGTTTCAAGGAAGAGGTCGGGTATTCCTTGTAATGCCTTTTTCATTATCCAGATTCATGACAGTAGTCGCAATTTCCTATGGTTTCACTTCAATCCTTTTATATGTCTCTACATCTTACTTTCTATACACCGCACTTATGCTAACTGGTTTTCTTCTCTCTTTGCCTTTCGGTACATGCCTAAGATTTGGAAGATGACTATCCAATAAGTGCAATAGGTGTACTCTCCTAATAGAAGGAGCTCTTACAACCTAAGAGAAGGTAAAAGGAAGAGACAACCAAATGATACGATCTAAATTCTACAGAACCAGTGACTATCCTTGACTGAAATAGTTTCTTCGAGTTCGTATGTAACTATACGATAGCCATTTCCAAGCGATATAGGTCATCATAGTGATATGGAGTGTTTCAGAGAACTGCAAAAAGAAATTAGGAGTAGCAGGGATATTTGCGATTTTGTCGTGAATTATGACAATCCAAAACCAACGTGTGTAAGAAGATTCAGTTAACTTGATTAATGAGTTTTAGGTCCCACCACAGAGAGAGAAAATAAACACTCAGTGTGCACTCTATCAAAATTAGATTGGTTATCATTTTATCTAATCAGGATGGCTCCTACTGTTTTCTCGAATTCTCCTTTAAACCCTCAAAGGAGAACTAGTCGGTATCATGTACACCTTACAAGTTTGCTAACCGTTCAGCCAAGTCAGTGTTGGTACTCTGAGGGAAGTCCCCCGTGCTTTCGCATGGACCCAATTAATAACCTCATTTCCACAGAGTCGTAATATCGTTAAAACTTTCTAAACACCTGATAGGTTAGCTAATTATGAAGTGAAAAATCTCCCGAGGAGTAATACCTACTCATCAGTGGGAATCGGGACACAACTATCATCGCATGGTAACCTGAAGGAATCCACTTAAGTCACTACACTTCAGAAGGTATGCGCATGCCTGGCAAGTTTCCTTTATATTTGAAACTCCCGATATGGTTTTTTCCCATAGGACCCAAGGACCTTGACGAATAATCAACAAATCAAGGGTCCTAATCAAGTTCAACCCGTCATTATCTTGATTGTGTTAAACCCACCCGCATGACCCTTGACGAATAATCAACGAAGTTGTACGATTGTCCTAACTAATCCACATATCCAAGCGACAGAAAAGCATTACAGAGCTACCGCACACTACGCCTCGGCGAATAGTAGCGACAAACACAGTGCGAATACTAAGCAATATTGATCTGAAATGACGGAGTAAGCAATACTAATCTGAAATGACGGAGGGCTACGACTGGTTTTTGGCGAAAAACCTTTAACATAATTAACTTGATATCGTTGAAGGAACCCGAGTGGCTTTGAAATGGAGTGGTTTAAGCTCCGCTTTTTAAAATTAGAAACATAAACCTTTGCTTAAGAGCGAATTCCCCATGAAAGGATTGATTAGACAAAAATATTGCACATTTATATGAACATTTTCCTTACTATTATTAACTAATAAAAGGTGTTAAATGTAAATAAAGAAGATATGTGGGTTTATTTGTAAAAAAATCATTATCATATGTTTCTTCATTTATAATTAATATAATAAGGGAAAATATATGCATATAATATTTAAATGAAATATTAGTAATTAAATTATGCAAATCCTGTCAAATATTCCTAATTAATATTCTTAAGATATTATATCATATAAATGGTTGGAATAATATCTCAAAAATACCAAATGCTGCTAACAATTTGATTTGAGATATTGTGCAGGTATTAGCTCAGGTCTGAAATCTAAGTAAGAGATCCAAGTCAAATCGGAATATCAAACCGAATCTGCCAAATATTAGAAGCAAATCGATAAATCTAGTAACGACACAGACTAAAGGCAATATTTTCAGAATCTATATATCAAGAGGATCTCCGAATATCAAGAAGAAAAGCTCAAAAAAATCCCAAGACCTAAACAAACAACATGGCGGCGGAACCGCGGTCAAAAAAGGGTATGGGCGGTGGTTCCGCGATCCTTTAATGGCCGTTGGATGTGGGACTTTAGGGGCATGATCGTAATCTCACCTACTCCCATATGGTATATAGGGTCTCTAGTTTTAGAGACTATATAAAGGACCAAGAGCCGTGCATTCAAGATCATCTAAGAAGTATCTCATCATTTACCTCCATAAAGAGAGAGATCTACGAGTGAAACTAGGGTTCTTGTAATCTACTTTTGAAAGAGAAAAATTTGTAATGCAATAGTGGATTAATAAAGGTAGTTTTTGTTTCAATTCTTTTCGCATTTATTTTACGCATTTACTTTTACGCATTGCTTTTTCAGCATTACTTTCTGCACTTCTAATATGACTTCATTCATCTTCCACTTCTTTTTTAAATCGCTAATAATCATGAGCGAGCAATTTCTTACTTGCTAGGGTTTGTAGGATAGGGTAGAATAATGGATAAAAACTATAACTTAAATTCTTTTTAAAAGTTTTAAGGTTTATAAATTTTAGCAAAATAAATGTTAACCCTCTTATCGGGCGCGCTATCAATTCATGATAGTCATGACTACAATTCGAGATTCGTTAATACTTGTTTTATTAAGGGATCGAGATAAATAGAGATCAATGGAAGGACAAGTGGGTAGTAGTGAGAAACCCTAATTCTCTCTAAGAACCCCAATCCACATTCATCGCTATTTATCCAGTTTTAAGCAATTAAAAGATAAAAAGAATTATTTATAAATTTTCATCCATTAACTACTAAATCCTATAAACCCTACAAGCCTTTCAATTATAAATTTACTACCTATCCTAATTTAAAACAAAATGAAAATAATCCATCCTCTCTTTTATTAACTCGTCTAAAACAAGATAAACAATTCACGTTTCCCTGCGGATGACATCGTTATTGATTGCGGTATTTACAACACACGTTTCATGACCAATCAAATGGTGCCGTTTCCGGGAAAACAATCATAATTATTTTTCTTGTTATTCGGGTTGATTTCTTATAAAAACCAGAAATATAAAATAAAAGAGAACCAAAACCGCATCTTGTGTTTTTAACAATTCTTTTGCAAGTTTTGTAAGGACATCTGGAGTAATTGGAGCAAGCCAATAGAGATTCAGAAACATTCAAATTGGACCAGAAGAGCAGTTGAGTGGATTGAAGAAGTTTGGAGGGAAGATCACATCACACGGCAGTGGAACCGCGGCCAAAGTGTGCATTAAGCGGTGGAACCGCGGCTCTTTTGAAGAGTTGGGCCTCCAATCTTCTCTGGTATTCTCCTATTTTCTTCCTCTTTCCTTTAAAACTCCAATAAATTGTTTTTACCTGCAGGATTCTTTGCAAATATCGCCGCTAAAAATATTTCTGCAAGTTTTAGATTTTGGTTTGTTTTGCATATCTAAACTGGACATTAAGGGGCAATAAACCCAAATTCAGATTAGGTGGGGATTTCATCACTCTTCCTAGGCCCCACAAATCACAAACGATCATACTATCATTCTACATTAATAAAAAATATCTAGACCAAGCCTCTAAGGACTGTCGTGCTTAATTAGGACAAAGGAGAGTCATGGGTAATCTATTTCTTATCCGCATTTCTCTTGTGATGTCTAGTCAAGTGTGACTAAGGAAAGTGATTACTTAATTAGGCCCGCTATTTCAGTGATTCGTATAGCGGATACCTCCCACTTACCTGGCACTTACCTAGCCACAAGATTGATAAGGAGGTGGTAGAGGATTGATCCTACGTTTTGTCCTTTAGAAGTCTAGGAGCGGTCTAGTGATTTGACCTAGGTGATCCTAACTCTAGGGATTGATGTGCATTTTTTAATTAGTTGAGTCAAGCCTCACGTCCGGATTTTTTTAAAACCAGCCTTCTTACAATCGTTCTCACACATATCACACGCTGCCATGTTCACTAAACCCGCTTGTGCATGATCGGCTGGACACAGGATTCTAGTGCCCGTCTAGTCCGTATTTTTGCTGTCGACTCCGAAGTCGATACTTCTTCATCTTCTATTTCTCCTCCACCTACCACATCTCCCGAGATGGACAGATCTCCATTGGGTTTTAACAACACCCCCTTACCACCACCCAAAGGTGCGCAAACTCAGAATCCACCACGCATCACTCTTCAAGACTGATGCTATCCCGTACGCAGATCCCTCCCTACGTGTCTGTCCATTCCACCAGCCAATGGGGATAATTTCGAAATTAAACCCCACTTCATCAACTTGTTGCCCAAATTTTACGGGCTTGAATCTAAAGATGCATACATTTTTATAACCAAATTTGAAAACATATGTGCAATGATGAGTACCATCAAACTTTCAGGGGATGCTCTACGATTACGTCTTCTCCTTTTTATTTTGTGCGATCTCGCAGAAAAGTAGCTTTATAGCACCGCCGCATACTCTATCGCTAAATGGGATGAATACATTAAAGCATTCCTTAAGAAATTTTATCCTTATCATAAGACTGCCCGTATTCGGAGCGAGATTAACCAGTTTGCCCAACTTTCCAACAAACCCTTTTAGAAATGCTTTGAACGGTTTAAAGATATTCTTGTCTAATGCCCTTATCACAGAATTGACAGATAGCAACTTTGCCGAATTATGGTTGAGGGTATTAATCCAGCTACAAAACAAATGCTAGAAACCATTTGTCAATATCATTTCATATCAAAAGACGACGGCGAAGCATGGAAATTTTTGGAAGATCTCGCTGAACAAACATTACAGTGTGAGAGCACTAGACCACCATCATCTTCATCCAGGGCAGGTATCCATTAGCTCGACACTTCCATCGCAATGAAAGACGAAATGACTGCGATGCAAAAGAAACTCGACGCTATGAAAAGCAAATTCTCTTCAGCCTCCCTGAACCAAGTTACGCTCCCCAATACCGTGTGTGGTAGATGTTTTGACTCATCATATTTAACGGAAGAATGTCCTTTGAATCCTCCGTCTCAAGGTCATGAACAAACCAATGATGCTTTTCAGCAACAATCTAGAAACGATCCTTATTCATCCACATATAACCAGGGATGGAGGAATCATCCTAATTTTTCTTGGAACCAAAACCAATCTCAAACTCAAAATCAGTTCCCAAGCCAAAATAACTATCAAAGGCTTCCACCACAGCAACAACAGCCACAATAACAAATTCAGTAGCCTTTTCAACCACAATCTTTCCAAAATCCGGCCAACAACTTTGCCCTTTATAATAATTCTTTCCAACCACATACTAATATTCCAACGGCCGGTACCGATAAAATCTTTGCACTCGAGAAGCTTAGAAACGTTTATTAAACAATCCACACAAACGACGTCTAATTTAATGTTTTCTATCCAAACGCTGATGCAACACACTGCTTCCTACGGTGAAAATAGAAAATCGATCGAAGCACAAATTGCACAGTTAAATGCCGCAATGAGTGAGAGAGAGAGAAAGGGAAACATCAATCTCAATCTCTACCAAATCCCGGCCACTCACAAAGCACAAATATTGTCCTTCACCAACAAAATCATAACGTGAGTATCGTAACTACGTTGAGATCACGAAGTGCTGAACAACCATGTTGGTGAACAAGTTGATGATTTAGATGATACCCTGGCTACTACTTCTACTTCTACTTCGTCGTCTTCTTTCGAGCCTATTCTTCGTTCTTCACTAGGCCCGAATCGTTAGTCCACTTCCTTGAATAAACTACCATCTCTGACTACCGCAAATCCAATTTTGGGATCCATTCCATCCCTACAACCTTCTCCTCAAGTGTTGGACTCAACACCTATTGATAAAACTCCTTTTCCAAACCGGTTGAGGCCCAACAATCCAAGTCCACAAATGGAGAAGATTGTGAAAATGTTTAAACAAGTTAACATAAATATTTCATTCTTAGATGCTATCCAACAAGTTCCGTCCTATGTGAAAATTCATAAGGACTTGTGCACTAAGAAGAGGAAAAATCAAATGCCTAAAAAGGTTTTCTTAGCGAGCAATATGAGCACTGCTTTTACCCAACATTTGCCCAAGAAACGTAAAGTCCCCGGTTGTCCTACAATTTGTATAACTATTGGGGGTAGAAATATCAATCACACTCTACTCAATTTAGGTGCTAGTGTTAACTTCCTCTCGTATTCTGTTTATGACCAATTAGGCATAGGAGAGTTGAAATCTATGCACTGCACTCTCCAGATGGCCGTTCGATCTATCACCCACGTTCGGGGTGAGCTAGAGGACGTGTTAATCAAAGTCGGGAATTTATATTCCCTGTGGACGTTATAGTTTTAGATACACAGCTTGTGGCGAATTCACGAAACCAAATCCCGGTGATTCTTGGTCACCCTTTTCTAGCAACTTCCAATACTGTAATCAATTGTCGTAATGGTTCTATGAACCTATCCTTCGGGAAGATGACAATTGAGCTTAACATTTTCACGATAGGAAGTAAACCCTCCGAACCTTCTTCTCATATAATTAATATATATTTTGTCAACAAGATAACTTCCGACAGTTGCGAATTGGAGGAGTTTTTGCTCCACAATAATGATCTAGACGCCACGAGTGCGCTATTGTTTGATCCAGATATTTATTATACGAATAAGGCAGATGAGCTTTTCGAGTCTCCTACCTCTATAATTTATGACGAATCGAGTTTTTTGAACCTTCATGTGCAAAAGCACGGCCTTGAAACTTTCAGTCTTCTTAGTGAATCAGCCTATTATACTGATTCTCTTCTTTCTGATGAGATCATCATCGATGAAAGTTTCAAAATTATTTTCGCCGAAGAACTCGCGTTCCTTAAAGACTTAGATGTTGTGATAAATCAACCTCCAACGGAAATTTGTGCGTCTCCCTTTGAGGCCGAAGAAGTTGAATCACCACCCTTTCTTCTTGTTCCATACGAGAATATGACTATTCCACCCATTCCTTATCTTACATATTCTCGTTTTCACCCACCATCACTTTTTCGTCTCCACCAACCGAGATGTAAAACCTTTCAATTACACCTATTATCTTTTCTTCACTTCATCTTTTCTCGTAACTCTTATTTATGTTTCTTCTACTTGACTTATAATACAACCTCTATTCTTATACAGTCTCGAGTCTTCTTCACGTATATTCATTACACGATCTTCTACCAATCATGGTGTTACCTTGATAAAATATTTGAATAGTTGGTGTTGACTTTTGCTCTTTGTAAAGCTTTATGTACATATATTGGTTACTCCCCCCACTTATGTTAAATTTTAATGCTTAATAATGAAAAAACTATTTTACTCAAGTTTTGAGGGGAAGAAGAAAATAATATTATAAAAAATGGCTCTTGAAAGAAAAGAAATTTTTACACGATTGTGAGCCAAAATTAAGTTTGGGGGAGGATTTTACTGTCATTCACTCTTGACCCTTTCTTTATACCCCCTTATTGAATGGTTCCTCCTAATCTTCAGGTTTTGAGCTTACAGGACAATATCGGTGAGGACACTGCTGCAAACAAGTTTGGGGGGATTGTTTGTATATATCTACGCATCATATGTAAATACTGCATTGCATAATTTTTTTTGAAAATAAAAGAAGTGAAAAATACATATGAAAGAAAGGATAAGATTTAAGAAAAGCAAGAAAATTAGATGTTTTAAAACAAAATTAGTAATAGGTAGTCATGACCTGTTGTCCTAAGGGTTAGTAAGATGAAAGGAATCACTAATTCGCGGATAGAAATAAGTCTGAAAAATAGTCCATATTCTTGAGTCCAAACTTCTGAACATTGATACCCTACTATACGTACTTGTACACATCTTGAAACTTAGGATAGTAGAGAATACCTTGAAATGATCTTTTCTAAAAGACTTAGTATGAAGGAAAATAATATAAATCAACAAAATATAAATGACACATAAAATATAAATGGTGAAGAAAAATGAACACTGGTTTTGTAATTACTTAAGACAACATAAAAAAATATAGCGAGGGTGCCTTATCACCTAGTGTCTTAGACCAACTGGTTTGGGAGTCCCTGCTAAGGATTAGGTGTTGCAAAACTAGGATATTGCTAATTACGCCCTAATAAGTGAGCACATTCGGTAATCGGTTGGTTAGTACCTCAAGAAGTATTAACAGTCACATGAAGAATGTGTGAGCAAATTCATCTAAAACATTCACCGACTAAAAAGTACTAAGGAAGATGGATAAAATGTATGACAGCTTGAATTGAATTCTCTAAGTGTAGAGATTTTTTTTACACATACGTAGGTGTATATGATCGATATTTGGAAGAAAGGTAGGGAGGTAGACTAAAAACGATGTTTCATTGAGAGATGATGTGATTTCTGACATCTTTTCAAGACCATTAAGATAGGGCTCATGACAACTAAAAAGCTAGTGTAGTTTGAAACACTTAGTTTTAAGTTCTTTCTTTATATGTTTCTTATCTTTGCATGTAATTTTTATCTTCTTTCTTTTAATTTAGGATTTTGTGGGTGTAATCTGTTGAAAACCCTCAGGAGACAACACTCCTCCTACTAGGAACACCTAGAGGTTTAAAGGCTTGTTGTACGAGCTAAGTGCAATCGTATTGCCTACAAAAGTGTGCTAGGTTTTTTCTTTTTCTTTTTAATAAATAGTTTGCTCAGGACGATCAAAAATAAGTTTGGGAGTATTTGATTAGTCAAAAATATTGCACATTTGTATGAACATTTTCCCTACTATTATTAACTAATAAAAAGTGTTAAATGTAAATAAAGAACATATGTGGGTTTATTTGTAAAAAGATCATTATCATATGTTACATCATTTATAATTAATATAAAAAGGGAAAATATATGCATATAATATTTAAATGAAATATTAGTAATTAAAATATGCAAATCATGTCAAATATTCCTAATCAATATTCTTGAGGTATTATATCATATAAATGGTTAGAATAATATCTCAAAAATACCAAACGCTACTAATAATTTGATTTGAGATATTGTGCAGGTATTAGCTCAGGTCTGAAATCTACGTAAGAGATCCAACTCAAATCGGAATATCAAACCGAATCTGCCAAATATTAGTAGCAAATCGAGAAACGTAGCAACGACAGAAACTAAGGGCAATATTTTCAGAATCTATATATCAAGAGGATCTCCAAATATCAAGAAGAAGAGCCAGAAAAAATCCTAAGACCTAAACCAACAACATGGCGGTGGAACCACAGTTAAAAGAGGGTATGGGCGGCGGTTCCGCGGTCCTTTAATGGTCGTTGGATGTCGGATTTTGGGGGCATAATCGTAATCTCACCTACTCCCATATAGCATCTAGAGTTTTTAGTTTCAGAGACTATATAAAGGACCGAGAGCTATACATTCAAGATCATCTAAGTATCTCATCATCTACCTCCATAAAGAGAGAGATCTACGAGTGAAACTAGGGTTCTTGTAATCTACTTTTGAAGGAGAAAAATTTGTAATACAATAGTGGATTAATAAAGAGTTTTTGTTTTAATTCTTTTCGCGTTTACTTTACGTATTTACTTTTACGCATTTACTTTTACGCATTATTTTTTCTGCATTACTTTCAGCATTACTTTCTGCACTTCTAATATGACTCCATTCATCTTCCACCTCTCTTTTAAATCGCCAATAACCATGAGCGAGTAATTTCTTGTTTGCTAGGGTTTGTAGGATAGGGTAGAATAATGGATGAAAACTATAACTTAAATTCTTTTTAAAAGTTTTAATGTTTATAAAGTTTAGCAAAATGAATGTTAACTTTCTTATCGGGCACGCTATCAATTCATAATAGTCACGACTACGATTCGAGATTCGTTAATACTTGTTTTGTTAAGGGCTCGAGATAAATAAAGATCAATGGAAGGACAAAGGGGCAGTGGTGAGAAACCCTAATTCCCTCCAAGAACCCTAATCCACATTCATCGCTATCTATCCAGTTTTAAACAATTAAAAGATAAAAAGAATCATTTCTAAATCTTCATCCATTAACTACTAAATCCTATAAACAATACAAGCCTTTCAATTATAAATTTACTACCCTTCCTAGTTTAAAACAAAACGACAACAATCCATCATCTCTTTTATTAAATCGTCTAAAACAAGATAAACAGTTCACGTTTCCCTGCAGACGACCCGTACTCATCGCGGCTAACTATTTGCGACACCATTATTGACTGCGGTATTTACAACGCACTTTTCACGAACAATTAGGGATCCAGGCTCTTCCCTCATAGAATGAGGTGTTGGATATTCCTAACTGAATATCTCTATACAAAGCAAAAGAATATAACAGTTGTTTTTAAGAAAACCAAGTAGTTTCAAAAATTAGTTCCATCAACATCAAATAGGTTTTTTTTCTTTGCATTAAAGATATAATGCGGTCCCATCAAATATAGTTTTTAAGTCACAATAGAAACAACAAAATAGCATGCTTTTATATGCCATTCGCATTCGCCACTGGGTCACGGGTCTTCACCGTAAGGTTACTTAACTTACGGTAGGGCGGGGACAAGGCCAGCGCGGATGCAAAACAAATATAAGCATCTACTAATATATATATATATATATATATGTATATATATATATATATCAACATCATAGGCAGATAATAATCATTACAGGTAGATAAGAATCATCACAGGCATGCAAACAACAATATGAAATAGCGGATAAACTTGGAGCCCCGCGTTTCATCTGAGCCGTAAATGAAATGCGACGTTTCCCGGTCATGTGGATAACCCGTACATAGTCGATCGTAGACCCCTACAAGTGCGGCAAGCCACCTGCCAATTCTAGAAACTGGGTAACACGCCCTCAATGAAATGAGTCAATCACCTGCCGCTTTCTAGAATCTGGTAACTTGTGCACCCCTCAGCAGGTCGAATCCTATAACCCCTATAAGTGCGGCGAGCAACCCGCCAATTATAGAGTGAGGCGGCCCTGTCTAAACTCTATGAGATGGCCACCTGCTGCACTCTAGAACCAGGCTACTTGAGCACTTCTCCCGGGTTAATCCTTGCATAGAAATGAAATATATACAAGGGTGACATCGACCGCATCCTGGTCGAGCCCCAATAAAAGAATTTACATAATACGGAAACGGCGGCCACATGTTGGAGCTCGTCCCGAACAAATGAATACAACAAAGTAAATCAAAATTGTACAAGCAACACACGAGGGGCTATCTGTAACGTTTTGAAAATCGTTTCGGTGAAATTTCGAAAAAAATCGGTAAAATAAGAGGGTTTTCTGTAAAAAGTCAAAATACAAATATCTTATTATAAAAATTAAATATACATATTCTAGCTACGTAATTGCTATTATTTGGTGTTTATTGAGCCGCTGGTGAAATTTCAAATTTTCTGAAAAAAATATTATTTTATTATTATTTAAGCGGTCACTAATACATTTAATTAGGGAAAATTACAAATTGGAATGAGTTGAAACAAATTTTGTGCATCATAAAACATTAAATAAAATTTTATCATGTGGTTTTTGGAACAAAATCATTTGTCAAAACGGTTTAGAAATTATTGAAGAAAAAAGGCTTTTTTTTAGCGTAAATGGATGTTTGGGGTATTATATTTATCATTTTTCATCACCCCACACCCGTACCCACATCCACACACTCCCATTTACTTCTCTTCTTGAAGAATTCAGCAGCCCCCATTTATTTTCCCCACTTGAATTTCAAAGGAAAGAAATGAAAGAAAAGAAAAGAAAATGGAGAAATGAGGTGGACCTTTGATCTTGAATTGACTTTGACTTCTTCCCCCACTTTCTCTACCTCCCTCTCTCTCCTCTCCCACTCCAATTCCAGCAGCCCCCCCTCCTACAGCAGCAGCAGCCCCCCCAATTCCCTTCTCTTTTCTCTTCAAACTTCATCAAAAATTGCCTCAAATCCATCAAAAAAAAATCCCAAAACCCAAATCCGACTCCTACCCATTTTAGCTTAGCCCGTATAGCATGGATCTTTGTGAAAAGAGAGCATTTTGGGAGGCCATGAATGCTTGTGGATCTTCAAATGTTTTTGGGTATAATTCTAAAACATTTTTGCTTAATTTGTTACTAATTTCTTAAAGCTAAACTACTTAAGTGTTAATTAGGCTTAAGTTGCAAGTTTTGGAATTCAAGTTATGAATTTGAATGCAAGTTAGGGTTTTATAAAATTGGTGTATGGTTGTGTGTTATATTTAGGCTTTTTGTCATGTTAATACAAGATTAGTAGCTTGTGCTAATGGTTAGTTTAAAAATTGTGTTAATTTGCTAATTTGCTTACTAGGTTTTTGAAATTGGTTAAATACTTGGGATTAAAAATGTGTTTAGGTTTTTCATGACTTCATTAACTTTATTAAGTGTGGTTTAATACTTTAGATCATGCAAATCTAAGCTAGATTGTAGTTTGTGCATTTTTGCTTTGAAATTGTTAAATTTTAGGTATTTTGTAAACTAGAATATTAGGGTTTTTGGAATTTAATGAGATTAAATTCCGGGAATTGTTTATATGACTTATTTAAGATATTTAATAAATATATTGGCCGCTACATTCATTTAAAGATCCTGTTTTGTACAAAAACGGCGAATTGTGCTTGCTGGATTTTCGGAAAAATGACTTTTTAAGTAAAATTGGGGTTTTTGTGAGTTTTAACCTAGTTTATATTAAAATTAGTGTTCGTGAATGTGCAAATGAGTGTGATTGGATTTTTCTCGATGGTTTGACGTTTGTACATCGACATCGAGGGTTGGTTTGACTATTCTTGCATGCGTAGGCGATAGGTTTGGACCTATGCGTGATACGCGTGCCGATTTGATTTTCGTATGCCGTTTCGATTTCGAATTTAGTTTTAATGCGATATGGTGCGTTATGATATGTAGGTACCCCCATGTGGACTTCGAGACGACAAGCAAGCGCGTGGCGACGTCGGCACCGGCTAGCGAGGACCAGGTGAGTAGATTTATATCTACGGGGAGAAGTCGGGTGGATGGCGTATAGCCCCCCCGCAGTCCGTGGTGGTGTATACGGATGCGTATACACACCAACAATTATTATATGTTATTTGGGATTAATAACGATGCTTAGGATGGATATTGGTGTGTTGGATTATTTTAGCGTTGCGAACCCTAGGGTAGTGTTGCACTACACATACACACATACATACTTGCATACTTTCCTATTGATATGTGCTCATGGGATTCTTTATAGTTATGGGTTCACATGGGTATGGGACTATGTGTTCACATACGGATTTGAGGATGATACTTGGGATTGAGCTGAGTCGATGAGATTTGATTTGAGGCCGTGAGATCGGTGATATAGCAGGGTTCGTATTTGAGATACGACATGACGTTGTAGCGGGTCCTTGACGTAGTGTTTCACACACGTCCATGCATACGTAGGCGGTATCAGTATGGTACTAGACGTAGATCAGTACCCCGATCATGATATTTGATAAAGAGGATACCAGGTGAATAGTATGATGAATGTGATATTGACCCGTACCCAGATTGGGATGCCGTACGACGGATTTACGTACGAGCTATATTGATGATTGATCCGCACTCTTGACTTGGGATGCCTGCTTATAGATATGGTATCGGATATGATATTATTGAGGCGGGATCACCGACTATACATATACAGGTATGTATATGTATCGACTCAGATGATAGGCGGTTTCCTTACCTGTAGTTCAGCTTGTTAGTTCAGCCGTATAGTTTAGTGTAGTTGTTAGATTAGATTAGACTTCTTACCTATTTCAAAAACTAACAAATCGTGGGTATTTTAAAAGACAGCCCAAGGGATCCTACGGATATTTCAAAAGACTTATCTTTTCATAAAAACACCGTAGCCCCTATTTTCAAAACCCCATGATTCGTGTTATTTCAAAAGGCACCATTTGTAGGACTTATATTAGATTAATGCAGATTAGTTATAGTTGCGTCTAGTTTTCAGCTCTCGCTCTTCTTTTGTGGTCCGCTTCGCATCGCTTGCTTATTTTATGTTTCATACTTCATTATTGATATCATGCTGTTAGGACACCAGCACCATTACCGATGATGCGTATGTACCACGTACACTTATTTGCCGGCTCACACACATCTTCATCGGTAATTGCCATGTCACGTACACCTTAGAAAATATTATTGCTTGACATAGCCTGTTAGCTAATAGTTAGACATGATATTAGTGTACTTGCCTTATATGTTAGTTTAGACATTGTAGTTATTACCTGCTACTTCATGCATACTGTTATTCATTGTTATGCCGCATTCATGGATTTCCATGCATATATTCACCATTTTACGTGTTTTTGAGGTTTTGGATTCGGATTTCCATGAGATTTTCTGGATTTGGAGGAAAACCGCAAAAACATAAATAAACATTTTTCCTCTTTTAAAATAAAAAGTACGGTTTTCCCATGATGTATGAGTCGTCCACCATGAGTTTGCTGATGGATTTCGAGACCCGATTCGAAAAGACGGATGAACCGTTTCGGGTACATGGTGGACCCGGTAAGGTACCCCGGGGCAAGAAGCGCGTGATGGTGACGATGTGAGCCTGGTAGGGGAGCACTCCCTACCGGTGATATTACCCGACGCGTCGGATATCCGGAGGATACCGTCGTGGTCTTGAGATGGATGGTAGGGGCCGGTCTGGACTGACGGCGCCCTAGATATTGAGACTTGAGGTACATAGATTGTGACACAGAGATATCGAGGTATTTAGACACTTGTTTTGTGTCGATGCTGGGCACTGTTTTATGCTGATTTCATATATGGTACCTCATTTCTTTTAAAATACAGAAATCTCACTGATTTATGAAACCAGTTTTATTCAGTACATGCATTCTGTTTTATGCATTCATACATCATCCATATGATATATTGCTACCTGAGGCACTGACACGGGCACATGAGATTACACTCGGGTTAGATGTTTACCCTAGCCTTGTTATAGGCTACGTGTTATATACATTTTTGAGGATATATTATGATCATTGACCTAGGATTGCGTTATTTATGCGATTTCTATGCGTAGATATTTTTCTATTCACGAGTTGGCAACTCACCCCCGTTGTGCCCCAGTTTCTTGCAGGTTGCCGTACAGGTTTCATTACGGCTTTGCGGGCTCAGTTTCATTCGGGTGACTTGCTAGTAGGTGGGTTTTTCTTGTATCGTACCCATCATATTACCTTGTATAATATTATTCCATTGTATCTAGTAAATTCCATCAACCAATCATGTATTTTTTGAGATAGAGACCAGTGTTGGTTATTCTTTCGACCTTAGAGTCGCTCGTTATATTTCTGGTGGTTTTGAGTTTCCTTTTGAGTTTTGATCCTCGCCGTTGGCGTTGTATATTATATTGTTTGTGTGGTTGTGACCGTCGATTGACGAAGAGCTAGCTCCCGCTTGGGGATGCCCTTTTCTTGATTTCGTATACTATTCATGTTGTATCCCGTTTGGGGGCCAGTATTTACAAAGGAGACTCTGCCGAAATTTTCAGTAAATTTTTGATGTTTTAAAAACCGTATAATTCGGCTTATGCTATTGAAATTACTTGCTTTAAGTTGGTTTTTCCTGCACTCTACTACTTTTCTTGGTTTGGATTTCTGGGTTTTCGGTTTACTTAGATTACGTACGTCTCGAGACGTTCGTAGTTTAAGTGCCGGTCATGTTCCGTACTTTCGGGTCGTGATAAAGTTGGTATCAGAGCGTTAGGTTTTAACCTTCGGAGCGTAGGATGACCCTTGGTTGATGGAATAGGTGACTAAAGTAGAGTGACGTACCGTTGATATGTTCCGTGGCATATTTACGACACGCCACTCCACTTAAGAAGCCTTAGCATGTACATTTCCTTGTTCAGTATTACATTCTTTCCTGATCTAGCCTCATCGTTACCAGTTTGGTTTTGCTGCCATGATTACGGGCAGGGAGAACTACGGCTAGAGTTGCGGTCAGCACGAGCTCGTCACGGACGAGGACTGACCAGGGCGAAATTCCGGCGAACCCGATTGTAGAGAGGTGTCTTTTGATTGTGTTTTCGCACCACGAGCGTTTTGCGGATCGCCTTTATGAGATTTCTCGGACGTGCCGATCAGTATCAGAGGATTGGGCCACTGGCAGAGGCCAGCCAGATTTTGATGACCGTTGGTGTGTTGCTTATTCATGATGGTTGAGGCACTGTTCAGCGTGCAGACGAGCGAGCCAGTTATTGCTGCGAACGACGAGATATTGCCCCAGATGCTGGCGTTAGTGCAGAACGAGTTGTACTAAGAGATGATAGAAGGTCGCTAGTCATCGAGGATGAATGACTAGGACATGTGGATCGTTCGCCTACCCCGATGCGAGGTCATCAGATAGATTGATTCCGGCTAGAGACGACTTCACGCGGAGACGTTGGGAGTCGACAGAGACGATCGAATGTCAGAAACCTATTATTCCAAGTTTAAAGTAGTCGGAAAGACATGCAGGCAATTCTATGGTCCCTCTAGAAGAATGAAACCCTAACTCGACTTAATGACCGTGTGAAAGCCTTTGAACCTTCTGGTTTGCGGCAGTTCTACGGCGCCATTAGTGAGGCTTGGGTTTGCCCTTCTACGGCTGGACCACCGATGCTGTGGTATGTACTCGATACTATTAAAATGTGCCCAAGATGTTGAGCTCTTGGGGGATTATGAGGTTTTGACGACTCGATCGGATGGCTCGACTTAATTCGGATGCTAGGTGGTGAGATGCATTTCTTGGGAGACTCCAGATATGAGGATAGCCGTTGGAGCTCAGTCCATGCAGCCACGACGAGACGAGTCCAAAGCAGACGACATTAGAGAAAAGTGGAGTAAGAGATTCGTACCAGATTTAGATGAGATGACATTCCACTCCGCCGACATCAGAGATGCGATGCGCATGCCGAGGCATGGTACTTGGACTTACCTTCCAGAAGGATTCGCGATGAGTATGCAGTCGTTCCAGAGCAAGATGCAGATATAGGAAAGGACAACGACTTCCGGACAGTTGGCAGAGACGAGACATGGAAGAGACCGTGAGCAGGATTCCTTCCAGGACACTGCTGCAATGATACTTGCACCCAGGATCAGATGTGTCACGTACATTCAGAGAGCCAGAGGCCGACGCCAGTAATATGCTGTCTTACGAGTGGTCGCGATGATTGACCAAGAGATGACCAGAGAAGTGCCAGAACGGAATCGTCCCCGTTAGCACACCTGACAGGGCCGATGAGCCGATGGACCGAAAGATTGGTAATTCACAGTGAAGACCTTGACCCAGGAGTGGTCATGGTTACGCACACCAGCAGGCCAGGGTTCATGATCATCGATGAGACGTCCCATTAGTGACCGCGACAGTTGGCCGAGATTCTTAGAAGATGCGCTTGAGCAGTACTATTCCGCCATTGTTGATTACGATGTTTTGGGTGATTTATTCGTATGATTTGATTTTGATGATTGAGGATTTACGATCTTTGCACAGTGTTGCACTTGATATCGTTTTCGTGCTTCAGTTTCACATGTTTGTGATTTTACGATTTTAAACAGTTGAGTTGGTTTTGTGCGTATGCATGCACACGATTTCGTTCCTGCACTCGGTATAGTTTATATATGATTGCAGTGTAGTGATACGCCTTTTGTGCACTTAGATGCACTGGACTTCGATTTCGATTGTGATACCCGATATTTGTTTTGTGCACCTTGTGCACCTGATTGATTTTGCGCACGTTCGGCGCTTGATATTGGATTTCATGATTTCGTGCACGATAGATGCACCTGATTTTGCTGTCAGGTACACATGTTGCCTACGACAGATGTTTCGTGCATACCCGATGCACTTAGATGTTGTTTCTGTGCGCATGTATGGCACATTCATGGATTTTGATTTCCGTGCGCACCAGACGCACGTAGCATTCATGTGCATATTTTGGGATTGATTTCGTATAGAGAAGTACGTTTTTATGATATTGCTATGTATTTTCGTACTGAGCAGGACTAGTCAGAGGACAGTACCTGAATATATTTTGCATGCATTGATAGTTATTGAAGGGACTTCTAAAAAGCGAGCTATAGCCTCAGTATTTACCTACGTGTCTGATATGACACGAAATGTTTAAAACAAGGAGACCCTTCTAAATTGTTTCCAAAACGGCGGAACGTACATTTCAAACAAAGGTATATATGTATATAGTTATTTTCTTATGATAGACGTCCGCCACTGTGCAGTGTTATACGCGTTGCACAGCGACTTAAAGAGATTTGGCATGCATTTCCTTCAGATACTTACAGATATAGATTCGATGTTTACATGTATAGTTTCGAGTTATATCATATTGGTTTGATTTAGATTTGGCATTGATGTCTTCTCCATGACTCCGATGATTGCGGGATGCTTGACGGAGTTTTGATTTGAGTTATATACTCATTTTTCAAGCGCATGCGCTGCGCTACGAATTGTTTTATGTAGTTACAATTTCGGAGCCCCGACGACTTGATGGTTTTTCTTAGATGTTTTAGTATTTGGGGGAGTTTGAATTTAAATTCGGGGACCGAATTTCTTTAAGGGGGGAAGATTGTAACGTTTTGAAAATCGTTTCGGTGAAATTTCGAAAAAATCGGTAAAATAAGGGGGTTTTCTGTAAAAAGTCAAAATACAAATATCTTATTATAAAAATTAAATATACATATTCTAGCTACGTAATTGCTATTATTTGGTGTTTATTGAGCCGTTGGTGAAATTTCAAATTTTCTGAAAAAAATATTATTTTATTATTATTTAAGCGGTCACTAATACATTTAATTAGGGAAAATTACAAATTGGAATGAGTTGAAAAAAATTTTGTGCATCATAAAACATTAAATAAAATTTTATCATGTGGTTTTTGGAACGAAATCATTTGCCAAAACGGTTTAGAAATTATTGAAGAAAAAAGGCTTTTTTTTAGCGTAAATGGATGTTTGGGGTATTATATTTATCATTTTTCATCACCCCACACCCGTACCCACATCCACACACTCCCATTTACTTCTCTCCTTGAAGAATTCAGCAGCCCCCATTTATTTTCCCCACTTGAATTTCAAAGGAAAGAAATGAAAGAAAAGAAAAGAAAATGGAGAAATGAGGTGGACCTTTGACCTTGAATTGACTTTGACTTTTTCCCCCACTTTCTCTACCTCCCTCTCTCTCCTCTCCCACTCCAATTCCAGCAGCCCCCCCTCCTACAGCAGCAGCAGCCCCCCAATTCCCTTCTCTTTTCTCTTCAAACTTCATCAAAAATTGCCTCAAATCCATCAAAAAAAATCCCAAAACCCAAATCCGACTCCTACCCATTTTAGCTTAGCCCGTATAGCATGGATCTTTGTGAAAAGAGAGCATTTTGGGAGGCCATGGATGCTTGTGGATCTTCAAATGTTTTTGGGTATAATTCTAAAACATTTTTGAGGATATATTATGATCATTGACCTAGGATTGCGTTATTTATGCGATTTCTGTGCGTACATATTTTTCTATTCACGAGTTGGCAACTCACCCCCGTTGTGCCCCAGTTTCTTGCAGGTTGCCGTACAGGTTTCATTACGGCTTTGCGGGCTCAGTTTCATTCGGGTGACTTGCTAGTAGGTGGGTTTTTCTTGTATCGTACCCATCATATTACCTTGTATAATATTATTCCGTTGTATCTAGTAAATTCCATCAACCAATCATGTATTTTTTGAGATAGAGACCAGTGTTGGTTATTCTTTCGACTTTAGAGTCGCTCGTTATATTTCTGGTGGTTTTGAGTTTCCTTTTGAGTTTTGATCCTCGCCGTTGGCGTTGTATATTATATTGTTTGTGTGGTTGTGACCGTCGATTGACGAAGAGCTAGCTCCCGCTTGGGGATGCCCTTTTCTTGATTTCGTATACTATTCATGTTGTATCCCGTTTGGGGGCCAGTATTTACAAAGGAGACTCTGCCGAAATTTTCAGTAAATTTTTGATGTTTTAAAAACCGCATAATTCGGCTTATGCTATTGAAATTACTTGTTTTAAGTTGGTTTTTCCTGCACTCTACTACTTTTCTTGGTTTGGATTTCTGGGTTTTCGGTTTACTTAGATTACGTACGTCTCGAGACGTTCGTAGTTTAAGTGCCGGTCATGTTCCGTACTTTCGGGTCGTGACACTATCCGACATGACAATCCGACTAAGCCATAATCAAGATATATATCCACAGAAACAAGTAACCGAAACAAGTGTGCAATCCCGTCTAATTGAGCATATAGCAATTAGACAACATTAAACAACACATCCATGCATGCAAACGAAGTCACGAAATTAGAATTCCAAAACACAATTAGCGCACATCCCAAATATACCAAGGGATCAAATACCAAGTGCACTAAACATTTAAAAATTCGAGTTTTGAGCCAATTCAGAAGTCCGAATCAAAACGAAACGTGCCCGAACCTTCGCGGGGAGTTAGGGCAAAAAATTAACGTTGAGTCGGAGGGCCTATAGGGGTACTCCACCCCGAGGCCAGTACGAGGTGGCCAGAGAGTGAGGTAGACCTGAAACTGCCTATGGGGGCAGTTTCGGGTCCCCACCCCCATGACCACTTAGTAGTGGTCTTGGGGAGTGGGCCTAGTCCTTAGGTCCCCCTCGGGTTCTCCCCGAGGAGCCTAAGCACCACCCTAAGTCTTCTCGGCTCAAACCGTGAGCTTGCGGGGTGTGCAAACATGTCAAAACTCAAAATTTCGGGACAGTTTTTTCGACAGTTTTCGATGTCCGAAAAAACGCGATTTCTAATATCGTAATTAGCTAGTTTAAGGTGTTTGGGAGGCTCTGATACCACTGTAGGGTTCCCCAGTTCCCGCGGCGCAGCGGAGGCGTTAATGGAGAACAAAAATTTCAAGCAAATACGAAGGAACCCCGAACCTAGAATCGATCCAAACGCCTAAACTAGCAAACCAAGTATGTAAAAATACGGAATACTACCTTCGACGTATGTCCACCCAATCGTAGAAGACCCTTCCAATCTTCGTGTATGCTGTCCGGATCGTGCTTGAGTGGTGACTTCCCCTGCCGAAGATGATCCACCAGAGGGAAACCGATCCAAACTCCGACTTCACCTAGTGAAGCGACCGACGCTCTAAGCTCGTTACAAATAGTGAGTGGGGATGTGGGAATATTTTCACTATCTTTTCTCTCTTTTCTAAGCTCATGTAAGCTGCCTAGATGGAGGAGGAGGAGGTGAAGAAGAAGAAGCCATGGAGAAAAATGGCTAAGTCTTCAAGTGAAGAAAAACCTAGCAACCATGGAAAAAGAATGGCTTGATTATTTGCAAACATCTAATAATAGTATTCACAAATGAAAATACTATATAATAACCAACCCATACCTCTCTACCATGCTACAAAACACCTCATCCTCCATCCCATTTTTGATTTTCTATAAAAAAAATCAAGAAATGAAATGTCCATCTTTTAGAACAAATTCCATATAAATACGGAATACAACCCGGTATACGTATCGAAATACATATACGTGTATTCGTACAAAAATACGAATAGCCAAAAAAGAGAAAATGAATAATGAAAAATAATACTAGAATATACATATTAAAATATATATATATATATATATATAAATTATTAAATCAAAATTTGATTTAATAATCCGGCTTAATCCTAACCCGCTAGTATTAACAACCGTCCGATTAAAGTCAGTATAGCCTGTACATGTATTTAATCAGACACCTTATATGCACCAACATACGTAATCTATATCATATCGCCTGAACCGGAAAAACTCTCTATGTGGGATTCTAAAGACTCGACAATACGCTGGCAGTGATTTACTCGATAAATCCAAAAACCATAAGCACGTCAACGACACTAGCTGCACGTAAAGACTGCCCAAGTATCTGTCGAAAGGGAGGTCAAAATTAAGTCCATCCGAACCCTACTGGACCTGAATGTGACAATCTTCATACAGACCGGTCTCTTCATCTGAGAGTATCGCATACCGGGTCTAGGGGATGGAAACATCAGACCCCGAATAACCCGATAAGTCGTGTCGGAGTCAAGCTCATCACCAACTGAGAAACTACTGAACTCATATCAGTAAATCTCATCTACGGTGGCCATGTATTTAGGGTGATAGCCTACCGAACGCAACATGGCATCGACTCCTAATACCAGGAGAGACGAATCTCCGACAATCGCTCACTGCTTCCATATGGCTTGGGACTGTACCCAACTAAAACCTATTTGCACTGCTCCTTTGAGCCGTGGTAGGGTAGTAATCAAAGTATAGTGGGAACTCATATGAGACAAATGACGATTTCAGGTCAAAAGACTAACCTTTACTAATGCCACTCGAGAACTTCCATCTGACGATAGATATAATTTCATCTAGAAGTTGTCTGCGAGTCCGTCCAGTATACTCACCTCTAGTGAGCACATGTATATTATCTCAGGTGACATAACACCAATGGCTTGTGAGACCAACCACCGCCCCTTATCGGGATCTCGAAACGTATACAATAGTCTACTCCGGAATATTGATGCCCAGTCTCGATACTCCCACGACTAGGGACATTTAAGAATATGCTTATAGACTACCCAGCTCTCACGTATATGATCGCCATCATAATGCTGATAGTCAAGCAAGAATCCTACGGGCTTCATCATTATGTATTAGCGACACATAATAAAAAGTAAAACGTGTACACATCAATGATAAAGATGAAGGGTTACCCTAGCGCCCCGGCCATCTCACGTGGCCAAATGCGGAACAAAAATTTTCTTGCGATTGAAACTTGGCGCTAGACTAAACCCTAAAACCAGATCTTTCCATAAAACTAACTAGCTACACTATGAGAGCTATCTACTATGATAGAAATCTCACCAAACGAACCAAGTCCTTCAGTCTTCGTTCTTCATCATATGCTCCAAGTGGCCTCCTTGAACTTGTTCGATCGCCAACTCCGGCTCCATCGGTCCTCCGGGATCGAGCTTGTTCTCCGGCCTTGCTTTGTCGTAGATGATCCACCTGAGGGGTATGATCCATGGCTCTAGCTCTTTGCTAAATATCAAAAGAGCAACTAGAGAACTTGGGATGCTAGTCCAAATAATCTAGGATGTAGTTTTGGAGCTCTAAGTGTGAAGCTATCTCTTTCTTGCCTCTTCACTTGATTCTCAACACATGAGAAGGTAGTGAAGAGGAAGAAGATGAAGGTGGAGGAAGCTAGAGAGGAGGGAGGATCTTGGAGAGAAAATGGAGCTCAAGAAAATAATGAGCAAGCATGAAATAGAAATTCACACACCTTGGTTTTGTGTATGAATTCTTTCAATAAACAATAGCAACCATACTTCAATAGTAAACCCAAAATGAATTATAAATTCATTTGTTCACTATTGAAGCATGGTTACTCCCATTCCTCCCTCACCTCTCACTTTTCACCTCATTTCCAATTATGAAATAAAAGGAAAAACCAAAATGAGGTGGCCACCTTCTAGAAGGAAAACTGTAATAAATACGGATTTCCGACTACAGTACAAATATACCGGCAATCAGATAAAAATCCGAATGCCCAAAAGAGATAGAAGAACACGAAGAACGTAATACTAGAATATATATATCGAAACACATATATGTAAATTATTAAATCAATACCTGATTTAATAATCCGGCTCAAACCCGAGCCGGCTAGTATTACAAACTGTCCGATCGAAAATCCGAGTACCAAGTACATCAATCGATCGAACCCAGCACGTATCCAATACGGATACTACATCGTTTTGCCTGGATCAGGGAAACCCTCTGTGTGGGACTCTAAAGACTCGACAGTACTCTGGCAGTAGGTATAACCACAAGCACGTCAGCGGCACTAGCTGTACGTAACGGCTGCCCAGGTACCTGTTGAAAAGGAAGGCCGACGAGCAAACTCATCCGGATCTCCTACTGAGCCTATCCTGTTTCGCCACGGCAGCGCCCCGGCCGTCTATCGGAGGCCAAAATGCGGAATCAAAAATTTTCCTTACTTGGAAACTGGCGCTACCGCGGACAATAAAAACCCGGATCGTTAACCATTAACCTATACTAGCAAATAAGAGAGGGGAAGAGAAGTACCGAGTGATCCGAGTCCTCCGGTCTTCTCGTCGTCGTCCCGATCTCCCGCGGATCCTCCGGTCGTCACATCCTTGCCGGAAGGGCACCACATCGTCTGCATCTTTTACGGGCTCCCACCTCAATACCGAGGCAACTCGGGCGCGAAGTTGGCTAACCGACACGCCCAAGATATGCTGTAGAACAGTGTAGTGTCTATGTCTCTTTGGGGTTATGTTGCCTTGATGGAGGAATCAAGATGATATGAACTTGGGGATTTTTGTGGCAATGGAAAATGATATGAATGATTAATTTTCCCACACCCTCACAAAATCAAATGAACCTCTCTCTCCTTCTCTCAAAATGGTGGCCGGCCAAAAAACATGCTAGGAAATGGTGGAGGAAAAGAATTTGTAGCAAGAAGGGAGGTGATGGTAGGAGAAGAGAAAAGGGTGACCATAAACAAACATTATCATCACAAACTTACATCAAACCCATATCCTTTCATATCACCATAAAAGCACCATTATGGATGAAAAACAAAAATGCTTATCATAATGAATACAAGTGCAAGAAACCCCTCCACAATGTGTTATTTGCAAACTTGCAAATAACCCCCACCATCGGAAAAGTCCGGCCGGGAAAGAACAAAGGAAAACCGGCCGGAACGGAATGCAAACTGGAAACTCCAGAAAACTGGTCCCGTAATAAATTACAGGAAAACCCCGATACTGTGCATACACACCCGCATCTGTATTCCGTCCGGATACAAATGCAATGAGACAAAATCTACACTGTACTAAACTAGGATCCGGCTTAAACCAAAGCCGGCTAGTAATATCCGTTCGATCCTGATCCGTGCAATACCACACGTATCTGATCGAACCCTGCCATATATCCATACGGCTACTAGTACGAACCGTCCGATCCTGATCCGTGCAATACCGCACGTATCTGATCGGACCCTGCCATATCTCCATACGGCCTCTACAGCGTTTCGCCCGAAAGCTTGAGTAACTGTAAGTGTGGTGGACTCTAAAGACTCGTCAATACAATGGCTGTGGATTTAACCACTAGCACGTCAGAGGTATAAGCCAATACGTGACGGGCCACCAGCTATTGACCAAAAGGGACGTCGATGAGCGAACTCATCCTGACACCCTACTGAGCCTGACAGTGACAATATCCGTACAGTCCGGTCCGTTCGTCTATGAGCATTGCATGGCGGGCCTAGGGGGTTGGTAAAAGTCAGACCCCCAAAAGCGGTACAAGTCGTGTCGGAGTGTAGCCCAGAACGCCCTGAGATACTACTGGAATACCTACCAGTAAATCTCCTGCCTCGGCCGAGGGCTTTGCGTAATGGCTCTCCTAGACACAGCGCGACCTCACCCCCAATACCGGGAGAGACGAACCCCTGAAGATCCGCTCACTGCCTCCATGTGGCTCGGGACTGCACCCAACTAAAACCTGTTTGCACGACTCCTTTGAGCCGTGGTAGGGTAGTAATCAAAGTACAGTGGGAACTCACACGAGACAAATGACGATCCCCAGGTCGATGAACTAACCTGTACACATGTCACCAGGGAACTGCTATCTGACGTCAGGTATAAGACCAACTAGCAGGTTCCCAGCGAGTCCTGTCCGGTGTACTCATAACCCAATGAGCACCTGTATACATCTTAGGTGAACCAACTGACACCAGTGGCTTGTGAGACCGGCCACCGCCCCTCGTCGGGGTCTCGACTGTATACACTAGTCTACTAATGGAGTATCGATGCCCTGTCTCGAAACTCCTACGACTAGGGACCTTTTAAGGATGTGCTTATAGACTACCAGCTCCCACGTATATGATCGCCATCATACTGCTGGTAGTCAAGCAAGAATCCTAGGGGCTCTATCAACGTGTAATAGCGACATGTCAGGTCACCTAAAGCAGTACACGATGATAAAGATAAACCAGATAGCATACTATCATCTCGAGTAAGACTGTCCTACCGGGATAGGTCCTCCCTCAATCATTGCAATCATGTGCCTGTGATCCAATAATTGACTCTGAGGGCACTATCTCCAACAATCTCCCACTTGCACTTAAGGCTAATTATTGCGATGTCGCATACTCACAGCCCGTGTGATACCGAACACCCAACTCCTCTACTAGTCAGTCGTACAAAGCCTGTTTGCGAAACTATTGCGTTCGAGGAATAGCCTCAGTGAGTGGATCCGCTGTGAAGTTTCTTTCAATGTCTCTCTATATCTCAAGTTCGCGGAGAAAGCCATCTCCCGAAATGATCAATACCTGTCTTGGAATGTCTGGATGTCTGATGGGACCTAGTTCATAAATGAACTCCAAATCCAAACTTCTTAGACTGTATCGTCAACTGAACTTAATCAGTATCCTGCGCCATGCCTCCCTCAGTATCTGCCTGGATCACCTGTCCAGAATACTGTCCCTCGTCAGAGGGAGAACTATAACTCTGACAACCTCCTTGTCGTCCATGTCACCTTGGAAGCCTGGAGTGATAACTGTCTCCTAAAAGAGGCAGCCGTTATCATATCCCTAGAACATTCACTTATGTTCTAAAACTGCTTCCGACTGTTCCTCCAGGATTGGATCAATATCAACTTATTGCATCTAGTGCAAGAACAACATCTGGTGTGGTACTTGACATCTCATGATTGACTCAATTGCCTAAGCAAGTGATTTGTCAATCATGCGTATCCCTTTCCCCTTTAGTCTGTAAGACACCTTTAGAGAGGGCGACTCCATCAACTGCAGGTACACTACCGTGCCAGGAGTCGTCCATTCTAAATACTCATAGAATGCTGTCAAGGTACCCAGATTGGGAAACTACCCAAATCTAGATCTAAAACCATAGATCAAGTAACCAGTATGTCTGATATAATGTCCAAGTCCCTTGTGGAGAAACCACTGTGTGACGACCAAAGTATAACCGATCGTAGTATAGGAATGTCACTTCTTACTGTATGTCATCCAAAACCCGGATATCACACCCTACTACCTTCTCAACAGATCCATCCCCTATTCTGATGACGTCAAACCTATGACTGTCATATCAGAAATAGATGATCTATCTCCGCTATATCTGCTTTAGTCTATAAATAGACATAAGCCTGATGTCCACCAATGCTTCCGCTGCTCCCACTGACTACGACAACCCTCTGGCAGAGTCATATAGACGTGCACTTCTAAAGCTAGTTTAGAACGACGCTATACTCATCCTCCTGCCGGGTCTCGCAGCCTGGAACAACAACAATGGCAAGTGTGGATAAACAAGAACTTCCCCGTCACCGTCCTTGAGGCTACCGGAGTACCTCTCGGGTGCCTGAAGTTACCCACCGTATCTGCGGAGTGGCCAATGGAATGTCAAATCAGATTGAATCTATAGGTTCCTTATCAAATCTTCAGTAATCGTTTGCGGTTCTGGAATCACTTCCAGTTCTACCATACTCCCACTACTGTTTTCTGAAAAATAACCATTTCCTTTTAAAATGTGGCGAGTTAAGAACAATATCTCTATTGATCTTCCAGATGGTAGAAAGTCAACCCTCGTCATAGCCTGGGTCAACCCACAAACAGCCATTACAGAAACGTGCCTTGAGTTGTCCAGCGACTGGTTTTAATCATAAGCCGGACAACTCCCGTACCTTAACATCGTTAAGATATGAACTGTTCTATATCCAATATAGAACCAGAGGCACTGATTTAAATGAACCAGATTCAAATCATGCATCTATCTCCAGTGCATGTCAACTAAATGGAAGGAGGCCAATCAGCGTTACTCAACTTAGGAATGCTTTCAATTATGAGTAACCTGAAAGAGAAGCAATTTCTCTTTATCATTACTATCAACTGAATACCATGCACAAGTATCTACATCTTTGATCACTTTGAAGAATCCCGATACTTGCTACACCTGGTTCTCTACTCTATTCAAATACCTATAACTCCTCAAAACTTAGACCCTGTGTTTCTACGAAACACATGTCTAAGAACTAGAGAAGTTAAAAGTAAACAGAATATAGTACGAGGACCAACCCCTCTGTCCTGATGGACCCTGGACGACATACATTACTCTGTATAAGTCCCTTAAGTCTGATAACTCATTCACTGTGTGTCGTAGGTTGAAAACTGTACTTATGGTTAAGAAGAATTACACCGTTGTTCAATACTCCTTACCTAACCATCCACTGATATAGGTAAATGTCAAAGACATAATTTCAAAAGGTATATCTCACTCTATAAAAATAGACGTACAGATATATCAATTTGAAATTGGTGCATAACAACGGATATTCAAAACCAAATATTTGCCGACCGGCAAACAACCCAGGTGACTTCCTCAAATATCACCGATTACAACGAATCCCGATATAATGAGGATGATCACCCAATTCCCAATAACTTACTCCCACTCATCATCTGTAAAACCATACAGATGTGAGAATCATACCTGGTAAATACATACCCTGGATTAAGTGTCTAATCGGGAAATCAGTTTTCTATTAACAGTACACAGTGAAACTGAAACATTGGAATGTTTCGTTGGGGTATCCTGGTATTCCTAGTAATGCCTCTTCCATTATCCAGATTCACAACTGTAACCGTATATCTCTTTGCCATCTCTCCAAATCCCTTTATATGTCTTTAGTCATTACCTTCTGTACACCCCTTTAGGCCAAATGGTTTTCTTCTTTCCCTACCGTTCGGCACCAGCCTATGGTTTGGAAGAAGACTATCCAAAAAGCATAAAGGGTGTACTGTCCTAATCCTAGGAGCACTCGCAACGCGAGAGAAGGTGAAGATAAAAGACACCTGAATGTACTTCATTCCTATTTCTCCTGAACTAGGATCCATCCCCGAACTGGAACAAGTTCCTTTCGAGTTCGTATATAACCATACGATGGATTATCCAATAAACTGGGATCTTCGTAGTAATACGGAGTGTCCAGGAGAAATACAAAGGTTATTTAGGATTGGCGAAGAAATACTTGGTTTGGTCGTGAATATCAGTCGCAATTTACTTTGCCCTCCTACTTATCCCTTGCTTTGTCTTAACTTAATACCTTCTGCACACCATCGTTATGCTAATTGGTTTTCTTCATTCCCCACCGTTCGGCACCAGCCTAAGGTTTGGAAGAAGACTATCCAATCTGCGTAATAGGTGTACTACTCCTAAGCCAAGGAGTACTCGCAACCTGAGAGAAGGTGAAAAGAAAAGACAACTGAATAGTCCTATCCGTTTTCTCCAGAACCGGAAACCATCCTCGAAGTCCTTCGAGTTCGTATATAACCATACGATGGTTTTGTCCAATGGAAGTGGACGTTCGTAGTAATACGGGGCGTCCTGGAGAAGAGGGTAAAAGTAGGAGTGGCAATGAGGTCTGCAACTCTGACAGTCCAAAAGCCAGTGTTAAGAAGGTTCGGTCAACTTGGTTACTGAGTCATAGTCTAGGGTCGGGTCAAAGGTCGCTGCCAAAGAGAGAGAGAAAAGAAACACTCAGCGTGCACTCTAACCTAGATCAGAATGGTTACCAATTTATCTAATCAGGAAACCTCCCACTGTAACCTCAAATTCTTCCCCAAACCTGAAAGAAGAATTAGTCGGGATCACCCGAGGAGTAAACTAACTCATCAGTGGGAATCGGGATCCAACTATCATTGCATGATAACGTGACGGAATCCACTCACGTCACCACACTCCAGAAGGTATGCGCATGCCTGGCAAGTTTCAGTTCTTTTGAAACTCCCGATGAGATTTTTACCCCTAGGACCCAAGTGACCTTGACACAGTCAACAAATCAAAGAGTCCTAGTCAAGTTCAGCCCGTCATTATCCTGGATTGCATTAAACCCACCCGTACGAGCCCTTGACACAGTCAACAAGGCCGCACGACTGTCCTAACCAATCCCATTAATATGCTGCAAACAAACACTACTTAGCTACCGCACACTACGCCTTGACACAGTCAACAAACGCAGCACGAATACTAAGTAATACTTGTAAGAAATGACGGAGGGCTACGACTGGTTTTTGGCGAAAAACCTTTAACGTAATGAACTTGATATCGTTGAAGGAACTGCATAACTTTTTAGAAAATATAGTGACGAAAACCTTTGCTAAAGAGGTCACTCCCGGTGAAGGGATCTCGGCTCTTTCCCCGTAGAATGAGGTGCAGGATATTCCAACTGAATACCACGATGCAAAGCAAAAGTAATCGGCTATAGTGAAGTTATTGCCCTGACGCAAACTTCTGTCCAAGGGGTCACTCCCGGTGAAGGGATCTCGGCCCTTGCCTCGTCGACTGAGGAGCAGGATATTCCAAATGAATACCACGATGCAAAACAAAAGTGAACGTCCTTGCAATAACAGCTTTTTGAAAAATGTTCCAACAACATCAGAATAGGTTTGTTTATCTTGCATTGATCCGAATCAACGCAGTCCCATCAAATGATCACACCACAAAGAACGAAAATATACTGACGTACGTATATGCCATCCGCATTTACCACTGGGTCCCGTCATCACCCGTTAGGTTAGCTAACTAACGGCAGAGCGGGGACTGGACTAGCGCGGATGAAAAACATATACAACATCTACTAATATATATACCAATATATAATTTTCGCTCAAGGCGTGATAAAAGTGCAACATCACAGAAATGTACAGCATCACAGAACAATACAGATATCTGGAAGCCCCGGGTTTCACAGAGCCGCTGCTGAAACCCGACGTTCCCCTGGTCGTGTGGATAGCCTGTGCAATGAAAACCTAGACCCCTACGGGCGCGGCAAGTCACCCGCCAAAACCTGAAGCGAGGCAGCCCCCTTCAGCTCCGTGAATGGACCACCCAGCACTTCACGGAATCCGGTAACCCGGGCACCCCTCCTGGGTCAACCTGTATCCCCTACGAGTGCGGCGAATAGCCCGCCAATTCCAGACTGAAGCCCCCTCCGTCTCAATGCCCTGAGATGCGGGCCCGTTGCCCTCTAGAACCCGGCTATCCGTGCACCCCTCCGCGGGGTAACCCTAGTACAGAAAGTAAAATATACATACAACGGGTACATCGACCGCAACCAGGTCGTGCCATAAAAGAATAATACAAACAGGCAGTGACGGCAGTCCACATGTCGGACGCTTGCCCCGCAATATCAAATGTACATAATACAACAAAACTGTACTAGCATTGCATCCAGGCTATCCCCCACGACCGATCCGCAACAACACAGCATAAACATAGAACATCAACGTGAAAGTCACGTTCGTAAATCCGTCTAACCGGGCTATAGCAGTTAGACAGGATTTACCGATCAAGTGACATTCACGGTCGCAGATATAATGTAATGAAATAATGTGTTTAAAATATCCAATCGATCAAAAAATTAACAAGTGGGCCCCCCAAGTAATACTGTAGCACTCACAGAAATTCTGGGCCCAAATTTAATATTCCAGAAACCCTATTTTAAGCCCAGAAGCCTACTGGAAAAATTCGACAGATCGATCACTCCAAACTTCGGCGGAACCGCGGCGACAAGGGGGTTTTCGCCGCGGTTCCGCGCTCCAATTGAAAGATCATCGTCTCGAATTTCTCTAGAATTCTTAGAACTTCCAGTACATCATTCTGCAATCACCTGAAAAATTTTTCGAGCCCGGAAAAAATCGACAGAAAACTGATGCATGCAAAAACGCGGTTTTTGGAATTTGGTCGATCGGATAAGTAAAACACATTAGAACAAGCTAGAAAAGGTTAATGGCGTGGCTCTGATACCATGTTTCGCCACGGCAGCGCCCCGGCCGTCTATCGGAGGCCAAAATGCGGAATCAAAAATTTTCCTTACTTGGAAACTGGCGCTACCGCGGACAATAAAAACCCGGATCGTTAACCATTAACCTATACTAGCAAATAAGAGAGGGGAAGAGAAGTACCGAGTGATCCGAGTCCTCCGGTCTTCTCGTCGTCGTCCCGATCTCCCGCGGATCCTCCGGTCGTCACATCCTTGCCGGAAGGGCACCACATCGTCTGCATCTTTTACGGGCTCCCACCTCAATACCGAGGCAACTCGGGCGCGAAGTTGGCTAACCGACACGCCCAAGATATGCTGTAGAACAGTGTAGTGTCTATGTCTCTTTGGGGTTATGTTGCCTTGATGGAGGAATCAAGATGATATGAACTTGGGGATTTTTGTGGCAATGGAAAATGATATGAATGATTAATTTTCCCACACCCTCACAAAATCAAATGAACCTCTCTCTCCTTCTCTCAAAATGGTGGCCGGCCAAAAAACATGCTAGGAAATGGTGGAGGAAAAGAATTTGTAGCAAGAAGGGAGGTGATGGTAGGAGAAGAGAAAAGGGTGACCATAAACAAACATTATCATCACAAACGTACATCAAACCCATATCCTTTCATATCACCATAAAAGCACCATTATGGATGAAAAACAAAAATGCTTAGCATAATGAATACAAGTGCAAGAAACCCCTCCACAATGTGTTATTTGCAAACTTGCAAATAACCCCCACCATCGGAAAAGTCCGGCCGGGAAAGAACAAAGGAAAACCGGCCGGAACGGAATGCAAACTGGCAACTCCAGAAAACTGGTCCCGTAATAAATTACAGGAAAACCCCGATACTGTGCATACACACCCGCATCTGTATTCCGTCCGGATATAAATGCAATGAGACAAAATCTACACTGTACTAAACTAGGATCCGGCTTAAACCAAAGCCGGCTAGTAATATCCGTTCGATCCTGATCCGTGCAATACCACACGTATCTGATCGAACCCTGCCATATATCCATACGGCTACTAGTACGAACCGTCCGATCCTGATCCGTGCAATACCGTACGTATCTGATCGGACCCTGCCATATCTCCATACGGCCTCTACAGCGTTTCGCCCGAAAGCTTGAGTAACTGTAAGTGTGGTGGACTCTAAAGACTCGTCAATACAATGACTGTGGATTTAACCACTAGCACGTCAGAGGTATAAGCCAATACGTGACGGGCCACCAGCTATTGACCAAAAGGGACGTCGATGAGCGAACTCATCCTGACACCCTACTGAGCCTGACAGTGACAATATCCGTACAGTCCGGTCCGTTCGTCTATGAGCATCGCATGGCGGGCCTAGGGGGTTGGTAAAAGTCAGACCCCCAAAAGCGGTACAAGTCGTGTCGGAGTGTAGCCCAGAACGCCCTGAGATACTACTGGAATACCTACCAGTAAATCTCCTGCCTCGGCCGAGGGCTTTGCGTAATGGCTCTCCTAGACACAGCGCGACCTCACCCCCAATACCGGGAGAGACGAACCCCTGAAGATCCGCTCACTGCCTCCATGTGGCTCGGGACTGCACCCAACTAAAACCTGTTTGCACGACTCCTTTGAGCCGTGGTAGGATAGTAATCAAAGTACAGTGGGAACTCACACGAGACAAATGACGATCCCCAGGTCGATGAACTAACCTGTACACATGTCACCAGGGAACTGCTATCTGACGTCAGGTATAAGACCAACTAGCAGGTTCCCAGCGAGTCCTGTCCGGTGTACTCATAACCCAATGAGCACCTGTATACATCTTAGGTGAACCAACTGACACCAGTGGCTTGTGAGATCGGCCACCGCCCCTCGTCGGGGTCTCGACTGTATACACTAGTCTACTAATGGAGTATCGATGCCCTGTCTCGAAACTCCTACGACTAGGGACCTTTTAAGGATGTGCTTATAGACTACCAGCTCCCACGTATATGATCGCCATCATACTGCTGGTAGTCAAGCAAGAATCCTAGGGGCTCTATCAACGTGTAATAGCGACATGTCAGGTCACCTAAAGCAGTACACGATGATAAAGATAAACCAGATAGCATACTATCATCTCGAGTAAGACTGTCCTACCGGGATAGGTCCTCCCTCAATCATTGCAATCACGTGCCTATGATCCAATAATTGACTCTGAAGGCACTATCTCCAACATATCCGTGACAATATCCGTACAGTCCGGTCTCTTCGTCAAAGAGTATCGCATACCGGGTCTAGGGGATGGTGAACGTCAGACCCTAACAACCTGATAAGTCATGCCGATGTGGCTCAGGACCAATCCGGGAAAACTACTGATCAGCCTATCAGTAGATCCCAACTGCCTTGGCCAAGGTCTTATGGTCCTGACCAATCGAATCACAGTGCGATATCGACTCCCTATACCGGGAGAGACGAATCCCCGACAATCGCTCACTGCCTCCATGTGGCTCGGGACTGAACCCAACCAAAACCTGTTTGTACGACTCAGTAGAGCCGTGGTAGGGTAGTGATCAAAGTTCAGTGGGAACTCACACGAGACAAATGCCGATCTCAGGTCCAAAGACTAACCTGTACACATGTCACCTGAGAACTTCCATCTGACGATAGGTATAGTACCATATGAAAGTTCTCAGTGAGTCCGTCCAGTGTACTCACACCCAGTGAGCACTTGTATACGATCTTAGGTGTATCAGACCAATGGCTGCGGGACCAACCATCCCCCGACGGGGTTAGAAACGTATACACCAGCCTACTTTGGAGTATCGGTGCCCAGTCTCGATACTCACACGACTAGGGACCATTTAAGGATGTACTTATGGACTACCCTGCTCCCACAAGTATGATCGCCATCACAACACAGGTAGTCAAGTAAAATCCTATGGGCTTTATCAACATGTAACCACAATATGTAATAATGAGTATGACATATGCCATGTTAAGATAAAGACAAACCACAATAGTATACTACCGTATCGAGTCTTTATCAATATGTGCAAACTGGATATAATAACAATAAATACACATATCCCGATAAAGACAAGTCAAATAATATACTATAAAACTGAGCAAGATTGTTCTGTACATACATATCCCTAGTATCCATATGTATACATATACAATACCGGCCTCTAGGGTATATACATCCAACAAAAGACAAACAAGATAGCATACTATCATTTCAAGTAAGATTGTTCTACCTGTATAGGTCCTCTCTCAATTATCATAATCGCATGCCTGCAATTACAATAATTGCCTTGAGGGCACTATATCCAACAGGGGATTTGTTTTATTTGAGGACAGACGTCTGCCCATCTTGTCTTCAGACGTCAGTCGTGTGTTTAAACTGCTTGTCCCCCCTTATTTTTGAGTTGTTTTTCCTTTGGCTATAAAAGGGTTTTGGGTTGGATTTTTCTTAGTATCACTTACTCAATTTCTTAAGCTTTTCTATTGCAAATATTCAAGTGATCTTTAAAAGAAAAATCCCACATCTTGTGAGAGAAAATGTGTTTTCATTTGCATTTCTATCATCTCTCACACACACATACACACAAGATAAAAATCTTCAATTGATTATCCATACTTGAAAGAGTATTAGAGAGTGAGCTTGAGAGAAACTCTTTTGAGAGTAATGTACTTCATTGTAAACCCCCTTCCTTCTTTGTGTTTGGAATCTTGAGTGCAAGATTGCCATTGTAAAAGAGGAGAGAATTTTTATAGAGAGAAGAGAGACGAGCTTATAAGGGAAGTGTTGCTCGTAGTGGCGAACAAAGTGTAGTCCTTTGAAGAGAAGTGTTGGTTAGGCCTTCACCGGAAGTGAGGTTGTGGGTCGCTTGCGGGCAATGCGTTTGTCTCCGAAAAGACGTGTTTAGTGGAACGGGCTCATACGCCTAAAGAAAGTGGACTAGGCGATCTCCCGAACCACTCTAAAATCGACTCGTGTTTGCATTTGCAATTTCTTATCTATCATTTGCTCATTAACTAAGAAATTACATTCTATCTCTATATGCTCATTACTCTTGCTTGATTGTAATTTATCACCTGCTTGTTATATGCTATAGTTTCACAATTGCTACTTGTGCTTAGCTCGTATCTATATTTGCTTATCTTTTGACTAAGTTTGTAATTCTTGTATGTTTAGCAAGTGTTGATAGTTTAGATTTTTTAATTTTGGGCATATCGATAGCATTGTCCTATTCAACCCCCTCTAGAACTATTTCAAGTAGACTTCTGAGTTATTTCAAATGGTATGATGTTGAATGATACCTTTGTTTTTATAGAATTCATAGAAATCTCCACCATAAAATTCTAATTCGTTATTCGTCCTTAGCCTCTTAATCTGCTTGCTTGTCTGCTTCTCAATTGATGTCTTCCATTGGTTAAACGTAAGAAATACATTACTCTCGTGCTTCAAGAAATAGACCCAAAGGTTTCTCGAAAAATCGTCAATGGAAGTAAGCAGATATTTTGCACCGCTTTCTTTGGAAGCAACTTGAGAGCATCCCCAAAGATCCGAATGGATATAGTAAAGAATACCTTTTTTGTCATGCACCCCCGAACTGACGCTAACTAGTTTCTGCCTCCCAAAAATGCAGTGCTCGCAAAATTCCACCTTCAATGTACTTTGACCACAAAGTATACCCTGCTTCGATAACTCGGCCATACCACTCTTACTCATATGCCCGAGCCTCCTATGCCATAATCTGGTAACATATGAATCTGACATAGATTTAGATGATGAAACTGCCGCCGACCCGGTAGTTGTCGAACCCTAAAACACATATAAGAACCCCGTTTTCAAGCCCTTCATAATGATAAGAGCATCTTTATTGACTTTCAAAACTTCACCTTCAGCGGATCACTTATAGACATTAACATCGAGTGTACCCAAAGAGATAAGATTCTTCTTCAAGTCAGGAACATGCATAACTTCCACTAATGTTCTCACAACGCCATTGTTTACCGCCGAAAGACCGGACCAAGACGCTGGGACATCTAGCCTGAATTTGGGGGCAAATGTTATTTTGACTTCTCCATCCACCTATTCGAAAATACCAATTTGATTTATGGCACCGTATTTGGATAGATGCATAATCTGAGGTTTGGATAATCTGAGGTTTGGATAGATGCGACCATTGTAACAGGCTTCATCAGATTCTCTCTCATTTGTGATGGGTTTATGATTATGGGGACGCTCTTCCATGCAGGTGCAAGACCCTGCAGTTAATTACATTATCGCATTGCGATAACCACTTTCTCTTTCTCCAGCAGTTCACTTCGTGTCATGTATTATTTTGTTTTTAAAGGTTGTTCGTGGATTGTATACGAAGACTATTTTATGTCGTCGCCCGTAAGGCATAGATCAGTCCAAATCCGTATATTTTTAGATTTGGATTTTTGAATATTTTGTTTGGCTTAAGGACTGTTAATCTAGTTTGAGATTAAGATCAACTTAAACGTATAACCATTTGGGCTCAATTTGTTTTAACTAAGGATATGTTAGTCTAGTTTGAGACTAAGATCAACTTAGCAACATTTTAAGGATCAATTTTTATTAAGATCCAACAACAGAGAATTTAGGCTCGGATGCTAGAAATTTCAGAGAGAGACTTTTAGCCAATTTGGACTTGGTCTGCTCAGTCTTTTCTTCTTTCTTTTTCTTTTATTCAAAAGTGCTAAGCACTTATTTGGGTTCTGCTTGCTCAACCCTTTTTCTTTCATGCTAAAGTGCTAAGCACTTATTTGGGGTTCTGGCGCTCGCATGTGTATCATGTAAAGCCTTTAGTCATGGGTGCTGTCCAATAAGTGCTAAGCACTTTAGTCATTTTGACTGAATATGAAGTGCTAAGCACTTTTGTATGGCGTCCACGTGAGGAGCACGTGCGGCGTTGCCCACTCAGTGCTAAGCACTCAGCCGTTTTGGCTGCATATGAAGTGCTAAGCACTTTTATATGGCGTCCGCGTGAGAAGCATGTGCGGCGCTGTCTCATTTATTTTGTTGGGCACCCATATGTATTTCACGTGTGGCGCTGGGCGCTGCCCAATCAGTGCTAAGCACTCAACCATTTTGGCTGGATATGAAGTGCTAAGCACTTTTACTCAGCGCTCACGTATATTTCATGTGAGGCGTTTGCCTTTTGTTTTGGGCGCCCACATGTTTTTCACGTGAGGCACCGAGTCCTTTGTTAGGGGCGCCCATATGGGAAGCACGTGAGGCGCTAATTTCTTTTCTTTTCTAGAGATTGAATCTCTGTTAATGGCATTTTGTCCATTAATGATCACCAAGATCTTTGTTTTGAAGATCTGGGATCAAGAACTAATTTTTTATGTTTTTTTCTTTTATAAGCACTAAGTTTCTTTTTAGGGTTAAACTCTGTTTTCAGAGAAATTAAATTCCCAGAACATAGGTTCTTTTTCTTTCTCATTCCTTTTAACCTAGTTCTTTTCCCCTAGGCTTTGAGTCTGAAGAACAGAATCTTCCCGATGAGAATTAAATTCTCAACTTGTGGGAAGATTTGCTTTGCAAATCTTAAATCAAAGGAAGAACTAAGTACTTGTATGAAGAGTTAAACCCTTGTTTCCATTTATACTAGGCAAGGGAGATATTTTGATCACTTCTTTTTCTTTTACCTCGAGATTTAAAGGGGGGAGATCTTCTTCTTCTTATGAGAATTAAAGAAATTTATGAGGTCAATCCTCTATATGAGACTTGAAGTCTCAGGTCCTTTATATAAGAGAGGTATGTTTCTTAATTAATTTGAGAAAATCTCTCTTTGAGAGATATCAATTGATTTAAATGGTCTCAAAGATTACTTGGGAAATTTTTGTAAGTCCATGCTACCTCTCCCGGTACTTTCGGGAATGCGAAATTTGGTAAAAAACGATTTTTACGGAGGTGGTAACATGGACCTAAAACCCGGATCTTGGTTAAACATCTATCTAACATCCTAACTATGAGTTTCTAGCTACTCGGTTAGGGGGTTATACCTTGCTTGTCTTGAACTCCTTCGTCTTCAAAGCTCCGATGGTGGTCCGATGGCTTCTTCTCGTCGTCTCCGTACGCCGAAGATAGATCCACCTGAAAGCTCCAACCTTTAGCTCCTTCTTCATTCTTTGAAGAAACTAGTTCACTTGGTTTGCTAAACCTAGTGAACTAGAATGAGTAGAGAAGAAATAGAATGGGATTTTATCTATGGTTCTTGATTCTCAACTCATGAGACAAGAGAACCATAGATCAAGAGAGAGAGCAAGAGGTTGAGGGTGAGAGCAAGAGGAGAGCTCAAGAACAAGAGAGAGAATGAGCAAGAAAGAATGAGGCTCTCTTTTGTCTTTCACCCTCTCATAATCCAAAGTGATCATAACTCATCATATCAAAAAAGTCTTATGTGATGGTTTGAAGCAACCATAACCATATCATTTCATGCACTCATTTTACACAAATGAGCAAGTAAACAAAAGTCTTTGCCATGAAATGATGGCTATGGTTATCATGATGGTCAACTAGTCAAGCCTAGTCAACCGGTCAACAAGTCAACAAAAGTCAACAAGTCAACAAAGTCAACAAGTCAACAAAAGTCAACAAGTCAACAACCATATCACCATAATACTTAATTAATATAATAGTTAATCACATATCATATTCTCATTAGGGTTGAGCATAAAGTCAAATAGTCAACGGTCAACTGTCAACAACCCTAATGAGAATCCGCTGCCTCTGCCTCCCTGTCAACTGTGCATACACACCCGCATCCGCGTTCCGAGGAACACGAATGCAAACTGGATAAATCCAATCCCATAAGGTACACTAGGATCTGGCTTAAACCAAAGCCCGCTAGTGTAAACTGTCCGGACTCTGTACGTGCACAAGTGCACGGATGTGACCGAACCCTGTCGCAAAACCATGCGACCTGTCGCAATACTATGCGACCTCTACTCTTTTGCCTAAAGGCGAAAAGCTTTCTGTGTGGGACTCTAAAGACTCGACACTACGCTGGCAGTGGGTTTAACCACAGACCGCAAGCGGCACTAGCTGTGCGTAACGGTCCCCAGGTAATGCCGACAAGAAGACCGACGAAGCGAAACCCATCTGAACTCCTACTGAGCCTGAGTGTGACATTCTCCGTACAGTCCGGTCTGTTCGTCTGATACATCTCATAGCGGGCCTAGGGGGCGGTAAACGTCAGTCCCCCAATAGCGGTACAAGTCGTGCCGGAGCGAAGCCCAAAACACCCTGAGATAACACTGGAAACCTACCAGTATATCTCGTTTGCCCTGGCCAGGGACTACTCGTGTAATGGCTCTCCTAGACACAACGCGATGTCAACCCCCAATACCGGGAGAGACGAATCCTGTCTAACCGTCACTGCCTCCAAGTGCTTCGGGACTGCACCCAACCACTACCTGTTTGCACGACTCCTTTGAGCCGTGGTAGGGTAGTGATCAAAGTACAGTGGGAACACACTCGAGGCGGAATGACAGTGTCAAGTCAGCGGACTAAGCTGTACTCATGTCACCTGGGAACTGATAACTGACGATAGGTATAATACCAACTAGTCAGTTCCCGACGAGTCCTGTCCAGTGTACCCGTAACCTAACGAGCACCCGCATACTATCTCAAGTACGACGTACTGACGGCTGTGGGACAGACCGTCTCCCACACTGGGATGAGAAGCGCATGCGCTGGTCTACTCCGAAGTATCGATGCCCTGTCTCGATAGTCCTGCGACCAGGGACCTGCATAAGGATGTGCTTATAGATTACCCAACCCCACTAGTGTGACGGCCATCACATCGCTGGTAATCAAGCAAAGATCCTAAGGGCTCTACTAATGTGTATAGGCGATATACAAAAATAAACACATGTACACATTGAAGTAGAAACAAACCAAGTAGCATACTACTATTTTGAGCAAGATTGTATATACAAGGTGAATATCCCAAGCATCCATTAAGTAATATACAAACTAGTATGATACAGTAATGGCCTCTAGGGCATATACACTAACAATCTCCCACTTGCACTAAGGCCATGTACTGGCGTATCGAAGACCTATCATCTCGATCAGCCGCTCGAACTGAGTCTGGGGCAGGGCCTTGGTGAATGGATCTGCAGTGTTATCTTCTGAAGCGACTCTCCGAACCTCGATCTCCTGGCGATCTACGATCTCCCTGATCAGGTGATACCGCCTTAAGATGTGCCTGGATTTCTGATGGGACCTGGGTTCCTTCGCTAAAGCTATAGCCCCGTTGTTGTCGCAATACAGAGGTATTGGATCAACAATGGACGGAACCACCTGAAGTTCTTTCAAGAACTTCCTCATCCAGACAACTTCTTTTGCGGCATCAGATGCAGCGATGTATTCCGCTTCCATCGTCGAGTCTGCAACGGTTTCTTGTTTGGAACTCTTCCAACACACCGCCCCTCCATTGAGGGTAAAGACAAAGCCCGACATGGACTTGGAATCATCCTTGTCACTCTGGAAGCTGGAGTCAGCAAAGGCCTCGATCTGGAGGTCTTTTCCGCCATACACCAAGAACATCTCCTTAGTCCTTCTTAGGTACTTGAGAATGTTCTTTACCGCTATCCAGTGTTTCTCCCCAGGGTTTGACTGATACCGGCTTACCACACTCAGTGCATAAGCTACATCCGGTCTGGTACACAACATCGCATACATTATAGAGCCTACCACAGAAGCGTAGGGTATAATAGACATGCGATCCCTCTCCAAATCAGTCTTGGGAGACATCTCTTTAGAGAGGGTGATCCCGTGACAAGCCGGTAGGTTACCGCGCTTGGAATCTTCCATACTGAATCTCTTCAGTATGGTGTCGATGTACCTGGACTGTGAAAGTCCTAATATCCTCTTGGATCTGTCACGGTAGATCCGGATACCCAGAATGTACGAGGCATCACCCAGGTCTTTCATGGAGAACCTGTGTGACAAGAACCCCTTGACAGATTGTAGCATAGGAATGTCATTTCCTATTAAGAGAATGTCATCCACGTATAAAACGAGGAATACTACAGTTCTCGCTACAAATCTACTATGGATGCATGGTTCATCTGGATTTTTGATAAAGCCAAATTCTTTGACCGTCTCATCAAAGCAGATGTTCCAACTCCGCGATGCCTGCTTTAGTCCATAGATGGACTTAAGCAACTTGCACACCTTTCCGCTGCTCCCACTCTGAATGAAACCCTCTGGCCGGTCCATATAGACACACTCCTCTAAATTTCCATTTAGAAAAGCTGTCTTTACGTCCATTTGCCAGATCTCATAATCGTGGAAGGCAGCAATGGCAAGAAGGATCCGAATGGATTTCAGCATGGCTACTGGAGAAAAGGTTTCGTCATAGTCCAAGCCAGGTCTTTGACGAAAACCCTTTGCTACCAGCCTAGCTTTATAGGTCTCAACCTGTCCATCTACACCAATCTTCCTTTTGAAGATCCACTTGCATCCTACGGGTTTTACCCCGTCTGGAGCAATGTCCAACGTCCATACCTTGTTGGTGTACATGGACTCCATTTCGGTCCGCATTGCATCCAGCCATTTCACTGAGTCAACGCTCTGAACGGCCTGCTGGAAGCTAGTAGGCTCATCATAATCTATGATGCAATCCTCTCTATCCCCGTCTATGAGAAAACCGCAGTATCTCTCGGGCGGATGAGACTGCCTACTACTCCTGCGGAGCTGCGTAGGAATGTCCTGTTCTGTTGAACCCTCTGGTTCCACTAACCTTTCAGTAATAGTCTGTGGTTCTGGAATTTCTTCCAGTTCCACTGCGCTCCCACTATTTTCCTTTTCCAAGAACTGGTGTTCTAGAAAGTGGGCATTACGAGAAACAAGGACTTTTTGTTCCTCTGCGTAGTAGAAAAGATACCCCCTGGTGTTCTTTGGGTATCCCACAAACTTGCACAGTACTGAGCGTGCCTCGAGTTTGTCCGCATGCTGCTTTTTGACAAAAGCTGGACATCCCCAGATCTTCAGATATTGAAGATAGGGTTTCTTCCCACTCCACATTTCATATGGGGTGGTAGGCACAGTCTTAGTCGGAACTCGGTTCAAAAGGTATGCAGCTGATTCTAGCGCATACCCCCAGAATGATCGCGGCAACTCAGCGTTACTCATCATGGACCGCACCATATCCAATAGGGTGCGGTTCCGTCTCTCCGATACACCGTTATGTTGCGGGGTGTATGGAGGAGTAAGCTGAGAGAGAATTCCGTTCTCTTTTAAATAGTCCAGGAACTCGGCACTCAAGTATTCTCCACCTCGATCCGATCTTAGAATCTTAATACTTTTGCCGGTCTGTTTCTCTACTTCATTCTTATACTCCTGGAATTTTCCAAAGGCCTCGGACTTATGTTTCATTAAGAAGACATAGCCGTACCTTGAGAAGTCATCCGTAAAAGTAATGAAGTAAGAATGTCCGCTTCGGGCATGTGTAGACATTGGACCGCACACGTCACTGTGTACGAGTCCCAAGAGCTCGCTCGCTCTTACTCCTTGTCCAGTAAACGGAGTCTTTGTCATCTTTCCTTTGAGACAAGATTGACAAGTGGCATACGATTGATATTCGAACGCATTCAAATATCCTTCTGTATGTAACTTAGTCAACCTTCTCTCATTGATGTGACCCAATCTACAATGCCATAAGAAAGTCTGATTCATTTCCGGAGACTTTCTTTTGTGTGTATTCTGGACATTAAAAATCTGTGGTTGGTTTAACACGTATATACCATTACTCAATGTACCTGACCCAATCAAAACTTGATTAAGGTGAATGTTTACAACATTACTTACAAACGCAAATTCATAACCTTCTTTAGAAACTAAAGATACAGAAATGATATTACAAGTTGCGTTGGGTACAAAAAAGCAATTACGCAAAACCAAAACATGTCCATCTGACATTCCCAGGTGATAGTCCCCCACGGCTTTAGCATCCATGCTAGCTCCGTTCGCAACTCTGAGGGTCATGTCACCTGCCTTCAAAACCCTACGGTTTCTCAACGCCTGCAAAGAATTACAGATATGAGATCCTGATCCGGTATCCAATACCCAGGAAGTAGAGTTTATTGAAAGACAGTTTTCAATAACATACACACCTGAAGCTGAAGCTGCAACCTGCTTCAATTCCTGTGTTCTGGCCTTCCAGGCCCTGCAATCATTTTTCCAGTGTCCTTTCTTATGACAATAGAAGCATTCTTCCTTATCCACAAGCTTCCCCGCTATCTTTGTTGCTTTTGCTTTTCCCTTTGTATCCACTTTACTAACACCGCCCCTTGGTTTGGCGGGGGCCTTCTTCTTCTTTCCCTTGGCTTTCGCCTTGGACCTAGAAGAAGATGATCCTCCTACAAACAAAGTGGATGTATCCCTACCTTTCTGTAGGGTGCCCTCTGCGCTCCTCAGCATGTTGAGGAGCTCTGAAAGTTCAACCTCTTTTTCTTGTAAGTTGAAGTTCAGTATAAACTGGGCGTAAGTGGAAGGAAGGGACTGGAGAACTATATCCGTATATAGCTCACTCTCCAATGTGATCCTTAGGTCAGCGAGCTCCTCAATGTAGCCGATCATCTTTAGCACGTGCTCGGCTACTGATGATCCGACGGCCATTCTTGTCGAAAATAACTTTTTCGACGCTTCGTATCTTGCGATACGAGATTGCTCTCCATACAGTTCTTTTGTATGAAGCAATATGGATTCCATGTCCATATTCTCATGCCTCCTCTGATGTTCGTTGTCCATCGAGGCAAGCAGGAGGCATTTGGCCTTCGCGCTATCAATCTCCCAAGTCTTACGGATTTCCTTATCCGCGACGCTGGAAGTTGGACCAGGGACAGGGGGAGCTTTGGTGGTAAGAAGATACCCCAGCTTGTCGTAAGTGATTGCTATCTTGACATTCCTGAGCCAATCTTTGTAGTTTGGCCCTGTCAGTTTGTTTTTATCTAGGAGTAACTTAAGTCCAGTCATGTTGATTGGTCGCTGCAATTAGGAGAGAGAAGAAGAAACACTCAGCATGATGCTCTTGCAAGTTTAGAGTGGTTTTTAGTTTGTCTAAACAGGATGGCTCCCACTGTTTCTCGAATCCCTCCTCAAACCATAAAGGAAGAATTAGCCGGGATCAATCCCACCGCACAATACTTGCTTAACCGTTCAGCCAGGCCGGTGTCGGTACTTCGAGGGAGGTTTTCCAACGCTTTCGCGAAGTTCCTTAATTAAAGAACCTCTTTTCCCTGGGGGCGTAGCCCCGCTAACACCTTTCTAGGCACCTACTAGGTTTATAGCATTGATCGATTAGTGAGAAATTTCCCGAGGAGTAGCATATACTCACAGTAGGATCGGGATCCAAATATCATTGCGTGACGAAACTGAAGGAATCCTACCAGAATCATCACACTCCAAATGGTATGCAAATCTAGCAAGTTTCAGTACTTATGAAACTCCCGATGTGGATTTTTGCCCCATGCTCTTATGACCTTGACTTTGGCCAACAAATCATAAGTCACATGTCAAGTTCTGCCCGTCGTTCTCCAGGTTAATTTGAATCCACCCGCACCTACCCTTGACTTTGGCCAACAAGGCAGTACGACTGTTCCAAACCAACTCATCTATCTATGCTGCACATGAATACCCAATAGCTTCCAATCACTGTGCCTTGACTTTGGCCAACAAACACAGCTTGAATACTATTGACTATTCATGTGAAACGACGGAGGGCTACGGATGGTTTTGGCAAAACCGTGAACGTAGTGAACTTGATTTGGTCGATGGAACGAGATAGCTTTTAAAAAGAGTGGCTCAAGCTCCGCATTTAAAAGTTGTTTTGAAAAGAACCGAGTGGTTTTTCGAAAGTGTTCCAACGACTTTAACTTGGTTTATTATCTTGCATTAGTTCTTTTAATGCGTGATATTCTTGCATTAGTTCTTTTAATGCATCCCATCATTTAATCCTACCATTGCAGAAAACAACCAAAATATGACGTACGCTTATGCCATTCGCATTCGCCACGGGGCCCCGTCATTACCCGTTAGGTTACTTAACTAACGACAGAGCGGGGGCTGGGCTAGCGCGGCTGTAAAACATAAGCAACGCCTAAATAATATCATATATAGATATACTGCAATGATAAACATTTCAGATCACAGATGAATACATTGGATATACTAGGAATCTGTAATTCGTACGAGCCTGTAACGAAAGACAAATTACACGGTCGCGGTGAATAGCCAAATACCCCACCCAAGACCCCTACGGGTGCGGCAAACTACCCACCAAGTACCCGAAGCGTAGTAACCTCCCTCATCTCCTATGAGTAAGCCACTCGACACTTCGGCATACCCGGTAGTTTGTGCACCCCCTCCATGGGCCTATCCTAGGAGCAAAAACAGTAAAAAGAAATTATACAATGACGGCTACAACCCCGACCCGGTTGTGCGGCCATACAAATAATTATTACATCAATTTACAAATTTACATGAATTGAAAGAAAAGAAAACTCTCGTCTCACAACCCCCGGCTATTCACCCGCGACAATCCAACATATTCATATACACATTCCAGCACATTACAGATCACAGATTTGTATAACCCCCACTAATCGACATATAGCGATAAGTAGACGTTTAATACAAATATCACATTACAGAAAAACCCGTTAGCTCAAGTCTTTTAGAAGTTCGATCAAAAATACGGATTTTCGGGACCCCAAAATAAAATTTTCGTTCTGGAAAATCTGGGTTGAAAATATATATACCAAAAATCCCAAAATACCCCCACTAGTAAACTGCAAAAAAGAAAACCCCTGACCGAGTCAACTCGGCCGCGTTTCCGCGGCGGGAGCGTGCTCCCGCCGCGGAAACGCGGCGCTTTGATCGAGTCAGGGGCCCAAAATTTTGCAGTTTCTTTAAAAAAGCCTGAGTCGATTTTTGGTGTATTTCAAAAAAAGTTTTCCAGCACTTTTAAAATCGACAGAAAGTTTAAAATTCCGGGGTTCGTTTCGGGACTTTTGCGTTGATCGATCTTCTAGATACTTGCTAACATGTTAGATAGAGTTTAACTAGGCTCTGATACCACTGTAAGTCCATGCTACCTCTCCCGGTACTTTCGGGAATGCGGAATTTGGTAAAAAACGATTTTTACGGAGGTGGTAACATGGACCTAAAACCCGGATCTTGGTTAAACATCTATCTAACATCCTAACTATGAGTTTCTAGCTACTCGGTTAGGGGGTTATACCTTGCTTGTCTTGAACTCCTTCGTCTTCAAAGCTCCGATGGTGGTTCGATGGCTTCTTCTCGTCGTCTCCGTACGCCGAAGATAGATCCACCTGAAAGCTCCAACCTTTAGCTCCTTCTTCGTTCTTTGAAGAAACTAGTTCACTTGGTTTGCTAAACCTAGTGAACTAGAATGAGTAGAGAAGAAATAGAATGGGATTTTATCTATGGTTCTTGATTCTCAACTCATGAGACAAGAGAACCATAGATCAAGAGAGAGAGCAAGAGGTTGAGGGGGAGAGCAAGAGGAGAGCTCAAGAACAAGAGAGAGAATGAGCAAGAAAGAATGATGCTCTCTTTTGTCTTTCACCCTCTCATAATCCAAAGTGATCATAACTCATCATATCAAAAAAGTCTTATGTGATGGTTTGAAGCAACCATAACCATATCATTTCATGCACTCATTTTACACAAATGAGCAAGTAAACAAAAGTCTTTGCCATGAAATGATGGCTATGGTTATCATGATGGTCAACTAGTCAAGCCTAGTCAACCGGTCAACAAGTCAACAAAAGTCAACAAGTCAACAAAGTCAACAAGTCAACAAAAGTCAACAAGTCAACAACCATATCACCATAATACTTAATTAATATAATAGTTAATCACATATCATATTCTCATTAGGGTTGAGCATAAAGTCAAATAGTCAACGGTCAACTGTCAACAACCCTAATGAGAATCCGCTGCCTCTGCCTCCCTGTCAACTGTGCATACACACCCGCATCCGCGTTCCGAGGAACACGAATGCAAACTGGATAAATCCAATCCCATAAGGTACACTAGGATCTGGCTTAAACCAAAGCCCGCTAGTGTAAACTGTCCGGACACTGTACGTGCACAAGTGCACGGATGTGACCGAACCCTGTCGCAAAACCATGCGACCTGTCGCAATACTATGCGACCTCTACTCTTTTGCCTAAAGGCGAAAAGCTTTCTGTATGGGACTCTAAAGACTCGACACTACGCTGGCAGTGGGTTTAACCACAGACCGCAAGCGGCACTAGCTGTGCGTAACGGTCCCCAGGTAATGCCGACAAGAAGACCGACGAGGCGAAACCCATCTGAACTCCTACTAAGCCTGAGTGTGACATTCTCCGTACAGTCCGGTCTGTTCGTCTGATACATCGCATGGCGGGCCTAGGGGGCGGTAAACGTCTGTCCCCCAATAGCGGTACAAGTCGTGCCGGAGCGAAGCCCAAAACACCCTGAGATAACACTGGAAACCTACCAGTATATCTCGTTTGCCCTGGCCAGGGACTACTCGTGTAATGGCTCTCCTAGACACAACGCGATGTCAACCCCCAATACCGGGAGAGACGAATCCTGTCTAACCGTCACTGCCTCCAAGTGCTTCGGGACTGCACCCAACCACTACCTGTTTGCACGACTCCTTTGAGCCGTGGTAGGGTAGTGATCAAAGTACAGTGGGAACACACTCGAGGCGGAATGACAGTGTCAAGTCAGCGGACTAAGCTGTACTCATGTCACCTGGGAACTGATAACTGACGATAGGTATAACACCAACTAGTCAGTTCCCGACGAGTCCTGTCCAGTGTACCCGTAACCTAACGAGCACCCGCATACTATCTCAAGTACGACGTACTGACGGCTGTGGGACAGACCGTCTCCCACACTGGGATGAGAAGCGCATGCGCTGGTCTACTCCGGAGTATCGATGCCCTGTCTCGATAGTCCTGCGACCAGGGACCTGCATAAGGATGTACTTATAGATTACCCAGCCCCACTAGTGTGACGGCCATCACATCGCTGGTAATCAAGCAAAGATCCTAAGGGCTCTACTAATGTGTATAGGCGATATAAAAAAATAAACACATGTACACATTGAAGTAGAAACAAACCAAGTAGCATACTACTATTTTGAGCAAGATTGTATATACAAGGTGAATATCCCAAGCATCCATTAAGTAATATACAAACTAGTATGATACAGTAATGGCCTCTAGGGCATATACACTAACAATTTTATCCACCGTTGGATCTTTGATCCAAGAATTTCTGTTTTACAGAATATATTTTCTTGTGTTTAACAAGATCGGGGAAATATTTTCCCATAAATAGAATTTTTTCTGTTAAACGGTGATTTTTAATCACCATTGGATTTTTGATCTAAGGGCTCTATGTTTTACAGAGAACAATCTTTCTTTGCTTGGAAAGATTGGGGAAATATATTCTCAAAATAGAATATAATTCTATCATTGGATCTTTGATCCAATCGATAATATTTTTCTCACTTGGAAAGATTAGGAATATATTTTCTCCTAGTAGAATTTAATTCTATTATTTGAAGATTTATCACTATTGGATCTTTAATCCAATGGTTCTGTTTAACATAGAATATCCCAGATTTTAGGGAAATATACCCCATGTAGAATTTAATTCTACCTGCTTTTAATTTGGTCGCCGGCACTCACGTGTTGTGCACGTGGGTGCTACTTAAGAAAATAATTCTTATATATGATAGCGCTCCTGTATTTTACACATTGGCACCCACGTGAACTTCACGTGCAGCGCCACCATAGGATTTAATCCTATAGGAAGTTGGCTCTAGCGCTCTCATAGGGAGCACGTGTGGCGCTACCTTATTAGAATTTAACAGAGCTTAGCTCTTTTAATTTTATGTTTAATTATTAGGGGAACAAACGCCCCCACTGTTCTTCTCACGTAGCTTACACGTGAGTACAACAATGTCACTTTTACCATCGTTGGATCTCCTAGAAAGTTGAACCATTCTCCCCACGTCTTATAAATAAGGCCTTAGGCCTTTGAGATAACTGCTATCTGTTCATCTTCTTTCTTCAGAGAATTTAATTCTCATTTCTCATAGCTTAGAACTCTGTCTGTCATGCCCCGCTTCCCAGTGTACGGGTAAGGAGACGCGACGAGGCCCGCGACGTATTTACTCAGAAGTAAACATGTTAAGAGTAAATAAGCAATATAATAAATGTACACAAGTAATGACAAAAGATATAAATCAACAACAACTTTTTATTGATTAAACATTCTTTACAATACAACTGGAAAGTAAATACAATACTGGAAAGCAATGCCTAAACAATGGCATGAACTGAAAGTAAAAGTATATACAAGTGAACTAGACCTCTGGGTCCTCAATGAACTGCTCCAAATCGTCCTGGCTGGGCTCGATCTCCAGAGAATCGGGTCTTCCTGACAACATTCAAAAGAAAGAAGAGAAAAGAAATGTCGTCAGCGAACAATCGCTCGGTAAGTCCCAAAAGAGATGGAGAAAATAGAATGGATAATTAAAGAGAATATAACCGTATAATATATGTTTGTTATGCTAACGTAGTTATTTCTAACTTGGTACAGAATATACCAGTGTATACGAGAGGAGTCCAACTTGCTCCGTGCACTAAGGTATATGGAGTACAAGGCCTTGTCAAAACTCACGGGACAACGACAATGGATGTTTAGATTAGGTGTATTATAGTGACCATCATCATGCCACTTTTAAAACATTCTGTACCAGTCTACCCCTTTAAAAACCACGTAATGTATTTTATATTGATTTTAATGATTTGTTGTATAAGACTTGCCGAGACCATGGTATAAATTGTTCATGTAAACAGATAAGGATATAAACGAATAGTCATGTTGTCAAGTCAATATATATCCATGGTTCGGTCAAATCAAGTCATGATGATATTTGATAGTATTATGGTATTCATGTTCAAGTTCCAGTATATATATGGATTCATGTTGTATTGGAGTTATATTTGAATTGTATTCATGTATGGATTGTATTCAGATTAGACTGAGACTCTGTCTGAATCAGACACTTAAACAGAATTGGATTCCTGAATTAGGTTTTGGAGTTATTGGTAATTGCTGCATATGAACGGCAGGATTTATGACTTTTTCCAAGACAATTACCATTGATAACCCCGTTTTAGTTTTCTACCTTAAATAAGCAAGCACCCACTTTCTCCGGCTCCCTGAGGCTTAAGAGAATTGGTCCCGCTTAAACCTATATTTACTAGGGTTCTTAATGTAAATTAATATAACTTGAGAGGGTTTTATGAAAGATAGTTTTAGTACACTTTCAAAATAAACCTCAAGTATTTATTTCTCATATTTAGGGATTTTATGGATGTAATTTTTAAAAGTGAGGTATTCTAGTGAATAAATACCCAGCTTGAATAATATATGGTATTTTTGTGTAATTTTGACTTGTATGGATTTTTGATGGTATTTTCATGAAACTTGTGATTCTTTTTTTTTGTTTGGAAAACGTGGAAATTATTATATATTTAAAATAGATGATTTGATAATATTTATATATAATTATAAAAAAATATTTATTAATAGAAAATCACGTTATTCTTAAAAATTGCACTAAAAATTCTATCAAGATCGGATGCTCCGTGAGGAGGTCTGCATCTCGCTCTACTAGTCTCGAGATTGTGCGATAACCCGCACCATCGCTATTGGGTTCCCCAAAATGGGTTGTAGAGGCTTAATTGCAAGGAATGTAAATAATACAAATTTAAAGAATACGGTTTTGAATAGTTTATGGTATTTTAATGTAACAGTAGTACTTGTCCCAAAAATATTGTTAAAAAGAAATCATGCTATGTCAAGATGCGTGTTGTGAGAGGTAGGTCATTACCTCGTAAGATTTTCCTAAAGGTACTACAAGCAAATATGATAAAAGATGTCGTATGTAAAGTTTGTGGTATTTAAACGTAAAAGTGCAATAAAAGTGGTTTTATATGGAGTTTTGAATTAAAACTTGTTTCTAATTATTGTTTAATATTTAAGAAGTAAAGTACAATGATTTAGATAGATAGTTCATAAGAAAAATTGTTAGTTTAAGAAGTTTTAGAAATGAATGTCGGTATAACTCCACTTACCGACATCATTGAAAAGAAAAAGTTTTGAGAGGTGAAAAGAAGAGAGTAGAGGGGACTTACAAGATGAAATGAGAGAGGGGAGGTTGAGGAAGGATTTGGAAGCTTCGTGGAGTTGCGGGGTCGCCGGAATCGTCTTGAATCGTCGCCGGAACTTGACCTTGGGCTGACTCCACTTATACACTTTTTTGACTTGGAAAAATTTGAGAATTTTTGATAATGGATTTCAGAATGAAGAAGCCAGGATATGATGTGGTATTTATAGGAGAAATTTGAGTTTTGAGGATTAAAGAAAGGAATTAAAAATGCATTTAAAATTTTGATTTAAAGCTTTTTTTTTAATTCTCTGGATAATTGTAGGGAAAACAAACAGACTAGGATTAGTGAGGGTAGGCCAAGGGGTTAAGGTTAAAAAATTTGGAGCATTCCCGACGGGCAAGCCCGGCGGCACCGGCCTAAGGGGATTCTTCGCCTGTTGATTGGAAGAGGAGTGGGGTGGGATTTGTGCCATATGTCAGGGTCTGTTCATATAACATATTCCACATGTTTATTTAATCTGACTTTTCATTTTTACGTGTATTGCACATGTAAACTTTTGGGCATCCAAAAAGTTTAAAAGAAAATTCATTAAAAATAATATATGGCTTAGGGGATTTGAACACAGGGACTATGTCACAGCAGTGCAAGGCTTTACCAATGAGCTACAAGTTGTTTCTTGCTGTTCAAAAACAAATTAAATTTATAACTTATGCTCAGGCTTACAAATACTCTATTCTGTACATCAACTTAAAAAAATTGTACATTAAAACAAAGTAGTTACATTCTACCCCCCTTATAAAAATTTCGTCCTCGAAATTTATAATTATTTAAGGACTAATTTACAAACAAGAAAGGGTATCTTGCACGCATGTTGTCTTCACGTTCCCATGTTGATTCTCCTAGTGAATCTTTTCTCCACATCACTCGGACCAAATTTACTTTCTTGTTCCTAAGTGACTTTATCTTTCTGTCCAGTATCTCAACAGGTTATTACTCACAAGATAAATTTGTCTGTACAGTAAGTTCGAAGTGATCAAGAATGTGATAGGGGTCACTCAGATACCTTCGGAGCTGAGATATGTGGAACACATTTTGTACTTCTTCCAATGAGGGTGGAAGGGCCAAACGGTATGCCACTTCTCCTACTCGTTCGAGTATGTCGAACGGTCCATTGAATCTCGGACTGAGCTTACCCCTCTTTCCAAAGCGAATCACTCCACGGTTTGGATAGAACTTTAAAAACACATGATCTCCCGGTTGGAAATCCAGATGTCGGTGCTTTGTATCAGCCCAGTGCTTCTGTCTGTCTTGGGCTATGTGCATTCTTTCCCTGATCGTGCGAACTACATCCACAGTCGCCACGATCATTTCAAGTCCAAGGAGTTCCCTATCTCCGATGTCGTCCCAATTTAATGGTGAACAACACTTCCTTCCATAAAGAGCTGCAAAGGGTGCCATTCCAATACTCGCCTGGTAGCTATTGTTGTATGAAAACTCCACAAGATGTAGGTGATCTTCCCACGATCCTCCAAAGCCTAACATACACGCTCTTAGAATATCTTCAAGGATCTGAATCGTTCGCTTAGACTGACCATCTATTTATGGATGATAAGCTATGTTGAAGTCCAGACTCATTCCCAAGCTAGCCTGCAGACTCTGCCAAAACTGCGATCGGAATCTGGTGTCACGATCGGAGACAATGCAAAGCGGTACTTCATGTAATCTCACAATCTCTTGCATGAATTCATGGGTATCAGAAATAGTACACTATGAAGAGGTAATCTTACTTAGATTCAGACTTACTTCCATGTACTTCTTTGCTAGTGTCTCGGTAGATTGGCCAACTCGAAATGGGATGAAGTGAGCCGACTTTGTGAGCCGATCCACAATAACCCATACCGCAACGTTACCTTTCGTGCTGCAAAGAAGCGCAGTCACGAAGTCCATGGTGATGTGTTGCCACTTCCATGGGGAGAAGCACTGGATAGCAGTGAAGAACATTCTCAAGTATCTGAGAAGGACTAAGGAAATGTTCTTGGTTTACGGCGGAAAAGACCTCCGGATCGAGGACTTTGCTGACTCCAGCTTCTAGAGTGACAAGGATGACTCCAAATACATGTCTGGTTATGTCTTTACCCTCAATGGAGGGGCGGTCTGTTGGAAGAGTTCCAAACAGGAAACCGTTGCTGACTCGACGATGGAAGCGGAGTATATCGTAGCTTCTGATGCCGCAAAAGAAGTAGTCTGTATGAGGAAGTTCTTAACAGAACTTCAGGTGGTTCCGTCCATTGTTGATCCAATACCTCTATATTGTGACAACAACGGGGCTATAGCTTTAGCGAAGGAACCCAGGTCCCATCAGAAGTCCAGACACATCTTGAGGCGGTATCACCTGATCAGGGAGATTGTGGATCGCCGGGAGATCGAGGTTCGGAGGGTTTCTACAAAGGATACAACTGCAGATCCATTCACAAAGGCCATCCTTCAGACGCAGTTCGAGAGGCTATTCAAGATGATAGGTCTGCGATATGCCAGCACATGGCCTTAGTGCATGTGGGAGATTGTTAGTGTGATATACCCTAGAGGCCATTATTGTATAGTACTAGTTTGTATATTACATTTTGGAAGCTTGCGATATATACACGGATTTATAACAGTCTTGCTCAAGATGGTAGTATGCTACTTGGTTTGTATCTATCTTAATATGTGTATATGTTTCTTTTAACGTATCGCTAATACATATTGATAGAGGCTTTAGGATCTTTGCTTGACTACCAGTATTGTGATGACAGTCACACTTGTGGGGGTTGGGTAGTTTACAAGCACATCCTTATACAGGTCCCTAGTTGTAGGATTATCGAGATAGGGCATCGATACACCAGAGTAGACTAGTGTATATGCTTCTCATCCTATGAGGGGAGATGGTTTGTCCCACAGCCATCAGTACGTCATACTGGAGATAGTATGCAGGTGCTCGTTAGGTTACGAGTACACTGGACAGGACTCGCTGGGAACTGTTGGTTGGTACTATACCTATCGTCAGTTAGCGGCTCCTAGGTGACATGAGTATAGCTTAGTCCGTTGAGTTGACCCTGCTGCTTCACCTCAAATGTGTTCCCACTGTTCTTAGATTACTACCCTACCACGGTTCTATTGAGTCGTGCAAACAGGTAGTAGTTGGGTGCAATTCCGAAGCACTTGGAGGCAATGGCGGTTAGATAGAATTCGTCTCTCCCGGTATTGGGGGGTGATATCGCGCTGTGTTTGGAGAGCCATTACACAAAGTCCCTGGCCAAGGCAAGCGAGATTTACTGGTAGGTACTCCAGTTGTTTCTCAGGGTGTTTTGGACTACACTCCGACATGACTTATAACGCTATTAGGAGACTGACGTTTACCACCCCCTAGGCCCTATGTGTGATACTCTTAGACGAAAAGACCAGACTGTACGGAGATTATCACATTCAGGCTCAGTAGGAGTTCGGATGGGTTTTCTTCATCGACCTTCTTATCGACATCTACCTGGAGACCGTTACGTACAGCTAGTACCGCTTGCGGCCTATGGTTAAACCCACTATCAACATAGTGTCGAGTCTTTAGAGTCCCACACAGAGGGTTGTTCACCTTTGGACGAAACGCACTAGAGGTCGTATGGTTTTACGACGGGGTTCGTTCACATACGCGTACTTGTGCGTGTTTGGTGTTCGGGAAGTTGATACTAGTGGGCTTTAGTTTAAGCCATATCCTAGTATTTTATTTTGGGTTAGTTCAGTCTCATTGTATTCGTGTTCTTCGGAACACGGATGCGTGTATGTATATACAGTTGACAGAAGCAGAGAAGGAGACACCTCATTAGGATTTTGACCATTGACTTGATTAAAACCATTATGAGGTGGAGGAAATTAATTATTAATTTTTATTAGAGATAATTGTGTTATGGATAATTTGGTTTGACCATTTGACCATGTTGACCATTGTTGACTTAGATATTTTGTTGAGCAAAAGATATTTTGTTTAGCATTAATTGTGACATGATAATGGTCAAATCAACATCAACCATGACAATTATCTAAATAAAACTTATTATTCTTTTTCCTAATTTGAGAGCTCACTCCTCATTTTATCAAGTAGACACACACTCTCTCTCGTGGTTGCTCTCTCATCTTCCTCTCTCAAAGCCCTAAGTCTTTCATGAGTTGAAAATCAAGGGCCATTAAAACAAAACCACCAAAATCCTTCTCTACTCACTCTAGGGTTCTTAGTTTAGCACACCAAGCGTCCTAGTCACTTCATTATAGAGGTTGGAGCTCAAAGTAGAGGCCTTCGGGTGGATCTTCTTTGACGTGGGGAAGCCGGTGAGGAGGAACCATCCACAACCACTCCAAGGAGCTCACAACAAGGAGGACCGCAACAAGGAGAAGAAGGAGTTTAAGCTTGAGGTATAACCATCTAACATAGTAGTTAGAACTCCTAGTTAGTTTGTTAGTTAATGTTTTGCAAAGATCTAGTGGCTAGTCTATGTTATCTTGCAACGAATTTTACCTATTCCGCCTCCCTGTAAACTACCGAGGTGGGTAACATAGACTTACAGTGGTATCAGAGCCTGGATAAACCATAAGGAACATGTTAGCTAAGCTTTTAGAACTTCGATCACGGAAAAATCCCGAAAACACGATGCAAAATTGCCTTTTCTGTCGATTTTTAAAACGGGCCTAAAAATATTTTCAGAGACCTGAAAAATACGTGCAGGCTTTTTCTAGAACACTGAAGAAATTTGGGTGCCTAACTCGGTTAGACCACCGTGGAAGCGCGAACGAACTAAGCGTTCCGCCGCAGATCCGTGGCCGAGTCGACTCCGAGTTGGTCCAAATTTTTTCTGGTGCTCTCTGTGTTGGTTTTGTGTTTTCTGGGATATTTTGTTTCTGCTCAGGAATTATAGTGTATAGTGTTGTACTTGGAGTAGATTCAAATATGGTTATTGATCGGAATTCTATAAACTTTAGCTAATCGGATTATATCTGTTTTATATGTGTTGAATGTCTACTAATCGCTATACGTCGATTAGTGGGGGTTGTCATATCTGTGTTCTATGATATTGGTTTGTGTATATAAACTTGTTGGATTGTCATGGATGAATAACCGGGGATGTGAGACGAGTGTTTTATCTTTCATTTAATGTAAATTGTAACTTGATATAATATTATTTTATGGTCGCACATCCGGGTTGAGGTTGTAGCCACCATTGTATATTATTTCTTTTACTGTTTTCTGCTTCTAGGATAGACCCAAGGTGGGGTGCACAAACTACCGGGTACTTTGAAGTGCCGAGTGGCCTACTCACTTTGTTGAGGGGGGTTGCTTCACTTCGGATATTTGGCGGGTAGTTTGCCGCACCCGTAGGGGTCTAGGGTGGGGTTTGGCTATTCATCACGACCATATAATCCGTCTTTCGTTGCAGGATCAAACAAAACGTGGATTCCTAGCATATCCAATGTGTTCATCTGTGATCTGGAATGGCTATCATTGCATCTGACGAATGTATATATCTATATATGATATCTAGTAGACGTTGCTTATGTTTTGCATCCGCGCTAGTCCAGCCCCCGCTCTGTCGTTAATTAAGTAACCTAACGGGTGATGACAGGGTCCCGTGGCGAATGCGGATGGCATAAACATACGTTATATTTTCGTTGTTTTCTGCAATGGTAGGATTAATTGATGGGACTGCATTAAAGTAATGCTAAGAAAACAAACCAAAGTTGAATCATTGGAATAATTTCAAAACCATTCGGTTTTTTCAAACCAGCAAAACTTTTAAAATGCGGAGCTTAAACCGCTCCTTTTAAAAGCTATCAGGTTCCTTCATTATATCAAGTTCACTACGTTCACGGTTTCGCCAAAATCATTCGTAGCCCTCCGTCATTTCAGTTAAATGTTCAGTAGTATTCAAGCTGTGTATTTTGACCTTCGCCAAGGCATAGTGATTGGTAGCTACTAAATATTTATCTGTAGCATAGATAGATGCGTTGGTTTGGGATAGTCGTACTGCTATTTTGGTTTTCTTCAAAGGTATGTACGGGTGGGTCCAAATTAATCTGGATAATGACGGGTAGAACTTGACATGTGACTTATGATATGTTGGCCTTCGTCAAGGTCATAAGAGCATGGGGTAAAAATCCATATCGGGAGTTTCTAAAGAAACAGAAACTTGCTAGTGTTGCATACCATTTGGAGTGTGATAATTTTGGTAGGATTCCTTCAACTTTATCACACAATGATATTTGGATCCCGATCCTACTGTGAGTATATGCTACTCCTCGGGAGATTTTTTTCACTTAACGATCAATGCTATAAACCAAGTAGGTGTCTAGAAAGGTGTTAACGGGGCTATGCCCACAGGGAAAAGAGGTTATTTAATTAAGAAACTTCGTGAAAGCTTCGTAAAACCTCCCTCGAAGTACCGACACTGGCCTGGCCGAACGGTTAAGCAAGTATTGTACGGTGAGATCAATCCTGACTAATTCTTCTTTTATGCTTTGAGGAAGGATTCGAGAAACAGTGGGGGCCATCCTGTTTAGAAAATTAAAAACCACTTTAAACTTGCAAGAGAATCATGCTAAAGTATTTCTTTTCTCTCTCCTAATTGCAGCGACCAAACATCTTGACGGGCCTTAAGTTACTATTAGATAAAAACATATTGACAGGGCCAAACTATAAAGATTGGTTCATAAATGTCAAAATGACAATCACTTATGACAAGTTGGGGTATCTCCTTACCACTAAGGCCCCCGCCGTTCCAGGTCCAGAATCCAGCGTCGCGGATAAAGAAATCCGTAAGACCTGGGAGATTGACTGCGCGAAGGCCAAGTGCCTCGTGCTTGCCTCTATGGACAATGAACATCAGAGGAGGCACGAGAATATGGACATAGAATCCATATTTCTCCATACCAAGGAATTATATCGAGAGCAATCTCGTATCGTAAGATACGAGATCTCGAAGAAGCTATTTCAAGTGAGGTTGGCCGTCAGATCATCTGTAGGGGAACACGTCCTTAAGATGATTGGCTATATTAAGGAGCTCGCGGACCTTGGGACCACGTTAGAGAATGAGCTGTATACAGACTTGATTCTCCAGTCCCTTCCTTCCATCTACACCCAGTTTATCTTGAATTTTAATATGCAAGGTAAAAAAGTTGAATTTCCGGAACTCCTCAACATGTTGAGGAGTGCAGAGGGCACCCTGTAGAAAGTAAAGGAAACACCCGCTCTGTCTGTTGGAGGAGCTTCCTCTTCTAGGTCCAAGGCGAAAGCCAAAGGAAAGAAGAAGAATGCCCCCCACCAAACCGAGAGGCGGTGTTAGTAAGGTGGAAGCCAAGGGAAAGGCAAAGGTAGCGGGACCTACAGTGGGAAAGGAAGAGTGCTTTTATTGTCATAAGAAAGGACACTGGAAGAAAAATTGCAGGGCTTGGAAGGCCAAGAACCAGGACCCGAAGTAAGTTGTGGCTTCGGCTTCAGGTGTGTATGTAATTGAAAACTGTCTGTCAATCAACTCTACTTCCCGGGTATTGGATACCGGATCAGGATCTCATATCTGTAATTCTTTGCAGGCACTGAGAAGCTGTAGAGTTTTGAAGGCGGGTGATATGACCCTCAGAGTTGCAAACGAAGTAAGCATGGATGCTGTGTCCGTAGGGGAATATCACTTAGGATTGACTAGTGGACATATTTTGGTTTTGCGCAACTGTTATTTTGTACCCAGTTCGACTTGTAATATCATATCTGTATCTTTAATGTCTAAAGAAGATTATGATTTTGCATTTGTAAGCGATGTCGTAAACATCCACCTTAATCATAGTTTGATTGGGCCGGGTACATTAAGCAACGGTATATACGTGTTAAACCAACCATAGATTTTCGATGTCCAAAATACACACAAAAGAAAGTTTCCAGAATTAAATCATGCTTTCTTATGGCATTGTAGGCTGGGTCACATCAATGAGACAAGGTTAACTAAGTTACATAAAAAAGGATATTTGGATCCGTTCGAATATCAATCTTATGCAACTTGTCAATCATGTCTCAAGAGAAAGATAACAAAGACTCTGTTCACTTGACACGGGGTGAGAGCGAGTGAGCTCTTGGGACTCATACACAGCGACGTGTGTGGTCCAATGTCTACACATGCAAGAAGTAGTTTTTCCTTACGTTTGATTTTTCCAGGTATGGACATATCTTCTTGACGAAGCATAAATCTGAGGCCTTTGAGAAATTCCGAGAATATAAGAATGAAGTAGAAAAACAAACTGGCAAAAGTATCAAGATATTGAGATCTGATCGAGGTGGTGAATACTTAAGTGCCGAGTTCCTGGATTAACTAAAAGAGAATGGAATTCTCTCTCAGCTTACTCCTCCATACACACCACAGCACAACGGTGTATCGGAGAGACGGAACCGAACCCTATTGGATATGGTACGTTCCATGATGAGTAACGCTGAGTTACCGTGATCATTCTAGGGCTATGCACCAGAATCAGCTGCATATCTTTTAAACAAGATTCCTATTAAGACTGTGCCTACCACACCATATCAGATGTGGAGTGGGAAGAAACCCTATCTTCAGTATTTGAAGATATGGGGATGTTCAGTTTTTGTTAAAAAGCAGCATGCGGACAAAATCGAGGCATGCTCAGTACTGTGTAAGTTTGTGGGATACCCAAATAACTCCAGGGAGTATCTTTTCTATTACGCAGAGGAACAAAAGGTTTTTGTTTCTCGTCATGCCCACTTTCTGGAACATCAGTTTTTAGAAAAAGAAATAAGTAGGAGCGCAATAGAACTGGAAGAAATTTCAGAACCACAAGCTATTGCTGAAAGCTTGGTGGAACCAGAAGTTTCAAAAGAATAGGACATTCCTGCACCACTCCGCAGGAGTAGTAGGCTATCTCATCCGCCTGAGAGATACTACGGCTTTCTCATAGACGGGAATATAGAGGATTGCATCATTGATAATGATGAGCCGACTAATTTCCAGTAGGCCATTCAGAGCACTGACTCGGTAAAATGGATGGATGCAATGCGGACCGAGATGGAGTCCATGTACACCAACAAAGTATGGACTTTGAACATTGCTCTAGAAGGGGTAAAACCCTTAGGATGCAAATGAATCTTTAGAAAGAAGATTGGTGTAGATGGACAGGTTGAAACCAATAAGGCTAGACTTGTTGCAAAAGGATTTCGTCAAAGACCTGGTTTGGACTATGAAGAAACCTTTTCTCCAGTGGCAATGCTCAAATCCATTCGGATCCTTCTTACCATTGTTGCCTTCCACGATTATGAGATTTGGCAAATGTAAAAACCGCTTTTCTAAATGGAAATTTAGAGGAGTGTGTCTATATGGACCAGCCAGAGGGTTTCATTCAGAGTGGGAGCAACAGGAAAGTGTGCAAGTTGCTTAAGTCAATTTATGGACTGAAGCAGGCATCGCGGAGTTGGAATATCTGTTTTGATGAGATGGTCAAAGAATTTGACTTTATCAAAAATCCAGATGAGCCGTGCATTTATTGTAAGATTGTAGCACGAGCTGTTGTATTCTTCGTCTTGTACGTGGATGATATTCTCTTGATAGGAAATGACATTCCTATGTTACAATCTGTCAAAGGGTTCTTGTCACACAGGTTCTCCATGAAAGACCTGGATGATGCCTCTTACATTCTGGGGATCCAGATCTATCGTGATAGATCTAAAAGGATGTTGGGACTTTCGCAGTCCAGGTACATCGACACCATACTGAAAAGATTCAGTATGGAAGATTCTAAGCGCGGTAATTTACCGGCTTGTCACGGAATCACCCTCTCCAAAGAGATGTCTCCCAAGACTGATTTGGAAAGGGATCGCATGTCTGTTATACCCTATGTTTTTGCGGTAGGCTCTATAATGTATGGGATGTTGTGTACCAGACCAGATGTAGCTTATGCACAGAGCGTGGTAAGCCGGTATCAGTCAAACCCTGGGAAGAAGCACTGGATAGCAGTGAAGAACATTCTCAAGTACCTGAGAAGGACTAAGGAAATGTTCTTGGTTTACGGCGGAAAAGACCTCCAGATCGAGGCCTTTGCTGACTCCAGCTTCCAGAGTGACAAGGATGACTCTAAATCTATGTCGGGTTATGTCTTTACCCTCAATGGAGGGGCGGTTTGTTGGAAGAGTTCCAAACAGGAAACCGTTACTGACTCGACGATGGAAGCGGAGTATATCGCAGCTTCTGATGCCGCAAAAGAAGCAGTCTGGATGAGGAAGTTCTTAACAGAACTTCTGGTGGTTCCATCCATTATTGATCCAATACCTCTGTATTGTGACAACAACGGGGCTATAGCTTTAGCGAAGGAACCCAGGTCCCATCAGAAGTCCAGACACATCTTGAGGCGGTATCACCTGATCATGGAGATCGTGGATCGCCGGGAGATCGAGGTTCGGAGGGTTGCTACAGAGGATACCACTGCAAATCCATTCATAAAGGCCATCCCTCAGACGCAGTTCGAGAGGCTATTCGAGATGATAGGTCTGCGATATGCCAACACATGGCCTTAGTGCAGGTGGGAGATTGTTAGTGTGATATGCCCTAGAGGCCATTGTTGTATAGTACTAGTTTGTATATTACATTTTAGAAGCTTGGGATATATACACGGATTTATAACAGTCTTGCTCAAGATGGTAGTATGCTACTTAGTTTGTATCTATCTTAATATGTGTATATATTTCTTATAACGTATCGCTAATACATATTGATAGAGCCCTTATGATCTATGCTTGACTATCAGCGTTGTGATGGAAGTCACACTTATGGAGGTAGGGTAGCCCACAAGCACATCCTTATACAGGTCCTTAGTCGTAGGATTATCAAGATAGGGCATCGATACTCTAGAGTAGACTAGTGTGTACGCTTCTCATCCCAGGAGGGGAGATGGTTTGTCCCACAGCCATCAGTACGTCGTACTGAAGATAGTATGCAGGTGCTCGTTAGGTTATGAGTACACCGGACAGGACTCACTGGGAACTGTTGGTTGGTACTATACTTATCGTCCGTTAGCGGTTCCTAGGTGACATGAGTATAGCTTAGTCCGTTGACTTGACACTGCCGCTTCGCCTTAAGTGTGTTCCCATTGTTCTTAGATTACTACCCTACCACGGCTCTATTGAGTCGTGAAAACAGGTAGTAGTTGGGTGCAGTCCTGAAGCACTTGGAAGCAGTGGCGGTTAGATAGAATTCGTCTCTCCCGGTATTGGGGGTTGATATCGCGCTGTGTTAGGAGAGCCATTACGCAAAGTCCCTGGCCAGGGCAAGCGAGATTTACTGGTAGGTACTCCAGTAGTTTCTCAGGGTGTTTTGGACTATACTCCGACATGACTTATACCGCTATTAGGGGACTGACGTTTACCGCCCCCTAGGCCCGATATGCGATACTCTTAGATAAATAGACTAGACTGTACGGAGATTGTCACATTCAGACTCAGTAGGAGTTCGAATGGGTTTTCCTCATCGACCTTCTTATCGACATCTACCTGGAGACCGTTACGTACAGCTAGTACCGCTTGCGGCCTGTGGTTAAACCTACTGACAGCGTAGTGTCGAGTCTTTAGAGTCCCACACAGAGGGTTGTTCACCTTTGGGCGAAACGCAGTAGAGGTCGTATGGTTTTACGACGGGGTTCATTCACATACGCATACTTGTGCGTGTTTGGTGTTCCGGTAGTTGATACTAGTGGGCTTTGGTTTAAGCCAGATCCTAGTATTTGCTTTTGGGTTGGTTCAGTCTCATTGTATTCGTGTTCTTCAGAACACGGATGCGTGTATGTATATACAGTTGACAGAGGCAGAGAAGGAGACACCTCATTAGGGTTTTGACCATTGACTTGATTAAAACCATTATGAGGTGGAGGAAATTGATTACTAATTTTTATTAGAGATAGATGTGTTATGGATAATTTGGTTTGACCATGTTGACCATTGTTGACTTAGATATTTTGTTGAGCAAAAAATATTTTGCTTAGCATTAATTGTGACATGATAATGGTCAAATCAACATCAACCATGACAATTATCTAAATAAAACTTATTATTCTTTTTCCTAATATGAGAGCTCACTCCTCATTTTATCAAGTAGACACACTCTCTCTCATGGTTGCTCTCTCCTCTTCCTCTCTCAAAACCCCAAGTCTTTCATGAGTTGAAAATCAAAGGCTATTGAGACAAAACAACCAAAATCCTTCTCTACTCACTTTAGGGTTCTTAGTTTAGCACACCAAGCGCCCTAGTCACTTCATTATAGAGGTTGGAGCTCAAGGTATAGGCCTTCGGGTGGATCTTCTTTGACGTGGAGAAGCCGGTGACATCCACAACCACTCCAAGGAGCTCACAACAAGGAGGACCACAACAAGAAGAAGAAGGAGTTCAAGCTTGAGGTATAACTATCTAACATAGTAGTTAGAACTCCTAGTTAGTTTGTTAGTTAATGTTTAGCAAAGATCCTAGTGGCTAGTCTATGTTATCTTGCAAAGAAAAATTCGATTTTTACCTATTCCGCCTCCCCGTAAACTACCGGGGTGGGTAACATAGACTTACATGCTTGTTGATAGGAGCTGCTACAGTAGGTGTAAGTGGTAGAGGTGGAGGAGGTGGTTATGGGGTGTTGTCATTCACGTTCGTGCTCGTATTGTTCGGAGAATCCATAACCTTGAAAGAAAAATATGGTTAGGATAGATTCAAGGAATATGAAATGTAAAGAACGTTTAGTTGCTGATTCTTATAATTCTTGTGATATATTGCTTAGGTTTCCATGCAGAACCGACCCTGCATGATTTTATAGGTTTCCACATAGAACTGACCTGCATGGGCCACCAAAAAAACCTGTCACGCCCCGCTTCCCAGTGTACGGGTAAGGAGACACGACGAGGCCCGCGACGTATTTACTCAGAAGTTAACACATTAAGGGTAAATAAGCAATATAATAAATGTACACAAGAAATGACAAAAGATATAAATCAACAACTTTTTATTGATTAAACATTCTTTACAATACAACTGGAAAGTAAATACAATACTGGAAAGTAATGCCTAAATAATGGCTTGAACTGAAACTAAAAGTATATACAAGTGAACTAGAGCTATGGGTCTTTAATGAACTGCTCTAAATCGTCCTGGTTGAGCGCGATCTCCAGAGAGTCGGGTTTTCCTGACAACATTCCAAAGAAAGAAGAGAAAATGAATGTCATCAGCGAACAATCGCTCGGTAAGTCCCAAAAGAGAGAGAGAAAATAGAATGGAAAATTAAAGAGAATATAACTGTATAATTTATTTTTGTTATGTTGGATATAGTGCCCTCAGAGTCAATTATTGGATCACAGGCACGTGATTGCAATGATTGAGGGAGGACCTTTGCCGGTAGGACAGTCTTACTCAAGATGATAGTATGCTATCTGGTTTGTCTTTATCATCGTGTACTATTTCAGGTGACCTTACAGGTCACTATTGCATATTGATAGATCCCTTAGGATTCTTGCTTGACTGCCAGCAGTATGATGGCGATCATATACGTGGGAGCTGGGGTCTATAAACACATCCTTAAAAGGTCCCTAGTCGTGGGAGTTTTCGAGACAGGGCATCGATACTCCAGAGTAGACTAGTGTATACAGTCGAGACCCCGACGAGGGGCGGTGGCCGGTCTCACAAGCCACTGGTGTCAGTTGGTTCACATAAGATATATACAAGTGCTCATTGGGTTATGAGTACACTGGACATGACTCTCCGGGAACATGCTAGTTGGTATTATACCTGACGTCAGATAGCAGTTCCCTGGTGACATGTGCACAGGTTAGTTCATCGACCTGAGATCGTCATTTGTCTCGTGTGAGTTCCTACTGTACTTTGATTACTACCCTACCACGGCTCAAAGAAGTCGTGCAAACAGGTTTTAGTTGGGTACAGTCCCGAGCCATATGGAGGCAGTGAGCGGATCGGCAGGGGTTTCGTCTTTCCTGGTATTGGGGGTGAGATCGCGCTGTATTTAGGAAAGGCATTACACGAAGTCTTTGGCCAAGGCAGGAGATTTACTGGTAGGTATTTCAGTAGTATCTCAGGGTGTTCTGGGCTACACTCTAACACGACTTGTATCGCTTTTGGGGGTCTGACTTTTACCAACCCCCTAGGCCCGCCATGCGATGCTCATAGACGAACGGACAGGACTGTACGGATATTGTCACTGACAGGCTCAGTAGGGTGTCAGGATGAGTTCGCTCATCGACCTCCTTTTTGGTCAATATCTGGTAGCCCGTTACGTACAGCTAGTACCACTATCGTGCTAGTGGTTAAATCCACAGCCAAAATATTGACCAGTCTTTAGAGTCCCCCACAGACTGTTTCTCAAGTTTCGGGCGAAATGTTGTAGAGGCCGTATGATATATGACAGGGTTCAATCATATACGTGCAGTAGTGCACGGATCATGATCGAACGGATCATACTAGTGGGCTTTGGTTTAAGCCGGATCCTAGTATTAGATTTGTTGGATTACTTTAGTCTCATCGCATTCGCATTCGGTCGGAATGCAGATGCAGGTATGTATATACTGGTAAGGGGTATACTTGTGATCTGTCACGAGTTTACTTTAGATGTTGCCGTTTCTTTTTATTGTTGCAAACATTTGGATTAATGTTTGTAAATGGTAATTATGAGCTAGATATCATGATTTGGAGCATTTATTGTGACACATGCACAAGTGGTGACTTATGGTCTCTTTTTTTGTGCATGTGTCACATTATGAGCTTGATTTATGTTGATATGATAACAAGAGAGAGAGAGAGGGGCTGCCATAGGTGTGGTTTTGGTCTTGTATTATTTATCATCTTATACTCTCTCTTTTTATGATAGCAACAACAAAAGAAAAAGAAAAAAAAAGCTCCTCCTCCTCTTCTTCTTCCTCTAGCTAATTATCTCCATCAATGGCTTCATCTCTCACCTCCATCCAAATTAATGGATGCAAGAGACAAAGTGATCACAAACATTCTCTACACCACCTTGGACACGTCGGCTAGCACACTTCGTGCCCGAGTTGCTTCGGATGAAGCGGGAGCCCGTAAAAGGAATCGATGATGTGGTGCCCTTTCCGACGAGGAGATCGAGACCGGAGATGCCGCGAGGAGGTTGGGATGGTGGCCGAATACGTTAAACTTGCATGTTTTTCCGAATACGTTAAACTTGGAAAAATGGGTTTTCGACATTCGATCGAACTTTTTTACTTCGCCTAGACACTATGTGAATAACCCGAAACAATGTTAAAACTATGAATACGAAACACCCCGAATTGCTTATAGTGTAAGATTACATCACATGCAAAATTTGCCAAAATAAACAACACCTAAAACACCAAAACAAAGAGATAAGCACATGATAAAAAATTGAACATCAAATGCCCCAACTAGGCCGGCCAGCTCGGAAAAACACCCCATGTGCTCGGACAAAATCCGAGCACCGGGTCCCAAATTTTTACCATGTGCTTATAACCTCCCAAATACCTTTCTGCACTTGTTTGAAAAATTTTCTGAAAACTTTTTAAAATCGACAGAAAGTATAGTTTCGTGTTTCAAGTTATGGAGTTGTTTCGGTTTCGTAATCTTAAAAAAATCCGTATTAATTTCTAGCATGGCTCTGATACCACTGCATGGTTACCTACGATGGCAACAAGGTTTCGGGAGGCATCGTTCAAGCCAAATTCAAAAAATTGCCGTTTTAGCTAACCCTAACTAGAATCGTAAACTAGAAATATACGGAATACTAAAGCAAACACTTTGCAATAAGTAAAGAGAGCGAGGAATACAACCTTTGTAGACTGGTTCTTCACTTCAATAGCTCCGTGTAGTAGTCCCCTTCGCTACGATCGTAAACTCCCGACTCAAGAAAGGCTCCCACGAAGAAACGAACATGCTTGCTTCGAAGACTTCGAGGCCGAAGATGATCTACGTCGGGGAGACACTAACCCAAGCTATTTCTTCACTAGGTCAAGAACTTTGTGAGGAGAACACCCTCTACTAAATGACAATTAGTAGAGTATGATGAAGTAGGAAGTTGGCTCACTTTAGATTTCATTTTCTCACACTTTTTCTCACAACTCCATTAGAGCTAGAAAGCTTTTGAGGAGGAAGAAGAAGAAGAAGATGAACTCAAGTCAATAATTCATCTAAAATGAATTATGTAACCATGGGTGAGTTAAGTCATCATTCTTAACTCATGTAGAGAATTAACCAAGGTGTAAGGTTAAGGGTTGGGTTAAGAAATATCCTAAGGAATGACAAAAGAGTTGACTTTGTCAATGTTTCTACAAGCTTCAAGCAAGCTTGAGAACTTTGACTAAGTCACCTCTCTTTTGTTATTCTTTAAGAAATAAATAAACCCTAATTTAACCTAAATATGGTTTAAGTCTCATACACCCATCTTGTTTGTATCATCAAGCATGGCACAAACTTGTACACTTGCATATATCACATATATACAAAGTGCACAATCTTGTGAGAAAAGAAATCATAAGTGAGCTAATACTAGTTAATGTAATGTAATATATCAAATATATAATTATACATTAAATTATTAAATCAACTCTTGATTTAATAATCCGGCTATAACCGACTAATATCATGTGTAACAACTTATCGAATCAACACTTGATCCGATAACCCGGCTATATCTCATATAACCGACCAATGTCACATATCGCGAGAATAGAATACGGTATATCATATCGTATTAATCTCAGTCCTGCACATATCACATATGTGCTCCTACTCCATTTCGATTGAGCTAGGAAACCCCTGTGTAGGACTCTAAAGACTCGTCAATACGCCGGCAGTAGGTGATGATCATATAAAATACCTACAAGCCGCAAGCGGTCTGCTAAACGTAACGGCCACCCGGGTATTGAGCGATCAGAAGATCAACAAGCAAGCCTGCTCACACTCCTGTGAATCCAATCAGTAACACTACCGTACAATCTGGTCTCTTCGTCTGATATATCGTATATCTCGTCTAGGGGTGGTAAACGTTAGATCCCAGTAGCTCGATAATCGTGTTGATATGAGGCCCGTAACGGGTCGAGAAACTACTGATAACAATTACCAGTATATCTCTGAAGCAGCCTTGGAAAAGGACTTCCTGTTATAGCCAATCGAGCACAACACAACATCAACTCCCTATACCGGGAGAGAAGAAACCCCTCCTATCGCTCATTGCCTCCATGTGACTCGGGACTGTACCCAAAAGCCACCGTTTTGCACGTTCTCTTGAACATGGTAAAATGAAAATCAAAGCACGGTGGGAATAACACAAGACTCTATGACGATCTCGGGTCTACAGACTAATCTGTACCAGTGTCACCAGAGAACTACCATCTGACGTGAGGTATAATACCATCTGGGAGTTCTCGGTGAGTCTGTCCAGTGTATCCAGTCTCCACTGAGCACTCGTATACTGTCTCTGATGTCAAACACCAATGGATATGAGATCATCCATCGCCCATCTGTATGGGTCGAGAAGCTATACGCTAGTCTACTCTGGTATATCGATGCCCTGTCTCGATACATCTACGACTAGGAACATTTGAAGGATGTACTTAGCGGCTACACTGTCCCCACCAGTATGATCCGCATCATAATCCTGGTAGTCAAGTACTCATCCTAAGGGCTTTATCAACATGTAATATAAAGACAATCAGAGTACATGTTAACATAAAGAGTAACCAGATAGCATACTATCATGTCGAGCAAGAAAGTCCTCCCTATATATGTCCAAGTATCCACTACAATATACATCGTATGTACAGTAATGGCCTCTAGGGCATACATATAACTAACAGTTATTAATCATTTAGGCCTATGGATTGTATACGGTAATCGATATGGAGATTCACCGTAGGGATAAATGTATAAGGATATGACAGTCCTATAATGCCGTATTTGGGGTGAAATTCTAGTTTAAGGACATTTCGGTCCGATATTCCTATTTTGGGGGCGAATGGTAGTTTAAGGATATTTCGGTCCAGCATTAGTTTAAGAACATTTCAGTCCATTGTTATTTTAAGGACGTTTCGGTCCAGCATTCCCATTTTGGGGACTAATTTTAGTTTAAGAATATTTCGTTTCATTATTAGTTTAAGAACGTATCGGTCCATTATTTCAGTTTTTTTGGGAACACATTAGTTTAAGGACATTTCGGTCCAGCATTAGTTTAAGAATGTTTCGGTCCAGCATTCCTATTTTGGCGACGGATTTTAGTTTAAAGAAATTTCGGTCCATTGTTAGTTTAAGAACGTTTCGTTCTAGCATTGGTTTAGGAATGTTTCGGTCCAGGTAATTAGTTTAAGGACATTTCGGTCCAGCATTCCCATTTTGGGGACGAATTTTAGATTAAGAGAATTTCGGTCCATTGTTAGTTTAAGAATGTTTCGGTCCATTATTCCTGGTTTTTTTTGGAACGCATTAGCTTAGGGACATTTCAGTCCAACATTAGTTTTATCACGTTTCGGTCCAGCATTCCCATTTTAGGGATGAATTTTAGTTTTAGGACATTTCGGTCCATTGTTAGCTTAAGAACGTTTCGATCCAGGATTAGTTTAAGCACGTTTCGGTTCAGCATTCCCATTTTAGGGACAAACTTTAGTTTAAGGACATTTCGGTCCATTATCGCCGTGTTTGAGGCGATGCGCTAGTTTAGGGACATTTCGTTACATTATCACCGTGTTTGAAGCGATGCGCTGGTTTAGGGACGTTTCGGTCCATCATCGTCATATTTCGGGGCAATGGAGCCTTTTTGGGTACTACTCTCAGGGTTCTGATTCAGGAAGATTGTGAGCGGAAACAAGCGTCATCATCTATCATTGACTTAAGTCATGACTTGTCAAGCGTAGTATTTGTTTAGGAATTGACAGTTTATTGACCGGAAGGGTCTTTCGCCATCCATATCCATGAGCAGGTAGGCTCCACCTTGGTAGACTTTGTCTATGATGTATGGGCCTTCATAGTTCGGATCGAACTTCCCCCATTTTGCACGATTGGAGATCATTGGTCTTTTGACGACTAGCATGAGTTCGCCTTAGTGGAATGTTCTCAGCCTGGTCAGTTTTTCGTATGACCGTGTCATCCTTGCCTTATAAGCCTCTAGATTTTGCTATGTGATTGATTTATTGTTTTGCATCTGCGCGCTTTTAAACAGATGAATCAAAAATATTTACCGCAATCAAGAACGGCGTCGCTTGGTAGCTAACCGGTGAGTACGGGTCGGTCCACAGGGATTTTGTGTATTTTCTAATTGTTCTAACGATTTAATTCCGATTGTTGTCGGATTGATTAAATCTAAAAACTAAGTTGATCTAGACTAAGATCAACATCTTGTTAGGGTTAGTTTTAGGTTAAGTTTGGAAAGTCAATATTCCTCACCGCTTTCTATACCCTAATTAAGATCTATGAGGTGTTATGGTAATAATTAATAAAGTGGATTAGTACCATCGGGAAGAAACGATGTTTCTTCCTCTAGGTTCTTGTCCTTCCTTTCTTAATTCTTACCCTAACCTCCATGGAAAACATACGCAATCGGTCTTTTATACTACGATATCACGTCTACCTCGTGGGATAGGGTGCCGTAGGGAGCGGTGTGTGCATGTATGCATGGAGCCCTATAAAAACGTATGATGGGAAAGAAAGGGGTGAGAGATTTTCATCTCTCAAGCCTTCCCCAAATCTAACCCTAACAAGTGAGGAGACTATTCACTCATTAGGAAATTGAAAAACATGTTCTAAACTAATTAACTAGGGCAGATAATGAAAGTTATACAAGGGCAGATAATGAAAAATCTAAACTAGGGTAGAAAGGAAAATTATACTAGGGCAGATAATAAAATTAATTAGGGCAAGAATAGAAAACTTACTCTAATTTGATGCACTCTTTATACTTTACAAGAATTGAAATTCTGAATTTAGATAGATACAATGAGGCACAAGAAGAGGCATACCTCAAAAGAGGTTTTATGATTTCTATTTATAGAACATAGAAACCCTAGGGTTACAATCGATTCACATCTGCAATTACAAATATGCCCCTAAGAAGACTAGTCAAAGCACTGACGCACTGCCAGAATTCGCACCGCCCCGGGCTCAACACGGCCGTGGAACCGCGGCCAAGACCCATGTTTGGCCGTGGATCCGCGGCCATATGGGGGCATCTTGGGCTGAAATTTTTAGGGGTTCTTTCTGTTGCTTTTGGCTCCTTGTTTCTTCACTTAGTTTCTCAGATTTTCTTCTAGTTTTCTTCCAGATTTCCACAGTGAATAATGTCGTGGACTTTACCGCTTGCTTCTTGTCGAAGTCTTGAACCTTGCGCTGCCTTTGTACTTTGTAAACTTGTTCATTGATGTTCGTTTATTCTCCAAACTGTAGGCTTGATTAAGATTCTTCCATTTGTTAGTCGTAGTCTCACTTTTGTATCGTCTTTTCATCATTTTCACTGTTTTTATTCCGAGAACCTGTAACCTGCAACTATGTAGCAGACATGGATCAAACGCACCTGTTTATTTGTAAATGAATAAGAATGGGGAATATAATAATGCAAAATTATGATATGAACAAATACCCCGAAACTTATCTTTTACTCGTCCTCGAGCAAACCTAGTTTTATTCTCGAAAAATACCTAGCCTCACTTTCGCATAGAAACACGATTGCACTGAGCTCGTACAACAAGCCGTTAAACCTCTAGGTGTCCCTAGTAGGAGGAGTGTTGTCTTCTGAGGGTTTTCAGCGGATACTACCCACAAAATCCTATCAATTCGGCTCATCGACTTTTATTCTCCAATTAGGTTTTCCAACAAGGAATTCTATTATCTTCGACTCAAAAATTATCAACTCGTATTTTTCGTGCCTCCTTATCATTTAACTTAAGATTATATATGTTTTGTAGATTTACTTAGCTTTTAGCATCTTTTGAGTTTTCCTTTTAGGGTTCCATCTCAACTTAGGAATTTTTATCATCTCTGTTAAAAATATAAGTCCTATTCTTCATTCCTATCTCTCATCTAAACCCAAATCACATACCCCTATACGTGTGTATGTATATTACCCCTACACTTGGAAATTCAAATCAAGCTATCATACTCTTGTCCATCGTCCAAAGTACTTTTCAATTGGTGAATTTTTAGATGAAATTTCTAACACATTCTTCATGTGACCGTTAATACTTCTTGAGGTACCAACGACCGATTACAAAATGTGTTTGCAGATTAAAGCGTAATTCCTAGTCTTGTAATCCCTAAGGCTTTTAGCAGTGACTCCCAAACCGGTTGGTCTAAGGCATTAGGTGATAAAGCACCCTCGCTAAATATTTTTTCTATTTATGCAACCTTAAGTAATTACAAAAACCATTGTTCATTTTTTTATCTCTTTATTCACACTTGTTTTTTTAATTTTATTTTCCTTCATACTAAGGACTTTTAGACAAGAGCATTTCAAAGTCTCTTCTACTATTCCAAGTTTCAAGATTCGTGTTTGTGCAATTTGTAGGGTATATATTTTCAGAATTTAGACTTAAGCTTAGGAATTATTTTTCAAACTTATACTTTAATAAAAATTCAATACTTTTCCTTTGTTTTAACTTAGCCCAAGAAGTCAACTCGAAATTTGCCTATTTCTAAATAAACTACAAAGACATATATTCTCTACCGTTAAATTTTTAAAAAGGTTATTTTTTAGGGTTTTTAATTTACTAAGTTGATGATCTAGTCTTTCCTAGCTAGTCAACCGTCATGTCAAATTTAAGTCAAACATGGCCAAAATTGAACTTTTCAATTTTTATAGTTTTTGAAATTTTTCAATTTTTATGGGTTTTAAAATAAATATGCAAATGCAAAAATGTACATATGAATGCGAAGGAAGAAAGCTTACCGATCACACCCCCAAATTTAAACTTGACAGTGTCCTCACTGTTTGGCTACACCAAGATGGTCAAAAATGTTGGCACTCCCCTGTTTATTTTTTTATAATTTTTTATTGTTAAAAGAAAAACAAAATATATATACAACAAGGTCCCCCCAAACTTAACTGAAACATTGTTTCCACTATTTTAAGCGTCAAAATTCAGAGTTGGGGAGGAGAAAAATCAAACTATACAAGGCCTTACACAGGCCAAAGGTTAGCACCAACCATTCAAAAATTCTATCGTGATAATGGTAGGGTGGGTTGGTGAAAGAATGGAGTGTAGAGAAAGGAGTTGAGGAACACATGAGACCGTATAGGAAGAAGGGTAGAATATGGTCTCGGTATATTCGGAGAAGAATGGCGGAAAAGTGAAAGAAGTGTAGCACGAACTTGAGGGTGTAAATCGAGTGAATAAATTAGCGCAAATTTTGACGACCAATATGTTAAAAGCGATTGTGCTAATTTATCAACCCGTCGAGAAATGGGGTCAAATCCCTCAAGATTCGCAAGAAAACATGGGTACGCTGAACTTGGTAAACCATCCATTGAAAATGGAAGCGCGACGGATTCTTGTGCGGTCGAAACGATGGAAAGGATGAAGGGGAGTGATTTAAGGATAGTCTTATTCTCACCTAAGTAATCTGTCTCGAACTTGAAGGATTCCATCAATGGTTCGAAATGACTGTAAGCACCCGAGTTTGATGGTTCAACTAATTCATCTGAAAATTCAAAGGACTCAAACTCGGGCGGTGAGTCTTCAAAATCGTCCGAAAAAATGAAACACTCTTAATCGTTATCGGCTGTGAGAACTGTGTCAGATTCAAAGAGGAACGCACTAGTGGCATCCAAACTGCTGTGATCGAACAAAAATTTTTCATGCTCACAGTCTTCCTGCGTGATCTTTTGCGTGGTCGGAACGATGGAAAGGATGAAGGGGTGATTTAGGAAGTATAACAGTTAAAGGTTCAGGAGGATGAATTGGAAAATCCGACTCATCAAACAAAACTGGTTTATCCTCAATACTATCCTCAATACTCCCCTCAATACTATTCTCATAATTCTCCTCAAAAGTTATCATATCCATGCAATTATCATCAAAATCAAGACGCATATGAAGTTCGGGAGAAATATTTAATGACTTGGGATGATGAATTGGAAGAAAATTTCAGTCAAATCTACGGGTTCATCATCCAAATTATTCCCTGCATCAATATTCTCAATCAAGTGAAAATCAATTTTTTTGGACACCTCATCAAAAGCATGGATATTTATCAATTCAGGTTCTAGATTGGAGGTGTAGAGATCAAAAGGATTGGTGATGGTTTCACTCGAAAGGGACCCTTCACAATCTGGCAAATCAAGCACTACAAAGTCACACAACTCATTAAACGTTTTCTTTCAACTTGTTAATCATTTGGGACACTAGATAGACATTCAAAACCGGAGTTGTGGGATTCAATTGGTGATGGGTAGGTTTGATTTAGAAGGGTGTACAGCTCACTCTCTCCACTCAAATTCTCAATCTGTTCAACCGCCTCATCATACATTGGAAGATCTGGAGCTACTTCGAAACTAGCTACCGGTTCACTAGGTTGCATAAAGGCAGCAATGGACGCATCCAAATTCCTCATCTGTCGGTATGTTGCTGCAAAGTAAGCTTCCAACGACTTTTCCAGACTTGACATGGGTTGTGAAGGGGTTTCAGTAAAAGTTTCAAAATTGTTTGGATACGTGAAACTCCCAAATGGTTGTGTAGAAGCAATGTCTAGGGAAGGTGTGGAAGTCGGGTAGGACTGGTAGGAATTGAATGGTTGGGCAGGAGTAGGATCAACATTTGGATAAAAAGGTGAATGGACTTGTTGATCCCAAGAACTAGAAGTGTTGAAAAAAGTGAAAGATCGGTTTCGGAGTTACAGCAGGACTCGAAAAAGGGGTATCAACGAAAGAAGGTGGTGAAGGTTGAAATGGTTGATACAAAGTGGATTGTGGATTCGAACTGTTTCTCCTAGATGCTCTTATTCGATCTTTCAAGGAAATTTTGGGCATGGAGGGTTCGCTCGTAATTCGACCAAAACAATTCGGGTATGAAGCAATGTTTGGATGGGGGTACCAAAGTTCAGCAAGAGTTTTGTGAGGTGGGGTACCCATGATGTAGGAAAGGGGAAGAAAAAGAATGTGGGCTGCACGTGGGGTGCAATGGATTTCTTGGCGACAAGTGGCAAGTTTTTGGGAATTTTTTTTTCCTTTTTGTGTTTTTTTATAAGGAGCTTTTTGCAAAAATATTTTCAATAAAAGGCTTAGACACACGTTCAATCAATCACAAATGCATAATCAAGCCGAGATCTAGGGTCACCTAGGTCAGCTAGATAGCTCCTAACTGTTCCAAAGGGCAAGAAGTAGGACCTCAAACCGCCTCTTCGCCGCCAATTATGGCCAGGTAAGCACAAGTAGAGAAAGGAGGGATCTGCTCACGAATCACCATGAGACGAGCCTTTTAAAGTTACCTTTCACTACCTGTCTAGCCTAGGCACCACAAAGTCAGGTTAGGATCAACGGTCGATGCTTACAACTATTCCTTTTTCCTATTGAGCGTGAAGTCCTTAGGGCTGAGTCTAATCTTTTTTAATTAACTTGAATGGTCAATGTAATATGCTTTATGTGATTTTTGGGGTCCTGGGAAGGGTAATGAAATCCCCACCCAATCTGGATTGGTGTTCAAGCCCCTTAAAGTCAATTTAAAATATGCAAAGCAGTAAACACAATCACTTGCAAACAATTTTAAGCGCGGCGCAAAGAATCCTGCACAAGATCAATTATTGGAAAGGGGAGAAATTTTTGGCGCAAAGAATCTTGCAGGCAAATTTTACAGAGGAGATATCAAGGGATTCAGAGAAGAAGAAAAGGGAGCTTACAGTGATTTTTCACTCGCTGACGTCAGCAATGTGCCGCGGATGCGCGGTCAGAACAGGGTTGGCACGGCGGAAACGCGGTCAGCTTTATGGTTCAGATCCCGAGACTTCTTCTGCTCCTCTGCTTTGACTTTTCTCTGTTGTTTAGATCTGCCGTTTTCTGTTTTTCTTGCTGGATTTTTTTCAGATCCGAACTCTTTCGTCGATCCTGCAAAATTCACATGAAAATACCCTTCACAAAATAACAAGATAACAAAATTTTTATATTTTTTTTTATTTTTCAGTTTTTATGATTTTTCAATTTTATATTAACCCAAAATTGCAAAAAGAAAATAACACGCCATCCCCGGCAACGGCGTCATTTGATTGATTTGCTGTTTTGCATCTGCGCGCTTTTAAAAAGATGAATCAAAAATATTTACCGCAATCGAGAATGGCGTCGCTTGGTAGCTAGTCGGTGAGTACAGGTTGGTCCACAGGGATTTTGTGTATTTTCTAATTTTTCTAACGAGTTAATTCCGATTGTTATCAGATTGATTAAATCTAAAAACTAAGTTGATCTAGACTAGGATTAACATCTTGTTGGGGTTAGTTTTAGGTTAAGTTTGGAAAGTCAATATTCCTCACCGCTTTCTATGCCCTAATTAAGATTTATGAGGGGTTATGGTAATAATTAATAAAGTGGATTAGTACCATCGGGAAGAAACAATGTTTCTTCCTCTAGGTTCTTGTCCTTCCTTTCTTAATTCTTACCCTAACCTTCATGGAAAACATACGCAACTGGTCTTTTATACTACGGTATCACCCCTACCTCATGGGATAGGGTGCCGTAGGGAGCAGTGTGTGCATGTATGCATGGAGTCCTATAAAAACGTATGATGGGCAAGAAAGGGGTAAGAGATTTTCATCTCTCAAGCCTTCCCCAAATCTAACCCTAACAAGTGAGGAGACTAATTACTCATTAGGGAATTGAAAAACATGTTCTAAACTAATTAACTAGGGCAGATAATGAAAGTTATACTAGGGCAGATAATGAAAAATCTAAACTAGGGCAGAAAGGAAAATTATACTAGGGCAGATAATAAAATTAACTAGGGAAAGAATAGAAAACTTACTCTAATTTGATGCACTGTTCATACTTTACAAGAATTGAAATTCTAAATTTAGATAGATACAATGAGGCACAAGAAGAGGCATACTTCAAAAGAAGTTTTAGGATTTCTATTTATAGAATATAGAAACCCTAGGGTTACAATCGATTCACATCTGCAATTACAAATATGCCCCTAAGAAGACTAGTCAAAGCACCAACGCACCGCCAGAATTCGCACCGACCCGGGCTCAACACGGCCGCGGAACCCCGGCCAAGACCCATGTTTGGCCGCGGATTCGCGGCCATATGGGGGCATCTTGGGCTGAAATTTTTAGGGGTTCTTTTTGTTGCTTTTGGCTCCTTATTTCTTCACTTGGTTTCTCAGATTTTCTTCTAGTTTTCTTCCAGATTTCCACAGTGAATAATGTCGTGGACTTTACCGCTTGCATCGTGTCGAAGTCTTGAACCTTGCGCTGCCTTTGTACTTTGTAAACTTGTTCATTGATCTTTGTTTATTCTCCAAACTATAGGCTTGATTAAGATTCTTCCATTTGTTGGTCGTAGTCTCACTTTTGTATCGTCTTTTCATCATTTTCACTGTTTTTATTCCGAGAACCTGTAACCTGCAACTATGTAGCAGACATGGATCAAACGCACCTGTTTATTTGTAAAATGAATAAGAATGGGGAATATAATGATGCAAAATTATGATATGAACACTATGCTATAAGGCGAGTTTCCTCGAGAGCGTCGAGCTCCTCAAGCCTAAGATGAGCATTTTCTTCATCTGTCAGCTCGTATCGAACCGCTACTCGTAAAAAGGGGAGTTCTATTTCCAACGGGAGCACTGCTTCTGTGCCGAACACCAATGCTTATGGTGTTGTATTCGTGGCCATCTTGAACGTTGTTCGGTACGCCCAGAGAGCTTCATGCAATCTTTCATGCCAGTCCTTTTTGGTTTTGGACACCGACTTTTATATAATCTTTGTTAAGATCTTGTTGAACGCTTCAGCTAGACCGTTGGCCCGAGGATTATAGACTAAAGAGTATCTCCAATCTATTTTATGCTGCTGTGCGAAGCGGCTTATTTTATGGCTTCTGTAAGCTGGCCCATTATCCGAGATTATCCGTCGTGGAGTGCTGAACCGATACATGACAAGGGTTCTGAAGAAGTGGAGGATGTGCTCCATCTTCACCTTCCTTTGTGGTACTGATTCTGCCCATTTAGAGAAGTAGTCAGTTGTTGCTAATATGAACTGATGTCTTTTGGATGATGCCGCTTCGATAGGGTCAATTATATCGGTTCTCCACATTTAGAACGGCCAGCTAGCCACTGTCGGGTGCAGCGGATTTGGGTGTTGATTTATGAAGTCCCTGTGAATTTGGTATGAGTGACACTGCTTCGCATATTCAAGACAGTCCTAGATCATCGTGGGCCAATAATAGCCTATTCTTTTTATCTTCAGCTTCATCTTTGGCCCGGCTTGATGAGAACCGTAGAGTCCGTCGTGAGTTTCTTGGATGACTTTCTTTGCTTCTTCTGGCCCCAGGCATCTTAGCCACAGACAGTCCAACAATCTCTTATACAGAGTATCATTGACGAAGGCGAAAGACAAAGTCGTTTTATGAGCTAATGTCTAGACGACATATTTTCGGGCGTTCGTTGGGATTTAAGGTAATCTATGAAGACTTCCCTCCAGTCCTTACCTTTTCTTTGTCCTCTATTTGAAGGGCTACTTGTTTGGTCGTGTCATTTCTTTTAGATGGCTTTATTAGGTCTTCCGAAGATATATCTGTTGGTGCGAGAACCCTGCGGCTTTGCACAATGATCCTTATGTCGTCGATGTCTTCATCAGCCAATTCCTTAGCCAATTCCGCCAATGCATCCGCCTTGCTGTTTTCCTCACGCAGTATACTTGCTAGGGTATAGGAAGGGATTTGTGTCAGCAGTTGCTGCACTCTTTCGCCATAGTTTATCAGCTCTGTCTTGCATGTCTGATAGTTGCCATTTACTTGGCTAATGATCAGCTGCGAGTCTTCATATATGAGGAGGTCTTTGATTCCCATGTCGATGGAGATCTCGAGACCTGATATGAAACCTTCATATTCAGCTTCATTATTAGTCCTTGACTTTGTTACGGAAAGGGCGTAACACAATATCCCTCCTTGCGAAGTCACGAAGATAAGGCCCACCCGGCTTTGATTATGGGGGTATTTTGCTTTCGCCTCATCACGGAATATGCTCCATCGAAGTAGAATTCCAATGGGGGATCATTTTCTTCTTCGATTGTGTCGAACGCATGTTCGTCTGGCAATTCGCAATTTATGGGGAGTCAGTTGGTATCGGATGCTCCGCAAGAAAGTCGGCAATGGCCTGCCCTTTCACTGCTTTGAAGGGATGATACATTATCATGAACTCCATCAGGAGGATGGCCCATTTGGCAAGCCTTCCTGTTAGTATGGCCCTTGACATTAGATATTTGATAGGATCCACCTTCGATATGAGATGGACCTCGTGTGCCAAGGTGTAGTGTCTGAGCTTTGTTATTGTGAAGATCAGTGCCAGGAAATGCTTTTCGATGGGGGAATAGTTGTTTTCTGCCCCAATGAGAACTGGACTTAAATAGTATAGAGCTCTCTCTTTTCCCTAATCGTTCTCTTGTACCCATAGCACGCCTAGAGAATCCTCCATAGCCGTTGTATATAGGATAAGGGGATTTCCCTTAACCGAAGCAGTCAATACCGACGGATTTTGCAGGTACTGTTTAATTTCGTCCAGTGCATTTTGGCACTTTTGATCCCAAACGAACATGATCCCTTTCTTCATCAAATGACTGTAGGGACGGCATTTTCCGGAAAGGTTGTCTATGAACAGTCGGTTATACGCGAGCTTTCTTTGGAGAGACCGCAGCCGTTTAAGGGTTCTTGGCGTGGGCATTTCTATAATCGCCTTGATCTTTGAGAGGTCGATTTCGATACCTCAGTGATGTATGATGAATCCTAGGAATTTGCCTGAGGAAACTCTAAACATGCATTTTAGAGGATTCATCTTCAGATTATACTTCTAAAGACATTGGAACACTATTTTTAGATGTTCCCAATGTTCCTCGTGAGATTTACTCTTTACCACAAGGTCGTCGACATAGCATTTGACGATATCATGTATGAGGTCATCGAAGATCTTTGTCATAGCCTTCTGGTAAGTAGTGTCAGCGTTCTTCAAACCGAATAGCATCACTTTATAGCAGAATATGCCCAACGGGGTCTGGAATGCGGTATACTTCTCGTCTTCAGGGCGCATTTTTATCTAGTTGTATATTGAAGATCCATCCATGAAAGAGAATACCTCATGGGTAAACGAGTTATCAATCATAAGCTCAATAACGGGCACTGGGAAGTCGTCCTTCGGGCAAGCTTTGTTAAGGTCCCGAAAATCCATGAAGATGCAAACCGTCCCGTTTTTCTTCATCACTGGAACGATGTTAGCGATCCAGTCGGGATATTGAACTTCCTGGACGAAACCGGAGTCAATTAGTTTCTTGACTTCAGCGTTGATACTCATCTCAAGTTCAAGTCGCATCCTTCCTGGTGCCTGTTTGATTAGCTTCATACCTGGTGATATTGCCAGTTTATGTACTGTCTCTTTTGGATCTAGACCCGGCATTTAAAAGTAGTTTAAGACGAAGCAATCTTTATACTGCATAAGTATGTTTTTTAACGTGGCCACCTGTTTTTCAGATAGTAGTTCACTGACGAACGTTGGCCTCAGATCATTTTCTGTCCCTAAGTCAATTTTTCTTAGGTTGTCCACTGTAGTGTGTATCCCATCTTCCAGCTCTTTTAGTTCTGGTGGAAACTCTAAGATCACCTTGTCCTCGTCTTCATTTGCGAAGCACCTGAAGAGGTCATTCATAGTCTCATATCCTCCCTCTTTTAAGAGTGTTATTATATGGCAAGTACGAATTCGCTTCCCTTCTCGATGTTGAGCTGGTCCTATCCTGACGTTATAGGTCCTCTTTGGCTTATGCTTTTGTGAAGGGGTTACCTTCCAGCTGTCGGATAAAATAAACCTGCCTTGTTGATACTGGTATTCTACCCAGTTTTTGAAGGTGAAACGGTCTTCGAGGGGATGACCTATTACTTGGTGATAGGAGCAATAGTCAGGATGATGGACCTCATTTATTTGTTTAGGGTGCCGAGACTCTTTAAGCGTCATCATTTGGTGCTTCATGACAAGGTTGAATATTTTCCTTGCCTTGTTTTGAGAGAATGTGTATTCCCGACCCATCTTCTTTATAAAGGATGGACTCCAATCGTGTTTTTCTCGATTGTACAGCATTTTGGATTCTATTTTTTGTCTTTGACCATTGTCCGCATTCTTGGCCCTATTTTCGCCTCCATTTTAGGGTTTTCCCCTTTCGCGAGAACATATAGCGGGCCAGGGATGAAAAGCATTACGGTCTATTTTCTCCGCAGATTGCTGCTTGAGACGCCGCGTTCTGGCCTTTTCATAAATGGTCATTTCGCGGCTGCGGTTGTCCCGGCTCGTTTGACAAGCTTCTTTTATTTGCTTGTTAATTTATTCTTCCAGCGATGGACTCAACGTTTTTAGAACAGGTGCTTGCACCGATTTGATGTAACGACTATTTGGAAGAGCGTTTTTCGCTTCACTTGAGCTATTTACGATGTGGCAACTGTAGATCTGCTCCTGTTTCCTGGAACGAACATATCCGAGCCCGGTTGTCTCCATCTTCCTATTGGGCATCTTTCGCTGAGTCCAGGGAATATCACAAACCTTTTTGTAGAATTGGGCTCATGAATAGTTTGTTCGATGGGTACACCTTGGTATCTTAACAACCTTTTCAATCCTTCCACGTAATATCTTGGTAGACGGATGGGTCGAAGCCTATCAAGTGCAAAATCACCACCATGCCAGACTTCTTTTTCTAGTTTGGTCTCCATAAACTGGTGGAAGAGGATCGCCTTTTCACCTCTTCGCCTAGGAGGTACGTAGAAAATTTATAACTCTTGTACGCTGTATGTATCTAGTGCATCAAGTTTCTTGTAATGTCGAGACGGGGCCATTGTAAATTGTAGACTCGGTTCTGTTTCGGCAAAGGTTTACATTAACGGGCAGACGGAGAACACACTACATTGGTCTCGTCCTCAGAGTCGCTGCCAAAGACCAAGATAAGAGTAGATGGTCCGAGCTTATTGTTTTCTTTTGGGGGTTGCCCCGAGTAGAATATTTCTTCGTATTCCTCGGTATCGCTCCCAAATATCGGAATAGTGGCGATGGATTTCTGTTTATTTTCCGGCTTGTGGCATCTTTCGGTATCCTCGAAGTATGGTAGGAAGTACTTTGTGTCTTCGTATTTCCGAACTTCTTTTACGGGGAACAGATTTAGCTCTCCCGTGACGGTGTACTCTGAGCCATCCTTGAAATACTTCATACACTGATGTTGTGTAGAAAGGATGACATTGTACTCGTGTAACCAAGGCCTGTCGAGCAAAGAGTTATAGCAGCCTGAAGCGTAGCGTCAGTATTACGGAGCCAAGTGTCCATGATGACTGTGAGTTGAACCCGGAGATGGTAATTTTATCTCGGGTAAGGTGCTGAACGTTCATGCAAATTTCCTTCAGCACTCTCACGTTGAGAAGGTTAACGGAGAATCCATCGTTGACAAGGATTTTCCTTATCTTGATATCGTGGCAGTATCCGGTGACGTATAACGGGCGATTATACTCGCATGTACCGAGGAGGAGATCTTCATCGCTGAATGTAATATTAGCTGTGTGGACCTCTGCCAGTTCATCTTTCATCTTCTCTTCTGAGAGGAAAGCCTGGAACTAATCGGGCTCTTGTCATGCCTTGATCAGGGAATCTCATGCCTCTTTGGACCGAAGGAGATCTTTGGACCGAAGGAGAGCATCCAATATGCTTAGTTGCGAGGGTATTTTTTTCAGATGTGCCAGGACATTGTAATCAACCTTACTTTTTTAGGCGGGTCCTTTATGGTGAGCTCTTTTACCACTCCGTCATCGAGGGCAATTTCCTCAGAGATTTTCCCTTTCCCTTTGTCTTTTTTGTTTAAACCTTTGTTTATAGGTCTGAGATTCTTCTAAGGCAGCGTACGGTTACAAAGCTGAATATTCTCGCAGTTCTTCTCCTCCTCTTCTTTTTCCGGGGTAGGGTCTTTGAAGAGAAGGTTGAGGGACGTTTCATCCTCGGAATCACTCCCGAACGTAAAAACTGGAAGTTTTCCTTTATCCGAACTGGTACCAACCATATGACAATTGCCAGTCATTTCTTCATGCATGTTCGTCCTACTATTTTTCCGCTGACGAGCGCGAGCTTCGCACTTCATCCTCTTGAAGTGTGTTTGATGGTCAACGTATCCTTACCACCACTTTTTGAAGGCACTGCATTTCTCGGTGGGGTGAGTGACCCTCCGATGATATAGGCAATAGTCTGGATGCGATTCTTCTCCATCGAGGCATATGATCCCGAAAGTGTTCCTTACGAGAGATGGCAGCTTCATCCCCATTGACAGGGCTATGGCGAACCGATTCTCTGTTTTGATAATGCTCTTATTTGTATCATGTGTTCTTTGGTTTGGTCAGAGTACTTTATGACTCATCCTCGCCACAGCTTCTTTATCCTGATGCTGATGCTTAGCCTTTTCATATATGGCTGTCTCGCGTTCTCGGTCAACTTTTCTTTTTTGAAAGGCTTCGTTTAAAACCCTCTCAATCGGATCTTCTGGCAGTTCCGAGGATTTTAGCGCCGATTCTACCCCCAGTTCCTCTACATTGTTTTTTAACGCTGAGGGAGCTTCTTCGTCATATAACGACAAATGGGAGACCATGTGGCAACTTGTTACACGGTCTTCGGTATCTTCTGATGAGTCATTTTCTTCAACATTGTCACTATGTTCATCCTCAATAATATGCTTGAGGAACTCTTCGAGCATGCCCGATGTCGGCGCCTTCTAATTGTACTTCTCCAGCACGTCAATGTATTTTTATAGATCTGTGCGCTTGTCGTCATACTCGGCAGGCTGCACTGGCTTCTTGGACTTCTTATTTTTCTTCGAAGACTTCGAAGGCTTGACTTGGGGGTTTTTTTCCCTTTGTCAACAATTTTCGATGCGGGCTGAGGTTTTAACATCCCTTCGATTATTTCGGGTTCAAGTAGGCTTTTCCACCTGACTGTTGGACATGCTTGGAGATCCTTCAGCATTCTTTTGGTTTTTCCTTAAAGAAAGACCTCACACGGAGTTTCTTCAACGAGTGAGCATACTGCACCCTGTGCATCCACCGTTTTTGGAGTGTACTTCTGGGGTGGGTTTACCCTCCAGTTATCAGACTGCACGAATTTCCCCTGTTGATACTAATCCTCGACCCAGTTCTTGAATACGTAGCAATCTTCAATTGGGTGGCTCACCATTCTGTGATAGGAGCAGTAGTTAGGGTTGTTGACATCGTCGGATTGCGGTGGACGCCGCGTGTCTGGTAATGAGATGCATTTATTACGCATTGCCAATTCAAACAGTTTCCTCGTCTTGTCGCGGTGAAATGAGTAAGCGTTCCTAGTCTTTCCTCTAAGGACGAGAGTGGGAGCGCGTGGTTTTGGAGAGCAGATGGTTTTAGGCCACTTGGCTGTTGTTTCGTGTTGGAAATGAAGGCTTCTTTCCCTTTACCCTCAACATTTCGAGGGTCCTTATTTGAGGAGGAAGGCTCATGGCCCATCTGGTCCATTTGGGCCAGTTTATCTATCAGGACCTGAAAGGTTGTGGGCTTGAAGAACGTCATGAACTGGAATACAGTCGTTTGATGATCAAGGGTCCCGATGAACATACCCATGGCAGGAGATTCTTCAATGCGCTGTTCGCACTTAGACCATAGGTTCCGCCACCGGATCGTTTATTGGACCGAGGTTTCTCCCGGCTTTACCATGGCATTGATTAATGTTGTGATCGGAGTGCGTTCACTTGCGCTGGCGAATCGCTGTGTGTACAGCAGCTCTATTTCTGCAAATGTTTTTACGCGGTCATTTGGGAGCTCCGAGTACCATTCGAAGGCTGTTTCTAATAGGCTGCCAATGAACTGGCGAAGCAACAATTTGTCGTCGCCTCCAGTGTTTCCGCACAAAAAACTGAATTGTGCGACGTGTTGATGAGGGTTTCCTGTTTCTTTGTAGACATGGAACTTGGGGATCGTATATCTCGGCGGGTATTTCATTTGATCATACCAGCCTGGATACGATCGTCCAGTTCTGAAAATTTGGCCAGCGGTTTCATTAGCTTGATGAGTTCTTATTTGTTGAGCAATATTATCATCATGGGTGGCCTTGGAAATCGTTTCTTCCTTGGCTGCCGATAAGGTCGGAGGAGGGATTGATATTCCCTCCCCCCGTCATCCTCGATGATTATCAGCGGATCTTCGCCTGGGGTTCTGGTTGGATCATCATTTCAACCATATCTTAGAACAAGAGAGTCATATGCTTTATGTTAGCAGCTTGCTCAACGGCCTCTTTGTCCTTCCTCTCTAGCACCCTTCGCAGAAACTCTGTATCGGTCTCTTGCTCTTGGCGCTGTTTGGCTTCTTTATCCGGACTTTCTTTCTGTCCTGTAAGTGCTGCCAGTTTGGTCGGCATTTCCTGGAGCTTTTGTTGTTGCTCCTAAGCCTTTTTCAGCGATCAGGTTTGCGCTCGGTGACTCATCGAAGCACGGCTCTCTTCTTTACCGTTAACTACATAAACCGTATGTATGCTTATGCCCCCAGACTTGGGGAGTTTAGATTCATCGCCTTTGGAATTTTCCGCGGACGGTAGAGTTTTCTACAGCCTCATTCTTTTATAAGAGATTGGAGTTGAAGGAGCCATTGTGACAGGCACCTGTTTAGGAGAAGTCCCCCGTTGTATGGCGGAGGAGAGATCTTTTTCTTGCCGAACCTTCGATTTCTTTGGTCGATGAGGGTAGTTTTGGTGAATCACAGAGTCTTGGACTTTTTGCCAGACCTTATGAATTTGCGAGGAGAGCCACTGGTAAGGCCGCTTCGGCTTTGCCTGCACTGTAATTTTTGCAGGTGGGGGTGATTTCTTTAGCACCGCCGTTGGGGAGTTTTTGCACACCATCCTAAGCGGATTAAAGTTGTTCCCAGTTGGACCAGTAGCGTCGACTTCCACCATTGGAGCTGGTGGGGTGAGTCCAGAGGGGAGTTACCCCCAGCTTCTCTCACTCGGCGCTAGTGGCGACGTCGTGCGTGCCTCGTAGAAGCTACTGCCTCAGTTTTGGAAGCGGCTTCATCATGCCCCCGGCTTTGCTGAGGGGTTTCAATCGGTGTCAGCCTATTGAAGATCGACGTCCTTGATGGAGTTTGAGGAGAGCTTGCCAATCTTCCGAAGATTGATCGTCTGATGAGTGAAGAACTTTTGACAGCTTCGTCTGTAGCAGGCGTAGGGAAGAATAACCGTTTTAGGGTATTCCTTTCAGGTATCACGAGTTTCTTTACGGGCCCGTTCGAGATTTTGCTCAGCCTGTTGAAGCCTGAGATGCCAGAGTTTGACGGCTTACTGATGGGGGCCATCGTGGTTGACAGCCAATCGAAGACCGACTTTCGAGGAGCTTCTTATGGTGGCGTTGAGGCACTGAAACTCACAGGTGGGAGCATGGTCCGAAAGAACAGTCCGGTAGTGGTTTGTGTGACCTTCCCCACTGGCATTGAGAAAATAGAGGCTGCGTTGGGCCCATAGGTCACTCCTCCAGTTGGGGTGGAGCGGGAGTTGCTGTTGCATGAGGTGCAGTTGAGAGCCATTGATTTTCTCGATAGGAGCAAGACACCAAGTTTTAGTATCTTGAATCCAAGGGAAACTATACCGAACCACGATTTTGTTCACGAAACACGAAACATGAAGTGTGGAGTGGAAAGAGCAAAAGGTCCCACTGGGCATGCCAGAATTTGTTTACCGCCGAAAGACCAGACCGTGACATTGGGACGTCTAGCCAAAATTTTGGGGCAGATTCTATTTGGAATTCTCCATCCACCTTTCCGATGATACCAAGTTGATTTATGGTACCGTATATCGGAGGTTTGGATAGATGCGACCGTTGTAGCAGACATCATCAGATTCCCCCTTATTTATGAAGGGTTTTTTATTGTGGGGACGCTCTTTCCTGCACACACAAACCCATGCAGTTAATTACGTTATCGCATTGCGATAACCACTTTCTCCTTCTCCAGCGGTTTATTTCATGTCGTGTGTTATTTTATTTTTTAAGGTTGCCCGTGGATTGTATACAGAGACTGTTTTATGTCTTCGCCCGTAGGGCGTAGATCAATCCAAATCTGTATATTTTTAGATTTGGGTTTTTGAATATTTTGTTTGGTTTAAGGACCGTTAATCTAGTTTGAGATTAAGATCAACTTAAATGTATGAGCATTTGGGCTCAATTTGGTTTAACTAAGATTACGTAAGTCCTGTTTGAGACTAGATCAACTTAGCAATATTTTAAGGATCATTTTTTTTATTAAGATCCAAAAACATAGCATTTGGGCTCAGATGCTAGAAATTTCAGAGAGAAACTTTTAGCCAATTTGGGCTTGGTCTGCTCAGTCTTTTTTTCTTTCTTTTTTTTATTCAAAAGTGCTAAGCACTTATTTGGGTTCTGTTTGCTCAGCCATTTTTCTTTTATGCAAAAGTGTTAAGCACTTATTTGGGATTCTGGCGCTCACATGTATATCATGTGAAGCCCTCAATCATAGGCGCTGTCCAATAAATGCTAAGCACTTTAGTCATTTTGACTGAATATGAAGTGCTAAGCACTTTTGTATGGCGTCTACGTGAGGAGCACTTGAGGCGCTGGGATGTGGGTGTTTCCCACTCAGTGCTAATCACTTAGCCGTTTTGGCTGCATATGAAGTACTAAGCACTTTTATATGGCGTCCGCGTGAGGAGCACTTGAGGGCTGTCTCATTTATTTTGTTGGGTGCTCACATGTGTTTCACGTGTGGCGCTGGGCGCTGCGTAATCATTGCTAAGCACTCAGCCGTTTTGGCTGTATATGAAGTGCTAAGCACTTTTACTCAGCGCTCACGTGTATTTCACATGAGGCGTTAGCCTTCTATTTTGGGCATCCACGTGTTTTTCATGTGAGACGCTGAGTTCTTTGTTGGGGGCGCCCATGAAGGAAGCACGTGAGGCGCTAATTCCTTTTTCTTTTCTAGAGATTGAATCTCTGTTAATAGCATTTTATCCATTAATGATCACCAAGATCTTTGTTTTGAAGATCTGGGATCAAGAACTAAGTTCTTATGTTTTTTTCTTTTATAAGCACTAAGTTTCTTTTTACGGTTAAACCTTGTTTTCAGAGGAATTAAATTCCCAGAACATAGGTTCTTTTTCTTTCTCTTTCTTTTTAACCTAGTTATTTTCCCCTAGGCTTTGAGTCTGAAGAATAGAATCTTCCCGATGAGAATTAAATTCTCAACTTGTGGGAAGATTTGCTTTGCAAATTTCAAATCAGAGGAAGAACTAAGTTCTTGTATGAAGGGTTAAACCCTTGTTTCTTTTTATACTAGGCAAGGGAGATATTTTGATCTATTCCTTTTCTTTTACCTCGCGATTTAAAAACAGGAGATCTTCTTCTTCTTTTGAGAATTAAAGAAACTTATGGGGTCAATCCTTTATATGAGACTTGAAGTCTCGGTCCTTTATATAGGAGAGGTAAGTTTGTTAATTAATTTAAGAAAATCTCTCTTTGAAAGATACCAATTGATTTTATTGGTCTCAAAGTTTACTTGGGGAATTTTATCCACTGTTGGATTTTTTATCTAAGGATTTCTGTTTTAAAGAATATATTTTCTTGTTTTTAATAAGATTGGGAAATATTTTCCTATATATAGAATTTTTTTTATTAAACGATGATTTTTAATCACCATTGGATTTTTGATTCAAGGGCTCTCTGTTTTCTAGAGAACAATCTTTCTTTGTTTGGAAAGATTGGGGAAATATATTCCCAAAATAGAATTTAATTCTATCATTGGATCTTTGATCCAACCTAGAATATCTTTCTCACTTGGAAAGATTAGAGAGATATTTTCTCCAAGTAGAATTTAATTCTATTATTTGATGATTTATCACCATTGGATTTTTGATCCGATAGCTCTGTTTAACAGAGAATATCCCGTATTTTAGGAAAATATCCTCCATATAGAATTTAATTCTATCTACTTTTAATTTGGACGCTGGCACTCACGTATTGTGCACGTGGGCGCCACTTAAGAATTTAATTCTTATATATGTTAGGCGCTCCTGGGCTTTGCACATTGGCGCCCACGTGAGCTTCATGTGCGACACTACCGTAGCATTTAATCCTATAGGAGGTTCGCGTTGGCGCTCTCGTGGGGAGCATGTGAGGTGCTGCCTTATTAGAATTTAACAGAGCTTAGCTCTTTTTATTATATGTTTAATTATTAGGGGAACAAATGCCCCCTCTGTTGTTCTAGTGTGACTTACACGTGAGTGCAACGGTGTCACTTTTACCACCGTTAGATCACCTAGGAAGTTGAACCGTTCTCCCCATGTCTTATAAATAGGGCCTCAGGCCTTTGAGATGACTGCTATCTGTTCATCTTCTTTCTTCTGAGAATTTAATTCTCGTTTCTCAGAGTTTAGATCTCTGTCTCTCAGAACTCTTTTGAACAGAGTATACTCTGCCAAATTTTTTGGTAAGAACTATGAACAGAGCTTAGCTCTTAACCCCTCTTAAACATGTATAAATTTTCTTAGTTTCGAATTTTAAGTCCATTATCAGATTCGACAGAGCTTAGCTCTCTCTCTCGATCTCTTGGAGATCTAAAAAACGTTCTTTTTATAGATCGTGGATCTTAATGTCCTCATCCAAGACTTGAGAATCTTTGATTCTCCTTCTTAGGGTTTTAACCTGCTGTCGATCTTGACATTTTTTTTCTGGAATTTGATTCCATGGATTAACCCATGAGTTTTTTCTAACATGGGGCTCTCTGGGATTTAATCCCACTATTCCGTTTTTTTGCAGAGCTTAGCTCTGATTTGGATCTTAAGAACTTTAGGAATTTTATTCCCTTTCCTGTTCTTTTTCTTTTTTAGAATTTTTTGGGGTTTTAATCACTTCTCTTTTTTTCTAGAGATTTGAATCTGTTGTTTGTTTTAAAGAACCCGCCTTTCAGGGGAATATTGGGAGTTTTTAACTCCACTATTTAATGAGCACTATTCATTTAATGAGAATCCTTTCGGATTCTCACAATAGGCACATGTTTCATCATTGATCAGCCACCACCTTGATTTTGTGGGGCCCACTGCTTTTTTTAGACTGAGTGATTTTAGCATTTTGATTGCTAACCCTCAACTGGTTTTCTTTTCAGGTACCATGGTTGGTCATCTGTATGATCTTGAAGAGATTATCTTTTATGAGGAGATTCGAATTCAAGGTCACTGTCAAGGCCAAGAATACACTACGGCCCAATGCGAGGAGGTGATGCGTCGCTTTGACGATTACAACGGTCGATTGCTCCCCCGTTATTCTGCTCTTTTGAAGATCGTCATTAGGTCGATCTGGGAAGCTATACCTGGGCGTCTTGAGGTTATGCCGCTCCAAGTGCTCGATGATGCTGAGAACAAGGTGCATTATGTGTATCTGATGGGGTTGATCTCGAAGAAACGGCGAGATACTCTTATCTCTACCTTGCACCGTGACTTTCAACAAAAGACGATAGTATCAGCATACCAGAGGATGGAGGACATCAATGGTGACCCCGACGCTTGCATCCGAGAGAAGATGCATAAAAAGATAGTTGATGAGGCTGAACGTGCATTGCTCAAACTTGCTTTTTAGTTTGAGAATCCATGTCCAGAGTTCAATGTCTTGCCATTGTAGACATTTTGATAATGTTTATTTCTTTCTATCTCTTTTTTGTTATCATTCACATTACCAACGTATAAATTTCTTTGAAGTATGAATGACAAAGCCATCACTTTTTTTACGCCAATACTCACATATGCTTCACATGAAGCGCTGTTATATATAAAAAAAACTAGCACCGGCACTCACGTGTCATGCACGTGAGGCGCTGCTATAGGACTTAACCCTAAAAAACTAGCGTCGGCGCTCACGTGTCATGCACGTGAGGCGCTGTAATAGGATACGAGGGAATCATTTCACCTTCTTGCTCTGATTTTCATGAGTCAACTCTTTCTTTTCCAATGCATTCTTTTTGTCAGAACTTGGAACTAGTTCCACCATGCACAATATTTTCTGTGCCTAGATTTAAATACTTCTCTTTATATTATAAAGCAATGTTCTCCTCCTTCTTCACAAGGAAAGAACCATTTTTTTAATAGGTCAAGAGTTATGGCTTGCAATCATCCACATGCTCATTGGCAACCATGGGAGGTACTCATCGAGAGAATTGTTTTTCGATTTGTTGCACTCTTGGTGAATCCCGTTCTCACGGATGACCAATATGACACGGTGATGTACGAGCTCCTGACTCAAAGAGGCTCTCCTCTTCCCATCGGCGATACTCGACACAGTAGAGGACAAGATTGAGTGCTTTTATGAGGCACATTTGATTACCCAGCCTCTAAGGGATCGCTCTATTCAACTGCTAAGCCAGATACAGGCTCAGCGGACCATCATGTCTACCTTCGCCGATGGGCATGGCGCTGATCGATGGGGAGCGACTCCTCGCGAAGATCACCGCTTCGACATGGTGGAGAAGGCTGAGAGGGCTTTAGAAATCTCTATTTATAGTTTTATAAACCCTTGTACTTTTAATCCCGTGTTTGGTGATCTATTTCCTGCAGAATAAAGTGTTTATTTAAATGTGTTTCTTTATCATTGACCTCTGAATGTTTCACCCCCAGCACATATTCATGTGGGCATCTTACCTCTACATATGTACTTTGCACTTTACCCTTAAGAGTTTCTGCTGCGTACGAATGCCAATGATGCGCGCATATGCGGCGCGCACACACACACATAAATGAGCATACTTTCAATGCAATTTCTCGTTCAAATATGCATCTAGATGTAGGTGAACATTGGGCTGATGTGAACAAATAATTCCCCCTATTACCATGCTCACGGAGGTATACCCGTGAGTGAAGTAGTGTAGAGTATAGCTGGTTTCGGGTTGGTGTATCGTATATAACTTTAAAAAATTTGACCTTTCTATTTTTTGATGTCTTGATCTGGCGCGAAGTAGTTTACGTACTCATTTCGGAGTCTGTAATTTATTCACTCATTTCGGAGTCTCTAGTTTATGTACCCATTTCGGAGTTTGTAGGTTATTCACTCATTTTGGAGTTTGTAGTTTACATACTCATTTCGGAGTTTGTAGTTTATTCACTCATTTCGGAGTCTCTAGTTTATATACTCATTTCCGAGTTTGTAGTTTATTCACTCATTTCGGAGTCTCTAGTTTATATACTCATTTCGGAATTTGTAGTTTATTCACTCATTTTGGAGTAATTTTTGTTTATCTCCCTTGGGTTTATAGGCAAACTTGTCCTAACGTTGTATATAGATAACCCTCATTCTTTTATGACAGTGGTCCGTTAGGTTTGTGGTACTAGGGTTTTATTCTGTGGTACCGTCGTGTTGGCTGATGTATTCATCGATATGCAATTTTTAAGCCGTTGTTCGAGTAGCCCCATGACTGTTGTGTCTCTGATCCCTTCTGAGGCTGGACAAGACGTCTTCAAGCAATCTTCTTATATTATATTACCGTTGGAAGAACAAGCGATAGGTATTTTCCATGACGTGTTTTACTTGAGGTTAGGCTCAATTTGGAAACCTGATGAGTCATGACCACACCCTTCTGGGGTGGGATGATCTCCAACGTTCTTTAGGCTTTATATGTGTTAGTTATATGTATGCCCTAGAGGCCATTACTATACATAGGATGTATATTGTAGTGGATGCTGGGACGTATATAGGAAGGACTTTCTTGCTCGACATGATAGTATGCTATCTGGTTGATCTTTACCTTAACGTGTATACTGTTTGTCTCTCTGTTACATGTTGGTAAAGCCCTTAGGATCTGTACTTGACTACCTGGACTATGATGCAGATCATACTAGTGGGGACATGGTAGTCCATAAGTACATCCTTCAAAGTCCCTAGTCGTGGGTGTATCGAGACGGGGCATCGATATGCCAGAGTAGACTAGCGTGTACCTTCTCGACCCATACAGATGGGCGATGGATGATCCCATATCCATCGGTGTTTGACATCAGAGGAGATATACGGGTGCTCAGTAGAGACTGGGTACACTGGACGGACTCGCCGAGAACTCCCAGATGGTATTATACCTCACGTCAGATGGCAGTTCTCTGGTGACACTGGTACAGAGTAGTCTGTTGACCCGAGATCGTCATAGAGTCTTGTGTGGTTCCCACTGTGCTTTGATTTCCATCTTACCACGTCCAAGAGGGCGTGCAAAACGGTGGTTTTTGGGTACAGTCCCGAGTCACATGGAGGCAATGAGCGATAGGAGGGGATTCGTCTCTCCCGGTATATGGGGGTTGATGTTGCGCTGTGTTCGATTGGCTATAACAGGAAATCCCTGGCCAGGGTTGCTGAGATTTACTGGTAAGTGTTACCAGTAGTTTCTCGAATAGTTATAGACCTTATATCGACACGACTTATTGAGCTATTGGGGTCTGACGTTTACCACCCCTAGGCGAGATATGCGACATATCAGACGATCAGACCGGACTGTACGGTAGTGTTACTGGTCGGATTCACTGGAGTGTGAGCGGGCTTGCTCGTCGATCTTCAGATCGCTCAATACCCGGGTGGCCGTTACGTTTAGCAGACCGCTTGCGGCTTGTGGATGTTTGATATGATCATCATCCGCTGCCGGCGTATTGACGAGTCTTTAGAGTCCTACACAGAGGTTTCCTGGCTCAAGCGAAACGAAATAGGAGCGCATATGAGATATGTGCGGGACCGAGAATAATACGAGTATGTGATACTGTATTCGATTCTCGCGATGTGACATTGATCGGTTATATCCGATATAGCCGGGTTATCGGATCAAGTATTGATTCGATAAGATGTTACTATAGATACCAGTCGGTTATGTGCGCATGACCGGATCATTGAATCAAGTGTTGATTTAATGATTTAATGTATAATTATATATTTGATATATTACTTTGCATTAACTAGTATCGGGTCACTTTAAGATGGATTTTCTCACTCTTTTGTGCGCGTTACATATACGATATGATTTTGTGCACTTCCTTGTGTCATGTTTGATGATGCATGTCCTTTTTTGGTTAAGTGTAAAGAATGAACCATGGTTGTGAATGGTTAGGGTTTTGTATTAATCATTCATTTATTTATATATATTTGTTTTGAATTTAAATTGTGAGAAGAAAACAAAATGGTTGCATTTTTCTTCATGAAGTTTCTAAGTGCTTCATGCACTTTGACCATTTTGTCTTCTTCTCCTTTACCTAACCATTCACTAACTATGATTCACTCTCTACACCTAACTATGATTAAGTCATGATAAGTATTCTTTTTATTGATAATTTAAACAATTCTTATCATAACTTTTTCATGAGCTTCTTCTTCTTCTTTATAAAACACATAAAGAAAAAGCTTCAAGTCATCAATGGTAGATTGATGATATGAGTGAGAAATCCAATTCTAAAGTCTACCCACTTCCTATTTCTTCATCCTCTACCTCTTGCCAAGTAGTAGAGTGTGTTTCCTTCACAACTTTTCTCGGTTTGGTGAAGGTGGAGCTTGATTCATCGATGCTTCGACGTAGATCATCTTCGGCATGGACATCGACGACCTAGCTTGCCCATTCTCCGACGAAGCCGATCCTAGAGCCCAGATTCGATTTGGACAGCGGAGAGGACCTCGTTGCGGAGCTATGGAGGTGGAGCACCGGATCTACAAAGGTTGTATTTCCGTATTTTATTTAGTTAACTGTTAACTAGTTCTTGTTCGCCTAGATATCTAGCAAACGATCCGTACTTTAGGGTTTGTAGGCACCATAATTTTTGAAATTGCCATGGTTGATGGCTTGGGAGACCTCACTAGAGTGCCTAGGAACCCTGCAGTGGTATCAGAGCCTAGCTAGAGCCTTAGGCGAAGTCCAGACGGAAATTGAAGTCCGAACGAACCCGAAACCCCGCATCGATATTGCTCTCTGTAAAATTTTCAAAAACAGGGATTTTTCCACATTAAAAATGTTCATAAATATCACCAGGAAATTATAAGAAATATTGTAAAATTCGGATGCCTAATTCCTACAGTACGCCGCGCTTCCGCGGCACAAGCCTGGCTTGTGCGGCGCAAGCGCGGCCATTTTGTCGCTTATAGCATCCCATTTTATACAGTAATTCTTAATGTTCTGTGCTGGTGTTTCTGGGAATTTTTAATAATTTTTCCAGAGTTGAATTTTTCTGAGTCGATTTGGGGATTCGGTATTTCGATCGGGTATCAAATTTTGTCTGTGTGGCTTTCCGGATAAATTTTAGAATATGTTAAAAAGTTCGACCGGATATAAATACCCAATTTTTCCCCTGTCGGGAAATTTCCAAGTGTTGGATTTTTCCGTAGTTTAACGACGTTCTAAGTAGTGCAAGTAACGCGATGGTCCCTCTAGAAGACACAAACCTTAACTCGATTATGTGACCGTCTTGAACTGCCCTTTGAACCTTCGGGTTTGGGGCAGTACGGCGTGCCACATGTGAGGCGTTGGCTTGACCCTTCTACGGCTGGATCGTTGGTACTGAGGCACGAACGGAATGTTGTTAGACTTGTTTCATGTGTTGATCTGTTTCGGGAAAACTTGGGTGTTCGATTGTTCGATCGAAAAGTTTAACATTTTCTGTTTATCTGGAATGGGATACAATAATTGGAATTCACAATGAGTTATGTGATAACTAAATGAATGTTATAAACGTAGCAGTTTAGTCTCACTTGATCGGTTGCCACGGAATTTTGATGTGATCAAAAGTCCGTCGCAATCACGTAGCGTACGCGGATACTCGCCGGATAAACTTAATAGACAGCTTCACTCCATAGCCCCGACCAAGTGACTGTAGGAGAACCCCGTCGCCGAAAGTATCCGTTCGGGTGCTCGCGGCAGCGGTGTTCCGCCTTGGTGCACTTCGTCGACGGTATCGGGGGTGCAGCCGTCTACTGAAGTTTGCGACGAGTATTCGATCAGGATGTCGGGAATCTTGTTGAATTGCCCGACTTGATATTGAAAAGAGTTTTCGATAATGAGACTAAAATGCGGGGTTTATAATTGTTAGGCATGCGATGTCTAAGGAATTCATTTGGTCAGGCATGCGATGTCTGAGGTGGTTGCGGATTCCAACTGTTGTAGTTTTATACTTTCTTTTCTGTGACCGTAAGTGTAATATGTGATGTCGCCGGTTTCGTTGCTATATGTCAACGACAATTGGGATGCGCATATTTACTTACGTTGATGACATGTGATGTTATGTGTTGCTGGATATGTTATATTGGATCGACGTATTTGAATAGCCGGGGTTTTTTATGTGAGATGAGTGTTTTTCATTTTCATTCATGTAAAAACTTGTATGTAATATTCTTTTATTGGGGCGCTTCCAGGTTGCGGGAGTTGTCACCTGTTGTATATTATTTACTTTTCCGCACTAGGATAGACCCAAGGAGGAGGGCACAAGTAACCGGGTTCTGGAGTCCAGTGGGAGATCAACTCGAGGAGTCGAGTCCGGCTCTCCTAACTCTAGAATTGGTAGGGTTGCTTGCCGCTCTCGTAGGGGTCTAGGGGTGTGGGTTTGGCTATTCATCACGACCGTGGAATCCGTGTTTTATACTGGCTCGTATTGAAAACACGGACGTCCTAGTATATCCAATATTTCATATATTTCTTCTGCTGCGATATCTGTGATGAGATCATGTGATGTTTCTGTGATGGATATAGTATATAGTATATATGATATATTATATAGACGTTACTTATGTTTTACACCCGCGCTAGCCCTGCCCTGCTCTGCCGTTAGTTACCTAACCTAACGGTGCACGAGGGGACATCGAGGCGAATGCGGATGGCATAAGTGTACGTCGTATTTATCTGTGATGTTTAGGTATTTAAATGATGGGACTTCATTAATGTGATTAATGAAATAAAAGAAACCTAAGATGTTGTAGAATCGAATTTCAAAATAAAACAGGTAGCTACAGTTCTTGCTTTGCACAGCGGTATATGTGATATATCCTGCACCTTATCCAACGAGGAAAGGACCGAGATCCCTTCACCGGGAGTGACTCCTTTAGCAATAACTGGCAGATGCTACACACTCGGTTTGTCTTTTGATTGCTTTTAAGTGTTTTTGCTTTGCACAGTGATATATATGATATATCCCGCACCTCATTCGACGAGGAAAGGACCGACGATCCCTTCACCGGGAGTGACTCCTTTAGCAAAATAAGAAAAGCCTCAAAAGCACTCCATTTCAAAATTCATTCGATCCTACAACGATATCAAGTTCATTACGCAATAGGTTTTCAGAAAAACCTGTCGTAGCCCTCCGTCATTTCAGATAAGTAGTAGTTAGTATTCGTGCTACGTTTGTTGGCCTGCGTCAAGGCGTAGTGTGCGGTAGCTAACTGGTGCTTATCTGCATAAGCATATGATGTGATTGGATTAGGGTAGTCGTGCGACTTTGTTGGCCTGCGTTAAGGGTCGTGCGGGTGGGTTTAATTCAATCAGGAAATGACGGGTTGAACTTGACTAGCGGACTATGGTTTGTTGGCCTGCGTCAAGGTCATAGCGAGCTAGGGGCAAAATATTATCGGGAATTTCAAGTGTTGAAATTTGCAATGAGATTGCATACCTTCTATGAGATAGTTGGATCCCGATACCCGCTGCGAGTAAGAGTTACTCCTGGGAGAGTTTTACATATTACAATTAGCCGATCAAGTAGGTGTCTAGAAAGGTGTTAACGAGGTTACGCCTCTGGGAAAACGAGGTTTACATTAATTAGGTTCGTGCGAAAGCACGGGGGACCTCCCTCAAAGTACCGACACTGGCCTGGCTGAAAGATTGGCGAACTTGTAGTGTGTAATTAATCCCGGCTAGTCTTTCCTTTTAGGGTTTGAAGGAAGATTTGATAAAAAGCAGTGGGAGCCATCCTGATTAGATAAAATAATAACCAATCTATTCTTGACAGAGCGCACGCTGAGTGTTTTCTTCTCTCTCTCTCCTGGTAGCGACCATATCACGTCTTAATCAAGATAATAATACGGATTATTGACCGAACCCGCTTGTTATACGAAGCTGGGGAACGTTGGTCCCGCTCCAACTTATAAATGTTATAAGACAGAGCAGGAAATTGGGGAATACCAGATTTCCCGTGCCGCCCAAACGAAGAGAGTGCATGTTGATGCATCATCTTCGGGTGTGTTCGTTATAAAGAACTGTTTCTCTGTATCCTCTACGTCCTGGGTATGTGATACCAGATCAGGATCCCAGATATGTAATCTGTTACATAGGGCTACAGAAAGGTAGAGAACTGAGAACGGGTGATAAGTTTCATGAGGCAGAAAACGGGGCAAGAGTTGCAGCCAAGTCTGTCGGTCACTGTCACCCTGTATTACCGATACATTGATTCTGAACGAATGTTATTAGATACCGAACCTGATATACAAAATCATATCAGTCTCTTTATTAGTAAAGAAACGATATAATTTTGTATTGTTGGATAATGTTTTGAACATTTCCTATATCAAAAGTTGATCGGTTCAGGCACGTTATCTAAAAGCATTGATGTTCTAAATCAAACTACAGTTCTTTAGTATACAGAACATACACAAGAGGAAGAGTTCAGAAATGAACGAATCCTTCTTGAGGTATTGTAGACTAGGTCATATCAATGCGACCCGACTGGCTGAGTTACATTTAGATGCATATTTAAATCAGTTTGAATTTACATCTTGTGAAACTCGCCAGTCATGTCACAAAGATAAGATGACCACAGCTCCGTTTACTGGAAACAGAGAAAGAGTTAGTAAACTCTTGGGATGATACATGTTGATGTATGTTAGGTCCCCTGTCTACAAATGCCAGGACTGGTTCTTTGTACTTCATTACGTTCTCTGATGATCTTTCGAGTTTCAGACCTATGTTCCTGTTGAAACACAAGTCCGAACCTTTTGAGATATTCACAGAATATAAGTTAGAAGTAGAGAACCAAAATACGGGTATAAGTATTATGTCCTTTGATGTGATCAAGGAGGAGAATACTTGAGCACGGAATTCCTGGATTATTCTAAAGGAGAATGAGATTCTCTCTCAGCATTACTCCTCCGAATACACCATAGCACGATGGTATATCGGGGCGGAGCAATCACACCCTATGTGATATGGTGTGCTCTATGATGAGTACTACTGAGTTACCTATTTCCTTTAGGGAGTTATGCACTTGAGAAGCTGCATACCTATTGAATAAGGTTCAAATCAAATCAGTTGCCTACCACTTCATATGTGATATGATAAGGGAAGAGCCCATCTCTTAAGTTAGTTAAGATTTAGGGTTGTCTGGCCTATGTCTAAAAGCAAAATCCGGACAAGCTCGAGGCAAGGTCTGTTATGTAGAACTGGAAAGGTTCCAGCTATACTAAATACAGCAGATGATTTGATAAAACCAAAGGATTCAGTAGATACCAACGAACCTCAGCCTCTCCGCCGATCTAGTAGGGTTCCTCACCCACCTGAGAGATACTTCGGTTTCTCTATGACAGTGGGAGCGAGGATTACATCATGAGATGATGACCCAACTAGTTTCGAGCAGGCCATCAGGAGTAAGACTCTGTAAGAATGGCTGGATGTTTAGTGATCTGAGATGGAATCCTTATACACCAGCAAAGTATGGACTTTAGCTGCAAGATCTGAAGGGTTAAATCCCCATCAGGAGCAAGTATATCTTGAGAAGATTACTTGGTGTACATGGAAAAGTTGAGACTTTCAAAGCTAGACTTGTTAAAGCTTTTCGTCATTGACCAGGCGTGGATCATGATGAAACCTTTTCAAGTGACTATGCTTAAGTCCATCCAGATCCTACTTGCCACGGCTACATACCATGACTGCGATATCTGGTTGGGTGTCTTGACTGCTTTTCTAAATGATGATTTAGAGAGCGTCTATAAGTACACAGCCAGAGGGCTTCGTAGACAGTGGGAGCAGCGGAAACGTGTGCAAGATGCTTTATAGGATAAAGCAGGCATCGCGGAGTTGGAACATCTGTTTTGATGAAGCAGTCAAAGAAGTTGACATCATCAAAATGGTAGATGTACCTTGTATGAACAAAAAGGTAGTAGGGAGTATGGTGATGATCCTCGTAGAGTACGTGGATGACATACTCTTGATAAGAAAGGAGTTTCTTATGCTACGCTCGATCAATCTCCGTTTATCACAATGATTCTCCATATAGGATCATAATGATACCTACTAACTCCTGGATTTTGGATCTATGAGATAGATCTAAATGGATGTTAGGATTCTCACTTGTCGAAGTGAGATGGTATCACATGATCCTGGGGAGAATCACTGGAAGAGTTCCAGGGTGATAAGGACGACTGAATGTCAGTCGCAGGCATTGTCTTTTCCCTCGGTAAAGGGACGGTATGTTGGAAGAGTTCCAAGCTAGATACCGTGACATACTAGACGATAAAGGCAGGATACATCGCTACTTAAGATGCTACCAAAGAGGCTGTTTGGGTGTATATTGGTTCATGAGATGAACTACGTTCCTACCATTGTGAGACAATGGAGTTGTGGCTCATGCCGAGGAACACCGGTCCCATCAGTGATCCAGACTTATTCTAAAGCAGCATCGCCTGATCATGGAGATGGTTGATCTCCAGGGTGATCGAGGTTTGGAGAGTAGACTCAGAGAACAACACAGCGAATCCACTCACAAAGGCCTGTTCCCAGAGAGAGACTTTTATGGGATGGTTGAGTATGAGATACTGCAACCACTGCTACAGATGGCCCTAGTGCAAGTGGGAGATTGTTAGTTATATGTATGCCCTAGAGGCCATTACTATACATAGGATGTATATTGTAGTGGATGCTGGGACGTATATAGGGAGGACTTTCTTGCTCGACATGATAGTATGCTATCTGGTTGATCTTTACCTTAACGTGTATACTGTTTGTCTCTCTGTTACATGTTGGTAAAGCCCTTAGGATCTGTACTTGACTACCTGGACTATGATGCAGATCATACTAGTGGGGACATGGTAGTCCATAAGTACATCCTTCAAAGTCCCTAGTCGTGGGTGTATCGAGACGGGGCATCGATATGCCAGAGTAGACTAGCGTGTACCTTCTCGACCCATACAGATGGGCGATGGATGATCCCATATCCATCGGTGTTTGACATCAGAGGAGATATACGGGTGCTCAGTAGAGACTGGGTACACTGGACGGACTCGCCGAGAACTCCCAGATGGTATTATACCTCACGTCAGATGGCAGTTCTCTGGTGACACTGGTACAGAGTAGTCTGTTGACCCGAGATCGTCATAGAGTCTTGTGTGGTTCCCACTGTGCTTTGATTTCCATCTTACCACGTCCAAGAGGGCGTGCAAAACGGTGGTTTTTGGGTACAGTCCCGAGTCACATGGAGGCAATGAGCGATAGGAGGGGATTCGTCTCTCCCGGTATATGGGGGTTGATGTTGCGCTGTGTTCGATTGGCTATAACAGGAAATCCCTGGCCAGGGTTGCTGAGATTTACTGGTAAGTGTTACCAGTAGTTTCTCGAACAGTTATAGACCTTATATCGACACGACTTATTGAGCTATTGGGGTCTGACGTTTACCACCCCTAGGCGAGATATGCGACATATCAGACGATCAGACCGGACTGTACGGTAGTGTTACTGGTCGGATTCACTGGAGTGTGAGCGGGCTTGCTCGTCGATCTTCAGATCGCTCAATACCCGGGTGGCCGTTACGTTTAGCAGACCGCTTGCGGCTTGTGGATGTTTGATATGATCATCATCCGCTGCCGGCGTATTGACGAGTCTTTAGAGTCCTACACAGAGGTTTCCTGGCTCAAGCGAAACGAAATAGGAGCGCATATGAGATATGTGCGGGACCGAGAATAATACGAGTATGTGATACTGTATTCGATTCTCGCGATGTGACATTGATCGGTTATATCCGATATAGCCGGGTTATCGGATCAAGTATTGATTCGATAAGATGTTACTATAGATACCAGTCGGTTATGTGCGCATGACCGGATCATTGAATCAAGTGTTGATTTAATGATTTAATGTATAATTATATATTTGATATATTACTTTGCATTAACTAGTATCGGGTCACTTTAAGATGGATTTTCTCACTCTTTTGTGCGCGTTACATATACGATATGATTTTGTGCACTTCCTTGTGTCATGTTTGATGATGCATGCCCTTTTTGGTTAAGTGTAAAGAATGAACCATGGTTGTGAATGGTTAGGGTTTTGTATTAATCATTCATTTATTTATATATATTTGTTTTGAATTTAAATTGTGAGAAGAAAACAAAATGGTTGCATTTTTCTTCATGAAGTTTCTAAGTGCTTCATGCACTTTGACCATTTTGTCTTCTTCTCCTTTACCTAACCATTCACTAACTATGATTCACTCTCTACACCTAACTATGATTAAGTCATGATAAGTATTCTTTTTATTGATAATTTAAACAATTCTTATCATAACTTTTTCATGAGCTTCTTCTTCTTCTTCATAAAACACATAAAGAAAAAGCTTCAAGTCATCAATGGTAGATTGATGATATGAGTGAGAAATCCAATTCTAAAGTCTACCCACTTCCTATTTCTTCATCCTCTACCTCTTGCCAAGTAGTAGAGTGTGTTTCCTTCACAACTTTTCTCGGTTTGGTGAAGGTGGAGCTTGATTCATCGATGCTTCGACGTAGATCATCTTCGGCATGGACATCGACGACCTAGCTTGCCCATTCTCCGACGAAGCCGATCCTAGAGCCCAGATTCGATTTGGACAGCGGAGAGGACCTCGTTGCGGAGCTATGGAGGTGGAGCACCGGATCTACAAAGGTTGTATTTCCGTATTTTATTTAGTTAACTGTTAACTAGTTCTTGTTCGCCTAGATATCTAGCAAACGATCCGTACTTTAGGGTTTGTAGGCACCATAATTTTTGAAATTGCCATGGTTGATGGCTTGGGAGACCTCACTAGAGTGCCTAGGAACCCTGCAATATGTACTGTCGTCAGGACCCCAAGTTAGGAATATGTTGTCACTTCGTTTTTGCTTTGATGATGTCGCGCCGATTCTTTGCTGAAATACGGTGGACATCTGTAGGACCTCTATACTGTATGTATTGCAATTGATGTCCAGAGCTAGGAATATACCATTGCTCCAATTTTTTGATAGTTGCATCTGTATCCTGCTGGAATAAGAAGAAACGCTGGGATGGTCTCTAGGTCGTATCTGTACCGTCAAGACTTGGAGCTAGGATTTTGCCATTACTCCATTTTTGCTTTGTCCCTTGGGTCTTTTTTTTTATGATGACGTTGCGTCTGCATTCTGCTGGAATGAGAAGAAACGACGGAATAGTCTCTAGGTTGTATATGAACCGTCAAGACTTGAAGCTCTTTTTGACGAAGTGTAGTGGGAAAATATGGTTCCCTTTTTTTCATTTTTGCCCATGAATTGTATACAATAGACAATATGGACATACTTGCAGGGCAGAATAGTTTCATTTTCATTTTTTTTATTTCTTTCCGCGATATTTTATCTTTTCATCTTTTATGTCATGAAAGTCGCGATTGCCCAATCATTTCGGCTATTTTTCGCGGTGCCTGATTATTTCGGCTGATTTTGTTTTTACTCGCTGCTTTTTATTGTGAGTTGCCCTATCATTTCAGCTCTTTTTTTATATATTTTTTATATTTTTGGGGATTTAAAATCTGATACCAATCTTGGCATTAGTATCGCTTCCACTGGGATATTGCCAGGAGCGAATCATCATTTGCTTTTGTCGATTTGAAAAAAGATGGCTTAGCAAACAGGGTTTTGGTCCTGTCGACTAAGGCTTTCTGACTTTATGAGCCGTAAGGGTCTCATAAAAATATTTCTCCCTACGAGTCAAGAGGATCTTGTAGGTGCATTCCTAAGTGTGTCGTGAAAATTCCTAAGTGTGTTTTTCTCTTATAAATCGTAAGGATTATATAAGTGTATTTTCTCCTTGTAAGTCGAGAGGATTTACATGTGTCATTCGCCATATGGGTACATTTCTCACCATTGGTGGACTATGGTGGAAGAATATTTATTTATGCCCGTGGATTGTATACAAAGGTCAATATTGGACCTCCTGTAGGGCAAAGGGTTTTGTAGGGTTTTTTGATGGCTTAAGAACGGATATACATCCCTGTAACTCAAGGCTTTTGAATCCTATGAGCCGTGAAGGTCTCATAGGAGGAAATTCTCCTTACGAATCGTGAGCATCTCGCAAGTGTAATTTCACCTTAGGAATCGTGGGGACTCCAAAGTGCGTTGTTCCTTTGTGAGTCGTAAGGATCTCACGTAGGTTTTTTTTAACGAGTTTGTGCCCTTTCGGATTTTCACTAGTTCGCTAGCAGTTCTGCTGTTTTTACTCATGGTGCCCTTTCGGGTTTTCATCCATGCCCATTTAGCTTGTGGACATACCGTTTTTTTCTGTAACGAGATCATGCCCTTTCGGGTTTTTACTAGCTCACTAGCATTCCTTCTGTTTTTACTCATGGCACCCTTTCAGTTTTTCGTCTGTGCCCATTTCATTTGTGGACATACCCTTTTTTTAAGGCGGCCCGTAAGGTAACGCACCGTTAGCTGTAGGCTCTGATCGTTTTCTAAGGACTTCGTCATGTGGGACCTGGGAGGGTTATTAATCTTTTAGGCCCATGAATTGTATACGGTAACCGATATGGGGATTCACCGTAAGGCTAAACGTATGAGGACATGACGGTCCTTTATCACCGTATTTGGGGCGAAATGCTAGTTTAAGAACTTTTCGTTCCAATATTCCCATTTTGGGGGTGAATGTTAGTTTAAGGGCATTTCGGTCCAGAATTAGTTTACGGACGTTTCGGTCCATTGTTAGTTTAAGAATGTTTCGGTCCAGTATTCCCATTTTGGGGACGAATTTTAGTTTAAGAATATTTCGGTCCATTATTAGTTTAATAACGTTTCAGTCCATAATTCCAGTTTTTTTTTGGGAACGCATTAGTTTAGGGACGTTTCGGTCCAATATTATTTTAAGGACGTTTCGGTCCAGCATTAGTTTAAGAACGTTTCGGTCCAGCATTCCCATTTTGAGGAAAAATTTTAGTTTAAGGATATTTCGGTCCAATGTTAGTTTAAGGATGTTTCAATCCAGCATTAGTTTAGGGAGGTTTCGGTCCAGCATTTCCATTTTCGAGACGAATTATAGTTTAAGGACATTTCGGTCCATTGTAAGTTTAAAGATGTTTCTGTCCGTTATACCCTTTTTTGGAATGCATTAGTTTATGGACATTTCGGTCCAGCATTAGTTTAAGAACATTTCGGTCCAGCATTCCCATTTTGGGGACGAATTTTAGTTTAAGAACATTTCGGTCTATTGTTAGTTTAAGAATGTTTTGTTCCAGCATTAGTTTGAGGACGTTTTGGTCCAGCATTCCCATTTTCGATCTAGCTTCTAACCACACAAGTTCTTCATCTTTACATGTGAGCTTAGTCAGGGGTGTTGCAATCTTCGAAAATCCTTCAATGAAGCTTATGTAATATCCAGCTAGACCCAAGAAACTTCGAATGTCCTTCACTGACTTTGGTGTCGGTCATTCGCTTACTGCTGAAACTTTCGCTGGATCCACAGATATTCCATCGCCTGATACAATATGTCCGAGAAAACCAACTTGATCTAGCCAAAACTCGCATTTGTTGTACTTGGCGTAAAGTTGATGTTGTCGTAGAGTTTCCAGGATAATTTGTAGGTGCTTGGCATGTTCCTTCTGACTCTTAGAATACAACAGGATGTCGTCGATGAAGATGACAACAAACATGTCTGGGTACTATCGGAAAACTTGATTCATTAGGTTCATGAATATTGCTGGTGCGTTGGTCACTCCAAATAGCATCATAAGAAATTCTTAATGACCATAGCGATTTCTGAATGCCGTTTTATGGATATTAGATTCTTTGACCTTCACCTGATGATAACCCGAACGAAGATATAACTTGGAGAAAACGCAAGATCCACTTAGCTGATCGAACAGATCGTCGATGCATGGGAGTGGATACTTGTACTTTATAATTACATCGTTCAGAACTCTATAATCAATGCACATTCGATATGAACCTTCATTCTTCTTTACAAGCAGAACCGGTGATCCCCAAATTGAAGTGCTGGGACGAATCCATCCTTTCACCAATAATTCGTCCAACTGAGTTCGGTCTTCCTTCAAACCTTCCGTACTTAACTGATACGGTGCTTTGATCACCGGTTGTGCTCCTGGTACTAAATCAATGCTGAATTCAAGAGATCGTTTGGGAGGCAAACCTGATATGTCTTCAGGAAACACATCGTCGAACTCTCGAACTACTTCTGGCTTTGATCCTTCCTCCACTTGAATTGACGCAATCACTACCTTTTTTGGTTTCGCTTTGTATGTACTTATCTCCAGGGTACGGTCTCCACTTTTGAAATAGAAGACCGGATGCTCTGGAATCTCGAATACTACCCTCCTTTGACGACAGTCAATGGTAGCATAGAATGTTCCGAGCCAATCCATACCTAAGACGACATCGAAATTCGGTATGTCCAGCATCTTGAAGTCAACATAGAATTCTCTGCTGCAGATGACCACTAGACACAAGTCGTATCCCTTTACTGCCTTTAGAACGTCGTTCTCTGAACTGACATTCCAGCTCGATACGAGGGGTTTGACTGGAATCGCATGAGTTTGGACGAACCTTTGCGACATAAAGCAATGAGATACTCCAGTATCGAAGAGTGCTAGTGCAAGAAGTGAGGATACTAAGATTGTACCTAAGTTATGTGGGATAGTTTCAGGTATAAGGAAAAATATATGGGTATGTATAGATGGAAAATAAAGCTTGATGGGGAAGTGTTACCATTAATGACTTGGCTGGTGGATTCAGCCTCTTCCATAGTCTATGTGAAAGGCTGTCGCCTCGGCACATTCCTCCTTGCTGGAGGAGCATTCCTCTGTCCGTTCCTTTGTCCTTGAGGTACGTTTCGTTAAGCTTGATGGAACTGACGAGGAGGAAGAGTAGTCGGTCCACGAGGAGGTGGAGCATGTAGTGCGAGTCGTGGAGCAGGTGCCTGGATGGCTGGGCGCTGCTGGTAAGTGATTGCTGGTCTAGGTGCAGCATGTGGGTTGTGTCTACGAGGATAAAACCCGATATCATAAGTAGCTGAGCCGCAGACTAAGCAAAGGCGATTTGCACGTCGGTAGTCTTTCACCAGATGCCCATCTCTCCTACAGTAAGTGCAAAAGGCTGGGTTGGGCCGGTTGTTCGGTACTCCCGTTCTCCTGGGCACGAATGGTGGCCTTGAAGAGCCTCCTCCTGCCATCTGAGTGGCAGGGCGCTTCATCCCGGTAGATTGAGGTCTGCCCCTCATCTTCACCACTGCGTCATATCGGCGGGCAGCTTTCATAGCCAATTCATGGGTTGGGAAATCCCCTGTAGCTAAGGCAGCTTGGATTTCTGAATCTAACCCTTGCTGAAACCGTCTGGATCGGATCTCAGCAGTAGGTATCAGATGTGCCGCGAACCTGTTAAGGTATTGTGTTAGTTGTGTAATATGTGATATTAGGAAATCGAATATTGAGACATAACTTACCTATTGAGCATGGTAAACTCAGCGTCATACTCATGTACTGACTTGGTCCACATTGAACCCTGTTGTTGATGAATAAATTGTTGTTCCATGTCGAATTGGACAGTCTCTGGGAAGTGCTTCGCGTCAAACATATAGCGAGATGTCCTCCATTCGATAGGTTGGTCAAGACGGCTTTCTTCCGCTTCCACCAAACCCGTGTATTGTCAGTGAGCTGCAGCTTTGCAACTCGAACCCAAGCTATCTCTGGCACTTGTGCCGCTGCCAGATCATCTTCAATACTTTGAGCCTGTAGGGTGTTTTTCGTCACCCAATTAAGATGGGAATACGCACGCGCTTATCAGACGTACTACAGATTCCCCCTGTCTAGGGTAGGCCGGGGTTTATTGATTGTGGGGATCCGAATCTCCGGCAGCCACGGACTAAGCTGTCGTTAATTACCCCTCCCCTTAGGAGCGAGAGAACCTCCGATTGACGGGTTAAACTGGTCATGCGAACTCAATGTACAGTGTACATGTGTTTTGTTTTTGAGAGGGACAGTGTTGTAGAGTATGTGCGTGTATATATACATATATATCAAATAGAAAAAAGGGGAAGGGCATCCAAAGGATGCATGGGAAAAAGCGCCAGCGCTTTGGGTGCTAGCACTTTGAGCGGAAGAGCGCTAGCGTCCCACGTACCAGGAACGTGGGCGCTCGGGTGCTAGCGCTCCGAGCGCAAGAGCGCTAGCGCCCCACGTGTCAGCACGTGGGTGCTCGGGCGCTAGCGCTTTGGGCGCTAACGCTTTGAGTGCTAGCGCCCTACTTGTCAGCACGTGGGTGCCGCTTTGAGCGCAAGGGCGCTAGCGCTTTGAGCGCTAGCGCCCCACGTGTCAGCACGTGGGCGTTCGGGCGCTAGCGCTTTGGGCGCTAGCGCTTTGAGCGCTAGTGCCCCACGTGTCAGCAGGGGGGCGTTCGAGCGACAAAAGGGACTTGGTCCCTGCAATGGGAGTTGTAATCCCAGAAAAAAGCACTTAATATTTTTTGTATGTGTGTGTGTGTATGAGAAGTTAAACTCCTAGGATGTTTTGAAGCTGATGAAGGGCTTCTCCCCTTGAGCCCTAGTTTTTCCCAAAGTAGGGTTTCTAGAGATGGGTCTCCTTCTTCCTCTTCTGTTGGCAGGATCTTGAAGATCAAGAGATGTGAGATTTTTTAAAAATCTCTTTTTTTTGAGATCTGATGGAAGATCTAAGTTCCCCTTTATAGGTTTAGTGGTGAAAAACTATTTAGTTTTATAAATGGAAGAGTAAAACTCTTGATTTAATTCAAAAGAAAGAAGAAGGTTTTAGAACCTTGAGTAAGGAGAAAGATCTCAGATCTGGATTTGTTTTTAGAGAGAGAAAATGTTGTTGGGATATTTTCATTATCCTTGTCTTTATAGGCTATACACTTTACATATAGCCCTTTGGGCTTTACAAAAATGGCATTTTGTCCATCCCATGCCTCATGTGCTATTTCTTTTTGCACATAAGCCATGGGCTTTACAAAAATTTGGCTTTATGCCCATTTTCTTACATTTATTCATAAAAATACAAGAAATACAACAAAATTATTTATTACAAAATTTTTATTTCGGCATGGGTGGAGGCCGGCCGCTTCATGTTCGGGTTCGCTCCGGGCATTGGCCCACTTGACCTGGGCTTAGGCCCACCTGGCTTGGGGTTGACTTTGATTTTGACTTAGTCAACCGAGGTATAAATTTTTACCCCAACAAATTGCCCCCCATCAATAAATGCACACCACACATGTGGGTCGTGTGCATGAAATTGATGGATCTTCTTTCACGTGGAGGCGACTTGATTTGGTTCCCGCTTTTGGGAAACTGGCACTGCCCTTTTTACGACATGGACGGTTGATTCTGCCCTTTTTGCGATTTGGACGGTCGATGCTGCCATTTTAGCGACGTGGATAGTCGGTGCTGCCATTTTAGCGACGTGGACGGTCTGTTCTGCCCTTTTTGCGACTTGGACGGTCGGTTCTGCCATTTTAGCGACATGGACGGTCGGTGCTGCCCTTTTTGCGACTTGGACGGTCGTTGCTGCTATTTTAGCGACGTGGACTGTCGGTTCTGCCTTTTTTGCGACTTGGACGGTCGGTGCTGCCCTTTTTGCGACTTGGATGGACGATGTTGCCCTTTTTGCGACTTGGACGGTCGGTTCTGCCCATTTTACGATGTGGACGGTCGGTGCTGCCCTTTTTGCGACTTGGAAGGTCGATTCTGCCCTTTTTGCGACGTGGACGGTCGGTGCTGCCCTTTTTGCGACTTGGACGGTCGATGCTGCCCTTTTTGCTACTTGGACGGTCGGTTCTACCCTTTTTGCGACGTGGACGGTCGGTGCTGCCCTTTTTGCGACTTGGACGGTCGATGCTGCCCTTTTTGCGACTTGGGCGGTCGGTTCTGCCCTTTTTACGACGTGGACGGTCGGTGCTGCCCTTTTTGCGACTTGGACGGTGTTAGTGTATATGCCCTAGGGGCCATTATTGTATCATACTAGTTTGTATATTACTTTATGGAAGCTTGGGATATTCACAGTCGTATTGACAGTCTTGCTAAAAATGGTAGTATGCTACTTGGTTTGTGTCTACTTTAATATGTGCATATGTTTCTTGTAACATATCGCTTAGACATATTAGTAGAGCCCTTAGGATCTTTGCTTGATTACCAGCGTTGTAATGGCAGTCACACTAGTGGGGGCTGGGTAGTCTGTAAGCAACATCCTATACAGGTCCCTAGTCGTAGGATTATCGAGACAGAGCATCGATACTCCGGAGTAGACTAGTGTGTACGCTTCTCATCCCAGTTGGGAAGATGGTCTGTCCCACAGCCATCAGTACGTCGTACTGAAGATAGTATACAGGTGCTCGTTGGGTTACGGGTACACCGGACATGACTCGCAGGGAACTGTTGGTGGGTATTATACCCGTCGTCAGTTAACAGTTTCCAGGTGACATGAGTACAGCATAGTCCGCAGACTTGACACTGCTACTTCGCCTCGAGTGTGTCCCATTATTCTTAGATTACTACCCTACCACGGCTCAAAGGAGTCGTACAAACAGGTAGCAGTTGGGTGCAGTCCCGAGCACTTGGAGGCAGTGGCGGTTAGACAGGATTCGTCTCTCCCGGTATTGGGGGGTTGATATCGCGCTGTGTCAGAGAGACATTACGCAAAGTCCCTGGCCAGGGCAAGCGAGATTTACTGGTAGGCTCCAGTAGTTTCTCAAGGTGTAATTGGCTACACTACGACACGACTTATACCGCTATTAGGGGACTGACGCTTGCCGCCCCTAGGCCCGATATGCGATAGTCTTAGACGAACAGACCGGACTGTACGGAGATTGTCACATCAGGCTCAGTAGGAGTTCGGATGGGTATCCTCATCGGCCTTCTTATCGGCATCTATCTGGGGACCGTTACGTACAGCTAGTGCCGCTTGCGGTCTGTGGTTAAACCCACTGCCAGCGTAGTGTCGAGTCTTTAGAGTCCCACACAGAGAGTTTCCCTGCTTCGGGCGAAACGATATAGAGGTCGTATGGTTTTACGACAGGGTTCGGACGCATACGTGTTTTTACGCAGGTATGATATTCGGACAGTTTTTACTAGTCGGCTTTGGTTTAAGCCAGATTCTAGTATCGGATTATTGGATTTATACAGTCTAAAGTTTTTCCGTGTTTTCACGGATAGGAGGGGCGTTCTCGTAATTTGTCGGGAAGCTTCTAGAAGGATGATGACTTGGAGGGTAAGGTGGCATATGTATTTATTGGATTAATGAGTCATGAGGGTGAATCATCCATGGAGTTAATGATTCATTTATGATTCATATGACTCATGTGATGAATCACTTAGTGTATTAATGAAACATGATGATAAATCATTATTTGTTATTCATTTAATAATTTATAATGTTTCATATATACACAAATGATATCATTCATCCAAAAGGATTCTCATTCTCACCTTCTCTCTCCTCAAGCTCTCTCTCTTCAAACCCTAACCCTAACCTCTCATGTGTTGAGATCAAGGGTTAGCTAGACTAATACATCCATAATCCAACTCTATATCACCTAGGTTGCTTAGATTAGCACTTTGAGAAACCTAGTTACCTCAAGTTAGAGGTCAAGCTTGGAGTAGGAGCTCTCGGGTGGATCGTCTTTGACTCGAGGAGGCCGTTGAGGTGCCGACGTTCCAAAGAGCCTACGAGGAGTGGAGGACAGCGATAAAGACCCGAAGGACAAGTAACGTGAGGTATAACTTCGAATCAGAGTAGTTAAACCTTTCGTAGTTTGCTAGTAACGGTTTAGATACGATTCATGCGCCCAAGTCCGTGTTACGAAACTTTGATAATCGTTTTTCATATATTCCGCCTTCCCCCAAGATAGTGGGGTGCGTGACATGGACGTACAGTGGTATCAGAGCCAACTAAACCATTACTAGGTTGTTAGCAACTAATTAGAATTTCGATCGTCGGAAAACACGAAAACAACACCCCGAACACCCTTACAGTTTCTGTTAATTTTAAACTTGTCGAAAAAAATATTTGATATACCTTAAAATTCACAGCAGGGAAATATAAGAAAACTGGAAAAATACGAGCACTCAACTCGGTTAGATGGCCGTGGATCCGCGGCACAATAGTGCTTTTGGCCGCGGATCCGCCGCCGAGTCAACTCCGAGTTGACTAGGATTTGAGCAGTAATTTATATATTATGGCGTTTTGTTTTCCTGTATATTCTGTTTCTGCCCAGGTTACTTCTGTGCTGGCTTGCATTTGGGGTAGACACGGAAAAAGGTTGTCGATCGATATTCTAAGTTATTTGCTAATCGGGTTTTTTTTATCTGTAATGTTTAATGTGTTCGTAAACCTCCCCTAACTGCTAGTATGTCGGTTGGCAGGGGGTTGCACATTTCTGTAATGTTTACTGTTTGTGTATATGAACTTGATTGGATCGTTGTGATGATTAGCCGGGGTTTGAGATGGGTTTTAATATTCATTCATTCGATGTAAGTTGTAATATGATGTAATATTCTTTTGCGGGGCACATCCAGGTTGCGGTTGTAGCCACTGTTGTATTATTTCATTTACTGTTTTTTGCTCCTAGGATAGACCCAAGGTGGGGTACACAGACTACCGGGTACGCTGAAGTGTTTAGTGGCTTACTCACGTTGTTGAGGGAGACCGCTTCACTTCGGGTACTTGGCGGGTAGTTTGCCGTACCCGTAGGGTTCTAGGGTGGGGTAATGGCTATTCATCACAACCGTGTAATCCATCTTTTATTGCAGGGTCAAAGCAAACGCGGATTGCTTGTATATCCAATAATGTTCATATGAGATCTGGAATGCCTATTATTGCGTCTGACGAATATACAATATCTATATATGATAGCTATTTAGACGTCACTTATGTTTTTCACCCGCGCTAGCCCAGCCCCCACTCTGTCGTTAGTTAAGTAACCTAACGGGTGATGACGGGACCCAGTGGCGAATGCGGATGGCATAAGAGGACGTTGTATTTTCATTGTTTTCTGCAATGATAGGTTAAATGATGGGACGCATTATTTTAATGCAAAGAAAATAAACCAAAGTTGAATCGTTGGAACAAATTTAAAAGAAACCACTCGGTTATTTTAAAAGAGCAGAATTTTTAATTGCGGAGCTTTAACCACTCCTTTTAAAAAGCTATTAGGTTCCTTCGATTATATCAAGTTCACTACGTTCACGGTTTCGCCAAAACTAGTCGTAGCCCTCCATCATTTCTTATGGATGGTCAGTAGTATTCAAGCTATGTTTGTTGGCCTTCATCAAGGCAAAGTGTTTGGTAGCTGCTGGGGTATTCATTTGTTGCATAGATAGAGTTAGTTTGAGACAGTCGTATTACCTTGTTGGCCTTCGTCAAGGGTATGTACGGGTAGGTTCAAATCAACAAGATAATGATGGGCAGAACTTGACATGTGACTTATGATTTGTTGGCCTTCGTCAAGGTCATAAGAACATAGGGCAAAAATCCACATCGGGAGTTTCTAAAGAAACTGAAACTTGCTAGTGTTGCATACCATTTGGAGTTTGATGAATGTTGGTAGGATTCCTTCAACATTATCATACGATGATATTTGGATCCCGATCCTACTGTGAGTATATGCTACTTATCAGGAGATTCGTCACTTAACGATCAATGCTATAAACCAAGTAGGTGTCGAGAAAGGTGTCAGCGGGGCTACACCCCCAGAGAAAAAAGGTTATTTAATTAAGGAACTTCGCGAAAGCGTTGGAAAACCTCCCTCGAAGTACCGACACTAGCCTGGCTGAACGGTTAAGCAAGTATTGTACAGTGAGAATAGTCCTGGCTAATTCTTCTTTTATGGTTTGAGGAAGGATTCGAGAAACAATGGGAGCCATCCAGTTTAGATAAATTAAAAACCAATCTAAACTTGCAAGAGCATTATGCTAAAGTGTTTTCTTCTCTCTCTCTCATTGCAGCGACCTTATGACCATGACTATGTTACATCTAGATAACAAGTTGACTGAATCTAACTTATATGACTGGCAAAGGTCTGTCCAGATGTCCGTTGCCTATGACAAGCTGGACCACCCTATTACTACTCAAGATCCCGCCGTCCCAGGTCCAGTTTCCACCGTCGCTGATATGGATATCCGTCAGACAAGGGAAAAGGATAAAGCGAAAGCTAAGTGCCTCGTGTTGGCTTCAGTTGATGGTATATACCAAAAGCAGCACGAGAAGATGGACTTAGTTTCCATCTTTCTCCATAACAAAGATTTATATAGAGAGCAATCTCATATTGCAAGATATGAGACCTCGAACGAATTAATTCAAGCGAGATTGGCTGTCGGGTCATCTGTAGGGGACGACGTCCTTACAATGACTAGCTATATTGATGAGCTCAAGGACCTGGAGACCACGGTGAGAAACAGGTCATACGTTGACTTATTTCCACAGTCCATACCCTCTACTTACACCCTGAAAGAAACCAGGGAGACACAAGCTCTGCTTAATGGGGGACCTTCTTCTTCTACATCCAGGGCAAAAGCAAAGGGTGAAAAGAAGAAGACCTCTACAAAGCCGATATACGGTGTCGGTAAAGTAGGAGGAAAGGGAAGAGCAAAAGTTTTGGGACTTGGTATAGCTGAGGAAGGATGTTCCTATTGTTATGGGAACGGGCATTGGCAGAAGGATTGCAGGGCTTTGGAAGCCAGTAGCCAGGATACGAAGCATGTTGTGGCTTCGGCCTCAAGTGTGTTTGTAATTGAGAACTGTTTGTCAATTAACTCTACTTCCTGGGTACTAGATACCGGAGCAGGATCTTATATCTGTAATTCATTACATGCTTTGAGAAACCGTAGAGTTATAAGGGTAGGTGATTTGTCTCTCAGAGTTGCAAACGGAATGAGCATGGACGTTGAATCCGTGGGAGAATATCGCCTAGGTTTGACAAGTGGGCAGATATTGATTCTACGTAACTATTTGTATGTACGTAGTTTGACTTGTAATATCATATCAGTGTCCTCACTTTCGAGAGATGTAGTTCACATCCACCTAAATCAAGTTCTGATTGGGTCCGGTACATTAGATGACGGTATATACGTATTGAGTCAAGCTCAGGTTTTCAATGTCCAGAACACACTTAATAGAAAGTCTCCAGAAATAAATCAGGCTTTCTTATGGCATTGTAGACTATGTCACGTCAATGAAACACGATTAACTAAGTTACATAGAGAAGGATATCTGAATCCGTTCGAATATCAATTTTATGCTACTTGTGAATCTTGTCTTATGGGAAAGATGACAAAGACTCCGTTTACTGGACACGGAGTAAGAGCGAGCGAGCTCTTAGGACTCGTACACAGTGACGTGTGCGGTCCAATGTCTACACATGCGCAAGGTGGTTTTTCCTACTTCATTACTTTTACGGATGATTTCTCTAGGTATGGACATATCTTCTTGATGAAGCATAAATTCGAGGCCTTTGAGAAATTCCAGGAATACAAGAATGAAGTGGAAAACCAAACAGGCAAAAGTATCAAGACACTGAGATCTGATCGAGGTGGTGAATACTTAAGTGCCGAGTTCCTGGGTTACTTAAAAGAGAATGAAATTCTCTCTCAGCTTACTCCTCCATACACACCACAACACAACGGTGTATCGGAAAGGAGGAATCGAACCCTATTGGATATGGTTCGTTCCATGATGAGTAAGGCTGAGTTACCGCGATCTTTCTGGGGTTATGCACTAGAATCAGCTGCATATCTTTTGAACAATGTTCCAACCAAGACTGTGCCTACCACACTATATCAGATGTGGAGTGGGAAGAAACCCTATCTGCAGTATCTGAAGACATGGGGATGTCCAGCTTTTGTAAAAAAGCAGCATCCGGACAAGCTCGAGGCACGATCAGTACAATTTAAGTTTGTGAGATATCCAAAGAACTCCAAGGGATATTATTTCTATTACGCAGAGGAACAAAAGGTTTTTGTTTCTCGTCATGCCCACTTCTTAGAAGCTGAATTTTTAGAAAATCAGAAGAGTGGGAGCACAGTAGAACTGGAAGAAATTCCAGAACCACAAGCTGTTACTGAAAGTATGGTAGAACCAGAGGTTTCAGAAGATAGGGACATACCTGCGCCTATCCGCAGAAGTAATAGGCAGTCTCATCCGCCCGAGAGATACTACGGTTTTCTCATAGACGGGGATCAAGAAGATTGCATCATTGATAATGATGATCCTACTAGCTTCCAGCAAGCCATTCAGAGCGGCGACTCGGTAAAATGGCTGGATGCGATGCGGACCGAAATGGAGTCCATGTACACTAACAATGTATGGACTTTGGACATTACTCCAGATGGGGTAAAACCCGTCGGATGCAAGTGGATCTTCAGAAAGAAGATTGGTGTAGATGGATAGGTTGAAACCTATAAGGCTAGACTTGTTGCAAAGGGTTTTCATCAAAGACCTGGTTTGGACTATTTTGAAACCTTTTCTCCAGTGGCTATGCTCAAATCCATTCGGGTCCTTCTTGCCATTGCTGCCTTCCACGATTATGAGATCTTGCAGATGGACGTAAAGACGGCCATTCTAAATGGAAATTTGGAAGAGTGCGTCTATATGGATCAGCCAGAGGGATTCATTCAGAGTGGGAGCAACGATAAAGTGTACAAGTTGCTTAAGTCTATTTATGGACTAATGCAAGCATCGCGGAGTTGGAACATCTGTTTTGATGATACTGTTAAAGAATTCGACTTTATCAAGAATCCAGATGAACCATGCATATACAGTAAGATTGTAGGGAGAGTTGTAGTATTCCTCGTCTTGTACGTGGATGACATTCTCCTAATAGGAAATGATATTCCTATGCTACAGTCAGTCAAAAGATTCTTGTCACAGAAGTTCTCCATGAAGGACCTGGGTGATGCCACCTACATTCTGGGGATCCAGATCTATCGTGATAGATCAAAGAGGATGTTGGGACTCTCGCAGTCCAGGTACATAGACACCATATTGAAAAGATTCAGTATGGAAGATCCTAAGCGCGGTAACCTACCGACTTGTCACGGAATCACCCTCTCCAAAGAGATGTCTCCCTAGACTGATTTGGAAAGGGATCGCATGTCGATTATACCCTATACTTCTGCGGTAAGCTCTATAATGTATGCGATGTTATGTACCGGACCAGATGTAGCATATGCATTGAGCGTTGTAAGCCGGTATCAGGCAAACCCAAGGGAGAAGCACTGGATAGCAGTAAAGAACATTCTCAAGTACCTGAGGAGGACTAAGGAGATGTTCTTGGTGTATGGCGGAAAAGACCTCCAGATCGAGACCTTTACCGACTCCAGCTTCCAGAGTGATAAGGATGACTCTAAGTCCATGTCGGGTTATGTCTTTACCCTCAATGGAGGGGCAGTCTGTTGGAAGAGTTCCAAGCAGGAGACCGTTGCTGACTCAACGATGGAAGCGGAGTACATAGCTGCTTGCGATGCCGCAAAAGAAGCTGTCTGGATGAAGAAGTTCCTCACAGAACTTCAGGTGGTTCCTACGAGTGTTGGTCCAATACCTCTGTATTGCGACAACAACGGCGCTATAGCTTTAGCGAAGGAACCCAGGTCCCATCAGAACTCCAGACATATCTTAAGGCGGTATCACCTGATCAGGAAGATCGTAGATCGCCGAGAGATCGAGGTAAAGAGAGTAAATACGGAGAATAACACTGCTGATCCATTCATAAAGGCCATTCCTCAGACGCAGTTCGAGAGGCTATTCGAGATGATAGGTCTGCGATATGCCAGTACATGGCCCTAGTGCAAGTGGGAGATTGTTAGTGTATATGCCCTAGGGGCCATTATTATATCATACTAGTTTGTATATTACTTAATGGAAGCTTGGGATATTCACAGTTGTATTGACAGTCTTGCTAAAAATGGTAGTATGCTACTTGGTTTGTGTCTACTTTAATATGTGAATATGTTTCTTGTAACGTATCGCTTAGACATATTAGTAGAGCCCTTAGGATCTTTGCTTGATTACCAGCGTTGTGATGGCAGTCACACTAGTGGGGGCTGGGTAGTCTGTAAGCAACATTCTATACAGGTCCCTAGTCGTAGGATTATCGAGACAGGGCATCGATACTCCGGAGTAGACTAGTGTGTACGCTTCTCATCCCAGTTGGGGAGATGGTCTGTCCCACAGCCATCAGTACGTCGTATTGGAGATAGTATACAGGTGCTCGTTGGGTTACGGGTACACCGGACAGGACTCACAGGGAACTGTTGGTGGGTATTATACCCGTCGTCAGTTAACAGTTCCCAGGTGACATGAGTACAGCATAGTCCGCAGACTTGACACTGCTACTTCGCCTCGAGTGTGTCCCATTATTCTTAGATTACTACCCTACCACGGCTCAAAGGAGCAAACAAGTAGCAGTTGGGTGCAATCCCGAGCACTTGGAGGCAGTGGCGGTTAGACAGGATTCGTCTCTCCCGGTATTGGGGGGTTGATATCGCGCTGTGTCAGAGAGCCATTGCGCAAAGTCCTTGGACAGGGCAAGCAAGATTTACTGGTAGGTTCCAGTAGTTTCTCAAGGTGTAATTGGCTACACTCCGACACGACTTATACCGCTATTAGGGGACTGACGCTTGCCGCCCTTAGGCCCGATATGCGATAGTCTTAGACGAACAGACTGGACTGTACGGAGATTGTCACATCTGGCTCAGTAGGAGTTCGGATGGGTTTCCTCATCGGCCTTCTTATCTACATCTACCTGGGGACCGTTACGTACAGCTAGTGCCGCTTGCGGTCTGTGGTTAAACCCACTGCCAGCGTAGTGTCGAGTCTTTAGAGTCCCACACAGAGAGTTTCCCTGCTTCGGGCGAAACGATATAGAGGTCGTATGGTTTTACGACAGGGTTCGGACGCATACGTGTTTTTACGCAGGTACGATGTTCGGACAGTTTTTACTAGTCGGCTTTGGTTTAAGCCAGATTCTAGTATCGGATTATTGGATTTATACAGTCTAAAGTTTTTCCGTGTTTTCACGGATAGGAGGGGCGTTCTCGTAATTTGTCGGGAAGCTTCTAGAAGGATGATGACTTGGAGGGTAAGGTGGCATATGTATTTATTGGATTAATGAGTCATGAGGGTGAATCATCCATGGAGTTAATGATTCATTTATGATTCATATGACTCATGTGATGAATCACTTAGTGTATTAATGAAACATGATGATAAATCATTATTTGTTATTCATTTAATAATTTATAATGTTTCATATATACACAAATGATATCATTCATCCAAAAGGATTCTCATTCTCACCTTCTCTCTCCTCAAGCTCTCTCTCTCTTCAAACCCTAACCCTAACCTTTCATGTGTTGAGATCAAGGGTTAGCTAGACTAATACATCCATAATCCAACTCTATATCACCTAGGTTGCTTAGATTAGCACTTTGAGAAACCTAGTTACCTCAAGTTAGAGGTCAAGCTTGGAGTAGGAGCTCTCGGGTGGATCGTCTTTGACTTGAGGAGGACGTTGAGGTGCCGACGTTCCAAAGAGCCTACGAGGAGTGAAGGACAACGATAAAGACCCGAAGGACAAGTAACATGAGGTATAACTTCGAATCAAAGTAGTTAAACCTTTCATAGTTTGCTAGTAACGGTTTAGATACGATTCATGCGCTCAAGTCCGTGTTACGAAGTTTTGATAATCGTTTTTCATATATTCCGCCTCCCCGCAAGATAGTGGGGTGCGTGACATGGACTTACAGACGGTCGATGCTGGATTTGACTTGCTCCGCTTCTTGCAGTATCGGAGATGAAGTTGACTTGTTTCCGAGGTGGAATTTGGTTCTGCCAGGGAAGTCATTGGTTGTTTTGCTAATTTGATGTGATTTGGATTGACATCAGCACCGCTACACTGGAATACGGTACCATGAGCGAATCATCATCTGTCATGACAGGATTTGGGGATTTTAGTTTTGGTTTGGCATCAGCACCGCTACACTGGAATATGGTACCAGGAGCGAATCATCATTTGCCGTGAGGGAATTTCCCTCGTTCCCAGTTTAACGACTTAGGGGTCATCTGTTCCCATTTTAACGACTTAGAGGTCATCTATCCCCAGTTTAAAGACTTAGGGGTCTATTGGATTGGAGTTTGGAGCTTTGGGGTTAGGTAGGCATCAGCGTTGCTAACACTGAAGCACATATGCCAGGAGCAATTCATCATTTGCCTTTTCCTGTTAAGGAGCGATGGCTTAGGAGACAGGTTTAGGTCCCTATCACCTGCGGCTTTTCAATTTTATGAGCCGTAAGGATCCCATAAAAGCATTTTCTCCCTACGAGTCGAAAGGATCTCGTAGGTGCACTTTCTCCTTAGAAGTCGTGGGGACCCCCAAGTTTGTTTTTCCTTTGTGAGTCGTAAGGATCCCACGAAGGTGTTTTCTTACGAGTCGTGAGGATCCCGTAAGTTGGTTCTCCTCATGTATCGTGAGGACACATGAGTGGATCTTCCCAAATGGAGCATAAGTCCAAGGGCGGAGACCGGCCGCTAGACTGGTGATTGCAGTGGGGTATGGGTATGATGAGAATTATTTGAGCCCATGGATTGTATACGGTAGTCAATTTGGGGACTAACCGTAGGGCCGGGAGAATTTTGAGAAATTGGATTTTGGTTTTGGTTTGGCATCAGCATTGCTGCACTGGAATAATGCCAGAAGCAACTCATCATTTGCCTTGGGAGGACTTGGGATTTGAGTTTTGGGTCGGCATCAGCACCACTAACACTGAAGCGAAATGCCAGGAGCGACTCATCATTTATCGTTGCCCGTTGGGGAACGATAGCTTAGGAGACAGGTTTAGGTCCCTATCACCTAAGGCTTTTCAATTTTATGAGCCGTAAGGGTCCCATAAAAGCATTTTCTCCATACGAGTCGAGAGGATCTCACAGGTGTACGTTCTCTTTAGGAATCGTGAGGATTCCTATGTGTGTTGCCAGTTTGTGAGTCGTAAGGATCTCACGCACGGTTTTTCTCCTCACAAGGTCGAGAGGACTTTACGAGTGTGTTTTATCTCTTTTCACGAGTTTGCGCCCTTTCGGGTTTTCAAAAACTCGCTGGCAGTTCTGCTGTTTTTACTCACGGAGCCCTTACGGGTTTTCATCCGTGCCCATCTTGCTTGTGGAAATACCTTTTTTTGTTTTTGTTTTTTTTTTTGGCGCTGGTGGGACTTTAAAAGTAGTCTCACCGGCAGGACTTGGGGGAGATAGGGGCCGTTTACGCCCGTTGATTGTATACGGTTTTGCAGGATGTATGGTCCAGACCCTAGGGCTGGTGTGCTCAATTCGCCTACGACTTGGAGCATTCACGCGTAGTATTTCTTGAGGTATCGGCCATTGATGGGTAGCATGGGCCTTTCTCCCTCGGCACTTATTAGTTGGTAGGATCATCCGTTGAACTCTTTTTCGATGACGTATGGTCCTTCCCAGTTTGGCTCGAATTTTTCCTTGGCATGTCGATTGGGGATGATCGGTCTTTTGAGGACCAACACAAATTCACCTTTCTTGAAAGCGCGGAGACGGGTCATCATGTTATAGGCCCATGACATTTGGGCTCAGTATAGCTCCAGATTTTGCTGCACCGCGAGCCTCTTTTCTTCGAAGGCGTCAAGCTCTTCCAACCGAAAGAGCATGTTTTCTTCCTCTGTCAATTCGTACTGAACGACCATTCTTAAACTTGGAACTTCGACTTCGAGAGGGAGGACCGCCTCCACTCCCAAGAGAAATGAGTATGGAGTGGACTGAGTTGGAGTACGGTGCGTAGTACGATATGCCCACAACGCCTCGTGAAGCTTGAGATTCCAGTCTCTCTTGTTCTCTGAAACATTTTTCCTCAAGAGCTTGCATAGAGTCTTATTGAAGGCTTCGGCTAGCCCATTGTCTCTTGGATTATAGATGGAGGAATATCTCCAGTCTATCTTGTGCTGAGTAGTGAATCTTGAGACTTTGAAGCTCTTGAAAGAAGGCCCGTTGTCAAAAATGATTCTTCTTGGTGTACCGAAGCGGTATAAAATATTATGTCGGAAGAACATCAGAATATCTTCTATTTTGACTTCTTTTAACGGGACAGCTTCAGCCCATCTGGAGAAATAGTCAGTTGCGGCCAATATGAACCGGTGGCCTCTGGATGACGGAGGATCAATTGGGCCAACTATGTCGGTGCCCCAGACTTCGAAAGGCCACGACGCCACCGTAGGATGCAACGAATTGGGATGCTTGTGAATGAAATCACCGTGAATTTGGTAGATATGACATTTCTTTGCATGCTCTTCGCAATCCCGTATCATGGTGGGCCAGTAATACCCAAGCCGTTTGATTTGAAGTCACATCTTGTGGCCAGATTGGTGAGCACCGCAAACGCCCGAGTGAACTTCTTTCAGGGCTTCGGCTAATGACAGACACCTGAGCCAGAGTTGGTCATATGACCTGCGGTATAGCGTGTCATTTACAAACACGTATCGGAGAGCTCTTTTCTTCAGCTGAACCGTCGCAGATTTTCCTTCAGGCAGCTTGTTATATCGGAAGTACTCTATGAAGGGTTCTCTCCAATCGGGTTCGTCTTGAACGATCGAAGCTTCTTCGGCGGGACTGCTCTTCTGTTCCTTGCTTTCCTCTTCTCGTAAAGAGACTGGGGGGCAGAATTTGCCGGCTCCTAACTGTGATCAGAATTTCGTCCATGTCAGGATCAACCAGCTCCTTGGCTAAGCAAGCGAGTATGTCAGCATTTCCATTCAACGCCCCAGGAACTCTCATCAGCTCAATATGAGTGAACCATTTCATAAGTTCCACCACTCGGCTTTTGTACCAAGCTAACTCAGGTTTGTATATCTTATAATCGCCGCTTACTTGGTTGACGACAAGCTGGGAGTCACCGTAAACCCGTAGCCAAAGGATTTCCATTTCTATGGCGAGCTCCAGACCAGCTATCAGAGCTTCATACTCAGCTTCATTGTTTGTGCGAGGCTCGGTGAAAGCGAAAGAACGTCGTAGGGTTCCCATCGATGGCGTGATGAACACCAATCCTATCCCTGCTTTTATCTCCGGGATGCTTGATTTACTGGAGGTCCTTATTGATGAGGCTCCATCGAAGTAGAGCTCCCAACATGGCTCATCTTCCTCGAGGTGCAGCACTTGTTCGTCGGGTAACTCACAGTTTAGCGGCGACCCTTCTGGTATAGGATGAGCGGCGAGGAAGTCTGCAAGAGATCACCCTTTCACTGCTTTCTGAGGAGTATAAACTATGTCAAACTCAAGTAGCATGACAGCCCATCTTGACATTCTACTGGCTATGCTTGCTTTGGTCATTAAGTGTTTGAGCAGGTCGACCTTAGAGATCAACATAACCCGATGAGCGAGCAGATAGTGTCTCAGCTTCTTTACAGCGAACATCAGCGCCAGGCATTGCTTTTCGATCGGGGAATAGTTGTGTTCTGCCCCGACTAAAGTTCGACTGAGATAGTAGAGGGCATTCTCTTTTCCCTCCTTGTTGTTCTGGGCAAGGAGCGCATCGAGTGACTCATCTAGTGTGGCAATGTAGAGAATCAGCGGTTTATTTAGAATGGAAGCAGCCAGTACTGCAGGGTGCAATAAATACTGTTTGATGCTTTCGAACGCTGCTTGACATTCGGCATCCCAGATAAAAGGAGCTCCTTTCTTCATGAGCTTTGAGAAGGGCCTACATCTCCCCGATAGATTTGAGATAAACCTTCGTATATAAGCAAGCTTGCCTTGGAAAGATCTTAGCTGCGTCAAATTCTTCGGAGGGGGCATCTCCATGATGGACTTTATCTTGGATGGGTCAATTTCAATCTCTCGATGTCGGACTATGAAGCCCAGGAATTTTCTCGATGACACGCAAAAAGCGCAGTTGAGAGGATTCCTAAGATCTTGGACGTGATCAGCCTTGGCTTTAGTCTTGACGACCTGATCATCAACATAGCATTCGATGACTTTATGGATTAGGTCATCAAAGATATTGGTCATTGCCCTTTGATATGTAGCGCCTGCGTTCTTCAGTCCAAACGGCATCATTTTGTAGCAGTATATTCCGATCGGGGTTCGAAATGCTGTGTGTTTCTCATCCTCAGGCGACATCTTGATCTGATTATATCCAGACGAGCCATCCATAAAGGTGAATAGTTCATAATTTGAGGTGTCATCGACTATCATTTCCATGACCGGTAGCGGGAAATCGTCTTTAGGACATGCCTTGTTGAGGCCCTGAAATCTACACAAATTCGAATCTGCCCATTTTTCTTCTTCACTGGGACTATGCATGCGATCCAGTCCGCATATTTCTCTGCTCTGATGAAGCCAGCATCGATGGATTTCTTGGTTTCCTCGATGACCTTTTCTTCCAACTCCCTTCTCATTCTTCGAGGAGCTTGTTTGACTGGCTTAGCATCAGGAGACATAGGCAGCTTATCCACGGCTACTTCAACGGAAAGGCCAGGAATTTATTTGTACGTCCACGTGAAGCAGTCGATGAACTCATGCAGCAGGGCGATTATCTGCGCTTTCATTTCCTCTGACAAGAGCGAGCTGATGTAGGTCGGCCTTGGCTTATCGGGCGTTCCTAAGTCAATCTCGGTTAGCTCGTCAAAGGTTGCTTGTCCGCCATCTTCGAGCTCTTGAGGAGCTTCTTCTGGTTCGGCTATCTCGTCATCATCATTTGATCTTTCGCTGGCTTCATCAACATGGATCATGTAGCATGCTTTGGAATCAGGTTGAATGAAGCCTATGCCCCGTCTATCTGGAATTCGTCCATCGATGAGTGCTCGGACCTGGGGCGGATGCCATAGCCCTTCATAAAACTTTGCTTCGGACTCCGTTTGATATAGCCGGCATCCGCACCTTTTGAAATATTTCCGCATCTCGGGTGCATAGTATCTGGGATTGAGGATGGCTCTTATGCCCCTCTAATAGGGAAGGCACGTGACAAACAAATCGTCCGGGTGCACAACAGGATTTGACCCATAAAACAGGATGCCCTTCTGTCCACTTTTCCTTCCAGGAACGTAGAAATTTTTCAGCTAGTCCACGGTAGAGACTGACAATGCATCGAGCTCTTTGCACATCTGCTCCGGCACCCTTGTTACAGCTAGGGACTCTTCTGTAATTTCGAAGGTCTCTCGTAGTTTCTCTTATTGCACGGGGGTCCAATCTACGCAGCTATTGCAAGGCAGGTCCTCTTCTTCTGACTCTTCAGTGCCGCTGCCAAGATGAGGCCGAATTTTGCTGCTAGATGGGCCTTTAGCCTCAGATTCGTCCGTATCGCTACCGAAACGCGGGCGCACTTGGGGGTTTCTTCTTTTGAAAGTAACAGCCGTCTCAGACTTGCTTTTGAGTTTCGGGACTGTTCTGTCTTTGGTTAGCTGTGGCTCAGCGTTTTGGAGGTTCACAAAATACCGAGAATCTTCATATCGAACTTCACGCACACCGAACGGCTGGATGTCTCCGTCAATGCGTCTTTCTTCGCCATTTCTAGTATACTTCATGCATTGATGGAGAGTTGATGGAACGATGTCGTAATCGTGGAGCCACGGCCGTCCCAAGAGAATTTTATAAGACGTGTCAGCGTCGATCACGTATATCTTAGCTTCAGTTTGCAGATCCCCGAATTTGATTGGCAAAGCTATAGACCCCAGAACTTTCTGGCAGTTTTGATTGAAGCCTTGAATAACAATCCTTTCCCTTGACAGGTGTCGGACAACCATTGATAAACTCTTCAGAGTCCGCAAGTTCATGATGTTCACTGAAGACCCCAGATCAATCAATATGCGATTAATCTGATCTCTGTCGCTGTACCCGGTCACGTAAAGTGGCCGATTATGCTCAGCCGTTCCCAGTAGTAAGTCTTCGTCCTTAAACATGACTGCGGCGGCATGCAGACTGTACTGAGCTTCTTTTATATTAATTTCCGCAAAGCGAGCCTAATACCGCTCAGGGTTTTGTAGAGAATGAATGAGAACATCTCTAAGCTCTTAAGATAGAACCAAGGCATCGTAGATGCTAAGGAGAGATGGATGCTTTCGGAGGTGATCCAAGACATTATAGTCTACTGGGGAAGGATTCGAATCTTCATGAGCAAGTTCTCTGCCATCTTCTTCATTAGCGACTTGTTTTTCCTTCCCTTTTGGGGCGCTGCCATGATTTGGCGGTAGAGCCCTGCCGCTTCTAAACTGGATTTGGTTGGCCTTTGTGGCGAGCTCCTCGTCCTCTTCGGGAAAACAGAGCTCCTCCTTAGAGTCGCTGCCAAGATGGATGGCGTAGCAGGTCACTACTGAGATCTCTTCATTGGAGTCTTCTTCTAACTCCTCTAGAATTTCAGCCGCTCGTACAGGGAGGAACTCCTTCAATTGAATCAGAGTTCTTTCCTTCTGTTCATATTTTTCGAGGGAATCGATATATTTTTGAATGGTCGATCTCCCTGCAAACTCCTTTTCACGCCGAGCTGCACTTTTCTTCTTCTTGAGCTTTTTTGGATTTTGAGCCTGATGGAGCCGCATTGGCAGATGGAAAGGTAGGCTTCTTCTGTCCTTCCCATTCCATCTTGGGCTCTTTCTGAAGCAGCTTTAGCATCTTCTTCGTCTTATTAGATATGTGCTTATTCCAAGGAGGCTGCGGTGAGTCGGTCTCATTTCTCAGGGCAGCGGGTTCGGCTGTCTGCTCCCAGAAGGCTTCGGCTTCTTTCTGTATAAAGTTGGTGGTTGTAACTTGATTGTTCACCAACACACTTTTGGACAGCTCGATCTCTCCAGCCTTGTACTGCTTCTCGACCCAGTCTTTGAAGATATAGCAATCCTCGATCGCATGGCTCACTACTCGGTGGTACGGGCAATACATGGGATTGTCGGTCATTTTTGCCTCTTGAGGCCTTTTCGACTCCGGAAATTGTAGACCGTTGTTCAAGGCATCTTTAAATATCTTGCGGACCTTTTCCTTTCTGAAAGAGTAAACCTTGTTCTTTTTCTCCTCTAGGGAAGGCCCATCTCCTCCCAGCAATGGCTTTCGAGACCGGTTGGTTTTGGATTCGCCCGCCCTTCGGTTTTCTTCATTATCGGACGCATTGAAGACATTGGTACTGCTGGAACTCCCACTTCTACGGTTTTCGTCCCGCTTGCTTTTCTAAGTCTTGTCTCTTTGAGAATCCGAGGTAAACTCTTGCTTCAAGCGTTCCAGCATTTGGACTTTCTTGGTTAGCTCTTGAAACGTCTTGAGGCCTGCTGTACACAAGAATGGGACCATCCAATTACTAAGGTTCCCAATGAGAAGGCTGACGGACTGGTCCTGCTCCAGCGGCGGTTCGCACTTGACCGTGAGATTACGCCATCGGGCAATAAAGTCGGTGTTGCTTTCATTCTTCCCCAGCTTGGTCCTCACAAGGTCAGCAATGGAGATTTTATCACTGACACTCATGAACCTTTGCCGAAATAGAGACTCCATTTGGGCAAAGGTAATAACGGTCCCGTCTGGTATACTCGCGTACTAGTCAAAACCGACACCGGTCAGGCAGTTGACAAACTGACGAAGAAGGAGCGCATCATTGCCCTCTGTATTTCCGCACGATGCTTTGAAGTGGGCGACGTGCTGATTGGAATTTCCCATTCCGTCAAATCTTCCGAACGTAGGAATGGCGTAGCCGCTCGGAAACTCGATCAGATCGTACTGTGCGGGATATGGCCGCCCGCTACTGCCAATTTCTTTTTGAGCTTCAGCTTCGGCCACCAATGTTTTAACCTTGCTGGTGACCAAATCCATTATCCGATCTTGTGTCAGCGGGATGGTGTTATCTGGGGACAAGGCGTCCCTAGAAGCGGAATGTGGCCGGATTTCGTGTGGCTCGACGAATCTTGGACCCAGAGGGACAGGTATCGGCCACTTCGGATTGTCATCATTCGGCTCATGAGTAGCGACTTGTGCTTGATTAGGAGGCGCTCGAGAAATTTGAGCCGTAAGCTGCATCACAATGTTCGTTAGGTCGTCAATTTTTGAATAGAGCTTGGCCATCTCTTTATCTCTGCTCTTGAGTTGTTTTCGAAGCTCTTGAAGCAGCTCCTGCTCCGCGGTCCTGGGGTGGAAAGTCGGCTCTTCCTCGCTGTCCGAGCTTGACTCTGCATGGACCGATGGGTCCTTCTGCCTATCGTCCTCATCGAGAGAGTTTTCCATTATCCGGTGGAGGCGGCTGTTCTTGGGCAGCGGCAACCACATTCAAGACAGATTGGGCTTGGGATGTGGTGGTCCCATCCTTGCTTTTGCTACGAAGGTTGTCGCTGGGGTGCTCGCCCGCCATATAGACCGTATGGATAATATATCCAGCCATCTTTTTATTATCGGCGGCTGGCCTAACCAGGTTCTTAAATGGTGCTGGCGCTTCTTTTCTGGGTTTTCCCCGCTGCTTTCGTGCGGCACAGAGCGCCTGATAGACTCTTGAAGAGACAGTGTCATACTTTTTCTGTTGGGGCCGGGACACGTCTCTTTGTAGCGACGTTTGACCGCTATCTTCTTAATTCTGGCGGTCATGGCATTTTTCTGAACCCACTTCAGAGCTTCGAAGGAATTGCTGGTTTTTACGGCCGATTCAGTCGTCGTCGCAGGATGACTATGCTCTTGGAACCTCACGAGATTCCACTTGGCCGAAGTCCTGGCCCTCTTGTTGGCTCGATACCTGAGCCGCTTCTGCCTTAACTTTTCTATTTTAAACATTTAGCAGACTTCGGCTCTTTAGGAAGACACCGTAGACCGGGTGATGGAGGATTTTGGAGATACGCTCGATTGTGCATTTGTTGGAGTCATTGCCTGAGCTTGTCCGCAACATTTGATGTTGCCCTTGGTACCGGAAGTCTTACCCCCAGCTGGAGCACCAGAGAGTCGTTCAGACACCGTCTTAAGTTTCGGTTTTGGTACCTTAGTGATCACATCGTTCGGCCTCTTGCCCCTTGAGACCGGCTTGGCCACCTGTTTTGCCGGGATTTCTGCCAAATGAGCTCTTCCGGCAGGATAGATGATGATGGAACTAAACTGACGGGGAAGTTCCTCCCACTGTCGACTGAGGCTTTCGGGGAGAACCACACGAGTATTGATCTTGACCACGTACGAGATCGGGGTCGCATTGGAAGCTAAATTCGTCTTGGGAGACATTGTCGTCGAAAGTTGATTGCTGCAAGGAAAGAAAATATCATTTCAATATAGGCAATCGATATGTATATTGATTGAGTTCGCCTGAACGTTTAACCCGAAATATGGGAGGAGAGAAAGGTCCCACCGGGCGTGCCAGAATCAATAGGGTTTTTTTCGTCACCCCATTGAGATAGGAATACATGCGCGCTTATCAGGCGTACTACAGATTCCCCTTGCCTAGGGTAGGCCGGGGTTTATTAATTGTGGGGATTCGAATCTCCGGCAGCCGCGGACTAAGCTGCCGTTAATTACCCCTCGCCTTTGGAGCGAGGGAACCTCTGATTGACGGGTTAAACTGGTCATGCGAACTCAATGTGCAGTGTACGTGTGTTTTGTTTTGTAGGGGGCTTGGATATATCGGGAGCCACACAGAGTTTTTATGGGGGGCCCGCTACCTGGATAGCGGGCTGGGGGTTAAGGGGGTTAGCAGCCCCCTTGCAGGATGCGGGGCAGCACCCTGGCCTAATTTTTTTTGGAGAGGGACGGTGTTGTAGAGTATGTGTGTGTATATATACATATATAAAATAAAAAAAAGGGAAAAGGCATCCAAAGGATGCGTGGGAAAAAGCGCCAGCGCTTTGGGTGCTAGCACTTTGAGCGCAAGAGCGCTAGCGCTTTGAGCGCTAGCGCCCTACGTGCCAAGAACGTGGGCGCTCGGACACTAGCGCTTTGGGCCCTAGCGCTCTAAGCGCAAGAGCGCTAGCGCCCCACGTGTCAGCATGTGGGCGCTCGGGCGCTAGTGCTTTGGGAGCAGCGCTTTGAGCACAAGGGTGCTAGCGCTTTGAGCGCTAGCGCCCCACATGTCAGCACGTGGGCGTTCAGGCGCTAGCGCCCCACGTGTCAGCATGTGGGCGTTCGGATGCTAGCGCTTTGGGCACTAGTGTTTTGAGCGCTAGCACCCCATGTGTCAGCACGTGGGCGTTCGGGCGACAAAAGGGACTTGGTCCCTGCAAAGGGAGTTGTACTCCCAGAAAGAAGCACTTATTATTTTGTGTGTGTGTGTGTGTGTGTGTGTGTATGAGGAGTTAAAATCCTAGGATGTTTTGAAGCTGATGAAGGGCTTCTCTCCTTGAGCCCTAGTTCTTTCCCAAAGTAGGGTTTCTGGAGATGGGTCTCCTTCTTCCTCTTCTGTTGGCAGGATCTTGAAGATCAAGAAATGTGAGATCTGTTAAAAATCTCTTCTTTTTGAGATCTGATGGAAGATCTGAGTTCCCCTTTGTGGGTTTTGTGGTGAAAAACTATTTAGTTTTATAAAAGGAAGAGTAAAACTCTTGATTTAATTCAAAAGAAAGAAAAAGGTTTTAGAACCTTGAGGAAGGAGAAACATCTCAGATCTGGATTTGTTGTTGGAGAGAGAAAAAGTTGTTGAGATATTTTCATTATCCTTGCCTTTATAGGCTATACACTTTACATATAGCCCCTTGGGCTTTATTAAAATGTCATTTTGCCCATCCCATACCTCATGTGCTATTTCTTTTTGCACATAAGCAATGGGCTTTACAAAAATTTGGCTTTATGCCCATTTTCTTACATTTATTCATAAAAATACAAGAAATACAACAAAACTATTTATTACAAAATTTTTATTTTGGCATGGGGGGAGGCTGGCCGCTTCATGTTCGGGCTCGCTCCGGGCATTGGCCCACTTGACCTGGGCTTGGGCCCACCTGGCTAGAGTTGACTTTGATTTTGACTTGGTCAACCGGGGTGTAAATTTTTACCCCAACAGAGCCCACTATTTAACTTCTAGAGGGCTCTCTTTTCCTGAGAATTGCTTGGGGTGTAAAGCCCGGAATTGCTTCACCCCAGGTGCTTCCGCCTCTTGACGGTTCATCAACATAGCAGTCTGCTGCTGCTGTCCTTCCAGAAGGCTACGGATCGCCTCAATCAAGATCGTCTATTCATTGATCGGAGTAGCGACGTTAGGTGTAAGCGGTAGAGGTGGTGGAGTGTTGTTGAAGTTGGTGCTAGTGTTGTTTGGAGAATCCATAATCTTGAAAGAAAAGTTTGGGTCAGAACAGATTCAAAATATATAAAATGGTAAGATTCAAGGGATATGTAAATAATGTTTTAGTTGATGGTTCTTATGTTATATTTCTTAGGACTTCATGTAGAATTAACTCGCGTGTCCATGCAGAACTGACCTGCATGTCTATATAGAGCTGACCTGCATGAGCCGCCAAAAAAACCTATCACGCCCCGCTTCCCAGTGTACGGGCAGAGGATGCGACAAGGCCCGCTACGTATTTACTCAGAATTAAACATGCTAAGCGTATCTAAGCAATATAAAGTAGAATACATAAGAGAAAGGAATGTAAATGAACAACAACTTTATTTATTTAACATTCTTTTTACAATACAGCTGAAATGTAAATATAGGAATGAAAGCAATGCCTAAACAATGGCATAACAGAAATGAAAATATGTATAAGTAATATATAGCTCTGGGTCAAAGGCTAGCTGCTCCAAGTCCTCACTGCTGGGCTCGATCTCCAGTGAGTCCGATCCACCTGACAAAATTCCAAAGAAAAAAGAAAAGGAATGTCGTCGGCGAACAATTGCTCGGTAAGTCCCAAAGGTGAGTAAAGATAGAATAGACAGAGAGAGAGTATATCTTATAATGTTTGATTATATTGTTAACGCTGTTGTTTGTAGCTTAGTACAGAAAATGCCAGTGTATACGAGAGGAGTCCCACTATTCCCGAGACTAAGGTATACGGAGCACAAGGAACCGTTCAGCCACGGTACAACGGCAATGAATAATCAGGGTTGGTGTATTATGGTTACAATCTCGTGCCACTTTTAACAGCTTCCGTACCAATCTACACCTTATAAACCCCGTGATGTCTTGATTGTATTGTTTGTATTTTTTGTTATATAGATGGATGACTTGCCGAAACCATGATATCAGTAAACAGAATGGATATAAATGGAGAGTCATGTAGACAGAGTATATCCATGGTTCGGTTCGGTCAATACAGATTGATATAGATTGAATAGACGGATTCATGTCGAATTATAGTTTATACTTGAATCATATTCAAGTCAGATTGATTAGATTGAGACTCGGTCTGAGTCAGACACTTTTAAAAGAACTTGAAATCCTGAATTAGTTTTGATGTTATCGGTAACTGCTGCATATGGAAGGCAAGATTTATGTCTTTTTCCAAGACAATTACCGTTTTGATAACACCGTTTATTAGATGGTCCACTTTAAATAAGTAAGCACCCATTTCTCCGCCTCCCTGAGGCTCAAGAGACTGGTCCCACTTAAACCTATGTTTACTAGGGTCCTTATTGTAATTTAGTATAATTTGAAGGGGTTTTATGTAAAAATAGTTTGATATAATTTTCAAAATACAGCTCAAGTATTTAATTATCGTCTTTAGGGTTTTCATAGATGTATATTTTTATACAAGTGAAATTTCTAGTGAGTAAAACCTAATTTCATAATATATGGTATTTTATTGAAATATTGGAATTGTGTTGTATTTGGATGGTATTTTCATATAATAGTGATTCCTATGATTTAGAAAACTTGGAATATTTATATAATTAAAATAGATATTTTGATAATAGATATATATATTTATTTAATGAAAATAGTTTTATTTATTTTCTTGTAGAACTCTCATTTTTTAAAGAAAAATTGCATAAAAATTCTATCGAGATCGAATGCTCCTTTCGGAGGTCTGCATCTCGCTCTACTAGACTCAAGGATGTGGGATAACCCGCAAAATCCCAAACGGGGTCCCCAAAATGGGTTGTAGAGACACAATTGTAAGGAATTGTTTAATACATCTTTTTAATAGAAATGGTTTTGTAAGTTGAAGGTATTTATTTGCAAATTCGTTTTATTCCATGAATATATTCCCAAAACTTCATCGTGCTAGGTTAGAGATGTGTGTTGTGATGAGATAGGTCATTACCTCGTGAATTTTCTAAGGTAAAATGATCACATACAATAAGCAATGTCAAATCTAAACATAAGGGTATTTTAATGTAAAAATGAAATAGAACTTGCTTTGATTATTATTTTGATGTAAAATTTATTTTATTATCTTTTTCAATGATTACTAAACAATATATTAACATTTTGGAGGTATGTTATTAAGAAAAAGTTGTATTTTTGAAGAAAAGGAAATCGGAAGTCGGATTAACTCCGTTTCCGACGAGTTTTGAAATAGAAAAGTTTTAGAATAGAAAAAAGAGAGGGGAAGAAAGGAATTACTGGATTTTGTACTAGAGGAGAGAGATATGAAGCTATGGAAGGTCTCGGGGTATCGTTTCGTCGCCGGAAACTCCTTGGAACGTCGTCTGAACTTCGCCCTTCGCTAACTCCACTTGCACACTAAAGAGACTTGAGAATTTTGGAGAGTTTTGACAGGGAATTTTTGAGTGAGGAGGGATGAAATATGGTTTGGTATTTATAGAAAAAATTAGGGTTTAGAAGTGAAGAAGAATGCATTAAAATTTGGATTAAATGAGCATTTTATTGCTCTCTGGATGAATGGAGAGTAAACAAACAATATGGGGGTAGTGAGGTAGGCCAAGGGGTGCTCAGGCAAAAATCTCAAGGCATTACCTACGGTTTAGCCCGGCGGTGCCGGTCCCCACTGCATGTGTCGCCAGTCTAAGTCCGGTGGAATGGGCTTGGATTGGTGCCACGTGTTGGTGTCGCTTGGTTTTCTTTAGTGCACATGTTAGAATATTCTATAACTTAACATTCTACGTGTAGTGCACGTGTAAACCCTTGGGCTTCTAAAATATTAAAAGAAATTTAAAATAAAACGATAATATGGCTGGGGGGATTCGATTACAAGGGCTGCGTCACAGCAGTACAAGGCTTTACCAATGTGCTACAGTACTTTCTTGCTGTTCAAAATTAAAACAAATATTTATAGTATACACAGGATTGCAAATACTCCAATTGTACATTAACTTTTAAACAATTTTCTGTACATTGAAATTGGAGTTGTTACAATGTGACAAATTACAAACGTGTGATCCTGATCTGGTATCCAATACCCAAGATGTAGAGAAAACTGAGAAACAGTTCTTGGTAACGAATACACCCGAAGAAGATGCATCAGCATGCTCCTTCTTCATTCGGTTGGTGTGTGAATTCGAGTATTCCCCTATTCCTTGCTCAGATTTATGACAATCATAATAGAAAGCAAAACCAACGTTCCCCAACTCAGTAGCGGGTTCGATCAATACATCCATATTATTATCTTGATTAAGGCGTGTCATGGTCGCTACCTGGAGAGAGAAAGAAGGAAACGTTTTAGCATGCGCTCTTTGCAAGATTAGATTGGTTATTATCTTATCTAATCAGGATGGCTCTCACTGTTTTTTATCAAATCTTCCTTCAAACCCTAAATGGTAAGATTAGCCGGGATTAATTACACCCTACAAGTTCGCCAATCGGTCAGCCAGGCAAGTATTCGTACTCCGAGAGAGTCTCCACATGCTTTCGTATGGAGCTAATTAAATAATCTCGTTTCCGCAGGGGCATAACCCCGTCAACACCACTCTTAGACACCTACTGGATTAACTAATTGTAAAGTGGAAAACTCTCCCAGGAGTAACACTTACTCGCAGTGGGTATTGGGATCCAACTATCTCATAGAAGGTATACAATCTCATTGCAAATTTCAACACTTGAAATCCCCAATAGTTGTTTTTACCCCTAGCGTCCTATGATCTTGACGAAACCAACAAACCATAGGCCGCTAGTCAAGTTCAGCCCATCATATCTTGATTGAATTAAACCCACCCGCACGATCCTTGACGGATGCCAACAAGGTCGTATGACTACCCTAACTCAATCGCATCATATGCTGCAGATAAGCACTAATCAGCCACCGTACACAACGCCTAGACGAAGACCAACAAACTCAGCACGAATACTAAATAGCACTTATCTGAAATGACGGAAGGCTACGACTGGTTTTGATGAAATCCTTTAACGTAATGAACTTGATATCGTTGTGGAATCAAGTGTTTTGAAAAGGAGTGGTTTCGTAGTATTTGCAAGTTTTGCTAAATAGATCACTCCCGGTGAAGGGATCTCGGCTCTTTCCTTATTGAATGAGGTGCTGGATATTCATCAAGGAATACCACTATGCAAAGCAAGAACTAGAGAAGCTATCAAAACAAAACCGAGTGGATTGTTGCATTTGCTAGTTTTTCTAAAGAGGTCACTCCCGGTGAAGGGAACTCGGCTCTTTGCTCACCGAATGAGTTACTGGATATTCATCAAAGAATACTACTATGCAAAGCAAAAACTAAAACTATCTTTTTAAAAAATTTGATTCTACAACATCTTTAGGTTTTTTTTCTTTCCATTAATCTCATTAATGAAGTCTCATCATTTATGTTTTCTTAAAGATCACAGAAAAGAAATGAAAATAGAACGTACGCTTATGCCATCTGTATTCGCCACGGGCCCCGTCATTCACCGTTAGGTTATTTAACTAACGGCAGAGCGGAGGCTGGACTAGCGCGGGTGCAAAACATAAGCAACGTTTATTATATATATCATATATATAGCATTCATCTCACACAGTTATATGATCACATCACAGAACACAAGCAGCAGAAGTCAACATTTGAAATATTGGATATACTAGGGGGTCCGTGTTTTAAATTAAGCCAGTAATGAAAAATACGGATTCCACAGTCATGATGAATAGCCAAACCCACATCCCTAGACCCCTACTAGAGCAGCAAGCAACCCTGCCAATTCTAGAGTCAGGAGACCCGGTCTCGACTTCTCAAGATGGTCTCCCACTCAATTCCAGAACCTGGTTACTTGTGCTCCCCGCCATGGGTCTATCCTAATGCGGAAAAGTAAATAATATATATCAATGGTGACATCATTCTCAACCCAGAAGTGTCCCGATAAAAGAATATTACATACAATTTTACATAAATGAAAATTAAAAAACTTTCAACTCACGCAAAACCCCCCGGCCATTCAATCACGATGATCCAATATAACATATCACAACAACACATAATATCACATGTCATCAACATAAGTAAATATGCGTATCCTAATTCCATTGACATATAGCAACGAGATCTGGAATACACTACATATTACACTTACGGTCGCAGAAAAGAAATGAAAAGCTACAATATTTAGAATCCACAAATTCCTTAGACATCATAAACCCGAAATATCTCATATTCCGAATTTCATGCCTAACCTATAAGCCTTGCATTTTAGTCTCAAACTGAAAACTCTTTTCAATAATCAGTCAGATAATTCAACAAGATTCCCGAATGTCGTTTGTATACTATACGCGATTGCGACGGAGTTTTGATCCGAATCGAAACTCCATGGCAATCGATCAACCGAGACTAAAACGCAAGATTTATAATACACTAACTAGTTTTCACAAAACCAATCGTTGTGGTTCCAAACATTTTATCATATATCATCATAATCTAGACGACCTTAAACATTTCGATCGATTTAACAAATACCCACAAATGCCTAACTCACTAAATATGCTGCGGAACCGTGGCAAAACCCTAGGGTATGCCACAGTTCCGCGGCCATATAGTAGTGTTGGCCCCTCATATATCTTGGGGCTCTATTAAATACCCTGCACAATTTTCTGCATATTTTTAATCTCAAAAATTTCAACTTTTGAAAAATGGGCAGAAACATGCAAAAATGTGGGTTTCGAAAAACGATCGAACACTTTAACGTCGTAAAGACTTACCCTAATATTCCAGCTTGGCTCTGATACCATGAAAGTCTACCCTAGTACCACCATGAGGTTAAAACCGACATCAAGCATGCAACTTTAAAAATTTAGGGTGCTAAGCTAGACTAACCTAGGATCAAACTAGATTATTAGGGTTTTACATATGATATCACAAGAACTATTCTAAGAGATGGAGATTACAACCTTTGTAGACCGTGTCCTTCTCTTCTAAAGCTCTAGATAGTAGTCCCTATGACTTCTCTAGGCTCCACTTGAAGAAGTGCATGAACTTGCTTCGCGATCTTCCTGTCGAAGATAATCCATTTGATGTTCCTCTAATCCAAGCCACCTCTTCACTAAACTCTCTTTAGTGAAGGAAACACCCTCAACTCAAGTGCTAATCAAGTGTGAGATGATGAAGTAGGGTTTTTTTTTGCTCACTAAGGATCTCAAGCTCTAGGGTTCACAACACATGTGATGGTTAGAGCTTGAAGCAAGAGGAAGATGATGATGGAAAATGAGAGAGCTTAAAGGAGATGAGCTAAGGAAAAAATAAGTCAACTGTAGAAAAACTAATGATGAATGGCTATCATATTCCTCACTTATTGAAGTATGGATTATTTACAAATAAATAATTCCAACCATGCTTCAATAGTGAGTCAAGACTGATAAAGAAATGATAAAAGCCATGCTTCACCCCATGCTCAATAATCTCACATTTAATTTCTACCTCATTTCTATTTTCACATAATAGAAAATCCAACCATGCTTCATAATATATATATATATATATATATATAAGTAAATAATTAGTGAGCAATAATATTAGTTAATATATAATTATATCAAATATAAATATATATCATATTATTAAATCAACACTTGATTCAATAATCCGGTTATATCACATATAACCGATTAATATCATTTATGTGTATATCACATTATCAAATCAACGCTTGATTTAATAATATGGTTATATTGAATCAACCTGACCGATAACATTTATCGCCATATTAGAATACGGTATCACATACTCGTATTTAATCAGGCCCACGCACATATCAGCATATGTGCCCTACTTCGTTTCGCTTGAAATAGGAAACCTCTGTGTGGGACTCTAAAAACTCGTCAATACGCCAGCAGTAGGTAATGATCATATTAGTTACCCACAAGCCGTCAGCGGTACTAGCTGGACATAACGGCTACCCAGGTATTGAGCGAATAGAAGATCAACAAGCAAGCTTGTCCAAACTCCCATGAAACCTATAAGTAACACTTACCGTACAGTCCGGTCTCTTCGTCTGATATGTCGCATATCAAGTCTAAGGCTGGAATCGTCAGACCCAGTAACTTGATAAGCCATGCCGATGTATGGCTCATAACGGTTTAAGAAACTACTGATAACACTTTTCAGTAAATCTCATTAGCCCTGGCCAGAGACTTACTGCAATCGAGTATAGCACAATATCAACTCCCTATACCGGGAGAGACGAAACCCTTCCTATCGCTCATTACCTCCATGTAACTTGGGACTGTACCCAAAATCCACCTGTTTGCACGACTCCTTTGAGCCGTAGTAGGGAGGAAATAAAAGCACAGTGGGAACCACACAAGACTCTATGATGATCTTGGATCTACAGACTAACTTGTACCAGTGTCACCTGAGAACTGCTATCTGACGATAGGTATGGTACCATCTAGGAGTTCTCGGTGAGTCCTGTTCAGTGTACCCATTCTCTGATGAGCACCTGTGTACAATCTTTGATGTCAAACACCAATGGTTATAGGATCAACCATCGCCCCATACAGGGTCAAGAAACGTACACACTACTCTACTCTAGAATATCGATGCCCAGTCTTGATACTCCTTCGACTAGGAACAGTTAAAGGATGTGCTTATGGACTACACATGCCCTATTAGTATGATCTGCATCATAGTCCTGGTAGTCAAGCAAACATCCTAAGTGCTTTATCAACATGTATCAGAGAGACAGTATAATAATACAAGTGTACATGTTAAGGTAAAGAGCAACCAGATAGCATACTATCATGTCGAGCAAAAAAGTCCTATATATATATGTCCAAGCATCCACTATATCATACAATAATGGCCTCTAGGGCATACATATTCCTAACATGAAGTCCCCATGAATTTGGCACGAATGACACTGCTTTGCATATTCAAGGCAGTCATAGATTATCGTGGGCCAATAATAACCCATTCTTTTTATCTTCAGCTTCATCTTTGGCCCGGCTTGATGAGAACCGTAGAGTTCGTCGTGTGTTTCTTGGACGACTTTCTTTGCTTCTTCCGGCTCCAGGCATCTTAACCACAGACAGTCGAATGATCTCTTATATAGAGTATCGTTAATGAAGGCGAAAGACAAAGCCCGTTTTATGAGCTGATGTATAGACGACGCATTTTCGGGCGTTCGTTGGGACTTAAAAGTAATCTATGAAGACTTCCTTCCAGTCTTTGACCTTTTCTTTGTCCTCTATTTGAAGGGCTACTTGGTCGGTCATTTCTTTTCTTTCCGATGCCTTTATTAGATCTTCCGAAGATATATCGTTGGTGTGAGAACCCTGCGGCTTTGCACAATGATCCTTACGTCATTAAGGTCTTCATCAGCTAATTCCTTAGCCAATTTGGCCAATGCATCCACCTTACTGTTTTCCGCACGCAGTATACTTTCTAAGGTATAGAAAGAGATTTGTGTCAGCAGTTGCTGCACCCTTTCACCATATTTTATCAGCTCTGGCTTGCATGTCTGATAGTGTCCATATATGAGGAGGTCTTTGATTCCCATGTCGATAGCGATCTCGAGATCTACTATCAAAGATTCATATTCAGCTTTATTATTAGTTCTTGGATCTGTTAAGGAGAGGGCATAACGCATTATCCCTCCATGCAGGGTCATGAAGATAAGGCCCACCCCGTTTTGCTTATGGGGGTGTTTTGCTTTCGCCTCTTCATGAAAGATACTCCATCGAAATAGAATTCCCATGGGGGATCATTTTCTTCTTCGATTGCATCGAATGCATGTTCTTCTGGAAATTATTAATTTAATGGAGAAAGTTGGCAATGGCCTGCCCTTTCACTGCTTTGAAGGGACGATACATTATTGTGAACTTCATCAGGAAGAGGGCCCATTTGGCAAGCCTTCCTGTTAGTAAGGCTCTTGACATTAGATATTTGAAGGGATCCACTTTTGATATATGATAGACCTCGTGTGCCAAGGCATAGTGTCTGAGCTTCGTTATTGCAAAGATCGGTGCCAAGCAATGCTTTTCGATGGGAGAATAGTTATTTTCTGTCCCCTGGAGAACTCGACTTAAATGGTATAGATCTCTCTCCTTTCCCTGATCGTTCTCTTGTGCCCATAGCGCGCCTAGAGAGACCTCCAGGGTCGTTGTATATTGGATAAGGGGTTTTCTCTTAACCGGAGCGGTCAATACCGGCGGGTTTGGCAGGTACTGTTTGATTTTGTCCAGTGCATTTTGGCACTTTTGATCCCGGACGAACAGGGTCATTTTCTTCATCAAATGACTGTACGGACTGCAGCTATTTGAGAGTTCTTGGTGTGGGTATTTCCATAATCGCCTTGATCTTTGAGGGGCCGGTTTTGATACCTCGGTGACGTATGATGAATCCTAGGAATTCGCCTGAGGAAACTCCAAATGCGCATTTTAGAGGATCCATCTTCATATTATACTTCCGAAGATGTGGGAACACTATTTTTAGATGTTCCCAATGTTCCTCATGAGATTTAATCTTTACCATAAAGTCTTCAATATAGAATTCGACGATATCATGTATGAGGTCATCGAAGATCTTTGTCATGGCCCTCTGGTAAGTACCGCCAGCGTTCTTCAAACCGAAGGGCATCATCTTATAACAGAATATGCCCAACGGGGTCCGGAAGGAGGTATGCTTCTGGTCTTCATGATGCATTTTTATCTGGTTGTATCCTGAAGATCCATCCATGAAGGAGAAAAGCTCAATGGGTAGACGTGTTATCGATCATAAGCTCGGTAACGGGCATTGGAAAGTCATTCTTCGGGCAAGCTTTGTTAAGGTCCTGAAAATCCACGCAGATGTGAACCGTCCCGTTTTTCTTCATCACTAGAATGATGTGTTAGCGATCCAGTCGGGATATTGAACTTCTTGGATGAAGTCGGAGTCAATTACTTTCTTGATTTCAGCATTGATACCCATCTCAAGTTCGAGTCACATCCTTCTTGGCTCCTGTTTGATTGGTTTCATACCTGGGTCAACAATGCTCGGAAACACAGTATAGCGATCCAATGAAATGGCTGCATTGTTGTCACAGTATAGGGGTACTGGGTCAACAATGCTCGGAACCACTCCTAAATCGGAGATAAACTTCTTCATCCAAGTAGCCTCTTTAGTAGCCTTGTTCGCTATTATATACTCCACCTCCATGGTAGAGTCCGCAATAGTATCCCATTTCGAACTCGTCCAACTAAAAGCTCCACCATTTATGGTAAAAACATAACCAGAGACAGATCTGCAATCATCTATATCACTCTGAAAAGTGGAATCAGTAAACGCTACAATCTTGAGGTCACTTTTACCGAATATTAGGTATATTACTTCGCTTGGTCATCTTGGTATATTCCATATTGAACCTCTTCATTATGTCATCTATATACTTTGATTAGGATAACCAAAGCATCATCTTAGATCTCTCTCTATAGATATGTATACCCAATATGTAGGATGCTTCATCCAAATCCTTCAATAAGAACTTTTGTTATAGCCATGTCTTAACAAACTGCAATGTCGGCACATCATTGCCTATTAGAAGTATGTCATCCACATACAATATGAGGATCACGACATTACTTTCTACAACCTTTTTATAGAGACATGGTTCATCATCATTTTTGATAAAAATCAAACCCTTTGATTGCTTCATCAAAACAGATATTCTAACTCCCAGATTCTTGCTTTAGTCCATAAATGGACTTAAGCAACTTGCACGCTTTACCATTGCTCCCACTGACCTCGAAACCCTCTGGCTGTGTCATATAGATATTCTCTTCTAAAATACTATTTAGAAAAGCCGTTTTGACATCCATTTGCCATATTTCGTAGTCATGATAAGCAGCTATTGCAAAAATGATTCTTATTAACTTAAGTATCGCAACTGGAGAAAAGGTTTTATCAAAATCCACACCTGGTTTTTGACGGAAGCCTTTTGCTACCAGTCTAGCTTTGAAGGTCTCCACCTTCCTATCTGCACCAATCTTCTTCTTAAAGACCCATTTGCTCCTAATGGGGTTTACCCCTTCAGGAGCTTCCTCCAAGGTCCACACTTTGTTGGTGTGCATCGAGTCAATTTCAGACTTCATGGAATCTATCCATTTCTGAAAGTCTTTACTCTCTATGGCTTGTCGATAAGTGATAGGATCGTCATCCACTATGACACAACCTTCGATGTCACTATCAACGAAATATCCATAATATCTCTCAGGTGCTCTAAATTGCCTACCAGATCGACGGAGTGGTTCCGCTGGATCAAGTAATACTGGAATTTCGTGTTCAATTTGGTCTTCCATAATTGCTTGTTCTTCTGGAACCTCTTCCAGTTCTACTACGCTCCCACTAATTTCTTTTTCAAGAAATTCCTTCTCTGATAAGGTGGCTGTTCACCGCCGAAAACAGAGATGAACTGGGATTGATCGTCTTGCCTGAATTTAGGGGCAGATGCTATTTGGACTTCTTCATCTACATCTCCGAAGATACCAAGTTGATTTATGGTACCGTATATCGGAGGTTTGGACAGATGCGATCATTGTAGCAGACTATATCAGATTCCCCCTCATTTTATAAGGGTTTTTTTTATTGTAGGGACGCTCTTACCTGCAGGTGCAAGCCCTTACAGTTAATTACGTTACCGCATTGTGAAAACCACTTTCTCCTTCTCCAGCAATTCACTTCGTGTCGTGTGTGTTTTGTTTTGTTTTGGTTACCCGTAGATTGTATACAGAGACTATTTTATATCGTCGCCCATAGGGCACGGATCAGCCCAAATCCGTATATTTTAGATTTGGGTTTTTGGTTTATTTAAGGACCGTTAATCTGGTTTGAGTTTAAGATCAACTTAAATCTATAAGTGAGCATTTGGGCTCAGTTTGTTTTCGCTAAGGATATGTTAGTCTTTTTTGAGACTAAGATCAACTTAACAACATTTTGGGATCGTTTTTACTTAAGATCTAGCAAAAGAGTATTTGGGCTCAGCTGCAATAAAACTTCCGAGACTCGGCCAATTTGGGCTTAGTCTACTTAGTCTTTTTTTTTTATACAAAAGCGTTAAGCACTTATTTGGGCTCTGTTTGTTCAGCCCTTTCTTTTCATGTGAAAGTGCTAAGCACTTATTTGAGCTCTGATGCTCACATATATATCATGTGAAGCTTTCAGTTATGGGCGCTGCCCAACTTTAGTTATTTTGACTAAATGTGAAGTGCTAAGCACTTCTTATGGCATCCACGTGAGTTGCACGGCGGCGCTGGATGCTACCCAATAAGTTCTAAGCACTCAGCCGTTTTGGCTACATATGAAGTGCTAAGCACTTTTTATATGGCGCCCACGTGAGAAGCACGTGCGGAGCTGGGCGCTGCCCAATCAGTGCTAAGCACTTAGTTGTCTTTGGCTATATATGGAGTGTTGAGCGCTTTATTCAGCGCCCACGTGTTTCACCTGAGGCGTTGGCCTTTTGTTTTGAGCACCCGTATATTTTTCACGTGAGGCGCTAGGCGCTGTTAAAAGAGGCGCCCACGTGGGAAGCACGTGAGGCACTAGTCTTCTTTTTTTAAGGAGATCTAATCTTTGTCGATGTTTTCAGAGAGGTTAAACCTCTGTCAATGGTATTTTGACCATTAACGCTCTCCAAGATCATTATTTTTTTAGGATCTCGGATAGAGTTTTTAAAGAACTAAGTTCTTGATTTGAAGGAACTGAGTTCCTAGAGCATTATGGACTCCATTCTTTTTTTTCTCTTTAAATTTGTTCTCTCCTGAATCTTTTATTCTCAAGAATAAGATTTTCCGGATGAGAATTAAATTCTCAACTTATGGGAGACTTGTCTTGTTGATTTTAGATCCAGAGAAAGAACTAAGTTCTTTCTTAAAAGGGTTAAACCCTTAGATGTGAAATGACATGCAAATGAGATATTTTGATATCTTTTCTTTACCTAGGGTTTTGAGAATGAAGATCTTCTTCTTTAAGAATTAAATTCTCTGTTCTTTTTTAGAGCTCACCGTATTTTTGCAGAAGCTTATTGGGGTTTTTTCTATCTCTCTCTGTATGTCTCTCTCTGTCTCTATGTGCCTCTGTGTATGTAAGATTTGAAGTCTCGGGTCCTTTATTTAGTGAAGGCGAATTGATAATTAGTTTTAAGAAAATCTCTTATTGAGAGATTCCAATTGATTTAATTGGTCTTAAAATTAATTTGGGGAATTTTACCCACCGTTGGATTTTTGATCCAAGCACTTCTCTTTTTTTACAAAATATGTTGTTCTTGTTCTTAACAGGATTGGGAAAATATTTTCCCATATACAGAATTCATTATGTCAAGTGGTGATTTTTAATCACCATTAGATTTTTAATCCAAAGGTTCTCTGTTTTTCAGAGAGCAATCTTTTTTTTGTTTAGAAAGACTGAGGGAATATATTCCCAAAATATTCTATTATTGGATCATTGATCCAACTGAGAGTATCTTTCTTGTTTAGAAAGATTTATAAGATATTTTCTCCTAATAGAATTTGATTCTATATTTTGATGATTTATCATCTCCGTCGGATTTTTGATCCAACGGCTCTGTTTAACAGAGTGTTGGTTATAGTGCCCTCAAGTCAATTATTGGATCACAGGCACGTGATTGCAATGATTGAAGGAAGACCTATACCGGTAAGACAGTCTTACTCGAGATGATAGTATGCTATCCGGTTTGTCTTTATCATCATGTATATGCTTCAGGTGACATTACAGATCACTATTACATGTTGATAGAGCCCATAGGATTCTTGCTTGACTACCAGCAGTATGATGGCGATCATATATGTGAGAGTTGGGTAGTCTATAAGCATATCCTTAAAGTGTCCCTAGTCGTGGGAGTTTCGAGACTGGGCATCGATACTCCATGAGTAGACTAGTGTATACGTATCAAGACCTCGACGAGGGGAGATGGCTGGTCTCACAAGCCATTGGTGTCAGTTGGTTCACCTAAGATAGTATACAGGTGCTCATTGGGTTATGAGTACACCAGACGGACTCGCCGAGAGCATGCTAGTTGGTACTATACCTATTGTCAGATAGCTGTTCCCAGGTGACATGTGCACAGGATAGTCTATCGACCTGATATCATCATTTGTCTCATGTGAGTTCCTATTGTGCTTTGATTATTACCCTACCACGGCTCAAAGGAGTCGTGTAAACAGGTTTTAGTTGGGTACAGTCCCGAGCCACATGGAGGCAGTGAGCGGATCGTCAGGGGATTCGTCTCTCCCGGTATTGGGGGTTGAGGTCGTGGAGTGCACGGATGGCCATCACCAGGAATCCTCGGCCGGGGTAGTCGAGAATTACCGATCTAGGATCGATAGTTTCTCAGTTGGTGATAGGCTTCATACCGACACTAAATGCAAGTTATTAGGGGTCTGACTTTATCCACCCCCTACGCTTGACATGCGATACTCATAGACAAACGGACCGGACTGTACGGATATTGTCACTATCAGGCTCAATAGGGTTTCAGGATGAGTTCACTCGTCAGCCTCCCTTTCGCTCAATACCTGGGTAGCCGTTACGTACATCTAGTGCCACTGACGTGCTAGTGGTTAAACACACTGCCGGCGTATTGACGAGTCTTTAGAGACCCATATAGAGGGTTTTCCTAGTTCGGGCGAAATGTTGTAGAGGCTGTATAGTTTTATGGCAGGGTTCGATCATATACATGCACTTGTGCACGGATCATGATTGGACGGATCCTACTAGTGGGCTTTGGTTTAAGCCGGATCCTAATATTAGATTGTTGGATTACTTTTGTCTCGTAGTATTCGTATTCAGTCGGAATACAGATGCAGGTATGTATATACGGATGAGGGGTAATCTTGTAATCCGTTACAAGATTTCTTTAGTTGATTCCATTTCTTTTTGTTGGATTAAACATTTAGTTTAAATGTTTATTGGTGGAAAATATGAGTGCAAGTTTTGACCTTGAGCATTAATTCATGTCATATGCACTTGGTAACTCATGGTCTTGGTTCTTGTGGTGATTTATTGTGACATGGATTGATTTTTGAGGCCATTATGATTGTGTGGGATATTTTAGAGAGAGAGGGCTGTTTTGTTATGGCATGGGATTATTCTTTAGTTGATATAAGTGCTCTCAAAATATCTCACACAAAAAATACAAGCCATTTCTTCACTTGCTTCTTTTCTTGAGCTCGCTTTTTCCTCCATGGGCATCTTCTTCAACCTCCATCCATCCCTCTCATGAGTTGAGAATCCATGGATGTATTGAGACAAAGTTTTCACACACATTCTCTATTTCATCTTGGGCATTTAGGCTAGCAAACTAGATGTCCGAGTTGCTTCGGTTTTGAAGCGGGAGCCCGTATAAAGGACCCTCGACATGGATCTTCTTCGACGATGGGAGACCGGAGAGCGAACTACATCGGGGCAGCCGCAAGGAGCTTTGGAAGAGGTTGAAGACCGAAGGACATGGATCGATCGGTATAATCTCTTAAACTCCTTTTACAGTTTGCTAGTAAACGGTTAATGGTTCGATCCAGGTAATTGGTTGTGGTAGCGCCAGTTTTACAAATTTTTATTCCGCATTTGGCCACGGATAGACGGCATGGGCGCTGCCGTAACCCAACAAGGGAGTTTCCCAACTTTTTGTTAGGGAAACGTAGAATTTAATTCTATTTGGGCATCGGCGCTCACATGTTGTGCACATGGGCGCCACTTAAGAATTTAGTTCTTATGATGGGTATTCATGTGCTTTACACATTGGCGCTCGCGTGATGAGCATGTGCAGCGCCATATAAGAATTTAATTCTTACTCAGAAAGTGCTTCTGTGCTTTGCACATTAGAGTCCGCGTGATGAGCACGTGCGGCGCCAAATAAGAATTTAATTCTTACTCAGAAAGTGTTTCTGTATTTTGCACATTAGCGCTGGCACCCTCGTGAGAAGCACGTGAGGCGCTGCCCTGTTAAATTTCAACAGAGCTTTGCTCTTTTAATATTGGGGGAACAAATGCTCCCACCATTACTCTCACGTGGCTCACACATGGATGCAATGGTGTTACTTTTCCACCGTTTAATTTCCTAGGGAGTTGAACTGTCCCTTCACATTTTATAAATAGGGCCTTTGGCTATTAAGATGACTGTCGTTTCGGCATCTTCCTTCTTGAACCTTCCTTTGTTTAGAGAATTTAATTCTCGTTTTCCAGAGCTTAGATCTCTGTCTTCCAAAACTCTTTTGAACAGAGTACACTCTGCCAGATTTCTTGGTAAGAACTATGAACAAAGCTTAGCTTTTAACTCCTTCCGAGTATATATATTTTCTTAGTTTTAGATTTTAAGTCCATTATCAGTTTCGACAAAGCCCCCTCTTTTTTTTAAATCGATCTCTCGGAGATCTAAAAAAAACTTTCTTTTTACAGACCATGGATCTTGATGTTCTTATCCAAGACTTGAAAATCTTTAATTCTCTTATCTAGGATTTTACCCTACTGTCAATCTTGACACTTGTTCTGGAATTTGATTCCATCCATGAATTCTTTTACCATAGGGATTGTTCTGGGATTTGACCCCACTGTTTAGGGAATTTAATTCCATTTCTTTTACAGAGCTAGATTCTGATTTGGTTCTTAAGAACTTTGGGAATCTTATTCCCTTTTTCGTTCTTGTATGTTTTATTATTATTTTTATTTTTGGGGTTTTAATCCTTTCTTTTTAATCTGTTGTTTTTTTAAAGAGCCTTCTTTTTAAGGAATATTGGGAGTTTTCAACTCCACTGTTCAACGGGCACTCTTTATTTAACGAGAATCCCTTCTGATTCTCACGATGGGCACGTGTCTCATCATTGATGAGCCATCCCCTTGATTTTATGGGGCCCACTGTAGTGATTTTAATATACTAATCGCTAACTCTCAACCTTTTTTTTTAGATATCATGGCTGGTCATCTGTACAATCTTGAAGAGATTATCTCTTACGAGGAGATTCGCATCCAAGGCCGCTGCCAAGGCTAAGAGTTTACTGGAGCCCAGTGTGATGCGATGATGTGTCGCTTCGATGACTACAACGGTCGATTGATTCCCCGCCGTTCTGCCCTTTTGAAGATCGTCGTTGGGTCGATCTAGGAAGCTATACCCAGACGCCTTGAGGTTTTGTCGCTTCAAGTGCTTTATGACACTGAGGATAAGGTACATTCAGTGTACTTGATGGCGTTGATATGAAAGAAATGGGGAGATAATTGTTGGATATAGTGCCCTCAAAGTCAATTATTGGATTGCAGGCACGTGATCGCAATGGTTGAGGGAGGACCTATACCGGTAGGACAGTCTTACTCAAGATGATAATATGCTATCTGGTTTATCTTTATCATCGTGTACAGCTTTAGGTGACCTTACAGGTCACTATTGCACTTTGATAGAGCCCTTAGAATTCTTGCTTGACTACCAGCAGTATGATGGCGATCATATACGTGGGATTTGGGTAGTCTATAAGCACATCCTTAAAGTGGTCCCTAGTCGTGGGAGTTTCGAGACTGGGCATCGATACTCCATTAATAGACTAGTATATACAGTCGAGACCCCGATAAGGGGCGGTGGATGATCTCACAAGCTATTGGTGTCAGTTGGTTCACCTAAGATGTATACAGGTTCTCATTGGGTTATGAGTACACCGGACAGGACTCGCCGGGAACATGCTAGTTGGTATTATATCTGACGTCAGATAGCAGTTCCCTGGTGACATGTGTACAGGTTAGTTCATCGACCTGAGATCGTCATTTGTCTCGTGTGAGTTCCCACTGTGCTTTAATTACTACCCTACCACGGCTCAAAGGAGTCGTGCAAACAGGTTTTAGTTGGGTACAGTCTCGAGCCACATGGAGGCAGTGAGCGGATCGGCAGGGGTTTCGTCTCACCCGGTATTGAGGGTGAGATCGCGCTGTATCTAGGAGAGCCATTACACGAAGTCCTTGGCCAAGACAGGAAATTTACTGATAGGTATTCCAGTAGTATCTCAGGGTGTTCTGGGCTATATTCCGACACGACTTGTACCGTTTTGGGGGTCTGACTTTTACCAACCCCCTAGGCCCGACATGCGATACTCATAGACGAACAGACCGGACTGTACGGATATTGTCACTGACAGGCTCAGTAGGGTATCAGGATGAGTTCGCTCATCGACCTCCCTTTTGGTCAATACCTGGTAGCCCGTTATGTACGGCTAGTACCACTGACGTGCTAGTGGTTAAATCCACAGCCAAAGTATTGACGAGTCTTTAGAGTCCCCCACAGACAGTTTCTCAAGTTTCGCGCGAAACGTTGTAGAGGCCGTATGACATATGGAAGGGTTCGATCATATACGTGCAGTAGTGCATGGATCATACTAGTGGGCTTTGGTTTAAGCCGGATCCTAATATTAGATTTGTTGGATTACTTTAGTCTCATCGCATTCGCATTCAGTCGGAATGCGGATGCAGGTATGTATATACAGGTGAGGGGTATCCTTGTGATCTGTCACGAGTTTACTTTAGATGTTGCCATATCTTTTTGTTGTTGTAAACATTTGGGTTAATGTTTACAAATGGAAATTATGAGCTAGAAATCATGATTAAGAGCATTAATTATGACACATGCACAAGTGGTGACTCATGGTCTCTTTCTTTGTGCATGTGTCACATTATTTGATTGATTTGTGCATGAAATGAGAGGGGGGGGGAGAGAGAGGGCTTCCATAAGTCGAGTTTGCTCTTGTATTTTTGCTTCGTACTCTCTCATTTTATCATAAGAAACACATAAGAAAAAAAGGGCTCTTCTTCTTCTTCTTCTTGCTCTAGCTCATAACCTCCATTAATGGCATCATCTCTAATCTCCATCCATACACTCTCATATGATGAGAATCAATGGATGTTTGAGACAAAGTTATCACACACATTCTCTACATCGCCTTGGACACGTCGGCTAGCGAACTTCGTGTCCGAGTTGTTTCGGATGAAGCGAGAGCCCGTAAAAAGACTCAAAGATGTGGTGACCTTTCCGACGAGGAGACCGGAGATCGGAGATGCCGCGAAGAACTTGGGTTGGTGGCCAAAGACCGAAGGACACGGATCGATCGGTATAGCTTTTCTAACCCTTCTCTAGTTTGCTAGTTAAAGGTTAATGGTTCGATCCGGGATTAATGTCTGCGATAGCGCCGGTTTCAAGTTTAGAAAAAGTTTTCGTTTCCGCATTTTAGTCTCGGACAGACGGCCGGGGCGCTACCGTAGTCTTATATGGTATCAGAGCCACGCTATTAACCTTTACTAGCTTGTTCTAACGTATATAAAATATCGATCGAACGGAATTTCCAAAACCGCGATTCCAATTTTGCAGTTTCTGTCGAATTTTTTTTGTCGTCGAAAAATTATTTTGAGTATTGCAGAAAAACAGGCAGGCTTTTTTAAGAAATCTGAGAAAATTTGGTACACTGATATCACTGTAACGCCGCGGAACCGTGGTCGTACCCACGTTTTGGCCGCGGTTCCGCCTCAGTACTGTAGCAACACTGTACCAAATTTTCTGCAGTGGTCTCTAACTTGGAATTGGGGTTTCTGGTATGTTTATTTTTGGCCCAGATTATTTTGAGTGCTGCAGTTGTACTTGAGGCCCACTTCGGGAAATTTTGTCGATCGAAAAATTTAAATATGTTAGTTTACAGTACTTACATTATATCTATGACCGTGAATGTCATTTGATCGGTAAATCTTGTCTAATTGCTATAGCTCTTTTAGACGGATTTGCGAACGTGACATTCACGTTGATGTTCTGTGTTGTGCTGTGATGTTGCGGATTTGTCGTGGTGGATATCCTGGTTGCAATGATAGTATAATTTGGTTATATATGTACATTTGATATTGCGGGGCGAGCGTCCGACATGTGGACTGCCGTCACTGCCTGTTTGTATATTATTCTTTTGGGGCACGACCGGGCTGAGGTCGATGTACCCGTTGTATATTTTACTTTCTGTACTAGGATTACCCCGCGGTGGGGTGCACGGATAGCCGGGATCTAGAGGGCAACGAGCCCGCATCTCATGGCTCTGAGACGGAGGGGGCTTTACTCTAGAATTGGCGGGCTATTCGCCGCACTTGTAGGGGGTATAGGTTGACCCAAGGAGGGGTGCTCAAGTTATCGGATTCCGTGAAGTGCTGGGTGGTCCATTCACTTTGTTAAAGGGGGCTGCCTCGCTTCAGGTTTTGGCGGGTAACTTGCCGCACCCATAGGGGTCTAGGATTTCATTGCACAGGCTATCCACACGACCAGGGGAACGTCGGGTTTCACTTGCGGCTCAAAGGAAACCCGGGGATCCCAGATTATCCGTATTGTTCTGTGATTCTTATTACATTTCTGTGATGTTGCATTTTATCACGCCATGAGCGAATATTATATATTGATATATATACTAGTAGATATTGTATATGTTTTACACCCGCGCTAGTCCAGTCCCCGCTCTGTCGTTTGTTAAGTAACCTAACGGGTGATGACGGGACCCAGTGGCGAATGCGGATGGCATATACATACATCATATTTTCGTTCTTTTGTGGTGTGATTAATTGATGGGACTTCGTTGATTCGGATCAATGCAAGCCAAACAAACCTGTTCGATATTGTTGGAACATTTTTCAAAAAGCTGTTATTGCAAGGACGTTCTCTTTTGTTTTGCACAGTGGTATTCGGTTATGAATATCCAGCACCTCAGTCGACGAGGCAAGGGCCGAGCTCCCTTCACCTGGAGTGACCCCTTGGACAGAAGTTTGCGTCAGGGTAATAACTTCACTATAGCCGATTGCCTTTTTTTCTTCTTTGCATCGCGGTATTCAGTTGGAATATCCTGCACCTCATTCTATGGGGAAAGAGCCGAGATCCGTTCAACGGGAGTGACCTCTTTAGCAAAGGTTTTCGCCACTATATATTTATAAAAAGCTATGTAGTTCCTTCAATGATATCAAGTTCATTACGTTAAAGGTTTTTCGCCAAAAACCCGCCGTAGCCCTCTGTCATTTCTTATGGGTGTTATTTAGTATTCGTGATGCGTTTGTTGACCTAGTCAAGACGTAGTGTTCGGTAGCTAAGTGGTGCCTTTTTGTTGCATAAATGGGATTGGTTAGGACAGTCGTGCGGCCTTGTTGACCTAGTCAAGGGCACGTACGGGTGGGTTTAATGCAATCCAGAATAATGACGGGTTGAACTTGACTAGCGGTTTATGGTTTGTTGACCTAGTCAAGCTCATAAGCCGCTTAGGGTAAAAAATCACATCGGGGGTTTCTAAAGAAACTGAAACTTGCCAGGCATGTGCATACCTTCTAGAGTATGATAACATGAGTGGGTTCCATCACGTTATCATGCGATGATGGTTGGATCCCGATTCCCGCTGATGAGTTGGTTTACTCCTCGGATGATCCCGACTAATTCTTCTTTCAGGTTTGGAGGAGAATTTGAGATTACAGTGGGAGATTTCCTAATTAGATAAAGTGATAACCATTCTGATCTAGGTTAGAGTGCACGTAGAGTGTTTCTTTTCTCTCTCTCTTTAGCAGCGACCATGACCCAACCCTAGACTATAACTCAGTGACCAAGTTAACTGAACTTTCTTAAAACACTGGCTTTTGGATTGTCTGAGTTTGCATACCTCATTGCCACTCCTACTTTTACCCTTTTCTCCAGAACACCCCGTATTACTATGAACATCCACTTTCATTGGATAAAACCATTGTATGGTTATATACGAACTCGAAGGAACCTGTTCCAGATTCGAGGATGGTTTCCGGCTCTGGAGAAAATGAATAGGACTATTCAGTTGTATTTTCCTTTTACCTTCTCTCAGGTTGCGGTGCTCCTTGGATTAGGACGGTACACCTATTACGCTAATTGGATAGTCTTCTTTCAAACCATAGGCAGGTAACGAACGGTGGGGAATGAAGAAAACCAATTAGCCTAACGATGGTGTACAGAAGGTAATAAGTTAAGACAAATAAAGGAATTAGAAAGAGGGCAAAGTAAATTGCGACTGCTGTTCACGACCAAACCAAGTATTTCATCGCCACTCCTACAACACCTTTGTATTTCTCCAGAACACCCCGTATCACTACGAAGATCCACAGTTATTTGGATACTCCATCGTATGGTTATATACGAACTCGAAGGAACTTGTTCCAGTTCGGGGATAGATTCTGGTTCAGGAGAAATAGGAATAAAGTTTTATTCAGTTGTCTTTTATTTTTACCTTCTCTCGCGTTGCGAGTGCTCCTAAGATTAGGGGAATACACCCATTATGCTTATTGGATAGCCTTCTTCCAAACCATAGGCTGGTGCCGATCGGTAAGGAAAGAAGAAAACCATTTGGCCTAAAGGTGGTGTACAGAGGTAATGACTAAAGACATATAAAGGGATTTGGAGAGATGGCAAAGAAATATACGGTTACAGTTGTGAATCTGATAATGGAAGAGGCATTACTAGGAATACCCGCATACCCCTTCGAAACATACTCATATTTCAGTTTCACTGTGTATTGTTAAAAGAAAACTGATTTCCCAATTAGTCCTTACTCCAGGGTATGTATTTACCAGGTTTGATTCTCACATCTGTATGGCTTTACAAATGATGAGTGGGAGTAAGTTATTGCGAATTAGGTGATCATTCTCATTATATCGGGATTCGTTGTAATTGGTGATATTTGAGGAAATCACTTGGGTTGTTTGCTGGACAGCAAATATTTGGTTTTGAATATCCGTTGTTATACACCAATTTCAAATTGATATATCTGTATGTTTATTTTAATAAAGTGAGATATAACTTTTTGAAATTATGTCGATGACATCTACCTATATCAGTGGATGATTAAGTAAGGAGCATTAAACAGCGGTGTAATTCTTCTTAACTATAAGTACAGTTTTCAACTTACGACACACAGGGAATGAGTTATTGGACTCAGGGGACTTATACAGAGTATTGTATGTTGTCCAATGTCCATTAGGACAGAAGGGTTGGTACTCGTACTATATTCTGTTTACTTATGACTTCTCTAGTTCTTAGACATGTGTTTCATAGAAATACAAAATCTAAGTTTTGAGAAGTTATGGGTATAAGAATAAAGTAGAGAACCAGGTGTTACAAATATCAGGATTCTTCAAGGTAATCGAAGATGTAGATACTTGTGTATGGTATTCAGTTGATAATAATGATTTTAAGAGAACTTGCTTCTCTTTCAGGTTACTCATAATTGGAAACATTCCTAAGTAGAGCAATGCTGATCGGCCTCTCTCCATTTAGTTGACATGCACTGGAAACAGCTGCATGATTTGAATCTGCTTCCAATTAAATCAGTGCCTCTGCTTCTATATTGGATATAGAACAGTTCATATCTTAACATTGTTAAGGTACGGTTGTTGTCCGGCTTATACTTAAAACCAAACTCTGGATAACTTAAGGCACGTTTCTGTAATGGCTGTTTGTGGGTTGACCCGGGCTATGACGAAGGTTGATTTTCTACCATCTGGAAGATCAATAGTGATATTGTTCTTGACTCACCACAGTTTTAATAAAAATGGATTTTTTTCAGAAAACAGTAGTGGAAGTATGGTAGAACTGGAAGTGATTCCAGAACCGCAAACGATTACTGAAAATTTGATAAAAACCTAAAGATTCAATCCGGTTTGACATTCCATTAGCCACTCCGCAGATATGGTGGGTAACCTCAGGCACTCGAGAGGTACTTCGGTATGCTCAAGGACGGTGACAGGGAGGTTCTTGTTTACCCAGACTTGCCATTGCTGTTGTTCCAGACTGTGAGACCCGGCAGAAGGATGAGTATATCGTCGTTCTAAACTAGCTTTAGAAGTGTACGTGTATATTATTCTGCCAAAGAGTTGTCGTAGTCAGTGGGAGCAGCGGAAGCATTGTAGACAAGTAGCTTATGTCTATTTATGGACTGAAGCAGATATAGCGAAGATAGATCATCTATTTCTGATGAGACAGTCATAGGTTTGACTTCATCAGAATAGGGGATGGATCTGTTAAGAAGGTAGTAGGGTGTGATGTCCTGGTACTTAGATGACATACACAGAGTGAGAAGTGAAATTCCTATACTACGATCGGTTATACTTTGGTTGTCACACAGTGGTTTCTCCACATAGGATATAGATAAATTATCAGACATTCTGGTTACTAAATCTATGGTTTTAGATCTAGATTTGGGTAGTTTCCCAATCTGGGTACTTAGACAGCATTCTAAAGGTGTTTTAGAATGGACGACTCCTGGCACGGTAGTGTACCTGTAGGTGATGGAGTCACCCTCTCTAAAGGTGTCTTACAGACTGAAGGGGAGAGGGATGTGCATGATTGGCAGATCACTTGCTTAGGCAATTGAGTCAATCATGAGATGTCAAGTACCACACTAGATTTTGTTTTTGCACTAGATATAATAAGTTGATATTAATCATATCCTGGAGAAACGTTCGGTAGCAGTTTTAGAACATAAGTGGATGTTCTAGGGAAATGATAACAACAGCCTCTTTTAGGAGACGGTTATCATTCCAGGCTTCCAAGGTGACATGGATGACAGAGTGACTGTCAGAGTTATAGTTTTCCTCTGACGAGGGGCAGTTGTTTGGACAGGAGGTCCAAGTGGATACTGAGGTAGGCATGGAGCAGGATACTGATTAAATTCAGTTGACGATACAGTCTAAGAAGTTTGGATTTGGAGTTCATTTATGAACTCGGTCCCATCAGATATCCAGACATATTCTAAGACAGGTATTGCTCATTTCGGGAGATGGCTTTCTCCGCGAACTTAAGATAAAGAGAGACATAGAAAGAAACATTAGGACGGATCCACTCACTGAGGCTATTCTTCGAACACAATAGTTTCGCAAATGGGCTTTATGAAACTAATTAGTAGAGGAGTTGGGTGTTCGGCATCACACGGGCTGTGAGTATGCGACATCGCAATAATTAGCCTTGAGTGCAAGTGGGAGATTGTTGGATATAATGCCCTCAAAGTCAATTATTGGATCGCAGGCACGTGATCTCAATGGTTGAGGGAGGACCTATACCGGTAGGACAGTCTTACTCAAGATGATAGTATGCTATCGGGTTTATCTTTATCATCGTGTACAGCTTTAGATGACCTTACAGGTCACTATTGCACTTTGATAGAGCCCTTATAATTCTTGCTTGACTACCAGCAGTATGATGGCGATCATATACGTGGGAGTTGGGTAGTCTATAAGCACATCCTTAAAGTGGTCCCTGGTCGTGGGAGTTTCAACACTGGGCATCAATACTCCATTAGTAGACTAGTGTATACAGTCGAGACCCCGACGAGGGGCGGTGGCTGGTCTCACAAGCCATTGGTGTCAGTTGGTTCACCTAAGATGTATACAGGTGCTCATTGGGTTATGAGTATATCGGACAGGACTCGCCGGGAACATGCTAGTTGGTATTATACCTAACGTCAGATAGCAGTTCCCTGGTGACATGTGTACAGGTTAGTTCATCGACCTGAGATCGTCATTTGTCTCGTGTGAGTTCCCACTGTGCTTTGATTACTACCCTACCATGGCTCAAAGGAGTCGTGCAAACAGGTTTTAGTTGGGTACAGTCCCGAGCCACATAGAGGCAGTGAGCGGATCGGCAGGGATTTCGTCTCTCCCGGTATTGGGGGTGAGATCACGCTGTGTCTAGGAGAGCCATTACATGAAGTCCTTGGCCAAGACAGGAGATTTACTGGTAGGTATTCCAGTAGTATCTCAGGGTGTTCTGGGCTACACTCCGACACGACTTGTACCGCTTTTGGGGGTCTGACATTTACCAACCCCCTAGGCCCGACATGCGAAACTCATAGAGGAACGAACCGGACTGTACGGATATTGTCATTGACAGGCTCAGTAGGGTGTCAGGATAAGTTCGCTCATCGACCTCCCTTTTGGTCAATACCTGGTAGCCCGTTACGTACGGCTAGTACCACTGACGTGCTAGTGGTTAAATCCATAGCCAAAATATTGACGAGTCTTTAGAGTCCCCCACAGACAGTTTCTCAAGTTTCGGGCGAAACGTTGTAGAGGCCGTATGACATATGATAGGGTTCGATCATATACGTGCAGTAGTGCACGGATCATGATCGGGCAGATTATTCTAGTGGGCTTTGGTTTAAGCCGGATGCTAGTATTAGATTTGTTGGATTACTTTAGTCTCATCGCATTCGCATTCAGTCGGAATGCGGATGCAGGTATGTATATACAGGTGAGGGGTATCCTTGTGATCCGTCACGAGTTTACTTTAGATGTTGTCGTATCATTTTGTTGTTGTAAACATTTGGGTTAATGTTTACAAATGGAAATTATGAGCTAGAAATCATGATTAGGAGCATTAATTGTGACACATGCACAAGTGGTGACTCATGGTCTCTTTCTTTGTGCATGTGTCACATTATTTGATTGATTTATGGATGAAATAAGAGGGAGGGAGGGGGAGAGAGGGCTGCCATATATGGGGTTTTCTCTTGTATTTTTTCTTCTTACTCTCTCATTTTATCATAAGAAACACATAAGATAAAAAGGCTCTTCTTCTTTTTCTTGCTCTAGCTCACAACCTCTATTAATGGCATCATCTATAACCTCCATCCATACACTCTTATGTGATGAGATTCAATGGATGCTTGAGACAAAGTTATCACACACATTCTCTACATCGCCTTGAACACGTCGGCTAGCAAACTTCATGCCCGAGTTGCTTCGGATGAAGCGGGAGCCCGTAAAAAGACTCGAAGATGTGGTGCCCTTTCCGACGAGGAGACCGGAGATCGGAGATGCCGCAAAGAGCTTGGGTTGGTGGCCAAAGACCGAAGGACACGGATCAATTGGTATAACTTTTCTAACCCTTCTCTAGTTTGCTAGTTATAGGTTAACGGTTCGATCCGGGATTAAAGTCCGTGATAGCGCCGGTTTCAAGTTTAGAAAAAGTTTTTATTTCCGCATTTTGGCCTCGGACAGACGGCCGGGGCGCTACCGTAGTCTTACAATAATCTCGTCACCATCTTTCACCGTGTCTTTCAGCAGAAAACAAAAGTATCGGCATATCAGAGGGTGGAAGACATTAGTAGTGACCATAACGCTTGCATCCAAGAGAAGATGAATAAAAAGATGGTTGATGAAGCAGAAAGCGCACTGCTCAAACTTGATTTTGAGTTTGAGAATCCATGTCCGGAGTTTAGCGTTTTGCCATTGTAAATATTTTGATGACGTTTCTCTATTTTTTTATCACCAATGTATAAATTTTTTTGAAGTATGAATGACAAAGCTCCCTCTTTTCTTTATGCCAATGTCATATGTGCCTCACGTGAGGTGTTGTTATATATATATATATATATATATATATATATATATATATATATATATATATATATATATAAACTAGTCCCGATACTCACGTGTTATGCGCATGAGGCGCTGCTACAGGATTTAATCCCGAACTAGCGCCGGCGCTCACATGTTATTCACGTGAGGCGCAGCTATAAGTTCTAATCCTGGAAAGAATCGGCGTCGGCACTCACCTGCCATGCACGTGAGGCGCTGCTGAGGGAATCGTTTCACCTTCTTACTCTGATTTCCATGAGTCAACTTTTTCTTTTCTTATGCCCTTTTTGTCAGGACTTGGATATAACTCCACCATGCACAACATTTTATGTGCTTAGACTTGAATGTTTCTCTTTATAATCTAAAACTATGTTTTCCTCCTTCTTCACAAGGAGAGAACCATTTTTAACAAACTAAGAGTTATGGCTTGCAATTGTCCGCATGCTCGTCGGCAACCGTGGGAGGTACCTATCGAAGGAATTGTTCATCGTTTTGCTGCGCGTTTAGTGGATCTCGTTCTCACAGATAACCAATATGACACGGTGATATATGAGCTTCTGGCTCGTAGAGGCTTTCCTCTTCCTATCGGCTCCATTTGGCTCTGGATGATCTTCCTATATGTGTTTACTGACATCCCTCCTCATCCAGCGGAGATGACTCTAAAGATACTCAACGCAGCGGAGGACAAGATCGAGTGCTTTTATGAGGCACATTCGATTACCTAGCCTCTGAAGGAACATTCTGTTCAGTTGCTAAGTCAGATGCGAGCTCAGCGGGCCGTCATGTCCACCTTCTGTCACGTCCCGAAAGTACGGAACGTGACCGGCACTTAGATTACGAAGCGTCTAGAGGCGCCACGTGACCTAAGTAAGCCGAAGCCCAGAAATCTAAACCATAAAAGAAGAAAAAGAAGAAAAGAAAAGAAAACAAGTATAAAAACATCAGCAAATTTTACTAAAAATTTCGGTAGAGTCTCCTCTGTAAAAACTGGCCACCAAACGGGTACAACAAGTATAATATACAAAAACAATAAAAAGCATCCCCAGACGGGAGCTAGCATCAACGCCAATAGGCGGAAACAACCACAACAGGCACAATAATATACAACGCCAAAGGGCGAGGCTCAAAACTCAAAAGAAAACAAAACCACCAGATCAGAATAATACATGCGCGACTCTAAGGTCGAAATAAAAGACTGGTCCAATAAACTTATCAAGTAATACAAATATGGTTGATGGAGCTTACTAGATACAAATGAATGAATAAAAGTACAATGGTGGTTCGGATACAAGTGAACCAACCTACCGTGCAAATCACCCTGAAAGAATAGATGTGCCAGCAAGCTGCCAGGGAAACCTGTACACCGAACCTGTAATAAAATTTGGCACAACGGGGGTGAGTTGCCAACTCGTGAGTAGAAGACATCTACGAAAAGAAATCGAATGCACGACGCTATCCTAGGTCATAATAATAATACACTGCTAAGTCTCAAACCTCAAGTAATAGCAGAGTAATAATACGTGTAAGTGCCGATACTCCGTGCTCGTGTCAGTGCCTCATATAGTACTATGTCATATAAATGGATATGCATGCACCATGAATGTAAAATAAGCAATCCTGAAATCCAGGTATATCTGTATAAGAAATCTTTGGCTGTTATCATAGTAAAATGTGTATAAGAATCTGAAATCTCAACAATAAAATCCATGGAAATCCGAGTCAAGCATCGACACAAATATGTAAATCTCAAGTCTCAATATGTCGGGCTCCGTCAGTCCGGATCGGCCCATATCATCAAATCCCACGACAACGGTCGGTATCCTCCGGATATCCGCCGCGCCAGACATCACTGGTAGGTAGTCTTCCCCTGCCAGGCTTATCGTCTACAACTCGATCTTCTTGCCCCGGGGTACCATACCGGGCCCACCATGTACCCGAGACGGTTCATCCACTCCTCGAATCGGGTCTCGAAATCCAACAGAAAACATGAAATCTCATGGTGGACGACACATACATCACGAGAAAACCGCATCTTATTTTAAAAAGAGAAGAGGAGAGAGAGAGAAGTTTTTATATATTTTTGCGGTTTTCCCCAAAAATCCAGAAATCTCATAGAAATCCAAATCTCAAAATCATGAGTAACTATATGATAAGTGTCGGCATATGCCCATAATATTGCATGATAACATGAAAATATGAATGCATGGATGTCTAAGTAATAAATATCATGTCTATACTAACATCAGAGAATAATCACAATATTATATCGGTCTAGTTCTTAACTGATTCTATCCATAAAAGACAATATGATCTAAAGTGTACGTGACATAGCAATTACCGATGATGATGTGTGTGAGCCGGCAAATAAGTGTGCGTGGAATATGCGCATCATCGGTAATAGTGCTGGTGTCCTAACAGGTAAAGTTTATACTGATTATAGCAACATATAAAAGAACATGCACCATGATGATTACAGTATGAATGTAAATACAAGTGTGCATTATCCACTCCTCTGCGAGATACGAGTACAACTACCACTATGTGAGTCGAAGCTAAACTAGTGTCCATCTAACATCCTAAGGAACTAAACCTAATAGACTAGTCAGTAAGAAGCTAGAGTCTACCTAGGGTCTAAATCAATATCTCTAATAGTCGGCGATCCTGCCTCAATAGCGTCACGTACGTAGTACGGCTTCCTCGAATCAAGAGTGCGGATCAATCATCAAATCTAAGCCTCGTACGGTAAAATCCATCGTACGGCATCCCAATATCAGGGTACGGTCAAGTATCTCCTAGGTGTCTCATTATTCGTATAATATCATCACCAACACATCTCATGATCAAGCTGTTAAACTGTAATCGCCTACATCGATCATATATCATTGCCATCATAATATGCATCATTAGTTTATCCTCAGAAGTATCATGTCATATGTATCATGTTGTGATTAAGTCATACCGATATCTTATCGTCATCAAGTCACAAGCTACAGCCCATGTACTATTTTAGCGTCCCATGTATCTCAATATCACCACCACCCTTTATAGTTTATATGTTCATGTTCATTATCTCATTCTCTAATGATCCGCTAACACTTTAATACGACTGTATAGTCAAGAATCACTGCATCAAGCCGAGTTATACTGTTTCATCATGCCTCAGATATCATATCACATCAATGAATCCCATATACGTGTTGTGTATATATATACACCTATACCTAGTTTTATATATATACACACATATACGTATACGCCATGTCAAGTTTTAGTGTGTGCGTGTGTGTTTCTATCAGAAACCTACGAACCTCTCCCAAAGTATTCATCCTCAGGTGTGGTTTTCCTAAATCAGTCTAGTCCCGCCTAGGGTCATTACCAGGGTCCTACTCAGTAAGAATCTAGGGTCACATCTGGTTTCCTAATATCAATAAGTGCTATTCCTATTCTACGTTGCGGGGGTGCTAAACGCCATCCACCCGACTCCCCCCCGTAGATATGCATCTACTCACCTGGTCCATGTCTGCCGAAGACAGTATCGCCATCCTCCTCTTCATCGCCCGCAGTCCACGTGGGGGGTACCTAGACGCAAACATATAAATAGCATCGTAAACTGAATCACATACGAAAGTCAAACGATCTAAAGGAACAAGCATAGGTTAAAACCTATGTCCCGCCCACGCAAAAGAACCAAATACCGCTCGATATCGGCGTACGAACTCCGATGGATCGAGATAACATCATCAAACAACTTGCAGTTTTAAAACACATTACTTATACCATAAAACACGATTAAATCCATCGAAACCCTAAAATCCATCAAACCGTCCAATTTCGTAAAACCCGAAAATGCCAGTATACCGTTTTTCATCAAAACTTGACATTTAAATGAAAATAATGGTCATAAAACTCATTAAATAGCATTACTAGACTATACAAACCATTACTATATTTTTATTACACAATTTTGCATTTATTTGAAATTTCTAGTTTGCAACTTTCAACAATTTTAACATTTTTCAAGCAAAATACCACAATTCCACCACAAAACATGATTTTGCATGAATTAATGTATTAAAACACAATTCATGATGATAATGATTTAATGAAACCATAAATTATATTTTTAATCTCATTTATTTAGGAATTTTCAAAATCTAGTTTACAAAATAATAGCATTTTATTAGTATTTTCCAATTCTCAAAGTAATCTAGTGATCAAACTAAGTTTTTCTTTCCATTTACATGCTAATATTCTCACTAAAACTACAATCTAATGATAGCAATTTTAATTGGAATTTTATATTTCCCACAAACACATTTTAGAAAAATCTAGTTAGCTAATTTCCTTATTTAAAACAATTTTAAATGAAAATTTTACAATTTAACAACCATGCAATATTTTCCAATTCTAAAAGTGTTAAACTAACTATTATAAACCTAATTAATTATTAAAAACCCTAACTTGAATTTACAACCCTAACTTGCATTTTTTTTTTAAAAACATAGAATTAATTCATTAAATCTAATTAAGCTTAAATGAACATCTAAAACAATAAATCAAAAGAAAGAAATTGTACCTCCCAAAATATGAAATCCAAACAAGAAATGAGCCTCCAAAATGCATGCTTTCCATCTCCAAATTTCATATAAAAATGAGCAAGGAATAAAGAGTATGGAATAAATAGGATTTTGTGGAATTTTAATTGAATTTTTGATGTGTTTTTAATGAATTTTGGATAAAAATGAGGTGGGAAAAGGGGAGGGGCAGCCATGGGGGGTTGTGGCCGGCCTTGGTGAGGTGAGGGAGAGAAAGAAGTGAGTGTGAAAGTGTGTAGAAGTTTCAAGAGGAGAAATATCACTTAAAGGTCTTTTCATGGTTTATTTAATTATTTATTTATTTGTTTACTATAGCAACTCAAGAAAGCTCTAGAAAATAGGAAAAATTCGCAAATAAATTTTTCATGATACACACTAATTTCTAATATGCCATGGTTCATTTTTACAAATTAAAACCATTTAAATTTGTAATTTACACTAATTTAGTGTAAAAATAAAGCTTATGTTAATATTTAAAATAATTAATTTAGGAAAAATATTTTATTAAACTAAAAATTTATAAGTGGCTAAATAAACACCATTTACTAGTAATTTCATAATTAAAATAGATATTTTAAAATTTATAATGAAAACAATCACGGTTTGGTTTTACGAAAAATACATTTTACTTTACCGAAAATCCTAAAATTCACTTAAACACTTTTATTCATTTAATTATTTATTTAATCATTTTTAAAACGTTACAATCTTCCCCCCTTTAAAAAATTCGGTCCCCGAATTTAAATTAAAACCCCCCTCCAAATACTAAAACGTTTAGCAAAACATCCAAATCGTCGGGGCTCCGAAATCATCAATACATAACAAAAATCAACTCCGTCAAGCATAACGCAATCATCGGAGTTATGGCGAGAATAAAATATCAAAACTCAATATGAAAACCATCATAATATACATCAATCTGTAACTTATATATAGTGCGCATCATAGTAAAACCGTACAAATATCTGGATAAGGCAATATGCAAACACCCCTTTTTGAAAATTGCCGTGTGATGCACGTGTCACGGCATAAGTAGCGGACGTTTAAATAAAAAAAAAATAGCTATATATATATATCTTTTATTTAACATACACGTCCCGCCTGGTTACTAAATCAAATAATAATGATTATGAAAACATACTGCTCAAACTGAAATCAATCCCAATCACATCATAAAAATATCATGTGCGTCCGGTGCGCACTGAAATCGAAACCAACTAAAGATACCATGAATACACACAAAAACAAAACTAAGTGCAACAGGTGTGCACCAAAAATATCTGTCAAGTGCAACGGGCGTACACGACTCAATATCAGGTGCATCTAATCTGCACAAAACCCCGATTTAGTGTATCTGGTGTGCACAAAATCGCATCAAGTGCGCCAAGTATGCGCAAGAATCCTAATCAGGTGCACATGGTGCACGAAAACTAACCTCGAATATCAAAATCAAAATCACAGTACAAAAATGCATGAAAACTAAGTCAAAACATATGTCAAAATCATATGTGACCCCTATGCACGAAATCAATCAAAAATCTCAAAATATATAAAACCAAATCAAGTGTACTGGGTGCGTACTAAACCACATCAATACAACTGATATATGAAACACAGATAGAATGAAGGTACACACAGGAAATACCAATCGTAGAACAAAGTTCTCAAAATACAAAAATCCAATCAACGAAAATATGAAATTCAAATCACTAAATCACAATCGTAAACACTATCGTCAATGTGCTCCTCTTTCCTCTGATGTCGATTGCTTCGAACTCGTCTCTTCGTAGCTGTGCTGACTGCGCTACCAACGACAATACTCATATCTAGAGTCTCCCACGTAGTCGATCCCTTCACATGATATCCGGACTACATTAAACTTTTCGATCGATCCATCAAATCCCATAATTCCCCGAGAGCTCAACACTCAAGTACAGTTTAAAAATATCCGGTACATACCCCAGCATCGATGATCCAGCTGTAGAAGGGCAAACCCAAGCCTCACTAATGGCACAGCGGAACTGCCGTAAACCCTAAGGTTCAAGGGCGTTCTTGTGGTCATTATGTCGAGTTAGGGTTTCACTCTTCTAGAGGGTCCATCGAAATACCTGCATGTTCTTCCGAATACTTTAAACTTAGGAAAATGGTTTTCTGATAATCGTTCGAACCCTTTAACTTCATCCGGACGGCATGTGAATACCCTTCGTCCGCACGCTAAGCAATGCTTCAATCCTCAAGAATAACCAATACTCTAATGGTTATCGCATTCGAGCCGCAGCTCCCTCTGCCCGTGCGCCCGTGGTAACAGAACCACCCTCCGACATCGACGAAGATAGATCAAAGGAACGAATGAAATACGGTGCAAACAAATGTACATCCTAAGGCTCCTTAAGCAGAGTAGCGTATCGTAAGTATGCCGCGGACCATACCCACGGTACGTTACTCTACCTAAATCGCCTACTCCATCAACCAAGGGTCACCTAGACTTATACAAGGTTAAACCTAGCGCTCTGATACCAACTTTGTCACGCCCCGAAAGTACGGAACGTGACCGGCACTTAGATTACGAAGCGTCTAGAGGCACCACGTGACCTAAGTAAGCCGAAGCCCAGAAATCTAAACCGAAAAAGAAGAAAAAGAAGAAAAGAAAAGAAAACAAGTATAAAAACATCAGCAAATTTTACCAAAAATTTCGGCAGAGTCTCCTCTGTAAAAACTGGCCCCCAAACGGGTACAACAAGTATAATATACAAAAACAATAAAAAGCATCCCCAGACGGGAGCTAGCATCAACGCCAATAGGCGGAAACAACCACAACAGGCACAATAATATACAACGCTAAAGGGCGAGGCTCAAAACTCAAAAGAAAACAAAACCACCAGATCAGAATAATACATGCGCGACTCTAAGGTCGAAATAAAAGACTGGTCCAATAAACTTATCAAGTAATACAAATATGGTTGATGGAGCTTACTAGATACAAATGAATGAATAAAAGTACAATGGTGGTTCGGATACAAGTGAACCAACCTACCGTGCAAATCACCCTGAAAGAATAGATGTGCCAGCAAGCTGCCAGGGAAACCTGTACACCGAACCTGTAATAAAATTTGGCACAACGGGGGTGAGTTGCCAACTCGTGAGTAGAAGACATCTACGAAAAGAAATCGAATGCACGACGCTATCCTAGGTCATAATAATAATACACTACTAAGTCTCAAACCTCAAGTAATAGCAGGGTAATAATACGTGTAAGTGCCGATACTCCGTGCTCGTGTCAGTGCCTCATATAGTACTATGTCATATAAATGGATATGCATGCACCATGAATGTAAAATAAGCAATCCTGAAATCCAGGTATATCTGTATAAGAAATCTTAGGCTGTTATCATAGTAAAATGTGTATAAGAATCTGAAATCTCAACAATGAAATCCATGGAAATCCGAGTCAAGCATCGACACAAATATGTAAATCTCAAGTCTCAATATGTCGGGCTTCGTCAGTCCGGATCGGCCCATATCATCAAATCCCACGACAACGGTCGGTATCCTCCGGATATCCGCCGCGCCAGACATCACCGGTAGGTAGTCTTCCCCTGCCAGGCTCATCGTCTACAACTCGATCTTCTTGCCCCGGGGTACCATACCGGGCCCACCATGTACCCGAGACGGTTCATCCACTCCTCGAATCGGGTCTCGAAATCCAACAGAAAACATGAAATCTCATGGTGGACGACACATACATCACGAGAAAACCGCATCTTATTTTAAAAAGAGAAGAGGAGAGAGAGAGAGAAGTTTTTATATATTTTTGCGGTTTTCCCCAAAAATCCAGAAATCTCATAGAAATCCAAATCTCAAAATCATGAGTAACTATATGATAAGTGTCGGCATATGCCCATAATATTGCATGATAACATGAAAATATGAATGCATGGATGTCTAAGTAATAAATATCATGTCTATACTAACATCAGAGAATAATCACAATATTATATCGGTCTAGTTCTTAACTGATTCTATCCATAAAAGACAATATGATCTAAAGTGTACGTGACATAGCAATTACCGATGATGATGTGTGTGAGCCGGCAAATAAGTGTGCGTGAAATATGCGCATCATCGGTAATAGTGCTGGTGTCCTAACAGGTAAAGTTTATACTGATTATAGCAACATATAAAAGAACATGCACCATGATGATTACAGTATGAATGTAAATACAAGTGTGCATTATCCACTCCTCTGCGAGATACGAGTACAACTACCACTATGTGAGTCGAACCTAAACTAGTGTCCATCTAACATCCTAAGGAACTAAACCTAATAGACTAGTCAGTAAGAAACTAGAGTCTACCTAGGGTCTAAATCAATATCTCTAATAGTCGGCGATCCTGCCTCAATAGCGTCACGTACGTAGTACGGCTTCCTCGAATCAAGAGTGCGGATCAATCATCAAATCTAAGCCTCGTACGGTAAAATCCATCGTACGGCATCCCAATATCGGGGTACGGTCAAGTATCTCCTAGGTGTCTCATTATTCGTATAATATCATCACCAACACATCTCATGATCAAGGTGTTAAACTGTAATCGCCTACATCGATCATATATCATTGCCATCATAATATGCATCATTAGTTTATCCTCAGAAGTATCATGTCATATGTATCATATTGTGATTAAGTCATACCGATATCTTATCGTCATCAAGTCACAAGCTACAGCCCAGGTACTATTTTAGCGTCCCATGTACCTCAATATCACCACCACCCTTTATAGTTTATATGTTCATGTTCATTATCTCATTCTCTAATGATCCGCTAACACTTTAATACGACTGTATAGTCAAGAATCACTGCATCAAGCCCAGTTATACTGTTTCATCATGCCTCAGATATCATATCACATCAATGAATCCCATATACGTGTTGTGTATATATATACACCTATACCTAGTTTTATATATATACACACATATACGTATACGCCATGTCAAGTTTTAGTGTGTGCGTGTGTGTTTCTATCAGAAACCTACGAACCTCTCCCAAAGTATTCATCCTCAGGTGTGGTTTTCCTAAATCAGTCTAGTCCCGCCTAGGGTCATTACCAGGGTCCTACTCAGTAAGAATCTAGGGTCACATCTGGTTTCCTAATGTCAATAAGTGCTATTCCTATTCTACGTTGCGGGGGTGCTAAACGCCATCCACCCGACTTCCCCTCGTAGATATGCATCTACTCACCTGGTCCATGTCTGCCGAAGACAGTGTCGCCATCCTCCTCTTCATCGCCCGCAGTCCACGTGGGGGGTACCTAGACGCAAACATATAAATAGCATCGTAAACTGAATCACATACGAAAGTCAAACGATCTAAAGGAACAAGCATAGGTTAAAACCTATGTCCCGCCCACGCAAAAGAACCAAATACCGCTCGATATCGGCGTACGAACTCCGATAGATCGAGATAACATCATCAAACAACTTGCAGTTTTAAAACACATTACTTATACCATAAAACACGATTAAATCCATCGAAACCCTAAAATCCATCAAACCGTCCAATTTCGTAAAACCCGAAAATGCCAGTATACCGTTTTTCATCAAAACTTGACATTTAAATGAAACTAATGGTCATAAAACTCATTAAATAGCATTACTAGACTATACAAACCATTACTATATTTTTATTACACAATTTTGCATTTATTTGAAATTTCTAGTTTGCAACTTTCAACAATTTTAACATTTTTCAAGCAAAATACCACAATTCCACCACAAAACATGATTTTGCATGAATTAATGTATTAAACCACAATTCATGATGATAATAATTTAATGAAACCATAAATTATATTTTTAATCTCATTTATTTAGGAATTTTCAAAATCTAGTTTACAAAATAATAGCATTTTATTAGTATTTTCCAATTCTCAAAATAATCTAGTGATCAAACTAAGTTTTTCTTTCCATTTACATGCTAATATTCTCACTAAAACTACAATCTAATGATAGCAACTTTAATTGGAATTTTATATTACCCACAAACACATTTTAGAAAAATCTAGTTAGCTAATTTCCTTATTTAAAACAATTTTAAATGAAAATTTTACAATTTAACAACCATGCAATATTTTCCAATTCTAAAAGTGTTAAACTAACTATTATAACCCTAATTAATTATTAAAAACCCTAACTTGAATTTACAACCCTAACTTGCATTTTTTTTTTAAAAACATAGAATTAATTCATTAAATCTAATTAAGCTTAAATGAACATCTAAAACAATAAATCAAAAGAAAGAAATTATACCTCCCAAAATATGAAATCCAAACAAGAAATGAGCCTCCAAAATGCATGCTTTCCATCTCCAAATTTCATATAAAAATGAGCAAGGAATAAAGAGTATGGAATAAATAGGATTTTGTGGAATTTTAATTGAATTTTTGATGTGTTTTTAATGAATTTTGGATAAAAATGAGGTGGGAAAAGGGGAGGGGCAGCCATGGGGGGTTGTGGCCGGCCTTGGTGAGGTGAGGGAGAGAAAGAAGTGAGTGTGAAACTGTGTAGAAGTTTCAAGAGGAGAAATATCACTTAAAGGTCTTTTCATGGTTTATTTAATTATTTATTTATTTGTTTACTATAGCAACTCAAGAAAGCTCTAGAAAATAGGAAAAATTTGAAAATAAATTTTGCATGATACACACTAATTTCTAATATGCCATGGTTCATTTTTACAAATTAAAACCATTTAAATTTGTAATTTACACTAATTTAGTGTAAAAATAAAGCTTGTGTTAATATTTAAAATAATTAATTTAGGAAAAATATTTTATTAAACTAAAAATTTATAAGTGGCTAAATAAACACCATTTACTAGTAATTTCATAATTAAAATAGATATTTTAAAATTTATAATGAAAACAATCACGGTTTGGTTTTACGAAAAATACATTTTACTTTACCGAAAATCCTAAAATTCACTTAAACACTTTTATTCATTTAATTATTTATTTAATCATTTTTAAAATGTTACACCTTCGCTGATGGGCACGACACTGACTGATGGGGAGCGACTCCTCACGAACATCACCGCTTCGACATTGTGGAGAAGGCAGAGAGAGAGTTGGAGAATATTGTTTATTGTTTTGTTAATCCCTCTATCACTGATCCCATATTTGGTCATCTTTTTTCTGTGGAATAATAAAAAAAAATTATTGACCGCTGAACGTTTCACCTCAGCACATATCCATGTGGGCATCTTGCCTCTGCACATATACTTTGCATTTTAACCTTAGAAGTTTCTGATGCATGCATCTAGACATAGATGAACACTGGACTGATGCGAACAAATTCTTCCCCCTACCACCTTGCTCACGGTGGTATACCCATAAGTGAAGTAATGCAGGCATATGGCTGGTTTCTGGCTGGCATGTCATACACGATTTTTTTCCAGAATTTTGATTTGAGAAGAAAGCGAGCAGATACAAGCGTCATCATCTATCGTTAACTCAGATATCGGTCCTTAAGAAATGTAGCTCTGAGCCCCGAAGCCTATAAGTTGCGCCTTTTGGTTTCTTGACGTCTTGATCTGGCGCGGAGTATATGTATTCGTTTCGGAGTCTGTAGTTTATGTACACATTTCGGAGTTTGTAGTTTATTCACTCGTTTCGGTGTCTCTTGTTTATGTACTCATTTCGGAGTTTGTAGTTTATTCACTCATTTTGGAGTTTGTAGTTTATTCACTCATTTCGGAGTTTCTTTAGTTTACCTCCCTTGGGTTTTACAGGCAAACTTGTCCTAACGTTGTATGCAGATAACCCCTGTTCTTTTTTTACGACAGAGCTCCATTAGGTTTGTGGTACTAGGGTTTTAGTCTGTAGTACCGTCGCGTTGGCTGAAGCATTCCTCGATATACAGTCTTTAAGCTATTGTTCGAGTAATCCCGCGAATTTCGTGTCTCTGATTCCTTCGGGGACTGGACAAGACGTATTCAAGTATCTCCTTAGGTTATATTACCGTCGGAAGAGTAAGCATTAGGAATTTGCCATGACGCTTTTTACTTGAGGTTGGCTCAATTTGGAGCCCCCGATAAGTCATAACCGCACCCTTCTAGGGTGGGATGATCTCCAATGGTCTTTTAGGGTTTATATGAGTTGTCGTCAAGACCCGAAGCTGGGAATATGTCGTCGCTTCATTTTTTATTTTGACGATGTCGCACCAATTCTTTGCTGAAGTAGGGTAGATATCTGTAGGACATCCATGCTGCATGTATTGCGATTGATGTCCGGAGCTAAGGATATGACATCGCCTCAATTTCATTTGATAATTGCGTCCGCATCCTGCTAAAATGAGGGGAAACGCCGAGATAGTCTCAGACTGTATATGTACCGTCAAGACTTGGATCTACGATTTTTCCATTACTCCATATTTTTTTCGACCCTTGAGTCTTTTGTTGACGTCACATCTACACCTTGCTGGAATGAGAAGGACATCGAGCTGATCTATAGGCCGTAGATGTTGCCGTCAAGATCTGGCTCTCTCTTTAACGAAGCCTGATGGGAAAATATGGTTCCCTTTCTTTCATTTGTGCCTATGGATTGTATACTGGAGTCATTGTAGACCTACCTGCAGGGCAAAGGAAATTTCATTATATATATATTTTTTATTTTTCCGCGATACTCTATCTTTTCAGCTTTTCATATCGCGAAAGTCGCGATTGCCCAATCATTTCGGCTATTTTTCATGGTACCCAATCATTTCGGCTATGTATTTTTTTTATTTTTACTTGCTATTTTTTATTACGAGTCACCCAAACATTTCGGCTATGTATTTTTTTTTATTTTTTTACTCGCTATTTTTTTATTGCGAGTTTTCCAAACATTTCGGATCATACGCATTTTTTGCGACTTGTTGAGTTTTATTATGAGTTGGGAACTTGAGATCTGATACCAATCTTGGTATCAACATCGCAGCAACTAGAATATTTCCAGGAGAGAATCATCATTTGCCGTGAGAGGACTTAGAGCTTGACACCTGATTAGGCATCAGCATCGCTACAACTGAGATATTGCTAAAAGCGAATCATCATCTGCCTTTGTGAATTTGGAGAAAGGTGGCTTAGTAAACAGGGTTAGGATCCTACCGACTAAGGCTTTTGACTTTATGAGCCGTAAGGGTCTCACAAAGGTATTTCTCCCTACTAGTCGAGAGGATCTCGCAAGTGTATTTTCTCCATAGAAATCGTGGGGATTCCTAAGTGATATTTTCTCTTATAAGTTATAAAGATCTTCCAAGAGTGTTTTCTCCTTATAAGTCAAGAGGACTTACAAGTGTCGTTCACCATATGGGGCATTTCTCGCTATTGGTATAACTTGGTAAGGGAATATTTATTCATGCCCGTGGATTGTATACAAGGGTCAATATTGGACCGCCTGTAGAGCAACTTTGGGGATATGACGGCTTAAGAACAGGTTCAAATCCCTGTAGCTTAAGTCTTTCGAATCCTATGAGTCGTGTGGGTCTCATAGGGGGATTCTCCTTACGAGTCGTGAGGATCTCTTTTTTTTGTTTTTTTAAACGAGATTACGCACTTCCGGGTTTTCACAAGATCACCAATAGTCCTATAGTTTTTACTCACGGCGCCCTTTCGGGCTTTCATCCCTACCTATTTCGCTTGTGGACATACCATTTTTATCTGAACGATGGAACTCTCGAAAGTTGGTTCGCCGCAGATGCCTATCAATTTGTCAGTAGGACTTAGGGGTGGCTTCAATGCTGTAATAGCTGTGCAGCCAGTGGAACTTGAGTTGCAATCTTTGCTTCTAAGACTTTGATTGCAATATAGATCTCAAGGAAATGAATCGCCGTATTTAGGGCAATGTGCTAGTTTAGGGACGTTCCGGTCCATTATCGCCATATTTGAGGCGAAATTTTAGTTTAGGGACTTTTCGGTCCATTGTCACCGTTTTTTAGGCGGATTGTTAGTTTAAGGACTTCTCGGTCGATTATCGCCATGTTTGAGGAGGATAATTAGTTTAAGGACTTCTCGGTCCTTTGTCGCCATTTTTGGGGTGACGGAGATTTTTTGTATACTATTCTCAGAGTTTTGACTCAGAAAGATAGCGAGCGGACACGAGCGTCATCATCTATCATTGACCTATGTCGTGACTCGTCAAGCGTAGTATTTTTTGGGTAATCGGCCGCTTATTGGCCGGAAGGGTCTTTCACCATGCATATCCATGAGCAGGTAGGCTCTATCTTGGTAGACTTTGTCTATGATGTACGGGACTTCATAGTTCGGCTCGAATTTCCCTCGTTTTGCATGATTGGGGATCATGGGTCTTTTGATGACTAGCACGAGTTCGCCTTAGTGGAATGTTCTCGGCCTGGTCAGTTTTTCGTATGACCGTGTCATCCTCGCCTTGTAAGCTTCCAGATTTTTTTGTGCTATAAGGTAAGTTTCGTTGAGAGCATCAAGCTCCTCAAGCCGAAGATGTGCATTTTCTTCATCTTTCGGCTCATATCGGACCGCTACTCGCAGAGAGGGGAGTTATATTTCCAGGGGAAGCACTGCTTCCATACCGAATACCAACGCATATGGTGTTGTATTCGTAGCCGTTTTGAATGTTGTTCGGTATGCCCAGAGAGGTTCATGCAGCCTTTCGTGCCCGTCTCTTTTGTTTCTGGACACTGTTTTCTTTATAATGTTTGTCAAGGTCTTATTGAAAGCTTCAGCTAGACCGTTAGCCAAAGGATTATAAACTGAAGAGTATCTTCAATCTATTTTATACTGTTGTGCGAACGGCTTATTCTATGGCTTCTATAAGCTGGTCCATTGTTCGAGATAATTCTTCGCGGAGTGCCTAACCGATAGATGACATCTGTTCTGAAGAAATGGAGGATATTCTCCATCTTCACCTCCCTTAGTGGTATTGCTTCTGTCCACTTAGAGAAGTAGTTGGTCATCACCAGTATGAACCGGTGTCCTTTGGATGATGTCGGTTCAATGGGGCCAATTATATTGGTTCCCCACATTTCGAACGGCCAGCTAGCCACTGCTGGGTGTAGCAGATTTGGATGCTGGTAGATGAAGTCCCCATGAATTTGACACTAGTGACACTGCTTCTCATATTCGAGGCAGTCCTGAATCATCATGGGCCAATAGTAACCCATTTTTTTTATCTTCAGCTTCATCTTTGGCCCAGCTTGATGAGAACCACAGAATCTGTCGTGAGTTTCTTGGACGACTCTCTTCGCTTCTTCTGGTCCCAGGCATCTTAGCCACTGATAGTCGAACGGTCTCTTATATAGAGTATCATTGACGAAGGCGAAAGACAGAGCTCGTTTCATAAGCTGATGTCTAAACGATGCATTTTTGGGCATTCGTTGGGATTTGAAGTAGTCTATGAAGACTTCCCTAAAGTCGATGACCTTTTCTTCGTCCTTTATTTGAAGGGCTACTTGTTCGGTCACTTCTTTTCTTTCGGATGGCTTTATTAAGTCTTCCAAAAAAATATTTGTTGGCGCGAGAACCCGGCGGCTTTGCATAATGATCCTTATGTCATCGAGGTCTTCATCGGCCAGATTCTTAGCCAATTTGGCCAACGCATCCGCCTTACTGTTTTCTCCATGTGGTATACTCTCCACGATGTAGGAGAGGATTTGTGTCAGCAGTTGCCGCACTCTTTCACCATACTTTATCAGCTCTGGCTTGCATGTCTGATAGTCGCTATTTATTTGGCTAACGATCAGCTGGGAGTCTCCATATATGAGGATGTCTTTGATTCCCATGTCGATAGCGATCTTGAGGCCCGCTATCAAAGCTTCATATTCAGCTTCGTTATTATTCCTTGACTCCGTTAAGGAGAGGGCGTAACGCAATATCCCTCCTTGCGGAGTCATGAAGATAAGGCCCATTCCGGCTTTGATTATGGGGGTGTTTTGCTTTCTCCTCTTCATGGAAGATGCTCCATCGAAGTAGAGTTCCCATTGGGAATCATTTTCTTCCTTCTCGTCTTCGATTGTGTCGAACACATGTTCATCCGGCAACTCGCAATTTAAGGGGGAGTCAGCTGGTATCGGATGCTCCGCGAGAAAGTCGGCAATGGTCTGGCCTTTCACTGCTTTAAGAGGTCGATACGTTATCGAGAACTCCATCAAGAAGAGGGCCCATTTGGCAAGCCTTCCTGTTAGTATGGCCCTTGACATAAGATATTTGAGAGGATCCACCTTTAATATGAGATGGACCTCATGCGCCATGGCATAATGTCTGAGCATTGTTATCACGAAGATCAGTGCCAGGCAATGCTTTTCGATGGGGAGTAGTTGTTTTCTGCCACCAGGAGAACTCGATTCAAATAGTACAAAGCTCTCTCCTTTCCCTAATCATTCTCTTGTGCCCACAGCATGCCTAGAGAACCCTCAAGGGTTGTTGTATATAGGATAAGGGGTTTTCCCTTAACCGGAGCGGTCAATTCCGGCGGATTTTGCAGGTATTTCTTGATTTCGTCTAGTGCATTTTGGCATTTTTGATCCTAGATGAAAGGGCTCCCCTTCTTCATCAGATGACTGTAGTGACGGCATTTTCCAGAGAGGTTGGCTATGAACCGCCGGATATATGTGAGCTTTTCTTGAAGAGATCGCAGCTGTTTGAGAGTTCTTGGCATGGGCATTTCCATAATCTCCTTGATTTTTGAGGGATCGATTTCGATACCCCGGTGTCGTATGATGAATCCTCGGAATTTGCCTGAGGAGACTCCAAACGCACATTTTAGAGGATTCATCTTCAGATTATACTTTTAAAGATGTCGGAACACTATTTTTAGATGTTCCCAATGCTCCTCGTGAGATCTGCTCTTTACCACAAGGTTGTCAATGTAGCATTCGACGATTTCGTGTATGAGGTCATCGAAGATCTTTGTCATGGCCCTTTGGTAGGTAGCGCCAGCGTTCTTTAAACCGAAAGGCATCACCTTATAGCAGAATATGCCCAGCGGGGTCCGGAAGGAGGTATGCTTTTGGTCTTCAGGATGCATTTTTATTTGATTATACCCTGATGATCCATCCATGAAGGAGAAGACCTCATGGGTAGACGTGTTATCTATTATTAGCTTGGTAAAAATCATCCTTCGGGCAAGCTTTGTTGAGGTCCCGAAAGTCCACCCAGATGCGCACCGTCCCATTTTTCTTCATCACTGGAATGATGTTAGCGATCCAGTCGGGATATTGAACTTCTTGGATGAAGCCGGAGTCGATTAGTTTCTTGACTTCAGCGTTGATGCGCATCTCAAGTTCAAGCCGCATTCTCCTTGGCACCTGTTTGACTGGCTTTATGTTCGGCAATAGGGCCAATTTATGTATTGATACCTTTGGATCTAGACCTGGCATCTCAGAATAGTTCCATGCGAAGCAGTCTTTATACTGCATGAGCACGTCCTTTAACGTGGCTACCTATTTTTCAGATAGTAGCTCACTAACGAATGTCGGCCTCGGATCATTTTCCGTCCCTAAGTCAATTTTCCTTAGATTGTCTGCCGTAGTGTGTATCCCATCTTCCAGCTCTTTTGGTGCTGGCGGAAACTCTGAGATCACCCCGTCCTCATCTTCATTTGCGAAGCAAATGTGGAGTTCATCCATAGTCTCGTGCCCTCCCTCTTTTAAGAGTGTTATCATGTGATAGGTACGAGTTCGCTCCCCTTTTTGTGGTTGAGTTGGTCATATCCTCATGGTATAGATTCTCTTTGGCTCATGTTTTTACGACGGGGTTACCCTCCAGCTGTCGGATAAAGCGAAACTGCCTTGTTGATACTGGTCTTCTACCCAGTTTTTGAAACTGAAGCAGTCTTCAAGGGGATGACCTACTGCTCGGTGGTAGGAGCAATAGTCCGGATGATGGACCCCGTTTATTTGTTCTAGGTACCGAGACTCTGAAAGTGTCATCATTTGGTGCTTCATGACAAGGTTGAATATTTTCCTCGTCTTGTCTTGGGGGAAAGAGTATTCCCGATCCATCTTCTTTATAAAAGACGGGTTCTAATCGACCTTTTCTCGATTGCACGGCTTCTTGGATCCGCTTTGTTATTTTCAAACGTTGTTTGCGTTCTTTGACCTGTTTTTGCCTCTATTTCGGGATTTTCCCCTTTCGCGGGGACATACAGCGGGCCGGGGATGAAGAGCATTATAGTCTTCCTTTTCCACAGATTGCTGATTGAGACGTTGTGCCCTGGCCTTTTCATAAATGGCCATTTCACGGCTATGATTGTCCCTGCTCTTTTGAAAATCTTTTTTTATTAGCTTGTCTATTTGTTCTTCGAGTAACGGACTTAACGTTCTTAGAGCGGGATTTTGCTCTGTTTCAACATCACGGCCATTCGGAATCCCCTTCACTGGTGTTGTTTATGACGCGGCAGCTGTGGAACTACTACCGTTTCTTGGACCAAACGTATCCGAGCCCAGTTGTCTCCACCTTCCCGTTATGCATCTTTCGTTAAATCCCGGGAATATCCCAAATCTTTTTGTAGAATTGGGCTTGCCAAACAGTTTGTTCCAGGGGCACACATTGGCATCACAATAGCCTTTTCAATCCCTCTGCGTAGTATCTTGGCAGACTGATTGGTTGAAACATGTCAAGTGCAAAATCGTCACCATGCCATACTTCTTTTTCTACTTTGGTCTCCGTAGATTGGTAGAATAGGATCGTCTTTTCACCTCTTCTTTTGGGAGGGATGTAGAAAGTCTGTAGTTCTTGTGCGTTGTATGTATCGAGTGCATCAAGTTCCTTGTAATGCCAAGACGGAGTCATTGTGATTTTCAGACTCTGATCTGCTCCGGCGAGGGTTTGCGCCGATGGGCGGATGGAGAACACTGCGTCAGCCTCGTCCTCAGAGTCGTTGCCAAAGGCCAAAATAGGAGTAGATGGTCTAGGCCTGTTGTTTTCTTTTTGGGGTTTCCCCGAGTAGACTAATTCTTCATCTTCCTCGAAATCATTTCCAAATATCGGGATAGTGGCGACGGACTTCTGTTTATCCTCCGGTTTGTGACACCTTTCCGTATCTTCGAAGTCTGCTAGGAAGTACTTTGTGTCCATATTTTCGGACCTCGTTTACGGAGAACGAATTTAGCTCCCCTGTGAATGTGTACTCAAGGACGTCTTTGAAATACTTCATACACTGATGTTGTGTAGAAGGGATGACGTTGTACTTGTGTAACCAAGGCCTGTTGAGCAAAGTGTTATAGCAAGTCTTGGCGTCAATGACATGAAATTTAATGTCAGTGATGAGCAACCCGAATTGTAACATCGGTATTACGGACCCAAGCGTCCGTGACGACTGTGAGTCAAACCTGGAGATGGTAATTTTGTCTCAGGCCAGGTGCTGAACGTTCACACGAATCTCTTTCAGCACTCTCACGTTGAGAAGGTTGACGGAGGATCCATTGTCGACGAGAATTTTCCCTATCTTGATGTCATGGCAGAACCGACATATAACAGGTGATTATGTTCGCACGTGCCGAGGAGGAGTTCTTCATCGCTGAATGTAATGTCAGCTATGTGAACCTCTGCCAGCTCATCATTCATCTTCTCTTCTTTGAGGAAAGCTTGGAACTGATCAGGCTCTTGTAATGCCTTGATCAGAGAATCTCATGCCTTTTTGGACAGGAGGAGAGCATCCAATATGCTCAGTTGTGGGGGTATTTTCCTCAAATGCGCTAGGACATTGTAATCCACCTTGTTTTTCCTAGGCGGATCTCTCACTGTGAGCTCTTTGACAACTCAGTCATCGAGGGCAATTTCCTCAGGGATTTTTTCCTTCCCTTTGTCTCTTTTGCTCGAACCTCTGTTTGTAGGTCTGAGGTTCTTCTCAGGCAGCATGTGCTTACGCAGCCAAATGTTCTCACATTCCTTCTCCTCCTCTTCTTTTTTGGAGGTGGAGTCTCTAAAGAGAGGGCTGAGGGGTATTTCGTCCTTAGAATCGTTTCGAAAAGTAAGAACTTAGGATTTTTCCACCTACGGACTGGTATCAACTATATGACAGTTGCCAGTCATTTTTTCACACGCATCTGTCGTACTTTTTTGCCGTCGACGAGTTTTGCGCTTCATCCTCTTGAAGTGTTTTTGATGAGCAACGTATCCTTATCACCACTTCTTGAAGGTACTGCATTCTTCGGTGGGATAGGTAACCTTCCGATGATATAGGCAATAGTTTGGATGTGAATCTTCTCCGTTGAGGCGTATGACCCAACCTCCCGATGATATAGGCAATAGTTTGGATGTGAATCCTCTCCGTTGAGGCATATGACCCCGGGAGTGTTTCCTACGAGAGGTGGCAGCTTCATCCCCATTGACAAAGTTTTGGCGAACCGCTTCTCTGCCTTGATCCTGCTCTTATTTATAGAAGGTATGCCTTGGTTTGGTTGGAGTACTTTACGACTCATCATTGCCGCGGCTTCTTCATCTTGACGATAACGCTTATCCTTTTCGTATATGGCCGTTTCGCGTTCTTGGTCAACTTTACTTTTTCGAAAGGCTTTGTTTAACAACCTATCGATCAGGTCTTTTGGCAGTTCCGAGGATTTTAGCGTCGATCCTACCCCCCTTCCTCTGCGTTGTTTTCTGATGCCGAGGGAACTTCTTCGCCATATAACGATGAATGGGAGACCATGTGGCAACTTGCTATACTGTCACGACCCGAAGGTACGGAACATGACTGGCACTTAAATTACGAAACGTCTAAAGGCGTAACGTAATCTAAGTAAGCCAAAGCACATAAATCTAAACCATTTAAATAAAAAGAGTGAAGGAAAACATATTTAAAAAAAGCGATTTTAATAAAATAAGTCGCATTAAAAATTTTTAAAACATCAAAATTTTCCGAAAATTTCGCCAGAGTCTCCTTTGTAAATACTGGCCCCCAAACGGGTACAACACATGAAAATACATAAAAATAATGAATAATAGCATCCCCAAGCGGGAGCTAGCTCTTCGCCAATGGCGGAATCACAACCACATGCAATATGTATGTCAAAAGTGTGAAATAAGCATCTGAAGCAAGAAATGAGAAACACCACGTCGGCTCAAGTAAGCATCGACACCAAACCACAAATACAGGTCTCACGAGTTTCACCGTCTAGTCCAATATACAAGCGTAGATGGAGTATACTAGATACAATAATAATACATAAGTAGGAACAAAATATCCTCGCAACCCACCTACTAGCAAGCCGCAAGTCAAAGCAAAAGAAGCTAAATGAGGAAGTACGTCCGCCGCTACTGCGCTAACGGGTCAGACCTGTAAGATACTGTGGCACAACGGGGGTGAATTGCCAACTCGTGAGTAGTAAGTAATATCTAATAGGGCTATCGTAAGCATGCACGCAAATACGTCTCAACCTACGCATATAGATATGATACGATGTACTAACATGAATGCATAATCAAACACGAAACCTGAACAAGTCTAGTATGAGAAAATCTTTATTCTTATCTTAGAAAAACCTCTGTACAATAAACTGAGTATCATCAGTGAAATCAATAGAAAATCCGTATCAAGTATCGACACAATATATATATATATATATATATATATATATATATCCCAATATCTCAATGTCTCAATATCTCTATATCTCAATGTCTCAATATCTCAATATCTCAGGCTCCGTCAGTCCGGATCGATCCATATCATCAAATCTCACGACTACGTCGGTATCCTCCGGATATCCGCCGCGTCAGACATCACCGGTACGTAGTCCTCCCCTGCCAGGCTCATCGTCATCCCCACAAAAACAGTCTCACCTCGGGATACCATACCGGTTCCACCATGTACCCGAGACGGTTCATCCTACTCCTTGAATCGGGTCTCGAAAACCAACAGGAATCAGGAAAACTTATGGTGGACGGCACAAACATCATATCACGATAAAACTGCAACTTGCATTTTTAAAGATGATAATAGGTTTATTAAATTCTTGCGGTTTTCCCCAAAATCCATAAATCTCATAAACACGGAAATCTCCAAAAAAAAAATCACAATATATAAACATGTCGGCGATAATAAATGCCTATGGTATCAATAATATGAAATACGATATATGACTAGAAAACTATGCATGGACGATGATGCAATGAGATATATACATATGACTAACAATCCTACGTATCCATCCTGATGAAATGAATATACAAGTAGAGGTTTACAGATCATATATGGTGCAATTGTTTTAGATTCTGATTTAAGCAAGTCTATAGTGTTCGTGGTATAGCAATTACCAAATCGTGTGTGTTCGCATGAATAGTGCCCGTGCAGCATGAACCAATGGTAATGGTGCAAGTGTCCTATGAGATAATATCACACACACACACACACACACACACACACACATATATATAGGATGATGCGACGCAATGAGATGAATAACTAGGAAACCACGGATATAAATGCAAGTACAACTAGTAATATTAACTATCGGGTGTCTTGCGCCATCCAGACGATTCCCCCGTAGATGTGTACATCTACTCACCGGGACGCCTCGGCTAATCTGATCCGATTTCAGCCTTGCCTTTTCCGCGCCACATCCGACGTCTCTGCACCCGATCCTAGAAACGCACACAAGTAAATAAGAGAATATATATATAAATAGTCACGGATACAAACGATACATGTTGTCATGCCTCGCTTCCCAAAATACGGAATAGAGGGGTTGACAAGGCCAGCCATGCTCCTACGGTCAAGGAAATATCATGCCGTAGTCACACTTCGGCTTCTAGCATTATATGGTAATCAGTAATCGATGCACAGGTAATGAGAAATGCAGTCACTAATTCTATCAAAACAAATGTAAAACTAACCAGATAGAGTACAAGGAAAAGACAGTGTTGACGTAGCTGATCTAGATGTCCGCGATATCCTCAAGGTACGACCGAGCCTGATCGGAGCTAAGTCCACTTCTCACTCTGAGCATGCATACTCAGGTCGTCAGAGCGACACAATAGCAATATATATATAAACATATGTAAACACGTGCAATGATGATGAACATGAAGCAGTAAATATAGAATGATCACGCGAGCATGAAATAATCGGTACAGGTAAATAGTAAAGCAGGTATATCGAATCAGTAATCAATGCATGTCCATGTCACTAAACCTATCTGTCTCTAAGTCTCACTGTCCAGGTCACTAAATCTATCGTCAGTCTAAGTGTGAGCGTCAACCACCGCAGGAGTATCCCCAACCCAAGGGTAAGCCCCAGGGGCAAGGGAACATGGGTCCGAATCACGCTCGCTGATAATCAGTAATATCACTCATATGACTCCCAAAATCACTGTATATGCCGGCAGTGGGACTCCCGAGATTTCGTTGATCGAACTCACACTCAAACTACCTCACACCCCATGGTCTACATAAATACCAACCATGAATCCAAATACTAGTCGGTCCATGACAAGTCTACGCGAGAACCGGAGACAGAGTCTCCATCAAACATGACTCGACTGGTATCCAAGATAAATGGAAAGTGTTTGACCCCTTACCTATGACACCAAAATGAGTGCTTCCATAACCGTCACATTCCAGTTATGGCTACACTTATATATGTCTCATAGGCGTCGACAATGCAAGAATTTAATTGGTTCCGCTGATTGTGTACAAGTACATGTCACTTCACTTATTCATTCACGCTTTAACAATAACGTACTTGCCACAATCCAAACACTAATATCTATCATTGGGTAATGTATCACAGTCACTAGAAATGTTTATGACCACTATTCAAATGAGGGTATAACCGCTACATGATATGATGAGAATGCAATTAATTACGATATGAATAAAAATATCAGCAGCCTGTGTCCTACCACTTGCATAATTTACTATAAATCACACGCGCAGAATTTAGCAAAACAATATAAAAGGGGTAGGTAGTATATTTAATTATCTGTACAGAAAAATTGGTTTCGTGTCAATCGAATTTCATATTTGCCAGTTACAGTCACTTCATGTTAAGTGTTTACTGCTGGAAATCCAATTTCTGAACTGGAAATCCGTTTCGTAACACGCTTTACTCCCAGTTGGGAGCATAATTAGGCGACATTACTGTTCAACTAATTGTAGGGTTATGAGTTAACTTTACAGAATAAGACAGATCAAAAATATTCATTTTGGTTTTGGATTTATGATCATATTACCGATGAAGGGTGCAAGCTAAAATGGCAGAAATCTGCCGTACAAGTTATCCATTTAAAATGTGATTTAAATACCAAATGATACTGAAATTTAGTGAAACTAGTACCATTGGAAAGCTAATTCAATTATATACGCTTCTATATATGGTTCTGCATACTTGTACATTTAAAAGGTGGGGTATATGCGTTCTAAAACAAGCAAAGGCATAGATTCTTGCCCCAGAATGCAGTCTAGGGCCACGAATCGCCTTAGTATTCATTGTTATAACTTATTAAAATACAAAGATAAACTATGGGGTACTGTAGGTTTATCTGTTGGCTTCGATACGAGCCATATAACTCTAGGATCCGATATATAAATAATTTATCATGATTTTAACCGTTCAGCTTGTCCGAGAAAACCAGCTTTCACAAGGGTTGTCGTTTTAGGGGGTAACCAACTTTATTTTACAACCAAATTTATATACGGTGTTCATTAACAATGCAGGGTTCCATCAATCATGAGTTCCGCCATATTAAGATAGGTTTTGATCTAGGGTTTCATATTGATCGAACTCGATTGTGCCTATCGGTGTATATATAAGCATTCAGTTTGATTTGTAAAGTAGTAGCATGTAAGCAAATGAGGAGTTCACTTGCCTGCGGTCGCTGATTTGAAAGCGACATGGACACGGAGGTCACCGCGACACGCGAGACGGCTACGAATGTTACGGAATCGGCCATGGTACGACGTGAAGCTCAAGCACGAAACGGCTACGACGGATGTGTACGGTGCTGCGATGGTGACTGTATTGACGACCATGACGGCTATAGAGACCGAGGCCATGGCTTGTCCATCGATAACAGCAACTGGGGCAACGTTGGCGGTGATGGTCATAGGTGCTCGATGAAATGCCATGCTCGGCTTGGCTTGTTTTAGACTCAGCAGGGGCTAGGGCAATGTCGATGACGACGTCAATGGCGATGAAGGGTTTGTTGAATAGGCGACAGTGGATCGGAAGCGGCGGCGACAATATGACAATGCTTGGACAGCTAGGGTTTGGCCTCAACTGTGGTTTGGCCTCGGCTAGAAGTGGAGTTTAGAAGCTCCGCTATGCAGCGGGGGGTGACGGAGATGGAAGGGAGGCCGGTGGCGTTGAGGCTCTTGCGGCGTCCGGGTGGAGCTCCACTGGTGCTGCAGGCAATGGGGATGTCAGGCGATGGCCGGCGGGATGATCAGTGCAGCAGCGATTTGTGGAGGAAAGGTGATGGGTTCGGTTGTGGGTAAAGCGAGGGAGGAGGGGGAAGATAGAGGAGGAGGGGACGTTGGGGTTTGGTTGGAGATGAGGTCGGCGGTGAGGTAAGGTCAAGAAGATAAGATGAGGTAGAGGGGAGCTCGGGCAGGCGAGGGTGAAGGGAGAGGCTCGAGCTCGGGGAAGAAGGAGAGGGAACACATGCTGGGGAGAAGGAGAACAAGAAGAAGAAGAAGAAAGGATGTGGAGTTGTGGGAGCTCGTCGTGGGTGAGCGTGGGTCGTGCGGAGAGGAGAGGGGCGGCTGCGTGGGTCATGGGGCAGTTGTGGGGGTCTCAAGGAAGCGCGAGGGGGAGGGGAAGTTGAGGAGGTGGAGGAGTTTGGCGCGAGAACGAGGGGGAAACGTTGGGGGTGAAGACGGGGTCGCGGGGCGTGGGTCGTGTGGGATGTTGGCGCGGCCGCTAGGGAAGTGGGGGAAAATCGAGCGGGAAAAGAGGTGAAGGGGAGAAAAAGAAGGAGATGGGGAGTCGGGTCGGGTTTGGGTTTTGTGGGCCGGGCTCGGGAAGAAAGGAAAGGAAAAATGGGAGTTGGAGTTTGGGCTGAGGGGGTAGGTTTAGAAAAAGAATTTTGAAGATAAAAAAGGGGGTTAGGATTTAGTTGAGGGAGTGGGCCCGGGATAAGAAAAGAATTAGGAAAAACGGTAAATAAAGGTTGGGGTTTGGGTTTAGGAAAAGAATTAGAAAATATTAAATAAAAGTTTGGTAAATTAATATTAAAAAGTGTAGGAAGTTATTTAATTAAATATTCTAATAGAAAAATTTTGGGAAACTTTTATTTATAAATACGGGAAGTATGTTCAAAGAAAATTGAGTATTACACAAGTCAACCACGCGCACTAACAGGATGCGCACGCACTTGGTGTACGAAACGCGCTCGCGGTAACGCCACAAACCACAACGAAGGTCACTATACATGACAACTACCAAGTCTAGAACCCAATCGCGCATTCACAACACACTAAATATTTTAGGAAATAGATAGTAAATTATCAAAACCCCAAACTTAATTAAAATCGATTTATTCCGAAAACCTAGTAAGCATCAATTTACCATTTTAGTTCAAATCTAGATATTTTAATAAGACTAGTGGCCACAATATTCATTGAATATTTTAATTAGGTTTCACAATTATTAACTAGATTTTAATCTCACCCACTCAGATTAAACATGAAATTAGTTTACTAGATTTTTTTTTAATTAAGACAATTTAAAAGTAACAATTAGTAAATTAACAATTAGACTAGATTTTTCAAGTCTTAAGATATTAAACTACACATTAAAACCATAATCAAGTGATAAAACCCTAACATGAATCTAAATCCTTCTCTTGAAATTTTCAAACTTGCAATTGGAACCAATTTAATACTTAAATAATTTAGATTCAAGTAATTAGCTAACAAAGCAACCATAAGGTTAAGACTTATACCTCATAAATTTTGAGATCAAACATGCAACTTGGCCTCCTAAAAAGCTTTCTTGCTCCTAGATCCAAACTAGTTTAGGCCAAGGAATATTTGGTGAAGATTTAACTATGAATTAATGAGGTTTTGTGCGGATTTTTGAGTGAATTTTGAGGATTTTCGGAGTGGAAATGAGATGAAGAAATGGGGGAGATGGGGCTGTCCAATTTCGACCAGAACTTGATGGAAAAGAGTGAGTGAGGGTAAGTGGAAGAAAGAGGTAACCATACCCTCCCATACTCACATCAACAACTTATCATCTTTTCTCTTTAATTATTTCCATTTCTAAATAACCCTAGAATTCTCTAGAACCATGGAAAACAAATTTTAATAAAAAGAACAAGTTACAAACTAGGTATTATGTTGTCATGGTACACTAGTGTGTAATTTACCCATTGTGATTTTAATTAACACTAATTAAATGTATAAGTGAAAGCTTAAAATAATAATTAAAACAATTAATTAAGAAAAATATTTAATTAAACTAGCAATTTATAAGTGACCAATTAAATACCAAATACTAGCAATTACATAGCTAGAATAGGTATATTTAAGTCTATGTGGAAAAATAATTATATCTTAGTTTTTTTTACGGAAAACACGTATTATCAATAATTAATACACAATTAATCTAATCGAATTTTCAGACGTTACAATCTTCACCCTTTAAAGAAGTTCGGTCCCCGAATTTAAAATCTAACTACGCGTACCCTCGAAGTGATGGGAATATTTCTTCCACATCTCGTCCTCGGCTTACCACATGACCTTTTCGCCGTTCGGGCCATGTCAAAGAACCTATACGGACGGTATGACCTCGGACCTCAGTTTTCTTCACCTGCCGATCTAGAATGACTATTGGCTGCTCAGTGAAAGAAGGATTGCGATCCAGCTGGATCGTCTGATGCTGTATCACATGAGAGGGGTCATGAAGGTACTTACGGAGCATTGATACATAAAACATGGGGTGAATATCTGGAAAGCTGGTTGGAAGAGCCAAACGATAAGCAACTGCGCCGAATCGCTTGAGAATCTAAAAGGAACCCACATATCTGGGACTAAGCTTCCCTTCTTTCCGAATCTCAACAAGCCCCACATCGGAGAAACCCTCAAGAAAACATGATCGCCTACTATAAACTCAAGTCTGCTCTAACGTCAGTCTGTAGAAGATTTTTTCCTGCTCTGGGCCGCTCTCATCCTATCCCAAATCAACTGAATCCTTTCGGTCGTCTCCTGCACAATCTGTGGCCCCAAAATGCTGCTCTCACTGAGCTCTATCCGACAAACGGGCGATCAACATCTCCTCCCATATAACGCCTCGAAGGGTGCTATCTGAATCGTCTCCTGGAAGCTATTATTATAGGAAAACTTTATCAAGGGCAAGTGGCGATCCCAACTGCCACGAAATCTAGAACGCAAGCTCGGAGCATGTCCTCAAGTGTCTGAATGGTCCGTTCTAATTGACCATCAGTCTGCGGATATAAACTGCACGGAAACTCAATTGGTGCCCAAAGCCTCCTGAAGTTTCTGCCATAATCGGCTGGTGAACTGGGTGTCCCGGTCGGACACAATACAAGTCAGAACTCCATGTAGTCGCACAATCTCATCAACATATGTCTGAGCATACCGAACGAATCCGAAAATGGTCCTTACTGGTAGAAAGTGAGCTACTTTCGTCATTCAGTCTACGATCACCCTAAAAGAGTCATACTCTCGACTGGTCCTAGGTAGACCCATAATAAATTCTATAGAAATTTGCTCCTATTTCTACTCCGGAATGAGCAAAGGTTGTAACTCTCCTGCTGGCCTATGATGCTCGGCCTTGACTTGCTGACAAGTCAGCATCCCGAAACAAAATCTGTGACATCTCTCATCATCCCTTCACACCAGTAGACATCTCTCAAGCCATAGTACATCTTGGTGGATCCCGGATAAACATTATATGCTGACTTATGCGCCTCCTCAAAAATCTTGCGTCTCAGTCCTTCGAAATCTGGCACACATAGTCGAGTCCCAAATCATAGTACTCCTTGATCATCAATCATGAACTCTGAATCTCTTCCCTGTCGAACCTGCTCCATGATCTCTAGCAAATGAACGTCATCGTACTGTGCCTCACGGATATGATCAAATAACTATGGATATGCACAGACACGGACAAGTTGTCCTCCGGTCGACGTAAACTCGAACTGTACTCGTTTGTCACAAGAATCTGCTAATCTGCCGTCGACTGTCTCTGAACTGTGCTCAAACAAGAAAATCTACCTCCGAGCCTCCGACTCGAAGCATCTGCCACAACATTCTCCTTGCCCGGACGATAAATAATCTCGCAGTCATAGTCTTTCACTAGATCCATCCATCGGCGCTGTCTCAAATTCAAATCTCGCTGTTGAAATTTGTAGTGTCTCCAAATCTTAAGTGTAAAACTACTGCAGCCATCTCTAAGTCATGAGTGGGATAATTCTGCTCGTGCTTCTTCAACTGCCGAGAAGTATCGTAAGAAACAACAAAATCGCCTAATCCTGAAGGCAAAGATAATCTAGCGCCGTAGTCAAACGAGTGTTCAACTACTGAAAGCTCTGCTCTCATGCCTCGGTCCAAAGAAAAAGGATCATCTTTTCGGGTCAACCCGGTCAACGTTGCAGCTATATGCGAAAAATCCTGTACGAAATGTCAATAGTATATGTCCAAACCCAAAATGCTGCGAGCCATCGTCACTGATACAGGTCTAGGCCAGTGCTGAATGGCATCGATCTTCTTCGGTTCCATACTAACCATCTCTCGTAACTACGTGACCCAAGAAGTCAACACCATCCAACCAGATAACACACTTGGATAATTTAGCGAATAGCTGATGCTCCCTTAAAGTCTACAACGAAATCCTTAGTTACTGCCCAGGCTCCCCTCGGCTCCAAAAGTGTACTAAAATGTCATCAATGAATATGATAATAACTGATCAAGAAATGGCCTGAATATGCGATCCATCCAATCCATAAACGCTGCTGAGGCATTGGTGAGCTCGAACGACATCACCAAGAACTCATAATGCCCGCAACGTGTACGAAAAGCAGTTTTCGGAATATAATCCTCTCGAACCCGCAACTGATGGTAGCCTGATCCCAAGTCAATCTTCGAGAAATGACCCGCATCCTGGAGGTGGTCAAATAAATCGTCAATCCGGGGTAGGAGATATCTGTTCTGCACAGTAACCCAATTCAGCTGACAATAATCTATGCACAAACGCAACTACCGTCTTTCTTCTTAACGAACAGGACAGGAGCTCCCTAAGGTGACGCACTCGGACGAACAAGCCCTTTATCCAACAATTCTTGCAACTGATCATTCAGTTCTCTAAGCTACGCCGGATCCATCCGATATGGCGGTATAGAAAAAGGCTCCATGCCAGGAATCAAGTCAAAACAGAACTCAATATTGCGCTCTGGCGACAAACCAAGTAACTTGTCAGGAAGGACATCTTGAAATTCCCTCACAATTGGGACCTGGTCCAACGGGACCTCTGTTGCTCTAACATCACAAACATATGCCAAGAATTCCTGACATCCTTTTCTTAAAAGATGACTAGCGCAAAGAGAAGAAATCAAACCGGGAAAGGAGACGCTATGGTCTCCCCGAAAAATAAAAACTGGCTTACCCAGAAAACTAAATCTGATTGTCGTCTCACGGAAGTCCACAGACGCATAACACGTGCCTAGCCAATCTATGCCCAGAAGAACATCAAGGTCTAACATATCGAGAAGAATCAAATTGACAGAAAAATCCCTGTCTCCGATACGAACAAAACAAACACGAGCGAAAACATTTCGAGCGACAAAAGACTAGCTTACACGGGAAATCACAACAAGCGACCGATTAAGCAAGGACTACTATCGGCTAAACCTCGATACAAAATATGTGGATACCATTTCAAACAACACCAGAAGGAATTACGCATCGGAAGAAAACACTAAAAGAATACCTGTCACAACGGCTTTGGATGCCTGCGCATCCAGAGGAGTCAAAGCGAACACTCGGCTAGTCCCCCACTAATAACCGGCTGTCCTCTGCCTCTACTGCCACCGTCTCCCGAAAAGAACCTATCACGGCGTCTACCTAACCGCCTCCGAGCTGGCATACCGGTACAAATTCGCTTCGATCCAGAAACGACCGAAGTCTCATAAATGCACTCTTCCCACTATAAGGTTGTGTTCATAGCGGCGGCGTAAGTGTCAAAATGCTGGGCACCAATAGCAAGAAATAACTGCATGTACAATCTCCACACGAACCTCTTTATCTGTTTCTCTTCAGTGTCCACCAGGTAAGGAGCATATCGGACCGCTGAGTAATCTGAATGTCGTACTCTGAAACTGTCATCCCTGAAGTCTTGCGCAAAGACTCAAAACTATGAGTTCAGGCATCTCGAACTCTCTCCCGAAGGAAACGGGCAAGAAATATAGCTGTGAACTTATCCTAAGTCATAGGAAGTAGATTTGCAGCTCGGCCTCTCTCAACTGACTCACACCACGTCTGAGCAAGACCCTCTAGACGATAACTCGCAAGCTCAACCCATATCTCGTCAGAACATCTCTGTGAACGACAAATTCTAGCCATCCTGTCGAGGATTGTCCATAGATCCTCCGCTGCATCTGTGCCGGTAAAAACTGGAGGCTTCAGCCTCAAAAACTCCTGTAAAGAGACAGAAATAATTTCGGTAACAACAGAAACAGCTGCCTGAGCAGCAGGTACAATCACAGTCCCCGCAGTAGGAGGGACATCATCGGCTCTCGGAGCTCGGCTAACCTCAACTAACAATCCAACCCTCTATCACAAATCCTGAATACTCGACTCCAGCCTAGCTATCCGTCCTGGAGAAGACGGATCACTCTGTCCCTAAGGGGTAAGCATACTGCCCCGATCGGTCCTCGTCTCAAACGAGTCTACTCTAATCTCATCCCCGGCGGCAGCCCTCTGGCCCTCGTAGTCTCCGGGGCCATAGTGTCTGGAGAAAGAATGGGATTGATAGGAACATTGCGATCAATTCAAAGGATTTCCGGAATCAAGGAAGGAAATACAAGCAAATATATATCATAAGATCACTTAGGCGGAGTAACGTATCGTAAGTATGCAGTGGAACATACACACGCTACGTCACTCTTCTTAAGTCACCTACTCCATCTACCAAGGGTCATCCCACACTAAGAAAGATAAAACCTATCGCTCTGATACCAACTTTATCACGACCCGAAGGTACGGAACGTGACTGGCACTTAAATTATGAAGCGTCTAAAGGCATAATGTAATCTAAGTAAGACAAAGCCCAGAAATCTAAACCATTTAAATAAAAAGATTGAAGGAAAACTTATTTAAAGAAAGAGATTTTAATAAAATAGGTCGCATTAAACATTTTAAAAACATCAAAATTTTCCAAAAATTCTGGCAGAGCCTCCTTTATAAATATTAGCCCCCAAATGGGTACAACACATGAAAATACATAAAAATAATGAATAAAGGCATCCCCAAAAGGGAGCAAACTCTTCGCCAATGGCGGAATCACAACCACATGCAATATGTATATCAAAAGTGCGAAATAAATATCTGAAGCAAGAAATGAGAAACACCACGTCGGCTCAAGTGAGAATCGACACCAAACCGCAAATACAGGTCTCATGAGTCTCACCGTCTAGTCCAATATACAAGCGTAGATGGAGTATACTAGATACAATAATAATACATAAGTAGGAACAAAATATCCTCGCAACCTACCTACGAGCAAGCCGCAAGTCAAAGCAAAAGAAGCTAAATGAGGAAATACGCCCGCCGCTACTGTGCAGATGGGTCAGATATACAAGATACTGTGGCACAACGGGGGTGAGTTGCCAACTCGTGAGTAGTGAGTAACATCTAATAAGGCTATCGTAAGAATGCACGCAAATGCGTCTCAACCTACGCATATCGATATGATACGATGTACTATCATGAATGCAACATGAATGCAAAATCAAACACAAAACCTGAACAAGTCTGGTATGAGAAATCTTTGTTCTTATCTTAGAAAAACCTCTGTGCAATAAACTGAGTATCATCAGTGAAATCAACAAAAAAATCCATGTCAAGTATCGACACAATATATATATATATATATATATATATATATATTCCAATATCTCAATATCTCAATATCTCGGGCTCTGTCAGTCCAGATAGGCCCATATCATCAAATCTCACGACTACATCGGTATCTTCAGGATATCCGCCGTGTCAGACATCACAGGTAGGTAGTCCGCCCCTGCCAGGCTCATCGTCATCCCCACAAAAACACACTCGCCCCGGGGTACTATACCGGGTCCACCATGTACCCATGACTGTTCATCCTACTCTTCGAATAGGGTCTCGAAAACCAATAGAAATCAGGAAAACTCATGGTGGACGACACATACATCATATCATGATAAAACCGCAACTTGCATTTTTAAAGATGATAATAGGTTTTTTAAATTCTTGCGGTTTTTCCCAAAATCCATAAATCTCATAAACACGGAAATCTCCAAGAAAAATCACAATATATGAATATGTCGGCGATAATGAATGCATATAGTATCAATAATATGAAATACGATGTGTGACTAGAAAACTATGCATGAATGATGATGCAATGAGGTATATACATATGACTAGCAATCCACGTATCCATCCTGATGAAATGAATATACAAGTACATGTTTACAGATCATATATGGTGCAATTGTTTTAGATTCTGATTTAAGCAAGTTCTATAGTGTTCGTAGCATAGCAATTACCAAGGTGTGTGTGTTCGCATGAATAGTGCCCGTGCAGCATGAACTAATGGAAATGGTGCAAGTGTCCTATGAGATGATATCACATATAAATATATAAGATGATGCGATGCAATGAGATGAATAACAAGGAAACTACACATATAAATGCAAGTACTACTAGTAATCCTAACTATCGGACGCCTTGCGCCATCCAGACGATCCCTCTGTAGATGTGTATATTTACTCACCGGGACGCATCGGCTAATCTTATCCGATCTCAGCCTTGCCTTTTCCGCACCACATCCGACGCCTCTGGACCTGATCCTAGAAACGCACACAATTAAATAAGAGAATAGATATATAAATAGTCACGACACAAACGATACAAGTCAACCACGCGCACTAACAGGACACTCACACACTTGGTGCACAAAACGCGCTCGTAACAATACCACAAACCACAACTAGGGTCGCTATACATGGCAATTACCAAGCCTAGAACCCAATCGCGTATTCATAACACACTAAATATTTTAGGAAATAGATAGTAAATCATCAAAACCCCAAACTTAATTAAAATCGATTTATTCCGAAAACCTAATAAGCATCAATTTACCATTAGAGTTCAAATCTAGATGTTTTAACAAGACTAGTGGCCACAATATTCATTATATATCATAATTAGGCTTCACAATTATTAACTAGATTTTAATATCATCCACTTAGATTAAACATGAAATTAGTTTACTAGATTTTTTTAATTAAGACAATTTAAAAGTAACAATTGGTAAATTAACAATTAGACTAGATTTTTCAAATCTTAAGATGTTAAACTACACATTATAACCATAATCAAATGATAAAACCCTAACTTGAACCTAAATCCTTCTCTTGAAATTTTCAAACTTGCAATTGGAACCAATTTAATACTTAAATAATTTAGATTCAAGTAATTAGCTAACAAAGCAACCATAAGGTTAAGACTTATACCTTATAAATTTTGAGATCAAACATGCACCTTGGCCTCCCAAAAAGCTTTCTTGGTCCTAGATCCATGCTAGTTTAGGCCAAGGAATATTTGGTGAAGATTTAACTATGAATTAATGAGGTTTTGTGTGAATTTTTGAGTGAATTTTGAGGATTTTTGGAGTGGAAATGAGATGAAGAAATGGGGGAGATGGGGCTGTCCAATTTCGGCCAGAACTTGATGGAAAAGAGTGAGTGAGGGTGAGTGGAAGAAAGAAGTAACCATACCCTCCCATACTCACATCAACATCTTATCATCTTTTCTCTTTAATTATTTTCATTTATAAATAACCCTAGAATTCTCTAGAACCATAGAAAACAAATTTTAAAAAAAAAGAACAAGTTACAAACTAGGTATTATGTTGTCATGGTGCACTAGTGTGTAATTTACCCATTGTGATTGTAATTAACACTAATTAAATGTATAAGTGAAATCTTAAAATAATAATTAAAATAATTAATTAAGAAAAATATTTAATTAAACTAGCAATTTATAAGTGACCAATTAAATACCAAATACTAGCAATTATATAGCTAGAATAGGTATATTTAAGTCTATGCGGAAAAATAATTATATCTTGGTTTTTTTTACGGAAAACACGTATTATCAATAATTAATACACAATTAACCTAATCGAATTTTCAGAACGTTACAATCTTCACCCCTTAAAGAAGTTCGGTCCCCGAATTTAAAATCTAACTACGCGTACCCTCGAAGAGATAGGAATATTTCTTCCGCATCTCGTCTTCGGCTTCACACATGATCTTTTCGCCATTCGGGCCACGTCAAAGAACCTATATGGACGGTATGACCTCGGACCTCAGTTTTCTTCACCTGCCGATCTAGAATGACTATTGGCTGCTCGGTGAAAGAAGGATTGCGCTCCAGCTGGATCGTCTGATGTTGTATCACGTGAGAGGGGTCATGAAGGTACTTACGGAGTATTGATACATGAAACACGGGGTGAATATCTGGAAAGCTTGTTGGAAGAGCCAAACGATAAGCAACTGCGCCGACTCGCTTGAGAATCTCAATGGAACCCACATATCTGGGACTAAGCTTCCCTTCTTTCCGAATCTCAACAAGCCCCACATCGGAGAAACTCTCAAGAAAACATGATCGCCTACTATAAACTCAAGTCTGCTCTAACGTCAGTCTGCATAAGATTTTTGCCTGCTCTGGGCCGCTCTCATCCTATCCCAAATCAACTGAATCCTTTCGGTCGTCTCCTGCACAATCTGTGGCCCCAAAATGCTGCTCTCACTGAGCTCTGTCCGACAAACGGGAGATCAACATCTCCTCCCATATAACGCCCCGAAGGGTGCCATCTGAATCGTCTCCTGAAAGCTGTTATTATAGGAAAACTCTATCAAGGGCAAGTGGCGATCCCAACTGCCACGAAATCTAGAACGCAAGCTCGGAGCATGTCCTCAAGAGTCTGAATGGTCCGTTCGGATTGACCGTCGGTCTGCAGATATAAAACTGCACGAAAACTCAATTGGTGCCCAAAGCCTCCTGAAGTTTCTACCATAGTCGGCTGGTGAACTGGGTGTCCCGTTCGGACACAATACAAGTCGGGACTCTATGTAGTCGCACAATCTCATCAACATATGTCTGAGCATACCGAACAAATCCGAAAATGGTCCTTACTGGCAGAAAGTGAGCTGCTTTTGTCATTCGGTCCACGATCACCCAAAAAGAGTCATACTCTCGACTGGTCCTAAGTAGACCAACAATAAATTCCATAGAAATCTGCTCTTATTTCTACTCCGGAATGGGCAAAGGTTGTAACTCTCCTGCTGGCCTCTGATGCTCGGCCTTGACTTGCTGACAAGCCAGCATCCCGAAACAAAATCTGTGATATCTCTCCTAATCCCTTCACACCAGTAGACATCTCTCAAGCCATAGTACATCTTAGTGGAACCCGGATGAACACTATATACTGACTGATGCGCCTCCTCAAAAATCTTGCATCTCAGTCCTTCAGAATCTGGCACGTATAGTTGAGTCTCAAATCATAGTACTCCGTGATCGTCAATCACGAACTCTGAATCTCTGCCCTGTCGATCCTGCTCCATGATCTCTAGAAAATGAACGTCATCGGACTGTGCCTCACGGATATGATCAAATAACTATGGATGTGCACAGACACGGACAAGTTGTCCCCCGGTCGACGTAAACTCAAACTGTACTCATCTGTCACAAGAATCTGTTAACCTGCCGTCAACTGTCTCTGAACTGTGCTCAAACAAGAAAAGCTACCTATGGGCTTCTGACTCGAAGTATCTACCACAACATTCGTCTTGCCCGGATGATAAAGAATCTCGCAGTCATAGTCTTTCACTAGCTCTATCCATCGGCGCTGTCTTAAATTCAAATCTCGCGGCTGAAACTTGTAGTGTCTTCAGATCTTAAGTGTAAAACCACCGCAGCCATCTCTAAGTCATGAGTGGGATAATTCTGCTCGTGCTTCTTCAACTGCTGAGAAGCATTGCAATAAACAACAAAACAGCCCGATCCTGAAGGTGAAGATAATACTTGTGCCGTAGTCAAACGAGTCTTCAACTATTAAAAGCTCTGCTCGCATGCCTCGGTCCAAAGAAAAAAGATCTTCATTCCGGGTCAACCCGGTCAACGTTGCAGCTATATGCAAAAAATCCTGTACGAAACGTCAATAGTATCCGTCCAAACCCAAAATGCTGCGAACCTCCATTACTGATACAGGTCTAGGCCAGTGATGAACGGCCTCGATCTTCTTCGGTTCCATACTTACCGTCTCTCATAACTACGTGACCCAAGAAGTCAACACCATCCAAGCAGATAACACACTTGGATAATTTAGCGAATAGCTGGTGCTCCCTCAAAGTGTGCAACGAAATCCTCAATTACTGCCCAGGTTCATCTCGGCTCCAAAAGTATACTAAAATGTTATCAATGAACACGATAATAACTGATCAAGAAACGGCTTGAATATGCGGTCCATCCAATCCATAAACGCTGATGGGGCATTGGTGAGCTTGAACATCATTACCAAGAACTCATAATGCCCGCAACGTGTGCGAAAAGCAGTCTTCGGAATATCATTCTCTCGAACCCGCAACTGATGGTAGCCTGATCGCAAGTCAATCTTCGAGAAATGTCCTGTACCCTGGAGCTGGTCAAATAAATCGTCAATGCGGGGTAGGAGATATCTGTTCCACACAGTAACCTGATTCAGCTGACAATAATCGATGCACAAACGCAACTACCGTCTTTTTTCTTAACGAACAGGACAGGAGCTCCCCAAGGTGACGCACTCGGACGAACAAGCCTTTTATCTAACAATTCTTGCAACTGATCTTTCAGTTCTCTAAGCTCTACCGGGTCCATCCGATATGGCGGTATAGAAAAAGGCTCCATGCCGGGAATCAAGTTAAAGCAGAACTCAATATAGCGCTCTGGCGACAAACCAAGTAACTTGTTAGGAAGGACATCTTGAAATTCCCTCACAATCGGGACCTGGTCCAACGGGACCTCTGCTGCTCTAACATCACAAACATATGCCAAGAATTTCTGACATCCTTTTCTCAGAAGATGACTAGCGCAAAGAGAAGAAATCAAACTGGGAAAGAAGACGCTATAGTCTCCCCGAAAAACAAGAACTGGTATACCCGGAAAACTAAATCTGACTGTTGTCTAGCGGCAGTCCACAGACACATAACACGTGGCTAGCCAATCCATGCCCAGAAGAACATCAAGGTCTAACATATCGAGAAGAATCAAAATGACAGAAAAATCCCTATCTCCGATACAAATACGAGCGAAAACATTTCGAGCGACAAAAGACTGGCTTACGGGGGAAATCACAATAAGCGACTGATTTAGCAAGGACTACTGTCGGCAAAATCTCGATACAAAATATGTGGATACCATTTCAAACAACATCAGAAGGAATTACACATCGGAAGAAAACACCAAAAGAATACCTGTCACAACGGCTTTGGATGCCTGCACATCCAGAGGAGTCAAAGCGAACACTCGGCTGGTCCCCCACTAATAGCCGGCTGTCCTCTGCCTCTGCCGCCACCGTCTCCCGAAAAGAACCTATCACGGCATCTACCTAACCGCCTCCGAGCTGGCATACCGGTACAAATCCGCTTCAGTCCAAAAACGACCGAACTATCAGAAATGCGCTCTTCCCACGGTAAGGTTGTGTTCATAGCAACGGCGTAAGTGTCAAAATAGTTGGCACCAATAGCAAGAAATAACTGCATGTCCAATCTCCATACGAAGCTCTTTATCCATTTCTCTTCAGTGTCCACCAGGTAAGGAGCATATCGGACCACTGAGTAAACTGAATGTCGTACTCTGACACTGTCATCCCTGAAGTCTTGTGCAAAGACTCAAAACTATGAGCTCAGGCATCTCGAACGCTCTCCCGAAGGAAACAAGCAAGAAATACAGCTATGAACTTATCTCAAGTCATAAGAAGTAGATCTGCGGCTCGGCCTCTCTCAACTGACTCGCATCATGTCTGAGCAAGACCCTCTAGACGAAAACTCGCAATCTCAAACCATATATCGTCAGAACATCTTTGTGAACGACAAATCCTAGCCATCATGTCGAGGATTGTCTACGGATCCTCCATTGCATCTGTGTCGGTAAAAACTGGAGGCTTCAGCCTCAAAAACTCTTATAAGGATATGGAAATAATTTTGGTAAAAACAGAAACAACTACCTGAGCAGCAGGTACAATCACAATCCCCACAGTAGGAGGGACATCATCGGCTCTCGGAGCTCGGATAACCTCAACTAACAATCCAACATCTGTCACAAGTCCTGAATACTCGAATACAGCCTAGCTATCCGTCCTAGAGAAGGCGGATCACTCTGTCCCTGAGGGGTAGGCGTACCGCCCCGATCGGTCCTCGTCTCAAACAAGTCTACTCTAATCTCATCCCCGGCGGCAGCCCTCTGGCTCTCGTAGTCTCCGGCGGCATAGTGTCTGGAGTAAGAACAGGATTGATAGGAGCATTGCGATCAAATCAAAGGATTTCCGGAATTAAGGAAGGAAATACAAGTAAATATATATCCTAAGGTCACTTAAGTGGAGTACCGTATCGTAAGTATGCCGCGGAACATACACACGCAACGTCACTCTGCTTAAGTCACCTACTCCATCTACCAAGGGTCATCCCACACTCAAAAAGGTAAAACCTATCGCTTTGATACCAACTTTGTCACGACCCGAAGGTACGGAACGTGACTGGCACTTAAATTATGAAGCGTATAAAGGCGTAACGTAATCTAAGTAAGCCAAAGCCCAGAAATCTAAACCATTTAAATAAAAATATTGAAGGAAAACTTATTTTAAAAAACCGATTTTAACAAAATAAGTCGCATTAAACATTTTAAAAACATCAAAATTTTCCAAAAAATCCGGTAGAGTCTCATTTGTAAATACTGGCCCCCAAACGGGTACAACACATGAAAATAGATAAAAATGATGAATAAAAGCATCCCCAAGCAGGAGCTAGCTCTTCGCCAATGGCGGAATCACAAACACATGCAATATGTATATCAAAAGTGCAAAATAACCATCTGAAGCAAGAAATGAGAAACACCATGTCGGCTCAAGTGAGCATCGACACCAAACCACAAATACAGGTCTCACGAGTCTCACCGTCTAGTCCAATATACAAGGGTAGATGGAGTATACTAGATACAATAATAATACATAAGTAGGAACAAAATACCCTCACAACCTACCTACGAGCAAGCCGCAAGTCAAAGCAAAAGAAGCTAAATGAGGAAGTACGCCCGCCGCTACTGTGCTGACGGGTCAGACCTGCAAGATACTGTGGCACAATGGGGGTGAGTTGCCAACTCGTGAGTCGTAAGTAACATCTAATAAGCCTATCGTAAGTATGCACGCAAATGCGTCTCAACCTACGTATATCGATATGACACGATATACTAACATGAATGCAACATGAATGCATAATCAAACACGAAACCTGAATAAGTCTGGTATGAGATAATTTTTGTTCTTATCTTAGAAAAACCTCTGTGCAATAAACTGAGTATCATCATTGAAATCAATAAAAAAATCCGTGTCAAGTATCGACATAATATATATATATATATCCCAATATCTCAATATCTCGGCTCCGTCAGTCCAGATCAGCCCATATCATCAAATCTCATGACTACATCGGTATCCTCCGGATATCCGCCGCGTCAGACATCACCGATTGGTAGTCCGCCCCTGCCAGGCTCATCGTCATCCTGACAAAATCACTCTCGCCTGGGGGTACCATACCGGATCCACCATATGCCCGAGACGGTTCATCCTACTCCTCGAATCGGGTCTCGAAAACCAACAAAAATCAGGAAAACTCATGGTGGACGACACATACATCATATCACGATAAAAATGCAACTTGCATTTTTAAAGAAGATAATAGGTTTATTAAATTCTTACGGTTTTCCCCAAAATCTATAAATCTCATAAACACGGAAATCTCCAAGAAAAATCACAATATATGAACATGTCGGCGATAATGAATGCTAATGGTATCAATAATATGAAATACGATGTGTGACTAGAAAACTATACATGAACGATGATGCAATGAGGTATATACATATGACTAGCAATCCTACGTATCCATCCTGATGAAATGAATATACAAGTACAGGTTTACAGATCATATATGGTGCAATTGTTTTAGATTCTGATTTTAGCAAGTTCTATAGTGTTTGTAGCATAGCAATTACCAAGGCGTGTGTGTTCGCATGAATAGTGCTCGTGCAGCATGAACCAATGGTAATGGTGCAAGTATCCTATGAGATGATATATATATATATATATATATATATATATAATGATGCGATGCAATGAGACGAATAACTAGGAAACTACATATATAAATGCAAGTACTACTAGTAATCCTAACTATCGGGCGCCTTGTGCCATCCATACGATTCCCCCGTAGATGTGTACATCTACTCACCGGGACGCCTCGGCTAATCTGATCCGATCTCAGCCTTGCCTTTTCCACGCCACATCCGATGCCTCTGCACCCGATCCTAGAAACGCACACAAGTAAATTAGAGAATAGATATATAAATAACCGCGGACACAAACTATACAAGTTAACCACGTGCACTAACTGGACGCTCACGCACTTGGTGCACAAAATCCGCTCGCAACAACGCCACAAACCACAACTAGGGTCGCTATACGTGGCAACTACCAAGCCTAGAACTCAATCGCGCATTCACAAAACATTAAATATTTTAGGAAATAGATAATAAATCATCAAAACCCCAAACTTAATTAAAATCGATTTATTCCGAAAACCTAGTAAGCATCAATTTACCATTTTAGTTCAAATCTACATATTTTAACAAGACTAGTAGCCACAATATTCTTTCAATATCTTAATTAGGCTTCACAATTATTAACTAGATTTTAATATCACCCACTTAGATTAAACATGAAATTAGTTTACTGGATTTTTTTTAATTAAGACAATTTAAAAGTAACAATTAGTAAATTAACAATTAGACTAGATTTTTCAAGTCTTATGTTAAACTACACATTATAACCATAATCAAGTGATAAAACTCTAACTTGAACCTAAATCCTTCTCTTGAAATTTTCAAACTTGTAATTGGAACCAATTTAATACTTAAATAATTTAGATTCAAGTAATTAGCTAACAAAGCAACCAAAAGGTTAAGACTTATACCTCATAAATTTTGCGATCAAACATGCAACTTGGCCTCCCAAAAATCTTTCTTGCTCCTAGATCCAAGCTAGTTTAGGCCAAGGGATATTTGGTGAAGATTTAACTATGAATTAATGAGGTTTTGTATGGATTTTTGAGTGAATTTTGAGCATTTTTGGAGTGGAAATGAGATGAAGAAATAGGGGTGTCACGACCCGAGAATTTCGACTCGTGACCGGCACTTAACCACGCAACGTCTACAGGCGTAACGCGGCTAAGTAAGCCGAACCCAGAAATCAAAACCAATAAATATAGAATGGTTTAAAACATTTCCGTAAAACAGTCATACATGTCCGAAAAACTTTTATTAATTTAGTAGAAATCCCTTTTAGTTCAAGAGTTATAGTTTTATAATTTTGTCAACATTTCCTTTAAAAACATTTGTCCCGTGAGTCGGGTAAAGCAAGGTGTAGCAGGAATAACAAGTAAAAATAATAAAGCATCACAATATGATATACGACGCCGTAGCGAAGAATACACAGTAAAGCAAGGACAAATATCACAAAGATAAGACTGCATAAAATAAAGTCGGCTCACATGCGAGCTCGACACCAGAGTATAAAATCATACATAACATCCTCACAACTGTCTCTAAGTCAATACAGAAAGGTAGATGGAGAATACTAGATACATCAACATACAACTGAAAGATAACAGATACCATACAAAAACCCACCTATCAGCAAAAAGGCTAACTCGCCTCAGAAAGGTATCTGTGTCAAAAGATGCGGTAAACAGCCAGCCGTGACTACTCCCAAGAGCAACCTGCAAATACTGTGGCACAACGGGGGTGAGTTGCCAACTCGTGAATAGAGATAACATATATAGGTGATCGCGAGCATGCACATATAGCGTGGCTCTACTAATGCCAGCAGATGATATCAATGCATGCCAACAGTGCATGCAATAGTAATGCAAGTGCCCTATCAGGTAAATGCTACAGGATGAGGTATATAGTAATTAATACTGAGCATGGGATAAATAACATCTACATGGATATGTCAACATGGAAAATAATAATCGGTGCCTCAGACTGCACCCAAATCCCAAATACACTCAGGCGCCGGCACACCCATCAGCCCTCAAGTCCTGTATATCTCTGAGAAATCACGAGTGCCCAACATCGGCACCCAAAATATCATAAAATACTTGTGTCCAGCATCGACACGCAAATCCTCGTATATCGGGCTCCGTCAGTCCGGATCGGCCCACGGGGTCCGTCTGCGGTATCGGCCCTCGACCCCGGCAGTACGGATCATTCCGCATCCATCTCTCGACTCTGGTCAGTATCCTCCGGACAACTGCCAGGTCCAACCAATCAACGGTAGGTAGTAGTCCCTCCGCCGGGCTCACCGTCTACTGCACAGCGAAACCGTTCTCGCCCCGGGGTACCATACCGGGCCCACCACGAACCCGCAAACGGATCATCCATCTCCTCGAATCGGGTTTCAAGCACACGTCTGCACCGAGAAAACGCGTGGTGGACGCACCAAAATATCATATCACGAGGTACCAGTTTTTTCAAAATAGAGTATCTTTTCTTAAATATTTCCACGGTCGTCAAAACCAGAAATCGCATGAAATCCAACACCAATAAGTAAATCCAATGCGAGGTACAATGTAAATCAATCCACGGTATGTGTATAAGGGGAAAACCGCTTTTTAAAATAGTTTCCGTTCTTAAAGATGTCATGCGGCTCCCAATTTCTAGAAAATCATAACCAATCATATGTAAGATGAACTACAGTAATATAATCATGGCAGCTCTACAGTGAGTGTGGCATGGCAATTACTAACGGTGTGTGTGTAGCATGCAAATAGTGCCCGTGCAACATAAACCGTTAGTAATAATGCGGTGTTCTATCAGTTCTAAGCATATATATATATATATATATATATATATATATATATATATGTAGCAGGGAACGCAATATGCGATGACAGTCTATGGGGTACATGCAACATATAATAATAAAGTCCTATCAGCCCTGACGCATAACGCCATGCGGGCGATATCCCCGTAGATGTGAAATCTACTCACCGTGTCTCGCGCTAAGTGTATCCAACAACTTTCTTGCCCTTCTTCGCAGCGTCCGTCTCACTGGCCTGCGAACCTAGAATCACATAACAGATATCACACATAAGCTCAATTTCACAGAAACGCGACATTACGGTCCAACTAGAGACCCGTGTCACGAACCAATCGCACGTGTGCGCGATACGCTAAAATGTGTGATCACGCGCCTGAAACTACCCCGACGCGTCGCGATACGCAAAAGCCCCAAACCTACTCACGTATCACGCGTGTCGCGAAGGTTTAGAAAAACGGCAAAATAGGTATTTGGTCCCAGATTTTTATACAGAACTAAACTTACAAAAATATATATCACAGCACCCTACACACTAGCAGACACCTACAGGACCAAACCCTAACCCAAACCCTACCCATCTGGCCGCAATTGGCGGCCAGAATGAATTAATTGGCGGCCTACTGTAGCAGTTAGGGGGTCGGGTTAAATCTGGGGTATCAGCACATCTCCACTATACTGCAGTCTTCCCAATTTCACTCAGAACTCATCGGGTCAAAAGCAGTTCCAGAAAACTCAGTTTTGCTTAAAAACGACGGATTTGCATCAATTTGGAAAACTGGTGGTATTTTAGTGCAATTGGGGTTAGGCTAAGTTAACATGGTCTTAACAACCCACTAACAACCTACTGAAACTAATTCACACCACATTAGCACAAGGTTCCCACTAAACACCTCATATCGCACTAAAACGCACTAAAAACCACTAACCGATGCAAAACTACTCTAACCAAGCAAACTAGGGAATAAGTTTAGGAAATATACCTCATACTTAACCCTAGGGAGCTGGAGGAAGAAGAAGAGGTGCAAGGAAGAGGCTGCACTTGGTGCTGGTGCTGCTGCTGCTCACTGTGCTGCTGCTACTGCTTCTTGCTGTTGCTGCTGCTGCATCTTGCTGTTGCTGCTGCTGCTTCTTGCTGTTGCTGCTGCTGTGTTGCTTGGTTCTGGAGCTGAAGGTAAGTGGGTGTGTGGGTGTGTGAGACTTGAGAGAAACAAAGAAATGAGAGTAACAATTATCACCCAAATGTCAACCCTCCTCTCTCTCTCTTCATTAATGGCAAGCATGGCTTGAGCCATAATGCCCTCCTCTCTCTCTCTCTCTCACAAGTCAACACCTAAAAACAAATTCAAATTAAAACAACTACTAATTAACTAATTAACTTAATTTAAACCCAAAAGACTTAATCCCATGATTAACCCACCATGGTCACTAATCATGGTAAACTCTCATTTAAAAAAAAACCTAGTTTACATGCACATGTGTGTGCAAGCCTAGGAAAATTTTAGAAAAATATTTATTAAATTAGGAAAAATATTTAAAACACAATTTGGTAAACTTTTTGTTAAAAACCATTATTTAAATATAATTATTCACTAAACATTTCCTAAGGTGTTACAATCTCTCCCCCTTAAAGAAATTCGTCCCCGAATTTCAAAAATCTAACTACACGTACCTTCAAAAAGATGTGGATACGTCTTCATCATCTCACTTTCGGTCTCCCAAGTGACCTCCTCACGGTTTTGACCACGCCATCGTACCTTAACTGATGGGATGTCTTTCGATCTCAATTTCTTCACTTGTCGATCTAAGATCATTACCGGCTGCTCTGCATAGGAAAGGTCGCGCTCAAGCTGGATCGTCGGATGCTGAATCGCATGCGAAGGATCATGAAGATATCTACGGAGCATCGAGACATGAAATACGGGATGCACATCTGGAAAGCTGAGCGGAAGGGCTAAACGGTATGCTACTGCACCAACACGCTCGAGGATCTCGAAGGGGCCCACATACCTGGGACTGAGCTTCCCCTTCTTCCCAAACCTCATCACACCTTTCATTGGGGAGACCCTCAAGAAAACATGATCACCAACAGAAAACTCGAGTCTGCGCCGTCGACGGTCCGCATAGGACCTCTGCCTACTCTGGGCTGCTCTCATCCTATCGCGAATCAACTGGATCTTCGCTGTCGTCTCCTCAACGATCTGTGGCCCTAAGATACTGCTCTCACTGAGCTCTGTCCAACAAGTGGGCGACCTGCATCTCCTCCCATAAAGTGCCTCAAATGGTGCCATCTGAATGGTCTCCTGGTAGCTGTTATTGTAGGAGAACTCTACTAAGGGCAAATGATGATCCCAGCTACCTCCGAAATCTAATACACAAGCTCTGAGCATGTCCTCGAGAGTCTGAATGGTCCGCTCTGACTGTCCATCGGTCTGCGGATGAAATGCTGTGCTGAAACTCAAGCGAGTGCCCAAAGCCTCCTGAAGCCTCTGCCATAGTCTACTGGTAAATTGGGTGCCTCTATCAGACACAATACATGTCGGGACTCCGTGTAGTCGCACTATCTCGTTAATGTAGATCTGGGCATACTGAGTAGATCCGAAAGTCGTCTTCACTGGTAGGAAGTGAGCCTCTTTCGTCAAACGATCCACGATCACCCAGATGGAGTCATACCCTCGACTAGTCCTGGGTAGACCCATAACGAAATCCATCGAAATCTGCTCCCACTTCCACTCCGGAATGGGTAACGGCTGTAGCTCTCCTGCGGGCCTCTGGTGCTCAGCCTTGACTTGCTGACAAGTCAGGCATCTCGACACAAAATCTGCGATGTCCCTCTTCATTCCGTCCCACCAATAAACATCTCTCATATCATGATACATCTTGGTGGAACCGGGATGGACGCTGTACACCGATCGATGTGCCTCCTCAAGAATCTCGCGCCTCAGTCCCTCAGCATCAGGTACGCACAGTCTGACTCCAAATCGTAGTAACCCCTGATCATCGATCACGAACTCGGAAAATCTGCCCTGTCCAATCTGTGCCATGATCTCTGAACATCGGTCATCACTGAGCTGTGCCTCATGTATACGATCGATCAACTGTGGGCGTGCACGGACATGCGCTATCTGTCCTCCAATCGGCGTGAACTCGAACTGTATCCGGCTGTCGCATAATGTCTGCCAATCTGCTGATGACTGCTCCTGTACTGCGCACAAACAAGATAGACTACTCCCGGGCCTCCTGCTCAAAGCATCCGCCACCACGTTTGCCTTGCCCGGGTGATATAAGATCTCGCAATCGTAATCCTTCACTAACTCCATCCATCGGCGCTGTCGAAGGTTCAGGTCCCGCTGCTGGAATATATATTTCAGACTCTTGTGATCCGTGAATATCTGGCACGACTCGCCGTATAGGTAATGTCGCCAGATCTTAAGTGCGAAGACCACTGCTGCCATCTCCAAATCGTGAGTGGGGTAGTTCTGCTCATGTTTCTTCAATTGTCTCGAGGCATACGCGATCACCCTGTCATGCTGCATCAGTACGCACCCTAACCCCACTCGAGAAGCATCACAATATACCACAAATCCGCCCGATCCGGAAAGTAAAGATAACACCGGTGCCGTCGTCAGCCGAGTCCGTAGCTGCTGAAAACTGTGCTCGCACTCCTCCGTCCAATCGAAAGGAACTCCCTTCTGGGTCAACCCGGTCAACGGTGTAGCGATACGGGAGAAGTCCTGCACAAAACGCCTGTAGTAACCGGCCAACCCCAAAAAGCTGCGAATCTCCGTCACCGATGTGGGTCTGGGCCAATGCTGAACGGCCTCGATCTTCCTCGGGTCTACACATATACCGTCTCGTGAAATCACGTGCCTCAAGAAGTCTACGCTGTCCAGCCAAAAAGCACACTTGGAGAATTTCGCATAAAGCTGGTGCTCCCTCAAGGTCTGCAAGGTAATCCGCAGGTGCTGCTCGTGCTCCTCACTACTCCGGGAATACACCAAGATATCGTCGATGAAGACTATGATGAACAGATCCAAATATGGCCGGAAAATACGGTTCATCAAGTCCATGAATGCTGCTGGCGCATTGGTGAGTCCGAACGACATCACCAAAAACTCGTAATGGCCGTAACGTGTACGGAAAGCTGTCCTAGGAATGTCCTCCTGTCGAACCCGCAGCTGATGATAGCCTGATCGTAAATCGATCCTCGAAAAGTACCCTGCCCCCTGAAGCTGGTCGAACAAATCGTCGATACACGGCAAAGGATACCTGTTCCGCACTGTCACCCTGTTCAGCTGGCGGTAGTCAATACACAGACGCAAACTGCCGTCCTTCTTCTTGACGAACAGGACTGGAGCACCCTAAGGAGAAACACTGGGTCGAATAAGTCCCTTATCCAGCAAATCTTGCAACTGACCCTTCAATTCTCTAAGTTCCGCCGGGGCCATCCGATAAGGCGGTATGGAAATAGGCCCCGAGCCAGGAACCAAATCAATACAGAAAGAAATGTCGCGCTCGGGCGGCAACCCTGGAAGCTCGGCAGGGAACACATCAGGAAACTCGCTAACAACCGGAACCTGATCCAATGGAACCTCTGTAGTGCGAGCATCGCAAACATAGGCGAGAAATCCCTGGCATCCCTTCCTCAAGAGCTGTCCAGCGCGAAAAGAAGAAATCACACTGTGAGGGGCGGCACCACGGTCCCCCAACACAACAAAAACCGACTCGCCGGGAAAGCAGAATCTAACTGTCTTCTCACGGCAGTCCACATAAGCATAGCACGTGGCTAACCAATCCATACCCAAGAGAACGTCGAAGTCCAACATCTCCAGAAGGATCAAGTCGACAGGCAACTCTCTCTCGCCAATACAGACGATACAGGATCGGAACACGTGCCTAGCAACAAACGACTCTCCCACAGGAGTGGTCACCACAAGCGGCTGATCAAGCAAGCCGGACTCTCTACCCAAACTCGGCACAAAGTGTGTGGATACGTACGAGTGCGTGGATCCGGGATCGAACAATACGTGTGCATCAACTGTACATACAGGAAGGATACCTGAAACCACTGCATTGGACGCCTGCGCGTCCTGATGCGTCAAAGCAAAAAGCCGCGCCTGTCCACCACCTGTAACTGACTGCCCTCTGCCTCGGTCATCTCGCCCTCTCTGAGCAACTCTTCCACGCCCACGACCTCTCTGTGTATGAGTCTGGCGCGGAGCAACGGTAGGTACAACGGGCAACGCCCTCTGGGGTGATGAAGGTGGTAAGGTAACCTGCGGTGCTGCCGCCTCCCTCCGATGTGTCTCGGGACAATCTCGCACACGATGATAAGAACTCCCGCAACGGAAACATCCCGATAATGGTCGCTGACCCTCCTGTGGATAAGAGCTGAACAATCGGGCTCGCCTCGAATCTCTGCCACCTGCTAGGTGTCTTTCACGGCATCGAAAAGGCTGTCTCTGCACTGATGTACCTGCACGAACTCTTTTCGGCTCTGGGGCTGCCGAAGTCTCAGCAAGGTGCTCCTCAACCAATAAGGCTGCATCTACAGCTGCTGCATAGGTCTCGTAGTGCTGTGCGCTGATCGCAAGGAACAGTGGTGTAAGCAAGCCTCGAACAAATCTCCTGACTCGCAACTCCTCGGTAGCCACTAAATATGGGGCGTAGACTGCTAGCTATGTAAACAGCACGTCATACTCTGCCACTGTCATCCCTGGCGTCTGGCGCAAGGACTCAAATCTGCGTGCTCGGGCATCCCTAACACTCTGGGGAAGGAAACGGGCTAGAAATATGGTCACGAACTCCGTCCAGGTCATAGGAGGAAGACCTGCTGCTCTGCCCTTCTCAACTGAATCACACCACTTCTGCGCAAGACCTTCCAGACGAAAGCTCGCGAACTCGACCCATCTCGCATCTGCGCATCTGAGGGAACGGCATATCCTGGCCATCCTGTCGATGAAAGACTGTGGGTCCTCGGCTGTATCGGTGCCTGTGAAGACCGGAGGCTTCAGCCTCATGAACTCTGATAGCGATACTGTAATCACCTCCGTGGCTGCAGGGGCAACTGGCTGTACGGTAGGTACTATCGCGGTCTCTGGAACGGGTGGAGCTACCTCTGGTCGCTGCGCTCGAAGCGTTTCGACTAGCGATCCTATCATCTGGCGCATCTCCTGCATGCTAGATCCCACCGTCTGGCGCATCTCCTGCATACCAGCCCCTAGCGTGGCGATTTGATCTGTCATGGGAGGAACAGTCTGCTCGGGTACAACGGGTGCACTGCCCGGATCAGTCCTCGTCTCGGACGAGTCAACACGAATCTCGGCCCTCGCGGCCGCTCTCTGTGCCCTCGTAGTCTTAGGCGGCATAATGGCTGAAAGAAAATTAGGATTCGATAAGAACACGGAAATCGAATCGCAAGAATGTAGGTAATCAAGGAGGAATTTAAATCAACAAGTCCTAAGGTCGCGTAGGCGGAGTACCGTGTCGTGAGTATGCCGCGGAACATACACACGCTACGCTACCCTGCTGCAGCTACCTACTCCATCATACCAGGGTCATCCTCCACTCCGAAGGTAAAACCTACGCTCTGATGCCAACTTTGTCACGACCCGAGAATTTCGACTCGTGACCGGCACTTAACCACGCAACGTCTACAGGCGTAACGCGGCTAAGTAAGCCGAACCCAGAAATCAAAACCAATAAATATAGAGTGGTTTAAAACATTTCCGTAAAACAGTCATACATGTCCGAAAAACTTTTATTAATTTAGCAGAAATCCCTTTTAGTTCAAGAGTTATAGTTTTATAATTTTGTCAACATTTCCTTTAAAAACATTTGTCCCGTGAGTCGGGTAAAGCAAGGTGTAGCAGGAATAACAAGTAAAAAGAATAAAGCATCACAATATGAAATACGACGCCGTAGCGAAGAATACACAGTAAAGCAAGGACAAATATCACAAAGATAAGACTGCATAAAATAAAGTCGGCTCACATGCGAGCTCGACACCAGAGTATAAAATCATACATAACGTCCTCACAACTGTCTCTAAGTCAATACAGAAAGGTAGATGGAGAATACTAGATACATCAATATACAACTGAAGGATAACAGATACCATACAAAAACCCACCTATCAGCAAAAAGGCTAACTCGCCTCAGAAAGGTATCTGTGCCAAAAGATGCGGTAACCAGCCAGCCGTGACTACTCCCAAGGGCAACCTGCAAATACTGTGGCACAACGGGGGTGAGTTGCCAACTCGTGAATAGAGATAACATATATAGGTGATCGCGAGCATGCACATATAGCGTGGCTCTACTAATGCCAGCAGATGATATCAATGCATTCCAACAGTGGATGCAATAGTAATGCAAGTGCTCTATCAAGTAAATGCTACAGGATGAGGTATATAGTAATTAATACTGAGCATGGGATAAATAACATCTACATGGATATGTCAACATGGAAAATAATAATCGGTGCCTCAGACTGCACCCAAATCCCAAATACACTCAGGCGCCGGCACACCCATCGGCCCTCAAGTCCTGTATATCTCTGAGAAATCACGAGTGCCCAACATCGGCACCCAAAATATCATAAAATACTCGTGTCCAGCATCGACACGCAAATCCTCGTATATCGGGCTCCGTCAGTCCGGATCGGCCCACGGGGTCCGTCTGCAGTATCGGCCCTCGGCCCCGGTAGTACGGATCATTCCGCATCCATCTCTCGACTCTGGTCAGTATCCTCCGGACAACTGCCAAGTCCAACCAATCACCGGTAGGTAGTAGTCCCTCCGCCGGGCTCACCGTCTACTGCACAGCGAAACCGTTCTCGCCCCGGGGTACCATACCGGGCCCACCACGAACCCGCAAACGGATCATCCATCTCCTCGAATCGGGTTTCAAGCACACGTCTCAGCACCGAGAAAACGCGTGGTGGACGCACCAAAATATCATATCACGAGGTACCGGTTTTTTCAAAATAGAGTATCTTTTCTTAAATATTTCCACGGTCGTCAAAACCAGAAATCGCATGAAATCCAACACCAATAAGTAAATCCAATGCGAGGTACAATGTAAATCAATCCATGGTATGTGTATAAAGGGAAAACCGCTTTTTAAAATAGTTTCCGTTCTTAAAGATGTCATGCGGCTCCCAATTTCTAGAAAATCATAACCAATCATATGTAAGATGAACTACAGTAATATAATCATGGCAGGTCTACAGTGAGTGTGGCATGGCAATTACTAACGGTGTGTGTGTAGCATGCAAATAGTGCCCGTGCAACATAGACCGTTAGTAATAGTGCGGTGTTCTATCAGTTCTAAGCATATATATATATATATATATGTGTGTGTGTGTGTGTGTGTGTGTGTGTAGCAGGGAACGTAATATGCGATGACAGTCTATGGGGTACATGCAACATATAATAATAAAGTCCTATCAGCCCTGACGCATAACGCCATGCGGGCGATATCCCCGTAGATGTGAAATCTACTCACCGTGTCTCGCGCTAAGTGTATCCAACAACTTGCTTACCCTTCTTCGCAGCGTCCGTCTCACTGGCCTGCGAACCAAGAATCACATAACAGATATCACACATAAGCTCAATTTCACAGAAACGCGACATTACGGTCCAACTAGAGACCCGTGTCGCGAACCAATCGCGCGTGTACGCGATACGCTAAAACGTGTGATCACGCGCCTGAAACTACCCCGACGCGTCGCGATACGCAAAAGCCCCAAACCTACTCACGTATCACGCGTGTCGCGAAGGTTTAGAAAAATGGCAAAATAGGTATTTGGTCCCAGATTTTTATACAGAACTAAACTTACAAAAATATATATATCACAGCACCCTACACACTAGCAGACACCTACAGGACCAAACCCTAACCCAAACCCTACCCATCTGGCCGCAATTGGCGGCCAGAATGAATTAATTGGCGGCCTACTGTAGCAGTTAGGGGGTCGGGTTAAATCTGTGGTATTAGCACATCTCCACTATACTGCAGTCTTCCCAATTTCACTCAGAACTCATCGGGTCAAAAGCAGTTCCAGAAAACTCAGTTTTGCTTAAAAACGACGGATTTGCATCAATTTGGAAAACTGGTGGTATTTTAGTGCAATTGTGGTTAGGCTAAGTTAACATGGTCTCAACAACCCACTAACAACCTACTGAAACTAATTCACACCACATTAGCACAAGGTTCCCACTAAACACCTCATATCGCACTAAAACGCACTAAAAACCACTAACCGATGCAAAACTACTCTAACCAAGCAAACTGGGGAATAAGTTTAGGAAATATACCTCATACTTAACCCTAGGGAGCTGGAGGAAGAAGAAGAGGTGCAAGGAAGAGGCTGCACTTGGTGCTGGTGCTGCTGCTGCTCACTGTACTGCTGCTACTGCTTCTTGTTGTTGTTGCTGCTGCTTCTTGCTGTTGCTGCTGCTGCTTCTTGCTGTTGCTGCTGCTGTGTTGCTTGGTTCTGGAGCTGAAGGTAAGTGGGTGTGTGGGTGTGTGAGACTTGAGAGAAACAAAGAAATGAGAGGAACAATTATCACCCAAATGTCAACCCTCCTCTCTCTCTCTTCATTAATGGCAAGCATGGCTTGAGCCATGATGCCTTCCTCTCTCTCTCTCTCTCACAAGTCAACACCTAAAAACAAATTCAAATTAAAACAACTACTAATTAACTAATTAACTTAATTTAAACCCAAAAGACTTAATCCCATGATTAACCCACCATGGTCACTAATCATGGTAAACTCTCATTTAAAAAAAAACCTAGTTTACATGCACATGTGTGTGCAAGCCTAGGAAAATTTTAGAAAAATATTTATTAAATTAGGAAAAATATTTAAAACACAATTTGGTAAACTTTTTGTTAAAAACCATTATTTAAATATAATTATTCACTAAACATATCCTAAGGTGTTACAAGGGGAGATGGGGCTGTCCAATTTCGGCCGGAACTTGATGGAAAAGAGTGAGTGAGGGTGAGTGGAAAAAAGAGGTAACCATACCCCCCTCCCTACTCACATCAACATCTTATCATCTTTTCTCTTTATTTATTTTCTTTTCTAAATAACCCTAGAATTCTCTAGAACCGTGGAAAACAAATTTTAAAAAAAAGAACCAGTTATAAACTAGGTATTATGTTGTCATGGTGCACTAGTGTGTAATTTACCCATTCTAATTGTAATTAACACTAATTAAATGTATAAGTGAAAGCTTAAAATAATATTTAAAATATTTAATTAAACTAGCAATTTATAAGTGACCAATTAAATATCAAATACTAGCAATTATATAGCTAGAATAGGTATATTTAAGTCTATATGGAAAAATAATTTTATCTTGGATTTTTTTACGGAAAACACGTATTATCAATAATTAATACACAATTAACCTAATCGAATTTTCAGAACGTTACATATACGGTCCCCAGTATCTCCTGATGAGTCTTTTTCCTCATCGTTGTCACTATCTTCGTTCTCAAGAATATGCTTGAGGAACTCTTTGAGCGTGACCAGTGTCCACGCCTTCTGGTTATACTCCTCCAGCGCGTCAATGTATTTTTTTAAATCCATGCTCTTGTCGTCATACTCGGCAGGCTGCACAGGCTTTTTGGTCTTTTTCTTTTTCTTCGAAGACTTTGAAGGCTCGACTTGGGGGTTTTGCCCTTTGTCAACAACTTTCGGTATGGGACGTGGTTTCAGCATCTCTTTGATGATTTCAGGTTCAAGTAGGCTTTTCCACCTAACTACTGGACATGCCTGTAGATCCTTTAGCATTAATTAATGCCATAATTGGAGTGCGCTTGCTTTCGCTGGAGAACCGTTGTGTGAACAGCAGTTCCATCTTGGTGAAAGTCTTTACGGAATCATTTGAGAGCTCCGAGTACCATTCAAAGGCTGTTTCCGACAGGCTGCCGACGAACTGGCGAAGCAACGTTTTGTCGTCGCCTCCAATGTTGCCGCACAGAGTTCTGAACTGCACTGCCTGCTGATGGGGGTTGCATGTCCCTTTGTATACATGGAACTTGGGGATCGTATATCCCGACAAGTACTTGATTTGATCATACCAGCCTGGATACGGTCGCCCAGTTCTGACGATTTGGCCAACCGCTTCATTTGCTTGATGAGCTCTTATTTGTTGAGCTATATAATCATCAAGAGCAACCTTGGAGATCGTTTCCTCCTTGGTTGTTGATAAAAAAGGAAGAGGGTTTGATATTTCCCCTCTGTCATGCTCGACAATTATCGGCCGGTCTTCGGCCGGGGGTTCTTGCTGGATAATCATTCCAACCATATCCTGAAACAAGAGCGCCATCTGCTTTATGTTAGAGTCCTGCTCAGCAGCTTCCTTGTCTTTCTTTCAAACACCCTTCGCAGGAACTCTATATTGGTCTTCTGCTCCTGGCGCTGTTCGGCGGTTGTGTCCAGGCTTTCTTTCTGCCCGGTAAGTTTTTTCTGCCCGGTAAGTGCTGCCATTTTGGTCAGCATTTCCTGAAGCATTTGTTGTTGCTCCTGAGCTTTTGTCAGCGACCGAGTTTACGGTTGATGACCTAAGGAAGCACGGCTTTCTTCTTTCCCGGAAGAAATGTAGACCGTATGTACGATCATGCCCCCAGACTTAAGGCATTTAGGTCCATCACCTTTGGAATTTGCCGCAGGCGATAGGATTTTCTCCGGCCTCATCCTTTTGTAGGAAGTCGAAGTTGATGGAGCCGTTGTAATAGGCACCTGTGTAGACGAAGTCCAACGCTGTATGACGGGGGGATGGTCTTTTTCTTACCGAGCCTTCGATTTTTTCGGTCGACGAGAGTAGTTTTGATCAATCACGGAGTCCTGGACTTTTCGCCAAACCCTGTGAATTTGCGAGGAGAGCCGTTGATGGGGCTGCTCCGTCTTTGCCTGCACTGTGGTTTCTACAAGCAGAGGCAATTTCTTTAGCACCGCTGTTGGAGAGTTCTTGGACACCCTCCTGAGCAAACCAAAGTTGTTCTCGGTTGGAACAGCAGCGTCAACTTCCACCATTGGAGCTGGTGGGGTATGTCCAGAGGAGGAGTTGCCCCCAGCTTTTCTCACGCGGCGCCAGTAGCGACATTGAGCATGCCTTCCATAAGGGACCGCCTCAGTTCTTGAAGCGGCTTCGTCGTGCCCCCGGCTTTGCTGAGCGACTGCTGTTGGTTTCAGCTTGTTAAAGACCGACGTCCTGATTGGAGTTTGGGGAGGAACGACCAATCTTTCAAAGACCGGTCTTCTGATGGAGGAAGCGATTTTTACAGCTTCGCCTATAGCAAGAGTTGGGAGGGCTATCCGTTTTGGAGCAGACCCTTCAGGTATCACGAGCCTCTTTGTGGGCCCGTTTGAGCTATTGCTCAGCCTGTTGAAAACTGAGACATTGGATTTGGACGACCCGTTGAGAGGGGCCGTTGTGGTCACCAGTTGATCAAAGACCAGCCTTTTGGGAGCTTCCACCTGTGGTGCGGAGGCACCAAAATTCACTGGTGGGAGCAACCCAGTAGTGACTTGTGCAACTTGCCCCACCGGCATTGAAAAGGGTAACAACCCAAAATTTCCTATACAAGTTTTTACAAAAAAAAATTTCTAAAATCCATAAAGGGGTATTATAGCTTGAGCATAAATTATAAGTAATTATTTTGCTTTTTAATTACAAGTTAAAAGAATGTAACAACTCCATTTTTTAGTGTACAAAAATTTGCTTTAAAATTAATGTATATTTGGGGTATTTACATTTACTGTTATTACTTTAAGTAATTAATTAGCTCCATAATTACAAGAAGGAGCTTGTGACTCATTGGTAATACCTTGCACCGCTGAACCAAACCACCAGAGTTCAAATCCCATACCCTACGTTATTTTTAATATTGATTTTTTTAAAACCTTTAGAATACCAAGGGTTTACACGTGCATATCTCACAAAAACCCCACTACACCCAAAGATGTAACATTTCCAGGAGTTAGATGAACCGTCGGGGGGGATCCCGGCCACCTGACTCAGCCGGGAATCGGCCAAATCGGCCTTACCTCGGTCTGACTTAGTTCTCAGACCGAGTCACGGCCAAGTCGGCCGATTCAGGCGACGGCCCAAACATGAAAGTTGTTTCTTTTCATATTCCCTATGCACCTGCAAAATTTCAGTCTCAGACCACTTCCAGAGCTCATTTAAAACCCCAATTATTCCACTTTTAATACATTTTATCACATTTTTCATTTTAACCTTTCGTCTACCTTAACCCTAGCCAAACCCTATAAATACCACCCCTACCCTCTACCCTCTCACTCACATTTCTGAGCCAACTCTCTAAAAAATTTCCAAGAATCTTGTGCACTTTGAAAACGAGCTCGAGGCGAAGCTTCAGCGAAATTTACGGTGAATTTCCTGGCGAACTTCCGGCGATCGTTTTAGGAACTACCGGCGACGACGCAACACATCGGCGATTGCTCTAGTTCCCTCTCACTCTCTTGTGTAATCTAAAACCCGTAAGTCTCTTTTCTATCTCTCTTTTCTATTCTAAAAATACGAATTTACAAAACCCTACGGAATCGGAACAAATCCGATTTCCGATTTGATTTTCTATAAAATTTCACTTCTCACTAATACAATCATACATAAATTTCCTCATGTTGACTATTAAACATTAATCAAATAATTTAAACAAGTTTCATCACATGAAATGATAGCTATTTCAATTTATCGTATTTTCACATAAATATCACATTGTTTCAATCCTTCATTTAACCCATCAAACTTGCTATATATTTAAAGTAGATCACGAGATAACGACCTACCTCCTCACACACTTACATACAACCTAACACGATACTATTGAAACCTTAGAATACGAGAAAACAAGTATTTGCATTTAAATACCATATACTTAATAAAACCATTTCTAAAAGTTTAGTTTTGATACACTTTTTAAATAAATACCAATTATTATGAAAATACGATAAGTTGTGGATATCGGTCGCTTATCTAAACTTGACTTTGTGGTGTCTAGGCTAGGCAAGTGAGAAATGTAACTTTAAAAGGCCCGTCTCACGATGATTCGTGAGCGGATCCCTCCTTTCTTCACTTGTACTTACCTGGCCACAATTGGCGGTGAAGAGGCGATTTGAGGCATCTCACAACTTGTCGTTTAAACCAGTTAGGAATAGTTAAATTGACTTAGAAAACTATAGAACATAGAATACGGAAAAATTGACATCTTTACAAATAAATACCACTTACTTCATAAAACCGTTTTCTAAACGATTTAGTATTTTTACAATCTTTACAAAGCGCCGCTACAACCCACTTTGGGGAACCGTTTGGGATGGTGCGGTTTATCGCGCACCCTCGGCCTTAGTAGTGCGAAATTCAGACCTCCGCAAGGAGCATTCGGTCCCGAAAAATTTAAAATACGACATCTTAAGAAAATGAGATTTTTTAGAATATATAATATTTATTAAAATTATTTTTATATAAATATATGTATATTTATCATTAAAATACCTATTTTATTATGATATAAATATTCCACCTTTTTCTAAAAATCACAAGAATAAATTTTACACTAAAATACTATGAATTCCAAATAAATCAACTTTACAAATAAATACATTTATTTATGAAATTAGGATATTTTCACTAGAAATATCACAATATAAAATCCACCTTCATTATAACTCTAAAGACGAATAACGAATACTTGAGGTGTATTTTGAAAAGTATATATAAGTATTTTTATATAAAATCCCCTCAAATTTTATAAATTTCCCTAAGGACCCTACCAAATTATAGGTAAGAATTAATCAAGACTTTGATTTACATTTCTAGTTGTCTGACTCGGGTTTGAGTCTGATTATATTTGACTTGAATATGATTCAAGAACAATCTACAATCTTCAATATTACAAGTCAACATGAATCCATGAATCCAATTATCAATATATACAACTTGACTGAACCGAACCAAGGATATATATTCCATTTACATGGTTCTCCAGTTATTCCATTTACATGATTCTACGATTACATCCGTTTACTGATATCATGGTTTTGGTCAGTCTTTCAATTATACATTCACTACAATTTACAGTACAAAACAATACAAATAAAACACTACGGGGTTTAAGGGGTAGATTGGTACGGAAGGTGTTAAAGATGGCACGAGACGGTAAGATTAAGACACCTAACATGAATCCAATTGCCATTGTTTCGGGTTGTATAACGGAGCCTTGTATTTCCATTTGCCCTGGTCTCTAGCATACTGAGACCCCTCTCGTATACACTGGCATTCTTCTGTACCAAGTTACAAACAACAGCGTTAATACAACATTACAACAATATAATACAATATTAAAAGCTACTCTCTCTCTCTCTCTTTCTTCTTTTCTATTTCTTCCTTATCTTTGGGACTTACCGAGCGATCTGTTCGCTGACGACATTCTATTTCTTTCTTCTTTGAATGTCGTCAGGTGGTTTGGACCCGACAGAGATCGAGCCATCTGCAGAAGACTTGGATCAGCTTGCTGAAGAACCAGAGCTCTAGTTTCATTATACATTTTCCATTCAGTACTTTTCATTTCCTGTCATGCCATTGTTTAGGCATCGTTTTATTCAGTTGTATTTCCTTTTCATCCATTGTACAAAAGAATGTTAATAAATAAAAGTTGCTGTTTTTATTATATCTTGTCTCTTGTGTATTTATTTTTATATTGCTTAGATACGCTTAGCGTATGTACTTCTGAGTATATACGTAGCGGACCAGTCGCGTCCCCTTCGCCGTATACCAGGAAACGGGGCGTGACGGGTTTTGTTGGTGGCCCATGCAGGTCAGAGCTGTATAAAACTCTATCATGCAGTTCTGTTCTGCGTGAACAACCTAAGCAATATAACAAAAGAACCAGCAACTAAAACATTCTTTACAATTCATGTCCCTTAAATCTTACAATTTCATATTCCTTGAATCTTATCATTTCATGTACTTGAATCTGTCCTAACCCAAATTTTTCTTCAAGGTTATGGATTCCCCGAACAACACCGGCACCAACATCAACAACACACCTCCACCTCCACTACCAATCGTTCCTGCTGTTCCTACGCCACCCACTGATCAAACAGTGCTACTTAAGGCGATCCACAGCCTTCTTGAGGGACAACAACAACTCCTGAACCGTCCCGAGACTGATGCACCTAGGGTAAAACAATTCAGGGCTTTACATCCCAAGCAGTTCTCCGGAAAGGTAAGCTCACTTGAATCTGAGGAATGGGCACAAAGTATAGAGGATGATCTGGCGGCAGCACGAGTGCCAGACATGGCTTGGGTCCGTGTGGCGAAACTGCAGCTCACGGATAATGCTTGCAACTGGTGGAAGGCGGAAGAAAGCCGTCTTGTACAGCCTATTGAATGGAAGACTTTCCACGAGAATTTCGAAGCGAAGTACTTCCCTGTGACTGCCAGGTTTGCCATGGAGTAGCAGTTCATTCATCAACAACAAGGTTCGATGTGGGACAAGTCAGTAGATGAGTATGACACTGAATTCACCATGCTCAGTCGGTAAGACATGTCACAGTATTTCAAATTTTTAATATCACATACCACACAGCTAACACAAGACCGTAACAGATTTGCGGCACACCTGATACCGACTGGCGCTATTGTATCGATTTCTGCTCTCTTTTGTCTTGTTGGTCTCGAGATTCACGGATAAGCCATCCCATCTAGAATGAGATGTCGGAAGGAGGGGTTGAGGGCCGAATATCTGCCTGAAGTATCGATTGGAGATGATACCGAGATTAGAGCCCGTCGCTTTCAACAAGGTTTGGACACGGAAATTCAGGCTGCACTAGCCACAGGGAAATTTTTAACTCATGGGGATGCTTTGGAAGCTGCTCGCAGTTATGAGGCAGTAATAAAGGCGAGGGGCAGACCTCAATCGGCCGGTTTGAAACGCCCTGCCACTCAAATGGCAGGAGAAGCCTCTTCCATGCCATCGTTTGAACCCAGGAGAACTGAAGAAATTTGCCACTACTACCATAGAAAGGGACACTTGTGGAAGGACTGTAGACGCGCAAAAGGTCTGTGTCTAATTTGTGGCACATCCAATAACAGAATTGAGACCTGTCCATATAGATACAACTCAGCTCACACACCTATCAACTACCCGCAGCGGCCAGCTATCCAGGCTCCTGCAACTCGTCCAGCACTACCTGCTCCACCACCTGCACAGCCTACTCGCCAATTCCAACAAGCAATGAGGGACATGCCTAGAGGGCAGAGAAACAGGCCCCAAAGGCAGAATGTACCTCCAGCTAGAAAGAATGTACCATGGCGCATTCACATTAGAAGCCCCAGAAGCCGAGACTGTAGGTCAAGGTAACACCGGTAAACCTTTTTCACCCTTGTATCACTTTGTTATTTTTATACACTATATATACTCCAATCACCAGACTTTCCTTGAAAATGTTACACTTTCGTTTTACAAATTTCGAGGGCGAAATTTTTATAAGGAGGGTAGAATGTAACAACCCAAAATTTCCTATACAAGTTTTTACAAAAAAAAAAATTCAAAAATCCATAAAGGGGTATTTTATCCTAAGCACAAATTATAAGTAATTATTTTGCTTTTTAATTACAAGTTAAAAGAATGTAACAACTCTATTTTTTAGTGTACAAAAATTTGCTTTAAAATTAATGTATACTTGGGGTATTTATATTTACTGTTATTACTTTAAGTAATTAAATAGCTCCATAATTACAAGAAGGAGCTTGTGGCTCATTGGTAATTCCTTGCACTGCTGAACCAAGCCACCAGAGTTCAAATCCCATACCCCATATTATTTTTAATAATGATTTATTTTAAAACCTTTAGAATACCAAGGATTTACACGTGCATATCTCACAAAAACCACACTACACCCAAAGATGTATCATTTTCAAGAGTTAGATGAACCGTCGGAGGGGATCCCGGCCACCTGACTCAGCCGGGAATCGGCCAAATCGGCCTTGACTCGGTCTGACTCAGTCCTAAGACTGAGTCACGGCCGAGTCGGCCGATTCAGGCGACAGACCCAACATGAAAGTTGTGTCTTTTCATATTCCCTATGCACCTGCAATATTTCAGTCTCAGACCACTTCCAGAGCTCTTTTAAAACCCCAATTACTTCACTTTTAGTACATTTTTAATACATTTTTTATTTTAACTTTTCATCTACCCTAACCCTAGCCTAACCCTATAAATACCACCCCTACCCTCTACCCTCTTACTCACATTTCTGAGCCAACTCTCTAAAAAATTTCCAAGAATCTTATGCACTTTGAAAACGAGCTCGAGGCGAAGCTTCGGCGAAATCTACGGCGAATTTCCCGGCGAACTTCCGGCGATCGTTTTAGGAACTATCGACGATGACGCAACACATCGGCGATTCCTTTAGTTCCCTCTCACTCTCTCGTGTAATCTAAAACCTGTAAGTCCCTTTTCTATCTCTCTTATCTATTCTAAAAATACGAATTTACAAAACCCGACGGAATCGGAACAAATCCGATTTTCGATTCGGTTTTCTATAAAATTTCACTTCTCACTAATACAATCATACTTAAACTTCCTCATGTTGACTATTAAACACTAAGCAAACAATTTGAACAAGTTTCATCACATGAAATGATAGCTATTTCAATTTATCGTATTTTCACTTAAATACCACATTGTTTCAATACTTCATTTAACCCATCAAACTTGCTATACATTTAAAGTAGATCATGAGGTAACGACCTACCTCCTCACACACTTACATACAACCTAACACAATACCATTGAAACCTTAGAATACGAGAAAACAGGTATTTGCATTTAAATACCATATACTTAATAAAATCATTTCTAAAAGATTAGTTTTGATACACTTTTTAAATAAATAACAATTATTATGAAAATACGATAAGTTGTGGACATCGGTCGTTTATCTAAACCTGACTTTGTGGTGTCTAGGCTAGGCAAGTGAGAAAGGTAACTTTAAAAGGCCCGTCTCACGATGATTCGTGAGCGGATCCCTCATTTCTCTCCTTGTACTTACCTGGCCACAATTGGCGGTGAAGAGGCGATTTGAGAAATCTCACAACTTGTCGTTTAGACCAGTTAGGAATAGTTAAATTGACTTAGAAAACCATAGAACATAGAATACGGAAAAATTGACATCTTTACAAATAAATACCACTTACTTCATAAAACCGTTTTCTAAAGGATTTAGTATTTTACAATCTTTGCAAAGCGCCGTTACAACCCACTTTGGGAAACCGTTCGGGATGGTGCGGTTTATCGCGCACCCTCAGACTTAGTAGTGCGAGATTCAGACCTCCGCAAGGAGCATTCGGTCTCAAAAGATTTAAAATATGACATCTTAAGAAAATGAGATTTTTTAGAATATAAAATATTTATTAAAATTATTTTTGTATAAATATATATATATTTATCATTAAAATACCTATTTTATTATGATATAAATATTCCACCTTTTCTAAAAATCACAAGAATAAATTTTACACTAAAATACTATGAATTCCAAATAAATCAACTTTACAAATAAATACCTTTATTTATGAAATTAGGATATTTTCACTAGAAATATCACAATATAAAATCCACCTTCATTACAACTCTAAAAACGAATAACGAATACTTGAGGTGTATTTTGAAAAGTATATAAAAGTATTTTTACATAAAACCCCCTCAAGTTTTATAAATTTCCCTAAGGACCCTACCAAATTATAGGTAAGAATTAATCAAGACTTCGATTTACATTTCTAATTGTCTGACTCGGGTTTGAGTCTGATTATATTTGACTTGAATATGATTCAAGAACAATCTACAATCTTCAATATTACAATTCAACATGAATTTATGAATCCAATTATCAATATATACAACTTGACTGAACCGAACCATGCATATACATTCCATTTATATGGTTCTCCAGTTATTCTATTTACATGATTCTACGGTTACATCCGTTTATTGATATCATGGTTTTGGTCAGTCTTTCAATTATACATTCACTACAATTTACAGTACAAAACAATACAAATAAAACACTACGGGGTTTAAGGGGTAGATTGGTACGGAAGGTGTTAAAGGTGGCACGAGACGGTAAGATTAAGACACCTAACATGAATCCAATTGCCGTTGTTCCGGATTGTATAACGGAGCCTTGTACTTCCATTTACCCTGGTCTCTAGCATACTGAGACCCCTCTCGTATACACTGGCATTCTTCTGTACCAAGCTACAAACAACAACGTTAATACAACATTACAACAATATAATACAACATTAAAAGCTACTCTCTCTCTCTTTCTTCTTTTCTACTTCTCTCTTATCTTTGGGACTTACCGAGCGATCTGTTCGCTGACGACATTCTGTTTCTTTCTTCTTTGAATGTCGTCAGGTGGTTTGGACCCGACAGAGATCGAGCCATCTGCAGAAGACTTGGATCAGCTTGCTAAAGAACCAGAGCTCTAGTTTCATTGTACATTTTCCATTCAGTACTTTTCATTTCCTGTCATGCCATTGTTTAGGCATCGTTTTATTTCAGTTGTATTTCGTTTTCATGCATTGTATAAAAGAATGTTAATAAATAAAAGTTGCTATTTTTATTATATCTTGTCTCTTGTGTATTTACTTTTATATTGTTTAGATACACTTAACGTATGTACTTCTGAGTATATACGTAGCGGACCAGTCGCGTCCCCTTCGCCGTATACCGGGAAGCTGGGCGTGACGGGTTTTGTTGGTGGCCCATACAGGTCAGAGCTGTATGAAACTCTATCATGCAGTTCTGTTCTGCGTGAACAACCTAAGCAATATAACACATGAACCATCAACTAAAATATTCTTTACAATTCATGTCCCTTAAATCTTACAATTTCATATTCCTTGAATCTTATCATTTCATGTATTTGAATCTGTCCTAACCCAACTTTTTCTTCAAGGTTATGGATTCCCCGAACAACACCAGCACCAACGTCAACAACACACCTCCACCTCCACTACCAATTGTTCCTGCTGTTCCTACGCCACTCACCGAGCAAACAGTGCTACTTGAGGTGATCCGCAGCCTTCTTGTGGGATAGCAACAACTCCTGGACCGTCCTGAGACTGACGCACCTGGGGTAAAGCAATTCAGGGCTTTACATCCCAAGCAGTTCTCTGGGAAGGGAAGCCCGCTTGAAGCTGAGGAATGGGCACAAAGTATAGAGGATGATCCGGCGGCAGCATAAGTGCCAGACATAGCTTGGGTCCGTGTGGCGAAACTGCAGCTCACGGACAATGCTCGCAACTGGTGGAAGGCAGAAGAAAGCCGTCTTGTACAGCCTATTGAATGGAAGACTTTTCGCGAGAAGTTCGACACAAAGTACTTCCCTGTGACTGCCAGATTTGCCATGGAGCAGCAGTTCATTCATCTACAACAAGGTTCGATATGGGACAAGTCAGTAGATGAGTATGACACTGAATTCACCATGCTCAGTCGGTAAGACATGTCACAGTATTTCAAATTTTTAATATCACATACCACACAGCTAACACAAGACCGTAACAGATTTGCGGCACACCTAATACCGACGGATGAGATCAGAACCCGTCGCTTTCAACAAGGTTTGGACACGGAAATTCAGGCTGCACTAGCCACAGGGAAATTTCTGACTCAAGAGGATGCTTTGGAAGCTGCCCGTAGTTATTAGGCAGTAATAAAAGCGAGGGGCAGACCTCAATCTGCCGGTTTGAAACGCCCTGCCACTCAAATGGCCGGAGGAGCCTTTTCCAGGCCATCGTTTGAACCCGGGAGAACTGAAGAAATTTGCCACTACTGTCATATAAAGGGACACTTATGGAAAGACTGTAGACGCGCAAAAGGCCTGTGTCTAATTTATGGCGCATCCAATCACAGAATTGAGACCTGTCCATATAGATACAACTCAGCTCACACACCTACCAACTACCCGTAGCGGCCAGCTATCCAGGCTCCTGCAACTTGTCATGCACTACCTGCTCCACCACCTGCACAGCCTACTCGCCAATTCCAACAAGCAATGAGGGACATGCCTAGAGGGCAGAGAAACAGGCCCCAAAGGCAGAATGTGCCTCCAGCTAGAAGGAATGTACCATGGCGACAGGCATTCATATTAGAAGCCGTAGAAGCCGAGACTGTAGGTCAAGGTAACACCGGTAGCCTTTTTCACCCTTGTATCACTTTGCTATTTTTAAACACTATCTATACTCCAGTCACCAGACTTTCCTTGAAACTGTTACACTTTTCTTTAACAAATTTCGAGGACGAAATTTTTATAAGGAGGGTAGAATGTAATAACCCAAAATTTCCTATACAAGTTTTTACAAAACAAAATTTCAAAAATCCATAAAGGGGTATTTTAGCCTGAGAACAAGTTATAAGTAATTATTTTGCTTTTTAATTACAAGTTAAAAGAATGTAACAACTCCATTTTTTAGTGTACAAAAATTTGCTTTAAAATTAATGTATACTTGGGTTATTTACATTTACTGTTATTACTTTAAGTAATTAATTAGCTCCATAATTACAAGAAGGAGCTTGTGGCTCATTGGTAATACCTTGCACTGCTGAACCAAGCCACCAGAGTTCAAATCCCATACCCCACAATATTTTTAATATTGATTTTTTTAAAACCTTTAGAATATAAAGGGTTTACACGTGCATATCACACAAAACCCCACTACACCCAAAGAAGCAACATTTTCAAGAGTTAGATGAACCGTCGGGGGGGATCCCGGCCGCCTGACTCAGCCAGGAATCGGCCTTGACTCGGTCTGACTCGGTCTCAGACCGAGTCATGGCCGAGTCACGGCCGAGTCGGCCGATTCAGGCGACGACCCCAACATGAAAGTTCTGTGTTTTCATATTCGCTATGCACCTGCAATATTTCAGGCTCAGACCACTTCCAGATCTCTTTTAAAACCCCAATTACTCCACTTTTAATACATTTTATCATGTTTTTTATTTTAACCTTTCATCTACCCTAACCCTAACCTAACCCTATAAATACCACCCCTACCCTCTGCCCTCTCACTCACATTTCTGAGCCAACTCTCTAAAAAATTTCCAAGAATCTTGTGCACTTTCAAAACGAGCTCGAGGCGAAGCTTCGGCGAAATCTACGGCGAGTTTCCCAGCGAACTTCCAGCGATCGTTTTAGGAACTACCGGCGACGACGCAACACATCGGTGATTCCTCTAGTTCCCTCTCACTCTCTCGTGTAATCTAAAACTCGTAAGTCCCTTTTCTATCTCTCTTTTCTATTCTGAAAATACGAATTTATAAAACCCGATGGAATCGGAACAAATCCGATTTCCGATTCGGTTTTCTATAAAATTTCACTTCTCATTAATACAATCATACTTAAACTTTCTCATGTTGACTATTAAACACTAATCAAACATTTTGAACAAGTTTCATCACATGAAATGATAGCTATTTCAATTTATCGTATTTTCACTTAAATACCACATTATTTCAATCCTTCATTTAACCCATCAAACTTGCTATACATTTAAATTAGATCACGAGGTAACGACCTACCTCCTCACACACTTACATACAACCTAATACGATACCATTGAAACCTTAGAATACGAGAAAACAAGTATTTGCATTTAAATACCATATACTTAATAAAACCATTTCTAAAAGATTAGTTTTGATACACTTTTTAAATAAATACCAATTATTATGAAAATACGATAAGTTGTGGACATCGGTCATTTATCTAAACCAGATTTTGTGGTGTCTAGGCTACGCAAGTGAGAAAGGTAACTTTAAAAGGCTCATCTCACGATGATTCGTGAGCGAATCCCTTCTTTCTCCACTTGTACTTACCTGGCCATAATTGGCGGTGAAGAGGCGATTTGAGGCATCTCACAACTTGTCGTTTAGACCAAGTAGGAATAGTTAAATTGACTTAGAAAACCATAGAACATAGAATACGGAAAAATTGACATCTTTACAAATAAATACCACTTACTTTATAAAACCGTTTTCTAAAAGATTTAGTATTTTACAATCTTTGCAAAGCGCCGCTACAACCCACTTTGGGAAACCGTTCGGGATGGTGCGGTTTATCGTGCACCCTCGGGCTTAGTAGTGCGAGATTCAGACCTCCGCAAGGAGCATTCGGTCTCGAAAGATTTAAAATATGACATCTTAAGAAAATGAGATTTTTTAGAATATAAAATATTTATTAAAATTATTTTTGTATAAATATATGTATATTTATCATTAAAATACCTATTTTATTATGATATAAATATTCCACATTTTTCTAAAAATCACAAGAATAAATTTTACACTAAAATACTATGAATTCCAAATAAATCAACTTTATAAATAAATACCTTTATTTATGAAATTAGGATATTTTCACTAGAAATATCACAATATAAAATCCACCTTCATTACAACTCTAAAAACGAATAACGAATACTTGAGGTGTATTTTAAAAAGTATATAAAAGTATTTTTACATAAACCCCCCTCAAGTTTTATAAATTTCCCTAAGGACCCTACCAAATTATAGGTAAGAATTAATCAAGACTTCGATTTACATTTCTAATTGTCTGAATCGGGTTTGAGTCTGATTATATTTGACTTGAATATGATTCAAGTACAATCTACAATCTTCAATATTACAATTCAACATGAATCCATGAATCCAATTATCAATATATACAACTTGACTGAACCGAACCATTGATATACATTCCATTTACATGGTTCTCCAGTTATTTTATTTACATGATTCTACGGTTACATCCGTTTACTGATATCATGGTTTCGGTCAGACTTTCAATTATACATTCACTACAATTTACAGTACAAAACAATACAAATAAAACACTACGGGGTTTACTGGGTAGATTGGTACGGAAGGTGTAAAGGTGGCACGAGACGGTAAGATTAAGACACCTAACATGAATCCAATTGCCGTTATTCCGGGTTGTATAATGGAGCCTTGTACTTCCATTTGCCCTGGTCTCTAGCATACTGAGACCCCTCTCGTATACACTGTCATTCTTCTGTACCAAGCTACAAACAACAGCGTTAATACAACATTACAATAATATAATACAACAATAAAAGCTACTCTCTCTGTCTTTCTTCTTTTCTACTTCTCCCTTATCTTTGGGACTTACCGAGCGATCTGTGATCTGTTCGCTGACGACATTCTATTTCTTTCTTCTTTGAATGTCGTCAGGTGGTTTGGACCCGACAGAGATCGAGCCATCTGCAGAAGATTTGGATCAGCTTGCTGAAGAACCAGAGCACTAGTTTCATTGTACATTTTCCATTCAGTACTTTTCATTTCCTGTCATGCCATTGTTTAGGCATCATTTTATTTCAGTTGTATTTTCTTTTCATGCATTGTACAAAAGAATGTTAATAAATAAAAGTTGCTGTTTTTATTATACCTTGTCTCTTGTGTATTTACTTTTATATTTTTTAGATACGCTTAGCGTATATACTTCTGAGTATATACGTAGCGGACCAGTCGCGTCCCCTGCGCCGTATACCGAGAAACGGGGCGTGACAGATTTTGTTGGTGGCCCATGCAGGTCAGAGCTGTATAAAACTCTATCATGCAGTTCTGTTCTGCGTGAACAACCTAAGCAATATAACAAAAGAACCAGCAACTAAAACATTCTTTACAATTCATGTCCCTTGAATCTTACAATTTCATATTCCTTGAATCTTATCATTTCATGTACTTGAATCTGACCTAACCCAAATTTTTCTTCAAGGTTATGGATTCCCCGAACAACACCGGCACCAACATCAACAACACACCTCCACCTCCACTACCAATCATTCCTGCTATTCCTACGCCACCCACCGAGTAAACAGTGCTACTTGAGGCGATCCGCAGCCTTCTTGAGGGACAGCAACAACCCCTGAACCGTCCCGAGACTGACGCACCTGGGGTAAAGCAATTCAGGGCTTTACATCCTAAGCAGTTCTCCGGAAAGGGAAGCCCACTTGAAGCTGAGGAATGGGCACAAAGTATAGAGGATGATCCGGCGGCAGCACAAGTGCCAGACATAGCTTGGGTTCGTGTGGCGAAACTGCAGCTCACGGACAATGCTCGCAACTGGTGGAAGGCGGAAGAAAGCCGTCTTGTACAGCCTATTGAATGGAAGATTTTTCGCTAGAAGTTCGACGCGAAGTACTTCCCTGTGACTGTCAGGTTTTCCATAGAGAAGTTGTTCATTCATCTACAACAAGGTTCAATGTGGGACAAGTCAGTAGATGAGTATGACACTGAATTCACCATGCTCAGTCGATAAGACATGTCACAGTATTTCAAATTTTAAACATCACATACCACACAGCTTGTAGGGATCCTACGCACACTCAAGAGGTTCCACAAGGCATCAACCATGCCAAAATCAAATTTTTCTATGTGCCCAGAAACCCTAATTAAGATCGTTAACTAGAGGTAAGGCGAAACTATGCAAGTTAACAACTTTAACTACAAGTGAAAGGGACTACAACCTTTGTAGATCCGGTCCTCCACTTCCAAAGCTCCGTGAAGACGTCCCTCCGCTGCGATCATCGAAATCTCGGACTCTAGCGATGGTTTCGTCGGAGAAATAAGCGGGCTAGGTCGTTGACTTCGATGCCGAAGATGATCTACGTCGAGTCGACTCAAACTCAAGCTCCATCTTCACTAGGTCATGAAACTTGTGAAGATAACACACTCTACTACATGGCAAGTGGTAGAGGATAAAGAAATAGGAAGTGGGTTCACTTTGGATTTGGTTTTCTCACTTGATTTCAACACTGGAAATTTTCTAGCAAGCTTTCTTCACTTCATGAAGAAGAAGAAGAAGAAGAAAAGAAAATGAATTAACTTCAAAGAAAATTCAAGTGATGTCTATCATATAGAAACCATGGGTGAGGTAACTAATGTAGAGAGTAAACTAGAGTTTAGAGGTAATGGTTAGGTTAAAGGAAAAAACAAAATGGTTACGACTTTTCAAAGATGCTAAGAAGCTTCATGAAGCATGAAGCAAAGAAAGAAAGAAAGCCACCATTTTGTTTTTACAAAATAAATATAGAAAATAAATAAATAAGTTAAAACCCTAACCATTAACCTAAACATGGTTTAAAGCATACACACACCCAAGTTTGCATGTATCATCAAACATGATACAAACTAGTGCACAAACATATATCATATATACAATGTGCACAATCTAGTGAGAAAAATAATCTTAAGTGAACCAATACTAGTTAATGTAAAGTAATATATCAAATATATAATTATACATTAAATCATTAAATCAACACTTGATTTAACGATCCGGTCATAACCGACTAATATCAAGTGTATCAATATATCGAATCAACACTTGATTTGGTAACCCAGCTATATCTCATATAACCGTCCAATGATACATATCGTGAGAATAGAATACAGTATCACATACTGGTATTATTCTCGGTCCCGCACATATTTCATATGCGCTCCTATTTCGTTTCGCTTGAGCCAGGAAACCTCTGTGTAGGACTCTAAAGACTCGTCAATACACCGGCAGTAGGCGGTGATCATATCAATCACCCACAAGCCGCAAGCGGTCTGCTAAACGTAACGGCCACCCGGGTATTGAGCGATCAGAAGATCAACGAGCAAGCCCGCTCACACTCCTGTGAATCCAACCAGTAACACTTACCGTACAGTCCGGTCTCGTCGTCTGATATGTCGCATATCTCGCCTAGGGGTGGTAAACGTCAGGCCCCAATAGCTTGATAAGTCGTGTCGATATGAGGTCTATAACAGTTCGAGAAACTACTGGTAACACTTACCAGTAAATCTCAGCAACCCTGGCCAGGGATTTCTGGTTATAGCCAATCGAACACAGCGCAACATCAACTCCCTATACCAGGAGAGACGAATCCCCTCCTATCGCTCATTGCCTCCATGTGATTCGGGACTGTACCCAAAAACCACCGTTTTGCATGCCCTCTTGGACGTGGTAAGGTAGAAATCAAAGCACAGTGGGAATCACACAAGACTCTATGACGATCTCGGGTCAACAGACTAAGCTGCACCAGTGTCACCAGAGAACTGCCATCTGACGTAAGGTATAATACCATCTGGGAGTTCTCGGCGAGTCCGTCCAGTATACCCAGTCTCCACTGAGCACCCGTACACCATCCTTGATGTCAAACACCGATGGATATGGGATCATCCATCGCCCATCATATGGGTCAAGATGCGTATACGCTAGTCTACTCTGGTGCATCGATGCCCTGTCTCGATACACCCACGACTAGGGACCTTGAAGGATGTACTTATGGACTACCATGTCCCCACTAGTATGATCTGCATCATAGTCCAGGCAGTCAAGTACACATCCCAAGGGCTTTACCAACATGTAACAGAGAGACAATCAGTGTACATGTTAAGGTAAAGAGTACCCAGATAGCATACTATCATGTCGAGCAAGAAAGTCCTCCCTATATATGTCCAAGCATCCACTATAATATACATCACATGTATAGTAATGGCCTCTAGGGCATACATATAACTAATAATCTCCCACTTGCACTAGGGCCATCTGATAACAGTGGTTGTAGTATCTCATACTCAACCATCCCATAATAGTCTCTCTCTGGGAAATGGCCTTTGTGAATGAATCCGCCGTGTTGTCCTCTGAGTCTACTTTCCTAACCTCGATCCCCTGGAGATCAACCATCTCCACGATCAGGTGACATTGCCTTAGAATATGTCTAGATCACTGATGGGACGGGCGTTCCTAGGCATAAGCCACAACTCCATTGTCACACAATGGTAGGAACGAAGTTCATCTCATGAACTAATATACACCCAGACTTCCTCTTTGGTAGTATCTTTGGTAGTAATGTATCTAGCCTTTATTGTCTAGTATACCACGGTATATAGCTTGGAACTCTTCCAACATACCGTCCCTTTGCTGAGGGTAAAGACAATGCCTGTGACTGACTTTCAGTCGTCCTTCTCACCCTAGAACTTTTCCAGTGATTCTCCCCAGGATCCATTGATACCATCTCACCACAACTAGTGAGAATCCTAACATCCAATTAGATCTATCATATAGATCCAAACTAAGGATTTCGGAGGTATCATTTTGATCCTATATGGAGAATCCTTGTGATAAGCGGAGATTGACCGAGCGTAGCATAGGAAACTTCTTTCCTATCAAGAGTATGTCATCCACGTACTCTACGAGGATCACCACCATAATCCCTACTACCCTTTTGTATATACAAGGTTCATCTACCATTTTGATGATGTCAAACTCTTTGACTAATACATCAAAACAGACGTTCCAACTCCGCGATGCCTGTTTTATCACATAAAACATCTTGCACACGTTTCCGCTGCTTCCACTGTTTACGAAGCCCTCTGGCTGTATACTTATAGACGCTTTCTTCCAAATCATCATTTAGAAAAGCAGTCATGACACCCAACCACCAGATATCGTAGTCATGGTATGTAGCCGTGGCAAGTAGGATCTGGATGGACTTAAGGATAGTTACTTAGAAAAGGTTTCATCATAATCCATACCTGGTTAATGATGCAAAGCTTTAACAAGTCTAGCTTTGAAAGTCTCAACTTTTCCATGTACACCAAGTAATCTTCTCAAGATATACTTGCTTTTGATGGGGATTTAACCCTTCAGATAAAGCAACCAAAGTCCATACTTTGTTGGTGTATAAGGATTCCATCTCAGATCGCTAAGCATCCAGCCATTCTTACAGAGTCCTACTCCTGATGGCCAGCTTGAAACTAGTTGGGTCATCATCTCATGATGCAATCCTCGCTCCTACTGTCATAGAGAAACTGAAGTATCTCTCAGGTGGGTGAGGAACCCTACTAGATCGGCGGAAAGGCTGAGGTTCGTTGGTTATTATTGAATCCTTTGGTTCTACCAAATCATCAGCTGCAGTTTGTATAGCTGGAACCTTTCCAGTTCTACATAACAGATCTTGCCTCGAGCTTGTCCGGATTTTTCTTTTAGATATAGACCGGACAACCTCAAATCTTAACAAACTTAAGATATGGGCTCTTCCCTTTCCATATCACATATGAAGCGGTAGGCAACTGATTTGATTTAAACCCTATTCAATAGGTATGCAACTTCTCAAGCGCATAACTCCCAAAAAGGAAATAGGAAACTCAGTAGTACTCATCATAGAGCACACCATATCATATAGGGTGCTTTTGCTCCGTCCCGATATACCATTATGCTATGGTGTATACGAAGGAGTAATGCCGAGAGAGAATCTCATTCTCCTTTAAAATAGTCCAGAAATTCCGTGCTCAAGTATTCTCCTCCCTGATCTCATCATAGGACATAATACTTATACCCGTATTTTGGTTTTCTACTTCTAACTTATATTCTGTGAATATCTCAAAAGTTTCGGACTTGTGTTTCAACAGGAACATATGTCTGAATCTTGAGAGACCATCAGAGAGTGTAATGAAGTACAAAGAACCGGTCTTGGTATGTGTAGACAGAAGACTTTCATACATCAGCATGTATCAATCCCAAAAGTTCACCAACTCTTTCTCTGTTTCCAATAAACAGAGCTATGGTCATTTTATCTTTGTGACATGACCGGCAAGTTTCACAAGATGTAAATTCAAACAGATTTAAATATGCATCTAAATTTAACTTAGCTAGTCGGGTCGCATTGATATGACCTAGTCTACAATACCTCAAGAAGGATTCGTTCATTTCTGAACTCTTCCTCTTGTGTGTGTTCTGTATACTAAGAACTGTAGTTTGATTTAGAACGTCAATGCTTTTAGATAACGTGCCTGAACCGATCAACTCTTGATATAGGAAATGTTCAAAACATTATCCAACAATACAAAATTACATCATTTCTTTACTAATAAAGAGACTGATATAATGTTGTATATCAGGTTCGGTATCTAATAACATTTGTTCAGAATCAATGTATTCTGGTAATACAGGGTGACAGTGACCAACAGACTTGGCTGCAACACTTGCACCGTTTTGTCTCATGAAACTTATCACCCGTTCTCAGTTCTCTACCTATCTGTAGCCCATGTAACAGATTATATATGTGGGATCCTGATCCGGTATCACATACCCAGGACGTAAAGGATACTGAGAAACAGTTCTCTGTAATGAACACACCCGAAGATGATGCATCAGCATGCACTTTCTTCGTTTGGGCGGCACGGGAAATCTGGTATTCCCCGATTTCCTGCTCTGTCTTATAACAATTATAAGTTGGAGCGGGACCAATGTTTCCTAGCTCAGTATAACAAGTGGGTTCGGTCAATATATCCGTTTTATTATCTTGATTAAGGCGTGATATGGTCGCTACCTGGAGAGAGAGAGAAGAAAACACTCAGCGTATGCTCTTGCAAGATCAGATTAGTTATCTATTTTATCTAATCAGGATGGCTCCCACTGTTTTTATCAAATCTTCCTTCAAACCCTAAAAGGAAAGACTAGCCGGGATTAATTACACGCTACAAGTTCGCCAATCTTTCAGCCAGGCCAGTGTCGGTACTTTGAGGGAGGTTCCCCGTGCTTTCGCAAGGACCTAATTAAAGTAAACCTCGTTTTCCCAGAGGCGTAACCCTGTTAACACCTTTCTAGACACCTACTTGATCGGCTAATTGTAATGTGTAAAACTCTCCCGGGAGTAACTCTTACTCCTAGTGGGTATCAGGATCCAACTATCTCATAGAAGGTATGCAATCTCATCGTAAATTTCAACACTTGAAATTCCCGATAATATTTTGCCCCTAGCGTCCCATGACCTTGACGCAGGCCAACAAACCATAGTGCGCTAGTCAAGTTCAACCCGTCATTTCTTGATTGAATTAAACCCACCCGCACGACCCTTGATGCAGGCCAACAAAGTCGCACGACTACCCTAACCCAATCTGCATCATATGCATAAACAGATAAATACTAGTTAGCTACCGCACACTACGCCTTGACGCAGGCCAACAAACGTAGCACGAATACTAAGTAGGACTTATCTGAAATGACGGAGGGCTACGACAGGTTTTTATGAAAACCCTTTGCGTAATGAACTTGATATCGTTGTAGAATCAAATGATTTTAAAATGGAGTGTTTTTAGGCTTTTCTAGTTTTGCTAAAGGGGTCACTCCCGGTGAAGGGATCGCCGGCCCTTTCCTCATCAAATAAGGTGCAGGATATATCATATATATCACTATGCAAAGCAAGAACTCCAAAAGCAATCAAAAGGCAAACCGAGGGGTGCAGCATCTGCCAGTTATTGCTAAAGGGGTCACTCCCGGTGAAGGGATCTCGACCCTTTCCTTATCGAATAAGGTGCAGGATGTTCTACAAGGAACACCGCGATGCAAAGCAAGAACCGTAGCTACCTGTTTTTGAAAATTTGATTCCACAACATCTTTTAGGTTTCTTCTCTTTCATTAATCATATTAATGAAGTCCCATCATTTAAGTCCACCTAAACATCACAGATAAATACAACGTACGCTTATGCCATCCGCATTCGCCTTGATGTCCCGTCTGCACCGTTAGGTTAGGTAACTAACGGCAGAGCGAGGCAGGGCTAGCGCGGGTGTAAAACATAAGCAACGTCTATATAATATATCATATATACTATATACAGTATTTATCACAGAACATCAAATGATCACATCACAGATATCGCAGCAGAAGAAACATATGGAACATTGGATATACTAGGACGTCCGTGTTTTATTTTGAGCCTCTATAAAATACGGATTCCACAGTCGCGATGAATAGCCAAACCCACACCCCTGGACCCCTACGAGAGCGGCAAGCAACCCTACCAATTCTAGAGTTAGGAGACCCGGACTCGACTCCTCGAGTTGGTCTCCCACTGGACTCTAGAACCCGGTTACTTGTGCTCTCCTCCTTGGGTCTATCCTAGTGCGGAAAAGTAAATAATACACAAATGGTGACATCAACCTCAACCCGGAAGTGCCCCAATAAAAGAATATTACATACATTACATTTTACATGAATGAAAATGAAAACTCGCATCTCACATAAAAAACCCCGTCTATTCAAAACGCGACGATCCAATATAACATATCCAACAACACATAACATCGCATGTCATCAACGTAAGTAAATATGCACATCCCAATTGTCGTTGACATATAGCAACGAAACCGGCGATATCACATATTACACATACGGTCACAGAAAAGGAAGTGTAAACCTACAACATTTGGAATCCGCAACCTCCCTAGACATCGCATGCCTAACAATTATAAACCCCGCATTTTAGTCTCAATATCGAAAACACTTTTCAATACCAAGTCGGGCAATTCAACAAGATTCCCGATATGTGATCGAATGCTCGTCGCAAACTTTAGTAGACGGCCGCACCCCCGGATGCCGTCGACGAAGTGCACTAAGGCGGAACACCGCTGCCGCGAGCACCCAAACGGATGCTTTTGGCGACGGGGTTCTCCTACAGTCACTTGGTCGGGGCTATGGGGCATGGCTATCTATTAAGTTTACCCAGCGAGTATCCACGTACGCTACGTGATTGCGACGGACTTTTGATCGCATCAAAATTCCGTGGCAACCGATCATTTGAGACTAAACTGCTATGTTTATACCATCCAAATCAGTTATCTCATAACTACTTGTGGATTCCAAATATTTATCACATTCCAGATAAATAGACAATGTTAAACTTTCCGATCGAATAAACAAACACCCAAGTTTTCCCAAATAGTTCTCAACACTTGAGGGGGGTTTAAAAATATCCATCACATGCCACAGTATCAACGGTCCAGCCGTAGAAGGGTCAAGCCAACGCCTTACATGTGGCACGTCGTACTGCCCCAAACCCTAAGGTTCAAAGGGCAGTTCAAGACGGTCACATAATCGAGTTAAGGTTTGTTTTCTTCTAGAGGGTCCATCACATAACTTGCACGATCTAGACGTTCTTAAACAAACGGAAAAATCCAACACTTGGAAATTTTCAGGGTCGGGAAAAAGTGAGTTATTGATATCCGTTCGAATTTTTTAATACTTTCTAAATATCCGGAAAACACAACAAAATTAAATTTTCCGATCGAAACAATGACTACAAAATAAACCCCAAAACACTCAACACTTGAGTCAGATAAAAATACCCATAAAATATCAGGGAATTAAAAAGAAACATTACTGAGCAAAACGACAACGATGACGTCACATTTTGGCCGCAGAACCGCCGCACGAGCCATGCTCGTGCCGCGGTTCCGCGGCGCTTTGGAGGCCAAACATTGTCGTTTTGCAAATGTGTCCTTAAAATTGCCTGCTGATTTATTAGGCATTTTTAATTCAGAAAACTCCCAGATTTTAAAAAATGTACAGAGAGGGTTTTATTTTGTCGTGTTCGGGTTCGTTCGGAGTTTTAACTTTGTTAACACATCGCCTAAAGCTCTAGCCAGGCTCTGATACCACTGTAGGGATCCTAGGCACACTCAAGAGGTTCCACAAGGCATCAACCATGCCAAAATCAAATTTTTCTATGTGCCCAGAAACCCTAATGAAGATCGTTAACTAGAGGTAAGGCGAAACTATGCAAGTTAACAACTTTAACTACAAGTGAAAGGGACTACAACCTTTGTAGATCCGGTCCTCCACTTCCAAAGCTCCGTGAAGACGTCCCTCCACTGCGATCATCGGAATCTTGGACTCTAGCGATGGTTTCGTCGGAGAAATAAGCGGGCTAGGTCGTTGACTTCGATGCCGAAGATGATCTACGTCGAGTCGACTCAAACTCAAGCTCCATCTTCACTAGGTCATGAAACTTATGAAGATAACACACTCTACTACATGGCAAGTGGTAGAGGATAAAGAAATAGGAAGTGGGTTCACTTTGGATTTGGTTTTCTCACTTGATTTCAACACTTGAAATTTTCTAGCAAGCTTTCTTCACTTCATGAAGAAGAAGAAGAAGAAGAAAAGAAAATGAATTAACTTCAAAGAAAATTCAAGTGATGTCTATCATATAGCAACCATGGGTGAGGTAACTAATGTAGAGAGTAAACTAGAGTTTAGAGGTAATGGTTAGGTTAAAGGAAAAAACAAAATGGTTAAGACTTTTCAAAGATACTAAGAAGCTTCATGAAGCATGAAGCAAAGAAAGAAAGAAAGCCGCCATTTTGTTTTTACAAAATAAATATAGAAAATAAATAAATAAGTTAGAACCCTAACCATTAACCTAAACATAGTTTAAAGCATACACACACCCAAGTTTGCATATATCATCAAACATGATACAAACTAGTGCACAAACATATATCATATATACAATGTGCACAATCTAGTGAGAAAAATAATCTTAAGTGAACCAATACTAGTTAATGTAAAGTAATATATCAAATATATAATTATACATTAAATCATTAAATCAACACTTGATTTAACGATCCGGTCATAACCGACTAATATCAAGTGTATCAATATATCGAATCAACACTTGATTCGGTAACCCAGCTATATCTCATATAACCGTCCAATGATACATATCACGAGAATAGAATACAGTATCACATACTGGTATTATTCTCGGTCCCGCACATATTTCATATGCGCTCCTATTTCGTTTCGCTTAAGCCAGGAAACCTCTGTGTAGAACTCTAAAGACTCGTCAATACGCCGGCAGTAGGCGGTGATCATATCAATCACCCACAAGCCGCAAGCGGTCTGCTAAACGTAACGGCCATCCGGGTATTGAGCGATCAGAAGATCAACTAGCAAGCCTGCTCACACTCCTGTGAATCCAACCAATAACACTTACCGTACAGTCCGGTCTCGTCGTCTGATATGTCGCATATCTCGCCTAGGGGTGGTAAACGTCAGACCCCAATAGCTTGATAAGTCGTGTCGATATGAGGTCTATAACAGTTTGAGAAACTACTGGTAACACTTACCAGTAAATCTCAGCAACCCTGGCCAGGGATTTCTGGTTATAGCCAATCAAACACAGCGCAACATCAACTCCCTATACCGGGAGAGACAAATCCCCTCCTATCGCTCATTGCCTCCATGTGATTCGGGACTGTACCCAAAAACCACTGTTTTGCACGCCCTCTTGGACGTGGTAAAGTGGAAATCAAAGCACAGTGGGAATAACACAAGACTCTATGACGATCTCGGGTCAACAGTCTAAGACGCACCAGTGTCACCAGAGAACTGCCATCTGACGTAAGGTATAATACCATCTGGGAGTTCTCGGCGAGTCCGTCCAGTGTACCCAGTCTCTACTGAGCACCCGTACACCATCCTTGATGTCAAACATCGATGGATATGAGATCATCCATCGCCCATCATATGGGTCAAGATGCATATACGCTAGTCTACTCTGGTGCATCGATGCCCTGTCTCGATACACCCACGACTAGGGACCTTGAAGAATGTACTTATGGACTACCATGTCCCCACTAGTATGATCCGCATCATAGTCCAGGCAGTCAAGTACACATCTTAAGGGTTTTACCAACATGTAACAGAGAGACAATCGGTGTACATGTTAAGGTAAAGAGTAACCAGATAGCATACTATCATGTCGAGCAAGAAAGTCCTCCCTATATATGTCCAAGCATCCACTACAATATACATCACATGTATAGTAATGGCCTCTAGGGCATACATATAACTAACACAGCTAACACAAGACCGTAACAGATTTACGGCACACCTGATACCGACGGATGAGATCAGAGCCCGTCGCTTTCAACAAGGTTTGGACACGGAAATTCAGGCTGCACTAGCCACAAGGAAATTTCTGACTCATGAGGATTCTTTGGAAGCTGCCCACAGTTATGAGGCGTAATAAAGGCGAGGGGCAGACCTCAATCTGCCGGTTTGAAACGCCTTGCCACTCAAATGGCGTCCACGTGAAGTGAACGTGCGGCGCTAGGCACTGCCCAATAAGTGCTAAGCACTCAGCCGTTTTGGCTACATATGAAGTGCTAAGCACTTTTTATATGGCGCCCACGTGAGGAGCACCTGCGGCGCTGGGTGCTACCCAATCAATGCTAAGCATTTAGCTGTCTTCGGCTGTATATGGAGTGCTAAGCACTTTATTTAGCGCCCACGTGTGTTTCACATGAGGCGCTGGCCTTCTGTTTTGAATGCCCGTGTGTTTTTCACGTGAGGCGCTACGCGCTGTTAAAAGGGACGCCCATGTAGGAAGCACGTGAGGCGCTAGTCTTCTTTTTTTTAAGGAGATTTAATCTCTGTCGATGTTTTCGGTGAGGTTAAACCTCTGTCAATAGTATTTTGACCATTAACGCTCGTCAAGATCATTATTTTATATGCGGATCTCGGGTTGAGTTTTTAAAGAACTAAGTTCTTGATTTGAAGGAACTGAGTTCCTGGAGCATTATGGACTCCATCCTTTTTTCTCTTTAAATTTGTTCTTCCCTGAATCTTTGATTCTAAAGAACAAAATCTTCCTGATGAGAATTAAATTTTCAACTTATGGGAGACTTGTCTTGTGGATCTCAGATTCAGAGAAAGAACTAAGTTCTTTTTTAAAAGGGTTAAACCCTTAGATGTGATATGATAGGCAAAGGAGATATTTTGATATCTTTTCTTTACCTAGAGTTTTAAGAAAGAAGATCTTCTTCTTTGAGAATTGAATTCTCTGTTCTTTTTTAGAGCTCATTGTATTTTTGCAGAAGCTTATGGAGGTTTTTTCTATCTCCCTCACTCTGTATGTCTCTCTCTGTCTCTATGTGCCTCTGTGTGTGAGATTTGAAATCTCGGATCCTTTATACAGTGAAGGCAGATTGTTAGTTAGTTTTAAAAAAATCTCTAATTGAGAGATTCTAATTGATTTAGGTGGTCTCAAAATTAATTTGGGGAATTTTATCCACCGTTGGATCTTTGATCCAAGTACTTCTGTTTTTACAGAATATGTTGTTTTTATTCTTAACAAGATTGGGGAAATATTTTCCCATATACATAATTCATTCTGTCAAGTGGTGATTTTTAATCACCATTGGATTTTTAATCCAAGGGTTCTCTTTTTTACAGAGAGAGACATACAAAGAGAGGGAGATAGAAAAAAAACCCTATAAGTTTCTGCAAAAATACAGTGAGCTCTCAAAAAGAACAGAGAATTCAATTCTCAAAGAAGAAGATCTTCCTTCTCAAAACCCTAGGTAAAGAAAAGAGATCAAAATATCTCATTTGCTTATCATATCACATCTAAGGGTTTAACCATTTTAATACAGTGAGAGAAATCTTTTTTTGTTTAGAAAAATTGAGGGAATATATTCCCAAAATATTCTATTATTGGATTATTGATCCAACCGAGAGTATCTTTCTTATTTAGAATGATTTGGGAGATATTTTCTCCTAATAGAATTTGATTCTATATTTTGTTGATTTATCATCTCTGTCGGATCTTTGATCCAACGGCTCTGTTTAATAGAGAGTGTCCCAATTTTTTGTTAGGGAAACTTAGAATTTAATTCTACTTGGGTGCCAGCGCTCACGCGTTGTGCACATGGGTGCCACTTAAGAATTTAGTTCTTATGATGGGTATTCCTGTGCTTTGCACATTTGCGCCCACTTGATGAGCACGTACGTCGCCATATAAGAATTTAATTCTTACTCAGAAAGCGTTTCTGTGCTTTGCACATTGGCGCCGGCACCCTCGTGAGAAGCACATAAGGCGCTACCCTGTTAAATTTCAACAGAGCTTTGCTCTTTTAATATTGGTGGAACAGTGGCATGTCTAGAGATAACAATACGTTGTTCCTCTGGGCAATAGAATCTATACCCTTGCGAATGCATTGGATATTCTATGAACTTGCAAAGTACGGATCGTGCCTCTAGCTTATCCAGAATCTATTTTTTAACAAAAGCACGATAGCCCCATATCTTAACAAACTTAAAATTAGGTTTCTTGCCTTTCCATAACTCTTATGGAGGCAAGGACACTGACTTTGGTGGAACCAGGTTTAGCATGTATGCAGCAATCTCTAGTGCATACCCCCATAATGAAAGAGATAACTCAGTGTTACTCATCATGGAACGTACCATATTGTTGGGACTTTACCCGCTCGCCTTTACGGTTTTGAAAAAAAATGGTTTTAGAAATAGTGTGCACGCGGGCTCAGTCCCGTTTTAAAATTTATAAATCGCAAGTACATGGCGTGTTATAGAGAGCATGCAAGTATGGGTCGATCCACGGGAAATTGGTGATTAGAGATTGTTGCTTAAGGTTCGAGAAGAAAGAATTTGGGTTTTGTCACAAAAATTAGAAAATACGGAAATATAGAACTAGTTAAAGAAAATGGCCGTGGCTCCTGTTCAGATGGTTGAATCGCGGAGAATTCTTCGACGCTCTCTTGATCATGAGTTGTCCATCCTTGTATTGATTCTGATGTGAAGTATGGCTTGTCAAGGCGTTTGCGAAGTATAAGTCATCAAGATATCAAAGTTCGACGTAAGACACGAAACGAATCCGTATTGTCTCACTTACCGTTTATATGTCCAAACTTGATGTATCAAAACTAAGCACAAGGGTTAGCAAGCATACATCAACATCAAATACACAAATTAGCATATGAGAGTAAGTGGTTTTAGCATTAAACTTGCTAAGTGAATTGTGATAAGTGAATTGTGATAGTATAGGGTATATGAAATAAAGAAGTGTGTCAATCAACTTGTTAACAAAATACCCCATCTAACACTTAGCAACCTTAACACTAATGTGATTCTAACCGTAAAATTGCAACATGGGGTTTTGGAGAGAATATGATGTGTGATGAGGTTACCAAGTAACCATAGAATCACATATCATATTAAACCAATCCAAGTTAGCAATTTTAAGGTTATAATCAAGATTTGAGCTCATTAAACATTCACAAGAGATGGAGGAAGGCAAAACCATTCATCTCACATCCTCATCATCACCAAAACCATAAGATTACTCAAACATCATACTAAAAGAAATGAAAAACAACACTAGATTAAGAAGCAAATGAACAAAGAGATGGAGCAAATCTTAAGGTTAGCAAACCAATCCAAGTTAGCAATCTTAAGGTTTTAATCAAGATTTGAGCACATTAAACATTCACAAGAGATGGAGAAAGGCAAAACCATTCATCTCACATCCTCACCATCACCACATCCATAAGATTATTCAAACATCATACTAAAAAGAAATGAAAAACAACACTAGATTAAGAAGCAAATGAAAAAAGAAAAAACAATTGTATTAACAAATGAAGAAGTTGAGATACATGATATTAGTTACTTGTTCAACCTTCTTAATGAAGCTCTCAAATGATAGATCCAAGAGGGAAGAAGAAGAAGAAAACCGTGCTTGAACTCCACACAACTCTCTTCAAAGCTTAAACTAAAACTTGTAGAAAATATTGAACTAAAGAATGGATTCAAGTCCTCCTCCTTTGCTCACTGTTTTGGTATTTATAGGTACAACATCAGAATAAACAAACAATAAAACAAGGATGATATGACAATAAGGAATGACCATAAGAAAATTGGAGCTAAAAGGAGCAAGTTGGGCCGTCGGCGCTGAGGATTTGGGGGGTTCTGCCGGTCGTCTTTTGAGGTGTTGGGCCCGTATTTATATAGTGATCTTGTATCCTCCCCATGATCTCTCTGGTGATGTTTGAATTTTCTATATAAGCGTGGTTTGCACTCAGTAGATTTAGAGGAAAATGTGGCTTTAAATCACATCACATCTTTATTCCTCACTCATGACCCATACCCACTTGTCGCACCACTTGCACAAGTCATGATTTATATGCCCACTTGTGCAAGACAGCCCTACCAAGGTTCATGCATCATAAGAGCTTGTGTTCACACTTGTATTGTGTTTGACCAATTTATTTAAAATGTGTACACTTATTTATTTGCAAAAAGAAACTCTTTGAATATTGATCGGTTTCCTGTTCCGGTTGCAGTGTCAGCTCACAAATGTCGTATCTGTGTTTTTTAGTGTGTTTCTAGTGTTTTGTCACGAATACCTGTAATCTTTATTAATCAGACACGGGTTAATAATACCGATATATCACAAAATTGATAATGAATGAGCGGTATTGAAATGCAGTTTTTCGTGATGAAAAAATACCCCAAAACTTATCTTTTGCTCGTCCCGAGCAAAACAAAATCCTAACCTCACTTTTGCAGGGAACACGATTGCACTGAGCCCATGCAACAAGCCATTAAACCTCTATGTGTCCCTAGTAGGAGGAGTTTTGTCTCCTAAGGGTTTTCAGCGTATTACACCCACAAAATCCCGTCAAGCTAATTTCGTGAGAAAACAGTTGATTCTAATCTTAAGTTAAATATCAAAATTAGAAGTTTTATTACCCTAGTCTGAAATGTCCAGCCTTATCTTTCACTCCTCTCATCTTATTTAACATAAGTTCATATACGTCCTTACGTGATTGTGCGACTCGTGTCGTTATGTTTTTAAGAACCGATTAGGGTCATCATGTCATAAATATAGACCAAGAAAGACTTCTAAAGGATCACTCGAGTTTGAAAAGATTTAAGAATTTCTCAAGTTTCGTTCTCCAGTAAAGTTTCAAGTCAGAATTTCTATCATTTTTAACAGAGAACTTAAGTCTTATTCTTCACTCTTACCCTTCACATATCTTTGTTCATACACACCTTTCGTGATCGTGCATAAAGTCTTATAATTTAAACCTTCATATCTCCGCTAAAAAAATTGTTATAATAGAAAATTCGTCTCCGCCAAGATTATTCTCCAACAAAGAACCGTGAGAACTTTTAACTTGGAGAGAACACTTGCTTAGCTTGCTTTATTTGACGATTGGAGACTTAGCGAGATTTGGGTCAATGACTCCCAAACCAGATGTTTTAGGGTATTAAGTGTAGAAACACCCCTAGGACTTAATTGCTCAAGTCACTAAGGCCACAAAGTAAAAGACTCATTTTTATGCGTTTAAAATATTCTGAAAGCAGTACGAATGGAGATATTTCCAGTTTTTCTTTTCAATCCCAAATACGTGTTCTTATGGATAAGGTGTGTAATCACTCCAACAAGGCTCCTGATAGGTTATTTTTCAGACTTTTTGTTTCTATTAAAACTTCAATAATATCCTTCATATCCACTTCACTTTACGAACTATTCTTGATATTACTTAATTCAGAACAAACCTGTTTGATCGACGCTTATCAATTTTCAAAAGTTTAAAGACATTTCAGACCTTTCATCTAATTCTCAAAAACATATGACACAGGTAAAGTGTTATAAAAGACATATATTAGCTACATTAAACTCAAAGGAGGGTTATTTTTCGGGTTCTCGATCTCTCGAAAAGGATTTAATAGCTTCTATCTTATCAACCGAATCGTCAGACTTCGAGTCTAAGTTTCTTCGCTAGCTAACATGATGACAAAGTTTTTATGTTTTGAAAAAAAATTCAAATTTTTGTGGGTTTTTCAATATATATAATGCAGAATTTACACATGATGTTTTAAAGTAAGCGGAGTGCTCATCCCCAAACCTAAGTTTTACGATGTCCTCATCGTTGCCCCCGTCTCCGGTAGCTAGACTTAGACATCATGGTGAGATTTTATTCACAAACAGAAAATTCTAAGAGCTAATTACAATATTTACAAGTTAAGAGATTGCGTTAGTCCAGAAATTAGTACCAGCCATTCAAAAATTTCGTCGATATAAGGCCAGTGCTGATAAAAGAAAAAGTATATGAAAAAGAAAAAGAAAATGTAGATGTTAGTGGTATAGTTAGATGTCAGTAAATGGCATGGGTGTCTGAAAATATGGATCAGAAGACGTTGAATGCGAAGATGAAGTTTTGAAGGAGTCAAAAAATTATTGCCCGAATGAATTGTATGTTCAAGAAGCATGTGTTGAGTTACGATGTCAGGTTTGTTTAAAAACTGGAGCTCATCCTCAAAAAGTTCAACAAAAGAAAGGTCTGTAAGATGTTCCCAAAAGATCCTAACTCAAACTCATAAAGAATATCAAGTTCATTCACAAATATCTCCTCAAAACTTGGCATGAAAGAACGTTTCTCAAAGTTGTGTTCCTCCCTATGATCCTGCATAATCCTACTGTAACATTTCAAAAATAATAATAATAATAAAAATAAAATAAAATGATTATTTTTGTGAAATTTAAAATAATTAAAATAGCAAATGTTATTTATAGAAAATATTGGAAATTTATGAGAATTATTGAATTGAATTGTTTATGTGTTATGAGCATTAGAGACTTTTAGATAATTATTGTATTCTATGATGATACTAAATTTGATCAAATATTATTAAATTGTGCATTAAGCATGTTACAAATACTTGCTACATTTTATTTTATGCACCATGGCTTCTTTGGTTTTAAAAAAAAAGAATGGATTTTGGTTTTAAATTGAAATAAGAAAAGAAAAGAAATGAAAGGAAAAGATAAAGATGAGAGAGAGAGTGAAGGTTCCATAAGTTTCTACACATTTCTCTACTCCATTTCTTTTTCCTCAACTCCTCACTCTCTCCATGGCTGCCCTCTCCTCTCCACTCCTCTACCCCTTCACTTCACCACAAAATATACATTAAAACCATGCACCCTCTTCACAAAAAATGTGCAAGAATGCAATTTTGTGATTTGTGGGCCACGGAAAAAGATGATAAATCCTTTACCGTATCTTGTTTGGTTCTCGTGCCCTTAATATCTGTATTAAGATGCAAATGCGCAAATCAATAAAAGAATTTAAGCAATTCAAGCAAGCAAGCAAGCAAATTTTTTTCATTTGAGGCTTCAGCGCTGCAACACATACAGGTTAGTTCTCTATTCTATTGGCGTTACATTTTTGCGAAGAATCCTGCAGAAGAATATAATAGTGGAATGCATCGAATTTGAATGAAGGTGTTAGAAAAATACGTATCGATGTGATTTGGGTTAAGAAACCCCCGAGTACTTGAATGTTCACTTGCACGGGTCAAATTACCTGGATCTTTAGCACTGTACTTCACTAACGTTTTGTTCTCAAAAGTGATATTTGCTCCGTACGATTGCTACTTGTAATTCCGTTGAAATCTGAAAATGTCGGAAAATACGATAATTAATGCAAAATGCGCTATATATGCCCAAACTCCTGCACACACAAAATTATAAAAATCAAACAATAACAGTAGAGTACTAACAGAACACTGGAGACACCATAAAAAGATCATTTCCAAAAACCCTCAATATGGCCGGTGGTACCGAGCATTGTGAAGAAACCGCCGACCAAATGAAAACTTTGGGTGCTCAAATTTTGTGTGGGTTCTCTTGGTTATATTAGTATTCTTATGTTATACTTTGATTTTTTAGTTTAATCACAGAGTGTTAGCAGGTCACAAGGACAGAGAAGAAAAGTTAGAAATGTATGTTTTATTAGTTGTGAAATTTTTTAGTTAAAGTTAGTTTGTTAGATTGAACTAGAAATAACAACCTTAATGACCACTGCATCTCCGACAACGGCGCCAAAAACTTGTTGGGACTTTACCCGCGCGCGCCTTTACGGTTTTGAAAAGAAATGGTTTTAGAAATAGTGTGCACGCGAGCTCGGTCTCGTTTTAAAATTTATAAACCGGAAGTGCACTGCACGTTGTAGCGAGCCGGCAAGTACGGGTCGATCCACAGGGAATTGGTGATTAGAGATTGTTGCTTAAGGTTCGAGAAGAAAGAATTTGGGTTTTGTCAAAAAAATTAAATAGTAGCCTTTTGGAGAACGTCCCTGAAGGATGACGATCTACGGAAATATAGAACTAGTTAAGGAAAATGGTCGTGGCTCCGGTTCAGATGGTTGAATTACGGCGAATTCTTCGACGCTCCCTTGATCATGAGTTGTCCGCCCTTGTGTTGATTCCTACGTGAAGCATGGCTTGTCAAGGCATTTATGAGGTACAAGTTATCAAGATATCGAAGTTCGACACAAGACACAAAATGAATCTATATTGTCTCACTTACAGTTTGTATGTCCAAGCTTGATGTATCAATACTAAGAACAAGGGTTAGTAAGCATACATCAACATTAAATACACAAATTAGCATATGAGAGCAAGTGGTTTTAGTATTAAACTTGCTAAGTGAATTGTGATAGTATAGGGTATATGAAATGAAGAAGTGTGTCAATCAACTTGTTAACAAAATACCCCATCTAACACTTAGAAACCTTAACACTAATGTGATTATAACCTTAACATTGCAACATGGGGTTTTGGAGAGAATATGGTGTGTGATGAGGTTACCAAGTAACCATAGAATCACATATCATATCAAACCAATCCAAGTTAGCAATCTTAAGGTTATAATCAAGATTTGAGCATATTAAACATTCACAAGAGATGGAGGAAGGCAAAGCCATTCATCTCACATTCTCACCATCACCACAACCATAAGATTACTCAAACATCATACTAAAAAGAAATGAAAAACAACACTAGATTAAGAAGCAAATGAACAAAGAAAAAACAATTGTATTAACAAATGAAGAAGTTGAGATACATGATATTGGTTACTTGTTCAAACTTCTTAATGAAGCTCTCAAATGAAAGCTCCAAGAGGGAAGAAGAAGAATAAAACCATGCTTGAACTCCAGACAACTCTCTTCAAAGCTTAAATTAAAACTTGTACAAAATATTGAACTAAAGAATGATTCAAGTCCTCCTTCTTTGCTCACTGTTCTGGTATTTATAGGCACAACATTAGAATAAACAAACAATAAAACAAGGATGATGTGACAATAAGGAATGACCATAAGAAAATTGGAGCTAAAAGGAGCAAGTTGGGCCGTCGACGTCGGGGATTTGAGGGGTTCTGCCGGTCAACTTTTAAGGTGTAGGGCCCGTATTTATATGGTGATCTTGTGTGCTCTCCATGATCTCTTTGGTGATGTTTGCTTTTTCTATATAAGCTTGGTTTGCACTCAGTAGATTTAGAGGGAAATGTAGCTTTAAATCATATCACATCTTTATTCCTCACTCATGACCCATACCCACTTGTCTCACCACTTGCACAAGTCATGATTTATATGCCCACTTGTGCAAGACAGCCCTACCAAGGTTCATGCATCATAAGAGCTTGTGTTCACACTTGTATTGTGTTTGACCAATTTATTTAAAATGTGTACACTTATTTATTTGCAAAAAGAAACTCTTTGAATATTGATCGGTTTCCTGTTCCGGTTGCAGTGTCAGCTCACAAATGTCGTATCTGTGTTTTTTAGTGTGTTTCTAGTGTTTTGTCACGAATACCTATAATCTTTATTAATCAGACACGGGTTAATAATACCGATATATCACAAAATTGATAATGAATGAGCGGTATTGAAATGCAGTTTTTCGTGATGAACAAATACCCCAAAACTTATCTTTTGCTCGTCCCGAGCAAAACAAAATCCTAACCTCACTTTTGCAGGGAACACGATTGCACTAAGCCCATGCAACAAGCCGTTAAACCTCTATGTGTCCCTAGTAGGAGGAGTTTTGTCTCCTAAGGGTTTTCAGCGTATTACACCCACAAAATCCCGTCAAGCTAATTTCGTGAGAAAACAGTTGATTCTAATCTTAAGTTAAATATCAAAATTAGAAGTTTTATTACCCTAGTCTGAAATGTCCAGCCTTATCTTTCACTCCTCTCATCTTATTTAACATAAGTTCATATACGTCCTTACGTCATTGTGCGACCAGTGTCGTTATGTTTTTAAGAACCGATTAGGGTCATCATGTCATAAATATAGACCAAGAAAGACTTCTAAAGGATCACTAAAGTTTGAAAAGATTTAAGAATTTCTCAAGTTTCGTTCTCCAGTAAAGTTTCAAGTCAGAATTTCTATCATTTTTAACAGAGAACTTAAGTCTTATTCTTCACTCTTACCCTTCACATATCTTTGTTCATACACACCTTTCGTGATCGTGCATAAAGTCTTATAATTTAAACCTTCATGTCTCCGCTAAAAAAATTGTTATAATAGAAAATTCGTCTCCGCCAAGATTATTCTCCAACAAAGAACCGTGAGAACTTTTAACTTGGAGAGAACACTTGCTTAGCTTGCTTTATTTGACGATTGGAGACTTAGCGAGATTTGGGCCAATGACTCCCAAACCAGATGTTTTAGGGTATTAAGTGTAGAAACACCCCTAGGACTTAATTGCTCAAGTCACTAAGGCCACAAAGTAAAAGACTCATTTTTATGCGTTTAAAATATTCTGAAAGCAGTACGAATGGAGATATTTCCAGTTTTTCTTTTCAATCCCAAATACGTGTTCTTATGGATAAGGTGTGTAATCACTCCAACAAGGCTCCTGATAGGTTATTTTTCAGACTTTTTGTTTCTATTAAAACTTCAATAATATCCTTCATATCCACTTCACTTTACGAACTATTCTTGATATTACTTAATTCAGAACAAACCTGTTTGATCCTAAAGACGCTTATCAATTTTCAAAAGTTTAAAGACATTTCAGACCTTTCATCTAATTCTCAAAAACATATGACACAGGTAAAGTGTTATAAAAGACATATATTAGCTACATTAAACTCAAAGGAGGGTTATTTTTCGGATTCTCGATCTCTCGAAAAGGATTTAATAGCTTCTATCTTATCAACCGAATCGTCAGACTTCGAGTCTAAGTTTCTTCGCTAGCTAACATGATGACAAAGTTTTTATGTTTTGAAAAAAAATTCAAATTTTTGTGGGTTTTTCAATATATATAATGCAGAATCTACACATGATGTTTTAAAGTAAGCGGAGTGCTCATCCCCAAACCTAAGTTTTACGATGTCCTCATCGTTGCCCCCGTCTCCGGTAGCTAGACTTAGACATCATGGTGAGATTTTATTCACAAACAGAAAATTCTAAGAGCTAATTACAATATTTACAAGTTAAGAGATTGCGTTAGTCCATAAATTAGTACCAGCCATTCAAAAATTTTGTCGATATAAGGCCAGTGCTGATAAAAGAAAAAGTATATGAAAAAGAAAAAGAAAATGTACATGTTAGTGGTATAGTTAGATGTCAGTAAAGGGCATGGGTGTCTGAAAATATGGATCAGAAGACGTTGAATGCGAAGATGAAGTTTTGAAGGAGTCAAAAAATTATTGCCCGAATGAATTGTATGTTCAAGAAGCATGTGTTGAGTTACGATGTCAGGTTTGTTTAAAAACTGAAGCTCATCCTCAAAAAGTTCAACAAAAGAAAGGTCTGTAGGATGTTCCCAAAAGATCCTAACTCAAACTCATAAAGAATATCAAGTTCATTCACAAATATCTCCTCAAAACTTGGCAAGAAAGAACGTTTCTCAAAGTTGTGTTCCTCCCTATGATCCTGCATAATCCTACTGTAACATTTCAAAAATAATAATAATAATAAAAATAAAATAAAATGATTATTTTTGTGAAATTTAAAATAATTAAAATAGCAAATGTTATTTATAGAAAATATTGGAAATTTATGAGAATTATTGAATTGAATTGTTCATGTGTTATGAGCATTAGAGACTTTTAGATAATTATTGTATTCTATGATGATACTAAATTTGATCAAATATTATTAAATTGTGCATTAAGCACGTTACAAATACTTGCTACATTTTATTTTATGCACCATGGCTTCTTTGGTTTTAAAAAAAAAGAAAGGATTTTGGTTTTAAATTGAAATAAGAAAAGAAAAGAAATGAAAGGAAAAGATAAAGATGAGAGAGAGAGTGAAGGTTCCATAAGTTTCTACACATTTCTCTACTCCGTCTCTTTTTCCTCAACTCCTCACTCTCTCCATGGCTGCCCTCTCCTCTCCACTCCTCTACCCCTTCACTTCACCACAAAATATACATTAAAACCATGCACCCTCTTCACAAAAAATGTGCACAAGCTCTCTACAAGCATGGGAAACCAAGAAAAATTGGATTTTGAGCTCTAGAGAATTCTAGGGTTTGCCAAATGAGATAATTATTTCATCATTAGAGTAGTATTTCATTTACCTTATCATCTACTTAAGTTTAGAATCGATTTAATATAATTTAGCGATTTTTGAAAATTCCCAGAAGAGATTTTGGGAAATTCTTTATTTGAGATGGTGTAATTGAGTTTAGTGGTGACCTTAAACCCCCCTAGTGTCAAAAACCTAGACCAAACCCGAACTGAAACCTGAAAACCCAAACCTGAAACTTTCCAACGTCGGTTTTGTGAATGTTTAGGGATTGCAGGGAAATCTAGAGTGACCCGGGGCTTTTAGAAGAAAAACAAACAATACAATTAATCTAGTTAGACCCATATAAGGCCACTCTGCAAATACGAACCCTAACAAAGCAATTTGGACCGGCAAGCTCGAAATTTTGGCCTATGTGGCCGGCCATGCAGTGTGGGATCATGTTGAAATTAGTTATGTAGCTCACATACCCATTATACATCACCCCAGTACTGTTTGTTTAACTTAATTTCACCTAAAATAAAATCTGGAGTAAGTTTTCAAGGTTTCTGTTTTGTGGTTCATGGTTTTTCATGACTTAGTTTTTGATAATTGATTTCGGATTTGGTCGTTGGACGTTTGTACGTCAACGACGAGGGATTTATGATGGTTTTCGTATGCGTAGGCTATAGGTTCTAACCTATAGGCAACTCGCGTGTCGTTGGTTTTGAATCGGATTTTAATGTGATACGTTATGTTATGATATATAGGTACCTCCGCATGAACTTCAGGACGACAAGCAAGAGCACGGCGACATTGACTTCGGCAAGCAAGGACCAGGTGAGTAGATGTATATCTACGGGGGAAGTCGGGTGGATGGCGTATAACACCCCCGTAAACATAGAATAATGTTATTACGTATTATTATTATGAGTCGGACATGACCTTGGATTCTTGGCGAGTAGGGTACTATTGAAGACCTTAAATAGGATTAGATTGATTTAGAAAGACTTAACCAGAGGATGATTACCTTGGAGGAAGATTCATAGGTTTCATGTAGACACACACACGCGCGCACACATACACTTGACTTGGTGTATGTGTGTGTGTGTGTGTGTATGAATGTGTGTAGGGTTCTATATATATATATATATATATATATATATATATATATATATATATATATATATATATATATACGGGAGATGAGGATGTTATATGATACTTGGAGATGAGTCGATATGATCGGGCATGATGCCGTAAGAATTTGATATGTGACCGAGTTATGGTATTATAGCGGATCGTTGTACGATAAAAAAATATATACTATACGATAAATGTATGATGACATTGGAATGTTTTGAGACTTAAATCAGTAACCAGATCATGATATTGTTTGACGATGATGCCATATGAATGATGATATATATATATGATAGTTGACATATGATCGAGATATGATTTGAGATATGTTATGATATTTATAATGGATCGTTTGGGCAATGTGAATTCATATATGATAATATGTGTTAATGATATTAGATTGCACGAGACTTTTGATCAGTAACCAGATCATGATATTGTTTGATGATGATACCATATGATTGATGATACATATATGATAGTTGACCCATATCCTAAATTTAGGATGTCGTACGATGGATTTTACCGTACGAGATATAGATGTGATGATTGATCCGCACTCTTGACTTGAGGAAGTCGTACTTTGTACGTGACGATATTGAGGCTGGATCGCCGACTCCTAGAGATATCGACTCAGACTTTAGGTGGATTTTTCTTATCTTTCGACCAGTTCTTTAGTTTAGTCCCTTAGTTGGTTAGGTAGATGTTATTTTAGGCTCGAGTCATACCTATTTTCAAAACTAGCAAATCGTGCGCATTATTTTAAAAACAGCCTGAGAGATACTACGGATTTTTTCAAAGGTCGTATTTTTTTTTCTCAAAAACACCGTAGCCCCTATTTTTCTAAAAACCACGATTCGTGCTTTTTCAAACACCAAAACGGTATGACTCGTATTGTAGAAATGTATATTCTTCGGTATTGCGGTTATTGCTCTTTTTCTGTTATATTCATATTATTCTTCTCATTTCACTGCATGTTTGTACATATGTTTCCTTCACTGTTATGATTCCATCTGTTAGGACACCAGCACCATTACCGATGATGTGCATGTTCCACGTACACATATTTGCCGGCTCACACACATCATCATCGGTAATTGTCATGTCACATACACTTTAGCAAATATTATCTCATTGATATAATTAGCTAAAGGTTAGTTACCACATAATATTTGTGTGATTTCTCTCATGTGTTAACTTAGAGATTGCATTCGTCACATAGATACTGCATGCATTCATATATTCATTCATGTACTATTCTGGGGCTTTATGCCGATATTCACTGTTTACTTACTCTTGATTCTTGGATTTCGGATTTTCTTGAGATTTCTTGATTTTGGGGAAAACCGCAAGAATTTTATAAAACTTTTTATCATTATTTAAAAAATAGAAATTTGCGGTTTTCTCATGATGTGATATGTGTGATGTCCACCATGAGTTTTCTCGGTTCTTGAGCAGTATCATATACCCGATTCGAGGAGGGGGATGCACCGTCTGTGGGTATATGGTGGGCCCGGTATGGTACCCGGGGCAAGAAGATCGCAGATGATGACGCTGAACCTGTCAGGGGAGCACTACCTACTGGTTATTTGTGACACGGCGGATATCCGGAGGATATCGACTGTAGTCGTGTGATTTGATGATATGGGCCGATCCGGACTGCCGGAGCCCGAGATATTGAGATTTGAGATACAGATATATGAGATTTGAGATACAGAGATATGAGATTGAGATACAGAGATATGAGGTATTGAGACTTTGAGATTTACATGTTTTATGTCGATGCTTGACACAGATTTCCATGATTTCATTAATGATACTTCAGTTATTTCGGAACATTTTATCATGATAAAAGTAAAGATTTCTTATACAAATATATCCAGATTTCATGGTTGATTATTTTACATTCATGATGCATGCATACTCATTCATATGAGATGTTACCACTTGAGTCACTGACACTAACACTGAGTATTGCACTTACGCATAGATTATTACCTAGTCACTACCAGATGACTAGTGTTATATATGTATATTATTATGACATAGGAGATCGTTGTGGATGCGATTTCTACTCGCAGATGTTTCTACTCACGAGTTGGCAACTCATCCCCGTTGTGCCAAATTTCTTACAGGTTTCCTTGGCGACTTTCTGGCACACCATTTCATTCAGGGTGATTGCTTGGTGGGTTGGTTCACTTGTATCGTGACCGCCGTTATACTTTTATTTATTTCAGTTATATCTAGTAAACTCCATCAACCAGACTTGTACTTTTATGGTAGATTTAGTAGACCAGTTGTTTATTCTTTCGACCTTAGAGGCGCATTTGTATTATTATGGTTTTCTGGTGGATTTTAGGTTTTCTTCTGAGTTTTGTTCCTCGCCCTTCGGCGTTGTATATTATTTTACTTGTGTGGTTGTGACCGCCAATTGGCGAAGAGCTAGCTCCCGCTTGGGATGCCTTTTATTAGTGCTTATGTATATGTTCTTGTTTGTACCCGTTTGGGGCCAGTTTTTACAAAGGAGACTATGCCGAAATTTTTGAGAAAATTTGATGTTGCTTTTAAACTTGTTTTTCTACACTTCCTCTTTTAAATGGTTTAGATTTCTGGGCTTCGGCTTGCGTAGATTACGTTACGCCTCTAGACATTTTATAATTTAAGTGTCGGTCACGTTCCGTACTTTCGGGTCGTGACACCTACTCTCATTGTTACAGCTCACATCTTCCAAAACTAGTTCTCCCTCATCACATTCGCATATGGGTAGGTCCATGTTATCTAAAAAAGTAGGTTCCCCCACTAACGTTTCGTCCAAAACTATATCAGTAGGTGATACTAAAACTGTGCGTTCCTGATTTTGAATTACTACATCGACACCATACCCGTCAAATTCACAAGCTCGCTCCTCTAAAGTTTTAGCGCAAAAATCGGTCGGTGCAAGAATCTCATCTTCAAGTAGTATATCGGTTAAATCATCCTCAAGATCACAAGTGTCAAGAGGCCTATTTGGTACCTGAAGGCTAGTGTTGGACTGACTCAGAGGGTTTTCTTGTTTGTCCTGATAACACTCAGTCAACTCAATTATAACATCATCATTTATGAAACCATCAAAATTTGTTTGATCCTTTATCTCACTCAGCTGACTTCCTAGATGATAGATATTGACATTATTGGGTTCAAATTGACTGTGTTCACTCCCTACAATTCTCACAGCTAAATGTTTCACTTGTTCGTAGATTTTAGCCAATGATTGAGCTTGAGCGTAGAACAATTGATCAGATTGTTGTATGCACATGGCTAGCGTCGAAACTGTTTGATTCTCGAATGCAATCATCACCTCAATACCTTTCTCTAAAGCGGTCAACCTAGCATGTATCTCATCATCAGACCCTAATGATGTGTTAATTGTTTCAGGAAGTGAGGGTTGTGATGGTAGTGATGCTAAAGGCGTCATCTTGTCGACCTCTTTCTCTAAGTTTTCAATCATTTGATCTATGTTTGGAGTGGGATTGGGTCCAAGAGTGTTAGATAGGTGACCGATATCAAAATTTTGGTACAGTTGGCCACCCCTAAGAAAGGACAGTTTTCATGAATGTGGGAAGAATCTTGGCAATTTGAACAAATGAATTGGGTCTGAGTATTAACAAAAGAGTAAAGATTGTGAAGAATCGAATCGAACAGTGTATCACCCATATCAACAAGTACTCACAAAATCACAAAAACAAAGAATAGCATACCCTAGCAATCTATGTTATGCTAAGTCAACTAGACCTGCTCAAGAACCTGATTATCGAAGTAAAATTGTGTCGAGAAACGGGCTCAAGATATACGGATCATAAAGCCAGGAAAGTGCAGAGATAAGGGGAGGTTGTCCAACGCTTTCGCGAAGTTCCTTAATTAGAATAACCTTTTCTCTTTTGGTGATTTCGCCGTGAACACTTGCCTAGACACCTCATGAACAATATAACATTAAGCGGTGTTCTAAACACAATTTACTTGCCCTATTGAGCGCGAATCCTTAAAGTCAGAGTTCTGATTGATTTTAAAATTACTGTGGGTATGCAAGAATGCAATTTTGTGATTTGTGGGCCACGGAAAAAGGTGATAAATCCTTTACCGTATCTTGTTTGGTTCTCGTGCCCTTAATATCTGTATTAAGATGCAAATGCGCAAATCAATAAAAGAATTTAAGCAATTCAAGCAAGCAAGCAAATTTTTTTCATTTGAGGCTTCAGCGCTGCAACACATACAGGTTAGTTCTCTATTCTATTGGCGTTACATTTTTGCGAAGAATCCTGCAGAAGAATATAATAGTGGAATGCATCGAATTTGAACGAAGGTGTTAGAAAAATACGTACCGATGTGATTTGGGTTAAGAAACCCCCGAGTACTTGAATGTTCACTTGCACGGGTCAAATTACCTGGATCTTTAGCACTGTACTTCACTAACGTTTTGTTCTCAAAAGTGATATTTGCTCCGTACGATTGCTACTTGTAATTCCGTTGAAATCTGAAAATGTCGGAAAATACGATAATTAATGCAAAATGCGCTATATATGCCCAAACTCCTGCACACACAAAATTATAAAAATCAAACAATAACAGTAGAGTACTAACAGAACACTGGAGACACCATAAAAAGATCATTTCTAAAAACCCTCAATATGGCCGGTGGTACCGAGCATTGTGAAGAAACCGCCGACCAAATGAAAACTTTGGGTGCTCAAATTTTGTGTGGGTTCTCTTGGTTATATTAGTATTCTTATGTTATACTTTGATTTTTTAGTTTAATCACAGAGTGTTAGCAGGTCACAAGGACAGAGAAGAAAAGTTAGAAATGTATGTTTTATTAGTTGTGAAAATTTTTAGTTAAAGTTAGTTTGTTAGATTGAACAAGAAATAACAACCTTAATGACTACTGCATCTCCGACAACGGCGCCAAAAACTTGTTGGGACTTTACCCGCGCGCGCCTTTACGGTTTTGAAAAGAAATGGTTTTAGAAATAGTGTGCACGCGAGCTCGGTCTCGTTTTAAAATTTATAAACCGGAAGTGCACTGCACGTTGTAGCGAGCCGGCAAGTACGGGTCGATCCACAGGGAATTGGTGATTAGAGATTGTTGCTTAAGGTTCGAGAAGAAAGAATTTGGGTTTTGTCAAAAAAATTAAATAGTAGCCTTTTGGAGAACGTCCCTGAAGGATGACGATCTACGGAAATATAGAACTAGTTAAGGAAAATGGTCGTGGCTCCGGTTCAGATGGTTGAATCACGGCGAATTCTTCGACGCTCCCTTGATCATGAGTTGTCCGCCCTTGTGTTGATTCCTACGTGAAGCATGGCTTGTCAAGGCATTTGTGAAGTACAAGTTATCAAGATATCGAAGTTTGACACAAGACACAAAATGAATCTATATTGTCTCACTTACAGTTTGTATGTCCAAGCTTGATGTATCAATACTAAGAACAAGGGTTAGTAAGCATACATCAACATTAAATACACAAATTAGCATATGAGAGCAAGTGGTTTTAGTATTAAACTTGCTAAGTGAATTGTGATAGTATAGGGTATATGAAATGAAGAAGTGTGTCAATCAACTTGTTAACAAAATACCCCATCTAACACTTAGAAACCTTAACACTAATGTGATTATAACCTTAACATTGCAACATGGGGTTTTGGAGAGAATATGGTGTGTGATGAGGTTACCAAGTAACCATAGAATCACATATCATATCAAACCAATCCAAGTTAGCAATCTTAAGGTTATAATCAAGATTTGAGCATATTAAACATTCACAAGATATGGAGGAAGGCAAAGCCATTCATCTCATATTCTCACCATCACCACAACCATAAGATTACTCAAACATCATACTAAAAAGAAATGAAAAACAACACTAGATTAAGAAGCAAATGAACAAAGAAAAAACAATTGTATTAACAAATGAAGAAGTTGAGATACATGATATTGGTTACTTGTTCAAACTTCTTAATGAAGCTCTCAAATGAAAGCTCCAAGAGGGAAGAAGAAGAATAAAACCATGCTTGAACTCCAGACAACTCTCTTCAAAGCTTAAATTAAAACTTGTACAAAATATTGAACTAAAGAATGATTCAAGTCCTCCTTCTTTGCTCACTGTTCTGGTATTTATAGGCACAACATTAGAATAAACAAACAATAAAACAAGGATGATGTGACAATAAGGAATGACCATAAGAAAATTGGAGCTAAAAGGAGCAAGTTGGGCCGTCGACGTCGGGGATTTGAGGGGTTCTGCCGGTCAACTTTTAAGGTGTAGGGCCCGTATTTATATGGTGATCTTGTGTGCTCTCCATGATCTCTTTGGTGATGTTTGCTTTTTCTATATAAGCTTGGTTTGCACTCAGTAGATTTAGAGGGAAATGTAGCTTTAAATCATATCACATCTTTATTCCTCACTCATGACCCATACCCACTTGTCTCACCACTTGCACAAGTCATGATTTATATGCCCACTTGTGCAAGACAGCCCTACCAAGGTTCATGCATCATAAGAGCTTGTGTTCACACTTGTATTGTGTTTGACCAATTTATTTAAAATGTGTACACTTATTTATTTGCAAAAAGAAACTCTTTGAATATTGATCGGTTTCCTGTTCCGGTTGCAGTGTCAGCTCACAAATGTCGTATCTGTGTTTTTTAGTGTGTTTCCAGTATTTTATTATGAATACCTGTAATCTGTTTTTATTGAGCAGACACGGGTTAATAGAATCGATATATCACAAAATTGATAATGAATGAGCGGTATTGAAATGCAGTTTTTTATGATGAACACATATCCAATAGGATACGATTCCTCCTTTCCGATACGCCATTATGTTGTGGTGTGTAAGGTGGAGTAACCTAAGAGAATCCCATTCTCTTTTAAGTAACTAAGAATTTTTTTACTCAAATATTCACCTCCTTAATCTGATCGAAGAATCTTAATATTTTTTTCCATTTGGTTTTGCACTTCATTTTTATACGCTTTGAACTTCTCAAATGCTTCAGACGTATACTTCATCAAGTATATGTGTCTGAAGCATGAGCGGTCATCTGTAAAAGTAATGAAGTAGGAGTATCCTTCTCTAGCTTATATAGATATTAGACCACATACATCACTATGTACGAGTCCTATGAGTTCTTCAACTCTTTCTCCACTTCTTCTAAATGGAGATTTATCCATCTTATTTTTAAGACATGACTTGCAATTATCATATGACTTAAAGTCAAACGAATGTATGTAACCATTCTTATATAATTGCTTAAGTCTCGTCTCATTTATATAGCCAAGTCTATAGTGCCATAAAAGATTTTTGTTCATTTCTGAACTTGTTCTTTTACGAGTATTATGTATATTATAAACATCAGCAAGATTCAATATATAATGATCATTAAATAAATTCCCAAAAGCAACTAATTCGTTGTTACAATGAATGTGCCTAACATCATTGGACGTAACAAAAGAATATATGTCCTTATCTAATAAAGAAACAAAGATAATATTGTATAACATGCTAGGAATATAAAAATAGTTATTTAAAACTAAAGTCTTGCCATCTGGCAGTGATAGATGATAATCTCCTACTGCAACTGCTGCAACACTTGCTCCATTTGCAATTTTGAGAATCATCTCTCCTTATGCCAGCTTCCTACTTCTTCTCAGTCCTTGTAAGTAATTACAGATGTGAGAATCAGAACCAGTATTCAATACCTATGAAGTAGGTGTAACTTGAAAACAATTTTCAATAACACAAATACCCGAAGGTAAAGCTTCAGCAAGCTTCTTCATTTTCAGCTCCTTTAGATAGCTAGTGCTTTCACTTTCAGTGCCCCGCCTTATAGCAGTGAAAACATTCTCCTTGTGCAGGCTTTATTTTCTTTGCCTTTTCTTTACCCTTAACCTTATTTATGCCTCCAGTAGGCTTGTTTGGCTTCTTCTTTCCTTTTTCTTTGGTTTTTTCCTTAGTATAGGAAGAAGAACTCCCTACAAGCATAACATAGGACTTCTCCTTCTTTAAGAAGGTTTCAGCTTGCACCAACATATTGAGCAGCTCCGAAAGTCCAAATTTCATTATGTTCATATTGAACTGCATTATGAACGGAGAAAAGGCATTCGATTGAGAGCTAAGGATTTTATCAACATAAAACTCCTTAGATAAAGGAAAACCCAAACCATCAAGTCGATTGACCAAATCAATCATTTTGAGGATATGGTCCTGCACGGGTGTATCAGGCTTCATTTTCAGATCAAAAAATTCATTTGATATCTCGAATCTAGCTATTCAAGATTGTTCTCCATACAGTCCATAGAAACGAGTGAATATAGTCTGAACATCTATTTTCCCATGTTGCATCTATAAATCATCATTCATAGAGGCTAGAGTGGGGCATTAGGCCCGGTCACAATCGAGCTTCTATTGAGCGTGGATATTTCGATCCAAATCTCTAGGATTATCACCTAGAAGGGGAGGTGGTGCGAAAATGTGAACATAAATCACCATTTCATAAGTGATGGTGATTTTGATCTCGCGTAACCAGTCTTTATAATCATGTCCTATCAGTTTTTCTTTTTCAGTTATCATTTTTAAACCAGTCATGATTAACAGCAGTAAATCTGAGAGTGATATAAGAAAAATATTTTAGCGGATGTTCATAACATCAAAATAGATTGGAAAATTAATTAATTTATCTATTAGATGGCTCCAACTATTTATAACGCGTTTTCATGAAAACCACAGCATTTGAAAATCGTAAACTTTCTAAAAGTTTAAAGTGGGAATCGAAATCCAACTATCATGGTACAGTGATCTTGACAACTATCCAACAAATCACCATACACCATAGAAGGTGGAAAAAACTCTTTTGTCTATCACATTTATGATTTTTGATTATCAGTTTTACCCCTAAATTTAATTATAAGGTTGACAACAAGCCAACCATAACTCATAATAATCTAGTCAAGTCATATCTGAAAGTTACTAGTGCTCTCGCTGCTAACCCGCGGCCAATGCGGAATCCAAAAACAAAAATTTTCGTGACACTAGAAACTAAATCCCAAGAATCGAACTAACACATAAACTAGAACCATAATAAGATAGAAATCACAACTTTTATAGCGTCTTCATTTGTTCCAATTAGGTTGAACTCTAGCATGCTCTCAAGAGCTCCGGGTCGCGTTTGCAAGCCGATCCGCATTCGTCGAAGATGATCCACCTGAGGGAAACGATCCAAACTCCAGCTTCGCCTAGTGAAGCAACCGACGCTCCAAGCTCGCTAGGAATAGAGAGTGGGGATGCAGAAATTTTCCACTATCTTTTTCTCTCATTTCTTAAGCTCAAGTGAGCAACTAAAGAAGAAGGAGGACGAGGTGAAGAAGTGGACATGAGCAACTCAAGAAAGAATGAGAGAGTGAATGAAGAAGAAAATAGCATGTAGAAAAGAATGGCTTTCAATTATTTTGCAACCATACAAAAATCAAGCATAACATTTTCCATATAAAAAAATAAAGCTCATTCCCCTTTACATACCTCCAACCATGCTCATGCCATCCCACCCTCCACCTCATTTGCAAATGATTTTCTAAAAGGAAAAATCATAGAGTGAGGTGTCCATCTTCTAAAAGATATTCCGTAGAAATACGGAATACAACCCGGTATACGTATCGAAATACATATACGCGTATCCGAATAAAAATATGAATAGCTAAGAGAGAAAATGAATAGTGAACAATAATATTAGAATACATAATTTTAAAATATATATGTAAATTATTAAATCAAAACTTGATTTAATAATCCGGCTTAATCCTAAGCCGATGGCTTTATCAACCGTCAAATTAAAATCCGTGTAGCCTGTACACATATTTATTCAGACACCTGTATGTACCAACGTACGTCATCTACGTCATATCGCCTGAACCGGGAAAATACCCTGTGTGGGACTCTAAAGACTCGTCAATACGCTGGCAGTAGGTTTAACCTCAAGCACATCAGTGGTACTAGCCGTATGTAACGGCTACCCAGGTATTGAGCGAAAGGAAAGCCAACGAGCAAACTCATCCATACCCCTACTGAGCATGTCTTTGACAATCTCCGTACAGTCCGGTCTGTTCGTCTAAGAGTATTGCATATCGGGTCTAGGGATGGATAAACTCAGACCCCTAATAATGCGATATTTCGTGTCGGTGTGAAGCCCATCACCCACTAAAAAACTACTGATCCAAATCAGTAATTCTCGTCCACCTTGGACAAGGATTCTGGTGATGGACACCCGTGCACAGTGCGACATCTACCCCTAATACATACCGGGAGAGATGAATCCCCGATGGTCCGCTCACTGCCTTCATGTGGCTCGGGACTATACCTAACTAAAACCTGTTTGCATGACTCCTTTGAGCCGTAATAGGGTAGTTATCAAAGCACAGTAGGAACTCACACGAGGAAAATGACGATCTCGGGTCGATGGACTAACCTGTACTCATGTCACCTGAGAACTGCTATCTGACAATAGATATAATACCATCTAGCATGTTCCCGGCGAGTCCGTCTAGTGTAACTCATAACCCAATGAGCACCTATATACTATCTTAGGTGACTAATTGACACCAATGACTTGTGAGACCGACCACCTCCCTCGTTGAGGTCTCCAAAAGTATACACTAGTCAGCTCCGGAGTATCGATGCCCAGTCTCGATACTCTCTCGACTAAGGACATTTAAGGATGTGCTTATGGACCACCCAGCTCCCACGTATATGATCTCCATCATAATACTGGTAGTCAAGCAAGAATTCTATGGGCTTTATCAACATGTAATAGTGATCTGTAATACCACATAATGCATATACATGATGATAAAGACAAACCAGATAGCATATTATCATCTTAAGTAAGACTGTTCTAACCGTATAGGTCCTCCCTCAATCATCATAATCGCCTGGCTGTGATAACAATAATTGCATTGAGGGCACTATAGCCAACAATCTCTCACTTGCACTTAAAGCTAATTATTGCGGTGCCGCATACTCACAACCCATGTTATACTAAACACCCAACTTCTCTACTAATCAGTCTCACAAAACTTGTTTGTGAAACTATCGCATTCGAGAAATAGCCTTAGTGAGTGGATCCGCCCCAATACTTCTATCTTTATCTCTCTATATCTCAATTTCGTGGAGAAAGACTATCTTCCGAAATGAGCGATACCTGTCTTAGAATTTGTCTGGATATCTGATGGGACCAAGTTCATAAATGAACTTCAAATCCAATAAGCTTCTTAGACTGTATCATCCACTGAATTTAATCAGTTTCTCTAGCCATGTGATTGATAAGAAATTCTTGATGTGTATAATGAGAAAAATTGTATAGAAATCACAACCAAAAATTATTTGACCGCAATCAACTACGGCGTCGGATGTAAATTGTTAGTGAGTGCGGATCGTCCACAGGGAAAGTGTAATCGTTCGTCTTTTGAATTAGATGAGTCAAAACTTTAAAGAAAACAAAACAAAACAATTCATGATTTATAGTTGAAGTTCAAGAATTAGAAAATCTAGATCTAATAACAAGAAAAGATAGAATCAAGAATTGATAGTTTGATGATTTTTCCAACCAAATATCAAGAATCGAAATGAGGCTCGTAGGAATCGATCGGATCTATAGATGTGATGTAATCTTACAATTACGTATTCTTATTCTTCTATGAATTGATACTAGATCGATGATGATCGATAAGAATTAGGGATTTCTAGTGAAACTAGGGTTTCATCTTATCCCTTGTTCTTTCGTCGATAACATTCACATTCTAGCCTTTAGTAAATTCAAGAAACGATCGTAGATCCCTAATTTTGAGCGATAACAATCAAGAAAGCATCGCAACAAAACTAGGTCATCGATTCTTGAACTTGCTAGGGTTTACAAAACTCATAGGACTTAAAAATCGTATTAAGATTTGTTACATCATCATTCTATTGATCGTCTCGACTCCTTTACGAGCGGAGTTTTACTCAAACATCATCACAAGAACTATAATCATAAATTGAGATCGAATCATGATGCAAGAATTTAAAGAAAGCAAGATTAAAGAAATTCACCTTTTATTTATATCAACAATTTCGTTACAATCGCTCAAGAACTACAAGAGGAAGAACTCGATCGTCGATTTGGTTTCGCTCGGCTCCGTGAGTCGCGGATCGGCTTGGATCACTTGCTCGGTTGGAGATCGGCTCCGCTCCTAAAAGGTTGAAGGGCTTCTCGCTTGATTTGGTACTCAAGATCTTGAATTTGGAGTGGAATTAGGGTTAGGGTTTCGCACAAGCCTTGTCACTAGACTTGTGGAAGAAGATGAAGAATTGAAGAAGACTAAAGATTAATGAAGAATTAGCTAACTAAAGAACAACCTCAACCCTTAGATCTAGGTTCCTATTTATAGCCATCTAAACCCTAAATCTATGATTTGAATTTTAAGTTTCCCTCCAAAAGTTTGTTGAGGAAATTTGAATTTCCCTCCAAAAGGTTGTTGAGGAGAAACTTCTAGATGTGATTAGTTAGGAGGGAGCTTCTAGAAGAGGTTAGTTAGGAGCTTAATTAGGATTAGCATGCTTAATGATCTTTGCTGATCTGGCAGAAGCTTCGAGAGAATTCTGGAATTTGACATATCATTCTGAGCTGTGGCCACTGAGATAAGAATAACGCACTAAAAATGGCATGATGATCTGACCAAACCGCTGCGGAACCGCGGCGCAATCCGGATCCCGCCGCGGTTCCGCGGCGCTTTAGAGGCTTTAGGGCTTGCAACTTTTGGTGATGATTTGGGCTGACTTGTGGGCCTTTCTTTGATATGTTGATTTTTATATTTCCTTTTGAATTGCTACCAGATCTGAAATCATTGAGTTGGCGTATTTTTGATCAGCTCTTTTGGCTTTGCTCCTGCAATTTCCTGCACAAATCTCGACACAAGTGTTGCGCAAATACAGAGATGATGCGATGCCATGAAATGCGGTCAATTTCCCTTAAAGTGCTGGTTTAAAAGTCTAACACATGAAATCTGATATTTAATGACTGATTTGCTAATATGTGAAATATGAATACCGAACACTTCTAAATGAGTGCAAATGATAGGGAAATTGCCGTGTTAAAAATATATTATTTTCGACTGATCAAATTCCCCCAAACTTATTTTCGATCGTCTCGAGCGAATTGTTTTATTAAAAAGAGAAGGAGAAAATAAAGAATGAGAAAAACTAACTAGCACACTTTCGTAGGCAACACGATTGCACTGAGCACGTGCAACAAGCCTTTAAACCTCTAGGTGTCCCTAGTAGGAGGAGTGTTGTCTCCTGAGGGTTTTCAGCGGCTTGCACCCACAAAATCCAATAATAAAAGAAAGATCATGAATATTACATTTAAAGACAAGAATTGTAAAAGAAAAGCTTTGAAAATTAGGGTTTCCAACTAAGCTAGCTTTTCGGTTGTCATGAGCCCTATCTTAATGGTCATGAAAAGATGTTAGAAATCACGTCCTCCCTCAATAAAACATCGTCTTATTTTTCATTCCTATCTTTCTTCCAAACATCGATCATATAACCCTGCGTGTGTGTAAAGGACATCCCTACACCCGGAGAATTCAATTCAAGCTATCATACTCTTGCCCATCAGCCTCAGTACTTTTTAATAAATGAATATTTAGATGAGATTGCTCACACACTTTCATACGACCGTTAATACTTCTTGAGGTACTAACCGACCGATTACTCATGTGTTTGCTTATTTGGTGTATTTTCCTCGTCTTGCACCACCTTAGGCATAGCAGTGACTCCCAGACCAGTTGGCCTTAGGGCACTAGGTGAAGAGGCACCCTCGCTATATATTTTTTATTGTCCTTGGTGATAACAAACCAGTGTCCATTTTTCTCACCACTTTATATTTTCTTCATTTTTTTTTATTTTTATTTCCTTCATACTTTTGGCTTTAAGACAAGAGCATTTCAAGGTATCCTCTACTATCCCAGGCTTTAAGACGTGTGTAAGTGCGAATAGCAGGGTATCAACGTTCAAAATGTTTGGCTTTCCAGAATAGAAACTATTTTTCAGACTTAGTTTTATCCTCAGATTAGTGACGTCATTCATCTTACTAACCCTTGGGACAACGGCTCATAACTACTTATTACTAGTTCGTATAAGAAAACTTCTAATTTTCTTAGTTTTCTTAAATTTTTCTAATCTCATGGATGTAATTTTTCACTATCTAATCTTTTATTATCTTATTTATGTACAAAAATATTTTTATCTTTTGAAAATTTTTAAATTTTTATAGGTTTTCGAAAATGTTTTGTGCTTATGCAAATGATATGCAAATGATGCAAAAATAAGCACAAACCTCCCCCAAACTTGTTTTCAACAGTGTCCTCGCTGTTGCCTTCTGCTAATTCTCGAAAAACCTGTAAGCTTGGGAGGAATTTATTAGTGGGGGCAAAATATTTAAGTGAAGAACATCCCCCAAACTTATTTTTGGCTCAACATTTTGTAAAAATTTTCTTTTCAAGAGCCAGAAAAATGCCCCCCCCAAACTTAAGTTATGCAATGTTAAACTTTGACAATCACATGAGGGGGTAAAAAATTAGTGGTCGATGCCAAGCTTTGCAAAGACCAAACGTTAACACCAACCATTCAAAAATTTTATCAATGCAGTGCTCTGGTTAGTGGAAGAAGAAGTGGGGAAAGGGTAAGGGGTGGAATAGAATGTGTGTGCGTCTCATTTTGGAAAGACGATGCAGTGAATGTGATGGATTACTCGCATTCTTTTTACAGTCCAAATGAAGGGGTGGAGGTTCAATTTCATTGATTGGGAGATGATTCATCTCAACACCCGTGTCATTCAAAAATGCGAGTTCATCAGCGAAGATCTCCTCAAAAGTTCCATCAATACCCCGATGAATAACGTCATCACAAAGTGCGGGGTGATCTTCAGACTCTAAAAGCAGTTCATAATCGGTGTCAGTTGTTGACCCGGACATCTCGGTGGAAGAGTCCGTATGTGTATGATACATAGTTGGGTCAAACAATAACATATGAAAAGAGTCAAGATCGGTATCATGAAGCGGATCAAATTCGCTGCTGTCGACATCCATTAAGTCGACAGAACAGACCTGAGCAGTAGGTTCGGAGGGTACATTTTCCAACTTGTAAATATTCAGCTCTATTGACCTATTCCCGAAAGATAGGGTCATAGAACCGTTACGACAGTTGATTATTGCATTGGAAGTGGCCAAAAAGGGGCGACGTAAAATCATCGGAATTTGATTCCGTGGGTTCGCTACAGGCTGTATATCAATTACAATAAAGTCCACAGGGAATATGAATTCCCCGATTTTTATTAACACATCCTCCAGTTCACCCCTAGGTTTGGTGATTGATCGGTCAGCCATCTGAAGAGTTATGTTCGAAGGGTTTAACACTCCGATACCTAGTTGCTCATAAACAGAATATGGAAGCAAGTTAACACTAGCGCCAAGGTCTAGTAGAGCACGGTTAATATGTTTTTCCCCGATTGAAATGGAAATAGTAGGATATCCAGGATCCTTACGTTTCCTCGATAATTGTTGGGGAAAGGCTGTGTCTACTGTCTTTTTCATGAAAATCTTCTTAGGCACTTGAGTCTTCATCTTCTTAGTGCACAAGTTCTTAAGAGTTTTCGCATAGGACGGAACTTGTTGGATGGCATCTAGGAGAGGGATGTTGGTGTTAACTTGCTTAAAAATGTTCATAATCTTCTCCATATGTGGACTCGGTGTGTTTGCCCTTAACCGATTAGGGTAAGGTGCTTTAGCAATAAGCGCTGGGTCCATCATAGGAGAAGGAAGTGGGTGTGGAACCGATCCCAGAATAGAAGTGGGGATCGTCCGTGGAGGAGTAAAAGAGGTGGGCTGAAGTGGCGAGCCTTTTGGGAAACGAAAAATAGGCTCGGAAGAAGGTGGTGGGGTAGAAGAACTGGGGTTAGAATTAGAAGTAGAAGTGGAAGGAAAGATCTCAGCCGGGGTGTTATTGATTGATTTATCAGTGTCATCAATCTCTTCCCCAACATGATTGTCAAGCACTCTTCCAGATCTCAACGTGATTGCATCCACATGATGTGAATAGCTAGGATTAGGTAAAGGTTGAGCTGGAAGTTTCCCTTTCTCTCTTGCACGCATTTCGGCTTTTAGTTGTGCAATTTGTTCTTCCATCGATTTGATATTCTCATTTTGAGAGACAATGATCTTTATCACATTCTCGACGGAAGATTGCAAACTTGCCGTCCCTTGGATGGATTGTTTCATGAAAGTATCCAAGGTTTGTGCTAGTGCAGAGGTATTATCTGTACCGGTCAATTGCAAAGGACTAGACGGTGCAAAAGTGTTGACCGGATTTTGAAAGTTTTGTTCTTGGAAGGGGTGCTGACTCAATTGAAGTGGTGGCTGCTGCTGTGGTGGGGGGACCCTTTGGAAATTGTGTTGGGTTGGAACCGTGTTTTGAGATTGTGATTGGTTCCAAGCAAAGTTAGGGTGATTCCTCTAACCCTGATCATATATGGAGGAAGATGGATCGTTTCTAGGTCTTTGAAATGCGGCATTGGTATGCTCATGACCTAGAAACGGACATTCTTCCGTCAAGTGAGACGGATCAGAACAGCAGCCACATACAGTTTTGGAGAGTGACATTTGATTTAGGGTGGCGGCTAAAAATTTGTTTTCCATAGCATCGAATTTCTTGTGTAAAGCTGAAATTTCAGCTCTAATTCCTATGGAAATATCATTGCCATCCCTAGTCGATTGACTCACACCCTCCCACTGTAACGATTTTTCAGCGAAATCTTCTAGGAATTTCCAGGCTTCCCTATCATCTTTAATCATGAAGTTGCCTTGACACATGGATTCAAGGGTCTGTCTTGTGTTAGGATTAATGCCCTCATAAATGATTCGGCACAGTTCCCAACTGGGGATGCCGTAATGTGGACATTGGACTAACAGATCCTTGAAACGTTCAAGACACTTTGAAAATGTTTCATTTGGAAGCTGGGTGAATTGATAGATTTCGCTACGGACTCGAGCTGTCTTTTGATGTGGGTAGAATTTCTTAAGGAATGCTTTGACGAATTCGTCCCAATTTGAAATGGAATGTGCGGTAGTGTTATATAGCCACTTCTCGGCTAAATCGCACAAAGTGAATGGGAGAAGACGAAGACGGAAAGCATCCACAGAAAGCTGTGAGGTACCCATCATTGCGCATACATTTTCAAATTTCGTGATAAACACGTATGCGTCTTCAGACTCGAGACCGTGAAATTTTGGTAGAAGGTTGATGTATTGGGGTTTTATTTGAAAGTTTTCCCCGTTGGCTGGTGGAATGGAAAGACAGGTGGAAAGGGAACCTCGTGTTGGATAGCACCTCTCTTGGAGAGAGATGCGGGGTGGATTCTGCGCACCAACGGACGGCGGCAGGGTAGCGGAAAAGAAGTTCGATGGAGATGGATCCATCAAAGTGGGTGTGGTGGTGGGTAAAAGAAAGGTAAGTGTAGAAATACTGACTTTTGGGTCGATCGGGGGACGCGGACTAACAGGCACTAGAATCCCGTTGTCCAGCCTATCTTGCACTAAAAAGGGTTAGTACAAGTGGCAGCGTGAATTTATAATTAGGGGAATGAATGAATGAATGCGGTGTTTGTTTTGAAAATTGGACGGATTTTTTAAAAAATGATGCAACACAACAAATGCAACACACAAAACCCTAAAATCCAGTGGTCACCTAGGTCCGGCTCTAGACCGCTCCTAACTGCCAAAAGACAAGTCGCAGGATAGATCCTCCACTGCCTCTTTATCCCCCTGTGGCCAGGTAAGTGCCAGGTAAGTGGGAAGGTACTCCACTACGTAAGTAGTGGGCCTAATTAATAACCACTAGCCTTCGACACACTTGCCTTAGACACCACAAGAAAACGCGGATAAGAAATGAATTACCCATAACCTTCTTCTGTCCTAAGTGAGCGCGACGATCCTTAGAGTCATCTCTAGATATTTTTTTAGTTAATGAGGGTCAATGCGGATGCAAATTTTGCGATTTTCGGGGCCTAGGAAGGGTAATGAACTCCCCACCTAATCTGGATTTGGTCTTTGCCCCTTAATATCCGTATTAATATGCAAACAACCAAAAAATCAAAACACGCACAAATTTTTATTTTGCTTTTGCGGCGCTGCGATTATTTGCAAAGAAACCTGCAGAAATTTGTTAGTTGGAGCCAAAAAGAGGAGAGAGAAGAAGGATAGAATGTACCTGAGGAAAATTTTTACAGAGATCACTCTATAAAGCCGCGGTTCCGCTGCAATTCATGGCTAATGCCGCCCTTCCGCGGTCGTTTCAAAGGAACACTGCATAAAATTTTTAGAGAATGTCCCTGTTCACTTCCCTTGTCTTTTGGAATACTCCAAAAATTATTCCAATTTCACAGCAAGCTCCAGATTTTCTCGCAATAAACCACAACAAATCGTTTAAGGTTTGTGCGAATTTTGATCTAAAAATTATAATGGAATAAATTTTTCAACTCAAATTTCAAAATACGAACAATTAGCGCACTATCCCCGGCAACGGCGCCATTTGATTGATAAGAAATTCTTGATGTGTATAATGAGAAAAATTGTATAGAAATCATAACCAAAAATTATTTGACCGCAATCAACTGCGGTGTCGGATGTAGATTGTTAGTGAGTGTGGATCGTCCACATGGAAAGTGTAATCGTTCGTCTTTTGAATTAGATGAGTCGAAACTTTAAAGAAAACAAAACAAAACAATTCATGATTTATAGTTGAAGTTCAAAAATTAGAAAATCTAGATCTAATAACAAGAAAAGATAAATCAAGAATTGATAGTTTGATAATTTTTCCAACCAAATATCAAGAATCGAAATGAGGCTCGTAGGAATCGATCGGATCTATAGATGTGATATAATCTTACAATTACGTATTCTTATCCTTCGATGAATTGATATTAGATCGATGATGATCGACAAGAATTAGGGATTTCTAGTGAAACTAGGGTTTCATCTTATCCTTTGTTCTTTCGTCGATAACATTCACATTCTAGCTTCTAGTAAATTCAAGAAACGATCGTAGATCCCTAATTTTGAGCGATAACAATCAAGAAAGTATCGCAACGAAACTAGGTCATCGATTCTTGAACTTGCTAGGGTTTACAAAACTCGTAGGACTTAAAAATCGTATTAAGATTTGTTACATCATCATTCTATTGATCGTCTCGACTCCTTTACGAGCGGAGTTTTACTCAAACATCATCACAAGAACTACAATCATAAATTGAGATCGAATCATGATGCAAGAATTTAAAGAAAGCAAGATTAAAGAAATTCACCTTTTATTTATATCAACAATTTCGTTACAATCGCTCAAGAACTACAAGAGGAAGAACTCAATCGTCGATTTGGCTTCGCTCGGCTCCGTGAGTCGCGGATCGGCTTAGATCACTTGCTCGGTTGGAGATCGGCTCCGCTCCTAAAAGGTTGAAGGGCTTCTCGCTTGATTTGGTACTCAAGATCTTGAATTTGGGGTGGAATTAGGGTTAGGGTTTCGCACAAGCCTTGTCACTAGACTTGTGGAAGAAGATGAAGAATTGAAGAAGACTAAAGATTAATGAAGAATTAGCTAACTAAAGAACAACCTCAACCCTTAGATCTAGGTTCCTATTTATAGCCATCTAAACCCTAGATCTAGGATTTGAATTTTAAGTTTCCCTCCAAAAGTTTGTTGAGGAAATTTGAATTTCCTTCCAAAAGGTTGTTGAAGAGAAGCTTCTAGATGTGATTAGTTAGGAGGGAGCTTCTAGAAGAGGTTAGTTAGGAGCTTAATTAGGATTAGCATGCTTAATGATCTTTGCTGATCTGGCAGAAGTTTCGAGAGAATTCTGGAATTTGACATATCATTCTGAGCTGTGGCCACTGAGATAAGAATAACGCACTAAAAATGGCATGATGATCTGACCAAACCGCCGCGGAACCGCGGCACTATCCGGCTCCCGCCGCAGTTCCGCGGCACTTTAGAGGCTTTAGGGCTTGCAACTTTTGGTGATGATTTGGGCTGACTTGTGGGCCTTTCTTTGATATGTTGATTTTTATATTTCCTTTTGAATTGCTACCAGATCTAAAATCATTGAGTTGGCGTATTTTTGATCAGCTCTTTTGGCTTTGCTCCTGCAATTTCCTGCACAAATCTCGACACAAGTGTTGCGCAAATACAGAGATGATGCGATGCCATGAAATGCGGTCAATTTCCCTTAAAGTGCCGGTTTAAAAGTCTAACACATGAAATCTGATATTTAACGACTGATTTGCTAATATGTGAAATATGAATACCGAACACTTCTAAATGAGTGCAAATGATAGGGAAATTGCCGTGTTAAAAATACATTACTTTCGACTGATCACCATGCATTCCTAAGTATCCGCTTGGACCCCGTGTCTAACATATTGCCCCTCAGAAGAATATAAACTTTAACTCTGACAGTCACTCTGTCATCCAGGTCATCTTGAAAGCCTAAAATAATAACCGCCTCCATGAAGGAGGCTGGCGTTACTATATACCAAGAACATCCTCTTAATTTTGTAACTGCTTCCCAATGTTTCTCCAGGATTGGATTAATATATGTTTATTGCAGCTAGTGCAAGAACAATATCTGGTGCGGTACTTACATTTCATGATTGACTCAATTGCCTAAGCAAATGATATGTCAATCATGAAAATCCCCCTCCTCATTAGTTTAGAAGACATCTCTTTAAAGAGGGTGACTCCATCCCCTGCGGGTACACCACCACGCCAAGAGTCGTCCATTCTAAAACACTTTTGAATAGTGTCAAAGTACCCGAATTGGGACACTTCCCAAATCTAGATCTAAAACCATAGATCTAATCACTAGAATCCCTAATATTTTTTCCAGATCCTATGTGGAGAAAACACCTTTTGACAACCACAGTATAACCGATCGTAGTATAGAAACATCACTTCATATCAGGAGTACGTCATCCAAATACCATGATATGACTCCATACTACCTTCTTACCAGGTCCATCTGTTATTCTGATGAAGTCAAACTCTATGACTGACATATCAAAATAAATGATTTATCTCCACTATACTTGTTTTAGTCTATAAATAGACATAAGCTACTGGCCCACCACGCTTCCACTGCTCCCACTGACTACAACAACCCTCTGGCAAAATCATATACACGTGCACTTCTAAAGCTAATTTAGAACGACGTTATGGTCATCCACCCGCCAGATCTCATAGTCTAGGACAGCAGTAGTGGCAAGTTTGGATCATCAAAACCTCCATGTCACCGTCTTTGAGAAGACCGAAATACCTCTCGGGTGGCTAAGGTTACCCACCAAATCTGCGAAGTGGATAATGGATTGTCGAATCCAATTGAATTTTTAGGTTCTACTAAATTTTCAGTAACCGTTTGTGGTTCTGAAATCACTTCCAGTTCTACCATACTCGCACTAATGTTTTCTGAAAAGAATTCATTTTACTAAAATGGATAGCGAGTCAAGAACAATATAACTATTGATCCTCCAAATGGTAGAATGTTAACCCTCGTCAAAGCCCGGAATAACCCACAAACTGCCATTACTGAAACATGCCTTGAGTTTATCCGAATTCTGGTTTTAAGTATAAGCCGGACAACTCCTTATACCTTAACATCGTTAAGTTATGAATCCATTCTATATCCAATATAGAAACAAAGCACTAATTTAATTGGAACCAGATTCAAAAAACATGGAGATGTTTCCAGTGCGTATCGACTAAATAGAAGAAGGTCATGCAGCATTACTCATCAAGGAGCGCACCCACGGATGAGTAACCTGATAGAGAAGAAAGTTCTCAAATATATTACTTATGATAGAATACCTAGCATAAATATCTATATCTTTGATCGCCTCGAAGAATCCTGACACTTCTAACACGTGGTTCTCTACTTTATTCTTATACCTATAACTTCTCAAAATTTGGATCATGTATTTCAACGAAATGTATGTCTAAAACCAGAGAAGTCATAAGTAAACGGAATATAGTATGGGTACCAACCTTTTTTGTCATAATGGACATCGAACAACATACAATACTTTGTATAAGTCTTCTGAGTATAATAACTCGAACCCTGTGTGTCGCAGGTTGAAAACTGTACTATGGTTAAGAAGAATTACACCGTTATTGAATACACCTTACCTAATCATCAACTGATAAAAGTAAATATTTTAAACATAATTTCAAAAATTTATATCTCACTTTATAAAATAAACGTACAGATATATCATTTTGAAATTGGTGCATAATAACGGATATTCAAAACCAAATATTTGCCATTAGGCAAAACCTAGGTGACTTCCTCAAATATCACTAATTACAAAGAATTCTAATATTGAGGATCTAATCATCCAATTCCCAATATTCTACTCCTACTTAGTATCTGTAACGCCATACAGATGTGAGAATCATGTCCGGTAAATACATACTCTGGAGTCAAAATCTAATTAGGAAAGAAGTTTTCAATTAACACCGCACAGGGAAACTAAAAATGTTTTGAGGGGGTTGGCCGGGTATTCCTAATAATGCCTTTTTCACTATCCAGATTCATAACAGTGGTCGCAATTTTCGTTGCCCTCACTCCAATCCCTGTATATGTCTTTACTTCTTACTTTCTGTACACTATACTTAAGCTAATTAGTTTTTTTCTTCCTTACCTTTCGACGCTTGCATAAGATTTGGAAGAAGACTTTCAAGAAGCGTAATAGGTGTACTCTCCTAATACTAGGAGCTCTCGCAATTTAAGAGAAGGTAAAGAGAAAAGAAAATCAAACAATCATATTCAATTTCCCCATAACCGGAATCCGTCCTCGAACTGAAACAAGTTTCTTCGAGTCCGTATATAACTATATGATGGCATACCCAAGCAATATGGATTTTCGTAGTGATACAGAGTGTTCTGTAGAAATGCAAAGGGGAAGTAGGAGTGGTAGGGATATTTGCGATTTTGTCATGAATCATGACAATCCAAAAGCCAAAGTGTGTAAGAAGGTTCGGTTAACTTGGTTTATGAGTTTTAGTTTAAGGTCAAGTCATGATCAATGCAAAAGGGAGAGAAAAAGAAAAGAAACACTCAGCGTGTACTCTAACCTAAATTAGATTGGTTAATCATTTTATCTAATAAGGATGCCTCCCACTGTTTCCTCGAATTCTCCTTCAAACCCTAAAAGAAGAATTAGTCAAGATCATCTGAAAATCACCCGAGGAGTAACACCTACCCATCAGTGGAAATCGGGACCCAACTATCATCGCGTGATAATCTGACGAAAGCCACTCAAGTCACCACACTCCAGAAGGTATGTGCATGCCTGGCAAGTTTTCTTTATATTTGAAACTCCCGATATGGTTTTTGCCCCTACGACCCAAGTGATCTTGACAATGCTAACATATCAAAGAGTCCTAGTCAATTTCAACCCTTCATTATCTTGATTGCATTAAACCCATCAGTACAAGTTTTTGACAATGCCAACATGACCGTACGACTATCCTAACCAATCACATCTAATACAACAAACAAGCAATACTCAGCTACCGCACACTACGCCTTGATAATGCCAACATACGCAGCACGAATACTGAGCACTACTCGTAGGAAATGATGGAGGTCTACGGCTGGTTTTTGGCGAAAAACCTTTAATGTAATGAACTTGATATCGTTGAAGGAACCCGAGAAGTTTTGAAAAGGAGTAGTTTAGGCTCCGCATTTTTAAAATGAGTGGTTTTGTAGAAAACCGAGTAGTTTATAGTCACGTAAAGTTTTGCCAAAGAGGTCACTCCCTATGAAGGGATTTAGGCTCTTTCCTCATCATATGAGGTTCAGGATATTCCTAACTGAATACCTCGACGCAAAGGAAAAAGAAACGTCTATAGTTTTCAAAACTTGGTTCCAACAACATCATATAGATTTGTTTTACTTGCATTAATCAGATTTAATGCAGTCCCATCAATTAAACATATCATGTCAGAAAGAAATGAAAATAGGCAAGCACATATATACCATCCGCATTCGCCACAGAGTCCCGGGTCTTCACCGTAAGGTTACTTAACTTATGGAAGGGCGGGGACAGGAATAGTGCGGATGCAAAACATATATAGCGTCTACTATATATATATATATATATATATATATATATATATATATATATATATATATATATATATATAATATTCAAACATTCGTCCCACGCATGATATCAAGTAACATCACAGAAGCATCACAGCAGAAGCAAACACAGTATGGAAATGCGGATAATCTAGAAAAAGTACACTGGAGCCAATTATGAAATGCAATTTTCCTGTCGTGTGGATAGCCCGTAGTGTCGGATCCTAGACCCCTACGAGTGCGGCAAGCCACCCGCCAATCCCAGAAGCGAGCTAACCTCAATCGATGAAGTGAATGGGCCACCCAGCACTTCCAGAATCCGGTAACTTAGGCACCCCTCCACGGGTCAATCCTATACCCCCTACGAGTGCGGTGAATAGCCCGCTAATTCTAGAGTAAGGCATCCTGATCTCAACGCCATGAGATGGAGACCCGTAGCCTTCTAGAACCCGGGTAATCGAGCACTCCGCCGTGGTAATCCTAGTACATGTAATGAAAAACTGAATATACAACGATGACTACGTCCACAACCTGGACGCGCCCCAAAGAATAATACAAGCTGCGATGATGGCAGTCCACATGTCGGACGCTCATCACACAATATGAATATACATTACATCATAGAGAATTGCATCTAATACTACACACACCGGGCTATCCATCGCGACAAATCCAACATAATCGTAAACAACAAGAAACATTCGTCACAGAATATGCAACTTGCGAGTATCAATTCCGTAATCTCGTCTAATTGATACATATAGAAATTAGACGACGTTTTACCAAACGTTATAATACACACAACCATCATTAAGCCTACAACAATCGAATACCGCCCACAAATAGCCAACACTTCAATTTTTTAAAATGAATAGTGAACAATAATACTAGAATGCATACATTAAATATATATATATATATATATATTATTAAATCAAAACTTGATTTAATAATCCGGCTTAATTCTAAGCCGCTAGTATTATCAACGGTCCAATTAAAGTCCGTATAGCCTATACACATATTTAATTGAACACCTGTATGTACCAACATACGTCATCTACATCATATCGCTTGAACCGGGAAAAGGCTCTGTGTGGGACTCTAAAGACTGGTCAATACGCTGGAAGTAGGTTTAACCACAAGCACATCAGCGGCACTAGCTGTACGTAACGGCTAACCAGGTATTGAGTGAAAGGAAGGCCGACGAGAAAACTCATGTGTACCCCTACTGAGCCTGTCTGTGACAATCTCCGTACAATCTAGTCCGTTCGTCTAAGAGTATCGCACATTGGGTTTAGGGGGTGGATAGAGTCAAACCCCTAATAACGCGATATTTCGTGTCGGTGTGAAGCTCATCACCCACTAAGAAACTATTGATCCAGATCAGTAATTCTCGTCCTCCTTGGCCAAGGATTTCTAGTGATGGTTACTCGTGCACAATGCGACATCTACCCCCAATACTGGGAGAGACGAATCCCCGACGATCCTCTCACTGCCTTCATGTGGCTCGGGACTGTACCCAACTAAAACCTGTTTGCATGACTTCTTTGAGACATGGTAGGGTACTAATCAAAGCACAGTGGGAACTCAGACGAGACAAATGACAATTTCAGGTCGACAGACTAACATGTACTCATGTCACCTGAGAACTGCTATCTAACAATAAGTTTAATACCATCTAGCATTTCCCGGCGAGTCCGTCCAGTGTAACTCATAACCCAATGAGCACATGTATACTATCTTAGGTGACTAACTGATACCAATAGCTTATGAGACCGGCCACTGCCCCTCGTCGGGGTCTCGAAAAGTATACACTAGTCTCTGAAGTATCGATACCCAGTCTCGATACTCTCTCGACTAGGGACATTTAAGAATGTGCTTATAGACCACCCAACTCCCACGTATAGGATTGCCATCACAATGCTGGTATTCAAGTAAGAATCTTATGGGCTCTATCAATATATAGTAGTGATCTATAATACAATATAATGCATGTACATGATGATAAAGACAAACCAGTGTTAGTTATATGTATGCCCTAGAGGCCATTGCTACACATAGGATGTATATTGTAGTGGATGCTGGGACATATATAGGGAGGACTTTCTTGCTCGACATGATAGTATGCTATCTGGTTGAACTTTACCTTAACGTGTACACTGATTGTCTCTCTGTTACATGTTGGTAAAGCCCTTAGGATGTGTACTTGACTATCTGGACTATGATGCAGATCATACTAGTGGGGACAGATAGTCTATAAGTACATCCTTCAAAGTCCCTAGTCGTGGGTGTATCGAGACGGGGCATCGATATACCAGAGTAGACTAGCGTATACCTTCTCGACCCATACAGATAGGCGATGAATGATCCCATATCCATTGGTGTTTGACATCAGAGATGATATACGGGTGCTCAGTAGAGACTGGGTACACTGGACGGACTCGCCGAGAACTCCCAGATGGTATTATACCTTACGTCAGATGGCAGTTCTCTGGTGACACTGGTACAGAGTAGTCTGTTGACCCGAGATCGTCATAGAGTCTTGTGTGGTTCCCACTGTGCTTTGATTTCCATCATACCACGTCCAAGAGGGCGTGCAAAACGGTGGTTTTTGGGTACAGTCCCGAGTCACATGGAGGCAATGAGCGATAGGATGGGATTCGTCTCTCCCGGTATAGGGAGTTGATGTTGTGCTGTGTTCGATTGGCTATAACAGGAAATCCCTGGCCAGGGTTGCTGAGATTTACTGGTAAGTGTTACCAGTAGTTTCTCGAATTGTTATAGACCTCATATCGACACGACTTATCGAGCTATTGGGGTCTGACGTTTACCACCCCTAGGCAAGATATGCGACATATCAGACGATCAGACCGGACTGTACGGTAGTGTTACTGGTTGGATTCACTGGAGTGTGAGCGGGCTTGCTCGTCGATCTTCAGATCGCTCAATACCCGGGTGGCCGTTACGTTTAGCAGACCGCTTGCGGCTTGTGGGTGTTTGATATGATCATCGCCTGCTGCCGGCGTATTGACGAGTCTTTAGAGTCCTACACAGAGGTTTCCTGGCTCAAGCGAAACGAAATAGGAGCGCATATGAGATATGTGCGGGACCGAGAATAATGCGTGTATGTGATACCGTATTCTATTCTCACGATGAATGTGTCGACTGGTTGTATGCGATATAACCTAGTTATCGATTCAAGCATTGATTCGATAAACCGATACATAGGATACTAGTCGGTTATATGCGATATGACCGGATCATTGAATCAAGTGTTGATTTAATGATTTAATGCATAATTATATATTTGATATATTACTTTGCACTAACTAGTATTGGTTCACTTTAAACGGATTTTCTCACTTGGTTTGTGCGCATTGCATATGCGATATGATTTTGTGCACTTGCTTGTATCATGTTTGATGATACATGCCTTTTGGTTAAATGTAAAGAATTAAACCTTGGTTAATGAAATGGTTAGGGTTTACTTTTTCCTTATTCATTTTATTCATTTATTTATTCTTTTGGAAAAAGAAAAGCAAATGAGAAAATGGTGGCTTGTTTTGTTTTGTTCATGAAGCTTCATGAAGACTTTGACCAAGTGACCATTTTGTCTCATGCTTAACCCTAACCATTCCATTCAACCATGATTAACTCTCTACACATTACCATGGTTACATTATGATAAGTATTATTATTATTTCCTTTTTGAAAAGAAGATATCATAATATTCATCTTCTTCTTCTTCATCTTCTTCACTTGAAGAAGCTTGCTTCATCAATGGTGATTGATGAAAACAAGTGAGAAATCCAATTCTAAAGTCTACCCACTTCCTATTTCTTCATCCTCTACCTCTTGCCAAGTAGTATAGGGTGTTTCCTTCACAAGTTTTCATGGCTTGGTGAAGGTGGAGCTTGATCTAGCGATGCTTCGACGTAGATCATCTTCGGCATGGACATCGACGACCTAGCTCGCCTATTCTCCGATGAAGCCGACGCTAGAGCCCGGGATTTGTTTTGGACAGCGAGAGGACTTCATTGCGGAGCTATGGAGGTGGAGCACCGGATCTACAAAGGTTGTATTTCCGTTTAAACTTTAGTTAAGTGTTAACTAGTTTATAGTTTCGCCTAGACATCTAGCTAACGATCCGTAGTCTAGGGTTTCTCGGCACCGTATTTTTTGAAATTGGCATGGTTGATGCCTTGGGAGACCTCATTACGGTGCCTAGGAACCCTACAGTGGTATCAGAGCCTAGCTAGAGCCTTAGGCGATGCGTAGACGGAGTTAGAAGTCCGATCGACCCGAAACCCCGACTTGAAAGTGCTCTCTGGACATTTTCTGTTTTCGTGGATTTTTGAGAATTAAAAATATGCAGAAAAATCAGCAGGAAATTCTAAGAATTACGGTGCAAAAAGTAACTAATGATCCCTCAAAAGTGCGGCGGAACCGCGGCATTAGCATGCTAATGCGGCGGTTCCGCGGCCGTTTTGTCTTATTAGGCATTCAATTTTGCACAGTAATTCCTATTTTGCAGTGTTGGTTTTCCTGGGAATTTTTTTTTATCTGAAATCAAGAGTTGAGTTTTTTGGGTTGTATTAGGAGTTCGTACATTCGATCAGATTGTCTAATTTTGTCTATGTGTTTTTCGGATATTTTAGAATATGTTAAAAATTTCGACCGGACATAAATACCCACTTTTTCCCCTGCCGGAAAATTTCCAAGTGTTGGATTTTTCCGTGGTTTAAGGACGTTCTGAGTAGTGCAGGTAACGCGATGGTCCCTCTAGAAGACAACAAACCTTAACTCGATTATGTGACCATCTTGAACTGCCCTTTGAACCTTTGGGTTTGGGGCAGTACGGCGTGCCACATATGAGGCGTTGGCTTGACCCTTCTACGGCTGGACCGTTGGTACTGAGGCATGAAGTGAATGTCTTTGAACTTATTTCATTCGGTTGATCGGGAAAACTTGGGTGTTCGATTGTTCTATCGAAAAGTTTAACATTTTCTATCTTATCCGGAATGTGATACAATAATTGGAATTCACAATAAGTTATGAGATAACTGAATGAATGTTATAAACATAGCACTTTAGTCTCACTTGATCGGTTGCCACGGAATTTTGATGTGATCAAAAGTCCGTCGCAATCACGTAGCGTACGCGGATACTCGCCGGATAAACTTAATAGACAGCCTCACTCCATATCCCCGACCAAGTGACTGTAGGAGAACCCCGTCGCCGAAAGCATCCGTTCCGGTGCTCGCGGCAGCGGTGTTCCGCCTTGGTGCACTTCGTCGGAGGCATCGGGGGTGCGGCCGCCTACTGAAGTTTGCGACGAGTATTCGATCAGCATGTCGGGAATCTTGTTGAATTGCCCGACTTGATATTGAAAAGAGTTTTCGATAATGAGACTAAAATGCGGGGTTTATAATAGTTAGGCATGCGATGTCTAAAGAATTCATTTGGTCAGGCATGCGATGTCTGAGGTGGTTGCGGATTCCAACTGTTGTAGTTTTACACTTTCTTTTCTGTGACCGTAAGTGTAATATGTAATATCGCCGGTTTCGTTGCTATATGTCAACGACAATTGGGATGCGCATATTTACTTACGTTGATGACATGTGATGTTATGTGTTGCTGGATATGTTATATTGGATCGTCGTGTTTGAATAGCCGGGGGGTTTTATGTGAGATGAGTGTTTTTCATTTTCATTGATGTAAAAACTTGTATGTAATATTCTTTTATTGGGGCACTTCCAGGTTGCGGAAGATGTCACCTTTTTGTATATTATTTACTTTTCCGCACTAGGATAGACCCAAGGAGGGGAGCACAAGTAACCGGGTTCTGGAGTCCAGTGGGAGACCAACTCGAGGAGTCGAGTCCGGGTCTCCTTACTCTAGAATCGGTAGGGTTGCTTGCCGCTCTCGTAGGGGTCTAGGGGTGTGGGTTTGGCTATTCATCGCGACCGTGGAATCCGTGTTTTATACTGGCTCGTATTGAAAACACGGACGTCCTAGTATATCCAATATTTCATATGATTCTTCTGCTGCGATATCTGTGATGTGATCATGTGATGTTCTCTGATAGATACTGTATATAGTATATATGATATATTATATTGACGTTACTTATGTTTTACACCCGCGCTAGCCCTGCCCCGCTCTGCCGTTAGTTACCTAACCTAACGGTGCACGAGGGGACATCGAGGCGAATGCGGATGGCATAAGTGTACGTCGTATTTATCTGTGATGTTTAGGTATATAAATGATGGGACTTCATTAATGTGATTAATGAAAGTAAAAGAAACCTAAGATGTTGTAGAATCGAATTTCAAAAATAAAACAGGTAGCTACAGTTCTTGCTTTGCACAGCGGTATATGTGATATATCCTGCACCTTATTCGATGAGGAAAGGACCGAGATCCCTTCACCGGGAGTGACTCCTTTAGCAATAACTGGCAGATGCTACACACTCGGTTTGTCTTCTGATTGCTTTTAAGAGTTTTGCTTTGCACAGTGATATATGTGATATATCCCGCACCTCATTCGACGAGGAAAGGACCGACGATCCCTTCACCAGGAGTGACTCCTTTAGCAAAACTAGAAAAGCCTCAAAAGCACTCCATTTTAAAATCATTTGATTCTACAACGATATCAAGTTCATTACGCAATAGGTTTTCAGAAAAACCTGTCGTAGCCCTCCGTCATTTCAGATAAGTCCTACTTAGTATTCGTGCTACGTTTGTTGACCTCCGTCAAGACGTAGTGTGCGGTAGCTAACTAGTATTTATCTGCTTATGCATATGATGCAGATTGGATTAGGGTAGTCGTGCGGCCTTGTTGACCTCCGTCAAGGGTCGTGCGGGTGGGTTTAATTCGATCAAGAAATGACGGGTTGAACTTGACTAGTAGCCTATGGTTTGTTGACCTCCGTCAAGGTCATAGGGTGCTAGGGGCAAAATATTATCGGGAATTTCAAGTGTTGAAATTTGCAATGAGATTGCATACCTTCTATGAGATAGTTGGATCCCGATACCCGCTGCGAGTAAGAGTTACTCCTGGGAGAGTTTTATACATTACAATTAGCCGATCAAGTAGGTGTCTAGAAAGGTGTTAACGAGGTTACGCCTCTGGGAAAACGAGGTTTACATTAATTAGGTTCGTGCGAAAGCACGGGAGACCTCCCTCAAAGTACCGACACTGGCCTGGCTGAAAGATTGGCGAACTTATAGTGTGTAATTAATCCCGGCTAGTCTTTCCTTTTTGGGTTTGAAGGAAGATTTGATAAAAAGCAGTGGGAGCCATCCTGATTAGATAAAATAATAACCAATCTATTCTTGAAAGAGCGCACGCTGAGTGTTTTCTTCTCTCTCTCTCCAGGTAGCGACCATATCACGCCTTAATCAAGATAATAATACGGAATATTGACCGAACCCGCTTGTTATACTGAGCTGGGGAACGTTGGTCCCGCTCCAACTTATAATTGTTATAAGACAGAGCAGGAAATTGGGGATTACCAGAATTCCCGTGCAGCCCAAACGAAGAGAGTGCATGCTGATGCATCATCTTCGGGTGTGTTCATTACAAAGAACTGTTTCTCTGTATCCTCTACGTCCTGGGTATGTGATACCAGATCAGGATCCCAAATATGTAATCTGTTACATAGGGCTACAGATAGGTAGAGAACTGAGAACGGGTGATAAGTTTCATGAGGCAGAAAACGGGGCAAGAGTTGCAGCCAAGTCTGTCGGTCACTGTCACCCTGTATTACAATACATTGATTCTGAACGAATGTTATTAGATACCGAACCTGATATACAAAATCATATCAGTCTCTTTATTAGTAACGAAATGATAAAATTTTGTATTGTTGGATAATGTTTTGAACATTTCCTATATCAAAGGTTGATCGGTTCAGGCACGTTATCTAAAAGCATTGATGTTCTAAATCAAACTACAGTTCTTAGTATACGGAACACACACAAGAGGAAGAGTTCAGAAATGAACGAATCCTTCTTGAGGCATTGTAGACTAGGTCATATCAATATGACCCGACTAGCTGAAGTTACATTTAGATGCATATTTAAATCAGTTTGAATTTACATCTTGTGAAACTCGCCAGTCATGTCACAAAGATAAGATGACCACAGCTCTGTTTATTGGAAACAGAGAAAGAGTTAGTAAACTCTTGGGATGATACATGTTGATGTATGTAGGTCCCCTGTCTACACATGCCAAGACCGGTTCTTTTACTTCATTACGTTCTCTGATGATCTTTCGAGTTTCAGACCTATGTTCCTGTTGAAACACAAGTCCGAACCTTTTGAGATATTCACAGAATATAAGTAAGAAGTAGAGAACCAAAATACGGGTATAAGTATTATGTCCTATGATGAGATCAAAGAGGAGAATACTTGAGCACGGAAATCCTGGACTATTCTAAAGGAGAACGAGATTCTCCCTCAGCATTACTCCTCCGTATACACCATAGCACGATGGTATATCGGGGTGGAGCAGTCACACCTTATATGATAAGGTGTGCTCTATGATGAGTACTACTGAGTTACCTATTTCCTTTTTGGGGGCAATGCGCTTAAGAAGCTGCATACCTATTGAATAGGGTTCCAATCAAATCAGTTGCCTACCGCTTCATATGTGATATGGAAAGGGAAGAGCCCATATCTTAAGTTGGTTAAGATTTGGGGTTGTCCGACCTATGTCTAAAAGCATAATCCGGACAAGCTCGAGGCAAGATCTGCTATGTAGAACTGGAAATGTTCCAGCTATACAAACTGCAGCTGATGATTTGGTAGAACTAAAGGATTCAATAGTAACCAACGAACCTCAGCCTCTCCGCCGATCTAGTAGGGTTCCTCACCCACCTGAGAGATACTTCGGTTTCTCTATGACAGTGGGAGCGAGGATTGCATCATGAGATGATGACCCAACTAGTTTCGAGCAGGCCATCGAGAGTAGGGACTCTGTAAGAATGGCTGGATGCTTAGCGATCTGAGATGGAATCCATGTACACCAACAAAGTATGGACTTTGGTTGCAATATCTGAAGGGTTAAATCCCCATCAGGAGCAAGTATATCTTGAGAAGATTACTTGGTGTAGATGGAAAAGTTGAGACTTTCAAAGCTAGACTTGTTAAAGCTTTTCGTCATCGACCAGGCGTGGATTATGATGAAACCTTTTTCAAGTGACTATGCTTAAGTCCATCCAGATCCTACTTGCCACGGCTACATACCATGACTACGATATCTGGCGGTTGGGTGCCATGACTGCTTTTCTAAATGATGTTTTAGAAGAGGACGTCTATAAGTACACAGCAGAGGGCTTCGTAAACAGTGGGAGCAGCGGAAACGTGTACAAGATGTTTTATAAGATAAAGCAGGCATCGCGGAGTTGGAACATCTGTTTTGATGGATAAGTCAAAGAGTTTGACATCATCAAAATGGTAGATGAACCTTGTATAAACAAAAAGGTAGTAGGGAGTATGGTGATGATCCTCGTAAAGTACGTGGATGACATACTCTTGATAAGAAAGGAGTTTCCTATGCTATGCTCGGTCAATCTCCGCTTATCACAATGATTCTCCATAAAGGAGCTTGATGATACCTCCTAAATCTTGGGTTTGGATCTATGAGATAGATCTAATTGGATGTTAGGATACTCACTAGTTGTAATGAGATGGTATCAATCGATCCTGGGGAGAATCACTGGAAGGGTTCCAGGGTGATAAAGACGACTGAATGTCAGTCGCAGTCGTTGTCTTTACCCTCAGTAAAGGGACGGTATATTGGAAGAGTTCCAAGCTAGATACCGTGGCATACTAGACGATAAAGGCTCGATACATCGCTACTTAAGATGCTACCAAAGAGGCAGTCTGGATGTATATTTGTTCATGAGATGAACTTAGTTCCTTCCATTGTGTGACAATGGAGTTGTGGCTTATGCCAAGGAACGTCCGTCCCATCAGTGATCCAGACATATTCTAAGGCAGTGTCACCTGATCATGGAGATGCTTGATCTCCAAGGGATCAAGGTTAGGAGAGTAGACTCAGAGGACAACACAGAGGATCCACTCACAAAGGCCTGTTCCCAGAGCAAGATTTTTATGGGATGGTTGAGTATGAGATACTACAACCACTGCTATCAGATGGCCCTAGTGCAAGTGGGAGATTGTTAGTTATATGTATGCCCTAGAGGCCATTGCTACACATAGGATGTATATTGTAGTGGATGCTGGGACATATATAGGGAGGACTTTCTTGCTCGACATGATAGTATGCTATCTGGTTGAACTTTACCTTAACGTGTACACTGATTGTCTCTCTGTTACATGTTGGTAAAGCCCTTAAGATGTGTACTTGACTACCTGGACTATGATGCAGATCATACTAGTGGGGACAGATAGTCTATAAGTACATCCTTCAAAGTCCCTAGTCGTGGGTGTATCGAGACGGGGCATCGATATACCAGAGTAGACTAGCGTATACCTTCTCGACCCATACAGATAGGCGATGAATGATCCCATATCCATTGGTGTTTGACATCAGAGATGATATACGGGTGCTCAGTAGAGACTGGGTACACTGGACGGACTCGCCGAGAACTCCCAGATGGTATTATACCTTACGTCAGATGGCAGTTCTCTGGTGACACTGGTACAGAGTAGTCTGTTGACCCGAGATCGTCATAGAGTCTTGTGTGGTTCCCACTGTGCTTTGATTTCCATCATACCACGTCAAAGAGGGCGTGCAAAACGGTGGTTTTTGGGTACAGTCCCGAGTCACATGGAGGCAATGAGCGATAGGAGGGGATTCGTCTCTCCCGGTATAGGGAGTTGATGTTGTGCTGTGTTCGATTGGCTATAACAGGAAATCCCTGGCCAGGGTTGCTGAGATTTACTGGTAAGTGTTACCAGTAGTTTCTCGAATTGTTATAGACCTCATATCGACACGACTTATCGAGCTATTGGGGTCTGACGTTTACCACCCCTAGGCAAGATATGCGACATATCAGACGATCAGACCGGACTGTACGGTAGTGTTACTGGTTGGATTCACTGGAGTGTGAGCGGGCTTGCTCGTCGATCTTCAGATCGCTCAATACCCGGGTGGCCGTTACGTTTAGCAGACCGCTTGCGGCTTGTGGGTGTTTGATATGATCATCGCCTGCTGCCGGCGTATTGACGAGTCTTTAGAGTCCTACACAGAGGTTTTCTGGCTCAAGCGAAACGAAATAGGAGCGCATATGAGATATGTGCGGGACCGAGAATAATGCGTGTATATGATACCGTATTCTATTCTCACGATGAATGTGTCGACTGGTTGTATGCGATATAACCTAGTTATCGATTCAAGCATTGATTCGATAAACCGATACATAGGATACTAGTCGGTTATATGCGATATGACCGGATCATTGAATCAAGTGTTGATTTAATGATTTAATGCATAATTATATATTTGATATATTACTTTGCACTAACTAGTATTGGTTCACTTTAAACGGATTTTCTCACTTGGTTTGTGCGCATTGCATATGCGATATGATTTTGTGCACTTGCTTGTATCATGTTTGATGATACATGCCTTTTGGTTAAGTGTAAAGAATTAAACCTTGGTTAATGAAATGGTTAGGGTTTACTTTTTCCTTATTCATTTTATTCATTTATTTATTCTTTTGGAAAAAGAAAAGCAAATGAGAAAATGGTGGCTTGTTTTGTTTTGTTCATGAAGCTTCATGAAGACTTTGACCAAGTGACCATTTTGTCTCATGCTTAACCCTAACCATTCCGTTCAACCATGATTAACTCTCTACACATTACCATGGTTACATTATGATAAGTATTATTATTATTTCCTTTTTGAAAAGAAGATATCATAATATTCATCTTCTTCTTCTTCATCTTCTTCACTTGAAGAAGCTTGCTTCATCAATGGTGATTGATGAAAACAAGTGAGAAATCCAATTCTAAAGTCTACCCACTTCCTATTTCTTCATCCTCTACCTCTTGCCAAGTAGTATAGGGTGTTTCCTTCACAAGTTTTCATGGCTTGGTGAAGGTGGAGCTTGATCTAGCGATGCTTCGACGTAGATCATCTTCGGCATGGACATCGACGACCTAGCTCGCCTATTCTCCGATGAAGCCGACGCTAGAGCCCGGGATTTGTTTTGGACAGCGAGAGGACTTCATTGCGGAGCTATGGAGGTGGAGCACCGGATCTACAAAGGTTGTATTTCCGTTTAAACTTTAGTTAAGTGTTAACTAGTTTATAGTTTCGCCTAGACATCTAGCTAACGATCCGTAGTCTAGGGTTTCTCGGCACCGTATTTTTTGAAATTGGCATGGTTGATGCCTTAGGAGACCTCATTAGGGTGCCTAGGAACCCTACAACCAGATAGCATACTATCATCTCGAGTACGACTGTTCTACCCATATAGGTCTTCCCTCAATCATCATAATCGCATGTCTGCGATTACAATAATTGCCTTGAGGAAACTATAGCCAACAGTATCCACACATTTCTTGAGCAATTGGATCAATAAAGTGACCCTTGGAAACTCGCCAACAATAAAGCCTCGTTATTGGTTCACTTACTCCACATCACATGTATTAGCAACCAAACGTCATCCAAATAATACACACTATGGCTTGACAACTCGCTAACAGCCATAGCATAAATATTGGATCCTCTATTTGATTGAAATGGTGGAGGATAACGTATAGTATTGAAAAATACTCTTAACGTTTTTTACTTGATTTAAATTGAAAAACATTTTTAGAAAAAAAAACTATGTTTTTGAGTTATTACTAACTCCCCTATTCATTTTAAAAATTGTTTTTCAATTTTAAGTAGTTTGTTATACTTAACAATCTCATTATTAATTATCTCATCATTTTCTTATTAAAACTTCTTTTAACTGTTTTTATGATCGTTTTATAAAAACTTATTTTAACAAAATCTTGTTTTTGAAAAACGTGTAATGAGAATAAAACGACTTTTAAAGACATCATAGACATACATATCCATAAGAACAATTTCTAAGGCATTACATGCATGTATATCATAAAAATGGGCTTATACTGGAATGGATTAGACGGGTATGATTTATCGTGCTTTAATTCGAGCGATAGAATTAAAATACGATAATTCACTTTAGAGTTTTACATCACTTGTATATAAACTAAAAATAAAAGAAAAAGTTTTGAGCCGCTTGAACGCTCCATTGAATTCCTTTAATCACGCCTAGCTCTTACTTCAATTGTTTGCCCTCATGAAACTCACAAACTAGTGCGTAAATAAATCGGGGCTCACAGGCTCCATTTAATTAAACTGTTACCAAGTGACTCGCATGCTACTATAAAAAATTTACAATGCAAATCACATAGAGTTTGTCCAAATCCATTCCAATATACTAATCTAACCATCGCATATTATATACACAAAAATAAATAGAACACATTGCATGCATATGATCACATCACAACCATAACTCATTATATCACATATAATGATTTGCATAAAATAGTTGCTATAATTTAGAACTAAAATTATTTAATTATTTTTAATATCAAATTTACTAAAATTAACTAAACAAAATAATCTTATATGTCAACAACTTAATACACATTGTCATGACTCGCTTCCCAATAGACGAAAACGGTGATGTGGCAGGCCGCAACGTATTTACTAATAAATAAATTCGTTAAGCGTAATTAAGCAATATATAAAATGAACAAGAATGACAAGTGATATAAAATAAAACAATAACTTTATTTACATTCATCTTTATATACAACTGTTTGAAAATGAAAAGATACAATGATAATAAGCAGTGCCTAAACAATGGCATACAGGAAAGTAAGTATAAGGAAGTAGAAGTTCGATTGTGCCGCAAACTAGTCCAAGTCCTCCTGGTTCGGCTCAATCTTTTGAGAGTCCGGTCCTCCTGACGAACATTCTAAAGAAACAAATAGAAAGGAATGTCGTCAGCGAACTAGCGCTCGGTAAGTCCCAAAAGAAGGAAGAGAATATAACAAGTAATGTGAAATGAACAGGTAAATTGTGTATGATTGATTACTGCTATATGATAGTTATTATAACGTGGTTGTTTGTAGCTTGGTAAAAAAGGTATTCATGTATACAAGAGGAGTCTATCTTACCCCGTAGACTATGGTAACATGTAGCATAAGGCCCCGTCATAACCCACGGGACAACGACATGAGAATTCATGTAGATGTCTTTTAAGTGACCTCTCGTGCCACGATATACGTTCCGTACCAATATACATCTTTATCCCCGTGTAATATATTATATCGATTATAATTACAAGTCTTGCCGAAACCATGATACAAAAAGTTTAGGTATTCATGTTCAGGATGTAATCTAGTATTCAAGTAGTCAAGTCAAGTTATAACCATGGTTCGGTCAAGTCAAGTCAAGTATACATGTTTGATATTGATGTTTGGATTCGAGTATTCATATTCATGATCAAGTATTCATGTTTGAATTTGGATTCAGGTTTGAATTTTGGATTCAGGTTTGAATTTTGGACTCAGACTGAGTCAGACACTTGTAAACAGATTTAGCTCTTGAATTAGGTTCGGGGGTCATCGATAACTGCTACACATGGACGGCAGAATTTGTGTTTTTTTTCCAAGACAATTACCATTGATAACTCCGTTAAGTTGTCTATCTTAAATAGGCAAGCACTCACTTTCTTCGGCTCCCTGGGGCTTAAGAAAATTGATCCCGCTTAAACCTATATTTACTAAAGTCCTTAAATATTGTTTTATATATCTCGAAGGGGTTTTATGAAAATTATTTTTTTTAATATAATTTAAAGTAAATCTCGAGGGTGATTAGTATTACTTAGGGTTTTCATGAGTATGGATTTTAAGTATTGGGTATTTTAGTGATAATTACTTAGCTTGAAAAGTCCATGGTATTTTATTGTAAAACCTGTCTTCTTGGTATCTTGATAGTATTTTATTGACATTTGTTAATATTTTCATTTTTAGAAAAATATAGATTTATTATATTTTGAAAATATGGATTTAAAATTTTATATAATTTTAAATTTAAGAAATAATTTAATTTTATTTAGAAAATTCGTATTTCTTAAAAACGTATTTAAATCCTTTCGAGATCGAATGCTCCGTGAGGAGATCTGCATCTCGCTCTACTAGCCCAATAATGTGCGATAATCCGCATCATCCATCAGCGGGTCCCCTAAAAAGGGTTGTAGATGCATAATTGCAAAGGATATGAATACCGCTTTAAAAGAAATCCGGTTTCCAAAGTTATGTGGTGTATTATTGTAAATTTTTCTTCGAAATGAAAATACATACAATGAGTATCATGCTATGAAACCAAGTGTGCGTGCGGGGTAGGTCGTTACCCCGTGAATTTTTCCTAAGGTATTGTTAACCAATTACTAAAAGATGTGTTTATAAAGTTCAAGGTATTTTAATGAAAAAGTTCTACTATTGTTGTTTCACATGAGAATTTTGATAAAATTTAATTCTAAATATTAGGGTTTAAGGTTATAAGTATTGTGTAAAAACTTGGTTGATCAAAGAATAAATGAGAAGGAATTTCTAGGGTTTAGAAAAAGGATATCGGTATTAACTCCACTTACCGATATAAGTTTTAAAAATGGAATTTCAATAAAGAGAAAGAGAGATTGGGAGGGACTTACGGTTTAGAAAACTCAAAGAGAGGTTGAAGAAGAGGGGTTAATTTTCGTGGCATCGCGAGAACTCCGGAATAGGCTTCGGTTTTCGCCAGAACCAATTTGCTTGCTAACTCCTCTTTACTTCACTTGCATTAGAAACATTTTAGAGAGTTTTGGCTAGAATTTTTAGAATGATGCTGAGCCAAGATAGGAGGTGGTATTTATAGTGGAGAATTAGGATTTGGAAATTAAAAGTGTGGATTAAAAGCATTAAAATTGTGATCAATTATGAATTGAAAGGTCTTTGTTTGATTATAGGGAAATCAAACAGTGCAGAGAAGTTAGTAGTAGGTGAAGAGACAAGTGTGCAGAGCCCGGGCTTCAATAGGCTCATCACAGCCGTCGGTGCCGGTTATATGGAGCTTTTAGCCGGTCGATCTCGAGGCATTTGCCTCGAGATTCATGCCACTTGATCAATCCTCTGTTTAAACCATTTTCCACATGTTTGATTTTTCTGAACTTTTCATTTTCCCGTGTATTGGACGTGCAATCTTTTGGGCTTCCAAAAATTTAAAAAAAATTCAGAAAAAAATAATTGTGTCTGATAGGAATTGAATACACAGGCTACGTCACAGCAATGTAGAGATTTACCAGTGATCTACAAGTTGATTCTTGCTGTTATTTAACAAAATTGACTTATAACTCAAACTCAGGCTGTAAACTCATTTCTGTACATTGAAATGGAAAATTCAGTACAGTAAATTCAGAGTCGTTACACACATGCATTTAAATGTCAATTTAAAAATAACAACAAATCTTTTAATAACAATTTTAAACAAATTCCAACAAACATAAATTTAAATTTAAATAACCTCCAACAAAAAACCAACAAATTTCAACAACTTGGATTTTGTTACAATTTTTTTTAATTCTAAAAAAAAATTTGCCGGCCCTAATTTAATTTTTTTCGGCTGAAAATTTTTCTTGTTGAAAGAAATAAAAAAAATTTGTTATTCTCCTATTTTTAAAATTTTCAAAAAATCAAGCTTGAACAATTTTAAAAGGTGACATTTTTAATTTCATTAAAAACATCTAATATATCAAATTTAATCATATTAAATTTTATACAATATTGACATATGTTTTCAGTAATATTCTAATGCTTAGAACATATTGATTAATCATAATTATAGCAACATTAATATATGCAATTATCAAGAACAAATTAATTAACTTAATTTATAAGCCTTCGCTCTAATACCATGTTGGTAAAAAATGTGTAAATGCAGCGGAAGGGAAAATTAAAATTTTTACATTAACACCAATTAGGGTTTATAAATTAGGTTAATTATTAATGAAATCAATTAACCTTTCATTGATTCGAAAAGATAACACTTTTGCGCAAATTCGAATTTGCGTATCGTTCGCTGTGGTAGCGATTCCTTCTCCAACAAGAAGACTTGATTACACCTTGATGATCTCCTTACTTGCCTTCACACTAATCTCCAAGATCAACGAATTCTAATTAATTAGTTAGCCGATCTAATTAATTAGAGAGAATTATAAATAAAGAAGAGGAATTAAAAATCAAATTTTTAATTTATTTCTCCTAATAAATTTAAGCTAACAGAGAAAAGGGAATGACCGAAACTTTTAGGGTGGGGATGAGGGAATTGATTACGGTTAGGGTTTGTATCAAATAGAAGCATATATATTGGGATATGGTTTTATAATAAAGCCCTCACAATTAATTAATTTGTTTAATCACATAAACAAACTAATTAGTTATTACTTAATACATGTTGGCCCACACATATACATATGCATATAATATTTGATACAAATCAAATGCACATCAATATTATTTTATAAATATTTATATATATCAACATATATATTTATAATTACACACACACACACACACACACACACACATAATATAATTAATTCATATATATGGACATGTATTATTTACTCATATAATATCGTATATTATCTTGAATAGCACGTCAAATCGTATTTGACAATTTTACCCTTATTTAATTAGTAGTATATCAAATATACTAATTTTAATTAAATCTCTTTTGTACAGCCACTATATACTATCTATTCTTTTGGTTTATAGTTCTATATTTGGTAAGTAGGAGTTCACCTATATGTGACTCCGAAAGCTCGACGTTTACTCAGCAATGGACAATTAATTCGAACAATTCGAACAAATTCTGTAAGCAGTAAAATCCACAAGTCTATAGTGACAATAGCTGTGTATTTAGACTATCTGGGTAAACTATCGATAACTTGATTGGAATAGGAAAATGTTATCCAAGAAAATCAATATGTATCAGTGGAAACTACCATACGGTCTGGTCTCACTGTCTCTTTGTACTCCTTATTTTGTCTAGGGCTTGGTAGTACTGTCAAGCCCTAATAACTCAAATTGTTGTATTGATATTATCACGTAACCGTGAGATCCAACTGATAACTACTTATCATTTGATTTCTAGTACTCTGGCCAGAGATTTTAGGCCACTGGTATATCGCACACTATAGAACACTATTCTCCTTATACCGGACAGATGAATCCCATGTTAATTCCTCACAACCTTCACATGTATTCGATCATACCCAACTACTATCATTATACACAGTATCAATAAATCTATGGGTGGGTAGTAATTAAAGTAATCTTTAGCACACACAAGGTACTATGGCGAATCTAAGGTCTGGAGACTAAGTCGTACCAGTCATCATTATATAAATTTCTATCTGACAGTTGTGTATAATTACTAACTGGAAATTTAAAGTAATTCGTTCGGTGTGCATATCATCTATAAGCATCTGAATACAATACTCTGATGTCACCATACCAGATGACTATGAGAACAGTCATTACTCTCTAATGGGTAAGTATAGTATATATTAGTCTTCTAGAGTATCAATGTCCTGTCTCGATACTCTTACGATTAGTAATATTTAAGAATATACTTATCGACCAGTCAGGTCTCATTATTATGATCTTCACAATCTTGTAGTCAAGTATTATTCTATGGACTTTATAGTAATCAATAATAAACAGAGTATTATAAATAAAAGATATACCAATAAAGAAAAACCAAATAGCATACTATTATTACGAACGAGAAAGTTCTATACATGTAAATTATAATTACAACTAATTTCCTCTAGGGGCACCTACATCTAACATCTTCTCCGCCAGAACTTCATGCAAAACTTTATTTGTCAAACACAATTGGTAGCCGTGAGAGCATTTTCGTCCAACTCCTCCCATGCTTCCTCTGTCATAGTGGAAAGTCTTGAATCCTTTCCAAGAATCGTTTTCTTCAAATTATTTTGTGTCAATGCACAATCATACAAACTTTCCATAGACAAAAGCTCAAATTCCCATCAAACTTCTCAATGTCGAACTTTATAATCATTGGAGACATGATGCAGGATCAAAAGAACCCAAAAATTTTCAAAATCATAATCTAAGAAGATGAGGAGAGGACACAAGTATCGTCACGCACCGTATACCTATATCGTAAGATCGAAAACCTAATGGTTCAAACAAACAAATGCCTAAACACCAAATCTCCCAAAGAACCACAGCGCGGATCTGATACCAGTTTGTTGCGGCAAATATGATCACAAAGCAATAAACAAATGATAAAGAGAAGTAAGCAAATAAACAAAAGCAATAGGAATAAAGCATAAACCATATGACATAAGATTTATATGGAAAACCCTTATGGGAAAAACCACAGGCGAAGGAGAAGCTTTACTAATTGAACAAATATGGAGGATTAAAACGGTAGATCAACTCTCACAAAATCCCTAAGAAAGAACCCCAGCCTCCTCTCTCTTAATTCCGTTACAAAAGGGTTAGCCCAATTAAGATTACAAACTATAATATATAGTATAAGGCAAATCAGAGTAGAAGTAGTATTTCCAAATATTCGGCCTAAGATGAAGACATACGTCTGAAGAAGACTTGGCATACTTCTGCCCAAAACATAGAGCAAAGCGAGAAGACTTAAGAAAAAGCTCCAGACGTCTGGGCATAAGACTTCAGCAAATCCATAGAGCGCGCAGACGACTAACAAACATGAGTCAGACATCTGTCCAAATAACAGAGCGTCGACGAACGTCTGAAGCTTAAACATCAGTCATCTGGATCTTGGCTGAAACCAAACCTGAAACTCCATGAACGCCGAATTGAATTAGGCAACTTTCAGGGATCAAGAATACGGAGCAAACTCAACACCGGCTATATGTGTCCGGTTATGAAAGAGAAAGAAATAAGAACAAGGGCCCCACCAAGCTATCCAAAAGGTGTGCGAAATTCTCCATCTCTTTAAATTATGAGATGTGCAACATTGATTTATTGCAAATAAAAACATTAAAAATTGATATTTGTGTGTTTCCTATTTTTTATCAGAGTATTTCCAATCCCAACTTGCCTTTAATTTGTGTTTGGTTGAATAAAAAGCAAGTAGAAATGCTATATACATGTTAAAAAATTGCTTATGTGGCTCTTGATAAGCTTATGTGACATGTATAATAATTATAGAGAATACTTCAATTAGCCTTGAGGTCGGCAGGAAATGTATGTGGCCTTCAAAAGGAAGCCAACTATAGGTAAACCAACGGGTAGCTATACATGGCCTCCAATAAGAGTCCAGGTATCTCTTACCAGTCTATTTGCATGAAAAGTCATATCTTCTGAAGCAAAGGACCATAGAAGAATAATGCGGCCCATTTGGCATTAACTTTATAAAGGCCTCAGGGAAGCGGGTCGGATAGAGAGCTTGAGTTCGGCCTGCTTGATCAAGAATTGACTCCCAAGCAAGCCATAAGCTATAAAAGATCACTCAGAGGCAGTTAAAAGGGATATGAACAAAATCAATCTCAAAAACCCTATCACAGAAATTAGCCATGGCCCAGTTCTTCTCCGGCTACTATGGCTGTGTAATAAGTAGATTGTTGATTCCCGATCGTCGCCACCTTCGAGGTCCTACTTGAGATCGATAAGTCTAGCCCTTCCCGATAGGTAATGCCTCCTTCGTCCCCGATCTACCACCAACGACACCAAGATGGGATGACCCTGGGCTCCGGCGCCAGCATACAATCTCATCGTGGTTGCTTGCACCGGCGCGAATGGGTCCGAGGATCTCAACGACTGGATCCGGAGCAGCTCCGTTAATATCAAGGGAGATCCAGATATCATGCCTTGCACCATTGATTTGATGGAAATGATCTGGATCTCCCCAAGGTCGAGGTAACAGCTCATGATCAGCCTCTCAAAGCGTCAACGAATGACCCAGGGTCTTAATTCCTGAGATCGGACGAGAAATCAGAGGTCCAATCCTGCACTCAAAGCCCTCTAGGTCAAGCTGAGTATGTAGCTGTGCACCGAGCTAATACCTACGGCTCGCACTGCCCGTAAGTCAGACGTCCAGTCCTAGATGGGCATGCGGTATGTAGATGGTACCTCAGTCGGCTTACGGTATATGGAAGAGAGAGATATGTAACTCGATAGGTATAAAACATTGAAGTGGGGTCTGAATGCCCTCTAGATAATGAGGAAAAATTCGTTCGGCTAAAAAGTTCCTTAGTATTTTCTGATGTGTGTAAGAGGTTCGATTGCTTGTAATATCTGGTTGTTCTCGAGCCAATGAATATTGTTACAAACGATCGAGATAAATGCAGAAACAAAAATCAAATAAATCGTGGAAAACAGAAAAGATCAACTCAAGAAGACATAAAGATTTTACGTAGAAATCCAAACGGAAAAAACCACGGGCAGTAGTAAAAAACGTTTCACTATTTGTGAAGAATTACAGAATTTCTCCCCTCTTAATTTTCTCTCTCTTAACCATAAAAAATTCGCTTCATATTTATAGACTACAATTAATCCTTCGAGATAAGTATAAGATTTAAATTTAGATCTAATCAAATATCCAATTTAAATCTTATCTCTGATTTAAATCTTCTCTAAATATCTAATTTGAATTGATCTCTGATAAACAAATCCTAAAGCAAATAGGATTAGAATTATAGAATCAATTCTAACAATATCCATCTTAATTTAAAAAACCGCCAGCTGTAAACCGTCCTTCTTGAAGTCTGCTACTGTCGATCGCCACTTAGAGCTATCTCCATCTATCAATGCTGAGCAAGTCCAAACAATGTCTAAACTTATGAGTAGGTACCGGCTTAGTACATATATCTTTTGGGTTGTTTTCTGTACCAACCTTCCGTATCTTAATCCTTTTCTCAGTCCGGATGAAGTGATATCTCACGTCGATGTGCTTAGTCCTGATATGATACACCTGATCCTTTTCTAAACATATAGCACTCAAGATGTCACAAAACAACACAGCTTGATCTTGATGTAATCCGAGATCACCGACTAAACCTTTTAACCATATGCCTTCCTTCGCTGCTTTCGTCTACGCCATATACTCTGCCTTTATAGTAGATAAGGCGACCGAAGACTGTAATGTAGCTTTCCAACTAATGACAGAACAAGCTAATATGAAAATGTAGCCAGTCACCGATCTTCTCCCATCAAGATCGTCTGTATAATCCAAATCAGAATAACTTTCTACTTCACAACACGTATCAACTCCTTCGTAAATTAGATCAACATCTATCGTCCCTCTGAGATATCAGAATATCCACTTCACTGCTTGCCAATGCTCCTTTCAAGACTGAGCCATTTACCTGCTAACAACGCTAACCGCGTATGCAATATTTGGCCTAGTGCACACCATAGCATACATCAAACTTTTCACGGCACTAGCATATAAGACTCGAGACATATGCTCTTCTTCTTCAGACTGAAGTGAGAGAGCTGCCGAAATACGAATATTAGCAGCCAATGAAGTGCTCACAGGATTTGCATCTGATATGTTAAACATCTTCAACATTTTCTGAATGTAGCTCTCTTGTGATAAGAAAAACATCCGCTGCTTGCAATCCATATATATATCTATACCCAAAATCTTTTGAGCTTCTCTAAGATCCTTCATCTCAAACTCACTACTAAGAAGCACCTTCAATTTCTGAATCTCCGATTTTTCTCGAATTGCAATAAACATGTCATCTACATATAGGAGTAAATAAATAAATGAGTCGTCCTCCAGTCTCCTATGATAAATGCAGCAATCATATGGAATCCCATTGTAGCCATGCTCCACCATGAACCTATCAAATCTCTTGTATCACTGTCTCGGAGACTGCTTTAACCCGTACAACAATTTTTGCAATCTGTAAACATGATCTTTCTTACCGTGTGTAAGTCTACGGTAGCGCCCCGGCCGTCTTTCCGAGGCCAAAATGCGGAAACGAAACTTTTTCTTTAACTTCAAACCGGCGCTACCGCATATTAAAACCCGGATCGGACCATTAACCTACTACTAGCTAACAAGAGAAGGGATAGAATGCTATACCGAGCGATCCATGTCCTTCGGTCTTCGGCCACCATCCCAAGCTCCATGCGGCATCTCTGGTCTTCATCTCCTCGTCGGAAAGGGCACCACATCGAGAAGTCTTTTTATGGGCTCCCGCTTCATCCAAAACAACTTGGGCACGAAGTGTGCTAGCCGACGTGCCCAAGGTTGAAGTAGAGTATGTTGTGATCACTTTTTCTCTTGCATCCATGGCTTGGATGGAGGTTAGAGATATAGCCATTGATGGAAGTAATAAGCTAGAGGAAGAAGAAGAAGAAGGAGGCTTTCTTTTCTTTTCTTTTCTTGTGATGCTATGAATAATAGTGAGAGTGTTAGAAAAAGAAATACAAGAGCTAACATAACATATGGCACCCCCCTTCTCTCTCCTCCCATCATCTCAACCCAAAACAATCACTAATGTGACATATTTTTATAAAAAAGAGACCATGAGTCATATATATATGTCCATGTCACATTAATGCATGTCATGATGAAATTCTAGCTTATTATTTCCACCATCCAAACATAAAACAAAGAAAAATCCGGCAACATCTAAAGTAAACTCGTGACGGATCATAAGGATACCCCTCACCTGTATATATATACCTGCATCCGCATTCCGACTGAATGCGAATGCGATAAGACTAAAGTAATCCAACAAATCTAATACTAGGATCCGGCTTAAACCAAAGCCCACTAGTATGATCCATCCGACCATGATCCGTGCGATACCGCACATATAAGATCGAACCCTGCCATATATCATACGGCCTTTACAGCGTTTCGCCCGAAACTTGAGAAACTGTCTGTGGGGGACTCTAAAGACTCGTTAATACTTTAGCTGTGGATTTAACCACTAGTACGTCAGAGGTATTAGCCGTACGTAACGGGCTACCAAGTATTGACCAAAAGGGAAGTCGATGAGCGAACTCATCCTGACACCCTACTGAGCCTGTCAGTGACAATATCCGTACAGTCCGGTCCGTTCGTCTATGAGTATCACATGGCGGGCCTAGGGGTTGGTAAAAATCAGACCCCCAAAAGCGGTACAAGTCGTATTGGAGTGTAGCCCAGAACACCCTGAGATACTACTGGAATACCTACCAGTAAATCTCCTGCCTTGGCCAAGGACTTCGTGTAATGGCTCTCCTAGACACAGCGCGACCTCACCCCCAATACCGGAAGAGACGAACCCCTGCAGATCCGCTCACTGCCTCCATGTGTCTCGGGACTGTACCCAACTAAAACCTGTTTGCACAACTCCTTTGAGCCGTGGTAGGGTAGTAATCAAAGCACAGTGGGAACTCACACGAGACAAATGACGATCTCAGGTCGATGAACTAATCTGTACACATGTCACCAGGGAACTGCTATCTGACGTCAGGTATAATACCAACTAGCATGTTCCCGGCGAGTCCTGTCCGGTGTACTCATAACCTAATGAGCACCTGTATACATCTTAGGTTAACCAACTGACACCAGTGGCTTGTGAGACCGGCCACCGCCCCTCGTCGGGGTCTCGACTGTATACACTAGTATACTCCGGAGTATCGATGCCCTGTCTCGAAACTCCCACGACTAGGGACCTTTTAAGGATGTGCTTATAGACCCCAGCTTCCACGTATATGATTGCCATCATACTGCTGGTCGTCAAGCAAGAATCCTAAGGGCTCTATCAACGTGTAATAGTGACCTGTAAGGTCACCTGAAGTAGTACACGATGATAAAGATAAACCAGATAGCATACTATCATCTTGAGTAAGACTGTCCTACCGGTATAGGTCCTCCCTCAATCATTGCAATCACGTGCCTTTGATCCAATAATTGACTCTGAGGGCACTATATCCAACAATCTCCCACTTGCACTCTAGGCTAATTATTCCGATGTCGCATACTCACAGCCCGTGTGATACCGAACACCCAACTCCTCTACTAATCAGTCTCACAAAGCCCGTTTGGGAAACTATTGCATTCGAGGAATAGCCTCAGTGAGTGGATCCGCTCTGATGTTTCTTTCTATGTCTCTCTTTATCTCAAGTTCGCGGAGAAAGCCATCTTCCGAAATGAGCAATATCTGTCTTAGAATATGTCTGGATATCTGATGGGACCTAGTTCATAAATGAACTTCAAATCCAAACTTCTTAGACTGTATCGTCAACTGAACTTAATCAGTATCCTGCGCCATGCCTCCCTCAGTATCTGCCTGGACTACCTGTCCAAACTACTGCCCCTCGTCAGAGGGAAAACTATAACTCTGACAGCCACTCTGTCATCCAGGTCACCTTGGAAGTCGGGAATGATAACTGTCTACTAAAAGAGGCTGTTGTTATCATATCCCTAGAACATCCACTTATGTTCTAAAACTGCTTCCGTACATTTCTCCAGGATAGGATTAATATCAACTTATTTCATCTAGTGCAAGAACAACGTCTGGTGTGGTACTTGACATCTCATGATTGACTCAATTGTCTAAGCAAGTGATTTTCCAACCATGCACATCCCTCTCCCCTTTAGTCTGTAAGACACCTTTAGAGAGGGTGACTCCATCACCTGCAGGTACACCACCATGCCAGGAGCCGTCTATTCCAAATACCTTTAGAATGCTGTCTAAGTACCCAGATTGGGAAACTACCCAAATCTAGATCTAAAACCATAGATCTAGTTACCAGAATATCTGATATAATATCCATATCCTTATGTGGAGAAACCACTGTGTGACAACCAAAGTATAACCGATCGTAGTATAGGAATTTCACTTCCTACTCTGTGTATGTCATCCAAATACCAGGACATCATACCCTACCACCTTCTTAACAGATCTATCCCTTATTCTGATGAAGTCAAACCTATGACTGTCACATCAGAAATAGATGATCTATCTCCGCTATATCTGTTTTAGTCTATAAATAGACATAAGCTACTTGTCCACTACGCTTCCGCTGCTCCCACTGACTACGACAACCCTCTGGCAGAGTCATATACACGTGCACTTCTAAAGCTAGTTTAGAACGACGCTATACTCATCCTCCTGCCGGGTCTCACAGTCTAGAACAACAGCAATGGCAAGTCTGGGTAAACAAGAACCTCCTTGTCACCGTCTTTGAGCATACCGAAGTACCTCACGAGTGCCTGAGGTTACCCACCATATCTGCGGAGTGGCTAATGGAATGTTAAGCCAGATTGAATCTTTAGGTTCTTATCAAATTTTCAGTAATCGTTTGCGGTTCTGGAATCACTTCCAGTTCTACCATACTCCCACTACTGTTTTCTGAAAAAATCCATTTTACTAAAACTGTGGCGAGTCAAGAACAATATCACTATTGATCTTCCAGATGGTAGAAAATCAACCCTTGTCATAGCCCGGGTCAACCCACAAATAGCCATTACAGAAACGTGCCTTGAGTTATCCAGAGTCTGGTTTTAAGAATAAACCGGACAACTCCCCGTACCTTAACATTGTTAAGATATGAACTATTCTATATCCAATATAGAAACAGAGGCACTGATTTAATTGGAACCAGATTCAAATCATGCAGCTGTCTCCGGTGCATGTCAACTAAATGGAAGGAGGCCGATCAGCGTTACTCAACTTAGGAGTGCTTCCAATTATGAGTAACCTGAAAGAGAAGCAAGTTCTCTTAATCATTACTATTAACTGAATACCATACACAAGTATCTACATCTTCGATCACCTTGAAGAATCCCGATACTTGCAAGACCTGGTTCTCTACTTTACTCTTATACCTATAACTTCTCAAAACTTAGACCTTGCATTTCTACGAAACACATGTCTAAGAACTAGAGAAGTCACAAGTAAACAGAATATAGTATGAGTACCAACCCCTCTGTCCTGATGGACACTGGACAACATACAATACTCTGTATAAGTCCCCTGAGTCTAACAACTCAATCCCTGAGTGTCGTAGGTTGAAAACTGTACCATGGTTATGAAGAATTACACCGCTGTTGAATGCTCCTTACCTAACCATCCACTGATATAGGTAAATGTCATAGACATAATTTCAAAAAGTTATATCTCACTTTATAAAAATAAACGTACAGATATATCAATTTGAAATTGGTGCATAATAACGGATATTCAAAACCAAATATTTGCCGTCCGGCAAACAACCCAGGTGATTTCCTCAAATATCACCAATTACAACGAATCCCAATATAATGAGGATAATCACCCAATTCCCAATAACTTACTCCCACTCATCATCTGTAAAACCATACAGATGTGAGAATCAAACCTGATAAATATATACCTTGGAGCAAGTGTCTAATTGAGAAATCAGTTTTCTATTAACAGTACACAGTGAAACTGAAACATATAAATGTTTCGAAGGGGTATCCGGGTATTCCTAGTAATGCCACTTCCATTATCCAGATTCACAACTATAACCGTATATTTCTTTGCCATCTCTCCAAATCCCTTCATATGTCTTTAGTCATTACCTTCTGTACACCCTCTTAGGCTAAATGGTTTTCTTCCTTCCGTACCTTTCGGCACCAGCCTATGGTTTGGAAGAAGACTATCCAATAAGCATAATGGGTGTACTGTCCTAATCCTAGGAGTACTCGTAACCTGAGAGAAGGTGAAGATAAAAGACAACTGAATAAAACCTTATTCTTATTTCTCCTGAACCAGAATCCATCCCCGAACTGGAACAAGTTCCTTCGAGTTCGTATATAACCATACGATGGAGTATCCAAATAACTGTGGATCTTCGTAGTGATACGAAGTGTCCTGGAGAAATACAAAGGTGAAGTAGGAGTGGCGATGAAATACTTGGTTTGGTCGTGAATAGCAGTCGCAGTTTACTTTGCCCTCTTACTAATCCTTTTATTTGTCTTTACTTAATACCTTCCGCACACCTTCGTTAGGCTAATTGGTTTTCTTCATTCCCTACCGTTCGGCACCTGCCTATGGTTTGGAAGAAGACTATCCAATAAGCATAATAGGTGTACCGTCCTAATCCAAGGAGCACTCACAACCTGAGAGAAGGTAAAAGGAAAAGACAACTGAATAGTCCTATTCGTTTTCTCCAGAACCGGAAACCATCCTCGAATCTGGAACAAGTTCCTTCGAGTTCGTATATAACCATACGATGGTTTTATCCAATGGAAGTGGACGTTCGTAGTAATACGGGGTGTTCTGGAGAAAAGGGGTAAAAGTAGGAGTGGCAATGAGGTATGCAACTCTGACAATCCAAAAGCCAGTGTTTTAAGAAGGTTCGGTCAATTTTGGTCACTTAGTCATAGTCAAGGGTCGGGTCATGGTCGCTGCCAAAGAAGAGAGAAAAGAAACACTCTGCGTGCACTCTAACCTAGATCAGAATGGTTATCATTTTATCTAATCAGGAAACCTCCCACTGTAACCTCAAATTCTCTTCCAAACCTGAAAGAAGAAATAGTCGGGATCACCCGAGAAGTAAACCAACTCATCAGTGGGAATTGGGATCCAACTATCATCGCATGATAACGTGATGGAATCCACTCACGTTATCACACTCCAGAAGGTATGCGCATATCTGGCAAGTTTCAGTTTCTTTAGAAACTCCCGATGTGATTTTTACCCCATGCTCTTATGACCTTGACTAAGGCCAACAAATCATAAGTCACATGTCAAGTTCTACCCATCATTGTCCGGGTTAATTTGAACCCACCCGTACAAGCCCTTGACTAGGGCCAACAAGGCTGTACGACTGTCCCAAACCAACGCATCTATCAATGCAGCAGAAAAGTAACAAATAGCTACCATACACTATACCTTGACTAAGGCCAACAAACATAGCATGAATATTAAGTGCTACCTTTCTGAAATGACGGAGGGCTACGAATGGTTTTTGGCGAAAAATCTTTAACGTAATGAACTTGATATCGTTGAAGGAACCGGATAGCTTTTTATAAAAATATAGTGACGAAAACCTTTGCTAAAGAGGTCACTCCCGGTGAAGGGATCTCGGCTCTTTCCCCGTAGAATGAAGTGCAGGATATTCCAACTGAATACCACGATGCAAAGCAAAAGGTAATCGACTATAGTGAAGTTATTACCCTGACGCAAACTTCTGTCCAAGGGGTCACTCCCGGTGAAGGGATCTCGGCCCTTACCTCGTCGACTGAGGTGTTAGATATTCATAACCGAATACCACTGTGCAAAACAAAAGAGAACGCCCTTGCAATAAAAGCTTTTTGAAAAATGTTCCAACAACGTCAGAATAGGTTTGTTTAGCTTGCATTGATCCGAATCAACGCAGTCCCATCAATTGATCACACCACAAAAGAACGAAAATACGATGTACGTATACGCCATCCGCATTCGCCACTGGGTCCCGTCATCACCCGTTAGGTTACTTAACTAATGACAGAGCGGGGACTGGACTAGCGCGGGTGCAAAACATATACAACATCTACTAGTATATATATCAATATATAATAATCGCTCAAGGCGTGATAAAATGCAACATCACAGAAATGTAATAAGCATCACAGAACAATAAAGATAATCTGGAAGCCCCGGGTTTCATAGAGCCGCTACTGAAACCCGACGTTCCTCTGGTCGTGTGGATAGCCTGTGCAATGAAATCCTAGACCCCTACGGGCGCGGCAAGTCACCCGCCAAAACCTGAAGCGAGGCAGCCCCCTTCAACAACGTGAATGGACCACCCAGCACTTCACGGAATCCGGTAACTTGAGCACCCCTCCTTGGGTCAACCTATACCCCCTACGAGTGCGGCGAATAGCCCGCCAATTCTAGAGTAAAGCCCCCTCCGTCTCAAAGCCATGAAATGCGGGCCTGTTGCCCTCTAGAACCCGGCTACCCGTGCACCCCACCTTAGAGTAATCCTGGTACAGAAAGTAAAATATACAAAGGGTATATCGACCTCATCCCAATCGTGCCCCAAAAGAATAATATACAAACAGGCAGTAACGGCAGTCCACATGTCGGACGCTCGCCCCGCAATATCAAATGTACAAATACAACCAAAATGTACTACCATTGCATCCAGGCTATCCACCACGAAAAATCCGCAACATCACAGCACAACACAGAACATCAACGTGAATGTCACGTTCGCAAATCCGTCTAAAAGGGCTATAGCAGTCAGACAGGATTTACCGATCAAATGACATTCACGGTCGCAGATATAATGTAAATACTGTGAACTAACATGTTTAAAATTTTCGATCGACTAAATTTCCCGAAGTGGGCCCCAAGCACAACTGTAGCAGTCAAAATAAATCTGGGCCCAAACAGAATATACCAAAAACCCCATTTCCATGACAGAGAACTACTGAAGAAATTTGGTGCACAGATGAGGTAAAATGGCGGCGGAACCGCGGCCAGAGCATGGGTTTGGCCGCGGTTCCGCGGCGGAACAGTAACCTCATGCAACCAAATTTTTACAGAATTCTTAGAATCGCCTGCATGTATTTCTGCAATGTACCAAATAATTTTTTGAGCACAAATAAAATTCGACAGAAAGTGCGTATTGAAACTGTGGTTTTTGGAAAATTCGTTCGATCGAACTTGTAAACACGTTAGAGCAAGCTAGTGTAAGTTAATGGCGTGACTCTGATACCATGTAAGTCTACGGTAGCGCCCCGGCCGTCTTTCCGAGGCCAAAATGCGGAAACGAAACTTTTTCTTTAACTTTAAACCGGCGCTACCGCATACTAAAACCCGGATTGGACCATTAACCTACTACTAGCTAACAAGAGAAGGGATAGAATGCTATACCGAGCGATCTGTGTCCTTTGGTCTTCGGCCACCATCCCAATCTCCACGCGGCATCTCCGGTCTTCATCTCCTCGTCGGAAAGGGCACCACATCGAGCAGTCTTTTTACGGGCTCCCGCTTCGTCCGAAGCAACTCGGGCACAAAGTGTGCTAGCCGACGTGCCCAAGGTTGAAGTAGAGTATGTTGTGATCACTTTTTCTCTTGCATCCATGGCTTGGATGGAGGTTAGAGATGTAACCATTGAAAGAAGTAATAAGCTAGAGGAAGAAGAAGAAGGAGGAGGCTTTCTTTTCTTTTCTTTTCTTGTGATGCTATGAATAATAGTGAGAGTGTTAGAAAAAGAAATACAAGAGCTAACATAACATATGGCAGCCCCCTTCTCTCTCCTCCCATCATCTCAACCCAAACCAATCACTAATGTGACATATTTTTATAAAAAAGAGACCATGAGTCATATATATATGTCCATGTCACATTAATGCATGTCATGATGAAATTCTAGCTTATTATTTCCACCATCCAAACATAAATCCAAATGTTTGGTCCAACAAAGAAAAATCCAGCAACATCTAAAGTAAACTCGTGACGGATCACAAGGATACCCCTCACCTGTATATATATACCTACATCCGCATTCCGAATGAATGCGAATGCGATGAGACTAAAGTAATCCAACAAATCTAATACTAGGATCCGGCTTAAACCAAAGCCCACTACTATGATCCGTCCGATCATGATCCGTGCAATACCGCACGTATAAGATCGAACCCTGCCATATATTATACGGCCTTTACAACGTTTCGTCCGAAACTTGAGAAACTGTCTGTGGGGGACTCTAAAGACCCGTCAATACTTTGGCTGTGGATTTAACCACTAGCAAGTCAGAGGTATTAGCCGTACGTAACGGGCTACCAAGTATTGACCAAAAGGGAAGTCGATGAGCGAACTCATCCTGACACCCTACTGAGCCTGTCAGTGATAATATCCGTACAGTCCGGTCCGTTCGTCTATGAGCATCACATGGCGGGCCTAGGGGGTTGGTAAAAGTCAGACCCCCAAAAGCGGTACAAGTCGTGTCGGAGTGTAGCCCAGAACACCCTGAGATACTACTGGAATACCTAGCAATAAATCTCCTGCCTTGGCCAAGGACTTCGTGTAATGGCTCTCCTAGACACAGCGCGACCTCACCCCCAATACCGGAAGAGACGAACCCCTGCAGATCCGCTCACTGCCTCCATGTGGCTCGGGACTGTACCCAACTAAAACCTGTTTGCACGACTCCTTTGAGCCGTGGTAGGTTAGTAATCAAAGCACAGTGGGAACTCACACGAGACAAATGACGATCTCAGGTCGATGAACTAACCTGTAGACATGTCACCAGGGAACTGCTATCTGACGTCAGGTATAATACCAACTAGCATGTTCCCGACGAGTCCTGTCCGGTGTACTCATAACCCAATGAGCACCTGTATACATCTTAGGTGAACCAACTAACACCAGTGGCTTGTGAGACCGGCCACCGCCCCTCGTCGGGGTCTCGACTGTATACACTAGTCTACTCCGGAGTATCGATGCCCTGTCTCGAAACTCCCACGACTAGGGACCTTTTAAGGATGTGCTTATAGACCCCAGCTCCCACGTATATGATCACCATCATACTGCTGGTCGTCAAGTAAGAATCCTAAGGGCTCTATCAACTTGTAATAGTGACCTGTAAGGTCACCTGAAGCAGTACACGATGATAAAGATAAACCAGATAGCGTACTATCATCTTGAGTAAGACTGTCCTACCGATATAGGTCCTCCCTCAATCATTGCAATAATGTGCCTGTGATCCAATAATTGACTCTGAGGGCACTATATCCAACACCGTGAACAGTGAATCCCTCTTGCTAACTCATTAAGATATCCTTCTCTAACTCTCCATGAAGAAACTTCGTCTTCACATCGAGTTGCTCTAACTCTGGGTCCTGATGTGCTACCATAGTAAGCAACACGTGAATAGAAGTATGCCTCAAAACGGGAGGAAATATCTCATTGTAATCTACTCCCTCCTTCTGACTGTATCTCTTAGCAACTAGACGAGCCTTATATATTGTTCCTTGTTCACCTAGGATTCCGGAATTCTTCTTAAAAATCCATTTGTATCCTACAGTTTTTCTTCCCTCTGGCGGCTTAACAAGCTCCCATGTCTGATTCTTATGAAGAGATTCTATCTCTTCTCTCATTGCAACAATCCACTGAATAGACTCGGCACCAGAAATAACATATCTATAACTAGACGGCTCAGGAGTCTCTACCTCTTCCGCAGCATTAAGCGTATACGCTACCAAATCTTCATAACCATATATCTGAGGGGGACGGATCTACCATCACAGACAATCAGTGGCAATATTGTATGGTTGTTGTTGAGCTTGCTGCTGAGATTGCTGTTGTGTACCTGGCTCGGGTACATTCTTCTGATCAGACTCAAATGAAATGATTTCAAACTCCACATGTTTACTGGCATCCTTCTCTTTATCTGTAGAAACATCAAGCCCATTTCTCAGACAAAGCATAGAATTTTCTTCAAAAGTCACATCCCTATTATGTATAACTTTTGAACCAGAAGTCCAAATTCTATAACCCTTAACCCCAATACCATACCCGAGAAAAATACTCTTCTTGCCTTTGATGATGCTCAATATTGGCGATCTCCAAGATCAGGACACGTGGCAGATGACGTGTCCCAGAACCCAGAAGAAAGGGCCCACAGGGGCCGACCAGGCCACCCCTGTACCCGACCTGCAAGCGCAAGCTGGCTCTCCTCAGAGCCCCCTGAAAATTGGCCTCCTCGGCCTCTCAGTTAGCCCCGAGCTGCCACAGGACCAAGATTCCTCGGCCCTCTCGCTCGTCCCCGAGCTCCCCAGCCGAGGCCATCTTCTTCGGTCCTCCGACCGACCAACTCCACCACTCGCAGGCATAACTGCCGCTCCGCAAATCTCGCCATGCGTAGATTCTCCGCCAGCAACATCCCACGTTCCACGCCATCACGATCCCCTTTAATGGGCGATCCGCTCTTTACGCGGGCGTGACGTCGGGAGCGTAACGGCCGGAGAGATTCTCGCGCCTGCTGTGTGCTGCCGCCACTATATAAACCCCCATCACAGAGGGGTCAAGTAAGCGATTTTTGATTCCACTTAGCCGTTACTCTGCTCGAATCTCATACTAACTTGATCGTCGGAGGGTCCTCGGTGGTACCAAACCACCCCGGGACTTCTTTGCAGGCACTCGGCGCTAAACTCTTCAAATCACCAATCTCCTCAAAACCCATTGAGACCCACACGCAACAGGAGATCACCTCCAAGATCCACGGGGAGATCGACGGAAGACAACATCTGACGGAGACCCGAAAAGGACCTCCATCAGTTGGCGTCGTCTGTGGGAAAACAAAACTCCACAAAAACAAAAGTTGGCCTTTCGATCTCCGTCCACATGGCGTGCGATCACCCTGAAAATCCAGGTACCAGTCGTCGCCTCCCCCTCATCGGAGGCGCGGATTAACCTCCTCCGGCGACCGTCATCAACGCCCTCGCCAACCGAATAGACCGACTAAAGTCCAAACGGCCAGACCAGGGCCCCAGATCGCCGCTCCTCCGCCTCCAGAAGACTCTGCCCTCATCGGCATGGCTGACCACTGGCAGGCTACGTCCCATGGCCACAGATCTCACGGGCCGAAACTCGTCCGATGGGCGATCATTGAGCCTCCTCTGGAAGAATCGAAACGACGTGAATCTGGTGCTTCGCCTCCCCGCACAATCGATGTGCGTGCTACACGCACATTCACCGCGACCGTTCCTGTTCCCCATACTTGAAACTGGATGGTCGGGCGAAACCTCATGAAGAATTAGCCGAGCAGCTACCCTGCTCGGTTATCCCTGGCCGCTAGCTTCCCTACTCATAACACCAGGGATCAAAGCCCTCGCCAAGAGGCAACCCAGTAGCTACCCTGGTCGGTTATCCCTGACGGGTAGCTTCCCTACCGTAACACCAAGGATCAGAACGCCCTCCCAGAGGCAGTCGAGCCCGAGGATCCCTCGATCGGCTATCCTTTAGGACAAAAGCCCTCGCCAAGAGGCACCGGGCAGTAACCCTGTTCGGTCCCCATCCTGAAGGATCAAAGCCCTCGCAAGAGGCAACCGAGCAGCTACCCTGCTCGGTCATCTTCGGCTGGTAGCTCCCTACCCATGACGCCAGGGATCGAAGCCCTCGCAAGAGGCATCTGAGCGGCTACCCCGCTTGGTCATCCCAGGCTGGTAGTTGCCTACCCACGACGCCAGAGATCAAAGCCCTCTCCAAGAGGCAACCGCACAGCTTCACTGCCTAGTCATCCTTAGTGGGCTTCTTACAGCCCCTCCAACGATAAGGATCAAAGTCCTCCGTAGAGGCAGCCGAGCAGCTTCTCTGCTCGGCTATCCTTTGCCGGTAGCTTCCCTACTCGCAACGCCAGGGATCAAAGCCGTCTCCAAGAGGCAACCCAGCAGCTACCCTGCTCGGTTATCCCTGGTGGGTAGCTTCCCTACCGCAACGCCAGTGATCAGAAAGTCCTCCCAGAGGCAGTCGAGCCCGACTCTCGCTCGGCTATCCTTGGCGGGTAGCTTCCCTACCGCAACGCCAGGGATCAAAAAGTCCTCCCAGAGGCAGTCGAGCCCGACCCTCGCTCGGCTATCCCTGGCGGATAGCTTCCCTACCGCAATGTCAGGGATCAGAAAGCCCTCCCAAAGGTAGTCGAGCCCGAGGATCCCTCGCTCGGCTATCCTTCAGGACAAAAGCCCTCGCCAAGAGGCACCGGGCAGTAACCCTGCCCGGCCAAGGGTCATTGGTAGGCTTCTTACAGCCCCTCCCACGCCAAGGACCAAAGTCCTCCCAGAGGCAGTCGAGTCCTTGCTCGGCTATCCCCGGCTGGTAGCTTCCTACCATAACCGACAGGGATCAAAGTCCTTGCCAAGAGGCACTGAGCAGTAACCTTGCTCGGTCCCCATCCTGAAGGATCAAAGCCCACGCAAGAGGCAACCGAGAAGCTACCCTGCTCAGTCATCTTCGGCTGGTAGCTCCCTACCTGTAACACCTTAGAATGTGATTAGTGGCTAATTATACTTTAATGTGTGGTTTTTAGTAAAAAGTTTACCAAAACGATTTTCAAATATTTTATCAAAATTTATGAATATTTTATTAAAATTTAATTAGGCTTGCACACACATGTGCATGTAAACTAGGGTTAAGTTGGGACTAAACCATGTTTAGACAACCATGGTGGACTGACCTATTTTATTAAGCTAATTTGAATTTAGTAAGTGTATTAGTTTTTTTTAAATTTTTGTGTTTTGGGAGTTAACTTAGAGAGAGAGAGAGAGAGCATAATGGCATGAGCCATGCTTGACAATTAATGAGGAGAGATAGAAGGGTTGACTCTCATCTCTTTTGTTTTCAAACAATTATTTTTTTCTCTCATTTCTCTTTCTCACTTCTCTCTCTCCCTCTCACTTGCGCACGCGCGCGCGCACACACACACACAGCTGCAGCAACAACAGAAGCAACAGCAGCAGCAGTAGAAACAACAGCAGCAGTAGCCAGCAACAACAGCAGCAGCAAGGCAGCAGCAGCAACAACAGTAGCTCAGTAGCAGCAGCAGCAACAGAACCCCTTCTCTTCTTCTTCTTCTCCTTCTTCCTGCATCCTAGGATCTAGTGGTGTATAATTTCTTAAACTCAACTCCTTTCTTTGGTTGCATGTGGTTATTTTAGCTTCGGTTAGTGATTAATGTGGTTTTAGTGCTAGTTTTGTGATTTAAGTAGGGTTTAAACTAAGTTAGGGTTGTTATAGCTTAATGAACCTAATTAAGTGTTATTAGCGCTGTTTTAACCTAGTAGTATCACTAGATTTAGCTAAATCACCTTAAAGTCTAAAATTTGAACTTTTAAAATACGGTTTTAAGGAAAGTTGTAGGATATATGAGATCTGCTACAACCATGTTTATTTTCTAGCTTAGCAAACATGTTCAGAATAGTATGCAGGCCTTGCTGAGTGTTGTGTTGATTTTCGAGCCCACCCCCTTCCCAAAATTCCGGCGACATCCCCAGTATTTCCGGCGTCGCCGGCCCCCTCCTGTGCTTTGGGTGTTGGTGTTTTGCTGGGTGGTGTCTGTATTAGTTTTACAGTGTTTGGTATTATTTATTTTCCTTTGTATGTTGCAGGTAGAAATCTGGGATAGTTTAGTTAGTTTTAGTGTTTTAAAAACGTTTTTAAAATAAAGCTTTAGGATACGTAGATTCTGCAATATCTAGGGTTATTTTCTTAATGAGCAAACATATACATTAGACTATGAATTGTGCTAGGAATATAGTGTAGAAATCTGGACCCCTTTCACCTGTTTTTGGCCGATATGACCCCTATGGTGGCCGGCCCAATTTTATGGGATTGTGTTGGATTTTTGCAGGTAGCTGTCTGTAGGTATTATAAGATGTTTGGTCTTATTTGATTTTCTTGTTTTTGTTCCAGATTAAATCTAGGACCGTTTACCTATTTTTTTTTTTGTAGCGGGACTTGCGCGATACGTGCGCTATGAGTGGGTTTGGTGTTGCTGTGTGCCACAGCGTGTCGCGTTGATTTTTGGCGTATGCACACACGTTACGTATACACACGCGTTTAGTGCGCGACGCGAGTTTCTCGTTTGGTTTTAATATCGCATTTTTGCAGGATTTTAGCTTATGTGTATTCTTTGTGTAATTTCTAGGTTCGCAGGCGGGTACGTCGAACGCCGTAAAGAAGGGAAAGCAAGTAGTCGGCTACACCTAGCACGAGACCACGGTGAGTAGATTTAACATCTACGGGGAAATCGCCCGTATGGCATTAAACGTCAGGGCTTGATAGGGTATTGTAGTCATATATATATATATATATATGTATATTGCTTGTGCATATGTATTATTGTAGCATACCCATCTTTTGTTGCATATAGAAACAGTAGCTATGTAACACCGCACTGTCACTAACGGTTCAAGCTGCACGAGCACTATTTGTATGTTACACTCACACCGTTAGTGATTGCCATGACACTCGCACTATAGAATTGCTACGAACCTTACATCATTTTGATTACCACATCATTGATTAGACATGATTCTGTCGCATATTGCGCACATACACATTGTATATCCATATTGGTGCACGCATACATTGATAGATCCATATTGCGCACATACACATTGTATACCCATATTGGTGCGCACATACATTGATATATCCATATTGCGCACATACATACTGTATATCCATATTGGTGCACACATATATTGATATATTCATATTGCGCACATACATATTGTATACCCATATTACTGCACACATACATTGATATATCCATATTGCGCACATACATGCTGTATATCCATATTGGTGCACACATACATTGATATATCCATATTGCGCACATACACATTGTATATCCATACTGGTGCACACATACATTAATATATCCATACTTGCGCATATACACATTGTATATCCACATTGGTGGATATATACATTGATACACTCATACATGCGTATATATCCATTTGCATATCCATACCTATATACATTCATATTTCACATACATGGATGATACTGGCTTTAATTTCTAGAAAATGGGAACCGCATGAGATATTTTCAAAACTGGATCCATTTAAAAGAGCGGTTTTCCCTTTTTATTCTTAGTGGCATACGATACATTGCATGGATTCACGCATTGAGTTTTGGATTTTCTTTGATTTCTGGATTTGAGAACCGTGGTATTATTTTAAGAAAATGTGAACTGTTTTGAAAACCCGGTTTCTCTTGATATGATATTTCAGTGCGTCCACCATGCGTTTTCTTGGTTCTGAGACGTGTGACATGTGAACCCGAATCGAGGAGCTGGATGAGGCTGATTGCGGGTACATGGTGGACCCGATATGGTACCCCGGGGCAAGAAAGGGATGCTGTGTATACAGATGGTGAGCCTGGCAGAGGGACTACTACCTACCGGTGATTGGTTGGACCTGGCGGTTATCCGGAGGATACTGACCAGAGTCGAGAGATGGATATGGGCCGACCCGTACTGCTGGAGCCGAGAGCCGATTCCGCAGACGGAGCCCGTGGGCTGATCCGGACTGACGAAGCACGATAGATGAGGATTTGCATGTCGCTGCTGAACACGAGTATTTCATGATGTTTTTTTTGGGTACCGATGTTGGGCACCCCGCTTCTATGAGATTTACAGGATCGAGGCCCGTATAGAGTGACGGCGCCTGAGTTATCAGGATTTTGGGGTGTTTTTGGTAGACACCGGGGTTTTCCACGTTAATGATCCGTGTAGATGATATTTTATCCCGTGCTCAGCATTCATTGTTATGCATTGCATCATGTAGTCCTAGTACCTGATAGAGTACTTTGCATGATTATTGCGTAGCCAGCTCATCATATAGATATTATTAGATTGTACTTGTTATGCATGATTATTGCGTACCCAGCTCATCATATAGATGTTATCTGTTTTCACATGTTAGAGTATCGCAGTACGTGCATACTCGCGATTACCTTTATATATTATCTACTATTCACGAGTTAGCAACTCACCCCCGTTGTGCCACAGTATTTGCAGGTCGAACCTCAGAGTAGTTGCGGCAGGGCTACTTCCTTGTATCTTTTGCTACGGATACCACTGCAGTTGGCGTGCGAGCCGTTTGCTTATAGGTGGGTTTTTGCGGTATCCGTTTATTTTCTATTTGTATATTCTATTGTATCCGGTACTCTCCATCTACCATTTCATATATTGACTTAGAGACCAGTTGTGAGGATGATGTATATTATTATTTTGTATTCTGGATGTCGAGCTCGTGTGAGCCGGCTTTATTTATGCAGTTTTATCTTTTGTGCTGTTTTTCACTTATTTTGCTCATTCTTCGCTACGGCGTCGTGTATTGTTATTGTGGTGGTTGCTTCCGCCGTTAGGCATGATTGCTCCCGTTTGGGGATGCTTCATTCTTATTACATGTCAATTTTACTTATATCATGTCTTGTACCCGGTTTCGGGCCTAGTTTTTACAAAGGAGGTGCTGCCGAAATTTTTAAGAAAATAACAAACTTTAATGATTTTACTCGAGTTTTCTAAATGTTTTTAAACCAATGTTTTCAACACTCACTACTTTTAATGGTTTTGATTTCTGGGTTTCGACTTACTTAGTCGCGTTACGCCTGTAGACGTTACGTGGTTAAGCGCCGGTTACGGGCCGAACTTCGGGTCGTGACAAAGTTGGTATCAGAGCGTATGTTTTACCTTTCGGAGTGTAGGATGACCTTGGTATGATGGAGTAGGTAGCTGAAGCAGAGTGGCATAGCGTGTGTATGTTCCGCCGCATACTCACGACACGAAACTCCGCCTAAGTGACCTTAGGACTTATTGATTGAAATTCCTTCATGATTATACACATTCTTGTGATTCGATTTCCGTATCCTTATCGAATCCTACTTTCTTTATAGCCATTATGCCGCCAAAGACTACGAGAGAACAGAGAGCGGCCGCAAGAGCCGAGATTAGAATTGACTCGTCTGAGACGAGGACTGACCCGAGCAGTACACCCGTTGTACCTGAGCAGACTGTTCCTCCTTCGGCAGATCAGATAGCCATGCTAGGGGCCGGTATGCAGGAGATGCGCCAGATGATAGGGTCGTCGCAGCGACCAGAGGTAGTTCCACTCGTTACGGGGACCGCGATGGTACCTACAGTTCAGGCAGTTGCACCTGCAGCTACAGAGGTTATCACAGTATCGCTATCAAAGTTTATGAGGCTGAAGCCTCCAGTCTTCACCGATGCAGCCGAGGACCCACAGTCATTTATCGATAGGATGGCCCGGATATGTCGTTCACTCAGATACTCAGATGCGAGATGGGTGGAGTTCGCGAGCTTTCGCCTGGAAGGTCTTGCGCAGAAGTGGTGCGAATCGGTTGAAAAGGGCAGAGCAGCAGGTCTTCCTCCTATGACCTGGACTGAGTTTGTGAAGGTGTTTCTAGCCCGTTTCCTTCCCCAGAGTGTCAGGGATGCCCGAGCGCGCAGGTTCGAGTCATTACGCCAGACGCCGGATATGACGGTGGTAGAGTATGATATGCAGTTCACCGATCTATCTTTTTATGCCCCGTATTTAGTGGCTACTGAGGAGATACGAGTCAAGAGGTTTGTTCGAGGCTTGCTGACCCTACTGTTTCTTGCGATCAGCGCACAGCATTGTGAGACTTATGCAGCAACTGTAGACGCATCCCTATTAGTCGAGGAGCGCCTTTCTGAGACTTCGGTAGTTCCAAGGCCGAAAAGAGTTCGTACAGGTACACCCTCACAGAGACAGCCGTTTAGGCGCCGCGACAGGTTCCGTTCAGGTACGGGGGGTAGCGGAGGCTCGAGACGAGGTGAGCTATTCAGCTCTTATCCCCAGGAGGGTCAGCCGGAACTATCTAGATGTTGATTGGACGGAGGCGTGCGAGAATAGCTTTCAGCAGTTGCAGACTCGTTTGACTACGGCACTGGTGTTATCATTGCCTTCGGGATCGGACGGATTCGTGGTCTATTGTGACGCTTCTCGAGTGGGGCTAGGGTGCGTATTGATGCAGCACGACAGGATGATCGCGTATACTTCTAGGCAGCTGAAGAAACAAGAACAGAACTACCCCACTCACGATTTGGAGATGGATGCAGTGGTCTTTGCACTCAAGATATGGCGACATTACCTATACGGCGAGTCATGCCAGATATTCACTGATCACAAGAGCCTGAAGTACATATTTCAGCAGCGAGACCTGAATCTGAGACAGCGACGTTGGATGGAACTAGTGAAGGACTACGATTGCGAGATCTTGTATCACCCGGACAAGGCGAACATAATGGCTGACGCTTTGAGTCGGAGGCCTGGGGGCAGTCTATCTTGTTTGAGCGCAGTGCAGAGACAGTCGACAGCAGATTGGCAGATTTTATGCGACAGCCGAGTGCAGTTCGAGTTCACTCCGCTCGGGGGACAGCTTGCGCATGTTCGTGCACGCCCAAAGTTGCTTGACCGTATACGTGAGGTACAGTACAGTGATGAACGTTGTTCAGAGATCATGGCACAGATTGGACAGGGTAGATTTTCCGAGTTCGTGATCGATGATCAGGGGATACTACGATTTGGGACTAGACTGTGCGTACCAGATGCTGAGGAACTGCGGCGTGAGATTCTTGAGGAGGCACGTTGATTGGTGTACAGTGTTCATCCGGGTTCCACCAAGATGTACCACGATCTGAAAGATGTTTATTGGTGGGACGGGATGAAGAGGGACGTCACAGACTTTGTATCGAGATGCCTGACTTGTCAGCAAGTCAAGGCCGAGCACCAGAGGCCTGCGGGAGAGCTACAGCCGTTACCCATTTCGGAGTGGAAATGAGAGCAGATTTCTATGGACTTCATTGTGGGTCTACCCAGGACTAGTTGAGGGTATGACTCCATTTGGGTGATTGTGGATCGATTGACGAAAGCAGCTCACTTCCTGCCGGTGAAGACGACTTTCGGATTTGCTCAGTATGCCCAGATATACATCGACGAGATCGTACGACTGCATGGAGTCCCAACATGTATCGTGTCAGACCGAGGCACCCAGTTTACTAGCCGACTATGGCAGAGGCTTCAGAAGGCTTTGGGCACCCGCTTGAGTTTCAGCACAGCATTTCATCCGCAGACCGATGGCCAGTCAGAGCGGACTATTTAGACTCTCGAGGACATGCTCCGAGCATGCTTTTTAGACTTTGGAGGTAGCTGGGATCATCATTTACCCTTGGTGGAGTTCTCCTACAACAACAGCTGACAGGATACTATTCAGATGGCATCTTTCGAGGCCTTGTATGGGAGGAGATGTAGATAGCCCGTCTGTTAGACAGAACTCAGCGAGAGCAGCATTCTGGGGCCGCAGATTGTCGAGGAGACGACCGCGAAGATCCAGTTGATTCGAGATCGGATGAGAGCGGCCCAGAGTAGGCAGAGATCGTACGCTGACAGGCGCTGGCATAGATTAGAGTTCGCAGTTGGCGATCACGTTTTTCTGAGGGTCTCTCCAATGAAAGGCGTGATGAGATTTGGACGGAAAGGGAAGGTTAGTCCCAGATTTATAGGTCCCTTCGAGATCCTCGAGCATGTGGGCGCAGTTGCATATCGTTTGGCTCTTCCACCCGACTTTCCGGATGTTCACCCCGTATTCTACGTTTCGATGCTTCACAGATACCTGCATGACCCTTCTCACATAATTCAGCATCAGACCGTTCAGCTCGAGCGCGATCTTTCATTCACCGAACAGCCAGTAGTGATATTGGACCGGCAGGTGAAGAAACTTCGATCAAAGGTCTTGCCATCTGTGAAGATACTTTGGCGCAACCCAAATGGTGAAGAGATCACTTGGGAGGCCGAGGGCGAGATGCGGAAGAAATTCCCTCATCTCTTTGAAGGTACACGTAGCTATATTTTTTAATTCGGGGATGAATTTCTTTAGGGGGGAAGATTGTAACACCTTAGAATGTGACTAGTGGCTGTTCCCCTCCGAAGGACGGCCGAGACGCGGCGTCTCGCCTGAGATTCGGGGCAGATGCTAATTGGTGCTATCCGTCCACCTCTCCGAAGATGCCAAGTTGAATTATGGCACCGTGTATCGAAGGTTTAGACGGATGCGTCCGATGTAGCAGACTTCGTCAGATTCCCCCTCGTTTGAGGGGTTTTTGATTGTGGGGACGCTCTTCCCTGCAGGCGCAAGCCCCTGCAGTTAATTACGCTACCGCATTGCGGTAACAACTTTCTCCTTCTCCAGATGGTCACTTCGTGTCGTGAGTGTTTGTTTTGTTGCCCGTGGATTGTTTACGGAGACTGAGTTATGTCGTCGCCCGTAGGGCGTGGACTAGTCCAAATCCGTATTATCTTAGATTTGGGTTTGGGGGTTTGGTTTGAGGATACGTCAGCCGTACTCGAGGCTAAGATCAACTCAAACGTTTGTTAAGGATACGTTAGTCTCACTTTGAGACTAAGATCAACTTAACGGGATCGTTTAGATCCGACAAAAGAGCATTTGGGGGCTCCATTGTTCCAGTTTAGGGACATAGTGGTCCATCGTATGTATGGCCGTCGGGACCCATCACCTCTCTGACGACGTTGAAGGATTACAACGACGGATGTCAGAGGAGTTCAGAGATGTACCCTCAAGCCAGAGTCAATTGGGGGGATTCATAGTCCAGTCTGTTTGAAGGTTTAAGGATACGTTAGCCATCTTCGAGGCTAAGATCAACTTAAACGGGATCGTTTAGATCCGACAAAAGAGCATTTGGGGGGCTCCATTGTTCTAGTTTAAAGACATTGCGGTCCATGGGTAGTTTAAGGACATTGCGGTCCATGGGTAGTTTAAGGACATTGCGGTCCATTGTTAGTTTTAAGACATCTCGGTCAAGGTTAAGGACGTCGTAGTCCATGGGCTTAAGGACCCCACAGTCCATTGTTAGTTTTAAGACATCTCGGTCAAGGTTAAGGACGTCGTAGTCCATGGGTTTAAGGACCCCACAGTCCATTATGTGCTCTGGATGCTTCACACGGGTTCACTGCCGTGCTCTGCGAGGACCAGGCTCCGCTCTGGACGTTTTCCACGGGGTCAAAGAGTGACATTATCCGCGTTCCACGTAACCAGGAATTTGCATTAAACACGGGTTTAAGGACCCCGCAGTCCGTATCAATGTGTGGTCGTCGGGACCCGTCACCTCTTTGAAGACATTGAGGGATTACAATGCCAAGTATCAAAGGAGTGAAGAGATGTACCCTAGAACCGGAGTGGATTAAATAGTCCTTGGCCCAATTTGGGATCAAGACGAATTAATTATGTTATGAGTCCATTGGCCCAGTTAATCACAAATTGAGGACTTATGGCCATCTTGGGCTAAGTCCAATCAGGAGAGGCTTTGCCTCCATCCATTTAGTCAATTGGGCCGAAGCCTAGTGTTAAACACTACAGAGCAATCAGTGTTGAACACTGGGAATGAGGTTGACAAGTTAGTGTTTAACACTAAGAGATAATTGGTGTTAAACACCAGCAACAAGGCTTTTCAAATTAGTGTTAAACACTAAAACAGATCAGTGTTGAACACTGCAGATAAAGCTTTTTAATTAGTGTTGAACACTAAGGCCCAACAGTGTTTTAACACTGGGTTCGAGAGTTTCAATTTAGTGTTAAACACTAAGACAAGAGGGGTCACGTGGCAGCACGTGAGAGCGCCCTCCCTTCATTTATTCTGCTGAGATTATCGCATCTTTCAGAGCATCACGTGCCATCACGTGATGGGCATTCAAATGCCTATGTATTAGAGCTTCTGCCAAGGGTCACGTGGATCACGTGGGGTGCTGCCTCAAAGGGACTTTCTGTAGATCTCTTGGGGGGTCACGTGATGACACGTGACCCTGCCTCTATGTATTTTGTTTAGAGGCTTTGTTAATCTTTTTTCAGGAATTAAATTCCTCGAGCTGTAAATTTCAGAGGAATTAAATTCCTACTTCCTTTCGAAGACTTATATTCTGGGATAGAGTTTAACTCTGAATTTTCTGTAGGAATTAAATTCCTCATATATGTGAAGAACCAAATAGGGTTAAACCCTAACAAAGCTTTTTTAAGGAGTTTAAACTTCCATCCTCTGTTAAATTATGATTAAGGGAATTAAATTCCCGCTGCTGCAACAGAACTAGGTTCTTAATTAGGGTTAAACCCTGTTTCTTTTTATTCTGAAGGAATTAAATTCCCATGATACAGGGGCAAGCCCTAATTTTATTTTAAAGGAATTAAATTCCTATAGTTCTGTGAGAATTAAATTCTCGTGCTTGCATTCCTTCTCTATGTTTTGGATCTGCATGGCAGGATCTCAACCCATTGAGAATTAAATTCTCAACCTTAAGGGGAGATGTGCACTTTGCAGATCCTCTATCAAAGAGAGAAGAAATATGTTCTTCTGTGTTTACATTATCAGAGTTAAACTCTGTTGAGAATTAAATTCTCTTTCTTTCAAAAGGCCTTCCCTTTCTTACTTAGGGTTTTTTGCAGAAGATCCGAGTCTTTTCGAAATATCAAAGCTCTCCTCCTTTTCTTTTTTCTTCTCTGCGTCTCTCTCTCTCTGTATGTCTCTTGGCTCCTATTTATAGGAGAAGCAGCCGAATCAATCAGTTTTTGACGAATCTTCGTGAAAGATTTGATTTGCATCCATCATTCATTTTGGACCTTTAGATTGTTGGGTGAATTTTATTCACCATTGGATTTCAAATCCAGGGGTTTTTCCTTTGTTGTTTCGGTTAGATTTAAAGGGGAAATCTTTCCAAACCCGAGATTTTCCCATAGATAGATCACCTCTGAATCTTTAATTCGATTGGTTCCAGATAGTTGCTTTCCTTTGGAAAGATTTGAATTTCTTTCAGAATTTAATTCTGTTAACACAATGGGCTTTGAAAGCCGGTCACGTGTGACCACGTGACTCATGGTCACGTGTGGGCACGTGACCCCCTTTGGAATGAGCCTTTTCCTTTCTTTTGCGCTCTGTCTTCTTATTGCTGCTTAAACGTCACGTGCTGCCACGTGACCCATGGTCACGTGTGAGCACGTGACCCTTGTTTGAACTCTCTCTTTCCTTGGTTCAACTGGAGAACGAGTCTGCTGTCTTGAACGTCACGTGGCAACACGTGACCCTGGTCACGTGGAAGCACGTGACCTCTTCTGAAGCCTTTTCCTTGACTTGATCAGGGAACTGGTGTGCCTTTTGACGCTTGCATTTAAATGTCACGTGTCGCCACGTGACCCGGGTCACGTGGGAGCACGTGACTCTTTCTGAAGCCCCCTTTTCTTCAACGTAGTCAGGAAACTGAACTTGCCTTGATGATGTTTTTAGGTGTCACGTGCCAACACGTGACCGCTAGTCACGTGTAAGCACGTGACCCTCTTCTGAAGCTTTTCCCAGAAGCTTTCCTGATTTTAAATCAGGAAACAAATGCCCCCACAGCGTTGTTCTCACGTGTCTGCACGTGAGTGCAACGCTGTCACCTCTTGTGACCGTTGGATTCCTCTAGGGATCTGGAGAGACGAAACGTTTTCATTGTCTTCTATAAATACCTCTGTCTCTTCATAGGAGCCTTCACTTTGTTCATCTTCTTCTTCTGAGAACTTCTTCTTTGAGAATTTAATTCTCGCTTTCAGAGCTTAGTTCTCTGTCTTGAAACAATCTTCAGAGTTTAACTCTGTTCGAAAGGAATCCTTTTTCCTCAGGTAATGTTCTTGGACAACGATGGACCTTCACATTTCTCTGGATTTTAAATCCAAAACAAGGGTTCTTTACCCTTTTCTCTTCATATTTTTCCATAAGAACATGAAACTGCTTAATCTTCAAACTGTAGATCTTTTAGGGTTTAGATGATCCTTGGGGAGATGATGATGGCGTCTCAACTCCATGGAATTTAATTCCATCAAAAAACATGTTTCTGGGAATTTAATTCCCTTTTCTCAATAAGGAATTTAATTCCAACGAAGAACTCGATTTCTTCACACAGAGACTTCCTGGGGTCTCTTGGCCCGAGGTTGTTCTTCTGCAATTAATGCGATGGGGGTTTTGCAATGATGTCTTCTGTGGGAATTTAATTCCTTTGATTTTGTTGGGTTCGTTGTAGAGCCCTAGACGGATCTTGTTGAGGGGAATGTGCATGGTCATCATTTTTTACTAAATGAGGATATTCCCTTTGTTTTATTGTAACTGTTTGGTCTCATTATTAATGAGCCGTCATCCGGATTCTGTGGGGCCCATATGTTTTGTGGCCAATGGTCCCAGGAAACTTTGCTGTTGTTTTCTTCGACTAGTCTTCATGTTCGTGCATGAATATATATTGCTAACTTTCTTTTTAACGGTCTTCCTTTACCGGATTTCAGGTGCAATGGCTTCTGTTCCACGCTTTCCCTTTTCTCGCTCGGAGGCCACTTTTCCTCAGTCACCATCTGATGAGGAAGCGATGGCGATGATTCGGGCTCATGATCCGAACTGCACCAACCTTCTTCAGTGGGGATCTTGGTATAGTCAGATTATTCAGGGCCGCCGGAGTTTTCTTTGCGCGGTGCCGACGGAACCCACTTTCCCATTTTTACCGATGGATCCTCCGAGGACGGTTTTTGCTGTGGAAATGCCCAACTGGACTCCAACGGGGAGGTTGGAGCCTTCGACGACCGGCATACCGAATCACCCGATCCCGGCCATAGACATCTTGGGACGGCGTATCTGCCAGGGTGAGGCCCACCCGTGGGGGCAAATTTATAAGATAGGGCTCACTCCTAGGCATCCTATGGGCTACCTTCTCTGGGCTCGTTACATCCTTTCTGCTCATCGGGCGCGGTTGCAGAAAGTCAGGCTTTATCAGGCCATATACGCGTCACTCTTTCATTATAAGTCCCCGCATGCCTGGTCGGTTAAGGCGTTTTTAAACCAATGGAATCTTCCTACCAACACTTTCATCTTAGGAGATCGTGAGGTCTCGATCTCTCTTGCAGAGTTTTATGAAATCTCGGGATTGCCAATCAGGGGCGCACTGTATGAGGAGTTGTTGCCTCCTGACGAGTATGTCTTCGAGCCCGAGTCTGCACCGGTTGACGGCCTGTCCCCTGAGAATGCTGTTCGCCATAAGCGCCCCAGTTTAATTAAGGCCCTAGGCATCTTCGACCGATTATTCACCGAGTCCGAGGAGCAAGGTGTCACTTTTAAAAGCTTCATTTCCTGCTTCCTTCGTGAGGATATCATATCGAAGACTGCTCCGAAGTTTGCTAACATCAGAGACCCCTTTGGGTTTGGTCCGAAGAAGCTACCGACTGCTGAATCGGACCTGCCACAATATTATATTCCCATTGTGTCGCCGATGTCTTTTGAGTCCGTTGCAGCACCCGGTATGGATGAGGAAACATTCTTTGTGGGGTTTGTCAGCGTTTGGCTTAGCTGGTTCGTTATCCCCATGCATCGCCGCTTCATGAGAGCCTCGGTCATCTACCCGGCTCATCGTATTGCTGAGGGGACGCGGTTGGCCATCGGCATCCCGGCCTTGGCGCACCTCTATAATGGATTGGGCACCGCAGCTAATACCTCTACACCTGGCGTGGATGTGGTAAACTTTTCGCTTCATTATTTCACGTCCTGGATCGAAATGCACGTATTGGGGGCTTTCGCCATGCATCAGAGGCCCTCATTTTACGATTCCTACCCCTTTCCACGACTTATGCGGCTAGTGGATGCTTCTGCCGCCGACCCGACTCAATTCGGGGCTATTCGGGTGCTAATTTCTCCTCATGCCACCGCCGGCGGGTTGGTTTTTACTGATCGGGTCTTGTCTACTCCTTCGGGTCCCGTCCAACAACTCTGGGACCAGTCGAAAGACAACGCGCCTTCTCTGAAGTCCCGGGAGGCCACGCATTTGTACGCAATTAGGCCGGGTTACTTGGTGTTTCGCCAGGACAGTGCGGCTCTTTTCATGCGGTACAATCCGCATCGATTTGCCCGACAGCTCGGATACGACCAGGGCGTTCCTTTCGAGGCTTTTATAGTTGCCCCGATCCCTTCGCTCGATGCTGTTCGCGATGCCGCTCATCATTTCATGAGGCTGAATACCGGCTCTTATTTCATGGTTCCTGAAGCCGAGTACATGCCCCGATGCGTGGGCGCGTTTACGGGTTGGTATCTTCATCGGGTCAGCCCAGTCATTCTCGAGGAAAGGAGGGTACTTCTCGGCCACGATGCCCCTCCTCTGGTTCCTGGGGCTAAGCTACGACCGAGGGTTCCAGTCCGCTTTCCTTTGAGGGAGATTGGCACCGCGCTCATTCCGGGGGAGTCCGGGGTAGACCTTACTCCAATAGCCGGTATGCCCTTGGGTTCTCGATCACGGGGTAAACGGGCTCCGGTGGTAGCACCCCTGCCGGTGGCGGCACCGCCCCTCGTGGTGTCGACAATGGCGATATCGTCCTCGGTTGTGGCACCGAGCGATAGTAACAGGGATGAGGGCGCTGAGGGCGATGTGGGCTAGCGCCGCCATAAGGCTTCGCGAGGGAGGAAGCGGTCATCCTCAGCGACCGGCTCCGGGTCTAAACGGCGGAGGAAAGTGGCTACTGCCCCGCTTGATTCTGTGGCGGAGTCTGAGCCTATCCTTGAAGACGAACCATTGGCCCTGCAGGGTCAGACGCTGGACTTCTCTTTCCGAGTTCAGTGGATGAGGAGGCCGCACAGTTGGCTGAGGCCATACGGCGTTCAAAAGACGCGTCTCATAACGCCAAGGTTCCGAAGAAGTCTTATCCTGCTGTAATTTTTTACGAAGACCCTTCGTGGATTCGGCGACGATTTATCGGTCCTCTGGAGGAATGGGGAGAAAGGGCTTTGAAGCAGGCCGCTTCGGAGGATGCAGCTGACGCACTTTCTTTGTGGACCGGCGGCCATGAGTCCACCCTCGAACCTCGGCGAGCCTACCTCCTTGAGAAGGAGCAGCGGCTTGAAGAAGCCATATTGAGGGCTTCTTTGCGTATAGGTATGTTGTGTTTCTTTTATAGTTTTTCCGATCATTTATGCCCGTGCATATATATATATCATTATTCTTATTTGCATCGTGCAGAGTCTTCGACGCTGGGGGAGCTCCCTACGGGCCCATTAAAGCTAAAGCCCGCCAAAATTCTCAATGAGGCCTTGCTGGATGTGGAGGGGGCTGACGAGGCTGCTCCTCTCACGGTGGAACTTCCAGCGGCGGTTCTTGACCAGGGAGTGCCTGCCCCTCTGGGGGAGGCTCCTTTGGAGGCCGCCGCCCTAATGACTCTTACCGAGGGCAACCCAAAGGCTGGGAGTGAGGTAGTCGGGACTACTCTCCCTTTGTTGGAGCCTGAGGTCACGGCAGAAACCGTTGAAGCTGCTATCCCCCCGGCTCAGAATGGGAGGAGTGTTGAAGGTATCCCTCTGCGTTTTAGTTTAGCAACCCCTTCATAGTCTGAACTCTTTTATCTTTCTCAGAATTGCGCGGTTTGGCGGCCACGATCGCGGATCTGTCGCCTCGACAGTCATTTCAGCGTTTATTGGAGATGGCAGCTCTGCAGGCGATCTCCCCTCAACGCATTGTCCTCTCGTCTGGGCAAGGTTGGTGTCGTCCATCCCTTCTCATAGCATCATCGTTATTTTGCGTACTGACATTGATGTTTTCTACAGTTCTGGAAGCCGATGATGAGGTCGAGGTTCTTGAAGGGCCAGGGGAGCCTTCAGCTCCTACTTACACGACTGTCGGTGAGTAACATCTCATTGCACTCTCACTCGTTCTTTGATTAATAATTTTGCTGACGTCTTCCAAATTTGAACAGCTCTGCCAGTCTCCACGGCGTTGGAGTCGCGCATCGTGACGCCACCCGGCCCTTATGCCTTGCGGGCTTCAGAACGCTTGGCCCAATTAAGCCTCGTCTCCTTATCGTCTCTGATCGAGGAGCGTCGTGCTGGCAGCACGACCACGGCTGAAGCATTCGCTGCCGAGGCTAACGGTTCTCTTCCTTTTCTTGCCACCTACCACAGCGAAGAGGTGGTGCGAGTCTGGGTGGAGTTCTGCCGGCGAGTGGAGGCTTGCCTGCACACTCTCGAGTGTTCTCGCCTTTCCTCGGAGGCCGTGGCTACAAAGGCGGAGTTACGAGGGCTGATAGCACGGTGCACGGCCAACATGACGTCATGTGAGAAGAGGCTCGGTCGCAAGTTCTCGGAAAGGGAGCTAGCCTCCAAGGCGCTGAGCGAGCTTCAAGCCAATCTCACAGCCAGGGCCAACAGAGCGTATGAACTCTGGCGGGTGCTTCAGGAGTCCATCAAAGAGGTGGTGGCTCTCGACAAAGCTGCCACGTTTACTCGTGAGAGGGTTGAGGCTCATAAGGCCACTGAGAAAGAGCTTGAAGCCCGGCTCGCTTCGTATCAGGCTCAGCAAGCTCAAGCGGAGGCTCGTCTTCTGGAGATCTTGCGTCATGAAGCCGTGGCTCAGCAAAAGCAGGATGAGCTGACCAAGCTGCTGAATCGCCCGCCGGCCTGAAACATTTGTATCTTTTTCTTCCCTTTTGTACATACTCATGGATGAGAGTATTTTCTTTTTGTTTCTTTCATGAATTGTACTTTGTACCCATTTTGGTTTATGAATAAAAGATACATTTTTTCTTCTCAATGATGTGTCCCCTTTTCATTGAATGTATTCTGCGGATATTCTATCTTGATCTCCTTGCAGGACAGCGATGGCTCAGAGTTTAGGGTTAAGATCTGCTTCCTAAGACTTTTGCATTTTACGAGCCACGAGGGTCTCATAAAGAGTTTTTCTCCTACAGGTCGAGAGGATCCCATAGGTGTGAGTTCTTCTTAAAGATCGCGAGGATCCTCAAGCGAGTTTTCCCTTGAGAGTCGTAAGGATCTCACAAGAGAGTTTTTCTTCCTTACAGGTCGTGAGGGCCTGCAAGTGTTGGATGCGGTCACCCTTGTCCGTGTTTTACGGAGTCGGGAGTTTCTCAAGGTATCGTAGTTTAAAGACGTCACGGTCAAGGTTAAGGACCTCATAGTCCGTGGATTTAGGGACTCCACAGTCCGATGTTAGTTTTAAGACATCACGGTCAAGGTTAAGGACCTCATAGTCCGTGGATTTAGGGACTCCACAGTCCGCTGTTAGTTTTAAGACATCACGGTCAAGGTTAAGGACCTCATAGTCCGTGGATTTAGGGACTCCACAGTCCGGTGTTTGGTTGCAGGGACCCGTCACCTCTTTGAAGACGTTGAGGAATTACAACGCCGGGCATCAAAGGAGTGAAGAGATGTACCCTTAAACCAAGGCAAAGTCTGTAGGGAATCGGGGTGGTTGATCGTTAGTTTTAAGACATCACGGTCGAGGTTAAGGACGTCATAGTCCGTGGATTTTAAGGACTCCACAGTCCGGTATTTGCTCTGGATGCTTCACACGGGTTCACTGCCGCGCTTGGCGAGGACCAGGCTCCGCTCTGGACGTTTTCCACGGGGTCAAAGAGTGACATTATCCGCGTTCCACGTAACCAGGAATTTTTGCACTAGATGCTTCACACGGGTTCACTGCCGCGTTAGGCGAGGACTAGGCTCCGCTCTGGATGCTTCGCACGGGTTCACTGCCATGCTCTGCGAGGACCAGGATCCGCTCTGGACGTTTTCCACGGGGTCAAAGAGTGACATTATCCGCGTTCCACGTGACCAGGAATTTTGCACTAGATGCTTCACACGGGTTCACTGCCGTGCTCGGCGAGGACTAGGCTCCGCTCTGGATGCTTCGCACGGGTTCACTGCCATGCTCTGCGAGGACCAGGATCCGCTCTGGACGTTTTCCACGGGGTCAAAGAGTGACATTATCCGCGTTCCACGTGACCAGGAATTTTGCACTAGATGCTTCACACGGGTTCACTGCCGTGCTCGGCGAGGACTAGGCTCCGCTCTGGATGCTTCGCACGGGTTCACTGCCTTGCTCTGCGAGGACCAGGATCCGCTCTGGACGTTTTCCACGGGGTCAAAGAGTGACATTATCCGCGTTCCACGTGACCAGGAATTTTGCACTAGATGCTTCACACGGGTTCACTGCCGTGCTCGGCGAGGACTAGGCTCCGCTCTGGATGCTTCGCACGGGTTCACTGCCATGCTCTGCGAGGACCAGGATCCGCTCTGGACGTTTTCCACGGGGTCAAAGAGTGACATTATCCGCGTTCCACGTGACCAGGAATTTTTCACTAGATGCTTCACACGGGTTCACTGCCGCGTTAGGCGAGGACTAGGCTCCGCTCTGGATGCTTCGCACGGGTTCACTGCCATGCTCTGCGAGGACCAGGATCCGCTCTGGACGTTTTCCACGGGGTCAAAGAGTGACATTATCCGCGTTCCACGTAACCAGGAATTTTATCGATTGTATCCGCATTTCACGGAATGGAGGTTTGACTCTTGGTGATACGTATATCACCGATCCATGGAACTGGGGGTTGCCGCTGTTCCATTTCGCTTGATGTTGTGTCTGCTGCGTCGAGATGATCTCCAGGTTATTTGGGAACCGTCGAGATTTGACTTCCTCTCATGATGAAACCTGGGGGAGGAGTACGACTCCTTCTTTGTTTGCGCCCCTGGATTGTATACAGGGATTGATGTAGCATCACCTGTAGGGCAAAAAGGTTTCATTTTTCCATCATTTCTTTTATTCTTTCCGCGATGCTCTATCATTTCAGCTTTTTATATCGCGAAGGTCGCGATTGCCCAATCATTTCGGCTATTTTTCGCGGTGCCCAATCATTTCGGCTATTTGTTTTATTTTTACTCGCTGCTTTTTATTGCGAGTTGCCCCATCATTTCGGCTATTTTTCATGCATACATTTTTACTTGCTGCTTTTTATTGCAAGTTGCCCCATCATTTCGGCTATTTCGTAGGCATGTGTGGCCTGCTAGCTTTTTCGCCGCAAGCTCGGATTTTGGACACCGATTTCGGCATCAGCATCGCTGCAACTGGGATGTTGCCAGGAGCGAATCATCATTTGCCATGAAAGAACTTGGGATTTGATACCGGTTTAGGCATCAGCATCGCTACAACTGGAATATTGCCAGGAGCGAATCATCATTTGCCTCTGTCGATGTTGAACAAAGGTGGCTTAGCAAACATGGTTAAGGTCCTGTCGACTAAGGCTTTTGACTTCATGAGCCGTAAGGGTCTCACAAAGGTATTTCTCCCTACAAGTCGTGAGGATCTTGCAGGTGTATTTTCTCCTTAGGGATCGTGAGGATTCCTAAGTGTATGTTCCTCTGTAAGTCGTAAGGATCCTACAAGAGGGTTTTCTCCTTATGGGTCGAGGGGACCTACAAGGGTTGGACTTTGCTGGGGAAATGTTTATTCGCGCCCGTGGATTGTATACAAGGGTCAGTATTGAGCCTCTTGTAGGGCAATATCGAAGGTTGTGGAGGATTTGCTTAAGAACAGGTTCAGGCTTCTGTAACTTAAGACTTTCAAATCTCATGAGCCGTGAGGGTCCCATAAGAGAATTCTCCTTACGAGTCGTGAGGATCTCGTAAGTGTATTTTCTCCTTAGGAATCGTGAGGATCCCTGAGTGTGTTTCTCCTTTGTGAGTCGTAAGGATCTCACGCAGGTGGTTTCTCCTTACAAGGTCGAGAGGACCCTACAAGTGTCTTTTAACGAGGTTGCGCCCTTTCGGGTTTTCACAAACACTCGCCGGTAGTCCTGCTGTTTTTACTCACGGAGCCCTTTCGGGTTTTCATCCGTGCCCATTTTGCTTATGGACATACCGTTTTTTTTTATTCTTTTTCACTTTTTTTTTTATTTTATTATTTTTTTTTCTCTCTCCTCTTTTTTTTTATCTCGTCAGCCTAAAGATGCTGCGGTAGTAGTTTTAGGGACGTTTCGGTCCGTTGTTAGTTTAAGGACGTTTCGGTCCGTCGTTAGTTTAAGGACGTTTCGGTCCGCCGTTAGTTTAAGGACGTTTCGGTCCGTCGATATGGGAAGGCCGGCTGCTGCTTGTAAAGTCTGAGCCTAGGAAGATAGTGAGCGGACATAGTCGTCGTCATCTATCATTGACCCCGGCTGCGGCTTATTAAGCGTAGTATTTCTTCAAGAAGCGGCCGTTTATTGTCCTGAAAGGCCTTTCACCGTGCATGTCCATGAGTAGGTAGGCTCCACCCTGGTAGACCTTGTCTATGACGTACGGGCCTTCGTAGTTTGGCTCAAATTTTCCTCGCTTGGCACGATTGGGGATCATAGGTCTTTTGACCACTAGTACAAGTTCGCCTTGGCGGAATGTCCTCGGCCTGGTCAATCTTTCGTATGAGCGCGTCATCTTTGCTTTGTAGGCCTCTAGATGTTGTTGCGCTATGAGCCGGGTTTCGTCGAGGGCATCAAGTTCCTCAAGCCGAAGGTGAGCATTTTCTTCGTTCGTCAGCTCGTGGTGGACTGCTACTCGTAGAGAGGGTAACTCTATCTCGAGGGGGAGCACTGCTTCCGTCCCAAATACCAACGCGTACGGCGTTGTATTTGTGGCCGTCTTGAACGTAGTTCGATAAGCCCAAAGGGCTTCTTGCAGCCTTTCGTGCCAGTCTTTCTTATTTCTGGAAACGGTCTTTTTTATGATCTTCGTCAAGGTCTTATTGAAGGCCTCGGCTAGACCGTTAGCTCGTGGATTGTAAACCGAAGAATATCTCCAGTCTATATTGTGCTGCTGTGCGAAGCGGCTAATCTAATGACTTCGGTAGGCCGGCCCATTATCGGAGATAATCCGCCGTGGGGTCCCAAACCGGTAGATGACATGCGTCTTGAAGAAATGGAGGATATTCTCCGTCTTCACTTCCCTCAGTGGTACTGCTTCTGCCCATTTGGAGAAGTAATCAGTTGTCGCCAGGATAAAACGGTGTCCCCGGGACGATGCTGGCTCAATGGGGCCGACTATGTCAGTCCCCCACATTTCGAATGGCCAGCTAGCTACCGTTGGGTGCAGTGGATTCGGATGTTGGTGGATGAAGTCTCCATGAATCTGGCATGAGTGGCATTGCTTCGCATACTCGAGGCAGTCCTGGGTCATCGTGGGCCAATAGTAACCCATCCGTTTGATTTTTAACTTCATCTTTGGGCCTGCTTGGTGAGAACCGCAAAGTCCGTCATGAACTTCCTGAATGACTCTTTCCGCTTCGTCAGGTCCTAAGCATCTCAGCCATAGGGAATCAAACGATCTCTTGTATAGAATATCGTTGACGAAAGCGAAGGATAGAGCTCGTTTCATGAGCTGATGTCTTGAGGACGCTTCTTTGGGCATTCGGTGGGACTTAAAGTAGTCTATGAAGACTTCCCTCCAGTCTTTGGCCTTCTCATGGTCTTTTATTTGTAGGGTCGTCTGCTCAGTCGTTCCCTTTTCTTCGCTTGATTCCGGAGATATTTCTGCCGGGGCAAGCACTCGACGGCTTTGTACCACGATTCTAACGTCATCGAGGTTCTCGTCAGCCAGTTCTTTAGCAAGTTTGGCCAACGCGTCTGCTTTTCTATTTTCCGTGCACGGTATGTTCTCTAAAGTATAAGAGGGAATTTGGGTCAACAATTGTTGCACCTTTTCTCCGTACTTCACCAACTCCGGTTTGCACGTTTGGTAGTCGCCGTTTACTTGACTAACGACCAGCTGAGAATCCCCGTATATAAGGAGGTCTTCAATTCCCATGTCGATGGCGATCTCGAGGCCTGCTATCAGAGCTTCGTATTCAGCTTCATTGTTTGTCCTCGGCTCTGTTAAGGAGAAGGCGAAGCGCATTATCCCTCCTTGTGGAGTTGTAAAGATGAGGCCTATCCCTGATTTGATCATTGGGATACCTTGTTTCTGCTTCTTTATGGAGGACGCTCCATCGAAATAGAGTTCCCATCGGATACTATTGCCGCCAATCGCATCAAATGCATGCTCGTCCGGCAAATCGCAGTTCAGAGGAGAATCGGCCAGTATCGGGTGTTCAGCGAGGAAATCGGCAATGGCCTGGCCTTTTACCGCCTTGAGAGGTTGATACGTTATCGAGAACTCCATCAAGAGCAGGGCCCATCTAGCGAGTCATCCCGTCAATATGGCTTTTGACATCAAGTATTTAAGGGGGTCCACCTTCGAGATGAGACGGACTTCGTGTGCCAACGCATAGTGCCTGAGCTTTGTTATCGCGAAGATTAACGCCAAACAATGTTTTTCAACGGGAGAGTAGTTGCTTTCTGCCCCCAGCAACACTCGACTTAAGTAGTAGAGTGCTCTTTCTTTCCCCTGATCGTTCTCTTGTGCCCATAATGCGCCCAAGGAACCTTCGAGGGCGGTCGTATAAAGAATGAGGGGCTTTCCCTTAACCGGAGCAGCCAACACCGGAGGGTTCTGCAGGTATTGCTTGATCTCGTCTAGTGCACCTTGACATTTGTGGTCCCAAACGAATGGAGTTCCCTTTTTCATCAGGTGGCTGTAAGGACGGCATTTGCCCGAAAGATTAGCGATAAACCGCCGGATGTATGCGAGCTTCCCTTGGAGAGACCGCAACTGCTTGAGGGTTCTTGGCGGAGGCATTTCCATGATCGCCTTAATCTTTGACGGATCTATTTCAATACCTCGGTGTCGAACGATGAATCCCAGAAATTTGCCCGAGGAGACTCCAAACGCGCATTTGAGGGGATTCATTTTCAAATTATATTGCCGAAGGCGTCGAAATACAGTCTCCAGATGTTTTAAATGCTCTTCGTACGACATGCTCTTCACTACAAAGTCATCGATATAGCACTCGACGATGTCATGTATGAGATCGTCGAAGATCTTTGTCATGGCTCTTTGATAGGTAGCGCCAGCGTTCTTTAGGACAAAGGGCATAACCCTGTAGCAGAATATACCCAAAGGGGTCCGGAAAGCGGTATGCTTCTGGTCTTCGGGATGCATCTTTATCTGATTGTATCCTGACGAACCATCCATAAAGGAGAAAACCTCATGAGTGGACGTGTTATCTATCATTAGCTCGGTTACTGGTACTGGGAAATCATCCTTGGGACAGGCTTTATTGAGATCCCTGAAATCCATGCATATGCGTACCGTCCCATTCTTCTTCATTACCGGGATGATATTGGCAATCCAGTCGGGATATTGGACTTCTTGGATAAATCCAGAATCGATCAGCTTCTTGACTTCAGCGTTGATGCTCATCTCAAGCTCGAGTCGCATCCTCCTTGGCGCCTGCTTGACTGGCTTGATATCTGAGGATATTGCTAATTTATGCACAGCAATCTCCGGATCTAATCCTGGCATCTCGGAGTAGTTCCACGTGAAGCAATCTTTATGCCGTAGAAGCACGTTCTTTAACGCAGCTACCCTTTCTTCGGATAGCAGCTCGCTGACAAAAGTCGGTCGCGGGTCGTCTGCCGATCCCAACTCAATCTTCTTGAGGTTATCTGCAGTAGTATGTATACCATCTTCCAGTTCTTTCGGAGCGGGCGGAAATTCTGAGATCACCTCATCATCGCTGTTCTCAAAGCACCGGGGAAGGTCATCTACGTTCTCGGGCTCTTCTCTTAATATCGTAATCGTATAACAGGTGCGAACCCGTCCCCCGGACTGAGGTGGACCCGGTTCTGCTCTTGCGGCCTTGGGTTCATGCTTTTGTGGCGGCGTTACCCTCCAGCCGTCGGATAAAGTGAATCTGCCCTGTTGGTACTGGTCCTCGACCCAGTTCTTGAAGGTGAAGCAGTCTTCGGTAGGATGTCCTATGGTTCGGTGATAAGAGCAATAACTCAGATGAGAAGCCTCGTTAGCTTGCTCAGGATGTCTAGACTCTGGAAGCATGATCATTTGATGTTTTATAGCGAGCTTGAGTAACTTCTCCGTCTTGTCTCGGGGGAAGGAGTACGCTCGACCCATCTTCTTCATGAGGGACAAATCCGAGCCGCGCAATTCCCGACCACATAACTCTCTAATCCTGCGTCGTTGTTGTCGGCTCCTCTTTCCGCTTCTTGATTTATTTCCGTCTCTGCGTCGGGCCTTTCGTACAACGGATTGACAAGGATGAGCATCTTTGTCTTTTGCAGCCTGTTGAAATAGACGTTGCGTCCTGGCCTTCTCGTAGATGGCTATTTCGCGGTTGTGGTCTTCCCGAGCTTTCTGACCCACTTTCCTGATAGGCTTGTCCATTTGTTCTTCAAATAACGGACTCGGCGCTTCAATCGCAGGGTCTGGTTTTGATGGGGGGTTGGCATCTCCTGACAGGGCGTCCTCTTCTTCATCAAAGGTATATATGGCGTAGCTACTGTGGGCCTGTTCCCGTTTTCCGGCTCTTGCGTATCCAAGCCCGAGTGTTTCTATCTTCCCGTTGGGCAATTTGCGTTGAGTCCCGGGGACATCCCAAATCCTGTTGTAGAACCGCGCCTGCCGAACGGTCTGTTCTAAGGGTACTCCTTGGCGCTTCAATAGCTTCTTTAATCCATTTGTATAGTATCTGGGCAGACGGATGGGTTGGAGCCTGTCAAGTGTAGCGTCCGCGCCATGCCAGATCTCTTTCTCTATTTTCGACTCTGAGGATCGGTAGAATAGGATCACCTTCTCACCCCTTCGCCTGGGAGGGACGTAGAATGTTTGCAGGTCCTGCACATTGTGAGCCTGAAGCGTGTCGAGATCCTTGTAGTGTTCTCGCGGTACCATGGTGATTTGCAAACTATGGTCATCGCCAGGGGGTGCTTGTATTGACAGCCGATTGGAGAACACAGCATTAACTTCATCTTCTGAATCACTTCCGAAGACCAACACGGGGGCGGGCGTCCCCAGGTTGTTGCGTTGAGATGGCCCTGCATAAACTATCTCTTCCTCTTCTTCGGTGTCGCTTCCGAAAACGGGGATGGTGGCGGCGGCTTTGTTCTCCGGATTACGACACCTTTCTGTATCCTCGAAATCTGGCAAAAAGTACTTCGCATCTTCGTATTTGCGGACTTCGTTCACGGAAAATGGGTTTAACTCACCTGTTACGGTATACTCGAAACCATCCTTAAAGTACTTCATACACTGATGTTGTGTAGAAGGGATGATATTGTACTCGTGCAGCCAAGGACGGCCGAGCAAGGCGTTGTAGCAAGTCTTGGCGTCAATGACATGGAATTTGATGTCTGTGACGAGAAGTCCGAAGCGTAATGTTAGTATCACAGATCCGAGAGTCTGTGACGATTGTGAATCGAAACCGGAGATAGTAATTTTGTCACGAGCGAGGTGTTGCACACTCATGCAGATTTCCTTCAACACCTGAACATTAAGGAGGTTGACGGAGGATCCATTATCCACCAGGATCTTTCCTATCTTGATATCATGGCAGTATCCGGAGACATATAGAGGACGGTTATGGTCGCATGTCCCGAGAAGGAGGTCTTCATCACCGAAAGTGATGTCGGCTGTATGCACTTCCTCCAGTTCATCCTTCATCTTTTCAGTGGCGAGGAAGGCTTGGAATTGCTCAGGTTCTTGTAATGCCTTAATTAGTGAGTCTCGCGCTTCTTTTGATAATAGGAGGGCATCGAGAATGCTAAGCTGAGAAGGCAGCTTCCTTAGGTGCGCGAGGATGTTATAGTCCACTTTACTCTTCCTAGGAGGGTCTTTGGTAGCCAGCTCTTTCGTGACTTGGTCATCTAAAGTGATATCTTCAGTGACCTTTTCTTTTCCCTTATCTTTTCTATTTGCGGGTCCAAGATTCTTCTCTGGGAGCGTGCGATTGCGCAGCTGAATGTTCTCGCAGGCCTCCGATTTCTCCTCTTTCCCTAAAGCGGATTCTTTAAAGAGAGGGCCCAGAGCCATTTCTTCGTCAGAGTCGCTCCCGAAGGTGAGAACTTGTGACCCCCCGGCGTTAACCATGTAACAGTTACCAGTAGTTCTGTTGTGCCCATCGACAGTACTTCTTCGCTCCCGACGGCTCTTGCGTTTCATGCGCTTAAAATGTTGCCGACGAGTAACATATCCTTGCCACCATATCTTAAAGGCGTCGCACTCCTCCATGGGATGTGATATTTTCCGATGATATGCGCAATAGTCAGGGTGCGTCTCTACCCCATCGTGTGTATTTCCTTCCGAGGGTGGTAGCTTCATTCCCATTGACATGGCTTTGGCAAACCTTTTCCTCGTCTTGAGTATCTTCTTGTCTACTTCGGATGCCTTTCGCTCTGGCAGGGGTAGTTCAACTCTTTCGTTCAGTTGCCCGCACTTGGCTCCTTCTGATGTGGCCATCTCACGCTCCTGGTCCGCTTTACATTTTAGACGAATCTCGTCTAGAAAAGCGTCGATCATTTCATCTGTTGGCCATGCACGTTCTGGTACAGGCTCTGCCTCCAGCTTCTTAATGCCAGGAGTTTTCCCATCATCGGTAAACGAGTGGGAGATTACGTTACAACTCGCCACATATCCTTCGGATTCATCCGACGAGCTTTCTCCATCATCTTCCTCTTGAAAGATGTGGTTGAGGAACTCTTGCAGTGTGACAGGAGTTCGCGCCTTTTGGTTGTACTCTTCCAGTGCGTCGATTTGCTTCTGCAAGTTCGTGTGCTCTTTTCCAGGCTTCACGGACTTCTTGGATTTCTTCTTCTTTTTCTTCGAAGATTTTGACGATTGGGCGTGAGTATCTGGGCTCTTATCGTGAGTCTTTGTAGTCGGGCGGCGCCTTAGCATCCCTTCGATAATTTGAGGTTCAAAAGGGTCCTTCCATTCGATCGCAGGGCACGCATGAAGGTCTCTCAGCATTCTTTTGGTTTTAGTTGATAGCACGACCTCCCATGGAGCTTCTTCAATAAAAGAACATGTTGCCCCCGGTGTATCCGCTTTCCTAGGAGCATGCGGCTGTGGTGGGTTTACCTTCCACTTTTCGGACAGTACAAACTTCCCCTGGAGGTACTGATCTTCAATCCATCCTTTGAAGACGAAGCAATCTTCGATCGGATGACTTACCGTTTGATGGTAAGGGCAATAATTGGGGTTATTCACTTCCGTGGGTTGCGGCGGTCGCCTTGGATTTGGTAGGTTTATAAGTCTGTTGCGTATTGCCAGCTCGAATAACCGTTTCGTCTTGTCCCGTGGGAACGAGTAAGGACGCTTCATCTTCTCATTATAATACCGACGTCTTTCCTCCAGTTGATCTGCCGGTTTCGGGGCGTTAGGTTGCTGTTGGGCATTTGCAACAAAGGTTGCCCTTCCTTTACCCTTGTCATTCCGAGGTTCCGACTTCGGGGGAGGTGGTCTATGACCCATCTGGTCCATTTGAGCCAACTTGTCGATCAAAGCCTGGAATGTGGTTGGCTTAAAGAACATCATAAATTGGGAGATAGTCGCGTGAGGGTCTAGAGTTCCTACGAACATGCCGACCGCAGGTGCTTCCTCGATGCGTTGCTCACATCTCGACCACAAGTTCCGCCAGCGTATAGCGTACTGGACCCAGGTTTCGCCCGGTTTTACCCTGGCGTTAATAAGTGCAGTTATTGGAGTGCGTTCGCTGGCACTTGCGAATCGCTGAGTGAACAACAACTCCATTTCAGCGAACGTTTTGATAAAATCGTTCGGGAGTTCCGAATACCATTCGAACGCTGTTTCTGATAAGCTGCCCACGAACTGGCGGAGCAACAGTTTATCATCACCGCCGGTGTTACCGCAGAGGGCCCGGAACTGGGCGACATGTTGATGGGGATTGCCGGTCCCCTTATACACGTGGAATTTTGGTATCGTGTAGCCTTGCGGGTATTTGATTTGGTCATACCAGCTCGGATACGGCCGCCCCGTTTTCACGACTTGACCAGCTGCCTCAGTCGCGTGATGAACCCGGATTTGCTGGGCTATGTAGTCAGCCAAGTCAGCCTTAGAGATTGCCTCCTCCTTGGCCGTTGAGAGGGCCGGCGGTGGATTTGACGTTTCTCCTCGGTCGTTTTCAAGAACGATTGGGGGATCCTCGGCGGGTAAGTCCTGCTGGATCATCATTCCTATCATATCATGGAAGAGAAGGCCCATACGTTGTATGTTGGCCGCTTGTTCAGCAGCCTCTTTGTCCTTTTTCTCCAGTGTCCAGCGAAGGAATTCAGCGTCGGTTTCTTCCTCTCGGCGTGCGTCTGAGGACGTTTCCGGATTTTCTTTTGGCCCGGTGAGCGCGGCCATAGCATTCATCATTTCTTGAAGCTTTTGTTGCTGCTCCTGGGCCTTCGTCACGGATCGGGTTAGCGGTCGGTGGCCCGTAAAAGTGCGGTTTTCCTCCTTTCCAGAGGCCATGTAAACAGTGTGCACCACCATGCCCCCAGACTTAGGGCGTTTGGGCTCGGTGCTTTTAGCCGTCGTTGCATGCTGGGGGGTCTTCTCTGGCCTCCTCCTTTTATGAGCCATGGAGGTTGAGGGGGCCGTTGAGGTGGGCGTCCAGACAGCCTTTTGGGGTTTCGCCTGGTGACCCGCTTCCGGTTGGATTTTCGGCTTCTTGTGCTGGCGGGAGAAGTTTGGATCGATGATCGAGTCCCGGGCCTGCCGCCAAACCTTATAGATTTTGGAAGACAGCCGTTGAGGAGATCGGGGCTGTTCTGATTTTATTTCCACAACCTTTTTTAATGGGGGAGGAGACCTCTTCAGCACTGCAGTAGGAGAATTCCTTCGCACCTTGTTTAGCATTTCGAAGCTGTTCCCAATTGGAACAGCAGCATTAACTTCTGCCACCGGGGCCGATAGAGTCAACCCGGAGGAGGAATTTCCCCCAGCCTTCCTTACTCGGCGCCAATGGCGACGTCGAGCGTGTCGAGCGGACGGTGTAGGGTCAGCGGTAAGAATGGTTTCGTCTTGCCCCCTGTCTGGGTGGGGGGTCGCTGTTGGTGTTAGCCTGTCAAAGACCGATGTCCTTTGGGCAGCAGGAGCGGGAGCGGGAGCCGTCAATCTTGTAAAGACCGACCTTTTGGCCGGAGAAGCCGCCTTGACGATTTCGGGAGCAGGAGCAGCCACTTTCTTAGAAGCAGCCTTCTCTGAGATTGTAGGCCCCATGATAGGTTTGCAGGATTTCTGGCCCAATCTAGAGAAGACCGAGGCGTTGACGTCGGGCGACTCGTTGAGAAGAGCCGCGACAGGGGTAAGACGATCAAAGACCGACTTCTTAAGAGCTTCCGTTGTCAGTACTGGAGCGGTGAAGTTCGTCGGCGGGAGCATGGTCCCAAAGAACAATCCTGTGGTGGCGCGAGTGACCTGTTCCACGGGCATTGTGAATAGCGAAGCAGCTTGGGGTCCGTAGGCTATACCTCCTGGAGAGGCAGAGCGTTGGTTGCAATTGCAGTCTGAGCAGTTGGCGAATTTCACGGAAGTAGAAGCCATCGATCCTTTGCTTTCTGCAATAAGCAAGATGCCAATTCTTAGTATCTTGAAACCCAAGGGCAACCATTAGCGAACCGCGATTGGTTCGCGAGTCACGACACACGAAGTGTGGAGTGGAAAGAGGAAAAGGTCCCACCGGGGGTGCCAGAATCTGTTCCCCTCCGAAGGACGGCCGAGACGCGGCATCTCGCCTGAGATTCGGGGCAGATGCTAATTGGTGCTATCCGTCCACCTCTCCGAAGATGCCAAGTTGAATTATGGCACCGTGTATCGAAGGTTTAGACGGATGCGTCCGATGTAGCAGACTTCGTCAGATTCCCCCTCGTTTGAGGGGTTTTTGATTGTGGGGACGCTCTTCCCTGCAGGCGCAAGCCCCTGCAGTTAATTACGCTACCGCATTGCGGTAACAACTTTCTCCTTCTCCAGATGGTCACTTCGTGTCGTGAGTGTTTGTTTTGTTGCCCGTGGATTGTTTACGGAGACTGAGTTATGTCGTCGCCCGTAGGGCGTGGACTAGTCCAAATCCGTATTATCTTAGATTTGGGTTTGGGGGTTTGGTTTGAGGATACGTCAGCCGTACTTGAGGCTAAGATCAACTCAAACGTTGGTTAAGGATACGTTAGTCTCACTTTGAGACTAAGATCAACTTAACGGGATCGTTTAGATCCGACAAAAGAGCATTTGGGGGCTCCATTGTTCCAGTTTAGGGACATAGTGGTCCATCGTATGTATGGCCGTCGGGACCCATCACCTCTCTGACGACGTTGAAGGATTACAACGACGGATGTCAGAGGAGTTCAGAGATGTACCCTCAAGCCAGAGTCAATTGGGGGGATTCATAGTCCAGTCTGTTTGAAGGTTAAAGGATACGTTAGCCATCTTCGAGGCTAAGATCAACTTAAACGGGATCGTTTAGATCCGACAAAAGAGCATTTAGGGGGCTCCATTGTTCTAGTTTAAAGACATTGCGGTCCATGGGTAGTTTAAGGACATTGCGGTCCATGGGTAGTTTAAGGACATTGCGGTCCATTGTTAGTTTTAAGACATCTCGGTCAAGGTTAAGGACGTCGTAGTCCATGGGCTTAAGGACCCCACAGTCCATTGTTAGTTTTAAGACATCTCGGTCAAGGTTAAGGACGTCGTAGTCCATGGGTTTAAGGACCCCACAGTCCATTATGTGCTCTGGATGCTTCACACGGGTTCACTGCCGTGCTCTGCGAGGACCAGGCTCCGCTCTGGACGTTTTCCACGGGGTCAAAGAGTGACATTATCCGCGTTCCACGTAACCAGGAATTTGCATTAAACACGGGTTTAAGGACCCCGCAGTCCGTATCAATGTGTGGTCGTCGGGACCCGTCACCTCTTTGAAGACATTGAGGGATTACAATGCCAAGTATCAAAGGAGTGAAGAGATGTACCCTAGAACCGGAGTGGATTAAATAGTCCTTGGCCCAATTTGGGATCAAGACGAATTAATTATGTTATGAGTCCATTGGCCCAGTTAATCACAAATTGAGGACTTATGGCCATCTTGGGCTAAGTCCAATCAGGAGAGGCTTTGCCTCCATCCATTTAGTCAATTGGGCCGAAGCCTAGTGTTAAACACTACAGAGCAATCAGTGTTGAACACTGGGAATGAGGTTGACAAGTTAGTGTTTAACACTAAGAGATAATTGGTGTTAAACACCAGCAACAAGGCTTTTCAAATTAGTGTTAAACACTAAAACAGATCAGTGTTGAACACTGCAGATAAAGCTTTTTAATTAGTGTTGAACACTAAGGCCCAACAGTGTTTTAACACTGGGTTCGAGAGTTTCAATTTAGTGTTAAACACTAAGACAAGAGGGGTCACGTGGCAGCACGTGAGAGCGCCCTCCCTTCATTTATTCTGCTGAGATTATCGCATCTTTCAGAGCATCACGTGCCATCACGTGATGGGCATTCAAATGCCTATGTATTAGAGCTTCTGCCAAGGGTCGCGTGGATCACGTGGGGTGCTGCCTCAAAGGGACTTTCTGTAGATCTCTTGGGGGGTCACGTGATGACACGTGACCTTGCCTCTATGTATTTTGTTTAGAGCCTTTGTTAATCTTTTTTCAGGAATTAAATTCCTCGAGCTGTAAATTTCAGAGGAATTAAATTCCTACTTCCTTTCGAAGACTTATATTCTGGGATAGAGTTTAACTCTGAATTTTCTGTAGGAATTAAATTCCTCATATATGTGAAGAACCAAATAGGGTTAAACCCTAACAAAGCTTTTTTAAGGAGTTTAAACTTCCATCCTCTGTTAAATTATGATTAAGGGAATTAAATTCCCGCTGCTGCAACAGAACTAGGTTCTTAATTAGGGTTAAACCCTGTTTCTTTTTATTCTGAAGGAATTAAATTCCCATGATACAGGGGCAAGCCCTAATTTTATTTTAAAGGAATTAAATTCCTATAGTTCTGTGAGAATTAAATTCTCGTGCTTGCATTCCTTCTCTATGTTTTGGATCTGCATGGCAGGATCTCAACCCATTGAGAATTAAATTCTCAACCTTAAGGGGAGATGTGCACTTTGCAGATCCTCTATCAAAGAGAGAAGAAATATATTCTTCTGTTTTTACATTATCAGAGTTAAACTCTGTTGAGAATTAAATTCTCTTTTCCTTTCAAGGAGCTTTTACCTTTCTTACCTAGGGTTTTTGCAGAAGATCCAAGTTCTCCAAGTATCGAAGCTCTCTTCCTTTTCTTTTTTCTTCTCTGCGTCTCTCTCTCTCTGTATGTCTCTTGGCTCCTATTTATAGGAGAAGCAGCCGAATCAATCAGTTTTTGACGAATCTTCGTAAAAGATTTGATTTGCATCCATCATTCATTTTGGACCTTTAGATTGTTGGGTGAATTTTATTCACCATTGGATTTCAAATCCAGGGGTTTTTCCTTTATTGTTTCGGTTAGATTTAAAGGGGAAATCTTTCCAAACCCGAGATTTTCCCATAGATAGATCACCTCTGAATCTTTAATTCGATTGGTTCCAGATAGTTGCTTTCCTTTAGAAAGATTTGAATTTCTTTCAGAATTTAATTCTGTTAACACAATGGGCTTTGAAAGCCGGTCACGTGTGACCACGTGACTCATGGTCACGTGTGGGCACGTGACCCCCTTTGGAATGAGCCTTTTCCTTTCTTTTGCGCTCTGTCTTCTTATTGCTGCTTAAACGTCACGTGCTGCCACGTGACCCCTGGTCACGTGTGAGCACGTGACCCTTGTTTGAACTCTCTCTTTCCTTGGTTCAACTGGAGAACGAATCTGCTGTCTTGAACGTCACGTGGCAACACGTGACCCTGGTCACGTGGAAGCACGTGACCCTGGTCACGTGGAAGCACGTGACTTCTTCTGAAACCTTTTCCTTGACTTGATCAGGGAACTGGTGTGCCTTTTGACGCTTGCATTTAAATGTCACGTGTCGCCACGTGACCCGGATCACGTGGGAGCACGTGACTCTTTCTGAAGCCCCCTTTTCTTCAACGTAGTCAGGAAACTGAACTTGCCTTGATGATGTTTTTAGGTGTCACGTGCCAACACGTGACCGCTAGTCACGTGTAAGCACGTGACCCTCTTCTGAAGCTTTTCCCAGAAGCTTTCCTGATTTTAAATCAGGAAACAGTGGCTAATTATACTTTAATGTGTGGTTTTTAGTAAAAAGTTTACCAAAACGATTTTCAAATATTTTATCAAAATTTATGAATATTTTATTAGAATTTAATTAGGCTTGCACACACATGTGCATGTAAACTAGGGTTAAGTTGGGGCTAAACCATGTTTAGACAACCATGGTGGACTAACCCATTTTATTAAGCTAATTTGAATTTAGTAAGTGTATTAGTTTTTTTTTTAAATTGTGGTGTTTTGGGAGTTGACTTGGAGAGAGAGAGAGAGAGCATGATGGCATGAGCCATGCTTGATAATTAATGAGGAGAGAGAGAAAGGTTAACTCTCATCTCTTTTATTTTCAAACAATTATTTTTTTCTCTCATTTCTCTTTCTCACTTCTCTCTCTCCCTCTCACTTGCACACACACGCAGCTGCAGCAGCAGCAGAAGCAACATCAGCAGCAGCAGAAACAGCAGCAGCAGCAGCCAGCAACAACAGCAGCAGCAAGGCAGCAGCAGCTACAAAAACAGCAGCAGCAACAGCAGCTCAGTAGCAACAGCAGCAACAGAACCCCTGCTCTTCTTCTTCTCCTTCTTCCTGCATCCTAGGATCTAGTGGGGTATAATTTCTTAAACTCAACTCCTTTCTTTGCCTGCATGTGATTATTTTAGCTTCAGTTAGTGATTAATGTGGTTTTAGTGCTAGTTTTGTGATTTAAGTAGGGTTTAAGCTAAGTTAGGGTTATTATAGCTTAATGAACCTAATTAAGTGTTATTAGCGCTGTTTTAACCTAGTAGTATCACTAGATTTAGCTAAATCGCCTTAAAGTCTAAAATTTGAACTTTTAAAATACGGTTTTGAGGCAAGTTGTAGGATATATGAGATCTGCTACAACCATGTTTATTTTCTAGCTTAGCAAACATGTTCAGAATAGTATGCAGGCCTTGCTGAGTGTTGTGTTGATTTTCGAGCCCACCCCCTTCCCAAAATTCCGGCGACATCCCCAGTATTTCCGGCGTCGCCGGCCCCCTCCTGTGCTTTAGGTGTTGGTGTTTTGCAGGGTGGTGTCTGTGTTAGTTTTACAGTGTTTGGTATTATTTATTTTCCTTTGTATGTTGCAGGTAGAAATCTGGGATAGTTTAGTTAGTTTTAGTGTTTTAAAAACGTTTTTAAACTAAAGCGTTTGGATACGTATATTCTGCAATATCTAGGGTTATTTTCGTGATGAGCAAACATATACATTAGACTATGAATTGTGCTAGGAATATAGTGTAGAAACCTGGACCCCTTTCACCTGTTTTTGGCCGATATGACCCCTATGGTGGCTAGCCCAATTTTGTGGGATTGTGTTGGATTTTTGCAAGTAGCTATTTGTAGGTATTATAAGATGTTTGGTCTTGTTTGATTTTCTTATTTTTGTTCCAGATTAAATATGGGACCGTTTACCTATTTTTTTGTGTAGCGGGACTTGCGCGATACGTGCGCTATGAGTGGGTTTGGTGTTGCTGTGTGCAACAGCGTGTCGCGTTGGTTTTTGGCGTATGCACACACGTTACGTATACGCACGCGTTTAGTGCGCGACGCGAGTTTCTCGTTTGGTTTTAATATCGCGTTTTTGCAGGATTTTAGCTTATGTGTATTCTTTGTGTAATTTCTAGATTCGCAGGCGGGTACGTCAGACGCCGCAAAGAAGTGGAAGCAAGTAGTCGGCTACACCTAGCACGAGACCACGATGAGTAAATTTAACATCTACGGGAAAATCGCCCGTATGGTGTTAAGCGTCAGGGCTTGATAGGGTATTGTAGTCACAATATATTTATATGTATATTGCTTGTGCATATGTATTATTGTAGCATACCCATCTTTTGTTGCATATAGAAAAAGTAGCTATGTAACACCGCACTGTCACTAACGGTTCAAGCTGCATGAGCACTATTTGTATGTTACACTCACACCATTAGTGATTGCCATGACACTCGCACTATAAGATTGCTATGAACCATACATCATTTTGATTACCACATCATTGATTAGACATGATTCTGTCGCATATTGCGCACATACAGATTGTATATCCTTATTGGTGCACACATACATTGATATATCCATATTACGCACATACACATTTTATATCCATATTGGTGCACACATATATTGGTATATCCATATTGCGCACATACATATTGAATATCAATATTGGTGCACACATACATTGATATATTCATATTGCGCACATACACATTGTATACCCATATTGGTGCACACATACATTGATATATCCATATTGCGCACATACATACTATATATCCATATTGGTGCACACATACATTGATATATTCATATTGCGCACATACACATTGTATACCCATATTGGTGCACACATACATTGATATATCCATATTGCGCACATACATACTGTATATCCATATTGGTGCACACATACATTGATATATCCATATTGCGCACATACACATTGTATATACATACTGGTGCACACATACATTGATATATCCATACTTGCGCATATACACATTGTATATCCACATTGGTGCACATATACATTGATACACTCATACATGCGTATATATCCATTTGCACATCCATACCTATATACATACATATTTCACATACATGGATGATACTGGCTTTGATTTCTTGAAAATGGGAACCGCGTGAGATATTTTCAAAACTGGATCCATTTAAAAGAGCGGTTTTCCCTTTTTACTCTTAGTGGCATACGATACATTGAATGGATTCACGCATTGAGTTTTGGATTTCCTCTGATTTCTGGGTTTGAGAACCATGGTATTATTTTAAGAAAATGTGCACTGTTTTGAAAACCTGGTTTCTCTTGATATGATATTTCAGTGTGTCCACCATGCGTTTTCTCGGTTCTGAGACGTATGACATGTGAACCCGAATCGAGGAGTTGGATGTGGCCGATTGCGGGTACATGGTAGACCTGGTATGGTACCCCGGGGCAAGAAAGGGATGCTGTGTACACAGACGGTGAACCTGGCAGAGGGGCTACTACCTACCGGTGATTGGTTGGACCTGGCGGTTATCCGGAGGATACTGACCAGAGTCGAGAGATGGATATGGGCCGATCCGTACTGCTGGGGCCGAGGGACGATTCCGCAGACGGAGCCCGTGGGCCGATCCGGACTGACGGAGCCCGATAGATGAGGATTTGCGTGTCGCTGCTGGACACGAGTATTTCATGATGTTTTTTTTGGGTGCCGATGTTGGGCACCCCGCTTCTATGAGATTTACAGGATCCAGGGCCGTATAGAGTGACGGCACCTGAGTTATCGGGATTTTGGACACCGGGGTTTTCCACGTTGATGATCCGTGTAGATGATATTTTATCCCATGCTCAGCATTCACTGTTATGCATTGCATCATATAGTCGTAGTACCTGATAGAGTACTTTGCATGATTATTGCGTACCCAGCTCATCATATAGATGTTATTAGATTGCACTTGTTATGCATGATTATTGCGTACCCAGCTCATCATATAAATATTATTTGTTTTCACATGTTAAAGTATCGCAGTACGTGCACACTCACGATTACATTTATATGTTATCTACTATTCACGATTTGGCAACTCACCCCCGTTGTGCCACAGTATTTGCAGGTCGACCCTCAGAGTAGTTGCGGCAGGGCTACTTCCTTATATCCTTTGCTACGGATACCACCGCAGTTGGCGTGCTAGCCGTTTGCTTATAGGTGGGTTTTTGTGGTATCCGTTTATTTTCCATTTGTATATTCTATTGTATCTAGTACTCTCCATCTACCATTTCATGTATTGACATAGAGACCAGTTGTGAGGACGATGTATATTATTATTTTATATTCTGGATGTCGAGCTCGTGTGAGCCGGTTTTATTTATGCAGTTTTATCTTTTGTGTTGTTTTTCACTTATTTTGCTCATTTTTCGCTACGGCGTCGTATATTGTTATTGTGGTGGTTGCTTCCGCCGTTGGGCGTGATTGATCCCATTTGGGGATGCTTCATTCTTATTATATGTCAATTTTACTTATATCATGTCTTGTACCCGGTTTCGGGGCTACTTTTTTTAAAGGAGGTGCTGCCGAAATTTTTAAAAAATAACAAACTTTAATGATTTTACTCGAGTTTTCTAAATGTTTTTAAACCAATGTTTTCAACACTCACTACTTTTAATGGTTTTAATTTCTGGGTTTCGGCTTATTTAGTCGCGTTACGCCTGTAGACGTTACGTGGCTAAGCGCCAGTTACGGGCCGAACTTCGGGTCGTGACACTACCCGTGACGCCACGGATCGAAGCCCTCGCAAGAGGCATCCGAGTGGCTACCCCGCTCGGTCATCCCAGGCTGGTAGTTGCCTACCCACGACGCCAGAGATTAAAGCCCTCTCCAAGAGGCAACCGCACAACTTCACTGCCCAGTCATCCTTAGTGGGCTTCTTACAGCCCCCCAACGCTAAGGATCAAAGTCCTCCTTAGAGGCAGCTCAGTAGCTACCCTGCTCGGCTATCTCCGGCTGGTAGCTCCCTACCCATGACACCAGGTATCGAAGCCCTCGCAAAAGACATCCGAGCGGCTACCCCGCTCGGTCATCCCATGCTGGTAGTTGTCTACCCACAACGCCAGAGATCAAAGCCCTCGCCAAGAGGCAACCGCGCAGGTTCACTGCCCGGCCATCCTTAGTGGGCTTCTTACAGCCCCTCCAACGCTAAGGATCTAAAGTCCTCCCAGAGGCAGTCGAGCCCGACCCTCGCTCGACCATCCCTAGCTAGTGGTCGTTGCTCGGAACGCCAGAAGTCAAAATCCCTCTGTTCCCCGCCGAAAGACGCCGAGAGACGCGATAAATGCCTCACCTGAATTTCAGGGCAAATGCTAATTGGTGTTATCCGTCCACCTCTCCGAAGATGCCAAGTTGATTTATGGCACCATGTATCGAAGGTTTAAACGGATGCGGACGATATAACAGACTTTGTCAAATTCCCCCTCGTTTGAGGGGTTTTTGATTGTGGAGACGCTCTTCTTTGCGGGCACAAGCCCCTGCAATTAATTACGCTACCGCATCGCGGTAACAACTTTCTCCTTCTCCAGATGGTCACTTCGTGCCGTGTGTGTATTTGTTTTATTTTTGGTTGCCCGTGGGTTGTATACGGAGACTAATTTACGTTGTCGCCCGTAGGGCGTGGATTAGTCCAAATCCGTATCTTCTTAGATTTGAGTTTGGGGTTGGGTTTAAGGATACGTTAGCCTCATTTGGGACTAAGATCAACTTAAACGTATGTTAAGGATACATTAGTCTAATTTTAGACTAAGATCAACTTAACGGGATCGTTTAGATCCAACAAAAAAGCATTTGGACTCTATTGTTTAGTTTAGGGACATTGCAGTCGATTAGTTTAAGGACGTCACGGTCCATCGTTAGTTTAAGGACATCACGGTCCGAGGTTAAGGACATCATAGTCCGTGAGTTTAAAGACCTCACAGTCAAGGTTAAGGACGTCATAGTCCGTGAGTTTAAAGACCTCACAGTCAAGGTTGAGGACGTCATAGTCCGTGAGTTTAAAGACCCCACAGTCAAGGTTAAGGACCTTATAGTCCGTGAGTTTAAAGACATCACAGTTAAGGTTAAGGACATCATAGTCCGTGAGTTTAAAGACCTCACAGTCAAGGTTAAGGACGTCATAGTCCATGAGTTTAAGGACCTCACAGTCCATGAAATGTATGGTTGTCGGGACCCGTCACCTCTCTAAAGACGTTGAATGATTACAACGACAAATATCAGAGGAGTAAAGAGATGTACCCTCGAACCGGTGTGAGTTGGTTTGAAAAATCTGTAGTCCAATTTGGGGCTAAGATCTGTTAAAATATTTATGAGCGGATGGGCTCAATTAATATGAGTTGAGGACTTATGGCTAATATTGGGGTCAGTCCAATAAATGTTTAACATTTTATTTTGGGTTGTTAAGCCTTTATTTAGGCTTGGCCCTTTTAATAATGTTATGCATTGACTTGCATTCTGACAATGTTTTGTCTTTTATTGATGCTGGGCATTCATCAGAGCTCTGGGGTTATTAAAGAACGATTTATGTTCTTTCAGCGCAACACGTGGCATGCTAGGCGCTTTACGCCAGTCAAAGAGCGCAGTGCGCTTCTGCCACATGGCGCACATGTAAGGGACACGTGTCGCACTCAGCACTAAGCGCTAGATGATGAGCGCACAATGCCGGTTTATGAGCGCTGAGCGCTAGTCCATGAGCACATTGCGCTTTCAGTTTAGTGGCGCACCCGTGAGTGACACGTGGTGTGGTTGGCGCTGAGTGCCAGCCCATGAGCGCAGTGCACTATTTCAAGAGCGCAAAGCGCTAGTGGTTAATTGGCGCATACGTGATTGATACGTGGCGCATTTGGCGCTTAGCGCCAGTCCAGAGAGCGCAGAAGCGCAGTTCAAGAGCGCAAGGCACATTTCAAGAGCGCAAAGCGCATCTGATCAATTTTATGATCTGGGAACAAATTTATGTTCTTTTAAAAGAGACTTTATCTCAAGATTTAAGAACAACAGTTCTTATTTTTGCAGGAGATATTTTCAATCTCTTATGTTGATGAAAGGTTTTGCCTTTATAGATCCATGATCTGTGAGAAGAATTATGTTCTTCATTTATTTTATGATGAGATCTTTTGATCTCTTTTGTGAAAGACTTTTCGTCTTGTAGATTTATGAACTGTTTAAAGAAATGAATTTTTTTTCTATGAGATGATTTCATCTCTGTGTTCATCATCCATCATCTTTACCTTGAAGATCTTCTTGCAAGAGCTTGCTCTTTATCTTTGAATTTCTCCAAGTTTATGGGGGGTTTCTCTATATCAGACTTAAAGTCTTGAGGCCTTTATATAGGGCAAGCTGATTTGTTGAGTCGGTTAAAGAAATCTTTCTCTGATTGATTTGGGGATGTTTCCCACCGTTGGATCTTTGATCCTAGGGCTTCTGTTTTACAGAAGAAAATCTTCTTATTTTTTAACAAGATTGAAAAAATCTTTCCATAACAGAATTTTAATTCTGCTTAATTAATGATTTAGCATTATTATTAGATCTTTTTGATCTAACGATGGGGAGTTTTTTTAATTCCAGCGCTAGCGCACCAGTGCTTTGCACATGGTGCGCTGCTTAGAACGCAGCGCACCTGTGTTTGACACGTGATGCGCTGCTCGGAGCGCAGCGCATCCTGCGCTAGCGCACCCGTGTTTGACACGTGGCGCGCTGCTTAGAGCGCAACGCGCCTAGCGCTAGCGCACACATAATGCGCTGCCTAGGGCGCAGCGCACTTGGCGCTACATCTGAAGCGTTGCTTCAATTTTTTGAAATTTGAATTTCAAACAGAGCTTTGCTTTGATTGGGGGAAACAAATGCCCCCCCACCGTTGCGCTCACGTGGCCCACATGTGAGTGCAGCAGTGGCAGTATCTGCGCCCTTGGATCAACTCAGAAGTTGAAGAGGCATTTCAATACCTATAAATAGGACCTTGGGTCCTTTAGATGATTTTGTTCATCTTCTTACTTATTTTCTAAGAATTTTATTCTCTCACAGAGCATAGCTCTCCATCTTAAGAATTTTCTTAAGGACAAAAACTTTGTCAAAATTTAGGTAAAGATTAAATCTTTTAATAATCTACGGTTTTACCCATTAACAGAGTCTTGTTCTTCATAGATCTTTGATCTAAAGAAAACCCTTTTAGGGTTTCATTAACAGAGCTTTTGCTCTTTTCTAATCATGAAGAACTCTTAAGAGTTTGTTCAAGGATCTTGAAGATCTTAGAATTTTAATTCATATATAAAAAATTGATTTCAATTTTTCTGATGGGTTTTTCCATCATCTATACAGAGCCAGGCTCTTGAGGAATTTTTATTCCTTCATGATCAGAGTTTGACAAGTGTCGCTCTGTCACAGAGCATTGCTCTCAAAGGGAGATTTACTCCTCTTCCCGAAGGATCTCTTATGTAATGATAATTTTCTTGAGAATCTCCTCATTTAAATAACAGTCTCATCAAATGATGAGGCTTTTTTATTAATTGATGAATTGTCATCTAGATTTTGTGGGTCCCCCTTTGATCCCATTTCCACTGCATTGCAGTGTGGTACAAATTCTAAAGTACCAAGTGTCAGAATTTAAATTAAATTATAGCACTGACAGTTAACTTTTGTCCCTTTTTACGCAGGCGACATGTCTTTCGACACTTCCTTTCCGTTCATTCACTCCGAAGGTAGATTTCCTGAAGCGCCCGTAGACCGGGAGGTTATTGCGTTGATCAGAGACCATGACCTGGAACACAAGAATCTTCATTTGTGGGGAACATGGTATAACCAGATCATTATGGGTTGACGCAGTTTCTCTTGCGCAACACCTTCAGAGGCCATTTCGGCGATTCACTATGCTGACCCACCCCCAGTGAACTATGCTGTGGAGGTGGTTAATTGGACTTCAAAGGATTTTCTTCAGCCTTCTATGACTGCAATACCTGTACAACCGCCGATGGATTTGGACATTCTAGGGCGGCGTATATGCCAAGGTGAGTCGCGCCCTTAGGGATAGCCGTACAATATAGGTCCGATTCCCCGTCACTCGTCCGGCTACCTGTAATAGGCCCGATATATCCTATCGGCAAAGAAGTCAGAACTACTGAAGCTTGGGTTGTATCCTGCGATTTATGCTTCTCTATTTCAGTATTCCACACCTCCCGCGTGGTGGGTCAAAACCTTCTTGGAACAATGGAACGTTCCAACTCATACCTTTCTTATGCTAGATCGGGAAGTTTCCATCTCTCTGGAAGAGTTTGCGGATATCTCCGGTTTGCCTGTCAGAGGGGAGCATTATGAGGAGATCTTGCCCCTAGATGAATATGTTTTCTCTACCCGACTGGTGATGACGGGTCTAAACCCAGAGAATGCCATTCAACACTGATTCCCTAGCTTGATCAAGATGCTAAACATTTACGAAGGTTTATTTATTGAATCTGGAAGCCGTGGGGTTAGCTTTGCGGACTTCATCACCCATTTTCTTCGCCCAGAAGTTTTATTATGCCAGGGTGAAAAGTTTGCCAAACTCGATGATCCTTTTGGCTTCGGTTTAGATCGCGGCCAATATTGGAAGCTGATCAAAAGGGATTCTTTCTTCCAAACGTCGCGATCGTCCCTTTTTCAGAAATTGCTACTCCGGGCATCGACGAGGAAGCGTTCTTTCTAGGGTTCTTCGGTTTGTGGTTAGCTGGTTCGCGCTTCCCATGCACTCTCGCTACATGAGGCCGTCAGTCTTTTACCCAGCTCATCGGATGGTTGAAGGGAGACAAGTTGCTGTTGGAATTGCCGGGCTGGCTCATTTATATCACGGCCTTAGTTTGGCGGCTGATACTACTCAGCCGGGGGTGTAGCCCGTGAACTTCCTGATGCACTACTTTACTTCATGGCTTGAATTGCATGTGCTCGGTGCCTTCGGAATGCACAAGCGGCCTCATTTCTATGAAACTTGCAATTTTCCACAGATCATGCGGTTGGTCAATGCTTCCATTGTGGAGCCAAGCCAGCGAGAGGCTCGGGGTGTAATTCTTCGCCCATGTACCGTCGGGGACGGCATGACCTTTGTTGATAAGGTTATGACCATCGGTAAGGAGTCTGCTAAGACGGCGCAGCCATTGCGGGACACCTTTAAGGATGGGGCTTCTACCCTGAAAGCTCGGGAAATTCTCCACCTATATTCCATCAGGCTGGGATATTTGGTGTTCAGGCATAACGATTTGGCTCTGTTCATGATATATAACCCTCACCGTTTTGCCCAGCAATCAAGTTATAATCAGGGCGTCCCGCTCAAGGCATTCCTGGCAGAATCAGTTTACACTGAAGAGGGCATCCAAAGCGCTTTGCATCACTTCATGCGCCTAAACACAGGGTCCATTTTCTTCATTAGTGAACCAAGTTGTGTTCCTAGGCCCTAAACGTATACGTGGTGTGGTATCAGCATGAAATGGGTGCCGTTATTAAGGAGGAAAAGAAATTGTTGCTCGATCGCAAGGGTGCACCCCCTGCCAGTAATCCAAGCATCCCTCTAAAGCGACGGACCATCGTCCGTCCTCCCCTAAGATGAGTCGCTGCGTTCGAGGTCCCGCATGATAGGCCCGAGCTACCGGTGCCCCGTGCTCCTTTGGAGATGGTGAATGTAGCTTCCCCCAAGTCTGGCGTGGGTTCAGATATCGGGACTCGTCGTCCTAAAGTGCCCATTAAGCATAAGCTAGTGCTGGCTGCGACCGGAGCTCGCTCACAGAAGAGGAAGAAAAAGTCGATCCTTTCTGTCAACGTTGTACTCGGCCAGGAGCCTCGTGCTCCATATAGCGAGGGCCTGAGTGAATATGGGACCAACGAGGGTCTGTTCATAGCACCGGACGATACTGATTTGGCGGCTGCCATTTCCGCTTCCGAGCAATTGGCAAGCCATGAAGCGGGGCTGGCCACCCTCGCGCAATCAGGTAACCATTAGCTGTATCTTTCGTCATTGCATCGTATTTTTGTAATCATGTTTTGGCTGACACTTTTACCCCTTTTTGTTTAACAGGCATTTCCACCGAAGAAGCTCTCGCAGCTTCTTTCAAGACTTTTGAGGAAGAGGAAAGACTTCGAGCATCCTTAGGCATCGGTACATTTCGGTTCACCGTGTCTCCACTCTCGTTTCTTATAGGTAATCTGACCCCTCTTTTTCTTCTTATCACAAGAACTGCCTCTACTCAGGTTATTCCAAGCGTGGCACCGATTTCACAGGGCGGTGCGGAGATGCTTTTCTGGTCGGCTATCTCAGTTCCGCCGGTATTACCAAAAGAAGCTTCACTTAAGCAACCGATGACGGATGCCATAACGGCTCCAGAGGTAACCATTGGCACGGATGAGGATGTCCTATTGAAGGAGGTCTTTAGAAGATCTGCCTTCACGGCCCGGGCGGAGAGGAAGCGTAGGATGCACGCGGTAAGGGAGCGTATCGCCGCCTTGGATGCGGGTGCGGGTTCCAGCGCTGTTACCCCTGTCCCTACTCCTTCAGAGGATGCTCCGGCTGCCTTGTCCACTGCCCACAGACAAGCAACACGTGCGGCTCATGAAGCAATCAGAAAACTGACTCAAGGTAACGTGACATTGGGTTCTTTTGTCAAAGTTTTAACTTTCAGGTTCTCATATATCCTATCTTGCAGGGCTTAGTTTTGCCGAGGGAGTGGCAAGTGACGTGACGGTAACCACCGAGCCTGGGGTAGCGGTAGGTGAGACAGCCACGATTGCCGAGCTCGAGGTAGCGGCAGGTGAGACAGCCATAATTGCCGAACCCGAGGTGGCGGTAGATGAGATGGCTACAATCGCCGAGCCCGAGATAGCCACTCTTTCTCAAGAGTCGGACACTGCTCCAATCGTCGCTCTTTCCCCTTGCGGCTCCTTGCCGTTGCTGGGCGCTGCGAGTATCACGACGATTCTCGTGGAATCGGGAGATGAGGCTATGGGTAGCGAGACCGTTCCGATGGAGGAAGGTGGAGCATTCGCCGCATCCAGTGACACTCTTGTCGCGGTCTCGACTGGCGACTCACCAGGTAGATTTTGGGTCATCGCTTTCCCTTTTATTCTGCAATCCCCTTTAACTTCTTTTTGATAGTGTTTCTCTTATTTCTAATGCAGGTGTGATGAGTGTTGGGGTTGTGTCACCCGAGGAAGCATCTACAGTCGCTACCTTAACGGTGACCTCTCCTCTACCTTCTCTCGTACCACCTCAAATGCTGGAAGGTGCGGATTTGTGACCCATCAGTTTCATTGTAGGCCGTATGCTTTATGTATTGACATTGCATTACTGCGTCCTTGCAGGAGTCCTTTTTGATCACCTGTATCAGGTGCTACACCCACACTTCTCTTTCCAGTCAGAGATTGTCTCATCTAGTGGCGTTGGTGAATACAGCCTTCAGCTAATGTCTCTTCTTTTCTTTGACGGGTAGTCAAACTGTTTCTAATTCTTCTTTGTTTTAATTACAACTCTACAGCTCGAAAGGGGAGACGAAAGAACAATAGCGCCGCCGGTACTTCCAGTCTTGCCACCTGTTGCAGCCGGTATAGTAAACTCCATTGTTCATGAACCTCCTTTATTTCTTGAACCGTCATTTGACTGTGATTTATTTTGCAACAGTGATATCAACTTCAGCTCCATTCGAATCTCGAGTCGTAATGCTTGCAGGCCTCTTTTCTCGACGTTCATCTTCTAAAGGCGCTGTGAATAGTCTGGGCATGTTGAGCGACTACATCGAGGAGCTTGACGTGGAGACTCCTACATTCGCTGCGGATTTTGCCGCGGAGGTTAATCCTATGCTGGCGACGCTCGTGAACTTTCATAGTGAAGGTGTCGTCGAGTCTTGGGTTAATCACTGCAGGAAAATTGAGGCTTGCCTGTATGAGCTCGAGGTCGAACGTCTTGCTCCAGAGGTCCTGGCTGTGAACACCCAGAGGGCTGCATGGATCGAGCACAGCACTCCCTACATCCGTCAGCTTGAAAAAGAGGCGGCCTTAAAATTTAAGGAGTGCAAAGAGACTTCAAGCGAGTCTGCCCGGATGCACGCTCAGGTTCATGCAAATGCTGCATAGTTGAAAGCTATCTTTGAAGGCCTTCTGCGATGCATCTCTGACGGGCTAACACTGAGGCAAAAGCTCGACATCGTCGAGCGGGATGCACAGAATCGTGGGGCAGCTCAGCGGTCCGTCGAAGAGCAACTTTCGTCCTACTTGCAGCAACGAGCTCAGGTCGAAGGAGAGTTGGCCGCGGCAGCTGACCGAGAAAAGGGCTGAGGGAGGTGCGCGAGCGGCTGGTTGGACTATTGAAAGCGTTTCCCTCTCAATAATTGTTTTTGTACCATTTGTAATTTTGAATAAAATGTATCCATTCTTTTTTTTCTTTCATAAGATATATTCTGTACCCAATTGAATTCATGAATAAAAGATACATTTCTTTCGCAATATCCTGTGTCATCTCTTTGCTTTCTTCTTTTCTTTATCGTCAGCATGTCACTTTAGTAAGCATAGCCTACAGATGATAGAGTGAACATCCTGTTTTGAATTCTTCGAGAGGTAGTGATGGTTTAGAAAGCAGGTTCAGATCTGCTGTCTAAGACTTTTCAACTTCATGAGCCGTGAGGGTCTCATAAAGACTTTTCTCCCTGCGAGTCGAGAGGATCTCGTAGGTGTATTTTCTCTTTAGGAATCGTGAGGATTCCTAAGAGCATTTTCTCTTATAAGTCGTAAGGATCTTATAAGAGAGTTTTCTTCCTTACGGGTCGAGAGGACCCGTAAGTGATTGATGGTGTTGCCATTATCCGTATTTCACGGAGTCAGAAGTTGCTCTGAGCGTTTCCCACGGGGTCAAGATTGACTTTAACCGTGTTCCACGGGACCAGGAATTTGCTCTGGATGCTTCCTACGGGGTCATAGCCGTGTTCTGCGAGGACCAGGCTCCGCTGTGGACGTTTCCCATAGGGTCAGGATTGACATAAGCCGCGTTCCACGTGACCAGGAATTTTGCTCTGGATGCTTCCCACGGGGTCATAGCCGTGTTCTGCAAGTACCAGGCCCTACTCTGGATGCTTCCTACGGGGTCATAACCGTGTTCTGCAAGGACCAGGATCCGCTCTAGACATTTCCCACGGGGTCAGGATTGACATAATCCGCGTTCCACGTGACCAAGAATTTTGCTATGGATGCTTCCCATGGGGTCATAGCCATGTTCTGCGAGGACCAGGCTCCGCTCTGGATGCTTCCCACGTGGTCATAGCCGTGTTCTGTGAAGACCAGGATCCGCTCTGGACGTTTCCCACGGGGTTAGGATTGACATAAGCTGCGTTCTACGTGACCAGGAATTTTGCTCTGGATGCTTCCTACGGGGTCATAGCCATGTTCTGCGAGGACCAGGCTCCGCTCTGGACGTTTCCCATAGGGTCAGGATTGACATAAGCCGCGTTCCACGTGACCAGGAATTTTGCTCTGGATGCTTCCCATGGGGTCATAGCCGTGTTCTGCGAGGACCAGGCTCCGCTCTGGACGTTTCCCACGGGGTCAGGATTGACATAGGCCGCGTTCCACGTAATAAGGAATTTTTCTCTGGATGCTTCCCACGGGGTCATAGCCGTGTTCTGCGAGGACCAGGCTCCGCTATGGATGCTTCCCACGGGGTCATAGCCGTGTTCTGCGAGGACCAGGATCCGCTCTGGACATTTCCCACGGGGTCAGGATTGACATAAGCCGTATTCTACGTGACTATGAATTTTGCTCTGGATGCTTCCCACGGGGTCATAGCCGTGTTCTGCGAGGACCAGGATCTGCTCTAGACGCTTCCCATGGGGTCAGGATTGACATAAGACGCGTTCCACGTAACCAGAAATTTTGCTCTGGATGCTTCCCACGGGGTCATAGCCGTATTCTGTGAGGACCAGGCTCCGCTCTGGACGTTTCCCACGAGGTCAGGATTGATATAAGCCGCGTTCCACGTGACCAGGAATTTTGCTCTGGATGCTTCCCACGGGGTCATAGCCGTGTTCTGCGAGGACCAGGCTCTGCTCTGGATGCTTCCCACGGGGTCATAGCCGTGTTCTACGAGGACCAGGATCCGCTCTGGACGTTTCCCATGGGGTCAGGATTGATATAGCCGCGTTCCACGTGACCAGGAATTTTGCTCTGGATGCTTCCTATGAGGTCATAGCCGTGTTCTGCGAGGACCAGGCTCCGGTCTGGACGTTTCCCATGCGGTCAGGATTGACAAAAGCCGCGTTCCACGTGACTAGGAATTTTGCTCTGGATGCTTCCCACGGGGTCATAGCCGTATTCTACGAGGACCAGGATTCGCTCTAGACGTTTCCCACGTGGTCAGGATTGACATAAGCTGCGTTCCACGTGACCAAAAATTTTGCTCTGGATGCTTCCCATGGGGTCATAGCCGTGTTCTACGAGGACCAGGCTCTGCTCTGGACGTTTTCCATGGGGTCAGGATTGACATAAGTCGCGTTCCATGTGACCAGGAATTTTGCTCTGGATGCTTCCCACGGGGTCATAACCGTATTCTGCGAGGACCATGCTCCACCCTGGATGCTTCCCATAGGGTCATAGTCGTGTTCTACGAGGACCAGGATCCGCTCTGGATATTTCCCATGGGGTCAGGATTGACATAAGACGCGTTCCACGTGACCAAGAATTTTTGCTCTGGATGCTTCCCACGGGGTCATAGCCGTGTTCTGCGAGGACCAGGCTCCGCTCTGGATACTTCCCACGGGGTCATAACCGTGTTCTGCGAGGACCAGGATCCGCTCTAGACGTTTTCCACAGGGTCAGGATTGACATAAGCCTCGTTCTACGTGACCAAGAAGGGTTGACTTTATCCGCATTTCACGGAGTTGGGGTTTGACTCTTGGTCATCTGCGTACCGCCGAGTCATGGAACTGGGAATTGCCGCTGTTCCGCTTTGCTTGATGTTGCGTCTGCTGTAATGAGACGCATGTTGAGATGATCTTCAGGCTGTCTGTGAACCGTTGAGATTTGGCTTCTTCTTCTGATGGAGCCTGGGGAGGGAAGGTGTGATTCCCTCTTTGTTTGTACCCCTGGATTGTATACAGGGATCGATGTGATTTCACCTGTAGGGCATAGATTTCATTTTTTTTATTTCTTTCCGCGATGCTCTATCATTTCAGCTTTTATATCGCAAAAGTCGCGATTGCCCAATCATTTCGGCTATTTTTCGCGGTGCCCAATCATTACGGCTATTTGTTTTATTTTTTACTCGTTGCTTTTTATTGCGAGTTGCCCAATCATTTCGGCTATTTTGCATGCATATATTTTTACTTGTTAATCTTGTTTGCAAGTTGCCCCATCATTTCGGCTATTTTGTATGCATGTGTGGCTCGCTGGCTTTTCGCTGCAAGATTGGAATTAGACACCGATTTCGGCATCAGCACCGCTACAACTGGGATATTGCCAGGAGCGAATCATCATTTGCCTCTGTCGATGTCGAACAAAGGTGGCTTAGCAAACAGGGTTAAGATCCCGTCGACTAAGGCTTTTGACTTTATGAGCCGTAAGGATCCCATAAAGGTATTTCTCCCTGCGAGTCATGAGGATCTCGTAGGTGTGTTTTCTCCTTAGGAATCGTGAGGACTCCTAAGTGTATGGCTTCTCGTAAGTCGTAAGGATCTTACAAGAGTATTTTCTCCTTCTAAGTCGAGAGGACTTACAAGGGCCGTTTACCGTGTAGACATATCCCTAGTCACGGATGGGATTTTGTTAGAGAAATGTTTATTCGCGCCCGTGGATTGTATACAAGGGTCAGCATTGAGCTGCTTGTAGGGCAGCATTGGAGGTTGTGGGGGCCGCTTAAGAACGGGTTCAGATCCCTATAGCTTAAGACTTTTGAATCTTATGAGCCGTGAGGGTCTCATAAGAGGGTTCTCCTTACGAGTCGTGAGGATCTCGCAAGTGTAATTTCTCCTTAGGAATCGTGAGGATCCCTAAGTGTGTTGCTCCCTTGTGAGTCGTAAGGATCTCACGCAGGTGGTTTCTCCTCACAAGGTCGAAAGGACCCTGCAAGTGTCTTTTAACGAGGTTGCGCCCTTTCGGGTTTTCAAAAAAACTCGCCGGTAGCCCTGCTGTTTTTACTCACGGAGCCCTTTCGGGTTTTCATCCGTGCCGATTTTGCTTATGGACATACCGTTTTCTTTTTCTTTCTTTTTTTTATTCTTTTATTCTTTTTGTCAGCCCTGGGATTCTGCAGTCCACGGTAGTTTATCGACATCTCGGTCAACGGCTAGTTTTAGGACATAGTGGTCCATTGTTAGTTTAAGAACGTTTCGGTCCGACGCCAGTTTTAGGACATAATGGTCCATTGTTAGTTTTAGGACATTTCGGTCCGTTGTTAGTTTAAGTATGTTTCGGTCCGACACCAGTTTTAGGACATAGTGGTCCATTGTTAGTTTAAGGACATTTCGGTCCGAAAACTGGCTACTACTTATAGAGTTTGGGCTTAGGAAGATAGAGAGCGGACATAGGCGTCGTCATCTATCATTGACCTAGGCCGTGACTCGTTAGGCGTAGTATTTCTTTAGGAAGCGACCGTTTATTGGCCTTAAAGGTCTTTCACCATGCATGTCCATGAGTAGGTAGGCACCACCCTGGTAGACTTTGTCTATGATATACGGGCCTTCATAATTCGGCTCGAATTTTCCCCACTTGGCACGATTGGGGATCATGGGTCTCTTGACCACTAGCACGAGTTCACCTTGGCGGAATGTTCTCGGCCTGGTCAATCTCTCATACGAGCGCGTCATCTTTGCTTTATAAGTCTCTAGATTTTGCTATGCTATGAGCCTGGTTTCATCATGGGTATCGAGCTCCTCAAGCCGAAGGTGAGCATTCTCTTTGTCCGTTAGCTCGTAACGAACCGCCACTCATAGAGAGGGCAACTCTATCTCAAGAGGGAGTACCTCTTCTGTGCCGAATACCAATGCGTACAGCATTGTGTTTGTGGCCATTTTGAACATAGTTCGATATGCCCAGAGAGCTTCATGTAGTCTCTCGTGCCAGTCCCTCTTATTTCGAGACACCGTCTTTTTCACGATCTTCGTCAAGGTCTTGTTGAAAGCCTCGGCTAGACCGTTAGCTCGGGGATTATAGACCGAAGAGTATCTCCAGCCTATGTTATGCTTTTGTGCGAAGCGGCTGATCTTGTGGCTTCTGTAGGACGGCCCGTTATCGGAGATGATCCATCGCGGAGTGCCGAACTGATAAATGACGTGCGTCTTGAAGAAATGGAGGATATTCTCCGTCTTCACTTCCCTCGGCGGTACTTCTTCTGTCCACTTGGAGAAGTAATCAGTTGTTGCCAAAATGAACCGATGTCCTCTGGACGATACTGGCTCGATGGGCCCGATTATGTCGGTTCCCCGCATTTCGAATGGCCAGCTAGCCACCATTGGATGTAGTGGATTTGGGTGCTGATGAATAAAATCCCCATGAATCTGGCACGAGTAGCACTGCTTCGCGTATTCGAGGCAGTCTTGGATCATCGTGGGCCAATAATAACCCATCTGTTTGATCTTCAGCTTCATCTTCGCCCGGCTTGGTGAGAACCGCAGAGTCCGTCATGAGTTTCTTGGACGACTCTCTTTGCCTCTTCAGATCCCAGGCATCTTAACCACAGAGAATCAAATGATCTCTTATACAAAGTATCATTGACGAAAGCAAAAGACAAAGCTAATTTCATAAGCTGATGTCTTGAGTACGCATCTTCAGGTGTTCGACGGGATTTGAAGTAGTCTATAAAGACTTCTCTCCAATCCATAGCCTTTTCCTGGTCTTTTGTTTGTAGGGCTGTTTGCTCGGTTGCTCCCTTTTCTTCGGACGACTCCGGAGATATTTCTGCCGGTGCAAGAATCCGACGGCTTTCCACAACGATCCTCACGTCATCGAGGTTCTCGTCGGCTAGTTCTTTAGCGAGCTTGGCTAGTACATCCACCTTGCTATTTTCCGCACGCGGTATACTTTCCAGCGTGTAGGAGGGAATTTGAGTCAGTAATTGCTGCACTCTCTCGCCGTACTTTACCAGCTCTGGCTTGCACGTTTGATAATCGCCATTTACTTGACTAATGATCGGCTGGGAGTCTCTGTATATGAGGAGGTTTTCGATTCCCATATCGATAGCGATCTCGAGACCTGCTATCAAAGCTTCATATTCGGCTTCATTATTCGTCCTCGGCTCTGTTAAGGAGAAGGCAAAGCGCATTATCCCTCCTTGTGGAGTCACGAAGATGAGGCCTACCCCTGATTTGATTATGGGGGTGCTTTGTTTGCACTTTTTCGTGGAAGATGCTCCGTCAAAATAGAGTTCTCACCGGGTATCATTCTCTCTTCTTTCCCCGTCGATTGTGTCAAACGCGTGTTCGTTTGGCAATTCGCAGTTCAAGGAAGAGTCGGCAGGTATCGGATGCTCAGCGAAGAAGTCGGCGATGGCCTGGCCTTTCACTGCCTTAAGAGGCCGATAATTTATCGAGTACTCCATCAAGAGTAGGGCCCATTTAGCGAGACGCCCTATTAATACGGCTTTTGACATCAAATACTTGAGAGGATCCACTTTTGATATGAGATGGACCTCATGCGCCAACGCGTAGTGTCTGAGCTTCGTTACCGCGAAGATCAACGCTAGGCAGTGTTTTTCGATGGGGGAGTAGTTGCTTTCTGCCCCCAGGAGAACTCGACTCAGATAGTAGAGGGCTCTCTCCTTTCCTTGGTCGTTCTCTTGTGCCCATAGCACGCCTAAAGAACCTTCGAGGGTTGTTGTGTACAGGATGAAAGGTTTCCCTTTAACGGGAGCGGCCAGTACTGGCGGATTCTGCAGGTATTCCTTGATTTCGTCCAGTGCGCTTTGGCATTTGTGATCCCAGACGAACGGGATTCCCTTTTTCATCAAGTGACTGTAGGGGCGACATTTACCTGAGAGATTGGCTATAAATCGTCGGATATACGCGATCTTCCCTTGGAGAGAATACAGTTGCTTGAGAGTTTTTAGCGGGGGCATTTCCATGATCGCCTTGATCTTCGACGGGTCTATCTCGATGCCTCGGTGTCGGACGATGAATCCCAGGAATTTTCCTGAGGACACCCCGAACGCGCATTTGAGAGGGTTCATCTTCAAATTGTATTGCCGAAGGCGTTGAAATACGATCTTCAGATGCTCTAGATGTTCCTCGTATGATTTGCTTTTTACCACAAGATCGTCAATATAGCATTCAACGATTTCATGTATGAGGTCATCGAAAATCTTCGTCATGGACCTCTAATAGGTGGCACCGGCGTTCTTTAGACCGAAGGGCATCACCTTGTAGCAGAATATACCCAAAGGGTCCGGAAGGCGGTGTGCCTTTGGTCCTCGGGATGCATCTTTATCTGATTGTATCCTGATGAGCCGTCCATGAAGGAGAAGACTTCATGGGTGGACGTATTATCTATCATCAGCTCAGTGACTGGTACCGAGAAGTCGTCCTTAGGGCAGTCTTTGTTGAGATCCCGAAAGTCCACACATATACGCACCGTCCCATTCTTTTTCATTACTGGAACAATGTTGGCGATCCAGTCAGGGTACTGAACCTTTTGGATGAAGCCGGAGTCGATTAGCTTCTTGACCTCAGCATTGATGTTCATCTCAAGCTCGAGCCGCATTCTTCTCGGTGCTTGTTTGATCGGCTTGGCGTCCGGGGCTATTGCCAATTTGTGGACAGCAATCTCTGGATCCAATCCTAGCATCTCGGAATAGTTCCATGTGAAGCAATCTTTATACTGCATGAGCACATCTTTAAGCGTAGTCACCCTTTCTTCAGACAACAGCTCACTGACAAATGTCGATCTTGGGTCACTTGCCGTCCCTAAATCAATTTTCTTGAAGTTATCTGCAGTAGTATGTATTCCATCTTCCAGCTCTTTTGGCGTCGGTGGAAACTCTGAGATCACCTCGTCATCATTGTTCTCGAAGCACCAGGGGAGGTCATCCATATTCTCGGACTCTTCTTTTGACAATGCTATCGCGTGACAGGTACGAGATCGTTTCCAAGATCGATGTTGATCTGGTTCTACTCTCGTTATACACGTCGCTTTTGGTTCATGCTTCTGTGGCGGGCTTACCTTCTAGCTGCTAGATAGAGCGAACCTGCCCTGTTGATATTGGTCTTCGACCCAGTTCTTGAAGGTGAAGCAGTCTTCGAGAGAATGTCCTATTGCTCGGTGATAAGAGCAATAGTCTGGGTGAGAGACCTCGTTTACTTGCTCGGGGTGTTTGGACTCCGGAAGTGTCATCATTTGATATTTTATGGTAAGATCAAGTATCTTCTGTGTTTTATCCTGGGGAAAAGAGTATGCTCGACCCATTTTCTTTATAAGAGACGAATCTGAATTGCTCGATTCCCGATCGCATGGCTTCTTGGTCCCGCTTTGTTGCTGTCCAACGCCTTTCCCATTCTTTGATTTATTTTTGCCTCTGCGTCGGGCTTTTTGTACAACGGGTTGGCAAGGAGGAGCATTTTCATTTTTCACAGCCTGTTGAAGGAGGCGCTGCGTCCTGGCTTTCTCGTAGATGGCCATTTCACGATTATGGTCGTCTCGAACCTTTTGACTTGCTTCCCTTATAATCTTGTCCATTTGTTCTTCGAACGACGGACTGGGCATTTTCACGGCAGGAGCTCTTTCTGGTTCAGGGTTAGCATCTTCCCACAGAGCATCCACTTCTTCATCAAAGTCATGTATAACGTAGCAGTCACGGGACGGCTCTCGTTTCTTGGATCGAACATATCCAAGCCCGATCGTTTCCATTCTCCCGTTGGGCAACTTTCGTTGAGTTCCGGGAACGTTCCAGATCCTGTTATAAAATCGTTCTTGTCGAGCAGTTTGCTTAAGGGGTACACCTTGGCGTCTCAAGAGTCTCTTTAGTCCGTCCGTGTAACATCTGGGCAAACGGATAGGCTGGAACCTGTCAAGTGTAGAATCCGCACCATGCCAGATTCCTTTCTCCACTTTGGTTTCCCCAAATCGGTAGAATAGGATAGCCTCTTCACCTTTTCGCCTGGGAGGGACATAGAATGTCTGCAGTTCTTCCACACTGTAAGTATCAAGCGCGTCTAGCTCTTTATGATGCTTTGGCGGAACCATGGCAACTTGCAAACTTTGATCTTCATCAGCGAAGGCTTGTATTGATGGCCGAGCAGAGAATACGGCATTGACCTCATCTTCCGAGTCACTGCCGAAGATCAACATAGGAGCGGACGGTCCTGGTTTGTTGCACTGGGGCGGACCTGAATAAACTATTTCTTCTTCCTCCTCGGTATCACTCCCGAAGACCGGAATAGTGGTGATAGCTTTGTTCTTGTCCTCCAGTTTGCGACATCTCTCTGTGTCCTCAAAATCTGGCAGGAAGTATTTTGCATCTTCGTACTTTCGGACTTCGTTCACGGAGAATGGGTTCAGCTCCCCTGTTACAGTATACTCGAGGCCATCCTTGAAATACTTCATGCACTGGTGCTGTGTAGAAGGGATGATGTTGTACTCGTGTAACCAAGGCCTACGGAGCAAAGCATTGTAGCATGTCTTGGCGTCTATGACATGAAACTTGATGTCCGTAACGAGCAGCCTAAAACGTAATGTCAATATCACAGACCCGAGCGTCCGTGATGACTGGGAGTCAAAACCGGAGATGGTGATTTTATCACGAGCGAGATGCTGAACGCTCATGCAGATTTCCTTTAACACCCTTACGTTAAGGAGATTGACGGAGGACCCATTATCGACCAGGATTTTACCTACCTTGATGTCATGACAGTATCTGGAGACATATAGGGGACGGTTGTGCTCGCATGTCCCAAAGAGGAGATCTTCATCGCCGAAGGTGATATCGGCTGTGTGCACTTCTTCCAGCTCGTCCTTCATCTTTTCTTCGGCGAGGAAATCTTGGAATTGTTCCGGCTCTTGTAATGCCTTGATCAGTGAATCTCTCGCCTCTTTGGATAGCAGAAGGGCGTCGAGAATGCTTAGCTGTGAAGGTAACTTTCTCAAGTGTGCCAGAACGTTGTAGTCCACCTTGTTTTTCTTTGGCGGGTCCTTGGCTGTCAGCTTTTTGATGGCTTGGTCATCAAGGATGATATCCTCAGGGACTTTTTCTTTTCCCTTATATTTTCTATTTGACCCACTGTTCGAGGGCCCAAGATTCTTTTCAGGCAGCGTGCGATTACGCAGCTGAATGTTCTCGTAGTTCTTTGGTTCTTCCTCTTTTCCCGACGTGGATTCTTTGAAGAGAGGACCAAGAGTCATTTCTTCATCAGAGTCGCTCCCGAAGGTGAGAACTTGCGGTCCCCCAGTGTCGACCATGTGACAATTGCCGGTAGTTTCTTTACGCTCCTCGGTCGTATTTCTTTGCTCCCGATGAGTTTTGCGTTTCATTCGCTTAAAATGTTGCCGGTGAGCAACATATCCCTGCCACCATCTTTTAAAAGCGTTGCACTCTTCAGTGGGGTGTGCAATCTTTCGATGATATAAGCAGTAGCTAGGATGTGTTTCCGCTTCACCGAGAATGTTTCCTTCGGAGGGTGGCAGCTTCATTCCCATCGATATGGCTTTGGCGAACCTCTTTCTCGTTTTGAAGCTGCTTTTATTTGCGGCGGATGTATTTTGATCTGGCGGGAGTGTTTCAACTTTTTCGTCCAGTCGCCGGCGTTTGGCTTTTTCAAATATGGCCATCTCACGCTCTCGAGTAGCTTTGCTTTTAAGAAGAGCTTTGTTCGGGAATGCATCAATCGTTTCGTCTGATGGACCTAGAAGTCCCGGTTCAGGATTTGTCCCCAGTTTCTTTGTGTAAGGAGCTTCTTCATCGTCTATCGACGAGTGAGAGATCATATGGCAACTTGCCACATAATCTTCAGATTCATCCGACGAGTCTTCTCCATTGTCATCATCTCCCTCCTCAAGGACGTGGTTGAGAAATTCTTGGAGTGTGACTGGAGTCCGCGCTTTTTGATTATATTCTTCCAACGCATCAATCTGTTTTTGCAGGTCCGTGCGCTTGTCACCAGGCTTCACAGGCTTTTTGGTCTTCTTCTTCTTCTTCGAAGACTTTGACAGCTGAGTGTGAGTATTTTGGCTATCACCACCAATCTTTGGAGTTGGGCACGGTTTCAGCATTCTTTCGATGATCTCAGGTTCCAGTGGATTTTTCCATCTGATCACCGGGCATGTATGGAGATCCTTCAGCATTCTTTTCGTCTTGGCCGAAAGAGCGACCTCCCATGGAGCTTCTTCTATAAAGGAGCATGATGCCCCCGGTGTATCCGTCTTCTTAGAAGCGTGTGGCTGTGGTGGGTTCACCTTCCAATTTTCGGACAGCGCAAACTTGCCTTGTTGGTATTGGTCCTCGATCCATCCCTTAAAGACGAAGTAATCTTCAATTGGATGGCTTACCGTTTGATGGTAAGGGCAATAATTAGGACTATTAGCCTCGTCGGGTTGCAATGGTCATTTTGGATTCGGCAGATTGATGAGCCTGTTGCGCCGCGCCAGTTCGAACAGTCTCTTCGTTTTATCCCGAGGGAACAAATAAGGACGATTCATTTTCTCATTATAGTATCGCCGTCTCTCTTCCAGTTGATCTGTTAGTTTTAGGGCACTGGGCTGCTGTTGAGTATTCGCAACGAATGTCGCCTTCCCTTTACCTTTTTTGTTCAGCGGCTCCGGCTTCGGAGGAGACGGTCTATAATCCATCTGGTCCATCTGGGCCAGTTTGTCGATCAAGGCTTAGAACGTGGTCGGCTTGAAGAACATCATGAATTGGGAAATAGTTTCCTGAGGGTCCAGAGTGCCCACGAACATGCCCACCGTCGGCGCTTCTTCGATGCGCTGCTCACACTTTGACCATAAATTTCGCCACCGTATTGCGTACTGCACCCACGTTTCACCTGGGTTCACCCTGGCATTGATCAATGCCGTTATTGGGGTGCGTTCACTAGCGCTCGCGAATCGCTGGGTGAATAATAGCTCCATCTCTGCGAAAGTCTGGACGGATTAGTTTGGAAGTTCAGAATACCACTCGAATGCCGTCTCCGACAAGCTGCCGACGAACTGGCGAAATAGCAGTTTACCATCACCTCCAGTATAGCCACATAGAGCCCTGAACTGGGCGACATGCTGGTGGGGATAGCCCGTCCCTTTATATACATGAAATTTAGGGATCTTATATACCGGCGGGTACTTTATTTGGTCATACCAGCCTGGATATGGTCTCTCAGTTTTAACAATTTGGCCGGCCGCTTCATTTGCCTGGTGAGCTCATATTTGCTGGGCAATGTAGTCATCCAGAGCGGCCTTGAAGATGGTTTCCTCTTTGGCTGCTGAAAGAGCCGGAGGAGGGTTCGATGTCTCCCCTCTGTCGTCTTCAATGATGATAGGAGGGTCTTCAGCTGGAGGTTTCGGCTGTAACATCATCCCAGCCATGTCTTGGAACAAGAGAGCCATTCGTTTTATATTGGCTGCATGTTCCGCAGCCTCTTTTTCTTTCCTCTCGAGCATTCTTCGGAGGAATTCGGTGTCAGTTTCTTGTTCCTGACGCTGCTCCAAGGTTTCTGGATTTTCTTTTGGCCCAGTGAATGCGGCCATTGCAGTCAGCATCTTCTGAAGTTTCTGCTGCTGTTGTTCCTGAGCCTTCGTTATTGACCGGGTAAGCAGTCGATGACCCGTAGAAGCACGGCTTTCCTCTTTTCCGGAAGCCATATAAGCGGTATGTACCATCATGACCCCGGACTTGGGGCGTTTAGATTCAGCGCTTTTACGGTTTGCCACGTTCACAGGGGCTTTCTCTGGCCTCCTTCTCTTTTGAGCGGTTGACGTTGAGGGAGCTGTTGCAGCGGGTACCCAGACGGCTGTCGCCTTTTGTGGCTTGACAGGTTAGTCCTTTTCTTACCAAACTTTTATCTTTCTCTGTCGGCGAGAGTAATCTTGATCAATAACTGAGTCCTGAACCTGTCGCCAGACTTTATAAATTTTGGAAGAAAGCCGCTGGGGGGTTGTTCTGGCTTCGCCTTCGGTGCATTCTCCACGGGCGGAGGAGATCTCTTCAGCACTGCAGTAGGAGAGTTCCTGCGCACCTTGTTAAGCAATTCAAAGCTGTTCCCGGTTGGAACAGCAGCATCGATCTCTACCGTTGGAGCTGGTTTAGTAAATCCAGACGAAGAGCTGCCCCCAGCCTTTCGTACCTGCGCCAGTGACGACGGCGAGTATGTCGCGCAGATGGTGTTGGTTCAGCTATGGGAATGGCTTTGTCATGCTCCCTGTTCTGATGAGGCGCTGCTGGTACCAGCCTCTTGAAGACCGACGTCCGTTGAGTAGCAGTATCCAATTTGTCAAAGACAGACCCTTGAGCAGGAACGGGAGCCGAAGTGGCCAACCTCTTAAAAACTGATCCTTTGACGGGAGAAGCTTCTTTAGTGACCTCGAATGCAGGAATGGCTATCCGCTTTGGGATGGCCGCTTCAGGTATCGTGGGTTTCTTGACGGGCCCATTGAAGTTCAGGCTCAGCCTATCAAAGACTAATGTTGTTGGCTTGGCATTGGATGATCCGTTGAGAGGGGCCGTGGTGGTAGTGAGCCGATCAAAGACCGACTTCTTCTGTGCTTCTTGCGGCAACGAGATGTTAATGCTCACTGGTGGGAGCATAGTCCCGAAGAACAACCCGGTGGTAGCCTGCGTTACCTGCTCTACCGGCATTGTGAAAAGGGAGGCCGCCTGGGGCCCGTAGGTTACACCTCCAGATGAAACGGAATGGGGGTTGTAGTTGCAGCTAGAACATTTTGTGCAGGTACACGCCATTGATCTTTCGTTTTCTGCACCGAGCAAGACACCAAATCTTAGTACCTCGAACCCAAGGGCAACCATATCAAACCGCGATTCGTTCACGAACATGACACGCGAAGTGTGGAGTGGAAAGAGGAAAAGGTCCCACCGGGCATGCCAGAATCTGTTCCCCGCCGAAAGACGCCGAGAGACGCGATAAACGCCTCACCTGAATTTCGGGGCAGATGCTAATTGGTACTATACGTCCACCTCTCCGAAGATGCCAAGTTGATTTATGGCACCATGTATCGAAGGATTAAACGGATGCGGCCGATGTAGCAGACTTCGTCAGATCCCCCCTCGTTTGAGAGGGTTTTGATTGTGGGGACACTCTTCCCTGCAGGCGCAAGCCCCTGCAGTTAATTACGCTACCGCATCGCGGTAACAACTTTCTCCTTCTCCAGATGGTCACTTCGTGTCGTGTGTGTGTTTGTTTTATTTTTGGTTGCCCGTAGATTGTATACGGAGACTAATTTATGTTGTCGCCCGTAGGGCGTGGATTAGTCCAAATCCGTATCTTCTTAGATTTGGGTTTGGGGGTTGGGTTGAAGGATACGTTAGCCTCATTTGGGACTAAGATCAACTTAAACGTATGTTAAGGATACGTTAGTCTAATTTTGGACTAAGATCAACTTAACGGGATCGTTTAGATCCAACAAAAGAGCATTTGGACTCTATTGTTTAGTTTGGGGACATTGTGGTCGATTAGTTTAAGGACGTCACGGTCCATCATTAATTTAAGGACATCACGGTCCGAGGTTAAGGACATCATAGTCCATGAGTTTAAAGACCTCACAGTCAAAGTTACGGACGTTATAGTCCGTGAGTTTAAAGACCTCACAGTCAAGGTTAAGGACGTCATAGTCCGTGAGTTTAAAAACCTCATAGTCAAGGTTAAGGACGTAGTAGTCCATGAGTTTAAAGACCTCACAGGCAAGGTTAAGGACATTATAGTCCGTGAGTTTAAAGACCTCATAGTCAAGGTTAAGGACGTCATAGTCCATGAGTTTAAGGACCTCACAGTCCATGAAATGTATGGTTGTCGGGACCCATCACCTCTCTGAAGACGTTGAAGGATTACAACGACAAATATCATAAGAGTAAAGAGATGTACCCTCGAACCGATGTGAGTTAGTTTGAAAGATCTGTAGTCCAATTTGGGGCTAAGATCTGTTAAAATATTTATGAGCGGATGGGCTCAATTAATATGAGTTGAGGACTTATGGCCAATCTTGAGCTAAGTCCAATGAATGTTTAACATTTTATTTTGGGTTGTTGAGCCTTTATTTGGGCTTGGACCTTTTAATAATGCTAAGCATTGACTTGCATTCTGACAATGTTTTGTCTTTTATTGAATGCTGGGCATTCATCAGAGCTCTGGGCTTATTAAAGAACGATTTACGTTCTGTCAACGCAACACGTGGCGCGCTAGGCGCTTTGCGCCAGTCAAAGAGCGCAGTGCGCTTCTGCCTTGTGGCGCACATGTAAGGGACACGTGTCGCACTCAGCGCTAGGCGCTAGATGATGAGCGCACGATGCCGGTTTATGAGCGCTGAGCGCTAGTCCATGAGCGCATTGCGCTTTCAATTTAGTGGCGCACCCGTGAGTGACACGTGGTGCGCTTGGCGCTGAGCGCTAGCCCATGAGCGCGGTGCACTATTTCAAGAGCTCAAAGCGCTGGTGGTTAATTGGCGCATACGTGATTGACACGTGGCGCATTTGGCGCTGAGCGCTAGTTCAGAGAGCGCAGAAGCGCAATTCAAGAGCGCAAGGCGCATTTCAGAAGCGCAAAGCGCATCTGATCAATTTTATGATCTGGAAACAAATTTATGTTCTTTTAAAAGAGACTTTGTCTCAAGATTTAAGAACAACAGTTCTTATTTTTGCAGGAGATATTTTCAATCTCTTATGTTGATGAAAGACTTTGCCTTTATAGATCCATGATCTGTGAAAAGAATTATGTTCTTTTTTTATTTTATGATGAGATCTTTTGATCTCTTTTGTGAAAGATGTTTCGTCTTGTAGATCTATGATCTATTTAAAGAAATGAATTTTTCATTCTATGACATGATTTCATCTCTGTGTTCATCATCCATCATCTTTACCTTGAAGAAATATCTTCTTACAAGAGTTTGCTCTTTATCTTTGAATTTCTCCAAGTTTATGGGGGGGTTTCTCTATATCAGACTTGAAGTCTTGGGGCCTTTATATAGGGCAAGCTGATTTGTTGAGTCAGTTAAAGAGATCTTTCTCTGATTGATTTGGGGATGTTTCCCACCGTTGGATTTTTGATCCTAGGGCTTCTGTTTTACAGAAGGCAATCTTCTTGTTTTCTAACAAGATTGAAAAATCTTTCCATAACAGAAGTTTAATTCTGCTTAATTAATGATTTATCATTATTATTAGATCTTTTTGATCTAACGGTGGGGAGTTTTTTAATTCCAGCGCTAGCGCACCCGTGCTTTGCACGTGGTGCGCTGCTTAGAGCGCAGCGCACATTGCGCTAGCGTACCTGTGTTTGACATGTGGTGCGCTGCTCGCAGTGCAGCGCGCCCTGCGCTAGCGCACCCGTGTTTGATACGTGGCGCGCTGCTTAGAGCGCAACGCGCCTAGCGCTAGCGCACACATGGTGCGCTGCCAAGGGCACAGCGCACTTGGTACTGTATCTGAAGCTTTGCTTCAATTTTTTTGAAATTTGAATTTCAAACAGAGTTTTACTCTGATTGGGGGAAACACCCTCTCCAAGGGGCAACCGAGCAGCTTCCCATTCATGCTCGGCACAAATATGTCGGACGGCCCTCTGCCCATCACATGCAGAGGATCCGAGGCCCCAACAAAGGACATCAGGTCTATCCAAGTCTGGGCGATCCCCCTCGACTTCGGGGCCGTGGAGACGCCTCCTTCTCAGCAGCGCTTGGCGCGCTTGGCAAGTGACCGAAATCAACTCGACGAACGATCGTTAGACAGATAACCGACCTGACATTGAAGCCCAACAGTGCAAGCAGAGATATTTTACGAGCATTCTTCACAAACAGAAAATAAAGTGCAAACTGATGAAACCAAAAAAAAACGTTTTATTACCGAAGACAAAGTCTTTACAAAGGGTATTTTGGGCTCCCCTGCCTTACAAACTGCCCGGAGGCTTACAAAAATTCCAGAAGCAACAAAATAAAAGGAGGAAGACAGGGGATTTAGGCCTCTGGGCCGGGCGCGACCTCAGGGTCCTCGACATCCACCACGGGACGAGCAGGGTCCTCGGCGAACTCCTCGTCAGGAATCTCTTCCCTTCTCATCAGCGTCCGTGAGGGGATATTCGGCCCGGAACTCTTCGTCGGAGAACTCCGGCATCCAGGCCTTAACGAAGTCGAGGGCCTCATGCCAGATAAGTGTTGTGGCCACGGCCAAGTCATCATAGAAGTCCTTCGACTTCTTGTAGCCCTCCACCGTCTTCGCCGCCGAGAGGTCGGCCAACTTTGCCGCTCTTAGGTCGGCCGACTTCGCCGCCTCAGCCGCCGTCCCCAGCTCCTTCCGGAGAGTCTTCACCGACTTCTTCAGGTTGCCGGTGAGCACCTGAGCGTCCTCAAGCTTAGCCTCGGCAGCCGCAACGGCCTCGCGGTACCGAGCAACCTCCCGTTTCCCGGCCTCCACCTCGCCCTCCAGGGCGGCAACCCTCGCCATCACCGTCTCCAGCTCCCGCTTGGAGCTCTCTTCCAGCGAGGCAAGCTGGTCCGCGGCCTTCATCGCCGGGGCTATCACCTCGGTCTCCATGCACACGGCAAGGGCGACGTGCTGGAGAACCTGAAAAATAGGAAAGAGGTCAGGAAGACAAAGGAGGCACCGAATTTCACGAACAACCGAGCACTAACCTGCACGGACTCCTGGGCGATGGACGCCATCTGAGCCCTGAAGGCCCCCGGGGACCCTACCCCCTGCCGACTTCTCTATGTCATGCAGCAGGCTATCCGCAACTGATAGCCCCGAGGGCACCGCGAACTGGAGGTCCCCCTCCTCCACCATGATCGGCGAGGGTGGGCCCCGGGAAGACCTCCGGGAACCCCTCTTAAGCGGCTCCGATGGGGAGCCGATCTCCTCCTCTGAGACCGGGTCCTCCAGAATTCGAGCCCGCTTCCGGCCCGGCGCTCTGCTAAGCCCCAGGGCAGGATCCACCCCCGAACGCTCACGAGACGCGGCCACCGGAGGAGAGGGAGCCAGAGTAGGCTTCGCACGAGAAGAGCTGGCGCCTCCAGCCTTCGTGACCTTCCTCGGCTGGCGCATGGAGGCTCGGAGCTCGTCCATATCCATGGGTCCTGCACAAAACCAAATGCAAAGGAGTCAGCGACACATGCAATATACAAGCCAAAAGCAAGCCTAACCTACCGACGAACTCAACGGGGCTGAGCTCGGCCCAACTCAGAACCCTCTCAGATAGCAGCACGTCGAATCGGGGGACGGGCTCCCACGACGCCACTCTCACCGCGGCGGGGTCATTGGACTGGTTCCTCGGCAAGCATTTTTCCCTCGACCACTTGGTAGGCATGGACCAGTCCTCGCCCTCGGGAGGGGAAACGAAGAAGAACTTCTTCTTCCAGTCGTGAATGGACGAAGGCAGGGCCACAACCCCTGTCCCGGTGGCGCCCCCTGTCGCTTTCTAAAAGAGAGGTAGACCCACCACGGGTCGCCCGCTCGACCCCCAGGATGATTTTTGAAAACGAGGGAAGAATCAAGAAGGGAGAAGCTGAAGGGAACCGCCTATAACTTCAGGAGGATCAGGAACCTGAGGATAATCCTCCATGAGTTCGGCACTAACTGGCCAGGGGCTAACCCGATGAAGTTCAGCGCTTCGACGACCTCGGGAGAGAAGGGCAGGCACATTCCATCCCAAAAAGCTTCCAAGTACAGGGCGATCTCCCTACCCCGTACTTGGTCTACCCTCTCTCCTTCCTTGGCCAGACGAAGCGTATAACGTGAGGGGATGTGGAAGCGAGCCCGAGCATTGGCGAGCTCGTCCTCATGCCTCACCCAACACGACACGCCGGGGGCAGCGTCTACCGCCTCCTCCCTAGGGGCTTCCCCCGTCGCACGATCCCGGGAAGAGGATCCGACCCCTGCTCCCCGGGAAGACTCAGGCTCGACTAAAGGGTCCCTAGAACCTACTCCTGCGACATCTACAGATTCCACGAAAGAAGACATCTAACCTTGAGAAGAGGGATCCTCGGAAAATGAAAGTAGAAGAAAGAAAACGAGCGCCGAGCAACCAGGGCTTATAGCAAAGAAATATGAAGGAGTAGGGACCCTGGAGTGGGCCCCACCCCTATTTGTTTCCACAACCACCCTCATCCAAGGACGCCCTTCATCTCCCGCCAAAACGCCTCCTCGCGTCCAACGGCTCCGATTGCTCCACTTGTCGTTCCCACACTGGACCGCACACCATCAGACGCCGCAGGTCTGCACACGTCGCGTCGACCAACCGACGCTTGACACGTGGACCGACGCTTCAGTGACAGGATGCACGAACCGGCGCACCTTCCTTAAATGCAGAGATCTCGCCCTGATTCGCTGGCAGAAAAGACAGCTGACAGCCCGGGGACGCGTCTCGACGAAACCTTAGGAGGGAACTCACCCCGGGAGGCCCGGCAGTCCACTCCTGACCCGACCCGCTAGCTGGTTGGGACAAGAGTGGGGGCTAATGATGATGCTCAATATTGGCGATCTCCAAGATCAGGACACATGGCAGATGACGTGTCCAAGAACTCAGAAGAAAAGGCCGACCAGGCCACCCCTGTACCCGACCTGCAAGCATAAGCTGGCTCTCATCAGAGCCCCCTGAAAATTGGCCTCTTCGGCCTCTCAGTTAGCCCCGAGCTGCCACAGGATCAAGACTCCTCGGCCCTCTCGCTCGTCCCAGAGCTCCCCAGCCGAGGCCATCTTCCTCGGTCCTCCGACCGACCAACTCCACCACTCGCAGGCGTAACTGCCGCTCCGCAAATCTCGCCATGCGCAGATTCTCCGCCAACAACATCCCACGTTCCACGCCATCACGATCCCCATTAATGGGCGATCCGCTCTTTACGCGGGCATGACGTCGAGAGCTTAACTGCCAGCGAGATTCTTGCACCTGCTGCGTGCTGCCGCCACTATATAAACCCCCATCACAGAGGGGTCAAGTAAGTGATTTTTATTCCACTTAGCCGTTACTCTGCTCGGATCTCGTACTAACTTGATCGTCGGAGGGTCCTCGGTGGTACCAAACCATCCCGGGACTTCTTTGCAGGTACTCGGCGCTAAACTCCTCAAATCACCAATCTCCTCAAAAGCCATTGAAACCCACATGCAACAGAAGATCGCCTCCAAGATCCATCGGGAGATCGACGGAAGACAACATCTGACGGAGACCCGAAAAGGACCTCCATCAGCCTTAGACTCCTACTTTCCCTCACTGACATGATAATAAGTAGGGCAACCAAATACTCTAAGGGAATGTTTGGATACATTTATTCCTCTGGATTAAAAGCTCGGATTTTATTTTTCCTCCGAATTGGAGCAATCCTAAAAATTATCTTATTTGAATGACTTTTTTGTAGGTAGATCCGGAAGAAAAAAGCCTCCAAATAGCTCAATCCACTGGATTATAAAAATTAGCTCAGAGCTAATTTTTTTAATCCTGAACATTCTCTCTCTTTCTCCCCCCCTCCGCCCCCCCCCCCCCACACACACACATAATCTTTTCTGATCAAAATTCTAGTCTTTACTTTGATTTACCCACAACCTCATCTTCAACCTCTCTCTTTCTAAAAAATACCTCTTTTCATTTCTTTTTATTTCCTCAAAGAAATTTCTACACACCATTAGCTAAATTGGTCGTGATGATGGTCGGCGATCAAGAAAGTACAAACGAGGAAACTGAGCATGGCTTCAAGGTAAAAGAGATCTAAAATTAAAGGTGATGGACATTGATGATGTGTTTTCCTTTGAGAAATAACCATGGCCGATTAAAAATTTCTACATGTCGTTAGCTAAATTGATTTTGATGATGATCGGTGATGATGATTGGCGATGAAGAAGAGACCAATGAGGAGACTAGACAGGGCTTCAAGGCAAAAATTGAAGGCGATAGACATTAACGATGTGTTTTCTTTTGAAAAATAACCATGGATTAATTAAATGTACTAATAGAAAGAGAAATAAAAATTCAAGATGAAGAAAAATAGAAGTTACAGACAATGAGAGGATGGGTGGAAGGGATTAAAATAAGATATATTATATTATTTAAATAGTAATAAATTGAATCTAAACATTTAATGTATATTCCTTATCCCAAGTTATCCAAACATGCATAAGATTTAAAAATTTCTCTTGGAATGTTGTTTTGGGAATGCATATGCATTCTGAGATATTATAATCCCAAAATAAATCTTCTGAGTTTTAATCCTAACTATCCAAATATGCCTTAAGGGTAGAATAATCAGCAGGTTTTCCGGACTATACTTCCATAGGGGTCTTGCAATCAATGGTTGTTGAGAGAGAGCGACTCACCAAGTAACACGCCGTAGTAACACCCTCGGCCTAGAAATCCTTAGACAAGCCAGCATTAGAAAATATGCACCGTGCTCTCTCTAATAATTTTCTATTTATACATTATGTGATACCATTCTGTTGCGGAGTCTCTGTAACTATACGTTGCCTTACGATGCCCTCATCTTTGCAGAACTCATTAAACTGATTCGAACAAAACTCCATGCCATTATCAGTACGAAGATGCTTAATCTTCCTCTCAGTATGGTTCTCTACCAGAACCTTCCACACCTTGAAGGCCTTAAGAACATCGCTCTTGTTCTTCAGTATAATGACCCAAGCCATTCTGAAGTAATCATCAATCAGAGATAAGAAATACCGAGCACCACCTTACGATGGAACACGAGAAGGTCCCCAAACATCAGCATGAATATAATTGAGCGTCGCCTTCATCCTATGCACTGTCTTGCCGAACTGAATTCGGCGTTGCTTCTTAAATACAATACTCACAGAAGTCGACTGTCGCTGTCTTGTTGGCTCCAAGCAAGTCTTGTTTGCTGAGAACCGCCAAATCTTTCTCGCTCATGTGTCCAGGTCGCATATGCCACAACTTGATCTTCTCTGCCTCTGATTCTTCTATAGACAAGACTGCTGCAGAATCTGTCACCGTTTTTCCTTACAGAATATACAAGGTTTTCTCCTTTACTCCTTTCATCATTACCAAAGCACCTTTCGAGACCCGAAGAACTCTACCTTCAATCACACATCGGTAACCTTTGGAGTCTATAATGCGTAAGGAAATCAAATTATTTTTCAGATTTGGAACATATCGAACATCAGACAAAGTCCTCACCACACCATCGTGCATACAAATCCGAATAGAGCCAATACCAATAGCCATGTAGGGCACATTATTACCCATCAAGACATTGCCGCCATTGAACTCATCATATGTTGAAAACCAGTCTCGATTGGGACCATATGATAAGAACAACCGGAATCTAGCACCCACTCGTTCATTGGCCAAACATGATCAGTAACAGATGGGACTTGTTTGGCTTCACCAGAGGACTTATCTTTTGCTACACGAGCAACCGAAGAATTATTCGCCTTCTTTTTCATCTGTTCCTTTTTTGGGCATGAATGTTGCATACGTCCCTCCTTTTTGCAGTAATGACAAATAATATTTCCATCATGAATCCTTAACTTAGATCTGTCTCTCCACTTCTGTTTGCTTTTGTCCCTATTAGAACGTCCTTTTTTGTTAGAACGTCCTTTTTTGTTAGAACGCCCTCTTTGATCGGAACCTTTTGCCATCAATCCATTCGCCTAAATCTCCTCATTGCTTTCTAATAGATTGTACCGAAGTTCACGAGAGTGAAATGTTGATCTGACATTTTCTAGAGATATGGTATCCTTACCGACAATAAAAGAATTTACGAAATTCTCGAAAGATGGTGGTAAAGAGCATAACAGAATTAAGGCGGAATTTTCATCGTCTACTTTAACATCCGCGTTCTTCAAATCCATGAGAATCGTATTCAGCAGATCAAGATGTTCTTTTAGAGGCATACCTTCTTTCATACGGAGAGAAAATAATCGTTGTTTTAGATACAACTTATTCGTGAGGGATTTCGTCATGTACAGATTCTCCAATTTCAGCCATAGACCCGACGCAGTCTCCCCATTTGCAACTTTGCATAAGACTTCGTCTTATAAACATGGTTGAATCGTCGTATGTGCATTTTCCTTCGTCTTCTTATAGTCTTCATCAGTCATCGACGCCGGCCTCGTTTCAGAAAGCGGCATCCACAAATCATGTTATTTTAACAAAGCGTGCATCTTAATGAGGCAGAAACTAAAACTATTCTTTCCGGAGAACTTGTCGATCTTAATATTGTGTGATGTCATATTTGTACTCGATCGGTAGAATCAACGCAAGCTCTGATCCTAGTTTGTTACGGATGATCAAGATAAATGCGGAATCAAATAAATTGCAGAAACGGAAAAGATCAACTCAAGAAGACACAAATATTTTACATGGAAACCCAAATGGGAAAACCACAGGCAGCAGCAAAGAACATTTCACTATTTGTGGAGAATTATAGAATTTCTCTTCCCTCTCAATTTTATCTCTCTAACCCTAAATAATTGGCTTCATATTTATAACCTATAATTAATCCTTAGAGATAAGTATAAGATTTAAATTTGGATTAAATCAAATATCCCATTTAAATCTAATCTCCAATTTAAATATTTTCTAAATATCTAATTTGGATTTATCTCTAATAGACAAATCCGGAAGCAGATAGGATTAGACTTATAAAATCAATTCTCACAAATATGATAACCCCCATTTTTTGTGATAGACACAATAGTAACACTTGCAAACCAGGCTTTCTGACTGATGCCTAGAATTTGATGTATATGTTTAAAACACTCCTATTGAAATGAAAGAGGCTGACCAGTTGGGTCGAAGCCCATTCTCTTTGTTCTTACGAGTATTTATTATATTTGCACATTACCGAGTCGAATTCTTTCTTAGGAAGACCGTTCTTCACTTTCTTTAAAAATGAGATCAATCGTTTTGGGAGACGTACTTGATGAACATGATCTTTTTGATTTGATGCAAGCCCATCAGTGAGATCAGTAAAAAACATGGCCTCAACGCTGGTAGGAAAAGTATTTTTCTACGGTAGCCAAAAGCAAATTATCCAAAGTAGTCATATTTGTTGCGAGAAATTAATGTTGCAATTTTTCATTTTCTTTTTTTTTTCTTTCTTCCTTTCTTTCTTTATTTTTTTTTATTTTTTTTTTTTGCAACTTCATATCCAAATCAAACTCTATTTATTGTTAACCGAGCAATAAAAATGAGATATTTTAACAAATGTTGACTGCAACTCCATTTCCAAAGAGCCTCCAGGTTTCAAAACCTTGTGACATCATCATGAAATCCAAAGATTTTGTTTTCTCCCCCTCTCTCCTATCACTTCTTGTATAAAAAATCTTATGCCTTCAATTTCTTCTCTTAATTTCCATCCTTGTATACATGCTATCAAAGGTCTAGTAATCAACATTAACAATCTCATAGAAACCAATAGAAAATTTGCAATTCTTAACACACTACATATGACACCTTCATACTCGTTATGAAGTTGCTATGGATTTACAAGTGTGGGTGGTTGGGTGGGTTTGGAGTTGAATCTGGGATGTCTCCATTACTGATTTTAGTTTGTGTATGAATGGGTGGATTGGAATTGAGTTCGGGGTTTCTTCGTTGTTATCCAACCATCCATCAGTTACCGAATGGTGGGAAACAAAATTCATCCCATCATCCCTTTATAAAGACATGGAGAGATAAAGGGAGGAGGTGTCTCCACCAAAAATATTAGTGGAGACGCCCTCCCCCCCCCACACCCCCCCCCCTCCATACACACACAATACTGTTTGTAACTTGATCCTAAAATCCAATGGTCCATAATAAATGGATGATGAGATACAAAATTGAAAATTTGATCGAACGCGAAGAAAAGTAACACGGATGCAATATGGACGGGCTCTAATAGGGTCAATGTGCCAAGTTGATTTTCAAGGAAGAGTTGCAGCCCGGGTTAACTCAAGGATCAACTCATGGCGACGACATGACTACATCCCGTGAGGAGTAGGAATTTGATGTTGGGATCACTCCCAGCACAAGTGCAGGACTATTCGACAAAGTTGAGTATATGTTAAGTTGGTCTCTCTTTTTAAGTTCTTTTTCCGGTATTAATGTATCTTTAAACACATTACCCGGGGAGTTTTTACCTTCCCTTTCGCAGAAAAAATCGCATAGGAATTTAGTATACATATATTTTAGATCACATGAAGATTAAGATAAACAGTGTTATTGTTTGATCATTCAAATTTCTTTTTAGAAGTCGACTTTTGACCAACCTAAAAAGGAAACTCTATTCCACTTAGATCTTCTCTCCTATAATATAGAGTACTAAACTAACATATTATCTCAGATAAGATTATCCAAAACAAATATGATCACAGAGAATATTTGAATTGTTGAGAATATATGACAAGATCTATTGTTACATTCAATCATTTATTAGTTGTTATGAATCTCTTGTGGTCAGACTAAATCATGATTAGTTATAACAGGTAACTTATTGTTAGATAATATATCATAATTTGTTAGTATTTGTTGATAGCATCAACTCTAATTAGATGTATACTCTACAACTTATTCATATCTTGACTACATTCAATGTATCTGTAGATGCCAAAGCGCCTTAGCTCAAGCGACAAAGACATCCCGTTGCACAAACAAAATCGCAGCATACAATACCACTAGTAAAATAAGGGGTTGCCCCTACGGATAATATCATCCGTAGGGGCAATAAAAGTTTGGCCCTACGGATTAATCCGTAGGTCAAAGTGGTTGCCCCTACGGTCGTTCAATATTTATTTAAAATTTATTAAATCTTAAAGTGTTTTTTGCCCCTACGGTGGCGCAAACCAAGCACCTACGGTTATATCCGTAGGGGGATATAAATAGGGATTTAATAGATCGATCCCTACACTGATTATTTCTCTTTTCTATTCTCGCGCGAAACCAAATTTCCCAAATCGAGATCGTCGTCGCCGCCGCCGCCGCCGCAGTGATCTCGTCGTCACCGAATCCAAGCCGAATCGTCGTCGCCACACCTGCGCAGTGATCTCGTGGTCGCCACCGTGCTCCGTTCTCGTTGTCGCCACCGCCCTTGTCGTCGCCGATTGCGTCTCCGTCGTCGCCTACAGGTAATTACTTAAACATTATTATAATGATGTTAGGGTAGCGATCAATGAGGGTTAGGATTAGGTATCGGTTGTGGTTAGGGTTAGGATTAGGGTTAGGGTACGGGTTCGATCCGCGGTTGGGGTTCGACCGGCGGTTGGGGTTCGACGACTGGTGTTGGGGTTAGGGTTAGGGTTAGGGTTTCGGTTGGGGTTTGGTGTTGGGGTTGGGGTTCGGCTGGGGCTGGGTTGGAGTTAGGGTTAGGCCGGGTTAGGGTTTGGTGTTGGGTTGGGGTTCGGCTGGGGCTGGGTTGGGGTTAGGATGAGTTGGAGAGATTGAAGGCGAGCTGGGTTTTGGGAGAAGAGAAGGAAATGGCACTGCTTAATTGCTGCTTCAATTTTTTGATATAGATAGATAATTAGTTCTCCGAGTTAAAATTTAGGGGGAATTGGATACCTCATGTCAAATAGAAAACAGACTAGGTCCATGCTTGCATACGCACACCAGGCATCTAATTTCAAAAGATCCGATGGTATATAGGATTATGGCTCATACAAGACTAGATCAAGAAAGTTAGTATAAAATGGAGAATGCTCTGTTGCTCCCCTCTACTTCAGCTTACATACAATCCATATAAGGTTCTTTTGGGATTTTGGAGGGGTTTTAATTTGGGGGAAATAAATAGCTTTGGAGATGAAATGGGGCATTTCGGTAATTTGATTCTCTGTTGCAAATATTATTTATCAATATATTTAATTATATATATTAAATAAAATAAAGTAAACTATAAATAATATGAAACCAATATATGATACTCGATGATAATACGAAACCTTCATATTCCCATCGATACCCATATATGAAACTAAAAGCGCCACTTAGTCCCCGTCTATCGGTTAACATACGTGCGATGCTCGTCGTGACCTAGAATTATACGAAAGTTGTTAAATATCGGACAGTATAGCTCGATACTAACAACCGCCGTATAGTCTACGCGACGAGAAAATTCAATCGTATGGTAACCCATAGATTTGTCCCATGTGGACAAGTTAAGAATATATAAAGCAAACGCCTTCATTCACTTGTGTTTTCATCCGTTTCGAGATATTTCGTCGGTACCTTTCCGCTGGTTCTCCGTGTACAAAGATAGATTAGATGTTCATTTCAACGTTGTTTCACAGCTTTGAAATGATTATCTATTCTATTACAGTGTACTCGGAGAACAGCGGGGAGGTGCTACCGAAATTTACTCGAAACGGTTGAAAGCACAAGTGATGGGCGTTCGCTCTATATATTCTTAATGGGATAGAAGCCTACCCTCGACAGCCGGAACACATACATACAAACGCATAATTAGAGAGCGACTCGAGATGTTCGGGTTAAAACCAATATATGATACTCGATGATGATATGAAACCTTCATATTCCCATCGATACTCGTATATGAAACTAAAAGCGCCACTTAGTCCCCGTCTATCGGTTAACATACGTGCGATGCTCGTCGTGACCTAGAACTATACGAAGGTTGTTAAATATCGGACAGTATAGCTCGATACTAACAACCGTCGTATAGTCTGCGCGACGAGAAAATTCAATCGTATGGTAACCCATAGATTTGTCCCGTGTGGACAAATTAAGAATGTATAAAGCAAACGCCTTCATTCACTTGTGTTTTCATCCGTTTCGAGATATTTCGTCGGTACCTTTCCGCTGGTTCTCCGTGTACAAAGATAGATTAGATGTTCATTTCAACGTTGTTTCACAGCTTTGAAATGATTATCTATTCTATTACAGTGTACTCGGAGAACAGCGGGGAGGTGCTGCCGAAATTTACTTGAAACGGTTGAAAGCACAAGTGATGGGCGTTCGCTCTATACATTCTTAATGGGATAGAAGCCTACCCCCGACAGCCGGAACACATACATACAAACGCATAATCAGAGAGCGACTCGAGATGTTCGGGGTGGAGTGTTGTATGCCGATGGAAACCTAGAGATGTCTACGATGTCCCAGAATACGAGGACAGCGATGAGGACGAAGAAGAGAGAAGGCTTAAAGTGCTCCGACCGTCTGTTTCGAAGGACGGGTTGTCTTCGACCGATCATGAAGTTACGTGGGTTAGAAATGACATCGACGATGAAATCCAAGTAGATATGTATGATGCGCCCACGAAACGAAAAAGGTTATCAGTAATGTTATATTATTACTTCACATTTTACGCTCTAGATCATATATAGTCAATACTTTTAATGATTGTCTAATGCGTCCACGAACCGTTTATCTAGATTGGATGACGATGTCGGGAGCAGCGAGGGGCGGCAGGAGCTCCAGCCGCGGCAGAGGCAGAGGCAGAGGCAGAGCGGTTCTGCCGCCCGGAGAGCTCCGTAGGGAGCTTCAGAGGGCCGGTCTTGCACCCAGATCGGAGACCCCTTCGGATGCCTCCTTCCGTGTGGATTTTGCCACACCTCCAGGTATACTGCACGCATATCCATTTTCAATTTAATATTACAGATATTCATGCCTGTTTATGTCAAAATTACTTATATTGTCAATGTTTGATTGTCTAGTTGTTGGTCCTGCGTCCACATTTGGGACAGAGGCCACCCCCGCTCCTCCAGGTATGTTTATATATCATATAGTGTATGTATATTGATTTAGAATGCTATATCATAAATATACACATTCCTTTTGCTCTTACTTAGCAATTTTTATTATTGTCTAGCTGTAGGTGGTGACACCACCGCACCTGCGGGTATGTTTATATGTCCTATAGTGCATGCATATTGATTTAGAACGTTATATTATTGATCTACACATTCTTTTTGCAATTACTTATCAAATCTATTTTTAATTGTCTAGTTGTTGGTCCTGCGTCCACATCTGGGACAGAGGCCACCCCCGCTCCTCCAGGTATGTTTATATATCATATAGTGTATGTATATTGATTTAGAATGCTATATCATAAATATACACATTCCTTTTGCTCTTACTTAGCAATTTTTATTATTGTCTAGCTGTAGGTGGTGACACCACCGCACCTGCGGGTATGTTTATATGTCATATAGTTCATGCATATTGATTTAGAACGTTATATTATTGATCTACACATTCTTTTTGCAATTACTTATAAAATCTATTTTTAATTGTCTAATTATAGGTGGTGCGTCCACACCTTCCACAGGGGCCACTCCTGCCGCTTCCGTACCCTCCGCATCGTCTGCAGGTTAGTATGAATAAATTTAAAATATTTATTTATTTTACATATGCTCTATAGAATAAATATGAACTTCATGGAGATTTAGCGTCGATGTTTATTTTATAGTTGGAGGGGATGCGTCCGGGTCCGGGACCCCGGTTGTTCCTCACCGGAGGAACTATCGTCCCGCTCGTGCTGCTGCTCGGGCCCAGGCTCGTGCGTTATTCACCGGAGGTATATATCACACTTGAATTTTTGTTTAACCTTGATTTCTTAATACAACTTTGTCTTATTATTGATTGTCTTGATATTTCGTGCAGACGCAGGGCCTCTCCATCCCCAGAGGGGGACTCGAGGCCCGAATCAGTCCCATAGGCTGAGGCCTAATAGAGCTAGGGGGGAGGCAGCATTCCCCCTATTTTTTACCCTTGACTACGCTATACCGGTCCTCATGCCGAGAGGTTCGGCCGGTATTTGGGGGACGAGAGCCGGATCGTGAAGAACTATCCACTTCACGTTGAGTGGGGCGAGCAGCACCAGCGCTCATTCGTCCTCTTCTTTGAACAGGCTCGGGTATGTATTAATATATATTTTCATTTGATCTATCCAATATATTTATTATTAACACTTGCAATCTAATAACAATGTTTTTTTTTGTATTTTCAGTTGGATTACGATTTTCAGCCTGTAGCCGACCCTGATCACTCGGGGAGGGTGCTCGACCTTCATGCTCTGTACAATGGCCTGATGAAGAACATGCAGGCCAAGGTCCGATACAACAGGAATGAGCTGAAGGCCGACTGCTACTACCTGTGGATAGCGACCCCCGAGGCAGAGAGAGCGGCCCTCCTATCTACTCCGGCGTTTGCGAGAGTCGACGTAGAGACATGGCCTCTATTGTGCGCTTATTTCGACTCCGAACGCAAACAAGTATGTATTTTAAATTTAATTCATTATTTATGATATAATTTATTTCTTTGTGTTTCTTAATTAGAAAACTAAATGTTAATGCGTTGTGCAGAAACAGGCCGCTCAGAATACGGAGAACAGGAAGTCGGCGAAGAGGGGTCGCCCCACTTACACAGGTGGCTCGAGGAACATTACTCGAGCCATGGAGTTATCGGTAAATTAAGTGTTATTCTCTAATATTCTGCAATATTAAGAGTTATTCTCTAATATTTCTAATATTAAGAGTTACTTTCTAATATTGCAGACATCTCGGACCGTGGCGTCAGGTGGTACACCGAGCGTGTTGTCCGCATATCTTGCCGTCCACGGCACCTCGACAGATCCCGCCACGGGCGAGCTTCGATGTCCCGACGTCGCTACCCAGGAGTACTGCGTAAGTGTTAATATTTTTTCTACCCAAATTTGAAATTTTAGTTTTGGAAGGTTCAAGTTTAAATTTTATACTTATACTTTACTGCTTAATGTGGGTGTAGGAGCGGGTGGTTGAGCAGGCCCAGGCCTCGGGGATCGATTTTACCGGACAGAACGATCCGAGGCTGCTGACCCCAGTTCTGGACGCCGCACACGGAGGGCACCACGGAGGTTGGGAGAGAGGCCGGGGATTGGGCCCTAGCAGGGCCCATATGAGGTTGGACTCCACCCCGGCGGTTACTTCCTCCGTCTCCAGTGGCCGGCATGTCCATCAGGAACTGGATAGCTTGAGGGCCACCGTTCAGGAGTTGAAGGAGATGCTGGTATGTATACTACTTTATAGTAAAATATCATTTCATATTATATACATATCAACATATCCATAATTAGTACGTAGGTTGAGCTTATTTGGTTTTAGACTTAAGTCTGATTAATCATACATACATATGTAATTAAAATAAACAACGCTTTTCCAAACTAGATATCCAAACAGGGTTTCGAAATAACTTAATAATGAAACGAATTCGAATAATACACAGTTCTTAGACGCTTCTTACACACGTTATGTCCAGACGCGACAGGGTAGATCGGTCGAGCCTCCACATGCATCTCCTTCGGCTGCGGCTCCGCAAGCCACTACATCGGCTGCGGTTCCGCAGACAGCTCCTGTAGCTCCACCGCCCACTCAGACTCCCGCAGCCGCGGCTCCGCAAGCGACTACCTCGACGGCGGCTGCGCAGACCACATCGCCAGCTCCACATGCCGCTCAGACTCCCTTATATGCAGCATTGGAGAGTGTATTTATCGAGGAGCAGGCGCGCGTTATTCGAACGTTATTCGGAGGTGGAGCTGGACCGAACTAGGGTAGCTTTTTGGTTCTTATTTTTTGAAACATGTATTTATTTATATCACATTGTACTACATTTTGAAACGATATTGATATTGGTTTGTATTTATATCATATTCAGTTTTTGGGTTTCTTTTGTATATTATATATATGCGTGAGATGTGATTATGAATACTGCAATATATGATTTGATTGATGTATATAGTATTGTGCACAGGGCGGCAAAAAATCTGGCAGCCCATTTTTTAAAAAAAAACACAGACAATATGTACCTACGGATTAAGCCGCAGGTACATACACTAACCCTACGGGTATATCCGTAGGGACAAACTATCAGGAAACCTGATATTTTCCCACCTGATATCAGCGCAGGGTGTTGGGGTTGTCCCTACGGATATGTCCGTAGGGGCCAGTGTTTATCCCCTACGAATTTATCCGTAGGGGAAAATATCAGGTTTCCTAATATTTTCCCACCTGATATCAGGCTAGGGTGTTGGGATAAGCCCCTACGGACTTAACCGTAGGAACTACTGTATATCCCCTACGGATATATCCGTAGGGATATAAAGGGGACCTACGGGTATATCCGTAGGTATATACAATATATTCAAAAAAAAAAATTACATATATGATTTTATTACCCCTACGGGGTACTCCGTAGGGGCTATAACACCTACTGATATATCCGTAGGGGCTTAAATTTGTCCGTAGGGGCACGTTCAGGGCCTCAACTTGCACCTGCGGCCTTTGCACCTACGGGGTCTTTTTTCGTCCCTACGTATATATCCGTAGGGGCAGTGGGTTGCCCCTACCGATAAATCCGTAGGGGCAACCCTTATTTGTAGTAGTGTACAAAAGCGTGCAATTTACAAACACCAAATTATTCGTTTCTTTACAGCACATATACAACAAAGTGGAGTGCGATTTAAGAGAACACTTTAAGGAAATTAAGTTCTACCAATCTAATTTCTATGTTCTCTTGATGTGTATAAGTACCATTGATAAAATGATAAAACATGATGCAACTGTATTTATGGATCATGTAGATCGGACTAAATTTATAATTTGACACGTTAATATTGTTTTGTCTGATTGTCTAATCAACAAGAAGTCGGAATCGTTTGTATGACCATGATTCGGAAAGATGGGTCTGGAAACACATGATTTGTAGTTATGATGAACCCATAATCCCGTAGAGAATACCCAAGTTCCATCGTATCGTATCTATCTCAGGCTAGAAAGTTGGATCGTAATTAAATCGAAGATGCTGTAAAGTAAAGCTTCGGCCAGGATATGATTATATTATACATTTTAAGCTAACTATTTATTACATTTATATATCATTTCTATGTATACATCATTAGATTTCATTTGAGTCGCTCCTACATTAAAACTGCAATGAACGTTGAATGAATGTCTCACTGTTGTCTTTTTTGTGAAGGCAATTGTCATCAAAATTTCATAGGCCAACTTTTTTTCCTTCTTGAATTGGATTTCAAATATATTATGGTATTTTATGGTTTAAGATCTAAACTTGAAGCATGCATTGCAAATATGTTGAGTTTTCATTTCTTCTTTTTTCCCATTTTTCTCTCTTTTTTATTCCTTTCTTTTGATTTCCGTTTGTATATGAAAACAGCTTTTTTTATTCCTTTCTTTTGATTTTCGTTTGTCTATGAAAACAGCTAACTAGCCAACTCAAACACCGTGCATAAGGCTTGTCATAATTAATCTCTATTATTATAATCAGAAATCAAAAGTGACGATGTACTGTCCCTTAAAAAATTTAAACAAATAATAAAATTTCACAATTTACTCCAAGTACTCACTCTCTTCTCTCTTTACATAAAATAATGCACTTATGTATCAACCATACATAATCCTCACAATATTAATTTATTTATTTATATATATTCAATTCGGTCGTATCATTCATGTGCATGGCACGGAGATAGATTTACTGGTTAATAATTGACGGTGTCCTCATGTATTATTGTAGTAGTATATTGTAGACATGGTCAATTCAATTCAAAAGAAGAAAGATATATCTGAATAAATAAAGGGAACCAAGAACAAAAGCGATATGAATTTCCCCGATATTCTAGTTCCCAATATAGTTTAAATCAAAAGAATAGGTCATTTATTCAAGAGAAAAAGAGAACAAGTGTTGATCAACTTGCTTTGAGACGCAATTAATGTTTAGAGATTTCTGTAAGACATGGTTAATTAATTATGTTAAAGACCAAATACCAATGAAAGTAAGCTATTTAAATATATGAAGGGTCCAGAGTTTTGATCACCAATGAGTCAATGACATCACAAAATGACAAGGAAAAACTTGCTCTGCATGCTAATTTGAAACTTAAGAACAGATTAGTAAATTGTCAATCAACTTTCTCATGGCTGTATAAATTAAAGTTATTGTTATTTTATGAAAAAATTAGCTAACTGCTCCCTGTATCGATATATAAAATTATATTTGAGTGATTTTTTTTCTCAATTAAGTAAGTTTTCATGCTTTCCATTGATTCAAAAGTCAAAATGCAGGGCTCCATGTGGACATGATCGAATGGGGTATATTTAACAATTCGGAGAAATCGAACATTGGTCTTTCTTTTACGCTTGTCGACAGCCTATAATGTCACGTACACATCAAATTAAATATTAGTAGTTATATACACTTGTGTGATGACCCTGGAATAAAACAAGATTGTACTGCATAAAGAAAATATAAGAATACACGTATGGACATATTTATTAGTGCATGTATATGAAGACATAGCTTGATGTCATTCAGCATAAACATATAAAATAAATAATGAAAATTTTCAGGCTCAGATGTTTTGTTCATGATGATTTAGATAAAATAAGAATTCTCACTTGATCTCATTATCACACAATATTGTAGTAGACAAAATGTTTAGTATTTGTAGAATTTGGTATGCATTTATTCTTTATCCTTTGAATGATTTTCTTCATAATTTTGTGGACCTCTTTAAACTTAAAATATAAAAACACATAATTTAAAGGACATGCGTTTTATTTGTTTGGGTTTTCTTACTTCTGAAATTTTGAGTGTTTGGTTCGAGAGAGAAGTGGAAGTTACTTCTGAAGATCACATGGATGGATTTATATTGCATGATTGCTTCCATAATCTTTTCCTCTTAATTATAGGGTTGAAAAAAGCATCTAGCTAGCACAAGAAACAATAATATAAATTATTATTTTTTGACTATCTTTATTACTTCCAAAGTAATAATTTAATTATATTTCAAAGTAGCTTTCCTTTGTTTGTTTTGTCCATAAAAACAGTACAAACCTACTTTATAATTTACTAGTTTCTCTAAAAAATTGCGAACACACATTAGAATGAACTCATATGAATATTTTAACTAGGTTTTGCACTACACGTATTTCATGTGTGTGTTATTAGAAATATTTTGTGAAAAATATGAGAGCATAGCTTCACATTTAAAATTATGGGTACCATCCAAATTGTTTTTCAAAGAAAAATTTCGGAGGGATGAGAGAAGGGGAGGGAGAGAGAAAGAGGGTACTTAAGAAAACATTGGGTTTTCTTTGGAGATGAAATAGTAGTAAAAGACAACTTGATGATCATTTCAGAGGATGAAATATTTTGAAGTTTTCTAGGGAAAAAATGAAAATGCTCCTGAACCTAGCGATAACAATAGAGATATATAGAGATGATACTTTATTGGGTTTTGGAAAGTTCCTATAGAATCCCATTCAAAACACAAAAAAAAGTCATAACAGCTTATCCATCGTCTGTCGTATGATACACGGTTGAAATTGAAAGAAAAATCAATTTCTATTTCTATGAATATTTATTTTCTCATTTTAATCTCAACTGTTAATGTATGAAACCACGGATGATAGATAAGCTTCCTTTGCTTTTTTGCTTCAAATGAGGATTCTGCATGAATTTAGCTGCTAAATGAGTAGTTCTCTCTCTCAAACAAGTTCTGTGAAGCAGGCTTGGGCTTGTTACCATTCGAATTGGACATTCAATTTTTAGCGGGGGTGGGCCTAGGTCGCACATTTTGGTACTGGATTGATTTGCCAAAACCCCAAAATTTAGAGATTAGGGCTTACTTTTTGTGTTTATGAATGTTAAAAAGAGCCCTAAAGTTTGTGTCAGGTTTTTCTGGTTGGGAATGAGCAAAACCCTAAAATTTGAAGTTGGAATTATAAGGTTTGAGAAACCCTAAAATATGGGAGTTAAGGTTAGTTTTGAGAAAACCTAAAATTTGGGTTTGGGGTTTCAAGAAACCTAAAATTTGAGACTGGCATTGTAAATAATTTGTTTGTATGATTTTAGATGTGATATGCAATTTACATTTGAGTTGCAATTCTGATGAATTCTATTGTTGTGAGGACATGACTTTAATAAATTTCAAATCAAACCATGTCCACACTTACAATTACTTTCTTTAAAATGTCCATCCGATCCCATTAAAATTCTAAAATTATAATGAGAGTTAAGAATATATATATATATATATATATATATATATATATATATATATATATATATATATATATAATGGAGGAAAATGGCGACGAAAAGGTACGTCCTCCGTCATGTTTTCCGACGATCGGAATCCATCATTTTCATCGTTATCATCTAAGATGTGGATACGCCAAATTTCATATGATTCTACAACATTTTCACCGTTGATTTAGCAATGTAAAATGTTCTATTGTCGGTAAACCGTTAATTTTGAACCCACTAATTCAACGGTGAAAAAATTGTAGAATCACATGAAATTTGGTATACACATATCTTAGATGATAACGATGAAGATGATAGGTGCCGATCGTTGGAAAACATGACGGAGTGCGTACGTTTTCGACGCCATAGGAGGAAATTCCCTCCTATGGCATCTTTCCTCCATTATTCTATATATATATATATATATATATATATATATATATATATATATATATATTCTAACACTTTCAATCGGAGTGGAGAGATTTTGTTGTCGGGATGAATTGTACAATGGCAAGAGCAATGTTACTGTAAACAGTAGCAGAGTGACTGAGAATTGAGTGAGCATCAACTTATCAATGCGGATGTACTTGGCGAACAAGAGAAGAGATCATGTGGGGATGATTGTCGAGGGGGTGATTCTCCATGACGAGGGGTCATCGTTGAAGAGAAGGACGCAAATTCTGGTCGTAAAAGATGTTGGCATGATGATAAATTGGTGTGGTGTTGAGATGTATTGATAAGATACTTGAAAGAAGTTGTTTGAGTGGATTGTAGAGTTTCATAGGGCCAGCCTTTTTTTTCTTGCATTCTAAAGTTAGAGTTGGAGTATTGTCATTGTCGGACAATTTTTTGTATTTGTATTTGGACTCAGAATTATGTGCTGGACTTGGATTTGGATTTGGATTTGGATTCACACTTTTCATGTTGTGCTTTGATTTGGATTTAGACTTTCCGCATGGAATTAATCGAGCCTTGCACAATTTGTATTGTGACTTTTATTTCTAGGGGCACTTTTGTGACATAAAAAATTTATTATTTAATCTTATAAATGTGTAAAGTTGATTAAAATTAATTAATTATTATTTTTAATAATATAAAAATTTATTGATAACAAACAACAAGTCAAATATTATCGAAATACCTACTAATAAAAAAATTAAATTGAGAAAAAATATATGTTATCGAATTTTAATCTAGGTTTTCCTGATATTTGCTCACTATATAATTTTTTTTATTAAAGCAAAAGATAAATATAATATTCTATCTCCTCAGCACATTAAAAACTCTAAGAAACCGATCAAATCTAAGCATCCAAAATAAAAAAAAGGATTACTAAAAAATAAAAAAATAATCTACTATAGGAATTGCAATAAATAATTTAATAAACAGCTCGAGGCAAAACATATTTTTAGGGTTTTATGAATAAGTTATGCAATATAATTTAAGCATTTAAATTATAAATATAAATAAGACGAGATCTAAAAGAGAGAAACTATTATACGATTTTATGAAAAAATTACGATATAGAATTCAGTTAATCAAACATAAATAACAATGAGATGAGATCAAGGAAAAACCAATTTTTTTAGGATTCCATAAAGAATTTGCAAAATATAATATAGTAAATCTTATAAATGAGATGAGTCAAGAATAAAAGAAAAGAAAGTTTTATAGGGTTTGAAAGGGTTCATAAAGATGGAGATATCTCAAAATACAAGCATAAATAAAATATCTCCATATATCCTTTTGTAAATTCTCATGCCTTCGCTTTTTATAGCAGGACATGAAAGTTGGGCTTAAGGTTTCAATCCAACTCCAACTCCAATAAACCAAAACACTATATTCTAAAATCCAAATCCAAGTCTATATATAATGATGCTAGAATTTAAAATCCAAATCCAAATCTAAGTACAAAACCAATAATGCTTAATTTTAAAATCCAAATCCGAGTTCAAAACCAACAACACCGAAACACTGAAAATTAAAGTCTTAGAAAATGTCCAACTCAAGCCTAAGAATTCAAAATCAATAGTGTAAATTGTCAAAAAGCCCCTAGCCCTATTGGGAGTTGTCTAAAAACCCTTGTAATTTTTGAAATTGTTGAAAAGGGCCAACTGCTAGAAATCTTTGTGAAAAAACCCTGGGCTCTATTTCATTTAGGCCTAGTGTTCCCACAACTGCTTGAATATTACAGGCGACTGTTTAGATATTACAGGCGACTGGTATACAAGGGGTTTTGATTGGACCAGGGATTATTTAACAAGAGCAAAAGGCCTAGGGTTTTTACATAAGTTTGAAGCGGGCCGGGGGCTTTTTGACAATTTACCCAAATCAATAACCCCTGGAGAGACGTGATAGAAGATTAAGTATGAAGCTATGCGCTTTGATACCATATAAAAACATAGAATTAGATTGATTTTTATCGCTTACTTAATGCCCTATTTGTTCAAATAAAAGCTATAAAAATAAAATATAAAACATTCTAAAAGTGAAAATACAATATCTTAAATTTAACCTACCAAGAAATTATTATTATTTTCTCTAAAAGATCTAAATTAATTAGCCAAAACTAGAAATTATTATTATTACCTCAAACATACTTGGTGAGAGTTCTTGGATCAAGAACCCCCACTTCTATTGGCATAGGAGGGGATTTCCTCCTATGGCGTCAAAAAAATACAATCTCCATCACGTTTTCCGACGATCGGCGCCAATCATCTTCATCGTTATCATCTAAGATATGGGTACACCAAATTCATGTGATTCTACAACATTTTCATCGTTGAATTAGCGGGTTCAAAATTAACGGTTTACCGACAATAGAATCTTTTACATTGCTAAATCAACGGTGAAAAAATTGTAGAATCGCGTGAAATTTGGTATACACATATCTTAGATAATAACGATGAAGATAATGGGTGCCGTCGTCGGAAAACACGATGAAGATTGTATTTTTTCGACGACGTAAAAGAAAATTCCCTCCTATGGCATCTTTCCTCCATTATTCTCTCTCTCTACACACACACGAGGTTAATGGAAGGAAGAGGTCCTAGGAGGGAATTTCCTTCTATGGTGTCGAAAAAGTACGCCTTACCATATTTTTTCCGACGATCGGCACCCATCATCTTCATCGTTATCATCTAAAATGTGGATTCACCAAATTTCATGTGATTCTACAACTTTTTCATCGTTGATTTAGCAATGTAAAAAGTTCTGTTGTCGGTAAACCGTTAATTTTGAACCACTAAATCAACGGTGAAAAGGTTGTAGAATCACATGAAATTTAGTGTACCGACATCTTAGATAATAGCGATGAAGATGATGTGTGCTGATCGTCGGAAAAATGAGGAAGGGCATACTTTTTCACCGCCGTAGAAGAAAATTCCCTCGTGCATCTTTCCTCCATTATTCTATATATATATATATATATGTATATATAGATATAGATATATATATTCCCTCTTATGTCATCTTTCCTCCGTTACTATATATATATAGAGAGAGAGAGAGAGAGACACACACACGACATTGATTTTATTGTACCAATTACTTGTATCATTATTTTCATACGTACATCTTCTTATTCATTGAACAACTTCACAACTAAAACATTATATGATATAAGTAATATACTCTAAAATGCAGCACTGATCTCTTCCACTTCATCCACAACAGACCATAAGAACTTCTTACCGGCGTTCCGAGCCGAACAATTGGCCCTAATCTCCCCTTGGTTCCCCGTCAACACGCTCAGCTGCCCCATCTTAACCATCGAATACACAAACTTCTCGAAAAACAGGCTCTGATTCACCGCAAAGTTAGTCACGATCGACCTTGTCCGTGAGTCCGAGTACAAACCCTGGTCCGATGTAAACAGCCCTTGCCTATTCATAAGGTCAACGTAGTACTTGTTGTCAAATGTGTTCGGGCTGCGGATGTCATTATTAGTCGTGTTTGTCGTGTTGGCCGCGGGGCACGTGAGGTGGAGGTTGTTGGCGAAGGTCTTGTCCATGTTGTTGTCTTGGGACGGGTAGAGGCGGTTGGTGAAGGAGGTGCAGTGTGCCAGGCCGATGGTGTGTCCGCCGGAGAGGGCGACGAGATCGGTGGTGTCGAGGTTGATTTTGCTGAGGACAGAGAGGAGGGTGCTCACGTTGGAGGTCGGGGCTGGGAGGCTTGCCAGGGTCACGTTTTGGGTCGCGAATGTTAGGCCGTCGCGGCGGCCTAGAGGGACACAGTAGTCGGGGCCGCCAGACTGCCACAGAGATGGTAAATTAGAGAACTTAACAAAAGAAATTTTGATGACAATAATTGTTATTTTCGGCAATATTTTTAGATTTTGATGTGATCGAAATTACTCGAGGTTAACAGTCCCTGAAAACAGAAGGAAACGAAGTTGTTACCAGTGCAACGGAGTCGCGAGCAGCTAAGGCAACAACATCAGCACAAGACACTACTTGTCCACAGGCTTGGTCGATGAGAGCTCGAAGGTCGTTAATGGCTTTGAACGCCGAGGGCCTGAGGGTCAGATTCGGCGGTGCTGACTGTTCACTTGGGCCACTGGCTGAGCCGTCCAGCAACACTGATGCATCACAACCCTATATTCATCGAGACAACATGATCTATAAACTCGTACAAGGTTAAAAATCTGAAAGAACATGTGACCGCAGATATCTCAACTTTTAACACAACAAATAGGGCCTCCGGCCTTTTAATGATAACTAATGAGCAGTTTTGACGAAGTACCTGTACGAAGCAGTCATGGAAGTGAACTCTGAGGAGGCCGGCGGCGAGGCCGATGTCGTTCCTGAAGGCTTGTTGTAGGTGGTTTCTGATGATGGATTCTAAATTTGGGCATTTAGAGCTGTAGAATGTGTAGGATAGCCCATCTGCTATAGGTGGAGAACTTTGAGCTTCTGAATTAATGAATAATATTAGTAGAACAAGAGAAATGAAGAATGAAGAAGAAGATGCCATATTAATTGCAGCTAAGAATTGATATTAATTTAAATGTTGCTTTAATTTGATTTGTATAGTGTTGTTGTTAAGTTCATGGTCTTTATATAGGGACTCTGCAGGAAACATTCGTCACGTGCGTAGCTTTCGAGCAGGCGCTTGTGCTTTTTGGAATACTGACTTTCAACATGCTACTGCTATGACCAGAGAAAAATACCTACTACTATCATGTTTAAATACATGAACTTAATATAAGTTTTTAAATACACGGGGGTGTCATATATTTATTTATACGAGAGCACAAATGAGCTTTCAACGTAGACACGTTTCATCCAATAAGACCTTATTGATGGGTTGTCCCGCCTTATATCTTATACACACGTATCTCTAATAGTTTTTTCAATGTGAGACTAAATTATCCACATATTGAACATTCCTTCTCATGTGCAACGTAGTTTTCTTGTGAATCGTACAGCACATGTAGATGCTAGTCTCTTAGAGTCAAGTAGATAGCTCTTTCAAAGATGCAACAGCGGCACAAAAAGGCTAGTTTATCATAGGCAAGTAGACGGCTCTCTCTCAAAAGTGTTATTAAAATACTCAAATCTATACCATATAAAGTTTTAATATACACGAACGACGGGACAGTTATATATTTATGCGCCTTTTGGAACCTAGAGATCCACTCCTTCTCATGTATTCATGTCATCCTGAAGTGTTCAAGCTGAGATTCGATCCAATCATTTTCTATAGATGATGAATCCAAGCCCTCTTCTGCACTCTAGCAGATGCGGAAGCTATCCAAAATAAAGTCATTGTCTCAATCCAACATATAATGCTTTGTATAGATTTAACAGCTGCATCAAGTATTCTAACATATAATGATTTGTATATATAGGTTTAACACTTGTATTAAAAAACTTATTATCCGGTTCTTTGCATACAACCGATATATCTCAAAAAGATAAGTGTGTTTTCCTGACATTTGTGACCTCCAAGACCCTCAAAGATCAAGAAATGTCCAAGGTATAAAGCACCTCCTGGCAACCCTCTCCGAACCTATCCTATATCATAACGGTAATCGGACAGATAAAAATAGATGATCCACATAAAATTATCGCCTTGTAAGTACCGCATTTCTTAGTAATAAACGTATGAGGATTCCAAGTTATAACATGCTGAATAACTTGGGTGATTGAAAATATTGGCTTTTTTCTTGATACGATTTCTCCCTCCTTTTTTTTCAACTATCATGAAACATTGAAGAACTCTTGGCAATATATGTTCGAGGTTTAAATTGGCCTTGTAACACTGCTCGATGACAACGCTGACATTTTGGGGATATGATGAATAACCTACTAACGCGGCAATGGAACTCTTATTCTGGATCTTTGGATCAGATCATACTTCATGATTTACGATGGCTTCCAGTGTCAAGCAATAGATACAATCTCCAATGTGATTTTAATATATAGACACATATCATCACCATTATCAGCATGATAAGAAGTGAGCATTATTTTGTGTATGAAAATTTAAATTTTGTGTTTGTCGTATATTTCTTATCCAAACTCATAGATGATTGAGAAAATTACATATATTTCAAACACAATTATATATATTTCTTACACTATGTAAATTGAAGGCATTACTTCTGATATTATCCCTGACGTTATGTTCCTAACTGATCTAAAAGATTTTGTTGGGAAATTTAAAATGTCTCTCGTGTTTGAGTGATGTAATGCAACCAGTTTATGAAGCAAATAAATAATTGTTAAATTCATATGAATGCAGACATCAGAAGTTGGTGAAATTACAAGAGACAAATGCATTAAACCAACTTTTTCAAAGTCAAAAGATTTAACATTATAAGTTGAGTGCTTAGGTTTTCCTCCTACTTTCCTACAAAAGGAAAAAATGTAAAAAGTCCAAACACCACTTAATTACTTTATTGACTCCTTCTGGCCATAAGATAGAGGTTGATGGTGCATTAGAATGGTTTTCTTATGAATTCTACTGATATAACTAGAATCCAAAAAATGCGTGTAACATTTTGTTATTTCTTTTAGAAAAAATCATAAACTAAAATTCCAACCATTTATTCTATGTTCTAAAACCGTATGCGTCGAATCATCAACTCTCTCTCTCTCTCTCTCTCTCTCTCTCACATGCATGAGGTACCACCTATCGAATAAAATATTATACATAACCCTTTTAATATTTACTAAGTTATACATATTCTCTTCAATACTTCAAATCCCTCCTATCTTTCATGTGTATCATATATATGCATGAATTCGATCTATACTTAGAAATTTTTTGATAAATTATGATTTTCTCTGTATTCTTGTATAAATTCAACTGCTTGACCGAAACTCGAATCCATTGTACCTAATATAGCACCGCTTTCTTACAACAGTTTCGCCTGTATTGTCAAATCTGCATTTGTTAAGAAATTTCCATTGCATCAAAGATGCAAATATGCACATGCAGACATAGACATCATTTCCATGTGAATACATAGGTAAAACATTAATTAATGTTCAATAATAAATCTGAACATCATCTTAACTTCCTAATCTTCACCATTATCATCTAATTAAATAAATAACTTATTTTAACAATAAATTTGACAACATTAGGATCGATGTCTTCCTAATAAATTAAGTTAAAAAAAATAGGATGAGTAGGTAATACAAAATGACGATTTGGTGTTTTCTTAAATGTGGAAAATCAAAAGAAGAAAACATGTGTAAAGAATATAAAACACATATTCAACTTTGGAACAAAGATGAGGTATGCCATATATAGAAATCAGAATGCTTTATCAAAATCTTTTAGCCAATGAATCCAATTGCTAGAATATCATAGTGTTGTCTTGATATATATCGTTATCATACAACCCAACAGATCAAGCTTTTGGCAAAGGCGTTCTTTACATGGTATCTATATAAAAATTTAACATTTTTCATGTCAACATAATCGTTTCACATCAAATGTATCAAGATGTTTCATTCCGTAGACTGCTGTAATAGCCTTGAAATGCAGATTAGCCAGCCGCCTGTTTAAGATTATGGCAATTGGCAAAACCTTCTTTTGTTATAATTTCTCAACTAGACATTTGACATCAATTAAAGCAATTAAATAGAGAGTTCATGTCAGATCGACAACTCATTATACAAGTAGTTTGTTAAATATTTCATGAAGCTTTATTTAAGGAGCTAAATGGCCCCATCTTCTTTAAGAAATTCTTTTAGATGATGATAGATGATGATGATTGTGACAAACTCAATATGAAGGGCATGCATAATGTAATCAGCAAGAGCAGTTGGGTCCAAGGGAAGACTTCTAATCAAGTAGGTAGACGCAAAAATAGATTTCAAAGAGTTGTATACAAAGGAGATTTGGTCTAAGAGCAAAATATATATATATATATATATATATATATATATATATATATATATATATATATATATATTCTAGGATATTAAAGAGCAACACACATGCATAACAAAGAGCTCCCAATGCAGAAAACTAAGACTAGTGTTATGCTCAAATCCCCGCGGTAGCGCTCAATTTTTCAGCTGAAAAGGAAATTAATGTACCCAAAGCGAGTGTAGCCGCTACAGACTAGTGGGAAAGCCTCTAGCCGTTATGTAAGAGCTCTGGCTTTCAAATCCAGCTTCAATGGTGTTACGATTTATTACTAAAAATGAAAAAAGTACACCCATACATCTCTATTAAGGATGAGCTTTGATCGGATCGGTTTTACTTGAAAGCCCAATACAATTGTATGCTAAAATGGAAGAATGAAATGTAAAGCCTAAAATAAATCTAAGAACAAGAACACATCACCAAACTACGGCAAGCTTATCATACATTTTTTGCAATAAAAGATGGTTTGTGTGTTGCTGGATTCATCTAGTAGAAGGAGATGTTGTACAAGAGCTTTTTGTTGCTTGTCCTTTCAAAAGAAGAAATGATCTCAACGATTTTATCCTCCCAATACTCCAGTGCTTCTATATGCAGCATGGACATGACTTTCTTCATTAGCTAACTATTAAAAATTCATATTGTAACTTGGTTTTAAATATCAGATATCAACACATATCACACACACATCGGATATCGGCCGATATTGTCCATCCGGCAAAAATTATATATCGATTTTATCGTATCCTGAGGGAGAGGCTTTCTCCCCCTTTTAAGGTGAAATGAAAGATGACTGTAAATAGGCCTCTATAAAATTAATACAAATAATCAAATCATGGCTCAAACTTTTTTCCCTCAATCATTTCTTACTAGCAATATCATAACCTTGTAGAGCCTAAGTATAATTTCCTCGCATTGATTCATCACTTATATATGCAGTTGTTGTGGTGGTGGTTGTCTTTGTAGTAACCATCATCATCATCATCATTAATTTTTTTGGGTTGGGTGGGGCGGCGGGAATCAAGATGTGATAGTTCTAGAAGTTTGAAAAGTGCTCTTTCTTCTATAGCATGTCCAAAGTCATCCATTCAATGTAGATTGTAAGAACTGAACCATGAATGAAAGCACTGCCATTAAAATTTGACGAAAACTATTTTTTCCAACTTCTTGTCCTTTGCTCGGAAGTCTTCCTTATCATCCAGTTGCTACTACAATTAAGGGTTGCCCCTATGGCGGAATCCGTAGGGAAAACTTTTTTTGCCCCTACGGTTAAATTAAAAAAAAAATTAAAATGTAATCTCTTTATTTGTCCCTACCGTGCTGCAAAGAAAGTTCTACGGTTTGCACACAAAAAATGGTTATTTAAAAAAAATAATACGACTAAGTAAAACCCAAGCCCCCAAAAAAATTTCCCACCAACCTTATCTCTCTCGCGTCTAGAGCCAAAAAAAATCCCCTCGGCCCTCTTTCCTCTTCAATCGCCGTCGAATTCTTCGTCGCTGCCGATCAACATCGAGGTCCTCGTCTCCTCCTCCACCTCGTCGAGCTCCTAGCCTCCTTCATGACCTCATCCACCTCGTCGAGAGCTCCTACCCTCCTTCATGACCTCATCCACCTCGTCGAGAGCTCCTACCCTCCTTCCCGGCCTCCTCCAGCTTCTCGAGCTCGTCGCCGCTGATCATTGCCAGCTCGCCGCCAACCTTGATTTGCCACCGTACGATCGAGGTAAGTTTCATTAATTTGAATTTGAATTTTCCTTAATTTTGTTTTTGATTTCTTTAAATTAATTGGGAATTTAATTTATAATTTTGTTGTTTTTGGTGTTATTGTTGTTGATTTTAGAGTTAGGGTTATAGAGCCGGGTTAGGGGTTAATTTGGGTTATAGGGTTATGAATAGGGTTAGGATTAATTAGATTAATTTAGATTAGAGTTAATTTGGATTAATTAGGGTTAGGGTTTGGGTGATGATTAGGGTTAGGGTTAGGGGTAATTTGGCTTAATTAGGTTAAATTGGGTTAGGGTGTTGATTAGGATTAATTTGGTTAATTTGTGTTAATTTTGGTTAGGGTGATGATTATGGTTAATTTGGGTTAATTAGAGTTAGGGTTTTAGGTGATGACTAGGGTTAGGGTTAATTAAGTTAATTTGGGTTAGAACGATGATGAGGGTTATGGTTTGGTTAGGGTTAGGTTTAGGATTAGGGGTAGGGTTCGGCTTAGGATTAGGGTTAATTAGGGTTGTTATAATTAGGGTTAGGGTTAAACTTATTATTAGGTTTAAGTATTGGGATTTGGATAATGTAGTGAATTATTGTAGGATACTCGATGAAAACGTATTCGTAAAACTTTACCGTAAACGTAAGAAAACTTTATCCTAAACTAAAACCATCATACCGTTGAAATTTAAACGTAAAACCAATTCAAGTTAAATTTTCAAATTAAAACCAATATATGATACTCGATGACAATATGAAACTTTCATCGATAGTCATATATGAAAATCAAAACGCGCCTTAGTCCCCGTCTATCGGTGAACATACGTTCGATATTCGTCGTGACATAAAACTACACGAAAATTGTTAAATATCGGACGGTGCTAACAACCGTCGTGTAGTCTTTATGATGGGTATATTTAATCGTATGATACCTGATAGATTTGTCCAGTATGGACAAATTAGGAATGTATAAAGAAACACATGCATTCATTTATGTTTTCATTCGTTTCGAATTATTTCGTCGATATTTTTTCGTTATTTCTCCGTATACAAACATAGATTAGATATTCATTTCAATATTGTTTCACAGTATTAAAATGGTTATCTGTTCTATTACAGTGTACTCGAAGAACAGCGGGGAGGTACTGCCGAAATTTTCTCGAAACGGATGAAACCACAATCAAATGGATGCCTGCTTTATACACTCTTAATGGGATAGAAGTCTTACGCCCGACAGCCGAAACACACACATACAACACGCATACACTACACATTCATACACAAAACACATACACAATAACAACCCTACACCTAAGCGAAATCATAAATTGAAACACCCGTATATAGAATACAACTCATACTTGGGTATCTTCGAGGATTACATGGACAACAGCGATGAGGAGGAGGAAGAAGAAAGAAGACTTGGAGTGCTCCAACGGTCTGTCTCCGTAGACGGATTGTCTTCGGCTGAGCATGAAATTACTTGGGTTAGAAATGATATTGATAATAAAATCCAAGTAGATATTCCTACAGCGTCTAATGCGTCTACGAAACGAAAAAGATTATCATTAATATTATATTATGTCTTTATATTTTTTATGATCTATACATGTATTGTTGTTATTATTTCTCTTACATAAATGTATTGTATGCATGTGTAATGATTGCACTTCTATCTAGGGGTGATAGAGATGTCGGGAGCAGCGAAAGGCAGGGGCGGTAAGGGTAGAGCGGTTCTTGCATCCAGGGAGCTGCGTAAGGAGCTCCAGAGGGTTGATGTTGCACACACCCCCCGTCCGTACCCCCTCTGGATGACTTATTGCGTGTGGACATTCCCGCATCGTTCGTACCCCATCCAGATGAGTCATTCCGTATGGACTTTGCCGCATCTGCAGGTATATTCCATGCATATGCATTTATTTTGAACAATAAATTGTACATATACATGCATATTTATTCTGAAGTTACTTATGTAATCATTCTTTATGTCAGGTTGTAAAGGGTGCCTTCACATCCAAGGCACACCTAAATCCCACACATGTAGCAGGTACGTTTATATATTCTATATTGCACGCATATTCATTTTGATTGTTATATTATAGATATACACGTATATTCATTTCGAAGTTACTTATATAATCATTTTTTATTGTCTAATTGGAGAGAGTGCCTCCACATAAGGAGCATAGGCCGCTCCCGCACTATCTGTACCCTCTGCGTAGTCTGCAGGTCAGTATTCTTTACTATATAATACATCAAATTGATTATATATTATTGTATTCAGAATTTACTTATATCGTCATTGTTTATCATCTAGTTGAAGGAGATGCATCCACATCCAGGTCACCGGCTGTTCCTCACCGGAGGAACTATCGTCCTGCTCGTACAGCTGCTCGGGCTCAGACTCGTGGTGATGTCGCCGGAGGTATATACTGAACTCTAAAAATTATGATATCATATAAACGAGACCAATGTTGTAAAACATGTATTTGTTTTTGTAATACCCGGTTCCTTTGTAAATATTTTTCCATAGTTATAAATAAATGTTTCCTAAATTTTTCTATTTGTATTTTCTATACATAATTATCCTTATATTCCTTATATTTTCTTCAAATTCTATTCAATACCCTATTTCTATTTTAAAATCTAAACTAAACCCTTTTTCCAAACCCGGCCCCGAGCCTTTCCCCTCTCTTTTCTCTCTCCTCTCTTTTCCTCTCCTTTTCTCTCTCCTCTCAATCTCAACCCACGTTTCTTTCTTTTCCTCACCTTCCTCAACTCACGTCTCTCCTTCACGTCTCTTCTTCCTCCATGTCTCTTCTTCTCCCCGTTCCCTGCGCAGTGACCGAGCCCCAACCGCTTCCCCACGACTCGCTCCACCCTATGACCACGTCGCCCCACGATCACCGCACCTCGAATCCTCCCCTCTCTAACCTCTCTATATCCCTCACAATCTCTCTTCCTCTTCTCTCCCCGAACTCCACATCACCGCCGACCTCTCCACCGGCCACCTCCGACGACGGGCCACCACCGACAAGCTCTTCCTCCATGACTGCCCCTCCACTCTCAGCCGAGCTAACTCCTCCTCCACCCATCAAGTGCCCGAGCCCTTCTGCCCACCTTCTCTCAAGCCGTCGGCTTCTTGTTGGGACCCAACTCCGGCCACCACGGGAGCCTCGACGCCGTCGTCTCACCCCTACAACCCTCGGCGACGAGCTCCCTGATCTCCACCGACTTAGCAACCTCCAACTCATCCACACCTCCTCTCTCAAGCCTTCGCCTACACCACCTCGCCGCCACCATCACGTCGCCCGCATCGACCTCAGATCTTCGTCGACAACCGCCCCGACACCCTCTTCCCTCAACGTCCTCCGCGATCCCCCTCACCTGCTTCCCCTAGCTCCTCAACCACAGCCATTGTTGCCGCTTCCTTCACCTCCTTCTTCAACCCTCAACTTCACCATCGCCGGCCATCGACATCACCGGCTACCCCTATTCCCTGAACAACCACGACACCCTCCGAGCTCACCCCACTTCCTCTCCCCTCCTTCCTCCTTTCTCCCATCCACTCGAGAACCCAAGATTCTGAGCCTTCTACATTAGCCCCATTACCGCCATGCTACTGCTGAGCCACCGCCCGAGTTCTTGCTGCCATCAACCACTCCAAGCCGCCACCGATGAACCCGGGGCCACCATCTCCCCATACCCATGAGCCCCTAACCGCTGCCGAGACGTCGAGCCAAGCCCAGAACCCTAGTTGCCGTGTGTGCTCGTGCCGAGTTCGTGCTAGCTGTTGCAACCGATCGCCGTCATCGCTGCCAAACATCGCCATGCAAGTTAAACACTTGCTATACATGCTATCTATACATACATATATATTAATATATATATATAGTTTACATTTGTGCTATCTAGATCAACTGATTACTGTTAATCATCTTCTTAATTTAACGTTGGGGCCTTCTAAAGGTTACTATCCGTGTTTAAATCAAGTAGGATATGTGAGAAAATTATTTTCGTGTGGATGAATAAAAGAAACCAAAAATTCGTTGGAATATATAGTATGCATATATAGTCGAAGTGTTTGATGGGAATCTCATGAGAAGATAAAATCTAAAATGACGGAACTCATGATATTTAAACCCTAGTACTGTTAACAAACACTCTATAGAAATTTGGTGGCAAAGTGAAGTCGTTTTCACGCATAAAGTCATGCCCTAATGGCTATACCGAAACTTACGTTTTACCGAACACTTGACACTGTTAAATTCATGATTAATTCCAGAAAAATCCAATCACAGCATGCTTGAGTTCGTTGCGAAAGTTACTGCATAATATTTAACACGACGTGTAGCCTTACTGTTAGATACATCCTATGAACATCGAAAACCAAGAACTTACCTGACCTTGGACTGCAGTCCAGAGCAGGAACTTACCCCTTGACATGCATTTATACCCCTGAAACCTTGCTGTTTAATTGTGATATGTAAGTGCACGGTGGTGCCCCGGCCGTCATTCCAAGACCAAAATGCGGAAACGATACTTTTCTTTAACTTTTTAAGACGGCGCTACCGCGTACTTTAAACCCGAATCGGGCCATTAACCTAATGCTAGCAAACTAGAGAATGGGTAGAAAGCTATACCGAGCGATCCGTATCCTTCGGTCTTCGGCCTCCATCCCGATCTCCCCGCGGAATCTTCGGTCTTCATCTTCTCGTCGGAAAGGGCACCACATCGCCGTGTTCATTTACGGGCTCCCACCTCTGGACCCAAGCAACTCGGGCATGAAGTTGGCGAGCCGACGTGTCCAAGAATGCTGTAGGCTAGTGTAGTACTCTTTGTCTCAAGGGGTTTAAGAAGTTTCCATGGTTTTAGTGGAGAAGGAGATGAGCTTTGAAAATGGAGCTATGTTATTGTGTGCAAGCCAAATGAGATGAATTCCCTCACCAAAAATTTTGGACAGCCCCTACTCAAGCTTGGCCGGCCATGCTAAAAATGGGAGAGTGGAAAAAAAACAATGAAGGGAGAAGAGTGTAGTAAAGGGAAATGGGTGATCATCAATGAAAAGCAATCCTCACTCTATCATCATAACCCTTCATCATCATCAAGTCAAAAGTCAAGCAATCATGAACAATCATGAACCAAGAAGTCAATGTATGGTGGAACCATCATGAAACTACCAATTACAAGAAACACCCTCCATAATGCTAATTTGCACATTTGCAAATAAGCCCCTCCACACCAATTTTCAGCCAAAGAAAGAACAAAGGAAAAATGGCCGAAACGGAAAGCAAACTGGCAACTTCAAAAAACCGATCCCGTAATAAATTACAGGAAAACCCCGCGACTGTATATACATACCCGCATTTGTATTCCGACCGAATACAAATGCAATGAGACAAAATCTACACTGTACAATACTAGGATCCGGCTTAAACCAAAGCCCGCTAGTATTATCCGTCCGATCATGATCCGTGCAATACCGCACGTATATAATCGAACCCTGCCATATCTCCATACGGCCTCTACAGCGTTTCGCCCGAAACTTGAGAAACTGTCTGTGGGGGACTCTAAAGACCCGTCAACACTTTGGTTGTGGATTTAACCACTAGCACGTCAGAGGTTTAGCCATACGTAACGGGCTACCAGGTATTGACAAAAAGGGACATCGATGAGCGAACTCATCCTGACACCCTACTGAGCCTGTCAGTGACAATATCCGTACAGTCCGGTCCGTTCGTCTATGAGCATCGCATGGCGGGCCTAGGAGGTTGGTAAAAGTCAGACCCCCAAAAGCGGTACAAGTCGTGTCGGAGTGTAGCCCAGAACACCCAGAGATACTACTGGAATACCTACCAGTAAATCTCCTGCCTTGGCCAAGGACTTCGTGTAATGGCTCTCGTAGACACAGCGCGACCTCATCCCCAATACCGAGAGAGACGAACCCATGCAGATCCGCTCACTGTCTCCATGTGGCTCGGGACTGTACCCAACTAAAACCTGTTTGCACGACTCCTTTGAGCCGTGGTAGGGTAGTAATCAAAGTACAGTGGGAACTCACACGAGAAAAATGATGATCTCAGGTCGATGAACTAACCTGTACACATGTCACCAGGGAACTGCTATCTGACGTCAGGTATAAGACCAACTAGTATGTTCCCGACGAGTCCTGTCCGGTGTACTCATAACCCAATGAGCACCTGTATACATTTTAGGTGAACCAACTGACACCAGTGGCTTGTGAGACCGGCCACCGCCCCTCGTCGGGGTCTCGACTGTATACACTAGTCTACTCTGGAGTATCGATGCCCTGTCTCGAAAACTCCCACGACTAGGGACCTTTTAAGGATGTGCTTATAGACCCCAGCTTTCACGTATATGATCGCCATCATACTGCTGGCCATCAAGAAAGAATCCTAAGGGCTCTATCAACGCGCAATAGTGACCTGTAAGGTCGCCTAAAGCAGTACACGATGACAAAAACAAACCAGATAGCATACTATCATCTTGAGTAAGACTGTTCTACCGGCATAGGTCCTCCCTCAATCATTGCAATCACGTGCCTGTGATCCAATAATTGACTCTGAGGGCACTATATCCAACAATCTCTCACTTGCACTCAAGGCTAATTATTGCGATGTCGCATACTCACAGCCCGTGTGATACCGAACACCCAACTCCTCTACTAATCAGTCTCACAAAACCCGTTTGCGAAACTAATGCGTTCGAGGAATAGCCTCAGTGAGCGGATCCGCTATGATGTTTCTTTCTATGTCTCTCTTTATCCTAAGTTCGTGGAGAAAACCATCTCCCGAAATGAGCAATACCTGTCTTAGAATATGTCTGGATATCTGATGGGACCTAGTTCATAAATGAACTCCAAATCCAAACTTCTTACACTGTATCGTCAACTAAACTTAATCAGTATCCTGCGCCATGCCTCCCTTAGTATCCGCCTGGACCACCTGTCCAGAATACTGGCCCTCGTCAGAGGGAAAACTATAACTCTAACAGCCACTCTGTCATCCATGTCACCTTGGAAGCCTGGAATGATAACTGTCTCCTAAAAAAGGCTGTTGTTATCATATCCCTAGAACATCCACTTATGTTCTAAAACTGCATCCGAATGTTTCTTCAGAATTGGATCAATATCAACTTACTGCATCTCGTGCAAAAACAATATCTGGTGTGGTACTTGACATCTCATGATTGACTCAATTGCCTAAGCAAGTGATCTGCCAATCATGCACATCCCTCTCCCCTTTAGTCTGTAAGACATCTTTAGAGAGGGTGACTCCACCACCTGCAGGTACTCTACCGTGCCTGGAGTCGTCCATTCTAAAACACCTTTAGAATGCTGTCTAAGTACCTTGATTGTGACACTTCCCAAATCGAGATCTAAAACCATAGATCTAGTAACCAGAATGTCTGATATAATATCCAATTCCTATGTGGAGAAACCACTGTGTGACAACCAAAGTATAACCGATCATAGTATAGGAATTTCACTTCCTACTCTGTGTATGTCATCCAAATACCAGGACATCACACTCTACTACCTCCTTAACAGATCTATCTCCTATTCTGATGAAGTCAAACCTATGACTGTCACATCAGAAACAGATGATCTTTCTCCGCTATATCTTCTTTAGTCTATAAATAGACATAAGTTACCTGTCCACTATGCTTCCGCTGCTCCCACTGACTATAACAACCCTCTGGTAGAGTCATATAGACTTACATTTCTAAAGCTAGTTTAGAACGACACTATACTCATTCTCCTGCCGGGTCTCACAGTCTGGAATAACAGCAATGGCAAGTCAGGGTAAACAAGAACCTCCCTGTCACCGTCCTTAAGGCTACCGGAGTACCTCTCGGGTGCCTGAGGTTACCCACCATGGAGTGGCCAATGGAATGTCAAACCAGATTGAATCTTTAGGTTCTTATCAAATTTTCAGTGATCGTTTGCGGTTCTGGAATCACTTCCAGTTCTACCATACTCACACTACCGTTTTCTAAAAAAATCCATTTTTATTAAAACTGTGGCGAGTCAAGAACAATATCACTATTGATCTTCCGGATGGTAGAAAGTCAACCCTCGTCATAGCCTGGGTCAACCCACAAACAGTCATTACAGAAACGTGCCTTGAGTTATCCAGAGTCTGGTTTTAAGCATAAGCTGGACAACTCCCCGTACCTTAACAATGTTAAGATATGAACTATTCTATATCCAATATAGAAACAGAGGCACTGATTTAATTAGAACGAGATTCAAATCATGCAACTTTCTCCAGTGTATGTCAACCAAATGGAAGGAGGCCGATCAGCGTTACTCAACTTAGGAATGCTTCCAATTATGAGTAACCTGAAAGAGAAGCAAATTCTCTTAATCATTACTGTCAACTGAATACCATACACATCTACATCTTCGATCACCTTGAAGAGTCCTGATACTTGCATTACCTGGTTCCCTACTTTATTCATATACCTATAACTTCTCAAAACTTGGACCCTGTGTTTCTACGAAACACCTGTCTAAAAACTAGAGAAGTCATAAGTAAACCGAATATAGTACGAGAACCAACCCCTCTGTCCACATGGACACTAGACAACATACAATACTCTGTATAAGTCCCCTGAGTATAATAACTCATTCCCTGTGTGTCGTAGGTTGAAAACTGTACTTATGGTTAAGAAGAATTACACCGCTGTATTAATGCTCCTTACCTAACCATCCACTGATATAGCTAAATGTCATAGACATAATTTCAAAAAGGTATATCTCACTCTATAAAAATAGACGTACAGATGTATCAATTTGAAATTGATGCATAACAGCGGATATTCAAAACCAAATATTTGTCGTCTGGCAAACAACCCGGGTGGTTTCCTCAAATATCATCAATTACAACGAATTCCGATATAATGAGGACAATCACCCAATTCCCAAAAACTTACTCCCACTCATCATCTGTAAAACCATACAGATGTGAGAATCAAACCTGGTAAATACATACCCTGGAGCAAGGACTAATTGGGAAATCAGTTTTCTTTTAACAGTACACAGTGAAACTGAAACATTGAAATGTTTCGTAGGGGTATCCGGGTATTCCTAGTAATACCTCTTACATTATCTAGATTCATAACTGTAACCGTATATTTCTTTGCCATCTCTCCAAATCATTTCATATGTCTTTAGTCATTACCTTCTGTACACCCTCTTAGGCTAAATGGTTTTCTTCCTTCCCTACCGTTCGGCACCAGCCTATGGTTTGAAAGAAGACTATCCAATAAGCGTAATGGGTGTACTGTCCTAATCCTAGGAGCACTCGCAACGCGAGAGAAGGTGAAGATAAAAGACACCTGAATAAACCTTATTCCTATTTCTCCTGAACCAGAATCCATCCCCGAACTGGAACAAGTACCTTTCGAGTTCGTATATAACCATACGATGAAGTATCCAATAAACTGTGGATCTTCGTAGTGATACGGAGTGTCCTGGAGAAATACAAAGGTGAAGTGGGAGTGGTAATGAAATACTTGGTTTGGTCGTGAATAGCAGTCGCAATTTACTTTGCCCTCCTTCTAATCCCTTTATTTGTCTTTACATAATACCTTCTGTACACCATCGTTAGGCTAATTGGTTTTCTTCATTCCCTACCGGTCGGCACCTGCCTATGGTTTGGAAGAAGACTATCCAATTTGCGTAATAGGTGTACTATCCCCTAATCTAAGGGGCACTCGCAACCTGAGAGAAGGTAAAAGGAAAAGACAGGTGAATAGTCCTATTCGTTTTCTCCAGAACCAGAAACCATCCTCGAATCTGGAACAAGTTCCTTCGAGTTCGTATATAACCATACGATGGTTTTATCCAATGGAAGTGGACGTTCGTAGTAATACGGGGTGTTCTGGAGAAAAGGGTAAAAGTAGGAGTGGCAATGAGGTTTGCAACTCAGACAATCCAAAAGCCAGTGTTTAAGAAGGTTCGGTTAATCTTGGTCACTGAGTCATAATCAAGGGTCGGGTCATGGTCGCTGCCGAAGAGAGAGAGAAAAGAAACACTCAGCGTGCACTATAACCTAGATCAGAATGGTTATCACTTTATCTAATCAGGAAACCTCCCACTGTACCGTCAAATTCTCCTTCAAACCTGAAAGAAGAATTAGTCGGGATCACCCGAGGAGTAAACCAACTCATCAGTGGGAATCGGGATCCAACTATCATCGCATGATAATGTGATGGAATCCACTCACGTTATCACACTCCAGAAGGTATGCGCATATCTGGCAAGTTTCAGTTTCTTTAGAAACTCCCGATGTGATTTTTACCCCATGCTCTTATGACCTTGACGAAGGCCAACATATCATAAGTCACATGTCAAGTTCTACCCGTCATTATCCAGGTTGATTTGAACCCACCCGTACCTACCCTTGACTTTGGCCAACAAGGCAGTACGACTGTCCCAAACCAACGCATTTATCTATGCAGCAGAAAAGTAATAAATAGCTACCATACACTATGCCTTGACGAAGGCCAACATACATAGCATGAATACTAAGTGCTACCTTGCTGAAATGACGGAGGGCTACGAATGGTTTTTGGCGAAAAACCTCTAACGTAATGAACTTGATATCGTTGAAGGAACCAGATAGCTTTATAAAAATATAGTGACGAAAACCTTTGCTAAAGAGGTCACTCCCAGTGAAGGGATCTCGGCTCTTTCCCCGTAGAATGAGGTGCAGGATATTCCAACTGAATACCACGATGCAAAGCAAAAGGCAATCGGCTATAGTGAAGTTATTACCCTGACGCAAACTTCTGTCCAAGGGGTCACTCTCGGTGAAAGGATCTCGTCCCTTGCCTCGTCGACTGAGGTGCTGGATATTCATAACCAAATACCACTGTGCAAAACAAAAGAGAACGTCCTTGCGATAACAGCTTTTTGAAAAATGTTCCAACAACATCAGAATAGGTTTGTTTAGCTTGCATTGATCCGAATCAATGCAGTCCCATCAATTGATCACACCAATAAAGAACGAAAATAATGATGTACGTATATGCCATCCGCATTCGCCACTGGGTCCCGTCATTACCCGTTAGGTTACTTAACTAACGACAGAGCGAGGACTGGACTAGCGCGAATGCAAAACATATACAACATCTACTAGTATATATATCAATATATAATATTCGCTCAAGGCATGATAAAATGTAACATCACATAAATGTAATACGTATCACAGAACAATACAGATATCTGGGATCCCCGGGTTTCATAGAGCCGCTACTAAAACCCGACGTTCCCCTGGTCGTGTGGATAGCCTGTGCAATGAAATCCTAGACCCCTACGGGCGCGGCAAGTTACCCGCCAAAACCTGAAGCGAGGCAGCCCCCTTCAACAACGTGAATGGACCACCCAGCACTTCACGGAATCCGGTAACTTGAGCACCCCTCCTTGGGTCAACCTGTACCCCCTACGAGTGCGGCGAATAGCCCGCCAATTCTAGAGTGAAGCCCCCTCCGTCTCAAAGCCATGAGATGCGGGCCCGTTGCTCTCTATAACCCGGCTATCCGTGCACCCCACCTTAGGGTAATCCTAGTACAGAAAGTAAAAAATATACAACGGGTGCATCGACCTCAGCCCGGTCGTGCCCCAAAAGAATAATATACAAACAGGCAGTGGTGGCAGTCCACATGTCGGACGCTCGCCCCGCAATATCAAATGTACATAATACACCAAACTGTACCACCATTGCATCCAGGCTATCCACCAAGACAAATCCGCAACATCACAGCACAACACAGAACATCAACGTGAATGTCACGTTCGCAAATCCGTCTAAAAGGGTTATAGCAGTTAGACAGGATTTACCGGTCAAATGACATTCACGGTCGCAGATATAATGTAAATACTGTGAACCAATATGTTTAAAATGTTCGATCGACTAAATTTCCCGAAGTGGGCCCCAAGCACAACTGTAGCGCTCAAAGAAAATCTGGGCCCAAACAGAACATACCAAAAACCCTATTTCCATGTCAGAAGCCCACTGTAAACATTTGGTGCAGAGAGGAGTCATAATGGCCGCGGAACCGCGGCCAATGCATGGTTTTGGCCGCGGTTCCGCGGTGGAACAGTAATATCAGAGCACTAAATTTTCACAGAATGCATAAAAAACCCTGCTCGTAATTTTACAATGTACCAAATAATTTTTAAAGCACTGGAAAAATTCGACAGAAACTTGACATGGAAACGCGGTTTTTGGAAAATCCGTTCGATCGAACTTGTAAACACGTTAGAGCAAGCTAGACTAGGTTAATGGTGTGGCTCTGATACCATTGTAAGTGCACGGTGGCGCCCCGGCCGTCATTCCGAGGCCAAAATGCGGAAACGATACTTTTCTTTAACTTTTTAAGACGGCGCTACCGCGTACTTTAAACCCGGATCGGGCCATTAACCTAATGCTAGCAAACTAGAGAATGGGTAGAAAGCTATACCGAGCGATCCGTGTCCTTCGGTCTTCGGCCTCCATCCCGATCTCCCCGCGGAATCTCCGGTCTTCATCTCCTCGTCGGAAAGGGCACCACATCGCCGGGTTCTTTTACGGGCTCCCACCTCTGGACCGAAGCAACTCGGGCACGAAGTTGGCGAGCCGACGTGTCCAAGAATGCTGTAGGCTAGTGTAGTACTCTTTGTCTCAAGGGGTTTAAGAAGTTTCCATGGTTTTAGTGGAGAAGGAGATGAGCTTTGAAAATGGAGCTATGTTATTTTGTGCAAGCCAAATGAGATGAATTCCCTCACCAAAAATTTTGGACAGCCCCTACTCAAGCTTGGCCGGCCATGCTAAAAATGGGAGAGTGGAAAAAAAACAATGAAGGGAGAAGAGTGTAGTAAAGGGAAATGGGTGATCATCAATAAAAAGCAATCCTCACTCCATCATCATAACCCTTCATCATCATCAAGTCAAAAGTCAAGCAATCATGAACAATCATGAACCAAGAAGTCAATGTATGGTGGAACCATCATGAAACTACCAATTACAAGAAACACCCTCCATAATGCTAATTTGCACATTTGCAAATAAGCCCCTCCACACCAATTTTCAGCCAAAAAAAGAACAAAGGAAAAATGGCCGAAACGGAAAGAAAACTGGCAACTTCAAAAAACCGATCCCGTAATAAATTACAGGAAAACCCCGCGACTGTATATACATACCCGCATTTGTATTCCGACCGAATACAAATGCAATGAGACAAAATCTACACTGTACAATACTAGGATCCGGCTTAAACCAAAGCCCGCTAGTATTATCCGTTCGATCATGATCCGTACAATACCGCACGTATATGATCGAACCCTGTCATATCTCCATACGGCCTCTACAGCATTTCTCCCAAAACTTGAGAAACTGTCTGTGGGGGACTCTAAAGACTCGTCAACACTTTGGCTGTGGATTTAACCACTAGCACGTCAGAGGTATTAGCCATACGTAACGGGCTACCAAGTATTGAAAAAAAGGGACGTCGATGAGCGAACTCATCCTGACACCCTACTGAGCCTGTCAGTGACAATATCCGTACAGTCCGGTCCGTTCGTCTATGAGCATCGCATGGCGGGCCTATGGGGTTGGTAAAAGTCAGACCCCCAAAAGCGGTACAAGTTGTGTCGTAGTGTAGCCCAGAACACCCTGAAATACTATTGGAATACCTACCAGTAAATCTCCTTCCTTGGCCAAGGACTTCGTGTAATGGCTCTCCTAGACACAGCGCGACCTCACCCCCAATACCGGGAGAGATGAACCCCTGCAGATCTGCTCACTGCCTCTATGTGGCTCGGGACTGTACCCAACTAAAACCTGTTTGCACGACTCCTTTGAGCCGTGGTAGGGTAATCAAAGTACAGCAGGAACTCACACGAGACAAATGACGATCTCAGGTCGATGAACTAACCTGTACACATGTCACCAGGGAACTGCTATCTGACGTCAGGTATAAGACCAACTAGCATGTTCCCGGCAAGTCCTGTCCGGTGTACTCATAACCCAATGAGCACCTGTATACATCTTAGGTGAACCAACTGACACCAGTGGCTTGTGAGACCGGCCACCGCCCCTCGTCGGGGTCTCGACTGTATACACTAGTCTACTCTGGAGTATCGATGCCCTGTCTCGAAAACTCCCACGACTAGGGACCTTTTAAGGATGTGCTTATAGACCCCAGCTCCCACGTATATGATCGCCATCATACTACTGGCCGTCAAGCAAGAATCTTAAGGGCTCTATCAACGCGCAATAGTGACCTGTAAGGTCACCTAAAGCAGCACACGATGATAAAGACAAACCAGATAGCATACTATCATCTTGAGTAAGACTGTTCTACCGGCATAGGTCCTCCCTCAATCATTGCAATCACGTGCCTGTGATCCAATAATTGACTCTGAGGGCACTATATCCAACATGATAGTGTGCGAAGACAATTACCACTGTGTAGAAAATTGTTTTATCTTTCCAATGGTACCGGTTTCACTGAATTCCAGTATCATTTGGTATTTAAATCATATTTTAAACGGATGACAAATACGGTAGATTTATGTCATTTCAGCTTGCGCCTATCATCAGTAATCTGACCATAACTCCTAAACCTAGATGACTATTGTTAATCCGTCTCCTGCGCTGTAAAGTTAACTTATAACCCTACAATTAGTTGAACAGTAGTGTGCCCAATTATGCTCCCAACAGTGAGTAAAACGTGTTAAGAAATGGACTTGCAGTTCAGAAATTGGATTTCCAGCCGTGAACACTTAAAATGGAATGATCATAACTAGCAAACCTGAAACCTGATTGACTCAAAACAAATTTTACTGTAGAGATAATTAAATATACTGCTTATCCCTTTTATATTATTTTGCTTAATTCTACACGTGTGATTCATAGTAAATTTTGCAAGTTGTATAACACCGGCTACTATATGTTTATTCATATCATAGTTAATTGCATTCTTATCATATCATGTGGCGGTCATACCCGCATTGAATAGGGGCCATATACATTGATAACCCAGTGATCGCGTTACATTACCAAGTGATAAATATTAGTGATTGGATTGTGGCAAGTACGTCAGTATAAAAGCGTGAATGAATAAGTGAAGTGACACGTACTTATACACAATCAGCGGAACCAATTAGTTAGTGCATTGTCGACGCCTATGGGACATGTATAAGTGTAACTATAACTGGAATGGGACGGTTATGGAAGCACTTATATTAGAAACATGGGTAAGACGTCGAACACTGTCCATTATCTTGGATACTAGTCAAGGTATGCTTGATGGAGACCCTGTCTCCAGTTCTCGCGTAGACTTGTCATGGAGCGACTAGTATTTGGATTTATGGTCGGTGTTTGATGTAGACCACAGGGTGTGGAGTAGTTTGAGTGTGAGTTCGATCAACGGAATCTCAGGAGTCCCACTGCCAGCATATATAGCGATTTCAGGAGTCGTATGGATGGTATTACTGATTATTAGCGAGCGTGATTCGGGCCCGTGTTCCCTTACCCCTAGGGCCTACCCTTGGGTTGGGGATACTCCTGCGGTGGTTGACACTCACACTTGAACTGACGATAGGTTTAGTAACTTGGACAGTGAGACTTAGAGACTGATAGTTTTAATGACATGGACATTACATTGATTACTGATCTGATACACTTGCTTCATCGTTACCTGTACCGGTTATTTCATGCTCACGTCATTGTTCTATACTTACTACTTTATGTTTATCATCATTGCACATTATATATGTATATATTGTTATTGTGTCGCTCTGACAACCTGAGTATGCATGCTCAGAGTGAGAAGTAAACTTAGCTCGGATCAGGATCTGTCTTACCACTGAGGATATTGCAAACATCTAGATCAACGACGCCAGCGTGATCTTTCCCTTGATCTCTATCTGGTTAATTTTATATCTGTTTTGGTAGAATTGGTGACTGCGTTTCTCATTACCTATGCATTGATTACTGATTACCATGTAATGCTAGAAGCCGAAGTGTGACTACGGCAGGATATTTCCTTGACCGTAAGAGCATGGCTGGCCTTGACACCCCTCGTATTCCATATTTTGGGAAGCGGGCGTGATAGTTTTTTATTCATTCGGCTAGCGGATATCGTATAATCGAATTATACGGTGATTAATCGTTTTACGAAGATTATACGGCCATAAACAAATATACGCGCACACAAATATTTATAAGAAAATTTTAGTCTTGTTTGCAACTATTAAATATTAAATATGTCCGTTGTCTAATGGTAAGGCATTCGAATAAAATTAAATGAGGAAGATTGTTGGTTCTAGTCTCACCTGATATACAATACATTTTGTATGATATATATTATATAATTTGCGTAAAAATAATTTATGAGGGCATATGCAATATCTCACATATCATACAATTATAAATTACCATACAAACACACCGCAACAAACTACGCAACTAATATAAAATCAAAATGTTGATAACATGATACGTCTAAATAATAATACCACATAATATGACATAAAGATAAGTCTCGCAAAGAAGCAATACCATATGATCTACAAATAACTTTAAAAGTAACACAATATCATAAACAAATATTCTACTAATCGTACTTATCATCTTCATAATACTCTTGTCACGCCCCGCTTCCCAGTGTACGGAGGTGGTAACGTGGTAAGCCCGCAACATATTTACTAAGAAATAAATACGTTAAGCGTAATTAACGTATTTAAGCAATATATGTATAAAATACACAAGAATTGACAAGAGATATAAAATGAACAACAACTTTTATTAACATTCATCTTTACAATACAACTGCTTTGAAAAGAAATGTACAATGATATAAATCAATGCCTAAACAGTGGCATACCAAAAGAAAAGTAAGTACAAAAAGCTAGAAGTCCTGCTGGGAAGTAAGCTGGTCCACGTCCTCCTGGTTAGGCTCTATCTCGAGAGAGTCATGTCCTCATGACGAATATTCCAAAGAAAAAATAGACAGAAATGTCATCAGTAAACTAGTGCTCGGTAAGTCCCAAAAGAAAGAAAGGAATAAAGCAAGTAATGAGAATTGAACTGGCAAGATGTATAGGTATAAGATTGGTATCCTAACGTAGTTGTTTGTAGCTTAGTACAGAAGGTATTTGTGTATACGAGAGAAGTCCATCTTTCCCCGTGAACTATGATAACATATAGTACAAGACCCCGTCAAAACCCATGGGACAACGGCACGAGAGTTCATGTAGGTGTCTTTTAGTGATCATCTCGTGCCACGCTATACATTCGGTACTAATCTACCCCGTTAACCCCGTAATGTATTGTATAGATTATATTTACAAATCTTACCGAAACCATGGATACAAGTTGTTCAAATAGTCGGGTTCAGGATGTAAGCTTGTAGTCATGTCAAGTTATAGCCATGGTTCGGTCAAGTCAATTCTTGTATTCAAGTTTGATAGTCAAATTTATGTTCAAATATATATGTTAGAGTTTGAATTCATGTTTGAATTGGATTTTGGTTTGAGTTTGGATTCAAGCTTAATTTAGACTCAGACTTAAGTCAGACACTTATAACTGATTTGATCCTGAATTATGTTCGGGAGTTATCGGTAACTGCTGCACATGGACGGTAGGATTTGTGTCTTTTTCCAAGACAATTACTATTGATAACACCGTTAAGTTTTCTACCTTAAATAGGCAAGCATTCACTTTCTCCGGCTCCGTGGGGCTCAAGAGAATTGATCCCGCTTAAACTTATATTTACTAAAGTCTTTAAATATAATTTTATATAACTCGAGGGGTTTTATGAAAAATATTTTTAATATATAGTTTCAAAATAATCTCGAGAAATTATTTATATTGTTTAAGGTTTCCATGGATGTAAATTTTAGGGATTTGAGGTATTTTAGTGATAATAGGTTTAGATTAGAGAGTTCATGGTGTTTTACTGTAAAATTTGACTTTTGTTGATATCTTGATGGTATTTTGATGAAACTTGTAATTCTTTCATTTGAAAAAATATAAAGTTATTATATTTTGAAAATATATGGATTTGTAATATTTATATAATTATAAAAAATTAATTTTATTTAAATAGAAAATTGCGATTTTCTTAAAAACCGTATTTAAAACCCTTTCGAGACCGAATGCTCCATGAGGAGGTCTGCATCTCGCTCTACTAGCCCAAGGATGTGCGATAATCCGCACCATCCAATAGCGGGTCCCCTAAAAAGGGTTCTAGAGGCTTATTTGCAAAAGAATTTTAAAATACAATTCCAAAGAAATCCGTTTTGATAGTAAATGGTATTTTAATGAAATATTTTCTCGAAACACAAATCTACATGAATGAGTTATCGTGCTATGGAACTATGTGTGTTTGTGAGGGGTAAGTCATTACCCCGTGAGGTTTTTCAAAGGTATAATTAACAAAAAATACTAAAAGAGAGATATGTGAAATTCATGGCATTTTAGTGTAAAAGTTAAGTTAAAACTATTTTGCATGATATTCTTGATTAAAATTGGTTCTAAGCATTGATTATATGATTATAAATATGGTGTAAGAATATGGATGAAAATATGTAAGAAAAAGTAAACTTTTTAGGGCTTAGAAGAAGATGTTGGCATTAACTCCACTTCCGACATATGTTTTGAAAAGGGATTTTCTAAGAGGAAGAAGAGAGATTGGGAGGGACTTACAAGTTGGTTAGGTTAAGAGAAGATAGAAAGAGGGAGGGTTGTCGTCGTGGCGTCGCGGAGTAACCGGAATATGCTTCGATCCTCGCCGGTACTTGATCGTTTGCTAACTCCTCTTCTACTCCACTTGTACTTAGAAAAATTTGAGAATTTTGGCTATAAATTTCAGAATGAGAAAGGGCTAGGGCATGGGGTAGTATTTATAGTGTGGAATTAGGGTTTTGGAATTAAAATGCATTAAAATGATGATAAATTGTGAATTGAAGCGTCTCTGTTTGATTGCAGAGAAATCAAACAGTGCATGAGAGTTAGGGGTAGGCCAAAAGTCGAGTGTGCAAAGCCGGGGTTAATTGGGTTCGAGGAGCCTGTCGGTGCTGGCCAATATGGCAATCTCGCTGGTCGTTTTGGTGAGGGGGGCCAGTGGATTGATACCATATGTTCACATTAGTATTTACAACATTGTGCAAATGTTTATTTCTTCAGACTTTTCATTTTTATGTACATTGCACGTGTAAGTTTTTGGGCTTCCAAAAAGTTTACAAGAAAAATCAGAAAAAATATAATGTGTCTAATGGGGTTCGAACACAGGGGCTACGTCACAATAGTGCAAGGCTTTCCCAGTGAGCTACAGGTGGTTTCTTGCTGTTCTTAAACAAAAATTAACTTATAAATTGTACTCAGACTTGTAAACTCCTTTCTGTACATTAAACTGAAAATTTTTGTACAGTAAATTCAGAGTCGTTACAACTCTTTTGTATCATCCAGCTACTCTTCATAAATTGACATTTAGCATGCCATTATTATCAGAGATTGAAAAATAAAACAGGTTTTTTCTTCTCCATAGCCAATGATTTCTTGCATGCAACAGTCTATGAAAATAGATAAAAACAAAAATTTCCCTGAAAAATCATCAATAAATGACATGCTACGGTCAAAGAAAAAATAAAAAATTTAGGGAAAACCCTAAAACTTACCTCTGGAGACTGTGATCAAGGATGGAAGTGAAGCTGGAGGCTGTGGTCAAGGTCGAAGGCTGGGACATCGAGGCTGGAGGATTGAGGATCGAGATCGAAGGCTCGTCGAGATCGAGGATCGAGGCTGGATCGAGGAAGAAATCTGGGTGAGAAAAAAATGAGAGGTCTCGTTACTTTTGTAAATGGATAGAAGCAGGTAAATTTTTTTTCCAAAGCGGGTTTATATTTTTCACAACCGTTTAGACATTAAACACCCGATTAACCGTTTTAAACTCATTATACGGTCTTTAATCATTTTGACCGATTAATACAATTTCTATACAGTTAAGCACCGTTTATGATTATACGACTGATTAATCGGCCGGATAGACCATTTTTTTCAACACTGAACGAGATAAATGCATTAAGCTTAATTGTGATATATAGATCAAACAAACACATTAGAATTCATGGCTCAGAATTCTAGGCTATCAGTTGAGCCCCGAGATAACGGATAAATATGAATAATAATTTTCCTCCATAAAACTTATTTTTGTCCAATTATTCCGTCCTTACTAAGATTCTTTTATCATATATTGACATCATATCCTTGTTTTATTGATTATTGTACGCATAATTTATTTTGTCTTGATATTGCATGTATATCTATATATTTTATACATGCAGGGCAGCCATGGCCCATCCATGGGACTCGAGGGCCGATTCAATTCCACAAGCTGAAACTTGATGCCGCTAAGGGCCAAAAATCATTCCCTTTTTTCTTTATCACCGACTCCCGATCCACTGGCAAGTATGACGAGAAGTTCGGCCAGTATATGGGGGATGAGAGCCGCCACTTCAAGAAGTATCATCTTCATCATGAGTGGGGCACGCAGCACAGGCACTCCTTTGACCTCTTCTTTGAGCAGACTCAGGTATTATTAAATATTTTTATTTGATTTATCAAATAAATTTACTATTATTCGGCACTTATAATTTAAAAACGTTAATTTTTTGTATTTGCAGATGGATTATGACTTTAAGGCCACAGTTGATCCCGATGACCCTGATAAAGGGCTCGATCTTCAGGCTATTTATCGGGGCCTCACGATCAGCATGCAGGGTCATGTCCGATATAATAAGAATAAGCTAAATTCTGATTGCTACGATCTGTGGCAGGCAACCTCCGAAACGGAGAAAGTGGCTCTCCTACAGCCTCCGGTCTTTACCGACGTCGATATAGAGACATGGCCTCTCTTATACGAGTTTTGGGCGTCTGAGCGCAAGGTGAAACAGGTCGTCCAAAATAAGGAGAATCGAAAATCCACAAAGAGGGGTCAACCTACCTACATGGGTGGGTCGAGGAACATTACTCGTACCAAGGAAGCAAACGTAAATTACAATTTATCTCTTTTGATATAATGCAATATGAAAAGATATGTTATATGTGTGTTTTTGGTGAATTGCAGAGAGCTTGGACCGTGGCGGCGGATGGAGCACCGAATGTGTTGACGGATTATTTGTTCATCCATGCTAGATCGACGGATCCTGTCACGGGCGAATTTTGATATCCCGACGCTGCTACCGAGGAGTATTGTATAAGTGTTAATAAATGTTCTAATTCGAATGGAATTTTGTTTTTATAAGTTCAAATTTAAATTGTTTACTTACGTTTGAATACTTTAGATGGTGTAAGCGCGGGTGATGCAGCGTGAGGAATTCAGGGATTGATTTCAGAGCAAAGACCGATCCGGTAGTATTGATCTGTGTCCTAGACGCCGTACACGGAGGACACCGTGGTGGTTGGGAGAGAGGCCAGGGAACTGGTCCCAGCAAGACCCAGCTGAAATTGACCTCCACCCTGGCGGTTACTTCTAGTACCCCGCAAACGACGTCTACGTATGTTATTTCTGTTCATCTATACTTATATCTTTATAGTTCTAGTCTATATAGCATGGATTCGAATTCGGATACGAGTAAGATATGGGGACACTTATATATATATACATATATATATATATATATATATATATATATATATATATATATAATCATTGCAACAATATATTCAACAAAAACCTTAGCTTTTCAAGAATTTTTTAGCGTATTTATTAAATTTCAGCAAAGAACTTAATTATTTTAGCACAACTTAGATAACACATCATTTCAAGTCGCAACACTTTATTTCTAAACTTAGAATTAAACAAGACATATAGACTGAATCTAGTACACCTATTCTTTTATTATACAAACTTAAAAACTTTGCAGATGACGCAGGCCACTACGGCTGCGGCTGCGCAGACTGCTACTTCGGCTCCGACTCCGCATGCCACTCATCCAGGTTCTTCTGCGCAGGCTATTTATTCGACTCCAGCACCATATGCCACTCCTAGTCCTGCCCCCATCAGTACTCTAGTTTTGTCGTCTCAGGGCTGCACCAAGGAGCAGATGCGTCAGATTTCTCAGATATTTCGAGATGGAGCATCAAGATCGAGCCGGTAGTGATTTATTTATATTTTTTTATTTTTGTAGGATGACTGTACTTTATTTGATACATGTATATTTTGAATATCGATTGTTGTATACGTTGATTATAATCCTGATTTTAGATTGAATTTGTATTATGTTTGTTTATTTCATTATATATTATGCATGGGATGCTATTGATTAATATTTTTGTCCCGATATATATTATTGTGTACACGGCGACAAGAAAATGGGGAAAGTATTTTAAAAAAAATTAGTTGCCTCTACGGTTGTTACCGGAGGGGCCAACATATGCCCCTACGGTTTAACCGTAAGGGAATAATGTCAGAAAAAATATGACATTATGCCTCTACGGTTTATTCCATAGGGACATATGGTTAGCTCTACGGTTACAACTGTTGGGGCAAAAAATATAAATATTCTTTAAAAAATATATAAAATATTAAACTTTGATCCCTACGGTTTAATCCGTAGAGGCATAGACTTGCCCCTACAGTTTCTCCTGTAGGGGAAAGATATTAGTATTTTTTAAAAATAAATTTAAAAAAAACTGCCACTACGTTTAACAGCGTAGGGGTGTAGGGACAGTTACCCCTACAATGTACACTATAGAGGCAAAGTTTTCTCCTTAGGGGGAAGAACTTGTCCCCACACCGTTTCGACCTACGGTCGATATTTTTACCCCTACGGTGGGAACCGTAGGGACGGTGATTTGATCCTGCGGTCCTAACCGTAGGGGCATCGCTAGATTGTGGTAACGAGTATCTCATATTAAACAAACCCAACTGGTTCTAGGTCAAGGAATGTCCCCTGAAGGCTTTCAATGCATCAATTAAATGTGTTACTATGGTTGAACATCGGAAAGAACAATTAAATATACAATGGCCTCAAAAAGAAAGCAACTGCTTTTTAAACATTCAGATGTGCAAACCAACTGCTTAAATGCAAAAAAAGTAAAAGCAAACACTTAAGCATGTACTTTTAGTATCAATGTATAACTATTTATATGCATACGAGAGTGGTGTTTATCACCTCTTGGCATAGCTCCAAAGCAAGCCTGCCTCCAGCAGCAGCCTCTTCATGGTTATCTTTTATATCCATATTGATTATCAGCACAGGTTTCATCAATGTATGCTCACGGCTATTCAAATCTGCAGAGGTTGCATTGCTGTTAGAACATGTATAGGCCTTTATGCACAACAACATATAGAACTGGAAAGATATTGCAAATTGAGACGGTCAGATGCGCAACGCCCAAAGTTTGTTAAAGTGCTAGTTTCCAATCATGTTAGAAAATAAATTGTTTGATTTCGAGATGTGGATGAAGTATATATCTACTAGAACCCTGATGCCATTAAATGCACAGGAAGAAAGAAAAAGAACAAAGCTTAAAAATATTAGAAAAAAAGGATCTAGGGAGTGGAGGGGGAGCATACAGGTCGGGGTACTTGCGGCGGAGGTCGTCGAACATGTGCTTGTAAGGGGTGCCGCACTCAGGGATGGCCCCGGCAGCTTCATGGTGGGCCCCCGTGCCTTACGAGGCCACGTCGAAGCCGTGCCTCTTCAGCAGGGAGTGGGCCTCCATGCTCCTGTTCTGGTTCGACGAGCATACCATCGCGTACCGAAGCTTTGGGGCTGCTGCTGGACCTCCTCCTCCTCCTCCTTCCCTCATTCTCGCTCTCTAGGGTTTTCTTGATGGAGCGGGAAGGAGGAGGACGAGGAGGAGGGTCGGGGGCTCAAATGCTGGAACGGGTTCATACTATGGGCCCGCTTGGCCCAAGTTCAAAAATGTGTGTGTGATTTTTCCCCATGGGGTTAATTACCTGGTGATATCATAGTGTTTCGCATTTTCTTTTGCAGATCCTTATATATTTTTTTCCAAGCACATAAATACCATACAGTTTTCCATTGATTAGCACGCTTTGATTCCTCATGTCAATTGAACCTCCTTTAGAATATTCCGAATTAAATTCTCACATTCATCTCGTGGAATAACGGATCATCTAAACAAAAGATAATGAAAACGGCTTATAATGAATAAACCGAGCAAAAATAGACACGGCGGTTAAAAAAATGACGTGGTAAAGTGCTAACAAGGAATACTTTAGATTATTAAAATGTTTAGAAGAACGCTATAAGGTATTAAAATGCAAAAGCATTGAGGTATTTAAGGGTGCTAAATAGATCGGGTCGGGGCATAATCTGGTCGGGTCACCTTTGGCTTGGCTAAAGTCGGGTTCGGATCGACCCGATCCATTTAATATTCGGGTTGGCTTTTTAAGACCCATACTGATGAGGCTCAATACTGGTGATTCCCCAGATCATGACACGTGGCAGATGACGTGTCCCAGAGCTTACGGGAAGGGATCGAGAACGGTACAGTGGAAGCATACCCCGAGCCTTCGACCCGAGGAAATTCCCGACCTTCTGTGGCCTTCCAGACTGTCCCTACAATCACCTTACAAACAACCATCGGCTTGCTTCGGAGCCCTCCCGCACGCTGAGTTCCCTCAGCCCTCCAGCTCGCCTCCGAGCTCTGGCATATCCAAGATGTCTCGGCCTCCCGCTTGTTCCCGAGCCTCCCTCCGAGCTTAGCTTTCTCGATCTCACCGACCGACCCACGGCATCGATCACAGGCGTCTCCGCCACGGCTCCGCAAATCTCGCCAGGTGCGAGATATCCGCCGCCAATGATCCCGCGTTCCACGCCATCACGATCCCCCATTAACGAGCATATCTTGTCGTTAATGGGGAATCCCGCCTACCACGCGGGCATAACGCCAGGGGCGTAACGGCCGTCGTGAATCTCGCGCCCGCCTGCCCATAGCTGCCACTATATAAACCCATCTCTCAGATGACTCAGGTAAGCCAATTGGACCCCAATAGGCCGTTACTCTGCCAAAATACCTCGTCTAACTTAATCGTCGGAGGGTTCTCGGTGGCACAACCATCCCGGGACTTCCTTGCAGTTAGCTCGGCCTCAACCACATAAAACCCATTGAGATCCACACGTTTCAGGAGGCAACCCTCCAAACTCAATCCCATTCATCCATCAGTGCTCGCTGCAGATCAACGGAAGGTAACATCAGAAGGAGATCCAGAGATCCATCAGTTGGCGCCGTCTGTGGGAAGGCTAGTTCCACTCAATTAAAGTGTTAGTTGTATGTATGCCCTAGGGGCCATTATTGTACATGTGATGTATATTATAGTGGATGCTTGGACATATATAGAGAGGACTTTCTTGGTTGACATGATAGTATGCTATCTGGTTGCTCTTTATCTTAACATGTATACTTTTCTCTTTATACTGTCTTATGGTTACATGTTGGTAAAGCCCTTAGATGCGTACTTGACTACCAGGATTGTGATGCAGATCATACTAGTGGGGCCATGGTAGTCCATAAGTTCATCCTTTAATGTTCCTAGTCGTGGGTGTATCGAGACGGGGCATTGATATACCAGAGTAGACTAGCGTAAACGCTTCTCGACCCATGAGATGGGCGATGGATGATTCCATATCCATTGGTGTTTGACATCAGAGATGGTATATGGGTGCTCAGTGGAGACTGGGTACACTGGACGGACTCGCCGAGAACTCCTAGATGGTATTATACTTCACGTCAGATAGCAGTTCTCTGGTGACACTGGTGCAGGTTGGTCTGTTGACCCGAGATCGTCATAGAGTCTTGTGTGATTCCCACTGTGCTTTGATTTCCACCTTACCACGTTCAAGAAGACGTGCAAAACGGTAGTTTTTGGGTACAGTCCCGAGTCACACGGAGGCAATGAGCGATAGGAGGGGTTTTGTTTCTCCCGGTATTGTGGATTGATATTGCGCTGTGCTCGATTGGCCATAACAGGGAAGTCCCTGGCCATGGCTGGTTTAGAGATTTACTGGTAAGTGTTATCAGTAGTTTCTTGACCCGTTATGAGCCTCATATCAACAAGAATTATCGGTTATTGGGGTCTGACGTTTACCACCCGTAGACTGGATATGCGACATATCAGACGAGGAGACCGAACTATACGGTAGTGTTACTGACAGACTTTACAGCAGCTAGAGCGGGCTTGCTTATTGATCTTCTGATCGCTCAATACCCGGGTAGCCGTTACTTCCAGCTAGTACCGCTGACGGCTTGTGGGTACTTGATGTGATCATCACCTACTGCCGGCATATTGACGAGTCTTTAGAGTCCTACATAGAGGTTTTACTGGCTTAGGCAAAATGAAGTAAGAGCATATATGTGATATGTGGGGGACCGAGAATAATGCGAGTATGAGATACCTGTAAGTCCATGCTATCTCTCCCGGTACTTTCGGGCATGCGGAATTTAGTGAAAAACAATTTTCTAGAGGTGGTAACATGGACTTAAAACCGGATCTTTGTTAAACATCTAACTAACAACCTAACTAGGAGTTGTTAACTACTCGGTTAGGGGGTTATACCTTTCTTTCTTGAACTCCTTCGTCTTCAAACCTCGATGGTTGTCCGGATCGGCTTCACCCCGTCGTCTCCTTGCGCCGAAGATCGATCCACCTGAAAGCTTCTACCTTTGGCTTCTTCTTCGAACTTTGAAGAAACCAGTTCTTCTTCTTCGAACTTTGAAGAAACTAGTTCACTTGGTTTGCTAAACCTTGTGAACTAGAGTGAGTAGAGGAGAGTGTGTTGGGATTTTTCTCTATGGTTCTTGCTTCTCAACACATGAGACAAGTGAACCATAGACTAGAGAGAGGGAGAGCAAGAGGAAGAATATGAGAGCTCAAGAACACAAGAGAGAGAAAGGAAATGAAAGAATGAGCAAGACTTTTCTCTCTTGGCTCTCATAATCCAAAACCATCATAACCAATAATAGCAATCAAGTATTAGTGATGGTTTAAGTTACAATAGCCATATCATTTCATGCACTCATTTTGCACAAGAGAACAAGCAAGCAAAAGTCTTTGCTATGAAATGATAGCCATTGTCATCATGATGGTCAACTAGTCCAACCTAGTCAACCGGTCAACAAAGTCAACAAGTCAACAAAGTCAACCCCTCAACAACCATGTCACTATAATACTTAATTAATATTATTATTAATTACATATCATATTCTCATTAGGGTTGAGCAAAAAAGTCAATGGTCAACAGTCAACAGTCAACAACCCTAATGAGAATCCTCTGCCTCTGTCTCTCTGTCAACTGTGCATACACACCCGCATCCGCATTCCGAGGAACACGAATACATACTGGATAAAACCAATCCCAAAACGTACACTAGGATCTGGCTTAAACCAAAGCCCGCTAGTGTTAACTGTCCGGACACTGTACGTGCACAAGTGCACGGATGTGACCGAACCCTGTCGCAAAACCATGCGACCTCTACTCTTTTGCCTAAAGGCAAATAGCTTTCTGTGTGGGACTCTAAAGACTCGACACTATGCTGGCAGTGGGTTTAACCACAGACCGCTAGCGGCACTAGCTGTGCGTAACGGTCCCCAGGTAGATGCCGACAAGAAGACTGACGAGGTGAAACCCATCTGAACTCCTACTGAGCCTGAATATGACAGTCTCCGTACAGTCCGGTCTGTTCGTCTGATACATCGCATGGCGGGCCTAGGGGGCGGTAAACGTCAGTCCCCTAATAGCGGTACAAGTCGTGTCGGAGTGAAGCCCAAAACACCCTGAGATAACACTGGAAGCCTACCAGTATATCTCGATTGCCCTGGCCAGGGACTACTCATGTAATGGCTCTCCTAGACACAGCGCGATGTCAACCCCCAATACCGGGAGAGACGAATCCTGTCTAACCGTCACTGCCTCCAAGTGCTTCGGGACTGTACCCAACTACTACCTGTTTGCACGACTCCTTTGAGCCGTGGTAGGGTAGTAATCAAAGTATAGTGGGAACACACTCGAGGCGAAGTGACAGTGTCAAGTTAGCGGACTAAGCTGCACTCATGTCACCTGGGAACTGATAACTGACGATAGGTATAATACCAACCGGTCAGTTCCTGACGAGTCCTATCCAGTGTACTCGTAACCCAACGAGCACCTACATACTATCTCCAGTACGACGTACTGATGGCTGTGGGACAGACCATCTCCCACTCTGGGATGAGAAGCGCATGCGCTAGTCTACTCCGGAGTATCGATGCTCTGTCTCGATAGTCCTGCGACTAAGGACCTGCATAAGGATGTGCTTATAGATTACCCAGCCCCCACTAGTGTGACAGCCATCACAACGCTGGTAATCAAGCAAAGATCCTAAGGGCTCCACTAATGTGTATAGGTGATATACTAAACTAAACACATGTACACATTGAAGTAGAAACAAACCAAGTAGCATACTACTATTTTGAGCAAGATTGTATATACAAGGTGAATATCCCAAGCTTCCATTAAGTAATATACAAACTAGTATGATACAGTAATTGTCTCTAGGGCATATACACTAACAATCTCCTACTTGCACTAAGGCCATGTACGGGCGTATCGAAGACCTATCATCTCGATCAGCCGCTCGAACTGAGTCTGGGGCAAGGCCTTGGTGAATGGATCTGCAGTGTTATCTTCTGAAGCGACCCTCCGAACCTTGATCTCCTGGCGATCCACGATCTCCCTGATTAGGTGATACCGCCTCAAGATGTGTCTGGATCTCTGATGGGACCTGGGTTCCTTCGCTAAAGGTATAGCCCCGTTGTTGTCTCAATACAGAGGTATTGGATCAACAATGGACGGAACCACCTGAAGTTCTTTCAAGAACTTCCTCATCCAGACAGCTTCTTTTGCGGCAGCAGATGCAGCGATATATTCCGCTTCCATCGTCGAGTCTGCAACGGTTTCCTGTTTGGAACTCTTCCAACATACCGCCCCTCCATTGAGGGTAAAGACAAAACCCGACATGGACTTGGAATCATCCTTGTCACTCTGGAAGCTGGAGTCAGCAAAGGCCTCGATCTGGAGGTCTTTTCCGCCATACACCAAGAACATCTCCTTAGTCCTTCTCAGGTACTTGAGAATGTTCTTTACCGCTATCCAGTGTTTCTCCCCAGGGTTTGACTGATACCGGCTTACCACACTCAGTGCATAAGCTACATCCGGTCTGGTACACAACATCGCATACATTATAGAGCCTACCGCAGAAGCGTAGAGTATAATAGACATACGATCCCTCTCCAAATCAGTCTTGGGAGACATCTCTTTAGAGAGGGTGATCCCGTGACAAGCCGGTAGATTACCGCGCTTGGAATCTTCCATACTGAATCTTTTCAGTATGGTGTCGATGTACTTGGACTGTGAAAGTCCTAATATCCTCTTGGATCTATCACGATGGATCCGGATCCCCAGGATGTATGAGGCATCACCCAGGTCTTTCATGGAGAACCTGTGTGACAAGAACCCCTTGACAGATTGTAGCATAGGAATGTCATTTCCTATTAAGAGAATGCCATCCACGTATAAAACGAGGAATACTACAGTTCTCGCTACAAATCTACTATAGATGCATGGTTCATCTGGATTTTTGATAAAGCCAAATTCCTTGACTGTCTCATCAAAACAGATGTTCCAACTCCGCGATGCCTGCTTTAGTCCATAGATGGACTTAAGCAACTTGCACACCTTTCCGCTGCTCCCACTCTGAATGAAACCCTCTGGCTGGTCCATATAGACACACTACTCTAAATTTCCATTTAGAAAAGCGGTCTTTACGTCCATCTGCCAAATCTCATAATCGTGGAAGGCAGCAATGACAAGAAGGATCCGAATGGATTTCAGCATAGCTACTGGAGAAAAGGTCTCGTCATAGTCCAAACCAGATCTTTGACAAAAACCCTTTGCAACCAGTCTAGCTTTATAGGTCTCAACCTGTCCATCTACACCAATCTTCCTTTTGAAGATCCACTTGCATCCTACGGGTTTTACCCCGTCTGGAGCAATGTCCAACGTCCATACTTTGTTGGTGTACATGGACTCCGTTTCGGTCCGCATTGCATCCAGTCATTTTACCGAGTCAATGCTCTGAACGGCCTGCTGGAAGCTAGTAGGCTCATCATAATCTATGATGCAATCCTCTCTGTCCCCGTCTATGAGAAAACCGTAGTATCTCTCGGGCGGATGAGACTGCCTACTACTCCTGCGGAGCGGCGTAGGAATGTTCTGTTCTTTTGAACCCTCTGGTTCCACTAAGCTTTCAGTAATAGCTCGTGGTTCTGGAATTTCTTCCAGTTCTACTGTGCTCCCACTTATCTGGTTTTCCAAAAACTCAGTTTCCAAGAAGTAGGCATGACAAGAAACAAAAACCTTTTGTTCCTCTTCGCAGTAGAAGAAATATCCCTTGGAGTTCTTTGGATATCCCACGAACTTACACTGTACTGAGCGTGCCTCGAGCTTTTCCGCATGCTGTTTTTTGACAAAAGCTGGACATCCCCATGTCTTAATGTGATTAAGATAGGGTCTCTTCCCACACCACATCTCATATGGTATAGTAGGCACAGTCTTAGTTGGAACTCGGTTCAAAAGGTATGCAGCTGATTCTAGCGCATACCCCCAGAATGATCGCGGTAACTCAGCGTTACTCATTATGGACCGTACCATATCCAATAGGGTTCGGTTCCGTCTCTCCGATACACCGTTATGTTGCGGAGTGTATGGAGGAGTAAGCTGAGAGAGAATTCCGTTCTCTTTTAAATAGTCCAGGAACTCGGCACTCAAGTATTCACCACCTCGATCCGATCTTAGAATCTTGATACTTTTGCCTGTTTGTTTTTCTACTTCATTCTTATATTCCTGGAATTTTCCAAAGGCTTCGGACTTATGTTTCATTAAGAAGACATAACCGTACCTTGAAAATTCATCCGTAAAAGTAATGAAGTAAGAATAACCGCTTCGCGCATGTGTAGACATTGGACCGCACACGTCGCTGTGTACGAGTCCCAAGAGCTCGCTCGCTCTTACTCCGTGTCCAGTGAACGGAGTCTTTGTCATCTTTCTTTTGAGACAGGATTGACAAGTGGCATACGATTGATATTCGAACGGATTCAAATATCCTTCTGTATATAACTTTGTCAACCTTCTCTCATTGATGTGACCCAGTCTACAATGCCATAAGAAAGTCTGATTTATTTCCGGAGACTTTCTTTTGTGTGTATTCTGGACATTGAAAATCTGTGGTTGGTTTAATACGTATATACCATTGCTCAATGTACCTGACCCAATCAGAACTTGATTAAGGTGAATGTTTACAACATTGCTTACAAACACAAATTCATAACCTTCTTTAGAAACCAAAGATACAGAAATGATATTACAAGTTACGTTGGGTACAAAAAAGCAATTACGCAAAAGCAAAACATGTCCATCTGACATTCCCAGGTGATAGTCCCTCACGGCCTTAGTATCCATGCTAGCTCCGTTTGCAACTTTGAGGGTCATGTCACCTGCCTTCAAAACCCTACGGTTTCTCAACGCCTGCAAAGAATTACAGATATGAGATCCTGATCCGGTATCCAAAACCCAGGAAGTAGAGTTTATTGAAAGACAGTTTTCAATAACATACACACCTGAAGCTGAAGCCGCAACCTGCTTCAGATCCTGTGTTCTGGCCTTCCAAGCCCTGTAATCATTTTTCCAGTGTCCCTTCTTATGACAATAGAAGCATTCTTCCTTATCCACAAGCTTTCCTACTTTCTTTGTTGCTTTTGCCTTTCCCTTCGTATCCACTTTACTAACACCGCCCCTTGGTTTGGCGGGGGCTTTCTTCTTCTTTCCCTTGGCTTTCGCCTTGGACCTAGAAGAGGAAGATCCTCCTGCAAACAAAGTGGATGTTTCCCTACCTTTCTGTAGGGTGCCCTCTGCGCTCCTCAGCATGTTGAGGAGTTCTGAAAGTTCAACTTGTTTTTCTTGTAAGTTGAAGTTCAGGATAAACTGGGCGTAAGTGGAAGGAAGGGACTGGAGAATCAAGTCCGTATAGAGCTCATTCTCCAACGTGGTCCCAAGGTCCGCGAGCTCTTCTATATAGCCAATCATCTTAAGCACGTATTCCGCTACCGATGATCCGACGGCCAACCTTGCCGAAAATAACTTTTTTGACACTTCGTATCTTGCGATACGAGATTGCTCTCCATACAGTTCTTTTGTATGAAGAAATATGGATTCAAGGTCCATATTCTCGTGCCTCCTCTGATGTTCGTTGTCCATAGAGGCAAGCACGAGGCATTTGGCCTTCGCGCAATCGATCTCCCAAGTCTTACGGATTTCCTTATCCGCGACGCTGGAGGTGGGACCTGGGACAAGGAGAGCTTTGGTGGTAAGAAGATACCCCAGCTTGTCGTAAGTGATTGCCATTTTGACATTCCTGAGCCAATCTTTGTAGTTTGGCCCTATCAGTATGTTTTTATCTAGAAGTAACTTAAGTCCAGTCATGTCGATTGGTCGCTGCAATTAGGAGAGAGAGAAGAAACACTCAGCATGATGCTCTTGCAAGTTTTGAATGGTTTTTAGTTTGTCTAAACAGGATGGCTCCCACTGTTTCTCGAATCCCTCCTCAAACCAAAAAGGAAGAATTAGTCAGGATCAATCTCACCGTACAATACTTGCTTAACCGTTCAGCCAGGCTAGTGTCGGTACTTTGAGGGAGGTTTTCCAACGCTTTCGCGAAGTTCCTTAATTTAAGAACCTCTTTTCCCTGGGGGCGTAGCCCCGCTAACACCTTTGTAGACACCTACTAGGTTTATAGCATTGATCGTTAAGTGAGAAATTTCCCGAGGAGTAGCATATACTCACAGTAGGATCGGGATCCAAATATCATTGCACGACGAAACTGAAGGAATCCTACCAGAATCATCACACTCCAAATGGTATGCAACACTAGCAAGTTTCAGTTCTTTTGAAACTCCCGATGTGGATTTTTGCCCCATGCTCTTATGACCTTGACTTTGGCCAACAAATCATAAGTCACATGTCAAGTTCTACCCGTCGTTCTCCAGGTTAATTTGAATCCACCCGTACCTACCCTTGACTTTGGCCAACAAGGCAGTACGACTGTTCCAAACCAACGCATCTATCTATGCTGCACATAAATACCCAATAGCTACCAATCACTATGCCTTGACTTTGGCCAACAAACATAGCTTGAATACTATTGACTATCCATATGAAACGACGGAGGGCTACGAATGGTTTTGGCGAAACCGTGAACGTAGTGAACTTGATATAATCGATGGAACGAGATAGCTTTTAAAAGGAGTGGCTCAAGCTCCGCATTTAAAAGTTGGTTTTGAAAAGAACCGAGTGGTTTTTCGAAAGTGTTCCAACGACTTTTACTTGGTTTATTTTTCTTGCATTAGTTCTTTTAATGCGTGATATTCTTGCATTAGTTCTTTTAATGCGTCCCATCATTTAATCCTACCATTGCAGAAAACAACCAAAATATGACGTACGCTTATGCCATTCGCATTCGCCACGGGGCCCCGTCATTACCCGTTAGGTTACTTAACTAACGACAGAGCGGGGGCTGGGCTAGCGCGGCTGTAAAACATACGCAACGCCTAAATAATATCATATATAGATATACATTGCAATGATAGCCATTTCAGATCATAGATGAACACATTGGATATATTAGGAATCCGCAATTCGTACGAGCCTGTAACGAAAAGCAGATTACACGGTCGCGGTGAATAGCCAATACCACACCCAAGACCCCTACGGGTGCGGCAAACTACCCGCCAAGTATCCGAAGCGAAGCAACCTCCCTCAACTCCGTGAGTAGGCCACTCGGCACTTCGGGATACCCGGTAGTTTGTGCACCCCCTCCATGGGTCTATCCTAGGAGTAAAACAGTAAAAAGAAATTATACAATGACGGCTACAACCCCGACCCGGTTGTGCGGCCATATAAATAATTATTACGTCAATTTACAAATTTACATGAATTGAAAGAAAAGAAAACTCTCGTCTCACAACCCCCGGCTATTCACCCGCGACAATCCAATGAATTCATATACACAAACCAATAACATTACAGATCACAGATTTGAATAACTCCCACTAATCGACATATAGCGATTAACAGACGTTCAATACAAATATCACATCACAGATAAAAACCCGTCAGCTTAAATCTTTAGAAACTCGATCGAAATACGGTTTTTAAAGCCCCAAAAGTAAATTTTTCTTTTGGAAAAGTTGGGCTGAAAAAACATATACCAAAATTCCCAAAATACCCCACTGAACAAACTGCAACCAAAATTTCCCACGGCCGAGTCAACTCGGCCGCGGAACCGCGGCGGGAGCACGCTCCCGCCGCGTTTCCGCGGTGCTTTGATCGGATCAGCGGATGAAATTTTTGTAGTTTGCTATAAAAACCCTGAGACGAATTTTAAAGTATGATTTATCATTTTTGGAACAGAGGAAAAATTCGACAGCAAGCATGAATTCCGGGTTCATTTCGGGACTTTTTCTCCGATCGAATTTCTAGCTACTATGCTAACATGTTAGATAGAGTTTAACCTGGCTCTGATACCACTGTAAGTCCATGCTATCTCTCCTGGTACTTTCGGGCATGCGGAATTTGGTGAAAAACAATTTTCTAGAGGCGGTAACATGGACTTAAAACCGGATCTTTGTTAAACATTTAACTAACAACCTAACTAGGAGTTGTTAACTACTCGGTTAGGGGGTTATACCTTTCTTTCTTGAACTCCTTCTTCTTCAAACCTCGATGGTTGTCCGGATCGGCTTCACCCCGTTGTCTCCTTGCGCTGAAGATCGATCCACCTGAAAGCTTCTACCTTTAGCTTCTTCTTCGAACTTTGAAGAAACCAGTTCTTCTTCTTCGAACTTTGAAGAAACTAGTTCACTCGGTTTGCTAAACCTTGTGAACTAGAGTGAGTAGAGGAGAGTGTGTTGGGATTTTTCTCTATGGTTCTTGCTTCTCAACACATGAGACAAGTGAACCATAGACTAGAGAGAGGGAGAGCAAGAGGAAGAAGATTAGAGCTCAAGAACACAAGAGAGAGAAAGGAAATGAAAGAATGAGCAAGACTTTTCTCTCTTGGCTCTCATAATCCAAAACCATCATAACCAATAATAGCAATCAAGTATTAGTGATGGTTTAAGATACAATAGCCATATCATTTCATGCACTCATTTTGCCCAAGAGAACAAGCAAGCAAAAGTCTTTGCCATGAAATGATAGCCATTGTCATCATGATGGTCAACTAGTCCAACCTAGTCAACCGGTCAACAAAGTCAACAAGTCAACAAAGTCAACCCCTCAACAACCATGTCACTATAATACTTAATTAATATTATTGTTAATTACATATCATATTCTCATTAGGGTTGAGCAAAAAATTCAACAGTCAACAGTCAACAACCCTAATGGGAATCCTCTGCCTCTGTCAACTGTGCATACACACCCGAATCCGCGTTCCGAGGAACACGAATACATACTGGATAAAACCAATCCCAAAACGTACACTAGGATCCGGCTTAAACCAAAGCCCGCTAATGTTAACTGTCCGGACACTGTATGTGCACAAGTGCACGGATGTGACCTAACCCTGTCGCAAAACCATGCGACCTGTCGCAAAACCATGCGACCTCTACTCTTTTTCCTAAAGTCGAATAGCTTTCTGTGTGGGACTCTAAAGACTCGACACTACGCTGGCAGTGGGTTTAACCACAGACCGCAAGCGGCACTAGCTATGCGTAACGGTCCCCAGGTAGATGCCGACAAGAAGACCGATGAGGTGAAACCCATCTGAACTCCTACTGAGCCTGAATGTGACAGTCTCCGTACAGTCCGGTCTGTTCGTCTGATATATCGCATGGCGGGCCTAGGGGGCGGTAAACGTCAGTCCCCTAATAGCGGTACAAGTCGTGTCGGAGTGAAGCCCAAAACACCCTGAGATAACACTAGAAGCCTACCAGTATATCTCGATTGCCCTGGCCAGGGACTACTCGTGTAATGGCTCTCCTAGACACAGCGCGATGTTAACCCCCAATACCGGGAGAGACGAATCCTGTTTAACCGTCACTGCCTCCAAGTGCTTCGGGACTGTACCCAACTACTACCTGTTTGCACGACTCCTTTGAGCCGTGGTAGGGTAGTAATCAAAGTACAGTGGGAACACACTCGAGACGAAGTGACAGTGTCAAGTCAGCGGACTAAGCTGTACTCATGTCACCTGGGAACTGATAACTGACGATAGGTATAATACCAACCGGTCAGTTCCCAACGAGTCCTGTCCAGTGTACTCGTAACCCAATGAGCACCCGCATACTATCTCCAGTACGACGTACTGATGGCTGTGGGACAGACCATCTCCCACTATGGGATGAGAAGCGCATGCGCTAGTCTACTCCGGAGTATCGATGCCCTGTCTCGATAGTCCTGCGACTAGGGACCTGCATAAGGATGTGCTTATAGATTACCCAGCCCCCACTAGTGTGACTGCCATCACAACGCTGGTAATCAAGCAAAGATCCTAAGGGCTCCACTAATGTGCATACGTGATATACTAAAATAAACACATGTACACATTGAAGTAGAAACAAACCAAGTAGCATACTACTATTTTGAGCAAGATTGTATATACAAGGTGAATATCCCAAGCTTCCATTAAGTAATATACAAACTAGTATGATACAGTAATGGCCTCTAGGGCATATACACTAACAATACCGTATTCTATTTCCGCGATATTTGTATCGGACGGTTATATGTGATATAACCGGGTTATCGAATCAAGTGTTGATTCGATAAGTTGGTACATTTAATATTAGTTGGTTATATGTGATATAGCCGGATTATTAAATCAAGTGTTGATTTGATAATTTAGTGTATAATTGTATATTTGATATACTAATTTATATAAACTAATATTAGCTCACTTAAGCATTTATTATTCTCACATGTGCACACTTAATATATATGTGATATATATTAATTGTGTTTTATTTTATATCATGGTTGTTGATACACACTACATGAGTGTATGAGACTTACACCATACTAATTATAATGTAAGGTTTTAATATTTAAAGTAATTCCAAATTAGTGGATAATTAGCCACATGCATGAAGCTTTGAGAAGCTTGTGGATGTTTTGACTAAGTCCACTAGTTTTGTTTTACTTAAGATATTTATTAACCTAACCATTATAATTAAGCCATGGTTATGTCTCTACATGAGTTAGTATATGATACAAACCCACCCATGGTTATTTCTCTCACCTCATTAGTTCATTCTCATCTCTTGATCTCATCTTCTTCTTCCTTGAGCTAAAGCTTGCTAGGGTTTTTTAAAGAGAGAAAATATTGTGAGAAAAATAAAACTAAAGTGAGCTCACTTCCTACTTCATCACCCTCTACTAGATTAGCACTTTAGTATAGGGTGTTTGCTTCGCTAATCTCTCAATTAGTGAAGCGGTAGCTTGAGTTAGTGTCTTCTCGACGTAGATCATCTTCGGCCTCGAAAACTTCAAGCAAGATCGTTCTTTTCATCTTGAGAAGCCATGCAAGAGTCCGGGACTTGGATCGCAGCGAAGGGACTTCAAATCGGAGCTTTAGAAGCGAAGGACCAGTCTACAAAGGTTGTATTGCACAAACACTTAGATGTAAAGAAGTTTACTTTGTGTTTCGTATGATTCTCTAGTTATCGATTCTAGTTTAGGGTTCTTTAAAACGGCAAAATTTTAAAAATGGCATGGACGATGCCTCCCGAAACCTTGCTATCGTTCATAGGAACCCTATAGTGGTATCAGAGCCCAGCTAGAGAATTAGACGGATTGTGTTAAATAACGAAACCGAAACAACTCCGAAACTTGATGCATCAAAACCAAGTTTCTGTCGAATTTTAAATGAGCTCTAAAAATTTTTCAAACAAGTGCAGAATCATATTTGAGTGATTATAGGAACATGGAAGAAAATTGGGATCCTTTTCTCGGATTTTGACCGAGCACATGGGCGATTTTTCCGAGGTGGCCGGCCCCAGTGTGGCTTTTTGGTCCCAAATTTTTTCCATGTTCTGTGCTCTGGGTTTTGGTATTTCAGGTATTGTTTGATTTTGCTACTTTTTCATGTGATGATTAACTTACTGCAATGGCAACTCGGAGTATTTCGTAGCGTAATTCTAACTATTTTCGGGTTAATTTAGACGGTGTTAAAAAGTTCGAACGGATATCAAATACCCACTTTTTCCCTTGCCGGAAAATTTTCCAAGTGTTGGATTTTTTCCGTAGTTAAAAAGCATTCAAACATCATGCAAGTTATGCGATGGACCCTCTAGAAGAACAAAACCTTATCTCGATTATTTGACCGTCAGAACCGCCACTAAACCCTCGGGTTTGTGGTGGTTCAGCGGTGCCACATATGAGGCATTGGTTGACCTTTCTACGGTTGGTCCATTGGTACTGTGGCATGTGCTGAATAATTTTAAACTACGCTCAAGAGTTGAGCTTTCTGGGTAATTGTGGGTGTTTGTTGATTCGATCGGAATGTTTAACATCGTCTATTTTTTCTGTGACCGTAAGTGTAATATATGGTGTATCGCCGGTTTCGTTGCTATATATCAACGACAATTGGGATACGCATATTTACTTACGTTGATGACATGTGATGTTATGTGTTGTTGCATATGTTATATTGGATCGTCGTGTTTTGAATAGCCGGGGGTTTTATGTGAGATGAGAGTTTTTATTTTCATTCATGTAAAATTTAATGTATGTAATATTCTTTTATTGGGGCACTTCCGGGTTGAGGATGATATCACTATTGTTGTATATTATTTACTTTTCCGCATTAATATAGACCCAAGGAGGAGAGTATAAGTAACCGGGTTCTAGAGTCCAGTGGGAGACCAACTCGAGGAGTCGAGTCCGGGTCTCCTAACTCTAGAATTAGTAGGGTTGCTTGACGCTCTCGTAGGGGTCTAGGGATATGGGTTTGGCCATTCATCGCGACCATGGAATCCGTGTTTTATACAGGCTCAAAATAAAACACGGACCTCCTACTATATTCAATATTTCATATGTTTCTTCTGCTGCTCTGTGATGTGATCACTGTGGATTCTGAGATGAACGGATATACATTATATATGAGATATATAGTAGACGTTGCTTATGTTTTGCACCCGCGCTAGTCCCGTCCCGGTATACCGTTAGTTAAGTAACCTAACGGTGCATAACGGAACATTGTGGCGAATGCAGATGGCATAAGCGTACGTTGTATTTTCGTTTCATTTTATGTGATGCTTAGGAAACTTAAATGATGGGACTTCATTAATATGATTAATGAAAGAAAAAGAAACCTAAAAGATGTTGTAGAATCAAATTTTCAAAAAGGGTAGCTACAGTTATTGCTTTGCATAGTGATATATGTGATATATCCCGCACCTTATTCGATAAGGAAAGAGCCGAGATCCCTTCACCGGGAGTGACCTCTTTAGCAATAGCCGACAGATGCTACAACACTCGGTTTGTCTTTTGATTGTTTTTAGAGTTTCTTGCTTTGCATAGTGATATATGTGATATATCCCGCACCTTATTTGATGAGGAAAGAGCCGAGATCCCTTCACCGGGAGTGACCTCTTTAGCAAAACTAGTGAAAACCTCAAAAACACTCTTTTTCAAAATCCACTCGATTCTACAATGATATCAAGTTCATTACGTAAAAGGTTTTCAGAAAAACCTGTCGTAGCCCTCCGTCATTTCAGATAAGTCCTATTTAGTATTCGTGCTGTGTTTGTTGGCCTTTATCAAGACGTAGTGTGCGGTAGCTGAATGGTGCTTATCTGCTTATGCATATGATGCAGATTGGATTAGGGTAGTCGTACGACCTTGTTGGCCTTTGTCAAGGGTCGTGCATGTGGGTTTGATTCAATCAGGAAATGATGGGTTGAACTTGACTAACATTTTATGATTTGTTGGCCTTTGTCAAGGTTATAGGGGGCTAGGGGCAAAACATATCGGGAATTTCAAGTGTTGAAATTTGCAATGAGATTGCATACCTTCTATGAGATAGTTGGATCCCGATACCCACCGCGAGTAAGAGTTACTCCTGGGAGAGTTTTACACAGAACAATTAGCCGATCAAGTAGGAGTCTAGAAAGGTGTCAACGGGGTTATGCCTCTGGGAAAACGAGGTTTATTTTAATTAGGTCCGTGCGAAAGCACGGGGAACCTCCCTCAAAGTACTGGCACTGGCCTGGCTGAAAGATTGGCGAAATTGTAGGGTGTAATTAATCCCGGCTAGTCTTTCCTTTTAAGGTTTGAAGGAAGATTTGATAAAAACAATGAGAGCCATCCTGATTAGATAAAATAATAACCAATCTGATCTTGTAAAAGCATACGCTAAAGTGTTTTCTTCACTCTCTCTCCAGGTAGCGACCATGTCACGTCTTAATCAAGATAATAATATGGATGTATTGACCGAACCCGCATGTTATACTGTGCCGGGGAACGTTGGTTCCGTTCTTTCTTATAAGAGTTATAAGACTGAACAGGATATAGAGGAATGCCAGGATTCCCCTACCACCCGATTGAAGAAAGTACACGATGATGCGTTTTCTTCGGGTGTGTTCATTACAAAGAACTGTTTCTCCCTTTGCTCTACATCCTGGGTATTGGATACCAGGTCAGGATTCCATATATGTAATCTGTTACATGGGCTAAGGAAAGGTAGAGAATTGGGAGAAGGTGATAAAGACATAAGGGTTGGAAATGGTGCAATTGTTGCAGCTAAATCCGTCGGGGAATATCACCTTGTATTACCAAGTGGTAATACATTGATTCTGAACGAATGCTATTACATGCCGAACCTGATATGCAACATTATATTAGTTTCTTTATTAAGTAAAGAGGGATATAATTTTGTATTACAGGATAATTTTATGAACATTTTCCTGAACCAAAAGTTGGTTGGATCAGGCACGTTGTGCAATGGCATTTATGTTCTAAATCAATCAACAGTTCTGAGCATAACAAACACACATAAGAGGAAGAGTTCAGAGATGAAAGAATCCTTCTTGTGGCATTGTAGACTAAGTCATATAAACGTGACACGACTCGCTAAGTTACATAAATATGGTTATTTGAATTCATTCGAATTCTCATCTTATGACACTTTCCAGTCCTGTCCCAAAGGCAAAATGACCAAGACTCCATTTAGTGGACACGGAGAAAGAGTTACCGAACTCTTGAGACTGATACATAGTGATGTATGCAGTCCCATGTCTACACATGCCAGGGATGGTTTCTCATATTTCATTACATTCACTGATGATCTCTCAAGATTCGGACATGTGTTCCTGATGAAACACAAGTCTGAAACTTTTGAGAAATTCAAAGAAAATAAATCTGAAGTCGAGAACCAAACGGGTAAAAGTATTAAAATCCTTCGATCTGATCGAGGAGGTGAATACTTGAGCACGGAGTTCCTGGACTTTCTAAAAGAGAATGGGATTCTCTCTCAACCTACTCCTCCGTATACACCACAACACAACGGTGTATCGGAGCGGAGGAATCGCACCCTGTTAGATATGGTGCTCTCTATCATTAGCACTGCTGAGTTACCTATTTCCTTTTGGGGTTATGCGCTTGAGACAGCAACATACCTATTGAATCAAGTTCCATCTAAATCTGTACCCACCAGACCATATGAGATATGGAGTGGGAAGAGACCATGTCTTAAACGAGTTAAGATATGGGGTTGTCCGACCTATGTCAAAAAGCAAAATCCGGACAAACTCGAGGCACAGTCAGTTCTATGCAAGTTTGTAGGATATCCCAAACATTCACATGGATATCTTTTCTACCATGGCGAGGCACAAAAGGTGTTTGTTTCTCGACATGCCACCTTTTTAGAAAAGAAATTTCTTGCAAAAGAAATTAGTGGCGACGAGGTAGAGCTGGAAGAAGTTCAAGCAGCACAAACTGCAATTGAAGATTTAGTGGAACCAGAGGATTCGGTAGTTCCAAACGAACCCCAGCCTCTCCGCCAATCTAGTAGGGTTCCTCGTCTACCTGAGAGATACTACGGTTTTCTCATTGATGGTGGAAGCGAAGATTGCATCATGGAGGATGATGACCCAACTAGTTTTGAGCAGGCCATCACGAGTGTGGACTCTGTGAAATGGCTAGATGCAATGCGGTCCGAGATGGAATCCATGTACACCAACAAAGTATGGACTTTGGAAGATGCTCCTGAAGGGGTAAAACCTATTAGGAGCAAGTGGATCTTCAAGAAAAAACTTGGTGTAGATGGGAAAGTGGAGACTTTCAAAGCTAGACTTATTGCAAAACGTTTTCGTCAACGACCGGGTGTGGATTATGACGAAACCTTTTCTCCAGTGGCTATGCTTAAAAGCCATCCGGATCATGCTTGCCATCGTTGCATACCATGACTACGAAATCTGGCAAATGGATGTTAAGACCACCTTTCTAAATGGTGATTTGGAAGAGTGCATGTACATGACTCAGCCAAAGGGTTTCATAGACAGTGGGAGTAGCGGAAAGGTGTGCAAGCTGCTCAAATCCATCTACGGGTTAAAGCAAGCATCACGGAGTTGGAACATCTGTTTTGATGTCATTATCAAAGAGTTTGATTTCGTCAAAAACGTAGATGAACCTTGTATATACAAGAAGGTGGCAGAGAGTAAGGCTGTCTTCCTCGTATTGTACGTGGATGGCATACTCTTGATAGGAAATGACATTCCTATGCTGCAATCGATCAAGCTCTTCTTATCACAAAGATTCTCAATGAAAGATCTAGGGGATGCCTCCTACATCTTGGGGATTAAGATCTATAGAGATAGATCTAAACGGATACTGGGATTGTTCCAATCCAGGTATATTGACACCATACTAAAGAGGTTAAGTATGGAAGAATTTAAGCGTGGGTTTTTACCCACAATCTCAGGACTCACACTATCTAAAGAGATGTCTCCCAAGACTGATTTGGAGAGAGCTCGCATGCAAGGGATACCCTATGCTTCGGCAGTAGGCTCTATGATGTACGCGATGCTATGTACCAGACCCGATGTAGCACACTCACTAAGTGTAGTGAGCATGTACCAATCAGATCCTGGAGAGAGTCACTGGACAGCTATGAAGAGCATTCTCAAGTACTTGAGAAGGACTAAAGAGATGCTCTTGGTGTATGGTAACGGAGAACTCCAAGTGAAGTCCTTTACCGATTCGAGCTTCCGGACTGATAAGGACGACTCTAAGTCACACTCGGGATTTGCCTTTACCTTCAATGGAGGGGCAGTGTGCTGGAAGAGTTCCAAGCAGGAAACAGTGGCAGACTCGACAATGGAGGCTGAATACATCACTGCCAACGATGCTGCCAAAGAGGCTGTCTGGATGAAGAAGTTCATAACTGAACTTGGAGTGGTTCCATCCATTAAGGATCCAATACCTTTGTATTGTGATAACAATGGAGAGGTGGCTTTAGCCAAGGAACCCAGGTCCCATCAGCGATCCAGGCATATTCTGAGGCAGTATCACCTGATCCGGGAGATAGTTGATCGCCGGGAGATCGAGGTCAGGAGAGTTGACACGAAGAACAACACTGCGGATCCACTCACGAAGGCCATTCCCCAGATACAGTTCGAGACACTCTTCGGGATGCTGGGTATGTGATACTACAGCAGCTGGCCCTAGTGCAAGTGGGAGATTGTTAATTGCATGTATGCCCTAGGGGCCATTATTGTACATGTGATGTATATTATAGTGGATGCTTGGATATATATAGAGAGGACTTTCTTGCTCGACATGATAGTATGCTATCTGTAGGGTTCCTATAGACGACAGGAAGGTTTCGGGGGGGGCATCATCCATGCCATTTTATAAAATTTGCCGTGAAAAGGAACACTAAACTAGAATCGTTAGCTAGAATACAATACAGAAACATATAGTAAACCTTTTACTATCTAAGTGAAATAGGAAAAACAACCTTTATAGATCGGTCATTCACTTCAATAGCTCCTTGTTGTAGTCCCTTCGCTGCGATCATGGTTCTCCCGGACTCTTGCATGGCTTCACGAGGCGAAAAGAGCGACCTTACTTGAAGTTTTTGAGGCCGAAGATGATCTACGTCGAGGGGATGCCAACTCAAGCTAATACTTCACTAACTAAAGAATTAGTGAAGCAAACACCCTATACTAAAGTGCTAATCTAGCAGAGGATGGAGAAATAGGAAGTGGGCTCACTTTAGAATTTCTTTTCTCACAATATTTCACACTCTTTTGAAAACCCTAGCAAGCTTTTCTTTTGCTCAAGGAAGAAGAAGATGGACAAATGAAAATGAGAAATGAACTAGATCAAGAGACAGAGTGAACTATGGGTGAGTTTTTATCATATCCTAACTCATGTAGAGACATTACCATAGCTAATTAGAATGGTTAGGTTAACAAATATCTAAAGTAAAATAAACTTAGTGGACTTGGTCAAAGCATCCACAAGCTTCCATAAGCTTCATGCCTTTTTCCAATAATCCCTAATTTTGTAATTACTTTAAAATACTAAACCCAACATCATAATTAGCATGGTGTATGTCTCATACACCCATGTAGTGTGTATCAACAACCATGATACAAAACTATACACAATTTAATATATATCTCATATATAATAAATATGCACATGTGAGAATAGAATGCTTAAGTGAGCTAATGTTAGTTAATGTAAATTAGTATATCACATATACAATTTTACACTAAATTATCAAATCAACACTTGATTTAATAATCCGGCTATATCACCTATAACCGACTAACACTTAATATACCAACTTATCGAATCAACACTTGATTCGATAACCCGGCTATATCACATATAACCGATCGATATAAAAATCACGAGAATAGAATATGGTATCACATACACGCATTATTCTCGGTCCCGCACATATCTCATACGTGCTCCTATTTCGTTTTGCCTGAGCCAGTAAAACCTCTATGTAGGACTCTAAAGACTCGTCAATACGCCGGCAGCAGGTGATGATCACATCAAGCACCCACGAGCCGTCAGCGGTACTAGATGGACGTAACGGCTACCCGGGTATTGAGCGATCAGAAGATTAGCAAGTAAGCCCACTCCAACTCCTGCAAAAGCCTGACGGTAACACTTGCTGTACAGTCCGGTCTTCTCGTTTGATATGTCGCATATCAAGTCTAGGGGTGGTAAACGTCAGACCCCAATAACCGATAAGTCATGCCGATCTAAGACTCATAACAGGTCGAGAAACTACTGGTAACACTTACCAGTAAATCTCTAAAACAGCCCTGGCTAGGGACTTCCCTGTTATGTCCAATCGAGCACAGCGCAACATCAACCCCCAATTCCGGAAGAGACGAAACCCCTCCTATCGCTCATTGCCTCCATGTGACTCGAGAATGTACCCAAAAACCACCGTTTTTCACGCCCTCTTAGATGTGGTAAGGTGGAAATCAAAGCACAGTGGGAATCATACAAGACTCTATGACGATCTCGGGTCTACAGACTAACCTGTATAAGTGTCACCAGAGAACTGCCATCTGACGTGAGGTATAATACTATCTGGGAGTTCTCGGCGAGTCCGTCCAGTGTACCCAGTCTCCACTGAGCACCTGTATACCCTCTCTGATGTCAAACACCAATGGATATGGGATCATCTACCGCCCATCTCATGGGTCGAGAAGCATATACGCTAGTCTACTCTGGTATATTGATGCCCCGTCTTGATACACCCACGACTAGGGACATTAAAGGATGTACTTATGGACTACCATGGCCCCACTAGTATGATCTCTATCATAGTCCTGATTGTCAAGTACACATCCTGAGGGCTTTACCAACATGTAACCATAAGACAGCATCAAGAGACAAGTATACATGTTAAGATAAAGAGCAACCGGATAGCATACTATCATATTGAGCAAGAAAGTCCTCTCTATATATGTCCAAGCATCCAATATAATATACATCATATGTACAATACTGGCCTCTAGGGCATACATACAACTAACAATCTCCCACTTGCATTAGGGCCAGCTGCTGTAGTATCGCATACCGAGCATCCCAAAGAGTCTCTCAAACTGTATCTGGGGAATGGCCTTCGTGAGTGGATCCGTTGTATTGTTTTTCGTGTCAACCCTCCTGACCTCGATCTCCTGGCGATCAACTATCTTCCGGATCAGGTGATACCGCCTCAGAATATGCCTGGATCGCTGATGGGACCTGGGTTCTTTGGCCAAAGCCACCGCTCCATTATTATCACAATACAAAGGTATTGGATCCTTAATGGATGGAACCACTCCAAATTCAGTTATGAACTTCTTGATCCAGACAACCTCTTTGGAAGCAACATTGGCAGTGATGTATTCAGCCTCCATCGTCGAGTCTGCCACGGTTTCCTGCTTGGAACTCTTCCAGTATACCGCCCCTCCGTAGAGGGTAAAGACAAATCCTGAATGCGACTTAGAGTCGTCCTTATCACTCTGGAAGCTCGAATCGGTAAAGGACTCCACTTGGAGTTCTCCGTTACCATACACCAAGAGCATCTCTTTAGTCCTTCGCAAGTACTTGAGAATACTCTTCACAGCTGTCCAGTGACTCTCTCCAGGATCATCTTGATACCTACTCACTACACTTAGTGAGTGTGCTACATCGGGTCTGGTACATAGCATCGCGTACATGATAGAGCCTACTGCCGAAGCATAGGGTATCCCTTGCATGCGAGCTCTCTCCAAATCAGTCTTGGGAGACATATCTTTAGAGAGAGTGAGCCCAGATATTGTGGGCAAAAACCCATGCTTGGACTCTTCCATACTAAACCGCTTCAGTATGGTGTCAATGTACCTTGATTGGGACAATCCCAGTATCCGTTTAGATCTATCTCTATAGATCTTAATCCCCAAGATATAGGAGGCATCCCCTAAATCTTTCATTGAGAATCGTTGTGATAAGAAGAGCTTGACCGATTGCAGCATAGGAATGTCATTTCCTATCAAGAGTATGTCGTCCACGTACAATACGGAAGACAACCTTACTCTCTGCTACCTTCTTGTATATACAAAGTTCATCTACGTTTTTGACGAAATCAAACTCTTTGATAACGACGTCAAATCAGATGTTCCAACTCCGCGATGCTTGCTTTAATCCATAAATGGATTTAAGCAGCTTGCACACCTTCCTGCTGCTCCCACTAGCTACGAAGCCCTCCGGCTGAGTCATGTGCACGCTCTCTTCTAAATCACCGTTTAGAAAGGCGGTCTTAACATCCATTTGCCAGATTTCATAGTCATGATATGCAGCGATGGAAAGCATGATCCGGATGGATTTAAGCATAGCCACCGGAGAAAAGGTTTCGTCATAATCGACACCTGGTCGTTGACGAAAACCCTTTGCAACAAGTCTAGCTTTGAAAGTCTCCACTTTCCCATCTACACCAAGTTTTTTCTTGAAGATCCACTTGCTCCCAATGGGTTTTACCCCTTCAGGAGCATCTTCTAAAGTCCATACTTTGTTGGTGTACATGGATTCCATCTCGGACCGCATTGCATCCAGCCATTTCACTGAGTCTCCACTCGTGATGGCCTGCTCGAAACTAGTTGGGTCATCATCTTCCATGATTCAATCCTTGCTCCCACCATCCATAAGAAAACCATAGTATCTCTCAGGTGGGTGAGGAACCCTACTAGATCGGCGGAGAGGCTGAGGTTCGTTGGGAACTACCGAATTCTCTGGTTCTACTAAATCTTCAGTCGCGGTTTGTGTATCCGGAACTTCTTCCAGTTATACCACTTTGCCACTAATTTCTTTTACAAGAAATTCCTTTTCTAAAAAGGTGGCATATTGAGAAACAAACACTTTTTGTTCCTCAGCGTGGTAGAAAATATATCCTTGTGAATTCTTTGGATATCCCACAAACTTGCAAAGAACCGATCGTGCCTCGAGTTTGTCTAGATTTTGCCTTTTGACATAGGCCGGACAACCCCATATCTTAACTCGTTTAAAATATGGTATCTTCCCACTCCATATCTCATATGGTGTAGTAGGCACAGATTTAGATGGAACTTGATTCAATAGGTATGCTGTTGTCTCCAGTGCATAACCCCAAAGGGAAATAGGTAACTCAGCTGTGCTCATCATAGAGCGCACCATATCTAATAGGGTGCGGTTCCTCCGTTCCGATACACTGTTGTGCTGTGGTTTATATGGAGGAGTTAGCTGAGAGAGAATCACATTCTCTTTTAGGAAGTCCAGGAATTCATTGCTCAAGTATTCACCTCCTCGATCAGATCGAAGGATTTTAATACTTTTCCCGGTTTGGTTCTCGACTTCTTGTTTATATTCTCTAAATTTCTAAAAAGCTTCTGATTTGTGTTTCATCAGGAATACATATCCGAATCTAGAGAGATCGTCAGTGAATGTAATGAAGTACGCAGAACCATTCCTGGCATATGTAGACATGGGACCGCATACATCACTATGTACCAGTCCCAAGAGTTCCGTAACTCTTTCTCTGTATCCCGTAAACGGAGTTTTGGTCATCTTGCCTTTGAGAAATGATTGGCAAGTCTCATAAGATGAAAATTCAAAAGGATTCAAATATCCATCATTATGCAACTTAGCTAGCCGTGTCGCATTAATGTGACCTAGTCTACAATGTCACAAGAAGGATTCGTTCAGTTCTGAACTCTTCCTCTTGTGTGTGTTTGTTATGCTCAGAACTGTTGATTGATTTAGAACATAAATTCCATTGCACAACGTGCTTGATCCAACCAACTTTTGGTTTAGAAAAATGTTCATAACATTATCCTGTAATACAAAATTATATCCCCTTTACTCAACAAAGAAACCGATATAATGTTGCATATCAGGTTCGGCATGTAATAGCATTCGTTCAGAATCAATGTATTACCAGTTGGCAATACAAGGTGATATTTCCCGACGGTTTTAGCTGCAACAATTGCACCATTTCCAACCCTTATGTCTTTATCACCTTCTCCAAGTTCTCTACCTTTTCTCAGCCCATGTAACTGATTACATATATGGGATCCTGACCCGGTATCTAATAACCAGGACGTAGAGCAAATGGAGAAACAGTTCTCTGTAACGAACACACCCGAAGAAAATGCATCAACATGTACTTTCTTCATTCGGGTGGCATGGGAATCCTGGTATTCCCCTATATCCTGTTCAGTCTTATAACTCTTATAAGAAAGAACGGAACCAACGTTCCCCAGCACAGTATAGCATGCGGGTTCAGTCAATACATCCATATTATTATCTTGATTAAGGCATGATATGGTCGCTACCTGGAGAGAGAGAGAGAGAGAAGAAAACACTTTAGCGTATGCTTTTACAAGATCAGATTGGTTATTATTTTATCTAATCAGAATGGCTCCCACTATTTTTATCAAATCTTCCTTCAAACCCTAAAAGGAAAGACTAGCCGAGATTAATTACACCCTACAATTTCGCCAATCTTTCAGCTAGGCCAGTGTCGGTACTTTGAGGGTGGTTCCCCGTGCTTTCGCACGGACCTAATTAAAATAAACCTCGTTTTCCCAGAGGCATAACCCCGTTGACACCTTTCTAGACAACTACTTGATCGGCTAATTGTCCTGTATAAAACTCTCCCAGGAGTAACAATTACTTGCAGTGGGTATCGGGATCCAACTATCCCATAGAAGGTATGCAATCTCATCGCAAATTTCAACACTTGAAATTCCCGATAATATTTTTTCCCTGGCAACTCATGACCTTAACATAGTCAACAAATCATAAGCGCTAACCAAGTTCAACCCGTCATTTCTTGATTGAATTAAACCCACCCGCACGACCCTTAACACAGTCAACAAAGTCGTACGACTACCCTAATCCAATCTGCATCATATGCATAAGCAGATAAACACTAATTATCTACCGCACACTACGCCTTAACATAGTCAACAAACGTAGCACGAATACTAAGCAGTATCTATCTGAAATGACGGAGGGCTACGTCAGGTTTTTCTGAAAACCTATTGCATAATGAACTTGCTATCGTTGTAGAAACAAGTGAATTTTGAAAAGGAGTGTTTTTGAGGCTTTTATTAGTTTTGCTAAAGAGGTCATTCCCAGTGAAGGGATCTCGGCTCTTTCCTCATCGAATAAGGTGCGGGATATATCATATATATCACTATGCAAAGCAAAATTGTAGCTACCCTTTTTGAAAAGTTTGATTCTACAAAATCTTTTAGGTTTCTATTCTTTCATTAATCACATTAATGAGGTCCCATCATTTAAGTCACCTAAACATCACAGATAAATACAACGTACACTTATGTCATCCGCATTCGCCTCGATGTCCCCTCGTACACCGTTAGGTTAGGTAACTAACGACAGAGCGGGGCAGTGCTAGCGCGGGTGTAAAACATAAGTAACGTCTATATAATATATTATATATACTATATACAGTATCTATCACAACATATCAAATGATCACATCACAGATATCGCAGCAGAAGAAACATATGAAATATTGGATATGGTAGGAGGTCCGCGTTTTATTTTGAGCTTCTATAAAACACGGATTCCACGGTCGCGATGAATAGCCAAACCCACATCCCTAGACCCCTATGAGAGCGGCAAGCAACCCTGCCAATTCTAGAGTTAGGAGACCCGGACTCGACTCCTCGAGTTGGTCTCCCACTGAACTCTAGAACCCGGTTACGTGTGCTCTCCTCCTTGGGTCTATCCTAATGCGGAAAAGTAAATAATATACATCAATGGTAACAACAACCTCAACCCGAAAGTGCCCCAATAAAAGAATATTACATACATATAATTTTACATGAATGAAAATAAAAACTCTCATCTCACATAAAACCCCCGGCTATTCAAAACGCGACGATCCAATTTAACATATCCAGCAGTACATAACATCACATGTCATCACAGCACAGAAAAACTAGACGACGTTAAACATTCCAATCGAATCATCGAACACCTAAGATTACCCAGAAAACTCAACACTTGAGCATAGTTTAAAGTAATTCAGCACACACCACAGTACCAACGAACCAGCCGTAGAAGGGCCAAACCAACGCCTCACATGTAGCACCGCCGAACCACCACAAACCCGAGGGTTCAGTGGCGGTTTTGACGGTCACATAATCGAGTTAAGGTTTTGTTCTTCTAGAGGGTCCATCGCATAACTTGCATGATCTTTGAAAGCTTTTTAACTACGGGAAAAATCCAACACTTGGAAATTTTTCCGGCAAGGGTTAAAGTGGGTATTTGACATCCGATTGAACTTTTTAACAATGTCTAAAGTTACCCGAAAACAGTTAAAATTACGACTACGAAACACTCTGAGTTGTCATTATAGTAAATTAACATCACAAGACAATTTAGCAAAAATAAACAACACCTGAAGCACCAAAACCCATGTAACAGAACACTGGAAAAATTTGGAGGGGGGGCTTGGATTGGACCGGTGGGGGTGTGTGGCTGCCCAAACAGCTCAGAATAGCTCCAGATTTCTTCAGTGTTCATATTATCATACATTTATGACTCTGTACTTGTTTATAAAAAATTTATGGCTCGGATTAAATTCGACAGAAACATGATTTTTGGGTTTCAAGTTCGGAGTTTGTTTCGTGTTTGTGATCTAACATTACCCGTATAATTTCGTAACTAGGCTTTGATACCACTGTAGGGTTCCTATAGACGGCAGCAAGGCTTCGGGAGGAATCATCCATGCCATTTTATAAAATTTGCCGTGAAAAGAAACACTAAACTAGAATCGTTAGCTAGAATACAATACGGAAACATATAGAAAACCTTTTACTATCAAAGTGAAATAGGAAATATGTCACGACCCAAATTTGGCCCGTAACCGGCACTTAAACTACGTAACGTTTAAAGGCGTACGCAACTTAAGTAAGCAAAAACCCAGAAATCTAAACCACCCAAAACTGGATCAACGGAGAAAACATAGTTTTAGACATTCGGAATTTTTCAAGTAAAAATCTTTAAGTTTAGTTTTCGTTCTTAAAAATTTCGGCAGCACCTCCTTTGTAAAAACTAACCCCGAAAACGGGTACAACATAGATAATAATAAAAGCATCCCAAACGGGAGCAAATCACGCCCAACGGCGGAGACAACCACCACAACATATATATGATGCCGAAGCGAAGAAATATGAAAGAAAACTGCATAAAGAAGTAAAACTTTTCAACAAAACCGGCTCCCACGAGCACGGCACCCAAAGTCACCACAAAATATAACACTGAATCCTCACAAGTCATCTCTAAGTCATATACAATAGTGGTAGATGGAGAATACTAGATCCAACAAAAAAATATACAAAGCACAAACAGATAACCGCAACCCACCTAAAAGCAAGGCTTCAAAGCCAACCGTAGCGGTATCCGCAAAAGTAGAGATGATAAGATGCCCTGCCGCGACTACTCAGAAGGTAAGTCCTGCACAACACTATGGCACAACGGGGGTGAGTTGCCAACTCGTGAATAGTAAATAACATCATACAGTAATCGCAAGTATGCACGAACAGCGATCTATCTATCACAAGTAATCCGATAGCATAAGTATGATAAGTGAATATGCAACAATCATGTAAAGGTACATCATCAGGGTACTACAACTACATGAAACAATGCATATCAATATAATCCTGAGTGTGGGATGATATAATATAAAATCTCATGCAAAAATCATCAGCATGGAAAAACACCAGTGTCCCTCACTGACACATCAAATTCTAAATCCTCAGGCACCGCATCCTCAGATCAGCCCTCACATCCTGTATGTCTCACGAAAACCTGAGTGTCAAACACCGACACTCGAAACATCATGAAACCCGTGTCTAGCATCGACACGTAAATCCTCATAACTCAGGAGCTGTCACCATGACTAGCCCTGACGATATGTCACACATCACTCCGGTCGGTATCTCCATGATAACCGCCGAGTCCAAATACAATCACCGGTAGGTAGTGGTCCCACCGTCAGGCTTATCGTCTATACCACGAAATCACCACTCACCTCGGGGTACCATACCGGGTCCACCATGTACCCGCAGACGGTGGGTCCCGCTCCTCGAATCGGGTATCACAAGCCAAATCTCAGAACCGAGAAATCACATGATGGACGCATCAAATATCATATCAAGAGAAACCGGGTTTTCAAACAATACATAGTTTTCTTGAAAATATCCCCCACGGTTATCAAATCCATAAATCAGATGAAATCCATATCTCAATGCGTAAAATCCATATAAAACTGATATATGCAACATAAAATATCAATATGAGCATATAAAGGGAAAACCGCTCTTTAAATTGAATCTAGCTTTAAAACATATCATGCGGTTCCCAATTCCTTCGAAAATAAATGCAGTATCAGATGAAGTGTACATGTAAGTGTAGCAAGGTTTAAGTATCTACATGTAATCAAGTACGAGGGTGTACATGTCAATATATATGCATGATGTATAAGTAATTATAGCAAGATATAAGTGAAGTGGAATAAGGTTCACTACCTTAACTATTCCTGCCCAATAAAATATCACGTATGTATGTGTCCACAGTATTTCATATGCACAATAGAATAAGAGTTACTACTCCAATCATTCCTATCCACAATCATATCACATATGTAGGTGTTTGTGCGTGTCATGGCAATTACAGACGGTGTGGGTGTAGCATACAATTTAGTGCTCGTACAACATGAACCGTCAGTAATGTGTTATATCTAAAAGTACGAGTCAAGTACAACAGATAATGCTATGCAGTGACATTCATATGAAAGTAACTAATATGCAAATACATGCAGCTATCATATCATATTCGCCCCGACGCATAACGCCATACGGGTGATTTCCCCATAGATGTTAAATCTACTCACCGACGGTCTCGAGCTATGAAAATCCGACCACCTGCTTCCCCTTGTCCGCAGCACCTGAAATCCCTGCTTGCGAACCTAAAATTTCATAAATACAACACATAAGCTAAATATCCTATAATGACGAAAAGACAACGAAACGCGACGAAAACGCCCGGAAAATTACACTGCGCGCTTCGCACATCTATCGCGCACGATACCGGCCAAAACCCTAATTGGGGTCGCTAAACTATAAAACACCAAGTCTGGACCCCGATCGTTCCGATCGCGCAACACAACACAAAAATTACGAGTAATACACTAGATATAACCTCGCAACTACCAAACGAACCCTACGTCGGAAAAACCCCGAAATCTAGTAAGCAACTTATCGCAATATATCGCACTAGATTCAAGATAACGCAAATCTAACAATTACAAATACCTAAAAATAGCTTAACTAAGCTATCTAAACCAATCCTATATTTTTAACACTCGCTAATTATGTTTTAGCAAAAATCTAGTAAGCAACTTTGCTTAATTAAACAAAATAATCATTAGAAATTTTAACATTTTCTACTAGATTAATCTTTTCCAAAACACAATTTAACACTTCAAATAAACACTAATCACTTAATCATAATTTAACCCTAACATGAATTTCTTAAACCAAATATAATGAATTAATCATGAATTAAAAGCTAAACTAAGCACATAAATAGTTAACTAAATTAGCTAGTTTAAGATTAAAGCAATTAATTATGGATTAAGATAAGAAATTATACCTCCTCAAGAACACCAAAATGAAAATAGATCCATCATTTTAGCCTCCAAAAAATCAAGCTTTGATGAAGATCCATGAAGGATTAGTGAAGGAAAATTGGTTTAATTTTTATATAGGAATTTTTGGATTTATTTTTGGAATTCTTTTTGTGTTTTTGATTGAAAAAGAGTGAGAAATGAGTTTGGAACTTTTGAGGGCAGAAATGGGGGGATGAGGCTCGGCCAAGGGGGTGAGAGGGGGGTTTTGTGAATATTTTGTGAAGAAAAAGCAAGGAAAAAGAGTAATAAATGCTAATTAAAGCAATTTGCCACCTTTACACCCTTTTCTTTTCTTTTTAAAAAGAAACCATTAGTCACCAAAAAAAATCTACATATCTAAAAAGAACCTTCTAAAATAATTCTAGTGACAAAAATTAATTTATTCACAAAAGAAAAATTTTCCCGATTTACGTGCACAAAATATCGCTTAAAATAATATTTTATTTGAGAAAAAAATCTATCTGAACCAAAACCTCCCAAATACTTCCAAAGTTTGCGCACAAGCTTTATTTTGGCCAAATTAGGTGTCGGTAAGCTTATACGGTCGTTTGATTGAAATCGGGTTAAAACGGGGAAGACCGATAATTTTGCCCTAAAACGGGAAAATTCGCAAAATGATTTCTAAAACGTTTCAATCTCCCCTTCTTAGAGAAATTCGGTCCCCGAATTAAAATTTCATACTAAGCGTACCTTCAAAAAGATGAGCGAATTTCTTCCGCATCTCGCTCTCGGCCTCCCAAGTGATCTCCTCACTAGTCGGGCTACGCCAAAGAACCTTCACAGATGGTAAGACCCTTGACCGAAGTTTCTTCACCTGCCGATCCAAAATAACTACCGGCTGCTCGGTGAAAAAAAGATCGTGCTCAAGCTGAACGGTCTCGTGCTGAATCGTGTGAGAAGGATCATGAAGGTATCTACGAAGCATCGACACATGAAAAACAGGGTGAACATCCGGAAAACTGGGCGGGAGCGCCAAACGATAAGCAACAGAACCCACTCGCTTAAGGATCTTGAAAGGACCTACAAATCTGGGACTAAGCTTCCCTCTCTTCCCAAATCGCATAACGCCCTTCATCGGAGAAATCCTCGGGAATACATGATCCCCCAATGCGAACTCAAGTCTGCGACGACGACGGTCGGCATAAGACTTCTGCCTGTACTGGGCTGCTCTCATCCTATCCTGAATCAGCTGGATCTTCTCCGTGGTCTCCTGAACTAGCTAGGGTCCCAAAACCAAACTCTCACTAAGCTCGGTCCAACAGACTGGCGATCGACACTTCCTATCATATAAAGCCTCAAAAGGTGCCATCTGAATAGTCTCCTGAAAGCTGTTGTTGTAGGAGAACTCAATCAACGGCATGTGACGATCCCAACTTCCACAAAAAACAAGCACACATGCACGGAGCATATCCTCCAGAGTCTGTATAGTCCGCTCCGACAGGCCATCGGTCTGTGGATGAAAAGCGGTACTAAAACTCAGCCGGGTATCCAAGGCTTCCTGAAGCTTCTGCCAAAGACGGCTAGTAAACTGGGTGCCTCTGTCGGATACCATGCATGTAGGAACACCGTGCAAACGCACAATCTCATTTATGTACAACTGAGCATACTGAGCATAACCGAAAGTAGTCTTCACTGGAAGAAAGTGAGCCGCTTTCGTCAACCGGTCTACAATAACCCAAATGGAGTCATACCCTCGACTGGTCCTGGGTAGACCCACAATGAAGTCCATGGAAATCTGCTCCCATTTCCACTCCGGAACGTGTAAAGGCTGCAACTCTTCAGCCGGTCTCTGATGCTCAGCTTTGACTTGCTGACAAGTCAGGCACCTCGAAACGAAGTCCGATATATCACGCTTCATCCCTTCCCACCAGTAGAAGTCCCTCAAGTCACGGTACATCTTGGTGGAACCTGGATGAACGCTAAAGCCCGACTGATGTGCCTGCTCTAGGATCTCGCGTCTCAACCCATCAACATCTGGTATACACAAGCGAGTCCCGCATCGTAGCACACCCTGGTCATCAATCATGAACTCCGAAACTCTTCCCTGCCGAACAAGCTCAAGAATCTCAATCAAACGGGCATCACTGGGCTGCGCCTCACGGATACGATCAAATAGAAGTGGACGGGCGCGAACATGAGCAAGCTGTCCCCCAGCGGAAGTGAACTCGAACTGCACTCTACTATCACATAAGAGCTGCCAATCTGCAGATGACTGACACTGAACTGTGCTCAACTGGGACAAGCTACCCACGGGCCTACGACTCAAAGCATCAGCTACCACATTCGCCTTGCCCGGGTGATAAAGGATCTCACAATCATAATCCTTCACTAGCTCCATCCATCGGCGCTGTCTCAGGTTCAGATCTCGCTGCTGGAAGATATACTTCAAACTCTTGCAATCCGTGAAGATCTGATACGACTCTCCATACAAGTAGTGTCTCCATATCATCAACCCAAAGACTGCCGCTGCCATCTCAAGATCGTGAGTGGGGTAATTCTGCTCGTGCTTCTTCAGCTGCCTAGAAGCATATGCAATCACCCTATCATGCTGCATCAAAACACAGCCGAGCCCCACTCGAGAAGCATCACAAAAAAACAACATAGCCGCCTGATCCAGAAGGTAAAGAAAGAACTGGTGCTGTAGTCAACCGAGTCTTCAACCGCTGAAAACTCTGCTCGCACGCATCAGTCCAGAGAAAAGGAATTCCCTTCCGGGTCAGTCCAGTCAGCGGTGCAGCGATACTCGAGAAATCCTGCACAAAACGGCGATAATAACCAGCTAAGCCCAAAAAGCTGCGGACCTCCGTCACCGATACAGGTCTGGGCCAAAGCTGTACAGCCTCGATCTTCCTCGGGTCTACAAGAATACCATCACCAGTCACCACATGACCCAGGAAGTCAACTCTATCAAGCCAAAATGCGCACTTTGAGAACTTAGCATACAGCCGGTGCTCTCTCAATATCTGCAAAGTAATCCTCAAGTGCTGCTCATGCTCCTCATGACTCCTAGAGTAGACCAGTATGTCATCAATAAACACTATAATGAACTGGTCGGGGACAGACCTAAAAATCCGGTTCATCAGATCCATGAACGCTGCTGGCGCATTGGTGAGTCCGAACGACATCACTAAAAACTCATAATGCCCATAGCGCGTACGAAAAGCAGTCTTCGGAATGTCATCATTCCGAACCCGCAACTGATGATAACCCGAATGCAAATCAATCTTCGAAAAATGTTTCGCACCCTGGAGCTGATCAAATAAATCGTCAATGCGGGGTAAAGGATACCTGTTCCACACCGTAACTCGGTTCAACTGACGATAATCCACACATAGCCTCAAACTGCCGTCTTTCTTCTTGACGAACAGAACAGGAGCTCCCCACGGCGAAACACTCGGACACACAAGTCCCAAAACAAGCAACTCTTGCAATTGATTTTTAAGCTCTCTAAGCTCTGCCGGAGCCATCCGATAAGGCGGTATAGAAATAGGCTCCGTGCCAGGAATCAGATCAATGCAAAACTCAATATCGTGCTCTGGCGGCAACCCAGGTAACTCATCGGGAAAGACATCGGGAAACTCTCGCACGGTAGAAACCTGGTCCAACGACTCCACCGTAGCTCCAGTATCATGAATGAATGCCAAGAATCCCCGACATCCCCTCCTCAAAACCCGTCAGAACAGAAACCAAACTGTGATGGGCGGCACCACGGTCCCCCTGCACAACAAACACTGGATCGCCGGGAAAAAAAAATCCAACTGTCTTCTCGCGGCAGTCCACGGACGCATAGCAAGTCGCTAGCCAGTCCATGCCCAACAGAACGTCGAAGTCCAACATCTCAAGAAGGATCAAGTCGACGGACAGATATCTGTCTCCTAAACGGACAGCACATGATCGGAACACGTGCCGCGCAACAAACGACTCTCCCACAGGAGTAGTCACTACTAGCGGCTGATCCAGCAAACACGACTCTCGGCCTAACCTCGGCGTGAAGTGCGTAGAAACATACGAATGCGTAGATCCCGGATCGAAAAGAACATGTGCATCAAAAGAACATAAGGAAAGGGTACCTGAAACCACAGCATTGGACGCCTGAGCGTCCTGGTGAGTCAAAGCAAAAACCCGTGCCTGCCCTCTACCGGCTACTGGCTGTCCTCTGTCTCTGCCACCTCGTCCTATCGGCACAAAACCACCGCGACCACGACCTCTCTGAGCAGGAGTCTGACGCGGCGCAACAACAGGAATAAGAGGCAACGCTCTTTGAGGCGGAGAAGGTGGTAAGGTAACCTGCGGTACTGCTGGCCCTCTCTGACGCACCACAGTACAATTCTGAATAAGATGATGCAAACTGCCACAACCGAAGCATCCAAAAGACGGTCGCTGGCCCTCCTGGGAATAAGAACTGAATAACTGGCCATGTCCCACGTCTCTGCTATTCCCCGAGTCTGAAAGAACTCTGCCTCTGCGGACAAACCTCGGTCCCCGTGCTGGTTCATCCGTACGAGTCATCTTCAGTTCAGGAACAACCGATGCTCAGCTAGACGCTCCTCCACCAATATGGCTACATCGACAGCTGCCGCATACGTGTCGCAATGCTGAATGCTGATGGCTAGGAACAACTGGGTAAGCAGGCCTCGAACAAACCTCTTCACCCTCATCTCCTCAGTCGCTACCAGGTACGGAGCATACACCGACAGCTCAGTAAACAAAACATCATACTCCGACACCGTCATCCCGGGCGTCTGACGTAACGACTCAAATCTGCGCGCTCGCGCATCCCTGACGCTCGGTGGAAGAAAACGGGCAAGAAACGACGTCCCAAACTTAGCCCAGGTGATAGGAGCAAGACCAGTGGCTCTGCCCCTCTCCAACGACTCACACCACTTCTGGGCCATACCCTCCAGCCGGAAACTCGCAAACTCTACCCATCTCTCGTCGGAGCATCGGAGTGAGCGACAAATCCTGGCCATCCGGTCGATGAACGACTGCGGATCCTCGGTAACATCTGTGCCGGTAAACACTGGATGCCTCAGCCTCATGAACTCCGTCAGTGACACGGTAATAACCTCTGGAGCTGAAACTACGACTGCCGGATCAGTAGGTACCATCGTAGTCCCTGCAACGGATGGAACAACAGCCTGCCCCTGTGCTCGAATGGCCTCTACTAAAGTCCCCACAATCTGGCGCAGATCCTGCATACCAGCTCCAATCATAGCAATGTGCTCCGGTACCACAGGCGTATCGCCCTGGTCAACCCTCGCCTCAGACGAGTCGACTCTGGCCTCGGCCTTCGCGGCCGCTCTCTGTGCCCTCGTAGTCTTCGGTGGCATATAGGCTGGAAATTGAAACAAGATTCGATAAGGAAACGGAAATCGAATCACCAAGATGTATATCAATCACGGGAGGAATTTCAATCAATAAGTCCTAAGGTCACTTAGGCGGAGTACCGTGTCGTAAGTATGCCGCGGAATATACACACGCTACGTCACTCTGCTTAAGCTACCTACTCCATCATACCAAGGTCATCCTACACTCCGAAAGGTAAAAACCTAGCTCTCTGATACCAACTTTGTCACGACCCAAATTTGGCCCGTAACCGGCACTTAAACTACGTAACGTCTAAAGGCGTACGCAACTTAAGTAAGCCGAAACCCAGAAATCTAAACCACCCAAAACTGGATCAACGGAGAAAACATAGTTTTAAACATTCGGAATTTTTCAAGTAAAAAATCTTAAGTTTAGTTTTCGTTCTTAAAAATTTCGGCAGCACCTCTTTTGTAAAAACTAACCCCGAAAACGGGTACAACATAGATAATAATAAAAGCATCCGAAACGGGAGCAAATCACGCCCAACGGCGGAGACAACCACCACAACATATATACGATGCCGAAGCGAAGAAATATAAAAGAAAACTGCATAAAGAAGTAAAACTTTTCAACAAAACCGGCTCCCACGAGCACGGCACCCAAAGTCACCACAAAATATAACACTGAATCCTCACAAGTCGTCTCTAAGTCATATACAATAGTGGTAGATGGAGAATACTAGATCCAACAAAAAAATATACAAAGCACAAACAGATAACCGCAACCCACCTAAAAGCAAGGCTTCACAGCCAACCGTAGCGGTATCCGCAAAAGTAGAGATGATAAGATGCCCTGCCACGACTACTCAGAGGGTAAGTCCTGCACAACACTGTGGCACAACGGGGGTGAGTTGCCAACTCGTGAATAGTAAATAACATCATACAGTAATCGCAAGTATGCACGAACATCGATCTATCTATCACAAGTAATCCGATAGCATAAGTATGATAAGTGAATATGCAACAATCATGTAAAGGTACATCATCAGGGTACTACAACTACATGAAACAATGCATATCAACATAATCCTGAGTGTGGGATGATATAATATAAAATCTTATGCAAAAATCATCAACATGGAAAAACATCAGTGTCCCTCACTGACACATCAAATCCTAAATCCTCAGGCACCGCATGCTCAGATCGGCCCTCACATCCTGTATGTCTCACGAAAACCTGAGTGTCAAACACCGACACTCGAAACATCATGAAACCCGTGTCTAGCATCGACACGTAAATCCTCATAACTCAGGCGCTGTCAGCATGACTAGCCCTGACGATATGTCATACGTCACTCCGGTCGGTATCTCCATGATAACCGCCGGGTCCAAATACAATCACCGGTAGGTAGTGGTCCCACCGTCAGGCTTATCGTCTACACCACGAAATCACCACTCACCCCGGGGTACCATACCGGGTCCACCATGTACCCGCAGACGGTGCGTCCCGCTCCTCGAATCGGGTATCACAAGCCAAATCTCAGAACCGAGAAATCACATGGTGGACGCATCAAATATCATATCAAGAGAAACCGGGTTTTCAAACAATACATAGTTTTCTTGAAAATATCCCCCACGGTTCTCAAATCCATAAATCAGATGAAATCCATATCTCAATGCGTAAAATCTATGTAAAACTGATATATGCGACATAAAACATCAATATGAGCATATAAAGAGAAAACCGCTCTTTAAATAGAATTTAGCTTTAAAACATATCATGCGGTTCCCAATTCCTTCGAAAATAAATGCAGTATCAGATGAAGTGTACATGTAAGTGTAGCAAGGTTTAAGTATCAACATGTAATCAAGTACGAGGGTGTACATGTCAATATGTATGCATGATGTATAACTAATTATAGCAAGATATAAGTGAAGTGGAATAAGGTTCACTACCTTAACTATTCATGCCCAATGCAATATCACGTATGTATGTGTCCACAGTATTTTATATGCACAATAGAATAAGAGTTACTATTCCAATCATTCCTATCCACAATCATATCACATATGTAGGTGTTTGTGCGTGTCATGGCAATTACAGACGGTGTGGGTGTAGCATACAATTTAGTGCTCGTGCAACATGAACCGTCAGTAATGTGTTATATCTAAAAGTACGAGTCAAGAACAACATATAATGCTATCCAATGACATTCATATGAAAGTAACTAATATGCAAATACATGCAGCTATCATATCATATTCGTCCCGACGCATAACGCCATACGGGCGATTTCCCCGTAGATGTTAAATCTACTCACCGATGGTCTCGAGCTATGAAAATCCGACCACCTGCTTCCCCTTGTCCGCAGCACCTGAAATCCCTGCTTGCGAACCTAAAATTTCATAAATACAACACATAAGCTAAATATCCTATAATGACGAAAAGACAACGAAACGCGACGAAAACGCCCGGAAAATTACACTGCGCGCTTAGCGCATCTATCGTGCACGATACCGGCCAAAACCCTAATTGGGGTCGCTAAACTACAAAACACCAAGTCTGGACCCCGATCGTCCCGATCGTGCAACACAACACAAAAATTACGAGGAATACACTAGATATAAGCTCGCAACTACCAAACGAACCCTACGTCGGAAAAACCCCGAAATCTAGTAAGCAACCTATCGCAATATATCGCACTAGATTCAAGATAACGCAAATCTAATAATTACAAATACCTAAAAATAGCTTAACTAAGCTATCTAAATCAATCCTATATTTTTAACACTCGCTAATTATGTTTTAGCAAAAATCTAGTAAGCAACTTTGCTTAATTAAACAAAATAATCATTAGCAAATTTTAACATTTTCTACTAGATTAATCTTTTCCAAAACACAATTTAACACTTCAAATAAACACTAATCACTTAATCAAAATTTAACCCTAACATGAATTTCTTAAACCAAATATAATGAATTAATCATGAATTAAAAGCTAAACTAAGCACATAAATAGTTAACTAAATTAGCTAGTTTAAGATTAAAGCAATTAATTATGGATTAAGATAAGAAATTATACCTCCTCAAGAATACCAAAATGAAAATAGATCCATCATTTTAGCCTCCAAAAAATCAAGCTTTGATGAAGATCCATGAAGGATTAGTGAAGGAAAATTGGTTTAATTTTTATATAGGAATTTTTGGATTTATTTTTGGAATTCTTTTTGTGTTTTTGATTGAAAAAGAGTGAGAAATGAGTTTGGAACTTTTGAGGGCAGAAATGGGGGGATGAGGCTCGGCCAAGGGGGTGAGAGGGGGGTTTTGTGAATATTTTGTGAAGAAAAAGTAAGGAAAAAGAGTAATAAATGCTAATTAAAGCAATTTGCCACCTTTACACCCTTTTCTTTTCTTTTTAAAAAGAAACCATTAGTCACCAAAAAAAATCTAGATATTTAAAAAGAACCTTCTAAAATAATTCTAGTGACAAAAATTAATTTATTCACAAAAGAAAATTTTTCCCGATTTACGTACACAAAATACCGCTTAAAATAATATTTTATTTGGGAAAAAATCTATCTGAACCAAAACCTTCCAAATACTCCTAAAGTTCGCGCACAAGCTTTATTTTGGCCAAATTAGGTGTCGGTAAGGTTATACGGTCGTTTGATTGAAATCGGGTTAAAATGGGGAAAACCGACAATTTTGCCCTAAAACGGGAAAATTCGCAAAACGATTTCTAAAACGTTACAAAATACAACCTTTGTAGATCAGTCCTTCACTTCAATAGCTCCTTGTTTTAGTCCCTTCGCTGTGATCGTGGTTCTCCCGGACTCTTGCATGGCTTCACGAGGCGAAAAGAGCGTCCTTGCTTGAAGTCTTCAAGGCTGAAAATGATCTACGTCGAGGGGATGCCAACTCAAGCTACTACTTCACTAACTAAAGTATTAGTGAAGCAAACATCCTATACTAAAGTGCTAATCTAGTAGAGGATGGAGAAATAGGAAGTGGGCTCACTTTAGAATTTCTTTTCTCACAATATTTCACTCTATTTTGAAAACCCTAGCAAGCTTTTCTTTTGCTCAAGGAAGAAGAAGATGAACAAATGAAAATGAGAAATGAACTAGATCAAGAGAGTGAGTGAACCATGGGTGAGTTTTTATCATATCCTAACTCATGTAGAGACATTACCATAGCTAATTAGAATGGTTAGGTTAACAAATATCTAAAATAAAACAAACTTAGTGGACTTGGTCAAAGCATCCACAAGCTTCATGCCCTTTTCTAATAATCCCCTAATTTTGTAATTACTTTAAAATACTAAACCCAACATCATAATTAGCATGGTGTATGTCTCATACACTCATGTAGTGTGTATCAACAACTATGATACAAAACTATACACAATTTAATATATATCTCATATATAATAAATGTGCACATATGAGAATAGAATGCTTAAGTGAGCTAATGTTAGTTAATGTAAATTAGTATATCACAGATACAATTATACACTAAATTATTAAATCAACACTTGATTTAATAATCCGGCTATATCACATATAACCGACTAACACTTAATGTACCAACTTAATTATCGAATCAACACTTGATTCGATAACCCGGCTGTTTCCCCAATCAGAGCAAAGCTCCGTTTGAAATTTGAATTTCAAAAATTGAAGCAACGCTTCAGATCCAGCGCTAGGCGCGCCGCGCGCCATGTGTCAAACACGGATGTGCTAGCGCCAGATGCGCTGCGCCCTAGGCAGTGTACCATGTATGCGCTAGCGCTAGGCGCGTTGCGCGCCAGGTGTCAAACACGGGTGCGCTAGTGCAGGGAGAACTGCGCTCTGAGCAGCGCACCACGTGTCAAACATAGGTGTGCTAGCGCAAGGTGCGCTGCGCTCTGAGCAGCGCACCACGTGCAAAGCACGGGTGCGCTAGCGCTGGAATTAAAAATTCCCCACCGTTGAATCAAAAGATCTAATAATAATGATAAATCATTAATTAATCAGAATTAAAATTCTATTATGGAAAGATTTTCCAATCTTGTTAAAAACAAGAAGATTGCCTTCTGTAAAACAGAAGCCCTAAGATCAAAGATCCAATGGTGGGGAAACATCCCCAAATCAATCAGAGAAAGATCTCTTTAACTGATTCAACAAATCAGCTTGCCCTATATAAAGGCCCCAAGACTTCAAGTCTGAGAGAGAGAAACCCCCCTCCCCATAAAACTTTGAGAAACTCAAAAGAAAGAGAGCAAGCTCTTGCAAGAAGATATTTCTTCAAGGTAAAGATGATGAATGATGAACACAGAGATGAAATCATCTCTTAAAAAGAAGAATTATCTTCCTAAAAGATCATAGATCTACAAAGACCAAGGTCTTTTATAAAAAGATCAAAAGATCTCATCGTAAAAACAGAGAAGTACTTACTTCTTTCACAGAACATAGATCTATAAGACAAACTGTCTTTCTGAGATCATGAACATCTCATCATAAAGGGGGAGAAAATTATTAAATTTTCTTAAAGATCATGGATCTATAAAGGCAAGCCCTTTCAAAAAAATAAGAATTATTGTTCTTGAATCTTGAGACAAAGTCTCTTTTAAACGAACATAAATTTGTTCACGGGTCATAAAAATTGATCAAATGCGTTTTGCGCTATTGAAATGCGCCTTGCGCTCTTAAACCGCGCTTCTGCGCTCCTTGGATCTGTAAGACTACGGTAGCGCCCCGGCCGTCTTTCCAAGGCCAAAATGCGGAAATGAAAACTTTTCAAAACTTGAAACCGGCGCTATCGTATGCTTAAAACCCGGATCGAACCATTAACCTACAACTAACTATCTAGAGAGAGGGTTTGAAAGCTATACCGATCGATCCATGTCCTTTGGACTTTGGCCACCATCGTAAGCTCCTCGCGGCATCTCCGGTCTCGGTCTCCTCGTCGGAAAAGGGCACCACATCTATGAGTCTTTTTACGGGCTCCCGCTTCATCCGAAGCAACTCGGGCATGAAGTGTGCTAGCCGACGTGTCCAAGGTGTTGTAGAGAATGTTTGTGATCACTTTGTCTCTTGCATCCATTACTTAGATAGATGTTGAAGGTGTTGCCACTAATGGAGGCTATGAGCTAGAGGAGGAAGAAGGAGGAGAAGCTTTTTCTTCTTTTCTTTTCTTGTGTTGATATGATGATATGAGAGAGAGCTCTAATGAAAATAATACCAGACCAACCTTTTCCCTTGGCTGCCCCTCTCTCTCCTCTCATCAAATCAACTCACAAATCCATCACATTATGTAACATTTGCACAAGAAATGATACCATGACTCACCTATGAATTACATGTATCATTAATGCACAAAATGATGGTTTCTAGCTCACAATTTCCATTTGTAAACATTAATCCAAATGTTTACAACAATAAAAAGATACGGCAACATCTAAAGTAAACCCGTGAGGGATCACAAGGATACCCCTCACCTGTATATACATACCTGCACCCGCATTCCGACTGAATGCGAATGCGATGAGACTAAAAAATCCAACAAATCTAATACTAGGACCCGGCTTAAACCAAAGCCCACCAGTATGATCCGTCCGATCATGATCCGTGCAATACTGCACGTATATGATCGAACCCTGCCATATATCATACGGCCTCTACAACGTTTCGCCCGAAACTTGAGAAACTGTCTGTGGGGGACTCTAAAGACTCGTCAATAAATTGGCTGTGGATTTAACCACTAGCACGTCAGAGATACTAGCTGTACGTAACGGGCTACCAGGTATTGACCAGAAGGGAGGTCGATGAGCGAACTCAACCTGATATCCTACAGAGCCTGTCAGTGACAATATCCGTACAGTCCGGTCCGTTCATCTATGAGCATCGCATGTCAGGCCTAGGGGTTGGTAAAGTCAGACCCCCAAAAGCGGTACAAGTCATGTCGGAGTGTAGCCCAGAACACCCTTAGATACTACTGGAATACCTACCAGTAAATCTCCTGCCTCGGCCGAGGGCTTTGTGTAATGGCTCTCCTAGACACAGCGCGACCTCACCCCCAATACCAGGAGAGACGAACACCTGCCGATCCACTCACTGCCTCCATGTGGCTCGGGACTCTACCCAACTAAAACCTGTTTGCACGACTCCTTTGAGCCGTGGTAGGGTAGTAATCAAAGCACAATGGGAACTCACATGAGACAAATGACGATCTCAGGTCGATGAACTAACCTGTATACATGTCACCAGGGAACTGCTATCTGACGTCAGGTATAATACCAACTAGCATGTTCCCGGCAAGTCCTGTCCGGTGTACTCATAACCCAATGAGCACTTGTATACATCTTAGGTGAACCAACTGACACCAATGGCTTGCGAGACCGGCCACCGCCCCTCGTCGGGGTCTCGACTGTATACACTAGTCTACTAATGGAGTATCGATGCCCAGTCTCGAAACTCCCACGACTATGGACCACTTTAAGGATGTGCTTATAGACTACCCAACTCTCACGTATATGATCACCATCATACTGCTGGTAGTCAAGCAAGAATCCTAAGGGCTCTATCAACGTGTAATAGCGACCTGTAAGATCACCTAAAGTTGTACACGACTGATAAAGACAAACCATGGTAGCATACTATTCTCTATCAACGTGTAATAGTGAACTACAATGTCACCTAAAGCATGTACACGATTATAAAGACAAACCAGATAGTATACAAACTTCTCGAGTAAGACTGTCCTACCGGTATAGGTCCTCCCTTAATCATTGCAACCACATGCCTGTGATCCAATAATTGACTCTGAGGGCACTATATCCAACAATCTCCCACTTGCACTCAAGGCTAATTATTGCGATGTCGCATACTCACAGCCCGTGTGATACCGAGCACCTAACTCTTCTACTAATCAGTCTCACAAAACCCGTTTGAGAAACTATTGCGTTCGAGAAATAGCCTCAGCTAGTGGATCTGCCCTGATGTTTCTTTCTATGTCTCTCTTTATCTCAAGTTCGCGGAGAAAGCCATCTCCCGAAATGAGCAATACCTATCTTAGAATATGTCTGGATATCTGATGGGACCTAGCTCATAAATGAACTCCAAATCCAAACTTCTTAGACTGTATCGTCAACTGAAATTAATCAGTATCCTGCGCCACACCTCCCTCAGTATCCGCTTGGACCACCTATCCAAAATACTGCCCCTCGTTAGAGGGAAAACTATAACTCTGACAGCCACTCTGTCATCTAGGTCACCTTGGAAGCCTGGAATGATAACTGTCTCCCGAAGGAGGCTGCCGTTATCATATCCCTAGAACAACCACTTATGTTCTAAAACCGCTTCCGAATGTTTCTCCAGGATTGGATCAATATCAATTTATTGCATCTACTGCAAAAACAATATCTGGTGTGGTACTTGACTTCTCATGATCAACTCAATTGCCTAAGCAAGTGACTGCCGATCATGCACATCCCTCTCCCCTTTAGTCTGTAAAACACCTTCACAGAGGGTGACTCCATCATCTGCAGGTATACTACCGTGCCAGGAGTCATCCATTCTAAAACACCTTTATAATGCTGTCTAAGTACCCAGATTGGGACACTTTCCAAATCTAGATCTAAAACCATAGATCTAGTAACCAGAATGTCTGATATAATATCCAAGTCTTATGTGGAGAAACCACTGTGTGACAACCAAAGTATAACCGACCGTAGTATAGGAATTTCACTTCCTACTCTGTGTATGTCATCCAAATACCAGGACATCACACCCTATTACCTCTTAACAGATCCATCCCCTATTCTGATGAAGTCAAACTTATGACTGTCACATCAGAAATAGATGATCTATCTCCGCTATATCTGCTTTAGTCCATAAATAGACATAATCTACTTGTCCACTATGCTTCCGCTGCTCCCACTGACTACGACAACCCTCTGGCAGATTCATATACACATGCACTTCTAAAGCTAGTTTAGAACGACGCTACACTCATCCTCTTGCCGGGTATCACAGTCTGGAATAACAGCAATGGCAAGTCTGGGTAAACAAGAACTTCCATGTCACCGTCTTTGAGCATACCGAAGTACCTCTCGAGTGCCTGAGGTTACCCACCATATTTGCGGAGTGGCCAATGGAATGTCAAACCAGATTGAATCTTTAGGTTCTGATCAAATTTTCAGTAATCGTTTGCGGTTCTAGAATCACTTCCAGTTCTACCATACTCCCACTACTGTTTTCTGAAAAAATCTATTTTACTAAAACTGTGGCGAGTCAAGAACAATATCACTATTGATCTTCCAGATGGTAGAAAGTTAACCCTCGTCATAGCCCGGGTCAACCCACAAACAGCCATTACAGAAACGTGCCTTGAGTTATCCAGGGTCTGGTTTTATGCATAACCTGGACAACTCCCCTTACCTTAACAATGTTAAGATATGAACTATTCTATATCCAATATAGAAACATAGGCACTGATTTAATTGGAACCAGATTCAAATCATGCAGCTGTTTCCAGTGCATGTCAACTAAATGGAGAGAGGACGATCAACATTACTCAACTTAGGAATACATCCAATTATGAGTAACCTGAAAGAGAATCAAGTTCTCATAATCATTACTATCAACTGAATACCATACACAAGTATCTACATCTTCTCAAAGAATCCTGATACTTGCAATACGTGGTTCTCTACTTTACTCTTATACCTATAACTTCTCAAAACTTAGACCTTGCATTTCTACGAAACACATGTCAAAGAACTAGAGAAGTCACAAGTAAACAGAATATACTATGAGTACCAACCCCTCTGTCCCAATGGACACTGGACAACATACAATACTATGCTCTGTATAAGTCCCCTGAGTCTAATAACTCATTCTCTGTGTGTCGTAGGTTGAAAACTGTACTTATGGTTAAGAAGAATTACACCGCTGTTTAATACTCCTTATCTAACCATCCACTGATATAGGTAAATGTCATGGACATAATTTCAAAAAGTTATATCTCACTTTATAAAAATAAACGTACAGATATATCAATTTAAAATTGGTGCACAACAACGGATATTCAAAACCAAATATTTGCCGTCCGGCAAACAACCCAGGCGATTTCCTCAAATATCACCAATTACAATGAATTCCGATATAATAAGGATGATCACCCAATTCCTAGTAACTTACTCCCACTCATCATCTACAAAACCATACAGATGTGAGAATCAAACCCGGTAAATACATACACTGGAGCAAGGACTAATAAAGAAATCAGTTTTCTTTTAACAGTACACAGTGAAACTGAAACATGTAATTGTTTCGAATGGGTATCTGGATATTCCTAGTAATGCCTCTTCCATTATCAGATTCACAACTGTAATCGTATATTTCTTTGCCATCTCTCCAAATCCCTTTATATGTCTTTAGTCATTACCTTCTGTACACCCCTTTAGGCCAAATGGTTTTCTTCCTTCCCTACCGTTCGGCACCAACCTATGGTTTGGAAGAAGACTATCCAATAAGCATAATGGGTTTACTCTCCTAATCCTAGGAGTACTCGTAACCTGAGAGAAGGTGAAGATAAAAGACAACTGAATAAAACCTTATTCCTATTTCTCCTGAACTAGAATCCATCCCCGAACTGGAACAAGTTCCTTCGAGTTCGTATATAACCATACGATGGAGTATCCAAATAACTGTGGATCTTCATAGTGATACGGAGTGTTCTGGAGAAATACAAAGGTGATGTAGGATTGGCGAAGAAATACTTGGTTTGGTCGTGAATAGCAATCGCAATTTAGTTTTCCCTCTTACTAATCCCTTTATTTGTCTTTACTTAATACCTTCTGTACACCTTTTAGGATAAATGGTTTTCTTCATTCCCTACCGTTCGGCACCTGTCTATGGTTTGGAAGAAGACTATCCAATTAGCATAATAGGTGTACTGTCCTAATCCAAGGAGCACTCGCAACCTGAGAGAAACTAAAAGGAAAAGTCAACTGAATAGTCGTATTCATTTTCTCCAGAACCGGAAACCATTCTCGAATCTGGAATAAGTTCCTTCGAGTTCGTATATAACCATACGATGGTTTTATCCAATGGAAGTGGATGTTCATAGTAATACAGGGTGTTCTGGAGAAAAAAGGTAAAAGTAGGAGTGGCAATGAGGTATGCAACTCTGACAATCCAAAAGCCAGTGTTTTAAGAAGGTTCGGTTAACTTGGTCACTGAGTCATAGTCAAGGGTCGGGTCATGGTCGCTGCCAAAGAAAGAGAGAGAAAAGAAACACTCTGCGTGCACTCTAACCAAGATCAGAATGGTTATCAATTTATCTAATCAGGAAACCTCCCACTATAACCTCAAATTCTCCTCCAAACCTGAAAGAAGAATTAGTCGAGATCACCCGAGGAGTAAACCAACTCATCAGTAGGAATCGGGATCCAACTATCATCGCATGATAACATGATGGAATCCACTCACGTTACCATACTCCAGAAGGTATGCGCATATCTGGCAAGTTTCAGTTTCTTTAGAAACTCCCGATGTGATTTTTACCCCTAGGACCCAAGTGACCTTGACGAATAATCAACAAATCAAAAGGTCCTAGTCAAGTTCAACCTGTCATTATCTTGATTGCGTTAAACCCACCCATACGACCCTTGACGAATAATCAACAAAGTCGTACGACCGTCCTAACCAATCCACATATCCATGCGACAGAAAATTATTACAGAGCTACCGCACACTACGCCTCTGCAAATAGCAACGACAAACATAGCGCGAATACTAAGCAATACTAATCTGAAATGACGGAGGGCTACGGCTGGTTTTTGGTGAAAAACCTTTAAAGTAATGAACTTGATATCGTTGAAGGAACCGGATAACTTTTTATAAAAATATAGTGGCGAAAACCTTTGCTAAAGAGGTCACTCCCGGTAAAGGGATCTCGGCTCTTTCCCTGTAGAATGAGGTGCAGGATATTCCAACTGAATACCACTATACAAAGCAAAAAGTAATCGGCTATAGTGAAGTTATTACCCTGACGTAGACTTCTGTCCAAGGGGTCACTCCCGGTGAAGGGATCTCGGCCCTTGCCTCGTCGACTGAGGTGCTGGATATTCATAACCGAATACCACTGTGCAAAACAAAAGAGAACGTCCTTGCAATAACAGCTTTTTTTGAAAAATGTTCCAACAACGTCAGAATAGGTTTGTTTAGCTTGCATTGATCCGAATCAACGCAGTCCCATCAATTGATCACACCAATAAAGAACGAAAATATGATGTACGTACATGCCATCCGCATTCGCCACTGGGTCCAGTCATTACCCGTTAGGTTACTTAACTAACGACAGAGCGGGGACTGGACTAGTGCGGGTGTAAAACATATACAACATCTACTAGTATATATATCAATATATAATATTCGCTCAAAGCGTGATAAAATGTAACATCACAGAAATGTAATAAGCATCACAGAACAATACAGATAATCTGGGATCCCCGGTTTCATAGAGCCGCTACTGAAACCCGACGTTCCCGTGGTCGTGTGGATAGCATGTGCAATGAAATCCTAGACCCCTACGAGCGTGACAAGTTACCCGCCAAAACATGAAGCTAGGCAGCCCCCTTCAACAACGTGAATGGACCACCCAGCACTTCACGGAATCCCGTAACTTGAGCACCCATCCTTGGGTCAACCTGTACCCCTACGAGTGCGGTGAATAGCCCGCCAATTCTAGAGTGAAGCCCCTTCCGTCTCAAAGCCATGAGGTGCGGGCTCGTTGCCCTCTAGAACCTGGCTATCCGTGCACCCCACTGTGGGGTAATCCTAGTACAGAAAGTAAAAATATACAACGGGTACATCGACCTCAGCCCGGTCGTGCCCCAAAAGAATAATATACAAACAGGCAGTGAAGGCAGTCCACATGTCGGACGCTCACCCCGCAATATCAAATGTACAAAATATAACCAAACTGTACTACCATTTCACCCAGGCTATCCACCACGACAAATCCGCAACATCACAGCACAACACAGAACATCAACGTGAATGTCACGTTCGCAAATCCGTCTAAAAGAACTATAGCAATTAGACAAGATCTACCGATCAAATGACATTTACGGTCGCAGATATAATGTAAATACAGTGAACTAACATGTTTAAAATTTTCGATCGACAAAATTTCTCGAAGTGGGTACCAAGCACAATTCCCAGTACTCAGACAAATCTAGGCCCAAACAAAAAATACCAGAAACCACATTTCCTAGTCAGACCACCTCAGAAAATTTCGTGCACTGTGGCTACAGTACGGCGGTGGATCAGCGGCCAAAACATGGGTACGGCCGCGGAAACGCCACGCTACAGTGAAATCAGCCCACCAAATTTTCTCAGTTCTCTTAAAAACCCTGCCTGATTTTCTGATATGCCCAAAAAAATTTTTAGAGCACAAACAAAAATCGACAGAAACTGAACAATTGGAAACGTGGTTTTTGGAAATTTCGTCCGATCGAAGTTCTAAACACGTTAGAGCAAGCTAGTAAAGGTTAATGGAGTGACTCTGATACCATGTAAGACTACGGTAGCGCCCCGGCCATCTTTCCGAGGCCAAAATGCGAAAACGAAAACTTTTCAAAACTTAAAACCGGCTCTATCGTATGCTTAAAACCCGGATCGAACCATTAACCTACAACTAGCTATCTAGAGAGAGGGTTGGAAAGCTATATCGATTGATCCGTGTCCTTCGGTCTTTGGCCACCATCCTAAGCTCCTCGCGGCATCTCCGATCTCGATCTCCTCGTCGGAAAAGGGCACCATATCTACGAGCCTTTTTACAGGCTCCCGCTTCATCCGAAGCAACACGGGCACGAAGTGTGCTAGCCGACGTGTCCAAGGTGTTGTAGAGAATGTTTGTGATCACTTTGTCTCTTGCTGTCACGCCCCGCTTCCTGGTGTACGGCGAAGGAGACGCGACGAGGCCCGCTACGTATATACTCAGAAGTACATACGCTAAGCGTATCTAAGCAATATAAAAGTAAATCACAAGAGACAAGAGATATAGAAAAAAAACAACAACTTTATTAATAACATTCTTTTATACAATGCATGAAAAGTAAATACAACTGAAATGAAAAGCGATGCCTAAACAGTGGCATAACAGGAAATGAAAATACTGAATAGAACAAGGTACAATATCTAGAGCTCGGGGTTTTCGTGAAACTGCTCCAAGTCTTTACCTGTGGGCTCGATCTCTGCTGGGTCCAAAGCACCTGACGACATTCAAAGAAGAAAGAAATAGAATGTCGTCAGCGAATAGGTCGCTCGGTAAGTCCCAAAGATAAGGAAGAATTAGAAAGACAGAATAAGATTATTTTCTAAAGTATTATGTTGTAGATTATTATGGAATATTGTGTTAACGCTGTTGTTTGTAGCTTGGTACAGAAGGATGCCCGTGTATACGAGAGGGGTCTTTATATGCTAGAGACCAGGGCAAACAGAATGTACAAGGAACCGTTAAGCCACGGTACAATAACAACGGAATATGGTTAGGTGTCTTAATCTGACCACCTCGTGCCACCTTTAACACCTTCCGTACCAATCTACCCCTTAAACCCCGTAGTGTTTTGATAGTATTATTGTATTGTATTGTGTAAGTTGAATGACTGACCAAAACCATGATATCAGTAAACGGATTGTAACTGCATAATCAGGTAAATGGAGTAACGGAATAATGGATGTATATCCATGGTTTGATTCAGTCAAGTTGTATAGATTGTTAACTGAATTCTGGGATTCATGTATTCATATTGAGTTGGAATATTAAAGAATATAAATTGACTTGAATCATATTCAAGTCAGAAATAATCAGACTCAAATCCGAGTCAGACTAAAAGAAATGTAATTTGAAGTTCTATAATTGTTAGGGTCCTTATTGTAAATTATAAAACTTGAGGGGGTTTTATGTAAAAAGTACTTTTGTATAGTTTTGCAAGATACACCTCAGGTATTTATTATTCGTCTTTATAGTTATAATGAGTGTAAATTTTCTTTGTGTTATTTCTAGTGAGAATATCCTAATTACATAAATAAAAGTATTAATTTTGTAATATTGATTTAATTGAAATTCATGGTATTTTAATGTAACTTTTAATCTTGTAATTTTTTAGGAAAAGTGAAAACTTTATCTTATAATAAAATAGGTGTTAAATGATAAATATATATATGTTAATACAAGAATAATTTTTAATAAATATTTTATTTTCCAAAAATCTCATTTTTCTTAAATGTCGTATTTTAAACCTTTCGAGACCGAATGCTCCTTGCGGAGGTCTGAATCTCGCACTACTAAGCCCGAGGGTGCACGATAAACCATACAATCCCGAACGAGTTCCCCAAAGATGGGTTGTAGCGGCGCTTTGCAAAGATTGTAAAATACTAATCATTTAGAGAACGGTTTTATAAGATAAGGTATTTATTTGTAAAGAGTGTAAATTTCCGTATTTTAGATTCTAGGGTTTCCTAAGCCAACTAGCCTATTTCTAAATGGTCTAAACGACACGTCATTAGAAGGCTCAAATCGCCTCTTCACCGCCAATTGCGGCCAGGTAAGTGCCAGGTGAGTGGGAGGCTCTCCACTACAAGTAGTGGTCTTAATTAAGTAACCACACGCCTTAGACACACTTGCCTAGACACCACAAAGTCAAGTTTAGATAAACGATCGATGTCCATGACATATCGTATTTTCCTATTAAAAGATTTTGTTTTAAAATTGTATACAACTTAGAACTTTCAGAAAAGGTTTATAAAGAAAATGGTATTTTAATGTAAAGTCTTGTATTATCGTATTCTAAGTTTTGATGATATCAATTAGGGTTGTATTTGCGTGTGTGTGGAGGTAGGTCATTACCTCGTGATCTATTTTAAGGTATAGCATTGTTAAAGGGTTAAATGTGAAAACTAAACATTGTGGTATTTAAGTGAAAAACATACGATAAATGGAAACGTTATCATTTCATGTGAGAAACTTTATCCAAATTGATTTTTAAGTGATTAGTAGTCAACATGAATATGTTTAAGCATTATGGAATTAGTGACAAGTGAGTTTTGATAGAAAAACCGAATCGGAAATCGGTTTGTTCCGATTTCCGTCGGGTTTGAAAAATCGTATTTTAATGGAAGAAAGAAAGGTAGAAAAAGAGGGACTTACGGGTTTGGACAACGCTAGAGAGTGATAGGAAGGTAGTGGGTTTGTCGGTGCGTCGAAACGTCGTGAAGAGGTCCTAGTACGATCGTCGGGATTTCGCCGTCGATTTCAGCAGCGCTTCGCCTTTCGCTCGTTTTCCGACGTACTAAGTTCTCTTGAAATTTTTAGAGAGTGGACTTAAGAATGTAGGGTGAGAGGGTAGAGGGTATGGGGGTTTATATAGGGTTAGGCTAGGGTTAGGGTTTTTAATAAAAAAAATTATAAAAAATATACAAAATCATTAAAAATTCATTAAAGATAGGAGTAAAAGGGATTTATTGGCCAAATAATAACCGATCCAAGTATTTAAAGTATGCAGGAGGGTGGACCAGGTCAAGACCCAACTTTTCTCTGTTGGTGACTCGGCCGTCCGGCCAAGTCCGGCCGGCGGCGCCGGACCGAGTCGGCCGAGTCGCCGGCCGGCGGCGCCGAGTCGGGCCGAGTCATGGGTCTAATGGCCGGGGATTATTCGGGGGTACAATTTGTTATATTTACTTTTTGTTGTCCAGTACATATTTTGGGAGTTATGGCCTTTTTACCGTTGACTTCCAAAAAAAATTAAAACAAAATAAATACAAAAATAATGTGGGGCATGGGATTTGAACTCTGGTGGCTTGGTTCAGCAGTGCAAGGTGTTACCAATGAGCTACAAGCTCTTGCTTGTAATTATGGAGTGAAATAAATACTCAAGTATATATTGAATTTAAATCAATTCTTTGTACATTAAAAATGGAGCTGTTACAGTCTACCCTCCTTACAAAAATTTCGTCCTCGAAATTTACAACTTTTATTTGAGGACTAGTTTACAAAGAGGTGTGGATATCTAGTACACATTTCATCCTCCCTTTCCCAAGTGGACTCTCCTGGAGTGTCTTTCCTCCACATCACTCGAACCAAGTTAACTTCCTTGTTCCGAAGTGTCTTCACTTTCCTGTCCAGGATCTCCACGGGTTGTTGCTCACAAGACAAGTCGGGCTGTATAGTGAGCTCGGAATGATCGAGAACATGGCTGGGGTCACTCACATACTTTCTGAGTTGGGATATACGGAACACATTATGCACTCTTTCCAATGAGGGTGGAAGCACTAAACGGTATGCCACTTCACCGACTCGTTCGAGTATGTCGAACGATCCAATATATCTCGGACTTAGCTTACCCCGTCTTCCAAAACGTATCACTCCGCGGTTCGGAGATATCTTCAAGAATACGTGATCTCCTGGCTGGAACTCCAAGTGTCGTCTCTTTGCATCAGCCCAGTGCTTCTGTCGATCTTGGGCTATGCGCATCCTTTCCCTGATAGTACGAACCACATCAACAGTTGCTACTATCATCTCCGGTCCAAGAAGTTCTCTATCTCCGATGTCGTCCCAACTTAATGGCGATCGACACTTCCTTCCATACAATGCTGCAAAAGGTGCCATTCCTATGCTTGCTTGGTAGCTGTTGTTGTATGAAAACTCCACAAGATGTAGGTGATCTTCCCATGATCCTTTGAAGTCTAACATACACGCTCTGAGCATATCTTCCAAGATCTGAATAGTTCGTTCTGACTGACCATTTGTTTGTGGATGATAAGCCGTGCTGAAGTTCAGGCTTGTTCCCAAGCTTGCTTGCAGACTCTGGCAAAAGTGCGATCGGAATCTGGTGTCACGATCGGAGACAATGCAGACCGGTACTCCATGGAGTCTCACAATTTCCTGTATGAGTTCATGGGTATCAAAGATAGTACATTATGATGAGTTTTAAATCTAAATTAGATTATTACCTCCATGTACTTCTTTGGTAGTGTCTCAGTTGATTGGCCAACTCGAAATGGGATGAAGTGAGCCGACTTTGTGAGTCGATCCACAATGACCCATATGGCATCGTTACCCTTTGTGCTGCGAGGAAGAGCAGTCACAAAGTCCATCGTGATGTGTTGCCACTTCCATTCTGGGATTGGTAATGGTTGAAGTAATCCAGCATTCCTGTGATGTTCAGCCTTTACTTGCTGACACACCAAGCATTTTGCGACGCTTCTGGCTACTTCACGCTTCATTCCATGCCACCAATAATTCTGACGTAGATCTTTGTACATTTTGGTACCTCCAGGATGTACTGAGTAGGGAGAGTTGTGGGCTTCTTTCATTAACTCTTCCCGAACAGGCCCTTTTGGTACACACAATCTGCTGCCGTATCTCAAAGATCCGTCTTCATGGATGATGAAGTTTGTTCTGAGTCCATTCTCCACTTGTTCTCTGATCTTTTGCAACTTAGCATCGCTGGCTTGAGCTGCTTTGATCTGATTGACAATGGTTGATTGAACTTGTAAATTCATCAAACTTGAAGCATTACCTGGCATGACTACTTCAATCTCCATCTGATGCAAGTCTTGTTGAAACTTCCACTGAGCGGTGAGATTCATTGCTAATGGTTGGCGACTAAGAGCATCAGGTACTACATTCACCTTCCCTGGATGATATTGCAAGTTGATGTCAAAGTCCGCCATGAGTTCTAACCATCTTCTCTGCCGCATATTCAACTCCTTCTGAGTAAACACATACTTTAAACTCTTATGATCTGTGTAGATGTTCACTCGTTCACCAAGAGATAATGACGCCAAATCTTGAGAGCAAAGATGATGGCTGCCAACTCCAAATCATGCATCGGATAATTACGCTCGTGAATCTTCAGCTGTCTTGAAGCATAAGCCACAACCGTACCGTGCTGATATCGAACACAGCCTAATCCCTTACCGGATGCATCGCAATGCACTTCGAATCCTCCAGATTGATCCGGTATAACGAGAATAGGTGCAGATGTCAACCTTGACTTGAGTTCTACGAAAGCTTGTTCGCATGCTTCTGATCACACAAATTCTTCATCTTTACGTGTGAGCTTGGTCAGGGGCGTTGCTATCTTCGAAAAGCTTTCAATAAACCTTCTGTAATATCCAGCTAAACCCAAGAAACTTCGAATATCCTTCACTGACTTTGGTGTAGGACATTCGCTAACTGCCGAAACTTTCGCTGGATCTACAGAGATTCCTTCTTCTGATACGATATGTCCAAGAAAACCAACTTGATTTAGCCAAAACTCGCACTTGCTGTACTTAGCATAAAGCTGATGTTGTCGAAGAGTTTCCAGGACAATTCGTAGATGTTCTGCATGTTCTTTTCGACTCTTAGAATACACCAGGATATCGTCGATGAAGATGACAACAAACCTGTCTAAGTACTCCCGGAAAACTTGATTCATAAGGTTCATGAATATTGCGGGTGCGTTGGTCACTCCAAATGGCATCACTAGAAATTCGTAATGTCCATAGCGAGTTCTGAAAGCTGTTTTGTGAATATCAGCTTCCTTGACCTTCACTTGATGATAACCTGAACGAAGATCTAGTTTAGAGAAAAAACAAGATCCACTTAACCGATCGAATAAATCATTGATGCGCGGGAGTGGATACTTGTTCTTTATAGTGACTTCGTTCAAGGCTCTGTAATCGATGCACATTCTATATGAACCTTCCTTCTTCTTCACAAGTAATACAGGTGATCCCCAACTTGAAGTGCTGGGGCGAATCCATCCTTTCGCCAGTAATTCGTCCAACTGTGTTCGGACTTCCTTCAAACCTTACGGACTTAAACGATAGGGTGCTTTGATCACCGGTTGTGCTCCTGGTACTAAATAAATATTGAATTCAAGAGCTCGATCGGGAGGCAAACCTGATATATCGTCAGGAAATACATCGTCGAACTCTCAAACCACATCTGGTCTTGATTCTTCCTCCGCTTGAGCTGTTGCAACTACTGCTTCTCTTGGCTTCGCTTTGTAGGTACTTGGCTCCAGTGTACGGTCTCCGCTTTTGAAATAGAAGACCGGATGGTCTGGGATCTCGAATACTACCCTCCTTTGACGACAGTCTATGGTAGCATAAAAAGTTCCAAGCCAATCCATTCCTAGAACCACATCGAAGTTCGGTATGTCCAGCACTTTGAAGTCAGCATAAAACTCTCGACTGCAGACGACGACTGGACACATGCTGTATCCCATAGTTGCCTTTAGAACGCCATTTCCGTAACTGACATTCCAGCTGGATACAAGCGGTGAGACTGGAATCTCATGGGTTCGGACAAACCGTTGGGACATAAAGCAATGTGATGCTCCAGTATCAAACAGTGCAAGTGCAGGGATTGAGGATACTAAGATTGTACCTAAGGTATGTGGGATTTGTTTTAGGTATAGGAAATATGTAACTAAGTAGTAGAATAGAAAAGCAAAGTTTGAAAAGAAAAGTTTACCAGTGATGACTTGGCCAGTGGCCTCAGCTTCTTCCACGGACATCTTGAAAGCCTGGCGTCTTGGTACATTCCTCCTGGCCTGAGGAGCATTTCTCGGAATGTTCCTTTGAGCTTGATGGAACTGACGAGGAGGTGGTGCAGCTTGTGGTCCTCTGGGTGGTGCAGGTAGTGCAGGTCTGGGAGCAGGTGCCTGAAGAGCTGGTCGCTGCGGATAAGTAATTGCTGGCCTGGGTTCAGCAACTGGATTCTGTCTTTGGGGACAAGACCCAATATCGTGAGTAGCTGAGCTGCAGACTAAGAAAAGATGGTTGGCTCGACGGCAGTCCTTCATCATATGTCCAGTTCTCTTGCAGTAGGTGCAAAAGGCTGGGCTGGGACGATGGGTTGGTACTCCGGGTCGCCTTGGCACGAAAGGTGGCCTGGACGAGGCTCCACCCGCCATCTAGTTGGTAGGGGGCTTGACTCCTGCAGATTGAGATTTGCCCCTTGCTTTTATCACTGCCTCATAGCTGCGGGCAGCTTCTAGAGCATCCTCATGAGTCAAAAATTTTCCCGTGGCTAGAGCAGCCTGAATCTCCGTGTCCAGTCCTTGTTGAAAGCGACGGGCTCTAATCTCGTCCGTCGGTATCAAGTGTGCCGCGAATCTATTTAAAGATTGTGTTAGCTGTGTAGTATGTGATTTTTAAAAAATTGAACTATTGTGACATATCTTACCGGCTTAACATGGTGAATTCAGCGTCGTATTCATCTACTGATTTGTCCCACATTGAACCCTGCTGTAGATGAATGAACTGCTGCTCCATTCCAAACCTGGCAGTCACAGGGAAATATTTCGCGTCGAACTTCTCGCGAAAAGTCTTCCATTCAATCGGCTGTACCAGACGGCTTTCTTCCGCCTTCCACCAGTTGCGAGCATTATCCGTGAGCTGTAGTTTTGCTACACGGACCCAAGCGATGTCTGGCGCTTGAGCTGCTGCCAGATCGTCTTCGATACTTTGTGCCCATTCTTCAGCTTCAAGAGGGCTTCCTTTACCAGAAAACTGCTTGGGATGTAAAGCCCTGAATTACTTTACTCCCGGTGCGTCGGTTTCAGGATGGTTCAGAAGTTGTTGTCCCTCGAGAAGGCTGGGAATCGCCTCAAGTAGCACTGTTTGCTCGGTGGGTGGTGCAGGAACAGCTGGTGCGAGAGGTAGTGCTGGAGGTGTGTTGTTGACATTGGAGCTGGTGTTGTCCGGGAAATCCATAACCTTGAAGAAAAATTTGGGTTAGGATAGATTCAAGTAAATGAAATGATAAGATTCAAGGAATAAAAATTTGTAAGATTCAAGAAACATGAATTGTAAAGAATGTTTTAGTTGCTGGTTCTTGTGTTATATTACTTAGGTTGTTCACGCAGACCAGAACTGGATGATAGGGATTCATACAGCTCTGACCTGCATGGGCCACCAACAAAACCTGTCACGCCCCGCTTCCCGGTGTACGGCGAAGGAGACACAACGAGGTCCGCTACGTATGTACTCAGAAGTATATACGCTAAGCGTATCTAAGCAATATAAAAGTAAATCACAAGAGACAAGAGATATAGAAAAAAACAGCAACTTTATTAATAACATTCTTTTATACAATGCATGAAAAGTAAATACAACTGAAATGAAAAGCGATGCCTAAACAGTGGCATAACAGGAAATGAAAATACTGAATAGAACAAGGTATAATATCTAGAGCTCGGGGTCTTCGTGAAACTGCTCCAAGTCTTCACCAGTGGGCTCGATCTCTGCTGGGTCCAAAGCACCTGACGACATTCAAAGAAGAAAGAAATAGAATGTCGTCAGCGAACATGTCGCTCGGTAAGTCCCAAAGATAAGGAAGAATTAGAAAGACAGAATAAGAGTATTTTCTAAAGTATTATGTTGTAGATTATTATGGAATATTGTGTTAACGCTGTTGTTTGTAGCTTGGTACAGAAGGATACCAGTGTATACGAGAGGGGTCTCTATATGCTAGAGACCAGGGCAAACGGGATGTACAACGAACCGTTAAGCCACGGTACAACTGCAACGGAATATGGTTAGGTGTCTTAATCTGACCACCTCGTGCCACCTTTAACACCTTCCGTACCAATCTACCTCTTAAACCCCGTAGTGTTTTGATATTATTGTTGTATTGTATTGTGTAAGTTGGATGACTGACCAAAACCATGATATCAGTAAACGGATTGTAACTGCATAATCAGGTAAATGGAGTAACGGAATAATGGATGTATATCCATGGTTTGATTCAGTCAAGTTGTATAGATTGTTAACTGAATTATGGGATTCATGTGTTCATATTGAGTTGGAATATTAAAGAATATAGATTGACTTGAATTATATTCAAGTCAGAAATAATCAGACTCAAACCCGAGTCAGACTAAAAGAAATGTAATTTGAAGTTCTATAATTATTAGGGTCCTTATTGTAAATTATAAAACTTGAGGGGGTTTTATGTAAAAAGTACTTTTGTATAGTTTTCAAGATACACCTCAGGTATTTATTATTCGTCTTTATAGTTATAATGAGTGTAAATTTTATTTGTGTTATTTCTAGTGAGAATATCCTAATTACATAAATAAATGTATTAATTTTGTAATATTGATTTAATTGAAATTCATGGTATTTTAATGTAACTTTTAATCTTGTAATTTTTTAGGAAAAGTGAAAACTTTATCTTATAATAAAATAGGTGTTAAATGATAAATATATATATGTTAATACAAGAATAATTTTTAATAAATATTTTATTTTCCAAAAATCTCATTTTCTTAAATGTCGTATTTTAAACCTTTCGAGACCGAATGCTCCTTGCGGAGGTCTGAATCTCGCACTACTAAGCCTGAGGGTGCACGATAAACCGTACAATCCCGAACGGGTTCCCCAAAGATGGGTTGTAGCGGCGCTTTGCAAAGATTGTAAAATACTAATCATTTAGAGAACGGTTTTATAAGATAAGGTATTTATTTGTAAAGAGTGTAAATTTCCGTATTTTAGATTCTAGGGTTTCCTAAGCCAACTAGCCTATTTCTAAATGGTCTAAACGACACGTCATTAGAAGGCTCAAATCGCCTCTTCACCGCCAATTGCGGCCAGGTAAGTGCCAGGTGAGTGGGAGGCTCTCCACTACAAGTAGTGGTCTTAATTAAGTAACCACACGCCTTAGACACACTTGCCTAGACACCACAAAGTCAGGTTTAGATAAACGATCGATGTCCATGACATATCGTATTTTCCTATTAAAAGATTTTGTTTTAAAATTGTATACAACTTAGAACTTTCAGAAAAGGTTTATAAAGAAAATGGTATTTTAATGTAAAGTCTTGTATTATCGTATTCTAAGTTTTGATGATATCAATTAGGGTTGTATTTGCGTGTGTGTTGAGGTAGGTCATTACCTCGTGATCTATTTTAAGGTATAGCATTGTTAAAGGGTTAAATGTGAAAACTAAACATTGTGGTATTTAAGTGGAAAAAAATACGATAAATGGAAACGTTATCATTTCATGTGAGAAACTTTATCCAAATTGATTTTTAAGTGATTAGTAGTCAACATGAATATGTTTAAGCATTATGGAATTAGTGACAAGTGAGTTTTGATAGAAAAACTGAATCGGAAATCGGTTTGTTCCGATTTCCGTCGGGTTTGAAAAATCGTATTTTAATGGAAGAAAGAAAGGTAGAAAAAGAGGGACTTACGGGTTTGGACAACGCTAGAGAGTGATAGGAAGGTATTGGGTTTGTCGGTGCGTCGAAACGTCGTGAAGAGGTCCTAGTACCATCGCCGGGATTTCGCCGTCGATTTCAGCAGCGCTTCGCCTTTCGCTCATTTTCTGACGTACCAAGTTCTCTTGAAATTTTTAGAGAGTGGACTTAAGAATGTAGGGTGAGAGGGTAGAGGGTATGGGGGTTTATATAGGGTTAGGCTAGGGTTAGGGTTTTTAATAAAAAAAAATTATAAAAAATATACAAAATCATTAAAAATTCATTAAACATAGGAGTAAAAGGGATTTATTGGCCAAATGATAACCGATCCAAGCATTTAGAGAATACAGGAAGGTGGACCAGGTCAAGACCCAACTTTTCTTTGTTGGTGACTCGGCCGTCCGGCCAAGTCCGGCCGGCGGCGCCGGACCGAGTCGCCGGCCGGCGGCGCCAAGTCGGGCCGAGTCATGGGTCCAATGGCCGGGGATTATTCGGGGGTACAATTTGGTATATTTACTTTTTGTTGTCTAGTACATATTTTGGGAGTTATGGCCTTTTTACCGTTGACTTCCAAAAAAAATTAAAACAAAATAAATACAAAAATAATGTGGGGCATGGGATATGAACTCTGATGGCTTGGTTCAGCAGTGTAAGGTGTTACCAATGAGCTACAAGCTCTTTCTTGTAATTATGGAGTGAAATAAATACTTAAAGAGATATTATCCGCAATAAATACTCCAAGTATTCATTGAATTTAAATCAATTCTTTGTACATTAAAAATGGAGTTGTTACACTTGCATCCATTGTTTGGATGGAAGTTGAAGGTGTTGCCATTAATGGAGGCTATGAGCTAGGGGAAGAAGAAGGAGGAGAAGCTTTTTCTTCTTTTCTTTTCTTATGTTGATATGATGATATGAGAGAGAGCTCTAATGAAAATAATACAAGACCAACCTTTGCCCTTGGCTGCCCCTCTCTCTCCTCTCATCAAATCAACTCACAAATCCATCACATTATGTGACATTTGCACAAGAAATGATACCATGACTCACCTATGAAGTACATGTATCATTAATGCACAAAATGATGGTTTCTAGCTCACAATTTCCATTTGTAAACATTAATCCAAATGTTTACAACAATAAAAAGATACGGCAACATCTAAAGTAAACTCGTGACAGATCACAAGGATACCCCTCACCTGTATATACATACCCGCACCCGCATTCCGACTGAATGCGAATGCGATGAGACTAAAGTAATCCAACAAATCTAATACTAGGATCCGGCTTAAATCAAACCCACTAGTATGATCCGTCCGATCATGATCCGTGCAATACTGCACGTATATGATCGAACCCTGCCATATATCATACGGCCTCTACAACGTTTCGCCCGAAACTTGAGAAACTGTCTGTGGGGGACTCTAAAGACTCGTCAATACATTGGCTGTGGATTTAACCACTAGCACGTCAGAGGTACTAGCTGTACGTAACGGGTTACCAGGTATTGACCACAAGGGAGGTCGATGAGCAAACTCATCCTGACACCCTATAGAGCCTGTCAGTGACAATATCCGTACAGTCCGGTCCGTTCGTCTATGAGCATCGCATGTCGGGCCTAGGGGGTTGGTAATGTCAGACCCCCCAAAGCGGTACAAGTCGTGTCGGAGTGTAGCCCAGAACACCCTGAGATACTACTGGAATACCTACCAGTAAATCTCATGCCTCGGCCGAGGGCTTTGTGTAATGGCTCTCCTAGACACAGAGTGACCTCACCCCAATACCGGGAGAGACGAACACTTGCCTATCTGCTCACTGCCTCCATATAGCTCGGGACTGTACCCAACTAAAACCTGTTTGCACGACTCCTTTGAGCCGTGGTAGGGTAGTAATCAAAGCACAGCGGGAACTCACACGAGACAAATGACGATCTCAGGTCGATGAACTAACCTGTACACATGTCACCAAGGAACTGCTATCTCACGTCAGGTTTAATACCAACTAGCATGTTCCCGGCGAGTCTTGTCCGGTGTACTCATAACCCAATGAGCACCTGTATATATCTTAGGTGAACCAACTGACACCAATGGCTTGTGAGACCGGCCACCGCCCCTCGTCGGGGTTTCGACTGTATACACTAGTCTACCAAAGGAGTATCGATGCCCAGTCTCGAAACTCCCACGACTAGGGACCACTTTAAGGATGTGCTTATAGACTACCCAACTCTCACGTATATGATCGCCATCATACTGCTGGTAGTCAAGCAAGAATCCTAAGAGCTCTATCAACGTGTAATAGCTACCTGTAAGGTCACCTAAAATTGTACACGACTGATAAAGACAAACCATGGTACCATACTATTCTATATCAACGTGTAATAGTGAACTACAATGTCATATAAAGCATGTACACGATGATAAAGACAAACCGGATAGTATACAAACTTCTCGAGTAAGACTGTCCTACCGGTATAGGTCCTCCCTTAATCATTGCAACCACGTGCCTGTGATCCAATAATTGACTCTGAGGGCACTATATCCAACAGGATCGGCGCTCAGCGCCAAATGCGCCACGTGTCAACCACATATGCGCCAATTAAACAACTTGCGCTTTGCGCTTCTGGAATAGCGCACTGCGCTCATGGGCTGGCGCTCAGCGCCAAACGCACCACGTGTCACTCACGAGTGCGCCACTAAATTGATAGCGCAATGCGCTCATGGACCAGCGCTTAGCGCTCATAGACTAGCGCAATGCACCCATCATCTGGCGCTTAGCGCCAAGCGCGACACGTGTCCTTCTTGTGAGCGCTACTTGGCAGAAGCACACTGCGCTCTTTAACTGGCGTAAAGCACCTGACGCGCCACGTGTTGCACTGACAGAACATAAATTGTTCTGATGAATGCTCTGCATTCAAGACAAGACAAAAAAATGTCAAGATCTAATGCTCAGCATTATTAAAAGGCCCAAGCCCAAATAAAGACTCAACAGCCTAAAATAAAAATGTTAAACATTTATTGGATTTAGCCCAAGACTGGCCATAAGTCCTCAACCCATATTAATTGAGCCCATCTGCTCATGAATATTTAACAGATCTTAGTTCCAAATTGGACTACAGATTTTTTAACCAATTCACACCGGTTCAAGGGTACATCTCTTTACTCCTCTGATATTTGTCGTTGTAATCCTTCAACGTCTTCAGAGAGGTGACGGGTCCCGACAACCAAACACTCTACGGACCGTGGGGTCCTTAAACCCATGGACTACGATGTCCTTAACCTGGACTGTGGGGTCCTTAAGCCCATGGACTACGATGTCCTTAACCTTGACTGTGAGGTCCTTAAACTCATGGACTACGATGTCCTTAACCTGGAATGTGGGGTCCTTAAGCCCATGGACTATGATGTCCTTAACCTTGGACCACCATGTCCTTAAACTGGTAATTGACCGAAATGTCCCTAAACTAAACAATAGAGCCCAAATGCTCTTTTGTTGGATCTAAATGATCCCGTTAAGTTGATCTTAGTCTGAAATTAGACTAACGTATCCTTAACAAACGTTAAGTTGATCTTAGTCTTAAATTAGATTAACGTATCTTTAACTAACGTTTATGTTGATCTTAGTCTCAAATGAGGCTAACGTATCCTTAAACCCAAACCCTAAACCCAAATCTAAGAAAATACGGATTTGGACCAACCCACGTCCTACGGGCGACAACATAAATTAGTCTCCGTATACAATCCACGGGCAACCAAAAATAAAACAAAAACCCACGACACGAAGTGACCATCTGGAGAAGGAGAAAGTGGTTACCGCGATGTGGTAGCGTAATTAACTGCAGGGGCTTGCGCCTGCAGGGAAGTGCGTCCCCACAATCAAAACCCCCTCAAATAAGGGGGAATCTGACGAAGTCTGCTACATCGGCCGCATCCTTGTAAACCTTCGATACATGGTGTCATAAATCAACTTGACATCTTAGGAGAGGTGGACGGATAGCACCAATTACCATCTTCCCTCGGAATTCAGGCCCGGACATCCCAACGTCCCGGTCGCGTGTTTCGGCGGGGAACAGATTCTGGCACGCCCGGTGGGACCTTTTCCTCTTTCCACTCCACACTTTGTGTGTCGCGTTCGCGAACGAATCACGGTTTGATATGGTTGCCCTTGGGTTTGAGGTACTAAGATTTGGTGTAACATTTCAAAAAGATAAAATATTAATTTTGGGAATTTTTATAATTTAATATTATTTTATTGAATATTTTAATATTTCGGTATTATTAAATACAAATAAATGGGAAAAATTATGGAAAATTATAAAATAGGGTATTTTATATAATTATGCCATTTCTAAGTTTAATTGATTAGTTATATGCTAATTTAGTGCTAATCGCGATTAAAAATCGCTAATCGGTTTTTTAGCATTTTTGTGCAAAACATGCACATATCACTTTTTCACACTTGTGCATTTTCTTGCCATGGTTCACTTTGGGTTTACTATTCTTGGGAGAAGGATTTTTATGAAGAAAAGAAAAGAAAAGAAATGGGAAAGGATTATAATATTGGGTATGGGCAAGTGAGAGAATGAGAGGGTGAGATGTGTTGACCAAGACTTGGCCATTCCCTTCATTCCTCATTCATTTTCCCTCCCTCTCCCTCTTGTTGTTGCTGCTGCTCCTGCTTCCTCCCCTTTCCTCCAACTTCAATGCCCCATTTCACCTCAAAAATAACTCCAAAACCCCACTCTCATTTCCTTAAAAGTGTGCACAAGCTCAAGATCTACACTTGGAGCTAAAGAAGCAAGGATTTTGGCCACTAGGGACAACTCAAGAATTTTCTTGAGTTGCCAAATGAGGTATTTTCTGGATCATTAACTTGGTTTTAGCATTTCCTTTACCCCCATGTTTAGATTGAACCGATATTGTGTGATATTGTGGAGTTAAGGAAAACCTAGTTAGGGTTTGAGGAAATTATGAGTTGTAATATGAAATTGAGTTCAGTAGAGGCTACACCAACACCCTAGTGTATGAATTGAGACCCTAACCTGTGAATTGAAACCCGAAATACGGATTTAGAAACCAATATTGGAAAATTTGTGGAATCTGTGAGGGGTATATTGAATCTGCTATCACCCGAGACATCCTAAATTAAAATTGATTGGACAGTGACATGTGCAGGCACCCAGGAAGCTACCACCAAGACCCCAACCCCTAACTCATCAAGCCGGCCGCAGATTTATCCATTCTGGCCGCAATTTGCGGCCAGACCATTGTGGAATTTCCTCGTTTTGGTTTTGGTGTTCCCTCATCTGTAGATTAGGCCCCTGGTATGTATAGATTTGTCTAATTTGACCTATGGTGAAATCTGGAACATATTTCCTAAGTTGCTGTTTTGGATTCGTGTTTCCGTATTCCGTATTCTTAAGTCTGAATTTGTGTCTTGTGTTTTACCTCGACTATTTGGCATTTATACGACGATATAGAGGATTTATTGATGGTTTTGAAGGCGTGCCATAGGTTCTAACCTATATGCCCCTTATCGTATCGTTTTGGGATTCGTATGCCGTTTTAGTGATGATTTGGTTTGATACGCATTTGTGATACGTTAATGTGTAGGTACCCCATGAAGACTTCGGGATGACAAGCAAACACGTGGTGACGTCAGCAATGAAGACGCAAGGTGAGTAGATTATATCTACCGGGGGAAGTCGGGTGGATGGCGTATAGCACCCCCGCAGTCCGTAGTTGTTATTATACATGATAGTTAGGTGTATTATGGATAGTGTAGGGTTAGAAGTGACTAGTGTAGTTCATAGTCGCGAACCTTAGAATAGATTTACACCTACACGCACACCCTTAAATATTCCTTTCACTTGTACTGTGTTTGATGATATTGGATGACTTGGAGATGAGTCGATGATGTTGGGCATTGTGCCGTGAGATCGGTGATTTGATGTGATTCGTATTTGGGATACGATACGTGATCTCTAGCGGGCCTTGGGATGTGTGCTTGCACACGCAGTATATAGATGGTATCGATTTATACTAGACTTAGATCAGTACCCCAGATTATTTGTTATGATGATAAGGATACCTGATATCTGATGAGAGGAATGTGATATTGACCCGTACCCAGCTTTTGGGATGCCGTACGATGATTTACCGTACGAGCCTATATTGATGATAGATCCGCGCTCATGACTCGAGGATGTCTTACGATATACTGTATCGTACGCGATATTATTGAGGTGGGATCACCGACTAGTATATCTATATATATCGACTCAGATTTAGGTGGTTTCCATACCTCTCCCGATTGACTTGATACTTAGATCTGTACTCGAGGATGTCTTACGATATAACCTACTCACCATGCGTCTTCGTTGCCGACGTCACCACGCGTTTGCTTGTCGTCCCGAAATCTTCATGGGGTACCTACACATTTGTTAGTTATATGTATGCCCTAGAGGTCATTACTGTACATTGGATGTATATTGTAGTGGATGCTGGGACATATATAGGGAGGACTTTCTTGCTCGACATGATAGTATGCTATCTGGTTACTCTTTACCTTAACGTGTACATTGATTGTCTCTCTGTTACATGTTGGTAAAGCCCTTAGGATGTGTACTTGACTATCTGGACTATGATGCGGATCATACTAGTGGGGACATGGTAGTCCATAAGTACATCCTTCAAAGTCCCTAGTCGTGGGTGTATCGAAACGGGGATATACCAGTGTAGACTGGCGTATACCTTCTCGACCCATACAGATGGGCGATGGATGATCCCATATCCATTGGTGTTTGACATCAGAGATGATATATGGGTGCTCAGTGGAGACTGGGTACACTGGACGAACTCGCCGAGAACTCCCAGATGGTATTATACCTTACGTCAGATGGCAGTTCTCTGGTGACACTGGTACAGAGTAGTCTGTTGACCCGAGATCGTCATAGAGTCTTGTGTGGTTCCCACTGTGCTTTGATTTCCACCTTACCACGTCCAAGAGGGCGTGCAAAACGGTGGTTTTTGGGTACAGTCCCGAGTCACATGGAGGCAATGAGCGATAGGAGGGGATTCGTCTCTCCCGGTATAGGGAGTTGATGTCGCGCTGTGTTCGATTGGCTATAACCGGAAATCCCTGGCCAGGGTTGCTGAGATTTACTGGTAAGTGTTACCAGTAGTTTCTCGAATTGTTATAGACCTCATATCGACACGACTTATCGAGCTATTGGGGTCTGACGTTTACCACCCCTAGGCGAGATATGCGACATATCAGACGATCAGACCGGACTGTACGGTAAGTGTTACCGGTTGGATTCACAGGAGTGTGAGCGGGCTTGCTCGTCGATCTTCTGATCGCTCAATACCCGGGTGGCCGTTACGTTTAGCAGACCGTTTGCGGCTTGTGGGTGCTTGATATGATCATCACCTGCTGCCGGCGTATTGACGAGTCTTTAGAGTCCTACACAGAGGTTTCCTGGCTCAAGCGAAACGAAATAGGAGCGCATATGAGATATGTGCGGGACCGAGAATAATGCGTGTATGTGATACCGTATTTCATTCTCGCGATGAATGTGTCGAATGGTTGTATGCGATATAACCTAGTTATCGAATCAAGGATTGATTCGATAAATCGATACATTGGATACTGGTCGGTTATGTGCGACATGACCGGATCATTGAATCAAATGTTGATTTAATGATTTAATGTATAATTATATATTTGATATATTACTTTGCATTAACTAGTATTGGTTCACTTTAAATGGATTTTCTCACTTGAAGTTCACAAGTTGTATATGTGATATACTTTTGTGCACTTGATTGTATCATGTTTGATGATGCATGAATATTGTCTTTGTGTAAAGAGTTGTACCATGGTTATGATAATGGTTAGGGTTTTGATTTATTCACTCATTTATTTATCCATTCTTTATTTATTTAAATAGATAAAAGAAAACAAAATGGTTTCTTTTTATCATGAAGCTTGTTGAAGCTTCATGAAGTTTTGACTAAAGAGACCATTTTGTCTTCATGCTTAACCCTAACCATTCCCACTTACCATGGTCTATTCTCTACACTTGACCTTAGTTAGGATATGATAAGTATTGATTTCTTTTCTATTATGAAAATACTTTTTATCATATTCTATCTTCATCTTCTCCTTCTTCTTCAAGAAAGAAAACTAGACTCCATTAATGGCATCTTGAGTTCTAAAGTGAGAAATCCAATTCTAAAGTGAACCCACCTCCTATTTCTTCATCCTCTACTTCTTGCCAAGTTTTTTTAGGGTGTTTTCTTCACAAGTTTCACAACTTGGTGAAATTGGAGCATGAACTTGTGTTGCCTTGACGTAGATCATCTTCGGCACGAAGCCGACGACCTTGCCCGCCTATTTCTCCGATGAAGCCGACGCTAGAGCCCGGGATTTCATTTGGACAGCGAGGAGACTTCATTGCGGGGCTATGGAGGTGGAGGACCGGATCTACAAAGGTTGTATTTCCGTTCTTTTAGTTAAAATTGTTAACTAGTTGCATGTGTTCGCCTAAAATTCTAGTTAATGATCCGTATTAGGGTTTCTCGGCACCTATAAAATTTGAAATTGGCATGGTTGATGCCTTGTGTGACTTCATTAGCGTGCCTAGGAACCCTACAGTGGTATCAGAACCTAGCTAGAGCCTTAGGCGATGCGTAGACGGAATTTCAAATCCGAACAAACCCCGAAACCCTAATCCGACCCGCTCTCTGGACTTTTTTCAAAAACTGGGTTTTTTCCAGATTAAAAATGCTTAAAAAATTCAGCAGGGAATTCTAAGAATTACGGTGCAAATTTTTCCCAGAGATGATTCCATAGTGCGGCGGAACCGCGGCAGAAGCCTGGCTTCTGCGGCGGTTCCGCGGCCAGATGATGACATCATCATCCCCTGTTTGCACAGTAACTCCTATTTTATTATGCTGGATTTTCTGGGAATTTTTAATATTTATTCAAGAGTTGAATTTTCTGGGGTTGTTTTGGGGATTCGGTGTTTCGATCGGAGTATCAGATTTTGTCTATGTGGCTTTCCGGATAATTTTTGAATATGTTAAAAAGTTCGACCGGATGTAAATACCCAATCTTTCCCCTGTCGGGAAATTTCCAAGTGTTGGATCTTTCCGTAGTTTAACGACGTTCTAAGTAGTGCAAGTAACGCGATGGTCCCTCTAGAAGACAACAAACCTTAACTCGATTATGTGACCGTCTTGAAGTGCCCTTTGAACCTTCGGGTTTGGGGAAGTACAGCGTGCCACATGTGAGGCGTTGGCTTGACCCTTCTACGGCTGGACCGTTGGTACTGAGGCATGAACTGGATGTTTTTAAACTTGTTTCATGTGTTGAGCTGTTTCGGGAAAACTTGGGTGTTTGACTGTTCGATCGGAAAGTTTAACATTTTCTGTTTATCTGGAATATGCTACAATACTTGGAATTCACAATAAGTTATGAGATAACTGAATGAATGTTATAAACATAGCACTTTAGTCTCACTTGATCGGTTGCCACGGAATTTTGATGTGATCAAAAGTCCGTCGCAATCACGTAGCGTACGCGGATACTCGCCGATAAACTTAATAGACAGCCTCACTCCATAGCCCCGACCAAGTGACTGTAGGAGAACCCCGTCGCCGAAAGCATCCGTTCGGGTGCTCGCGGCAGCGGTGTTCCGCCTTGGTCCACTTCGTCGACGGCGTCGGGGGTGCGGCCGCCTACTGAAGTTTGCGACGAGCATTCGATCAGGATGTCGGGAATCTTGTTGAATTGCCCGACTTGATATTGAAAAGAGTTTTCGATTTTGAGACTAAAATGCGGGGTTTATAATTGTTAGGCATGCGATGTCTAAGTAATTCATTTGGTTAGGCATGCGATGTCTAAAGAGGTTGCGGATTCCAACTGTTGTAGTTTTACACTTTCTTTTCTGTGACCGTAAGTGTAATATGTGATATCGCCGGTTTCGTTGCTATATGTCAACGGCAATTGGGATGGACATATTTACTTACGTTGATGACATGTGATGTTATGTGTTACTGGATATGTTATATTGGATCGTCGTGTTTAAATAGTCGGGGGTTTTTACGTGAGATGAGTGTTTTTCATTTTCATTCATGTAAAAACTTGTATGTAATATTCTTTTATTGGGGCACATCCAGGTTGCGGAAGTTGTCACCATTTGTATATTATTTACTTTTCCGCACTAGGATAGACCCAAGAAGGGGAGTACAAGTAACCGGGTTCTGGAGTCCAGTGGGAGACCAACTCGAGGAGTCGAGTCCGGGTCTCCTAACTCTAGAATTGGTAGGGTTGCTTGCCGCTCTCGTAGGGGTCTAGGGGTGTGGGTTTGGCTATTCATCACGACTGTTGAAATCGTGTTTTATACTGGCTCGTATTAAAAACACGGACGTCCTAGTATATCCAATATTTCATATGATTCTTCTGCTGCGATATCTGTGATGTGATCATGTGATATGTTCTGTGATAGATACAGTATATAGTATATATGATATATTATATAGACGTTACTTATGTTTTACACCCGCGCTAGCCCTGCCCCACTCTGTCGTTAGTTACCTAACCTAACGGTGCATGAGGGGACATCGAGGCGAATGCGGATGGCATAAGTGTACGTCGTATTTATCTGTGATGTTTAGGTAAATTTAAATGATGGGACTTCATTAATGTGATTAATGAAAGAAAAGAAACCTAAAGATGTTGTGGAATCGAATTTCAAAATTAAAACAGGTAGCTACAGTTCTTGCTTTGCACAGCGGTATATATGATATATCCTGCACCTTATTCGATAAGGAAAGGACCGAGATCCCTTCATCGGGAGTGACTCCTTTAGCAATAACTGGCAGATGCTACACACTCGGTTTGTCTTTTGATTGCTTTTAAGAGTTCTGCTTTGCACAGTGATATATATGATATATCCCGCACCTCATTCGACGAGGAAAGGACCGACGATCCCTTCACCGGGAGTGACTCCTTTAGCAAAACTAGAAAAGCCTCAAAGACACTCCATTTCAAAATTCATTCGATCCTACAACGATATCAAGTTTATTACGCTATAGGTTTTCAGAAAAACCTGTCGTAGCCCTCCGTCATTTCAGATAAGTACTAGTTAGTATTCGTGCTGCGGTTGTTTGGCATGCGTCAAGACGTAGTGTACGGTAGCTAACTAGTGCTTATCTGCTAGCATACGATGTGATTGGATTAGGGTATTCGTACGGCGTTGTTTGGCATGCGTCAAGGGTCGTGCGGGTGGGTTTAATTCAATCAAGAAATGTACGGGTTGAACTTGACTAGTAGACTATGGGTTGTTTGGCATGCGTCAAGGTCATAGCACGCTAGGGGCAATATTATCGGGAATTTCAAGTGTTGAAATTTGCAATGAGATTGCATACCTTCTATGAGATAGTTGGATCCCGATACCCGCTGCGAGTAATTGTTACTCCTGGGAGAGTTTTACACATTACAATTAGCCGATCAAGTAGGTGTCTAGAAAGGTGTCAACGAGGTTACGCCTTTGGGAAAATGAGGTTTACATTAATTAGGTTCGTGCGAAAGCACGGGGGACTTCCCTCAAAGTACCGACACTGGCCTGGCTGAAAGATTGGCGAACTTGTAGTGTGTAATTAATCCCGGCTAGTCTTTCCTTTTAGGGTTTGAAGGAAGATTTGATAAAAATAGTGGGAGCCATCCTGATTAGATAAAATAATAACCAATCTATTCTTGCAAGAGCGCACGCTGAGTGTTTTCTTCTCTCTCTCTCCAGGTAGCGACCATGTCACGCCTTAATCAAGATAATAATACGGATATTTGACCGAACCCGCTTGTTATACTGAGCTGGGGAACGTTGGTCCCGCTCCAACTTATAAATGTTATAAGACAGAGCAGAAAATAGGGGAATACCAGAATTCCTATGCCGCCCAAACGAAGAAAGTGCATATGATGCATCTCCTTCGGGTGTGTTCATTACAAAGAACTGTTTCTCAGTATCCTCCTCATCCTGGGTATATGATACCGGATCAGGATCCCAGATATGTAATCTGTTACATAGGGCTGCAAAAAGATAGAAAAACTGAGAACGGGTGATAAGTTTCATGAGGCAGAAAACGGGGCAAGTGTTGCAGCCAAGTCTGTTGGTCACTGTCACCCTGTATGATAAAATACATTGATTCTGAACGAAGGTTATTAGATACCGAACCTGATATACAAAATCATATCAGTCTCTTTATTAGTAAAGATATGATAAAATTTTGTATTGTTGGATAATGTTTTGAACATTTCCTATATCAAAAGTTGATCGGTTCAGGCACGTTATCTAAAAGCGTTGATGTTCTAAATCAAACTACAGTTCTTAGTATATGGAACACACACAAGAAGAAAAGTTCATAAATGAACGAATCCTTCTTGTGGCATTGTAGACTGGGTCACATCAATGCGACACGATTAGCTAAGTTGCATAAGGATGGATATTTAAATCCGTTTGAATTTTCATCTTATGACACTTGCCAATCATGTCTTAAAGGCAAGATGACCAAAACTCCGTTTACGGGACACGGAGAAAGAGTTACCGAACTCTTGGGACTGATACATAGTGATGTATGCGGTTCCATGTCTACACATGCCAGGGATGGTTCTTCGTACTTCATTACATTCACTGACGATCTCTCTAGATTCGGATATGTGTTCCTGATGAAACACAAATCAGAAGCTTTTGAGAAATTTAGAGAATATAAACAAGAAGTAGAGAACCAAAATACGGGTATAAGTATTATGTCCTTTGATGAGATCAGGGAGGAGAATACTTGAGCACGGAAATCCTGGACTATTCTAAAGGAGAATGAGATTCTCTCTCAGCATTACTCCTCCGCATACACCATAGCACGATGGTATATCGGGGCGGAGCAATCACACCCTATTTGATATGGTGTGCTCTATGATGAGTACTACTGAGTTTCCTATTTTCCTTTTGGGAGTTATGCACTTATGAAGTTGCATACCTATTGAATAGGGTTTCGATCAAATCAATTGCCTACCACTTCATATGTGATATGGAAAGGGAAGGGCCCATATCTTAAGTTAGTTAAGATTTGGGGCTGTCCGGCCTATGTCTAAAAGCAAAATCCGGACAAGATCGAGGCAAGGTCAGTTATGTAGAACTGGAAGTGTTTCAGCTATACAAACTGCAGCTGATGATTTGATAGAACCAAAGGATTCAGTAGATTCCAACGAACCTCAGCCTCTCCGCCGATCTAGTAGGGTTCCTCACCCACCTGAGAGATACTTCTGTTTCTCTATGACAGTGGGAGCGAGGATTGCATCATGAGATGATGACCCAACTAGCTTCGAGCTGGCCATCAGGAGTAAGACTCTGTAAGAATGGCTGGATGCTTAGCGATCTGAGATGGAATCCATGTACACCAACAAAGTATGAACTTTGGTTGCTATATCTGAAGGGTTAAATCCCCATCAGGAGCAAGTATATCTTGAGAAGATTACTTGGTGTAGATGGAAAAGTTGAGACTTTCAAAGCTAGACTTGTTAAAGGTTTTTGTCATCGACCAGGCGTGGATAATGATGAAACCTTTTCCAGTACCTATGCTTAAGTCCATCCAGATACTACTTGCCACGGCTACATACCATGACTACGATATCTGGCGGTTGGGTGTCATGACTGCTTTTCTAAATGATGTTTTAGAAGAGTGCGTCTATAAGTACACAGCCAGAGGGCTTCGTAGACAGCGGGAGCAGCGGAAACGTGTGCAAGATGCTTTATAGGATAAAGCAGGCATCACGGAGTTGGAACGTCTATTTTGATGTGTTAGTCAAAGAAGTTGACATCATCAAAATGGTAGATGAACCTTGTATAAACAAAAAGGTAGTAGGGAGTATGGTGATGATCCTCGTAGAGTACGTGGATGACATACTCTTGATAGGGAAGGAGTTTCCTATGCTACGCTCGATCAATTTCCGCTTGTCACAATGATTCTCCACAGAGGATCAAAGTGATACCTACAAAATTCCTAAGCTTTGGATCTATGAGATAGATCTAAAAGGATGTTAGGATACTCACTAGTTGTAGTGAGATGGTATCAGTTGATCCTGGGGAAAATCACTGGAAGTGTTCCAGGGTGATAAAGACGACTGAATATCAGTCACAGGCATTGTCTTTACCCTCTATCGAGGGACGGTATGTTGGAAGAGTTCCAAGCTAGATACCGTGGCATACTAGACGATAAAGGCATGATACATCGCTACTTAAGATGCTACCAAAGAGGCTGTTTGGGTGTATAATGGTTCATGAGATGAACTACGTTCCTACCATTGTGAGACAATGGAGTTGTGGCTTATGCCAAGGAACGCAGGTCCCATCAGTGATCCAGACATATTCTAAGGTAGTATCACCTGATCATGGAGATGGTTGATCTCCAGGGGATCGAGGTCAGGAGAGTAGACTCAGAGGACAACACGGCGAATCCACTCGCGAAGGCCTATTCACAGAGAGAGACTTTTATGGGATGGTTGAGTATGAGATACTACAACCACTGCTATCAGATGGCCCTAGTGCAAGTGGGAGATTGTTAGTTATATGTATGCCCTAGAGGCCATTACTGTACATTGGATGTATATTGTAGTGGATGCTGGGACATATATAGGGAGGACTTTCTTGCTCGACATGATAGTATGCTATCTGGTTACTCTTTACCTTAACGTGTACATTGATTGTCTCTCTGTTACATGTTGGTAAAGCCCTTAGGATGTGTACTTGACTATCTGGACTATGATGCGGATCATACTAGTGGGGACATGGTAGTCCATAAGTACATCCTTCAAAGTCCCTAGTCGTGGGTGTATCGAGACGGGGCAATGATATACCAGTGTAGACTGGCGTATACCTTCTCGACCCATACAGATGGGCGATGGATGATCCCATATCCATTGGTGTTTGACATCAGAGATGATATACGGGTGCTCAGTGGAGACTGGGTACACTGGACGGACTCGCCGAGAACTCCCAGATGGTATTATACCTTACGTCAGATGGCAGTTCTCTGGTGACACTGGTACAGAGTAGTCTGTTGACCCGAGATCGTCATAGAGTCTTGTGTGGTCCCCACTGTGCTTTGATTTCCACCTTACCACGTCCAAGAGGGCGTGCAAAACGGTGGTTTTTGGGTACAGTCCCGAGTCACATGGAGGTAATGAGCGATAGGAGGGGATTCGTCTCTCCCGGTATAGGGAGTTGATGTTGCGCTGTGTTCGATTGGCTATAACCGGAAATCCCTGGCCAGGGTTGCTGAGATTTGCTGGTAAGTGTTACCAGTAGTTTCTCGAATTGTTATAGACCTCATATCGACACGACTTATCGAGCTATTGGGGTCTGACGTTTACCACCACTAGGCGAGATATGCGACATATCAAACGATCAGACCGGACTGTACGGTAAGTGTTACCGGTTGGATTCACAGGAGTGTGAGCGGGTTTGCTCGTCGATCTTCTGATCGCTCAATACCCGGGTAGCCGTTACGTTTAGCATACCGCTTGCGGCTTGTGGGTGCTTGATATGATCATCACCTGCTGCCGGCGTATTGACGAGTCTTTAGAGCCCTTCACAGAGGTTTCCTGGCTCAAGCGAAACGAAATAGGAGCGCATATGAGATATGTGCGGGACCGAGAATAATGCGTGTATGTGATACCGTATTTCATTCTCGCGATGAATGTGTCGAATTGTTGTATGCGATATAACCTAGTTATCGAATCAAGAATTGATTCGATAAATCGATACATTGGATACTGGTCGGTTATGTGCGACATGACCGGATCATTGAATCAAATGTTGATTTAATGATTTAATGTATAATTATATATTTGATATATTACCTTGCATTAACTAGTATTGGTTCACTTTAAATGGATTTTCTCACTTGAAGTTCACAAGTTGTATATTCATACTTTTGTGCACTTGATTGTATCATGTTTGATGATGCATGAATATTGTCTTTGTGTAAAGAATTGTACCATGGTTATGATAATGGTTAGGGTTTTGATTTATTCACTCATTTATTTATCCATTCTTTATTTATTTAAATAGATAAAAGAAAACAAAATGGTTTCTTTTTATCATGAAGCTTGTTGAAGCTTCATGAAGCTTTGACTAAAGAGACCATTTTGTCTTCATGCTTAACCCTAACCATTCCCACTTACCATGGTCTATTCTCTACACTTGACCTTAGTTAGGATATGATAAGTATTGATTTCTTTTCTATTATGAAAATACTTTTTATCATATTCTATCTTCATCTTCTCCTTCTTCTTCAAGAAAGAAAACTAGACTCCATTAATGGCATCTTGAGTTCTAAAGTGAGAAATCCAATTCTAAAGTGAACCCACCTCCTATTTCTTCATCCTCTACTTCTTGCCAAGTTGTTTTAGGGTGTTTTCTTCACAAGTTTCACAACTTGGTGAAGTTGGAGCATGAACTTGTGTTGCCTCGACGTAGATCATCTTCGGCACGAAGCCGACGACTTTGCCCGCCCATTTCTCCGATGAAGCCGACGCTAGAGCCCGGGATTCCATTTGGACAGCGAGGAGACTTCATTGCGGGGCTATGGAGGTGGAGGACCGGATCTACAAAGGTTGTATTTCCGTTCTTTTAGTTAAAATTGTTAACTAGTTGCATGTGTTCGCCTAAAATTTTAGTTAACGATCCGTATTAGGGTTTCTCGGCACCCATAAAATTTGAAATTGGCATGGTTGATGCCTTGTGTGACATCATTAGCGTGCCTAGGAACCCTACAACATTAACGTGTCGCAAATGCGTATCAAAACCAAATCATCACTAAAACGGCATACGAATCCCAAAACGATACGATAAGGGGCATATAGGTTAGAACTTATGACACGCCTTCAAAACCATCAATAAATCCTCTATATCGTCGTATAAACGCCAAATAGTCGAGGTAAAACACAAGACACAAAAATACGGAATACGGAATACGGAAACACGAATCCAAAACAGCAACTTAGGAAATATGTTCCAGATTTCACCCCAAAGTCATTTTAGGAGTAAGGTGGTTGGGGCTAGGGTTTTGGGTATTGCTTTCGATCTGCCTGCATACCTTACTGCCAAGTCAAAATCATTTTAGGAGGTCCGGGTTGATAGCAGTTTCCAGAAAAGCCACAAAGTCGACAAAATCGATAAAATACCCCAAGTTGAAACTTTTAGGTAACCAACTGGGAAACTGGGGTAATCTTGGTTAAACTGGCCTCAAATACACCTAATAAATTTACACTAACATTCAAAACCAACACTTGGTCAAGTCTCACTCAAATTTTCCTAAACTAGCACTAGATCACAAACATAACACTAAATTTCAGTTTTACGACCATAATCAAGCAAGAAAGGAGTTGGGTTGTGAGATTATACCTCAAGGGGGTCCTAGGATGAAGGAGAAGGGAGGATGAGGAGAAAGGGCTGTTGGTGAACTGCTGAGTTTCTCCTACAGCTGCTGGTGTTGCTTTTGCAGCTGATGCTGTAGTTGTTTTTCAACAGCAGTTTGTTGCCGTTGCTATTGGTTTGGGTTGAGGTTGTGTTTGCTGTAGCTTCAGCAGCTGCTGCTGTTGTTTTTTGGTGAGTTGTTGTGGTTCTGGTGTGGGTATGGTGGTGTGGTGATGTTGCAATAATGCTAGGGGCTGTTTCTGGTGTTTGAAAGATGTGGCTGCTGCTGTTGTTAATGTAGCAGCAGATGAAGAGGGAGGGCTGTTTTGTGGCTGATGTAGGGTGTTGTTGTGTGGGGTGAAGTGAGGTTTATGATGGTGTGGTGTGAGTGAGAGGGAGAGATGTGAGAGGCAAAAAGTTTTGAAGTGAAATGGGGTGAAAAGTCTTGATATGAGATGAGTTAACCCCCATCATCCTCTCTCTCACTAGATGCTTGTCATGGCACATCCATCATGCCCTCCCCTCTCTCTCTCCTACACAAGTCAACCCCCAACCCTAATCACCATTAACAAGATAAAAACCCTTAATTAACCCACTTAACTTAACCAAAAGGTTTAGACCATCATGGTTGGCTAAACATGGTTAACCCACCATGCTCATCTAAACATGGTAACCCTAAACTAACCCAAGCTAACATGCACAAGTGTGTGCAGTCCAGATAAAATTCCAATAAAATATTCATAAAACCAGATAAAATATTTAAAAGCCGTTTTGGTAAACTTTTTACCAAAAACCCTATATTAAACCCAATTACCACTAAATAACATATTTTAGAATTTCCATAAATTTTTTGTCAAGAATTTTCCCAAAATAATATATTATTTTTTTTTGAAATGTTACACGAAGTCTCTCATCCGGACTATTGCTCCTATCATAGGGCAATAAGACATCCTCTCGAAGACTGCTTCACATTCAAAGACTGGGTAGAAGACTAGTATCAGCTCGGCAGGTTTACTTTATCCAGCAGTTGGAGGGTAACCCCGCCGCAGAAGCATGAACCAAAAGCCGTGCATACAGCGAGAGCAGAACCAGATCAACATCGGTCTTGGAAGCGATCTCGTACTTGTCATATGATAACACTGTCAGAAGAAGAGCCCGAGAATGTGGATGACCTCTCCTGGTGCTGCGAAAACGATGATGGCGAGGTGATCTCAGAGTTTCCACCGGCGCCAAAAGAGCTGGAAGATGGAATACATACTACTGCGGATAACCTCAAGAAAATTGATTTGGGTGGGGCAAGTGACCCGCGGCCGACATTTGTCAGTGTGCTGTTGTCTGAGGAAAGGGTGGCTGCACTAAAGTACGTGCTCATGCAACATAAAGATTGCTTCGCATGGAACTATTCCGAGATGCCAGGACTAGATCCAGAGATTGCTGTCCAAAAATTGGCGATATCTTCAGACATTAAGCTAGTCAAACAAGCGCCGAGACGAATGAGACTCGAGCTTGAGATGAGTATCAACGCTGAGGTCAAGAAGCTAATCGACTCCGGCTTTATCTAAGAGGTTCAGTACCCTGATTGGATTGCCAACATTGTCCCGGTGATGAAGAAAAATGGGATGGTACGCATCTGCGTAGACTTTCGGGATCTCAACAAGGCTTGCCCAAAGGACGACTTCCCAGTGCCGGTCACCGAGCTGATGATAGATAATACGTCCACTCACGAAGTCTTCTCCTTCATGGACGGCTTATCAGGATACAATCAAATAAAGATGCATCCTGAAGATCAGAAGCATACCGCTTTCCGGACTCCTTTGGGCATATTCTGCTACAAGGTGATGCCTTTCGGTCTAAAGAACGCTGGTGCCACCTATCAGAGGGCCATGACAAAGATCTTCGATGACCTCATACATGAAATCGTCGAATGTTATATCGACGACCTCATAGTTAAAAGCAAATCATATGAAGAACATTTAGAGCATCTGAAAATTGTGTTTCAGCGCCTTCAGAAATACAACTTGAAGATGAATCCTCTCAAATGCGCGTTCGGAGTTTCCTCGGGCATCGAGATATCGAGATAGATCCGTCATCGAAGGCATCGAGATAGATCCATCAAAGATCAAGGCGATTATGGAAACGCCTCCACCAAGGACTCTCAAGCAATTGCGGTCTCTCCAAGAGAAGCTCGCGTATATCCGGCGATTTATAGCCAATCTCTCAGGCAAGTGCCGCCCCTACAGTCACCTAATGAAGAAGGGAACCCCGTTCGTCTGGGATCGCAAATGCCAAAGCGCACTGGATGAAATCAAGCAATACCTGCAGAATCCGCCAGTACCGGCCGCTCCAGTCAAGGGAAAACCCCTCATTCTGTATACAACAGCCCTCGAAGGTTCTTTAGGCGTGCTATGGGCACAAGAGAACGACCAAGGGAAAGAGAGAGCCTTCTACTATCTGAGTCGATTTCTACTGGGGGCAGAAAGCAATTATTCTCCTATCGAAAAACACTGCCTGGCATTGATCTTCGCGATAATGAAGCTCGGGCACTATGCGTTGGCACATGAAGTCCGTCTCATATCGAAGGTGGATCCTCTCAAGTATTTGATGTCAAAATCCATATTAACAGGACGTCTCGCTAAATGGACCCTACTCTTGACGGAGTTCTCGATAACTTATCGTCCCCTCAAAGTAGTGAAAGGCCGGGCCATCGCCGACTTCCTTGCTGAACATCTGATACCTGCCGATTCTCCTTTGAACTGCGAATTGCCAGACGAGCACGCGTTTGACACGATCGACGGGGAGAGAAGAGAGAATGATACCCGATGGGAACTTTACTTCGACGGAGCGTCTTCCATGAAGAAGCGCAAACAAAGCATCCCCATAATCAAATCGGGGGTAGGCCTCATCTTCGTGACCCCACAAGGAGGGATAATGCGCTTCGCCTTCTCCTTAACAGAGCCGAGAATGAATAATGAGGCCGAATATGAAGCTTTGATAGCAGGTCTCGAGATTGCTATCGACATGGGAATTGAAAACCTCCTCATATACAGAGACTCTCAACTGGTCGTTAGTCAAGTAAACGGCGACTATTAAACGTGTAAGCCAGAGTTGGTGAAGTACGGCGAGAGAGTACAGCAATTACTGACTCAAATTCCTTCCTACACCCTGGAAAGCATACCGCGAGCGGAAAATAGTAAGGCGGATGCACTAGCTAAGCTTGCTAAAGAGTTAGCTGACGAGAACCTCGATGACGTGAGGATTGTTGTGCAAAGCCGTCGGGTTCTCGCACTGGCAGAAATATCTCCGGAGTCGTCCGAAGAAAAAGGAGCGACCGAGCAAAAGGCCCTACAAATAAAAGACCAGGAAAAGGTTACGGATTGGTGAGAAGTCTTTATAGACTACTTTAAATTCCGTCGAACACCTGAAGAAGCGTCCTCGAAACATCAGCTCATGAAACGTGCTCTGTCTTTCGCCTTCGTCAATGATACTCTGTATAAGAGATCATTTGCTTCTCTGTGGCTAAGATGCTTGGATCATGAAGAGGCAAAAAGAGTCGTCCAAGAAACTCACTACGGACTCTGCGGTTCTTACCAAGCCGTCCCAAAGATGAAGGTGAAGATCAAACTGATGGGTTATTATTGGCCCACAATGATCCAGGACTGCCTCGAATATACGAAGCAGTGCCACTCGTGCCAGATTCACGGAGACTTTATCCGTCAGCATCCAAATCCACTACATCCGACAGTGGATAGCTGGCCGTTCGAAATGTGGGGAACTGACATAATCGGCCCCATTGAACCAGCATCGACCAAAGGACATCGATTCATTTTGGCGACAACTGATTACTTCTCCAAATGGGCAGAAACAGTACCGCTGAGGGAAGTGAAGACGGAGAATATCCTCCATTTCTTCAAGACGCACGTCATTTATCGGTTTGGAACTCCACGACGGATTATCTCCGATAACGGGCCAGCCTATAGAAGCCACAAGATCAGCTGCTTCGCACAACAACATAACATAGACTGGAGATACTCTTCGGTCTATAATCCCTGAGCTAACGGTCTAGCTGAGGCTTTCAACAAGACCTTGACAAAGATCGTGAAAAAGACGGTGTCCCGAAATAAGAGGGACTGGCACGAGAGACTGCATGAAGCTCCCTGTGTATCGAACTATGTTCAAAACGGCCACGAATACAACGCCGTATGCATTGGTATTCGGTACAGAAGCGGTACTCCCACTTGAGATAGAGTTACCCTCTCTATGAGTGGCAGTTCACTATGAGTTAACAGACGAAGAAAATGCTCACCTTCGGCTTGAGGAGCTCGACGCCCTCGACGAAACCCGGTTCATGGCGCAGCAAAATCTGGAGGCTTATAAAGCAAAGATGATGTGCTCATACGAAAAATTGACTAGGCCGAGGACATTCCGCCAAGGCGAACTCGTACTAGTGGTCAAAAGACCTATGATTCCCAATCATGCCAAACGGGGGAAATTCGAGCCGAACTATGAAAGCCCGTACATCATAGACAAAGTCTACCAAGGTGGAGCCTATCTACTCATGGACATGCATGGAAAAAGACCTTTCAAGCCAATAAACGGCCGCTTCCTAAAAAAATACTACGCTTAACGAGTCACAGTCTGGGTCAATGATAGATGACGACGTCTATGTCTGCTCGCTATCTTCTTAAGCCCAAACTCTGTAAGTAGTAGCCGGCTTTTGGACCGAAACGTCCTTAAACTAATAATGGACCGCTATGTCCTAAAACTGGCAATTGACCGAGACGTCGATAAACTACTACGGACCGCAGCATCCTAAGGCTGACACAAAAAATATAAAAAAAGAAAAAAGAAAAAAAACAGTAGGTCCACAAGCAAAATGGGCACAGATGAAAACCCGAAAGGGCTCCGTGAGTAAAAACAGCAGGGCTACCGGCGAGTTTTGTGAAAACCCGAAAGGGCGCAAGCTCGTTAAAAGACACTTGCAAGGTCCTCTCGACCCTGTAAGGAGAAATCACCTACGTGAGATCCTTACGACTCACAAGGGAGCAACACACTTAGGGATCCCCATGATCTCTAAGGAGAAAATACACTTACGAGATCTTCACGACTCGTAAGGAGAACCCTCTTATGAGACCCTCACGGCTCATAAGATTCAAAAGTCTTAAGCTACAGGGATCTGAACCTGTTCTTAAGCAGCCACCACAACCTCCAATTTTGCCCTACAAGCGGATCAATGCTGACCCTTGTATACAATCCACGGGCGCGAATAAACATTTCCCTAACAAAGTCCCATCCGTGACTAGGGATATGTCTACACGGTGAACAGCCCTTTTAAGTCCTCTCGACTTATAAGGAGAAAACACTATTGTAAGATCCTTACGACTTATAAGAGACCATACACTTAGGAATCCTCACGATTCCTAAGGAGAAAACACACCTACGAGATCCTCTCGACTCGCAGGAAGAATTACCTTTATGAGACCCTTACGACTCATGAAGTCAAAAGCCTTAGTCGACAGGATTTTAACCCTGTTTGCTAAGCCACCTTTGTTCGACCTTGACAAAGGCAAATGATGATTCTCTCCTGGCAATATCCCAGTTGTAGCGGTGCTGATGCCGAAATCGGTGTCTAATTCCAAGCTTGCAGCGAAAAGCCAGCGAGCCACACATGCATAGGAAATAGTCGAAATGATAGGGCAACTTGCAACAAAATCAGCAAGTAAAAATGTATGCATATGAAATAGCCGAAATGATGGGGCAACTTGCAACAAAATCAGCAAGTAAAAATGTATGCATGCGGAATAGCCGAAATGATGGGACAACTTGCAACAAGCAACAAAATCAGCAAGTAAAAATGTATGCATGCGAAATAGCCGAAATGATGGGGCAACTTGCAACAAAATCAGCAAGTAAAAATGTATGCATGCGAAATAGCCAAAATGATGGGGCAACTTGCAACAAAATCAGCAAGTAAAAATGTATGCATGCAAAATAGCCGAAATGACTGGGCAACTCGCAATAAAAAGCAGCGAGTAAATGAAAACAAAATAACCGAAATGATTGGGCACCGCGAAAAATAGCCGAAATGATTGGGCAATCGCGACCTTCGCGATATAAAAAAGCTGAAATGATAGAGCATCACGGAAAGAAAAATATATAAAATAAAATTTTCTGCCCTACAGGTGATATCACATCAATCCCTGTATACAATCCAGGGGCGCAAACGAAGAAGGAATCACACCTTCCCTCCCAAGGCTCTATCAGAAGAAGAGGCCAAATCTCAACGGTTCACAGACAACCTAGAGACCACTTCGTGTTAATTATATGTATGCCCTAGAGGCCATTACTGTACATACGATGTATATTGTAGTGGATGCTTGGACATATATAGAGAGGACTTTCTTGCTCGACATGATAGTATGCTATCTGGTTGCTCTTTATCTTAACATGTACTCTGATTGTCTCTATGTTACATGTTAATAAAGCCCTTAGGATGAGTACTTGACTACCAGGACTATGATGCGGATCATACTAGTAGGGTCAGTGTAGTCGCCAAGTACATCCTTCAAATGTTCCTAGTCGTGGGAGTACCGAGATAGGGCATCGATACTCCAGAGTAGACTAGCGTATGCGCTTCTTGACCCATATGATGGGCGATGGATGATCGCATATCCATTGGTGTTTGACATCAGAGAAGGTATACGGGTGCTCAGTGAAGACTGGGTACACTGGACGGACTCACCGAGAACTCCCAGATGGTATTATACTTCACGTCAGATGGCAGTTCTCTGGTGACACTGGTACAGGTTAGTCTGTAGACCCGAGATCATCATAGAGTCTTGTGTGATTCCCAATGTGCTTTGATTTCCATCATACCACGTCCAAGAGGGCGTGCAAAAAGGTGTCTTTTGGGTACAGTCCCGAATCACATGGAGGCAATGAGCGATAGGAGGGGTTTCATCTCTCCGGTATAGGGAGTTGATGTTGCGCTGTGTTCGATTGGCTATAACTGGAAATCCCAGGCCAGGGTTGCTGAGATTTACTGGTAAGTGTTATCAATAGTTTCTCGAACTGTTATGGACCTCATATCGAGCTACTGGGGTCTGACGTTTACCACCCCTAGGCGAGATATGCGACATATCAGACGAAGAGACCGGACTGTACGGGAGTGTTACTGATTGGATTCGCAGGAGAATGTACAGGCTTTCTTGTTGATCTTCTAATCGCTCAATACCTGGGTGGCTGTTACGTTTAGCTGACCGCTTGCAGCTTGTGGGTGTTTGATATGATCATCACCTACTGCCGGCGTATTGACGATTCTTTAGAGTCCTACACAGAGGTTTCCTGGCTCAGGCAAAACGGAGTAGGAGCACATATATGATATGTACGGGACCGAGAACAATATGTGTATGTGATACCGTATTAGATTCTCGCGATATATGATATCGGCCGGGTATATGTGATATAGCCGGGTCATCGGATCAAGTGTTGATTCGATGAACTGATACAGATTATATTAGTCGGTTATTTATGAAATAGCCGGATTATCGGATCAAGTGTTGATTCGATAATTTAATGTATAATTATATATTTGATATATTAAATTACATTAACTAATATAATCTTACTAAAAGATTATTTTTCTCACTCGGGTAATATATTGATATATATGTGATTTATGTTAATTGTATTATTTTATTTTGTTACAATAAATATTGTATATATGATATATCATGTTAGGGTTATAAATGCAACATATTTTGTGGAGAATAATTGTGGTTAGGGTTTGGATTAGGGTTAAGCTTTCATGAAGCTTTCAAGAAGGTTCTTGAAGCTTTGACTTTGACCTTGATATTTTGCATAGATATTTCCTTAACCCAACCCAACCCTTTAACCATAGTTGTTTCTCTACATGGGTTAAGTATTCATACTTAACCCATGGTTGCATTTCTAACCTCACTTGAGTTTTCATTATTCATCACAAAAGGATTTTGATCTTCTTCTTCTTCTTCTTGCTTGAAAAAGCTTTCTAGCTTTTTCATAAGTGATGAAAATGAGTGACAAATTGAAAACAAATGAGAGCTAAATTCCTACTTCATTATCCTCATCTATTCTTGCCACTTAAATTAGGGTGTTTGCTTTGCTAATACTTGATTATCAAAACAAGAGCTTGGGTTTGAGTTTCTTCAAGGCAGATCATCTATGTTATCGAAGATCGGAAGCAAGCTTGCATCTTTCTCTTCGTGGAGCCTCTCTAGAGTCCGGAAACTTGATGATCACAGCGAAGGGACCACAACACGGAGCTTAAAGTGAACGACCGGACTACAAAGGTTGTAATCCCAAACTCTTAGAAGTAAAGTTGTTTACTTGCTTTGTTTCGCCTAATCTCTAGTCTAAGATCTTGGTTAGAGTTGTTCGACACGTCTAAATTTTAAATCGGGCATGGTCGATGCCTTATAGACCCTTGTGCCAGTGCCTAGTAACCCTACAGTGGTATCAGAGCTAGGCTAGAGTTTTAGGCGAAGTCTAGACGAAGTTTAAAGTTCGATCGAACCCTGAAACCCCATTTTACACCCTTCTCTGGAAATTTTTTAAAATGTTGATTTTTTCTGTATTAAAAATACCCAGAAAAATAAGCAGGGAATTCTAAGAATTACTGTGAAGTACGAAGCCCCAACTCCATCATGGGAGCGCGGAACCGCGGCCAAACCATGGGTTTGGCGGCGGTTCCGCGGTCATAATGAGGAGTCAGGGGCTCGTACCTCAAGGTATGATTCTTGGGTACTTTTTCATGCTTCTGGAAATTTTTAATTTTACTCAAGTGTTGAGTTTTCTGGAGATCTTTTGTATTCGTTGATTCGATCGGAAAGTTTAACTTCGTTTAAGTTTTTTCCGGATAATTTAGAACGTGTTAAAAAGTTTGACCAGATATCAACAACTCACTTTTTCCCCTGACGGAAAATTTTCAAGCGTTGGATTTTTCCATGAGTTTAAAACTTTCGGGAGATCATGCAAGCGTATCTGTGGACCCTCTAGAACAACACAAACCTTAACTCGATTATGTGGCCGTCTGAACCGCCTCTGAACCTTAGGGTTTGGGGCAGTACGGCGTTGCCACATGTGAGGCGTTGGTTTGACCCTTCTACGGCTGGACCATTGGTACTGTGGCATGTGATGGATTCTTTTTGAACTCCGCTCAAGTGTTGAGCTATTTGGGAAATCTTAGGTGTTTGTTTATTCGATCGGAAAGTTTAACATTGTCTATTTATCTGCATTGTGATACAATATTTGGAATCCACAAGTAGTTATGAGATAACTAATTTGAATGTTATAAATCTAGCAGTTTAGTCTCATTTGATCGGTTGCCATGGATTTTGATGTGATCAAAAGTCCGTCGCAATCACGTAGCGTACGCGGATACTCGCCGGGTAAACTTAATAGATAGCCACGCCCCATAGCCCCGACCAAATGACTGTAGGAGAACCCCGTCGCCAAAAGCATCCGTTCGGGTGCTCGCGGCAGCGGTGTTCCTCCTTAGTGCACTTAGTCGACGGCATCCGGGGGTGCGGCCATCTACTAAAGTTTGCGACGAGCATTCGATCAGGATGTCGGCAATCTTGTTGAATTTCCCGACTAGATATTAAAAAGTGTTTTCGAGATCGAGACTAAAATGCGGGGTTTATAATTGTTAGGCATGCGATGTCTAAGAAATTCATTTGGCTATGGATGCGATGTCTAAGGAGGTTACGGATTCCAACTGTTGTAGTTTTACACTTTCTTTTCTGTGACCGTAAGCGTAGTATGTGGTGTATCGCCGGCTTCGTTGCTATATATCAACGACAATCGGGATACGCATACTTGCTTACGTTGATGATATGAGATATTATATGTTGCTGTGATATGTTATATTGGATCGTCGTGTTCTGAATAGCCGGGGTTTTTATGTGAGATGAGGGTTTTTATTTTCATTCATGTAAAATTCATTTGTATGTAATATTCTTTTATTGGGGCATTTCCGGGCTGAGGATGATGTCACCATTGTATATTATTTACTTTTCCGCATTAGGTAGACCAAGGCATGGAGCACAAGTAACCGGGTTCTAGGGTCCAGTAGAAGACCATCTCGAGGAGTCGAGACCGGGTCTCCTAACCCTAGAATTGGCAGTGTTGCTTGCCGCTCTCGTAGGGGTCTAGGGATGTAGGTTTTGCTATTCATCGCGACCGTGGAATCCACGTTTTATACAGGCTCGCATAAAACACGAAAATCCTAGTATATCCAATATTTCATATATGCTCTTCTGCTGTAATGTTCTGTGATGAGATCATAGTACTGCCTGAGACGAATGTTTATATTATATATATGAGATATATGTTATATTGCAGATTTCTTTTCAAATGTGATGCTTGTGAAGCATAATAAAATGGGACTTCATTAATGAGATTAATGAAATAAAAGAAACCTAAAGATGTTGTAGAAACTTTTTTAAAAACTGGTAGCTCTAGTTCTTGCTTTGCATAGCGGTATTCCTTGTAGAATATCCAGCACCTTATTCGATAAGGAAAGAGCCGAGATCCTTTCACCGGGAGTGATCTCTTTAGCGAAACTAGCAAATGCTACACACTCGGTTTGTGTTTTGACTGCTTCTATAGTTTTGCTTTGCATAGTGACATTTGTGAAATATCCTGCACCTTATTCGATAAGGAAAGAGCCGACGATCCCTTCACCGGGAGTGACCTCTTTAGCAAAACTAGTAAAAGCCTAAAAAACACTCCATTTAAAATCACTCGATTCTACAACGATATCAAGTTCATTACACAAAAGTGTTTTCCTAAAAACCTGTCGTAGCCCTCCGTCATTTCAGATAAGTAGTATTTAGTATTCGTGCTGTGTTTTTAGCTTTTGTCAAGGCGTAGTGTGCGGTAGCTGATTACTGCTTATCTGTATAAGCATATGATGTGATTGAGTTAGGGTAGTCGTGCGACCTTATTGGCCTTTGTCAAGGGTCGTGCGGGTGGGTTTAATTCAATCAGGAAATGACGGGTTGAACTTGACTAGCATCCTATGGTTTGTTGGCCTTTGTCAAGGTCACAGGAGGTTAGGGGTAAAATATTATTGGGAATTTCAAGAGTTGAAATTTGCAATAAGATTGCATACCTTGTATGAGATAGTTGGATCCCAATACCTGCTGCGAGTAAGAGTTACTCCTGGGAGAGTTTTACACATTACAATTAGCCGATCAAGTAGGTGTCTAGAAAGGTATTAACGGGGCTACACCCCTGGGAAAACGAGGTTTACTTTAATTATGTCCGTGCGAAAGCACGGGGAACCTCCCTCAAGGTACCAGCACTGGCCTGGCTGAAAGATTGGCGAACTTGTAGGGTGTAATTAATCCCGGCTAGTCTTTCCTTTTAGGGTTTGAAGGAAGATTTGACTAAAACAGTGGGAGCCATCCTGATTAAACATTTTAATAACCAATCTAATCTTGCAAGAGCATACGCTGAGTGTTTTCTTCTCTCTCTCTCCTGGTTACGACTATATCACGCCTTAATCAAGATAATAATACGGATATATTGACCGAACCCGCTTGTTATACTACGCTAGGGAACGTTGGTCCCGCTCCAACTTATAATTGTTATAAGAAAGAGCAGGAAATAGGGGATTACCAGAATTCCCGTGCCACCCAAACGAAGAAAAGTGCATGTTGATACATCTTCTTCGGGTGTGTTCATTACCAAGAACTGTTTCTCAGTATCCTTTACGTCCTGGGTATGAGATACCGGATCAGGATCCCGTAAATGTAATCTGTTACATGGGCTACAGATAGGTAGAGAACTGAGAACGGGTGATAAGTTTCAAGAGTTGGAAACAGTGCAAGTGTTGCAGCCAAGTCTGTTGGCAGTTATCACCCTGTATTACCAGAATACATTGATTCTGAACAAATGTTATTAGATACCGAACCTAATATACAACATCATATCGGTCTCTTTATTAGTAAAGAAGGATGTAATTTTGTATTGTTGGATAATGTTTTGAACATTTCCTATATCAAGAGTTGATCGGTTCAGGCACGTTATCTAAAAGCATATACGTTCTAAATCAAATTACAGTTCTTAACGTACAGAACACACACAAGAGGAAGAGTTCAGAAATGAACGGATCCTTCTTGAGGTATTATAGACTTGGTCATATCAATGTGACCCGACTAGCTGAAGTTACATTTAGATGCATATTTAAATTAGTTTGAATTTACATCTTATGAAACTTGCCGGTCATGTCATAAAGATAAGATGACCACAGCTCTGTTTATTGGAAACAGAGAAAGAGTTAGTGAACTCTTGGGATTGATACATGCTGATGTATGAAGGTCCCCTGTCTACACATGCCAAGACCGGTTCTTTGTATTTCATTACATTCACTGATTATCTCTCAAGATCCGGACATATGTTCCTGTTGAAACACAAGTCTGGAACTTTTGAGAAATTCAATGAATATAAGTTAGATGTAAAGAACCAAAAATGGGTATAAGTATTATGTCCTTTGATGAGATCAAGGAGGAGAATACTTGAGCACGGGATTCTTGGACTATTCTAAATGGAATTTAAGATTCTCTCTCAGCATTACTCCTCCGTATACACCACAGCACGTCGGTGTATCGGGGAGGAGCAATCACACCTTATTAGAAATGGTACGCTCTATGATGAGTACTACCGGGTTTCCTATTTCCTTTTGGGAGTTATGCACTTGAGAAGCTGCATACCTATTGAATAGGGTTCTAATCAAATCAGTTGCCTAACACTTCATATGTGATATAGAATGGGAAGAGCCTATATCTTAAGTATGTTAAGATTTGGGGTTGTCCAGCCTATGTCTAAAAGCATAATCCGGACAAGCTCGAGGCAAGGTTAGTTCTGTGGAAGTTTGTTGGATATCCCAAGCATTAGCAAGGGAATATCTTCTACCACATTGAGGAACAAAAGATGTTTTGTTTCTCAGCATGCCATCTTTGTGAAAGGGAATTTCTTGTGAAGAAATTAGTGGTCATGAGGTAGAACTGGAAAGAGTTCCTGCTATACAAACTGCAGCTGATGATTTGGTAGAACCAAAGGATTCAATAGTTTCTAACGAACCTCAGCCTCTCCGCCGATCTAGTAGGGTTCCTCACCCACCTGAGAGATACTTCGGTTTTTTCTATGACAGTGGGAGCGAGGATTGCATCATGAGATGATGACCCAACTTGTTTCGAGCAGGCCATCAGGAGTGGGACTCTGTAAGAATGGCTGGATGCTTAGTGATCTGACATGGAATCCTTATACATCAACAAAGTATGGACTTTGGTTGCTTTATCTGAAGGGTTAAATCCCCATCAGGAGCAAGTATATCTTGAGAAGATTACTTGGTGTACATGGAAAGTTGAGACTTTCAAAGCTATGCTTAAGTCCATCCAGATCCTACTTGCCAATGCTACATACCATGACTACGATATCTGGCGGTTGGGTGTCATGATAACTTTTCTGAATGTTGATTTAGAAGAGAGCGTCTATAAGTACACAGCCAGAGGGCTTCGTAGACAGTGGGAGCAGAGGAAACGTGTGCAAGTTGCTTTATAGGATAAAGCAGGCATCGCGGAGTTGGAACGTCTGTTTTGATGTGGTGGTCAAAGAGTTTGACTTCATCAAAATGGTAGATGAACCTTGTATATACAAAAAGGTAGTAGAGAGTATGGTGGTGATCCTCGTATTGTACGTGAATGACATACTCTTGATAGGGAAGGAGTTTCCTATGCTACGCTTGGTCAATCTCCGCTTATCACAAGGATTCTCCAAATAGGATCAAGGTGATATCTCTTAAATCCTGGGTTTTATATCTATGAGATAGATCTAATTGGATGTTAGGATTCTCACTAGTTGTAGGGAGATGGTATCAATCGATCCTGGGGAGAATCACTGGAAAAGGTTCCAGGATGATAAGGACGACTGAATGTCAGTCGCAGGCATTATCTTTACCCTCAGTGGAGGGACGGTATGTTGGAAGAGTTCCAAGCTAGATACCGTGACTTACTAGATGATTAAAGGCAAGATACATCGTTACCAAGGAAGCTACCAAAGAGGCAGTCTGGATATATACTAGTTCATGAGATGAACTTCGTTCCTACCATTGTGTGACAATGGAGTTGTGGCTTATGCCAAGGAACCCCCATCCCATCAGAAATCCGGATATAATTCTTAGGCAGTATCACCTGATCATGGAGATGATTGATCTCCAGGAAGATCGAGGTTAGGAGAGTAGACACAGAGGACAACAGCACGGATCCACTCACAAAGGCCTATTTCCCAGTAGAGACTTTTATGGGATGGTTGAGTATGAGATACTTCAACCACAGTTGATTGTTGGGTATGCGATACCACAATAGATGGCCCTAGTGCAAGTGGGAGATTGTTAGTAATATGTATGCCCTAGAGGCCATTACTGTACATACGATGTATATTGTAGTGGATGCTTGGACATATATAGGGAGGACTTTCTTGCTCGACATGATAGTATGCTATCTGGTTGCTCTTTATCTTAACATGTAATCTGATTGTCTCTATGTTACATGTTGATAAAGCCCTTAGGATGAGTACTTGACTACCAGGACTATGATGCGGATCATACTAGTGGGGACAGTGTAGTCGCCAAGTACATCCTTCAAATGTTCCTAGTCGTGGGAGTACCGAGACAGGGCATCGATACTCAAGAGTAGACTAGCGTATGCGCTTCTTGACCCATATGATGTGCGATGGATGATCCCATATCCATTGGTGTTTGACATCAGAGAAGGTATACGGTGCTCAGTGAAGACTAGGTACACTGGACGGACTCGCCGAGAACTCCCAGATGGTATTATACCTCACGTCAGATAGCAGTTCTCTGGTGACACTGGTACAGGTTAGTCTGTAGACCCGAGATCGTCATAGAGTCCTGTGTGATTCCCAATGTGCTTTGATTTCCATCATACCACGTCCAAGGGGCGTGCAATAAGGTGGCTTTTGGGTACAGTCCCGAATCACATGGAGGCAATGAGCGATAGGAGGGGTTTCGTCTCTCCCGGTATAGGGAGTTGATGTTGCGCTGTGTTCGATTGGCTATAACTGGAAATCCCGGGCCAGGATTGCTGAGATTTACTGGTAAGTGTTATCAGTAGTTTCTCGAACTCTTATGGACCTCATATCGACACGACTTATCGAACTACTGGGGTCTGACGTTTACCACCCCTAGGCAAGATATACGACATATCAGACGAAGAGACCGGACTGTACGGGAGTGTTACTGATTGGATTCACAGAAGAATGTACAGGCTTGCTTGTTGATCTTCTGATCGCTCAATACCTGGGTGGCTGTTAAGTTTAGCTGACCGCTTGCAGCTTGTGGGTGTTTGATATGATCATCACCTACTGCCGGCGTATTGACGATTTTTTAGAGTCCTACACAGAGGTTTTCTGGCTCAGGAAAAATGGAGTAGGAGCACATAAATGATATGTGCAGGACCGAGAACAATACGTGTATGTGATACCGTATTAGATTCTCGCGATATGTGATATCGGCCGGGTATATGTGATATAGCCGGGTCATCGGATCAAGTGTTGATTCGATGAACTGATACCGATTATATTAGTCGGTTATTTGTGAAATAGCCGGATTATCGGATCAAGTGTTGATTCGATAATTTAATGTATAATTATATATTTGATATATTAAATTACATTAACTAATATAAGCTCACTAAAAGATTATTTTTCTCACTCGGATAATACATTGATATATATATGATATATGTTAATTGTATTATTTTATTTTGTTACAATAAATATTGTATATGTGATATATAATATTGTAACATGTTAGGGTTATAAATGCAACATGTTTTATGGAGAATAATTGTGGTTAGGGTTTGGATTAGGGTTAATCTTTCATGAAGCTTTCAAGAAGCTTCTTGAAGCTTTGACTTTGACCTTGATATTTTGCATAGATATTTCCTTAACCCAACCCAACCTTTTAACCATAGTTGTTTCTCTACATGGGTTAAGTCTTCATACTTAACCCATGGTTGCATTTCTAAGCTCACTTGAGTTTTCATTATTCATCACAAAAGGATTTTGATCTTCTTCTTCTTCTTATTGCTTGAAAAATCTTTCTAGCTTTTTCATAAGTGATGAAAATGAGTGACAAATTGAAAACAAATGAGAGCTAAATTCCTACTTCATCATCCTCATATATTCTTGCCATTTAGATTAGGGTGTTTGCTTTCCTAATACTTGATTAGCAAAGCAAGAGCTTGGGTTTGAGTTTTTTCAAGGTAGATCATCTTTGTTATCGAAGATCGGAAGCAAGCTTGAATCTTTCTCTTCGTGGAGCCTCTTTAGAGTCCGGGAACTTGATGATCGCAGTGAAGGGACCACAACACGGAGCTTATGAAGTGAAGGACCGGTTTACAAAGGTTGTAATCCCAAACTCTTAGAAGTAAAGTTGTTTACTTGCTTTGTTTCGCCTAATATCTTGTCTAAGATCTTGGTTAGGGTTGTTCGGCACGTCTAAATTTTAAATCGAGCATGGTTGATGCCTTATAGACCCTTGTGACAGTGCATAGTAACCCTACACTTCGATATTCGTCTCATTACAACAGACGCTACGTCATCCAAATGATCCCGTCGCGGAAATACGTCATCCACATGACCCCGTCTCGGAAACACGTCATCCATATGACCCCGTCGCGGAAATACGTCATCTACATGACCCCGTCTCGGAAATACGTCATCCAAATGACCCCGTCGCGGAAATACGTCATCCAAATGACCCCGTCTCGGAAATACGTCATCCACATGACCCCATCGCGGAACCACGTCATCCGTATGACCCCGTCTTGGAAAAACGTCATCCACATGACCCCGTCGCAGAAACACGTCAACAAATGACCCCGTCGCGGAAATACGTCATCCACATGACCCCTTCATGGAAATACGTCATCCAAATGACCCCGTCTCGGAAATACGTCATCCAAATGACCCCGTCGCGGAAATACGTCATCCACATGACCCCGTCGCGGAAATACGTCATCCAAATGACCCCGTCTCGGAAATACGTCATCCACATGACCCCGTCGTGGAAATACGTCATCAACATGACCCCGTCGCGGAAATACGTCATCTAAATGACCCCATCACGGAAACACGTCAACAAATGACCCCGTCGCGGAAATACGTCATCCACATGACCCTGTCTCGAAAATATGTCATCCAAATGACCCCGTCTCGGAAATACGTCATCTAAATGACCCCGTCGCAGAAATACGTCATCCACACGACCCCGTCTTAAAGATACGTCATCTAAATGACCCCGTCGCGGAAACACGTCATCCACATGACCTTGTCTCGGAAACACGTCATCCATATGACCCCGTCTTGGAAATACGTCACCCAAATGACCCCGTCGCGGAAACACGTCATCCACATGACCCCGTCTCGGAATACGTCATCCAAATGACCCCGTCTCGGAAATACGTCATCCACATGACCCCGTCTCGGAAACACGTCATCCACATGACCTCGTCACAGAAATACGTCATCCACATGACCCCGTCTCGGAAATACGTCATCCAAATGACCCCGTCATGGAAATACGTCATCCACATGACCCCGTCGCCGAAATACGTCATCCACATGACCCCGTCTCAGAAATACGTCATCCACATGACCCCGTCTCAGAAATTGGTCATCTACATGACCCCGTTTCGGAAATACGTCATCCACATGACCCCGTCTCGGAAATACGTCTTCCAAATGACCCCGTCTCGGAAATACATCGTCCAAATGACCCCGTCGTGGAAATACGTCATCCACATGACCCCGCCTCGGAAATACGTCACCCAATGACGCCGTGAAATGCGGATAACGTCAATCTCATTAAACACTTACGGGTCCTCTCAATTCGTAAGGAAGAAAACTCTCTTATAAGATCCTTATGACTTATAAGGGAAAACACACTTAGGAATCCTCATGACTCCTAAGGAGAAAAGACACCTACGAGATCCTCACGACTCGTAGGGAGAAAAGTCTTTATGAGACCCTCACGGCTCATAAAGTTGAAAAGTCTTAGGTAGCAGATCTGAACCTGCTTCCTAAGCCATCACTACCTCTCGAAGAGTTCAAGATGAAATGTTCTTTATTATCTACAGGCCACACTTGCCAGAGTAACATACCAACAACACAGCAAAGGGAAGAAAACGACAGTGGGAGATAAGAAAAATGTGTCTTTATTCATGAACTCAATTGAATACAAGATACATCATCATAAAAGAGTAAAAAAAATGGATACATGTTATTAAAAAAATTACAAATGTTTAATTGATACAATGGCAGCTACTGAGAAAGAGGCATTTTCAATAAATCAGCCAGTTGCTCGCGCACTCCTCTCAACTCCTTTTCAAGGTCAGCCGCCGCAGCCAGCTCCGCTTCGATTCGAGACCGTTGCTGCAAGCATGATGAAACCTTCTCATCGATTTCCCGTTGGGCAGCTTCCCGACTCTGCGTAACCCGCTCAATGAAGTCGAGTTTCCGCCTCAATGCCAGCCCGTCCGAAATACATTGCTGCAAATTGTCAAAGACAGCTCTCAGTCGCGCGGCGTTCGCTTCGACCTAGGCACGCAATTGGACAGACTCAGCGGAAGTTGCCTCACGTTCCTTTCGCTTGAGGATCGCCTCTTTTTCGAAATGACGAAGGAAAAGGGCACTTTGCTCAACCCACGCAGCCCGCTGGGAGTTCCCGGCCAAAATCTCAGGAACAGGATGCCTAAGCTAAAGCTCATGCAGGCAGGCCTCGATTTTCCTGCAATGATTAACCCAAGACTCGACGACTCCTTCATTATGGAAGTTCATAAGCATCGCCAGCATTGGATTAACCTCGGCAGCAAAATCTGCAGCGAGTGTAGGGGCCTCCGCGTCAAGCTCCTCGACGTATTCGCTCAACATATGCAGGCTGGTCACGGCGTCTTTGGAAGATAGACGTCTAGAAAAGGGCCCTGCCAACATTATAATGCGAGACTCGAATGGAGCTAGAGTCGACGTGATTGCTGCAAAATAAATCATAGTCAGATATCGGCTTAAGAAATAAAGAAAATACACGAACAATAGAGTCTATTATACCGGCTGCAACATGGGGCAGAGCAGGGAGTACTGGTAGCGCAACGATACCCTCGTCCCCTCCTTCAATTTGTAAGGCTACAAGCAATGCAAAGAAGAATTAGCAATAATGAGACTGCCCGTTAAAGAAAGGACGTCGGTTAGAAAAGATACTCACCGACACCAGCGGGCGGGCTAATCTCTGACTGGAAAGAGAAGTGTGGGTGTAGTACCTGATACAGGTGATCAAAAAGGACTCCTGCAAGGACGCAGTAATGCAATGTCAGTACATAAATTCTACAGCCTAGAAATAAAACTGATAGGTCACAAATCCGCACCTTCCAACATCTGAGATGATACGAGAGAAGGTAAAGGAGTGGTCACCGTCAAAGCGGTAATTAATGGCGCTGCCTCGGGTGGCGCAACCTCAACGCTCGCCACGCCTGCATTAGAAACGAGATAAATACTGTCAGGAAAGATTGACAGGGATTGCAGAATAAAAAGAAAAGCAATGACCCAAAGTCTACCTGGTAAGTCGCTGTTCAGTTGATAAAACTGCATATTTGTATTACATTTTTCCTACCATTTTCATATTAAAAAAGGACTTTATTATAATATATTATACATATGAGGGTTTATGTGTAAAAACACCATTTTCCATGTGTTAATATATTTTAATAAGTATTTGGTAGGAAAATGTATGCAAATAATATTATTGACCTAATCCTAGTAGAACAAAGTCTACTAAAATCTTATTTGAGTTGTTGTGCAGAATATTTCCAAGTTGTGCAGAATTTTCCAAGGCTAGAATCAAGCAAATCAAGTTGTTGAAGAAATCTTGCCAAATTAAGAAGCAAAATTGGAGACCAAGTCTGGAAGCAACCGAGAGAAGATTTCTTAATTCTAAAGGTGTCTTGGATTGCCAAATGTCACAATCAGAAAGCCCAAGAAAATTGACGAAGTGATCTTCACCATTGAGCGCGAATCCGCGGCCAAACCCACCCTTGGGCCGCGGATCCGCCGCACTTCTATGGAGTTGGGAGCCAAGATTTTTTGGCATGAATCTCTGATGAATTTTACCAAGTTTTCAACCTAAAGATTCTGGCTTTGCACTATAAAAGAACACCGAGAGTCTCTTGGAAAAGTTATTAAGCCGAAAAGATCACGAAGTCCAAGACGGCTCACGCATCCAGGCTGATCATCAACTGTTCGTCTACCTCCTTAGAAGAGATCGAGAAGCAAACTAGTTTTTGTAATCATTTTCTAAGGAATCAAAGTGTAGATTGTTCAAGTTGATTAATAAAGGTATGTTCCCCTCCGAACGGCGGCCGGCGACGTGAGGACGTCACGTGCCTGAGGTTCGGGGCAGATGCTATTTGGTTTTATCCGTCTATCTCTCCGAAGATGCCAAGTTGATTTATGGCACCGAGTATCGGAGGTTTAGACAGATGCGGCCGATGTAGCAGACTTTGTCAGATTCCCCCTCAGGGTGAGGGGTTTTTGATTGTGGGGACGCTCTTCCCTGCAGGCGCAAGCCCCTGCAGTTAATTACGCTATCGCGTTGCGATAACAACTTTCTCCTTCTCCAGAATTTCACTTCGTGTCGTGTATGTTTATTTTGTTTGTGGTTGCCCGTGGATTGTATACGGAGACTGAGTAATGCCGTCGCCCGTAGGACGTGGATTAGTCCAAATCCGTATTTACTTAGATTTGGGTTTGGTGTTTTTTAGTTTAAGGATGCATTAGTCGCGTTGCGGCTAAGATCAACTTAAACCTTCGTTAAGGATACGATAGTCCTGTTTGAGACTAAGATCAACTTAACATAATGATTGATTTAATTATCTGGCCGTCGGGACTCGTCACCTCTCTGACGTCGTTGAGGGATTACAACGACAGGCGTCTGAGGAGTTCAGAGATGTACCCTTGAACCAAAGTTGATTTGGGGTTTTATTGTTTATTTAAAGATCTAAGGACACATTAGCCGTAGCTGGGGCTAAGATCAACTTAGACGGGACCGTTTAGATCCGACAAGAGAGCATTTGGGCTCTATTGTGCCAGTTTAAGGACGTGGCAGTCCATTGCCAGTTTTAGGGACGTGGTGGTCCATTATTAGTTTAGGGACGTTTCGGTCCGTCCCTAGTTTAAAGACGTAGTGGTCCATATTCTAGTTTAGGGACGTAGTGGTCCATCGCCAGTTTAGAGACGTGGTGGTCCGATATTAGTTTAGGGACGTTTCGGTCCGATTTTAGTTTAGGGACGTTTCGGTCCGATTTTAGATGAGTGGTCGTTGGAACTCGTCACCTCTCTGACGTCGCTGAGGAATTACAACGACAGATGTCAAAGGAGTTCGGAGATGTACCCTCGAACCGGTCATGACTTGGTTTATGAGAGGCATTTAATTTAAGGACTTACAGCCAGGATTGGGTTAAGTCCAATTTTTATTTTAGGCTTTGCCTGATTAGAAGAATCAATCTAAACAGGGCTTTGCCCCTTTCATTATTTTGCAAGTCTGATTTGGGCCAGGCCCTTCTAATTAATGAGTTACAAGAACTCAGGAATTCTCCAAACAGGGCCTTGCCCTTTTTTATTTTTTTTGCAATTGGGCTAGGCCCTTTTAAATAATGAGTTTCAGAAACTCAATAATTTTCTTGGGTTGGGCCAGGCCCTTTTAAATGATGAGTTGCAGGAACTCAAGAGGTTTTTACAAACAGGGCTTTGCCCTTTTATTGTTCTGTAATTTAGTTTGGGCCAGGCCCAAAACAAGGGGTTGCAGAAACCCTGGAAATCTTCAGATTGAAGAACACAAGTGCATGGCACTTTTGATTTGAATTTGGATCAAAGGAAAACAAGTTCTTGTTTTTTCCTGATCATACAGAACCGAGGGTTCATATTAAGTGCAAGGCACTATTTATTATTATTTTTTTTAGAACCAAGGGTTTATATCAAGTGCAAGGCACTATTTATTATTCTTTTATTTATATTTTTTTTTCTTTAGAACCAGGGGTTCCTATCAAGTGCAAGGCACTATTTATTTTCTGTTCTTCAGAAATTTTACCTTTTTTTTTCTTTTCTTCTTCTGTGTTCTTGATTAATTTTCAAGAGCTCTCCCCTTTTTTTTTTTTCAGAAGTCGATGCCTTTTTAATGAGGTCTGGGGTCTTATTTATAGTGCCCACAAAGTTGTTGGATTTGTTAACAAAATATTTCTTGAATTATTTTGGGAATTTTCCCACCATTGGATCAGAGATCCAAGGGTCTCTGTTTTACAGAAGAACAGAAAAGATTTACTTAAATCTTCATTTAGTTGCTGCGCAACTCACCAGCGCGTGACACGTGTCGCGCATCCGTGCGCTTGCGCAGTTGAGATTGCGCAACTGCGCAGACACGTGTCGCGCATCCGAGCGCTTGCGCAGGTGCGACTGCGCAACTGCGCAGACACGTGTCGCGCATCCGAGCGCTTGCGCAGGTGCGACTGCGCAACTGCGCAGACACGTGTCGCGCATCCGAGCGCTTGCGCAGCTGCGACAGCGCAACTGCGCAGACACGTGTCACGCATCCGTGCGCTTGCGTAGACACGTGTCGCACATCGGTGCGTTTGCGCAACTGCGATTGCGCAACTGCGCAGACACGTGTCACGCATCCGTGCGTTTGCGCAGACACGTGTCGCGCATCCGTGCGCTTGCGCAGTTGCGATTGCGCAACTGCGCAGACACGTGACGTGCATCCATGCGCTTGCGCAGACACGTGTCGCGCTGCTATGCATTTGCGCAGTTAAGTCTTTAATTACGTTTTCTGAAGAGCCTTGCTCTGATAGGACGCACCGTCTCGGGCGTTACGCTGCCGAATTGGCTTCTGCCACGTGGCAAATTGCGCACTGCGCACGGAAACCGAAGCGTTGCTTCAAATTTTGAATTTTCAAAATTCAGTAGTGCCTTGCTCTGATTGGGGGAAACAGATGCCCCCCCCACCGTTGTGCTTACGTGGCGCGACGTAAGCGCAACGGTGGCCAGGGTCAGTTGAAGGGGCGCAGGCGCCTATAAATAAGACCCTTGGTCTTTGTTAATCTCTTCATCATCTTCAAGATTTCTCATTTTCAGAGCCTTGCTCTTGCCTTCAAGAACTTCAGAGCCTTGCTCTTGCTTCCAAAGTTAGAACTTTTTTAGAACAACTTAGGTAAAGAAATTAAACCTAAATTAAATTAAATTAATTTTAATTAATAGAGCCTTGCTCTCATAGATCTTTTGATCTAAGGAAAACCCCTTTGGGGTTTCTTCAACAGAGCCTTGCTCTTATAAATCTTTGATCTAAAGGAAACCCCTTTGGGGTTTTTTTATATATTCACAGAGCCTTGCTCTCAAAAATTTGCAGAGACTCTGTTCTTAGGTTTTAACCCATGAACAGAGCCCTGCTCACAGATCAACTAGAGAACCCCTTCTCTCTTTTTTTTTTATTTCCATGGATCCTTAAGATCCCAAAATTTTGATCCTTAGGAGTTATAAATTTTTATTATAGCTACAGAGCTAGGCTCTTTTTTTTTTTTTTAAAAAGTTTTATTCTTCTGAAACAGGAGTTTGACAAGTGTCACTCTATGACAGAGCTTTGCTCTGAAAAGAGGAGATTTTCTCCTTGTCTCTAGAGATCCCCCAGTGAGGATATTCTCTTGGGGGTCCTTTTTATTAACTGACAGTCTCATCCAATGATGGGACTGTCTTATCAAATGATGCGCCGTCATCTTGATTTTGTGGGTCCCCCTTTGGTCCCCAACCCACTGCATTGCAGTGTGATGTATGCCTTTGAAATGTGAAGCATTGGAACACTAACAGTTGTTATTTTTTTTATTTTTTTTATTTTTTATCTACAGGAAAAATGTCTGAAGATTTGTCTTTCCCCTTTGTTCGCTCAGAAGGAGGGTTCCCACATGCACCAGTGGACCGGGTGGTGTTTGCTCTGATCAAAGATCACGATCCTGAGTGCAAGAGACTTCACCTATGGGGAAGGTGGTACAGCCAGATTATCCAAGGCCGCCGCAGTTTTAGTTCCGCCTCGCCTTCCGAACCCATAGTTACGATCCCCTATGCGGACAAACCCCCGGTGGAGTATGCCGTGGAGGTAAAAAATTGGAATTCAGACGACCTTCTCCAGCCTGCAATCGGCGCTATTCCGGTACAGCCGCCGCCGGCCATAGATATCTTGGGAAGGCGAATCTGTCAGGGTGAAGCACGCCCTTGGGGACAGGCTTACAATATTGGATTAAATCCGCGACCGCTTGCTGGATACCTGCCATGGGCCCGGTACATTTTAGCGGCGAAAAGAGCTCACCTGACGAAGATAGGTTTATATTCCGCCGTCTACGTCTCGCTTTTCGAGTATCCTACTCCTCCAACGTGGTGGACAAAGGCCTTCATCGAACAATGGAATATCCCCACGCATACTTTCCTGGCAGCGGATAGGGAAGTTTCAATTTCTCTAGAGGAATTCGTTGAGCTTTCTGGTTTACCGGCGAGGGGGGAGCACTACGAAGAGCTGCTTCCTCCTGATGAGTACGTCTTTGCCACCAAGCAAGTGGTACTCGACTTGACTCCGGAAAATGCCATCCAGCATCAGCATCCGGGCCTGGTGAGGGTGTTGGAGATTTACGAGGAGCTTCATTTGGAATTGGGCGACCGAGGAGTTAGTTTTGCGGACTTCATTGCTCGTTTTATTCGCCCGGAATTTTTATCAGAGCAAGGTGAGAAGTTCGCCCAACTTGCTGATCCTTTTGGTTTCGGCCTGGACCGCCGACCTTCATCGGAAATTGATCAGCGAAGTTTTTACCTTCCCGACACTGCTAGCGTTCCTTTCTCAGAGATCGCCGTTCCTGGCATGGATGAGGAGACCTTCTTCATCGGGTTCTTAGGTCTGTGGCTGTGCAGCTTCGCGCTTCCCATGCACCCACGCCTCATGAGGTCTTCTGTCTTTTACCCGGCGCATCAAATGGTGGCCGGTCTACAGTTATCAGTGGGGATCGCCGGGTTGGCTCACCTCTACAATGGACTTAGCGTAGCGGCGGACGCTAATGAACCTGGGGTGCAGCCTGCTAACTTCCCGATGTATTACTTCACTTCTTGGATGGAGCTGCATGTTCGAGGAGTGTTTGGTGCCCACAAAACTCCTCCATTCTTTGAGAGATTCATATTTCCAAGAATCATACGATTGATCGGGGCTTCGATCGTGTTTGCACCTCCGCGGGAGTCTAAGGGACTGCTTCTGCATTCGCATCTAGTCGGGGCGAAGACCTCTTTTGTGGATAAGGTCATCACCATGGGTTCCGAGACCACTAAGTCAGTGGTGCCGCTGCGTGATGACTTTAAGGGCGGTGTTTCCGTGTTAAAGGCCCGAGAAATCCTCCACCTTTATTCCATTAGGCCGGGCTACTTGGTATTTAGGCAAAATGAAACGGCCCTCTTTATGAGGTATAACCCGCATCGATTTGCTCGGCAATCGAGTTATAACCAAGGGGTCCCGTTGGAAGCCTTCTTGGGAACACCTGCAGTCGGCCTAGAAGGAGTACGGAATGCGATGCATCACTTCATCCGGCTGAACACTGGCTCCTACTTTTTCATCAGCGAGCCCAGCTGTACCCCTAAGATACTCAATTCGTATGTAGCCTGGTACGCGCACGCGATGGGCCCAATCATCTTGATGGAGAAACGTCTATTGGTCGATCGTAGAGCTGCGCCTCCCGGCGGCAATCGTAAGGCTCCATTGCAGCCTAGGGCTCAGGTCATCCCTCCGACGAAAGAGGCCGGAGCTGATCGGCCACGCGTGTTGGCCCCTCCGCGTGGGCTGCCATTGCCTACTAAGGTGGATGCCCCAACGGCACCCCGTGCTCCGACAGAGACGGTTAAAGCGGCATCGCCGGAGTCGGGTGCAGGAGCGGACATCGGGACTCGCTGCCCGAAAGTGACTGCCAAAACTGGCAAGCGCAAAGCCGCTCCGAGTGGATCCAAGGCTGGTGAACAGAAGAAGAAGAAGTCCACCTTATTCCTCGACGCGATTCTTAACTTAGAGCCCGCGGCTCATCCTGCCGAGACTATATGTGAGTACGGCAGCAACGAGGGTTTCGTGGTGGATCCTGAGGACACCAACCTAGCCGCCGCCATTGCAGAATCAGAGCGATCAGCGAGGCTCGAAGCGATGCTGAGCAAACTCGCCGAGTCCGGTAATCATCAGACGCCTTATTTGTTATCTCATTGCACTCTATATTGTTACATTTAACTAACTTTTGCTCCCTTTTTTAACAGGTATCTCCACTGAAGATGCTATCGCTGCATCCTTGAAGACCTTCCAAGAGGAGGAGAAGAAACGTGCCCTGGCAAGCGTCGGTATGTTCTATCCCTTTCTCTTTTATAAGGAAAGTTTGTTGTCTTTTTATGATAGCCGACCTGACCTTCTCTTGTTTCTTTACAGGGGTGGTATTAATTGGCGCCAGGACCCTTCCCAAGCCCGTCATCGAAGTCCCAGCTCCGTCGAAGCTGCCGCAAGAGCCTCGGCTTGATGCAACAACGAGGGATGCTCTGAAAAATCTGGAGGCATCCCTCTACACGGATGAGGAGGCTTCGCTCAAGGAAGCTCTGATGGCATCTGTCTCATCGGCTCAAGAGGAGCGGAAGCGGTCCAGACGCGAAGCTAAGGCGCGCAGAGCTGCTCTGGCCGCAGGAGCGGGCCCTAGCACTGTTCCTCACGCCAGTACTCCTTCTGAAGAGCCCCCTGTGGCTCTGTCTACCGCTCATCGGCAAGTTGCACGCGCGGTTCGGAACGCTAATGATAAATCCGCTTCAGGTAGTACTCCTTTCAGAGCCTTGTTGTATGACTTGTAAAACTATTGGCTTATACATATCTCATCTTGCAGGGTCAAGTCCAACTGAGGGGGAGGCGGAGACGACCGTCGAACCCAAGGGAGCGGAAGAAGCGGTATTCGCCGAACCCGAACCAACAGTGGACAACTTTGTCGAGGCCATGGGGCCTGGAGCCGAGATTGAGGAACCTACCGCGGAGAAAGTCATTGATGCCGTACCCGAAGTGGCGGCAGATGAGATGATTGTCTCGACCGAGCCGAAGGCGGTAGAGGGCGAGTTACTTGAGGCTGGGGACCTCGTAGTGCCGATGGACGGGGCAGCTGTAATCGCTGATCCTGAGGGAGCAACAGGTGAGGCGGCCATGATTCCTGAGGACGAGCTAGGCGCTCCTTCTCAGGAATCTGGCAATGTTCCTATCTTGGCCCTCCCTGTCTATGGTTCCCCGACGCCTGCAGGGCTTGAGAGCATAACAACGGTTCCCCTTGAGTCGGGTGATGAAGCTACAGGCGGTGGTCTTCCGTCAGTGGAGGAAGGGACCGCCTCAGTTTCTGCTGGCAGCTCGTCGGGTAAAATTTTTTTTTTTTATTTTTTTATCACCAGCATTTCTCCCTTTTTTTTTGTATATATCTTGTGATCTCTTCTAACAAACTTGTTCTTGCAGGTACCGCCAGTACTGATGCTCCACTGCTCGAGGGGGCGCCGTCAACTACTGCTTTGGCAGTAGTCACCTCCCCGTCTTCCCTTGTACCGTCACGGATGTTGGAAGGTATGGATTTACGACTCATGCATTAATCTTTCAAAAATGCGGCTTTTGTACTAACGTTACACCGTTGTGCCTTTGCAGGAGTGCTTTTTGATCACTTGTATCAAGTGTTGCTCCCGCACTTTTCTTTCCCATCCGAACTCGCTTCTCCTTCTAGTGGCGCCGGTAATATCTTTATTTACTCCTTTTTTCTAGCAATGGGACGATTTCTGACTTTTTCTTTTCTTTATTGCAGTGCCACAAATCGAAGGAGGGGATGCAAGCCCTGTCGCGCTACCGGCCCTCCCGGCTCTGCCGTCCGTTGCTGCTGGTATAGTAGATCTCCTTTTTGGTAATCCTTTAACATCTTTTGAACCATCGTTTAACCCTGTTTTGTTTTGCAGCTATTGTTCCGGTTCCGGTCCCCTTCGAGGCTCGCGTCCTTTTACCGGCAGGCCCCTTTCTGAGACGTCCGTCTTCAAAGGGTGCGGTGATGAGTCTAGGCATGCTGAGCGGGTATATTGAAGAGCTCAGCATGGACGCTCTCCCTTCTGCTGTCGATTTCGCTGCGGATGTTAACCCAATGTTAGCGGCGCTCGTAACTTTTCATGACGAGGGCGTCGTTGAATCTTGGGTTAACCACTGCAGGGAGATCGAGGCCTGCTTGTATCGGCTGGAGTTGACGCGCCCTGCTCCTGAAGCTTTAGCTCTGAGCGCCCAACGCACAACTTGGCTCGAGCAAAGCACTTCGCACTCCCGCCACTTGGAGCAAGAAGCAGCTCGGAGACTAAGGGAATGCCAAAAGATCTCAAACGAAACGGCCCATCTGCGCGCTGAGGTTGAGGCAAATGCTGCCCAAGTGAAGACTATCTTTGAGGGTCTCTTGGAGCGCATCTCCCATGGGCTAAACTTAAAGAGGAAGCTTGACGTGGCTGAGCGCCATATCCCAAGTCGGGAGGCTGCTTATCAGGGCGTGAGGGAGCAGCTTGCAGTGGTCTTGCGGCAACGAGCCCAAGTGGAGGCAGAGCTGGCGGTGGTAGCCGATCAAGAGAAGGCATGGAAGGACATCTGCGAGCGATTGCTACATCTGTGCAAGGCGCTCCCTTCCCAGTAGCTGCCATTGTATCAATATACTTGTAATTTTCTTTTTTGAATAAGATGTATGCATTCTTTATTCTTTTATACGATTCGCTATGTACTTGATTGAGTTAATAAATAAAGATACACATTTTTTTTTGCAATGTCTTGTATCATTTCTTTGCTTTCTCCCTTCTCTTATTATCAGCATGTTGTCTTGATAAACATGATTGACAGGTAACAGAGTAAGCATTTTGGTTTCTTCAAGATATAACGATGGCTTAGGCCGCAGGTTCGGATCTGCTGCCTAAGACTTTTCAACTCTATGAGCCGTGAGGGTCTCATAGAGACTTTTCTCCCTACGGATCGAGAGGATCTCGTAGATGGATTTTCTCCTTAGGAATCGTGAGGATTCCCAAGTGTGGTTTTCTCTCATAGGTCGAAAGGATCTTATGAGAGAATTTCTCCCTCTTACGAGTCGAGAGGGCTCGTAAGCGGTTGTTTCCCTCTTTGTCGAGAATCGACTTCAGAGAGTGAGACCCGTGAATAGTATGCAAGAGACCATTTAGGATTGACTTGCAGGGTCCCATTGCCCTTCTTACGAGTCGAGAGGGCTCGTAAGCGGTTGTTTCCCTCTTTGTCGAGAATCGACTTCAGAGAGTGAGACCCGTGAATAGTATGCAAGAGACCATTTAGGATTGACCTGCAGGGTCCCATTGTTCAGGAAGCAAGTTTTTGAATCCTTACTGCCCGAGATGTGAGTCAGAAAAGCTCTCGTCACGGAGTGTTTGTATCCGTGAGTTGAGAAGTTTTGCGAGGGATTATTTGTTTCCCAAGCGCCAAGGATTATTTGTGTCCTTGGGGTTTGAAACGAGTCGAGGGTTCCTACGGAGGCACTGGTGGCTCTGCGGGTCGACGCGGATCAGGAGGCTCTCGTCAAGGAGTGTTTGTATCCGTGAGTCGAGGAATTTGCCGGGATTATTTGTTTCCCGAGCGCCAAGGATTATTTGTGTCCTTGGGGTTTGAAACGAGTCAAGGGTTCCTACGGAGGCACTGGTGGCTCTGCGGGTCGACGCGGATCAGGAGGCTCTCGTCAAGGAGTGTTTGTATCCGTGAGTCGAGGAGTTTTGCGAGGGATTATTTGTTTCCCAAGCGCCAAGGATTATTTGTGTCCTTGGGGTTTGAAACGAGTCGAGGGTTCCCACGGAGGCACTGGTGGCTCTGCGGGTCGACACGGATCAGGAGGCTCTCGTCAAGGAGTGTTTGTATCCATGAGTCGAGGAATTTGCCGGGATTATTTGTTTCCCGAGCGCCAAGGATTATTTGTGTCCTTGGGGTTTGAAACGAGTCGAGGGTTCCTACGGAGGCACTGGTGGCTCTGCAGGTCGACGCGGATCAGGAGGCTCTCGTCAAGGAGTGTTTGTATCCGTGAGTCGAGGAATTTGCCGGGATTATTTGTTTCCCGAGCGCCAAGGATTATTTGTGTCCTTGGGGTTCAAAACGAGTCGAGGGTTCCTACGGAGGCGCTGGTGGCTCTGCGGGTCGACGCGGATCAGGAGGCTCTCGTCAAGGAGTGTTTGTATCCGTGAGTCGAGGATTTTGTGTCGAAGTCATTGGCTTCTTCGGTTGAAATGGACCGTTGAGGTTTGGCTTCGTCGTTTGACGGAATCCGCTGGGGAAGTATGGTTCCTTCTTTGTTTGCGCCCTTGGATTGTATACAGGGATCGATGTGATCTTAACTGTAGGGCCGAAGTTTCATCATTTCTTATTTTTGTTTTATTTTATTTCCGCGATGCTCTATCATTTCAGCTTTTATATCACGAAGGTCGCGATTGCCCAATCATTTCGGCTATTTTTCGCGGTGCCCAATCATTTCGGCTTTTTATTTTATTTTTACTCGTTGTTTTTTATTACGAGTTGCCCAATCATTTCGGCTGTTTCGTATGCATGTGCGGCCTACTGGCTTTTCGCTGTAAACCTGAATTTGGACTCCGATTTCGGCATCAGCACCGCTACAACTGGGATATTGCCAGGAGCGAATCATCATTTGCTTCTGTCGTTGTCAAACAAAGGAGGCTTAGCGACCAGGGTTAAGGTCCCGTCGACTAAGACTTTTGATTTCATGAGCCGTAAGGGTCTCACAAAGCTATCTCTCCCTACAAGTCGTGAGGATCTTATAGGTGTATTTTCTCCTTAGGAATCGTGAGGGTTCCTAAGTGTTTTGTTCCTTTGTAAGTCGTAAGGATCTTACAGGAGGGTTTTCTCTTTATAAGTCGAGAGGACTTATAAGTGTTGTTTGCTGTACAAGCACATCCCTAGTCATGGATGGGACTTTGTGAGGGAAATATTTATTCGTGCCCGTGGATTGTATACAAGGGTCAATATGAGCCGCTTGTAGGGCAACATTGGAAGTTTGTGGGGGTTTGCTTAAGCACAGGTTTAGGTCTCTGTGACTTAAGACTTTCAAATCCTATGAGCCGTGAGGGTCCCATAAGAGAGTTCTCCTTACGAGTCGTGAGGATCTCGCAAGCGTATTTTCTTCTTAGGAATCGTGGGGATCCCTAAGTGTGTTGCTCCCTTGTGAGTCGTAAGGATCTCACGCGGGTGGTTTCTCCTTACAGGGTCGAGAGGACCCTATAAGTGTCTTTTAACGAGGTTGTGCCCTTTCGGGTTTTCACAAACACTCGCCGGTAGTCCTGCTGTTTTTACTCACGGAGCCCTTTCGGGTTTTCATCCGTGCCCTTTTTGCTTACGGACATACCGTTTTTTTTTTGTTTTTTTTTTTTTTTTTACATCTCGTCAGCCTAGAGGTGCTGCGGTAGTAGTTTAAAGACGTCTCGGTCTGCTATTAGTTTAAGGACATCTCGGTCCGCTATTAGTTTAAGGACATTTCGGTCCATCGTTGAGAGGGCTGGCTACTGCTTATAAAGCTTGGGCTTAGGAAGACAGCGAGCGGACATAGTCGTCGTCATCTGCCATTGACCTAGGCTGTGGCTTATTAAGCGTAGTATTTCTTTAAGAAGCGACCGTTTATTGGTCTGAAAGGTCTTTCACCGTGCATGTCCATGAGTAGATAGGCCCCGCCTTGGTAGACCTTATCAATGATATACGGTCCTTCATAGTTTGGCTCAAACTTTCCCCGCTTGGCGCGATTGGGGATCATGGGCCTTTTGACCACTAACACGAGTTCGCCTTGATGGAACGTCCTCGGTCGGGTCAATCTTTCATACGAGCGCGTCATCTTTGCTTTATAAGCCTCCAGATTTTGTTGCGCTATGAGCCGTGTTCCTTCAAGGGCGTCAAGCTCCTCAAGCCGGAGGTGAGCATTTTCTTCATCCGTCAGCTCGTAGTGAACTGCCACTCGTAAAGAGGGTAATTCTATTTCGAGAGGGAGTACTGCTTTCGTCCCAAACACCAACGCGTATGGCGTTGTTTTCGTGGCTGTCTTGAACGTAGTTCGATACGCCCAAAGAGCTTCTTGCAGTCTCTCGTGCCAGTCTTTCTTATTTCGGGACACTGTTTTCTTTATGATTTTCGTCAATGTCTTGTTGAAGGCCTCAGCTAATCCATTGGCTCGCGGATTATAAACTGAGGAGTATCTCCAGTCTATATTGTGCTGCTGTGCGAAGCGGCTAATTTTATGACTTCGGTAGGCTGGCCCATTATCAGAGATGATCCTTCTTGGGGTTCCGAACCGGTATATGACATGCGTTTTGAAGAAATGGAGGATGTTTTCCGTTTTCACTTCCCTCAACGGTACCGCTTCTGCCCATTTGGAGAAGTAATCAGTCGTTGCCAAGATGAAACGATGTCCCTTTGACGATGCTGGTTCGATGGGACCGACTATGTCAGTTCCCCACATTTCAAATGGCCAACTAGCCACTGTTGGATGCAGTGGATTGGGATGCTGATGGATGAAGTCTCCATGAATTTGGCATGAATGACATTGCCTCGCGTATTCTAGGCAATCCTGCATCATCGTGGGCCAGTAGTAGCCCATCCGCTTTAACTTCATCTTAGAGCCTGCTTGGTGGGAACCGCAGAGTCCGTTGTGAACTTCTTGGACGACCCTTCTCGCTTCGTCAGGTCCTAAGCATCTCAACCACAGAGAATCGAATGACCTCTTGTACAGAGTATCATTGACGAAGGCGAAAGACAGAGCTCGTTTCGTGAGCTGATGTCTTGTGGACGCTTCTTCAGGTATTCGGTGGAACTTAAAGTAATCTATGAAGACTTCTCTCCAGTCCCCGGTATTTTCCCAGTCTTTTACTTGCAGGGTTGTCTCCTCTTTCGCTCCTTTTTCTTCAGACGATTCTGAAGATATTTCTGTTGGGGCGAGCACTCGACGGCTTTGCACCACGATTCTAACGTCGTCGAGGTTCTCGTCAGCCAGTTCTTTAGCAAGTTTGGCTAGTGCGTCTGCTTTGCTGTTTTCCGCGCGCGGTATGCTTTCCAACGTGTAAGAGGGAATTTGGGTTAGCAGTTGTTGCACTTTTTCACCGTATTTTACCAATTCCGGTTTACATGTTTGGTAATCGCCGTTTATTTGACTGACGACCAGTTGGGAGTCCCCGTATATGAGGAGGCTCTCAATTCCCATATCAATGGCGATCTCAAGGCCTGCTATCAGAGCTTCATATTCAGCTTCATTATTCGTCCTCGGCTCCGTTAAGGAGAAGGCGAAGCGCATTATTCCTCCTTGGGGAGTCACAAAGATGAGTCCCACCCCCGATTTGATCGTTGGCGTACTTTGTTTGTGCTTTTTCATAGAAGACGCTCCATCGAAGTAAAGCTCCCAACGGGTATCACCACTGTCGATTGCGTCAAATGCATGTCTGTCCGGCAAATCGCAGTTTAAAGGAGAGTCGGCAGGTATGGGATGCTCAGCAAGGAAGTCAGCGATGGCCTGGCCTTTTACTGCCTTGAGAGGTTGATATGTTATGGAAAATTCCATCAAGAGCAGGGCCCATTTGGCGAGTCGTCCTGTCAATATGGCTTTTGACATTAAATATTTGAGAGGGTCCACTTTTGAAATCAGACGGACCTCGTGCGCCAACGCATAGTGCCTAAGCTTTGTTATTGCGAAGATCAATTCTAGGCAGTGTTTTTCAATGGGAGAATAGTTGCTTTCTGCCCCCAGCAGCACTCGACTTAAGTAGTAGAGTGCTCTTTCTTTCCCTTGATCGTTCTCTTGTGCCCATAATGCGCCTAAGGAACCTTCGAGGGCGGTTGTATAAAGAATAAGAGGCTTCCCCTTAACCGGGGCAGCCAACACCGGCGGGTTCTGCAGGTATTGCTTGATCTCATCCAGTGCGCCTTGGCATTTTTGATCCCAAACGAATGGGGTTCCCTTCTTCATCAGGTGACTATAAGGGCGGCATTTTCCTGAAAGGTTGGCTATAAATCGCCGTATGTATGCGAGTTTCCCTTGGAGAGACCGCAACTGTTTGAGAGTCCTTGGCGGAGGCATTTCCATGATCGCTTTGATCTTTGACGGATCTATTTCAATACCCCGGTGTCGAACGACGAATCCCAGGAATTTGCCCGAGGAAACCCCGAACGCACATTTAAGAGGATTCATCTTCAAGTTGTATTGCCGAAGGCGTTGAAATACGGTCTTCAGATGCTCGAGATGTTCCTCGTATGACCTGCTTTTAACCACGAGATCGTCGATATAGCATTCAACGATTTCGTGTATGAGGTCGTCGAAGATCTTCGTCATGGCCCTTTGATAAGTAGCACCGGCATTCTTCAAACCGAAGGGCATCACTTTATAACAGAATATCCCAAGAGGAGTCCTGAAAGCTGTGTGTTTCTGATCTTCAGGATGCATTTTTATTTGGTTATACCCCGATGAGCCGTCCATGAAGGAGAAAACCTCATGAGTGGATGTATTGTCTATCATAAGTTCAGTGACTGGCACTGGGAAATCATCTTTTGGGCAGGCTTTATTAAGATCCCGAAAGTCTACGCATATGCGCACTGTCCCATTTTTCTTCATTACTGGGACGATGTTAGCGATCCATTCAGGGTATTGAACTTCCTGGATGAAGCCAGAGTCTATCAGCTTTTTGACTTCGGCGTTGATGCTCATCTCAAGCTCGAGTCGCATTCTCCTCGGCGCTTGTTTGACGGGCTTGATGTCCGGAGATATCGCCAATTTATGTACAGCAATTTCTGGATCTAGTCCCGGCATCTCGGAATAGTTCCACGCGAAGCAATCTTTGTGTTGTAGAAGCACATCTTTCAACGCAGTCACCCTTTCTTCAGATAACAGCTCGCTGATGAATGTTGGTCGCGGGTCATTTTCCGTCCCCAACTCAATTTTCTTGAGATTATCTGCAGTGGTGTGGATTCCATCCTCCAGTTCTTTCGGAGCTGGGGGAAATTCTGAAATTATCTCATCGCTGCTGTTTTCAAAGCACCAAGGGAAGTCGTTCATGTCCTCGGACCCTTCTTTTAATGTTGTTATCACATGACAGGTGCGAGTTTTCTGCCAATCCCAATGCGGGGTTGGTTTTATTCTTGTGTTTTTGGGTTCGTGCTTTTGCGGCGGCGCTACCTTCCAACTGTCAGACAATGCGAATTTGCCAAGCTGATATTGGTCCTCAACCCAATTCTTAAAGGTGAAACAATCTTCAAGCGGATGCCCTACTACTCGATGGTAAGAGCAATAATTTGGGTTGGAGACTTCGCCTGTTTGCTCAGGGTGTTTAGACTCTGGCAGAGTAAGCATTTGATGTTTTAGAGCAAGATCAAGTGTTTTCCTTGTTTTGTTCCGAGGAAACGAGTATGCTCGACCCATTTTCTTCATAAGGGCTAGGTCAATAATGCTCGACTCTCGTATGCGTGGCTTCTTAGCTCTATCTTGTGGTTGTCGAGCACCTTTTCGGCCCCTCGACTTGTTTTCGCTTTCGCGTCGAACCCTTTTTGTAGCAGGCTGACGTGGGGTAACATCTTCGTTCTTTACTGCCTGCCGAAGGAGACGCTGTGTCTTGGCTTTCTCATAGATTGCCATTTCACGATCGTGATCATCTCGGGCTTTTTGACTCGCATCCTTTATAAATTTGCTCATCTGGTCTTCAGACGATGGACTGGGAGGTCTTGCATCAGGAACTCTTGCTGATTCAGGATTAGCGTCTTCCCATTGAGCGTCCGCTTCTTCATCAAAGTCATACATGGCATAACAGCTGTTTATTAACTCCCGTTTCTTTGGCCGAATGTACCCGAGCCCTTTTGTTTCCGTTCTCCCGTTAGGCAGTTTGCATTGAGTTCCGGGAACGTTCCAGACCTTGTCGTAGAATTTGGCTTTTCTGATGGTCTGTGTGAAGGACATCCCTTGGCGTTTCAGCAGTTTCTTCAAACCTTCGGTATAATATCTGGGAAGACGGATAGGCTGAAGCCTGTCGAGCGTGGGATCCGCGCCATGCCAAATTTCTTTTTCCACCTTGTTTTCTTCAGAACGGTAGAATAGGATTGCCTTCTCGCCTTTTCTTCCGGGAGGGACATAGAATGTCTGCAATTCTTCTACGCTGTTGGTGTCGAGTGCATCCAGTTCTTTGTAATGTTCAAGCGGCACCATGGTTACCTGCAGACTTCGCTCTTCACCAGTGGAAATCTGTATTGAGGGCCGAGCGGGGAATACAGCATGAACTTCATCCTCTGAGTCACTACCGAAGATCAATGAAGGAACAGATGGTCCTGGCCTGGTGGACTGGGACGGACCTGAATAAATTATATCCTCCTCCTCCTCGGTGTCACTGCCGAAGACAGGGATGGTTGCGTTAGTTTTGTTCTCCGGTTTGTGACATCTTTCCGTGTCTTCGAAACTCGGTAGGAAGTATTTGGCATCTTCATACTTGCGAACTTCGTTCACGGAAAATGGATTCAACTCTCCTGCCACTGTGTACTCGAGGCCGTCCCTAGAATACTTCATGCACTGATGCTGTGTAGAAGGGATGATATTGTATTCGTGTAGCCATAGTCGGCCGAGCAGAGCATTGTAGCACGTCTTGGCGTCTATAACATGGAATTTGATGTCTGTGACGAGCACCCCGAAGCGTAGCGTCAATATCACAGATCCAAGAGTCTTTGAGGATTGAGAGTCGAAACCGGAGATGGTGATTTTGTCCCGGGCGAGGTGTTGGACACTCATGCAAATCTCTTTTAACACTCGCACATTGAGTAAATTGACAGACGATCCATTATCGACCAAGATTTTTCCTATCTTTATGTCATGGCAGTATCCGGAGACATAAAGGGGGCGATTGTGTTCACACGTCCCGAGGAGAAGGTCTTCATCACCAAAAGCAACGTCGGCTGTGTGCACCTCTTCCAATTCATCCTTCATCTTTCGTTCGGCTAAGAAGGCTTGGAACTGGTCCGGATCTTGTAGGGCCTTAATCAAAGAATCCCTCGCTTCTTTCGATAGCAATAGGGCATCGAGAATGCTGAGTTGTGAGGGTAGCTTTCTCAGATGCGCCAAGACATTGTAATCTACTTTATTCCTTTTTGGGGGATTCTTGGCGGTTAACTCTTCCGCAACTTGGTCATCCAAAGCGATGTCTTCAGAGACCTTCTCTTTCCCTTTGTTTTTCTTATTCAAGGGTCCGAGGTTCTTTTCGGGTAATGTTCGATTGCGCAGCTGTATATTCTCGCAGGCCTTTGGTTCTTTTTCTTTTCCCGAAATGGATTCTTCGAAGAGGGGACCAAGCTCTAGCTCTTCATCGGAGTCGCTCCCAAATATAGGCACTTGTGACCCGGTAGTGTTAACCATGTGACAATTGCCGGCAGTTCTTTCAAGTTCTTTAGTCGTATTTCTTTGCTCTCGGCGAATTTTACGTTTTTCCCGTTTAAATCGTTGTCGATTAGCGACGTATCCTTGCCACCATCCATTGAAAGCTTTGCAATCTTGGGTGGAATGCGAGACCCTCTGATGGTATAAGCAATAAGAGGGGTGCATTTCTACCGCGCCAGTAACTTTTTCTTCAGAGGGTGGTAGCTTCATGCCCATCGATATGGCCTTAGCAAATTTCTTTTTTATCTTGAATTGGCTTTTGTCAGTGGTGGAGGCATTTTGCTCCAACGGGATCATTTCAGCTCCTTCCTCAAGTCGCTGACGCCTAGCCCTTTCGAATATAGCCGTCTCGCGTTCTCGATCAGCCTTGCTTTTCAACCGAGCTTCATTAAGAAACGCGCTAATCATTTCAACTGGTAACCCTGGGGTTTTTGATTCGGCATTTGCCCCCAGCGTTTCAGTGCCAGAAGTTCCTTCATCGTTCGTGGTCGAATGGGAGATCATATGACAGCTTGCCACATATTCGTCAGATTCCTCCGATGAACTTTCTCCTTCATCTTCTTTTTGGAAGACGTGATCAAGGAAATCTTGGAGCGTGATGGGAGTTCGCGCCTTTTGGTTATATTCATCCAGCGCATCGATTTGCTTTTGTAAGTCCGTGCGCTTGTCGCCAGGCTTCACGGGCTTCTTAGATTTCTTCTTCTTCTTTTTCGAAGATTTTGACGGCTGGCTATGAACGCTTGAACTACCACCATCGGTCTTCGGAGCCGGTCGTGGCTTCAACATCCCCTCAATAACCTGCGGTTCCAAGGGGTTCTTCCACTTGACCGCTGGGCAGGTTTGAAGATCATTTAGCATTCTCCTCGTTTTGGCCGATAATACAACCTCCCAGGGAGCCTCTTCAATAACGGAGCATGTTGCCCCCGGCGTATTCGTCCCCTTATAGGTGTGGGGCTGTGGAGGGTTCACCTTCCATTTGTCAGACAGCGCAAATTTTCCCTGACGGTATTGATTCTCAAGCCAATTTTTGAAAACGTAACAGTCTTCGATTGGATGTCCCAACACTCTATGATAAGGGCAGTAATTAGGATCGTTGACGTCACTTGGTTGCGACGGACGTTTTGGATCTGGCAGATTTATGAGCCTGTTGCGCAATGCCAGCTCGAATAACCTCCTTGTTTTATCACGGGGGAAGGAGTAAGCACGTCCCATCCTGTCCTCAAGAGGTACGTATGGGCGCGTATTATTTGGACGAGCAACCGGCTTCAAATCGTTCGGTTGTTGTTGGGCATTAGCAACGACGATCGCTTTTCCCTTTCCTTTGTCGTTTCGGGGATCCGGCTTCGGGAGAGGGGGTTTATGGCCCATCTGGTCCATCTGTGCCAATTTGTCGATCAAAGCCTGGAAGGAAGTCGGCTTGAAGAACATCATAAATTGTGAAATGGTTGCTTGTGGATCGAGTGTTCCAACAAACATTCCCACCGCAGGGGCTTCTTCTATGCGCTGTTCACATTTAGACCATAGATTGCGCCACCGTATAGCGTACTGAACCCACGTCTCGCCAGGTTTTACCCTGGCGTTAATCAATGCCGTCATTGGGGTACGCTCGCTGGCACTTGCAAAACGTTGAGTGAAGAGCAGCTCCATCTCCGCAAAGGTTTTAATAGAGTCGTTGGGGAGCTCGGAATACCACTCGAAAGCCGTATCTGATAAGCTTCCAACAAATTGGCGCAGTAAGAGCTTGTCGTCGCCGCCGGTATTACCGCAAAGAGCCCTGAATTGGGCCACATGTTGATGGGGATTGCCGGTCCCTTTATAGACATGAAACTTAGGAATTGTGTAACCTGGCGGGTACTTGATTTGGTCATACCAGCCCGGATATGGCCGTCCCGTTTTTACAACGTGGCCGGCTGCTTCGGCCGCCTGATGCACCCGTATTTGTTGAGCAATATATTCATCCAAATCAGCTTTTGATATGGTATCCTCTTTAGCTGCGGATAGAGCCGGTGGAGGATTCGATGTCTCTCCCCTATCATCTTCAAGAATGATCGGGGGATCTCCAGCAGGTGGATCTGGTTGAATCATCATACCCACCACATCCTGGAATAGGAGCGCCATTTTCTTTATGTTGGCTGCCTGTTCCGCAGCCTCTTTGTCTCTCTTTTCCAGTATTCGGCGGAGGAACTCAGCGTCGGTCTCTTCCTCTTGGCGTTCATCTAAGGACGTCTCAGGATTCTCTTTTGGCCCCGTGAGTGCAGCCATTGTAGTCATCATCTCCTGGAGCTTTTGTTGCTGCTCCTGAGACTTGGTCACTGACCGGGTAAGCGGTCGGTGGCCCGTAGAAGTACGACTTTCTTCTTTTCCCGAAGCCATATAGACCGTATGTACTATCATGCCCCCTGACTTGGGGCGTTTAGGTTCGCCGCTTTTAGATTTTGTCATCGTCGCGGGAGCCTTCTCTGGTCTTTTCCTTTTATGGACCTTTGAGGTTGAAGGAGCCGTTGAAGCGGGCATTCTAGCATTTGTTGCCCCCTGCTGTTTAATGGGGCGGTTTTTGTTATTTTCCACCTTCGCTCTTTTCTGGTGACGCAAGTGGTCTGGATCGATCACAGAGTCTTGAACCCTGCGCCATACTTTATAAATTCTGGACGACAGCCGTTGAGAGGGCTGTTCTTGTTTTGCCTCCGGAGCTTTCTCCACGGGCGGAGGAGATCTTTTCAATACGGCGATTGGGGAGTTCTTTCTCACTTTCCTCAGTAATTCAAAGCTGTTCCCAGTTGGAACAGCAGCGTTGACCTCCGCCATCGGAGCAGGCGGGGTTAGCCCTGAAGGGGAGTTGCCCCCTGCTTTCCTTATTCGTTGCCAATGACGACGTCGCGCACGACGAGCCATTGGGACTGGCTCGGAAATCGGGATAGTTTCTTGTTGCCCCCTGTTTGGGTGTGGGGTAACTGTCGGTGTCAGCCTATCAAAGACTGATGCTTTTTGACCAGCTGAAGGAGGAGTAGGAACCGTCAATCTTGCGAAGACTGACTTTCTGATAGGAGAAGCCGCTTCAACGACTTCCGAAGCTGTGGCCGTTGCCCTCTTTGGGACAGCCACTTTATGATCCTGACCTAGCCTGGTGAAAACAGAGGCTGTCAGCTTAGTAGCGGGCGACCCGTTGACAGGGGTCGTGGTAGCAGCAGTGAGCCGGTCGAATACCGACTTCTTGTTCGCTTCTGGTGCGGATATCGGCATGGAGAAGCTTGTAGGTGGGACCATGGTCCCGAAAAACAAGCCGGTGGTGGCCTGAGTCACCTGGCCTACCGGCAGAGTCAGGAAGGAAGCCGCTTGGGGCCCATATGCTACACCTCTCGGTGAGGTGGAGCGTCCGCTGTAATGGCATTTCGAACAGTTGGTGGCCATTGAATCTTGAGTTCTGCGCCAGACAAAAGACCAAATTTTAGCAACTTGAAATCCGAGGACAACCATTTAACAAACCGCGATTGGTTCGCGAAGACGACACACGAAGTGTGGAGTGGAAAAAGGAAAAGGTCCCACCGGGCGTGCCAGAATCTGTTCCCCTCCGAACGGCGGCCGGCGACGTGAGGACGTCACGTGCCTGAGGTTCGGGGCAGATGCTATTTGGTTTTATCCGTCTATCTCTCCGAAGATGCCAAGTTGATTTATGGCACCGAGTATCGGAGGTTTAGACAGATGCGGCCGATGTAGCAGACTTTGTCAGATTCCCCCTCAGGGTGAGGGGTTTTTGATTGTGGGGACGCTCTTCCCTGCAGGCGCAAGCCCCTGCAGTTAATTACGCTATCGCGTTGCGATAACAACTTTCTCCTTCTCCAGAATTTCACTTCGTGTCGTGTATGTTTATTTTGTTTGTGGTTGCCCGTGGATTGTATACGGAGACTGAGTAATGCCGTCGCCCGTAGGACGTGGATTAGTCCAAATCCGTATTTACTTAGATTTGGGTTTGGTGTTTTTTAGTTTAAGGATGCATTAGTCGCGTTGCGGCTAAGATCAACTTAAACCTTCGTTAAGGATACGATAGTCCTGTTTGAGACTAAGATCAACTTAACATAATGATTGATTTAATTATCTGGCCGTCGGGACTCGTCACCTCTCTGACGTCGTTGAGGGATTACAACGACAGGCGTCTGAGGAGTTCAGAGATGTACCCTTGAACCAAAGTTGATTTGGGGTTTTATTGTTTATTTAAAGATCTAAGGACACATTAGCCGTAGCTGGGGCTAAGATCAACTTAGACGGGACCGTTTAGATCCGACAAGAGAGCATTTGGGCTCTATTGTGCCAGTTTAAGGACGTGGCAGTCCATTGCCAGTTTTAGGGACGTGGTGGTCCATTATTAGTTTAGGGACGTTTCGGTCCGTCGCTAGTTTAAAGACGTAGTGGTCCATATTCTAGTTTAGGGACGTAGTGGTCCATCGCCAGTTTAGAGACGTGGTGGTCCGATATTAGTTTAGGGACGTTTCGGTCCGATTTTAGTTTAGGGACGTTTCGGTCCGATTTTAGTTTAGGGACGTTTCGGTCCGATTTTAGATGAGTGGTCGTTGGGACTCGTCACCTCTCTGACGTCGCTGAGGAATTACAACGACAGATGTCAAAGGAGTTCGGAGATGTACCCTCGAACCGGTCATGACATGGTTTATGAGAGGCATTTAATTTAAGGACTTACAGCCAGGATTGGGTTAAGTCTAATTTTTATTTTAGGCTTTGCCTGATTAGAAGAATCAATCTAAATAGGGATTTGCCCCTTTCATTATTTTGCAAGTCTGATTTGGGCCAGGCCCTTCTAATTAATGAGTTACAAGAACTCAGGAATTCTCCAAACAGGGCCTTGCCCTTTTTTATTTTTTTTGCAATTGGGCTAGGCCCTTTTAAATAATGAGTTTCAGAAACTCAATAATTTTCTTGGGTTGGGCCAGGCCCTTTTAAATGATGAGTTGCAGGAACTCAAGAGGTTTTTACAAACAGGGCTTTGCCCTTTTATTGTTCTGTAATTTAGTTTGGGCCAGGCCCAAAACAAGGGGTTGCAGAAACCCTGGAAATCTTCAGATTGAAGAACACAAGTGCATGGCACTTTTGATTTGAATTTGGATCAAAGGAAAACAAGTTCTTGTTTTTTCCTGATCATACAGAACCGAGGGTTCATATTAAGTGCAAGGCACTATTTATTATTTTTTTTTTTAGAACTAAGGGTTCATATCAAGTGCAAGGCACTATTTATTATTCTTTTATTTATATTTTTTTTTCTTTAGAACCAGGGGTTCCTATCAAGTGCAAGGCACTATTTATTTTCTGTTCTTCAGAAATTTTACCTTTTTTTTTCTTTTCTTCTTCTGTGTTCTTGATTAATTTTCAAGAGCTCTCCCCTTTTTTTTTTCCAGAAGTCGATGCCTTTTTAATGAGGTCTGGGGTCTTATTTATAGTGCCCACAAAGTTGTTGGATTTGTTAACAAAATCTTTCCTGAATTATTTTGGGAATTTTCCCACCATTGGATCAGAGATCCAAGGGTCTCTGTTTTACAGAAGAACAGAAAAGATTTACTTAAATCTTCATTTAGTTGCTGCGCAACTCACCAGCGCGTGACACGTGTCGCGCATCCGTGCGCTTGCGCAGTTGAGATTGCGCAACTGCGCAGACACGTGTCACGCATCCGAGCGCTTGCGCAGTTGCAAGTGCGCAACTGCGCAGACACGTGTCGCGCATCCGAGCGCTTGCGCAGCTGCGACTGCGCAACTGCGCAGACACGTGTCACGCATCTGTGCGCTTGCGCAAACACGTGTCACGCATCTGTGCGCTTGCGCAGTTGCGACAGCGCAACTGCGCAGACACGTGTCACGCATCTGTGCGCTTGCGCAGACACGTGTCGCACATCGGTGCGTTTGCGTAACTGCGATTGCGCAACTGCGCAGACACGTGTCACGCATCCGTGCGTTTGCGCAGACACGTGTCGCGCATCCGTGCGCTTGCGCAGTTGCGATTGCGCAACTGCGCAGACACGTGTCGCGCATCCGTGCGCTTGCGCAGTTGCGATTGCGCAACTGCGCAGACACGTGTCGCGCTGCCATGCATTTGCGCAGTTAAGTCTTTAATTACGTTTTCTGAAGAGCCTTGCTCTGATGGGACGCACCGTCTCGGGCGTTACGCTGCCGAATTGGCTTCTGCCACGTGGCAAATTGCGCACTGCGCACGGAAACCAAAGCGTTGCTTCAAATTTTGAATTTTCAAAATTCAGTAGAGCCTTGCTCTGATTGGGGGAAACAAGGTAGTTGTTTCATTTAATTCTTTTGCATTTTACATTATGTTTTCCCTCTCTATCTTTTCATCTTCTTTTCCCAACATGCGCGAGTAATTCTCCGCTTGTTAGGGTTCGTAGGATTAGCGTAGGCTAATGGACGATGAAGATCCTTAAACCCATTTTAAGTCCTATAAAGTTTAGGAACTTTATCAAAAGAATCATTAACATCCTAATCGGGCGCGCTAGCAATTCTTTGCTAGTTCCGACCGCGATTAGAGATTAGATTAATGATTGTTTTGGTAAAGGCTAGATATGAACGGAGTTCCGTGTCGAGATAAGGGTTAAGAGTGGGATTCCTTTTCCCTCCAGAAACCCTAATCTACACGCATCACCGTCGTTCTAGTTCTAAATCTATTAATGGATAAAAGGGTAACTTTTAATTAATCGTCCATAACTACTAAATCCTAACGAACCCTACAAGCCCTCTTATTATATTAATTACATCTCTACAATAATCTAGATCTATATTTTTGCATTCTTGCTTAACGTAGATCTAGAAACCATTCTACAAAATTCTTATTTCCTCCTCTCTTTCAACACATCTAAAGTAAGAGTAAAAGATTCAACGTTTCCCTGAGAACGACCCGTACTCATCTCGGTCTAGCTACACGCGACACCGTTCTGATTGCGGTTAACTACAAACACCTTTTCGTATCAATCAAATGGCGCCGTTGCCGGGGATACGTGCGTAATTTTTTATTTTTACTATTTGTGTTGAATTCTTAGACGAGCCATATCATTATTAAAACAAAACTGCAAATTGCATATTTAACGATTTGTGCGTGGATTTTTGCAAGGAGATCTGGAGTCACAGAATTGAGGAAAATAGGAAACAGAGACATTTTTAGAGATCCAGAGGAGCAAAGGAGATCACAAAAAAATTTCATCAATTGTTCTCTCTACCACGCGGCGGAACCGCGGCATAAAGGCACCTTTGGCGGCGGAAGCGCGGCAGGTTGGAGGAATTAGGGCTTCAATCTTCTCTGGTATCTTTCTTAACTCCTTCTCTCTCTCCCCAAATCCAATAAAATCTATTTTCTGCAGGATTCTTTGCAAAATTGCGCCGCTAAAAAATATTTTTGCAAAAGTTTTGTGATTGGTTTTGTTTTGCATATTTAATACGGACTCTAAGGGGCAAAGACCAAATCAAGATTAGGTATGGATTTCATCACCCTTCCTAAGCCTCACAAATCACAAACCGAGCATCTGCATCAACCCTACAATAATTTAAAAAATATCTAGACCAGACTCTAAGGACTGTCGCGCTCAATAAGGACAGAGGAAGGTCATGGGTAATCTATCGTTTATCCGCATTACTTTTGTAGTGCCTAGGCAAGTGTGACTAAGACTAGTGGTTTTTAATTAGGCCCATGACGTGGTTCCTTCCCACTTACCTGGCACTTACCTGGCTACAAGGGTAGTACGGAGGCGGTAGAGGATTTATCCTGCGGCTTGTCTTTTGGAAGTCTAGGAGCGGTCTAGAGACTGGACCTAGGTGACCTTAGTTCTAGGGTTGCTTGTGCATCTTAGGGAGATTTGTCTTGAGTCCCACTTTTTCAAAAACAAGCCAATTTTAAAATCACACACACGCTGCCACTTGCACTAAACCCGCTTAGTGCATGCTCGGCTGGACACGGGATCCTAGTGCCCGTCTTGTCCGCGTTCCTGCTATTGACGCCGAAGTCGGTACTTCTTCATCTTCTTTTCCCCCACCACTATACTACATCGACCGTGATGGATGGCACTCCATCTAATTATAACAGCACGCTGCCACCGCCCGCAAGTGAGCAGAATCCACCACGCATCTCTCTCCAAGAGAGGTGCTATCCTATTCGTGGTCCTCTTCCTACTTGTCTATCTCTTCCACCACCTAACGGGGATAATTTCGAAATTAAACCCCACTACATCAATCTGCTGCCCAAATTTCATGGGCTTGAGTCGGAAGACGCGTACGTTTTCATCACCAAATTCGAAAACGTATGCGCAATGATGGGTACTTCACAATTGACTTTAGATGCTATGCGCTTACGTCTTCTCCCATTCACATTGTGCGACTTGGCAGAAAAATGGCTTTATAATATTGCCGCACACTCTATCACTAATTGGGATGAATTCGTCATAGCATTTCTTAAGAAGTTTTACCCAAACCATAAGACTGCCCGTGTTAGAAGCGAGATCAACCAGTTCACCCAGCTTCCCAACGAACCATTTTGGAAGTGCTTTGAACGTTTCAAGGATTTGCTTGTCCAATGTCCTCATCATGGAATCAATAGATGGGATTTATGTCGGATTATATATGAGGGCATTAATCCAGCGACAAAGCAGATGCTTGAAACAATGTGTCAATGCAATTTCATGTCTAAAGATGACGGTGAAGCATGGAAATATCTGGAAGACCTTGCTAAACACACGTTGCAGTGGAAAAGCGTAAGACCACCTTCAACTAAGGGAGGTATTCACCAGCTCGATGTTTCTATCGCAGTAAAAGCCGAAATGGCAGCGATTCAGAAGAAACTCGATGCCATTGAAAACAAGTTCTCAACATTCTCCCTAAATCAGGTCACGCTTCCTAAGACCGTCTGTGGTTGCTGTTCGGATCCTTCACACTTAACGGAAGAATGTCTTATGAATGCATCGTTTCAAGCTAATGCTGCTTTTCAGCAGCGACCTAGAAACGATCCTTATTCTTCCACATATAATCAAGGATGGAGGAATCATCCTAACTTTGCTTGGAATCAAAACCAACAAAGTAATTATCAAAGACCTCCTCCACAACAACCACAACCACAGAATCAGCCCCCCTTTCAGTCACAAAATTTCCAAAATCCGGCCAACATTTCTACACCACAAGTGGCCGGTACTGACAACTCACTTGCACAAACTTTGGATATGTTCATGAAACAATCCATGCAAAATTCGGCTGAGATAAGGTCTTCTATTGATACCCTAACGAAAAACTCCTCCTCCCATGGTGAGAGTATTAAATCAATAGAAAACCAAATCGCACAGTTAAACGCCGCAATGAGTGCGAGAGAGAAAGGGAAGCTCCCATCTCAACCCTTACCGAATCCTGGCCATTCACAAAGTCATAATGTGAATGCCATTACTACGTTGAGATCGGGAAAAGTGCTGAATGACCGAGTGGGTGAGCAGTGTGATGATAGTGACACCAATGACACCCCAGCTTCTTCTTCTTCCCCTAATTCGTCTAGTCTCCCACCTTCATCCGAGCCTATTCTCCGTTTTTCCCAAGGCTCGAACCCTTCGCCCCTTTCGCCAAATCTATCTAAGTCGATTCCCACTCCAGTTTTGGGATCGAATCCATCCCCACAGTCTTCTCCACAAACGTTGGACCCAAAACTTATTGATCAAGCACCTTATCCAAACAGGTTGAGGGGCAACAGACCAAGTCCACAAATGGAGAAGATTGTGGAAATTTTTAAGCAAGTTAACATAAACATTCCTCTCCTAGATGCTATTCAACAAGTTCCGTCATATGCGAAAATCTTAAAGGACTTGTGCACTAGGAAGCGAAAAGTTCAAGTACCTAAAAAAGTTTTCCTTGCGAGTAATGTGAGCACTGCTTTTACACAACAACTACCCAAGAAACGAAAGGACCCCGAAAGTCCTACAATTTCTATTTCCATTGGGGTAAAAATATCAATCGTGCTCTACTCGATCTTGGTGCTAGTGTTAACTTGCTTCCGTATTCTGTGTATGAGCAATTAGGGATCGGAGAGTTAAAACCTGCGCATTGCACTCTTCAGATGGCCGATCGATCTATCACCCAACCAAGGGGTGAGCTAGAGGATGTGTTAATCAAAGTCGGGGAATTCATATTCCCTGTGGACTTTATCGTTATTGATACACAGCCTGTGGCAAATGTAAGTCCATGCTACCTCTCCCGGTACTTTCGGGAATGCGGAATTTGGTAAAAAACGATTTTTACGGAGGTGGTAACATGGACCTAAAACCCGGATCTTGGTTAAACATCTATCTAACATCCTAACTATGAGTTTCTAGCTACTCGGTTAGGGGGTTATACCTTGCTTGTCTTGAACTCCTTCGTCTTCAAACTCCGATGGTGGTCCGATGGCTTCTTCTCGTCGTCTCCGTACGCCGAAGATAGATCCACCTGAAAGCTCCAACCTTTAGCTCCTTCTTCGTTCTTTGAAGAAACTAGTTCACTTGGTTTGCTAAACCTAGTGAACTAGAATGAGTAGAGTAGAATTAGAATGGGATTTTATCTATGGTTCTTGATTCTCAACTCATGAGACAAGAGAACCATAGATTAAAGAGAGGGAGGAAGAGGTTGAGGGTGAGAGCAAAATGGAGAGCTCAAGAACAAGAGAGAGAATGAGCAAGAAAGAATGAGGCTCTCTTTTGTCTTTCACCCTCTCATAATCCAAAGTGATCATAACTCATCATATCAAAAAAAAGTCTTATGTGATGGTTGGAGCAACCATAACCATATCATTTCATGCACTCATTTTACACAAATGAGCAAGTAAACAAAAGTCTTTGCCATGAAATGATGGCTATGGTTATCATGATGGTCAACTAGTCAAGCCTAGTCAACCAGTCAACAAGTCAACAAAAGTCAACAAGTCAACAAAGTCAACAAAAGTCAACAACCATGTCACCATAATACTTAATTAATATAATAGTTAATCACATATCATATTCTCATTAGGGTTGAGCAAAAAGTCAAATAGTCAACGGTCAACTGTCAACAACCCTAATGAGAATCCGCTGCCTCTGCCTCCCTGTCAACTGTGCATACACACCCGCATCCGCGTTACGAGGAACACGAATGCAAACTGGATAAATCCAATCCCATAAGGTACACTAGGATCTGGCTTAAACCAAAGCCCGCTAGTGTAAACTGTCCGGACACTGTACGCGCACAAGTGCACGGATGTGACCGAACCCTGTCGCAAAACCATGCGACCTGTCGCAATACCATGCGACCTCTACTCTTTTGCCTAAAGGCGAAAAGCTTTCTGTGTGGGACTCTAAAGACTCGACACTACGCTGGCAGTGGGTTTAACCACAGACCGCAAGCGGCACTAGCTGTGCGTAACGGTCCCCAGGTAATGCCGACAAGAAGACCGACGAGGCGAAACCCATCTGAACTCCTACTGAGCCTGAGTGTGACATTCTCCGTACAGTCCGGTCTGTTCGTCTGATACATCGCATGGCGGGCCTAGGGGGTGGTAAACGTCAGTCCCCCAATAGCGGTACAAGTCGTGCCGGAGCGAAGCCCAAAACACCCTGAGATAACACTGGAAACCTACCAGTATATCTCGTTTGCCCTGGCCAGGGACTATTCGTGTAATGGCTCTCCTAGACACAGCGCGATGTCAACCCCCAATACCGGGAGAGACGAATCCTGTCTAACAGTCACTGCCTTCAAGTGCTTCGGGACTGCACCCAACCACTACCTGTTTGCACGACTCCTTTGAGCCGTGGTAGGGTAGTGATCAAAGTACAGTGGGAACACACTCGAGGCGGAGTGACAGTGTCAAGTCAGCGGACTAAGCTGTACTCATGTCACCTGGGAACTGATAACTGACGATAGGTATAATACCAACTAGTCAGTTCCCGACGAGTCCTGTCCAGTGTACCCGTAACCTAACGAGCACCCGCATACTATCTCAAGTACGACGTACTGACGGCTGTGGGACAGACCGTCTCCCATACTGGGATGAGAAGCGCATGCGCTGGTCTACTCCGGAGTATCGATGCCCTGTCTCGATAGTCCTGCGACCAGGGACCTGCATAAGGATGTGCTTATAGATTACCCAGCCCCACTAGTGTGACGGCCATCACATCGCTGGTAATCAAGCAAAGATCCTAAGGGCTCTACTAATGTGTATAGGCGATATACAAAAATAAACACATGTACACATTGAAGTAGAAACAAACCAAGTAGCATACTACAATTTTGAGCAAGATTGTATATACAAGGTGAATATCCCAAGCTTCCATTAAGTAATATACAAACCAGTATGATACAGTAATGGCCTCTAGGGCATATACACTAACATCAAACCCACGCAATCAAATCCCGGTGATACTCGGTCGACCCTTTTTGGCCACTTCCAACGCAGTAATTAATTGTAGAAACGGCTCTATGACCCTATCCTTTGGAAAGAAGTCAATTGAGCTTAACATTTATAAGTTGGGAAGTGAACCCTCCGAACCCTATGCTCATGTGTGTTCTGTCGAATTAATGGATGTCGACAGCAGCGAATTTGATCAACCTCATGATACAGACTCTTTTCATATGTTGTTGTTTGACCCAACCATTTACTCTTCCACCGAGTTGTCCGGGTCAACATATAATGAGGAACTTTATATTGAGTCTGACAAGCCGGTAGGTTACCGCTCCAAATCAGCCTTGGGAGACATCTCTTTAGAGAGGGTGATCCCGTGACAAGCCGGTAGGTTACCGCGCTTGGAATCTTCCATACTGAATCTCTTCAGTATGGTGTCGATGTACCTGGACTGTGAAAGCCCTAATATCCTCTTGGATCTGTCACGGTAGATCCGGATACCCAGAATGTACGAGGCATCACCCAGGTCTTTCATGGAGAACCTGTGTGACAAGAACCCCTTGATAGATTGTAGCATAGGAATGTCATTTCCTATTAAGAGAATGTCATCCACGTATAAAACGAGGAATACTACAGTTCTCGCTACAAATCTACTATAGATGCATGGTTCATCTGGATTTTTGATAAAGCCAAATTCTTTGACCGTCTCATCAAAGCAGATGTTCCAACTCCGCGATGCCTGCTTTAGTCCATAGATGGACTTAAGCAACTTGCACACCTTTCCGCTGCTCCCACTCTGAATGAAACCCTCTGGCTGGTCCATATAGACACACTCCTCTAAATTTCCATTTAGAAAAGCGGTCTTTACGTCCATTTACCAGATCTCATAATCGTGGAAGGCAGCAATGGCAAGAAGGATCCGAATGGATTTCAGCATGGCTACTGGAGAAAAGGTTTCGTCATAGTCCAAGCCAGGTCTTTGACGAAAATCCTTTGCTACCAGCCTTGCTTTATAGGTCTCAACCTGTCCATCTACACTAATCTTCCTTTTGAAGATCCACTTGCATCCTACGGGTTTTACCCCGTCTGGAGCAATGTCCAACGTCCATACCTTGTTGGTGTACATGGACTCCATTTCGGTCCCCATTGCATCCAGCCATTTCACTGAGTCAACGCTCTGAACGGCCTGCTGGAAGCTAGTAGGCTCATCATAATCTATGATGCAATCCTCTCTATCCCCGTCTATGAGAAAACCGTAGTATCTCTCGGGCGGATGAAACTGCCTACTACTCCTGCGGAGCGGCGTAGGAATGTCCTGTTCTTCCGAACCCTCTAGTTCCACTAAACTTTCAGTAATAGTCCGTGGTTCTGGAATTTCTTCCAGTTCTACTGCGCTCCCACTTATTTCCTTTTCTATGAACTGGTGTTCTAGAAAGTGGGCATGACGAGAAACAAGAACTTTTTGTTCCTCTTCACAGTAGAAGAAATATCCCTTGGAATTCTTTGGATATCCCACAAATTTGCACAGTACTGAGCGTGCCTCGAGCTTGTCCGCATGCTGCTTTTTGACAAAAGCTGGACTTCCCCATATCTTAATGTGATTAAGATGGGGTCTCTTCCTACACCACATCTCAAATGGCGTGGTAGGCACAGTCTTAGTGGGAACTCGGTTCAAAAGGTATGCGGCTGATTCTAGTGCATATCCCCAGAATGATCGCGGCAACTCAGCGTTACTCATCATGGACCGCACCATATCCAATAGGGTGCGGTTCCGTCTCTCCGATACACCGTTATGTTGCGGGGTGTATGGAGGAGTAAGCTGAGAGAGAATTCCGTTCTCTTTTAAATAGTCCAGGAACTCGGCACTTAAGTATTCTCCACCTCGATCCGATCTTAGAATCTTAATACTTTTGCCGGTCTGTTTCTCTACTTCATTCTTATACTCCTGGAATTTTCCAAAGGCCTCGGACTTATGTTTCATTAAGAAGACATAACCGTACCTTGAGAAGTCATCCGTAAAAGTAATGAAGTAAGAATGTCCGCTTCGGGCATGTGTAGACATTGGACCGCACACGTCACTGTGTACGAGTCCCAAGAGCTCGCTCGCTCTTACTCCATTTCCAGTAAACGGAGTCTTTGTCATCTTTCCTTTGAGACAGGATTGACAAGTGGCATACGACTGATATTCGAACGCATTCAAATACCCTTCTGTATGTAACTTCGTCAACCTTCTCTCATTGATGTGACCCAATCTACAATGCCATAAAAAAGTCTGATTTATTTCTGGAGACTTTCTTTTGTGTGTATTCTGGACATTAAAAATCTGTGGTTGGTTTAACACGTATGTACCATTACTCAATGTACCTGACCCAATCAAAACTTGATTAAGGTGAATGTTTACAACATTACTTACAAACGCAAATTCATAACCTTCTTTAGAAACTAAAGATACAGAAATGATATTACAAGTTGCGTTGGGTACAAAAAAGCAATTACGCAAAACCAAAACATGTCCATCTGACATTCCCAGGTGATAGTCCCCCACGGCTTTAGCATCCATGCTAGCTCCGTTCGCAACTCTGAGGGTCATGTCACCTGCTTTCAAAACACTACGGTTTCTCAACGCCTGCAAAGAATTACAGATATGAGATCCTGATCCGGTATCCAATACCCAGGAAGTAGAGTTTATTGAAAGACAGTTTTCAATAACATACACACCTGAAGCTGAAGCTGCAACCTGCTTCAATTCCTGTGTTCTGGCCTTCCAGGCCCTGCAATCATTCTTCCAGTGTCCTTTCTTATGACAATAGAAGCATTCTTCCTTATCCACAAGCTTCCCCGCTATTTTTGTTGCTTTACCTTTTCCCTGTAAGTCCGTGTTGCCCACCCCGGTGCTTACGGGGAGGCGGAAAACATAATAAAAATCGGATTTTTAATGACTTAGGCAACATGGACTATGCTTGTGAGGATCTTTGCTAAACATAAACTAGCTAACCCTAACTACAAAGTAGCTAAGTGAAGAAAAGTTATACCTTTGGTCTTTAGTCCTTCTCTCCTTGCTCCTAGGTATGGTAGAAAAGGATCACCTTGCTTGTCTTCTCCCGTCAAAGAAGGATCCACCCGAAAGCCACCACCTTTAGCTTCAACTCCAAGCTAGGAGTAACTAGAGTGCAAGAAATGCTAAGACTTGAACCCTAGAAGTGAGTAGAGAAGATCAAGAGAGGGTTTTTCTCAAGCTTTTTGTTTCTCAACACATGAGAGGGAGAGAGCTTGAGGGAGAGGATGAGCAAGAGAGAGAAAAGAAATGAGAGAATGAGAATAATAGTGAGCCATTCTCACTAATATGTGTGAGTTATTTTAATTAATCAATTAGCAAGAAAATTGTCATGGTTTAATCAAGAGGTGACCATTATCATTTCATTATTAATGCAAATTGCAAGAATCAAAGAGCATCTTCCAAATGAAATGATCATGGTCAAATTGTCAACTTGGTCAACAAGTCAACAAAGTCAAAGTGTCAACAACAACAACCATGCACAATAATTAAGCTAATTATTAATTAACAATAATACACACAAAAACAATAGGGTTAATAAAATGACAATAGTCATTAACCCTAAACAAGGTCCTCTCCCTCAATCTCAAGCAACCGTGCATACGCACCCGCATTCGTGAACCGAGGAACACGAACACAATGAGAAAAACCAATCTCAAATCATATACTAGGATCCGGCTTAAACCAAAGCCCGCTAGTATAAACTGTCCGGACAGCAAACGTGCACAAGTGCGCGGATGCGAACGAACCCTGTCGCAAAACCATGCGACCTCTACTCATTTTGCCTAAAGGCGAATAGCTCTCTGTGTGGGACTCTAAAGACTCGACACTACGCTGGCAGTGGGTTTAACCACAGACCGCAAGCGGCACTAGCTGTACGTAACGGTCCCCAGGTAGATGTCGATAAGAAGACTGACGAGGTGAACCCCATCTGCACTCCTACTGAGCCTGTATGTGACAGTCTCCGTACAGTCCGGTCTGTTCGTCTGATACATCGCATGGCGGGCCTAGGGGGGCGGTGAACGTCAGTCCCCTAATAGCGGTACAAGTCGTGTCGGAGTGAAGCCCAGAACACCCTGAGATAACACTGGAAGCCTACCAGTATATCTCGCTTGCCCTGGCCAGGGACTACTCGTGTAATGGCTCTCCTGGACACAGCGCGATGTCAACCCCCAATACCGGGAGAGACGAATCCTGTCTAACCGTCACTGCCTCCAAGTGCTTCGGGACTGCACCCAAAAACTACCTGTTTGCACGACTCCTCTGAGCCGTGGTAGGGTAGTAATCAAAGTGCAGTGGGAACACACTCAAGGCGAAGTGACAGTGTCAAGTCAGCGGACTAAGCTGTACTCATGTCACCTGGGAACTGATAACTGACGATAGGTATATTACCAACCAACAGTTCCCGACGAGTCCTGTCCAGTGTACTCGTAACCTAACGAGCACCCGCATACTATCCCAAGTACGACGTACTAACGGCTGTGGGACAGACCGTCTCCCACACTGGGATGAGAAGCGCATACGCTAGTCTACTCCGGAGTATCGATGCCCTGTCTCGATAGTCCAACGACCAGGGACCTGTATAAGGATGTGCTTATAGATTACCCAGCTCCCACGAGTGCGAGCGCCATCACAACGCTGGTAATCAAGCAAGGATCCTAAGGGCTCTACTAATATGTATACCAGCAATATGCTAAAAGAAACACATGCACATATTAAAGCAGAGACAAACCAAGTAGCATACTACCATTTCGAGCAAGATTGTATATACAACTGTGAATATCCCAAGCTTCCATTAAGTAATATACAAGCTAGTATGATACAGTAATGGCCTCTAGGGCATATACACTAACAATCTCCCACTTGCACTAAGGCCATGTACTGGCGTATCGAAGACCTATCATCTCGATCAGCCGCTCGAACTGAGTCTGGGGCAAGGCCTTGGTGAATGGATCTGCTGTGTTATCCTCTGATGCAACTCTCCGGACCTCGATCTCCTGGCGATCCACGATCTCCCTGATCAGGTGATACCGCCTTAAGATGTGTCTGGATTTCTGATGGGACCTGGGTTCCTTCGCTAAAGCTATAGCCCCGTTGTTGTCGCAATACAGAGGTATTGGGTCAACAATGGACGGAACCACCTGAAGTTCTTTCAAGAACTTCCTCATCCAGACAGCTTCTTTTGCGGCATCAGATGCAGCGATGTATTCCGCTTCCATAGTCGAGTCAGCAACGGTTTCCTGTTTGGAGCTCTTCCAACACACCGCCCCTCCATTGAGGGTAAAGACAAAACCCGACATGGACTTGGAATCATCCTTGTCACTCTGGAAGCTGGAGTCAGCAAAGGCCTCAACCTGCAGGTCTTTTCCGCCATACACCAAGAACATCTCCTTAGTCCTTCTCAGGTACTTGAGAATGTTCTTTACTGCTATCCAATGTTTCTCCCCTGGGTTTGACTGATACCTGCTTACCACACTCAGTGCATAAGCCACATCTGGTCTGGTACATAACATCGCATACATTATAGAGCCTACCGCAGAAGCGTAGGGTATAATAGACATGCGATCCCTCTCCAAATCAGTCTTGGGAGACATCTCTTTGGAGAGGGTGATCCCGTGATAAGCCGGTAGATTACCGCGCTTGGAATCTTCCATACTGAATCTCTTCAGTATGGTGTCGATGTACCTGGACTGCGAGAGTCCTAATATCCTCTTGGATCTGTCACGGTAGATCCGGATACCCAGAATGTAGGAGGCATCACCCAGGTCTTTCATGGAGAACCTGTGTGACAAGAACCCCTTGACAGATTGTAGCATAGGAATGTCATTTCCTATTAAGAGAATGTCATCCACGTATAAAACGAGGAATACTACAGTTCTCGCTACAAATCTACAATAGATGCATGGTTCATCTGGATTTTTGATAAAGCCAAATTCTTTGACCGTCTCATCAAAACAGATGTTCCAACTCCGCGATGCCTGCTTGAGTCCATAAATGGACTTGAGCAACTTGCACACCTTTCCGCTGCTCCCACCCTGAATGAAACCCTCTGGCTGGTCCATATAGACACACTCCTCTAAATGACCATTTAGAAAAGCTGTCTTTACGTCCATCTGCCAAATCTCATAATCGTGGAAAGCAGCGATGGCAAGAAGGATCCGAATGGATTTCAGCATAGCTACTGGAGAAAAGGTTTCGTCATAGTCCAAACCAGGTCGTTGACGAAAACCCTTTGCTACCAGTCTAGCTTTATAGGTCTCAACCTGTCCATCTACACCAATCTTCCTTTTGAAGATCCACTTGCATCCTACGGGTTTTATCCCGTCTGGAGCAATGTCCAACGTCCATACTTTGTTGGTGTACATGGACTCCATCTCGGTCCGCATTGCATCCAGCCATTTTACCGAGTCGACGCTCTGAATGGCTTGCTGGAAGCTAGTAGGCTCATCACAATCTAGGATGCAGTCTTCTCTATCCCCGTCAATGAGAAAACCGTAGTATCTCTCGGGCGGATGAGACTGCCTACTACTCCTGCGGAGCGGCGTAGGAATGTCCTGTTCTTTTGAACCTTCTGGTTCCACTAAACTTTCAGTAATAGTTTGTGGTTCTGGAATTTCTTCCAGTTCTATTGCGCTCCCACTTATTTCTTTTTCTAAAAACTGATGTTCCAGAAAGTGGGCATTGCGAGAAACAAGGACTTTTTGTTCCTCTGCGTAATAGAAAAGATACCCCCTGGAGTTCTTTGGGTATCCCACAAACTTGCATAGTACTGAGCGTGCCTCGAGCTTGTCCGTATGCTGCTTTTTGACATAAGCTGGACATCCCCAAATCTTCAAGTATTGAAGATAGGGTTTCTTCCCACTCCATAACTCATATGGTGTGGTAGGCACAGTCTTAGTGGGAACACGGTTCAAAAGATATGCAGCTGTTTCTAGCGCATATCCCCAGAAAGATCGCGGTAACTCAGCATTACTCATCATGGACCGTACCATATCCAATAGGGTTCGGTTCCGTCTCTCCGATACACCGTTATGTTGCGGGGTGTATGGAGGAGTAAGCTGAGAGAGAATTCCATTCTCTTTTAAGTAATTCAGGAATTCGGCACTTAAGTATTCTCCTCCTCGATCCGATCTTAGGATCTTGATACTTTTGCCGGTCTGTTTTTCTACTTCATTCTTATATTCCTGGAACTTATCAAAAGCTTCGGATTTATGCTTTATTAAGAAGACATGTCCGAATCTTGAGAAATCATCCGTAAAAGTTATGAAGTAAGAAAAACCGCTTCGCGCATGTGTAGACATTGGACCGCATACGTCGCTGTGTACGAGTCCCAAGAGCTCGCTCGCTCTTTCTCCGTGTCCAGAAAACGGAGCCTTTGTCATCTTTCCTTTGAGACAGGATTGACAAGTTGCATATGATTGATATTCGAACGAATCTAAATATCCTTCAGTATGTAACTTAGTCAATCTTCTCTCGTTGATGTGACCCAGTCTACAATGCCATAAGAAAGTTTTATTAATTTCTGGAGACTTTCTTTTGTGTGTATTCTGGATATTGAAAACCTGTGGTTGGTTTAAAACGTAAATACCGTTGTTCAATGTACCTGACCCAATCAACACTTGATTAAGGTGAATGTTCACTACATTACTTACAAATGCAAATTCATAACCTTCTTTAGATAATAAAGATACAGAAATGATATTACAGGTTGCATTTGGTACATAATAACAACTACGCAAAACCAAAAAGTGTCCATCTGATAATCCCAGGTGATAGTCCCCCACGGCCTCTGCATCCATGCTAGCACCGTTCGCAACTCTGAGGGTCATGTCACCTGCCTTCAAAACTCTACGCTTTCTCAACGCCTGCAAAGAATTACAGATATGAGATCCTGATCCGGTATCCAATACCCAGGATGTAGAGTTTATTGATAGACAATTTTCAATAACATACACACCTGAAGCTGAAGCTGCAACTCGCTTCAAATCCTGTGTTCTGGCTTTCCAAGCCTTGCAATCTTGTTTCCAGTGGCCACTTTTGTGACAATAGAAGCATTCTTCCTTCCCCACCAGCTTCCCCGCTATCTTTGTTGCTTTACCCTTTCCCTTCGTATCCACTTTACCGACACCGCCTCTTGGTTTGGCGGGGGCTTTCTTCTTCTTGCCCTTGGCTTTCGCCCTGGACCTAGAAGAGGAAGATCCTCCTACAAACAAAGTGGATGTCTCCCTACCCTTCTGTAGGGTGCCCTCAGCAGTCCTCAACATGTTCAGAAGCTCGGCAAGTTCAACCTCCTTTCCTTGCATGTTGAAGTTAAGAATGAACTGGGCGTAAGTGGAAGGAAGGGACTGGAGAATCAGATCAGTATAGAGTTCATTCTCCAACGTGGTCCCAAGGTCCGCGAGCTCCTCTATGTAGCCGATCATCTTAAGCACGTGGTCCGCTACCGATGATCCGACGGCCAACCTTGCCGAAAAGAGCTTCTTCGACACTTCGTATCTTGCGATACGAGACTGCTCTCCATACAGTTCTTTTGTATGGAGAAATATGGACTCTAGGTCCATATTCTCGTGCCTCCTCTGATGGTCGTTGTCCATCGAGGCTAGTACGAGGCATCTGGCCCTCGCGCAATCTATCTCCCATGTCTTACGGATTTCAACATCCGCGACGCTGGAGGTGGGACCTGGGACAGGGGGAGCTTTGGTGGTAAGTATATACCCCAGCTTGTCATAAGTGATAGCCATCTTGACATTCCTGAGCCAATCTTTGTAGTTTGGCCCTGTCAATATGTTTTTATCTAATAGTAACTTAAGTCCGGTCATCTTGAATGGTCGCTGCAATTAGGAGAGAGAAAAGAAACACTTTAGCATGATGCTCTTGCAAGTTTAGAGTGGTTTTTAGTTTGTCTAAACTGGATGGCTCCCACTGTCTCTCGAATCCCTTCTCAAACTATAAAGAAAAGGATTAGCCGGGATCATTCTCACCGTACAATACTTGCTTAACCGTTCAGCCAGGCCAGTGTCGGTACTTCGAGGGAGGTTTTCCAACGCTTTCGCGAAGTTCCTTAATTAAGTAACCTCTTTTCCCTGTGGGCGTAGCCCCGCTAACACCTTTCTAGGCACCTACTAGGTTTATAGCATTGATCGTTAAGTGAGAGTTTTCCCGAGGAGTAGCATATACTCACAGTAGGATCGGGATCCAAATATCATCGCGTGATAAAACCGAAGGAATCCTACCAGAATCATCACACTCCAAATGGTATGCAACGCTAGCAAGTTTCAGTACTTATGAAACTCCCGATGTGGATTTTTGCCCCATGCTCTTATGACCTTGGCGTGAGGTCAAAATGTCATAAGTCACATGTCAAGTTCTTCCCATCATTATCCTGGTTAATTTGAACCCACCCGTACCTACCCTTGACGTAGGCCAAAACGGCAGTACGACTGTCTCAAATCAACGCATTCTATCTATGCAACGGATAAATATCCGGCAGCTACCAATCACTATGCCTTGGCGTGAGGTCAAAATACATAGCTTGAATACTACCGAATATTTAACCGAAATGATGGAGGGCTACGGATGGTTTTGGCGAAACCGTGAACGTAGTGAACTTGATATAATCGATGGAACGAGATAGCTTTTAAAAGGAGTGGTTCAAGCTCCGCGTTTAAAAGTTTAGTTTTTGAAAAAGAACCGAGTGGTTTTCAAAGTGTTCCAATCGACTTTTACTTGGTTTATTTCTTGCATTAGTTCTTTTAATGCGTCCCATCATTTAATCCTACCATTGCAGAAAACAACCAAAATATGACGTACGCTTATGCCATTCGCATTCGCCACGGGGCCCCGTCATCACCCGTTAGGTTACTTAACTAACGACAGAGCGGGGGCTGGGCTAGCGCGGCTGTAAAACATAAGCAACGCCTAAATAGTTATTATATATAAATATATAGCAATGATAGACATTACAGATCACAGATGAATACATTGGATATACTAGGAATCCGCAATGCGTTCGAGCCTGCAACGCAAAGCGGATTACACGGTCGCGGTGAATAGCCAATACCCCACCCAAGACCCCTACGGGTGCGGCAAACTACCCGCCAAGCACCCGAAGCGAAGCAACCTCCCTCACCACCGTGAGTAGGCCACTCGGCACTTCGAGATACCCGGTAGTTTGTGCACCCCCTCCATGGGTCTATCCTAGGAGCAAAAACAGTAAAAAGAATTATACAATGGCGGCTACAACCCCGACCCGGTTGTGCGGCCATACAAAGAATATTATTACATCAATTTACATGTTACAAATGAATGAAAGAAAAACAACGCTCATCTCACATCCACCCCGGCCATTCACCCGCGACAATCCAATCCATTCATATCCACAAACCAATAACAATCACAGATCATGTATAACCCCGACTAATCGTCTTATAGCGATTAGCCGACGTTCAATACATGCAAGCATTACAGATATAACCGATGTAGTTAAAGTGTAGTGAAGTTCCGAAAAATACGGATTTATAGGCCCCCAAAAGTAAATTTTAGTTCTGGAAAATCTGGGCATATATTATATATCCTAAAAATCCCAAAATCAACACATACAGACACTGCACGAAAAACGATGCAGAGAGGACATCAAACCGCGGCGGTTCCGCGGCACGAGCCTACCTCGTGCGGCGGAAGGGCGGCGGTTTGAACGAATCTCTGTGTCGTTTTTCATGGGTGTTCATAAAAAACCCTGAGATGAATTTACAAATATAAAGTTTTCTATTTTGAGCAGAAAAAATTTCAACAGAAACTAGGGTTTTTCAAAAGTTCGGTTTTTGGATTTTCGGTTTCGAAACTTCGTTACACTTCACTACCTAGCTAGTTTGAGTTTAGTTAGGCTCTGATACCACTGTAAGTCCGTGTTGCCCACCCCGGTGCTTACGGGGAGGCGGAAAACATAATAAAAATCGGATTTTTAATGACTTAGGCAACATGGACTATGCTTGTGAGGATCTTTGCTAAACATAAACTAGCTAACCCTAACTACAAAGTAGCTAAGTGAAGAAAAGTTATACCTTTGGTCTTTAGTCCTTCTCTCCTTGCTCCTAGGTATGGTAGAAAAGGATCACCTTGCTTGTCTTCTCCCGTCAAAGAAGGATCCACCCGAAAGCCACCACCTTTAGCTTCAACTCCAAGCTAGGAGTAACTAGAGTGCAAGAAATGCTAAGACTTGAACCCTAGAAGTGAGTAGAGAAGATCAAGAGAGGGTTTTTCTCAAGCTTTTTGTTTCTCAACACATGAGAGGGAGAGAGCTTGAGGGAGAGGATGAGCAAGAGAGAGAAAAGAAATGAGAGAATGAGAATAATAGTGAGCCATTCTCACTAATATGTGTGAGTTATTTTAATTAATCAATTAGCAAGAAAATTGTCATGGTTTAATCAAGAGGTGACCATTATCATTTCATTATTAATGCAAATTGCAAGAATCAAAGAGCATCTTCCAAATGAAATGATCATGGTCAAATTGTCAACTTGGTCAACAAGTCAACAAAGTCAAAGTGTCAACAACAACAACCATGCACAATAATTAAGCTAATTATTAATTAACAATAATACACACAAAAACAATAGGGTTAATAAAATGACAATAGTCATTAACCCTAAACAAGGTCCTCTCCCTCAATCTCAAGCAACCGTGCATACGCACCCGCATTCGTGAACCGAGGAACACGAACACAATGAGAAAAACCAATCTCAAATCATATACTAGGATCCGGCTTAAACCAAAGCCCGCTAGTATAAACTGTCCGGACAGCAAACGTGCACAAGTGCGCGGATGCGAACGAACCCTGTCGCAAAACCATGCGACCTCTACTCATTTTGCCTAAAGGCGAATAGCTCTCTGTGTGGGACTCTAAAGACTCGACACTACGCTGGCAGTGGGTTTAACCACAGACCGCAAGCGGCACTAGCTGTACGTAACGGTCCCCAGGTAGATGTCGATAAGAAGACTGACGAGGTGAACCCCATCTGCACTCCTACTGAGCCTGTATGTGACAGTCTCCGTACAGTCCGGTCTGTTCGTCTGATACATCGCATGGCGGGCCTAGGGGGGCGGTGAACGTCAGTCCCCTAATAGCGGTACAAGTCGTGTCGGAGTGAAGCCCAGAACACCCTGAGATAACACTGGAAGCCTACCAGTATATCTCGCTTGCCCTGGCCAGGGACTACTCGTGTAATGGCTCTCCTGGACACAGCGCGATGTCAACCCCCAATACCGGGAGAGACGAATCCTGTCTAACCGTCACTGCCTCCAAGTGCTTCGGGACTGCACCCAAAAACTACCTGTTTGCACGACTCCTCTGAGCCGTGGTAGGGTAGTAATCAAAGTGCAGTGGGAACACACTCGAGGCGAAGTGACAGTGTCAAGTCAGCGGACTAAGCTGTACTCATGTCACCTGGGAACTGATAACTGACGATAGGTATATTACCAACCAACAGTTCCCGACGAGTCCTGTCCAGTGTACTCGTAACCTAACGAGCACCCGCATACTATCCCAAGTACGACGTACTAACGGCTGTGGGACAGACCGTCTCCCACACTGGGATGAGAAGCGCATACGCTAGTCTACTCCGGAGTATCGATGCCCTGTCTCGATAGTCCAACGACCAGGGACCTGTATAAGGATGTGCTTATAGATTACCCAGCTCCCACGAGTGCGAGCGCCATCACAACGCTGGTAATCAAGCAAGGATCCTAAGGGCTCTACTAATATGTATACCAGCAATATGCTAAAAGAAACACATGCACATATTAAAGCAGAGACAAACCAAGTAGCATACTACCATTTCGAGCAAGATTGTATATACAACTGTGAATATCCCAAGCTTCCATTAAGTAATATACAAGCTAGTATGATACAGTAATGGCCTCTAGGGCATATACACTAACAATCCCTTCGTATCCACTTTACTAACACCGCCCCTTGGTTTGGCGGGGGCCTTCTTCTTCTTTCCCTTGGCTTTCGCCTTGGACCTAGAAGAAGATGATCCTCCTACAAACAAAGTGGATGTATCCCTACCTTTCTGTAGGGTGCCCTCTGCGCTCCTCAGCATGTTGAGGAGCTCTGAAAGTTCAACATCTTTTTCTTGTAAGTTGAAGTTCAGTATAAACTGGGCGTAAGTGGAAGGAAGGGACTGGAGAACTATATCCGTATATAGCTCACTCTCCAATGTGATCCCTAGGTCAGCGAGCTCTTCAATGTAGCCGATCATCTTTAGCACGTGCTCGGCTACTGATGATCCGACGGCCATTCTTGTCGAAAATAACTTTTTCGACGCTTCGTATCTTGCGATACGAGATTGCTCTCCATACAGTTCTTTTGTATGAAGCAATATGGATTCCATGTCCATATTCTCATGCCTCCTCTGATGTTCGTTGTCCATCGAGGCAAGCAGGAGGCATTTGGCCTTCGTGCTATCAATCTCCCAAGTCTTGCGGATTTCCTTATCCGCGACGCTGGAAGTTGGACCAGGGACAGGGGGAGCTTTGGTGGTAAGAAGATACCCCAGCTTGTCGTAAGTGATTGCTATCTTGACATTCCTGAGCCAATCTTTGTAGTTTGGCCCTGTCAGTTTGTTTTTATCTAGGAGTAACTTAAGTCCAGTCATGTCGATTTGGTCGCTGCAATTAGGAGAGAGAAGAAGAAACACTCAGCATGATGCTCTTGCAAGTTTAGAGTGGTTTTTAATTTGTCTAAACAGGATGGCTCCCACTGTTTCTCGAATCCCTCCTCAAACCATAAAGGAAGAATTAGCCGGGATCAATCCCACCGCACAATACTTGCTTAACCGTTCAGCCAGGCCGGTGTCGGTACTTCGAGGGAGGTTTTCCAACGCTTTCGCGAAGTTCCTTAATTAAAGAACCTCTTTTCCCTGGGGGCGTAGCCCCGCTAACACCTTTCTAGGCACCTACTAGGTTTATAGCATTGATCGATTAGTGAGAAATTTCCCGAGGAGTAGCATATACTCACAGTAGGATCGGGATCCAAATATCATCGCGTGACGAAACTGAAGGAATCCTACCATAATCATCACACTTCAAATGGTATGCAAATCTAGCAAGTTTCAGTACTTATGAAACTCCCGATGTTGATTTTTGCCCCATGCTCTTATGACCTTGACTTTGGCCAAAATATCATAAGTCACATGTCAAGTTCTACCCGTCATTATCCAGGTTAATTTGGATCCATCCGTACCTACCCTTGACTTTGGCCAAAATGGCAGTACGACTGTCCCAAACCAACGCATCTATCTATGCTACACATGAACACCCAATAGCTACCAATCACTGTGCCTTGACTTTGGCCAACATACACAGCTTGAATACTATTGACTATTCATGTGAAACGACGGAAGGCTACGGATGGTTTTGGCAAAACCGTGAACGTAGTGAACTTGATATGGTCGATGGAACGAGATAGCTTTTAAAAGGAGTGGCTCAAGCTCCGCATTTAAAAGTTGTTTTTGAAAAGAACCGAGTGGTTTTTCGAAAGTGTTCCAACGACTTTAACTTGGTTTATTATCTTGCATTAGTTCTTTTAATGCGTGATATTCTTGCATTAGTTCTTTTAATGCGTCCCATCATTTAATCCTACCATTGCAGAAAACAACCAAAATATGACGTACGCTTATGCCATTCGCATTCGCCACGGGGCCCCGTCATTACCCGTTAGGTTACTTAACTAACGACAGAGCGGGGGCTGGGCTAGCGCGTCTGTAAAACATAAGCAACGCCTAAATAATATCATATATAGATATACTGCAATGATAAACATTTCAGATCACAGATGAATACATTGGATATACTAGGAATCTGTAATTCGTACGAGCCTGTAACGAAAGACAAATTACACGGTCGCGGTGAATAGCCAATACCCCACCCAAGACCCTTACGGGTGCGGCAAACTACCCGCCAAGTACCCGAATCGTAGTAACCTCCCTCATCTCCATGAGTAGGCCACTCGACACTTCGGCATACCCGGTAGTTTGTGCACCCCCTCCATGGGTCTATCCTAGGAGCAAAAACAGTAAAAAGAAATTATACAATGACGGCTACAACCCCGACCCGGTTGTGCGGCCATACAAATAATTATTACATCAATTTACAAATTTACATGAATTGAAAGAAAAGAAAACTCCCGTCTCACAACCCCCGGCTATTCACCCGCGACAATCCAACATATTCATATCCACATTCCAGCAACATTACAGATCACAGATTTGTATAACCCCCACTAATCGACATATAGCGATTAGTAGACGTTCAATACAAATATCACATTACAGAAAAACCCGTTAGCTTAAGTCTTTTAGAAGTTCGATCAAAAATACGGATTTTCGGGACCCCAAAATAAAATTTTCGTTCTAGAAAATCTGGGTTGAAAATATATATACTAAAAATCCCAAAATACCCCCAGATGCACACTGTAGCAAAGAAACACCAGAGAGGCGCCAAGGAGGCCGCGGAACCGCGGCAATAGCAAGCTATTGCCGCGTTTCCGCGGTCGTTTAGAGGGATCGGTTGGTGATTTTTCTACAGTGTCATCTAAAAACCCTGAGCCGATTTTAGGTGTTAAAATAATCAACTTTTGAACAGTAATAAAATCGACAGAAACTGCAAATTCATGGATTCGTTTTTGGGACTTTTTCTTTGATCGATCTTCTAGTTACTTGCTAACATGCTAGATAAAGTTTAACTAGGCTCTGATACCACTGTAAGTCCATGCTACCTCTCCCGGTACTTTTGGGAATGCGGAATTTGGTAAAAAACGATTTTTACGGAGGTGGTAACATGGACCTAAAACCCGGATCTTGGTTAAACATCTATCTAACATCCTAACTATGAGTTTCTAGCTACTCGGTTAGAGGGTTATACCTTGCTTGTCTTGAACTCCTTCGTCTTCAAACTCCGATGGTGGTCCGATGACTTCTTCTCGTCGTCTCCGTACGCCGAAGATAGATCCACCTGAAAGCTCCAACCTTTAGCTCCTTCTTCGTTCTTTGAAGAAACTAGTTCACTTGGTTTGCTAAACCTAGTGAACTAGAATGAGTAGAGTAGAATTAGAATGGGATTTTATCTATGGTTCTTGATTCTCAACTCATGAGACAAGAGAACCATAGATTAAAGAGAGGGAGGAAGAGGTTGAGGGTGAGAGCAAAATGGAGAGCTCAAGAACAAGAGAGAGAATGAGCAAGAAAGAATGAGGCTCTCTTTTGTCTTTCACCCTCTCATAATCCAAAGTGATCATAACTCATCATATCAAAAAAAAGTCTTATGTGATGGTTGGAGCAACCATAACCATATCATTTCATGCACTCATTTTACACAAATGAGCAAGTAAACAAAAGTCTTTGCCATGAAATGATGGCTATGGTTATCATGATGGTCAACTAGTCAAGCCTAGTCAACCGGTCAACAAAGTCAACAAGTCAACAAAAGTCAACAAGTCAACAAAGTCAACAAAAGTCAACAACCATGTCACCATAATACTTAATTAATATAATAGTTAATCACATATCATATTCTCATTAGGGTTGAGCAAAAAGTCAAATAGTCAACGGTCAACTGTCAACAACCCTAATGAGAATCCGCTGCCTCTGCCTCCCTGTCAACTGTGCATACACACCCGCATCCGCGTTCCGAGGAACACGAATGCAAACTGGATAAATCCAATCCCATAAGGTACACTAGGATCTGGCTTAAACCAAAGCCCGCTAGTGTAAACTGTCCGGACACTGTACGCGCACAAGTGCACGGATGTGACCGAACCCTGTCACAAAACCATGCGACCTGTCGCAATACCATGCGACCTCTACTCTTTTGCCTAAAGGCGAAAAGCTTTCTGTGTGGGATTCTAAAGACTCGACACTACGCTGGCAGTGGGTTTAACCACAGACCGCAAGCGGCACTAGCTGTGCGTAACGGTCCCCAGGTAATGCCGACAAGAAGACCGACGAGGCGAAACCCATCTGAACTCCTACTGAGCCTGAGTGTGACATTCTCCGTACAGTCCGGTCTGTTCGTCTGATACATCGCATGGCGGGCCTAGGGGGTGGTAAACGTCAGTCCCCCAATAGCGGTACAAGTCGTACCGGAGCGAAGCCCAAAACACCCTGAGATAACACTGGAAACCTACCAGTATATCTCGTTTGCCCTGGCCAGGGACTACTCGTGTAATGGCTCTCCTAGACACAGCGCGATGTCAACCCCCAATACCGGGAGAGACGAATCCTGTCTAACCGTCACTGCCTCCAAGTGCTTCGGGACTGCACTCAACCACTACCTGTTTGCACGGCTCCTTTGAGCCGTGGTAGGGTAGTGATCAAAGTACAGTGGGAATACACTCGAGGCGGAGTGACAGTGTCAAGTCAGCGGACTAAGCTGTACTCATGTCACCTGGGAACTGATAACTGACGATAGGTATAATACCAACTAGTCAGTTCCCGACGAGTCCTGTCCAGTGTACCCGTAACCTAACGAGCACCCGCATACTATCTCAAGTACGACGTACTGACGGCTGTGGGACAGACCGTCTCCCACACTGGGATGAGAAGCGCATGCGCTGGTCTACTCCGGAGTATCGATGCCCTGTCTCGATAGTCCTGCGACCAAGGACCTGCATAAGGATGTGCTTATAGATTACCCAGCCCCACTAGTGTGACGGCCATCACATCGCTGGTAATCAAGCAAAGATCCTAAGGGCTCTACTAATGTGTATAGGCGATATACAAAAATAAACACATGTACACATTGAAGTAGAAACAAACCAAGTAGCATACTACAATTTTGAGCAAGATTGTATATACAAGGTGAATATCCCAAGCTTCCATTAAGTAATATACAAACCAGTATGATACAGTAATGGCCTCTAGGGCATATACACTAACATCAAACCCACGCAATCAAATCCCGGTGATACTCGGTCGACCCTTTTTGGCCACTTCCAACGCAGTAATTAATTGTAGAAACGGCTCTATGACCCTATCCTTTGGAAAGAAGTCAATTGAGCTTAACATTTATAAGTTGGGAAGTGAACCCTCCGAACCCTATGCTCATGTGTGTTCTGTCGAATTAATGGATGTCGACAGCAGCGAATTTGATCAACCTCATGATACAGACTCTTTTCATATGTTGTTGTTTGACCCAACCATTTACTCTTCCACCGAGTTGTCCGGGTCAACATATAATGAGGAACTTTATATTGAGTCTGACGATCACCCCATTTTTTCTGATGACATTATTTTTCGGCGTATCGATGAAAGCTTTGAGAAAATTTTCGCTGATGAACTCGCATTTTTACAAGACACGGGTGTTGAGATGAATCAACTCCAAGATGAAGAAATTGGACCTCTACCCCCTCTTTTGGACAATCATGATAATGCGAGTAATCCATCATTACTATCACTGGTCGTCTCTCCAAATTGAGACGCAATCCTTTTCCAATACACCTCTTGTCACCTCCCCACTTCTTCACGTCAATAGGTGACATGTTCTTCCACCAACATTGGTGCTTCATCGATAAAATTTTTGAATGGTTGGTGTTGACCTTCGGTCTTTGCAAAGCTTGGCATTGACCAATAACCTCGATCCCCTCGTGTGATTTTAAAAGATTAAAATTGTTTAACTCATGTTTGGGGGAGGTGGTATATTTTGGCTCTTGAAAAATGATTTTTACAAATTTTTGAGCCTAAAATAAGTTTGGGGAAGGATTTTCACTTTCATATATTCTTGCCCCCATTAATAATTTCCTCTCAAGTCTACAGGTTTTTGAGCTTAACGGATAACATCAGTGAGGACACTGCTGTAAACAGGTTTGGGGGAAGTTTGTGCTTATTTACACATCAATTTGCATCATATTTTGCATAAGCACAACTTTTAAAAAAATATAGAAAATTTTTTTTGATAACAAAAGAGTAGAAAGTGAAAAATTACATCCAAAAGATAGGAATAGTTTAAGAAAACCAAGAAAATTAGAAGTTTTCTTAAACGAACTGGTAATAAGTAGTTATGAGCTGTTGTCCCAAGGGTTAGTAAAATGAAGGAAGTCACTAATCTGAGGATAAAAATAAGTCTGAAAAATAGTTTCTATTCTGGAAGCCGAACATTTGAATGTTGATACCCTATTATATGCACTTACACACGTCTTAAAACTCGGGATAGTAGAGGATACCTTGAAATGGTCTTGTCTAAAAAGCCAAAGTATGAAGGAAATGAAAAAAAAATGAAGAAAATATAAAAATGGTGAAAAGAAAAAAAAATGAACACTGGTTTTGTTATCGCCAAGGCAGCAATAAAAAAAATATAGCGAGGGTGCCTCTTCACCTAGTGCCCTAAGGCCAACTGGTCTGGGAGTCACTGCTAAGCCTTAGGTGGTGCAAGACGAGGAAAATATTATCACCTAATCAGCAAGCGCATGAGTAATCGGTCGGTTAGCACCTCAAGAAGTATTAACGGTCGCATGAAAATGTGTGAGCAAATCTTAATATTCATTAAATTAAAAAGTACTAAGGCGGATGGACAAGAGTATGATAGCTTGAATTGAATTCTCCGAGTGTAGGGATGTTCTTTACACACACGTGGGGTTATATGATCAATGTTTGGATGAAAGGTAGGAATGAAGAATAAAGACGATGTTTTATTGAGGGATGATGTGATTTCTAACATTTTTTTCATGACTATTAAGATAGGGCTCATGACAACTGAAACGCTAGTATAGTTGGAAACTCTTCTTTTCAAGGCTTTTCTTTTATGGTTCTTGTCTTTATATGTAAATTTCACCATCTTTCTTTTGTTATTGGATTTTGTGGGTGTAATCCGCTGAAAACCCTCAGGAGACAACACTCCTCCTACTAGGGACACCTAGAGGTTTAACGGCTTGTTGAACGTGCTCAGTGCAATCGTGTCTGCCTACGAAAGTGTGCTTAGTTTTCTCCTTTCTTTTTCTCCTCTTAAATAAACTAGTTTGCTCGGGACGATCAAAGATAAGTTTGGGGGTATTTGTTCAGTTGATAAAACTGCACATTTGTATTACATTTTTCCTACCATTTTCATATTAAAAAAGGACTTTATTATAATATATTATACATATGAGAGTTTATGTGTAAAAATACCATTTTCCATGTGTTAATATATTTTAATAAGTATTTGGTAGGAAAATGTATGCAAATAATATTATTGACCTAATCCTAGTAGAACAAAGTCTACTAAAATCTTATTTGAGTTGTTGTGCAGAATATTTCCAAGTTGTGCAGAATTTTCCAAGGCTAGAATCAAGCAAATCAAGTTGTTGAAGAAATCTTGCCAAATTAAGAAGCAAAATTGGAGACCAAGTCTGGAAGCAACCGAGAGAAGATTTCTTAATTCTAAAGGTGCCTTGGATTGCCAAATGTCACAATCAGAAAGCCCAAGAAAATTGACGAAGTGATCTTCACCATTGAGCGCGAATCCGCGGCCAAACCCACCCTTGGGCCGCGGATCCGCCGCACTTCTATGGAGTTGGGAGCCAAGATTTTTTGGCATGAATCTCTGATGAATTTTACCAAGTTTTCAACCTAAATATTTTGGCTTTGCACTATAAAAGAACACCGAGAGTCTCTTGGAAAAGTTATCAAGCCGAAGAGATCACGAAGTCCAAGACGGCTCACGCATCCAGGCTGATCATCAACTGTTCGTCTACCTCCTTGGAAGAGATCGAGAAGCAAACTAGTTTTTGTAATCATTTTCTAAGGAATCAAAGTGTAGATTGTTCAAGTTGATTAATAAAGGTAGTTGTTTCATTTAATTCTTTTGCATTTTACATTATGTTTTCCCTCTCTATCTTTTCATCTTCTTTTCCCAACATGCGCGAGTAATTCTCCGCTTGTTAGGGTTCGTAGGATTAGGGTAGGCTAATGGACGATGAAGATCCTTAAACCCCTTTTAAGTCCTATAAAGTTTAGGAACTTTATCAAAAGAATCATTAACATCCTAATCGGGCGCGCTAGCAATTCTTTGCTAGTTCCGACCGCGATTAGAGATTAGATTAATGATTGTTTTGGTAAAGGCTAGATATGAACGGAGTTCCGTGTCGAGATAAGGGTTAAGAGTGGGATTCCTTTTCCCTCCAGAAACCCTAATCTACACGCATCACCGTCGTTCTAGTTCTAAATCTATTAATGGATAAAAAGGGTAACTTTTAATTAATCGTCCATAACTACTAAATCCTAACGAACCCTACAAGCCCTCTTATTATATTAATTACATCTCTACAATAATCTAGATCTATATTTTTACATTCTTGCTTAACGTAGATCTAGAAACCATTCTACAAAATTCTTATTTCCTCCTCTCTTTCAACACATCTAAAGTAAGAGTAAAAGATTCAACGTTTCCCTGAGAACGACCCGTACTCATCTCGGTCTAGCTACACGCGACACCGTTCTGATTGCGGTTAACTACAAACACCTTTTCGTATCAATCAGTCGCCGGTCGGAACCGCGACAAGGGCATCACTTGATGCAGTGACTGCTTCAACCTCTTCCATCGGGATGGTTTCTCCGCCCGTGGCTTCATCCCCCGACTCCACGAGAATCGTCATGATACTCGCAGCGCCCGGCAACGGCAGGGAGCCGCAAGAGGAAAGAGCGACGGTTGGAGCAGTGCCCGACTCTTGAGAAAGAGTGACTACCTCGGGCTCGGCGACAATAGCCACCCCGTCCACCGCTACCTCGAGCTCGGCAATTTTACCCACCTCGCCTATCGCTGCCTCGGGTTCAGCGATCGTGGCTATCTCCTCTACCGGTACCCCAGGCTCAGTGGTTGCCGCCACTTCTTCAGCAAGACTAGGCCCTACAAGATAGGATATATGAGAACCTGAAAGTTAAAACTTGGACAAAAGAACCCAACGTCACGTTACCTTGAGTTAATCTTCCGATTGCTTCCCGAGCCGCACATGCTGCCTGTCTGTGAGCGGTAGACAAGGAAGCCGAAGCATCCTATGAAAGGGTGAGGGTAGGAGTAGCAGCACTCGGACCTGCACCCGCAGCCAAGGCAGCGTTACGCTCCCTTGCTGCGCGCACTCTACGCTTCCTCTCCGCTCGGGCCGTGAGGGCAGATCTTCTAAGGACCTCACTTAACAGGACATCCTCGTCCGCGCCAATAATTACCTCTGGAGCCATTATGGCATCCGTCATCGGTTGCTTAAGAGAAGCTTCTTTCAGCAATACCGGCAGAACTGAGATAGACGACCCGGGAAGCGTCTCTGTGCCGCTCTGTGAAGTCGGTGCCATGCTTGGAATAACCTGAGTAGAGGTAGTTCCTGTGAAAAAACAAGGGGGGGTCAAATCACCCATAAGAAACGGGAGCGGAGATGCGGTGAACCGAAATGTATCGATGCCTAAGGATGCTCGAAGTCTTTCCTCTTCCTCAAAAGTCTTGAGGGAAGATGCGAGAGCTTCTTCAGTGGAAATGCCTGTTAAAGACGGAAAAGTGTCAATCAAAGCATGATGATACAAATATGATGCAATGACGAAAGATACAGCTGATAGTCACCTGATCGCGCGAGGATAGCCAGTCCCGTTTCATGGCTTGCCAATTGCTCAGAAGCTGCAATGACAGCCGCCATATCAGTATCATCTGGCGACATGAATAGACCCTCGTTGGTCCCATATTCGCCCAAACCCTCACTGTAAGGAGCGTGAGGCTCCTGACCAAATACAACGTCGGCAGAGAAGATTGACTTCTTCTTCCTCTTCTGCGAGCGAGCTCCAGTCGCAGCCAGCACAAGCTTATGCTTGGTGGGCACTTTGGGGCGACGAGTCCCGATATCTGAGCCCACGCCAGACTCGGGGGAAGCTACGTTTGCCGTCCCCACGGGAGCATGGGGCACCGATAGTACATCTGCCACCTCCACGGGAGCATGGGCCACCGATAGTACATCTGCCGCCTCCACGGGAGCACAGGGCACCGGTAGCTCAGGCCTGTCGTCGGGGACTTCAATCACGACTGTTTCTCTTAGCGGAGGAAGGACAATGGTCCGTCGCTTCAAGGAGATGTTTCGATCACCAGCAGGGGTGCACCCTTGCGGTCGAGTAGCAGTCGCTTCTCCTCCCTGATAACAGCGCCCATTGCATGTTGGTACCAGGCCACGTGTACATTAAGGGCCTTCGGGACACAACTCAGTTCGCTGATAAAGAAGTGAGACCCTGTATTCAAGCGCATGAAATGATGCAGCATGCCCCGCATTCCCACTTCGGTGGCAGGTTCTACCAGAAAAGCCTCCAGCGGGACTTCCTGATTGTAACTCAGCCGCTGGGCAAAATGATGGAGGTTGTACCTCATGAATAGCGCCGCATCATTTTGCCTGAATACAAGAAAGCCCGGCCTGATAGAGTACAAATGAAGAATCTCCCGGGCTTTCAACACGGAGGCCCCGTCTTTAAAAATATCTCGCATTGGCAGCACCGCCTTTGAAGTTTCCTGGCCGATGGTCAAGACTTTGTCTGTGAAAGATATACCATCTCCGACCGTGCGCGGATGAAGGAGCAAGCCCCTAGCTTCCCGCTATGATGGACTCACGATGGAGGCATCAACCGGCCACATGATCCGAGGGAACTTGCATCTGTCGTAAAACGAAGGTCTTTTGTGGATGCCAAAGACCCCAAGCACGCGTGCAGCTCCATCCATGAAGTAAAGTAATGCATTGGAAAGTTGGCAGGATGCACCCCTGGTTCAGTGGGATCCGCTGCTATGATAAGACCGTGATATAAGTAGGCTAACCCGGCGATCCCAATGGCCACTTGTATTCCGGAAACCATGCGATGCGCGGGGTAGAAGACGGAAGGCCTCATGTAACGAGGATGCATAGGAAGCGCGAACCAGCTCAAACATAGCCCAAGAAACCCAAGAAAAAATGCTTCCTCGTCAATGCCCGGGGCGGCGATTTCTGACAGAGGGACGATCGCGGTGTCGGGAAGAAAGAAACCCTTTTGGTCGGCTTCCAGTGATGGCCGACGGTCCAAGCCAAAGCCGAAAGGATCGTCAAGCTTAGCAAACTTTTCGCCTTATCGCGACAAAATTTCTGGGCGAAGAAAATGGGCAATGAAGTCCGCAAAGCTGACCCCTCGGCCTCCGGATTCAAGGAAGAGGCTCCCATACATGTTCAACACCTTTATCAGACTTGGGAACTGGTGCTGAATGGCGTTCTCTGGCGTGAGGCCCATCTCCACTGGCTTGGTGGCAAAAACATATTCATCCGAAGGAAGCAAATCCTCGTAGTGCTCCCCCCTGACCGGTAAACCAGAAACCTCGGCGAATTCTTCCAAAGAGATGGAGACCTCTCTATCCAATTGGAGGAAGGTATGGGTCGGGATGTTCCACTGCTCCAAAAACGCCCTGATCCACCATGTGGGAGGTGCAGAATACTGGAACAAGGAAGCGTAGACCGCAGGGTATAAGCCGAGCTATAGCAGCTGTGATTTCTTCGCCGACAAGATATACCGAGCCCACTGCAAGTACCCGGCCAGATGATGGGGGGTTAGCCCGATGTTGTAGGGCTGTTCCCAAGGGCGTGACTCGCCCTGGCATATGCACCACCCTAAGGCGTCTAAAGCCACCGGCAGCTGCACGGGTACGGCGGCGATCGAAGGCTAAAGGAGACCCTCCGAAGTCCAATTAACCACCTTTACGGCATAGTTCACCGGGGGTGCATCTGCATACGGGATCGCCGAGATAGGCTCCGAAGGCGTCGCACAAGAAAAGCTCCGGTGGCCTCTAATAATCTGGTCGTACCATCTACCCCATAAGTGAAGTTTTTTTGTTCCGGGTCATGGTCTTTGATGAGCGCGAGAACCTCCCGGTCCACAGGAGCCTCAGGGAATCCTCCCTCTGAACGGACAAACGGAAACGAAGTATCGAAAGACATGTCGCCTGCAAAAAAAAGGGAAAGAAGTCAACTGTCGGTACTATAATTTAATTTTAAATTCTGACACTTGGTACTTTAAAATTTGTACCACACTGCAATGCAGTGGAGAGGGACCACAGGGGGCCCACAAAATTTGGATGACAATTCATCAATTAATAATTAATAAAACAGCCTCATCATTAGATGAGACTGTTAATTAAATGAGGAAATCCTCAAGAAAATTCTCATTAAATGAGAGATCCCTCGGGAAAAGGAGAAAATCTCCCTTTGAGAGCAATGCTCTATGACAGAGTGACACTTGTCAAACTCTGATCATGAAGGAATAAAATTCCTCAAGAGCCTGGCTCTGTAATGATGATGGAAAAATCCATCAGAAAAGAATTAATTAAAATCAACTTTTATGAATTAAAAAATTCTGGGATCTTCAAGATCCATGAACAAACTCTTAAGAGTTCTTCACAAGAGATTAAAAAAAATCTACATGTTATCAAAAGAGCAGAGCACTGTTCATGGGCTAAGAAGCCCCAAGAAAAGATCTCCTTAGATCTATAGGTTCATGATCTGAAGAAAGCAAAGCTTTATTAATGAAACCCTAAAAGGGTTTTCTTTAGATCAAAGATCTGTGAAGAGCAAGGTTCTGTTAATGGGTAAAACCCTAGTTTATTAAAAGTTTTAAACTTTACCTAAGTTTTGACAGAGTTTTTAATCTTGAAAAGTTCTTAAACTGAAGAGCAATGCTCTGATTAAAAGTTCTCAAAGAAGAAGATGAAAATCATCTAAGGGACCAAAGGTCCTATCTATAGGCATTGAAACGCCTCTTCAACTTCTGAGTTGATCCAAGGGCGCAGATGCTGCCACCGCTGCACTCACGTGCGGCCCACGTGAGCGCAACGGTGGGGGGGCATTTGTTTCCCCAATCAGAGCAAAGCTCTGTTTGAAATTTGAATTTCAAAAATTGAAGCAACGCTTCAGATCCAGTGCTAGGCGCGCTGCGCGCCACGTGTCAAACACGGATGCGCTAGCGCTAGATGCGTTGCGCCCTAGGCAGTGCACCATATATGCGCTAGCGCTAGGTGCGCTGCGCGCCACGTGTCAAACATGGGTGCGCTAGTGCAGGGCGCACTGCGCTCTGAGCAGCGCACCACGTGTCAAATACAGGTGCGCTAGCACAAGGTGCGCTGCGCTCTGAGCAGCGTACCACGTGCAAAGCATGGGTGCGCTAGCGCTGGAATTGAAAATTCCCCACCGTTGGATCAAAAGATCTAATAATAATGATAAAACATTAATTAATCGGAATTAAAATTCTATTATGGAAAGATTTTCCAATCTTGTTAAAAACAAGAAGATTGCCTTCTGTAAAACAGAAGCCCTAGGATCAAAGATCCAATGGTGGGGAAACATCCTCAAATCAATCAGAAAAAGATCTCTTTAACTGATTCAACAAATCAGCTTGCCCTATATAAAGGCCCCAAGACTTCAAGTCTGAGAGAGAGAACCCCCCCCCCCCCCATAAAACTTTGAGAAACTCAAAAGAAAGAGAGCAAGCTCTTGTAAGAAGATATTTCTTCAAGGTAAAGATGATGAATGATGAACACAGAGATGAAATCATCTCTTAAAAAGAAGAATTATCTTCATAAAAGATCATAGATCTACAGAGACCAAGGTCTTTTATAAAAAGATCAAAAGATCTCATCGTAAAAACAGAGAAGTACTTACTTCTTTCACAGATCATAGATCTATAAGACAAACTGTCTTTCTGAGATCATGAACATCTCATCATAAAAGGGGAGAAAATTATTAAATTTTCTTAAAAATCATGGATCTATAAAGGCAAGCCCTTTCAAAAAAATATGAACTGTTGTTCTTGAATCTTGAGACAAAGTCTCTTTTAAAGGAACATAAATTTGTTCACGGATCATAAAAATTGATCAAATACGCTTTACGCTATTGAAATGCGCCTTGCGCTCTTAAAACGCGCTTCTGCGCTCCTTGGATCGGCGCTCAGCGCCAAATGCGCCACGTGTCAACCATATATGCGCCAATTAAACAACTTGCACTTTGCGCTTCCGGAATAGCGCACTGCGCTCATGGGCTGACGCTCAGCGCCAAGCGCGCAACGTGTCACTTACGAGTGCGCCACTAAATTGATAGCGCAATGCGCTCATGGACCAGCGCTTAGCGCTCATAGACTAGCGCAATGCGCCCATCATCTGGCGCTTAGCGCCAAGCGCGACACGTATCCTTCTCGTGTGCGCTACTTGGTAGAAGCGCACTGCGCTCTTTAACTGGCGCAAAGCGCCTGGCTCGCCACGTGTTGCGCTGACAGAATATAAATTGTTCTGATGAATACTCTGCATTCAATACAAGAAAAAAATATGTCAAGATCTAATGCTCAGCATTATTAAAAGGCCCAAGCCCAAATAAAGGCTTAACAGCCTAAAATAAAAATGTTAAACATTTATTGGACTTAGCCCAAGACTGGCCATAAGTTCTCAACCCATATTAATTGAGCCCATCTGCTCATAAATATTTAACAGATCTTAGTTCCAAATTGGACTACAGATTTTTCAACCAATGCACACCGGTTCAAGGGTACATCTCTTTACTCCTCTGATATTGTCGTTGTAATCCTTCAACGTCTTCAGAGAGGTGATGGGTCCCGACAACCAAACACTCTACGGACTGTGAGGTCCTTAAACCCATGGACTACGATGTCCTTAACCTGGACTGTGGGGTCCTTAAGCCCATAGACTACGATGTCTTTAGCCTTGACTGTGAGGTCCTTAAACTCATGGACTACGATGTCCTTAACCTAGACTGTGGGGTCCTTAAGCCCATGGACTATGATGTCCTTAACCTTGGACCACCATGTCTTTAAACTGGTAATTGACCGAAATGTCCCTAAACTAAACAATAGAGTCCAAATGCTCTTTCGTTGGATCTAAATGATCCTGTTAAGTTGATCTTAGTCTGAAATTAGACTAACGTATCCTTAACAAACGTTAAGTTGATCTTAGTCTTAAATTAGACTAACGTATCCTTAACTAACGTTTAAGTTGATCTTAGTCTCAAATGAGGCTAACGTATCCTTAAACCAAACCCCCAAACCCAAATCTAAGAAAATATGGATTTGGACTAATCCACGTCCTACGGGCGACAACATAAATTAGTCTCCGTATACAATCCACGGGCAACAAAAAACAAAACAAACACCCACGACACGAAGTGACCATCTGGAGAAGGAGAAAGTGGTTACCGCGATGCGGTAGCGTAATTAACTGCAAGGGCTTGCGCCTGCAGGGAAGAGCGTCCCCACAATCAAAAACCCCTCAAATGAGGGGGAATCTGACGAAGTCTGCTACATCGGCCACATCCGTTTAAACCTTCGATACATGGTGTCATAAATCAACTTGGCATCTTCATAGAGGTGGACGGATAGCACCAATTAGCATCTGCCCTCAGAATTCAGGCTCGGACGTCCCAATGTCCCGGTCGCATGTTTCGGCGGGGAACACCGGCTATATCACATTTAACCGACCGATACAAAAGTTGCGAGAATAGAATACGGTATCACACACGCGCATTATTCTCGGTCCCGCACATATCTCATACGTGCTCCTATTTCGTTTTGCCTGAGCCAGTAAAACCTCTATGTAGGACTCTAAAGACTCGTCAATACGCCGGCAGCAGGTGATGGTCACATCAAGCACTCACAAGCCGTCAACGGTACTAGCTGGAAGTAACGGCTACCCAGGTATTGAGCGATCATAAGATCAGCAAGCAAGCCCGCTCCAACTCCTGCAAAGGCCTGACGGTAACACTTGCCGTACAGTCCGGTCTCCTCGTTTGATATGTCACATATCAAGTCCAGGGGTGGTAAACGTCAGACCCCAATAATCGATAAGTCATGCCGATGTGAGGCTCATAACGGGTCGAGAAACTACTGGTAACACTTACCAGTAAATCTCTAAAACGGCCCTGGCAAGGGACTTCCCTGTTATGGCCAATTGAGCACAGCGCAACATCAACCCCCAATACCGGGAGAGACGAAACCCCTCTTATCGCTCATTGCCTCCATGTGACTTGGGACTGTACCCAAAAACCACCATTTTGCACGCCCTCTTGGACGTGGTAAGGTGGAAATCAAAGCACAGTGGGAATCACACAAGACTCTATGACGATCTCGGGTCTACAGACTAACCTGTACAAGTGTCACCAGAGAACTGCCATCTGACATGATGTATAATACCATCTGGGAGTTCTCGGCGAGTCCGTCCAGTATACCCATTCTCCACTGAGCATCGGTATACCATCTTTGATGTCAAACACCAATGGATATGGGATCATCCACCGCCCATCTCATGGGTCGAGAAGCGTATACGCTAGTCTACTCTGGTATATCGATGCCTCGTCTCGATACACCCACGACTAGGGACATTAAATGATGTACTTATGGACTACCATGGCCCCACTAGTATGATCTCTATCATAGTCCTGGTTGTCAAGTACACATCCTAAGGGCTTTACCAACATGTAACCATAAGACGGTATCAAGAGACAAGTATACATGTAAAGATAAAGAGCAACCAGATAGCATACTATCATATCGAGCAAGAAAGTCCTCTCTCTATATGTCCAAGCATCCAATATAATATACATCATATGTACAATACTGGCCTCTAGGGCATACATACAACTAACACTATCTGGTTGCTCTTTATCTTATTATGTATACTTGTCTCTTTATACTGTCTTATGGTTACATGTTGGTAAAGCCCTTAGGATGTGTACTTGACTACCAGGATTGTGATGCAGATCATACTAGTGGGGCCATGGTAGTCCATAAGTTCATCCTTTAATGTTCCTAGTCGTGGGTGTATCGAGACGGGGCATCAATATACCGGAGTAGACTAGCGTATACGCTTCTCGACTCATGAGATGGGCGATGGATGATCCCATATCCATTGGTGTTTGACATAAGAGATGGTATACGGGTGCTCAGTGGAGACTGGGTACACTGGGCAAACTTGCCGAGAACTCCTAGATGGTATTATACCTCACGTCAGATAGCAGTTCTCTGGTGACACCGGTATAGGTTAGTCTGTTGACCCGAGATCGTCATAGATTCTTGTGTGATTTCCAATGTGCTTTGATTTCTACCTTACCACGTTCAAAAGGACATGCAAAACGGTGGTTTTTGGGTACAGTCCCGAATCACATGGAGGAAATGAGCGATAGGAGGGGTTTTGTCTCTCCCGGTATTGGGGGTTGATGTTGCGCTGTGCTCGATTGGCCATAACAGGGAAGTCCCTGGCCAGGGCTGTTTTAGAGATTTGCCGGTAAGTGTTATCAGTAGTTTCTCGACCCGTTATGGGCCTCATATCGGCAGGACTTATCGGTTATTGGGGTCTGACATTTACCACCCCTAGACTGGATATGCGACATATCAGACGAGGAGACCGGACTGTACGGTAGTGTTACTGACAGGCTTTATAGGAGCTAGAGCGGGCTTGCTTGTTGATTATCTGATCGCTCAATACCCGGGTAGCCGTTACGTCCATCTAGTACCGCTGACGGCTTGTGGGTGCTTGATGTGATCATCATCTACTGCTGGCGTATTGACGAGTCTTTAGAGTCCTACATAGTGGTTTTACTGGCTCAGGCAAAACGAAGTAGGAGCACATATGTGATATGTGCGGGACTGAGAATAATGCGAGTATGAGATACCGTATTCTATTCTTGCGATATTTATATCGGACGGTTATATGTGATATAGCCGGGTTATCGAATCAAGTGTTGATTCGATAAGTTGGTACATTTAATATTTGTCGGATTATTAAATCAAGTGTTGATTTGATAATTTAGTGTATAATTGTATATTTGATATACTAATTTACATTAACTAATATTAGCTCACTTAAGCATTTATTATTTTCACATGTGCACACTTAATATATATGTGATATATATTAATTGTATTTTATTTTGTATCATGGTTGTTGATACACACTACATGGGTGTATGAGACTTACACCATACTAATTATAATGTAAGGTTTTAATATTTAAAGTAATTCCAAATTAGTGGATAATTAGCCACGTGCATGAAGCTTTGAGAAGCTTGTGGATGCTTTGACTAAGTCCACTAGTTTTTTTTTACTTAAGATATTTATTAACTTAACCATTATAATTAAGCCATGGTTATGTCTCTACATGAGTTAGTATATGATACAAACTCTCCCATGGTTATTTCTCTCACCTCATTAGTTCATTCTCATCTCTTGAGCTCATCTTCTTCTTCCTTGAGCTAAAACTTGCTAGGGTTTTTTAAAGAGAGAAAATATTGTGAGAAAAATAAAACTAAAGTGAGCCCACTTCCTACTTCATCATCCTTTACTAGATTAGCACTTTAGTATAGGGTGTTTGCTTCACTAATCTCTCAATTAGTGAAGCGGTGGCTTGAGTTAGTGTCTCCTCGACGTAGATCATCTTCGGCCTCGAAGACTTCAAGCAAGATTGTTCTTTTCATCTTGAGAAGCCATGCAAGAGTCCGGGACATGGATCGCAGCGAAAGGACTTCAACTCGGAGTTTTAGAAGCAAAGGACCGGTCTACAAAGGTTGTATTTCTCAAACACTTAGATGTAAAGAAGTTTACTTTGTGTTTCATATGATTCTCTAGTTATCGATTCTAGTTTAGGGTTCTTTAAAACGGCAAAATTTTGAAAATGGCTTGGACGATGCCTCCCGAAACCTTGTTGTCGTTCATAGGAACCCTACATAAAGTTCACCTTCCAATCTCAACTTCATAGCGAGCGGTCACCGCGACGATCCAAACACCAGCCGTCGCCCTCCCCGCAGTGGAGACGAGGAAGAATCCCCTCCTCTCCTGAATGCCATTCATGCCCTATCCGCTCGGATAGATCGGCTCGTGTCCATCGTGGATGCACTCGTCCGTGTCCAAACGGCCGGTCAAGCTCCCCAGGTCGCCGCTCCCCACCTCGGGACCGAAACCCATACAGAGGGAGAGAAGACTCTGCCCGCGTCGGCACGATCGGACACCACCTCGCTGTCTCTGGCGGACGCAGATCCCCCGGGCTAACGTATTCAATGACCCGTTGGGCACCGCAAAGCTCAACATCGAGGTCTGTCGCCAGAGCGCCTCACCCCGAGGCCCATCGCGCCCCTGTCCCTCCCGAGGAGGTGTCGGTCAGCTCGCCTGCGTGCGGGCATGACCGGCACCCCCTCCCTCGACGGGGTCGCACGGACGGGACTCACCACGGTAGCTCGAAGACGACCTCACCAGGGAACCTAAGGAACCTCATCGAACGGAACCGGGGCCGTGGCCAGGTGCAGGTCTTCGGCAGCAGAGGCTAAAAATTAGAATATGCCGAATCATCGGGATACCATGGCCGACTCGACGCCCTCGAAAAGAAGATCGAAGGCATGCATCGAGAAAATTGTCCTTCAAGAAGCCGCTCGCTAAATATGTCGCCGACTCGCTCACGAAGCCCTTCACCAAATAGCTACTCGCCGTCCATGTCTTCTCCCGGAATAAGCCCCCGAAAGTCTCACTCTTCAACGGGAAGTCCGATCCGAAGGATCATTTAGACGCGTTAACAGCCGGGATGAGTTTCCAGGACTGTTCCGACACCGCTCAATGCCGCGCTTTCCCTTCCACTCTCATCCTCTCCGGATGAGACTGGTTCCGAGGGCTTGTGCCATGCTCAATCTCTACCTTCGATGAGCTGGCCACCCAATTCCTCGGCCACTTCGTCGGGAATAGACGGCAGAAGCGGACCGTTGAACATCTCTTCACCATAAAGAGCGGGGACAAGGAATCCTTCAAAGGTTACGTCACCCGCTTCTACAACACCCTCCTTGAGGTCCCAGAACACCGGGACGAGACGGTCATTACGGCCCTTAGGTCGGGTCTTAGGCACAAGGAGTGGCTACGCTCTTTTGCATTAGCGCAACCTAAGACCATGGCCAAGGTAAAGGACTGGACCGAACGTGAGATCCATCTCGAGTCCGAGGTGAAAGCCAATCTCCCCCGGACAGAACAAACCGATCGGAAGAAAAGGGCTAGGGAGGAGAAAAAGAAGATTGAGCGGCCAAAGCCCTACTCCCCGAAGTTTCAGGAGTACACCCCGCTCAACGTCTCCCAAACAGTACTGTTGGAGGAGGCTAAGGGCAAGAGGTTCTTAAAACTCCCCCCAGTCTCGAATAGGGCGGCAAAGTGCACCTGAGGCCCCTACTGCAGTTTCCACTGGTCGCAGGGCCACTCCACTGAGAACTGCAAGCAGCTCCAAGACTACATCGAGGATTTAATCTGCTCAGGGCACCTGGCAGCGTACTTGCGAGACAAGCGGCAGGCCGACCATGAGCAAGAGCACCATCCCCTTCCCGGCGAGTTGACAATCGGCCAAATCATGGCTATATCAGCGGGGGGTACGACGGGAACCGACGAGACTCAACGTCCCTCACCGATCAGGGGGACTGGCGGCCACCCGAGGAAGAAGGCTAAAGCAACCGAGCCGATCGTTTTTACCGACGAAGACCTCCACGGTATATCCCTACCTCACAACGACCCGCTGGTGATCACAGCTTAGGTCCATCGCTATAAAGTGCAGAGGATACTGGTCGACTCGGGAAGCTCGGTTGACATTCTCTTTTATGACTGCTTTCTGCGTATGGGACTCACCCCGTCGGACCTAAAGCCGACCGCCCACGTCCTGTTAGGGTTCACTAACCACTCCATCCCGGTGGAAGGGGTAATCACTCTCCGATTTAACATCAGGGAGGCAGGCCGTACGCGCACCGTGCCTGTGGAGTTTATCGTCACGAGAATCCCATCGGCCTATAATGTCCTCCTTGGTCGCCCGACACTGAACTCCCTCCGGGCCCAGATATCGACCTACCACCTAGCGATGAAATTCCCGCTCGACCAAGGAGGTATAGGTCGGGCCTATGGAGACCAATGAACCACAAAGGTTTGCTTCACCGCAACATCTATGTCTTAGTGCCCAAACATTGACGTTGAGGGCAAGGGTGATATCAAGGGTTCTCTGGACACTCGAAACGAGCAAAAAGAGGTCCGAGGTACCTCGGTGGAGCCACTAATAGAGGTCCCCCTCGTAAAAGGGGACGATGAATGAACCGTTCAGATCGGGTCGCTTTTTACGGGAACTCAGCGAGACGACCTGGTTCACTTCCTCAGAAACAACTCTGACGTGTTCGCCTGGGCACCTGCTGACATGCCCGGGATCGACCCCAAAATCATATCTCACAAGCTCGGGGTGGACCCTACGGTTCGACCCGTCAGGCAGAAAAAACGAAGCTTCGCCTCGATCAAGCAAAAGGCGATCGAGGACGAGATAGACAGGCTCCTCGCCGCTAACTTCATTCGGAATATGCCTTACTTGGAATGGTTGGCGAACGTAGTCATGGTTAAAAAGTCAAGCGGGAAGTGGTGCATGTGCGTTGACTTCACCGACCTCAACAAGGACTGCCTGAAAGACAACTATCCCCTCCCTCGGATAGATCAGCTCGTCGACAGCTCGGCAGGACAAGAGCTACTTAGCTTCATGGATGCCTTCTCCGGCTATAACCAGATCCGTATGAATCCGGCATATGAGGATCTCACCGCATTCACAACGAACCAGGGGTATACTGCTATAAGGTGATGCCTTTCAGTCTCAAAAACGCCGGAGCTACGTACCAACGCTTGGTCAATCGCATGTTCAAGCCGCAGATCGGCAAGAACATGGAAGTTTACATCGATGACATGCTCATTAAATCGGTCTCATCAGACAAACACGCTAAGGATCTGGGCGAGGCCTTCGACGTCCTCCGCAAATACAAGATGAAACTGAACCCCGCCAAGTGTGCATTCGGGGTCACCGGTGGAAAGTTCCTCGGCTTCATGGTCACCCACTGTGGAATCGAAGCTAACCCGGAGAAAATCAGCGCCATCCTTAACATGGACGCGTCCAAGACTAACGTCGAAATCATGCGGCTGACAGAGCGGGTAGACGCTCTGAGTCATTTCATGTCAAGGTCTGGGGAGAAATGACTCCCGTTCTTCAAAGCTCTAAGGAAGATACCAAGGTTCGAATAGTCGAAGGAGTGCCAGACCTCCTTTGAGCAATTAAAGAGGCATCTTACAACTCCCCCGCTGCTCACCCGGGCAGTTGAAGGGAACGAGCTATCGCTATATCTAGCGGTGTCCGACCAAGCTGCAGGCTCGGTGCTCGTCCGAGAGGTCGAGGGAGTCCAGAAGCCAGTATACTATGTGAGCTACGTCTTCAAGGACGCGGAAACGAGATAGCCAGCCATAGAGAAGATCGTCTTGGCACCCATCATGGCATCGAGGAAACTACGACACTATTTCCAGGCGCACACCATCCTTGTTCTTACCGAGCGGCCTTTGGGGACATCCTCGCTTCCCCCGAGTTTTCTGGTCATTTGGAGAAATGGAGGTAGGAGTTGTCCCAATTCGACATAAAATACCGCCCGAGGCAGGCTATCAAGGCACAAGCCCAGGTCAATTTTATCGTCAAGTGCACCATCCCCAGCAAAGAGCCGGAATCTACACCGGACCCCAGGGCTCAACCCTCAGTCGATGGAAAGCCTGACTCCGTCCCTAACTGGATCCTTTACGTCGACGGCTCCTCGACCGAGGAAGGCTGTGGTGCCGGCCTCATCATTCGGGGCCAGAACGAGGCAGAAATGAAGTATTCTCTGAAGCTCAGGTTCAAAGCCTCAAATAACGCAGCGGAATACGAGGCCTTGCTGGCCGGACTGCACATAGCCTTCGGACTGAGGCTGAAAACGATCCGGATCTGCAGCGACTCTGCCCTAGTCGTTGACCAAGTGACCAGCCGATTCGTGGCACGGGAGCCTCTGATGGTGAAGTATCTGGCTGAGATGAGAAGATTGCGAAGGGCCTTCCACGAAGTCTAGGTAGAGCAGATCCCCAGACAGCTAAATGCCCAGGCCGATGCCTTGAGTAAGCTGGCTTCATCTTATACGGCCAAAAACAAGAGGAACATCCTTTTTGAGGTCTTGCCACGGCCCAGCGTGGAAGAAGGGGCAACGCCACTTCAAGTGTACACAGCCCGGGAAGAAGACCGGGATTAGAGAAGGCCCCTCGTGGAATTCATGAGGGAAGGTACGCTCCCGGAAGATCGGAGAGAAGCCCGCCGTCTTCGAGCCAAAGCTCGCCATTTCGTCTGGAGCAATAGGAACCTCTACAAGAAATCCTTCACTCAGCCCCTGCTCTAGTGTGTCGACCCCGATGAGGTCGACTACGTCCTTCGTGAGATTCACGAAGGGGTCGGTGGTGCGTACCAAGGGGCCCGCACCTTAATCCAGAAGGCACTACTCCAGGGGTACTACTGGCCGACGATTCATCAGGACGCCCAGAAGCTCATCAGGAGATGCAAAAGCTGCCAACTCTATGGAAGCATATCTCGCCTTCCGGCTATCGAGCTAACCGCCCTAACCTCCTCGTAGCCGTTTGCCCAGTGGGGAATGGACATAACAGGCCAGTTCCCTACCAGTGCGGGCGGGCACAAGTACGTCCTCGTCGCAGTGGACTACTTCACGAAGTGGATCGAGGCCGTCCCTGTAGGGTGTTTTTCGTCACCCCATTGAGATGGGAATGCGCACGCTCGTCAGGCGCATTACAGATTCCCCCTGCCTAGGGTAGGCTGGGGTTTATTGATTGTGGGGATCCGAATCTCCGGCAGCCGTGGACTCAGCTGTCGTTAATTACCCCTCGCCTTTAGAGCGAGAGAACCTCTGATTGATGGGTCAAACAGGTCATGCGAACTCAATATGCAGTGTTGTGTTTTGAAGGGGTTTTGGATATATCGGGGGCCCCGCAGAGTTTTTACGGGGGTCCCGCTACCCAGATAGCGGGCTGGAGGTCAAAAGGGCTAGCATCCCCCTTACAGCGTGCAGGGCAGCGCCCCGTTAGAAATTTTTTCTAACGGGGACAGTGTTTTTAGTGTGGAGTATATGTAAAATGAGGGGAAAATGGCGTCCAAAGGACGCGTGAGCGCTAGCGCCTCACGTGCCTAGCACGCTAGCACTGGGCGCTGGCGCTAGTGCCTCACGCGCCCGGCACGTGGGCGCTTGGGCCCTGGCGCTAGTGCTTTGGGCCCTGACGCTAGTGCTTTTGGCGCTAGCGCCTCATGTGTCCAGCACGTGGGCGCTTGGGTGCTGGGCGCTTGGGTGCTAGCGCTAGCGTGAGTGCTTTGGACGCTAGCGCCTCACATGTCCGGCACGTGGGCGCTGGCGCGAGCTCTTTGGGCGCCAGCGCCTCACGTGTCCGGCACGTGGGCGCCAGCGCCTCACGTGTCCGGCACGTGGGCGCTTGGGCGCTGGCGTGAGCGCTTTGGGTGCTAGCGCCTCACGTGCCCGGCACGTGGGCGCTTGGGTGCCGGCGAAAGGAAGGGGGTTTTACCCCCGGAAATAGGAGTTAAACTCCAAATGAGGATTTTGAATGGAGTTAAACTTCAAAAGATTTAGATTTGGAGTTAAACTCTTAAAGGATCTTGATTAGAAGTTAAACTCTTTTGAAGATTTGGGTCTTAGAGTTGAACTTCCTAAAACTTTTCAGAGGTTCTTCTCTCTTAAGTCTTATATCTTCTCTTGAGCCTTGGATCTTTTCCAAAATGGAATTTTCGAAGATGGGTCTCCTTCTTCCTCCTCTTTGTTGGCCGGATCTTGGAGGAAAAGGGGGTGAGATTCAAAATCTCCCATTTTTGAGATCTGATGGAAGATACGAGTTCCCCTTCATGGGTTTGATGGTGAAAAACTATTTATTTTTAGAAAAGGAAGAGTTAAACTCTTGATTTAATTCAAAAAGGGGAAGAAGGTTTTAGAACCTTGAGGAAGGAGAAAGAGCACATACCCTAATTTTTTAGAGAGAATAAAAGTTGTTCTAGATATTTTCATCATGTTTGCCTTTATAGGCTACACACTTTACATATAGCCTCTTGGGCTTTACAAAATGACATTTTGCCCATCCCATGCCTCATGTGCTCATTTCTTTTGCACATAAGCCATGGGGTTTACAAAAATTTGGTTTTATGCCCATTTTTCTTACATTTATTCATAAAATAAAAATAAAAGAAATACACCAAAATTATTTATTACAAAATTTTTATTTTGGCATGGGGGAGGCTGGCTGCTTCATGTTCGGGCTCGACCCGGGCATTGGCCCACTTGATCTGGGCTTGGGCCCACTTGGCTTGAGGTTGCATTTAATTTTGACTTGGTCAACCGGGGTGTAAATTTTTACCCCAACAAATTGCCCCTATTAATAAATGCACACCACATATGTGGATTGTGTGCATGAAATTGATGGATCTTCTTTCGCGTGGAGGCGACTTAGTTTGGTTACCACTTTTTAGGATGCACTGCCCTTTTTACAACATGGACGGTCGACGCTTGACGCGTCTCCGAGACGGAGTGTCTGTAGTAGATGTTTCCCCGGCACTGTTCCCCTCCGAATACAGAGACACGACCGGGACGTTGGGACGTCTGGACCTGAATTCCGGGACAGATGCTAATTGGTGTTATCCGTCCACCTCTCCGAAGATGCCAAGTTGATTTATGGCACCATATATTGAAGGTTTAAACGGATGCGTCCGATATAGCAGACTTCGTCAGATTCCCCCTCATGATGAGGGGTTTTTGATTGTGGGGACGCTCTTCCCTGCAGGAGCAAGCCCCTGCAGTTAATTATGCTATCGCATCGCGATAACCACTTTCTCCTTCTCCAGATGGTCACTTCGTGTCGTGGGTGTTTGTTTTGTTTTTGGTTGCTCGTGGATTGTATATGGAGACTAATTTATGTTGTCGTCCGTAGGGCGTGAATTATTCCAAATCCGTATCTTCTTAGATTTGGGTTTGGAGGTTGGGTTTAAGGATACGTTAGTCTTATTTGAGACTAAGATCAACTTAAGCGTTTGTTAAGAATACGTTAGTCTAATTTTAGAATAAGATCAACTTAACGATTTGTTAAGGATACGTTAGTCTAATTTTAGACTAAGATCAACTTAACAGGATCATTTAGATCCAACAAAAGAGCATTGGACTCTATTGTTTAGTTTAGGGACATTGTGGTCAATTACCAGTTTAAGGACATGATGGTCCAAGATTAAGGACATCATAGTCCATGGGCTTAAGGACCCCACAGTTCGAGGTTAAGGACATCATAGTCCATGGGTTTAAGGACCCCACAGTCCAGTTTAAAGACGTCATAGTCTGTGGAATGTATGGTTGTCGGGACCCGTCACCTCTCTGAAGACGTTGAAGGATTACAACGACATATATCAGAGGGGTTCAGAGATGTACCCTTGAACCAATTTTGGTTGGGATCTGTAGTCCAATTTGGGACTAAGATCAAGGATTTATGAGCATATGGGCTCAGTTAATCTGAGTTGAGGACTTATGGCCAACTTGGGCTAAGTCCAATTAGGTTTAAAATGTTGGACATTTATTTTGGGCTGTTGAGCCTTTATTTGGGCCTAGCCCTGACAGTGTTTTTGTCTTTTATTGAATGCTGAGCATTCCTCATAGCCCTGGGCTTATTAAAGAACAATTTATGTTCTATCAGCACAACATGTGGTGCGCTTAGCGCTTTGCGCCAGTCAAAGAGCGCAGTGCGCTTCTGCCGAGTAGCGCACACGTGAGAGACACGTGTCGCGCTTGGCTCTAGCGCCAGTTAATGAGCGATGAGCGCTAGTTTATGAGCATATTGCGCTATTAGTTCAGTGGTGCACACGTGAAGAGCGCGTGGTGCGCTTGGCGCTGAGCGCCAATCCAAGAGCACAAAGTGCTAATTTATGAGCGCAAAGCGCTATCTGTTCAGTTGTGCACACGTGAGGAGTACGTGGTGAGCTTGGCGCTTTGCGCCAGATCAGCAGCACTGAGATGATTCCTTTTAATACGGAGCACTAAGGCTCTTATATGCAGCGCTGTGCGCTAGTTCTGGTGCGCTGAAGCACTTCTTTTTAATATAGAGCGCTAAGGCTCTTTTATGTAGAGCTGTGCACTAAGAATTAAATTCTCCTTTAAGAGACTTTGTCTCATAGATCTAAGAATAAAGTTCTTAGTTTTACAGGAGATGTTTCAATCTCTTATATTGATGAAAGGCTTTGCCTTTATGGATCCGTGGTCCTCAAGAGAATTGAATTATTCCCCCCCCTTTATAATGAGATGTTCATGATCTCTGAAAGACAATTTGTCTTATAGATTTATGATATGTGAGAAGAATTGTGTTCTTCTTTTTATGATGGGATCCTTTGATCTCTTTGTAAAAGACCTTGGTCTTGTAGATTTATGATCTTTATAGAAGTGAATTCTTCTTTTTAATTAATCATGAGATGATTTCATCTCTCTGTTCATCATCCTTTTTTACCTTGAAGAAAAATCTTCTTTCTCTTACCGAGAGCTTGGATCTTCTCTCTCAATTTTCTCAAAGTTTTTGGGTAGGTTCCTCTGTATGCTTATGTGTCTCTCAGGCTTGAAGTCTTTAGGCCTTTATATAGGGCAAGCTGATCAGTTCAATCAGTTAAGGAGATCTTTTCTCCAATTGATTTGGGGAATTACCCATCGTTGGATCTTTGATCCAAAGGCTTCTGATTTACAGAAGGTAATCTTTTTTATTTTTTTAAAAATATTGATAAATCTTTCCATACAGAATTTATTCTGTACTTTTGGTGATTTTTAATCACCATTGGATCATTGATCCAACAGTGCTCTGATTTACAGAGCACAATCTTGTTATTTGGAAAGATTTTGAGGAATCTTTCCTTAACAGATTTTAATTCTGATTAATTAATGATTTATCATTATTATTGGATCCTTAATCTGACGGTGGGGAGCTTTCATTTCTAGCACTAGCGCACCCGTGCTTTGCATGTGGTGCGTTGCTTAGAGTGCAACGCTCTTGGCGCTGGCGCATACGTGCTTTGCACGTGGTGCGCTGCTTAGAGCGCAGTGCACCTAGCGCTAGCGCACACATGCTTTGCACGTCGTGCGCTGCTTAGGGCGCAGCGCACTTGGCACTGCTTCTGAAGCGTTGCTTCATTTCAAAATTTGAATTTTGAACAGAGCTTTGCTCTGATTGGGGAAAACAAATGCCCCCCCCACCGTTGCGCTCACGTGGCCCATACGTGAGTGCAGCGGTGGCAGCATTTGCACCCTTGGATCAACTCAGAAATTGAAACGGCATCTCAGTGCCTATAAATAGGACCCTTGGCCCTTTGAGATGATTTCTGTTCATCTTCTTCCTTCTGAGAATTTTTATTCTCTTGCAAAGCATAGCTCTTTGTTTGAAGAACTTCTTTTAAGGACAGAACACTGTTAGAACTTAGGTAAAAATTAAATCTTTGAAAGGATTATTTATGAATCTAGGGTTTCACCCATTAACAGAGCTTTGCTCTTCATAGATCTTTGATCTAAAGAAGACCCTTTTATGGTTTCATTAACAGAGCTTTGCTCTCTTAGAATCATAGATCTAAAGAGATCTTTCTTGGGGTTTCTTAACCCATTAATGGAGCTTTGCTCTTGTTAGATCTTAGATCTTAAGTGATCAGGGTTTCTTAACCCATTAACAGAGCTTTGCTCTTTTTAAAATCATATAGATTTATTAATCTTTCATAAAGAACTCTTAAGAGTTTGTTCATGGATCTTAAAAATCATGGAATTTTATTCCATTAAAAAATTTATTTTAAATTTTTTCTGATGGTTATTCCATCATTTCTACAGAGCAAGGCTCTTCAGGAATTTTTATTCCTTCATCATTATAGTTTGACAGATGTCACTCTGTCACAGAGCACTGTTCTCAAAGGGAGATTTACTTCTTAGCCCGAGGGGTTCTCATTAAATGAGAATCAATTGAGGATTTCCTCATTTAATTGACAGCATCATCGAATGATGAGGCTGTTTTATTAATGATGAACTGTCATCTAGATTTTGTGGGTCCCCTTTGGTCCCTTTTCACTGCATTGCAGTGTGGTACAAATTTAAAGTACCTGGTGACAGCACTTAAACTGTAGCATTGGCGGCTGACAATTTATTCTTTTCCCGCGCAGGTACTATGTCTTTCGACACTTCCTTCCCGTTCGTCCGCTCAGAAGGTGGTTTCCCCGAAGCGCCCGTAGACCGAGAGGTTCTTGCACTGATCAAAGACCATGACCCGGAGCAAAAGAGTCTTCATCTATGGGGTATATGGTACGATCAGATTATCAGAGGCCGTCGGAGCTTTTCTTGTGCGACACCCTCGGAGCCTATCTCTGCGATCCCTTATGCAGATGCACCCCCGATAAGCTATACTGTAGAGAAAATGAATTGGACTTCAGAAGGTCTCCTTCGGCCTTCTATGGCCGCAATACCCGTGCAGCCGCCGGTACCTTTGGACACTTTAGGGTGGCGCATATGCCAGGGTGAATCGCGCCCTTGGGGATAGCCCTACAACATAGACCTAACTTCCCGTCACCCGGTCGGATACCTGCAATGGGCCCGATATATTTTATCGGCGAAGAAATCGCAACTACTGAAGTTCGGATTGTACCCTGCGATCTACGCTTCCTTGTTCCAGTATTCTGCGCCTCCTACATGGTGGATCAAGGCGTTTCTAGAGCAATGGAACATTCCGACCCACACCTTCCTCTTATTGGATCGAGAGGTCTCAATTTCCTTAGAGGAATTTGCCGAGGTCTCTGGTTTACCCGTTAGGGAAGAGCATTATGAGGAGCTGCTTCCTTCGGATGAGTATATTTTTGCCACCAAATCAGTGGTAATGGGTCTTACTCCAGAGAACGCCATTCAACACCAGTTCCCAAGTTTGATAAAGGTGTTGAATATGTATGAAAGCCTCTTTCTCGAATCCGGAGGCCGCGAGGTTACTTTTACGGATTTTATCGCTCGTTTTCTTCGTGCGGAAGTTTTATTGCGACAGGGTGAAAAGTTTGCCAAACTTGATGATCCTTTCGGCTTTGGTTTGGATCGTCGACCAATATTGGAAGCCGATCAAAAGGATTTCTTTCTTCCAAACGTCGCGATCGTCCCCTTTTCAGAAATTGCCGCTCCGGGAATCGATGAGGAAGCATTCTTTCTAGGGTTCCTCGGTTTATGGTTGAGCTAGTTCGCGCTTCCCATGCACCCTAGCTATATGAGGCCGTCTGTCTTTTACCCTGCGCATCGAATGGTTGTCGGAATACAAGTGGCCATCGGGATTGCTGGGTTAGCCCATCTGTATCATGGTCTCAGCTTGGCAGCGGATACTACTGAGCCAGGGGTGCAGCCTGCCAACTTCTCAATGCATTATTTTACCTCATGGCTCGAGTTGCACGTGCTTGGGGTCTTCGGTATCCATAAAAGACCTTCCTTTTATGACAGATGTAAATTCCCTCGGATAATGCGGCTAGTCGACGCATCCATCATAAGTTCGACGCTGCGGGAAGCTAGGGGTTTACTCCTTCGTCCACAGACGGTTGGAGATGGTATGTCCTTCACTGAAAAAATCTTGACCGTCGGCCAGGAATCCGTAAAGACGGTGCTGCCATTGTAGGACATCTTTAAAGACGGGGCCTCCGTGTTGAAAGCTCGGGAGATTCTTCATCTGTACTCTCTTAGGCCAGGCTTTCTCGTATTTAGGCAGAATGATGCGGTGTTGTTCATGAGATACAGCCCACATCGTTTTGCCCAGCAGCTAAGCTATAATCAGGGCGTCCCGCTTGAGTCTATCTTGGCAGAACCTGCCGCCGCCGAAGAAGGTATGCGAAGCGCGTTGCATCATTTTATACGCCTAAACACAGGATCCAACTTCTTTATTAGCGAACCGAGCTGTGTTCCAAAGGCCTTGAATGTGTATGTGGCCGCCGAGTCATGGAACTGGGTGTTGGGGGGTTGATTCTCGGTTGTCTGTGCGCCTCCGAGTCATGGAACTGGGAGTTGCCGCGGTTCCACTTTGCTGATGTTGCATCTGTTGTAGTGAGACGAATGTTGAGATGATCTCCAGGCTGTCTGTGAACCGTCGAGACTTGGCTCTTTTTCAGATAGAGCCTGGGGGGGAAGGTGTGATTCCTTCTTTGTTTGTGCCCCTGGATTGTATACAGGGATCGATGTGATCTCACCTGTAGGGCAAAAAGTTTTATTTTATATATTTTTCTTTCCGCGATGCTCTATCATTTCAGCTTTTATATCGCGAAAGTCGCGATTACCCAATCATTTCGGCTATTTTTCGCGGTGTCCAATCATTTCGGCTATTTGTTTTATTTACTCGCTGTTTTTTATTGCGAGTTGCCCAACCATTTCGGCTATTTTGCATGTATACATTTTTACTTGCTGATTTTGTTGCAAGTTGCCTCATCATTTCGGCTATTTCATATGCATTTTTGGCTCGCTAGCTTTTCGCTGCGAGTTTTGGGATTGGACACCGATTTCGGCATCAGCATCGCTACAACTGGGATATTGCCAGGAGCAAATCATCATTTGCCTCTGTCGATGTAGAACAAAGGTGGCTTAGCGAACAGGGTTAGGATCCCGTCGACTAAGGCTTTTGACTTCATGAACCGTAAGGGTCTCATAAAGGTATTTCTCCCTACGAGTCGTGAGGATCTCGTAGGTGCGTTTTCTCCTAAGGAATCATGAGGATTCCCAAGTGTATGGCTTTTCGTAAGTCATAAGGATCTTACAAGAGTGTTTTCTCCTTATAAATCGAGAGGACTTACAAGGGATGTTCACCGTGTAAACATATCCCTAGTCGCGGGTAGGACTTTGTTAGGGAAATGTTTATTCGCGCCCGTGGATTGTATACAAGGGTCAATATTGAACCGCTTGTAGGGCAAAATCAGGGTGTATTACTGCTTATGAACAGGTTCAGATCCCTGTAGCTTAAGGCTTTTGAATCCTGTGAGCCGTAAGGGTCTCAAAGAGGAATTCACCTTAAGAGTCGTGAAGATTTCATAAGTGTAATTTCTCCTTAGGAATCGTGGGGATCCTTAAGTGTGTTGCTCCTTTGTGGGTCGTAAGGATCTCACGTAGGTGGTTTCTTCTTACAGGGTCGAGAGGATCTTGCAAGTTTCTTTTAACGAGATTGCACCCTTTCGGGTTTTCACAAAACTCGCCGGTAGCCCTGCTGTTTTTACTCACGGAGCCCTTTCGGGTTTTCATCCGTGCCCATTTTGCTTATGGACATACCGTTTTCTTCTTCTTCTTCTTCTTTTTATTTTTTTTTGTGTCAGCCTTGGGATGCTGCGGTCCGTAGTAGTTTATCGACGTCTCGGTCAACAGCCAGTTTTAGGACATAGTGGTCCATCGTTAGTTTAACGACGTTTCGGTTCGCAGGCCGGCTACTACTTATAGAGTTTGAGCTTAGGAAGATAGCGAGCGGACATAGGCGTCATCATCTATCGTTGACCTAGGCCATGACTCGTTAGGCATGGTATTTTTTTAGGAAGCGACCGTTTATTGGCCTGAAAAGTCTTTCACCATGCATGTCCATGAGTAGATAGGCTCCACCCTGGTAAACTTTGTCTACGATGTACGTGCCTTCACAGTTTGGCTCGAATTTCCCCCGCTTGGCACGATTGGGGATCATAGGTCTTTTGACCACTAGCACGAGTCGCCTTGGCAGAATGTTCTCGGCCTAGTCAATCTTTCATATGAGCGCGTCATCTTTGCTTTATAAGCCTCCAGATTTTGTTGCGCCATGAGACGGGTTTCATCAAGGGCGTCGAGCTCCTAAAGCCGAAGGTGAGCATTTTCTTCATCTGTTAGCTCGTAGTGAACGGCCACTCGTAAAGAGGGTAACTCTATCTCGAGGGGGAGTACCGCTTCTGTGCCGAATACCAATGCATACGGCGTTGTATTCGTGGCTGTTTTGAACGTAGTTCGATACGCCCAGAGAGATTCATGCAGTCTCTCGTGCCAGTCCTTCTTATTTCGAGACACCGTCTTTTTCACGATCTTCATCAAGGTCTTGTTGAAAGCCTCGGCTAGACCGTTATCTCGGGGATTATAGACCGAAGAGTATCCCCAGTCTATTTTATGTTGTTGTGCGAAGCAACTGATCTTGTGGCTTCTGTAGGCTGGCCCGTTATCGGAGATAATCCGTCGCGGAGTGCCGAACCGGTAAATGACGCGTGTCTTAAAGAAATGGAGAATATTCTCCGTCTTCACTTCCCTTAGCGGTACTGCTTCTGCCCACTTGGAGAAGTAATCGGTGGTTGCCAAAATGAATCGATGTCCTCTGGACGATGCTGGTTCGATGGGGCCGATTATGTCAGTTCCCCACATTTCGAACGGCCAGCTAGCCACCGTCGGATGTAGCGGATTTGGATGCCGGTGGATAAAGTCCCCGTGAATTTGGCATGAGTGGCACTGCTTCGCGTATTCGAGACAGTCTTGGATCATCGTGGGCCAATAGTAGCCCGTCCTTTTGATCTTTAATTTCATCTTCGGCATGGCTTGGTGAGAACCGCAAAGTCCATCGTGAGTTTCTTGGACGACTCGCTTTGCTTCTTCCGGTCCGAGGCACCTTAGCCATAGAGAATCAAATGATCTCTTATACAGAGTATCATTAACGAAAGCAAATGATAGAGCTCGTTTCATAAGTTAATGCCTTGAGGATGCGTCTTCAGGTGTTCGACGGGATTTGAAGTAGTCTATAAAGATTTCTCTCTAATTCTCAGTCTTTTCCTGATCTTTTACTTGTAGGGTCGCTTGCTCGGTCGCTCCTTTTTCTTCGGACGACTCTGAAGATATTTCTGCCGGTACGAGAACCCGACGGCTTTGCACAACGATCCTCACGTCATCGAGATTTTCGTCGACCAATTCTTTAGCGAGCTTGGCCAATGCATCTGCTTTGTTATTTTCCGCACGCGGTATGCTTTCCAGGGTGTGGGAAGGAATTTGAGTCAGCAGTTGCTGCACTCTCTCGCCGTACTTCACCAACTCAGGCTTGCACGTTTGATAGTCGTCGTTTACCTGACTGACGATCAGTTGGGAGTCTCCGTATATGAGGAGGTTCTCAATTCCCATGTCGACGGCGATCTCAAGACCTGCTATCAAAGTTTCATATTCGGCTTCGTTGTTTGTCCTCGACTCTGTCAAGGAGAAGGCAAAGCGCATTATCCCTCCTTGTGGAGTCACGAAGATGAGGCCCACCCCGGATTTGATTATGGGGGTTCTTTGTTTGCGCTTCTTCATGGAAGATGCTCCATAAAAGTAGAGTTCCCATCGGGTGTCACTCTCTCTTCTTTCACCATCGATCGTGTCAAACACGTGCTCGTCGGGCAATTCGCAGTTCAAAGGAGAGTCGGTGGGTATCGGATGTTCAGCGAGAAAGTCGGCGATGGCCTGGCCTTTCACTACCTTGAGGGGTCTGTATGTCACCGAGAATTCCATTAAGAGTAGGGCCCATTTAGCGAGCCGTCCTGTTAATATGGCCTTCGACGTCAAATATTTGAGAGGATCCGCCTTTGATATGAGATGGACCTCATGTGCCAACGCATAGTGTCTAAGCTTCGTTATCGCGAAGATTAACGCTAGGCAATGTTTTTCGATGGGAGAGTAATTGCTTTCTGCCCCCGGTAGAACTCGACTCAAGTAGTAGAGGGCTCTCTCTTTCCCTTGGTCGTTCTCTTGTGCCCACGGTGCGCCTAAGGAACCTTCGAGGGCTGTTGTATACAGGACGAGAGGTTTTCCTTTAACGGGAGCGGCCAACACTGGCGAATTCTGCAGGTATTGCTTGATTTGGTCCAGTGCGCTTTGGCATTTGCGATCCCATACGAATGGGGTCCCCTTCTTCATTAGGTGACTATAAGGACGGCACTTGCCGGAAAGATTAGCTATGAATCTCCGGATATATGCGAGTTTCCCTTGGAGAGACCGCAATTGCTTGAGAGTCCTTGGCGGAGGAATTTCTATGATCGTCTTGATCTTCGATGGGTCTATTTCGATGCCTCGGTGTCGGACGACGAATCCTAGGAACTTGCCCGAGGAAACTCCGAACACGCACTTTAGAGGGCTCGTCTTCAAGTTGTATTTCCGAAGGCGCTGAAATACGATCTTCAGATGCTCTAAATGTTCCTCGTATGATTTGCTTTTAACTACGAGGTCGTCGATATAGAATTCGACGATTTCATATATGAGGTCATCGAAGATCTTCGTCATGGTCCTTTGATAGGTGGTACCGGCATTCTTTAGACCGAAGGGCATCACCTTGTAGCAGAATATTCCCAAAGGAGTCCGGAAAGCGGTATGCTTCTGATCTTCGGGATGCATCTTTATCTGATTGTACCCTGATGATCCGTCCATGAAGGAGAAAACTTCGTGAGTGGACGTATTATCTATCATCAACTCCGTGACCGGTACTGGAAAGTCGTCCTTCGAGCAAGCTTTGTTGAGATCCCGAAAATCTACGCATATGCACACCGTCCCGTTTTTCTTCATCACTGGGATGATATTAGCGATCCAGTCACGATACTGAACCTCTTGGATGAAGCCAGAGTCGATTAGGCTCTTGACCTCGGCATTGATGCTCATCTCAAGCTCGAGCCGCATCCTTCTCGGTGCTTGTTTGATCGGCTTGACGTCTGGAGAAATCGCCAATTTGTGGACGGCTATTTCTGGCTCTAATCCGGGCATCTCTAAATAGTTCCATGCGAAGCAGTCTTTATACTGCATGGGCACGTCTTTTAGCGCAACCACCCTTTCTTCAGACAATAGTTCACTGACGAATGTCGGCCGTGGGTCACTTGCTGTCCCCAAGTCAATTTTTTTGAGGTTATCTGCAATAGTATGTATCCCATCTTCCAGCTCTTTTGGCGCCGGTGGAAACTCTGAGATCACCCCATCATCATCATTTTTGAAGCACCAAGAGGGGTCATTCATATTCTTGGGTTCTTCTTCTGACAGCGTTATCACGCGACAGGTACGAGATCGCTTCCAAGACTGATGTTAATCCGGTTCTGCTCTCGTGGCTTTGGGTTCATGCTTCTGCGGTGGGGTTACCCTCCAACTACTGGATAAAGCGAACTTGCCTTGCTGATACTAGTCTTCTACCCAGTCTTTGAATGTGAAGAAGTCTTCGAGAGGATGTCCTATCGCTCGTGATAGGAGCAATAATCCGGGTGAGAGACCTCGCCTACTTGCTCGGGGTGCTTGGACTCCGGGAGGGTAATCATCTGATATTTTATGATAAGATCAAGTATCTTCCTTGTCTTGTCTTGGGAAAAAGAATATGCTCGACCCATCTTCTTTATAAGAGACAAATCCTAGTTGCTCGATTCTCGATCGCGTGGCTTCTTGATCCCACTTTGTCGTTGTCGAACATTTTTTCCGCTCTTTGATTTATTTTTGCCTCTGCGTCGGGTCTTTTGTATGACGGGTTGGCGACGAAGGGCATCGTCACTTTCTGCAGCCTGCTGAAGGAGGCGCTGCGTTCTGGCTTTCTCGTAGATGGTCATTTCGCGATTATGGCCGTCTCGAACCTTTTGACCCGCTTCCCTTATAAGCTTGTCCATCTGTTCCTCGAACAACGGGCTTGGCATTTTCACGATGGGAGTTCGTTTTGGTTCAGGGTTAACATCTTCCCAAAGAGCATCTCCTTCTTCATCAAAGTCATGTATGACGTAGCAGCCGCGGAATCGCTCCCATTTCTTGGATTGAACATATCCAAGCCCGATAGTTTCCATTCTCCCATTGGGCAACTTTTGTTGAGTTCCGGGGTCGTTCCAGATCCTGTTATAGAACTGGGCTTGCCGAGCAGTCTGTTTGAAGGGTATGCCTTGGCGCCTCAACAGTCTTTTTAATCCGTCTGTGTAGTATCTGGGAAAATGGATGGGCTGGAGCCTGTCAAGTTTAGAATCCTCACCATGCCAAATTTCTTTCTCCATTTTAGTTTCCCCAGATCGGTAGAATGGGATCGCCTTTTCACCCTTTCGCCTGGGGGGACATAGAATGTCTGCAGTTCTTGCACACTATAAGTTTCAAGTGCATCGAGCTCTTTGTAATGTTCTTGCGGAACCATAGCAACTTTCAAACTTTGATCTTCATCAGCGAAGGCTTGTATCGATGGCCGAGCATAGAATACGGCATTGATATCATCTTACGAGTCGCTGCCGAAGACCAGAATAGGGGTGGACGGTCCCGGCTTGTTGCATTGTGGCGGCCCTGAGTAAACTATTTCTTCTTCCTCCTCGGTATCACTCCCGAAGACCGGAATAGTGGTGATAGCTTTGTTCTTGTCCTCCGGTTTGCGGCATCTTTCTGTGTCTTCGAAATCTGGCAGGAAGTACTTGGCATCCTTATATTTGCGGACTTCGTTCACGGAGAATAGGTTTAGTTCCCTTGTCACAGTGTACTCGAGACCATCTTTGAAGTACTTCATACACTGATGTTGTGTAGAAGGGATAATGTTGTACTCGTGTAACCAAGGCCGGCCGAGCAAAGCGTTATAGCAGGTCTTAGCGTTAATGACGTGAAACTTGATGTCAGTGATTAGCAGCCCAAAGCGCAGCGTCAGTATCACAGACCCGAGGGTCCGTGATGACTGGGAGTCAAACCCGGAGATAGTGATCTTATCCCGAGCGAGGTGTTGAACGCTCATACAGATTTCCTTCAACACTCTTACATTGAGGAGGTTAATGGAGGACCCATTGTCAACCAGAATTTTGCCTATCTTGATATCATGACAGTATCCGGAGATATAAAGGGGACGGTTATGCTCACACATCCCGAGGAGGAGATCTTCATCGCTGAAAGTGATATCGGCCGTATGCACTTCTTCCAGCTCGTCCTTCATCTTTTCTTCGGCGAGGAAAGCTTGGAACTGTTCGGGCTCTTTAACGCCTTGATCAGAGAATCTCTTGCTTCTTTTGATAATAAGAGGGCATCAAGAATGCTTAGCTGTGAAGGTAGCTTCCTCAAGTGTGCCAGAACGTTGTAATCCACCTTGTTTTTCTTTGGCTGGTCCTTGGCTGTCAGCTCTTTGACGACTTAATCATCTAGGGCGATGTCCTCAGGGATTTTTTCTTTTCCCTTATCCTTTTTGTTCGACCCCTTGTTTATGGGTCCGAGATTCTTTTCAGGTAATGTGCGATTGCGCAGCTGAATGTTCTTGCATTTCTTCGGTTCTTCTTCTTTTCCTGAGGTGGATTCTTTGAAGAGAGGGCTGAGAGTCATTTCCTCTTCAGAATCGCTCCCGAAGGTGAGAACTTGCGATCCCTTGCTATCAACCATGTGACAGTTGCCGGTTGTTCTTTTATGCTCGTCAGTCGTGCTCCTCTGTTCCCGACGAGCCTTGCGCTTCATTCGCTAAACGTGTTGTCAGTGGGGAACATATCCTTGCCACCAGTTTTTAAAGGCCATGCATTCTTCAATTGGGTGTGCAATCCTCTGATGGTAGAAGCAAAAGTTAGGATGTGTATCTGCTTCATCAAGATGTATATCGCCAGGATAATTTCCTCTGAACGAGGGCAATTTCATTCCCATTGACAGGGATCTGGCGAACCTTTTTCTCATCTTGAACCTGCTTTTATTTGCGGCGGATGTATTTTGATCTGGTGAGAGTGTTTCAATTCTTTCGTCCAGTCATCGGCGTTTGGCCTTTTCAAATATGGCCATCTCGCGCTCCCGATCAGCTTTGCTTTTCAAAAGAGCATCGTTTAGGAATGCATTAATCATTTCGTCTGATGGTCCTAGAAGTTCAGGCTCAGGATTTGCCCCCAGTTTCTCTGCATCCAGAGATTCTTCACCGTTTATTAACGAGTGAGATCACATGACAGCTTGCCACATAATTCTCAGGCTGATCCGACGAGTCTTCTCCATTGTCATCATCTCCGTCCTCAAGGACGTGGCTGAGAAATTCTTAGAGTGTGATTGGGGTCCACACCTTATGGTTATATTCTTCCAAAGCGTCAATCTGTTTTTGCAGGTCTGTGCGCTTGTCACCAGGCTTCACGGGCTTTTTGGTCTTCTTCTTCTTTTTCGAAGACTTTGATGGCTGGGTATGAACGCTTTGACTATCACCACCAGTTTTTGGAGTTGGGCGCGGTTTCAGCATTCTCTCGATGATCTCGGGTTCCAGTGGATTTTTCCACCTGATTGTCGAGCATGCTTGGAGATCCTTCAGCATTCTTTTCGTCTTGGCTGAAAGAACGACCTCCCATGGAGCTTCTTCTACAAAAGAGCATGATGCCCCCGGTGTGTCCGTCTTTTTGAGAGCGTGCGGCTGCGGCGGGCTTACTTTCCAATTCTCGGACAGTACGAATTTGCCTTGTTGGTATTGGTCTTCAATCCAGCCTTTAAAGACGAAGCAATCTTCAATTGGATGGCCTGTCGTTTGGTGATGGGGACAATAATTGGGATTACTAACCTCACCGGATTGCAATAGGTGTTTTGGATTTGGCAAATTAATGAGCCTGTTGCACACTGCTAGCTTGAAAAATCTCCTCGTTTTGTTCCGGGGAAACGAATAAGGGCGCTTTATTTTCTCATTATAGAATCGTCGTCTCTCGTCTAGGCGATCAGTTAATTTTGGACCACCGGGCTGCTATTGAGCATTGGCGATGAAGGTCGCTTTCCCTTTCCCCTTTTCATTCCGTGGCCCCGGCTTCGAAGAGGAAGGCCTGTGACCCATCTGGTCCATTTGGGCTAGCTTATCAATTAAGGACTGGAAAGTGGCCAGCTTTAAAAACATCATAAATTGGGAGATCGTCGCTTGAGGGTCGAGAGTACCTACGAACATGCCCACCGCAGGCGCTTCTTCGATGCGTTGCTCGCACTTCGACCATAGATTCCGCCATCGTATTACGTATTGCACCCATGTTTCGCTTTGCTTTACCCTGGCGTTAATCAATGCTGTGATCGGGGTGCGCTCGCTAGAGCTTGCGAATCTCTGTGTAAATAGCAGCTCCATCTCCGCAAATGTCTTGACAGAGTCGTTCGGGAGTTTAGAGTACCATTCGAACGCTGTCTCCGACAAGCTGCCGACGAACTGGCGAAGTAGCAGTTTATCATCACCTCCGGTGTTGCCGCATAAGGCTCTGAATTGAGCGACGTGCTGATGGGGATTGCCCGTCCCCTTATATACATGGGATTTAGGGATCGTATATCCCGGCGGGTACCTTATTTGGTCATACCAGCCTGGATAGGGTCGTCCAGTCTTAACGATCTGCCCGGCCGTTTCGCTCGCCTGATGAGCTCGTATTTGCTGAGCGATGTAATCATCCAGAGCGGCCTTGGAGATGGTATCCTCCTTGGCTGCTGAAAGAGCTGGAGGAGGGTTCGATGTCTCCCCTCTGTCGTCTTCAATGATAATCGGGGGGTCTTCAGCTGGAGGTTCCGGCTGTAACATCATCCCGGCCATGTCTTGGAACAAAAGAGTCATTCGTTTTATATTAGCCACCTGCTCCGCGGCCTCTTTTTCTTTCCTCTCGAACATTCTTCGGAGGAATTCAGCATCAGTTTCTTGTTCCTGACGCTGCTCTGAGATCTCTGGATTTTCTTTCGGCCCAGTGAGTGCGGCCATTGCAGTCAGCATCTCCTGAAGTTTCTACTGCTGTTCTTGGGCCCTTGTTACAGATCGCGTAAGCGGTCTATGACCTGTGGAGATACGGCTATCCTCTTTTCCGGATGCCATATAAACGGTATGTACCACCATGCCCCTAGACTTGGGGCGTTTAGGCTCAGTGCCCTTTACATTTGTCGCAGACATGGGAATTTTCTTCGGTCTTCTCCTCTTATGAGCGATCGAAGTTGAGGGGGCCATTGCAGTGGGCACCCAAGTAGCTTTCGCCTTCTGTGGCTTAACAGGGCGATTCTCTTCTTGCCGAACATTCATCTTTTCCTGTCGGCAGGGGTAGTCTTGATCAATAACCGAGTCTTGGACTTGACGCCAGACTTTGTAAATCTTAAAGGACAGCCGCTGAGGGGGTTGTTCGAGCTTCGCCTTTGTAGAGTTCTTCATTGGTGGAGGAGATCTTTTCAGCATAGCCGTCGGAGAGTTCTTGCGGACCCTCCTGAGTGGTTCAAAGTTGTTCCCAGTTGGAACAGATGCATCAACTTCCACCGTTGGAGCTGGCGGAGTCAGTCCAGAAGGAGAGCTGCCCCCAGCTTTCCTCACTCGACGCCATGGCGACTCGAGCATGTCATGCGGCCGGGATCACCTCCGCTGTAGGGTGACTTCCTCATGCCCCCTATGTTGGTCAGAAGTTGTCGTTGTCAGCCTATTGAAGACCGATGTCCGCTGAGTGGGGATAACCAGCCTATCGAAGGCAGACCTCCGAGCAGAGGAAGCAGCCTTAGTGACTTCTCTTGGATGGGGAGTTGTAACGGCCAGTCTTGTGAAGACCGACCCTTTGGCAGGAGAAGCCGCTTTGACGACTTCGAGAGCGGGAATGGCTATCCTTTTTGGGATAACCCTTTCTGGTATAGCAGGCTTCTTCACGGGCCCACATGAGCTTTGGCCCAGTCTGTCAAAGACTGAGGCGTTGGAGCTGGACGGCCCGTTGAGAGGGGCCGCAGTAGTTGTGAGCCGATCAAAGACCAACTTCTTGGGAGCTTCTTGCGATAGCAACGGGGCATTGAAGCTCATCGATGGGATCATGTTCCCAATGAACAGCCCAGTGGTGGCCTGAGTTACTTGCTCCACCGGCATCTTGAACAGGGAGGCCGCTTGGGGCCCGTAGGTTACACCTCCAGATGAGGCGGAACGAGAGTTGCAGTTGCAGCTGGAGCAGTTAGAGGCCATTGATGTTCTGTTTTCTGCACGGGAGAAAAAACAAATCTTGGTACCTTGAACCCAAGGGCAACCATATCAAACCGCGATTCATTCTCGAACACGACACACGAAGTGTGGAGTGGAAAGAGGAAAATGTCCCACCGGGCGTGCCAGAATATGTTCCCCTCCGAATACAGAGACGCGACCGGGACGTTGGGACGCCCAGGCCTGAATTCCGGGACAGATGCTAATTGGTGCTATCCGTCCACCTCTCCGAATATGCCAAGTTGATTTATGGCACCACGTATCGAAGGTTTAAACGGATGCGGCCGATGTAGCAGACTTCGTCAGATTCCCCCTAATGATGAGGGGTTTTTTTATTGTGGGGACGCTCTTCCCTGCAGGAGCAAGCCCCGCAGTTAATTACGCTACCGCATTGCGGTAACCACTTTCTCGTTCTCCAGATGGTCACTTCTTGTCGTGGGTGTTTGTTTTGTTTTTGGTTGCCCGTGGATTGTATACGGAGACTAATTTATGTTGTCACCCGTAGGGCATGGATTAGTCTAAATCCGTATCTTCTTAGATTTGGGTTTGGGGGTTGGGTTTAAGGATACATTAGTCTCATTTGAGACTAAGATCAACTTAAACGTTTGTTAAGGATACGTTAGTCTAATTTTAGACTAAGATCAACTTAACGATTTGTTAAGGATACGTTAGTCTAATTTTAGACTAAGATCAACTTAACAGGATCATTTAGATCCAACAAAAGAGCATTTGGACTCTATTATTTAGTTTAGGGACATTGCGGTCAATTACCAGTTTAAGGACATGGTGGTCCAAAGTTAAGGACATCATAGTCCATGGGCTTAAGGACCCCACAGTCCAAGGTTAAGGACATCATAGTCCATGGGTTTAAGGACCCCACAGCCCAGTTTAAAGACGTCATAGTCTATGGAATGTATGGTTGTCGGGACCCGTCGCCTCTCTGAAGACGTTGAAGGATTACAACGACATATATCAGAGGGGTTCAGAGATGTACCCTTGAACCAATTTTGGTTGGGATCTGTAGTCCAATTTGGGACTAAGATCAAGGATTTATGAGCATATGGGCTCAGTTAATCTGAGTTGAGGACTTATGGCCAACTTGGGCTAAGTCCAATTAGATTTAAAATGTTGGACATTTATTTTGGGCTGTTGAGCCTTTATTTGGGCTTGGCCCTGACAGTGTTTTTGTTTTTTACTGAATGCTAAGCATTCCTCATAGCCCTGGGCTTCTTAAAGAACAATTTATGTTCTATCAGCGCAACACGTGGTACGCTTGGCGCTTTGCGCCAGTCAAAGAGCGCAGTGCGCTTCTGCCGAGTAACGCACACGTGAGGGACACGTGTCGCGTTTGGCTCTAGCGCCAGTTAATGAGCGCAGAGCGCTGGTTTATGAGCGCATTGCGCTATTAGTTCAGTGGCACACACGTGAAGAGCACGTGGTGCGCTTGGCACTGAGCGCCAATCCAAGAGCACAAAGTGCTAATTTATGAGCGCAAAGCGCTATCTGTTCAGTGGCGAATACGTGAGGAGCACGTAGTGCGCTTAGCGCTTTGCGCCAGATCAAGAGCGCTGAGATGCTTCTTTTTAATATGGAGCACTAAGGCTCTTCTATGCAGCGCTATGCGCTAGTTCTGGTGCACTGAAGCGCTTCTTTTTAATATGGAACGCTAAGGCTCTTTTATGTAGCGCTATGCACTGAGAATTAAATTCTCCTTTTAGAGACTTAGTCTCATAGATCTAAGAATAAAGTTCTTAGTTTTACAAGAGATGTTTCAATCTCTTATGTTGATGAAAGGCTTTGCCTTTATGGATCTGTGGTCCTCAAGGGAATTGAATTATTCTCCCCCCCCCCTTTTATAATGAGATGTTCATGATCTCTAAAAGACAATTTGTCTTATAGATCTATGATCTGTGAGAAGAATTGTGTTCTTCTTTTTATGATGAGATCCTTTGATCTCTTTGTAAAAGACCTTGGTCTTGTAGATCTATGATCTTTAAAGAAGTGAATTCTTCTTTTTAATTAATCATGAGATGATTTCATCTCTCTGTTCATCATCCTTTTTTACCTTGAAGAAAAATCTTCTTTCTCTTACTGAGAGCTTGACTCTTCTCTCTCAATTTTCTTAAAGTTTTTGGAGAGGTTCCTCTGTATGCTTCTGTGTCTCTCGGGCTTGAAGTCTTGGGGCCTTTATATAGGGCAGGCTGATCAGTTCAATCAGTTAAGGAGATCTTTTCTCTAATTGATTTGGAGAATTTCCCATCGTTGGATCTTTGATCCAAAGGCTTCTGATTTACAGAAGGCAATCTTTTTTGTTTTTTTAACAAGATTGATAAATCATTCCATACAGAATTTATTCTGTACTTTTGGTGATTTTTTATCATCATTAGACCATTGATCCAACGGTGCTCTGATTTAGAGAGCACAATCTTGTTATTTGGAAAGATTTTGAGGAATCTTTCCTTAACAGATTTTAATTCTTATTAATTAATGATTTATCATTATTATTGGATCCTTGATCTGACGGTGGGGAGCTTTCAGTTCCAGCGCTATCGCACCCATGCTTTGCACGTGGTGCGCTGCTTAGAGTGCAGCGCTCTTGGCACTAGCGCATCCGTGCTTTGCACGTGGTGCGCTGCTTAGAGCGCAGCGCACTTGGTGTTAGCGCACACGTGCTTTTCACGTGGTGCGCTGCTTAGAGCGCAGCGCAATTGGTGCTAGCGCACACGTGCTTTTCATATAGTGCGCTGCTTAGGACGCAGCACACTTGGCGCTGCTTCTAAAGCGTTGCTTCATTTCAAAATTTGAATTTTGGACAGAGCTTTGCTCTGAATTGGGGGAAACAGGTGTTTCTCCCAATCAGAGCAAAGCTCTGTTTTAAAAATGAAGCGACGCTTCTGTTTCTCCCAATCAGAGCAAAGCTCTATTCAAAGCCCAAGATTTGAAATGAAGCGACGCTTCGTTACCCCCAATCAGAGCAAAGCTCAAAATCTTAAAAGTTGAAGCAACGCTTTAGATCCAGCGCTCTGCGCTGCGCGCCACGTATCAAGCACGGGCGCGCTAGCGCATGTGCGCTGCGCACCACGTGTCAAGCACGGACGCGCTAGCGCAGTTGCGCTGCGCGCCACGTGTTAAACGTAAGTGCGTTAGCGCAAGGTGCGCCAGCGCTGGAATTAAAAGAATTCCCCACCGTTAGATCAAAAGATCTAATAATAATAAATTATTAATTAATCATAATTAAAATTCTGTTCTGAAAAGATCTTTCCAATCTTGTTGGAAACAAGAAGATTGTCTTCTGTAAAACAGAAGCCCTAGGATCAAAAATCAAACGGTGGGGAAACATCCCCAAATCAATCATAGAAAAATCTCTTCGACTAATTTAACAAATCAATTGGCCCTATATAAAGGCCCCAAGATTTCAAGTCTCAGATAGAAAAAAAACCTGCAAACTTTGAGAAAAAACTCAAAAAGAAAGAAAGGCAAGCCTTTGAAGAAAGAAGATCATTTTCTTCATCTTTAAAGGTAAAGAACTATGTTCTTGAAAAACAGAGATGAAATCATCTCATTAAAAAAGAAGAACCCTCTTCTAAAAAGATCAGAGATCTAAGAACAAGATCAAAGTCTTCAATAAAAAAAAAAGATCAAAAAAAAGATCTAATTATAAAAAGACTAAAAGAAGTACTTTTGCTTCACAGATCTTCCGATCTACAAAGGCAGGGCCTTTTCATAAAAAAACAAGAACTTTGGTTCTTGGATCTTGAGGCAAGGCCTCCTTTAAAGAACAAAAATCTTGTTCTTTGATCTTAAATTTGGTCTGATGCGCTTTGCGCTACTGGAAAGTGCTTTGCACTCTTGAACTGCGCCTTTGCGCTCATTGGACCGGCGCACAGCGCCAAAAACTGCCACGTTTCAACCATAAACACGATTTGCGCTCTGCGCTCCTGAAAACAGAGCACTGCGCTCTTGGGTTGGAGCTCAGCGCCAAGCGCGCCACATGTCACTCACTGGCGCACCCATAAACTAGTGCAGCGCACTCGCAAATTTAAAGCGCAGTGCGCTAATAAACTAGCGCTTAGCGCTAAACGACACGTGTCACCCTCATGTATGCTAGCGCAATGCGCTCTTTAATTGGCGCAAAGTGTAAGTCTACGCTAGCGCCCCGGCCGTCTACAGACGCCAAATGCGGAACAAAAACTTTTTAACTGGCGCTATCGTATACTTTAACCCGGATCTTCCATTATTGCTAAACTAACAAACTGTAAAGAGTGTAGAAAGGTTATACCGAACGATCCAAGTCCTTCGTTCTTTAACCATCATCCCACGCTCCGTTGCGGCTGCTCCGATCTCATCGATCTCCTATATCCTCATCGAGGTGGCACCACATCGTCGATTCTTTAAACGGGCTCCCGCCTCTGACTTGAGGCAACTCGGTCGTCAAGTTTGCTAAAAGAGACGACCAAGAATGATGTAGAGAATGAGTAGATGACTTTGTCTCACTTCGTCCAAATCCGTGGACGATCGGTTAATGAAGTTGCCGAGGGAATTGGGTGATGGAATGAAATGAGGTAATGAAATTTCCATGCACCCAAATACTATCATAATCTTTTTCTACAAATGAAACATCAAGTGAAGTGAGGAGAGAGAGGGCCGGCCACTTTATAGGATGGAGGAGGGTGAGTGTAGGAGCAAGTGGTGATCACAACCCAAAGCATATCATGAAGAAAAGATCTTAACCAAAACAAAAGGCATTAAGGTTAAAGCATAAGTCATAAACCTAGTCATCATGCTTTAATGAACCATTAAATGCAACCAATGAAAACTCAACACCAATTAATCCTAGTCACCTCATCTAGAATCTTCTAAAACACTGACTCACCTCAACTGAAGAAAAGATAAATCCGTCTTTAACCGAATGTTAAAAGACGGCTGATAGAAAACTGAAAACTGGCAACTTCCAAAAGTGATCCTGAAACGACTTTCAGGATAACCCCGAAACTGTATAAATATACCCGCATTTGTATTACGACCGAATACAAATGCAACTGAGACAAAGATATTATACCTACTCAATATAATACTCGGATCCGGCTTAAACCAAGGCCGACCAGTATCATCTGCCCGAAAAATAACACGTGCGTAAACGCACGTGCATTTTCCGAACCCTGCCATAAAACCATACGGCCTCTACAACGTTTCGCCCGAACTTGGGAAACTGTCTGTGGGGGACTCTAATGACTCGTCAGTACCCTGGCAGTGGGTTTAACCACAAACCGTCAGCGGCACTAGCAATGCGTAACGGCTGCCCATGGACTGACCTCAAGGGATGCCGATGAGCGAACTCATCCGGAAAACCCTACTGAGCCTAACAGTGACAATGTATATACAGTCCGGTCCGTTCGTCTATGAGTATCGCATATCTGCCTAGGGGGCTAGTAACGTCAAACCCCCAATAGCAGTATAAGTCGTGTCGGAGTGAAGCCCAATAACACCCTGAGATACTACTGGAGTACCTACCAGTAAATCTCCTGCCATGGCCATGGACTTTGTGTAATGGCTCTCCTAGACACAGCACGATCTCGCCCCCAATACCGGGAGAGACGAATCTCCTGCCGATCCGCTCACGTGCCTCCATATGGCTCGGGACTGTACCCAAAAGCTACCTGTTTGCACGACTCCTTTGAGCCGTGGTAGGGTAGAAATCAAAGCACAGTGGGAACTCACACGAGACAAATGACGACCTCAGGTCGATGAACTAACCTGTACACATGCCACCAGGGAACTGCTATCTGACGATATGTATAATACCAACTAGCAGGTTCCCGGCGAGTCCTGTCCGGTGTACTCATAACCCAATGAGCACCTGTATACATCTTAGGTGATCCAACTGACACCAGTGGCTTGTGAGACCGGCCACCGCCCCTCGTCGGGGTCTCTACTGTACACACTAGTCTACTCCGGAGTATCGATGCCCTGTCTCGAAACTCCCACGACTAGGGACCACAATTAAGGATATGCGTATAAACCACCCAACTCTCACGTATATGATCGCCATCATACTGTTGGTGGTAAAGCAAGATCCTAAGGGCTCTATCAAAGTGTAACATGTAATCAGTCACCTGATCATGTACACGACTGATAAAGGCAAACCAGATAGCATACTATCATCTCGAGTAAGACTGTCCTACCGGTATAGGTCCTCCGCAATCACTGCAACCACGTACCTGTGATCCAATAATTGACTATGAGGGCACTATCTCCAACAATCTCCCACTTGCACTCAAGGCTAATTATTGCGATGTCGACTACTCACAGCCCGTGTGAAACCGAACATCCAACTCCTCTACTAATCAGTATCACAAAGCCCGTTTGTAAAACTATTGTGTTCGAGAAATAGCCTTAGTGAGTGGATCCGCCTAGAAGTTTCTTTCTATATCTCTCTTAATCTCAAGTTCGCGGAGAAAACCATCTCCCGAATTGAGTAATACCTGTCTTAGAATATGTCTGGATATCTGATGGGACCTAGTTCATAAATGAACTCTAAATCCAAACTTCTTAGACTGTATCGATCACTGAACCTAATCAGTATCCGGCACCATGCTACCCACAGTATTCTCTTGGACCATCTGTCCATAATACTGTCCCTCTTCGTCGGAGGGAAAACTATAACTCTGACAATCACTCTGTCATCCATGTCACCTTTGAAGCTTGGAATGATAACCGTCTCCCGAAGGAGGCTGCCGTCATCAAATCCGTAGAACATGTACTTATGTTCTAAAACTGCTTCCTTATATTTCTCCAGGATTGGATTAATACAAACTTATTGCATCTAGTGCAAAACCAACATTTGGTGTGGTACTTGACATCCCATGATTGACTCAATTGCCTAAGCAAGTGATCTGCCAATCATGCACATCCCTCTCCCCTTTAGTCTGTAAGACACCTTTAGAGAGGGTGACTCCATCACCTGCAGGTACACCACCATGCTAGGAGTCAACTATTCCAAAAACCATTAGAATATCTGTCAAAGTACCCACATTGGGAAACTACCCAAATCCAGATCTAAAACCATAGATCTAGAAACCAGAATGTCAAATATTATATCCATATCCTGTCTGGAGAAACAACTGTGTGACGACCACAGTACAACCGATCGTAGTATAGGAATTTTACTTCCTACTCTGTGTATGTCATCCAAATACCATGACATCACACCCTACTACCTTCTTAACAGATCCATCCCCTATTCTGATTGAAGTCAAACCCATGACTGTCATATCAAAATTAGATGATCTATCTCCGCTATAACTGCTCAAGTCTATAAATAGATATAAGCATCTTGCCCACTATGCTTCCGCTGCTCCCACTGACTACGACAACCCTCCTACCGGGTCTCATATCCTGGAACAACAGTAGTGTCAAGTCTGGGTAGATAATATCCTCCCTGTCACCGTCCTTGAGGCTACCGGAGTACCTCTCGGGTGTCTGAGGTTACCCATCATATCTGCGGAGTGGCTATTGGAATGTCAAACTTGATTGAATATATAGGTCCTATTAAATTTTCCGTAATCGTTCGCGGTTCTGGAATCACTTCCAGTTCTACCATACTCCCACTACTGTTTTCTGAAAAAGATCCATTTTACTAAAACTGTGGCGAGTCAAGAACAATATCACTATTGATCTTCCAAATGGTAGAATATCAACCCTCGTCATAGCCAGGGTCAACCCACAAACAGCCATTACAGAAACGTGCCCTGAGTTATCCAGAGTCTGGTTTTAAGCATAAGCTGGACAACTCCCCGTACCTTAACATCTTTTAAGGTACGATCTATTCTATATCCAATATAGAAACTTTGGCACTTATTTAATTGGAACCAGATTCAAATCATGCAGCTGTCTCCAGTGCATATCATCTTAATGGAAAGAGGCTAATCAGCATTACTCAACTTAGGAATCCATCCAATTATGAGTAACCTGAAAGAGAAAACTCGTTTCTCAAAACCATCACTATCATCTGAATACCAATCACAAGAATCTACATCTTCGATCTCTTTGAAGAATCCCGATACTTGTGACACCTGGTTCTCTACTTTATTCTTATACCCACAACTTCTCAAAACTTAGACCTTGTATTTCTACGAAACACTTGTCTAAATACTAAAGAAATTATAAGTAAACAGAACATAGTACGAGGACCTACCCCTTTGTCCTGATGGACACTTGGACAACATACAATACTCTGTATAAGTCCGCTGAGTTAAACAACTCAAAACCTGTGCGTCGTAGGTTGAAAACTGTACCCTGGCGATTTCCTCAAATATCACCAATTGCAACGAATTCCGATATAATGAGGATGATCACCTAATTCCCAATATCTTACTCCCACTCATCATCTGTAAAACCATACAGATATGAGAATGAAACCTGGTAAATACATACCCTTGGAGTAAGTGTCTAATCGGGAAAACAGTTTTTCTTTAACAATGCACTGAAACATGAAAATGTTTCGTAGGGGTATCCTGGTATTCATAGCAATGCCTCTTCCATAATCCAATTCATGACTTCAACCGTATATTTTATTGCCATCTCTCCAAATCCCTTTATTTGTCTTTACTCGTTACCTTCTGTACACCATTGTTAGACTAAATGGTTTTCTTCCTTCCCTACCGTTCGGCACCAGCCTATGGTTTGGAAGAAGACTATCCAGTAAGCATAATAGGTGTACCCTCCTAAACCAAGGAGTATTCGCATCTCGAGAGAAGGTGATGATAAAAGACAACTGAATAATACCTTATTCTTTTAAAGGTGAAATAGGAGTGGCGATGAAGTACGCGGTTTTGGTCGTGAATGATATCAGTCACAATTTACTTTGCCCTCTTTCTAATCCCTTTATTTTGTCTTTACATATTACCTTCTGCACACCCTACTTAGGCTAATTGGTTTTCTTCATTCCCTACCTTTCGGCACCAGCCTATGGTTTGGAATAAGACTATCCAATAAGCGTAATAGGTGTACTCTCCTAAACCAAGGAGCTCTCGCAACCTGAGAGAAGGTGATAATAAAAGACAACTGAATAAACCAATTCTATTCCTCCTGAACCTGGATCCATCCTCGAAGAAGTCCCTTCGAGTTCGTATATAACCATACGATAGATCTATCCAATGGAAGTGGATATCCGTAGTAATACGGGTGTTCTGAGAAATGCAAAGGGTAGAAGAAGGAGTGGCAATGACTTATGCAACATAGACAATCCAAAAGCCAGTATTTTAAGAAGGTTCGGTCAACCTGGTCACTGAGTCATAGTCTAGGGTCGGTCAAAGGTCGCTGCCAAAGAGAGAGAGAAAAGAAACACTCTGCGTGCACTCTAACCTAGATCAGAATGGTCATCACTTTATCTAATCCGGAAACCTCCCACTGTCCTGTCAAATTCTCCTCCAAACCAAAAGAAGAATCAATCGGGATCACCCGAAGAGTAAACCAACTCATCAGTGGGAATCGGGATCCAACTCTCATCGCATGATAACGTGATGGAATGCATCCACGTTACTCATACTCCAGATGGTATGCGCATACTTGGCAAGTTTCAGTTTCTTTAGAAACTCCCGATACAGTTTTTGCCCCATGCTCTTATAACCTTGGCGTTAGGTCAAAATGTCATAAGTCACATGCCAAGTTCTACCCATCACTATCTTGTTAATTTGAACCCACCCGCACATGCCCTTGGCGTTAGGTCAAAATGGCAGAACGGCTGTCCCAAACCAACTCATCTATCTATGCAACAATTGAATACCCAGCAGCTACCAAACACTATGCCTTGGCGTTAGGTCAAAATACATAGCTTGAATACTACTGAATACCCAAAAGAAGTGACGGAGGGCTACGGCTGGTTTTTGGCGAAAAACCTTTAACGTAGTGAACTTGATATCGCTGAAGGAACCTGATAGCTTTTTAAAATATAGTGGCGAAAACCTTTTGCTAAAGAGGTCACTCCCGGTAAAGGGATCTCGGCTCTTTCCTCGTGGAATGAGGTGCAGGATATTCCACTGAATACCGCTATGCAAAGCAACTTGTAATCCACTATAGTGAAGTTATTACGCTGACGCAAACTTCTGCCCAAGGGGTCAGTCCCGGTGAAGGGATATCGGCCCTTGCCCCGTCGAATGAGGTGCAGGATATTCCACTGAATACCGCTATGCATAACAAAAAGGAAACGTCTTTGTAACAACACTTTTTAAATTTGTTCCAACAACTGTAAACAGGTTTGTTTTACTTTGCATTGATCAGAATCAACACAGTCCCATCATTTAATCACACCAGAAAAGAACGAAAATAAAATGTACGTATATGCCATCCGCATTCGTCACTGGGTCCCGTCATCACCCGTTAGGTTACTTAACTAACGACAGAGCGGGGACTGGACTAGCGCGGGTGTAAAACATATACAACATCTAATAGTATATAAACCAATATACAATAATCGCTCCAGGCGTGATAGTATGCAACATTACAGAAAAGTAATAAGCATCACAGAACAATACAGATAATTTGGAATCCCCGGGTTTCACAGAGCCGCTGCTGAAACCCGACGTTCCCCTGTCGTGTGGATAGCCTGTGCAATGAAACCTAGACCCCTACGGGTGCGGCAAGTTACCCGCCAAAACCTGAAGCGAGGCAGCCCCCTACAGCATAGTGAATGGACCACCCAGCACTCCACGGAATCCGGTAAGCTTAGGCACCCCTCCTTGGGTCAACCTGTACCCCCTACGAGTGCGGCGAATAGTCTGCCAATTTTAGAGTGGGGCCCCTCTGCCTCTCAAAGCCATGAAATGCGGACCCGTTGCTTCTCAGAACCCAGCTATCCGTGCACTCCGTCTCGGGGCAAAACCTAGTACAGTAATGAAAAATAGTACAATAGGTACATCGACCGCAACCTGGTCGTGCCCCAAAAGAATATTATACAACAGGCAGTGACGGCAGTCCACAAGTTGGACGCTCGCCCTGCAATATCAAATGTACAAATAAACTCAAAATGTACTACCATTGCACACTGCTATCCACCACGACAAATCCGCAAGATCACAGCACAACACAGAACATCAACGCGAATGTCACGTTCGCAAACCCGTCTAAAAGAACTATAGCAATCAAACGCGGTTTACCGATCAAATGACATTCCCGGTCGGAGATATAATGTAAGCACTGTAAACTAACATGTTTAAATTTCGATCGACCAAATATCAAGAAGTGGGCCCCACGACTTACTGGTGAACAGTAACAAAACCTGGGCCCAAACGATATATACCAAAAACCCCAAAATCCAACAGAGAACCCACTGTACAAATTTGGGAGCATGCGCTCACCACGTGGCCGCGGATGCGCGGCCAAACCGTGGGTTTGGCCGCGTTTCCGCGGCTGTTTGGTGGAGACACGTGCCCAAATTTGGTCGTGGTTCTTAGAAAAGCCTGCACAGTTTTCTGAGACATGTAGAAAAATTTTAGGAGGCCATTTAAAATCAACAGAAACTGTCAAGTTGGAAAAATGCAATTTTTGATTTCCGGTTCGATCGATGTTTTAAACGTGTTAGCACAAGTTAGCATAGCAAAATGGTGAGGCTCTGATACCACTGTAAGTCTACGCTAGCGCCCCGGCCGTCTACAGACGCCAAATGCGGAACAAAAACTTTTTAACTGGCGCTATCGTATACTTTAACCCGGATCTTCCATTATTGCTAAACTAACAAACTGTAAAGAGTGTAGAAAGGTTATACCGAACGATCCGAGTCCTTCGTTCTTTAACCATCATCCCACGCTCCGTTGCGGCTGCTCCGATCGCGTCGATCTCCGATATCCCCGTCGAGGTGGCACCACATCGTCGATTCTTTAAACGGGCTCCCGCCTCTGACTTGAGGCAACTCGGTCGTCAAGTTTGCTAAAAGAGACGACCAAGAATGATGTAGAGAATGAGTAGATGAGTTTGTCTCACTTCGTCTAAATCCGTGGACGATCGGTTAATGAAGTTGCCGAGGGAATTGGGTGATGGAATGAAATGAGGTAATGAAATTTCCATGCACCCAAATACTATCATAATCTTTTTCTACAAATGAAACATCAAGTGAAGTGAGGAGAGAGAGAGCCGGCCACTTTATAGGATGGAGGAGGGTGAGTGTAGGAGCAAGTGGTGACCACAACCTAAAGCATATCATGAAGAAAAGATCTTAACCAAAACAAAAAGCATTAAGGTTAAAGCATGAGTCATAAACCTAGTCATCATGCTTTAATGAACCATTAAATGCAACCAATGAAAACTCAACACCAATTAATCCTAGTCACCTCATCTAGAATCTTCTAGAACACTGACTCACCTCAACTGAAGAAAAGATAAATCCGTCTTTAACCGAATGTTAAAAGACGGCTGATAGAAAACTGAAAACTGGCAACTTCCAAAAGTGATCCTGAAACGACTTTCAGGATAACCCCGAAACTGTATAAATATACCCGCATTTGTATTACGACCGAATACAAATGCAACTGAGACAAAGATATTATACCTACTCAATATAATACACGGATCCGGCTTAAACCAAAGCCGACCAGTATCATCTGCCCGAAAAATAACACGTGCGTAAACGCACGTGCATTTTCCGAACCCTGCCATAAAACCATACGGCCTCTACAACGTTTCGCCCGAACTTGGGAAACTGTCTGTGGGGGACTCTAATGACTCGTCAGTACCCTGGCAGTGGGTTTAACCACAAACCGTCAGCGGCACTAGCAATGCGTAACGGCTGCCCATGGACTGACCTCAAGGGATGCCGATGAGCGAACTCATCCGGAAAACCCTACTGAGCCTAACAGTGACAATGTATATACAGTCCGGTCCGTTCATCTATGAGTATCGCATATCTGCCTAGGGGGCTAGTAACGTCAGACCCCCAATAGCAGTATAAGTCGTGTCGGAGTGAAGCCCAATAACACCCTGAGATACTACTGGAGTACCTACCAGTAAATCTCCTGCCATGGCCATGGACTTTGTGTAATGGCTCTCCTAGACACAGCACGATCTCGCCCCCAATACCGGGAGAGACGAATCTCCTGCCGATCCGCTCACGTGCCTCCATATGGCTCGGGACTGTACCCAAAAGCTACCTGTTTGCACGACTCCTTTGAGCCGTGGTAGGGTAGAAATCAAAGCACAGTGGGAACTCACACGAGACAAATGACGACCTCAGGTCGATGAACTAACCTGTACACATGCCACCAGGGAACTGCTATCTGACGATATGTATAATACCAACTAGCAGGTTCCCGGCGAGTCCTGTCCGGTGTACTCATAACCCAATGAGCACCTGTATACATCTTAGGTGATCCAACTGACACCAGTGGCTTGTGAGACCGGCCACCGTCCCTCGTCGGGGTCTCGATTGTACACACTAGTCTACTCCGGAGTATCGATGCCCTGTCTCGAAACTCCCACGACTAGGGACCACAATTAAGGATATGCGTATAAACCACCCAACTCTCACGTATATGATCGCCATCATACTGTTGGTGGTAAAGCAAGATCCTAAGGGCTCTATCAAAGTGTAACATGTAATCAGTCACCTGATCATGTACACGACTGATAAAGGCAAACCAGATAGCATACTATCATCTCGAGTAAGACTGTCCTACCGGTATAGGTCCTCCGCAATCACTGCAACCACGTACCTGTGATCCAATAATTGACTATGAGGACACTATCTCCAACACAAAGCGCATGATTGGCCACGTGGTGCGCTGTCAGAACACCACTTTGTTCCTGATAAATGCTAAGCATTTAATTCCAGACAAAATATCAGAGCCCAAGGCTTGGCATTGTTAAGAGGGCAGAGCCCAAATAAAGGCCTAACAGGCAGAACAAAAATAAAAATGTTAAACATTTTTAACTAGACTTACCCCAATTCTGGCCATAAGTCCTCAACTTAAATTGAACAGAGCTCATCTTCTATTTCAATCAATTTACACCCGGTTCGAGGGTACATCTCTTTACTCCTCTGATATCTGTCGTTGTAATCCTTCAACGTCGTCAGAGAGGTCACGGGTCCTGACAACCACACATTGCTATGGACTATGGGGTCCTTAAACTCATGGACTATGATGTCCTTAACCTCGACCGTGATGTCTTAAAACTAATATCGGACTGTAGGGTCCTTAAACTCATGGAATATGATGTCCTTAACCTCGACCATGATGTCTGAAAACTAACATTGGACTGTGAGGTCCTTAAACTCACGGAATATGATGTCCTTAACCTCGACCGTGATGTCTTAAAACTAACATCGGACTGTGAGGTCCTTAAATCCACGGACTATGATGTCCTTAACCTAGACCGTGATGTCTTAAAACTAATATCGAACTGTGGAGTCCTTAAATCCACGGACTATGATGTCCTTAACATCGACCGTGATGTCTTAAAACTAACATCGGACTGTGGAGTCCTTAAATTCACGGACTATGATGTCCTTAACCTCGACCGTGATGTCTTAAAACTAACACCGGACTGTGAGGTCCTTAAACTCATAGACTATGATGTCCTTAACCTTGATCGCAATGTCTTAAAACTAACAATGGACCGTAATGTCCTTAAACTAATTATCGACCGCAATGTCACTAAACTAAACAATAGAGTCCAATTGCTCTCTTGCCGGATCTAAACGATCCCGTTAAGTTGATCTTAGTCTAAAAGATAAACTAACGTGTCCTTAACAAACGTTTAAGTTGATATTAGCCTCAAATAAGGCTAACGTATCCTGAAACACAACCCCCCAAACCCAAATCTAAGAAAGATACGGATTTGGACTAGTCCACGCCCTACGGGCGACAACATAACTTAGTCTCCGTATACAATCCACGGGCAACCAAACACAAAACAAACACCTACGACATGAAGTGACCATCTGGAGAAGGAGAAAGTTGTTACCGCGATGCGGTATCGTAATTAACTGCAGGGGCTTGCGCCTATAGGGAAGAGTGTCCCCACAATCAAAAACCCCTCAAACGAGGGGGAATCTGACGAAGTCTTCTACATCGGTCGCATCCGTTTAAACCTTCGATACATGGTGCCATAAATCAACTTGGCATCTTCGGAGAGGTGGACGGATAGCACCAATTAGCATCTGCCCTGAATTTCAGGCAAGACGGACCTGCGCGGTCGCATCTCCGTGATTCGGCGGGGAACAGATTCTGGCACGCCCGGTGGGACCTCTTCCTCTTTCCACTCCACACTTCGTGTGTCGTGTTCGCGAACGAATCATGGTTTGCTATAGTTGCCTGTGGATTCAAGGTACTTAGATTTGGTGTCTTGATCCGTGCAGAAAACAGAAGATCAATGGCTTCAAACTGCACTAACTGCAACTGCAACTCTCGCTCCGTCCCGTCTGGAGGAGTGACTTACGGGCCTCAAGCGGCCTCTATCTTCGCTATGCCGATGGAACAAGTGACTCAGGCCACCACTGGGCTATTCTTTGGGACTATGCTCCCACCGATGAGCTTCAACGCCCCACTACCATTGCAAGAAGCCCCAAAGAAGTCGGTCTTTGATCGGCTCACCAATACTGCGGCACTTCTCAACGGGTCGTCCAAATCCAATGCCTCGGTTTTCAATAGACCGGGCCAAAGCTCCAACGGGCCCATGAACAAGCCTGCAATACCTGAAGCAGCCATCCCAAAGCGGATAGCCATCCCGGCTCAAGCAGATGAAATCATCGGAAAGGCTTCTCCTGCCAAGATTCAGTTTTCACAAAGCTGGCCACTCCGGCTCCCGCTCCAGGCAAAGTCACCTCTGCCCAGAGGTCTGTATTCGATAGACTGGACATTACTTCTCGGTGAACGTCAGTCTTCAAGAGGCTGGTACCAGCAGCGCCTGACCAGAGCAGGGGGCATGACAAAACCATCCCCATAGCTGAACCAACACCATCTACGCGACATGCTCGCCGTCGTCACTGGTGCCGAGTACGGAAGGCTAGGGGCAGCTCTCCGTCTGGATTTACTCCACCAGCTCCAACGGTGGAGATCGATGCTGTTGTTCTAACCGGGAACAGCTTTGAGCTGCTGAATAAGGTGCGCAGGAACTCTCCTACCACCGTGCTGAAGAGATCTCCTCCACCGGTGGAGACGGTCACGGAAATGAAGCCAAAGCAGTCCCTTCAACGGCTGTCTTCCAAAGTTTACAAAATCTGGCGGCAAGTCCGAGAGTCGGTGGTCGATCAAGACTATCCTCGCCAACAAAAGAAGCTGAAGGTTCGGCAGGAAGAGAATCGTCCTAGCAAGCCACAAAGGACGACGACTGCCTGGGTGCCTGATTGGTATGGATTTTACGATCAAAAATATAATTACCGCAATCAAGAAACGGCGTCGCTTCGCAGCTAGCCGGTGAGTGCGGGTCGATCCACAGAGACGGGTAAATTCCTTTAGTGTGTCTTAACGAGTTGATTCTATTTGTCGTTTTGGTTTTATAAAAATCTAGATCTAAAACTTAATTAACCTAATTTAAATTCTTGCTAGGGTTAGGCTTAGAGGAAGTTTTGGAGATTGATGTTTCCTCACCGCTTTCAATGCCGTATTTTAGATCCATTAGGTGTTATAGTAATTATCGATAAAGTGGATACGACTCTTTTGGGAAGATGTTTTCTTCCTCTAGATTCGTATCCTTACTTTATTGTTAATTACCCTAACCCCCATGGAAAACGCGCGCAACCGGCCCTTTATACTGCGGTTCACCGTTACCTCGAGGGGTAGGGTGCCGCAGGGAGCGGTTGTGCGCGCATGCATGGAGTTCTTAATGGTTAGGCATTGAAAGGGGTGAGAGATCTCATCTCTCAACCCTTTCCCTAAGGCTAACCCTAACAAGCGAGGAGACTACTCGCTCATTAGGGGATGAAATAACATTAAAAGAATAAAATACTTACTAATGGTGATGGCTCCCTCCAAGCGATAAAGAACAGATCTGAATGTCACTTCCAGAATTTCTAAATTTTATTTATTGAAAAGAGGCATACAATTTTTAGATCTAAAATTACAATTTATAGAAAATAGGAAACCTAGGGTTACAGACTCTCGCGCATGTGAATTTACAGATTTGACCCCTTAGAATCCCAACACCAGAACAGTCGCAACAGCACAGAGAAACTGCACCGACACGGGCCTTGTATGGCCGCGGATCCGCGGCAATTGATGGCTTGGGCCGCGGATCCGCGGCCCTTTGGTGGTCTTGGGCTGCCAAAAGTTTGGGCTTGGTTTAGTGGCTCTGTGGGCTTCTGTTTCTTCACTTATTTTCTCTTTTGGGCTTCTGGTTTTCCTCCAGATATTTCAGTGAACACTTGTAAGTATCTTTTGACCGTTTGCATTTTGGACCTTGCATTGTTCTTCATCTACGCTAGACTAGGATCCGTCTAATAGTTGGTCAAAAGTCCCTTTTCTGTTGTTTTGTGTCTTTTTCACTGTATTTGCTCCAGAAACCTGTATCCTGTAATATGTAACAAACGTGCGTAAAGAGTACCTGTTTATTTATAAAAAGGATAAGAATAGGGGAATGATAAATGCAATATTATGGTCTGAACAAATACCCCCAAACTTACCTTTTGCTCGTCCTCGAGCAAACTTATTATTTATTCACTAAAATCCTAACCGCACTTTCGCAGGGAAACGCGATTGCACTGAGCACGTGCAACAAGCCGTTAAACCTCTAGGTGTCCCTAGTAGGAGGAGTGTTGTCTCCTGAGGGTTTTCAGCGGATACTACCCACAAAATCCTATCAACTCGGCCCATTGACTTTTGTTCTCCAATTAGGTTTTCTAATAAGGAATTCTATTATCTTTTACTTGCAAATTATCCACCCATATTCTTCACGCTTCCTTATTATTTAACTTAAGATTATATATGTTATGTAGACCTACTTAGCTTTCGGCATCTCTTAAGTCTTCCTTCTAGGGTTTCATCTCCACTTAGGAATTTCTATCAACTCTATTAAAAATACAAGTTCTATTCTTCATTCCTTTCTCTTATCTAGATTCCAATCACATACCCCTACGTGTGTGTATAGATCACCCCTACACTTGGAGATTCAAATCAAGCAATCATGCCCTTGTCCATTGTCCAAAGTACTAATTAGTTGGTGAATGAAATTTGCTTACACATCCTTCATGCGACCGTTAATACTTCTTGAGGTACCAACAACCGATTACAAGATGCGTTTGCACTTTAAAGCGTACTTCCTAGTCCTTGCAACACCCAAGGCTTTAACAGTGACTCCCAAACCAGTTGGTCTAAGGCACTAGGTGATGAAGCACCCTCGCTAAATATTTTTCTATTTTTACAGCCTTAAGTAATCACAAAAACCAGTGTCCATTTTTTCTTTATTCACTTTTTTTTTCTTTTTATTTTCATTGTACTAAGGACTTTAGACAAGAGCATTTCAAGGTCTCTTCTACTATTCCAAGTTTCAAGGTGCGTGAATGTGCAAATTGTAGGGTATACATTTTCAGAATCTAGACTTAAGCTAGGAACTATCTTTCAAACTTATACTCTAATAAGAACATCAATATTCTTCCCTTGTTTCGACTTAGCCCAAGAAGTGAACCCAAAATATGCCTATTTCTAAATAAACTACAAGGCATATACTTTCTACCGTTAAACTTTAAGGAGGGTTATTTTTAGGGTTTTTAATTTACTAAGTCTAAGATCTAGTTGTTCCTAGCCAGTTAACCCATTCGTCAAACTCAAGTCAATTAGCCAAAATTGAATACAATTATTTTTATAATTTTTTGAAATTTTTCAAATTTTTATAGATTTTCAAATAAGTATGCAAATGCAAAAATATGTACAAATGAATGCGAAGGAAGAAGACGTACCGAGCATACCCCCAAACTTGAACTTGACAGTGTCCTCACTGTCATGCTAAACCAAGAGGGTCAAGATACCGATACTCCCCTGTTTATTTATTTATAGTTTTTTAATGTTTTGAAATTTTTATTTTTTATTTTTTATAGAAAAAGAAAACAAAAGGATATATACATATATACAAAGGTTCCCCCCAAACTTAAGCTTGGCCTTACACAAGCCAAAGGTTAGCACCAACCATTCAAAGATCTTATCATGGTAATGGTAGAGTTGGTGCAAGAATGGGACGGAAAGAAAAGAGATGAAAAGCACGCGAGACCGTGTGGAAAGAAAAATGGTAGAGTACGGTCTCGGTGGAAGAGAAGAATGGCGGAAAGGAGAAAGAAGTGGAGTACGATCTTGAGGGTGTAAATCGAGTGAATAAATTAGCGCAATATGTGATGAACGATGTGTTAAAAGCGATTGCGCTAACCTACCAACTCGTCGTGCAATGGGGTCAAATCCCTCAAGATTCGTAAGAAAACATGGGTACGCCGAACTTGGTATCGGAGATGAAAGCGTAACGGTCATTTGTTCGGTCGGAACAATAGGAAGGAGGGAGGGTGATATAACAGTCAAAGGTTCAGGAGGCTGAATTGGAAAATCCGACACATCCAATAAAAATGGTTCAACCTCGATATTATCCTCAAGACTCTCCTCAGTACTATCCTCAATATTTAATTCATCCATGCCATTATCATCAAAATCTAGACGCATATGAGATTCGGGATAAACATTTAATAACTCAGGATGATGATTTGAACATAAAATTTCTATTAAATCGACAGGTTCATCATCCGAAATATTCCCGGCGTCTATATCCTCAATCAAGTGAAAATCAATTTCTTTAGACACTTCATCCACAGCATGGATATTTATCAATGTAGGTTCTAGAGTGGAGGTGTAAAGATCGAAAGGATTAGGTGCGGTTTCACTCGAAAGGGGTTCCTTACAATTTGGCAAATCAAACACTACAAAATCGCACAACTCATTTTTATTTTCAACTGGTGAATCATTTGGAACAATCGATGGAAAACCGGAGTTGTGGGCTTCAATTGGGTAAGGGTAGGTTTGATTTGAAAATCCTCTCTCATTCTCACTCTGTCCAACTGCCGCCTTATACATTGAAAAATTCGGAACTTGCGGGACACTAGCTACCGGTTCACTAGGTTGCTTAAGGGCGGCCATGGATGCTTCCACATTCCTCATTATTCTATTTGTTACAGCAATATATGCTTCCAACGACTCTTCCAAACTAGACTTAGGTGGTGAGGGGGTTTCAGTAAAAGATTCAAAATTAGTTGGGTATGTGAAACTCCCTAATGGCTGTGTTGAAACAGTGTCTAGTGAAGGTGGGAAGGTCGGGTATGACTGGTAGGAAGTGGGTGGTAAGACAGGAGTAGGGTCAACATATGAATAAGAAGGTGAATAATCGTGCGGATCCCTAAAACTAGATGAGTGGAGAGGGGTGAAAGATCGACTGCGAGATTGAGCAATATGCTCAGCAATGGACATCGGCCTAGGAGTGACAGAAGGACTTGAAGAAGTGGTATCAACATATGTAGGTTGCAAAGGTTGACTCGGTTGACACAAAGTGGGTTGAAAAGTCAAACTGTTTCTCCTAGACTCCTCTATGTGATCTTTCAAAGATTTTTTTGGCAAGGAGGGATCATTTTTAAATTGACCGAAACAATTGACGAACGACGCAAAGTTAGGTTCGGGATACCAAGATTCGGCAAGAGATTTATGATGTGGGGTACCCATGATAGAAGAATGCAAGGATTTCTTAGCGACAAAATTTTTGCAAGTTTTAAAAGATTTTTCGTTAAATTTTTTATTGGAGAGTTTTGCAATAAGGTTTTAGAAAATGGGACTCGTGACACAAATGTATCAACCACACATGCACAATCAGACCTAGATCTAGGGTTGCCTAGGTCTACTAGACAGCTCCTAACTAGGGCTAGAAATAGACCTCAAACCGCCTCTTCACGGACAAATACGGCCAGGTAAGTGGGAAGGAACCACCACTACAGTGGGCCTAATTAAAAACCCCTAGCCTAGACACCGCAATGTCGGTTAGGATAAACGGCCGATGCCTACCCTAGTCCTTTTCCTATTGAGCTCGCTGTCCTTAGGTCTGAGTCTAATCTTTTTTAATTAAAGGTGGTCGATGCAAAATGTTTTAGGTGTTTTCTGGGGTCCTGGGAAGGGTGATGAAATCCCCACCCAATCTGAGATTGGTCAAATAGCCCCTTAGAGTCCGGTTAAATTATGCAAAACAAATAAAATCACTTGCAATCAGAATTTTTTAGCGCGGCGCAAAGAAACCTGCAGAGATCTGTTATTTAGAAGGGAGAGAAAGACTCTTTACGCAAAGAAATCCTGCAGAAAGATTTTTACAGAGAGATATATTTCAGGTTATAGAGGGGAGAATGAGGATCAAACCCACAAAATTTAATGCGCTGACGTGGCACTAGAAGCGCGGATCCGCGGCGTATTGCCCCATTATGCGGCGGAAGAGCGGCAATATGAGGAGATCAGCCTCTGGAAATTTTTGTACTTCTCTGTACTTTCAGCTTCTCTCTGTTCTTATGTAACAAATTTTGATTTGCCCTCTGTAAAATTCCAGATCCTTGATTCTTCGCTGTTCCTGCAAGATCCAAAAATATACACCCTTCAAACAGATCAAATTTGATATTTTTTTATTTTTTTTTTATATTTTCAGATTTTTATAATTTTTAAATTTTATATCAACCCGAAAATTCACAAAAAGAAAGATTACGCCGTCCCCGGCAACGGCGCCATTTGATTGGTATGGATTTTACGATCAAAAATATAATTACCGCAATCAAGAAACGGCGTCGCTTCGCAGCTAGCCGGTGAGTGCGGGTCGATCCACAGAGACGGGTAAATTCCTTTAGTGTGTCTTAACGAGTTGATTCTATTTGTCGTTTTGGTTTTATAAAAATCTAGATCTAAAACTTAATTAACCTAATTTAAATTCTTGCTAGGGTTAGGCTTAGAGGAAGTTTTGGAGATTGATGTTTCCTCACCGCTTTCAATGCCGTATTTTAGATCCATTAGGTGTTATAGTAATTATCGATAAAGTGGATACGACTCTTTTGGGAAGATGTTTTCTTCCTCTAGATTCGTATCCTTACTTTATTGTTAATTACCCTAACCCCCATGGAAAACGCGCGCAACCGGCCCTTTATACTGCGGTTCACCGTTACCTCGAGGGGTAGGGTGCCGCAGGGAGCGGTTGTGCGCGCATGCATGGAGTTCTTAATGGTTAGGCATTGAAAGGGGTGAGAGATCTCATCTCTCAACCCTTTCCCTAAGGCTAACCCTAACAAGCGAGGAGACTACTCGCTCATTAGGGGATGAAATAACATTAAAAGAATAAAATACTTACTAATGGTGATGGCTCCCTCCAAGCGATAAAGAACAGATCTGAATGTCACTTCCAGAATTTCTGAATTTTATTTATTGAAAAGAGGCATACAATTTTTAGATCTAAAATTACAATTTATAGAAAATAGGAAACCTAGGGTTACAGACTCTCGCGCATGTGAATTTACAGATTTGACCCCTTAGAATCCCAACACCAGAACAGTCGCAACAGCACAGAGAAACTGCACCGACACGGGCCTTGTATGGCCGCGGATCCGCGGCAATTGATGGCTTGGGCCGCGGATCCGCGGCCCTTTGGTAGTCTTGGGCTGCCAAAAGTTTGGGCTTGGTTTAGTGGCTCTGTGGGCTTCTGTTTCTTCACTTATTTTCTCTTTTGGGCTTCTGGTTTTCCTCCAGATATTTCAGTGAACACTTGTAAGTATCTTTTGACCGTTTGCATTTTGGACCTTGCATTGTTCTTCATCTACGCTAGACTAGGATCCGTCTAATAGTTGGTCAAAAGTCCATTTTCTGTTGTTTTGTGTCTTTTTCACTGTATTTGCTCCAGAAACCTGTATCCTGTAATATGTAACAAACGTGCGTAAAGAGTACCTGTTTATTTATAAAAAGGATAAGAATAGGGGAATGATAAATGCAATATTATGGCCTGAACAGTGCCCGCTACGACGGCCCCCTCAACATCAACTGCTCAAAGTAGAAGGAGGCCAAGGAAAGCCCTTATGAATACGGCAGAAAGTAAAGACGCCGAGACCAAACGCCCCAAGTCTGGGGGCATAACGGTCCATACTGTTTACATGGCGTCCAGGAAAGAGGATAGCCGTGCTTCGACGGGTCACCGACCGCTCACCCGATCCGTGACAAAAGCCCAGGAGCAACAACAGAAGCTTCAAGAGATGCTGACTACAATGGCCGCACTTACCGGGCCAAAAGAAAGCCCGGAGGCATCATCAGAACAGCGTCACGAACAAGAAACTGACGCTGACTTCCTACGCCGAGTCCTCGAAAAGAAGGACAAAGAAGCCGCAGAACAAGCAGCTAATATAAAGCGAATGACGCTTCTCTTCCAAGACATGGTCGGGATGATGTTACAGCTGGATCCTCTAGCTGAAGACCCTTCGATCATTATTGAAAACGATAGAGGGGAAACATCTAATCCTCCTCTGGCTCTTTCAGCAGCCAAGGAGGAAACCATCTCAAAAGCCACGCTCGATAATTACATCGCTCAGCAGATACGAGTTCATCAGGCGAATGAAGCGGATGGATAAATTGTTAAAACTGGACGACCATATCCGGGCTGGTATGACCAGATAAAATACCCGCCGGGATACACAATCCCCAAATTCCATGTGTACAAGGGGACGAGCAATCCCCACCAGCACGTCGCCCAGTTCAGAGCTCTGTGCGGAAACACCGAGGGCGATGATAAGTTTTTGCTCCGCCAATTCGTCGGCAGTTTATCAGAGACGGCGTTTGAATGGTACTCCGAACTTCCAAACGGCCCCGTCAAAACTTTCGCAGAAATGGAGTTATTGTTCACCCAGCAATTTGCGAGCGCCAGCGAACGCACCCTAATAACGGCGTTAATCAATGCAAGGGTGAAGCCGGGTGAAACTTGGGTTCAATATGCAATCCGATGGCGAAATCTGTGGTCGAAGTGCGAATAGCGCATCGAAGAAGCACCAGCGGTGGGCATGTTCGTGGGCACCCTAGACCCTCATGCAACTATTTCACAGTTCATGAAGTTTTTTAAACCAACCACGTTCTAGGCTTTAATCGATAAGCTAGCCCAGATGGATCAAATGGGTCACAGACCGTTTCCCCCGAGGCCGGAACCGCGGAACGACAAGGGTAAAGGGAAGGCGACCTTCGTTGCGAACACCCAGCAGCAGCCCAGTGCCCTAAAGCTAGCGGATCAACTGGAGGAGAGATGGCGCTATTACAATGAGAAAATGAAGCGTCCTTACTCATTCCTACGGGACAAAACGAAGAGGTTGTTCGAGCTGGCTATGCACAACAGGCTTATCAATTTGCCGGATCCAAGACGACCACCGCAACCCAATGAAGTGAATAATCCCAATTATTGCCCTTACCACCAAACGGTAAGTCACCCGATCGAGGATTGCATCGTCTTTAAGGGATGGATTGAGGGTTAGTACCTACAAGGCAAGTTCGCGCTGTCTGAAAAGTGGAAAGTGAGCCCACCACAACCGCACACTCCTAAGAAGATGGACACACCAGGGGCAACATGCTCTGTTGTTGAAGAAGCTCCATGGGAGGTCGCTCTTTCAGCCAAAACCAAAAGAATGCTGAATGATCTCCAGGCATGCCCGGCGATCAGGTGGAAGAATCCGTTGGAGCCTGAGATCATCGAGGGGATGCTAAAACCGCGCCCGACTCCAAAAATCGGTGATAATAGCCAAAGCATATATACCCAACCGTCGAAATCTTCGAAAAAGAAGAAGAAATCCAAGAAGCCCGTGAAGCGTGGCAACAAGCGCACGGACTGACAGAAGCAGATTGACGCGCTGGAAGAGTATAACCAGAAGGCGCGGACTCCAATCACGCTCCGAGAGTTCCTCAGCCACGTCCTTGAGGGCGAAGATGATGGAGAAGGCTCGTCGGATGGATCTGAGAATTACGTAGCAAGCTGCCATATGATCTCTCGTTCATCGCTAGACAATGAAGAAGCTCCCTGCACAGAGGGACTGGAGTCAGGTCCCGAGCCAGAACTTATATGGCCGTCAGACGAAATGATCGACGCCTTCCTAAATGAGATTCATCTGAAAAGTAAAGCCAATCAGGAGCGTGAGATGTCCATATTTGAAAGAGCCAAACGCCGACGATTAGACGAAAGAGTCAAGACACTCCCTCTGAATCAAGGGACATCCGTCGCGGATAGAAACAAGTTCAAGACAAGGAAAAGGTTTGCTAAAGCCATATCAATGGGAATAAAGCTACCACCCTCCGAAGGAAACACTCCTGGTGTTACAGAAACACATCCTAGCTACTGCTTATATCATCGAAATATTTCGCACCCTACCGAAGAGTGCGACGCTTTTAAAAGATGGTGGCAGAGATATGTTGCTCACCGGCAACATTTTAAGCGGATGAAACGCAAAACTCGTCGGGAGCAAAGAAGTACGACTGAGGAGCATAAAAGAACTACCGGTAACTGTCGCATGGTCAACACCGGGGGATCGCAGGTTCTCACTTTCGGAAGCGACTCTGACGAAGAGATAGCTCTTAGCCCTCTCTTTAAAGAATCCACCTTGGGGAAGGAGGAAGAACCGAAGGCCTGTGAAAACATTCAGCTGCGCAATCGCACGCTTCCAGAAAAGAATCTCGGACCCACGAGTAGAAAAGATAAGGGAAAAGAAAAGGTCTCTGAGGATATCGCCCTGGATGTCCAAGTCATGAAAGAGCTGACTGCTAAGGACCCACCAAAGAAGAACAAGGTGGACTATAACATTCTGGCACACTTGAGAAAGTTACCCTCGCAACTCAGTATTCTTGACGCCCTTCTACTATCCAAAGAAGCGAGAGATTCAATGATCAAGGCGCTACAAGAGCCAGAGCAATTCCAAGCTTTTCTCGCCGAAGAAAAGATGAAGGACGAGCTGGAGGAAGTACACACAGCCGATATCACCTTCGGCGACGAAGACCTCCGCCTTGGGACGTGCGAGCACAACCGTCCCCTCTATGTCTCAGGATACTGCCATGATATAAAGATAGGAAAAATCCCGGTCGACAATGGGTCTTCCGTCAATCTCCTCAACATGCGAGTGTTGAAGGAAATCTGCATGAGCGTCCTGCATCTCGCTCGTGATAAAATCACTATCTCTGGTTTTGACTCCCAGTCATCGCGGACTCTCGGATCTGTGATACTAACGCTGCGCTTCGGGCTGCTCGTCACATACATTAAATTTCACTTCATTGACGCCAAGACATGCTATAACGCTTTGCTCGGCCGGCCTTGGTTACACGAGTACAACATCATCCCTTCTACACAACATCAGTGTATGAAATACTTTAAGGATGGTCTCGAGTATACCGTAACAGGAGAGCTGAATCAATTCTCTGTAAACGAAGTCCGCAAGTATGAAGATGCAAAATATTTCTTGCCAGATTTCGAAGACACGGAGAGATGTCACAAACCAAAGAACAAAGCTATCACCACCATTCCCGTCTTCGGGAGTGATACTGAGGAAGAGGAAGAGATGGTTTATTCAGGCCCACCCCAGTACAACAAGCCAGGACCATCCGCTCCCATGTTGATCTTTGGCAGTGACTCGGAAGATGAGGTCCATGCCATATTCTCCGCTCGGCCTTCAATACAAACATTCGCTGATGAAGAGAAAAGTTTGCAAGTTGCCATGGTTCCGCCCAAATATCATAAAGAACTAGACGCGCTTGATACCTATAGTGTGGAAGAGTTGCAGACGTTCTATGTCCCTCCCAGGCGAGAAGACGAAAAGGCGATCTTATTCTACTGCTCTGGGGAAACCAAAGTGGAGAAAGAAATCTGTCACGGCGCGGATTCTACACTTGACAGGCTCCAGCCTATCCGTCTGCCTAGATATTACCCAGAAGGCTTGAAAAGGCTATTGAAGCGCCAAGGGATACCCTTCAAACAGACCGCTCGAAAATCTAAGTTCTATGACAGGATCTGGAAGGTTCCCGGAACTCAGCTCAAGTTGCCCAATGGGAGAATGGAAGCGATCGGGCTTGGATATGTTCGGTCCAAGAAACGGGAGCTACTCCGCAACTGCTATGTCGTACATGACTTTGATGAAGAAGGAGATGCTCAATGGGAGAATGCTAATCCTGAACCAGAAAGAGCCCCTGACATGAAAATACCCAGTCCGTCATTCGAAGAACAAATGGACAAGCTTATAAGAGAAGCTGGTCAAAAAGTTTGAGACGGCCATAATCGCGAAATGGCCATCTACGAGAAAGCCAGGACTCAGCGCTTTCTTCAACAGGCTGCGAAAGATGAAAAGGCTCCTCCTTGTCAACCAGTTGTACAAAAAGCCCGACGCAGAGGCAGAAACAAGCCAAAGAGTGGAAAAGGAGGTCAACAACAACAAAGCGTGACCAAGAAGTCACGCGATCGAGAATCGAGCGGTCCGGATTTGTCCCTTATGAAGAAGATGAGTCGAGCATACTCTTTTCCTCAAGACAAGACAAAGAAGATACTTGATCTTGCCATAAGACATCAAATGCTTACACTTCCGGAGTCCAAACACCTTGTGCAAGCTAACGAGGTCTCTCATCCAGACTATTGCTCTTATCACCGAGCAATAGGACACCCCCTCGAAGACTGCTTCACCTTCAAGAACTGGGTCGAAGATCAATATCAGCTTGGCAAATTCGCTCTATCCAGCAGTTGGAGGGTAACACCGCCGCAGAAACATGAACCCAAATCCACGAAAGTAGAACCAGATCAACATCGGTCGTGGAAGCGAACTCGTACTTGTCATATGATAACACTATCAAAAGAAGAGCCTGGGGATAGGGATGACCTCCCCTGGTGCTTCGAAAACAATGATGACGAGGTGATCTCAGAATTTCCACCGGCGCCAAAAGAGCTGGAAGATGGAATACATACCACTGCAGATAACCTCAAGAAAATTGATTTAGGGACGACAAATGACCCGCGACCAACATTCGTCAGCGAGTTGCTATCTGAGGAAAGGGTAGCTGCACTAAAAGACGTGTTTATGCAGCATAAGGATTGCTTCGCTTGGAACTATTCCGAAATACCAGGACTAGACCCAGAGATTGTTGTCCACAAATTGGCAATATCCCCGGACGTCAAGCCAATCAACAAGCACCGAGAAGATGCGGCTCGAGCTTGAGATGAGCATCAACACTGAGGTCAAGAAAATGATCGACTCTGGCTTCATCCAAGAAGTACAGTATCCTGAATGGATCGCCAACATCGTCCCGGTGATGAAGAAAAATGGGACAGTGCGCATATGTGTGGACTTTCGGGATCTCAATAAAGGTTGCCCGAAAGACGATTTTCCAGTACCGGTCACTGAGCTGATGATAGACAATACGTCCACTCACGAAGTCTTCTCCTTCATGGACGGATCGTCAGGATACAATCAGATAAAGATGCATCCCGAGGACCAGAAACATACCGCTTTCCAGACCCCTTTGGGTATATTCTGCTATAAGGTAATGCCTTTCGGTCTAAACAACGCTGGTGCCACCTATCAGAGGGCCATGACGAAGATCTTCGATGACCTTATACATGAAATCGTCGAATGCTACATCGACGACCTCATGGTTAAAAGCACATCATACGAGGAACATCTCAAGCATCTGAGGATCGTATTTCAACGCCTTCGGCAATACAAATTGAAGATGAACCCCCTCAAATGCGCGTTCGGGGTGTCCTCAGGTAAATTCCTAGGATTCATCGTCCGACACAGAGGTATCAAGATAGATCCGTCAAAGATCAAGGCGATCGTGGAAATGCCTCCGCCAAGGACTCTCAAAGAGTTGCGGTCTCTCCAAGGAAAACTCGCGTTTATCCGGCGATTTATAGCCAATCTCTCTGGCAAGTGTCGTCCTTATAGTCACCTGATGAAGAAGGGAACCCCGTTCGTCTGGGATCATAAATGCCAAGGCGCGCTGGACAAAATCAAGCAGTATCTGCAAAACCCGCCAGTGCTAGCCGCTCCGATCAAGGAAAAGCCCCTTATTCTTTATACAACAGCCCTCGAAGGTTCCTTGGGAGCATTATGGGCACAAGAGAACGACCAAGGGAAAGAAAGAGCTCTTTATTACTTGAGTCGAGTTCTCCTGGGGGCAGAAAGCAATTATTCTCCCATCGAAAAACACTGCCTGGCGCTAATCTTCGCGATAACGAAACTCTGGCACTACGCGTTGGCGCATGAAGTCCGCCTCATATCGAAGGTGGATCCTCTCAAATATTTGATGTCAAAGGCCATATTGACCGGGCGACTCGCTAAATGGGCCTTGCTCCTGATGGAATTCTCAATAACTTATCAGCCACTTAAGGCAATGAAAGGCCAGGCCATCGCTGACTTTCTCGCTGAGCATCCGATACCTGCCGATTCTCCCTTGAACTGCGACTTGCCAGATGAACATGCGTTTGACATGATCGATGGTGGTGATACCCGATGGGAACTTTACTTCGATGGAGCATCCTCCATAAAGAAGCGCAAACAAAATACTCCCATAATCAAATCAGGGCTAGGCCTCATCTTCGTGACCCCACAAGGAGGGATAATGCGCTTCGCCTTCTCCTTGACAGAGCCGAGGACGAACAATGAAGCCGAATACGAAGCTTTGATAGCAGGCCTCGAGATCGCCATCGACATGGGAATTGAAAACCTCCTCATAAATGGAGATTCCCAACTGGTCATCTGTCAAGTAAATAGCGACTGCCAAACGTGCAAACCAGAACTGGTGAAATAAGGCGAAAGAGTGCAGCGAGTGCTGACTCAAATTCCTTCCTACACCTTGGAAAGCATACCGCGTGCGGAAAATAGAAAAGCGGATGCATTAGCCAAGTTCGCTAAAGAACTGGCCGACGAGAACCTCGATGACGTGAGGATCGTTGTGCAAAGCCGTCGAATTCTTGTGCCGACGGGAATATCTCCGGAGTCGTCCAAAGAAAAAGGAGCGACTGAGCAAATGGCTATGCAAATAAAAGACCAGGAAAAGGCTGAGGATTGGAGAGAAGTCTTTATAGACTACTTCAAATCCCGTCGAACACCTGAAGATGCGTCCTCAAAACATCAGCTCATGAAGCGAGCCCTATCTTTTGCCTTCGTCAATGACACTCTGTACAAGAGGTCATTTGATTCTCTGTGGTTGAGATGCCTGGGACCTGAAGAAGCGAAGAGAGTCGTTCAGGAAATTCATGACGGGCTCTGCCGTTCTCACCAAGCTGCCCTAAGATGAAGTTCAAGATCAAACGAATGGGTTACTATTGGCCCACAATGATTCAAGATTGCCTCGAGTATGCGAAGCAATGCCACTCATGCCAGATCCATGGGGACTTTATCCATCAGCTTCCAAATCCACTACATCCAACGGTGGCTAGCTGGCCGTTCGAAATGTGGGGAACTGACATAATCGGCCCCATCGAACCATCGTCCAGAGGACATCGATTCATTTTGGCGACAACTGATTACTTCTCCAAATGGGCAGAAGCAGTACCGCTGAGGGAAGTGAAGATGGAGAATATCCTCCATTTCTTCAAGACGCACGTCATTTATCGGTTTGGAACTCCGAGACGGATCATCTCCGATAACGGGCCATCCTACAGAAGCCACAAGATTAGTCGCTTCGCACAACAACGCAACATAGACTGGAGATACTCCTCAGTTTATAATCCCCGAGCCAACAGTCTAGCGGAGGCTTTTAACAAGACCTTGACGAAGATCGTGAAGAAGACGGTATCCCGAAATAAGAAGGACTGGCACGAGAGACTGCATGAAGCTCTCTGGGCATATCGAACTACGTTCAAGACGGCCACGAACACAACGTCGTACGCGTTGGTATTCGCTACAGAAGCGGTACTCCCCCTCGAGATAGAGCTACCCCCCTACGAGTGGCAGTTCACTACGAGCTAACGGATGAAGAAAACTCTCACCTTCGGGTTGAGGAGCTCGATGCCCTTGATGAAACCCGGCTCATAGCGCAGCAAAATCTGGAATCTTATAAAGCAAAGATGACGCGCTCATATGAAAGATTGACTAGGCCGAGGACATTCCGCCAAGGCGAACTCGTGCTAGTGGTCAAAAGACCTATGATCCCCACTCACGCCAAGCGGAGAAATTCGAGCCAAACTATGAAGGCCCGTACATCATAGACAAGGTCTACCAGGGCGGAGCCTATCTACTCATGGACATGCATGGCAAAAGGCCCTTCAGGCCAATAAACGGTCGCTTCCTGAAGAAGTACTACGCTTGACGAGTCACGGCTTAGGTCAATGATAGATGACGATGACTATATCCGCTCGCTATCTTCCTAAGCCCAAACTCTATAAGTAGTAGCCGGCTTACTTTACAACGGACCGAAACGTCCTTAAACTAATAGCGGACCGAAACGTCCTTAAACTAACGCCGGACCGAAACGTCCTTAAACTAACGCCGGACCGAAACGTCCTTAAACTAACAACGGACCACTGTGTCCTAAAACTAGCTGTTGACCGGGATGTCAACAAATTACTGTGGATTGCAGCATCCCAAAGCTGATACAAAAAAAGAAGAATAAAAAAAAAGGAAACGGTATGTCCATAAGCAAAATGGGCACGGATGAAAACCCGAAAGGGCTCCGTGAGTAAAAACAGCAGGGCTACCGGCGAGTCTTGTGAAAACCCGAAAGGGCGCAACCTCGTGCAAATAAAAAAAAAGGAAGAAAAACAAAAAAAGGAAGAAACGGTATGTCCATAAGAAAAAGGGGCACGGATGAAAACCCAAAAAGGCTCCGTGAGTAAAAACAGCATGGCTGCCGGCGAGTTTTGTGAAAACCCGAAAGGGCGCAATCTCGTTAAAAGACACTTGCAAGGTCCTCTTGACATTGTAAGGAGAAACCACCTGCATGAGATCCTTACGACTCACAAGGGAGCAACACACTTAGGGATCCCCACGATCCCTAGGGAGAAACTACACTTGCGAGATCCTCACGACTCGTAAAAAGAACTCTCTTATGGGACCCTCACGGCTCATAAGATTTGAAAGTCTTAAGCTACAGAGATCTGAACCTGTTCTTAAGCAGTCCCCACAACCTCCGATACTGCCCTACAAGCGGTTCAATGCTGACCCTTGTATACAATCCACGGACGCGAATAAACATTTCCCTAACAAAGTCCCATCCGTGACTAGGGATATGTTCGAACGGTGAACAACCCTTGTGAGTCCTCTCGACTTATAAGGAGAAAACACTCTTGTAAGATCCTTACGGCTTATAGGAGATCATACACTTAGGAATCCTCACGACTCCTAAGGAGAAAACACGCCTACGAGATCCTCACGACTCATAGGGAGAAATACCTTTATGAGACCCTTACGGCTCATGAAGTCAAAAGCCTTAGTCGATAGGATCCTAACCCTGTTTACTAAACCACCTTTGTTCAACATTGACAGAGGCAAATGATGATTCACTCCTGGCAATATTCCAATTGTAGCGGTGCTGATGCCGAAATCGGTGTCTAATCCCAGGCCTGCAGGCGAAAAGCCAGCAAGCCACACATGCATACGAAATAGCCGAAATGATGGGGCAACTTGCAAACAAAATCAGCAAGTAAAAACATATGCATGCGAAATAACCGAAATGATTGGGCAACTCGCAATAAAAAGCAGTAAGTAAAAATAAAAAAAAATAGCCGAATTGATTGGGCACCACGAAAAATAGCCGAAATGATTGGGCAATCGTGACCTTCACGATATAAAAGCTGAAATGATAGAGCATCGCGGAAAGAAATAAAAAAATGAATGAATGAAATTTATGCCCTATAGGTGATATCATGTCAATCCCTGTATACAATCCAGGGGCGCAAACAAAGAGGGAATCACACCCGTCCTCCCCAAGCTTCGTCAGAAGGAGAGGCCAAATCTCAATGGTTCATAGACAGCCTAGAGATCATCTCAACATTCATCTTATTACAACGGACACATCATCAAGCAAAGCGGAACAGCGGGAACTCCCAGTTCCATGACTCGGCGGTGTACAGATGACCGAGAGTCAAACTCCGACTCCGTGAAAGGCGGATAAAGAGCAAAATTTCTGGCTACGTGGAACGCAGATTATGTCACTCCTGACCCCGTGGAAAACGTCCAGAGCGGATCCTGGTCCTCGCAGAGCATGGCAGTAAACCCGTGTGAAGCATCCAGAGCAGAGCCTAGTCCTCGCCGAACACGGCAGTGAACCCGTGGGAAGCATCTAGAGAAAAATTCCTGGCTACGTGGAACGCGGATTATGTCACTTCTGACCCCGTAGAAAATGTCCAGAGCGGATCTTGGTCCTCGCAGAGCACGGCAGTGAACCCATGTGAAGCATCCAGAGCGGAGCCTAGTCCTCGCCGAACACGGCAGTGAACCCGTAGGAAGCATCTAGAGCAAAATTCCTGGCTACGTGGAACGCGGATTATGTCACTCCTGACCCCGTGGAAAACGTCCAGAGCGGATCCTGGTCCTCGCAGAGCACGGTAGTGAACCCGTGTGAAGCATCCAGAGCGGAGCCTGGTCCTCGCAGAACACGGCAGTGAACCCGTAGGAAGCATCCAGAGCAAAATTCCTGGCTACGTAGAACGCGGATTATGTCACTTTTTGGCCCCGTGGAAAACGTCCAGAGCGGATCCTGGTCCTCGCAGAGCACGGCAGTGAACCCGTGTGAAGCATCCAGAGCGGAGCCTGGTCCTTGCAAAACACGGCAGTGAACCCGTGGGAAGCATCCAAAGCAAAATTCCTGGCTACGTAGAACGCGGATTATGTCACTTTTTGACCCCGTGGAAAATGTCCAGAGCGGATCCTGGTCCTCACAGAGCACGGCAGTGAACCCGTGTGAAACATCCAGAGCGGAGCCTGGTCCTCACAGAACACGGCAGTGAACCCGTGGGAAGCATCCAGAGCAAAATTCCTGGCTACGCGAAACACGGATTATGTCACTTTTTGACCCCGTGGAAAACGTCCAGAGCGGATCCTGGTCCTCGCAGAGCACGGCAGTGAACCCGTGTGAAGCATCCAGAGCGGAGCCTGGTCCTCGCAAAACACGGCAGTGAACCCGTGGGAAGCATCCAAAGCAAAATTCCTGGCTACGTGGAACGCGGATTATGTCACTTCTGACCCCGTGGAAAACGTCCAGAGCGGAGCCTGGTCCTCGCAGAGCACGGCAGTGAACCCGTGGGAAGCATCCAGAGCAAACATCGAACTGTAGAGTCCTTAAATCCATGGACTATGATGTCCTTAACCTCGACCGTGATGTCTTAAAACTAACATTGGACTGTGGAGTCCTTAAATCCACGGACTATGATGTCCTTAACCTTGACCGTGATGTCTTAAAACTAACAACATTGGACTGTGAGGTCCTTAAACTCACGGACTATGATGTCTTTAACCTTGACCGGGATGTCTTAAAACTAACAACATTGGACTGTGAGGTCCTTAAACTCACGGACTATGATGTCCTTAACCTTGACCGTGATGTCTTAAAACTAACAACATTGGACTGTGAGTTCCTTAAACTCACGGACTATGATGTCCTTAACCTCGACCGTGATGTCTTAAAACTAACAATGGACCGTAATGTCCTTAAACTAATTTTACCTTGGTTCAAGGGTACATCTCTTCACTCCTTTGATATTTGTCATTGTAATTCCTCAACGACTTCAAAGAGGTGACGGGTCCCGACAACCACGCATTTCACGGACTGTGGGGTCCTTAAGTCCACGGACTATGATGTCCTTAACCTCGACCGTGATGTCTTAAAACTAACATTGGACTGTGGAATCCTTAAATCCACGAACTATGATGTCCTTAACCTCGACCGCGATGTCTTTAAACTACGGTATCCTGGAAAACGTCCAGAGCGGAGCTTGGTCCTCGCAGAACACGGCAGTGAACCCGTGGGAAGCTTCCAGAGCAACCCCTGACTCCGTGAAATACGTATAAGGGCAACTTCACCCATCACTTGCAGGTCCTCACGACTCGTAAGGGAGCAAATTCTCTTGTGAGATCCTTACAACTTTCAAGAGAAAACACACTTAGGAATCCTCACGATTCTTAAGGAGAAATTACACCTACGGGATCCTCTCGACCGGTAGGGAGAAAATTCTTTATGAGACCCTCACGGCTCATAAAGTTGAGAAGTCTTAGGTGACAGATCCTAACTCTGTTTTCTAAGCCATCGCCACTCTACAAAGAGCCTAAGACTGACAACTATACGCTATCTACAGACCGCACTTGCTAAAGTCACATGGCAAACAACACAGCAAAGAGAAGAAAGCGACAGTTAAGAGAGCATTTGATTCGCATTCAGTCAAGCATTCAGAGCGCACCCATTCATGTATGAGCGAAAAAGTTCAATGCATAAGATAAACACATGGAAATGGAAAAGCTTGCCATTCATACTTCAGAAAATTCTTACATTGATAAAAGTGGTAAACAAAAACGCCATTAAAATGTTTACAATGGCAAAACCTCGGATTCAGGGCATGGATTGAGGAATTCGAAAGTAAGGCCGTCTAGAGTCTTTCTGGCCTTTCTGACCCTTCTCGTGCGCATCCTCTCGCGCTCACGCATGTCAAGATCTTCGGCAATGCCCCCCACCCTTTGATAAGAAGCGATTATCGTCGTCTGTTGAAAAATTTGATGCAGAATATCGATGAGGCTATCTCGCCGTTTCTTCGAGATCAGCCCCGACAGGTACACTGAATGCACCTTATCTTCGGCATCATCCAGCGCATTAAGCGGCATGGCCTCGTGAAACCCCGGAATCGCTCTCCAAATTGCTCCCAATACGACTTTCAAGAGAGCGGAACGGCGAGGAAGCAACCAACCAATGTGTGCATACAGACGACCCATAATCTCCGCACACTGAGCATCTGTAAACTCTTGGTTTTGGTGATGGCCCTGTACGCGGATATCTTCATAAGTGATGAACTCGTTAAAACTATATAAATGAACAGCCATAGTGCCTGAAAGAAACATCATTAGAAGATTAGCAATGAGGAGAAACAGACACGGGGAGTTAAACTCCTCGAGACAATGCTCTGCAGATAGGAGTGACACCTGTCAAAATCAATTATTAGGGGAATTTAAAAGAAATTCCCTGAGAATGCTCAGAGCCTTGCTCTGAGAAGATGATGTAATTCATCAAAAATAAAATTCCATGTTTGATCTTCATGATCTATGAACAAACTCTTAAGAGTTCTTCTATATGATCTAAAAGGAGCAAAACTCCATTAATGAACTAAGAAATCATAAGTGAAATCCTTTTAGAGAGCAAAGCTCTATTGATCAAACCCTAAAAAGGTTCTTTTGAGATCAAAGATCTATGAAGAGCAGGGCTCTTTTAATGGGTAAAACCCTAATTTAGTGAAAGTTTTAAACTTGAACTAAATTTTAGCAGAGTTCTGACTCTTAAAAGTTTTTTAACAGGAGAGCAATGCTCTGACGAAGAGATAATTCTCAAAGAGGAGATGAAAATCATCTAAGGAACCAAAAGTCCTATTTATAGGCATTGAGAGCCGTTTCAACTTCCAAAAGTTGATCCAACGATTGAGATGTTGCCACCGCTGCGCTCACGTTTGGGCCACGTAAGCGCAACGGTAGGAGGGCATTTGTTTTCCCCAATCAAAGCAAAGCTCTATTTTAAAAATGAAACGACGCTTCTGCTTCTCCCAATCAGAGCAAAGCTCTGTTCAAAGTCCAAGATTTGGAATGAAGCGACGCTTCCTTACCCCCAATCAGAGCAAAGCTCAAAATCTTAAAAGTTGAAGCAACGCTTCAGAACCAGCGCTCTGCGCTGCGCTCCACGAGTCAAACACAGGCGCGCTAGCACAGTTGCGCTGCGCGCCACGTGTCAAACACAGGCGCGCTAGCGCAGTTGCGCTGCGCGCCACGTGTTAAACGTAGGTGCGCTAGCGCAAGGTGCGCCAGCGCTGGAATTAAAAGAATTCCCCACCGTTAGATCAAAAGATCTAATAATAATAAATTATTAATTAATCAGAATTAAAATTCTGTTCTGGAAAGATCTTTCTAATCTTGTTGAAAACAAGAAGACTGCCTTCTGTAAAACAGAAGCCCTAGGATCAAATATCCAACGGTGGGGAAACATCCCCAAATCAATCAGAGAAAGATCTCTTCAACTAATTTAACAAATCAATTGGCCCTATATAAAGGCCCCAAGACTTCAAGTCTCAGATAGAAAAAAAACCCTGCAAATTTTGAGAAAAAACTCAAAGAGAAAGAAATGCAAGCCTTTGAAGAAAGAAGATCATTTTCTTCATCTTTAAAAGTAAAGAACTATGTTCATGAAAAACAGAGATGAAATCATCTCATTAAAAAAGAAGAACACTCTTCTAAAAAGATCAGAGATCTAAGAACAAGATCAAGGTCTTCAATAAAAAAAAATATAAAAAAAAAGATCAAAAAAAAGATCTAATTATAAAAAGACTAAAAGAAGTACTTTTACTTCACAGATCTTCTGATCTACAAAGGCAGAGCCTTTTCATAAAAAAACAAGAACTTTGGTTCTTGGATCTTGAGGCAAGGCCTCCTTTGAAGAACAAAAAACTTGTTCTTTGATCTTAAATTTGATCTGATGCGCTTTGTGCTACTGGAAAGTGCTTTGCACTCTTGAACTGCGCCTTTGCGCTCATTGGACTGGTGCACAGTGCCAAAAACTGCCACGTGTCAACCACAAACACGATCTGCGCTCTGCGCTCCTAAAAACAGAGCACTGCACTCTTGGGTTGGCGCTCAGCACCAAGCGCGCCACGTGTCACTCACTGGCGCACCCATAAACTAGTGTGGCGCACTCACAAATTTAAAGCGCAGTGCGCTAATAAACTAGCGCTTAGCGCTAAACGACACGTGTCACCCTCATGTGCGCTAGCGCAATGCGCTCTTTAATTGGCGCAAAGCGCCTGATGCGCTACGTGGCGTGCTGTCAGAATGCCACTTTGTTCCTGATAAATGCTAAGCATTTAATTCCAGACAAAATATCAGAGCCCAAGGCTTGGCATTGTTAAGAGGGCAGAGCCCAAATAAAGGCCTAACAGGCAGAACAAAAATAAAAATGTTAAACATTTTTAACTGGACTTACCCCAATTCTGGCCATAAGTCCTCAACTTAAATTGAACTGAGCTCATCTGCTCTTTCAATCAATTTACACCCGGTTCGAGGGTACATCTCTTTACTCTTTTGATATCTGTCATTGTAATCCTTCAACGTCGTCAGAGAGGTGACGGGTCCCGACAACCACACATTGCTACGGACTATGGAGTCCTTAAACTCATGGACTATGATGTCCTTAACCTCGACCGTGATATCTTAAAACTAACATCGGACTGTGGGGTCCTTAAACTCATGGACTATGATGTCTTTAACCTCGACCGTGATGTCTTAAAACTAACATCGGACTGTGAGGTCCTTAAACTCATGGATTATGATGTCCTTAACCTCGACCGTGATGTCTTAAAACTAATATCGGACTGTGGAGTCCTTAAATCCACGGACTATGATGTCCTTAACCTCGACCGTGATGTCTTAAAACTAATATCGGACCGTGGAGTCCTTAAATCCATGGACTATGATGTCCTTAACCTCGATCGTGATGTCTTAAAACTAACATCGGACTGTGGAGTCCTTAAATCCATGGCCTATGATGTCCTTAACCTCGACCGTGATGTCTTAAAACTAACACCGGACTGTGAGGTCCTTAAACTCACGAACTACGATGTCCTTAATCTCGACCGCAATGTCTTAAAACTAACAATGGACCGTAATGTCCTTAAACTAATTATCGACCGCAATGTCACTAAACTAAACAATAGAGTCAAATTGCTCTCTTGCCGGATCTAAACGATCCCGTTAAGTTGATCTTAGTCTAAAAGTTAGACTAACGTGTACTTAACAAACATTTAAGTTGATCTTAGCCTTAAATAAGGCTAACGTATCCTTAAACACAACCCCCCAAACCCAAATCTAAGTAAGATACGGATTTGGACTAGTCTACGCCCTAGGGGCGACAACATAACTTAGTCTCCGTATACAATCCACGGGCAACCAAACACAAAACAAACACCTACGACACGAAGTGACCATCTGGAGAAGGAGAAAGTTGTTACCGCGATGCGGTAGCGTAATTAACTGCAGAGGCTTGCACCTGCAGGGAAGAGCGTCCCCACAATCAAAAAACCCTCAAACGAGGGGGAATCTGATGAAGTCTGCTACATCGGTCGCATCCGTTTAAACCTTCGATACATGGTGCTATAAATCAACTTGGCATCTTCGGAGAGGTGGACGGATAGCACCAATTAGCATCTGCCCGGAATTTCAAGCAAGACGGACTTGCGCAGTCGCGTCTCCGTGATTCGGCGGGGAACAACAGGCATGAAGTGATTTGGTTCCCGCTTTGTAGGAAGCTTGCACTGCCCTTTTTACGACATGGACGGTCGACGCTTGACACATCTCCGAGGCGGAGTGTCCGTAATAGACTTTTCCCTGGCCCAAAGCGATTTGGTTCCCGCTTTGCGGGAAGCATGCACTGCCCTTTTTACTACATGGACGGTCGACGCTTCACGTGTCTCCGAGATGGAGTGTTGGTGGTTGACGTGTCCCCGAGGTGGAGTGTCTGTTTGACGTGTCCCCGACGCGGAGTGTCGCTAGTCGACGTTTCTCCGGCATAGAGTGTCGCTGGTCGACTTGTCCCCGGCATGGAGTGTCGCTGTTCGACTTGTCCCCGGCATGGAGTGTCGCTGGTTGTTCGACTTTCCCTGGCACGGAGTGTTGCTATTCGACTTGTCCCCGTCACGGAGTGTCACTGATCGACGTTTCCCTGGCATGGAGTGTCGCTGGTCGACTTGTCCCCGGTACGGAGTGTCGCTGATCGACTTGTCCCCTGCACAGAGTGTCGCTGGTTGTTTGACTTGTCCCTAGCACGGAGTGTCGCTGTTCGACTTTTCCCCGGCACGGGGTGTCACTGTTCGATGTTTCCCCGGTGCGGATTTTAGCTGTTTGTTCGACTTTTCCCCGACATGGAGTGTCGCTGGTCGACTTTTCCCCGGCACAGAGTGTCGCTGGTTGTTCGACTTGTCCCTAGCACGGAGTGTCGCTGTTCGACTTGTCCCTGGCACGGGGTGTCGCTGTTCGACGTTTTCCCGACACGGAGTGTCACTGTTTGTTCTACTTGTCCCCGGCACGGAGTGTCGCTGCTCGACTTGTCCCCGGCATAGAGTGTCGCTGGCTGTTCGACTTGTCCCCAGCACGGAATGTCGCTGGTCGACTTGTCCCCGGCACGGAGTGTCGCTAGTTGACTTGATTCCGAGGCAGAACATAATTCCGGCAGGGAAGGTAGATATCTCGAGGTGAAGCATGATTTCGACACGGGGTAAATTCTGGGACGAAGCATGATTCCGCCGCAGAGGTTGTTGGTTTGATTTGATTTGGGTTGACATCAGCATCGTTATACTGGAATATGGTACCAGGAGCGAATCATCATTTTCCTTTCCCTGTTGGGAAGCGGTAGCTTAGGAGACAGGTTTAGATCCCTATCACCTAAGGCTTTTCAATTTTATGGGCCGTAAGGGTCCCATAAAAGTATTTTCTCTCTACGAGTCGTAAGGATCCCGTAGGTGCATTTTCTCCTTAGGAGTCATGAGGACCCTCAAGTGTGTTTTTCTTTTGTGGGTCGTAAGGATCTCACGCGGGAATTTTCTCCCCACAAAGTCAAGAGGACTTTGCGAGTGTATTTCATCTCTTTTTCACGAGTTTGCGCCCTTTCGGGTTTTCACAAACTCACCGGCGGTTCTGCTGTTTTTACTCACGGAGCCCTTTCGGGTTTTCATCCGTGCCCATTTTACTTGTGGACATACCTTTTTTTTGAATCTTCATCGCTGGTGGGACTTTGAATGTGGTCTTGCCGGTAGGACTTAGGAGAGATTGGGATCGTTTTATGCCTGTGGATTGTATACGGTTTTACAGGATGTATGATCCAGACCGTAGGGCCGGAAGAATTTCGGGACTTCGTTGGCGTCTGCATCGCTGCACTGGAATATGGTACCAAGAGCGACTCATCATTCGCCGTGAGGGGATCTCCCTCGTTTCCAATTTAACGACTCAGGGGTCATCTGTTCCCAGTTTAATGACTTCGAGGTCATCTGTCCCAGTTTAAAGACTTAGGGGTTTATGGATAGGAAGCTTGGAATTTTGCAGTAGGGGTCGGCATCAGCGTTGCTAACACCGAAGCACAGGTGCCAGGAGCAATTCATCATTTGCCTTTGCCTGTTGGGGAGCGATGGCTTATGAGACAGATTTAGGTCCCTATCACCTAAGACTTTTCAATTTTATGAGCCGTAAGGGTCCCATAAAAGTATTCTCCCCACGAGTCGAAAGGGTCCCGTAGGCGTATTCTTCTTAGGAGTCGTGGGGACTCCCAAGTGTGTTTTTCCTTTGTGAGTCGTAAGGATCCCACAAAGGAATTTTCTTACGAGTCGAGAGGATCTCGTAAGTTTGTTCTCCTCATGTATCGTGAGGACACATGAGTGGGTCTTCCCAAATGGAGCCTAATTCCAAGGGCAGAGATCGGCTGCTGGACTTTGACTGCGGTGGGGCATGGGTGTGAGGAAAATTATTTGAGCCTATGGATTGTATACGGTAGTCAATTTGGGGACCACCCATAGGGCTGGGAGAATTTTGGGAATTTGAATTTTTGTTGGCGTCTGCATCGCTGCACTGGAATATGGTACCACGAGCGACTCATCATTCACCGTTGGGATATTCAGAATTTGGTTGGCGTCTGCATCGCTGCACTGGAATATGGTACCAGGAGCGACTCATCATTCGCCGTTGGGATTTGAGTTTGTAATTTGGTCGGCGTCTGCATCGCTACACTGAAATATAGTACCAGGAGCGACTCATCATTCGCCACTTTCTTTTTTACCGTGATTGCTCTATCATTTCGGCTTTTCTTATCGCGAGGGTCGCGATTGCCCTATCATTTCGGCTTTTTATTCGCGGTTGCCCCATCATTTCGGCTTTATTTTCTTATTTATTTTACTCGCTGATTTTTATTGCGAGTTGCCCCATCATTTCGGCTCCTTTTTTATTTATTTATTTACATATTTTTTTATTTACATATTTTTACATCCCAGTTTAACGACTTAGAGGTCGACTGTTCCCAGTTTAACGACGTGGTGGTCGGCGGTTCCCGGCTTAAAGACTTAGAGGTCTATCGTTCCCAGTTTAACGATGTGGTGGTCAGCTTTCTTATCCCAGCTCCTCGAACTTTGATCTTGGCGGAGTTGCGTTGATGACCATAGCTCTGTGGCTTGTTGGTACATCTGACGACTGTGGGGCTTTCCCAAGTTTGTATTGGTTCTCCACCCATTCTTTGAAAATATAGCAGTTTTCGATGGTATGACTCACCATTCTATGATATGGGCAGTATATGGGATTGCCGGTCATGTTCATTTCATGTTGCCTCTTTGGAACAGGCAGTTGCAGACCGTTGTTCAAGGCGTCCACGAATATTTTGCGGACGCCATCCCTCCCAAAGGAGTATACCTTCTTCTTTCTCTCCACTGGAGTAGGTGCCTTTACTAATGCTGGTCCTTGAGGCCGATCGGTCTTTGGTTTGCCATTTTCAGATAATGGCACATGTCTAAGAGAATCAGGTTCCCGAAGGGCTTCGGTCTCCATTTGTATGAAATCGGCGGTCGTAGCTTGACTGTTTGCTAACACGCCTTTAGAAAGCTCTATCTCCCCCGTCTTGTACTGCTTTTTGACCCAATCTTTAAAGATGAAGCAGTCCTCAATGGCATGACTTATCACTCTGTGATAGGGGCAATATTTTGGGTCGTCGGTCATATTCACTTCTTATGGTCTCTTTGATTCTGACAGTTGTAGACCGTTTCTTAGGGCGTCCTTGAATATCTTGTGGACTTTGTCCCTTTTGAAGAAATAGACCTTATCCAGTTTCTCTTTCAGAGGTGATTCTTCGGTGTATGTATCAGAGGGACTGGAGGCTGATCGCTGCCGTTTTTCGTGAAGGCGCTCCGCTCTTAGGCTGAAGGGGGTAGCAGTTGGCTGCCTTCGGGTATTAATCCCTGGCTTATGAACCAAAATTTGATTCTGCTGTAATTGCAATCGGGTAACTTGGGTCGCGAGATCTGCCGCGACGTTTGCCAGTTCATCGACCTTAGACTGTACCTTGGCTAACTTCTCATCCCTGTCCTGAAGCTGCCTCTGAAGCCATCGAAATAATGCTTGTTCTGTAGTTCCGGTTATGACAACCGAGTCATCCTTATTTCCTGAGCTCAATTCCGCAGGAACCCCGGGCTCCTTTGGCTTATCGGCCTGAACGAGCTCTTCATCATTTAGACCAAGTCGACGTTGGGTAGCGTCCACCATATCATCACCATGGTTGTGAAGCATAGGAGGGCCCGTTTCTTCATGTCCGACCATGCAGACGGTGTGGACCACATATCCAGCCGTCTCTTTATCTTTGGCAGGGTAATCCCGTTCTTGAAGCCTCATGAAGCTCAGCCTAGCATGAGCCATAGCCCTTTTGTTAACTCTGTATCTGAGCCTTTTCTGCCTTAGCTTCTCGATTTTGAGGGCTTGGCGGGCATCCGTTTTCTGGGAAGCCACCGTGAGTCGATTGATTGGGAGCTTAAAGAAAATACCCGATCAAGCAGTTGTCGAGGGTACCATTGGAGCTTCCCCAAGATGCTATGTTGCTTCGTTGGCGTTGACGGCCTTACCCCCAGCTGGAGCGATGGAGAGCCGTTCGGAAACGGATTTGTGCTTGGGCTGGGTGCCCTCGTGACCATGACATTCGGCCTTTTTCCTTTTGAGACCGGTTTATCAGTCACCGGGGCTTGAGGAGCAGAGATGGCGTTAGCTGACACGAACAGAATAGAGCCAAATGGTAGCGGCGAATCCTCCTATTGTCGCCCGAGACTGACCGGGAGGACCGTCCGGGAGCCCATCTTCACCGTGTAGGAGGTAGGAGCGGTGTTGAGAGCTGAGCTGATCCTTAGAGACATTTTTTTGCGTCCGGAGATTGCAATTTGAAATTTGTTAACCTACACAAAGAAGCATGATTTCAGTACAGATAATCGATATGTATATTGATTGAGTTCGCATGAACGTTTAACCCGAAATATGGGAGGAGAGATAGGTTCCACCGGGCGTGCCAGAATTTGTAGGGTGCTTTTCGTCACCCCATTTAGATGGGAATGCACGCGCTCGTCAGGCGCATTACAGATTCTCCCTGCCTAGGATAGTGTAACAACTCCATTTTTAGTATACAAAAAAAATTTGCTTTAAAATTAATGTATACTTGGAGTAATTACTTTTACTGTTATCACTTATTTAATGTAGCTCATTGGTAATACCTTGCACTGCTGAACCAAGCCACCAGAGTTCAAATCCCATGCCCCACATTATTTTTAATATTATTTTGTTTTAAATTTTTAGAAGCCCAACAGTGAACACGTGATAAATCACAAAAACCCCACTACACATAATAAAGTAAATGTTCCAGAGGCTACACCAGAAGACTCCCCACCTCCCGACCCATCGACTCGGCCGAATCGGCCGGCGGACCGGCGGACTCGGGCCGGCGCAGCCGACCCGACTCGGCCAGACGGCTAAGTCCCCAACTGAAAGGTTGGGGCTCTTGGCCTTCCCTACCCCCATGCACACTCCATTTATTTAGATTGGTTCCAGAGAAGCCATAAAGTCCTTTTTACTTCATTTTTAATGCATTTTAACATATTTTTTTACATTTTTTAAAATTAAAACCCTTCATCTACCCTAACCCTAGACTAACCCTATAAATACCAACCCTACATACTACCCCCTCACCCCAAACTCTGAGCCAACTCTCAAGAATTTTCAAGAAACTTGTGTACTTTCAAAACGAGCAAGAAGCGAAGCTACGGCGAATTTTCCGGCGAACTTCCGATGACCATCCTAGGAGCTCCCGGCGACGAAACGACGCACCGGTGAATCCTCCCGATCCATCTCTCTCTCCTTGTTGTCCTAAACCCGTAAGTCCCCATTTCTATTTTTCTTTTCTTTCAAAAAAAATACGGAATTACAAAACCCGACGGAATCGGAACAAATCCGATTTCCGATTCGGTTTCTTTATAAAACTTCACTTTTCTTTAATACAATTATGCTTAAACCCTTTCATATTGACTATTAAACACTAATCAACCAAATTGATCAAGTTTCATATCATAAAAATAATTGCTATTTCATTTTACCGTTTTTTTCATTTAAATACCACATAGTTTCAATTCTACATTTAACATCACAAAACTTGCTATACCTTTAACTAGATCACGAGGTAATGACCTACCTCCTCACACACTCATATGCAACATAGCACAATACTCTTGGGAATATAGAATACGGGAAAACGACATCATTGCAAATAAACACCATTTACTTAATAAAACCGTTTTCTAAAGGATTTAGTATTTATACAATCTTTGCAAAGCACCGCTACAACCCATTTTGGGGAACCCGTTCAGGATGGTGCGGATTATCGCACATCCTCGGGCTTAGTAGTGCGAGATGCAGACCTCCGCAAGGAGCATTCGGTCTCGAAAGATTTAAAAATACGACATCTTAAGAAAAACGAGATTTCTAGAATATAATATATATATTAAAATTATTTTCATATAAATATATGTATATATAACATTAAATTATTTATTTTGTAATAATATAAATATTCCAACTCTTTTCAAAAATCACAAGAATCAATTTTACACTAAAATACCATGAATTCCATACAAAACCAATATTACAAATAAATACCATTTATTATGAAATTAGGATATTTCCACTAGAAATATCACAATATAAAAATCTACATTTATTACAACTCTAAAGACGATTAATAAATACTTGGGGTGTATTTTGAAAAGTATATAAAAGTATTTTTACATAAAACCCTATCAAGTTTTATAATTTACCCTAATGACCCTAGTAAATATAGGTTATAGCGGGGCCAATCTCTTGAGCCTCAGGAAGCCGGAGAAATGGGTGCTTGCCTATCTAAGGCAGACAACTTAATAACGGTGTTATCAATACGGTAATCGTCTTTGAAAAAAACACAAATCCTGCCGTCCATGTGCAGCGGTTACCGATAATATCAAAACAATCAGGACTTCAATTTACTTTGAGTCTCATTATAATCTGACTTGAATATGATTCAAGTACAATCTGCAATCTACAATCTACAATTTACAATATTACAATTCAACATGAATTCATGAATCCATTATTCCATATATTCAATCTATCAACTTGACTGAACCGAACCATGGATATACATCCATTTACATGATTCTACAGTTATTCCATTTACATGATTATACAGTTACATCCGTTTACTGATATCATGGTTTTGGCCAGTCATCCAACTATACAACCTATACAATACAATACAACAATACAATCAAAACACTACGGGGTTTAAGGGGTAGATTGGTACGGAAGGTGTTAAAAGTGGCACGAGACAGTATGATTAAGACACCTAACCTATATTTCGTTGCTGTTGTACAGTGGCTTAACGGTTCCTTGTACATTCCGTTTTCCCTGGACTCTAGCATATAGAGACCCCGCTCGTATACACTATCATCCTTCTGTACCAAGCTACAAACAACAGCGTTAACACAATATTACAACAATATAATACAACTTTAAAAGATACCTTCTTATTCTTTCTATTCTATTTCTCCCTTATCTTTGGGACTTACCAAGCGACATGTTCGCTGACGACATTCTCTTTCTTTCTTTTTTGAATGTCGTCAGGTGATCTGGACACTTCAGAGATCGAGCCCACTGCTGAAGACTTGGACCAGTTCAGTGAAGACCTCGAGCTCTAGTTATTGTACACTTTCTATTCGGTACTTTTCATTTCTGTTATGCCATTGTTTAGGCATTGCTTTATTTCAGTTGTATTTACTTTCCATGCATTGTACAGAAAGAATGTGAATAAATAAAGTTACCGTTTTTATTATATCTTGTGATTTTACTTTTATATTGCTTAGATACGCTTAGCGTATTTACTTCACAGTAAATACGTAGCGGCCTCGTCGCGTCCTCTGTCCGTATACTGGGAAGCGGGGCGTGACAGGTTTTGTTGGTGGCCCATGCAGATCAGAGTTGTATGGAACACTGCCATGCAGCTCTGTTCTGCTTGAACAACCTAAGCAATATAACACAAGAACCAGCAAGTAAAACATTCTTTACAATTCATGCTCCTTGAATCTTATCATTTCATGTACTTTGAATCTATCCTAACTCAAATTTTTTTTCAAGGCTATGGATTCCCCGAACAACACCAGCACCAATGTCAACAACACACCTCCACCACTACCACTCACACCAACCATCCCTACTCCGATCAATGAGCAGACGGCTCTACTTGAAGCAATCCGAAGCCTCCTAGAGGGACAGCAACAGCAGACTGCTCTTTTAATGAACCGTCCCGAGGCAGAAGCACCTGGGGTGAAGCAATTCAGGGCTTTGCACCCCCAAACAGTTCTCAGGAAAGGAGAGCCCACTGGAAGCTGAGGAATGGGCTCAGAGTATCGAAGATGATCTGGCAGCGGCACAAGTGCCAGAATTAGCTTGGGTTCGTGTTGCAAAATTACAGCTCACGGACAATGCACGAAACTGGTGGAAGGCGGAAGAAAGCCGTCTTGAACAACCCATCGAATGGAAGACTTTCCGCGACATGTTCGATGCTAAGTACTTCCCTGAGACTGCTAGGTTCGACATGGAACAGCAGTTCATCCATCTGCAACAAGATTCAATGTGGACCAAGTCAATAGATGAATATGACGCTGAGTTCACCATGCTCAGTCGGTAAGATTTGTCTCAATAATTCAAATATTTACATATCACATATTACACAGCTAGCACAATATTTTTAACAGATTTGTGGCACACCTGATACCGACGGATGAGATCAAAGCCCGTCGATTCAACAAGGTTTGGATTCGGAGATCCGGGCTGCACTGGCCACAGGAGATTTTCCAACTCATGAATCGGCTCTGAAAGCTGCCCGCCGTTATGAGGCAGTGATAAAAGCGAGGGGCAGACCTCAGTCTGCAGGAGTTAAGCGCCCTGCCAACCAGATGGCAGGAGGAGACTCGTTCAGACCACCTTTTGTGCCAAGGAGTCCAGGAGTACCAAAACAACAGGCCCAGCCTAGCCTTTTGTAACTACTGCAAGAGAAAAGGGCATCTGGCGAGAAATTGCCGGCATGCGAACAACTTTTGCTTGATCTGCGGCTCAGCTGCTCATGATATTGGGTCTTGTCCTCATAAACAAGATCCAATTGCTGCACCCAGGCCAGCAAACAATTACCCACAGCGCCCAGCCATCCAAGCACCTGCTCCAAGACTTGCACTACCTGCACCACCCAGAGGACCACAAGCTGCACCACCTCCTCGTCAGTTCCATCAAGCTCAAAGGAACGTTCTGAGGAATGCTCCTCAGGCCAGGAGGAATGTACCAAGGCGCCAGGCTTTCACGATGACAGTGGAAGAAGCTGAGGCCACTAGCCAAGTTATCACTGGTAAACTTTTCTTCTCAAACATTTCTTTTCAATCTTGCTACTTAGCTACATACATTTCCCTATACCTAAAACAAATCCCACATACCTTAGGTACACTCTTAGTATCCTCAATACCTGCACTAGCACTGTTTGATACTAAAGCATCTCACTGCTTTATGTCGCAATGGTTTTTCCGAACCCATGCGATTCCAGTCTCACCGCTTGTATCCAGCTGGAATGTCAGTTCAGGAAATAGTGTTTTAAAGGCAACAATGGGATACAGCTTGTGTCTGGTAGTAGTCTGCAGCCGATAATTTTATGCTGACTTCAAAGTGCTGGACATACCGAACTTCGATGTGGTTCTAGGTATGGATTGGCTTGGAACATTTTATGCTACCATTGACTGTCGTAAAAGGAGGGTAGTATTCGAGATTCCAGACCACCCAGTCTTCTATTTCAAAAGCAGAGACCATACCCTGGAGCCAAGTACCTACAAAGCGAAGCCAAGGGAAGCAGTAGTTGCAGCAGCTCAAGCGGAGGAAGAATCAAGACCAGATGTGGTTCGAGAGTTCGATAATGTGTTTCCTGACGATATATCAGGTTTGCCTCCCAATCGAGCTCTTGAATTCAGCATTGATTTAGTACCAGAAGCACAACTGGTGATCAAAACACCTTATCGACTAAGTCTGGAAGGGTTGAAGGAAGTTCGAACACAGTTGGACGAATTATTGGCGAAAGGATGGATTCGTCCCAGCACTTCAAGTTGGGATCACCTGTACTACTTGTGAAGAAGAAGGAAGGTTCATACAAAATGTGCATCGATTACAGAGCCTTGAACGAAGTTACTATAAAGAACAAGTATCCACTCCCGTACATCGACGATTCGATCAGCTAAGTGGATCTTGTGTTTTCTCTAAATTGGATCTTCGTTCAGGTTATCATCAAGTGAAGGTCAAGGAAGCTGATATTCACAAAACAGCTTTCAGAACTCGCTATAGACATTATGAATTTCTAGTGATGCCATTTGGAGTGACCAACGCACCAGCAATATTCATGAACCTAATGAATCAAGTTTTCCGGGAGTACTTAGACAGGTTTGTTGTCATCTTCATCGACGACATCCTGGTGTATTCAAGGAGTCAGAAAGAGCATGCAGAGCACCTACGAATTGTCCTGGAAACTCTTCGACAACATCAGCTCTATGCCAAGTACAGCAAGTGCGAGTTTTGGCTAAAGCAAGTTGGTTTTCTTGGACATATTGTATCAGGAGAAGGAATCTCTGTGGATCCAGCGAAGGTTTCAGCAGTCAGCGAATGGCCTACACCAAAGTCAGTGAAGGACATTCGGAGTTTCTTGGGTTTAGCTGGATATTATAAAAGGTTTATTAAAGGCTTTTCAAAGATAGCAACACCCCTGACCAAGCTCACACCTAAAGATGAAGATTTTGTGTGGTCAGAAGCATGCGAACAAGCTTTCGTAGAACTCAACTCAAGGTTGACATCAGCGCCTATTCTCGTCATACCGGATCAATCTGGAGGATTCGAAGTGCATTGCGATGCATCCGGCAAGGGATTAGGATGTGTTCTACATCAGCACAGTAAGGTTGTGGCTTATGCTTCAAGACAGCTGAAGATTCATGAACGCAATTATCCGACGCATGACCTGGAGTTAGCAGTTGTCATCTTTGCTCTCAAGATTTGGCGCCATTATCTACTTGGCGAATGAGTGAACATATACACAGATCATAAGAGCCTGGAATATGTGTTTACTCAGAAGGAGTTGAATATGCGGCAGAGACGATGGTTAGAACTCATGGCGGACTTTGACATCAACCTGCAATATCACCCAGGAAAGGTGAATGTGGTACCTGATGCTCTTAGTCGTCAACCTTTATCGATGAATCTCACCGCTCAGTGGAAGCTTCAACAAGACTTGCATCAGATGGAAATTGAAGTAGTCATGCCATGTAATGCTTCAAGTTTGATGAATTTACAAGTTTAATCAACCATTGTCAATCAGATCAAAGCAGCTCAAGCAAGTGATGCTAAGTTGCAAAAGATCAGAGAACAAGTGGAAAATGGACTCAGAACAGACTTCATCATCCATGAAGACGGATCTTTGAGATACGGCAACAGATTGTGTGTACCAAAAGGTCCTGTTCAGGAAGAGTTAATGAAAGAAGCTCACAGCTCTCCCTACTCAGTACACCCTGGAGGTACTAAAATGTACAAAGATCTACGTCAGAATTATTGGTGGCATGGAATGAAGCGTGAAGTAGCCAGAAGCGTCGCTAAATGCTTGGTGTGTCAGCAAGTAAAGGCTGAACATCACAGGACAGCTGGATTACTTCAACCGTTACCAATCCCAAAATGGAAGTGGCAACACATCACGATGGATTTTGTGACTGCTCTTCCTCGCAGCACAAAAGGTAACGATGCAGTATGGGTCATTGTGGATCGACTCACAAAGTCGGCTCACATCATTCAATTTCGAGTTGGACAATCAACTGAGGCATTAGCAAAGAAGTACATGGAGGTAATAATCTACTTAAGATTTAAACTCTTTAAATATATACTATCTCTGATATCCATGAACTCATACAGGAAATTATGAGACTTCATAGAGTACCGGTCTGCATTGTCTCCGATCGTGACACCAGGTTCCGATCGCAATTTTGGCAGTGTCTGCAAGTAAGCATGGGAACAAGTCTGAACTTCAGCACGGCTTATCATCCACAAACAGATGGTCAGTCTGAGCAAACTATTCAGATCTTGGAGTATATGTTCAGAGCATGTATGTTAGACTTCAAAGGATCGTGAGAATATCACCTACATCTTGTGGAGTTTTCGTACAACAACAGCTACCAAGCAAGCATAGGAATGGCACCTTTTGCAGCACTGTATGGAAGGAAGTGTCGATCGCCATTAAGTTTTGACGACATCGGAGATAGGGAACTTCTTAGGCCAGAGATGATAGTAGCGACTGTTGATGTGGTTCGTACTATCAGAGAAATGATGCGCATTGCCCAAGATTGATAGAAGCACTGGGCTGATGCAAAGAGACATCACTTGGAGTTCCAGCCAGGAGATCATATGTTTTTAAAGATATCTTCGAACCACGGAGTGATCCGATTTGGAAGACGGGGTAAGATAAGTCCGAGATACATTGGACCGTTCGACATACTCAAACGAGTCGGTGAAGTGGCATACCGCTTAGCGCTTCCACCCTCATTGGAAGGAGTGCATAATGTGTTCCACATATCCCAACTCAGAAGGTATGTGAGTGACCACAGCCATGTTCTCGATCATTCCGAGCTCACTATACAGCCCGACTTATCTTGTGAGCAACAACCTGTGGAAATCCTGGACAGGAAAGTGAAGACACTTCGGAACAAGAAAGTTAACTTGGTCCGAGTGATGTGGATGAAAGACACTCCAAGAGAGTCCACTTGGGAAAGGGAAGATGAAATGCGTGCAAGATATCCACACCTCTTTGTAAACTAGTTCTCAAATAAAAGTTGTAAATTTCGAGGACGAAATTTTTGTAAGGAGGGTAAACTGTAACAACTCCATTTTTAGTGTACAAAAAAAATTGCTATAAAATTAATGTATACTTGGAGTAATTACTTTTGCTGTTATCACTTTAAGTATTTAATTCACTCCTTAATTACAAGAAGGAGCCTGTAGCTCATTGGTAATACCTTGCACTGCTGAACCAAGCCATCAGAGTTCAAATCCCATACCCCACATTATTTTTAATATTATTTTGTTTTAAATTTTTAGAAGCCCAACAGTCAACACGTGATAAATCCCCAAAACCCCACTACACTCAATAAAGTAAATGTTCCAGAGGCTACCCCAGAAGACTCCCCACCTCCTGGCCCATCGACTCGGCCCGACTCGGCCGAGTCGGCCGGACGGCCGACTCCTCAACTGAAAGGTTGGGGCTCTTGGCCTTCCCTACCCCCATGCACACTCCATTTATTTAGATCGGTTCCAGAGAAGCCATAAAGTCCCTTTTACTCCATTTTTAATGCATTTTAACATATTTTTTTACATTTTTTTAAATTAAAACCCTTCATCTACCCTAACCCTGCCTAACCCTATAAATACCAACCCTACACACTACCCCCTCACCCCAAACTCTGAGCCAACTCTCAAGAATTTTCAAGAAAACTTGTGTACTTTGAAAACGAGCAAGAAGCAAAGCTACGGCGAATTTTCCGGCGTACTTCCGACGACCATCCTAGGAGCTCCCGGCGACGAAACGATGCACCGATGACTCCTCCTGATCCATCTCTCTCTCCTTGTGGTCCTAAACCCATAAGTACGGAATTACAAAACCCGACGAAATCGGAACAAATCCGATTTCCGATTCGGTTTCTTTATAAAACTTCACTTTTCTTTAATACAATTATGCTTAAACCCTTTCATGTTGACTATTAAACACTAATCAACTAAATTGATCAAGTTTCATATCATAAAAATAATTGCTATTTCATTTTACCGTATTTTTCATTTAAATACCACATAGTTTCAATTCTACATTTAACATCACAAAACTTGCTATACCTTTAAGTAGATCACGAGGTAATGACCTACCTCCTCACACACTCATATGAAACATAGCACAATACTCTTGGGAATATAGAATACGGGAAAACGACATCATTGCAAATAAATACCATTTACTTAATAAAACCATTTTCTAAAGGATTTAGTATTTATACAATCTTTGCAAAGCGCCGCTACAACCCATTTTAGGGAACCCGTTCGGGATGGTGCGGATTATCGCACATTCTTGGGATTAGTAGTGCGAGATGCAGACCTCCGCAAGGAACATTCGGTCTCGAAAGATTTAAAAATACGACATCTTAAGAAAAACGAGATTTCTAGAATATAATATATATATTAAAATTATGTTCATATAAATATATGTATATATAACATTAAAATATCTATTTTGTAATAATATAAATATTCCAACTCTTTTCAAAAATCACAAGAATCAATTTTACACTAAAATACCATGAATTCCATACAAAACCAATATTACAAATAAATACCATTTATTATGAAATTAGGATATTTCCACTAGAAATATCACAATATAAAAATCTACATTCATTACAACTCTAAAGACGATTAATAAATACTTGGGGTGTATTTTAAAAAGTATATAAAAGTATTTTTACATAAAAACCCCTCAAGTTTTATAATTTACCCTAAGGACCCTAGTAAATATAGGTTTTAGCGGGGCCAATCTCTTGAGCCTCAGGGAGCCGGAGAAGTGGGTGCTTGCCTATCTAAGGTAGACAACTTAACAACGGTGTTATCAATACGGTAATCGTCTTTGAAAAAGACACAAATCCTGCCTTCCATGTGCAGCGGTTACCGATAACATCAAAACAATCAGGAGTTCAATTTATTTTGAGTCTCATTATAATCTGACTTGAATATGATTCAAGTACAATCTGCAATCTACAATCTACAATTTACAATATTACAATTCAACATGAATCCATGAATCCATTATTCCATATATTCAATCTATCAACTTGACCGAACCGAACCATGGATATACATCCATTTACATGATTCTACAGTTATTCCATTTACATGATTATACAGTTTCATCCGTTTACTGATATCATGGTTTTGGTCAGTCATCCAACTATACAACCTATACAATACAATACAACAATACAATCAAAACACTACGGGGTTTAAGGGGTAGATTGGTACGGAAGGTGTTAAAAGTGGCAGAGACAGTAAGATTAAGACACCTAACCTATATTCCGTTGCTGTTGTAACGTGGCTTAACGGTTCCTTGTACAGTCTGTTTGCCCTGGTCTCTAGCATATTGAGACCCCTCTCGTATACACTGACATCATTCTGTACCAAGCTACAAACAACAACGTTAACACAATATTACAACAATATAATACAACTTTAAAAGAAACCTTCTTATTCTGTCTATTCTATTTCTCCCTTATCTTTGGGACTTACCGAGCGACCTGTTCGCTGACGATATTCTCTTTCTTTCTTCTTTGAATGTCGTCAGGTGATCTGGACACTTCAGAGATCGTGCCCACTGCTGAAGACTTGGACCAGTTCAGTGAAGACCCCGAGCTCTAGTCAATGTACACTTTCCATTCAGTACTTTTCATTTCTGTTATGCCAATGTTTAGGCATTGCTTTATTTCAGTTGTATTTACTTTCCATGCATTGTACAGAAAGAATGTGAATAAATAAAGTTGATGTTTTTATTATATCTTGTGCTTTTACTTTTATATTGCTTAGATACGCTTAGCGTATTTACTTCACAGTAAATACGTAGCGGCCTCGTCGCGTCCTCTGCCCGTATGCTGGGAAGCAGGGCATGACAGGTTGGCTGGGGTTTATTGATTGTGAGGATCCGAATCTCCGACAGCCGCGGATTAAGCTGCTGTTAATTACCCCTCACCTTTGGAGCGAGAGAACCTCCGATTGACAGGTCAAACAGGTCATACGAACTCAATTTGCAGTACTATGTTTTGAAGGGGTTTTGGATATATCAGCGGCCCCGCAGAGTTTTTACGGGGGTCCTGCTACCCGGATAGCGGGCTGGGGGTCAAGGGGGTTAGCAGCCCCCTTACGGGGTGCGGGGCAGCACCCCGTTAGAATTTTTTCTAACGGGGACAGTGTTTTTAGTGTGGAGTACATGTAAAATGAGGGGGAAATGGCGTCCAAAGGACGCGTGAGCGCCAGCGCCTCACGTGCCCAGCATGCTGGCGCTGGCGTTGGCGCTGGGCACTCGCGCCTCACGCGCCCGACATATGGGCGCTTGGGGTTGACTTTGATATTGACTTGGTCAACCGGGGTGTAAATTTTTACCCCATCAGTCCCCATCAGGAAATCGGACGCCACCACGACTATCAAGTTCCTGCAGAACAACGTGATACTCCGGTTTGGCATCCCGAGGTGTATCATCACCGACCATGGGACAAATTTCGAAAACGAAAAGGTTAAGGAATTCTGCAGCGAATATTGTACCCTCATGAAGTTTTCCGCGGTCGCACATCCCTAATGCAACGGGCAAGCCGAGGTCGCTAATCGGGACGTCCTTCGAGGTCTTCAGACACGTCTAGAAGGACGCCAAGATAGTTGGGTCGAGGAATTACCCCGGGTCTTATGGGTCCTGCACACGTCGAAGAAAACCCCCACCGGGGAGACCCCTTTCAGCCTCTGCTACGGAACCGAGGTGATGGTCCTGATTAGTTCAAAAATTTGTATTTGCCGTAATCAGAAACGGCGTCGCTTTGCAGCTAGCCGGTGAATACGGGTTGATCCACAGAGATGTGTAATTTTCTTTATGTGTTTTTACGAGTTGATTCCAGTTGTGGTTTGATTTTTCTCGATTGATTTTAAAAACTAAGTTGTACGATATTAAGGGACTTGCTAGGGTTAGGTCTAAAGTGGCGTTTGATGAGATTGATCTTATCACCTCTTTCAATGCACTAGATTAAAACTTTTTAGAAATCATAACAATTATTAGCAAAGGGGATTAGGATGATTGGGAAGAAACGAAGTTTCTTCCACTTGATCCTTGTCCGTCCTTTCCTACTAATTGCTATAACCTTCATGGACGTCATGCATGTCCGGTCCTTTATACTACGGTGTCACCGTTACCTCGTGGGTAGGGTGCCGTAGGGAGCGGATCATGCATGCGTGCATGAAGTTCTATTTATGAAAAATATTTGGCATTGAAAGAGATGAGAGATATTCATCTCTCAATCCCTCCTTTATTCCTAACCCTAACAAGCGAGGAATTTACTCGCTCATTAGGGTGTCTTTTAAAAGTGGCATTTTGAAAGCACTTACCGATTGCATTTGAAAGGACTACACTAAATTAACTAGGGCAATTGTATGATTAATCTACGGCAAGAATTATACTTAGAGAGCTAGGGCAACAATTAAATTAACACTAAGGCAGAAATTAAAAATAAAAAACTTACAGAAAATGATGCTCTTAATCTCCCAACAATTCTGAATTTTTATTGATTGAAAAGAAGCATCCCTTTTACAGATTTGTGATTACAATTTATAAGTAAACAGGGAAACTAGGGTTACAGATTCTCACACACGTGATTTTACAGATATGCCCACGGAAAATCCAAACCCCCGCACCGACGCACCGACACGAGAAAATACACCGACACGGGCACTTAATGGCCGCGGAACCGCGGCAATGATAGGCCTTGGACCGCGGTTCCGCGGCCCTTTGGTGAGCTCAGCTCACCAAACTTCTTAAGCTTCATTCTGGTGTCTTTTCCTCTCTATTTCTGCAGTACTTTTCTCTAGTTGGATTCTGGATCTTCTCTAGATTCTTCAGTGAAATTTGCAGTGGTCTTTTAACTGTTTCCTTTAACATTTCGGACCACGCATTACCTTGTGAATTGTTCTTCGTCTAGGCTTGAGTAGGATCCGTCAAAAGTCACGCTTTTGTATCAACTTTCATCTTTTTCACTGTATTCGCTCCAAGAGCCTGTATCCTGTAATATGCAACAAACGTGCGTCAAAAGTAGCTGTTTATTTATAAAACGAATAAAAATGGGGAGTACAATAATGCAATATTATAGTATGAACAAATACCCCCAAACTTATCTTTTGCTCGTCCTCGAGCAAACTTATTATTTTATTCTCGATAAAAACCTAACCTAGCCGCACTTTCGCAGGGAAACGCGATTGCACTGAGCACGTGCAACAAGCCGATAAACCTCTAGGTGTCCCTAGTAGGAGGAGTGTTGTCTCCTGAGGGTTTTCAGCGGATTACACCTACAAAATCCTATCAATTTGGCTCTTTCGACAATAATTCTCCAATTAGGTTTTCTAACACAGAATTCTATTATCATCGACTCATAAACTATCCACCAATATTCTTCACACTTCCTCGTCATTTAATTTAAGATTATATATGTTCGATAGACTCATTCAGCTTTCAGCATTTCTTAGGTTTTCCTCTTAGGGTTCCATCTCCACTTAGGAATTTTTCTATCAACTCTACTAAAGATATAAGTTTTATTCTTCATTCCTTTCTCTTATCTAAACTCTAATCACATATCCCCACGTGTATGTATAGATCACCCCTACACTTGGAAATTCAAATCAAGCAATCATACCCTTGTCCGTTGTCCTAAGTACTTATTAATTGGTGAATTTCGCTTACACATTCTTCATGCGACCGTTAATACTTCTTGAGGTACCAACAACCGATTACAAGATGTATTAGCACTTTGAGCGTACTTCCTAGTTTTGCAACACCCAAGGCTTTAGCAGTGACTCCCAAACCAGTTGGTCTAAGGCACTAGGTGATGAAACACCCTCGCTATGTATTTTTCTATCTTTAGCCTTAAGTAATCACAAAAACCAGTGTTCATTTTTTTTATTCACTTTTGTATTTTTCATTTTCTTCGTACTAAGGACTTTTAGACAAGAGTATTTCAAGGTCTCCTCTACTATTCCAAGCTTTAAGGTGTGTGATTGTGCAATTTTGTAGGGTATACATTTTTTAGAATCCATACTTAAGCCAGGAATTATTTTTCAACTTATACTCTAATAAGAATATCAATATTTTTCCTTTATTTCAACTTAGCCTAAAAAGTGAACTCAAAATTTTCCTATTTCTAAATAAACTACAAAGACATATACTTTCTACCGTTAATCTTTAAAGAAGGTTATTTTTAGGGTTTTTAATTTACCAAGTCTAAGATCTAGTTGTTCGTAGCTAGTTAACCTATTTGTCAAACTCAAGTTAAATATGGCGAAAATTGAATACAATAATTTTTATAAATTTTTCAATTTTTATGGGTTTTCAAATAAATATGCAAATGCAAAAATATGTACAAATGAATGCGAAGGAAGGAAAGCGTACCGAGCATACCCCCAAACTTGAACTTGACAGTGTCTTCACTGTCATACTAAACCAAGAGGGTCAAAATGTCGGCATTCCCTGTTTATTCACATCATTACAAATGATACACACCCCCAAACTTATTCGAAATAAAGTTTTGGAAAAAATGATTGGAAATTCGGGGGTGAAAGTGGAGGAAGATCAATCAGTGTAAATCGGCTCCTGCAACAACAGGAGCTCCTCCGATGGGTCCGCTGTGAAGAACGGTTTCAGTCGATGCCCATTCACTTTGAATAAGGTACCATCTTCAGGATTTTCAAGATCAACCGCACCGTGCGGATAAACGGTGCGGACTACAAAAGGTCATCTCCATCTCGAACGGAGCTTGCCGGGGTGATAATGTAACCGAGTGTCATAGAGTAAAACCTGTTGAACAGGTTCAAAAGTTTTTCGCAAAAGGTGTTTATCGTGGAACACCTTAGCTCGGTTTTTAGCAATTATGGCATTATCATATGCCTCATCCCGCAGCTCTTCTAGTTCATTCAATTGCAGCTTTCGACTGCTGCCCGCATCTCCTAAAGATAAGTTCAGCTCTTTGATAGCCCAAAATGCTTTATGCTCAATCTCCACTGGGAGGTGGCAAGCCTTCTCGTAAACAAGCCGGTATGGAGACATACCGAGATCGGTCTTATATGCAGTACAAAAAGCCCATAGTGCATCAATCAGTTTAAGTGACCAATCTTTACGGTTTTTAGAAACCATTTTCTCCAGGATTTGCTTGATTTGCCGATTTGAAACCTCGGCTTGCCCACATGTTTGGGGGTGATATGGCGTTGACAGCTTGTGGGTGATAGAGTATTTGCGCATTAAGGACTCGAAAGTCCTATTGCAAAAGTGAGAACCATTATCACTTATTATCGCCCGAGGGTGCCCAAATCGAGAAAAGATGTGTTCTTTAAGAAATTGAACGACAACCTTATTGTCGTTCGTTTTGCTAGGCACAGCCTCGACCCACTTTGAAACGTAGTCAACGGCTAAAAGAATATACACATTTCCAAAGGAGTTAGGAAATGGTCCCATGAAATCTATACCCCAAATATCAAAAATGTCCATAACCAAAATTGGTTGGAGCGGCATTTCGTTTCTCCGCGATATCTGGCCCAAGTGTTGGCACCGGGAGCAAGTTTTGCAGTATTCAAATGCATCCTTGAAGAGTCGTGGCCAATAGAAACCACACTACAAAACTTTTTCGGCTGTCTTCTTTGGGCCAAAGTGCCCGCCACATGCTTGATCATGGCAAAAAGACAGCACGCTCTTGACCTCACTTTCAGGTACACACCGACGAATGATTTGGTCGGAACAGTATTTAAAAAGATAGGGTTCATCCCAGTAAAAATGCTTTACTTGGGACAAAAATCTAAGTTTATCCTGTTTCGACCAATCTTTAGGTATCAGGCCGGTGGCTAAGTAGTTTACAATATCGGCGAACCATGGTTCGCAAGAAACGGTCAAGAGTTGCTCGTCGGGAAAAACATCAGTGATTGGAAGATCAAGCGTAGGCGAAGAAGGAAGTCGTGATAGATGATCAGCTACTACGTTTTCACATCCTTTTTTGTCCTTTATGACAAGGTCAAACTCTTGTAGTAAAAGGATCCAACGTATTAGCCTTGACTTAGCATCCTTCTTCGCAAAAAGGTGGCGAAGAGCTGAATGATCAGTATATACAACGACTGGAGAGCCAATTAAATAAGGCCGAAATTTTTCAAGTGCAAACACAACCGCTAAAAACTCTTTCTCTGTTTTTGTGTAGTTTAGTTGGGCCTCATTTAGTGTTCGGCTAGCATAATAAATCACATGCGGCATTTTATTAATGTGCTGTCCAAGGACAGTACCAATGGCAAAATCTGATGCGTAGCACATGATTTCGAAAGGGTGCGTCCAGTCTGGAGATGAAAGAATGGGCGCAGAGATGAGAGAGTGTTTCAAAGACTCGAATGCTTCCATGCAAGTGGAGTCGAAAGCAAATGTTGTGTCCTTGGCTAATAAGAGAGTCAAGGGTCTAGCGATCTTGCTAAAGTCCTTGATGAACCGTCTGTAAAAACCGGCGTGGCCAAGGAAGGCTCTGATGTCTTTGACGCATTTGGGAGGAGGAAGATTAGAAATTACTTCGATTTTAGCTCTATCAACCTCGATGCCGTTTTGCGAGATGACATGTCCTAAGACAATGCCCTCTCGTACCATGAAATGGCACTTCTCCCAATTCAATGTTAAGTTCTTATCCCTACAGCGGGTAAGAACTGCGTCAAGATGTCGTAAACACTCGTCGAAGGAGTCGCCAAAGATGGAGAAATCATCCATAAAGATCTCCAAGAACTTTTCAACCATGTCTGAAAAGATCCCCATCATACACCGCTGAAATATTGCGGGTGCATTGCATAACCCAAAGGGCATGCGGCGATAAGCAAAAGTGCCAAAGGGACAAGTAAATGTTGTCTTGTCTTGATCCTTTTTGGCGATGGGGACATGGTTATAACCGGAATAGCCATCTAGAAAGCAATAGAACTCGTGCCCTGCCAATCGTTCGAGCATTTGGTCAATGAAAGGTAAAGGAAAGTGGTCTTTCCTTGTCGCGGCATTGAGTTTTCTATAGTCTATGCAGACCCGCCACCCAGTTTGGGTGCGAGTGGGAATTAGCTCATTTGCCTCATTGGTAATGACCGTAATGCCCGATTTCTTTGGCACAACGTGGATTGGGCTAACCCATTGGCTATCCGAGATAGGGTAAATGATACCACTATCCAGACACTTAACAATCTCCTTCTTAACAGCCTCTTTCATAATGGGGTTGAGGCGTCTTTGAGGATCCCTTGCCGGCTTGGCATCATCCATCAAGTGTATATGATGTTCGACTATGAGGGGACTAATCCCCTTAATGTCCGCCATAGACCAGCCGAAAGCTTGCCGATTATTATATAAGACCATCAAAAGAGCCTTCTCTTGCTCAAGAGCTAGAGAGGCCGATATAATGATGGGTAAGGTCTCATTATCACCTAGATAAGCATATTTTAGGTGCAACGGCAAAAGCTTCAATTCGAGTTTAGGAGGTGAAACAATAGATGGTAACAATGGGGTAACTGTTTCAAACTCGAAGGATTCCATCAAAGGTTCGAATCGAGTGTACGCAACAGAGTCGGATAGTTCAATTAACTCATCCGAAAAAGCAAAAGACTCCAATTCAGGTGATGAGTCTTCAAAGTCGTCAACGAAGGTAAAACACTCAAAATCGTTATCCGCCGTGAAAGCTGTGTCGGATTCTAGGAGGAACGCACTAGTGGCGTTAATATTGCTGTGATCGAACAAAAAATTCTCGAACTCACAGTCCTCCTCCGCGATCTCATTGATCGAGCAAACATCGAATACGCTAGTATTAGGCTCAGCAGGCTGACTTCCCAACTTGAAAATATTAAGCTCAATTGTCATATTGCCGAAAGATAGGTTCATTGAACCATTACGACAATTGATCACTGCGTTGGAAGTTACCAGAAATGGTCGACCAAGTATTACCGGAATTTGGTTCCGGGGGTTAGCGACAGGTTGTGTATCCATCACAATAAAGTCAACAGGGAAAATGAAATCCCCTACTCTAATTAACACATCCTCCAGCTCTCCCCTAGGATGGGTTATTGGCCGGTCGGCCATTTGGAGAGTACAGTGAGTGGGCTTAAGCTCTCCAACGCCCAATTGCTCGTACACAGAATAAGGTAGCAAATTGACACTCGCACCAAGATCTAATAGTGCTCTATTGATGTTCTTGTCCCCAATTGTTATCGAAATGGTAGGACAACCGGGGTCCTTTTGCTTTGGGGGTAAAGAATTGACAAGAGCGTCACTAATAGCACTAGCCACAAAAACTTTCTTTGGCACTTGCGACTTCCTCTTTTTGGTGCATAAGTCCTTTAAAATTTTTGCATATGAAGGAACTTGTTGGATTGCATCCAAAAGAGAGATATTTATGCTAACCTGTTTGAACAACTCAACAATCTTCTCCATCTGTGGAGTTGGTTTATTGGATCTCAATCGATTAGGAAAAGGAACATTTTAAAAGGTGGTTGAGTCCAATTTTTGCGGATCAAATTGTCGAGTTGGAACGGCATCCCGTGTAGATGTGTTCGTGTTGTGAGAAATGGGTCCGTTCGAGCTAGAAGAAGTAGAGCCGTGTGAAGGGTGGAGAATAGGCTCTAAAGAAGAAGGTGAAGAAGATGAAGAGGGGCCACCGGCAGGGGTGTCATTGTCAATACCCACATTATTTTTCAACACTTTTCCCGATCTTAACGTGGTCACAGCATTTACGTTATGATTCTGCTGTTGATATGCAACATGTGCGTGACCGGGGTTGGGTAGTAGTTGAGACGGGAGTTTTCCTTTTTCGCGCTCGCTCAAAGCTGCATTGAGTTGTGCAATTTGTGCCTCAATAGATTTGATGCTTTGATCGTGTGAGACACTATTTTGCACCAAAGATTGAATCGAAGTCTCTAGTCTTGCTGTAGAGTGTGTAAATTGCTTAAGGAACGCATCTAGACTTCTTTCGAGCGAGCTAACCTTGTCATTATTAGGTTGAACATAATTGTTTGGCTGGTAAGCGGTGTTAGGCACAAAATTGTTCACCTGATTAGGGTAAGGTTGCTGTTGAAAAGGTTGCTGTTGAAATTGAGTTTGTGAAGGTGCTTGTTGTTGTTGTGGAGGAGGAGGTCTTTGAAAATTGTTATTTCCTTGGAATTGTTGATTTTGGTTCCAAGCGAAATTTGGGTGACTCCTCCACCCCGGATTGTATGTCGAAGAGTACGGATCGTTCCTTTGTCGTTGCTGAAATGCAGTATTGACTTGATCCTGTCCTTGAGTAGATGCATTATAAGGACACTCTTCGGTTAGGTGCGACGGATCCGCACAACAAGCATAAACAGTTCGTGGAGGCATAACAGGGGCAGGAGAAGACGACGAGATTTTGGTCTCAATCGCTTCTAGCTTTTTCGTAAAAGCGGCCATCTCGGCCTTCATAGCAATCGACATCTCTACTTGATGTACGCCTGCCCTAGATTGACCACTAGAAGAAGATGATGTGGTCTTGGTACTCTCCCACTGAATTGTTTGCTCACTAAGATCCTCAAGAAACTGCCATGCTTCGTCACTAGACTTGGAGAGAAAATGACCTTGACATATGGTTTCTAGCAACTGCTTCGTTGCCGAGTTCAATCCCTCATATAATGTTTGGCAAAGTTGTCAACTTTCGATCCCATGATGAGGGCATTGAACGAGTAGGTCTTTAAATCTCTCGAAGCACTTCCAAAATGGTTCGGAAGGAAGCTGTGAAAATTGTATAATCTCGTTATGGATTCTAGCAGTTTTGTGATGAGGATAGAACTTTTTCAGAAAAGCTTTCACAAACTCGTCCCAATTTCTAATGGAATGTGATGCGGTGCTGTATAGCCACTTCTCGGCTAGGTCACATAAGGTGAAAGGAATGACCCTTAACCTTATCGCGTCATCACTTAATTGGGTCGTTTTCATCATAGCGCACACATTTTGGAATTTATTGATAAAGATATATGCATCTTCAGATTCCAAACCATGAAACTTTGGCAGCATATTGATGAAATGTGGTTTTATTTCAAAATTGTCCCCATTTGCCTGTGGGGGGTGAAAGACAGGTAGGTAAAGAAGTGCGGACGGGGTAGAAGAGATCCTGGAGCGCAACTCGTGCGGGCGCTTCAACAGGCGGTTGAATCGGGTTATTCGCACCTGGCGGAGGTGGAATCATTCCCGTCGGTAAGGTATCGTTGGGGTTAAATCCCGACATGCCTTCGGAAGAAGAATTTGAAGGTGGAGGTAAGAAAGTGGACGGAATGTCGACTTCGGTGTCGAAGGGTTCGTCGGTCGGTACCAACGAAACACGGACTAATCGGGCGCTAGGGTCCCTAGTCCAAAATGACATACACTAAAGGGGTAGTGTAGTCAGAAAAAAAATGAAAGACAGAATGTGGAGGTAAGATAACGTCAATGAGAAGAAGTGGTGTAAGTGAGGTGCAAGTTTTCTTAAGCGACAAGTTGCAAGTTTTGAAAAGATCTTTCTTTTTTTTTATGTGAGAGTTTTGCAAAGAGATTTTTGAAAAGAGACTCGTGACACAAATGTATCAACCACACATGCACAATCAGGCCTAGATCTAGGGTCACCTAGGTCTGCTAGACAGCTCCTAACTAGGGCTAGAAATAGGACCTCAAACCGCCTCTTCACCGCCAATTGCGGCCAGGTAAGTGCCAAGTAAGTGGGAAGGAACCACAATAGTGGGCCTAATTAATAACCACTAGCCTAGACACACTTGCCTAGACACCGCAAAGTCAGTTAGGATAAACGGTCGATGCCTATACTAGTCCTTTTCCTATTGAGCTCGATGTCCTTAAGGCTGAGTCTAGTATTTTTTAATTAATTGTGGTCAATGCAAATGCTTTAAGTGTTTTCTGGGGTCCTGGGAAGGGTGATGAAATCCCCACCCAATCTGAGTTTGGTCAATTAGCCCCTTAAAGTCCAATTAAATTATGCAAAACAATAACTTCACTTGCAATCAATTTTTAGCGCGGCGCAAAGAAACCTGCAGAAAATCTGTTATTTAGAAGGGGGAGGAAGAATTTTTAGCGCAAAGAAACCCTGTAGAAAGTTTTCACAGAAAGATATATTGAGGTTGCAGAGGGGAGAATAAGAAATCTAACCATGCAAAATTGAGGACCTGACGTGGCTAAAGCGCGGCGGGATCGCGGTCTGGGGCGCTATAAAGCCGCGGTACCGCGGTCAGTTGAGAAGATCAGTGGCTCAGAAAATTTTTGGTGCTCTGTTGGTTCAATCTACCTCTGTTGTGATGTGTACTTTACTGATTTGCCTTCTGTAAAATTCCAGATCCGCGATTCTTTGCTGTTCCTGCAAGATTCAAACAATAAACCCTTCAAACAGATAAAAATTGATAAAAAATTTTGTATTTTTTTTTATATTTTCAGATTTTTATAATTTTTAAAATTTATATCAACCCGAAATCATACAAAAGAAATTTTACGCCATCCCCAGCAACGGCGCCATTTGATTAGTTCAAAATTTTGTATTTGCCGTAATCAAGAACGGCGTCGCTTTGCAGCTAGCCGGTGAATACGGGTCGATCCACAGAGATGTGTAATTTTCTTTATGTGTTTTTACGAGTTGATTCCAGTTGTGGTTTGATTTTTCTCGATTGATTTTAAAAACTAAGTTGTACGATATTAAGGGACTTGCTAGGGTTAGGTCTAAAGTGGCGTTTGATGAGATTGATCTTATCACCTCTTTCAATGCACTAGATTAAAACTTTTTAGAAATCATAACAATTATTAGCAAAGGGGATTAGGATGATTGGGAAGAAACGAAGTTTCTTCCTCTTGATCCTTGTCCGTCCTTTCCTACTAATTGCTATAACCTTCATGGACGTCATGCATGTCCGGTCCTTTATACTACAGTGTCACCGTTACCTCGTGGGTAGGGTGCCGTAGGGAGCGGATCATGCATGCGTGCATGAAGTTCTATTTATGAAAAATATTTGGCATTGAAAGAGATGAGAGATATTCATCTCTCAATCCCTCCTTTATTCCTAACCCTAACAAGCGAGGAATTTACTCGCTCATTAGGGTGTCTTTTAAAAATGGCATTTTGAAAGCACTTACCGATTGCATTTGAAAGGACTACACTAAATTAACTAGGGCAATTGTATGATTAATCTACGGCAAGAATTATACTTAGAGAGCTAGGGCAACAATTAAATTAACACTAAGGCAGAAATTAAAAATAAAAAACTTACAGAAAATGATGCACTTAATCTCCCAACAATTCTGAATCTTTATTGATTGAAAAGAGTCATCCTTTTTACAGATTTGTGATTACAATTTATAAGTAAACAGGGAGACTAGGGTTACAGATTCTCGCACACGTGATTTTACAGATATGCCCACGGAAAATCCAAACCCCCGCACCGACGCACCGACACGAGAAAAATACACCGACACGGGCACTTAATGGCCGCGGAACCGCGGCAATGATAGGCCTTGGGCCGCGGTTCCGCGGCCCTTTGGTGAGCTCAGCTCACCAAACTTCTTGAGCTTCATTCTGGTGTCTTTTCCTCTCTATTTCTGCAGTACTTTTCTCTAGTTGGATTCTGGATCTTCTCTAGATTCTTCAGTGAAATTTGTAGTGGTCTTTTAACTATTTCCTTTAACATTTCGGACCACGCATTGCCTTGTGAATTGTTCTTCATCTAGGCTTGAGTAGGATCCGTCAAAAGTCACGCTTTTGTATCAACTTTCATCTTTTTCACTGTATTCTCTCCAAGAGCCTGTATCCTGTAATATGCAACAAACGTACGTCAAAAGTACCTATTTATTTATAAAACGAATAAAAATGGGGAGTACAATAATGCAATATTATAGTATGAACAGGTCCCAGTGGAGATCGGGCTCCCCAGTCACCGGGTCGAGCACTTCGACGACGAAGCGAACACTTCGGCCCTCCGAACTAACCTAAACATCTTGTTAGAGAAACGGGACCGGGCTCAGATCAGAGATGCTGCTTATCAATAGCAAACCGCCCGCTACTACAACACGCGAGTCAAGCGTCGCTTATTCCTCTCACCGAGATTTAGTCCTAAGGCGGAACGAGTTCGTCGATCAAGGAAAGCTGTATAAGTTTTCCCCAAATGGGATGGTCCTTTCCTCGTCTCCGAGGTCCTGCCCAGCGGAGCCTATCGCCTACAAGATGCGGATGGTCGCAAATTTCCACGGCCTTACAATGCTGAGAAGCTCAACCTGTACCTCTGAAAAGAATGTCTATTAATGTGTATTTCTTCTTTCACCAAAGCGATGTAAATTCTTCTAAGTTCTTTTTACTTAAATAATAAGAAGGACACGATAGAGCATTGCAAAAAGGAGAATTTTATTCATTCAAAAGGTATTGTGTGCTCCTCAGCCTTACATTGCTTAAAGAAAAAAAAATTACAACAGCGGGGGAAGAGGGTGCAAGAAACATTGCTCATGGTACTCCGAACAAATTTCCACCAGCCGAGCCCTTGCCGCCTAAAACCTCTGCCTCTGATGCTGTCCGTGAACCCTCATGGACACGAACGGGCCAGAAAGCTCTGCGGGCGGGCACCCATCAGCGAGATGCCTTAATTGGTAACACTCGAGGACGAGTGCCACCGATCGATCCCGTCGACTCTTCGAGATCAGGCTGAGACGACATAACGATCTTAGCTTTCCAACCACCTCGTCCTTCAGTTGTTCGGACAAAGGGTTGTGCAGCCCCGGCGATGCCCTCCAGATCGAGTACATCAGCAGCTAGAGTATGGGTGATCGCCGGGGAAGCAGGCGGCCGACATGATCCTCAACGCGCCGGATCACCGCCTGCAGCGTCTCCTCAGAGCACAGCTGGTCGTACAAGTATACATCCTCGAAAGAAATGATCTCGGGGATGGAGAAAGGGAATTCATCCATTCTTACGTTTTGGGGATGGAGAAAGGAATGATAAACACGCCCTCTCTGTTTTATAGCCACACAATGCCCCCAAGAGTCCAATATTCGCTCGTTTCTTCCAATACTATACCGCCACGCGGCGGGTATCCCGTCTTTCTCGGCGAACCGAAGTCCGAGCGACGTGGCTCTTATGCTTCGCCTCCCCTCATGCGTTCATGACACGTGTCGCCCGCGACGGTCACCCTTCCCGATGTTCACACACCAGGGAAGGTCGGACAGAACCTCGCAAAACCGAGCAGCAACCTTGCTCGGTTCATCCTTGGATGGTAATCTCTTACCCAACGACGCCAAGGATCATAGCCCTCATCAAGAGGCCACCGAGCAGCTACCATGCTCGGTCCATCCTTGGCTGGTAATCTCTTACCCAACGATGCCAAGGTTCAAAGCCCTCATCAAGTGGCCACCGAGGAGCTATCCTGCTCGGTCCATCCTTGGCTAGTAATCTCTTACCCCACAATGCCAAGGATCAAAGCCCTTCAAGAGGCCACCGAGCAGCTACCCTGCTCGGCCCATCCTTAGCTGGTAATCTCTTACCCAACGACGCCAAAGATCAAAGCCCTCATTAAGAGGCCACCGAGCAGCTACCCTGCTCGGTCCATCCTTGGCTGGTAATCTCTTACCCAACGACGCCAAGGATCAAAGCCCTCATCAAGAGGCCACCGAGCAGCTATCCTGCTCGGTCCATCCTTGGCTGGTAATCTCTTACCCAACGACGCCAAGGATCAAAGCTCTCATCAAGAGGCCATTGAACAGCTTCCCTGCTCAACTTCTTGCACGTCTTTTTAATAAGCGATCCCCACATCGACTTCGGGGCCATGGAGACACCGACCTTACACCGGTCTTTGCACACTTGAAAAGTGGTTGAATTCAACTCGACGTGCGATCGCTAGACGAATAACCGATCTCCGACCTAACGCGTCATGAAAGCAGTACCGCGCAAATAAAATTTTTACCACAAACAAAAGGAAAATGTACACGTAAATAACACTGCAAAAAGTTTGTATTCACCAAACCGAAAGTCTTTACAGAGGTATTCTGGGCTCCCCGGCCTTACAAAAACGCCCGAAGGCTTACAAAATTTCAGCGCAAAAAGAAAATAAGGGAGCGAGGAGGTTCAGGCCTCGGGGCCGGGGAGAGCCTCGATAAGCTCCGCTTCCACCACGAAAACCGGGATGGCATCTTGAAGGTCGGTGCCCACCACAGGAACCTCGACGCCGGTGGCCGGTGTTAGTGTATATGCCCTAGAGGCCATTACTGTATCATACTAGTATGTATATTACTTGATGGAAGCTTGGGATATTCACGGTTGTATAGACAATCTTGCTCGATATAGTAGTGTGCTACTTGGTTTGTCTCTGCTTTAATGTGTACACGTGTGTTTATTTATTATATCACCTATACGCATTAGTAGAGCCCTTAGGATCTTTTGCTTGATTACCGGCGTTGTGATGGCGATCACACTCGTGGGGGCTGAGTAATCCACAAGCACATCCTTATACACGTCCCTAGTCGTGGGAGTATTGAGATAGGGCATCGATACTCCGGAGTAGACTAGCGTATGCGCTTCTCATCCCAGCATGGGAGACGGTCTGTCCCACAGCCGTCAGTACGTCGTACTTGAGATAGTATGCGGGTGCTCGTTAGGTTACGAGTACACTGGACAGGACTAAACGGGAACTGATGGTTGGTATTATACCTATCGTCAGTTATCAGTTCCCAGGTGACATGAGTACAGTTTAGTCCGCTGACTTGACACTGTCACTTCGCCTCAAGTGTGTTCCCACTGTTCTTTGATTACTACCCTACCACGGCTCTACTGAGTCGTGCAAACAGGTAGTAGTTGGGAGCAGTCCCGAAGCACTTGGAGGCAGTGACGGTTAGACAGGATTCGTCTCTCCCGGTATTGGGGGTTGACATCGCGCTGTGTCTAGGAGAGCCATTACACGAGTAGTCCCTGGCCAGGGCAAACGAGATATACTGGTAGGTTTCCAGTGTTATCTCAGGGTGTTCTGGGCTTCACTCCGACACGACTTGTACCGCTATTAGGGGACTGACGTTTACCGCCCCTAGGCCCGCCATGCGATGTATCAGACGAACAGACCGGACTGTGCGGAGATTGTCACATACAGGCTCAGTAGAAGTTCGGATGGGTTTACCTCATCGGCCTTCTTATCGACATCTACTTGGGGACCGTTACGTACAGCTAGTGCCGCTTGCGGTCTGTGGTTAAACCCACTGCCAGCGTAGTGTCGAGTCTTTAGAGTCCCACACAGAGAGTTTCCCTGCACTGAGCGAAACGTGTAGAGGCCGTATGGTTTTATGGCAGGGCTGTGATCACTTACGTACACTTGTGTGCGTATGGTGTTCGGGCAGGCAGTACTAGTGGGCTTTGGTTTAAGCCGGATCCTAGTATTGCACGGATGGATTTGTTTTGTCTTCTGCGCATCCGCATTCTACGGAATGCGGATGCAGGTGTGTATGCACAGTTTTCCGGAGTGATGAAAGAGGAGGTGCCTCATTAGGGTTTTGGCAGTTGGTTCGGCCAAAACCGTTATGTGGCAGGCTCATTAGGGTTTTGACAGTTGATTCGGTCAAAACCATTTTGAGGCGGACTCATTAGGGTTTTGACAGTTCGTTTGGTCAAAACCATTATGAGCCGCGGACATCATTTACTAATCCTTTTAGTGATAATTTTATAATGGCTAATTGCATTGACCATTTGACCCCGTTGACCTCTCTTGACTTTGTTGACCGGTTGACCGTGTTGACCATTGACTTTCAAGAGGGATCTACACTCTTCTTTTCTTATTCTTTTTCCTTTTGGATTATGATAATGGTCATTTCAATGTAGCCATCAAACTTTATCTTGATGGGATTAGCAATGATGTTGTTTTTGCATTATTGCAACCATGGTTACTTTTCTTTAGTTCATAATTTCTTTCTCATTCTCTCTCTTGTTTTTTCAAGTGAGAAGAAAAAGATATGACCCATGGTTGCTAGATCCTCCTTCTTCTTCCTCCTCTTGATTCATCTTTTGATCTCATGTGTTGAGAGATAAAGATCCCACAAAGACAAAACCATCCCTTTATCACTTCTACACAACCTAGGGCTTCTAGATTAGCTATCTCTTTGCCCTAGTTACCTCGGCTCGAGGTGGAGCTCGGTGTACATCTCTCGGGTGGATCGTCTTCGACTCAAGGAGGCCGCGGAGGTGACCAAAGTCCGGATCAACCATCGGAGCAAGCAAAGAGAAGAACAACAAGAAGAGAAGGAGTTCAAGTTGAGGTATAACCCCTAACCGAGTAGATAAATCTTTAGTTAGGATGCTAGTGTGTTGTTCAGTAAAGATCCGGCTTTTACGGTCCATGTTACCAAGTCCAGAAAAATTTTTGTTTTACCGTTTCCGCAACCCCGAAAGTACCGGGAGAGTTAACGTGGACCTAACAGTGGTATCATAGCCAGGCTAAACATACCCTAGCTTGTTAGCAAAGTATTTAGAATTTCGACCGGACGAAAAACCGCAAAACACCCCGGAAATTTGAAGTTTCTGCCGATTTTTAGAACTGTTCCTAAATTAAAAAATCATGCATTAAAAATCGGCTCAGGCTTTTATTAGAAAACTACGAAAATTTGATCACCCAACTCGACTAAACCGCGGCCATTTTGGCTCCGTTGGGGGTTCTCCTTCTTGCAGTTTTCTTATATGGGTATTTTGGGATTTTTACAATATGACTTTTCTGCCCAGATTTTCCAGAAAGAAAAATTAGTTTTTGGGGCTCAAAAATCCGTATTTTTGGTCGATGTTCTGTAGACTTTGGCTAATGGTTATATCTGTAATGTTATATATGTATTGAACGTCTACTAATCGCTATACGTCGATAAGTGGGGGTTATACATATCTGTGATCTGTGTTGTTGATGGTTTGTGTATATGAACTCGTTGGATTGTCGCGGATGAATAGCTGGGGTGGATGTGAGATGAGAGTTTCTTTTTCTTTCATTCATGTAATAAATTTGCAAATTGATGTAATATTATTTGTATGGCCGCACAACCGGGTCGGGGTTGTAGCCATCATTGTATAATTCTTTTTACTGTTTTTGCTCCTAGGATAGACCCATGGAGGGGGTGCACAAACTACCGAGTATCTCGAAGTGCCGAGTGGCCTACTCACGGCGTTGAGGGAGGTTGCTTCGCTTCGGGTACTTGGTGGGTAGTTTGCCGCACCCGTAGGGGTCTTGGGTGGGGTATTGGCTATTCATCACGACCGTGTAATCCGCTTTTCGTTGCAGGCTCAAACGAATCGCGGGTTCCTAGTATATCCAAAGTGTTCATCTGTGTTCTGGATTGGCTATCATTACTATATATCTATATATAATAACTATTTAGGCGTTGCTTATATTTTACAGCCGCGCTAGCCCAGCCCCCGCTCTGTCGTTAGTTAAGTAACCTAACGGGTGATGACGGGGCCCCGTGGCGAATGCGAATGGCATAAGCGTACGTCATATTTTGGTTGTTTTCTGCAATGGTAGGATTTAAATGATGGGACGCATTAAAAGAACTAATGCAAGAAAATAAACCTAAAAGACGTTGTTGGAACAATTTTCAAAAAGCTGTTATTGCAAGGACGTTCACTTTTGTTTTGCACAAAGGCATTCGGTTATGAATGCCCAGCACCTCAGTCGACGAGGCAAGGGCCGAGATCCCTTCATCGGGAGTGACCCCTTGGACAAAAGTTTGCGTCAGGGTAATAATTTCACTATAGTCGATTATTCTTGCTTTGCATCGAGGTATTCAGTTTGGAATATCCTGCACCTCATTCGACGAGGAAAGAGCCGAGATCCCTTCACAGGGAGTGACCTCTTTAGCAAAAGTTTTCGCCACTATATTTTTCAAAAGGGCAATTATATTCCTTCAACGATATCAAGTTCATTACGTTGACGGGTTTTTCGCCAAAAACCCAGCCGTAGCCCTCCGTCGTTTCGGATTAATATTATTTAGTATTCGTGCTGCGTTTGTTGACCTAGTCAAGGCGTAGTGAACGGTAGCTAAATAATATTTTTCTGTGGATTGCAAATGTGATTGGTTAGGACAGTCGTGCGGCCTTGTTGACCTAGTCAAGGGCACGTACGGGTGGGTCTAATGCAATCAGGATAATGACGGGTAGAACTTGACTAACAGTTTGTGGCTTGTTGACCTAGTCAAGGTCATGAACCGTTAGGGGCAAAAACCACATCGGGAGTTTCAAAAGTACTGAAACTTGCAGATTTAGCATACCTTCTGGAGTGTGGTGACTAGAGAGGATTCCATCTAGGTCATCACACAATGATAGTTGGATCCCGATCCCACTGATGAGTTGGATTACTCTTGGGAAATTATTTCACTTAAACGATCAATGCTATAAACCTAGTAGGTGTCTAGAAAGGTGTTAGCGGGGCTACGCCCCCAGGGAAAAGAGGTTCTTAAATTAAGGAACTTCGCGAAAGCGTTGGAAAATCTCCCTCGAAGTACCGACACTAGCCTGGCTGAAAGGTTAAGCAAGTATTGTAACGTGAATTAAAATCCCGACTAGTTCTTCTTTTAAAAGGTTTTAAGAAGAATTTGAGGAAACAGTGGGAGACATCCTGGTTAGATAAATTAATAAACCAATCTAATCTTGCAAGAGCGTACGCTGAGTGTTTCTTTTCTCTCTCTCTCCAGGTAGCAACCTTTTCACACCCTAATCAAGATAATAAAATGTATCGCTTGACCGATCCGAATTCTTATTCGAGGCTGGGGAACGTTGGTTCAGCTCTAACTTGTGACAACAGTCATAAGTATGAGCAAGGGAAAGGGGATTGTATGGATTCCCAGGATACCCAGTTGAAGAAGAAGCATGGCTTTGCATCTACTTCAGGTGTTCTTGTAATTGAGAACTGTTTTACGGTCAGCCCTACCTCCTGGGTACTTGATACCGGATCAGGATCTCATATCTGTAATTTATTGTAGGGACTGAGAAAAAGTAGGAAAGTTGCACCGGGTGATATGTCGCTCAGAGTAGCGAACGGAGCATAAGTTAATGCGGTAGCCGTCGGTGAATATCACCTTGTATTGCCAAATGGCAAGACTATGATTTTGAACGATTGCTACTATGTACCCTCCATAGTTTGCAACATCATATCAGTTTCTTTACTCGATAAAGATGGATATAACTTTGTTCTTGATAGAAATATCATGAACATTTACCTTCATAAGGTACTGATTGCAGAGGGTACACTGTGTAATGGTATCTACGTTCTAAATCAGAATACAGTTCTCAATGTACAAAACACACGCAAGAGGAAGAATTCAGATACGAATGAATCCTACTTGTGGCATTGTAGACTTGGTCATATCGGAGAGAAAAGACTGAGTAAGTTGCATAAAGATGGACTTTTGAATGCGTTCGAGTTTTCATCTTATGGAACTTGTCAGTCCTGTCTCAAAGGGAAGATGACTAAATCTCCGTTCACCGGACATAGAGAAAGAGCAGCAGAGCTCTTGGGACTCGTACATAGTGATGTATGCGGTCCGATGTCTATACATGCAAGGGATGGGTTCTCGTACTTCATCACATTCACTGACGATCTCTCTAGGTTCGGATATGTGTATCTGATGAAACACAAATCTGAAGCTTTTGAGAAATTCAAGGAATTCAGAAACGAAGTAGAGAACCAGACTGGCAAAAGTATCAAGATCCTCCGGTCTGATAGAGGAGGGGAGTACTTAAGCACGGAATTCCTAGATTACTTAAAAGAGAATGGTATTCTCTCTCAGCTTACTCCCCCTTATACACCACAGCACAACGGTGTATCGGAGAGGAGGAATCGTACCCTTCTGGATATGGTTCGCTCCATGATGAGTAATGCCGAGTTGCCTCTTTCATTTTGGGGACATGCGCTATTGACAGCAGCATATTTATTGAATGATGTTCCGTCTAAATCAGTGCCTAAGACTCCGTTCGAGATATGGAATGGAAAAAGGCCATATCTTAAAAGATTTAAGATATGGGGTTGTCCGGCTTATGTTAAAACACATAAACCGGATAAACTAGAGGCACGGTCAGTTTTATGTAAGTTTGTGGGATATCCAAAGAATGGTTATGGATATCTATTCTACCACACCGAAGAACAGAAGGTGTTTGTTGCTCAGCATGCCGTTTTCTTAGAAACGGAGTTTCTTGCAAAAGAAATTAGTGGGAGCACGGTAGAATTGGAAGAAATTCAGTGACCACAAACTGAAATTGAAAATTTGACAGAACCTCAGGATTCAATAACCACAGACGAACCTCAGCCACTCCGCAGATCTGGTAGGATTTCTCATCCGCCCGAAAGATACTACGGTTTTCTCATTGACGGGGATCGAGAGGATTGCATCTTGGAAGAAGATGATCCTACCAGTTTCAGGCAGGCCATTATCAGTAGGGACTCTGATAAGTGGCAGGAAGCAATGCAATCCGAAATGGAGTCCATGTATGCCAATAAAGTGTAGACCTTGGATATTGCTCCACCTGGGGTAAAACCCGTTGGATGCAAATGGATCTACAAAAGGAAACTTGGTGTATATGGGCAGGTGGAAACCTATAAGGCTAGACTCGTTGCAAAAGGTTTTCGTCAAAGACCTGGTTTGGACTATGACGAAACTTTTTCTCCGGTAGCTATGCTCAAATCCATTCGGATCCTACTTGCCATTGCTGCCTTCCATGACTATGAAATCTGGCAGATGGATGTTAAAACGGCTTTCCTAAATGGTTGTTTGGAAGAGTGCGTTTACATGGATCAGCCAGAAGGTTTCGTAGACAGTGGGAGCAGCGGGAAGGTGTGCAAGTTACTTAAATCCATTTATGGATTAAAGCAGGCATCGCGGAGCTGGAACATTTGTTTTGATGAGGCAATCAAGGAATTTGATTTCATCAAGAACGAAGATGAACCTTGTGTCTATAAGAAGATTGTAGGACGAACTGTCGTATTCCTAGTCTTGTACGTGGACGGCATTCTTTTGATAGGAAATGACATTCCTATGCTACAATCGGTCAAGCTATTTTTGTCACAAAGGTTCTCCATGAAGGACCTGGGTGATGCCTCGTACATTCTGGGGATCAAGATCTATAGAGATAGATCCAAGAGACTACTGGGACTTTCGCAGTCCAGGTACATAGAGACCGTACTAAAGAGATTTAGTATGGAGGGTTCCAAGCACAGTAACATACCCGCATTGCACGGAATTACCCTCTCCAAGAAGATGTCTCCTAAGACTGACGAGGAGAGGGTTCGCATGAGCACTATACCCTACGCTTCGGTGGTAGGATCTATAATGTATGCGATGCTATGTACAAGACCAGATGTAGCTTACGCGCTGAGCGCGGTAAGCCGGTATCAGTCAGACCCAGGGGAGGACCACTGGATAGCAGTGAAGAACATTCTCAAGTACCTAAAAAGGACTAAGGAGATGTTCCTGGTTTACGGTAATGGAGACCTCAGGGTCGAGTCCTTTACCGATTCAAGCTTCCAGAGTGACAAAGATGACAGCAAGTCTGTCTCGGGTTTTATGTTTACCCTCAACGGAGGGACGGTATGTTGGAGGAGTTCCAAACAGGATACCGTCGCAGACTCGACGATGGAGGCTGAATACATTGCTGCTAGCGATGCCGCAAAAGAGGCGGTCTGGATGAAGTTCATTAGTGAACTTCAGGCGGTTCCGTCCATTGTTGACCCAATACCTTTGTATTGCGATAACAATGGGGCTATAGCTTTAGCGAAGGAACCAAGGTCCCATCAGAAATCCAGGCACATCTTAAGGCGGTATCACCTGATCAGGGAGGTCATTGATCGCCAGGAGATCGAGGTGCGGAGAGTGGACACAAAGGACAACACAGTGGACCCATTCACGAAGGCCTTACCCTAGACTCAGTTCGAGCGGCTAATCGAGATGATAGGTCTTCGATACGCCAGTACATGGCCTTAGTGCAAGTGGGAGATTGTTAGTGTATATGCCGTAGAGGCCATTACTGTATCATACTAGTATGTATATTACTTGATGGAAGCTTGGGATATTCACAGTTGTATAGACAATCTTGCTCGATATAGTAGTGTGCTACTTGGTTTGTCTCTGCTTTAATGTGTACACGTGTGTTTATTTATTATATTACCTATACGCATTAGTAGAGCCCTTAGGATCTTTGCTTGATTACCGGCGTTGTGATGGCGATCACACTCGTGGGGGCTGAGTAATCCACAAGCACATCCTTATACACGTCCCTAGTCGTGGGAGTATCGAGATAGGGCATCGATACTCCGGAGTAGACTAGCGTATGCGCTTCTCATCCCAGCATGGGAGACGGTCTGTCCCACAGCCGTCAGTACGTCGTACTTGAGATAGTATGCGGGTGCTCGTTAGGTTACGAGTATACTGGACAGGACTCGTCGGGAACTGATGGTTGGTATTATACCTATCGTCAGTTATCAGTTCCCAGGTGACATGAGTACAGCTTAGTCCGCTGACTTGACACTGTCACTTCGCCTCAAGTGTGTTCCCACTGTTCTTTGATTACTACCCTACCACGGCTCTACTAGTTGGGAGCAGTCCCGAAGCACTTGGAGGCAGTGACGGTTAGACAGGATTCGTCTCTCCCGGTATTGGGGGTTGACATCGCGCTGTGTCTAGGAGAGCCATTACACGAGAGTCTCTGGCCAGGACAAACGAGATATACTGGTAGGTTTCCAGTGTTACCTCAGGGTGTTCTGGGCTTCACTCCGACACGACTTGTACCGCTATTAGGGGACTGACGTTTACCGCCCCTAGGCCCGCCATGCGATGTATCAGACGAACAGACCGGACTGTGCGGAGATTGTCACATACAGGCTCAATAGGAGTTCGGATGGGTTTACCTCATCGGCCTTCTTATCGACATCTACCTGGGGACCGTTACGTACAGCTAGTGCCGCTTGCGGTCTGTGGTTAAACCCACTGCCAGCGTAGTGTCGAGTCTTTAGAGTCCCACACAGAGAGTTTCCCTGCACTGAGCGAAACGTGTAGAGGCCGTATGGTTTTACGGCAGGGCTGCGATCACTTACGTACACTTGTGTGCGTATGGTGTTCGGGCAGGCAGTACTAGTGGGCTTTGGTTTAAGCCGGATCCTAGTATTGCACGGATGGATTTGTTTTGTCTTCTGCGCATCCGCATTCTACGGAATGCGGATGCAGGTGTGTATGCACAGTTTTCCGGAGTGATGAAGGAGGAGGTGCCTCATTAGGGTTTTGGCAGTTGGTTCGGCCAAAACCGTTATGTGGCAGGCTCATTAGGGTTTTGACAGTTGATTCGGTCAAAACCATTTTGAGGCGGACTCATTAGGGTTTTGACAGTTCGTTTGGTCAAAACCATTATGAGCCATGGACATCATTTACTAATCCTTTTAGTGATAATTTTATGATGGCTAATTGCATTGACCATTTGACCCCGTTGACCTCTCTTGACTTTGTTGACCGGTTGACCATGTTGACCATTGACTTTCAAGAGGGATCTACACTCTTCTTTTCTTTTTCTTTTTCTTTTACCTTTTGGATTATGATAATGGTCATTTCAATGTAGCCATCAAACCTTATCTTGATGGGATTAGTAATGATGTTGTTTTTGCATTATTGCAACCATGGTTACTTTTCTTTAGTTCATAATTTCTTTCTCATTCTCTCTCTTGTTTTTTCAAGTGAGAAGAAAAAGATATGAACCATGGTTGCTAGATCCTCCTTCTTCTTCCTCCTCTTGATTCATCTTTTGATCTCATGTGTTGAGAGATAAAGATCCCACAAAGACAAAACCATCCCTTTATCACTTCTACACAACCTAGGGCTTCTAGATTAGCTATCTCTTTGCCCTAGTTACCTCGGCTCGAGGTAGAGCTCGGTGTACATCTCTCGGGTGGATCGTCTTCGACTCAAGGAGGCCGCGGAGGTGACCAAAGTCCGGATCAACCATCGGAGCAAGCAAAGAGAAGAACAACAAGAAGAGAAGGAGTTCAAGTTGAGGTATAACCCCTAACCGAGTAGATAAATCTCTAGTTAGGATGCTAGTGTGTTGTTTAGTAAAGATCCGTCTTTTACGGTCCATGTTACCAAGTCCAGAAAAAAATTTGTTTTACCGTTTCCGCAACCCCGAAAGTACCGGGAGAGTTAACGTGGACCTAACAGCCGGGACGACCGACTTCTTCCCGGCGCTCCCACCAGGGGCCTCTCCCCCTGCAGCGCTTCCGGGGGCATTCCCCTGCGCCTCATCCCCGAGGGGGTACTCACCTCGGAGCTCGCCGTCAGGAAACTCCGGCATCAGGGCCTTGACAGCGTCGAGGACGTCGTGCCAAATGATAGCAGCGGCTCCAGCGAGGTCGGTGTAGTACTGGTCCGACTTCTTGTAGCTCTCCACCGCCTTCGACGCCCGGAGCTCGGCACGCCTCATTCCCTCCTTCGCCGCCTCGTTCTCCCTACGGAGGGTGTTCGCCGTCTTCTTCAGGGTGGCGACAAGCACCCTGGAATCTTCCAACTTAGCCTCGGTGGCTCGGGCGGCCTCTCGGCACTTGGCGATCTCCCGATCCCCGGCCGCCACCCGGTCTTCGAAGGCGGCGACCCTCTCCATCGCCGCTTGCAGCTCCAGCCTTAAGCTCTCCTCCCGCGAGGAGAACTTCCCCGCGGCCTGCATCGCTGGGGCAATTTCCTCGTCCTCCATGTTGACGACGAGGGCGACGTGCTGGAGGACCTCAAGAAAACAAAGGAGGGTCAAAAAGAGAAGGGGGTGCCTAATCTCATGAACAAAAATACTGAATGAAGACCCGAGTGGGGTGCGGACACTGACCTGCACGACCTCCTGGGCTATGGCCGCCATATGGGCCCGGAGGTTCCCCCGAGGGATTCTGCCCCCGGCCGACCTCTCCATCTCCGAGAGAAGACTATCAGGGACAGAAAGCCCCGAGGCACCTCAAAGCGAAGCTCCCCTTCGTCCACGGCGATCGGGGAAGCTGGAGAACGGGGCTCCGTCTCGCCTCCCACCTCCGGAGAGACGCTGGAGAGCCCGTCTCGCCTCCCACCTCCGGAGCCTGGGGCTCCTGCTCTCGAACACGTTTCCGGCTCGGCGCATGGCCGGACTCTGGGGCCCGAGGCACGCTTGGCCTCCTGGATGGAGCGGTTGCCGGTGGAGCCGGAGCCGGAGCCGACGACGGGCGAGAAGGGCCGGCGCCTACGGCTTTCTTCCCCTTCTTCTGTTCGACCAGGGCTGCCCGAAATTTGCCTAGGTCCATGGGTTCTGCATAAGAAAAAAGTACAAAGGAGTCAGCAATGCCAGAAAAAGTGAAAGAATGCACAAGTCTAAACAGGCCGCCTGAAAACTCCTAACTTACCCGCGAACTGGGCGGGGCTGAGCCCGGCCCAACTGAGGACTCGCTCAGACAGCAACATGTCAGCCCGGGGGAGGGGCTCCGACTCTGCCACCACCACCGTGTCGGGATCATTCAACCGCCTCACCTGCGGGAAGTTGGCCCTGTGTCACTGGATGGGCACAGGCCAATCCTCACCCTTGGGCGGCCTAACAAACAAAAACTTCTTCCATTCGTGAATGGAAGAAGGTACTACGACGACCCCTGACCCGACAGCACCTCCCCGGTGTTTTCTAAAAGAGATGTATACCCAACTCTGCTCGGCTCTGCGAGTGCCGGGGTGGTTTTTATAGCAGAGAAAAGAAACGAGAAGGCTCCGGCTGAAAGGGATCAGACGTAATTTCAACCGGACCAGGAACCTAAGGAGAATCCTCCAAGGGATCGGCACTAACTGGCCCAGGGCTAACTCAAAACAATTCAATGCCGCACTCACCTCGGGGGAGAAGGGCAGGCGCATCCCGGCCCAAAAGGCTTCCAGGTACAAAGCAATCTCCTTGCCCCGTACCTGGTCTGCCCTCTCCCCCTCCTCGGCCAGACGAAGCGAATAGCCGGGAGGAATGTGGAAATGAGTCCGGATGGTGGCGAGCTCATCCGCATGCTTCAGCATGGATGACGCGCCAAGAGCACCCATAACCTACGCTCTGGGGAATGCCCCCGTCGCACGACCCCAGGAAACATAACTAACCCTAACTTCCCGGGGAGACTCCGACTCAAACGAGGAAGAGGAAGAAGAAGAGGAAGCTACAGAGGACTCCCTAGATTTTTCCCGGACTATTTCTATAGACTCCTCGGTAGAAGACATCTAACTTGATCAAAGTGATGAGTTCTCAGAAGAGAAAACGCAAGGAATCCGACCTGAGGAGAAGAGCGCCGACCTAACACAACTAGGGACGATGAAATTATGGTGAGGTATGGGCCCTGATAGGGATCCCACCTCTATTTATAGCTGCCGGCGTACACATCCTACGGCTCCGATCGCCTCCCACCAAAACAACGCTTCGCAACCAACGACCGACAACATTCCACCTGTCGCACTCATATTGGGCGCGTCCTATCGGGCGCGGGAGCACCTGCGGCCCGTCTCGTCAGCCAACCAGCGCCAGACATGTAGGCTGGCGCTTCGATGAACGTACGCACAAACCGGCGCTTCCTCTTTAATGCAAGATCTCTCCCTTGATCCGCTGACATCATCAAGAAAATACAACTAGTTGCCCGGGAATACGCACCGACGATATCTTCAAATAAGAGCTTACCCCGGGTGACCGGTCAAAGCACTCTCGGCCCGACCCATAAATGGGTCGAGACGAGAGTGGGGGGCTAATGATGAGGCTTAATACTGGTGATTCCCCAGATCATGACACGTGGCAGATGACGTGTCCCGTAACAACTCCAATTTTAGTGTACAAAAATTTGTTTAAAAGTTAATGTATACTTGGGGTATTTGCATTTCCTGTGAGTACTATAAGTATTTTTTTTTGCTTTTTAATAGCAAGAAGGAGCTTGTAGCTCATTGGTAAGACCTTGCACTGCTGATCCATAGCACCAGAGTTTAAATCCCATCAGCCACATTATTTTTTATATTGATTTCTTTTAAATTTTTTAGAAGCCCAAAGGTCTACACGTGCATAACCCGTAAACCCAAAGGTCACACTAAAAACAAACGAGCCCAGAAGGTAGACCAATAGACATAGGACACGTGGCGGCGAGACCCAGCCCGACTCGGCCGAATCGGGCCGGTGCCGCCGGCCGACTCAGCGTGGATCACCGATTTCTCTTCATGACTCCTCTGCCTCTTGGTCTCCCCTTAACCTCTGTAATGTTTAAAAACCCTGCACAATTAACAGAGACTAATAAAATCCAATTAAACCATTTTAATGCATAATTTTTAATGCATTTTGTATCAAACCCTAACCCTAATTTTTACCAATAAATACCACTCCATATCACACCCTCCGACTCACAAACTCTGTCCAAACTCTCAAGAAAAATCCCTAGAACTTTTGTGTACAAGTGGAGTTAGTGAAGGGCGAAGCGCCGACGAACTTCCGACGATGATCCTAGGAGCTCCCGGTGATGAAACGACGCACCGTCACCTCCTACCACTCCCTCTTCCTCTTCTCTAATCTAAAATCCAGTAAATCCCTCCTCCTTCTTCACTTTACTATTCTAAAAACTCGTATTTCTAAAACCCGATGGAAGCGGAGTTAATCCGACTTCCGATTCGGTTTTCTTTAAAAAGTTCAACTTTTCTTAAACACAACAATACCAAACTTTCACATTATGACTATTAATCATTAACAAAACATATTGAACAAGTTTTATAGCAAAAGAATTCATATTGTAATTTTTATCGCACTTTTACAGAAAAATACCATATAGTTTAGTTTCGACATCAAAACATCATTACCCTTGCTATATTTTTAGATAGATCATGAGGTAATGACCCACCTCCTCACAACACTCATATGCAATATGGCACTATGCCTTTGGAAACATAGAATACGGGAAAATGCAATTTTAGATATAAATACCTTTTACTATTAAAACCTTTTTCTACAAGATTATGTATTTTAAATAAATCTTTGCAAAGCGCCGCTACAACCCATTTGGGGAACCCGTTCGGGATGGTGCGTATTATCGCACATTCTCGGGCTTAGTAATGCGAGATGCAGACCTCCGCAAGGAGCATTCGGTCTCGAAAGATTTAAAATACAATATTCTTTAGAAAATGTGATTTCAACTATAATTAAAACTTATATTTTTTATACATAAATATATATGTGATTAATATCAAAATATCTATTTTTAGTATTTATAATATTCCACCTTTCCAAATTCAAGAAAAACAACTCATTTACAAGAAAATACCATGCAATTCCACACAAGTTCAATACTTTATAATTAAATACCCTATATTATGAAATTAGGTTTTATTCACTAGAAATGTCACATATATAAAATCTACATCTATGAAAACTTTAAAGACGATAATAAAATACTTGAGGTGTATTTTGAAAATTATACAAAACTATTTTTACATAAAACCCTGTCAAGTTTTATAAATTACAATAAGGACCCTAGTAAACATAGGTTTAAGCGGGACCAATCTCTTGAGCCTCAGGGAACCGGAGAAGTTGGTGCTTGCCTATTTAAGGTAGACAACTTAACAAACGGTGTTATCAACACGGTAATCGTCTTTGAAAAAGACACAAATCCTGCCGTCCATGTGCAGCGGTTACCGATAAGACCAAAACCTAATTCAAGATTCAATTTCCTTTTCTAATTGTCTGACTCAGACTGAGTCTCATTATAATCAATTTGACTTGAATATGATTCAAGTACAATCTACAATATAACAATTCAATATGAATCCATCTGTTCAATCTACTCAATCTATTCAATCTATATTGACCGAACCGAACCATGGATATACATCCATCTACATGATTCTCCAGTTACATCCATTTACTGATATCATGGTTTCGGCAAGTCATCCATCTATACAATTCAATTACAAAACAATACAATACAAATAATACAATCAAGATATCGCGGGGTTTATAAGGGGTAGATTGGTACGAAAGGTGTTAGAAGTGGCATGAGACTGCAAGAATTAAGACACTTAACCTGTATTCCATTGCTGTTGTACCGTGGCATAAACAGTTCCTTGTACATTCCGTTCACTTTAGTCTCTGGTCTACTGAGACTCATCTCGTATACACTGGCCACTTCTGTACCAAGCTACAAACAACAGCATTAACACTAAATACAACATTATAACAATATAATAATATACTCACTATTATGTCTATTTCTTTCTTGTCTATATTACGTGACTTACCGAGCGATTTTTCGCTGACGACATTCTCTTTCTTCTTCTTTGGAATGTCTTCAGGTGATTCGGACCTTCCAGAGATAGAGCCCCGCACTGAAGATTTAGACCAGTTTACTGAAGATCCCTGTTCCCGTCAAAATTGTCGGCCAAGAGCTATTTGTTCCTATTTACACCGGTTTAAGTTTCGTTTACAGATATGTGTGAAATCAAACTCATTCATACACGCACATACACACATCAGAGAAAGAGCAGGTGTTAGAAAGAGAGCACTTGGTGGTCAACGACCAAAAAAAAGCATTTAATTGAATATTCTATTCTACAGGAAATAGATCACCAAATATGGGATCGAAAGTACAGAGATTCACAAAACTATGGATAAAATTATCTAACTCCTTCTCTGCCTTCTCCACCATGTCAAAGCGGCGACCTTCACGAACAGTCGCTTCCCATCGGTCAGCACCGTGCCCATCAGTGAAGGCAGACATGACGACCCGCTGAGCCCATATCTGGCTTAGCAGCTGAACAGAGCGATCCCTCAGAGCTGGGTAATTAAAAGTGCCTCGTGAAAGCACTCGATCTTGTCCTCTACGGCATCGAGTATTGCCGGAGTCATCTCCACTGGATGAGGAGAGATGTCATCGAGCACGGACAAGAAGACCATCCGAAGCCAAATGGAGCCAATGGGGAGAGGGGATCCTCTACGAGTCAAGAGCTCGTACAACACCGTATCGCATTGGTCATCCGTAAGAGCAGGGTTCACCAAGCGTGCAGCAAAATGAGGAACGATTTCCTCAATAGGCACCTCCCATGGTTGCCGGCGGGCATGTGGGTGATTACAAGCCATAGCTCTGCTCTGTTAAGATGATTCTCTGAAAGTGAGGGAGAAGAGAACCATTGATTCAAATTATAAAGGGAGACATTTAAGTCTAGGCACAGAAAATTCTGTCACGCCCCGCTTCCCAGAGTACGCTAAGATGGGCACGTGACATAGCCAACCAAGCTACCTGTGGATAGGAAAAATCCCTCCACAGTCACATTACGGCTGTAGAGATATCAAGAACAGGAAAGTAAATTAAACTATCTAGTACATGTCCATGAGCCAGAATGAATGAGTCAAGAAATAATAATATGCGGAAGCAAAAGATACAATAAAAGAAACACCTGGAAAGTAAAACTGCATACCAACAGGACTTTCACCGCTCGGTCTAACAGCGGCAATACTCCTGATCAGACTGCAACAAAGGAAGAGGATCAGGGCCATGCAAAACCCAGACGTCAGAGCGTCATAACATCAAGCAATACTATATAAACAGGGTAGCAAGACATGCAAGTATGATCATAAAGGTAAAGCAGGTGTGACAGCAATATAAATCAGGGCAGTGAAAGGTAGTGTGCAGTGAGTAATCTAAACTGGTCTATTGGGTTAACTACACTCAAGTCTTTGAAATCAATTTGATGAATCATCGATGTAACTCAATAGTATCCCATGCGTGCCCGGGATCACGGTCTATGACTCTCGGGCTGAACCCGAGACGTGCCGTAAGGCAGTAAAGGATGGTAAGTAATGACGAGTGATGTCCGTAGCATCACTCCGGGGCTGGCCTAGCCCGTAAGACTGATCAGAATAGGTATAGAACTGTCGAGTTACAAGTCAGGTTTCATCATTGATTTCCCCATACCCCCAAGTCATAAGTGTTCAAGTCAGGTATTAAGTAATCTAGAGCTAATGCCAACACAGGATTAGGCAGGTACAGGTTTTTCTGGATAGACAACAGGAAACGTCCGTAAGGACAACAGGTCAGGTTTGTTGGCATTAGTCACAAGATCAGGTAACAGGTATAGCCATGGTACATCAGGTCAAGTCAGGTAGTATATATATGTGTCATGTCATGTCAAGAGTCGCACGGTACCATGTCGTGTCAAGTAATAGGTATAACAAGTCATATCAGGGTGTACAAGATGTCGTGTGGGTGCTCATAATCAAACTAGCATAAGCATAGGTATATATAAACAAGCATGGGTACTAATGAAACAAATAGAATGAAACATGGTGATGATATATGCAAGGGTACAGATTAAAGCATGGGGATGCACAGTTATAGATTAGAGTTAGGGTTGTGGTTCCAACATTAAGTATCATACACTTAAACAAATATAGATTGTTAAAATCTCGTTATTATGGGTTAAAAGATCTAAGGATGCAAATATATCTAAACAGGTTAAAGATGCACACGGGTGTCCAATAGAGTAAAACTATAAAAGGGTACCATAGACTATGTAAATAGTTATTATGCGATTTAAAATACAGATGTGGTTACTAGGTATAGTAAACTAAAATGCAACGGGTATGTTTCAAGTTCTGAATCTAAAAGATATAAACGGAACATCGAAACGGAGAAAATGGAACAAGTGGTGCTATAAGTAATCTAAAGTTTTACTATGCAGTTTAATAGGTATAAAAGTATTATAGATAGCATGTAGCAAGTTTTCACTTGCCTTGATCGGATCACGAAGCGGTATACGGAACGTCACGCGTCGGCGGAAAAAATCGCGACGCGCGCACGGTACACGGAACGGATCCAAACAACGTACAAGGGGATCACACGGGTCAGGTATGCTCGCTGGGTCGTCGGAATCGTCGACGTCGTCATGGATCTGGCGAACTCTGGTACAACATATTACGCAAGATCTCGGTTGTCATAATTAGTATTTGGGCATCTTTGTTGATCGCAGAATCTCCAGTTAAAAGGCCAACATTATTTTCACCAAATGTTTTCTATCACAAATGCGTCTACTGAAATTCCCGAAATTTTTGATTTGATAAAGCCTTCAAAGGGGTCGTGTAAAGGAGTCACCTTCCTTTGGCAACAGTAGCTATAGCTGCAGCCTCTGCAATTAGCGTTTTTCCACTGCTTGTTGGTGCAGAGACAACAACTGATGAACCTCCCAGAAATGATTGAATTGCCCAGCGCTGAAATTTATCGATGGGGAAGTCATAAATGTAGGCAAACTCCTGGTAATCGATGATGCCCTCACCAAGCTCCCTGGCTTGAGCAAGAAGCCTCTCCACTCTCTGCCACCTATCCTCCTCCGCCTCTTTAACCTCAATCGACGTCTGAGGATCGGGAAACTCCTCGTCTCCACTCTCCTCCTCGTCCTCTTCAGAGGCTGCTGCCGCCAGCAGCGGGTCGTCGTACCCCTCGGCTGCGACTTCATGATCTTCTTCGTCGTCGAAGTCATCGTCTTCTTCTTCGTCGTCGTCGCTGAGATTTTTCCGCTGCTGGTGGTGGTTGTTGATGGGTTGAAGGGAGAAGAGAATCGGCGTTGGTGAAGGTGGTTGCGGCTTCAAGGAAGAAGAGCTCGGGTGTGGGGTTTGGCTGGGTGTCGGTGAGGAGATGGAGGAAGCGAGGTCGAGAACGGCGTCGTCGGCGTTAGGGCGACGGCGAGGTGGAGGCAGCGGCTGGGTTTATGTGGTGATGGGTTTTGTGTAAAAGAAAGAAGAAGAATTATTATATAGAGGGGAGAGAGAAAGTATATACGAGAGGAGGGAGAGAGAGGGATTCTGAGTGAGAGAGGGAGAGAGGAGAGAGATCGAGAGGTGAGAGAGGGAGATGTGAATAGTGCGGAGAGAGAAATTTGTTGGGTAGCGGGGAGAGAGAAAGAGAGAATAGAGAGAAGGGAGAGAGAAAGAGAAGGGAAGAGAGAGAGAATGCGAGAGAGAGGGTGAGATCAGTTGTGAAAAAGGATTTGATGGGTAAAAATGTAAACGAAAATAATATACACAGAGAGAGAGAGAGAGGTGAGATCAGTTAAGAATATATAAAAAATATATTAGTTATAATAAAATATAAATAGTAAATTTATATTTTATAGTAATAGTTATAATTTATTAGAATATAATATTAGGCCGTTTTGAGATTTTGGCAAATACAAACCTACTCCAAAACATGCCCGGGTCGGGTCCAAAAATTCAGATTTAAAATATTAAAAATATATGTGACTTCCAAATTTCAAAATGAATGCCCAGTTAAAGAAAATGCATACCCCCAAGAACGGATGCACGTACGTGCGCATAGTCATCCAAACACGTCCGTTTCACTGGACGGGACGAGGACAAGATGCGCGGATGCTACCACGGGGTTAAGAGTATCATGCAGGCCATGAAATGTAATTTTAAAAATATTTTCTGTGACTTAAAGTTATATGATAAAACATGCGATGTCAGATGAAATGCCAATATGCAGTTTATACTAGATGCACGTATCAATGCAACAAGCCAGGATAACCTATAAATATAAATCAATCAAGTTCAAGCAAGCGGATCGGGTCGAATGCAATGTAAAATGTAAACTGCCATTCGCACCCAAACACGATAAATCAAGAATTATTACGAATAAGAAATACGAGAACTGGAATTGGTATAAATGAACTCGGGTGTTACAAATTCTGTGCATGATGGAACTGTTTCCAAGCTCTGTTAAGAGAAGGCATTGGGAAAGAGAAGTCTGGCTCAGGAAAAGCGAAGAAAAGGGTGAAAAGGCACCTTCAGTAATGAGGCAGCGCCTCACGTGCAAAGCACGAGAGCGCTGGCGCCAAGAGCGTCGGCGCTAAGAGTCAATGACTCTGAGGCAGCGCTCACGTGCAAAGCACGAGAGCGCTGGCGCCAAGAGCGCCAGCGCTAAAGACTCCGAGGCAGTGCCTCACGTGCAAAGCACGAAAGCGCTAGCGCTAAGAGTCAAAAGACTCTGAGGCAACACATCACATGCAAAGCACGAGAGCGCCAACGCTAAAGAGTCAAAGACTCTGAGGCAGCGCCTCACATACAAAGCACGAGAGCGCTGAGAGCGTCGGCGCTAAAGAGTCAAAGACTCCGAGGCTGGGCATCACGTGCAAAGCACGAGAGTGCTGAGTGCCAAGCGCTAAGAGTCAAAGACTCTGTAAAAACGCATCACGTGCAAAGCACGATAGCGCTGGTGCCAGAACTAAATGTTCTCCACCGTTGGATCAAAGATCCAATGAAGATGAAAAATCATCAAAATTCAGAATCAAATTCTGCTGAGGAAATATTCCTCGGATCTTCCTAAACAGGAAAGATTGCCCTCTGTAAAACAGCGCACTGTTGGATCAAAGATCCAATGGTGATTAATAAAATCACCAAGATTACAGAATAATCTCTGTTTGGGAAAATATTTTCCAATCTTGTTAATAACAAGAGAAAAATCTTCTGTAAAACAGAAGCCATAGGATCAAAGATCCAACGGGGGATAAAATCCCCAAATCAATCAGAGATCTTTCAATAAAAGATCTCTTTAACCAAATTAATAAACTTGCCTCCACTATATAAAGGACCCATGACTTCAAGTTTGAGGCATCAGAGGATCGAGATCATTAGCACAGAAGAACCCCCCCTAAGTTTGAAGTTCTTAAAAAAGAAAAAGAGAAGAGCAAGCTTTAAGAAGAAGATATTTTCTTCAAGGTAAATAAGAAGAAGTGAGATAATAAACTTCTGAATTTTTTAGAGTTTTACTCTCCCGTCAGAAGAACTTAGTTCTTTTTTTAGATCACGGATCTATAAGACCAAGTCTTTCATAAAAAACAGAAGAGATCAAAGCATCTCTTTATAAAAAGAAGAACTCGGTTCTTAGATTCATGAGACAAAGTCTCTTATAAACCGAGAATTTAATCCTCAGAGCACAGAGCTAATCAGAACTGCCAAAGAAGCGCCTTAGCGCTCCAATTTAAAAGAAACGCCTTAGCGCTCCAAGTCTGGCGCTCAGCGCCAAGCACGCCACGTACTCCTCACGTGGGCGCTATTATAAAGGAAGTGCTCCAGCGCTCCAAATCTGGCGCCAAGCGCTCCACGTGCTCCCAACATGGACGCTATTTCAGAAGAAGCGCCTTAGCGTTCCAAGTCTGGCGCTCAGCGCCAAGCGCGCCACGTGCTCCTCACGTGGGCACTATTCTAAAGGAAGCGCTTTAGCGCTCCAGTGCTCCAAATCTGGCGCTCAGCGCCAAGCGCTCCACGTGCTCCTTACGTGGGCGCTATTTTAAAAGAAGCGCCTTAGCGCTCAGCACCAAGCGAGCCACGTTCTCCTCATGTGGGCGCTATTCTAAAAGAAACGCTTCAGCGCTCTGTACATAAAGCGCTCTGTATATAAAGGCTCTGTACATAAAGCGCTCTGCGCCATAAAGAGTGTTCAACACTCAATAAAAGACAGAAAGAAAGAGGGGTGTCAAAACCCAATTTAATGCTCAGCATTATTGAACCAAAAGGGACCGAGCCCGAACAAATGTTCAAACACCCAAACAAATGCTCAACATTTTAATCAAAACTGTGTGAGCTGATCCCAAGTTGACCATAAGTTCCTAACACAGACCAACTGAGCCAATGTGTTTACAATTTCCCTGATTGGTCTTGGTCCCAAACTTGACTACAGATCTCCCAAACAACATTGGTTCAAGGGTACATCTCTTCATTCCTCTGATATGTGTCGTTATAATTCTTCAACGTCTTCAGAGAGGTGGCGGGTCCCGACAACCAGACATTTCTTGGACTATGATGTCCTTAAACTTATGGACCGCAACGTCCCTAAACTAAACCCCACAGACTATGATGTCTTTAAATTCCATGGACTACGACGTCCTTAAACTTATGGACCGCAACGTCCCTAAACTAAAACGATAGAGTCCAAATACTTTTTCGTTGGATCTAAATGATCCCAAAATCCTGTTGAGTAGATCTTAGTCTAAAATTAGACTAACGTATCCTCAACAAACGTTTGAGTTGACCTGAGTCTAAAATAAGACCAACGATTCTTAAACCAACCCAAATCTAAGAAAATACAGATTTTGACAAATCCACGCCCTACGGGCGACGACGTACATTAGTCTCCGTATACAATCCACGGGCAACCAAAAATAAAACAAACACATACGACACGAAGTGACCATCTGGAGAAGGAGAAAGTGGTTACCTCTATGCGGTAGCGTAATTAACTGCAGGGACTTGCGCCTGCAGGGAAGAACGTCCCCACAATAAAAAAAAAAACTCGTACACGAGGAGGAATCTGACGAAGTCCGCTACAACGGCCGCATCTGTCTAAACCTCCGATACACGGTGCCATAAATCAACTTTGCATCTTCGGAGAGATGGACGGATAAAACCAAATAGCAACTTCCCCCCAAAATTCAGGCTGGACGTCCCAACGTCCCGTTCGCGTCTTTCGGCGGCGAACAGATTCTGGCACGCCCGGTGGGACCTTTTCCTCTTTCCACTCCACACTTCATGTGTTATGTTCGCGAACAAATCGCGGTTTGATATGGTTGCCCCTGGATTCGAGGTACTAAGATTTGGTGTCTTGCTCCCGTGCAGAGAAAATGGTTTCCAACTGCAACAACAACTCCCACTCCGTCCTTGCAGGAGTAGTAACCTACGGGCCCCAAGCGGCCTCCATCTTCGCCATGCCAGTGGAACAGGTGACTCAGGCCACCACTGGACTGTTCTTTGGGACCATGATCCCACTGGCAAGCTTCAGCGTCCCAATGCCGTCACAGGAAGCTCCGAAGAAGTCGGTCTTCGATCGGCTTACAACTACCACGGCCCCTCTCAACGGGTCGTCAAAGTCCAACACCTCGGTCTTTAACAGACTAGGCCAAAGCTCAAGTGGGTCCATGAAGAAGCCTACAATACCTAAACGAGTCATCCCGAAGCTGATAGTCATTCCAACTCCGACGAACGAAGTAGTCAAAAGGGATTCTCCTGCTAAGGGATCAGTTTTTGCGAGACTGGCCATCCTAATTCCTGCTTCGGGTGAGGTCATCCAAACTACTTCGCCTGCCCAAAGGTCAGTCTTCAACAGGTTGGACGTTTCTTCTCAGCGGACGTCAGTCTTTGATAGGCTGGCACCAACAGCAACCCTTCACCAGAACAGGGTGCATGATGAAGCCACCCTCGTAACTGAGCCAGTACCGTCTGCACGACATGCTCGACGTCGCCACTGGCGCTTAACGAGGAAAGCTGGCGGCAGTTCCCCTTCCGGACTTACCCTGCCAGCTCCAATGGTGGAAATTGATGCTGCTGTTCCAACTGGGAACAGCTTTGAACCACTCAAGAGGGCGCGCAAGATCTCTCCAACCGCTACACTGAAGAAGACTCGTCCACCTGTGGAGAACGTTACAAAGCCGAAGTCAGAACAACCTCCTCAGCGGCTGTCTTCCAAAATCCACAGGGTCTGGCAAAGAGTCCAAGACTCTGTAATTAACCAAGACTACTCCCACCGACAGAAGAAGATGAAGGTTCGGCAAGAAAAGGACCACACTGTCGTACCACAGAAGGTATCGTCTACATGGGTGCCCGCTGCGACGGCCCCCTCAATTTCGACCGCCCATAAAAGGAGAAGGCCGGAGAAGATCCCTATGTCTGCGACAAATCTCAAGGGCGCTGAATCCAAACGCCCCAATCCTGGGGGCATAATAGTGCACACCATTTACATGGCATCCGGAAAAGATGATAGTCGTATCTCCATGGGTCATCGACCACTCACACGGTCTGTGACAAAGGCTCAGGAGCAACAACAACAAAAGCTCCAAGAGATGCTAAAGAAGATGGCCGCACTCACTGGGCCAAAGGAAAGCCCGGAAATATCGTCGGAGCAGTGTCAGGAACAGGAAACCAATACCGAATTCCTCCGCAGAATCCTCGAGATGAAAGACAAAGAGGCCGCGGAACAAGCGGCCAACATAAAACAAATGGCGCTTTTGTTCCAAGATATGGTGGGCATGATGATCCAGCCAGACCCTCTAGCCGAAAATCCTCCAATAATAATTGAAGACGATAGAGGGGAGACATCAAACCCTCTTCCGGCCTTTTCAGCCGCCGAGGAGGAAACAATCTCGAAAGTTGCGCTCGATGATTAAATAGCTCAATAGATACGAGCTCATCAAGCGAACGAAGCCGCTGGCCAAGTCGTCAGAACTGGGCGACCATATCCAAGCCTGTACGATCAGATTAAGTACCCTCCAGGATACACGATTCCTAAGTTCCACGTATACAAAGGGACAGGAAATCCCCGTCAACATGTCGCTCAGTTCAAGGCTCTGTGTGGCAACACTGGAGGCGACGATAAGCTACTGCTTCGCCAATTCGTCGGCAGTTTGGCGGAGACGGCGTTCGAATGGTATTCAGAACTTCTCAACGACTCCGTCAAAACTTTTATGGAGATGGAATTGCTATTCACCCAGCGTTTCGCAAGTGCCAGCGAATACACCCCAATCACGGCATTGATCATTGCCAGGCGAAACATGGGTTCAGTATGCGATACGGTGGCGGAACCTATGGTCGAAGTGCGAACAATGCATAGAAGAGGCTCCTACAGTGGGCATGTTTGTGGGAACCCTCAATCCGCAGGCGACCATATCTCAATTCATGATGTTCTTCAAGCCTTAATTGACAAGCTGGCCCAAATGGACCAGAACACCTTCCAGGTCTTAATTGACAAGCTGGCCCAAATGGACCAGATAGGCATAGGCCATCCTCTTCAAAGTCGGAGCCACGGTGTAACAACCCTAAACTTCCTGTACAACTATCTGTACAATTTTTCAAAAATTACAGAAAGGTGTACTTTTGCCTAAGCACAAGATATAAGATTGTTTTGCTTTTTAATAGCAAGAAGGAGCTTGTAACTCATTGGTAATACCTTGCACTGTTGAACCAAGCCATCAGAGTTCAAATCCCATACCCCACATTATTTTTAATATTGTTTTATTTTAGAATTTTTAGAATACCAAGGGTTTACACGTGCATATCTCACAAAAACCCCCACTAGACCCTATAAACAAATTGCACCAGTGAGATAACCAACCGACGGGGGACCTTCCGACCGCCTGACTCGGCCAGACTCGGCCGAATCGGCCGGCGGACCGGCCGACTCGGGCCCCGCCGCCGGCCGAACTCGGCCGGATCACCGAGTCATCAACATGAAACTTTTGGATTTTCACCTCCCCACCCCTGTACACTTTATTCTTCAGACGAGTAACAGAGACCCCTTTAAAACCCTAATTACTCCATTTTATTACATTTTATTACATTTTATTATATTTTATCATATTTTTGCAAATAAACCTTTCACATACCCTAACCCTAGCCTTACCCTATAAATACAATCCCTACACACACACCCTTCACTCCAAAATTCTCAAGAAATTTCCTAGAACCTTAGTGTACTTTTGAAGTAGCGAAGGGCGAAACTCCGACGATTTTTCCGGCGACAACCTTAGGAGTTCCCGGCGACGAAACGACGCACCGGCGCCTCCTCCCATTCTCTCTTCCTCTCTTCTAATATCTAAGCCCGTAAGTCCCCCCTCCCTCTTCTCTAATCTTGTTCTAAAATACGAAATTTCAAAACCCGACGGAATCGGAGTTAAACCGATTTCTGATTCGGTTCTTCCTAAAAATCCAACATTTTCTTAAATACAATCACACAAAACCCTTACATGTTGACTATTAATCATTAATAAACATGTTGAACAAGTTTCATGACAATCTAATTCATTTTGTAACTTTTATCGTATTTTTTTACTAAAATACCATGTAGTTTCATTTCGACTTTAAAACAACCTAAATATTGCTATACCTTTAAGTAGATCACGAGGTAATGACCTACCTCCTCAAAACACTCATATGCAACATAGCACAATACCTTTCGGGAACATAGAATACGGGAAAACGAAACTTTACATATAAATACCTTTACTAATAAAACCGTTTTCTAAAAAGATTAAGTATTTTACAAATCTTTGCGAAGCGCCGCTACAACCCATTTTAGGGAACTCGACTGGGATGGTGCGGATTATCGCACATCCATGGGCTTAGTAGTGCGAGATGCAGACCTCCGCAATGAGCATTCGGTCTCGAAAGATTTAAAATACAAATGTCTTAAGAAAAATGAGATTTCTAGAAATATAATATATATTAAAATTATTTTTATATAAATATGTATATATGTATCATTAAAATATCTATTTTGTAATAATATAAATATTCCAACTTTTTCTAAAAATCACAAGAATCACTTTACATTAAAATACAATAAATTCCATACAAGTTCAATGTTACAATTAAATACCATGTATTATGAAAATTAGGTTATTTTCATTAGAAATATCACAAATATAAAATCTACATCTATGACAACTCTAAAAACGATAAATAAATACTTGGGGTGTATCTTGAAAACTATACAAAGTATTTTTACATAAAACCCCTCAAGTTCTATAAATTACCCTAAGGACCCTAGTAAATATAGGTTTAAGCGGGACCAATCTCTTAAGCCTCAGGAAGCCGGAGAAGTGGGTCCTTGCCTATTTAAGGTAGACAACTTAACAACGGTGTTATCAACATGGTAATCGTCTTTGAAAAAGACACAAATCCTGTCGTCCATGTGCAGCGGTTACCGATAACATCAAAACAATCAGGAATTCAATTTCTTTTCTAATTGTCCTGACTCAGACTGAGTCCCTTCTTAATAATCTGACTTGAATTTTATTCAAGTATCCAAACTACAATTCAACATGAATCCATGAATCCATATATTCATCAATCTATACAACTTGACTGAACCGAACCATGGATATACTTCCATTTACATAATCTCCAGTTACTTCCATTTATATGATTCTTCAGTTACATTCATTTACTGATATCATGGTTTTGGCAAGTCATCTATACAATTCAATTTTCAAGATAATACAATACCATCAGTACAATCATTACTATCAATACAAAAAATACACGGGGTATTAGGTTAGTTCATGCGTGAATCCAACAGAATCTCAAGAGTCCCCCTAGATCATGAATCCATGTCTACTAACACAAGCAAGTAATCATGAGGGCCCGTGTTTCCATGCTCCTGGATTGTGTCCTGTTGAGTTTGGAATATTTCGACAACGGTCGAAGTCCCGCTACTAACATTTGATTCGGGCCCGTGGTTCCCTACCCCTGGATTGGAGCCTGTTGGGTTTGAGAACACTCTTGAGATTGGTTGACATTCACCCTTGAACTTACGATAACAACAGCATTAATACTAAATACAACAGTATAACAATATAATAAAACTTTAAAAGCTATCTTCTCTCTATTCTATTCTCCTTTATCTTTGGGATTTACCGAGCGATTGTTCGCTGACGACATTCCTTTTCTTTCTTCTTTGGAATGTTGTCAGGTGATCTGGATACTCAGGAGATCGAGCCTACTAGCGAGGACTTGGACCAGCTTGCATACGATCCGGAGCTCTAGCTACATTGGACACTTTTATTTCAGTACTTTTCTTTTCTGTTATGCCATTGTTAGGCATTGCTTTCATTCAGTTGTATTTGCTTTTCCATGTATTGTACAAAAAGAATGTTAATAAATAAAGTTGTTGTTTCACTACATTTGTCTCTTGTGTACATTTCTTTTATATTGCTTAGATACGCTTAGCGTATTTACTTCAGAGTAAATACGTAGCGGCCTCGTCGTGTCCCCTTCGCTGTATACCGGGAAGCGGGGCGTGACGGGTTTTGTTGGTGGCCCATGCAGGTCCGAGCTGTATGAAATCCTACCATGCAGTTCTGTTCTGCGTGAACAACTTAAGCAATATAACACAAGAACCAGCAACTAAAACATTCTTTACAATTCATCTTCCTTGAATCTTCCAATTTCATATATCTTGAATCTGTCGTAACCCAAAATTCCCTCCTCTCTTTTACAATTTTACCAAAACCATTCGCATTCTTTCATTCCTTTACATATTTTTCATACACTACCAATAATTCTATCACCAAACTTTCCTTGAATCTGTTACACTTTTCTTTTACAAATTTCGAGGACAAAATTTTTATAAGGAGGGTAGAATGTAACAACCCTAAACTTCCTGTACAACTTTCTGTACAATTTTTCAAAAATTACAGAAAGGAGTACTTTTGCCTGAGCACAAGATATAAGTTTGTTTTGCTTTTTAATAGTAAGAAGGAGCTTGTAGCTCATTGGTAATACCTTGCACTGCTGAACCAAGCCACCAGAGTTCAAATCCCATACCCCACATTATTTTTAATATTGTTTTATTTAGAATTTTTAGAATACCAAGGGTTTACACATGCATATCTCACAAAAACCCTACTACACCCTGTAAACTAACTACACCAGTAGGATAACCAACCGACGGGGGACCTTCCGACCGCCTGACTCGGCCGAATCGGCCGGCGAACCGGCCGACTAGGGCCGCTGCCGCCGACCGAACTCGGCCGGACCGCCGAGTCATCAACATGAAACTTTTGGCTTTTCACCCCCCCTGCACCCCTGTACACTTTATTTCTTCATACCAGTAACAGAGACCCCTTTAAAACCCTAATTACTCCATTTTATTATATTTTATCACATTTTTTCAATTAAACCTTTCCCCTGCCCTAACCCTAGCCTTACCCTATAAATACAACCCCTACACACACACCCCTCACTCCAAAATTCTGAGCAAAACTCTCGAGAAATTTCCTAGAACATTAGTGTACTTTTGAAGTAGCGAAGGGCGAAGCTCCAACGATTTTTCCGGCGAAAACCCTAGGAGTTCCCGGCGACGAAACGACGCACCGGCGCCTCCTCCCGTTCTCTCTTCCTCTCTTCTAATATCTAAGCCCATAAGTCCCCCCTCCCTCTTCTTTAATCTTTGTTCTAAAATACAAAATTTCAAAACCCGACGGAATCGGAGTTAAACCGATTTCCGATTCGGTTCTTCCTAAAAATCCAACATTTTCTTAAATACAATCACACAAAACCCTTACATGTTGACTATTAATCATTAATAAACATGTTGAACAAGTTTTATGACAATCTAATTCATTTTGTAACTCTTATCGTATTTTTTCACTAAAATACCATGTAGTTTCATTTCGACTTTAAAACAACCTTAATATTGATATACCTTTAAGTAGATCACGAGGTAATGACCTATCTCCTCACAACACTCATCTGCAACATAGCACAATACCTTTCGGGAATATAGAATACGGGAAAATGAAACTTTACATATAAATACCTTTATTAATAAAACCGTTTTCTAAAAAGATTAAGTACTTTACAAATCTTTGTAAAGCGCCGCTACAACCCATTTTAGGGAATCCGGCTGGGATGGTGCGGATTATCGCACATCCCTGGGCTTAGTAGTGCGAGATGCAGACCTCCGCAAGGAGCATTCGGTCTCGAAAGATTTAAATACAAATATCTTAAGAAAAATGATATTTCTAAAAATATAATATATATTAAAATTATTTTTATATAAATATGTATATATGTATCATTAAAATATCTATTTTGTAATAATATAAATATTCTAACTTTTTCTATAAATCACAAGAATCACTTTACATTAAAATACCATGAATTCCATACAAGTTCAATGTTATAATTAAATACCGTGTATTATGAAAAATATGTTATTTTCACTAGAAATATCACAAATATAAAATCTACATCTATGACAACTCTAAAGACGATAAATAAATACTTGGGGTGTATCTTGAAAACTATACAAAGTATTTTTACCTAAAACCCCCGCAAGTTCTATAAATTACCCTAAGGACCCTAGTAAATATAGATTTAAGCGGGACCAATCTCTTGAGCCTCAGGGTGCCGGAGAAGTGGGTGCTTGCCTATTAAAGGTAGACAACTTAACAACGGTGTTATCAACATGGTAATCGTTTTTGAAAAAGACACAAATCCTGCCGCCCATATGCAGCGGTTACCGATAACATCAAAACAATCAGGACTTCAATTTCTTTTCTAATTTTTCTGACTCAGACTGAGCCCTTCTTAATAATCTAACTTGAATATGATTCAATTATCCAAACTATAATTCAACATGAATCCATGAATCCATATATTCATCAATCTATACAACTTGACCGAACCGAACCATGGATATACTTCCATTTACATGATTCTCCAGTTACACTCATTTACTGATATCATGGTTTCGGCAAGTCATCTATACAATTCAATTTTCAAGATAATACAATACCATCAGTACAATCATTACTATCAATATAAAAAATACACGGGGTATTGGGGTAGTTCATGCGTGAATCCAACAGAATCTCAAGAGTCCCCCAGATCATGAATCCATGTCTACTAACACAAGCAAGCAATCATGAGGGCCCATGTTTCCATGCTCCTAGATTGTGGCCTGTTGTGTTTGGAATGCTTCGACGACGGTCGAAATCCCGCTACTAACATTTGATTCGGGCCCGTGGTTCCCTACCCCTGGATTGGAGCCTGTTGGGTTTGAGAACACTCTTGAGATTAGTTGGCATTCACCCTTGAACTTACGATAACAACATCATTAATACTAAATACAACAGTATAACAATATAATACAACTTTAAAAGCTATCTTCTCTCTATTCTATTTCTCCCTTATCTTTGGGACTTACCGAGCGATTGTTCGCTGACGACAATCATTTTCTTTCTTCTTTGGAATGTTGTTAGGTGATCTGGACACTCAGGAGATCGAGCCTACTAGCGAGGACTTGGACCAGCTTGCATACGATCCGGAGCTCTAGCTACATTGTACACTTTTATTTCAGTACTTTTCTTTTCTGTTATGCCATTATTAGGCATTGCTTTCATTCAGTTGTATTTACTTTTCCATGTATTGTACAAAAAGAATGTTGATAAATAAAGTTGTCGTATCACTACATTTGTCTCTTATGTACATTTCTTTTATATTGCTTAGATACGCTTAGCGTATTTACTTCAGAGTAAATACGTAGCGGCCTCGTTGTGTCCCCTTCGCTGTATACCGGGAAGCGGGGCGTGACACGCAGAATGAAAAAGGGAAAGGGAAAGCGACCTTCGTCACCAATGCTCAGCAACAGCCGACTGGTCCAAAACCAGCTGATTGCCAAAACGATAGACAAAGATTCCTCAACGAAAAGTTAAGACGTCCCTACTCATTTCCGCGGGAGAAAACAAAGAGACTGTTCGAACTGGCGATACGCAACAGGCTCATCAATCTGCCGGATCCGAGACATCCATTGCAGCCCAGTGATGTCAATAATCCCAATTACTTCCCCTATCACCGAGTAGTAGGCCATCCAATCGAAGATTGCTTCGTCTTCAAAGGCTGGATTGAGGACCAATACCAACAGGGCAAATTCGCATTGTCCGAGAATTGGAAAGTAAGCCCGCCCCAGCTGCACGCTCTTAAAAAGGTGGACACACCAGGGGCATCGTGCTCTTTTATAGAAGAAGCTCCATGGGAGGTCGAGCTTTCAGTCAAAACAAAAAGAATGCTGAAGGATCTCCAAACATGCCCGGCGATCAGGTGGAGAAGCCCGCTAGAACCTGAGATCATTGAGTGAATGCTGAAACTGCGCTCGAAGCCAAGAATTGGTAGCAATGGTCAAAACACCCAGGCCCAACCTTCAAAGTCTTAGAAGAAGAAGAAGAAGACCAAAAAGCCCGTGAAGCCTGATGACAAGCGCACAGACCTGCAAAAACATATTGACGCGCTGGAGGAATACAACCAAAAGGCGCGAACCCCGATCACACTCCAATAATTTCTCAACAATATCCTTGAGAGCGGAGATAACGACAATAACGACGGAGATGACTCGTCAGAAGAATCTGAGGATTATGTGGCAAGTTTCCATATGATCTCTCATTCGGCACTAACTAACGAAGAAGCTCACTTGGCATTAGAAGACAGCATAAAGGAGCTGAGGGCAGGATCGAAGCCAAAACCCTCGGAACCGTCTGACGAGATGATCGACCTACTGCTGAACGAAGCCCGTCAGAAGAGAAAGGATGATCAAGAACGCGAAATGGCCATATTCGAAAAGGCCAGGAGTCGGCGTCAATTTGAAGAAATCATAGGTCACGAAACACTCCAACCAGATCAAAGCACATCTGTGGAAGACAAAAACAAACTTAAGACGAGGAAACGGTTCGCTAAAGCCTTATCCATGGGAATGAAGCTGCCACTTTTCAAAGGGAATACTCCCGGCAGTATGCACCCTGAAAAAGCGGATGTACATCCCACCTATTTCTTATACCATCAGAGGATTGCGCATCCTACCGAAGAATGCACGACCTTTAAAAAATGGTGGCAAGGGTATGTCGGTCACAGGCAACACTTCAAGAGGATGAAGCGTGAAGTTCGTCGATAGCGAAAAAGTACGACAGACGAACGTGGAAGAGCTGCCGACAACTGTCACATGGTTGATAGCAAGGGATCGCAAGTTCTCACCTTCGGGAGCGATTCTAAAGAAGAAATGGCTCTCGGCCCTCTCTTCAAAGAATCCACCTCAGGAAAAAAGGAAGAAATGAAGAGCTGTGAGAATATTCAGTTGCGAAATCGTACGCTGCCCGAAAAGAATCTCGGACCCACAAATAAGGGATCGAATAAGAAAGATAAGGGGAAGGGAAAAGTCCCCGAGGATATCACCCTCGATGACCCAGTCGTCGAAGAGCTCGAAGCCAAGGACCCACCCAAGAAAAACAAGGTGGATTACAATGTTCTGGCACACCTGAGAAAGATACCCTCACAGCTAAGAATTCTCGATGCCCTTCTGTTGTATAAAGAGACGAGAGATTCTCTGATCAAGGCACTATAAGAGCCCGAACAGTTTCAAGCTTTCCTTACCGAAGAAAAGATGAAGGAAAAGCTGGAAGAAGTGCACACTGCTGACGTTACTTTCGGTGATGAAGACCTCCTCCTCGGGACGTGTGAGCACAACCGTCCCCTATATGTCATTGGATACTGCCACGACATCAAGATAGGGAAGATCTTAGTTGATAACGGATCCTCTGTCAACCTCCTAAATGTGAGGGTGTTAAAAGAAATCTGCATGAGCGTCTAGTACCTCGCTCGGGATAAAATCACCATCTCCGGGTTCGACTCCCAGTCATCACGGACGCTCGGGTCTTTGATATTGACGTTACGCTTTGGGCTGCTCATCACTGACATCAAGTTTCATGTCATTGATGCCAAGACTTGCTACAACGCTTTGCTCGGCAGACCTTGGTTACACGAATACAATATCATCCCTTCTACACAACATTAGTGTATGAAGTACTTCAAAGATGGTCTCGAGTATACCGTGACAGGGGAGCTGAACCCATTCTCCGTGAATGAAGTCCGAAAGTACGAAGATGCAAAGTATTTCTTACTAGACTTTGAAGACACGGAAAGATGCCATAAGCCGGAGAATAAGCAAAAAGCTATCACCACTACTCCGGTCTTCGGAAGCGATACCGAAGAGGAAGAAGATATAGTCTATTCGGGGCTGCTCCAATACAACAAGCCCGGACCATCTACCCAGATGTTGATCTTCGGAAGCGACTCTGAAGATGAGGTCAATGCAGTATTTTCTGTTCGGCCATCAATACGAGCCTTCACCGGCGATGAACAGAGTTTGCAAATCGCCATGGTTCTGCAAAATCATTACAAAGATCTCGACGCACTTGATACCTATAGTGTGCAAGAACCGCAGACGTTCTACGTCCCTCCCAGGCGAAAAGATGAAAAGGCGATCCTCTTTTATCGATCCGCGGAAACCAAAGTGGAGAAAGAAATCTAGCATGGTACCGATTCTACGCTTGATAGGCTCCAGCCCATCCGTCTGCCCAGATACTACACAGAAGGATTAAAAAGGCAGTTGAGGCACTAAGGCGTACCCTTCAAACAGACTGCTCGATAAGCTCAGTTCTACAACAGGATCTGGAACGTCCCCGGAACTCAGCGAAAATTGCCCAACGGGAGAATAGAAACGATCAGGCTTGGATATGTTCAATCCAAGAAACGGGAGTGATTCCATGGCTGCTACGTTATACATGATTTCGATGAAGAAAGGGATGCTCTGTTAGAAGACACTGCAATTGAACCAAAACGAGATCCTGCTGTAAAAATGCCAGGTCCATCGTTTGAAAAACAGATGGACAAGCTAATAAGGGCAACGGGTCAAAAGGTCCGGGATGACCACAGCCGTGAAATGGCCATTTACGAGAAAGACAGGACGCAACGCCTCCTTCAGCAGACTACAGAGAATGATGATGCCCTTCGTCGCTAGCCCGTCGTACAGAAGACCTAACACGGAGGCAAAAACAAACTAAAGAACGAAAAAACGTTCGACAGCAGCAAAGCGGGTCCAAGAAGCCACGCGATCGAGAATTGAGCAGCCGGGATCCGTCTCTTATAAAGAAGATGGGTCGAGCATATTATTTTCCCCAAGACAAGACAAGGAAGATATTCGATCTTTTCATGAAACATCAAATGATTACGCCCCCGGAGTCCAAGGACCCCGAACAAGTAAACGAGGTCTCTCACCCGAATTATTGCTCCTATCACCGAGCGATATGACATCATCTCGAAGACTGCTTCACATTCAAAAACTGGGTCGAAGACCAATATCAACTCGGCAGGTTCGCTCTATCCAACAGTTGGAGAGTAGCCCCACCGCAAAAACATGTACCAAAAGCAACGTATATGGTGAGAGTAGAACCATATCAATATCGGTCTTAGAAGCGATCTCGCACCTGTCACGCGGTAACGATGTCGGAAGAAGGAGAGCACGATAATGTGGATGACCTCTCCTGGTGCTTCGAAAATAGGGATGAAGATGAGTTGATCTCAGAATTTCCACCTGCGCAAAAAGAGTTGGAAGATGGAATACATACTACTGCGGACAACCTAAGGAAAATCGACTTGGGGACGGCAAACGACCCGAGGCCTATGTTCGTCAGTGAGCTGTTGTCTGAAGAACAGGTAGCTACGCTAAAGGATGTGCTCATGTAGTATAAAGACTGCTTCGCATGGAACTATTCCGAGATGCCGAGGCTAGATCTAGAGATAGCAGTGCATAAATTGGCAATATCTCCAGACGTTAAGCCAGTTAAACAAGCCCCAAGAAGAATGCGGCTCGAACTTGAGATGAGCATCAACGCCAAAGTCAAGAAGCTGATCGACTCCGGGTGTTGGAGATAGTACCCTCAGAGTCAATTATTGGATCACAGGCACGTGATTGCAATGATTGAGGGAGGACCTATTCCGGTAGGACAGTCTTACTTAAGATGATAGTATGCTATCTGGTTTATCTTTATCATCGTGTACTGCTTTAGGTGACCTTACAGGTCACTATTGCACGTTGATAGAGCCCCTAGGATTCTTTCTTGACTGCCGGCAGTATGAGGGCGATCATATACGTGGGAGCTGGTAGTCTATAAGCACATCCTTAAAAGGTCCCTAGTCGTGAGAGTTTCGAGACAGGGTATCGATACTCCAGAGTAGACTAGTGTATACAGTCGAGACCCCGACGAGGGGCGGTGGCCGGTCTCATAAGCCACTGGTGTCAGTTGGTTCACCTAAGATGTATACAGGTGCTCATTGGGTTATGAGTACACCGGACAGGACTCGCCGGGAACATGCTAGTTGGTCTTATACCTGACGTCAGATAGCAGTTTCCAGGTGACATGTGTACAGGTTAGTTCATCGACCTGAGGATCGTCATTTGTCTCATGTGAGTTCCCACTGTACTTTGATTACTACCCTACCACGCTCAAAGGAGACGTGCAAACAGGTTTTAGTTGGGTACAGTCCCGAGCCACATGGAGGCAGTGAGCGGATCTTCAGGGGTTCGTCCCTCCCGGTATTAGGGGTGAGGTCGCGCTGTGTCTAGGAGAGCCATTACACGAAGACCTTGGCCAAGGCAGGAGATTTACTGGTAGGTATTCCAGTAGTATCTCAGGGTGTTCTGGACTACACTCCGACACGACTTGTACCGCTTTTGGGGGTCTGACTTTTACCAACCCCCTAGGCCCGCCATGCGATGATCATAGACGAACGAACCGGACTGTATGGATATTGTCACTGACAGGCTCAGTAGGGTGTCAGGATGAGTTTGCTCATCGACGTCCCTTTTGGTCAATAGCTGGTAGCCCGTCACGTATGGCTAATACCTCTGACGTGCTAGTGGTTAAATCCACAGCCATAGTATTGACGAGTCTTTAGAGTCCCCCACATTCAGTTACTCAAGTTTCGAGTGAAACGCTGTAGAGGCCGTATGGAGATATGGCAGTGTTCGATCAGATACGTGCGGTATTGTACGGATCAGGATCGGACGGTTAGTACTAGAAGCCGTATGGATATATGGCAAGGTTCGATCAGATACGTGCGGTATTGCAGGATCAGGATCGGACGGATAATACTAGCCGGCTTTGGTTTAAGCCGGATCCTAGTATAGTACAGTGCAGATTTTGTCTCATTGCATTTGTATTCGGTCGGAATACAGATGCGGGTGTGTATACACAGTATCGGGGTTTTCCTGTAATTTATTACGGGATCAGTTTTCTGGAGTTGCCAGTTTGCTTTCCGTTTCAGCCATATTTCTTTGTATCTTTCATTGGCTGAAGATTGGTGGAGGAGGGCTTATTTGCAATTATGCAAATAAACATTTTGGAGGGTTGTTTTTGCAAATTGTTGGATCATAATTGCTTGACTTTCTTTTGTTCATGATGGTTCATGATGGCTTGCTTTTTGGTGATGATGATGTGTTATGATGTTGGAGTGTGGTTTTGGTTCTCATGATTCATCATGATAACTTATCTCTCTCTCTCTTTTGCATTATGTGGTTCACTCCCCTCTTGGATTCCACTTGACTCCATTCTCATCACCCACCACCATGCATGGCCGGCCAAGGGAGTTTGGGGCTGTCTAAATTTTTTGTAGTGGGGATTTTGTTCTCTTGATGCTTGAAAAATCCCCAAGTTCCTCCACAAAAGTTCATATATCATTTCCTCCACAAAATGGCAACCTCCAAAACCCCAATGAGACATGGCACTACACTATTCTACAGCAAATCTTGGGCACGTCGACTCGCCAACTTCGTGCCCGAGTTGCCTTGGTCCAGAGGTGGGAGCCCGTAAAAGAAGCCGGCGACGTAGTGCCCTTCCGACGACGTGGTGGAGACCGGAGATTCCGCGGGGAGATCGGGACGATGACGAGAAGACCGAAGGACACGGATCGCTCGGTATATCTCTATACCCCTTCTTGTTAGCTAGGACTAAATTAATGGCACGATCCGGGTATTTAGTGCGCGGTGGTGCCGGTTTGAAAAGTTAAAGTAAATCATCGCTTCCGCATCCCGGCGTCGGATTGACGGCCGGGGCGCCGCCGTGCACTTACACCGGGTTCATCCAAGAAGTCTAGTACCCCGACTAGATCACCAACATTGTCCCAGTGATGATGAAAAATGGGACGGTGCGCATCTGCGTGGACTTCCGGGACCTCAACAAGGCCTATCCGAAGGATGATTTTCCCATACCGGTTACCGAGCTGATGATAGACAATACGTCCACTCACGAAGTCTTCTCCTTCATGGATGGATCATCAGGGTACAATCAAATAAAGATGCACCCCGAAGACCAAAAGCATACCGCTTTCCGGACCCCTTCGGGTATATTCTGCTACAAAGTGATGCCTTTCGGTCTAAAGAACGCCGGTGCTATTTATCAGAGGGCCATGACAAATATTTTCGATGACCTCATACATGAAATCGTCGAATGCTATATCGACGACCTCGTGGTTAAAAGAAAATCATACGAGGAATATTAGGAGCATCTGAAAATCGTGTTTCGGGGCCTTCGGAAATACAACTTGAAGATGAACCCTCTCAAATGCGCGTTCGAAGTTTCCTCAGGCAAATTTCTAAGATTCATCGTATGACATCGAGGTATCGAAATAGATCCGTCAAAGATCAATGTGATTATGGAAATGCCTCCGCCAAGAACTCTCAAGCAACTGCGGTCTTTCCAAGGAAAGCTCGCGTAAATCTGGCGGTTCATAGCTAACCTCTCCGGCAAATGCCGCCCCTATAGCCATTTAATGAAGAAGGGAACCCCGTTCATTTGGGATCGCAAATGCCAAAGTGCACTGGACGAAATCAAACAATACCTGCAGAATCCGCCGGTGCTGACCGCTCCAATCAAGGGAAAACCCCTTTATCCTGTATACAACAGCCCTTGAAGGTTCCTTGGACGTGTTATGGGTATAGGAGAACGACCAAGGGAAAGAGAGGGCCCTCTACTAATTGAGTCGAGTTCTCCTGGGGGCAGAAAACAACTACTCCCCCATCGAAAAACACTGCCTGGCGTTAATCTTCACGATAACGAAGCTCAGACACTATGCGTTGGCGCATGAGGTCCATCTCATATCAAAAGTGGATCCTCTCAAGTATTTGATGTCAAGAGCCATACTAATGGGACGGCTCGCTAAATGAGCCTTACTCTTAATGGAATTTTCGATAACATACCGACCCCTCAAGGCAGTGAAAGGCCAGGCCATCGCCGGCTTCCTCGCTGAGCATCATATACCTGCCGATTCACCCCTAAATTGCGAATTGCCAGACGAGCACGCGTTTGACACGATCGACGGGGAGAAAGGAGAGAGTGACACCCGATGGGAACTCTACTTCGACAGGACATCTTCCATGAAGAAGCGAAAGCACAGCGCCCCCATAATCAAATATGGGATAAGCCTCATCTTCGTGACTCGACAAGGAGGGATAATGCGCTTTGCCTTTTCTTTGACAGAGCCGAGGACAAACAATGAAGTAGAATATGAGGCTTTGATAGCAGGTCTTGAGATCGCTATCGATATGGGAATCAAGCACCTCCTCATATACGGAGATTCCCAGCTAGTCATTAGTCAAGTAAATGATTGTTCTCAAAAATATCTAGTAACCGGAATCAAGAACGGTGTTGCTTTGCAGCTAGCCGGTGAGTACGGGTCGGTCCCAAGGGATGTTGTGAATTTCCTAATCGCTCTTACGAGTTAATTCCAAATGGTGTGAATGGATTAATTAAATCTAAAAACTAAATTAATCTAAGGCAATTGAATTAAAGATCCAAATATCTAACTAGGGCAAGGAATTAAATTTAATCTAGGGCAGAGAATGAAAAATTACCTAGGGAAAGAATTGAAATTACCTACTTACTTTACAGATGGCTCTCTCCAAACATCAACACAAGACTTGTCAGATCTGAATTTCTGAAATGAAAAGAGGTATCGATGCTCTCCAAAAGAAATCTAAATTTTATTTATAAAAAGAGGCATAGGGAGGCATAGCCTTTACAATGATTTAGAGTTCCTATTTATAGAGGATAGGAAACCCTAGGTTACAATTGATTCGCACGTCTACATTTACCAAAATATCCTTAGGAAGACCTAGTCAAAGTAGACTTCAAGTTTTGGTAAAATTTTATGTCTCTGTCTTTTTAAAAGGAAGTATTGGGCCCTGAAATTTCCTTTGTTGGCTCTTCTGCCTTTGGGCTTCCTTATTATTTGGTTCATTTATTAAAATAGCTTCTATGTTTCTTCCAGATCTCCAGTGAATAATTGCGGTGGACTTTTAACCGTTCGCTTTGTAATCTTGGACCTTGCATTGCCTTGTACTTTGTGAATTTTATCTTTGATGTAGGCTTGAGCAAGAGTCTTCTGTTTTTGGTCAAAGTCCACTTTTGCATCATCTTTTCATCGTTTTCACTGTTTTCTGTCCAAGAACCTGTAACCTGTAATATGTAGCAGACATGCGTCAAAAGCACCTGTTTATTTATAAAACGAATAAGAATGGGGAATATAATAATGCAATATTATGGTATGAACAAATACCCCCAAACTTATCTTTTGCTCGTCCTCGAGCAAACTTATTTTTATTCTCTACAAAAACCTAACCGCACTTTCGCAGGGAAATGCGATTGCACTGAGCTCGTGCAACAAGCCGTTAAACCTCTAGGTGTCCCTGGTAGGAGGAGTGTTGTCTCCTGAGGATTTTTAGCGGATACTACCCACAAAATCCTATCAATTTGGCTTTTCGACTTTAATTCTCCAATTAGGTTTTCTAACAAGGAATTCTATTATCGTCGACTCGTAAATTATCCACCCATATTCTTCACACTTCCTCATCATTTAACTTAAGATTATGTATGTTTTATAGACTTACTTAGCTTTCGGCATCTCTTAAGTTTTCCTTCTAGGGTTCCATCTCCACTTAGGAATTTCTATCAACTCTATTAAAGATACAAGTTCTATTCTTCACTCCTTTCTTTCATCTAAACTCCAATCACATATCCCCACGTGTGTGTATAAATCATCCCTACTCTTGGAAATTCAAATCAAGCAATCATACCCTTGTCCGTTGTCCAAAGTACTTATTAGTAGGTGAATTTTTAATTGAATTTTGCTTACACATTCTTCATGCGACCGTTAATACTTCTTGAGATACCAACAACCGATTACAAGATATGTTTGCACTTTAAAGCGTAATTCCTAGTCTTGCAACACCCAAGGCTTTTAGCAGTGACTCCCAAACCAGTTGGTCTAAGGCACTAGGTGATGAAGCATCCTCGCTAAATATTTTTCTATTTTTGAAGCCTTAAGTAATCACAAAAACCAGTGTTCATTTTTTTTATTCTTTATTCACACTTGTATTTTTTTATTTCATTTTCTTCGTACTAAGGACTTCAGACAAGAGCATTTCAAGGTCTCCTCTACTATTTCAAGTTTCAAGATGCGTGATTGTGCAAATTGTAGGGCATACATTTTCAGAATCTAGACTTAAGCCAGGAACTATTTTTCAAACTTATACTCTAATAAGAACATCAATACTTTTCCTTTGTTTCGACTTAACCCAAGAAGTGAACTCAAAATTTGCCTATTTCTAAATAAACTACAAAGACATATATTTTCTACCGCTAAACTTTAAGGAAGGTTTTAGGGTTTTTAATTTACTACGTCAAAGATCTAGTTGTTCCTAGCTAGTTAACCTATCTGTCAAACTCTAGTCAACTATGGCCAAAATTGAATACAATAATTTTTATAATTTTTGAATTTTTTTCAATTTTTATGGGTTTTACAATAAGTATGCAAATGCAAAACTATGTACAAATGAATGCGAAGGAAGAAAACGTACAGAGCATACCCCCAAACTTAAACTTGACAGTGTTTTCACTGTCATGCCACACCAAGAGAGTCAAAATTGTCGGCTCTCCCCTGTTTATTTAATGACAAATTTTTTTTCTTTTTTATTATTTTTTTATTGTTAAAAGAAAAACAAAAAACATATATACAACAAGGTTCCCCCCAAACTTAAGCAAGGCCTTACACAAGCCAAATGTTAGCACCAACCATTCAAAAATTCTATCGTGATAATGGTAGAGTTGGTGAAAGAATGGGGTGTAGAGAAATGAGATGAGAAGCACACGAGACCGTGTCGAGATAGAAGAGTATACTGTCTCGGTGGAGGAGAAGAATGGCGGAAGGGGAAAAGAAATGGTAGTGGTTCTACTTCTTCAAGCGGAGATTGATTAATCACAAAATTCGAATCGTTTAAGAATGCGAGTTCGTCGGCGAAAATATCTTCGAAACTGTCATCGAAGGTCCAATTGAAAATTATCGAACTCAAAATATCGGATTGTGATTCATCAACATTCGGCATCATTAAAGGAAGACTAGTAGAACCAAAGAAAGTGGGAATACGAACTTGAGGGTGGGGGTGGAGTGTATAAATTAGCACAATTTGTAATGACCGATGTGTAAAAAAACAATTGTGCTAATCTATCAACCCGGGAAAAATGAGATTAAATCCCTCAAGATTCGTGAGCAAACATGGGTACGTCGAACTTGGTATTGGAGATGAAAGCGTAACAGTCTCTTGCAAGGTCGAAATGAGGACGGAGGGAAGTGAGTAAGGAAGGGTATTAGTTAAAGATTCAGGAGGGTGTACACAATCAGTGGAAGGGACATGATGAATTGGGAAATCCGACTCATCAAACAAAACTGGTTCCTTCTCAATAATTTCCTCAATATTCTCCTTAAAATTTAGCCTATCCATGCCATTATCATCAAAATCAAGACGTATATGAAGTTCGGGAGAAACATTTAATGACTCAGGATGATGAATTGGACATAAAATTTCAATCAAATCGACGGGTTCATCATCCAAAATATTCCCGGCGTCCATATCCTCAATCAAGTGAAAATCAATTTTTTCTGACACCTCATCAAAAGCATGGATATTTATCAATTCAGGTTCTAGATTGGAGGTGTAAAGATCGAAAGGATTAGGTGTGGTTTCACTCGAAAGAGATTCTTCATAATCTGGCAAATCAAGCACTACAAAGTCACACAACTCGTTAGATGTTTTATTTTCAACTTGTGAATCAATTGGGACAATCGATGGAAAACCGGAGTTATGGGCTTCAATTGGGTATGGGTAGGTTTGATTTGGAAATGTGTAGAACTCACTCTCTCCTCTCAAATTCTCACTCTGTCCAACCGCCTCCTCATAGATTGGAATTTTTGGAGCTAATTGGAAACTAGCTACCGATTCACTAGGTTGCATAAGGGCGGCCATGGACGCATCCACATTCCTCACCATTTTATTTGTTGCTAAAATATAAGCTTCCAACGACTGTTCCAAACTAGACATGGGTTGTGAAGGGGTTTCGGTAAAAGATTCGAAATGGTTTTGATACGTGAAACTCCCAAATGGCTGTGTAGAAGCAATGTCTAGTGAAGGTGGGAAAGTCGGGTAGGACTGGTAGGAATTGGATGGTTGAACCGGAATATGATCAACATTTGGATAAAAAGGTGAATGGACTTGTTGATCCCTAGAACTGGATGTGTGGAGAGGAGTGAAAGATCGGCTACGAGATTGTGCAATATGCTCAGCAATAGACATCGGTTTAGGAGTTACAATAGGACTCGAAAAAGTGGTGTCAACATAAGAAGGTGGTGAAGGTTGACATGGTTGACACAAAGTGGGTTGCAAAGTCGAACTATTTCTCGTAGACGCTTCTATTTGATCTTTCAAAGAAATTTTAGGCATGGAGGGATCTTCCTTAAATCGATCGAAACAATTGACGTACGAGGCAAAGTTAGGTTCGGGATACCAAAGTTCGGCAAGAGATTTATGATGTGGGGTACCCATGATAGAAGAAAGAGAAAAGATAGAAGGTAGGTGGTGCAAGGATTTCTTAGCGGCAAACTTTGCAAGTTGTTAAAAAAAATTCCCTTTTCCTTGTTCTCTATATTTGGAAATTTTGCAAAAAGATTTTTTTTGAAAAGAGACTTTGACACAAATGCGATCAACCACAAATGCACAATCAGGCCTAGATCTAGGGTCACCTAGGTCAGTTAGACAGCTCCTAACTGTTCCAAAAGGCTAGAAATAGGACCTCAAACCGCCACTTCACCGCCGATTACGGCCAGGTAAGTGCCAGGTAAGTGGAGGCTCCCCGCTACAAGTAGCGGTCCTAATTAAGTAACCACTTGCCTTAGACACACTTATCTAGACACCGCAAAGTCAGGTTAGGATAAACGGTCGATGCCTATAACTAGTCCTCTGTCCTATTGAGCTCGAAGTCCTTAAGGTTGGGTCTAGTATTTTTTAATTAAGAATGGTTAATGCAAATGCTTTATGTGATTTCTGGGGTCCTGGGAAGGGTGATGAAATCCCCACCCAATCTGAATTGGTCAAAATCCCCTTAAAGTCAGTTTTAAAGATATGCAAAACAGAAAAATCACTTGCAATCAAATCTTATTATTTTATGCGCGGCGCAAAGAATCCTACACAAGATTTGTTATTTGGAAGGGAAGAATTTTTTTTAAAGCGCAAGGAATCCTGCAGAAGATTTGACAAAAGATATATGGGGATTGGCAAAAGAGGGAAAAGGGGAGCTAACAGTGCAAAACACGCGCACTGACGTGGCAAATGGACCGCGGAAACTCGGCGGGAGCGCGCTTGCGCGGCGGAAGGGCGGCGGATTTGAAGCTTCAGGTCTCTGAAAAAATTGTGATGCTCTGTTGTTCCAATCCCTTTCTGTTCTAATCTACCTTTTTTTGTTTCGCACTCTGGATTTTTCCAGATCCGTCGATCCTGCAAAGATTCACAAAAAATACCCTTTCCAAAAAATAACAAATGATATATTTTTATATTTTTCTTTTGATTTTTCAGTTTTTATGATTTTTTTAATTAAGATTAACCCGAAATTGCAAAAAGGAAATAACACGCTATCCCCGGCAACGGCGCTATTTGATTGTTCTCAAAAATATCTAGTAACCGTAATCAAGAACGGCGTCGCTTTGCAGCTAGCCGGTGAGTACGGGTCGGTCCACAGGGATGTTGTGAATTTCCTAATCGCTCTTACGAGTTAATTCCAAACGGTGTGAATGGATTAATTAAATCTAAAAACTAAATTAATCTAGGGCAATTGAATTAAAAATCTAACTATCTAACTAGGGCAAGGAATTAAATTTAATCTAGGGCAGAGAATGAAAAATTACCTAGGGCAAGAATTGAAATTACCTACTTACTTTACAGATGACTCTCTCCAAACATCAACACAAGACTTGTCAGATCTGAATTTCTGAAATGAAAAAAGGCATTGATGCTCTCCAAAAGAAATCTAAATTTTATTTATAAAAAGAGGCATAGCCTTTACAATGATTTAGAGTTCCTATTTATAGAGGATATGAAACTCTAGGTTACAATTGATTCGCACGTCTACATTTACCAAAATATCCTTAGGAAGACCTAGTCAACGTAGACTTCAAGCTTTGGTAAAATTTTATGTCTCTGTCTCTTTAAAAGGAAGTATTGAGCCTTGAAATTTCCTTTGTTGGCTCTTCTGTCTTTGGGATTCCTTATTATTTGGTTCTTTTATTAAAATAGCTTCTATGTTTCTTCCAGATCTCCAGTGAATAATTGCGGTGGACTTTTAACCGTTTGCTTTGTAATCTTGGACCTTGCATTGCCTTATACTTTGTGAATTTTATCTTTGATGTGGGCTTGATCAAGAGTCTTCTGTTTGTTGGTCAAAGTCTACTTTTGCATCGTCTTTTCATCGTTTTCACTGTTTTCTGTCCAAGAACCTGTAACCTGTAATATGTAGCAGACATGCGTCAAAAGCACTGTTTGTTTATAAAACGAATAAGAATGGGGAATATAATAATGCAATATTATGGTATGAACAAATACCCCCAAACTTATCTTTTGCTCGTCCTCGAGCAAACTTATTTTTATTCTCTACAAAAAACCTAACCGCACTTTCGCAGGGAAACGCGGTTGCACTGAGCTCGTGCAACAAGCCGTTAAACCTCTAGGTGTCCCTAGTAGGAGGAGTGTTGTCTCCTGAGGGTTTTCAGCGGATACTACCCACAAAATCCTATCAATTTGGCTTTTCGACTTTAATTCTCCAATTAGGTTTTCTAACAAGGATTTCTATTATCGTCGACTCGTAAATTATCCACCCATATTCTTCACACTTCCTCATCATTTAACTTAAGATTATTTATGTTTTATAGACTTACTTAGCTTTCGGCATCTCTTAAGTTTTCCTTCTAGGGTTCCATCTCCACTTAGGAATTTCTATGAACTCTACTAAAGATACAAGTTCTATTCTTCACTCCTTTCTCTCATCTAAACTCCAATCACATATCCCCACGTGTGTGTATAAATCACCCCTACACTTGGAAATTCAAATCAAGCAATCTTACCCTTGTCCGTTGTCCAAAGTACTTATTAGTAGGTGAATTTTTAATTGAATTTTGCTTACACATTCTTCATGCGACCGTTAATACTTCTTGAGGTACCAACAACCGATTACAAGATATGTTTGCACTTTAAAGCGTAATTCCTAGTCTTGCAACACCCAAGGCTTTTAGCAGTGACTCCCAAACCAGTTGATCTAAAGCACTAGGTGATGAAGCACCCTCGCTAAATATTTTTCTATTTTTGCAGCCTTAAATAATCACAAAAACCAGTGTTCAATTTTTTTTATTCTTTATTCACACTTGTATTTTTTTATTTCATTTTCTTCGTACTAAGGACTTCAGACAAGAGCATTTCAAGGTCTCCTCTACTATTCCAAGTTTCAAGGTGCGTGATTGTGCAAATTGTAGGGTATACATTTTCAGAATCTAGATTTAAGTTAGGAACTATTTTTCAAACTTATACTCTAATAAGAACATCAATACTTTTCCTTTGTTTCGACTTAGCCCAAGAAGTGAACTCAAAATTTGCCTATTTCTAAATAAACTACAAAGACATACACTTTCTACCGCTAAACTTTAAGGAAGGTTTTAGGGTTTTTAATTTACTACGTCAAAGATCTAGTTGTTCCTAACTAGTTAACCTATCTGTCAAACTCTAGTCAACTATGGCCAAAATTGAATACAATAATTTTTATAATTTTTTCCAATTTTTATGGGTTTTACAATAAGTATGCAAATGCAAAACTATGTACAAATGAATGCGAAGGAAGAAAACGTACCGAGTCACGGCCCAGGTCAACGATAGATGACGACGCCTATGTCCGCTCGCTATCTTCCCAAGCCCAAAATCTATAAGTAGTATCCAGCGAAACCATTGTCTCCAAAATGGCAACGACGGACCGAAACGTCCCTAAACTAACAATGGACCGAAACGTCCCTAAACTAGCTACGGACCGAAATGTCCCTAAAACTAACAACGGACCGAAATGTCCCTAAACTAACAATGGACCGCAATGTCCTGAAACTAACTACGGACCGAAACGTCTTTAAACTACTACAAACCGCAGCATCTTAAGGCTGACCCAAAAAAAAGGTACGTCCATAAGAAAGATGAGCATGGATGAAAACCCGAAAGGGCTCCTTGAGTAAAAACAGCAAGGCTACCGGCGATGTTTGTGAAAACCCGAAAGGGCGCAGACTCGTAAAAAAAACGATACGTCCATAAGCAAGATGGGCACGGATGAAAACCCGAAAGGGCTCCGTGAGTAAAATCAGCAGGGCTACCAGCGAGTCTGTGAAAACCCGAAAGGGCGCAGACTCGTAAAAAATTCATGCACACTGGCAAGGTCCTCTCGATCTTGTAAGGAGAAAATACCTGCGTGAGATCCTTACGGCTCATAAGGAAGAAACACACTTAGGGATCCCCACGATTCCTGAGGAGAAATTGCACTTACGAGATCCTCACGACTCGTAAGGAGAACCCTCTTATGAGACGCTCATGGCCCATAAGATTCGAAAGCCTTAAGCTACAGGGATCAAAACCTGTTCTTAAACCATCACATTTCCCAGACTGCCCTACAAACGGTTCAATGTTGACCCTTGTATACAATCCACGGGCACAAATAAACGCCTTCCCCACCAAGTTCCATCGACGGCGTGAGGCGTCCTCACTTGGTGAACAACACTTGTAATTCCTCTCGATTTACAAGGAGAAAACCTTGCAAGATCCTTACGACTTATACGAGAACATACACTTAAGAATCCTCACGATTCCTAAGGAGAAATCGCACCCATGAGATCCTCACGACTCGTAGGGAGAAACACTTTTATGAGACCCTTACGGCTGATGAAGTCAAAAACCTTAGTCGACAGGATTCTAACCCTGTTTGATAAGCCATCTTTGTTTAAATCGACAAAGGCAAATGATGATTCGCTCCTGGCAATATCCCAGTTGTAGCGATGCTGATGCCTAAATCGGTAACAAATTCTAAGTCCTTTCACGGCAAATGATGATTCGCTCATGGCAATATTCCAGTTGCAGCGATGTTGATACTAAGATTGGCATCAGATTCCAAGTTCCATACTCGCAGCAAAAAGTCAGCGAGCTCTAAATGCATATGAAATAGCCGAAATGATGGGGCAACTTGCAACAAAATCAGCAAGTAAAAGATATGCATACAAAAATAGCCGAAATGATTAGGCAACTGGCAATAAAAAGCAGCGAGTAAAAAGAAAAATAGCTGAAATGATTGGGTACCGCGAAAAATAGTCGAAATGATTGGGCAATCGCGACTTTCGCGATATAAAAAGCTGAAATGATAGAGCATCGTGGAAAGAAATAAGAAAAAAAAATGAAATGAAACTTTTTCCCTTACAGGCGAGTCCATACTGACCCCTGTATACAATCCATGGGCATAAATGAAAAGGGAACCATATGTCCCCCACCAGATCCTGTCAAAAGGCAAAGTCAGAGCTCGACAGCAACATCTGCATCCCAGAAGACTAACAACGACGTTACTCCTCATGACAGCAGGGCACGGACACGACACCATCAATCGGAGCCACGGCAAAGTCCCCAGTTCCAAGACTCTACGTTTTCCCAGACAACCTAGAGTCAGCCCCGACACCGCAGAAAGCGGAGTAAGTCAACCCGACCCCGTCGCAGAAATACGTCATCCATTGACCCCATCGCGGAAATACGTCATCCAATGACCCCGTCTCGGAAATACGTCAGCAAATGACCCCGTCGCGGAAATACGTCATCTAATGACCCCGTCGCGGAAACACGTCATCCAATGACCCTGTCGCGGAAATACGTCATCCAATGACCCCGTCGCGGAAACACGTCATCCAATGACCCCGTCTCGGAAACACGTCAGCAAATGACCCCATCTCGGAAATACGTCAGCAAATGACCCCATCGTGGAAATACGTTAGCAAATGACCCCGTCGTGGAAACACGTCATCCAATGACCTCGTCGCGGAAATACGTCATCCAATGACCCCGTCTCGGAAATACATCAGCAAATGACCCCGTCGCGGAAATATGTCAGCAAATGACCCTGTCGCGGAAATACGTCATCCAATGACCCCGTCTCGGAAACACGTCATCCAATGACCCCGTCGCGGAAACACGTCAGCAAATGACCCCGTCGCGGAAACACGTCAGCAAATGACCCCGTCGCGGAAATACGTCATCCAACGACCCCGTCTCGGAAATACGTCAGCAAATGACCCTGTCGCGGAAATACGTCATCCAATGACCCCGTCTCGGAAACACGTCATCCAATGACCCCGTCGCGGAAACACGTCAGCAAATGACCCCGTCGCGGAAATACGTCATCCAACGACCCCGTCGCGGAAATACGTCATCCAACGACCCCGTCGCGGAAATACGTCATCCAACGACCCCGTCGCGGAAACACGTCATCCAGTGACCCCGTCTCGGAAATACGTCATCCAATGACCCCGTCTCGGAAACACGTCAGCAAATGACCCCGTCTCGGAAACACTTCATCAAATGATCCCGTCACGGAAACACGTCAACAAACAACCTCCCTGTCGGAGCAGTGCTTCGACTCGGGAACAAGTCAACTCATCAACCACTTATGAGTCTTCTCGACTTGTAAGGGGGAAAATTCTCTTGTGAGATCCTTATGACTTTCAAGAGAAAATGCACTTAGGAATCCTCACGATTCCTAAGGAGAAAATACACCTACGGGATCCTCTCGACTCGTAGGGAGAAAAGTCTTTATGAGACTCTCACGGCTCATAAAGTTGAAAAGTCTTAAGCGGCAGATCCTAACCCTGTTTCCTAAGCCATCACTGCCCTACAAGGAAGTCAAGATAGACTATCTACGAGCCGCACTTGCCAAAGCCACATTCGCCAATGAAACAAAGAAGCTGCTTACGAGTCCTCACGACTCGTAAGGAAAAATACCCGAGTAAGATTCTTACGACTCACAAAGGCGATGAACACTTAGAAATCCTCACGATTTCTAGGGAGAATTTGCACCTACGAGATCCTCTCGACTCGTAGGGAGAAATAACCTTCTTGAAACCTTTACAGCTTATGAAGATGAGAAAAGTCTTAGTCTACAAGGATCCTAAACTTGTCTCCTAAGCCCTCAATTTTATGGCCATGCATGACTCTGCACTATTTCACCCACGTACATACTTACGTGGGCAAAGTAGTGGGGGGCATTTGTTCCCGCCAAAATTGCCGGCCAAGAGCTATTTGTTCCTGTTTACACCGATTTAAGTTTCGTTTACAGATATATGTGAAATCGAACTCATTCATACATGCACATGCACACATCAGAGAAAGAGCAGGTATTAGAAAGAGAGCACTTGGTGGTCAACGACAGAAAGAAAGCATTTAATTGAATATTCTATTCTACAGAAAATAGATCATCAAACATGGGATCGAAAGTACAGAGATTCACAAAACTATGGATAAAATTATCTAACTCCCTCTCTGCTTTCTCCACCATGTCAAAGCAGCGACCTTCATGAACAATCGCTTCTCATCGGTCAACACCGTGCCCATCAGTGAAGGCAGACATGACGACCCGCTGAGCCCGTATCTGGCTTAGCAGTTGAACAGAGCGATCCCTCAGAGCTGTGGTAATCAAAAGTACCTCGTGAAAGCACTCGATCTTGTCCTCTGCGTCGTCGAGCATTGCCGGAGTCATCTCCACTAGATGAGGAGGGATGTCATCGAGCACGGACAAGAAGACCATCCGAAGCCAAATGGAGCCAATAGGGAGAGGGGATCCTCTACGAGTCAAGAGCTCGTACAATACCGTATCGCATTGGTCATCTGTAAGAGCAGGGTTCACCAAGCGTGCAGCAAAACGAGGAACGATTTCCTCAATAGACACCTCCCATGGTTGTCGACGAGCATGTGAGCGATTACAAGCCATAGCTCTGCTTTGTTAAGATGATTCTCTGAAAGTGAGAGAGAAGAGAAGCATTGATTCAAATTATAAAGGGAGACATTTAAGTCTAGGCACAGAAAATTATGTGCATGATGGAACTGTTTCCAAGATCTGTTAAGAGAAGGCATTGGGAAAGAGAAGTTTGACTTAGGAAAAACGGAGAAAGAAGGTGAAAAGACACCTTCAGTAATGAGGTAGCGCTTCACGTGCAAAGCAAGAGAGCGCTAGCGCCAGTGCTAAGAGTCAAAGACTCTGAGGCAGCGCTCACATGCAAAGCACGAGAGCGCTGGCGCCAAGAGCGCCAGCGCTAAAGACTCCGAGGCAGCGCCTCACATGCAAAGCACGAGAGCGCTAACGCTAAGAGTCAAAAGACTCTAGGGCAGCGCATCACGTGAAAAGCACGAGAGCGCTGAGCGCTAGCGCTAAAGAGTCAAAGACTCTGAGGCAGCGCCTCACGTGCAAAGCACGAGAGCGCTGAGAGCGCCGGCGCTAAAGAGTCAAAGACTCTGAGGCAGCGCATCACGTGCAAAGCACGAGAGCGCTGAGCGCCAAGCGCTAAGAGTCAAAGACTCTATAACAACGCATCACGTGCAAAGCACGAGAGCGCTGGTGCCAGAACTAAATGTTCTCCACCGTTGGATCAAAGATCCAACGAAGATGATAAATCATCAAAATTCAGAATCAAATTCTGCTGAGGAAATATTCCTCGGATCTTCCTAAACAGGAAAGATTCCCCTCTGTAAAACAGCGCACTGTTGGATCAAAGATCCAATGGTGATTAATAAAATCACCAAGATTACAGAATAACCTCTGTTTGGGAAAATATTTTCCAATCTTGTTAATAACAAGAGAAAAATCTTCTGTAAAACAGAAGCCATAGAATCAAAGATCCAACGGGGGATAAAATCTCCAAATCAATCAGAGATCTTTCAATGAAAGATCTCTTTAACAAAATTAATAAACTCGCCTCTACTATATAAAGGAATCAAGACTTCAAGTCTGGGGCATCAGAGGATCGAGATCATTAGCACAGAAGAACCCCCGATAAGTTTGAAGTTCTTAAAAAAGAAAAAGAGAAGAGCAAATTCTAAGAAGAAGAAATTTTCTTCAAGGTAAATAAGAAGAAGTGAGATCATAAACTTCTGAATTTTTGAGAGTTTAACTCTCCCATCAGAAGAACTTAGTTCTTTTTTTAGATCACAGATCTATAAGACCAAGTCTTTCACAAAAAACAGAAGAGATCAAATCGTCTCCTTACAAAAAGAAGAACTCGCTTCTTAGATTCATGAGACAAAATCTCTTATAAACAGAGAATTTAATTCTCAGAGCACAGAACTAATCAAAGCTGCCAAAGAAGCGCCTTAGCATTCCAATTTAAAAGAAACGCCTTAGCGCTCCAAGTATGGCGCTTAGCGCCAAACGCGCCGCGTGCTCCTCACATGGGCGCTATTCTAAAGGAAGCTTTTTAGCGCTCTAGCGCTCCAAATCTGGCGCCAAGCGCTCCACGTGCTCCCCACGTGGGCGCTATTTCAGAAGAAGCGCCTTAACGCTCCAAGTCTGGCGCTCAGCGCCAAGCGCGCCATATGCACCTCACATGGGCGCTATTCTAAAGGAAGCGCTTTAGCGCTCCAGCGCCTAGCGCTCCACGTGCTTCTCACGTGGGCGCTATTTTAAAAGAAGCGCCTTAACGCTCCAGGTCTGGCGCTCAACACCAAGCGCGCCACGTGCTCCTCACATGGGCGCTATTCTAAAAGAAACGCTTTAGCGCTCCAGCAGTCTGTACATAAAGCGCTATGTATATAAAGGCTCTGTACATAAAACGCTCTGTGCCATAAAGAGTGTTCAACACTCAATAAAAGACAGAAAGAAAGAGGGGTGTCAGAACCCAATTTAATGCTCAGTATTATTGAACCAAAAGGGACTGAGTCCAAACAAATATTCAAACACCCAAACAAATGCTCAACGTTTTAATCAAAACTGAGTGGACTGAGCCCAAGTTGATCACAAGTTCCTAACTCAGACCAACTGAGCCCATGTGCTCACAATTTCCCTAATTGGTCTTGGTCCCAAACCTGACTACATATCTCCCAACCAACATTGGTTTAAGGGTATATCTCTTCATTCCTCTGATATATGTCGTTGTAATTCTTCAACGTCTTCAGAGAGGTGGCGGGTCCCGACAACCAGACATTCCATGGACTATGATGTCCTTAAACTTATGGACCGCAACGTCCCTAAACTAAACTCCACAGACTATGATGTCTTTAAATTCCATGGACTACGACGTCCTTAAACTTATGGACCGCAACGTCCCTAAACTAAAATGATAGAGTCCAAATACTTTTTTGTTGGATCTAAATGATCCCAAAATCCTGTTGAGTAGATCTTAGTCTAAAATTAGACTAACGTATGCTCAACAAACGTTTGAGTTGACTTTAGTCTAAAATAAGACCAACGGTCCTTAAACCAATCCAAATCTAAGAAAATACGGATTTGGACTAATCCACGCCCTACGGGCGACAACGTACATTAGTCTCCATATACAATCCACAGGCAACCAAAAATAAAATAAACACACACGACACGAAGTGACTATCTGGAGAAAGAGAAAGTGGTTACCGTTATGCGGTAGCGTAATTAACTGCAGGGGCTTGCGCCTGTAGGGAAGAGCGTCCCCACAATAAAAAAAAACCCTCGTACACGAGGGAGGATCTAATGAAGTCTGCTACAACGGCCGCATCTGTCTAAACCTCCGATACACGGTGCCATTAATCAACTTTGCATCTTCGGAGAGGTGGACGGATACAACCAAATAGCATCTGCCCCCCAAAATTCAGGCTGGACGTCCCAACGTCCCGGTCGCGTCTTTCAGCGGAGAACAATCCCGAGCTGTAGTTACACCTGTACATTTCCTTTACATTTCTATTATGCCACTGTTTAGGCATTGTTTTCTATTCCATGTATTTACTTTTCAAATGCATTGTACAAAAGAATGTTAATAAATAAAGTTGCTGTTCATTTACATTTGTCTCTTGTGTATATTTCTTTTATATTGCTTAGTTACGCTTAGCGTATTTACTTCTGAGTAAATACATAGCGGCTAGTCACGCCCTTTGTCCGTACACCGGGAAGCGGGACGTAACATGTCCCAGAGCTTACGGGAAGGGATCGAGAACAGTACAGTGGAAGCATACCCCCGGGCCTTCGACCCGAGGAAATTCCCGACCTTCGGTGGCCTTCCAAACCACCTCTACGATCACCTTACAAACGACCATCGGCTCGCTTCGGAGCCCTCTCGCACATTGAGTTCCCTCAGCCCTCCTCGCTTCCGAGCTATCGCATATCCAAGATGCCTCGGCCTCCCGCTCGTTCCCAAGTCTCCCGCCGAGCTTAGCTTCCTCGGTCTCACCGAACGACCCACAACACCGATCACAGGCGCCTCCGCCACGGCTCCGCGAATCTCGCCAGGCGCGAGATATCCGCCGCCCATGATTCCGCGTTCCACGCCATCACGATCCCCCATTAACGAGCATATCTCGTCATTAATGGGGAATCCCGCCTATCACGCGGGCGTAACGCCAGGGGCGTAACGACCGGCGCGAATCTCGCGCCCGCCTGCTCATGACTGCCACTATATAAAGCCCTCTCTCAGACGACTCAGGTAAGCCAATCGGACCCCAATAGCCCGTTCTGCCAAAATACCCCGTCTAACTTGATCGTCAGAGGGTCCTCGGTGGCACAACCACCCCGGGACTTCCTTGCAGGTAGCTCGGCCCCAGCCACATAAAACCTATTGAGATCCACACGCTTCATGAGGTAACCCTCCAAACTCAATCCCAGCGATCCATCAGCGCTCGCTGCAGATCGACGGAAGGTAAAATCTGAAGGAGATCCAGAGATCCATCACATACCCAACCTATTTCATATTCGGGTCTAATCGATCCGACCTGTTTAATATTCAGGTCGGGCCATAATCGGTTTACCCGACCGAAACTAAATTAATTCGTTACTTTTTTTCTTTTATGTGTGAGCAATACAAATTTACAGCTACAAATTTGACGCTTATGAATAAATTTGTTGATGTTTAAAAAATAGAATCAGAAAAAGCCAGAGAGAATAAGGAATAAGAAAGAAAACGAACGATTGAGATAATGTATGAGCCAAAGAAGTCGAAACAGGGTTATGATACATGATCCATAACCGACCCATTTATTAACGGGTCGGGTCCGGTCAACCCAATTTAAAACTTAGAGGATTTGGTTCGGTCGGATTCATGTACGGGTAGTCAGGTTCGGTTTGCGAAGTTTTGACAGGGCAAGGTGTTATTAAGCTATTTTACCCCTTTTTGGATCTATTTATCACGAAACCCGCACCAACCCGACCCAAAACCCGATAATAGCTTCGCCTTCCAAAACGCCTGCCCTCTCATCATCAACACAGCAGCGGAGCCGTCGACGAGAGAGAAAGCCACTCGAGCGTTTCCGGTGCGTTTCTTTAATCGTTGCGATTTATTGTTCTCGAGATTTCACCTCATCAATTATCTATCAATTTGTTTTTTTTAAACCAAGATTTTTTTATTCGATATTTACTAGTTTCAAAAGTGGTGATAATCCCCTTTCATTAGGGCACCTGAGACTTTGAGAGATTTTCTCGCTATTTAATTTCTATTTTAGTACATAATCTTCTTTATATTGTTGGTTGTACTTGTTCAAGGGTTTCAATTCCATGAATTGCGGTAATTTCTGTGAGTATTATGCATCGTTGTGCAAAAAGCTGCGAGCTTTAAATTATCTGTGAATGTTGGTGTTGGTTTTAATGACAACAGGTTTATTGATCACTATATTTGAATCAAGGTAATAATTTTAAGAACAAAAAGACAAAAATTTCGCACCCAGAAAACCATACAACGAAGCACAAGAGACCTTAAATCCACCAAGATCTCATTTATGCTGCAAAAAATCTTATTCCGGAAGTTCCCTGTGGACTTTTCTGCGAGCAATTCTTTTATGGGAATTTCAAAGAGAAGTTACGTGCTATAGCTTAATCAAGTGAATGATTATATCAAGTAAGATTAAACTAAACTCTAGATGCAATTTAAATGACCTAAACAACAGCCATCACACTTGTTTCCCTTCTCTCACTCCTATAGAAACGTACCACCTCCTGTAAGTGCACGGCGGCGCCCCGGCCGTCAATCCGACGGCCAAATGCGGAAGCGGTAGCGGTGATAAACTTTAATTTTGCGAACTTAGCAAACCGGCACCACCGCGCACTAAACACCCGGATCGGACCATTAAACTAGTTCTAGCTAACTACAAGATGGGAAGAGATATACCGAGTGATCCGAGTCCTTCGGTCTTCTCGTCGTTGTCCCGATCTCCTGCGGAAACTCCGGTCGTCGCCTCCTCGCCGGAAGGACACCACATCGCCTGCATCTTTTACGGGCTCCCACCTCAATACCGAGGCAACTCGGGCACGAAGCTGGCAAGTCGACGTGCCCAAGATTTGCTGTAGAATGTATAGTGTAGAGGCTATGTCTCATTTGGGGTTTATGTTGCCTTGGAGGATGGAGGAAGAGGTAAGGAAAATTGGTGTTTTCAATTTTCTAGCAAGAAGAAGATGAGATGAAGAATTCCTCTCATAACCAAAATGAACTCTCTCATTCTCTTCTCTCAAGTGTGGCCAACCTCAACCAGTGAGAATGGTGGAGGAATCAATATCAATCCATAACAAGAAGGGAGGTGAGTGTAGGAAAAGAGAAAGGGTGACCATAACCAAAACATCATGATAACAATCTCACATCAAACTCTAATCACCTTTTATACAAATCAAGTGATGTAAAGAGAATCAAATGATGGTTGAAAAGAAAAGATGCCATTATAATCAATATATTTGCAAGAAACCCCTCCATAATGTGTTATTTGCAAACTTGCAAATAACACCCTCCATCGAAAGGTCCGGCCGGAAAAGAACAAAGGAAAACCGGCCGGAACGAAATGCAAACTGGCAACTCCAGAAAACTGGTCCCGTAATAAATTACAGGAAAACTCCGATACTGTGCATACACACCCGCATCTGTATTCCGACCGGATACAAATGCAATGAGACAAAATCTCCACTATACTATACTAGGATCCGGCTTAAACCAAAGCCGGCTAGTAATATCCGTTCGATCCTGATCCGTGCAATACCGCACGTATCTGATCGAACCTTGCCATATATCTATATGGCCTCTAGTACCAACCGTCCGATCCTGATCCGTGCAATGCCGCACGTATCTGATCGGACCCTGCCATATCTCCATACGGCCTCTACAGCGTTTCGCCCGAAAGCTTGAGTAACTGAAAGTGTGGTGGACTCTAAAGACTCGTCAATACTATGGCTGTGGATTTAACCACCAGCACGTCAGAGGTATAAGCCAATACGTGACGGGCCATCAGCTATTGACCAAAAAGGGACGTCGATGAGCGAACTCATCCTGACACCCTACTGAGCCTGTCAGTGACAATATCCGTACAGTCCGGTCCGTTCGTCTATGAGCATCGCATGGTGGGCCTAGGGGGTTGGTAAAAGTCAGACCCCCAAAAGAGGTACAAGTCGTGTCGGAGTGTAGCCCAGAACACCCTGAGATACTACTGGAATACCTACCAGTAAATCTCCAGCCTTGGCCAAGGACTTCTTGTAATGGCTCTCCTAGACACAGCGCGACCTCACCCCCAATACCGGGAGAGACGAACCCCTGAAGATACGATCACTGCCTCCATGTGGCTCGAGACTGTACCCAACTAAAACCTGTTTGCACGACTCCTTTGAGCCGTGGTAGGGTAGTAATCAAAGTACAGTGGGAACTCACACGAGACAAATGACGATCCCGAGGTCGATGAACTAACCTGTACACATGTCACCTGGGAACTGCTATCTGACGTCAGGTATAAGACCAACTAGCATGTTCCCGGCGAGTTCTGTCCGGTGTACTCATAACCCAATGAGCACCTGTATACATCTTAGGTGAACCAACTAACACCAGTGGCTTGTGAGACCGGCCACCGCCCCTCGTCGGGGTCTCGACTGTATACACTAGTCTACTCTGGAGAATCGATGCCCTGTCTCGAAACTCCCACGACTAGGGACCTTTTAAGGATGTGCTTATAGACTTTAGCTCTCACTTATATGATTGCCCTCATACTGCTGGCAGTCAAGCAGGAATCCTAGGGGCTCTATCAACGTGCAATAGCGACCTGTCAGGTCACCTAAAGCAGTACACGATGCTAAAGGTAAACCAGATAGCATACTATCATCTCGAGTAAGACTGTCCTACCGGGATAGGTCCTCCCTCAATCATTGCAATCACGTGCCTGTGATCCAATAATCGACTCTGAGGGTACTATCTCCAACAATCTCCCACTTGCACTCAAGGCTAATTATTGCGATGTCGCATACTCACAGCCCGTGTGATACCGAACACCCAACTCCCCTACTAGTCAGTCTCACAAAATCCGTTTGCGAAACTATTGCGTTCGAGGGATAGCCTCAGTGAGTGGATCCGTCTAGATGTTTCTTTCTATGTCTCTCTATATCTCAAGTTCGCGGAGAAAACCATCTCCCGAAATGAGCAATACCTGTCTTAGAATGTCTGGATGTCTGATGGGAACTAGCTCATAAATGAACTCCAAATCCAAACTTCTTAGACTGTATCGTCAACTGAACTTAATCAGTATCCTGCGCCATGCCTCCCTCAGTATCTGCCTGGATCACCTGTCCAGAATACTGCTCCTCGTCAGAGGGAAAACTATAACTCTGACAATCACCCTGTCGTCCATGTCACCTTGGAAGCCTGGAATGATAACTGTCTCCTTAATGAGGCTGTCGTTATCATTTCCCTAGAACATCTACTTATGTTCTAAAGTTGCTCCCGACTGTTTCTCCAGGATTGGATCAATATCAACTTATTGCATCTAGTGCAAGAACAACATCTGGTGTGGTACTTGACATCTCATGATTGACTCAAATGCCTAAGCAAGTGATCTGCCAATCATGCACATCCCTCTTCACTTTAGTCTGTAAGACACCTTTAGAGAGGGTGACTCCATCACCTGCTGGTACACTACCGTGCCAGGAGTCGTCCATTCTAAATACTCTTAGAATGCTGTCAAGGTACCCTGATTGGGAAACCACCCAAATCTAGATCTAAAACCATAGATCTAGTAACCAGTATGTCTGATATAATGTCCAAGTCCCATGTGGAGAAACCACTGTGTGACGACCAAAGTATAACCGATCGTAGTATAGGAATATCACTTCCTACTCTATGTATGTCATCAAATACCAGGACATCACACCCTACTACCTTCTCAACAGATCCATCCCCTATTCTGATGAAGTCAAACCTATGACTGTCACATCAGAAATAGATGATCTATCTCCGCTATATTTGCTTTAGTCTATAAATAGACATAAGCCTGATGTCCACCAATACTTCCGCTGCTCCCACTGACTACGACAACCCTCTGGCAGAGTCATATACACGTACACTTCTGAAGCTAGTTCAGAACGACGCTATACTCATCCTCCTGCCGGGTCTCGCAGTCTGGAACAACAGCAATGGCAAGTGTGGGTAAACAAGAACTTCCATGTCACCGTCCTTGAGGCTACCGGAGTACCTCTCGGGTGCCTGAAGTTACCCACCTTATCTGCGGAGTGGCCAATGGAATGTCAATCCAGATTGAATCTTTAGGTTCCTATCAAATCTTCAGTAATCGTTTGTGGTTCTGGAATCACTTCCAGTTCTACCATACTCCCACTACTGTTTTATGAAAAAATCCATTTTTAATAAAACTGTGGCGAGTCTAGAACAATATTTCTATTGATCTGCCAGATGGTAGAAAGTCAACCCTCGTCATAGTCTGGGTCAACCCACAAACAGCCATTATAGAAACGTGCCTTGAGTTGTCCAGTGTCTGGTTTTAATCATAAGCCGGACAACTCCCCGTACCTTAACAACGTTAAAATATGAACTGTTCTATATCCAATATAGAACCAGAGGCACTGATTTAATTTAACCAGATTCAAATCATGCAGCTGTCTCCAGTGCATGTCAACTAAATGGAGAGAGGCCGATCAGCGTTACTCAACTTAGGAATACTTCCAATTATGAGTAACCTGTAAGAGAAGCAATTTCTCTTTATCATTACTATCAACTGAATACCATACACAAGTATCTACATCTTCGATCACTTTGAAGAATCCCGATACTTGCTACACCTGGTTCTCTACTCTATTCAAATACCTATAACTCCTCAAAACTTAGACCCTGTGTTTCTACGAAACACATGTCTAAGAACTAGAGAAGTTAAAAGTAAACAGAATATAGTATGAGGACCAACCCCTCTGTCCTAATGGACACTGGACAACATACAATACTCTGTATAAGTCCACTGAGTCTAACAACTCTTTCACTATGTGTCGTAGGTTGAAAACTGTACTTATGGTTAAGAAGAATTACACCGCTGTTTAATGCTCCTTACCTAACCATCCACTGATATAGGTAAATGTCATCGACATAATATCAAAAGGTATATCTCATTCTATGAAAATAGACGTACAGATATAACAATTTGAAATTGGTGCACAACAGCGGATATTCAAAACCAAATATTTGCCGACCGGCAAACAGCCCAGATGATCTCCTCAAATATCACCGATTACAACGAATCCCGATATAATGAGGATGATCACCCTATTCCCAATAACTTACTCCTACTCATCATCTGTAAAACCATACAGATGTGAGAATCAAACCTGGTAAATACATACCCTGGAGCAAGTGTCCAATCGGGAAATCAGTTTTCTTTTAACAGTACACAGTTGAACTGAAACATTGAAATGTTTCGATGGAGTATCCTGGTATTCCTAGTAATGCCTCTACCATTATCCAGATTCACAACTATAACCGTATAAGTCTTTGCCACCTCTCCAAATCCCTTTATATGTCTTTAGTCATTACCTTCTGCACACCCCTTTAGGCCAATTGGTTTTCTTCCTTCCCTACCGTTCGGCACCAGCCTATGGTTTGGAAGAAGACTATCCAATAAGCATAATGGGTGTACTGTCCTAATCCTAGGAGCACTCGCAATGCGAGAGAAGGTGAAGATAAAAGACAACTGAATAAACCTTATTCCTACTTCTCCTGGACCAGAATCCATCCCCGAACTGGAACAAGTTCCTTTCGAGTTCGTATATAACCATACGATGGAGTATCCAATAAACTGTGGATCTTCGTAGTGATACGGAGTGTCCTGGAGAAATACAAAGGTGATTTAGGATTGGCGAAGAAATACTTGGTTTGGTTGTGAATATCAGTCGCAATTTACTTTGCCCTCTTACTAATCCCTTGCTTTGTCTTAATCTTAATACCTTCTGCACACCGTTTAGGCTAATTGGTTTTCTTCATTCCCTACCGGTCGGCACCAGCCTAAGATATGGAAGAAGACTATCCAATTCGCGTAATAGGTGTACTATCTCCTAAACTAAGGAGTACTCGTAATCTTGAGAGAAGGCAAAAAGGAAAAGACAACTGAATAAACCTTATCCGTTTTCTCCAGAACCGGAAACCATCCTCGAATTCCTTCAAGTTCGTATCTAACCATACGATGGTTTTGTCCAATGGAAGTGGACGTTCGTAGCAATACGGGGTGTCCTGGAGAAAAAGGTAAAAGTAGGAGTGGCAATGAGGTCTGCAACTCTGACAATCCAAAAGCCAGTGTTTAAGAAGGTTCGGTCAACTTGGTCACTGAGTCATAGTCTTAGGGTCGGGTCAATGGTCGCTGCCAGAGAGAGAGAGAAAAGAAACACTCAGCGTGCACTCTAACCTAGATCAGAATGGTTATCCCTTTATCTAATCTGGAAACCTCCCACTGTACCTTAAATTCTCCTCCAAACCTGAAAGAAGAATTAGTCGGGGTCATCCAAGGAGTAAACCAACTCATCAGTGGGAATCGGGATCCAACTATCATCGCATGATAACGTGACGGAATCCGCTCACGCTATCACACTCCAGAAGGTATGCGCATATCTGGCAAGTTTCAGTTCTTTTGAAACTCCCGATGTGATTTCTGCCCCATGCTCTTATGACCTTGACGAAGGTCAACAAATCATAAGTCACATGTCAAGTTCCACCCGTCATTGTCCAGGTTAATTTGAACCCACCCGTACAAGCCCTTGACGAAGGTCAACAAGGCTATACGACCGTCCCAAACCAATACATCTATCTATGCAGCAGAAAGGCAACAAGCAGCTACCATGCACTATGCCTTGACGAAGGTCAACAAACATAGCATGAATACTACGTGCTACCTGTCTGAAACGACGGAGGGCTACGAATGGTTTCTGGCGAAAACCTTTAACGTAATGAACTTGATATCGTTGAAGGAAGGGATAGCTTTTTAGAAAATATAGTGACGAAAACCTTTACTAAAGAGGTCACTCCCGGTGAAGGGATCTCGGCTCTTTCCCCGTAGAATGGGGTGCAGGATATTCCAAATGAATACCACGATGCAAAGCAAAAGTAATCGGCTATAGTGAAGTTAATGCCCTGACGCAAACTTCTGTCCAAGGGGTCACTCCCGGTGAAGGGATCTCGGCCCTTGCCTCATCGACTGAGGAGCAGGATATTCCAAATGAATACCACGATGCAAAACAAAAGTGAACGTCCTTGCAATAACAGCTTTTTGAAAAGTGTTCCAACAACATCAGAATAGGTTTGTTTTTAACTTGCATTGATCCGAATCAACACAGTCCCATCAATTGATCACACCACAAAGAACGAAAATATACTGATGTACGTATATGCCATCCGCATTCGCCACTGGGTCCCGTCATTACCCGTTAGGTTAGCTAACTAACGACAGAGCGGGGACTGGACTAGCGCGGATGTAAAACATATACAACATCTACTAATATATATACCAATATATTATATTCGCTCAAGGCGTGAAAAAAATGCAACATCACAGAAATGTACAGCATCACAGAACAATACAGATATCTGGGATCCCCGGGTTTCACAGAGCCACTACTGAAACCCGACGTTCCCCTGGTCGTGTGGATAGCATGTGCAATGAAATCCTAGACCCCTACGGGCGCGACAAGTTACCAGCCAAAACCTGAAGCGAGGCAGCCCCCTTCAGCAACGTGAATGGACCACTCGGCACTTCACGGAATCCGGTAACTTGGGCACCCCTCCTGGGTCAACCTGTACCCCCTACGAGTGCGGCGAATAGCTCGCCAATTCTAGAGTGAAGCCCCCTCCGTCCCAATGCCATGAGATGCGGGCTTGTTGCCCTTCAGAACCCGGCTATCCGTGCACCCCACCGCGGGGCAATCCTAGTACAGAAAGTAAAATATACATACAACGGGTACATCGACCGCAACCTGGTCGTGTCCCAAAATAATAATACAAACAGGCAGTGACGGCAGTCCACATGTCGGACGCTCGTCCCGCAATATCAAATGTACATAATACAACAGAAACTGTACTATCATTGCATCCAGGCTATCCTCCACGACCGATCCGCAACATCACAGCAAAATCACAAAACATCAACGTGAAAGTCACGTTCGCAAATCCGTCTAACCGGGCTATAGCAGTTAGACAGGATTTACCGATCAAGTGACATTCACGGTCGCAGATATAATGTAAATACTGTGAAATAATGTGTTTAAAATATCCGATCGATCAAATTTTAATAAGTGGGCCCCCAAGTACTACTGTAGCACATCAAGAAATTCTGGGCCCAATATTAATATTCCAAAACCCCTAAAATCAACCCAGAAAGCAACTGTAGAAATTTGACATGGCAAAGACATCATATGGCGGCGGAACCGCGGCGGAAAGGGGGGTTTCGACGCGGTTCCGCGCTCTGGCTGTCGATTTACTGTGTCGAATTTTTACAGTATTCTTATAATTTCCAGTACATTAGTATTTTACAACCTGAAAAATTTTTGGAGCCAGGAAAAAATCGACAGAAAACTGATGTGAGGAAAATGTGGTTTTTTGGAATTTTGGTCGATCGGAAATGCAAACACATCAAACAAAGCTAGACGAAGTTAATGGCGAGGCTCTGATACCACTGTAAGTGCACGGCGACACCCCGGCAGTCATTCCGACGGCCAAATGCGGAAGCGGTGATAAATTTTAATTTTGCGAACTTAGCAAACCGGCACCACCGCGCACTAAACACCCGTATCGGACCATTAAACTAGTTCTAGCTAACTACAAGATGGGAAGAGATATACCGAGTGATCCGAGTCTTTCGGTCTTCTCGTCGTTGTCCCGATCTCCTGCGGAAACTCCGGTCGTCGCCTCCTCGCCGGAAGGGCACCACATTGCCTGCATCTTTTACGGGCTCCCACCTCAATACCGAGGCAACTCGGGCACGAAGCTGGCAAGTCGACGTGTCCAAGATTTGCTGTAGAATGTGTAGTGTAGAGGCTATGTCTCATTTGGGGTTTATGTTGCCTTGGAGGATGGAGGAAGAGGTAAGGAAAATTGGTGCTTTCAATTTTCTAGCAAGAAGAAGATGAGATGAAGAATTCCTCTCATAACCAAAATGAACTCTCTCATTTTTTTCTCTCAAGTGTGGCCAACCTCAACCAGTGAGAATGGTGGAGGAATCAATATCAATCCATAACAAGAAGGGAGGTGAGTGTAGGAAAAGAGAAAGGGTGACCATAACCAAAACATCATGATAACAATCTCACATCAAACTCTAATCACCTTTTATACAAATCAAGTGATGTAAAGAGAATCAAATGATGGTTGAAAAGAAAAGATGCCATCATAATCAATACATTTGCAAGAAACCCCTCCACAATGTGTTATTTGCAAACTTGCAAATAACACCCTCCATCGAAAGGTCCGGCCGGAAAAGAACAAAGGAAAACCGGCCGGAACGAAATGCAAACTGGCAACTCCAGAAAACTGGTCCCGTAATAACTTACAGGAAAACCCCGATACTGTGCATACACACCTACATCTGTATTCCGACCGGATACAAATGCAATTAGACAAAATCTCCACTGTACTATACTAGGATCCGGTTTAAACCAAAGCCGGCTAGTAATATCCGTTCGATCCTGATCCGTGCAATACCGCACGTATCTGATCGAACCTTGCCATATATCTATATGGCCTCTAGTACCAACCATCCGATCCTGATCCGTGCAATGCCGCACGTATCTGATCGGACCCTGCCATATCTCCATACGGCCTCTACAGCGTTTCGCCCGAAAGCTTGAGTAACTGAAAGTGTGGTGGACTCTAAAGACTCGTCAATACTATGGCTGTGGATTTAACCACCAGCACGTCAGAGGTATAAGCCAATACGTGACGGGCCATCAGCTATTGACCAAAAAGGGACGTCGATGAGCGAACTCATCCTGACACCCTACTGAGCCTGTCAGTGACAATATCCGTACAGTCCGGTCCGTTCGTCTATGAGCATCGCATGGCGGGCCTAGGGGGTTGGTAAAAGTCAGACCCCCAAAAGAGGTACAAGTCGTGTCGGAGTGTAGCCCAGAACACCCTGAGATACTACTGGAATACCTACCAGTAAATCTCCAGCCTTGGCCAAGGACTTCTTGTAATGGCTCTCCTAGACACAGCGCGACCTCACCCCCAATACCGGGAGAGACGAACCCCTGAAGATACGATCACTGCCTCCATGTGGCCCGAGACTGTACCCAACTAAAACCTGTTTGCACGACTCCTTTGAGCCGTGGTAGGGTAGTAATCAAAGTACAGTGGGAACTCACACGAGACAAATGACGATCCCCAGGTCGATGAACTAATCTGTACACATGTCACCTGGGAACTGCTATCTGACGTCAGGTATAAGACCAACTAGCATGTTCCCGGCGAGTCCTGTCCGGTGTACTCATAACCCAATGAGCACCTGTATACATCTTAGGTGAACCAACTAACACCAGTGGCTTGTGAGACCGGCCACCGCCCCTCGTCGAGGTCTCGACTGTATACACTACTCTACTCTGGAGAATCGATGCCCTGTCTCGAAACTCCCACGACTAGGGACCTTTTAAGGATGTGCTTATAGACTCCAGCTCTCACTTATATGATCGCCCTCATACTGCTGGCAGTCAAGCAGGAATCCTAGGGGCTCTATCAACGTGCAATAGCGACCTGTCAGGTCACCTAAAGCAGTACACGATGATAAAGGTAAATCAGATAGCATACTATCATCTTGAGTAAGACTGTCCTACCGGGATAGGTCCTCCCTCAATCATTGCAATCACGTGCCTGTGATTCAATAATCGACTCTGAGGGCACTATCTCCAACACCTCCTCCATCGGATAGAAATAGATTACGTGAGATAAAAGATTGAACATTCTATCAGGACCTTGATTGCTAGCTGAATCATTGAATTCTCAGGTTATCAGGACCCTTGATTGCTAAACTAGCAAGTCCATCAGGAAATTGACCTTGGAAAACTAAACTTTCCCGAATAGCAAGTATAGGGATTAGGGAGCTATGAACGATACATCCAAAATTGAGAAAGGCGCAGCGTAACAAGGTTTTACACTTTTACTGATTAATAACAACTCAACCCCATCTCTGCAACCACTAGTTTGTTCTAGACGTATTGAAAACCTGATTAAGGTTATTAAGGAATAAGGAGAGTAATTAATGGATGTTTTAAGTTATCTGAGTATTTCTCAATTTCGAGTCTAAACAGCAACGATCCATACTAGAATGATCTTTACGTTTTCAAAATCTTCTTCTGTTATAATATTTATTCACTAGTCTGGGTCCAAACTAAGCAACCAGGAATTGTTTTAGAAAGCCTATCATATTAATTCCCTGAGATGGAGCACGCCCTTGTGTCCTTGCTTTTATACTCAAATTACATAAAGAGCACGAAAAGCACTTCTGAAAGCTTTTCCTAAAGAAATTGTTTAACATAGCATCTTTCCTATCTCTTAACACTTGCATGGATTAAAAGCGAAAAGAGACCATATCAGTGCCATGTCAGTCTTCACCACAACAAAATTTTGTGCCCTAGACAAAGTATAAATTCTCCGTTGAGAAGCATGCAGTTTATGCAAGTATAAAATCGCTGCTAACCATATTTGGGAAGTTTCTTAGGTCTCAAAGTAATTCTACTTATTACAACACTTGAAAATGACCGTTGCAAGAAATATCTTCTCACCAACTGACACTGAAGGAAGTACTCTTTCCCTAGAAAAATCACTGAGCTCTTGCCATAGTTGATCTTGATAAGATAATAAGATAAGATACTATTTTTAACACAATAACTTGATCTCTTTGTCTTATAAATACTAATTGTCAGCAGTGTGCTGTCAATTCAAACCGTCCCATCTATTTTGTCTGGCCACAACTAAAGGCCGATCCCCCCTTTAAGCAAATCTAAAATTCTATTAAATGCATCTCCCATCTATTTTGTTTGGCACCAACCACTTTAAATGAGTGGGGTGATAGAATTTGATGGAGTGAAGCCGATATTTCATCGGCATACATTTTCCTTTTCCGTTAACATCTTTTGGTGCTATTTAGTGATTTTCATGGCAACCATGACTCATCTCCTATGCAATGTTCTAAATTTTGGATGTCGGTGTCGTGTTGGCCCGAAAATTTTGATGTCGGATATCAAATATTGTTGGATATGTATGCCCTAGAGGCCTGTATTGTATAGGATGTTTGGGATATGTATATACAGGACAATCTTGCTCAGTTGTATATAGTATATTATTTGAGTTGCCCTTATCTTAATATGTGTATTTCTTTCTCATGTTGCTTTATATTGCTTGCACATATTGATAAATATTTGATACAGTATTATACTATTATAGTTTGACTTTATCTTAACATGTGCATATGTTATACTCGATATCACATATGGCTTATACATATTGATAAAGCCCGTAGGATTTTTCTTGACTTCCAGCGTTATAATGACGATCATACTTGTGAGAGCTGGGTAGTCCATAAGCACATCTTTAAAGGTCCAAAGTCATGAGAGTATCGAGACCGTGTATTGATATTCCAAAGTAGAGTTATATATACGTTTCTAGACCCCGACGAAGGGCGGTGGTTGGTCCTATGGCCATTGGTGTGATTACCCAAGATTGTATACAGAAGTTCACCGGGGGTGAGTACACTGGACGGACTCGCCGATAACGTTTAGACGGTATTATACCTATCGTCTGATAGCGGTTCTCAGGTGATATGAGTACATGTTAGTCTTTGGACCTGAGATCATCATTTGTCTCATGTGAGTTCCCACTGTGCTTTGTTCACTATCCTATCGCGGCTCTATTGAGTCGTGCAAACAGGTTTTGGTTGGGTACAGTCCCGAACCACATGAAGACAGTGAGTGATTGTCAGGGATTCGTCTTCCCCGGTATTGGGAGTCGATATCGCACTGTATCCGGTTGGCTATAACCATAATACCTTGGCAAAGACAGTTGAGATATACTGATATTTAGATCAGTAGTTTTTCGGATTGGTCTCGAGCCAAATCGACACGATTTATCAGGTTATTAGGGGTCTGACGCTTACTACCCCTAGATACGATATGCGATACTCTTAGACGAAGAGACCGGACTGTACAGAGACTGTCACGATTAGGCTCAGAAAGGGTTCCGATGAGTTTGCTCGTCGGCCTTCCTTCGACAGCTACATGGATAGCCATTACGTACAACTAGTGCCGTTGACTTGATTGTGGTTAAAACCACTGCTAGCGTACTGTTGAGTCTTCAGAGTCCAACACAGAGGGTTTCTCTGGTTCAGACGAGACGATATGGTGGCCGTATGTTTATACGTGCAGAGTTCCGATCGAATGATAATACTAACCGGTTTAGGATTAAGCTGGATTATTAAATCAGGTATTGATATACCTGATTTAATAATTTACATATACATATTTTGATATGTATATTCTAGTGTTATCCAGATTTTCGATCGGACGGTTGATTATACTAGTGGGTTTAGGATTAAACCAGTTTGTTAAGTCAGATATTGATTTAATACTAGTAATATTAGTAGTATTATTCTATCGTTTGGATATTCGTATTTTGGTACGAATATGAGTATGTATATATACGGTAGAAAGTATTTTGTATTTATACAAAATACCTTCTAGAACATGACAGCTCATCATGCATTTTTCTATTTTGTTGAAAATAGAAAATGAGGTGGAAAAGAAGAGATGGCATGAAGCATGGCTTTGGTATTTATTGCAAATACTATTGAAGTATGGTTGTTTTTTTTAATGAAAAATATATACTTCATATCACAAAAGAAAAGGACTTAGCCATTTTTTTGATGAAGCCATTCTTCACTTACTCTTCTCTTTCTCTTCTTCTTGAGTTCACTCTCTTCAAATCCTTATTATTCTCATGCGTCGAGAACAAAAAGATGAGATAGAAAAACTACAACTAAATATCACCACATCATCTAAGCAAATTAGATTAGTAAACTAGTTTGCTTCTTATTGAAGTAGGAGCTTGAATTAAGAACTTTGAGATGGATCATCTAGGACCGAGGAGGCCGGCCATCAAGGTTGATCTAGGAGACCTCAAGGAGCTTAAGAAGAGGAGTGAAGACCCGAAAGACACGGATCTTAGGTATTACACCCTTTCATAATAGCCAGACTCCTCTAGTTTGCTAGTTTCGATATTTGGTTAGATTCTAAGATGTGTTTTTTAGTGCCAAAATTTTCAAAAGTGAGTTTTTTTATTCCGCAACGACCGCGGATGGCGGCCAGGATGCTAGGAAACCCAATATGGTATTAGAACCACCCAAACATTAGAAACTAGTAGTAGACGATGTTTTAGTTTCAAAACCGAAAATTCCGATTTCGAAAACCCGCTCCCAGGCCTGAAAATATTTTGGTCTCTGAAATTTTTTTAAACAAGTGCTGAGACTTGCTTTTAATATGATAGTGACACACAATGAAAACGAGACAAGTCCACCATGGAAAAACCGCTGGTTTCTTTATATTTCCTGCCTTCGGCTGTTTTCTTGTCTCATTTGGCGCTCATTTTCTTGCCGTGACTTGGGTTTTGAGAATTAGGATTTTTGGTCTTATTTAATTTGCTCCAGATTTCACTTGGTGTTATCTTTACTTTGGGGAAACTCGGAAAGTTTAGAACTTGAAACTTTTGCATCGTTGATTTTTGTGATGTGGTGTATGTGTTTTTAAACGTCGTCTATTTGCTATATGTCATTTAGACAGGGTTGCACATACTTGCTTATACTGCAGTGATGTTTACATCTGTGATGGTTTATTCGGATTGTCGTGTTGGATAGCCCCTAATGCAATGCTAGTGGTACAGTTTAGATTTATTTGTATATTCATTTTTACGGGGCGAGCGTCTGACATATGGACTGTCGTTTCCGCCGGTTTGTATATATTTTTATTGGGGTACGGCCGGGTTAAGGTCGATGTCACCGTTTGTATATATATTTTTCTTTTCTGTACTAGGATTACCCCATGGTAGGGTGCTCGAATAGCCGGGTTTTAGAGGGCAACGTGCCCGCATCTTATTGCGTTAGAGACGGAGGGGGCATTATTCTAGAATTGACGGGCTATTCGCCGCACTCGTAGGGGATATAGGATGGCCCACGAAGGGGTGCTCAAGTTACCGAATTCCGTGAAGTGCTGCCCAGCCCATTCACTTTGTTGATTGGGGTTGCCTCACTTTCGGGATTGGCGGGTAACTTGCCGCAGTCGTAGGAGTTTAGGTTCTTTATTGCACAGGCTATCCACACGACCGGGAACATCGGGTTTCATTTGCTGCTCAAATGAAACCCGGGGCTCCTACATTATCCGCTATTTCATGTTGCTTATTGATATTCTGTGATGTTGCTTATTTCATGTCTGAGACGAATGATTATATATATTTATATATATACTAGTAGATGTATATGTTTTGTATCCGTGCTAGTCCTGTTCCCGCTCTGTCGGTAGTCAAGTAACCTAACGGTGCATGACGGGCCCCGTGGCAAATACGAATGGCATATACGTACATTTTATTTTTGTTTTTTTCTGGTGTAATAGGATTTAATTGATGAGGCCGCATTAATTTTAATTAATGTAAGGAAAAAGAAACCTAAAACATGTTGGAATAAATTTTCGAAAAACTATAATCGTATTTTTTCGTTTTGCATAGTGGTATTCAGTTAGGAATATCCCGCAACTCATTCGAGAAGGCAAGAGCCTAGATCCCTTTACGGGGAGCGACCTCTTAAGCGAAAGTTTATGTTACTGTAGATTACTTGGTTTTCTTCAAAACCACCAGTTTTCAAAAGCGAAGCCTAAACTACTCATTTTCAAAACTACTCGGTCCCTTCAACAATATCAAGTTCATTACGTTAAAGGGGTTTCACCAAAAACCCAGCTGTAGCTCTCCGTCATTTTAGATGGGCAGCACCTAGTATTCGTGCTATATTTGTTGGCAATCGTCAAGACATAGTGAACGGTAGCTGAGTGATATTTATCTATTGCATGGATATGCGATTGATCGAGACAGTCGCATAGCTTTGTTGGCAAGTGTCAAGGGTTTTGCGGGTGTTTCGAGTTAATCCAGGATAATGATGGGTTGAACTTGACTAGTGACCTATGACTTGTTGGCAAGCGTCAAACTTATAGGTCGTTAGGGGCAAAAACTACATCGGAAGTTTCAAATATACAAGAAACTTGCTAGTGTTGCATACCTTCTGGAGTGTGGTAGCTAGAGTGGCTTCCATCTAGATTATCACGCGATGATAGTTGGATCCTGATCCCACCGATGAACATGATTACTCTTAGGAGATATTTTCACTTCACAATTAGCTAACTTATTAGGTGTCTAGAAAAGTGTTAACAGGGCTACGCCTCTGCGAAAACGAGGTCTATTTTAATTAGGTCAGTGCAAGAGTACGGGAAACCTCTCTCGGAATACCAATACTCACCTGGCTGAATAGTTAGCAAACTTGTAAGGTGCAAATGATTCCGACTAATTCTCTTTTTAAAGGTTTGGAGGAGAATTCAAGAAAACGGTAGGAACCATTCTGATTAGATAAACTAATAACCAATCTAATATTACAAGAGCGCATGCTGAGTGTTTCTTTTCTCTCTTTCCAGGTAGCAACCATATCACGTCCTAATCAAGATAATAAAATATTTGACTTTACTGGAACAACTTATTACACTGGGTTGGGAAACGTCAGTTCGGTTCTACCTTGTGACAACTGTCACGAGTATGGACAAGGGAAAGAGAACTGTAAGGAATTCCAGATGATCCTATTGAAAGAGAAGCATTCTAATGTATCTTCTTCGGGTGTATTTGTTATTGAAAACTTTTTTTTTCGGTTAACCCAACCTCCTGAGCACTATATACCATATCGGGATCTCATATCTGTAATTTATTACAAGGACTGAGAAAAAGTAGAATGGTTGGAGTGGGTGATATTGTTGGATATATGTATGCCCTATAGGCCATTATATGTACAGAGGATGCTTGGACATGTATGTATATACAGATGACTATCTTACTCGACATGATAGTATGCTATCTGGTTGTACTTTATCTTAACATGTTTACTTGATTATGTTATACTGTTCATTTCATATATGTTGATAAAGCCCTCAGGATATTTGCTCGACTTCCATGACTATGATGGAGATCGTACTAGTGGGGCATGTGTAGTTTATAAGCATATCCCAGAATGTTCCTAGTCGAGGGTATATCGAGACAGGATATTGATATTCTAGGATAGACCAGCGTATAAGTTTCTTGACTTATATGATAGGCGATGGATGATCCCATATCCATTGGTGTTGTGACATCAAAGATTGTATATGGATGCTCAGTGGAGACTGGGTACACTGAACGGACTCACCGAGAACTCGTATATGGTATTATATCTATCGTCGGATAGCAGTTCTCAAGTGACACTGATACAGATTAGTCTGTAGACCCAAGATCGTCATAGAGTCTTGTGTGTTTTCCCACTGTGCTTTGATTTCCACCGTACCACGGCTCTATTGAGTCGTGCAAACATGTGGCTTTTGGGTACAATCCCGAGACATATGGAGACAATGAGCGATAGGAGGGGTTTCATCTCTCCCGGTATTGGAAGTTGATGTTGTGCTATGCGCGATTGGATTTGACTCGAAGTCCCTGGCCAGGGCTGATGAGATTTACCGATAAGTGTTATCAGTAGTTTCTCGATCGGTCATAGTCCATATCGGCATGATCTATTGAGTTATTAGGGCTTGACGATTCCATCTCTACACTTGATATGCAACATATCAGACGAAGAGACCGGACTCTGCGGTAAGTGTTACCAATGGCTTTGCGGGAGTTTTGACAAGTTCGCTTGTTGTTCTTCAGTTCGTACAATACCTGGGAGCCGTTACGTGCAGCTAGTACCGTTGACGGTTTGTGGTTATCTGATATGATCACTACCTACTGCTAGTGTATTGACGAGTCTTAGAGTCCCACAAGAGGTTTTCCGAACTCAGGCGAAACGAAGTGGGAGCGCATATCGGGATATGTGCGGAGGCTTGATTAAATGCGCGTATATGATACCGTATTTAATCTAGCGGATAAATTAGTCAGGTTATATGTGATATGACCGGGTTATTAAATCAATTGTTGATTTTATAAAATGACTAATTTCTGTTTGTAAAATTCTTTCTTTAATTTTTATATTTACATAGATATGTATATATATATATATATATATTAATAAGTATGTGTGTATATATATATGTATATTATTATTATCATTATATATATAAACATGTATTTATAAAAGGTGTCATGGTTGATGATACATACAACATGGGTGTGCAAGACTCACATTAGAGTTTTATTTGATTTTTTAATTAAATAAATATGTGCTATCGCTTCTACATTATTCCTAAAATATCTACTCTCATGACTCACTATTCCACTCATGATATTTACTTAAATATCTAAAAAATATCTCCATGGCTAATAATGTGATTATTTACTTGAGTTAAGCACAAACCCTAGTTGCTTCTTCTTCCTCATTCACTCACTAGGTTTTGAGAAAGAAGTAAAAGAAAGGTTTTTCCAAGAGATAAAAATTCCCGCTTCACCAATCTATACTACTCTAGCCCATTAGTGTAGGTTGTTTTGCTTCATTCATCCTAGTTTTGTGAAGCAAAGAGCTTGAGCTAAGAAACTCCGGATGGATCATCGTAGACGACGAAAGACCTTGAGCGGAGTCGATCCAAGTTTCGAGTGGAGCCGTAGGAGTCCAAAGAGAGTTAAGGAGCTGATTACAAAGGTTGTAGTTCCTTATTTTTAGCTTAGACTTCTTTTATTATTGCTTTTACTCTAATCTCTAGTTTTGATTCGGAATTTGTTTGTATTAGCCCTCTAAAATTTGAAAAGTTCGTTACTTTATGCTGTTTAAACCTAACTAGAGACGCTACTACACACTAACAAATATGTCCCTCAGAGTAGAGAACAGAGTATAGGTTGATGCTGCTGCCGTTGGTAAGTATCACCTAGTATTGCCAAGCGGCAATATTATGATTTTGAACAATTGTTGCTATGTACCTTCCATGTTCTACAACTTCATATCAGTTTCTTTACTTGATAAAAATGGATACAACTTTGTTCTTGATAGAAATATCATGAACATTTACCTTAATCTGGTATTGGTTGCAGAAGATACATTTTATAATGGTATCTATGTTCTTAATCAAAACACAATCTTCAATATACAAAACACATGTAAGAGGAAGAGTTCGAATACGAACCAAACCGCACGAATTTTCATTCTATGAAACTTGTCAGTCTTGTCTTAAAGGAAAGATGACAAAACTCTATTCACCGGACATGGAGAAAGAGTTACAGGGCTCTTGGGGCTCATACACAGTGATGTGTATGGTCCGCTGTCTATACATGCAAGGGGTGGGTTCTCATACTTCATTATATTCACTGACTATCTCTTTAGGTTCGGATATGTGTATCTTTTGAAACACAAATATGAAGCTTTTGAGAAATTCAAAGAATACAGAAACGAAGTAGAGAACCAGACTGACAAAAATATCAAGATCCTTTGATCTGATAGAGGAAGAGAGTACTTGAGCACGAAATTCCTTGATTACTTAAAAGAGATTGGAATTCTCTCTCAGCCTACTCCTCAGTATACACCACAACACAACGGTGTTTCGGAGCGGAGGAACCGTACCCTTTTGGACATGGTTCGCTCCATGATGAGTAGTACTGATCCGCTTCTTTCATTCTGGGGATATATACATGAAACGGCTGCATATGTATTGAATAGGGCTCTAACCAAATTTGTGCTAGCCACTTCACATGAAATGTGGGAGAGGTAAAGACCATACATTATTTTTATTAAGATATGGGGATGTCCTGCTTACGTAAAGAAGCAGAACCCGGACAAGCTCGAGGCATGGTCAGTTTTGTGTAAGTTTGTGGGATATCCTAAACATTCGCACGGATATCTGTTCTACTACACCGAGGAACAGAAGGTGTTTGTTGCTCGCTATGCCGTCTTTTTAGAGAAGGAATTTCTTGCAAAAGAAATTAGTGAGAGCACGGTAGAACTGGAAGAAATTCTGGAATCACGAATTGAAACTGAAGATTTGGTGAAACCAAAGAATTCAATAATCCCGGACGAACCTCAGCCACTACGCAAATATAGTAGGATTTCTTGCCCGTCCGAAAGATACTACGGTTTTCTCATAGATGGGGATCGAGATGATTGCATCTTGGAAGAAAATGATCCTATTAGTTTCGAGCATGCCATTAATAGTAGGGATTCTGTAAAATGGCTTGATATTATGCAATCCGAAATGGAGTCCATGTACATCAGCAAAGTTTGGATTTTGGATGTTGCTCCTCCTGGGGTAATATCCGTTGGATGCAAGTGGATCTTTAAAAAGAAAATTGGTGCTGATGGATAGGTGGAATATAAGGTTAGACTTGTTGTAAAATGTTTTCGTCAAATACCAGTAGTGGACTATGACGAAACCTTTTTTCCAGTGGCTATGCTAAAATCCATTCGGATCCTACTTGCCATTGCTGCCTACCATGACTATGATATATGGCAGATGAACGTTAAAATGGCTTTTCTAAATGAAAGTTTAGAAGAGTGCGTTTATATGGATCAGCCAAAGGGATTCACAGACAGTACGAGCAGCGGGAAGGTGTGCAAATTGCTTAAATCCATTTATGGATTAAAGCAGGCGTCGCGGAGGAGCTGGAACATCTGTTTTGATGAGACAGTCAAGGAATTTGACTTCATCAAAATAAAGATGGGCCATGTTTCTGCAAGAAGATTGTAGGGAGAACTGTTGTATTTCTCGTCCTGTACGTGGATGACATTCTCTTGATAGGAAATGACATTCCTATGCTGCAATCGGTCAAGTTCTTGTCACAGAAGTTCTCCATGATGGACCTGGGTGATGCCTCCTACATTATGAAAATTAAGATCTACAGAGATAGATTCAAGAGATTGTTGAGACTTTCACAGTCCATATACATAGAGACCATACTAAAGAGATTTAGTATAGAAGATTCCGGACGCGGTAATATACCCGTATTGCACGGAATCATTCTCTCCAAAAAGATGTCTCCCAAGACTGATGAGGAGAGGATTCACATGAGCACTATACCCTACTTTTCGGCTGTAGAATCTATAATGTATGCGATGTTGTGTAGCAGACCAGATGTAGTATACACGCTTAGCGTGGTAAGCCGATATCAGTCGAACCTAAGTGAGAATTATTGGATAGCTGTGAAGAACATTCTCAAGTATCTGAGAAGAGTAAGAAGATATTTCTGGTGTACGGTAATGGAGACCTCAAGCTCGAGGCCTTTACCTACTCAAGCTTCCAGAGTGACAAGGATGACAGCAAGTTTGTCTCGGGTTTTGTGTTACCCTCAACGGAGGGGTGGTCTGTTGGAAGAGCTCCAAACAAGACACTGTCGCAGACTCGACAATGGAGGCTGAATACATTGTTGCGAACGATGCCGTAAAAGAAGCGGTCTGGATGAAGAAGTTCATTACAGAACTTAAGGTGGTTCCGTCCATTGTTGATCCGATACCTTTGTATTGCGATAACAATGGGGCTATAGTTTTAGCGAAGGAACAATGGTTCCATCAGAAGTCTAGACACATCTTAAGACGGTATCACCTGATTTGGAGAGATCGTAGATCGCCTGGAGATCGAGGTCCAGAGAGTAGATACGAAAGACAACACGGCGGATCCATTTACCAAGGCCCTCCCTTAAGCGCAGTTTAAACGTTTTTTTGAGATGTTGGGTATATGATACTGTCACGATCCAAAGTTCGGCCCGTGACCGGCACTTAACCACGCAACGCCTACAGGCGTAACGTGACTAAGTAAGCCAAACCCAGAAAACAAAACCATTAAAATTTGGAGTGTTAAAACATTTAGAAAACTTTAAGTTAGTAGCAATCCTTTTTGGTTCAAGTTATTATTTAAATCATTTTAACAACATTTCCTTTTCAAAAAGTTTGTCCCGAAATCGGGTAAAAGGCGAAGTATAATTAAAAGTAACATGTGAAATAAATAGAGCATCACAATAGGAGAATCGCGCCCAACGGCGGAGAAATCACCTCAATATAATATACGACGCCGAAGCGAAGAATGAGCAGTAAGGTGAAAACAAATTTCATAAGAGGTAAAAATGCATGAATAAAATCGGCTCACAACGAGCTCGACACCAGAGTACAAATAACATACATCGTCCTCACAACTGTCTCTAAGTCAATACATGAAAGTAGATGGAGAGTACTAGATACATCAAGATGCAACTGAAAAGTAAACAGATACCGTACAAAACCCACCTAATAGCAAAAGGGCTAACACGCCTCAGCAATGGTATATGTGTCAAAAGGTGCGGTAAACAGCCAGCCGCGACTACTCCCAAGGGTAACCTGCAAGCACTGTGGCACAACGGGGGTGAGTTGCCAACTCGTGAATAGTAGATAACATATAAAGATAATCGCGAGTATGCACGTACTGCGATACTCTAACCTATGCCAACAGATAACATCTATATGATGAACTGATTACTCATATCAGGCAGCAAATGTAATCTAAAAGTCTCCCCATATGATGTGCAAGGTATGCAATAATCATGTCTGATATGGAATCTAACAACCCTATATAGCATGAGCAGGGTATGCGATAATCATGGATAGCATGTGTACTATATCAGGTACAATAGATACAGGATGAGATGTCAATACTAAATGCTGAGTATGAGAATAAATACACGGAATATCAACGTGGAAAAAATGACCGGTGTCCATCAATACACCCAATTCCCAGTAAAACTCAGGCGCCGTCATCCACATCGGCCCTCAAATCCTGTGAATCTCATACAATGATGAGTGCCCAATATCGGCACCCAAATCTCATAAAATCAACCGTGTCTAGCATCGACACGCAAATCCTCCAGTATGGGGCGTCCGTCCATCGGATCTGCCCACGGGCTCCGTCTGCGGAATCGGCCCTCGGCCCCCGGCAGTACGCGTCGTCCCGTATCCATCTATCTACTCTGGTCGGTATCATCCGGATAATCGCCAGGTCTAACCAATCACTGGTAGGTAGTAGTCCCTCCGCCGGGCTCACCGTCTAACAATACGAGTCTTCTCGTCCCGGGGTACCGTACCGGGTCCACCATGTACCCGCAATCGGTGCCTACCTCTCCTCGAATCGGGTATACTCACACAAGCTCTTTGGAACCGAGAAAACTCATGGTGGACGCACTAGAATATCATTTCAAGAGAAACCGGGTTTTTAAACAGTGTGTATTTTCTTAAATTAGTACTCCGGTTCTCAAATCCAGAAATCACATAATCAAATACAATGCGTAATCCATGCAACATGTCGTATGACGCTAAGAGTAAAAGAAATGGAAGACCGCTCTTTTGAGAGATCTAGTTTTGAGAATAACGCCTGCGGTCCCTTAGTTTTTAAAACAAGTCTATATCATCCATGTATGTAGCATATGAATATGTGTATCGGTATGGATGTGTGCATGGATAAGTATGCAAAGTGAATATAGCAGTGTACATGTGCACAACTGTAGACATATGATGCATATGTGCCCAAGTAGGGTTATATCAATGAAGATACTCACGAAAGTGCATATACAGTGTGCATGGTATGAATGTCCATGTGATAGTATGCGGTAATCATGACAACGTCAATAAAGCAGAATCAAATATGCGGTTTATAGCAATCCTATAATGTGAGTGTCATGGCAATCACTGACGGTGTGAGTGTAGCATATAAATCGTGCTCGTGCAACTTGGACCATTAGTGACAGTGCAGTGTTCTATACTACCAGTACTATATGTATAAGGAGGCATGCTACTCTAGTATGTCTACATGATCACAAAAAAACTAACATCCTATTACGTCCTGACGCTTAACGCCATACGGGCGATTTCCCCGTAGATGTTAAATCTACTCACCTGGTCGCGTGCTAAGTATAGCCGACCACCTGCTTCCCTTTCCTGGCGGCGTCTGACGTATCCGCCTGCGAACCTGGAATTTACATAAGAATCCCAATATATCAAAATCTCGTAAAACGCGATATCGGAACGAAATGAGAAACTCGCGTCGCGAATTAACGCGCGCGCGCGATACGCTGGAACGTGTGTGTCCAGAACTCGATCCGATACGCCGCGATACGCTGAATCACAGAATCCACTCGCGTATCGCGCGTATCGCGCAAGCTAAAATACCAGAAAACGACATACAGTCCCAGATTTTACCCAAGTTAGAATATTACAAAACTATATATACCCTGGACCCACAAAATGTAGCAGACACCTGTACCAAAAACCCTAGCCCCTAACCCCCTGGTCTGGCTGCAAATTGCGGCCAGAACGAATATTCCGGCGGCCTCGGGTTGAAGTGGTGAGATCGGGCTCTGGTGGTGGGGTCAGGGAGTCACCAGTAGGGTATGGTCCATTCAATTTTATTCTGAACTTACATGGGTAACAGCAGATCTCAAAAAGCTATGTTTTGCTTAAAAACGTCAAGTTTTGTACAATTGGAAAACTGAGGGTATTTTAGTGTAATCTGGGGTTATCCTAGGTTAACCTGGCCTTAACAACACTTACTTAGGCTAGTCTACCCAACACCAACCTCACTTAAACACACTTCCACATAAAACACCTAAACAAGCACAAAACGCATAATTATTGCTAATCGAAGCTACTTCTACACAACTAAGAAAACAAGGAAGGAGTTTAGAAGTTATACCCCACTAGGAACCTCACAAACAAGGAGAAGGAGAAGAAGAAGAGGGGGTGGAACTTGCTGGGGTGTTGCTGTTGCTGCCTGGAATTGCTGTTGCTGTTTAAAGGCTGAAGCTGTTTAAAGGCTGAAGCTGTTGCTTTTGTGATTGTTTTCTGTTGTGGTGTTGGTGGTGTGTTGTTGTGTTGTGTTGTGTTGTGTGAGTGTTGTATATGGAGTTGGGGCTGTTTGCTAAGGGGTGTTGTATTATGAAGATATCTGCGTAGCATCGATACGTGGAAGGCGGGGTGGACATCTGAAAGACAGGGTGGAAGAGCCAATCGATACGCTACTGCGCCGACACGCTCGAGGATCTCGAAAGGACCTATGAATCTGGGGCTAAGCTTCCCCTTCCGTCCAAACCTCATCACTCCCTTCATCGGAGAGACCCTCAGAAAAACGTGATCGCCAACTGCGAACTCTAAACTGCTGCGGCGTCTGTCAGCATACGATTTCTGCCTGCTCTGAGCTGTCCTCATCCTGTCTCGAATCAGCTGTATCTTCTCGGTCGTCTCCTGTACGATCTGTGGCCCCAAAATACTGCTCTCGCTGAGCTATGTCCAACAGACGGGCGATTTACATCTCCTCCCATACAAAGCCTCGAAAGGTGCTATCTGTATAGTGTCCTGGAAGCTATTGTTGTAGGAGAACTCTATCAAGGGTAAATGATGATTCCAGCTACCACCAAAGTCTAACACGCAAGCTCGGAGCATGTCCTCGAGAGTCTGAATGGTCCGCTCTGACTGTCCGTCGGTCTGCGGATGAAATGCCGTGCTGAAACTCAAACGAGTGCCCAAAGCCTCCTGAAGTCTCTGCCATAATCTGATGGTAAACTGGGTGCCTCGGTCGGACACAATACACGTCGGAACCCCATGTAGTTGCACCATCTCGTCGATATAAATCTCGGCGTACTGAGCAAATCCGAAAGTCGTTTTCACTGGTAGGAAGTGAGCCGTTTTCGTCAGACGATCCACGATCACCCAAATGGAGTCATATCCCCGCCTAGTCCTGGGTAGACCCACAACGAAATCCATCGAAATCTGTTCCCATTTCCACTCCGGAATAGGTAACGGCTGTAGCTCTCCCGCGGGCCTCTGGTGCTCGGCCTTGACTTGCTGACAAGTCAGGCATCTCGATACGAAATCAGCGATGTCCCTCTTTATTCCGTCCCACCAGTAGACCTCTCTCATATCGTGGTACATCTTGGTGGAACCGGGGTGGACACTGTACACCGATCGGTGTGCCTCCTCAAGAATATCGCGCCGCAATCCCCCAGCATCTGGTACGCACAGTCTAGACCCAAATCGTAATATCCCCTGATCATCGACCACGAACTCGGAGAATCTGCCATGTCCAATCTGTGCCGCGATCTCTGAGCAACGGTCATCCCTGCGCCGTGTCTCATATATACGGTCAAGCAACTGTGGGCGTGCACGGACGTGCGCAAGCTGTCCCTCGATCTGTGTGAACTCGAACTGCACCCGGCCGTCGCATAGTATCTGCCAATCTGCTGACGATTGTCTCTGTACTGCACTCAAACACGATAGACTACCCCCGGCCTCCTGCTCAAAGCATCTGCTACTACATTAGCCTTGCCCGGGTGATACAAGATCTCGCAGTCGTAGTCCTTCATCAGTTCCATCCAACGGCGCTGTCGGAGATTCAGGTCTCGCTGCTGAAATATATACTTTAGGCTTTTGTGATCAGTGAATATCTGGCACGACTCGCCATAGAGGTAATGTCGCCAGATCTTAAGTGCAAAGACCACTGCCGCCATCTCCAAATCATGAGTGGGGTAGTTCTGTTCATGTTTCTTCAATTGGCGGGAAGCATATGCGATCACCTTGCCGTGCTGCATCAATACGCATCCTAGCCCTACTCGTGAAGCGTCACAATAGACTACAAACCCGCATGATCCTGAAGGCAAAGATAATACTGGCGCCGTAGTCAAACAAGTCCGTAACTGCTGGAAACTGTGCTCGCACTCCTCCGTCCAAATGTAAGGAACCCCCTTCCGGGTCAAACCGGTCAAAGGTGCAGCAATACGGGAGAAATCCTGCACAAATCGCCTGAAGTAGCCGGCCAGTCCTAGAAAGCTGCGTATCTCAGTAACGGACGTAGGTCTGGGCCAACTCCGCACGGCCTCGACTTTCCTCGGGTCTACACATATACCATCCCGTGTAATCACGTGACCCAAGAAGTCTACGCTGTCTAGCCAGAACGCGCACTTGGAGAATTTTGCATAAAGCCGGTGCTCTCTCAAGGTCTGCAGTGTAATCCGCAGGTGCTGCTCATGCTCCTCTCTGCTCCGGGAATACACCAATATATCGTTAATAAATACGATGATGAACAAGTCAAGTTACGGCCTGAATATGCGGTTCATCATGTCCATGAAAGCTGCTGGCGCGTTGGTGAGTCCAAACGACATCACCAAAAACTCATAATGGCCATACCGCGTACGGAAAGCTGTCTTCGGAATGTCGTCCGGTCGAACTCTCAGCTGATGATAGCCTGATCGCAAATCGATCCTCGAAAAATAACCTGCCCCCTGAAACTGGTCGAACAAGTCGTCGATGCGTGGCAACGGATATCTGTTCCGCACGGTCACCCGGTTCAGTTGCCGGTAGTCGATATACAGACGCAAACTGCCGTCCTTAACAAACAGGACCGGAGCACCCCAAGGAGAAACACTGGGTCGAACGAGTCCCTTGTCCAGCAAATCTTGCAACTGACTCTTCAACTTACTGAGCTCCGCCGGGGCCATCCAGTAAGGCGGTATAGAAATAGGCCCCGTACCGGGAATCAAATCAATACAGAACACAACATCACGCTCAGGCGGTAGCCCAGGAAGCTCGTCAGGGAACTCACATACACTCGGAACCCGGTCCAGTGGAACATCCGTAGCCCTAATCTCAGCAACATATGCTAGGAATCCCTGACATCCCTTCCCCAGAAGCTGTCCAGCGTGAAGAGAAGAAATCAAAAGGTGAGGGGTGGCACCACGGTCACCCTGCACAACAAAAGTCGACTCGTCGGGAAAACAAAACCTAACAGTCTTCTCGCGGCAGTCCACAGACGCATAGCACGTGGCCAACCAATCAATGCCCAAAAGAACGTCGAAGTCCAACATCTCCAGAAGAATCAAGTCGACAGGCAAATCTCTCTCTCCAATACGGACAACACAAGATCGGAACACGTGCCTAGCAACAAACGACTCTCCCATGGGAGTGGTCACTACAAGTGGCTGATCAAGTAACCCAGACTCTCGACCCAAACTCGGCACAAAATGTGTGGAAACGTACGAGTGCGTGGATCCGGGATCGAATAATACGTGTGTATCAATAGTACATACTGATAAGGTACCTGAGACCACCGCATTGGACGCCTGCGCGTCCTGATGCGTTAAAGCGAAAACCCGTGCCTGTCCTCCACCTGTAACTGGCGGTCCCCTGCTAGCAGCTGGCTGTACTCTGCCAGTAGCTGGCTGTCCTCTGCCTCGACCGTCCCGTCCTCTAGGAACAAACCCTCCGCGACCATGGCCTCTCTATGCATGAGTCTGACGCGGAGCAACTGTGAGTACAGCAGGTAACGCCCTCTGGGGTGGGGAAGGTGGAAGTGTGACATGCGGTACGGATGGCTGCCTCTGGCGTGCCTCGGTACAATCTCTGACGCGGTGATGAGGACTACCACATCCAAAGCATCCACGGGACGATTGCTGACCCTCCTGGGGGTATGAGCTAAACATCTGGCCTCGCCCCGAGTCTCCGCCACCGGTATAACGTCTATCACGGCGTCTGAACGGATGTCTCTGAGCTGCTGTGTCAGTACGAACCCTCTTCGGCCCTGGAACTACTGAAGTCTCGGCAAGGCGCTCCTCGACTAATAGGGCTGCGTCTACAGCTGCGGCATACGTCTCGTAATGCTGTGCGCTGATCGCAAGGAACAGTGGTGTAAGCAAGTCTCGGACAAATCTCTTGACTCGCAGTTTCTCAGTAGCCACTAGGTACGGCGCATAAACTGATAGCTCGGTGAATAGCACGTCGTACTCTGCCACGGTCATCTCTGGCGTCTGGCGTAAGGACTCAAATTTGCATGCTCGGGCATCCCTGACACTCTGGGGAAGGAAGCGGGCTATAAAGGTCGTCACAAACTCTGTCCAGGTCATAGGAGGAAGACCTGCTGCTTTGCCCTTTTCGACTGATTCGCAGCATTTCTGCGTAAGTCCTTCCAGGCGAAAGCTCGCGAACTCGACCCATCTCATATCTGAGCATCTAAGGGAACGGCATATCCGGGCCATCCTATCAATGAAGGACTGCGGGTCCTCGGCTGCGTCGGTGCCTGTGAAGACCGGAGGCTTCAGCCTCATGAATTCTGCTAACGATACTGAAATCACCTCCGTGGCTGCAGGGGCAACTGCTGGTGCTGTAGATACCATCGCGGTCCCCGTGACTGGTGGAGCTACCTCTGGTCGCTGCGCTCGAAGCGTCTTAACTAGCGACCCTATCATCTGACGCATCTCCTGCATGCTGGATCCCACCGTCTGGCGCATCTCCTGCATACCAGCCCCTAGTGTGGCGATCTGATCTGTCATGGGAGGGATAGTCTGCTCGGGTGCAACATGTGCACTGCCCGGATCAGTCCTCGTCTCGGACGAGTCAATACGAGCTTCGGCTCTCGCAGCCGCTCTCTGTGCCCTCGTAATCCTTGGCGGCATAGTGGCTGAAAAGGAAGGTCGGATTCGATAAGGATACGGAAATCGAATCGCAAGAATGCATATAGTCATGAAGGAATTTCAATCAATAAGCCCGAAGGTCGCTTAGGCGGGGTATCGTGTCGTGAGTATGCCGCGGAACATACGCACGCCACGCCATCCTGCTGCAGCTACCTACTCCATCATACCAGGGTCAATCCTACATTCTGAAGGTAAAACCTATGCTTTGATACCAACTTTGTCACGACCCAAAGCTCGGCCCGTGACCGACACTTAACCACGCAACGCCTACAGGCGTAACGTGACTAAGTAAGCCGAACCCAGAAAACAAAACCATTAAAATTTGGAGTGTTAAAACATTTAGAAAACTTTAAGTTACTTAGTAGCAATCCTTTTTGGTTTAAGTTATTATTTAAATCATTTTAACAACATTTCCTTTTCAAAAAGTTTGTCCGAAAATCGGGTAAAAGGCGAGGTATAATTAAAAGTAACATGTGAAATAAATAGAGCATCACAATAGGAGAATCGCGCCCAACGGCGGAGAAATCACCTCAATATAATATACGACGCCGAAGCGAAGAATGAGCAGTAAGGTGAAAACAAATATCATAAGAGGTAAAAATGCATGAATAAAGTCGGCTCACAACGAGCTCGACACCAGAGTACAAATAACATACATCGTCCTCACAACCGTCTCCAAGTCAATACATGAAAGTAGATGGAGAGTACTAGATACATCAAGATGGAACTGAAAAGTAAACAGATACCGTACAAAACCAAACTAATAGCAAAAGGGCTAACACGCCTCAGCAATGGTATCTGTGTCAAAAGGTGCGGTAAACAGCCAGCCGCGACTACTCCCAAGGGTAACCTGCAAGCACTGTGGCACAACGGGGGTGAGTTGCCAACTCGTGAATAATAGATAACATATAAAGGTAATCGCGAGTATGCACGTACTGCGATACTCTAATCTATGCCAACAGATAACATCTATATGATGAACTGATTACTCATATCAGGCAGCAAATGTAATCTAAAAGTCTCCCCATATGATGTGCAAGGTATGCAATAATCATGTCTGATATGGAATCTAACAACCCTATATAGCATGAGCAGGGTATGCGATAATCATGGATAGCATGTGTACTATATCAGGTACAATAGATACAGGATGAGATGTCAATACTAAATGCTGAGTATGAGAATAAATACACGGAATATCAACGTGGAAAAAATGACCGGTGTCCATCAATACACCCAATTCCCAGTAAAACTCAGGCGCCGTCATCCACATCGGCCTTCAAATCCTGTGAATCTCATACAATCGTGAGTGCCCAACATCGGCATCCAAATCTCATATAATCAACCGTGTCCAGCATCGACACGCAAATCCTCCAGTATGGGGCGTCCGTCCATCGGATCTGCCCACGGGCTCCGTCTGCGGAATCGGCCCTCGGTCACCGGCAGTATGCGTCGTCCCGTATCCATCTATCGACTCTGGTCGGTATCCTCCGGATAATCGCCAGGTCCAACCAATCACCGGTAGGTAGTAGTCCCTCCGCCGGGCTCACCGTCTAACAATACGAGTCTTCTCGTCCCGGGGTACCGTACCGGGTCCACCATGTACCCGCAATCGGTGCCTACCTCTCCTCGAATCGGGTATACTCACACAAGCTCTCTGGAACCGAGAAAACTCATGGTGGACGCACTAGAATATCATTTCAAGGGAAACCGGGTTTTTAAATAGTGCGTATTTTCTTAAATTAGTACTCCGGTTCCCAAATCCAGAAATCATAATCAAATACAATGCGTAATCCATGCAACATGTCGTATGACGCTAAGAGTAAAAGAAAGGGAAGACCGCTCTTTTGAGAGATCTAGTTTTGAGAATAACGCCTGCGGTCCCTTAGTTTTTAAAACAAGTCTATATCATCCATGTATGTAGCATATGAATATGTGTATCGGTATGGATGTGTGCATGGATAAGTATGCAAAGTGAATATAGCAATGTACATGTGCACAACTGTAGACATATGATGCATATGTGCCCAAGTAAGGTTATATCAATGAAGGTACTCATGAAAGTGCATATACAGTGTGCATGGTATGAATGCCCATATGATAGTATGCGGTAATCATGACAACGTCAATAAAGCAGAATCAAATATGCGGTTTATAGCAATCCTATAATGTGAGTGTCATGGCAATCACTGACGGTGTGAGTGTAGCATATAAATCGTGCTCGTGCAATTTGGACCGTTAGTGAAAGTGCAGTGTTCTATACTACCAGTACTATATGTATAAGGAGGCATGCTACTCTAGTATGTCTACATGATCACAAAAAAACTAACATCCTATTACGTCCTGACGCTTAACGCCATACGGACGATTTTCCCGTAGATGTTAAATCTATTCACCTGGTCGCGTGCTAAGTATAGCTGACCACCTGCTTCCCTTTCCTGGCGGCGTCTGACGTACCCGCCTGCGAACCTAGAATTTACACAAGAATCCCAATATATCAAAATCTCGTAAAACGCGATATCGGAACGAAACGAGAAACTCGCGTCGCGAATTAACGCGCGCGCGCGATACACTGGAACATGTGTGTGTCCAGAACTCGATCCGATACGCCGCGATACGCTGAATCACAGAATCCACTCGCGTATCGCGTGTATCGCGCAAGCTAAAATACCAGAAAACAACATACAGTCCCAGATTTTACCCAAGTTAGAATATTACAAAACTATATATACCCTGGACCCACAAAATGTAGCAGACACCTGTACCAAAAACCCTAGCCCCTAACCCCCTAGTCTGGCCGCAAATTGCGGCCAGAACGAATATTCCGGCGGCCTCGGGTTGAAGTGGTGGGGTCGGGCTCTGGTGGTGGGGTCAGGGTGTCACCAGTAGGCTATGGTCCATTCTATTTTATTCTGAACTTACATGGGTAACAGCAGATCTCAAAAAGCTATGCTTTGCTTAAAAACGTCAAGTTTTGTACAATTTGAAAACTGAGGGTATTTTAGTGTAATCTGGGGTTATCCTAGGTTAACCTGGCCTTAACAACACTTAGGCCAGTCTACCCAACATCAATCTCACTTAAACACACTTCCACATAAAACACCTAAACAAGCACAAAACGCATAATTATTGCTAATCGAAGCTACTTTTACATAACTAAGAAAACAAGGAAGGAGTTTAGAAGTTATACCCCACTAGGAACCTCACAAACAAGGAGAAGGAGAAGAAGAAGAGGGGGTGGAGCTTGCTGGGGTGCTGCTGTTGCTGCCTGGAATTGCTGTTGCTGTTTAAAGGCTGAAGCTGTTTAAAGGCTGAAGCTGTTGCTTTTGTGATTGTTTTCTGTTGTGGTGTTGGTGGTGTGTTGTTGTGTTGTGTGAGTGTTGTATGGGTGTTGTATATGGAGTTGGGGCTGTTTGCTAAGGGAGTGCTGCTGTTGCTGATGCAGCTGATGTTGATGTTATGGTTTGAGCTGATGTGCTTGGAGCAGAAGCAGATCAGCTGATGCTGATGTTTCTCAAATGAAGAAATGGCTGTTTTAAAGATGTGACCACTGCTGAAAACAGCAGCTACTGTTGCATTGGAGGTGTGTGAGTGAGAAGGATGGGAGTGATAAGGGTTTGAAATGTAAGTAAAAAGTTTTGAAAGGGATGGGGTGTGACACAATCCTAGAGCCACCTCTCTCTCTCATTTAATGCTAACAAGACACCCATCATGCTCTCTCTCCTCAACCCAAGTCAAACCCAAAAGAAAATTTTAAATCCCTTTTTATTTTTAGAAAACCAATTTCTTAATTTAAAACTAATTAGCTTAACAAGAGGGGTTAGACCACCATGGTTGCCTAAACATGGTTTAACCCAATTTTAACCCAAGGTTACATGCACATGTTTGTGCAAGCTTAGGAAAATTCTAGAAAAATGCTTATTAATTTTGATAAAATATTTGAAAGTCAACTTGGTAAACTTTTATTAAAGAATTTCACTAATAAAAATATAATTAGTTACTAATATAATCCTAGTTGTTACAGATACACTAACAACTGGTCCTAATGCAGACGTTGGGTATTCGGTACGCCAATTGCAGGCATTAGTGCAAGTGGGAGATTGTTGGATATGCATGCCCCAGAGGCCTGTATTGTAAAGGATGCTAGGGATAGTATGTACAGGACAATCTTGCTCAGTTGTATATAGTATATTATTTGAGTTGTCTTTATCTTAGTATGTGCATTTCTTTCTTATGTTTCTTTATATTGCTTGCACATATCGATAAAGATTCGATACAGCTGTATACTATTATGGTTTGGTTTTATCTTAACATGTGTATATGTTATACTTAATATCACATATGACTGACACACGTTGATAAATCCTGTAGGATTTTGCTTGACTACCAGCGTTATGATTGCGATCATACTTGTGGGAGCTGGGTAGTCCATAAACACATCCTTAAAGGTCCTTGCCGCCAACATATGCTAGACGGAGAGTAAGCAAGCAAGTCGCAGAAGTATCGAGACCGAGTATCGATATTCCAGAGTAGACTTATATATACGTTTCTAGACCCCGACAAGGGACAGTGGTTTGTCCCACAACCATTGGTGTGATCACCTAAGATTGTATACAGGTGCTCACTGGGGTGAGTACACTGGACATACTCGTCGAGAAGCTTTAGATGTATTATACCTATCGTCAGATAGCGGTTCTTAGGCGACATGAGTACATGTTAGTCTTTGGACCTAAGGTCATTATTTGTCTTGTGTGAGTTCCCACTGTGCTTTGATCATCGCCTTACCACGGCTTTACTGAGTCGTGCAAACAGAATTTGGTTGGGTACAGTTCCGAACCATATGGAGGCAATGAGTGATTGTTAGGGATTCGTCTATCTCGATATTGGGAGTCGATGTCGCACTGTGTCCGGTTGGCTAGAACCATAAGACATTGGCCAAGACAATTGAGATATACTGATGGTTACATCAGTAGTTTCTCGGATTGGTCCTGAACCAAATCGACACGACTTATCAGGTTATTAGGGGTCTGACGCTTACCACCCCTAGACCCGTTATGCGATACTTTTAGACGAAGAGACCTGACTGTACGGAGACAGTCACGGATAGACTCAATAGGGGTTCGGATGAGCTTGCTCGTCGGCCTTCCTTTCGACAGATACCTGGATAGCCGTTACATACAGCAAGTGTCGCTGACGTGTTTGTGGTTAAATCCACTGCCAGTATACTGTCGAGTCTTTAGAGACCTATACAGAGAGATTCTCTGGTTCGGGCGAAACGATGTGGTGGCCGTATGCTTATATATGCAGGGTTCCGATCGAATGATAATACTAACCGGCTTAGGATTAAGCCGAATTATTAAATCAGATATTGATTTAATAATTTACATATACATATTTCGATATGTATATTCTAGTGTTATCCAGGTTTTCGATCGGACGGTTGATGATACTAGCGGGCTTAGAATTAAACCGGTTTATTAAATCAGATATTGATTTAATACTAGTATTATATTAGTATTATTCTATCTCTTGGGTATTCGTATTTTGGTACGAATACGGGTATGTATATATACGGTAGAAAGTATTTTGTATTTATATAAAATAGCTTCTAAAACATGACCTCATTATGCATTTTTTCTATTTTGTTGAAACTAGAAAATGAGGTGGAAAAGAAGAGATGGCATGAAGCATGACTTTGGTATTTATTGCAAATATTATTGAAGTATGGTTGTTTTTTTAATAAAAATATATGCTTCATATCACAAAAGAAAAAGACTTAGCCATTTTTTATGAAGCTATTCTTCACTTGCTCTTCTCTCTCTTCTTCTTGAGTTCACTCTCTTCAAATTCTTCTCATTTTCATGTGTTGAGAACCAAAGGATTTGAGATAGAAAAAATACTACTAAACATCACCACATCATCTAAGCAAACTAGATTAGCAAACTAGTTTGCTTAGTTTGCTTCTTATTGAAGTAGGAGTTTCAATCAAGAACTTTCAGATGGATCATCTAAGACCGAGAAGGCCGGCCATCAAGGTTGATCTAAGAGACCTCAAGGAGCTTAAGAAGAGGAGTGAAGATCCGAAGGACACGGATCTTAAGTATAACACCCTTTCACAATAGCTACACCCATATATAGTTTGCTAGTTTCGATATTTGGTTAGATTCTAGGATGTGTTTTCTTGCGCCAAAGATTTTAAAAGTGAAAGTTTTTCGTTCCGCAACGGCCGCGGATGGCGGCCAGTGCGCTAGGAAACCCAACAGATATCTCGTGAAATGTCGGTATTATCAAATATCGGGTTCTACATTTTTGTAATGTAAACGTCATTTATATAACTTGATTTTTTTTGAAAAATATTAACTTATTCAGATTTTTAGTTTTATTAAATTTATATCTTCCTCAATAGTTCAATGGTAGAGTTGTCATCTATTAAGCGAACGATCGTATGTTCAAATCCCACGAAGGAGATGAAACGAGGTTTCTGCAAAGTAGATTTGATCTTTCAGCCTTCACCGTGTTGCTTCTCATTGTTAAGTGTTAACTGAAAGACATGAAATAGATTTGATCATTTGCATTTGATTGATGCCAGCAAGACACCTAGAATGTAAAACTGCTTACGGTTACCATTCACACTTCTCTTAATCAGGCAGCCTAATCTTCTTGTCTAGCCAAGCATAATTAATTTTGACATGGATATGGGATTAATGTGATTGTTAGAGGTTTTCTGTTTCAAACTTGAAGCGTGACTCATTTTGTCTATGAGGTGCTAATTTGCACCGAATGTATAGTGAAAAACTTTCCAATGTGTATACTCTCTTTCCGGTTCTAGTTAGGCAGTCAATAGGCTGGAAGTACGCAAAAGGGAATTCAGGTATCAAGAGAATTAAGACGAAGAAATTGTATCCAGGATGCAGATTTTGGGTTTTTGTAATTTTTTTCCTGAAGTTTTGATTGTAAATCACTCCATGGTCAAGAAGTCTGCTAACTTTGAAGCAACTGCACTAAGCTGTACTTATTACCTTTTGATGTTTTTGGTATGCTACTTTTTTTTGGGTCCAACAGATGCACGTTAGTTGTTAGCAATCAATTTGGTTCATCCTTATTTCTGGAAATAATATATTCTTCAGTAAGCTCACTACATTTTTTATTTGCAGGTTAAAATATACTGGCACTGGTTTAATTTTTCTTGGCTTACACAATGAGGTATAGACGAGAAGTTAGCATCAACTGTCTCGTCCGTTAACTTACGAATGGCTTTACAATCTTTTCCAGGCTGAAGGGGCCGTTTTCTGCTCATTTCCAGAATCTTTTGGCAGTTGTCCTTGGAGTGGGAGTGGGAGTGGCTGGTTTATACATCTCGCTATGGAACACTAAAATAATATCTATAGCATTCATATCCCAGCAGAAGGATTCTTATACTGTGGCTGGATTACAAAATCTTGGAAATAATTGTTTCCTTAATGTGATTTTGCAGGTAATTCTATTTAGCAAAAAACTTCACACATTTATGATTTATTTTACTCATGCGTATGTGTATAGTGCAGCTTATATCTTAATAATTATCTCTCAAACTCTTTCTCTTTCAAATCTATGTGATCCAAGTTCGGAGAATCCTTTATAATAATATTTTCTTTTCTGTTTAAATAGTTGGGTTAATTGCTAAATAATACCCCAATGTTTCACTTACTTTGCATTTATATACTTTATTGATTTTTTCGCTGCACTTAGATACCTTAAAGTACAAACCGTATGGATTTTTTTAAAATAGTGATGGATCTGATGGACAATTGAACGGAGCAAAATATTAGCAGTTTGTACTTTAGGGTATATAAGTGCACCAAAAAAATCAGTAAGGTATATAAGTGCTAAATAAATGAGACATTGGGGTATTATTTAGCAATTAACCCTAAATGGTTTGAGTCACTAGCTGAACATAATATATTTTAAATTAGGTTTTTTTATATAGGCCCTCTAAAACATTCGTATTTTGAAAAACACCCCTAAAATCTTTTTAATTTGAAACACCCCCCTTAAAACCTCTCCGTTTACTAAAAACACCCCTTTTGTTACATTAATTAGGATTAATAATTAGATTAGAGCTAATATGATAGATTGAAAGATAAAAAGTCTTATATACCATAAATATTACTTAATAATCTCCCTCTCTCTCTCTCCCCAATGCAAATATAAAACCATTATAAAGACAAAGCTGTCATTTTAGCCTTTTAATCGAGATTTCTAATGGAATTAGGGATGTTAATTGAGCATAGGTGCAAATTTAGTTTAATTAAGAGTTTTAGGGATATATTTAAAAATATGAAGTTTTATGCGGTGTTTTTCAAAATAGCAATATTTTAGGGGACCTATATAAAAAACCCTTTAAATTAACTATAGATGATGTAATGTTCTTTTGATAAGTGTGTGTTTGTGTAACATTATTTTGAGTCACGTGTTGAATAGAAATATTTTCATCCATGTAAAATATTATAATTTTCTTTTGACATTTCCGAAGTTGAAGCCTCCTATTTGCGTAATGGCATAATATTATTAAATAAATTTTCCCACTTTGACCAACAATAACTCGAGACACGTGTTCAAGATGTTCTTGATTAGATGTAAATGTGCTCTTTGAAGATGTGAATTGCATTAACGAGTCTGGTGTGAAATTTGGATATAGATCAGAGACTCTTATTTTCAAATAAAGTACTAATAAAATCAAATAATTGTTAAGGATCCTTATTCAACGCTCCCCTGGTCCATGAACTAGGCAACCAACATGTGGCACCTTAATCATTGTGATGATATATTGCTGTCTTAGCAAATAATCATGTAGATATATGGCTGGCATTATGTTACATGTTATAACCAAAACATAATCTGTTCAATTTATTCACCTGCTAAGTCTATATATTATATTATGCATTTTTACTAATTTACGCACAAAAGTTGTCAAATAAAAATATATAATAGAAACAGGGGAACCATTTCTTACATGATTCGGTGAAAGTTTCTGGCAAGTTTTCAGATTTTTCAAGGCATTACTGTACAAACTTTTGTGTTTAAATGTTTATTTAGATTTGTGTTAATTATCAATAAACGGTTTCTTTCTTGTCTATACTTTTTTCGTTTCTTCCATGCATTTTTAGCAGCTTATCTAGTTATGGATACTAACCTACAGAACGAGATCCATTTTTATGCTGGGTTTCACTAAATGTTACTGAATCAAAGTGGAATCTTTAAGCAGACGCTTGCTAGCTCTAGTTGGTTCCTTTCCTTTCTCCAGAAGATTGTGCTCTTTGATGATGCGAGCATTAGGGAGAAAGATGAAAAGTTGCCTCTAGCTGTTGCTTTGAGTTCATTATTAGAAGGTAACCTTCTTCTCCATGATAGATTTAGAGTGTTGAATCTGCCTTTTTATTTGCTATACCAGTGTTATGATTCATTTGACTTGATAATGTTGTTGGGGTCAAAAATTACACCTCGGTTGACCAAGTCAAAGTCAAAGTCAACCCCAAGCCAAGTGGGCTTAAGCTCGAACCCAAATCCAAGCAAGTGGGCCCGTGCCCAAGTCGAGCCCAAGTATGAAGAGCCCCCCATGCCAAAGGAATAATTGTTAAAGTATAAATAAACTTAATGTAATTTCTATGAATAAATGTAATAAAATGGACAATAAACCCAAATTATGTAAAATCTCATGACTTATGTGCAAAAGAAAGAAAGCACATGACATGGGAAAATCACATGTGCCATTTTGAAAAGCCCAAGAGGTCATATGTAAAATGTAAAGCCTATATAAGGTATCACGATGAATGATAACAAACAAGATTCTTCTCATATGAATCTAGGGTTCTGTGCCTCCTCCTTTCTCAAGAATTTAAACTTTCTTTTTTTTTTTTGAATTAAATCAAGAGTTTAACTCTTTTTTTTCCAAAAAGAAATAGTTTTCACCGTAAAACCCTTGAAGGGAAGCTTAGATCTCCCATCAAATCTCTAAAAGAGAAGATTTTTAAGTCTCATCCCATTTTTTCTCGAAGATCCAGCCAACTGAGAGGAGGAAGGAGACCTATCCAAAAATCCCACTTTGGGAAGATCCAAGGCTTGAGAGAAGCTCCGGGGTCAAGGTAGAAGAAAAGGGCTCTCTTTCATTATCTTCGAAAATCTCTTGGGAGTAACCCCGAACAAAAATTTCTTCTTTAGGAGTTTGACTCCAAACCAATTTTTGAGAAGCTCAACTCCAAAATCCAAATCCTCAAAGGAGTTGAACCCCAAAAATCCAGATATTTTAGGAGTTTAACTCCACAAAAAGATTTTTTTAGAAGTTTAACTCCAAAAGTCACATGGGAGTTCAACTCCCAGTTCAGGAGCTAAGCCCCCTTTTCCGCGGGCGCCCAGTGCCCACGTGCAGGGTGTGTGATCTGCTGGCGCCTAACGCCCATACGCCATGCACATGAACCGCTGGCGCCCAGCGTCCGTACGCAGGGCGTGTGGCCCGTTGGCACCCAGCGCCATAGGACGTTCCTCACACCTCTTTTTCGCATACGCTCCACACTCAAAACACATCCTCCGTTAGAAAAAATTTCTAACGGGACGCTGCCCCACATCCCGTCCCGCAAGGGGGCGCTAGCCCCTTAACCCCGGCCCCCTTAACCCCGGCCCGCTATCCGGATAGCGGGACCTCCATAAACTCTGCGAGGCCCCGATATAGCTAAAACCCCTTAAGACAAACACATACGCACACTGCACATTGAGTTCGTGTGACCAGTTTGACCCGTCAATCAGAGGTTCTCTCGCTCCAAAAACAAAGGGTAATTAACAACAATTTAGTCCGCGGCTGTCAAAGATTCGGATCCCCACAATCAATGAACCCTGATCTACCCTAAGCAGAGGGAATCTGTAATACGCCTGACAAACGCGGGCATTCCAATCTCAATAGGGGGACGAAATACACTCTACAGACTCTGGCACGCTCGGTGTGACCTCTCTCCTCGCATATTTCGGGTCAAGTATTCTTGCGAGCTCAATTAATATATATTGATTGTTTGCACTGAAATTATATTCTTTTGTGCAGAATAACAAGTTTCGATCTCAATTTTCGGACGCAACGAAGATGTCTCTAAGGACAAGCTCAGCTTTCAATAAAGCTTCCATCTCCATCACAATGAAGATGGACGTCAGGACAATCCTCCCGGCCAGTCTTGGGTGACAATGGGAGGAGCCACTGCTACCATTCGGCTCTATTCTGTTCGTGCCGGCTAACGCCATCTCGGCTCCTCAGGCCCCGATGTCAGATAAGCCAGCCTCGAAAGGCAAGAGGCAAAATGTGATGATTTCAAGGGCACCACAGCCTAAGCGCAGGTCGGTGTTTGAACGGCTTTCCGTGGCTCCAGCCGGGGGCAAAGCCGTCAACGAAAGAAGTCGCCAAACGTCGTGGGCAAGCTCAGATGATGCCTTCGACGAATGCGCAACCAGATGTCTTTTCAAGGCTCGGCCGACCCATGACGGCTTCCCGAAGAGCAGAAGCCCGTCAGGCACTCAAAACAGAAAAGCGCAGAAGCGACTCAGGTATAGAGCCAACAAAAGGGCGCGGACTCCGGCCAAGCTGGATTTTGTGAAATTTCGAGAGCCAAGTTATCCCGCAAAGACGGCTGTCTCGGCTGTAAAAATCCGCAACTCTTTTGAACCTCTGAATTGTGTCGAAGAGAAACTCTATGACTGTGAAGATCAAAAGGACGACAATTCGTACAGTGCTGTGAAGGGACGTGTTCAAACCCCAACGTAGAAAACCGGATACCATCTCTTCAAGCGTTTCTAAGGCACTCCGTGCAGCGCGAAAGCAGTGGGGTAGGGCCCGAAAGAAGCGTAAGCGCCGCTCGATAACCCTGTCAGGCTAACCGTCTTCAGTCGATTGTCCTTTCCTGAAGCGGAAGGGCCACGACAACGGTCTGCAAAACCAGCCGTTTGGAGCAAAAAGATGGCCAACTATGTTATCCACATGGTCTACATGACGGGTGCGTGTCTCAGTGACAATCTTCATAGCAAAAACAAGGATGGAGCCACCACATCCCAAGCCCAATCTGGCTTGAATGGAGCTGCCCCTTCCGAAGATCAGATTCTTCCGCAGGATGATGAAAACCCCCTCGATGAGGCCGATAGGCAGAAGGACTCCTCAGTCCACGTGAAATCAAGCTCGGATGGCGAAGAAGATCCGACTTCCCGCTCGTGGACTACAGAACAGGAGATTCTCCAAGAGCTCCGAAAACAGCTTCGAAGCAATGATAAGGAGATAACCAAGCTATACTCCAAAATTGACAACTTGACGAACATCATGATGCAACTCACGACTCAAGTTGCTCGGGCGCTTTCCAATCAAGCGCAAGTCTCTACTTATGAACTGGACGATAACGACTCGAAGCGACTGATGCATGTCCCTTCAAGTCCAAATATAGGAAAGCCGACTATATTCCGCTTCAGAGGATGCCTTGGCCCCAGATGGTGCCATTCCGCTGACGCAAGATCGGATAATGGATTTGGTCACCAACAAAGTTAAAACATTGGTGGCCGAAGCTGCGGCCAGAAAGACATTGGCAGCAGTGGAAGGTCGTATCCCGCACAACACGACCTGATCGAGTTCCTTAGCGGTTATGTCATCCCTAAATTCGGGAGATTTAACGGGACAGGAAACGCGTGTTAGCATGTTGCCCACTTTAAAGCATCATGTAGGAATATGGGGGGCAACGATGCGCTTCTTCTCCGTCAGTTTGTCAACAGCTTAACTGGTGTCGTTTTCGACTGGTACACGAGCATACCGAGCGGTTCCATCACTACTTTCGCCCAGATGGAGTCTCCATTTCGGTAAAGATTCATAAGTGTCAGTGACAAAATCTCTATTGTTGACCTTGCGAGGACCAAACCAGAGAAGAATGAAAGCAACACGGACTTCATTGCCCGATGGCGCAATCTCACCGTCAAGTGCGAGCCGCCGTTAGAACAAGATCAGTCCGCCAGCCTTCTCATTGGAAACCTCAGCAATTGGATGGTCCCGTTATGTACAGCGGGCCTCAAAACATTCCAGGAGCTGACCAAGAAGGTTCAGATGTTGAAGAGTTCGAAGCAAGAGTCTATCTCGGACTCTCAGAATGACAAACCTTGGAAGAGCCGAAAGGATGACCATCGTAAAGGTGGGGGCTCCAACAATACCAACGTCTTTAATGCATCTGACAATGAAGACAAGAGAAGGGCGGGCGGACAAAAAACCGACTGATCGCAAAAGCCAGTACTGGAAGGAGAAGGACCGACTCTGGAAGAGAGAAAAAGCAAGGTCCACTCCTTCAGAAGGGACAAGGTCCGAAAGATATTAAGGGACGCCTTGAGGAATGGTTTACAACTGCCGAACCCAAAGAGACCGCATGAATCAAGCATGACTGACAACCCTCTGTATTGCCCATACCACAGAATGTTGGGTCACGTCATCCAGGATTACTACGTATTCAAAGATTGGGTCGAGAAACAGTACAAGATGGGAGAAATCTCATTGTCCCTGGCGTGTTGACAAACAATCATGTCGCAGCCGTCAACTTCGTACAGACAGAAGCTGAAGCCTTTTGGAGGCATTCCGCTGAGCCGTCTGCCACAAGAAATGAGGACAACGTGTCGCAACCTCAGTGGAATGTATACATATCCAAGAAGACGGAAAAGATGCTAAAACTGCTTCAGAAAGAACCCAGAGTTGAGTGGGAAAGGCAAAAAGAGCCCACTGTCCCATCTACCAATCTGAGACGGACATGCTTTGTTGGAGATAGTGCCCTCAGAGTCAATTATTGGATCACAGGCACGTGATTGCAATGATTGAGGGAGGACCTATCCCGGTAGGACAGTCTTACTCGAGATGATAGTATGCTATCCGGTTTACCTTTATCATCGTGTACTGCTTTAGGTGACCTTACATGTCACTATTGCACGTTGATAGAGCCCCTAGGATTCTTGCTTGACTGCCAGCAGTATGAGGGCGATCATATACGTGGGAGCTGGTAGTCTATAAGCACATCCTTAAAAGGTCCCTAGTCGTGGGAGTTTCGAGACAGGGCATCGATACTCCAGAGTAGACTAGTGTATATAGTCGAGACCCCGACGAGGGGCGGTGGCCGGTCTCACAAGCCACTGGTGTCAGTTGGATCACCTAAGATGTATACAGGTGCTCATTGGGTTATGAGTACACCGGACATGACTCGCCGGGAACATACTAGTTGGTCTTATACCTGACGTCAGATAGCAGTTCCCTGGTGACATGTGTACAGGTTAGTTCATCGACCTGGGTATCGTCATTTGTCTCGTGTGAGTTCCCACCGTGCTTTGATTACTACCCTACCACACTCAAAGGAGACGTGCAAACAGGTTTTAGTTGGGTACAGTCCCGAGCCATATGGAGGCAGTGAGCGGATCTTCAGGGGTTCGTCTCTCCCGGTATTGGGGGTGAGGTCGCGCTGTGTCTAGGAGAGCCAAAACATGAAAAGTCCTTGGCCAAGAGAAGAGATTTACTGGTAGGTATTCCAGTAGTATCTCAGGGTGTTCTGGGCTGCTCTCTGACACGACTTGTACCGCTTTTGGGGGTCTGATTTTTACCAACCCTCTAGGCCCGCCATGCGATGCTCATAGACGAACGGACCGGACTGTACGAATATTGTCACTGACAGGCTCAGTAGGGTGTCAGGATGAGTTCGCTCATCGACGTCCCTTTTAGTCAATAGCTGGTAGCCCGTCACGTATGGCTAATACCTCTGACGTGCTAGTGGTTAAATCCACAGCCATAGTATTGACGAGTCTTTAGAGTCCCCCACATTCAGTTACTCAAGTTTCGGGCGAAAAGCTGTAGAGGCCGTATGGAGATATGGCAGGGTTCGATCAGATACGTGCGGTATTGCACGGACCAGGATCGAACGGTTAGTACTAGAGGCCGTATGGATATATGGCAGGGTTCGATCAGATACGTGCGGTATTGCACGGATCAGGATCGGACGGATAATACTAGCCGGCTTTGGTTTAAGCCGGATCCTAGTATAGTACAGTGTAGATTTTGTCTCATTGCATTTGTATTCGGTTGGAATACAGATGCGGGTGTGTATACACAGTATCGGGGTTTTCCTGTAATTTATTACGGGACCAGTTTTCTGGAGTTGCCAGTTTGCTTTCCGTTTCGGCCATTTTCATTTGTATCTTTCATTGGCCGAAGATTGGTGGAGGAGGGCTTATTTGCATTTGTGTAAATTAGCTATTTGGAGGGTTGTCTTTGCATTTTGTTGCATCATGATGATGCACCATCCATTGACTTGATTTATCCATCATGGCTTGACTTTTGTATGACATGGTTTTGATGATGGTTGTGGTTGAGTGTGGATGTGGTTGTGATCATTGCTTTTGATCATCATTCTTTTCTTGCATCATTGTTGATACACATCCTCTTGGACTTCTCTCACTCTCACTCTCTCATTCTCTCCACTCCGATAACCATGGCCGGCCTAGCATGAGGGAGGGGCTGCCCATTTTTTTGGGTGGGGATTTTTGGTCTTTTGGCTTCACAAAAATCCCAAGTTTCATCTCCAAAAGTCTTAGTTCCTTTCCTCCACCAATGGCAATTCCACTACCCCAAATGAGACATGAGTTCTACACACATTCTACAGCAAACCTTGGGTACGTCGGCTCGTCAACTTCGTGCCCGAGTTGCCTCGGTATAGAGGTGGGAGCCCGTAAAAGAAGCAGGCGACGTGGTGCCCTTCCGGCGACGTGATGAAGACCGGAGATTCCGCGGGAGATCGGGACGACGACGAGAAGACCGGAGGACTCGGATCACTCGGTATATCTCTCTACCCCTTCTCTAGATAGCTAGGACTAGTTTAATGGCACGATCCGGGTTTATAGTGCGCGGTGGCGCCGGTTTGAAAAGTTAAAGTAAATCACCGCTTCCGTATTCCGGCGTCGGATTGACGGCCGGGGCGCCGCCGTGCACTTACATGCTCGAAGTCCAAGAAGCTCAGAAAGAAGGAAAAAAAAGACGCAGCTCGATGCGAAGAAGAGTGGGAGGAGAACGACCATTCAAAAATACGTCAATTCTCTCGAAAACTATATGCAAAAGGAATGTACCTTTATCCAACTGAAGGAGTTCTTCCCTATTGAAGCCGCAGAAATCTTGGAAGAATTGAAAGAGGGTGCCAATGATGGGACCTATACTATGACTTACTACGCCATCTATCTTGACAGCGACTCTGACGAGGAGATCTGTTTTCCTGAAAAGGACGATGGGCTCACCACAAAAGCCAAATAAATCTAGCTCAGAAGCGGTAAGGCTCTAGCGCCAAGACAAGGCAATGCCCCGAAGGGGAAGGAAAAACATGTGGCTAATGAAGAAGACGGAAGAGATCCGACTCACGGAGACTCGAGCTCTTCCTCAGTAGACTATAACGTCTTGGCTCACCTCCGGAAACTTCCATCCCTCTTAAGCATCTATGATGCACTGGTTCTATCCAAGGCGCTTAGGGATGTCCTTATCTATGCTCTGCAAAACCCTGAGCAGTACCAGGCATGCTTCGTAGAGATTAATATGGAAGAAGCCAAGTACGCTTTGCACACAGCTGCGATCGCATTTAAAAATGAAGACCTGCTATTAGGGACAACCGAGCATAACCGGCCGCTTTACATGATAGGGTATAGCGACGGAGATCGGATTAATCACATATTGATTGATCTGGGGTCCTCGGTTAACATCATAAACTTGCAGACTCTAAAGAGTTTATCAATGGACGTCCGACACCCTTCAAGGGAGAAGATTGTCATACAGGGCTTCAATCAAAACTACCAGCAAGTTCTAAGATGCATAGCTTTGCCAATCAGGTTTGGGGACCTGCAAGCCGAAGTTAAGATATACGTGATCGACACCGACACGTTCTATAAGATTCTCCTGTGATGACCGTGGCTTCACGACTATGGCATCGTTTCGTCAACACTCCATTAATGCATAAAGTATACCAAAAATGGCGAAGAAAGACGCATTGACGGAGATATACAGCCGTTTGGTGTACATGAAGTCCGATATGAAGATTCTCGGTACTTTATGAAACCCAGAATGATGAGCCGTAGTCGACTAGAGACAAGAGGGCCCAGAGTCTCGAAAGCAAACTTGAGCCGTGGTCAACTAAAAACAAGAAGGCCCAGAGTTTCAAAAGCCAATCTAAGCCGGCCGTCACCCTTAAAAGTAAAAATCCCCAAGTGCGCCTGGGTTTCGGCAGAGACATTGATGAGTCCGACGTTGGAAATACATCCTTCCGTAAAAATCATCCTTATTTCGGTAGCGATACGGACGAGTCTGATATTGAGATCCCATCCGGCAGCAAAGTTCGTCCTCATCTCGATAGCGATACCGAAGAGTCAGAGGAGGACCCGTCTTGCAACAGTTGTACAGGTCGGACTCTCACGCAAAAAGCAAAGCTAAGAGAAACTTTTGAAGTCACATAGGGATCTCTGGCCATCTTCAAGGTTCCAGAACAGATGTGTAAGGAGCTCGACGTGTTGTCGGCCTCTACCGTGGACCGACAACCTTCTACGTTTCCGGAAAAAACAGCGGACAGAAAGGTATCTTGTTTTATGGGTTGAACCCTGTCGTGCACCAGGACGATTTTTCCGCAACGTGCCCTCCCTACGAGAGAGGCATAAGAGCCGTCTTAAACCCCAGCTATTATGCGTCCGAGATGCAGGAATATTTTAAAAGGTGCGGATTTCGATTATACCAGATAGACTCCAAAGCAAAGTTTTATGAGAAGCTATGACACCTGTCTCAGGTCCGATCGCTCATCGAGGGGCGAGTCCCAGATAGACGGGGCCTATGTTATGTGCAACCCGATGCCAAATCATGCTATATAATCCACGTTAGTGAAGCCAATGAAGAGTTGAATGATGACAGCGAGCTAGCCGAGCCGGAAGAAGCTCCTCGAGAGTTCGAAGATGGCGGACATGCAACATTTGACGAGCTAACCAAGATTGATTTAGGGATGCCCAATTATCCAAGACCGACCCATATCAACTCGCTCTTGTCTGAGGAAATGAAAGAGCAGATAATCGCCCTGCTGCACGAGTTTGTCGATTGCTTTGCATGGACGTACAAAGAAATGTCTGGCCTTTCCCCCAAAATGGTCGTGCATAAGCTGGTTATTTCTCCTGATGCCAAGCTAGTCAAACATGCTCGAAAAATGAGAAAGGAGTTGGAGGAAAAGGTCATTGAGGAAACCAAGAAACTCATCGATGCCGGCTTCATCAGAGAAGAGAAATACGCGGACTGGATCGCATGCATTGTCCCAATAAAGAAGAAAAATGTGCAGATCCGAGTTAGTGTCGATTTCAGGGACCTTAACAAGGCATGCCCTAAAGACGATTTCCCGCTTCCGGTCATGAAAATGATGGTCGATGACATCTCAAATTACGAGCTGTTCACTTTCATAGATGGTTCTTCTGGGTATAATCAGAAAAAAATGTCGCTTGAGGATGAGAAGCATACAACATTTCGAACCCCGATAAGTATATACTGTTACAAAATGATGCTGTTTGGACTGAAGAATGCAGGTGCCACATATCAAAGGGCAATGACCAAAATTTTTGATGACTTAATCTATAAAGTCGTCGAATGTTATGTTGATGATTTGGTCGTCAAGATTAAAGCCAAGGCCGATCATATCCAAGTCCTCAGAACTGTTTTCACCGGACTAAGTGAACACGATCTGAAGATAAATCCTTTAAAGTGCGCTTTTGGCGTGTCATCAGGAAAATTCACATCGGGGGATCGAAGTTGACCCATCGAAGATAAAGGCCTTTATGGAGATGTTTTCTCCGAAGAATCTGACGCAGCTAAGATCCTTTCAAGGTAAGCTCGCTTACGTACGAAGGTTCATCTCGAACCTATCGGGAAAATGCTAAGGCCCTTCTCAAAGCTCATGAAAAAAGGAGCTCTCTTTGTCTGGGACGCTGAATGTTAGGAGGCGTTCGAAAGTATCAAACAGTATCTGTTGCACCCTCCAGTACTTGCTGCTCTAATACCAAATAAACTGTTGATTTCTTACACTGCCGCGCTAGATGAGTCACTTGGCACGTTCTTTGCCCAGCATAACGAGAAGGGAAAAGAAAATGACATCTACTATCTCAGTCGAACATTAGTCGGGGCAGAACATAACTATTCCCCGATCGAAAAGCAATGCCTGGCTCTGATCTTCGTCGTGAAGAAGCTAAGGCATTACCTGCTCGCTCATCGGGTCATGCTGATCTCTAAGGTCGACCCGCTCAAACACTTAATGACCAAAGCAAGCCTTGCCGGTAGAATGATAAGATGGGCTGTCATACTGCTTGAGTTTTACATAGTCTATACTCCTCGGAAAGCAGTAAAAGGGTAAGCCCCTGCCGACTTCTTTCTCATGCTATACCAGAAGGGTCACCGCTAAATTGCGAGTTACTTGACGAACAAGTGCTGCACCTCGAGAATAACAAGCCATGTTGGAAGCTCTGCTTCGATAGAGCATCGTCAATAAGGATCTCCAGCAAATCAAGCGTCCCGGAGATAAAAGCAGGTATATGATTGATGTTCATCATGCTATCGATGGGAACCCTACGACGTTCTTTTGCTCTCACCGAGTCTCGCACAAACAACGAGGCTGAGTACGAAGCTTTAGTAGCTAGTCTGAAGCTCGCTATAGAAATGAAAATCCTTTGGCTACGGGTTTACGGTGACTCCTACCTTGTCGTCAACCAAGTGAGTGGCGACTACAAGATATATAAGCCCGTGTTAGCTTGATATGCCGGGTGGTGGAACTCATGAAACAGTTCACTCACATTGAACTGATGAGAGTTCCTAGGGCGTTGAGCGGGAAAGCCGACGTACTCGTTCGTCTACCCAAAAGAGCTGGCTGATCCCAACATGGATGAAATTCTGATTACAGTCAGAAGCCGGCAAATTCCGCCTCCAGTGTCTTTACGAGAGGAAGAAAGCGTAGAGCAAGAGAAGAATCCTGCCGAAGAAGCTATGATCATTCAAGATGAGCCCGATTGGTGAGAGCCCTTCATAAAGTACCTCCGATGCAACAAGCTATCTGAAGAAAAATCTGCGAGGGTTCAGCTGAAGAAGAGAGCTCTCCGATATGTGTTTGTCAATAATACGCTATACCGCAGATTATATGACCCAACTCTGGCTCAGGTGTCTGTCATTGGCTAAACCCCAAAATGTCATGAAAGAAGTTCACTCGGACGTTTGCGGGGCTTGTCAGTCCGGCCCCAAAATGCGGCTTCAAATCAAACGGCTGGAATATTACTGGCCTACCATGATAAGGGATTGCGAAGAACATACGAAGAAATGTGATCTCTGCCAAATTCACGGTGACTTCATCCATAAGCATCCCAACCCGCTGCATCCTACGGTAGCGTCATAGCCCTTCGAAGTATGGGGCACCGACATAGTTTCCCCAATTGATCCTCCATTATCTAAAGACCACCGGTTCATATTGGCTGCAACTGATTACTTTTCCAGATGAGCTGAAACCCCGCTAAAAAAAGTCAAAACAGAAGCTATTCTGACGTTCTTCAGACATAATATTCTATATCGCTTCGGTACATCAAGAATCATTTCTGACAATGGTCCTTCTTTCAAGAGCTTCAAAGTCTCAAGGTTCGCTACTCAGCACAAGATAGACTGAAAATTTTCTTTCATTTATAATGCAAGAGCCAATGGGCTAGCCGAAACTTTCAATAAAACTTTATGCAAGCTCCGAAGGAAAAATACTTCAGCCAACAAGAGACACTGGAATCTCAAACTTCACGAGGCGTTGTGGCATATCGTACCATGCACCGCACTCCAACTCAGTCCACTCCATACTCATTACTCTTCGGAGTGGAGGCGATCTTCCCTCTCAAAGTCGAAGTTTCAAGTCTCAGAATGGCCGTCCGGCACAGTTTGACAGAGGAGGAAAACATTCTCATTTAGCTCGAAGAGCTCGACGCCCTCGAAGAAAAGAGGCTCGCAATACAGCAAAATCTGGAGCTCTACCGAGCCCAAATGTCATGGGCCTATGACAAGATGATCCGTCTCCGTGCTTTCAAGAAAGGCGAATTGGTGTTGGTTCTCAAAAGACCGATCATCCCCAATCGACATGCCAAGAGAAAATTCGAGCTAAGTTGGGAAGAGCCATATGTCATCGAGAAAGTGTTCAACAGAGGATCCTACCAACTAATAAGTGCCGAGAGAGAAAGGCCAATGCCATCCATCAATGGCCGATACCTCAAGAAATACTACGCGTGAATGTTCTAAGGCGCAAACGAATCGAGCACACCGGCCCTACCGTCTGGATCATACATCCTGTAAAACCGTATACAATCTATGGGCGTAAACGCTCCCTATTTCTCCCAAGTCCTACTGATGAGACTACATTAGAAGTCCTACCGGCGATGAAGCTCCACCAATATGCAAAAGAAAAAAGAAAAAAAAAAGAAAAAGGTATGTCCACAAGCAAAACGAGCACGAATGAAAACCCGAAAGGGCCCGTGAGTAAAAACAGCAGGACTGCCGACGAGTTTGTGAAAACCCAAAAGGGGGCAAACTCATGAAAAAAGATGAAATACACTCGCAAAGTCCTCTCGACCTTGTGAGAAGAAAATCCCCGCATGAGATCCTTACGGCTCACAAAGGAGCAACATACTTAGGAATCCTCACGATTCCTAAGAAGAACATACACCTGCGAGATCCTCTCGACTCGTAAAGAGAAAATGCTTTTATGAGCCTTACGATTCATAAACTTGAAAAACCTTACGAGATAGAGATCTAAACCTTTCTCCTAAGATATCGCTCTCCAACGGACATCAGCAAATGATGAGTCGATCCTGGCTCCATGTTTCAGTGTTAGCGGTGCTGATGCCGACCTAAAGCTCAAATCCTAAGTCTTCCCGGCAAATGATGAGTTGCTCCTAGCATTATTTCAGTGCAGCGATGCTGATGCCAAACTAAATCCAAATTCCGAGTTCCTTTCAAATTCAAAAGCCCCGCCAAACAAGACAGAAATCAAACTTATCAAATTAACGTCCCACCCGGAAGCGCTTCCAAGCTCAAAAATCCCGCTAGACGGGTAGAGAACACCCAAAACAAATCAAATCACTAGTCAACCAATGACCTCCCTGGCGAGATCAAGCTTCACCTCGAAACCAAATCAAATCCCGACACCGCAGAAAGGAAAGCAAGTCAAAACAAATCCCGACACCGTATGAAGCGGAGTAAGTCAAATCAAGTACCGACCGTCAATGTGCAAAATGCAAAATGGCAGCACCGACCGTCCAAGTCGCAAAAATGGCAGCGCCGACCCTCTTTAGGAAACCAAACCAAAACAATCCTCTTATATAACAAGATCGATCAATTTTATGCATACAACCCATACATTTGGTATGCATTTATTGATGGGATGCACTTTGTTGGGGTAAAAAATTACACCCCGGTAGACCAAGTCAAAGTTGAAGTTAACCCCAGACCAAGTGGGCCCATATACAAGTCGAGCCCAAGTATGAAGAGGCCGGCTTCCATGCCAAAGGAATAATTATTAAAACATAAATAGGCTTAATGTAATTTCTATGAATAAATGTAATAAAATGGACAACAAACCCAGATTATGTAAAAGCCCATGGCTTATGTGCAAAAGAAAGAAAATACATGACATGGGAAAGGCACATGTGCCATTTTGAAAAGCCCAAGGGGCCATATGGGAAATGTAAAGCTTATATAAGACATCATGATGAATGATAACAAACAAGATTCTTCCCATATCAATCTAGGGTTCTGTGCATCCTCCTTCCTCAAAGTTTTAAACTTTATTCTTTTAAAAAAAAAAAATTAAATCAAGAGTTTAACTCTTCTTTTCCCAAAAACAAATAGTTTTTCACCATAAAACCCTTGAAGGGGAGCTCAGATCTCCCATTAAATCTCTAAAAGTTGAGATTTTAAGTCTCACCCCCTTTTTCACTAAGATCCGGCCAGCAGAGAGGAGGAAGTAGGAGACCCATCTCCAAAAATCCCATTTTGGGAAGATCCAAGGCTCAAGAGAAGTTCCAGGGCTCAAGGGAGAAGAAAGATGTCCCCTTTCATCATCTCCGAAAATCTCTTCGGAGTTTAACTCTGAACAAGAATCTCTTCTTTAAGAGTTTAACTCCAAACCTATTTTTGAGAAGCTCAACTCCAAGACCCAAATTCTCGAAAAAGTTGAACCAAAAAATCCAGATCTTTTAAGAGTTTAACTCCACAAAAAGATCTTTTTTAGGAGTTTAACTCCAAAAGTCACTCGGGAGTTCAACTCCTAATCCAAGGACTAAATCCTTTTTTCCTCAGGCGTCCAGCGCCCGCACGCAGGACGCGTGGCTCGTTGGCGTCCGCGCGCCATGCACGTGGCCTTAGAACGCTTCTCACCCCTCTTTTTCCCACACGCTCCACGCTCAATGCAGGATCCCGTAAACTCTGCAAGACCCTCGATATACCCAATCCCTCAAGACACACATACGCATATTGCACATTGAGTTCGTATCACCAGTTTGACCCGTCAATTGGAGATTTCCTTACTCCAAAGGTAAGGGGTAATTAACGGCTATCTTAGTTCGTGGCTGTCGGAGATTCGGATCTCCACAATCAATAAGTCCCGGTCTAGCTTAAGCAGGGGGAATCTGTAATACGCCTGATAAGTGCGCGCATTCTTATCTCAATGGGATGACGAAAAATACTCTACAAATGTAGTGTTATACGGCGAGGAAGTAAATTAGGCAATATCATTCCGTTATATCTGCTTGTTGTCCATATTTCAGTAGGATAATTCTATGTATTCTATTACTAACACAGTAATATTATCGTGATTAGAGCATGATTCCATTGTTTGTGTAATGATGTTATTTGCCGGTCATTCTTTGTAGGTATTGCTATCGCAGCCAATAAAAGCATTTATAAATGTCAGCAGAGTTTTACTCTCTCTCGGCACTAGAGTTACACCTAGTGCATGTGCAGGATTTACAAATAATCTATAAAACTTTTATCCATCGCAAAAAATAAAACCTGTAACCAACAAATTCCATGGTATTTATTTGAATAACTGTGAAAGTTCATGGTATTCACTCGTAAACAACTTGGGGAAAGTTCGTGGTATTTATTTGTGAAAAACAAAGTTCATGGTATTTTTTGAGAAACGATGAAAGTTCATGGTATTCATTCGTAAACAACAAAGTCCATGATATTTATGTGGAAAAAGTTGAAATTCATGGTATTTATTCGTAACAAACAAAGTCCACGGTATTATTTTAAAAACTTTTAGAGTTCATGATATTTATTCGTAAACATGGTATTTATCTGGAAAATGTTGAAAGTTCATGGTATTTATTGGTAACAAAGATATGGTATTTATGTAGAAAAAGATGAAAGTGCATGGTATCTATTTATCAACAGATTCCATGGTATTTATTTGAATGATGGTGGAAGTTCATGATATTTATTTGTAATGAACAAAGTTCCTGATATTTATCCGTAAAACGATGAGAATTCGTGGTATTTGTTCGTAAAAAAAGAAATCCGTAGTATTTATCTAGAAAACAGCAAAAGTCTATAGTATTTATTCGCGAATAGTGTAAGTTTATAGTATTTATCTGAAGAACTTTGAAATCATTGTATATGTTTGGAAATTGCGGAAAGTTCGTGGTATTTATTTGTAAAGAAAAGAACTCCATAGTATTTATTTGAGAAAGGATGAAAGTTCATGTTATTTATTCATAAAAAACAAAGTCCATCTATTTATCTTGAAAACGTTGAAACTCCATGGTATATCTATTCATAAGAAACAAACTCCATGGTATTATGTGAAAAACTTTGAAAGCCCATGGTATTTATATACAAAAGCATCAAAAGTTCATGGTGTTTATTTGAAAATATAGTGGATTTTGTAGTGAAAGGATACAAATGGAATTAGGACAAATGATGTGGAACTTTTGGAAATCCTCTACTCTTCCACTAGCTTTAGTATATTGCAGAGATAATGTGCAATGCAATCCATTTCAACAGATTATAGATTGTCAAATTGTGTATAAGACTGCTATATAGCCTTCGGTCCTGCAAGTTTACTTTTCTCTCACTTTCACGTTAACGATCTCATCATTACGATGGGTTTCCTTTGCTTTTTGTTCTACTTTTACGGTCCAATATTCCAGTTTACACACTGCTGTGTCCTTTGCCAACATCTATCTGAACTTCAGAATTTCTTCATTTCTTTCCCTTAAAAGTTTACATCTATTAGTCACGCAGAGCTAGCATTAACATTGATATCCATGGCCACATTTCATTTCTTTCAGCTCTTTAATTGGATGTCTAGAGCGCTTGTTCGCTTGACTTCATCCTGCCTCCATAACCTACCCCTCCCCTTTATTACTATTTACCGATTTGTACTTTGCTGTGTTCTTATTATTTTTGTGGTCCAAGATACTGATTGCTTTCCACCAACTTTTCCACCCACTCCATATCATGCTAATTTTTTTTACCTGGTTGTTTCTGTTGCTCTTGCACTGAATATAAGGGCTGAAGTTAAACCTCTGAAATTTGAATTTACTACCATGGTTTCTGTTGTTGAGTGTAAAATTTTTAGTTCATTCCTGGTAAGTCTCAAGAAACGAGCTCGAACTCAAGTGTTTGTATACCCATTTTTACTAGGGCCTTACTTTTCCTATGACGAGTACTTCTATCAATTATAAATGTTTATCTCAGATCTTTCCTTATGGTCTCAATATAATTTAGAGTGCCTAAAAAATATATAATTCACTTTAAATTATTCATCCTTGTACTTCTAGTGTACTAGTATGATAGTATCTTTCATGTGCAATGCGTGTGCCAATTAAAAAACATTTCATTTAACATAGACTTTCTTTGAGTATATTACAAGAAAACATAACAAAAACATTTTTCCGTTTCACAAGTTAAATTACGTTTAGGAAATGATTATAAGTTCCATTTTAAAATTAACTCGCAATTGATTTTTTCATATGTTGCATCTGATTTAGACGAAAATGTTCATAATCGGCTTTTAAATTACTAATAACCGATCTAGCAATAAAATCTGAGATTTTGTGTGTGTATATGATCTCTCTTTGTTACGGTTTGGAGGGGGTATGAATGTACACATCTGTTTTCATTTATATTGGTGGGCCCACTGTCGGAGAGAGGTGAGAGGCTCTCGTTTTTAAACTCTAAAAAGATGGCACCACTACTACAATTCATAGCGTAGATTACAGATTTGAGTGTAGCTATTAATGGCCTAGTTGAAAAAAGCGTAACTAAAATAATGGTAATAAAATTTTCCGTAACAGATGTGGTCTAGCCAATATTGGCGTAGCCAAAAATAATTAGCTACACCATTTGTTCCCCAAAAGCGTAGCTAATGAAGTTGGTCATTCGCAAAGTTTTAAATACGGTTTGAACCATAGCTAAAGAGGAAAATAGTTATAGTTTTTATCATGACTAGAAAATCAAAAGCTACACTTCTAATTGTGGTGAGACAATATAAAGACTACTCATTTTGTTGAAACAAAAGATTCCATTGCTACAAGTTTACTCATCACTATGAAATGAAATAGCTTCAGTTCTTGATATAACTAAATGCTACTAGAAAGCACCTACATGGCTACACTTGAAACAATAGATGAAATTTTTACTTACAGCTTGAATCTCATAAAATGAAAAATAAAAAAATCTTTTAGTATTATATCATTTAGACAATAATGATCAACACAGTAATGACTAAAACGTAAGAAAAAATCAATCAATTAAGAAAGGAACAAATATCAACCAACAAATAAATATTTTACAATGAATAACAGCTAAACACATTAATAAATTTATTATGAAATCTGAGTTTTGAGTCAACATGTTGTCTTGTTATCTTAATCCGGTACATCCATTAGCTATAAATTACATGAATATTCGATCTTATACATAAGAAATAAGGAATACGAAAAAAAGAAAATGGCTCGCAACTTCTGCTTAAATCAGTTCCAAATTGTGATCTTTGTCTCATCTTTATGCTCTCTACTTGTCAAAATCATTACCCAAAACTTTTATACTGAAAACAATATTGCAACCCTTCTGAATCTGAATGGTGCTTCAACTAACAGTCAATCGACAATAGAACCTTGTCATGCATGCATTAAAAATGACACCAGAGATGAATCGGAATTCATATTTCAAAGGAAAGAATGTATTTTATATTAAAAACAACCAAACCAGTGAACCCTTCGATTAATCCAAGAATATAAGGAAAACCTGTAAAAATTAATGGCCGTCTTTTATATCATACAAAAGGGATTATGACCAAGGTTCAAGAACTCGGTTTTGGTCTCTCATAATTTTATTAGTTTCGTTGGGTTTTGGCTAATTTCGCTAATCTCGGTTCGGATTTTGGTTTTGACGGTAATACAACATACATAAGTGTAGATATATTAAATACTTAAATTTATGGTTCTATATTACAAGACAATGATTCTAGTGTTTAAAAATCCAACCATGATGCAAAATATATTGAAAAGTGTATTTATATAAATATTAATGTAGGGTTTGGGTTCATTTTTTTCCTTCAGTTTTCTAACAACGAAGGTTTACAATGATCACAATGACAGTAAAAATGATATAAAAAATAAGTTTATAAAGATTTCAGCCGAAACTAAATTGTATGATCGGTTTCGTATCGGTTTCGGGTTTTGTATCGGTCTCTACCGAAACCGATACGAGCCGAAACCACGAATCTTGATTATGACATCTTTAATCTAGATTTTTATCTTACATCTGAAATAAGGAAAAAAGAACATAAACATTATATTAATACAAGAACAATTGAAAGGAACAAAGAGAAAAGAAAAAACATTGTAAATATTAACAACGTATAATGTAAATGCTTAATTAAGTCAATATAATTCGGTAGTAGGAAATACACACAAAGCAAACATGAAACAAGATTTAACATGAATTGTGTTGTATGGCTTGCTTGAATTAGCCCAAATTACTTTTAAACATAAAATTTTGAGAAAAATCATGTCTCATGTAGCTTAATTGTGAATTGTTGGAATGTTAACTGAGATCATAGTTTCTTTAACAATAACATAGCCGTCGTTGCCATTTTTTACCCTTACAAAGGATAATTCTACAGAGCTGAACGAGAGTGATATGCATATTGGATAATGCAAATGCTCCGGTAAATTTATTGTTTAGAAGAGATTTGTTTATAAGTAAACTTTAAAAAAAGATGAAATAAAGTAAACTCATCAAAACCTGAAATTTGCAAACGTAGTATTCATCTCTTTAAATAGACTTGCGTATTCCAGAGGCTTTATAGTTGGGTTGTGTGGCCTAAATGCGACACTTAGGTTCACAAGCGTCTTCAACTTGTCTGGCCTGAACATGTACAAATTCCATGCCACAATAGCGCCGACCCCAGTCATGTCCCATTCCAAACACCCGTTAAGAAAATGAAAGTCCTTGCTCATATACAGTGGGATTTTTTACCTTATTCGTTTATAACAAGTAACTAGTTTAAACTAATACTGGAGACTTATACTTTTAACAACGGTAATAGATTATGCAAGTATAGAAATTTACCTGATAAGACTTTAAAATGCGTCTTGATGGCTTAAAGCTCTTATAGCTGCCAAATCTTGGCTGAGGAGCTGGTTTTAAAACTTCAACTTGTGAATCTACTCTACCATAACATGCTCTCGTTTATAGCAATGGGCGGTTTTCTACTTGACCACTTTAAGTACATGATTTTTTTGAATGTACAAAATACAAAAATAATATTTTACTAACTTTCTGAGATGCAATTAAAAGTTCAAATTGTAGGCTGAAAATCAACTTTTGCTAACTTTCTAAATTTTAAGGTTGAGCGGTTGATTGCAGTCATAATCCAATTATATGGGAAGATTTCAGCGCGCATTCTATCAAAGACAACTATATATTATGATATACGACTCTGATTTTAGCAGGTAACAAAATTGAAGATAACGGAGGAATAAAAAATAACTCTTATGAAAGCTACATGGAAGAAAAGAATTTTTGCAACCAATCCTAAGAGTTTAATTACGAAACCGTCAACTAGACTTTCTGGGGCAAACAATACTGGTGGTTTTATAATGCTTTTGGTGGCCATGAAATGTTTGCCACTTTTTAGCTAAGGACAAGTTGAAAGAAAGATCCTAAGATAGTGATTAGCTTTCCGTCTGAGAAGTTGGCTTAAATGTTGTTGCTGTACACCACGACCATTTAATCCAAAATTCTTTCCACTAGTGCCATCTTCTCCTTTCTATATACCCTTCTTCTTCCTCTCTATCTTCTATTTTCCTTAAGTACCAGTCCCTCAAAACTTCAAATTGAAACTTATAAAAAAATAATTGTTTATTCTCTTTGAAAAACAATAGAAGTTTAAGTTGTAAACTACAGATTTTTTTTAAACAACTCGTTTGATATCAACAACAATTAATATAAACAAGTAGAAACAAAAATTACAACCAACCCTAATTTTTAGAGGCATTATGCAGCCAAAATCCTAACTTTTCACACCCAATCCTCAATTTTCCCCCCAATTGATTAAAAATCAAAATTCTAAATTTTCACATCCAAACTCAAATTTTTATCAGAATAAAAAACCCTTACCATACTAGATCAAGACCAACAACGAAAACAACAACCGTGAAATAATATTTTAAAAAAAAATCGACCTTTTTATTAGGGATTAAAAAATACAGTAATTAAAGAAAAAACACAACAAATCAATGAAATCGAGATCGAACCTGATCTTGACCTAGGGAATCGATGAGTGCAACGATGTCGCCCACGATATGTAAGATGGAGTAGTCGCCGACGTTGGGAGGCGCATTAGTGTAAACCGACGATTTCTGAGGGACAATAAAGAACAAGGCTTGATTTTTAGGATTGAAGGAGAATGGTCAGGGGATTTGGGGTTTTGAGGGAGAAAGAGGGGAAAGTAGTGCTTTATTAAATATTCAGGATTAGATGAAAATTACAGGGGGGAATTTGATCGCCACAAATTTTTTTAATCAAGTCAAAACTTAAGGCTACAGTTCAAAAAATAATCGTAGACATAATCTATATTTATGGTAATTTGTAATTAGCTACAGAAATTTGGGTTCTATAGTTGGATGCTTTCCACCTATTTAACTACGGTTCACTGGTAATAAAAAATACCGTACCAAAAATAATTTTAACTATGGTTTTTATATCCATTACCAAAATTTGTGGCTATAACCTTCGTTTGTTGCAGTGCACGTTTGTATGGGACCCACCCAATTTAAAGAGAAACTCGGGAAGGGTTTTGCTGATGTGTCTATTTCAAAAGAATGGAGATGGTTCAAATTAAGGATGAATTGCAAACTGGTTTGCCTTATAATAGTGAAAGCCGTTTCCCTCCTTACCAAAATTATTTTTTCTTTACGGCATGCTAACGTCCATGGTCTAACTTTATTTATAAGAGTATTGCCTCTCAACTCCATTTCCTTCTAACTCATGTTTTAAACTATCTGATTTAACCTCATATTGTTGATCAAGCGATAATCAAGAACCTCACATCTTCTATCTCTATTGCTGTGCACAACCCCTGCACCATCCCAACTATTTGGCCTATGATAGGGGATTGGCTTGGAGAATATGAGAAGATAAGAAGGAGATCTTAAGATCTTGACTCAAGTTATGGTCGTCTTTTTTATTGAGTTTAGTTGCTTGTGTTGAGATTAGTTGTGTGTTTATATTTTGTTTAGCTATTAATTTTTTTGGACATGCAAGCAGTAGTGACTTGTGCAATTTCTTTAATCATCAAGAATCGACCACATATCTATTGACATTTAAATGGAATGTGTGATGATTTATATTATTATGAAATTGAAAAAAGTTAATGCATATGATATTTTGATGATTTTTATGACATTTGGTGATTTGGATGTGATTTCTAACCCTAGAGTGATGTTTCTTAGTTTTCTATTAATTTTTACTTGTTCTTCCTTATTTTTCTATTCATTTAATATTTCTTCAATCTAAATCTTATTCTAGATTTATTCTTTAATAAACCTTAACCTTTTTGATCACCCTTCACTCCAACAACAGCCGCATCAATTATTGTTCCAACCAACATCGGCTGCCATCAATACCCTTCTATATCATGAAGACAACATCCATCACCCATCATTGGGTTTCATACCAATTTCAAGTTTATATTTGAAATTTTGAACATGAAACCTAGACATCAATAAACATCTAGTCATCTTGTATACTTCCTTTTCCTTTTTAGTGTTTTTTTGGGATATACCCCACCCATATATTCATATTTTTTAAAAGACAATGCGTTAATCTTTCAGTTAAAATAAATAAGCATCTCTAGTTTACTTCCATCCATATTCTGTTAAGTATAGGTGTTAGAGGGTAAAAAAACCAAAATACCCCTCTAATGGTTATAAATGGGTTTAAACAGGCTTAATCAGTTTTTCTTTCCCTTCCATGCTACTCTTCCGCCCCCCTCTCTCGCCCCCCTCCGAAAAGAAAAACTTGGCTTCTCGCATGATTTTTTTCCCATTAGGCTCTCGGAGTAATCAAGTTTTTGCATATGATTGCCTTCTGTTGTAGAGAGTTAGCAAATTTTGAACTCATAATAAACCATTTGATGGTCCTTTGCAACCTTTGAATGGTCATTGAACTCATTTTTTAACTGTCAGAGATCGTCCATTACTTGAAGATGTTATTATATCGCCGAAGAGAATTAGCTAATCCTAAACTAAGGAAAATCAGGAGAGACATCACATACAAATACCTGAACTACATCCATCAACAACCAATTAAAACAGTTATGAAGTATACTTATCATTTCAATTAACCAAATTCATTCTTACAATATATCAAACACCTTTATCGCAAACAAAAACAGATGGGAAATACAAGTTGGGCATGCTTTCAAGCATAAAATGCATCCAACAATTTTTTTTAAGGGCACCCATTATTCAAATTCCCCAAATTCATTCACATAACATCAAATATGTCAGGATTCACCAAAAACTAATGGAGCATCGAATACGGATTCGCGGATTTACAATTTTCAAAAAACCTAGGATACAAGATTCGTTTTTATATCGATTTTTTAATTATAGAATAATAGTAGTAGTAATGATAATAATAATAAATAAATAAATAAATAAAGGCTTTATGTTAGATATTCAACGCACTTCAATTTTTTGACAGCCTACGGAGGAAAGGCGTCGATTCAAGTGAGGTTGGTGAGACATTTATCAATCCGAGCGAATCCGAAAGAATATGAGAGTTTCCGAGAGTTTTAGACTCCGGTTCATGATCAAGAATGATTCGTGAGGCATTTACAAGTATCCATGTTTCATAACCAAAGACCAAACAACACAATCGTAGGCTTCTTTGACGATGCGGCCTTGGTGCTTACCAAGGCATGCATTGGGGGGATGGGGGAGATGATTGGGTTTGGGTCGAGAGAGGAGAATGGGATGGGAAATGGTGGAGGAGGATGTGACACTGAGGAATTGACGGGGTTTGGGAGAGGATGAGAGGTTGAAGAGAGGAGAAGTTAAGATATGATGATGATGGGGACTGAGAGAGAAGAGGGGTAGGTTAGGTCTTAACTATCCTAATTAACCTGACCCTGATGAACCCTAGCCAACTAACTAAACTAACATAATTCAATCAGAGTGATCATAGTAAACATATAATGAACTGGTTGAAGAATTGAGTGTGTTTTTCATAGGAGTATGAAGATTTGGTTATAGACTTGTAGTTTATTAAAATATAAAAAAAATGTAAGGTGGAGTATATAGAAAAAAAAACTTACTTTTAATTCCTACATTTAAGAAGGCCTTAAGCAGCCTAATTTTGAGCCAAGGTCACATATTTTACCCCCTTAGACCTTATCTACCATCATGGAATTTTTGCACCTAAAGAGAGATACTCCAAGGAGTTCCAATTTAAGGTGTCTTGCTCCTTTTGCATCATGATCTAAAGGTTTTGTGGCAGTTCTACTTCTCTCATATACATGTTCATCTGATTTAGCTATTTATTTCAATTCTCATGGACTGTGCCTTCTGATGGATTATTTGGACTGATGTATTATTTGGATATCATTTAATATATGTTATTACTTTATAGAGATCACTCCTTACTTTTTGTATGCTTGGATTTGCATGTAGCCCATGTCATAGAATGTGCTGGACCCGGCATGATTCTCATGTTGGTTCATGTAGCCTACCCCATATGCTTGGGATAAAAGGCTCAGTAGTTGTTGTTGTTGTTGTTGTTGTTGCATGTAGCCCCTAGCATTGCATTGAATGTGATTCGGCTGCTCAAGCTTTTTGAGGATTCTCAGAGATATCTGAAGTCTTAACTACTGTAGATTAATACATGTATACTTGTCCAGTTACCATGCTAGTAGTAAAAATTTGATAGAGATTTTTGGTTGGGGTCCAGTTATTTAACTCATATGCTCTGAGCGTTACATAAATATCTAGCTTATCTCTTAAAAGTTAAAATATCTACTCTTTCAACGCAAAGGAATTTATGACTTGCTTTCTATCTGGGTTTTCATAAGCTAAAATAGGACTAAAATGGAATGCTTGTTGTTTGAGTAAACCCCACAACTTGTTGTGAGATTGTCCCTTTCGCTGGACTGTTCCTACAGTATGCAGCGATGTTCTGTTTTTAACTGAACGGTATTTATTTCGTTTACATTCTCACCAATGTTTTTTACACATATTTACAGAGTTACACATTGTACGCGATGAACAATCTGTACTTAACCCAAGAAGGGTGATGCTTGCAATGAGCTCATATGTTAGCAGCTTCAATTTAACAAGACAACAGGTGCTGCTGCTGAGGGCCTTCAACTCATACTTTTGATTTCCTTTCCTTTCAAGTTTTGATGTTTATCTCTTTGTAGGATGCTTCAGAAGCATTTCTTCATCTTTTATCTGCATTAGAAGAGGAGATTTCAGAGTGTTATACACCTCATAACATTTCTTTGGCAGACATCAATGCTTTTGCCTCTAATAAGATTTATAAGCCAAATAGGGAAGGCCAACATGAGTGTGACCGATGGAAGCAACAATTTGTTGGGCCGTTTGATGGAACTTTCGGGAGCTGTTTAACATGTAGAAGTTGTTCATCTATGGTAAAGTCATTCCCAAGTATTTAGCTTTAATAATTAATTCTCGCCGCCTATTATATATGTGCATATTATTAACTATTATGATGTAAGTCCTTCTCGAGAGGATTTCAATTTCAGGATTCCAACTGAATGCCATGTGACTGCCTTGTTGGATGCCATACACTTTTAAAAAGCTTCAATCTTCTCCTTTATGCATACCATGAAATGAGAAAAACTTGTATTGTATATGAGATATTGAAATATACAAATTGCTATTTTATATTGAAATACTTATATAGAAATATACAAATTTACTATTTTTATATGGGGATATATACTCGCGCGCGCGCGCACACATATAACATAGGTGGGAGAGATGCTTTATTTTTTTTTTTGGGGGGGGGAGTGATTTTATTCGGAGAGAAGTTTTTTCTTGGAAGATAAAATATTACATATAATTTTCAAAAAGTTGACGTGGGATCCTAAGAGTTCAATAAACTGTTAAGATTTTTTCTTGTCACTTGTAACTTTTTCTTAGAAAAAGAGGCCATCATGTCCGCTACAAAATTAATTTTGAATTTGGTGGGCCCCTGAATTAGCATTATAATAGTAGAGATAACAACCCTTTCGACATGCGTTAATTTGCAATACATTTTTTTTGGGGAAAATGGTTTAGGGCCTTATGTCTCAATATCAATATGATTAAGTCCCTTACCAAAGAAAAAGTTGTTAGTAAAGGTTCATGTCTCATATATGCTAGTTGCTTTGTATTTTCCCATATTCCAATACTACCCTTTAAAACTTTAGACGTCTTCATTAAGGTGTATCAAGGAAAAAGAGGTAGCTCTAGGTATAGTACTGCATCTATCCATTGACTACTATATTTGCAGTGTATAGTTTAGCTAAGGCGTTCCACAATTTATCATACCTTCTTCATATTAAATGCTCTTGACAACATACAATGAACACGACTGTGGCTTTTCATAGTTATTTTCTTACCAAATTATAATTAAATAGCTATATTTAGCATAATTGAAGCTGCCATATATACTTGTTAAGTACTACATATTTACATACTGCATTTGACTAAGTATGTCTGATATGTAATTTCAGATAAAAACTGAAAATCTCCTAAGTTTTTTCTATGATAATTACTTTTCCCTCGAAAAGACGTCTACTTCTTGACATCTCTGTCCAAAATAAATTTTCTCTATCCTTCAATATTACTACATTTGATAGATAAATTACTACATTTGACAGTTTATTACTACATTTAGCAGCGAAGTATTATATTTAACAAAAAATACAGTATTTACTAAAAAACTGCTACATTTGGCTTTTAAGCTACTATATTGGACTGGATAATTTACTATACATCAAGAAAATGTTATATTTAGAAGTAAACAACTGGATTTGACATAAACGTTACTACAACTAAAAAAAACTGCTACATTTAGCAGCAAAGTACCACTACATTTGATCGAGTAAGTATTATTTTTGATAGGTCATCACTATATATCCATAACAAAGAAAAATGTATGAAGAAATATTTTGACAGCTCATGTTTTACTATTATGTTTCATAACAAAGCATTGCATGGACTAGATATTGATACGTTTACAAGTAAAATACTACATCTAACATGAAAATCGCTACACTTTCCACAAATCTATTACATTTAGCGGTAGAGTACCACATTTGATTGGGAAAGTTCTGCATTTGAGAGGTTCACCACAGTATCTCACAACAGAGTACTATATATACAAAAAATTTCTATATTTAGTACAAAATTACTATAATTTCCCTAGAAATTACTGATCTTGATGTTCGCCACAATGTTTCACAACAAAATAAATGTATCAAGAAACTGCTATATTCAACATAAAACAACTACATTTATTCATCTAATATGGAAATAACCACATTTGACAGTTCAACACTATTTCACAAAAATAAATACTACACGTACCAAGAACAACCACACTTAATTCAAAACTACATTGACAGTTCACCAGAATATTCCATGATAAAGCACTACAAGTACTAGCCTACAAGGAAACGACTACGGTAAGAAAACAACTATCATTTACCATGGAAACTACTTCATTGAGGTTCATCATGATATTTCATGACAAAGTACTACATGTAGCAAGAGTCAACTATATTTAGTAATTAGTATAAAACTGCTACATTTGATACATCAATCACAATAGTATTCCACAATAACGTACTACATGTACGAAGAAACCGCTAGTTTTAATTCAAAACGTAAACACTTAACATTTTGACACATAAGATAAAACATGAATCTTTTGGCCAAAGATTCTCTTGTTAACTCCACTTTGTATTAGATATACGATACATGCTGATATCATGATTTGTAAAGCTTTAATGTGAGCAATTGGTAGTTGGTGCGGATTTAGTTTATTCGCACAAAACGGCAATGAGTCAATTTTGTTTCACTATCTGAATATTTACAGCTTTCAATGGATTTCGAGTTCTTCCGCTGCTTGCCTCTCTCACCTGTGCTGGACAGAGATGGGCAAATTGTATGTTATTTCCTTCCTTTTTTATTTTATTGTTTGGCTTCATGCAATATATATCTTTCTAACCTGATTATGTTTTGTTTTCTGTTTTTACTTCTAGGTTTCTGGTTGTACAGTGGTAGATTGTTTTAAGCATTTTACTGCAGTCGAACAAGTGGAAAGTTATCGTTGTGGTCGATGTTGGCATGCTTCAGCTTTGAAATATTTAACTAGAAGAAGTGAAAAGGATGAGGTAACATTCTGTTAACAATATGGCATCTTTTATGGATATTATTTGACAACAATTTTTGCAACTCCTTTACCCTGCTGAGTAATTCAGGATTAGCTGCAATTTCTTGCAATACACTTAAAAGTTACCATAATTCCAGGAAAAAATAAAAAACCTTGAGCATTGTGTCAACCTTGATTCATGCAATTGCTATAGGCTTTTTCTCGAGGAAGAGATCTCATGGACGGGCTTTTCATGCGCTTTAAAGCGATTAAGCATTGGTCGCTGTCCAAGGGTATGTGATATAATAGATGTTTACTTCCATTACCCTCTCTTAATTTAATTTGGAGGTACCTCCATGTAGATAAATTAAATGAGCACCTATAATTTTAATGCAAACTTAGGGGTTTCACATCATACTGTAGATTTTGTGTATTCATCTGCAACGTGCAACCATGAATGAGCAAGGCCAATTCGTCAAGCTTCAGGTCTGCAAGCTTTCTTAACTCCATGTAAAATAGAATGTCCGCACTTCCACATGCCAGTTAAAGTTTTGTTTCTCCAGGGACACATTTCCTTCCCATTTCTGTTGGATCTCTCCCCATTCACAAAAGTTGATGTGGGACAAGATATTTTAGAAGATTCTGTGCAAAAAGTTGAGAAAAGAATACCTCAATTACATCATTTGAACATGCAACAAGGAATTCATATGCCTCCACACATGTACAAAATTGTTTGTAAAAACTTTTCTCCGGAAACATTGTCAAAAAATTTGTTGAGAAAGTCAACTTGTCAGCCAGTGTGCAGCAATGAGGTTGCAGAGAGCGAGACACATAATTCTGAACTACGTGAGCCTCAAGCTGAATTCATTTGTGGAAATGGATCAAATTATAAGGTCAGAATCACTGATTTTAGTTTTTTTATTTGGGTACTCAAACACGCAGAATTTTATTCATAATCATCAGTCTTGTTACCTGTTGTTAGTGCATATATATCATATGTATAATCTTTATTCATTCCGCTTTACTCCATGTGGAAACTGTATCTACTTTACATAAATCATTGTTCTGAACATTTTTTTAAACTTGAACAAAGGCAGAAATATAAAGAAATCTGTTTTATACCAACCTTGAATCCACTTTATCCTATTTGCAACGGACACAACCCAACATGTTACCTGCATGCAAGGGCGACAACTTTTATATATGGAGAACATAATTATCCCAAAATCAAGCATATCGACACAAAATATATAGTTAAGGTTTTGATTTCTATTGAGTTGAATACTTATTTCAGGTATTGTTATAGGTGGAAGGAATGGTGAATTATTTAAAGCATCATCAAATTTGCTAGGGATTTTGAATAGCACCATTGAACTTTGAAAACGCTATGAACCCCCCCCCCCCCCTCGCATACGGTATAAAAATGTTAGTAAGCACGAATGGACTGAATAGTACTGAATGGCCTTGTCTGTGGACCGAATAGCCCCAATATCAACTGACCATTGCATACTTCGATGAGAATACCCTTACAAAAAATACCTTTCTTTTGGGTTTTTTTTGTTTTGGGTGGGGGGTGGGGTGGGTGGGGATGGTAAATGACATTTTTAAAGTTCAATGACGCTGTCTCCAAAACCCTCAAATTTCAACGATGCTTTATAAAATTTACCTTGGTAGTCTAAAACCGAGGATAAGTACCTAAGGTTTTAACTTTTGTTATAATTATTTAATTAGCTTGGAGCCCATTACTGTTAAGCTTCCTGATTTTTGATATGTGTGGAGCCGTCAACCAGAACACTGCTCGCTCCCCCAAAGTTAGGAGTCGTCTCCATTCATATAAAAGAAGTCTAGTATCTATATTCAAGTTCCCACCAGATCGTTGGCATAGTTATTATTGTTTGTTTTCCCCTTTTTTTCTTCTTCTCATTTGATCAGACCCCCAATTGATTTTGAGGAGCATTTTAGGCTGCCTTTAGATGCTCCAGCCAGTCTTTACTGAGTTGTATTTAGATGTCCTAATAAAGTGGCAATTCACAACATATTTTATGTGTTTCCACACGTAGAATATTTTATAGTAATAAAGAAATAGGTCAGCATGCAAAAATGTCGAGTCATATTAAGAGAGCATGAAAAAAGATCTTTGATATTTCTTTCATTTGAGCTGCTGATTTGGTGAATATTTAAGTGGAAATTGATGCCATATGGACACGATAAGCCGTTAAGTTCTTGGAGTGTTCTCAACTGTCCATGTTCCCGTTGGTATCAACAGATTAAGACAGAAATATCAAGTAATAGGGTGCTAGTGCTGTCCCAATTCCATGTATCGCATTATTTTCACCTTTACTGAGTTGCAATGTATGCCTTATTTTCTATGATGTATTTAATAACCAAGGGTAACGAACCTTGATTAATTACAGGTCGGGACCACACATGGTTCAAATTCATCATCAAAACAATGCATGTATCGCCTTTGTTCTGTTGTGGAGCACTATGGAAGGCCCGGAAGTGGGCATTATGCTGTTTACAGAAGACCACTGAGTTCTGAAACTTCAAGCGAGCAATGGTTTTATGTTTCAGATCATGAAGTATCATCAGTCTCGCAAGAAACCGTTCTCTCTGCAGAGGCAACCTTACTTTTCTATGAGATTACAGCTGCAAACAACACATCACATAATTATACAACAAATAAAGCTGAAAACACAACTCGCAGCACGTGTCAAGATCACAAGGGCTAAAAAGAGGAACCCAAAGCTGTCAAATTTCAATGTGTCTGTGTGTGCATGCGGGGGTAACATACTTGTGCGTGCGTGGGTGTGTGTGTGTTGGGCGTGAGTAGATCGAGTGCTTCAATTCCTACCCTTGTATTTTTGAAGGGAGGGAAGACACGCAACTGGTAACTACAGATAGTAGTACCTTGAGCTCACATTTTTTGCATACACCATTGTTGGGAGTCATGCCCATTTGTAATTTTTTTTAATCTCAAGCCAACTCATAAAATCTTTCTTTATGCTAGTTTTAATTTTTGGGGTTTTTTTCTTCCATTGTTTGTTCTTTTGTTTTATTTTTTGGATGACTCTAATTAAACTTTTAAGTTAGAGGATGCGATATGAGATTTTGTAAGATTTTCTTGGCTGGTATTATATAAGAGTTTTAGTAATGCAAGTTGATTACTAGTCATTCCATTAACTCACATATGTTGCTGTCCTAAAACCCAATCTTTTTTAAAAATATTTTTACATGTCCATCTTTTAAGCTTGTTTAACTGAAAGCACAATGTAGTCTCATTTTCCACTTGTTTAACAACTTTATTAATTTCTATTCATTTTTATGTCGATTACAGAAAATATTTTAATTTTTTATTGTGAAGATAATTCTATTGATGGAGATACAGGTGCAACTTCAATGTTTATACTGGGTGAAGACAGAGCAGAGGGTTGTTTTGAATCCACGGGTAGATAGTGTTTTGACAATAGCTCATTAAGTGTATATGGGTCGGAACATTAATCTAACATTGATAGCGTAAAGGAAGGGCCATAGCATAATATGTTTTGATAGCTCATCACAAACCTAAATTGCAATGAATTATTTTAAAATTACACAAAATTATAAAGGTTCTTTTTACCGAAAATACTTTTCATACTCCGCTAATTACCATAAAGCCCCTCATACTTTATATTTACTTAAAAAAAAAACCCATACATTTAAATTGTACTAAAAAACCTTTCAAAAAGCGAAAAAGAGAATTTTTTGGTATCTTCCATCACTCTGTTAGAAGGCTAACAGTAAGTATCAGTTAGGGTTTTAAAATCTTCCCAACCACTCTTATTTCCCAAAATTCATAAATTCTTCTCAAATTGATTTTAGCATTAGGGTTTCGATAAAAAATCTCTCAAATTTTTCACGGAAACTAGCTTGTTTTTCTCGAGTTTCTCCAACAACGAGCTTGTCGAGTGTCGTCGTTCCTTCAAATGCAAGTTTTGAATTCATGGACAATTTCATTTGAAAGGAGAGCGATTCTTTAGTTGCATTAAATCTCAATATTCAACTAAGCCAGAATGTGAGTTTTTTTATGGGAGAAATGCTTACTTAAAAACCTAGAAGGTAAGAGAACAGTTCAAACACAAGCTCAGTTCCATCTTCCAAAACTAGTGATGTGGGGTTTTTTAGTGCAATTTAAATGTGTGGGGGTCTTTTAAGTAAATATGAAGTATGAGGGGGCTTTTTAATAATTAGTGAAGTATGATGGGGCTTTTAGTAAAATGGTTTTTTCCCTATTGCTAGCCCCCTTATACTTTAATATTTTTTTTCTGTCCCCCCTAACTTACAAGTTACTCATCTTAACTCTCTTAATTGATAAAAGAGTATCTTTTTAGAATATTCTGTTAACTCCGGTAGGGATTAACGGCAACACATTGGAAGAGAACATATATTACCCTCAAAACTTATTTTCTTCATTCAAAATCCCTCTATTTTCTAAATATTCCAAATTAGGGTTTTCTAATCTAGGGCTTCTTTTTCCTCTCCGCGTATTGGCTATAGATTCAAATTTCAGTTCCACAACCTTATGCACAGAATTATAGGGTTACACATTTGGTTGGTTGCGGCTATATTGTGTGGAGAAAGACCTCACCAAGAATTGCATTGCATTTGAGACAAAAAGAATTATCAGCCCCTGCATTCAAGAGAATTTTTGCCGAGATGAAGGGAAAAATAAAATTGGTGCGACTTTGAAACATTAAAATAAGATTTTGAGGTTATTATGTATAAAATGGAAATGTTAGAGAGAAAGTTGGAAGCAACAAGTGGAAACTCGCAAATTAATGGAAAATTCAACTTCTTGTTGGCATCTATACATTTGCTTATGTGTTTTATGAGTGTTAGTACCATAAAAATGTATTTGAGTTTTATTGCTTTTTGTTAAAATAATGTTAATGTATGAAAGTTCTGTAATGGTTAATGTAGTATATTTTGAAACTTATAAAATATGCTTTGGGGATAATATATGTTCCATTCCAATATATTGCCGTAAATCCTTAACGGTGTTAACAGAATATTCTAAAATGATACTCTTTTGTCAATTGAAGAGGAAGTAACATGAGTAACTTATTGTTAGTGATATATATCCTAGAGGCCATTATTGTATAGTATTGGAGTGTATATTACATGTTGAAAGCTTGGATATATATAAATATAATAACAGTCTTACTCAACATGATACATGCTATCTGGTTTGAGTCTATTTTAACATATGTATATGTTTCTTTTAACATATCGTTAATATATGTTGATAGAGCCTTTAGAATGTTTGCTTGACTACCAGCGTTGTGATGCAGTCACACTAGTGGGAGCTGGGTAGTTTATAAACACATCCTTAAACTTGTCCCTAGTTGTACGATTATCGAGACAGGGCATCGATACTCCAAACTAGACTAGTGTATACGCTTCTTATCCCCGTCAGGGGAGGTGGCCTGTCCCCCAGCCATTGGTATACGGTACCAAAGATAGAATATATGTGCTCATTGGGTTATGAGTTATACTGGACGGACTTGCTGGGAACTGCTGGTTGGTATTATACCTATCGTCAGTTGACAGTTTCCCGGTGACATGAGTACAGATTAGTCCGTTGAATTGACATCACTATTCGTCTCGAATGTGTTCCCACTGTACTTAGATTACTATCCTACCACGGCTCAAATGAGTCGTGCAAACAGGTAGTAGTTGGGTGCAGTCCCGAAGCACTTGGAGGCAGTAGGGGATAAAAGGGATTCTGTCATGTCCCGCTTTCCAAAGAAGGTGAAGGATGATGTGGCATGGTCCGCAACCTAACTGTATTGAAGATGGTCTATTCAATACAGTTACGTTAAGCGTATGAATATTTAACATACAGGATGTGTACCAAAACAAAAATAATAAAAGTGAAAGGCATTTATTTCCATTACCAAACTTTATTATATTCCAAAAGAAAGAGTAAAATAAACTAAGTAGTTAATTACATCGAGGAGAAAACAAAAGCCCTAAACATGTGGGTAACAACAAAAATTAAAACTAGCTAATTTTCTATCGTCAAGTCTGCATAATCTTCATTAGTTGGCTCCACACCTTGATCCTCGTCATGATACTCATTCTCATCTGACGGACATTCCAAAGATAGAGAAAGAAAGGAAAGCCCGTCAGCGAGTTATACTCGGGTAGGATTGCCTCATAAGGAACTAAAGGTGTAGAAACGAGCAAGTGTATATAAGTATGATGCATATGTGCAGATATGATGTATATGGGTATGAGGGTATGAGGTTGTATACAAACTAGATATGATGACCGAGGTATATCTGAATATGAGTAGGTTGTATGAGGTATATGTTAGGTAAAAGTTCAAGTCAAGTCAATCGGGTATTCAGTCTAAGAGTCAGATCAGGTTAAACAAGGTGTGTATTGATGGAATTGACTGGTGGACATACTCGTATCCTTGAGGTATCCCATAACTAGCTGGAAGCAGTATGAGTTGGCGCTCGTGCCTGAGGTGGAAATCAATGCGGTAGCGTGAACATCCCCGAAAGACGTCCCATGACTACGATGGAGCTTTGTCTAGCATGAATATCACTCAAGTGCACAGGTATTTCCACTCTTCAGTTCCATAATAAACAACAAGTCTAAACTGGTAAAATATCCACATTCAAGATGCTGAATGATTCGTGTCTCATAAAGAAAGGTAGATAAGGTAACATGTGGGTATAGCACATGATGTGAGTTTAGTGTTGAGTATCAATAGGTATCTATTAAGTATTGTAATCGTTTTAGTTTGTAAATAAGAATCCGGATACTCGCGATTATTCCGTTATGGCCATGGAACACAACTGGGGAAGTGAAATGTACCGTTTCACTTCCCGGGATCATGATCGAGTAATAGGGGAATCCGAGTTCCGCGTCTCCTTACCTAATCAAACTACCCATCCCCGTTATTCAGTATGAGGTTTTGACGAATTAGTGTTAGTGCGTATACATCTAGGCATGAAATTTCCATATTATATGTCATCCACATATTGGATCATTCACCCTCAAGTAGGGTTAGTATTCTCCCGAATATCGGGTTAGTAGTTGTCCACACATTGGACCATTCACCCTAAGTAGGGTTAATATTCGCTCGAATATCGGGTTAGTAGTTGTCCACACATTGGACTGTTCATCCTGCCTGCAGGGATCCTCATATATAAGTATTCCATACCTAGGTCCGCGATTCTAACCCTAACCGTATCATGTGTCATGTATATCATAAACTTGTAATCAAACAGTTGATCTCATTTAATATGGCTTTCCACAACCACCCATTTTATCTTGTTATCTTTTAAAGTTTGTAAGGTACTTCATTTCTTTTTATAAAATGCTTAGTTAATAAAGGATGATAACGTTTAATGATATTTATTGTTTATAAGAAAACCATGATATTTGAAAAATTTATCATTTTGGAATCCATAATATTTTACTGAGAAATTATCCTTTTAATAAAAAGTTAGGGTATTTATTTGAAAATTTTCTTTTAATAAGTTTTAGATAACCTTTAGAAAAATATCGTTATAAGGGTTATGGTTTTTGTTGGAAATAGCCTTTTAGTAAAGGTCAAGGTATTTAATGAAATTATCTCTTTTCAGGATGAATTGAGGTATTTTATTATAAATAATAATTTTATGAAATTATAGTGTTTCAAGTTTGAGATAACGTTTTAGAAAATACGTTCGTGTTGGCAACCACTGCACATGGGCGATAGGATTTATGCCTTTTCAGGGATGATTGCCTATCAACAACGAGATATTTACGTAAAACATTACCCTATTATTAGGGTATTCTATTAGAGGTGCTATTCTATAAGAACAACTCCGCGTTGACAACTGCTGCACATGGACGACAGGATTTGTATCCTTTTCAGGGACGATTATCTAGTAACCACGGGGTGATTCAGGTAAAACATTCCCCTATAATCAGGGTATCTTATTAAACTTTAGTTAACATGCTAAGAAAAATTAATATAAAAATATCCTTTTGAGTGAAAGGGGCTAAGTTGGAAAAACTATATACTGTTATTTAGATTTAGTATTATCCTCTTTCAAAAAGGTAAAGGGATTTAATAAACTAAAGTAGTTGGTGGATAAAAATGTATGTAAAAATATATTGTTTTAGTGTCTAAAACATTTATTCCAAATATCTTATCTCATATGAGTATTTTAAACATATACGACATTTTAATAAAATGAGGGTATTTTGTGGGCTAACCCATTTCAAGATCATATTGGTAACAAGGGTACGTGGGTGTACAAAAAGGGTGGTTTGATACCCACGAGTTATAACTTTAAGCATAGCATATTCCATGTACGGTGAGGGTGCAATATTCATGCATATAGAGTTAATTAATTAAACCATTTTAAACATGGGGTCCAATTCTTATTATTAAGAGGTACCAAATGGCATGCAGAAATATTTTTACATTATTTTAATATGGGGTTGATGATTAGAAGTTGAAACTAAGATCATTGAAAGAAGGAAGGCGACAGATGAGTGGAGAGAGGCGAATCCTACCTTTTGTTAGAGTTGGATGCCGATGGGTCGAAAATGTAGGTTCGTACTAAATCCTCAATAGCTTCGCGCTCGGATTTTTCCTTGATGCTTGGGTGGAACCACAGCGTCGATGTCGTCGATACGAAGACGTGGATATTTTTTTTCCAGAATTTTTGGAGTTCTGAGATATGAGAAATCAGTGTTTGAAGGTCTCTATTTATAGGGTCTTTTCCCCGAACCATAAAATCCAAAGTCTGTTAAAATCCCTACAAAATCCACGCTCAATCATTTGCCCAATCATCAGCTGATGATTGTGCCGCCGCCAGCCTCATCTAAGCCGTTGGATCAAGATCCAACGGTCGAGATCCCGCCGCATGCCCACGCCACGCGTCCGCGTGTGGAAACCACGCGTTTTCGTGTGGTCCCCACCACGTGGGCGTCGCCGGTGATTCTGGGCCGTTGGATCTTGTATCCAACGGTCCAGGATCAAGGGGATTTATTTTTTTTATATAAAAAATACTAAACTGTTTATTATTTAAAAACTGAATTTGGTTTTAAAAAAATGTTAAAAATATTGTAAAATACGGGTAAAATATGAGAAAATTCCACAAAATATATTTTATTGTTATCTTCAGTTTAAAAATTATTTTAGGTGAAAACTAAATTATTTTCCTATATTTATGGTATTCGTTAGTTATCGAAATAAATAAAAATCTACTTTATTCTTGAAAATATTTTAATTACGAAAATAATTATTTTAATTTATAATAAAATATGTAAATCATTGTTAGGGCATTATAAAAATTATTTTAAGCCCAGAAAAATATAAATAGCTTTTAGAAAATTTAAACTCTTTACTAATGTTACTTTGAAAAATAAAATATTTTTCTATCAACGAAACATGTAATAAATAATTAGTACTAATTAAAAGACCTTTTTATTGGGTATTAGAAAAAACGGTCGTTTAATCTACCCTCCTTAAAATGATTTCATCCTCGAAATTTCAGATGGTAGTGGCCAAGGAAAATCACTAAGAAAGGATTAGTGAGAAATTTTTTTTTAGGTTTCGCTCTCTCATCTCGTTACCTCATTTCTGTATAGATTCGTCTGAGGTTCCTTCCTCCAGTAACTCTAACCTGCTGGACCGTCTTGCCCTTAAAGTCTTCTCCTTTCGGTCTTGTATCTCGACTGGTTGCTGCTCATAGGCCACGTCAGTCCCTACTATGATCTTGGAGTGATGTGACTAGGGTCGCCGACATACCTTTTTATTTATGAGATATAAAATAATTATGCACGCCCTCCAAGGAAAACAACAAAAGTAGGCTATGCGTAATCCCACCCTCTCTTTCCAAGATGTTAAACGGCCGATGAGTCGTGGGCTGAGCTTTCTATGCTTTCTACATCGTACCACCACCTCCATCGTTTTTATAATCATCTCAATATTACAAGTTCTCCATCTTCAGGATCATCCCAATTGATCTGCACTTCTCCCATATAAAACTTGACTCTTCTTATCTGCTTTATGTGTTTCAACCATTCGCGTCCTCACGTTCTCCTTAGAGTAGTGTTTCTATATCTTCAAGATGAACATTACCATTGTCAGTTCTAGATATGGATAGGAATAGTTGCGTTCACGAGTTTTTAGTTGTCTTGACGCATATACAACTATATCGCCGTGCATATATATCACATCACCAAGTCCCTTCTCTGAAATATCGTAGTAGATGTTTAAAACTTCTGGGTTTGCTAAGAATGGAAAGAATGGTTGTGATAGTTACGATCTACCCTCCGTAGAATAATTTCATATTTTGAAATTTCCAAAGGAGTAGTCACTACTAGGCACGGAAATTAGTAACGCTGTCAGGAATCCTCTTTGCTGTATGTGTCGCTCCTGAGAGTTGGTGTATCACTTGATGCATGGAAAGTCTCTGAAGGGTTTAGGTATAAGGAATCGAAAAATGTAAAATCAGTAGTTGCTTCCAGATAGAAAAGTTTGGAAGTTGAAGGAATGTTGTGAATTGATGGAAAACTTAAGAGATATGACATAAAGACAAGTGGTCGAAACTATGAAAACTAGAAGAATTATGGTGAGTCTAAGTAAGATTTGCATCGAAAGATAAATAAGTATGGTATCAAAATAGAAGGTTGAAAAAGAAAAGAGTACCTCTGCTGTCTTGCCACGTGGCATCAGCCTTCTCGGCTATCATGGTGAAGGTCTGGCGTTTGGGCTCATTCCGCCGCGCTTGCTGAAAAACACACTCCTGTGATGGAAAGAGTGGTCCCTTTGGTGATGCCCCATTGACCGGTTGGTTTAGTGGCGGAAAGTGGCCGGTTTCCCTGTGTTGGTGCCCCATAATTAGCCGGCTTGTTGACGGGGCCTAATTGTCTCCCTTTCTGAGGACAGTCCTCAATAGCATGATCCGGAGACCCACAGACTATGCAAAGTTTGTTCAAAATGCGACAGTCTCTCATGTAATGTCCGGTCCTACCATAATGGTTGCATATAACGGCTGGTATTCTGAAGACAGTTGGTCATGCTGGTCTCTTGGGTCGTTGTCTACCGTTGAATCTGGAAGATGATCCTCCAAGAATTTGATTGGCTGGTCGCTTAATGCCAGACAAACGGTCATCCTTTCTCATGCGTCTCTGAAGATTTTCAAAGTTTCACGCCGCCTCTAAGATTTCATCATAAGTTGATAAGGTAGCAGAAGACATGGAGGACTGCGTCTTCAGGTCCAACCCTTGTCGGAATCTCTTAGTATATAGTTCCGGGGTTTCCACCAGGTGATGCGCGAACCGACTTAATCTCACGAACTTCGAAGCGTACTCGTCCACCTACTTATCCCACATGCTCCCTTGTTGGAATTGTATAAACTCTCTTTCCATCCTTAAGTGTGCCACGACTGGAAAGTATTGAGTATCAAAATGTTGTTTGAACGTTTCCCAGTCGATGGGTTCCTTTAGTCTACTTTCCTTTGACTCCCACCATATTCTGGCATTATCTGTAAGTTGTAGTTTAGCTATGTTTACCCACGCATCCTTTGGAATTTGAGCGGCACTAAGATAATTGACCGTTCCTTTGAGCCATTCCTCAGCTTCTAAGAGAGTTTCCTTCCCCAAAAAAGTCTTAGGGTGGAGTGACCTGAACTGCTTCACTCCCGATGAACCTTGAGGAACTAGGGCTAGTGCCTTACTTAAAATCTCTGCTTGCTGCTGCCTACTTTCTCGCAGCTCCTGATGAAGGGCAGCTGTCTGCTGCTGCTGTTGCTTCAGTAGTCCTTGCATCACTTGGAGCATAGCTGTTTGTTGAGTAGCGGCTTCATTGACTCTATTTCCCTTCGGTTGCGGTTATGGTGTCTTTCGGCTATGATGATCTGAATCAGAATAAGTTAGGTTACAAACAGACTGAGGGGAGACAAGATAATAATTTGCATGAAAGAACAACAATTAATGCAATAGGAAAACTAATAAGAAGAAGAGCAAGAGACACAAGAGAGATTTTTGCTCAAACCCAAGATTTTATTATCCAACTTCAATAAGGAGAGTACAACTGAAAAATAAGAACATGCCCCTACTATTCTACGTCGTTTTGTTTGGCCAAAAGAAAAAGTAAAAAAGTCTTATTAATCTTGATTATGGGAGTTCAACAAGTTGCGATAGGCTCTCGCACTAAGAAAGGTACGGCCATTCCCACCGTGTCAACTGCCTGAGTTTCTTCGGCCTCGAGTTCCTCCTCACTCGAAGCTTCATCCTTCGACACATCCTCAGTAGGAGCTTCGTTCTCTGATTCCCCCTCTATAGGGTCTTTTTCTTCTGCAGGAGCCTCTTCATCAGGATCATATGCCATAAGATTCTCTTCCGCCGCAGGAGCCTTTTTTTCTGGCTCCTCCTCTATACGCTTGTTTCCCCAATAAAAGAGCAAAGCTCTGTTCAAAACTCAAGAGGCAGCGCCTCACGTGCTTACCATGAGTGCGCCAGTGCCAGAGTTAAAAACTCTTAAAAGAGCAAAGCTCTGTTCAAAACTCAAGAGACAGCGTTTCACGTATTTTCCACGAGGGCGCCAGCGCCAGAGTTAAAAAACTCTTATTGGCGCCGCACGTGCACAGCATGTGAGCGCCGGCGCCTGGTAGAATTAAATTCTACTCTCTGTTAAACAGAGCTGTTGGATCAAAGATCCAATGGAGATGATAAATCATCAGAGTGCAGAATTAAATTCTGTTGAGGAAATATTCCTCAAATCTTTCTAAACAAGAAATATTACTCTCTGTAAAATAGAGTATCGTTGGATTAAAAATCCAATGGCGATTAAAGAATCACCGAGCTACAGAATAAATTCTGTATGGAAAAATATTTCCCTAATTTTGTTAAAAACAAGAAAAATATCTTCTGTAAAATAGAAGTCCTTGGATCAAAGATCAAACGGTGGGTAAAATCCATAAATCAATTAGGACTTCTCAATGAGATATTTCTTCAACTAATCAACAGACTTGCCTCTACTATATAAAGGACCCAAGACTTTAAGTCTGAAGAAGAGGAACCCCCCATAAGCTTTAAAAAAGAAGAAGAAGAAGAGAAAGCTTCGAAAGAACAGGGAATTAAATTCTCAAGAAAGAAGAACTCTCTTCTTGAAAATTTTAGGTAAATAAAATTAGATAAAGATACTGTGGATCATTCAAAAAAAAAGAAGAAGAGAGAGAAATAAAGAGTGCTTAGCACTCAGTGGCTGACGCTTAGCGCTCAGTGCCTCACGTGTCCCTCATGTGGGCGCTATAAAATAAAGAGTGCTTAGCACTCAGTGGGCAGCGCTCAGCGCCCAGCATCTCACGTGACCCTCATGTGGGCGCCGCAGAACATAAAGTGTTTGACACTCACCAGGCAGCGCCTAGCGCCTCACGTGTTTAACACGTGGGCGCTATAAAAAGTGCTAAGCACTTCATATAAAGACAAAAGAAAAGAGAGAGTAAAGTGTAAGCGTCAGAACTCACATGAGTGCTCAACACTTTTTGCAAGAAAAAGAGGGACTGAACCCAAACTAGTGCTCAACACTTCTTTCAAATAAAAGTGGGTCAAACCCAAGTTGGCTAGATCCCTAATTCAGATCAACCGAGCCCATGGATTCATTGCTTCCCAAACATGACTCATGACATCCAAAATGATGTTCATCCCATATTTCCTAAGTTAATCTTAGTCCCCCCAAAAAATGGCTAATGATTCTTAGATGGTCCACCATGTTCTCTTCCTTTAGACACGGGAATTGGTTCAAGGGTACATCTCTCCATACCTCTGATGCATGTTGTTTTAATTCCTCATCTTCTTCAGAGAGGTGGCGGGTCCCGACAACCAACTGTTTTTGGGTGCACTTCCTAAGTTGACGTACACACCTTAAACCAAACCACACCCCAAATAGGTATATTCCACATCATCGCCATGCATCCCGTCATGTAACAAATACACGGGCATAAAATGGTGATCTACGGACCGTAATGTCCTCAAACCACTATGGACCGTAACGTCCTCAAACTACTACGGACCGAAACATCCTTAAACTAAACCCTCACCTAAAAAAGGGTGATCTACGGACCATAACGTCCTCAAACTACTACGGACCGTAACGTCCTTAAACTAAAACCTCACCTCAAAAATGGTGATCTACGGACCATAACGTCCTCAAACTATTATGGACCGTAACTTCTTTAAACTAAAACCTCACCTCAAAAATGGTGATCTACGGACGTTAACGTCCTCAAACTACTACGGACCGTAACGTCCTCAAACTACTACGGACCATAACGTTCTCAAACTAAACCCTCACCTCAAAAATGGTGATCTATGGACCGAAACGTCCTTAAACTAATAACAGACCGTAATGTCTTTAAACTAAAACAATAGAGCCCAAATACTCTTTTGTTGGATCTGAATGATCCCAAAACCTTGTTAAGTGGATCTTAGTCTCAAATTGGACTAACATATCTTTAACAAAAAAAACCAATCGAGCTCCAACTGCTCATAAATATTTAAGTTGATCTTAATCTCAAACTAGATTAACGATCCTTAAATAAAACCCTAAATCTAAAATATATGGATTTGGACTAATCGCGCCCTACGGGCGACGACATAAATTAGTCTCCGTATACAATCCACGAGCAACGAAAAATAAAATAAACACACACGATGCGAAGTGAACTTCCGGAGCAGGAGAAAGTGGTTATCGCTACGCGGTAACATAATTAACCGCAGGGGCTTGCGCCTGCTGGGAAGAGCGTACCCACAATCAAAAACCCCTCAGAAATGAGGGGGAATCTGACAAAGTCTGCTATAATGGCCACATCCGTCCAAACCTCCGATACACGGTGCCATAAATCAACTTGGTATCTTCGAAGAGGTGGACGGATAAATCCAAATAGCATCTGCCCCCAAATTCAGGCAAGACGACCTACGCGGTTCGTCTCTGTTTTCGGCAGTGAACAGATTCTGGCACGCCCGGTGGGACCTTTTCCTCTTTCCACTTCACACTTCGCGTGTCATGTTCGCGAACAAATCGTGGTTTACTATGGTTGCCCCTGGATTCGAGGTACTAAGATTTGGTGTCTTGCTCTTGTGCAAAGAAAAGAAGATCAATTGCTTCTAAATATACCTGCAACAGCAACTCCCGCTCCATCCCCGCTGGAGGGGTGACATACGGGCCAAATGATTCCTGCATCTTTTCAATGCTAGTGGAGCAGGTGACTCAGGCCACCACTGGATTGTTCTTGTCACGCCCCGCTTCCCAGAGTACGCAAGATTGGGCACGTGACATAGCCAACCATGCTACCTGTGGGTAGGAAGTATCCATCCACAGTCACATTACGGTTGTAAGGATATCAAGAACAAGACAATAAGCTAATCTAATACATGTCCAAATCCATAATAACAAGAATCAATAAACAATAAGTGCGGAAGCTAATGATCCAATACAATGAATAAACAGTACGTCCCATAATGCGGGCTCACATCTGGAAATGAAATGAAATAAATAAACTAAACTCTAAGGAACTCACAGTTCAGCCTGCTGGCTGAAGTACTCCTGCTCGGTCGCCGACAGTGGTACGGAATCTGGGCCATGCAAAACCCAGACGTCAGCGCGTCATGACATCAAGTATATAATGTAAACATGGTGATAAGCAATGCAAATATGAACATGAATAAAGCAGTACTAAGAAATAACAGAGCAGGGTAATGTGCAATGGTGACTAAACTGTCCTATCAGGTTTCTACTCTATAGTCTTTGAAATCAATTGATGAATCGTCGATGTAACTCAATAGTATCCCGTGCGTGCCCAGGACCACGGTCAAAACCCTCGGGGCTGAATCCGAGACGTGCCGCTAAGCAGTAAAAGGTAGTAGGATGGACGAGTGATGTCAGCATCAACACTCCGGAGCTGGCCAAGCCCGTAAGACTGATCAGAACAATGTATCGAACTGTTGAGTTACAAGTCGGTTTCACCTTTGATTTCCCCATACCCCCAAGCTATGTATGTCAGGTCAGGTATTCAGTAGTCAAGGACTAATGCCAACACAAAATCAAGTAAAAGTAGGTCTGTCTGGATAGACAGCAGGAATGGTCAGGTTTGTCGGCATTAGGCATGAGATCATGAAACAAGTCATGTCACGGTACAACAGGATGAGTCGGTATGTATGTATATGTCATGTGTAGCAGGGTCAGGCCAATATGTAGTGCAATCGGGTATGTGCTCACAACAGGTATACAATCAAACAATGAACAGCAGCAGGAAACAGTAAATAACCATATTATTCCATGCAACACAATGATGTTTTGTATTCTCTTATTAACAGGTTCAAGCACCTTTAGGGTGCAATAGCCACAAGGTGAAGCAATATTCACTATCATGAAGTAATGAAGCTACAGGAATTTACACTAAGTATAATAATTGTCTCGTGAATGATTTAACAGTTAAAGCAGATATGATCCAGTCGTTTTATTTAGTTGAAATATGGATTGACGTTGGGTTGATTAATTACGAGAACTATTATAACGATTCCATGTTAAAGATAACCGCAACTGTCAATTCTAACTTATAACATTTTATCAATTACCATCATTAAGTTGTCTTATAGTATGAATTCAATTGCGTAGCAAGACTAGATCTCGCACGCTAGCATGTTAGAGCAAGTATTCAGATACTTGCCTCGACGGTTTTGCAAACCGGAACACGGATGCGATGTCGGCAGAAAACGCGATATGATAGCACGGGCCACGGATCGAGTCCCAACAGAGAACAACGGGATCACACGGACCAGGGTACTTCGCTGGAGCGTCGGGTTCGCCAAGACGGCACGGTCGGATTTCGACAACAACACGACAACGAGTTAGCAACACACGATAAACTTAAAGCGATCAGCGGGGGGGGGGGGGGGGGGGTTTACTGCACAAAGGAAAGGTGAGGAAGGCTTACCGGGAGATACCAGGGGTTACCCCGGCGAGCTCGACGGCGCTGGAACGCCGGCGAGGCAGCGACGGCGGCTGCAAAGGCTTGAACAGCCTCGGGGTTCACGGGAGAAGGTGCTGCGACGAGTGGGGGAGAGGGTGGTCGGCTCTGGTGGTCGAGGGGGAGACGGAGGTGGCTCTGGTGACGAGGGCGAGGATCGCCGGCGCGTTCTCCGGCGAACAGCAGAGGTAGGTGATGGGGTTATGGGCTCGGGTTGGTGGTCCGGCGAGGGGGGAGGAGGGAAGCAACGACGAGGTCGGGACGAGGAGGGTGAGAGGGTGTCGCGGGAGTCGTCGGCGACGGGAGGTGGCGTCGACGGCGAGGTCTGCGGGGGTTGGAGGCGTCGTCGGGGTTGGGTGCAGGTGCGGGAATTGGCGGAGGAAGGAGGTAGGAGGTGTGGCTGAGCTCGCGGTGGCGAGGGCGGCGACGGCGAGGTCGCGGGGAGATCGGCGGTGAAGTTGCGAGGAGCTAGGGTTAGGGTTTCGTGGGTTCGTGATGGGAGAAGATGCGTGGGGAGGCGGCTGCATGGGGTTATTAATATAAGAAGAGAGAGAGAAAGTTGTTAGAGGGAGAGAGAGAATAAGGGAAGAGAGAGAATGAGATAGGGAAAAGGGAAGAGATAGATAGAGAGAGGCGGAGAGAGAGAGAGAGGTAGGATGGGGCCCACGAGAGGGTAACTCGCGCTCGCGATTGGTTGAGGCGAGGTAAGGAAATATTTGGGTAAAGATTTGAAGAGATTTAACTGTTAGGGATTATAAATGGTTTTAAGATATTAAATTAAAATGGGCCTTTTTGGCGCGAAATGAAACATTTCCAAATCGCGCCCGGGTTGCGCCCAAATGTTCCAAATTCAAATTATAGGATTTTAAGCGAGTTCCAAATTTTGAAAAGAGGTGTTTAATGATTAAAATGCATGCCCCCAAGTCGGACACTTGCACGCGCGCGTAGTCGTCCAAACTTGCCCGTTTAGCCGAACGGGACAGAATCTCGACACGCGGACGCTATCACGCGACTAGTGGCGACGAGTAGGCCAACATGGACACTTTTAATTTTATTTTAGGAGTTAAAATTTGTTATGTGCCAGAAAGACTTAACCGGTTAAAATTTAGCAATAAACACCAGAAAATCAGGAAAATTGGAATGAGCAATATATAACCCTCAACTAGCAATATAAATAGTATTATTGGGCTCGGGTGTTACAGTTCTTCGGGACTATGCTCCCGCCAGCAAGCTTCAGCGCCCTAGTACCATCACATGAAGCTCCAAAGAAGTCGGTCTTTGATCGACTGGCAACCACTATGGCCCCTCTCAACGGGTCGTCCAAGTCTGCCACCTCAGTCTTCAACAGACTGAACCAAAACTCAAGTGGGCCCGCAAAGAGGCTCGCAATACCTGAAGGGGTTATCCCAAAACGGATATCCATTCCAGCTCTAGCGGGTGAAGTCGTCAAATGGGCTTCTTCTACTAAAGGATCGGTCTTTGCAAATTTGGACGTTTCAACTCCTGCTACGGGCCAAGTCATCAAAAAAGCTTCCCCTACCAAAAAGTCGGTTTTCGAAAGATTGTCCGTCCCTTCTCAACGGACGTCAGTCTTTGAAAGGCTGGCACCAGCAGTAGCCCTTCACCAAAACAGGGGGCATGAGAAAGACACTACCACAATTGAGGCAAGCCTATCTGCAAGGCATGCTCAACGTCGCCACTGGCGCCGAGTGAGAACAGCTGGGGGCAACTCTCCCTCTGGACTTACTCCACCAGCTCCAATGGTGGAAGTTGATGCTGCTGTTCCAACTGGAAACAGTTTTGAACCGCTAAGGAGGGTGCGCAAGAACTCTCCAGCCGCGGTGCTGAAGAAATCGCCTCCACCTATTGAAAACATGATACAGGCAAATCCGGAGAAGCCCCCTCAGCGGCTGTCCTCCCAAGTCCACAGGGTCTGGCGGAAGGTCCAAGATTCTGTGATCAATAAAGGCTACTCTCGCTGACTGAAGAAAATAAAGGCTCGGCAAGAGGAGGACCATCCCTCCACCATGCAATGAGGGACTTCTTTCATGAAGGCGCCTGCTACAATGGCTCCTTCAACTTTAACTTCTCACAAAAAGAGAAGGCCGGAGAATCTCCCACCGCCGGCGGCAAATCCTAAGGGTGATGGATCCAAACACCCCAAGTCTAGGGGCATGATCGTGCACACGGTTTACATGGATTCCGGAAAAGAGGAGAGCCGTGCTTCCATGAGTCATCGGCTGCAAACTCGGTCGTTAACGAAAGCTCAGGAGCAGCAACAAAAGGTCCAGGAGATGCTAACGAAAATGGCAGTGCTTCACCGGGCAGAAAGAAAGCCCAGAAGCAGCGTTCCACCAACGCCAGGAGCAGGAGACTGATACGGAGTTCTTATGAAAGGTGCTGGAAAGGAAGGATAAGGTGGCTGCGGAACAAGCTGTTAATATAAAACAGATTGCTCTCCTGTTCCAAGACATGGTTAGAATGATGATCCAACCAGAACCTCCAGCCGAAGATCCACCGATAATCATTGAGGATGACAGAGGGGAAACATCAAACTATCTTCCGTCTTTATTAGCATCCAGGGAGGAAACGATCTCCAAAACTGCCCTCGATGATTATATAGCTCAGCAAATACGGGCTCATCAGGCAAGCGAAGCGGCTGGCTAAGTCGTCAGAACCGGGCGACCTTACCCAGGCTGGTACGATCAAATCAAGTACCCACCAGGATATACGATCCCCAAGTTCCACGTATACAAGGGGACATGCAACCCACATTAGCACGTCGCCCAGTTCAGAGCATTATGCGGCAATACTGGAGGCGACGACAAATTGCTGCTTCGCCAGTTCGTCGGCAGCTTGTCGGAGACGGCATTTGAATGGTACTCGGAGCTCCAAAATGGCTCCATCAAAACATTCACAGAAATGGAGCTTCTATTCACACAACGGTTTGCAAGCGCATCCCGATCACGACATTAATTAATACCAGGGTGAAGTCAGGAGAGACCTGGATTCAATACGCAATCCGGTGGCGGGACCTATGGTCAAAATGCGAACAACGCATAGAAGAAGCTCCTGCCGTGGGCATGTTCGTAGGGACCCTCGATCCTCAGACGACTGTATCCCAGTTTATGACGTTCTTCAAGCCGACCACCTTCCAGGCCTTGATCGACAAGCTGGCCCAAATGGACCAGATGGGCCACAGGCCGTCCTCTTCAAAAACGAATTCTCGGAATGTAAAAGGAAAAGGGAAAGCGACCTTCATTTCCAACGCTCAACAACAGCCGAGCAACTTGAAACCGGTCGTTCGCCAAAGCAACATGCGCCCACGCCAATCCCTCAAGGAGAAACTAGGACGTCCTTACTTGTTTCCCCGTGATAAAATGAGGAGACTGTTCGAACTGGCGACGCATAACAAACTCATCACTCTGCCGGATCCAAGACAGCCACTGCAACCTGGTGATGCCGACAGTCCCAACTACTGCTCCTACCACAGAGTGGTGGGCCACCCAATTGAGGATTGCCACGTCTTCAAAAACTGGGTCGAGGACCAATACCAACAAAGAAAGTTTGCGCTGTCCGAAAACTGGAGGGTGAACTTACCGCAGAAGCACGCTCCTAAAAAGGTGGACACGCCGGGGCATCATGCTCGTTTGTCGAAGAAGCTCCGTAGGAGGTTGCCCTTTCAGCTAAAACTAAAAAAATGCTGAAATACCTTCAAGCATGTCCGGCGATCAGGTGGAAAAGCCTGCTGGAGCCCGATATCATTGAGAGAATGCTTAAACTGCGCCCAACACCGAAAACTACTAATGAGGGGTAAGACATCCAGGACAAGCCTTCAAAGTCTTCGAAGAAAAAGAAGAAGGCCAAGAAACCCGTGCAGCTCGATGAAAATCGTACGGACCAGCAAAAATACAACGACGCACTGGAGGAATACAACCAAAAGGTGCAGACCCCAGTCACACTCGAAGAGTTTCTTAACCACATACTTGAGAACGCAGATAGTGACATTGATGAGGGAAACTGCTCGTCAGAAGAACCCGAGGATTATGTAGCGAGTTGCCACATGGTCTCTCACTCGTCGTTAAAAGACGAAGAAACTCTCTCGGAGTCGGAAAGCAACGCAGAGGACCTAGAGGCAGGACCGGTGCCAGAATCCCTGGAACTATCACAAGACCCAATTGACAGGCTGCTAAACGAAGCCCTTCAAAAGAGCAAAACTGACCGAGAATAGGAAAGGATTGTTCCCCGCCGAAAGACGCGGACGAAGACGCGGCGGACGTCTTGCCTGAATTTCGGGGCAGATGCTAATTGGTGCTATCCGTCCACCTTTCCGAAGATGCCAAGTTGATTTATGGCACCATGTATCGAAGGTTTAAACAGATGCGGCCGATGTAGCAGACTTCGTTAGATCCCCCCTCGTTTGAGGGATTTTTGATTGTGGGGACGCTCTTTCTTGCAGGCGCAAGCCTCTGCAGTTAATTACGCTACCGCATCGTGGTGACCACTTTCTCCTTCTCCAGATTGTCACTTCGTGTCGTGGGTGTTTTTCTTGTTTGTGGTTGCCCGTGGATTGTATACGGAGATTAATTTATGTCGTCACCCGTAGGGCGTGGATTAGTCCAAATTCGTATCTTCTTAGATTTGGGTTTGGGGATTGGGTTTAAGGATACGTTAGTCTCATTTGGGACTAAGATCAACTTAAACATTTGTTATGGATACGTTAGTCTAATTTTAGACTAAGATCAACTTACCAAGACCATTTAGATCCAACAAAAGAGCGTTTGAACTCTATTGTTTAGTTTAGGGACATTGCGGGTCGATTACCAGTTTAAGGACATGGTGGTCCAATGTTAGTTTAAGGACATCACGGTCCAAGTTAAGGACATCGTAGTTCGTGGGTTTAAAGGGACCCCACAGTCCGAGGTTAGGGACATCGTAGTCCATGAGTTTAAGGACCCCACAGTCCGTAGTTTAAAGATATTGTAGTCTATGAAGTTTAAGGACATCGTAGTCTATGAGTTTAAGGACCCCACAGTCCGTAGTTTAAAGACATCGCAGTCTATGAAGTTTAAGGACATCGTAGTTGTTGCGCCACGGCAGTGCCCCGGCCTCGCACTCGAGGCCAAAATGCGGAATAAAAAATTTTCCTAACTCGGAAACCGGCGCTACCGCGGACAATTACCCGGATCGAAACCATTAACCTATACTAGCTAGCTAGAGAGATAGGGTGAGAAGTATACCGAGCGATCCGTGTCCTTCGGTCTTCGTCTCCACTCCGATCTCCCGCGGAATCTCCGTCACCTCTTCGCTCGTCGGAAAGGGCACCACGTAGCCGGAATCTTTTACGGGCTCCCGCCTCTTGACCGAGGCAACTCGGGCGCGAAGTTGGCTAGCCGACGCGTCCAAGACTTGCTGTAGAATAGTGTAGTGAACATGTCTCTTGGGGTTCTTGAAGTTGCCTTGATGTGGAGGAATGGAGAAGAGAAGGAGAGAAGGAATTGAGCTTTGAAGCTAATTTTACAACCATGGAATGAGATGAAAAATGCCACACCAAATAATTATCCCTCTCCCTCTCCTATGTGGCCGGCCCCTCTCACTCAAGAATAGATTGGAGAGAGAAAAACAAAAGCACCACAATTTGTATAGAATAAAAGAATGGAAAAACAATAACATAAAGAAAATGGTCACAACCATTTCCTTTCACAAACCATCAAATGAAAAGCCAAGAATAGACTAGAAAGGCATCTCATGATGAAACAAGTCTCATCATAATGCAAACTTGCAAGAAAACCCTCCACTAAATGTTAATTGCGAACTTGCAATTAACACCCTCCACCAAGAAAGTCCGACCGAGAAGGAATGAAGGAAAACCGGCCGGAACGGAATACAAACTGGCAACCCCAGAAAACCGATCCCATAATAAATTACAGGAAAACCCCGCTACTGCAAATACATGCCCGCATTTGTATTCCCACTGAACACAAATGCAAAGAGACAAAACTACACTATCAAATACTAGAATCCGGCTTAAGCCAAAGCCGGCTAGTAAAAACTGTCCGATCACGATCCGTGCAATACCGCACGTATCTGATCGAACCCTGCCATATCTCCATACGGCCTCTACAGCGTTTCGCCCGAAACTTGAGTAACTGTAACTGTGGTGGACTCTAAAGACTCGTCAATACCTTGGCTGTGGATTTAACCACTAGCACGTCAGAGGTATAAGCCAATACATGACGGGCCACCAGGTATTGACCAAATGGGACGTCGATGAGGAAGCTCACCCCGACACCCAACTGAGCCTGTCAGTGACAATATCCGTACAGTCCGGTCCGTTCGTCTATGAGTATCGCATGGCGGGCCTAGGGGGTTGGTGAAAGTCAGACCCCCAAAAGCGGTACAAGTCGTGTCGGAGCGTAGCCCAGAACGCCCTGAGATACTACTGGAATACCTACCAGTAAATCTCCTGCCTCGGCCGAGGGCTTTGCGTAATGGCTCTCCTAGACACAGCGCGACCTCACCCCCAATACCGGGAGAGACGAACCCCTGCAGATCCGCTCACTGCCTCCATGTGGCTCGGGACTGTACCCAACTAAAACCTGTTTGCACGACTCCTTTGAGCCGTGGTAGGGTAGTAATCAAAGCACAGTGGGAACTCACACGAGACAAATGACGATCTCAGGTCGATGAACTAACCTGTACACATGTCACCAGGGAACTGCTATCTGACATCTGGTATAAGACCAACTAGCAGGTTCCCGGCGAGTCCTGTCCGGTGTACTCATAACCCAATGAGCACCTGTATACATCTTAGGTGAACCAACTGACACCAGTGGCTTGTGAGACCGGCCACCGCCCCTCGTCGGGGTCTCGACTGTATACACTAGTCTACTAACGGAGTATCGATGCCCTGTCTCGAAACTCCTACGACTAGGGACCTTTTAAGGATGTGCTTATAGACCACCAGCTCCCACGTATATGATCGCCATCATACTGCTGGCAGTCAAGCAAGAATCCTAGGGGCTCTATCAACGTGTAATAGCGACATGTCAGGTCACCTAAAGCAGTACACGATGATAAAGATAAACCAGATAGCATACTATCATCTCGAGTAAGACTGTCCTGCCGGGATAGGTCCTCCCTCAATCATTGCAATCACGTGCCTGTGATCCAATAATTGACTCTGAGGGCACTATCTCCAACAATCTCCCACTTGCACTCAAGGCTAATTATTGCGATGCCGCATACTCACAGCCCGTGTGATACCGAACACCCAACTCCTCTACTAGTCAGTCTCACAAAACCCGTTTGCGAAACTATTGCGTTCAAGGAATAGCCTCAGTGAGTGGATCCGCTGTGATGTTTCTTTCTATGTCTCTCTATATCTCAAGTTCGCGGAGAAAGCCATCTCCCGAAATGAGCAATACCTGTCTTAGAATGTCTGGATGTCTGATGGGACCTAGCTCATAAATGAACTCCAAATCCAAACTTCTTAGACTGTATCAACAACTGAACTTAATCAGTATCCTGCGCCATGCCTCCCTCAGTATTGCCTTGGACCACCTGTCCAAAATACTGCCCCTCGTCAGAAGGAAAATCTATAACTCTGACAACCTGCTTGTCGTCCGTGTCACCTTGGAAGCCTGGAGTGATAACCGTCTCCTAAAGGAGGCAGCCGTTATCATATCCCTAAAACATTCACTTATGTTCTAAAACTGCTTCCAACTGTTCCTCCAGGATTGGATCAATATCAACTTATTGCATCTAGTGCAAGAACAACATCTGGTGTGGTACTTGACATCTCATGATTGACTCAATTGTCTAAGCAAGTGATCTGCCAATCATGAGTATCCCTCTCCCCTTTAGTCTATAAGACACCTTTAGAGAGGGTGACTCCATCACCTGCTGGTACACTACCATGCCAGGAGTCGTCCATTCTAAATACTCATAGAATGCTGTCAAGGTACCCTGATTGGGAAACCACCCAAATCTAGATCTAAAACCATAGGTCTAGTAACCAGTATGTCTGATATAATATCCAAGTCCCATGTGGAGAAAACACTGTGTGACGACCAAAGTATAACCGATCGTAGTATAGGAATATCACTTCCTACTACCTTCTCAACAGATCCATCCCCTATTCTGATGACGTCAAACCATGACTGTCACATCAGAAACAGATGATCTATCTCCGCTACATCTGCTTTAGTCTGTAGACATAAGCCTGATGTCCACCAATGCTTCCGCTGCTCCCACTGACTACGACAACCCTCTGCCAGAGTCATATAGACGTGCAGTTCTAAAGCTAGTTTAGAACGACGCTATACTCATTCTCCTGCCGGGTCTCGCAGCCTGGAACAATCAGCAATGGCAAGTGTGGGTAAACAAGAACTTCCCTGTCACCGTCCTTGAGGCTACCGGAGTACCTCTCGGGTGCCTGAAGTTACCCACCTTATCTGCGGAGTGGCCAATGGAATGTCAAATCAGGTTGAATCTTTAGGTTCTTTATTAAATCTTCAGTAATCGTTTGCGGTCCTGGAATCACTTCCAGTTCTACCATACTCCCACTACTTTTTCTGAAAAATCCATTTTTATTAAAACTGTGGCGAGTCTAGAACAATATTTCTATTGATCTGCCAGATGGTAGAAAGTCAACCCTCGTCATAGCCTGGGTCAACCCACAAACAGCCATTACAGAAACGTGCCTTGAGTTATCCGGAGTCTGGTTTTAAGCATAAGCCGGACAACTCCCCGTACCTTAACATTGTTAAGATATGAACTGTTCTATATCCAATATAGAACCAGAGGCACTGATTTAATTGAACCAGATTCAAATCATGCAGCTGTCTCCAGTGCATGTCAACTAAATGGAGAGAGGTCAATCAGCGTTACTCAACTTAGGAATGCTTCCAATTATGAGTAACCTGAAAGAGAAGCAATTTCTCTTTATCATTACTATCAACTGAATACCATACACAAGTATCTACATCTTCGATCACTTTGAAGAATCCCGATACTTGCTACACCTGGTTCTCTACTCTATTCAAATACCTATAACTCCTCAAAACTTAGACCCTGTGTTTCAACGAAACACATGTCTAAGAACTAGAGAAGTTAAAAGTAAACAGAATATAGTATGAGGACCAACCCCTCTGCCCTAATGGACACTGGACAACATACAATACTCTGTATAAGTCCGCTGAGTCTAACAACTCTTTCACTGTGTGTCGTAGGTTGAAAACTGTACTTATGGTTAAGAAGAATTACACCGCTGTTTAATGCTCCTTACCTAACCATCCACTGATATAGGTAAATGTCGTAGACATAATATCAAAAGGTATATCTCACTCTATGAAAATAGACGTACAGATATATCAATTTGAAATTGGTGCATAACCGCGGATATTCAAAACCAAATATTTGCCGACCGGCAAACAACCCAGGTGACTTCCTCAAATATCACCGATTACAACGAATCCCGATACAATGAGGATGATCACCCAATTCCCAATAACTTACTCCCACTCAGCATCTGTAAAACCATACAGATGTGAGAATCCAACCTGGTAAATACATACCCTGGAGCAAGTATCTAACTAGGAAATCAGTTTTACATTAACAGTACACAGTGAAACTGAAACATTGAAATGTTTCGTTGGGGTATCGTGGTATTCCTAGTAATGCCTCTTCCATTATCCAGATTCACAACTGTAACCGTATAATTCTTTGCCACCTCTCCAAATCCCTTTATATTTCTTTAGTCATTACCTTCTGTACACCCCTTTAAGCCAAATGGTTTTCTTCCTTCCCTACCGTTCGGCACCAGCCTATGGTTTGGAAGAAGACTATCCAAAAAGCATAAAGGGTGTACTGTCCTAATCCTAGGAGCACTCGCAACGCGAGAGAAGGTGAAGATAAAAGACACCTGAATGTACTTTATTCCTATTTCTCCTGAACTAGGATCCATCCCCGAACTGGAACAAGTTCCTTTCGAGTTCGTATATAACCATACGATGGATTATCCAATAAACTGGGATCTTCGTAGTAATACGGAGTGTCCTGGAGAAATACAAAGGTGATTTAGGATTGGCGAAGAAATACTTGGTTTGGTCGTGAATATCAGTCGCAATTTACTTTGCCCTCTTACTAATCCCTTGCTTTGTCTTAATCTTAATACCTTCTGCACACCATCATTATGCTAATTGGTTTTCTTCATTCCCCACCGTTCGGCACCAGCCTAAGGTTTGGAAGAAGATTGTCCAATCTGCGTAATAGGTGTACTACTCCTAAGCCAAGGAGTACTCGCAACCTGAGAGAAGGTGAAAAGAAAAGACAACTGAATAATCCTATCCGTTTTCTCCAGAACCAGAAACCATCCTCGAAGTCCTTCGAGTTCGTATCTAACCATACGATGGTTTTGTCCAATGGAAGTGGACGTTCGTAGTAATACGGGGTGTCCTGGAGAAAAGGGTAAAAGTAGGAGTGGCAATGAGGTCTGCAACTCTGACAATCCAAAAGCCAGTGTTAAGAAGGTTCGGTCAACTTGGTCACTGAGTCATAGTCTAGGGTCGGGTCAATGGTCGCTGCCAGAGAGAGAGAAAAGAAACACTCAGCGTGCACTCTAACCTAGATCAGAATGGTTATCACTTTATCTAATCTGGAAACCTCCCACTGTATCTCAAATTCTCCTCCAAACCTGAAAGAAGAATTAGTCGGGGATCACCCGAGGAGTAAACCAACTCATCAGTGGAAATCGGGATCCAACTATCATCGCATGATAACTTGACGGAATCCACTCAAGTCACCACACTCCAGAAGGTATGCGCATGCCTGGCAAGTTTCAGTTCTTTTGAAACTCCCGATATGATTTTTTTTTTTTTACCCCAAGCGGTTTATGACCTTGACTAGGTCAACAAACCATAAACCGCCAGTCAAGTTCAACCCGTCATTATTCTGGATTGCATTAAACCCACCCGTACGTGCCCTTGACTAGGTCAACAAGGCCGCACGACTGTCCTAACCAATCCCACTTATGCAACAAACAAGTACCACTTAGCTACCGAACACTACGTCTTGACTAGGTCAACAAACGCAGCACGAATACCAAATAATACCTGTAGGAAATGACGGAGGGCTACGGCTGGTTTTTGGCGAAAAACCTTTAACGTAATGAACTTGATATCGTTGAAGGAACTGCATGATTTTTATAAAATATAGTGACGAAAACCTTTACTAAAGAGGTCACTCCCGGTGAAGGGATCTCGGCTCTTTCCCCGTAGAATGAGGTGCAGGATATTCCAACTGAATACCACGATGCAAAGCAAAAGTAATCGGCTATAGTGAAGTTAATGCCCTGACGCAAACTTCTGTCCAAGGGGTCACTCCCGGTGAAGGGATCTCGGCCCTTGCCTCGTCGACTGAGGAGCAGGATATTCCAAATGAATACCACGATGCAAAACAAAAGCGAACGTCCTTGCAATAACAGCTTTTATTGAAAAGTGTTCCAACAACATCAGAATAGGTTTGTTTAAACTTGCATTGATCCGAATCAATGCAGTCCCATCAAATGATCACACCACAAAGAACGAAAATATACTGACGTACGTATATGCCATCCGCATTCGCCACTGGGTCCCGTCATCACCCGTTAGGTTAGCTAACTAACAGCAGAGCGGGGACTGGACTAGCGCGGATGTAAAACATATACAACGTCTACTAATATATATACCAATATATAGTATTTCGCTCAAGGCGTGAATAGAATGCAACATCACAGAAATGTACAGCATCACAGAACAATACAGATATCTGGAAACCCCGGGTTTCACAGAGCCGCTGCTGAAACCCGACGTTCCCCTGGTCGTGTGGATAGCCTGTGCAATGAGAATCCTAGACCCCTACGGGCGCGGCAAGTCACCCGCCAAAACCTGAAGCGAGGCAGCCCCCTTCAGCACCGTGAATGGACCACCCAGCACTTCACGGAATTCGGTAACTTGGGCACCCCTCCTGGGTCAACCTGTACCCCCTACGAGTGCGGCGGATAGCCAGCCAATCCTGGAGTGAAGCCCCCTCCGTCCCAATGCCATGAGATGCGGGCTTGTTGTCTTCTAGAACCCGGCTATCCGTGCACCCCACCGCGGGGCAACCCTAGTACAGAAAGTAAAATATACATACACCGGGTACATCGACCGCAACCAGGTCGTGCCCCAAAAGAATAATACAAACAGGCAGTGACGGCAGTCCACATGTCGGACGCTCGCCCCGCAATAGCAAATGTACATAATATAACAAAACTGCACTAGCATTGCATCCAGGCTATCCCCCACGACCGATCCGCAACATCACAGCATAAACATAGAACATCAACGTGAAAGTCACGTTCGCAAATCCGTCTAACCGGGCTATAGCAGTTAGATCGGATTTACCGATCGAGTGACATTCACGGTCGCAGAAAATAATGTAAATACTGTGAAATAATGTGTTTAAAATTTTCCGATCAATCAAACAATTAACAAGTGGGCCCCAAAGAAAACGGTAGCACTCACAGAAACAATTGGCCCAACTTTATTATTCCAAAGCCCATATTTTAAGCCCAGAAGGCCTCTGTAAAAAAATGGTGAAGTGATGTGAATAGTGCGCGGCGGAAGGGCCGCACAAAGGGGGTTTTCGCGGCGGTTCCGCGCTCCAACTGTGGAGTCACTTCATCGAATTTTTACAGAGCTCTTATATTTTCCAGTACATCAATATTTTACAACCTGAAAAATTTTTTCGAGACCAAAATATTTCAACAGAAACTGATGTGCTAGAAAAATACGGTTTTTGGAATTTTGGTCGATCGGAACTGAAAAACACATTAGAACAAGCTAGGTTAGGTTAATGGCGTGGCTCTGATACCATGTTGCGCCACGGCAGCGCCCCGGCCTCGCACTCGAGGCCAAAATGCGGAATAAAAAATTTTCCTAACTCGGAAACCGGCGCTACCGCGGACAATTACCCGGATCGAAACCATTAACCTATACTAGCTAGCTAGAGAGATAGGGTGAGAAGTATACCGAGCGATCCGTGTCCTTCGGTCTTCGTCTCCACTCCGATCTCCCGCGGAATCTCCGTCACCTCTTCGCTCGTCGGAAAGGGCACCACGTAGCCGGAATCTTTTACGGGCTCCCGCCTCTTGACCGAGGCAACTCGGGCGCGAAGTTGGCTAGCCGACGCGTCCAAGACTTGCTGTAGAATAGTGTAGTGAACATGTCTCTTGGGGTTCTTGAAGTTGCCTTGATGTGGAGGAATGGAGAAGAGAAGGAGAGAAGGAATTGAGCTTTGAAGCTAATTTTACAACCATGGAATGAGATGAAAAATGCCACACCAAATAATTATCCCTCTCCCTCTCCTATGTGGCCGGCCCCTCTCACTCAAGAATAGATTGGAGAGAGAAAAACAAAAGCACCACAATTTGTATAGAATAAAAGAATGGAAAAACAATAACATAAAGAAAATGGTCACAACCATTTCCTTTCACAAACCATCAAATGAAAAGCCAAGAATAGACTAGAAAGGCATCTCATGATGAAACAAGTCTCATCATAATGCAAACTTGCAAGAAAACCCTCCACTAAATGTTAATTGCGAACTTGCAATTAACACCCTCCACCAAGAAAGTCCGACCGAGAAGGAATGAAGGAAAACCGGCCGGAACGGAATACAAACTGGCAACCCCAGAAAACCGATCCTATAATAAATTACAGGAAAACCCCGCTACTGCAAATACATGCCCGCATTTGTATTCCCACTGAACACAAATGCAAAGAGACAAAACTACACTATCAAATACTAGAATCCGGCTTAAGCCAAAGCCGGCTAGTAAAAACTGTCCGATCACGATCCGTGCAATACCGCACGTATCTGATCGAACCCTGCCATATCTCCATACGGCCTCTACAGCGTTTCGCCCGAAACTTGAGTAACTGTAACTGTGGTGGACTCTAAAGACTCGTCAATACCTTGGCTGTGGATTTAACCACTAGCACGTCAGAGGTATAAGCCAATACATGACGGGCCACCAGGTATTGACCAAATGGGACGTCGATGAGGAAGCTCACCCCGACACCCAACTGAGCCTGTCAGTGACAATATCCGTACAGTCCGGTCCGTTCGTCTATGAGTATCGCATGGCGGGCCTAGGGGGTTGGTGAAAGTCAGACCCCCAAAAGCGGTACAAGTCGTGTCGGAGCGTAGCCCAGAACGCCCTGAGATACTACTGGAATACCTACCAGTAAATCTCCTGCCTCGGCCGAGGGCTTTGCGTAATGGCTCTCCTAGACACAGCGCGACCTCACCCCCAATACCGGGAGAGACGAACCCCTGCAGATCCGCTCACTGCCTCCATGTGGCTCGGGACTGTACCCAACTAAAACCTGTTTGCACGACTCCTTTGAGCCGTGGTAGGGTAGTAATCAAAGCACAGTGGGAACTCACACGAGACAAATGACGATCTCAGGTCGATGAACTAACCTGTACACATGTCACCAGGGAACTGCTATCTGACATCTGGTATAAGACCAACTAGCAGGTTCCCGGCGAGTCCTGTCCGGTGTACTCATAACCCAATGAGCACCTGTATACATCTTAGGTGAACCAACTGACACCAGTGGCTTGTGAGACCGGCCACCGCCCCTCGTCGGGGTCTCGACTGTATACACTAGTCTACTAACGGAGTATCGATGCCCTGTCTCGAAACTCCTACGACTAGGGACCTTTTAAGGATGTGCTTATAGACCACCAGCTCCCACGTATATGATCGCCATCATACTGCTGGCAGTCAAGCAAGAATCCTAGGGGCTCTATCAACGTGTAATAGCGACATGTCAGGTCACCTAAAGCAGTACACGATGATAAAGATAAACCAGATAGCATACTATCATCTCGAGTAAGACTGTCCTGCCGGGATAGGTCCTCCCTCAATCATTGCAATCACGTGCCTGTGATCCAATAATTGACTCTGAGGGCACTATCTCCAACAGTAGTCCATGAGTTTAAGGACCCCACAGTCCGTGAAATGTGTGGTTGTTGGGACTCATCACCTTTCTGAAAACGTTGAAGGATTACAACGACAGATATCAGAGGAGTAAAGAGATGTACCCTTGAACCGGTGTGAATTGGTTGAAAGATCTATAGTTCAATTTAGAACCAATATCTGTTAAATATTTATGAGCAGACGGGCTCAATTAAATATAAGTTGAGGACTTATGGCCAATCTTGGGCTAAGTCCAATTAGATAAAAATGTTTAACATTTTATTGTTCTGGGCTGTTGAGCCTTTATTTGGGCTTGGCCCTTTTAAGAATGCTGAGCATTGGATACTGACATTTTTTTTGTCTTGTATTGAATGCATAACATTCATCAGAACAATGTGTGTTCTGACAGCGCGCCACGCGGCACACCAGGCGCTTTGCGCCAATTAAAGAGCGCATTACGCTTCTGCCAAGTTGCTCACACAAAAAGGACACGTGTCGCGCTTGGCACTAAGCGCCAGATGATGAGCGTATTGCGCTTTCAATTTATGAGCGCGTTGTGCTAGTTTAGTGGCGCACAAGTGAATGCCACGTGGCGCGTTTGGCGCTGAGCACCAGCCCATGAGCGCAGTGTGCTGTTTCAGAAGCGCAAAGCACAAGTCGTATACGTGGTTGACATGTGTCACGTTTTGGTGCTGGGCGCCAGTCCAAGGAGCGTAGAAGCGCAGATCAAGAGTACAAGGCACTTTTCATGAGCGCAAAGCGCAATTGATCAGTTCTTATGATCTATGAACAAATTTATGTTCTTTTTAAAGGAGGCTTTGCCTCAAGTTTCAAGAACAACAGTTCTTATTTTTGAAAGGGATTTTCCTTTATAGATAAATGATCTGTGTGAAGAATATGTTCTTCTTTATTATGTGATGAGATCTTTTGATCTCTTTTATGAAAGACCTTGGTCTTTATAGATCTATGATCTTTTAAGAAGATAATTCTTCTTTTTTAATGAGATGATTTCATCTCTTTGTTCAAGAATCATTCTTTTTACCTTAAAGAAATGTTCTTCTTTCAAGAGCTTGCTCTCTTTCTTTTGAGTTTTCTCAAAGTTTGTAGGGGTTTTTCTCTATATCAGATTTGAATTCTTGGGGCCTTTATATAGGGCAAATTGATTTGTTAAATCAGTTAAAGAGATTTTTCTCTGATTGATTTGGGGATATTTCCCCACCGTTGGATCTTTGATCCTAGGGCTTCTGTTTTACAGAAGGCAATCTTCTTGTTTTTAACAAGATTGGAAAGATCTTTCCAAAATAGAATTTTAATTCTGATTAATTAATAATTTATCATTATTATTAGATCTTTTGATCTAACGGTGGAGAATTTTATAATTCCAGCGCTGGCGCACCCGTGCTTTGCACGTGGTGCGCTGCTCAGCGCAGTGCACTTTGCGCTAGCGCACCTACGTTTGACATGTGGCGCAGAGCGCAGCGTAGCATGCGCTAGCGCACCTGTGTTTGACACGTGGCGCGCAGTGCGCCTAGCGCTGGATCTGAAGCGTTGCTTCAATTTTTGAATTTTAAGTTTCAAAACAGAGCTTTGCTCTGATTGGGGTTGCACTGCTTAGGGCGCAGCGCACCTGACGCTAGCGCATCCGTGTTTGATACGTGGCGCGCAGCGCGCCTAGCGCTGGATCTGAAGCGTTGCTTAAATTTTTAAAATTTTGAATTTCAAAACAGAGTTTTGCTCTGATTGGAAGAAACAAATGCCCCCCCACCGTTGCGCTCACATGGCACACACGTGAATGCAGCGGTGGCAGCATCTGTGTCCTTAGATCAACTTAGAAGTTGACGAGGTGGTTCAATACTTATAAATAGGACTTTTGGTCCCTTAGATGATTTTCATCTTCTTCTTGAGAATTTTTATTCAGAGCATTGCTCTTCAGTTTAAGAACTTTTCAAGAGTCAGAACTCTATCGAAACTTAGGTAAAGTTTAATTTTTTTTAATAAATTAGGGTTTTACCCATTAACAGAGTCTTGCTCTTCATAGATCTTTAATCTAAAGAAAACCCATTTAGGGTTTCATTAACAGAGCTTTGCTCTCATGAACCCATAGATCTAAAGAGATCTTTTCCTGGGGTTTCTTAGCCTATGAATCAGAGCTCTGCTCTGTAGATTTCTTAATCTTTAATAAAGAACTCTTAAGAGTTTTTTCATGGATCTTGAAGATCCTAGAATTTTTAATTCATAAAAAATTAATTTAAATTAATTCTTTTATGATGGATTTTTCCATCATCATTACAGAGCCAGGCTCTTAAGGAATTTTATCCCTTCATGATCAGAGTTTGACAAGTGTCACTCTGTCATAGAGCATTGCTCTCAAAGAGAGATTTTCTCCTTTTCCCGAGAGATCTCTCATTTAATGAGAATTTTCCTGAGGATTTCCTCATTTAATTAACCGTTTCATCTAATGATGAGGCTGTTCCATTAATTGATGCATTGTCATCTAGATTTTGTGGGTCCCCCTTTGGTCCTCTTTCCACTGCATTGAGTGTGGTACAAATTTTGAAGTGCCGAGTGTCAAAATTTAAAATTAAATTATAGCACTGACAGTTCACTTCTGTCCCCTTTTTTTGTAGGCGACATGTCTTTCGATGCTACGTTTCCATTCGTCCGTTCAGAGGGAGGATTCCCCGAGGCACCTGTGGACCGAGAGGTTCTCGCGCTCATTAAAGACCGTGACCCGGAACACAAAAATCTTCACTTGTGGGGTAGATGGTACGACCAGATTATCAGAGGTCATCGAAGTTTCTCTTGTGCGATGCCGTCGAAACCTATCTCGGCGATCCCGTATGCGGATGCACCCCCGATGAACTATGCCGTGGAGGTGGTTAATTGGACCTCGGAGGATCTCCTTCAACCTTCGATCGTCGCCGTACCCATGTAGCCGCCGGCGGCTTTGGACACCCTAGGGCGGCGCATATTCCAGGGTGAATCGCGCCCTTGGGGACAACCCTACAACATCGGGCTAACTCCCCGTCATCCGACCGGGTACTTGCAGTGGGCCCGGTACATCTTGTCGGCGAAGAAATCGCAGCTGCTAAAGCTCGGCTTATACCCCGCGGTCTACGCTTCGCTGTTCCAGTATTCTGCACCTTCCACATGGTGGATCAAGGCGTTCTTAGAGCAGTGGAACATCCCAACCCATACCTTCCTTCTACTGGACAGAGAAGTTTCCATTTCCTTGGAAGAATTCGCTGAGGTTTCTGGTCTACCGGTCAGGGAGGAGCACTACGAAGAGCTGTTCCGTCCGGATGAATATGTTTTTGCCACCAAGCCGGTGGTGATGGGCCTCACGCCAGATGATTGGTAGAGTTTTTGCGTGCTTAGTTAATTACCGCAATCAAGACGGTTTCGCTTGTAGCTAGCCGGTTGAGTACGGGTCGTCCGCAGAGAGATGGGAATCTTTTTCTATGTGCTTTAACGAGTTAAGTCCAAATGTTCAGGTTTGTTTTTAGATTAACTATATGCTAAAATGATATAGATAGAGAGCTTGTTAGGGTTAGGATTAGGTTAGTTTGAGTTAGGAGTCGCTCACTTCTTTCATTGTCACTCTTAATATCGGTGTTACGGTAATCAGTAACAACGGGGATTAGCACGACTAGGAAGGAACTTGCGAGTATAAGCTAGGCTTTCCAACGCATAAGTTATTCCTTTTGGTGCTTGTTCGTCCGTTCTTGGCTCTTAGCCTTAACCTCCGGTTAATTCAACCACAACCGGTCTCACTACGGAATCACCGCTATCATGTAGGATAGGGTGCCGTAGGGAGCGGATTGTGGTTCAATTAATGGGAGTTCGATTTAAGATGTTGGGCAAGGAAAGAGTGAGAGATTTCCTTCTCTCAAACTTTCCTTATCCTACCCTAACAAGTATGGAAACTACTCACCCATTATAAGAAAAATGAAAATAAAACAAAGGAGGAAGATAGAAAAAAAGAGGTTAGAAGATTACAACTAGCTATTTGCGACCTCACCTCGGTAAGGATCAAGCGTAAGCATCATGGTTGTTTAAGGATAAAGGAAAAGAGAACAAGAAAGAAACAAACAATAAATAGCAACAACTAGATTAGCAAAAGAAAATTACAAGCAATTATAAAATGAACAAGACAAGCATGATAACAAAGAACTCCTTTATTCATTCTTCACTCACAAAAGCTCACTACAAGTTTTTAATGGAGAAGAGATGAGAGGAGGAAGAAGAACAACACATGTATTCTAAATTCTAAATACAAGATTATGGACCCTTGGTTTTGGCAAGTTCTGGACTATTTATAGGCACGAAAATGAAAATCTAGGGCAACAATCTGTCCTCACATATAATTACAAATCTGCCCCTAAAATATGACATGCTGCCGACACCGTACGGCCGCGGTTCCGCGGCCTAAGCCTGCTTATGCCGCGGAACCGCGGCTATACTAGGGAGTTGAGCCGTCGGTTTTTCTGGGGTTCCCTGGTCTTCTTTGTAATTCAGTATGGTATGTGATTTTTCTCAGAAGCTCTTCACAATTTCTCCAGAATTTCAGCAAATCAAAATGTGATTGGATGTGGATCTTTTTGTCATGATTTCCTCGAGCTCCGCGTAGATTTCTTGGATCTTGTATTGCCATTGAGCCTTATGCATGAAAATGACATTGATTTGCCATTTTGTCTCTTAAACTGGTGTGTGGCAACATACGGATAGAGAGCGGAGACCCGTGTTTTATCTGTGGTTGGCAGGAATCCGGATTTTTTCGTGCTTTTCCATGAATTTCACCGTTTAGAGCCGAGAACCCGTATCCTGCAATTGACTAGCAAACACGGCTCAAGAGTACCTACCGATAAGCAATGTGATAAAAATTAGACGGTATAAAAATGCAAAAATCTGATATGAACAATACCCCCAAACTTATCATTTGCTCGTCCCGAACAAAGCCAATTTATTCACAAAAAAGTCCTAACCTCACTTTCGCAGGGAACGCGATTGCACTGAGTATGTGCAATAAGCCGTTAAACCTCTAGGTATCCCTAGTAGGAGGAGTGTTGTCTCCTGAGGGTTTTCAGCGGATACTACCCACAAAATCTGGTCAAGCTAGTTTTGCAAACTTACGATGATTCAAACCCCTAAAGTTTTGTTTCAGAAAATAACAATTCTATGATCCTAAGTCTAGACTATCGAACCTTTATTTTTCACACCTCGCTTCTTATTTAACTTAAGATTTTATATGTCTTTACGTGCAGTGTAAATAGTGTCGTTAAGTTCCAGAAGGATCGATTAAAGTCATCATGTCACTTAATAAAGCCCAGATAACAATTTTAAAAGGATCACATAAGTTTTATAAAGAGTTAAGCATTTTTCAAGTTTTGTTTTCCAGTAAGGTTTCAACTTCAGAATTTCTATCTTCCTTAACAGGAAACTAGGTCTTATTTTTCACTCTACCTTTTTCTTGTTTTTATTTCATACACACCTCTGTGAACGTGCAATAGTCTTTATCATAGAATAAAACCTTCATATCTCCGCTAGAAATATTTTTTTATAAAACCTGTCTTTTGTCAAGATTATTCTCACACAAAGAACCGTTAGGAATTTTAACTCGGAGAGAACACTTGCTTGACTTTGTGTTTATCTGGACTTTCTAGACTTCTTAACGAGCTTTGAGCCAATGCACCCAAACCTGTTGGTTTTAGGGCATTAGGTGTAGAGACACCCCAGCAGACTTAATTACTCAAGTTACCTAGGCCCAAAAACAAAAGATAATTTAGCGTGAAAATCATGATGATTCAATACGAACGGAAATATAACCGGCAGTTCAGTTATTTTTTTAGATAAAAGACGTGTTTAGTGGGTTAGGTGTGTAATCATTCCAATCAAGTTTCAGATGGGTTATTTTTCAGAATTAGTTCCAATTAAGGCATCAATAACATTCCTTCATATTCGCTTCACTTCATAAACTATTCTTGATATTACTTATTTCAGAACAAATCTATTTGATCCTCAGAAAATCATTTATCCATTTAAAAGTTTTTAGACATAAAAGACTTGTCATCTAATTTCCAAAACTCACGACACGTGTAGTGTGATGTAAAACGTATATCATCTATAGTTAACTTCAAAGGAGAATTATCTTTCTGGTTTTCAAAATCTAAAAATAAGATTTAGTTATTCTTATCTTATCAAACAAAACCGTCGAAATGTTGAATCAGAGTTCTCCCACTAGCTAACTTGACAGAAAAGTTTTTTTGTTTTTAGAAAAATTGCTGATTTTTATGGATTTTATGGATTTTAGTATGCAGATGCAAAATATACATATGAATGCGAATGTTAGAAATGCATACCGATCGTACCCCCAAACTTAAACTGGACAGTGTCCTCACTGTCATTGCAAGAAGAGATCATTTGAAGGGTCAAAATTGTCGGTTAGATATACACAATTTTTTTGTTTTTTGTTTTTTGTTTTTTTTAAAAGAGTAAAAATGGAAAAGAATATCCATAAATAAATACAAAATGGTATATACATACCCCCAAACTTATTTGGAACAGTGTCCACTGTTCTTGGCTGGATAACCGAAGTTTGGTGGTAGGAAGAGGAAGATTATGCAGGGTAAACCGGCTCCTGTAAGACCAGGAGCTCCTCTGTTGGTTCGGCGCTAAGGTACGGTTTAAGTCGGTGTCTATTTACTTTAAAAAATGAACCGTCCTTTGGATTCTCCAAATCCACAGCGCCCTGCGGATACACATTCCGCACAAAATACGGCCCTTTCCAGCGAGACCTGAGCTTTCCTGGATGGAAGTGTAGTCGGGTGTCGAAAGCAATACCTGTTGACCAGGCATGAAAGTTTTGCGCAAAAGGTGTTTATCGTGAAACACCTTCGTTCGGTTCTTAACGACAACCGCGTTATCGTAAGCCTCATCCCTAAGCTCGCTCAATTCGTTCAACTGCAGCTTCCGATGGCTGCCCGCATCTTCGAGAGACAGATTCAGTTCTTTTATCGCCCAAAATGCGCGATGCTCTATTTCGACAGGTAGGTGGCAAGCCTTTCCGTACACAAGCCGATAGGGAGACATGCCAAGATCGGTCTTATAAGCGGTTCGAAATGCCCAAAGGGCATCAGTGAGTTTCAGCGACCAATCCTTACGGTTCTTGGAAACCGTCTTCTCCAGTATCTGCTTGATTTGCCGATTTGAAACTTCGGCTTGCCCATAGGTTTGGGGGTGGTAGGGCATAGATAGCTTATGATTAATGGAATATTTCCGCATCAAGGCCTCGAAAGTCTTATTGCAGAAATGAGTTCCATTGTCGCTAATGATCGCTTGGGGGTGCCCAAACCGGGAGAAAATGTTTTCTTTAAGAAACCTAACGACAACCTTGTTGTCGTTAGTCCGGCTGGGCACAGCCTCGACCCACTTAGAGACGTAATCAACAGCGAGAAGGATGTACAGGTTCCCAAAAGAGCTGGGAAATGGCCCCATGAAATCTATCCCCCAAACGTCGAAAATCTCCATAACCAAGATTGGTTGGAGCGGCATCTTATTCCTCCGGGATATCCGGCCCAAGTGTTGGCACCGGGAGCAAGTCTTGCAATAGTCATGAGCGTCTTTGAAGAGTTGTGGCCAGTAGAAACCACATTGCAAGATCTTCTCAGCTGTCTTTTTGGGGCCAAAATGCCCGCCACATACTTGATCGTGGCAAAATGACAGCACACTCTTGAATTCATCGTCAGGGACACACCGACGAATAATCTGATCGGGACAGTACTTGAACAGATAGGGTTCGTCCCAGTAAAAGTGTTTTACTTGGGATAAGAATCGAAGTCTGTCCTGACTTGACCATTCATTCGGTAGTAGCCCTGTGGCCAAATAGTTCACAATATCTGCGAACCAGGGTTCGCAAGATACTGTCAAGAGCTGTTCATCCGGGAAAACGTCGTTGATCGGAAGTTGAGGCGACGGCGAAGAAGGAAGTCGTGAGAGATGGTCGGCGACTACGTTTTCACATCCTCTTTTGTCCTTAATGACAAGGTCAAACTCTTGAAGCAAGAGGATCCAACGTATTAGCCGTGATTTTGCATCTTTCTTCGCAAAAAGATGGCGCAGAGCAGAATGGTCTGTGTAGACAATGACTGAAGAGCCGATGAGGTAGGGCCTGAACTTTTCTAAAGCAAATACAACAGCTAAGAATTCCTTCTCAGTTGTTGTATAATTAAGTTGGGCGTCGTTCAGGGTTCGGCTAGCAGAATAGATTACGTGCGGCATCTTGTTGATGTGTTGTCCAAGGACAGCACCAATGGCAAAGTCGGATGCATCGCACATAATCTCAAATGGGTGCGTCCAGTCAGGTGAAGAAAGAACGGGAGCAGAACTGAGTGAGCTTTTTTAATGACTCGAATGCAGTCACACAGCTCGAGTTGAAGTCGAATGGCGTGTCCTTGGTCAGTAGAAGAGTCAAGGGCCTAGCAATCTTGCTAAAGTCCTTGATGAACCGTCTATAGAAACCGGCATGGTCAAGGAAGGCTCGGATGTCCCTGACGCATCTGGGAGGAGGGAGATTGGAAATAACCTCAATCTTCACTTTGTCAACCTCTATGCCATTTTGCGAAATGATATGTCCTAAGACAATACCTTTGCGCACCATGAAGTGGCACTTCTCCCAATTCAAAGTGAGGTTCTTGTCCTTACATCGGGTAAGGACAGCGTCAAGATGCAGCAAACACTCGTTAAAGGAATCGTCGAAGATAGAGAAATCGTCCATGAAGATCTCCAGGAATTTTTCCACCATGTCTGAGAAGATTCCCATCATACACCGCTGGAAGGTAGCGGGCGCATTGCATAACCCAAAGGGCATGCGACGATATGCGAACGTGCCGAAAGGACAAGTGAATATGGTCTTGTCCTGGTCTTTTTCGGCGATGGGAATCTGATTATAGCCGGAGTATCCATCAAGAAAGCAGTAGTACTCGTGTCCGGCCAGTCATTCAAGCATTTGGTCAATGAAAGGTAGCGGAAAGTCGTCTTTCCGCGTTGCGGCGTTGAGTTTTCTGTAATCGATGTAGACTCGCCACCCAGTTTGGGTGCGAGTAGGGATTAACTCATTTGCCTCGTTAGTAATGATCGTTATGCCTGATTTCTTGGGGACAACGTGAATGGGGCTAACCCACTGGCTATCAGAGATAGGGTAAATGATACCACTATCCAGACACTTCACGATTTCCTTTTTCACAGCCTCCTTCATGACTGGGTTGAGTCGCCTTTGTGGATCTCTGGCTGGTTTGGCATCATCCATCAGATGAATATGATGTTCAACGATCAGGGGACTAATCCCCTTGATGTCCGCCATGGACCAGCCAAAAGCTTGCCTATTGCTGTGCAAGACCGCAAGAAGGGCTTTCTCTTGCTCTGGAGCTAGAGAAACCGAGATGATAACAGGGAGGGTCTCGTTCTCACCTAAGTAAGCGTACTTAAGGTGAGACGGCAAAGGCTTGAGTTCGAGCGTTGGAGGTGAAACGATTGAAGGCAAGATTGGTGAAAAGGTCTCGAACTCAAAGGATTCCAGCAAAGGTTCAAAACGAGTGTAAGCGACCGAGTTGGATGGTTCAGGTAACTCATCCGGAAATTTGAAGGATTCAAAATCGGGTGGTGAGCGGCTAAGATCGTTCGAGAAAGTGAAACACTCGTAGTCATTGTCGGGCGCAGAAACAGCAGCAGGTTCGAAGAGGAACGCACTAGTGGCGTTAAGGTTATCGTGATCGAACAAAAACTCCTCGAATTCACACTCTTCCGGGGTGATCTCCTGGATTGAGCAAACGTCTAGTATATGAGCATTAGGTTCGGAGGGCTGATTCCCCAACCTAAAAATGTTGATTTCAATTGTCATGTTTCCAAAAGATAGGTTCATCGAACCATTGCGACAATTGATCACAGCATTTGAGGTTGCAAGGAATGGGCGACCGAGTATCACCGGAATTTGATTCCGGGGGTTAGCTACAGGTTGTGTGTCTAATACAATGAAGTCAACGGGGAATATGAAGTCCCTAACTTTGATTAACACATCCTCTAGCTCACCCCTAGGATGGGTGATCGATCGGTCGGCCATTTGGAGAGTGCAGTGTGTGGGTTTCAGCTCTCCTACACCTAGTTGCTCATATACTGAGTACAGAAGCAGGTTAACACTGGCACCAAGATCTAATAGTGCGCGGTTGATGTTCTTATCCCCAATGGTAATAGAAATCGTAGGACAGCCAGGGTCCTTCCGTTTTTGTGGTAAAGATTGGGTAAGAGCATCACTCACAGCACTAGCCAAGAAAACTTTCTTGGGTACCTGAGACTTCCTCTTTTTCGTGCACAAGTCCTTTAAGATTTTCGCGTAGGACGGGACTTGTTGGACAGCATCTAAAAGGGGAATGTTAATGTTAACCTTCTTAAACAACTCCAGAATCTTCTCCATTTGTGGATTTTGTTTATTGGACCTCAACCGGTTTGGAAATGGAGCGTTTTTAAAATTGGTTGAGTCCAATGCTTATGGAGGAGATTGTGGAGCTGGAATGGATCCCAGAGCTGGTGTTTTCGTGGAGTGAAAAGTGGGTCCGTTCAGAGCAGAAGAAGAAGAAGAGCCTTTTGATGAATGGAGAATAGGCTCAGAAGACGAAGAAGAAGAAGAAGAAGAAGAAGCGGCCGGGGTGTCATTATCCTCAATTGTTGTGCCGATGTTGTTGTGCAGCATCCTTCTCGATCTCAATGTAGCTCACATTATGGTTCCGTTGTTAAAGAGCAACATGTACATTATGTGGGTGACCGGGATTTGGGAGTGGTTGAGATGGAAGCTTCCCCTTTTCTCGCTCGCTTAACGCCGCATTCAGCTGTGCAATCTGGGCTTCGATGGTCTTGATGCTTTGCCCGTGTGCAGCAGTGTGTTGCACCAAAGACTGAATAGAAGACTGGATGTTGGCAGTGGATTGTGTCGATTGTTTAACGAACGCCTCCAGACTTCGTTCTAGCGAGGAAACCTTATCGTTGTTTGACGGAACAAAGTTATTTTGTGGAAAAGAATTGTTGGGTGCAAAGTTGTTCGTCTGATTTTGAAAAGGTTGGGGTTGGAAGGGCTGCTGAAACTGTTGTTAAGTTTGTTGTTGCGCTTGTTGTTGTGGAGGAGGAGGCCTCTAGAAATTGTTGCCTTGGAATTGCTGCTGATTCTGATTCTAGGCGAAATTGGGGCGGTTCCTCCAATCGGGATTGTAGGTGGAAGAGTATGGATCATTCCTCGGTCTTTCCTGAAATGCAGCATTAACCTGATCCTGTCCTTGGGATGGTGGATTGTAAGGACACTCTTCGGTTAAGTGAGAAGGATCGGAACAACAAGCACAAATGGTACGAAGGGGAAGAACAGGGGCAGGAGCAGGAGATGAAAATTTGCTCTCTATCACTTCAAGTTTTCTCGTTATTGCAGCCATTTCAGCTTTCATCGCAATAGAGACGTCGAGTTGGTGAATTCCTACCCTAGACTGACCAGTAGAAGTGGACGAAGAAGAAGAAGAAGTTGGTCGGGTGCTCTCCCATTGAAGTGTTTGTTCCGCAAGGTCGTCGAAGAATTGCCACGCTTCCTCGTCAGATTTCGAGAGGAAGTGGCCCTGACAAATGGTTTCCAACAACTGCTTGGTTGCTGGGTTCAGGCCCTCGTATAAGGTTTGGCAAAGTTGCCATTTCTTGATACCATGGTGAGGACACTGAACAAGAAGGTTTTTATACCGGTCAAAGCACTTCCAGAAGGGTTCAGAAGGAAGCTGAGAGAATTGGTTGATTTCGTTACGGATCCTTGCGGTTTTATGATTCGGATAAAATTTCTTGAGAAACGCTTTCACAAACTCGTCCCAACTGGTTATGGAGTGGGAAGCGGTGCTATACAGCCATTTTTCAGCAAGATCGCATAAAGTGAACGGAATGACCCGTAGCCGTATAGTATCGTCCGACAGCTGGGTGGTTTTCATCATGGCACAAACATTTTGGAACTTGTTGATGAAGATATAGGCATCTTCAGATTCAAGCCCATGAAATCGCGGAAGCATGTTAATGAAGTGGGACTTAATTTCAAAGTTATCCCCATTGGCCGGTAGAAGAGAAAGACAGGTGGGAAGTGCAGAACGGGTGGGATAGAAACGATCCTGGAGCGCGATTCGCTGCGGCGCTACAACAGACGGTGGTGGTGGGTTAGTTGCCTCCGTAGGAGGTGGAGTCAATCCTGTGGTAGTCAAAGAGATGTTTGGATTAAATCCTGACATCGTGGAAGAAGAGGTTGGTGATGGTGAAGGTGAAGATGTATGAACATAATTCCGGTCAACGTCGGAGTTGGCCGGCAAAGGTAAGGGTGAAAGAGGCGTGGATGGAGTTTCGACGTCTGAGTCGATCGCGTAGTCGGCAGCGACTAACGTAACGCGGACTAGGCGGACGCTAGTGTCCCGAGTCCAAGCGGACATACACTAAACGAGTTTAGTATAGTCAAAGCGGAGAAGGTGAGGGTAAGAAAACGTCAATGGAGAAATACGATGGGTGGTGGGTGAAAAAATGGATTCTGGCGACAAAGGGGAAGTTTTTATAAAAGTTTTTGGTTTTGTGTTTTTTTTTTCTTTTTTCTTTTAGAAAGAGCTTTACAGAAATATGTACGGGCTTACGGCTTCAAGCAATTACAAACAAGATATGCACAATCACACCTAGATCTAGGGTCACCTAGGTCAGCTAGACAGCTCCTAACTGTTCCAAAGGGCTAGAAATAGGACTTCAAACCGCCTCTTCTCCAACAATTGCGGCCAGGTAAGTGCCACGTAAGTGGGAGGCTCCCCACTACGTAAGTAGTGGTCCTAATTAAGTAACCACTTTCTTTAGACACACTTGCCTAGACACCGCAAAAGTCAGGATAGGATAAACGGCTGATGCTTGTAACTAGTCCTCTGTCCTATTGAGTGCGAAGTCCTTAGGGCTGAGTCTAGTATTTTTTAATTTAAGCAATGGTCAATGCATATGCTTTTTATGATTTCTGGGGTCCTGGGAAGGGTGATGAAATCCCCACCCAATCTGAATTGGTTTCAAGCCCCTTAAAGTCCGTATTAAAATATGCAAAGCAGTAACAATCAACTACAAACAAATTTTATTTTAGCGCGGCGCAAAGAATCCTGCACAAAAACAATTTATTGGAAGGGGGAAGAGAGTTTGCGCAAAGAATGCTGCAGAAAACACAGTTTAGTGGAGTTCAGAGGAGTGGGAAAGAAGTAAGAAATACTCACAAAAAAACTGAAACCCTGAAGCCAACAAATGGCCGCGGTTCCGCGGCCAGACACGTGCTCTTGCCGCAGTTCCGCGGCAAGAAGGAAGAATTGTTCTTCTGGATTTCTTGTGTGTGCTTCCTGGTGGGTACTCTTCTTTTCTGGAGCTCCTAAATCTTGATATGCTCACTGGGTCTGCTCCAGAATTTTTCAGTAGACCGTTTTTTTCCGTCTTGAATCTGTCGCGGTGTAGCCGCGAGATATGGGTCTATCTTCCCACGTCTTTGGCACTGAACTCGAACTTCGTATTATCCTGCACACTTGCACAAAAACTAATAAAAAATAACAAGATAATTTTTTTACAATGTATATTTTTTTGTTTTGTTTTTTTTTCGGTTAGCTTTATATTCACAAATTAACCCGAAATTACACAAAGAAATAAACCATCGTCTCCCCGGCAACGGCGCCATTTGATTGGTAGAGTTTTTGCGTGCTTAGTTAATTACCACAATCAAGACGGTTTCGCTTGTAGCTAGCCGGTTGAGTACGGGTCGTCCGCAGGGAGATGGGAATCTTTTTCTATGTGCTTTAACGAGTTAAGTCCAAATGTTCAGGTTTGTTTTTAGATTAACTATGTGCTAAAATGATATAGATAGAGAGCTTGTTAGGGTTAGGATTAGGTTAGTTTTAGTTAGGAGTCGCTCACTTCTTTCGTTGCCACTCTTAATATCGGTGTTACGGTAATCGGCAACAATGGGGATTAGCACAACTAGGAAGGAATTTGCGAGTATAAGCTAGGCTTTCCAACGCATAAGTTCTTCCTTTTGGTGCTTGTCCGTCCGTTCTTGGCTCTTAGCCTTAACCTCCGGTTAATTCAACCACAACCGGTCTCACTACGGAATCACCGCTATCATGTAGGATAGGGTGCCGTAGGGAGCAGATTGTGGTTCAATTAACGGGAGTTCGATTTAAGATGTTGGGCAAGGAAAGAGTGAGAGAGATTTCCTTCTCTCAAATTTTCCTTATCCTACCCTAACAAGTATGGAAACTACTCACCCATTACAAGAAAAATGAAAATATAACAAAGGAGGAAGATAGAAAGAAAGAGGTTAGAAGATTACAACTAGCTATTTGGGACCTCACCTCGACAAGGATTAAGCATAAGCATCATGGTTGTTTAAGGATAAAGGAAAAGAGAACAAGAAAGAAACAAACAATAAATAACAACAACTAGATTAGCAAAAGAAAATTACAAGCAATTATAAAAAGAACAAGACAAGCATGATAACAAAGAACTCCTTTATTCATTCTTCACTCATAAAAGCTCACTACAAGTTTTTAATGGAGAAGAGATGAGAGGAGGAAGATGAACAACACATGTATTCTGAATTCTAAATACAAGATTATGGACCCTTGGCTTTGGCAAGTTCTGGACTATTTATAGACAGGAAAATGAAAATCTAGGGCAACAATCTGTCCTCACATATAATCATAAATCTGCCCTTAAAATATGACACGCTATCGACACCGTACGACCGCGGTTCCGCGGCCTAAGCCTGCTTATGCCGCGGAACCATGGCTATACTAGGGAGTTGAGCCGTCGGTTTTTCTGGGGTTCCCTGGTCTTCTTTGTACTTCAGTACGGTATGTGATTTTTCTCAGAAGCTCTTCACAATTTCTCCAGAATTTCAGCAAATCAAAAGGTGATTGGATGTGGATCTTTTAGTCATGATTTCCTCAAGCTCCGCGTAGATTTCTTGGATCTTGTGTTGCCATTGAGCCTTGTGCATGAAAATGACATTGATTTGCCATTTTGTCTCTTAAACTGGTGTGTGGCAACATACGGATAGAGAGCGGAGACCCGTGTTTTATCTGTGGTTGGCAGGAATCTGGATTTTTTCATGCTTTTCCATGAATTTCACCGTTTAGAGCTGAGAACCTGTATCCTGCAATTGACTAGCAAACACGGCTCAAGTGTACCTACCGATAAGCAATGTGATAAAAATTGGGCGGTATAAAAATGCAAAAATCTGATATGAACGCCATTCAACACCAGTTCCCTTGCCTGATAAAGGTGTTGAACTTGTACGGGAGCCTCTTCCTTGAATCCGGAGGCCGGGGGTGGGGGTGGGGGGTCAGTTTTGCGGACTTCATTGCCCGTTTTCTTCGCCCGGAGATTTTGTCGCGGCGAGGCGAAAATTTTGCTAAGCTTGATGATCCCTTCGGCTTTGGCTTGGACCATCAGCCGGTATTGGAAGCTGATCAGAAGGGCTTCTTTCTTCCTGACGCTGCGATCATCCCTCTGTCAGAGATCGCCGCCCCGGGCATTGATGAAGAGGCATTTTTTCTTGGGTTTCTTGGGCTATGGTTGAGCTGGTTCGCTCTCCCTATGCATCCTCGTTACATGAGGCCTTCCGTCTTCTACCCCGCGCATCGCATGGTTGCCGGAATACAAGTGGCCATCGGGATCGCCGGGTTAGCCCACTTATACCATGGTCTTAGCGTAGCGGTGGATACCACTGAACCGGGGGTGCATCCTGCCAACTTCCCGATGCATTACTTTACTTCATGGATGGAGCTGCACGTACTCGGGGTCTTTGGCATTCATAAGAGACCTTCGTTTTATGAGAGATGCAAGTTCCCTCGGATTATACGGCTAGTTGACGCCTCCATCGTGAGTCCGTCATAGTGGGAAGCTAGGGGCTTGCTCTTTCATCCGCGCACGGTCGGAGATGGTATGTCTTTTACGAACAAAGTCTTGACCATCGTCCAGGAAACTTCCAAGGCGGTGCTGTTACTGCAAGATATTTTTAAGGACGGGGCCTCCGTGTTGAAAGCCCGGGAGATTCTCCATTTGTACTCCATCAGGCCGGGCTTTCTTGTATTCAGGCAAAATGATGCGGCGTTATTCATGAGATACAACCCCCATCATTTTGCCCAGCAGCTGAGTTATAATCAAGGAGTCCCGCTGGAGGCTTTCTTGGTAGAACCCGTTGTCACTGAAGAGGGAATGCGGGGCGTGCTGCATCATTTCATGCGCTTAAATATGGGATCTCGCTTCTTTATCAGTGAACCGAGTTGCGTCCCGAGGGACCTTAACGTACACGTGGCCTGTTATCAACATGCAACGGGTGCTGTTATCAGGGAGGAGAAGCGGCTGATACTTGACCACAAGGGTGCACCCCTACTAGTGACCGAAACCTTCCCTTGAAGCGATGGACCATTGTCATTCCTCCTCTAAGAGGAGCTGCCGTGATTGAAGTCCCCGACGACAGGCCTGAGCTACCGGTGCACCGTGCTCCCGTGGAGATGGTGGATGTACCACCGGTGCCCCGTGCTCCCGTGGATACGGTAAATGTAGCTTCCCCCGAATCTGACGTGGGCTCAGATATCGGGACTCGTCGCCCCAAAGTGCCCACTAAGCGTAAGCTTGTGCTTGCTGCGACTGGAGCTCGTGCGCAGAAGAGGAAGAAGAAGTCGGTCCTTTCTCTAGATGCTGTACTCGGCCTGGATCCTCACGCTTCTTATAACGAGGGCCTGAGCGAATATGGGACCAACGAAGGTCTCTTCATAGCGCCGGAAGATACCGATCTCGAGGCTGCTATTGCAGCTTCTGTGCGATTCGCAAGCCACCAAGCGGAAATGGCCACCCTTGCGCAATCAAGTAAACATCAGTCGCACCTTATTATTGCATCATATCTTTATTTTTATTATCATGTCTTGACTGACATTTTACCCTCTGTAACAGGCTTTACCACTGAAGAGGCTCTGGCGGCTTCCTTTAGGACCTTTGAGGAGGAAGAGAGGAATCACGCCTTGTTGGGCATTGGTATATCTCGGCTCATTGCATCTTCATTCTCCTTTCTTATGGACAATCTAACCTCTTCTTTATCTTATCGCAGGGACCACAATGCTAATCCCGTAAGGTGATGCGAAGATTCTTCCCGGGCCAGCCACCGAAGTCCCGGCCTCTTCGGCACTGCCGAAAGAGGCCTTACTCAAACGACCGATGACGGAAGCTATAACGGCTCTAGAGGTAACCCTTGGTACGGATGACGGCATTTTATTGATGGAGGCATCCAGAAGACCCGCTTTGACGGCCCGAGCGGAAAGGAAGAGCCGAATGCGCGTGGAAAGGGAGCGTAGTGCTGCCTTGGCCGCGGGTGTGGGTTCGAGCACCGCTACCCCTTCCCCTACTCCTTCAGAGGAATCCCCGGTTTCCTTGTCCACTGCCTATAGATGGGCAGCACGTGTGGCTCGTGAAGCGGTCGGAAGACCAACTCAAGATAATATGACACAGAGTTCCGTTGTCAAAGTTTTAAATATCAATTCTCATATATCTTACCTTGCAGGGACAAGTCTTACCGAAAAAGTGGTGGCGACCGCTGAGCCTGGGGTAGCGGTAGAGGAGGTAGTCGTGATTGCTGAACCCGAGGCGGCGGTAGGCGAAATGGCTGCGATCGCCGAGCTCGAGGTAGCGGCGGTGAGACAGTCACGATCGCCGAGCCTGAGATGGCGGTAGGTGAGATGACCATCATTGCCGAGCCCGAGGCGGCAATGGGTGAGATGGCTACAGCCGTCGAGCCTGAGGTAACGATGGGTGAGACGGGTACAGCTGCCGAGCCTGAGGTAGTCACTCTTTCGCAAGAGTCGGGAACGGCCCCGATCGTCGCTCTTTCCACCTGCGGCTTTTTGCCATCTCCTGGCGTCGCAAGCGTTACGACGGCTCTCGTAGAGTCAGGGGATGAGGCGACAGGAGGTGAGACCATCCCGATGGAAGAGGATGAAGCAGTTGCTGTATCAAGTGTCGCCTTCGTCGCGGTTCCAACTGGCGACTCATCAGGTAGATTTTGGGTCATTGCTTTTCTTTTTATTCTGCAATCCTTTTCAATCTTTCCTGACAGTATTTATCTTTTTTCTAATGCAGGTGTGGCGAGCATTGAGGTTGCGCTACCCGAGGCAGCGCCATCAGCTACCGCTTTGACGGTGACACCTCCTCTACCCGCTCTCGTACCATCTCAGATGTTGGAAGGTGCGGATTCGTGACCCATCAGTCTTTTTTTTAGGCTGTATAACTTATGTACTGATGTTGCATTATTGCGTCCTTGCAGGAGTCCTTTTTGACTACCTGTATCAGGTGCTGCACACACACTTCTCCTTCCTGTCAGAGATTAGTCTGCCTGGTGGTGTCGGTGAGTATCTTTTCTAAACGACGTCCTTTCTTTAACGGGCAGTCACATTATTGCTAATCCCTCTTTGTATTGCTTGTAGCCTTACAAATCGAAGGCGGGGACGAGGCTATCATTGCGCCACCAATACTCCCAGCTCTGCCCCCTGTTGCAGCCGGTATAGTAGACTCTATTTTTCGTGTATTTTCTTTATTTCTTGAGTCGACATCTGACTATGATTTATTTTGCAGCAATCACATCGACTCCAGCCCCGTTCGAGTCTCTTATTATAATGCCGGCAGGGCCCTTTTCCAGACGTCCATCCTCAAAAGGTGCCGTGACCAGTATGCTGAGCGAATACGTCGAGGAGCTTGACGCTGAGGTTCCTACATTTACCGCAGATTTCGCGGCCGATGTCAATCTAATGCCGGCGACGCTTGTGAACTTCCATAATGAAGGCGTCGTCGAGTATTGGGTTAATCATTGTAGGAAGATTGAGGCCTGCCTGCATGAGCTTGAGCTTATGCGTCCTGCCCCTGAGATTCAGGCTTTGAACTCCCAGTGGGCCGCATGGGTTGAGTAGAGCGTGTCCTTCCTCCGCCATTTCGAACAAGAACCGACCTTGGGGCGGAAGGAACGCGAGGAGGCTTCCGCTGAGCCTGTCCAATTACGTGCCCAGGTCGAAGCGAACGCTGCACAACTGAGAGCCGTCTTTGACACCTTGCAGCAATGTATCTCGGATGGGCTTGTATTGAGATAGAAGCTCAACTCTATCGAGCGGGTCACGCAGATTCGCGAAGCTGTCCAACGAGAAATCGATGAGAAGATTTCATCATGCTTACAACAAAGGACTCGAATCGAAGCGGAGCTGGCCGTGGCGGCTGATCATGAGAAGGCGCTGAAAGAAGTACGAGAGCAGCTTACGGACTTGTTGAAAATGCTTCCTTCTCAGTAGCTATTTTGTACCAATTACACACTTGTAATCTTTGAATAACATGTATCCATTTTTTATTCTTTTTTATGATGTATCTTGTATTCAAATGAGTTCATGAATAAAGACACATTTTTCTTATCTCCCACTGTCGTTTTCTTTTCTTTGCTGTGTTGTTGGTATGTTACTCTGGCAAGTGTGGCCTGTAGATAATAAAGAACATTTCATCTTGAACTCTTCAAGAGGTAGTGATGGCTTAGGAAGCAGGTTCAGATCTGCTACCTAAGACTTTTCAACTTTATGAGCCGTGAGGGTCTTATAAACACTTTTCTCCCTACGAGTCGTGAGGATCTCGTAGGTGTCTTTTCTCCTTAGGAGTCGTGAGGATTCCTAAGTGTGTTTTCCCTTATAAGTCGTAAGGATCTTATAAGATAGTTTTCTTCCTTACAAATCGAGAGGACCCATAAGTGTTTAATGAGATTGACATGTAGATGGCGTATTTCCGTGACGGGGTCATGTGGATGACGTATTTCCGCGACGAGGTCATGTGGATGACATATTTCCGAGACGGGGTCATGTGGATGACGTATTTCCGTGACGGGGTCATGTGGATGACGTATTTCTGAAACGGGGTCATATGGATGACGTATTTTCGAGGCGAGGTCATGTGGATGACGTATTTCCGAAACGGGATCATGTGGATGACGTATTTCCATGACGGGGTCATGTGGATGACGTATTTCCGATACGGGGTCATGTGGATGACGTATTTCCGAGACGGGGTCATGTGGATGATGTATTTCCGCGACGGGGTCATATAGATGACGTATTTCCGAGACAGGGTCATGTTGATGACGTATTTCCGAGACGGGGTCATGTGGATGACGTATTTTCGAAACGGGGTCATGTGGATGACGTATTTCCGAGACGGGGTCATGTGGATGACGTATTTCCGAGACGGGGTCATGTGGTCATTTGGATGACGTATTTCCGAGACGGGGTCATGTGGATGACGTATTTCCGAGACGGGGTCATGTTGATGACGTATTTCCGAGATGGGGTCATGTGGATGACGTATTTCCGAAACGGGGTCATGTGGATGACGTATTTCCGCAACGGGGTCATGTGGATGGCGTATTTCCGCAACGGGGTCATGTGGATGACGTTGCGTCTGTTGTAATGAGACGAATATTGAAGTGGTCTCTAGGTCATATGGGAATCATCGAGATTTAGTGTAGGGGTCTTGCCATAGCTCCAGGGTTGATTGCAGCGTCTGAATCCTGCTGGAATGGGGAGGAACGCTGTTGATGATCTCTAGGTTATCCCTGAACCGTCGAGATTTGGCTTCATTTTCTGATGGAGCCTGGGGAGGGAATGTGTGATTCCTTCTTTGTTTGCGCCCTTGGATTGTATACATGGATTGATGTGATATCACCTGTAGAGCATAAATTTCATTTTTCTTTATTTCTTTCCGTGATGCTCTATCATTTCAGCTTTATATCGTGAAGGTCACGATTGCCCAATCATTTCGGCTATTTTTCGCGGTGCCCAATCATTTCGGCTATTTATTTTATTTTTACTCGCTACTTTTTATTGCGAGTTGCCCAATCATTTCGGCTATTTTGCATGCATACATTTTTACTTGCTGATTTTGTTTGCAAGTTGCCCCATCATTTTGGCTATTTCGTATGCACGTGTGGCTTGCTGGCTTCTTTGCTGCAAGCTTGGAATCAGATACCGATTTCGGCATCAGCACCGCTACAACTGGAATATTGCCAGGAGCAAATCATCATTTTCCTCTGTCGATGTCGAACAAAGTTGTCTTAGCGAACAGGGTTAGGATCCTGTCGACTAAGGCTTTTGACTTCATGAGCCGTAAGGGTCTCATAAAGGTATTTCTCCCTGCGAGTCGTGAGTATCTCGTAGGTGTGTTTTCTCCTTAGGAGTCATGAGGACTCCTAAGTGTATGGCTTCTCGTAAGTCGTAAGGACCTTACAAGAGTATTTTCTCCTTCTAAGTCGAGAGGACTTATAAGGGCTGTTTACCGTGTAGACATATCCCTAGTCATGGATGGGACTTTGTTAGGGAAATTTTTATTCGCGCCCGTGGATTGTATACAAGGGTCAATATTGAGCCGCTTGTAGGGCAAAATTGGAGGTTGTGGTGGCCGCTTAAGAACAGGTTCAGATCCCTGTAGCTTAAGACTTTTGAATCTTATGAGCCGTGAGAGTCCCATAAGAGGGTTCTCCTTACGAGTCATGAGGATCTCGTAAGTGTAATTTCTTCTTAGGAATCGTGGGGATCCCTAAGTGTGTTGCTCCCTTGTGAGTCGTAAGGATCTCACGCAGGTGGTTTCTCCTCACAAGGTCGAGAGGACCTTGCAAGTGTCTTTTAACGAGATTGCGCCCTTTCGGGTTTTCACGAAACTCGCCGGTAGCTCTGCTGTTTTTACTCACAGAGCCCTCTCGGGTTTTCATCCGTGCCCTTTTCGCTTATGGACATACCGTTTTTTCTTTTTCTTTCATCTTTTTTTTATTCTTCTTTTTTTTGTATCAGCCTTGGGATGCTGTAATCCACCGTAGTTTATCGGCATCTCGGTCAACAGCTAGTTTTAGGACGTAGTGGTCCATTGTTAGTTTAAGGATGTTTCGGTCCATTGTTAGTTTAAAGACGTTTTGGTCCGTTGTTAGTTTAAGGACGTTTTGGTCCGTTGTTAGTTTAAGGACGTTTCGGTCCATTGTTAGTTTAAGGACGTTTCGGTCCGTTGACTGGCTGCTACTTATAGAGTTTAGGCTTAGGAAGATAGCGAGCGGACATAGTCGTCGTCATCTATCATTGACCTAGGCCGTGACTCGTCAGGCATAGTACTTTTTTAGGAAGCGACCTTTTATTGGCCTGAAGGGTCTTTCACCATGCATGTCCATAAGTAGATAGGCCCCATCCTGATAGACATTGTCTATGATATACGAGCCTTCATAGTTCGGCTTGAATTTCCCCCGCTTGGCGCGATTAGGGATCATAGGTCTTTTGACCACTAGCACGAGTTCGCCTTGGAATTGCTCGGGCTCTTGCAGTGCCTTGATCAAAGAGTCTCTTGCTTCTTTGGATAATAGAAGGGCGTCGAGAATACTGAGCTGTGAGGGTATCTTCCTCAAGTGTGCGAGAACGTTGTAGTCCACCTTACTTTTCTTTGGCGGGTCCTTGGCTGTCAGCTTTTCGACGGTTTGGTCATCAAGGATGATATCCTCAGGGACTTTTTCTTTTCCCTTATCTTTTCTATTTGACCCACTGTTCGAGGGCCCAAGATTCTTTTCGGGCAGCGTACGGTTACGCAGCTGAATATTTTCACAGGTCTTCGGTTCTTCCTTTTTTTCCCGAGGTGGACTCCTTAAAGAGGGGGCCAGGAGCCATTTCTTCGTCAGAGTCGCTCCCGAAGGTGAGAACTTGCGATCTTCCGGCGTTGACCATGCGACAGTTGCCGGTAGTTCTTTTACGTTCCTCGGTCGTATTCTTTGCTCCCGACGAGCTTTGCATTTCATTCGCTTAAAATGTTGCCAGTGAGCAACATATCCCTGCTACCATCTTTTAAAAGCATTGCACTCTTCGGTGGGGTGTGCGATCTTTCGATGGTATAAGCAGTAGCTAGGATGTATATCCGCCCCATCAGGAGTGTTGCCTTCGGAGGGTGGTAGCTTCATTCACATCGATATGGCTTTAACGAACCTTTTCCTCATCTTGAACCTGTTTTTATTTGCGACGGATGTACTTTGATCTGGCGGGAGTGTTTCAACTCTTTCATCCAGTCGCCGGTGTTTGGCTTTTTTAAATATAGCCATTTCACGCTCTCGAGCAGCTTTGCTTTTAAGAAGAGCTTCGTTCAGGAATGCATCAATCATTTCGTCAGACGGCTCTAGAAGTTCCAGTTTAGGATTTGCCTCCAGTTTCTCGGTGCAAGGAGCCTTTTCATCGTCTATCAACGAGTGAGAGATCATATGGCAGCTTGCCACATAATCTTTGGATTCATCCGACGATTCTTTTCCATTATCGTCATCTTCGTCCTCAAGGACGTGGCGGAGAAACTCTTGAAGTGTGACTGGAGTCCGCGTCTTCTGGTTATACTCTTCCAGCGCGTCAATCTGCTTTTGCAGGTCCGTGCGCCTGTTACCAGGCTTCACGAGCTTCTTGGATTTCTTCTTCTTCTTCGAAGATTTTGACGGCTGGGTGTGAGTGCTTTGGCTATCACCATCGATCTTTGGAGTTGGGCGCGGTTTCAGCATCCCCTCGATGATCTTAGGTTCCAGTGGATTCTTCCACCTAAACGCCGGGCATGTTTGGAGATCCTTCAGCATTCTTTTCGTCTTGGCTGAAAGAGCGACCTCCCATGGAGCTTCTTCTACGAAAGAGCATGATGCCCCCGGTGTATCCATCTTCTTGGGAGTGTGTGTCCGAGGCGGGTTCACCTTCCAATTCTCGGATAGTACAAATTTGCCCTGCTGGTACTGATCTTCTATCCAGCTTTTGAAGATGTAACAATCTTCGATCGGATGACCCAACATTCGATGATAAGGGCAATAGTTAAGATTGCTGATGTCGCCTGGTTGCGCTGGGCGTCTTGGCTCCGGCAGAGTGATGAGCCTGTTGCGCAGTGCTAGCTCGAATAACCTCTTCGTCTTGTCTCGAGGGAACGAGTAAGGGCGTCTCATTTTATCTTCGAGAGATCGAGTTCTATTATTTTGGCGATCAATTGGTCTTTAGACCGCTGGGCTGCTGTTGAGCATTAGCGATGACGGTCGCTTTCCCCTTTCCCTTCTCGTTCTGCGGGTCTGGCTTTGGAGGAGACGGTCTATAACCCATCTGGTCCATTTGGGCCAGTTTGTCGATCAAGGCTTGGAAAGTAGTCGGTTTGAGGAACATCATGAATTGGGAGATGGTCGCCTGCGGATCAAGAGTGCCCACGAACATGCCCACCGCCGGTGCTTCTTCGATGCGCTATTCGCATTTCGACCACAGATTCCGCCATCGTATTGCGTATTGAACCCATGTCTCACCTGGCTTCATCCTGGCATTGATCAATGCCGTTATTGGGGTGCGTTCACTAGCACTCGTGAATCGCTGGGTGAATAATAGCTTCATTTCTGCGAAAGTCTTGATGGAGTCGTTTGGAAGTTCAGAGTACCATTCGAACGCCGTCTCCGACAAGCTGCCAACAAACTGACGGAGCAGAAGCTTATCATTACCCCCGGAGTTGCTGCAAAGAGTCCTGAACTGAGCGACATGCTGGTGGGGATTGCCCGTCCCTTTGTATACATGAAATTTAGGGATCGTGTATCCCGGCGGGTACTTTATTTGCTCATACCAGTCTGGAAACGGTCATCCAGTTTTAACGACATGGCCGGCCGCTTCATTCGCCTGGTGAGCTCGTATTTGCTGAGCAATATTGTCATCCAGAGCGGCCTTGGAAATGGTTTCCTCTTTAGCTGCTGAAAGAGCCGGAGGAGGGTTCGATGTCTCCCCTCTGTCGTCTTCAATAATGATCAGAGGGTCTTCAGCTGGAAGATCCGGCTGTAACATCATCCCGACCATGTCTTGGAAAAGAAGCGCCATTCGTTTTATATTAGCCGCTTGTTCTGCTGCTTCTCTGTCCTTCTTTTCGAGGACTCTGCAGAGGAAGTCAACATCGGTTTCTTATTCATGATGCTTCTCTGATGACGCCTCTGGGCTTCTTTTGGCCCGGTGAGTGCGGCCATTTGCGTTAGCATTTCCTGAAGCTTCTGTTCCTGCTCTTGAGCTTTTATCACGGATCGGGTGAGCGGTCAGTGACCCGTGGAAGCGCGACTTTCCTCTTTTTCGGAAGCCATGTAAACGGTATGCACCATGATGCCCCCAGACTTAGGGTGTTTGGGCTCAGCGTCTTTGTGGTCTGTCGTAGTCACAATGGCTTTCTCTGGCCTCCTTTTCTTTTGAGCAGTTGACATTGAGGGGGCCATTGCAGCGGGCACCCAAGTAACTTTTGCCTTTTGTGGTTTGGCAAGATGGTTCTCTTCCTGCCGAACCTTCACTTTCTTTTGTCGGCGAGGGTAATCTTGATCAATCACCGAATTCTGGACCTGTCACCAGACTTTGTAGATTTTGGAGGATAGCCGCTGAGGGGGCTATTCCGGCTTCGCCTTCGATGCATTCTCCACGGGTGGAGGAGATCTTTTCAATACGGCAGTAGGGGAGTTCCTGCGCACCTTGTTCAGCAATTCAAAGCTGTTCCCAGTTGGAATAGCAGCATTGACTTCCATCGTTGGGGCTGGTGGAGTTAGCCCAGAGGGGGAGTTGTCCCCAACCTTCCTTACTCGGCGCCAGTGGCGACGTCGAGCGTGTCGAGCCGATAGTGTTGGTTCGGTGATGGGGATGGCTTCGTCATGCCTCCTGTTCTGGTGAGGCGTTACCGGTACCAGCCTCTTGAAGACCGACGTCCGTTGAGTAGCAGTATCCAATCTGTCAAAGATAAACTTTTGAGCAGGGACGGGAGCCGGAGTGGGAGCCGGAACAGTCAATTTTGTGAAGACCGACCCTTTGGCAGGAGAAGTCGCCTTAGCGACTTTGGGAGCAGGGATGGCTATCCCCTTCGGAATAACCTTTTCTAGAATTGCAGGCTTCATCATGGGCCCATATGAACTTTGGCCCAATCTGGCGAAGACTGAGGCGCCGGAGCTGGACGACCCGTTGAGAGGGGTCGCGGTAGTGGTAAGCCGATCAAAGACCGACTTCTTGGGAGCTTCTTGCGATGGTACAGGGGCGCTGAAGCTCATTGGTGGGAGCATGGTCCCGAAAAATAATCCAGTGGTAGCCTGAGTCACCTGGTCCACCGGCATTGTGAACAGGGAGGCCGCTTGGGGCCCGTAAACTATGCCTCCAGATGAGGCGGAGTGTGAGTTGCAGTTGCAGTTGGAACACTTCGCGCAAGTAGACGCCATTGATGTTTCGTTTTTTGCGCCAAGCAAGAAACCAAATCTTAGTACCTCGAACCCAAGGGCAACCATATCAAACGCGATTCGTTCGCGAACATGACACACGAAGTGTGGAGTGGAAAGAGGAAAAGGTCCTACCGGGCGTGCCAGAATCTGTTCCCCGCCGAAAGACGCGGATGAAGACGCAGCGGACGTCTTGCCTGAATTTCGGGGCATATGCTAATTGGTGTTATCCGTCCACCTCTCCGAAGATGCCAAGTTGATTTATGGCATCATGTATCGAAGGTTTAAACGGGTGCGGCCGATGTAGCAGACTTCGTCAGATTCTCCCTCGTTTGAGGGGTTTTTGATTATGGGGACGCTCTTCCCTGCAGGCGCAAGCCCCTGCAGTTAATTACGCTACCGCATCGCGGTAACCACTTTCTCCTTCTCCAGATCGTCACTTCGTGTCGTGGGTGTTTGTCTTGTTTGTGGTTGCCCGTGGATTGTATACGGAGACTAATTTATGTTGTCGCCCGTAGGGCTTGGATTAGCCCAAAGCCGTATCTTCTTAGATTTGGGTTTGGGGGTTGGGTTTAAGCATACGTTAGTCTCATTTGGGACTAAGATCAACTTAAACGTTTGTTAAGGATACGTTAGTCTAATTTTAGACTAAGATCAACTTAACAGGACCATTTAGATCCAACAAAAGAGCATTTGAACTCTATTGTTTAGTTTAGGGACATTGCGGTTGATTACCAGTTTAAGGACATGGTGGTCCAATGTTAGTTTAAAGACATTACGGTCCAGGTTAAGGACATCGTAGTCCGTGGGTTTAAAGGGACCCACAGTCCGAGGTTAGGGACATCGTAGTCCATGAGTTTAAGGACCCCACAGTCCGTAGTGTAAAGACATCGTAGTCTATGAAGTTTAAGGATATCGTAGTCCATGAGTTTAAGGACCCCACAGTCCGTAGTTTAAAGACACCGCAGTCTATGAAGTTTAAGGACATCGTAGTCCATGAGTTTAAGGACCCCACAGTCCATGAAATGTGTGGTTGTCGGGACCCGTCACCTCTCTGAAGACGTTGAAGGATTACAACGACAGATATCAGAGGAGTAAAGAGATGCACCCTTGAACCGGTGTGAATTGGCTGAAAGATCTATAGTTCAATTTAGAACCAAGATCTGTTAAATATTTATGAGCAGACGGGCTCAATTAAATATAAGTTGAGGACTTATGGCTAATCTTGGGCTAAGTCCAATCAGATAAAAATGTTTAACATTTTATTGTTCTGGGCTGTTGAGCCTTTATTTTGGCTTGGCCCTTTTAATAATGCTGAGCATTGTATCCTGACATTTTTTTTGTCTTGTATTGAATGCATAGCATTCATCAGAACAATGTGTGTTCTGACAGCGCACCATGTGGCACACCAGGTGCTCTGCGCCAATTAAAGAGCGCATTGCACTTCTGCCAAGTAGCGCACACAAAAAGGACACGTGTCACGCTTGGCGCTAAGCGCCAGATGATGAGCGCATTGCGCTTTCAATTTATGAGCGCGTTGCGCTAGTTTAGTGGCGCACAAGTGAATGCCACGTGGCGCGTTTGGCGCTGAGCGCCAGCCCATGAGCGCAGTGCGCTGTTTCAGAAGCGTAAAGCGCAAGTCGTATACGTGGTTGACACGTGGCACGTTTTGGTGCTGAGCGCTAGTCTAAGGAGCGCAGTTCAAGAGTACAAGGCACTTTTCATGAGCTCAAAGCGCAATTGATCAGTTTTTATGATCTATGAACAAATTTATGTTCTTTTTAAAGGAGGCTTTGCCTCAAGTTTCAAGAATAACAGTTCTTATTTTTGAAAGGGATTTTCCTTTATAGATCAATGATCTGTGTGAAGAATATATTCTTCTTTATTATGTGATGAGATCTTTTGATCTCTTTTATGAAAGACCTTGGTCTTTATAGATCTATGATCTTTTAAGAAGATAATTCTTCTGTTTTGATGAGATGATTTCATCTCTTTGTTCAAGAATCATTCTTTTTACCTTGAAGAAATGATCTTCTTTCAAGAGCTTATTCTCTTTCTTTTGAGTTTTCTCAAAGTTTGTAGGGGGGTTTCTCTATATCAGACTTGAAGTCTTGGAGCCTTTATATAGGGCAAATTGATTTGTTAAATCAGTTAAAGAGATCTTTCTCTGATTGATTTGGGGATGTTTCCCCACCGTTGGATCTTTGATCCTAGGGCTTCTGTTTTACAGAAGTCAATCTTCTTGTTTTTAACAGGATTGTAAAGATCTTTCCATAACAGAATTTTAATTCTGATTAATTAATGATTTATCATTATTACTAGATCTTTTGATCTAACGGTGGGGAATTTTATAATTCCAGCGCTGGCGCACCCGTGCTTTGCACGTGGTGCGCTGCTCAGAGCATAGTGCACTTTGCGCCAGCGCACCTACGTTTGGCACGTGACGCAGAGCGCAACGCAGCCTGCGCTAGCGCACCCGTGTTTGACACGTGGCGCGCAGCGTGCCTAGCACTGGATCTAAAGCGTTGCTTCAATTTTTGAATTTCAAGTTTCAAAACAGAGCTTTGCTCTGATTGGGGGTGCACTGCCCAGGGCGCAGCACACCTGGCGCTAGCGCATCTGTGTTTGACACGTGGCGCGCAGCGCGCCTAGCGCTGGATCTGAAGCGTTGCTTCAATTTTTTAAATTTTGAATTTCAAAACAGGGCTTTGCTCTGATTGGGGGAAACACGGACCATACCCGAAAAGGCCAAACGTCGGCGTTAGGCTGATGAAGCTGCGGTAAGGATGAGTCGTAAAATACTCCAGCCGAGCCAGAGCACACATGTTACAAACAAAGGCATGATCAAAGTGGAGAAGCAATTCGCCAAAGCCTTGTCAATGGGAATGAAGCTGCCTCCTCTCATGGAAAACACTCCCAGGAGTACGTGCCTCGACGAATCGAATGTACATCCGAACTACTGCTTATACCATCGAAGGGTCACACACCCCACCGAAGAGTGCAATGCCTTCAAAAATTAGTGGCAAGGATACGTTACCCACCGACAACACTTCAAACGGATGAATCACAAAGCTCGTTGGCAGCAGAGAAGCGCGACAGATAAGTGTGAAAGAACGACTGGTAACTGTCATATGATTGATACCAGTTCGACAAAAGGAAAATCCTAAGTTCTCACATTCGGGAGCGATTCTGAGGAAGAAATAACCCTCGGCTTTCTCTTCAAAGAATCTACCTCTGGAAAAGAGAAGAGGAGAAGAACTGCGAGAATATTCAGCTGCGTAACCGCACGCTGCCTGAAAAGAATCTCGGGCCTACAAACAAAGGTTCGAGAAAAAGAGACAAGGGAAAGGAAAAAGTCCCTGAGTAAATTGCCCTCGATGATAGAGTCGTCAAAGAGCTCGCAGCAACGACCATCCTAAGAAGGACAAGGTGGATTACAATGTCCTGGCACATTTGAGGAAGATACCCTCACAACTGGGTATACTGGATGCTTTCCTCCTGTCTAAAGAGGCACGGGATTCTTTGATCAAGGCATTACAAGAGCCTGATCATTTCCAAGCTTTCCTGGCAGAAGAAAAGATGAATGACGAGTTGGCAGAGGTCAATACAGCTGACGTTACATTCGGAGATGAAGATCTTCTCCTTGAAACGTGCGAGCACAACCGTCCTTTATATGTCACCGGGTATTGCCACGACATTAAGATAGGGAAGATCCTGGTCGACAACGGGTCCTCCGTCAACCTTCTCAATATGAAGATGCTGAAGGAGATTTGCATAAACGTTCAACACCTGGCCTGGGACAAAATTACCATCTCCGGTTTCGACTCACGGTCATCACGGACGCTGGGGTCTGTAATATTGACATTACGCTTTGGGCTTCTCGTCACTGACATCAAATTTCATGTCTTCGACGCCAAGACTTGCTACAACGCTCTGCTCGGCCGGCCTTGGTTACACGAGTACACCGTCATCCTTTCTACACAACACCAGTGTATGAAGTATTTCAATGATGGCCTCGAGTACACCGTTACGAGGGAGCTAAATCCATTCTCCGTACACGAAGTCCGAAAATATGAAGACACAAAGTATTTCCTACCAGACTTCCAAGACAAGGAAAGATGTTATAAGCCGTTGGGCCAACATAAATTCGTCGCCACTATTCCGATCTTTGGGAGCAATACCGAGAAGGATGAAGAGATAGTCTATGCAGGGCAACCGCAAGGCAACAGGCCAGGATCATCTACTCCTATTTTGGTCTTTGGCAGTGACTCTGAGGACGAAGTCAACATCGTGTTCTCCATTCGTCCATCAACACAAACTATTACGAGAGCTGATCAGAGCTTGCAAATCACCATGGTTCCGCAGCGGCATTACAAAGAACTCGATGCGTTTGATACATACAGCATACAAGAGCTACAAACCTTCTACGTCCCTCCTATGCGAAGAGGTGAAAAGGCGATCCTCTTCTACTAATCTACAGAGACTAAAGTGGAAAAAGAAGTCTGGCATGATGCTGAACTTGCGCTTGACAGGCTTCAACCAATCTGTCTGCCCAGATATTATGCAGAGAGATTAAAATGGCTATTAAGATGCCAAGGCGTACCCTTCAAGCAGACTGCGCGACAAACCCATTTCTACAACAAGATTTGGGACGTTCCCGGGACTCAGCAAAAGATGCCCAACGGGAGGATGGAGACGACTGTACTAGGATACGTTCGGTCTAAGAAACGGGAGCGACTTTATGGCTGCCGTGTCATAAATAACTCCGGTGGAGAAGATAATGCTTTTCCAGATAGCGCTGATATTGAACCAAAGCGAGATCGCGCCGTAAGAATGCAAAGTCCGTCATTCGAAGAACAAATTGACAAGCTAATGAGAGAAGCCGGTCAGAAGGTTTGGGATGACCACGGCCGCAAAATGGCCATTTACAAGAAGGCCAGGACGTAGCATCACTCAGCAGTCTGCGGAAAGAGAAAACTACGATGCCCTTCACCCTCGGCCCGTTGTGCGCTTTCGTGGCAAGGAAAAGGCCCGACGCAAACGCAATAACAAGGTGAAGAACGAGAATGACGTTCGAAAACAGTGAAGAGAATTCAAGAACCCACACGATCGAGAAAAATTCAGCTGGAACCCATTTTTTATAAAGAAGATGGGTCATAAATATTCTATTCCTCGAGACAAGACAAGGAAAATATTCGACCTTGTCATCAAACATCAAATGATGACGCTCTCGGAGTCTCGGCACCCCGAACAGATAAACAAGGTCCACCACCCGGCTTATTGGGCCTACCACTGAGCAGTAGGATACCCTCTTGAAGGCCGCTTCACCTTCAAAGACTGGGTTGAAGACCAGTATCAACAAGGCATGTTTGCTCTATCCGACAGTTGGAGGGTAACCCCGCCACGAAAGTATGAGCCAAAAGCAACCTATATTGCGAGGGTAAGTCCAAATCAATATCGAGCTTGGAAATGAACTCGTACCTGCCACGTGATAACATTCTCAAAGGAGGAGGAGCACGAGAATATAGACGACCTTTCCCACTGGTTCATAGATGAGGATGAGGACGATGTAATCTTAGAATTTCCACCGGCGCCAAAAGGGCTGCAAGATGGGATACACACCATGGCGGACAATTTAAGGAAAATTGACTTAGGGATGGAAAACGATCCAAGGCCAACGTTCGTCAGTGAGCTGTTGTCTAAAAAACAGGTGGCCGCACTAAAGGACGTGCTTATATAATACAAAAACCGCTTCGCATGGAACTATTCCGAGATGCCGGGACTAGATCCAGAAATAGCGGTACATAAACTGGCTATATCGCCGGACGTTAAGCCAGTCAAGCAAGCGCCAAGGAGAATACGGCTCGAACTCGAGATGAGTATCAATGCCGAAGTTAAGAAACTAATTGACTCTGGCTTCATCCAAGAAGTTAAATATCCCGACTGGATTGCCAATATTGTTCCAGTGATGAAGAAAAATGGAACAGTGCGCATCTGTGTGGACTTCAGGATCTCAACAAAGCTTGTCCGAAAGATGACTTCCCAATACCTGTTACCGAGCTGATGATCGATAACATGTCCACTCACGAGGTCTTCTCCTTCATGGATGGATCTTCAGGCTACAATCAAATAAATATGCAGCCCGAAGACCAAAAGCATACCGCCTTCCGAACTCCGCTGGGTATATTTTGCTATAAAGTGACGCCTTTCGGTCTGAAGAACGCTGGCGCTACTTACCAGAGTGCCATTACGAACATCTTTGATGACCTCATACACGAGATCGTCGAATTTTATATCGACAATCTCTTGGTGAAAAGCAAATCGTACAAGGAGCACTGGGAGCATTTGAAAATAGTGTTCCAACGTCTTCGGAAATATAATGTGAAGATGAACCCTCTGAAATGCGCGTTTGTAGTCTCTTCAGGAAAATTCCTAGGATTCATCATACGGCACCGAGGCATCGAAATAGACCCATCAAAGATCAAGGCGATTATGGAAATTCCCTCGCTAAGAACTCTCAAGCAACTGCGTTCTTTCGAAGGAAAGCTTGCATATATCCGACGGTTCATAGCTAAGCTCTCCGGCAAATGCCGCCCCTACAGCCATCTAATGAAGAAGGGGACCCTGTTCGTTTGGGATCGTAAATGCCAAAATGCACTTAACGAAATCAAGCAATATCTGCAGAACCCGTCGGTACTGACCGCTCCGGTCAAGGGAAAGCCCCTCATCCTGTATACAACAACCCTTGAAAGTTCTTTAGGCACACTATGGGCACAGGAGAACGATCAAGGAAAGGAGAGAGCTCTCTATTATTTAAGTCGAGTCCTTATGGGGGCAGAAAACAGCTACTCCTCCATTGAAAAGCATTGCCTGGCATTGATCTTCGCGATAACGAAGCTCAGGCACTATGCCCTGGCACATGAGGTCCATCTCATATCAAAGGTAGATCCTATCAAATATTTGATGTCAAGAGCCATACTAACAGGAAGGCTTGCCAAATAGGCCCTTCTCTTAATGGAGTTCTCGATAAAGTATCGACCCTCAAGGCAGTGAAAGGCCAGGCCATCACCGACTTTCTTGCTGAACATCCGATACCAGCCGATTCTCCCTTAATTTGCGATTGCCAGACGAACACGCGTTCGACACAATCGAAGGGAAGACGGAGGAAAATAATGTCCGATGGGAACTATACTTCGACGGAGCATCTTTCTTGAAGAAGCGAAAGCAAAGAACCCCCATAATCAAAGCTGGGGTGGGCCTTATCTTCGTGACTCCGCAAGGAGGGATGATGCATTTCGCCAGTTCCTTAACAGAACTAAAGACAAACAACGAGGTTGAATATGAAGCTTTGATAGCGGGTCATGAGATTGCTGTCGACATGGGAATCGAAAAACTCCTCATATATGGAGACTCCCAGCCAGTTGTTAGCCAAGTAAATGGCGACTATCAGACGTGCAAACCGGAGTTGGTAAAATATGGCGAAAGAGTGCAGCAACTGCTGACTCAAATTCCCTCCTACATCCTGAAAAGCATACCACAGGCGGAAAATACAAAAGCGGGTGCGTTAGCCAAGCTTGCTAAAGAACTGGCCGACGAAAACCTCAATGACGTAAGGATCATTGTACAAAGCCGCCGGATTCTCGCGCCAGCGGAAATACCTCCGGAGTCGTCTGAAAGAAAGGAAGCGACCGAACAAGCAGCTTTCCAATTAAAGGATGAAGAAAAGGTGAAGCATTGGAGAGATGTCTTCATAGACTGCTTCAAATCCGATCGAATGCTCGAAAGTGCATCTTCAAGACATCAGCTCATGAAACGAGCTCTGTCTTTTTCCTTCGTCAATGATACTCTATATAAGAGATCGTTTGACAGTTTGTGGCTAAGGTGCTTGGGACCAGAAGAAGCAAGAAGGGTCGTCCAAGAAACTCACGACGGACTCTGCGGTTCCCATCAAGCTGGGCCAAAGATGAAGCTGAAGATCAAGAGAATATGCTGCTATTGGCCCACGATGATTCAGGATTGCCTCGAATATGTGAAGCAGTGTCATTCATGCCAAATTCACGGGGACTTCATTCACCAACATCCAAATCCGCTACACCCAACGGTAGCTAGTTGGCTGTTCGAAATGTGGGGAACCGATATAATTGGGCCTATCGAACCAACATCATCTAAAGGACATCGGTTTATATTGGCAACAACCGATTACTTCTCTAAGTGGGCAGAGGAAATACCGCTAAGGGAAGTGAAGATGGAGAACATCCTCCATTTCTTCAGGACATATGTTATCTACCGATTCGGCACTCCGCGACGGATCATCTCGGATAATGGGCCGTCCTACAGGAGCCATAAGATTAGCCGCTTCACACAGCAGCATATTATAAACTGGAGATACTCTTCAGTCTATAATCCCCGAGCTAATGGTCTAGCTGAGGCTTTCAACAAGACCTTGACAAAGATCATAAAGAAAATGGTGTTCAGAAACAAAAAAGGACTGGCAAAAGAGACTGCATGAAGCTCTCTGGGCGTATCGAACCACGTTCAAAACGGCCACGAATACAACGCCATTCGCGTTGGTATTCGGCACGGAAGCGGTATTTCTCTTGGAGATAGAGCTACCCTCTCTACGAGTGGCTGTTCGATATGAGTTGACGAATGAAAAAAATGCCCATGTTCGGTTTGAGGAGCTCGATGCCCTTGATGAAACTCGTCTCATGGCACAGCAAAACCTGGAAGCTTACAAAGCATTGATGACGTGCTCATACGAAAGACTAACCAGAACGAGAACATTCCGCCAAGGCGAACTCGTGTTAGTCGTAAAAAGACCTATCATCCCCAACCGTGCAAAGCGGAGGAAATTCGAGCCGAACTATGAGAGCCTATACATCATAGACAAGGTCTACCAAGGTGGGGCCTACTTGCTTATGGATATGCATAGTGAAAGACCCTTCCGGCCAATAAACGGCCGGTTCCTTAAGAAATACTACGCTTGACAAGTCACAACTCAGGTTAATGATAGATGACGACGCTCGTGTCCGCTCGCTGTCTTCCTGAGTCAAGACTCTATAAGTAGTATCCGGCAAAACTTTACCTCAAAGCTGGCCCTAGACCGAGATGTCCCTAAACTAACAACGGACCGAGATGTCCCTAAACTAACAATGGACCGTAATGTCCTTAAACTAAATACGTCGCCTCAAACACGGCGATAGTGGAATTCAAGTCCAAAAATCCCAGCGGCGAGGACTGCAACTAAAGTCTCGTTGGCTGCACAGCCGCCCTGGTGGCGAAGTCCCCTATAAGATCCATCGGCGAACAGAGAGGTAAAAAAAAACGGTACTTCCACAAGTGAAATGGGCATGGATGAAAACCCGAAAGGGCACCGTGAGTAAAAACAACAGGGCTACCGGAGAGCTTGTGAAAACCTGAAATGGCGCAATCTCGTTGTTAAAAAAATGGTACATTCACAAGCGAAATGGGCACGGATGAAAACCCGAAAGGACGCCGTGAGTAAAACAGCCGGGCTACCGGCGAGCTTGTGAAAACCTGAAAAGGCGCAATCTTGTTGTTAAAAAAAGGGTATGTTCATAAGAGAAATGGGCACGGATGAAAATCCGAAAGGGTTCCATGATTAAAAACAGCAGGGCTACCGGTGAGCTTGTGAAAATCCGAAAGGGCGCAATCTCGTAAAATTTTCACTTACGATATCCTCTCGACTCGTAAGGAGAACTCCTCCTGTGAGACCCTCACGACTCATAGGATTTAAAGTCTTAAGATACAGGGTTCCAAACCTGTCCTTAATCCGTCATACTCCCCAAGTTTCCCTACAGGCTTCCCGAGATTGGCCCTTGTATACAATCCACGGGCACAAATAAATGTTTTCCCCTCCAAGTCCCACCAATCATGAGGAATGTCCTCATATGGTGAACGACACTTGTAAGTCCTTTTGACTTATAAGGAGAAACCACTCTTGTAAGATCCTTACGACTTATAAGAGAACACATACTTAAGAATCCCCATGATTCCTAGGGAGAAAATATGCCTACAAGATCCTCACGACTCGTAGGGAGAAAAACCTTTATGAGACCCTTATGGCTCGTAAAGACAAAAAGCCTTAGTAGGATCCTAACCGTGTTTGCTAAGCCACCTTTGTTCAAACCGACAAGGGCAAATGATGATTCGCTCCTGGCAATATCCTAGTTGTAGCAATGTTGATGCCTAAATCAGCATCAAATTCCAAGGCCTTTCACAACAAACGATGATCCGCTCCTGGAAATATTCCAGTCATAGCGATGCTGATGCCAAAATTGGTATCAAATCTTAAGTTCCATACCCGCAATAAAAATCATCGAGTAAAAAATATGCATATAAAAATAGCCGAAATAATGGGGCAACTCGTAATAAAAATCAACGAGCAAAAAATATGCATATAAAAACAGCCGAAATGTTTGGGCAACTCGCAATAAAAAGCAGCGAGTAAAAAGAAAAAATAGATGAAATGATTGGGCACCGCGATAAAAAGCCGAAATGATTGGGCAATCGCGACTTTCGTGATATAAAAAGCTGAAATGATAGAGCGCCACGGAAAGAAAAAAAATGAATGAAAATAAAACTTTTGCCCTGCAGGTAAGTCCACATCGATCCCTGTATACATTCCATGGGAAAAAACGAAAAGGGAACCACATTTTCCCACCAGGCTCCATCAGAAGGAGAGCCAGGTCTTGACGGCAACATCTACGGCCTAGAGATCAACAACGGCGTTTCTTCTCACTCCAGCAGGATGTAGAGGCAACTTCAACAAGCGACCCTAGGGTCAACAAAGCGGAGCCATGGTAAAGTCCCTAGTTCCAAATCTCGACGGTTCACAGACAACCTAAAGATCATCAATGGCGTTTCTTCTCACTCCAGTAGGATGCAGACGCGACGTCAACAAGCAACCCCAGGGTCAACAAAACGAAGCTATGGCAAAGTACCTAGTTCCAAATCTCGACGGTTCACAAACAGCCTAGAGATCAACAACAACGTTTCTTCTCACTCCAACAGGATGCAGACGCGACGTCAACAAGAGACCCCAGGGTCAACAAAATGGAGCCATGGCAAAGTCCCTAGTTCCAAATCTCGATAGTTCACAGACAGCCTAGAGATCAACAACGGCGTTTCTTCTCACTCCAACTGGATGCAGACGCGACGTCAACAAGCGAACCCACGGTCAACAAAACGGAGCCATGGCAAAGTCCATAGTTCCAAATCTTGACGGTTCACAGACAGTCTAGAGATCAACAACGGCGTTTCTTCTCACTCCAACAGGATGCAGACGTGACGTCAACAAGAGACCCCAGGATCAATAAAACGGAGCCATGGAAAAGTCCCTAGTTTCAAATCTCGATGGTTCACAGACAACCTAGAGACCATCTCGACATTCGTCTCATTACAGCAGATGCAACATCAACAAAGCGGAGTCATGGCAAAGTCCCTAGTTCCAAGCCTCGACGGTTCACAAACATCCTAGAGATCACCTTGACATTCGTCTCATTACAGCAGACGCGGTGTCAACAAAGAAAGCGAAGGCTAAATTCCTAGCTTCAGGGTCTTGACGGCAACTCAAATAAAACCTGAAAAACTATTGAAGATCATCCCACACCAGCGCGGAGTGGTTATGACTCATCGGGGCTCCCAAACTGAGCCTAACCTCAAGTAAAAAGCGTTATGGAAAACTTCTAACGTTTGTTCTTCCGACGGTAATATGACCTAAGGAGATTACTTGAAGACGTCTTGTCCAGCCCCCGAAGGGATCAGAGACATGTTCGCGGGGCTACTCGAACAGCAGCGTAAAGTCTGTATATCGGGGAATGCATCACCCAACGTGACAGTACGACGGACAAAACCCTAGTACCACAGACCCTAACGGACCTCTGTCGCAAAGAGAAGGGGTTAACTGTAACGTTAGGACTAGTTTGCCTACAAGCCCAAGTAAGGCAAACTAAACAAACTCTGAAATGAGTTTATAAACTAGAGACTCCAGAATGAGTAAATAAACTACAAGCTCCGAGATGAGTTCATAAACTAGAGACTCCAGGATGAGTGAATAAAATACAAACTCCGAAATGAGTATATAAACTACTTCACGTAAAGTCAAGACAGAAAAGCGCAACCCATGAGCACCAACCATGTACTATGCAAGGCAGTAAGGAGAGTATTTGATTCACACCCGACTAAGCGTTCATTCACAACTGCATACGTACTTAAATGGAAATAGTGTTCAAAGCGTGCTGATTTATGTATGTGTGAGAAGGATTAGCGCATGACATAACAATGGCGCTCGCACTTAGCAAAAATTTCCAAGGGTAAAGTATAAAGCTCATGCACAGAGGCGAGATACACGTACAAATATATGATGAAGAGGAAACATTCAACAGAAAACATTCAATAGTCAATAATAAGATAAATACATTGAAATAAACATACTACTCTACAGGGAAAAGATCACCAAATATGGGATCATAGATACGGGGGTTAACAAAAAAATAAACAAAGTTCCCCAATTCCTTCTTTGCCCTCTCCATTATGTCGAAGCAGCGATCTTCGCGAGGAGTTGCTCCCCCATCGATTAGCGCCGTGCTCATCAGCGAAGGCGGACATGATAGACCGCTGAGCCCGTATCCGTCTTAGCAACTGAACCGAACATTCCCTTAAAGACTGGGTAATCAAACGTGCCTCGTAAAATCGCTCGATCTTGTCTTCCGCCGCATTGAGAATCGCCGAAGTCATCTCTGCCGGATGAGGGGGGATGTCGGTAAGCACGGATAGGAAAATCATCCGGAGCTAAATGGAGCCTATAGGAAGAGGAGAGCCACTACGAGTCAGGAGCTCATACATCACCGTGTCACATTGAGTGTCGGTGAGAAGGGGATTCACTAGCCGCGCAGCAAAGCGAGGAATAGTCTCCTCGATGGGCACCTCCTATGGTTGCCGAAAATCGTGAGGACGATCGCAATCCATAGCACTTGGTTTGTTCCTTTGGAAAATGGTTTACCTTGAGTTCTGTTAATAGAAATGGGTTTCTCTTTGAAAAGAAGGAGGAAGACATAACTTCGGGTTATAAAGAGAACCATTCAAATCTAGGCATGGAAAATTCTGTGCATGGTGAAACTATTTCCAAGGCCATGAAAAAGCGCATGGGGAAAGAAGATAGTTGACCCATAAGAATCAGAGCAAGAAGGTGAACCGATTCCAGTACTTCATAAACGGTGGAAAAGGTGTCACCGCTGCACTCACGTGTGAGCCACATGAGCGCAGCAGTGGGGGGGCATTTGTTTCCCTAATAAAAGAGCAAAGCTCTGTTCAAAACTCAAGAAACAGTGCCTCACGTGCTTGCTATGCGGGCGCCGGCGCCAGAGTTAAAAACTCTTAAAAGAGCAATGCTCTGTTCAAAACTCACGAGACAGCGCCTTACGTGTTTGCCACGAGGGTGCTAGCGCTAGAGTTAAAAAACTTTTATTGGCGCCGCACGTGCACAGCATGTGAGCGCCGGCGCCTGGTAGAATTAAATTCTACTCTATGTTAAATAGAGCCGTTGGATTAAAGATCCAACGGAGATGATAAATCCTCAGAGTGTAGAATTAAATTCTGTCGAGAAAATATTCCTCAAATATTTCTAAACAAGAAAGATTACTCTCTGTAAAACAGAGTACTGTTGGATTAAAAATCCAATGGTGATTAAAGAATCACCGAGCTACAGAATAAATTCTGTATGGGAAAATATTTCCCTAATCTTGTTAAAAACAAGAAAAATATCTTCTGTAAAACAGAAGTTCTTGGATCAAAGATCCAACGGTGGGTAAAATCCCCAAATCAATTAGGATCTCTCAATGAGAGATTTCTTCAACTAATCAACAGACTTGCCTCTACTATATAAAGGACCCAAGACTTCAAGTCTGAAGAAGAGGAACCCCCCCATAAGTTTTAAAAAAATAGAAGAAGAGAAAGTTTCGAAAGAACAGAGAATTAAATTCTCGAGGAAAAAGAACTCTATTCTTGGAAATTTTAGGTAAATAAAATTAGATAAAGATCCTGTGGATCATTAAATAAAATGAAGAAGAGAGAGAAATAAAGAGTGCTTAGCGCTATGTGGCTGGCGCTTAGCGCCCAACGACTCACGTGCCCCTCATTTGGGCGCTATAAAATAAAGAGTGCTTAACACTCAGTGGGCGGCGCTCAGCGTCCAGCGCCTCATGTGCCCCTCACGTGGGCGCCATAAAATAAAGAGTGCTTAGCACTCAGTGGCTGGCGCTCAGCGTCTCACATGACTCTCATGTGGACGCCACAGAACATAAAGTGTTTGACACTCACCAGGCAACATCTAGCGCCTCACGTGTTTAACACGTGGGCGCTATAAAGAGTGCTCAGCACTCCATATAAAGACAAAAGAAAAGAGAGAGTAAAGTGTGAGCGTCAGAACTCACATGAGTGCTCAGCACTTTTTGCAAAAAAAAGAGGGATTGAGCCCAAATCAGTGCTCAACACTTCTTTCAAATAAAAACGGGTCAAGCCCAAGTTGGCTAAATCCCTAATTCAGATCAACCGAGCCCATTGATTCATTGCTTCCCAAACATGACTCATGACATCCAAAATGATGTTCATCCCATATTTCTTAAGTTAATCTTAGTCCCCCAGAAAATGGCTAATGATTCTTAGATGGTCTACCATGATCTCTTCCCTCAGTCATGGGAATTGGTTCAAGGGTACATCTCTCTATACCTCTGATGCATGTTGTTGTAATTCCTCAGCGGTTTTAGAAAGGTGGCGGGTCCCGACAACTAACTATTTTTGGGTGCACTTTCTAAGTTGACGTGCACACCTTAAACCAAACCACACCCCGAATAGGTGTATCCCACATCATCGCCATGCATCCCGTCACGTAACAAATACACGGGTATAAAATGGTGATCTATGAACCGTAACGTCCTCAAACTACTGTGGACCGTAATGTCCTCAAACTACTACGGACCGAAACGTCCTTAAACTAAACCCTCACCTATAAAAGGGTGATCTACGGACCATAACGTCCTCAAACTACTACGGACCGTAACTTCCTTAAACTAAAACCTCACCTCAAAAATGGTGATCTATGGACTATAACGTTCTCAAACTACTACGGACCGTAACGTCCTCAAACTACTACGGACCGTAATGTTCTCAAACTAAACCCTCATCTCAAAAATGGTGATCTATGGACCGAAATGTTCTTAAACTAACAACGGACCGTAACGTCCTTAAACTAAAACAATAGAACCCAAATGCTCTTTTGTTAGATCTGAATGATCCCAAAACCTTGTTTAGTGGATCTTAGTCTCAAATTGGACTAACGTATCCTTAACAAAAAAACCAATCGAGCTCCAACTGCTCACAAACTTTTAAGTTGATCTTAATCTCAAACTAGATTAACGATCCTTAAATAAAAACCTAAATCTAAAACATACGGATTTAGATTAATCGCGCCCTACGGACGACGACATAAATTAGTCTCCGTATACAATCCACGGGCAACCAAAAATAAAACAAACACACATGACGCGAAGTGAACTTCCGGAGCAGGAGAAAGTGGTTATCGCTACGCGGTAACGTAATTAACTGCAGGGGCTTGCGCCTGCAGGAAGGAGTGTCCCCACAATCAAAAACCCCTCAGAAATGAGGGGAAATCTGACGAAGTCTGCTACAACGGCCGCATCCGTCCAAACCTTCGATACATGGTGCCATAAATCAACTTGGTATCTTCGGAGAGGTGGACAAATAAATCCAAATACCAACTGCCCCTAAATTCAGGCAAGAAGACCTACGCGGTTCGTCTCTGTTTTCGGCGGTGAACAATGCTCCTCTTCCATAGGATCTTCTTCTTCATCTTCGGAGTTATTGGTCATCATAGGCTCCAGAGTTGCAGCATCGACTTCTTCGTTTTCTGAGTCGTTGTCGGAAATAACCGCCTGAGAGGCTATGACTTCGTCATTTGAATATCCAATGTAGCTTCAAAAGTAATATCTGACATGTCATCCTCGTCGAAAAGATTTGCCATGACTTGAAATGAAGGCCATGGTCAGGGTACAGAATGTCAAGGAAGGGACAAGGGACATAGGAAAATTATGAAATCGGTATAAATAGATGAGATTCACAAATATAATAAGTCAGTTAACGGTTTTATTTTAGTACACAAGAGGACCAGTATGGGCCACCACTAAAACCTGTCACGCCCCGTTTCCCAAAAGAAAGTGAAGAATGACGTGGCATGGGCCGCAACCTAACTGTATTGAAAGTGGTCTATTCAATACAGTTATGTTAAGCGTATGAATATTTAACATGCAGGATATGTACCAAAACAAAAATAATAAAAGCAAAAGGAATATTTCCATTAACCAAACTTTATTACCAAAGAATCAAACCTTTTGGGGGTAGAGCTCTTTCTATGAATATTTCTCATCCAAGGCATAGCTTTCTTTGGCTTTCGCGGATCGCTTCAATATAGTCTCTCCTGTTCTTAGCTGAAAGACCGGGAAGACTGACGTCTTGCCTGAATTTGGGGGCAGATGCTATTTGGTTCTATTCGTCCACCTCTCCAAAGATGCCAAGTTGATTTATGGCACCGTGTATCGGAGGTTTAGACGGATGCGGACGAGGTAGCAGACTTCGTCAGATTCCCTCTCGTTTGAGGGGGTTTTGATTGTGGGGACGCTCTTCCTTGCAGGCGCAAGCTCCCGCAGTTAATTATGCTACCGCATCGCGGTAACCACTTTCTCCTTCTCCAGATGGTCACTTCGTGTCGTGTGCATTTTTTTTTATTTTTGGTTCCCCGTGGATTGTATAAGGAGACTAATTTATGTTGTCGCCCGTAGGGCGTAGATTAGTCCAAATCCATATTTTCTTAGATTTGGGTTTGGGTTGGGTTTACGGATACGTTAGTCTCATTCGAGACTAAGATCGGCTTAAACGTTTGTTAATGATACGTTAGTCTAATTTTTAGACTAAGATCAACTTAACGGGATCATTTAGATTTAACAAAAGAGCATTTGGGCTCTATTGTTTTAGTTTAAGGACGTTGCGGTCGATAATTAGTTTAAGGACATTACGGTCCAGTTTAAAGACGTCTTAGTCTATAAAGTTTAGAGACGTCATAGTCTATGGGTTTAAGGACCCCACAGTCCGAGATTAAGGACATCATAGTCCATGGGTTTAAGGACCCATAGTCCATGAGTTTAAGGACCCCACAGTCCATGGTAGTTTATAGACGTCATAGTCTGTAAAGTTTAAGGACATCATAGTCCATGGAATGTCTGGTTGTCGGGACCCGTCACCTCTCTGAAGACGTTGAAGGATTACAACGATAAATATCAGAGGAGTGAAGAGATGTACTCTTGAACCAATTTTGGTTGGGAGACCTGTAGTCCAATTAGGACTAAGATCTGAAATTTATGAGCATATGGGCTCAATTAATCTGAATGAGGGGTTTATGGCCAACTTGGGCTCAGTCCACTCAGTTAAAATGTTAAACATTTGACAATGTTGAGCATTGATTTGGGTTCTGACAGCCTTTCTGTCTTTTATTGAATGCTGAGCATTCATCATAGCTCTACGGCTTTATTTAAAGAACAGTTTATGTTCTATCGGCGCACGCGTGAGGAACACGTGGCGTGCTTGGCGCTAGCGCTAGTTAATGAGCGCAAAGCGCTTCTGTGATATAGCGCACACGTGAGGAGCACGTGGCGCTAGCGCCAGTTAATGAGCGCAAAGCGCTTCTGTGATATAGTGCACACGTGAGGAGCACGTGGCGCGCTTGGCGCTAGCGCCAGTCCAAGAGCGCAAAGCGCTATTTGTTAAGTGGCGCACACGTGAGGAACACGTGGTGCGCTAGTCCATGAGCGCAAAGCGCTATTGATCAGTTTTATGATCTGAGAAATAAATTCTCGTTCATAAGAGACTTTGTCTCAAGATTCTAAGAACAAAGTTTTTATTTTATAGGAGATGTTTCAATCTCTTATTTTGGTGAAAGGCTTTGCCTTTATGGATCTGTGATCCTAAGAGAATTGAATTATCCTCCTCCCTTTTTTATAATGAGATGTTCATGATCTCTTTTTGTAAAAGGACCTTAGTCTTATAGATCTATGATCTGTGAGAAGAATTATGTTCTTCTTCTTTAATGAGATTTTTCTTATCTCTGTTTTTTTACTTTGAAGAAAAGTTCTTCTTCTACCGAGAGCTTTCTCTTCTTTATGAGATTTCTCAAAGTTTATAGGGGGGTTCCTCTATATGAGACTTGAAGTCTTGGGGCCTTTATATAGAGTAAGCTGATTTGTTCAATCGGTTAAGGAGATCTTTTCTCCAATTGATTTAGGGATTTCCCCCATCGTTGGATCTTTGATCCAAGGGCTTCTGATTTACAGAATGCAATTTTCTTGTTTTTAACAAGATTGGGAAATCTTTTCCCACGCAGAATTTATTCTGTATTTTGGTGATTCTTTTAATCACCATTGGATCATTGATCCAACGGTGCTCTGATTTACAGAGCACAACCTTTTTTTCAAGAAAGATTTTGAGGAATCTTTCCTTAACAGAATTTCATTCTGGTCAATTGATGATTTATCATCTTTATTGGATCTTTGATCTGACGGTGGGGAACATTTAGTTCCAGCGCTAGCGCACTCGTGCATTGCAAGTGAGCGCTGCTTCAGAGCGCTGGCGCCCTTTGCGCTTGCACGTGTGCGCTGCGTCAAGGCGCTGGCATTCTTTGCGCTAGTGCACTCGTGCTTTGCACGTGAGCACTGCCTCAGAGCGTCGGCGCTCTTATGAAGCGCTGCTCATTTCAAATTTTGAAAACTTGAATAGAGCTTTGCTCTGATTGAGGGAAACACATCCCAAAAGAAAGTAAAATAAACTAAGTAGTTTAATTACATCGAGGAGAAACAAAAGCCCTAAACATGTGGGTAACAACAAAAATTAAAACTAGCTAATCTTCCGTCGTCAAGTCTGCATAATCTTCATTAGTTGGTGTTAGTTATATGTATACCCTAGAGGCCATTACTGTACATACGATGTATATTGTAGTGGATGCTAGGACATATATAGGGAGGACTTTCTTGCTCGACATGATAGTATGCTATCTGGTTGTACTTTATCTTAACATGTACTAAGATTGTCTCTATGTTACATGTTGATAAAGCCCTTAGGATATGTACTCGACTACTGGGACTATGATGAGATCATACTAGTGGGGCCACGGTAGTCGACGAGTACATCCTATAACTGTTCCTAGTCGAGGGTGTATCGAGACAGGGCATCGATACACCAGAGTAGACTAGCGTATACACATCTTGACCCATATGATGGGCGATGGATGATCCCATATCCATCGGTGTTTGACATCAAGGATGGTGTACGGGTGCTCAGTGGAGACTGGGTACACTGGACGGACTCGCCGAGAACTCCCAGATGGTATTATACCATACGTCAGATGGCAGTTCTCCGGTGACACTGGTACAGAATAGTCTGTTGACCCGAGATCGTCATAGAGTCTTGTGTGGTTCCCACTGTGCTTTGATTTCCATCATACCACGTCCAAGAGGGCGTGCAAAAAGGTGGCTTTTGGGTACAGTCCCGAATCACATGGAGGCAATGAGCGATAGGAGGGGATTCGTCTCTCTCGGTATAGGGAGTTGATGTTGTGCTGTGTTCGATTGGCTATAACCGGAAATCCCTGGCCAGGGTTGCTGAGATTTACTGGTAAGTGTTATCAGTAGTTTCTCGAACTGTTATAGACCTCATATCGACACGACTTATCGAGCTACTGGGGTCTGACGTTTACCACCCCTAGGCGAGATATGCGACATATCAGACGACGAGACCGGACTGTACGTGAGTGTTACTGATTGGATTCACAGGAGAAGTTACAGGCTTGCTTGTTGATCTTCTGAGCGCTCAATACCTGGGTGGCTGTTACGTTTAGCTGACCGCTTGCAGCTTGTGGGTGTTTGATATGATCATCACCTACTGCCGGCGTATTGACGATTCTTTAGAGTCCTACACAGAGGTTTCTTGGCTCAGGCAAAACGGAGTAGGAGCACATATGTGATATGTGCGGGACCGAGGATAATACGATATGAGATACCGTATTCTATTCTCGCGATATTTGATATCAGCCGGGTCATCGGATCAAGTGTTGATTCGATGAATCGGTACGGATAAATATTAGTCGGTTATATGCGATATAGCCGGATTGTCGGATCAAGTGTTGATTCGATAATTTAATGTATAATAATATATATGATATATTAAATTACATTAACTAATATTTGCTCACTAAAAGATTCTTTTTCTCACTCGGGTAATACATTGATATATATGCGATATATGTTAATTGTATTATTCTCACTCGGGTAATACATTGATATATATGCGATATATGTTAATTGTATTATTTTATTTTGGTACGATAAATATTATATATGTGATATATAATATTGTAACATGATATGATAACTAATGCAACTTGTTTAGTGGAGTTTAAACATGATTAGGGTTTGGATTAGGGTTAAGCTTTTTAGATGTTTCTAGAAGGTTTTCTATTTTGTTTTGGAAAAGATATTTTCAAGTGACTCATTCTTAACTCAACCCAAACCCTAACCCTTGGTCAATTCTCTACAATGGTTAAGTCAACCATGGTTGCATAATTCATCATTATCTCTTTTGCATTATTCATCACAAAAGGAATTCTATTATTGTTCATCTTCTTCCTTCATTCTTTCATGGAGAAAAAGCTTTCTAGATTTTTCAAAAGTGATGAATAAATATGAGAAAAAGATAAATAAAGAGAGCAAAAATCCTACTTCATCATCCTCATCTTCCCTTACCATTTAGATGAGGGTGTTCACATCATTTCATGAGTGTTAGCTTGTGTTAAAGAAACTTCAAGGTAGATCATCTTAGTATCAAAAATCGGAAGCAAAGGTTGCATCTTTCTCTTCGTGGAACTTCTCGAGAGTCCGGAACCCGATGATCGCAGCGAAGGGACCACAACATGGAGCATATGAAGTGAAGGACCGGATCTACAAAGGTTGTAATTCCTCTCACTTAGTGTTAAAGTTGTTAACATGATAGTTTTCGCCTAATCTCTAGTTTAAAGATCCGTATTCGGGTTGTTCGGCACGGCTAATTTTTTAATCGGGCATGGTTGATGCCTCGTAGACCCTTGTGCGCGTGCCCAGCAACCCAACAGTGGTATCAGAGCCAAGCTAGAGCTTTAGGCGAAGTCTAGACGGAGTTTGAAGTCCGATCGAACCAAAACCCTAACCCGAAACATGCTCTCTGGACTTTTTCTAAAAACTGGGATTTTTCCACATTAAAAATGCTTAAAAAATTCAGCAGGGAATTATAAGAATTACGGTGCAAAATTTGACTCATGAACAGTACAAAGAGCGGCGGAACCGCGGCAGAAGCATGCCTTCTGCGGCGGTTCCGTGGCTAAAGAATGACATCATCATCCCCTGTTTGCACAGTAACTCCTATTTTATTATGCTGGATTTTCTGGGAATTTTTAATATTTATTCAAGAGTTGAATTTTCTGGGGTTGTTTTGGGGATTCGGTGTTTCGATCGGAGTATCAGATTTTGTCTGTGTGGTTTTCCAGATAATTTTTAGAAACTGTTAAAAAGTTCGAACGGATATCAATAACTCACTTTTTCCCCTGTCGGAAATTTTTTCAAAAGTTGGATTTTTTCTCGTGTTTAAGAATGTTCTAAGTCGTGCAAGTAACTCGGTGGACCCTCTAGAAGACAACAAACCTTAACTCGATTATGTGACCGTCTTGAACTGCCTTTTGAACCTTAGGGTTTGGGGCAGTACGGCGTGCCACATGTGAGGCGTTGGCTTGACCCTTCTACGGCTGGACCATTGGTACTGTGGCATGTGATGAATGTTTTTAAACTGATTTCAAGTGTTGAGATATATTGGGGAAATCTTGGGTGTTTGATGATTCGATCGGAAAGTTTAACTTTGTCTATTTATCTGGAATGTGATACAATATTTGGAATCCACAGGTAGTTATGAGATAACTAATTTGAATATTATAAACATAGCAGTTTAGTCTCAGTTGATCGGTTGCTACGGAATTTTGATGTGATCAAAAGTCCGTCGCAATCACGTAGCGTACGCGGATACTCGCCGGGTAAACTTAATAGACAGCCTCACTCCATAGCCCCGACCAAGTGACTGTAGGAGAACCCCGTCGCCGAAAGCATCCGTTCGGGTGCTCCCGGTAGCGGTGTTCCGCCTTGGTGCACTTCGTCGACGGTATCGGGGGTGCGGCCGTTTACTAAAGTTTGCGACGAGCATTCGATCAGTTTTTCGGGAATCTTGTTGAATTGCCCGACTTAATATTGAAAAGTGTTTTCGATAATGAGACTAAAATGCGGAGTTTATAATTGTTAGGCATTTGATGTCTAAGGAATTCATTTGGTTAGGCATGCGATGTCTAAGGAAGTTGCGGATTCCAACTGTTGTAGTTTTACACTTTCTTTTCTGTGACCGTAAGCGTAGTATGTGGTGTATCGCCGGCTTCGTTGCTATACATCAACGACAATCGGGATACGCATACTTGCTTACGTTGATGATATGAGATATTATGTGTTGCTGTGATATGTTGTATTGGATCGTCGTGTTTGAATAGCCGGGGGTTTTATGTGAGATGAGAGTTTTTTCTTTTTCATTAATGTAAAATTCATTTGTATGTAATATTCTTTAATTAGGGCACTTCCAGGTTGCGGAAGATGTCACCGTTGTATATTATTTACTTTTCCGCATTAGGTAGACCCAAGGCGGGGAGCACAAGTAACCGGGTTCTAGGGTCTAGTGGGAGACCATCTCGAGGAGTCGAGACCGGGTCTCCTAACCCTAGAATTGGCAGGGTTACTTGCCGCTCTCGTAGGGGTCTAGGGATGTGGGTTTGGCTATTCATCGCGACCGTGGAATCCGTGTTTTATACAGGCTCGTATTAAAACACGGACGTCCTAGTATATCCAATATTTCATATATGTTTCTTCTGCTGCAATGTTCTATGATGAGATCATATTACTGCCTGAAACGAATGTTTATATTTTATATATATGAGATATATGTTATATTGCAGATTTCGTTTCAAAAGAGATGCTTGTGAAGCATAATAAAATGGGACTTCATTAATGGGATTAATGAAATAAAAGAAACCTAAAGATGTTGTAGAAACTTGTTTAAAAACTGGTAGCTCTAGTTCTTGCTTTGCATAGCGGTGTTCCTTGTAGAACATCCAGCACCTTATTCGATAAGGAAAGGACCGAGATCCCTTCACCGGGAGTGACTCCTTTAGCAATAACTGGCAGATGCTACAAACTCGGTTTGTTTTTTGATTGCTTCTATAGTTCCTGCTTTGCACAGTGATATATATGATATATCCCGCACCTCATTCGACGAGGAAAGGGCCGACGATCCCTTCACCGGGAGTGACCCCTTTAGCAAAACTAGAAAAGCCTCAAAAACACTCCATTTAAAATCACTCGATTCTACGGCGATATCAAGTTCATTACACAATAGGTTTTCTTAAAAACCTGTCGTAACCCTCCGTCATTTTAGGAAATAGAGTACTTAGTATTCGTGCTGTGTTTGTTGACCATAGTTAAGGCACAGTGTACGGTAGCTAAGTGATGTCTTCCTATATAGAATATGATGCGATTAGTTAGGACAGTCATATGACTTTGTTGACCTTAGTTAAGGGTCATGTGGGTGGGTCTAATTAATCAAGAAATGACGGGTAGAACTTGACTAGTGCTTATGTTTTGTTGACCATAGTTAAGGTCATAAGTCACTAGGGGCAAAATATTATTGGGAATTTCAAGTGTTGAAATTTGCAATGAGATTGCATACCTTCTATGAGATAGTTGGATCCCGATACCCGCTGCGAGTAAGAGTTACTCCTGGGAGAGTTTTACACATTACAATTAGCCGATCAAGTAGGTGTCTAGAAAGGTGTTAACGGGGTTACGCCTCTGGGAAAATGAGGTTTACTTTAATTAGGTTCGTACGAAAGCACGGGGGACCTCCCTCAAAGTACCGACACTGGCCTGGCTGAAAGATTGGCGAACTTGTAGCGTGTAATTAATCCCGGCTAATCTTTCCTTTTAGGGTTTGAAGGAAGATTTGATTAAAACAGTGGGAGACATCCTGATTAGATATATTAGATAACCAATCTAATCTTGCAAGAGCATACGCTGAGTGTTTTCTTCTCTCTCTCTCCAGGTCGCGACCATATCACGCCTTAATCAAAATAACAAAACGGATATATTGACTGAACCCGCTTGTTATACTGAGCTGGGGAACGTTGGTCCTGCTCCAACTTATAATTGTTATAAGACAGAGCAGGAAATTGGGGAATACCAGATTTCCCGTGCTGCCCAAACGAAGAAAAGTGCATGTTGATGCATCATCTTCGGGTGTGTTCATTACAGAGAACTGTTTCTCAGTATCCTTTACGTCCTGGGTATGTGATATCGGATCAGGATCCCGCATATGTAATCTGTTACATGGGCTACAGATAGGTAGAGAACTGAGAACGGGTGATAAGTTTCATGAGACAGAAAACGGTGCAAGTGTTGCAGCCAAGTCTGTTGGTCACTATCACCCTGTATTACCTGAATACATTGATTCTGAACGAATGTTATTAGATACCGAACTTGATATACAACATCATATCAGTTTCTTTATTAGTAAAGAAGTGATATAATTTTGTATTGTTGGATAATGTTTTGAACATTTCCTATATCAAGAGTTGATCGGTTCAGGCACGTTATCTAAAAGCATAGACGTTCTAAATCAAACTACAGTTCTTAGTATATAGAACACACACAAGAGGAAGAGTTCAGAAATGAATGAATCCTTCTTGAGGTATTGTAGACTAGGTCATATCAATACAACCCGACTGCCTGAAGTTACATATAGATGCATATTTAAATTAGTTTGAATTTACATCTTGTGAAACTTGCCAGTCATGTCACAAAGATAAAATGACCACATCTCTGTTTATTGGAAACAGAGAAAGAGTTAGTGAACTCTTGGGATTGATACATGCTGATGTATGAAAGTCCCCTGTCTACACATGCCAAGACCGGTTCTTTGTACTTTATTACATTCTCTGATAATCTCTCGAGATTCAGACATGTGTTCCTGTTGAAACATAAGTCCGAACCTTTTGAGATATTCACAGAATATAAGTTACAAGTAGAGAACCAAAATACGGGTATAAGTATTATATCCTTTGATGAGATCAAGGAGGAGAATACTTGAGCACGGGATTCCTGGATTATTCTAAAGGAGAATGAGATTCTCTCTCAGCATTACTCCTCCGTATACACCATAGCACGATGGTATATCGGGGCGGAGCAATAACACCCTATGTGATATGGTGCGCTCTATGATGAGTACTACTGAGTTTCCTATTTCCTTTAGGGAGTTATGCACTTGTGAAGTTGCATACCTATTGAATAGGGTTCGAATCAAATCAGTTGCCTACCACTTCATATGTGATATGGAAAGGGAAGAGCCCATATCTTAAGCTTGTTAAGATTTGGGGTTGTCCGGCCTATGTCTAAAAGCAAAATCCGGACAAGCTCGAGGCAAGGTCTGTTATGTAGAACTGGAAAGGTTCCAGCTATACAAACTGCAGCTGATGATTTGGTAGAACCAAAGGATTCAATAGTTTCCAACGAACCTCAGCCTCTCCGCCGATCTAGTAGGGTTCCTCACCCACCTGAGAGATACTTCGGTTTCTCTATGACAGTGGGAGCGAAGATTGCATCATGAGATGATGACCCAACTAGTTTCGAGCTGGCCATCAGGAGTGGGACTCTATAAGAATGGCTGGGTGCTTATCGATCTGAGATGGAATCCTTATACACCAACAAAGTATGGACTTTGGTTGCTTTATCTGAAGGGTTAAATCCCCATCAGGAGCAAGTATATCTTGAGAAGATTACTTGGTGTACATGGAAAAGTTGAGACTTTCAAAGCTAGACTTGTTAAAGGTTTGCATCATAGACCAGGTATGGATTATGTTGAAACCTTTTCTAAGGATCCATGCTTAAGTCCATCCAGATCCTACTTGCCACGGCTACATACCATGACTACGATATCTGGTGGTTGGGTGTCATGACTGCTTTTCTAAATGATGTTTTAGAAAAGGGCGTCTATAAGTACACAGCCAGAGGGCTTCGTAGACAGTGGGAGCAGCGGAAACGTGTGCAAGATGTTTTATATGATAAAACAGGCATCGCGGAGTTGAAACATCTGTTTTGATGTGGTAGTCAAGGAGTATGACTTCATCAAAATGGTAGATGAACCTTGTATATACGAAAAGGTAGTAGAGAGTATGGTGGTGATCCTCGTAGAGTACGTGGATGACATACTCTTGATAAGGAAGGAGTTTCTTATGCTACGCTCGGTCAATCTCCGCTTATCACAAGGATTCTCCATATAGGATCAAAGTGATACCTCCTAAATCCTGGGTTTTTGGATCTATGAGATAGATCTAATTGGATGTTAGGACACTCACTAGTTGTAGTGAGATGGTATCAATCGATCCTGGGGAGAATCACTGGAAAGGTTCCAGGCTGAGAAGGACGACTGAATGTCAGTCGCAGGCATTGTCTACACCCTCAGTGGAGGGACGGTATGTTGGAAGAGTTCCAAACTAGATACCGTGATATACTAGACGATTAAAGGCAAGATACATCGTTACCAAGGATGCTACCAAAGAGACAGTCTGGATATATATAAGTTCATAAGATGAACTTCGTTCCTACCATTGTGTGACAATGGAGTTGTGGCTTCAGCCAAGGAACTACCGTCCCATCAGAAATCCAGATATAATTCTTAGGCAGTATCACCTGATCATGGAGATGGTTGATCTCGAGGGAGATCGAGGTTAGGAGAGTAGACAATGAGGACGACAGCACGGATCCACTCACAAAGGCCTTTTTCCCAGTAGAGAGTTTTATGGGATGGTTGAGTATGGGATACTTCAACCGCAGCTAATTGTTGGGTATGCGATACCATAACAGATGGCCCTAGTGCAAGTGGGAGATTGTTAGTTATATGTATACCCTAGAGGCCATTACTGTACATACGATGTATATTGTAGTGGATACTAGGACATATATAGGGAGGACTTTCTTGCTCGACATGATAGTATGCTATCTAGTTGTACTTTATCTTAACATGTACTCAGATTGTCTCTATGTTACATGTTGAAAAGCCCTTAGGATATGTACTCGACTACTGGGACTATGATGAGATCATACCAGTGGGGCCACGGTAGTCGACGAGTACATCCTATAACTGTTCCTAGTCGAGGGTGTATCGAGACAGGGCATCGATACACCAGAGTAGACTAGCGTATACGCATCTTGACCCATATGATGGGCGATGGATGATCCCATATCCATCGGTGTTTGACATCAAGGATGGTGTACGGGTGCTCAGTGGAGAATGGGTACACTGGACGGACTCGCCGAGAACTCCCAGATGGTATTATACCATACGTCAGATGGCAGTTCTCCGGTGACACTGGTACAGAGTAGTCTGTTGACCCGAGATCGTCATAGAGTCTTGTGTGGTTCCCACTGTGCTTTGATTTCCATCATACCACGTCCAAGAGGGCGTGCAAAAAGGTGGCTTTTGGGTACAGTCCCGAATCACATGGAGGCAATGAGAGATAGGAGGGGATTCGTCTCTCCCGGTATAGGGAGTTGATGTTGTGCTGTGTTCGATTGGCTATAACCGGAAATCCCTGGCCAGGGTTGCTGAGATTTACTGGTAAGTGTTATCAGTAGTTTCTCGAACTGTTATAGACCTCATATCGACACGACTTATCGAGCTACTGGGGTCTGACGTTTACCACCCCTAGGCGAGATATGCGACATATCAGACGACGAGACCGGACTGTACGTGAGTGTTACTGATTGGATTCACAGGAGAAGTTACAGGCTTGCTTGTTGATCTTCTGAGCGCTCAATACCTGGGTGGCTGTTACGTTTAGCTGACCGCTTGCAGCTTGTGGGTGTTTGATATGATCATCACCTACTGCCGGCGTATTGACGATTCTTTAGAGTCCTACACAGAGGTTTCTTGGCTCAGGCAAAACGGAGTAGGAGCACATATGTGATATGTGCGGGACCGAGGATAATACGATATGAGATACCGTATTCTATTCTCGCGATATTTGATATCAGCCGGGTCATCGGATCAAGTGTTGATTCGATGAATCGGTACGGATAAATATTAGTCGGTTATATGCGATATAGCCGGATTGTCGAATCAAGTGTTGATTCGATAATTTAATGTATAATAATATATATGATATATTAAATTACATTAACTAATATTTGCTCACTAAAAGATTCTTTTTCTCACTCGGGTAATACATTGATATATATGCGATATATGTTAATTGTATTATTTTATTTTGTTACGATAAATATTATATATGTGATATATAATATTGTAACATGATATAATAACTAATGCAACTTGTTTAGTGGAGTTTAAACATGATTAGGGTTTGGATTAGGGTTAAGCTTTCTAGATGTTTCTAGAAGGTTTTCTATTTTGTTTTGGAAAAGATATTTTCAAGTGACTCATTCTTAACTCAACCCAAACCCTAACCCTTGGTCAATTCTCTACAATGGTTAAGTCAACCATGGTTGCATAATTCATCATTATCTCTTTTGCATTATTCATCACAAAAGGAATTCTATTATTGTTCATCTTCTTCCTTCATTCTTTCATGGAGAAAAAGCTTTCTAGATTTTTCAAAAGTGATGAATAAATATGAGAAAAAGATAAATAAAGAGAGCAAAAATCCTACTTCATCATCCTCATCTTCCCTTGCCATTTAGATGAGGGTGTTCACATCATTTCATGGGTGTTAGCTTGTGTTAAAGAAACTTCAAGGTAGATCATCTTAGTATCGAAGATCGGAAGCAAATGTTGCATCTTTCTCTTCGTGGAACTTCTCGAGAGTCCGGAACCCGATGATCGCAACGAAGGGACCACAACACGGAGCATATGAAGTGAAGGACCGGATCTACAAAGGTTGTAATCCCTCTCACTTAGTGTTAAAGTTGTTAACATGATAGTTTTCTCATAATCTCTAGTTTAAAGATCCGTATTCGGGTTGTTCGGCACGGCTAATTTTTTAATCGGGCATGGTTGATGCCTCGTAGACCCTTGTGCGCGTGCCCAGCAACCCAACAGTTGGCACCACACCTTGATCCTCGTCATAATACTCATTCTCATCTGACAGACATTCCAATGACAGAGAAAGAAAGGAAAGTCCGTCAGCGAGTTATACCCGGGTAGGACTGCCTCATAAGAAAGTAAAGGTATAGAAACGAGCAAGTATATATAAGTATGATGCATATGTGGAGATATGATGTATATGGGTATGAGGGTACGAGGTTGTATACAAATTAGATATGTTGACCGAGGTATTTGTGAATATGAGTAGGTTGTATGAGGTATATGAGTCAATCGGGTATTCAGTCTAAGAGTCAGATCAGGTTAAACAAGGTGTGTATTGATGAAATTGACTGGTGGACATACTCGTATCCTTAAGGTATCCCATAACTAGCAGGAAGCAGTATGAGCCGGCACTCATGCCTGGGGCGGCAATCAATGCGGTAGCTTGAACATCCCCGAAAGATTTCTCATGACTACGATGGAGCTTTGTCTAGCGTGAATATTACTCAAGTGCAAAGATATTTCCACCCTTCAGTTCCATAATAAACAAGTCTAAACTGGTAAAATATCCACATCCAAGATGCTGAATGATTCGCGTCTCATAAAGAAAGGTAGATAAGGTAACAAGTGGGTATAGCACATGATGTGAGTTTAGTGTTGAGTATCAATAGGTATCTACTAAGTATTGTAATCGTTTTAGTTTTTCAAATAAGGGTCCGGATACTCGCGATTATCCCTTTGTGGCCACGGAATAACAACTAGGGAAGTGAAATGTACCGTTTCACTTCCCGGGATCATGATCGAGTAGTAGGGGAATCCGAATTTCGTATCTCCTTACCTAATCAAACTACCCATCCCCATTATTCAGTATAAACTTTTGACGAATTAGAGTTAGTGCGTATACATTTAGGCATAGAATTTACACATTGTATGTCATCCACATATTGGATCATTCGCCCTTAAGTAGGGTTAGTATTCGCCCGAATATCGGGTTAGTAGTTGTCCACACATTGGACCATTCACCCCCAAACTAGGGTTAGTATTCGCCTGAATATCAGGTTAGTAGTCGTCCACATATTGGACTGTTCACCCTGCCTGCAGGGATCCTCATATATAAGTATTCAATACCTAGGTCTGCGCATTCTAACTCTAACCGTATCATGTGTCATGTATGTCATAAACTTGTAATCAAACAGTTGATCTCATTTAATATGGCTTTCCACAACCACCCATTTTATCTTGTTATCTTTTAAAGTTTGTAAGGTGCTTCATATCTTTTTATAAAATGCTAAGTTAATAAAATATGATAACGTTTAATGATATTATTGTTTATAAAAAAATCACGATATTTGGAAAATTTATCATTTTGGAAACCCATAGTGTTTTACTGAGAAATTGTCCTTTTAATAAAAGGTTAGGGTATTTATTTGAAAATTTTCTTTTAATAAAGTTTTAGATAATCTTTAGAAAAATATCGTTATAAAGGTTATGGTTTTTGTTGGAAATAGCCTTTTATTAAAGGTCAAGCTATTTAAATGAAATTATCTCTTTTTAGTATGGATTGAGGTATTTTATTGTAAATAATAATTTTATGAAATTATAGTGTTTTAAGTTTGAGGTAATGTTTTAGAAAATACGTCCGTGTTGGCAATCGCTGCACATGGGCGGCAGGATTTGTGTCATTTTTAGGGACGATTGCCTATCAACCACGAGGTATTTACGTAAAACATTACCCTATTATTAAGGTATTATATTAGAGGTGCTATTCTACAAGAACAACTCCGCGTTGACAATCGATGCACATGGGCGGCAGGATTTGTGTCCTTTTCAGGGACGATTGTCTACTAACCACGGGGTGATTCAGGTAAAACATTTTCCTATTATTAGGGTGTCTTATTAAACGTTAATTAACACGCTAAGAAAAATTAATATAAAAATATCCTTTCGAGTGAAAGGGGCTAAGTTGGAAAAACCATATACCGTTATTTAGATTTAGTATTACCCTCTTCAAAAAAGTAAAGAGATTTAAAAAAACTAAAGTAGTTGGTGGATAAAACTGTAAGTAAAAATATATAGTTTTAGTGTCTAAAACATTTATTCCAAATATCTTATCTCATATGGGTATTTTAAACATATACGACATTTTAATAAAATAAGGGTATTTTGTAGAAGTAACCCATTTCGAGATCATATTGGTAACATGGGTACGTGGGTGTGCAAAAAGGATGGTTCGATGCCCTATGAGCTATAACTTTAAGCATAGCATATTCCATGTAGGGTGAGGGTGCAATATTCACGCATATATATAGAAGTAATTAATTAAACCATTTTAAACATGGGGTCCAATTCTTAGAGCTACTAAATAGCATGCAGAAATATTTTTATATTATTTTAATATGGGGTTGATGATTAGAAGTTGAAACTAAGATCATTGAAAGAAGGAAGACGACAGATGAGTGGAGAGAGGCGAATCCTACCTTTTGTTAGAGTTGGATGCCGATGGGTCGAAAATGTAGGCTCGTACTAAATCCTCAGTACCTCCGCGCTCGGATTTTTCCTTGACGATTGGGTGGAACTATAGCCTCGGCGTCATCGATACGAAGGCATGGGTATTTTTTTCCAGAATTTTTGGAGTTCTTATGTGTGAGAAATCAGTGTTTGAAGGTCTCTATTTATAGAGTCTTTTCCCCCAACCATAAAATCCAAAATCTGTTAAAATCCCTACAAAATCTGCACTCAATCATTTGCCCAATCATCAGCTGATGATTGCGCCGCCACCAGCCTCATCTAAGCCGTTGGATCAAGATCCAACGGCCGAGATCCCGCCGCACATCCACGCCACGCGTCCGCGTGTGGAAACCACGCGTTTTCGTATGGTCCCCACCACGTGGGCGCCGCTGGTGATTCTGGGCCGTTGGATCTTATATCCAACGGTCCAGGATCAAGGGGATTTAATTTTTTTTATAAAAAATACTAAACTGTTTATTATTTAAAAATTGAATTTGGTTTTAAAAAAATTGTTAAAAATATTGTAAAATACGGGAAAAATATGAGAAAATTCCAGAAAATATATTTTATTGTTATCTTCAGTTTAAAAATTATTTTGGGCAAAAACTAAATTATTTTCCTATATCTATGGTATTCGTTAGTTATCGAAATAAATAAAATTCTACTTTATTCTCGAAAATATTTTAATTACGAAAATAATTATTTTAATTTATAATAAAATATGTAAATCATTGTTAGGGCATTATAAAAATTATTTTAAGCCCAGAAAAATGTAAATAGCTTTTAGAAAATTTGAACTCTTTACTAACGTTACTTTGAAAAATAAAATCGTTAAAATAAAATATTTTTCTATCAATGAAACACGTAATAAATAATTGGTACTAATTAAAAGACCTTTTTATTGGGTATTAGAAAACATGGTCATTATAGATTCGTCTCTCCCGGTATTGGGAGTTGATAACGCGATGTGTACGGCTGGCCAATACACAAAGTCTTTCGCTGGGGCAAGTGAGATTTACTGGTGGGTACACCGGTAGTTTCTCAGAGTGTATTGAGCTCCACACCGACATGACTTATTGCGCTATTAGGGGTCTGATGTTTACTGCCCCCTAGGCCTGATATGTGATACTCTTAGACGAACAGACCGGACTGTATGGAGAATGTCGCCTATAGGCTCAGTAGGGTTTTCGGACGAGTTATCGTGTCGATCTTCCCTTCGAAAGATACCTGGGTAGCCGTTACGTACAGCTAGTGCCACTGACGTGATTGTGGTTAAACCTACTACCAGCGTATTGTCGAGTTTTTAGAGTCCCACACAGAGGGTTTTCCAGTTCGGACGGTGTAGTTTGCGTATGATTTTACGCAGGGGTGTTCGATTGAACACATGCATTTATGCACGTGCTTTAATCGGACGGTTTAGTAGTACTAGCAGATTTGAAAGATAGCCAGTTTTGATGCTAGTATTATATTGCTCTCTTTTGGATATTTGTATTTTAACACGAATACGGTATTTATACGAATACATGTATTTGTATAAATACGGGTATTTGTGCTTTAATATAAATACATGTATTTATTTCTAAATATGAATACGCGTATTTTGTATTTTTGGTACAAATACGGTATTCTTATTTTGGTAGAAATACGATATACGTATTTATTATAAATACAGGTTTTTGGTATACTTGATTATATACATACTAGTATTTGTATGTGTATGTATATCATGGTGAGGTGGCTACACACACACTCTGTCTCTCTTCTCTCCACCATTTAACTAGGAAGTGTGTGGGATTATGACTCACCTCAGTGAGTCACCAAGCCCACCCATTCTTTTGTTTGAGGTGAGAAGAGATAAGATGCGAGAGTGTGAGATATTTTTGTGAGCATGGTTGTTCTTTTCACTTGGAGAAAATTCTTTAGTTGCTAGCTATCTTCATCTTCTTCCTCAATCCTTTCTCTTGAGTTGTGAGGATTAGAAGATAGCATTTAGTTTCACAAACTATACCAATCTAAGCATTTTGTCTTAGCAAGACTTGATCTTTAGTAGTTTCGGACGAAGCTATCGCTTGAATCGGTATCCTCGGGTGGATCGTCTTTGACATGGAAGATCGGCTTCGAGAGCTCGTTCCATCAACCCAAAATCAACTTTCAAGACCCGAAGGACCGTTTATAAACGCTATAATTTCAACCGAGTAGTTAAAAATCTAGTTAGGGTTTGTTTAGTATAGTGTTTGAACTTGTATTCTGGAAATTTCAGTGTATTGTACTCAAATTTTAAAGTTTTTGATTCCGCATAACCATAGTTGACACGACAAGGAGCGCATATACACTTCCACTGGTATTAGAGCTTACCCAAACACTTAACTAACTGAATAGACAAAGTTTAAAGTTTTGAAATCGAAACAACTCTGAAACGATAAAACCTAGATCCAAGTTTCTGTCAATTTTACAAATGCTTTTAATTTTTTTTAAACAAGTGCAGAATGCTCCTCATAAAGTAACTAGAACACCTAAGAAAAATGAGGCACTAACTCCAAGACAAAACCGCCGGAATTGGCCTTTTTCCCTCCATGGCCAGTTTTTCTTGGGAGTTGGGTTTCGTGTTTCTTGTGGTGTTTTGGACTCTTGGATTTAGGATTTATGGTACTGTTTGATTTTGTCCAGATTTCATCTAATGTTATCTTTGTGCTTGGGCAATACGGAGTGTTTCTAAATCGAAATTTTAACATCGTTTATTCGCTTTAAGTTTGAATATGTGTTTCGAAACATCGACTGATTGCTATACGTCAATTAGTTGGGGTTGCACATATCTAGTATCTTGTGTTTGCGGTTTGTGGATATGAAATATTAGATTGTCGTGATTGAATAGCCGGGGGGATATGAGAAAAGTGTTCTTTTCTTTCATTCATGTAATTTGTAATGTGATGTAATATTCTTTTGAGGGGCACATCTGGGTTGAGGTTGTAGCCACCATTGTATTATTTCATTTACTTTTTCTTGCACCTAGGATAGACCCAAGGTGGGGTGCACAAACTACCGGGTTCTTGAAGTGTCGAGTGGCTTGCTCATCTCATTGAGGGAGCTTGCTTCACTTCGGGGATTTGGCGGGTAGTTTGCCACACCCGTAGGGGTCTAGGGGTGAGGGTTTAGCTATTCATCATGACTGTGGAATCCGTTTTTCGTTATAAGCTTAAACGAAACACGGAAATCTTAGTATGTCCAATATATTCATCTGTGTTACTTGTGCTGTGATCTGTGATCTGGAATGGCTATTATTGCGTGAGAAGAATAGCTATATATATATAGATTATATATAATAAACGTTACTTATGCTTTGCACCTGCGCTAGCCCTGCCCCCGCTCTGCCGTTAGTTAAGTAACCTAACGGTGCATGACGGGGTCCCGTGGCAAATGCGGATGGCATAAGCATGTGTTCTATTTTCGTTTCTTTCTGCAATGATAGGGTTAAATGATGGGACAACATTAATATTGTTTAATGCAAAGAAAACAAACCAAAGCTAAATCGTTGGAACAATTTCAAAACCACTCGATTTTATTTAAAAATAACTTTTAAACGCGGAGCCTAAACCACTCCTTTTAAAAGCTATCATGGTTCTTTCGACTATATCAAGTTCATTATGTTCACGATTTTTGCCAAAACCAGCCGTAGCCCTCCATCATTTCAGATGGGTATTCAGTAGTATTCAAGCTATGTATTTTGATCTTCGCCTAGGCATAGTGATTGGTAGCTGCTGGGTATTCATCTGTAGTATAGATAGATGCGTTAATCTGGGACAGGCGTACAACTATTTTGGCCTTCATCAAGAGTTTGTGAGAACGAGTTTAGATTAAGCTGGACAATGACAGGTAGAACTTGACTTGCGTCTTATGATATTTTGGCCTTCGTCAAGGTCATAAACGACTGGGGCAAAAATCCACATCGGGAGTTTCAAAGGAAAAGAAAACTTGCTAGTTTTGCATACTATCTGGAGTGTGATGATTTAATTAAGGAACTTTATGAAAGCGTTGTCAAACCTCACTCGAAGTACCGACACTAGCCTGGCCGAAAGGTTAAGCAAGAATTGTAGGGTGCGATTAATCTCGACTAATTATTCTTTTATGGTTTGAAAGAGGATTTGAGGAAACAGTAGGAGCTATCCTGTTTAGTTAAAGTAATAACCAATCTAAACTTGTAAGAGTATCATACCGAGTGTTTCTTTTTTCCCTCCTAATTGCAGCGACCAAGATGACCGAGCTTAAGTTATTACTAGATAAAAATATATTGATGGGGCCAAATTATAAAGATTGGCTAAGAAATGTTCAGATGGCCATTACCTATGACAAGTTGGGCTACCTCCTTACTACTAAAGTCCCCGCCATCCCAGGTCCATATTCCACCGTCGCGGATATTGAAATCCGTAAGACATGGGAAATAGACTGTGCGAAAGCCAAATGCCTCGTGCTGGCCTCAATGGATAATGAACACCATAGGCGGCACGAGAAGATGGACTTAGTTTCCATCTTCCTCCATACCAAAGATTTATATGGAGAGTAATCTCATATTGCAAGATACGAGACCTCGAAGAAATTATTTCAGGCGAGGTTGGCTATCGGGTCATCTATAGGGGACCACGTCCTTAAGATGATTAGCTATATTGAAGAGCTCGCGGACCTAGGGACCACATTGGAGAACGAGTTGTATATGGACTTGTTCTACAGTCCCTCCCCTCTATCTATGCCCAGTTTATATTGAATTTCAATATTCAAGAGAAGGAAGTTACACTTCCAGAACTCCTTAACATGTTAAGGAGTGCAGAGGGCACCGTAAAGAAAACCAGGGAGAGACCCGCTCTGCTTATTGGGGAATCTTCTTTTTCTAGATCCAAGGAGAAAGCCAAGGGGAAGAAGAAGGCCCCCACCAAGCCGAAAGGTGGTGTCAGTAAGGTACAGGGAAATGGCAAAGTAAAAGTTTTGGGGCCGACGGTAGGGAAAGATGAATGTTTCTATTTTTACAATAAAGGACATTGGAAGAAGAACTGCGAGGCTTGGAAAGCCAAGAACCAGGATTTGAAGCAAGTTGTGGTTTCAGCTTTAGGTGTGTTTATGATTGAAAACTGTTTGTCAATCAACTCTACTTTCTGGGTATTGGATACCAATTCAGGATCTCATATCTGTAATTTGTTGCAGGCACTGAGAAGCCGTAGAGTTATAAAGGCAGGTGATATGACCCTCAGGGTTGCTAACGGAGCAAGCGTGGATGCTGTTTCCGTAGGGGAATATCACATAGGGTTGACAAGTGGACACATTTTGGTTTTACGTAACTGTTTTTGTGTATCTAGTTTGACATGTAATATCGTCTCTGTATCTTTACTATCTAAAGAAGGTTATGATTTTACATTTGTAAGCGATATTGTAAACATTCACCTTAATCATTGTTTGATTGGGTCAGGTACACTAGACAACGGTATATACGTATTAAATCAACACCAGGTTTTCAATGTCCAGAACACACTCAAAAGAAAGTCTCCAGAATTAAATCAAACTTTCTTATGGCATTGTAGACTAGGTTACATCAATGAAACACGGCTGATGAAATTACATAGAGAGGAATATTTTGATCCGTTTGAATATCTGTCTTATGCAACTTTTCAATCATGTCTCAAAAGGAAAGATGACAAAGATTCCGTTCACTGGATACGGAGTAAGAGCCACTGAGCTCTTATGACTCATACACAGCGACGTGTGCGGCAATGTCTACACATGCAAGAAGTGGTTATTCCTACTTCATTACTTTTAGGGATGATTTCTCAAGTTATGGACATGTATTCTTGATGAAATATAAATCCGAGGCCTTTGAGAAATTTCAAGAATACAAGAATGAAGTGGAAAAACAAATAGGAAAAAGTATTAAGATACTTCGATCAGATCAAGACGGTGAATACTTAAGTGCCGAGTTCCTGGACTATTTAAAAGAGAATAGAATTCTCTCTCAGTTTACTCCTCCATACACACCTCAACACAACGGTGTATCGGAAAGGCGAAACCGCACCTTATTGGATATGGTACGTTCTATGATGAGTAATGCTCAGTTACCGCGATCCTTCTGGGGTTATGAACTAGAATCTGCTGCATATCTTTTGAACAAAATTCCTACTAAGTCGGTGCTTACCACACCATATGAAATGTGGAGTGGGAAGAAACCCTATCTTAACTATTTTAAAATATGGGGATGTCCAGTTTTTGTCAAAAAGCAGCATGTGGACAATCTCGAGGCGCAATCAGTACTTTGTAAGTTTGTGGGATACCCAAAGAACTCCACGGGGTATCTTTTCTGTTACGTAGAGAAACAAAAGGGTTTTGTTTCTCGGCATGCCTACTTTCTGGAGACTCAATTTCTTGAAAAAGAAATAAGTAGGAGCACAATAGAACTGGAAGAAATTCCAAAACCACAAACTATTACTAAAATCATGGTGGAACCAGAAGTTTCAAAAGAACCGGACGTCCCTGCGCCACTCCGCAGATCGAGTAGGCGGTCTCATCCGCCTGAGAGATACTAAAGTTTTCTTTTAGATGGGGATAGAAACGATTGCATCATCAATGATGATAAGCCAACTAGTTTCTAGCATGCCATTACGAGAAGAGACTCGGTAAAATAGCTGGATACAATGCGGACCGAAATGGAATCCATGTATACCAACAAAGTTTGGAATTTGGACATTGCACCTCAAGGAATAAAACCCGCAGGCTGCAAATTGATCTTCAGAAAGAAGATTGGTGCAGATTGACAGGTTGAAACCTATAAGGCTAGACTTGTAGAAAAAGGTTTTCGTTAAAGACTTGGTTTGGATTATGATGAAACCTTTTCTCCAGTGGCTATGCTTAAATCCATTCGGATCCTACTTGCCATTACTGTCTTCCATGATTATGAAATTTGGCAGATGGACGTAAAGACCGCTTTTCAGAATTGAAATTTGGAAGAGTGTGTTTATATGGATCAGCTAGAGGGTTTCATATAGAGTGGGAGCAGTGGAAAGGTGTGCATATTGTTTAAATCCGTTTATGGATTAAAGCAGGCATCACGAAGTTGGAACATCTGCTTTGATGAGATGGTCAAAGAATTTGAGTTTATCAAAAATCCATATGAACCGTGTATTTATAGTAAGATTGTAGCGAGAACTGTGGTATTCCTCGTCTTGTACATGAATGACATTCTCCTGTTAGGAAATGACATTCCTATGCTACAATCAGTCAAAGGATACTTGTCACAGAAGTTCTCCATGAAAGACCTGGGTGATGCCTCATACATTCTGAGGATCCAGATCTATCGTGATAGATCTAAGAGGATGTTGGGACTTTCACAATCTAGGTACATTGAAACCATACTGAAAAGATTCAGTATGGAATATTCCAAGCGCGATAATCTACTCACTTGTCATGGGATCACCTTCTCCAAAGAGATGTCGCCCAAGACTTATTTGGAAAGGGATCGCATGAGTATTATACTCTATACTTCTGCGGTAGGATCTATAATGTATGTGATATTGTGTACAAGACCAATGTTGCTTATGTACTAAGCGTGGTAAGCAGGTATCAGTTAAACCCTGGGGGGAAGCACTGGATAGCAGTAAAGAACATTCTCAAGTACTTGAGAAGGCTAAGGAGATGTTCTTATTGTACGGCAGTAAAGATCTCCAAATCGAGGCATTCGATGACTCCAGCTTCCAGAGTGGTAAGGATAACTCTAGATCCATATCGGGTTCTTTCTTCACCCTCAATGGAGGGACGGTCTGTTGGAAGAGCTCCAAACAGGATACCGTTGCTGACTCAACGATGGATGCAGAGTATATCGCTGCATGTGAAGCCGCGAAAGAAGCAATCTGGATGAAGAAGTTCATAATAGAACTTCAGGTGGTTCCGTCCATTGTTGACCCAATACCTTTGTATTGTGACAACAATGGGGCTATAGCTTTAGCAAAAGAACCAAGGTCCCATCAAAGGTCCAGACATATCTTGAGGCGGTATCACCTGATCAGGGAGATCGTGGATCGCCGGGAGATCGAGGTGCGGAGAGTGGACACGGAGAACAACACTGCAGATCCACTCACAAAGGCCATCCATCAGACGCAGTTCGAGAGGCTATTTGAGATATTAGGTCTGCGATATGACAATACATGGCCTTAATGCAAGTGAGAGATTGTTAATGATATATGCCCTAGTGGCCATTATTGTATAGTACTGGAGTGTATATTACATTTTTGAAGCTTGGAATATATGCAGATATAATAACAGTCTGGCTCAACATGATAGTAAGCTATCTGGTTTGAGTCTATCTTAACATATGTATATGTTTCTTTTAACATATTGCTAATATATGTTGATAGTGCCTTTAGGATCTTTGCTTGACTACCAGCGTTATGATGGCAGTCACACTGGTGGGAGCTGGGTAGTCTATACGCACATCCTTAAACTTGTCCCTAATCGAAGGATTATAGAGACATGTCATCGATACTCCAGAGTAGACTAGTGTATACGCTTCTAAACCCGTTAGGAGAGCTGGACTGTCCTGCAGCCATTGGTATACGGTACCAAAGATAGTATACATGTGCTCATTGGGTTATGAGTTACACCGGACGGACTCGCTGGGAACTGCTGGTTTGTATTATACCTATCGTCAGTTAGCAGTTCCCCGGTGATATGAGTACAGGTTAGTCCGTTGACTTGACATCACTATTCGTCTCGAGTGTGTTCCCATTGTACTTAGATTACTACCCTACCACGACTCAAATGAGTCGTGCAAACAGATAGTAGTTGGATGCAGTCCCGAAGCACTTGGAGGCAGTAGGGGATAGAAGGGATCCGTCTCTCCCGGTATTGGGCATTGATATTGCGCTGTGTACGACTGGCCAATATACAAAGTCCTAGGCCAGGGCAAGTGAGATTTACTGGTGGGTACACCAGTAGTTTCTCAGGGTGTATTGGGCTCCACACCGACACGACTTATTGCTCTATTAGGGGTCTGATGTTTACCACCCCCTAGGCCCGATATGCGATACTCTCAGACAAACAAACCGGATTGTACGGAGAATGTCGCGTATAGTCTCAGTAGGGTTTTCGGACGAGTTATCATGTCGATCTTCCTTTCGACAAATACCTGGATAGCCGTTACATACAGCTAGTGCCACTGACGTGTGTTCAGTCGAAAATATCGCACTTTTGATATGACATTTTCCTTACTTTTCTTAAATATCTAAAGGTGTTTATTATAAATATGACACATATGAGGGTTTATCTGTAAAAATACTATTTACCATATGTTTATATATTATAATTAAGATTATGAAGGAAAATGTATGCATATAATATTTATATAATATTTTGATAATTTAAATATGCATATCATATCAAATATCCTTAATCAATATTCTTAAAATATAATATCATATCAAATGGTTAGGATAATATCTCAAAAATATCAAATATTACTAATATTATTCATTGAGATATGGTGCAAGCTTTAGCTCAGGTCAGAAGATCGGGATATCGAGATGTCGGGAATCAAAAATCTGCCAATGAAATTCAGTAAAATCGTAGAATCAATACTGGCAGAGACTCAAGAAATATTTCCAAAATCCAGATATCTAGAAGATCACTACGTATCAACATGAAGGCACAGCAGAAAACCCAAACCCTGATCCCACCATATCGCGGCGGATCCACGGCCAAATGCAAGGATTTGCGGCGGTTGGGCGGCGGAGTTATGGCCGTTGGATGAGAAATTCTGGTGATAGGATCTTAACAGTAAATCACCATATTGGGGAACTAGGGTTTCTGCTTCCATGGCTATATAAAGGACCGAGGGGTAAAGTTAGAGATCATCAACCTTTTACACGAAGTAAATCACCGTCAAAGAACATGTGATCCAAGACAGGTCCGCGATTCGACGTGATAAGGCGACGCGAGATTCGACGGAGCATCTACTTCCTACAAGGCAGAGATCGAGAGCAACTTCTTCTTTCTCTTGTAATCTAAACTTGAAGGATTTGTACTTGTGAAGTTGATTAATAAAGGTAGATCATTAGATTAATTAGTTTGCATTTATTTATATTATGAATTCATTCTCTATCCGTTCTTCTTCTATCTCCATCATGCGCGAGTAATTCTCCGCTTGATAGGGTTCGCAGGATTATGGTAGATCAATGGAAGATGAAATTTTTTTAACTTCTTTTAAATCTTATGAAATTTACAAACTTTAGAAAAATAAATGTTAAAATCCTAATCAGGCGCGCTATCAATTTATTGATAGTCTTGACTGCAATTTGAGATTAAATTAATATTTGTTTTGTTAAAAACTAGACATGAATAGAGATCAATGAAAAGACAATGGTCAATGGTATGGAAACCCTAGTTTCTTCCAAAGAATCATAATCCTCATTCATCACTATTTTTAAATCTATCAATAGATAAAAACAGTCATCTTTATTAGTCATCCATGACTACTAAATCCTAACGAACTCTACAAGCCCTCTTCTTATAAAATCTACATCCGTATTTAAATGAGATTTATATTCTGCATCCGTATTTAATATAGATCTAGAATCTATAACTATTCTTCACCATTATCTATTCTCCTTTCTCTTTTCTAATCAACATGTCTATAGTAAGATTGAAAGATTCCACATATCCTTGAGGATGACTCGTACTCATTTCGGCTAGCTACACGCGACACCACTATTGATTGCGGTTACTACACACTCTAAAATAGAATCAATCAATGTGCTTGTGGTTAAACCCACCGCCAACGTATTGTTGAGTATTTAGAGTCCCACACAGAGGGTTTCCCGGTTCGGACGAAACGGTGTAGTTTGCATATGGTTTTATGCAGGGGTGTTCGATTGAACACGTGCATTTATGCACGTACTTTAATCAGACGGTTTAGTAGTACTAGCAGGTTTGAAATATAGCCAGTTTTGATGCTAGTATTATATTGCTCTCTTTTGGGTATGTCACGACCCGAAGGTACGGAACGCGACTGACACTTGAATTACGAAACGTCTAGAGACGTAACGTAATTTAAGTAAGCCAAAACCCAGAAATCTAAACCATTTAAAATAAAGAGTGAAGGAATACTTATTTAAAATTTAACAAATAAATTCACTTGAAAGTCGTAGTAAGCATTTTTAAAAGCATCAAGTCTTTCCCAAAAATTTTGGCAGAGTTTCCTTTGTAAATACTGGCCCCAAACGGGTACAAACATGGATATATATAAGTAATGAATAAAGGCATCCCCAAGCAGGAGCTGGCTCTTCACCAATTGGCGGAAACAGCCACTCAAGTAATATAATATACAACGCCGAAAGACGAGAATCAAAACTCAGAAAGGAAACCAACATTCTCAAAAAAACAGAGAAGAACCATAATAATACAAGCGCGCGACTCTAAGGTCGAAAGAATAAACAACTGGTTTTCTAAGTCTATAAAATAATACAAGTCTGGTTGATGGAGTTTACTAGATACAACTGAAATAAATAAAGTACAACGGTGGTCATGATGCAAGTGAACCCACCTACCCAAGCAATCACCCGGAAGGAAGTAGTGTGCCAGCAAGCCGCAACGAAACCTGTACGGCCAAACCTGCAAGAAACTGTAGCACAACGGGGGTGAGTTGCCAACTCATGAGTAGAAAACATCATCGAGAAGAAATCGCATGTATGACTCTCTCCTAGGTCATACAATAAAATACACAATACTACAACAAGGGTAACAACATATCATAAGTGTGATATCAAGTACTCGTGTCTGTGTTAAGAGTAATAATATATTGATGCGTGACATGTACTAATACATCATCCAACGTGTGTCCAGCAGCGACACATAAATCATGATAAAATCCGAGTGCCCAACACCGACACTCAAAACATCTGAAAAGTCCGTGTCCGACAGCGACACATAATACTCAAATCTCGGACTCCGTCAGTCCGGATTAGCCCATGGGCTCTGTCAGTCCGGATCAGCACATCACATCAAACCTCTTGATTACGTCAGTATCCTCCAGATATTCTCCGTGCCCGACATCACCGGTAGGTAGTCCGCCCCTGCCGGGCTCATCGTCATCCCCACAAAAACACTCTCGCCCCGGGGTACCATATCGGGTCTACCATATACCCGAAATGGTTCATTCTACTCCTCGAATCGGGTCTCGAAAACCAACAGGAATCAGGAAAACTCATGGTGGACGACACATACATCATATCACGAGAAAACCGCAACTTGCATTTTAAAATGATAATGAGTTTATAAAATCCCTGCTGTTTTCCCCAAATCCAGAAACCTCATAGAAAATCCGAAATCCCAAAATCAAGAGTCAATAAACAGTGAATACCGACATAAAGCCCCACGATATTGCATAGCAGAATGAATGTATAAATGTATGAAGTATCTAAGTAAGAAATGTAATATCTAAACTAGCATGTGAAAGCAAGCGTACTAGTACTATGTTGAAACTGGCCGCTGGCAATTATACCAATGAAGTAATGCTATCTAATGTGTACGTGACATGGAAATTACCGATGATGATGTGTGTGAGCCGGCAAGCAAGTGTACGTGGAGCATACGCATTATCGGTAATGGTGCTGGTGTCCCGACAACATGGGTTCATAATAACAAAGAAAATACATGTATAAGCATGTAATGCGATGAGAACAACATGAATATACGGAAAAGATGTAATAACTGCAACATTGAAGAATATACATTTCTATATACGAGTCATACAGTTTTTGTGTTTGAAATAACACGAATCGTGGTTTTAGAAAAAATAGGGGCTACGGGGTATTTGAGAAAATATACTTCTTTTAGAGAAATCTGTAGTATCCCTCGGCCAGTCTTTAAAAATACTCACGATTCGTTAGTTTTGAAAATAAGTAAGACTCGAGCCCAGTCGAAAGGGTAAGGAAATCACCTAAAGTCCGAGTCGATATATCTAGTAGTCGGCGATCCCGCCTCAATAGCGTCACGTATGGTAAAATACATAGTACGGCAATCTCGAGTCAAGAGTGCAGATCAATCATCATATCTATACCTCGTACGGTAAACTACATCGTAATGGCATCCCAAAATCGGGGTACGGGTCAAATATAACATATACCTCATTATTCATATGGTATCATTATCGTAAAATCATGAATTAGGGGTACCGTTCTAAAGTCTAGTACATTCCAATACTATCAAACATATATCCTCGTGTGTATGAAAACACATCGCCCATCGGTCCACTATAATATCATGTCTATATCATATCACGACCCAATCATATATCACAATCTTACGGCATCATGCCCGATCATATCGGCCCATCTCCAAGTATCATATTCTGGGCTCAACATCCGTGTATACGTGTATACACACACGCGTGCGCGCATCAACACACTCACACTCACACACACACACATACATATAAACATATACACCCAAACATATCACGTGTGTGCATGTGTGTGTGTGTCAACCTTTACTCTAGGGTTTCGCAACTAAGAAACTAAACTAAAAGCACTTTCTTGCTAAGTATTCACGTCTCACAATAACATATATGTATATATATAATATTCACATCCTACCATACGAAAGTGCGGGGGGTGCTATACGCCATCCACCCTACTTCCCCCGTAGATATACATCTACTCACCTTGATCCTTACTTGCCAAAGTCGATGACGTCACGCTATTCCTTGTTGTTAAAAGTCCACATGAGGCTGCCTACATATATAAACACATAGTATTGTAAGAAATCACGCACGAAAACCAAAACGGCACACAAATCACACATAGGTTAAAACCTATGGTCTACAGATGCTAGAATAACCAAACAACTCTTGATATCGACGTACAAACGTCAAGTGACCGAGACAAAACACAATATCAAAAGTTCAAGTCATTAAAAGTCACAAAACAAAACAACAACCCGAGAAAAATGGTTCCAGATTTATTCTCAGGCAAAATTAGGCTAAACAAGCAATTACAGAGGCCAGATTTCGAAGCAACTGAGCTACAGACCCAACCTTGACACCATTACCCAAAATTTTCCCGGCGACATCTACCCAAAATCCGGCCTGGCCGGCCTTAACTGCTTGGATTGGGTTCGTCTTCTCAGGGTGGTCTTCTAGTGTTTAATCTAGATCAAAAGAGTTGCTAGTTTTTCCCATAAGCGTCTCAGGTCACTCCAGATTTCCTGTGGGCATAAAATATTCACAAAACCGACATTTGAAACATCTAATTCAAGTTTCATGGTCTAGGCTCTGGTTTGAGCTAGGTTTTTAAAACTAAAGGGGGTTGTAGTCACCAATTACACTCAATTGCACTATCACAACTCAAGAATCCCCTAAACTTCATCTTGGAAGTTTCCAAGGTCACTAAATCAATTCTAAACTAAAATAGAAGCTAAATAAAATCAATTACTACACTAATGGTGAAAAAAATACCTCATTTGGCAACTCAAGAATTTTCTTGAGTTGCCCCAAGTGCTCAAAATCTCAACTTGCTTAGTCCATCATACTTATAGTGAGCCTCTGCACAATTTTAATGAAGGGAAAACAAGGTTTTGATGTGGATTTGGGGGTGTTGTGAGGAGGCAGAGGAGGTGGAGGGAGAAGGCATCCATGGAGAGAGAAGGAGGAGAAAATAAAGTGAAGAACAATGAGCCAAGGTCAAAGAGACCCCTCACCCTCTCTCTTGCCCATACCTCCTTACCATGCCACACATTATTTATTCTTTTCTTTTTCCTTTTTCAATTAAAACCAAAAACCCATATACATAAAAGAAAAACAAGGATGCCATGGTTCGTAGAATGATAAAAAAATATGTTTTGAAACATGACATGGTGCATGTCATATGCCTAACTAAGCTTAATGCATAATTAGTAGATATTAATCAAGTTTAGACACAAACTTGTATACAATTAATTGTATAAAAATTATAAAGTGTCTAAATCATATAATATTCTTTCAAAATCAACATTCAAATGTAATTTTCCAATATTTTCCAACCTATCGGTATATAATTATACCCTTTCATCAAAACAAATTATCATGTTTTTATACTATTTAAGAAATTAATTATTTTATTTATTTAAATTTCCAAAATAATATTTTATTTTTCTGAAATGTTACGGGGTATTTGTATTTTAACGCGAATACGGTATTTATACGAATACGTGTATTTGTATAAATACGGGTGTTTGTGCTTTGATACAAATACATGTATTTCTTTTAAAATATGAATATGCGTATTTCGTATTTTCGATACAAATACGGTATTCGTATTTTGGTAGAAATACGGTATACGTATTTATTATAAATACGGGTTTTTGGTATACTTGATTATATACATACTAGTATTTGTATGTGTATATATATCATGGTAAGGTGGCTATACACACTCTCTTCTCTTCACCATTTATCATTGAAGTGTGTGGGATTGTGACTCACCCTAGTGAGTCACCAAGCCCACCCACTCTTTTGTTTGAGATGAGAAAATATAAGATGAGAGAGTGAGAGATATTTTTGTGAGCATGGTTGTTCTTTTCACTTGGAGAAAATTCTTTAGTTGCTAGCCATCTTCATCTTCTTCCTCAATTCTCTCTTGTGCTGTGAGGATTAAAAGAGAGCATTTAGTTTCACAAACTACACCAATCTAAGCATTTTGTCTTAGCAAAGCTTGATCTTTAGTAGTTTCGGACGAAGTTATTGCTTGAATCGGCATTCTCGGATAGATCGTCTTTAACACAGAAGATCGGGTTCGAGAGCTCGTTCCATCAACCCAAGGAGCTTGAGGAGTCAAGTTTCAAGACCCGAAGGACCGTTTACAAAGATTATAATTTCAACCGAGTAGTTAAAACTCTAGTTAGTGTTTGGGTTTGTATCCTGAAAATTTCAGTGTTTGTGCTCGAGTTTTAAAGTTTTTTATTCCGCATAGCCGTAGTTGACACGGCAAGGAGCACATATACACTTACACTTACACTTATAAATTTAGGTGGAGCCTACGGGCAAATACTAACTATGAGAGGAAGAGAAAGATACTGAAGCACAGGGAGAATAGCGGAAAAACCCCTATAAATTAATAATAATTAAGTACCTACATGTTGTGTCAGAAAATAATTTACTATTCTGAGTGTGGATAACTTGAAATATCTAGGGGATGGAGTCAGTAGACTTGGAAATATAAGATTATAGGAATTATCTTTATTATTATAACAAAAACCCAAGAATTTCATATGTCCCCTCATCCTTTTCTGAAGAAACAATTCAATAAACCAAAAAAAATAAAAATAGAGAGAATTTCTTTTTGCCACTCGTAATTTGTCCACATAAAAGTCTTCCGTCCCCCTCCCGGCGGCGGAAAAGTGTCAAAACGAAGATGAAAATTTGCGAATTCCCCTTTTTTTAAATAGTTATTCATGCTTTAAAATTTTATTATATCTATTTTATTTTAGCTATTACTTTCTTGACAATTCAAACTAAGGAAAGTGATTCTAAGCAACTCCGAACAAAAGAAGGGTTTTGGAGCTCGTTCATATGAATTGGGCCTACTGTCTCCATTTTTTTTTTATGTTCTTTTGCTTAAGAGTTGCTTCACTTCATTTAATTCATAAAACATTAGTTTTTAACATGTAAGGTAAAAGGAAAACCATGTTAACAATTAACCAACATATGTGTTGAAAGATTATGTTAGTTCAACAAAACTAAAATATAAATAAAATTGACAATCATTCTTTGATATACAACGCTGAGAAGCCATTATCTAATAACTAGAACCCAAGAGAAGCATGTGGTATTTTTTTCTTTTTGAGAGAAGAATTCAAAAAAAAAAAAAATCTACAAATTTTATTCTAATTCTAAATTCTGAAGTTGTAGACATCACACTCCTCTCTCTCCCTCCCTCCTCTTCTCTCTCTCTCTCTCTCTCATCTATGCTATTTTAATAATATTATTTTAAATTAATATTATTTTAAAATAATATTATTAAAATAGGGAGGGATAAATTTTAATTAGCGAAATAGGGTGGTTCGAAACCACCCCACCTAGCCCACCCCACCCCTCAGTATAGGGGGCGGGTTCCCAGAACCGGCCCCCTTTATTTTATTTTAAAAAATTAATTTAATTATTAATTATAATTATTAACGATATAATTATTATCATAATATTATTATAATTATAATTCTTAATTATATAATTATCATATTATTATTATTATTATTATAATTATAATTCTTAATTATATAATTATAATATTATTATAATTATAATTATAATTATAATTATAATTCATAAAAATAGAATAAAAGTAAATAGACGAAAAAAAACATTAAAATTAAATAATAAAATTTCACTATATCAATGATTTTTACAGAATGTATCCGTCAAAATTTACAATTCCAAAAAATCCTATCTATTTGTAAAATGTAAATGCTATATCGACGGTCAAATTTATAATAACAAAATGAATCCGTCAAATTTATAATACAAAAAAATCTGAGTGCACTTGTCACGATCCTGAAGGTCCCGCCCCTGATGCATATCCTGGACATCTGGTCCTATAATGGCCTGGTTGTTTGCATAGGCTACATCTGGATTGCCTTTGCTGAGAATCATCATCCATTGTCATTCGATCTCGACGTACCTTAGGTCTTCCGGGCCTTATATTTTTTTCCGGCGGTAATACAGTCGGTGTTTGTCTGTTGGCAGTATAATAGTGCCAATAGCGATTGTCCGGTATAGGATGAAATTTTGGATCGTATGCACCTTGGTAATTAGAAACTGTATAGTAATTGGAAGCAAAATTGTAATGTGAGGTATGCATACTGCTCGCAGCAGCAATTGCGTGGGCACAAGGTAAATGTTGTTGCTGGAAAAGACCGCATGTACACGAAGAGAGCCCTTCATCTCTAAAGTTCACGGTATATTGATTCCCATTACCGCCCGTCACTTGAAACTCCGCCGTGTCAAACCTTTCGGATCTGTAGTATTATGCTCTGCGCTCTCTTTTCCGAAAGATATCTTCGTAATACGCGGTGAGCGGAGTGTCCATCGCCAAGGACTTTTCTCTTCTGTGCACAAAATAAGTATTCATCCGGAAAAATGTTCGAACAATCAACCCCTGTATCGGTAAGCCTCTAACCCCTTTAAGGACCCCGTTGAAGCTTTCAGACATATTAGTCGTCATTAGGAGATATCTGCACCCATCATCATGTGCTTGTGACCACATGCGTACTGGATACTCATCTAACCACGCTTTCGCGGCTTGACTCATCTCCCCAATTTTCGTCATGTATATGTCGTGAACATTAGGGTCAGGCGTTTCACCGGCTCTGTACATAAGTTTATGTAGATCCGAATTTTTAAATTTTCGATCAAAATTTTGCCTGAAGTGTCGTAGGCAAAACCTATGTGGGGTCGTCGGAAATACAGATCTCATTCCAGCCAGTATTCCCAGATGTCTATCAGATATGATGCATAAATCCGTTCTATGAAGAACAGATGGGATATTTTTGAGGTTACGGAAAAACCATGACCAGGATGATGTATTTTCACCCTCGACAATAGCAAATCCCAACGGAAATATACCGTTATTAGCATCAACACCTGTAGCAATTAACATGCAGTCTCTGTACTTACCGTATAGATACGTACCATCAACGCACAATACCGGCCGACAGTGTGTGAAACCAGCCGCACATGGACCAAAGCACCAGAAAATTCTTTGAAACCTGACAGAGCCCTCGACGTCTGTTTCTGTGGTTTTTAACCGGTATACGGTCCCCGGATTTGATGCTTTCATGGCTTCCATAAAAGGGACTAGTGAGTTGTACGAGCTTTCCCAGTTCCCGAATATCTTGCACAAAGCCTTTCTACGAGCATCCCATGCCTTCACATACGAAATCTGAATTTTATGCTCTCCGCTAACCAAGAGCCGTATCTCTCGGGGAGTCATCGCCACATCTGTACGGATCAGGGGCATGATTAGCGAGCAAATGTAAGATGAAGTGCAATTCCGGTGATCCTGTGACATAATAGAATTGATGCAAGTGTGTTCTTGGTTGTATTTCGTGACCTTCCAAGCCTTGGCTCTTTTGGAACAACATGCATGCAATCTCCACTGACATTCAGGAGATTTCGTACATACCACAGTATAGTACGTCTTATTTGACTCTTCGGTTTTAAATGTAACGTTTTGCTGAATGGACCACGACTTCAGCTTACAAATAAGATCTCCTTTTTCCTGAAACAAATCCCCGACGCTGATGCAGTCTTCGCTTGCTGCTGTCGCATCCAAATAGGGTGCCGTATTTACTTCTGCAACGGCTAAGTCTACCCAACCATCATCTTCTAGCGGATCGAGGCCGGGATCTTCTAGTTCGACAAAATCGTTATTCGCAACCATACCATCAAAGAATGCTACCTCATTCAATCCAGCAGCATATTCCACGCTATCCTCCCCCTGATCACCTTCACCGATTTCATCATCATCACTGCCACACATATCAATATCACCCGTAGCAACATAAGGCTCGGGTGCAATATATGATGGTTGTGGTCGGTGTAATGTGGATGGTTCAGGGTGAGAAGACCGGAAAGATGTTGACGGACATGCTTGGAATGCGCTGCTTGGATCGTGTTGGAATGATGCGGAGGTATGGGGAAATCTGCGTTTAGTATATAAATTGTTATTATAATATTATTCCTTAATATTTTCGTAACTAAATCATCACTTGTTTCAAATTTATTTACCTGTGGAAGGCTGTGTATGGTAATTCTTGCTGTTCTTCTGGGGTGCATGTAACTGCAGCAGTCGACTGGGGAAACCTGGATTTATGCATTTTATTAAATGTTTGAATATTAGTATATAGGTATTACTAAAATGATTAAATATGGGTTTATAAAATGTTTACCCATGTGCTTGAAGATTTGAATAATGCTGTGTATAGTCATATCCACCGGCACTGACGGCATCATCGTTGACCATGTGACCGTACCCCCAGGAACTATCTCCAGCATTACCATCAAAATTACCCGTTGGAGGTACATCTGATACTTCCAATTGGTCCTTCTGAACCAAAAGTTCGAAAGAATGCTGGGTGCTCGAGAGACCGAAATCTATCATCGAAGATATTGATGCATCGTCTGTAATTTCAACCAATGCATTTCCACTGAACATAGGCCAGATACAACTTAACTTAACCCTACTTTCACGGGGATCGTATTTCGTAATTTTGTACACTTTAGCCTCTAGTTCATCATATGTCGTTGATGCTTCCAATCGCATGATTCGTGCAGACCCGCCCATATACTCGGGACCTTATGCACTTGTGATAACCTGGCCATCGTATTTACATACAACAAATATACTTGGGGAGGCCATAATCCTGCATAAAAAACAGTTATATTTTTTATGTTGTGTTGAAATTGCAAAAAAATTTCAAACTCGAAGGTTGCTTACTTCCAATACTTTATGAACTGTTCTACTGCTCGAAGATTGCTTACTCGCAGACTATGGTACTGAACTTCACCTTTTTCTAAAACTCCACACTTACACAAAATTGATAGCGGAGAAGAACTGATCGAAGTAAATGGATAGTGAGCGGTGTAGGATGCAAATTTGACAGAGATGAAATGAAATAGGTAGTGCGGAGACATATTTATAGCGGCAAGATATTGAAGAGAGCGGGTTCTAACAACCCGCCCTATTATTCACCAGAGTCGTACCCTAGTATTCACCAGAGTCGTTCACCAGAGTCGTACAAATAATTATTGAAGAAAATGACAAAATTAATGAAGAGGGCGGGTTCCAAGAACCCGCCCTCTTCAATATGATCTTCTGCATCATATTCTGCATACATTAAATTGATTTGACAACACAATATAAAAAAATAAATTTAATGAAGAGGGCGGGTTCCAGGAACCCGCCATCTTAATTTCTGAAAACAACAGTATTGATGTGAATGGACAAAGACAAATATTACACGTTGCTTAAAAATTATTGATTTGACAGGACAAAGAAAAATATTACACGTTGGTTAAAAATTATTGATTTGACTATATAAAGTAGAAAGGACAAATAGTACTTAAATAGTACTGATTTGACATCTCATTAATTAATGAAGAGGGCGGGTTCCTGGAACCCGCCCTCTTCTTTGTGAATAATACCGATCTCTGTAATTTTTGAAGAGGGCGGGTTCCTGGAACCCGCCCTCTTCATTAATTAGTAATTGGTTTGACTAATTAATGAAGAGGGCGGGTTCCTGGAACCCGCCCTCTTGACAAGAAACACTGTAGCGGGTTCCTGGAACCCGTTCAGCTCTATAAATACCGAGCCTCCACACTTTCATCAACCACACAATTTCTAATCTGTGCTTCTAATCTCTTGATAAAACTCTCGACAAATCTCTGCTTCAGTACATTTCAATGGAGAATCAACCACTCGACAAATCTCTGCTTGTGCATCAAAATGAACACAGATCGTTCAATATATTACACGGGGAGGAAATATTCTAAACTTAGTTAATTTGTTTTAATTACACCTTTCATTTAATTTTTGTAGTTGAAAATAACATTATTTAATTTTGCAGGATGGAGATAATCTCACCGTCGTCACGCATAGCTCCGACAAATGGGTAGTTAGCGACCAAAGAATAAACCAACGGCTTAGACGGGCCGGATTTTATGAAGCGTCGTTGATTCGACATATCCAAATCGACCACGCTCTCGTCACCTCTCTGGTCGAACGTTGGAGAAAAGAGACCCACACCTTTCATCTAAGATGGGGTGACGCCACAATCATACTCCAGGATATTGGCCTCTTACTCGGTTTACGGGTTAATGGGCTTGGGTTGGTCGGAGGAAAAATTGTTGGTCCAGATACCGACCAGCCATACTGGGACACATATGCCGAGTCTGCTCTCGGACAGGTAAACAATTTCATTCTGATTTCCCTATTTAGTGTACCTATTTTATATTTTACATTATTTCTAGCTTTAACATTTAAAAAAATACTAATATCAGGCACCAGGAGGCCACAGTAAGGGGTATAAAATCAATTTGAACTGGTTAAGAGATACATTCAGTAATATCCCTGATGAAGCCACCGATGAAGTTTTGGATAGACATGCACGTGCTTATATTCTGTACATGATCGGTTCTTGGTTGATGCCGGACCAATCAGCAACGCATGTCCATCCGTTATACCTTGGCTTCCTAGCGGATTTTGATGTCTGTGGCCAATATGCTTGGGGAGCAGGGGTCCTGGCCTTTCTTTATAAGGAACTCGATAAAGCATGTGCTCCTACGAAGAATAAAATTTGTGGATGCAGTACATTACTTCAGGTAAATTCTTTATTTTTCACAGATAGAATTTTGCAATATTAGTTCTCTCTCAAATAATCTAAAACTTTATTTCTAGATCTGGTCGTGGGAGCATATGTATATAGGAAGACCAGACACTATTAAAATAATTGGCTTGGATAACCCCGGAAAGCCGCTCGGCTGTTGGTGGAATGGGAAGAAAGCGTATAAGGCTCCTCGTCGAGTGCTTAGGTACTATAGAGATGAGTTGGATCGCATGGAGGCGGCTCAGGTAATCATAATTTGGGTAATTTAATTTGTTTTACAATTTTGAAAATACCTAAATCATAATTTTTTTATTATGTTATTTGCGCAGTTTCTGTGGACGCCTTATACAGCAGATCGTCTAGAAAACTTACCCGGCATCTGTCTCGAAGGAGAGCCGGTTTGGCGGGCTCGATGCCCACTCCTCTGCATCAATGTCGTCGTTATGCACCTCCCAGATAGGGTATTGCGGCAGTTTGATAGATTGCAACATATTCCTGTCCCGCCGCCTTCGCCTATGACAGTAGAGGGAGACATGCGAGGAGGAAATACGGAGCGTGATTGGAGGGAGCATCATCATCAGTATTTGCTGAGATGGGAGGATAGGCAGCATAGTATTGCCTTACAGCAAATAGGTGACCACACAGCTACCGACGCTACCAAAATATATCTACAGTGGTATAAGCGTGTCACCATAAGATATCTTTCTGCTCCTCCCAAAAACTTCCCAAACATCTCGCGGTACGAGCCTAGAGGCCACATGGAACGAGATTTGGTAAGCCGCCCTCTTTATATCATATTACTTTTTAACATCCGGCGGTATGAGTCAATACTTATTTCTTATTTCTAATGTAACGACAGGCTCGTGGGTTGCATCTCGTACAAACAATGGTGCAGGAACCATACCCGACTGATGCTGGTCCGGCATCTCAGGCTCAATTTTCAAATCTCGACCAATTTATTGGTGGTGTACTTGGTTCATATGGTATTTCTCAACATTTATCGCCGGCACCGGAGCCGCAGTATCAGCCGGCACCGGAGCCGCAGTATGAACCGGCACCGCAGCCGCAGTATGACCCGGCACCGCAGCCGCAGCATTAAGGAAATCCAGCGCAGCAGGATCCGTGGTTTGGATCACCATACCGTCAACGGCAACCCTGGCATACCGGACAGGCGCAACAACAACAGTCTTGGGGATCAGGTTTTGCAGAACAGCCGTCTTGGGGGTTAGGTTCAGCGCAACAACAGCACCCTTGGGGGTCAGGATTTGCGCAGCCATGGGGCCAAGGTTTTGTGCAAAATCAGCCGCATGAAACCGGGACAAGTTCTTCGCTACAACTGCCCAGTTGGGCTTCGGATTTATCGTCCTACGCAAATTTGTTGGGAAGCAACACATATCCGACACCTGTCCCACATTCAGGTTCAGGATTTGTGGATCAACAGCCTGTCCAAGACGTTGCTGAAGACGAAGCTGAAACAGAACCCGAACCCGAAGCAGCAGAGCAGACGCCGACGCCGCCACCGCCATCTATCCAAGAAACAGGTGGTTCCTCCAGTCATCCCAGGAGGCATAGGCTTATGTCAAGCCTTCTCGGATTTCATAAAGGAAAAGAGAAAGGAAAAAAATAGCATTTACATTTTACAAATAGATAGGATTTTTTGGCATTGTAAATTTTGACGGATTCATTCTGTAAAAAAAAATTTGATATAGTGAAATTTTATTATTTAATTTAAATGTTTTTTTTGTCTATTTAATTTAATTTTATTTTTAATAATATTATAATTATAATTATAATTATAATTATATCGTTAATAATTATAATTAATAATTAAATTAATTTTTTAAAATTAAAAAAAGGGGGCGGGTTCCCAGAACCCGCCCTCTATACTTTTATATAGAGGGCGGGTTCTCAAAACCCGCCCTCTATACAAAAGTATAGAGGGCGGGTTCTGGGAACCCGCCCCCTATACTGAGGGGTGGGGTGGGCCAGGTAGGGTGGTTCGAAACCACCCTATTTCGCTAATTAAAATTTATCCCCCCCTATTTTAATAATATTATTTTAAATTAATATTATTTTAAAAAAAACCCATTATAAGTAGAAACAAAACGGATGATATGTAAGGATATTATTTCTATTTTATTAAAATAATAAAAAAGTTAGAAAAATTTTCACCTCTTTTTTAATGCTAGAGATGTCACCTCACTGCTCTCTCTCTCTCTCTCTCATACACACATTTTTTACTCACTAAAGGTTGAAGAAAAATACAGCCATGCATCTTGAAATTAGAGAAGATTTATATAACCCCTTAATTATATTTCACATATTTATCTATATTTAGTATCATAAGTGAGGGTATAAAACTAAAACTTCAATTTAAACCTTTGCATGACATACAACAAGAAATACTGTCACAACTTCGAAAGAAAATAATAATTAAAATAATTATTTTCATTGCTAATTTCTCATGATCTGTAACAACAACTATTAGAAACCTTCAACACAATATTGCTTCAACCAAAAATCTTTAAATTTCGAAAAATTGTTTTCCATAATTTTTAACATATCTAATAGCCATTTTTCACTTTTTTTTCTTTTTAATTTTTTTATACACCGCAACCTACATGCCAAGCGCCGGTTAAAAAAAAAGACATCCATGCTTCTTGGGACTTGACGATAAATTAATTATACATGAGCCTTTAATATTTGTTATATTATACATATTTTCTTTGGGGAAACCGGTTATGCTAGCTGATATTATACCATCAGTTAGTGTCTAGAGGTCGTCTAATCCGACTGTCAAATCGAGATCCGCTCCGGCCATTTTGTTCTACACATGGAGTGATTTATGTGTGTAAAATTTTGATCAATATAATGCATTAGGAGTGATGTTTCAATCATTTAAAAAATGGATGGCTTTTAAACACGATAAAAATGTCATACATTGGAGACGCTTGATTGAAGACATAAAAGGTGTCAAATTGATCAAAATTTCATACACATAGATCACTCAATGTGTAAAACAAGATGGCCGGAGGGGATCGTCAATTTGATGGTCAGATTGGATTACATAATAGGTTAGCCGATGATATAATATCAACTACTAGCTGATAATCCGTTTCCTTATTTTCTTTTCATAACAGTCCAATTCTTTTTAATCTTTCATATTCATGCATCACCACATGCATAAATTCTATGTCTTATGACTAGGCCAAATGCAAGGACTAAGAAGGAGACATGCTTGCAGTTTCTAAGGAACATATATGGAGCAAAGATTTGGAAAGACATTGAATTGGAACTCAAGAGAGATTGAGGTCGGTTCGTTTGTGATGATATCACAGTAGGACACAAAAAACAACAATATTTCTCTCTCCTTGAAACGTAACTGTAGCAGCCAAGCTAGCTTTTTCCATGGAGAATCTTTTATGAAGATTTAAGAAAAGGAAAGAAAAGGTCTAATTTTATCTCCTTAATGATGCTTAGCAACAAATCTTCCCAAAACCCACAAACAAATCATCCACGTGGCTGAAATAATGATTATTCCGTTTTTTTCTTTAGTTTGGCTTTTGTAAGCTGTACTCTTCTCACAGTAATGCATACGCAAGTATTTCTTGAGTTTTCAAATAAATGTAACATTACATCGAAATGTTATATTTAGATCCATTTTTCTAGCTCACGCCATAACCGGATTCAAGCAGGGTTTGAGCCCTAATTTTTTACCTATAGAATTTATGAAAGACGTGTCCAATTTTTTCCTTGTAGAGAATTTCACATGCAAATTATTATAGGAATGCCTATTTAATTTTTTCCCCTTATGGATATCAAGGATCAGTAGCGGAAAAATAGGACAGGGAAATTAATGTAGAAAAATAACAAAGATTTAAAGCTATATTTTCTTTAATACAAATTATGATCTATATATAGAGGTGCCTATTATTTTTTCTAAATGTTTAGTAAAGGGATAATGATTTAAATAGAATTGAGAAATTTGGAAGGATTAAGATTAATTAAGGGTGTTATATATGTTTTTTTTTTGTTTCAAGGGATCAAGAAGAGGATGCTATGCTTGCATTTTCAAATTTGAAATTGTGTGAGGGAGAGAGAGAGGGGAAATTTTTTGGATCAAGATTTAAATGATTACCTCTTGTTTTAAAAAAAATCATTGGAATAAGGATAAAAGGACACCTGCACCCTTGGGTTCCAAGTATAATAGAGGAGATGAAAATGTTCATTTACACATGATTACTTTTTCATCTCTACCACTTTAATGTAAAAGAAGAAGACTAAAATTTCAAAATTGATTGATTATATATATGGCTTACTCTTTTTAAGAAACTCAATGAACAAACAATGTCTCTCCTATTCCTTTGGCAACTCTTAATTTCTTTCTTTTTCTTTTCACAATTTTTCTTTTTATTATTTTTGAAAAAAGGCCTTAATCCTGGGTTATATTATAAATGCTATTATATTAATGCGATGACATCATTTGTAGTGTTAAGCACATCATAATTACAATAGGGATAGATGGAGATTTTCAATAACGAGATAAGTTACATATATGCAACCGCTCTAGAGACGACATAACACCCAGCTTTATTTCCTTTCCGTAATTTATGACAAATAGTTGTGAAAGATGTTGGGAGGGAATGAGTCAATACACGGAACAATGCTCGCGACAAACGTATTCATGCAACAACAACAACGCAATTAGCAACTAAAGACAAATTAATAACGATGCGAGAAAAAATAAATAAGAATCAAACAAGAGGCAAGAGATTTGTTAACGAGATTCACCCACCGTATGATTAGTTCCTGACAGAGCGGAATCTGCAATGTCTACTATAATCTTGAATTAAGTACACCACGAGCAAATCCTAAAAGATTTCTCTCAAATCTCTCTAGATCTAAGCTGTCACCCTCTCAATATAATAGTCTCTCATTTTGATTTAATTTACCAGTACAAATATTATATGAGAGGTACCTATTTATAGGCAAACCCTAGTCCTACTTAAAATAGAGATAAATCACAATTTGGCAAAATAAGATTCACAGCAGTCTTCAAGACGACAGACGTCTGATCCACACTTGGGCATACGTCTGTCTTGACTCTGTATCTATTCAGCACCTTGGGTAGACGTCTGGTCTTTTGCCATCAGATATCTTCCGCGGCTCTAGACTGGGCTTCAAGCTTACCCAGACGTCTGAACCACACTTGGTCAGACGTATGGCCACACTCTGTACTTGGGCTTAGTTCTTTTACAGATGTCTGCCTCGCTGGCCTTCAGACGTCTTTCGTTGCTCTGTATTTCTGACATGCTCTCATGTACATGTCTAAAAGTCTGCTTTTGGTTCTGCAGACGTTTGACCTGAAGTATTCTCCACAATTTAACAATCTCCTACTTACAGATACTTCAGTTTTGATTCCCAATGCTGGTAGACTTCATACGACTCCGCTTTACTCTCTCCTCATCAGATTTTCATGGAGAGTTTCATCAATCTGCAACAGAGATCCAGCTTATCTCTGTCTATGACCTTGGTGAACATATCCGCCGGATTTTTTTCTCCCGCAATCTTTTGTTGTATCAACTCGCCATCTTCTATCGCTATGAGAATAAAATGGTACCCCACCTTGATGTACTTCGTCATAGAGTGGTATACCACATTCTTCGCCAAATGTATCGCACTTTGGCTGTGTTCCACAAGGTATTGAAGTCATGTTTCTTCCCTAATTTTTCAAGTAGCTCTTACAACTATATCATCTCTTTGTTGGATTCCGTGATTGCCACGTATTCAGCCTCCGTCGTTGACAATACCACCACCTTTTGCAGTTGAGAGACACAACTCACCGATATTCCTCCAACTGTGAATATGTACCCCGTTGTGCTCTTCCCACTATCTTGATCACTCGAGTAGTCCACATCAACGTAACCTTGCACTTTTAGAGAGTCACCCTTGAAACATAAGCAATGACTTGATGTACCCCTTAGATACCTCAAAATTCACTTCACCACATTCCAATGTTACTTTCCTGGGTTTTACATATACCTGCTAACAACTCCCACTGCATGTGCAATATTTGGTCTCGTACTCACCATTGCATATATCAAACACCCCACAGCAGATGCATAATGCACGCTTGCCATCTCATTTTTTTGCTCTTGAGTTGTGGGGCACAACTCCATATTGAGTTTGAAGTTTTTTGCTAAAGGCGTACTCACCGGTTTTGACTTGTTCATATTGAACCGCTTCAAAACTTTCTCGATGTAGTCTTTTTGTGATAACCACAGTTTCCGCTGCTTCCTATCTCTCATGATCTTCATGCCTAGAATTTGTTTGGCCACTCCGAAATCCTTCATGGAGAAATTTTCAGCCATCATCGTCTTTAGACTTTGATTTTTCTCGAAATTCGGACCCGCTACCAACATGTCATCCACGTAAAGTGATAAAATAATATAGTATCCATTTTCAAAAGTCTGAATATAGACGCAATGATCTGACTCACACCGTACAAATCTTGCCTTCAATATAAACTGATCGAACTTGAGATACCACTGCCTTGGAGTTTGCTTGAGGCCGTACAAGCTTTTTCACAGCTTAAACAACATAGTTTCTTTCCCCTTCACCTCGTATTCTGGTGGCTGCATCATATAGATCTTCTTCTCTAAGTCTCCATGAAGGAACGCAGTTTTCACATCCAGCCGCTCTAAGTGCAAATACTTCACCGCCACGATACTGAGAATCACCTGAATGGATATCATCTGCACTACTGGGGAAAATATCTCTTGACAGTTAATTCCTTATTTTTACGCATATCCCTTATCTACCAAGCGAGATTTGTACCGTTTCACACCATCGGCTTCATCTTTAATTTTGTACACCTACCTGTTTAGCAATGCTTTCCGACCCTTGGGTAGGTTCACTGGATCCAACGTACGGTTCTTCTTCAAACAATCCATTTCCTCGTTCATAGCTTACTCGCACAACTTTCTAGCATTGTCGCTTGTTTCTTCTTTAAGTGATTCAGACTCTCCCGAATCTGTGTACAAAATGTAACGATCCTAAATTTCATATACCATCCCTTCCGTTTTAATGCATAAAAGTTGTTGTTTTCTGATTTTGAATCGAGTTATAAGTAATTCTTCTGAAATTAGTGTAAGAAACTCCTTGTAGTTTACTGGATAAGACTCTTGGCTGTTGTTCCATAGCCCGCGTGTTTGAATCCCATCAGCCCCAATTATTTTTAATTTCTTTTTAACTTTTCGGAAGCCCAAGAGTTGCACGTGCATAATACGGAGAAACGATGAGTTGCAACAAATTTAAAGTGGATAAATGGTACATTTAAAACGAGATGAATGCACTGCACAAACCCTGAGGCGATTACCTCAAGTGTGGCCGCCAATGAGCTGAGACCACTGGCCCCCTTGCTCAATTCGAGCCTATCTTTTGCACGGGTGACTCTTTGACTCCCCTCAACTCTGTTTAATACTCCGAAACTCCTAAGTTAATACAGAAAACCCCAGTCTCTTGAAATACCCTTTTTACTCACTTTTAAATTCAATTTAAATTTTCTTTTTAACACACCCTAGATCATTCCTCCCCTATAATTATCCTACTCAGTTCTAACCTTCTTCCCTATGCATTTTTACCCTCAAACTTTACTCTTTAAAATTCTCAAGGCATCTAGTTCTCTCAAGGTATCAAGCTCACCTTCACCTTGCACCATTGTTCCATCAAGCTTATTTCCGTCAAGCTCGATCTTATTCTTATTTTTTTTCTTACCTACGCTACACTATAAGTTGCTGAGAGGAAGCCGGAACCTTAATCTCTCCATCCTCCGTTCATCGTCGGTCTCGGTTCTTCAAACCGAGGCTTTGCCTTCATCTTTACATCCTCTCCAGTACACGCAAACCTGTAAGTCCTCTTCTTCTCTTTCTCTAATATTTATCCCTTCTCTTGTTGAATCTCCTCGTTTGAAATATCACCATTTTTTTCACTACGCAAGTCCCTTCTCTCTCTCCAACGTTTCATCTCAAATATCTTTTAAAAACAACATCAATAAAAGTGGAGTTGGTGTCTAATCTATCATGAAAGAACTTTAAACGAGTTATAGCGTGTAATTGCACTCTTCACTTCAATCGCGAATTCTCAGTTGGATCTATAAAAGCTATTTTAAGACGAAAAAAGGTAGTTTTCTTGCTAACAATTTCTTTTAAATAATTCTTATCATAATTATCATGCTAGATAAGGCACACTGATCTTGCTAACATTACCTTAAAATATTATTCATCTCATTAATTTTGAAAGTGTTTGGAATTTCATGTAAATAGATATACATCGAACATTTTCACAAAATACCATGAACTTTACATATAACCCTTTTACGTTATCATGACCTATAACTCTAGAAAATTCACGGGTAACGACCTACCCCACTCACATAAATTATGGTTCATAGCAAGATATTTTAGATATAATGTCTAAAAGAAATAATTTTCATTAAAATACGCTCGCTTTATCAAAATACGTTTTAATCGCTATTTTTAAAAACTTTACAATTACGTCTCTACAACTCTCGTTAGAGAACCCATTTGTGAATGGTGCAGGTTATCATACATGCTTGGGATAATAGAGCGAAATGCAGAACCCCTCACAGAGAATTCGGTCTCAAAAGGAATAAAAATACAACTTTTTAAAAAAAATTAAATCATCGGAAAATTATATAAATTATAAATCCGTATTTTTATGAAAACAAATTGTGAAAAAATATATTTTTAAATGAAAAATTAAAGTTACATAAAAATACCATACAGTTTCCAAAAGTTGTTTTTTTTCATAAAAACACCATAAACTTTTAAAATTAAGTTTTATCTCTAAAATACCACCAAATACAAAATATGTTTTTATACCAAAATCTTGACATTTAAATCAACTTATTTTTATTAAAAACATATTCGAGATTTTAGGACGAATTAAAAGCCCTCGAGTATTTTTAAATAACTTTTTATTAAAATACCCTAGAAATCAAAAGACTAGTCTAACTTGCGTATTTAGATTACAGATTGGTTTGAGTAGCATCTTATCTTATCAGTTACCTCGGGGTTGCCGGAGACAATGATGCACCACTTATCTCTCCATAAATTTAGATCATAACATTATGGTGGAAATTATCAAATGATAATTGTCTTTGTAAAAGACATAAATCCTGCCGTCGATATTTTCCAAACTCAAGAATTCATAAGATTTAAATCTATTAATAAAATATGACTATAATCTGAATATAAACTCGAACTTGATTTGAACTTGAACTCGAATCCAAACTTGAACCTAATCGTGAATTTGAACCCTTGAACTTGAACTTGAACACCTAACTTGATTTGACCCAGGATTGCAACTGCCATGACTCACATTCTACTTGACTTACTTAAATTCATTCTTCACCTTTTACAATCTAAGATTTTGATCAAGACTTGTAATTTTAACTATAAATTAACATACGTGGGGATAAGGGGTAGTCTGGTAAAGAATGTGTATCGTGGCATGAGAGTCCACTAAAAATCACTTAATATGAATCAATATGCTGTAGTCATGTGGCTTCATGGGGCCTTGAACAAAATGTGTTGTTGGTCTGTGGTTTCACGGACTACTCTTGTATACACACACATACATTCTTTACCGAACTACAAATAACACGTTAGAATAAACTAATAAAGTTTACATATGTTGTCATGTTTTTATATAACACCATGCTTAAGAGATATTACCATGCTCATGTTTAAAAGGCACTTTTACCTATCTGTTACTGTAACGTTTAAAAAAATCATTTAGATGAATTTTCTGAGAATTGATAATATAACTTGTGTTTTCCGTAAAGCTTAACTATAATTATTTTTCAACATAAACTTCATTATACCTATTTTAGCTATATAATTGCTAGTATTTAGTATATAATTAGTCACTATAAATTGCTAGTTTACTTAAAAAAAAAATAATTATTTTTAAATATTGTTTTAAGCTTTCACTTATACATTTAATCAGTGTTAATTATAAATGAGAATGGGTTAATTACACAATTGTGAACCACGCCAACTTAATAACAAGTTTATAACATGTTCTCTCTTTCTCATTTGTCTCCATGGTTCTAGAATATTCTAGGGTTAATTAGAAAATAATTTAATTAAGATATTAATTAATAGATGTGAAAATGGGGCTTTTCTTGACTTGGAATTTTCTACACACACCCCCACACACCCTTTTCCCCACATGGCCGAAGCCCCCTTGCAGCACATCCCTAATTCTCCATCTCATTTTCCCTTCAAAAATCTTCAAATTTCCATAAAAAATTCACACAAAAAATCTCACAAATCCATAGTTAAATCTTCAACCAATATTCTTTGGCCCAAACTAACTTGGATCTTGGAGCTGTAGGGTTTCTAGGCATGCTCACAAGGTTCTACGAGGCATCAACCATGCCCGATTAAAATTTTAGCCGTGCCGAACAACCCAAAGCCGGATCTTTATACTAGAGTTTAGGCGAAAAGTAACATGTTAAACAGTTTAACACTAAGTGAAAGGGATTACAACCTTTGTAGATCCGGTCCTTCACTTCATTAGCTCCGTGTAGATGTCCCCATCGCTGCGATCGTGAACTCCGGACTCTAGAGAAGCTTCACAATAAGAACGAACGTGCTTGCTTCGATGACTTCGAGGCCGAAGATGATCTACGTCGGGGAGACACTAACTCAAGCTATTCCTTCACTAGGTCATGAACTTTGTGAAGAGAACACACTCTACTACATGGCAAGTGGTAGAGGATGAAGAAGTAGGAAGTGGGCTCACTTTAGAATTGATTTTCTCATACTTTTTCTCATGGCACCATTGGAGCTAGTAAGCTTTTCATAGAGCTTGAAGAAGAAGAAGAAGAAGAAGAAAAAAGAATAATATTATCATATGAATTATTATCCTCTCAATAATGTAACCATGGGTGAGTTCAGCTATCATGCTTAACTCATGTAGAGAATTAACCAAAGCATGAGGTTAAGGGCTGGGTTAACTAAATATCCTTAAGAATGACAAAAGAGTTGACTTTGTCAATGTTTCCACAAGCTTCATGAAAGCTTGAGAATTTTGACAAAGTCTTTCTCTTTTGTTATTCTTAAGATATAAACAAAACCCTAATCTTTACCCTAATCTTGGTATAAGTCTCATACACCCATCTTTGATGTATCATCAAGCATGACACAATCATATGTACACAAATATATATCACATATACACTTATGCACAAACTAGTGAGAAAATAAATCTTAAGTGAGCTAGTACTAGTCAATGTAATGTAATATATCAAATATATAATTATATATTAAATTATTAAATCAACTCTTGATTTAATAATCCGGCTATAACCGACTAATATCAATAGTAACAATTTATCGAATCAACATTTGATCCGATAACCCGGCTATATCGCATACAACCGATCAATGTCACGAATCGCGAGAATAGAATACGGTATCTCATATCGTATTAATCTCGGTCCCGCACATATCACATATGTACTCCTACTCCGTTTCGCTTAAGCCAGGAAACCCCTGTGTAGGACTCTAAAGACTCGTCAATACGCCGGCAGTAGGTGATGATCATATCAAACACCCACAAGCCGCAAGCGGTCTGCTAAACGTAACGGCCACCCGGGTATTGAGCGATCAGAAGATCAACAAGCAAGCCTGTACATTCTCCTGTGAATCCAATCAGTAACACTCTCGTACAGTCCGGTCTCTTCGTCTGATATGTCGCATATCTCGCCTATGGGTGGTAAACGTCAGACCCCAGTAGCTCGATAAGTCGTGTCGATATGAGGTCTATAACAGTTCGAGAAACTACTGATAACACTTACCAGTAAATCTCAGCAACCCTGGCCAAGGATTTCCGGTTATAGCCAATCGAACACAGCACAACATCAACTCCCTATACCGGGAGAGACGAATCCCCTCCTATCGCTCATTGCCTCCATGTGATTCGGGATTGTACTCAAAAGCCACCTTTTTGCACGCCCTCTTGGACGTGGTATGATGGAAATCAAAGCACAGTGGGAATCACACAAGACTCTATGACGATCTCGGGTTAACAGACTACTCTGTACCAGTGTCACCGGAGAACTGCCATCTGACGTAAGGTATAATACCATCTGGGAGTTCTCGGCGAGTCCGTCCAGTGTACCCAGTCTCCACTGAGCACCCGTACACCATCCTTGATGTCAAACACCGATGGATATGGGATCATCCATCGCCCATCATATGGGTCAAGATGCGTATACGCTAGTCTACTCTGGTGTATCGATGCCCTGTCTCGATACACCCTCGACTAGGAACAGTTATAGGATGTACTCGTCTACTACCGTGGCCCCACTAGTATGATCTCATCATAGTCCCAGTAGTCGAGTACATATCCTGAAGGCTTTATCAACATGTAACATAGAGACAGTCAGAGTACATATTAAGATAAAGTATAACCAGATAGCGTACTATCATGTCGAGCAAAAAAGTCCTCCCTATATATGTCCAAGCATCCATTACAATATGCATCGTATGTACAGTAATGGACTCTAGGGCATACATATAACTAACAATCTCCCACTTGCACTAGGGCCATCTTTTGTGGTATCACATACCCAACAATTAGCTGTGGTTGAAGTATCTCATACTCAACCATCCCATAAAAGTCTCTACTGAGAATAAGGCTTTTATGAGTGGATCCACGCTGTCGTCCTCTGTGTCTACTCTCCTAACCTCGATCTTCCTGAAGATCAACCATCTCCATGATTAGGTGATACTGCCTAAGAATTATATCTGGATTACTGATGGGACGGGGGGTTCCTTGGCAAAAGCCACAACTCCATTATCACACAATGGTAGGAACGAAGTTCATCTCATGAACTTATATATCCAGACTGCCTCTTTGGTAGCATCATTGGTAACGATGTATCTTGCCTTTAATCGTCTAGTAAGTCACGGTATCTAGCTTGGAACTCTTCCAACATACCGTCCCTCCACTGAGGGTAAAGACAATGCTTGCGACTGACATTCAGTCGTCCTTATCACCCTGGAACCTTTCCAGTGATTCTCCCCAGGATCGATTGATACCATCTCACTACAACTAGTGAGTATCCTAACATCCAATTAGAACTATCTCATAGATCCAAAACCCAGGATTTAGGAGGTATCACCTTGATCCTATATGGAGAATCCTTGTGATAAGCGGAGATTGACCGAGCGTAGCATAGGAAACTCTTTCCCTATCAAGAGTATGTCATCCACGTACTCTACGAGGATCATCCCCATACTCTCTACTACCTTTTTGTATATACAAGGTTCATCTACCATTTTAATGAAGTCAAACTCTTTGACTACCACATCAAAACAGACGTTCCAACTCCGCGATGCCTGCTTTATCACATAAAACATCTTGCACGCGTTTCCGCTACTCCCACTATCTACGAAGCCCTCTGGCTGTGTACTTATAGACGCTATTTTCTAAAACATCATTTAGAAAAGCAGTCATGACACCCAACCACCAGATATAGTAGTCATGGTATATAGCCGTGGCAAGTATGATCTGGATGGACTTAAGCATAGCTTTGAAAGTCTCAACTTTTCCATGTACACCAAGTAATCTTCTCAAGATATACTTGCTCCTGATGGGGATTTAACCTTTCAGATAAAGCAACCAAAGTCCATACTTTGTTGGTGTATAAGGATTCCATCTCAGATCACTAAGCATCCAGCCATTCTTACAGAGTCCCACTCCTGATGGCCAGCTCGAAACTAGTTGGGTCATCATCTCATGATGCAATCCTCGCTTCCACTGTCATAGAGAAACCGAAGTATCTCTCAGGTGGGTGAGGAACCCTACTAGATCGGCGGAGAGGCTGAGGTTCGTTGGAAACTATTGAATCCTTTGTTTCTACCAAATCATCAGCTGCAGTTTGTATAGCTGGAACCATTCCAGTTCTACATAACAGACCTTGCCTCGAGCTTGTCCGGATTTTGCTTTTAGACATAGGCCGGACAACCCCAAATCTTAACCAACTTAAGATATGGGCTCTTCCCTTTCCATATCATATATGAAGTGGTAGGCAACTGATTTGATTCGAACCCTATTCAATAGGTATGCAGCTTCTCAAGTACATAACTCCCAAAAGGAAATAGGAAACTCAGTAGTACCCATCATAGAGCACACCATATCACATAGGGTGCTATTGCTCCGCCCCGATATACCATCGTGCTATGGTGTATATGAAGGAGTAATGCTGAGAGAGAATCTCATTCTCCTTTAGAATAGTCCAGGAATTCCGTGCTCAAGTATTCTCCTCCTTGATCTCATCAAAGGACATAATACTTATACTCGTATTTTGGTTCTTTACTTCTAACTTAAATTCTGTGAATATCTCAAAAGGTTCGGACTTGTGTTTCAACAGGAACATATGTCTGAATCTTGAGAGATCATCACAGAATGTAATGAAGTACAAAGAACCGGTATTGGCATGTGTAGACAGGAGACTTTCATACATCAGCATGTATCAATCCTAAGAGTTCACTAACTCTTTCTCTGTTTCCAATAAACGGAGCTGTGGTCATCTTATCTCTGTGACATGACCGGCAAGTTTCACAAGATGTAAATTCAAACTAATTTGAATATGCATCTTTGAGTAACTTCAGCTAGTCGGGTCGCATTGATATGACCTAGTCTACAATGCCTCAAGAAGGATTCGATCATTTCCGAACTCTTCCTCTTGTGTGTGTTCTGTATACTAAGAACTGTGGTTTGATTTAGAACGTCAATGCTTTTAGATAACGTGCCTGAACCGATCAACTCTTGATATAGGAAATGTTCAAAACATTATCCAACAATACAAAATTATATCCTTTCTTTACTAATAAAGAGACCGATATGATGTTGTATATTAGGTTCGGTATCTAATAACATTTGTTCAGAATCAATGTATTCTGGTAATACAGGGTGATAGTGACCAACAGACTTGGCTGCAACACTTGCACCGTTTTCTGTCTCATGAAACTTATCACCCGTTCTCAGTTCTCTACCTTTTTGTAGCCCATGTAACAGATTACATATGCAGGATCCTGATCCGGTATCTCATACCCAGGACATAAAGGATACTGAGAAACAGTTCTCTGTAATGAACACACCCGAAGAAGATGCATCAGCATGCACTTTCTTCGTTTGGGCGGCACGGGAAATCTGGTATTCCCTAATTTCCTACTCTGTCTTATAACAATTATAAGTTGGAGCGGGACCAACGTTCCCCAGCTCAGTATAACAAGCGGGTTCGGTCAATATATCCGTTTTATTATCTTGATTAAGGCGTGATATGGTCGCTACCTGGAGAGAGAGAAGAAAACACTCAGCGTATGCTCTTGTAAGATTAGATTGGTTCTCTAATATATCTAATCAGAATGTCTCCCACTGTTTTAGTCAAATCTTCCTTCAAACCCTAAAAGGAAAGACTAGCCGGGATTAATTACACGCTACAAGTTCGCCAATCTTTCAGCCAGGCCAGTGTCGGTACTTTGAGGGAGGTCCCCCGTGCTTTCGCACAAACCTAATTAAAGTAAATCTCGTTTTCCCAGAGGCGTAACCCCGTTAACACCTTTCTAGACACCTACTTGATCGGCTAATTGTAATGTGTAAAACTCTCCCAGGAGTAACTCTTACTCGCAGCGGGTATCGGGATCCAACTATCTCATAGAAGGTATGCAATCTCATTGCAAATTTTAACACTTGAAATTCCCGATAATATTTTGCCCCAAGCCTCCTATGACCTTGACAAAGGCCAACAAACCATAGGCTGCTAGTCAACTTCAACCCGTCATTTCTTGATTGAAGTAAACCCACCCGCACGGCCCTTGACAAAGGCCAACAAGATCGCACGACTACCCTAATCCAATCTGCATCATATGCATAAGAAGATAAGTACTATTCAGCTACCGCACACTACGCCTTGACAAAGGCCAACAAACGCAGCACGAATACTAAACAGTCCTTATCTGAAATGACGGAGGACTACGACAGGTTTTTAAGAAAACCCTTTGCGTAATGAACTTGATATCGTTGTAGAATCGAGTGATTTTAAATGGAGTATTTTTTAGGCTTTTCTAGTTTTGCTAAAGGGGCCACTCCCGGTGAAGGGATCGTCGGCCCTTTCCTCATCGAATAAGGTGCAGGATATTTCATAAATATCACTATGCAAAGCAAGAACTATAAAAGCAATCAAAAGACAAACCGAGTTTGTAGCATCTGCTAGTTTCACTAAAGAGATCACTCCCGGTGAAGGGATCTCGGCTCTTTCCTTATCGAATAAGGTGCTGGATGTTCTACAAGGAACACCGCCATACAAAGCAAGAACTAGAGCTACTAGTTTTTAAACAAGTTTCTATAACATCTTAGGTTTCTTTTAGTTTCATTAATCTCATTAATGAAGTCCCATTATGCTTCACAAGCATCACATTTGAAACGAAATCTGCAATATAACATATATCTCATATATATAATATAAACATTCGTCTCAGGCAGTAATATGATCTCATCACAGAACATTGCAGCAGATGAACATATATGAAATATTGGATATACTAGGACGTCCGTATTTTCAATACGAGCCTGTATAAAACACGGATTCCACGGTCGTGATGAATAGCCAAACCCACATCCCTAGACCCCTACGAGAGCGGCAAGCAACACTGCCAATTCTAGGGTTAGGAGACCCGGTCTCGACTCCTCGAGATGGTCTCCAACTGGACCCCAGAACCCGGTTACTTGTGCTCTCCGACTTGGGTCTACCTAATGCGGAAAAGTAAATAATATACAATGGTGATATCATCCTCAGCCCGGAAGTGCCCCAATAAAAGAATATTACATACAAATGAATTTTACATGAATGAAAAAGAAAAACTCTCATCTCACATAAAACCCCCGGCTATTCGAACACGACAATCCAATATAACATATCACAGCAACACATAATATCTCATATCATCAACGTAAGTAAGTATGCGTATCCCGATTGTCATTGATGTATAGCAACGAAGCCGGCGATACACCACATACTACGCTTACGGTCATATAAAAGAAAGTGTAAAACTACAACAGTTGAAATCTGCAACCTTTTTAGATATCGCATGCCTAACCAAATGAATTCCTTAGACATCGCATGCCTAACAATTATAAACCCCGCATTTTAGTCTCTTTATCGAAAACTCTTTTCAATATCAAGTCGGGCAATTCAACAAGATTCCCGATATCCTGATCGAATGCTCGTCGCAAACTTTAGTAGATGGCCGCACCCCGGATCCGTCAACGAAGTGCACTAAGGTGGAATACCGCTGCCGCGAGCACCTGAACGGATGCTTTTGGCGACGGGGTTCTCCTACAGTCATTTGGTTGGGGCTATGGAGCGTGGCCGTCTGTTAAGTTTACCCGGCGAGTATCCGCGTACGCTACGTGATTGCGACGGACTTTTGATCACATCAAAATCCCGTGGCAACCGATCAATTGAGACTAAACGGCTAGATTTATATCATTCAAATTAGTTATCTCATAACTACATGTGGATTCCAAATATTGTATCACATTCCAGATAAATTGACAATGTTAAACCTTCCGATCGAATAATCAAACACTCAAGATTTCCCCAATTTATCTCAACACCTGAAATCAGTTTAAAAACATCCATCACATGCCACAGTATCAATGGTCCAGCCGTAGAAGGGTCAAGCCAACGCCTCACATGTGGCACGCCGTACTGCCACAAACCCTAAGATTTAGAGGCAGTTCAAGACGGTCACATAATTGAGTTAAGCTTTGTTGTCTTCTAGAGGGTCCACCGCGTTACTTGCATGACTTAGAACGTTCTTAAACTCGAGAAAAAATCAACTTTTGAAAATTTTTCCGACAGGGGAAAAAGTGAGTTATTGATATCCATTCGAACTTTTTAACAGTTTCTAAAAATTATCCGGACAAAACTAAACAAAGTTAAATTATCTGATCGAATCAACGAGTCCCCAATACAACCCTAGAAAACTCAACACTTGAGTGGAATTAAAAAATTCCCAGAAAAAAATGACAAGAAAGGACCTAAGAATAAATATATGAAATATGAGGGACTAAGTCTAAATTTTGGCCGCGGAACCGCCGCCAAACCCTTGGTTTGGCCGCGGTTCCTCGGTCACTTGATCGACTTGGTGGACCATACTTCACAGTAATTCTTAGTTTTTCCTGCTTGTTTTTCTGAGCATTTTTAATTCATAAAAAATCAACATTTTTGAAAATGTACAGAGAGGGGTAAAATCGGGGTTTTCCGGGTTCGATCGGACTTTAAACTTCGTCTAGACTTCGCCTAATGCTCTAGCTTGGCTCTGATACCACTGTAGGGTTGATAGGCATGCTCATAAGGTTCTATGAGGCATCAACCATACCCGATTAAAATTTTAGCCGTGCCGAACAACCCAAAGCCGGATCTTTATACTAGAGTTTAGGCGAAAACTAACATGTTAAACAGTTTAACACTAAGTGAAAGGGATTACAACCTTTGTAGATCCGGTCCTTCACTTCATTAGCTCCGTGTAGATGTCCCCATCGCTGCGATCGTGAACTCCGGACTCTTGAGAAGCTTCACAATAAGGACGAACGTGCTTGCTTCAATGACTTCGAGGCCGAAGATGATCTACGTCGGGGAGACACTAACTCAAGCTATTCCATCACTAGGTCATGAACTTTGTGAAGAGAACACACTCTACTACATGGCAAGTGGTAAAGGATGAAAAAGTAGGAAGTGGGCTCACTTTAGAATTGATTTTCTCATACTTTTTCTCATGGCACCATTGGAGCTAGTAAGCTTTTCATAGAGCTTGATGAAGAAGAAGAAGAAAGAATAATATTATCATATGAATTATTATCCTCTCAATAATGTAACCATGGGTGAGTTAAGCTATCATGCTTAACTCATGTAGAGAATTAACCAAAGCATGAGGTTAAGGGCTGGGTTAGCTAAATATCCTTAAGAATGACAAAAGAGTTGACTTTGTCAATGTTTCCACAAGTTTCATGAAAGCTTGAGAATTTTGACAAAGTCTTTCTCTTTTGTTATTCTTAAGATATAAACAAAACCCTAATCTTTACCCTAATCTTGGTATAAGTCTCATACACCCATCTTTGATGTATCATCAAGCATGACACAATCATATGTACACAAATATATATCACATATACACTTATGCACAAACTAGTGAGAAAATAAATCTTAAGTGAGCTAATACTAGTCAATGTAATGTAATATATCAAATATATAATTATACATTAAATTATTAAATCAACTCTTGATTTAATAATCCGGCTATAACCGACTAATATCAATAGTAACAACTTATCGAATCAACACTTGATCCGATAACCCGCCTATATCGCATACAACCGATCAATGTCACGAATCGTGAGAATAGAATACGGTATCTCATATCGTATTAATCTCGGTCCCGCACATATCACATATGTGCTCCTACTCCATTTCGTTTGAGCCAGGAAATCCCTGTGTAGGACTCTAAAGACTCGTCAATACGCCGGCAGTAGGTGATGATCATATCAAACACCCACAAGCCGCAAGCGGTCTGCTAAACGTAACGGCCACCCAGGTATTGAGCGATCAGAAGATCAACAAGCAAGCCTGTACATTCTCCTGTGAATCCAATCAATAACACTCCCGTACAGTCCGGTCTCTTCGTCTTATATATCGAATATCTCGCCTACGGGTGGTAAACGTCAGACCCCAGTAGCTCGATAAGTCGTGTCGATATGAGGTCTATAACAGTTCGAGAAACTACTGATAACACTTACCAGTAAATCTCAGCAACCCTGGCCAGGGATTTCCGGTTATAGCCAATCGAACACAGCACAACATCAACTCCCTATACCGGGAGAGACGAATCCCCTCCTATCGCTCATTGCCTCCATGTGATTCGGGATTGTACCCAAAAGCCACCTTTTTGCACGCCCTCTTGGACGTGGTATGATGGAAATCAAAGCACAGTGGGAATCACACAAGACTCTATGACGATCTCGGGTTAACAGACTACTCTGTACCAGTGTCACCGGAGAACTGCCATCTAACGTAAGGTATAATACCATCTGGGAGTTCTCGGCGAGTCCATCCAGTGTACCCAGTCTCCACTGAGCACCCGTACACCATCCTTGATGTCAAACACCGATGGATATGGGATCATCCATCGCCCATCATATGGGTCAAGATGCGTATACGCTAGTCTACTCTGGTGTATCGATGCCCTGTCTCGATATACCCTCGACTAGGAACAGTTATAGGATGTACTCGTCGACTACCGTGGCCCCATTAGTATGATCTCATCATAGTCCCAGTAGTCGAGTACATATCCTAAAGGCTTTATCAACATGTAACATAGAGACAGTCAGAGTACATGTTAATAACCAGATAGCGTACTATCATGTCGAGCAAGAAAGTCCTCCCTATATATGTCCAAGCATCCATTACAATATATATCGTATGTACAGTAATGGACTCTAGGGCATACATATAACTAACAGGAGCAAGGAAGCAATTAGGAAGGCTATGTTGCAAATTAGATCTCATGATTGTTGAGGTATAGTATTAACCCAATGGTTACTTGTTGGTTAATTATTTCAATCTAATTTATTTATGTGTTTAAATATGGGTTTAATTTCAAGATTTAGTTTTCAAGAGAAGGGTTTGGGATCAAGTTAGGGTTTTTATCACTTGATTATGGTTGCAAAGTGTGGTTTAACATCTTAAGACTTGAAAAATTTAATCTAGTTGTTAATTTACTAACTGTTACTTTTAAATTGTCTTAATTAAACATTTTTGCAAACTAATTTCATGATTAATCTAAAGTATGTGAGATTAAAATCTAGTTAATAATTGTGTAGCCTAATTAAAATATTAATTGAATATTGTGGCCACTAGATTTGCTAAAACATCTAGATTTGCATTAAAATGGTAAATTGTTGCTTACTAGGTTTTTGGAATAAATAGGTTTTAATTAAGATTGAGATTGAGATGATCTATAACCTATTTCCAAAAATATCTAGTGTGTTGTGAATGTACGATTGGTACGATCGGGTTCTAGGCTTGGTAATTGTTACGTATAGCGAACCTAGTTGTAGTTTGTGGCGTTGTCGCGAGCGCGTTTTGTACATCAAGTGCATGCGCGTCCAGTTACTGCGCATTGGTTGTCTTGTATCGTTTGTGTCCGGGACTACTTATATATCTATCATCTTATTTACTTGTGTGTGATTCTAGGATCGGGTGTAGAGGCGTCGGACGTGGCGCAGAAAGACAAGGCTTAGATCGGATCAGATTAGCCGAGGCATCCCGGTGAGTAGATGTACACATCTATGTGGGATCGTCTGGATGGCGCGAGGCGCCCGATGGTTTAGGATTATTAGTAGTACTTGCATTTATATGCGTAGTGTCCTAGTTATTCATCTTATTGCATCGCATCATCTTATATATATATATGTATGTATACATATGATATTATCTCATAGGAAACTTGCACCATTACCATTGGTCCATACCGCACGTGCACTATTTTATGTGAACATACACGCCATTGGTAATTGCTATGTCACAAACACTATAGAACTTGCTTAGAATCGGTTTCTGTGCATTTGCATCATATATGATCTGTAGACTTTTACTTGTATATCATTTCGTCAGAAGGGATACGTAGGATTGTTAGTCATATATACATACCTCATTTGCATCATGATTCATGCATAACTTCTGGCCGTACTTCGCATGGTATATACTATCGTATCATAGACATCTATTATCACCGGCATGTTTACATATTGTGATTCTTCTTGAGGATTTCAGTATTTATGAGATTTCTAGATTTTGGGGAAAGCCGCAAGAATTTTACAATCCTATTATCATTTTAAAAATAGAAATTTGCGGTTTTCTCATGATATGATGTGTGTGGCATTCATCATGTGTTTTCTCGGTTCTTAAGCAGTATCATATACCCGATTCGAGGAGGGGGATACACCGTCTGCAGGTACATGGTGGAACCGGTATGGTACCCCGGGGCGAGAGTGTTTTCATGGGGATGACGATGAGCCCGGCAGGGGAGCACGACCTACCGGTAATTTTTGATGCGGCGGATATCCGGAGGATACCAACCGTAGTCGTGCGATTTGATGATATGGGTTGATCCGGACTGACAGAGCCTGAGATATTGAGATAATTTAGTAATATGTATGCCCTAGAGGCCATTACTGTACATACGATGTATATTGTAGTGGATGTTTGGACATATATAGGGAGGACTTTCTTGCTCGAGATGATAGTATGCTATCTGGTTGCTCTTTATCTTAACATGTACACTGATTGTCTCTATAATACATGTTGATAAAGCCCTTAGGATGAGCACTTGACTACCAGGACTATGATGCAGATCATACTAGTGGGGACAGAGTAGTCGTTAAGTACATCCTTCAAATGTTCCTAGTCGAGGGTGTATCGAGACAGGGCATCGATATACCAGACTAGACTAGCGTATACGCTTCTCGACCCATATGATGGGCGATGGATGATCCAATATCCATTGGTGTTTGACATCAGGGAAGGTATGCGGGTGCTCGGTGGAGACTGGGTACACTGGACGGACTCGCCGAGAACTCCTAGATAGTATTGTACCTTTCGTCGGATAGCAGTTCTCTGGTGACACTGGTACAGGTTAGTCTGTAGATCCAAGATCGTCATAGAGTCTTGTGTGATTCCCACTGTGCTTTGATTTTCACCTTACCACGTTCAAGAGAACATGCAAAACGGTGGCTTTTGGGTACAGTCCCGAGTCACATGGAGGCAATGAGCGATAGGAGGGGTTTTGTCTCTCCCGGTATAGGGAGTTGATGTTGCGCTATGCTCGATTGGCTATAACAGGAAATCCCTGGCCAGAGTTGCTGAGATCTACTGGTAAGTGTTATCAGTAGTTTCTCGAACCGTTATGGACCTTGCATCGGCATGACTTATCAGGCTATTGGGGTCTGACGTTATACCACCCCTAAGCTGTGATATGCGATATATCAGACGAAGAGACCGGACTGTACGGTAGTGTTACTGATTGGATTCGCAGGAGTATGAGCAGACTTGCTTGTTGATCTTCTGATCGCTCAATACCCGGGTGACCGTTGCGTTTAGTAGACTGCTTGCGGCTTGTGGGTGTTTGATATGATCATCGCCTACTGCCGGCGTATTGACGAGTCTTCAGAGTCCTACACAGAGGTTTTCTGGCTCAAGCGAAACGGAGTAGGAGCACATATGTGATATGTGCGGGATTGAGGTTGATACGATATGAGATACCGTATTCTATTCTCACGATATGTGATATCGGTCGGTTATATATATGATATAGCCGGGTTATCGGATCAAGTGTTGATTCGATAAGTTGATTCATATAGTATTAGTCGGTTGTATATGATATAGCCGGATTATTAAATCAAGAGTTGATTTGATAATTTAATGTATAATTATATATTTGATATATTATATTACATTAACTAATATTAAGCTCACTTATGATTTATTTTCTCACTAGATGTGCACATTGTATATATGTGATATGTATATTTGTGTATATGTATTGTGTCATGTTTGATGATATATTGTCACGACCCAAAGTTCGGCCCATGACTGGCACTTAACCACGCAACGTTTACAGGCGTAACGTGACTAAGTAAGCCGAACCCAGAAATCAAAACCATTTAAAATTTGGAGTGTTAAAACGTTTATTAGAATATTTGTTAAAATATTTAGAAAACCTTAAGTTGTTTAGTAGAAATCCTTTTAGGTTCAAGTTATTATTTAAATAATTTTAGCAACATTTCCTTTACCAAAAATTTGTCCCGAAATCGGGTAAAAGGCGAGATATAAGTAAAAGTGACATGTGAAATAAATAGAGCATCTCAATGGGAGAATCGCGCCCAACGGCGGAGCAATCACCACAATATAATATACGACGCCGAAGCGAAGAATGAGCAGCAAAGTGAAAACAAATATCATAAAAGATAAAACTGCATAAGTAAAATCGGCTCACAACGAGCTCGATATCAGAATACAAATAACATACATCGTCCTCACAACTGTCTCTAAGTCAATACATGAAAGTAGATAGAGAGTACTAAATACATAAAGATGCAACTGAAAAGTAAACAGATACCGTACAAAACCCACCTAATAGCAAAAGGGCTAACACGCCTCAGCAATGGTATCGGTGTCAAAAGATGCGGTAAACAGCCAGCCGCGACTACTCCAAAGGGCAACCTGCAAGCACTGTGGCACAACGGGGGTGAGTTGCCAACTCGTGAATAGTAGATAACATATAAAGGTAATCGCGAGTATGCACGTGTTGCGATACTCTAACCTATGCCAACAGATAACATCTATATGATGAACTGAATGCTCACATCAGGCAACAAGTGCAATCTAAAAGTCTCTCCATATGATGTGCAAGATATGCAATAATCATGTCTGATATGGAGTCTAACAACCCTATATAACATGAGCAGGGTATGAGATAATCATATATAGCATGTGTACTATATTAGGTACAATAGGTACAGGATGAGATGTCAATACTAAATGCTGAGCATGGGAATAAATAGTGTCTACATGGAATATCAATGTGGAAAAATGACCGGTGTCCACCAATATACCCAAATCCCAGTAAAACTCAAGCGCCGTCATCCACATCGGCCCTCAAATCCTGTGAATCTCATACAATCGTGAGTGCCCAACATCGGCACTCCAAACCTCATAAAATCAGCCGTGTCCAGCATCGACATGCAAATCCTCCAGTATGGGGCGTCCGTCCATCGGATCCGCCCACGGGCTCCGTCTGCGGATCGGCCCTCGGCCCCCGGTAGTACGCGTCGTCCCGTATCCATCTATCGACTCTGGTCGGTATTCTCCGGATAATCGCCAGGTCTAACCAATCACCGGTAGGTAGTAGTCCTTCCGCCGGGCTCACCGTCTAACAATACAAGTCTTCTCGCCCCGGGATACCGTACCGTGTCCACCATGTACCCGCAATCGGTGCCTACCTCTCCTCGAATCGGGTATACTCACACAAGCTCTCTGGAACCGAGAAAACTCATGGTGGACGCACTAAAATATCATATCAAGGGAAACCGGGTTTTTAAACAGTGCATATTTTCTTAAAATAGTACTCCGGTTCCTAAATCCAGAAATCACATAAATCAAATACAATGCGTAAATCCATGCAATGTGTCGTATGACGCTAAGAGTAAAAGAAAGGGAAAACCGCTCTTTTAAAAGATCTAGTTTTGAAAATATCGCTTGCGGTCCCTTAGTTTTAAATCAAGTCAATGTCATCCATGAATGTAGCATATGAATATGTGTATAGGTATGGATGTGCGAATGGATAAGTATGCAAAGTGAATGTAGCAATGTACATGTGCACTATTGTAGACATATGATGCATATATGCCCAGGTAGTGATATATCAATGAAGGTACGCACAAAAGTGCGTATACAGTGTGCATGGTATGAATATACATGTGATAATATGCGGCAAATCATGACAACGTCAACAAAGCAGAACCAAATATGCGGTTTATGGCAATCCTATAATGTGAGTGTCATGGCAATCACTAACGGGGTGAGTGTAGCATATAAATCGTGCTCGTGCAACTTGGACCGTTAGTGACAGTGCAGTGTTCTATACTACCAGTTCTATATATAACAAGAGAGTATGCTATTAGTATATCTATATGAACACACATAACTAAATATCCTATTACGCCCTGACGCTTAACGCCATACGGGCAATTTTCCCGTAGATGTTAAATTTACTCACCTGGTCGCGTGCTAAGTATGGCCGACCACCTGCTTCCCTTTCCTGGCGGCGTCTGATGTACCCACCTGCGAAACTGGAATTTACACAAGAATCCCAATATAATCAAAATCTCGTAAAACGCGATATCAGAACGAAACGAGAAACCCGCGTTGCGAATTAACGCGCGTGCGCGCGATACGCTGGAACGTGTGTGTGTTTAAAACTTAACCCGATACGCCGCGATACGCTGAATCACAGAATCCACCCGTGTATCGCGCGTATCGCGCAAACTAAAAATACCAGAAAATGACATACTGCCCCAGATTTTACCCAGGTTAGAATATTACAAAACTATATATACCATGGACTTAAAAAAATGTAGCAGACACCTGTACCCAAAACCCTAGCTCCTAACTCCCTGGTCTGGCCGCAATTTGCGGCCAGAATGATTTTTTTGGCAGCCGTAGGTTGGAGTGGTGGGGTCGGGCTCTGGTGGTGGGGTCAGGGTATCACCAGTAGGTTACGGTCCACTCAATTTCATTCTGAACTTACTGGGTTAACATCAGATTTCCAAAAAGCTAAGTTTTGCTGAAAAAACGTCAAGTTTTGCCCACTTTTGATAACTCAGGGTATTTTAGTGTAATATGGGGTTATCCTATGTTAACTTGGCCTTAACAACACTTAGGCTAGTCTATCCAACACTAACATCATTTAAACAAAACTTCACACAAATCACCCAAACAAGCACAAAATCGTATAATTATCGCTAATCGAAGCTATACCGACACCAAATAAGCCAACAAGGAAGGAGTTTAGAAGTTATACCCCCAAGGAACCTCACAAACAAGGAGAAGGAGAAGAAGAAGAGGGGATGGAGCTGCTGTGCTGCTGCCCCAGCTGAGCTGTTGCTGTGTTTGGCTGCTGCTGCTGCTGCAGTGTGCTGTTGCTGTTGCTATTGCTGATGCTGCTGCTTGCTACTTCTGTTTTTGTTGTTGTTGTGTTTGTTGCTGTGCTGTTATTGGTGTTGTTGTGGTTGTTGTTGTGTTGGTTTGTGGATGTTGCTGCTGCTGTTTATTCTTGCTGTGGCTGCTTCGAATAAGGCTGCTGCTGTTGTTTCTAAAGATGTTGTTGTTGCTTGTGCAGCTGCTGATGTTGTGGCTGATGTGGTGTGTGTGTGTGAGAGGGAAAGATGTGAGTGAGGTGAGTGTTTGAGGGATGAAGCAAAAGATTGAAAACACCCATGAGAGCCACCTCTCTCTCTCTCTCTCTCTCTCTCTCTTATTAAATGCTTGCATGTGCCCAAGCCACATGCATTCTTTCTCTCTCTACACAAGTCAACCAAAAGAAATTTAAATTAAAAACTAAAAACCCTTAATTAAACTAATTAGCTTTACAAAAGGGGTTAGACCACCATGGTTGCCTAAATATGGTTTAATCCAAAATTTAACCCTAGTTTACATGCACATGTTTGTGCAAGCTTAGGAAAATTCAAGAAAATGTTTATTAATTTTGATAAAATATTTGAAAAGAAATTTGGTAACTTTTTATTAAAAAAAATCACATATTAAAATATAATTAGTCACTAAACGTATTCTCAGGTGTTACAGTCTTCCCCCCTTAAGAAAATTCGTCCCCGAATTTAAAATATATAACTATGCGTACCTTCAAAGAGATGAGGGAATTTCTTCCGCATCTCTCCCTCGGCCTCCCAAGTGATCTCCTCACCATTCGGGCTGCGCCAAAGAACCTTCACCGACGGCAGGACCCCAGATCGAAGTTTCTTCACCTGCCAATCCAATATCTCAACTGGCTGCACGGTGAGCGAAAGGTCGGGCTCAAGCTGAACTGTTTGATGCTGGATCGTGTGGGAAGGGTCATGAAGATATCTGCGTAGCATCGATACATGGAAGACGGGGTGAACATCTGAAAGACTGGGTGGAAGAGCCAAACGATATGCTACGGTGCCTATCTGCTCGAGGATCTCGAAAGGACCTATGAATCTGGGGCTAAGCTTCCTCTTTCGTCCAAACCTCATCACTCCCTTCATCGGAGAGACCCTCAGAAAAACGTGATCGCCAACTGCGAATTCTAATCTGCCGCGGCGCCTGTCAGCATACGATTTCTGCCTGCTCTGAGCTGTCCTCATCCTGTCTCGAATCAGCTGTATCTTCTCGGTCGTCTCCTGTACGATCTGTGGCCCCAAAATACTGCTCTCGCTCAGCTCTGTCCAGCAGACGGGCGATCTACATCTCCCCCCATACAAAGCCTCGAAAGGTGCCATCTGAATAGTATCCTGGAAGCTATTGTTGTAGGAGAACTCTATCAAGGGTAAATGATGATCCCAGCTACCACCAAAATCTAAAATGCACGCTCGGAGCATGTCCTCGAGAGTCTGAATGGTCCGCTCTGACTGTCCGTCGGTCTGCGGATGAAATGCTGTGCTGAAACTCAAACGAGTGCCCAAAGCCTCCTGAAGTCTCTGCCATAGTCTGCTGGTAAACTGGGTGCCTCGGTCGGACACAATACACGTCGGGACCCTATGTAGTCGTACAATCTCGTCGATATAAATCTGGGCGTACTGAGCAAATCCGAAAGTCGTCTTCACCGGCAGGAAGTGAGCCGCTTTCGTCAAACGATCCACGATCACCCAAATGGAGTCATACCCTCGCCTAGTCCTAGGTAGACCCACAACGAAATCCATCGAAATATATTCCCATTTCCACTCCGGAATGGGTAATGGCTGTAGCTCTCCTGCGGGCCTCTGGTGCTCGGCCTTGACTTGCTGACAAGTCAGGCATCTCGATACGAAATCTGCGATATCCCTCTTCATTCCGTCCCACCAGTAGACCTCTCTCATATCATGGTTCATCTTGGTGGAACCAGGGTGGACACTGTACACCGATCGATGTGCCTCCTCAAGAATATCACGCCGCAATCCCTCAGCATCTGGTACGCACAGTCTAGACCCAAATTGTAATATCCTCTGATCATCGATCACGAACTCGGAGAATCTGCCCTGTCCAATCCGTGCCACGATCTCTGAGCAACGGTCATCCCTGCGCTGTGCTTCATATATACGGTCAAGCAACTGTGGGCGTGCATGAACATGCGCAAGCTGTCCCCCGATCTGTGTGAACTCGAACTGCACTCGGCCGTCGCATAGTATCTGCCAATCTGCTGACGACTGCCTCTGTACTGCACTCAAACACGATAGACTACCCTCGGGCCTCCTGCTCAAAGCATCCGCTACTACATTAGCCTTGCCCGGGTGATACAAGATCTCATAGTCATAGTCCTTCACCAGTTCCATCCAACGGCGCTGTCGGAGATTCAGGTCTCGCTGCTGAAATATATACTTTAGGCTCTTATGATCAGTGAATATCTGGCACGACTCTCCATAGAGGTAATGTCACCAGATCTTAAGTGCAAAGACCACTGCAGCCATCTCCAAATCGTGAGTGGGGTAGTTCTGTTCATGTTTCTTCAATTGCCGGGAAGCATATGCGATCACCCTGCCATGCTGCATCAATACGCACCCTAGCCCCACTCGTGAGGTGTCACAATAGACTACAAACCCGCCTGATCCTGAAGGCAATGATAACACTGGCGCCGTAGTCAAACAAGTCCGTAGCTGCTGGAAACTGTGCTCGCACTCCTCCGTCCAAACGAAAGGAACCCCCTTCCGGGTCAAACCGGTCAAAGGTGCAGCAATACGGGAGAAATCCTGTACAAATCACCTGTAGTAGCCGGCCAGTCCTAGAAAGCTGCGTATCTCAGTAACGGATGTAGGTCTGGGCCAACTGCGAACGGCCTCGACCTTCCTCGGGTCTACACATATACCATCCCGTGTAATCACGTGACCCAAGAAGTCTACGCTGTCCAGCCAGAACGCGCACTTAGAGAATTTTTCATAAAGCTGGTGCTCCCTCAATGTCTGCAGTGTGATCCGCAGGTGCTGCTCGTACTCCTCTCTGCTCCGGGAATACACCAAGATATCGTCAATGAATACGATGATGAACAAGTCAAGATACAGCCTGAATATACGGTTCATCAAGTCCATGAAGGCTGCTGGAGCATTGGTGAGTCTGAACGACATCACCAAAAACTCATAATGGCCATAACGCGTGTGGAAAGCTGTCTTCGGAATGTCGTCCTGTCGAACTCTCAGCTGATGATAGCCTGATCGCAAATCGATCCTCGAAAAATATCCTGCCCTCTGAAGCTGGTCAAACAAGTCGTCGATGCGTAGCAACGGATATCTGTTCCGCACGGTCACCCGGTTCAGCTGCTGGTAGTCGATACACAGACGCAAACTGCCGTCCTTCTTCTTAACAAACAGGACCGGAGCACCCCAAGGAGAAACACTGGGTCGAATAAGTCTCTTGTCCGGCAAATCTTGCAACTGACTCTTCAACTCACTAAGCTCCGCCGGGGCTATCCGATAAGGCAGTATAGAAATAGGCCCCGTGCCGGGAATCAAATCAATACAGAACACAATATCACGCTCAGGCGGTAGCCCAGGAAGCTCGTCAGGGAACACGTCCGGGAACTCACATACAATCGAAACCTGGTCCAATGGAACATCCATATCTCTAACATCACAAACATAGGCTAGGAATACCTGACATCTCTTTCTCAAAAGCTGTCCAGCGCGAAGAGAAGAAATCAAAAGGTGAGGAGTGGCACCACGGTCACCCCGCACAACAAAAGTCAACTCGTCGGGAAAACAGAATCTAACTGTCTTCTCACGACAGTCCACAGACGCATAGCACGTGGCCAACCAATCCATGCCCAAAAGAACATCAAAGTCCAACATCTCAAGAAGGATCAAATCGATAGGCAGCTCTCTCTCGCCAATACGAACAATGCAGGATCGGAACACGTGCCTCGCAACAAACGACTCTCCCATAGGAGTGGTCACAACAAGCGGCTGATCAAGCAACCCAGACTCTTTACTCAAACTCGGCACAAAATGTGTGGAAACGTACGAGTGCGTGGATCCAGGATCGAATAATACGTGTGCATCAATAGTACATACTGATAAGGTACCTGAGACCACCGCATTAGACGCCTGCGCGTCCTGATGCGTCAAAGCAAAAACCCGTGCATGTCCTCCACCTGTAGCTGGCGGTCCCCTACCAGCAGCTGGCTGTACTCTGCCAGTGGCTGGCTGTCCTCTGCCTCGACCGCCTCGCCCTCTAGGAACAAACCCTCCGCGACCATGGTCTCTCTGTGCCTGAGTCTGATGCGGAGCAACTGTGGGTACAATGGGCAACGCCCTATGGGGTGGAGAAGGTGGAAGTGTGACATGCGGTACAGCTGGCTCCCTCTGGCGTGTCTCGGTACAATCTCTGACGCGGTGATGAAGACTACCATATCCAAAGCATCTATGGGATGACTGCTGACCCTCCTGGGGGTATGAGCTAAACATCTGACCTCGTCCCGAGTCTCTGCCACCTGTATAACGTCTATCACGGCGTTTGAATGGATGTCTCTGAGCTGCTGTGTCAGTACGAACCCTCTTCGGCCCTGGAATTACCGAAGTCTCTGCAAGGCGCTCCTCGACTAATAGGGCTGCGTCTACAGCTGCGGCATATGTCTCGTAATGCTGTGTGCTGATCGCAAGGAACAGTGGTGTAAGCAAGCCTTGGACAAATCTCTTGACTCGCAGTTCCTCAGTAGCCACTAGGTATGGAGCATAAACTGATAGCTCGGTGAACAACACATCGTACTCTGCCATGGTCATCTCTGGCGTCTGGCGCAAGGACTCAAATCTGCATGCTCGGGCATCCCTGACACTCTGGGGAAGGAAGCGGGCTAGAAAGATCGTCACAAACTCTATCCAGGTCATAGGAGGAAGACCTGCTGCTCTGCCCTTCTCGACTGATTCGTACCATTTCTGCGCAAGTCCTTCTAGGCGAAAGCTTGCGATCTCGACCCATCTCGAATCTGAGCATCTAAGGGAATGGCATATCCGGACCATCCTATCAATGAAGGACTGCGGGTCCTCGGCTGCTTCGGTGCCTGTGAAGACCGGAGGCTTCAGCCTCATGAATTCTGCTAACGATACTGTAATCACCTCCGTGGCTGCAGGGGCAACGTCCTGTGCTGTAGATACCATCGCGGTCCCCGTAACTGGTAGAGCTACCTCTGGTCACTGCGCTCGAAGCGTCTCAACTAGCGACCCTATCATCTGACGCATCTCCTGCATGCTGGATCCTACCGTCTGGCGCATCTCCTGTATACCAGCCCCTAGTGTGGCGATCTGATCTGTCATAGGAAGGATAGTCTGCTCGGGTGCAACAGGTGCACTGCCCGGATCAGTCCTCGTCTCGGACGAGTCAGCACGAACCTCGGCTCTCGCAGCCGCTCTCTGTGCCCTCGTAGTCCTTGGCGGCATAGTGGCTGAAAAGGAAGGTAGGATTCGATAAGGATACATAAATCGAATCGCAAGAATGTATACAGTCATGAAGGAATTTTAATCAATAAGTCCTAAGGTCGCTTAGGCGGAGTACCGTGTCGTGAGTATGCCGCGGAACATACACACGCCACGCTACCCTGCTGCAGCTACCTACTCCATCATACCAGGGTAATCCTACACTCCGAAGGTAAAACCTACACTCTGATACCAACTTTGTCACGACCCAAAGTTCGGCCTGTGACCGGCACTTAACCACGCAACGTCTACAGGCGTAACGTGACTAAGTAAGCCGAACCCAGAAATCAAAACCATTTAAAATTTGGAGTGTTAAAACGTTTATTAGAATATTTGTTAAAACATTTAGAAAACCTTAAGTTGTTTAGTAGAATTCCTTTTAGGTTCAAGTTATTATTTAAATAATTTTAGCAACATTTCCTTTACCAAAAATTTGTCCCGAAATCGGGTAAAAGGCGAGATATAAGTAAAAGTGACATGTGAAATAAATAGAGCATCTCAATGGGAGAATCGCGCCCAATGGCGGAGCAATTACCACAATATAATATACGACGCCGAAGCGAAGAATGAGCAGCAAAGTGAAAACAAATATCATAAAAGATAAAACTGCATAAGTAAAGTCGGCTCACAACGAGCTCGACACCAGAATACAAATAACATGCATCGTCCTCACAACTGTCTCTAAGTCAATACATGAAAGTAGATGGAGAGTACTAGATACTACCAGTTCAGTGTTCGTGCAACTTGGACCGTTAGTGACAGTGCAGTGTTCTATACTACCAGTTCTATATATAACAAGAGAGTATGCTACTAGTATATCTATATGAACACACATGACTAAATATCCTATTACGCCCTGACGCTTAACGCCATACGGGTGATTTTCCCGTAGATGTTAAATTTACTCACCTGGTTGCGTGCTAAGTATAACCAACCACCTGCTTCCCTTTCCTAGCGGCGTTTTACGTACCCGCCTGCGAACCTGGAATTTACATAAGAATCCTAATATAATCAAAATCTCGTAAAACGCGATATCGGAACGAAACGAGAAACTCGCGTCGCGAATTAATGTGCGCGCGCGCGATACGCTGGAACGTGTGTGTGTGTCTAAAACTCAATCCGATACGCCGCGATACGTTGAATCACAGAATCCACTCGCGTATCGCGCAAACTAAAAATACCAGAAAACGACATACTACCCCAGATTTTACCCAGATTAGAATATTACAAAACTATATATACCATGGACCTAAAAAATGTAGCAGACACCTGTACCAAAAACCCTAGCTCCTAACTCCCTGATCTGGCTGCAATTTGCGGCCAGAATGATTTTTTCGGCGGCCGTAGGTTGGAGTGGTGTGGTCGGGTTCTGGTGGTGGGGTCAGGGTATCACCAGTAGGCTACGGTCCACTCAATTTCATTCTGAACTCACTGGGTTAACAGCAGATTTCCAAAAAGCTAAGTTTTGCTAAAAAACGTCAAGTTTTGCCCACTTTTGATAACTCGGTGTATTTAATGTAATCTGGGGTTATCCTAGGTTAACTTGGCCTTAACAACACTTACTTAGGCTAGTCTACCCAATACTAACATCACTTAAAAAAAACTTCACACAAATCACCCAAACAAGCACAAAATCGTATAATTATCGCTAATCGAAGCTATAACGACACCAACTAAGCCAACAAGGAAGGAGTTTAGAAGTTATACCCCTAAGGAACCTCACAAACAAGGAGAATGAGAAGAAGAAGAGGGGATGGAGCTGCTGTGCTGCTGCCCCAGCTGAGCTGCCGCTGTGTCTGGCTGCTGCTGCTGCTGCAGTGTGCTGTTGCTGTTGCTATTGCTGATGCTGCTGCTTGCTACTTCTGTTGTTGTTGTTGTTGTGTTTGTTGCTATGCTGTTATTGGTGTTGTTGTGGTTGTTGTTGTGTTGGTTTGTGGATGTTGCTGCTGCTGTTTATTCCTGCTGTGGCTGCTTCGAATGAGGCTGCTGCTGTTGTTTCTAAAGATGTTACTGTTGCTTGTGCAGCTGCTGATGTTGTGGCTGATGTGGTGTGTGTGTGTGTGTGTGTGTGAGGGAAAGATATGAGTGAGGTGGGTGTTTGAGGGATGAAGCAAAAGATTTGAAAACACCCATGAGAGCCACCTCTCTCTCTCTTATTAAATACTTGCATGTGCCCAAGCCATCATGCATTCTCTCTCTCTACACAAGTCAACCAAAAGAAATTTAAATTAAAAACTAAAAACCCTTAATTAAACTAATTAGCTTAACAAAAGGGGTTAGACCACCATGGTTGCCTAAACATGGTTCAATCCAAATTTTAACCCTAGTTTACATGCACATGTTTGTGCAAGCTTAAGGAAATTCTAGAAAAATGTTTATTAATTTTGATAAAATATTTGAAAAGCAATTTGGTAACTTTTTATTAAAAAAAATCACATATTAAAATATAATTAGTCACTAAACGCCTTCTCAGGTGTTACATATATACATGATGGGTGTATGAGATTACTACCATACTAGGGTTAAGTTAGGGTTTCTATTTATGTTAAGCTAATTCAAAAGAGATTGAGTTTGTCATGGTAAAGCTTGGACAAAAGCTTTTGGATAAGTTTTGACAAAGTCAACTCTTTTGTCTAGTTAAAGATATTTATCAAACCCAACCCTTAATCATAGTGTGTGGTTTATTCTCTACATGAGTTAAGCATGATGGTTTTAACTCACCCATGGTTGCAATAATTCATTTGGATGAATAATTGATGAGATATTTTCTTCATCTTCTTCATCAAAAGCTTCTAGCTTCAATGGAGTTTTGAGAAAAAAATGTGAGAAAATGAAATCTAAAGTGAGCCCACTTCCTACTTCATCATCCTCTACTACTTGCCATTTAGTAGAGTGTGTTTGCTTCACTAATTATATAATTAGTGAAGAAATAGCTTGGGTTAGTGTCTCCTCGATGTAGATCATCTTTGGCCTCGAAGACATCGAAGCTAGCACGTTCGTTTCTTCAAGGGATCCTCTCTACAGTCTGGAGTTTCTAATTGCAGCGAAGGGGACTATTACATGGAGCTATTTGAAGTGAAGGACCGGTCTACAAAGGTTGTATTCCTTGCTCACTATAACTTGCATAGTGTTTACATATGTTTTCCATATTATTTTTAGTTACGATCTATGGTTAGGGTTAGCTAGAATGGCAAATTTTTGAATTTGGCATGGACGATGCCTTCCGAAACCTTGTTGCCGTGGTAGGCAACCCTACAGTGGTATCAGAGCCATGCTAGAAATTAGTACGGATTTTGTTAGAATTACGAAACCGAAACAACTCCGAAACTTGAAACGGAAAACTCCAGTTTCTGTCGATTTTAAATAGTGTTCAAAATTTTTTTAAAACAAGTGCAGAATCATATTTGGGCATTGAGATGAACATGGGAGAAAATTGGGACCATGTGCTCGGATTTTGGCCGAGCACATAGCTACAATTTCCGAGGAGGCCGGCCCTATAGGGGTGTTTTGGTCCCAATTTTTTTCCATGCACTGGTCTCTGGGTTTTGGTGTTTCAGGTGTTGTTTGTTTTTTCTAATTTTGCATGTGATGTAATCTTACACCATAAACAATTCGGAGTGTTTCGTATTCGTAGTTTTAACATTGTTTCGGGTTATTCACATAGTGTCTAGACAAAGTTAAAAAGTTCGATCGAATGTCAAAACCTATTTTTCCAAGTTTAACGTATTTGGAAAAACATGCAAGTGATTCTGTGGACCCTCTAGAAGAACGTAAACCTTAACTCGATTATGTGGCCGTTAAAACCGCCACTTGAACCCTAGGGTTTGTGGTAGTTTAGCGTTGTCACATGTGAGGCGTTGGTTTGACCCTTCTACGGCTGGTTCATAAGTACTGTGGCATCTTCTGGGTATTATTAAAACTGTGCTCAAGTGTTGAGCTATCGGGAAATTGTGGGATTTTGATGAATCGATCGAAAAGTTTAACGTCGTCTGGATATTATGTGATGGGATACAATATTTAGAATCCACAAGTAGTTATGAGATAACTAATTTGAATGTTATAAATCTAGCGGTTTAGTCTCATTTGATCGGTTGCCACGGGATTTTGATGTGATCAGAAGTTTGTCGCAATCACGTAGCATACGCGGATACTCACCGGGTAAACTTAATAGATAGCCACGCCCCATAGCCCCGGCCAAGTGACTGTAGGAGAACCCCGTCGCCAAAAGCATCCGTTCGGGTGCTCGTGGCAGCGGTGTTCCGCCTTAGTGCACTTCGTCGACGGTATCGGGGGGTGCGGCCGTCTATTAATGTTTCTGACGAGCATTCGATCAGGATGTTGGGAATCTTGTTAAATTGCCCGACTTGTTATTGAAAAGTTTTTTCGGTATCGAGACTAAAATGCTGGGTTTATAATTGTTAGGCATGCGATGTCTAAGGAATTCATTTGGTCAGGCATGTGATGTCTAAGGTGGTTGCGGATTCCAACTGTTGTAGTTTTTCACTTTCTTTTCTGTGACCGTAAGTGTAATATGTGGTGTATCGCTGGTTTCGGTGCTATATGTCAACGACAATTGGGATACGTATATTTACTTACGTTGATGACATGTGATGTTATGTGTTGCTGTGATATGTTATACTGGATCGTCGCATTTGACTAGCCGGGGGTTTTATGTGAGATGAGGGTTTTTCATTTTCATTCATGTAAAATTCATTGTATGTAATATTCTTTTATTAGGGCACTTCCGGGTTGAGGATGATGTCACCATTGTATATTATTTACTTTTCCGCATTAGGATAGGCCCAAGGCGGGGAGCATAAGTAACCGGGCTCTAGGGTCCAGTGGGAGACCATCTCGAGTAGTTGAGACCGGGTCTCCTAACTCTAAAATTGGCAGGGTTACTTTCCGCTCTCGTAGGGGTCTAGGGGTATGGGATTGGCTATTCATCACGATCGTGGAATCCGTATTTTATATAGGCTTAATATAAAACACGGAAATCCTAGTATATACAATATTTCATATATGTTCTTCTGCTGCGATGTTCTGTGATGAGATCATATTACTGCCTGAGACGAATGCTTATATTATATATATGTGATATATATTATATATTGTTGATTTTGTTTCATGTGTGATACTTATGAAGCATAATAAATGGGACTTCATTAATGAGATTAATGACATAAAAGAAACCTAAAGTTGTTGTAGAAACTTGTCTCGAAAACTGGTAGCTCTAGTTCTTGCTTTGCATAGCGGTATTTCTTGTAGAATATCCAGCACCTTATTTGATAAGGAAAGAGCCGAGATCCCTTCACCGGGAGTGACCTCTTTAGCGAAACTAGCAGATGCTACACACTCGGTTTGTCTTTTGATTTCTTCTATAGTTTTTGCTTTGCATAATGGTATTTGTGAAATATCCTGCACCTTATTCGATAAGGAAAGAGCCGAGATCCCTTCGCCGGGAGTGACATCTTTAGCAAAACTAGTAAAAGCCTAAAAACACTCCTTTTAAAATCACTCGGTTTTACAACGATATCAAGTTCATTACGCAAAAGTTTTTCTTAAAAACCTGTCGTAGCCCTCCGTCATTTCAGATAAGTACTACTTAGTATTCGTGCTGCGTTTGTTGACCTTAGTCAAGGCGTAGTGTGCGGTAGCTGATTAGTGCTTATCTGCATAAGCATATGATGCGATTGAGTTAGGGTGGTCGTACGACTTTGTTGACCTTAGCCAAGGGTCGTGTGGGTGGGTTTAATTCAATCGGGAAATGACAGGTTGAAGTTGGATAGCACTTATGATTTGTTGACCTTAGTGTTAGTGTATATGCCCTAGAGGCCATTACTGTATCATACTAGTTTGTATATTACTTAATGGAAGCTTGGGATATTCACCTTGTATGTACAATCTTGCTCAAAATAGTAGTATGCTACTTGGTTTGTTTCTACTTCAATATGTACATGTGTTTATTTTAGTATATCGCCTATACACATTAGTGAAGCCCTTAGGATCTTTGCTTGATTACCAGTGATGTGATGGCAGTCACACTAGTGGGGCTGGGTAATCTATAAGCACATCCTTATGCAGGTCCCTGGTCGCAGGACTATCGAGACAGGGCATCGATACTCCGGAGTAGACTAGCGCATGCGCTTCTCATCCCAGTGTGGGAGACGGCCTGTCCCACAGCCGTCAGTATGTTGTACTTGAGATAGTATGCGGGTGCTCGTTAGGTTACGGGTACACTGGACAGGACTCGTCGGGAACTGACTAGTTGGTATTATGCCTATCGTCAGTTATCAGTTCCCAGGTGACATGAGTACAGCTTAGTCCGCTGACTTGACACTGTTACTTCGCCTCGAGTGTGTTCCCACTGCACTTTGATTACTACCCTACCACGGCTCAAAGGAGTCGTGCAAACAGGTAGTAGTTGGGTGCAGTCCCGAAGCACTTGGAGGCAGTGACGGTTAGACAGGATTCGTCTCTCCCGGTATTGGGGGTTGACATCGCGCTGTGTCTAGGAGAGCCATTACACGAGTAGTCCCTGGCCAGGGCAAACGAGATATACTGGTAGGCTTCCAGTGTTATCTCAGGGTGTTTTGGGCTTCACTCCGACACGACTTATACCACTATTGGGGGACTGACGTTTACTGCCCCCTAGGCCCGCCATGCGATGTATCAGACGAACAGACCGGACTGTACGGAGAATGTCACATTCAGGCTCAGTAGGAGTTCAGATGGGTTTCGCCTCGTCAGTCTTCTTGTCGGCACTACCTGGGGACCGTTACACACAGCTAGTGCCGCTTGCGGTCTGTGGTTAAACCCACTGCCAGCGTAGTGTCGAGTCTTTAGAGTCCCACACAGAAAGCTTTTCGCCTTTAGGCAAAAGAATAGAGGTCGCATGGTATTGCGACAGGTCGCATGGTTTTGCGACAGGGTTCGGTCACATCCGTGCACTTGTGCACGTACAGTGTCCGGACAGTTTACACTAGCGGGCTTTGGTTTAAGCCAGATCCTAGTGTACCTTTTGGGATTGGATTTATCCAGTATGCATTCGTGTTCCTCGGAACACGGATGCGGGTGTGTATGCACAGTTGACTGGGAGACAGAGGCAGCGGATTCTCATTAGGGTTGTTGACAGTTGACCGTTGACTATTGACTTTTTGCTCAACCCTAATAAGAATATGATATGTGATTAACAATTATATTAATTAAGTATTATGGTGACATGGTTGTTGAGGGATTGACTTTGTTGACTTGTTGACTTTTGTTGACTTTTTTGACTTGTTGACTTTTGTTGACTTGTTGACTTTGTTGACCGGTTGACTACGCTTGACTAGTTGACCATCATGATAACCATAGCTATCATTTCATGGCAAAGACTTTTGCTTGCTTGCTCCTTTGTGCAAAATGAGTGCATGAAATGATATGGTTATGGTTGCTTCAACCATCACATAACACTTGATTGGTATGATGAGTTATCATTGTTTTGGATTATGAGAGGGTGAAAGACAAAAGAGAGGCTCATTCTCACTTGACCATTCTCTCTCTTGTTCTTGAGCTCTCATACTCTTGCTCTCATCCTCTTCCTCTTGCTCCCTCTCTTGACTCTATGGTTCACTTGTTTCATGAGTTGAGAACCAAGAACCATAGATAAAATCCCATACAAAATCTTCTCTACTCACTCTAGTTCACAAGGTTTAGCAAACCGAGTGAACTAGTTTCTTCAGAGTTCGAAGAAGGAGCCAAAGGTTGGAGCTTCCAGGTGGATCTATCTTCGGCGCAAGGAGACGACGGGGAGAAGCCGATTCGGACGACCATCGAAGCTTGAAGACGAAAGAGTTCGAGAAAAGAAAGGTATAACCCCCTAACCGAGTAGTTAGCAACTCGTAGTTAGGTTGTTAGTTAGATGTTTAACAAAGATCCGGGTTATAAGTCCATGTTACCACATCTAAGAAAATCGTTTTTTATCAAATTCCGCATGCCCGAAAGTACCGGGAGAGGTAGCATGGACTTATAGTGGTATCAGAGCCTAGTTAAACTCTATCTAACATGTTAGCAAAGTAGCTAGAAGATCGATCAAAGGAAAGTCGCAAAACGAACCCAAAACTGTCAAGTTTCTGCCGATTTTTATTCTGTTCAAAAGTTGATAATTTTCATCTCTAAAATCGGCTCAGGCTTTTTTTTGAATAACCACCAAATTTGGTCCAACGAACGATTCAAAGCGCCGCGGAAACGCGGCGGGAGCACGCTCCCGCCGCGGTTCCGCGGCCGAGTTGACTCGGTCGGGGTCCAAAGTTGGTGCAGTGTATTTCTGGGGTTGTTTTGGGATTTTTGGAATATGTGTTTTCAGCCTAGATTTTCCAGAACGAAAATTTTATTTTTGGGGTCCTAAAAATCCGTATTTTTGATCGAACTTCTAAAAGACTTTAGCTGACGGGTTTTTCTGTAATGTGATATTTGTATTGAACGTCTGCTAATCGCTATATGTCGATTAGTGGGGGTTATACAAATCTGTGATCTGTAATGTTGCTGGAATGTGTATATGAATATGTTGGATTGTCGCGGGTGAATAGCCGGGGGTTGTGAGACGAGAGTTTTCTTTTCTTTCAATTCATGTAAATTTGTAAATTGATGTAATAATTATTTGTATGGCCGCACAACCGGGTCGGGGTTGTAGCCGTCATTGTATAATTTCTTTTTACTGTTTTTGCTCCTAAGATAGACCCATGGAGGGGGTGCACAAACTACCGGGTATGCCGAAGTGCCGAGTGGCCTACTCATGGAGATGAGGGAGGTTGCTTCGCTTCAGGTACTTGGCGGGTAGTTTGCCGCACCCGTAGGGGTCTTGGGTGGGTATTGGCTATTCACCGCGACCGTGTAATCTGCTTTTCGTTACAGGCTCGTACGAATTACAGATTCCTAGTATATCCAATGTATTCATCTGTGATCTGAAATGGCTATCATTGCAATATATCTATATATGATATTATTTAGGCGTTGCTTATGTTTTACAGCCGCGCTAGCCCAGCCCCCGCTCTGTCGTTAGTTAAGTAACCTAACGGGTAATGACGGGGCCCAGTGGCGAATGCGAATGGCATAAGCGTACGTCATATTTTGGTTGTTTTCTGCAATGGTGGGATTAAATGATGGGACGCATTAAAAGAACTAATGCAAGAATATCACGCATTAAAAGAACTAATGCAAGATAATAAACCAAGATTAAAGTCGTTGGAACGCTTTCGAAAAACCACTCGGTTCTTTTCAAAACCAACTTTTAAACGCGGAGCTTGAGCCACTCCTTTTAAAAGCTATCTCGTTCCATCGACTATATCAAGTTCACTACGTTTACGGTTTTGCCAAAACCATCCGTAGCCCTCCATCATTTCAGTTAAATATTCGGTAGTATTCAAGCTATGTATTTTGACCTCACGCCAAGGCATAGTGATTGGTAGCTGCCGGATATTTATCTGTTGCATAGATAGAATGCGTTGGTTTGAGACAGTCGTACTGCCATTTTGGCCTACGTCAAGGGTATGTACGGGTGGGTTCAAATTAACCTGGATAATGATGGGAAGAACTTGACATGTGACTTATGACATTTTGACCTCACGCCAAGGTCATAAGAGCATGGGGCAAAAATCCACATCGGGAGTTTCATAAGTACTGAAACTTGCTAGTGTTGCATACCATTTGGAGTATGATGATTCTGGTAGGATTCCTTCAGTTTCGTCACGCGATGATATTTGGATCCCGATCCTACTGTGAGTATATGCTACTCCTCGGGAAATTTCTCACTTAACGATCAATGCTATAAACCAAGTAGGTGTCTAGAAAGGTGTCTAGAAAGGTGTTAGCGGGGCTACGCCTCCAGGGAAAAGAGGTTATTTAATTAAGGAACTTCGCGAAAGCGTTGGAAAACCTCCCTCGAAGTACCGACACTGGCCTGGCTGAACGGTTAAGCAAGTATTGTACGGTGAGATTGATCCTGACTAATTCTTCCTTTATGGTTTGAGGAGGGATTCGAGAAACAGTGGGAGCCATCCTGTTTAGACAAACTAAAAACCACTCTAAACTTGCAAAAGCATCATGCTGAGTGTTTCTTCTTCTCTCTCCTAATTGCAGCGACCAATCGACATGACTGGACTTAAGTTACTTCTAGATAAAAACATACTGACAGGGCCAAACTACAAAGATTGGCTCAGGAATGTCAAAATGGCAATCACTTACGACAAGCTGGGGTATCTTCTTACCACCAAAGCTCCCCCTGTCCCTGGTCCCACTTCCAGCGTCGCGGATAAGGAAATCCATAAGACTTGGGAGATTGATAGCATGAAGGCCAAGTGCCTCGTGCTTGCCTCTATGACAATGAACATCAGAGGAGGCACGAGAATATGGACCTGGAATCCATATTTCTTCATACAAAAGAACTGTATGGAGAGCAGTCTCGTATCGCAAGATACGAAGCGTCGAAAAAGTTATTTTCGGCAAGGATGGCCGTCGGATCATCAGTAGCAGAGCACGTGCTTAAGATGATCGGCTACATTGAGGAGCTCGCGGACCTAGGAACCACATTGGAGAGTGAGCTCTATACGGACTTAGTTCTCCAGTCCCTTCCTTCCACTTACGCCCAGTTTATACTGAACTTCAACTTGCAAGAAAAAGAAGTTGAACTTTCAGAGCTCCTCAACATGATGAGGAGCGCAGAGGGCACCCTACAGAAAGGTAGGGAAACATCCACTTTGTTTGTAGGAGGATCATCTTCTTCTAGGTCCAAGGCGAAAGCCAAGGGAAAGAAGAAGAAAGCCCCCGCCAAACCAAGGGGCGGTGTTAGTAAAGTGGATACGAAGGGAAAAGCTAAAGCAACAAAGAAAGCGGGGAAGCTTGTGGATAAGGAAGAATGCTTCTATTGTCATAAGAAAGGACACTGGAAGAATGATTGCAGGGCCTGGAAGGCCAGAACACAGGAATTGAAGCAGGTTGCAGCTTCAGCTTCAGGTGTGTATATTATTGAAAACTGTCTTTCAATAAACTCTACTTCCTGGGTATTGGATACCGGATCAGGATCTCATATCTGTAATTCTTTGCAGGCGTTGAGAAACCGTAGGGTTTTGAAGGCAGGTGACATGACCCTCAGAGTTGCGAACGGAGCTAGCATGGATGCTAAAGCCGTGGGGGACTATCACCTGGGAATGTCAGATGGACATGTTTTGGTTTTGCGTAATTGCTTTTTTGTACCCAACGCAACTTGTAATATCATTTCTGTATCTTTAGTTTCTAAAGAAGGTTATGAATTTACGTTTGTAAGCAATGTTGTAAACATTCACCTTAATCAAGTTCTGATTGGGTCAGGTACATTGAGTAATGGTATATACGTATTGAACCAACCACAGATTTTCAATGTCCAGAATACACACAAAAGAAAGTCTCCAGAAATCAATCAGGCTTTCTTATGGCATTGTAGACTGGGTCACATCAATGAGAGAAGGTTGACGAAGTTACATACAGAAGGATATTTGAATCCGTTCGAATATCAATCGTATGCCACTTGTCAATCCTGTCTCAAAGGAAAGATGACAAAGACTCCGTTTACTGGACACGGAGTAAGAGCGAGCGAGCTCTTGGGACTCGTACACAGTGACGTGTGCGGTCCAATGTCTATACATGCGCGTAGCGGTTATTCTTACTTCATTACTTTTACGGATGACTTCTCAAGGTACGGTTATGTCTTCTTAATGAAACATAAGTCCGAAGCCTTTGGAAAATTCCAGGAGTATAAGAATGAAGTAGAAAAACAAATCGGCAAAAGTATTAAGATTCTAAGATCGGATCGAGGTGGAGAATACTTAAGTGCCGAGTTCCTGGACTATTTAAAAGAGAATGGAATTCTCTCTCAGCTTACTCCTCCATACACTCTGCAACATAACGGTGTATCGGAGAGACGGAACCGCACCCTATTGGATATGGTGCGGTCCATGATGAGTAACGCTGAGTTACCGCGATCATTCTGGGGATATGCGCTAGAATCAGTCGCATACCTTTTGAACCGAGTTCCGACTAAGACTGTGCCTACCACACCATATGAGTTATGGAGTGGGAAGAAACTCTATCTTCAATATCTGAAGATCTGGGGATGTCCAGCTTTTGTCAAAAAGCAGCATGCGGACAAACTCGAGGCACGCTCAGTACTGTGCAAGTTTGTGGGATACCCAAAGAACACCAGGGGGTATCTTTTCTACTACGCAGAGGAACAAAAAGTCCTTGTTTCTCGTAATGCCCACTTTCTAGAACACCAGTTCTTGGAAAAGGAAATAAGTGGGAGCGCAGTAGAACTGGAAGAAATTCCAGAACCACGGACTATTACTGAAAGTTTAGTGGAACCAGAGGGTTCGGAAGAACAGGACATTCCTACGCCGCTCCGCAGAAGTAGTAGGCAGTCTCATCCGCCCGAGAGATACTACGGTTTTCTCATAGACGGGGATAGAGAGGATTGTATCATAGATTATGATGAGCCTACTAGCTTCCAGCAGGCCGTTCAGAGCGTTGACTCAGTGAAATGGCTGGATGCAATGCGGACCGAAATGGAGTCCATGTACACCAACAAGGTATGGACGTTGGACATTGCTCCAGATGGGGTAAAACCCGTAGGATGCAAGTGGATCTTCAAAAGGAAGATTGGTATAGATGGACAAGTTGAGACCTATAAAGCTAGACTTGTTGCAAAGGGTTTTCGTCAAAGACCTGGTTTGGACTATGACGAAACCTTTTCTCCAGTGGCTATGCTGAAATCCATTCGGATCCTTCTTGCCATTGCTGCCTTCCACGATTATGAGATCTGGCAGATGGACGTAAAGACCGCTTTTCTAAATGGAAATTTAGAGGAGTGTGTCTATATGGACCAACCAGAGGGTTTCATTCAGAGTGGGAGCAGCGGAAAGGTGTGCAAGTTGCTTAAGTCCATCTACGGACTAAAGCAGGCATCGCGGAGTTGGAACATCTGTTTTGATGAGACGGTCAAGGAATTTGGCTTTATCAAAAATCCAGATGAACCATGCATCTATAGTAGATTTGTAGCGAGAACTGTAGTATTCCTCGTTTTATACGTGGATGACATTCTCTTAATAGGAAATGACATTCCTATGCTACAATCTGTCAAGGGGTTCTTGTCGCACAGGTTCTCCATGAAAGACCTGGGTGATGCCTCATACATCCTGGGAATCCGGATCCATCGTGATAGATCCAAGAGGATATTAGGACTTTCACAGTCCAGGTACATCGACACTATACTGAAGAGATTCAGTATGGAAGATTCCAAGCGCGGTAACCTACCGGCTTGTCACGGGATCACCCTCTCTAAAGAGATGTCTCCCAAGACTGATTTGGAGAGGGATCGCATGTCTATTATACCCTACGCTTCTGCGGTAGGCTCTATAATGTATGCGATGTTGTGTACCAGACCGGATGTAGCTTATGCACTGAGTGTGGTAAGCCGGTATCAGTCAAACCCTGGGGAGAAACACTGGATAGCGGTAAAGAACATTCTCAAGTACCTGAGAAGGACTAAGGAGATGTTCTTGGTGTATGGCGGAAAAGACCTCCAGATCGAGGCCTTTGCTGACTCCAGCTTCCAGAGTGACAAGGATGATTCCAAGTCCATGTCGGGTTTTGTCTTTACCCTCAATGGAGGGGCGGTGTGTTGGAAAAGTTCCAAACAGGAAACCGTTGCAGACTCGACGATGGAAGCGGAATACATCGCTGCATCTGATGCCGTAAAAGAAGCTGTCTGGATGAGGAAGTTCTTGAAAGAACTTCAGGTGGTTCCGTCCATTGTTGATCCAATACCTCTGTATTGCGACAACAACGGGGCTATAGCTTTAGCGAAGGAACCCAGGTCCCATCAGAGATCCAGGCACATCTTGAGGCGGTATCACCTGATCAGGGAGATCGTGGATCGCCAGGAGATCGAGGTTCGGAGAGTCGCTTCAGAAGATAACACTGCAGATCCATTCACCAAGGCCCTGCCCCAGACTCAGTTCGAGAGGCTGATCGAGATGATAGGTCTTCGATACGCCAGTACATGGCCTTAGTGCAAGTGGGAGATTGTTAGTGTATATGCCCTAGAGGCCATTACTGTATCATACTAGTTTGTATATTACTTAATGGAAGCTTGGGATATTCACCTTGTATGTACAATCTTGCTCAAAATAGTAGTATACTACTTGGTTTGTTTCTACTTCAATGTGTACATGTGTTTATTTTAGTATATCGCCTATACACATTAGTGGAGCCCTTAGGATCTTTGCTTGATTACCAGCAATGTGATAGCAGTCACACTAGTGGGGCTGGGTAATCTATAAGCACATCCTTATGCAGGTCCCTGGTCGCAGGACTATCGAGACAGGGCATCGATACTCCGGAGTAGACTAGCGCATGCGCTTCTCATCCCAGTGTGGGAGACGGCCTGTCCCACAGCCATCAGTACGTCGTACTTGAGATAGTATGCGGGTGCTCGTTAGGTTACGGGTACACTGGACAGGACTCGTCGGGAACTGACTAGTTGGTATTATGCCTATCGTCAGTTATCAGTTCCCAGGTGACATGAGTACAGCTTAGTCCGCTGACTTGACACTGTCACTTCGCCTCGAGTGTATTCTGTTCACACCATAATATTGCATTATTATATTCCCCATTCTTATTCTTTTTACAAATAAAACATGTGCTTTTGACGCATGTCTGCTACATATTACAGGTTACAGGTTCTTAGACAGAAAACAGTGAAAACGATGTAAAGACGATGAAAAAGTGGACTTTGACCAACAAGTAGAAGACTCTTGATGAAGCCTACATCAAAGATAAAATTCACAAAGTACAAGGCAATACAAGGTCTAAGATTACAAAGCGAATGGTTAAAAGTCCACCGCAATTATTCACTGGAGATATGGAAGAAACATAAAAGCTATTTTAATAAAGAACAAAATAATAAGGAAGCCCAAAGATCCAAGGCCCAATACTTTCTTTTAAAGAGACATAAAATTTTACCAAAGCTTGAAGTCTACTTTGATTAGGTCTTCTTAAGGATATTTTGGTAAATGTAGACATGCAAATCAATTATAACCTAGGGTTTCCTATCCTCTATAAATAGGAACTCTAAATCATTGTAAAGGCTATGCCTCCCTTTATTAATAAATTTTAGAATTCTTTTGGAGAGCATCGGTGTTTCTTTTCAATTCATGAATTCAGATCTAACAATCCTGCGTTGATGATTGAAGAGATGCATCTGTAAGTAGATTTAATTCCTTGCTCTAGTTTAGATTTCAATTCTTGCCCTCGGTAATTTTTATTCTCTGCCCTAGATAAATGTTCTTCAATTCCCTAATGAGTGAGTAGTTTCCTCGCTTGTTAGGGTTAGGAATGGGGAAGGATTTGAGAGACGAAGATCTCTCATCTCTTTTCTTTGCCAATCTTTTATGAAAATTAGAACTCCATGCATACCTTCTTATTCCGCTCCCTACGGCACTCTACCCTCGAGGTAACGATGATTCCGTAGTCTAAAGGCCCGGATTTTAAGGTTTTCCATGGAGGTTAGAGTAAAGATTAAGAAAGGAAGGACAAGGATCTAGAGGAAGAATCAATCTTCCCAATCATCCTAATCCCCTTTGTTAAGATTTACCATAACACTAATATGATATCTTTAATTAAAGGCAATGGAAAGAGATGTAGATATTTGTTTACCAAATTTTCCCTAAACTTAATCCTAGCAAGTTTCTAATCCTAGTATCATACAACTTCAATTTTTAGATTTAATAATCAATCCGAACACTCTTCGGAATTAACTCGTTAGCGCGATTAGGAAATTCACAACATCCCTGTGGACCGACCCGTACTCACCGGCTAGCTTCATGCGACGCCGTTCTTGATTGCGGTTACAAATATTTTTGATCTATCTTTTAGAAAGCGCAAGCACGCTGAATCAATTCAATCAAATGGCGCCGTTGCCGGGGATGGCGTAGTAATTTCCTTTTTGCAATTTCGGGTTAATCAAAATTTAAAAAATCATAAAAATATAAAAATCCAAAAAAATATAAAAATATATCATCTGTTATTTTTGGAAAGGGTATCTTTGTGTGAATTTTGCAGGATCTACGCACAAATTCGGATCTGGAAATCTACAGAAAGCGAAACAGCAAATAGACGATCCTATCAACAGAAGATTGCAATAACAGAGGAACAGAAAAAAATTTTAGAGGACCGAGTCAACAAGTCAACCGCGCGATCTGGTGCAGCAGCAAAAAAAAAAAAAACCGGCGGCTCTTTCCGGCCGCGGAACCGCCGCGGGACACCACTTTTGGCCGCGGAACCGCCGCGGCCTGGTCGGTTCAAAAAAAAAAAAGGGGCAGAAGCCCGGTAAAAAAAAAAAATATCTTTAAGTCTTCTAATCTCCTCCTCTGCAAATCTCCGATATATCTTCTGAAAATTCTCCTGTAGGATTCTTTGCGCTTAAAAAAATCTTTTCTTTTCCAAATAACAAATCTTATGCAGGATTCGTTGCGCTATTCTTAAAATAATAATTGATTGCAAGTGATCTTTTCTGATTTGCATAACCTTAATCTTTTTGCTAAAAACATCTTTCCAAATAAAGAGCAAGCGGAAAAAGGAAAATTTTAATTAGAAAACTTGCATTCCTTGAAATTCACAAAAAAGATTTGATTGCAAGTGATTTACTGTTTTGCATATCTTTAATCGGATTTTAAGGGGCTTTTGACCAATTCAGATTGGGTGGGGATTTCATCACCCTTCCCATGACCCCAGAAATCACATAAAGCATTTGCATTGACCAATCTTTAATTAAAAAATACTAGACTCAACCCTAAGGATTTCGAGCTCAATAGGACAGAGGACTAATTATAGGCATCGACCGTTTATCCTAACCTGACTTTGCGGTTTCTAGGCAAGTGTGTCAAAGGCTAGTGGTTTTTAATTAGGTCAACAGTGTGGTTCCTTCCCACTTACCTGGCACTTACCTGGCCGCAATTGGCGGTGAAGAGGCGGTTTGAGGTCCTATTTCTAATCCTAGTTAGGAACTGTCTAGCTGACCTAGGTGACCCTAGATCTAGGTCTGATTATGCATTTCTGGTTGATTACATTTGTGTCTAAGCCCTTTATCGAATTTTTTTTTCTGCAAACAGTCTCAAATAAAGAAAAAAAGGAAAAAGGAATTTTTTTTTTTAAAAAAAGACTTGCAACTTTTGTCGCTCAGAAATCCTTGCACCAACAAACTTTCTTTCTTTCTCCCTTTCTTCTAACATGGGTACCCCACATAACAAATCACTTGCCGAACTTTGGTATCCCGAACCTAATTATGCGACGTTCGGCAATTTGTTCGATCAATTTAAAGACGATCCTTCCTTACCTAAAATATCATTGAAAGATCAAATAGAGGCGTCTAGGGGAAACAGTTTGACTTTTCAACCCACTTTGTGTCAACCAAGTCAACCTTTACAACCTCCATATGTTGATACCACTTTTTCAAGTCCTACCGTCTCTCCTAAGCCGATGTCCATTGCTGAGCATATTGCTCACTCTCGCAGCCGATCTTTCACCCCTTTCCACTCATCTAGTTCTAGGGATCCACAAGACTATTCACCATTTTATCCATATGTTGACCCTACCCCTGTCCAATCACCCACTTCCTACCAGTCCTCCCCGACCTTCCCACCTTCACTAGACACTGCTTCTACACAGCCTTTTGGGAGTTTCACATATCCAAACAATTTCGAATCTTTTGCCGAAACCCATTTACCACCAAAGTCTAGTTTGGAAGAAGCGTTGGAGGCGTATATCATAGCAACAAACAAAATGGTTAGGAATGTGGAAGTGTCCGTGGCCGCCCTTATGCAACCTGCTAAACCGGTAGCTAGTTTCCCGCTAGCCCCAAATTTTTCAATGTATGAGGAGGCGGTTGGACAGAATGAGAATGTGAGAGGATTTACAAATCAAACCTACCCTTACCCAATTGAAGCCCACAACTTCTGTTTGCCATCGATTGCCCTAAATATTTCACATGTTGAAAATAAAAATGAGTTGTGTGATTTTGTAGTGTTTGATTTTCCAAATTGTGAGGAACCCCTTTCGAGTGAAACCGCACCTAATCATTTCGATCTTTACACCTCCACTCTAGAACCTAAATCGATACATATCCATGCTGATGAGGTGTCTAAAGAAATTGATTTTCACTTGATTGAGGATATAGACGCCGGGAATATTTCGGATGATGAACCTGTCGATTTGCTTGAAATTTTATGTTCAAATCATCATCCTGAGTTATTAAATGTTTCTCCCGAATCTCATATGCGTCTAGATTTTGATGATAATGGCATAGATGAGTTGAATATTGAGGATCGTATTGAGGAGAGTATTGAGGATAATATTGAGGTTGAATCATTTTTATTTGATGTGTCTGATTTTCCTATTCATCCTCCTGAACCTTTGACTGTTATATCACCCTCCCTCCGTTCCCATCGTTCCGACCCCGCTTGAAGACTGTGAGCTTGAAACCTTTTCCTTTGAATCTGACACAGATCTCACAAATGATAACACTTACGAGTGTTTCACTTTTTCGGACGATGTTGATGACTCACCGCCCGAGTTTGAGTCCTTTACATTTTCAGATGAGCCATCAGACTCGGTTGATTATAGTAGTTTCGAACCATTAATGGAATCTTTTAGGTTTGAAACAGTTTACTATGGTGAGAAAGATACTATTCCTAATTCACTCCCTTTCGTCTTTCCCATTGTTCCGACCGAACAAATGACCGTTACGCTTTCATCACCTATACCAAGTTCGGCGTACCCATGTTTTCTTGCGAATCTTGAGGGATTTGATCCCATTTCTCGACGAGTAGATAGGTTAGCGCAATCTCTTATAACATATTGGTCATCACATATTGCGCTAATTTATTCACTCAATTTACACCCTCAAGATCGTACTCCACTTCCTTCTTCTTTTTGCCATTCTTCTCCCCCACCGAGACCATATTCTACCATTCTTCTTTCCACACGGTCTCGCGTGTTTCTCATTTTCTTACATCAACTATACCATTACCACGATAAGATTTTTGAATGGTTGGTGCTAACTTTTGGCTTGTGCAAGGCCAAGCTTAAGTTTGGGGGAATCTTTGTATATATGTATATATATTTTTGTTTTCTTTTTCTATAAAAAAATAAAAAAAAATTCAAAACATTAAAAATAAAAAAATTGTAAATAAATAAACAGGGGAGTGCCGACATTTTGATCCTCTTGGTTCAGTATGACAGTGAGGACACTGTCAAGTTCAAGTTTGGGGGTATGCTCGGTATGTCTTCTTCCTTCGCATTCATTTGTATATATTTTTGCATTTGCATATTTATTTTAAAACCCATAAAAATTTGAAAATTTTGAAAAATTACAAAAATTAATGTATTCAATTTTGGTTTATTGACTTGAGTTTGATAAATAGGTCAACTGGCTAGGAAAAACTAAATCTTAGACTTAGTAAATTAAAAACCCTAAAAATAACCTTCCTTAAAGTCTAACGGTAGAAAATATATGCCTTGTAGTTTATTTAGAAATAGGCAAATTTTGGGTTCACTTCTTGGGCTAAGTCAAAACGAAGGAAAAGTATTGAAGCTTTTATTAGAGTATAAGTTTGAAAAATAGTTCCTAGCTTAAGTCTAAATTCTGAAAATGTATACCCTACAATCTGCACAATCACGCACCTTGAAACTTGGAATAGTAGAGGAGACCTTGAAATGCTCTTGTCTAAAGTCCTTAGTACGAAGAAAATAAAAGAAAAAAAGAGTGAATATAGAAAAAAAAAATGAACACTGGTTTTTGTGATTACTTAAGGCTGTAAAAATAGAAAAATATTTAGCGAGGGTGCTTCATCACCTAGTGCCTTAGACTAACTGGTTTGGGAGTCACTGCTAAAAGCCTTGGGTATTGCAAGACTAGGAATTACGCTTTAAAGTGCACACATATCTTGTAATCGGTTGTTGGTACCTCAAGAAGTATTAACAGTCGCATGAAGGATGTGTAAGCAAAATTCAATTAAAAATTCACCAATTAATAAGTGTTTTGGACAATGGACGAGAGTACGATTGCTTGATTTGAATTTCCAAGTGCAGAGGTGATTTTTACACACACGTGGGGATATGTGATTGGAGTTTAGATGAGAGAAAGGAATGAAGAATAGAACTTATATCTTTAGTAGAGTTGATAGAAATTTCTAAGTGGAGATGGAACCCTAGAAGGAAAACTTAAGAGATGCCGAAAGCTAGATAAGTCTATAGAACATATATAATCTTAAGTTAAATGATGAGGAAGTGTGAAGAATATGGGTGGATAATTTATGAGTCGAAGATAATAGAATTCCTTGTTAGAAAATCTAAATGGAGAACTAAAGTTAATGGGCCGAATTGATAGGATTTTGTGGGTGTAATCCGCTGAAAACCCTCAGGAGACAACACTCCTCCTACTAGGGACACCTAGAGGTTTAACGGCTTGTTGCACGAGCTAAGTGCAATCGCGTTTCCCTGCGAAAGTGCGGTCAGGATTTTAGCGAATAAAAATAAGTTTGCTCGAGGACGAGCAAAAGATAAGTTTGGGGGTATTTGTTCACACCATAATATTGCATTATTATATTCCCCATTCTTATTCTTTTTACAAATAAAACATGTGCTTTTGACGCATGTCTGCTACATATTACAGGTTACAGGTTCTTAGACAGAAAATAGTGAAAACGATGTAAAGACGATGAAAAAGTGGACTTTGACCAACAAATAGAAGACTCTTGATCAAGCCTACATCAAAGATAAAATTCACAAAGTACAAGGCAATACAAGGTCCAAGATTACAAAGCGAATGGTTAAAAGTCCACCGCAATTATTCACTGGAGATATGGAAGAAACATAAAAGCTATTTTAATAAAGAACAAAATAATAAGGAAGCCCAAAGATCCAAGGCCCAATACTTTCTTTTAAAGAGACATAAAATTTTACCAAAGCTTGAAGTCTACTTTGACTAGGTCTTCTTAAGGATATTTTGGTAAATGTAGACATGCAAATCAATTATAATCTAGGGTTTCCTATCCTCTATAAATAGGAACTCTAAATCATTGTAAAGGCTATACCTCCCTTCATTAATAAATTTTAGAATTCTTTTGGAGAGCATCGGTGTTTCTTTTCAATTCATGAATTCAGATCTAACAACCCTGCGTTGATGATTGGAGAGATGCATCTGTAAGTAGATTTAATTCCTTGCTCTAGTTTAGATTTCAATTCTTGCCCTCGGTAATTTTTATTCTCTGCCCTAGATAAATGTTCTTCAATTCCCTAATGAGTGAGTAGTTTCCTCGCTTGTTAGGGTTAGGAATGGGGAAGGATTTGAGAGACGAAGATCTCTCATCTTTTTTCTTTGCCAATCTTTTATGAAAATTAGAACTCCATGCATACCTTCTTATTCCGCTCCCTACGGCACTCTACCCTCGAGGTAACGGTGATTCCGCAGTCTAAAGGCCCGGATTTTAAGGTTTTCCATGAAGGTTAGAGTAAAGATTAAGAAAGGAAGGACAAGGATCTAGAGGAAGAATCAATCTTCCCAATCATCCTAATCCCCTTTGTTAAGATTTACCATAACACTAATATGATATCTTTAATTAAAGGCAATGGAAAGAGATGTAGATATTTGTTTACCAAATTTTCCCTAAACCTAATCCTAGCAAGTTTCTAATCCTAGTATCATACAACTTCAATTTTTAGATTTAATAATCAATCCGAACACTCTTCGGAATTAACTCGTTAGCGCGATTAGGAAATTCACAACATCCCTGTGGACCGACCCATACTCACCGGCTAGCTTCATGAGACTCCTTTCTTGATTGCGGTTACAAATATTTTTGATCTATCTTTTAGAAAGCGCAAGCACGCTAAATCAGTCAATCATGTTCCCACTGCACTTTGATTACTACCCTACCACGGCTCAAAGGAGTCGTGCAAACAGGTAGTAGTTGGGTGCAGTCCCAAAGCACTTGGAGGCAGTGACGGTTAGACAGGATTTGCCTCTCCCGGTATTGGGGGTTGACATCGCGTTGTGTCTAGGAGAGCCATTACACGAGTAGTCCCTGGCCAGGGCAAATGAGATATACTGGTAGGCTTCCAGTGTTATCTCAGGGTGTTTTGGGCTTCACTCCGACACGACTTGTACCGCTATTGGGGGACTGACGTTTACCGCCCCCTAGGCCCGCCATGCGATGTATCAGACGAACAGACCGGACTGTACGGAGAATGTCACATTCAGGCTCAGTAGGAGTTCAGATGGGTTTCGCCTCGTCAGTCTTCTTGTCGGCACTACCTGGGGACCGTTACGCACAGCTAGTGCCGCTTGCGGTCTGTGGTTAAACCCACTGTCAGCGTAGTGTCGAGTCTTTAGAGTCGCACACAGAAAGCTTTTCGCCTTTAGGCAAAAGAGTAGAGGTCGCATGGTTTTGCGACAGGTCGCATGGTTTTGCGACAGGGTTCGGTCACATCCGTGCACTTGTGCACGTACAATGTCCGGACAGTTTACACTAGCGGGCTTTGGTTTAAGCCAGATCCTAGTGTACCTTTTAGGATTGGATTTATCCAGTATGCATTCGTGTTCCTCGGAACACGGATGCGGGTGTGTATGCACAGTTGACGGGGAGACAGAGACAGCGGATTCTCATTAGGGTTGTTGACAGTTGACCGTTGACTATTGACTTTTTGCTCAACCCTAATGAGAATATGATATGTGATTAACAATTATATTAATTAAGTATTATGGTGACATGGTTGTTGAGGGATTGACTTTGTTGACTTGTTGACTTTTGTTGACTTTGTTGACTTGTTGACTTTTGTTGACTTGTTGATTTTGTTGACCGGTTGACTACGCTTGACTAGTTGACCATCATGATAACCATAGCTATCATTTCATGGCAAAGACTTTTGCTTGCTTGCTCCTTTGTGCAAAATGAGTGCATGAAATGATATGGTTATGGTTGCTTCAACCATCACATAACACTTGATTGGTATGATGAGTTATCATTGTTTTGGATTATGAGAGGGTGAAAGACAAAAGAGAGGCTCATTCTCACTTGACCATTCTCTCTCTTGTTCTTGAGCTCTCATACTCTTGCTCTCACCCTCTTCCTCTTGCTCCCTCTCTTGACTCTATGGTTCACTTGTCTCATGAGTTGAGAACCAAGAACCATAGATAAAATCCCATACAAACTCTTCTCTACTCACTCTAGTTCACAAGGTTTAGCAAACCGAGTGAACTAGTTTCTTCAGAGTTCGAAGAAGGAGCCAAAGGTTGGAGCTTTCAGGTGTATCAATCTTCGGCGCAAGGAGACGACGGGGAGAAGCCGATTCGGATGACCATCGAAGCTTGAAGACGAAGGAGTTCGAGAAAAGAAAGGTATAACCCCCTAACCGAGTAGTTAGCAACTCGTAGTTAGGTTGTTAGTTGGATGTTTAACAAAGATCCGGGTTATAAGTCCATGTTACCACCTCTAAGAAAATCGTTTGTTATCAAATTCCGCATGCCCGAAAGTACCGGGAGAGGTAGCATGGACTTACACTTAGCCAAGGTCATAAGTTGCTAGGGGCAAAACATTATTGGTAATTTCAAGTGTTGAAATTTGCAATGAGATTGCATACCTTCTATGAGATAGTTGGATCCCGATACCCACTGCGAGTAAGAATTACTCCTGGGAGAGTCTTACATATCATATTTAGCCGATCAAGTAGTGTCTAGAAAGGTGTTAGCGGGGTTATTCCCCTAGGAAAATGAGGTTTATTTTAATTAGGTCCGTGCGAAAGCACGGGGAACCTCCCTCAAAGTACCGACACTGGCCTGGCTGAAAGATTGGCAAACTTGTAGCGTGTAATTAATCCCGGCTAGTCTTTCCTTTTAGGGTTTGAAGGAAGATTTGACAAAAACAATGGGAGCCATCCCTGATTAGATATATTAATAACCAATCTAATCTTGCAAGAGCATACGATGAGTGTTTTCTTCTCTCTCTCTCTAGGTAACGACTATGTTACGCCTTAATCAAGATAATAATACGGATGTATTGACTGAACTCGCATGTTATACTGAGCTAAGGAACGTTGGTCCCACTCCAACTTATAATTGTTATAAGACCGAGCAGGAAATTGGGGATTACCAGAATTCCCATGCCGCCCAAACGAAGAAAGTGCATGATGATGAATCTTCTTCGGGTGTGTTCATTACAGAGAATTGCTTCTCAGTATCCTTTACGTTCTGGGTATGAGATACCGGATCAGGATCCCAGATATGTAATCTGTTATATGGGCTACAGATAGGTAGAGAACTGAGGACGGGTGATAAGTTTTAAGAGTTGGAAACGATGCAATTTTTGCAAGCCAAGCAGTTGGCAATTATCACCCTGTATTATCAAGTACATTAATTCTGAACGAATGTTATTAGATACCGAATCTGATATACAACATCATATCAGTCTCATTATTTAGTAAAGAAGGATATAATTTTGTATTGTTGGATAATGTTTTGAACATTTCCTATATCAAGTGTTGATCGGTTCAGGCACGTTATCTAAAAGCATATACGTTCTAAATCAAACCACAGTTCTTAACGTACAGAACACACACAAGAGGAAGAGTTCAGAAATGAACGTAGGTCATATCAATGCGACCCGACTAGCTAAGTTACATAAAGATGCATATTTAAATCAGTTTGAATTTACATCTTATGAAACTTTCCAGTCATGTCACAAAGATAAGATGATCATAACTCCGTTTATTGGAAACAGAGAAAGAGTTACTAAACTCTTGGGATTGACACATGTTGATGTATGAAAGTCCCCTGTCTATACATGCCAGGACTGGTTCTTTGTACTTCATTACATTCACTGATTATCTCTCAATATTCGGACATATGTTCCTGTTGAAACACAAGTCTGAATCTTTTGAGAAATTCAAAGAATATAAGTTAGAAGTAGAGAACCAAAAACAGGTATAAGTATTATGTCCTATGATGAGATCAGGGAGGAGAATACTTGAGCACGGAATTCCTGGACTATTCTAGAGGAGAATGAGATTCTCTCTCAGTATTACTCCTCTGTATACACAACAACACGTCGGTGTATCGGGGCGGAGCAAATCACACCCTATGTGATATGGTGTGCTCTATGACGAGTACTACTAAGTAGCCTATTTCCTTTTGGGGGTTATGCACTTGAGAAGCTGCATACCTATTGAATAGGGTTCCAACCAAATCAGGTGCCTACCACTCCATATGTAATATGGTATGGGAAGAGCCCATCTCTTAAGAATGTTATGATTTAGGGTTGTCCGGCCTATGTCAAAAGCAAAATCCGGACAAGCTCGAGGCAAGGTCAGTTTTGTGGAAGTTTGTTGGATATCCCAAGTATTCGCAAGGGAATATCTTCTACCGCACCGAGGAACAAAAGGTGTTTTGTTTCTCAAGCATGCCACCTTTTTAGAAAATGGATTTCTTGTGATGAAATTAGTGGTCATGAGGTAGAACTGGAAGGAGTTCCAGCTATACAAACTACAGCTGAAGTTTTGGTAGAACCGAAGAATTCAATAGTTCTCAACGAACCTCAGCCTCTCCGCCGATCTAGTAGGGTTACTCATCCATCTGAGAGATACTTCAGTTTTCTCTATGACAGTGGGAGCGAGGATTGCATCATGAGATGATGACCCAACTAGTTTCGAGCAGGCCATCAGGAGTAGGGACTCTGTAAGAATGGCTGGATGCTAGGTGATCTGAGATGGAATCCATATACACCAACAAAGTATGGACTTTGGTTGCTTTATATGAAGGGTTAAATCCCCATCAGGAGCAAGTATATCTTAAGAAGATTACTTGGTGTACATGAAAAAGTTGAGACTTTCAAAGCTAGACTTGTTGTAAAAGTTTTTCGTCATCGACCAGGTGTGGTTTATGATGAAACCTTTTCTTCGGTAGCTATGCTTAAGTCCATTCGGATCCTACTTGCCATTGCTACATACCATGACTACGATATATGGCGGTTGGGTGTCATGTCTGCTTTTCTAAATAGTGATTTAGAAGAGTGCGTCTATAAGTACACAGCCAGAGGGCTTTGTAGACAGTGGGAGCAGCGGAAACGTGTGCAAGTTGCCTTATGAGTTAAAACAGGCATCGCGAAGTTGGAACATCTGTTTTGATGTGGTAATCAAAAAGTTTGACTTCATCAAAATGATGGAAGAACCTCGTATATACAAAATGGTAGTAGGGAGTATGGCAGTCATCGTCGTATTGTACGTGGATGACATACTCTTGATAGGAAAGGAGTTTCCTATGCTACACTCGATCAATCTCCTCTTATCACAAGAATTCTCCATATAGGATCAAGGTGATACCTCCTAAATCCTGGTTTTGGATCTATGAGATAGATCTAAGTGGATGTTAGGATTCTCACTAGGTGTAGTGAGATGGTATCAATCGATCCTGGGGAGAATCACTGGAAAAGTTCCAGGGTGATAAGGTCGACTGAATGTCAGTCACAGGCATTGTCTTTTCTCTCAGTGGAGGGACGGTATGTTGGAAGAGTTCCAAGCTAGATACCGTGACAAACTAGACGATAAAGGCTGGATACATCACTACTAAGGATGCTACCAAAGAAATAGTCTGGATGTACACTAGTTCATGAGATGAACTTCGTTCCTACCATTGTGTGACAATGGAGTTATGGATTTGGCCAAGGAACCCCTGTCCCATCTGTGATCTAGACATATTCTAAGGCAGTATCACCTGATCATGGAGATGGTTGATCTCCAGGGAGATCAAGGTTCAGGAGAGTAGACACAGAGGACAACACGGCAGATCCACTCACAAAGGCCTATTCCCAGGAGAGACTTTTATGGGATGGTTGAGTATGAGATACTTCAACCACTGCTGATTGTTGGGTATGAGATACTTCAACAGATGGCCCTAGTGCAAGTGGGAGATTGTTAGTAATATGTATGTCCTAGAGGCCGTTACTGTACATATGATGTATATTGTAGTGGATGCTTGGACATATATAGGGAGGATTTTCTTGCTCGACATGATAGTATACTATCTGGTTGCTCTTTATCTTAACATGTACACTGATTGTCTTTATAATACATGTTGATAAAGCCCTTAGGATGAGTACTTGACTACCAGGACTATGATGCAGATTATACTAGTAGGGACGGAGTAGTCGTTAAGTACATCCTTCAAATGTTCCTAGTCGAGGGTGTATCGAGACAGGGCATCGATATACTAGACTAGCGTATACTCTTCTCGACCCATATGATAGGCGATGGATTATCCCATATCCATTGATGTTTGACATCAGAGAAGTTATGCGGGTGCTCAGTGGAGACTGGGTACACTGGACGGACTCGCCGAGAACTCCTAGATGGTATTGTACCTATCATCAGATAGCAGTTCTCTGGTGACACTGGTACAGGTTAGTCTGTAGACCCGAGATCGTCATGGAGTCTTGTGTGATTCCCACTGTGCTTTGATTTCCACCTTACCACGTTCAAGAGAACGTGCAAAACGGAAGCTTTTGGGTACAGTCCCGAGTCACATGGAGGCAATGAGTGATAGGAGGGGTTTCGTCTCTCCCAGTATAAGGAGTTGATGTTGCGCTATGCTCGATTGGTCATAACAGGAAATCCTTGATCAGGGTTGCTGAGATCTACTGGTAAGTGTTATCAGTAGTTTCTTGAACCGTTACGGACCTTGCATCGGCATGACTTATCAGGCTATTGGGGTCTGACGTTATACCACCCCCAGGCTGTGATATGCGACATATCAGACGAAGAGATCGGACTATACGGTAGTGTTACTGATTGGATTCGCAAGAGCATGAGCAGGCTTGCTTGTTGATCTTCTGATCACTCAATACCCGGATGGCCGTTACATTTAGCAGACCGCTTGCGGCTTGCGGGTGTTTGATATGATCATCACCTACTGCCGGCGTATTGACGAGTCTTTAGAGTCCTACACAGAGGTTTCCTGGCTCAAGCGAAACGGAGTAGGAGCACATATGTGATATGTGAGGGACCGAGGTTCATACGATATGAGATACCATATTCTATTCTCGCGATATGTGATATCGGTCGGTTATATATATGATATAGACGGGTTATCGGATCAAGTGTTGATTCGATAAGTTGATCCATATAGTATTAGTCGGTTGTATATGATATAGCTGGATTATTAAATCAAGAGTTGATTTGATAATTTAATGTATAATTATATATTTGATATATTATATTACATTAACTAATATTAAGCTCACTTATGATTTCTTTTCTCACTAGATGTGCACATTGTATATATGTGATATGTATATTTGTGTACATGTATTGTGTCATATTTGATGATACATACATGATGGGTGTATGAGATTACTACCATGCTAGGGTTAAGTTAGGGTTTCTATTTATGTTAAGCTAATTCAAAAGAGATTGTGTTTGTCATGGTAAAGCTTGGACAAAAGCTTTTGGATAAGTTTTGACAAAGTCAACTCTTTTATCTAGTTAAAGATATTTATCAAACCCAACTCTTAACCATAGGGTGTAGTTTATTCTCTACATGAGTTAAGCATGATGGATTTAACTTATCCATGGTTGCAATAATTCATTTGGATGAATAATTGATTTGATATTTTCTTCACCTTCTTCTTCTTCATCAAAAGCTTCTAACTTCAATGGAGTTTTGAGAAAAAGTGTGAGAAAATGAAATCTAAAGTGAGCCCACTTCCTATTTTATTATCCTCTACTACTTTCCATTTAGTAGAGTGTGTTTGCTTCACTAATTATATGATTAGTAAAGAAATAGCTTGGGTTAGTGTCTCTTCGACGTAGATCATTTTTGGCCTCGAAGACATCGAAGATAGCACGTTCGTTTCTTCAAGGGATCCTCTCTAGAGTCCGGAGTTTGTAATCGCAGCGAAGGGGACTACTACATGGAGCTATTTGAAGTGAAGGACCGGTCTACAAAGGTTGTATTCCTTGCTCACTATAACTTGCATAGTGTTTGCATATGTTTTTCGTATTATTTCTAGTTAAGATCTATGGTTAGGGTTAGATAGAACGAATTTTTTTTGAATTTGGCATGGACGATACCTCTCGAAACCTTGCTGCCGTGCTAGGAAACCCTACAATTGATACATTGAGATATTGAGACATTGAGACATTGAGATATTGAGATATTGAGATATTGAGACATTGAGATATACATATATATTGTGTCGATGCTTGACATAGATTTTCTGTTGATTTCGTTGATGTTACTTCAGTTTATTTCACATAGGTTTTACTAAGATAAGAATACAGATTTTCTCATATCTGACATATTCAGATTTCGTGTTTGATTTGCATTCATGTTACATTCATACTATAGCATCGCATCATATTGGTATATCTAGGTGGTGACGCATTTGTGTGCATACTAACGATAGCCTTATTAGATATTACTTACTACTCATGAGTTTGCAACTCACCCCCGTTGTGCCACAGTATCTTGCAAGTTTGACCCGTCAGCGCAGTAGCGGCGGGCGTACTTCCTCTTTTGCTTCATTTACTTGATTTGCAGCTTGCTCGTAGGTGAGTTGCGAGGATATTTTATTCCCATTTTGTGTATCATTTGTATCTACTACACTCCATCTACCTTATCTACCCTTGTATATTGGACCAGACGGTAAGACACATGTGACTTGTATTTGTGGTGTTTGGTGTCGATACTCACTTGAGCCGACGTGGTGTTTTCTTATTTCTTGCTTTCAGATACTTATTTTGCACCTTATGATATATATTTATTGCATGTGGTTGTGTTTCTGCCATTGGCGAAGAGCTAGCTCCCGCTTGGGGATGCCTTTATTCTTTACTTATGCATATTTTGTATTGTACCTGTTTCGGGACCAGTTTTTACAAAGGAGACTGCCAAAATTTTCGGGAAAATTTGATGTTTCTAAAATGTTAAATGTGACTTATTTTGCTAAAATCGTTTTCTTTAAACAAGTTTTCCCTCACTCTATTTGTTTAACGGTTTAGATTTCTGGGCTTTGACTTACTTAGATTACGTACACCTTGAGACTTTTCGTAATTTAAGTGCCAGTCACGTTCCGTACCTTCGGTTCGTGACATTTACCACACTAAATATTCATATTCTACTCATATACTGTCCTTTATCATATTCACATTCATCATTCTTTTTACGGACTTACCGAGCGCTAGTTCGCTGACGACATTCCTTTCTCTTTATTTCCTTGGAATGTTCGTCGGATGGTGGGGAGATTGAACCAAGTTCAGAGGTTTACGCTCAGCTCAAAATATAGACCAACTTCTAGTTTCATTCAGCAGTTTATTTTAAGTATGCCATATGTTAGGCATTTTCATTGCACTTTTATTTTCAATTATCTTGTATCAAAACTTTGTGGAAGTTGAATATAAATAAAGTTATTGAAGTTTTATTTCACTTGTCAAATTTTCTTGTATATTATATTGCTTTTAAACGCTTAGCGTATTTATTGAGGGAAATGACCTTCTCGGAATAAATACGTCATGGGATTGTCACGTGCCTGCTTCCAATTTTTTGGAAAGCGGGGCGTGACACAAAACAAAGTCAGTAACAAGTCTATCAGGTAGCCTCCTATCCCGCATAGACTTTCTCAGAACTGATACATTTGGTTGCTGAACATGATCACCAATCTGCTCTTGAACTTGATCCTGCACTGCAGTCACCTCCATATTCTGATCTCTACCTTTAGGTGTTGTGTTTCGGTGCTCGCACCGCGGAAACCGCGGCCGAGGCAGAAGCGAAAACAAAAATTTTAGTAAACACCGAACGCCCGTAAAAAACAGGATACGGTCCAATAACCTAAACTAACTAACTATAAGTGCAAGGGTTAAGAAACTACAATTTTTTTCGTGTGTCCACCTAATTGTGGAAGACCTCTCCAAGCACGTAGCCGCCGGGATCGTGCTTGAAGATCGACCACCCTTTCCGAAGACGATCCACCCAAGGGAAACTGGAGGAGGCTCTAACCGATGATCCAAATTTGTAAGGTGAGGATGATCGGTGATTTAGGAATATTTCATTAAATATTTCTCTCTAAAATCCATGCTAAAAATGAGAGCAAGAATAAGAAGGAGAAGGAGGTATATGTCACGCTCATGAAGCATCAAGCTCAAGTGTGGAAAAACATCAAGTGTAGAAAAAAATTAGAATAGCTTGCATTTTACAACCATGAATGAATAGTGCACCCAAATGATTTTATCAATATAAAATCCAAACCATACTTCTCTACATGTTTTCACCCATGCCTCATTACACCTCACTTCCTTTTATTTTTCTAAATAGAAAAATAAATATGGGGTGTCCTTCTTCTAGAAGTATTCCCGTGTAAATACAGAATACTTCACCCTGTATACGTATCGCTTCATATACGCGTATCCATATAAAAATACGGATAGCACCAAAGAGAGAAAATAAATAGTGAACAATAATACTAAAATATATGTATCAAAATACATACACAAATTATTAAATTAAAACCTGATTTAATAATCCGGTTTAATCCTAAGCCGGCTAGTATTATCAACCGCCCGATTAAAGTCTGTGTATCCCATACACGTATTTAATCGAACCCCGGCACGTACCAACGTACGGCTCCTACATCTGTCGCCTGAACCGGGAAAACCATCTGTGTGGGACTTTAAAGACTCGACAATACGCAGGCAGTGGGTTTAACCACAAGCACATCAGCGGTACTAGCTGTACGTAACGGCTACCCATGTACTTGTCGAATGGGGGGTTGACAATACGTTCATACCTTACTGAGCCTGAATATGACAATCTCCATACAGTCCGGTCTCTTTGTCAAAGAGTATCGCATATCGGGTCTATGGAGTAGATACCATCAGACCCCTACTAACCCGATAAGTCGTGTCTGAGTCAAGCTCATCACCAATAGAGATACTGCTGATCAACTATCAGTAAATCTCATCCACCGTGGACATGGATTTCTGGTGATAACCAACTGAACACAGCGCGATATCGACTCTTAATACCAGGAGAGACGAATCCCTGACAGTTGACCACTGCCTCCATGTGGCTCGGGACTATACCCAACTAAAATATGTTTGCACGACTCCTTTGAACCATGGTAGGGTAGTAATCAAAGTACAGTGGGAACTCACACGAGACAAATGACGACTTCAGGTCAAAGAACTAACCTGTACTCATGCTATCTGAGAACTTCCATCTGACGATATATATAATACCATATAGAAGTTCTCGGCGAGTACGTCCAGTGTACTCGCCTCTAGTGAGCATCTGTATACTATCTTAGGTGAAACAACACCAATAGTTTGTGAGACCGGCCACCGCCCCTTGTCGGGGTCTAGAAGCGTATACACTAGTCTACTCCGGAAAATCGATGTCCTGTCTCGATACTCCCACGACTGAGGACATTTAAGGATGTGCTTATGTACAACTCAGCTCCCATATATATGATCGCCATCATAATGTTGGTTGTCAAGCAACAATCCTACGAGCTTCATCAATGATGAAGATAAATCAGATAGTATACTATCATCTCGAGTAAGACTATTATACCTGTATAGGTCCTCACCCAATTATCATAACCGCCTACTTGCGATCATAATAATTGCCTTGAAGGCACTATATTTAACAATCTCCCACTTGCACTTAAGGCCAATTATTGCGGTATCGCGTACTCACAGCTCGTGTGCTACCGAATACCCAATTTCTCTACTATTCAGTTTTGCAAACTATATTTATGAAACTTAATGTGTTCGAGAAATGGCCTCAGTGAGTGGATCCGCTACAATGTTCCAACTTCATCTCTCTGTATCTTAACTTTGCGAAGATCAACAATCTCCCAAACTGAGCGATACCCCGCCTCAAGAATTTGTCTGGATACTTGATGGGACCAAGTTCGTCAATGAACAACTCCTATCCAACAAACTTCTTGGGTTGTATTCTCTGTTGAGTCATAACCAGCATCCTACAGCATGATTACCTTAGTATCCCTATTAGAACACTATCCAATACAGTGATCCTCAGAAGAGGCTAAACTCAAAACTTGACAACATCTCTGTCATCCAGGTCACTTTAGAAGCCTGAACTGATAACCGCCTCCTAGAGGAGGCTGCCGCTATCTTATACCAATAACATCCTCTTATGTTCTTTACTGCTTCCCTTTGTTTCTCAAGGATTGGATTAATATATGTTTGTTGCAACTAGTGCAAAAGCAATATCTAGTGTTGTGCAAGATATTGCATGATTGACTCAATTGCCTAAGAAAATGATATGTCATTCATACCAGTCCCTCTCCTCATCAGTCTAAATGGCATCCCTTTTAGAGAGGGTGACTCCATCACCTGTGGGTACACTACCATGCCGGGAGTCGTCCATTCTAAAATACTTTTAGAATGCTGTCCAAGTATGCGATTGGGAAACTTCCCAAATCTAGATCTAAAACCAAAATCCCTGATATATTATCCATCTGGTTTTGTACAAGACATTGCATGATTAACTCAATTGCCTAAACAAATGATATGTCATTCATGCTAGTCCCTCTCTTCATCAGTCTAGAAGACATCTTTTTAGAGAGGGTGACTCCATCACCTGTGGGTACACTACCACGTCAGGAGTCATCCATTTTAAAATACTTTTAGAATGATATCTAAGTACCTGATTTAGGTAACTTTCCAAATCTAGATTTAGTCACCAGAATTCCTAATATACTGTCCATATCTAATCATGAAGAAAACACTGTGTGACAACCAAACTTTGACCGATTGTAGTATAGGAACATCACTTCCTATTTGGAGCATGTCATTCAAATCCAGGACAGTACTCCTTACATCCTTCTTACTATGTTCATCTTTTATTTTAATGAAGTCAATCACCTTGACTGTCACATCAAAATATATGATCTGTCACCGCCATCCATGCTTCGGTCTATGAATAGACATAAGCATCTTGCACACCTTTTGCTACTCCCACTGACTACGATAACCTTATGACAGAGTTATATACATGTACATTTCCAAAATCCCTTTAGGAAAGACGTTATAGTCACCCACCTACCAGATATCATAGCCATGAACTACATCAGCGCTAAATCATATCTATACGGACTTCAGTGTAGACACTGAAGTAAAAGACACATCACAATCCACAACGGGTATTTGATGAAAACTCTTTATAACAAGTCTAGCCTTATCAGGTCAGTACCTTTCCACCTACACAGATCTCGAAAGATCTACTTGCTCCTAATGGGTTTTACCCCTTCAGGAGCACCCAGTAAAGTCCAAAATCCATGATTTGCTGAAGTGTGTGGAGTCCATCTTGGGTATGAAATACATGGTCACCTGGAAGTTATCACTTCCTATGACCTGCTAATAACAAGTAGAGGGAATACCAGTGCAAAGTCATATCCATATGGACTTCAGCATAGATACTGAAGTAAAAGTCTTATCAAAATCCACAACGGGTATTTGATGAAAATTCTATACAACAAGTCCATCCTCATTAGATTAGCACCTTTCCACTTGCATAGATCTCGAAAGATCTACTTACTCCTAATGGGTTTTACCCCATCAGGAGCACCCAACAAAGTCTAAAATCTATGATTTGCTGAAATATGTGGAGTCCATCTTGGATATGTAGCATCTGGTCACCTGGAAGTTACCACTTCCTATGACCTACTGATAAATAGTAGGGTCATTATCACCATGATCCTAACCTCCCTGTCACCGTCTACGAGAAAACCGAAGTATCTCTCGGGTGTTTGAGGTCACCTACTAAAATCTGCAGAGTGGCTAATGGTTTGTCAAGTTCAATTGAATCCTTAGGTTCTACTAAATTTTCGGTAACCGTTTGTGGTCCTAGAATCACTTCCTATTCTACCATACTCCCACTAGTTTCTTTTGCAAAAAGATCTTTGTTCCCCGCCGAAACACGGAGACGCGACCGCGCAGGTCCGTCTTGCCTGAATTTCGGGGCAGATGCTAATTGGTGCTATCCGTCCACCTCTCCGAAGATGCCAAGTTGATTTATGGCACCGTATATCGGAGGTTTAAACGGATGCGGCCGATGTAGCAGACTTCGTCAGATTCCCCCTCATTTGAGGGTTTTTTTATTGTGGGGACGCTCTTCCCTGTAGGTGCAAGCCCCTGCAGTTAATTACGCTACCCCATCGCGGTAACAACTTTCTCCTTCTCCAGATGATCACTTCGTGTCGTGTGTGTTTGTTTTGTTTGTGGTTGCCCGTGGATTGTATATGGAGACTAATTTATGTTGTCGCCCGTAGGGCGTGGATTAGTCCAAATCCGTATCTTCTTAGATTTGGGTTTGGGTGTTGGGTTTAAGGATACGTTAGTCTCATTTAAGACTAAGATCAACTTAAACGTTTGTTAAGGATACGTTAGTCCAATTTTAGACTAAGATCAACTTAACGGGATCATTTAGATCCAACAAGAGAGCATTTAGGCTGTATTGTTTAGTTTAGGGACATTGCGGTCGATTAGTTTAAGGACATTACGGTCCAATATTAGTTTAAGGACATCTCGGTCCAGGTTAAGGGCATCATAGTCCGTGAGTTTAAAGACCTCACAGTCAAGGTTAAGGACGTCATAGTCCGTGAGTTTAAGGACCCCACAGTCCAGTTTAAAGACGTCATAGTCTATGAAATGTATGTTTGTCGGGACCCGTCACCTCTCTGAAGACGTTGAAGGATTACAACGACATATATCAGAGTGGTTCAGAGATGTACCTTTGAACCAATTTTGATTGGTAGATCTGTAGTCCAATTTGGAACTAAGATCTGTTTAAAAGATTTATGAGCCTGTGGGCTCAATTAATTTGAGGACTTATGGCCAATCTTGGGCTAATGTTCAGTTGATAAAACTACACATTTAATATGACATTTTCCTACTATTTTTATGTAAAGAAAGGTGTTTATTATAATATATGATACATGTGAGGGTTTATCTGTAAAAATACTATTTTCATGTGTTTATATATTATAATTAACATTTGGTAGGAAAAAGTAAGCATATAATATCCATGTAACATTTGGCCCATTTAAATATGCTTACCTTATTAAATACCTTTGACCAATTCTTAATGGTTAAGTTAATATCTCAATAAAACAAACTCTACTAATATTATTTGTTGAGTTGTTGTACAGAATTTTCAGGGCTGAAATCAAGGAAATCAAAGTCGTTAGAACAAACCTGCCTAATTAAGAAAGTAAACTAAAGAAATCAAGTCTGGCAGTGATGTAGAAAAGATTTTCAGTTTTCAGAGATTAAAAAGATCACCACGTGTCATAAAGATAAAGCTCCAGAAAAGAAAATCCTGTAATCCACCTATAAGACCGCGGATCCGCGGCCAAACCTACCTATTGGCCGCGGATCAGCCGTGGTCTAGCTGTATTGAGAGTTGGGATTTTGTTGTTGCGATCTTAACCACTGGTTTCCAAATTAGGAAAGCTCTGAAACTATAAATAAGGACCGAGAGCCTCTTGGAAAAATTATCAAGCTGAAGAGATCAAGAAGTCCAAGACGGCTCACGCATCCAGGCTGATCATCAACGTTTCATCTACCTCCTTGGAAGAGATCGAGAAGCAAACTAGCATTTTGTAATCATTTTCTAAGGGAACAAAGTGTAAATGAATTTTATTGATTAATAAAGGTAGTTCTTTTTCTTATTCTATTTCTTGTAGTTTAATTATGATTTCCCTCTCCATCTCTTCTTCTCCCATCATGCGCGAGTAATTCTCCACTTGTTAAGGTTCGTAGGATTAGGATAGATTAATGGATGATGAAGATCCTTAAACTCTTTTTACGTCCTATAAAGTTTATAAACTTTACCAAAAGAATCATTAACATCCTAATCGGGCGCGCTACCAATTTATTGCTAGTCTTGACCGCGATTAGAGATTAGATCAATGATTATTTTGGTAAATGCTAGTTATGAACGGAGTTCCATGTCGAGATAGGGGTTAAGAGTGGGAACCCTTTTCCCTCCAGAAACCCTAATCTACATGCAACTCTGTCGTTCTAGTTTTAAATCTATTAAAGAATAAAAAGAGTAATCTTTAATTAATCATCCATAACTACTAAATCCTAACGAACCCTACAAGCCCCCTTTTATATTAAACTTACATCCATAATTAATCTAGATCTATATTTTGCATCCGTGTTTAACATAAATCTAGAACCTACAACAATTCTTTATTCTTCCTCTTTTCTTTCTCAACACACCTAAAATAAGAATAAAATATTCCATGATTCCCAGAGGATGACCCGTACTCATCTCGGTCTAGCTACGCGCGACACCGTTATTGATTGCGGTTAATTACTACTACACATAAAAACAGATCAATCAGCTAAGTCCAATCAAGTTAAAATGTTTTAACATTTATTTTGGGTTGTTGGAGCCTTTGTTTGGGCTTGGCCCTTTTAACAATGCTTAAATTCTGACAATATTTTGTCTTTTATTGAATGCTGGGCTTTCATCATAGCTCTGTGGCTTATTAAAGAACGATTTATGTTCTATGAGAGCACACGTGAGTGATACGTGGTGCGCTTGGCGCTTTGCGCCAGTCAAAAAGCGGAGTGCGCTTCTGCCAAGTAGCGCACACATGAAGGACACGTGTCGCGCTTGGCGCTAAGCGCCAGATGATGGGCGCATTGCGCCAGTTTATGAGCGTATTGCGCTAGTATTTTAATGGCGCACATGTAATTGACATGTGGTGCGCTGAGCGCCAGCCTATGAGCGCAGTGCGCTATTTCAAGAGCGTAAAGTGACACGTGTCGCGCTCGGTGCTGAGCGTCAGTCTAAGAACGCAGAAGCGCAGTTCAAGAGCGCAAAGCGCATATGATCAATTTTGTGATCCAAAGAGAGACTTTGTCTCAAGATCTGAGAACAACCGTTTCAATCTCTTATATTGATGAAAAGACTGTGCCTTTATGGATCTATGATCCTTAAGAGAATTGAATTATTCTCCTCTCCTTTCTATAATGAGACATTCATGATCTCTTTGAGAAAGACTTTAGTCTTATAGATCTATGATCTGTGAGAAGTAAGTTCTTCTTTTATTTTGTGATGATATCTCTTGGTCTCTTTGTGAAAGACCTTTTGTCTTTGTAGATCTATGATCTTTTTAAAGAAATAAATTCTTCTTTTTTAATCATGAGATGATTTCATCTTTGTGTTCATCATCATCATTTTTACCTTGAATAAATATCTTCTTGTAAGAGCTTGCTTTTTGAATTTTCTCAAAGTTTTTTGGGGAGGTTTCTTTCTCTTTTTGTGTATATGAGACTTGAAGTCTAGGGGCCTTTTTATAGGGTAGGTTGATTTGTTGAATCAGTTAAAGAGATCTTTCTCTGATTGATTTGGGGATGTTTCCCCACCATTGGATCTTTGATCCTAGGACTTTTGTTTTACAGAAGGCAATCTTCTTGTTTTTAACAAGATTGGAAAATCTTTCCATACAGAAATTATTCTGTCTTTTGGTAATTTTTATTTACCATTGGATCATTGATCCAATGGTGCTCTGATTTACAGAACACAATCTTGTTATTTGGAAAGATTTTGAGAAATCTTTCCTTAACAGAATTTAATTCTGATTAATTAATGATTTATCATTATTATTAGATCTTTGATCTAATGGTGGGGAGATTTTAGTTCCAGCACTAGCGCACCCATGCTTTACACGTGGTGCGCTGCTTAAAGGGCAGCGCACATTGCGCTAGCGCACCTGTGTTTGACACGTAGTGCGCTACTTGGAGCGCAGCACACCTAGCGCTAGTACACATGTGGCGTGTTGCTTAGAGCGCAGCGCATATAGCGCTAGCGCCCACGTGCTTTGCACGTGGTGCACTGCTTAGGGCGCAGCGCACTTGGCGCTGCATCTGAAGCATTGCTTCATTTCAAAAATTTGAATTTTAAACAGAGCTTTGCTCTGATTGGGGGAAACAATCTTTTTATAAATGGTGGCGAGTCAAGAACAATGTAACTATTGATTTTGAAAATAGTAGAAATAAAATCCTAGCGAATGCTTGGAATAATCCACAAACCGCCATTTCCGAAGCGTGCCTCGAGTTTTTCCGGATTATGCTTTTGAGCAGAAGCCAGATAACTCCATATCTTAACAATCTAAAGATATTTAACCATTCTATGTCCATATAGAATCAAGACACTAATTTGGATGGAACCAGATTCAAAAGTCATGCAGCTTTTTCCCGTGCATATCACCTAATCGAAAAAGGCTAATACAGCATTATTTATCTTGGAGCGCATCCATGGATGAGTAACCTGTGATAGAATAAAGTTCTCTATATTACCATGAGAGAATACCTAGCATAAATATCTAAATCTTCGATCACCTCGAAGAATCCCGATACTTTCAACTTATGGTTCTCTATTTTATTCTTATACCTACAAACTTCTCAAAATCTTTAGACCCTGCATTACTACGAATGCGTGTCTAAAATCAGAGAACTCATAGGTAAACCTGAATGAAGTAAGAGTACCAACCCCATATCCTAAAGGACACTGGACAACATACATTTCTATGTATAAGTCCCGAGAGTATATTGTTGGGAATTCACCCGTGCGCGCAAACGCGCATGTTATGGAAATGGATATGAAATGAAGGAAACGGAATGCGCACTCGAGATCGTTCTTGTTTTAATATTTATAACCGCAAGTGCACGGTGCGTTGTAGCGAGCCGGCAAGCACGGGTTGATCCACAGGGAGTTGTGTATTAAGTATCGCGATTTAAGGTTCAACAAATTAATGAATTGGTTGGTTGTCACAAATAATTATAAAAGAATGAAAACAAGAAAAGCAAGAAAACAAGTTGAGAAAGAATGGTTGTGACTTTGGCTTGGAAGATCGAATCGTGACGTTTACCTCTACACTCCCTTGATCATGAGTTGTCCGGCCTTACCTTAATCCCGACATGAAACACGACTTGTTAACACGGTTGCAGAGCACAAACTGTCAAATTCCGATATTCGCCGCAAGGATCAAAACGAGTCCGTTTTGATCAGTTACCGTTTGTATGTCCGCGCTTGGGTTATCAACACTAAACACAAGGGTTAACAAGTATACCACAACAACAAAAACACAAAGTAGTTAGTGAGAGCAAATGGTTTTAGTGTTGAGTTTGCTAAGGGTTTGTGATGGTATATAGTATACGAAACAAGGAGTTTGTCAAGCACCTTATCACAACATACCATATCCAAACTTAGCAAACTTAACACTAAATTGATTTTAACTTAAACATTGAAATGGGGAAAGGGAATGAATATGGTATATGAGGAGGTTACAAAGTAACCATGTTCAAAATACCATATCATATCAATACATAAGCAATATTTAAGTTAGAATCATAAATTAAGCATAATAAACATAAACAAAAGGTGGAGGAGGCAAAGCCTTTCATCTCACTTCCTCACTATTACCACAACCAAAGAATTAGTCAAGCATAATGAAAGCAAGTAAAGAAAATAAGTAAGAATAAAAGAAACAACAATATATTAAACACTTGAAGAAATGAGATACAAGATTTTGGTAGCTTGTTCAACCTCCTTAATGAAGCTCTCCAAAAAGAGCTTCAAGAGGGAAGAAGAAGAAGAAGCCAATGATGAAGCACACTCACCCTCAAGCTAAACACAAGAACTAAGAAATGAAAATATACATGAATGAGATAGTGCCATCCCTTGCTCGCTCATTCTGCTTTTATAGGCACCAAAGAAAAATAAACAAATAATAAAAATGAGGTGACTAGACAGCAAGGGAGGCTTTGTGAAAATATGGGGACAGGGGGCCGGCCTGCTCGGCCAAAACGGGTATGTGGTTGTCCACTTTCAGAGCATAGGGGCTCGGGTTGGCATGGTGGTCTTGTGTGATCCCCCACATCACTCTGGTGCCGCTAGATTTCTCTCTAAAGGCCTTGGATGCATGCAGAGATTTTGAGGGAACAAGATGCTTCAAATCACATCAAGACATTATGCATTCAATTCTCATTTAATGCACATCACATCCATGCCCACTTGTGCCATGAATCATGGCAGCCCCACATGGTCCTAGTGCCAAAGAGTATGTGTGCATTTGCATTGTGTTGGACCAAAATATTGTACACACCTTTTATTTGCAAAAACTCTTTAGATATCGGTCGGTTTCCAGTTCCGGTTGCAGTGTCGGCTCACAAACGATATATCCGTGATTTTGAATGTGTTTCCGGTATTTTATCACGAATACCTGTAAACTGTAATTACAGAGCAGACAATGATTAATAGCACCGATATATAACAAAATAGATAATGAATGAGCGGTATTAAAATGCAGTTTCCTGTGATGAATAGATACCCCCAAACTTATCTATTGCTTGTCCCGAGCAATACAAAAAATCCTAGCCACACTTTTGCTGGGAACGCGATTGCACTGAGCATGTGCAACAAGCTGTTAAGCCTCTAGGTGTCCCTGGTAGGAGGAGTGTTGTCTCCTGAGGGTTTTCAGTGGATTACACCCACAAAATTCAGTAAAGTTAGTTTCATAAGTTAATGTTCATTCTACTCCTACAGTTTAGTATCTAAGTTAGAAATTCTATCATGCTAAGTTGGAAATATTCAACTCTTATATTTCACGCCTCCTATTTATTCAACCACAGATCCTATACATTTTTACAGTTTAGAAAGATCTCGGTATCTCCTGAGTTTTCCTTCTAAAGTGCGGTCACCAATGAGGGATTTTTATCATCATTATAGAAAATATAAGTCTTATTCTTCATCCTTATCTTTCCTCCAAATATCGATTGTATACCCCTACGTGTGTGTAAATTTTCACCCCTTCACTTAAGATTTCAATTCAAGCTATAGTACTCTTGCCTTAATACCTAATACTATTTCTTTTCATTAATGGATGGACGGTTTTGCTCACACATTTTTCTTGCGATTATTAATGCATCTTGAGGCACTAACAACCGATTACTGAATGTATGAGCTTAAAGCGTAAATAGCAGTTTCCAGGTGTTGACTTTATTTATTTATTTTTTATTTTTATTTTTATTTTTCTTTTCAAGACTGGATATATTTTTCAATGATGCTCTTATGGTGGTTAGATTTAAATACCGTTTTTTCTTTCATACTAGGTTTTCAGGCAAGAGTATTTCTAGGTATCCTCTACTATCCCAAGTTTCAAGGTGCGTGTATGTGCAGTTTGTAGGGTATATATTTTCTAAATTTGAACTCATAAATAGAAACTATTTTTCAGACTTATCTTTCAGTAAAGCTTCAATACTCTCTCTTCATCTCGACTTAACTAAAGAACTAAACTCAAGATTACCTATTTCTCAAAAAAAAACTGTAAGGACATATAATTACCAAAGTTAAACAGAATGAGGGTTATTTTTAGGGTTTTCAATTTCTAAGCCTAGAATTTAGTTACTTCTAATATATCAACTAAATTTTCGGAATAACAAACTTAGTTACCCCACTAGCTAACTTGATGACAAAGTTTTTATATTTTTAGGAAATTTTTTCAATTTTTATGGGTTTTTTAATATGTATGCAATGCAGAATATACAATATACACATGATGCAGCAAAATAAACGCAGTGCTCACCCCCAAACCTGAGTTTTACGATGTCCTCATCGTTGCCTCCATCTCCGGTAGCTAGATATAGACATCAGGGTGAGAATTTTATTCAAAGAAAAATAAAAAACCTAAGACTAATTACAACATTTACATGTTAAACGATTGGATTAGTTCAGAAATTAATACCAGCCACTTAAAGATTTTGTCTATATAGTGCAATGACTGGTAAAAGAATATGTATAAAAAGAAGAAAAAGAAAAAGAAAAGGTATATGTTAGATGTCAGTGAAGGCATGGACGTGTAAATGTAGGGATCAGAAGACGCTGAAGATGAAGATGAAGTTTTGAAGAGATCAAAAAGTTGTTTTCTGAATGAATTGAATGTTCAAAAGGCACGTGTTGAGTTCCAAAGTCAAGTTCGTGTATGTAGGGTTTTTTTCGTCACCCCATTGAGATGGGAATGCGCGCACTTGTCAGGTGCATTACAGATTCCCCTTGCCTAGGGTAGGCTGGGGTTTATTAATTGTGGGGATCCGAATCTCTGGCACCCATGGACTAAACTTCTGTTAATTACCCATCGCCTTTAGAGCGAGAGAACCTCCGATTGACGAGTCAAACAGGTTATGCGAACTCAATGTGCAGTGTTGTTTTTGTAGGGGTTTTGGATATATCGGGGGCCCCGCAGAGTTTTTACGGGGGTCCCGCTATCCGGATAGCGGGCCGAGGGTTAAGGGGGCTAGCAGCCCCCTAGTAGGGTGCGGGGCAGCGCCCAGTTAGAAATTTTTTTCCTAACAGGGATAGTCTCATGGGGTGTGTGTGTGTGTATAAAAGGGAAAGGGCATCCAAAAGATGTGTGGGAGAAGGCGCCAGCGCCCCACGTGCCAGGCACACGGGCGCTGTGCGCCAGAGCGCCAGCGCCCCACGTGCCAGGCACGCCGGCGCTGTGCGCCAGAGCGCCAGCGCACCACGTGCCTGGCATGAGGGCACTGTACGACAGCGCACCATGTGCCTGGCATGCGGGCGTTAGGCGCCAGCACGCCAGCGCCCCACGTGCCTGGCACGCGGACGCTGTGTGCCAGAGCGCCAGCGCCCCACGTGCCTGGCACGCGGACGCTAGGCGTCAACAGCAAAAGGGACTTGGTCCCTGCACTGGGAGCTGTGCTCCCGATTTGACTTATGGAGTTAAACTCCTGACAGAGATTAATTTAGGGAGTTAAATTCCAATAGATCTTGAATGGAGTTAGACTAAAAAAAAGTTTAGAAATGATCAAAGGGGGATTCTTTGTTTCTTTCTTTAGCTCTGGATCTTCCCAAGATGGGATTTCTGGAGATGGGTCTCCTTCTTATTCCTGTCGGTTGGCCGGATCTTGGAGAAAGGGGTGAGATTTAAAAATCTCCCATTTTAAAGTTCTAATGGAAGATCTGAGCTCCCCTTTATGGGTTTTGTGGTGAAAAACTATTTAGTTTTTGAAAAGGAAGAGTAAAACTCTTGATTTAATTCAAAGGAAAGGAGAAGGTTTAGAACCTTGAGGAAGGAGAAGAAGGAGACACATGTTGGATATAGTGCCCTCAAAGTCAATTATTAGATTGCAGGCACGTGATTGCAATGATTGAGGGAGGACCTATGCCGGTAGGACAGTCTTACTCAAGATGATAGTATGCTATCTGGTTTGTCTTTGTCATCGTGTACATGTTTTAGGTGATATTACAGATCACTATTACACGTTGATAGAGCTCTTAGGATTCTTGCTTGACTACCAGCAGTATGATGGCGATCATATACGTGGGTGTTGGGTAGTCTATAAGTACATCCTTAAAAATAGTCCCTAGTCGTGGGAGTTTTCGAGACAGGGCATCGATACTCCAGAGTAGACTAATGTTTACAATCGAGACCCCGACGAGGGGCGGTAGCCGGTCTCACAAACCATTAGTGTCGGTTAGTTCACCTAAGATGTATACAGGTGCTCATTGGGTTATGAGTACACCGGACAGGACTCGCCGGGAATATGCTAGTTGGTATTATACCTGTCGTTAGATAGCAGTTCCCTGGTGACATGTGTACAGGTTAATTCATCGACTTGAGATCTTTCTAGTTAGCTAGTTTGTGTTAATGGTTCGATCCGGGTGAAAGACTACGATAGCGCCGGTTTCGTAAAAAGTTTTTGTTCCGCATTTGGCCTCTGGTTAACGGCCGGGGCGCTACCGTAGACTTACATGGTATCAGAGCCACGCCATTAACCTCTACTAGCTTGTTCTAACCTGTTTAAAATATCGATCGAATGAAATTTCCAAAACCATGATTCCATTTCATGAAGTTTCTGTCGAATTTATTTTATGGTCTGAAATTATTTTGGGTATTTCAGAAAATCATGCAGGATTTTCTAAGACCACTGTAGAAATTTGGTAGAGTGATCCCACAGGAACGCCGCGGAACCGCGGCCTTACCCACTTTTTAGCCGCGGTTCCGCCGCGGTTCTGGGGCTTCATTGCACCATTTTTCTTTAGGTGGTCTTTCACTTGGAATTGTGGTTTCTGAAATGTTTAGTTTTGGCCCAGATTATTTTGAGTGCTGGATTTGTACTTGGGGCCCGCTTCGGGAAATTTTGTCGATCGAAATTTTAAATATGTTACTTCACAGTGCTTACATTATATCTGCAACCATGAATGTCATTCGAGTGGTAAATCTTGTCTAATCGCTATAGCTCTTTTAGACGGATTTGCGAACGTGACATTCACGTTGATGTTCTGTGTTGTGCTGTGATGTTGCGGATTTGTCGTGGGGGATAGCTTGAGTGCAATGTTAGTACAGTTCAGTTTTATTTGTACATTTGATATCGCAGGGCGAGCGTCCGACATGTGGACTGCCGTCACTGCTTGTTTGTATATTATTCTTTTCGGGCACGACCGGGTTGAGGTCGATGTCACCGTTGTACATATTTTCTTTTCTGTACTAAGATTACCCCATGGTGGAGTGCACGGATAGCCAGGTTCTAGAGGGCAACGGGCCCGCATCTCATGGCTTTGAGACAGAGGGGGCTTCACTTTAGGATTGGCTGGCTATTCGCCGCACTCGTAGAGGGTATAGGTTGACCCAAGTTGAGGTGCTCAAGTTACCGGATTCCGTGAAGTGCTGGGTGGCCCATTCACTTTGCTGAAGGGGGCTGCCTCGCTTCTGGTTTTGGCGGGTAACTTGCCGCGCCCGTAGGGGTCTAGGTTTTCATTGCACAAGCTATCCACACGACCAGGGGAACGTCGGGTTTCAGTTGCGGCTTTATGAAACCCGGGGCTCCCAGATTATCTGTATTGTTCTGTGATGCTTATTACTTTTCTGTGATGTTGCATTTATCACGCCTGGAGCAATTATTATATATCGATATATATACTAGTAGATGTTGTATATGCTTTACACCCGTGCTAGTCCAGTCCCCGCTCTGTCGTTAGTTAAGTAACCTAACGGGTGATGACGGGACCTAGTGGCGAATGCGGATGGCATATACGTACATCATATTTTCTTTCTTTATGGTGTGATTAATTGATGGGACTGTGTTGATTCAGATCAATGCAAGGAAAACAAACCTATTCGATGTTGTTGGAACAATTTTCAAAAGGCTGTTATTACAAGGATGTTTTCTTTTGTTTTGCATAGTGGTATCCGGTTATGAATATCCAGCACCTCATTCGACGAGGTAAGGGCCGAGATACCTTCATCGGGAGTGACCCCTTGGAAAGAGGTTTGCGTCAGGGTAATAACTTCACTAGAGTCGATTACTTTTTGCTTTGCATTGTGGTATTCAGTTGTAATATCCTGCACCTCATCTACGGGGAAAGAGCCGAGATCCCTTCACCGGGAGTGACCTCTTTAGCAAAGATTTTCGCCACAATATACTTTTAAAAAGCTATCTGGTTCCTTTAACGATATCAAGTTCATTACGTTAAAGGTTTTTCGCCAAAAACCATTCGTAGCCCTCCGTCATTTCAGACGGGTAGCACTTAGTATTCATGCTATGTTAGTTGGCCTTCGTCAAGGTATAGTGTATGGTAGCTGGTTGTTATCTTTCTGTTGCATAGATAGATGCGTTGGTTTGGGACAGTCGTACAGCCTTGTTGACCTTCGTCAAGGACTTGTACGGGTGGGTTCAAATTAACCTGGACAATGACGGGTAGAACTTGACATGTGACTTATGATTTGTTAACCTTCGTCAAGGTCATAAGAGCATGGGGTAAAAATCACATCGGGAGTTTCAAACATACAGGAAACTTGCCAGATATGCGCATACCTTCTGGAGTGTGATAACGTGAGTGGATTCCATCACGTTATCATGCGATGATAGTTGGATCCCGATTCCCACTGATGAGTGGGTTTACTCCTCAGGAGATCCCGGCTAATTCTTCTTTCAGGTTTGGAGGAGAATTTGAGGATACAGTGGGAGGCTTCCTGATTAGATAAATTGATAAACCTTCTGATCTAAGTTGGAGTGCACGAAGAGTGTTTCTTTTCTCTCTCTCTTTGGCAGCGACCATGACCCGACCCTTGACTATGACTCAGTGACCAAGTTGACCGAACTTTCTTAAAACACTGGCTTTTGGATTGTCTGAGTTGCATACATCATTTCCACTCCTTCTTTTACCCTTTGCATTTTTCCAAAACACCCCGTATTATTACGAACATCCACTTCCATCGTATGGCTATATATGAACTCGAAGGAACTTGTTCCAGATTCGATGATGGATTCTGGTTCTGGAGAGATTGAATAGGACCATTCAGTTGTCTTTTCACTTTACCTTCTCTCAGATTATGAGGGCTCCTAGGATTAGGAGAAGGGTACACCTATTACGCTTATTGGATAGTCTTCTTCCAAACCATAGGCAGGTTCCGAAAGGTAGGGAATGAAGAAAACCAATTAGCCTAAGTGTGGTGTACAGAAGGTATTAAGTAAAGACAAATAAAGAGATCAGAAAGAGGGCAAAGTAAATTGCAACTGCTATCATTCATGACCAAACCACGTATTTTCATCGTCACTCCTACTTCACCTTTGTATTTCTCCAGAACACCCCGTGTCACTACGAAGATCCACAGTTATTAGATACTCCATCGTATGGTTATATACGAACTCGAAGGAACTTGTTCCAGTTCGAGAATGGATTCTGGTTCAGGAGAAATATGAATAAGGTTTATTCAGTTGTCTTTTATCATTACCTTCTCTCAGATTGCGAGTACTCCTAGGATTAGGAGAGTACACCTATTATGCTTATTGGATTGTCTTCTTCCAAACGATAAGCTGGTGTCGAACGGTAGGGAATGAAGAAAACCATTTAGCCTAACGATGGTGTACAAAAGGTAACGACTAAAGACAAATAAAGGGATTTGGAGAGATAGAAAAGAAATATACGGTTACAGTCGTGAATCTGATAATGGAAGAGGCATTACTAGGAATACCCGGATACCCCTTCGAAACATTTTCATGTTTCAGTTTCACTATGCGTTGTTAAAGGAAAACTGATTTCCTAATTAGACACTTGCTCCAGGGTATGTATTTACTAGGTATGATTCTCACATCCGTATGGTTTTACAGATGATAAGTGGGAGTAAGTTATTGGGAATTAGGTGATTATCTTCATTATATCGGAATTCGTTGTAATTAGTGATATTTGAGGAAATCGCCTGGGTACAGTTTTCAACCTACGACTCACAGGATTTGAGTTATTCAACTCAGCGGACTTATACAAAGTATTGTATGTTGTCCAGTATCCATTAGGATAAAGGGGTTGGTCCTCGTACTATATTCTGTTTACTTGTGACTTCTCTAGTTTTTAGACAAGTGTTTCGTAGAAATACAAGGTGATGTAGCTCAATATTGGGGAACCCTAAGATCAGGACATGTGGCGGATAGCACGTCCCAGAACTCAGAAGAAAGGGCCCACAATGGCCGACCATGCCACCCTTGTACTCGACCTGCCGGTACAAGCCAACCCTCCTTGGGGCTCCCTGCATGTTGGCCTCCTCGGCCCCTCAGCTCGCCCTGAGCTGCCACAAGACCAAGTATCCTCGGCCTTCTCGCTCGTCCACGACCCCCCTGACCGAGGCCGTCTTCCTCGGTCCTCCGCCCAGCTCCACCGCTCACAGGCGTAATCGCCGCTCCGTGAATCTCGCCATGCGCGGATTCTCCACCCACAACATCCCACGTTCCACGCCTCCACGATCCCCATTAATAGGCGATCCGCTCTCTACACGGGCGTGACGTCGGGAGCGTAACTGCCGGCGAGATTCTCAGGCCTGCTGCAGCATGCCTCCATCACTATATAAACTCCCATCACAGAGGGGTGAAGTAAGCCATTTTTTTGACTCCACTTAGCCGTTACGCTGCTCGGATCCAGTACTAACTTGATCGTCGGAGGGTCCTCGGTGGTATCCAACCACCCCGGGACTTCTTTGCAGGTACTTGGCGCCAACTCCTCCAATCACCGAATTTCTTCTAAACCCATTGAGACCCACACACAACAGGGGATCCCCTTCAGAATCTACCAGGAGATCGACGGAAGACAACATCTGAGGGAGATTTGAAAAGGACCTCCATCAGTTGGCGCCGTCTGTGGGAAACGCAAACTCCACAAAAACAAAGTTGGCCTTCCGATCTCCGTCCACATGGCAAGCGACCATCCTGAAGATTCGGGTACCAGCTGCCGCCTCCCCCTCACCGGAGGCGCGGATGAACCCCCTCCGGCGACCATCATCCACGCCCTCGCCAGCCGAATAGACCAGCTACAGTCCCTCGCGGAGGCACTCGTCCACACCCAAACGGCCAGGCCTAGGACCCAGATCGCCGCCCCTCCACCTCCGGAATGCTCTACCCCCGTCGGCACGGCCGACCACCAGCGGGCTGCGACTCACGACCACAGATCCCACGGACCGATACTCCCTGAGGCCCGATGGGCACCTCGTGGCTCCATCCCCAGGCCCGCCACCGGAGCACTACGCCTCAAACCTCTTAGCGACCCTTTCCCCCCTGAGGGGATGTCGGTCACCTCGCCTGCCTACAGGCATAACCGACACCCACTCCCCCAATGGGGTCGTACAGAAAGGGATCGCCACGACGGCTCGAGAGCCACCGCGCCCGGGGATTTGAGGAACCTCATCGAGAGGAACCGGAGCCGTGCCCAGATGCAGGTCTCCCACAGAAGAGGCCAGGGATCACGAGGCGCCGAGTCCTCAGGGAACCACGGCCGACTCGACGCCCTCGAAAAGAAGATCGAGGGCATGCGCCTGGAAGGGCACCTCTCGGCCGACGGGGCCGAGTACCCCGCCGACTCGCTCACCAAACCGTTCACTGAGGAACTGCTCGCTGTCCACGTCTCCTCGCGCAACAAAGCCCCGAAGGTCTCTCTGTTCGATGAGAAAACCGACCCCAAAGACCATTTGGATGCTTTCACCACGGGGATGAGCTTCCAGGACCATTCTGATGCCGCCCAGTGCAGGGCCTTCCCTGCCACCCTCATCTGTTCTGGTCGGGACCGGTTCTGAGGACTCGAGCCTCGCTCAATCTCGACCTTTGACGAGCTGGCTACTCAGTTCCTCGGCCACTTCGTTGGGAACCGTCGGCCACCTCTTCACAATTAAGAGTGGAGACAAAGAGACGTTCAAAGCTTACATCACTCGCTTTTACAACGCCCTCCTCGAGGTTTCTGAGCACCGGGATGAGACCATCATCACGGTGCTCAGATCTGGTCTAAGGCATAATGAGTGGCTGCGATCCTTCGTGTTGGTACAGCCTAAGACCATGGCCGAGGTCAAGGCATGGACCGAGCGCGAGGATCAGCTAGAATCCGAGGTGAACGTGAACCTCCCCCGGGTAGAACGACCCGACCAGAAGAAAAAGGCTCGGGAGGAGAGGCCGGAGCGTCATCAGCCCTATCACTCGAAGTTCCAGGAGTACACCCCGCTTAACGTCTTCCTCGCAGTGTTACTAGAGGAGGCCCAGGGCGAAGGGTTCTTCAAGTTCCCTCCAATCCCGCGTCAGGTCTCAAAGCGGACCCGGGGCCCTTACCACGCCTTCCACCGGATGCTGGGTCACGCCACCGAGGATTGCAAGCAACTCCGGGACTACATCGAGGAGCTCATCCGATCAGGGAACCTCGCCGCCTACTTAAGGGATAAGCGACAGGCCGACCGCGAGCAGGAGCAGCGTCCTCCTCCTGCCGAGCTGACCATCGACCAGATCATGCTTGCCTCCGTGGAGGACTGGTCCGGCGCCTGGAGTGCCCCATACCCGGCGCCAGGTACGGAGACCAGCAAGCCTCCAGGAAGCTCGGGCCATGCTGATAGGGTCATCTATTAACCTGTACTTTTCTTCTGGGGCAATGTAAACACTCCCTAAGGCTATTGTCAATTTGATAAAGATCAACAGAACATTGCAAGGAAAGTAGAAAAGTTCTTATTTATTCAAAAAAAAGGGTATTATGGGCTCCTCAGCCGTACATACAAAAAAAAATTATTATTACAACAACGGGAGAAGGGGTGCAAAGAGCACTGCTCGTGATACTCAGTAAAGATCTCCGCCAGCCGAGGCCTCGTGAGATCCAACCTCTCCCCTCGGTTCCCCCCCGCGTGCGTTAATTCCAAGCCTCAACTCGTAGCACTCGTGGATGAGCACCTCCGAGCGAACCAGCCGGTTCGCGGAGATCAGGCCAAAGCGCCTAAGAGACCGAAGCTTGCCCACGGCGTCATCATAGAGCTGCTCGGGCAGGGGGTTGTAATGCCCTGGCAACGCTCTCCAGATGGCGTACATCGGTAACTGCAGCAGGGAGGAATGTCGGGGGAGCAGCCGGCCAAAGTGGTCCTCGATGCCCCTCCACACCAACTGCACCGTGTCCTCGGTGCAGTTCTGATCGTATAGGAACACATCTTCGAAGTGGATGATGTCAGGGATGGTGAACGGGAAGTCTTGCATTCTCGATCTTCTGTTTGTTAAGGAAGGAAGGAACAGTACTCATTCAGCCTTATATAGCCCACTGCGTCCCAGCGAAGCTCAACAGTCGCTCGCTTTCACCCAAGAGGTCGCTGACACGCGGCAATCGTCAAGCCTTCTCTGGCAGAATCGAAGCGACGCGACCCTGGCGCTTCACTCCCCCCCCACATTTAACGCGCATGCTAACCATTCATGTTCCCTAAATGTATGGTCGGGCGAAACCTTTTGAAGATCCAACCCAGCAGCTGCCCTGCTCATTCACCCCTGGCGGGTAGCTTCCCTGCCGCAACGCCAGGGACCAAAGCCCTCACCAAGTGGCAACCTAGCAGCTGCCCTGCTCGGTCATCCCTGCCGGGTAGTTCCCTACCGCAACGCCAGGGATCAGAAAGTCCTCCCAGAGGCAATCGAGCACAACCATCGCTCGGCTATTGCTGGCGGGTAGCTTCCCTACTTCAACGCCAAGGATCAGAAAGCCCTCCCAGAGGCGGTCGAGCCCGAGGATCCCTCGCTCGGCTATCCTTTAGGATAAAGGCCCTCGCCAAGAGGCACCGCGCAGTGACCCTACCCGGCCAAGGGTCCTTGGTAGGCTTCTACAGCCCCTCCCGCGCCAAGGACCAAAGTCCTCCCAGAGGCAGTCGAGTCTTTGCTCGGCTATCCCCGGCTGGTAGTGTTTCCCCCAATCAGAGCAAAGCTCTGTTTTGAATTTCAAAATTCAAAAATTGAAGCAACGCTTCAGATCCCATGCGCTGCGTGCCACATGTCAAAAGCAGACACGCCAGCGCCCTAGGCAGCGCACCCCCAATCAGGTCAAAGCTCTGTTTCAGAATTCAAATTTTAAAAGTTGAAGCAACGCTTCAGATCCAGCGCTCTGCGCTGCACGCCACGTGTCAAACCCGGGCACGCTAGCGCAGTTGTGCTGCGCTCTGTGCTGCACGCCATGTGTCAAATACGGGCGTGCTAGCGCAGTTGCGCTGCGCGCCACGTGTCAAACACGGGTGTGCTAGCGACAAGTGCTCTAGCGCTGGAATTAAAAGAATTCCCCACCGTTAGATCAAAAGATCTAATAATAATAAATTATTAATTAATCAGAATTAAAATTCTGTTCTAGAAAGATCTTTCCAATCTTGTTGAAAACAAGAAGATTGCCTTCTGTAAAACAGAAGCCCTAGGATCAAAGATCCAACGGTGGGGAAACATCCCCAAATCAATCAGAGAAAGATCTCTTCAACTAATTTAACAAATCAATTGGCCCTATATAAAGGCCCCAAGACTTCAAGTCTCAGATAGAAAAAACCCTCTGCAAACTTTGAGAAGAACTCAAAAAGAAAGAAAGGCAAGCCTTTGAAGAAAAAAGATCATTTCTTCATCTTTAAAGGTAAAAACAATTAATTCTTGAACAATAGAGATGAAAACATCTCATAAAAAGAAGAATCCTCTTCTAAAAAGATCTTAGATCTATAAAAAAGACCAAGATCTTTGATTAAACATAAAGGATTAAAAGATCCAATCCTTAAAATAAAGAAGTACTTTACTTCATTCACAGATCTTTTGATCATAAAGGCAGAGCCTTTTGATAAGAACAAGAACTTTGGTTCTTGGATCTTGAGGCAAGGCCTCCTTTGAAGAAAAAAAAACTTATTCTTTGATCTTAAATTTGATCTGATGCGCTTTGCGCTAGTGGAAAGTGCTTTGCACTCTTGAACTGCGCCCTTGCGCTTATTGGACCGGAGCACAGCGCCAAAACCTGCCACGTGTCAACCACAGACACGATCTGCGCTTTGCACTCCTGAAAACAGACCACTGCGCTCTTGGGTTGGCGCTCAGCGCCAAGCGCGCTATGTGTCATTCACTATCGCACCGACGAACCAACGCAGCGCGCTCATGAATTAAAAGCGCAGTGCGCTAATAAACCGGCGCTTAGCGCTGAGCGTGACACATGTCACCTTCGCATGCGCTAGCGCAATGCGCTCTTTAATTGGCGCAAAACACCTAACGCGCCACGTGGCGCACTATATGAACACCATTTTGCTCCTGATAAATGCTATGCATTTAATTGCATCCAATGTCAGAGCCCAATGCTTGGCATTATTAAAAGGGCAGAGCCCAAATAAAGGCCTAACAGGCAGAACATAAATAAAAATGTTAAACTTTTTTTTAACTGGACTTAGCCCAATTCTAGCCATAAGTCCTCAATTTAAATTGAACTGAGCATACCTGCTCTTCCAATCAATTTACACCCCGGTTCAAGGGTACATCTCTTCACTCCTTTGATATTTGTCGTTGTAATTCCTCAACGTCTTCAAAGAGATGACGGGTCCCGATGACCACATATTTTACGGACTGTGGGATCCTTAAACTCATGGACTATGATGTCCTTAACCTCGACCGTGATGTCTTAAAACCAACACCGGACTGTGAGGTCCTTAAACTCATGGACTATGATGTCCTTAACCTCGACCGTGATGTTTTTAAACTAACATCGTACTGTGGAGTCCTTAAACCTATAGACTATGATGCCCTTAATCTCGACCGTGATGTCTTAAAACTAACACCGGACTGTGAGGTCCTTAAACTCACGGACTATGATGTTCTTAACCTCGACCGTGATGTCTTAAAACTAACACCGGACTGTGAGGTCCCTAAACTCACGGACTATGATGTCCTTAACCTCGACCGCAATGTCTTAAAACTAACAATGGACCGTAATGTCCTTAAACTAATTATCGACCGCAATGTCACTAAACTAAACAACAGAGCCCAATTGCTCTTTTGTCGGATCTAAACGATCCTATTAAGTTGATCGTAGTCTAAAAATTAGACTAACGTATCCTTAACAAACGTTTAAGTTGATCTTAGCCTCAAATAAGGCTAACGTATCCTTAAACACAAACCCCCCACACCCAAATCTAAGAAAGATACGGATTTGGACTAATCCACGTCCTACGGGTGACAGCATAACTTAGTCTCCATATACAATCCATGGGCAACCGAACACAAAACAAACACCCACGACACGAAGTGACCATCTGGAGAAGGAGAAAGTTTTTACCGCGATGCGGTAGCGTAATTAACTGCAGGGGCTTGCGCCTGCAGGGAAGAGCGTCCCCACAATCACAAACCCCTCAAACGAGGGGGAATCTGACGAAGTCTGCTATATCGGCCGCATCCGTTTAAACCTTCGATACATTGTGTCATAAATCAACTTGGCATCTTCGGAGAGGTGGACGGATAGCACCAATTAGCATCTGCCCCGAATTTCAGGCAAGTTGAACCTGCGAGGTCATGTCTCTGTGTTCGGAAGGGAACAGGTAGCATCCTACCACAACCGACAGGGATCAAAGTCCTCGCCAAGAGGCACTGGGCAGTAACCCTGCTCGGTCCTCATCTTGAACGATCAAAGCCCTCGCAAAAGGCAGCCGGGCAACTACCCTGCTCGGTCATCTTCGGCCGGTAGCTCCCTACCCATGACGCCAGGGATCGGAGCCCTCGTAAGAGGCATCCGAGTGGCTACTCCCTTCGGTCGTCCCAGGCTGGTAGTTGCCTACCTATGACCCCAGAGATCAAAAACCCTCACAAGGGGCAACCGGGCAGCTACCCTGCTCGGTCATCTTCGGCTGGTAGCTCCCTACCCATGAAGCCAGGGATCGGACCCCTCGCAAGAGGCATCCTAGCGGCTGCCCCGCTCGGTCATCCCAGGCTGGTAGTTACCTACCCACGACGCCAGAGATCAAAGCCTCCATCCATCCTCGGCCTAAATAAGGCGGACAACCCTCCACCCACCACATGCAGACGGTCCGAGCTGCCAACTAGGGGCATCAGGTCCATTCAAGTATCGAGCGATCTCCCCTCGACTTCGGGTCCATGGAGACGCCTTCTCCTTAGCAGCGCTTGGATCAACTTGATGGACGATCGCTTGGCAGATAGACGACCTGACATGGAGGCCCAACAGCGCAAGAAGAAAAATTTTATAAGCATTCTTCATGAACAAACGACCAAAGTGCAAATCAATGAAACCAAAGAAAGAAAAAGTTTTATTACTAAAAGGCGGTCTTTACAGAGGGTATTTTTGGCTCCCCAGCCTAACAAAATGCCCGGAGGCTTACAAAGTTCCAGACACAGCAAAATAAAAATGAGGAGAAAGATGAGGGCTTTAGGCCTCGGGGCCAGGAGCGACCTCAAGGCCATCGACATCCACCACGAGGCGAGATGGGTCCTCGGCGACTTCCTCGTCATTAATCTCTTACCCCTGCCCGCTGGTGTCTGCGAAGGGGTACTGGGCCCGGAGCTCTTCATCGGCGAACCCCGGTGCCCGGGCCTTAACAGCGTCGAAAGCCTCGTTTCAGATGAGGGTCGTGGCGATGGCCAGGTCATCGTAGTAGTCTTTCGACTTCTTGTAGCCCTCTACCGCCTTCGCCGCCGAGAGGTTGGCCAACTTGGCCGCCCTCAGGTCAGCCAACTTCGCCCACTCAGCCGCCGCCCCCAGTTCCTTCTGGAGGGTTTTCATTTTCTTCTTCAGGTTGCCGGCCAGCACCTGAGCGTCCTCAAGCTTGGCCTCAGCAACCACGGCGGCCTAGCGGTGCCGGGCGACCTCCCGCTTCCCGGCCTCCACCTTTCCCTCCAAGGAGACAACCCTCGCTTTCATCGCTTCCAGCTCCCGCTTGGAGCTCTCTTCCAGCGAGGCGAGCTGGCCCGCAGCTTTCATCGCCAGGGCTACCACCTCGGCCTCCATGCGCAAGGCGAGGGCGACATGCTGAAGGACCTGAAAAGCAGAAGAGAGATCAGGAAGATGAGAGAGGCATCGAACCTCGAAAATAATAATAATGAAAGACAAGCGCTTACCTGCACGGACTCCTGGGCGATGGACGCCAGATGAGCCCTGAAGGTCCCCCCGGGGACTCTACCTCCGGCCGATGCCTCTATCTCATGCAGCAGGCTGTCCGCGACGGATAGCCCCGAAGGCACGACGAACTAGAGACCGCCTTCCTCCAACGTGATCGGCGAAGACGGTCCCCGGGCAGATCTCCTCTTGAGCGGCCTTGTGGGAGAGCCGATCTCCTCCTCCGAGGCCGGGTCCTCCAGAATCCGAGCCCGCCTCCAACCCGACGCTTTGCTGGGCCCCAGGCGAGATCCGCCTCTGAGCGCTCACGGGGCGCTACCACCGGGGGAGAACGAGCCAGGGTGGGCTATGAACGGGAAGAGCCGGCGCCTCCAACCTTCACGACCGGTCTCGGCTGGCGCATGGACTTTCTGAGCGAGTCCATATCCATGGGTCCTACACAAAACCGAGTGCAAAGGAGTCAGCGACACAGGTAATATACGAGCCAAAAAAGAAAACCTAAACTTACCGACGAACTCAACGGGGCTGAGTCCGGCCCAACTCAGAACCCTCTCAGACAACAGCATGTCATAGCGGAGGATGGGCTCCCACGACGCCACTCTCACCGCGGCGGGGTCACTGGACTGGTTCCCCGGCAAGTGCTTCTCCATCGACCACTCTGTAAGCACGCGCCAGTCCTCGCCCTCAGGAAGGGAAACGAAGAAGAACTTCTTCTTCCAGTCGTGAATGGAAGAAGGCAGGGCCACAACCCCCGTCCCGGCGGCGCCCCTCTGGTCGCTTTCTGAAAGAGAGATAAACCCACCTCGGGTCGTCCGCTCGACTACCGGGGTGATTTTTGAAGAAGGGAGAGGAATCAAGAAGGGAAAGGCTGAAGGGGATCGCCTGTAACTTCAGGCGGATCAGGAACCTAAGGAGAATCCTCCACGAGTTCGGCACCAACTGACCTGGAGCTAACCCGAAGAAGGTCAACGCTCCCACGACCTCAGAAGAGAAGGGCAGGCGCATTCCACCCCAGAATGCTTCCAAATACAGGGCGAGCTCCCTGCCCCGTACTTGGTCTGCCCTCTCTCCCTCCTTGACCAGACGGAGTGTATAGTATGAGGGGATGTAGAAATGGGCCCGAGCGTTGGCAAGCTCATCCTCATGCCTTATCCAACACGAGGCGCCAGGGGCAGCATCTACCGCCTCCTCCCTGGGGGCTTCCCCCGCCGCATGATCCGGGGAAGAGGGGCCGACCCCTACCCCCGGGAGGACTCAGACTCACCTAAAGGGTTCCTAGAACCTAACTCAATGACATCTACTGACTCGAAAAAGAGAAGACATCTAACCTTGAGAAGAATGATCCTCAGGAAAACGAAAGTGGAAGGAAGGAGATGAGCGCCGAGCAACTGAGGCTTAGAATGAGAAATATGAAGGAGTAGGGGCCCTGGAACGGGCCCCACCCCTATTTACCATTATAAGCGACCTCATCCAACGGTGCCCTTCATCTCCCGCCAAGACACCTCCTCGCGTCCAATGGCTCCAATTGCTCCACTTGTCGTCCCCGCACTGGACCGCGCCCTTTCAGACGTCGCAGGTATGCACACGTCGCGTCAGCCAAACGACGCTTGACACGTGGGCCATCACTTCAAAGCGACATGAACCGGCGTGCCCTCCTTAAATGCGGAGATTCCCCCCGATTCGCTAACAGAAAAGACAGCTGACGGCCCGGGAATGCGTCCCGACGAAACCTTAGAAGGGAGCTCACCCAGAGAGGCCCGGCAGTCCATTCCTGACCCGACCCTCTAACTGGTCGGGACAGGAGTGGGGGGATAATGATGATGCTCAATATTGGGGACCCCTAAGATCAGGACACGTGGCGGATAGCACGTCTCAGAACTCAGAAGAAAGGGCCTACAGAGGCCGACCGGGCCACCCCTGTACCCGACCTGCCGACACAAGCCAGCCCTCCTCGGGGCTCCTTGCAGGTTGGCCTCCTCGGCCCCTTGACTCGCCCTGAGCTTCCACAAGACCAAGTATCCTCAGCCTTCTCGCTCGTCCACGAGCCCCCCGACCGAGCCCTTCTTCCTCGGTCCTCCGCCCAGCTCCACCGCTCACAGGCGTAACCGCCGCTCCGCGAATCTCGCCATGCGCGAATTCTCCGCCCGCAACATCCCACGTTCCACGCCTCCATGATCCCCATTAATGGGCGATCCGCTCTCTACGTGGGCGTGACGTCGGGAGCGTAACTGCCGGCTAGATTCTCGCGCCTGCTGCTGTGTACCTCCACCACTATATAAACTCCCATCACAGAGGGGTCAAGTAAGTCATTTTTTGACTCCACTTAGCCATTACGCTGCTCGGATCCAGTACTAACTTGATCGTCGGAGGGTCCTCGGTGGTATCCAACCACTCCGGGACTTCTTTGCAGGTACTTGGCGCCAACTCCTCCAATCACCGAATTTCCTTTACACCCATTAAGACCCACACACAACAGGGGATCCCTTCCAGAATCTACCAGGAGATCGACGGAATACAACATCTGAGGGAGATCTGAAAAGGACCTCCATCACAAGGTCTATGTTTTGAGAAGTTATAGGTAAAAGAATAAAGTAGAGAACCAGGTGTTGCAAGTATCGGGATTTTTCAAGGTGATCGAAGATGTAGATACTTGTGTATGGTATTCAGTTGATAGTAATGGTTTTGAGAAATTTTTTTCTTTTTCGGGTTACTCATAATTGGATGCATTCCTAAGTTGAGTAATACTGATCGGCCTCTCTCCATTTAGTTGAAATGTACTAGAGACAGCTGCATGATTTGAATCTGGTTCCAATTAAATCAGTGCCTCTGTTTCTATATTAGATATAGAATGGATCATATCTTAAACGATGTTAAGGTATATGGCGTTGTCCGGCTTATGCTTAAAACCAGACTCTGGATAACTTAAGGCATGTTTCTGTAATGGCTGTTTATGGGTTGACCCGGGCTATGACGAGGGTTGACTTTCTACCATCTGGAAGATCAATAGTGATATTGTTCTTGACTCATCATAGTTTTAGTAAAATGGACTTTTTCAGAAAATAGTAGTGGGAATATGGTAGAACTGGGAGTGATTCCAGAACCGCAAACGATTACTAAAAATTTAATAGGACCTAAAGATTCAATCTGGATTGACATTTCATTAGCCACTCCGCAGATATGGAGGGTAACCTCAAGCACCCGAGAGGTACTCCGGTAGCCTCAAGGATGATGAAAGGGAGGTTCTTGTTTACCCAGGCTTGCCATTACTGTTGTTCCAGACTATGAGACCCGGCATGAGGATGAGTATAGCATCGTTCTAAACTAGCTTTAGAAGTGAACGTGTATATGACTCTGCCAGAGGGTTGTCGTAGTCAGTGGGAGCAGCGGAAGCATAGTGGACAAGTTGCTTATGTCTATTTATAGACTAAAGTAGATATAGCGGAGATAGATCGTCTATTTTTGATGTGACAGTCATGGGCTTTGACATCATCAGAATAGGGGAGGGATCTGTTAAGAATGTAGTAGGGTGTGATGTCCTAAATAGGGATGACATACACAGAGTAGGAAATGCAATTTCTATACTACGATCGGTTATACTGTGGTTGTCACACAGCAGTTTCTCCACATAGTATATGGATATTATATCAGACATTCTGGTTACTAGATCTATGGTTTTAGATCTGGATTTGGGTAGTGTCCCAATTTGGGTACTTAGACAGTATTCTAAAGGTATTTATAATGGACGACTCCTGGCATGGTGGTGTACCTGCAGGTGATGGAGTCACCCTCTCTAAAGGTGTCTTATAGACTAAAGAGGAGAGGGATGTGCATGATTAGCATATCACTTGCTTAGGCAATTGAGTCAATCATGAGATGTCAAGTACCATACCAGATGTTGTTTTTGCACTAGCTGCAATAAGTTCAGATATTAATGCAATCCTGGAGAAACGTTCGGAAGCAGTTTTTGAACATAAGTGGATGTTCTAAGGATATGATAACGACAGCCTCCTTCGGGAGATGGTTATCATTCCAGGCTTCCAAGGTGACCTGGATGACAGAGTGACTGTCAGAGTTATAGTTTTCCCTCAGGGACAGTAGTTTGGACAGGAGGTCCAAGCGGATACTGAGGGAGGCATGGCGCAGGATACTGATTAAGTTCAGTTGACGATACAGTCTAAGAAGTATGGATTTGGAGTTCATTTATGAACTAGGTCCCATCAGATATCCAGACAAATTCTAAGATAGGTATTGCTCATTTCGGGAGATGGCTTTCTCCGCGAACTTGAGTTAAAAAGAGACATAGAAAGAAACATCAGGACGGATCCACTCACTGAGGCTATTCCTCGAACGCAATAGTTTCACAAACGGGCTTTGTGAGACTGATCAGTAGAGGAGTTGGGTGTTCGGTATCACACGTGCTGTGAGTATGCGACATCGCGATTATTAGCCTTGAGTGCAAGTGGGAGATTGTTGGATATAGTGCCCTCAAAGTCAATTATTGGATCGTAGGCATGTGATTGCAATGATTGAGGGAGGACCTATGCCGGTAGGACAGTCTTACTCAAGATGATAGTATGCTATCTGGTTTGTCTTTGTCATCGTGTACATGTTTTAGGTGATATTAGAGATCACTATTATACGTTGATAGAGCCCTTAGGATTCTTGCTTGACTACCAGCAGTATCATGGCGATCATATACGTGAGAGTTGGGTAGTCTATAAGCACATCCTTAAAAATAGTCCCTAGTCGTGGGAGTTTTCGAGACAGGGCATCGATACTCCGGAGTAGACTAATGTATACAGTCGAGACCCCGATGAGGGGGGTGGCCGGTCTCACAAGCTATTAATGTCAGTTGGTTTACCTAAGATGTATACAGGTTTTCATTGGGTTATGAGTACACCGGACTGACTCGCCGGGAACATGCTAGTTGGTATTATACATGTCGTCAGATAGCAGTTCCCTGGTGATATGTGTACAGGTTAGTTCATTGACCTGAGATCGTCATTTTTCTCATGTGAGTTCCCATTGTACTTTGATTAATATCCTACCATGGCTCAAAGGAGTCGTGCAAACATGTTTTAGTTGGGTATAGTCCCAAGCCACATGGAGGCAGTGAGCGGATCGGCAGGGGTTTCGTCTCTCCCGGTATTGGGGGTAAGATCGCGGTGTGTCTAGGAGAGCCATTACACGAAGTCCTTGGCCAAGGTAGGAGATTTACGGGTAGGTATTCCAGTAGTATCTCAGGGTGTTCTGGGTTACACTCCGACATGACTTGTACCGCTTTTGGGGGTCTGACGTTTACCAGCCCCCTAGGCCCGACATGCGATACTCATAAACGAACGGTCCGGACTGTACGGATATTGTCTCTGACAGGCTTAGTAGGGTTTCTGGATGAGTTCGCTCATCAGCTTCCCTTTTGGTCAATACCTGGGGTCCCGTTACGTACAGCTAGTACCATTGACGTGCTAGTGGTTGAATCTACAGCCAGTGTATTGACGAGTCTTTTGAGTCCCCCACAGATAGTTTTCCCAAGGTTCGGAAGAAACGTTGTAGAGCCCGTATGGTTTTATGGCAGGGTTCGATCATATACATGCACTTGTGCACGGATCATGATCGGACGGATCATACTAGTGGGCTTTGGTTTAAGCCAGATCCTAGTATTAGATTTGTTGGATTACTTTAGTCTCATCACATTTGCATTCAGTCGGAATGCGGATGCAGGTATGTATATACAGGTGAGGGGTATCCTTATGATCTGTCACGAGTTTACTTTAGATGTTGCCATATCTTATTGTTGGACTAAACATTTGGATTAATGTTTAGATGGTGGAAATTGTGAGTGTGAGTGATGATGTTGTGCATTAAATGAGACATGTGCTTCATTGGTGACTCATGGTCTTATTTCTTATGCAAATGTCACATTAGTGATTGATTATTGTATTGAAATGAGAGGTGGAGAGAGAAAGGGCAGCCATAACTCTTAGGGTTGGCTCTTGGTTTTCAATCTACTGCTCTCACTTTTATCTCAACACAAAAGAAAGAAAATCTCTTCTTCTTCTTCTTCCTCTAGCTCACAAGTTCCACCATGGCTTCATCTTCAACCTCCATTCATACACTCTCATGTGTTGAGAATCAATGGATGCTTGAGACAAAATTATCACACACATTCTCTACATCATCTTGGACATGTCGGCTAGCGAACTTCATGTCCGAGTTGCTTTGGTTTGAAGCGGGAGCCCGTAAAAAGACTTCTGGACGTGGTGCCCTTCCGACGAGGAGACCGAAGATCGGAGATGCCGTGAGAAGCTAGGGATGGTGGCTAAAGACCGAAGGACACGGATCGATCGGTATAGCATTTCTATCATCTTTCTAGTTAGCTAGTTTGTGTTAATGGTTCGATCCGGGTGAAAGACTCTGATAGCGCCGGTTTCGTAAAAAGTTTTTGTTCCGCATTTGGCCTCAGATTGACGGCCGGAGCGCTACCGTAGACTTACAGCACAAAACCTAGAGTTTTAGAGAAATGAAAAGTGTATATTTTATTCATCATCATGTTGCCTTATATAGGGTTACACATTTACATATAGCCCCTTGGGCTTTACAAAATGACATTTTGCCCATCCCATGTCTCATGTGCTATTTCTTTTTGCACATAAAATATAGGCTTTACAAAAATTTGGCTTTATGCCCATTCATGTATAAAAAATTACATCAAAATTATTTGTTACATGATTTTTTATTTCAGCATGGGGGAGGCCGGCCGCTTCATGTTCGGGCTCGACTCGGGCATGAGCCCACTTGATCTGGGCTTGGGCCCACCTGGCTTAGGGTTAACCTTGACTTTGACTTGGTCAACCGGAGTGCAATTTTCGACCCTAACAAAGTGCCCTCCATCAATAAATGCACACCACATATATGGTTCGTGTGCATGAAATTGATGGATCTTCTTTCGCGTAGAGGAGACTTGCTTTGGTTCCCACTTTTTGGGATGCACTGCCTTTTTTATGACATGGACGGTCGACGTTTGCGTCTCTGAGGTGGAGTGTCCGTGGTAGACATTTTCCTGGCCTGGAGCGATTTGGTTCCCGCTTTGTAGGAAGCCTGCACTGCCCTTTTTAAGACATGGACGGTTGACGCTTGACGTGTCTACGGGACGGACTGTCCGTGGCAGACGTTTCCCTGGCCCGGAGCGATTTGGTTCCCGATTTGTGGGAAGCCTACACTGGCCTTTTTAGGACATGGACGGTCGACGGATGACACATCTCCGAGATGGAGTGTCCGTGGTAGACGTTTCCCTGGCCCGGAGTGATTTGGTTCCCTCTTTGTAGGAAGCCTGTACTGCCCTTTTTATGACATGGACGGTCGATGCTTGACGCGTCTCCGAGATGGAGTGTCCGTGGTAGACGTTTCCCTGGCCCGGAGTGATTTGGTTCCCTCTTTGTAGGAAGCTTGCACTGCCCTTTTTATAACATGGACGGTCGACGCTTGACGCGTCTCCGAGATGGAGTGTCCGTGGTAGACGTTTCCCTGGCCCGGAGTGATTTGGTTCCCTATTTGTAGGAAGCCTGTACTGCCCTTTTTACGACATGGACGGTCAACGACACTGAGTGTCGCTGGTTGTTCAACTTGTCCCCAATACGGAGTGTCGCTGATCGACTTGTCCCCGGTGCGGAGGGTTGCTAGTTGTTCGACTTGTCCCCGGCATAGAGTGTCGCTGTTCGACTTGTCCCCGGCACGGAGTGTCGTTGTTCGACTTGTTCCCGGCACGGAGTGTCGCTGATCGGCTTGTCCCCGGCACGAAGTGTCGCTGATGTTTGACTTGTCCCCGGCACGGAGTGTTGTCGATAGACTTGTCCCCGTCACGGAGTGTCGCTGTTCGACTTGTCCCCGGAATGGAGTGTCGCTGTTTGACTTTTCCCCGACACGGAGTGTCGCTGATCGACTTGTCCCCGGCTCAGAGTGCCGCCGATTAACTTATCCCCGGTTCGGAGTGTCGCTGATGTTCGACTTGTCCCCGGCACGGAGTGTCGCTGTTCAACTTGTCCCCGGCATAGAGTGCCGCTGATCGACTTGTTCCCGGGTCCCCGGCACAGAGTGCCGCTGTTCGACTTTTCCCCGGCATGGAGTGCCGCTGTTCGACTTTTCCCCGGCATAGAGTGTCGCTGTTTGACTTATCCCCGGCACGGTGTGTCGCTGATGTTCGACTTATCCCCGGCACGGAGTGTCGCTGATCGACTTGTCCCCAGCACGGAATGTCGCTGTTCGACTTGTCCCCGGTACGGAGTGTCGCTGTTCGACTTGTCCCCGGCATAGAGTGTCGCTGGTTGATTCCAAGTCGAAGTATAATTCCGACAGGGATTGCAGATACGACGATACGAAGCATGATTTCGACACGGGGTATATTCTGGGACGAAGCATGATTCTGCCGCAGAGGTTGTTGGTTTGATTTGGGTTGGCATTAGCATCGCTACATTGGAATATGATACCAGAAGCGAATCATCATTTTCCATGAGAGGATTTGGGGATTTTTTCTTTCTTTTTTTTTGTTGGCATCTGCATTGCTGCACTGGAATAATGCCAGGAGCAACTCATCATTTGCCCCGGGAGGATTTGGGAATTGGTTTTTGGGTCGGCATCAGCACCGCTACACTGGAATACGGTACCAGAAGCGAATCATCATTTGCCTTTGCTTATTAGGAAGCGATGGCTTAGGGGATAGGTTTAGATCCCTATCACCTAAGGCTTTTCAATTTTATGGACCGTAAGGGTCCCATAAAAGCATTTTCTCCCTACGAGTTGTAAGGATCCCGTGGGTGCATTTTCTCCTTAGGAGTCGTGAGGACCCCCAAGTGTGTTTTTCCTTTGTGAGTCGTAAGGATCCCACGAAAGCGTTTTCTTACGAGTCGTAAGGATCTCGCAAGTTTTATTCTCCTCATGCATCGTGAGGACACATGAGTGGATTTCCCTCATTCCCAGTTTAATGACTTAGGGGTCATCTATTTCCAGTTTAACGACTTAGCGGTCATCTGTTCCCAGTTTAATGACTTAGCGGTCATCTGTTCCCAGTTTAAAGACTTAGGGGTCCATCGTGCCCAGTTTAACGACTTAGCGGTCATCTGTTTCCAGTTTAATGACTTAGAGGTCATCTGTTTCCAGTTTAAAGACTTAGGGGTATTCTATTTCTAGTTTAACGACTTAGAGGTCTACTGTTCCCAGTTTAAAGACTTAAGGGTCTACTGTTCCCAGTTTAACGACTTAAAGGTCATCTGTTCCCAGTTTAACAACTTAGAGGTCATCTGTTTCCAGTTTAAGGACTTAGAGGTCGATCGTGCCCAGTTTATTTACTTAGCCTTCATCTCTTTCCAGTTTAACGACTTAGAGGTCATCTGTTTCCAGTTTAAAGACTTAGGGGTCTTCTGTTTCCAGTTTAACGACTTAGGGGTCTACTGTTCCCAGTTTAACGACTTAGGGGTCATCTGTTCCCAGTTTAACGACTTAGAGGTCAACTGTTCCCAGTTTAATGACGTGGTGGTCAGTGGTTCCCAGTTTAAAGACTTAGAGGTCTATTGGATTGATTTGGAATTTCGGGGTTGGGGTCGGTATCAGCGTTGCTAACACTGAAGCACAGGTGCCAGGAGCAATTCATCATTTGCCTTTACCCGTTGGGGAGCGATGTCTTAGGAGACAGGTTTGGCTCCTTATCACCTAAGACTTCTCAATTTCATGGGCCGTAAGGGTCCCAAAAAGGCATTTTCTCCCTACGGGTCGTAAGGATCCCGTAGGTGTATTTTCTCCTTAGGAGTCGTGGGGACTCCCCAGTGTGTTTTTCCTTTGTGAGTAGTAAGGATCCCACGAAGGTTTGTTCTCCTCATGCATCGTGAGGACACATGAGTGGGTCTTCCCTAATGGAGCATAATTCCGAGGGCGAAGACCAGCAACGTTTCTGGTGATTGCAGTGGGGTATGGGTATGATGAGAACTATTTGAGCCCATGGATTGTATACGGCAGTCAACTTGGGGATCAACCGTAGGGCTGAGAGAATTTTGGGAAATTGGATTTTGCTTGGCGTCTGCATCGCTGCACTGGAATATTATACCAGGAGCGACTCATCTTTCGCCGTTGGATTTTTTTTACTGCGATTGCTCTATCATTTCATCTTTTCTTATCGCGAAGGTCGCGATTGCCCTATCATTTCGGCTATTTATTCGCGGTTGCCCTATCATTTCGGTTTTATTTTCATTTTTATTTTTACTCGCTGATTTTTATTGCGAGTTGCCCCATCATTTCGGCTTTATACACACACACACACACACACACACACACATACATATATATATTTTTTATTTACACATTTTTACATCCACAGTTTAACGACTTAGAGGTCGAATGTTCCCAGTTTAACGACATGGTGGTCAGCTTGCTTATCCCAGCTCCTTGAACTTTGATCTTGGCAGAGTTGGCTTGTCGGTACATCTGACGACTGTGGGGCTTTCCCAAGTTTGTATTGGTTCTCCACTCAATCTTTGAAAATGTAGCAGTCTTCGATGGCATGACTCACCATTCTATGATATGGGAAGTATATGGGATCGCCGGTCATATTCATTTCATGTGGCCTCTTCGGAACAGACAGTTGCAGACCGTTGTTCAAGGTGTCCGCGAATATTTTGTGGACTTCATCCCCCCTGAAGGAGTATACCTTCTTATTTCTCTCCAATGGAGTAGGTGCCTTTACTGATGCTGGTCCTTGAGGCCGATCAGTCTTTGGTTCGCTCTTTTTAGATAATGGCACATGTCTGAGAGAATCAGGTTCCCGAAGGGCTCCGGTCTCCATTTGTATGAAATCGGCGGTCGTAGCTTGACTGTTTGCTAACGCGCCGTTAGACAGTTCTATCTCTCCCGTCTTGTATTGCTTTTCGACCCAATCTTTGAAGGCGAAGCAGTCCTCAATGGCATGACCTATCACTCTATGATAGGGGCAATAATTTGGGTCGTCGGTCATATTCGCTTCTTGCGGCCTCTTTGATTCTGGCAGTTGTAAACCGTTTCTTAGGGCGTCCTTGAATATCTTGTGGACTTTATCCCATTTGAAGGAATAGACCTTATCCAGTTTTTCTTTCAGAGGCGATTCCCCTTCGGTGTATGTGTCGGAGGGACTGGAGGCTGATCGTGGTCGTTTTTCGCGAAGGCGCTCCGCTCTTAGGCTGAAGAGGGTATCAGTTGGCTGCCTTCGGGTATCAATCCCTGGCTCATGAACCAAAATTTGATTCTGCTGTAATTGCAATCGGGCGACTTGGGTCGTGAGATCTGCCGTGACGTTTTCTAATTCGTCGACCTTGGACTGTACCTTGGCTAACTTCTCATCCCTGTCCTAAAGCTGCCTTTGAAGCCATCGGAATAATGCTTGTTCTGTAGTTCCGGATATGACAACCGGGTCATCCTTATTGCCTGAGCTCAATTCCGCAGGAACCACGGGCTCCTCTGGCTTATCGGCCTGAGCGGGCTCTTCATCATTTAGATCGTGCCGATGCTGGGTAGCGTCAACCATATCATCACCGTGGCTGTGAAGAAAAAGAGGGTTCGTTTCTTCATGTCCGACCATATAGATAGTGTGGACCACATACCCGGCCATCTCTTTATCTTTGGCAGCTGATTTTTCGGACAATCGTCGCGGCCCTTCATCTTTTGGAAAGGACAGGTGACGGAAGACGATTGGCTCAGCTGGGTCTTTAGGTGGCATTGTTCGGCTCACAGCTCTTTTGACCCTCGCGGTCATGGCATTCTTCTGAACCAATTTCAGCAGTTCAAAAGAGTTAGCGAGATTTACAACCATTTCAGCTGTCGTTGCTGGGTAATCTCGTTCTTGGAACCCTACGATGTTCAAATCAATAGAAGCCCTAGCCCTTTTGTTGGCTCTGTACCTGAGCCTTTTCTGTCTTAGCTTCTCTATTTTGAGGTCTTGACGGGCATCCGTCATCCAAGAAGCCGCCGTGAGTCGATTGACAGGGAGCTTAAAGAAGATACCTGTTCATACCAGAATATTGCTTTTACTACTGCCCATTCTTACGCTCGTTTGTTTATAGGTAGGTGCTTTTAATCCGTGTTTGCTACATATTTACAGGCTACAGGTTCCTAGTCCAAAACAACGCAAATCATACAAAATCTCCACTGTTACGCCAAAATCCAGAACATCTGTTGACAACAGATAAAAGCCGGGTTCCGGTCATCCGTATCCGTCCAGTGCTGCGTACCAGTTCCAGAGACAAGACATATGACAGTGGTCATTCGTGTCTCGGACAAGCACAGAGCACGAGAGGGGTAGCACAAGAATCAATGGGTGTGCGGAGCTCGATGGGTGTGCGGAGCTCGAGGGAGAAAAGGTCAAAAGTATTATTTTTGATGCCATTTTGGACTGTTGCAGATCTGAAGAAATTGTTGAAGCAAATTGCAATTTGGAACATGTAGAACAACAGAGGAGAGCAGCACAGGGAAACCCAGAAAAAACGACTTGCTAACTCCTCCAATTGGCCGCGGATCCACGGCCAACATGGCGACTCGGCCGCGGATCCGCGGCCGAGTTAACTCGGTGGCTACTGATGTTTTGGGGGCAGTTTGGACATTCCATTTAGGGCCAGAATGTTGCCCTAGGGTTTCAGCACGCAGCCTATAAATAGCCCAGTTTTGTGCCAAGCCAAGGGCTTCTTGATGTCTTCTTTTCCCATCTCTTTTAGTGTAATTTAGTTTAGCTTCTTCTTCTTCTTCATTCTTTCCTCCATGAAAATTGTAGTGAGAGCTTTTTGAGTGGATGATGAAATGAAGATGATGGTTATTTTTATCTTGTCTCTTTTATTTATTGTCTTATAATTTTATTATCTTATAATGTAATTTCAATTCTTGTTGTTAATTAGTTGTTGTTATTTCTTTGCTTGTTCTCTTTTCTTTTCTTTTCTTATCCGTATTATTTTCAAGCGATGATATTTCGACGGAGTTCCTTGCTAAGGTGGGGACCCAAGAGTTAGCTTGCTTCACTTGTAAAACCATATTTTTCTCTTTTCTTCTTTCTTGTTTTGTTTTCTTTTCTTTTATGATGTGTGAATAATTTCCCTTTTGTTAAGGCTAAGGAAGGTGGTATGAGGGACGGAGAAATCGCTTGTGCTTCTCTTCGCCAAACATCTTGAAACGAACCCCGACCAAACAACCGAAACCCCCTCGCTTAGGCGCGCTATACGTGACATGTAGCCGCGACCTAAGTTGAGAAGTCCTTTAAGCGCACTACAACGTGACATGTAGTTGTGACTTACTTGGATACATGGTTGCGGGTGTTTGGAAATAAGTGTATTTAGCGGACGGACAGGGGGCACTAGGAATGGATTTAGGGTTGGAAAGCTCGCTTAAACTCGCAAATCACATTCCTATGTCCTCCTAATCCCCACTACTTTCGATTATCCCAACATCGTTTTAAGAATGGTAAAAGATAAGTACAAGACTAATCCTAACTCTACTAACCGACCTTAACCTTAACAAGCTTACTTGAACATAAATATAAACACTTAGGATAGAACTGAACAAACATATACACATTCTTTATTGACTCGTCTAAAACTCGAACGGACATACAACCATCTCCCTGTGGATCGACCCGTGCTCAACCGGCTAGCTGCATAGCGACACCGTCCTGATCGCGGTTATAACTTTAGAACTTTGAACTCCGGCACGCCAAAAGCGTGCGATCAAATAGCGCCGTTGCCGGGGAGACGGTAACGTATTTTCTTTCTTATTATTTGGGTTAATATTCTTTTTGTATATATATATATATATATATATAATAAAATCTTTTTGTTATTTTTGATAATTTTTATGTGCAAGTGTGCAAGCTAATCTGGAGCAAGTACAGTAATCTAATCAAGAAACAGAGGTTTTTATTAGGGTGTACAGAGAAGGGCACATGTATTGACCTAAGGTTCAGGCGCCAGCTCATCAATTTGACCGCGGAACTACGGTCAAAGAGGGGATACGGTGGTGGTTCCGCGGTCATATTGAGGCTTCTGAGCCCCAAATTTTTTCTGCCCTTTCTCTCTCCTCTAGTTCCCTCTCTGAATTCCACTATACTGTATTTTCTGCAGGTATCTTTGCACAGAATTGCACAGACGCCAAATAAATTTTTGTTGTTTTAGATTTTGTTTGTTTACCGCTTTGCATATATTAATACGGATATTAAGGGGCTATAACACCTATTCAGATTGGGTGGGGATTTCATCACCCTTCCTAAGACCCCACAAATCACTAATTGCATACGCATTACCTTGAGCTAATAAAAAATACTAGACTCAGCCCTAAGGACGTCGCGCTCAATAGGACAGAGGACTAGTTGTAGATATCGGCCGTTGATCCTAACCTGACTTTGCGGTGTCTAGGCAAGTGTGTCTAAGGCGAGTGGTTACTTGATTAGGGCCACTACTTATAGTGGAGAGCCTCCCACTCACCCGGCACTTACCTGGCCGCAATTGGCGGTGAAGAGGCGGTTTGAGATCCTATTTCTAACCCTTTGGAACAGTTAGGAGCTTTCTAGCTGACCTAGGTGACCCTAGCTCTAGGTGTGTTTGTGCATTTTGTGATTGTGATTGTGCTTGTAAATTTTAGTCCCATAATTCCGTATTCTTTCAAACAAACAATTTCAAAAAAAACTCCAAAAACAAACATTTTTTTAAAAATAAAAATAAAATATAAAATATAAAAATAAAATATAAAAATAAAATATAAAAAAAATTCCACATTCTTTTTCCTTCCTTTTTCTTCTTCTTCTCTTCATATCATGGGTACTCCACCTAGAAAAACTCTTGCCGAACTTTGGTACCCACAACCAGACATTACTTCCTACAGTTCTTGTTTTGGCCGAACTTCGAACGATCCATCCATGCCCAAAATCTCTTTGAAAGATCGGATAGACGCGTCTAGGACGAACAATTTGACTCCGCAATCCACTTCGTATCAACCATTTCAAACATCCACCCCTTCTTACGTTGATACTCCTTCTCCGAGTCCTGTTGTAACTCCAAGACCTATGTCTATCGCTGAACATATTGAACAATCTCATAGCCGATTTTCCACTCCTTTCACCACTTCAAATTATTAGGATCAACAATCCATTCACCTTCGTATCTAAATGTTGATCCTGCTCCTGTCCAGCCATTCAATTCCTACCAATCCTACCCGACTTTTGCACCTTCCCTAGACATTGCTTCTGAACCGCCATTTGGGAGTTTTCAGTATCCAAACAACTTTGAATCTTTTACTGAAACCCCTTCACAACCCATGTCTAGTCTGGAACATTCATTGGAAGACTTTAGGGTAGCGTCGTACCAACAGATAATGGATTTGAATGCGTCCATGGCTGCCCTCATACAACCTAGTGACCCAGTAGCTAGTTTTCAACTAGCTCCTAATTTTCCAATGTATGATGAGGCGGTAGGACAGATTGAGAATTTGAGTGGTGAGAGTGAGCTGTACCCCCTTCCAAGTCAAACCTACCCGCCACAAATTGAATCCCACAACTCCGGTTTTGAATGTTTATCTAGTGTTCTAAACGATTCGTTGATTAAAGATAGAACAGATAATGAGTTGTGTGACTTTGTAGTGTTTGATTTGCCCGATTGTGAAGGGTCCCTTTCGAGTGAAACCACACCCAATCCTTTTGACCTCTACACCTCCACTCTAGAACCTGAATTGATTGATATCCATGCTTTTGTTGAGGTATATGAGAATATAGATTTTCACTTGATTGAGGATATTGACACTGGGAATATTTTGGATGATGAACCCGTAGATTTGGCTGAGTTTTTCTCTCCAATTCATCATCCCGAGTCATTAACTGTTTTTCCCGAACTTCATATGCGTCTTGATTTTGATGAAATTTGCATGGATAAGCTGAATTTTGAGGAGACTTTTGAGGATAGCATTGAGGATGAACCAGTCTTATTTGATGAGTCGGATTTTCCAATTCATCCTGTTCCATTCATTGACTGTGCACACCCTCCCGAACCCTTAACCGATACCCTTCCTTAATCACTTCCCCACATCATTTCCGTCGTTTCGACCTTGCAAGAAACCGTATCATTTTCACTTCCTGTGTCTGGTTTACCGAGTTCGGCGTACCCATGGTTTCTCACGAATCTTGAGGGAGTTGACCCCATTTCTCGACGGGTTGATAGATTAGCACAATCACTTTTTACACATCATTCATCACATATTGTGCTAATCTATTCACTCCATTTTCATCCTCAAGTTCGTATTCCACTTCTTTCTCCTTTCCGCCATTCTCCTTCTTATATACCGAGACCGTATACCACTTCTATCTCCATAGGGTCTCGCGTATTCTCCATCTCTTTTCTCTACGCCTTCTTCCACCAACCTGTACATTATAGCGATAAAATCTTTGAATGGTTGGTGCTTACTTTTGGCCTGTGTAAAGGCCTTGTATAGCTTGATACTGTTCTTTCCCTCCTGATCCTGAACTTCAACGCTTAACAGTGGAAACACTGTTTTACTTAAGTTTGGAGGGGAACCTTTTTGTATATAATTTTTGTTTTCTTTTTTGTTTTGTATATAATTTGTTTTTAGGGAGCGCTGACAATTTTGACCCTCTTGGTATAGCCTGACAGTGAGGGCACTGTCGAGTTTAAGTTTGGGGGTGTGCTCGGTAAGCTTTCTACCTTCGCATTCATTTGTATATTCTGCATTTGCATACCTTATTAAAACCCATACAAATTGAAAATTTTCTCAAAAATTTAAAAACTCTGTCGTCAAGTTAGCTAATAGGGTAACTTAGATTTTATTCCAAAAGATTAGTTGATACATTAGAAATAACTAAATTCTAGGCTTAGGAATTGAAAACCCTAAAAATAACCCTCATTCTGCTTAACCTTGGTAAGTATACGTCCTTACAGTTTTTTTGAGAAATAGGTAATCTTGAGTTCAGTTCTTGAGTTAAGTCAAGATGAATGGAAAGTATTGATGCTTTACTGAAGGATAAGTCTGAAAAATAGTTTCTATTCTTGAGTTCAAATTCAGAAAGTATATACCCTACAAACTGCACTTACACGCATCTTGAAACTTGGGATAGTAGAGGATACCTAGAAATACTCTTGTCTGAAAACCTAGTATGAAAGAAAAAACGGTATTTAAAGCTAAACACCAAAAAAGAGCATCAGTGAAAAATATATCCGGTCTTGAAAAAGAAAAAGAAAAAAAGAAAAAGAAAAAGAAAAAGAAAAATAAATAAAGTCAAAGGCCTGGAAACTGCTATTTACGCTTTAAGCTCATACATTCAGTAATCGTCTGTTAGTGCCTCAAGAAGCATTGATAGTCGCATGAAAGGGGTGTGAGCAAAACCGTCCATCATTAAATGAAAAGAAATAGTATTAGGTATTAGGGCAAGGGTACTATAGCTTGAATTGAATTCTTGAATGTAGGGGTGCAAATATACACACACGCAGGGGTATACAATCGATATTTGGATAAAAGATAGAAATGAAGAATAAGACTTATATTTTCTGTAAAGTTGATAAAAATCCCTGATTTGAGCCCCCACTTTAGAAGGAAAACTCATGAGAACCAACATCTTTCTAAAATTTTTTGGAACGTATAGGATCTAAGGTTAAATAGATAGGAGGTGTGAAACATAAGGGTTGGATATTTCTAATTTAGGATAATAGAGTTTCTAACGTAGATACTAAATTGTAGGAGTAGAATCGATGTTAACTTATTACACTAGCTTGACGGGATTTTGTGGATGTAATCCGCTGAAAACCTTCAGGAGACAACACTCCTCCTACTAGGGACACCTAGAGATTTAACGGCTTGTTGCACGAGCTCAGTGCAATCGCATTCCCTGCGAAAGTGAGGTTAGGACTTTTTGTGAATAATTGGTTTTCCTCAGGATGAGCAAAAGTTAAGTTTGGGGGTATTTGTTCATACCAGAATATTGCTTTTACTACCGCACATTCTTACGCTCGTTTGTTTATAGGTAGGTGCTTTTAATCCGTATTTGCTACATATTTACAGGCTACAGCTTCCTAGTCCAAAATAACGCAAATCATACAAAATCTCCACTGTTACGCCAAAATCCAGAACATCTGTGGACAACAGATAAAAGCCGGGTTCCGGTCATCCGTATCCGTCCAGTGCCACGTACCAGTTCCAGAGACAAGATATATGACAGTGGTCATTCGTGTCTTGGAAAAGCACAGAGCACGAGGGGGGCAGCACAAGAATCAATGGGTGTGCGGAGCTCGAGGGAGAAAAGGTCAAAAGTATTATTTTTGATGCCATTTTGGACTGTTGCAGATATGAAGAAATTATTGAAGAAAATTGCAATTTGGAACATGTAGAATAACAGAGGAGAGCAGCACAGGGAAACCCAGAAAAAACGACTTGCTAACTCCTCCAATTGGCCGCGGATCCGCGGCCAACATGGCGACTCGGTGGCTACTGATGTTTTGGGGGTAGTTTGGACATTCCATTTAGGGCCAGAATGTTGCCCTAGGGTTTCAGCATTCAACCTATAAATAGCCCAGTTTTATGCCAAGCCAAGGGCTTCTTGATGTCTTCTTTTCCCATCTCTTTTAGTGTAATTTAGTTTAGCTTCTTCTTCTTCTTCTTCTTCATTCTTTCCTCCATGAAAATTGTAGTGAGAGCTTTTTGAGTGGATGATGAAATGAAGATGATGGTTATTTTTATCTTGTCTCTTTTATTTATTGTCTTGTAATTTTATTATCTTATATTGTAATTTCAATTCTTGTTGTTAATTAGTTGTTGTTATTTCTTTGCTTGTTCTTTTTTCTTTTCTTTTCTTATCCGTATTATTTTCAAGCGATGATATTTCGACGGAGTTCCTTGCTAAGGTGAGGACCCAAGAGTTAGCTTGCTTCACTTGTAAAACCGTATTTTTCTCTTTTCTTCCTTCTTGTTTTGTTTTCTTTTCTTTTATGATGTGTGAATAATTTCCCTCTTGTTAAGGCTAAGGAAGGTGGTATGAGAGACGGAGAAATCCCTTGTGCTTCTCTTCGCCAAACATCTTGAAACGAACCCCGACCAAACAACCGCAACCCCCTCGTTTAGGCGCGCTATACGTGACATGTAGCCGCGACCTAAGTTGAGAAGTCCTTTAAGCGCACTACAACGTGACATGTAGTTGTGACTTACTTGGATACATGGTTGCGGGTGTTTGGCTGAGGGTTGGAAATAAGCGTATTTAGCGGAGGGATAAGGGGCACTAGGAATGGATTTAGCATTGGAAAGCTCGCTTAAACTCGCAAATCCCATTCCTATGTCCTCCTAATCCCCGCTACTTTCGATTATCCCAACATCGTTTTAAGAATGGCAAAAGATAAGTACAAGACTAATCCTAACTCTATTAACCGACCTTAACCTTAACAAGCTTACTTGAACATAAATACGAACGCTTAGGATGGAACTGAACAAACATATACACATTCTTTATTGACTCGTCTAAAACTCGAACGGACATACAACCCTCTCCCTGTGGATCGACCCATGCTCAACCGGCTAGCTGCATAGCGACACCGTCCTGATCGCGGTTATAACTTTAGAACTTTGAACTCCGACACGCCAAAAGCGTGCGATCAATACCCGATCGAGCAGTTGTCAAGGACACCGCTGGAGCTTGCTCGAGACGCCTTATTACTTTGTTGGTGTTGATGGACTTTCCCCCAGCCGGAGCAAAGGAAAGTCATTCAAATACCGACTTGCGCTTGGGTAGTGGTGCCTTCGAGATCACCACATTTATCCTCCTGACTTTTGAGGTCGGTTTATCCATCACCAGGGCTTGAAGAGCAGGGACGGCGTTAGCTGGCACAAACAGAATTGAGCCAAATGGTAGCGGTGACTCCTCCCACTGTCGCCCGAGACTGGCCGGAAGTACCTTCCTAGCATCCATCTTCATCGTGTAGGAGATGGGAGCCGTGCTGAGAACTGAGTTCATCTTTGGAGACATTGTTGAAAAGCGATTGCTTGAAAACCTGCATGGAAGAGCATTATTTTAGTAAATATAGGTACGTATATTGATTGAGTTCGCATGAACGTTTAACCCGAAATATGGGAGGAGAGATAGGTCCCACCGGGCATGCCAGAATCTGTAGGGTGTTTTTCGTCACCCTATTGAGACGGGAATACGTGCGCTCTTGTCAGGCGCATTACAAATTCTCCCTGCCTAGGGTAGGCTGGGGTTTATTGATTGTGGGGATCCGAATCTCCGGCAGCCGCGGACTAAGCTGCAGTTAATTACCCCTCGTCTTTGGAGCGAGGGAACCTCCGATTGACGGGTCAAACATGTCATGCGAACTCAATGTGCAGTGTTGTGTTTTGCAGGGGTTTTGGATATATCGGGGGCCCTGCAGCGCCCTGTTAGAAATTTTTTTCTAACAGGAACAGTGTCGTGGAGTGTGTATGTGTGTGTAAGGGAAAGGGCATCCAAAGAATGCGTGGGAGAAGGCACCAGTGCCCGGCATGAGGGCGTTGTGCACCAGCGCACCACGTGCCCGGCACGCGGGCGCTGTGCGCCAGAGCGCCAGCGCCCCACGTGCCCGGCACGCGGGCGCTAGGCGTCAGCTGCAAAAGGGACTTGGTCCCTGCACTGCGTGTTGTGCTCCCGATTTGACTTATGGAGTTAAACTCCTGACAGGGATTAATTTAGGGCGTTAAACTTCAATGGATCTTGAATGGAGTTAGACTAAAAAAAAAGTTTAGAAATGATCAAAGGGGGATGCTTTGTTTCTCTCTTTGGCTCTGGATCTTCCCAAGATGTGATTTCTGGAGATGGGTCTCCTTGTTCTTCCTGTCGGTTGGCCGGTTCTTGGAGAAAGGGGTGAGATTTAAAATTCTACCCTTTTTGAGATCTAATGGAAGATCCAAGCTCCTCTTTATGGGTTTTGTGGTGAAAAACTATTTAGTTTTTGAAAAGGAAAAGTAAAACTCTTGATTTAATTCAAAAGAAAGGAGAAGGTTTAGAACCTTGAGGAAGGAGAAGAAGGAGGCACAAAATCTTGAGTTTTAGAGAAATGAAAAGTGTATATTTTATTCATCATCATATTGCCTTATATAGGCTTACACATTTACATATAGCCCATTGGGCTTTACAAAATGGCAATTTGCCCATCCCATGTCTCATGTGCTATTTCTTTTTGCACATAAGCCATGGGTTTTACAAAAATTTGGCTTTATGCCCATTCATGCATAAAAAATTACATCAAAATTATTTATTACATGATTTTTTATTTCAGCATGGGGGAGGCCGTCCGCTTCATGTTCGGGCTCGACTCGGGCATGAACCCACTTGATCTGGGCTTGGGCCCACCTGGCTTGGGGTTGACCTTGATTTTGACTTGGTCAACCGGGGTGCAATTTTCGACCGCAACAGTGTAAAAACTGGAGTTCATCCGCAAAAAGTTCAGAAAAAGAAATATTCTTAGGATGTTCCCAAATTGATCCTGACTCCAACTCACCAAGAATATCAAGTTCATCAGCGAAAATCTCCTCAAAACTCGGCATGAAAGAATAATCCTCAAGACTGTCTTCCTTACTATTATTTTCCACAATCTTACTCACATTATTTACTAACTCTCCCAAAACAATTTTTCCCTCATCACATTCACAATTGGGTAGGTTCATGTCATCTAAAAATGTAGGTTCCCACTCTAATATTTCTTCCGAAATAATATCACTAGGTGATACAAAAACTGTGGGTTCCTGATCATTGATTTTTTCTAATAATCTATCCCAACCATACCCGTCAAATTCACAAGCTCCCTCATTTAAAATTGGAAAGCAAAAATCAGTCGGTTCAAGAATTTCCTCTTCAAGTATTACTTCGGTTAAATCAATCTCTAAATCACAAATGACAAGAGATTCAGCGGATACCTGAAGGCTAATAGTGGACCGACTTAGAGGGTTTTCTTGTGTATCCTGGTAACACTCAGTCAATACAATCGTATCATCATCTATGAATCATCAAAATTAAATTGATCTTTTATCTCACTTGGGTGACTTCCTAGATGACTGATATTCACACTATTGGGTTCCAATTGACTGGGTTCACTCCCTAGAATCCTCACAGCTAAATGTTTCGTGTGTTCCTCTATTATAGCCAATGATTGAGCTTGAGCAAGAAACAATTGCTCAGACCGCTGTATGAACAGAGCTAGCGTAGAAGCTGATTGATTCTCGACCGCAGTCATCACTTCAATACCATTCTCTAAAGTTGTCAACCTAGCATCCATCTCACTATCATACCCTAATGATGTTTCAATTGTTTCAGATTAGAGGGGTTGTGATGGTGGTGATGCTAAAGCAGTCAATATGTTGACCTCTTTCTCTAAATTTTCAATCATTTAGTCAATGGTTGAAGTGGGACTGGGTTCAGGAGTGTTAGGTGGGTGACCATTATCAAAATTCTAGGATGGTTGGTCACCCCCTAGAAAAGGACAATTTTCATGAATGTGGAAAGAATTTTGGCAATTTGAACAAATTAATTGGGACTGAGTATAAACAAATGAATAAGAATCGTGAAAAATCGAGTTAAATCGTATTTCACCTATATTAAAAAGAATTCACAAATGTCACAAAAATAAAGAATATCATACCCCTAGCAGTCTATGTTATTCTAAGTCAACTAGACCTGCTCAAGAAGCTGATTGACGAAATAAAACTGTGTCGAGAAATAGGCTCAAGATATACTGATCACGAAGCCAGGTAAGTGCAAGAGATAAGGGGAGGTTTTCCAACGCTTTCGCGAAGTTCCTTAATTAAATAACCCTTTCTCTTTTGACGGTTGCACCATGAACACTTGCCTAGACACCCCGTGAACGATATACCGCTAAGCGAAGTTCTAAACACAGTTAACTTCTCCTAATGAGCGCGAAGTCCTTAGAGTCAAAGTTCTAATTGATTTTAAAATTACTGGGGGTATACAAAAATGCAGTTTTGTGATTTGTGGGCTACGGAGAAAAAGTGATGAAATCCTTTACCGTATCTTGTTTGGTTATTTTTGCCCTTAATTCCGTATTAAGATGCAATGCGTAATCAAATAAAAGAATTCAAGAAATCAAGCAATTTAAGCAATTCTTTTTCATTTAAGTATAAGCGCTGCAAAAATACGGTTAGTTCTCTGTATAATTGGTGGCAAAATTGTGCAAAGAATCCTGCAAAAGATAGAATATTGGAATGCGTCGGATTCGAAAGAAATGGGTTAGGAAATACGTACCAATGTGATTTGGTTTAAGAAAACCCCTTTGAAAGTGATCCGAGTCTTTGATTGTTCGTTTGCGCTGGTCAAACTACCCGGATCATTGGCACTATACTTCTCTAACGTCTTGAAATTGCATTTAAGCCTTGCTCCACACGATCGCTGGTCGTAAATCCTTAAAAATCTGCAAATGTCAGAAAATACGATATTTAGTGTCAAAAGCGATATCTATGCCCCAATTCCTGCACACTCAGAATTTCAAAAAATCAAGCAATACTAATAAAGTACCAATGAGGCACTAGAGACAACACAAGAAAAAAATTCACAGACACCCAGAATGGGCCGAGCTCGTCGGAATTTTCCTTGAAGTCGCCGGCCAAAATCCGAGGGAATGGGATGAAATTTTGTGTGGGTTCTCTAGGCCATCTAAGTGCTCTTATGGTATCACTGGATTTTTAAGTTTAAGTTCAGGGTGATTGCAGGTCTTAACAACAGAGAAAAAAATTGAAAAGAATCGTATTGTTAGTTTTGAAAATTTTTTGAGTTAGTAGTTAGTTTGTTAGAAAGAACCAGAAATAACAATACCTAATGACTACAAATCCCCAGCAATGGCGCCAAAAACTTGTTGGGAATTCACCCACGCGCGTAAACGCGTATGTTATGGAAACAGATATGAAATGAAGGAAACGAAATGCGCACTCGAGATCGTTCTCGTTTTAATATTTATAATCGTAAGTGCACGGCGCGTTGTAGCGAGCCGGCAAGCACGGGTCGATCTACAGGGAGTTGTGTATTAAGTATCGCGATTTAAGCTTCAACAAATTAATGAATTGGTTGGTTGTCACAAATAATTATAAAAGAATGAAAACAAGAAAAGCAAGAAAACAAGTTGAGAAAGAATGGTTGTGGCTTTGGCTTGGGAGATCGAATTGCGACGTTTACCTCTACACTCTCTTGATCATGAGTTGTCCGGCCTTATCTTGATCCCGGCATAAAGTACGACTTGTCAACACGGTTGCGGAGCACAAACCGTCAAATTCCGATATTCGCCACAAGGAACGAAACGAGTCCGTTTTGATCACTTACCGTTTGTATGTCCGAGCTTGGGGTATCAACACTAAACACAAGGGTTAGTAAGCATACCACAACAACAAAAACACAAAGTAGTTAGTAAGAGAAAATGGTTTTACTGTTGAGTTTGCTAAGGGTTTGTGATGATATATAGTATACGAAACTAGGAGTTTGTCAAGAACCTTATCACAACTTACCATATCCAAACATAGCAAACTTAACACTAAATTGATTTTAACTTAAACATTGAAATGGGGAAAGAGAATGAATATGGTATATGAGGAGGTTACAAAGTAACCATGTTCAAAATACCATATCATATCAATACATAAGCAATATTTAATTTAGAATCATAAATTAAACACAATAAACATAAACAAGAGGTGGAGGAGGCAAAGCCTTTCATCTCACTTTCTCACCATTACCACAACCAAAGAATTAGTCAAGCATCATGAAAGCAAGTAAAGAAAAAAAGCAAGAATAAAAGAAACAACAATATATTAAACACTTGAAGAAATGAGATACAAGATTTTGGTAGTTTGTTCAACCTCCTTAATGAAGCTCTCCAAAGAGAGGTTCAAGAGGATTGAAAAAGAAGAAACCAATGATGAAGCCCACCCACCTCAAGCTAAACACAAGAACTAAGAAATGAAAATATACATGATTGAGAGAGTGCCATCCCTTGCTCACTCGTTCTGCTTTTATAGGCACCAAAGAAAAATAAACAAACAATAAAAATGAGGTGACTAGGCAGCAAAGGAGGCTCTGTGAAAAGATGGGGACAGGAGGGCCGGCGTGCTCGGCCAAAAGGGGTATGTGGCCGGCCACTTTCAGAGCATAGGGGCTCGAGTTTGCATAGTGGTCTTGTGTGATCCCCCACATCACTATGGTGCTGCTAAATTTCTCTGTAAAGGCCTTGGATGCATGCAGAGATTTAGAGGGTATAAGATCCTTCAAATCACATCAAGACTTTATGCATTCAATGCTCATTTAATGCACATCACACCCATGCCCACTTGTGCCATGAATCATGGCAGCCCCACATGGTCCTAGTGCCAAAGAGTATGTGTGCACTTGCATTGTGTTGGACCAAAATATTGTGCACACCTTTTATTTGCAAAAACTCTTTGGATATCGGTCAGTTTCCAGTTCCGGTTGCAGTGTTGGCTCACAGACGATATATCCGTGATTTTGAATGTGTTTCCGGTATTTTATCACGAATACCTGTAAACTGTAATTACAGAGCAGACACTGATTAATAGCTCCGATATATAACAAAATAGATAACGAATGAGCGGTATTAAAATGCAGTTTCCTATGATGAACATATACCAACTCAAATTCTATGTTTTGTTATTTTGAAAACTGTATCTTGGTTAAAAATGCATTACACCGTTTATTCAATGCACCTTATCTTATCCTCAACTGATAAAGGTTAATATTTACAACACAATTTTAAAAATGTATATCTTACTTTATAAAAATAAAGGTACAAATATTTCATTTTAAAATTTGGTGCATAATAACGGTTATTCGAAACCAAATATTTGCCGTCAGGCAAAAGCCAGGTGATTTAATCCAATATCACCAATTACAACGAATTCCGATATTAAGGATCAAATCACCTATTTCCTAATACTCTACTCATTCTCAATATCTGTAACACCATATAGACGTGAGATCCAAATCTGGTAAATACATACCCTGTGAAAGGTTCCTAGGCACCCTAATGAGGTCTCACAAGGCATCAACCATGCCAATTTCAAAAAAAAATACGGTGCCGAGAAACCCTAACAAGATCGTTGGCTAGAAGTTTAGGCGAAAATGAAACTAGTTAACAACTTAACTAAAGTTTAAACGGAAATACAACCTTTGTAGATCCGGTGCTCCACCTCCATAGCTCCGCAACAAAGTCCCTTCGCTGTCCAAATGAATTCCCGGGCTCTAGCGTCGGCTTCGTCGGAGAAATGGCGAGCTAGGTCGTCGATGTCCATGCCGAAGATGATCTACGTCGAGGCATCGCTAGATCAAGCTCCACCTTCACCAAGCCATGAAAACTTGTGAAGGAAACACACTCTACTACTTGGCAAGAGGTAGATGAAGAAGAAATAGGAAGTGGGTAGACTTTAGTTTTGGATTTCTCACTCTTTTTCTCACTTTGCCATTAAAGCTTTCAAGCTTTTTCTTGAAGTGAAGAAGAAGACGAAGATGAAGAATATGATAAGTGTTAATTAAAAAAGGAAAAGAAAATCAAACCTTATCATATTCAAACCATGGTTTAGTGTAGAGAATGAATCAGGGTTAAATGGAATGGTTAGGTTTAAGGATGAGACAAAAATGGTGACTTAGTCAAAGTATTCATGAAGCTTCATGAAAGAACAAAGAATGCCACCATTTGATCATTTCCTTTTCTTTTTCCAAAAGAATAAATAAATGAATAAAATGAATAAGCAAATAATAAACCCTAACCATTTCATTAACCAAGGTTTAATTCTTTATACTTAACCAATTTTACATGCACCATCAAACATGATACAAGCATGTGCACAAAATCATATCACATATATAATGCGCACATCCGAGCGAGAAAATCCATTTAAAGTGAACCGATACTAGTTAATGCAAATTAATATATCAAATATATAATTATGCATTAAATCATTAAATCAACACTTGATTTAACGATCCGGTCATATCGCACACAACCGAATAGTATACAATGTATCGGCTTATCGAATCAATCCTTGATTCGATAACTAGGTTATATCGCATACAACCATTCGACACACTCATCGCGAGAATGAAATACGGTATCACATACACGCATTATTCTCGGTCCCGCACATATCTCATATGCGCTCCTATTTCGTTTCGCTTGAGCCAAGAAACCTCTGTGTAGGACTCTAAAGACTCGTCAATACGCCGGCAGCAGGTGATGATCATATCAAACACCCACAAGCCGCAAGCGGTCTGCTAAACGTAACGGCCACCCGGGTATTGAGCGATCAGAAGATCGACGAGCAAGCCCGCTCACACTCCTGTGAATCCAACCAGTAACACTACCGTACAGTCCGGTATGATCGTCTGATATGTCGCATATCTCGCCTAGGGGTGGTAAACGTCAGACCCCAATAGCTTGATAAGTCGTGTCGATATGAGGTCTATAACAATTCGAGAAACTACTGGTAACACTTACCAGTAAATCTCAGCAACCCTGGCCAGGGATTTCCTGTTATAGCCAATCGAACACAGCGCAACATCAACTCCCTATACCGGGAGAGACGAATCCCCTCCTATCGCTCATTGTCTCCATATGACTCGGGACTGTACCCAAAAACCACCGTTTTGCACGCCCTCTTGGACGTGGTAAGATGGAAATCAAAGCACAGTGGGAACCACATAAGACTCTATGACGATCTCGGGTCAACAGACTACTCTGTACCAGTGTCACCAGAGAACTGCCATCTGACGTGAGGTATAATACCATCTGGGAGTTCTCGGCGAGTCCGTCCAGTGTACCCAGTCTCTACTGAGCACCCGTATATCATCTCTGATGTCAAACACCAATGGATATGGGATCATCCATCGCCCATCTGTATGGGTCGAGAAGGTACACGCTAGTCTACTCTGGTATATCGATGCCCCGTCTCGATACACCCACGACTAGGGACTTTGAAGGATGTACTTATGGACTACCATGTCCCCACTAGTATGATCCGCATCATAGTCCAGGTAGTCAAGTACACATCCTAAGGGCTTTACCAACATGTAACAGAGAGACAATCAGTGTACACGTTAAGGTAAAGAGCAACCAGATAGCATACTATCATGTCGAGCAAGAAAGTCCTCCCTATATATGTCCCAGCATCCACTACAATATACATCCAATGTACAGTAATGGCCTCTAGGGCATACATATAACTAACAATCTCCCACTTGCACTAGGGCCATCTGTAGCAGTGGTTGTAGTATCTCATACTCAACCATCCCATAAAAGTCTCTCTCTGGGAATAGGCCTTCGTGAGTGGATCCGCCGTGCTGTCCTCTGAGTCTACTCTCCTAACCTCGATCCCTTAGAGATCAACCATCTCCATGATCAGGTGATACTGCCTTAGAATATGTCTGGATCACTGATGGGACCTGCGTTCCTTGGCATAAGCCACAACTCCATTGTCACACAATGGGAGGAACATAGTTCATCTCATGAACCAATATACACCCAAACAGCCTCTTTGGTAGCATCTTTAGTAGCGATGTATCCTGCCTTTATCGTCTAGTATGCCACGGTATCTAGCTTGGAACTCTTCCAACATACCGTCCCTTTACTGAGGGTAAAGACAATGCCTGCAACTGACATTCAGTCGTCTTTATCACCCTGGAACCCTTCCAGTGATTCTCCCCAGGATCGATTGATACCATCTCACTACAACTAGTGAGAATCCTAACATCCAATTAAATCTATCTCATAGATCCAAAACTCAGGATTTAGGAGGTATCATTTTGATCCTATATGGAGAATCATAGTGATAAGCGGAGATTGATCGAGCGTAGCATAGGAAACTCCTTCCCTATCAAGAGTATGTCATCCACGTACTCTACGAGGATCGTCACCATACTCCCTACTACCCTTTTTGTTTATACAAGGTTCATCTACCATTTTGATGATGTCAACTTCTTTGACTAATCCATCAAAACAGATGTTCCAACTCCGCAATGCCTGCTTTATCCTATAAAGCATCTTGCACACGTTTCCGCTGCTCCCACTGTTTACGAAGCCCTCTGGCTGTGTACTTATAGACGCACTCTTCTAAAACATCATTTAGAAAAGCAGTCATGACACCCAACCACCAGATATCGTAGTCATGGTATGTAGCCGTGACAAGTAGGATCTGGATGGACTTAAGCATAGCTACTTGAAAAAGGTTTCATCATTATCCACACCTGGTCAATGATGCACACTTTTAACAAGTCTAGCTTTGAAAGTCTCAACTTTTTGATGTACACCAAGTAATCTTCTCAAGATATACTTGCTCCTGATGGGGATTTAACCCTTCAGATATAGCAACCAAAGTCCATACTTTGTTGGTGTACATGGATTCCATCTCAGATCACTAAGCATCAGCCATTCTTACAGAGTCACACTCCTGATGGCCAGCTTGGAACTAGTTGGGTCATCATCTCATGATGCAATCCTCGCTCCCACTGTCATAGAGAAACCGAAGTATCTCTCAGGTGGGTGAGGAACCCTACTAGATCGGCGGAGAGGCTGAGGTTCGTTGGAATCTACTGAATCCTTTGGCTCTATCAAATCATCTGCGGCAGTTTGTTTAGCTGGAACATTTTCAGTTCTACATAACAGACCTTGCCTCGAGCTTGTCCGGATTTTGTTTTTAGACATAGGCCGGACAATCCCCAAATCTTAACTAACTTAAGATATGGGCTCTTCCCCTTCCATATCACATATGAAGTGGTAGGCAATTAATTTGATTGGAACCCTATTCAATAGGTATGCAGCTTCTTAAGTGCACAACTCCCTTAAGGAAAAAGGTAACTCAGTAGTACTCATCATAGAGCACACCTTATCATATAGGTTGTGATTGCTCCGCCCCGATATACCATCGTGCTATGGTGTATTCGGAGGAGTAATGCTGAGAGAGAATCTCATTCTCCTTTAGAATAGTCCAGGAATTCCATGCTCAAGTATTCTCCTCCTTGATCACATCAAAGGACATAATACTTATACCCGTATTGGTTCTCTACTTCTAATCTTATATTCTGTGAATATCTCAAAAGGTTCGGACTTGTGTTTCAACAGGAACATAGGTCAGAAACTCGAAAGACCATCAGAGAACGTAATGAAGTATAAAGAACCAGTCTTGGTATGTGTAGACAGGGGACCTACATACATCAACATGTATCTTCCCAAGAGTTCACTAACTCTTTCTCTGTTTCCAATAAACAGAGCTGGTGTCATTATATCTTTGTGACATGACTGGCGAGTTTCACAAGATGTAAATTTAAGCTGCTTTAAATATGCATCTAAATGTAACTTCAGCTAGTCGGGTCGCATTGATATGACCTAGTCTACAATGCCTCAAGAAGGATTCGTTCAAATCTGAACTCTTCCTCTTGTGTGTGTTCTGTATACTAAGAACTGTAGTTTGATTTAGAACGTCAATGCTTTTAGATAACGCGCCTGAACCGATCAACTTTTGATATAGGAAATGTTCAGAACACTATCCAACAATACAAAATTATATCCTTTCTTTACTAATAAAGAGACTGATATGATTTTGTATATCAGGTTCGGTATCTAATAACATTCGTTCAGAATCAATGTATTGGTGATACAGGGTGACAGTGACCGACAGACTTGGCTGCAACTCTTACCCCGTTTTCTGCCTCATGAAACTTATCACCCGTTCTCAGTTTTTCTACCCTGTTGTAGCCCTATGTAACATATTACATATCTGGGATCCTGATCCGGTATCATATACCAAGGATGTAGTGGATACTGAGAAACAGTTCTGTATAATGAACACACCCGAAGATGATGCATCAGCATGCACTCTCTTCGTTTGGGCGGCACGGGAATTCTGGTATTCCCCAATTTCCTGCTCTATCTTATAACAATTATAAGTTGGAGCGGGACCAACGTTCCCCAGCTCAGTATAACAAGCGGGTTCGGTCAATAATCCGTATTATTATCTTGATTAAGGCGTGATATGGTCGCTACCTGGAGAGAGAGAAGAAAACACTCAGCGTGCGCTCTTGCAAGAATAGATTGGTTATTATTTTATCTAATCAGGATGGCTCCCACTGCTTTTTATCAAATCTTCCTTCAAACCCAAGGAAAGACTAGCCGGGATTAATTACACACTACAAGTTCGCCAATCTTTCAGCCAGGCCAGTGTCGGTACTTTGAGGGAGGTCCCCCGTGCTTTCGCACGAACCTAATTAATGTAAACCTCGTTTTCCCAGAGGCGTAACCTCGTTGACATCTTTCTAGAAACCTACTTGATCGGCTAATTGCAATGTGTAAAACTCTCCCAGGAGTAACTCTTACTCGCAGCGGGTATCGGGATCCAACTATCTCATAGAAGGTATGCAATCTCATTGCAAATTTCAACACTTGAAATTCCAGATAATATTTTGCCCCTAGCACCCTATGACCTTGACGGAGGCCAACAAACCATAGGCTACTAGTCAAGTTCAACCCGTCATTTCTTGATTGAATCAAACCCACCCGCACGACCCTTGACGGAGGCCAACAAGGTCGTACGACTACCCTAACTCAATCTGCATCATATGCATAAGCAGATAAATACTGGTTAGCTACCGCACACTGCGCCTTGACGGAGGCCAACAAACGCAGCACGAATACTAAACAGCACTTATCTGAAATGACGGAGGGCTACGACAGGTTTTTCTGAAAACCTATTGCGTAATGAACTTGATATCGTTGTAGAATCAAATGATTTTAAAATGGAGTGCTTTTGAGGCTTTTCTAGTTTTGCTAAAGGAGTCACTCCCGGTGAAGGGATCGTCGGTCCTTTCCTCGTCGAATGAGGTGCGGGATATATCATATATATCACTGTGCAAAGCAAAAACACTAAACAGCAATCAAAAGAAAAACCGAGGGGTGTAGCATCTGCCAGTTATTGCTAAAGGAGTCACTCCCGGTGAAGGGATCTCGGTCCTTTCCTTACCGAATAAGGTGCAGGATATATCATATATACCGCTGTGCAAAGCAAGAACTGTAGCTACCTGTTTTATTTTGAAATTCGATTCTACAACATTTTAGGTTTCTTTTACTTTCATTAATCACATTAATGAAGTCCCATCATTTAAGTACCTAAACATCACAGATAAATACGACGTACACTTATGCCATCCGCATTCGCCTCGATGTCCCCTCGTGCACCGTTAGGTTAGGTAACTAACGACAGAGCGGGGCAGGGCTAGCGCGGGTGTAAAACATAAGTAACGCCTATATAATATATCATATATACTATATACTGTATCTATCACAGAACATCACATGATCACATCACAGATATCGCAACAGAAGAATCATATGAAATATTGGATATACTAGGACGTCCGTGTTTTCAATACGAGCGAGCATAAAACACGGATTCCACAGTCGCGATGAATAGCCAAACCCACACCCCTAGACCCCTACGAGAGCGGCAAGCAACCCTACCAATTCTAGAGTTAGGAGACCCGGACTCGACTCCTCGAGTTGGTCTCCCACTGGACTCCAGAACCCGGTTACTTGTGCTCCCCTCCTTGGGTCTATCCTAGTGCGGAAAAGTAAATAATATACAAATGGTGACAACTTCCGCAACCTGGAAGTGCCCCAATAAAAGAATATTACATATAAGTTTTTACATGAATGAAAATGAAAAACACTCATCTCACATAAAAACCCCCGGCTATTCAAACACGACGATCCAATATAACATATCCAGCAACACATAACATCACATGTCATCAACGTAAGTAAATATGCGCATCCCAATTGTCGTTGACATATAGCAACGAAACCGGCGATATCACATATTACACTTACGGTCATAGAAAAGAAAGTGTAAAACTACAACAGTTGGAATCCGCAACCACCTCAGACATCGCACGCCTGACCAAATGAATTACTTAGACATCGCATGCCTAACAATTATAAACCCCGCATTTTAGTCTCATTATCGAAAACACTTTTCAATACCAAGTCGTGGAATTCAACAAGATTCCCGACATCCTGATCGAATGCTCGTCGCAAACTTTAGTAGACGGTCGCACCCCCGATACCGTCGACGAAGTGCACCAAGGCGGAACACCGCTACCGCGAGCACCCGGACGGATGCTTTCGGCGACGGGGTTCTCCTACAGTCACTTGGTCGGGGCTATGGGGTGAGGCTGTCTATTAAGTTTACCCGGCGAGTATCCGCGTACGCTACGTGATTGCGACGGACTTTTGATCACATCAAAATTCCGTGGCAACCGATCAAGTGAGACTAAACTGCTATGTTTATAACATTCATTCAGTTATCTCATAACTTTTTGTGAATTCCAATTATTGTATCACATTCCAGATAAATAGAAAATGCTAAACTTTTCGATCGAACAATCGAACACCCAAGTTTTCCCGGTACAGATCAACACATGAAATAAGTCTAACAACATTCAGTTCGTGCCTCAGTACCAACGGTCCAGCCGTAGAAGGGTCAAGCCAACGCCTCACATGTGGCACGCCGTACCGCCCCAAACCCGAAGGTTCAAAGGGCAGTTCAAGACGGTCACATAATCGAGTTAAGGTTTGTTGTCTTCTAGAGGGTCCATCGAGTTACTTGCACTACTTAGAACGTCGTTAAACTACGGAAAAATCCAACAATTGGAAATTTCCCGGCAGGGGAAAAAGTGGGTATTTATATCCGGTCGAACTTTTTAACATATTCTAAAAATACCCGGAAAAACACACCGAAAAAAATTAGACGGTCCGATCGAATACACCGATTCCCTAATACAACCCAGAAAATACAACTCTGTAATAAATATTAAAAACATCCAGAACATACAAGAAACACCAACAGAAACAACTGAAGAAAACCCACAGCCTGATCATCACAGACGGCCGCGGAACCGCCGCAGAAGGGGGGTCAACGCCGCGGTTCTGCGGTCGTACTGTAGAATTAGGCTGTCGTTTTCTCCAGTTTTTCTTAGAATTTCCTGCACATTTCTCTGCATATTTTTAATTCCAAAAAATCCACAATTTACAGAATTGTCCAGAGAACATTTTTCAAGTCGGGGTTTTGGGTCGATCGGACTTCTAACTCCGTCGTGACTTCGCCTAAGGCTCTAGCTAGGCTCTGATACCAGTGAAAGGTTCCTAGGCACCCTAATGAGGTCTCACAAGGCATCAACCATGCCAATTTCAAAAAAAAATACGGTGCCGAGAAACCCTAACAAGATCGTTGGCTAGAAGTTTAGGCGAAAATGAAACTAGTTAACAACTTAACTAAAGTTTAAACGGAAATACAACCTTTGTAGATCCGGTGCTCCACCTCTATAGCTCCGCAACGAAGTCCCCTCACTGTCCAAATGAATTCCCGGGCTCTAGCGTCGGCTTCGTCGGAGAAATGGCGAGCTAGGTTGTCGATGTCCATACCGAAGATGATCTACGTCGAGGCATCGCTAGATCAAGCTCCACCTTCACCAAGCCATGAAAACTTGTGAAGAAAACACACTCTACTACTTGGCAAGAGGTAGAGGATGAAGAAATAGGAAGTGGGTAGACTTTAGTTTTGGATTTCTCACTCTTTTTCTCACTTTGCCATTAAAGCTTTCAAGCTTTTTCTTGAAGTGAAGAAGAAGAAGAAGATGAAGAATATGATAAGTGTTTATTAAAAAAGGAAAAGAAAATCAAACCTTATCATATTCAAACCATGGTTTAGTGTAGAGAATGAATCATGGTTAAATGGAATGGTTAGGTTTAAGGATGAGACAAAAATGGTGACTTAGTCAAAGTATTCATGAAGCTTCATGAAAGAACAAAGAATGCCACCATTTTATCATTTCCTTTTCTTTTTCCAAAAGAACAAATAAATGAATAAAATGAATAAGAAAATAATAAACCCTAACCATTTCATTAACCAAGGTTTAATTCTTTATACTTAACCAATTTTACATGCACCATCAAACATGATACAAGCATGTGCACAAAATCATATCACATATATAATGCGCACATCCGAGCGAGAAAATCCATTTAAAGTGAACCGATATTAGTTAATGCAAAGTAATATATCAAATATATAATTATGCATTAAATCATTAAATCAACACTTGATTTAACGATCCGGTCATATCGCACACAACCGACTAGTATACAATGTATCGGCTTATCGAATCAATCCTTGATTCGATAACTAGGTTATATCGCATACAACCATTCGACACACTCATCGCGAGAATGAAATACGGTATCACATACACGCATTATTCTCGGTCCCGCACATATCTCATATGCGCTCCTATTTCGTTTCGCTTGAGCCAGGAAACCTCTGTGTAGGACTCTAAAGACTCGTCAATACGCTGGCAACAGGTGATGATCATATCAAACACCCACAAGCCGCAAGCGGTCTGCTAAACGTAACGGCCACCCGGGTATTGAGCGATCAGAAGATCGACGAGCAAGCCCGCTCACACTCCTGTGAATCCAACCAGTAACACTACCGTACAGTCCGGTCTGATCGTCTGATATGTCGCATATCTCGCCTAGGGGTGGTAAACGTCAGACCCCAATAGCTTGATAAGTCGTGTCGATATGAGGTCTATAACAATTCGAGAAACTACTGGTAACACTTACCAGTAAATCTCAGCAACCCTGGCCAGGGATTTCCTGTTATAGCCAATCGAACACAGCGCAACATCAACTCCCTATACCGGGAGAGACGAATCCCCTCCTATCGCTCATTGTCTCCATGTAACTCGGGACTGTACCCAAAAACCACAGTTTTGCACTCCCTCTTGGACGTGGTAAGATGGAAATCAAAGCACAGTGGGAACCACACAAGACTCTATGACGATCTCGGGTCAACAGACTACTCTGTACCAGTGTCACCAGAGAACTGCCATCTGACGTGAGGTATAATACCATCTGGGAGTTCTCGGCGAGTCCGTCCAGTGTACCCAGTCTCTACTGAGCACCCGTATATCATCTCTGATGTCAAACACCAATGGATATGGGATCATCCATCACCCATCTGTATGGGTCGAGAAGGTACACGCTAGTCTACTCTGGTATATTGATACCCCGTCTCGATACACCCACGACTAGGGACTTTGAAGGATGTACTTATGGACTACTATGTCCCCACTAGTATGATCTGCATCATAGTCCAGGTAGTCAAGTACACATCCTAAGGGCTTTACCAACATGTAACAGAGAGATAATCAGTGTACACGTTAAGGTAAAGAGCAACCAGATAGCATACTATCATGTCGAGCAAGAAAGTCCTCCCTATATATGTCCCAGCATCCTCTACAATATACATCCAATGTACAGTAATGGCCTCTAGGGCATACATATAACTAACACCCTGGAGTCATAATTAATTGAAAAAACAGTTCTCTTTTACATGTATACAGAAAAACTGAAACATGAAAATGTTTCATAGCGGTGGGCAGGTATTTATAGTAATGTCTTTTCCATTATCCAGATTCATGATAGTAGTCGCAATTTCTTTTGCCCTCACTTCAATTCCTTTATATGTCTCTATATCTTACCTTCTGCACACCGTCCTTAGGCTAATTGATTTTCTTCCTTCCTTACTTTTCGGCACCAGCCTGAGGTTTGAAAGAAGACTATCTAATAAGCGTAACAGGTATACTCTCCTAATACAAGGAGCTCTCGCAATCTGATAGAAGGTAAAGGGAAGAGACAACCGAATAATCCTATTCAATTTCTTTAGAACCTATAGCCATCCTCGACTGAAGTAATTTCTTCGAGTTCGTATGTAACTATACGGTGGCCGTTCCAAGCGATATGGATTATCGTAATGATACAACGTGTTCTGAAGAAATGCAAAGGGTAAAGTTGGAGTGGCAGAGATATATGCGACTTTATCGCGAATCATGACAATCTGAAGCCCAAGAGTGTAAAAAGGTTCGGTCAAATTGGTTCATGAGTTTTTAAAGTAAGTCATGGGTCGCTATACCAGAGATAGAGAAAAGAAATACTCAGCGTGTACTCTATTAAGATCAGATTGGTTATCACTTTATCTGATCAGGATGGCTCCTACTGTATCCTCGAATTCTCCTTTAAACCCTAAAAGGAGAACTAGTTGGGATCATTTACACTTTACAAGTTCGCTAACCATTCAGCCAGGCCAGTGTTGGTACTTCAAGGGAGGTCCCCCGTGCTTTCGCACAGACCCAATTAATAACCCCGTTTTAGCAGAGGCGTAATCTCATTAACACTTTCTAGACACCTAATAGGTTAGCTAATTGTGAAGTGAAAAATCTCCCGATGAGTAATACATACTCATCAGTGGTAATCGGGACCCAACTATCATCATGTGATAACCTGACGGAATCTACTCAAGTCACCACACTCCAGAAAGTATCCGCATGCCTGGCAAGTTTCCCGTATGTTTGAAACTCCCGATATGGTTTTTTCTCCTAGGACCCAAGGACCTTGACGCTTACCAATAAATCAAGGGTCCTAGTCAAGTTCAACCCGTCATTATCCTGATTTCATTGAACCCACCCGCACTAGCCCTTGACGCTTGCCAACAAAGTAGTGTGACTGTCCCGATCAATCGCATACCTATGAAACAAATAAGTAGCACTCATCTACCGTACACTATGCCTTAATGCTTGCCAACAAATATAGCACGAATGCTAGGCGCTACTTATCTGAAATGACGGAGGGCTACGACTGGTTTTTGGCGAAAAACCTTTAACGTAATGAACTTGATATCTTTGAAGGAACTCGAGTGGATTTGAAATGGAGTGGTTTAAGCTCCGCAAGTCTACTTAACTAACGGCAGAGCGGGAGCAGAACTAGCGTGGATGCAAAACATATAGAAGCATCCACTAAATATATATAATATATATATCAACATTGCAGGCAGATATTAGTCATCACAGGCAGATAAAAATCATCACAAGTATGCGAACAACAATATAGAATAACGGATAATCTAAGAGCTCTGCATTTCATTCGAGCCATAAATGAGACGCGACGTTCCCCGGTCGTGTGGATAGCTAGTGCAATAAAGATCCTAGACCTCTATGAGTGCGGCAAGTTAACCGCCAATCTCCGAAGTGAGGCAACCCCAATCAACAAAGTGAATGGGCCACCCAGCACTTCACGGAATCCAGTAACTTAAGCATCCCTCCGTGGGTCAATCTTTACCCCCTATGAGTGCGGCGAATAGCCCGCCAATTCTATAGTAAGCCCCCTCGGTCTCAACGCCATGAGATGCGGGCATGTTGCCCTCTAGAACCCGACTATTAGAGCACTCCTCCGTGGGGTAATTCTAGTACAAAAACGAAAATATATATACAATGGTGACATCGACCTTAACACAGTCATGCCCTAATAAAAGAATATACATAACTGGCAGTGACGGCAGTCCATATGTCGGACGCCCGCCCCACAATAAACAATATACAAATGAATCTGAATTGTGTATCTAACATTGCACACTAGGCTATCCATCACGACAATCTATCCATAACATCAGTGTAACACAGAACATCAACGTGAATATCATGTTCATAAACCCGTCTGGTTGTACATATAGTAAGCAGTCGGATTGTACCGCGCTATGATATTCACGGTCGCAAAAACTAATAAACGCACTGAAAACCACGAATTTAAAATTTCGATCAATTAAAACTTTCTGTATTGGCCCCAAGCACAAACCGGTACTTAAACAAATCTGGGCCAATACCAAACATCTCAAAAATCACATTTCCATATACTAGAGCACCTGAAGAAATTTGGGGCACAATGGCCCCAAGTTGACCGCGGAACCGCGGCCATATGTTATGATAGGCGGCGGATCCGCGGCCAAACTTTGAGAATTTGTGCTCAAATTTCTTCCTGACATCTAGATTTGCTTGCACATAATTTTAAGGTAACCAAAACAATTTTTTGAACAACTTTAAAATTCGAATAGCAACCATGTGAAATGAAAACGCGATTCGGAAAAATCCGTCGATCGAAATTCTAAACAAGTGCAAACTAACTAGTTAAGATTTATGGAGTGGCTCTGATACCATGTTAGGTTTCGGTGCTCGTGCCGTGGAAATAGCGGCCGAGGCGGAATTGAAAACAAAAATTTTAGCGAACACCGAACGACCGTAAAAACCAGGATACGGTCCAATAACCTAAACTAGCTAACTATGAGTGCAAGGGTTGAGAAACTACAACCTTTATCGTGTGTCCACCCAATTATAGAAAACCTCTCCAAGCTCGTAGCCGCCGGGATCTCGCTTGAAGATCGACCACCTTTACCGAAAACGATCCACCCGAGAGAAACCGGAGGAGGCACTAACCGATGATTCAAACTTGCTAGGTGAGAATGATCGGTGATGTAGGAATATTTCACTAAATATTTCTCTCTAGAATCCATACTGAAAAATGAGAGCAAGAAGAAGAAGGAGAAGGAGGTGTATGTCAAGCTCATGAAGCATCAAGCTCAAGTGTGGAAAAACATCAAGTGTAGAAAAAAATGAGAATGTCTTGCATTTTACAACCATGCATGAATAGTGCATCCAAATGATTTTATCAATATAAAATCCAAACCATACTTCTCTACATGTTTTCACCCATGCCTAATTTCACCTCACTTTACGCCTCATTTCCTTTTATTTTTCTAAAAGGAAAAATAAATATGAGGTGTGTTTCTTATAGAAGCATTCCCGTATAAATATGAAATACTTCATCCGGTATACGTATCGCTACATATATGCGTATCCATATAAAAATACGGATAGCACCAAAGAGAGAAAATAAATAGTGAACAATAATACCAAAATATATGTATCAAAATACATACACAAATTATTAAATCAAAACCTAATAGTCCGGCTTAATCCTAAGCCGGCTAGTATTGTCAACCGTCCGATTAAAGTCCGTGTATCCCGTACACGTATTTAATCGGACGCCTGCACGTACCAATGTACGGCTCCTACATCTGTCGCCTGAACCGGGAAAACCCTCTGTATGGGACTCTAAAAACTCGATAATATGCTGGCAGTGGGTTTAACCACAAGCATGTTAGTGGCACTAGCTGTACGTAACGGCTACCCAGGTACTTGTCGAAAAGGGGGTTGACAATCAAGTACGTTCTTACCCTACTGAGCCTGAATGTGACAATCTCTGTACAGTCAGGTCTCTTCGTCAAAGAGTATCGCATATCGGGTCTAGGGGATGGATAACGTCAGACTCCTACTAACCCGATAAGTCATGTCTGAGTCAAGCTCATCACCAATAGAGATACTACTGATCAACTATCAGTAAATCTCATCCACCGTGGACATGGATTTCTGTTGATAGCCAACTGAACACAGCGCGATATCGACTCCTAATACCAGAATAGATGAATCCCTAACAGTCGACCATTGTCTCCATGTGTCTCGGGACTGTACCCAACTAAAACCTGTTTGCACGACTCCTTTGAGCCGTGGTAGGGTAGTAATCAAAGTATAGTACGAACTCACACGACACAAATGACGAATTGAGGTTAAAGGACTAACCTGTACTTATGCCACCTGAGAACTTCCATCTGACGATAGATATAATACCATCTAAAAGTTCTCGGCGAGTCCGTCTAGTGTACTCACCTTCAGTGAGCACCTGTATACTATCTTAGGTGACACAACACCAATGGCTTGTGAGACCGGTCACTGCCCCTCGTCGGGGTCTAGAAACGTATACACTAGTCTCCTCCTGAATATCGATGCCCTGTCTCGATACTCCCATGACTAGGGACATTTAAGGATGTGCTTATGGACAACCCAGCTCCCACATATATGATCGCCATCATAATGCTGGTTGTCAAGCAACAATCCTACGGGTTTTATCAATGATGAAGACAAACCAGATAGCTTACTATTATCTTGAGTAAGACTGTTATACCTCTATAGGTCTTCACTCAATTATCATAATCGTCTACTTGAGATCACAATAATTGCCTTGAGGACGCTATATCCAACAGTAGGTATCTGATTGCTCTTTTGAGTTCTATCTACCTCGATGAACTCCGATACCACACCATCTTTTGCTTGCTTTTCTTCTTTTTATAAGTGTTTCTCATCAAAAACAACGTTCCAGCTTCGTATTACTTTCTTACTTGTATAATCCCACAACCTATATCCGAACTCATCTCTACAATAGCCGATGAAAGCACACTTCTTAGATTTTGAGTCAAGCTTACTCGTTTCTGCCTTATCAATCAAAGAATACGCAATACAACCACATGCTTTTAGGTGCGTATAATTAACTGGTTTACTTAACCAAATTTCTTCCGGAATACCTTTATTGAGTGCACTCGTCGGGTTTCTGTTGATCAGATACACAACAACATCGACAGCTGCCGTCCATAGGAATTTTGGCACATCTGCATCCAAGGTAATGCTTTGCATTCACTCTAAAATCGTCATGTTCATCCTTTCAGCGATGCTATTCTGCTATGGCATCCCCAGTACCATTTTCAACCAACGAATACCCTTTTGCGAGCAAAACACCTCAAATTCCTATTTGCAATATTCCCCTCTATTAGCGGACTTAAGGTATTTTACCTTAGCTCCCCATTTAGTTCTCAACCTGCACAATCCAATGTTTGAAAATTCCAAATACATCGAACTTCTTCTTCAATGCATACACCCATGTTTTCCGACTTGCATCATCGATGAATATTACGAAATACCGATTTCCTCCATAACAATCCACTGAGGCCGGACCCCATACGTCCGTATGCACCATTTCTAGCATCTTAGGCTTCTTAGCAACGTTTTTAATTTAAAATTTGAGTGCACTTTACTTCCCGCAAACGCGGCTCTCACAAAACCCCAACTTCACCTTTTTCAGCCCTGACAGAAGCCTCCTACCCAGAAGAATTTTCAAGTTCTTCTCACTGAGGTGCCCCAAACATTTGTGCCACAACAAAGTCTCCAAATCTATCTTCGAACCCGTCGCTAATGCAATCGAAGCTCCAGTTCTCCCACTAAAAGAATACAATGAACTACTCAGCTTGCCCCTTGCGACCACCAACAATCTTTTGGAAATCTTTCATCGAGAGTTTCCTAATACCGTCATTTATCCCTCGTTGTCTAGCTGACTTGTGAAAATTAAGCTTTTCTTCAAATCTAGAATATGCCTAGCGTTCTTCAGCTTGATTTGACATCCTCCTGACGGTTGGGATGATCGTCCCTGTAACACCATAGCACTATTATAGTATATTTTATTTGGAGTATTTCAAATCTTGCGACAAATTTCTTGAGTATTATTGTTTTTGGGTGTGGATAGTGTATTTGGTAATTGTGGTTTGTATCCGACCCGACTCGCATGTTTGAAATCCATTATGGTTCAAGATTACGTCAAATATTTGCTAGTATAGAGAATCCATGCACATGTAGATTCTATATACATATAATATTTTTGTATCCGCATATCTTTTAAATAATACAAATAAAAATCAGTTAATACTTTTAATATCTAGCATAGCATGTTATTGTATCCATATCATGTGGTTACATCCATACATCATGTTCATATTCTAATTGCTAAAACAGTTTCGTTTGGATCGCTACGTATATTTACGTAGATCCGTACTTGTGGGTATGCATTTTTATTAAGCGGATATCGCATTATGGTTTTAACTTTTATTTATATTTTCCATATTTTAAAACTAGATTTTTAGAAGGGACCTGGGTAATTTTCGGAGTATTTTGATATTAGCTGTATAATACCAATATATATATAATAATATTTTCTTAAACTAACAGTTATTTATATAATATATAAACTAATTATATCTAATCTCTCTCTCTCTCCCCTCTGTCTCTCTCTCTTTAAACATATATATTATAATTTTATATAACCTATTATTAATTTCCCCCCCCCCCTCTCTCTCTCTTCCTCTCTTTCTTTCTTTTCTTTCTTCCGCCGCGAGAACCCAAACCTTAGCCCACGCCCGCTCCTTCATCGCCGACCTCACCTCATCGTTACCACCTCCTCGCCCTCATCTTCACCCTCTTCTCCTCACCACCTCCACCTCCCCTTCTCCTTCTTCCCGAAGCCCTGCACCCTGATGAAAACCCCTACAACAAACCCCCGAATCTAGAAACCCGCAACCCCTCTCCGCCGCTCATAACCATCAACCTCGCCATCACTACCCATGGCCAGCACCATCTCCTCCTCCTCACCTCCGCTCCCCGACACCACAAACCACCCCCACCATCAACCCTTGGCAGCATCCCGACCCCGACACCAACCCAAGAAAACCACCGCCACCTCACCACCGACGGCAGCCCATCATCGCCGTCATCATACCTCTGTCCTCACCACCACCAGAGCCCGACACAACAACACCCACTACTCTTCTTCGTGTTCTTTTCTTGATCGTTTCTTGATTCTCCGATCGGGTCGCTGGAGTTGCGCGCGTCGCCGACGATCCAGATAACCCAGTCATTATCGTTGTCCAGCCTAATTACTTCGTCACGTCACTTAGTAGCCAGGTCCAGTCCTGCGCGTGTAAGTAGCATCGCGACATTATCCCGACGTCGAACGTAGCATCCGTATCTCGATGTGAGATCCGATCAGGCAAGTTTTAAACTCGCAACATGCTATGTTATATTATATCAATATCTATATGAATAAGAATAGTGCATGTGTTTTATTATTCAGCAAATATTACAGATTTACAATTTTACGATACTGATAATCGTTTATCTACTTGCATGCCGGAAAATCATGATATCACTACACCACTATATTAGTATAACATGCTATCTAGTTTGCATCATACTTGGTAATGGATAGATAATGGTTATTACAGATAAATACATATGCATCCTGATATCAATTGTGTTTACCGTGTTCCGATATTGATTACAGTTTCATATTGGGTATCTATTTGGTTAATATACATCACATGATATGTTCACGACACACTACCTGACTTGTTACTTGGATTTTATTGCTAATGCCAACAATCTCGACTTGTTGTCCCGACGGACGTGACTTGTTGTCTGCATAGACGAGAACTGTACCTGCTTGATCCTGTGTTGGTATTAAATTTATATCGGCAATACCTGACTTGAACATAAACCTGGGGAAAATGGGGAAATAAAGAATGTAACTGTTCCCGCCAAAAATTTCTGCGCAAAAGAGTCCAAGGTATCAAATTGCAGCGATATGCTTAAGGAAATGCAAATCAGTATCTTCCAGGCTGTTTTTTGACAAACTCCCGAATAAGAAACAGATAAATTCTGATGTTATCGAAAGCGGCTCGAAAAACCCTTCGATTTGATATATTATGGGCCTCGTAATTCATCCGGGGTCAAAAGTTATGAGGAATTACGTGTCCACACGGGATGGACTTTTAAGAACCCGCTGGAGGAGTTAAAAAATATAATAAAAACTCAGAAAAGACCTCAATGGGGCATCACGTGCTCAGACGTGACCATAGGTCACGCGCAGACACGTGATGGGCTTTTAAAGCCTCTAAAATAATGAATAGAATTTAATTCTAAAAGTCAGAAAATACCTCAACGAGGTATCACGTGCTTACACGTGACCAATGGTCACGTGTTGACACGTGATGGTTAAAACTGAAACATAAATAAGCGGCTGAGAAAGGAACCCAATTGGGGGTCACGTGCTCACACGTGACCAAAGGTCACGTGCCAGCACGTGACTGGCTTTAAAAGCATTAGAATTTAATAGAATTAAATTCTAAAAGTTTCTGAATCTTTCCAAATGGAAAAGGGTCATGGGGAACCGTTGGATTAAAAATCCAAAGGTGATTAAAAATCACCAATTTATAGAAAAACCTTGGACAAGGAAAGATTTCCCTGAAAATCTCACCAGGATAACAAATAGAATATCTTTTGGATTTAAAATCCACGGTGAATAAAATTCACTGAATGATCTAAAGGCCCAAATTAATGATAAATATAAATCAAATCTCTCAACAATCAAATCAAATCTTCCAATGAGAGATTTGCTAAACAAATTAACTCTTTTCCTTCTCCTATAAATAGGAGCCAAGAGAAGAGAAGGAGGACCACCTTGGGGAGAGAAGAAACAGAGAGAGGAGAATTTAATTCTCTGCGAAAGAAAAACCCTAGGTAAGAAAAGAGAGGCTTAAAAAGAGAATTTAATTCTCAAAAGAGTTTAACTCTTATATAAAGAAAAGAACTTAGTTCTTTCTCTGGTGGAGGATCTGCAAAGTGCACATCTCCCCATGAATTGAGAATTTAATTCTCATTGGGTTGAGATCCTGTCATGCAGATCCAAAACATAGAGGAGGAATTAAGTTTTGAGAATTCAATGGTCATAAAATTATATGAATTTAATTCCTTTGGGATAAAATTAGGGTTTTACCCTAAATAAGAATTTAATTCTTTCACAATAGGAATCTAATTCCTCCAAAACAAAAATTAGGGTTTTACCCTAAATAAGAATTTAATTCTTAAAGATAAGGAGACTTAAAAGATCCCTGTGCATGAAAAGACTAAGGTCACGTGCCCCACGTGACCTTTGAACAGATCCCCCAAAAATGGGAAGATGAAAGCTTTGAGGCAATGCCTCACGTGTTCCCACGTGACCCTCATTATATATGGAATAAAAGCAAAGGCAGAAACAATTCTGGGCGCTCTCACGTGTTACCACGTGACCCCTAATAAATGTTCTAATAAATCAGGGCATGATTATACATCACGTGCCCACACGTGATGGCTATGAAAATTAAAAGTGTTCAACACTTGTTTGCAGAACAAAATAAAGGGGATCTGCCCCCACTTTTTGATGCCATCACGTGCTCCCACGTGACTCCCAAAACGCAGAAAGAAAGATCAATGGAAATGAAGGCTTTGGGCGCTCTCACGTGTTTACCACGTGACCCCTTAGCAAACGTTTTAACAGTCAGCGCATAAATCCCCATCACGTGTCAACACGTGATGCTTGAAATAAAAAGGAAAAGTGTTTAACACTTATTCACAGATTTGAGGATAAAACAAAGGAGATCTGGCTTCACATTTAGAGCGCCCTCACGTGTCACCACGTGACCCCTAATGAGCATTCTAACAGACCAGAGCGGGGGCCTCCATCACGTGCTCACACGTGATGGCCGTCAGAATTAAAAGTGTTAAACACTTACCTGCAGAATAAAATAAGGGAAATCAGGGCGCTCTCACGTGCCCGCACGTGACCCCTCCCTCCTTAGTGTTTAACACTAATTGGAAGACTCTATTTGCAGTGTTTAACACTGATTTCCTTAGTGTTTAACACTAATTGGAAAACTCTATCTACAGTGTTTAACACTGATTTTCTTAGTGATTAACACTAATTTAAAAACACTGTTCCCAGTGTTTAACACTGATTATCTTTTAGTGTTTAACACTAACTTGCTATCTTATTCCCAGTGTTCAACACTGTTGGTTTCTAGTGTTTAACACTAGCTTCAGCCCAATTGGCTAAGTTTCAGAGGCAAAGCCTCTCCTTCAATGGACCAACAGAGGGCCAATATTTCAAACATAACTGGACTTAGCCCAAACTGGCCATAAGTCCTCAAATCATCTTGATCTGAGCACATCTGCTCTTTCAACCAACTCATTGGTTCAAGGGTACATCTCGGAACTCCTCTGATATTTGTCGTTGTAATCCTTCAATGTCTTCAGAGAGGTGACGGGTCCCGACAACCACACATCAACACGGACTGTGGGGTCCTTAAACTCATGGACTCATGCGTCCTTAAACCAAGATACGGACTGTGGGGTCCTTAAACCCGCGGACTTATGCGTCCTTAAACTAACGGACTAATGCGTCCTTAAACACACCCATATGGACTATGGGGTCCTTAAACCCATGGACTTATGCGTCCTTAAACTACCCATGGACCGCAATGTCCTTAAACTACCAATGTACCACCACGTCCCTAAACTGGAACTTGGACCACCACGTCCCTAAACTGGAACTTGGACCACCACGTCCCTAAACTGGCGACGGACCACCACGTCCCTAAACTGGAACTTGGACCACCACGTCCCTAAAATGGCAATGGACCACTATGTCCCTAAACTGGGACAATAGAGCCCCTAAATGCTCTCTTGTCGGATCTAAACGATCCTGTTAAGTCGATCTTAGTCCCAAACTGGACTAAAGTATCCTTAACAATCGTTTAAGTTGATCTTAGCCTCAAATATGGCTAACGCATCCTTAAACCTTCAAACAGACTGGACTATGAATCCCTCCAATCAACTTTGGTTCAAGGGTACATCTCGGAACTCCTTTGACACATGTCGTTGTAATCCTTCAACGTCGTCAGAGAGGTAACGGGTCCCGACAACCATACATTCAATGGACCACTATGTCCATAAACTGGAACAATGGAACCCAAATGCTCTTTTGGCGGATCTAAACGATCTCGTTAAGTTGATCTTAGTCTCAAATTAGACTAATGTATCCTTAACAAACGTTTGAGTTGATCTTAGCCTCAAATATGGCTAACGTATCCTTAAACCAAACCCCCAAACCCAAATCTAAGATAATACGGATTTGGACTAGTCCACGCCCTACGGGCGACGACATACCTCAGTCTCCGTAAACAATCCACGGGCAACAAAACACAAAACAAACACCCACGACACGAAGTGACCAGCTGGAGAAGGAGAAAGTTGTTACCGCGATGCGGTAGCGTAATTAACTGCAGGGCTTGCGCCTGCAGGGAAGAGCGTCCCCACAATCAAAAACCCCTCAAACGAGGGGGAATCTGACGAAGTTTGCTACATCGGCCGCATCCGTTTAAACCTTCGATACATGGTGCCATAAATCAACTTGGCATTTTCGGAGAGGTGAACGGATAGCACCAATTAGCATCTGCCCCGAATCTCAGTGCCAAGACATCGCAGTCTTGTGTGCCGTCTTTCGGAGGGGAACAGATTCTGGCACGCCCGGTGGGACCTTTTCCTCTTTCCACTCCACACTTCGTGTGTCGTGTTCGCGAACGAATCGCGGTTTACTGTGGTTGCTTGTGGTTTCGAGGTACTAAGATTTGGCGTTTTGCTTGGTGCAGAAAGCAAAGGATCAATGGCGTTCACCTGCTCAAAGTGTTCCACATGCAACTGCAACCCACGTCTTGCCTCAACTGGGGGTATATCTTATGGGCCCCAAGCGGCCTCCCTTTTCAAGATGCCAGTGGAGCAGGTAACTCAGGCCACCACTGGATTATTCTTCGGGACCATGCTCCCACCGTTGAGCTTCAATGCCACAATGACGTTGCAAGAAGCCCCAAAGAAGTCGGTCTTTGATCGGCTCACCACTGCCGCGACCCCTCTCAACGGGTCGCCCAACTCTAATACCTCAGTTTTCAACAGACTGGGCCAGGATGTCTACAAGCCCGCGATACCCGAAGCTGCCATCCCAAAGCGGATAGCTATCCCGACTCAAGCAGACGAAATCATTGGAAAGGCTCTTCCTTCTAAGAAGTCAGTTTTTACGAGGCTGGCCATTCCGGTTGTAGCTCCAGGCGAGGTCCTCAAAGCTGCTTTCCCTGCTCAGAAGTTTGTCTTTGACAGATTAGACATTGCTTCTCAACGGGCGTCCGTCTTCGATAAGCTAGCACCAATAACAGTCTCTCCTCAAAGCAGGGGGCATGAAGAAGCTTATCCAACAACGGAGGTGATCTCATCCGCACGACATGCTCGACGTCGCCACTGGCGCCGAGTGAGGAAGGCTGGGGGCAACTCCCCCTCTGAGATAACTCCGCCAGCTCCAACGGTGGGGATCGATGCTGCTGTTCCAACCGGGAACAGCTTTGAATTGCTGAACACGGTGCGCAGAAACTCTCCTACCACCGTACTAAAAAGATCCCCTCTTCCGATGGGAAACGTTGCGGAAGCCAAGCCAGAACAGTCCACTCAGCGGCTGTCCTCTAAAATCTACAAGGTCTGGCGCCAAGTCCAAGACTCGGTGATTGATCGAAATTTCTCCCGCCGGCAGAAGAAGCTGAAGGTCCGGCAGGAAGAAAACCGTCCTGTTAAGCCACAAAAGATGACGGCTACTTGGGTGCTCACGACAGCAGCCCCCTCAACGTCAACCACTCAGAAAAGAAGGAGGCCAGAGAAAGCCCCAGTAAACGTGGCAGACCACAAAGACGCTAAGCCCAAACGCCCCAAGTCTGGGGGCATGGTGGTGCACACCGTATACACGGCTTCTGGAAAGGAGAAAAGCCGTGCTTCGACGGGTCACCGACCGCTCACCCGATCCGTGACGAAAACCCAGGAGCAGCAACAGAAGCTTCAGGAGATGATGATTGCAATGGCCGCACTCACCGGGCCAAAAGAAAGCCCGGAGGCATCATCAGAGCAGCGTCACGAACAAGAAACTGATACTGACTTCTTACGCAGAGTCCTCGAAAAGAAGGACAAAGAAGCCGCAGAGCAAGCGGCTAACATAAAACAAATGGCGCTTCTCTTCCAAGATATGGTAGGGATGATGATCCAGCAAGATCCTCCTGCTGAAGATCCTCCGATTGTCCTTGAAGATGACAAAGGAGACATCGAATCCTCCTCCGGCTCTTTCAGCAGCCAAGGAAGAAACCATTTCCAAGGCCGCACTGGATGACCATATAGCTCAGCAAATACGAGCTCACCAGGCGAATGAAGCGGCCAGCCAAGTCGTCAGAACCAGACGGCCCTATCCGGGCTGGTATGACCAAATCAGCTACCCGCCGGGATATACGATCCCTAAGTTCCATGTATACAAGGGGACGGGAAATCCGCATCAGCACGTCGCTCAATTCAGAGCCTTATGTGGCAACACTGGAGGCGACGACAAACTGTTGCTTCGCCAATTCGTCGGCAGCTTAGCAGAAACGGCCTTTGAATGGTACTCGGAGCTTCCCAACGACTCTGTCAAAACATTTGCAGAGATGGAGCTGCTGTTTACACAGAGATTTGCAAGCGCTAGCGAGCGCACCCCGATCACGGCATTGATCAATGCCAGAGTGAAGCCGGGAGAGACGTGGGTGCAATATGCAATCCGGTGGCGGAACCTATGGTCGAGATGCGAACAACGCATAGAAGAAGCTCCTGCCGTAGGCATGTTCGTGGGTACTCTCGACCCTCAAGCAACTATCTCCAAATTCATGATGTTCTTCAAGCCGACCACCTTCCAGGCCTTGATTGACAAGCTGGCCCAAATGGACCAGATGGGCCATAGGCCTTCCTCTTCAGAGACAGAGCCTTGGAATGAAAAGGACAAAGGGAAAGCAACTTTCGTCGATAAGACTCAACAACAGTCGAGCAACTTAAAGCCGGTTGTCCGTCAAAGCAATATGCGTCCACGCCCATCCCTCGAGGAAAGACTGGGACGTCCTTACTCATTTCCTCAGGATAAAACGAGAAAACTGTTCGAGCTGGCAGTGCGCAACAGACTCATCAATCTGCCGAGTCCAAAACGTCCATTGCAACCAGGCGATGTCAACGATCCTAATTATTGCCCTTACCACCAAGCGGTATGTCACCCGATCGAGGATTGCTTCGTCTTTAAGGGATGGATCGAGGATCAGTACCTACAAGGCAAGTTTGCGCTGTCTGAAAAGTGGAAGGTAAACCCACCACAGCCGCACACTCTAAAGAAGACGGACACACCGGGGGCAAGTTGTCACATGATCTCTCACTCATTGATAGATGATGAAGAGGCTCCTTGCACCGAGAAACCAGGGGTGGGGCCTGAACCAGAACTTCTGTGGCCATCAGACGAGATGATCGATGCCTTCCTGAACGAAGCCCGTCTTAAGAGCAAAGCTGATCGAGAGCGCGAGATGTCCATATTCGAGAAAGCCAAACGCCGGCGACTAGATGAAAGGGTCGAAACACTCCCACCAGATGAAAGTACATCCGCCGCAAATAAAAGCAGAATCAAGACAAGGAAACGATTCGCCAAAGCCATAGCAGTGGGGATGAGGCCGCCCTCTTTCAGAAAAAATTCTCCTGGTGGTATACATTTTGATGAAATGGACGTACACCCTAACTTCTGCTTATATCATCAGAAGATCGTACATCCTACTGAAGACCGCAACTCTTTTAAGTGTTGGTGGCAAGGGTATGTCGCTCACAGGCAACACTTCAACAGGACAAAGCGTGAAGCTCGTAGACAGCGAAAAAATACGACAGATGAGCATAAAAGAGTTGCCGGCAAGTGTCATAAGGACGAGCCCGGGGGATCACGAGTTCTCACCTTTAGAAGCGATTCTGATGAAGAAGCCGCTCTTAACACTCTCTTCAAGGAATTCATTTCTAAAACAAAAGAATTGGAGAGTTGCGAGAATGTTCAGCCGTACAATCTCACGCTACCCGGAAAGAATCTCGGACCCGCAAACGACGGAGCAAACGAAATGAGAAAGGAAAAGGAAAAAACGGCCTTTGTTGCCAACACTCAATAACAGCCGAGTAACCCGAGACCGTTTTGTCGTCAAAACAACAAGCCGCGATATCTCAATGAGAAGTTGAAACGTCCTTACTCATTTCCCAAAGATAAAACAAAGAGATTGTTTGAGCTAGCAGTGCGCAGCGGGCTTATCACTCTGCCAGATCCAAAACATCCATTGCAACCAGGTGACGTTAACAATCCTAACTATTGTCCCTACCACAGATTAATGGGTCAACCACTCGACAATTGCTACGTCTTCAAAAACTGGGTTGAAGACCAATACCAACAGGGCAAGTTCGCGTTACCCGAAAAGTGGAAAGTAAACCCGCCACAACAACATGCTTCGAAAAAGGTAGATATGCCGGGGGCATCATGCTCATTCATAGGGAAGGCCTCCTAGACCGAAAAGTCAGTAAACTAGAAATTCGCCTCAAATACGGCGACGGTAGACCGAAATGTCGTTAAACTAACGATGGACCACTATGTCCTAAAACTGGCGTCGGACCGAAATGTCCTTAAACTAACGGCGGACCGCAATATCCTAAAACTTGCAAATGACCGAAACGTTGTTAAACTACTCCCAACCCGCAGCATTTTCAGGCTGACGTGGTAAAAAAAATTAAAAAAAAAAGGTATGTCCGTAAGCAAAATGGGCACGGATGAAAACCCGAAAGGGCTCCATGAGTAAAAACAGCAGGGCTACCGGCGAGTGTTCGTAAAAACCCGAAAGGGCGCGACCTCGTTTAAAAAAAAAAGAAAAGAAAAAAAAAAGAGAATAAAAAAAAAGAATAAAAAAAATACGGTATGTCCACAAGCAAAATGGGCATGGATGAAAACCCGAAAGGGCTCCGTGAGTAAAAACAGCGGGGCTACCGGCGAGTGTTTGTGAAAACCCGAAAGGGCACAACCTCGTTAAAAGACACTTACAGGATCCTCTCGACCTTGTAAGGAGAAACCACCCGTGTGAGATCCTTACGACTCACAAGGGAGCAACACACTTAGGGATCCTCACGATTCCTAAGGAGAAATTACACTTACGAGATCCTCACGACTCGTAAGGAGAACTCTCTTATGGGACCCTCACGGCTCATAAGATTTGAAAGTCTTAAGTTACAGAGACCTGAACCTGTTCTTAAGCAACCCCCACGACCTTCGATATTGCCCTACAAGTGGTTCAGTACTGACCCTTGTATACAATCCACGGGCACGAATAAACATTTCCCTAACCAAGTCCCACCCGTGGCTAGGGATATGTTCGCACGGTGAACAACCCTTGTGAGTCCTCTCGACTCATAAAGAGATAACACTCTTGTAAGATACTTACGACTTATAAGAGAACATACACAGGAGTCCTCACGATTCCTAAGGAGAAAACGTACCTACGAGATCCTCATGACTTGTAGGGAGAAATACCTTTGTGAGACCCTTACGGCTCATGAAGTCAAAAGCCTTAGCCGACAGGACCCTTAACCCTGTTTACTAAGCCACCTTTGTTCAACATCGACAGAGACAAATGATGATTCGCTCCTGGCAATATCCCAGTTGCAGCGATGCTGATGCCTAAACCGGTATCAAATTCCAAGCCCTTTCAAGGCAAATGATGATTCGCTCCTGGCAATATCCCAGTTGCAGCGATGCTGATGCCTAAACCGGTATCAAATTCCAAGTCCTTTCATGGAAAATGATGATTCGCTCCTGGCTATATTCCAGTCGCAGCGATGCTGATGCTGAGATTGGCACCAGATTCCAAGTTCCACACTCGCGAGAAAAAATCAGCGAGCCAAAAAAAAATGCATACGAAATAGCCGAAATGATGGGGCAACTTGCAACAAAATCAGCAAGTAAAAATGTATGCATGAAAAATAGCCGAAATGATTGGGCAACTCGCAATAAAAAGCAGCGAGTAAAAAGAAAAGTAGCCGAAATGATTGAGCACCGCGAAAAATAGCCGAAATGATTGGGCAATCGCGATTTTCGCGATATAAAAAGCTGAAATGATAGAGCATCGCGGAAAGAATAAAAAAAATGAAAGAATGAAACTTTTTGCCCTACAGGTGAAATCACATCGATCCCTGTATACAATCCAGGGGCACAGATAAAAAGGGAACCATACCTTCCCAACAGGCTCCATCAGAAAGCGGAGCCAAATCTCGACGGTTAATAGACAACCTAGAGACAATCTCGACATTTATCGCAATATTGCAGACATAATGTCAACAAACGAAGCAAAAAGAAGATCCCGAGCTTCAGGGTCTCGACGTCAACATCGACAACTTAGAGATCACCAACAGCGTTTCTCCTCACTCAAGCCAGATGCAGACGTGACGTCAACAATCGACCTCAGTGTCGCAACGAAACGGAACCATGGCAAAGTCCTTAGTTCCAAATCTCAATGGCCACATCTACAGCCTGGAGACCAACAACGGCGTGCCTCCTCATTCCAGCAGGATACAGATGTTACACCATCAAGCGGAGCGATGGAAAAATCCCAACTCCGCCTTAGCATTCGTCTCATTACAGCAGACGCAATGTTAACAACGGCGTTCCTTCGCAGTCCAGCAGGATGTACATGCAAAGCTAATAAAAGACCCCATGGTCAGCAAAGCGGAGTGATGGCAAAATCCCAGCTCCACCTCAGCACTCGTCTCGTCACAGCGGACACATCATCAAACAAAGCGGAACAGCGGCAACTCCCAGTTCCATGACTCGACGATGTACTCCCACAGAGAGTCAAATCCCAACTCCGTGAAATGCGGATATAATCAACAAAATTCCTGGTCACGTGGAACGCGGATAACGTCACTCTTTGACCCCGTGGAAAACGTCCAGAGCGGAGCCTGGTCCTCGCCGAACGCGGCAATGAAACCGTGTGAAGCATCTAGTGCAAAATTCCTGGTCACGTGGAACGCGGATAACGTCACTCTTTGACCCCGTGGAAAACGTCCAGAGCAGATCCTGGTCCTCGCAGAGCACGGCAGTGAACCCGTGCGAAGCATCCAGAGCGGAGCCTAGTCCTCGCCTAACACGGCAGTGAACCCGTGTGAAGCATCTAGAGCAAAATTCCTGGTCATGTGGAACGCGGACAACGTCACTCTTTGACCCCGTGGAAAACGTCCAGAGCGGATCCTGGTCCTCGCAGAGCACGGCAGTGAACCCGTGCGAAGCATCCAGAGTGGAGCCTAGTCCTCGCCTAACACGGCAGTGAACCCGTGTGAAGCATCTAGTGCAAAATTCCTGGTCACGTGGAACGCGGATAACGTCACTCTTTGACCCCGTGGAAAACGTCCAGAATGGATCCTGGTCCTCGCAAAGCACGGCAGTGAACCCGTATGAAGCATCCAGAGCGGAGCCTAGTCCTCGCCTAACGTGGCAGTGAAACCGTGTGAAGCATCTAGTGCAAAATTCCTGGTCACGTGGAACGCGGATAACGTCACTCTTTGACCCCGTGGAAAACGTCCAGAGCGGATCCTGGTCCTCGCAGAACACGGCAGTGAACCCGTGCAAAGCATCCAGAGTGGAGCCTAGTCCTCGCCTAACGCGGCAGTGAAACCGTGTGAAGCATCTAGTGCAAAATTCCTGGTCACGTGGAACGCGGACAACGTTACTCTTTGACCCCGTGGAAAACGTCCAGAGCGGATCCTGGTCCTCGCAGAGCATGGCAGTGAATCCGTGCGAAGCTTCCAGAGCGGAGCCTAGTCCTCGCCTAACACGGAAGTGAACCCATGTGAAGCATCTAGTGCAAAATTCCTGGTCACGTGGAGCGCGGATAACGCCACTCTTTGACCCTGTGGAAAATGTCCAGAGCGGATCCTAGTCCTCGCAAAGCACGGCAGTGAACCCGTGTGAAGCATCCAGAGCGGAGCCTAGTCCTCACCTAACGCGGTAGTGAAACCGTGTGAAGCATCTAGTGCAAAATTCCTGGTCACGTGGAACGCGGATAACGTCACTCTTTGACCCCGTGGAAAATGTCCAGAGCGGATCCTGGTCCTCGCAGAACACGGCAGTGAACCCGTGCGAAGCATCCAGAGCGGAGCCTAGTCCTCGCCTAACGCGGCAGTGAAACCGTGTGAAGCATCTAGTGCAAAATTCCTGGTCACGTGGAACGCGGATAACGTCACTCTTTGACCCCGTGGAAAACGTCCAGAGCGGATCCTGGTCCTCGCAGAGCACGGCAGTGAACCCGTGTGAAGCATCCAGAGCGGAGCCTAGTCCTCGCCTAACGCGGCAGTGAACCCGTGTGAAGCATCTAGTGCAAAATTCCTGGTCATGTGGAACGCGGATAACGTCACTCTTTGACCCCGTGGAAAACGTCCAGAGCGGATCCTGGTCCTCGCAGAGCACGGCAGTGAACCCGTGTGAAGCATCCAGAGCGGAGCCTAGTCCTCGCCGAGCACAGCAGTGAACCTGTGTGAAGCATCTAGAGCAAAATTCCTGGTCACGTGGAACGCGGACAACGTCACTCTTCGATCCCGTGGGAAACGTCCAGAGTGGATCCTGGTCCTCACACCAACATAGAGTGATCACCACCGCAACATTCGTCTCGATACAGCAGACGCGATACCAGCAAACGAAGCGAAGGCCAAATTCCTAGCTTCAGGGTCTTGACGGCAAGTCATATAAAGCTTGAAAGACTATCGGAGATCATCCCACACCAGCGCGGAGTGGTCACCACCTTGACGTTCGTCTCGATACAGCAAATGAAATGTCACCCCAGCGTTCTTCCCCCAGCAGGATTCGGATGCGACAAAGCAAACGAAGCGAAGGCCAAATTCCTAGCTTCAACGTCTTGACGGTAAGTCATATAAAACCGGAAAGACAAACAGAGATCATCCCACATGGAGTGGTCACCACCACGACATTCGTCTCGATACAGCAGACGAAATGTCACTACAGCATCCTTCCTCCAACAGGATCCGGACGCGCCAAAGCAAATGAAGCAAAAGGCCAAATTCCTAGCTTCAAGGTCTTGACGGCAAGTCATATAAAGCCTGAAAGACAATCGGAGATCATCTCGTACCAGCACAGAGTGGTCACCACCTCGATGTTCGTCTCGATATAGCAGACGAGATGTCACTACGGCATCTTTCCTCCAACAGGATCCGGATACACCAAAGAAAACGAAGCGAAGGCCAAATTCCTAGCTCCAGGGTCTTAACGGTAAGTCATAAAAAACCGGAAAGACAATCAGAGATCATCTCATACCAACATGGAGTGATCACCACCTCGACGTTCGTCTCGACACAGCAGACGCAACATCACCTAAAGGAGTCACGGCAAAATCCCTGGTTCCAGATCTCGACGGTTCACCATCAACCTAGAGACAACCATGACATTCGTCTCGATACAGAGGACGCGATGCCAGTAAATGAAGCAAAAGGCCAAATTCCTAGCTTCAGGGTCTTAACGGTAAGTCATATAAAACCGGAAAGACAATCGAAGATCATCTCGCACCAGCACGGAGTGGTCACCACCTCGACGTTCGTCTCGACACAGCAAACGCAACATCACCAAAAGGAGTCACGGCAAAATCCCTGGTTCCAAACCTCGACGGTTCACCAGCAACCTAGAGACAACCATGACATTCGTCTCGATACAGAGGACGCGATGCCAGCAAATGAAGCGAAGGCCAAATTCCTAGCTTCAGGGTCTTAACGGCAAGTCATATAAAGCCTGAAAGACCACCGGAGATCATCCCACATGGAGTGGTCACCACCTCGACGTTCGTCTCGATACAGCGGACGCAACATCACCAAAAGGAGCCACGGCAAAATCCCTAGTTCCAAATCTCGACGGTTCATCAGCAACCTAGAGACAACCACGACATTCGTCTCGATACAGAGGAGGCAATGCCAGCAAACGAAGCAAAGGCCAAATTCCTAGCTTCAGGGTCTTAACGGCAAGTCATATAAAGCCTGAAAGACCATCGGAGATCATCCCACACCAGCGCAGAGTGGTTATGACTCATCGGGGCTCTCCAAAATGAGCCTAACCTCAAGTAAAAAGCGGCATGGCAAATTCCTAGCGCTTGCTCTTCCGACGGTCAAACTGCCAAGGAGGATTGCTTGAAGACGTCTTGTCCAGCCCCCGAAGGGATCAGAGACATGGCAGTCGCAGGGCTACTCAAACAGCACGATTGCCTATCGAGGAATACATCAGCTCATGCGATGGTACGACGGCCAAAACCCTAAGTACCACAGACCCTAACGGACTTCTGTCGTAAAGAGCAGAGGTTAACTGTGACGTTAGGATATTCTTGCGAGATCTGCTCGATTCGTTTCGACTCATGAGGAAATTGATGTCTTTGCGAGAATTTCTCGATCCGTCTCGACTCGTGAGATAAAGCCTTAGGCAATAGGAATTAAAAAACCTGTTTCCTAAGCACTGGGACCCTGCAAGTCGGCCCAAAATGGTCTCTTGCATACTATCCACGGGTCTCACTCTCCGAAGTTGAATTTCGACAAGGAGGGGAACAACCGCTTACGGGTCCTCTCGACTCGTAAGAGGGAAAAATTCTCTCATAAGATCCTTACGACTTATAAGAGAAAACACACTTAGGAATCCTCACGACTCCTAAGGAGAAAATACACCTACGAGATCCTCTCGATCCGTAGGGAGAAAAGTCTTTATGAGACCCTCACGGCTGATAAAGTTGAAAAGTCTTAGGTGGCAGATCCTAACCCTGTCTCCTAAGCCATCACTGCCCTGCGAAGAGGTCAAGAAGGACCATCTATGAGCCACACTCGCCAAAGCTACATGCCACTGAAATGGAAAAGCTACTCATGAGCATATAAACTACTTCACTCCAGAGTAAGATATAAAGAGATAGAAGGGTGCGGCTGATGGAGTTAAGGGTTTGGAACTATATCTCTTAAGAGTCGAGATTTGAGTCAATGATAAATGACGACGCTTGTGTCCGCTCGTTATCTTCTCAGATCAAGATTCTGAAAGTAATATACCAACCCGAAACTGGTCATACGCTATGCATTACTTGGCACTACTTCACCCACGTAAATACTTACGTGGGCAAAGTAGTGGGGGGCATTTGTTCCCACCAAAAATTTCTGCGCAAAAGAGTCCAAGGTATCAAATTGCAGCGATATGCTTAAGGAAATGCAAATCAGTATCTTCCAGGCTGTTTTTTGACAAACTCCCGAATGAGAAACAGATAAATTCTGATGTTATCGAAAGCGGCTCGAAAAACCCTTCGATTTGATATATTATGAGCCTCGTAATTCATCCGGGGTCAAAAGTTATGAGGAATTACGTGTCCACACGGGATGGACTTTTAAGAACCCGCTGGAGGAGTTAAAAAATATAATAAAAACTCAGAAAAGACCTCAATGGGGCATCACGTGCTCAGACGTGACCATGGGTCACGCGCAGACACGTGATGGGCTTTTAAAGCCTCTAAAATAATGAATAGAATTTAATTCTAAAAGTCAGAAAATACCTCAACGAGGTATCACGTGCTTACACGTGACCAATGGTCACGTGTTGACACGTGATGGTTAAAACTGAAACATAAATAAGCGGCTGAGAAAGGAACCCAATTGGGGGTCACGTGCTCACACGTGACCAAAGGTCACGTGCCAGCACGTGACTGGCTTTAAAAGCATTAGAATTTAATAGAATTAAATTCTAAAAGTTTCTGAATCTTTCCAAATGGAAAAGGGTCATGGGGAACCGTTGGATTAAAAATCCAAAAGTGATTAAAAATCACCAATTTATAGAAAAACCTTGGACAAGGAAAGATTTCCCTGAAAATCTCACCAGGATAACAAATAGAATATCTTTTGGATTTAAAATCCACGGTGAATAAAATTCACTGAATGATCTAAAGGCCCAGATTAATGATAAATATAAATCAAATCTCTCAACAATCAAATCAAATCTTCCAATGAGAGATTTGCTAAACAAACTAACTCTTTTCCTTCTCCTATAAATAGGAGCCAAGAGAAGAGAAGGAGGACCACCTTGGGGAGAGAAGAAACAGAGAGAGGAGAATTTAATTCTCTGCGAAAGAAAAACCCTAGGTAAGAAAAGAGAGGCTTAAAAAGAGAATTTAATTCTCAAAAGAGTTTAACTCTTATATAAAGAAAAGAACTTAGTTCTTTCTCTGGTGGAGGATCTGCAAAGTGCACATCTCCCCATGAATTGAGAATTTAATTCTCATTGGGTTGAGATCCTGCCATGCAGATCCAAAACATAGAGGAGGAATTATGTTTTGAGAATTCAATGGTCATAAAATTATAGGAATTTAATTCCTTTGGGATAAAATTAGGGTTTTACCCTAAATAAGAATTTGATTCTTTCACAATAGGAATCTAATTCCTCCAAAACAAAAATTAGGGTTTTACCCTAAATAAGAATTTAATTCTTAAAGATAAGGAGACTTAAAAGATCCCTGTGCATGAAAAGACTAAGGCCACGTGCCCCACGTGACCCCTGAACAGATCCCCCAAAAATGGGAAGATGAAAGCTTTGAGGCAATGCCTCACGTGTTCCCACGTGACCCTCATTATATATGGAACAAAAGCAAAGGCAGAAACAATTCTGGGCGCTCTCACGTGTTACCACGTGACCCCTAATAAATGTTCTAATAAATCAGGGCATGATTATACATCACGTGCCCACACGTGATGGCTATGAAAATTAAAAGTGTTCAACACTTGTTTGCAGAACAAAATAAAGGGGATCTGCCCCCACTTTTTGATGCCATCACGTGCTCCCACGTGACTCCCAAAACGCAGAAAGAAAGATCAATGGAAATGAAGGCTTTGGGCGCTCTCACGTGTTTACCACGTGACCCCTTAGCAAACGTTTTAACAGTCAGCGCATAAATCCCCATCACGTGTCAACACGTGATGCTTGAAATAAAAAGGAAAAGTGTTTAACACTTATTCACAGATTTGAGGATAAAACAAAGGAGATCTGGCTTCACATTTAGGGCGCCCTCACGTGTCACCACGTGACCCCTAATGAGCATTCTAACAGACCAGAGCGGGGGCCTCCATCACGTGCTCACACGTGATGGCCGTCAGAATTAAAAGTGTTAAACACTTACCTGTAGAATAAAATAAGGGAAATCAGGGCGCTCTCACATGCCCGCACGTGACCCCTCCCTCCTTAGTGTTTAACACTAATTGGAAGACTCTATTTGCAGTGTTTAACACTAATTTCCTTAGTGTTTAACACTAATTGGAAAACTCTATCTACAGTGTTTGACACTGATTTTCTTAGTGATCAACACTAATTTAAAAACACTGTTCCCGGTGTTTAACACTGATTATCTTTTAGTGTTTAACACTAACTTGCTATCTTATTCTCAGTGTTCAACACTGTTGGTTTCTAGTGTTTAACACTAGCTTCAGCCCAATTGGCTAAGTTTCAGAGGCAAAGCATCTCCTTCAATGGACCAACAGAGGGCCAATATTTCAAACATAACTGGACTTAGCCTAAACTGGCCATAAGTCCTCAAATCATCTTGATCTGAGCACATCTGCTCTTTCAACCAACTCATTGGTTCAAGGGTACATCTCGGAACTCCTCTGATATTTGTCGTTGTAATCCTTCAACGTCTTCAGAGAGGTGACGGGTCCCGACAACCACACATCAACACGGACTGTGGGGTCCTTAAACTCATGGACTCATGCGTCCTTAAACCAAGATACGGACTGTGGGGTCCTTAAACCCGCGGACTTATGCGTCCTTAAACTAACGGACTAATGCGTCCTTAAACACACCCATATGGACTGTGGGGTCCTTAAACCCATGGACTTATGCGTCCTTAAACTACCCATGGACCGCAATGTCCTTAAACTACCAATGTACCACCACGTTCCTAAACTGGAACTTGGACCACCACGTCCCTAAACTGGCGACGGACCACCACGTCCCTAAACTGGAACTTGGACCACCACATCCCTAAAATGGCAATGGACCACTATGTCCCTAAACTGGGACAATAGAGCCCCCAAATGCTCTCTTGTCGGATCTAAACGATCCTGTTAAGTCGATCTTAGTCCCAAACTGGACTAAAGTATCCTTAACAACCGTTTAAGTTGATCTTAGCCTCAAATATGGCTAACGTATCCTTAAACCTTCAAACAGACTGGACTATGAATCCCTCCAATCAACTTTGGTTCAAGGGTACATCTCGGAACTCCTTTGACACATGTCGTTATAATCCTTCAACGTCGTCAGAGAGGTAATGGGTCCCGACAACCATACATTCAATGGACCACTATGTCAATGGAGCCCAAATGCTCTTTTGTCGGATCTAAACGATCCCGTTAAGTTGATCTTAGTCTCAAATTAGACTAATGTATCCTTAACAAACGTTTGAGTTGATCTTAGCCTCAAATATGGCTAACGTATCCTCAAACCAAACCCCCAAACCCAAATCTAAGATAATACGGATTTGGACTAGTCCACGCCCTACGGGCGACGACATACCTCAGTCTCCGTAAACAATCCACGGGCAACAAAACACAAAACAAACACCCACGACACGAAGTGACCAGCTGGAGAAGGAGAAAGTTGTTACCGTGATGCGGTAGCGTAATTAACTGCAGGGCTTGCGCCTGTAGGGAAGAGCGTCCCCACAATCAAAAACCCCTCAAACGAGGGGGAATCTGACGAAGTCTGCTACATCGGCCGCATCCGTTTAAACCTTCGATACATGGTGCCATAAATCAACTTGGCATCTTCGGAGAGGTGAACGGATAGCACCAATTAGCATCTGCCCCGAATCTCAGTGCCATGACATCGCAGTCTTGTGCGCCGTCTTTCGGAGGGGAACAGTAACCGAAATGTAACTCAAAAGGATATTATTACTTATTTGCGTTTTTCCGGGCGTTACGGAATAAATACTGTTACCGTGGTCCTGTGGGGAATGAACGAGATATATACTATTGGGTTATGATGAGTATTACATTAATTGATTTCAAAGACTTCTAAAATAGATAATTTAGAAGCACGATTTAAGATACACATCACATACCCATACATACACATAACTTACTATTTCATATCTGTGTTATTTATTTATATTCATCTTTACTTATAGTATTATATCATGGACATTACTGTTATTTTGATATTATGACGTACTGACGTCTGGGTTTTGCATGGCCCAGTTCATCTACCTTTATCGTAGACAGATCAAGAGTATTTTAGCAATCAAGCCGAGCAGTGAGGAATTGAACATGTATTTAGAGATGTTTAGTTTATTTATTTCCGTAATTTTGTTTATTGATGTGAGCCCATATTGGGACATGATTCAGATATTGTTATTGGATCTTGATTCGTTTCCGCTTTATGCATTTTCTTGATTTTATTTACTGTGGCAATAGACATGTACTGGCTAGATTATATTCTTTACTGTTCTTAATATCTGATAGATAGCCGTAATATGACTGTGGAGGGATGATTCCTAACCACAGGTAGCATACTTGGCTCTGTCACGTGCCGTAGTTTACGTACCTTTGGAAGCGGGGCGTAACAGTCCTTTTGCCAACAATCTTGCACGGCTGACCGTTTCCCACCGTCACATGTCCAAGATCGTCTTAAACATACTTGCTGAAATGATGCCGGCCTGAAGTGCAGTGAAACGAAGCCCCTGAATTTAGGAACTAAGTATCCGTATTTGTGTTCTCGCTCATCGATGGACAAAGACCTTGTTTCTCTTGTTCTTATGTAGACACTACATTAGCTTCCTTTTCATGTGTCTTCCCATCTGAGCCTTTCTTTGGAAATCTGCATTCACTTTTCCTGTGACCCTTCTTTTCGCAATTCCAACAGGCGTCTTGGATTTTTCCTTGAGATTTTTCTCGTCTTTTGGACTTGCCATTTTCCCCTTTCCATTGTCCTCCCGCGATTCTCCACTGAAAGTGCAGAAGTTCCTGAACTCTCACTCACAGTATTTCTTCGCGTCTCATCACTTAATATGCATCTCACTACATCATTAAATGTGAGAATCTCTGAGATCGAAATGGTAACCGCCATTACGAGGTTCTCCTAACTCTCTGGCAACAAACATAGAAATAAAAGAGCACGAATCTCATTTTCAAACGCAATTGAAATTGGTTCGAGTTGGCTCGTCATGCTGTTGAATTTGTTTAAGTGTTCTGTCACCGAATCACTTTCTACCATCTTCATGCTAAAAACCTTCTTCATCAAGTATATCTTATTTGATATTGAAGGTTTCTCATATAATTTCGCTAACGTTGCCATTAACGCTATGGTTATTTTCTTCTTTGAGATGTTAAAGGACACTTGCAGAGTTAACAACAATATGATCATCGCCAGGGCTTTTATATCTAAAAGGTTCTACGCCTTATCGGTCATCTTATCGGGCTTTTTACCTAGCAACGGAAGATATCTATCTTTCTGGTATAGGTAGTTCTCCATCTGCATACGCGACAAACCATAATTGTGGTCATTGAATTTTTCGATCCTTATTAGTTTATCATCCGCCATCTTTCGTCTATATTGCAGCAAACCCAACTTCTCTCTCGATATGAACCAATGCCTTCAAAACAACAATCTAAAAAAGTGGGGAAGAGAACACGAGCGTCATTACCCACCGTTAACTTAGATTGTAGAATCGAAAAACCCTAGGTTCCCTAATCTTTCTCTGATACCGGTTGTTGGGAGGGAAGGAGTCAATACAGGTAATAATGCTTGTGACAAACGTAATAACGCAATAATAACAACCACGCAATTAACTACGAAAGACAAATTAATAACGATGCGAGAATAAATAAATAAGAATCAAACAAGAGGCATGAGATTTATTAACGAGGTTCACCCACTTTATGGTTAGTTCTCGGCAGAGCGAAATCTGCAATGTCTACTATAATCTTGAATCAAGTACAGCATGAGCAAATCGTAGAAGATTTTTCTCAAATCTCTTTAGATCTAATCCGTCACCCTCTCAATACAATAGTCTCTCCTTTTTATTTAATTTGGCAGTACAAATATTATGTGAGAGGTCCCTATTTATAGGCAAATCTTAATTGTACCCAAAATATAGATAAATTACAATTTGATAAAATAAGATTCGCAGCAGTTATCACGACGATAGACGTCTGGCACACTTGGGTAAACATCTGCCTCGACTTTGTATCTCTTCAGTGTTTTGGGCAGACGTCTGGTCTTTTACCACCAGACGTCTCCCATTGCTATGGACTGTGCTTCAAACTTACCCAAACGTCTGAACCATGCTTGGTCAGACGTTTGGCCACACTCTATATTTGGGCTTAGTTTTTCTGCAGACGTCTGCCTCGTTGGCCTTTAGACATCTGTCGTTGTTCTGCATTTCTGACATGCTCTCGTGTGCATGCCCATTCGTTTGTCTTTAGTTCTACGGACGTTCGACCTGAAGAATTCTCCACAATTTAATAGAAGAGAGATCTTGACTTTGTCGTCTACCTTTATCATAACCATATGCAGTCTTCCATATGGTAAGATGGTACTTTTGGAGTGGAGAGCATTTGTAACCAGAGATGCATCACTTTTGAATTACATACTAATTAGAGACTTAGACTTACACCATTTCATCACCTCTAGAACTCCCATGGCCTCAACCTCGTCCATTTTTGAATAGAGTAAGAAACCTCGTCCACTTTTAATGCTTCCGTCAACATAAATAATTATTTTAGCATCGGTACAACTTTTCTAAGAAATCCTGTAGTGAAGAGGGCAGTGCTGCAGTGGTTGTTGGTCGAGACTGATTTTTTAGGACAAGATTTTGTTGGTGTTGATTTGTTTTCATGTAAAAATCATTCTACACCTTTCCTTCTAAAATTGCCGAACGCAAAATATTAAATAAGGAAACTGTTAGGGCACGAACCATACTTACTTTGTCATCCTCCTCCAACCAAGATTTGATAATTATATTTATAGAAAACAAAAATGTTGCATCAGATAATATTGCAGACAGTGGCGAGTCTAGGACTTTTGTCCAGGTGTGGCGGAGACTGGAGTTCATATGCATTTCTAATAAGGTGGATTTTGGAGTTAGTTTAGATAACCCGATTTTCTAAACTCTTACTCCATTGCTAACCAAAATGAACATAAAAATCGAATCTTTTTAAAGTAAAAATCAGATACCTTTCTTGAAGAGAAGGGATGAACAGAGATTCTCTACACTGGAGCCTAATGCGGTTGATAAACATAAATCCCATCACCATTGCCACCATCGACATTTCCTTCTTCAAAATCCACCTCCTAAAAACCTAGATTTCCAATCTTATTCCCGACGACCACAACAGTCCGATCCCCAAATGGCAGGAATCGAATGCTCAATATCCTCTCACTCACCACCTTCGCCAAGTCTCATGACCAAATCGGATCTCGCATCAAAACCCTTGCTTTTCACCATACTTGAACCCGATTCAACCCAAGACTAGTTCTTGATCGATTCGACGAGGCCAGAGCCAGAGTCGTCACGGGCCCAGAAACGAAGGCGTCAGCGCCGGGGAGTGAGCCCTCTTGCGAGGCAGGGGTTCGAATCGAGGGGCGAGGGTCCGAGAGGTGGGGGTTCGAGGGTTGAGGGGTGAGGGTTCAAGGGGGCGACCGCCCGGCCCCCGGTCTATGCGTTGATCCGTCCCTGATTGCAGATGTGAGATCCCAAAACCTAATTGCGATTTGGCATTCGAATAAATGGTGAATGCCGGTAGGATTAAACAATCACCTGATCAACTGAATTTCTTGCATGTGGGTAAAGAAAGCAATTACTCAACCCCTCTAATTAATACGTCTTCTTTTGGATGGTCTATCTATTAATTGAGTATTCGTTTTTAAAACTATATATATACAAGCAATTCCTCATCGACATACCATACAGCTGAATATATATATATATATATATATATATATATATATATATATATATATTAAATATATCACATGTATAATATTAAAGTTTGCAAGGCAGACTATCTTTTCTTGGAGAACCAAGAACAATATTTATAGTTAATGATTGCGCAAGAAGGACGTGTCCTTTCTTATAAACAACATAAATATTTGGCACCTAAGCACCACCTTAAGTCTTTATGCTTATAATTTTAGCCATGTATCTTGTCAGCCGATGTAATGTCTATCATGTAGTTGAATATTATGTTACCATATATGTGTATAAGTTCATCTGTCTCTCTTCAGAATTGCATTCGTTCTAATACAATTTTGATATTTATGCCATAAAAAGAAAAAAAAACTCAAACAATCTACATATTTACTTGGAATACTATTAATTTTTATTTCTTTTACTGTTAAGAGCAGAAAACAAGAAGTACGAGAAGGCAAGAGCCGCGGTTTCAGTACAAGATAAATAACGGCCGAATCATGGCTTTGATCTACAGTTGTCCTAACATAAAACCTGACGCGTTCACTCCCAGTTCTTTTACCATGCCCTCTTCCTTCGCTATATTTACCATAAAGTCGCCCTTTTGTCCTATCTCCAACATACAGGATGGCACTTCCGTAATTATGGTATAACTCAAATGTTAATTTTCTTATGTGGAAATACCCAAGCCAGTGGGGACCACCTCTTGGGAAATCTTTGAGGCACGCGCCTTGCAGTCCGTTTTGTTTCGGCCTCAATAACGGCATTGTCTTATGATTGTATTTTGGGCTCTTCCTTCCCCAACTCCAAATCCTTTCTAGTCTCACCAAAACTCTTCTACGTTTCCTTTTTATACCATTTCTTTATATTCCCCTCTTGCCTTTTCGATTTTTTGCCCACCAACACTCTTGTTCTTTTAATCTTTCTATCTATCTGTTGTCTGTCTATCTACCAGATGTCTCAGGAGATCACAGAGTGCTTAATCATGTGGGAATCACAGCCATGGGGTTTCTCCAACTCTGATAACTCGGGTGGAAGTGAGCAAAATTCTGAGAAAAAATTGCAGTTTGAGTCTAAATCTAACAGCCCTACTACTGAAAAGGCTGTGATGGCTGCTAAGGAATCCTCATCGAAAGGTGGAGGAGATCAGCCAGAACACGAAGTACATATTTGGACGGAAAGGGAGAGGAGGAAGAAGATGAGGAACATGTTCTCTGGTCTTCATGCCCTCCTTCCCCAACTCCCTCCCAAGGTAATTAATTAATTAATTAGCTATTATACAATTACTTTTCCAATAAAATAATCCATTAAATTTTCTAAAATTTACCTGGCTATCTAGGGTTTTCAAATGATAGTTAGGGGTGGTGCATTCTAAGTATTTCCAAATATGAACATCTGGTAATCCTTTCAGGGCTCACTTCCATTTTTGATTCACCAATGTTCATGCACCGGGCCTCATGATAAACATTTGGCATTAAATGGAAGATACAATTGACTCAAAACTTACATTTAATTTCTGTGCCTCCCCCCGCCCTCGGTTTATCATTGCTTAATTAGAACCCAATAAAAGTTAAAAAAATAAAAGAGCCTTTTGAGCATTGATACACTATTAATACCTCAAAAATATTTTCCTTATAGGCCGACAAATCTACCGTGGTCGACGAAGCAGTAAACTACATAAAATCGTTGCAACAAACTCTTCAGAATCTGCAGAAACAAAAATTAGAAAGAATGCGAGGAGCATCCATTACGTCGAATGATGTGCCTTCTTCCTCAATAGCACTTCCGACACAAGGGATGGCGAGCTCAAGGGAAGCATTTTTAGCTGATCAAGGAAAGAATTGGACTAGCAATGATGCATTAGCAATGAATTCCTCATCAGGTACGGGGATATCGTTCCCTCAACTGTCCGATTACTATCAGACCTGGTCCTCGCCGAATGTGGTAGTGAATGTGAATGGTGAGGATGCTCACATAAATATTTGTACTCCAAAGAAGCCGGGGATTTTATCGACTATCTTTTATGTGTTGGACAAGTATAAGTTGGAGGTGCTTTCTGCTCATGTCTCCTCCAATTACTTCAGAAGCATGTACATGATTCATGCCCATGTAAGTGTTTCTAGCTCTCACTTATTTTTTTAGGGTTTTAACTGTCTCTAGGTTTAAATATGTCGTTTTCAGCCGACTGATATTTATAGTTGTTAAGGGGTTCAAATTCAAATAACCAACAAGCATGAGTTGGGGGAAAAAAGTACGCATTTCAGTAAGCGACATCAAAAGAAATGTATGGGAAACTGATGTGTGAGCAATCAATGTAGCATTAAATAAACCTTAGACATGATGGTTAGAAAAATCGCGCGGAGGAAAAGAAATATATAGGCTGTATGAATCAAGAGAATGATAACCCGAGATTGATAGTGAGAATAAAAGGAAAACAAACAAACAAAAAAAATTCGACTTAAAGACAGTCAATGTAGTGTAAGAAACTGCATAATCGCAAAAAACTATACAATTTGTATAAAAATCATATGTTTAATTCATAGTGAGGGTAAGGGCTTAGAGGTTTTCGATAGCTTGAATTAGCTTGCATGGACAAGATGTTGATGCCATAAGACCAATCGGCAACGCGGTGGAAAACCTTACGGATCTATAAATCTAGATCTTTTTATAAATGAATAACAAAAGTGCTAGATGCAAACCACAATAATTAAATAATATAATAGATTAAGTGAAAAAATGGAAGAACATTATTAGAGTTTGAGAAAAATAATACCTTACGGATTACAAAAAAACCCTCTTCTTATATGATCTCTAACGAGATCACTTTCTTCTACAAATTCTCCTTATAATTGTTTTGATTTTTTATGAAGGCGCCGTTTCATCTCCCTAAAACTTTATGATCAAAACTACCTCTTAATGACCGTCTTGATCCCTTAAGAAGTCGTTTCTCATCTCTCTTGAATCTTATTATCAAGTCGATATTTTTTCTTGATGAGAGCACCTTTCTATTTATAGTATAGAATAAATTTACTCCCACTTAGATTAGAATCAATATAAATTTCCTTTGTTCCTATCTAATGGAATATTATCTCTTATTTAAATTTAAATTTAAATCTATACTTAAATAAGAGATTTATCTATAAGAATATTTTCTCTCATCTAAATCTATATTTGAATAAGAGATTTATCTTAATTCAATCTATAATAACTAACTATTTAAATTTAAACTAATGTCAACAATCTCCACCTTAGCTTAAATCTAAATAGAATCTTGAAAATTTGTTGCCTTCGTCTTATATCCTTAGTTCTTCCTGTTTTCCCCTGCTGGCACAATCTTTCTCCAGAATTGCAAACTGGTGCTGTCACAACTTTTAACCAGAACTGAGAAACCGTTGTGACCATCCTACCGAGGTCTTCATTCCTCACATTTGAGTACCTAAATAGAAATCAATGTTTTCTTGAATTTCTCCGTAAGAATGACCTGTAAGGGGTCACGCTCGCTAGACGGGCGTTTAAAAAACTTTGCGGAAGCAGAAAAATAAAAGGATCCAAGCGAATAAGACCATCTAACCTAAAGTCAATCATAGACTATAACTTGTAAACTAAAGTAGTTAGAGTTGAGAAGATACAACCTTTGAAGTGACTTCATTTGCTCCAATGGTTAAATCCGGACTTTGGCTAAGCTCCGCGGTGCTACGGATTGTGCTCGATTTCTGGTCGGCTTTGTCGAAGATAATCCATGCAAAGGCCACCGGTTCTAGCTCTAATTTTATCATATGAAGCAACTCTCATTCCAATTTACTAAATGTGGAAATGAGAGATGATGTAGAATGAATATGAATTCTCATACTCTCTTTCTTTCTTTTTCTACCTCTCCATTTCTTTACTTGATGATGAGAGAGAAAAGGAAAACTCAAATGGCTAAGTCATATGAACAAGATAGTAGAACCCTTTACCATATCACCACACATTCCTCTCTCATCCTACACATGTCATCAAGCATGTTAAGTGTAAGCCCACAACTTTACACATAATGTATATGACATGCATAAATCAAGAAAGAAAAATAAAAGGGAGAAAAGAGAATATACATATATATGTATAATCATATTACACACATGCTGTGTGTGTAAATATACATAAGCACATGTCATGTAACCTTACACTAAAAGAGAAAGAGAATGTCGCAATTAATACTAGTTTATAAATGCACCATCATATATAAAAAATATCATTAAAGCAACACTTGATTCAATAACCCGGTTCAATCATAAACCGACTAGTATTTTCTGTCCGATTAATACATGTAGTATCATATACACATATTTAATTGGACCCCGCACGCATCGTCGTACGCACACCATAGCATTTGCTATAACGGGAAAACCCTCTGTGTGGGACTCTAATGACTCGACAATACGTTGGCTGTAGGTCAGAATCATATCCGATTGATCCGAAACACTTTCATATCAATACTCCATTGGGTTAACCTACAAGCACGTCAGCGGCACTAGCTGTGCATAACGGCTACTCAGGTATTGAACGAAAAGCGGGTCGATAAGTAAGATCGTCCAAACCCTACTAGAGCCTATTAGTGACACTCACCGTATAGTCCGGTCTCTTTGTTTAAGACCGTCGAATACCGGGTCTGGGAGGTGCAAACCGTTAGACTTCCACTAACCTGACAAGTCGTACTGACGTCAAGCTTATGTCCATTTGAGAAACTACTAATAATACTTATCAGTAAATCTCGTTTGCCTTGGCTAAGAACTTATGTTCATATCCAGCTGTGCACAGTGTGAAATCAACTCGCTATACCGGGAGAGACGATTTCCCTTGACCGCTCATTACCTTTATGTGCTTCGAGACTGTACCCAACTAAAAGCTGTTTTCATGGCTCTTTAAAGCGGCGGTAGGGTAGTAATCTAAGTGCAATGGGAACACACATAAGACACTATAGCGATCTTGGGTCTAGGGACTATCCTGTACTCATGTCACTAGAGAACTGCTATCTGACGATTGGTATAATACCATTTAGGAGTTCTCGGGGATTCCGTCCAGTGTAACTCATCCAATGAGCACCTGTATACAATCATCGATGTCAAACACCAATGGATATGGGATCGGCCATCACTCCGTATAGGGTCACGAAACGTATACACTAGTCTAAACTGAAGTACCGATGCACAATCTTGATACTCCTATGACTATGGAGTTTTAAGGATGTGCTTATATATTACTCAGGCTCCACTAGTATTGTCACGCCCCGCTTCCCAGAGTATGGCAAGGATGACATGACGGGTCACGCGACGTATTTACTCAGAAGTAAATACGCTAAGCGTAAATAAGCAATATAATATAAAAGTACACAAGAAAGACACGAGATGTAAATGAGCAACTTTTTATTTATTAAACATTCTTTACAATGCAACTGAAAATTAAATATAATATGGAAAGCAATACCTAAACAATGGTATGAACTGAAAGTAAAGGTATATACAAGTGACTAAAGCTCTGGATTTTCTGCGAACTGCTCCAAGTCTTCTGAGCTGGTCTCTATCTCCAAAGAGTCGGGTCCTCCTGACAACATTCCAAAGAAAGAATAGAAAATGAATGTCGTCAGCGAACAATCACTCGGTAAGTCCCAAAGAGAGATAGAAATAGACTGAACAGGTATATATGGTATAATGCATGATTATTATGTTAACGCAGTTGTTTGTAGCTTGGTATAGAATGTGGCAGTGTATACGAGAGAAGTCCAACTTACCCTATGGACTATGGTATATGGAGTATAAGGCCCCGTCAAAACCCACGGGACAACGGCAACGGATATTCAGATTAGGTGTATTATAGTTACCATCATCGTGTCACTTTTAACACATTCTGTACCAGTCTACCCCTTTAAAAACCCGTAATGTATATTGTGTTATTTATAGATGATTTGCAGATATAAGACTTGCCGAAACCATAATATCAATTGCTCATGTAAACGGATAAGGATATAAATGGATAGTTATGTAATCAAGTCAATGTATATCCATGGTTAAGTCAGTTCAAGTCATATTGATATAGATTGTATTCTGGTATATATGGATTTATGTTGTATTGGAGTTATATTTGGATTGTATTCTTGTATGGATTATATTCCGATTAGACCGAGACTCTGTCTGAGTCAAACGCTTAAACAGAATTGGATTTCTGAATTAGGTTTTGGAGTTATCGGTAACTGCTGCACATGGATGGCAGAATTTGTGACTTTTTCCAAACCAATTAATATTGATAACCCAGTTTTAGTTTTTTTACCTTAAATAGGAAAGCACCCACTTTCTCCGGCTCACTGAGGCTCAAGAGAATTGGTCTCGCTTAAACCTATATTTACTAGGGTCCTTATTGTAAATTAATAAATTTGAGGGGGTTTTATGAAAAAATAGTTTTGATAAACTTTCAAAATAAACCCCAAGCCTTTATTAGTCGTATTTAGGGTTTTCATGGATGTAATTTTTTAAAAGTGAAGTATTCTAATGATTATAAACCTAGATTGAATAGTATATGGTATTTTAGTGTAAATTGGAATTGTATGGATTTATGATGGTATATTCATGAAATTTGTGATTCCTTTGTTTAGAAAACATGGAATTTATTATATATATTTAAAATAAATATTTTGATAATATTATATATAAATATGAGAAAATAAATTTATTTATTAGTTAGAAATCTCGTTTTTTTAAAAATTGTAATAAAAATTCTATCGAGATATTGTAGGTTGTAGGTTGATGTCGAAATCCGCCATAAGTTCTAACCATTTTCTCTGCCGCGTATTCAACTTTTTCTGAGTAAACACATATTTCAGACTTTTATGGTCTGTGTAGATATTTAACCGTTCTCCAAGAAGATAATGACGCCAAATCTTGAGTGCAAAGATAACGGATGCCAACTCCAGATCATGCGTCGGATAATTGCGCTCATGAACTTTCAGCTGTCTTGATGCATAAGCTACAACTTTACCATGCTGGTATAGAACACATCCTCATCCCTTACCGGATGCATTGAAATGCACTACGAAACTTCCAGATTGGTCCGGTATTACATGCATAGGCGCTGTTGTTAATCTTGAGTTGAGTTCTACGAAATCTTGTTCGCATGCTTCTAACCACATGAATTCTTCATCTTTACGTGTGAGCTTGGTCAGGGGTGTTGCAATTTTCGAAAATCCTTCAATAAATTTTCGGTAGCATCCCGCTAATCCTAAAAAATTTCGAATGTCTTTCACTGTCTTTGGTGTCGGCTATTCGCTTACTGCTGATATTTTAGCTGGATCTATTGAGATTCCTTCACCGGAAATGATATGTCCGAGAGATCCGACTTGTTCTAGCCAAAACTCGCACTTGCTGTACTTAGCATAGAGTTGATGTTGTCACAAAGTCTCCAGGACAATTTGTAAATGTTCAGCGTGCTCTTTCCGATTCTTTGAATATACCAGGATGTCGATGTATATGACAACGAATCTGTCTAGGTATTCTAGGAAAACTTGATTTATCAGGTTCATAAATATGGCTGGTATATTGGTCACTCCAAATGGCATCACGAGAAACTCATAATGTCCATAGCGAGTCCTGAATGTCGTCTTCGGAATATCAGATTTTTTGAACTTCACCTGATGATAACCCGAATGAAGATCTAATTTTGAGAAAATGCAAGACCCACTTAGTTGATTGAACATATCGTCGGTTCACAGTAGTGAATACTTGTTTTTTATTGTGACTTCGTTCAAACCTCTATAATCAATGCACATTCTGTATGAACCTTCCTTATTCTTCATAAGCAACACTGGAGATCCCCAACTTAAAGTATTGGGACGAATCCATCTTTTCTGTAGAAGTTCATCCAGCTGAGTACATACCTCCTTCAATCTTTCAGGACTTAAGAGATATGGTGTTTTGATCACCGGTTGTGCTCCATATACTAAATCAATTCCAAATTCAAGAGCTCGTTCAGGAAGCAAACCTGAGATGTCTTCAGGAAATACGTCTTCGAACTCTCGAACAACCTCTGGCTTGTCTTCTTCAGATTGTGTTGTTGCAATCACTGCCTTCTTCGGTTTTGCCTTGTATGTGCTAGGCTCCAGGGTACCGTCTCGACTTTTGAAATAAAAGACTGGATGCTCTGGAATCTCGAACACTATCTTTCTTTGATGACAGTCGATGGTAGCATAGAAAGTTCCCAACCAGTCCATATCCAAAACTATATCGAAGTTCGGTATGTACAACACCTTGAAGTCAGCATAAAATTTTCTACTGCAGACGACCACTGGACACAGGTTGTATCCCATTATTGCCTTTAGAACTTCGTTCCCTGAACTGACATTCCAGCTGGATACGAGTGGTGTGACTGGAATCGCATGAGTTCGGACGAACCGTTGCGACATGAAGCAATGAGATGCTCCAGTATCGAAGAGTGCTGGTGCAGAAAGTGAGGCTACTAAGATTGTACCTAAGTTGTGTGGAATATGTTTTAGGTATAGGAAAAGTTCTTTTGATATGTATAAAAATTGAAAGAAAGCTTGAAAGGAAAGAGTTACCAGTGATGACTTGGCCAGTGGCCCCAGATTCTTCCATAGTCATTGTGAAAACCTGTCGCCCAGGTACGTTCCTCCTTGCTGGAGGAGCATTCCTCTGTCCGTTCCTCTGTCCCTGAGGTAGGTTCCTTTATGCTTGATGGAAATGACGAGGAGGAGATGCAGTAGGTCCACGAGGAGGTGCAGCTGGGAGAGCAAGACGTGGTGCAGGTGCCTGGATAGCTGGCCGCTGCGGATAGGTGATTGCTAGTTTGGGTGTAGTATTTTGATTGAGTTTGTGAGGACAAGACCCAATATCATGTATGGATGAGCCACAGACTAAGTATAGGAGATTATCACGCCTGCAATCCTTCACCAGGTGTCCATTTCTTTTGCAGTAGAAACAAAAGTCTGGACTGGGCCGGTTGAATAGTACTCCCGGTCTCCTGGGTACAAACGGTGGCCTGGAAGATACTTCTCCTACTATCTGAGTAGCAGGGCGCTTCATACCGGCATATTGAGGTTTGCCCTTCTTCCTCACTACTGCCTCGTATCGACGGGAATCCTTCAGAGCTAAGTCATGGGTTGGAAAATCCCCTTTAGCTAAAACAGCTTGGATTTCCTGGTCCAATCCCTACTGAAATCTTCTGGTCCTGATCTCAGCAGTTGGTATTAGGTGTTGCCGTGAACTTGTTATGGTCTTGTGTTTGCTGTGTAGTATGTGATAATAGAAATTCGAATATTTAAGACATATTTTACCTGCTCAACATAGTGAACTCAAAATCATACTCATCCGCGGATTTTCTCCACATAGAGCCTTGTTGTAGGTGGATAAATTGCTGCTCCATATCAAATCGGACAGTCTCGGGGAAATATTTCGCGTCGAACATCTCGGGGAAATTTTTCGCGTCCATTCGATCGGCTGTGCAAGACAGTTTTCTTCCACCTTCCACCATAATCGGGCGTTATCGGTAAGTTGCAACTTAGCAACCCTTACCTAAGCAATGTCTGGCACTTATGCTGCTGCCAGTTCATATTCGATCGACTGAGCCCATTCTTCAGCTTCCAAGGGGCTCTTTTTCTCAGAAAATTGCTTCGGATGCAGTGTCCGGAATTACTTCACTCCAGGTGCTTCCGCTTCTGAACGGTTCATGAGTATAGCAGTCTGCTGCTGCTGTCACTCCAAGAGCCTCTTTATTTCCTCGAGCAGTAGCGTATGCTCGTTGATAGGAGCTACAACGGTAGGCGTAAATGGAAGAGGAGGTGGTATGGTGTTGCCATTGGCGTTCGTGCTCGTATTGTTCGGGGAATCCATAACCTTGAAAGAAAAATAGGGTTATGATAGAATTCAAGGAATAGAAAATATAAAGAATGTTTTAGTTGCTGATTCTTGTGATATATTGCTTAGGTTTCCATATAGAACTGACCTGCATGGGCCGCCAACAAAACCTATCACGCCCCGCTTCCTAGAGTACGGTAAGGATGACGTGACGGGTCACATGACGTATTTACTCAGAAGTAAACACGCTAAGTGTAAATAAGCAATATATTGTAAAAGTACACAAGAAAGACATGAGATGTAAATGAACATCAACTTTTTATTTATTAAACATTCTTTACAATGCAACTGAAAAGTAAATATAATATGGAAAGCAATGCCTAAACAATGGCATGAACTGAAAGTAAATGTATATACAAGTGACTAAAGCTCCGGATCTTCTGCGAACTACTCCAATTCTTCTGAGCTGGGCTCTATCTCCAAAGAGTCGGGTCCTCCTGATAATATTCCAAAGAAAGAATAGAAAATGAATGTCGTCAGCGAACAATCGCTCGGTAAGTCCCAAAGAAAAATAGAAATAGACCGAACAGGTAAAGAGAATATATCTGGTATAATGTATGATTATTATGTTAACGCAGTTGTTTGTAGCTTGGTACAGAATGTGCCAGTATATACGAGAGAATTCCAACTTACCCTATGGACTATGGTATATGGAGTACAAGTTCCTGTCAAAACTTACGGGACAACATCAATAGATATTCAGGTTAGATGTATTATAGTTACCATCATCGTGCAACTTTTAACACATTCCGTACCAGTTTACCCCTTTAAAAACCCCGTAATGTATATTGTGTTGTTTATAGATGTTTTGCAGATATAAGACTTGCTGAAACCATAATATCAATTACTCATGTAAATGGATAAGGATATAAACGGATAGTCATGTAATCAAGTCAATTATATCCATAATTCGGTCAGTTCAAGTCATATTGATATAGATTGTATTCTGGTATATATGGATTTATATTGTATTGGAGTTATATTTGGATTGTATTCTTGTATGGATTATATTCCAATTAGATTGAGACTCTGTCTGAGTCAGACGCTTAAACATAATTGGATTCCTGAATTAGGTTTTGGAGTTATTGGTAACTGATGCACATGGATGGCAGGATTTATGACTTTTTCCAAACCAATTACTATTGATTACCCCGTTTTAGTTTTCTATCTTAAATAGGTAAGCGCCCACTTTCTTCGGCTCTCTGCAGCTCAAGAGAATTAGTCTCCCTTAAATCTATATTTACTAGGGTCCTTATTGTAAATTAACAAACTTGAGCTGGTTTTATGAAAAAATAGTTTTGATAAACTTTCAAAATAAACCCCAAGCATTTATTAGTCGTATTTAGGGTTTTCATGGATGTAATTTTTTAAAAGTGATGTATTCTAATGATTATAAACCTAAATTGACTAGTATATGGTATTTTAGTGTAAATTGGAATTGTATAGATTTGTGATGGTATATTCATGAAATTTGTGATTCTTTTGTTTAGAAAACATGGAATTTATTATATATATTTAAAATAAATATTTTGATAATATTATATATAAATATTAGAAAATAAATTTATTTATTAAATAGAAATCTCGTTTTCTTAAAAATTGTAATAAAAATTCCATCGAGATCGTATGCTCCGTGAGGAGGACTGCATCTCGTTTTACTAGTCCGATGGACGGACGATAATCCACAGCATCCTATACGGATTCTCCAAAAGTGGGTTGTTAGGACATAATTGTAAGGAATTTGATTAAAACAATTTTAAAGAATACGGTTTTATTAGTTTAACATATTTTATTGTAAAATTGTATTTATCCCAAAATATTGTAAAGAAGCAATCGTCTATGTCATGATGAGTGTTGTGATGAGATAGGTCATTACCTCGTGAGTTTTCTAAAACTAATATGAGCAAATATAATGAAATAATGTCGTAGGTAAATTTTGTAGTATTTAAACGAAAAAGTGAAATAAAAGTTGTATAACATTGTATTTTGAATTGAAACGTGTTCTAAATGCTGTTTTATGGTTGCTAAATAGTATATAAAGAAATGGTTAATTTGTTATTAAGAAAATTTGGGTTTTAAACAATTTTAGAATCGGAAGTCGGAATAACTCCACTTCCGACAAGTTTTGAAAAGAGATCATTTTAGAATAGGAAGGGAGAAGAGGAGAGGGAACTTACTGGTTGAGAAAAGAGAGGGAAGGTATACGAATTGTTTGAAAGCGTCGTGGAGTCGCGGTGTCGCCTGATTTTTCCCGAGTTGTCGCCGGAAGATGACCTTGGGCTAACTCCACTTGTACACCTTTTTTGACTTGAAATTTTTTGAGAGTTTTGATGATAGATTTCAGAATAGAGAGGGCTATTAAAATAAGAATTAAAAATACATTAAACATTGGATTAAAAGCTCATTTTTAATTCTCTGTTAATGTGCAAGAAAAACAAACAGAACTAGGGTAGTGGGGGGAGGCCAAGGGTTGTAGGGTAAAAAATTAGAAGCATTACATACGGGGAGACCGGCGGCGCCGGCCCAGAGAGGAATCTCGCTAGCCATTTCAAGGGGTGGGGTCCTTGGATTGGGGCCACGTGTCAGTGTCGTTTCATATATCTCAGTGCACATGTTTAATTTCTGAGACTTTTCATTTTTACGTGTGTTGCACGTGTAACCTTTTGGGCTTCCAAAAAGTTTAAAAGAAAAATCAGCAAAAATAATATGTGGTTGAGGGATTTGAACACAAGGGCTACGTCACAGCAGTGCAAGTCTTTACCAATGAGCTACATGTGCTTTCTTATAAACAAATTAAATACTTATAGCAAACTCAGGGTTGTAAATACTCCATTTAGTACTTTAAATTTAAACAAATTTTGTACATTATAAACAGAGTCGTTACAAGTATGATCTCTATTATAATCCTGATAGTCAAATAAAGAACCTATGTGCTTTATCATCATGCAGTTGTGATACGTTATGGCAAGTAAAATGTATACTTATGAATGATAAATACAAACCGGATAGTCTATTATCATCTCGAGCAAGACTGTTCTTGGTATAGGCCCTCTTCGAATTCAGTAATTGCATTCCTGCAACTACGATAATTTCCTTGAGGGCATCTATATCCAACAATCTCCCACTTGCACTCAAGGCCAATTATTGCGGTATCGTATACACATATCTCATGTGCTACTGCATACCCAATTTCTATACTAATAGTTTCACAAACTATATTCGAGAAACGGCCTCAGTGAGTGGATCTGCTGCAACATTTCTATCTGTATCTCTCTAAATCTCAATTTCGCAGAGATCAAATATCTCCCGAAATGAGAAATACCTTACTTAGAACTTTGTTTGGATAGCCGATGGGATCTTGTTCATAAATGAACGCATTTATCCAAACAAAAACTTAGGATGTATCCCTTGCTGAGTCAAAATCAGCATACAATGTCTTGACTACCTCAGTATCCAGTTTGGAACTCTTCCAACATATTGTGCCTCATTAGAGGATAAATTAATGAATCGTAACAGATAGTATGTCATCCTTGTCACCACGAAAGCTGGAATCGGTAATCGTGTCTTGAAAGAGTCTTCCATTACCATACACCAAGAACATCTCATATGTTCTTCGCTTCTTTCTATGTTTATCTAGGATTGGATTAATATCTGCTTACTACACCAAGTGTAAAAGCAATATCTGATCTGGTATATAACATTGCATGATTGACCTTACTGCCGAAGCATGTCGAATGTCATTTATGCAAGCCCTTCTCTTCATCAGTCCCGAAAGACATTTGTAGAGAGAGTGACCCCATTATCAGCGGGTACATTACCTTATTAGGAGCCCTCCATTCTAAACCATTTTAGAATGGTGTTAAGATACCTTAATTGGGACAATACCAAAATCGTTACTAGATCTAAATCTATAGAGCTAGTCATCAGAATCATTAATCCAAATTCATAAAATAGAAACAAATGTGACAACCAATGTTTGACCGAATCGTAATATAGGAATATCACTTCCTATCAAGAATATGTCATCTACATCAGTATGCGGAATCTGACAGTATTCCCTATTACTTTTTTACAAATACCTGGCTCATATCTATTTTTGATGAAGTCAGACACTTTGACCATTGCATCAAAACAGATGATCCATTTCCGCTATATTTGTTTTAGTCTACAAGCAGACTTAAGAATTTTGCACACTCCCCGCTGCTCCCACCGACTAAGACAACCCTTTCGTAGAGTCATATACATGTACATTTCTAAATCCAATTTAGAAAGACTTTATATGTATTCTCATACCAAATATCAAAGTCATGAAAACAACAGTGGCAAGTTATATCCATATGGACTTCAACACAGACAATGAAGTAACAGTATCATCACAATCCACATTGGGTAATTGATGAATACATGTTAACTATAAGTCTGGCCTTATTAGGTTAATACTTTTCTATTTGCAATGATCTTGAAAGATTTGCTTGCTCCTTATGGGTTTTACCCTTTTCAGGAGCACACAACAAAGTTTATAATTTGTTGTAGTGCATGGAGTCCAACTTGGATAACTTGGCGTCCATCCATCAGTCGGAAGTCACCACTTCCTATGGAATGCTGATAACTAGTAGGTTCATCATCATATGATGCAAGCCTCTTTGTTACTGTGTATGAGAAATTGAAGTATCTCTCGGATGGCTGAGGTCGTATACTAAATCTGCGGAGTAGCTATAGTCTGTCAGAGTCAATTGGATCATCAGGTTCTACTAAACTTTCAGTAATCATTTATGGTTCTGGAATCATTTTCAGTTCTACCGTACTTCCACTAATTTCTTTTGCAAGAAATTCCTTTATTAAGGAGGTGGCGAGTCAAGAACAAAACACTTTTGTACTTGAAAATGGTAGAAGTTATCCCTGGCGAAATCTTGGGATAACCCACAGACTGAAACACAAATCGGATTACCCCATATCTTAATAACTTTAAGATGAACACCATTCTATATCACATATTGAAAAGAAGCAATTGTTTAGGTGGAACCAGTATTAATTGATATGCATCCATCTCTAGTGCATCCCTAAAATTGAAGAAGGCAACTCAACATTACCGATCATGGAGCGAACCCATGGATGAGCAATCTGAGAGAAAATCACATTCTCAGTACGGAATACCTAGTACCAACCCCATGTCTATATAGACATCGGACAACATATATCAATATGTATAAGTCTCTTGAGTTCACTAACTCAATTTTCGTGTGCTGTTAATTGAAAACATTCTTTTGGTTAATAGAAACCAAAAGCATGCCGTTTAGGCAAAACCTGATGATTTTCCTCAATAGCAACAATTGCTCCGAAAACCGACATTAAGGATAAAATCATCCATTCTCAATTCTCTGCTCCTTCTCAGTATCTGTAACACCTTACAGTTGAGGGATTATGATCCGATATCTATATACCTACGAGTTAGAGTTTATTGGGAATCAATTTTCCAAGATACATACACCCACAGGAAATCCGAAAAATAAAAAATATTTCAGCGGGGTTAGGTGGGTATTCATAGTATTGCCTTTTCCATTGCCCAGGTTCATGAAAACAGTCGCAATTTCCTTTCCCCACACTTTAATCCCTTTTGATGTCTCTCCATCTTACCTTCATGTATACCTAACTTATACTAGTTGGTTTTCTTCTTTCTATTCCTTTAGCACCAGCTTTGGGATCAGAAAAAGACTATCCAATAAGTGTAATTGTTATACTCTCTTTATATGTAAGGAGCTTTCGAACTTGAGATAAGGTAGGAATGATAGACAAACGAACTATTCATCTAATCCAGAACCAGTGGCCATTCTCGGACTGAAACAATTTCATCGAGTTCGTATCTAACTATACGATGGCTTTTCAAGCAATATGGATCTCTATACCGAATACAGAGAGTTCTGGAGTTAGTAGAAAGGGAAGTAGGATAGGTAAGGACATATCCGACTATATCGTGGATTAGGGCAATCCAGACATTCCAAAACTATGAGTTTGTAAAAAGGTCGGTCAATATGGTTTAACGAGTCTTAGTTAAAGGTCATTCAAGGGTTGCTACTAGAGAGAGAGAGAGAGAAAAGAAACACTCAGCGTGCACACTAACTTTGATTAGATTGGTATATTTATCTAACCAGGATGGTTCCACTGTTCCGTTGAATTCTCCTTTAAACCCTAAAGGGAGAATTAGCTAGGATTTCGTATAGAAGATCTTCCAGAAGCAACAATTACCTACAGTAGGAATCGGGATCGAAACTATCATGGCGTGATAACCTCGACAGGGTCAAAATGTCACCCCACTCCATAGAAGGTATGCAATCATATTGCATGTTCCAACGCTTGAAACTCCCAATGTCGATTTTTACCCCTAACGGCTTATGATCTTGACAGGGTCAACATACCATTAGTCGCTAGTCAAGTTCAACCCGTCATTTCATGATTAACTTAGATCCACCCACACAAACTCTTGACAAAGTCAACATGACTGTGCGACTGTTCTAGCTAATCACATCATATGTAAGAAGGAATACATCACTTAGCTACCGTATACTACGTCTTGACAGAGTCAACATACGCAACACGAATACTAAGTACTCTACTTTCTGAAATGACAGAGGGCTACGAATGGTTTTGAAGAAAATCATCAACGTAATAAACTTGATATCATCGTAGGAACCGAGTGGTTTTGAAAGTTTATAGTCGCGTTGATCTTTGCTCAAGAGTGAACTCCCCGTACAGGGATATAAACTCTTTCCTCATCGAATGGGGTGCTGGATATTCCTAACTGAATACCACAATGCAAAAGAAAAGAATACGGCTACAAAAACGATTTTAGTGACACAAACTTTTGCTCAAGAGCGAACTCCCAGTGTCGGGATCAATGCTCTTTCCTCATCGAATGAGGTGCAGAACATTTTTAACCGAATGCCATGATGCAAAGGAAAAGAATCGACTAAAATTTCCTTTTTTACACAAAAAATGGTCCTTACAATATATAAATTTATTTTACTTTGCATTAATCTTATTAATGCAATCCTATCATTTAGACAATCACATTATCTAGCACTTTCATTCTCACACAACCATTACAGAAAACAGTATGAAAAGGAAAAATAAAATGCACATATACGCCATCCGCATTCGCCAAGGGGCTCCGTCATGCACCGTTAGATTACTTAACTAACGGCAGAGTGGGGGCAGGGCTAGCGCGGATGCAAAACGTATATAACATTTAATTATATATATACTATATATCATATATATAAATATACTATCACACGCAAATAATCACATTACAACATGCGGTAAAAACAACATCACAGAGTTGGAATGGTCGGATCACCTAGGAATCCTGCATTTCGTACGAGCCACAAACAAAGTGCATCATTCCTCGGTCGTATGAGTAGCCCGTGCGTAGCCAAAATCAGATCCCTACAAGTGTGGCAAGTCCTCCGCTAATCCAAGAAATGAGGCGACCCGACATCATCATCATGATGAGGCCACCATAACTTTCTTGAATCCGATAATTTGTGTACTCCTTCACGGGTCTATCCTAACCCCCTACAAGCGCGGAAAGTAGCCCGCCAGTTTAAGAATCGAGTGACTCAGTCTCAACTCCTTGAGATGGCTACCTGCTACAATACAGAACTCGGTTTTCAGTGCGCTTCACCGTGGGGTAATCCTAAAACCTGTATTAATACAATGGTGATTTCGATCGCAACCTAATCAAGTCATGAAAAATAATAATACAAAAAAGCGGTAGCGACAACTACATGTCGACCGCTCGCCCCGAATAAAAGAATATACATTTGTTTATAACATGAATGAAATTAAATACATCACATTACACAATTCCACAGGGTGCTATTCATTTCGCGACAATCCAATCCACACTAAAAAAACTTTAATATAGAACATATCAAACTCACATGTGCAACCCCGTCGAATTGATCGCATCAATTCGGCGATGTTAAACACCGCATATCATATATGCCATCACATTAACAAGGTTAAACGCTTTAACTGTGTCAATACGAAACCTATAGCCAACGAATTCCAAAACCCGTGAAGCCGAAATCGAATTTCCAAAAACTGAAATTCAAGATCAGCCCTGGCCCCAAAATACCACCATTTCTTGCATGAATCGAAATCCAAACGACCCAAAAACTTCCTGAGACATCGGGAGGGACCTCGGGCATGACACATGAGGGCCCGGGAGGCATTGGGTGGGGGCTTCCAAACCATGGCCATGAAATTATGGCCATGGGTTGACTACTGCGACAACAAGCACGCAGTTGCGTGCTTGCTGTCCCAGTGCCACACCCGAGACCATTTCGTGATGGTATCGAGTGTGGGAGCCCACCCAATCCCCTTAGGACAACCCTGGGGTCGCTCCCGTGCCACCACGAGACTTTCGGTCCGAACCAAGATCCCCGGAACACGAGTTATATACAAAAATAGTTACTAGTTTGGGACAGTTTTAAAAAACAGTGAACAATTAATTTTGAAAAATGGTTATAGGAATCAATTAGCCACCAAAAAGCAAGTTAAAAGTTTATAGACGGCTCTGATACCACTGTAAGGGGGTCTCACTCGCTGGACGAGTATTTAAAAAACTTTGCAAAAGCGGAAAAACGAAGGGATCCAAATGAACAAGACCGCCTAATTTAGAATCAATCATAGACTATAACTTGCAAACTAAAGTAGTTAGAGTAGAGAAGATACAACCTTTGAAGTGACTTCATTTGCTCTAATGGTTGAACCTGGACTCCGGCTAAGCTCAACGGCGCTATGATTGTGCTTGATTCCCGGTCGGCTTTGTCAAAGATTATCCATGCGAAGGCCACCGGTTTGAGCTCCAACTTCATCATATGAAGCGACTCTCATTCCAATTTGCTAGATGTGGAAATGAGAGATAATGTAGAATGAATATGAATTATCATGCTCTTTTTTTTCCTACCTCTCCATTTCTTCACTTGATAATGAAAGAGAAAAGGAAAACTCAAATGGCTAAGTCATGTAAGCAAGAGAGTAGAACCCCTTGCCATATCACTACACATTCCTCTCTCATCCTACATATGTCATCAAGCATGCTAAGTGTAAGCCCACAACTTTACACATAATGCATATGACATGCATAAATCAAGAAGAAAAATAAAAGGGAGAAAAAAGAATATATATGTATGTATGTATGCATGTATGTGTGTATGTATGCATAATCATATTACACATATAGATATATATGTGTGTGTGTAAATAAATATACATAAGCACATGTAATGCAACTTTACATTAAGAGATAAAGAGAATGTCATAATTAATACTAGTTTATATATGGACCATCATATATAAGAAATATCATTAAATCAACACTTGATTCAATGACCCAGTTCAATCATAAACCGACTAGTATTTTCTGTTCGATTAATACATGTAGTATCACAAATACATGTTTAATTGGATCCCGCACGTATCGGCATATGCGAACTACATCATTTCGCTAGAATGGGAAAACCCTCTGTGTAGGACTCTAAAGACTTGACAATACGCTGGCAGTAGGTCATGATCATATCTGATTGATCCGAAACACTTTCATATCAATCCCCCGCCGGGTTCACCTACAAGCACGTCTGTGACACTAGATGTGCATAACGGTTACCCAGGTATTGAACGAAAATCCAGCCGACAAGCAAGCTCGTTCGAACCCTGCTAGAGCTTATCAGTGACACTCACCGTACAGTCTGGTCTCTTTGTATAAAACTGTCGCATACCGGGTCTGCGAGATGGAAACTGTCAGACTCCCACTAACCCGACAAGTCATACTGACATCAAGATCATGTCCATTTAAGAAACTACTGATAATACATATCAGTAAATCTCGTTTGCCTTGGCTAAGGACTTATGTTCATAGCCAGCTATGCACAGTGTGACATCAACTTTCTATACCGGGAGAGAAGAATTCCCGTGACCGCTCATTGCCTTCATGTGCTTCGAGACTATACCCAACTAAAACCTGTTTGCATGGCTCTTTAAAGCCATGGTAGGGTAGTAATCTAAGTACAGTGGGAACACACACAAGACATTATGGTGATCTTGGGTCTAGCGGCTACTCTATACTCATGTAACCAAAGAACCGCTATCTGACGATTGGTATAATGTCATCTAGGAGTTCTCAGCGAGTCCGTCTAGTGTATCTCATCTAATGAGCACTTATATACGATCATCGGTGTCAAACACCAATGGTTATGGGATCAGCCATCACCCCGTACAGGGTCATGAAATGTATACACTAGTCTAAACTGGAGTACTGATACCCAGTCTTGATACTCCTACGACTAGCGACTTTTAAGGATGTGCTTATATACTACCCAGGCCTCACTAGTATGATCCCTATCATAATCCTGGTAGTCAAGCAAAGATCCTATAGGTTTTATCATCATGTAATAGTGATACATTACAGCAAGTAAAATGTATACTTATGAATGATAAATACAAACCAGATAGTGTACTATAATGTCGAGAAAAACTGTTCTTGGTATAGACCTTCCTCGAATTTAGTAATTGCATTCCTGCAACTACGATAATTGTCTTGAGGGCACCTATATCCAACATGACCTTCGTTATTATGTCCTCCAGATTCACTTTAGTATCGATCTTTATCAAATCGATATCCTTATCGGCCCATCCCTTATTTTGTGATACCGCACGTTGATATACTTAGTTCGATTATGGTATACTTGATTCTTCGCCAACTGAATAGCGCTTTGACTATTTCAAAACAAAGGAACCGGCCCCTTATCAAATCCGAACTCGCCAACTAGATCCTTTAACCACAAGGCCTTCTTAGATGCTTTCACCGCCGTTATATATTTTGCCTCCGTCGTTGAGAGTGCCATGGTATCCTGAAGTGTTGACTTCCAGATGATAGGAGATTCTGCAACTGTATATATATAGCATGTAAGAGATCTTCTCTTTTCCAAGTCCCCAGCATAATCTGCATCTATGTATCCTTACAACCGGCTCGATTTATTTTCTGACTTGTGAAAGAATAAACCGAGATATTTAGATCCTTTTAGATACCTAGGTATCCATTTTACATCTTCCTAATGAAACTTTCCTGCATTTTACATGTACCGGCTAACAAGACTTACCGCATAGAATATATCTAGATGTGTGCATACCATAGCGTACATCAACGATCCCACTGCACTTGCATATGGTACTCGAGGCATCTTTTCCTTCTTCTCCTCTGATTTTGGACACTCCTTGGAGGATAGCTTGAAATGACTGGAGATCTGGATGCTCATCTGTCTTGAGTCTTTCATATTGAATCTCTTCAATCTCTTCTCAATATATTTGATTTGGGATAGCCACAACTTTCTAGCCTTCCTGTCTCAAATAATTTCCATCCCAAAAGTCTTCTTTGCTTCATGACCTAAGTCTTTCATGTCAAATTCTGCGCTCAATGAAGCTTTGAGCGTCTTTATTTCCGCTATACTCTTAGCCGCGATCAACATGTCATCGATATATACGAGTAGATATATCGACAACCCATTCTTAAGCCGTTTCGAGTACACGCAGTTATCATACTCACATCTCGAGTAGTTGGACTTTCTCATGAAAGAATCGAAGCGCTTGTACCACTGCCTAAGAGACTGCTTCAACCCATATAAAAACCGCTTGAGTTCACATACACGATCTTTCTTGCTGGGCTCTATAAATCCTTCAAGTTGGTTTATGAAGATATTCTCTTCCAACTCCCTATACAGAAATGTCGTTTTCATGTCTATTTTCTCCAACTCTAAATTTAGAGTAGCTACCTTTGCCAACAACACTTGAATAGACGTATGCTTGACTATCAGCATGATTGTAGTCAACCCCTCCTTTTGAGCAAAACCCTTTGCAACTAAACGTGTCTTGTATTACTTGTTTTCCTTTTTCCTGAATACCCACTTGCAGCCAATAGCCCTTTTGCCTTTCGGTAACTCTGTCAATTTTCATGTACTATTCTTTCGAAGTGACTCCATCTGCTCTGTCATCGCTACAATCCATCGATCCCTATCCTCTTGCTCAATGGCCTCCTGATAAGTGCCGGGATTTCCGTTTTCAATGACTAAAGCATATGCGAGCATGTCATTGAAACTGTACCTAACTGGTGCCTTATGAGTATGTGTTGATCTCCTTACTGCTATTGTCTATGGGTCCTGTTGGGGTTGGTCCTCATCTCCTGTCTTCGTAATATGCCCGTCTACCTCCGCATCAATAGGCTGTAATTATGTTTCAGTGTCCGTGACCTTATAAGCACTAGATAAATCCACCTCCACTGATTTATTGTCTTTTAATTCTCCACCTTCCTCCTTATTATATCCAGCTATGTCTTTCAATATGCAATCCTCATCGAAAATTACATCTCGGCTGGTGAACGCACTTTTGTTTTCTAGATCCTATAATTTGTAGCCTTTTACACAAAGTTTGAATACCAAGAAAACACACTTCTTTGACTTTGATTCCGGCTTGGTGCTATCCTTTTGATTCACAAGCGAGTAGGCAGGGAATCCAAACACTCGTAGAGAATCATAACTAACTGGATCTCCTCTCCATATTTCTTCTGAGATCTGATGATTTATGGCTGTTGATGGAGACCTGTTGACCAAATAGCACGCATGACTTACCACTTCTTCCCAGAAGTCCTCTGAAAGTCCGGATTGCAACCGCATACTTCTGGCTCTCTCTAATAGTATCCTATTCATACGCTCCGCTACCCCATTCTGCTCTGGCTGTCCTGAAACAGTCCATTGCCACCGTATATTCTGTTCTTTACAGAAATCCTAAAATTCCTTTGAGGTGTATTCACCACCATTGTCTGTCTGCAAATATTTCACTGATCGTCCCTTTTGCTTCTCCACGGCCGCTTTTCACTCCTTAAAACTGGCAAACATCTTATTTGTGTTTGAGAAAGTAGACCCATACTTTCTGTGAGAAGTCGTCAATGAAGGTGACATAATACATGCCACCTCCCTTTGATGCAACCGGTGATGACCCCCATACATCTGAACGAATGTAATCGAGAAGTCTTTCGGTCTTGTACACGGTTTGCTTGAAGGCAACATTATGTCGCTTCCCTATCGTACAAAATTAGCATAAATCTAACCTGCATGAGATAACACCTTTCAGCAATTCTCATCAATGCCACTCACAAAGCTTCACTCATGTGGTCTAGACACATATGCTATAGTTTTGTGGTATCCTCCATCTGTTTCTCCGTAGCTACAACCGCACCACCAATCACCGTGCTTCCATCCAAACGATACCAGTTATTTAATCGTTATCACTTCATGACCACCAGGGCACTCTTGACAACCTTTAGTATTCTGTCTTGATCAACGAACTTGAGTCCTGCCACATCCAATACTCCAAGAGAAATTAGGTTCTTCTTTAGTTCCGGAACGTGATGCATATTCACAAATGTTCGCACCATCCCATCAAACATACGGACTTTGATGTTCCCTATGCCAATGGCCTTGCACGCCACATTATTCCCCATGAAAACATTGCTGATGTTGTATTTTTTATAGGTGTCAAACAACTCCTTCGGGCATATATGATATAAACATACAGAATCAAGAATCCAATTATCAGAATCTTTCTTCCCAGTGTGTACGGTGAGTACATCACATGAATCTTCTTCTGCTTCGGTCGCAATACTGGCTTGATCCGAACTCTTTATGCTGGCACCTTTACTCTTCTTCTCCAACCACTGTTTAAATTTCTGACATTGCTTCTTCAGATGTCCTGATTTTTGTAAAAGAAGCACCGTCCGCTCTCTTACCCGGATGATTTGGATTTCCCCTTATGCTCTTGCCTCCGTCTTTATTCTTCGATCTTCCCTTTTCACCAGCGAACAAACCCGATGACTCTTCCGATAGATTTGATTTCTTTATAATCTCATTATTTAGAAGTGTCGCTGTAACTTCCTCCATCTCGAGAGTTTCTTCTCATAAAGGATTGTTGTCACCAAGTGTTAATACGAATTCGGAAGTTAAGATAAGAGCAATAGCGCTTGGTCCTCCTCCTTTAACATGACTTCAAGGTATAAAAGATCGCTCACCATCTTGTTGAAACTGTTTAGGCGGTCGTGAATAAGAGTCTCTTTCTTCATGCGTATTCAGTAAAGTTGCTTTTATAGGTACAACTTATTTGACAACGACTTTGTCATATACAAGCTCTCTAATTTCAACCACAAACTTGCCACTGAAATCTCCTTCATAACGTTATACTTCATGTTATCTGCCAAATAAAATTCTATCGTGTATTGTACTTTCAGATCCATCTATGCCCATGCGTCATCTGTCATGGTGGTAGGTTTACTACCCTCAAGTGTCTTAAATAACCCTTCCCTCATCAGAAGTGTTTTTACCTTTCTCTGCCACATCAAGAAGTTTTGTTTCCAATTAAATTTTTCCACCTCAAACTTTGTATTATTTATCTTGTTATCCGTCATTCTTAATTCCAAAGAAAAAACTTTTCTCTCGAATCCTTACGAACTACTATCAATAGAATTATAATCTAAGAAGATGAGAAGGGGACATAAGCGTCGTCATCCACTGTAAAGTTAAATTGCAAAACTACAGAATATAGCTCTGATACCAATTGTTGATGCCACAAGACCAATCGGCAACACAATAGAAAACCTTACGGATTTATAAATCTAAATCTCTTTATAGACAAATAATAAAAGAACTAGATGCAAACCATAATAATTAAATAACGTAATAGATTGGGAAGGGGGAAGAGGAGAATTTTATTAGAATTTGAGAAAAAAACACCTTACGGATTACAAAAAAACCCTCCCCTTATGATCTCCAATGAGATATTCTTCTACAAATTCTCTTTATGATCGTTCTGATCCCTTATAGAGCGGCCGTTTCGTCTCTTTTAAACTTTATGATCAAAACTATTCTTTAATGACTGACTTGAACCCTTATGGAGTCATCTCTTGCCTCCCTTGAATCTTATTATCATGTCGATATTTTTCCTTGATGAGAGCGCCTTTCTATTTATAATATAGAATAAATCTTCTCTCACTTACTTTAGGATAAACATAAATCTCCTTTGCCCTTATCTAATGGAATATTATCTCTTATTTAAATTTAAATATAAATCTATATTTAAATAAGAGAATTAAAATAAGAATATTTTCTCTTATCTAATTCTATATTTAAATAAGAGATTTATCTTAATTCTATTTATAATAACTAACTATTTAAATTTAAACTAATCTTACCACAAGAGAGATTTAAGGATGAATAACCTAGTGAAGAGCTTTGCTTGAGAGGAAATGATCAAGGATTTACGAGTAGGATATATCTCTTGAATCCTAAGTTAAGTTACCACTTAACCCAAGGATGAACTAAGCTGTCGGAAAGTAGGATTTGATTAATAAAGAATTTTTAAGGGTAGTATTTAGAATTAGCAAGTTTTGAGCTTAGCATTTAGAGTTAGGTAAGTTTTAGGGGTTAAGTATAGATAAAATCTTTTATTATATTCATAAATTGATCTTCTTAGCAAGTGAGATAATATAATATTCTTTTTAAAATTTTAAGAGCTTTTGGATCATTATGTTACGTTTTACAATGTAGTTATCTTAACTAGTTGTTCTTTCATAGGTTTTGTATTGTAAATGGTTTGCATTACCACTATGTCTTTATATAAAATCTCTATTATTATAATTCAAACTTTCAAGATAAATCATGCCTATAAATGGTGGTGATCTCTTCTTTTTAATAAATTTTTTAATTTAAGTAATGAGGAAAAATCTTCCAAAATCTTCCTTTTAAAGATGTCCACCTTGTCCTCTCATTAAAATATTTTAAAGCTTTTTTAAATTCAAAATTTCCTCACTATCTCTCTCTCACATTAATTTTTGAGCATTCTTGCTATACTTTTAGAGACTTCTCTCATACCACTGTACATTCACTTGTATCACAGGTGCAGAAAGAGCAAGTATTATTTAATGCGTGTGTGTATATTATATCAAATATTAGATAATATTCTCACGAATTTTAATCTAGGCCACGAGAAAACACGTAGGCAATCAAACATGGTATTTTGACTTCTATATTAATAACATGAAAATTGTTACTTACTTTTGTTTCTTGAGTTAGATTAAGATGTGATAACATATTAATATACCTTGTTAGCTTTTAGTTAATCAAAAGAGATAATCGACATGCATTATGTTGATCTCGTTCATCATTCACTTACATACTCATTTTAGGTTATGAGGACCCCCCCCCCCCCCCCCCCCCCCACCCACACACACACAGCAACTTCTTCTGCTGATTAACAATGGTTTTCTTAACTAATGTTGTGAGAATTTCCATATACCAGAGTTTTCCACATCATATAGAGATTTTGCTTACTGAAAAAGAAAGACATTTATATTTAAGGTTAATGACATTAACGTTGTGGTCGACCGCTGTTTTGTGTGTTTTCCGAAGAAGGTAAACAGGAGGGGTGCGTTTCCTGATTTTAGTTGGGACCAAACCCATCAATAGGGCTGTGTCACACTACGGTCGCCCCAGCCCTATATTTCTCTTTATATATATATATATATAATGGAGGAAAGATGCCATAGGAGGGAACTTCCTTCTACGGCGTCGAAAAAATACAATCTCCATCATGTTTTCCGACGATCGGTATCCATCATCTTCATCGTTATCATCTAAGATATGGGTACACCAAATTTCATTTGATTTTTCAACATTTTCGCCATTTGAGTTTACCGATAATAGAACTTTTTATATTGCTAAATCAACGGTGAAAAAGTTGTAGAATCACATGAAATTTGGTGTATCCATATCTTAGATGATAATGATGAAGATGATAGAGTCCGATCGTTGAAAAACACGATAGATTGTGCGTTTGTTTGATGCCATAGGAGGAAATTCCTTCCTATGGCCTCTTTTCTCCATTATTCTCTCTCTCTATATATATATATATTGCTATTTTCGTAATATACCGCATGTGTAGAAGTAACGTATCCGATTTTCTTTGAATGCTATTTTTATAATTGGATCGCATATTAAATAGGCAACAGGGTTACTTTCTGATCAGTTTCCGGAGACTTTATTCGCAGAAGAGATATTCAAGACAGCTGCAGGAGAGATACTTCTCTTGCTATCATCTTGAGATCAGATGGAGTCTTGAACTATTTAAAGGAAATATTCAACAAGTGTTTTCCCTTGTTCTTATGGGAATCTCCTTAATTTTAATATCATGTAGTTAATTCTTAAGTGAAACCATATATATATGTGCTACTTTATTTCTGCCTGTGATTTCATGTTGAAATTTGCTCAGTGTACAACATATATATGTCAATCTTATAATAAAGCACCTGTTGCATGAGTAATTTCCATGAAGGTTTTCTTCACTCTTTCATCATATATAGTTGTTTTGATTTAATGATTCCTCCAAACATCAATGTTTTAAATCTAGCTAATTTTCCATTATTTATTTAATGAAAATGATCTGTACATACATCAGCTGCTACAATTTTTTCTCCCTAATTAAGAACCAATACAGCAACTCAGATATGAGGAAACAAATTAAGCCCGAAAAAATATGAGATATTTGCCAACGACACAAATACAAAAACACATTTTCTGCCGGTCTAGCAACCAATCCAATTCCAAACCTCGTTCGAGATGTTGTCATCAAGGACTTTCATCAAAGGTCTTTCTAGACAAAAGGGTTTACATCTATAATGATCGACACAAATACAAAAACACATTTTCTGCCGGTCTAGCAACCAATCCAATTCCAAACCTCGTTCGAGATGTTGTCATCAAGGACTTTCATCAAAGGTCTTTCTAGACAAAAGGGTTTACATCTATAATGATTATTGTCAAAAATATTTAATTATTTTACCACTCTCACACCCCTGTTACTACAATCACTACTGCTAATCTCTTTGTTAAACAAATTATTTGTTGTAGATACAGACCATCCACAACAATCATCTCTGATTGCGATCCCATATTTACATGTTTGATTTGAAGGGAATGCATTAAAGTTCAGGAGACAAACTTCAAACTGAGCACAAAATATCATCCGCAAATCGACCTTCAAAGAGAAGTTGTAAATAGATGCTTGTCTTACTGCAGGTTTTGCTAAATTCTTTCTGCTGAAGATTTTGTGAATTAGCAATTTTTTCAAAATATTTAGCAAAATGGTGCTCCGAAGATTTTTATCAATTCTTTCTGCCCGGTTTAGTTGTTAACTAAAACCGCACTTTTAAAGTGGGGGTTTTAAGCTAAAATCTGAATCCAACACCTTACCCCCCTTACACCTTACACCCCACATTTCTTGCCTGCAGGTTTCGCAAAGAACCCCTTACACCCCACATTTCTTGCCTGCAGGTTTCGCAAAGAACCCCTTACACCCCACATTTCTTGTCCGCCAACTAAAAAAGAAGATTGGTCCCTAACATTACTATCCAGACCACTTCTCCCCTTGCTACTGTGAAACTATTCTTGAAATAGACCAAATTCTCAATCGTCATGCGGTCACCCGTGGGAACAAATTGATCATAGAGGTTTTGTATTTATAAATATGCAGCACGAAGGAGCGGGCTGCCTCCAGGGACCTTTAGGAGGATGATCTCGTTTGAAGATACCCTCACATCGAACTTGGGACAAGATCGAACTTAATTAGCGAGGGAGCACTTGATGCGGGTGCATTTTGTCAAACACTTGACATCTCTCAGAGATAGAAATATTGAGGCAACAATTAATTTTCCGAATTTAGAAGAGTAATGCAAGAACAGAGATGGCTGGATCGGACCAGATAAAAAATTCAAAACCTATAATGAACTATCTAGCACTAGCATACTCTAACAAATTAATCATTGACTTATATACGGTCGATGCTGTAACAATAAGGACGTGATCATAATTTTCTTATTACCGCCCCCAAACTTGGAACCGGATCTGAATCCAACACGTCGATCATAACATGCAGCAGGACAACGAAAACTCTTATGACTTGCGAACTTATAGCAATTTGGATCGGGATGTAGTTCCTCACTAGATCTTGAGATCTTCTTTGTTGCAAATGATTTACCGCATAAAACAGAGACGAACTGGAATAGATATAGTTTTGCCTGAATTCGGGGGTATATGCTGTTTGGAGTTCTCTTTCCACTTCTCCGAAGATAACAGGTTAATTTATTGTGGGGACGCACTTCCCTGCAGGCGCAAGCCCCTGCAATTAATTAAGTTACCGTATTGCGATAACCACTTTTTCTTTCTTCAGTGGTTCACTTCGTGTCGTGTGTTATTTTGTTTTTATATAATTGTCCGTGGATTGTGTACGAAAACTAGTCTATATCGTTGTTCGTAGGGCGCCGATTAGTCCAAATCCGTATATTTTAAATTTGGGATTTTGAACTTAAGTTATATTTTTTCTTTAGTTCAAAAATATTTTGTTTGGTTTAACCACCGTTAATCTAGTTTGAGACCAAGACCAATTTAAATATATAAGCATTTTGACCCAATTATTTTTAACTAAGAAAACATTAGTCTTATTTGAGACTAAAATCAACTTAGCAACATTTTAAGAATCCTTAAATTTTATTAAGATTCAACAACAGAGCATTGGGCTCAACTGCAAGAGATTTAACCAATTTGGGTTTAGTCTGCTCAGTTGAGCCCAAATACTCTGTTGTTGGACCTTAATAAAATTTAAGAATTCTTAAAATATTGCTAAGTTGGTTTTAGTTTCAAATAAGACTAATGAATTCTTAGCTAAGAATAAATTGGGCCTAAATATTCATATGTTTAAATTGATCTTAATCTCAAATTAAATTAACGGTCCTTAAACCAAACAAAATATTTTTGAATTAAAGGAAAAATATAACTTAAGTTCAAAATCCCAAATCTAAAATATGCGGATTGGACTAATCCGCGCCCTACGAGTGACGACATAAACTAGTCTCCGTACACAATCCACGGGCAACTACATAAAAACAAAATAACACACGACACGAAGTGAATTGCTGGAGAAAGAGAAAGTGATTATCGCAGTGCGGTAACGTAATTAGCTGTAGGGGCTTACGCCTGCAGGAAAGAGCATCCCCACAATCAAAAATCCTTCACAAATGAAAGGAATCTGATAAAATCTGTTACATCGGTCGCATTTATCCAAACCTCCGATATACGGTGCCATAAATCAACTTAGTATTTTCGGAGAGGTGGATGGAGAAGTCCAAATAGTATCTGCCCCCAAATTCAGGCAAGACGATCTATCCCAATTCGTCTATATTTTCAACGGTAAACAGATTCTGGCACGCCTGGTGGGACCTTTTTCTCTTTCCACTCCACACTTCGTGTGTCGTGTTGCGCGAACAAAATCGCGGTTCGCTATGGTTGCTCTTAGATTTGAGGTACTAAAACTTGGTGTCTTGCTCCTGTGCAGAAAATCGATGGTTTCTCAATACACTGCATGCAACAGCAACTCTCACTCCACCCCAACTGGAGGAGTGACTTATGGGCTTAACGCGGCCTCTATTTTTTCAATGCCAGTGGGGCAAGTCACACAAGTCATTACTGGAATGTTCTTTGGGACCATGCTTCCACCAGCGAGTTTCGGTGCTTCAGCGTCACAAGGAGAAGCTTCCAAAAGGTCTGCCTTCGATCGACTAGCAGCCACAACGGCCCCTCTCAACGGGCCATCCAAATTTGGCGTCTCAGTCTTCAACAGGCTGAGCAAGAGCATAAACGGGCCCGCAAAGAAACTCATGATATCTGAAGGGGCTACCCCAAAATGGCTAGCTCTTCCAACTTTTGCTACGGGCGAAGCCGTCAAAAGTGTTTCCTCCATCAGAAAATCGGTCTTCGAAAGATTGGCTGGCCCTCCCCGAACTTTAATAAGGACGTCAGTTTTCAACAAGTTAGCACTAATTGCAGCTCCTCAGCAAAACCAGGAACGTGATAAAGCCGCTTCCAAAACTAAGGCGATCCCTTCAATAAGGCACGCTCGATGTTGCCACTGGCACTGAGTGAGAGAAGTTGGGGGAAACTTCCCTTATGGACTCACCCCACCAGCTCCAATAGTGGAAGTCGGAACCGCTGTTCCAACTGGGAACGGTTTTGAACCGCTTAAGAGTGGGCACAAAAACTCTCTGTTCCCTTATAAAAAAAAAGAAAAATGGGAGAAAATTCCCCACAACTCAAATCTCACACTGCGATCAAACAACTATAGGCTAAATCATCCTCACGTGTTAAATACGTGAGCGCCCATATGCAGGCCATATGGGCCCCAAATTAAAGAAGCTAAATAAACCTCACGTGTTAAACACATGAGGGCACCTTCTTACGTAGAATTAAATTCTACTCAAATAAGGAACTGTTGGATCAAATATCCAATGGTGATTAAGCATGAAATTAAATTCTATTGGGAGGGATATTTTCTGCTAAATGGAAAGTTGGTGGATCAAAAATCCAATGAGATGGAAAATATTTCTCATATCTTTCTAAACAAAAAAAGATTGTGCTCTGTTAAACCGATCACTCTTGGATTAAAAATCCAATGGTGGTAAATATATCATCGTTCAATAGAATCTTATCCTATATATGCGAGAATATTCCCTCAATCTTGTTAAAACAAGAACAATATATTCTGTAAAAACAGAAACATTTCAAAGATCCAACGGTGGGTCGAATTCCCCAAATCAATTTTGAGACCAGTTAAATCAATCGGAATCCCTCAATGAGAGATTTTCTCAAAACTAATTAGCAATCTACCTCCACTATATAAAGGACTCGAGACTTTAAGTCTCAAAGAGGAGAGAAAACCTCCGATAAGATTCGGCAAAAATACAGAGAGCTCTTGAAAGAACAAGAGAATTTAATTCTCAAAGGAAGAAGACCCTCCTCCTTCAAGAATACTCTAGGTAAATAACAAAGGGGAGATCAAAAGTATCCCTTTTGTCTGATATAATGGACATAAGGGTTTAACCCTTCATACTAGAACTTAGTTCTTCCTTCGGTTTGAGACTTGAAAATGCAAATCTTCGCATAAATTGAGAATTTAATTTTCATCAGGGAGATTCTCTTCTTCAGACTCAAAACTTAATGGAAAGAACTAGATTAAAAGGAAAAAGAACACATGTTCTGGGAATTTAATTCCCCCGAAATTAGGGTTTAACCCTACATAAAGAACTTAGTTCTCTAATAAAAACAATAATGATGTAAGATCTTCAAAACAGATATCTTGATGGTCATCAATGACTAAAATTTCATCGAAAAAGATCAATATCTCTAAAAACAAGAAGAATTTGGCGTCTCACGTAAAGCATACGTGAGTAAAATTAGTGCTTAGCACTGTTATTTTGCCTCACGTGTTTCCCATGTGAGTGCTTAAAACAGACAGAAGAAAAAACTAAAACGCCTCACTTGCTTCACATGTAAGCGTCAGCCAAGTGCTGAGTACTTATGTTAAAAAGGGGGTGAGTAAGTCAATGCTCAGCACTCACGCGCTTCCCATATGAGTGCCATGCAAAGTGGGCAGCGCCCATATTTGAGTAACCCACATGAAATACACGTGAGCGCTACATATATTGAGTGCTTAGCACCGCTGGGTAGTATAAGAACCCAATCTTAGCCCAAATTGGTTAAGTCGGTGAAACTTGGGCTTCCTCTTTGATTTTAAATCAACCGAACCCATGTTGCTCATAATTTTCCAAACTGATCACAGTCTCAAACGTGATTGATGATCTCTCATTGATGATATCTAAAATGATATTCATCTCGTATCCCCTAAGATAATCGTATTCTCAAATATGACTAACAATTTTAGGACCATCATCTTTTTTTCTCTCAAATACGGGATTTGGTTTAAGGGTACATCTCTTCACATCTTTGATATATGGCGTTGTAATTCTTCAACGTTTTCAGAGAGGTGGCGGGTCCCGACAACCAATAACTTCTTGATGCACTTCCAAGTTGACGTGCTTGTCTCAAATAGAATTGTTCTCCAAATTGGGCACATTCTATATCATCATTGTTCACTTCGTCATGTAACAAATACACGTGTGCGCAAGATGAATAATGGACCGATATGTCCTTAAACTAATATTCGCCCCAAATACGGCGATAATGGACCGAAATGTTCTTAAACTGATATTCGTGCCCAAAACAGGAATGTTTGACCGAAATGTCCTTATACTAAAACTTCGCCCCAAATATAGCAATAGTGGACCGCGAGGCCCTTAAACTAAAAAAATTGAGCCCAAACGCTCATATGTTTTAAGTCGATCTTAATCTCAAACCAGATTAACGGTCCTTAAATAAAACAAACCCAAATCTAAGATATACGGATTTGGATTAATCCACGCCCTACGGGTGACGAAATAAATTAGTCTTCGTATACAATCCACGGGCAACCAAAACTAAAACAAAACATACACACGACACAAAGTGAACTGTCGGAGCAGGAGAAAGTGGTTATCGCAATGCGGTAACGTAATTAACTACAGGGGCTTACGCCTGCAGGGAAGAGAGTCCCCACAATCAAAAACCCCTCATAAAACGAGGGGGAATCTGACGAAGTCCGCTACAATAGCCGCATCCGTCCAAACCTCCGATATATGGTGCTATAAATCAACTTGGTATCTTCGGAGAGGTGGGCAGATAAATCCAAATAGCATCTGCCCCCGGATTCAGGCAAGATGATCCATCCCAGTTCATCTCCGTTTTCGGCGGTAAACAGATTCTGGCAGGCCCGGTGAGACCTTTTCCTCTTTCCATTCACACTATGTGTGTCGTGTTCGTGAACAAAATCATGGTTCGCTATGGTTTCCTTTGGATTCGAGGTACTAAGATTTGGTGTCTTGCTCCTGTGCAGAAGAGAAAATCGATGGCTTTCAACTGCACAACTTGCAACAGCAACTCCCGCTCCTCCCTAATTGGAGGAGTGACTTACGGGCCCAACACAGCCTTTATCTTTTCGATGCCAGTGAGGAAATTTATGCAAGCCACCACTGGACTATTCTTCGGGATCATGTTCCCACCAATGGGTGTCAGTGCCTTAGCGCCGCAGGAAGAAGCTCCCAAAGGGTTGGTCTTCGATCGTCTGGAAACCATAATGGCCCCTTTCAATGGGTCATCCAAATATGATGTTTTAGTCTTCGACATGCTGAGCCGAAACTCAGACGTCTCAGTCTTCAACAGGATGGGCAAGAACCCAAACGGGACCGCAAAGAGGCTCGAGATACCTGAAGGGGCTGCCCCAAAACAGACATCCCTCCTAACTCCTGCAGGTGAAGTTGTCAAAAGTGTTTCCCCTACCAGAAAGCCGGTCTTCGAAAGATTGGCCGATCCTCCTCAAACTCTGCTAAGGACATCAGTTTTCAACATGTTGACGCCAACAGCAGCCCCTCCCCAAAACCGAGGGCACGAAGAAGCCGCTTCCAAAACTGAGGCGGTCCCTTTTGCAAGACACGCTCAATGTCGCCACTGGCGCCGAGTGAGAAAAGCTGGGGGCAATTCTCCATTTGGACTTACCCCACCAGCTCCAATGGTGGAAGTTGATACAGCTGTTCCAACTGGGAATAACTTTGATCTACTCAGGAGGGTGCGCACGAACTCTCCAACGGCGGAGCTAAAGAAATCGCCCTCGCCTTTAGATGCCACAGTGTAGGCAAAACTGGAGCGCCCCATCAACGGCTCTCCTCCCAAATTCACAGGGTCTGGCAGAAAGTCCAGGACTCTATGATCAACAAAGACTACTCTCGCCGGCCAAAGAAATCGAAGGCTCAGCAAGAGAAAGATCATTTCTCTGTCATACAGCGAGGGACTTCTTCTACACAGGTGCCTGTTACAACGGCACCTTCAACTTCGACCTCCCACATAAGGATGAGGCCGGAGAAAATCCCACCGCCCACAGCAAAGTCCACAGGTGCCTGTTATAAGGGGCATGATCGTACATACGGTTCACATGGCTTCCGGGAAAGAAGAAAGCTGTGCTTCCGTAGGTCATCGAGCGCAAACTCGGTCGCTGACAAAAGCTCAGGAGCAACAGCAAAAGCTTCAGGAAATGCTGACCGAAATGGTAGCACTTACCGGGAAGAAAGAAAGCCCAGACACAACAGGCGAACAGCGTCACGAGCAGGAGACTGATACAGAGTTTCTGTGAAGGGTGTTTGAAAGAAAAGATAAGGAAGCTGCAGAGCAGGATGCTAACATAAAATATATGACTCTCTTATTTCAGGATATGGTTGGAATGATGATCCAACCAGAACCCACAACTGAGGATCCGCCGATAATTATCGAGAATGACAGAGGAGAAACATCAAATCCTCTTCCAGCCTTAACGACGGCCAAAGAGGAGACAATCTCTAAGGATGCTCTTGATCATTATATCGCTCAACAAATACGAGCTCATCAAGTTAATGAAGCCGCAGGCTAAATCGTCAAAACTGGGCGACCGTATCCAGACTGGTATGACCAAATCAAGTACCCGCCAGAATATATGATCCCCAAGTTCCATATATACAAAGGGACGAGCAACCCCCATCAGCACGGTGCGCAGTTCAGAGCTCTGTGCGGCAACACTAGAGGCGACAAAAAATTGTTGCTTCGCCAGTTTTTTGGCAGCCTGTCGGAAATGGCCTTTGAATGGTATTCAGAGCTCCCATATGAATCCGTAAAGACATTCACAGAGATGGAACTGTTGTTCACACAGCGGTTCTCCAGCACAGGCGAGCGCACCCCGATCATGGCGTTAACCAATGCTAGGGTAAAGCCAGGAGAAATCTGGGTCCAATATGCGATCTGGTGGCGGAACTATATGGTGTTTTTCGTCACCCCATTGAGATGGGAATACACGTCGGTTGTTAGGCGCATTACAGATTCCCGTGCCTAGGGTAGGCTAGAGTTTATTGATTATGGGGATCTGAATCTCTGGCAGCTGCAGACTAAGCTGCCGTTAATTACCCCTCGCTTTTGGAGTGATGGAACCTCTGATTGACGGGTCAAACTGGTCATGCGAACTCAATGTGCAGTGTGCGTATGTGTGTTTTGAAGGGTTTTGGATATATCGGGGGACTCGCAGAGTTTACGGGGGTCCTGCTACCCGATTAGCCGGATGGGGGTTAAAGGGACGAGCATCCCCCTTACGGGGTGCGGGGCAGCGTCCTGATAGAAATTTTTTATAACGGGGAAAGTGTTTGCGGAGTGTGTATGTGTGAGTGTGTGTATATATATATTTATATATATATATATATATATATATATAAGTTGGAAAATAGCGTCCAAAGGATGCATGGCTGCCAGCGCCTCACATGCCCAGCAGGCGGGCGCTGGGCGCCAGCGGGAAAAAGGGGCTTAGCGCCTATACTGGGAGTTTTACTCCTAATTGACTTTTGGAGTTAAATTCCTAAAAAAGAGGACAAAGGGGCTTAGCCCCTGCACTAGGAGTTGTACTCCCAGAAAGAAAGATTTATTATATATATATATATATATATATTGTATGGAGTTAAACTCCCAAGATATTTTCGAAGTTGATGAAAGGGGACCCTTTTCTTCTCTTTTGAGCTCTGGGTTTTCTCTTGAGTCTTAGATCTTCCCAAAGTGGGATTTTTGGGGATGGGTCTTCCTCCTCCTCCTATCTATTAGATGGATCTTGGAGAAAGGAGGGTGAGAAAGGGGACCCTTTTCTTCTCCTTTTGAAGATTTGATGGAAGATCCGCGTTCCCCTTCAAGAGTTTTGTGGTGAAAAATTATTTCTTTTTGGAAAAGGAAGAGTGAAACTCTTAATTTAATTCAAAAAAAGGGAGAAGGTTTAGAACCTTAATGAAAGAGAAGAAGGCATAAAAACCCTAGCTTTTGAGGGAATGGATTATTTTTCTCTTTTCATCATCATGTTGTCTTATATAGGCTTACAAATTTACATATATCCCCTTGGGCTTTATAAAATGGCATTTTTACCCATCCCATGTTTCATGTGCTCATTTGTTTTGTACATGAACCATGGGCTTTACAACAATTTGGCTTTATGCCCATTTTTCTTACATTTATTCATAAAAATTACATCAAAAATTATTTATTACATAATTTTCATTTTGGCATGCGAGAAGCTGGCCGCGGGGCTCGACTTGGGCATGGGCCCACTTGACCTGAGCTTGGGTCCGTTTACTTGAGGTTGACTTTGACTTTGACTTGGTCAACCGGAGTGTAATTTTTTACCCCAACAAAGTACCCCCATCAATAAATGCACACCACATATATGAGTTGTATGCATGAAATTGATGGATCTTGGAGTTGGACTTCGAGGCGGAACATCATTTCGGGGGCGGAGCATTATTCCGGGAGCATAATTCCGGGGATCAGAGCATAATTCCGAGGAGCGGAGTATGATTCCAGGGATCAGGGCATAATTCTAAAGAGCGGAGCATAATTCCGGGGACCGGACATAATTCCGGGGACCGGACATAATTCCGGGGAATGGAGCATAATTCCGACACGGGACAGGTGTATCCTGAGATGCAGTTTAGTTCCGGCACAGGGCAGGCATTCTGAACTAAGTATAGCTCCGATGCAGAGGTTGATTCCGACTCGAAGCATAATTCCGACATGGAAAGTAGATACTCCGAGGCGAAGCATAATTTCAACACGGGGTACACTCTGAGACGAAGCATGGTTCCGACGCAGAGGTTAATTACCAGGCGAAGCATAATTCCGACGGGGAAAGTAGGTACTCCGAGGCGAAGCATGATTTCGATACGGGGTACACTCTGAGATGAAGCATGATTCGGCCGCAGAGGTTGTTGGTTGACTTGATTCCGAGTCAGAGAATAATTCCGACGGGGAGGTCATTGGTTGACTTGATTTCAGGTCGAAGCATAATTCCGACGGGGAGGTCATTGGTTGACTTGATTCCGAGGCGGAGCTTGATTCAGTCGGGGAGGTCGTTGGTTGACTTGATTCCGAGTCGAATTATAATTCCGACGGGGAGGTCGTTTCTTCCCTTTTTGCATCTTGGACGGTTGGTGCTTCCATTTTAGGGATGTGGATGGTCGGTGCAGCTATTTTAGCGACGTGGACGGTCGGTGCTGCCATTTTAGTGATGTGGACGGTCGGTGCTGCCATTTTAGCGACGTGGACAGTCGGTGCTGCCATTTTATTGACATGGATGGTCAGTGCTGCCATTTTAGCAACGTGGACGGTCGGTGCTTGATTTGACTTACTCCGCTTCTTGCGGTGTCAGGGATTGGATTTGACTTGCTCCGCTTTCTGCGGTGTCAGGGTTGAAGTTGATCCGCTTTTTGCGGTGTTGAGATTCTACTTGTTTCCGAGGTGGAGCTTGATTTCGCCAGGGAGTTCGTTGGTTGCCTTGCTGACTTGATGTGATTTAGGTTGACATCAGCATTGTTATACTAGAATATGGTTTCAGGAGTGAATCATCATTTTCCATGAGAGGATTTGGGGATTTTGGTTTTGGTTTGGCATCAGCACCGCTACACTGGAATATAGTACCAGGAGCGAATCATCATTTGCCGTGAGGGGATTTCCCTCATTCCCAGTTTAACGACTTAGGGGTCATCTGTTCCCAGTTTAACGACTTAAAGGTCATCTGTTCCCAGTTTAAAAACTTAGGGGTATATTGTGTCGAAAGTTTAGAATTATAGGGTTGGGGTCGGCATCATCGTTGCTAACGCTGAAGCATAGGTGCCAGGAGCAATTCATCATTTGCCTTTGCCTGTTGGGGAGTGGTGGCTTAGGAGACAGGTTTAGGTCCCCATCACTTAAGACTTTTCAATTTCCTGAGCCGCAAGGGTCCCATATAAGCATTTTCTTCCTACGAGTCGAAAGGATCCCGTAGGTGTATTCTCCTTAGGAGTCGTGGGGACTCCCAAGTGTGTTTTTCCTTCGTGAGTCGTAAGGATCCTACAAAGGTGTTTTCTTACAAGTCGAGAGGATCTCGTAAGTTTGTTCTCCTCATGTATCATGAGAACATATGAGTGAGCCTTCCCAAATGGAGCATAATTCCAAGGGCGGAGATCGGCCGTAGGGCTTGTGATTGTGGTGGTGCATGGGTGTGATGAGAATTATTTTAGCCCGTGGATTGTATACGGTAGTCAGTTCGGGGACCAACCGTAGGGCTTGGAGGATTTTGGGACTTTGTTAGCGTCTGCATCGCTGCACTGGAATATGGTACCAGGAGCGACTCATCATTCGCCATTTGGGGATTTGGATTTTGGTCGGCGTCTGCATAGCTGCACTGGAATATGGTACCAGGAGCGACTCATCATCCGCTATTTGGGGATTTGGATTTTTGTCGGCGTCTGCATAGCTGCACCGGAATATGGTACCAGGAGCGACTTATTATTCGCTATTTGGGGATTTGGATTTTGGTTGACGTCTGCATCACTACACTGGAATATGGTACCAGGAGTGACTCATCATTCGCCGTTGGGAATTTAGGGATTTGGAATTTGGTTGGCGTCTGCATCGCTGCACCCGAATATGGTACCATGAGCGACTCATCATTCGCCATTTGGAGGGTTTTTTTTACCGCGATTGTTTTATCATTTCAGCTTTTCTTATCGCGAAGGTCGCGATTGCCCTATCATTTCGGCCATTTATTCGCGGTTGCCCCATCATTTCGGCTTTATTTTACTCGCTGATTTTTATTGCGAGTTGCTCCATCATTTCGGATTTTTTTAATTTTTCATTTATTTACACATTTTTTTCATCCCCAGTTTAACGACTTAGAGATCGATAGCTCCCAGTTTAACGATGTGGTGGTCAACTGTTCCCAGTTTAATGACGTGGTGGTCGGCTGTTTCCAGTTTAACAATGTGGTGGTCGGCTGTTGGAGCCTGGGCTCAATTCTGTAGGAACCACGGGCTCCTTTGGATTAATTGCATAAGCGAGCTCTTCGTCATCTAGACCGAGCCGGTGTTGGATGGCAACAACCACATCATCGTCCTGGCTATAAGGCGTAGGAGAACTTATTCCTCTGGGCTCCATCATGTAGACCGTATGTGTTGTGTACCCGTCTATCACTTCTTCATTGGCAATGTTGCTCGTTTGGCTCTTAGCTTGTTGTTTTGGTCTGCTCTTTTCATAGAAAGACAGATGTCTGAGAGAATCAGGTTCCCGAAGGGCTTCAGCCTCCGTTTGTATGAAATTGGTGGTCGCTGCTTGACTGTTTGTTAACACACCTTTAGACAGTTCTATCTCTCCTTTCTTGTATTGTTTTTCGACCCAATCTTGAAGGCGAAGCAGTCCTCGATAGCATGACTTATCACTCTGTGATAGGGGCAATATTTTGGGTCGTCGGTCATATTCGTTTCTTGCGGTCTTTTTGATTCTGGCAATTGTAGACCGTTTCTTAGGACGTCTTTGAATATTTTATGGACTTTGTCCCTACTTAAGAAATAGACCTTATCCAGCTTCTCTTTCAGTAGAGATTCTCCTCCTTCTCCGAAAACTGGCTTTCGAGGCTGGTTGGCATTAGGCCCGTCCATCCCTCGCTTATTTCGGTTAGCCAAAATGTTAAAAGATTCAGTGTCGTCGGAATTTCCGGCTTTGCGATTATCGTCCGTTCGGTTTCTCCAGAACCTATTGTTATTTTGGGAATCAGAGGAGGACTCCTACTTTGAGCGATCCAACATCTGAACTTTCCTGGTCAGCTCTTAGAATGTTTTGAGACCCGCGGTGCATAGAAACGGGGCCATCCAATTGTTGAGATTTCCGACAAAGAGGCTGACAGATTAGTCTTGTTCTATCGGCGATTCACATTTAACGGAGAGATTACGCCATCGGGTTATAAAATCTGTGCTGTTTTCGTTGTTATTTAGCTTGGTCCTTATGAGGTCGGAAATGGTGATCTTATCGCTGACACTCATGAACCTTTGACAGAATAGAGATTCCATTTGGACGAAAGTAGTAATGGAGCCATCCGGTGTGCTTGCATACCAGTCGAAAGCGACATCAATTAAGCTATTAACGAACCGGCGGAGGAGAAGTGCATGATTGCCCCCAGTATTCCCGCACGAGGCTTTAAAGTGGGCAATGTGCTGATTCGCATTTCCCGTCCCATCAAATCTTCCGAATTTGGGGATGACATAGCCGCCAGGAAACTCTACCATATCATACAGAGCAGGATACGGTCTCCCACTACTGTTGATATCTTTTTGCTCTTATGCTTCATCTACCAATGTTTTGACTTTGTTGGCAACCCAATCCATGATTTGATCTTGAGTTAGCGGGCTGCTGTCATCGGTAGCCAAGACATTTCCCGAGATGGGATGTGGCCGAATTTTATGCAGCTTGTCCACCTTTGAATTTGAGGGAATAGGCGTCGGCTGCCTTGGGACACCGTTTCTCGGTTCATGTGCAGAGCCCTGCGCTTGATTGGACAGCTGAGAGGCAACTTGGGCTGTGAGCTGCATCACGACATTCGTCAAGTCATCAATTTTGGAGTAAAGTGTGGCCATCTCCTTGTTTTTACTTCTGAGATATTTTCAGATCTTTTGGAGAAGTTGCTGCTCTGCGTTCTTGGTGAAAGGTTCCTAGGCACACTATAGAGGTCTCACAAGGCATCAATCATGCCAATTTCAAATTTTATGGGTGCCGAGAAACCCTAATACGGATCATTGACTAGAAATCTAGGCGAAATATGAAACTAGTTAACACTTTAACTAAAGATAAGAAGCTACAACCTTTGTAGATCCGGTTATCCACTTCCTTAGCTCCACGTAGGCGTCCTCTCGCTGTCCATCTTGAATCCCGAACTCAATCGTTGGCTTCATCGGGAAAAAGGGCGGACTAGGTCGTCGGCTTCGTGCCGAAGATGATCTACGTCGAGGCATCACAAGTTCAAGCTCCGATTTCACAAATTTGTGAAACTTGTGAAGAAAACACCCAAAACAACTTGGCAAGAGGTAGAGGGTGAAGAAATAGGATGTGGGTTCACTTTAGAATTTGATTTCTCACTTTAGAACTCAAGTTGCCATTGATGGCATCAAGCTTTTTCTTTTGAAGATGAAGAAGAAGATGAAGCTAGAATATGATGAGTATTTTTTAAAATGAAAAGTAAATGAATACTTATCATATACTAACTTGGGTAGAGTGTAGAGAATAGACCATGGTTACTTGGATGGGTTAGGGTTAAGCATGAAGACAAGAATGGTTAAGAAGTCAAAGCTTCATGAAACTTCAACTAGAAACAAAAGAAGCCACCGTTCTTATCTAAATCATTTCCAAATAAATAAACAAATAAATAAATGAAAAAGCAAAACCCTAATCATCTCTTAACCATGGTTTAATTCTTTATACTTAACCACATGATCAAGTATCATCAAACATGATACAAATATGTGCACAAAAGTATATCACATATACTTCTTGCACATCAAGTGAGAAAATCCATTTAAAGTGAACCAATACTAGCTAATGCAAAGTAATATATCAAATATATAATTATACATTAAATCATTAAATCAACACTTGATTTAACGATCCGGTCATATCGCATATAACCGACTAGTATCCTATGTATCGGCTTATCAAATCAATCCTTGATTCAATAACTAGGTTATATCGAATATAACCAGTCGATACATTCATCGCGAGAATTGAATACGGTATCATATACACGCATTATTCTCGGTCCTGCACATATCTCATATGCGCTCCTATTTAGTTTCGCTTGAGCCAGGAAACCTCTGTGTAGGACTCTAAAGACTCGTCAATACGCTGGCAGCAGATGATGATCATATCAAGCACCCACAAGCCGCAAGCGGTCTGCTAAACGTAACGGCCACCCGGGTATTGAGCGATCAGAAGATCGACGAGCTAGCCCGCTTACACTCTTGTGAATCCAACCAGTAACACTTACCGTACAGTCCGGTCTGTTCGTCTGATATGTCGCATATCAAGTCTAGGGGTGGTAAACGTCAGACCCCAATAACCGATAAGTCGTGTCGATGTGAGGCTCATAACGGGTCGAGAAACTACTGGTAACACTTACCAGCAAATCTCTGATCAGCCCTGGCCAGGCACTTCCCTGTTACGGCCAATCGAGCACTGCGCGACATCAACCCCCAATACCGGGAGAGACGAAACCCCTCCTATCGCTCATTGCCTCCATGTGACTCGGGACTGTACCCAAAGACCACCGTTTTGCACGCCCTCATGGACGTGGTAAGGTGGAGATCAAAGCACAGTGGGAATCACACAAGACTCTATGACGATCTCGGGTCTACAGACTAACCTGTACAAGTGTCACCTGAGAACTGCCATCTGACGTGAGGTATAATACCATCTGGGAGTTCTCGGCGAGTCCGTCCAGTGTACCCAGTCTCCACTGAGCACCCGTACACTATCTCTGATGTCAAACACCAATGGATATGGGATCATCCATCGCCCATCTCATGGGTCGAGAAGCGTATACGCTAGTCTACTCTGGTATATCGATGCCCCGTCTCGATACACCTACGACTAGGGACCTTGAAGGATGTACTTATGGACTACCATGTCCCCACTAGTATGATCTACATCATAGTCCAGGCAGTCAAGTACACATCCTAAGGGCTTTACCAACATGCAACTATAAGACAGTTTAAAGAGACTAGTATACATGTTAAGATAAAGAGTAACCAGATAGCATACTATCATATCGAGCAAGAAAGTCATCTCTATATATGTCCAAGCATCCAATATAATATACATCATCTGTACAATACTGGCCTCTAGGGCATACATACAACTAACAATCTCCCACTTGCACTAGGGCCAGCTGCTGTAGTATCGCATACCGAGCATCCCGAAGAGTCTCTCAAACTGTATCTGGGGAATGGCCTTCGTGAGTGGATCCGCCGTGTTGTTCTTCGTGTCAACCCTCCTGACCTCGATCTCCCGGCGATCAACTATCTCCCGGATCAGGTGATACCGCCTCAGAATATGCCTGGATCGCTGATGGGACCTGGGTTCCTTGGCCAAAACCACCGCTCCATTGTTATCGCAATACAAAGGTATTGGATGCTCAATGGATGAAACCACTCCAAGTTCAGTAATGAACTTCTTGATCCAGACAGCCTCTTTGGCAGCATCGTTGGCAGCGATGTATTCAGCCTCCATCGTCGAGTCTGCCACGGTTTCCTGCTTGGAACTCTTCCAGCTAACCGCCCCTCCGTAAAGGGTAAAGACAAATCCCGACTGCGACTTAGAGTCGTCCTTATCACTCTGGAAGCTCGAATCGGTAAAGGACTCCACTTGGAGTTCTCCGTTACCATACACCAAGAGCATCTCTTTAGTCCTTCGTAAGTACTTGAGAATTCTCTTCACAGCTGTCCAGTGACTCTCTCCAGGATCAGCTTGATACCTGCTCACTACACTTAGTGAGTATGCAACATCGGGTCTGGTATATAGCATCGGGTCCATGATAGAGCCTACAGCTGAAGCATAGGGTATCCCTTGCATGCGAGCTCTCTCCAAATCAGTCTTGGGAGATATCTCTTTGGAGAGAGTGACTCCAGAGATCGTGGGCAAGTTCCCACGCTTGGATTCTTCCATACTAAACCTCTTTAGTATGGTGTCAATGTACCTGGATTGGGACAATCCCAATATCCTTTTGGATTTATCTCTATAGATCCTGATTCCCAATATGCAGGAGGCATCACCAAGATCTTTCATTGAGAATCTTTGTGATAATAAGAGCTTGACCGATTGCAGCATAGGAATATCATTTCCTATCAAGAGTATGTCGTCCACGTACAATACGAGGAAGACAACCTTACTCTCTGCCACCTTCTTGTAGATACAAGGTTCATCTGGATTTTTGACGAAATCAAACTCTTTGATAACGACGTCAAAGCAGATGTTCCAACTCCGCGATGCTTGCTTTAATCCATAAATGGATTTAAGCAGCTTGCACACCTTCCCGCTGCTCCCACTATCTACGAAGCCCTCTGGCTGAGTCATGTACTCGCACTCTTCTAAATCACCATTTAGAAAGGCGGTCTTAACATCCATTTGCCAGATTTCGTAATCATGATATGCAGCGATGGCAAGCATGATCCGGATGGATTTAAGCATAGCCACTGGAGAAAAGGTTTCGTCATAGTCCACACCTGGTCTTTGACGAAAACCTTTTGCAACAAGTCTAGCTTTGAAAGTCTCCACTTTCCCATCTACACCAATTTTCTTCTTGAAGATCCACTTGCTCCCAATGGGTTTTACCCCTTCAGGAGCAACATCCAAAGTCCATACTTTGTTGGTGTACATGGATTCCATCTCGGACCGCATAGCATCCAGCCATTTCACTGAGTCCCCACTCGTGATGGCCTGCTCGAAGCTAGTTGGGTCATCATCCTCCATGATGCAATCCTCGCTCCCACCATCCATGAGAAAACCGTAGTATCTCTCAGGTGGGCGAGGAACCCTACTAGATCGGCGGAGAGGCTGAGGTTCGTCGGGATCTACTGAATGCTCTGGTTCCACTAAATCTTCTGTTGTGTTTTGTTCAGCTGGAACCTCTTCCAGTTCTACCTCAGAGCCACTATTTTCTTTTGCAAGAAATTCCTTTTCTAAAAAGGTGGCATGTTGAGCAACAAATACTCTTTGTTCCTCACTGTGGTAGAAGATATACCCTCGCGAATGTTTGGAATATCCAACAAATTTACACAAAACAGATCTTGCCTCGAGTTTGTCCGGTTTTTGTCTTTTGACATAGGCCGGGCAACCCCATATCTTTATAAAATTAAGATATGGTCTCTTCCCTTCCCATATCTCATATGGTGTGGTAGGCACAGATTTGGTGGGAACCCTGTTCAGTAGGTATGCTGCTGTTTCCAGTGCATATCCCCAGAAGGAAACAGGTAACTCAGCTACACTCATCATAGAGCGCACCATATCTAATAGGGTGCGGTTTCTCCGCTCCGATACACCGTTGTGCTGTGGTGTATATGGAGGAGTTAGCTGAGAGAGAATCCCATTCTCTTTTAGGAAATCCAGGAATTCAATGCTCAAGTATTCTCCTCCTCGATCAGATCGTAGGATTTTAATACTTTTTCCGGTTTAGTTCTCAACTTCTTGTTTATATTCTCTAAATTTCTCAAAAGCTTCTGATTTGTGTTTCGTCAGGAACACATACCCGAACCTAGAGAGATCGTCAGTGAATGTAATGAAGTACGAAGAACCATCCTTGGCATGTGTAGACATGTGACCGCATACATCACTATGTATAAGCCCCAAGAGTTCGGTAACTCTTTCTCCGTGTCCCGTAAACGGAGTTTTGGTCATCATGCCTTTGAGACATGACTGGCAAGTGTCATAAGATGAAAATTCAAACGGATTTAAATATCCATCCTTATGCAACTTAGCCAGTCGTGTCGCATTGATGTGACCCAGTCTACAATGCCACAAGAAGGATTCGTTCAGTTCTGAACTCTTCTCTTGTGTGTGTTTGTTATGCTCAGAACTGTTGATTGATTTAGAACATAAATGCCATTGCACAACGTGCCTGATCCAACCAACTTTTGGTTACGGAAAATGTTCATAACATTGTCCTGTAATACAAAATTATATCCCTCTTTACTCAACAAAGAAACCGATATAATGTTGCATATCAGGTTCGGCATGTAATAGCATTCGTTCAGAACCAATGTATTACCAGTTGGTAATACAAGGTAATATTCCCCGACAGTCTTAGCTGCAACAATTGCACCATTTCCAACTCTAATGTCTTTATCACCTTCTCCAAGTTCTCTACCTTTCCTAAGCCCATGTAACTGATTACATATATGGGATCCTGACCCGGTATCTAATACCCAGGACGTAGAGCAAATGGAGAAACAGTTCTCTGTAACGAACACACCCGAAGAAAATGCATCAACATGTACTTTCTTCATTCGGGTGGCATGGGAATCCCGGTGTTCCCCTATATCCTGTTCATTCCTACAACTCTTATAAGAAAGAACGGAACCAACGTTCCCCAGCACAGTATAACATGCGGGTTTGGTCAATACATCCATATTATTATCTTCATTAGGGCATGAAATGGTCGCTACCTGGAGAGAGAGAGAAGAAAACACTTTAGCGTATGCTCGTGCAAGATCAGATTGGTTATTATCTTATCTAATCAGGATGGCTCCCACTGGTTTTTATCAAATCTTCCTTCAAACCCTAAAAGGAAAGACTAGCCGGGATTAATTACACACTACAAGTTCGCCAATCTTTCAGCCAGGCCAGTGTCGGTACTTTGAGGGAGGTCCCCCGTGCTTTCGCACGAACCTAATTAATGTAAACCTCGTTTTCCCAGAGGCGTAACCTCGTTGACACCTTTCTAGACACCTACTTGATCGGCTAATTGTAATGTGTAAAACTCTCCCAGGAGTACTCTTACTCGCAGTGGGTATCGGGATCCAACTATCTCATAGAAGGTATGCAATCTCATTGCAAATTTCAACACTTGAAATTCCCGATAATATTTTGCCCCAAGCATCCTATGACCTTGACGGAGGTCAACAAACCACAGGGTGCAAGTCAAGTTCAACCCGTCATTTCTTGATTGAATCAAACCCACCCGCACGACTCTTGACGGAGGTCAACAAGGTCGTACGACTACCCTAATCCAATCTGCATCATATGCATAAGCAGATAAATACTAGTTAGCTACCGCACACTACGCCTTGACGGAGGTCAACAAACGTAGCACGAATACTAAGTAGGATTTATCTGAAATGACGGAGGGCTACGTCAGGTTTTTCTGAAAACCTATTGCGTAAAGAACTTGATATCGTTGTAGAATCAAATGAAGTTTTGAAATGGAGTGATTTTGAGGCTTTTCTAGTTTTGCTAAAGGGGTCACTCCCGGTGAAGGGATCGTCGGCCCTTTCCTCGTCGAATGAGGTGTGGGATATATCATATATATCACTGTGCAAAGCAAAAACTCTTAAAAGCAATCAACAACCAAACCGAGTGTGTAGCATCTGCCAGTTATTGCTAAAGGAGTCACTCCCGGTGAAGGGACCTCGGTCCTTTCCTCATCGAATAAGGTGCGGGATATATCATATATATCACTGTGCAAAGCAAGAACTGTAGCTACCTTTTTTATTTAAAATTTGATTCCACAACATCTTAGGTTTCTTTTCTTTCATTAATCACATTAATGAAGTCCCATCATTTATGTACCTAAACATCACAGATAAATACGACGTACACTTATGCCATCCGCATTCGCCTCGATGTCCCCTCGTGCACCGTTAGGTTAGGTAACTAACGGCAGAGCGGGGCAGGGCTAGTACGGGTGTAAAACATAAGTAACATCTATATAATATATCATATATACTATATACTGTATCCGTCACAGAACATCACATGATCACATCACAGATATCGCAGCAGAAGAAACATATGAAATATTGGATATACTAGGACGTCCGTGTTTTCAATACGAGCCAGTATAAAACACGGATTCCATGGTCGTGATGAATAGCCAATCCCACACCCCTAGACCCCTACGAGAGCGGCAAGCAACCCTACCAATTCTAGGGTTAGGAGACCCGGACTCGACTCCTCGAGTTGGTCTTCCACTGGACCCTAGAACCCGGTTACTTGTGCTACCCTCCTTGGGTCTATCCTAATGCGGAAAAGTAAATAATATACAAAAGGTGACAACTTCCGCTACCTGGAAGTGTCCCAATAAAAGAATATTACATACAAGTTTTTACATGAATGAAAATGAAAAACACTCATCTCACATAAAAACCCCGGCTATTCAAACACGACGATCCAATATAACATATCCAGCAACACATAACATCACATGTCATCAACGTAAGTAAGTATGTATACCCCAATTGTCGTTGACGTATAGCAACGAAACCGGCGATATGAATATACTACACTTACGGTCAAAGAAAAGAAAGTGTGAAACTACAACAGTTGGAATCCGCAACCTCTTTAGACATTACATGCCTAATCAAATGAAATACTTAGACATCACATGCCTAACAGTTATAAACCCCGCATTTTAGTCTCATTATCGAAAACTCTTTTCAATATCAAGTGAAACTAAACCGCTAGATTTATAATATTCATTCAGTTATCTCATAACTGTTTGTGAATTCCAATTATTGTATCACATTCCAGATAAACAGAAAATGTTAAACTTTCCGATCGAACAGTCGAATACCCAAGTTTTCCCGATACAGCTCAACACATGAAATAAGTCTAACAACATTCAGTTCGTGCCTCAGTACCAACGGTCCAGCCGTAGAAGGGTCAAGCCAACGCCTCACATGTGGCACGCCGTACTGCCCCAAACCCGAAGGTTCAAAGGGCAGTTCAAGACGGTAACATAATCGAGTTAAGGTTTGTTGTCTTCTAGAGGGTCCATCGCGTTACTTGCACTACTTAGAACGTCGTTAAACTACGGAAAAATCCAACACTTGGAAATTTCCCGACAGGGGAAAAGTTGGGTATTTATATCCGGTCGAACTTTTTAACAAATTCAAAAATTATCCGGAAAAACACAAAGACGAAATTTGATAATCCGGTCGAAACATCGAAGCTCTAAAACACCCCAGAAAATTCAACTCTTGAATAAATATTAAAAATACCCAGAGAACTCAGCACTGTTAAATAGGAATTACTGTGCAAATTGATAGGGATGACGTCATCAAGCTGCCGCGGAACCGCCGCCTAAGTCAGGCTTCTGCCGCGGTTCCGCCGCAGGTTGCACTGTTCATGAGTTCAATTTTGCGCCGTAATTCTTAGAATTCTCTGCTGAGTTTTCTGCATATTTTTAATTTGGAAAAAACCCATTTTTAAAAAAATGTACAGAGAGCCGTTTTCGGGTTAGGGTTTTGGTTCGATCGGACTTCAAACGTCGTCTGGACTTCGCCTAAGGCTCTAGCTAGGCTCTGATACTAGTGAAAGGTTCTTAGGCACACTATAGAGGTCTCACAAGGCATCAATCATGCCAATTTCAAATTTTATGGGTGTCGAGAAACCCTAATACGGATCATTGACTAGAAATCTAGGCGAAATATGAAACTAGTTAACACTTTAACTAAAGATAAGAAGCTACAACCTTTGTAGATCCGGTTATCCACTTCCTTAGCTCCACGTAGGCGTCCTCTCGCTGTCCATCTTGAATCCCGAACTCAATCGTTGGCTTCGGCTTTGTGCCGAAGATGATCTACGTCGAGGCATCACAAGTTCAAGCTCCGATTTCACAAATTTGTGAAACTTGTGAAGAAAACACCCAAAACAACTTGGCAAGAGGTAGAGGGTGAAGAAATAGGAGGTGGGTTCACTTTAGAATTTGATTTCTCACTTTAGAACTCAAGTTGCCATTGATGGCATCAAGCTTTTTCTTTTGAAGATGAAGAAGAAGATGAAGCTAGAATATGATGAGTATTTTTTAAAATGAAAAGTAAATGAATACTTATCATATACTAACTTGGGTAGAGTGTAGAGAATAGACCATGGTTACTTGGATGGGTTAGGGTTAAGCATGAAGACAAGAATGGTTAAGAAGTCAAAGCTTCATGAAGCTTCAACTAGAAACAAAAGAAGCCACCATTCTTATCTAAATCATTTCCAAATAAATAAACAAATAAATACATGAAAAAGCAAAACCCTAATCATCTCTTAACCATGGTTTAATCCTTTATACTTAACCACATGATCAAGTATCATCAAACATGATACAAATATGTGCACAAAAGTATATCACATATACTTCTTGCACATCAAGTGAGAAAATCCATTTAAAGTGAACCAATACTAGCTAATGCAAAGTAATATATCAAATATATAATTATACATTAAATCATTAAATCAACACTTGATTTAACGATCCGGTCATATCGCATATAACCGACTAGTATCCTATGTATCGGCTTATCAAATCAATCCTTGATTCAATAACTAGGTTATATCGAATATAACCAGTCGATATATTCATCGCGAATTTTTTTACGGTATCACATACACGCATTATTCTCGGTCCTGCACATATCTCATATGCGCTCCTATTTCGTTTCGCTTGAGCCAGGAAACCTCTGTGTAGGACTCTAAAGACTCGTCAATACGCCGGCAGCTGATGATGATCATATCAAGCACCCACAAGCCGCAATCGGTCTGCTAAACGTAACGGCCACCCGGGTATTGAGCGATCAGAAGATCGACGAGCTAGCCCGCTCACACTCCTGTGAATCCAACCAGTAACACTTACCGTACAGTCCGGTCTGTTCGTCTGATATGTCGCATATTAAGTCTAGGGGTGGTAAACGTCAGACCCCAATAACCGATAAGTCGTGTCGATGTGAGGCTCATAACGGGTCGAGAAACTACTGGTAACACTTACCAGCAAATCTCTGATCAGCCCTGGCCAGGGACTTCCCGGTTACGGCCAATCGAGCACTGCACGACATCAACCCCCAATACCGGGAGAGACGAAACCCCTCCTATCGCTCATTGCCTCCATGTGACTCGGGACTGTACCCAAAGACCACCGTTTTGCATGCCCTCATGGACGTGGTAAGGTGGAGATCAAAGCACAGTGGGAATCACACAAGACTCTATGACGATCTCGGGTCTACAGACTAACCTGTACAAGTGTCACCTGAGAACTGCCATCTGACGTGAGGTATAATACCATCTGGGAGTTCTCGGCGAGTCCGTCCAGTGTACCCAGTCTCCACTGAGCACCCGTACACTATCTCTGATGTCAAACACCAATGGATATGGGATCATCCATCGCCCATCTCATGGGTCGAGAAGCGTATACGCTAGTCTACTCTGGTATATCGATGCCCCGTCTCGATACACCTACGACTAGGGACCTTGAAGGATGTACTTATGGACTACCATGTCCCCACTAGTATGATCTACATCATAGTCCAGGCAGTCAAGTACACATCCTAAGGGCTTTACCAACATGCAACTATAAGACAATTTAAAGAGAGTAGTATACATGTTAAGATAAAGAGTAACCTGATAGCATACTATCATATCGAGCAAGAAAGTCATCTCTATATATGTCCAAGCATCCAATATAATATACATCATCTGTACAATACTGGCCTCTAGGGCATACATACAACTAACAATCTCCCACTTGCACTAGGGCCAGCTGCTGTAGTATCGCATACCGAGCATCCCGAAGAGTCTCTCAAACTGTATCTGGGGAATGGCCTTCGTGAGTGGATCCGCCGTGTTGTTCTTCGTGTCAACCCTCCTGACCTCGATCTCCCGGCGATCAACTATCTCCCGGATCAGGTGATACCGCCTCAGAATATGCCTGGATCGCTGATGGGACCTGGGTTCCTTGGCCAAAGCCACCGCTCCATTGTTATCGCAATACAAAGGTATTGGATGCTCAATGGATGGAACCACTCCAAGTTCAGTAATGAACTTCTTGATCCAGACAGTCTCTTTGGCAGCATCGTTGGCAGCGATGTATTCAGCCTCCATCGTCGAGTCTGCCACGGTTTCCTGCTTGGAACTCTTCCAGCTAACCGCCCCTCCGTAAAGGGTAAAGACAAATCCCGACTGCGACTTAGAGTCGTCCTTATCACTCTGGAAGCTCGAATCGGTAAAGGACTCCACTTGGAGTTCTCCGTTACCATACACCAAGAGCATCTCCTTAGTCCTTCGTAAGTACTTGAGAATGCTCTTCACAGCTGTCCAGTGACTCTCTCCAGGATCAGCTTGATACCTGCTCACTACACTTAGTGAGTATGCAACATCGGGTCTGGTACATAGCATCGCGTACATGATAGAGCCTACAGCCGAAGCATAGGGTATCCCTTGCATGCGAGCTCTCTCCAAATCAGTCTTGGGAGACATCTCTTTGGAGAGAGTGACTCCAGAGATCGTGGGCAAGTTCCCACGCTTGGATTCTTCCATACTAAACCTCTTTAGTATGGTGTCAATATACCTGGATTGGGACAATCCCAATATCCTTTTGGATCTATCTCTATAGATCCTGATTCCCAATATGCAGGAGGCATCACCAAGATCTTTCATTGAGAATCTTTGTGATAAGAAGATCTTGACCGATTACAGCATATGAATATCATTTCCTATCAAGAGTATGTCGTCCACGTACAATACGAGGAAGACAACCTTACTCTCTGCCACCTTCTTGTAGATACAAGGTTCATCTGGATTTTTGACGAAATCAAACTCTTTGTTAACGACGTCAAAGTAGATGTTCCAACTCCGCGATGCTTGCTTTAATCCATAAATGGATTTAAGCAGCTTGCACACCTTCCCGCTGCTCCCACTATCTACGAAGCCCTCTGGCTGAGTCATGTACACGCACTCTTCTAAATCACCATTTAGAAAGGCGGTCTTAACATCCATTTGCCAGATTTCGTAATCATGATATGCAGCGATGGCAAGCATGATCCGGATGGATTTAAGCATAGCCACTGGAGAAAAGGTTTCGTCATAGTCCACACCTGGTCTTTGACGAAAACCTTTTGCAACAAGTCTAGCTTTGAAAGTCTCCACTTTCCCATTTACACCAATTTTCTTCTTGAAGATCCACTTGCTCCCAATGGGTTTTACCCCTTCAGGAGCAACATCCAAAGTCCATACTTTGTTGGTGTACATGGATTCCATCTCGGACCGCATAGCATCCAGCCATTTCACTGAGTCCCCACTCGTGATGGCCTGCTCAAAGCTAGTTGGGTCATCATCCTCCATGATACAATCCTCTCTCCCACCATCCATGAGAAAACCGTAGTATCTCTCAGGTGGGCGAGGAACCCTACTAGATCGGCGGAGAGGCTGAGGTTCGTCGGGAGCTACTGAATGCTCTGGTTCCACTAAATCTTCTGTTGTGTTTTGTTCAGCTGGAACCTCTTCCAGTTCTACCTCAGAGCCACTAATTTCTTTTGCAAGAAATTCCTTTTCTAAAAAGGTGGCATGTTGAGCAACAAATACTCTTTGTTCCTCACTGTGGTAGAAGTTATACCCTCGCGAATATTTGGGATATCCAACAAATTTACACAAAACAGATCTTGCCTCGAGTTTGTCCGGTTTTTGTCTTTTGACATAGGCCGGGCAACCCCATATCTTTATAAAATTAAGATATGGTCTCTTCCCTTCCCATATCTCATATGGTGTGGTAGGCATAGATTTGGTGGGAACCCTGTTCAGTAGGTATGCTGCTGTTTCCAGTGCATATCCCCAGAAGGAAACAGGTAACTCAGCTACACTCATCATAGAGCGCACCATATCTAATAGGGTGCGGTTTCTCCGCTCCGATACACCGTTGTGCTGTGGTGTATATGGAGGAGTTAGCTAAGAGAGAATCCCATTCTCTTTTAGGAAATCCAGGAATTCAATGCTCAAGTATTCTCCTCCTCGATCAGATCGTAGGATTTTAATACTTTTTCCGGTTTGGTTCTCAACTTCTTGTTTATATTCTCTAAATTTCTCAAAAGCTTCTGATTTTTGTTTCATCAGGAACACATACCCGAACCTAAAGAGATCGTCAGTGAATGTAATGAAGTACGAAGAACCATCCCTGGCATGTGTAGACATGGGACCGCATACATCACTATGTATAAGTCCCAAGAGTTCGGTAACTCTTTCTCCGTGTCCCGTAAACGGAGTTTTGGTCATCTTGCCTTTGAGACATGACTGGCAAGTGTCATAAGATGAAAATTCAAACGGATTTAAATATCCATCCTTATGCAACTTAGCCAGTCGTGTCGCATTGATGTGACCCAGTCTACAATGCCACAAGAAGGATTCGTTCAGTTTTGAACTCTTCCTCTTGTGTGTGTTTGTTATGCTCAGAACTGTTGATTGATTTAGAACATAAATGCCATTGCACAACGTGCCTGATCCAACCAACTTTTGGTTACGGAAAATGTTCATAACATTGTCCTGTAATACAAAATTATATCCCTCTTTACTCAACAAAGAAACCGATATAATGTTGCATATCAGGTTCGGCATGTAATAGCATTCGTTCAGAACCAATGTATTACCAGTTGGTAATACAAGGTGATATTCCCCGACAGTCTTAGCTGCAACAATTGCACCATTTCCAACTCTAATGTCTTTATCACCTTCTCCAAGTTCTCTACCTTTCCTAAGCCCATGTAACTGATTACATATATGGGATCCTGACCCGGTATCTAATACCCAGGACGTAGAGCAAATGGAGAAACAGTTCTCTGTAACGAACACACCCGAAGAAAATGCATCAACATGTACTTTCTTCATTCGGGTGGCATGGGAATCCTGGTGTTCCCCTATATCCTGTTCATTCCTATAACTCTTATAAGAAAGAACGGAACCAACGTTCCCCAGCACAGCATAACATGCGGGTTTGGTCAATACATCCATATTATTATCTTCATTAGGGCATGAAATGGTCGCTACCTGGAGAGAGAGAGAAGAAAACACTTTAGCGTATGCTCGTGCAAGATCAGATTGGTTATTATCTTATCTAATCAGGATGGCTCCCACTGGTTTTTATCAAATCTTCCTTCAAACCCTAAAAGGAAAGACTAGCCGGGATTAATTACACACTACAAGTTCGCCAATCTTTCAGCCAGGCCAGTGTCGGTACTTTGAGGGAGGTCCCCCGTGCTTTCGCACGAACCTAATTAATGTAAACCTCGTTTTCCCAGAGGCGTAACCTCGTTGACACCTTTCTAGACACCTACTTGATCGGCTAATTGTAATGTGTAAAACTCTCCCAGGAGTAACTCTTACTCGCAGTGGGTATCGGGATCCAACTATCTCATAGAAGGTATGCAATCTCATTGCAAATTTCAACACTTGAAATTCCCGATAATATTTTGCCCCAAGCATCCTATGACCTTGACGGAGGTCAACAAACCACAGGGTGCAAGTCAAGTTCAACCCGTCATTTCTTGATTGAATCAAACCCACCCGCACGACCCTTGACGGAGGTCAACAAGGTCGTACGACTACCCTAATCCAATCTGCATCATATGCATAAGCAGATAAATACTAGTTAGCTACCGCACACTACGCCTTGACGGAGGTCAACAAACGTAGCACGAATATTAAGTAGGATTTATCTGAAATGACGGAGGGCTACGTCAGGTTTTTCTGAAAACCTATTGCGTAAAGAACTTGATATCGTTGTAGAATCAAATGAAGTTTTGAAATGGAGTGATTTTGAGGCTTTTCTAGTTTTGCCAAAGGGGTCACTCCCGGTGAAGGGATCGTCGGCCCTTTCCTCGTCGAATGAGGTGCGGGATATATCATATATATCACTGTGCAAAGCAAAAACTCTTAAAAGCAATCAACAACCAAACCGAGTGTGTAGCATCTGCCAGTTATTGCTAAAGGAGTCACTCCCGATGAAGGGACCTCGGTCCTTTCCTCATCGAATAAGGTGCGGGATATATCATATATATCACTGTGCAAAGCAAGAACTGTAGCTACCTTTTTTATTTAAAATTTGATTCCACAACATCTTAGGTTTCTTTTCTTTCATTAATCACATTAATGAAGTCCCATCATTTATGTACCTAAACATCACAGATAAATACGACGTACACTTATGCCATCCGCATTCGCCTCGATGTCCCCTCGTGCACCGTTAGGTTAGGTAACTAACGGCAGAGCGGGGCAGGGCTAGTACGGGTGTAAAACATAAGTAATGTCTATATAATATATCATATATACTATATACTGTATCCATCACAGAACATCACATGATCACATCACAGATATCGCAGCAGAAGAAACATATGAAATATTGGATATACTAGGATGTCCGTGTTTTCAATACGAGCCAGTATAAAACACGGATTCCATGGTCGTGATGAATAGCCAATCCTACACCCCTAGACCCCTACGAGAGCGGCAAGCAACCCTACCAATTCTAGGGTTAGGAGACCCGGACTCGACTCCTCGAGTTGGTCTCCCACTGGACCCTAGAACCCGGTTACTTGTGCTACCCTCCTTGGGTCTATCCTAATGCGGAAAAGTAAATAATATACAAAAGGTGACAACTTCCGCTACCTGGAAGTGTCCCAATAAAAGAATATTACATACAAGTTTTTACATGAATGAAAATGAAAAACACTCATCTCACATAAAAACCCCGGCTATTCAAACACGACGATCCAATATAACATATCCAGCAACACATAACATCACATGTCATCAACGTAAGTAAGTATGTATACCCCAATTGTCGTTGACGTATAGCAACGAAACCGGCGATATGAATATACTACACTTACGGTCACAGAAAAGAAAGTGTGAAACTACAACAGTTGGAATCCGCAACCTCTTTAGACATTACATGCCTAATCAAATGAAATACTTAGACATCACATGCTTAACAGTTATAAACCCCGCATTTTAGTCTCATTATCGAAAACTCTTTTCAATATCAAGTAAAACTAAACCGCTAGATTTATAATATTCATTCAGTTATCTCATAACTGTTTGTGAATTCCAATTATTGTATCACATTCCAGATAAACAGAAAATGTTAAACTTTCCGATCGGACAGTCGAATACCCAAGTTTTCCCGATACAGCTCAACACATGAAATAAGTCTAACAACATTCAGTTCGTGCCTCAGTACCAACGGTCCAGCCGTAGAAGGGTCAAGCCAACGCCTCACATGTGGCACGCCGTACTGCCCCAAACCCGAAGGTTCAAAGGGCAGTTCAAGACGGTCACATAATCGAGTTAAGGTTTGTTGTCTTCTAGAGGGTCCATCGCGTTACTTGCACTACTTAGAACGTCGTTAAACTACGGAAAAATCCAACACTTGGAAATTTCCCGACAGGGGAAAAGTTGGGTATTTATATCCGGTCGAACTTTTTAACAAATTCAAAAATTATCCGGAAAAACACAAAGACGAAATTTGATAATCCGGTCGAAACATCGAAGATCTAAAACACCCCAGAAAATTCAACTCTTGAATAAATATTAAAAATACCCAGAGAACTCAGCACTGTTAAATAGGAATTACTGTGCAAATTGATAGGGATGACGTCATCAAGCTGCCGCGGAACCGTCGCCTAAGTCAGGCTTCTGCCGCGGTTCCGCCGCAGGTTGCACTGTTCATGAGTTCAATTTTGCGCCTTAATTCTTAGAATTCCCTGCTGAGTTTTCTGCATATTTTTAATTTGGAAAAAACCCATTTTTTAAAAAATGTACAGAGAGCCGTTTTCGGGTTAGGGTTTTGGTTCGATCGGACTTCAAACGTCGTCTGGACTTCGCCTAAGGCTCTAGCTAGGCTCTGATACCAGTAAAAGGTTCCTAGGCACACTATATAGGTCTCACAAGGCATCAATCATGCCAATTTCAAATTTTATGGGTGCCGAGAAACCCTAATACGGATCATTGACTAGAAATCTAGGCGAAATATGAAACTAGTTAACACTTTAACTAAAGATAAGAAGCTACAACCTTTGTAGATCCGGTTATCCACTTCCTTAGCTCCACGTAGGCGTCCTCTCGCTGTCCATCTTGAATCCCGAACTCAATCGTTGGCTTCATCGGGAAAAAGGGCGGACTAGGTCGTCGGCTTCGTGCCGAAGATGATCTACGTCGAGGCATCATAAGTTCAAGCTCCGATTTCACAAATTTGTGAAACTTGTGAAGAAAACACCCAAAACAACTTGGCAAGAGGTAGAGGGTGAAGAAATAGGAGGTGGGTTCACTTTAGAATTTGATTTCTCACTTTAGAACTCAAGTTGCCATTGATGGCATCAAGCTTTTTCTTTTGAAGATGAAGAAGAAGATGAAGCTAGAATATGATGCGTATTTTTTAAATTGAAAAGTAAATGAATACTTATCATATACTAACTTGGGTAGAGTGTAGAGAATATACCATGGTTACTTGGATGGGTTAGGGTTAAGCATGAAGACAAGAATGGTTAAGAAGTCAAAGCTTCATGAAGCTTCAACTAGAAACAAAAGAAGCCACCATTCTTATCTAAATCATTTCCAAATAAATAAACAAATAAATACATGAAAAAGCAAAACCCTAATCATCTCTTAACCATGGTTTAATCCTTTATACTTAACCACATGATCAAGTATCATCAAACATGATACAAATATGTGCACAAAAGTATATCACATATACTTCTTGCACATCAAGTAAGAAAATCCATTTAAAGTGAACCAATACTAGCTAATGCAAAGTAATATATCAAATATATAATTATACATTAAATCATTAAATCAACACTTGATTTAACGATCCGGTCATATCGCATATAACCGACTAGTATCCTATGTATCGGCTTATCAAATCAATCCTTGATTCAATAACTAGGTTATATCGAATATAACCAGTCGATACATTCATCGCGAGAATTGAATACGGTATCACATACACGCATTATTCTCGGTCCTGCACATATCTCATATGCGCTCCTATTTCGTTTCGCTTGAGCCAGGAAACCTCTGTGTAGGACTCTAAAGACTCGTCAATACGCCGACAACATATGATGATCATATCAAGCACCCACAAGCCGCAAGCGGTCTGCTAAACGTAACGGCCACCCGGGTATTGAGCGATCAGAAGATCGACGAGCTAGCCCGCTCACACTCCTGTGAATCCAACCAGTAACACTTACCGTACAGTCCGGTCTGTTCGTCTGATATGTCGCATATCAAGTCTAGGGGTGGTAAACGTCAGACCCCAATAACCGATAAGTCGTGTCGATGTGAGGCTCATAACGGGTCGAGAAACTACTGGTAACACTTACCATCAAATCTCTGATCAGCCCTGGCCAGGGACTTCCCTGTTACGGCCAATCGAGCACTGCGCGACATCAACCCCCAATACCGGGAGAGACGAAACCCCTCCTATCGCTCATTGCCTCCATGTGACTCGGGACTGTACCCAAAGACCACCGTTTTGCACGCCCTCATGGACGTGGTAAGGTGGAGATCAAAGCACAGTGGGAATCACACAAGACTCTATGACGATCTCGGGTCTACAGACTAACCTGTACAAGTGTCACCTGAGAACTGCCATCTGACGTGAGATATAATACCATCTGGGAGTTCTCGGCGAGTCCGTCCAGTGTACCCAGTCTCCACTGAGCACCCGTACACTATCTCTGATGTCAAACACCAATGGATATGGGATCATCCATCGCCCATCTCATGGGTCGAGAAGCGTATACGCTAGTCTACTCTGGTATATCGATGCCCCGTCTCGATACACCTACGACTAGGGACCTTGAAGGATGTACTTATGGACTACCATGTCCCCACTAGTATGATCTACATCATAGTCCAGGCAGTCAAGTACACATCCTAAGGGCTTTACTAACATGCAACTATAAGACAGTTTAAAGAGACTAGTATAAATGTTAAGATAAAGAGTAACCAGATAGCATACTATCATATCGAGCAAGAAAGTCATCTCTATATATGTCCAAGCTTCCAATATAATATACATCATCTGTACAATACTGGCCTCTAGGGCATACATACAACTAACACTTGGGACAGAAGATTGGCTCCTCTTCGCTTTCCGAGCCTGACTCCTCATGAACCGGGGGATCTCTCTGCTTATCAGCCTCACTGGAAGGGTTTTCTTTACCTTCCAGATGAAGCTGGTATTGGGAAGTGGCAGCCACATTCATCCCAGATTGGATTTGAGATGTGGTGGCCCTATCCTTGTTCTTGCTGAGTGTGCTCACCATGTAGACAGTGTGGACCACATATCTAGCCATCTTTTTATCCTTGGCGGGATAACCCTGTTCTTGGAACCTCATGAAGTTCAGCCTAGCATGAGCCCTAGCCCTTTTGTTAGCTATATCTAATCTTTTTCTGTCTTAGTTTCTCAATTTTGAGGGCTTGACGGGCATCCGTTATCCAGGAAGCCATCGTGAGTCGATTGACGGGAAACTTAGAGAAGATACCCGATTGAGCAGTTGTCAGGGGCACTGCTAGAGCTTGCCCGAGATGCCTTATTGCTTTGTTGGTGTTGATGGCCTTGCCCCCAGCTGGAGCAATGGAGAGTCATTCAAACACTGACTTGTGTTTGGGTAGTGGTGCCCTCGAGAGCACTACATTTGGCCTCCTGCCTTTCGAGACCGGTCTGTCTGTTACTGGATCTTGAAGAGCTGGGATAGCGTTAGCTGGAACGAATAGAATAGAGCCAAATGGTAGCAGCGGCTCCTCCCACTGTCGCCCGAGACTGGCCGGGAGGATCGTCCTGGCGTCCATCTTCATCGTGTAGGAGATGGGAGCTGTGTTGAGAGCTGAGCTTGTCCTTGGAGACATTTTTGCTGCGTCCGAAGATTGCAATTGAAAACCGTTAACCTGCACAAAGAAGCATAATTTCAGTATAGGCAATCAATGTATATGTTGATTGAGTTTGCATGAACGTTTAACCCGGAATATGGGAGGAAAGATAGGTCCCACCAGGTGTGCCATAATTTGTAGGGAGTTTTTCGTCACCCCATCAAGATGGGAATACGCGTCACTTGTCAGGCGCATTACAGATTCCTCCTAGCTAGGGTAGGCTGGGGTTTATTAATTGTGGGGATCCAAATCTCCAGCAGCCGCGGACTAAGCCGCCGTTAATTATCTCTCGCCTTTGGAGCGAAGGAACCTCCTATTGACGGGTTAAACTGGTCATGCGAACTCAATGTGCAGTGTGTGTATGTGTGTATTGAGGGGTTTTGGATATATCGGGGGCCTTGCCGAGTTTACGGGGAAAGTGTTATGGAGTGTGTATGTGTGTGTAAAGAGGGAAAATAGCGTCCGAAGGACGCGTGGGTGCCAGCGCCTTATGTGCCCAGCACGCGGGCGCTGGGCGCCGGACGCCAGCGCCTCACATGCTTAGCACGCGGGCGCTGGGCGTCAGCGGGAAAAAGGGGCTTAGCCCCTATACTGGGAGTTGTACTCCCAATTGACTTTTAGAGTTAAACTCCTGAAAAAGAGGACAAAGGAGCTTAGCCCCTGCACTGGGAGTTGTACTCCCAGAAAGAAAGATTTATTATATATATATATATATATATTCTGAAGTTAAACTCCTAAGATATTTTCGAAGATGATGAAAGGGGACCCTTTTCTTCTCCCTTGAGCCCTGGGTTTTCTCTTGAGCCTTGGATCTTCCTAAAGTGAGATTTTTGGGGATGGGTCTTCTTCTTCCTCCTCTCTATTGGCTGGGTCTTGGAGAAAGGAGGGTGGGATTTAAAAATCTCCCGTTTTGGAGATTTGATGGAAGATCCGCATTCCCCTTCAAGGGCTTTGTAGTGAAAAACTATTTTTTTTTGGAAAAGGAAGAGTGAAACTCTTAATTTAATTCAAAAAAAAGGGAGAAGGTTTAGAACATTGAGGAAGGAGAAGGAGACACAAAAACCCTAGCTTTTGAGGGAATGAATTATTTTTCTTATTTCATTATCATGTTGCCTTATATAGGCTTACAAATTTACATATAGCCCCTTGGGCTTTACAAAATGACATTTTTGCCCATCACATGCCTCATGTGCTCATTTCTTTTGCACATGAGCCACGGGCTTTACAAAAATTTGGCTTTATGCCAATTTTTCTTACATTTATTCATAAAAATTACATCAAAAATTATTTATTACATAATTTTCATTTTGGCATGGGAGAGGCTGGCCGCGGGGCTCGACTTAGGCATGGGCCCACTTGATCTGGGCTTGGGCCCGTTTACTTGGGGTTGACTTTGACTTGGTCAACCGGGGTGTAATTTTTGACCCCAACAGGAACCTATGGTCAAAGTGTGAACAACGCATCGAAGAATCCCCCGCCATGGGTATGTCCATCGGGACTCTTGATCCTCAAACGACTGTGTCCTAATTCATGACATTCTTCAAGCCAACCACCTTCCAGGGTTTGATCGATAAACTGGCCCAAATGGACTAGATGGGCCACGGGCCTTCCTTTTCAAATAAGGACCCTCGAAATGCCAAGGGTAAAGGGAAAGCGGCCTTCGTCGCCAACACTCAACAACAACCGAGCGACCCCAAACCGGAAGCTCGCCAAAACAACGCACGCCCACGTCTATCCCTGGAAGAAAGGCTAGGACGTGCTTACTCGTTTCTCCGTGATAAGACGAGGAGACTATTTGATTTGGCAATGCATAATAAACTCATCGCATTGCCAGACCTACGGCGTCCACCGCAACCCGGCGACGTCAACAACCCTAACTACTGCTCCTATCACAAAATGGTGAGCCACCCAATTAAAAATTGCTACGTCTTAAAGAACTGGGTTGAGGACCAGTATCAACAGGGGAAGTTTGCGCTATCTGAGAACTGGAGGGTGAACCCACTACAAAAGCACACTCCCAAAAAAGTGGATGCACCAGGGGCATCATGCTCGCTCGTGGAAGAAACTCCATGGGAAGTCGTTCTTTCAGCAAAAACCAAAAGAATGCTGAAAGATCTACAGGCATGTTCGGTAGTCAGGTGGAAAAGCCCACTTGAATCAGAAATCATTGATGGGATGCTGAAATCGCGTCCCGTACCGAAGATTGTTGACAAAGGGCAAAATCCCCAAGTCAAGCCTTCAAAGTCTTCGAAGAAAAAGAAGAAGACCAAGAAACCTGTGCAGCTTGCCGAGTATGACAACAAGCGCACAGACCTACAAAAGTACATTGACGCGCTGGAGGAGTACAACCAGAAGGCGCGGAAACCGATCATGCTCGAAGAGTTCCTCAAGCATATTCTTGAGAACGAAGATAGTGACAACGATGAGGAAAATGACTCATCAGAAGAAACAGAAGACTAAGTAGCAAGTTGACACATGGTCTCCCATTCATTGTTTAATGACGAAGACACTCCCTCAGCGTCAGAAAACAACGCAGAGGAACTGGGGGCAGAGTCGGTGCTAAAATCCCCGGAACTGCGAGAAGACACGATCGATAGGCTGTTACACGAAGCCTTTCGAAAAAGCAAAGCTGACCGAGAACGCGAAACAGCCATATACGAAAAGGCTAAGCGTCAGCATCATGATGGAGAAGCTGCGGCAAGGAGAAGTCGTAAAGTACTTTAAAGCACACATGCCACAAATAAGAGCCGGATCAAGATAGAGAAGCGGTTTGCCAAAGTCCTGTCCATGGGAATGAAGCTGCCACCTTTCGTAAGAAACGCTCTCGGGGTCATATGCCTCGACGGAGAGGATTCACATCCAAACTACTGCCTATATCATCGGAGGATTACCCACCCCACCGAGGAATGCAGTGCCTTCAAAAAGTGGTGGCAAGGATACGTTGCCCATCAAAAACACTTCAAGAGGATGAAGCGCGAAACTCGTTGACAGCAAAAATGCGATAGATGCGCGTGAAAAAAATGGCTGGCAACTGTCATATGATTGATACCAGTCTGGAAAGGGAAAAGCCCCAAGTTCTTACTTTCGGGAGCGATTATGAGGATGAAATACCCCTCAGCCCTCTCTTCAAAAACTCGGCCTCCGAAAAAGAAGAGGAGGAGAAGAACTACGAGAATATTCAGCTGCGTAAGCGCACACTTCCCGAGAAGAACTTTGGACCTACAAACAATGGTTCGAGCAAAAAGACAAAGGGAAAGAAAAAATCCCTGAGGAAATAGTCCTCGACGGTGGAGTTTTTAAAAAGCTCACAGTGAGGGACCCGCTTAAGAAAAATAAGGTAAATTACAACGTCATGACATATTTGAGGAAAATACCCATACAACTGAGCATATTGGATGCTCTCCTCTTATCCAAAGAAGCACAAGAGTCTCTGATCAAGGCATTACAAGAGCCTGATCAGTTCCAAGTTTTCCTCGCAGATGAGAAGATGAAGGATGAATCGGTGGAAGTTCACGTGGCTGACATTACATTTAGCGATGAAGACATCCTCCTTGGTATGTGCAAGCATAACCGCCCGTTATATGTCACCGGGTACTGCCACGACATTAAGATAGGGAAAATCCTTATCGACAACGGATCCTCCGTCAACCTTCTCAACACGAAAGTGCTAAAGGAGATTTGCATGAACGTTCAGCACATAGCCCGAGACAAAATTACCATCTCCGGGTTCGACTCACAGCCGTCACGGACGCTCGGGTCCGTAATAATGATGTTACACTTCGGGTTACTTATCACGGACATCAAATTTCATGTCATTGATGCCAAGACTTGCTATAACGCTTTGTTCGGCAGGCCCTGGCTGCATGAGTATAATGTCATCCCTTCTACACAACATCAGTGTATGAAGTATTTCAAGGATAGTTTGGAATGCACTGTCACAGGGGAGCTAAATTTGTTCTCCGTAAACGAGGTTCGGAAATAAGAAGATGCAAAGTACTTCCTACTAGAATTCGAAGATACAGAAAGGTGTCATAAGCCGGAGGATAAATAGAAGTCTGTCGCTACCATCCCAATCTTTGGGAGCGATACCGAGGAAGATGAAGAAATAGTCTACTCGGGGCAACCCTAAGACAATAGGCCTGGACCATCTACCCCTATTCTAGTCTTTGGCAGCGACTCTGAGGATGAGGACAACGCAGTGTTCTCAATCCGCCCTTCAGTGCAAACCCTCGACGAGGCATATTAGAGTCTGCAAATCACAATGGCTCCACCTCGGCAATACAAGGAACTTGATGCGCTCCATACATATAGCGTACAATAACTACATATTTTCTACGTCCCTCCCAGGCGAAGAGGTGAAAAGGCGATCTTCTTCCACCAATTGATGGAGATCAAAGTAGAAAAATAAATCTGGTATGGTGCCGATTTTGCGCTCGACAGGTTTCAACCGATCCGTCTGCCAAGATACTATGCGGAGGGATTGAAAAGGCTGTTAAAACGCTAAGGTGTACCCCTCGAACAAGCCCAATTCTACAAAATGATTTAGGATATTCTCGGAACTCAACGAAAGATGACCAACGGGAAGATAGAGACAACGGGGCTCGGATACGTTCGGTCCAAGAAACGGGAGCAGTTCCACTGCTGCCGCGTCATAAATAGCTCAGCGAAGAGGAAAACAGTCTTCCAAATGGACGTGACGTTGAAACAGAGAAAAATCCCACTCTAAGAACGTTAATCCCGTCGCTCGAAGAACAAATAGGCAAGCTAATAAAGAAGCTTGTCAAACGAGCCGAGACAATCACAGCCGCGAAATGGCCATTTATGAAAAGGCCAGGACGCAGCGCCTCAATCAGCAATCTGCAGAGAAAGAAGACTACAATGCTCTTTATCCCTAGCCCGCTGTATGTCCTCACAAAAAGGAAAAATCCCGAATTAGAGGCAAAAACAGGACAAAGAGCGCAAACAACATTCGCAAACGATAAGGCAGATCTAAGAAGCCGTGCTATTAAGAAAAACTCAGTTGGAACCTGTCCTTTATAAAGAAGATGGGTCGAGAATACTCCTTCCCCCAAGACAAGATAGGGAAAATATTCAACCTTGTCATGAAGCAACAAGTGATGATGCTTCCGGAGTCTCGGCACCCCAAACAAATAAACGAGGTCCATCACCCGGATTATTGCTCCTACCACCTTGCCATAGGTCATCCCCTTAAAGAATGCTTCACCTTCAAAGATTGGGTCAAATACCAGTATCAACAAAGCAGCTTCGCTTTATCCGACAACTGGAGGATAAACCCGCCGCAAAAGCATGAGCCAAAGAGGACATATACCGTGAGGACAGGACCAACTCAACGTTAAGAATGTAAGCGAACTCATACCTGCCATATGATAACACTCTCAAACGAGAGAGGGCATGAGACTGTGGATGACCTCCACATGTGCTTCGCAAATGAAGATGAGGATGGGGTGATCTCCGAGTTTCCATCGGCACCAAAGGAGATGGAAAATGGGATACATACCACGACGGACAACCTAAGAAAAATTGACTTAGAGACGGAAGACGATCCGAGGCCAACGTTTGTCAGTGAGCTACTATATGAAAAACAAATAGCCACGTTAAAAGACGTGCTCATGCAATATAAAGACTGTTTCACATAGAACTATTCTAAGATATCAGGTCTAGAAACAAAGGTGGCAGTACATAAACTGGCCATATCACTGGACATAAAGCCAGTCAAACAGGCGCCAAGAAGAATGCGGCTCGAACTTGAGATGAGTATAAATGCTGAACTCAAGAAACTAATTGATTTCGATTTCATCCAAGAAGTTCAATATCCTGACTGGATCGCCAACATCGTTCCGGTGGTGAAGAAAAATGGGATGGTGCTGTTAGTGTATATGCCCTAGAGGCCATTACTGTATCATACTAGATTATATATTGCTTGATGGAAGCTTGGGATATTCATAGTTGTATAGACAATCTTGCTCAAAATGGTAGTATGCTACTTGGTTTGTTTCTACTTCAATATGTGCATGTGTTTCTTTTAGCATATCGCTTATACATATTAGTAGAGCCCTTAGGATCTTTGCTTGATTACCAGCGTTGTGATAGCAGTCATACTTGTGGGGGTTGGGTAATCTATAAGCACATCCTTATACAGGTCCCTAGTCGTAGGACTATCAAGACAGGGCATCGATACTCCGGAGTAGACTAGCGCATACGCTTCTCATCCCAGCACGGGAGGTGGTCTATCCCACAGTCATCAGTACGTCGTACTGGAGATAGTATGCGGGTGCTCGTTAGGTTACGAGTACACTGGATAGGACTCGTCGGGAACTGATGGTTGGTATTATACCTATCGTCAGTTATCAGTTCCCAGGTGACATGAGTACAGCTTAGTCCGCTGACTTGACACTGTCACTTCGCCTCGAGTGTGTTCCCACTGTACTTAGATTACTACCCTACCACGGCTCAAAGGAGTCGTGCAAACAGGTAGTAGATGGGTGCAGTCCCGAAGCACTCGGAGGCAGTGACGGTTAGACAGGATTCGTCTCTCCCGGTATTGGGGGTTGACATCGCGCTGTGTCTAGGAGAGCCATTACACGAGTAGTCCCTGGCCAGGGCAAGCGAGATATACTGGTAGGTTTCCAGTGTTATCTCAGGGTGTTTTAGGCTACACTCCGACACGACTTGTACCGCTATTAGGGGACTGACGTTCGCCACCCCCTAGGCCCGCCATGCGATGTATCAGACGAACAGACCGGACTGTACGGAGATTGTCACATACATGCTCAGTAGGAGTTCGGATGGGTTTACCTCATCGGCCTTCTTATCGACATCTACCTGGGGACCGTTACGTACAGCTAGTGCCGCTTGCGGTCTGTGGTTAAACCCACTGCCAGCGTAGTGTCAAGTCTTTAGAGTCCCACACAGAGAGTTTCCCTACACTGAGCGAAACGTGTAGAGGCCGTATGGTTTTACGGCAGGGCTACGATCACTTACGTGCACTTGCGTGCGTATGTTGTTCGGGCAGGCAATACCAGTGGGCTTTGGTTTAAGCCGGATCCTAGTATTGCACGGATGGATTTGTTTTGTCATATGTGCATTCGCATTCTACGGAATGCGGATGCGGGTGTGTATGCACAGTTTTGCGGAGCGATGAAGGAGGATGTGCCTCATTAGGGTTTTGGCTGTTGGTTCGGCCAAAACCGTTATGTGGCAGGCTCATTAGGGTTTTGGCAATTCGTTCGGTCAAAACCATTATGAGCCGGAGACATTCTTTACTAATCCTTTTAGTGATAATTTTTTGATGGCTAATTGCGTTGACCATTTGACCACCATGACCTCTCTTGACTTTGTTGACCCATTGACCGGAGTTGACCATTGACCTTCATGAGAGGTCTACACTCTTCTTTGGATTTTCTTTTTCTTTTTGATTATGAAAATGGTCAATTCAATGTAGCATCAACTTTATCATGATAGGATTTGTAATGATGTTGTTTTACTATTATTGCAACCATGGTGCCTTTTTTCTTTTATGATGATATTCATTTTCTCATTCTCATTCTCTCTCTTAGAAAAGAAAAAGAGAAAGAGCTCCATGGTTGCAAAACTCTCCTTCATCTTCCTCCTCTTGAAATCATCCTTTGATCTCATGTGTTGAGCGAAAAAGGATCCCACTTGACAAAACCATCCCTCTACTACTTCTACACAACCTAGGACAACAAGACTAGCGATCTTGTTGCCCTAGTTGCCTCGGCTCGAGGTGGAGCTCGGTGTACATCTCTCGGGTGAATCGTCTTCGACTCAAGGAGGCCGCGGAGGTGACCAAGATCCGGATCGACCCTCGAAGCGTGGATGGACGAGCCGGACAGCGGAGAGAAGACCCGAAGGACCGGTATCGCGAGGTATAATTTCTACGGCATAGTAGTTAACGACTCTAGTAGTTTGCTAGTTTCTAGTTTAGCAAAGATCCGGCTTTTAAGTCCATGTTGCCTTGCGCCAAAAATTTGTTTTTCGCCGTTTCTGCCTCCCCGTAAGAACCGGGGTGAGCAACGTGGACTTACAGTGGTATCAAAGCCTAGCTAAACATAAACTAGTAAGTTAGCAAAGTGTTTAGAATATCGATCGGAAAAAAGTCGCAAAACACGCCCGGAAAAATTCAACTTTTTGTCGATTTTTTATACTGTTCAAAAAGTAATTTGACATATATGAAAAATCGTCTCAGGGTTTTTATAGAACACACATAAAAACTGAGTCGCTGACTCGGCCAACTCACCGCGGAACCGCGGCTGAGTTGACTCGGCCGTGACTCCGTTTTGCTGCAGTGTTCTTAGCTTGCTGTTTTGGGACTTTTAATACATGTTTTTTTCTACCCAGATTTTCCAGAGAGCAAATTTACTTTTGGGGTGGTTAAAAATCCGTATTTTGATCGATATTCCGTAGACTTTGGCTAATGGATATTATCTGTGATGTGATATATATATTGAACGTCTGCTAATCGCTATACGTCGATTAGTGGGGGTTATACATATCTGTGATCTGTAATGTTGATGGCTTGTGTATATGAACTCGGTGGATTGTCGCGGATGAATAGCCGGGGTGGATGTGAGATGAGAGTTTCTTTTTCTTTCATTCATGTAAAATTTGTAAATTGATGTAATATTATTTGTATGGCCGCACAACCGGGTCGGGGTTGTAGCCGTCATTGTATAATTCTTTTTACTGTTTTTGCTCCTAGGATAGACCTAAGGTGGGGTGCACAAACTACCGGGTATCTCGAAGTGCCGAGTAGCCTACTCACGGGTTGAGGGAGGTTGCTTCGCTTTGGGTACTTGGCGGATAGTTTGCCGCACCCGTAGGGGTCTAGGGTGGGGATTGGCTATTCATCACGACCGTGTAATCCGCTTTTCATTGCAGGCTCGAACGAATCGCAGATTCCTAGTATATCCAAAGTGTTCATCTGTGATCTGGATTGGCTATCATTGCTATATATCTATATATGATATCTATTTAGGTGTTGCTTATGTTTTGCATATGTGCTAGTCCAGCCCCCGCTCTGTCGTTAGTTAAGTAACCTAACGGGTGATGACGGGGCCCCGTGGCGAATGCGGATGGCATAAGCGTACGCCATATTTTGGTTGTTTTCTGCAATGGTAGGATTAAAATGATGGGACACATTGGAATTAATGCAAGAAAATAAACCAAGTAAAAGTCGTTGGAACACTTTCAAAACCACTCGGTTCTTTTCAAAAAACCAGCTTTTTAAACGCGGAGCTTGAACCACTCCTTTTAAAAGCTATCTTGTTCCATCGATTATATCAAGTTCACTACGTTCACGGTTTCGCCAAAACCATTCGTAGCCCTCCGTCATTTCGTATGAATATTCAATAGTATTCAAGCTATGTTTGTTGACCTTCGTCAAGGCATAGTGATTGGTAGCTGTTGGGTATTCATATGTAGCATAGATAGATACGTTGGTTTGGGACAGTCGTATTACCTTGTTGACCTTCGTCAGGGTATGTACGGGTGGGTTCAAATTAATCTGGACAATGACGGATAGAACTTGACATATGACTTATGATTTGTTGACCTTTGTCAAGGTCATAAGAGCATGGGGCAAAAATCCACATCGGGAGTTTCAAAAGTACTGAAACTTTCTAGTGTTGCATACCATTTGGAGTGTGATGATTCTGGTAGGATTCCTTCAGTTTTGTCACGCGATGATATTTGGATCCCGATCCTACTGTGAGTATATGCTACTCCTCGGGAACTTTCTCACTTAACGATCAATGCTATAAACCTAGTAGGTGTCTAGAAAGGTGTTAGCGGGGCTACGCCCCCAGGGAAAAGAGGTTCTTAAATTATGGAACTTCACGAAAGCATTGGAAAACCTCCCTCGAAGTACCGACACTAGCCTGACTGAACGGTTAAGCAAGTATTGTACGGTGAGAAAGATCCCGACTAATTCTTTCTTTATGGTTCGAGGAGGGATTTGAGAGACAGTGGGAGCCATCCTGTTTAGATAAATTAAAAACCAATCTAAACTTGCAAGAGCATCATGCTGAGTGTTTTCTTCTCTCTCTCTTAATTGCAGCGACCCAGTGACCGCACCTAGGTTACATCTAGATAATAAAATGACTGAATCTGACTGTTATGACTGGCAAAGGTCTGTCCAGATGTCCATTGCCCATGACAAGCTGGGACACCTCTTGACTGATCCAACCCCTACAGTCTCAGGTCCAGTTTCCCCTGTCACGAATATTCGTATCCGCGAGACATCGGAAGAAGACTGTGCAAAAGCCAAGTGCCTCGTGTTAGCCTCAGTTGATGGTGTAAACCAGAGGCAGCACGAGAAGATGGACTCAGTTTCTATCTTCCTCCATAACAAAGATTTATATGGAGAGCAATCTCGTATCGCAAGATATGAGACCTCGAACGAATTGCTTCCAACGAGGTTGGCTATCGGGTCATCTGTAGGGGGCAACGTCCTTACAGAGACCAGCTCTTTTGAGCTCTCGGACCAGAAGACCACGTTGAAGAACGGGTCAGATGCTGACTTAGTTCAACAGTCTCTACCTACTACCCTGAAGGAATCCAGGGAAGTAGAAAGAAAAGGGAAGGGCAGAAGTTTCGGGACTGGATGTAGTAAAAGAGGGATGTTCCTATTGTTACAGGAATGAACATTGGCAGAAGGATTGCAGGGCTAGTATAGCCAGTAGCCAGAATTCGAAGCATGTTGTGGCTTCGGCTTCGGGTGTGTTTGTAATAGAGAACTGTATGTCAGTTAACCCTACTTCCTGGGTATTGGATACCGGATCAGGATCTCACATCTGTAATTCGTTACGGTCTCTGAGAAACCGTAGGGTTATCAGGAAAGGTGATATGACTCTCAGGGTTGCTACCGGAATGAGCATGTATGCTGAATCCTTAGGGGAATATCATCTAGGACTGACAACTGGGCAGATATTGATTCTGCGTAACTGTTTTTATGTATCAGGTGCGACTTGTAATATCTTATCTGTATCCTTACTTTCTAAGGAAGGATATGATTTTACTTTTGTAAGCGATGTGGTTAACATCCACCTAAATCAAGTTCTGATCGGGTCAGGTACATTACAAAACGGGATATACGTATTGAATCAAGCTCAGATCTTCAGTGTCCAGAACACACTTAAAAGAAAGTCTACGGAAACAAATCAGGCTTTCTTATGGCATTGTAGACTGGGTCACATTAATGAGACACGGTTGACAAAGTTACATAAAGAGGGATACTTGAATCCGTTCAAGTATCAGTCTTATGCCACTTGTGAATCTTGTCTCATGGGAAAGATGACAAAAACCCCGTTCACTGGACACGGAGAAAGAGCAAGCGAGCTCTTGTGATTCATACACAGTGATGTGTGTGGTCCAATGTCTACACATGCATGAAGTGGTTATTCATACTTCATTACTTACACAGATGATTTCTCTAGGTATGGGCATGTATTCTTGATGAAGCACAAATCTGAGGACTTTGAGAAATTTCAGGAATACAAGAATGAAGTTGAAAAACAAACAGGCAAAAGTATTAAGACACTAAGATCTGATCGAGGTGGTGAATACTTGAGTGCCGAGTTTCTGGGCTTCTTAAAAGAGAATGGAATTCTCTCTCAGCTTACTCCACCATACACACCACAACACAACGGTGTATCGGAAAGGCGGAATCGAACCCTATTGGATATGGTTCGTTCCATGATGAGTAAGGCTGAGTTGCCGCGATCTTTCTGGGGTTATGCACTAGAAACAGCTGTATATCTCTTGAACAAGGCTCCAACCAAGACTGTGCCTACCACCCCATATCAGATGTGGAGTGGGAAGAAACCCTGTCTTAAGTACTTTAAGACATGGGGATATCCAACTTTTTAAAAAAGCAGCATGCGGACAAGCTCGAGGCACGCTCAGTACTGTGTAAGTTTGTGGGATACCCAAAGAACTCCAGGGGGTATCTTTTCTATTCCGCAGAGGAACAAAAGGTTTTTGTTTCTCAGCATGCCCACTTCTTGAAAACTGAAATTTTAGAAAATCAGATAAGTAGGAGCGCAATAGAACTGGAAGAAATTCCAGAGCCACAAGCTATTATTGAAAGCTTGAAGGAACCAGAAGTTTCAAGAGAACAGGACATCCCAGCGCCAATCCGCAGGAGTAGTAGGCAGTCTCTTCCGCCCGAGAGATACTACGGTTTTCTCATAGACGGGGATAGAGAGGATTGCACTATGGATTATGGTGAGCCTACTACCTTCCAGCAAGCCATTCAGAGCGGTGACTCGGTAAAATGGCTGGATGCAATGCGGACCGAGATGGAGTCCATGTACACCAACAAAGTTTGGACTTTAGACTTTGCTCCAGAAGGGGTAAAACCCGTAGGCTGCAAATGGATCTTCAGAAAGAAGATTGGTGTAGATGGGTAGGTTGAGACCTATAAAGCTAGACTTGTTGCAAAGGGTTTTCGTCAAAGACCTGGTTTGGACTATGACGAGACCTTTTCTCCAGTGGCTATGCTGAAATCCATTCGGATCCTTCTTGCCATTGCTGCCTTCCACGATTATGAAATCTGGCAGATGGACGTAAAGACGGCTTTCCTAAATGGAAATTTGGAAGAGTGCGTCTATATGGATCAGCCGGAGGGATTCATTCAGAGTGGGAGTAGCGGTAAAGTGTGCAAGTTGCTAAAGTCCATCTATGGACTGAAGCAGGCATCACGGAGTTGGAACATCTGCTTCGATGATGCTGTTAAAGAATTCGACTTTATCAAAAACCCAGATGAACCATGCATTTACAGTAAGATTGTAGGGAGAACTATGGTATTCCTCGTCTTGTACGTGGATGCCATTCTCCTAATATGAAATGATATTCCTATGCTACAGTCAGTCAAAGGATTCTTGTCACAGAGGTTCTCCATGAAGGACCTGGGCGATGCCAACTATATTCTGGGGATCCAGATCTATCGTGATAGATCTAAGAGGATGTTGGGACTTTTACAGTCCAGGTACATTGACACCATACTGAAACGATTCAGTATGGAAGATTCCAAGCGCGGTAATTTACCGGCTTTTCACGGGATCACCCTCTCCAAAGAGATGTCTCCCAAGAATGATTTGGAAAGGGATCGCATGTCTATTATACCCTACGCTTCTGCGGTAGGCTCTATAATGTATGCGATGTTATGTACCAGACCAGATGTAGCATACGCATTGAGCGTTGTAAGCCGGTATCAGTCGAACCCAGGGGAGAAACAGTGGATAGCGGTAAAGAACATTCTCAAGTACCTGAGAAGGACTAAGGAGATGTTCTTGGTGTATGGCGGAAAAGACCTCCAGCCCGATGCCTTTGCTGACTCCAGCTTCCAGAGTGACAAGGATGACTCCAAGTCCATGTCGGGTTATGTTTTTACCCTCAATGGAGGGGCGGTTTGCTGGAAGACTTCCAAGCAGGAGACCGTTGCTGACTCAACTATGGAAGCGGAGTACATAGCTGCTTGCGATGCCGCAAAGGAAGCTGTCTGGATGAAGAAGTTCCTCACGGAGCTTCAGGTGGTTCCTACCATTGTTTATCCAATACCACTGTATTGCGACAACAACGGCGCTATAGCTTTAGCGAAGGAACCCAGGTCCCATCAGAAGTCCAGGCACATTTTGAGGCGGTACCACCTGATCAGGGAGATCGTAGATCGCCGGGAGATCGAGGTGAAGAGAGTAAATACGGAGAATAACACCGCAGATCTACTTACGAAGGCCCTACCCCAGACTCAGTTCGAGCGGCTGATCGAGATGATAGGTCTTCGATACGCCAGTACATGGCCTTAGTGCAAGTGCGAGATTGTTAGTGTATATGCCCTAGAGGCCATTACTGTATCATACTAGATTGTATATTACTTGATGGAAGCTTGGGATATTCACAGTTGTATAGACAATCTTGCTCAAAATGGTAGTATGCTACTTGGTTTGTTTCTACTTCAATATGTGCATGTGTTTCTTTTAGCATATCGCTTATACATATTAGTAGAGCCCTTAGGATCTTTGCTTGATTACCAGCGTTGTGATGACAGTCATACTTGTAGGGGCTGGGTAATCTATAAGCACATCCTTATACAGGTCCCTAGTCGTAGGACTATCGAGACAGGGCATCGATACTCCGGAGTAGACTAGCGCATACGCTTCTTATCCCAGCACGGGAGGTGGTCTGTCCCACAGTCATCAGTATGTCATACTGGAGATAGTATGCGGGTGCTCGTTAGGTTACGAGTACACTGGATAGGACTCGTCGGGAACTGATGGTTGGTATTATACCTATCGTCAGTTATCAGTTCCCAGGTGACATGAGTACAGCTTAGTCCGCTGACTTGACACTGTCACTTCGCCTCGAGTGTGTTCCCATTGTACTTAGATTACTACCCTACCACGGCTCAAAGGAGTCATGCAAACAGGTAGTAGATGGGTGCAGTCCTGAAGCACTCGGAGGTAGTGACGGTTAGACAGGATTCGTCTCTCCCGGTATTGGGGGTTGACATCGCGTTGTGTCTAGGAGAGCCATTACACGAGTAGTCCCTGGCCAGGGCAAGCGAGATATACTGGTAGGTTTCCAGTTTTATCTCAGGGTGTTTTGGGCTACACTCCGACACGACTTGTACCGCTATTAGTGGACTGACGTTCGCCACCCCCTAGGCCCGCCATGCAATGTATCAGACGAACAGACCGGACTGTACGGAGATTGTCACATACAGGCTCAGTAGGAGTTCGGATGGGTTTACCTCATCGGCCTTCTTATCGACATCTACCTGGGGACCGTTACGTACAGCTAGTGCCGCTTGCGGTTTGTGGTTAAACCCACTGCCAGCGTAGTGTCGAGTCTTTAGAGTCCCACACAGAGAGTTTCCCTGCACTGAGCGAAATGTGTAGAGGCCGTATGGTTTTACGACAGGGCTACGATCACTTACGTGCACTTGTGTGCGTATGTTGTTCGGGCAGGCAATACTAGTGGGCTTTGGTTTAAGCCGGATCCTAGTATTGCACGGATGGATTTGTTTTGTCTTCTGTGCATTTGCATTCTACGGAATGCGGATGCGGGTGTGTATGCACAGTTTTGCGGAGCGATGAAGGAGGAGGTGCCTCATTAGGGTTTTGGTAGTTGGTTCGGCCAAAACCGTTATGTGGCAGTCTCATTAGGGTTTTGGCAATTCGTTCGGTCAAAACCATTATGAGCCGGAGACATTCTTTACTAATCCTTTTAGTGAAAATTTTATGATGGCTAATTGCGTTGACCATTTGACCACCATGACCTCTCTTGACTTTGTTGACCCGTTGACCGGAGTTGACCATTGACCTTCATGTGAGGTCTACACTTTTCTTTGGATTTTCTTTTTCTTTTTGATTATGAAAATGGTCAATTTAATGTAGCATCAACTTTATCATGATAGGATTTGTAATGATGTTGTTTTACTATTATTGCAACCATGGTGCCTTTTTTCTTTTGTGATGATATTCATTTTCTCATTCTCATTCTCTCTCTTAGAAAAGAAAAAGAGAGAGCTCCATGGTTGCAAAACTCTCCTTCATCTTCCTCCTCTTGAAATCATCATTTGATCTCATATGTTGAGAGAAAAAGGATCCCACTTGACAAAACCATCCCTCTACTACTTCTACACAACCTAGGACAACAAGACTAGCGATCTTGTTGCCCTAGTTGCCTCGGCTCGAGGTGGAGATCGGTGTACATCTCTCGGGTGGATCGTCTTCGACTCAAGGAGGCCGCGGAGGTGACCAAGATCCGGATCGACCCTCGGAGCGTGGATGGACGAGCCGGACAGCGGAGAGAAGACCCGAAGGACCGGTATCGCGAGGTATAATTTCTACGGCATAGTAGTTAACGCCTCTAGTAGTTTGCTATTTTCTAGTTTAGCAAAGATCCGGCTTTTAAGTCCATGTTGCCTTGCGCCAAAAATTTATTTTTCGCCGTTTCCGCCTCCCCGTAAGAACCGGGGTGAGCAACGTGGACTTACATGAGCACATTTGCGTGGACTTTCGGGACCTCAACAAAGCTTGCCCGAAGGATAACTTCCCAGTACTTGTTACCGAGTTGATGATCGGTAACAAGTATACCCATGAGGTTTTCTCCTTCATTGATGGATCTTCAAGGTACAATCAAATAAAAATGCATCTGAAGATCAAAAGAATACTGCCTTTTGGACTTCGCTGGGAATATTTTGCTATAAGGTGATGCCCTTCAGTCTGAAGAACGCTAGCGCTACCTACCAGAGGGCCATGACAAAGATCTTCGATGACCTCATCCATGAGATTGTCGAATGCTACATCGACGACCTTGTGGTGAAGAGCAAATCTTATGAGGAACATTGGGAAAATCTAAATATAGTGTTCCAACGTCTTCGAAAGTATAATCTGAAGATGAATCCTCTAAAATGCGGGTTTGGAGTCTCCTCAGGAAAATTCCTAGGATTCATCATACGGCACCGGGGTATCGAAATCGACCCTTCGAAGATCAAGGTGATTATGGAAATGCCCACGCCGAGAACACTCAAACAATTGCGATCTCTTCAAGGAAAGCTTGCATTTATCCGGCAGTTCATAGCTAATTTATCTAGAAAATGTCATCCTTACAGTCATCTAATCAAGAAGGGAACCTCGTTCGTCTGAGATCAAAAATGCCAAAATGCATTAGACGAAATCAAGAAATACCTGCAAAATCCGCCGGTATTGACCGCTCCGGTTAAGGGAAAACCCCTTATCCTATATATAATAGCCCTTGAGGATTCTCTAGGTGCGCTATGGGTACAAGAGAAGGATCAAGGAAAGGAGAGAGCCTTGTACTATTTGAGCCGAGTTCTCCTAGGGACAGAAAACAACCACCCCCCATCGAAAAGCATCGCCTGTTTCCTATCTTCACGATAACGAAACTCAGAAATTACGCCTTGGCACATGAGGTCCATCTTATATCAAAGGTGGATCCTCTCAAATATCTGATTTCAAGGGCCATGTTAATAGGAAGGCTTGCCAAATGGGCCCTCCTCCTGATGGAGTTCTCGATAACGTATCGACATCTTAAAGCAGTGAAACGCCAGTCCATCGCCGATTTTCTCGCCGAGCATCCGATATCAGCCGACTCCCTCTTAAATTTTGAGGTACCGAATGAACATGCATTTGACACAATCAAAGGAGAGAAGGAAGAAAATGATTCCCGATGGGAACTCTACTTCGATAGAGCATCTTCCCTAAAGAGGAGAAAGTAAAACACCCCTATAATCAAAGTCGGGGCGGGCCTTATCTTTGTGACTCTACAAGGAGGGATATTGCGTTACGCTCTCTCCTTAACAGAGCCAAAGAATAATAATGAAGCTGAATATGAAGCCTTGATAGAAGGTCTCGAGATCGCTGTCGACATGGGAATCAAAGACCTCCTCATATATGAAGACTCCCAGCTGATCGTTAGCTAAGTAAATGGAGACTATCAGGCATACAAGCTAGAGCTGATTGTAACAACCCTAAACTTTCTGTACATTTTTTTTCAAAAATACAGAAAGATGTACTTTTGCTTGAGCACAAGTTATAAGTTTGTTTTGCTTTTGAACAGCAAGAAAGAGCTTGTATCTTATTGGTAAAGCTTTGCACTGCTGTTACAAAGCACCAGAGTTCAAATCCCATCAGCCACATTAATTTTTTTATTAGTTTTCTTTTAATCTTTTTAGAAGCCCAAGAGTCTACACGTGCATAACACGTAAACTGAAGAGTCACACAAAACAAACGAGTCCACTACAGTAGACCAAGCGACGGGGATACATGGCGAGGAGACGCGGCCCGACTCGGCCGACTCGGGCTGGCGACTTGGCCGAATCGGCCGGCGACGCCGATCCAGCTCAGTGGAAACCCCAATTTTCTTTACTGGTTGTGACCCTTGAACTCCCCCCATAACCCCTGTACTATTTAATTTCCCTGCACATTTACAGAGCAAATTAAAACCCCATTTAATCTATTTTTTAATAAAAATTTTAATACACCCTTTCATTACCCTAAAACCTAATTTTTCATATAAATACCACACCTCAAATCACCCCCTCACTCTCAAATCTCTGCCCAAACTCAAGAAAATTCCCAAGATTTTTATGTGTACAAGTGGAGTTAGCAAAGGGCGAAACTCCGACGAACTTCCGATGACAATCCGAGGAGTTTCCGGCGACGAAACGACGCACCGGTGCTTCTCTAATTTTCCTCTTTCTCTTCTCTTGACCCTAAGCCAGTAATTCCCCCTTCTCTCTCTCTTTCACTATTCTCAAATTCTTAACTCTTAAAATGTGTCGGAAGCGGAGTTGTCCGGCTTCCGATTCTCCTTTCTTTCAAAAATACAATATTTTCTTAATAACAAACCTACAACTTTTGATATATTGTTTAATACTCATTAACTAAGACAATAGAATAAGTTTTACATTAAAATGATAACCATAGCAAGTTTTATTTCAATTTTACATTAAAATATCTCTATATTTCATATCGACATGTTTCTACCTTTTAATCATGTTATCTTTAGAAAAATCATGAGGTAATGACCTACCTCCTCACAACACTCATAAGTAACATAGGACGATGATATTTGGGAACATAGTTTTGGAAAAAATACGATTTTACACATAACTATCTCCGACTTATAAAAAAAACCTTTTTCTACAAGATATGTATTTTTAACAAATCTTTGCAATGTGACGCTACAACCCATTTCGGGGAACCCGTTCAGGATGGTGCGGATTATAGCACATCCTTGGATTTAGTAGTGTGAGATGCAGACCTCCGCAAGGAGCATACGGTCTCGAAAGATTTAAAATACAATATTCTTTAGAAAATGTGATTTCTATTATAAATAAAACTTATATTTTTAATAAATAAATATATATGTAATTAATATCAAAATATCCATTTTTAGTATTTATAATATTCAACATTTCCAAAATTCAAGAAAAATATCTCATTTACAAGAAAATACCATACAATTCCAATATTATAAATAAATACCATATATTATGAAAAATATGTTTAATTCACTAGAAATGTCACAATGATAAAATATGAATCAATGAAAACTTTAAAGACGATAATAAAATACTTGAGGTGTATTTTGAAAATTATACAAAATTATTTTTACGTAAAACCCCCTCAAGTTATACTAAATTACAATAAGGACCCTGGTAAACATAGGTTTAAGCGGGACCAGTCTCACGAGCCTCAGGGAGCCGGAGATATGGGTGGGTGCTTGCCTATTAAAGACAGACAACTTAACAAACGGTGTTATCAACACGGTAATCGTTTTTGAAAAAGACACAAATCCTGCCGTCCATATGCAGCGGTTACCGATAACACCAAAACCTAATTCAAGATTCAATTTCTTTTCTAATTGTCTGACTCAGACTGAGTCTCAATATAATTAATTTGACTTGAATATGATTCAAGTACAAACTACAATTCAACATCGATCTATAAATCCATATATTCAATCTATACAAATTGACCGAACCGAACCAAGGATATACATCCATCTACATGATTCTCCAGTTACATCCATTTACTGATATCATGGTTTCGGCAAGTCATCCATCTATATACAATATACAATTCAAATAATACAATCAAGATATCGCGGGGTTTATAAGGGGTAGATTGGTACGAAAGGTGTTAGAAGTGGCACGAGATAGCAACCATTAAGACACCTAACCTGAATTCAATTATCGTTGTACCGTGGCTGAACGGTTCCTTGTACTCTGTATACCATAGTCTCTGGTCTAGTGAGACTCCTCTTATATACACTGGCCTCTTCTGTACCAAGCTACAAACAACAGCGTTAACACTAAATACAATATTATAATAATATACTCTCTATTCTGTCTATTCCATTCTTGTCTATTTACGGGACTTACCGAGCGATTTGTTCACTGACGACATTCTCTTTCTTCTTTTTTGGAATGTCGTCAGGTGATTCGGACTCACTGGAGATCGAGCCCACCAGCGAGGATTTGGACCAGCTAGCTTTCCACCTGGAGTTCTAGATACTTGTATATTTCATTTCAGTACTTTCCATTTCTGTTATGCCACTGTTTAGGCATTGTTTTTCATTCCATGCATTTACTTTTCAGATGTATTGTAAAAAGAATTTTAATAAATAAGGTTGATATTCAATTATATCTATTGTCTTTGTCTCTTGTGCATTTTACTTATATTGCTTAGATACGCTTAGCGTGTTTACTTCAGAGTAAATACGTAGCGGCCAGTCACGTCCTCTGCCCGTACACTGGGAAGCGGGGTGTGACAGGTTTTGTTGGTGGCCCATGTAGGTCTCGAACCATGAGAAACATGCCCCAAGGACAGAGGAATGTGCCTTCGGCTAGGAGGAATATACCATGGCGTCAGGCTTTCCTTCTAGCGGCCGAAATAGCAGAGGCCGTAGACCAAGATAAACCTGGTAATTTCCTCAACTCTTTTCAAATCTCTCGCATTCTTTCATTCTCTCACATATTTTTCATACACTACCAACAGTCCTATCACTAAACTTTTCTTGAATCCGTTACACTTTCCTTTTACAAATTTCGAGAACGAAATTTTTATAAGGAGGGTAGAATGTAACAACCCTAAACATTCTGTACATTTTTTTTAAAAATACAGAAAGATGTACTTTTTCCTGAGCACAAGTTATAAGTTTGTTTTGCTTTTGTATAGCAAGAAGGAGCTTGTAGCTCATTGGTAAAGCCTTGCACTACTGTTACAAAGCATTAGAGTTCTAATCCCATCAGCTACATTAATTTTTTTATTAGTTTTCTTTTAATCTTTTTAGAAGCCCAAGAGTCGACACGTGCATAACATGTTAACTGAAGAGTCACACATAAAACAAACGAGTCCACTGCAGTATACCAAGCGACGCGGACACGCGGCGAGGAGACACGACCTAACTTGGCCGACTCGGGCCGGCGACTCGGCCGAATCGGGCGGCGATGTCGGTCCGGCTCAGTGGAAACCCCAATTTTCTTTACTGGTTGTGACCCCTGAACTCCCCCCATAACCCCTGTACTATTTAATTTCCCTGCATATTTACAGAGCAAATTAAAACCCTATTTAATCCATTTTTTAATACAAATTTTAATACACACTTTCATTACCCTAAACCCTAATTTTTTCTATAAATAACACACCTCGAATCACCCCCTCACTCTCAAATCTCTGCCCAAACTCTCAAGAAAATTCTCAAGACTTTTTGTGTACAAGTGGAGTTGGCAAAGGGCGAAGCTCCGACGACAATCCGAAAAGTTTCCGACGACGAAACGACGCACCGGAGCTTCCCCAATATTCCTCTTTCCCTTCTCTTGACCCTAATCCAGTAACTCCCCCTTCTCTCTCTCTCTTTCACCATTCTCAAATTCTTAACTCATAAAATGTGTCGGAAGCGGAGTTATCCGGTTTTCGATTCTCATTTCTTTCAAAAATACAACATTTTCTTAATAACAAACCTACAACTTTTGATATATTGTTTAATACTCCTTAACTAAGACAATAGAACAAATTTGACATTAAAATGATAAGCATAGCATGTTTTATTTCAATTTTACATTAAAATACCTCTATGTTTCATATCGACATGTTTATACCTTTTAACCATGTTAGCTTTAGAAACTCACGAGGTAATGACCTATCTCATCACAACACTCATATGTAACATATCACGATAATATTTGGGAACATAGTTTTAGGAAAAATACGATTTTACACATAACTACCTCCGATTTATAAAAAAAAACCTTTTTCTACAAGATGTGTATTTTTAACAAATCTTTGCAATGTGCCGCTACAACCTATTTCGGGAAAGCCGTTCGGGATGGTGCGGATTATCGCACATCCTCGGGTTTAGTAGCACGAGATGCAGACCTCCGCAAGGAGCACACGGTCTCGAAAGATTTAAAATACAATATTCTTTAGAAAATGTGATTTGTAATATAAATAAAACATATATTTTTAATAAATAAATATATATGTAATTAATATCTAAATATCTATTTTTAGTATTTATAATATTCCACATTTCCAAAATTCAAGCAAAACATCTCATTTACAAGAAAATACCATACAATTCCAATATTACAAATAAATACCATATATTATGAAAAATAGGTTTAATTCACTAGAAATGTCACAATGATAAAATACGAATCAATGAAAACTTTAAATACGATAATAAAATACTTGAGGTGTTGTTCATATCAGAATTTTGCATTATTATATCACCCATTCTTAATCACATTACAAATAAATAGGTGCTTTTGATCCATATCTGCTAAATAGTTGCAGGTTACAGGTTCTCAGAACAATACAGTGAAATTTATGAAAAGACATTACAAATGTGAGACTACGACCAACAATAGATGAATCCAAGGAACAATTGAAGATCAGTAGATAGTTCAATGCACAAAGCACAAGGGTTGCATAAGATTCAAGACTTCAACGCGAAGCTCAGGGCAAAAAGTCCACAATATTCTGCACTGTGGAAATCTGGAAGAAAATAGAAGATATTCTGAGGAACCAAGTGAAGAAAATAGAAGGAAAAAGCAACATGAAGCAACCCTAGAAGTTTGATACAAAGATCCCACAACATGGCCGTGGAACCGCGGCCAAATATGGCTTTCTACCGCGGAACCGCGGCCGTGCAGCGCACGTGTCGGTGCTTGTGTCGGTGGGTGTTGTTCATACTATAATATTGCATTATTGTATTCCCCATTTTATTCGTTTTATAAATAAACAGGTACTTTTGACGCACGTTTGTTGCATATTACAGGATACAGGTTCTTGGAGTGTAGACAGTGAAAGAGACAGAAGAAGACACAAAAAGAGACTTTTGACCAACAAGTAGACGGATCCTAGTCAAGCCTAAACTAATAACAGTTCACATAGGTACAAGGCAACGCAAGGTCCAAATATGTCAAAGTGAAATGGTTAAAAGACCAATACAAATTTTCACTGAAGATCTGGGGAAGAATAAGAAGCCAAACAGAGAAAAATAGTGAAGAACAAAGAAGCCCAAATACGAAGAATGCAGCTCAAGAAATTTGGTGAGCTGAACTCACCAAAGGGCCGCGGAACCACGGCCCAAGGCCTACAATTTCCACGGTTCCGTGGCCGCTTAGTGCCCGTGTCAGTGCAAATTTCGGGCGTCGGTGCGGGGGTTTGGATTTTACGTGGGCATATCTGTAATATCGCATGCGCGAGAATCTGTAACCCTAATTTTCCCTGTTTACTTATAAATTGTAATCACAAGTTTGTAAACGGGATGCCTCTTTTCAATCAATAAAATTTCAGAATTGTTGGGAGATTAAAAGCATTATTTATTGTAAGATTTTATTTTTTTAATTTCTGCCTTAGTGATAATTTACTTATTGCCATAGCTCTCTAGTTAATTCTTGCCTTAGATTAATCATACAATCGCCCTACTTAAATTAGTGTAGTTCTTTCAAATGCAATCGGTACGTACTTGCAAAATGCTATTTTTAAAAGACACCCTAATGAGCGAATAATTTCCTCGCTTGTTAGGGCTAGGAATAAGGGAGGGATTGAGAGATGAATATCTCTCATCTCTTTCAATACGAATAATTTGTTATAAGTAGAACTTCATGCACGCATGCATGATCCGCTCCCTACGGCACCCTACCCACGAGATAACGGTGAAACCGTAGTATAAAGGACCGGGCATGCATGACTCCATGAAGGTTATAGCAATTAGTAGGAAAGGACGGACAAGGATCTAGAGGAAGAAACTTTGTTTTTTCCCAATCATCCTAATCCCCTTTGCTAATAATTGTTATGACTTCTAAAAAGTTTTAATCGAATGCATTGAAAGAGGTGATAAGATCAATCTCATCAAACCCCACTTTAGACCTAACCCTAGCAAGTCCTTTAATATCGTACAACTTAGTTTTCAAAATCAATCGAGAAAAATCAAACCACAATTGGAATCAACTCGTAAAAACACATAAGAAAATTACACATCTCTGTGGATCGACCCGTATTCACCGGCTAGCTGCAAAACGACGCCGTTTCTGATTACGGTTAACATATATTTTTGAACTAATCAAATGGCGCCGTTGCCGAGGATGGCGTAAAATTTCTTTTGTGTAATTTCGGGTTGATATAAATCTTAAAAATCATAAAAATCTAAAAATAGAAAAAATACAAAAAAAATTTCATTATTTTTATCTGTTTGAAGGGTTCCTCGTTTGAATCTTGCAGGAACAGCGAAGAATCGCAGATCTGGAAATTTACAGAGAGGAAAACAGAAAGTTGTACATCAGAACAGAGGAGGATTGGGACAAAGGAGCAGTAGAATTTTTTTTCAGAGCCTGATCCCACTATTCCGCCGCCCTTCCGCGGCATAAGTCTCCCAAAACCGTGGTTCCGCCGCGCTTTAGACACTTCAGGTCCTCAATTTTGCATGGTTAGATCGCTCATTCTCCCCTCTGCAACCTCCATATATCTTTCTGTCAAAACTTTCTGTAGGATTTCTTTGCGCTAAAAATTCTTCTTCCCCCTTCTAAATAACATATTTTCTGCAGGTGTCTTTGCGCTGCGCTAAAAATTGATTGCAAGTGAAGTTATTGTTTTGCATAATTTAATCGGACTTTAAGGGGCTATTGACCAAACTCAGATTGGGTGGGGATTTCATCACCCTTCCCAGGACCCCAGAAAACACTTTAAAGCATTTGCATTGACCACTATTAATTAAAAAAATACTAGACTCAGCCCTAAGGACTTCGAGCTCAATAGGAAAAGGACTAGTATAGGCATCGACCGTTAATCCTAACCTGACTTTGCGGTGCCTAGGCAAGTGTGTCAAAGGCTAGTGGTTTTTAATTAGGCCCACTACTGTGGTTCCTTCCCACTTACCTGGCACTTACCTGGCTGCAATTGGCGGTGAAGAGGCGGTTTGAGGTCCTATTTCTAGCCCTAGTTAGGAGCTGTCTAGCTGACCTAGGTGACCCTAGATCTAGGCCTGATTGTGTATGTGTGGTTGATCGCATTTGTGTCACAAGTCTCTTTTCAAAAATCTCTTTGCAAAACTCTCACATATAAAAAAAAAAGAAAAAGAAAAATTTTCCAAAACTTGCAACTTGTCGCTAAAGAAAACTTGCACCTCACTTACACCCCTTCTCTTCATTGACGTTATCTTACCTCCACATTCTATCTTTCATTTTTTTCTCTGACTACACTACCCCTTTAGTGTATGTCACTTTGGACTAGGGACACTAGCGCCCGATTAGTCCGTGTTTCGTTAGTTCCGACCGACGAACCCTTCGACACCGAAGTCGAAATTCTGTCCACTTCCTTACCACCTCTTTCACATTCTTTTTCCGAAGGCATGTCGGGATTCAACCCCAGCGAGACCTTATCGACGGGAATGATTCCACCTCCGTCAGGTGCGAATAACCCGAATCAACCGCCTGTTGAAGCGCCAGCACGAGTTGCGCTCCAGGATCTCTTCTACCCTGTCTGCACTTCTTTACCTACCTGTCTTTCACCCCCACCGGCAAATGGGGACAACTTTGAAATAAAACCACATTTCATCAATATGCTGCCAAAATTTCATGGTTTAGAATCTGAAGATGCATATATCTTTATCAATAAATTCCAAAATGTGTGCGCTATGATGAAAACGACCCAATTAAGTGATGACGCTATAAGGCTAAGGGTCATTCATTTCACCTTATGTGACCTAGCCGAGAAGTGGCTATACAGCACCGCATCACATTCCATTAGAAATTGGGACGAGTTAGTGAAAACTTTTCTTAAAAAGTTCTATCCTCATCACAAAACTGCTAGAATCCGTAACGAGATTATACAATTTTCGCAGCTTCCTTCCGAACCATTTTGGAAGTGCTTCGAGAGATTTAAAGACCTACTCGTTCAATGCCCTCATCATGGGATCGAAAGTTGGCAACTTTGCCAAACATTATACGAGGGATTGAACTCGGCAACGAAGCAGTTGCTAGAAACCATATGTCAAGGTCATTTTCTCTCCAAGTTTAGTGACGAAGCGTGGCAGTTTCTTGAGGATCTCAGTGAGCAAACAATTCAATGGGAGAGTACTAAGACCACATCATCTTCTTCTAGTGGTCAATCTAGGACAGGCATACATCAAGTAGAGATGTCGATTGCTATGAAGGCCGAGATGGCCGCTCTTACGAAAAAGCTAGAAGCGATTGAGACCACAATCTCATCGCCTTCTCCTGCCCCTGTTATGCCTCCACGAGCTGTGTGTGCTTGTTGTTCGGCTCCATCACACTTAACCGAAGAGTTTCCTTACAATGCATCTACTCAAGGACATGATCAAGTCAATGCTGCCTTTCAGCAACGACAAAGAAACTATCCATACTCTTCGACATACAATCCGGGGTGGAGGAGTCACCCAAATTTCGTTTGGAACCAAAATCAACAATCCCAAGGAAATAACGATTATCAAGGGCCTTCTCTACAACAACAACAAGCACCCCCACAAACTCAATTTCAACAACCTTTCCAACAGCAACCTTACCCTAATCAAGTGAACAATTTTGTGCCTAATAATTCTTACGCGCCAAACAATTTTGTTCAACCTAACAATGACAAGGTTAGCTCGCTCGAAAGAAGTCAAGATGCGTTTCTAAAGCAATCTACACAGTCTACAGCAAGACTAAAGACTTCTATTCAATCTTTGGTGCAAAACAGTGCCTCACACGATCAAAGCATCAAATCTATTGAGGCACAAATTGCACAACTCAATGCAGCATTGAGCGAGCGAGAAAAGGAAAGCTCCCATCTCAACCACTGCCCAATCCCGATCATGCACATGCTGCACATCAACAGCAAACTCATAACGTAAACGCTGTGGCCACGTTGAGATCGGGGAAAATGTTGCAAAACAATGTGGGCATTCACAATGACACCCCTGCCGGTGGTTTTTCTTCACCTTCTTCTTCTTCGTTAGAGCCTGTTTTCCATCCTTCACAAGGCTCTACTCCTTCTGGCTCGAACGGACCCACTTCTCACAACACGAACACATCTACACGGGGTTCCGTTCCAACTCAACAATCTGATCCGCAAAAATTGGACTCAACAACATTTCAAAATGCTCTTTTTTCAAACCGGTTGAGATCCAATAAACCAACTCCACAAATGGAGAAGATTGTCGAGTTGTTCAAACAGGTAAGCATAAATATCCCTCTTTTGGATGCGATCCAACAAGTTCCTTCATATGCAAAAATATTAAAGGACTTATGCACTAAAAAGAGGAAGTCACAAGTACCAAAGAAAATTTTTGTGGCTAGTGCTATTAGCGATGCTCTTGTCAATTCTTTACCCCAAAAGCAAAAGGACCCCGGTTGTCCTACTATTTCAATAACAATTGGGGACAAGAACATCAATAAAGCACTACTAGATCTTGGTGCTAGTGTCAATTTGCTACCTTATTCTATGTACGAGAAATTAGGCATTGGAGAGCTTAAGCCCACTCGTTGTACTCTCCAAATGGCTGATCGATCAATCATCCATCCTAGGGGTGAGCTAGAGAATGTGTTGATCAAAATTGGGGAGTTCATATTCCTAGTTGATTTTATTGTTATGGACACACAACCTGTTGCTAACTCACGGAACCAAATTCCGGTGATCCTCGGTCGACCATTTTTGGCCACTTCCAACGCCGTAATAAACTGTCGCAATGGCTCCATGGCTCTATCCTTCGGGAAGACATCTAGTGAGTTCAATATTTACAAGTTAGGAAGTCTGCCCCTCGTGCCTAATACTAGTACACGAGAAGTTTGTTTTATTCATGAAATCACACAGGAGGACTGCGAGTTTGAAAGTTTCTTGTTTGATGAGAACAGTTTTGACGCCACTAGTGCGTCCCTCCTTAAGCCTACCACAAATGACACAACCGATATTGATTATGAATGTTTCACTTTTTCGGATGATGAAGACTCACAGCCCGAATATGAGTCTTTTGAATTTTTGGATGAGTTAGTTGAACCATCCGAATCGGTTGTTTGCAGTGATTTCGAACCTGTGCTAGAGTCCTTCGAGTTCGAGGTAGATTCCCTAATTTTACCTATGATTCTTTCGCCTCAGAAACTCGAGCTCATGCCCTTTTCGTCTCACCTTAAATATGCTTACATAGGTGAGAATGAGACTTTTCCCATTATAATATCAGCCTCTCTAGCCTTCGAGCAAGAGAACGATATTTTAAAGGTCTTATAAGATAGGCGGCAAGTTTTTGGTTGGACTATGGCGGACATCGAGGGGATTAGTTCCCTCATAATTGAATATCATATGAAATTGATGGATGATGCCAAGTCAATAAAGGACCGATAGAAACATTTTGGGGGTATTGTGGTAAGTCAACCTCCCCCTTTAGAAGTTGAACCACCCCCATTTCTTTTAAAAAGCTATGAGAATGCCAATATTCCACTGATTGCTGATCATTCTCATTCTCATTTTGATTCATCACCACTTCATATCTATTCACTTCCATACTTTCCCTGCCATCACTCTTATCTTCCCCAACTCTTTTTGGATCAGCACAACATGTTCTTCCACCAACCGACACTCTTTACAGATAAATTTTTCGACTGGTTAGTGTTGATGTTTGGTCTGTGCAAAGTCTGGCAGTAATGTCTAACATTGTTTCCCTGAAGTTTGGGGGGGCCTTTCTGTATATATTTTTGTTTTTCTTTTAACAATAAAATAAAAAAAAATAAACAGGGGAGTGCCGGCATTTTGACCCTCTTGGTTTAGTATGACAGTGAGGACACTGTCAAGTTCAAGTTTAGGGGTGTGCTCGGTACATTTTCTTTCCTTTGCATTCATATGTACATTTATTTATTTGAAAACCCATAAAAATTGAAAAATTTCAAAATTTATAAAAAAAAATATTGTATTCAATTTTGGCCATATTTAACTTGAGTTTGACAAATAGGTTAACTAGCTACGAACAACTAGATCTTAGACTTGGTAAATTAAAAACCCTAAAAATAACCTTCTTTAAAGATTAACGGTAGAAAGTATATGTCTTTGTAGTTTATTTAGAAATAGGCAAATTTTGAGTTCACTTTTTGGGCTAAGTTGAAATAAAGGAAAAATATTGATATTCTTATTAGAGTATAAGTTTGAAAAATAATTCCTAGCTTAAGTCTGTATTCTGAAAATGTATACCCTACAAATTGCACAATCACGCACCTTAAAACTTGGAATAGTAGAAGAGACCTTGAAATGCTCTTGTCTAAAGTCCTTAGTACAAAGAAAATAAAAAAAATGTGTGCGAATAAAGAAAAAAAAATGAACACTGGTCTTTGTGATTATTTAAGGCTGCAAAAATAGAAAAAATATTTAGCGAGGGTGCTTCATCACCTAGTGCCTTAGACCAACTGGTTTGGGAGTCACTGCTAAAAGCCTTGGGTGTTGCAAGACTAGGAATTACGCTTTAGAGTGCAAACATATCTTGTAATCGGTTGTTGGTACCTCAAGAAGTATTAACAGTCGCATGAAGGATGTGTAAGCAAAAATTCATTAAGAATTCACCAGTTAATTAGTGCGTTGGACAAATGACAAGGGTATGATTGCTTGATTTGAATTTTCAAGTGTAGGGGTGATTTATACACACACGTGGGGATATAAGATTAGAATTGAGATAAGAGAAATGAATGAAGAATAGAACTTGTATCTTTAGTGGAGTTGATAGAAAAATTCCTAAATGGAGATAGAACCTTAGAAGGAAAACTTAAAAAATGCTGACGGCTGAGTAATTCTATCGAACATATATAATCTTAAGTTAAAAGATGAGGAAGTGTGAAGAATATGGGTGGATAGTTTACAAGTCAACGATAATAGAATTCCTTGTTAGAAAACCTAATTGGAGAACAAAAGTCAATGGGCCTAATTGATAGGATTTTGTGGGTAGTATCCGCTGAAAACCCTCAGTAGACAACACTCCTCCTACTAGGGACACCTAGAGGTTTAACAGCTTGTTGCACAAGCTCAGTGCAATCGCGTTTCCCTGCGAAAGTGCGGTTAGGTCTTATCGAGAATAAAATAATAAGTTTGCTCGAGAACGAGCAAAAGTTAAGTTTGGGGGTATTTGTTCATACTATAATATTGCATTATTGTATTCCCCATTTTATTCGTTTTATAAATAAACAGGTACTTTTGACGCACGTTTGTTGCATATTACAGGATACAGGTTCTTGGAGTGAAGACAGTGAAAGAGACGGAAGAAGACAAAAAAAGGGACTTTTGACCAACAAGTAGACGGATCCTAATCAAGCCTAAACTAATAACAGTTCACATAGGTACAAGGCAACGCAAGGTCCAAACATGTTAAAGTGAAATGGTTAAAAGACCAATACAAATTTTCACTGAAGATCTGGGGAAGAATAAGAAGCCAAACAGAGAAAAATAGTGACTAACAAAGAAGCCCAAATACGCAGAATGCAGCTCAAGAAATTTGGTGAGCTCAACTCACCAAAGGGCCGCGAAACCGCGGCCCAAGGCCTACAATTGCCGCGGTTCCGCGGCCGCTTAGTGCCCGTGTCGGTGCAAATTTCGGGTGTCGGTGCGTCGGTGCGGGGGTTTGGATTTTACGTAGGCATATCTGTAATATCGCATGCGCGAGAATCTGTAACCCTAATTTTCCCTGTTTACTTATAAATTGTAATCACAAGTTTGTAAACAGGATGTCTCTTTTCAATCAATAAAATTTCAGAATTGTTGGGAGATTAAGAGCATCATTTATTGTAAGTTTTTATTTTTTAATTCCTGCCTTAATGATAATTTACTTATTGCCATAGCTCTCTAGTTAATTCTTGCCTTAGATTAATTATACAATCGCCCTAGTTAAATTAGTGTAGTTCTTTCAAATGCAATCGGTACGTGCATTCAAAATGCTATTTTTAAAAGACACCATAATGAGCGAATAATTTCCTCGCTTGTTAGGGTTAGGAATAAGGGAGGGATTGAGAGATGAATATCTCTCATCTCTTTCAATGCGAATAATTTGTTATAAGTAGAACTTCATGCACGCACGCATGATCCGCTCCCTACGGCACCCTACCCACGAGATAACGGTGAAACCGTAGTATAAAGGACCGGGCATGCATGACGTCCATGAAGGTTATAGCAATTAGAAGGAAAGGACGGACAAGGATCTAGAGGAAGAAACTTCGTTTCTTCCCAATCATCCTAATCCCCTTTGCTAATAATTGTTATGACTTCTAAAAAGTTTTAATCGAGTGCATTGAAAGAGGTGATAAGATCAATCTCATCAAACCCCACTTTAGACCTAACCCTAGCAAGTCCTTTAATATCGTACAACTTGGTTTTCAAAATCAATTGAGAAAAATCAAACCACAATTGGAATCAACTCATAAAAACACATAAGAAAATTACACATCTCTGTGGATCGACCCGTATTCACCGGCTAGCTGCAAAGCGACGCCGTTTCTGATTACGGTTAACATATATTTTTGAACTAATCAGGTGTCGGTGCTTTGACCCGGCTTTCTTAGGGTGTCTTGTAAATTCAAATGTGGATCAGATGTAAACCTATGGTTTCTCCTATCTATAAATAGGAAAGCCAGAAGCCTAATTAGGCATGCCTCTTTTTAATTCGTAGATTTAGAATTTTAATTTCCTTGTAATCGTTGAAGAGGTCATCAATAAAGTAAGCTTTCTTTTTTCTATCTTGCATTTTTTTATCTGCAATTTATTACCTGCAATTTTTTTCACCTGTTCTTTTATTATCTGCAAGTTAGTAAGTTTATAAAAAAAGAAAACAAAAAAATGAATTATATTGTTAACTCCCTAATGAGTGCGTAATTTCTCACTTGTTTGGGTTAGGTAGGGAAGGTTTGAGAGAAGGAAATCTCTCTCACTCCTATCATTGCCCATATAATTTTAATTAAAATAGAACTATTTTTAATTTAACCACACACCGCTCACTACGGCACCTTATCCTACATGATAGTGGTGATTCCCTAGTTAGATCGGTTGTGGTTGCATTAACCGGAGGTTAGGGCTAAGAGTTAAGAACGGACGGACAAGGACCAAAAGAAAGAAACTACGTTTCTTCCTAATCGTGCTAATCCCCGTTGTTGACTATTACCCTAGCACCTATATTCTTAACTAGGGCATTGTTAGCGGTGAGAAGAATTCATATTTCAAGCTAACCTAATCCTAACCCTAGCAAGACTTTAAATCAATTTAATCTCATTCTTAAAATTTAAAACAAAACCTACCAAAAATAAGACTTAACTTGTTAGAACTTAAAAAAAGAACACCATTTCCCTGTGGATCGACCCGTACTCAACCGGCTAGCTACCAAGCGACACCGTCTTAATTGCGGTATTCTTAATTTTAAAACGCACATGTAAAACAGCTTAACAATCAAATGGCGCCGTTGCCGGGGAAACGGTAGTTATTTTCTTTTTGCAATTTCGGGTTAATTAAAATTGAAAAATATAAAAAATTGAAAAAATAAAATATAAAAAAAATCATCTTGTTATTTTTGATCGGTTTTTGTGAGAATTGTGCAGGAACGGAAGACGGACTGATTCAGATCTGGAGCAAGCCCAGTGAACAAATCAAGAAACAGAAGATCTGAACAGACAGAGGAGAGCCATAACAGCACACAGAAAAATTTCGGAGGCCTAAACCAACTGAACCACCGCGGAACCACGGCTAAAGTAGGGGTTTGACCGTGGAACCGCGGTCAAACAGGTGACGTCGTCATTTTAAAAATTCTCTATGAGTATATTTTTTCTCCTCCTACCCTCTGAACTCCACTGAAAAATTTTCCTACAGGGTTCTTTGCGCAAAACTTCTTCTCCCCCTCCAATAAATCATTTTATGCATGATTCTTTGCGCAAAACTTCTTCTCCCCGTCCAATAAATAATTTTATGCAGGATTCTTTGCGCCGCAAATAATAATAAAAAATTTTGGCAAGTGTTTTAGATTTTGTGTGTTACTGCTTTGCATTTTTAAAATGGAATCTAAGGGGCTCTAACACCAATTAAGATTGAGCGGGGGTTTCATTACCCTTCCTAAGACCCCAGAAATCACAAAAAACATATGCATCGCCCTCAAACTAATTAAAAAAATATCTAGACTCAGCCAATTAAGGACTGTCGCGCTCATTAGGACATAGGAAGGTTATGGGTATTCAGTCGTTTATCTAAACCTGACTTTGTGGTGTCTAGGCTAGACAAGTGAGAAAGATAACTTTAAAAGGCCCGTCTCACGGTGATTCGTGAGCGGAACCCTCCTTTCTTCACTTGTGCTTACCTGACCACTTGTGCTTACCTGACAACAATTGGCGGTGAAGAGGAGATTTGAGGGATATCTCACAACTTGTCGCTTTGGACCAGTTAGGAGCAGACTAGTTGACTTAGGAGACCCTAGCTTTAGGCTTGATTGTGCATGCTTAAATTGTGACTATTTGAAAGCGTGTCGTAGTCCGTACAAATTTTTTTGCAAAACTCTTTATAAAAAAAGAAAAAAAACACAAAACATAATTTTTACAAAAACTTGCCATTTGTCGCTAGAATTCTATTGCACCCAACCTTCACTCACATTTCCCCATTGACGTTTTCTTACCCTCACATTCTACGTTTGACTACACTACAACTCTTTTAGTGTATGTCCGGTTGGACTAGGGACACTAGCGTCCATTTAGTCCGTGTCTCGTTAGTTGCTACTGACGACGCGTTCGACTCCGAAGTCGAAACTCCCTCTACATCTTTTTCATCTTTATCTTCACCTTCACATTCACCATCTTCTAAGGAGATGTCAGGATTCAATCCTAAATACCCTTTACCTACCTCGGGACTGATTCCATCTCAACTAGGTGCGAATAACCCGCAACACTCTCCTGTTGAAGCGCCATAGAGAATCGCGTCCCAAGATCGTTTCTACCCCACTCGCTCCGCACTTCCTACTTGTGTTTCACTTTCGTTGGCAAATGAGGATAATTTCAAAATTAAGCCCCACTTCATCAATATGTTGCCCAAATTTCACGAGCTGGGATCCGAAGATGCCTATATCTTCATTAACAAATTCTAGAATTTTTGTGCAATGATGAAGACTACCTAACTGTCCGATGATGCTATAAGGCAACGAGTCATTCCTTTCACTCTATGTGATCGAGATGAAAAGTGGTTGTATAGTACCGCATCACATTCTATAAATAGTTGGGAAGAGTTTGTTATGGCATTTCTTAAAAAGTTTTAACCACATCACAAGACCGCGAGAATTCGTAATGAAATTAACCAATTTTCCCAGTTTCCTTCCGAACCTTTTTGGAAGTGTTTCGAACGATTTAAAGACCTTCTTGTTCAGTGCCCTCATCACGGTATTGAGAGATGGCAACTTTTCCAAACTTTATACGAAGGATTGAACTCAGCAACTAAGCGGTTGCTGGAAACCATTTATCAAGGTCACTTCCTAACCAAATCTGACGAGGAAGCTTGGCAATTTCTCGACGATCTTGCTAAACAAACACTTCAGTGGGAAAGCACTAGACAGACCGCTTCATCCACTTCATTTACTTCATCTGGTCCGTCTAGGGCAGGCGTTCATAAACTTGTTATGTCAATTACAATGAAAGCCGAAACGACAGCAATTACACGAAAACTAGAAGCAATTGAGAGCAAATTCTCATCGCCGTCTCCTTCCCCTGCTTTACCCCCTCGCACTGTATGCGCTTGTTGTTCGGATCCGTCCCATTTGACTGAAGAGTGTCCTTATAACCCACCTACTCAAGGACAGGATCAAGTCAATGCCGCCTTTCAGCAAAGACAAAGAAATGATCCATACTCTTCAACCTACAATTCTGGTTGGAGGAACCACCCTAATTTTGCTTAGAATCAAAATCAACAACAATTCCAAGGCAACAACAATTTCTAGAGGCCTCCTCCACAACAATAAGCTCCTCAAAAAACTTAATATCAGCAACCTTTCCAACCCCAACCTTACCAAAATCAAATGAACAATTTTGCACCAAACAACTCTTTTCCTCAAAAAAATTTTGTTCAGCCAAATAATGATAAGGTTTTGTCGCTAGAATGAAGTATGGATGCATTTTTAAAACAATCAACCCAATCCTCAGCCAACATCCAGTCTTCCATTCAGTCTTTGGTGCAACACACTGCATCACATGGGCAAAGCATCAAAACCATTGAAACCCAAATTGCATAACTAAATGCTGCTTTAAGCGAGCGAGAGAAGGGGAAACTTCCATCTCAACCACTGCCAAATCCTGCTCACTCACAAAATGCACATGTTGCTCTTGAACAACAAAACCATAATGTGAGTGCCGTGACGACATTGAGATCTGGAAAGATGTTGCACAATAATATTGGCTCTAATGATGACACCCCGGCCGCCGCTTCTTCTTCATCATCATCTTCATCTTCTTCGTCTTCAGAGCCTGTTCTCCAATCTTCACAAGGCTCTACTTCTTCTACTACTCCGAATGGAACCGTATCTCTGTTCCCCGCCGAAAACCGGAGACGCGATAAAAATCTCGCCTAAATTTCGGGGCATATGCTAATTGGTACTATCCGTCCACCTCTCCAAAGATGCCAAGTTGATTTATGACACCATGTATCGAAGGTTTAAATCGATGCGGCCGATGTAGCAGACTTCGTCAGATTCCCCCTCGTTTGAGGGGATTTTGATTGTGGGGACGCTCTTCCCTGCAGGCGCAAGCCCGTGCAGTTAATTACGCTACCGCATCGCGGTAACAACTTTCTCCTTCTCTAGATGGTCACTTCGTGTCTTGGGTGTTTGTTTTGTTTTTGGTTGCCCGTGGATTGTATACGGAGACTAATTTATGTCGTCGCCCGTAGGGCGTGGATTTGTCCAAATCCGTATTTTCTTAGATTTGGGTTTTGGTTTGGGTTTAAGGATACGTTAGTCTCATTTGAGACTATGATCAACTTGAACGTTTATTAAGGATACGTTAGTCTAAATTTTAGGCTAAGATCAACTTAACGGGATCATTTAGATCTGACAAGAGAGAATTCAGGCTCTGTTGTCTAGTTTAGGGACTTTGCGGTCCATTGTTAGTTTAAGGGCATTACGGTCCAAGGTTAAGGACATCATAGTCCGTGGGATTAAAGGGACCCCATAGTCCGAGGTTAAGGACATCATAGTCCATGAGTTTAAGGACCCCACAGTCCAGTTTAAAGACGTCATAGTCTATGAAATGTATGGTTGTCGGGACCCGTCACCTCTCTGAAGACGTTGAAGGATTACAGCGACAAATATCAGAGGAGTTCAGAGATGTACCCTTGAACCAAAGTTGATTGGGAGATCTGTAGTCCAATTTGGAACTAAGATCAATTAATTAGATTATGAACACATTGGCTCAGTTAAATCTGAATTGAGGACTTATGGCCAATTTGGGCTAAGTCTAATTAAGTTTGAAATGTTGGCCCTTTGTTGGCTTGTTGAACATTTGTCTGGGTTCAGCCCCTCATTATTTAGTAATGTTAAATAAGAGTTTGAGTGCTCTGATAACATTTTGTTTTTGGCTGAGCACTAATCATTATAACTCTGGATTTTAATGCTCATTTGAAGGGGAGATTTGCCTCTGAAAAACTTAGCCAATTTGGGCTAAGCTGGTTTTAAATAATGTTAAACACTAGAGGGCATCTGGCGGTCACGTGTCCTCATGTGATGTATTTAAAACAATGTTAAACACTGGAGACAAAATGCTCAAAATAGTGTTAAACACTAGAAAGGAAGGGGTCACGTGGGGTCACGTGAGGCGCCTGAAGATGGGGCCAGACCTCCTTTATTTTTTATCAGAATATTGAAATAAGTGTTAAACACTTTTAGTCTTCAGGACATCACGTATTGGCACATGATGGGCGCTCATGTATTACTTGTTAAAGTGTTTATTAGGGGTCACGTGGGGACACGTGAGGGCGCCCAAAAATGGTTCTGCCTATGGCTTTGTTCCCTTTATTTTGAGGGTCATATGGGAGCACGTGAGGGATTGCCTCCAAGTTTTTCTTTCTCACTTTAAGAGATCTGTTTTAGGGGTCACGTGGGAGCACGTGACCTAGTTTTGTTCTCTCTTTTCTGTTCATTGAGAATGGGGGGTCATGTGTTACCACGCGACCAAGTTCTTTACGTGCATGGAGTGCTTTAAGTCTCTTGTTTTAAGAATTAAATTCTCTGTAGGGTTAAACCCTAATTCTGTTTTAGAGGAATTAAATTCCTATGTATGTGGAAGAATTAAATTCTTATATAGGGTTAAACCCTAGTTCTGTTTTTTAGAGGAATTAAATTCCTATGAATTTGGGAGAATTAAATTCTCATATAGGGTTAAACGCAAGTTCTTTTTTAGAGGAATTAAATTCCTATGAATTTGGGAGAATTAAATTCTCATATAGGGTTAAACCCTAGTTTTATTTGGAGGAATTAAATTCCTATGAATTTGGGGGAATTAAATTCCTTAAACTCAGATTCTTCCTCTAGGTCTTGGATCTGCATGGCAGAATCTCCCCGATGAGAATTAAATTCTCAATTTGTGGGGAGATCTGCTTCTGCAGATCTTCAACCAAAGGAAGAACTAAGTTCTTAGTCAGAAGAGTTAAACTCTTAGATTTGAGAATTAAATTCTCTTTTATTTTATGGAGCTTAGATCTCTTTCCCCTTTCTCACCTTGGGTTTCTTTTCTCTGAAAAGAATTTCTTTTCTCTCTTGAGAATTAAATTCTCCCCTCTTTTCTATCTGTTGTTTTTTCTCCAGAAAATCAAAATTCCAAGATCCCTTCTCTACTGTTCTTGGCTCCTATTTATAGGAGAAAGAAAAGAATCAATTTGTTTAGTGAATCTTTCATTGAAAAATTTTGGTTGTTTTTGTAACTAACATGATCTTTTAGATCACTCAGTGAATTTTATTCACCATTGGATTTTTAATTCAGAAGATATTCTGTTTGTTATTCTTGGTGAATTTCAGGGAAATCTTTCCTTATATAAAATCTTTCCATAAATTGGTTATTTTTAATCACCATTGGATTTTTAATCCAACGGTGCTCTACTTTACAGAGCACCATCCTCTTGTTTGGAAAGATTTAGAGAGATCTTTTTCCAGTTAAGGTTCTGGATTCCCACTTAATTAGAATTTAATTCTATTAGTTCAGAAGGATTAAAAGCCCATCACGTGTTGACACGTGATCCCAATATTTGATCATTGAAATAGAATTTAATTCTATCAATTAAAGAGTTTAAGAACTTATCATGTGTTGGCATGCGCCCTCTTGATTAAACATTTTATTCAGAATTTAATTCTGCCTTTTAATCAGAGCTAAGAAATCATCACGTGTCAGCACGTGACCCTTGGTCACGTGTAAGCACGTGATGCCCCATTGGGGTTTTTCCTTAGTGTCTTATTATAATTTTGTTTTACTAGAATTTAATTCTATAAAGCAGAGATCACAGGAATCTATCACGTGTCAACACGTGACCCTTGGTCACGTGTTAGCATGTGATACCCCATTGGGGTATTTCCTGATATTTTATATGGGAACAAATGCCCCCACAGCGTTGTTCTCACGTGTCTGCACGTGAGTGCAACGCTGTCACCTTTGTGACCGTTGGATCTGTCTAGGGAATAGGGGAGATGAACCGTCCCCCATCACATCTTATAAATGCCGGAGTCCCTTCAGAAGCGCCTCCACTTTCCATCTTCTTCCTTACTTGCTTTTGCCTTGAGAATTTAATTCTCTCTCTCAGAGCTTAGTTCTCTGTTTCGAAAATTTCCAGAGTTTAACTCTGTCAACAAAAGATTCCCTTTTTCAGGTAATGATCTTGAACGGCTAAAGAACTTCTTGTAGGAATTTGGATTTTAAATCCATACCAAGGGTTTTTTCCCTTTAACAAGAACCCATTTTTTAAAGTTCTTTTAAAAAGAAAACTGCTCAATCTTTAAATAATAAACCTCTTAGGGCTTCTCTGATCTTCAGGGATCGATGGTGATGCTTGTCTTCTCTCTGGAATTTAATTCCATTCTAAAGAGCTTTGGCTCTGAAAAATATTTTCTGGGAATTTAATTCCTCTATTCAAAAGGAATTTAATTCCTCTAAAGAACTCAGTTCTTCCTAGAGAACTTCTTGGGGTTTTCTTGCTCTGAGTTGTTCTTTGCAAAAAAAAAAGAATTGAAGTAGAGTTTTCGGGGAATATAATTCCCCTGTTTTGCTTGATTTTCGCAGAGTCCAAGATAGGTTTCTCTTTTGGGGGAATGTGTAGAGTCATTTGAATTCATTGAGAATCTTCCCTTTATTCTTATGATGATTGCTTGGCTTCATTATTAGTGAGCCACCATCTTGATTTTGTGGGACCCATATGTTTTGTAACCAATGGTCCCATAAAATAAGTCCTCTGTCGCTTTCTTCCACTGTCTTTTTATATATATACATTTATAAACATATATATATATATATATATATATATATATATATATATATATATATATATATATATATACACGTGTTAGCTTCGCTTAATAGTTTCCCCTTCTTTTATTTCAGGCACAATGACTTCTGTTCCATACTTTCCTTTCACTCGGTCGGAGGCTGCCTTTCCTCAGTCACCGTCTGACGAAGAGGTGATGGCGATGTCAGGGCTCATGACCCGAATTGCACTAATCTACTTTTATGGGGGACCTGGTACGGTCACATCATCCACGGTCGCCGCAGCTTCCTTTGCGAGATACCGACAGAGCCTACCTATCCATTCCTGCCGATGGATCATCCACGGACCGCCTTTACTGTGGAGATGCTGAATTGGACCCCTATGGGACGGCTTGAGCCATCAACACCTGGTATTCCAAACCATCCTGTGCCAGCTATAGACATTTTAGGGTGCCGCATTTGCCAAGGCGAAGCCCAGCCATGAGGACAGATTTACAAGATAGGTCTTACCCCATGACATCCCACGGGCTACCTTCTCTGGGCCCGTTATATCCTGTCCACCCATCGTGCGCGACTGTAGAGGGTCGAAATCTATCAGGCGATATATGCGTCTCTTTTCCACTATCAGTCTCCCCATGTCTTCCCATGTCTGGTGGGTTAAGACCTTTTTAAACCAATGGAATCTTCCCACCAACACCTTCTTTCTAGGGGACAGCGAAGTTTCAATTTCTCTGGAGGAATTTCGTGAGATCTCAGGTTGCCGGTCAGGGGGACACTTTATGAAGAATTACTACCTCCCGATGAGTATGTCTTCAAAATCGAGCCTGCCATGCTTGACGTCCTGTTGACCGAGAATGCCGTCCGCCACAAGCGCTCAAGTTTGATCAAGACCCTGAGTATTTTTGAGAAGCTATTCACAGAGTCAGAGGAGCAAGGCTGTTTCCCCCAATCAGAGCAAAGCTCTATTTTGAATTTCAAAATTCAAAAATTGAAGTAACGCTTCAGATCCCGTGCGCTGCGCGCCACGTGTCAAAAGCAGACACGCCAGCACCAGGAGTGCTGCGCCCTAGGCAGTGCACCCCCAATCAGAGCAAAGCTCTGTTTCAAAATTCAAAATTTAAAAGTTGAAGCAACGCTTCAGATCCAGCGCTCTGCGCTGCGCGCCACGTGTCGAACACAGGTCCGCTAGCGCAGTTGCGCAGCGCTCTGCGCTGCGCGCCACATGTCGAACTTAGGTGCGCTCGCGCAAAGTGCGCCAGCGCGGGAATTAAAAGAATTCCCCACCGTTAGATCAAAAGATCTAATAATAATTAATTATTAATTAATCAAAATTAAAATTCTGTTATGGAAAGATTTTTCAATCTTATTAAAATAAGAAAATTATCTTCTGTAAAACAGAAGCCTTAGGATCAAAGATCCAACAGTGGGAAATATTCCCAAATCAATCAGAGAAAGATCTCTTAAACTGATTTAACAAATCAATTGGCCCTATATAAAGGCCCCAAGACTTCAAGTCTTAAGACAGAAAGAGAGAAGAAAAACCTCTGCAAACTTTGAGAAAGACTCAAAGAGAAAGAAAGGCAAGCCTTTAGAAGAAAGAAGATCATTTCTTCATCTTTAAGGTAAAAAATTAATTCTTGAACAACAGAGATGAAATCATCTCGTAAAAAGAAGAAACATCTTCTAAAAATATCTTAGATCTATAAAAAGACCAAGGTAATTGATTAAAAAGAAAAGATCAAAAGATCTAATCATAAAAATATAAAAAGAAGTATTTTACTTCATTCACAGATCTTTTGATCTATAAAGGCAGAGCCTTTTTATAAAAACAAGAACTGTTGTTCTTGGATCTTGAGGCAAAGCCTCCTTTGAAGAACGTAAATTTGTTCTTTGATCTTAAAATTGATCAAAATGCGTTTTGCGCTATTAAAAAGTGCCTTGCACTCATGAACTGCGCCCTTGCGCTCCTTGGATCGGCGCTCAACGCCAAAACGTGCCACGTGTCAACCATAGACACAATTTGCGCTTTGTGCTCCTGAAAACAGCGCACTAAGCTCTTGGGTTGGCACTCAGCGCCAAGCGCGCCACGCGTCACTCACCGGCGCACCCATAAACTAGTGCAACGCGCTCATAAATTTAAAGCGCAGTGCACTAAGAAACGAGCGCTTAGCACTAAGCGCGACACGTGTCCTCCTCGTGTGCGCTAACCGACAGAAGCGCAATGCGCTCTTTGACTGGTGCAAAGCGCCTAGTGCGCCACGTGGCGCGCTGTCAGAACATACTTTGTTTTGATAAATGCTATGCATTCAATATAAGACAAAAAATGTCAGAGCCCAATGCTTGGCATTATTAAAAGGGCAGAGCCCAAACAAAGGCCTAACAGGCAGAACAAAAAATAAAATGTTAAACATTTTTAACTAGACTTAGCCCAATTCTGGCCATAAGTCCTCAATTTAAATTGAACTGAGATCATCTGCTCTTCCAATCAATTTACACCCGGTTCGAGGGTACATCTCTTCACTCCTCTGATATCTGTCGTTGTAATTCCTCAACGTCGTCAGAGAGGTGACGGGTCCCGACAACCACACATTACTACGGACTGTGGGGTCCTTAAACTCATGGACTATGATGTCTTTAACCTTGACCGTGACGTCTTAAAACTAACGTCGGACTGCGGAGTCCTTAAATCCACGGACTATGATGTCCTTAACCTTGACCGTGATGTCTTAAAACTAACGTCGGACCGTGGAGTCCTTAAATCCACGGACTATGATGTCCTTAACCTTGACCGTGATGTCTTAAAACTAACGTTGGACTGTGGAGTCCTTAAATCCACGGACTATGAAGTCCTTAACCTCGACCGTGATGTCTTAAAACTAACACCGGACTGTGAGGTCCCTAAACTCACGGACTATGATGTCCTTAACCTCGACTGCAATGTCTTAAAACTAACAATGGACCGCAATGTCCTTAAACTAATCATCGACCGCAATGTCATTAAACTAAACAACAAAGCCCAATTGCTCTCTTGTCAGATCTAAATGATCCCGTTAAGTTGATCTTAGTCTAAAATTAGACTAACGTATCCTTAATAAACGTTTAAGTTGATCTTAGTCTTAAATGAGGCGAACGTATCCTTAAACCCAAACCCCCAAACCCAAATCTAAGAAAGATACGGATTTGGACTAGTCCATGCCCTACGGGCGACGACATAACTTAGTCTCCGTATACAATCCACGGGCAACCACAAACAAAACAAACACCCACGACACGAAGTGACCATCTGGAGAAGGAGAAAATTGTTACCGCGACGCGGTAGCGTAATTAACTACAGGGGCTTGCGCCTGCAGGGAAGAGCGTCCCCACAATCAAAATCCCCTCAGATGAGGGGGAATTTGATGAAGTCTGCTACATCGGCCGCATCCGTTTAAACCTTCGATACATGGTGCCATAAATCATCTTGGCATCTTCGGAGAGGTGGACGGATAGCACCAATTAGCATCTGCCCCGAATTTTAGGCAAGATGGACCTACGCGGTCGCATCTCTGTGTTCGGAGGGGAACGGATTCTGGCACGCCCGGTGTGACCTTTTCCTCTTTCCACTCCACACTTTGTGTGTCGTGTTCGCGAATGAATCGCGGTTTGCTAATGGTTGCCCTCAGGTTTCTAGGTATTAAGATTTGGCGTTTTGCTTGGTGCAGAAAGCAAAGGATCAATGGCGTTCACTTGCTCAAAGTGTTCCACATGCAACTGCATCCCACGTCCTGCCTCAACTGGGAGCATAGCCTACGGGCCCCAAGCTGCTTCCCTGTTCATGATACCCGTGGAACAGGTCACTCAAGCCACCACGGGATTGTTTTTCGGAACCATTCTTCCGCCGACGAGCTTCAGCACCCCCGTGCCGGTACCAGAAGCTCCCAAGAAGTCAGTTTTTGATCGGCTTACAGCTACTGCGGTCCCTTTCAACGGGTCGTCCAGCACCGGCGCCTCGGTCTTCTCCAGATTGGGCCAAAATTCCTGTGGGCCCACAATGAAGCTTGCAATCCCAGAGAAGGTTATTCCGAAGAGAGTAACCAACCCTGCTCCTGAAATCGTCAAGACGGTTTCTCCTGCCAAGGGGTCCGTCTTTACAAGACTGACTAACCCAACTCCCACTCCCGCTCCTGCTACTCAAAGGACATCAGTCTTCAACAGGCTGACACCAGCAAAGCCCCCCACCTGAACAGGGGGCAAGACAAGGCCATCCTCGTCACCGAGCTAACTCTATCAGCTCGACACGCTTGACGTCACCACTGGCACCGAGTAAGGAAGGTCGGGGGCAACTCCCCTTCTGGGCTTCACCAGCTCCAACGGTGGAAATTAATGCCGCTGTTCCAACCGGGAATAGTTTCGAGCTGCTGAATAGGGTGTACAGGAATTCTCCTACCGCCGTGCTGAAAAGATCTCCTCCTCCGGTGGAGAATGTTGCGGAAGCAAAACCAGAACAGTCCCCTCAGCGACTGTCTTCCAAAATCTACAAAGTTTGGCGGCAGGCTCGGAACTCAGTAGTTGATCAAGATTACCCTCGTCAACAGAAAAGGGCGAAGGTTCAACAAGAAGAAAGCTATCCTGCCAAGCCACGAAAAGCTATTTGGGTGCCTACTACGACGGCCCCCTCAACTTTGACATCTCATAAGAAGAGAAGGCCGGAGAAGATCCCCATGCCTGCGACAAATGTCAAAGGCACTAAGCCCAAACGCCCTATGTCTGGGGGCATAACAGTCCATACTATTTACATGGCATCCGGGAAGAAAGATAGTCACGCTTCTACGGGCCACCGACCACTCACCCGATCCATCACAAGAGCTCAGGAACAGCAACAGCAGAAGCTTTAGGAGATGCTGACTGCAATGGCCGCACTCACCGGACCAAAAGAAAGCCCGGTGGCGTCATCGGAGCAGCGTTATGAACAAGAAACCGATGCTGACTTCCTTTGCATAGTCCTCGAAAAGAAGGACAAAGAAGCCGCGGAGCAAGAGGCTAACATAAAGCGAATGTCACTTCTCTTCCAAGACATGGTCGGGATGATGATACAGCCGGATCCTCCAGCCGAAGACCCTCCGATCATTATTGAAGATGACAGAGGAGAAACATCAAATCCCCTGCCGGCTCTTTCAGCAGCCAAGGAGGAAACCATTTCTAAAGCCACCCTGGATGATTATATAGCTCAACAAATACGAGTTCACTAGGAAAATGAAGCGGCCGGTCAAATCGTCAAAACTGGGCGACCATATCTGGGCTGGTATGACCAGATAAAATACCCGCCGGGATACACAATCCTTAAATTCCATATGTACAAGGGGACGGGCAATCCCCACCAGCACGTCGCCCAGTTTAGAGCTCTGTGTGGCAACACCGAGGGCGATGATAAGCTTTTGCTCCGCCAATTCGTCGGCAGCTTATCAGAGATGGCGTTTGAATGGTACTCCGAACTTCCAAACGACTCCGTCAAAACTTTCGCAGAAATGGAGTTATTGTTCATCCAGCGATTCGCAAGTGCTAGTGAACGCACCCCAATAATGGCATTGATCAATGCCAGGGTGAAGCCGGGCGAGACATGGGTTCAGTACGCAATCCGATGGCGGAATCTGTGGTCTAAGTGCGAACAGCGCATCGAAGAAGCACCAGCGGTGGGCATGTTCATGGGCACCCTAGACCCTCATGCAACTATTTCACAGTTCATGATGTTCTTCAAACCGACCACGTTCCAGGCTCTAATCGACAAGCTGGCCCAGATGGACCAGATGGGTCATAGTCCATCTCCCCCGAAGCCGGAACCGCGAAACGAAAAGGGTAAAGGGAAGGCAACCTTCGTCGCGAACACCCAACATCAGCCCAGTGCTCCAAGACTAGCGGATCAATTGGAGGAGAGACGGCGCTATTACAATGAGAAAATGAAGCGCCCTTACTCAATCCCATGGGATAAAATGAAGAGGCTGTTCGAGCTGGCAATGCGCAACAGGCTTATCAATTTGCCGAATCCGAGGAGACCACCGCAACCCAGTGAAGTGAATAATCCCAATTATTTCCCTTACCACCAAACGGTAAGCCATCCGATCGAAGATTGCTTCGTCTTTAAGGGATGGATTGAGGATCAGTACCTACAAGGCAAGTTCGCACTGTTTGAGAAGTGGAAAGTAAGCCACCACAACCGCACACTCCTAAGAAGACAGACAAACCGAGGGCAACGTGCTCTTTTGTTGAAGAAGCTCCATGGGAGGTGGCTTTTTCAGCCAAAACCAAAAGGATGCTGAATGATCTCCAGAAATGCTCGGCGATCAGGTGGAAGAACCCGCTGGAACCCTAGATTATCGAAGGGATGCTGAAGCCGCGCCCAACTCCAAAGATTGGTAGTGATAGCCAAAGTGCTCACACCCACCCGCCGAAATCTTCGAAAAAGAAGAAGAAATCCAAGAAGCCCGTGAAGCCTGGCGACAAGCGCACGGACCTACAGAAACAGATTGACGCGCTGGAAGAGTATAACCAGAAGGCGCGAACCCCAATCACGCTTCAAGAGTTCCTCGGCCACATCCTTGAGGACAAAGATGATGGAGAAGACTCGTCGGATGGATCTGAGGATTACGTAGCAAGCTGCCATGTGATCTCTCATTCATCGCTAGACAATGAAGAAGCTCCCTGCACAGAGAGACTGGAGGCAAGTCCTGAGCCGGAACTTCTATGGCCGTCAGACGAAATGATCGACGCCTTTCTGAATGAGTTCATCTGAAAAGTAAAGCCAATCGGGAGCGTGAGATGGCCATACTTGAAAGAGCCAAACGCCGGCGACTAGAGGAAAGAGTCAAGACACTCCCACCGAATCAAGGAACATCCGTCGCGGATAAAAACAAGTTCAAGACGAGGAAATGGTTTTCTAAAGCCATATCAATGGGAATGAAGCTACCACCCTCCGAAGGAAACACTCCCGGTGAAGCAGAGATGCATCCTAGCTACTGCTCATATCATCGGAAGATCTCGCACCCCACCGAAGAATGCGATGCTTTTAAAAGATGGTGGCAGGGATATATTGCTCGCCGGCAATATTTTAAGCGGATGAAACGCAAAACTCGTCAGGAGTAAAGAAGTGCGATGGAAGAGCATAAAAGAACTACCGGTAACTGTCGCATGGTCAACACCGGGGGATCACAGGTTCTCACCTTCGGAAGCGACTCTGACGAAGAGATGGCTCTTGGCCCTCTCTTTACAGAATCCACCTTGGGGAAGGAGGAGGAACCGAAGGCCTGCGAAAACATTCAGCTGCGCAATCGCACGCTTCCAGAAAAGAATCTCGGACCCACAAGTAGAAAAGATAAGGGAAAAGAAAAGGTCTCTGAGGATATCGCCCTGGATGAACAAGTCATGAAAGAGCTCACCGCCAAGGACCCACCAAAGAAAAGTAAGGTGGACTATAACGTTCTGGCGTACTTGAGGATGTTACCTTCGCAGCTCAGCGTTCTCGACGCCCTTTTACTATCCAAAGAAGTGAGAGATTCATTGATCAAGGCGCTACAAGAACCAGAGCAATTCCAAGCTTTTCTCGCCGAAGAAAAGATGAAGGACGAGCTAGAGGAAGTACACACAGCCGATATCACCTTCGGAGACGAAGACCTCTTCCTTGGGACGTGCGAGCACAACTGTCCCCTCTATGTCTCAGGGTACTGCCACGATATAAAGATAGGCAAAATCCTAGTAGATAATGGGTCTTCCGTTAATGTCCTCAACGTGGGAGTGTTGAAGGAAATCTGCATGAGCGTCCAGCATCTCGCTCGTGATAAAATCACCATCTCTGGTTTTGATTCCCAGTCATCGCAGACTCTTGGGTCTATGATATTGACATTACGATTTGGGCTACTTATCATGGATATTAAATTTTATGTCATTGACGCCAAGACATGCTATAACGCTTTGCTTGGTCGGCCTTGGTTACACGAGTACAATATCATCCCTTCTACACAACATCAGTGTATGAAATATTTTAAGGATGGTCTCGAGTATACCGTAACAGGAGAGCTTAACCCATTCTCCGTGAACGAAGTCCGCAAGTACGAAGATGCAAAATACTTCTTGCCAGATTTTGAAGACACAGAGAGATGTCACAAACCGGAAAACAAAGCTATCACCACCATTCCGGTCTTCGGGAGTGATACTGAGGAAGAGGAAGAGAAGATGAGGTCCATGCTATATTCTCCGCTTGGCTACCAATACAAGCATTCGCCGGTGATAATCAGAACTTGCAAATTACCATGATTCCGTGGGAGCACTATAAAGATCTCAACGCACTTGAAGCTTATAGCGTGCAAGAGCTACAAACATTTTACGTCCCTCCTAGGCGAAAAGGTGAACAGGCAATCCTATTCTACCGATCCACGGAAACAAAAATGGGGAAAGAAGTTTGGCAGGGCGCCGATTCTACGCTCAACAGGCTCCAGCCCATCCGTCTGCCTAGATGTTACACGGAAGGCTTGAAAAGGCTATTGAAGCGCCAAGAGATACCCTTCAAACAGACCGCTCGAAAAGCTAAGTTCTATAACAGGATCTGGAACGTTCCCGGAACTCAGCGCAAGTTGCCCAGTGGGAGAATGGAAACGATCGGGCTTGGATATGTTCGGTCCACGAAACGGGAGCTACTCCGCGACTGCTACGTCGTACATGACTTTGATGAAGAAGGGGATGCTCAATGGGATAATGCTAACCCTGAACCAGAAAGAGCTCCCGACGTGAAAATGCCCAGTTCGTCGTTCGAAGAACAAATGGACAAGCTTATAAGGGAAGCCGGTCAAAAAGTTCGAGACGACCATAATCGTGAAATGGCCATCTACGAGAAAACCAGGACGCAACACCTTCTTCAACAGGCTGCAAAAGATGAAAATTCCCCTCCATGTCAACCTGTTGTGCAAAAGGCCCGACGTAGAGGCAGAAACAAGTCAAAGAGCGAAAGAGGCGTTCGACAGCAACAAAGCGGGACCAAGAAGTCACGCAATCATGAATCGAGCGGTCCGGATTTGTCCTTTATGAAGAAGATGATTCGGGCATACTCTTTTCCTCAAGACAAGACAAAGAAGATACTTGATTTTGACATAAGACATCAAATGCTTACACTTCCGGTGTCCAAACATCCCGAGCAAACAGGCGAAGTCTCTCACCCGGACTATTGCTCCTATCATAGAGCAATAAGACACCCTCTCGAAGACCGCTTCACCTTCAAGAACTGGGTTGAAGATCAATATCAGCTTGGCAAATTCGCTCTATCCATCAGTTGGAGGGTAACACCGCCGCAGAAGCATGAACCCAAATCCGTGAGAGTAGAACCAGATCAACATCGGTCTTGGAAGTGAGCTCGTATTTGCCATATGATAACACTATCAAAAGAAGAGCCTAAGAATATGGATGACCTCCCCTGGTGCTTCGAAAACGATGATGATGAGGTGATCTCAGAGTTTCCACCGGCACCGAAAGAGCTGGAAGATGGAATACACACTACTGCAGATAACCTCAAGAAAATTGATTTGGGGACGGCAAATGACCCGCGACCGACATTCGATAGTGAGCTGCTATCTGAAGAAAGGGTGGCCGCGCTAAAAGACGTGCTTATGCAGCATAGAGATTGTTTTGCATGGAACTATTCCGAGATGCCAGGATTAGATCCAGAGATCGCTGTCCACAAATTGGCAATATCCCCGGACGTCAAGCAAATCAAACAAGCACCGAGAAGAATGCGGCTCGAGCTTGAGATGAGCATTAATGCCGAGGTTAAGAAACTAATCGACTCCGGCTTCATCCAAGAAGTTCAGTATCCTGATTAGATCGCCAACATCGTACCAGTGATGAAGAAAAATAGGACAGTGCGCATCTGTGTGGACTTCCAGGATCTCAATAAAGCTTGCCCGAAGGACAACTTCCCAGTACCGGTCACCGAGCTGATAATAGACAATACGTCCACTCACGAAATCTTCTCCTTCATGGACGGATCATCAGGATACAATCAGATAAAGATGCATCCCGAAGACCAGAAGCTTACCGCTTTCCGGACTCCTCTGAGCATATTCTGCTACAAAGTGATGCCCTTCGGTCTAAAGAACGCCGGAGCCACCTATCAGAGGGCTATGACGAAGATCTTCGATGACCTCATACATGAAGTCGTCGAATGCTATATCGATGACCTCATGGTGAAAAGCAAATCATATGAGAAACATTTAGAGCATCTGAAGACCGTGTTTCAACGCCTTCGGCAATACAACTTGAAGATGAACCCTCTCAAATGCGCGTTCGGAGTTTCCTCGGGCAAATTCCTCGGATTCATCGTCCGACACCGAGGCATCGAAATAGACCCATCGAAGATCAATGCTATCATGGAAATACCCCCACCAAGGACTCTCAAACAATTGCGGTCTCTCCAAGGGAAGCTTGCGTATATTCGGCGATTTATAGCCAATCTCTCAGGCACGTGCCGCCCTTATAGCCACCTGATGAAGAAGGGAACCCCGTTCGTCTGGAATCACAAATGCCAAAGCGCACTGGACGAAATCAAGCAATACCTGCAGAATCCGCCGGTGCTAACCGCTCCGGTCAAGGGAAAGCCTCTCATTCTTTATACAACAGCCTTCGAAGGTTCTTTAGGCGCATTATGGGCACAAGAGAACGACCAAGGGAAGGAGAGAGCCCTCTACTATCTGAGTTGAGTTCTACTGGGGGCAGAAAGCAATTACTCTCCTATCGAAAAACACTGCCTGGCGTTGATCTTCGCAATAACGAAGCTTAGGCACTATGCGTTGGCGCATGAAGTCCGTCTCATATCGAAGGTGGATCCCCTCAAGTATTTGATGTCAAAGGCCATATTGACGGGGCGGCTCGCTAAATGGGCCCTGCTCTTAATGGAATTCTCGATAACCTATCGTCCCCTCAAGGCAGTGAAGGGTCAGGCCATCGCCGACTTCCTCGCTGAGCATCCGATACCTGCTGACTCTCCCTTGAATTGCGAACTACCAGATGAACATGCGTTTGACACGATCGACGGAAATGATACCCGGTGGGAACTGTACTTCGATGGAGCGTCTTCCATGAAGAAGCGCAAGCAAAGCATCCCTATAATCAAATCAGGGGTAGGCCTCATCTTCGTAACTCCACAAGGAGGGATAATGCGCTTTGCTTTCTCCTTAACAGAGCCAAGGACAAACAATGAATTCGAGTATGAAGCTTTGATAGCAGGTCTCGAGATCGCTATCGACATGGGAATTGAAAACCTCCTTATATACGGAGACTCCCAACTGGTCGTCAGTCAAGTAAATGGCGACTACCAAACGTGCAAACCAGAGATGGTAAAGTACGGCGAGAAAGTACAGCAACTGCTGACCTAAATTCCTTCCTACACCCTCGAAAGCATACCGCGTGCGGAAAATAGCAAAGCGGATGCATTATCTAAGCTCGCTAAAGAACTAGCCGACGAGAACCTCGATGACGTGAGGATCGTTGTGCAAAACCGTCGGGTCCTTGTACCGGCAGAAATATCTCCGGAATCATCCGAGGAAAAGGAAGCGACTGAGCAGACGGCCCTGCAAATAAAAACCAAGAAACGGTTGAGGATTGGAGAGAAATCTTTATAGACTACTTCAAATCCCGTCGAACGCCTTAAGATGCGTCCTCGAAACATCAGCTCATGAAGCGAGCCCTATCTTTTGCCTTCGTCAATGATACTCTGTACAAGAGGTCATTTGATTATTTGTGGCTAAGATGCCTGGGACTTGAAGAAGCAAGAAGAGTCGTCCAAGAAACTCACGACGGACTCTGCGATTCTCACCAAGCCGGGCCGAAGATGAAGTTGAAGATCAAACGGATGGGTTATTATTGGCCCACGATGATCCAGGACTACCTTGAGTATGCGAAGCAATGCCACTCATGCCAGATCCATGGGGACTTTATCCATCAGCATCCAAATCTACTACATCCGACAGTGGACAGCTGGCCGTTCGAAATGTAGGGAATTGACATAATTGGCCCCATCGAACCAACATCGTCCAGAGGACATCGATTCATTTTGGCAACAACTGATTACTTTTCCAAATGGGCAGAAGCAGTACTGCTGAGGGAAGTGAAGACAGAGAATATCCTCTATTTCTTCAAGACGCACGTCATTTATCGGTTTGGGACTCCGAGACGGATCATCTCCGATAACGGGCCAGCCTACAGAAGCCACAAGATCAACCGCTTCGCACAACAACATAACATAGAATGGAGATATTCATCAGTCTATAATCCCCGAGCTGACGGTCTAGCTGAGGCTTTCAACAAGACCTTGACAAAGATTATGAAAAAGACGGTGTCCTGAAATAAAAAGGACTGGCACGGGAGACTGCATCAAGCTCTTTGGGCGTATCGAACTACGTTCAAAACGGCCACGAACACAACTCCATATGCGTTGGTATTCGGTACAGAAGTGGTGCTTCCCCTCGAGATAGAGCTACCCTCTCTACGAGTGGCAGTTCATTACAAGCTAACGGACGAAGAGAACGCTCACCTTCTCCTCGAGGAGCTCGATGCCCTTGATGAAACCCGGCTCATAGCGCAACAAAATCTAAAGGCTTATAAAGCTAAGATAATGCGCTCATATGAAAGATTGACCAGGCCGAGGACATTCCGCCACGGCGAACTCGTGCTAGTGGTCAAAAGACCTATGATCCCCAATTGTGCTAAACGAGGGAAATTCGAGCCAAACTATGAAGACCCGTAAATCATAGACAAAGTTTACCAAGGTGGGGCCTATCTACTCATGGACATGCATGGTGAAAGACCTTTTAGGCCAATAAACGGTCGCTTCCTGAAGAAGTATCACGCTTGACGAATCACGGCCGAGGTCAATGATAGATGACGACAACTATGTTCGCTCGCTATCTTCCTAAGCCCAAACTCTATAAGTAGTAACCGGCTTACTTAACAGCGGACCGAAACATCCTTAAAACTAACAGCGGACCGAAACGTCCTTAAACTAACAGCGGACTGAAACGTCCTTAAACTAACGGTGGACCGAAACGTCCTTAAGCTAACGACGGACCGAAACGTCCTAAAACCAGCTGTTGACCGAGATGTCGATGAACTACGGTGGATTGTAGCATCCCAGAGCTGATACGAAAAAAAAAAGAAAACGGTATGTCCATAAGCAAAATGGGCACGGATGAAACCCGAAAGGGCTCCGTGAGTAAAAAAGCAGGGCTACCGGCGAGTTTTGTGAAAACCCGAAAGGGCGCAGCCTCGTTAAAATAAAAAAAAAGAGAGAAGAAAAAAGAAAACGGTACGTCCATAGGCAAAATGGGCACGGATGAAAACCCGAAAGGGCTCCGTGAGTAAAAATAGCAGGGCTGCCGGCGAGTGTTTGTGAAAACCCGAAAGGGCACAACCTCGTTAAAAGACACTTGCAAGGATCCTCTCGATCTTGTAAGGAGAAACCACTTGCGTGAGATCCTTACGACTCACAAGAGAGCAACATGTAGGGTTCCTAGGCACTCTTGTGAAGGTTCATAAGGCATCAAACATGCCTGGATTATAATTTAGACGTGCCGAACAACCCAAAGCCAGGATCTTTGCTAGATTATTAGGGTTAAACATGCATTAAGATAACTTTTATCTAAGTGTGAGGGATTACAACCTTTGTAGTCCGCTCCTTCACTTCACAAGCTCCGAGTAGAAGTCCCTTTGCCGCGATCCACGATCTCCCGGACTCATGAGAGGCTCCACGACTCGAACGATCCATTCTAGCTTGTCGTATTCCAAATCTCCGATGATCTACCTTGAAGTTGCTACGACTCAAGCTTTCTCACTCTTAAAGAAGTGAACACACTAATCCCATGGGCTAGATGAGATGAGGATGAGGGAGTAGTATTTTTGCTCTCTTTTTATATCATTTTCTCATATTTTATCATCACTTAAGGATTTTCAAGAGAGCTTCTTCAAGAGAGAAGAAGAAGAAGATAATGGAAAATCATAATGATAATCTCAAATCCTTTTGTGATGAATAGAAATAAAACATATGATTGATATATAACCATGGTCAAGGATGAATGGCTAAGAATGAGTAGAGAAACAACTAGAGTTAGGGTTTGGTTAAGTTAAAAATGTGTCATCACAAAATATCACAACCATGACAAAAAGAAAAATGCTTCTAGAAGGAACTTGAAGCATCTAACCCTAATCAAACCCTAACCTCAATTAGTCATCCTTAAACATGTTTAACAATTAATCATATCATGTCACAATAATATATATCACATATATATTATATATTTGCAACAAAAGAAAATAATACAATTAACATATATCGCATATATATCAATGTATCATCCACTGAGAAAATGAAATAATAAAGCGAGCCAATATTAGATAATATAATACAATATATCATATATATTATTATACATTAAATCATCGAATCAACACTTGAGTCGATGATCCGGCTATATCGAATATTACCGACTAATATATCATGTACCGATTCATCGAATCAACACTTGATCCGATGACCCGGTTCATATCCATATATCGCGAGAATATAATACGGTATCCCATATCGCATCATTCACGCTCCTGCGCATATCACATATGCGCCACTACTCCGTTTTTCCTGAGCCAAGAAACCTCTGTGTAGGACTCTAAAGAATCGTCAATACGCTGGTAGCAGGTGATGATCATATCAAACACCCACAAGCTGCAAGCGGTCAGCTAAACGTAACAGCCACCCAGGTATTGAGCGATCAGAAGATCAACAAGCTAGCCTGTGCATTCTCCTGTGAATCCAACCAGTAACACTCCCGTACAGTCCGGTCTGTTCGTCTGATATGTCGCATATCAAGTCTAGGGGTGGTATACGTCAGACCCCAGTAACCGATAAGTCGTGTCGATGTATGGCTCATAACGGGTCGAGAAACTACTAGTAACACTTACCAGTAAATCTCTATATCAGCCCTGGCCAGGGACTTCCAGTTATAGCCAATCGAACACAGCACAACATCAACTCCCTATACCGGGAGAGACGAATCCCCTCCTATCGCTCATTGCCTCCATGTGATTCGGGACTGTACCCAAAAGCCACCATTTTGCACGCCCTCTTGGACGTGGTAAGGTGGAAATCAAAGCACAGTGGGAATCACACAAGACTCCATGACGATCTCGGGTCTACAGACTACGCTGTACCAGTGTCACCGGAGAACTGCCATCTGACGTGTGGTATATCACCATCTGGGAGTTCTCGGCGAGTCCGTCCAGTGTACCCAGTCTCCACTGAGCACCCGTACACCATCTCTGATGTCTAACATCGATGGACATGGGATCATCCATCGCCCATCATATGGGTCAAGATGCGTATACGCTAGTCTACTCTGGTGTATCGATGCCCTGTCTCGATATACCCTCGACTAGGAACAGTTATAGGATGTACTCATCGACTACCGTGGCCCCACTAGTATGATCTCATCATAGTCCCAGTAGTCGAGTACAGATCTTAAGGGCTTTATCAACATGTGAGAGTAAAACAGTAAACCAATACAAGTCAACATGTTAAGATAAAGTGAAACCAAATAGCATACTATCATGACGAGCAAGAAATTCTTCTCTATATATAACCAAGCATCCATTATAATATACATCATATGTACAACAATGGCCTCTAGGGCATATACATAACTAACAATCTCCCACTTGCACTAAGGCTAGCTGCTGTAGTATCGCATACCTAGCATCCCGAATAATCTCTCAAACTGTATCTGGGGAATAGCCTTCGTGAATGGATCCGCAGTGTTGTCCTTCGTATCTACTCTCCTAACCTCGATCTCCCGGCGATCAACTATCTCCCTGATCAGGTGATACCGCCTCAGAATATGTCTGGACTTTTGATGGGACCCGGGTTCCTTGGCCAATGCCACAGCTTCATTGTTATCGCAATACAGAGGTATTGGATGCTCAATGGATGGAACCACACCAAGTTCACTAATGAACTTCTTGATCCAGACAGCCTCTTTAGCAGCATCGTTGGCAGCGATGTATTCAGCCTCCATCGTTGAGTCTGCAACGGTATCCTGTTTGGAACTCTTCCAACATACCGCCCCTCCATTGAGGGTAAAGACAAAACCCGAATGCGACTTAGAGTCGTCCTTATCACTTTGGAAGCTGGAATCGGTAAAGGACTCGACCTGGAGTTCACCGTTACCATATACCAAGAACATCTCCTTAGTCCTTCGCAAGTACTTGAGAATGTTCTTCACTGCTGTCCAATGACTCTCTCCTGGATCTGCTTGATACCGACTCACTACACTTAGTGAGTATGCTACATCGGGTCTGGTACACAGCATCGCATACATGATAGAGCCTACTGCTGAAGCATAGGGTATCCCTTGCATGCGAGCTCTCTCCAAATCAGTTTTGGGAGACATCTCTTTGGAGAGAGTGAGTCCAGAGATCGTGGGTTGGTTCCCACGCTTGGATTCTTCCATACTAAACCTCTTTAGTATGGTGTCAATGTACCTGGATTGGGACAATCCCAGTATCCGTTTAGATCTATCTCTATAGATCATAATTCCCAATATGCAGGAGGCATCACCTAGATCTTTCATTGAGAATCTCTGTGATAAGAAGAGCTTGACTGATTGCAGCATAGGAATATCATTTCCTATCAAGAGTATGTCATCCACGTACAATACGAGGAAGACTACCTTACCCTCTGCTACCTTCTTATAGATACAAGGTTCATCTATATTTTTGATGAAGTCAAACTCTTTGACTACAACATCAAAACAGATGTTCCAACTCCGCGATGCTTGCTTTAACCCATAAATGGATTTAAGCAGCTTGCACACCTTTCCGCTGCTCCCACTATCTACGAAGCCCTCTGGCTGAGTCATGTACACGCACTCTTCTAAATCACCGTTTAGAAAGACGGTCTTAACATCCATTTGCCCGATTTCGTAGTCATGGTATGCAGCAATGGCAAGTAAGATCCGGATGGACTTAAGCATAGCCACTGGAGAAAAGATTTCGTCATAATCCACACCTGGTCATTGACGAAATCCCTTTGCTACCAGTCTAGCTTTGAAAGTCTCAACTTTTCCATCTACACCAAATTTCCTTTTAAAAATCCACTTGCTCCCAATGGGTTTTACTCCTTCAGGAGCATTTTCCAAAATCCATACTTTATTGGTGTACATGGATTCCATCTCAGATCGCATTGCATCCAGCCATTTCACAGAGTCACTACTCGTGATGGCCTGCTCGAAACTAGTCGGGTCATCATCATCCATGATGCAATCCTCGCTTCCACCATCAATGAGAAAACCGTAGTATCTCTCAGGTGGACGAGAAACCCTACTAGATCGGCGGAGAGGCTGGGGTTCGTCGGGTACTACTGAATCCTCTGGTTCCACTAAATCATCTGTTGTAGTTTGTTCTGCTGGAACCTCTTCCAGTTCTACCTCAATGCTACTGTTCTGTTTCATAAGAAAACCTTTTTCTAAGAAAGTGGCATGTCGAGAAACAAACACCTTTTGTTCCTCGGGGTGGTAGAAGATATACCCTTGTGAGTTTTTGGGATATCCTACAAACTTACATAAGACAGATCTTGCCTCGAGTTTGTCCGGATTTTGTCTTTTGACATAGGCCGGACAACCCCATATCTTAATGTAATTAAGATGTGGTCTCTTCCCTTTCCATATCTCATATGGAGTGGTAGGCACAGATTTGGTAGGAACTCTATTCAATAGGTCTATGGCTGTCTCAAGCGCATACCCCCAAAAGGAAATAGGTAACTCAGCTGTACTCATCTTTGAGCGCACCATATCTAATAGGGTGCGATTTCTTCGCTCAGATACACCGTTGTGCTGTGGTGTATAAGGAGGAGTAAGCTGAGAGAGAATCCCATTCTCTTTTAGATAATCTAGGAACTCACTGCTTAAGTATTCACCTCCTCGATCAGATCGAAGAATCTTAATACTTTTGCCCGTTTGATTCTCTACTTCTTGCTTATATTCTCTGAATTTCTCAAAAGCTTCAGACTTGTGTTTCATCAGGAACACATATCCGAATCTTGAGAGATCGTCAGTGAATGTAATGAAGTAGGAAGAACCGTTCCTGGCATGCATAGACATGGGACCGCATACATCACTATATACCAGTCCTAAGAGTTCGGTAACTCTTTCTCCGTGTCCACTAAACGGAGCTTTGGTCATTTTTCCTTTGAGACATGAATGGCAAGTATCATAAGATGATAATTCGAACGGATTCAAATAACCATCTTTATGCAACTTAGCCAGTCGTGTCGCATTGATATGACCAAGTCTACAATGCCACAAGTAGGATTCGTTCATATCTGAACTTTTCCTCTTGTGTGTGTTTTGTATATTCAGGACTGTATTCTGATTTAGAATGAATATGCCATTATGTAACGAGCCTGATGCAATCAACTTTTGATCTAGGAATATGTTCATAACATTATCCTGTACTACAAAATTATATCCCTCTTTACTCAATAAAGAAACTGATATAATGTTGCACATCATGTTCGGTATATAATAGCACTCATTTAGAATCAGTGTATTATGACTTGGTAATACAAGGTGATATTCGCCAACTGCTTTGGCTACAATACTTGCACCGTTCCCTACTTGAACGGAATGTTCACCTTTTCCCAGTTCTCTACCTTTACGTAGCCCATGTAACTGTTTACATATGTGGGATCCTGATCCGGTATCTAATACCCAGGACGTAGGGTGAACTGAGAAACAGTTCTCAATGACTAACACACCCGAAGAAGATGCATCAACATGCATGTTCTTTTGGGCGGTGTGAGAATCCAGATATTCTTCTGTTTCCTGTTCAGTCTTATAACTCTTATAAGAAAGAATGGGTCTAACGTTCCCTTGCTCAGTACAATAATCAGGTTCAGTCAATACATCCATATTATTATCTTGATTATGGCATGACATGGTCGCTACCTGGAGAGAGAGAGAAGAAAAACACTTTAGCGTATGCTCTTGCAAGGTTAGATTGGTTATTATCTTATCTAATCAGGATGTCTCCCACTGTTTTTATCAAATCTACCTTAAAACCCTAAAAGGTAAGATTAGCCGGGATTAATTACACCCTACAATTTCGTCAATCTTTCAGCCAGATCAGTGTCGGTACTTTGAGGGAGGTTCCGCGTGCTTTCGCACGGACCTAATTAAAGTAAACCTCGTTTTCCCAGAGGCGTAACCCCGTTAACACTTTTCTAGACACCTACTTGATCGGCTAATTGTCTTGTGTAAAACTCTCCCAGGAGTAACTCTTACTCGCAGTGGGTATCAGGATCCAACTATCTCATAGGAGGTATGCAATCTCATTGCAAATTTCAACACTTGAAATTTCCGATAAAGCTTTTACCCCTAGTGTGCTATGACCTTGACGCATGCCAAACAACCCATAGTCCACTAGTCAAGTTCAACCCGTACATTTCGTGATTGAATTAAACCCACCCGTACGACCCTTGACGCATGCCAAACAACGCCGTACGAATACCCTAATCCAATCGCATCTCATGCTGCAGATAAGTAATAATCAGCTACCGTACACTACGCCTTGACGCATGCCAAACTACCGTAGCACGAATACTAAATATTACTTATCTGAAATGACGGAGGGCTACGCAGGTTTTTCAGAAAACCCTGAGCGTAATGAACTTGATATCGTCGTAGAATCGAGTGAAGTTTTGAAAAGGAGTGTTTTTGAGGCTTTTCTTAGTTTCGCTAAAGGGGTCACTCCCGGTGAAGGGATCGTCGGCCCTTTCCTCATCGAATAAGGTGCAGGATATATCATATATACCGCTGTGCAAAGCAAAACACTAAAAGCAATCAAAAGACAAACCGAGTTTTGTAGCATCTGCCAGTTTTGCTAAAGGAGTCACTCCCGGTGAAGGGATCTCGGTCCTTTCCTCATCGAATAAGGTGCAGGATATATCGTATATATCACTGTGCAAAGAAAAACTGTAGCTACCCCTTTTTATAAAGTTTTTGATTCTACAACATCTTTAGGTTTCTTTTCTTTTATTAATCTCATTAATAAAAATCCCATCAGCTTATGCTTCCTAAGCATCACAGAAGAAACGAAAGCAGTAATATTTATATATCAGCATATATATATAGTATAAGCATTCGTCTCAGGCAGTAATATGATCTCATCACAGAACATTGCAGCAGAAGAACATATATGAAATATTGGATATACTAGGACGTCCGTGTTTTCAATACGAGCCTGTATAAAACACGGATTCCACGGTCGCGACGAATAGCCAAACCCGCATCCCAAGACCCCTACGAGAGCGGCAAGTAACACTGCCAATTCTAGGGTTAGGAGACCCGGTCTCGACTCCTCGAGATGGCTTCCCACTGGACCCTAGAACCCGGTTACTTGTGCTCCCCTCCTTGGGTCTACCTAATGCGGAAAAGTAAATAATATACACTGGTGACAGCAACCGCAACCTGGAAGTGCCCCAAATAAAAGAATATTACATTACAAATGAATTTTACATGAATGAAAATAAAAACCCTCATCTCACATAAAACCCCCGGCTATTCAGAACGCGACGATCCAATATAACATATCACAGCAACACATAATATCACATATCATCAACGTAAGTAAATATGCGCATCCCAATTGTCGTTGACATATAGCAACGAAACCGGCAATATCACATATTACACTTACGGTCACAGAAGAGAAAGTGTAAGACTACAACATTTGGAATCCACAATCACTTTAGACATCGTAAATCCGAAATATCACATACTTCGCATTTCATGCCTAACTTTATGAATTCCACATATTGTATCACATTCCAGATAAATAGACGGTATTAAACTTTCTGAACAGATAATCAAATACCCAAAATTTCCTAAACTGCTCAACTCTTGAGCGCGGTTCAAATAATCCCAGAATATGTCACAGTACCGGTGATCCAGCCGTAGAAGGGTCAAGCCAACGCCTCACATGTGGCACGCCGTACTGCCCCAAACCCGAAGGTTCAAAAGGAAGTTCAATACGGTCACATAATCGAGTTAAGGTTTGTTGTCTTCTAGAGGGTCCACCGCTTAACTTGTACAATTTTCCGAAAGATTTAAACCCGAATAAATTTCAACACTTGAAAATTTGCCGTACCGGGAAACAGTAAGTTAATGATATCCGTTCAAATAGTTTAACAGTTTCTAAATATCCGGAAAAAAATACGAATTTAAAATTTCCGATCGAGTCTACTATTACAGAACAAACCCCAGAATTTTAAACACCTGGAACAGATTAAAAATACCCAGAATAGTCAGCAAGTACCTACGGTCATTTCCATAAAATCCACGTGTCATGATCTCATCAATCCGCCGCGGAACCGCCGCGAAAGGCTTGCTTTCGCCGCGGTTCCGCCGCCGTTTAATCGAATTAGGGGCTCGGGTTTTATGGTAATTCTTAGAATTCCCTGCTGATTTTTTTTACATATTTTTAATTCAGAAAAATCCCAAAATTTAAAAAATTTCCAGAGAGGGGTCAAGTTTCGTCGTTTCGGGTTCGATCGGAGTTTTAACTTCGTAAACACATCGCCTAATGCTCTAGCTAGGCTCTGATACCACTGTAGGGTTCCTAGGCACTCTTATGAAGGTTCATAAGGCATCAAACATGCCCGGATTATAATTTAGACGTGCCGAACAACCCAAAGCCAGGATCTTTGCTAGATTATTAGGGTTAAACATGCATTAAGATAACTTTTATCTAAGTGTGAGGGATTACAACCTTTGTAGTCCGCTCCTTCACTTCACAAGCTCCGAGTAGAAGTCCCTTTGCCGCGATCCACGATCTCCCGGACTCATGAGAGGCTCCACGACTCGAACGATCCATTCTAGCTTGTCGTATTCCAAATCTCCGATGATCTACCTTGAAGTTGCTACGACTCAAGCTTTCTCACTCTTAAAGAAGTGAACACACTAATCCCATGGGCTAGATGAGATGAGGATGAGGGAGTAGTATTTTTGCTTTCTTTTTATATCATTTTCTCATATTTTATCATCACTTAAGGATTTTCAAGAGAGCTTCTTCAAGAGAGAAGAAGAAGAAGATAATGGAAAATCATAATGATAATCTCAAATCCTTTTGTGATGAATAGAAATAAAACATATGATTGATATATAACCATGGTCAAGGATGAATGGCTAAGAATGAGTAGAGAAACAACTAGAGTTAGGGTTTGGTTAAGTTAAAAATGTGTCATCACAAAATATCACAACCATGACAAAAAGAAAAATGCTTCTAGAAGGAACTTGAAGCATCTAACCCTAATCAAACCCTAACCTCAATTAATCATCCTTAAACATGTTTAACAATTAATCATATCATGTCACAATAATATATATCACATATATATTATATATTTGCAACAAAAGAAAATAATACAATTAACATATATCGCATATATATCAATGTATCATCCACTGAGAAAATGAAATAATAAAGCGAGCCAATATTAGATAATGTAATACAATATATCACTTCTGACCCCATGGAAAACGTCCAGAGCGGATCCTGGTCCTCGCAGAGCACGGCAGTGAACCCGTGTGAAGCATCCAGAGCGGAGACTGGTCCTCGCCGAACACGGCAGTGAACCCATGGGAAGCATCCAGAGCAAAATTCCTGGCTACGTGGAACACGAATTATGTCACTTCTGACCCCGTGGAAAACGTCCAGAGCGGATCCTGGTCCTCACAGAGCACGGCAGTGAACCCGTGTGAAGCATCCAGAGCGGAGCCTGGCCCTCGCAGAACACGGCAGTGAACACGTGGGAAGCATCCAGAGCAAATTTCCTGGCTACGTGGAACGCGGATTATGTCACTTCTGACCCCATGGAAAACGTCCAGAGCGGATCCTGATCCTCGCAGAGCACGACAGTGAACCCGTGTGAAGCATCCAGAGTGGAGCCTAGTCCTTGCCAAACACGGCAGTGAACCCGTGGGAAGCATCGAGAGCAAAATTCCTGGCTACGTGGAACGCGGATTATGTCACTCTTGACCCCGTTGAAAACGTCCAGAGCGGATCTTGGTCCTCGCAGAGCATGGAAGTGAACCCGTATGAAGTATCCGGAGCAGAGCCTTGTCCTCGCAGAACACGGCAGTGAACCCGTGGGAAGCATCCAGAGCAAAATTCCTGGCTACGTGGAACGCGGATTATGTCACTTTTGACCCCGTGGAAAATGTCCAGAGAAGATCCTGGTCCTCGCAGAGCACGGCAATGACCCCGTGTGAAGCATCCAGAGTGGAGCCTGGTCCTCGCCGAACACGGCAGTGAACCCGTGGGAAGCATCCAGAGCAAACATCGGACTGTGGAGTCCTTAAATCCACCGACTATGATGTCCTTAACCTCGACCGTGATGTCTTAATACTAACATCGGACTTTGAGGTCCTTAAACTCACGGACTATGATGTCCTTAACCTTGACCGTGATGTCTTAAAACTAACAATGGACTGTAATGTCCTTAAACTGATTTTACCTTGGTTCAAGGGTACATCTTTTCACTCCTTTGATATTTGTCGTTGTAATTCCTCAACGACTTCAAAGAGGTGACGGGTCCCGACAACCACACATTTCACGGACTGTGGGGTCCTTAAACCCATGGACTATGATGTCCTTAACTTCGACCGTGATGTCTTAAAACTAACATTGGACTGTGAGGTCATTAAACTCATGGACTGTGATGTCCTTAACCTCGACCGTGATGTCTTAAAACTAACATTGGACTGTGGAGTCCTTAAATCCACGGACTATGATGTCCTTAACCTCGACAGTGATGTCTTAAAACTAACGTCGGACTGTGAGGTCCTTAAACTCATGGGCTATGATGTCCTTAACCTCGACCGTAATGTCTTAAAACTAACATTGGACTGTGAGGTCCTTAAACTCATGGACTATGATGTCCTTAACCCCGACCGTGATGTCTTAAAACTAACGACGGACCGTGGAGTCCTTAAATCCACGGACTATGATGTCCTTAACCTCGACCGCGACGTCTTTAAACTACGGTATCCTGGAAAACGTCCAGAGCGGAGCCTGGTCCTCGCCAAACACGACAGTGAACCCGTGGGAAGCATCCAGAGCGACCCCTGGCTCCGTGAAATGCGGATAAGGACAACTTCACCCATCACTTGCGGGTCCTCAAGACTCGTAAGGAAGTAAATTCTCTTGTGAGATCCTTACGATTTTCAAGAGAAAACGCACTTGGGAATTCTCACGATTCTTAAGAAGAAATTACACCTACGGAATCCTCTCGACCGGTAGGGAGAAAATTCTTTATGAGGCCCTCACGGCTCACAAAGTTGAAAAGTCTTAGGTGACAATTCCTATCCCTGTTTTCTAAGCCATCACCACTCTACAAAGAATCCAAGATTGATAGCTATATGCTATCTACAGATCGCACCTGCTAAAATCACATGGCAACTGTTGGATATATGTATGCCCTAGAGGCCATTATATGATAGTGGATGTATTTATACATGTATATATATATATATATATATATATATATTCAGTGTACATTCTTGCTCGACATGATAGTATGCTATCTGGTTCTTCTTTATCTGACATGTTGATTTGATCATGCTTTTATTCATTCATACATGTTGATAAAGCCCTGAGGATATTGGCTTGACTACAGTGATTATGATAGAGATCATACTAGTGGGACATCTGTAGTTTATAAGCATATCCTGGAATGTCCCTAGTCATGGTGTATCGAGATGGGGCATCGATATACCAGAGTAGACTAGAGTATATGATACTAGACCCATATGATGGGCGATGGATGTTCCCACATTCATCGATGTTTGATATCAAGATCGTATACGGGTGCTCAGTGGTGAATGGGTACACGAGACGGACTCGCCGAGAACTCCTATATGGAATTATATCTATCGTCAGATAGCAGTTCTCAGGTGACACTGGTGCAGGTTAGTCTGTAGACCCGAGATCGTCATAGAGCCTTGTGTTTTCTCCCACTGTATTTTGATTACCACCCTACTACGGCTCTACTGAGTAGTGCAAACAGGTGGCCGTTGGGTACAGTCCCAAGACACACGAAGGCGATGAGCGATAGGAGTGGTTTTATCTCTTCCGGTATTGGGAGTTGATGCTGTGCTGTGCCCGAATGTCTATATCAGTAAGTCCCTGGCCAGGGCTGTTGAGATTTACTGATAAGTGTTATCAGTAGTTTCTCGATCTGTTATAGACCATTCATCGGCATGACTTATTGAGTTATTGGGGTTGACGTTACCATCCCTAGACTCGATATGCAGTATATCTGACGAAGAGACTAGACTGTACGGTAGTGTTGCCGGTTGGCTCGATGGGAGTTGTAACATGTTCGCTTGTTTTCTTCTAATCGCTCAATACCCAGGTGGCCGTTACGTTTAGCTGACTGCTTGCGGCTTGTAGGTATTTGATATGATCACTACCTACTGCCGGCGTATTGACGAGTCTTAGAGTCCCACAATGAAGTTTCCTGGCTCAGGCGAAAAGATGTGGTGTGCATATGAGATATGCGCGGGGACCCGATTAAATACGGATATGTGATACCGTATATTAATCGGGCATTTTCTATTGGTCGGGTCGTATGTGATATGACCGGTTTGCAAAATCAAGTGTTGATTTTACAAATGACTTTTAGATTAATTCTTTAATCAAACTCTTTTTCTATTTTTGTATGCATACATGTATGCACATGATGATGTGCATGGATACATACATACATACATTGTATCATGGTTGTTGATACAAGTTTGGTGGCAATGCAAGACTTACATTGTAGAATTATCTATTTATTTTTCATTTTGTTAAAAGGAAAGGATAATTCACAATAGGTTCAAGTTTATCATCTTTGACCATGCTTCAACCACATATTAACCTTGAGTTAATTATCCTTTAACCTTTTAACTCACTTTGGAAAAGATCTAGATAATTCTAACCATGGTTGAACTGAGAAGGAATTTAAATATATTATTCTTTCTCATTTCAATTATTCATTCTTATCTCTTTTTCTTTTGTGAGAAAGCAAAGCCACCATCGTCTTCTTCCTCTCTTGATAATTTTCTTTAAGTGAGGTTGATAAAAGAAAGAGTTTTGATTATAGAAAAACAACCACATCATCATACTACACACATCTAGCCGGTTTGTGTAGGGTGTTTGCTTTACTTCTTTCACATATCGGGTAAAGCAAGGAGCTTTGGGCAAAGGAGCTTCGGGTGGATCGTCGTGGACATTAGAAGACCTCAAGCGAACCATTTTCCAACCCTCAAGTGGCCAAGGAGTCTAGTGTAGGGAGCTACAAAGGTTGTACTCTCAAAACCCTAGTTTTTCCTACTTGTGATGTTGTCAAGTTTTAGAAACCCTAAAATTCTAGTGATGATTCTTTGTATGTTCACTTAGCACCATAAAAATTTGATTTTGTGACATGTGATGCTTCCAAACCCTTCATGAGGTGCTAGGTAAACCTAACATTGGTATCAGAGCCAACCTAGAGCTTTAGGCGACACTTTAGCGAAGTTAAAACTCCGATCGAACCAAAATACGGACTTCTTGAACACTCTCTGGACATTTTTTCAAACCTGGTTATTTTCAAAATTAAAAATATGTAAAAAATTCAGCAGGTAATTATAAGACTTTCTGTAAAAAATGAAGCCCTAATAAGCAAATCCCACTGCTGAACCACGGCCAAAGCTTGGTTGGGCCGCGGCTCCGCGGCCGTACAGAGGCATTAAGGTCTCGTTTTTATACAGTGATCTGCATACCTGCTTTTAGATGTTTTTGGGTATTTTTAATCTGTTTTCAGTGATATATGTTCTGGAGATTGTTTTGGATTCGATGATTCGATCGGAATTTTAATCTCGTTCCTTCTTAGATAATTTAGAAAGTTTTAAAAAGTTCGAACGGATATCATTAACCCACTTTTTCCCGGCACGAAAATTTTTCAAGTGTTGAATCTTTTCTCGAGTTTAAATCTTTCGGAAATTCGTGCAAGTTTTGTGGTGGACCCTCTAGAAGACAACAAACCTTAACTCGATTATATGACCGTCTTGAACTGCCTTTTGAACCTTAGGGTTTGAGGCAGTACGGCGTGCCACATGTGAGGCGTTGGCTTGACCCTTCTACGGCTGGACCGCTACTACTGTGACACATTCCGGGTTTTTTGAACTCCGTTCAAGTGTTGAGCTTTAGGAAATTTTGGGTATTTGATTATTCGATCGAAATGTTTAATACTGTCTATTTATCTGGAATGTGATACAATATATGGAATTCATATAGTTAGGCATGAAATGCGAAGTATGTGATATTTTGGATTTACGATGTCTAAAGATAATGTGGATTCCAAATGTTGTGGTTTTACACTTTCTTTTCTATGACCGTAAGTATAGTATGTCGGATATCGCCGGTTTCGTTGCTATACATCAACGACAATCGGGGTACGCATACTTACTTACGTTGATGATATATGATATTATGTGTTGCTGAGATATGATGTGCAGGATTGTCGTGATTGAATAGCCGGGGGGTTTTATGTGAGATGAGAGTTTTATTTTTTATTCATGTAAAACTCAAATGTAATGTAATATTCTTTTATTTGGGGCACTTACGGGTTGAGGTTGATGTCACCAGTGTTGTATATTATTTACTTTTCTGCATTAGGATAGACCCAAGGAGGGGAGCACAAGTGACCGGGTTCTGGGGTTCAGTGGGAGGCCATCTCGAGGAGTCGAGACCGGGTCTCCTAAACTCCAGGGTTGGTAGGGTCGCTTGCCGCTCTCGTAGGGGTCTAGGGGTGTGGGCTTGTCTATTCATCGTGACTGTGGAATCCGTATTTTCTATTGTTGGCTAAATACTAAATACGGACGTCCTAGTATATCCCACATTATATCTATGTTTCTGCTTCCTGTGTTCTGTGATATCTAAGATGAATGATATATTATATATGAGATATATAGTAGACGTTGCTTATGTTTTACACCCGCGCTAGTCCCGTCCCGGTATGCCGTTAGTTAAGTAACCTAACGGTGCATAATGGAACATTGCGGCGAATGCGGATGACATAAGCGTACGTTGTATTTTCGTTTCTTTTCTATGATTGGCTTAAGGACTTAAATGATGGGACTACATTAATATGATTAATGTAAAGAAAATAAACCTAAAAAGATGTTGTAGAATCAGATTTGAAAACCACTCGGCTCTTTATGTAAAAGCTATATTTCAAAACTGTGGAGCTCAAGCCACTCCTTTTGAAAACCATTTGATTCTACAACGATATCAAGTTCAAAGCGTTAAAGATTTTCTTAAAAATCATCCGCAACCCTCCGTCATTTTAGGAAGTAGAGTACTTAGTATTCGTGCTACGTTTGTTGACTTTAGTTAAGGCGTAGTGTACGGTAGCTAAGTGATGTCTTCCTACACTACATATGATGCAGATTAATTAGGACATTCATACGACTTTGTTGACCATAGTTAAGGGTCATATGGGTGGGTCTAATTGATCAAGAAATGACGGGTAGAACTTGACTGGTACTTATGATTTGTTGACCATAGTTAAGGTCATAGGTACCAGGGGTAAAAATCATATCGGGAATTTCAAGTGTTGAGATTTGCAATGAGATTGTATACATTCCATATGATGGTTGGATCCCGATCCCACTGTGGGAAATAGTTGCTCCCAAGAGAGTTTTGCAGTTTACAATTAGCTAACTCATTAGGTGTCTAGAAAGGTGTTAACGGGGCTACGCCTCTGGGAAAATGAGGTTTACTTTAATTAGGTCCGTGCGAAAGCACAGGGAACCTCTCTCAAGTACCGATACTGGCCTGGCCGAATGGTTAGCGAAGTTGTAGACTGTAATTAATCCTGGCTAGTTTTCTTTTTAAGGTTTGAAAGAAAAGCTTGATTAAAGCAGTGGGAGACATCGATTAGACAAGATAATAACCAATCTGATCTTTGCAAGAGGTTTCGCTGAGTGTATTCTTTTCTCTCTCTTAATGGCAGATACCAATGACTGGACTCAAGCTTCTACTAGATAAAAATAAACTGAATGGGAACAATTATAAAGACTGGCTGAGGAATCTGAAAATAGCCTTGACTTATGATAAAGTATCATATGTCTTCACGGCTTCAGCCCCGCCCGTCCCAGATCCAAAATCCTCAGTTGCGGATAAAGAAGTCCGCAAGACATAGGACGCTGACTGTGCCACGGCCAAATGCCTCGCGCTCACATCGAAGGACAACACACATAAAAAGCAGCACGAGAATATGGACATTCAAGCCATTTTTCTCTATACAAAGGAGTTGTATGGAGAGCAATCCCGCGTATTACGATACGAAGCATCAAAGAAATTGTTTCAGATGTGAATGGCCCCTGGCACATCAGTAGGAGACCATGTTCTGAAGATGATAGCTCTCATAGAAGAGCTTGAGGACCTCGAATGGACAATGGACAATGAACAATATACGGATATTATTCTGCAGTCCCTCCCCTCCACCTTTGCTCAATTCATAGTTAACTTCAACATGCACAACATGGAGAGGGAACTATCTGAACCCCTTAATATGTTAAGGAGTGTAGAGAGCACACTGAAATCAGTGAAAACTCCCGTTATGATTGTTGGACAATCTTCCTCTTCTCGCCCAAAGGCTAAGGCCAAGGGAAAGAAAAAGATGAAGCCCACCAATCCTAAGGGTGGAGTTAAAAAGGTTAAGGGGAAGGAAAAGTCCAAAACTGGAGAATTGGGGAAAGGTGAATGTTTTCATTGCCACAAAATAGGACATTAGAAGCGCAACTGTACGAAGTACTTAAATCTTAAGAAGAAGCATGGGGATGCTTCCGCTTCAGGTGTGTTTATGACAGAAAACTGTTTTTCAATAAACTCTGCTTCCTGGGTATTAGATACCGGTTCAGGTTCTCACAATTGCAATTCTATGCAGGGGCTGAGAAATAGCAAGGTTTTGAAGACAGGTGACCATACTCTCCGCGTTGGAAATGGTTCCAATGTACATATAGTCGCAGTGGGAGAGTATCACTTGGGGTTGCCATCTGGGTGTATATTGGTTTTGAACCCATGTTATTTTGTACCAAGTATGCTTTGTAATATAATATCTGTTTCTTTGTTAGACAATGAAGGATATAATTTTGTATTGCAGAACAATGTTATGAACATTCACCTGAATCAAATGTTGGTTGGGTATGGTACACTTAATAACGGGATATACGTCCTAAATCAACACACAGTTTTCAGCATACAACACACTAATAAAAGAAAACTTTCAGAAATAAATGAAGCTTTTCTTTGGCACTGTAGACTTGGTCATATTAACGAAACAAGACTAAACAAGTTACACAAAGATGGATATTTAAACTCCTTTGAATATAAATCTTATGCGACTTGCCAGTCTTGTATCAAGGGTAAAATGACCAAAACTCCGTTTACCGGACATGGAGAAAGAGCTACCGAGCTCCTAGGACTCATACATAGTGATGTATGTGAGCTAATGTCTACACAGGCTAGAGGCGGTTTTTCTTACTTCATTACTTTCACTGACGATTTCTCAAGATTCGGTCATGTATTTTTATTAAAGCACAAATCCGAAGCTTTCGAGAAATTCACTGAATATAAACAAGAAGTAGAAAAACAAACTGGCTTGAGTATCAAGATGCTTCGATCAGATCGAGGTGGGGAGTACCTCAGTACAGAATTTGCAAACTTCCTAAAAGAAAATGGGATTCTCTCTCAGCTCACTCCTCCTTACACACCACCGCACAACGGTGTGTCTGAACGACGGAATCGGACCCTATTAGATATGGTCCGTTCAATGATGAGTGATGCTGAGTTACCTGTCTCATTTTGGGGGCATGCATTGGAAACTGCAGCGTTTCTTTTGAACAGGGTTTCAACCAAAACTGTGTCTACCACGCCATATGAGATATGGCATGGGAAGAGACCATCTCTTAAGAGAATTAAGATTTGGGGTTGCCCGGCCTATGTTAAAAAGCAGAATCCGGACAAACTCGAGACACGGTCGGTCATGTGTAAGTTTGTTGGATATCCAAAGAACTCTTATGGATATCTATTCTACCATAAGGAGGAACAAAAGGTGTTTGTTTCTCAGTATGCCACATTCTTAGAAAAAGAGTTTTTCATAGATAAAGATGATGGCAAGGTGGTGGATCTAAAAGAGGTTCTAGAGACATAAACTACAAATGACGACTTGGTTGAACCGGCTGTTGCAATAGAACTGAGGAACCTCGGCCACTCCGTAGGTCTGGTAGGACTTCTCGCCCACCGGAGAGGTACTACAGTTTCCTCATTGATGGTGACAGAGAAGACTGCATCATGGAGGATGATGATCCTACCAGTTTTCAGCAAGCTATCACGAGTGGAGACTCTGTGAAGTGGCTGGATGCCATGAGATCCGAAATGGAGTCTATGTACACCAACAAAGTATGGACTTTGGACGTTGTACCCCCTGGGGTAAAACCTGTGGGGTGCAAATGGATCTTTAAAAGAAAGATTGGTATAGATGGGCATGTAGAGACCTATAAGGCAAGACTTGTGGCGAAGGGTTTTCGTCAAAGACCAGGTTTGGAATATTACGAGACTTTTTCGTCCGTAGCCATGCTTAAATCCATTCGGATCCTACTTGCTATTGCTGCTCACTACGACTGTGAAATCTGGAAGATGGACGTTAAAACGGCATTTCTAAATGGAGAATTAGAAGAATGCGTTTATATGGATCAGCCGGAGGGCTTCATTGACAGTGGGAGCAGCGGGAAAGCATGTAGATTGCTTAAATCCATATATGGGTTAAAGCAGACATCACGGAGTTGGAACATCTGTTTCGATGATGTTATCAAAGAGTTTGATTTCATCAAAAATCCAGATGAACTTTGTGTTTATAAGAAGGCTGCAGGAAGAGCTGTCACATTCCTCGTATTATACGTGGATGACATTCTTCTGATAGGAAATGATATTCCTATGCTACAGTCGGTCAAATCTTTCTTATCACTAAGGTTCTCCATAAAGGACCTGGGTGATGCCACATACATTCTGGGCATAAGGATCTATAGGGATAGATCCAAGAGGTTATTGGGATTGTCCCAAACCAGGTACATCAACACCATCCTAAAAAGGTTTAGTATGGAAGACTCCAAGCGGGGTGCCTTACCCGCTTGCCATGGGGTCACTCTCTCTAAGGACTCTTGTCCAAAGACCGATGAAGAGAGAGCTCGCATGAGCATTATACCCTATGCTTCGGCAGTAGGATCTATAATGTATGCGATGTTATGTACACGCCCAGATGTAGCTTATGCACTTAGTGTTGTAAGCAGGTATCAATCCAACCCAGGGGAGAATCACTGGATAGCTGTGAAGAACATTCTTAAGTACTTACGAAGGACTAAAGAATTGTTCTTGGTGTATGGTAATGGAGATCTCCAAATGGAGGCCTTTACCGATTCGAGCTTCCAGAGCGATAAGGACGACAGCAAATTTATCTCAGGGTTTGTATTTACCCTCAATGGAGGGGCGCTAAGTTGGAAGAGTTCCAAACAGGATACCATTGCAGACTCTACGATGGAGGCTGAGTACATTGCTGCGAATGATGCCGCCAAGAAAGCCGTCTGGATGAAGAAGTTCGTCTCGGAGCTAGGAGTAGTTCCAACCATTATTGATCCAATACCATTGTATTATGATAATAATGGGGCTATGGCGTTAGCCAAGGAGCCCAGGTCCCATCAGCGATCCAGACACATCCAGAGACGCTTTCATTTGATCCGGAAGATTGTAGATCGCCGCGAGATCGAGATTAAGAGAGTAGACACAAATAATAACGCCGCATATCCACTCACCAAGGCCCTCTCTCAGCCGCAGCATGAGCGACTTTTTGAGATGTTGGGTATGAGATACGCCAATAACTGGACTTAGTGCAAGTGGGAGATTGTTGGATATATGTATGCCCTAGAGGCCATTATATGATAGTGGATGTATTTATACATGTGTGTGTGTGTATACATATATTCAGTGTACATTCTTGCTCGACATGATAGTATGCTATCTGATTCTTCTTTATCTGACACGTTGATTTGATCATGCTTTTATTCATTCATACATGTTGATAAAGCCCTGAGGATATTGGCTTGACTACAGTGATTATGATAGAGATCATACTAGTGGGACATCTGTAGTTTATAAGCATATCCTGGAATGTCCCTAGTCGTGGGTGTATCGAGATAGGGCATCGATATACCAGAGTAGACTAGTGTATATGATACTAGACCCATATGATGGGCGATTGATATTCCCACATTCATCGATGTTTGACATCAAGATCGTATACGGGTGCTCAGTGGTGACTGGGTACACAGGACGGACTCGCCGAGAACTCCTATATGGAATTATATCTATCGTCGGATAGCAGTTCTCAGGTGACACTGGTGCAGGTTAGTCTGTAAACCCGAGATCGTCATAGAGTCTTGTGTGTTCTTCCACTGTATTTTAATTACCACCCTACCACGGCTCTACTGAGTCGTGCAAAAAGGTGGCCGTTGGGTACAGTCCCGAGACACACGAAGGCGATGAGCGATAGGAGGGGTTTCGTCTCTCCCGGTATTGGGAGTTAATGCTGTGTTGTGCCCGAATGGCTATATCAGTAAGTCCCTGGCCAGGGCTGTTGAGATTTACCGATAAGTGTTATCAGTAGTTTCTCGATCTGTTATAGACCATTCATCGGCACGACTTATTGAGTTATTGGGGTCGACGTTACCATCCCTATACTCGATATGCAGCATATCTGACGAAGAGACCGGACTATACGGTAGTGTTGCCGGTTGGCTCGACGGGAGTTGTAGCAGGTTCGCTTGTTTTCTTCTAATCGGTCAATACCCGGGTGGCCGTTATGTTTAGCTGACCGCTTGCGGCTTGTAGGTATTTGATATGATCATTACCTACTGCCGGCATATTGACGAGTCTCAGAGTCCTACAATGAAGTTTCCTGGCTCAGGCAAAAAGATGTGGTGTGCATATGAGATATGCATGGGGACCCAATTAAATACGGATATGTGATACCGTATATTAATCGGGCATTTTCTATTGGTCGGGTCGTATGTGATATGACCGGTTTGCAAAATCAACTGTTGATTTTACAAATGACTTTTAGATTAATTCTTTAATCAAACTCTTTTTCTATTTTTGTATGCATGCATGTATGCACATGATGATGTGCATGGATACATACATACATACATTGTATTATGGTTGTTGATACAAGTTTGGTGGCAATGCAAGACTTACATTGTAGAATTATCTATTTATTTTTCATTTTGTTAAAAGGAAAGGATAATTCACAAGTGGTTCAAGTTTATCATCTTTGACCATGCTTCAACCACTTATTAACCTTGAGTTAATTATCCTTTAACCTTTTAACTCACTTTGGAAAAAATCTAGATAATTCTAACCATGGTTGAAGTGAGAAGGAATTTAAATATATCATTCTTTCTCATTTCAATTATTCATTCTTAACTCTTTTCCTTTTGTGAGAAAGCAAAGTCACCATCTTCTTCTTCCTCTCTTGATAATTTTCTTTAAGTGAGGTTGATAAAAGAAAAAGTTTTGATTATAGAAAAACAACCACATCATCATACTACACACATCTAGCCGGTTTGTGTAGGGTGTTTGCTTTACTTCTTTCACATATCGGGTAAAGCAAGGAGCTTTGGGCAAAGGAGTTTCGGGTGGATCGTCGTGGACATTAGAAGACCTCAAGCGAACCTTTTTCCAACCCTCAAGTGGCCAAGGAGTCTAGCGTAGGGAGCTACAAAGGTTGTACTCTCAAAACCCTAGTTTTTCCTACTTGTGATGTTGTCAAGTTTCAGAAACCCTAAAATTCTAGTGATGATTCTTTGTATGTTCACTTAGCACCATAAAAATTTGATTTTGTGACATGTGATGCTTCCAAACCCTTCATGAGGTGCTAGTTAAACCTAACAGCAACAACACAGCAAGGAGAAGAAAGCAACAGTATAACAAAAAGAATGTCTTTATTCATGAACTCAATTGAATACAAGATACATCAAATAATGGAATAAAAAATAGATACATATTATTCAGAGATTACAAGTGTATGATTGATACAAAGGCAGCTACTGAGAAGGAAGCGTTTTCTACAACTCCACGAGCTGCTCTCGCACTTCTTTCAGTGCCTTCTCATGATCAGCCGCCGCGGCTAGCTCTGCTTCGATTCGAGTCCTTTGCTGCAAGCATGATGAAATCTTCTCATCAATTTTCCGTTGGGCGGCTTCGTGACTCTGTGTAACCCGCTCGATAGAGTCGAGCTTCCGTCTCAATACGAGCCCGTCCGAAATACATTGCTGCAAGGTGTCAAAGACGGCTCTCAGTTGTGCGACGTTCGCTTCGACCCGGGCACGCAACTGGATAGACTCAGCGGAAGCCTCCTCGCATTCCTTCCGCCTCAAGGTCGCTTCTTGTTTGGGCTGGCAGAAGAAAGACGCACTTTGCTCGACCCATGCGGCCCACTGGGAGTTCAAAGCCTGAGTCTCAGGGGCAAGACGCATAAGTTCAAGCTGATGCAGGCTGGCCTCGATCTTCCTGTAGTGACTAACCCAACACTCGACGACGCCTTCATTATGGAAATTACAAGCGTCGCCAGCATCGGATTGACCTCGGTAGCGAAATCTGCGGCAGATGTAGGAGCTTCCGCGTCAAGCTCTTCAATGTATTCGCTCAACATGCGCAGATTCGTCACAGCACCCTTTGAAGATGGACGTCTGGAGAAGGGGCCTGCCGGCATCATAATGCGAGATTCGAAAGAGGCCGGAGTCGAAGCGACCGCTGCAAAACAAGTCACAATCCAATGACAGATCTAGAAATATAAGAGATTCATGAACAATGGAATTTACTATACCAGCTGCAGCAGGTGGCAAAGCCGGAAGGACCGATGGCGCAACTGATCTCTTATCTCCTCCTTCAATCTGTAGCACTGCAATCAAGGCAAAGAAGAATCAGAAATAATTTCATTATCGATAAAAGAAAGAGCATTAAATGAAAGCTGTATTCACCAGCGCCACTGGATGAAGCAATCTCCGACGGGAAGGAGAAGTGGGGATGCAGCACCTGGTACAGGTGGTCAAAAAGGACTCCTGCAAAAACGCGATAACGCAACGTCAGTACATGAATTATACGGCCCAGAGAGAAGACTAATGGGTTACAAATCCATACCTTCCAGCATTTGCGACGGTGCGAGAGAAGGTAGAGAAGTGGTCACCGTCACGGCGGTAACTGACGGCGCTGTCTCGAGTAGCGCGACATCAGCACTAGCCACACCTGCATTAGAAACAAGATAAACCCTGTCAGGAAAAATTGAAAAGAGATTGCAGAATAAAAAGAAGGGCGGTAACCTAAAATTTACCGGATGAGTCGCCAGCCGGAGCCGTGACGAGGGCGTCACTTGATACAACTGTGGCGTCTCCCTCCTCCATCGGGGTGGTCTCACCTCCCGTCGCCTCATCCCTTGACTCCACAAGAGCCGTCGTCACGCTCGCGACGCCAGGAGACGACAAGGAACCGTAGGCGGGGAGAGCGATGATCGAAGCAGTGCCCGACTCTTGAGAAAGAGCGGCCATCTCGGGCCCAGCGATCGTACCCGTTTCGCCCGCTACCACCTCGGGCTCAGTGGTCGCAGCCGTCTCGTCCACCGCTGTCTTAGGCTTGGCCGCAGTAGCCATCTCACCCACCACCACCTCGGGCTCGGCAGTGGTAGCTATCTCGAGCATAGCAGTCATGACTGTCTTGTCAGCCACTATCTCGGGCCTGGCAATTACGGTTACATCGCCTACCGTCGCCCCGGGTTCAGCAGCTACCTCCTCCACTGCCCCCTCAGGCTCAACGGTCACCGCCACTCCTTCAGTAAGGCTCGGCCCTACAGGACAAGATATATAAGAACTGATAGTTTAAAGCTTTGACAACGAAGCCTCAAAACACATTACCTAGGGTTGATTTACCGTTGGCTTCCCGAGCTGCACGTGCCGCCCGTCTATAAGCAATAGAAAAGGCACCCGGGAACTCCTCTAAAGGATTAGCAGCGGGACTAACGGCACTCGAACCTGCCCGCGTAGCCAAAGCAGTACTACGTTCCTTTGCTGCGCGCCTCAGGCGCTTCCTTTCCTCCCGGGCCGTCACAACAGACCTTTTAGAAGCCTCCTTCAACAAGGCGTCGTCGTCCGCATTCAGGGTTACCTCCAGAGCTGTCAAGGCTTCCATCATCGGTTTTTTAAGTAAGGACTCTTGCGGCAATGCCGAAGAGGCCGGGACTTCGGTAGCTGGCCCGGGGAGAATTTCCGCATCAGCTTGCGGGGTAGGCCTTGTGGTCTCTGCGATAAGACAAAGAGAGGGTCAGATTACTCATAAGAAACGGAAGCAGAAACACAGCGAACCGAAATGTACCAAGGCCTAAGGATGCTCGAAGTCGTTCCTCCTCCTCGAAAGTCTTGAGAGAAGCAGCGAGCTTCTTCGGTAGAAATGCCTGAGCGTGCGAGGTTAGCCAACCCCTCTTCACGTCTTGCCAATCGCTCGGAAGCTGCGATGGCAGCCGCCAGATCAGTATCATCTGGTGGCATGAATAAGCTCTCATTTGTGCCATACTCACTCAAGCCCTCACTATAAGGAGCATGAGGCTCCTAGCCAAGTACGACATCGGCGGAGAAGAGCGACTTCTTTTTCCTCTTCTGTGAGCGAGCTCCGGTCGCAGCCAGCACCAGCTTCCGTTTCGTAGGCACCTTGGGACGGCGGGTCCCGATATCCGAGCCCACGCCAGATTCGGGTGAAGCTACGGTTACCGTCTCCATGGGAGCATGGGGCGTTGATGGCACGTCCACAAGATCACGGGGCAATCCACGCGTGGGGCTTAGCACACGCGGAGGCTCAACTGCAGCATCTCCTCTTAGTGGAGGAGGGACAGCGATCAGTCGCTTTAAAGGGACGTTGCGATCGCTGGTGGGGGGCGTACTCTTGCGATCGAGCAGCAGCCGCCTTTCTTCCCTAATGACAGCGCCCATCGTGTGTTGATACCAGGCCCAGTATATGTTGAGGGCCCACGGGATGCAACTCGGCTCACTAATGAAGAAATGGGAGCCCGTATTCAAGCGCATAAAATGATGTAGCACACCCCATATTCCCTCTCTGGTGGCAGCAGGTTCTTCCAAAAACGCTTTCAGTGGAACCCCCTGGTTATAGCTCGGCTGCTGGGCAAAATGATGGGGGTTGTATCTCATAAAAAGCGCCGCATCATTTTTCCTGAATACGAGGAAGCCCGGCCTAAGGGAGTACAGGTGAAGAATCTCCCTGGCTTTCAACACGGAGGCCTCGTCCTTAAAGGAGTCAAGCAATGCCAGCACCGTTTTAGAAGTTTCTTGGCCGATTGTCAGGACTTTGTCCGTGAAAGACATACCGGCCCCGACCATGCGCGGACGAAGAAGCAAATCCTTAGCCTCCCGCTGAGACGGATTCAAGATAGAAGCGTCGATCAGCCGCATAATTCTTGGGAATCTGCACTTCTCGTAAAACGAGGGTCGTTTATGAATACCAAACACCCCGAGCACGTGCATTTCCATCCACAAAGTAAAGTAGTGCATCGGGAAATTGGCAGCTTGCACCCCGGTTCAGTTGTATCAGCCACTACGCTAAGACCATGGTACAGGTGGGCCAGCCCGGCAATCCCGATGGACACTTGTATTCCTGCCACCATTCGATGTGCTGGGTAGAAGACGGACGGCCTCATATAGCGAGGGTCCATGGGGAGTGCGAACCAACACAACCATAGCCCGAGAAACCCGATAAATAAAGTCTCTTCGTCAATGCCAGGAGCGGCGATTTCCGATAGAGGGACGATCGCGGCATCGGAAAGATAAAACCCCTTATGATCATCTTCCAGTGCTGGTCGACGGTCCAAGCCAAAGCCGAAGGGATCATTGAGCTTGGCAAATTTTTCGCCTCGTTGCGATAGAATCTCCGGGCGAAGAAACCGGGCAATAAAGTCTGTGAAACTAACCCCCCGGCCTCCGGATTCTAAGAAGAGACTCTCATACATATTCAGCACCTTTATCAAATTCGGAAACTGGTGCTGAATGGCGTTCTCCGGTGTTAGGCCCATCACCACTGGCTTGGTGGCGAAAACATATTCGTCCGGAGGAAGCAACTCTTCGTAGTGTTCCCCCCTAACCGGAAAACCGGAAATATCAGCAAATTCTTCTAAAGAGATGGAGACTTCTCTGTCCAGTAGAAGAAAGGTGTGGGTTGGAATGTTCCATTTCTCCAAAAACGCCTTAATCCACCATGTCGGAGGAGCAGAATACTGGAACAGCGAGGCGTAAACCGCAGGGCATAGACCGATCTTCAGCAGGTGCGCCTTCTTCACTGACAAAATGTACCTGGCCCACTGCAAAGACCCGGCCGAATGTCGAGGGGTCAACTTGATATTGTAGGGTTGTCCCCAAGGGCACGACTCGCCCTGGTATATGCGCCGCCCCAAAGTATCCAAAGCTGCTGGCAGCTGCATGGGTATGGCGGCAATTTAAGGTTGAAGAAAACCCTCCGAAGTCCAATTAATGACCTCCACGACATAGTTCACCGATGGTACATCTGCATACGAAATCGATGAGATCGGCTCTGACGGCGTCGCACAAGAGAAGCTTCGGCGACTTTTAATAATTTGGTCATACTACCTACCCCACAGGTGAAGGTTTTTATTTTACGGCGTCACACAAGAGAAGCTTCCCTAATTTTTCTCTTTCTCTTCTCTTTACCCTAAGCTAGTAATTCCCCCTTCTCTCTCTCTCTTTCACTATTCTCAAATTCATAACTCTTAAAATGTGTCGGAAGCGGAGTTATCCGGCTTCCGATTCTCCTTTCTTTCAAAAATACAACATTTTCTTAATAACAAATCTACAACTTTTGATATATTGTTTAATACTCATTAACTAAGACAATAGAATAAGTTTGACATTAAAATGATAACTATAGCAAGTTTTATTTCAATTTTACATTAAAATATCTCTATATTTCATATCGACATGTTTCTACCTTTTAACCATGTTACTTTTAGAAAACTCATGAGGTAATGACCTACCTCCTCACAATACTCATATGTAACATAGGACGATGATATTTGGGAACATAGTTTTAGGGAAAATACGATTTTACACATAACTACCTCCGACTTATAAAAAAAACCTTTTTCTACAAGGTATGCATTTTTAACAAATCTTTGCAATGTGACGCTACAACCCATTTCGGGAAACCCGTTCAGGATGGTGCGGATTATCGCACATCCTTGGATTTAGTAGTGTGAGATGGAGACCTCCGCAAGGAGCATACGGTCTCGAAAGATTTAAAATACAATATTCTTTAGAAAATGTGATTTCTATTATAAATAAAACTTATATTTTTAATAAATATATATATATATGTAATTAATATCAAAATATCCATTTTTAGTATTTATAATATTCCATATTTCCAAAATTCAAGAAAAATATCTCATTTACAAGAAAATACCATACAATTCCAATATTATAAATAAATACCATATATTATGAAAAATATGTTTAATTCACTAGAAATGTCACAATGATAAAATATGAATCAATGAAAACTTTAAAGACGATAATAAAATACTTGAGGTGTATTTTGAAAATTATACAAAATTATTTTTACGTAAAACCCCCTCAAGTTATACTAAATTACAATAAGGACCCTAGTAAACATAGGTTTAAGCGGGACCGGTCTCATGAGCTTCAGGGAGCCGGAGATATTGGTGCTTGCCTATTAAAGACAGACAACTTAACAAACGGTGTTATCAACACGGTAATCGTTTTTGAAAAAGACACAAATCCTGCCGTCCATATGCAGCGGTTACCGATAACACCAAAACCTAATTCAAGATTCAATTTCTTTTCTAATTGTCTGACTCAGACTGAGTCTCAATATAATTAATTTGACTTGAATATGATTCAAGTACAAACTACAATTCAACATGGATCTATAAATCTATATATTCAATCTATACAAATTGACTGAATCGAACCATTGATATACATCCATCTACATGATTCTCCAGTTACATCCATTTACTGATATCATGGTTTCGGCAAGTTATCCATCTATATACGATATACAATTCAAACAATACAATCAAATTATCGCGGGGTTTATAAGGGGTAGATTGGTACGGAAGGTGTTAGAAGTGGCACGAGATAGCAACCATTAAGACACCTAATCTGAATTCAATTATCGTTGTACCGTGGCTGAACGGTTCCTTGTACTCTATATACCATAGTCTCCGGTCTAGTGAGACTCCTCTTATATACACTGGCCTCTTCTGTACCAAGCTACAAACAACAGCGTTAACACTAAATACAATATTATAACAATATACTCTCTATTATGTCTATTCCATTCTTGTCTATTTACGGTACTTACCGAGCGATTTGTTCGCTGACGACATTCTCTTTCTTCTTCTTTGGAATGTCGTCAGGTGATTCGGACTCATTGGAGATTGAGCCCACCATCGAGGATTTGGACCAGCTAGCTTTCGACCTGGAGTTCTAGATACTTGTGCATTTCATTTCAGTACTTTCCATTTCTGTTATACCACTGTTTAGGCATTGCTTTTCATTCCATGTATTTACTTTTCAGATGTATTTAAAAAGAATTTTAATAAATAAAGTTGATATTCAATTATATCTATTATCTTTGTCTCTTGTGCATTTTACTTATATTGTTTAGATACGCTTAGCGTGTTACTTCAGAGTAAATACGTAGCGGCCAGTTGCGTTCTCTGCCCGTACACTGGGAAGCGGGGTGTGACATGTTTTGTTGGTGGCCCATGCAGGTCTCGAACCATGAGAAACATGCCCCAAGGACAGAGGAATGTGCCTTCGGCTAGGAGGAATATACCACGGTGTCAGGCTTTCCTTCTAGCGGCCGAAAAAGCAGAGGCCGTAGACCAAAGTAAACCTGGTAATTTCCTCAACACTTTTCAAATCTCTCGCATTCTTTCATTCTCTCACATATTTTTCATACACTACTAATAGTCCTATCACCAAACTTTCCTTGAATCCGTTGCATTTTCCTTTTACAAATTTCGAGAACGAAATTTTTATAAGGAGGGTAGAATGTAACAACCCTAAACTTTCTGTACATTTTTTTTCAAAAATACAGAAAGATTTACTTTTTCCTGAGCACAAGTTATAAGTTTGCTTTGCTTTTGAATAGCAAGAAGGAGCTTGTAGCTCATTGGTAAAGCGTTGCACTACAGTTACAAAGCACCAGAGTTCAAATCCCATCAGCTACATTAATTTTTTTATTAGTTTTCTTTTAATCTTTTTAGAAGCCCAAGAGTCTACACGTGCATAACACGTAAACTGAAGAGTCACACATAAAACAAACGAGTCCACTGCAGTACACCAAGCAACGCAGACACGTGGTGAGGAGACGCGGCCCAACTCAGCCGACTCGGGCCGGCGACTCGGCCGGCGATGCCGGTCCGGCTCAATGGAAACCCCAATTTTCTTTACTGGTTGTGACCTCTGAACTCCCCCCATAACCCCTGTACTATTTAATTTCCCTGCACATTTACAGAGCAAATTAAAACCCTATTTAATCCATTTTTTAATACAAATTTTAATACACCCTTTCATTACCCTAAACCCTAATTTTTCTTATAAATAACACACCTCGAATCACCCCCTCACTCTCAAATCTCTGCCCAAACTCTCAAGAAAATTCTCAAGACTTTTTGTGTACAAGTGGAGTTGGCAAAGGGCGAAACTCCGACGACAATCCGAAGAGTTTCCGGCAACGAAAGGACGCACCGGAGCTTCCCCAATATTCCTCTTTCCCTTCTCTTGACCTTAAGCCAGTAACTCCACCTTCTCTCTCTCTCTTTCACTATTCTCAAATTCTTAACTCTTAAAATGTGTCGGAAGCGGAGTTATCGGCTTCCGATTCTCATTTCTTTCAAAAATACATTTTCTTAATAACAAACCTACAACTTTTGATATATTGTTTAATACTCATTAACTAAGACAATAGAACAAATTTGACATTAAAATGATAAGCACAGCAAGTTTTATTTTAATTTTACATTAAAATACCTCTATATTTCATATCGACATGTTTATACTTTTTAACCATGTTAGCTTAAGAAAACTCACGAGGTAATGACCTACCTCCTCACAACACTCATATATAACATATCACGATAATATTTGGGAACATAGTTTTGCGAAAAATACGATTTTACACATAACTACCTCCGACTTATAAAAAAAACATTTTTCTACAAGATGTGTATTTTTAACAAATCTTTGCAATGTGCCGCTACAACCTATTTCGGGAAAGCCGTTCGTGATGGTGCGGATTATCGCACATCCTCGGGTTTAGAAGTACGAGATGCAGACCCCCGCAAGGAGCACACGGTCTCGAAAGATTTAAAATACAATATTCTTTAGAAAATGTGATTTGTATTATAAATAAAAATTATATTTTTAATAAATAAATATATATGTAATTAATATCAAAATATCTATTTTTAGTATTTATAATATTCCACATTTCCAAAATTCAAGAAAAATATCTCATTTACAAGAAAATACCATACAATACCAATATTACAAATAAATACCATATATTATGAAAAATAGGTTTAATTCACTAGAAATGTCATAATGATAAAATATGAATCAATGAAAACTTTAAATACGATAATAAAATACTTGAGGTGTTGTTCATATCAGAATTTTGCATTATTATATCGCCCATTCTTAATCACATTACAAATAAATTGGTGCTTTTGATCCATATCTGCTAAATAGTTGCAGGTTACAGGTTCTCAGAACAATACAGTGAAATTCATAAAAAGACGTTACAAATGTGAGACTACGACCAACAATAGATGATCCATATGATACCGCCTACCAATTCAAGGAACAAATGAAGATCAGTAGATAGTTCAATGCACAAAGCACAAGGGTTGCATAAGATTCAAGACTTCAATGCGAAGCTCCCGGCAAAAAGTCCACAATATTCTGTACTGTGGAAATCTGGATGAAAATAGAAGATATTCTGAGGAACCAAGTGAAGAAAATAGAAGGAAAAAGCAACATGAAGCAACCTTAGAAGTTTGATACCAAGATCCCATAACATGGCCGCGGAACCACGGCCAAATATGGCTTTCTGCCGTGGAACCGCGGCCGTGTAGCGCACGTGTCGGTGCATGTGTCGGTAGGTGTTGGTGCTTTGACCCGGCTTTCTTAGGGTAGTCTTGTAAATTCAAATGTGGATCAGATGTAAACCTAGGGTTTCTCCTATCTATAAATAGGAAAGCCAGAAGCCTAATTAGGCATGCCTCTTTTTAATTCGTAGATTTAGAATTTTAATTTTCTTGTAATCGTTGAAGAGGTCATCAATAAAGTAAGCTTTCTTTTTTCTATCTTGCATTTTTTATCTGCAATTTATTACCTGCAATTTTTTTCACATGTTCTTTTATTATCTGCAAGTTAGTAAGTTTATAAAAAAATAAAACAAAAAAAATGAATTATATTGTTAACTCCCTAATGAGTGCGTAATTTCTCACTTGTTAGGGTTAGGTAGGGAAGGTTTGAGAGAAGGAAATCTCTCTCATTCCTATCATTGCCCATATAATTTTAATTAAAATAGAACTCTTTTTAATTTAACCACACACCGCTCACTACGGCACCTTATCCTACATGATAGTGGTGATTCCCTAGTTAGACCGGTTGTGGTTGTATTAACCAGAGGTTAGGGCTAAGAGTTAAGAACGGACGGATAAGGACCAAAAGGAAGAAACTATGTTTCTTCCTAATCATGCTAATCCCCGTTGTTGACTATTACCCTAGCACCTATATTCTTAACCAGGGCATTGTTAGCGGTGAGAAGAATTCATATTTCAAACTAACATAATCCTAACCCTAGCAAGACTTTAAATCAATTTAATCTCATTCTTAGATTTTAAAACAAAACCTACCAAAAATAAGACTTAACTCGTTAGAACTTAAAAAAAGAACACCATTTTCCCGTAGATCGACCCGTACTCAACCGGCTAGCTACCAAGCGACACCGTCTTAATTGCGGTATTCTTAATTTTAAAACGCACATGCAAAACAACTTAACAATCAAATGGCGCCGTTGCCAGGGAAACGGTAATTATTTTCTTTTTGCAATTTTGGGTTAATTGAAATTGAAAAATATACAAAATTGAAAAAAAAATTATCTCGTTATTTTTGATCGGTTTTTGTGGGAATTGTGCAGGAATGGAAGACGGACTGATTCAGATCTGGAGCAAACCCAGTGAACAAATCAAGAAACACAGGATCTGAACAGACAGAGGAGAACCATAACAGCACACAGAATAATTTTGGAGGCCTAAACCAACTGAACCACCGCGGAACCACGGCTAAAGTAGGGGTTTGACCGCGGAACCGCGGTCAAACAGGTGATGTCGTTGTTTTAAAAACTCTCTATGAGTATATTTTTCTCCTCCTACCCTCTAAACTCCACTGAAAAATTTTCCTGTAGGGTTCTTTGCGCAAAACTTCTTCTCCCCCTCCAATAAATCATTTTATGCAGGATTCTTTGCGCCGCAAATAATAATAAAAATTTTTGGCAAGTGTTTTAGATTTTGTGTGTTATTGCTTTGCATTTTTAAAACGGAATCTAAGGGGCTCTAACACCAATTAAGATTGGGTGGGGATTTCATTACCCTTCCTAAGACCTAAGAAATCACAAAAAACATATGCATCGCCCTCAAACTAATTAAAAAAATATCTAGACTCAGCCAATTAAGGACTGTCGCGCTCATTAGGACAGAGGAAGGTTGTGGGTATTCAGTCGTTTATCTAAACCTGACTTTGTGGTGTCTAGGCTAGACAAGTGATAAAGGTAACTTTAAAAGCCCGGCTCACGGTGATTCGTGAGCGGAACCCTCCTTTCTTCACTTGTGCTTACCTGACCACAATTGGCGGTGAAGAGGTGATTTGAGGGATATCTCACAACTTGTCGCTTTGGACCAGTTAGGAGCAGACTAGTTGATTTAAGAGACCCTAGCTTTAGGCTTGATTGTGCATGCTTAAATTGTGACTGTTTGAAAGCGTGTCGTAGTCCGTACAATTTTTTTGCAAAACTCTTTATTAAAAAAGAAGAAAAAAACACAAAACAAAATTTTTACAAAAACTTGCCATTTGTCGCTAGAATTCCATTGCACCCAACCTTCACTCGCATTTCCCCATTGACATTTTCTTACCCTCACATTCTACGTTTGATTACACTACAACTCTTTTAGTGCATGTCCGGTTGGACTAGGGACACTAGCGTCTGTTTAGTCCGTGTCTCGTTAGTCGCTACTGACAACGCGTTCGACTCCGAATTCGAAACTCCCTCTACATCATTTTCATCTTTACCTTCACCTTCACATTCATCATCTTCTAAGGAGATGTCAGGATTCGATACTAACAACCCTTTACCTACCTCGAGACTGATTCCATCTCAACTAGGTGCGAATAACCCGCAACACTCTCCTGTTGAAGCGCCACAGCGAATCGCGCTCCAGGATCGTTTCTACCCCACCAGCTCCGCACTTTCTATTTGTCTTTCACTTCCGCTGGCAAATGAGGATAATTTCAAAATTAAGCCCCACTTCATCAATATGTTGCCCAAATTTCACGGGCTGGAATCCGAAGATGCCTATATCTTCATTAATAAATTCCAGAATTTTTGTGCAATGATGAAGACTACCCAACTGTCCGATGATGCTATAAGGCAACGAGTCATTCCCTTCACTCTATGTGATCGAGCTGAAAAGTGGTTGTATAGTACCGCATCACATTCTATAAACAGTTGGGAAGAGTTTGTTATGGCATTTCTTAAAAAGTTTTACCCACATCACAAGACCGCGAGAATTCGTAATGAAATTAACCAATTTTCCCAGTTTCCTTCCGAACCTTTTTGGAAGTGTTTCGAACGATTTAAATACCTTCTTATTCAGTGCCCTCATCACGGTATTGAGAGATGGCAACTTTTCCAAACTTTATACGAAGGACTGAACCCAGCAACTAAGCAGTTGCTGGAAACCTTTTATCAAGATCACTTCCTAACCAAATCTGACGAGGAAGCTTGGCAATTTCTCGACGATCTTGCTGAACAAACACTTCAGTGGGAAAGTACTAGACAGACCGCTTCATCCACTTCATCTACATCATCCGGTCCGTCTAGGGAAGGCGTTCATAAACTTGATATGCCAATTGCAATGAAAGCCAAAATGGCAGCAATTACATGAAAACTAGAAGCAATTGAGAGCAAATTCTCATCGCCGTCTCCTGCCCCTGCTTTACCCCCTCGCACTATATGCGCTTGTTGTTCGGATCCGTCCCATTTGATTGAAGAGTGTCCTTACAACCCACCTACTCAAGGACAGGATCAAGTCAATGCTGCCTTTCAGTAAATACAAAGAAATGATCCATACTCTTCAACCTACAATCCTAGTTGGAGGAACCACTCTAATTTTGCTTGGAATCAAAATCAACAACAATTCCAAGACAACAACAATTTCCAGAGGCCTCCTCCACAACAATAAGCTCATCAACAAACTCAATATCAGCAACCTTTCCAACCCCAACCATACCAAAATCAAATGAACAATTTTGCACCAAACAACTCTTTTCCTCAAAACAATTTTGTTCAGCCAAATAATGATAAGGTTTTCTCGCTAGAACGAAGTATGGATGCGTTTTTAAAACAATCAACCCAATTCTCAGCCAACATCTAGTCTTCCATTCAGTCTTTGGTGCAACACACTGCATCACATGGGCAAAGCATTAAAACCATTGAAACCCAAATTGCATAACTAAATGCTGTTTTAAGCGAGCGAGAGAAGGGAAAACTTCCATCTCAACTACTGCCAAATCCTGCTCACTCACAAAATGCACATGTTGCTCTTGAACAACAAAACCATAATGTGAGTGCCGTGACGACATTGAGATCTGGAAAGATGTTGCACAATAATATTGGCTCTAATGATGATACCCCAGCCGCCGCTTCTTCTTCTTCTTCTTCTTCTTCTTCATCTTCAGCTTCTTCGTCTTCAGAGCCTATTCTCCATTCTTCACAAGGCTCTACTTCTTCTACTACTCCGAACGGAACCACATCTCTGTTCCCCGCCCAAAACCGGAGACGCGATAAACATCTCGCATGAATTTCGAGGCATATGCTAATTGGTGCTATCCGTCCACCTCTTCAAAGATGCCAAGTTGATTTATGACACCATGTATCGAAGGTTTAAACGGATGCGGCCGATGTAGCAGACTTCGTCAGATTCTCCCTCGTTTGAGGGGTTTTTGATTGTGGGGACGCTCTTCCCTGTAGGCGCAAGCCCCTGCAGTTAATTACGCTACCGCATCGCGGTAACAACTTTCTCCTTCTCCAGATGGTCACTTCTTGTCGTGGGTGTTTGTTTTGTTTTTGGTTGCCCGTGGATTGTATACGGAGACTAATTTATGTCGTCGCCCGTAGGGCGTGGATTAGTCCAAATCCGTATTTTCTTAGATTTGGGTTTTGGTTTGGGTTTAAGGATACGTTAGTCTAATTTGAGACTAAGATCAACTTAAACGTTTATTATGGATACGTTAGTCTAAATTTTAGGCTAAGATCAACTTAACGGGATCATTTAGATCCGACAAGAGAGCATTCAGGCTCTGTTGTCTAGTTTAGGGACTTTGCTGTCCATTGTTAGTTTAAGGACATTACGGTCCAAGGTTAAGGACATCATAGTTCGTGGGTTTAAAGGGACCCCACAGTCCGAGATTAAGGACATCATAGTCCATGAGTTTAAGGACCCCACAGTCCAGTTTAAAGACGTCATAGTCTATGAAATGTATGGTTGTCGGGACCCGTCACCTCTCTGAAGACGTTGAAGGATTACAACGACAAATATCAGAGGAGTTCAGAGATATACCCTTGAACCAAAGTTGATTGGGAGATCTGTAGTCCAATTTGGAACTAAGATCAATTAATTAGATTATGAGCACTTTGGCTCAGTTAAATCTGAATTGAGGACTTATGGCCAATTTGGGCTAAGTCTAATTTAGTTTGAAATGTTGGCCCTTTGTTGGCCTGTTGAATATTTGTCTGGGTTCAGCCCCTCATTATTTAGCAATGTTAAATAAGAGTTTGAGGGCTCTGATAACATTTTGTCTCTGGCTGAGCACTAATCATTATAGCTCTGGATTTTAAGGCTCATTTGAAGGGGAGATTTGCCTCTGGAAAACTTAGCCAATTTGGGCTAAGCTGGTTTTAAATAGTGTTAAACACTAGAGGGCATCTGGCAGTCACGTGTCCTCACGTGATGCATTTAAAACAGTGTTAAACACTGAAGAAAAAATGCTCAAAATAGTGTTAAACACTAGAAAAGAAGGGGTCACGTGAGGCGCCTGAAGATCGGGCCAGACTTCCTTTATTTTATTATCAGAATATTGAAATAAGTGTTAAACACTTTTAGTCTTCAGGCCATCATGTGTTGGCACATGATGGGCGTTCATGTATTACTTGTTAAAGTGTTTATTAGGGGTCATGTGGGGACACGTGAGGGCGCCCAAAAATGGTTCTGCCTTTGGCTTTGTTCCTTTTATTTTGAGGGTCATGTGGGAGCACGTGAGGCATTGCCTCCAAGTTTTTCTTTCTCACTTTAAGAGATCTGTTTTAGGGGTCATGTGGGAGCACGCGACCTAGTTTTGTTCTCTCTTTTCTGTTCATTGAGAATGTGGCGTCACGTGTTACCACGTGACCAAGTTCTTTACGTGCATGGAGAGCTTTAAGTCTCTTGTTTTATTAATTAAATTCTTTGTAGGGTTAAACCCTAATTCTGTTTTAGAGGAATTAAATTCCTATGTATGTGGAAGAATTAAATTCTCATATAGGGTTAAACTCTAGTTCTGTTTTTTAGAGGAATTAAATTCCTATGAATTTGGGAGAATTAAATTCTCATATAGGGTTAAACGCTGGTTCTGTTTTAGAGGAATTAAATTCCTATGAATTTGGGAGAATTAAATTCTCATATAGGGTTAAACCCTAGTTTTATTTAGAGGAATTAAATTCCTATGTATTTAGGGGAATTAAATTCCTTAAACTCAGATTCTCCCTCTAGGTCTTGGATCTGCATGGCAGAATCTCCCTGATGAGAATTAAATTCTTAACTTGTGGGGAGATCTGCTTCTGCAGATCTTCAACCAAAGGAAGAACTAAGTTCTTATTCAGAAGAGTTAAACTCTTAGATTTGAGAATTAAATTCTCTTATATTTTATGGAGCTTAGATCTCTTTCCCTTTTCTCACCTAGGGTTTCTTTTCTCTAAAAAGAACTTCTTTTCTCTCTTGAGAATTAAATTCTCCTCTCTTTTCTCTCTGTTGTTGTTTTTTCTCCAGAAAATCAAAATTCCAAGATCCCTTCTCTTCTGTTCTTGGCTCCTATTTATAGGAGAAAGAAAAGAATCAATTTGTTTAGTGAATCTTTCATTGAAAGATTTTGGTTGTTTTTGTAACTAACATGATCTTTTAGATCACTCAGTGAATTTTATTCACCATTGGATTTTTAATTCAGAAGATATTCTGTGTGTTATTCTTGGTGAATTTCAGGGAAATCATTCCTTGTATAAAATCTTTCCATAAATTGGTGATTTTTAATCACCATTGGATTTTTAATCCAACGGTGCTCCACTTTACAGAGCACCATCCTCTTGTTTGGAAAGATTTAGAGAGATCTTTTTCCAGTTAAGGTTCTGGATTCCCACTTAATTAGAATTTAATTCTATTAGTTCAGAAGGATTAAAAGCCCATCACGTGTTGGCACGTGATCCCAATGTTTGATCATTGAAATAGAATTTAATTCTATCAATTAAAGAGTTTAAGAACTTGTCATATGTTGGCACGTGACCCTCTTGATTAAACATTTTATTCAGAATTTAATTCTGCCTTTTAATCAGAGCTTAGGAATCACCACGTGTCAGCACGTGACCCTTGGTCACGTGTGAGCACGTGATGCCCCATTGGGGTTTTTCCTTGGTGTCTTATTATATTTTTGTTTGAGTAGAATTTAACTCTATAAAGTAGAGATCACAGGAACCTATCACGTGTCAACACGTGACCCTTGGTCACGTGTGAGCACATGATACCCCATTGGGGTATTTCCTGATATTTTATCAGGGAACAAATGCCCCCACAGCGTTGTTCTCACGTGTCTGCACGTGAGTGCAACGCTGTCACCTTTGTGACCGTTGGATCTGTCTAGAGAATAGCGGAGATGAACCGTCCCCCATCACATCCTATAAATGCCGGAGTCCCTTCAGAAGCGCCTCCACTTTCCATCTTCTTCCTTACTTGCTCTTGCCTTGAGAATTTAATTCTCTCTCTCAGAGCTTAGTTCTCTGTTTTGAAAATTTCCAGAGTTTAACTCTGTCAATAAAAGATTCCCTTTTTCAGGTAATGATCTTAAATGGCTAAAGAACTTCTTGTAGGAATTTGGATTTTAAATCCACACCAATAGTTTTTTCCCTTTAACAAGAACCCATTTTTTTAAGTTCTTTTAAAAAGAAAACTGCTCAATCTTTAAATAATAAACCTCTTAGGGCTTCTCTGATCTTCAGGGATCGATGGTGATGCTTGTCTTCTCTCTGGAATTTAATTCCATTCTAAAGAGCTTTGGCTCTGAAAAATATTTTCTGGGAATTTAATTCCTCTATTCAAAAGGAATTTAATTCCTCTAAAGAACTCAGTTCTTCCCAGAGAACTTCTTAGGGTTTTCTAGCACTGAGTTGTTCTTTGAAAAAAAAATTGCAGTAGAGTTTTCTGGGAATTTAATTCCCCTGTTCTGCTTGATTTTCGCAGAGTTCAAGATAGGTTTCTCTTTTGGGGGAATGTGTAGAGTCATTTGAATTCATTGAGAATCTTCCCTTTATTCTCATGATGATTTCTTGGCTTCATTATTAGTGAGTCGCCATCTTGATTTTGTGGGACCCATATGTTTTGTAACCAATGGTCCTATAAAATATGTCCTCTGTCGCTTTTTTACACTGTCTTTTTATATATATACATTTATAAACATACATATATATATATACACGTGTTAGCTTCGCTTAACAGTTTCCTCTTCTCTTATTTTAGGCACAATGACTTCTGTTCCATACTTTCCTTTCACCCACTCGGAGGCTGCCTTTCCTCAGTCACCGTCTGACGAAGAGGTGACAGCGATGATCAGGGCTCATGACCCGAATTGCACCAATCTACTTTTATGGGGGACCTGGTACGGTCACATCATCCGCGGTCGCTGCAGTTTCCTTTGCGAGATACCGACAGAGCCTACCTATCCATTCCAGCCGATGGATCATCCACGGACCGCCTTTACTGTGGAGATGCTGAATTGGACCCCTATGGGATGGCTTGAGCCATCAACAACTGGTATTCCAAACCATCCTGTGCCAGCTATAGACATTTTAGGGCGCCGCATTTGCCAAGGCGAAGCCCAGCCATGGGGACAGATTTACAAGATAAGGCTTACACCTTGACATCCTACGGGCTACCTTCTCTAGGCCCGTTATATCCTGTCCACCCATCGTGCGCGGCTACAGAGGGTCGGACTCTATCAGGCGATATATGCGTATCTTTTCCACAATCAGTCTCCCTATGTCTGGTGGGTTAAGGCCTTCTTAAACCAATGGAATCTTCCCACCAACACTTTCTTTCTAGGGGACCGCGAAGTTTCAATTTCTATGGAGGAATTTCGCGAGATCTCAGGGTTGCCGGTCAGGGGGACACTTTATGAGAATTACTACCTCCCGATGAGTATGTCTTCGAAATCGAGCCTTCCATGCTTGACGGCCTGTCGACCGAGAATGCCGTCCGCCACAAGCGCTCAAGTTTGATCAAGACCCTGAGTATTTTGAGAAGCTATTCACAGAGTCAGATGAGCAAGGCTGTTTCCCCCAATCAGAGCAAAGCTCTGTTTTGAATTTCAAAATTCAAAAATTAAAGCTACGCTTTAGATCCCTTGCGCTGCGTGCCACGTGTCAAAAGTAGACACGCCAGTGCCAGGAGCGCTGTGCCCTAGGCAGCGCACCCCCAATCAGAGCAAAGCTCTGTTTCAAAATTCAAAATTTAAAAGTTGAAGCAATGCTTCTGATCTAGCACTCTGCGCTGCGCGCCACGTGTCAAACATGCGCTAGCGCAGTTGCGCTCTGCGCTGCGCGCCTCGTGTCGAACGTAGGTGCGCTAGCGAAAAGTGCGCTAGCGGTGAAATTAAAAGAATTCCCCACCGTTAGATCAAAAGATCTAATAATAATAAATTATTAATTAATCAGAATTAAAATTTTATTATGGAAAGATTTTTCATTCTTATTAAAACAAGAAGATTATCTTCTGTAAAACAGAAGCCTTAGGATCAAAGATCTAACAGTGGGAAATATTCCCAAATCAATCAGAGAAAAATCTCTTAAACTGATTTAACAAATCAATTGGCCCTATATAAAGGCCCCAAGACTTCTAGTCTCAAGACAGAAAGAGAAAAGAAAAAACCTCTGCAAATTTTGAGAAAAACTCAAAGAGAAAGAAAGGCAAGCCCTTAGAAGAAAGAAGATCATTTCTTCATCTTTAAGGTAAAGAATTAATTCTTGAACAACAGAGATGAAATCATCTCGTAAAAAGAAGAAACATCTTCTAAAAAGATCTTAGATCTATAAAAAGACCAAGGTCTTTGATTAAAAAGAAAAGATCAAAAGATCTAATCATAAAAATATAAAAAGAAGTATTTTACTTTATTCACAGATCTTTTGATCTATAAAGGCAGAGCCTTTTATAAAAACAAGAACTGTTGTTCTTGGATCTTGAGGCAAAGCCTCATTTGAAGAACGCAAATTTGTTTTTTGATCTTAAACTTGATCAAAATGTGCGTTGCGCTATTAAAAAGTGCCTTGCACTCATGAACTGCACCCTTGCACTCCTTGGATCGGCACTCAGCGCCAAAACGTGCCACGTGTCAACCATAAACACAATCTGCGCTTTGCGCTCCTGAAAACAGCGCACTGCGCTCTTGGGTTGGCGCTCAGCGCCAAGCGTACCACGCGTCACCCACTGGCGCACCCATACACTAGTGCAGCGCGCTCATAAATTAAAAGCGCAGTGCGCTAACAAACTAACGCTTAGCGCTAAGCGCGACACGTGTCCTCCTCGTGTGTGCTAACCGACATAAGCGCAATGCACTCTTTGACTGACGCAAAGCGCCTAGTATGCCACATGGCGCGCTGTCAGAACATACTTTGTTCTGATAAATGCTATGCATTCAATATAAGACAAAAAATGTCAGAGCCCAATGCTTGGCATTATTAAAAGGGCAGAGCCCAAACAAAGGCCTAACAGGCATAACAAAAATTAAAATGTTAAACATTTTTAACTGGACTTAGCCCAATTCTGGCCATAAGTCCTCAATTTAAATTGAACCGAGCTCATCTGCTCTTCCAATCAATTTACACCCGGTTCGAGGGTACATCTCTTCACTCCTCTGATATCTGTCATTGTAATTCCTCAACGTCGTCAGAGAGGTGACGGTTCCCGACAACCACACATTTGTACGGACTGTGGGGTCCTTAACCTTAACCGTGATGTCTTAAAACTAACGTCGGACTATGGTGTCCTTAAATCCACGGACTATGATGTCCTTAACCTTGACGTGATGTCTTAAAACTAACGTCGGGCTGTGGAGTCCTTAAATCCACGGACTATGATGTCCTTAACCTTGACCGTGATGTCTTAAAACTATCGTCGGACCGTGGAGTCCTTAAATTCACGGACTATGATGTCCTTAACCTCGACCGTGATGTCTTAAAACTAACACCGGACTGTGAGGTCCCTATACTCACGGACTATGATGTCCTTAACCTCGACCGCGATGTCTTAAAACTAACAATGGACTGCAATGTCATTAAACTAAACAACAGAGCCCAATTGCTCTCTCGTCGGATCTAAATGATCCCATTAAGTTGATCTTAGTCTAAAATTAGACCAACGTATCCTTAAAAAACGTTTAAGTTGATCTTAGTCTCAAATGAGGACAACGCATTCTTAAACCCAAACCCCCAAACCCAAATCTAAGAAAGATACGGATTTGGACTAGTCCACGCCTTACGGGCGACGACATAACTTACTCTCCGTATACAATCCAAGGGCAACCACAAATAAAACAAACACCCACGACACGAAGTGACCATCTGGAGAAGGAGAAAGTTGTTACCGCGACGCGGTAGCGTAATTAACTGCAGGGGCTTGCGCCTGCAGGGAAGAGTGTCCCTACAATCAAAAACCCCTCAGATGAGGGGGAATCTGACGAAGTCTGCTACATCGGCCGCATCCGTTTAAACCTTCGATACATGGTGCCATAATTAACTTGGCATATTCGGAGAGGTGGATGGATAGCACCAATTAGCATCTGCCCCGAATTTCAGGCAAGACGGACTTACGCAGTCGCGTCTCTGTGTTCGGAGGGGAACAAAGGCGTCACTTTTAAAAGCTTTATCGCCTGCTTCCTTCGCGAAGATGTCCTATCAAAGAAGGCTCCGAAGTTCGTGAATATCAACGACCCCTTTGGATTCGGTTTAAATAAGCGGCCGACTAAAGAAGAGGACTTGCCGCAGTTCTACATTCCCATCATGTCAGCGGTATCTTTCGAGTCGATCACAGCTCCTGGTATAGATGAGGAGACTTTCTTCGTGGGCTTCATCAATGTCTGGCTCAGTTGGTTCGCCATTCCCATGCACCGTCGTTTCATGAGAGCCTCAGTTATTTACCCCGCTCATCGCATTGCTGAGGGGACGCAACCAGCTGTGGGTATTGCGGGGTTGGCGCATCTGTATCATAGGCTAAGCGCTGCGGCTAATACCTCAACCCCAGGCGTAGATGTGGTAAACTTCTCTCTTCATTACTTTACGTCCTGGATTGAGATGCATGTGCTGGGGGCATTTGCTGCGCACCAAAGAACCAGTTTTTATGACACTTACACTTTTCCGCGACTCATGCGGCTGGTGGATGCTTCTGCTCCCGACTCGACTCAGTCTGGGGCTATTCGCATGCTGGTTAATCCATATGCCAATACAGGTGGTATGGTATTCAACGATCGAGTCCTCTCTGCCCCTTCAGGGCCGGTTCAACAGCTCTGCGACTCGTCGAAAGCGGGGGTACCTTCTCTGAAGCCCCGGGAGGCCATGCACTTATATTCGATCACCAGGTTATCCGGTATTTTGTCAGAACGGTGCGGTCCTTTTTATGCGGTACAACCCACACCGCTTTTCTTGGCAACTCGGATATGACCAGGGCATCCCCTTCGAGGCATTTATAATGGAGCCTAGCCCGTCGTCAGAAGTTGTTCGTGACGCCGCTCATCACTTCATGCGGCTGAACACTGGTTCCCGCTTCGTGATTCCTGAAGCTGATCATATTCCTCGATGTGTGGGGTCATTCATGGGCTGGTACCTCCACCGATTCAGTCCAATTATTGCCGAGGAAAGGAAGGTGCTCCTCAGATATAGGGCTCCCTCTCCGATCCAAGCCACGGGAGTTCCGCCGTAACCGTATTCCGCGGTTCGCCCTCCCTTGAGAGATACCAGCGTTATGCTTATTCCGGAGGCGACGGAAGTGGATTTAACTCCCACAGCTGGTATGCCACTGCGTACCAGAGCTCAATCAAGGGCCAATAGGGTGCCAGTAGTAGTGTCATCAGCTGCGGCATCAGCAATAGCCGTGTCGTCATCGGTAGCACCGCCGAGCGAGGACATTGAAGGCGAAGTGGGTCAACGTCGTACTAAAGCACCAAGGGGAAGGAAGTGATCGTCTTCGGCGGTTAATTCTGGGCCCAAGAGGCGAAGGAAGACGGTCACCAATCTGCTCGACTCTTTAGTGGAATCCGAGCCTATTATTCAAGATGAACCACTAGTCATGCAAGAATCGGATGGTGGTCTACTTTTCCCAGGTTCATCTGCCGAGGAAGCTGCATAATTGGCTGAGACTATAAGAAGCTCACAAGATGAATCCGAGAACGTAAGGATCCCGAAGAGGCCTTATCCTGCCGTCATTTTTTTACGAAGACCCTCCATCGATACGGCGGCTATTTATAGGCCCCTTGGAAGAGTGGGGTAAGAGGGCCCTTAATCAGGCTGTTTCAGCCGATGCCGAAGACGCACTTCATTGTGGACCAGTGGCCACGAGTCTACTCTCGAACCTCGGCGAGCATACCTCCTCAGGAAAGAGCATCGGCTTGAACAAGCCATACTAGAGGCTCCTTTGCGCATCGGTATGTTCATGTATCTCTATGTAATATTTTGTATTGCTCATACACACACACACATACATACATACACACACACACACACACACACACACACACACATATATCCTTATCCTCATACAAACCTTGCAGGGACTTCGGCGATGTCGGAGGATCTGAGTTCGAGTCGCACTTTAACTTAGACTCTGCCAATATCCCCAATGAAACACTAATCAGTGTGGAGGGGGTCGATGCAACCGTTGCTCCTGTGATGGAGCTTCCCTCGGTGATTCCCGCTCCCCAAGTGCTTGCTCCCCCGGGAGATGCATCTTTGTTGGTCGCCGATTCAATGGATCTTTCTGGGGGCGGCCCGGAGATTTGGGGACAGATAGTCGAGGCTACCGTCCTTCCGCTGGAGCCTGCAGTGGCGGCTACTGCTCCTCGCTCGGAAGTCGTTACACTGGCCCAGGTCCCCGATGATGTTCCTGGGGGCATGGAGGAGGCCGCCGAAGCTGCTATCCCTCCAGCCCAGAATGGGAGAAGCATCGAAGGCAGCCTTCTATATTTTATATTAATAATCTCTCCATTATCTGAACCCTTCTATCTTTTCAGAATTGCACGGATTGGTGGCGTCTATTGCCGATCTGTCTCCCAAGAAGTCTTTTCAGCGCCTGTTGGAGATGGCCGCTCTGCAGGCGATATCTCCTCAACACATCGTCCTCTCTTCCGGGCAAGGTTAGTGTCATTTGCCATCTCCTCACGGTGTTATTATTATTTCATATAATGACATTGATGTCTTCTATAGTTCTGGAAGCTGATGACGAGGTTGAGATTCTTAACGGGCCTGGGGAGCCTTCAGACCCCTCTTGCATGACTGTGGGTAAGTAAAGTCTCAACGTTGTTCCATTTGCTCCTTGCTTAGAAGTCTCGCTGACTGTTTATAAATCTAAACAGCTTTGCTAGTTCTTACCATACTGGAATCTCGCATCGTCATGCCACCTGGCCCCTATGCTCTACGCACCTCGGAACGGATGGCAAAGCTAAGCTTCCACTCCTTGTCAGCCCTAATTGAAGACCTTCGTGCTGGCAGTCTGATCACGGCCGAAGCGTTTGCCGCTGAAGCCAACGGTTCTCTTCCCTTTCTTGCCACCTACCATAGTGAAACATTGGTATAAGTCTGGGTTGAATTTTGTCGGCAGATGGAGGCTTGCTTGCATATTCTTGAATGTACACGCCTTCCTTCAGAGGTTGTGGCCGCGAAGGCGAGCTTACAGGGGCTGATTGAGCGGTGCGCTGCGAATATGATATCATGCGAGAAGAGGCTCAGTCGCAAGTTTTCGGAGAGGGAACTGGCTTCCAAAGCGCTGAGGGAGCTTCAAGCCAACCTTACGGCCAAGACCACTAGGGCATATGGGCTTTGGCGGGTGCTTCAAGAGGCTATCAAGGAGGTGGTAGCCATTGATAAGGCCGCTGTTTTTACTCGTGAAATGGTTGAAGCCCATAAGGTTACTGAAAAAGAGCTTGAAGGATGGCTTGCCTCATACCAGGCCCAACAGGCTCAAGCGGAGGCCTGTCTTTTGACGATAATGAATCATGAAGCCAAGGCCCAGCGGAAAAGGGGTGAACTAGCAAATCTACTGAATCGCCCGCCGGCTTGAAGAATTGTATATTTTTTTATTCTTCTTTTGTACATACTCCTGAATGAGAGTATATTTTCTTTTATTCTTTCATAAATTGTACTTTGTATTCATTTTGATTCATGAATAAAAGACATATTTTGCTTCATGATGGTGTGTCCCTTTCAGTAAATGCATTTTGTGGATAATCTATTTTGATTTCTCTGTAGGACAGCGATGGCTTAGGACTCAGAGTTAAGATCTGCCTCCTATGACTTTTCAACTTTATGAGCCGTGAGAGTCTCATAAAGAATTTTCTCCCTACAAGTCGAGAGGATCCCGTAGGTGTAATTTCTCCTTAGGAATCGTGAGGATTCCTAAGTGCGTTTTCTTCTAAAAGTCGTAAGGATCTCCCAAAAGAGTTTTCTCCCTTACGAGTCGAGAGGACCCGTAAGTGAAGGCTGAGGTTGACATTATCCGCATTTCATGGGGTTAGGGGTTGCTCTGGACATTTCCCACGGGGTCAAGATTGACTTTAGCCGTGTTCTATGGGACCAAGATTTGCTCTAAATGCTTCCCACGGGGTCAGGATTGACATAGGCCATGTTCTGCGAGAACCAGGCTCCTCTCTGGATGCTTCCCACGGGGTCAGGATTGACATAGTCGTATTCTGCGAGAACCAAGATCCGCTCTGGACGTGTCCCACGGGGTCAGGATTGACATAGGCCGTGTTCCACGTAACCAGGATTTTCCTCTGGATGCTTCCCACAGGGTCTGATTGACATAGCCGTGTTCTGCGAGGAACATGCTCTGCTCTGGACGTTTCCTACGGGGTCAGGATTCACATAAGACGTGTTCTACGTGACCAGGAATTTGCTCTGGATGCTTACCACGGGGTCTGATTGACATAGCCGTGTTCTGCGAGGACCAGGATCTGCTCTGGACATTTCCCACGGGGTCAGGATTGACATAAGCCGCGTTCCATGAAACCAGGAATTTGCTCTAGATGCTTCCCACAGGGTCTGATTGACATAGCCGTGTTCTGCGAGGACCAGGCTCCACTCTAGACGTTTCCCACGGGGTCAGGATTGACATAAGCCATGTTCTACGTGACCAGGAATTTGCTCTGGATGCTTCCCATGGGGCCGATTTGACATAGCCGTGTTCTGCGAGGACTAGGATCCGCTCTGGACGTTTCCCACGGGGTCAGGATTGACATAGGCCGTGTTCTACGAAACCAGGAATTTGCTCTGGATGCTTCCCACGGGGTCAGTTTGACATAGCCGTGTTTCTGCGAGGACCAGGCTCCGCTCTGGACGTTTCCTACGGGGTCAGGATTGACATAAGCCGCGTTCCACGAAACCAGGAATTTGCTCTGGATGCTTCCCACGGGTCAGATTGACCTAGCCGTGTTCTGCGAGGACCAGGCTCCGCTCTGGACGTTTCCCACGTAGTCAGGATTGACATAGGCCATGTTCCACGTGACCAGGAATTTGCTCTGGATGATTCCTATGGGGTCGGTTTGACATGACAGTGTTCTGCGAGGACCAGGCTCCGCTCTGGACGTTTCCCACGAGATCAGGATTGGCATAGGCCATGTTCCTCATGACCAGGAATTTGCTCCGGATGTTTCCCACGGAGTCAGTTTGACATAGCCGTGTTCTGCGAGGACCAGGATCTGCTCTGGACGTTTCCCACGGGGTCAGGATTGACATAAGCCACGTTCCAGGACACCAGGAATTTGCTCTGGATGCTTCCCACGGGGTCTGATTGACATAGCCGTGTTCTGCGAGGATCAGGCTCTGCTCTGGACGTTTCCTACGGGGTCAGGATTGACATAAGTCGTGTTCCTCGTGACTAGGAATTTGCTCTGGATGCTTCCTATGGGGTCGATTTGACATAGCCGTGTTCTGCGAGGACCAGGATCCGCTCTGGACGTTTCCCACGGGGTCACGATTGACATAGGCCGTGTTCCACGAAACTAAGAATTTGCTCTGGATGCTTCCGACGGAGTCGGTTTGACATAACCGTGTTCTATGAGGACCAGGCTCCGCTCTGGACGTTTCCTACGGGGTCAGGATTGACATAAGCCGCGTTCCACGAAACCAGGAATTTGCTCTGGATGCTTCCCACGTGGTCTGATTGACATAGCCGTGTTCTGCGAGGACCAGGCTCCACTCTGGACGTTTCCCACGGGGTCAGGATTGACATAGGCCGTGTTCTACGTGACCAGGAATTTGCTCTGGATGCTTCCCATGGGGTCGGTTTGACATAGCTGTGTTCTGCGAGGACCAGGCTCCGCTCTGGACGTTTCCCATCGGGTCAAGATTGATCTAGGCTGTGTTCCACATGACCAGGAATTTGCTCTCGATGCTTCCCACGGGGTCGGTTTGACATAGCTGTGTTCTGTGAGGACCAGGATCCGCTCTGGACATTTCCCACGGGGTCAGGGTTGACATAGGCCGTATTCTACATGATCAGGAATTTGCTCTGGATGCTTCCCACGGGGTCGGATTGACATAGCCGTGTTCTGCGAGGACCAGGCCCTCTCTGGACGTTTCCCACGAGGTCAGGATTGACATAGGCCGTATTCCATGTGACCAGGAATTTGCTCTGGATGCTTCCCATAGGGTCGGTTTGACATAGCCGTGTTCTGTGAGGACCAGGATCCGCTCTGGACGTATCCCACGGGGTCAGGGTTGATATAGATCGTGTTCCACGTGACCAGGAATTTGCTTTGGATGCTTTCCACGGGGTTAGAATTGACATAGCTGTGTTCTGCGAGGACCAGGCTCCGCTCTGGACATTTCCCACGGGGTCAGGATTGACATAGGCCGCGTTCCACGTAACCAGAAATGGTTGACTTTATCCGCATTTCACGGAGTCAGGGTTTGACTTTAGGTCATCTGTGAACCTCCGAGTCATAGATCTGGGAATTGCCGTGGTTCCGCTTTGCTTGATGCTGCGTCTATTGTAATGAGACGAATGTTGAGATGATCTCCAGGCTATCTGTGAACCGTTGATCTTTCTGTTGCCGGTCAGCCTCCAAATGTAATGGCTAGCTCAGATAAGAGTGATTTGGCTTCTTCTTCTGATGGAGCCTAGGGAGGGAAGGTGTGATTCCCTCTTTGTTTGCGCCCCTGGATTGTATACAGGGATTGATGTGATATCACCTGTAGGGTAAAAATTCATTCTTTTCGAAAAAAATTTATTTCTTTCCGCGATGCTCTATCATTTCAGCTTTTATATCGCGAAGGTCACGATTGCCCAATCATTTCGGCTATTTTTCGCAGTGCCCAATCATTTCGGCTATTTGTTTTATTTTTACTCGCTTCCTTTTATTGCGAGTTGCCCAATCATTTCGACTATTTTGCATGCATACATTTTTACTTGCTGATTTTGTTGCAAGTTACCCCATTATTTCGGCTATTTCGTATGCATGTGTGGCTCGCTGGCTTTTCGCTGCAAGGTTGGGATTAGACACCGATTTCGGAATCAGTACTGCTACAACTGGGATATTGCCAGGAGCGAATCATCATTTGCCTCTGTCGATGTCGAACAAAGGTGGCTTAGCAAACAGGGTTAAGACCCTGTCGACCAAGGCTTTTGACTTCATGAGCCGTAAGGGTCTCATAAAGGTATTTCTCCTTACAAGTCGTTGGGATCTCGGAGGTGCGTTTTCGCCTTAGGAATCGTGAGGATTCCTAAGTGTGTTGTATCTTATAAGTCGTAAGGATCTTACAAGAGTGCTTTCTCCTTATAAATCGAGATGACTTACAAGGGCTGTTCACTGTGCAAACATATCCCTAGTCACAGATGGGACTTTGTTAGGGAAATGTTTATTCGCACCCGTGGATTGTATACAAGGGTCGAGACACTTGTACGGCAGCATTGGAGGTTGTGGTGGCCGCTTAAGAACAGGTTCAGATCCCTGTAGCCTAAAACTTTTGAATCTTGTGAGCCGTGAGGGTCTCATAAGAGGGTTCTTCTTACGAGTCATGAGGATCTCGCAAGTGTAATTTCTCCTTAGGAATCGTTGGGATTCCTAAGTGTGTTGCTCCCTTATGAGTCGTAAGGATCTCACGCAGGTGGTTTCTCCTCACAAGGTTGAGAGGACCTTACAAGTGTCTTTTAACGAGATCGCACCCTTTTGGGTTTTCACAAAAACTCGCCGGTAGCCCTGCTGTTTTTACTCACGGAGCCCTTTCGAGTTTTCATCCGTGCCCATTTTGCTTATGGACATACCGTTTTTTTTTTCTTTTTTTTATTATTTTTTTTTGTGTCAGCCTTGGGATGCTGCAGTCCATAGTAGTTTATCGACGTCTCCGTCAACAGCCAGTTTTAGGACATCCATCGTTAGTTTAAGGACATTTCGGTCCGATAGCCGGCTACTACTTATAGAGTTTGGGCTCAGGAAGATAGCGAGCTGACATAGTCGTCGTCATCTATCATTGACCTAAGCCGTGAGTCGTCAGGCGTAGTATTTCTTTAGGAAGCGACCGTTTATTGGCCTGAAAGGTCTTTCACCATGCATGTCCATGAGTAGGTAAGCTCCACCCTGGTAGACTTTATCTATGATATACGGGCCTTCATAGTTCGGATCTAACTTCACTCGCTTGGCACGATTAGGGATCATGGGTCTCTTGACCACTAGCACGAGTTCGCCTTGGCGGATTGTTCTCGGCCTAGTCAATCTTTCATATGAGCGCGTCATCTTTGCTTTATAAGCTTCCGGATTTTGTTGCGCTATGAGTCGGGTTTCATCGAGGGCATCGAGTTCCTCAAGCCGAAGGTGAGCATTTTCTTCGTCTGTTAGCTCGTAGTGAACCGCCGCTCGTAGAGAGGGTAACTCTATCTCGAGGGGGAGTACCGCTTCTGTGCGGAATACCAATGCATACGGCATTGTGTTCATGGCCGTTTTGAACGTAGTTCGATACGTACAGAGAGCTTCATGCAGTCTCTCGTGCCAGTCCCTCTAATTTCGAGACACCGTCTTTTTCACGATCTTCGTCAAGGTCTTGTTAAAAGCCTCAGCTAGACCGTTAGCTCGGGAATTATAGACCGATGAATATCTCCAGTCTATGTTATGCTGTTGTGCGAAGCGGCTGATCTTGTGGCTTTTATAGGCTGGCCCGTTATCGGAGATGATCCGTCACGGAGTTCCAAACCGATAAATGACCTGCGTCTTGAAGAAATGGAGGATATTCTTCATCTTCTCTTCCCTCAGTGGTACTACTTCTGCCCACATGGAGAAGTAATCAGTTGTCGCCAAAATGAATCGATGTCCTCTGGACAATGCTGGTTCGATGGGGCCGATTATGTCAGTTCCCCACATCTCAAATGGCCAGCTATCCACCGTTGGATGCAGTGGATTTGGATGCTGATGGATAAAGTCCCCGTGAATCTGGCACGAGTGGCATTGCTTCGCGTATTCGAGACAGTCCTGGATCATCGTGGGCCAATAGTAGCCCATCCTTTTGATCTTCAGCTTCATCTTCGGGCCGGCTTGGTGAGAACCGCAAAGTCCGTCGTGAGTTTCTTGGATGACTCTTTTTGCTTCTTCAGGTCCCAGGCATCTTAACCACAGAGAATCAAATGACCTCTTGTACAGAGTATCATTGACGAAGGCAAAAGAAAGAGCTCGTTTCGTGAGCTGATGTCTCGAGGATACATCTTCGGGTGTTCGACGGGATTTGAAGTAGTCTATAAAGACTTCTCTCCAATCCTTAGCCTTTTCCTGGTCTTTTATTTGCAGGGCCATTTGCTCGGTCGCTCCCTTTTCTTTGAACGACTCCGGAGATATTCCTGCTGGTGCAAGAACCCGACGGCTTTGCATAATGATCCTTACGTCATTGAGGTTTTCGTCGGCCAGTTCTTTAGCGAGTTTGGCTAATGCATCCGCTTTGCTATTTTCTGTACGCGGTATGCTTTCCATAATGTAGGAGGGAACTTGAGTCAGCAACTGTTCCACTCTCTCGCTATATTTCACCAACTCTGGCTTGCACGTTTGATTGTCGCCGTTTACTTGACTAACGACCAGTTGGGAGTCTCCGTATATGAAGAGGCTTTTAATTCCCATGTCGATAGCGATCTCGAGACCTGCTATCAAAGCTTCATATTCGGCTTCATTGTTCGTCCTCGGCTCTGTTAAGGAGAAGGCAAATCGCATTATCCCTCCTTGTAGAGTCACGAAGATGAGGCCTACCCCTGATTTGATTATATGGGTGCTTTGTTTGCGCTTCTTCATAGGAGATGCTCCGTCAAAATAGAGTTCCTACCGGGTATCATTCTCTCTTCTTTCCACGTCGATCGTGTCAAACGCGTGTTCGTCTGGCAATTCGCGGTTTAAGGGAGAGTCGCCAGGTATCGGATGCTCAGCGAGGAAGTCGGCGATGGCCTGGACTTTCACTATCTTAAGAGGACGATAAGTTATCGAGAACTCCATTAAGAGTAGGGCCCATTTAGCAAGCCTCCCCGTCAATATGGCCTTTGACATCAAATACTTGAGAGGATCTACCTTTGATACGAGATGGACCTCATATGCCAATGCATAGTGTCTGAGCTTCGTTATCGTGAAGATCAACGCCAGGCAGTGTTTTTCAATGGGAGAGTAATTGCTTTCTGCCCCTAGGAGAACTTGACTTAGATAATAAAGGGCTCTCTCTTTCCCTTGGTCGTTCTCTTGTGCCCACAGCGCGCTTAAGGAACCTTCGAGGGCGGTCGTATACAAGACGAGAGGTTTTCCTTTAACGGGAGCAGCCAATACAGGCGGATTCTGTAGATATTGCTTGATTTCGTCCAGTGCGCTTTGGCATTTGCGATCCCAAACGAACGGAGTTCCCTTCTTCATTAGGTGACTATAGGGACAACATTTGCCGGAGAGGTTAGCTATGAACCGCCGGATATATGTGAGCTTTCCTTGGAGTGACCGTAGTTGCTTGAGAGTCCTTGGCGGTGGCATTTCCATGATCGCCTTGGTCTTCGACGGGTCAATTTCGATGCCTCGGTGTCGGACAACGAATCCCAGGAACTTGCCCGAGGAAACTCCGAACGCGCATTTGAGAGGGTTCATCATCAAGTTGTACTTCCGAAGGCGATAAAATACGATCTTCAGATGCTCTAAATGTTCCTCGTATGATTTGCTTTTAACTACGAGGTCGTCGATATAACATTCAACAATTTCATGTATGAGGTCATCGAAGATCTTCGTCATGGCCCTCTGATAGGTGACACCAGCGTTATTTAGACCGAAGGGCATCACCTTATAGCAGAATATGCCCAAAGGGGTCCAGAAAGCGGTATGCTTCTGGTCCTCGGGATGCATCTTTATCTGATTGTATCCTGACGATCCATCCATGAAGGAGAAGACTTCATGAGTGGATGTGTTATCTATCATCAGCTCGGTGACCGGTACTGGGAAGTCGTCCTTCGGGCAAGCTTTATTGAGATCCCGAAAGTCCACACATATGCGCACCGTCCCATTTTTCTTCACCACCGGGACGATGTTGGCGATCCAGTCAGGATATTGAACCTCTTGGATGAAGGCGGAGTCGATTAGCTTCTTGACCTCGACGTTGATGCTCATTTCAAGCTTGAGCCGCATTCTTCTCGGCACTTGTTTGATCGGTTTGATGTCTGGAGAAATCGCCAATCTGTAGACAGCAATCTCTGGATCGAGTCCCAGCATCTCTGAATAGTTCCATGCAAAGAAATCTCTATGCTGCATGAGCACGTTCTTTAGCATAGCCACCCTTTCTTCAGACAGCAGCTCACTGATGAACGTCGGCCGCGGGTCATTTGCAGTCCCCAAATCAATTTTCTTGAGGTTATCTACAGTAGTATGTATTCCATCTTCTAGATCTTTTGGCGCCGGTGGAAACTCTGAGATTACCTCGTCATTATCGTTTTCAAAGCACCAGGGGAGGTCATCCGTATTCTCAGGCTCTTCTTCTGACAGCGTTATCACGTGGTAGGTACGAGATCATTTCCAAGATCGATGTTGATCTGGTTCTACTCTCGTTATATACGTCACTTTTGGTTCATGCTTCTGTGGCGGGCTTACCTTCCAGCTGCTGGATAGAGCGAACCTGCCTTGTTGATATTGGTCTTCGACCCAGTTCTTGAAGGTGAAGCAGTCTTCAAGAGGATGTCCTATTGCTCGGTGATAGGGGCAATAGTCTGGGTGAGAGACCTCGTTCGCTCGCTCGGGGTGCTTGGACTCCGGGAGTGTCATCATCTGATGCTTTACGATGAGATTGAATATGTTCTTTGTCTTATCTTGGGGAAAAGAATATTCCCGACCCATCTTCTTTATAAGGGACGGATCCCGGCTTCTCGACTCTTGCTTGTGTGGCTTCTTAGACTCGCTTGGCTGCCGTCGAACGTTTTTTTTCCGTTCTTTAGGTTTTTTTTGCCTCTGCGCCGGGTCTTATGTATGACGGGTCGGCGACAAGGAGCATTGTCATTCTCCACGGCCTGCTGAAGGAGGCGTTGCGTCCTGGCTTTCTCTTAAATGGCCATTTCACGGTTATGGTCATTCTGGACCTTTTGCCCTGCTTCCCTTATTAGCTTGTCCATCCGTTCTTCAAACGACAGACTCGGAATTTTGATGGTAGGATCTCATTTTGGTTCAGGGTCAGTGTCTTCTAACAGGGCGTCTCCTTCTTCATCGAAGTCATATATGACGTAGCTACCATGGACTCGTTCTCATTTCTTGGATTGGAAATATCCAAGCCCGACCGTTTCCATTTTCCCGTTGGGCAACTTTCGCTGAGTTGCGGGGACGTCCCAAATCCTGTTGTAGAATCGAGCTTGTCGAGTAGTCTGTCTGAAGGGAACCCCTTGGCGCTTCAATAGCCTTTTCAAGCCTTCCGTGTAATATCTAGGCAGACGGATGGGCTGGAGCCTGTCAAGTGTAGAATCCTCACCATGCCAAATTTCTTTCTCTACTTTGGTTTCCGTGGATCGGTAGAATATCATCGTCTTTTCATCTCTTCGCCTGGGAGGGATGTAGAATGTTTGCAGTTCTTGCACACTATAAGTTTTAAGTGCGTCGAGATCTTTGTAATGTTCTTGTGGAATCATGGTAATTTGCAAACTCTGATTATCGCCAGCGAAGGCTTGTATTGACTGCCGAGCGGAAAATATAGCGTTGACCTCCTCTTCCGAGTCGCTGCCGAAGATCAACATAGTGGTGGACGGTCTCGGGTTGTTCCATTGGGGCGGCCCTGAATAAATTATCTCTTTTTCCTCCTCGGTATCACTCCTGAAGACCGAAATAGTGGTGATAGCTTTGTTCTTCGGTTTGTGACATCTTTCCGTGTCCTCAAAATATGGTAAGAAGTATTTTGCATCCTCATACTTTCGGACTTCGTTCACAGAGAATGGGTTCAACTCCCCTGTTACGGTATACTCGAGACCATCCTTGAAATACTTCATACACTGATGTTGTGTAGAAGGGATAATGTTGTACTCGTGTAACCAAGGCCTGCCGAGCAAAGCATTATAGCAGGTCTTAGCGTCAATGACGTGGAATTTAATGTCAGTGACTAGCAGCCCAAAGCGCAGCGTCAATATCATAGACCCGAGCGTTCGTGACGATTGGGAGTCAAAACCGGAGATGGTGATTTTGTCACGAGCGAGGTGTTGAACGCTCATGCAGATTTCCTTCAACACTCTCACATCGAGGAGATTGACAGAGGACCCATTGTCAACCCGGATTTTGCATATCTTGATATCATGACAGTATTCGGAGATATAAAGGGGACGGTTATGCTCGCATGTCCCAAGGAGGAGATCTTCATCGCCGAAGGTGATATCCGCGGTGTGCACTTCTTCCATCTCGTCCTTCATCTTTTCTTCGGCGAGAAAAGCTTGGAATTACTCTGGCTCTTTTAGTGCCTTGATCAATGAATCTCTCGCCTCTTTGGATAGCAAAAGGGCGTTGAGAATGCTTAGCTGCGAAGGTAGCTTTCTCAACTGTGCCAGAATGTTGTAGTCCACCTTACTTATCTTTGGCGGGTCTTTGGTTGTCAGCTCTTCGAGGGCTTGGTCATCAAAGATGATATTCTCAGGGACCTTTTCTTTCCCCTTATCTTTTCTATTTGACCCACTGTTTGAGGGCCCAAGATTCTTTTCGGCAGCGTGCGATTACGCAGCCGAATATTCTCACAGTTCTTCGGTTCTTCCTCTTTTCCCGACATGAATTCTTTGAAGAGAGGGCCATGAGTCATTTCTTCGTCAGAGTCGCTCCCGAAGATGAGAACTTGCGATCCCCCAGCGTTTACCATATGACAGTTGCTGGTAGTTCTTTTATTCTCCTCGGTCGTATTTCTTTTCTCCCGACGAATTTTGCGTTTCATCCGCTTGAAATGTCATCGGTGAGCAACATACCCCTGCCACCATCTTTTAAAAGCATTGCACTCTTCGGTGGGATGCGCAATCTTTCGATGATATAAGTAGTAGCTAGGATGTGTTTCCACTTCACCAATAGCGTTCCCTTCGGAGGGTGGCACTTTATTCCCATCGATATGGCTTTGGCGAACCACTTCCTTGTCTTGAACTTTCTTTTATTTGCGATGGATGCACTTTAATCTGGTGGGAGTGTTTCAACCCTTTCGTCCAGTCGCCGACGTTTGGCTTTTTCGAATATGGCCATCTCACGCTCTCGAGCAGCTTTGCTTTTAAGAAGAGCTTCGTTCAGGAATGCATCAATCATTTTGTCTGATGGCCCTAGAAGTTCCGGCTCAGGACCTGCCCCCCAGTTTCTCTGTGTAACGAGCTTCTTCATCGTTTATCGACGAGTGAGAGATTACATGGAAACGACTGAACTCTTTAATGGTTAGTTGTTTAAAAATAAAAAAGTACTTGCTATGTAATCTTCAGATTCATCCGACGAGTTTTCTCCATCATCTCCGTCCTCAAGGACGCGACTAAGAAATTCTTGGCGTGTGACTGGAGTCCGCGCCTTCTGGTTATACTCTTCCAGCGCGTCAATCTGCTTTTGCAGGCCTGTGCGCCTGTCACCAGGCTTCACGAGCTTCTTGGATTTCTTCTTCTTCTTCGAAGATTTTGACGGCTGGGTGTGAGCACTTTGACTATCACCACCAATTTTTGGAGTTGGGCGCGGTTTCAGCATTCCCTTGATAATCTCGGGTTCCAGCGGATTCTTCCACCTGATTGCCGGGCATGTTTGGAGATCGTTCAGCATTTTTTTAGTTTTGGCTGAAAGAGCGACCTCCCATAGACCTTCTTTTATGAAAGATCATGATGCCCCCGGTGTGTCTACCTTCTTGGGAGCGTGTGGCTGTGGTGGGTTCACCTTCTAATTCTTGGACAGCACAAACTTGCCCTGTTGGTATTGGTCTTCAATCCAACCCTTGAAGATGAAGCAATCTTCAATTGGATGGCTTACCGTTTGATGGTAGGGGCAATAATTGGGACTATTAGCCTCGCCGGGTTGCAACGGTCGTTTTGGATTCGGCAGATTGATGAGCCTGTTGTGCACCGCTAGCTCGAACAATCTCTTCGTTTTGTCCTGGGGAAATGAATAAGGGCGCTTCATCTTCTCATTATAGAATTGCCGCATCTCGTCTAGGCGATCGGTTAGTTTTTGGGCCACTGGGCTGCTGTTGAGTATTCGCGATGAAGGTCGCTTTCCCTTTAGCTTTTTCGTTCCGCAGCTCCGGCTTTGAAGGAGATGGTCTATGACCCATCTGGTCCATTTGGGCCAGTTTGTCGATCAAGGCCTGGAACATGGTCGGCTTGAAGAACATCATGAATTGGGAAATAGTTGCTTGAGGGTCAAAAGTGCCCATGAACATGCCCACTGCCGACGCTTCCTCGATGCGCTGCTCACATTTTGACCATAAGTTTCGCCATCGTATTGCGTATTGCACCCACGTTTCACCTGGCTTCACCCTGGCATTGATCAGTGCCGTTATTGGAGTGCGTTCACTAGCACCCGCAAAACGCTGGGTGAATAATAGCTCCATCTCTGCAAAAGTCTTGACGGAATCGTTTGGAAGTTCAGAATACCACTCGAATGTCGTCCTCGACAAGCTACCAACAAACTGGCGGAGCAGAAGTTTATCATCACCCCAGGTGTTGCCGCACAAGGCTCTGAATTGAGCGACATGCTGATGTGGATTCCCCGTCCCTTTATATACATGACATTTTGGGATCGTATATCCCGGCGGGTACCTTATTTGGTCATGCCAGCCTAGATAAGGTCGTCCAGTCTTAACGATCTGTCCAGCCACTTCGTTTTCCTGGTGAGCTTATATTTGCTGAGCAATGTAATCATCCAGAGCGGCTTTGAAGATGGTCTTCTCTTTGGCTGCTGAAAGAGCCTGAGGAGGGTTCGATGTCTCCCCTCTGTCGTCTTCAACAATGATCAGGGGGTCTTCAGCTGGAGGTTCCGGCTGTAACATCATCCCAGCTATGTCTTGGAATAAAAGAGCCATTCGTTTTATATTGGCTGCCTACTCCGCAGCCTCTTTTTCTTTCCTCTCGAGCATTCTTTGGAGGAACTCGGTATCAGTTTCTTGTTCCCGACGTTGCTCCGAGGTCTCTAGATTTTCTTTTAGCCTAGTGAGTACGGCCATTGCAGTCAACATCTCCTGAAGTTTCTGCTGCTGTTGTTCCTGAGCCTTCGTTATCGATCGGGTAAGCGGTCGATGACCCGTGGATGCACGGCTTTCTTCTTTTCCGGAAGCCATATAAATGGCATGTATTACCATGCCCCCGGACTTGGGGCGTTTAGATTCGACGTCCTTGCAGTTTTCCGCATTCATGGGGCTTTCTCTGGCCTCCTTCTCTTGTGAGCAGTCGAAGTCGAGAGGGTCGTTGCAACGGGCAGCCAGACAGATGCCGTCTTTTGTGGTACCACGAGATGGCTCTTTTCTTGCAGAGATTTGAGCTTCTTTGGCTGGCCAGAGTAGTCCTGATTAATCACCGATTCCTAGACCTGTCGCCAGACTTTATAAATTTTGGAGGACATCCGCTGAGGGGGCTACCCGTCTTCTTTTCTATAATAATCTCCACAGGTGGAGGAGATCTCTTCAGCATGGCAGTCGAAGATTTCTTGTGAACCCATCTAAGCGGTTCAAAGCTGTTCCCAGTTGGAATAGCAGCATTGATTTCCACCATCGGAGTTGGCGGAGTTAGCCCAGAGGGGGAGTTGCCCCTGACCTTCCTTACGCGGCGCCAGTGGCGACGTTGAGCATGTCGTGCGGATGGGATTGTCTCAGCTGTAGGGGTGACTTCGTCATGCCCCCTTTGTTGGCGAAGGGTTATCGCCGGCGTCAGCCTTTTAAAGACCGATGCCCGTTGAGAAGCAATGTCCAATCTATCAAAGACAGACCTCTAGGCAAGGGAAGCAGCTCTGGGGACTTCGCCTGGAGCAGGAGCCAGAATGGACAACCTTGCGAAGACTGACTTCTTGGCAGAAGAAGCCTCTGCGATGATTTCGTCCGCTTGAACCGGGATGGCTATCCGCTTAGGGATGGTTGCTTCAGGTATCACGGGCCTGTTAGCGTTCTGGCCCAGTCTGCTGAAAACTGAGGCAGTGGAGTTAGGCGATCCGTTGAGAGGGGCCGCGGTAGTGATAAGTCGATCAAAGACCGACTTCTTTGGGGCTTCTTGCGGCAGCATCGGGGTATTAAAGCTCATGGGTGGGATCATAGTCCTAAAGAACAGCCCAGTGGTGGCCTGAGTTACTTGGTCCACCGGCATCGTGAACAGGGAGGCTGCCTGGGGCCCGTAAGTTACACCTTCAGATGAGGCGGAACGGGAGTTGCAGCTGCAGCTGGAGCATTTTGTGCAGGTAGAAGCCATTGATCCTTCGTCTTCTGCACAGAGTAAGACACCAAATCTTAGTACCTCGAATCCAAGGGAAACCATATCAAACCACGATTCATTCGCGAACACGACACACGAAGTGTGGAGTGGAAAGAGGAAAAGGTCCCACCGGGCGTGCCAGAATCTGTTCCCCGCCGAAAACCGGAGACGCGATAAACGTCTCACCTGAATTTCGGGGCAGATGCTAATTGGTGCTATCCATCCACCTCTCCGAAGATGCCAAGTTGATTTATGACACTATGTATCGAAGGTTTAAACGGATGCGGCCGATATAGCAGACTTCGTCAGATTCCCCCTCGTTTGAGGGGTTTTTGATTGTGGGGACGCTCTTCCCTGTAGGCGCAAGCCCCTGCAGTTAATTACGCTACCGCATCGCAGTAACAACTTTCTCCTTCTCCAGATGGTCACTTCGTGTCTTGAGTGTTTGTTTTGTTTTAGGTTGCCCGTGGATTGTATACGGAGACTAATTTATTTCGTCGCCCGTAGGGCGTGGATTAGTCCAAATCCATATTTTCTTAGATTTGGGTTTTGGTTTGGGTTTAAGGATACGTTAGTCTCATTTGAGACTAAGATCAACTTAAACGTTCGTTAAGGATACGTTAGTCTAATTTTTAAGCTAAGATCAACTTAACGGGATCATTTAGATCCGAAAAGAGAGCATTCGGGCTCTGTTGTCTAGTTTAGGGACTTTGCGGTCCATTGTTAGTTTAAGGACATTACGGTCCAAGGTTAAGGACATCATAGTCCGTGGGTTTAAAGGAACCTCACAGTCCGAGGTTAAGGACATCATAGTCCATGAGTTTAAGGACCCCACAGTCCAGTTTAAAGATGTCATAGTCTATGAAATGTATGGTTGTCGGGACCCGTCACCTCTCTTAAGACTTTGAAGGATTACAACGACAAATATCGGAGGAGTTCAGAGATGTACCCTTGAACCAAAGTTGATTGGGAGATCTGTAGTCCAATTTGGAACTAAGATCAATTAATTAGATTATGAGCACATTGGCTCAGTTAAATCTGAATTGAGGACTTATGGCCAATTTGGGCTAAGTCCAATTAAGTTTCAAATGTTGGCCCTTTGTTGGCCTGTTGAACATTTTTCTGGGTTCAGCCCCTCATTATTTAGCAATGCTGAAAAAGAGTTTGAGGGCTTTGATAACATTTTGTCTTTGGCTGAGTACTAATCATTATAGCTCTGGATTTAAGGCTCATTTGAAGGGGAGATTTGCCTCTGAAAAACTTAGCCAATTTGAGCTAAACGGGTTTTAAATAGTGTTAAACACTAGAGGGCATCTGGCGGTCACGTGTCCTCACGTGATGTATTTAAAACAGTGTTAAACACTGGAGACAAAATGCTCAAAACAGTATTAAACACTAGAAAGGAAAGGGTCACGTGGGTTACGTGAGGCACCTGAAGATGGGGTCAGACCTCCTTTATTTTATTATCAGAATATTGAAATAAGTGTTAAACGCTTTTAGTCTTCAGTCTATCACGTGTTGGCATGTGATGGGCGTTCATGTATTACTTATTAAAGTGTTTATTAGGGGTCACGTGGGGACACATGAGGGCGCCCAAAAATGGTTCTATCTCTGGCTTTGTTCCCTTTATTTTGAGGGTCACGTGGGAGCACGTGAGGCATTGCCTTCAAGTTTTTCTTTCTTACTTTAAGGGATCTGTTTTAGGGGTCACGTGGGAGCACGTGACCTAGTTTTGTTCTCTCTTTTCTGTTTATTGAGAATGGGGGGGTCACGTGTTACCACGTGACCAAGTTCTATACGTGAATGGAGAGCTTTAAGTCTCTTGTTTTAATAATTAAATTCTCTGTAGGGTTAAAACCTAATTCTGTTTTAGAGGAACCTATATATGTGGAAGAATTAAATTCTCATATAGGATTAAACTCTAGTTCTGTTTTTTAGAAGAATTAAATTCCTATGAATTAGGAGAATTAAATTCTCATATAGGGTTAAACCCTAGTTCTGTTTTAGAGGAATTAAATTCCTATGAATTTGGGAGAATTAAATTCTCATATAAGGTTAAACCCTAGTTTTATTTGGAGGAATTAAATTCCTATGAATTTGGGGGAATTAAATTTTTTAAACTGAGATTCTCCCTCTAGGTCTTGGATCTGCATGGCAGAATCTCCCCGATGAGAATTAAATTCTCAACTTGTGGATAGATCTGCTTCTGCAGATCTTTAACCAAAGAAAGAACTAAGTTCTCATTCAGAAGAGTTAAACTCTTAGATTTGAGAATTAAATTCTATTTTATTTTATGGAGCTTAGATCTCTTCCCCTTTCTCACCTAGGGTTTCTTTTCCCTGAAAAGAACTTCTTTTCTCTCTTGAGAATTAAATTCTCGTCTCTTTTCTCTCTGTTGTTGTTTTTTCTCCAGAAATCAAAATTCTAAGATCCCTTCTCTTCTGTTCTTGGCTCCTATTTATAGGAGAAAGAAAAGAATCAATTTGTTTAGTGAATCTTTTATTGAAAGATTTTCGTTGTTTTTGTAACTAACATGATCTTTTAGATCACTCAATGAATTTTATTCACAATTGGATTTTTAATCCAGAATATATTCTATTTGTTATTCTTGGTGAATTTCAGGGAAATATTTCCTTGTATAAAATCTTTCCATAAATTGGTGGTTTTTAATCACTATTGGATTTTTAATCCAACGGTGCTCCACTTTACAGAGCACCATCCTCTTGTTTGGAAAGATTTAGAGAGTTCTTTTTCCAGTTAAGCTTCTGGATTCCTACTTAATTAGAATTTAATTCTATTAGTTCAGAAGGATTAAAAGCCCATCACGTGTTGGCACGTGATCCCAATGATTGATCATTGAAATAGAATTTAATTCTATCAATTAAAGAGTTTGGGAACTTGTCACGTGTTGGCACGTGACCTTTTTGATTAAAATTTTTATTCAAAATTTAATTCTGCCTTTTAATCAGAGCTAAGGAATCATCACGTGTCAGCACGTGACCCTTGGTCACGTGTGATCACGTGATGTCCCATTAGGGTTTTTCCTTAGTGTCTTATTATATTTTTGTTTGACTAGAATTTAATTCTATATAGCAGAGATCACAGGAACCTATCACGTGTCAACACGTGACCCTTGGTCACATGTGAGCACGTGATACCCCATTGGGGTTTTTATTGATATTTTATCAGGGAACAATCTCACTCCACGAAAACACCAGTACTGGGATCCGTTCCAACTCCGCAATCTCCTCCACAAATATTGGACTCAACCAATTTTCAAAATATTCCATTTCCAAACAGATTGAGATCCAATGAACAAAATCCACAAATGGAGAAGATTGTGGAGTTATTTAAACAGGTTAGCATTAACATCCCTCTCTTGGATGCAATCCAACAAGTCTCTTCTTACGTTAAAATCTTGAAGGAGTTATGCACCAAGAAAAGCAAATCACAGGTACCTAAGAAAGTTTTCTTGGCTAGTGCAGTAAGTGATGCTCTTACCCAACTTTTACCTCAAAAACGAAAGGACCCAGGCTGTCCTACGATTTCAATAACTATTGGGGATAAGAACATCAACCGCGCACTTTTAGATCTTGGTGCCAGTGTTAACCTACTTCCTTATTCGGTATATGAGCAATTAGGCGTTGGAAAGCTAAAACCCACACATTGTACTCTCCAAATGGCCGACCGATCTATCACCCATCCTAGGGGTGAGTCAGAGGATGTGTTGATTAAAGTAGGGGATTTCATTTTCCCTGTTGATTTCATTGTTATGGACACATAGCCTGTAGCTAACCCCCGGAGTCAAATTCTGGTGATACTACCATTCCTTGCAACTTCTAATGCGGTGATCAATTGTCGAAATGGTTCGATAAACTTATCTTTTGGAAACATGACAATTGAACTCAATATTTTTAAGTTGAGGAATCAGCCCTCCGAACCTAATGCTAATATACTTGATGTTTGCTCGATCCAAGAGATAACCCAGGAGGACTGTGAGCTTGAGAAATTTCTGTTCGATTACAACAATTTTGACGCTACTATTGCGTTCCTCCTTGAATCTGATACTGTTTTCACGTCCGATAACGACTACGAGTGTTTCACTTTCTCGAACGATCTTGAATCATCACCACCCGAGTTTGAATCCTTTGAATTTTCGGATGAGTTAACTGAACCATCCGACTCGGTTGCATACACTCGTTTTGAACCTCTGTTGGAATCATTCGAGTTTGAGACAATTTCACCAATTTTTCCTTCAATTGTTTCGCCTCCAACACTAGAACTTAAGCTATTGTCGTCTCACCATAAATACGCTTACTTAGGTGATAATGAGACCCTTCCTGTTATCATCTCGTTTTCTCTAGCCCCCGAGCAAGAGAAAGCCCTTTTAACGGTCTTACAAAGTAATCGACAAGCTTTTGGCTGGACTATGGCAGACATCAATAGGATTAGTCCCCTAATAGTTGAACATCATATTCATATGATGGATGATGCCAAGCCAGCCAGGGATCCACAGAGACGATTCAACCCGGTCATGAAGGAGGCTGTTAAAAAGGAGATTGTAAAATGTCTTGATAGTGGTATCATTTACCCTATCTCTGATAGCCAGTGGGTTAGCCTCATTCATGTTGTCCCAAAGAAATCGAGCATAACGGTCATAACTAATGAGACGAATGAGTTAATACCTACTCGCACCCAAACTGGGTGGCGAGTATGCATCGATTATAGAAAACTCAACGCCGCGACACGGAAAGACCACTTTCCATTACCTTTTATTGACCAAATGCTAGAACGATTGGCTGGGCATGAATTTTATTGCTTTTTGGATGGTTACTCCGGCTATAATCAAATTCCCATCGCCGGAAAAGACCAAGACAAGACCGCATTCACTTGTCCTTTTGGTACGTTTGCTTACCGTCGCATGCCCTTTGGGTTATGCAATACACCCGCTACCTTCCAGCGGTGTATGATGGGTATTTTTTCTGATATGGTGGAAAAATTCTTGGAGATTTTCATGGATGATTTCTCCATTTTCGGCGACTCCTTTGATGAGTGTTTGCTACATCTAGACGCAGTCCTTACCCATTGTAAGGATAAGAACCTCACTTTAAATTGGGAGAAGTGCCACTTTATGGTACGAGAAGGTATTGTCTTAGGACATATCATCTCGCAAAATGGCATTGAGATAGATAAAGCAGATTGAAGTCATTTCCAATCTTCCTCCTCCCAAATGCGTCCGAGACATTCGAGCATTCTTTGGCCGTGCCGGTTTCTATAGACGGTTCATCAAGGATTTTAGCAAGATAGCTAGACCCTTGACTCTTTTGTTGGCAAAAGACACCACATTTGATTTTGACTCAAGTTGTATGAAGGCGTTCGAGTCATTGAAAAACTCACTTACTTCTGCTCCCATCCTTTCGTCTCCTGACTGGACGCATCCATTTGAAATTATGTGCGATGCATCTGATTTTGCCATTGGCGCTGTCCTTGGACAGCATATCAATAAGATGTCACATGTAATTTATTACGCTAGCCGAACCTTGAACGAGGCCCAATTAAATTACACAACAACCGAGAAGGAATTCTTAGCTGTTGTGTTTGCATTATAAAAGTTCTGGCCCTACTTAATCAGCTCTCCAGTCATCGTATACACTGACCATTCAGCTCTTTGCCATCTTTTTGCGAAGAAGGACGCTAAATCTCGGCTGATACGTTGGATTCTCTTACTGCAAGAGTTTGACCTTGTCATCAGAGACAAGAGAGGATGCGAAAATGTAGTCGCCGACCATCTTTCATGCCTCCCTTCTTCGCCGACGCTTCAATTTCCTATAAAAGACGTTTTTCCAGATGAGCAGCTCTTGACTGTATCATGCGAACCTTGGTTTACAGATATTGTGAATTATTTGGCCACCGGACTTATACCAAATGAATGGTCGAATCAGGACAGACTCCGATTCCTATCTCAGGTAAAACATCTTTACTGGGATGAACCTTATTTATTCAAATACTGTCCCGACCAAATTATTCATCGATGTGTCCCCGACAATGAGTTTAAGAGCGTGCTGTCATTCTGCCTCGATCAAGCGTGTGGAGGGTATTTTAGCCCTAAAAAGACAGCCGAAAAGATCTTGCAATGTGGTTTCTATTGGCCACAACTTTTTAAAGACGCACATGAGTATTGCAAGACATACTCCCGGTGCCAACACTTGGGCCGGATATCTAGGAGAAACGAAATGCCGCTCCAACCAATATTGGTTGTGGAAATTTTTGATGTTTGGGGGATAGATTTTATGGGACCGTTTCCCAATTCTTTTGGGAACGTGTATATTCTCCTCGCTGTTGACTATGTTTCTAAGTGGGTTGAGGCTATGCCCAGCCGGACTAATGACAACAAGGTTGTCGTTAGATTCCTCAAAAAAAAACATTTTCTCTCGATTTGGGCACCTGTTCATATCAGAATTTTGCATTATTATATCGCCCATTCTTAATCACATTACAAATAAATAGGTGCTTTTGATCCATGTCTGCCAAATAGTTGCGGTTACAGGTTCTCAGAACAATACAGTGAAATTCATGAAAAGACATTATAAATGTGAGACTACGACCAACAATAGATGAATCCATATGATGCCGCCTACCAGTTCAAAGAACAAATGAAGATCAGTAGACAGTTCAATGCACAAAGCACAAGGGTAGCACAAGATTCAAGACTTCAACGCGAAACTAACGGCAAAAAGTCCACAACATTCTGCACTGTGGAAATCTGGAAGAAAATAGAAGATATTCTGAGAAATCAAGTGAAAAAAACAGAAGGAAAAAGCAACATGAAGCAACCCTAGAAGTTTGATACCAAGATCCCACAACATGGCCGCGGAACCGAGGCCAAACATGGCTTTCTGCTGCAGAACCGCGGCCGTGCAACGCACGTGTCGGTGCATGTGTCGATGGGTGTCGGTGCTTTGACCCGGCTTTCTTTGGATAGTTTTGTAAATTCAAATGTGGATCAGATGTAAACCTAGGGTTTCTCCTATCTATAAATAGGAAAGCCAGAAGCCTAATTAGGCATTCCTCTTTTTAATTCTTAGATTAAAATTTCAATTTAGTTGTAATCGTTGAGAGGTATCAATAAAAGTAAGTCATTTTATTATCTTGCATTCTTTTTTATCCTAATTTAATTCTTGCAATTTATTTATCTGTTCTTTTATTATTTGCAACTTAGATAGTCTTTTAAAATTATAAAAATGAATTTTATCGTAACCTTCCTAATGAGTGAGTAATTCCTCACTTGTTAGGGTTAAGTAAGGAATGTTTGAGAGAAGAAAATCTCTCTCACTCCTATCTTTGCCCATTTAATCTTTGAAATACGGACTCTTTTTAATTCAACCACACACCGCTCACTACGGCACCCTATCTTACATGATAGTGACGATTCCCTAGTTAGACCGGTTGTGGTTGAATTAACCAGAGGTTAGGGGTAAGAGTTAAGAACGGACGGAAAAGGACCAAAAGGAAGAAACTACGTTTCTTCCTAGTCGTGCTAATCCCTGTTGTTGATTATTACCATAACACCTATATTCTTAACTTGGACATCGTTAGCGGTGAGAAGAATTCATATTTCAAACTAACCTAATCCTAACCTTAGCAAGACTTTAAATTAATTTAATCTCATTCTTAGATTTTAAAACAAAATCTACCAAAAATAGAACTTAACTCGTTAGAACTTAAAGAAAGAACACCATTTCCCTGTGGATGGACTCGTACTCAACCGGCTAGCTACCAAGCGACACCGTCTTGATTGCTGTATTCTTAATTTTTAAAACGCACGTACTAAACAGATATATCAATCAAATGGTACCGTTGCCGGGGAAACGGTAGTTTATTTCTTTTTGTAATTTCGGGTTAATTGAAATTGAAAAATATAAAAACTGAAAAAATAAAAAAAATAAAAAAATTATCTTGTTATTTTTGAAAGTTTTTGTGCAAGTGTGCAGGAAAAGAAGGACCGATTCAGATCTGGAGCAAGCCCAGTGAACAAATCAAGAAACAGAGGATCTGAACAGACATGGGAGAACAAAAGCAGCACAGAGAAAAATTTTGAAGATCTAAACCAACTAAACCACCGTGGAACCGCGGCTGATTCAGGGGTTTGACCTCGGAACCGCGTTCAACTGGTGACGTCAGCACCTAAAAATCTCTGTGAGTATCTTATTTTTCATATACTCTCCTCTGCACTCCACTAAAAAAAATTTCCTGCAGGTTTCTTCGCACAGATTCTCTTTCTCCTATCCAATAAATTGTTTTTGTGCAGGATTCTTTACGCTGCTAAATAAAAAAAAATTGCAAGTGTTTTAGATTTTTGGTGTATTAACTGCTTTGCATAATTAATACGGAATCTAAGGGGCTATAACACCAACTCAGATTGGGTGAGGATTTAATTACCCTTTCTAAGACCCCAGAAATCACTAAAAGCATATGCATCACCCTTGAGTTAATTAAAAAATATCTAGACTCAGCCAATTAAGGACTGTCGCGCTCATTAGGATAGAGGAAGCTTGTGGGCATTCAGTCGTTTATCTAAACCTGACTTTGTGGTGCCGAGGCTAGACAAGTGAGAAAGGTAACTTTAAAAGGCCCGTCTCACGGTGATTCGAGAGCAGAACCCTTCTTTCTTCATTTGTGCTTACCTGGCCACAATTGGCGGTGAAGAGGCGATTTGAAGGGTATTTCTATACTTGTCACTTTGGAACGGTTAGGAGCAGTCTAGTTGACTTAGGAGACCCTAGCTCTAGATTTGATTGTGCATTGTGCCGTAGATCCATACAAATTTTTGCAAAAACTATTTCTAAAAAAAATCCCTTTCAAAAATTTTAAAACTCCAAAAACAAACAATTTTTTAAAATTAATATATATAAAAATTTAAAAAAATAAATATATATATATATATAAACACATTCTTTTTCTTCTCCTTTCTCTCATCACATCATGGGTACTCCACCTCGCAAAACAATTGCCGAACTTTGGTACCCTCAACCAGACATTACTTCTTACGCTTCTTGTTTTGGTTGAATTTCAAACGACCCCTCCATGCCTAAAATTTCTTTGAAAGATCGGATAGACGCATCTAGGATAACCAATTGGACTCCGCAATCCACCTTGTATCAACCATTTCAACCTTCACCATCTTCTTACATCGATACTCCTTTTTCGAGTCCTGTTGTAACTCTGAAACCCATGTTTATTGCTGAACATATTGAACAATCTCGTAATCGATATTTCACTCCTTTCACCGCTGCGAATTCTTTGGATCAACAATTCCATTCACCTTCTTATCCAAATGTTGATCCTACTCCTGTCCAACCATTCAATTCCTACCAGTCCTACCCGACTTTCGCACATTCCCTAGATATTGCTTTTATACAGCCATTTGGGAGTTTCCAGTATCCAAACAACTTTGAATCTTTTACCGAAACTCCTTCACAACCCATGTCTAGTCTGGAACAGTCGTTGGAAGATTTTATGGTAGCGTCAAGACAACAGATGATGGATTTGAATGCGTCCATGGCCGCTCTTATACAACCTATTGACCCGGGAGCTAGTTTCCAACTTGCTCCAAATTTTCCAATGTATGATGAGGCGGTTGGACAGGTTGAGAATTTGAGTGAAAAAATGAGTAGTACACCCCTCCAAGTCAAACCTACCCGTCCCCAATTGAATCCCACAACTCCAGTTTTGAATGTCTATCGAGTGTTCCAAATGATTCACCAGTTGAAGATAGAACGATTAATAAGTTGTGCAACTTTGTAGTGTTTGATTTACCTGATTGTGAAGGGTCCCTTTCGAGTGAAACCATCACAAATCCTTTTGACCTCTATACCTCCACTCTAGAATCTGAATTGATTAATATTCATGTTTTTGATGAGGTGTCTAAAAAAATTGATTTTCACTTGGTTGAGGATATCGACGCTGTGAATATTTCGGATGATGACCCCACAGATTTGGATGAGTTTTTCTTTCCAATTCATCATCCCGAGACATTAAATGTTTCTCCCTAACTTCATATGCGTCTTGATTTTGATGAAAATTGCATGGATAAGCTAAATTTTGAGGGGAATTTTGAGGATAATATTGAGGATGAACCAGTTTTGCTTGATGAGTCGGATTTTCCAATTCATCATGTCCCTTCCACTGACTGTGTACACCCTCCTGAACCTTTAACTGTTACCCTTCCTAAATCACTCCCCTTCATCCTTTCCATAGTTCCGACCGCGCAAGAAACCGTATCACTTTCATTTCTTATGTCTGGTGTACCAAGTTCAACGTACACATGTTTTCTCACGAATCTTGAGGGATTTGACCTCATTTCTCAGTGGGTTGATAGATTACCACAATCGCTTTTTACACATCGGTCATTACAAATTGTGCTAATTTATACACTCCATCTCCACCCTTAAGTTCGTATTCAACTTCTTTCTCCCACTTTCTCAAGTTCTTCTTCTATTCTTTCTATAATTTCAGTGAGTGTTGATGAATCACAATCCGATAATTCAAGTTTGATAATTTCAGAAAGCCAACTTGATTTGGATACTTTTGAAAATGAGGTAGATGAGTTTTTTGAGTCTCCTATCTCCATAATTTTTGACAAAACAAGTATGATAAATTCTGACACAAAACTTACTGACAGCAAAATGTTCAATTACATCGATGAGAGTTTTGAAGAAATTTTTGCTGACGAACTTGCATTCCTAAACAACATGGATTTTGTGATTAATCAATCTCCACTTATAGAATTTGAACCACCACCCTTTCTTCTTATAAAATATGAGAATTGCAATATTCCACTCATTTCTGATCATTCCCATTCTCGTTTTTATTTATCATCACCTCTTATCTCCTCACATTCACGTTCACGCAAACCCATTCCATACCACCACTTATCTCTTCCCCACTTCTTCCTGGCTCCATACAACATGTTCTTCCACCAACCGGTGCGTTTCACTGATAAATTTTTCGAATGGTTGGTGTTGACTTTTGGTCTTTGCAAAGCTTGGCATTGACCGATAACTTTGACCCCCCTCTTTAAAAGCTTAGCATTGCTTAACTTAAGTTTTGGGGGGGGTATCATTTGGCTCTTGAAAATAATTTTTTTTAACTCAAAGTGGTGAGCCAAAAATAAGTTTGGGGGAGATTTTCACGATCATATTTCATGTCTTTGTTAATAAATTTTTCCTCCCAAGTTTACAAGTTTATGAGATTTAAAAAAAAATGGCAACGGTGGAAACACTGTTTCACTTAACTTTGGGGGGGGGACCTTTTTGTGTATATATTTTGGTTTGCTTTTTGTTTTGTTTAAAATTTTCTTTTAGGAAGCGTCGACAATTTTGACCCTCTTGGTATAGCCTGACAGTAAGGGCACTGTCAAGTTTAAGTTTGGGAGTGTACTCAGTAAACTTTCTTCTTTCACATTCATATGTATATTTTGCATTTGCATACTTATTTTAAAACCCATAAAAATAAATAAAAATAAAAAAAATAAAAATTGAAAAGTTCAATTTTGGCCATATTTGACTTAAATTCAACATAACGGTTGAATAGTAGGGAAAGACTAGATCCTAAACTTAGTAAATTAAAAACCCTAAAAATAACCTTTTTTAAAGTTTAACAGTAGAAAATATATGTCCTTATAGTTTATTTAGAAATAAGCAAATCTTGAGTTCAGTTCTTGGGCTAAGTCAAAATAAGGGAAGGGAAGAGTATTGAATTTTTATTTGAAGTGTGAGTCTGAAAAATAATTCTGAACCTTAAGTCTAAATTCTGAAAATATATACCCTACAACTAGCACATGCACACACCGTGAAACTTGGAATAATAGAGGATATCTTGAAACGCTCTTGTCTAAAATCCTTAGTATGAGAAAAAAATAAAATAAAAGTAAAGGTACAAGTGTGAATAAAGAGATAAAAAAAAATGAACACTGGTTTTGTAATTACTTAAGGCTGCATAAATAAAAAATATAGCGAGGGTGCTTTATCATCTAGTGCCTTAGACCAACTGGTTTGGGAGTCACTGCTAAGCCTTAGGTATTGCAAGACGAGGAATTACGCCTAAATGCGCAAACACGTTTTTTAATCGGTCATTCAGTACCTCAAGAAGTATTAACAGTCGCATGAAGGATGCGTGAGCAATTTCATCTAAAATTCACCAACTAAAAGTACTTTGGATAATGGACAAGAGTATGATAGTTTGAATTGAATTTCCAAGTGTAGGGGTGATAATTACACCCACGCAGGGGTATATGATTGGGATTTGGAGGAGAGATAGGAATAAAAGATAGGGCTTATACCTTCAGTAGAGATGATAAAAATTCCTAAGTTGAGATGGAACCTTAGAAGGAAAATTCAAAAGATGCTGAAAACTTATTAAATTTGCAGAACATATACGATCTTAAGTTAAAAGATAAGTGAGTGTGAAAAATACGGGTTGATAATTTCTAAGTTGAAGATAATAGAATTTCTTGCTAGAATACCGAATTGATGAATGAAAGTCAACAGGCCAAGTTGATCGGATTTTGTGGGTAGTATCCGCTGAAAAGCCTCAGGAGACAACACTCCTCCTATTAGGGACACCTAGAGGTTTAACAGCTTGTTCCACGAGCTTAATGCAATCGCGATTCCCTGTGAAAGTGAGGTTAGGATTTTTCGAGAATAAAATTGGCTTTGCTCCAGACGAGCAAAAGATAAGTTTGGGGGTATTTGTTCATATGAGAATTTTGCATTATTATATTGCCCATTCTTAATCACATTACAAATAAATAGGTGCTTTTGATCCATGTCTGCTAAATAGTAAAAGATTACATGTTCTCAGAACAGTACAGTGAAATTCATGAAAAGACGTTACAAATGTGAGACTACGACTAACAATAGATGAATCCATATGATGCCACCTACCAGTTCAAGGAACAAATGAAGATTAGAAGACAGTTCAATGCACAAAGCACAAGGGTAGCACAAGATTCAAGACTTCAACGCGAAGCTCACGGCAAAAAGTCCACAACATTCTGCACTGTGGAAATCTGGAAGAAAATAGAAGATATTCTGAGGAACCAAGTGAAGAAAACAGAAGGAAAAAGCAATATGAAGCAACCCTAGAAGTTTGATACCAAGATCCCATAACATGGCCGCGGAACCGCGGCCAAACATGGCTTTCTGCCGCGGAACCGCGGCCGTGCAACGCATGTGTCGGTGCATATGTCGGTGGGTGTTGGTGCTTTGACCCGGCTTTCTTAGGGTAGTCTTGTAAATTCAAATGTGGATCAGATGTAAACCTAGGATTTCTCCTATCTATAAATAGGAAAGCCAGAAGCCTAATTAGGCATGCATCTTTTTAATTCTTAGATTAAAATTTCAATTTAGTTGTAATCGTTGAGAGGTATCAATAAAAGTAAGTCATTTTTTTTATCTTGCATTCTTTTTTATCCGAAATTAATTCTTGCAATTTATTTTATCTGTTATTTAATTATTTGCAACTTAGATAGTCTTTTAAAATTATAAAAATGAATTTTATTGTAACCTTCCTAATAAGTGAGTAATTCCTCACTTGTTAGGGTTAGGTAGGGAAGGTTTGAGAGAAGGAAATCTCTTTTAATCCTATCTTTGCCTATTTAATCTTTGAAATACGGACTCTTTTTAATTCAACCACACACCGCTCACTACGGCACCCTATCTTACATGATAGTGGTGATTCCCTAGTTAGACTGGTTGTGGTTGAATTAACCAGAGGTTAGGGGTAAGAGTTAAGAACGGACGGACAAAGATCAAAAGGAAGAAACTACGTTTCTTCCTAGTCGTGCTAATCCCCGTTGTTGATTATTACCTTAACACCTATATTCTTAACTAGGGCATCATTAGCGGTGAGAAGAATTCATATTTCAAACTAACCTAATCCTAACCCTAGTAAGACTTTAAATCAATTTAATCTCATTCTTAGATTTTAAAACAAAACCTACCAAAAATACGACTTAACTCGTTAGAATTTAAAGAAAGAACACCATTTCCCTGTGGATCGACTCTTACTCAACCGGCTAGCTACCAAGCGATACCGTCTTGATTGCGGTATTCTTAATTTTTAAAACGCGCGTATTAAACAGATATATCAATCAGCACCCCCGCGCAATCATCAGCGATAATGGAACGCATTTCTGTAATAGGACTTTCGAGTCCTTAATGCGGAAATATTCCATTAATCACAAGTTATCAACGCCATATCATCCCCAAACTTGTGGGCAAGCCGAGATTTCAAATCGGCAAATTAAACAGATATTGGAGAAAACGGTTTCCAAAAACCGTAAGGATTGGTCGTCAAAACTTACTGATACCCTTTGGGCCTTTCGAACTGCCTATAAGACCGATCTTGGCATGTCTCCGTATAATCTTGTTTATGGAAATGCTTGCCACCTTCCAGTTGACATTGAGAATCGCGCATTTTGGGCGATAAAAGAGTTGAATCTGTCTCTAGGAGATGCGGGCAGCCATAGAAAGCTGCAATTAAATGAATTGAACGAGCTTCGGGATGAAGCTTACGAGAACGCGATTGTCGTCAAAAACCAAACGAAGGTGTTTCACGATAAACACCTTATGCGCAAAACTTTCAAACATGGTCAACAGATTTTACTTTACGACACCCGGCTACATTTCCATCCCGGCAAGCTTAGATCTCGATGAAAAGGGCCATTTTTGGTATGCACCGTATATCTGCATGGTGCGGTCGACTTAGAGAATCCGGAAGACGGTTCACTATTTAAAGTGAACGGACATAGGCTTAAACCGTTCCTCACCACGGATCCGTCGGAGGAGCTCCTGCTGTTGCAGGAGCCGATTTACATTGACTGATCTTCTTCCATCTACTCCCAAATTTCGGTTATCCAGCCATAAACAGTGGAAACACTGTTTCCAATAAGTTTGGGGGTATGTCACACTTGTAATTATATAAAAACAAAATATAAAAAATATTTAAAAAATTTTCAAATTTTTAGGGTTATTTTTGAAAATTTTCAGTTTTAATAAATAATAAAAAATAAAAAAATTTATTTTCAAATAAATTCCTCTTTTTAAGAGGACATTTTTACAAATAACCAAAATATACCCCCTATAAATACAGGCCGAGCTCTCCTCTGCAATTACCAAACCCTAATTTTCCACTCTCTAAGAACCCTAGTCGCCGCTCAAAATTCTGCAAAAAGATCACCTCAAGCTGTCGTGCAACCGCTGTCGATTGCACCTTCCTGCCGCGCTTCCGCCGCTCTTTGGTCTCGTCTCCCTCTAAAAACTTCAGAGGCTGTTCGATCTTCTAAACTCTTCTATGTTAATTCATAAATTCTGCAATTTTCATTCTCTGTGATGGCACCAACCCTGCAATTTGAAAGGGAATTCTCACAAATGTTTGCACACACGATCTACGGTAGCTATTTTGGTGAGGAGATCCGAAGGCGTGGGTGGAATTTCTTGCTTTTTAACCATCCAAACTCCTTCGATCTTCCAGATCTCGTCACCTGATTTTATGAGTGCATGGAGGACGGTTGCCTCTTACAACACGGTCACATTAGGCTAATTTGGAGGGATAGGGAAATAATAATCGATAGGGACTTCATCCATGAAGTCACCTTAATACCTAGACAACCTACCCATGACCAACCCCTCTAATTCGAAGATTACCTACCCTTGATAGGAAATGATTGTTCGAGGGAGCCATGTAAGGGCATCCAGGCTAGAACCCTTTTTGCGAACGTATTGACTGTGTGCCGCTAGGCACAACAAAATATTTTTGGTAGTTCGCACAATACGACATTTTTCACACCATCCCTTCATATCGTGCACACCTTGATGACTAGAAAGCCCAGCTATGATATGTGCACGGTATTACTTCACTCCATTGGTGCGGGCAAGAGGGCTGCCAATTATCCATGCCCTATGTTATTGACACAACCGTGTCGCCATTTCCTCCCTGTGGAGGAATTCAAGTTTTATATACATAGAGATATCCCCATTAGACCTCTTCTTGGGGGCGTATCCACGTCCTACACACGCTTACATGATGTATGGTCGCACACCGAGCCTGCCGAGGATGTACCCGCTAAGACACCTAGCTTCAACTCGACCGTGAGCGAGGAAGAGCTTACCCCTGCGACACAAGCACGTTTAATTAGGAGAGCCATTAGGGGGATAGACAGGTTGATAGGGATGGTGACCAACCTGGATCAGCGAATCACAGGGTTGGAGCACGGCATGACCACCCTGCTGGCGAGAGAGGAACGTTCATGTTCACATTCGAGGGGACGGCGAGGCTATGAGCAGTGAGGGCACTGCTTTTGATAAGTTTGGGGGTGGACGTGGTTTGTAAATAGTTATCATTGCATTGCATATTTTAATTTTTTGTACATATTTGTTTTTTCTTTCTTTGCATATTTAATTCTGTATTGCATCTTTATAAAAAAAATATAAAAATTAAAAAATGAAAAAAAAAATATATATCTATAAAAATAAAATCAAATAAAAAATTGAAAAACTTTAAAAAAAAATTGAAAAATTCAATTTTGGTCATATTTGACTTAAGTTCAACATGACATTTGAATAGTAGGGAAAAACTAGATCATAAACTTAGTAAATTAAAAACCCTAAAAATAACCTTTCTTAAAATTTAACAGTAGAAAATATATGTCCTTATGATTTATTTAGAAATAGGCAAATTTTGAGTTCAGTTCTTGAGATAAGTGAAAAGAAGGGAAGAGTATTGAATTTTTATTTGAAGTGTAAGTCTGAAAAATAATTCTAAATTTTACGTCTAAATTCTGAAAATATATACCCTACAACTTGCACAAACATGCACCTTGAAACTTGGGATAGTAGAGGATACCTTGAAATGTTCTTGTCTAAAAACCTTATTATGAAGGAAAATAAAATAAAAGTATAAATGATGAATAAAAAGACATAAAAAAATGAACACTGGTTTTGTAATTGCTTAAGGCAGTATAAATAAAAAATATAGCGAGGGTGCTTTATCACCTAGTGCCTTAGACCAACTGGTTTGGGAGTCACTGCTAAGCCTTAGGTATTGCAAGACGAGGAATTACGCCTAAATGCGCAAACACATTTTGTAATCGGTCATTCAGTACTTCAAGAAGTATTAACGGTCGTATGAAGGATGTGTGAGCAATTTCATCTAAAATTCACCAACTAAAAGTATTTTGGAAGATGGACAAGAGTATGATAGCTTGAATTGAATTTCCAAGTGTAGGGATGATACATACACACACGTAGGGGTATATGATTAGGGTTTGTATGAGAGATAGGAATGAAAGATAAGGCTTATACCTTCAGTAGAAATGATAAAAATTCCTAAGTTGAGATGGAACCTTAGAAGAAAAATTCAAAAGATGCTCAAAGCTTAATAAATTTGCAGAACATATACGATCTTAAGTTAAATGATAAGTAAGTGTGAAAAATACGGATTGATGATTTCTCAGTTGAAGATAATAGAATTTCTTGCTAGAATACCGAATTGAAAAATGAAAGTCAACAGGCCAAGTTGATTGGATTTTGTAGGTAGTATCTGCTAAAATCTCTCAGGAGACAACACTCCTCCTACTATGGACACATAGAGGTTTAACGACTTGTTGCATGAGCTCAGTGCAAACGTGATTCCCTGCGAAAGTGAGGTTAGGATTTTTTGAAAATAAAATTGGCTTTGCTCGGGACGAGCAAAAGATAAGTTTGGGGGTATTTGTTCATATCAAAATTTTACATTATTATATCGCCCATTCTTAATCACATTACAAATAAATAGGTGCTTTTGATCCATATCTGCTAAATAGTTGCAGGTTACAGGTTCTCAGAACAATACAATGAAATTTATGAAAAGACGTTACAAATGTGAGACTACGACCAACAATAGAAGAATCCATATGATACCGCCTACCAGTTCAAGGAACAAATGAAGATCAGTAGACAGTTCAATACACAAAGTACAAGGGTAGCACAAAATTCAAGACTTCAACGTGAAGCTCACGGCAAAAAGTCCACAACATTCTGTACTGTGGAAATCTAGAAGAAAATAGAAGATATTCTGAGGAACCAAGTGAAGAAAACAGAAGGAAAAAGCAACATGAAGCAACCCTGGAAGTTTGATACCAAGATCCCACAACATGGCCGTGGAACCGCGGCTAAACATGGCTTTCTGCCGCGGAACCGCGGCCATGCAACGCACGTGTCGGTGCATGTGTCGGTGGGTGTCGGTGCTTTGATCCGGCTTTCTTAGGGTAGTTTTATAAATTCAAATGTGGATCAGATGTAAACCTAGGGTTTCTCCTATCTATAAATAGGAAAGCCAGAAGCCTAATTAGGCATGCCACTTTTTTAATTCGTAGATTTAGAATTTTAATTTCCTTGTAATCGTTGAATAGGTCATCAATAAAGTAAGCTTTCTTTTTTCTATCTTGCATTTTTTTATCTGCAATTTATTACCTGCAATTTTTTTTCACCTGTTCTTTTATTATCTTCAAGTTAGTAAGTTTATAAAAAAAGAAAAAAAAATGAATTCTATTGTTAACTCCCTAATGAGTGAGTAATTTCTCACTTGTTAGGGTTAGGTAGGGAAGGTTTGGGAAAAGGAAATCTCTCTCACTCCTATCATTGCCCATATAATTTTAATTAAAATAGGACTCTTTTTAATTTAACCACACACCGCTCACTACGGCACCCTATCCTACATGATAGTGGTGATTCCCTAGTTAGACCGGTTATGATTGAATTAATCGGAGGTTAGGGCTAAGAGTTAAGAACGGACGGATAAGGACCAAAAGGAAGAAACTACGCTTCTTCCTAGTCGTGCTAATCCCCATTGTTAACTATTACCCTAACACCAATATTCTTAACTATGGTATTGTTAGCGGTGAGAAGAATTTATATTTCAAACTAACCTAATCCTAACTCTAGTAAGACTTTAAATCAATTTAATCTCATTCTTAGATTTTAAAACAAAACCTACAAAAAATAGGACTTAACTCGTTAGAACTTAAAGAAAGAACACCATTTCCCTGTGGATCGACCCGTACTCAACCGGCTAGCTACCAAGCGACACCATCTTGATTGCGGTATTCTTAATTTTAAAACGCACACGCAAAACAGCTTAACAATCTGGTGTATTTTGAAAATTATACAAAATTATTTTTACGTAAAACCCCCTCACGTTATACTAAATTACAATAAGGACCTTAGTAAACATAGGTTTAAGCGGGACCAGTCTCTTGAGCCTTAGAGAGCCGGAGATATGGGTGCTTGCCTATTTAAGGTAGACAACTTACCAAACGGTGTTATCAACACGGTAATTGTTTTTGAAAAAGACACAAATCCTGCCGTCCATGTGCAGTGGTTACCGATAACACCAAAACCTAATTCATGATTCAATTTCTTTTCTAATTGTCTGACTCAGACCGAGTCTCAATATAATTAATCTGACTTGAATATTATTCAAGTACAAACTACAATTCAACATAGATCTATAAATCCATATATTCAATCTATTCAATCTATACAAATTGAACTAAACCATGGATATACATCCATCTACATGATTCTCCAGTTACATCCATTTACTGATATCATGGTTTCAGCAAGTCATCCATCTATATACAATATACAATTCAAACAATACAAACAATACAATCAATACATCGCGAGGTTTATAAGGGGTAGATTGGTACGGAAGGTGTTAGAAGTAGCACGAGACAAAAACCATTAAGACACATAACCTGAATTCAATTGCCGTTGTACCGTGGCTAAACGGTTCCTTGTACTCTGTATACCGTAGTCTCTGATCTAGTGAGACTCCTCTCATATACTCTAGCCTCTTCTGTACCAAGCTACAAACAACAGCGTTAACACTAAATACAATATTATAACAATATACTCTCTATTCTGTCTATTCCATTCTTGTCTATTTACGGGACTTACCGAGCGATTTATTCGTTGATGACATTCTCTTTCTTCTTCTTTGGAATATCGTCAGGGGATTCGGACTCACTGGAGATCGATCCCACTAGCGAGGATTTGGACCAGCTAGCTTTTGACCCGGAGCTTTAGATACTTATACATTTCATTTCAGTACTTTCCATTTCTGTTATGCCACTGTTTAGGTATTGCTTTTCATTCCATGTATTTACTTTTCAGATGTATTGTAAAAAGAATATTAATAAATAAAGTTGCTATTCAATTATATCTATTGTCTTTGTCTCTTGTGTATTTTACTTATATTGCTTAGATACGCTTAGCGTGTTTACTTCAGAGTAAATACGTAGCGGCCAGTCACGTCCACTGGCCGTACACTGGGAAGCGGGGCATGACACTGATAAAGTACGGCAAAAGAGTGCAGCAACTGCTGAAACAAATCCCCTCCTACATCCTTGAAAGTATACCGCGTGCAGAAAATAGTAAGGCGGATGCATTGGCCAAATTGGCTAAGGAACTGGCCGATGAAGACCTCGATGACGTAAAGATTATTGTGCAAAGCCGCCGGGTTCTAGCGCCAACAAATATATCTTTGGAAGGCTTAAGAAAAGAAACGACCAAACAAGCAGCTCTTCAAATAGAGGATGAAGAAAAGGTCAACGATTGGAGGGAAGTCTTTATAGACTACTTCAAATCACAACGAACGCCCAAAAACGCGTCGTCTCGACATCAACTCATGAAACGAGCTCTGTCCTTCGCTTTCGTCAATGATACTCTATATAAGAGATCGTTCGACTGTCTATGGCTAAGATGCCTGGGGCCGGAAGAAGCAAAGAAAGTCATCCAAGAAACTCATGACGGACTCTGCGGTTCTCACCAAGCTGGGCTAAAAATGAAGTTGGAAATTAAAAGAATGGGTTATTATTGTCCATAATGATTCAGGACTGCCTCGAATATGCGAAGCAGTGTCACTCGTGCTAAATTCATGTGGAATTCATCGATCAACACCCAAATCCGCTACACCTAACGGTGGCTAGCTGGCCGTTTGAAATGTGGAGAACCGCTATAATTGGCATCATTGAACCAGTATCGTCCAAAGGACATCAGTTCATATTGGCAACGACCGACTACTTTTCTAAGTGGGCAGAAGCAGTACCACTAAGAGAGGTGAAAACGTAGAATATCCTCCATTTCTTCAAGACATATGTCATCTATCGGATCGGCACTCCACGACGAATTATCTCGGATAATGGGCCAGCTTATAGAAGTCATAAAATTAGCCGCTTCACTCAATAGCATAAATAGACTAGAGATCTCTTCAGTCTATAATTCTCATGCCAATGGTCTAGCTGAAGCATTCAACAAGACCTTGACAGACCTTGACAAAGATTATAAAGAAAACAGTGTCCAGAAACAAAAGAGACTGGCACGAAAGGCTGTATGAAGCTCTCTGGACGTACCGAACAACGTTTAAAACGGCTACGAATACAACACTATACATGTTGGTATTCGGCACGGAAGCAGTGCTTCCCTTAGAAATAGAACTCCCTTCTCTACGAGTAGCGGTTTGAGATGAGCTGACAGATGAAGAAAACGCTCATCTTCGGCTTGAGGAGCTCGATGCCCTCGATGAAATTCGCTTTAAAGCACAACAAAATCTGGAGGCATATAAGGCAAAGATGACACGGTCATACGAAAGACTGACTAGGCCGAGAACGATCCGCCAAGGCGAGTTCATGCTAGTCGTCAAAAGACCGATGATCTCCTATCGTGCAAAATGGGGAAAATTCGAGCCGAACTTTGAAGGCTCGTACAACATAGACAAAGTCTATCAAGGTGGAGCCTACCTGCTCATAGATATGTATGGCGAAAGACCTTTCTGGCCAATTAACGACCGATTCCTCAGAAAATACTACGCTTGACGAGTCATGACCTAGGTCAATGATAGATGACGATGCTCGTGTCCACTCACTATTTTCCTGAGTCAAAAACTCTAAGAGTAGTATGCAAAGAAGCTTCGTCGCCTCATACATAGCGATGATAGACCGAGATGTCCTTAAACTAGAAATTCACCACAAACATGACGATAACGGACCAAGATGTCCCTAAACTAGAACTGTTGCGCCACGGAAGCGCCCCGGCCGTCTTACTCGAGGCCAAAATGCGGAATAAAAAATTTCCTAACTCGGAAACCGGCGCTACCGCGGACAAATACCCGGATCGTTTACCATTAACCTATACTAGCTAACAAGAGATGGGAAGAAAAGTATACCGAGTGATCCGAGTCCTCCGGTCTTCTCGTCATCGTCCCGATCTCCCGCGGAAAGTGTAGTCTCCATATCGTCGCCTCCTCGCCGGAAAGGGCACCACATCGCCTTCGTCTTTTACGGGCTCCCGCCTCAATACCGAGGCAACTCGAGCATGAAGCCGGCAACTCGACATGCCCAAGAAGTGCTGTAGAATGTAGTGTAGATGATGCTAGTCTCATTTGGGGTTTGTAGTTGCCATGATGGAGGATTGGGGTTAAGAAAAATGGTGCTTTCATTTTTCTAAAACAAGAAGAAGAAGGAGATGAAGAATTCCTCACATAATCAAGATGAACTCTCTCATTCTTTTTTCTTTCTCTCTTTCTTTTTCTTCTTCTCTCTTTTCTCATAACCATGAAAAGACTTTCTTTTAGTGAGAATGAGAATGGTGGAGGAATGAAAACATAAGGCAAAGGGAGGTGAGTGTAGGAGCATTCAAGAGGTGACCACATCCAAGGTCAAAGAAAACATCAACCATGCTTAAAACACTATGCACTCCATAACCTTTCACTTCTCATATAAATCAAGTGATGGATGAAAGAAATGAAATCTATCATAATCTAACTTTATGCAAGAAACCCCCCCACAAAGTGTAATTTGCAAAACTGCAAATTACCCCCTCCATCGGAAAAGTCCGGCCGGGAAAGAACAAAGGAAAACCGGCCGGAACGGAATGCAAACTGGCAACTCCAGAAAACTGGTCCCGTAATAAATTACAGGAAAACCCCGACACTGTGCATACACACCCGCATCTGTATTCCGACCGGATACAAATGCAAAGAAACAAAATCTACACTGTACTAAACTAGGACCGGCTTAAACCAAAGCCGGCTAGTAAAAACCGTTCGATCCTGATCCGTGCAATACCGCACGTATCTGATCGAACCCTGCCATATATCCATACGGCTACTAGTACAAACCGTCTGATCCTGATCCATGCAATACCGCACGTATCTGATCGGACCCTGCCATATCTCCATACGGCCTCTACAGCGTTTCGCCCGAAAGCTGAGTAACTGAAAGTGTGGTGGACTCTAAAGACTCGTCAATACTATGGCTGTGGATTTAACCACTGGCACGTCAGAGGTATAAGCCAATACGTGACGGGCCACCAGCTATTGACCAAAAGGGACGTCGATGAGGAAGCTCACCCCGACACCCAACTGAGCCTGTCAGTGACAATATCCGTACAGTCCGGTCCGTTCGTCTATGAGTATCGCATGGCGGGCCTAGGGGGTTGGTAAAAGTCAGACCCCCAAAGGCGGTACAAGTCGTGTCGGAGCGTAGCCCAGAACGCCCTGAGATACTACTGGAATACCTACCAGTAAATCTCCTGCCTCGGCCGAGGGCTTTGCGTAATGGCTCTCCTAGACACAGCGCGACCTCACCCCCAATACCGGGAGAGACGAACCCCTGCAGATCCGCTCACTGCCTCCATGTGGCTCGGGACTGTACCCAACTAAAACCTGTTTGCACGACTCCTTTGAGCCGTGGTAGGGTAGTAATCAAAGCATAGTGGGAACTCACACGAGACAAATGACGATCTCAGGTCGATGAACTAACCTGTACACATGTCACCTGGGAACTGCTATCTGACATCTGGTATAAGACCAACTAGCAGGTTCCCGGCGAGTCCTGTCCGGTGTACCCATAACCCAATGAGCACCTGTATACATCTTAGGTGAACCAACTGACACCAGTGGCTTGTGAGACCGGCCACCGCCCCTCGTCGGGGTCTCGACTGTATACACTAGTCTACTAATGGAGTATCGATGCCCTGTCTCGAAACTCCTACGACTAGGGACCTTTTAAGGATGTGCTTATAGACTACCAGCTCCCACGTATATGATCGCCATCATACTGCTGGTCGTCAAGCAAGAATCCTAGGGGCTCTATCAACGTGTAATAGCGACATGTCAGGTCACCTAAAGCAGTACACGATGATAAAGATAAACCAGATAGCATACTATCATCTCGAGTAAGACTGTCCTCCTGGGATAGGTCCTCCCTCAATCATTGCAATCACGTGCCTGTGATCCAATAATTGACTCTGAGGGCACTATCTCCAACAAGAACCTCACCTGCACTCAAGGCTAATTATTGCGATGTCGCATACTCACAGCCCGTGTGATACCGAACACCCAACTCCTCTACCAGTCAGTCTCACAAAGCTCTTTTGTGAAACTATTGCGTTCGAGGAATAGCCTCAGCGAGTGGATCCACTGTGAAGTTTCTTTCTATGTCTCTCTATATCTCAAGTTCGCGGAGAAAGCCATCTCCCGAAATGAGCAATACCTGTCTTAGAATGTCTGGATGTCTGATGGGACCTAGCTCATAAATGAACTCCAAATCCAAACTTCTTAGACTGTATCAACAACTGAACTTAATCAGTATCCTGCGCCATGCCTCCCTCAGTATTGCCTTGGACCACCTGTCCAAAATACTGTCCCTCGTCAGAGGGAGAACTACAACTCTGACAACCTCCTTGTCGTCCATGTCACCTTGGAAGCCTGGAGTGATAACCGTCTCCTAAAGGAGGCAGCCGTTATCATATCCCTAGAACATTCACTTATGTTCTAAAACTGCTTCCGACTGTTCCTCCAGGATTGGATCAATATCAACTTATTGCATCTAGTGCAAGAACAACATCTGGTGTGGTACTTGACATCTCATGATTGACTCAATTGCCTAAGCAAGTGATCTGCCAATCATGAGTATCCCTCTCCTTTTTAGTCTATAAGACACCTTTAGAGAGGGTGAATCCATCAACTGCAGGTGTATTACCGTGTCAGGAGTCGTCCATTCTAAATACTCATAGAATGCTGTCAAGATACCCAGATTGGGAAACCACCCAAATCTAGATCTAAAACCATAGATCTAGTAACCAGTATGTCTGATGTAATATCCAAGTCCCTTGTGGAGAAACCACTGTGTGACGACCAAAGTATAACCGATCGTAGTATAGGAATATCACTTCCTACTACCTTCTCAACAGATCCATCCCCTATTCTGATGACGTCAAACCTATGACTGTCACATCAGAAATAGATGATCTATCTCCGCTACATCTGCTTTAGTCTATAAATAGACATAAGCATGAAGTCCACCAATGCTTCCGCTGCTCCCACTGACTACGACAACCCTCTGCCAGAGTCATATAGACGTGCACTTCTAAATCTAGTTTAGAACGACGCTATACTCATCCTCGTGCCGGGTCTCGCAGCCTGGAACAACAACAATGGCAAGTGTGGGTAAACAAGAACTTCCCTGTCACCGTCCTTGAGGCTACCGGAGTACCTCTCGGGTGCCTGAAGTTACCCACCTTATCTGCGGAGTGGCCAATGGAATGTCAAATCAGATTGAATCTTTAGGTTCCTTATCAAATCTTCAGTAATCGTTTGTGGTTCTGGAATCACTTCCAGTTCTACCATACTCCCACTTCTGTTTTTGAAAAAAATCCATTTTTAATAAAACAGTGGCGAGTCTAGAACAATATTTCTATTGATCTGCCAGATGGTAGAAAGTCAACCCTCGTCATAGCCTGGGTCAACCCACAAACAGCCATTACAGAAACGTGCCTTGAGTTATCCGGAGTCTGGTTTTAAGCATAAGCCGGACAACTCCCCGTACCTTAACATCGTTAAGATATGAACTGTTCTATATCCAATATAGAACCAGAGGCACTGATTTAATTGAACCAGATTCAAATCATGCAGCTGTCTCCAGTGCATGTCAACTAAATGGAAGGAGGCCGATCAGCGTTACTCAACTTAGGAATGCTTCCAATTATGAGTAACCTGAAAGAGAAGCAAGTTCTCATTACTATCAACTGAATACCATACACAAGTATCTACATCTTCGATCACCTTGAAGAATCCCGATACTTGCAATACCTGGTTCTCTACTCTATTCTTATACCAATAACTCCTCAAAACTCAGACCTTGTGTTTCCACGAAGCACATGTCTAAGAACTGGAGAAGTTAAAAGTAAACAGAATATAGTATGAGGACCAACCCCTCTGTCCTAATGGACACTGGACAACATACAATACTCTGTATAAGTCCGCTGAGTCTAACAACTCTTTCACTGTGTGTCGTAGGTTGAAAACTGTACTTATGGTTAAGAAGAATTACACCGCTGTTTAATGCTCCTTACCTAACCATCCACTGATATAGGTAAATGTCATCGACATAATATCAAAAGGTATATCTCACTCTATGAAAATAGACGTACAGATATATCAATTTGAAATTGGTGCATAACAGCGGATATTCAAAACCAAATATCTGCCGACCGGCAAACAACCCAGGTGGCTTCCTCAAATATCACCGATTACAACGAATCCCGATATAATGAGGATGATCACCCTATTCCCAATAACTTACTCCCACTCAGCATCTGTAAAACCATACAGATGTGAGAATTATTCCTGGCAAATACATACCCTGGAGTAAGTGTCTAATCGGGAAATCAGTTTTCTTTTAACAGTACACAGTTGAAACTGAAACATTGTAATGTTTCGATGGGGTATCCTGGTATTCCTAGTAATGCCTCTACCATTATCCAGATTCACAACTATAACCGTATAATTCTTTGCCACCTCTCCAAATCCCTTTATTTGTCTTTAGTCATTACCTTCTGTACACCCCTTTAAGCCAAATGGTTTTTCTTCCTTCCCTACCGTTCGGCACCAGCCTATGGTTTGGAAGAAGACTGTCCAAAAAGCATAAAGGGTGTACTGTCCTAATCCTAGGAACACTCGCAATGCGAGAGAAGGTGAAGATAAAAGACACCTGAATGTACTTTATTCCTATTTCTCCTGAACCAGAATCCATCCCCGAACTGGAACAAGTTCCTTTCGAGTTCGTATATAACCATACGATGGAGTATCCAAATAAACTGTGGATCTTCGTAGTGATACGGAGTGTCCTGGAGAAATACAAAGGTGATTTAGGATTGGCGAAGAAATACTTGGTTTGGTCGTGAATATCAGTCGCATTTTACTTTGCTCTCCTACTAATCCCTTGCTTTGTCTTAACTTAATACCTTCTGCACACCATCGTTATGCTAATTGGTTTTCTTCATTCCCCACCGTTCGGCACCAGCCTAAGGTTTGGAAGAAGACTATCCAATTTGCGTAATAGGTGTACTACTCCTAAACCAAGGAGTACTCGCAACCTGAGAGAAGGTGAAAAGAAAAGACAACTGAATAATCCTATCCGTTTTCTCCAGAACCAGAAACCATCCTCGAAGTCCTTCGAGTTCGTATCTAACCATACGATGGTTTTGTCCAATGGAAGTGGACGTTCGCAGTAATACGGGGTGTCCTGGAGAAAAGGGTAAAAGTAGGAGTGGCAATGAGGTCTGCAACTCTGACAATCCAAAAGCCAGTGTTAAGAAGGTTCGGTCAACTTGGTCACTGAGTCAAAATCCAGGGTCGGGTCAATGGTCGCTGCCAGAGAGAGAGAGAAAAGAAACACTCAGCGTGCACTCTATCCTAGATCAGAATGGTTGTCACTTTGTCTAATCTGGAAACCTCCCACTGTACCTCAAATTCTCCTCCAAACCTGAAAGAAGAATTAGTCGGGATCACCCGAGGAGTAAACCAACTCATCAGTGGGAATCGGGATCCAACTATCATCGCATGATAACTTGACGGAATCCACTCAAGTCACCACACTCCAGAAGGTATGCGCATGCCTGGCAAGTTTCAGTTCTTTTGAAACTCCCGATGTGATTTTTACCCCTAGGACCCAAGTGACCTTGACGAATAATCAACAAATCAAAAGGTCCTAGTCAAGTTCAACCCGTCATTATCTTGATTGCGTTAAACCCACCCGCACGACCCTTGACGAATAATCAACAAAGTCGCACGACTGTCCTAACCAATCCACATATCCATGCGACAGAAAGCATTACAGAGCTACCGCACACTACGCCTCGGCGAATAGCAATGACAAACGTAGCGCGAATACTAAGCAATACTAATCCGAAATGACGGAGGGCTACGAATGGTTTCTGGCGAAAACCTTTAACGTAATGAACTTGATATCGTTGAAGGAACTGGATAACTTTTATAAAAATATAGTGACGAAAACCTTTACTAAAGAGGTCACTCCCGGTGAAGGGATCTCGGCTCTTTCCCCGTAGAATGAGGTGCAGGATATTCCAACTGAATACCACGATGCAAAGCAAAAGTAATCGGCTATAGTGAAGTTAATGCCCTGACGCAAACTTCTGTCCAAGGGGTCACTCCCGGTGAAGGGATCTCGGCCCTTGCCTCGTCGACTGAGGAGCAGGATATTCCAAATGAATACCACGATGCAAAACAAAAGTGAACGTCCTTGCAATAACAGCTTTTTTGAAAAGTGTTCCAACAACATCAGAATAGGTTTGTTTAAACTTGCATTGATCCGAATCAATGCAGTCCCATCAATTGATCACACCACAAAGAACGAAAATATACTGACGTACGTATATGCCATCCGCATTCGCCACTGGGTCCCGTCATCACCCGTTAGGTTAGCTAACTAACGGCAGAGCGGGGACTGGACTAGCGCGGGTGTAAAACATATACAACATCTACTAATATATATACCAATATATAGTATTTCGCTCAAGGCGTGAATAAAATGCATCATCACAAAAAATGTACAGCATCACAGAACAATACAGATATCTGGAAGCCCCGGGTTTCACAGAGCCGCTGCTGAAACCCGACGTTCCCCTGGTCGTGTGGATAGCCTGTGCAATGAAATCCTAGACCCCTACGGGCGCGGCAAGTCACCCGCCAAAACCTGAAGCGAGGCAGCCCCCTCCATCACCGTGAATGGACCACCCAGCACTTCACGGAATCCGGTAACTTGGGCACCCCTCCTGGGTCAACCTGTACCCCCTACGAGTGCGGCGAATAGCCTGCCAATTCCAGACTGAAGCCCCCTCCGTCTCAATGCCATGAGATGCGGGCCCGTTGCCCTCCAGAACCCGGCTATCCGTGCACCCCTCCGCGGGGTAATCCTAGTACAGAAAATAAAATATACATACACCGGGTACATCGACCGCAACCAGGTCGTGCCCCAAAAGAATAATACAAACAGGCAGTGACGGCAATCCACATGTCGGACGCTCGCCCCGCAATATCAAAAGTACATAATACAACAAAACTGTACTAGCATTGCATCCAGGCTATCCCCCACGACCGATCCGCAACATCACAGCATAAACATAGAACATCAACGTGAAAGTCACGTTCGCAAATCCGTCTAACCGGACTATAGCAGTTAGACCGGTTTTACCGATCGAGTGACATTCACGGTCGCAGATATAATGTAAATACTGTGAAAAATGTGTTTAAAATTTTCCGATTGACCAAAAATTAACAAGTGGGCCCCCAATCAAAACTGTAGCACTCACAGAAACAATTGGCCCAACTTTAATATTCCAAAGCCCATATTTTAAGCCCAGAAGGCCTCTGTAAAAAAATGGTGAAGTGATGTGAATAGTGCGCGGCGGAAGGGCCGCACAAAGGGGGTTTTCGCGGCGGTTCCGCGCTCCAACTGTGGAGTCACTTCATCGAATTTTTACAGAGCTCTTAGATTTTCCAGTACATCAATATTTTACAACCTGAAAAATTTTTCGAGACCAAAATATTTCAACAGAAACTGATGTGAACAAAAATACGGTTTTTGGAAATTTTGGTCGATCGGAAATGCAAACACATCAAACGAAGCTAGGTAAGGTTAATGGCGTGGCTCTGATACCATGTTGCGCCACGGAAGCGCCCCGGCCGTCTTACTCGAGGCCAAAATGCGGAATAAAAAATTTCCTAACTCGGAAACCGGCGCTACCGCGGACAAATACCCGGATCGTTTACCATTAACCTATACTAGCTAACAAGAGATGGGAAGAAAAGTATACCGAGTGATCCGAGTCCTCCGGTCTTCTCGTCATCGTCCCGATCTCCCGCGGAAAGTGTAGTCTCCATATCGTCGCCTCCTCGCCGGAAAGGGCACCACATCGCCTTCGTCTTTTACGGGCTCCCGCCTCAATACCGAGGCAACTCGAGCATGAAGCCGGCAACTCGACATGCCCAAGAAGTGCTGTAGAATGTAGTGTAGATGATGCTAGTCTCATTTGGGGTTTGTAGTTGCCATGATGGAGGATTGGGGTTAAGAAAAATGGTGCTTTCATTTTTCTAAAACAAGAAGAAGAAGGAGATGAAGAATTCCTCACATAATCAAGATGAACTCTCTCATTCTTTTTTCTTTCTCTCTTTCTTTTTCTTCTTCTCTCTTTTCTCATAACCATGAAAAGACTTTCTTTTAGTGAGAATGAGAATGGTGGAGGAATGAAAACATAAGGCAAAGGGAGGTGAGTGTAGGAGCATTCAAGAGGTGACCACATCCAAGGTCAAAGAAAACATCAACCATGCTTAAAACACTATGCACTCCATAACCTTTCACTTCTCATATAAATCAAGTGATGGATGAAAGAAATGAAATCTATCATAATCTAACTTTATGCAAGAAACCCCCCCACAAAGTGTAATTTGCAAAACTGCAAATTACCCCCTCCATCGGAAAAGTCCGGCCGGGAAAGAACAAAGGAAAACCGGCCGGAACGGAATGCAAACTGGCAACTCCAGAAAACTGGTCCCGTAATAAATTACAGGAAAACCCCGACACTGTGCATACACACCCGCATCTGTATTCCGACCGGATACAAATGCAAAGAGACAAAATCTACACTGTACTAAACTAGGACCGGCTTAAACCAAAGCCGGCTAGTAAAAACCGTTCGATCCTGATCCGTGCAATACCGCACGTATCTGATCGAACCCTGCCATATATCCATACGGCTACTAGTACAAACCGTCTGATCCTGATCCATGCAATACCGCACGTATCTGATCGGACCCTGCCATATCTCCATACGGCCTCTACAGCGTTTCGCCCGAAAGCTGAGTAACTGAAAGTGTGGTGGACTCTAAAGACTCGTCAATACTATGGCTGTGGATTTAACCACTGGCACGTCAGAGGTATAAGCCAATACGTGACGGGCCACCAGCTATTGACCAAAAGGGACGTCGATGAGGAAGCTCACCCCGACACCCAACTGAGCCTGTCAGTGACAATATCCGTACAGTCCGGTCCGTTCGTCTATGAGTATCGCATGGCGGGCCTAGGGGGTTGGTAAAAGTCAGACCCCCAAAGGCGGTACAAGTCGTGTCGGAGCGTAGCCCAGAACGCCCTGAGATACTACTGGAATACCTACCAGTAAATCTCCTGCCTCGGCCGAGGGCTTTGCGTAATGGCTCTCCTAGACACAGCGCGACCTCACCCCCAATACCGGGAGAGACGAACCCCTGCAGATCCGCTCACTGCCTCCATGTGGCTCGGGACTGTACCCAACTAAAACCTGTTTGCACGACTCCTTTGAGCCGTGGTAGGGTAGTAATCAAAGCACAGTGGGAACTCACACGAGACAAATGACGATCTCAGGTCGATGAACTAACCTGTACACATGTCACCTGGGAACTGCTATCTGACATCTGGTATAAGACCAACTAGCAGGTTCCCGGCGAGTCCTGTCCGGTGTACCCATAACCCAATGAGCACCTGTATACATCTTAGGTGAACCAACTGACACCAGTGGCTTGTGAGACCGGCCACCGCCCCTCGTCGGGGTCTCGACTGTATACACTAGTCTACTAATGGAGTATCGATGCCCTGTCTCGAAACTCCTACGACTAGGGACCTTTTAAGGATGTGCTTATAGACTACCAGCTCCCACGTATATGATCGCCATCATACTGCTGGTCGTCAAGCAAGAATCCTAGGGGCTCTATCAACGTGTAATAGCGACATGTCAGGTCACCTAAAGCAGTACACGATGATAAAGATAAACCAGATAGCATACTATCATCTCGAGTAAGACTGTCCTCCTGGGATAGGTCCTCCCTCAATCATTGCAATCACGTGCCTGTGATCCAATAATTGACTCTGAGGGCACTATCTCCAACAAGAACCTCACCTGAAACATGGCGACCTCAGACCGAGAAGTCCCTAAACTAACAACGGACCGAGATGTCCTTAAACTAAGACTTCGTCTCAAAAATGGCGATACCGGACCGAAATGTCCTTAAACTAATTACCCACCTCAAATATGGCGATACTGGACCGGAATGTCCCTAAACTACCACGTCGTCTCAAACATGGCAATATCGGACTGAGATGTCCCTAAACTAACAATGGACCGAGCTGTCCTTAAACTAGAAATTCGCCTGGCGAGAAAGGACCAAGATGTCCCTAAACTAAAATTTTGTCTCAAATAAGGCGACATTGGACCAAAAAGTCCCTAAACTAAAATTTCGCCTCAAACATGGTGATAATGGACCGGAACGTCCCTAAACTAGTACATCGCCCCAAATACGGCGATACTTTCCCTTGGGATCTATATTGCAATCTTAGTCTTAGCAGGAAAAATTACAACGCGAGTCCCATTGACTACATAGCTAATCCAGCGATGAAGCCACCCTCAAAACCCACCGGCAAACAGGTGGGTCACCTTCGACGAAGCTATTTGCGAGAGTTTCGCCATTAAAAAAATAGTATGTTCATAAGAAAAATGGGCACGGATGAAAATCCGAAAGGACGCCATGAGTAAAACAGCAGGACTGCTGGCAAGCTTGTGAAAATCTGGAAGGGCGCAAACTCGTAAAATAAAAAAAATCATGTGCACTTGCAAGATCCTCCCGACCTTGTGAGGAGAAAATACCTGCGTGAGATCCTTACGACTCATAAAAGAGCAACACACTTAGGAATCCTCATGATTCCTAAGGAGAAATTACGCTTACGGGATCCTCACGACTCGTAAGGAGAATTCTCTTTATGAGACCCTCACGGCTCATAAGATTCAAAAGCCTTAAGCTACAGGGATTTGAAACTGTTCTTAAGCCGCCACATCTTCCAAGCTGCCCTACAAGCGGTCCGATATTGACCCTTGTATACAATCCACGGGCACGAATAAATATTCTCTTAACAAGTTCTACCAATGGTGAGAAATATCCCGTATGGTGAATGAAACTTGTAAGTCCTCTCAACTTATAAAGAGAAAACACTCTTGTAAGATCCTTACGAGTTACAAAAGAAAATATCACTTAGGAATCCCCATGATTCCTAAGAAGAAAATACACTTACGAGATCCTCTCAGCTCGTAGGAAGAAATACCTTTATGAGACCTTTACGGCTCATAAAGTCAAAAGCCTTAGCCGACAGGATCTTGATCTTGTTTGCTAAGAGAGTTTTGTCCAAATTAACAAAGGCAAATGATGATTCGCTCCTTGCAACATTCCAGTTGTAGCGATGATGATGCCTAAAAAGGTATCAAACTCCAAGTTCTCTCAAGGCAAATGATGATTCTTTCCTGGTAATATCACAGCTGCAGCGATGCTAATGCCAACTGTAGGGTGTTTTTCGTCACCCTATTGAGATGGAAATGCACGCGCTTGTCAGGCATGTACAAATTCCTCCCGCCTAGGGCAGGCCGGGGTTTATTGATTGTGGGATCCGAATCAACGGCAGCTGCGGACTAAGCTGTCGTTAATTACTCATCGCTTTTGGAGCGAGAGACTACCGATTGATGGGTAAAACCGGTCATGCGAACTCAATGTGATGTATTGGTGTGCGTCTTTTTATACATAACAATAGGGACGTGTTCATTATTTTGTTCCATTTTTGAATTTATTATTATTATTATTAAAAAAAATTAAAAAAAACGTTTTTTTATAAACATTTTTTTATATGGAGTTAAACTCCAAAAGATTTTGTTTGGAGTTAAACTCCAAAAATAAATTTATTTGGAGTTAAACTCCGAAAAGTTCTGTATGGAGAACTCTATTTTATTCAAAGAAACATTTTTTCTAAAAGAATTTATTGTTTATATTTTATTTTTATTTATTTCTTTTATTTTTTAAATAATAAACATTAGAGAGAGGGGAAGCCCCCGACTCACGTGACGTGGGAAAGTGGCTCCGAGCCTCCCTCTCACATGAAGAAGGGAAAAAGCTCCTACTAAGTGGGGGCATCCCCCTCACGTGAGGGGAGAAAAGCTCCCATTTAGTGGGAGCTCCCTCTCCCTCATGTGAGAGGGAGCAGGGGCTCCCACTTGGTGGGAGCCTCCGCCTCACGTGAGAGGGCTCCAAAATTAAAATAATATTTTTTTTATTTATTTAAGGTGTTAGACTCCAAAACATTTTATTTGGAGTTAGACTCCCAAAACAATTTTATTCAGAGTAAAATTCCTAAAAGATTTTATATGTAGTTAAACTCCAAAAGAATTTTTGTTGTGGAGTTAAACTCCAAAAGAATTTTAAATGGAGTTAAACACCTAAAAAGATTTTTATTGTGGAATTAAACTCCAAAAGAATTTTTATTTGCGGAGTTAAACTCCAAAAGAATTTAAATGGATTTAAACTCCGAAGGAATTTTTATTGTGGAGTTGAACTTCGAAAGAATTTTTATTATGGAGTTAAAGTCCGAAAATTTTTTAAATGGAGTTAAACTCTAGAAAAAAAATTTATAATGGAGTTAAACTCCAAAAGAATTTTTGTTGTGGAGTTGAACTCCAAAGACAAAACCTTTTTTTTTATTTTGATTTTTAAAAAGAAGCCCCCACAAAGTGGGAGCTTCCCTCTCTCACGTGAGAGGGAGAAAGAAGGCCCCCAAGATGGGTGCCTCCCCCTCACTTGAGAGGAAGAAGGGGCTCCTAAAATGGGAGCCTTCCACTTACTTGAGAAGGAGCAACCCAAAATGGGAGCCTCCCCTTCACATTAGAGGAAGAAAGGGGCTCCCAAAATAGGTGCCTCCCCCTCACATGAGAAGAAGCAACCCAAAATGGAAGCCTCCCACTCTCATGAGAGGGAGTAAAGTGGATCCAAAAGAATTTTTTTAAATGAGTAAGACTCCAAAAACATTTCCATGGAGTTAAACGCCAAAAGATTTTTATTGTGGAGTTCAACTCCAAATGAATTTTAAATGGATTTCAACTCCTAAAAATATTTAATGTGGAGTTAAACTCCCTAAAAAGAATTTTCTTATGGTGTTAAACTCCAAAAGAATTTTAAATGCAATTCAACTCCAAAAAGATTTTTATTTGGTGTGGAGTTAAACTCCACTAAATGGGAGCCTCCCCCTCACATGAGATGGGAGAAAGCTCTTACTTAGTGGGAGTTCTCACTTCCTCACGTGAGAGGGAGCAGGGGTGAGAAGGAGGGAAAGCTCCCACTTAGCGGGAGCTCCCCTCTCCATCATGTGAGAGGGAGTAGGTGCTCCAAAAGACCCATTTTTTCCTTTTTTTGATGGAGTTAAACTCCATAAGATTTTATTTGGAGTTAAAATCCTAAAATAATTTTATTCGGAGTTAAACTCCTAAAACAATTTTACTTGAAGTTAAACTCTCTAAAAAGGTTTTTAGTTTGGAGTTAAACTCCAAAAGAATTTTATTTGTGGAGTTAAACTCCAAAAGATTTTCTCCTTTCTCTTTTGAGAAGAAACCCAAAATGGGTTCTCTTGAAACTCCAAGATTTAGATCTTGGATGATAAATAAAGAGACCCTTTTTTCTTCTCTTGATTAAGTCTTGGGAGGTGGGTTTCTCTTCTTCTCCCTCTTTCAAATTGGATCTTGAGGAGGGAGAAGAAGGTAGCGAAAATCTACCCCTCTTTTTTTTTATCGGATGTGAGAGTTAAACTCTCCTTCAGTAGGTTTATGGTAAAATTTTATTTAGTTTAAAAAAAAGAAATAAGCTCTTGATTTAATTGGAAAATGAAAAGGGAAGAAGAACTTAAGAGATTGAGGATGGAGGCACAGACCCTAGAGATTTGATGGGGAATGAATTATTGTTTTCATTTCATTATCATGTTGCCTTTTATAGGATTACAAATTTACACTTAGCCCCTTAGGCTTTACAAAATGGCATTTTTCCCATCTTATGTCTTATGTGCTCATTTCTTTTGCACATAAGCCATAGGCTTTACAAAATTTTCACTTTATGCCCATTTTTCTTACATTTATAACAATTACATCAAAATTGTTAATTACATAATTTTGGCATAGAGGGCCGACCGCAGGGTTCGACTTGAGCATGGGCCCACTTGACCTGAACTTAGGCCCGTTTGGCTTGAGGTTGACTTTGATTTTGACTTGGTCAACCGCGGTGTAATTTTCGACCCTAACAAAGTGCCCACCATCAATAAATTCACACCACACATGTGGGTCGTGTGTATGAAATTGATGGATCATTTTTTGCGTGGAAGTTGACTTGATTTGGTTCCCGTTTTGACGACATGGAGGTCGATACTGCCCTTTTTGCGACTTGGACGGTCGGTTCTGCCTTTTTTGCGACGTAGACGGTCGATTCTGCCCTTCTTGCGACGTGGACAGTCGGTACTGCCCTTTTACCGACGCGGACGGTCGGTTCTGCCCTTTTTGCGACGTAGACGGTCGATTCTGCCCTTCTTGCGACGTGGACGGTCGATGACTTGCTCCGCTTCTTACGGTGTCGGGATTTGATTTGACTTGCTCCGCTTTCTGCGGTGTCGGGGTTGAAGTTGACTTTCTCCACTTCTTGCGGTGTCGGGCTTGAAGTTGACTTGCTCCGCTTCTTGCAGTGTCGGGGTTGATTTGTTTGATTTGATTTGTTTTGAAAGTTCCTTACATATCCAGCGGGACTTTCAAGCTTAGAAGTGCTGAAGGGTAGGACTTTGAATTTAGTTTTTGGGTCGGTATCAGCATTGCTGCACTGGAATAATTCCAGGAGCAACTCATCATTTGCCGTGAAGGGATTTTCCTCGTTCCGAGTTTAACGACTTAGGGGTCATCTGTTCCCAGTTTAATGACTTAGAAGTCATCTGTTCCCAGTTTAAAGAGACTTAGGGGCCTATTGGATGAAAGTTTGGAATTTTGGGGTTGGGGTCGACATCAACGTTGCTAACACTGAAACACGGGTGCCAGGAGCAATTCATCGTTTTCCTTTTCTTATTGGGGAGCGATGGCTTAGGAGATAGGTTTATGTCTCTATCCCCTAAGGCTTTTCAATTTTATGAGTCGTAAGGGTCCCATAAAAGCATTTCTCCCTACGAGTCGAAAGGATCCCGTAGGTGTATTTTCTCCTTAGGAGTTGTAAGGACCCCCAAGTGTGTTTTTCCTTTGCGAGTCGTAAGGATCCCACGAAGGTGTTTTCTTACGAGTCGAGAAGATCTCGTAAGGTTTATTCTTATCATGTATCGTGAGAACACATGAGTGGGTCTTCCCAAATGGAGCATAATTCCAAGGGCGGAGACCGGCCGCTGGACTGGTGATTGTGGTGGGGCATGGATGTGATGAGAATTATTTGAGCCCATGGATTGTATACGGTAGTCAGTTTGGGGACCAACCGTAGGGATGGAAGAATTTTGGGAATTTGTTGGCGTCTGTATCGCTGCACTGGAATATGGTACCAGGAGAAACTCATCATTTGCCGTTGGGACATTCAGAGATTTGAAATTTTGGTTGGCGTCTGCATCACTGCACTGGAATATGGTACCAGGAGCGACTCATCATTTGCCATTTGGGATTTGAATTATGGTTGGCGTCTGCATCGCTGCACTGGAATATGGTATCAGGAGCGACTCATCATTAGCCATTTGGGATTTGAATTTTTGTTAGCGTCTGCATCATTGCACTGGAATATAGTATTAGGAGCGACTCAACATTCACCATTTGGGATTTGAATTTTAGTTGGCGTCTGCATCGCTGCACTGGAATATGGTATCAGAAGTGACTCATCATTCGTCATTTGGAGTTTTTTTACCGCGGTTGCTCTATCATTTCAGCTTTTCTTATCTCGAAAGTCGCGATTGACCTATCATTTCGGCTATTCATTCACGGTTGCCCCATCATTTCGGCTGTTTATTTTCATTTTTATTTTTCTCGCTGATTTTTATTGCGAGTTGCCCCATAATTTTGGCTTTTTTAAATTTATTTATTTTTATTATTTACACATTTTTACATCCCCATTTTAACCGCTTAGTGGTTGATTGTTCCCAGTTTAATGACTTGGCGGTCATTTGTTTTGTATGAAATTGGCGATCGCAGCTTGACTGTTTGCTAACACGCCTTTAGACAGTTCTATCTCTCCTGCCTTGTATTGTTTTTCGACCCAATCTTCGAAGACGAAGCAGTCCTCAATAGCATGACTTATCACTCTGTGATAGGGGCAATATTTAGGGTCGTCGGTCATATTCTCCTCTTGCGGTCTTTTTTATTTTGGCAATTGTATACCGTTCCTAAGGGCGTCTTTGAATATTTTACGGATTTTGTCCCTTCTAAAAGAATAAACCTTATCCAGCCTCTCCTTCAGTAGAGATTCTCCTCTTTCTCCGAATACTGGCTTCCGAGGCCGATTGGCATTAGGCCCGTTCATCCCTCGCTTATTTCGGTTAGCTGAAATGTTAAAAGATTCAGTATCGTCGGAACATCCGCCTTTGTGATTATCGTCCTTTCGGTCTCTCCTGGACCTATTGTTATTTTGGGAATCAAAAGAGGACTCCTGCTTTGAGCGCTCTACCATCGGAACTTTCCTGGGCAGCTCTTGGAATGTTTTGAGACTCGCCGTGCATAGAAACTGGTCTATCCAATTATTGAGATTTCCGACGAGGAGGCTGACAGATTGGTCCTGCTCTATCGGCGGTTCACAATTGACAAAGAGATTGTGCCATCGGATTATAAAATCCGTGCTGCTTTCGTTGTTCTTTGGCTTGGTCCTTACGAGGTCGGCAATGGTGATCTTATCGCTGGCACTCATGAACCTTTGTCGGAACAGAGATTCCATTTGGACGAAAGTAGTAACGGAGCCATCCGGTATGCTCGCGTACCAGTCGAAAGCGACATCGGTTAAGCTATTAACGACCTGGCGGAGGAGAAGTGCATCATTGCCCCCAGTATTCCCGTATGAGGCTTTAAAATGGGCGATGTGCTGATTCGCGTTTCCCGTCCTGTCAAATCTTCTGAACTTAGGAATCATGTCACCGCTGGGGAATTCAATCAGATCGTACTGTGCGGGATATGGCCGCCCACTATTGCCGATTTCTTTCTGAGCTTCGGCTTCGGCCACCAATGTTTTAACCTTGCTGGTGACCAAATCTATTATCCGATCTTGTGTTGGCGGGATGGTGCAATCTGGGGCTAAGGCCTCCCCAGAAGCAGAATCTAGCCGGCTTTCGTTCGGCTCGCCCAATCTTGGACCCAAGAGGACAGGCATCGGTTGCTTCAGGTTGTCCTCACCCGGCTCATAAGTAGAGACTTGTGCTTGATTGGGAAGCGTCCGGGCAATTTGAGCCGTGAGCTGCATCACAACATTTATCAAGTCGTCGATTTTGGAGTAAAGCTTGTCCATCTCTTTATCTTTTCCCCTGAGCTGTTTTCGGAGTTCTTGAAGCAGCTCTTGCTCTGCAGTCCTGGGGCGGAAAGTCGGCTCTTCCTCATTGTCCGAGCTTGAATCTACATGGACTGAGGGGTCTATCTACCTATCGGCCTCATCGAGAGGGTTTTCCTCATCCAATGGAGGCGGCTGATCTTGGGAAGCGGCAACCACATTCAAGCTAGATTGGTTTGGGATGTGGTGGCCCCATCCTTGCTTTTGCTGCGTATGTTGTCGCCGGGACGCCCGCCCGCCGTATAGACCGTATGGATAACATATCCCACCGTCTTTTTATTACCGGCAGCTGATTTCACGGATCGCTGTCGTGGCCCTCCTGTTTCGGTAACGGGCAATCGACTGAAAGAGGATGGCCTGACCGGGTTCTTGAATAGTGATGGCGCTTCTTTTCTGGGTTTGCCCTGCTACTTTCACGCGGCACAGAGCACCTGATAGACACTTGAAGAGATGGTGTCATGCTTTCTCTGACGGGGCTGGGAAACATCTCTTTGCAACATCGTTCGGATTGTCGTCTTCTTAATTCTGGCAGTCATGGCATTTTTCTGAACCCACTTCAGAGATTCGAAAGAATTGCTGACTTTTACGATCGACTCAGCCTTCGTCGTAGGATGACTCTGCTCTTGGAATCTCATAAGATTCCACTTAGCCGGAGTCATGGCCCTCTTGTTGGCTCGATACTTGAGCCGCTTCTGTCTCAGCCTTTCTATTTTGAGCACTTAGCTGGTTATGGCTCTTCAGGAAGCTGTCGTAGACCAGGCGATGGAGGGCTTTGGAGATACGCCTGATTGTGCACTTGTTGGAGTCGTCTGAGCTTGCTGGAGATGCTTTGTGGTTCCATTGGTGTTGACGGCCTTGCCTCCAGTTGAGACAGCCGAAAGTCGTTTGAACACAGATTTGCATTTTAGGTGGGATGCTTTGGCGATCACAACGTTCAGCCCTCTGCTTCTTAAGGTCGGTTTGGCTTATTGGTTTGTCGGGACCTCTGCCAGATGAGCGCTTCCAGCAGGGTAGATGATGACAGAACCAAATTGATGGGGTGGCTCCTCCCATTGCCGGCTGAGACTGGCAGGGAGAACCACACGGGTATTGATCTTGACCACGTACGAGATCGGGGTCATGTCAGAAGCTGAATTCATCTTAGAAGACATCGTCGTTGAAAGTTGATTGTTGCATGAAAAGAAAACTACTTCAGTACAAACATCGGTATATATGCTAAATGAGTTCGCATGAACACTTGACGAGAGATATGGGAGGAGAGAAAAGTCCCACCGGGAGTGCCAGAATCTGCAGGGTGTTTTTCGTCACCCCATTGAGATGGGAATACGCGCGCTTGTCAGGTATGTACAGATTCCCCTTGCCTAGGACATGCCAGGATTTATTGATTGTGGGGATCCGAATCTCTGGCAGCCGCGGACTAACCTGCCGTTAATTACCCCTCACTTTTAGAGCGAGAGAACCTCCGATTGACGGGTAAAACCGATCATGCGAACTCAATGTGATGTATTGGTGTGTGTTTTTTTATACATAACAATAGGAACGTGTTCATTATTTTGTTCCATTTGTGAATTTTTTTTATTAGCATTAAATTTTTTTTTAAAAAAAACATTTTTTATAAACATTTTTTTTTATATAGAGTTAAACTCCAAAAGATTTTGTTTGGAGTTAAACTCCAAAAAATTATTTGGAGTTAAACTCTGAAAGTTTCTGTATGGAGTTAAACTCTATTTTATTCAAAGAAATATTTTTTCTAAAAAAATTTATTATTTATATTTTATTTTTGTTTATTTCTCTTTTTTTTTTAAATAAAAAACATTTAGAGAGAAGGGAAGCCACCCACTCACATGACATGGGAAAGAGGCTCCCCCTCACGTGAAGAAGGAAGAAGCTCCTACTAAGTGGGAGCCTCCCCCTCACGTGAGGGGGGGAACGCTCCCATTTGGTGGGAGCTCCTTCTCCCTCACGTGAGAGGGAGCAGCGGCTCCCACTTGGTGGGAGCCTCCCCCTCATGTGAGGGGGCTCTAAAATTAAAATAATAATTTTTTTATTTTTATTTAAGGAGTTAGACTCCAAAATGTTTTATTTGGAGTTAGACTCTTAAAACAATTTTATTTAGAGTAAAACTTTCAAAAGATTTTATATGGAGTTAAACTCCAAAAGAATTTTTGTTGTGGAGTTAAACTCCTAAAAAGATTTTTATTGTGGAATAAAACTCCAAAAGAATTTTTATTTGTGGAGTTAAACTCCAAAAGAATTTAAATGGAGTTAAACTCCGAAAGAATTTTTATTGTGGAGTTGAACTCCGAAAGGTTTTTATTATGGAGTTAAAGTCCGAAAGAATTTTAAATGGAGTTAAACGCCAAAAAAGAATTTTATAACGGAGTTAAACTCCAAAATAATTTTTATTATGGAGTTGAACTCCAAAGACAAAACCTCTTTTTTATTTTTAAAAGAAAGCCCCCACAGAGTGGGAGCTTCCATATCTCACATGAAAGGGAGCAAGGGGGCTCCCAAAATGGGAGCCTCCACCTCACATGAGAGGGAGTAAAGGGGATCCAAAAGAATTTTTTTGAGTTAAACTTCAAAAATATTTGTATGGAGTTAAACTCCAAAATATTTTTATTATGGAGTTCAACTCCAAAAAAAATTTAAATGGAGTTCAACTCCTAAAAAGATTTAATGTGGAGTTAAACCCCCCAAAAAGAATTTTATTGTGAAATTAAATTCCAAAAGAACTTTTGTTTTGGAGTTAAATACCAAAAGAATTTTAAATGGAATTCAACTCCATAAAGGTTTTTATTTGGTGTGGAGTTAAACCCCACTAAATGGGAGCCTCCCCCTTACATGAAAGTGGAGAAAGCTCCCACTTAGTGGAAGTTCCCTCTTCCTCACGTGAGAGGGAGCAGTGGCTCCGACTTAGTGGGAGCCTCTCCTTCACATGAGATGGGTGGGAGCTCCCCTCTCCCTAATGTGAGAGAGAGCAGGAGCTCCAAAAGACCCGTTTTTTCTTTTTTTTTTTTGAAGGTGTTAAACTTCATAAGATTTTATTTGGAGTTAAACTCCCAAAAAAATTTATTCGGAGTTAAACTCCTAAAACAATTTTACTTGGAGTTAAACTCCCTAAAAAAAGTTTTTAGTATGGAGTTAAACTCCAAAAGAATTTTATTTGTGGAGTTAAACTCCAAAAGATTTTCTCCTTTTTCTTTTGAGAAGAAACCCAAAATGGGTTCTCTTGAAACTCCAAGATTTAAATCTTGGATGATAAAAAAAAGATACCATTTTTTTTCTCTTGATAAAGTCTTGGAATGTGGGTTTCCCTTCTTCTCCCTCTCTGAAATTGGATCTTGAGGAAGGAGAAGAAGGTAGCGAAAAACTACTCCTCTTTTTTTTTACCGGATGTGAGAGTTAAACTCTCCTTCAGTGGGTTTATGGTAAAACTTTATTTAGTATAAAAAAAATAGGGAGTTAGGTTCTTGATTTAATTAGAAAATGAAAAGGGAAGAAGAAGAACTTAAGAGATTGAGGATGGAGGCACAAACCTTAGAGATTTGATGGGGAATGAATTATCGTTTTCATTTCATCGTCATGTTGCCTTTTATAGTCTTACAAATTTACACTTAGCCCCTTGGGCTTTATAAAATGGCATTTTTCACATATTATATCTCATGTGCTCATTCTTTTGCACATAAGCCTTAGGTTTCACAAAATTTTAGCTTCATGCCCATTTACCTTACATTTATAACAATTACATTAAAATTGTTTATTACATAATTTTAGCATAGAGGGCCGGCTCCAGGGCTCGACTTGGGCATGGGCTCACTTGACCTGGGCTTGGGCCCGTTTGGCTTGAGGTTGACTTTGACTTTGACTTGGTCAACCGGGGTGTAATTTTCGACCCCAACACCAACGTTGGTATTAGATTCCAAACTCGCAATAAAGACAACAACGAGTAGCAAAAAAATGCATATAAAATAGCCGAAATGATGGGGCAATTCGCAATAAAAATCAGCAAGTCAAAAAATATATGCATATAAAAACAGCCGAAATGTTTAGGCAACTCGCAATAAAAAGTAGCAAGTAAAAATATAAAAAAAAATAGCCGAAATGATTAGGCACCATGATAAATAGCCAAAATGATTGGGCAGTTGTGACTTTCACGATATGAAAAGCTGAAAAGATAGAGCATCGTGGAAATAAAAAAAAATATAAAATGAAATTTCCTCTGCCCTGCAAGTATGTCCATATTGACTCTTGTATACGATTCATAGGCACAAATGAAAGAAAAGGAACCATATTTTTCCTCCAGGCTCCGTCAAAGAGAGAGCCAGATATTGATGGCATAACTATAGCCTAAAGATCAGCTCGACGCTCTTCTTATTCCAACAATGTGCAGACGTGACGTCAACAAAGCTCCAAGGGGCCAAATCAAAAGGGAGTAATGGTAAAATCCCAGCTCCAGCTCGACGTTCTTTCTCGGTGCAGATGCAATGTCAACAAAGGCTCCAAGGAGCCAAATCAAAAAAGTGTGACGGCAAAATCCTAACTCCAGCTCTATGATTGTTAGGATACGAGCGTGTTCAAGTTTAAGTTTAAATACCGCAATCAAGACGGTTTCGCACGTAGCTAGCCGGTTGAGTACGGGTCGTCCGCAGGGAGATGGGAATCTTTTTCTATGTGTTTTTCGACGAGTTAAGTCCGGTTGTTCAAATTTTATTTGTAGTTATCTAAGTGTTGAGTTGATATTTAAAGAGAGCATGTTAGGGTTAGGATTAGGTTAGTTTGAGTTAGGAGTCTCCACATCTTTCGTTTCCCTTCTTAATATCGTGTTACGGTAATCGGCAACAACGGGGATTAGCACGACTAGGAAGGACTTTGCGAGTATAAGCTAGGCTTTCCAACGCATAAGTCTTCCTTTTGGTGCTTGTCCGTCCGTTCTTGGCTCTTAGCCATAACCTCCGATTAATCCAACCACAACCGGTCTCACTACGGAATCACCGCTATCATGTAGGATAGGGTGCCGTAAGGAGCGGATTGTGGTTGGGTTAACGGGAGTCGATTTAAGATGTTGGGAAAGGAAAGAGTGAGAGAGATTTCCTTCTCTCAAACTTCCCTTATCCTACCCTAACAAGAATGAACTACTCACACATCATAATACGGAAAAATAAAACAACACAAAAGAGGAAGATAGAAAGAAGGAGATTAGAAGAATACGACTAACTATTTGCGACCTCACCTTGGCGAGGATCAAGCGTAAGTATCATTGTCATATGTAAGGATAAAGAAAAAAGAGAGGAAAGAAATAACAAGGAAATAACAACAACTACTTAACGAATTAAAATTACAACAAGCATAAATATAAGGAGACAAGCATGATAATAAAATGGTCTTCTTTATTCATCACTCTTCACTCAAAAGCTCACTTACAAGTTTAATGGAGAAAAGGTGAGAAGAGGAAGAAGAACATGTAACTAAAACTTAGCAAAAGAAATACAAGAATTGGACCCTTTCCTTCACAAACTTCTGGGCTATTTATAGGCCAGAGAATGAAACCCTAGGGCAACCACCAGAACCCTGATGAAAAGACCAAACTACCCCCCAAAACCCTGCAAAAGAGGCGCCAGAATGGCCGCGGAACTGCGGCCTGGACCCCACTTTGGCCGCGGTTCCGCGGCCATTCTGTGAAGTTGGGGTTTGTTCTTTCTTGTGGTGGCCTGATCTTCTGTGTGCTTCATTCTGGTATATGTATTTTCTCAATTTGGCTCCACGATTTTTCCAGAATTTCTGTTGAAGGAAAGGTGGACTTTTTGTTAAGATTTTGTCATGATTGTCTCGAGCTCCGCGTAGATATCTTGGATCTTGTGCTACCATTGAGCCTTGTGCCTGAAAACGACATTGATTTGACATTTTGTCTTCCTAAACTGGTATCTGGCAGCATACGGATGAAGAGCGGAGACCGTGTTTTATCTGTGGTTGGTAGGAACCGGATTTTTGTCGTGTTTTCCATGAATTTCTCCGTTTGAGAACCGGGAACCTGTATCCTGCAATTGACTAGCAAACACGGCTCAAGAGTATCTACCGACATGCAATGTGATAAAAATTGGGCGGTATGAAAATGCAAAAATCTGATATGAACACTCTACGTGCTTCTCATGCCAGCAGGATGTAGACGCAACGTCATCAAAGATCCAAGGGTCAAATAGAAATGGAGTCATGGCAAAATCCTAGCTCCATGTCTTGACGGTTCATATACAACCACGAGACTATCACAGCGTTCACTCACATTTCAGCAGAATACGGACGCGACTATCAGATGAAATTAGAGCAATGGCATATTCCTAGCTCCGGACTTCAATTGCAATACATACATTATAGAAGTCTTACAGATGTCTACCCTACTTCAGTAAAGAATCGACGCGACATCGTCAAAATAGAAATGAAGTGATGGCATATTCCTAGCTTCGGGTCTCGACGGCAACTTATATAAAGCCTAAAAGACTATCAGAGATTATTCTACTCCAGTGCAGAGTGGTTATGACTTATCGGGGCTCCAAATTGGGCCTAACTTCAAGTAAAAAGCGCCATGAAAAATTCCTAACGCTTGTTTTTCTGACGGTAATATGACCTAAGGAGATTACTTGAAGACGTCTTGTCCAGCCCCCGAAGGGATCAAAGACACGACAGTCGCGGGGCTACTCGAACAACAGCTAAAGGACTGCATATCGAGAAATATATCAGCCAACGCGATGGTACCATGGACTAAAACCCTAGTACTATAAACCTAACGGACCTCTGTTGTAAAGAATGGGGGTTATCTATATACAACGTTAGGATAAGTTTACCTATAAACCCAAGGAAGGTAAACTAAGAAACTTCGAAATGAGTACATAAAGTAGAGACTCCGAAACGAGTGAATAAACTAGAGACTCCGAAATGAGTGAATAAACTAGAGACTTCGAGACGAGTGAATAAACTAGAGACTCCGAAACGAGTAAATAAACTAATGGGTGCTAAATCAAGACATCAAGAAACAGAAAAGGCGCAACTCATAGGCCTCTTAGTTCGGAACTACATTTCTTAAGGATCGAGGTTTGAGAAGACGCTTGTATCCGCTCGCTATCTTCTCATCAAAATTCTAGTAAAAGTCGTGTATGCCAGCTTGAAACCGGCCAAATGCTATACATCATTTCTGCCCAATATTCACCTATGTCTAAATGCATGCATCAGAAACTTCTAATGTTAAAATACAAAATATATGTACAGAGGCAGGATGCCCATATGAATATGCGCTGGATGAAACGTTCAGTGGTCGACATTATTTTTATTATACGGAGAAAAGATCGCCAAATATGGGATCAGAGATACAAGGATTAACAAAACAATATTCAAGATTCTCTAATTCCCTCTCTGCCTTCTCCACCATGTCGAAGTGGTGATTTTCGCGGGGAGTCGCCCCCTATCGGTCAGCGCTGTGTTTATCAGCGAAGGCAGACATAATGGCCCACTGAATTCGTATCTAGATTAGCAGCCAAACCGAACAATCCCTCAGAGGCTGGGTAATCAAATGAGCCTCATGGAAGCAATCGATCTTATCCTCCGCCGCGTCGAGTATCGCCAGAGTCATCTCTGCTAGATGAGGAGGGATGTTCGCAAGTACAGACGAGAAGATTGTCCGAAGCCAAATGGATCCGGTAGGAAGAGGAGAGCCCCTACGAGCCAGAAGCTCGTACATCACCATGTCACACTGGTCATCAGTGAGAACGGGATCCTCTAAATGCGCAAGAAAACGAGGGACAATTTCCTTGATAGGTACCTCCCACGGTTGCCGGTGAGCATGAGTATGATTGCAAGCCATAACTCTTGGTTTGTTAGAAAATGGATACTTTTTTAAATGGTTCTCTCCTTGTGAAGAAGAAGAGGACAGAGCTTCAGGTTATAAATAGGAGCATTCAAGTCTAGGCACAGAAAATGTTGTGCACGGTGGAACTATTTCTAAGTCCTGACAAAAAGGGCATGGGAAAAGAAAAGGTTGACTCATGGAATCAGAGAAAGAAGGTGAAACGATCCCCTCAACAGCGTCTCACGTGCATGATACGTGAGCGCTAGCGCCAATTCTTTGCAGGTTTAAAATACTATAGCGGCGCCTCATGTGCATAACGTGTGAGCGCCGGCGCTAGTCTAAAATTAAAATCCTCAGCAGCGCCTCACACGCATAACACATAGGCGCTGGCAATTTTTTTTATATATGAGGCACATATGAGTATTGGCATAAAGGGAAGGGGGAGTTTTGTCATTCATACTTTGAAGAAATTTATACATTGGTAATAAAAATAAAAAAAATGTTTACAACGGCAAGACGCTGAATTCCGAACACGGATTCATGAACTTAGAAGCAAGTTTGAGCAAAGTGCTTCTGGCTTCTTTGCCCATTTTCTTATGCATTTTCTCAAAAATGCAAGCGTCGGGATCTCCGCTAATGTCGTCTGTCTTCCGGTACGTGGATATTATTGCCTTCTGTTGGAAGACGTGATACAAAATATCGACAAAATCATCTCTCCGCTTCTTTGAGATAAGGCCTATCAGATATACTGAATGTACCTTGTCTTCAGCGTCATCAAGCGCCTCGAGTGGCATAGTCTCATCAAGCTCAAGGATTGCTTCCCAAATCGACCGAACAATAATTTTGAAAAGAGCAGAACGGTGGGGGAGTAATCGACCGTTGTAGTCGTCAAAGCGAGACATCACCTCGACACATTGGGCGTCAGTAAATTCCTGGCCTTGACAGCGGCCTTAGATGCGAATATCTTCATAAGAGATAATCTCTTCAAGATCATATAGACGAGACGCCATAGTATCTGCAAAGAAAAACCAGTCAGGGGTTTAGCAATCGAAATATCAAATTTATTACGATCTAGAAAGAAATTACAATGGTTCTAACGCCCCCATTAATGACGAGGAAGGCATTCATTGCAAGAATTCAAAAGGATTCTCATTTAATGAAGAATCTCATTAAAATTGTAGAGTTAAACTCTCAATACCCTCGGAAAATGTGTTCTACACCAGATTTCAAATCTGCAAGAAGAACCCTAAAAAAAAGAAAATAAGAAACGGGAATAAAATTCCCAAAAGTCCCTAGATCTGTCATAGCTAAGTTTTATAAGAAAATGGAATTAAATTCCTTCAATAGTGGGATTAAATCCCAAAACTCCCCATGGTGGGGAAAAAATAAAAGGGAATTAAATTCCAAGGATCCTTAAAGATTGGTGATAGGGTAAAACCCTAAGAGGAGAATTAACAATCCTCGTTGATTCAAGACCCCAGCGTCTACTTAAAAAAAGTTTTTTTAGATCTATAAAAGATCAGTTCAAGAAAAGAGCAAAGCTCTGTTGATAAAATCCAAGGAAAGAACGAAAAAGGTTTCCTAAGAGGTGAATGCCGTTCATAATCCTTACCCAAAAGAAGTGTTTGCAGAGTTTAACTCTGAAATGCTAAGGGAAGAGAACTAAGCTCTGGAAAGAGAATTAAATTCTCAAGGAAAAGTTAAGGAAGAAGATGAAGAAACAGTGGTCATATCAAGGGCTAAATTCCCCATTTATAAGACATGATGGGAAGCGGTTCAGCTTCCCATTCCCCTAGGCAATCTAACTGTGATAAAGATGGGCAGCGTTGCACTCACATGCAAGCCATATGAGAAAAACGCTGGGATGCATTTGCTCCCTCATAAGAAAAAAAGAAAAAGGGGAGAAAATTCCCCACAACTCAAACCTCATGTGTTAAACATGTGAGCGCCTATATGCAAAGCATATAGGCGCTGCAATCAAACAAATTGATTGGCTTATAAGCCTCACGTGTTAAACACGTGAACGCCTAAATGCAAAGCATATAGGCGCTGTAATTAAACAACTGATAAGCTAATAAGCCTCACGTGTTAAACACGCGAGCGTCTATATACAAAGCATATAGGCGCTGCGGTCAAATAACTATAGCCAAATCAGCCTCATGTGTTAAACACATGAGCGCCCATATGTGCGCCAAATCAAAGAAGCTAAATAAGACTCATGTGTTAAACACGTGAGGGCACCTCCTTACGTAGAATTAAATTCTACTCAAACAAGAAACCGTTGGATCAAATATCCAATGGTGATTAAGCATAGAATTAAATTCTGTTGGTAGGGATATTTTATGTTAAACAGAAAGTTGGTGGATCAAAAATCCAATGAGATGGAAAATAGTTCCCATATCTTTCTAAATAAAGAAAGATTGTACTCTGTTAAACTGAGCACCCTTGGATTAAAAATCCAATGGTGATAAACATATCACCATTGAATAAAATCTTATTCTATATATGGGAGAATATTCTCTCAATCTTGTTAAAACAAGAACAACATATTCGGTAAAAACAAAGACACTTGGATCAAAGATCCAACGGTGTGTACAATTCCCCAAATCAATTTTGAGACCAATTAAATCAATTGGAATCTTTCAATGAGAGATTTTCTCAAAACTAATTAACAATCTGCCTCCACTATATAAAGGACTCGAGACTTCAAGTCTTAAAAAGGAAAGAAAACCCCCGATAAGCTTCTGTAAAAATACAGTGAGCTCTTGAAAGAACAAGAGAATTTAATTCTCAAATAAAGAAGACTCTCCTCCTTCAAGAACACTCTAGGTAAATAACAAAGGGGAGATCAAAAGTATCCCTTTTGTCTGATATAATGGACATAAGGGTTTAACCCTTCATATAAGAAATTAGTTTTTCCTCTGGTTTGAGACTTGGAAAAGCAAATCTCCCCACAAGTTGAGAATTTAATTCTCATCGGGAAGATTCTGTTCTTCAGACTCAAAACTTAGGGGAAAGAACTAGATTAAAAGTAAAAAGAACATATGTTTTGGGAATTTAATTCCCCCGAAATTAGGGTTTAACCCTAGATAAAGAACTTAGTTCTTAAAAAGAAAAAAGAAAAAAGAAAGAAAGAAAGAGAACTTAGTTCTCCAATAAAAACAATGATGATTCAAGATCTTCAAAACAGACGTCTTGATGGTCATCAATAACTAAAATGTCATCAATAGAGATCAATATCTCTAAAACCAAGAAGAACTTGGCGTCTCACGTAAACCATACGTGAATAAAATTAGTGCTTAGCGCTATTATTTTGCCTCACGTTTTTCCTACGTGAGTGCTTAAAACAGACAGAAGAAAAAACTAAAACGCCTCACGTTCTCCAAACATGAGCGTCGACCAAGTGCTAAGCACTTATGTTTAAAAGGGGTGAGCAAGTAAAACCTGGAATCAATGCTCAGCACTCATGTGCTTCCCACGCGAGTGCCATGCAAAGTGGGCAACGCCCATATCTGAGTACCCCACGTGAAATACACGTGGGCGTTACATATATTGAGTGCTTAGCACTGCTGGGTAGTATAAGAACCCAATCTTAGCCCACCAAGTCGGTGATGCTTGGGCTTCCTCTTTGATTTTAAATCAACCGAACCCATGTTGCTCATGATTTTCCAAACTGATCATAGTCTTATACGTGACTAATGATCTATTATTGATGATATTTAAAATGATATTCATCTTGTATCCACTAAGATAATCTTAGTCTCAAATATACCTAACGATTCTTAGGACCATCACCTATTTTTCTCTCAAATACGGGATTTGGTTTAAGGGTACATCTTTTCACACCTCTGATACATGGCATTGTAATTCTTCAACGTCTTCAGAGAGGTGGCGGGTCCCAATAACTAATAACTTCTTGATGCACTTTCAAATTGACGTGGATGCCTCAAATCGAATCGTGCCCCAAATTGGGCACATTCTATATCACCATTGTTCACTTTGTCATGTAACAAATACATGTGCACGCAAGATGAATAATGGACCGAAATGTCATTAAACTAATATTTGCCCCAAATACGGCGTTAATGGGCCGAAATGTTCTTAAACTAATATTCGTCCCCAAAATGGGAATGTTGGACCGAAATTTCCTTAAACTAAAACTTTGCCCTAAATATGGCGATAATAGACCGCGGGGTCTTTAAACTAAAAAAATTGAGCTCAAACGCCTATATGTTTTAAGCCGATCTTAATCTCAAACCAGATTAACGGTCCTTAAATAAAACAAACCCAAGTCTAAGATATACGAATTTGGACTAATCCACGCCCTACGGGCGACAATATAAATTGTAACAACCCTAAACTTTCTATACAATTTTTTTTCAAAAAATACAGAAAGGGGTACTGTAACACCTTAGAACGCGATTAGTGTTAATTAGGCGATAATGCGGATTTTCTGTAAAAAGCTTACCAAATCAGTTTCCTCACATTTTATAATATTTAATTAATAATTTATTATTATTTGTTATGGCTTGCACACACTTGTGCATGTTAATATGAGGGTTTGTTAGTGTTAATCTAGTTTAGCAATCATGACACTTTAACATAATCCTATCCTTCATTGCTTAACCTTAACCCTAGATATTTTGTGGTGAGGGAGATATTTTCAATTTTGTTTTGGATTAGAGAGGAGGTGGCAAGGTGAGTCATGGAGACTTGATGGCTTGCATTAATAGTGGAGGTGCACTCACCCTACACTCACCTCTCTCTCTCTCTTTTAATCTCACCCGCTCTCTTTCTCTCATACTTATCTCTTCCTCATTATTCTCTCATCTCCTCATTACCTAAACTGAACCCTTGCAATTTCCTTTACCACCCCTTCACAAAAACTTCCCAAACTTCATTAAATCTCACCAAAATCACATCTCAAGACTTGTTTTGCCTCTTAGATGATTTGGAGCTTGAAAAGCTAGGATTTTCGAGCTTGTGGGTGTAGGTAATGATCTCTTTCTGTTAAGTAAGTCCTTTTAATGTTGCGTAACTTGTTTGTTTCAGTTTAGAACGCGTAAAGTTTCGTTTCGTGCAAATATCGTATTTTTAGTCTAGTTTTGGGTCTCGGATGATTTGCTATCAAACCAGGTATTTGTTGGAAAAGTTCCCATCACAGTGACCTTGTGTAGTGACCTAGAACCTACCATAAAAACCCGAGACAATTCCATGGAAAGTCGGCCGCAAATAAATTGCTTCTGGCCGTAATTTGTGGCCAGACTGGGGTGTTTGGGTTTGGGTTTTGGTCTGGGGGTCTCTGGGGTTGTGTGTGGTCTTGTGGTACGTGCAACTTTTACAAATTGTTTGTGTATCAAAATCTGGGACCATTTTGCTTGTTTTCTAGTATTTCGACTACGCGCGTTACGTTATCCGATACGGTTCGTGTCTTTGTGTATCTGTTGCTCTTGGGTTAGTTTCGTAGTGTCACTACGCGTGTTAGCCACTAGACGAACACTTGAGAGTATGTTTGGAGTTGGTGCGTCGGTCAAACGTAGTTTGTATGTGTTATTGGTCGATAGCTAATATACACTTGTTATTGTTGTTTTTGATCTTAGGGTCGCACGCGGGGACTTCGGACGCTGCGAAGAAGGGAAAGCGAGTGGTTGGCTTTACTTAACCCAAGATCATCTGTGAGTAGATTTAACATCTATAGGGGAATCGCCCACATGGCGTTATGCGTCAGGGCTATATATGTTATGATATTAGCCGCATGTTTATATTGCACATATAGATTGTGCATAAAACTTCATTGCATATTATTACTTATTGTTCTTGGACTTGTACCCTTTGAACAGTGCACTATTATTGACGATTCATGTTGCATGAGCACTGATTGTATGCCACCCACATTGTCAATAAATGCCAAGACACGCACAACACATATACACATGTGATATTGTATTGGTTAGGGACAATGAGACATTGATTCATATTCCTTTGTGCATATCACATATAGCATACCTGTATACCTACATGCTTACACATATGCCTTGCCATGCCTACATGCTAGCCACCCATATACCTATATGATATTATAGCATTAGAGATAGGTATATACACATATGAGACATAGCTATATGTACATCTTGCATACATACTTACATGTACACTCGTATACCTTGTTTTAGCTACACATATAACTGGAGGGTATTACATCATTATTGATAGGTAGCTACACACATACCTGGAGGGTATTACTGTTAGTTATATGTATGCCCTAGAGGCCATTACTGTACATACGATGTATATTGTAATGGATGCTTGGACATATATAGGGAGGACTTTCTTGCTCGACATGATAGTATGCTATCTGGTTGTACTTTATCTTAACATGTACTCTGATTGTCTCTATGTTACATGTTGATAAAGCCCTTAGGATATGTACTCGACTACTGGGACTATGATGAGATCATACTAGTGGGGCCACGGTAGTCGACGAGTACATCCTATAACTGTTCCTAGTCGAGGGTGTATCGAGACAGGGCATCGATACACCAGAGTAGACTAGCGTATACGCATCTTGACCCATATGACGGGCGATGGATGATCCCATATCCATCGGTGTTTGACATCAAGGATGGTGCACGGGTGATCAGTGGAGACTGGGTACACTGGACGGGCTCGCCGAGAACTCCCAGATGGTATTATACCTCACGTCAGATGGCAGTTCTCCGGTGACACTGGTACAGAGTAGTCTGTTAACCCGAGATCGTCATAGAGTCTTGTGTGATTCCCACCGTGCTTTGATTTCCATCATACCACGTCCAAGAGGGCGTGCAAAAAGGTGGCTTTTGGGTACAGTCCCGAATCACATGGAGGCAATGAGCGATAGGAGGGGATTCGTCTCTCCCGGTATAAAGAGTTGATGTTGCGCTGTGTTCGATTAGCTATAACCGAAAATCCCTGGCCAGGGTTGCTGAGATTTACTTGTAAGTGTTATCAGTAATTTCTCGAACTGTTATAGACCTCATATCGACACGACTTATCGAGTTACTGGGGTATGACGTTTACCACCCCTAGGCGAGATATGCGACATATCAGACGACGAGACCGGACTGTACGGGAGTGTTACTGATTGGATTCACAGGAGAATGTACAGGCTTGCTTGTTGATCTTCTGAGCGCTCAATACCTGGGTGGCTGTTACGTTTAGCTGACCGCTTGCAGCTTGTGGGTGTTTGATATGATCATCACCTACTGTCGGCGTATTGACGATTCTTTAGAGTCCTACACAGAGGTTTCTTGGCTCAAGAAAAACGGAGTAGGAGCACATATGTGATATGTGCGGGACCGAGGATAATGCGGTATGTGATATCGTATTGGATTCTCGCGATATGAGTTATCGGCCGGGTATATGTGATATAGCCGGATTGTCGGATCAAGTGTTGATTCGATAATTTAATGTATAATAATATATATGATATATTAAATTACATTAACTAATATTAGCTCACTAAAAGATTCATTTTCTCACGGGATAATACATTGATATATATGCGATATATGTTAATTGTATTATTTTTTATTGTTACAAAATATATTGTATATGTGATATATAATATTGTAACATGTTAGGGTTACAAATTTAACAATGGTTTAGGATTTAAACTTGGTTAGGGTTTGGATTAGGGTTAGCTTTTGCATGAAGCTTCCATGAAGCTTCATGAAGCTTTGACTTTGTGGTTGTTTGATATTTTTGTGAGATATTATGTTAACACAATCCAAACCATTAACTCTAGTTAACTCTCTACAAGGGTTAACTCTTTCATGCTTAACCCTTGGTTAGATTTGTAACCACTACAATAATTCATTGTTCATCACAAAAGGATTAAGGTTATCATCTTCTTATTGCTTGAGTTTCTTCTTGAAAAAGCTTTCTTTTGTGATGAAAGTGAGTGAGAAAAAGATTATAAATGAGAGCAAAAATTCTACTTCATCATTCTCATCTATCCTTGCCATTTAGATGAGGGTGTTCACATCATTTCATGAGTGATAGCTTGTGTTAACGAAACTTCAAGGTAGATCATCTATGTTATCGAAGATCGAAAGCAAGGTTTCATCATTCTCTTCGTGAAGCCTCTCGAGAGTCCAGAACACGATGATCGCAGCGAAGGGACCTCAACACGGAGCTTAAGAAGTGAAGGACCAGATCTACAAAGGTTGTAATCCCTCTCACTTAGTGTTAAAGAGTTTAACTTGCTAGTTTTCGCCTAAACCCTAGTTTAAAGATCCGGCTTCGGGTTGTTCGGCACGGCTAAAATTTTAATCGGGCATGGTTAATGCCTCATAGACCCTTGTGCGCGTGCCTAGCAACCCTACAGTGATATCAGAGCCAAGCTAGAGTTTTAGGCGATGTCTAGACGAAGTTTAAAGTCCGATCGAACCCGAAAACCCCGACACGAACCCTTCTCTGTACATTTTTTAAAAATGTGGTTTTTTCTGAATTAAAAATTCTCATAAAAACAAGCAGGAAAAACTAAGAATTAATGTGAAGTACGGTCAACTAATTCAATTATTTTACCGTGGAACCGCGGTCAAACCAAGGGTTTGGCGGCGGTTCCGCGGCCCAAATTTGGACTTAGTCCCTGGAATTTCATGTAATTATTCTTAGGTCCTTTCTTGTTAATTTTTTCTGAGAAATTTTTAATTCCACTCAAGTGTTGAGTTTTATAGGGTTGTATTGGGGACTCGTTGATTCGATCGGATAATTTAACTTTGTTTATTTTTTTCCGGATAATTTTAGAAACTGTTAAAAAGTTCGAACGGATATCAATAACTCACTTTTTCCCCAGTCGGAAATTTTTTCAAAAGTTAGATTTTTTCTCGAGTTTAAGAAGGTTCTAAGTCGTGCAAGTAACGCGGTGGACCCTCTAGAAGAACACAAACGTTAACTCGATTATGTGACCGTCTTGAACTACCTCTAAACCTTAGGGTTTGGGGCAGTACGGCGTGCCACATGTGAGGCGTTGGCTTGACCCTTCTACGGCTGGACCATTCATACTATGGCATGTGATGGATGTTTTTAAACTGATTTCAAGTGTTGAGATATACTGGGGAAATCTTGGGTGTTTGATTATTCGATCGGAAAGTTGAACACTTTTTTTTATCTGGAATGTGATACAATATTTGGAATCCACAGGTAGTTATGAGATAACTAATTTGAATATTATAAACATAGCAGTTTAGTCTCAGATGATCAGTTGCCTCAGAATTTTGATATGATCAAAAGTCCATCGCAATCACGTAGCGTACGCGGATACTCGCCGGGTAAACTTAATAGAAAGCCATGCCCCAAAGCCCCGACCAAATGACTGTTGGAGAACCCCGTCGCTAAAAGCATCCGTTCGGGTGCTCGCGGCAGCGGTGTTCCGCCTTAGTGCACTTCGTCGACGGCATCCGGGGGTGTGGCCGTCTACTAAAGTTTGCGACGAGCATTCGATCAGGATGTCGGGAATCTTGTTGAATTGCCCGACTTGATATTGAAAAGAGTTTTCGATAATGAGACTAAAATGCGGGGTTTATAATTGTTAGGCATGTGATGTCTAAGAAATTCATTTGGTTAGGCATGCGATGTCTAAGGAGGTTGCGGATTCCAACTGTTGTAGTTTTACACTTTCTTTTCTGTGACCGTAAGCGTAGTATGTGGTGTATCGCCGGCTTCGTTGCTATACATCAACGACAATCGGGATACGCATACTTGCTTACGTTGATGATATGAGATATTATGTGTTGCTGTGATATGTTATATTGGATCGTCGCGTTCTGAATAGCCGGGGGTTTTATGTGAGATGAGAGTTTTTCTTTTTCATTCATGTAAAATTCATTTGTATGTAATATTCTTTTATTGGGGCACTTCCGGGATGAGGTTGATGTCACCACTTGTATATTATTTACTTTTCCGCATTAGGTAGACCCAAGGCGGGGAGCACAAGTAACCGGGTTCTAGGGTCTAGTGGGAGACCATCTCGAGGAGTCGATACTGGGTCTCCTAACCCTAGATTTGGCAGTGTTGCTTGCCGCTCTCGTAGGGGTCTAGGGATGTGGGTCTGGCTATTCATCGCGACCGTGGAATCCGTGTTTTATACAGGCTCGTATTGAAAACACGGACGTCCTAGTATATCCAATATTTCATATAGGTTCTTCTGCTGCAATGTTCTGTGATGAGATCATATTACTGCCTGAAACGAATGTTTATATTATATATATGAGATATATGTTATATTACAGATTTCGTTTCAAATGTGATGCTTGTGAAGCATAAGAAAATGGGACTTCATTAATGAGATTAATGAAAATAAAAGAAACTTAAAGATGTTGTAGAAACTTGTTTAAAAAATGGTCGCTCTAGTTCTTGCTTTGCATATGGGTGTTCCTTGTAGAACATCCAGCACCTTATTCGATAAGGAAAGAGCCGATATCCTTTCACCGGGAGTGACCTCTTTAGCGAAACTAGAAGATGCTACATACTCGGTTTGTCTTTTGATTGCTTCTATAGTTCTTGCTTTGCATAGTGGTATATATGATATACCATGCACCTTATTCGATAAGGAAAGGGCCGACGATCCCTTCACCGGGAGTGACCCCTTTAGCAAAACTAGAAAAGCCTAAAAAACACTCCATTTAAAAATCACTCGATTCTACAACGATATAAAGTTCATTACGCAAAGGGTTTTCTTAAAAACCTGTCGTAGCCCTCCGTTATTTCAGATAAGTAATAGTTAGTATTCGTGCTGCGTTTGTTGACTCAGTCAAGGCGTAGTGTGCGGTAGCTAATTAGTGCTTATCTGCAAAGTATATGATGCGATTGGATTAGGATAGTCGTGCGGCCTTGTTGACTCAGTCAAGGGTCGTTCGGGTGGGTTTAATTCAATCAGGAAATGACGGGTTGAACTTTACTTGCGGTCTATGGTTTGTTGACTCAGTCAAGGTCATAGATCGCTTGGGGCAAAATATTATTGGGAATTTCAAGTATTGAAATTTGCAATGAGATTGCATACCTTCTATGAGATAGTTGAATCCCAATACCCGCTGCGAGTAAGAGTTACTCCTGGGAGAGTTTTACACATTACAATTAGCCGATCAAGTAGGTGTCTAGAAAGGTGTTAACGGGGTTACGCCTATGGGAAAACAAGGTTTACTTTAATTAGGTCCGTGCGAAAGCACGGGGAACCTCCCTCAAAGTACCGACACTGGCCTGGCTGAAAGATTGGCGAACTTGTAGCGTGTAATTAATCCCGGCTAGTCTTTCCTTTTAGGGTTTGAAGGAAGATTTGATTAAAATAGTGGGAGACATCCTGATTAGATATATTAGATAACCAATCTAATCTTACAAGAGCATACACTGAGTGTTTTCTTCTCTCTCTCCAGGTAGCGACCATATCACGCCTTAATCAAGATAATAATACGGAAGAATTGACCGAACCCGCTTGTTATACTGAGCTGGGAAATATTGGTCCCGCTCCAACTTATAATTGTTATAAGACAGAGCAGGAATAGGGGATTACCAGATTTCCTGTGCCGCCCAAACGAAGAAAGTGCATGCTGATGCATCATCTTCGGGTATGTTCATTACATAGAACTGTTTCTCAGTATCCTTTACGTCCTGGGTATTTGATACCAAATCAGGATCCCGATATGTCATTTGTTACATGGGCTACAGATAGGTAGAGAACTGAGAACGGGTGATAAGTTTCATGAGATAGAAACGGTGCAAGTGTTGCAGCCAAGTCTGTTGGTCACTATCACCCTGTATTACCAGAATACATTGATTCTGAACAAATGTTATTAGATATCGAACCTGATATACAAAATCATATCAGTCTCTTTATTAGTAAAGAAAGGATATAATTTTGTGTTGTTGGATAATGTTTTGAACATTTCCTATATCAAGAGTTGATCGGTTCAGGCACGTTATCTAAAAGTATAGACGTTCTAAATCAAACTACAGTTCTTAGTATACAGAACACACACAAGAGGAAGAGTTCAGAAATGAACGAATCCTTCTTGAGGCATTGTAGACTAGGTCATATCAATGCGACCCAACTAGCTGAAGTTACATATAGATGCATATTTAAATTAGTTTGAATTTACATCTTGTGAAACTTGCCGGTCATGTCACAGAGATAAGATGACCACAGTTCTATTTATTGGAAACAGAGAAAGAGTTAGTAAACTCTTGGGATTGATACATGATGATGTATGAAAGTCCCATGTCTACACATGCCAAGACCGGTTCTTTGTACTTCATTACATTCTCTGACGATCTCTCAAGATTCAGACATATGTTCCTGTTGAAACACAAGTCCGAACCTTTTGAGATATTCACAGAATGTAAGTTAGAAGTAGAGAACCAAAATACGGGTATAAGTATTATGTCCTTTGATGAGATCAAGGAGGAGAATACTTGAGCACGGAATTCCTGGACTATTCTAAAGGAGAATGAGATTCTCTCTCAGTATTACTCCTCCGTATACACCATAGCACGATGGTATATCGGGGCGGAGCAATAGCACCCTATGTGATATGGTGTGCTCTATGATGAGTACTACTGAGTTTCCTATTTCCTTTTGGGAGTTATGCGCTTGAGAAGCTGCATACCTATTGAATAGGGTTTAAATCAAATTAGTTGCCTGCCACCTCATATGTGATATGGAAAGGGAAGAGCCCATATCTTAAGTTTGTTAAGATTTGGGGTTGTCCGGACTATGTCTAAAAGCAAAATCCGGACAAGCTCGAGGCAAGGTCTGTTATGTAGAACTGGAAAGGTTCCAGCTATACAAACTGCAGCAGATGATTTGGTAGAACCGAAGGATTCAATAGTTTCCAACGAACCTCAGCCTCTCCGCCGATCTAGTAGGGTTCCTCACCCACCTGAGAGATACTTCGGTTTCTCTATGACAGTGGGAGCGAGGATTGCATCATGAGATGATGACCCAACTAGTTTCGAGCAGACTATCAGGAGTGGGACTCTGTAAGAATGGCTGGATGCTTATCGATCTGAGATGGAATCCGTATACACCAACAAAGTATGGAATTTGGATGCTCTATCTGAAAGGTTAAATCCCCCTCAGGAGCAAGTATATCTTGAGAAGATTACTTGGTGTACATGGAAAAGTTAAGACTTTCAAAGCTATGCTTAAGTCCATCCAGATCCTACTTGCCACGGCTACATACCATGACTACGATATCTGGCGGTTGGGTGTCATGACTGCTTTTCTAAATGATGTTTTAGAAAAGAGCATCTATAAGTACACAGCCAGAGGGCTTCGTAGACAGTGGGAGCAGCGGAAACGTGTGCAAGATGTTTTATATGATAAAACAGGCATCGCGGAGTTGGAACGTCTTTTTTGATGTGGTAGTCAAAGAGTTTGACTTCATCAAAATGGTAGATGAACCTTGAATATACAAAAAGGTAGTAGGGAGTATGGTGGTGATCCTCGTAGAGTACGTGGATGACATACTCTTGATAGGGAAGGAGTTTCGTATGCTATGCTCGGTCAATCTCCGCTTATCACAACGATTCTCCATATAGGATCAAAGTGATACCTCCTAAATCCTGGGTTTTTGGATCTATGAGATAGATCTAATTGGATGTTAGGATTCTTACTAGTTGTAGTGAGATGGTATCAATCGATCCTAGGGAGAATCACTGGAAAGGTTCCAGGGTGATAAGGACGACTGAATGTCAGTCGCGGGCATTGTCTATACCCTCAGTGGAGGGACGGTATGTTGGAAGAGTTCCAAGCTAGATACCGTGACTTACTAGACGATTAAATGCAAGATACATCGTTACCAAGGATGCTACCAAAGATGCAGTCTGGATATATATAAGTTCATGAGATGAACTTCGTTCCTACCATTGTGTGACAATGGAGTTGTGGCTTCTGCCTAGGAACCCCCGTCCCATCAGAAATCCAGATATAATTCTTAGGCAGTATCACCTGATCATGGAGATGGTTGATCTCCAGGGAGATCGAGGTTAGGAGAGTAGACACAGAGGACAACGGCGCGGATCCACTCACAAAGGCCTTTTTCCCAGTAGAGACTTTTTTTGGGATGGTTGAGTATGAGATACTTCAACCGCAGCTAATTGTTAGGTATGTAATACCACAACAGATGGCCCTGGTGCAAGTGGGAGATTGTTAGTTATATGTATGCCCTAAAGGCCATTAGTGTACATACGATGTATATTGTAATGGATGCTTGGACATATATAGGGAGGACTTTCTTGCTCGACATGATAGTATGCTATCTGGTTGTACTTTATCTTAACATGTACTATGATTGTCTCTATGTTACATGTTGATAAAGCCCTTAGGATATGTACTCGACTACTGGGACTATGATGAGATCACACTAGTGGGGCCACGGTAGTCGACGAGTACATCCTATAACTATTCTTAGTCGAGGGTGTATCGAGACAGAGCATCGATACACCAGAGTAGACTAGCGTATACGCATCTTGACCTATATGATGGGCGATGGATGATCCCATATCCATCGGTGTTTGACATCAAGCATGGTGTACGGGTGCTTAATGGAGACTGGGTACACTGGATGGACTCGCCGAGAACTCCCAGATGGTATTATACCTTACGTCAGATGGCAGTTCTTCGGTGACACTGGTACAGAGTAGTCTGTTGACCCGAGATCGTCATAAAGTCTTGTGTGATTCCCACTGTGCTTTGATTTCTATCATACCACATCCAAGAGGGCGTGCAAAAAGGTGGCTTTTGGGTACAGTCCCGAATCACATGGAGGCAATGAACGATAGGAGGGGATTCGTCTCTCCCCGTATAGGGAGTTGATGTTGTGCTGTGTTCGATTGGCTATAACCGGAAATCACTGGCCAGGGTTGCTGAGATTTACTTGTAAGTGTTATCAGTAATTTCTCGAACTGTTATAGACCTCATATCGACACGACTTATCGAGCTACTGGGGTCTGACGTTTACCACCCCTAGGCGAGATATGCGACATATCAGACGACGAGACCGGACTGTACGGGAGTGTTACTGATTGGATTCACAGGAGAATGTACAGGATTGCTTGTTGATCTTCTGAGCGCTCAATACCTGGGTGGCTGTTACGTTTAGCTGACCGCTTGCAGCTTGTGGGTGTTTGATATGATCATCACCTACTGCCGGCGTATTGACGATTCTTTAGAGTCCAACGCAGAGGTTTCTTGGCTCAGGCAAAACGGAGTAGGAGCACATATGTGATATGTACGGGACTGAGGATAATGCGGTATGTGATACCGTATTCGATTCTCGCGATATGAGATATCGGCCGGGTATATGTGATATAGCCGGGTCATCATATTAGTCGGTTATATGCGATATAGCCGGATTGTCGGATCAAGTGTTGATTTGATAATTTAATGTATAATAATATATATGATATATTAAATTACATTAACTAATATTATCTCACTAAACGATTCATTTTCTCACGGGATAATACATTGATATATATGCGATATATGTTAATTGTATTATTTTTTATTGTTACAAAATATATTGTATATGTGATATATAATATTGTAACATGTTAGGGTTATAAATTTAATAATGGTTTAGGGTTTAAACTTGGTTAGGGTTTGGATTAGGGTTAGCTTTTGCATGAAGCTTCCATGAAGCTTCATGAAGCTTTGACTTTGTGGTTGCTTGATATTTTTGTGAGATATTATGTTAACCCAATCCAAACCATTAACTCTAGTTAACTCTCTACAAGGGTTAACTCTTTCATGCTTAACCCTTGGTTAGATTTGTAACCACTACAATAATTCATTGTTCATCACAAAAGGATTAAGGTTATCATCTTCTTCTTCCTTGAGTTTCTTCTTGAAAAATCTTTCTTTTGTGATGAAAGTGAGTGAGAAAAAGATTATAAATGAGAGAAAAAATCCTACTTCATCATCCTCATCTATCCTTGCTATTTAGATGAGGGTGTTCACATCATTTTATGAGTGATAGCTTGTGTTAACGAAACTTCAAGGTAGATCATCTATATTATCGAAGATCGAAAGCAAGGTTGCATCATTCTCTTCGTGAAGCCTCTCGAGAGTCCAGAATACGATGATCGCAGCGAAGGGACCTCAACACGGAGCTTAAGAAGTGAAGGACCGGATCTACAAAGGTTGTAATCCCTCTCACTTAGTGTTAAAGAGTTTAACTTGCTAGTTTTCGCCTAAAGCCTAGTTTAAAGATCCGGCTTCGGGTTGTTCGGCATGGCTAAAATTTTAATCGAGCATGGTTGATGCCTCGTAGACCCTTGTGCGCGTGCCTAGCAACCCTACAATTACATCATTATTGATAGGTAGATACACATATCTTGCTATACCGACATGGTTACGCATACCTGGCTATAACTACATGTTCACATTTTTATGATGTTGTATAGATTTTAGAGAAATTAGGAACCCCATGATATATTTAATAACTTGTTGCGGTTAAATAGCGGTTTTTCTTTTATATGCTCATATTACTGTTTCATGTTGCATATATTATATTTCATTGATTTTGCATTGATATATGGATTTCATATAATATTTTCTGGATATTTTACTCCTGGGTATATATATCAGTGGTATGGGACGCTGATATATATACATGTATATATATATCAGTGGTATAGGACGCTGTTATATTTGTATACCTATAATATATACATATATATCAGTTGTATGGGACGCTATTATATATGTATACCTATAATATATATCATCATAATGATCTGTGCAAGTATTCTTATTCATTATATATGAGGGCCGATATTATGATCGATATGACGGGCCTATGTGCTCGATATGAGAGAGGCATATGTGCTCGGTATGAGGGGCCTATGTGCTCGGTATGAAGGGCCTATGTGCCCGATGTGAGGGGCCTATGTGCCCGATGTGAGGATGACATGTTTTATTTCGTACTTCGCATTTATTTGATATGCATTGCTTCATGTATTAGTAGTACCTGAGAGAGTACCTTTCATGACTGTTGCATATATATAAATATATATATATATATATATATATTGTTGTTTATTGCTATCAGCATGCATGTGATAGATTAGCGCAGTACGTGCATACTTGCGATTACCTGCATATGTTATTTACTATTCACGAGTTGGCAACTCACCCCCGTTGTGCCACAGGGTTGTACAGGTTGTCCCTCAGAGCGGTCAGAGGCATGGCTTTCATCTATCGTATCATCTTTTGCAGCGGATACCGCTACGGCTGACTGTGTGCAGTTTTGCTATAGGTGGGTTTTGCGGTTATCCGACGTTGATCATTGTATATTCGTTATATCATGTACTCTCCACTTACCATTTTCATGTATTGACTTAGAGACGAGTTGTGAGGACGATATTGTATATTATTTTGTGACTCTGGAGGTCTTTTATGCAGTTTCATTTATATTGTCTTTTTTTTCGCTACGGCGTCGTATATCGGTTGTGATGGTTGTTTTCCGCGTTTGGGTGTGGATTTGCTCCCATTTGGGGATGCTTTACTTATATCTTTTGTTGTACCCATTTTGGGGGCTTGTTTACAAAGGAGGTGCTGCCAAATTTTAAAAGAAGTAAATTTGGACTTTAAAGAATTTGATGTAGATTTCAAAAGTTTTAACAATGTTATTATCACTTACTAGTTTTGATGGTTTAGATTGCTGGATTTTCGGCTTACTTGAATTACGTTACGTCTGGAGACGTTACGTAGTTTGAGGGCCGTCACGTGCCAAATTTTGGGTCGTCACAGGTACTTTTGCCTGAGCACAAGTTATAAGTTTGTTCTACTTTTGGAAAGCAAATAAGAGTTTGTAGCTCATTGGTAAGAACTTGCACCGCCGAACCAAAGCACCAGAGTTCAAATCCCATCAGCCACATTATTTTTTAATTTGTTTTTTTTAATTTTTTTAGAAGCCCAAGAGTCTATACATGCTTAACCTCTAAAACCAAAAGTTACACTAAAAACAAACGAGTCCAGGAGGTAAACCAAGCGACGGGGGACACGTGGCGGCAAGAATTGGCCCGACTCGGCCGGAGAAGTGGCTGAATCAGCCGGCGCAGCCGGCCGAACTCGCTCGAATCCGATTCTTCCTTTCTTGACACCTGTGTCTTTTGGCCTCCCCATAACCCCTGTTCTATTTTTAATGCATTTCTTTTATCAAACCCTAACCCTAATTTTTCCTATAAATACCACTCCATTTCACACCCCCTCACTCACAAAATCTGCCCAAACTCTCAAGAAAAATCCTAAGAACTTTTGTGTACAAGTGGAGTTAGCGAAGGGCGAAGCTCCGACGAACTTCCGATGATGACCCTAGGAGCTCCCGGCGACGAAACGATACACCGGCACCTCTTACCACTCTCACTTCCTCTTCTCTAATCTAAAATCCAGTAAGTCCCTTCTTCCCCTTCTCTTGACTATTCTAAAAACTTAGAATTCTAAAACCCGACGGATGTAGAGTTAATCCGACTTCCGATTCGGTTTTTCCTTAAAAATCATATTTTTCTTAAAAACAATAATACCAAACTCTCACATCATGATCATTAAACATTAACTAAATATCTTGACAAGTTTCATATCAAAAGAATTCATTTTCAATTTTTATAGCACTTTTACAGAAAAATACCATATAGTTTAGTTTCGACATAAAACATCATTACCCCTTTCTATACCTTTAGATAGTTCACGAGATAATGACCTACCTCTTAATAACACTCATATGTAACATAGCACGATATTAATTGGGAAACATAGATTTGGAAAAATACGATATTACATAAAACTACCTCCGACTTATAAAAACCATTTTCTACAAGATTATGTATTTTTAACAAATCTTTGCAAAGCGCCGCTACAACCCATTATGGGGAACCCGTTTGGTATGGTGCGGATTATCGCACATCCTCGGGCTTAGTAGTGGGGGATGCAGACCTCCGCAAGGAGTATACGGTCTCGAAAGATTTAAAAATACAATTTTCTTTAGAAGATGTGATTTCTATTATAAATAAAACTTATATTTTTAATAAATAAATATATATGTAATTAATATCAAAATATCTATTTTTAATATTTATAATATTCCACATTTCCAAAATTCAAGAAAAACATTCCATTTACAAGAAAATACCAAACAATTCCAATAGTACAAATAAATACCCTATATTATGAAAATAGGTTTTATTCACTAGAAATGTCGCAATGATAAAATATACATCAATGAAAATTTTAAAGACGATAATAAAATACTTGAGGTGTATTTTAAAAATTATACGAAATTATTTTTATATAAAACACCCTCAAGTTATATAAATTACAATAACGGCCCTAGTAAACATAGGTTTAAGCGGGACCAATCTCTTGAGTCTCAGGGAGCCAGAGATATGGGTGTTTGCCTATTTAAGGTAGACAACTTAAAAAATGGTGTTATCAACACGGTAATCGTCTTTGAAAAAGACACAAATCCTACCGCCCATGTGCAGCGGTTACTGATAACACCAAAACCTAATTCAGGATTCAATTTCTTTTCTAAATTGTCTGACTCAGACTGAGTCTCAATATAATCAATCTAATTTGAATGAGATTCAAGTATATATAACAATTCAATATGAATCCATATATTCAATCTGTTCAATCTATCAATCTATACAACTTGACTGAACTGAACCATGGATATACATCCATCTATATGATTCTCCAGTTATATCCATTTACTGATATCATGGTTTCGGCAAGTCATCCATCTATACAAGACAATACAATTTATAATACAATACAAACAATACAATCAAGACATCGCGGGGTTTATAAGGGGTAGATTGGTACGGAAGGTGTTAAAAGTGGCACGAGACTGCAACCATTAAGACACCTAACCTGAATTCAATTGTTGTTGTTCCGGGTTTTATCACGGAACCTTGTACTTTTCGTCCACCTTAGTCTCTGGTCTACTGAGACTCCTCTCGTATACACTGGCTTCTTCTGTACCAAGCTACAAACAACAGCGTTAATACTAAATACGACATTATAACAATATAATACAACTTTAAAAGCTACAAACTCTCTCTCTGTCTATTCTACTTCTCTCTTATCTTTAGGACTTACTGAGCGATTTGTTCGCTGAGGACATTCCTTCTCTTTTTTCTTTGGAATGCTGTCAGGTGGATCGGACCTTCAGGAGATCGAGCCCACCAGCAAGCGTCATCTGCCCGTATACTGGAAAGCGGGGCGTGACAGGTTTTGTTGGTGGCCCATGCAGGTCAGAGTTGTATGGAAGCCTACCATGCAGTTCTGTTCTACATAGTCAACCTGAGCAATATAACACAAGAACCAGCAACTGAAAACATTCTTTACAATTCATATTCCTTGAAACTTCCAATTTCACATATTTTGAATCTATCCTAACCCAAAATTCCCCCACCTCTTTTACAATCTTACAAAAACCTTCGTATTTTTTCGTTCATTCACATGTTTTTCATACACTATCAACAGTTCTACCACCAAACTTTCCTTGAATCCGTTACACTTTCTTTTTACAAATTTCGAGGACGAAATTTTTATAAGAAGGGTCGAATGTAACAACCCTAAACTTTCTGTACATTTTTTTTTTCAAAAAATATAGAAAGAAGTACTTTTGCCTGAGCAAAAATTATAAGTTTGTTTTACTTTTCGACAGCAAACAAGAGCTTGTAGCTCATTGGTAAGACCCTGCACTGTTGAACTAAAGCACCAGAGTTCAAATCCCATCAGCCATATTATTTTCTAATTTTTTTTCTTTTAATATTTTTAGAAGCCCAAGAGTCTATACGTGCTTAACCCGTAAGCCCAAAGATTACACTAAAAACAAACGAGTTCAGGAGGTAGACCAAGCGATGGGGGACACATGGCGGCAAGAATCGGACCGACTTGGCCGGCAAAGTGGCTGAATCGGCCGGCACCGCCGACCGAACTCGCTCGAATCCGATTCTTCCCTTCTTGACACCTATGTCTTTTGGCCTCCTCATAACCCCTTATCTATTTTTTTCCCTACACATTAATAGAACCAATTAAAACCCAATTTAAATATTTTTACTGCATATTTTTAATGCATTATTTTATCAAACCCTAACCCTAATTTTTCCTATAAATACCACTCCATTTCATACCCCTCACTCACAAACTCTGCCCAAACTCTCAAGAAAAATCCTAAGAACTTTTGTGTACAAGTGGAGTTAGCGAAGGGTGAAGCTCCGACGAACTTCCGACGATGACCCTAGAAGCTCCCGGCGACGAAACAACGCACCGGCACCTCCTACCACTCTGTCACGCCTCGTTTCCTAGAGTACGCTAAGATGAGCACGTGACATAGCCAGCCATGATACCTATGGATAGGAAATATCCTTCTACAGTAACATTACGGCTGTAGAGATATCAAGAACAATAATAAACTATCTAACACATGTCCATAAGCCAAATAAAACGAGTCAAGAATAAAAATAATGTGAAAGCAAAGGATCCAATACAAGAATAACTGGAATGTATGTCCCATAATGTGGGTTCACATCAGGAATGAAAATACTGAAAATAAAAGAACTAACTACTAACGAGTCCTCACTGCTCAGCCTGCTGACTAAAGTACTCCTGCTCAGACTGCAGCAAAGGTACGGAATCTGGGCCATGCAAAACCCAGACGTCAGCGCGTCATGACATCAAGAAATAATATATAAACAGGGTAGCAAGATATGCAAGTATGATCATGAATAGTAAAGCAGGTGTAACAGCAATGTAAATCAGGGCTGTGAAAGGTAGTGCGCAGTGAGTAATACAAACTGGTCTATTGGGTGAACTACTCTCAAGTCTTTGAAACCAATTTGATGAATCATCGATATAACTTAATAGTATCCCGTGCGTTCCCGGAATCACGGTCTATGACTCTCGGGCTGAACCCGAGACGTGGTGTAAGGCAGTAAAGGGTGGTAGGTAATGACGAGTGATGTCAGTAGCATCACTCCAGGGCTGGCCTAGCCCGAAAGACTGATCAGAAAAGGTATAGAACTGTCGAGTTACAAGTCAGGTTTCATCATTGATTTCCCCATACCCCCAAGTTATATGTGCTCAAGTCAGGTATTAAATAATCTGGGGCTAATGCCAACACAGGATCAGGCAGGTACAGGTTTGTATGGATAGACAACAGGAAATGTCCGTAAGGACAACAGGTCAGGTTTGTTGGCATTAGTCACAAGATCAGGTAACAGGTAAATCCATGGTACATCAGGTCGAGTCAGGTAGTACATAGGTATCATGTCATGTCAAGAGGTGCACGGTACCATGTCGTGTCAAGTAGTAGGTATAACAAGTCATGTCAGGGTGCACAAAAATGTCATGTGGGTGCTCATAATCAACTAACATAAGCATGGGTAAACAAAACAAGCATGGGGTACTAGTGGAACTGTAGGGTTCCTAGGCACTCCCAAGAGGTCTCACAAGGCATCGAACATGCCATATTAAAATTTTACGGTGCCTACAAACCCTAAACTACGGATCGTTTGCTAGATTTCTAGGCGAAAAGATAACTAGTTAACAATTAACTAAGGGAATACGGAAATACAACCTTTGTAGATCCGGTCCTCCACCACCACGGCTCCGCAACGAGGTCGTCTCCGCTGTCCAAATCAAATCCGGGCTCTAGAGTCGGCTTCGTCGGAGAATGGGCAAGCTAGGTCGTCGATGTCCATGCCGAAGATGATCTACGTCGAGGCATCGCTAGATCAAGCTCACAACTTCACCAAGTCATGAAACTTGTGAAGTAAACACACTCTACTACTTGGCAAGAGGTAGAGGATGAAGAAATAGGAAGTGGGTAGACTTTAGAATCGGATTTCTCACTCATTTCCATCACTTGCCATTGATGGGGCAAGCTTTCTTCACTTGAAGAATGAAGAAGATGAAGGAAAATAGTTATGATAAGTTAATAGAAAAAGAAAAGAAAATGAATTCTTATCATAAAATTAACCATGGTCAAGTGTAGAGACTAAACTAGGGTTAGTGGGAATGGTTAGGGTTAAGGATGAGATAAGAATGGTTGACTTTATCAAAGCTTCATGAAGCTTCAACTAAAGAACAAATAAAGCCACCATTCTTTTCTCTTTTCCATTTATTTTCCAAAATGTATAAACAAATAAATAAATGAATAAATAAGTAATGGAAAATAAAACCCTAACCACTCTCACAACCATGGTTTAATCTTCACACAAAACACAAGTTAGCATGCATCATCAAACATGATACATACAAGTGCACAAAAATATATCACATATACAATGTGCACAATCCAAGTGAGAAAATCCGTTTAAAGTGAACCAATACTAGTTAGTGCAAAGTAACATATCAAATATATAATTATGCATTAAATCATTAAATCAACACTTGATTCAATGATCCGGTCATGTCGCACACAACCGACTAGTATTCAATGTATCGGCTTATCGAATCAACGCTTGAATCGATAACTAGGTTATATCGCATACAACCTTTCCGATACATTCATCGCGAGAATGGAATGCAGCATCACATACACACATTATTCTCGGTCCCGCACATATCTCATATGCGCTCCTATTTCGTTTCGCTTGAGCCAGGAAACCTCTGTGTAGGACTCTAAAGACTCGTCAATACGCCGGCAGCAGGTGATGATCATATCAAACACCCACAAGCCGCAAGCGGTCTGCCAAATGTAACGGCCACCCGGGTATTGAGCGATCTGAAGATCGACGAGCAAGCCCGCTCACACTCCAGTGAATCCGACCAGTAACACTACCGTACAGTCCGGTCTGATCGTCTGATATGTCGCATATCTTGCCTAGGGGTGGTATACGTCAGACCCCAATAGCTCGATAAGTCGTGTCGATATGAGGTCTATAACTGTTCGAGAAACTACTGGTAACACTTACCAGTAAATCTCAGCAACCCTGGCCAGGGATTTCCTGTTATAGCCAATCGAACACAGCGCAACATCAACCCCCTATACCGGGAGAGACGAATCCCCTCCTATCGCTCATTGCCTCCATGTGACTCGGGACTGTACCCAAAAACCACCGTTTTGCACGCCCTCTTGGACGTGGTAAGATGGAAATCAAAGCACAGTGGGAACCACACAAGACTCTATGACGATCTCGGGTCAACAGACTACTCTGTACCAGTGTCACCAGAGAACTGCCATCTGACGTGAGGTATAATACCATCTGGGAGTTCTCGGCGAGTTCGTCCAGTGTACCCAGTCTCTACTGAGCACCCGTATATCATCTCTGATGTCAAACACCAATGGATATGGGATCATCCATCGCCCATCTGTATGGGTCGAGAAGGTACACGCTAGTCTACTCTGGTATATCGATGCCCCGTCTCGATACACTCACGACTAGGGACTTTGAAGGATGTACTTATGGACTACCATGTCCCCACTAGTATGATCCGCATCATAGTCCAGGTAGTCAAGCACACATCCTAAGGGCTTTACCAACATGTAACAGAGAGACAATCAGTATACACGTTAAGGTAAAGTTCAACCAGATAGCATACTATCATGTCGAGCAAGAAAGTCCTCCCTATATACGTCCTAGCATCCACTACAATATACATCATATGTACAGTAATGGCCTCTAGGGCATATATATAACTAATAATCTCCCACTTGCACTAGGGCCATCTGTAGCAGTGGTTTGAAGTATCTCATACTCAACCATCCCATAAAAGTCTCTCTCTGGGAACAGGCCTTTGTGAGTGGATCCGCTGTGTTGTCCTCTGAGTCTACTCTCCAAACCTCGATCACCCTGGAGATCAACCATCTCCATGATCAGGTGACACTGCCTTAGAATATGTCTGGATCACTGATGGGACCGGCGTTCCTTGGCATAAGCCACAACTCCATTGTCTCACAATGGTAGGAACGAAGTTCATTTCATGAACTAATATACATCCAGACTGCCTCTATGGTAGCATCTTAAGTAGCGATGTATCCTGCCTTTATCGTCTAGTATGCCACGGTATCTAGCTTGGAACTCTTCCAACATACCGTCCCTTTACTGAGGGTAAAGACAATGCATGTGACTGACACTCAGTCGTCTTTATCACCCTCGAACACTTCCAGTGATTCTCCCCAGGATCGGTTGATACCGTCTCACTACAACTAGTGAGAATCCTAACATCCAATTAAGTCTATCTCATAGATCTAAAACTCAGGATTTAGGAGGTATCATTTTGATCCTACACGGAGAATCTTTGTGATAAACGGAGATCGATCGAGCGTAGCATAAGAAAACTCCTTTCTTATCAAGAGTATGTCATCCACGTACTCTATGAGGATCACCACCATACTCCCTACTACCTTTTTGTTTATACAAGGTTCATCTACCATTTTGATGATGTCAAACTCTTTGACTAATTCATCAAAACAGATGTTCCAACTCCGCGATGCCTGCTTTATCCTATAAAGCATCTTGCACACGTTTCCGCTGCTCCCACTGTCTACGAAGCCCTCTGGCTGTGTACTTATAGACGCTCTCTTCCAAATCATTATTTAGAAAAGCAGTCAAGACACCCAACCACCAGAGATCGTAGTCATGGTATGCAGCCGTGGTAAGTAGGATCTGGATGGACTTAAGCATAGCTACTTGAAAAGGTTTCATCATTATCCACACGTGGTCGATGACGAAAACCTTTAACAAGTCCAGCTTTGAAAGTCTCAACTCTTCCATGTACACCAAGTAATCTTCTCAAGATATACTTGCTCCTGATGGGGATTTAACCCTTTAGATATAGCAGCTAAAGTCTATACTTTGCTGGTGTACATGGATTCCATCTCAGATCGCTAAGCATCCAGCCATTCTTACAGAGTCCCTACTCTCGATGGCCTGCTTGAAACTAGTTGGGTCATCATCTCATGATGCAATCCTTGCTCCCACTGTCATCGAGAAAACGAGGTATCTCTCAGGCGGATGAGGAACCCTACTAGATCGGCGGAGAGGCTGAGGTTCGTCGGGAACTATAGAATCTTATGGTTCAGTCAAATCATCAATTGCAGTTTTGTATAGCTGGAACCTTTCCAGTTTTACAGAACTGATCCTGCCTCGATCTTGTCCGGATTTTGCTTTAAACATAAGCCGGACAACCCCAAATCTTAACTAACTTGAGAGATGGGCTCTTCCCTTATCATATCAAATATGAAATGGCAGGCAACTGATTTGATTTGAACCCTATTCAATAGGTATGCAGCTTCTCAAGTGTATAACTCCCAAAAAAGGAAACAGGTAACTCAGTAGTACTCATCATAGAGCACACCTTATCACATAGGGTGTATCTGCTCCGCCCCGATATACCATCGTGCTATGGTGTATGCGGAGGAGTAATGCTGAGAGAGAATCTCATTCTCCTTTAGAATAGTCCAGGATTTCCGTGCTCAAGTATTCTCCTCCTTGATCTCATCAAAGGACATAATACTTTTACCCGTATTTTAGTTCTCTACTTCTCGCTTATATTCTGTGAATATCTCAAAAGGTTCGGACTTGTGTTTCAGCAGGAACATAGGTCTGAATCTTGAGAGATTATCAGAGAATGTAACGAAGTACAAAGAACTGGTCTTGGCATATGTAGACAGGGGACCTTTATACATCAACATGTATCATCCCAAGAGTTCACTAACTCTTTCTCTGTTTTCAATAAACAGAGCTGTGGTCATCTTATCTTTGTGACATGACTGGCGAGTTTCATAAGATGTAAATTCAAACTAATTTAAATATGCATCTTTATGTAACTCTAGCCAGTCGGGTCGCATTGATCTGACCTAGTCTACAATACCTCAAGAAGGATTCGTTTATTTCTGAACTCTTCCTCTTATGTGTGTTCCATATACTAAGAACTGTAGTTTGATTTAGAACAGCAATGCTTTTAGATAACGTGCCTGAACCGATCAACTTTTGATATAGGAAATGTTCAAAACATTATCCAACAATACAAAATTATATCCTTTCTTTACTAATAAAGAGACTGATATGACTTTGTATATCAGGTTCGGTATCTAACAACATTCGTTCAGAATCAATGCATTGATAATACAGGGTGACAGTGACCAACAGACTTGGCTGCAACACTTGCCCCGTTTTCTGCCTCATGAAACTTATCACCCGTTCTCAGTTCTCTACCTTTCTGTAGCCCTATGTAACAAATTACATATCTGGGATCCTGATCTGGTATCACATACCCAGGACGTAAAGGATACTGAGAAACAGTTCTCTGTAATGAACACACCCGAAGATGATGCATCAGCATCCACTCTCTTCGTTTGGGCGGCACGGGAATTCTGGTATTCCCCAATTTCCTGCTCTGTCTTATAACAATTATAAGTTGGAGCGGGACCAACGTTCCCCAGCTCAGTATAACAAGCGGGTTCGGTCAATATTCCGTATTATTATCTTGATTAAGGCGTGATATGGTCGCTACCTGGAGAGAGAGAGAAGAAAACACTCAGCGTGCGCTCTTGCAAGAATAGATTGGTTATTATTTTATCTAATCAGGATGGCTCCCACTGCTTTTTATCAAATCTTCCTTCAAACCCTAAAAGGAAAGACTAGCCGGGATTAATTACACACTACAAGTTCGCCAATCTTTCAGCCAGGCCAGTGTCGGTACTTTGAGGGAGGTCCCCCGTGCTTTCGCACGAACCTAATTAATGTAAACCTCGTTTTCCCAGAGGCGTAACCCCGTTGACACCTTTCTAGACACCTACTTGATCGGCTAATTGTAATGTATAAAACTCTCCCAGGAGTAACACTTACTCGCAGCGGGTATCGGGATCCAACTATCTCATAGAAGGTATGCAATCTCATTGCAAATCTCAACACTTGAAATTCCCGATAATATTTTGCCCCTAGCGTCCTATGACCTTGACGCAGGCCAACAAACCATAGTCCGCTAGTCAAGTTTAGCCCGTCATTTCCTGATTGAATTAAACCCACCCGCACGACCCTTGACGCAGGCCAACAAAGTCGCACGACTACCCTAATCCAATCACATCATATGCTTATGCAGATAAGCACCAGTTAGCTACCTCACACTACGCCTTGACGCAGGCCAACAAACGTAGCACGAATACTAACTACTACTTATCTGAAATGACGGAGGGCTACGACAGGTTTTTCTGAAAACCTATTGCATAATGAACTTGATATCGTTGTAGAATCAAATGATTTTAAAATGGAGTGTTTTTGAGGCTTTACTAGTTTTGCTAAAGGAGTCACTCCCGGTGAAGGGATCGTCGGTCCTTTCCTCGTCGAATGAGGTGCGGGATATATCATATATATCACTGTGCAAAGCAAAAACACTTAAAAGCAATCAAAAGACAAACCGAGTGTGTAGCATCTGCCAGTTATTGCTAAAGGAGTCACTCCCGGTGAAGGGATCTCGGTCCTTTCCTCATCGAATAAGGTGCAGGATATATCACATATACCTCTGTGCAAAGCAAGAACTGTAGCTACCTGTTTTATTTTGAAATTCGATTCTACAACATCTTAGGTTTCTTTTATTTCATTAATCACATTAATGAAGTCCCATCATTTATGTACCTAAACATCACAGATAGATATGACGTACACTTATGCCATCCGCATTCGCCTCGATGTCCCCTCGTGCACCGTTAGGTTAGGTAACTAACGACAGAGCAGGGCAGGGCTAGCGCGGGTGTAAAACATAAGTAACGTCTATATAATATATCATATATACTATATACTGTATTTATCACAGAACATCACATGATCACATCACAGATATCGCAGCAGAAGAATCATATGAAATATTGGATATACTAGGACGTCCGTGTTTTTAATACGAGCCAGTATAAAACACGGATTCCACGGTCGTGATGAATAGCCAAACCCACACCCCTAGACCCCTACGAGAGCGGCAAGCAACCCTGCCAATTCTGGAGTTAGGAGACCCGGACTCGACTCCTCGAGTTGGTCTCCCACTGGACTCCAGAACCCGGTTACTTGTGCCCTCCTCCTTGGGTCTATCCTAGTGCGGAAAAGTAAATAATATACAAACGGTGACAACTTCCGCAACCTGGAAGTGCCCCAATAAAAGAATATTACATACAAGATTTTACATGAATGAAAATGAAAAACACTCATCTCACATAAAAACCCCCGGCTATTCAAACACGACGATCCAATATAACATATCCAGCAACACATAACATCACATGTCATCAACGTAAGTAAATATGCGCATCCCAATTGTCGTTGACATATAGCAACGAAACCGGCGATATCACATATTACACTTACGGTCACAGAAAAGAAAGTGTAAAACTACAATAGTTGGAATCCGCAACCACCTCAGACATCGCATGCCTGACCAAATGAATTCTTTAGACATCACATGCCTAACAATTATAAACCCCGCATTTTAGTCTCAAAATCGAAAACTCTTTTCAATATCAAGTCGGGTAATTCAACAAGATTCCCGACATCCTGATCGAATGCTCGTCGCAAACTTTAGTAGACGGCCGCACCCCCGAAACCGTCGACGAAGTGCACCAAGGCGGAACACCGCTACCGCGAGCACCCGAACGGATGCTTTCGGCGACGGGGTTCTCCTACAGTCACTTTGTCGGGGCTATGGGGTGAAGCTGTCTAATAAGTTTACCCGGCGAGTATCCGCGTACGCTACGTGATTGCGACGGACTTTTGATCGCATCAAAATTCCGTGGCAACCGATCAAGTGAGACTAAAGTGCTATGTTTATAACATTCATTCAGTTATCTCATAACTACTTATGAATTCCAATTATTGTATCCCATTCCAGATAATTAGAAAATGTTAAACTTTCCGATTGAACATTCGAACACCCAAGTTTTCCCGATACAGATCAACACATGAAATAAGTCTAACAACATTCAGTTCGTGCCTCAGTACCGACGGTCCAGCCGTAGAAGGGTCAAGCCAACGCCTCACATGTGGCACGCCGTACTGCCCCAAACCCGAAGGTTCAAAGGGCAGTTCAAGACGGTCACATAATCGAGTTAAGGTTTGTTGTCTTCTAGAGGGTTTATCGCGTTACTTGCACTACTTAGAACGTCGTTAAACTACGGAAAAATCCAACACTTGGAAATTTCCCGACAGGGGAAAAGTTGGGTATTTATATCCGGTCGAACTTTTTAACATATTCTAAAAATTATCCGGAAAGCCACACAGACAAAATTTGATAATCCGATCGAAACACCGAATCCCCAAAACAATCCCAGGAAATTCAACTCTTGAATAAATATTAAAAATTCCCAGAAAACTCAACAGAATTTATCAGGAGTTACTGTGCAAACAAAGTGGGCTGACGTCACCAATGGGCCGCGGAACCGCCGCAGAAGGCATGCTTCTGCCGCGGTTCCGCCGCTGAATTTACTGTTCATCCTAAAATTTTTGCACCGTAATTCTTATTTTTCCCTGCTGAATTTTTTAGCAATTTTTAATTTGGAAAAATCCACTGTTTTCAAAAATGTACAGAGAGCATGATCCGGGTCGGGTTTTCGGTTCGTTCGGACTTCAAATTCCGTCTAGACTTCGCCTAAGGCTCTAGCTAGTCTCTGATACCACTGTAGGGTTCCTAGGCACTCCCAAGAGGTCTCACAAGGCATCGAACATGCCATATTAAAATTTTACGGTGCCTACAAACCCTAAACTACGGATCGTTTGCTAGATTTCTAGGCGAAAAGATAACTAGTTAACAATTAACTAAGGGAATACGGAAATACAACCTTTGTAGATCCGGTCCTCCACCTCCACGGCTCCGCAACGAGGTCGTCTCCGCTGTCCAAATCAAATCCGGGCTCTAGAGTCGGCTTCGTCGGAGAATGGGCAAGCTAGGTCGTCGATGTCCATGCCGAAGATGATCTACGTCGAGGCATCGCTAGATCAAGCTCACAACTTCACCAAGTCATGAAACTTATGAAGTAAACACACTCTACTACTTGGCAAGAGGTAGAGGATGAAGAAATAGGAAGTGGGTAGACTTTAGAATCGGATTTCTCACTCATTTCCATCACTTGCCATTGATGGGGCAAGCTTTCTTCACTTGAAGAATGAAGAAGATGAAGGAAAATAGTTATGATAAGTTAATAGAAAAAGAAAAGAAAATGAATTCTTATCATAAAATTAACCATGGTCAAGTGTAGAGACTAAACTAGGGTTAGTGGGAATGGTTAGGGTTAAGGATGAGATAAGAATGGTTGACTTTATCAAAGCTTCATGAAGCTTCAACTAAAGAACAAATAAAGCCACCATTCTTTTCTCTTTTCCATTTATTTTCCAAAATGTATAAACAAATAAATAAATGAATAAATAAGTAATGGAAAATAAAACCCTAACCACTCTCACAACCATGGTTTAATCTTCACACAAAACACAAGTTAGCATGCATCATCAAACATGATACATACAAGTGCACAAAAATATATCACATATACAATGTGCACAATCCAAGTGAGAAAATCCGTTTAAAGTGAACCAATACTAGTTAGTGCAAAGTAACATATCAAATATATAATTATGCATTAAATCATTAAATCAACACTTGATTCAATGATCCGGTCATGTCGCACACAACCGACTAGTATTCAATGTATCGGCTTATCGAATCAACGCTTGAATCGATAACTAGGTTATATCGCATACAACCTTTCCGATACATTCATCGCGAGAATGGAATGCGGCATCACATACACACATTATTCTCGGTCCCGCACATATCTCATATGCGCTCCTATTTCGTTTCGCTTGAGCCAGAAACCTCTGTGTAGGACTCTAAAGACTCGTCAATACGCCGGCAGCAGGTGATGATCATATCAAACACCCACAAGCCGCAAGCGGTCTGCCAAACGTAACGACCACCTGGGTATTGAGCGATCTGAAGATCGACGAGCAAGCCCGCTCACACTCCATTGAATCCGACCAGTAACACTACCGTACAGTCCGGTCTGATCGTCTGATATGTCGCATATCTTTCCTAGGGGTGGTATACGTCAGACCCCAATAGCTCGATAAGTCGTGTCGATATGAGGTCTATAACTGTTCGAGAAACTACAGGTAACACTTACCAGTAAATCTCAGCAACCCTGGCCAGGGATTTCCTGTTATAGCCAATCGAACACAGCGCAACATCAACCCCCTATACCGGGAGAGACGAATCCCCTCCTATCGCTCATTGCCTCCATGTGACTCGGGACTGTACCCAAAAATCACCGTTTTGCACGCCCTCTTGGACGTGGTAAGATGGAAATCAAAGCACAGTGGGAACCACACAAGACTCTATGACGATCTCGGGTCAACAGACTACTCTGTACCAGTGTCACCAGAGAACTGCCATCTGACGTGAGGTATAATACCATCTGGGAGTTCTCGGCGAGTCCGTCCAGTGTACCCAGTCTCTACTGAGCACCCGTATATCATCTCTGATGTCAAACACCAATGGATATGGGATCATCCATCGCCCATCTGTATGGGTCGAGAAGGTACACGCTAGTCTACTCTGGTATATCGATGCCCCGTCTCGATACACCCACGACTAGGGACTTTGAAGGATGTACTTATGGACTACCATGTCCCCACTAGTATGATCCGCATCATAGTCCAGGTAGTCAAGCACACATCCTAAGGGCTTTACCAACATGTAACAGAGAGACAATCAGTATACACGTTAAGGTAAAGTTCAACCAGATAGCATACTATCATGTCGAGCAAGAAAGTCCTCCCTATATACATCCTAGCATCCACTACAATATACATCATATGTACAGTAATGGCCTCTAGGGCATACATATAACTAACAGGAACAATAAAATGGAACATTGTAATGTGGAATGCAATCAGGTACAGATTAAGGTATATAGATGCACAGTTATGATTAGGGTTAAAGTTTAAGTTCCAATACTAATTAAACTACAATTTAACAAATGTGGAATATAAATATTATAATATTATATATTCAAGTGATCTATGGATGCAGCAACATGTATACTAGACGAGATGGATGCAAACGGGTGTTCGAACAGTGATAAACTATTTTAAATGGTACTATGGGCTATGCAGATAATTATTATAAGATTTAAATATGGATATGGGTACTAGGTATAGTAAAACAAAATACAACATGGTAGGTTTCAGGTTGTAAATCTAAAATGATATAACCGGACGACAAAATGTAAGATGGAAACCAATAGCCTTAGGTTTAATTTACAGGTTGAATCATGAAATTAAATATGTATAAAATAATATAATAGTATGTAGCAAGTTTTACTTGCCTCGACAGATCAAGAAATGGGTATACGGAACGTCACATGTCGGCGGGAAAAGTCGCGACGCGCGCACAATGTACGGAACGGATCCAAACAACATACAAGTGGATCACGCGGGTCAGAGATGCTTGCTGGGTCGTCGGGATCGTCGTCGGCACGACCGGATTCCGGCAACAAAAGAACAGTGAACATGAGAGGCAAAACATAAAGAAAGAAAAGAAAGGATGGAGAGAAGGAATGGAAGAAGGGGAATATGAGAGAGAGCTTACCGTAGATGTGTTCTGTGGTTGCAGAGGGGAGTGTGAACGGCGGTGAACGGAGCTCCGGTGATGAGGGTTTGATGTTAGGGTTTCAGTTAGGGTTTGGGTTTTGTTTGCTGGGGTTTCTCGATTGGTTTGTGGGTGCAGGGTTGGTGCTCGGGGAACAGCAGAGGAGAGGAAGAGAAGGAGAGGAAGGAGGTGGCAACGAGATGAGGTGGTCGGCGTCGACGAGGTGGTGGTGCTGGGTTCTCGGGTTCAGTGGGGTTGCTCGGGAATGAAGGGAGAAGGCAGAAAAGAATGAAGGAGATGATGGAGATGAGGGTGGAGGCGAGATCGAGAGAATAGAGGCACGGGAGTTAGGGTTAGGGTTTGAGGAGGAGTGAGGAGCGATGGGTTCTCGTGACGAGGCCGCTGGGTTTTAAAAGAAAATGGAAGAGGGAATTAGAAGAGAGGTGACGGGATCCAGAGGGGGGTGACGGGAATCAAGAAGCGAACAGTGTTCGTGAGAGGAGAGAGAGAGAGCGCGAGAGGAGAGAGAAAGAGAAGAGAGAGAGAGCTGCAGAGAAAGAGAGAGAAAGAGAAAGGGAAAGAAGAGAGAGGGATTTTGTGGGGCCCAGCGCAAGGAAATGATGGAATCTCATTTGTTCGGGGAGTGGGACCCAGAGGAAAAGGGTTGAGTTGCCTAAGATTTTAACTGGATTTTAAAATTTAAAAGTTTTTTATTTAGTTAAGGAAAATATGTTTTGGTTAGTAAAATCTTTAGGCTGTAAAATATATTTAACGAATTTAAAAAATTTAAAATGATTAGAATTTGGCGGGATACAAAATATTTCAGAAATGCGCCCGGGTCAGGTCCAAAATTTTGGATTTGAAATATGAAAATTTTATGCAACCTCCAAAACTTAAAATGAAAGATCACGTAGCAAAATGCAGTATCCACATTAAATGCACGTGTCTAATTAACAAATCAGGGTAGTGTATAAATATGAATTAACCCGTTCAAGCAAGTGGGTAGGGTCGAATGTAATGTAAAAGTGTAGCTACCATTCGCACCCAAACACGATATATCATTAAAATACCACGGATAAAATATACGGAACAAAATTGGTATAGCTGAACTCGGTTGTTACATTATACCCAACTACAAAAAGAATTTCGTCCTCGAAATTCCAAGAACACAAAAAGGATAAAATACCAACAACTACAAGAATAAATGGGGAAACTTCTGCCGGATTTCATCTTCTCGCTCCCAAGTTGACTCTCCATGTGATCGATTACCCCAAGAAACAAGTACAAGAGGGATAACTTTGTTCTTAAGAACCTTTTCTCTTCGATCCACGATCGACACCGGCCGCTCCTCAAAAGTCAAGTCTTCTCGAACAGTCAGCTCCGAATGATCCAACACATGTGTTTCATCTCGAACATACTTACGGAGTTGAGATACATGAAACACGTCATGAACATTCACCAAGGATTGTGGCAACGCCAATCGATACGCTACCTCACCAACACGCTCCAAAATCTCAAAAGGTCCGACGAACCGAGGACTGAGCTTTCCTCGACTTCCGAAGCGAATCACCCCTCTAGTCGGTGATATCTTCAAGAATACCAAATCACCTACGGCGAACTATAGAGGTCTTCTTGACGTATCAGCCCAACACTTATGTCGGTCTTGTGCTGCTTTCATATGATTCCGGATGGTGTTAACCTTCTCAACTGTTTGCACTACCAAATCTGGTCCCAACAATCTTCGTTCACCAACATCGTCCCAACAAACAGGTGAGCGACACTTGCGACCATATAAAGCTTCGAATGGAGCCATCTGAATAGTTTCCTGGTAACTGTTATTGTATGAAAACTCCACCAAATGTAGATGATCCTCCTATGAATCCTTGAAATCTAACATGCAAGCTCTCAACATGTCTTCAAGAGTTTGGATCGTTCTCTCCGACTGGCCATCTGTTTGAGAATGATAAGCTGTGCTAAACTTCAATCGAGTCCCCAAACTTTCCTGTAAGCTCCTCCAAAAGTGCGATAAGAAACAAGTGTCACGGTCGGACACGATGCTCACCGGTACTCCATGCAATCTTACAATCTCCTGGATGTACCGTTCTGCCAAACTTTCTGTTAATTGACTAGCCCGAAAAGGAATGAAATGAGCTGTCTTGGTCAAACGATCAACAATCACCCAAACTGCATTGTTGCCTTTTGGACTCCGTGGTAGAGCTGTCACGAAATCCATGGTTATATGTTCCCACTTCCACTGAGGAATCGGAAGTGGTTGCAATAAACCAGCAACCCTTTGATGTTCAGCCTTAACTTGCTGACACACCAAGCATTTTGCCACAAAGCGGGCAATCTCCCGTTTCATGCCTTCCCACCAGAAATGTTGTCATATATCTCAGTACATCTTCGTGCCTCCTGGATGTACGGAATATGCTGAACTGTGCGCCTCCTTCATAAGCTCTTTGCGAATATCTCCGTTTGGCACACACATACGGCTACCATATCTCAACGAACCATCTTCATGGATCAATAAGTCTGTTCGAAGTCCGGCTTCAACCTGTTCTCGAAACATCTCCAATCTTGGGTCCTGCAATTACGCTGCTTTTATATTCTCGATCAACGACGACTGTACTTGCAGCTGCATCAACTGTCCCGAAGAATGCGGTAGCACAACCTCCAAATCAAATCTTCGAAAGTCTTCAAAGAGTTCCTTCTGTGTAGTCAACATCTGAATTACTGGTAACCAACTTAGCGCATCTGGAACAACATTAACTTTCCCCGGATGGTACTTAAGATCAATATCGTAGTCAGCCATCAGCTCCAACCATCAACGCTGCCTCATATTAAGCTCCTTCTGGTTGAACACATACTTCAAGCTTTTATGATCGGTGAAAACCTCGACCCTTTCGCCCAAAAGGTGGTGTCTCCAAATCTTCAAAGCGAAGATCACAGCCGCAAGCTCCAAGTCATGAGTCGGGTAATTCTTCTCATTGGTCTTCAACTGTCTTGATGCATATGCTATAACCTTCCCATGCTGCATCAAAACATATCCCAATCCTTTCTCAGATGCGTCGCTGTGAATCACCAATCCTCCGGAATTGTCTGGCACGGTCAGAATAGGAGCGGTTATCAATCTCTGCTTCAACGCCTCAAAAGCCGACGCACACTTATCAGTCCACACAAATGGTACCTCCTTGCACGTAAGCTTAGTCAACGGCTCCGCTAGACGAGCAAAGTTCTCCACGAACCTTCTGTAATACCCAGCAAGTCCAAGAAAACTTCTTATCTCCGCAACATTCTTCGGAATTGGCCAATCTCGAACTGCCACAATCTTTTCGGGACCAACAGCGATTCCATCGCCAGACATGACATGCCCCAAAAACATTACTTCTTCCAGCCAAAACTCGCACTTGCTCATCTTTGCATATAATTTTTCTTGTCTCAACGTCTTCAGTGCGATCTTCAAATGTTATGCATGCTCTTCAATACTCTTCGAGTAGACCAGAATATCATCAATGTACACCATAGTAAACTGGTCTAAGAATGGTGAAAAGATTCGGTTCATCAAGTCCATGAATATTGCCGGTGCATTCGTTACTCCGAAGGGCATCACTAAATACTCGTAATGTCCATACCGAGTTTGGAACGCTGTCTTGCAAATATCTTCTGTTTTCACTCGGACCTGATGATATCCGGATCGCAAATCCAGCTTCGAGAATACCCTCGCACCACTAAGCTGCTCAAATAATTCGCCAATGCGAGGGATCGGGTACTTGTTCTTAATAGTCACCCGGTTTAATTCTCGATAATCGATGCACAATCTCCTTGTGCCATCTTTCTTCTTGACTAGAAGAACCGGAGCTCCCCAAGGCGAGTTACTGCTTCGAATCCAACCCTTCTCAAGTAATTCAGTAACCTGCTTCTTAACTTCTTCCAACTCCACTGGTGTCATTGGATAGTACGCTTTAGAAACTGGCGCTGCACCAGGAACAAGATCAATCACGAACTCCACGTCTCGCTTCGGCGGTAAACCTGATATGTCTTGAAACACGTCCATGAAATCTTGAACAACAGCTGGTGTTTCATCTTGAGCAACCTCCATCGACGAAAGAACATTAGCTGTCGGCCTAGCCCTAAATTCGACTGGCCCGACAGAACTGCTTCCTCCAGTGAAGATAAACTCTGGATGTCAGGGAATTTGGAAAATTACTTTCTTTGCCCTACAATCAATGTGAGCATGGAAAGTGAGGAGAAAATCCATTCCCAAGACGACTTCATAGCTGCCTGTATAATCACCAAGAAATCTGCGAACAGCTCCCGTCCGCAAACAACAACTGCACAATCCTTACATTCTCTACTAGATATGATCTTCCCATTCCCAGTGTGTATGTCCCAGAAACTAGACAGGGTCGTGCAAGTGATCGAGTGTGTAGAAATAAACTTGGACGACATAAAACAATGGGATGGACCAGAATCAAATAACGCTAACGCGGGAAAACCATGAACAAGTAGAATACCTGAAACAACTTCGCCTGAAGCCTTGGCTTCCTCAGCCGTCAGGGTAAATGCTCGAGCTTGATTGGGTCCCTGAGTCAGCTGCTTCTGTCCCTGAAACGGTTTCTGCGGTGGCTTCTGAACATCATCCTTCGTGCGAAGCTTTCACGGACAAGTACTGATAGTATGATCCGCCGATCCACAAACCAAGCAGAGTCCCTATTTCCTTCGACATTCCCTTTGCACGTGCCCAGGTAAATGGCAGTAGTCACAAATCACGGTCCTCCTTTGATCAACAACAGCATGCTTCTTCATCGGTGTTACACCACGACGGTCCACTGGAATGCCTCTGCGTCCATGTGCTCGGTTCGGTGCAAATGTCGGCTTCCGTACTGTAACTGCTGGCTGCTGTGTACTCCCAGTCTTCATAGATAGGCTCTGCTGCTCTCGAGCCGCTGTAAGCACTTGGGAAAAAGTGGTCAAACCCAGGGAGACAATCTGCCTCTGGATGTCCACATCCAAACTGCGCATGAACCTCCTTGCCCTATCAGCATCGTTGGCAACCAGAGGTCCAGCGAATCTACTGAACCGCGTCCACTCAGCTGCATGTACATCTACAGGTGCGCCGTTCTGCTTCAAACTGACGAATTTTTCTTCCATTTCCTCTGTGCAGTCCGCGGGAAGAACATCTACAGGAAACTCTTTAAAAAATCCGCCTACTTGATCGGCTTGGGCAAGCGGGTCTCTTCCACAAGCCACCATTCACGGGCGTAATCCACCAGCTGAATGCGTACCACATCCACTCTCTTAACTTCTGGGATCTGTGCCGCAATGAGTAAATTTTCCGTGTCAACCAGCCACTGCTCCGCTGGCAACGGCTCTTCCAGGCCAGTAAATACAGACGGACCCAGTCTCCTAAAATCCGCTACGGTTCCCACACGATCCCCTGGTCTGGCCACAACATTGTTTATGGACTGCTGAACGGTCCGCAAACCCTCCTGAAAAGATTCAGCTTGCTGCTGGATCAGCTCGGTCTGTCGTCTTTGGTTCTCCAACATCCCACGTATTACTCCAAGCATAGCGGCTTCGTCAACACGTCTTTGGTACGTCTTCAGATTCTTGTCTGCCATGTTCCTGAAATCAAAGCACCAAAAGGATTAGCATGATAACAGATTCAAAATGTAGATTAAGGATATGAATCAAGGCTAGAACTCTAAGTTACTTAAATAGAGTACCGCATTGTAACCATGCCGCGGTATCATAGCTACAATTACATAACTCCACCCAAGTCGCCTAAGTTCTAGAGATAACCAAGAGGAAACCAGGTTTTGAGTCGATATGCAAAGGAGGTTTGCATATCGTAAAAGTAGAATCAGGAGGAAGTTAAGATTCAAAAATGGTAAGACGGTAAGACGGCAGGACATATTTCCTAATCACGAGTATTCTGATTCATGCGTTGGGTCCAATACCCAAATACAAAAGAATCAAACCCGATTAACCAATATTCTATGTCTCTGATACCAAAAGAACTATGTCACGCCCTGCTTCCCAGAGTACGCTGAGATGAGCACGTGACATAGCCAACCATGCTACCTATGGATAGGAAATATCCTTCCACAGTCACATTACGGCTGTAGAGATATCAAGAACAATAATAAACTATCCAACACATGTCCATAAGCCAAATAAAACGAGTCAAGAATAAAAATAATGCGGAAGCAAAGGATCCAATACAAGAATAACTGGAATGCATGTCCCATAATGGGGGCTCACATCAGGAATGAAAATACGGAAAATAAAAGAACTAACTACTAACGAGTCCTCACTGCTCAGCCTGCTGACTGAAGTACTCCTGCTCGGACTGCAGCAAAGGTACGGAATCTGGGCCATGCAAAACCCAGACGTCAGCACGTCATGACATCAAGAAATAATATATAAACAGGGTAGCAAGATATGCAAGTATGATCATGAATAGTAAAGCAGGTGTAACAGCAATATAAATCAGGGCCGTGAAAGGTAGTGCGCGGTGAGTAATCCAAACTGGACTATTGGGTTAACTACTCTCAAGTCTTTGAAACCAATTTGATGAATCATCGATATAACTCAATAGTATCCCGTGCGTTCCCGGGATCACGGTCTATGACTCTCGGGCTGAACCCGAGACGTGCCGCAAGGCAGTAAAGGGTGGTAGGTAATGACGAGTGATGTCAATAGCATCACTCCGGGGCTGGCCTAGCCCGTAAGACTGATCAGAAAAGGTATAGAACTGTCGAGTTACAAGTCAGGTTTCATCATTGATTTCCCCATACCCCCAAATTATATGTGCTCAAGTCAGGTATTAAATAATCTGGGGTTAATGCCAACACAGGATCAGGCAGGTACAGGTTTGTATGGATAGACAACAGGAAATGCCCGTAAGGACAACAGGTCAGGTTTGTTGGAATTAGTCACAAGATCAGGTAACAGGTAAAGCCATGGTAAATCAGGTCGAGTCAGGTAGTACATAGGTATCATGTCATGTCGAGAGGTGCACGGTACCATGTCGTGTCAAGTAGTAGGTGTAACAAGTCATGTCAGGGTGCACAAAAATGTCATGTGGGTGCTCATAATCAACTAACATAAGCATGGGTAAACAAAACAAGCATGGGATACTAGTAGAACAATAAAATGGAACATTGTAATGTGGAATGCAATCAGGTACAGATTAAGGTATATAGACGAACAGTTATGATTAGGGTTAAAGTTTAAGTTCCAATACTAATTAAACTACAATTTAACAAATGTGGAATGTAAATATTATAATATTATATGTTCAAGTGATCTATGGATGTAGCAACATGTATACTAGACGAGATGGATGCAAACGGGTGTTCGAACAGTGATAAACTATTTTAAATGGTACTATGGGCTATGCAGATAATTATTATATGATTTAAATATGGATATGGGTACTAGGTATAGTAAAACAAAATACAACATGGTAGGTTTCAAGTTGTAAATCTAAAATGATATAACCGGACAACAAAATGTAAGATGGAAACCAATAGCCTTAGGTTTAATTTACAGGTTGAATCATGAAATTAAATATGTATAAAATAATATAATAGCATGTAGCAAGTTTTACTTGCCTCGACAGATCATGAAACGGGTATACGGAACGTCACACGTCGGCGGGAAAAGTCGCGACGCGCGCACAATGTACGGAACGGATTCAAACAACGTACAAGTGGATCACGCGAGTCAGAGATGCTTCCTGGGTCGTCGGGATCGTCGTCGGCACGACCGGATTCCGGCAACAAAAGAACAGTGAACATGAGAAGCAAAACATAAAGAAAGAAAAGAAAGGATGGAGAGAAGGAATGGAAGAAGGGGAATATGAGAAAGAGCTTACCGTAGATGTATTCTATGGTTGAAGAGGGATGTGAACGGCGGTGAACGGAGATCCGGCGATGAGGGTTTGATGTTAGGGTTTCGATTAGGGTTTGGGTTTTGTTTGCTGGGGTTTCTCGGTTGATTTATGGGAGCAGGGTTGGTGCTTTGGGAACAGCAGAGGAGAGGAAGAGAAGGAGAGGAAGGAGGTGGCGATGAGATGAGGTGGTCGGCGGCGATGAGGTGGTGGTGCTGGGTTCTCGGGTGCAATGGGGTTGCTCGGGAATGAAGGGAGAAGGAAGAGGAGAATGAATGAGATGATGGAGATGAGGGTGGAGGCGAGATCGAGAGAATAGAGGCACGGGAGTTAGGGTTAGGGTTTGAGGAGGAGTGAGGAGCGATGGGTTCTCGTGGCGAGGCTGCTGGGTTTTAAAAGAAAATGGAGTAAGGAATTAGAAGGGAGGTGACGGGATCCAGAGGGGGGTGATGGGAATCGAGAAACGAACAGTGTTCATGAGAGGAGAGAGAGAGCGCGAGAGGAGAGAGAAAGAGAAGAAAGAGAGAGCTGCGGAGAAAGAGAGAGAAAGAGAAAGGGAAAGAAGAGAGAGGGATTTTGTGGGGCCCAGCGCAAGGAAATGAGGGAATCTTATTAGTTCGGGGTGTGGGACCCAAAGGAAAAGGGTTGAGTTGCCTAAGATTTTAACAGGATTTTAAAATTTAAAAGATTTTTATTTAGTTAAGGAAAATATGTTTTGGTTAGTAAAATCTTTAGGCTGTAAAATATATTAAACGAATTTAAAAAATTTAAAATAATTAAAATTTGGCGGGATACAAAATATTTCAGAAATGCGCCCGGGTCAGGTCCAAAATTTTGGATTTGAAATATGAAAATTTTATGCAACCTCCAAAACTTAAAATGAAAGATCAAGTAGCAAAATGCAGTATCCACATTAAATGCATGTGTCTAATTTACAAATCAGGGTAGTCTATAAATATGAATTAACCCGTTCAAGCAAGTGGGTAGGGTCGAATGTAATGTAAAAGTGTAGCTACCATTCGCACCCAAACACGATATATCAGTAAAATACCACGGATAAAAAATACGGAACAAAATTGGTATAGCTGAACTCGGTTGTTACACACTCCCTCTTCCTCTTCTCTAATCTAAAATCCTATAAGTCCCTTCTTCCCCTTCTCTTGACTATTCTAAAAAATTAGAATTCTAAAATCCGACGGAAGTGGAGTTAATCCGACTTCCGATTCGGTTTTTCCTTAAAAATCATATTTTTATTAAAAAAAAAATAATACCAAACTCTCACATCATGATCATTAAATATTAACAAAATATCTTGACAAGTTTCATATCAAAAGAATTCATATTTCAATTTTTATAGCACTTTTACAGAAAAATACCATATAGTTTTGTTTCGACATAAAACATTATTACCCCTTGCTATACCTTTAGATAGTTCACGAGGTAATGACCTACCTCTTCACAACGCTCGTATGTAACATAGCACGATGATAATTGGGAACTATAGATTTGGAAAAATACGATATTACACAAAACTACCTCCGACTTATAAAAACCATTTTCTACAAGATTATGTATTTTTAACAAATCTTTGCAAAGAGCCACTACAACCCATTTTGGGAAACCCGTTCGGGATGGTTCAGATTATCGCACATTCTCGGGTTTAGTAGTGCGAGATGCAGACCTCCGCAAGGAGCATACGGTCTCGAAACATTTAAAAATACAATTTTCTTTAGAAAATATGATTTCTATTATAAATAAAACTTATATTTTTAATAGATAAATATATATGTAATTAATATCAAAATATCTATTTATAATATTCCACATTTCCAAAATTCAAGAAAAACATTCCATTTACTAGAAAATACCAAACAATTCCAATATTACAAATAAATACCTTATATTATGAAAATATATTTTATTCACTAGAATTGTCACAATGATAAAATATAAATCAATGAAAACTTTAAAGATAATAAAATACATGAGATGTATTTTAAAAATTATACAAAATTATTTTTACATAGAACATACTCAAGTTATATAAATTACAATAAGGATCCTAGTGAACATAGGTTTAAGTGGGACCAGTCTCTTGATCCTCAGGGAGACGGAGCTATGGGTGCTTGCCTATTTAAGGTAGATAACTTAACAAACAGTGTTATCAACACGGTAATCGTCTTTGAAAAAACACAAATCCTGCCGTCCATGTACGGCAGTTACCGATAACACCAAAACCTGATTCAGGATTCAATTTCTTTTCTAAATTGTCTGACTCAGACCGAGTCTCAATATAATCAATCTGACTTGAATGAGATTCAAGTATATATAACAATTCAATATGAATCCATATATTCAATCTGTTCAATCCATCAATCTATACAACTTGACCGAACTGAACCATGGATATACATCTATCTACATGATTCTCCAGTTGCATCCATTTACTGATAGCATGGTTTCAGCAAGTCATCCATCTATACAAGACAATACAATTTACAATACAATACAAACAATATAATTAAGATATCGCGTGGTTTATAAGGGGTAGATTAGTACGAAAGGTGTTAAAAGTGGCACGAGACTACAACCATTAAGACACCTAACCTGAATTCAATTGCCGTTGTTCCGGGTTTTATCATGGAGCCTTGTACTTTCCATCCACCTTAGTCTCTGGTCTACTGAGACTCTTCTCGTATACACTGGCCTCTTTTGTACCAAACTACAAGCAACAGCGTTAACACTAAATAAAACATTATAATAATATAATACAACTTTAAAAGCTACACTCTCTCTGTCTGTCTATTCTACTTCTCCCTTATCTTTGGGACTTACCGAGCGATTTGTTCACTGACGACATCCCTTCTCTTTCTTCTTTGGAATGTTGTCAGGTGGATCGGACCTTCAGGAGATCGAGCCCACCAGCGAGGACTTGGATCAGCTAGCTTTCGACCCGGAGCTCTAGAAACTTGTACATTTCATTTCAGTACTTTCCATTTCTGTTATGCCACTGTTTAGGCATTGCTTTCCATTCCATGTATTTACTTTTCGGATGTATTGTAAAAAGAATGTTAATAAATAAAGTTGTTATTCAATTTATATCTATTGTCTTTGTCTCTTGTGCATTTTATTTATATTGATTAGATATGCTCAGCGTATTTACTTCTGAGTAAATACGTAGCGGCCTCGTCACGTCCTCTTTCCGTATACTGGGAAGCGGGGCGTGACATAAATTAGTCTCCGTATACAATCCACGGGCAACCAAAACCAAAACAAAACATATACACGACACGAAGTGAACTGCCGGAGCAGGAGAAATTGGTTATCGCAATGCGGTAACGTAATTAACTGCTGGGGCTTGCGCCTGTAGGGAACAGCATCACCACAATCAAAAACCTCTCATAAAACGAGGGGAATCTGACGAAATTTGCTACAATGGTCACATCCATCCAAACCTCCGATATATGGTGCCATAAATCAACTTGGTATCTTCGGAGAGGTAAGCGGATAAATCCAAATAGCATCTGCCCCCAGATTCAGGAAAGACGTCCATCCCAGTTCGTCTCTGTTTCCGGCGGTAAACACTCTCCGACGGTGGTGCTAAAGAATTCACCCCTGCCTGCAGTAGTTACTGTGCAGGCAAAGCCGGAGCAGCCTCATCGGCGGCTTTCCCCACAAATTCATAGGGTATGGCAAAAATTCCAGGACTCTGTGATTGACCAGAACTACTCTCGTCAACCAAAGAAATTGAAGGCTCAAAACGAAAATGATTACTCCTCTTCCATACAGCGGAGGACTTCTCCTAAGCAGGTGCCTGTTATAACGGCTCCTTCAACTCTAATCTCCCATAAAAGAACGAAGTTGGAAAAAACTCTACCGCCCGCGGCAAATTCCAAAGGCGATAGACCTAAACTTCCCAAGGTTGGGGGCATAACAATACATACGGTCTACATGGCTTTGGGAAAAGAAGAAAGCCGTGCTTCGGTGAGTCACCGTCTACAAACTTAGTCTCTGACAAAGGCTCAGGAGCAACAACAAAAGCTCCAGGAAATGCTGACCAAAATGGCAGCACTTACCGAACAGAAAGAATGTCCGGACAAAGAAGCCGAACAGGGCCAAGAGCAGGAGACCGATACAGAGTTTATGCATAGGGTGCTCGAGAGAAAGGACAAGAAAGCTGCTGAGCAAGCTGCTAACTTAGAGCAGATGGCTCACTTGTTCCAAGATGTGGTTGGAATGATGATCCAGCCAGAACCCTTGGCCGAAGATCCGTCGATTATCGTCGGGGATGACATAAGGGAAACATCAAACCCTCCTCCGGCCTTATCAGCTGCCAAGGAGGAAACGATCTCCAAGGTAGCCCTTGATGATTATATTGCTCAACAAATAGGAGCTCATCAAACTAATGAAGCTGATGGCCAAATCGTCAGAACCGGGCGATCGTATCCAGGATGGTATGAACAAATCAAATACCCACCAGGATATACGATCACCAAGTTCCATGTATACAAAGGGACATGCAACCCTCACCAGCACGTCGCGCAGTTTAGAGCTCTATGCGGTAATACTGAAGGCGATGACAAACTGTTGTTTCGCCAGTTCGTTGGCAGCCTGTCAGAAATGGCCTTTGTACTCGGGGCTCCCAAATGACTCCGTAAAAACATTCACAGAGATGGAACTACTGTTCACACAGCGTTTCGCCAGCATGAGCGAGCGCACTCTAATTACGACATTAATCAATGTCAGGCCAAAGCCGGAAGAAACCTGGGTCTAATACGTGATCCGGTGGCGGAACCTATGGTCTAAGTACGAACAACGCATTGAAGAATCACCCGTCGTGTGAATGTTCATCAGGACCCTTAATCCTGAAACGACTGTGTCCCTGTTCATAACATTCTTCAAACCAACAACCTTCCAAGCTCTGATAGATAAACTGGCCCAAATGGACCAGATGGGCCACGGGCCTTCCTCCTCAAATAAGGACCCTCAAAATAAAAAAAGGTAAAGGGAAAGCGGCCTTCGTTGGCAACACGCAACAACAACCGAGTGGCCCAAAATCAGCTGTTCGCCAAAACAACGTGTGTCTGTCGCCGTCCTTGGAAGAAAGGATAGGACGTACTTATTCATTTCCTCATGACAAGATGAGGAGACTGTTCGAATTGGCAATGCCTAATAAACTCATCACATTACCAGACCCGCGGCGTCCACCACAACCCGGTGACATCAACAACCCTAATTACTGCTCCTATCATAGAATGGTGAGCCACCCAATTGAAGATTACTTTGTCTTCAAAAATTGGGTCGAAGACCAGTATCAACAGGTAAAATTCGAACTGTCTGATACCTGGAGGGTAAACCCACCCCAGAAGCATAGTCCCAAAAAGGTGGACGCGCGAGGGTATCATGCTCACTCATGGAAGAAACTCCATGGGAATTCGTTCTTTCAGCAAAAACCAAAAGAATACTGAAGAATCTACAAGCATGTCCTATAATCAGGTGGAAAATCCCACTTGAACCTGAAATCATTGAAGGGATGGTAAAACCATGTCCCTCACCAAAAATTGTTGACGAGGGGAAAAACCCCAAAGTCAAGCCTTCGAAGTCTTCAAAGAAAAAGAAGAAGACCAAGAAGCCTGTGCAGTCTGCCAAGTATGACGACAAGTGCACAGACCTACAAAAATACATTGACGCGCCAGAGGAGTACAACAAGAAGGCATGGACACCGGTCACGCTCGAAGAGTTCCTCAAGTATATTCTTGAGGATGAAGACAGTGCCAACAATGAGGAAAATGACTCATCAAAAGACACCGAAGACCGTGTAGCAAGTTGCCACATGGTCTCCCATTCGTCGTTATATGACGAAGAAACTCCCTCAGTGTCAGAAAACAATACAGAGGAACTGGGGGTAGAATCGGCGCTAAAATCCCCGGAACTGCCAGAAGACCCGATCGATAGGCTGTTAAATGAAACCTTTCAAAAAAGCAAAGTTGACCAAGAACGCGAAACAGCCATATACGAAAAGGCTAAGCGTTAACGTCAGGACAAAAAAGCTGCGGTAAGGATCAGTGGTAATGTACTCCAACCAAACCAAAGCATACATACTACAAATAAGAGCAGGATCAAAACAGAGAACTGGTTCGCTAAAGCCCTGTTAATGGGGATGAAACTGCCACCTCTCGTAAGGAACACTCTCAGGGTTATATGCCTTGATGTAGAAGATGCATACTCAAACTATTGCTTATATCATAGGAGGGTCACCCACCCCACCGATGAATGCGGTGCCTTCAAAAGGTGGTGGTAAGGATACGTTGCCCATCAAAAACACTTTAAGAGGATGGAGCGCGAAGCTCATGCTCGTCGACAACAAAATAGTGAGATAAACGTGCATGAAAAAATGACTGGCAGCTGCCATATAGTTGGTACTACTTCGGAAGGGGAAAGACCCCAAGTTCTTGCATTCGGAAGAGATTCTGAAGACGAAATACCCCTCAGCCCTCTCTTTAAAGACTCCACTTCCGGAAAAAAGAGGAGGAGAAGAACTACGAGAATATTCAGTTGGCGTTACCGCACGCTGCCTGAGAAGAATCTCGGACCTACAAACAAAGGTTCGAACAAAAAGGACAAAGGGAAAGGAAAAATCCCCGAGGAGATCGCCCTCGATGAAGGAGCAGTCAAAGAGCTCGTGGAAAAAGATTCGCCTAAGAAAAATAAGGTGGATTACAACGTCTTGGCACATCTACAGAAAATACCCTCGCAATTGAGTATATTGGATTCTCTCCTCCCGTCTAAAGAGGCACGTGATTCCCTGATCAAGGCATTACAAGAGCTCGATCAGTTCCAAGTTTTCTTCGCAGATGAGAAGATGAAGGATGAGCTGGCAGAGATCCACACGGCTGACATTACATTCAATGATGAGGATCTCCTCCTTGGTACATGCGAGCATAATCGCCCGTTATACATCACTGGGTACTGCCATAACATCAAGATAAGGAAAATCCTTGTCGATAACGGATCCTCCGTTAACCTTCTCAATGTAAGAGTGTCGAAAGAGATTTGCATGAACGTTCAACTCCTCGCCCGAGATAAAATTACCATATCTGGGTTCGACTCACAATCTCATGGATGCTTGGGTCCGTAATACTGACGCTGCACTTCAGGCTGCTCGTTACTTACATCAAATTTCATGTCATTGACGCCAAGACTTGTTATAATGCTTTGCTAGGCAGGCCTTGGTTACACGAATACAACGCCATCCCTTATACACAACATCAGTGTATGAAGTGTTTCAAGGATGGCTCGGAGTACACCATTACGGGAGAGGTAAATCTGTTCTTCATAAACGACGTCCAGAAATATGAAGACGTAATGTAATTCATACCAGACTTCGAGGATACGGAAAGGTGTCATAAGTCGGAGAATAAAAAAAATCCGTCGCTACTATCCTGATATTTGGAAGCGATATCGAGGAAGATGAAGAAATATTCTACTCGAGAAATCTCAGAAAGAAAACAATAAGCCCGGACCGTCTACTCCTATTCTAGTTTTTGGCAGCGACTCTGAGGACGAGGCCAACGCAGTGTTCTCCGTCCACCCTTCAATGCAAGCTTTTGCCAGAACAGATCAGAGTCTATAAATTACAATGGCTCCGCCTCGGCATTATAAAGAACTTAATGCGCTCCATACATACATTGTACAAGAATTGCAAACTTTCTACATACCTCCCAGGCGAAGAGGTGAAAAAGCAATCCTCTTCTACCAATCTACGGAGACCAAAATAGAAAAAGAATTTTGTCATGGTGCCGATTTTGCACTCGACAGGCTTCAACCCATCCGTCTGCCAAGATATTACGCGGGGGGATTGAGAAAGACGTTAAAATATCAAGGTGTACCCCTCGAACAAACTGTTCGACAAGCCCAATTCTACAAAAACATTTGGGATATTTTCGGGACTCGGCGAAACATGCCCAACAGGAAGATAGAGAAAATTGGGCTTGGATACGTTCGGTCCAAGAAACGGGAGCAGATCCATAGTTGCCACATCGTAAATAGCTCCAGTGAAGCGGAAGACGCTTTTCCAAATAGTCGTAACGTCAAACCGGAGCGAGATTCCGCTCTAAGAACGTTAAGTCTGTCGCTGGAAGAGCAAATTGATAGGTTAATAAAAGAAGCTTGTCAAAAGAGCTAGGATAACCACAGCTGCGAAATGGCCATTTATGAAAAGGCCAGAGCGCAACGTCTCAGTCAGCAATCTGTGGAGAAGGTAGACTATAATCCTCTTCATCCCCGGCCCACTGTATGTTCTCGTGAAAGATGCCTAACGGGAAGATGGAGAAAACCGGGCTTGGATATGTTCGGTCCATGAAACGGGAGCAGATCTACAGTTGCCGCGTTGTAAACAGCTCCAGCGAAGCGGAAGAAGTTCTTCCAAGTAGTTGTGACGTCAAACCGGAGCGAGATCCCACTCTAAGAACGTTAAGTCTGTCGTCGAAAGAGCAAATCGATAGGTTAATAAAAGAAGCTTGTCAAAAGAGCCGGGACAACCACATCTGCGAAATGACCATTTATGAAAAGGCCAGAGCGTAATGTCTCAATCAACAATCTGTGGAGAAGGTAGACTATAATGCTCTTCATCCCCGGCCCACTGTATGTTCTCGTGAAAAAGGAAAATCCCAAAATAAAGGCAAAAAGCGCAAACAATATTCGAAAACAATAAAGCAGATCCAAGACGCTGTGCAATCGAGAAAAACTCGATTGGAAAAGATGGGTCGAGAATACTCTTTCCATCAAGACAAGACAGAAAATATTCAACCTTGTCATAAAGCACCAAATGATGATGCTTCTGGAGTCTCGGCATCCCGAATAAATAAACGAAGTCCATCATCCGGATTATTGCTCCTATCACCGAGTAATAGGTCATCCCCTTAAAGACCACCTCACCTTCAAAGTCTGGATAGAAGATCAGTATCAATAAAGCAGGTTCGCTTTATCCGACAGCTGGAGGGTAACCCCGCCGTAAAAGCATGAGCCAAAAAGGACGTATGCCGTCAGGATAGGATCAGCTCAACAACAAGAATGGAAGCGAACTCATACTTGCCATATGATAACATTCTCAAAAGAGGGAGGGCACGAGACTATGAATGACCTCTTAAAATGCTTTGCAAATGAAGATGAGGACGAGGTGATCTCAGAGTTTCCACTAGCACCAAAAGAGCTGGAAGATGGAATACACACTACGGTGGAAAAGCCAAGAAAAATTGACTTAGGGATCGAAAATCAACCGAGACCAACGTTTGTCAGTGAGTTGCTATCTGAAAAATATGTAGCCATGTTAAAAGACGTGCTCATGCAATATAAAGACTGCTTCGTATGGAACTATTCCGAGATGCCGGGCCTAGATCCAAAAATAGCGGTACATAAACTGGCCATATCGCCAGACATAAAGCTAGTCAAATATGCACCAAGAAGGATGCGACTCGAACTTGAGATGAGTATCTTCACTGAAGTCAAGAAACTAATCGACTCCGGCTTCATCCAAGAAGTTCAATATCCCAACTGGATCGCTAATATTGTTCTAGTGGTGAATAAAAATGGGACGGTGTGTATCTGCGTGGACTTTCAGGACCTCAACAAAGCTTACCCGAAGGATGATTTCCCAGTAGCTGTTACCGAGCTGATGATTGATAACAAGTATACCCATAAGGGTCACTTCATACCCAAGATCGTCGAATACTACATCAACGACCTTGTGGTGAAGAGTAAATCTCACGAAGAACATTGGGAACATCTAAAAATAGTGTTCCATCGCCTTTGGAAGTTTAATCTGAAAATGAATTCTCTAAAATGTGCGTTTGGAGATTCCTCATGAAAATTTCTAGGATTCATCATACGTCACCGGTGTATCGAAATTGACCCTTCAAAGATCTAGGTGATTATGGAAATGCCAATCATTTATTGATTGGTAGTCAAACAGGCAAGGTGAGCTTCCTACGCCAAGAACCCTCAAACACCTGCAGTCTCTCTAAGGAAAGCTCATGTATATCCGGCGGTTCATAGCTAACCTCTCCCGGAAATGCCATCCCTACAGTTGTTTGCTGAAGAAGGGGACCCCGTTCGTCTGGGATCAAAAGTGCTAAAGTGCATTGGACGAAATTAAACAATACCTGCAAAATCCTCTGGTTCTGACTGCTCCGGTTAAGGGAAAACCCTTTATCCTATATACAATGGCCCTTGAGGGTTCTTTAGATGCATTGTAGGCATAAAAGAACGATCAAAGAAAAGATAGAGCTCTATACTATTTAAGTAGATTTCTCCTGGCGGCAGAAAATAACTATTCCCCCATCGAAAAGCATTGCTTGGCGCTGATCTTCGCAATAACAAAGCTAGACACTACGCATTGGCCATGAGGTCCATCTTATATCAAAGATGGATCCTCTCAAATATCTAATGTTAAAGGCCATACTAACAGGAAGGCTTTCCAAATGGGCCCTCCTTCTGATGGAGTTCTCACTGACGTATCGATCCCTTAAATCAGTAAAAGGTCAGGTCATAGCTGACTTTCTTGCAGAGTATCGAAAACCAGCCGACTCCCCGTTAAATTGTGAATTGCTAGACGAACATGCATTCGACGCAATCGAAGAAGATAAAGAAGAAAATGATTCCCGATGGGAACTCTATTTCGATGGAGCATCTTCCATGAAGCAATGAAAGTGAAACACCCCCATAATCAAAGCCGGGGTGGGCTTTATCTTCGTAACTCCGCAAGGAGGGATATTGCGTTACGCCCTCTCTTTAACAGAGCCAAGGACTAATAATGAGGCTGAATACGAAGCTTTGATATCAGGTCTAGAGATCGCTATCGACATGGGAATCAAAGACCTCCTCATATATGGAGACTCCTAGCTGATCGTTAGCTAAGTAAATGGCGACTATCATATATGCAAACCAGAGCTGATAAAGTATAGCGAAAGAGTGCAGCAACTGCTGACACAAATCCCTTCTTACACCCTGGAAAATATACCACGAGCGGAAAACAGCAAGGCGGATGCATTGGCCAAATTGGCTAAGGAATTGGCCGATGAAGACCTCGATGATGTAAGGATCATTGTGCAAAGCCGCAGGATTCTCGCGTCAACGGATATATCTTTGGAAGACCTAATAGAGCCATCCGAAAGAAAAGAAACGACCGAACAATTTGCCCTTCAAATAGAGGACGAAAAATGGTCAATGATTGGAGGGAAGTCTTCATAGACTACTTCAAATCCCAACGAACGCCCAAAAATGCATCGTCTAAATATCGGCTCATGAAACGAGCTTTGTATTTCGCCTTCGTCAATGATACTCTATATAAGAAATCGTTTAACTGTCTGTGTCTAATATGCCTGGGGCCGGAGTTAGCAAAGAAAGTCGTCTAAAAAACTTATGATGGACTCTGCGGTTAGCATCAAGAAGGTCCAGAGATGAAGCTGAAGATAAAAAGAATGGGTTACTATTGGCCCACAATGATTCAGGACTGCCTCGAATATATGAAGCAGTGTCACTCGTGCCAAATTCACAGGGACTTTATCCACCAACATGCAAATCCGCTACACCCAACAGTGGCTAGCTGGCCATTCAAAATGTAGAGAACCGATATAATTGGCCCCAATGAACCGGCATCATCCAAAAGACATCGGTTTATACTAGCAACGACCGAATACTTGTCAAAGTGGGCAGAAGCAGTACCACTGAGAGAGGTGAAGACGGAGAATATCCTCCATTTCTTCAGATCCCATGTCATCTATCGGTTTGACACTCCGTAACGAATTATCTCGGATAACGGGTCAGCTTATAGAAGCCATAAAATAAGCTGCTTCGCACAACAACATAAAATAGATTAGAGATACTCTTCAGTCTATAATCCTCGGGCCAACGGTCTAGCTGAAACTTTCAACAAGACCTTGATAAAGATTATAAAGAAAATAGTGTCCAGAAACAAAAAAGACTGGCACGAAAGGCTGCATGAAACTCTCTGGGTGTACTGAATGACGTTCAAAACGGTCACGAATACAACACCATACGCATTGGTGTCGGTACGGAAGCCATGCTCCTGTTAGAGATAGAACTCCCATCTCTATGGGTAGTGGTTCGATATGAGCCGACAGATGAAGAAAATGCTCATCTTCGGCTTTAGGAGCTCAATACCCTCGACGAACTCGCCTAATAGCACAACAAAACCTGGAGGCTTATAAGTCTTGGATGACATGGTTGTATGATAGGCTGACCAGGCCGAGAAAATTTCGCCAAGATGAACTCGTACTAGTTGTCAAAAGACCAATGATCCCCAATCATGCAAAACGGGGGAAGTTCGAGTCGAACTATGATAGCCCATACATTATAGACAAAGTCTACCAAGGTGGAGCCTCCCTACTAATAGATATACATGGTAAAAGACCCTTCCGGCAAATAAAAGGCCGATTCCTCGAAAAGTACTACGCTTGAAGAGTCAAGACTTAATTCAATGATAGATGACGACGCTTGTGTCCGCTCACTATCTTCATGAGTCAGAATTCTGAGAGTAGTATCCAAAAAATTTCGCTTCAAGCATGGCAACAATGGACCGAGATGTCCCTAAACTAACAACGGACCGAAATATCCCTAAACTAACAACCGACCGAGATGTCCCTAAACTAATGGTTGTTCTTGTTTTAAAAAGAAGTGTTTTTGTAAAGTAAAGTAACCGCAATCAATAACGGTGTCGCTAATAGCTAGCCAAGATGAGTACGGGTTGTCCTCAGGAAAACGTCGAACCTTTAACTTGCTTTAGACGAGTTGATTGAAATATGGATGGTTTGTTCTAGATCTATGATATACGGATGTAGATTTTATGAAGAAGAGGCTTGTAGGGTTCATATAACTTAGTAGTAATGGATGACTAATTAAAAATGACTCCTTTTATCTTTTAATAGTTTAAAAATAAATCAATAGTGATGAATGTGAATTAGGCTTTTTTTGGAAGAAACTAAGGTTTCTCCACTCCTGACCCTTGTCCTTGCATTGATCTCTATTTATATCTAGCCCCTAACAAAACAAGTGTTAATCTAATCTCAAATTATGGTCGAGACTATTAATAAATTGGTAGTGTGCCCGATAAGAATGTTAACATTTATTTTGCTAAAGTTTATAAACTTTAAAATGTATAAAATGAGTTAAATGATTTTATTATCCATTGATCTACCCTAGACAACGAACCCTAGCAAGCGTAGAATTACTCATGCATGTTTTGAGAAGAAGAAGAAGAAAAGATAGATAAAGAGATCATAATGTAAATGCAGAAAGTAATGCAGAAATTAAATGCAGAAAGTAAAATGAAAAGAACTAAACTAAAGATCTATCTTTATTAATCAACTTTAACATATACAAATCCTTTGAAATTAGAATATAAAGAACTCTCGTGTTGCTCTCGATTTTTATCTCGTAGTAAGTAGATGTTCAGTCGATTGATCACGTCAATTTATCACGTCGATTCATGGACCTGTCTTGGATCTTTTTATCTTGTCAGTGATTTTTGGTGATGTAAAAGGTGATTCTTTCCAAGTATAGCTTTCAGTCCTTTAAATATCCCTAGAAACGGAAACCCTAAATCCTATGTGTTTGGATTTGTTGTTGTGGTCACCCCCAAAAAATCCCAAATCCAACGGCCATAAGAAGGCCGCGGATCCGCCGTGAATATGAGTATTTGGCCGCGGTTGGGCGGCACTTTGGTGGAATCTTGCTTTGAAAAATCTGTTACTGCCTCATGTTGACACGTGGAGACTGTTATGATGTCTGGATTCTTTATATCTTCCTCTGAGTCTCTGCCATTTTATGATTTACAATTTGATTAAACTTTATCGGCAGATTTTATTCCCGACATCTCATATATCTCGATCTTCAGACCTGAGCTCATATCTGCATAATATCTCAATTCATAGTATTTGTAATATTTATTATTTATTTTGAGATATTATCCTAACCATTAATATGATATGATATTTTAAGAATATTGATTAGGATTATTTGATATGATATGAATATTTAAATTATCAAAATATCATATAAATATTATATGAATATATTTTCCTTCATAATGTTAATTATAACATATAAATATATGATAAAGTGTAATTTGCAGATAAACCCGCATATGTTCCATAATTACAATAAACACCTTTAAGTACTTAACAAAAATAAGGAAAATATTTTATCAAATGTGCAATATTTTTGACTGGACAACTAAAAACGAACCAAGACGTCCCTAAACTAGTGTGTCGCCTCAAACATGGCGATAATGGATCAAAATGTCCCTAAACTAGCACATTGCCTCAAATACGGCGATATGCTCTCTTAAGATCTATATTGCAATCGAAGTCCTAGCAGCAAAGGTTACAACTCAAGTCCCACTGGCTGTACAGCTACTCCAGCAATGGAGCCACCCCCAAGTCCCACCGATAAATAGTGGGCCCCACAAAATCAAGATGATGGCTCATCAATGATGAGATATGCACCCATTGTGAGAATCCAAAAGGATTCTCATTAAATGAATAATCCTATTGAGTAGTGGAGTTAAAAACTCCAAATGTTCTCGAAAAACAAGCCCTGCAACAGATTCATATCTATAAAAAAGGGTTTTAGAACCCTATATATATAAAAAAGAGGGGAATAGGTAGGGGAATAAAATTCCTTAAAATTTCAAAAAAATTCTCCGAGCTATGCTCTGTAAGACAAAATGGAATTTAATTTCTCAGATAATGGGATTAAATCTTAGAAATCCCCATGTTGGAGACAGATGGGAAATATAATGGAATTGAATTCCAGAAACCCTTAAAGATCAAGATCAATGATATGGTAAAACCCTAAGAAGAGAACTAATGATTTGAGATACATGGTCTACTCAAAAAAAGGGAAAAGTTCTTCTTAAGATCTCTGAGAGATCATTTAAAAAAAGAGCCAAACTCTGTTAATGGATTAAAAAATCCAAGACAAAAAGGAAGGTTCTTTTAAGAGTTGAACTTTGGTCATGATCCTTACTAATTTTTTGACAGAGTTTAACTTTGAAAAAGTTCTGTGGATAGAGATCTAAGCTCTGAAATGAGAATTAAATTCTCAAGGAAGAAGAAGACTCAAGAAAGATGATGAGACGACAGTCATGTGAAGGGCCAAAGACTCTATTTATAAGATGTGGAGGGACGGTTCAACTCATGTGTGAGCCACGTGGTATCGTTGCACTCATGTGTGAGCCACGTGAGAACAATGGTAGGGGCATTTTTCCAGAATCTGTTTACCGCCTAAAACAGAGACGAACTGGGATAGATAGTCTTGCCTGAATTTGGGGACAGATGCTATTTGGACTTCTCCATCCACCTTTCCGAGAATACCAAGTTGATTTATGGCACCGTATATCGGAGGATTGGATAGATGCGACCAATGTAGCAGACTTTATCAGATTCCCTCTCATTTGTGAGAAGTTTTTGATTGTGGAGACGCTCTTCCCTGTAAGCACAAGCCCATATAGTTAATTACGTTACCGTATTGCGATAACCACTTTCTTCTTCTCCAGCAGTTCACTTCGTATCGTGTGTTATTTTGTTTTTATGTAGTTTCCCGTGGATTGCGTGTGGAGACTAGTTTATGTCATCGCTCGTAAGGCGCGGATTAGTCCAAATCCGTATTTTCAAATTTAGGATGTTAAACTTAAGTTATATTTTTCCTTTGGCTCAAAAATATTTTGTTTGGTTTAAGGACCGTTAATCTAATTTAAGATTAAGATCAACTTAAACATAGGAGCATTTGGGCCAAATTTATTTTTAACTAAATCTACATTAGTCATATTTGAGACTAAGATCAACTTAGCAATATTTTAAGGATCCTTAAATTTTATTAAGGTCCAACAACAGAGCATTTGGGCTCAACTGCAGGAGACTTAGCCAATTTGGGTTTAGTCTTCTCAGTTTCTTTTTTTGTTCAAAAGTGCTAAGTACTTATTTGGGGTCTGTTTATTCAGCCCCCCTTTATGTAAAAGTGCTAAGCACTTGTTTGACGCTCTGGCGCTCACATGGGTATCATGTGAAGCCTTTAGTTATGAGCCCTGCCCAATCAGTGCTAAGCAGTTATATATAGTGCTAAGCACTTTTTTATATGGCGTCCACGTGAAGAGCACGTGTGGCGCTAGGCGCTGTCCGATTAGTGCTAAGCACTCAGCCGTTTTGGCTGTATATGAAGTGCTAAGCACTTTTTGTGTGTCGTCCACATGAGGAGCACATGAGACACTGGGCGCTGCCCAATCAGTGCTAAGCACTCATCCGTTTTGGCTGCATATGATGTGCTAAGCACTTTTTGTTCAGCGCTCACATGTATTTCACATGAGACGCTGGCCTTTTGCTTTGAGCGCCCGCATGTTTTTCACACGAGACGCTGGACACTGTTGGGAGGGCGCCCACGTGGGAAACACGTGGGGCGCTAAGCTCTTTTCTTTTCTTTTTTGACATTAAATCTCTGTTAATGCTAATTTTGGCCATTAGTGATGATCAAGATTTCCATTTTGATGATCTTGGATCGTTTTCTCTTCTTTGGAGAACTAAGTTCTTCTTTTCTTTTTATAAGAACTAAGTTCTTTATGTAGGGTTAAACCCTAATTTTTGGGGAATTAAATTCCCAGAACATATGTTCTTTTTTTACTTTTTTTAACCTAGTTCTTTTCTGAATCTTTGATTCTCAAGAACAAGATCTTCCCGATGAGAATTAAATTCTCAACTTGCAGAAGATTTGTCTTGTGAATATCTGATCTAGAGAAAGAATTAAGTTCATTGAGAAGGGTTAAACCCTTAGATAGGTAAAAGGAGATATTTTGATCTCTATGTTTTTTTTACTTAGGGTTTTGAGAAGGCAAGTCTTCTTCTTCACTGTTATTTTTAAAGCTTTCTGTATTTTTCAGTAGCTTATGGGGGGATTTCTCTATTTGAGACTTGAAGTCTCGGGTCCTTTATATAGTAGATGCAAATTGTTAATTAGTTTTGAGAAAATCTCTCATTAAGAGATTCCAATTGATTTAATTGGTCTCAAAATTGATTTGGGGAATTTTTCCCACCGTTGGATCTTTGATCCAAATGTTTCTGTTTTACAGAATATATTTTCTTGCTTTTAGCAAGATTGGGGAAATATTTTCCCATATACAGAATTTATTCTGTAAAACTGTGATTTTTAATCACCATTGGATTTTTAATCCAAGGAACCATTGGATTTTTAATCCAAGCTCTGTTTTACAGAGAGTAATCTTTTTTTTTGTTTATAAAGATTAAGGAAAAATATTCCTCAGAATAGAATTTAATTCTATTATTTGATGATATATCATCACCATTGGATTTTTGATTCAACGGCTCTATTTAATAGAGAGTATCCCAATTTTTAGGAAAATATCCCTATGTAGAATTTAATTCTACTTCATTTTAACTTGGGCGCCGGCGCTCACGTGTCATGCACATGGGCACCATTTAAGAATTTAATTCCAGGCGCTCATGTGCTTTGCACATTGGCGCCCACATAAGCTTCATATGCGGCACCAACATAGGATTTAAGCTTAAGGCGTTGGCGCTAGCACCCTTGTGAGGGGCACATGAGACGCTGCCTCAACAAAATTTTAATAGAGCTTAGCTCTTTTATTATGTTTAAATATTGGGGGAACAGATCCAACCACATAGCAGGAGAGATCCAAAGTCACTGCAACACTACAAGAAAATGATACATATTTCGTTGGGCATCACCCGACGGAATAATTATATTCTATCGTGTAGTGTCCGACGTAATAAAATACGAAGAAAAAAAATGCTATTTCGTCAGGCATTTATTACACCGGGTATGAGCCGACGAAATAAATTTGAAAAACCTAAGTATTTTTTCCCTGTTTTAATCTTATTCCGTCGGGTCTTAGCCGACGGAATAAGTTATATCGTCGGGTATAGCCCGACGAAATAAGCTACAGATAGAGAATAAAATAGAGCAGATTTTGGTCGTTTAGAGCAATCGATACATATTCAATTCAATATACCGATATACAAGATACCATAACTCAATTCGATTCATTTACTTATATACAAACAACCACAAACTCAATTCAATTCAATTTAATTTAATTACAAATTCATTCATATAATCGTAATTTATATCTTCTTAAAATGAAACTAAGGGTTATCAAAGTTATATTTGGTACTTTACAGGAGGATATGAGAAGACGCGTGCTCAAGAACCTACGGGGGTATGAGGAGATTATGCAATCTCCATCTTCACTAAACATATTTATCGTTTTCTCTCTCTCAGCAAAACTCATATTTCCTCGAGCTCACTATATCTCAAGCTCACTGGGTGCCGCCGCCGTCGGCCAGAGGATACTCAAGGAAATAGAGCAGGTGCTATAGTGTTATCAGTAGATAAGTATTAGTACAAAATATTTACGATAACTATATGATACCTATATTGAAAAGAAAGATTATCAATTAAACTTATATCCGGTACTATCCTTCCTTGAGAGATTAAACTCTGCATCATCATTCTCCTTGTCTCAATATCGATGCGGACTTCTACTATAGAAAATTTGATAGGATGCTAGGCTCGTGGCGGAAGCGTTCATTTTAAAAAATTTAGAGAGCAATAGCAACCCCAAAACAAGAAGCTAACCAAAAGACTAAACTTGAACTAAACTAGTAAACAAAAAGAAAGAGTTTGACGGGCTAAAACCTTTGTACCATGTTAGTCACCTCTCTTTGAACTCCAGCTAGTCTTCACGAACTCCGGAACAAGCTCGCTCAGTGATCTACTCGCCGAAGATAATCCACCTTAAGATCCCTTTATCACAAGATTAAGCCTCACTAGATCACATCATTTGTGATGCAACTCATTAATCAAACTTGCTAAGAATGATTAGTAAAGACGTAGGTGAATTTAGATCACTAAAATTCTTCTCTTTTCTTTTCTTTCCTCATTTTTGAAAAACTCAAGAGAGAGTCATGGAGATGAGAATGGCCAGGATATTTTTTTGATGAGATTAAAAGATTATCCAAACCTATCCTTTTAAGGAAAAACAAAAGTGAGTCATCAATTCTACACTCTACCAAAAATTGACTCATTCCTTTTTCCAAAAAATAAAGAAGGTAATCCTTTGATCTCATCTTCTTTCCTATGTAATTCTCATACAAACAACATATGTATTGACTAAATTTGTGTGTGCATCTCATACACACAACAATCATATATTAGATAACATGATACATATATTTATATCATATATAAATATATATAAACAGAAGAAATAAATTGAACATGATATTAGTTTAATATATATCTATATCATATATAAATATATATCTATATCATATATAAATATATATCTAATTACTAAATCAACACTTGATTTAATAATTCGATTATATCATATATGAACCGGCTAAAATCATTAAACACTCGATTAAAATGCGTGTGTCACATACATGTATTTAATCGAACTCTTGCATATATCCCTATACGTGCCCTACATCGTTTCTCCTGTGTTGGGAAACCTCTGTGTGGGACTTTAAATACTCGATAATACGCTGGCAATAAGTTATGATCATATCCATAACCCACAAGTACGTCAGCGGTACTAGCTGCACATAACGCCTACCCAGGTATTGATCGAAAGAAGGTCAACGAGTAAGCTCATCCGAACCTTGCAAAGTCTATCAGTGAAAATCACCATATAGTCTGGTCTCTTATTCTTTGAGTGTCACATACCGGGTCTGGAAGGTGGAAACTGTCAAACTACTAATAACCCGATAAGTCGTGTCGATCATGAACTCATAACCACCCGAGAAACTACTGATAACACTTATCAGTAAATTTCAATTGCCTTGGCCAAGGACTTATGGTTATAGTTGATCTGGCACAATATGATCTCGACTCCCAATATCGGGATAGAAGAAATCCCTTCGATCGTTCACTGCCTCCATGTGCTTCAGGACTGTACCCAACTAAAACCTATTTGCTCGACTCTCGAAAGTCTTGGTAGGGTAGTAATCAAAGTACAGTGGAAACACACACATGACAATATGATGATTTTAGGTCTACAGACTACCACATGTCATATGAGAACTGCTATCTGACGATAGGTATAATACCATTTAGGAGTTCTCAGGTGAGTCCGTCTAGTGAAACTCATTCATCTAATGAGCACCTAAATACAATCTTTGGTGTCAAACACCAATGGATATTGGATCACCCATCGCCTCGGTCGGAGTCATAAAACGTATACACTAGTCTAATCTAGAGTATCGATGCTCAATCTCAATACTCCCTCGATTAGGGAATTTTAAGGATGTGCTTATAGACTACCCAGACCCCACTAATATGATCCCTATCATAATCCTGGTAGCCAAGCAAAGATCCTATGGGCTTTATCATTATGTATAAGCGATACACGATAATGAGTAAAACGTATTCACCCTAATGATAAAGACAAACCAGATAGTATAATATATTCTCGAGTAAGATTGTTCTCTCGTATTGATCCTCCTTCAATCACAATAATTCCCTTGAGGGCACCTATATCTAACAGAATCTCCTTTGTGAACCCGAAACCAACGAGGGTCCAGGTGCGGAAGGAGAAGAGAAGACGGGTGCTCAAAAACCCATGGGAGTATGGGGAGACGAGCCTTCTGGATGGCATACTGGAGAGGATGGAGATGCAAATGGTGCCGCAGGGGGCACGGGCTCCTGAATGAATATCCCTTGGCATATGCGAGGAGGATGCAACTCCGGACAGTGATGGGCGTGATATACCATAGGTGAAATGCCTTGGCCATCAATGTGAACTCTCCGGTGCCAGTCCAGGTTGTGTCACTGAATGACATCCTCTTTGATCACATGAAGCTCATCAGAGTAGGATCTCGGCCGTGCTCCTTGACAAATGCAATTGCCTGCTACTCAATCTCGTTGCTCATCCGTTGCTGCAAGAAATTACAGTATGAACCATGTTACGTCAATTATTGAAAAAGAAATTAAGTAATTTAAATAACTACAAGAAATCTTGTAAGAGCATACTTACAAAATACTCAGTCGCCTTCTGTAAGCTGGGGCACCTGGAGTCGCGTGCAAACCCCATACGATAAAGATCCATGCGACTGGGCATTTCTCCAGTCCCTCTCACCTGCTATTTAGAACCTTATTATTTGATTTAGATCAAGTGTAGGAAGTTGACAAATTCAAAATATTTGATTTATTTTTACATAAGCAACTCTATATTGGGAGGAGCTCATCCCTCCGCCTAATCAATGATCAGTGTTACGACTCTGCGCCACTGATCCCAGCCCACTCCTAGCCTGCCATTTAGATATGATATAATATCTTATACTGACAAAGGATTAATGTCTAATGCTTTTACTGTTCTTGGCGATATATGTACCCTAAATTCATCCGAGCTGAAGTGATGAATCATGGCAGCCCAATACTCGTCCATCTAATTCACGGGCTTCGGTGTCGATTTATCCCCATCGGTGGTAGACCTCCTTCATTTCTTATGGACCGAGTGTTTATGATCATACCAACTCCCTGACATGTACATAAACAGTCGGCCCCGGACAACGTGTAGAGGTACGGGAGAGCTATCAATCCACCAGACTATGGAAAAGCGCGCTTATAAAGAAACATGAAAAATGTATTAGCATCAAGCATATATATGCAAAAGTAATAAACGGATGCTTAATTAAATAAGCTTATCAAAATCTCATCTAAGGGCGTTTGCTTCTTGGCCTCTAAAACTCTTAACTTCCAATCCATTGACACGTAACTGGAACCGTCTTTCACGCAATGCGATATGCGTTTCTCGTTGTTTCATATCGAGGCACATAATTTCTTTAGCTGTTTTGTCCCATCATTAGCAAAATCTCTAGTCGCCGACATACGCACCTTGATCTTAGGGCCGTCTTGATTGCGAACCCATATATCATTTAACTTTATGGGGGCCCCTTTTCTCAAGAACCCGTCTCACGGAACTGGAAGAACTGGATGCCACGTCCTCCTCGCTCTATCCACGAACACGTCCACGTCGTAAACTCATATCCTGAAAAAATAACTAATGTAACATACATATACAATAACAATTTCAAGAAACAGTTAAGCAAAATTACATAGATATAAATGAAATTAAATTTATTACAGTCAAGATATTCAATACATAATTTAAAATATGCATATCTAAAAGCCGCATGAATGTAAAGGAGACGAATAAGAAAAATGCGATAAACTGAAGTGTTAAGTGTTTAATTGTTTACAAGATTATGAATAGAACAGACATGTAAAATTTAGTAATCATCATCCTCGATAGCACCATTCTCATGTGTTAAATTTTGCTCGGAGTAATCGATGAATTGGTCCGGTTCACACGTTGTTCATTTTTGTCTACGGGCAGCTGATCTTGATGATCCGTCTTCTACAACAATCTCCAGATCGATGTCAACCCTTGAAAGGCTAACGTCATCGATATCTATAGTCAGGTCTTGTAATGGTGTGACTGGCATGCTTGGACAGATAATTTCAAGATTTTCATGAGGATTTCCCATGTTAAAATAGTCTCGCGGATTTGTTCTTATAGCGACAAGCCAGACAGCATCCCTAGAGTCTTCGACATGACAACACTGATGTGCTTGACTCGTTAATATATAAGGCTAATTCATGAACGCGAGTTTTGATGAATTTAGTAAAAGTAGCCCATTTTCTACTTTGTATCCTCATCTTTCTATCTTGATATCATACCACAGGCACTTGAATAGGACAACTCTGTGTGCACGATAACGTACATGTATAATATCTTGCAGCACATCGTAGTAGTCAAGATGTCCCATGGTTGGATTGAGATCTCTGAACGATGCGTAATCTCTTATGGTTGATGTTAAAAAAACACCATTGTTTTGGACCTTTCTACGTGCATCTCTATTTTGTGTATGAAATCTATATCCATTAACGACATAACAGTAAGACGCTTGTTTACCGCCGAAGATGAGGAACTGGTGCGATCCGGGATGGACCGTCTAGCCTGAACTTGGAGGCAGATGCATAAGTTGATATATCCACCTCTCCGAAAATGCTAAGTTGATTTATAGTGCCGTATATCGAAGGTTTAGATACATGCAACCGATGTAAGTGATTTCAGATTCCTTTTCACAAATGAAAGGTTTATTGATTATGGGAACGGATCTTTCTTATGGGCATAAGCCTTTATAGTTAATTAAGTTATCGCAAGCGATAACAACTTTCTACTTCTCCAAGCTTTTTTTTTTGCTTTGTGTGTGTTTTAGGTTTTGTTTATTTTGGATTGTATATGGTGACTAATTTTTTCTTCGCATGTAGGGCGCAGATTAGTCCAAAACCGTACTTCTATTTTCATAATTTGGGTCAAGTATTTGCTTGACCGGCCCACGTTGGTAGCTTGGTTTGCCAACGGGAGTGAACTCATGTAGCATTTCTCACATTTGTGAGGTCCATCAATTCAGATGAGAGCAGAAGCTCTGCCTAAGGATCGTTAGTCTCATTTGAGAATTAAAATCAAATAAGATGATTTGAGCATATAGGCTTGGTCTAGGGATACGTGGTCTCATTTGAATAATAGATCAATCCATGTTGCATGAGAATGTAGTTCTCAATTGCTCTTAAGATCAGAGAAGCTTAAGCTTCAATACTTAACTAATTTGGGCTAAGTATATGCTCTGGTCTTGGCGCTTGGCGCTTGGCGCCTGGGCCGCTCGGCAGCTTGCCCATGTACATTTCACGTGGCGCCCGGAGGAAACATTGGCACTTTTTCACGTGCATTTCATGTGGCGCTTGGTGGGATATTGGCGCTTAGCGCTTTGGCTCGGCTTGAACCGGCATAGCACAGCCCCAAAACAAAGCTTAAGCTTTGGCGCCCTCTTTGTGGGTCATCGTTGGCGCAGTCGATGTTGGCGCATCAATGTTGGGACAACAATTTTGATGTTAGTGCAACACTTGGGTTTTAAAGTTAAATCCATTTTCTATCACAGGAAGTTTAACCTTTCAAAGTCTATATTTTTGAAGCTTAACTTCTAAAAAATGATTTTTTTATTATTAAAAATCATCAAGATCAACTTTTCATGATCTTAGATTTTGTTTACGGTCCTTGGGTCTTAAACTTGGGTTTTACGATGATCTTGGTGATCATGTTTCTTTTGATAGGAGGAACACTTAAGTTTCCCCCATAGATCTTAAATTTTGAGATCAAACTCCTCCATAAGGGATTAAGTCCTTAACAAAGGGGAGATTTAACTCATGGATCTTTGATCTAGGTCAAGAATTTAAGTTCTTATAAAGATAAACTTTTTTAAGAGAGAAAATAGGCAAAAAGGAGAGTTTTCCCCATTATTTATCTAGGGTTTTGGAGACTGTAAGTCTCGATTGGATCTTGAAATTTGTAAAGGAAGATAAATATCATGGCAGAAGTTTAAGTCTCTATAATATTCACCTTATGGGGAGTATTATGTCTATAGAGATTAATATTCCCCTCTCCTATTTATAGAAGAGGAGTAAATCGGTCAAGTTGAGAGATTTTAAATTGATGTTTAGATCAACCGATGATGCTTAACCATCGTTTGATCATTGATCCAAAGAGATTTCTTGTTAACTAGAAAATATCTTTCTGTTTAAAGAAAGAAAGGGAAAATATTTTCCCAAAAATAGAGCTTAAACTCTATCTGAAGCGAGCGTTTCACAAAGGTAAGCGTTGGCGCCACGTGCATTGCACGTGGCAAAACGCAAGTATTTGGGCCAAGAAGCATTAGCGCTGCTTGCGCCAAGGGAGCTTTGGTGCTGCTTGTACCAACGCCAAGGTTTTGAGCTTAAGCTTCTGAGCCGGCAAAAATTTAGCCGTGAACAATGCTCAACTACTGGATCTGGTTTAGAGGCAAATATTTTTAGATCTTCTGTTATGTTGGTATCTACGGCTGTGTGAACCTAATAAAGCACAATAAGATTTCAAAAATATCATTTATCTAGTTTAAGGGTTGAGACATAAATTATAGTTAAATATATTTTAGTGTTAAACTTACAAATTGGTTAAAGCATATCACAAATTCTCAATTTTGAGCATTATCGATATGCCTCAGTAGCGATTAACCCTTCGGTATTCTGTACTGAGCTCTCCATAATCTAAGTATGAAACAATGTAGTTAGTTAATTTCATATTTATGTCTTGAGAAAAGTATCAAGAAATATACATACTCTTGAAATACGTCGACCTCGTCAGAGTTAAATAATACATATCTATGTATTGTGTCAAGCTCCTCACTACGAAGTGCGACATATTTCACGGCACCTATTATGTTCTCGCCTCTACGGAAAACGGATATTACTCCTTGTCCCTCGTTACCCATGACGTCCTCGTTACGGCGCGGCCTATTGAATGCAATCTCATTCCCATCAAGGTACATTGAACAAAAATTCATGCATTCCTCGGCGAGAAACCCTTTGACAATCGATCCCTCGGGTCTAGCTTTATTATAGATATATCGTTTTATCTTAAACATAAACCTGTGGATATTATTTTGGTAAGTTTAATTGATGATATAGTAAATATTATTCAAAAGTTAAAGTTAACTATTATATACGTAACCATTGCTTACCTCTCGAATGGATACATGCACCGAAAATTTACGGGTCCACCTAAACGTGCCTCTCTTGAAAGATGAGCCGTGAGATGTAACATGATTATGAAAAGTGTAAGCGGAAATAACATCTCTAATCTACAGAGAATAATAGGAATTTTGTTCTCCAGATTTCTAAAATCATCTGCCCTATATTTCTTAGGGCTTAAATCTCGGAAGCAATGACAAAAATCCTTCACAACCGAGACAACATCCTTATCCTTTAACGCCCTAATTGCAATGGGTAGTAATTGTTGCATGATCAAGTGGCAGTCATGACTTTTAAAGCGAGAAAGTTTTTTTAATGTTTTATGTCCACACTTAGAGAGATTCGATGAGTAACCGTCAGGAACCCTTACTTACTCAAAAACTCTGAAAAAAGCACCCTTCTCGCTAGCAGACATTGTGTATTTCGCTGTAGGAATTGACCATCTACCGTTCCCCACTTCTCGTGGATGCAATTCAGGACACAAACTCTATTGCTAGAACCACTGTCGAACCACAAGTGTGTCATTAGATTTGGATTTTACATTCAATAAGGTGTTAAGGAGTACCTCGCATACATTCTTCTCAATGTGCATGAAGTCTAAGTTATGACGCAGATTGAGATCGTGCCAATATACTAACTCGTTGAAAATAGGATTCTTCCTTCAGTGACTGCCGGCAACCTATGAAATTGTAATGACCCTAAAATTCCTATACCTTCGTATTATCTTTCTTTATTAAAATATATTTTTCCTTTGGAATCTGGTATATATTTAATACTTGTTAAATATATGGATGAATCGGCTTGTAGCCCATTGGTTAAGTCTTTATACTACTGTTCTATAGTCCGTGTATTCAAATCCTTGTAGCCCAATTCTTTTATTTTATTTTATTTTCTTATAACGTTTTCGAGTCCCGGAAATTTCACGAGCGATGCACGAAGTTACAAAACATTATAAAGAAAATAAATTATGTTTTTGAACCGACAATGTCAACCCAAGCCTAAAGTGCGAGGCTCGAGCCCATTGCTCAAGTTAGACCCGCCCCAGGTGGCCAAGACCATGTCTTGGGTGGCCAAGTAGGGGCCAGTCTTGCTCATCTCATGAGCACGAGTTCTATTAGGTTTGAGACGATTTGTTTCATATTCCAAACTACCGAATTCATTCTCTGTACCCTTAAGCCGGCTCAAGCATATTTGAGCTGTCTCAAAACATGCCTAGAAATTTATTTTTATTCTCTGTTCTCATATAACGGCTCATGAAGATTTTAAGCCGTCTCATGCACTCTCTCGGTCCTAAAACATCCAAGACACCCATTTGACGAGTTCATGGGACTCGTAACTATTCTTCTCTTCTCCAAAACCATCCAACTAACTCAGAAAACATCACAACCCTTTAATTCCCCATTAAATTCCCTTTTAATGGCCTTTAATCTCTTTAATCTCTCATTTTATTAAAATTTCTTTCTCCCTCAATTCTTAGCTGTTCCCAACACTTTTCCTTCCTAAAATTCCAATCCCAATTCCTCTCAAGTATTTTGGAAAGACAAATCACCGTATGAGATCAAGGTTTCTGCTCAAGCCCTGAATCGAGTCCTTTTTCCTTTAGAAATGGTGAGCCGGCTGTTAGAACGACTCACACCATGAGTAAGTTCCTATCCCTTCCTCTCTCAATCTTTCCCTTCATCTCTTCTACTCTCTCTCTCCCCCTTGTCTTGTCCCCTCCATAAAAATCATTGTTCCTGTCTCGTAATCCCCAATTAAATAATTTTGTAAATGCGTAGAACTAGTTATATTCGTCTTGCCAAACATAGTTGTGCTTCTTAATTAAAACACCATGATCACTTATTTTTTTCCATGCCTAATGATAACCCCAACATGCCTTAAACCTAGTTAACACTAACTAGCGACGTTACGATTTGAACATAAAACCAATACCACATCTCATACGTTTTAAATATATACAATACCTTAAACCTAATCGTCTGAAAGAACAGGCCTAGAGCCGGCTCAAAAGAACATGAGCTGTCTCATACCCACAGAGAGGAAAACCCACCTTTGGACATGTTGTGAGCCATCTCAAGTTTGTACTTGAGCGGTCTCAAGTCATGATCGAGCCGACTCAACCTTACAGTGAGCCGTCCTTTAACCCAGAGAGAAAAACATGACATTATAGTGATTGTTGAGCCGTCTCAATTTCTGGTCGACCCGGCTCAATAACTTTTTGAGCCGTCTTATGCCACCAAAGAACAAAATCATAATTGAAGAAGACTTGTGAGCCGACTCATGAATACTTGAGTCGTCTCAAACTGATACGAAACCTGACATGGAATATTATATGATAATTTAATCCATACACATAAGTCATATTGCCTAAATATGTTAATTGACATATAATATGATATAATACGGATATATTAATTGTTTGATCATGCTACTCTTGACCCTTCTAGTTTTATGATATGGTTCATGCAACCATATTATTGCTAATTTTTGCCAGAATATCATAAATACCTCATCTCATTCTTGCGAACATGTGTACTTTATTCCTAATCTCCAAGTTGTTATATCCACATGTTTTACATGAATAAACATATCACATGCTAAACTTGACTTGATTTAACTCGAACCATAAATACAACTTGACACGAATACTTGAATATCATATGAATACTTGAATTTGACATGAATACAAGCAATTGACATGAACTCAACTTGACATCGAACTTGTACACTCTCTCTTGTATTCATGAATTTGATCAAGATTTGTTACATTAACTGTAGATTAAAATACACGGGGTATTGGGGTTGTTTGAGTTGTGAGTTCGATATAATCTCAGGAGTCCTATACGAACGGCATGAATACTAACACATGAATACTAACGACATGAATACTAACATATGAACACTCTTGAGGGCCCGTGATTCCTTGCCCTTGGATTATAGACTTAGGATCGAGAATACTCTTGAGATTGGTTGACACTCATACTTAAACTTACCTTAGTTAGTCTAACCTTGTAGAGACCTTTTTGGATACATTGACATTCACTTCATATTCACCATATACCCTTATTACATGATTTTTTTGACCAATACATGCTATACTGTATTGCCATGTTTAAGCATCATCTAGTTGCCATGTTCATTACCATATTTGTTCACATGTTCATGATTTCCATTAATGTTATACCATATATCGTCTTATACCTATTTATATATTCCACACCTCTTTTGGGGACTTACCGAGCGCAAGTTCGCTAACGGGCATTCCACCCTATTTCTTTCTTTTCTTAGAATGTTCGTTAGGTGGCGTAAGGACAAATGAGGTGGAACTGACGGGAGAGGTGTACAACCAGCTTTCATCACAAGAAGACTTTTAGTTCATTCTAGCTATATTGTATTTGTTTCAGACCTTGTGTCAATGTTGAACTCTATGGAATTTTCGAATGTAATAGCTAGTCATTGGATTTTCACTCTATTGTTTATTCTTGTTATATTTTATATTGCTTATAAATGCTAAGTGTATTTGTTTTGAGAAAGAACCTTCTCAGGATAAATACGTCGTGGGCCTCGTCATGTAACCGTTGCCATTCTTTTCGGAAGCAGGGTGTGACAAGAATTGTATACTCTGTTGTCCTCCTGAAAAAAAACATTACTGAAACCTTGTGGTCTTCTACAACTTCAAACCCGTCGGCTCAGGTGGGGCAAGCCTACGCTCTTGTTTACCATTGAACTTACTACAATTACGACGATATGGATGGTTTATATCCAACCATCAACGGTGACATATGTAACACTTGATCTTTCGCGTACCTAGTTTAGGATCACATACGGTTTCCTCTAGATATACTGAGAAAGCTTTGTAACCTTTAGTGCTCCATCCAGATAACATAGCATATACTTAAAAATCTTTGAATGTCCATAAGAGTGCCTCACGAAGTGTAAATGTCTCCTTTTTTATGGGTATCGTATACCTATATACTTGGCTCGCACAACTCCTTCAGCTCCTCAATCAACGACCTCAAGTATGCATCGATGTTATTTGAAGGAGAACTACTTTCAGGGATCAACAATGGAGTCTCTGTGTAAGAATGCTTATATCCATCTATGGAGGTAGATTATAAACAATAAGAGTAACTGGCCATATATTGTGATTTGCACCGTGGCTGAACGACTCTATGCCATCTGCAGATAAATCAAACCTCACATTACGGGCATCCACAGCAAAATCTTCATACAGGGCATCAAAGCATGTCACACCCCGCTTCCCAAGAGACGGTAACGGAACGTGACAAGGCCCACGACGTATTTATTTCGAGAAGGTCATTTTCCACAATAAATACGTTAAGCATATATAAGCAATATAACATCAAAACACGAATTAACAAGAGAATTAAAATCTCAACAACAACTTTATATAAATTCAACATTTCTACATGGTTTTGAATACATGATAACTTAAAAGAAAAGTTCAATGAATATGCCTAAATAAGTGGCATACTTGAACAACAAAAATCTGAAGAAACTAATAGTCAGTCTATGCTTCAAGCGTAATCCTCCTCGCTCAGCTCGATCTCCTCGATTCCTTGATCACCTGACGAAAATTCCCAAGAAACAACGAGAAAGGAATGTCGTCAACGAACTAGCGCTCGGTAAATCTTAAAAAAGGATATGAGTACATGTGCTAAAGAAATGCGTATAAATAGAACATGAAATCTAATGTAACAGTGGCCAAGTAAAGGTATTAATTAGACCTAAGCATGTTTATGTATAACCATGGTTGCTTTATTCTAATGTGATTGTTTGTAATTTGATAAGGAAGGCATGCGTTACGAGAGTGGTCCGTCAAATCCACAAACCCACAATACGTAGAAGTACAAGGCCCTGTCAAATCCATGGGACAACGTCACACGATATTCAAGTTAGGTGATTTCTAGTTAACTCTCGTGCACGACATACTTTCTTTACCAAATTACCCCTTATCCCCCACGTATTTTAATTTATAGATTTAGTTCAAAATCTTTCCTGAAATCCATGAAGACAAAGAGAGTACAATTCAAGTTCAAGTCGAGTTTGAGTATTCAAGTCAAATTCAAGTGTTCAAACCAAGTCGTATTCATGGTTCGGGTCAAGTCAAGTCTAGAGTGTACTAGGTTAAATCAAGTGATTCAAGCATGTGGTTCATGACATATGACCAGTATGAAAGCAAAAGTGATTCAGGCTACAAGCCGCGTCTAAAAACCAATTTCTTATATTTTGAGACGGTGCGAAATGACTGTGTTTAAAATAGCCAGGCAAGTAAATCACTTATTATCTCCGGCTTCCCGAGACTCAAGAGAGAATATGTCACTTAAACCATCAGTTTTTTAAATACTAGTCTTAGAAATTCTAAGGTATTTATGTGAAAAGATTGCATTTTGAAACTTTATGGCATTTATATAAAATAAGCCATTATATTTTCAAGAGGTTTTATGTAAAATATTATAATTTAAAATCTCGAGAATGTTTTGTTAAGAATATAATATAGAATATCGAAGTGTTTTGATAAAAATATTCTTTTGGTAAATTAGGGTATTTTAGTGAAAACCCTAACTTTATAATATTATATTTTAGTAAACATTAACTTTTCTAGAGTTTAGGGTATTTTTGTAAAAACTTTAATTTGAAACTTTGCTTTCTGTAAAACTAATTGTAATGATAGGTACTAACCAATTTAGGATAATATATCGTCTATTTTTTTATTTTAATATAGACTTTTTTATTTTTTTAAAACTGTATTTTGTTTCTTTTCGAGACCGAGCTCCGTGAAGAGCAATAGGTCTCACTCTACTAGACCTAAGACGTGCGATAATCCGCACCATCCACAACAGGGTTCTCCTTACGAGAATTGTAGATGCGAAATTGCAAAGGAAGGATTAAAGTTAAGGGTATTTTAACGTAAATCTAAACTTTAAGTAATAATACAACCATTATATGAGTGTGTTATAATTTAAAAGTGTGTGTGCGTATGGGATAGGTCGTTACCCCGTGAGATATCACTGAAAAATATATATAACAATATCTAAAAAAAATTGTATTAAAATATGTAGGGTAGAAGTTTCATGAACTAATAGTTAAAAGCCCTTCTTGGAAAGAATATTATTTGTAGAATTAATGTTATAGCTTTATGTTTTATGAGGTGATTTGTAGTAACTTTATTAGATGCGAAGTCAAGATATCACAAATTCCAATTGGTGAGTTTTATTTCGTGAAAGTTGATACGATGAATTAAGAGACTAAAGATGCAAAAGATTTCCTTTAAGCATGGAAGTTTATTTACATAGCTTGATTCAGTGTCATAGCAAGAAATGGATTTAAAGGGAATAAGAAAGAGAGGGAGAGGAGACTTACTCGAGGTGTGAATTGGTATAACAACCAATTCACTGTTTGCTAGGAACTAGGTTCTCAATTTGCAAGGGACTAAGGTATGTTGATCGAAGCTTCGATTTCAGAATCTTGGGCAATTCTTCAAGGGATTTTTAGAATGGTTTTCTAATTATTTTCAGAGGGGAAGAACATGGAAATAGGCTAGGGTATTTATAGGAGAAATATAATTAATATGGTGTATAGATTGTGTTAAATGGGGCATTGAAAATTAATTTTAATGGGAAAATAAAGAGTGGCGGTTCTCTGTGTTAAATTGGAGGTTTTGGAGTGAAGAAATAAACTGGTAGGATATCCTACCAGTTTATTTCTTCACTCCAAAACTGATAACTTCAAACCAGAACAGAAATACAGCCTTTAATGAGATACAAAGGCATTGGAAATTTGGGGTCGTTACAAAGCGTTTTCACTCCTCAACATTAGCTGGACGCCGCAAGACTCCGTCCTTAGTGCAACCATTTGCATGTCATGACATACATTCAACAGTTTTGGATGATAGAAATAATTGCTGAAGTCTTTGCCTGATTAAGAGATATCGCAAAACCTTTGTCGGAATCCGTCTATGAGTATCGAGTGTAAATTCATCTTCAATGTTATCCTTTCGAGGGACGATCTACATAGATAAGCTGCAAGTTTTACATTTCTATAACTTTTTATCCTCCTCTGTCCAGTATAATATGCAATCGTTCGGACACGAGTCGATTTTCTCATAACTAAACCTATATCCTTCAAGATCTTCTTCGTCTTTGTAAAATTTTTCGGTAAAATCGTTTTAGGGTAAGTCTCCTTTTTCACCTCAAGATACTGATCAAAAGACTTGTTAGTCCAATTATCCTGGCATTTGAGATGAAACATTTTGATTATCCAATGAAACATAGAAATGTGTGCGTCTTTGGTAAGGGATATATTCGCATCATCCAAATACTTCATATATTTCACTGATTCTGCATCACGGAGTTACAGATATCTTCCACTCCGACATTAGGTTCGGGAACAATGTCAGGATTAGGACCATGACAATTCGGAGCACGTCTAGCATATTATTCAAACTCGTGTCCCTAAAACGCGTACAAGGAGGATCATTTTTTCTAATCTAACGAATTGTAGGCATATCGACTATCTGTGCCACTTTTCCAGGTACGTTCATTTTGTATATCCAAGCAAAATCTTATTCTTCAGTAGACGGTCGTACACTATATCTCGAAAGAGATCGTAACCGTTATGACACTTTTTACAGGGACACGAAATCAATTATTCAGGGGATCGGACCCTCAATGCAAATTTTAAAAAATCTTCGACGCCGGCCTTGGATTCATCACTAAATTTGGACATTTTCGTCAAACTCCTATCCATTACTCTTTGATTTATGACATCATGTATTACAGCATATCAAGTTCAGGTTTCGACATCAACAATCTTAAGTTTCTGAAATCTTAAAACCGAGTTAAAACTCGTCAAGCTAATCCGGATTCATTCACGATCACTCCATCATCATCACCACCACTAATACCATCACCAAAATCCAACTCAATTGTCACTTCATCACTAACATCATCTTCATCCCCAAATTCAACCCAACTCACCCAAAATCAAAATTCCTTCACAAAACCCCAAGTTTCGATCCCAATCAATTCTTGCCAATCCTATGCAACTAAAACTACCCTACACAACCCAACTCAACCATAAAAAAACAAGTATTGTATGCAAAATTGAGATAAATCGTAAAATTTTGAAGTTAGGGAAAAATTGGGGGAACTTACCTAAACCGATGAAATCCGGCGATGATCGACGATCCTTGCATGACCAAATGTTGCTGCATATTGAGATAGTGTGAGTGAGTGAGAAAGAGACAGTGAAGAGGGAGAGGTGGCGATGGCCATTGACGAGTGAGAGTGTCACGACCCGAAAATGCACGTGACCGATATAAGGATCACATGAAGTCCCATGGATCCCACCGTAACCCAAGTAAGTCTAAATCAGGATCAAAACCTATAATTGAAAGTATTGAATATGTTTATAAATAAAAGACAATAACAATTTGGAAAATAGAGGTGAAGTTTTAGAAAAAAGGTTTATAAAATGCAAGTAAAGTTTGTTTAATAAAACATTAGAAAACATTTTCGTCGTTTAAAAATCCAGCAGCACCTCCTTTGTAATTTTTTTTATAAATAAAACTATGTACAATGATAAAATATAATAAAGTATCCTCACACGGGAGCAAGCTCGGCGGCCATACGGCGGAGACACAATCCATGCAATAATATACGACGCCCAAGATGAAGAATAACAAGCGGAAAACCATAAAACTATAAATAAATAATATCAAGTCGGCTCCACACGAGTTAGACACCCAAGAGAATAAACGTCTAAGTCTTGACTCAATCTAAGTCAAACGAATATATAAGTGGTAGATAGAGTTATACTAGATACAAAAGAAAACATGTACAAGTAGAGGTTACGATATACTTCATAACCTATCTAGCAAAATGCGATAACACCCCGAAAGAAAAGAAGTGTGTCGACGAAGCTGCTACTGATCCAAGGGGTTAGTCCTGCAAGAAGCTATATCACAATAGGGTTGAATTGCTAACTCAAGAGTTGAAAGATATCACAAGGTAGAAATCGTATGCATTGACGAACTACCTACTAGTCATAAGGTATAATACTAATATGATATGTGATAACATATATATATATCATAAAATAAAGGTAAGTGTATCATAGCAAATCACACACAATGGAAATGCATCATCTATAAAATTATCATCATCAAATCCGTGTCAATCATAGACACTCGAAATCCCAAAAATCATGAGGCACTATTGTTTACCGCCGAAAATGGGTAAGATGAGTTGGGTTAGAACGTGGAAGAAGATGCATAGGTTTGATCCATCCACCTCTCCGAAGATACTAAGTCGATTTATAACGCCGTATATCAGAGGTTTGGATGAATACGACAAATGCAGCTGACTTTCATATTCTCTCTCGGGATGAGAGGTTTATTGATTGTGAAGACGCATTTTTCCTACAAGGGCAAGCCCGTGCAGTTAATTACGTTGTCCCGAACGACAACAACTTTCTGCAATCCAGGTTACTTCTTCATGTGTCATGTTTTATTTTATTTTGGGCTGCCCTTGGATTGTATAGGAAACTAATTTATATCGTCGCCCGTAGAGCGCGGATTAGTCCAAATCCATATGTATTTTAAATTTGGGTCAAGCATTTGCTTGACGGGGTCCACGTTAGTGTTTTGATTTGCCAGCTGAGGTGAACTTAGGCCTCATTTCTCACACTTGTGAGGTACATAGATTCACATGCTTGCATAAGCCTTATCTAAGGATCATTAGTCTTATTAGAGACTAAGATCAACTTAGATATTTTTGAGCATATGGGCTCAATTGATTTTAAGATTAATGAAGCTTAAGCTTCAGGACTTAGCCGATTTGGGGCTAAGAATTGGCTCTGTTTGACACCACAACATACTTGGTGCATATAAGCTTGGCACATGGTTCACGGCTCGAATATCGTCTTACAGCTTAGGCGCATACCCACGTGCATATCATGGGGAGCATGGTAGAACATCGGTTTGGTGCGGCTCGAGCGCACGTGCATATCATATGGCAATGGCGCGGCCTATCTTTCTTGGCGTTTGGTACATGCACGTGTATTTCACGTAGTGCGGCCCAATCGTAAAGCTTAAGCTCTGGCGCAACTTTCTTGCAAGCGCACGGCCTTGGCGCATTCTCACATGTATATCATATGGTGCGGCTAGGGTTTTAGAAATTAATCTCTGTCTTCATCAAAGAAGATTAACCTTCCAAAGAAAAGAATTGAATTTTATGAAGCTTAAGCTTCTGTTTAATGGTTTTTGGCCATTAACATCAACAAGATCAGATTTTTATGATCTTAGGTTTTGGTTTGGTCACTATATATATCTTTGGCGACAAAGCTTAGGTTTTGCGAAGCTTAAACTTCAGTTTGAGCGAGAGCTTGATGATTATATGTTTCTTAATGGAGGAAGACTTAAGTTTTCCTCCAAATCTCAGATCTTGATATCGAAAATCTCTCAATGAGAGCTTAAGTTCTCGATAAGAAGAAGATTTGACTCAAGAATTTTAAATCCAAAGAAAGAACTTAAGATATTGTTGAAGCTTAATCTTCATTTTAATGAAGATTAATCTCTTTACCTAAGATTTTCGAGGAAGGAGAAGAACTTGCAGAATCTTAAGTCTCTTTTCTTCACTTTATGGGTGGTCTTCTCTATTTTAGTTTAATCTCCCCAAAATTTTTAATCAGGTTGAGAGAATATCTCATTGAGAGATCTTCAATTGATCTTATGATCAACAGATGGTGCTTAAGAACTGTTGGATCATTGATCCAAAAGGTTTTCTTATTAACAAAAAAATATCTTTTTGTTTAAGAAAGATAGGGGAAATAATTTCCCATATAGAGCTTAAGCTCTGATTGAAGCATGCTCTTCAACTAACCATGCGGCTTGTGCCACGTGCTTTGCACGTGGTGCGCATGCGCAGCCCAGCTTGACGCTATTACCTCAGCGTTCTTTTTACCTTAGTGATGCTTAAGTTTCGAATGCCAAATTTTGGCGGGAACAGCTATCTCTCAGATTAGCCCTCCTTTCTTTTCTCATTATATAACCCCGGCCGGTATCCTGCGGATATCCTCCGTGTTCCATCAGGTGTCCATATCGGTCTCTCCCCTTACTTCGATATCCGGATACCCTCAAATCAATCCACCGTGTATCTGTATCGGTCTCTCCACCTACCTTGATACCGGATAACACAAAAACAAAAATACATAGAAAACTCATAGTGTATGTATCCGTATCGGTCTCTCCCCCTACCACGATATCCGGATAACACCAAACCAAAAATATATAGAAAAACTCATGGTAGACGCATCATCATCAATTCAAGAGTAAACCGCAATTTGAAAACATAAACAATTTTTATTAAAATAGTACCACGCGGTTCTCAAATCTCACGGAAAATATCAAGTTCATAAGAACAACAATGCGTAATTCGTCTTTACAGCGGTGGAAAAAAATACATCGAGTATATAGAGCAATGGTATACGCATAACAAAACATGATAAGCAGCGGTTGATACTAGCATGGATATAATTACAACGTGAATAAACATGGCAAGTTCTACAAGTGTCATAGAAGTACTAATGATGTGTATGTATATCATGCGAGTCTGTGATTGTGCTACATGACAATCATTAATAGTTGTGCTAGTGTTTTACCAAGTGTGTTCATACAAGCATAGCAAGAGAAATATGGAACATGGCATTTTAAACTAAATATACGAAGCTAATAAGAACGAGTAGTATAAATGTAACGCAACTAATAAAATGATCATAGCGCGAATGGATAACAATTAATGTAAACATAGAATAACTAATAAAATGATCATAGCGCGAACGGATAACGATCAATGTAAATGCAGCATGAACGAACGTTGTAAATAGATAAATACTTATGAATAATACAGTTATAGTTTAAAATAGAACAAAACGTTGTTTGGAAATAAGGAGGCTGCGGTGTTTTTAAAATAGATATTTGGATTTAAAATAGGAAACAAATCGTTAGTTTTAAAATGAGTATAACCTTAGCATTTTCATAATCCCCTAATCGGGATAAATAGCAAGACTCCACGAGTCAATAATAAAACGCCGTATTCGGCTAACCATCACTACTTCATCCAGTACGGAATCTCACATCGTACGATGACAACCAATATTTAATAATAGTTAGTACGAACCTCTGGTCTGCGTACGTACATACATAGTTCAAATAGTATGGACATCTATTCGCATACACACACATAACATTAATCATAATCTATTTATAAGGCATACGAGTTACTAATTATAGACTAAGTATATGGGTTGTGTATATAAGTGATCTAACATGGCATTATAGACTAAGTATATGAGTTACGATTTATACTAAATAATAAGTGTTCACAAGAATTGGTTTTGGGGGTGCTATACGCCATCCACCCGACTTCCCATGTGTCATGACCCGAAAGTACGGAACGTGACTGGCACTTAAATTACGAAACGTCTAAAGGCGTAACGCAATCTAAGTAAACCAAAGCCCAGAAATCTAAACCATTTAAAGCAATAGAGTGAAGGAAAACTTATTTAAAGAAAGAGATTTAAACCAAATAAGTCGCATTAAACATTTTTAAAACATTACAATATTTCCCAAAAATTTCGGCAGAGTCTCCTTTGTAAATACGGGCCCCAAACGGGTACAACACATGAAAATACATATATAATGAATAAAGGCATCCCCAAGCGGGAGCTAGCTCTTCGCCAATGGCGGAATCAAAACCACATGCAATATATATCATCAAGTATGAAGATAAGCATATAAAAGCATGAAAGTAAGAAAAAAACTCGTCGACTCAAATGAGCATCGACACCAGAAATAGAATACATACAAATCTCACAAGCTCACCAGCTAAGTCCAATGTACGAAGGGTATATGGAGTATAATAGATACAAATAAAATACACGGTGAGAGCAAAAGAAAATCCTCCAAAACCCACCTATGAGCAAGCTGCAAGCTGAAGCAAATGAAGCTAAATAGAAGGTATACCCGCCGCTACTGTGCTGACGGGTCAAACCTGCAAGATATTGTAGCGCAACGGGGGTGAGTTGCTAACTCTTGAGTAGCAAGTAATATCTAATAAGGCTATCGTAAATATGCATGCAAACACGTCACAGCCTACATATACCGATATGATGTAATGCACTAGTATGTGTGCAACATGAATGCATAATCACATGAAACCTGAATATGTTTGGTACGAGAAAATCTGTATTCTTATCTTAGAAAAACTTTTGTGAAATAACTGAAGTATCATCAATGAAATCAACTGAAATTCCGTGTCAAGCATCGACAATAAATATGTATATCTCAATGCCTCAATACCTCAATGTCACAACATCTCAATGTCACAATAACTCAATGTCTCAATATCTCAATATCTTAATATCTCGGGCTCCATCAGTCCGGATTGGCCCATATCATCAATCTCACGACTACGGTCGGTATCCTCCGTGCCACAAATAATCGGTAGGTAGTACTCACCTGCCGGGCTCATCGTCATCCCCACGAAAACTATCTCACCCCGGGGTACCATACCGGGTCCACCATGTACCCGCAAACGATGCATCCCCCTACTCGAATCGGGTATATGATACAACTCAAGAACCGAGAAAACTCATAGTGGACACCACACATATCATATCACGAGAAAACCACAATTTCTATTTATAAAGCGATAACAGGTTTATAAAATTCTTGCGGTTTTCCCAAAAATCCAGAAATCCCATCAATACTGAAATCCTCGAGAAGAATCATAATATATAAACATGCCGGTGACGATGGAAATCTATAATACGGTAAAAGAATGTCACTGGCTAAAGGCTGGATCCTTTTTTCACTGACGAGCTCTTCCTTTTCGAAGGCAAAGTGACGAAGGCCAGATTTCTTTAATTGGGTATATACCATGCGAAATATGGTCAAGCTATGCATGAATCATGATGCAGTGAGGTATGCATATATAACTAACAATCCTACATAACCATTTAGCGAAATGAACATACAATTATAAGTGTATTGACCATATATGATGCAAATGCATTGTTACCGATTTTAAACAAGTTCTATAGTGTTCGTGACATAGCAATTACCAAAAGCGTGTGTGTTCGCATGAATAGTGCATATGCTGTATGAACCAATGGTAATGGTGCAAGTGTCCTATGATGATGTCATATATATATATATATATATATATATATATATATATATATATATATATATATATATATATATGATGCAATGCAATGAGATGCATAACTAGGAAACTACGCATATAATGCAAGCACTACAAGTAATACTAAACCATCGGGCGCCTCACGCCATCCAGACGATCCCCCCATAGATGTGTATATCTACTCACCGGGACGCCTTGGCTAATCTGATCCGATCTCAGCCATGTCTTTTCCATGCCACATCCGATGCATCTGCACCCGATTTTAGGATCGCACACAACCAATTAAGAGGATAAATAAATGATAGTCGCGGAACAAACGACATAAGTCAATCACGCGCACTAACTAGACACGCACACACTTGGTGCACAGAACGCGCTCGCGACAACGCCGCAAACTACAACTAGGATCGCTATACGTGAAAATCCCCAAACCTAAAACTCAATCGTAAAAATCTCGCAATCACAACACATTAATTATTATAGGAATTAGGTTGTAGGTCATCAAAATATCAAACTAAATTGAAATCTATTTATCCAAAAACCTAGTAAGCATCACTTACCATTTTAGTTCAAATCTAATTGTTTTAACAAATCTAGTGGCTACAATATTCATTTAATAGCTTAATTAAGCCACACAAACCTTTACTAAAATTTTATCTCACCCATTTACACACTAATTATAAACCTAGTTTGCAAAAAGTATACTATTAATACAAATTAAAAGTAACAATTAGCAATTTAACAACTAGACTAAATTTTTCATGTCTTAAGATGTTAAACTACACATTGCAACCTTAATGGTGTGATAAAAATCCTAACTTGAATTCAAACCCTTCTGTTGAAAATTTAATCTTGAAATTAAAATCATAATTAAACACCTAATAAGCTAAATTAAAGTAATTAACCAACAATCAAACCATAGGTTTAGGATTATACCTCAACAAGTTTGAGATCAAACTTACAAACTTAGCCTCCAAAATTGCTTCTTGCTCCAAGATCCATGCTAGATTTGAGCAAAGAATAATGGATAAAGGTTAAATGAGAATTAGTGTGACTTTGTGTTAATTTTTTAGTCAAAAATGAAGAATTTTGAAGTGAAAAGGAGGTGGGGAAAATTTGGGAATGCAAGAGGGAGGCTCGACCAAGACATGGGGGAAGAAAGAGAGAGAGAAAAGTGTGTGGGTGAGTGTAGAAACTTCTCTAATTAATACATCTTTTAACTCATTTAATAATTCATTTTCTATTAATTTTTTGATGTGAGAATTTATGAAGAGGGGGGCTGCCACTACTTGGCTCGGCCAAGTGAGGTGAGGGAAGTGCGTGTGTGAGAGAGAGAATTTTCCAAGTCAAGAAAACCCCTTCAAAACTCATTAATGCATCATACATCAATCTTTTCTATTTTATTTTATTTTTCAATTAACTTTTCCCCCTAGAGTTCTCTAAAACTATGGAGACCATTTGAGAGAGAGAGAGCATGTTAAAATCTTGGTATTAATTGGTCATGGTTTACTAAAATATAATTAACCCATTCCAATTTGTGATTTACACTAATTTAATGTATAAATGAAAGCTTATAATAATATTTAAAATAATTAATTAAGGAAAAATATTTAAGTAAACTACAATTTATAAATGACTAAATAAATATCAAATACTAGCAATTTCATAGTTAAAATAGGTGTATTTAAGTCTATATTGAAAAATAATTATAGTTACGTTTTACGGTAAATACGAGTTATATTTACCGATTTCCGGAAGATTCGCCTAAAGGATTATTTATTTATTTATTTTTAAAACGTTACAATCTTCCCCCTTTAAAAAAATTCGGTCCCCGAACTAAAATCTAACTACGCGTTCCCTAGAAGAGATGGGAATATTTCTCCCGCATCTCGACCTCGGCTTCCTACGTGACCTCTTCGTCGCTCGGGCCACGCCAAAGAACCAATACGGTCAGTATGACCTCGAACCTCGGTTTCTTCACCTGCCGATCTATAATGACTATCGGCTGCTCGGTGAGAGAAAGATTGCGCTCCTGCTGGATCGTCTAATGGTGTATCGCGTGAGAGGGGTTAGGAAGGTACTTGCGGCGCATTGATATATGAAACACGGGATGAACAATCTGGAAAACTAGGTGGAAGAGCCACGCGATAAACAACTGTGCCGATACACTCGAGAATCTCGAAATAACCCATACATCTGGAACTAAGTTTCCCTTCCTCCTAAATCTCAACATGCCCTTCATCAGAGAAACCTTCAAGAAAACATGATCGCCAAAGGCGTTATCAGCATTAAACTTCTGCCTGCTCTAGGCCGCTCTTATCCTATTCTGAATCAACAGAATCTTTTCGGTCGTGTCCCGTACAATATATGGCCCCAAGATACTGCTCTTACTGAGCTCTATCCAACAAACGGCGATTGACATCTCTTCCCATAAAATGCCTCAAAGGGTGCCATCTGAATCTCTTCCTGGAAGCTGTTTATTATGGGGAAACTTTATCAAGGGCAAGTGGTGATCCTAACTATCATAAAATCTAGAACGCAAACTCAAAGCATATCCTTAAGAGCCTGAATGGTCTTCTCTGATTGACCGTCGGTTTGCGGAGAGAAAACTGTACTGAAACTAAATGGGTGTCCAAAGCCTCCTGAAGTTTCTGCCATAGTCGGCTGGTAAACTGGGCGCCTCTGTCGGACTTAAAACAAGTCGGAACTCCATGTAGTCACACAATCTCATCAGCATATGTCTGAGCATACTGAACGAATCCGAAAGTGGTCTTGACTGGCAGAAAATGAGCTGCCTTCCGTCAATCATTCTATGATCACTCAAATAGAGCCATACTCTCGACTGGTCCTAGGTAGACCCACAATAAATTCCATAGAAATCTGCTCTTATTTCTACTCCGGAATGGGCAAAGGTTGTAACTCTCCAGCTGGCCTTGACTTGCCGACAAGTCAACATCCCGAAACAAAATCTGTGACATATCTCTTCATCCCTTCACACCAGTAAACTTCTCTCAAATCATAATACATCTTGGTGGAAACTGGATGAGCACTATATACTGACTGATGTGCCTCCTCTAAGATCGTGCATCTCAATCCCTCGGAATCTAGCACACATAGTCGAGTCCTAATTCATAGTATTCCCTGATCGTCAATCATGAACTCTGAATCCCTGCCCTGTCGAACCTGCTCCAAGATCTCTGATAAACGAACGTCATCGGACTATGCCTCATGGATATGATCAAATAACCGTGAATGTGCACGAACACGGACGAGTTGTCCCCCGGTCGACGTAAACCCGAACCGTACTCGGCTGTCACATAGAGTCTGCTAATCTACCATCGACAATCTCTGAACTATTCTAAAACAAGAAAAGCTACACCCGGGCCTCCGACTCAAAGCATCTGCCACAACATTCGCCTTGCCCAGACGATAAAGAATCTCGCGGCCATAATCTTTCACTAGCTCCATCCATCTGTGCTATCTCAAATTCAGATCTTGCTGCTGAAAGAATGTACTTTAAACTCTTGTGGTCCGTGAATATCTGGCACGACTCGCCGTATAAGTAGTGTCTCCAAATCTTAAGTGTAAAAACCACCGCAGCCATTTCGAAGTCATGCGTGGAATAATTCTGTACGAAATATCAATAGTATCCGTCCAAACCCAAAATGCTGCGAACCTCCGTCACTGATACAGGTCTGGGCCAATGCTGAATGGCCTCGATCTCATTCGGTTCCATACATATACTATCTCTCTTAACTACGTGACCTAAGGAGTCAACACCATCCAACCAGAAAACACACTTAGATAAATTAGCGAATAGTTGGCGCTCCCTCAAGGTCTGTAACGAAATCCTCAATTACTGCCCAGGCTCCTATCGGTTCCAAAAGTATACTAAAATGTCATCAACGAGCACGATAAAAACTGATCAAGAAACGGCCTGAATATGTGGTTCATCAAGTCCATAAATGTTGCTGGGGCATTGGTGTGCCCGAACGACATCACCAAGAACTCATAATGCCCGCAACGCGTGCGAAAAGCAGTCTTCGGAATATCATCCTCTCGGTCCCGCAACTAATGGTAGCCTAATCGTAAGTCAATCTTCGAGAAATGTCCCGCACCCTAGAACTAATCAAATAAATTGTCGATGCGAGGTAGGGGATATCTATTCCGAACAGTAACTCGATTCAACTGATGATCATCGATGCACTAACACAACTACCGTCTTTCTTCTTAACGAACAGAACATGAGCTCCCCAAAGTGATGCACTCGGACGAACAAGCCCTTATCCAACCAATCTTGCAACTGATCCTTCAGTTCATTAAGCTCCGCCGGGTCCATCCGATATGGAGGTATAGAAAAAGGCTCCGTGCCAGGAATCAAGTCAAAGTAGAACCCAATATCGCGCTCTGGCGATAAACCAATCAACTTGTCAAGAAAGACATCTTGAAATTCCCTCATAATCGGGACCTGGTCCAACAGGACCTATGCGGCACTTAACATCACAAACATAGGCCAAGAATCCCTTAGATCCTTTCCTCAAGAGCTGACTAGCGCGAAGTGAAGAAATCAAACTGGGAAAGGCGACGCTACGGTCTCCCCGAAAACAAATAAGAACTGGCTCACCCGAAAAACTAAATTTGACTGTCCTCTTACGGCCATCTACTAATGCATAACACGTGGCTAACCAATCCATGCTCAGAAGAACTTCGAGAAGCAAAAGATTCTCCTACGGAGGAAATCACAACAAGCGGCTGATTTAGTAAGGACTACAATCGGCTAGACTTCGATACAAAGTATGTGGATACCATTTCAAACGACACCAGAAGGAAATACGTATCAGAAGAAAACACCGAACGAATAACTGTCACAACGGTGTCTATCTAACTGCCTTGAGCTGACATACCGGTACAAATCCGCTTTGGTTCAGAAACGACCGAAGTCTCAGAAATGCGCTCCTCCAACAGTAAGGTTATGTTCATAGCAGCGGCGTAAGTGTCAAAATGCTGGGCACCAATAGCAAGAAATAACTACATGTCCAATCCCCATACAAACATCTTTATCCGTTTCTCTTTAGTGTTCACCAGGTAAGGAGCATATCGGACCGCTAAGTAAACTGGATATCATACTCAGACACTGTCATCCCTGACGTCTTGCGCAAAGACTCGAAACTACGAGCTCGGACATCTCGAACGCTCACCTTAAGGAAACGAGCAAGAAATATAGCTATGATATCATCCCAAGTCATAGGAAGTAGATCTGCAGCTCGGCCTCTCTCAACTGAATCTCACCATGTCTGAGCAAGGCCTCTCTAGACGAAAACTCGCAAGCTCAATCCATATCTCGTCAGAACATCTCCTCCTAGCCATCCTGTCAAGGATTGTCTACGGATCTTTCACTGCATCTGTGCCTGTAAAAACTAGAGGCTTCAGCCTCAAAAACTCCTGTAAGGATACGGAAATAATCTCGGTAACAATAGAAACAGCTGCCTGAGTAGCAGGTACAATCACAGTCCCTGAAATAGGAGGGACATCATCGGCTCTCGGAGCTCGGCTAACCTTAACTAACAATCCAACCATCTGTCACATGTCCTGAATACTCGACTCTAGCCTAGCCATCCATCCTGGAAAAGGCGGACCACTCTGTTCCTGAGGGGTAGGCGTACCACCCTGGTCGGTCCTCGCCTCAAACGAACCTGCTCTAAACTCATCTCTGGCGGCAGCACTCTGGCCCTCGTAGTCTCCGGCGGCATAGTGGCTGGAATGAGAAACGGTATTGATAGGAACATTGCGATTGAATCAAAGGATTTCCGGGATCAAGGAAGGTAGTACAACAAATATATATATCCTAAGGTCACTTAGGCGGAGTGCCGTATTGTAAGTATTCCGCGGAACATACACACGCTACATCACTCTGCTTAACTCACCTACTCCATCTAGCAAGGGTCATCCTACACTCAGAAAGGTAAAACCTAACGCTCTGATACCAACTTTGTCACGACCCGAAGGTACGGAACGTGACTGGCACTTAAATTACGAAATGTCTAAAGGCGTAACACAATCTAAGTAAGCCAAAGCCCAGAAATCTAAACCATTTAAAGCAATAGAGTGAAGAAAAACTTATTTAAAGAAAGCGATTTAAACCAAATAAGTCGCATTAAACATTTTTAAAACATTACAACATTTCCCAAAAATTTCGGCAGAGGCTCCTTTATAAATACGGACCCCAAACAGGTACAACACATGAAAGTACATATATAATGAATAAAGGTATCCCCAAGCGGGAGCTAGCTCTTCACTAATGGTGGAATCACAACCACATGCAATTATATCATCAAGTATGAAGATAAGCATATAAAAGCATGAAAGTAAGAAAATAACTCGTCGGCTCAACTGAGCATCGACACCAGAAATAGAATACATACAAATCTCACAAGCTCCCATCTAAGTCCAATGTACGAAGGGTAGATGGAGTATACTAGATACAAATAAAATACACGGTGGGAGCAAAAGAAAATCCTCTAAAACCCACCTATGAGCAATCTGTAAGCCGAAGCAAACGAAGCGAAATAGAAGGTACACCCGCCGCTACTGTGCTGACGGGTCAGACCTGCAAGATACTGTGGCACAACGGAGCTGAGTTGCCAACTCGTGAGTAGCAAGTAACATCTAATAAGGCTATTGTAAGCATGCGCCGAACGCTTCACAACCTATATATACCGATATGATGCAATGCACTAGTATGTGTGCAACATGAATGCATAATCACATAAAACCTGAATATGTTTGGTACGAGAAAATCTGTATTCTTATCTTAGAAAAAATTTTGTGAAATAACTAAAGTATCATCAATGAAATCAACTAAAATTCCATGTCAAGCATCGACAATAAATATGTATATCTCAATGCCTCAATACCTCAATGTCTCGACATCTCAATGTCACAATATCTCAATGTCTCAATATCTCAATATCTCGGGCTCTGTCAGTCCGGATCGGCCCATATCATCAATCTCACGACTACGATCGGTGTCCTCCGGATATCCGCCGCGCCACAAATAACCGGTAGGTAGTGCTCCCCTGCCGGGCTCATCGTCATCCCCACGAAAACTATCTCACCCCAGGATACCATACCGGGTCCACCATGTACCTGCAGACGGTGCATCCCCCTCCTTGAATCGGGTATATGATATAGCTCAAGAACCGAGAAAACACATGGTGGACACCACACACATCATATCACGAGAAAACCGCAATTTCTACTTTTAAAACGATAACATGTTTATAAAATTCTTGTGGTTTTCTCAAAAATCCAGAAATCCCATCAATACTGAAATCCTCAAGAAGAATCACAATATATAAACATGCCGGTGATGATGGAAATCTATAATACGGTAGTATATACCATGCAAAATACGGCCAAGCTATGCATGAATCATGATACAGTGAGGTATGCATATAACTAACAATCCTACATAACCATTTAGTGAAATGAACATAAAATTATAAGTGTATTGATCATATATGATGCAAATGCACCGTTATCGATTTTAAACAAGTTCTATAGTGTTCGTGACATAACAATTACCAAAGGCGTGTGTGTTCGCATGAATAGTGCACGTGCTGCATGAACCAATGGTAATGGTGCAAGTGTCCAATGATGGGGGGGTGTGTGTGTATTGTTAGTTATATGTATGCCCTAGAGGCCATTACTGTACATAGGATGTATATTGTAGTGGATGCTGGGTCATATATAGGGAGGACTTTCTTGCTCGACATGATAGTATGCTATCTGGTTGACCTTTACCTTAAGGTGTACACTGATTGTCTCTCTGTTACATGTTGGTAAAGCCCTTAGGATGTGTACTTGACTACCTGGACTATGATGCGGATCATACTAGTGGGGACATGGTGTTAGTTGTATGTATGCCCTAGAGGCCAGTATTGTACAGATGATGTATATTATATTGGATGCTTGGACATATATAGAGATGACTTTCTTGCTCGATATGATTGTATGCTATTTGGTTGCTCTTTATCTTAACATGTACACTTGTCTCTTTATACTGTCTTATAGTTACATGTTGGTAAAGCCCTTAGGATATGTACTTGACTACCTGGACTATGATGCAGATCATACTAGTAGGGACATGGTAGTCCATAAGTACATCCTTCAAGGTCCCTAGTCGTGGGTGTATCGAGACAGGGCATCGATATACCAGTGTAGACTAGCGTATACGCTTCTCGACCCATGAGATGGGCGATGGATGATCCCATATCCATTGGTGTTTGACATCAGAGATGGTGTACGGGTGCTCAGTAGAGACTGGGTACACTGGACGGACTCGCCGAGAACTCCCAGATGGTATTATACCTCACGTCAGATGGCAGTTCTCAGGTGACACTTGTACAGGTTAGTCTGGAGACCCGAGATCGTCATAGAGTCTTGTGTGATTCCCACTGTGCTTTGATCTCCACCTTACCACGTCCATGAGGGCATGCAAAACGGTGGTCTTTGGGTACAGTCCCGAGTCACATGGAGGCAATGAGCGATAGGAGGGGTTTCGTCTCTCCCGGTATTGGGAGTTGATGTTGCGCCGTGCTCGATTGGCCGTAGCAGGGAAGTCCCTGGCCAGGGCTGATCAGAGATTTGCTAGTAAGTGTTACCAGTAGTTTCTCGACCCGTTATGAGCCTCACATCGGCACGACTTATCGGGTTATTGGGGTCTGACGTTTACCACCCCTAGACTTGATATGCGACATATCAGACGAAGAGACCGGACTGTACGGTAAGTGTTACTGGTCGGATTCGCAGGAGTGTGAGCGGGCTAGCTCGTCGATCTTCTGATCGCTCAATACCCGGGTGGCCGTTACGTTTAGCAGACCGCTTGCGGCTTGTGGGTGCTTGATATGATCATCATCTGCTACCGGCGTATTGACGAGTCTTTAGAGTCCTACACAGAGGTTTCCTGGTTCAAGCGAAACGAAATAGGAGCGCATATGAGATATGTGCAGGACCGAGAATAATGCGTGTATGTGATACCGCATTTCATTCTCGCGATATATGTTTCGATTGGTTATATTCGATATGACCTAGTTATCGAATCATTGATTCGATAAATCGATACATTGGATTCTAGTCGGTTATGTACGACATGACCGGATCATTGAATCAAATGTTGATTTAATGATTTAATGCATAATTATATATTTGATATATTGCATTGCATTAACTAGTATTGGTTCACTTTAAATGGATTTTCTCACTTGATGTACATGTTGTATATGTGATATACTTTTGTGCACATCTTTGTATCATGTTTGATGATGCTTGCTCATTAGGTTAAGTGTGAAGTACTAAACCATGGTTAAGAGATGATTAGGATTTTGCCTTTTTATTTATTTATTTGTTTATTTATTTGAAAAAGGTTATGATAAGAATGGTGGCTTTTTTGTTTTAAGTTGAAGCTTCATGAAGCTTTGACTTTTGTAACCATCCTTATCTTCATGCTTAACCCTAACCCTCTCAAGTGACCATGGTTTATTCTCTACACTTAACCTAGGTTAGAACATGATAAGTATTTGATTTTATTATTCTTTTTCACAATACTTATCATATTCTTTCTTCTTCATCTCCTTCTTCTTCAAGAGAGAAAACAAGATGCCATCAATGGCAACTTGAGCATAAGTGAGTGAAATCCAATTCTAAGGTGAACCCATCTCCTATTTCTTCACCCTCTACCTCTTACCAAGTTGTTTTGGGTGTTTTCTTCACAAGTTTCACAACTTTGTGAAGTCGGAGCTTGAGCTTGTGCAACCTCGACGTAGATCGTCTTTGACACGAAGCCGACGACCTATTCCGCTCGTTTTCCCGATGAAGCCGACGAATGAGTCTAGGATTCGAAAAGGACAGCGAGAGGATCACTACGTGGAGCTAAGGAAGTGGATATCCGGATCTACAAAGGTTGTAGCTTCCGACCTTTAGTTAATTTGTTAACTAGAATCGTATTTCGCCTAGAAATCTAGTCTACGATCCGTGTTAGGGTTTCTCGGCACCAATAATTTTTGAAATTGGCATGGTTGATGCCTTGTGAGACTTCATTAGGATGCCTAGGAACCCTACAGTGGTATCAGAGCCTAGCTAGAGCCTTAGGCGAAGTCTAGACGCGATTTGAAGCCCGAACGAACCCGAAACCCTAAACTTAACATGCTCTCTGTACATTTTCTAAAATCTGGGATTTTTCAAGATTAAAAATGCCTAAAAAATTCAGCAGGAATATCTAAGAATTATGGTGAAACACGAGCTCATGAAGCTTCTATACAGCCGCGGAAACGCGGCAGAAGCATGGCTTCTGCCGCGCTTCCGCCGCCAACTGTTCACATTACCCAATTTGTGTTGCACAGTAATTCATCATTTCTGCAGCTGAGTTTTATGGGTATTTTTAATAATTATTCAAGAGTTGGATTTTCTGGGGTGTTTTAGAGCTTCGGTGTTTCGATCGGGGTATCAAATTTCGTCTTTGTGTTTTTTCCGGATAATTTATAGAATATGTTAAAAAGTTCGACCGGATATAAATACCCAACTTTTCCCCTGTCGGGAAATTTCCAAGTGTTGGATTTTTCCGTAGTTTAATGACGTTCTAAGTAGTGCAAGTAACGCGATGGACCCTCTAGAAGACAACAAACCTTAACTCGATTATGTGACCGTCTTGAACTGCCCTTTGAACCTTCGGGTTTGGGGCAGTACGGCGTGCCACATGTGAGGCGTTGGCTTGACCCTTCTACGGCTGGACCGTTGGTACTAAGGCACGAACTGAATGTTGTTAGACTTATTTCATGTGTTGAGCTGTATCGGGAAAACTTGGGTATTCGACTGTTCGATCGGAAAGTTTAACATTTTCTGTTTATCTGGAATGTGATACAATAATTGGAATTCACAAACAGTTATGAGATAACTGAATGAATGTTATAAATCTAGCAATTTAGTCCCATATGATATTGAAAAGAGTTTTCGATAATGAGACTAAAATGCGGGATTTATATCTGTTAGGCATGCGATGTCTAAAGAAGTTGCGGATTCCAATTGTTGTAGTTTTACACTTTCTTTTCTGTGACCGTAAGTGTAATATGTGATATCGCCGGTTTCGTTGCTATACGTCAACGACAATTGGGGTATGCATACTTACTTACGTTGATGACATGTGATGTTATGTGTTGCTGGATATGTTATATTGAATCGTCGTGTTCGAATAGCCGGGGTTTTTTATGTGAGATGAGTGTTTTTCATTTTCATTCATGTAAAAACTTGTATGTAATATTCTTTTATTTGGGGCACTTCCAGGTAGCGGAAGTTGTCATCTTTTGTATATTATTTACTTTTCCGCATTAGGATAGACCCAAGGAGGGGAGCACAAGTAACCGGGTTCTGGGGTCCAGTGGGAGACCAACTCGAGGAGTCGAGTCCGGGTCTCCTAACCCTAGAATTGGCAGGGTTGCTTGCCGCTCTCGTAGGGGTCTAGGGGTGTGGGATTGGCTATTCATCACGACCGTGGAATCCGTGTTTTATACTGGCTCGTATTGAAAACACGGACGTCCTAGTATATCCAATGTTTCATATGTTTCTTCTGCTGCGATATCTGTGATGTGATCATGTGATGTTCTGTGATGGATATAGTATATAGTATATATGATATATTATATAGACGTTACTTATGTTTTACACCCGTGCTAGCCCTGCCCTGCTCTGTCGTTAGTTACCTAACCTAACGGTGCACGAGGGGACATCGAGGCGAATGCGGATGGCATAAGTGTACGTCATATCTATCTGTGATGTTTAGGTATTTAAATGATGGGACTTCATTAATGTGATTAATGAAAGAAAAGAAACCTAAGATGTTGTGAAATCAGATTTTAAACAAAACAGGTAGCTACAGTTCTTGCTTTGCATAGCGGTATATGTGATATACCCTGCACCTTATTCGATGAGGAAAGGACCGAGATCCCTTCACCGGGAGTGACTCCTTTGGCAATAACTGGCAGATGCTACACACTCGGTTTGGCTTTGATTGCTTTTAAGAGTTTTTGCTTTGCACAGTGATATATATGATATATCCCGCACCTCATTCGACGAGGAAAGGGCCGACGATCCCTTCACCGGGAGTGACCCCTTTAGCAAAACTAGAAAAGCCTCAAAATCATTCCATTTTAAAACTTCATTTGATTCTACAACGATATCAAGTTCATTACGCAATAGGTTTTCAGAAAAACCTGACGTAGCCCTCCGTCATTTCAGATAAGTACGAGTTAGTATTCATGCTATGTTTGTTGACTATGTTAAGGCGTAGTGTGCGGTAGCTAATTAGTGCTTATCTGTATAAGCATATGATGCGATTGGATTAGGGTAGTCGTGCGACTTTGTTGACTATGTTAAGGGTCGTGCGAGTGGGTTTAATTCAATCGGGAAATGACGGTTTGAACTTGACTAGCACTTATGATTTGTTGACTATGTTAAGGTCATATAGCTGCTAGGGGCAAAAGATTATCGGGAATTTCAAGTGTTGAAATTTGCAATGAGATTGCATACTTTCTATGAGATAGTTGGATCCCGATACCCACTGCGAGTAAGAGTTACTCCTGGGAGAGTTTTACACATTGCAATTAGCCGATCAAGTAGGTGTCTAGAAAGGTGTCAACGGGGTTACGCCTCTGGGAAAACGAGGTTTACAGTAATTAGGTTCGTGCGAAAGCACGGGGGACCTCCCTCAAAGTACCGACACTGGCCTGGCTGAAAGATTGGCGAACTTGTAGTGTGTAATTAATCCCGGCTAGTCTTTCCTTTTAGGGTTTGAAGGAAGATTTGATAAAAACAGTGGGAGCCATCCTGATTAGATAAGATAATAACCAATCTGATCTTGCACGAGCATACGCTAAAGTGTTTTCTTCTCTCTCTCTCCAGGTAGCGACCATTTCATGCCCTAATGAAGATAATAATATGGATGTATTGACCGAACCCGCATGTTATACTGTGCTGGGGAACGTTGGTTCCGTTCTTTCTTATAAGAGTTATAGGAATGAACAGGATATAGGGGAATACCAGGATTCCCATGCCACCCGAATGAAGAAAGTACATGTTGATGCATTTTCTTCGGGTGTGTTCGTTACAGAGAACTGTTTCTCCATTTGCTCTACGTCCTGGGTATTGGATACCGGGTCAGGATCCCATATATGTAATCAGTTACATGGGCTTAGGAAAGGTAGAGAACTTGGAGAAGGTGATAAAGACATTAGAGTTGGAAATGGTGCAATTGTTGCAGCTAAGACTGTCGGGGAATATCACCTTGTATTACCAACTGGTAACACATTGGTTCTGAACGAATGCTATTACATGCCGAACCTGATATGCAACATTATATCGGTTTCTTTGCTAAGTAAAGAAGGATATAATTTTGTATTACAGGACAATGTTATGAACATTTTTCATAACCAAAAGTTGGTTGGATCAGGCACGTTGTGCAATGGCATTTATGTTCTAAACCAATCAACAGTTCTGAGTATAACAAACACACACAAGAGGAAGAGTTCAGAACTGAACGATTCTTTCTTGTGGCATTGTAGACTAGGTCACATCAATGCGACACGACTGGCTAAGTTGCATAAAGATGGATATTTGAAACCTTTCGAATTTTCATCTTATGACACTTGCCAGTCATGTCTTAAAGGCAAGATGACCAAAACTCCGTTTACGGGACACGGAGAAAGAGTTACCGAACTCTTGGGACTGATACATAGTGATGTATGTGGTCCCATGTCTACACATGCCAGGGATGGTTCTTCGTACTTCATTACATTCACTGACGATCTCTCTAGATTCGGATATGTGTTCCTGATGAAACACAAATCAGAAGCTTTTGAGAGATTTAGAGAATATAAACAAGAAGTTGAGAACCAAACCGGAAAAAGTATTAAAATCCTGCGATCTGATCGAGGAGGTGAATACTTGAGCAATGAATTCCTGGACTTCCTAAAAGAGAATGGGATTCTCTCTCAGCTGACTCCTCCATATACACCACAGCACAACGGTGTATCTGAACGGAGGAACCGCACCCTATTAGATATGGTGCGCTCTATGATGAGCACAGCTGAGTTACCTATTTCCTTCTGGGGATATGCGCTGGAGACAGCAGCATACCTATTGAATCAAGTTCCATCTAAATCTGTACCTACCACACCATATGAGATATGGAGTGGGAAGAGACCATATTTTAAACGAGTTAAAATATGGGGTTGTCCGGCCTATGTCAAAAGACAAAATCCAGACAAACTCGAGGCACGGTCAGTTCTTTGCAAGTTTGTGGGATATCCTAAGAATTCCCAAGGATATTTTTTCTACCATGCTGAAGAACAAAAAGTGTTTGTTTCTCAATATGCCACCTTTTTAGAAAAGGAATTTCTTGAAAAAGAAATTAGTGGCAAAGTGGTAGAGCTGGAAGAGGTTCCAGATACACAAACAGTAACTGAAGATTTAGTGGAACCAGAGGATTCAGTAGCTCCCAATGAACCTTAGCCTCTCCGCCGATCTAGTAGGGTTCCTTACCAACCTGAGAGATACTACGGTTTTCTCATGGATGGTGGAAGCGAGGATTGCATCATGGAGGATGATGACCCAACTAGCTTCGAGCAGGCCATCACGAGTGGGGACTCAGTGAAATGGCTGGATGCTATGCGGTCTGAGATGGAATCCATGTACACCAACAAAGTATGGACTTTGGAAGTTGCTCCTGAAGGGGTAAAACCCATTGGGAGCAAGTGGATCTTCAAGAAGAAACTTGGTGTAGATGGGAAAGTGGAGACTTTCAAAGCTAGACTTGTTGCAAAAGGTTTTCGTCAAAGACCAGGTATGGACTATGACGAAACCTTTTCTCCAGTGGCTATGCTTAAATCCATCCGGATCATGCTTGCCATCGCTGCATATCATGATTACGAAATCTGGCAAATGGATGTTAAGACCGCCTTTCTAAATGGTGATTTAGAAGAGTGCGTGTACATGACTCAGCCAGAGGGCTTCGTAGATAGTGGGAGCAGCGGGAAGGTGTGCAAGCTGCTTAAATCCATTTATGGATTAAAGCAAGCATCGCGGAGTTGGAACATCTGCTTTGACGTCGTTATCAAAGAGTTTGATTTCGTCAAAAATCCAGATGAACCTTGTATCTACAAGAAGGTGGCAGAGAGTAAGGTTGTCTTCCTCGTATTGTACGTGGACGACATACTCTTGATAGGAAATGATATTCCTATGTTGCAATCGGTCAAGCTCTTCTTATCACAAAGATTCTCAATGAAAGATCTTGGTGATGCCTCCTGCATATTGGGAATTCGGATCTATAGAGATAGATCCAAACGGATTTTGGGATTGTCCCAATCCAGGTACATTGACACCATACTAAAGAGGTTTAGTATGGAAGAGTCCAAGCGTGGGAACTTGCACACGATCTCTGGAGTCACTCTCTCCAAAGAGATGTCTCCCAAGACTGATTTGGAGAGAGCTCGCATGCAAGGGATACCCTATGCTTCGGCAGTAGGCTCTATCATGTATGCGATGCTATGTACCAGACCCGATGTAGCATACTCACTAAGTATAGTGAGCAGGTATCAAGCTGATCCTGGAGAGAGTCACTGGACAGCTGTGAAGAGCATTCTCAAGTACTTGCGAAGGACTAGAGATATGTTCTTGGTGTATGGTAACAGAGATCTCCAAGTGGAGTCCTTTACCGATTCGAGCTTCCAGAGTGATAAGGACGACTCTAAGTCGCAGTCGGGCTTTGTCTTTACCCTTTACGGAGGGGCGGTTAGCTGGAAGAGTTCCAAGCAGGAAACCGTGGCAGACTCGACGATGGAGGCTGAATACATCGCTGCCAACGATGCTGCTAAAGAAGCTGTCTGGATCAAGAAGTTCATTACTGAACTTGGAGTGGTTCCATCCATTGAGCATCCAATACCTTTGTATTGCGATAACAATGGAGCGGTGGCTTTGGCCAAGGAACCCAGGTCCCATCAGCGGTCCAGGCATATTCTGAGGCGGTATCACCTGATCCGGGAGATAGTTGATCGCCGGGAGATCGAGGTCAGGAGAGTTGACACGAAGGACAACACGGCGGATCCACTCACGAAGGCCATTCCCCAGATACAGTTTGAGAGACTCTTCGGGATGCTCGGTATGCGATACTACAGCAGCTGGCCCTAGTGCAAGTGGGAGATTGTTAGTTGTATGTATGCCCTAGAGGCCAGTATTGTACAGATGATGTATATTATATTGGATGCTTGGACATATATAGAGATGACTTTCTTGCTCGATATGATAGTATGCTATCTGGTTGCTCTTTATCTTAACATGTACACTTGTCTCTTTATACTGTCTTATAGTTACATGTTGGTAAAGCCCTTAGGATATGTACTTGACTACCTGGACTATGATGCAGATCATACTAGTGGGGACATGGTAGTCCATAAGTACATCCTTCAAGGTCCCTAGTCGTGGGTGTATCGAGACGGGGCATCGATATACCAGTGTAGACTAGCGTATACGCTTCTCGACCCATGAGATGGGCGATGGATGATCCTATATCCATTGGTGTTTGACATCAGAGATGGTGTACGGGTGCTCAGTGGAGACTGGGTACACTGGACGGACTCGCCGAGAACTCCCAGATGGTATTATACCTCACGTCAGATGGCAGTTCTCAGGTGACACTTGTACAGGTTAGTCTGGAGACCCGAGATCGTCATAGAGTCTTGTGTGATTCCCACTGTGCTTTGATCTCCACCTTACCACATCCATGAGGGCGTGCAAAACGGTGGTCTTTGGGTACAGTCCCGAGTCACATGGAGGCAATGAGCGATAGGAGGGGTTTCGTCTCTCCCGGTATTGGGAGTTGATGTTGCGCCGTGCTCGATTGGCCGTAGCAGGGAAGTCCCTGGCCAGGGCTGATCAGAGATTTGCTGGTAAGTGTTACCAGTAGTTTCTCGACCCGTTATGAGCCTCACATCGGCACGACTTATCGGGTTATTGGGGTCTGACGTTTACCACCCCTAGACTTGATATGCGACATATCAGACGAAGAGACCGAACTGTACGGTAAGTGTTACTGGTCGGATTCGCAGGAGTGTGAGCAGGCTAGCTCGTCGATCTTCTGATCGCTCAATACCCGGGTGGCCGTTACGTTTAGCAGACCGCTTGCGGCTTGTGGGTGCTTGATATGATCATCATCTGCTACCGGCGTATTGACGAGTCTTTAGAGTCCTACACAGAGGTTTCCTGGTTCAAGCGAAATGAAATAGGAGCGCATATGAGATATGTGCAGGACCGAGAATAATGCGTGTATGTGATACCGCATTTCATTCTCGCGATATATGTTTCGATTGGTTATATTCGATATGACCTAGTTATCGAATCATTGATTCGATAAATCGATACATTGGATTCTAGTCAGTTATGTGCGACATGACCGGATCATTGAATCAAATGTTGATTTAATGATTTAATGCATAATTATATATTTGATATATTGCATTGCATTAACTAGTATTGGTTCACTTTAAATGGATTTTCTCACTTGATGTACATGTTGTATATGTGATATACTTTTGTGCACATCTTTGTATCATGTTTGATGATGCTTGCTCATTAGGTTAAGTGTGAAGTATTAAACCATGGTTAAGAGATGATTAGGGTTTTTCCTTTTTATTTATTTATTTTTTTATTTATTTGAAAAAGGTTATGATAAGAATGGTGGCTTTTTTTGTTTTAAGTTGAAGCTTCATGAAGCTTTGACTTTTGTAACCATCCTTATCTTCATGCTTAACCCTAACCCTCTCAAGTGACCATGGTTTATTCTCTACACTTAACCTAGGTTAAAACATGATAAGTATTTAATTTTATTATTCTTTTTCACAATACTTATCATATTCTTTCTTCTTCATCTCCTTCTTCTTCAAGAGAGAAAACAAGATGCCATCAATGGCAACTTGAGCATAAGTGAGTGAAATCCAATTCTAAAGTGAACCCATCTCCTATTTCTTCACCCTCTACCTCTTGCCAAGTTGTTTTGGGTGTTTTCTTCACAAGTTTCACAACTTTGTGAAGTCGGAGCTTGAGCTTGTGCAACCTCGACGTAGATCGTCTTTGACACGAAGCCGACGACCTATTCCGCTCGTTTTCCCGATGAAGCCGACGAATGAGTCTAGGATTCGAAAAGGACAGCGAGAGGATCACTACGTGGAGCTAAGGAAGTGGATATCCGGATCTACAAAGGTTGTAGCTTCCGACCTTTAGTTAATTTGTTAACTAGAATCGTATTTCGCCTAGAAATCTAGTCTACGATCCGTGTTAGGGTTTCTCGGCACCAATAATTTTTGAAATTGGCATGGTTGATGCCTTGTGAGACTTCATTAGGATGCCTAGGAACCCTACACATGGTAGTCCATAAGTACATCCTTCAAAGTCCCTAGTCGTGGGTGTATCGAGACGGGGCATCGATATACCAGAGTAGACTAGCGTATACCTTCTCGACCCATACAGATGGGCGATGGATGATCCCATATCCATCGGTGTTTGACATCATAGATGATATACGGGTGCTCAGTAGAGACTGGGTACACTGGACGGACTCGCCGAGAACTCCCAGATGGTATTATACCTCACGTCAGATGGCAGTTCTCTGGTGACACTGGTACAGAGTAGTCTGTTGACCCGAGATCGTCATAGAGTCTTGTGTGGTTCCCACTGTGCTTTGATTTCCATCTTACCACGTCCAAGAGGGCGTGCAAAATGTTGGTTTTTGGGTACAGTCCCGAGTCACATGGAGGCAATGAGCGATAGAAGGGGATTCGTCTCTCCCGGTATAGGGGGTTGATGTTGCGCTGTGTTCGATTGGCTATAACAGGAAATCCCTGGCCAGGGTTGCTGAGATTTACTGGTAAGTGTTACCAGTAGTTTCTCGAATTGTTATAGACCTCATATCGACACGACTTATCGAGCTATTGGGGTCTGACGTTTACCACCCCTAGGCGAGATATGCGACATATCAGACGATCAGACCGGACTGTACGGTAGTGTTACTGGTTGGATTCACTGGAGTGTGAGCGGGATTGCTCGTCGATCTTCAGATCGCTCAATACCCGGGTAGCCGTTACGTTTAGCAGACCGCTTGCGGCTTGTGGGTGCTTGATATGATCATCATCTGCTGCCGGCGTATTGACGAGTCTTTAGAGTCCTACACAGAGGTTTCCTGGCTCAAGCGAAACGAAATAGGAGCGCATATGAGATATGTGCGGGACCGAGAATAATGCGTGTATGTGATACCGTATTCCATTCTCGCGATGAATGTATCGAATGGTTGTATGCGATATAACCTAGTTATCGATTCAAGCGTTGATTCGATAAGCCGATACATTGTATACTAGTCGGTTGTGTGCGACATGACCGGATCATTGAATCAAGTGTTGATTTAATTATTTAATGCATAATTATATATTTGATATATTACTTTGCATTAACTAGTATCGGTTCACTTTAAATGGATTTTCTCACTCGGATGTGCGCATTGTATATTCGATATAGTTTTGTGCACATGATTGTATCATGTTTGATGATACATGTTTGCTAGGGTTTTTGTGTAAAGATCAAACCATGGTTACATAATAATGGTTAGGGTTTTGTTTTATTCATTTATTTGTTTGTTTATTTCATTTTGGTAAAAGGAAAATGGTGGCTATTTTTGTTCTTTGTTGATGCTTCATGAAGCTTTGAATAAAGTCCACCATTTTTGTTTTATACCTAACCTAACCATTAACCTAACTATAGTTTGCTCTCTACACATAACCATGGTTGGATTATGATAAGTTTGGATTTTCTTTTCTATTTTAAAATTAACTTATCATAATACTCATCATCTTCTTCATCTTCTTCTTCTTCTTCACTTCAAGAAAGAAGCTTGCATCCATCAATGGTGATTGATGGAAATGAGTGAGAAATCCAATTCTAAAGTCTACTCAACTCCTATTTCTTCATCCTCTACCTCTTGCCAAGTAGTAGAGTGTGTTTACTTCACAAGTTTCTTGACTTGGTGAAGTCGGAGCTTGATTTAGCGATGCCTCGACGTAGATCATCTTCGGCACGTCGTCGATGACCTAGCCCGTCCAATCTCCGATGAAGCCGACGCTAGAGCCCGGGATCCGTCTTGGACAGCGAGGAGACTTCATTGCGGAGCCGTGGAGGTGGAGCACCGGATCTACAAAGGTTGTATTTCCGTATTCTTTTAGTTTAATTGTAAACTAGTTCCTTTTCGCCTAGACATCTAGCTAACGATCCGTAGTCGGGTCTCTCGGCACCTAGATTTTTTGAAATTGGCATGATCGATGCCTTGTGAGACCTCATTAGGGTGCCTAGGAACCTTTCACTGGTATCAGAGCCTAGCTAGAGCCTTAGGCGAAGTCCCGACGGAGTTTGAAGTCCGAACGAACCCGAAAACCCATTACAAAATTGCTCTCTGTCCTTTTTTCAAAAATTGGGATTTTTCGATATTAAAAATATTCAGAAACATCAGCAGGAATATTTAAGAGTTACTGTAAAATTCGATCCTCTAACTCCATCAAGCAGCCGCGGTTCCGCGGCACGAGCATGGCTCGTGCGGCGGTTCCGCGGCCGTACGGCCGCTTTATTCAACGAAGTTTACACAGTAACTCCTAATTTCCAGTGTTGGTTTTCCTGGGTATTTTTAATATTTTTTCAAGAGTTGAATTTTTCTGGGTTGTTTTGGGGATTCGAATGTTCGATCGGATTATCAAATTTTGTCTGTGTGGCTTTCCGGATAAATTTTAGAATATGTTAAAAAGTTCGACCGGATATAAATACCCAATTTTTCCCCTGTCGAGAAATTTCCAAGTGTTGGATTTTTCCGTAGTTTAACAACGTTCTAAGTAGTGCAAGTAACTCGATGGACCCTCTAGAAGACAACAAACCTTAACTCGATTATGTGGCCGTCTTGAACTGCCCTTTGAACCTTCGGGTTTGGGGCAGTACGGCGTGCCACATGTGAGGCGTTGGCTTGACCCTTCTACGGCTGGACCGTTGGTACTGAGGCACGAACTGAATGTTGTTAGACTTATTTCATGTGTTGAGCTGTATCGGGAAAACTTGGGTGTTTGACTGTTCGATCGAAAAGTTTAACATTTTCTGTTTATCTGGAATGGGATACAATAATTGGAATTCACAAAAGTTATGAGATAACTAAATGAATGTTATAAACATAGCAGTTTAGTCTCACTTGATCGGTTGCCACAGAATTTTGATGTGATCAAAAGTCCGTCGCAATCACGTAGCGTACGCGGATACTCGCCGGGTAAACTTAATAGACAGCCTCACTCCATAGCCCCGACCAAGTGACTGTAGGAGAACCCCGTCGCCGAAAGCATCCGTTTGGGTGCTCGCGGTGGCGGTGTTCCGCCTTGGTGCACTTCGTCGACGGTATCGGAGGTGCGGCCGTCTACTAAAGTTTGCGACGAGCATTCGATCAGGATGTCGGGAATCTTGTTGAATTGCCCGACTTGATATTGAAAAGTGTTTTCGATAATGAGACTAAAATGCGGGGTTTATAATTGTTAGGCATGCGATGTCTAAGGAATTCATTTGGTCAGGCATGCGATGTCTGAGGTGATTGAGGATTCCAACTGTTGTAGTTTTACACTTTCTTTTCTGTGACCGTAAGTGTAATATGTGATATCGCCGGTTTCGTTGCTATATGTCAACGACAATTGGGATGCGCATATTTACTTACGTTGATGACATGTGATGTTATGTGTTGCTGGATATGTTATATTGGATCGTCGTGTTTGCATAGCCGGGGGTTTTTATGTGAGATGAGTGTTTTTTATTTTCATTCATGTAAAAACTTGTATGTAATATTCTTTTTATTGGGGCACTTCCAGGTAGCGGAAGTAGTCACCGTTTGTATATTATTTACTTTTCCGCACTAGGATAGGCCCAAGGAGGAGGGCACAAGTAACCGGGTTCTGGAGTCCAGTAGGAGACCAACTCGAGGAGTTGAGTCCGGGTCTCCTAACTCTAGAATTGGTAGGGTTGCTTGCCGCTCTCGTAGGGGTCTAGGGGTGTGGGTTTGGCTATTCATCGCGACCGTGGAATCCGTGTTTTATACTGGCTCGTATTGAAAACACGGACGTCCTATTATATCCAATATTTCATATGATTCTTCTGCTGCGATATCTGTGATGTGATCATGTGATATATTATATAGACGTTACTTATGTTTTACACCCGCGCTAGCCCTGCCCTGCTCTGTCGTTAGTTACCTAACCTAACGGTACACGAGGGGACATCGAGGCGAATGCGGATGGCATAAGTGTACGTCGTATTTATCTGTGATGTTTAGGTACTTAAATGATGGGACTTCATTAATGTGATTAATGAAATAAAAGAAACCTAAGATGTTGTAGAATCGAATTTCAAATTAAAACAGGTAGCTACAGTTCTTGCTTTGCACAGCGGTATATGTGATATATCCTGCACCTTATTCGATAAGGAAAGGACCGAGATCCCTTCACCGGGAGTGACTCCTTTAGCAATATCTGGCAGATGCTACACACTCGGTTTGTTTTTTGATTGCTTTTAAGTGTTTTTGCTTTGCACAGTGATATATATGATATATCCCGCACCTCATTCGACGAGGAAAGGACCGACGATCCCTTCACCGGGAGTGACTCCTTTAGCAAAACTAGAAAAGCCTCAAAAACACTCCATTTCAAAATTCATTTGATTCTACAACGATATCAAGTTCATTACGCAATAGGTTTTCAGAAAAACCTAACGTAGCCCTCCGTCATTTCAGATAAGTTGTATATAGTATTCGTGCTGCATTTGTTGGCTTTCGTCAAGGTGCAGTGTGCGGTAGCTATATGCTGCTTATCTACCAGCATACGATGCGATTGGATTAGGGTAGTCGTGCGGCTTTGTTGGCTTTCGTCAAGGGTCGTGCGGGTGGGTTTAATTCGATCAAGAAATGTACGGGTTGAACTTGACTAGCGGGCTATGGTTTGTTGGCTTTCGTCAAGGTCATAGCACGTTAGGGGTAAAATATTATCGGGAATTTCAAGTGTTGAAATTTGCAATGAGATTGCATACCTTCTATGAGATAGTTGGATCCCGATACCCGCTGCGAGTAAGAGTTACTCCTGGGAGAGTTTTATACATTACAATTAGCCGATCAAGTAGGTGTCTAGAAAGGTGTCAACGGGGTTACGCCTCTGGGAAAACGAGGTTTACATTAATTAGGTTCGTGCGAAAGCACGGGGGACCTCCCTCAAAGTACCGACACTGGCCTGGCTGAAAGATTGGCGAACTTGTAGTGTGTAATTAATCCCGGCTAGTCTTTCCTTTTAGGGTTTGAAGGAAGATTTGATAAAAAGTAGTGGGAGCCATCCTGATTAGATAAAATAATAACCAATCTATTCTTGCAAGAGCGCACGCTGAGTGTTTTCTTTTCTCTCTCTCCTGGTAGCGACCATATCACGCCTTAATCAAGATAATAATACGGATTATTGACCGAACCCGCTTGTTATACTGAGCTGGGGAACGTTGGTCCCGCTCCAACTTATAATTGTTATAAGACAGAGCAGGAAATTAGGGAATACCGGATTTCCCGTGCCACCCAAACGAAGAGAGTGCATGCTGATGCATCATCTTCGGGTGTGTTCATTATACAGAACTGTTTCTCAGTATCCTCCGCATCCCTGGTATATGATACCGGATCAGGATCCCAGATATGTAATCTGTTACATAGGGCTACAAAAGGGTAGAAAAACTGAGAACGGGTGATAAGTTTCATGAGACAGAAAACGGGGCAAGAGTTGCAGCCAAGTCTGTCGGTCACTGTCACCCTGTATTGTAATACGTTGATTCTGAACGAATGTTATTAGATACCGAACCTGATATACAAAATCATATCTGTCTCTTTATTAGTAAAGAAACGATAAAATTTCGTATTGTTGGATAATGTTTTGAACATTTCCTATATCAAAAGTTGATCGGTTCAGGCACGTTGTCTAAAAGCATTGACGTTCTAAATCAAACTACAGTTCTTAGTATACAGAACACACACAAGAGGAAGAGTTCAGAAATGAACGAATCCTTCTTGAGGTATTGTAGACTAGGTCAGATCGCTGCGACCCGACTGGCTGAAGTTACATATAGATGCATATTTAAATCAGTTTGGATTTACATCTTGTGAAACTTGCCAGTCATGTCACAAAGATAAGATGACCATAGCTCCGTTTACTGAAAACAGAGAAAGAGTTGGTAACTCTTGGGATGATACATGTTGATGTATGTAGGTCACCTGTCTACACATGCCAAGACCGGTTCTTTGTACTTCGTTACATTCTCTGATAATCTCTCAAGATTCAGACATATGTTCCTGTTGAAACATGAGTCCGAACCTTTTGAGATATTCACAGAATATAAGCGAGAAGTAGAGAACCAAAATACGGGTATAAATATTATGTCCTATGATGAGATCAGGGAGGAGAATACTTGTGCATGGAATTCCTGGACTATTCTAAAGGAGAATGAGATTCTCTCTCAGCATTACTCCTCTGTATACACCATAGCACGATGATATATCGGGGCGGAGCAGATACACCCTATTTGATATGGTGTGTTCTATGATGAGTACTACTGAGTTACCTTTTTCCTTTTGGGTGTTATGCGCTTGAGAAGTTGCATACCTATTGAATAGGGTCACGATCAAATCAGTTGCCTACCACTCCATATGAGATATGGTATGGGAAGAGCCCATATCTTAAGTTAGTTAAGATTTGGGGTTGTCCGGCCTATGTTTAAAAGCAAAATCCGGACAAGATCGAGGCAAGGTCTGTTATGTAGAACTGGAAATGTTCCAGCTATACAAACTATAGCAGATGATTTGATAGAGCCAAAGGATTCAGTAGATTCCAACGAGCCTCAGCCTCTCCGCCGATCTAGTAGGGTTCCTCACCCACCTGAGAGATACTTCGGTTTCTCTATGACAGTGGGATCGAGGATTGCATCATGAGATGATGACCCAACTAGCTTTCGAGCTGGCCATCAGGAGTAAGACTCTGTAAGAATGGCTGGATGCGTAGTGATCTGAGATGGAATCCTTATACACCAGCAAAGTATGGACTTTAGCTGCTATATCTGAAGGGTTAAATCCCCATCAGGAGCAAGTATATCTTGAGAAGATTACTTGGTGTACATGGAAAAGTTGAGACTTTCAAAGCTAGACTTGTTAAAGGTTTTCGTCATCGACCAGGCGTGGATAATGATGAAACCTTTTCCAGTACCTATGCTTTAAAGTCCATCCAGATCCTACTTGTCACGGCTACATACCATGACTACGATATCTGGTGGTTGGGTGTCATGACTGCTTTTCTAAATGATGTTTTAGAAGAGTGCGTCTATAAGTACACAGCCAGAGGGCCTCGTAGACAGTGGGAGCAGCGAAAACGTGTGCAAGATGCTTTATATGATAAAGCAGGCATCGCGGAGTTAGAACATCTGTTTTGATGGAGTAGTCAAAGAGTTTGACATCATCAAAATAGTAGATGAACCTTGTATAAACAAAAAGGTAGTAGGGAGTATGGTGGCGATCCTCGTAGAGTACGTGGATGACATACTCTTGATAAGAAAGGAGTTTCTTATGCTACGCTCGATCAATCTCCGTTTATCACAAAGATTCTCCGTGTAGGATCAAAATGATACCTCCTAAATCCTGAGTTTTGGATCTATGAGATAGATTTAATTGGATGTTAGGATTCTCACTAGTTGTAGTGAGATGATATCAATCGATCCTGGGGAGAATCACTGGAAGGGTTCCAGAGTGATAAAGACGACTGAATGTCAGTCGCAGGCATTGTCTTTACCCTCAGTAAAGGGACGGTATGTTGGAGGAGTTCCAAGCTATATACCGTGGCATACTAGACGATAAAGGCAGGATACATCGCTACTAAAAATGCTACCAAAGAGGCTGTTTGGGTGTATATTGGTTCATGAGATGAACTATGTTCCTCCCATTGTGTGACAATGGAGTTGTGGCTTATGCCAAGGAACGCCGGTCCCATCAGTGATCCAGACTTACTCTAAGGCAGTATCGCCTGATCATGGAGATGGTTGATCTCCAGGGTGATCGAGGTTAGAAGAACAGACTCAGAGGATAACACGGCGGATCCACTCACGAAGGCCTATTCCCAGAGAGAGACTTTTATGGGATGGTTGAGTATGAGATACTACAACTATTGCTACAGATGGCCCTAGTGCAAGTGGGAGATTGTTAGTTATATGTATGCCCTAGAGGCCATTACTGTACATAGGATGTATATTGTAGTGGATGCTGGGACATATATAGGGAGGACTTTCTTGCTCGACATGATAGTATGCTATCTGGTTGACCTTTACCTTAACGTGTACACTGATTGTCTCTCTGTTACATGTTGGTAAAGCCCTTAGGATGTGTACTTGACTACCTGGACTGTGATGCGGATCATACTAGTGGGGACATGGTAGTCCATAAGTACATCCTTCAAAGTCCCTAGTCGTGGGTGTATCGAGACGGGGCATCGATATACCAGAGTAGACTAGCGTATACCTTCTCGACCCATACAGATGGGCGATGGATGATCCCATATCCATCGGTGTTTGACATCAGAGATGATATACGGGTGCTCTGTAGAGACTGGGTACACTGGACGGACTCGCCGAGAACTCCCAGATGGTATTATACCTCACGTCAGATGGCAGTTCTCTGGTGACACTGGTACAGAGTAGTCTGTTGACCCGAGATCGTCATAGAGTCTTGTGTGGTTCCCACTGTGCTTTGATTTCCATCTTACCACGTCCAAGAGAGCGTGCAAAACGCTGGTTTTTGGGTACAGTCCCGAGTCACATGGAGGCAATGAGCGATAGGAGGGGATTCGTCTCTCCCGGTATAGGGGGTTGATGTTGCGCTGTGTTCGATTGGCTATAACAGGAAATCCCTGGCCAGGGTTGCTGAGATTTACTGGTAAGTGTTACCAGTAGTTTCTCGAATTGTTATAGACCTCATATCGACACGACTTATCGAGCTATTGGGGTCTGACGTTTACCACCCCTAGGCGAGATATGCGACATATCAGACGATCAGACCGGACTGTACGGTAGTGTTACTGGTTGGATTCACTGGAGTGTGAGCGGGCTTGCTCGTTGATCTTCAGATCGCTCAATACCCGGGTGGCCGTTACGTTTAGCAGACCGCTTGCGGCTTGTGGGTGCTTGATATGAACATCATCTGCTGCCGGCGTATTGACGAGTCTTTAGAGTCCTACACAGAGGTTTCCTGGCTCAAGCGAAACGAAATAGGAGCGCATATGAGATATGTGCGGGACCGAGAATAATGCGTGTATGTGATACCGTATTCCATTCTCACGATGAATGTATCGAATGGTTGTATGTGATATAACCTAGTTATCGATTCAAGCGTTGATTCGATAAGCCGATACATTGTATACTAGTCGGTTGTGTGCGACATGACCGGATCATTGAATCAAGTGTTGATTTAATTATTTAATGCATAATTATATATTTGATATATTACTTTGCATTAACTAGTATCGGTTCACTTTAAATGGATTTTCTCACTCGGATGTGCGCATTGTATATTCGATATAGTTTTGTGCACATGATTGTATCATGTTTGATGATACATGTTTGCTAGGGTTTTTGTGTAAAGATCAAACCATGGTTACATAATAATGGTTAGGGTTTTGTTTTATTCATTTATTTGTTTGTTTATTTCATTTTGGTAAAAGGAAAATGGTGGCTATTTTTGTTCTTTGTTGATGCTTCATGAAGCTTTGAATAAAGTCCACCATTTTTGTTTTATACCTAACCTAACCATTAACCTAACTATAGTTTGCTCTCTACACATAACCATGGTTGGATTATGATAAGTTTGGATTTTCTTTTCTATTTTAAAATTAACTTATCATAATACTCATCATCTTCTTCATCTTCTTCTTCTTCTTCACTTCAAGAAAGAAGCTTGCATCCATCAATGGTGATTGATGGAAATGAGTGAGAAATCCAATTCTAAAGTCTACTCAACTCCTATTTCTTCATCCTCTACCTCTTGCCAAGTAGTAGAGTGTGTTTACTTCACAAGTTTCTTGACTTGGTGAAGTCGGAGCTTGATTTAGCGATGCCTCGACGTAGATCATCTTCGGCACGTCGTCGATGACCTAGCCCGTCCAATCTCCGATGAAGCCGACGCTAGAGCCCGGGATCCGTCTTGGACAGCGAGGAGACTTCATTGCGGAGCCGTGGAGGTGGAGCACCGGATCTACAAAGGTTGTATTTCCGTATTCTTTTAGTTTAATTGTAAACTAGTTCCTTTTCGCCTAGACATCTAGCTAACGATCCGTAGTCGGGTCTCTCGGCACCTAGATTTTTTGAAATTGGCATGATCGATGCCTTGTGAGACCTCATTAGGGTGCCTAGGAACCTTTCATGTATAAGATGATGTAATGCAATGAAATGCATAACTAGGAAACTACGCATATAATGCAAGCACTAGAAGTAATACTAAACCATCAGGCGCCTCGTGCCATCCAGACGATCCTCCCATAGATGTGTACATCTACTTACCGGGACGCCTCGGCTAATCTGATCCGATCTCAGCCATGTCTTTTCCGCACTATATCCGACACATCTGCACCCGATCCTAGGATCGCACACAAGCAATTAAGAGGATAAATAAATATAGTCGCAGAAAAAACGACACAAGTCAATCACACGCACTAACTAGACGCCCGCACACTTGGTGCACAGAACGCACTCGCTAACGCCGCAAACTACAACTAGGGTCTCTATACGTGAAAATCCCCAAACCTAAAACCTAATCATAAAAATCTCGCAATCACAACACATTAAATATTATAGGAATTAGATTGTAGGTCATCAAAATCTCAAACTAAATTGAAATCTATTTATCCTAAAACCTAGTAAGCATCACTTACCATTTTAGTTCAAATCTAATTATTTTAACAAATCTAGTGGCCACAATATTCATTTAATAGCTTAATTAAGCCACACAAACCTTTACTAAAATTTTATCTCACCCATTTACACACTAATTATAAACCTAGTTTGCAAAAATTATACCATTAATACAATTTAAAAGTAACAATTAGCAATTTAACAACTAGACTAAAATTTTCATGTCTTAAGATGTTAAACTACACATTGCAATCTTAATGGTGTTATAAAAATCCTAACTTGAATTCAAACCCTTCTCTTGAAAATTTAATCTTGAAATTAAAACCATAATTAAACACCTAATAAGTTAAATTAAATTAATTAACCAACAATCAAACCATAGGCTGAGGATTATACCTCAATAAGTTTGAGATCAAACTTACAAACTTAGCCTCCAAAATTGCTTCTTGCTCAAGACCCATGCTAGATTTGAGCAAAGAATAATGGATAAAGGTTAAATGAGGAATTAGTGTGACTTTGTGTTAATTTTTTAGTCAAAAATGAAGAATTTTGAAGTGAAAAAGAGGTGAGGAAATTTTGGGCCTACAAGAGGGGGGCTCGGCCAGGACATGAAGGAAGAAAGAAAGAGAGAATAGTGTGTGGGTGAGTGTAGAAACTTCTCTAATTAATACATCTTTTAACTCATTTAATAATTCCTTTTCTATTAATTTTTGAAGTGAGAATGAGATAAGAATTTGTGAAGAGAGAGGGGAGGTTGCCACTACTTGGCTTGGCCAAGTGAGGTGAGGGAAGTGTGTGTGTGAGAGAGAGAATTTTCCAAGTCAAGAAAACCCCTTCAAAACTCATTAATGCATCATACATCAATCTTTTCTATTTTATTTTATTTTTCAATTAACTTTTCCTCCTAGAGTTCTCTAAAACTATGGAGACCATTTGAGAGAGAGATAGCATGTTAAAATCTTGGTATTAATTGGTCATGGTTTACTAAAATATAATTAACCCATTCCAATTTGTGATTTACACTAATTTAATGTATAAATGAAAGCTTATAATAATATTTAAAATAATTAATTAAGGAAAAATATTTAAGTAAACTATAATTTATAAATGACTAAATAAATACCAAATACTAGCAATTTCATAGTTAAAATAGGTGTATTTAAGTTTATATTGAAAAATAATTATAGTTATATTTACCGATTATCGGAATATTCACCTAAAGGATTATTTATTTATTTATTTTTAAAACGTTACACCATGTTAATATAAATCTACTCACCGAAATGCGGCTTGAGCCAATCGAAATCTACGACTGACTTACCCTTCCTTGCCGCCTCGGAGGTCTCCGCAATTTTCCCTAAACACGGAGAGATTAGTCAAGAAGAGAAGAAAACAAAACGTCAAGCAGAAGAGTAAAACAACTCAAATAAATGAACGTCAGACGTCTGATGACCAAGATTCAGGCGTCTGAAGAACTAAACACAGGTGTTCCATAGCTTAAATTGGTGTCTGAATTACAAGTTGCAGACATCTGTCGTCGTCTGGCTAAGAACCCAAAGAAAACCCAGAGAAATAGCAAACGTCTGTATATTCAAGCGCAGACGTATGACCAAGAAAATGAAACATAACAGAAAGATCGCAGACGTCTGATGGTTTGAGCGACAAACATCTTATGCTCAAAACTGCATGTTTGAAAATGCTAAAATTTGTATAACCTTAAAAATCCAAACTTTTGCATAAAACCCCCTCTACTACCCAAAATAAGTTGTAATCATCTAGAAAACCATACTAGATCTAACACTACTAGTTGTTCACTTTAAATACCAAATTTTGAAAGACTTAAACCATAAAAACATGATTTTTATGTAGAAATATAATTTTCATGGCAAGTGTTGAAGAAACTTGTTTAAAAGGGTGATCTTTACCTTGTTAAAGTAGAAGAGAGAAGGTAATCCAAGCTTGAAGATGGCCACTAGAGCTTGAAACTTGAGAGAGTAGATGATTTAAATGAAGAAAACTAAAGTTTGAGTGTCTTAGGGGATCAATGGGGTTTTAGGGTTGCTATGGAGGGTGAGGGTGAAGGCGAGAGTGGAGGAAATTTTGGAAAGAAGAAGAGAAGAAAAGGAAGATGGTTCCTATGCCCCCCTCTCTCCTAATATTTAGATTCTCCCATACTTCCCTCTCCTATGCCTCTCTCTCATGTTCCCCCTCTCTCTTTCTCTCAAATTATATAAAAAGAAAAAGAAAATGATGTTATTAATATGGTTGCCATGCCAAATTAGTGTTAATTAGGAAAAAGAAAATATTGGTTTTGTTATACAAATTATATAGATATAGGTATATCTACCTATTTATGAAAACCCAGTTCAAAAAAATACTATCTTCTTTATAAAACTCATTATATCATTAATTAAATTCTAAAATAAATATAATAAAATTTTGAAATGTTACAATATTCCCCCTTAAAGAAATTCGGTCCCCAAATATAAAATAAACCCAAACCAGAAAACATTTATTAAATCAAATCAAAAAGGGCTCCGAGTCCCACACAAGCTAGAAATACTATGATGCAAAAGTGCGATGCACAAAAACAGAATTGTGATACTCAGATCACCAAATAAAGATAGAAATATCATGATGCAATGTGTGATGCACGAAAACGGAATTATGATACTCGAATCACCAAAACACAAGAGTCAAAACAACTTCAATGTCGCACCTTCTTCAATGTCGGTAGGTGCCTGAGCACCATATGCAGTCAAAGAAAAGACTCGTGCTTGGCCTCTGTCCAATGTCTGCCATCCTCTTCCTTTGGGTCCCTGTCCTCTCTGCGCAGAACCACTATATCCAAGGCCTCTCGGTACAACTGCTTGGTGAGGAGTAGCGATGGGCGTAGGAAGCAGAGCCATCAGAGGAGGAGGTGGCAGGGGTAAAGTGGCCTGTTGAACTGCCATCCCACCCAGATGCCTCACGGTACATCTTCTGGCCAAATGACCTGGTCTCCCGCAATTGTAACATACCCACGGCGGCTCCTGACTCTCTAGTTATGAGCCATACATCTGGCCCTGGGTGCATCCAACCTTTATCACTACCGCGTCCTAGAAAGAACCCACCACGGTCTCCATTTTTATCACCTTTACTGAACAGTCCGGAAACTGGAATACCAGTACGAACCTGCTTCAGTTCCGAAACAGCTACAATCTTATTGTCACGACCCGAAGTTCGACCCATGACCGGCACTTAACTACGTAACGTCTACAGGCGTAACGAGACTAAGTAAGCCCAAACCCAGAAATCAAAACCATTAAAAGTAGTGAGTGTAGAAAACATTTGTTTAAAAATATTGGAAAACCTAAGTAGTTTAGTGATTTTATTTAAAGTTGAAGTTATTATCTTAAAAATTTTGGCAGCATTTCCTTTGTAAAAACTAACCCCGAAATCGGGTACAAGGCAAGATATGAGTAAAATGATACACAATATGAATAAAGCATCCCAAACGGGAGCAATCACGCCCAACGGCGGAAACAATCACTACAAGAGTAATATACGACACCGTAGCGAAGAAATGAGCAATAAGTGATAAACATCACAAATGATAAAAACTGCATAAGTAAAGTCGGCTCACACGAGCTCGACACCAGAGTACAAATAATATACATCATCGTCCTCACACTGGTCTCTAAGTTAATACATGAAATAGTAGATGGAGAGTACTAGATACAAAAGTGTGTACAAATGGAAAATAACCGGATACCACAAACCCACCTAGCAGCAAACGGCTCACGCACCAACTGCCGTGGTATCCGTAGCCCAAAAAGATACAAGAAAGCAGCCTGCCGTGACTACTCTAAGGGGCAACCTGCAAACACTGTGGCACAACGGGGGTGAGTTGCCAACTCGTGAATAGAAATAACATATAAAGATAATCACGAGTATGCACGTACTGCGCTGCTCTAACATGTATAATCAGATAACATATATATGATGAGCTGAGTATGCGATAATCATGCAAAAGTACTCTATCAGGTACTACAACTACATGATGCAATGCATAACAATGAATGCTGAGCATGGGATAAAATATCATCAACACGGAATGTCAACGTGGAAAACTCCGGTGTTTACCAAAACACCCTAAAACCCAGTACTCAGGCACCGTCACTCTATCTGGCCCTCAATCCTGTAATCCTCATAGAAGCGGGGTGCCCAACATCGGCACCTCAAAATAACAAGAATACTCGCGTCCAGCATCGACACGCAAATCCACATCTCTCAGGCACCGCATACCAGATCGGCCCTCAGCATGTATCTCATGTCATAACTCCCAGGCGGTATCCTCCGGATATCCGTCAAGTCTCCAACTGTCACCGGCAGGTAGTAGTCCCTCCACTGGGCTCACCATCTAACTATACGAGTCTTCTTATCCCGGGGTACCATACCGGGTCCACCATGTACCCACAGACGGTGCCTACCACTCCTCGAATCGGGTATACCACACAAGCTCTCAGAACCGAGAAAACTCATGGTGGACGCACTAAAATATCATATCAAGAGAAACCGGGTTTTTAAAATAAGGCATACTTTCTTGAAAAAGTACCACGGTTCTCAAATCCAAAAATCACATGAAATCCAACTCAATACGTAAATATGGATGCACCAAGGTGTATATATGCACCAATACGAATGTACAACATGTATGCGCACAAGTATGGGTATGCGAATGAGTATGTGCACAAGTAACATAATCATGTCAAATCATATATGAGGTGAGCTACAATATATTGTTCATGGCAATTCTATAGTGTGAGTGTCATGCCAATTACTAACGGTGTGTGTGTAACATGCAGATTAGTGCTCGTGCAACATGAACCGTTAGTAACAGTGCGGTGTGTTATTAATTCTAAGTTCATATACATATATATATAGCAGGAAATACAGTATGCAATCAATGTATATGAATGCAAATATGCAGATACTATAGCCTATCAAGCCCTGACGTATAACGCCATACGGGCGATTTCCCCGTAGATGTTAAATCTACTCACCGTGGTCTCATGCTAAGTGTAGCTGACGACTTGCTTCCCCTTCTTCGCGGCGTCCGTCGTACTCACCTACGAACCTAGAATTACACAAGGAATAAGCATAAGCTAAAATCCTATAAAACGTGATACTAAAGCAGTACGGAAAAAGTAGCATCGCAAGCTAAACGCGTGAACTCGATACACTAAAACGAGCGTGTCCTAATCCCAAAACAACCCCGATGTGCTGCGATGCACAGAACCCACCAGACCATGATGAAGCGTACATGTCGTGCTAAACACACAACTCCAATTTAAGGGCAACAGGTCCCAGATTCTTATCTGGAAGAAAACCCAAAAAGCAAACAAAACCAAACACTGTAAAACCAGCACAGACACCACCCTGTAAAACACCAACACCCACAGAACGGGAGGGGCCGGCATCGCCGAATTTTCAATGGAAGTCGCCGGTTTTTATGGGGTGGAACGGGCTCGAACATCAACCCAAAACCCTAGCTTCCCTGTACACTATTCTGTAATTGTTTGCAACACCAGAAAATAATCATAGACAAAGCAGATCACTGTATCCTATAATCTTGTTTAAAAATGTTTTAAAAACACTAATTTGGTACTAAAAGGTATTTTAGTACAAACTGAAGAAGAAACCTGGTTTAAACAACACTAATAGCACTTAAATAAGTTAACCAAGCCATAAAATTTTCAACTTATCATAAACTTCACTAATTTCCCTTCATTAGCACTAAAAATGCACAAAACACGATTTTTAGCTAACTAAACTACAAGTTAAGAACTAAGGTGATATGGGTGAGTTTAATACCTCCAAAAGATCCTAGGGAAACCTCACTTCCAGTCCTTGCCTTCAAAGGCACTAATTTGCCACAAAAATCCATAAAAGAGCTATTTTCCAAGGTTTTTGATGAAGAAAAGGTGAGCTTTTGTGTAGTGTTTGTGTATGGATGAAAGAGAAGCAAAAGAAGAAGAAGAAGATGTTACTGTGGTTGCTGCTGCCTCTGCAGGGAATGCAGAAATGAGAGGGAGAGAGGGAAAAATGAGTGAGATAATGGTCAAAAAGTCAAGCCCCACTTCACCTAATCCAACCCATACCTCCCATTCTTCATTTCCATTTAAAAAACTGAGGGTTTGACTTGGTTTTGTGGGGATATTAGAACCATGTAAGAATAAAATAATATGGTTACATGCTAACACTTAACCTATGTCACAAAAAAAATAAAGTGATAAGTGTGCATGTTGTTACACTAATCCTTGCTTAGGAAAGTAATTAAGGAAAATAATTCTAATTAAGGTGAACACAAACTAAATTATAATTAACAAAACCCATTTATACATAAAAACACTTCTCATCACAATTAGAACTAGTTTTATTCTAGTTAAAAAGAAGAAATTAAAATTTACGGGTTTTTATGAAAAACACGCAACATTACTAACTAACGCCAAATTAACCTAAACGAATTTCAAAGCGTTACAATCTACCCCCCTTAAAGAAATTCGGTCCCCGAATTTAAAAAAAAATAATCTAGCTACGCATACCTTCAAAGAGATGGGGATATTTCTTCCTCGTCTCGCCCTCGGTCTCCCAAGTGACCTCCTCGCTGCTCGGGCCACGCCAAAGGACATTGACGGACGGTATAACCTTCGATCTTAATTTCTTCACCTGTCGATCCAAGATAACCACCGGCTGCTCTACAAAAGAAAGGTCGCACTCCAGCTGGATCGTCGGGTGCTGAATCGCTTGCGAAAGATCATGAAGATACTTGCGGAGCATCGAAACGTGAAATACTGGGTGAACATCTGGGAAACTGGTTGAAAAGGCTAACCGATACGCAACTGTACCAACACGCTTGAGGATCTCGAAGGGGCCTACGTATCTGGGACTAAGCTTCCCCTTCTTTCCAAATCTCATCACACCTTTCATTGGGGAGACCCTCAAGAAAACATGATCGCCAACAGAAAACTCAAGTCTGCGCCGACGACGGTCCGTATAAGATCTCTGCCTACTCTGGGCTGCTCTCATCCTATCTTGAATCAACTAGATCTTCGTGGTCATCTCCTCAACAATCTGCGGCCCTAAAATACTGCTCTCGCTGAGCTCCATCCAACAGGCGGGCGATCTGCATCTCCTCCCATAAAGAGCCTCGAATTGTGCCATCTAAATGATCTCCTGGAAACTGTTGTTGTAGGAGAACTCTACTGAGGGTAAATGATGATCCCAGCTACCTCCGAAGTTTAGGACGCACGCTTGGAGCATGTCCTCGAGAGTCTGAATAGTCCGCTCTGACTGGTCGTCGGTCTGTGGATGAAATGCTGTGCTGAAACTTAAGCGGGTGCCCAAAGCCTCCTGAAGCCTTTGCCATAGTCGGCTGGTAAACTGGGTGCCTCGGTCGGACACGATACATGTCGAGACTCCATGCAGTCGTACAATCTCGTCGATGTATATCTGGGCATACTGAGCAAAACCGAAAGTCGTCTTCACCGGCAGGAAGTGAGCCGCTTTCGTTAATCGGTCCATGATCACCCAAATGGAGTCATACCCTTGCCTAGTCCTGGGTAGAACCACAATGAAATCCATAGAAATCTTCTCCTATTTCCACTCCGGAATGGGTAACGGCTGTAGCTCTCCCGCGGGCCTCTGGTGCTCGGCCTTGACTTGCTGACAAGTCAGGCATCTCGACACGAAGTCTGTAACGTCCTTCTTCATCCCGTCCCACCAGTAAACATCTCTCATATCATGGTACATCTTGGTGGAACCCGGATGAACACTGTACACCGATCGATGTGCCTCCTCAAGAATCTCACACCGCAGTCCCTCAGGATCTGGTAGGCACAGTCTAGTCCCAAATCGCAGTATCCCCTGATCATCGATCACGAACTCGAAAAATCTGCCCTGTCCAATCTGTGCCATGATCTCTGAACAACGGTCATCACGGTACTGTGCCTCATGTATACGGTCAAGCAACTGTGGGCATGCATGAACATGCGCAATCTGTCCCCCGATCGGCGTAAACTCGAACTGCACTCGGCTGTCGCATAAGATCTGCCAATCTGCCGACGACTGCCTCTGCACTGCGCTCAAACAAGATAGACAACCCCCGGGCCTCCTGCTCAAAGCATCCGCCACTACGTTCGCCATGCCCGGGTGATACAAGATCTCGCAATCGTAGTCCTTCACTAACTCCATCCAACGGCGCTGTCTAAGATTTAGGTCTCGCTGCTAAAATATATACTTTAAGCTCTTGTGATCAGTGAATATCTGGCACGACTCGCCGTATAGGTAATGTCGCCAGATCTTGAGTGCAAAGACCATTGCAGCCATCTCTAAATCATGAGTTGGGTAGTTCTGTTCATGTTTCTTCAATTGCCGTGAAGCATACGCGATCACCCTGTCATGCTGCATCAATACGCACCCTAGCCCCACTCGAGAAGCATCACAATAGACCACAAATTTGCCTGATCCTGAAGGCAATGATAACACCGGCGCCGTAGTCAAACGAGTCCGCAATTGCTGAAAGCTATGCTCACACTCCTCCATCCAATCGAAAGGAACTCCTTTCCGGGTCAACCCGGTCAACGGTCCAACAATGCGGGAGAAATCCTGCACAAATCGTCTGTAGTAGCCGGCCAGTCCTAGAAACCTGCGGATCTCTGTAACTGATGTAGGTCTGGGCCAACGCTGAACGGCCTCGATCTTCTTCGGGTCCACATATATACCATCTCGTGTAATCACGTGACCCAAGAAGTCTACGCTGTCAAGCCAGAATGCGCACTTAGAGAATTTTGCGAAAAGCTGGTGCTCCCTCAAGGTCTGCAGTGTGATCCGCAGGTGCTGCTCATGCTCCTCTCGGCTCCGGGAATACATTAAAATATCATCAATGAATACGATGATGAACAAATCAAGATACGGCCTTAAAATACAGTTCATCAAGTCCATGAATGTTGCTGGGGCATTGGTGAGTCCGAACAACATCACCAAAAACTCACAATGGCCGTAGCGCGTGCGGAAAACTGTCCTCGGAATATCCTCATGTCGAACCCGCAACTGATGGTAGCCTGATCGCAAATCGATCCTCAAAAAATATCCTGCCCCCTGAAGCTGGTCGAACAAGTCGTCGATGCGCGGCAAAGGATACCTGTTCCACACGGTAACCCTGTTCAGCTGGCGGTAGTCGATACACAAACGCAAACTGCCGTCCTTCTTCTTGACAAACAGGACTGGAGCACCCCAAGGAGACACACTGGGTCGAATAAGTCCCTTATCCAGCAAATCTTGTAACTGACCCTTCAACTCTCGAAGTTCCACCAGGGCCATCCGATAAGACGACATGGAAATAGGCCCCGTGCCGGGAATCAAATCAATACAAAAAGCAATATCGTGCTCAGGCGGTAGCCCAGGAAACTCGTCAGGGAATACATCAGGGAACTCGCTAACAATCGGAACTTGATCCAACGGAACCTCTGTAGCTCTAGTATTGCAAACATAGGCGAGAAATCCCTGACATCCCTTTCTCAAAAGCTATCCAGCGCGAAAAGAAGAAATCAAACTGTGAGGGGCGGCACCACGGTCCCCCTGCACAACAAAAGCCGACTCACCGGGAAAACAAAAGCTAACTGTCTTCTCGCGGCAGTCCACAGACGCATAGCACGTGGCCAACCAATCCATGCCCAAAAGAACGTCGAAGTCCAATATCTCAAGAACGATCAAGTCGACAGGCGACTCTCTCTCTAATACGGACAATACAGGATCGGAACACGTGTCTAGCAACAAACGACTCGTCCACAGGGGTGGTCACAACAAGCGGCTGATCAAGCAAACCGGACTCTCTACCCAAACTCGACACGAAGTGTGTGGAAACGTATGAGTGCGTGGATCCAGGATCAAACAACTCGTGTGCATCAACGGAACAAACGGAAAGGATACTTGAGACCACAGCATTGGACGCCTACGCGTCCTGATGCGTCAAAGCAAAAACCCGTGCATGTCCTCCACCTGCGACTGACTGTCCCCTGCCGGCCACTGGCTGTCCTCTGCCTCAATCACCACGTCCTCTATGAGCAAATCCCCCGCGACCACGACCTCTCTGTACATGAAACTGGCACGGAGCAACGGTAGGTACAATAGGCAACGCCCTCTGGGGTGGTGAAGGTGGTAAAGTGACGTGCGGTACTGCTGTCTCGCCCCGGCGTATCTCGATACAGTCTCTGATGCGATGATGGGGACTACCACACCCGAAGCATCCACGCGACGACTGCTATCCCTCCTGGGGATAAGAGCTAAACATCTGACCTCGGCCCGAGTCTCCGGCACCTGTACGACGTCTATCACGGCGTCCGAATGGAAGTATCTGTGATAACGTATCTGTACGAACTCTCTTCGGACCTGGAACTACCGAAGTCTCAGCTAGGCGCTCCTCGACTAATAGGGTTGCATCTACAGCTGCTGCATAGGTCTCGCAATGCTGTGCGCTGATCGCACGAAATAACGGGGTAAGTAAGCCTCGAACAAACCTCTTGACTCGCATCTCCTCGGTAGCCACTAAATATGGGGCATAGACAGATAGCTCGATGAACAGCACGTCATACTTTGCCACTGTCATCTCCGGAGTCTGACGTAAAGATTCGAACCTGTGTGCTCTAGAATCTCTGACACTCTGTGGAAGGAAGCAGGAAAGGAACACCGTCACGAACTCCGTCCAGGTCATAGGAGGAAGACCTGCTGCTCTGCCCTTCTCGACCGATTCACACCATTTCTGCGCAAGACCTTCCAGGCGAAAGCTCGCGAACTCTACCTATCTCGCATCTGAACATCTGATTGAATGACATATCCGGGCCATCCTATCAATGAAAGACTGTGGGTCCTCGGCTGCATCGGTGCCTGTGAAGACCGGAGGCTTCAACCTCATAAACTCGGATAGCAATACTGTAATGACCTCTGTAGCTATAGGGGCAACTGCCTGCACCGTAGGTACCATCGCGGTCCCTGCAATGGGTGGAACTACCTCTGGTCTCTGCGCTCGAAGCGTCTCAACTAGCGATCCAATCATCTGGCGCATCTCCTGCATATCGGCCCCTAGCATAGCGATCTGGTCTGCTGAAGGAGGAACAGTCTGCTCTGGTACAACAGGTGTACTGCCCGGGTCTGTCCTCGTCTCAGACGAATCAACTCTAATCTCGGCTCTCGCAGCCGCTCTCTGCGCCCTCGTAGTCTTTGCCGGCATAATGGTTGAAAAGAAAATAGGATTCGATAAGGATACGGAAATCGAATCGCAAGAATGTATATACCATGAAGGAATTTCAATCAATAATTCCTAAGGTCACTTAGGCGGAGTACCGTGTCGTGAGTATGCCACGGAACATACACACGCTACACCACTCTGCTTCAGCTACCTACTCCATCATACCATGGTCATCCTACACTCCGAAAGGTAAAACCTACGCTCTGATACCAACTTTGTCACGACCCGAAGTTCGACCCATGACCGGCACTTAACCACGTAACGTCTACAGGCATAACGCGACTAAGTAAGCCGAAACCCAAAAATCAAAACCATTAAAAATAGTGAGTGTTGAAAACATTTGTTTAAAAATATTGGAAAACCTTAAGTAGTTTAGTGATTTTCTTTAAAGTTCAAGTTATTATCTTAAAAATTTTGGCAGCATTTCCTTTGTAAAAACTAACCCCGAAATCGGGTACAAGGCAAGATATGAGTAAAATGATACACAATAAGAATAAAACATCCTAAACGGGAGCAATCACGTCCAACGGCGGAAACAATCACCACAAGAGTAGTATACGACGCCATAGCGAAGAAATGAACAATAAGTGAAAAACATCACAAATGATAAAAACTACATAAGTAAAGTCGGCTCACACGAGCTCGACACCAGAGTATAAATAATATACATCATCGTCCTCACACTGGTCTCTAAATCAATACATGAAATAGTAGATGGAGAGTACTAGATATAAAAGTGTGTACAAATGGAAAATAACCGGATACCACAAACCCACCTAGCAGCAAACGGCTCACGCACCAACTGCCGTGGTATCCGTAGCCCAAAAAGATACAAGAAAGCAGCCTGCCGCGACTACTCTGAGGGGCAACCTGCAAACACTGTGGCACAACAGGGGTGAGTTGCCAACTCGTGAATAGAAATAACATATAAAGGTAATCACGAGTATGCACGTACTGCGCTGCTCTAACATGTATAATCAGATAACATATATATGATGAGCTGAGTATGCGATAATCATGCAAAAGTACTCTATCAGGTACTACAACTACATGATGCAATGCATAACAATGAATGCTGAGCATGGGATAAAATATCATCAACACGGAATGTCAACGTGGAAAACTCCGGTGTTTACCAAAACACCCTAAAACCCAGTACTCAGGCGCCGTCACTCTATCCGGCCCTCAATCCTGTAATCCTCATAGAAGCGGGGTGCCCAACATCGGCACCTCAAAATAACAAGAATACTCGCGTCCAGCATCGACACGCAAATCCACATCTCTCAGGCGCCGCATACCAGATCGGCCCTCAGCATGTATCTCATGTCATAACTCCCAGGCGGTATCCTCCGGATATCCGTCAAGTCTCCAACTGTCACCGGCAGGTAGTAGTCCCTCCGCTGGGCTCACCGTCTAACTATACGAGTCTTCTTATCCCGGGGTACCATACCGGGTCCACCATGTACCCGCAGACGGTGCCTACCACTCCTCGAATCGGGTATACCACACAAGCTCTCAGAACCGAGAAAACTCATGGTGGACGCACTAAAATATCATATCAAAAGAAACCGGGTTTTTAAAATAAGGCATACTTTCTTGAAAAAGTACTACAGTTCTCAAATCCAAAAATCACATGAAATCCAACTCAATACGTAAATATGGATGCACCAAGGTGTATATATGCACCAATACGAATGTACAACATGTATGCGCATAAGTATGGGTATGCGAATGAGTATATGCACAAGTAACATAATCATGTCAAATCATATATGAGGTGAGCTACAATATATTGTTCATGGCAATTCTATAGTGTGAGTGTCATGGCAATTACTAACGGTGTGTGTGTAACATGCAGATTAGTGCTCATGCAACATGAACCGTTAGTAACAGTGCGGTGTGTTATTAATTCTAAGTTCATATACATATATATATAGCAGGAAATACAGTATGCAACCAATGTATATGAATGCAAATATGCAGCTACTATAGCCTATCAAGCCCTGACGCATAACGCCATACGGGCGATTTCCCCGTAGATGTTAAATCTACTCACCGTGGTCTCGTGCTAAGTGTATCCGACGACTTGCTTCCCCTTCTTCGCGGCGTCCGTCGTACTCGCCTGCGAACCTAGAATTACACAAGGAATAAGCATAAGCTAAAATCCTATAAAACGTGATACTAAAGCAGTACGGAAAAAGTAGCGTCGCAAGCTAAACGCATGAACTCGATACCCTAAAACGAGCGTGTGCTAATCCCAGGACTACCCCGATGCGCTGCGATGTACAGAACCCACCAAACCATGACGAAGCGTACATGTCGCGCTAAACACACAACTCCAATTTAAGGGCAACGGGTCCCAGATTCTTATCTAGAAGAAAACCCAAAAGGCAAACAAAACCAAACACTGTAAAACCAACACAGACACCACCCTGCAAAACACCAACACCCACAGAACAGGGGGGCGGCGTCGCCGAATTTTCAATGGAAGTCGCCGATTTTTATGGGGTGGAACGGGCTCGAACATCAACCCAAAACCGTAGCTACCATGTACCCTATTCTGTAATTGTTTGCAACACCAGAAAATAATTGTAGACATAGCAGATCGCCGTATCCTATAATCTTGTTTAAAAACGTTTTAAAAACACTAATTTGGTACTAAAAGGTATTTTAGTGCAAACTGAAGAAGAAACCGGGTTTAAACAACACTAATACCACTTAAATAAGTTAACCAAGCCATAAAATTTCCAACTTATCATAAACTTCACTAATTTCCCTTCATTAGCACTAAAAATGCACAAAATACGATTTTTAGCTAACTAAACTACAAGTTAAGAACTAAGCTGATATAGGTGAGTTTAATACCTCCAAAAGATCCTAGGGAAACCTTACTTCCAGTCCTTGCCTTCAAAGGCACTGATTTGCCACAAAAATCCACAAAAGAGCCATTTTCCAAGGTTTTTGATGAAGAAAAGGTGAGCTTTTGTGTAGGGTTTGTGTATGGATCAAAGAGAAGCAAAAGAAGAAAAAGAAGAAGAAGATGTTGCTGTGGTTGTTGCTACCTCTGCAGGGAATGCAGAAATGAGAAGGAGAGAGGGAAAAATGAGTGAGATAATGGTCAAAAAGTCAAGCCCCACTTCACCTAATCCAACCCATACCTCCCATTCTTCATTTCCATTTAAAAAAATGAGGGTTTGACTTGGTTTTGTGGGGATATTAGAACCATGTAAGAAGAAAATAATATGGTTACATGCTAACACTTAACTTATGTCACAAAAAAAAATAAAGTGATAAGTGTGCATGTTGTTACACTAATCCTTGCTTAGGAAAGTAATTAAGGAAAATAATTCTAATTAAGGTGAATACAAACTAAATTATAATTAACAAAACCCATTTATATATAAAAACACTTCTCATCACAATTAGAACTAGTTTTATTCTAGTTAAAAAGAAGAAATTAAAATTTACGGGTTTTTATGAAAAACACGCAGTATTACTAACTAACGCCAAATTAACCTAAACGAATTTCAAAGCGTTACACTTATTATGACGTTCCTCCATTAGGGTGGTTGCATCCAAAGCCTCTGCATACGTATCAAAATGCTGGGCACCAACGGAGAAAAACAGCTGCACGTCAAGACCTTGCACGAATATCTTAACCCGCTTCTTTTCAGTATCGACCAAGTAAGGAGCATATTGGGACAATTGAGTAAACTGCAAGTCGTATTCGGCCACAGTCATGCCCGGAGTCTTACGCAACGCTTCGAAACTATGAGCTCGAGAATCTCTGATGCTCTGAGGAAGAAATCAGGCTAAGAAGATCTTCGAAAACTCATCCCAAGTCACAGGAGGAAGACCCATTGCTCGGCCTCTCTCGATTGACTCGCACCAAGTCTGAGCAAGACAATCCAACCAAAAACTAGCCAACTCAACCGATCTCGTATTGGAGTATCTCAACAAACGAAATATCCTAACCATCCTATCAAGGAACGACTGAAGATCCTTTGCCACATCCATACTGGTGAAAACTGGAGGCTTCAGCTTCATGAATTCTGAAAGTGGTACCTCGATAATCCCAGCAACGGATGGTACGACTTGTCCCTGCACGCTAGGCAGCACAACAGGATCTGGAATAGGTTGTACAACATCAGGCCTTTGTATCAGGCTGGCCTCAACCAATAACTCGACCATCTGGTGCAAATTCTGAATGCTTGCCTCCAAACGAGAAATCCTACCAGGAGAATGAGGGTCAACCTGTTCCTGTGTCACCGGAGTACCACCATGGTCAGTCCTCGTCTCAGACGAGCCTGTCTTGACTTCATCTCTGGCTACAGCCCTTTCAGCTCGCATAGTCTTCGGCGGTATGGTGACTGGCATAAGGAAACAGGGGTTGGTACGAGATATAGCAACGAGAACAAAGGAATGTATATAATCGAAGAAAGAATCTCAAAATACATCCTAACGGCATCCAAGCGGAGTACGCAACTCTACTTAAGTTACATATTATATCATACCAAGGACGCCCTACGTATCGAATGTTCGGGTCTAATACCCACAAAGTCAAGTCTAAGTTCCACAAGGTTAAGCCTAAATTTCTAAAATTTATCACCCTAGACTCCACATGGTTAAACCTAGACTCAATAAAGGTTAAACTTAGTGTTCTGGAACCAATTTTGTCACGTCCCGAAAAGGAATGTGACGGGCACAAGGATCACGTGAAGTCCCGTGGACCCCACCATAACCCAAGTAAGTCTAAACCAGGATCAAAACCTATAATTGAAAGTATTAAACACGTTTTTAAAGAAAATACAATAACAATTTAGAAAATATAGGTGAAGTTTTAGAAAATGGTTTATAAAATAAAAGTAAAGCTTGTTTTAAAAAAAACATTAGAAAACATTTTCGTTGTTTAAAAATCCGGCAACACCTCCTTTGTAATTTTTTTAAAATAAAACCTTGTACAATGATAAAATATAATAAAGTATCCACACACGGGAGAGAGCTCGACGCTCACACGATGGAGACACAATCCACACAATATTATACGACGCTCAATGCGAAGAATAACAAGCAGAAAACCATAAACACTATATATTAATAGCATCAAGTCGACTCCACACGAGTTTGACACCAAAAGGAATAAACGTCTAAGTCTCGACTCAATCTAAGCCAAATGAATATACAAGTGGTAAATGGATTTATACTAGACACAAAAGAAAACATGTATAAGAGGCGGTTACGATATACTTCATAACCCACTTAGCAAAATGCGATAACACCCCAAAAGAAAAGAAATATGCCAACGCAGTCGCTACTGATCCAAGCGGTCGGTCCTGTAAGAAATTATGGCACAACAGGGGTGAGTTGCCAACTCGTAAGTAGAAAGATACCACACAAGATAGAAATCATATGCATAGACGAACTACCTACTAGACATAAGGTATAATACTAACATGATTTGTGATATATATAACAAACACACACACACACACACACACACACACACACACACATATAAAGGTATGTGCATCATAGCAGATCACGCACAATGGAAATGCATCATCCAAAAAATTATCATCATCAAATCTGTGTCAATCATTGACACTCGAAATCCTAAAAGGTGCTATCTCTTGGAGTATCCCTCCTTTCTTTCCTCGTCATATAACCTCGGTCGATATCCTCTGGATATCCGTCATGTTCTATCAGGTATCCAAATCAGTCGCTCCCCGTACTTCGATATCTGAACACCCTCAAATCAGTCTATTGTGTATCCATATCGATCTCTCCCCCTACCTCGATAGCAGATAACACAAAAACAAAATTACAAAGAAAACCCATGGTGTATGTTTCTTTATCGGTCTCTCTCCCCTACCTCGATATCCGGATAACACCAAACCAAAAATATATAGAAAACTCATGGTGGACGAATTATCATCAATTCAAGAGTAAACCGCAATTTGAAAACATAAACAAGTTTTATTAAAATAGTACCACACGGTTTCTCAAATCTCATAGGAAACATCAAGTTCATAAGAATAACAAAGTGTAATTCATCTTTACAACGGTGGAAACTAAAATACATCGAGTATATAGAGCAATGGTATACACATAACGAAACATGATAAGCAGCCGTTGATACCAGCATGGATATAATTAAAACGTGAATAAACATGGAAAGTTCTACAAGTGTCATGGCAGTACTAATGATATGTATGTGTAGCATGCGAGTCTGTGATTGTACCACATGGCAATCATTAGTAGTTGTGCTAGTGTTCTACCAAGTGTTTTCGTATAAGCATAACAATAGAAACATGTAACATGGCATTTTAAACTAAATATACGAAGCTAATAAGAACAAATAGTATAATTATAGCGTAACCAATAAAATGATCATAGCACGAACGGATAATGATTAAAGTAAGCGTAGCATAACTAATAAAATGATCATAGCACGAATGAATAACGATTAAAGTAAACGTAACACGAACGAAGGTTGTAAATAGATAAATATTTACGAATAATACAGTTATATTTGAAAATAGAACGAAACGTTGTTTGGAAATAAAAAGGCTACGATATTTTTAGAATAGATATTCATTTGAAATTAGCAGTGTATCCTTTACATTATGGGTTTAAAATAGGAAATGAATCGTTAGTTTAAAAATTAGTATAATCTTAACATTTTCATAATTCTCCAATTGGGATAAATAGCTAGACTCCACGAGTCAATAATAAAAGGCTGTATTTCGCTAACCATCACTACTTCATCGAGTATGTGATCTCACCTCGTACGATGACAACCAATATTCAATGATAGCCAGTACAGACCTCTAGTCTACGTACACACATACATAGTTTAAATAGTATGGATATCTAGTCGTGTACACGTACATAATATTAATCATATTATATATATAAAGCATATGAGTTGCGAATTATAGACTAAGTATATGGGTTATGTATATAGTGTTCTAACATGGTATTATAGACTAAGTATATGAGTTACGATTTGTACTAAATAATAAGTGTTTACAAGAATTGGTTTCAGAGGTGATATACGCCATCCACCCAACTTTACCTGTAATATAAATCTACTCACCGAAATGCGGCTCAAGCTAGTCGAAGCCTACGACCGCCTTGTCCTTCCTCACCGCCTCGGAGGTCTCCACAATCGACCTAAAACACGTAGAGATTGGTTGAGAAGGGAAGAAAACAAAATATTAAGCAAAAGAGCAAAACAACTCAAATAAATGAACGTCAGACGTCTGATGACCAAGATTTAGACGTCTGAAGAACTAAATAGAGGAGTTCCAATGCTCAACCAGACGTCTAAAGAACAAGTTGTAGACGTCTGTTGTTGTCAACCCAAAAACCCAAAGAAAACCAAGAGAAATAGCAAACGTCTGACCAGTAAAATGAAACACAATAAAAACGGAGACGTCTAAAACTTTGATCAACAGACATATGATGCTCAAAACTGCAGGTTTGAAAATACTAAAATTTGTTAGATCTTAAAATCCAAACTTTTGAATAAAAATAACCCCTACTACCCAAAATAAGTTGTAATCATCAAGAAAACCATACTAGATCTAACAATACTAGTTGTTCACTTTAAAAACCAAATTTTGAATAGTAAAACCGTAAAAACAAGATTTTTATATAGAAATATAGTTTTCATGGCAAGTGTTGAAGAAACTTGTTTAAAAGAGGGGTCTTTACCTTATTAAAGTAGAAGAGAGGAGGTAAGCTTGAAAATAGCCACTAGAGGTTGAAACTTGAGAGTGGAGATGGTTTGGATGGAGACAACTGAAGTTTGGGTGTCTTAAGGAGTGATCAATGAGGTTTTACGGTTGCCATGGAGGATGAGGGTGGGAGTGGAGGAAATTTTGGAAAGAAGAAGAAGAGAAGAAGAAAAAAGATGTTCCTCATGCCCTCATCTCTCTTCTAAAATTTAAATCCTCCCATACTTCCCTCTGCTATGCCTCTCTCCCATGCCTTCCCCCTCCCTCTCAAATTATATAAAATGTAAACGAAAATGATGATATTAATATGGTTGACAAGACAAATTAGTGTTAATTAGAAAAAAGAAAATATTGGTTTTGTTATAAAAATTATATAAATATAGGTATATCTACACATTTATGAAAACCCAATTCAGTAAATCCTATCATATTTATAAAATTCATTATATCATTAATTAAATTCTAAAATAAACATAATAAAATTATGAAATGCACACACACACACAGAGATGTTTACCTGCGTTAGGAGGAGGAGGAGGAGGAAGCGACGGCTTTTCGATTTGACGGCGGCTGCAAGGGGGGAGGAGGAGGAAGGGGGTTGGCGGCTGCAATGGAGGGGGTTGGCGGCTGCAACGGAGGGGGAAGGGGCAGTTACGGGGCCGGAAAGGGGCTGCTCCGGGGGTGTGGACGGGGTCGGCAGCTGCAGGGGGACGGGGAAGCGGCTGAAGAGGCGGTCGGAGCTCCGAGGGCCAAGAGATGAGGAGGCGGGAATTGGGGCTAAGGTTTTTTGGCGTGAGAAATGGGGGATCAGATTAGAAGCTGAGCCCCTTATAATTTGTTGGGTTATTTTATTGAGTATTAGCCGACAGAATAATCCAACACAAATATTAAAGTATTCAGGGCCCTTTTTATTAATTGGGGGTGTATTCCGTCGGATAATAGCCGACGGAATAAACCCCCCGATGGAATAAACAAGAATTTCCTATAGTGCAACTGGATAACAGACCTAAAGTCGAAGGAGAGAACTCTAAATCGCCTTTACCTTGTTAGAGCCTAGAAACCATAGCTTTCTCTCTTTTCTCATTATTCCATATCTTCTCCAATAGGACCTTTTATATAGCCTAGAGGAAAAATTTGATAGACGGCTTAGATTAGCCAGAGCCTTGGCTAGGATTCGGCTAATGGCCGAACGCCTTCCCCCGCACATAATTACTGCGAGCGGTCAACCCCAAGCCGTGTTGTAACGACCATAATTTTTGCTTATTGATAAAAACCTATTTTCATTTTTGAAGCTAATTATTTATGTGATGTTTTTATTTTTATTAGGTTTCAATTAAAAGAAAATTTTTATGCAGGAAAGTGTTTTTTGAATATTTTTAAGAAAATAATTTATTTGTATTTTTAAATGGAAAAAATAATTCCTTATTATTTTTTGAAAATTTATATGGATTTTTAAAGATTTTTAAGAATTTGTTTGAAAGGAAAAGGAATTTATTATTTAGAAAAGAAATTTTTTGGAATAAAAAAATATTATAAAAGAGGAAATAATTATGTTGAATTTTTTAGAATTTATTTACATTTTCCCGATATGTAAAACTATTTTAAAATTATTTTTAATTAAATAAAAAGATTTATTTTGAAAAGGGAATTTATATAAAAGAAATTATTTTTAAGGAAAAATTTATTACAAAGTAAAGAAAATAATTAATTAGAATTTTTCATTATTTTTTTTTGTATTTAAATATATTTTTAATAATTTTCATGAAAAAGAAAAACAGATTTAATTAATTTTCCAATGAAACAAAATAAAATAGTTGGGCCGACCCGGCCCGGCCCAACAAAACAGGCGCAGCCTTGAATGCGGTACCCCTAATCCCCGTGCAAAGCATGATGAACCAAAATGCGTCCAAATCGATTGATGACTGCTGCAAAAAGCGTCACATCGCACAATGTTGGCCATCTGCGTGCCAGATCGGACAGCTGCGAGGGAAAGGGCTAGGGTTAGTTGTTTTTTAGGCTATATATGCACACCTTCGCTATTTTCTTCATAACTCGAAAACCACAACCCAAAAAAAATATTTAGAAATATTGACGTGTTCCTGACTTTGAGCCCTAAGCAACGGTCCTGGCCACGCACATCAAAAAGGTCCAAAGAAGGATAAATCCACATTTGAAGTCAAAACACCGCTTTTTCAACGCCGAAACTAGGTAGGTTCCTTACTTCTTTGCTCTTGAATCGATCACCTTCTTTTGTACACCATCATCTTCATTGTTGATATCTAACTATTAATAGGGATCTATGATATAATTAATCGTTTTCTTTAAAAGTGATCTAATATAGGAATAAATCTAGTTTCTATGCTAAATCAACAAAAACCTTACCTTTGCTTAGATCCATGTATTATTTTAAAGAATCGGCTTCATCGTATGACATCGTTAATACTGTAACGCTACATACCACTTTATTCCATAAACGATTCCATGCTATTACGCTGCCGAAATTCCTAGAGTATACCAGTTATGCTCCCGAAATTTCCGTAAATCCTTTTCTATCAAAACACAATACTTTCACATTTGTAAGACTTATATGGTAACCCTAAGTTGCTTGAGGTCATTAATAAAACCTTGTAAGATGCTATAATCCTTCGACACTGTAAAATGTAAAGTGTTTTTCGTGACCCAATTAAGATAGAATATGCTCTTTTGTCAGACGTATACAGATTCTCCCTGCTCCATAATAGGCAGCGGTTTATTAATTGTGGGGATTCTAATCTCCGGCAGCCACAGATAAAACTGCCGTTAAGTACCACTCGCTTTGATACGAGAAAACTTCCAATTAACGGATTGTACGAATCATGCAAACTCAATGTGAAAACGTGTGTGTGTGGAAAACGATTTTTAGGCTATTTTGAATATATCGAGGGCCATCACACAGGGGGCCCGTTGCCCGAAACAAAAAGAAATCTAGTGTACGAGGGAGTGAGAGAGAGAGAGGAAAGCGGGCATCTCCTTAGAAGGTCCCCGCCGCGGGCATCTCCTTGCGGGATACCCATAGCGGATATTCCCCTTTTAGCGAGGACGTCTGAGGCGAGAAATCCCCTCGTGGGGATATCCGAGGGTAGAAAGTCCCCTTGCAGGGGTTTACTTGAGCACGATGATAACAGTCGAAGGCTTTCATGGGTTTCTATGTTCTAAATGCTTGCTCGGGTGGAAGTCATGGGCTTTCATCCCGAGAGTTCTTCTCTCTTATTCTTCAAGTTTAATAAAGAAAACTTGCTTTTTTATTGGGTTTTGATCTTGGATCTTAAACTTTGAGAAATTGAGTCTTCTTCAAGAAATAGATTCTCTTTTGATGGGTTGATCTAGAGGAAAAAAAGATTGAGAAGATGAGAGAGATCCAAAAAGAACTCAATTTCGTTTTAGAGCCCCCCCCCCCCCCCCCCCTCCCTCTCTCTTTCTCTCTCTTTGAAGAAGAAGAAGAAGATGAAGAAGAAACTTGTCTTTTTTTTTTATGGAGAATCAAAACCCTAGAAAGATATCAAAGAATGAAAGTTATTATTGATTTCTTCATATACTTGTAAAAGATAGGCTTACAAATTTACACATAGTGCTTTGGGCTTTACACAATTAGCATTTTTGCCTTTTTCAAGCTCGTGTGCTCATTTTTTTGCACATAACTCATGAGTTTTATATAAAATTTGGCTTTTTGCCTATTTGTATTATATTTTCACATTTATTTGGATACAAAATTTATTTATTACAAATTTCTTTCTCTTTATTCTTCGATGACCGACCGGTTTCGCTTAAACTTGAGGCAGTTTAAGCATGGGCCGGCTTCGCTTGGGTTTGAGCCCGAGTTGGTTGTACTTGGATCTACTTGTTTAAGCGTTGAGTTTGAATTTTTGACTTTGATATTGACTTTTGATTTAGACTTTGACTTTTGGTTTCGATAGTGGGTTGTAAATTTTGACCTTAAAATACACGTGTTGAGAACGTGCTCCACACACACGAACACTTATATTCATATGCACATTTGAACGCAAAACCTTGCACGAACAACTAACAAAGAGGACATGATGACATGACTTGACTTTACATGAATACTTTCCTCGAACATGAAGCTATTATGCTTGATCAATGGACACGGGACATTGGTGAATCAATTAACCCAGTTCAAAAGAAAGTACAAGTTTCCATGTCTCCATGGTTTCATGGGCTAATCCACAAGTAAACCAAACAAGCTATGACACTATAACATAGGGCTGGGATAGTTTGGATAGTAAGCCGTAAGTTGTGTCTCGAGAGTCCCCTGTCAAGTTTACTGTTATTCCGGGCGTTTACGGAATACTAACCGTTAATGTCAAGTATGATATGTAATTTTAGACCATAAACGAAATGCTAACCCTCCATGTCAAGAATGTTATTGGTCCGTGGGACTAAGGGAATATGCTCTAGGAGGCGAGTACCCTTAAGACACAAACTCTAACTAAAAGATGAAAAACCTGATAATGCATACCTCACGTGCTGTCTTATGTCTCGTTGCATGACGCAATACTACTACTTTCCATGTTTCTTTAACCTTATGCACATATTGTACTTATATTTCATTTAATCTTGTATGCTTGGGGAATGTACTTGAGTGTAAATTCGCTGAGGGATATTTCTCTCCTGAAATGTTTGTTAGATTTGAAAGCTGACAGGGATGATGCCACTGAGGTCGAGCCTACGGCGGAGGACTACACCCATTACTCGGTCACGTATTAGGCTTTAAAATTTTGTTGTCTTTTATTTCAGCCACTTGTTTAGGCTTCCTTTTCTAGTTTCTTTTGATGCTACAAATCAAAGTAGCCGTTTGATTTATTTGTGATAAAGGATTTGGTTATTGGTTAAATATTTTATTTTATTTATTCTTGCATTTACCCAGACTATTTTACACTTTGCGTGTCAGTAGTGGGAAGGAATGTTTCTCGAGTATAGATATGTGTCATAGGCTCGGCCCCGGGCCATGTTCCATATTTTGGGAAGCGGGGTGTGACACGTGCCCCAGGCTCGGCCCCGGGCCATGTTCCAACCCTCGTACTTTACCCACCCACTTGATTAGGTGAGTTTGGGCCAGTTCAGGCCCAAAGCACAGTTTGGGCCAGTTCAGGCCCAAAGCCCAACATGTTGTTTGTAGAATGGAGGCAATGTAAAAAAAAATTCATTATTTTATTCTTTAACGATTATGAATTACCATAAAAAAAAATCTTCTATCTAGAATTATAGATTCTCTTTTGCTTTCCAGCTGCATCTCATTTAGCTTAATTATAATTATAATTTTATCTTAGAAACTCTCCTTAATTGCCAAACAACGGAAGAAACCGTAAAGTGTAGACAAAACCTCAGCTCCAACTATATTTGTTTGAGAAAGGCAGAGAAATTGAGGCTACAGACTCAACCGCTACTGCGAATAAGGTTGTCGCTACGGTTAGGACCGTAGGAGTAAAACACTGTCCCTACGGTGGGCACCGTAGGAATAAATTTCATCCGTAGGTCAAAACTCCGTAGGGGCAAGAATCCGCACTTATGGATGCAACTTTGCCCCTACGAAAAACACCGTAGGGGCAACTGTCCTTACGGTTTCAATCGTAGGGGCAGTTATTATTTTTTATTTCTTAAAAAATAATAATAATTTCTTGCCCGTACGAGCTCACCGTAGGAATATATTACCAAAATCGCCAAAATTTCATCTTTTTCTATTAAAAAAAATAATGATATTTAAAAATATATATATTGATATTTTTGCCCTTACGATTTTCTGGGGCATGAATATGCCTTTACGGCTTCCACCGTAGGGGCAAAATATCAGTTTTTTCTGATATTTTGCTCCTACGATACAACGGGTGAAAATTATATTTTAAAAAAAAACAATTCTCCGGTTCAGGTTTTATCCGATAGATATATAGATATATATATATATATATATATATATATATATATATATATAGAGAGAGAGAGAGAGAGAGAGACATCTTTTTCTATTAAAAAAAATAATGTTATTTAAAAATATATATATTGATATTTTTGCCCTTACGATTTTCTGGGGCATGAATATGCCTCTACGGCTTCCACCGTAGGGGCAAAATATCAGTTTTTTCTGATATTTTGCTCCTACGAGACAACGGGTGAAAATTATATTTTAGAAAAAAACAATTCTCCTGTTCACGTTTTATCCTATATATATATATATATATATATATATATATATAGAGAGAGAGAGAGAGAGAGAGAGAGAGTAATGAAGAAAAGAGGCTATAGTAGGGGATTTCCTCTTATGGCGTCGAAAAAATACAACCCCCACCATTTTTTCCGACGATCGGAATTCATCATCATCATCGTTATCATCTAAGAAGTGCATACACCATGTGATTCCACTACTTTTTCACCGTTGAATTAGCAATGTAAAAAGTTTTATTGTCGGTAAACCATTAATTTTGCACCTACTAAATCAATAGTGAAAAGATGGTATAATCACATGAAATTTGGTGTATCCACATCTTAGATGATAAATATGGAGGTGATGTATGTCGATCGTTGAAAAAAATTATGCAGGGTGCATTTTTCCGACGCCATAGGAGAAAATCCCCTCCTATGGCACCTTTCCTCCATTAATCTCTTACCTATGGCACCTTTCCTCCATTAATCTCTTATATATATATATATATATATATATATATATATATATATATCATATGCCCAAATACAGAAATATTTATCAATAATATCCCACGCATAATATATAACGAAATAAACAAATATAATACAAAATCAATCTAAAATCAGGATCTTAATTATCATATACAATAACCGATATCCAAAATGTACAATATGTATCAAATAAAGTACATATATCATAAAATATCAAAAAATATAAATAAATCATTGCTACCTCAGTCCAGGTGCTCTATCTCCAAATATCTGAGAAATCTGACGCATCTGCTCCTCGCTGTAGCCCTGGACCGACAAAAGCCTGAGTAACCTGTATGGCTAACCCAATAACGAAAGAGTAGGAATAACCAAGCTGCAGAAGTAGGAGTAACCTGTGAAGCCGAAGGAGTAGGAGTAGGAATAACCTGTGGAGAGTAGGAGTAACCAAGCTGCAGAAGTAGGAGTAACCTGTGAAGTAAGAGTAGGAGTAGGAGTAATCAAGCTGCAAAAGTAAGAGTAGGAGTAAGCTGCAGGAGTAAAAGTAACCAAGCTGCAAGAGTAGGAGGAACCTGTGAAGCCGAAGGAGTGGCCTGTGCAGAAGAACTTAGATGAGTGGCCTGTGGTGCCAGAGCTGAAGGAGTGCCTGTGCAGCCGCAACCTAAGGAGTGGCATGTGCAGCCACAGCCAAAAGCGTGGCCTGCTGAATCTGTAAAGTTTTTAAGTTTGTGTAATAAAAAAATTAAGGAACGGTGTACTAGATTTAGTTCGTATGTCTTGTTGTGAAATTTTAAGTCTAGAAATCAAGTCTTGCGAATTAAAATGATGTGTTATTGTTCTATAGGATTCGTGTCGAATTCGTATCAATATCGGATTCTTGCGAATCCTACTCGTATCCGTATTCGAATTTGTGCTACGTTGATTAGCACCATCAAGGTATATGTATACACAAATAGAAGTAATATACATACCATCATCTCCTTCAACTCCTATAATTTGGAGTTCAGTGTGGCTATCTCCTTCTCTAGACGCCGCTCGTGAGGGTAGCAGAAGTAACCACCGGAGAGGAAGACAACTTCAGATGGACCCCTGTTGGGATAAGTCCCCAGCCTCTCTCCCAACCACCATGGTGCCCTCCGTGCAGGGTGTCTAGGATAAGGATCAATATGGTTGGATCGGTCTTTCCGCTGAAATCAATCCTTGATACTTCCGCATGCTGCACCACCCATGCCTACACCATGTAAAGCATTCAAACGTAAGTAAACTATTTAAATTTAAACCCCTCAAAACAAAATTTCATTCGAGTTAGAACAAATATTAACACTTACGCAATACTCCTGGATAGCAGCGTCGGGATATCGAAGCTCTCCCGTGGTTGAATATGTCGATGTGGCATGGACAGACATATAATCCTTCAAAAGCTCGGTGTACCACCCTGAGCCACAGTCTGAGATCTCTGCAATTCACCAAAAACATGCATATATAATATAACTTTTCATATTGCATTATATCAAAAGAGATATATTGTAATATACCTCTACCTCCATGGCATAAGTCACGTTTCTCGAGCCACCCGTGCAGGCAGGTCGACCCCCTCTTCGCGGACTTCCAATTCTTCTTGTTTTGAGCCGCCTGTTTTTGCGCACCATAATTAGATTTAGTTTTCTAATTAAGCAACGATAAAATAAATTATATACTAAACACTAAATTACACTTAAATTACAAACCTGCTTGCACTCAAACGCCCAAAATTGGTACAAGTTAGACCATGTCTCTAAATTGACTCCGGTAAAGACCGGAGACTATAGGAGAGCCGCTCTCTCCGCCTTGGGGGTCGCCAGCTATAGCTCATAGCAATCAGACTTCAGCTTATTTCTATTATACCGGACTTTATTCTGCATGCTGGTCATGAGGCCTCGGTGAATAATGCGAAGATTGAGCCTTTTATCAGGGTCATCGGGATCGACTATGGCTTGAAAGTCGTAATCCAGATGCAAATACAAGAAATTAATGTTTTTAAATTATAAGTGTCAAATGATAATAAATTTATTTGATAAATCAAATAAAGATATATAATAATACCTAAGCCTATTCCCAGAACGCGTCAAAGGAGCGGGTGTGCTGCATGCCCCAATCATGTGGCCTTTGTCTCGGATGAGGAGGCTCCCAAAACGTATTATATAGTACATAATACTAATCTACAGAGTGCGCGGAGGGTACGAGTCATACGGGAGCGGCCTCTGTCGCGGATGAGGAGGCACCCCCTTTAACTAGACAATAAATAATGACAACATAAGTAACTTTAAATTAAATTGCGTATATATCTACAAATTATCGTTCAATATGAGTGCAATATACCTGTAGGTGTGGCAAATTCTACACGGAATGAGTAATCTGGAGGGGTACGGACGGTGTGGCAGTGTTCATACGCAATGAGTTATCTGGATGGGGTACGGATCAGGGTGCAACACCACCCCTCTGCTATAGGACCTGCTCCCTATGTAGCTCCCCGGGCAAAATTGCTCTAATCCTGGTGCTCCTAAAGCCACCTCTGCCGCTGCCCCTGGTGCCTCTCGCTGCTCCTGACATCGTCATCACCCCTATATAGAAGTACATTCATGACATATGCATGTGTATAGGTCATAGAAAATGTAAAGACGTCGTAAGAATATGTACCTGAATTTGATCATCAATATCATTCCTAACCCACTTAACTTCACGCTCATCCTAAGAAAACCCGTCTATGGAGATAGACGGTTGGAGCACTCTAAGTCTTCTCTCTTCTTCTTCCTCATCATAGTCATCCATGCGATCCTCGAATTGTGGGGCATCATAAATATCTCTGGGCTTCCGTCGGCATACAATACTCCATCCTAAATTCTTCAAGCACTTTGAGTAGTATACTAGAAATGCTTGTTGCGGAAATATAAATAGATCGTTCTCACAGTAAAATCGACGTGTGTTTAAACTAATCAATTCATATCCATCTTTCCAAGTACCGAGATTGTCTCCCCACCTATCAGTTGTGGTTCGTGTATCATACCAAATACACTGAAATATATAAAATTGTTCTGCTCGTCCGGGAATTGGATACCAAGTATGCAATCTAAGTACCCATAATAAATCACACCATCCGAACCAACGGTCGCAATTCCGATATTCTGAGTGGTTTGAGATTCTTCTATATCCTTAATTTCAAATTTGTACCTAAAGACACTGAATCCTTTATAGTATGCAACCTCCATGCAAGAGAACTAAGCCAGACCTCTCGAGTATTTCTCTAATGATACAAATATTTTCGGATCATAGATCTAACAAAACAAATTATACGGCAATTACATAATGATATAAGTTTAGATTAAGACTAGTCGCAAACGAGATTTGAACATCTTACATGAAATGCAAACCAGTCACAAAAATTGTCCTGATGATATTTTTCCAATGGATCAGGATTCCAATTACGATACCCGCCACGTACTTCATTCTTATAAATTCTGTTCTCAACATTAAAATTTGACATCAACATTATATATATATATATATATATATATATATATATATATATATATATATAGAGAGAGAGAGAGAGAGAGATAGAGAGCAATTAATGCAAAACAGACTTACTCTCTAACTTCATCAAGACATGCGCTATTGAGGAGGATAAACCGATATATCTTTTTGATATACATGGGTTCCATTCTCTTATAATATGTTTTACTTTATGGTCCTTCATGAATTCTTCGAGGCCTGTTAAGTTTCGTCTCAATGTATTCGTCTAGATAGCAGGAACAAATGTGGTTATTTCATTTAGGAGATAACCTTCTATAATAGAATTCTCTGGTCGATTTCTATTGCGTATATAATATTTTAGAGTATAGAGGTACCTAAAGAAACTTATATTAAATAAAGAAATACAAGAATATAAGATAGAAAAAATATATCGATTGCGTGAACCGAAAAATTCAAGATACCTTTCGACGGGGTACATCCATCGATATTGTACCATTCTGGAAAACTTGCCTCGGTTGTAAGATGGCCCATCAAGTGTATTATGATATCGAATAACGACGGCGGTAAAATCCGCTCAAGCTTTCACAATACCAAGGGAATCGCATTTTCTAGCTTCTCCAGCACTACAATCTCGATATTTTTAGCACACAATTCTCTAAAGAAGCAGCAAATTTCGTTGATTACTAAACTAACTGATTAAGGAAGGGAAGTCTCGAGGGATAATTGGAGAAGGTGCTCCATAATAATATGGTGATCATGACTTTTCAGCACATCAATCTTGCCTTTCAAAATCTTTATTTTCTTACTAAATAATCCTGAGAATCCTGTGGAAACTTTCAAATCATGCAACACCTGCAGAAACCTTTTCTTGTCTGCTTGTGACATATGATACGTGGTATTGGGAAGTACAAGCTTTCCTGGTTTACCCACTATCGGTTCAGGATGCAAATCACTTCTAATTTCCCAGTCTTGAAGATCCATCCGAGCACGGAGATTGTCTTTCGATTTTCTATCTTTACAAAGAAGTAAGTTAAGTACGTGCTTGGATACTACCTTCTCAATGTGCATGATGTCCAGACAATGAGACACTAAATTTGTTGACCAGTATGGTAGCTCGTAGAAAAGCTTAACTTGTTTCAACCGGGTGGAGTGTTCTGTCTTGTTGGATCTATCCCGAGGGTCATGCTATTGTAATCATTCCACTGAGTAATCACGTCCTCTCTTGATAATGGGGCTGGAGGCCTAAGAAACTCCTGACAACTAGCAAAGTGAACAGCGTCAAATCTGTAGGGATGGTCTAGTGGCAGGAAACGCCGATGACCTCGATAACAAGGCTTTTTAGTAAAATTCAACCGTCTCGATATTTTATCCTGCTAATAGTAAAGACATAATTTATAACCATGTACGGACCAACCTAATAGCATTTCATATGCAGGAAAGTCATTAATTTTCCATATTAAAACCGCATTCATCATGAACATTGTATCGGTGTTTGCATCATAAGTCTCCACACCATCAATAAATAAAGATTTTAACTCTTCGATCAGAGGTCAGAGGTAGACGTCGATATTGTTTCCTGGTGATTTCGGTCCATCAATAAGGAAAGGCATCATAAATTAGGACTGATCCATAACCAACCATGGCGATACATTATAAATTATCGTTACAACGTGCCGTGTGCTGTGTGATAAACATAATTTATTGCATTTATTTAAGTATTATATCCCTATCTTTTGTTATTTATTTTAATTAAAAGTGCTACTAAATACGTGTGTTGAGTGTAAGTGTAGATTACAGGACTACATGCAAGAAACGGATCAAATCAGGTCTGATTGGGAGTTAAAACTCGCTCATATGAAGAGATGCTGTTAAGCAAACCAAAGGACTGGTCTAAACTAGGAAATTAACCACTTCAATCACGTGCAAGTGCACTCGGGTCAGGAAAATGAAGAAATAAACATTTAGTAAAAGCTACGGAGAGGAGTTGAAGACGTCATAGAAAGATGGGCCTTAGACACTTAAGGAGTTCGACGGTTTGTGGTGTTTTTCCACCCTTTCCACCGAAAATCCAAGGCCGTTCGATGTGAAATTTTTTGACGTGGATCTAATAGCTATTATTTATTTGATTTTTTAGGTTATTCTATTTATATTGTGTTTCCATATAGTAGAAAACTCTCGGCACTTTTGTTTTCTCTAAAGAACCCTAGTTTTAGGTTTTTTTTTTATTTTGGATCATTGGTTGAGCATAATTTTACAAGTAAGTTTACTTATCTTTGCATATCATTTATCATGTCTTTCAATTATTATTTTTCTTTCTTTTATTTTATGTCTAGGTAATTTTTATTCATATCTTGGGTGATGAATCTAGGTAGGATGATGTGTTGATTTATTTTATTTGATTTTCTATGTGCTTAAATTACTGATCTTGATTTGCTATCTAAATTTATCTCATTGTTTTATGTCTTTGATGAGTTATGATGCTACTACATGCTTATAGTTCATGTTTAGGGTATGCAAGGGTACAAATATATGATATGTTAGATTAAGATTAATAAAAATTGGATTTTTATGTCATAGATCTAAGTTTTGTAGATAATTTTGATAGGTTATGATGCAATGCATATAGTCTGCTTAGGAAAAAAAAGTTTAGGTTTTGTGATATAATTATTTAATTTCTATCGTTTAATAGTGATATTTTACGTAGATTAATAGATAATATATAACGTCTTATAGTTTATGCTTTTTAACCAATTGATGGACTGTTTAGGGTATCGAAACATTTATTCTTTCATGTCTACTTTATCATTATTAATTAAAGGATATAATCTAGAAAAGTAATTATGAGGTCGATTTCACATTATACTAACTAGAGGATTCAACCCTAGGTATGCTTTTCTTTAATAATTTTAAAAAGTTTAAATTTAAATTTGGTTGTTAGTTATGAAAACCCTAATAACTTGATTGGATAGTATTAGGAATTATAAATTACAGTTATCCCTGTGGATTGACCTGTAAAGCGTACTACAACCACCGTGCGCTTGCGGTATTATTATTTTCTGCACTTTATTTCAAGCATCACTGTGATTACCACCCACATATAGCTGAATGGGCAGAAGCCATCACTAGTCATTCTGATTCTGATATTGCGAGGATCACTGCTGAATGTTAGGTGCTCCTATAGAAATCCTTCTATGTCGGTGAACCTCTTGGATGATTCATTCTTATATATTCGTTTAGAGGAGCACAGTGATGCCAAATTATCATCTCCACTTTCTTCTTACACCTGAATATTTTCTGCAGCCTTTGTGTTATGGAAAAATATCGTGCTATCTTGACAGGTATATCTGATTTCTTATCAGATACTTTCAATTTATACCTGTCCTCTCCGCAGGTGGGACACTCTTTCAAATCTTAATTCTGTTTCGGGTACAGTACACAATTTTTGGGACATGCATGAATCTTCTTATAGTTCAGACCCAATTTAGACATCAACTTTTGGGCTTCGTACCAGCTCTTAGGCATGTTATTTTCCGGGGGGCATATAATCTTTCAGGAGCTTGAGAAGTATAATGAATGACTTATTACTCCATCTATTTAGGCACTTAATTTGGAAAAGATGAACAAATCATGATAGTGTGAAATAATTTGCATTCTCATAAATTAGTCCCCTAGTATCATTCATGTACTTCTCATACGTATCTGCACGTTGTCCTTGACTGGAAGGAAGTTCTTCATTAGAATTACTATCATCGAGAGAAGCCTCTATCATTTCCTCTATTTTTTCTCCTGAAAAGAAGTTATCTTCTTCTTCTTCCGCTGCATTACCGTCTTTTTCTTCTCCATGATATAGCCAAGTTATACAAAATCTGGTAAAACCATGCTTAACGATGTGAAGCACTACCTCCCCTGTCTCCTGGTATAACTTATTCTCATACCTATTGCACAGACAAAGAATCTTCCCCAACACGACCTTATGATGTTCGCGTGCAAATTAGATGAAACCAGCAACTCCTGCGACGAACTTAGAGTTTATGCATTGTTGCCAATTCACGTACATCTAGTTCTTAACTCTGGTATACTCATGGGCCATATTAGACTATATAACATATAAATTGTTAGTTTCACAAATGGAATAAAGTAGTGAAGTTATGGAATCGGTGCTTGAATCGAAGACTATGGGGCTAGAGAGGTCGAGGTATGAAACGAAAAGGAAGAGGAAGTTGGATTTTTATGGTGATTATATTAAGAAATCTAAGATGAGATGGTTGGGGGCACGTATCGAGGGGAAGGACCCTTACGGTTTTCTGTTTCTTCTCATAGAGGTTTGATGTTGATTGGACGCGACATATCTAGGAAGTTCTTTATATGCTCTTTTAATTACGGAAATGCCACTGAGAGTATTATCTGAGGGTTTGAATTTGGACCTTTTTAGTGTATTATTAGTGTCACATTTTCAAATTTTTTTGAGAAACTATCTAAGTTTCAAATTAAAATTTCGCTTAAGTGTAGAGTTATTAGTGTATATGTGATTTGTGTATGTATATGTTGTGTATGCGTGTTGTATGTGTGTGTTTTGTATGTATGTGTTGTGTGGTGTGTGTAGGTAAAAGACATAGGTGAAAGACGTTTTTCAACATTTTAGCTGTCGGGAGTAAGCTTTCTATCCTGTTAAGAATGTATAAACCAGACATCTATTCGCTTGTACTTTCATTCGTTTCGAGAAAATTTTGGCAGCACCTCCCTACTATTCTCTGAGTACACTGTAATAGAATAGATAATCATTTCAATGCTGTAAAACAACATTGAAATAAATATCTAATCTATCTTTTATACGAAGAACCAGCGGAAAGGTCCCGAAGAAATAACTCGAAATGAATTAAAACACAAGTGAATGCAGGTGTTTGTTTTATACATTCCTAAGTTGTCCACACTGGACAAATCTATCAGTTATCATACAATTGAATATACTTGTCACATAGACTACATAACGGTTGTTAGCACCGAACGATACCGTCCGATATTTAACAACCTTCGTGTAGTTTTATGTCATGACGAATATCGAACGTATGTTAACTGATAGATGGGGACTAAGGCGCATTTTAATTTTCACATATGATTATCAAAGAGAATATGAAAATTTCATATTATCATCAAGTATCATACAATTAGTTTAAGATTTAATTTGAATTAGTTTTATGTTTACATTTCAATTTCAAGGTTTTGAAGTTTTTAGTTTAAGGAGAGTTTTTTAAAATTAAGGGTTTTCCTAATCAAGTTTAAGATTTTAGATTTAGGTTTGGTGTTAAGTTTGAGATTTAGAAATTTCATAGGGTTTTTCAACGAATTTTCAAATAACTATGTTGCTCACCCATAAACCCGGAAAAATAAAGGAATGAAACAGGAGATGAATATTTAGGGTTGGGGTTAGGATGGGATTTGACAAAAGTTCAATGTAGAGGAGAGTGATGATGAATTAAGATTTAGCCTTGTTTGATCTATGAGATCATCATCATATCTCTCTCTCTCTCTCTCACACACACACACACACTCTCTCTCTCTCTGTCTCTCTATCTAACAACAACAACAATTACAATAACGATGACAACGATGACTTCTCTCCCTTCCCCACCGCTTCCCCCTCCCTATTGCATACCCCTGCCAAAGTCCCCCACCTCTCCCCACCGCCTCCCTCCTCTACCCTCAACTCCACCCTCCCCACCGCCTCCCTCCTCTATACTCGGGTCCACCCTTACCCCATGACCTCCTCTTTCCCTACCTTTGGTTCCACTCCCATCTCCCCACTACCTTCCCTTACCCTACCCTCTATAGGGTTTCAGTTCTAAGGTCGTGACGTTCATGGACCGCGGCGGAATTAGAAAACAATAATTTTTCAAATGTAGAACTAAAACCAAAACAAGGTCATCAAATACATGCAAAAAGAAAAGAGAGCAAGTATAGAGTGCTGCAACCTTTGTAGCATGTCCGATCACCGTCTGAACACTCAAGTTAGACTTTGTGATCTGCGGAGACTTTACTAGTCAACCGTCTTGTCGTAGATGATCCGCGGTGAAGAGTGGCCACCTGAAACTCCATCTCCATCATCTAATGGAGAAACTCACACAATTAACTTGCCGAGTTAATGCGTGAGGTGATATGACTAAGAAAAGCTCTCTCTTTGAATTCTACACTCATTTCTAACCTCCACCATTTTTGAAGAGAGGAGGAAGAAGATGATAAGAAAGTGTTATGGAAAATATGAATAAGAATTAACTTTTAAAAGAAATGAAAAGGAGAAGAGAAGAAATGACTCATCAAAGAATAGAAGAGAGAAGAATAAAAAAGATGTCCACTCTTCTTATTTGTTCTTTTCATTTCTTTTCTTTTCTTTACATTTCTAATCTTTTATTTTCTTTTCTTTTTATATTTATTCTTAACATATATCATTTCTCTTTATTTTATATACATAAATACATATTTATAAAGAGAAAAAAGCATGTATCAAATACATTTCCATATTACGCATCCGGTACACAATAATAATATATCAGTATCGAATACTAATATAATAAAAATAGAGAGAGTGTGTATCCAATACAAAATACTAAAAACCATATCAAAATGTGGTTATTAAATTAACACTTGACTTAATATTCCGGTTTTTAAACCGGCTAGTATTTTTCAGACATTCGATTAAATCATACATTGAATCGAACTCCCGTACGTATCCTATATACACACCATATCAACATTTAGTCCCGGGAGGCACTTTCATTGCGGGACTGTAAAGACCTATTAATACGCTAGAGGTAAATTATATAAACTCATATTCGATTGAATCCGAAACACTTTCAGTTCCAATCCCTTGACGGGTTAACCTACAAGTACGCCAGTGGCACTAGCTGTACGTAATAGCTACCCAGGTATGAACAAGATAAAAGCATGTCGATGAGAAAACTCATCCGGACCCTACAAAGTGTATAAGTGATAGTCACTATACAGTCCGGTCTCTTCGTCTAAGAGTATCGCATATTAGGTCTAGGGTTTGGAATCTGTCAAACCTCTAGAACTTGACAAGTCGTGCGACAGAGGACTCATAACCAACCGGAAATACAACCGATAATACTTATCAGTTTATCTCCACTGCGGTAGTCACCGACTTGTGTTTGTAGTCATGTCCTATACCGGGAGAGACGAATCCCTCGATCGCTCACTGCATCCACGTGCTTCGGGACTATACCCAATAAAAATCTGTTTTCATAACTCCTTTGAGCCATGGTAGGGTAAAAGTTAAGTATAGTAGGAACACACATGAGATAGTATGGCATTCTCAGGTCTCAGGGACTACCCTATACACATGTCACCAAAGAACTGCTATCTGACATTGGTATATTACCAACTAGAAATTCTCGGTGAGTCCATCTAGTGTAACTTATCTAACGAGCACCTGCATACAATCCTCGGTGTCAAACACCAATAGCTGCAGTATCAGCTATCTCCCTCCAACCGAGTCAGGAAACGTACACACTAGTCTAAATTGGAGTACCGATGCCTAGTCTCGATACTCCGACGACTAGGGACATTTAAGGATGTGCTTATCGACTACCTAGTCCCACTAGTATAATCTACATCATCATCCTGGTAGTTAAGTCAAATCCTAAGGGTTTTATCTTATGTCTAAACGATACGTGATAGTGAATAAAATGCATCACATAAAAGATAAAGATATACTAGATAGCATACTATTATCTCGAGTAAGACTGTTCTCCGTATAGGTTCTCCTTCGATTACGTAATTACCATCTTGCAATTACAATAATTGCCTTGAGGGCACTATATCCAACAATCTCCCACTTGCACTTAAGGCTAATTATCGCATATCCAACTTCTGTACTAACAGTTTTGCAAACTGTGTTTGAGAACTGGCCTCAATGATTGGACCCGATACAATGCTTCTCTTTGTTTCTCCCTATATCTCAACTTTGTAGAGATCAAATATCTCCCGAACTGAACGATACCTGCCTTAGTATTTGCCTGGACAGACGATGAGATCATGTTCATAAATGAAAAATTATAACCAGCAAATTCTTAGGCGGTATCTTTTGCTGATTCACAATCAGCATCTAGTGCCTCGACTACCTCGGTATTTCTCTTAGAACTACTTCCAATATACCGGTGCTCAAAAGAGGGCAAACTGTATAACTCACGACAGACATTCTGTCATCCTTGTCACTTTGGAAGATGGAGTCGGCAATTGCTTCCTGAAGGAGGCTGCCATTGCCATGCAACAATAACATCTCATATGTTCTTCATTACTTCCGTTTCTCCTAAATTAGATTACTATCTGGAGAAACATCCGTGACAACCATTATTTAACCGATTTTTAGTATAGAAACTTCACTTCCTATCATGAGTATGTCATCCACATACCTTATGTGGAATCTGACAATACTCCCCACTACTTTCTTACAAATACCAGATTCATATCTCATTTTGATGAAATCAAACACTTTGATTGTATCATCAAAACAGATGATTCTTCTCCGCTATGCCTGCTTTAGTCTATAAATAGACTAAAACGACTTGCACACCTTCTGCTACTCTCACTGACTACGAAACCCTCCAGCAGAGTCATATATACTCACACTTCTAAATCATCATTTAGAAAGATGTAATAGTCATCCATCTGCCAGATCTCATAGTCATGAAAAACAGCAGTGGTAAGTAATATCCGTATGGACTTCAACAAAGACACTGAAGTAATAGTTTCATCACAATACACATCGGGTATTTGATGAAAGCCTTTTACTACAATCTAACCTTATTAGGTTAGTACCTTTTCATTTGCACTAATCTTGTAAGATCTATTTACTCTTAATGGGTTTTATCTCTTTAGGAGCGCCCAACAAAGTCCACACTTTGTTTCAATGCTTGGAGTCCAACTAGAATAATTTGGCGTCCAGCCATCAGTCGGATGTCACCACTTCCCATAGCCTGCTGATAACTAGTACGGTTATCATCTCATGATAAAAGCCTCCTTGTCACCATCAAAGAGGAAACTGTTGTACCTCTAAGGTGGCTGAGATCATCTACCAAATCTGCGGAGTAGCTATAATCTGTCAGGGTCAATCGAATCTCCAGGCTCTACTAAATTTTCAGTAATCATTTGCAGTTCTGGAATTACTTCTAGTTTTACCAAACTACCATTAATTTCTTTTGCAAGAAATTCCTTTACCAAGGAGGTGGTGAGTCATGAACAAAACACTTTTGATCTTGCAAATGGTAAAAAGTTAAACCCTCGTCAATGCCCGGAATAACCCACAAACTACCATTACTGAAATGTGCTTTGAGTTTATCTGGATTCTGGTTTTAAGTATAAGCCAGACAACTCAACATCTTAACAATTTTATGATGATAACATATTATATATCACATATATAATTTGAGTCACTGATTTAGGTGGAACCAGTATCAATTAATATGCATTTATTTCTAATACATCCCCTTACTTGAAAAAGGCTTTACAATATTACTCATCAGGGAGCACACTCACAGATGAGTAATCTGAGAGAGAATCAAATTCTCAATTATATAACTACAAAATACCTAACATAAGTATCCACATCTTCGAACACTTTAAAAATCTTGATACTTTCAACGTTTGGTTCTCTATTTTATTCCTATATCTTGTGAACTTCTCAAAATCTTTGGACTTTGCATTTCAACGAGAAAGCGTGTCTAAAACCAGAAAACTCATGGGAAAACGGAACAAAGTATGAGTACCAACCCCTTGTCCAAGTGGACATCAGACAACATACATCATTATGTATAAGTCCTATGAGTTCACTAACTTATACTCTGTGTGTTATAATTTGAAAACTGTATTTTGGTTAAGAATGATTATCCCATTATTCAATGTACCTTACCCAATCATCAAATATAAAGGAAAATATTCATAACATATTTTTCAAAATTTATATCCCAATTTATCAAATAAAGTGGTGGATATATGAGTTTTTAAAAATTTGGTGCATAATAACAGATATTCAAAACCAAAAGTTTGTTGATAAGCATAACTAAGTGATTTCCCCAATTGCAACAATTGCTCCGATATCCGACATTGAGGATAAAATCACTTTTTCCAATACTCTAATCCTTCTCAGTATTTGTAACAACTTACAGATGTGGGATATTAATCCGGTATCTATATACCCAGGAGTCAGAGTTAACTGGAAAACAGTTTTTGATTACAAAAAGAAAACATGAAACATTAAAATATTTCATTGGGTGGCCGGGCATTCCTAGTCATGCCTCTTACACTTGTCCAGGTTTATAAAGTAGTTGCAATTTTATTTCCGTTCACTTCAACCCATATTGTTTTCTCTCTATCTTACTTTGTGTATACCAGACTTATACTAGTTGGTTTTCTTCTTACCCTTCCTTTCAGCTCCACCATCGGGATTGGAAGAAATCTATCCAACAAGCGTAACTGGTATATTCGCTTTATTTAAGGAGCTCTCAAACTTGAGATAAGATGGAGAGAAGAGACAAATGAATTGTATCATATACAATTCACTTTCTCCAGAACTAGTGGTCATCCTCAATTGAAACACTTTCTCTGAGTTCATATGTAACTATACGAGATGGTCTTCCATGCAATATGGATCTTTGTATCAGATATAGAGTGTTCTGGAGGAAGCAAAAGGGGAAGTGGGAGGGGTAAGGACATATGAGAATATGTCGTGAAAATAGGGCAATCATGACATTCTAAAACCGTTGATTATAAAAAAGATCGGTTAACTTGGTTTACGAGTTTTAGTTTAAGATCAGTCTTAGGTCGTTGTCAGAGAGAGAGAAGAAACACTCAGCGTGTACTCTATCCTAAATTAGATTGGTTAATTAATTTATCTAATCTGGTCTCACACCGTTTTGTCGAATCCTCCTTCAAACCGTAAAAAGAGAATTAGCCAACTATTACTCATAGTAGGAATTGGGATCCAAACTATCATGGCATGGTAATCTTGACGAAGGCCAACAATTCAGCCCACTCCATAGAAGGTATGCAATCAAATTACAAATTTCAACACTTGAAAGTCCCGATATGGTTTTTACCCCTAACGAACTATGAACTTGTCACGTCCCGCTTCCTAAAATACGTAAATTTAGAACGTGACAAAACCAACCATGCTACCTATTGTAAGGAAATATCCTCCCATAGTCACATTATGGCTGTCAATCAGTAATCAAGAATAATGAAATAACTATCTATCTCTAAATATATCCAAATAACGACAAACGATAACAGGAAACAGTAGCGGAAGCAATAAAAATTCGAGGAAAAAGATGAATACCAAAACCATCAATAGAACTAGATCATTGGGATGCCTCTCACTAATCGGCAATCCAGTCGAAGTAGTCACAGTCCTCCTGTGGTAAGGTCAAGTATCTAGACCATGCAAAACCCATACGTCAGTGTATCATAAATATTATCATCATAATAATAAACTCAACAGTGTGTCATATAGGATACCACATGCAAAATAAGGTATGAGTATAAACAAAACAATCACAGATGTTATAACATCAGGATATCGATATGTCACGTGTATCCAAAATTCTGTATTTCTAGGTTAACTATCTTACAAGTATTTGAAACTAATGAATGTACTCCTCTATATAACTCAAAAGTATATATCCCATTACCCCCTATGACCACGGATCAAGATATATGAATCACGAATGATTCTGTTCCGTTACCTCCTAGAACCACGGATCAAGTAGTAAGAATCACGAATGATTCTATTCCGTTACCCCCCCGGAACCACGGATCAAGTAATATCCTTTTAAGTTACACTTCAGTTACACTTTTGATTTCCCCATTTCTCCAGGTTTCGTTTTCTAAGTCAGGTATGAAATAATATCTGCCTAATGCTAATACAGGAACAGGAAGGTACATGTTATGTCTATCTAGACAATATGTCACGTCCATCAGGACAACGAGCCAGGGTTGTTGGCATCGGTAAATATCACGGGTAATAGGTATAAGCAATATAGTAGTAGCAGTAGAAAGATAGCAGATCGCAAGTGTGTCAGGTATTGTGTACTAAACAGGTGAAGTATTTACTTGCATAAAAAAATCATAACAAATAGTAGGATTATAGTTGTCACAGTTATTTAGCTGTGATACCGAAAGTAATGAAAATGATGTATTCATTATTAGTTGTTATATATAAATATATATATATATATATATATATATATATATATATATATATATATATATATATATAACCGTATTTAAAATGGGGTTTCACGGCTATCAAGTATTACAAATTAAACTGTATTAATTCCTACTCTTCAATTAAACTATTGAGCCAACTAGACTCGTTTTTAATAATTTTAGATTATCAATATAATTTAAATAATGTTATATACTGCAAATTATAAACTTGTTATATTTAACGATATACGGATTCTATAAATATATAATAATAACGATTAATAATACGAAATCTTAATAAATAGCAAGCATATCATGTAGCAAGTTGTAAACTTGCCTTGGTTGCGAAGAATATGGATACAAACGTGGCGAACACCGAACGACAACAACAAGGCGATGCAGAACTCGCCACAAGCAAGATCTTATCTTGGACTACGCCCTGAACTTGGGCTCAGGTCTGGGTCTTGGTTAAGGATCTGCAAGTCTAGGGATCACAGGAAGAAGACGGCCAGTAATGAAAAAGACGAGGACAATGGCGACGATGTGACAGCGTTGGGGTTGGCTGCTTGGCTCGAGAGAAGAGATGGAGACGATGGCGACTGCTGTGCAGGGAGCGAGTCGACGGTGGCTATCTTGGCTAGGGCAAGAGCCTCGGGTGTTGTGTTCTAGGTTGATGGGGTTTTGAGGAGAGGAGAATGCTTGGGTCGATGGCAATAAGGAGTTGCAGGTAGAGTCGGCGGTGGTGATCGACGACGAGGGTGAGGCTGGATGTGGATATAGAGAGAGGGGACGTGGGAGATGGAGTTAGGGTTTTCGGTGTGAAGAGAAGAGGGAGAAGAAGTGAAGGAGATGGGGGCGATGAGGAGTCGGGGATGGGTGCAAGGATGAAGAAGGTGAAGAAAAGAGAGCGGGGGAGAGAGAGAAAGAGTTTATTAAAAAAAAGAAAATATACTATATATATATAGTATATTGTATGTTATATATATTATAGTTAAATATATAACTAATAGCATAAAAGATAATATCTATCTCCGATCCATCTCGAGCAAAATCTCACAGAAACTATATATTGGAAAATAACACGCGCTCTGCGCGCAACGTATTTACCTGTAATGTAAAGGTTACCATTATATATTCTAATATAATATATACTGGTATCAAGGATGTTTAAGATTTAAGCGTAATAGATAAATTGCAATATCAAAACATGAGATACTTAAATAAGGTGATGACAGTTAAATATATAAAATATCCCTAACGTATGACTGCTAGAAATTATACACATATAATTTAGATATTATATATTTGTTAATTAAGATTCACGTAGATTTAGTTTATGGATAAATATTATTAAAAGATACTCTAGCATCAGAACGGATTCACACAAGCGGGTCGGATCGGATAAACACATATACTATTCAAACCAATCATAACCCAAATAATAATTAAGGAAATTAAAATACTAATATCGTTAAACAATGTACAATCGTGCTAAGGTGTTACAGACCTTAACGGAGGTCAAAAAACCATAGGACGCTAGTTAAGTTCTACCAGTCATTTCGTGACTAACTCGAACCTATCCGCAAAAGTCCTTGATGGAGGCCAACAAGGCTGCCCTAGAGGCCATTATTGTTGATATAGTGGATGCTTGTACATATATATAGAGGAATTTCTTGCTCGATGTGATAGTTTGCTATCTGATTACATTTATCTTAACATGTATACTGGTATCTTTATATTGTCTGTCTTTTACATGTTGATAAAACCCTTAGGATATGTACTTGACTACCAAGATTATGATAAGATCATACTAGTGGGGCCAGAGTGGTCCAAAAGTACATCCTTTAACTGTTCCTAGTCGAGGGGATATTGAGACCAGGGCATCGATATTCCAGAGTAGACTAGTGTGTACGTTTCTTGTCTCTTAGAGGGCGATGACTGATCCCACAGCCATTGGTGTGTGACATCAAAAATTGTACATAGATGCTCATTAGAGAATGGGTACACCGAACAGAGTCGCCGAGAACTCCTAGTTGGTATTATACCTATCATCAGATAGCAGTCATCTGGTGACACTGGTACATGTTAGTCTGTAGACCCGAGATTGTCATGGAGTCTTGTATGGCTCCCACTGTGCTTTGATTTCCTCCCTACCACGCTCAAGAGGAGTTGTGTAAATTGGTGGATTTTTGGTACAGTCCCGAGTCACATGGAGGCAATAAGCGATAGGAGGAGTTTCATCTCTCCCGGTATTGGGGGTTGATATTGCGCTATGCTCGATTGGCTATAACTGGAAGTCCCTGGCCAGGGCTGCTACTGAGATTTACTGATAACAGTTATCAGTAGTTTCTCGAACCGTTATAGGCCAGACATCGACATGACTTATCACATTACTGGGGTCTGACGTTTACCACCCTTAGACATGATAATGCGACATATCAGACGAAGAGACCGAACTGTACGGTAGTGTTACTGATAGGCTTCATGGAGAGTACGGACAAGCTTGCTTGTTGATCTTCATATCGCTCTGTAAGTCCACGGTAGCGCCCCGGCCGTCTAACAGACGCCAAATACGGAACAAAAAATTTTTACAAACTGGCTCTATCGTGTACTATAACCCGGATCTGCCATTAAAGCTAAACTAACAAACTACAAAGTGGGTAGAAATGTTATACCGAACGATTCGAGTCCTTCGGTCTTCAACCATCATCCTACGCTTTTTTGCGGCTGCTCCGATCTCCTGAATCTCCAGTCTTCTCGTCCAGGTGGCACCACGTCGACGGATCTTTAAACGGGCTCCCGCCTCTGAACCGAGGCAACTCGATCATCAAGTTTGCTAAAAGAGATGACCAAGATGATGTAGAGAATGAGTAGAACACTTTGTCTCACTTCGTCCAAAACCATGGACGAACGGTTAATGAAGTTGCCTTTTGGAACTGTGATGGAATGAAAAGAGCTATGAAATTTTCATACACCAAAACTATAATCTTTTCTCAAATGAACAACCATATCATTCAAGAAGAGGGGCCGGCCAATATATGATGGGGGGGGTGAGTGTAAGAGCAAAAAAGAGGGTGACCATAAACATGAAACCTTATCACTTCATTAAAGAATGAATGACTCATAAATGACACCTTGCATAAACACAATTAATGCAAGAGTGAGTCATAATCTTAGTCACCATTCAATTAATGCAAATGAATGAATCATTATCCTAGTCACCAATCTAGAAACTTCTAGAATCTTCCACACTCAACAAGAAAAGATAAATCCGTCTTTAACCTAATGATAAAGACGGGTGATAGAAAACTGGAAATTGGCAACTTCCAAAAGCGATCCCGAAACGAATTTTAGGATAACCCCGTATCAGTATAAATATATCCGCATTTGTATTACGACCGAATACAAATGCAACTGAGACAAAGATATTATATCTACATAGTATAATACTCGGATCCGGCTTAAACCAAAGCCCACCAGTATTATCTGCCCGAAATATGACACGTGCGTAAACGCACGTGCATTTTCCGAACCCTGCCATAAAACTATACGGCCTCTACAACGTTTCGCCCGAACTTGGGAAACTGTCTGTGGGGGACTCTAATGACTCATCAACACACTGGCACTGGGTATAACCTCTAGCACGTCAGAGGTACAAGCTGTACGTAACGGTTGCCTATGTATTGATTAGAAGGGAAGCTGTCGAGCGAACTCATCCAGAAACCCTACTGAGCCTGACAGTGAAAATATCCGTACAGTCCGGTCCGTTCGTCTAAAGAGTATTGCATATCGACTCTAGGGGGTGGATAAAGTTAGATCCCTAATAACGCGATAAATCGTGTCGGCATGAAGCCCATCACCACCTGAGAAACTACTGATCCAAATCAGTAATTCTCCACTAACTCGGCCGAGAATTTCTAGTGATGGCCACCCGTGCACTGTGAGACATCAACTCCCAATATCGGGAGAGACGAATCCCCGACGATCCGCTCACTGCCTCCATGTGGCTCGGGACTGTACCCAAAAAATACCTGTTTGCCCGTCTCCTTTGAGCGTGGTAGGGTAGAAATCAAAGCACAGTGGGAACTCACACGAGACAAATGACGATCTCAGGTCGACAAACTAACCTGTACATATGTCACCTGGGAACTGCTATCTGACGATATGTATAATACCAACTAGCATGTTCCCGGCGAGTCCTGTCCGGTGTACTCATAACCCAATGAGCACCTGTATACATCTTAGGTGAACCGACTGACACCAATGGCTTATGAGACCGGCCACCGCCCCTCGTCGGGGTCTCGACTGTATACACTAGTCTACTCTGGAGTATCAATGCCCTGTCTCGAAACTCCCACGACTAGGGACACTTAAGGATGTGCTTACAGACCCCAGCTCCCACGTATATGATCGCCATCATACAGCTGGCAGTCAAGCAAGAATCCTATGGGCTCTATCAACATGAAATAGCGAACTAAAGCATGTATACGATGATAAAGACAAACCAGATAGCATACTATCATCTCGAGCAAGACTGTCATATCGGTATAGGTCCTGCCTCAATCATTGTAATCACGTACCTGCGATCCAATAATTGACTTTGAGGGCACTATATCCAACAATCTCCCACTTGCACTTAAGGCTATTATTGTGATGTCGCATACTCACAGCCCGTGTGATACCAAACACCCAACTCCTCTACTAATCAGTTTCACAAAGCTAGTTTGTAAAACTCTTGTGTTCGAGAAATAGCCTCAGTGAGTGGATCCGCCCTGATGTTTCTTTCTATGTCTCTCTTAATCTCAAGTTCGCGGAGAAAGCCATCTCCCGAATTGAGTAATAGGTGTCTTAGAATATGTCTGGATATCTGATGGGACCTAGTTCATAAATGCACTCTAAATCCAAACTTCTTAGACTTTATTGATAACTGAACCTAATCAGTATCCAGCACCATGCCTCCCACAGTATCCTCTTGGACCACCTGTCCATAATACTGTCCCTCATCAAAGGGAAAACTATAACTCTGACAATCACTCTGTCATCCAGGTCACCTTGGAAGCCTGGAATGATAACCGTCTCCTCAAGGAGGCTGCCATTATCAAATCCACAGAACATCCATTCATGTTCTAAAACTGCTTCCTAATGTTTCTCCAGGATTGGATTAATATAAACTTATCGCATCTAGTGCAAAAAAACAACATCTGGTGTGGTACTTGACATCTCACGATTGACTCAATTTCCTAAGCAAGTGATCTGCCAATCATCCACATCCCTCTCTCCTTTAGTCTCTAAGACACCTTTAGAGAGGGTGACTCCATCACCTGCAGGTACACCACCATGTCAGGAGTCATCTATTGTAAAATACTATTAGAATATTGTCAAAGTACCCACATTGGGAAACTACCCAAATCTAGATCTAAAACCATAGATCTAGTAACCAGAATGTCTGATATTATATCCATATTCTTTGTGGAGAAACAACTGTGTGACGACCACAGTATAACCGATCGTAGTATAGGAATTTTACTCCCTACTCTGTGTATGTCATCCAAATACCAGGACATCACACCCTACTACCTTCTTAACAGATCCATCCCCTATTCTGATGAAGTCAAAGTCATGACTGTTACATAAAAATTAGATGATCTTCTCTCCGTTATATCTGCTCAAGCCTATAAATAGACATAAGATACTTGTCCACGCTGCTCCCACTGACTACGACAACCCTCTAGCAGAATAATATCTACACACACTTCTAAAGCTAGTTTAGAACGAAGTTATACTTATCCTCCTGCCGGGTCTCATAGTCTGGAACAACAGTAGTGTCAAGTCTGGATAAACCAGAACCTCCCTGTCACCGTCCTTGAGGCTACCGGAGTACCTCTCGGGTGTCTGAGGTTACCCACCATGTCTACGGAGTGGCTATTGGAATGTCAAAACCTGATTGAATATATATGTCCTATTAAATTTTCCGTAATCGTTTGCGGTTCTGGAATCACTTCCAGTTCTACCATACTCCCACTACTATTTTCTGAAAAAATCCATTTTACTAAAACTATGGCGAGTCAAGAACAATATCACTATTGATCTTCCAGATGGTAGAAATGTCAACCCTCGTCAAAGCCAGGGTCAACCCACAAACAGCCATTACAGAAAACGGGCCTTGAGTTATCCAGTTTCTAGTTTTAAGCATAAGCTGGACAACTCTCCGTACCTTAACATCATTAAGATATGAACAATTTTATATACAATATAGAAATAGATGCACCAATTTAATTGGAACCAGATTCAAACCATGCAACTGTCTCCAGTGCATTTCAACTTAATGGAGAGAGCCTAATCAGCATTACTCAATTTAGGAATACATCCAATTATGAGTAACCTGAAAGAGAAACAAGTTTCTCAAAACCATTACTATCAACTGAATACCAATCACAAGAATCTACATCTTCGATCTCTTTGAAGAATCCCGATACTTACGATACCTGGTTCTCTACTTTATTCTTATACCCACAACTTCTCAAAACTTAGACATTGTATTTCTACGAAACACTTGTCTAAAAACTAGAGAAGTTACAAGTAAACAGAACAGAGTACGAGGACCAACCCCTTTGTCCTGATGGACACTGGACAACATACAATACAGTGTATAAGTCCGCTGAGTTTGAATAACTCAAAACCTGTGCATCGTAGGTTGAAAACTGTATCCAGGCGATTTCCTAAAATATCACCAATTACAACGAATTCCGATATAATGAGGATGATCACCTTATTCCCAATAACTTACTCCCACCCATCATCTGTAAAACCATACAGATATGAGAATGAAACCTGGTAAATACATACCCTGGAGTAAGTATGTAATCGAAAAATCAGTTTTCCTTTAACAATGCACTGAAACATGAAAATGTTTCGTAGGGGTATCCTTGTATTCTTAGTAATGCCTCTTCCATAAACCAATTCATGACTATAACCGTATATTACTTTGCCATCTCTCCAAATCCCTTTATTTGTCTTTATTCATTACCTTCTGTACACCATCGTTAGGCTAAGTGGTTTTCTTCCTTCCCTTCCGTTCGGCACCAGCCTATGGTTTAGAAGAAGACTATCCAGTAAGCATAATAGGTGTACTCTCCTAAACCAAGGAGTACTCGCAACTTGAGAGAAGGTGATGATAAAAGACAACTGAATAATACCTTATTCTATTTCTCCCGAACTGGGGAAAAAAGCAAAGGTGAAAAAGGAGTGGCGATGAAGTACGCGGTTTGGTCGTGAATGATAACAGTCGCAATTTACTTTGCCCTCTTTCTAATCCCTTTATTTTGTCTTTAGTTATTACCTTCTGCACACCTTACTTAGGCTAATTGGTTTTCTTCATTCCCTACCTTTCGGCACCTGCCTATGGTTTGGAAGAAGACTATCCAATAAGCGTAATAGGTGTACTCTCCTATACTAAGGAGCCCTCGCAACCTGAGAGAAGGTGATAATAAAGGACAACTGAATAAACCAATTCTGTTTCTCCTAAACCTGGATCCATCCTCGAAGAATTCCCTTCGAGTTCGTATATAACCATACGATGGATCCATCCAATGGAAGTGGATGTCCGTAGTAATACGGGGTGTTCTGAGAAAAGCAAAGGGTAAAAGAAGGAGCGGCAATGACTTATGCAACTTTAGACAATCCAAAAACCAGTATTTTAAGAAGATTCGGTCAACTTGGTCACTGAGTCATAGTTTAGGGTCGGTCAAAGGTCGCTGCCAGAGAGAGAGAGAGAGAAAAGAAACACTCTGCGTGCACTCTAACCTAGATCGGAATTGTTATCACTTTATCTAATCAGGAAACCTCCCACTGTAATCTCAAATTCTCCTCCAAACCTTAAAGAAGAATTAGTCGGGATCACCCGAAGAGTAAACCAACTCATCAGTGAGAATCGGGATCTAACTATCATCGCATGATAACTTGATGGATGCCACTCAAGTTATCACACTCCAGAAGGTATGCGCATGCCTGGCAAGTTTCCTGTATGTTTGAAACTCCCGATGTTATTTTTGCCCCATGCTCTTATGACCTTGGCTTTGGTCAAAATGTCATAAGTCACATGCCAAGTTCTACCCGTCACTATCCAGGTTAATTTGAACCCACCCGCACATGCCCTTGATTTTGGCCAAAATGGCAGAACGACTGTCCTAAACCAACGCATCTATCTATGCAACAGATGAATGCCCAGCAACTACCAAATACTATGCCTTGACTTTAGTCAACAAACATATCTTGAATACTACTGACTATCCATAAGAAATGACGGAGGGCTACAACTGGTTTTTGGCGAAAAACCTTTAACGTAATGAACTTGATATCGTTGAAGGAACCTGATAGCTTTTTATAAAAATATAGTGGCGAAAACCTTTTACTAAAGAGGTCACTCCCGGTGAAGGGATCTCGTCTCTTTCTTCATGGAATGAGGTGCAGGATATTCCAACCGAATATCATTATGCAAAGCAACTTGTAATCGACTATATTGAAGTTATTACCCTGACGCAAACCTCTGCCCAAGGGGTCTCTCCCGGTGAAGGGATATCAGCCCTTGCCTCGTCGAATGAGGTGCTGGATATTCATAACCGAATATCACTATGCAAAACAAAAGGAAACGTCTTTGTAATAACACTTTTTAAAATTGTTCCAACAACATCAAATATAGGTTTGTTTTATCCTTGCATTGATAAGAATCAACGCAGTCCCATCAATTAATCACACCAGAAAAGAACGAAAATAAAATGTACGTATATACCATCCGCATTCGTTACTGGGTCCCGTCATCACTCGTTAGGTTACTTAACTAACGACAGAGCAGCGACTGGACTAGCGCTGGTGTAAAACATATACAACATATAATAGTATATATACCAATATACAATAATCGCTCCAGGTGTGATAATATGCAACATTACAGAAAAGTAATAAGCATTACAGAACAATACAGATAATCTGGGATCCCCGGGTTTCACAGAGCCGCTACTGAAACCCGACGTTCCCCTGGTAGTGTGGATAGCCTGTGCAATGCAACCTAGACCCCTACGGGTGCGGCAAGTTACCCGCCAAAACCTGAAGCGAGGCAGCCCCCTACAGCAAAGTGAATGGACCACCCGGCACTTCACAGAATCCGGTAACTTGAGCACCCCTCTTTGGGTCAACCTGTATCCCCTACGAGTACGGCGAATAGTCTGCCAATTCTAGAGTGAGGCCCCTCTGCATCTCAAAGCCATGAGATACGGACCCGTTGCCCTCCAGAACCCGGCTATCCGTGCACTCCGTCGCGGGGTAATCCTAGTACAGAAAAGAAAAATATATACAACGGGTACATCGACCTCAGCCCGGTCGTGCCCCAAAAGAATATTATACAAACAGGCAGTGACGGCAGTCCACATGTTGGACGCTCGCCCCGCAATATCAAATGTACAAATAAATTCAAACTGCACTATCATTGCACACTGCTATCCACCACGACATATCCGCAATATCACAGCACAACATAGAACATCAACGCGAATGTCACGTTCGCAAATCCGTCTAGAAGGACTATAGCAATTAGACGCAATTTACCGCTCAAATGACATTCCTGGTCGGAGATATAATGTAAATACTGCATACTAACAAGTTTAAAATTTCGATCGACAAAACTTCTCGAAGTGGGCCCCACGTACATCTGTTGTACAGTAACAAAATCTGGGCCCAAAAAATATACCAAAAATCACAATTTCACATGAAGAACACACTGGAAAAATTTGGTCCACTGTTGCCACATACTGGTCGAGGTTCCGCGGTCAAACCCAAGCTTTGACCGCAGATCCGCGGCGGTATAGTGGTAACACGTGTCCAAATTTCACCATAACTCTTCAATAACCCTGCTCAATTTTCTGTGATATGCAAAATAATTTTTAGATCCTTTTAAAAATCGACAGAAAGTTTGAACATAAAAAGTGTTGTTTTTGAAAATCGGTTCGATCGATATTTTAAACGTGTTAGCACAAGTTAGTAAAGCTTAATGGTGAGGCTCTGATACCACTGTAAGTCCACGGTAGCGCCCCGGCCGTCTAACAGACGCCAAATGCGGAACAAAAACTTTTTACAAACTGGCGCTATCGTGTACTATAACCCGGATCTGCCATTAAAGCTAAACTAACAAACTACAAAGTGGGTAGAAATGTTATACCGAACGATCCGAGTCCTTCGGTCTTCAACCATCATCCCACGCTTTGTTGCGGCTGCTCCGATTTCCTGAATCTCCAGTCTTCTCGTCCAGGTGGCACCACGTCGACGGATCTTTAAACGGGCTCCCGCCTCTGAACCGAGGAAACTCGGTCATCAAGTTTGCTAAAAGAGATGACCAAGATGATGTAGAGAATGAGTAGAACACTTTGTCTCACTTCGTCCAAAGCCATGGACGAACGGTTAATGAAGTTGCCTTTTGGAACTGTGATGGAATGAAAAGAGCTATGAAATTTCCATACACCAAAACTATAATCTTTTCTCAAATGAACAACCATATCATTCAAGAAGAGGGGCCGGCCAATATAAGATGGAGGGTGAGTGTAGGAGCAAAAAAGAGGGTGACCATAAACATGAAACCTTATCACTTCATTAAAGAATGAATGACTCACAAATGGCACCTTGCATAAACACAATTAATGCAAGAGTGAGTCATAATCTTAGTCACCATTCAATTAATGTAAATGAATGAATCATTATCCTAGTCACCAATCTAGAAACTTCTAGAATCTTCCACACTCAACAAGAAAAGATAAATCCGTTTTTAACCTAATGATAAAAACGAGTGATAGAAAACTGGAAACTGGCAACTTCCAAAAGCGATCCCAAAACGAATTTCAGGATAACCCCGTATCAGTATAAACATACCCGTATTTGTATTACGACCGAATACAAATGCAACTGAGACAAAGATATTATATCTACACACTATAATACTCGGATCCGGCTTAAACCAAAGCCCACCAGTATTATCTGCCCGAAATATGACACGTGCGTAAACGCACGTGCATTTTCCGAACCCTGCCATAAAACCATACGGCCTCTACAACGTTTCGCCCGAACTTAGGAAACTGTCTGTGGGGGACTCTAATGATTCATCAACACACTGGCACTGGGTATAACCTCTAGCACGTCAGAGGTACAAGCTGTACGTAACGGTTGCCTATGTATTGATTAGAAGGGAAGCTGACGAGCAAACTCATCCAGAAACCCTACTGAGCCTGACAGTGACAATATCCGTACAGTCTGGTCCGTTCGTCTAAAGAGTATCGCATATCGAGTCTAGGGGGTGGATAAAGTCAGACCCCCAATAACACGATAAATCGTGTCGGTATGAAGCCTATCACAACCTGAGAAACTACTGATCAAAATCAGTAATTCTCCACTACCTCGGCCGAGGATTTCTAGTGATGGCCACCCGTGCACTGTGCGACATCAACCCCCAATACCGGGAGAGACGAATCCCCGACGATCCGCTCACTGCCTTCATGTGACTCGGGACTGTACCCAAAAAATACCTGTTTGCACGTCTCCTTTGAGCGTGGTAGGGTAGAAATCAAAGCACAGTGGGAACTCACACGAGATAAATGACGATCTCAGGTCGAGAAACTAACCTGTACACATGTCACCTTGGAACTGCTATCTGACGATATGTATAATACCAACTAGCATGTTCCCGGCGAGTCCTGTCCGGTGTACTCATAACCCAATGAGCACCTGTATACATCTTAGGTGAACCAGCTGACACCAATAGCTTGTGAGACCGGCTACCGCCCCTCGTCGGGGTCTCGACTGTATACACTAGTCTACTCTGGAGTATCGATACCCTGTCTCGAAACTCCCACGACTAGGGACACTTTAAGGATGTGCTTACAGACCCCAGCTCCCACATATATGATCGCCATCATACTGCTGGCAGTCAAGCAAGAATCCTATGGGCTCTATCAACACGCAATGGCGAACTAAAGCATGTATACGATGATAAAGACAAACCAGATAGCATACTATCATCTCGAGCAAGACTGTCATATCGGTATAGGTCCTGCCTCAATCATTTTAATCACGTACCTGCGATCCAATAATTGACTTTGAGGGCACTATATCCAACACGCTCAATACCCGGATAGCCGTTACGTCCAGGTAGTACCGCTGATGGCTTGTGGGTGAATGATGTGATCATCACCTACTGCTGGCGTATTGACGAGTCTTTAGAGTCCCACACAGAAGTTCCCTGGTTCAAGCGAAATGAAGTAGGACACATATGTGATATGTGTGTGGGCCTGATTAAATATGTGTATGTGATACCGTATTGTAATCTGTCAATTATCTGTTATCGAGTTAGGTTATATGTGATATAACCAGATTATCGAATCAAGTGTTGATTTGATAATGTGATACACAGATAAATGATATTAGTCGGTTATATGTGATATAACCGGATTATTAAATCAAGTGTTGATTTAATAATGTGATATATATTATATGTGATATAATTATATCTTAACTAATATCATTAGCTCACTAATTATTCTTCATAATATATATATATATTATATATATATATATATAATGAAGCATGGTGTATTTTCTATTTTTTAGAAAAATAGAAATGAGGTGGAAAATGAGAGCATGGTTTCAAGTATGGCTTTATTATTTGTTTATTCATCTTGACTCACTATTCAAGCATGGTTGCAATTTTATATTGCAATTAATCTATGCTTGAATGAGTGAGGGTCAAGAGGTTGCTATTCACTTCATTATTCCAACACTTAGCCATTTTTTAAAAGGGATTGCTCTCTTACTGTCATGCTTTCTAGTTTCTTCTTCCTCCTCTTCACCATTGTTCAAGCTTCAACCCTCACATGTGATGTGAATCATGAAGCTTGAACACATACTAGTGAGCAAACCAAATCCCCTACTTCACCATCCTACTCTTGACTAGCGATCAAGTGTAGCATCCTACACTAAAGAGTTTAGTGTAGAGGTAGCTTGAGTTGGAAGGACTTCGCGTGGATCATCTTCGGAACGAAGGTCATCGGAGGAAGCTCGTCCAAACCCTCAAGTGGAGCCTAGTGGAGTCACGGGACTGTAGGGTTCCTAGGCACACTCATGAGGTTCTACAACCGATCAACCATGCCAAAATCAAATTTTACATGTGCCGAGAAACCCTAATACTAGATCGTTAACTAGAGGTAAGGCGAAACATGCAAGTAAATAACTTTATTGCTAAATGAAAGAGACTACAACCTTTGTAGATCCGGTCCTCCACTTCTCTAGCTCCGTGTTGACGTCCCTCCGCTGCGATCATCGGAATCCTGGACTCTAGCGTTGGTTTCATCGGAGAAATGATCGGGCTAGGTCGATGACTTCGATACTGAAGATGATCTACGTCGAGGCGACTCTAACTCGAGCTCCATCTTCACTAGGTCATAAAACTTGTGAAGAAAACACCCCATACAACATGGCAAGTGGTAGAGGATGAAGAAATAGGAAGTGTGTTCACTTTGGATTTGGATTTCTTACTTGATTTCATCACTTAGAATTTTCTAGCAAGCTTTTTCTTTTCTTCATGAAGAAGAAGAAGAAGATGAAAGAAAAAGAATTATTTCAAAAAGAAAATCCAAGTGATTCTTATCATAATGCAACCATGGGTGAGATTAACTCATGTAGAGAATAAACTATGGTTTAGGTAATGGTTAGGTTTTAGAATAAAAACAAAATGGTTTTGACCTTTTCCAAAGATGCTTGAAGCTTCTAGCAAATAAATAAGAAAGCCACCATTTTGTTTTCATAAAATAAATAAAGTATATAAAACCTTAATCATTTACCTAAATATGGTTTAAAGCAAACACACACCCAAGTTTTCATGTATCATCAAACATGATACAAATTAGTGCACAAAACTATATCATATATACAATGTGCACATCAAGTGAGAAGATCAATCTTAAGTGAACCAATACTAGTTAATGTAAAGTAATATATTAAATATATAATTATACATTAAATCATTAAATCAATACTTGATTTAACGATCCGGTCATATCTCATAAAACCGACTAATATCAAGTGTATCAATATATCGAATCAACACTTGATTCGGTAACCCAGCTATATCACATATAACCGACCGATGATACAAATCGCGAGAATAGAATACAGTATCACATACTGGTATTATTCTCGGTCCCGCACATATCTCATATGCGCTCCTATTTCGTTTCGCTTGAGCCAGGAAACCTCTGTGTAGGACTCTAAAGACTCGTCAATACGCCGGCAGTAGGTGATGATCATATCAAACACCCACAAGCCATAAGCGGTCTGCTAAACGTAACGGCCACCCGGGTATTGAGCGATCAGAAGATCAACGAGCAAGCCCGCTCACACTCCTGTGAATCCAACCAGTAACACTTACCGTACAGTCCGGTCTGTTCGTCTGATATGTCGCATATCTCGCCTAGGGGTGGTAAACGTCAGACCCCAGTAGTTTGATAAGTCATGCCGACATAAGGTCCATAACAAGTGTGAAACTACTGATAACTCTTACCAGTATATCACAGCAACCCTGGCCAGGGATTTCCAGTTATGGCCAGTCGGGCATAGCGCAACATCAACCCCCAATACCGGGAGAGACGAATCCCTTCCTTTCGCTCATTTCCTCCATGTGAATCGGGACTGTACCCAAAAACCACTTGTTTGCATGACTCAGTAGAGCCGTGGTAGGGTGGAAATCAAAGCACAGTGGGAGACACATAAGACTCTATGACGATCTCAGGTCAACAGACTAAGCCGTACTAGTGTCACCAGAGAACTGCCATCTGACGTGAGGTATAATACCATCTGGGAGTTCTCGGCGAGTCCGTTCAGTGTACCCAGTCTGTACTGAGCACCCACATACCATCTATGATGTCAAACACCAATGGATATGGGATCATCCATTGCCCATCACATGAGTCGAGAAGATATACGCTAGTCTACTCTGGAATATCGATGCCCCGTCTCGATATTCCCACGACTAGGAACATTGAATGATGTACTCATGGACTACCCAGACCCCATTAGTATGATCTACATCATAGTCCTGGAAGTCGAGTACACATCCTAAGGGCTTTATCAACATGTAACAGAGAGACAGAAAGTATACATGTTAAGATAAAGAGCAACCAGATAGCGTACTATCATGCCGAGCAAGAAAGTCCCACCTATATATGTCCCAGCATCCACTACAATATACATCCAATGTACAGTAATGGCCTCTAGGGCATACATATAACTAACAATCTCCCACTTGCACTAGGGCCATCTGTAACAGTGGTTGTAGTATCTAATACTCAACCATCCCATATAAGTCTCTCTCTGGGAAAGAGCCTTTGTGAGTGGATCCGCCGTGTTGTCCTCTAAGTCTACTCTCCTAACCTCGTTCACCCTGGAGATCAACTATCTCTATGATCAGGTGATGCTGCCTCAGAATATGTTTGTGTCACTGAAGGGACCAGGGTTCCTGGGCCAAGGCCACACTTCCATTGTCATACAATGGTAGGAACCTAGTTCATCCCATGAACCAATATACACCCAAACTGCCTCTTTGGCAGTATCTTTAATAGCGATGTTATCAGCCTTTATCGTCTAGTTTGCCACGGTATCCTGCATGGAACTCTTCCAACATACCGTCCCTTTACTGAGGGTAAAGACAATGCCTGCGACTGACATTCAGTCGTCCTTATCACCCTTGAACCTTTCCAGTGATTCACCCCAGGATCGATCGATACCATCTCACTAAACCTAAAGAGAAACCTAACATCCATTTTGATCTATCTCATAGATCCAAATCCCAGGATTTAGGAGGTATCACTTTGATCCTGTATGGAGAATCCTTATGATAAGCGGAGATTGACCGAGCGTAGCATAGGAAACTCCTTTCCTATCAAGAGTATGTCATCCACGTACTCTACGAGGATCATCACCATACTCCATACTACCTTTTTGTACATACAAGGTTCATTTACCATTTTGATGAAGTCAAACTCTTTGACTACCATATCAAAACAGATGTTCCAACTCCGCGATGCCTGCTTTATCCTGTAAAGCAACTTGCACACGTTTCCGCTGCTCCCACTGTTTACGAAGCCCTCTGGCTGTGTACTTATAGACGTTCTCTTCTAAATCATTATTTAGAAAACAGTCATGGCACCCAACCACCAGATATCGTAGTCATGGTATGTAGCAATGTTAAGTAGGATCCGGATGGACTTAAGCATAGCCATTGGAAAAGGTTTTATCATTATCCACGCCTGGTCGATGACGAAAACCTTTAACAAGTCTAGCTTTGAAAGTCTCAACTTTTCCTTCTACACAAAGTAATCTTCTCACGATATACTTGCTCCTGATGGGGATTTAACCCTTCAGATATAGCAACCAAAGTCCATACTTTGTTGGTGTACATAGATAAAATCTCAGATCGCTAAGCATCCAGCCATTCTTACAGAGTCCCTACTCTCGATGGCCTGCTTGAAACTAGTTGGGTCATCATCTCATGATGCATTCCTCCCTCCCACTGTCATCGAGAAACCGAAGCATCTCTCTGGCGGATGAGGAACCCTACCAGATCGTCAGAGAGGCTGAGGTTCGTCGGGGACTATTGAATCCTCTGGTTCTGTCAAATCATTAGCTGTAGTTTGTATAGCTAGAACTTTTCCAGTTCTACAGAACTGACCTTGCCTCGATCTTTTCCGGATTTTGCTTTCAACATAGGCCGGACAATCCCAAATCTTAACTTACTTAAGAGATAGGATCTTCCCATACCATATCTTATATGGAATGGTAGGCACTGATTTGATTCGAACCTAATTCAATAGGTATGCAGCTTCTCAAGTGCACAACCCCTTAAAAGAAACAGGTAACTCAGTAATACTCATCATAGAGCACACCATATCTAATATGGTGCAATTGCTCCGCCCCGATACACTGTTGTGCTGTGGTATATTCAGAGGAGTAATACGGAGAGAGAATCTCATTCTCCTTTAGAATAGTCCAGGAATTCTATACACAAGTATTCTCCTCCCTGATCTTATCATATGACATAATACTTATACCCATTTTGGTTCTCTATTTCTAACTTATATTCTGTGAATATCTTAAAAGGTTCGGACTTGTGTTTCAACAGGAACATATGTCTGAATCTTGAGAGATTATCAGAGAATATAATGAAATACAGAGAACCGGTCTTGGCATGTGTAGACAGGGGACCTACATACATCAACATGTATCATCCCAAGAGTTCACTAACTCTTTCTCTGTTTCCAATAAACAAAGCTATGGTCATCTAATCTTTGTGACATGACTGGCAAGTTTCACAAGATGTAAATTTAAACTGATTTAAATATGCATCTAAATATAACTTCAGCCAGTCGGGTCGCATTGATATGACCTAGTCTACAATGCCTCAAGAAGGATTCGTTCATTTCTGAACTCTTTCTCTTGTGTGTGTTCCGTATACTAAGAACTGTAGTTTGATTTAGAACATCAATGCTTTTAGATAACGTGCCTGAACCGATCAACTTTTGATATAGGAAATGTTCAAAACATTATCCAACAATACAAAATTTTATCGTTTCTTTACAAATAAAGAGACTGATATGATTTTGTATATCAGGTTCGGTATCTAATAGCATTTGTTCAGAATCAATGTATTGGTAATACAGGGTGACAGTGACCAACAGACTTGGCTGCAACACTTGCACTGTTTTCTGTCTCATGAAACTTATCACCCGTTCTCAGTTCTCTACCTTTTGTAGCCCTATGTAACAGATTACATATCTGGGATCCTGATCCAGTATCAAATATCCAGGACGTAGAGGATACTGAGAAGCAGTTCTTTATAATGAACACACCCGAAGGAGATGCATCATATGCACTTTCTTCATTTGGGCGGCATAGGAATCCTGGTATTCCCCTATTTCATGCTCTGTCTTATAACAATTATAAGTTGGAACGGGACCAACGTTCCCCAGCTCAGTATAACAAGCGGGTTCGGTCAATACATCCATATTATTATCTTGATTAAGGCGTGATATGGTCGCTACCTAGAGAGAGAGAGAGAAAAACACTCTGCGTACGCTCTTGCAAGATTAGAATGGTTATTTATTTTATCTAATCAGGATGGCTCCCACTGTTTTTATCAAATCTTCCTTCAAACCTTAAAAGGAAAGACTAGCCGGGATTAATTACACTCTACAAGTTCGCCAATCTTTCAGCCAGGCCAGTGTCAGTACTTTGAGGGAGGTTCCCCGTGCTTTCGCACGGACCTAATTACAGTAAACCTCGTTTTCCCAGAGGCGTAACCCCGTTGACACCTTTCTAGACACCTACTTGATCGGCTAATTTCAAAGTGCAAAAATCTCCCAGGAGTAACAATTACTCGTAGTGGGTATCGGGATCCAACTATCATATAGAAGGTATGCAATCTCATTGCAAATTTCAACACTTGAAACTCCCGATAATGGTTTTTACCCCTAACACCTATGACCTTGGCTAAGGTCAACAAATCATAAGCACTAGTCAAGTTCTACCCGTCATTTCGTGATTAATTAGACCCACCCACATGACCCTTGGCTAAGGTCAACAAAGCCACATGACTGTCCTAACTAATCGCATCATATACGGTGTAGGAAGACATCACTTAGCTACCGTACACTGTGCCTTGACTATGGTCAACAAACACAGCACGAATACTAAGTACTCTACTTCCTAAAATGACGGATGGTTGCAGACGGTTTTTGAGAAAACCTTCAACGCTTTGAACTTGATCTCGTTGCGGAATCAAATGGTTTTTAAATGGAGTGTTTTTGAGGCTTTTCTAGTTTTGCTAAAGGGGTCACTCCCGGTGAAGGGATCGTCGGCCCTTTCCTCATCGAATAAGGTGCAGGATATATCATATATACCGCTGTGGAAAGCAGAAACTATAGAAGCAATCAAAAGACAAACCGAGAGTTGTAGCATCTGCCAGTTATTGCTAAAGGAGTCACTCCCGGTGAAGGGATCTCGGTCCTTTCCTTATCGAATAAGGTGCAGGATGTTCTACAAGGAACACCGCGATGCAAAGCAAGAACTGTAGCTACCTGTTTTTATTTTGAAATTCGATTCCACAACATCTTTTAGGTTTATTTTCTTTCATTAATCTCATTAATGAATGTCCCATCATTTAAGTCCACCTAAACATCACAGATAAATATAACGTACGCTTATACCATCCGCATTCGCCTCGATGTCCCGTCTGCACCGTTAGGTTAGGTAACTAACGCCAGAGCGAGGCAGGGCTAGCGCGGGTGTAAAACATAAACAACGTCTATATAATATATCATATATACTATATACAATATCTATCTGAACAAATCACATGATCACATCACAGATAACGCAGCAGAAAATATCATATGAAATATTAGATATACTAGGACGTCCGTGTTTTATTTTGAGTCTGAATAAAACACGGATTCCACGGTCGTGACGAATAGCCAATCCCACACCTCTAGACCCCTACGAGAGTGGCAAGCAACCCTACCAATTCTAGGGTTAGGAGACCCGGACTCGACTCCTCGAGATGGTCTCCCACTGGACCCTAGAACCCGGTTACTTGTGCTCCCCTCCTTGGGTCTATCCTAATGCGGAAAAGTAAATAATATACATCAACGGTGACATCTTCCGCAACCTGGAAGTGCCCCAATAAAAGAATATTACATACAAGTTTTTACATGAATGAAAATGAAAAACACTCATCTCACACAAAAACCCCCGGCTATTCAAAACGCGACAATCCAATATAACATATCCAGCAACACATAACATCACATGTCATCAACATAAGTAAATATGCGCATCCCAATTGTCGTTGACATATAGCAACGAAACCGGCGATATCACATATTACACTTACGGTCACAGAAAAGAAAGTGTAAAACTACAACAGTTGGAATCCGCAACCTTTTTAGACATCGCATGCCTAATCAAATGAATTCCTTAGACATCGCATGCCTAACAATTATAAACCCCGCATTTTAGTCTCATTATCAAAAACTCTTTTCAATATCAAGTCGGGCAATTCAACAAGATTCCCGACATTTTGATCAAAAGCTCGTCGCAAACTTTAATAGACGGCCGCACCCCTGATACCGTCGACGAAGTGCACCAAGGCGGAACACCGCTGCCGCGAGCACCCGAACGGATGCTTTCGGCGATGGGGTTCTCCTACAGTCACTTGGTCGGGGCTATGGGGCGTGGCTATCTATTAAGTTTACCGGCGAGTATCCGCGTATGCTACGTGATTGCGATGGACTTTTGATCGCATCAAAATTCCGTGGCAACCGATCAAGTGAGACTAAACAGCTAGATTTATAACATTCATTCAGTTATCTCATAACTACTTGTGAATTCCAAATGTTGTATTGTTAGTTGTATGTATGCCCTAGAGGCCAGTATTGTACAGATGATGTATATTATATTGGATGCTTGGACATATATAGAGATGACTTTCTTGCTCGATATGATAGTATGCTATCTGGTTACTCTTTATCTTAACATGTACACTAGTCTCTTTAAACCGTCTTATGGTTACATGTTGGTAAAGCCCTTAGGATGTGTACTTGACTACCTGGACTATGATGCAGATCATACTAGTGGGGACATGGTAGTCCATAAGTACATCCTTCAAGGTCCCTAGTCGTGGGTGTATCGAGACGGGGCATCGATATACCAGAGTAGACTAGCGTATACGCTTCTCGACCCATGAGATGGGCGATGGATGATCCTATATCCATTGGTGTTTGACATCAGAGATGGTGTACGGGTGCTCAGTGGAGACTGGGTACACTGGACGGACTCGCCGAGAACTCCCAGATGGTATTATACCTCACGTCAGATGGCAGTTCTCAGGTGACACTTGTGCAGGTTAGTCTGTAGACCCGAGATCGTCATAGAGCCTTGTGTGATTCCCACTGTGCTTTGATCTCCACCTTACCACGTCCATGAGGGCGTGCAAAACGGTGGTCTTTGGGTACAGTCCCGAGTCACATGGAGGCAATGAGCGATAGGAGGGGTTTCGTCTCTCCCGGTATTGGGGGTTGATGTTGCGCTGTGCTCGATTGGCCGTAACAGGGAAGTCCCTGGCCAGGGCTGATCAGAGATTTGCTGGTAAGTGTTACCAGTAGTTTCTCGACCCGTTATGAGCCTCACATCGGCACGACTTATCGGTTATTGGGGTCTGACGTTTACCACCTCTAGACTTGATATGCGACGTATCAGACGAACAGACCGGACTGTACGGTAAGTGTTACTGGTTAGATTCACAGGAGTGTGAGCGGGCTTGCTCGTCGATCTTCTGATCGCTCAATACCCGGGTGGCCGTTACGTTTAGCAGACCGCTTGCGGCTTGTGGGTGTTTGATATGATCATCATCTGCTGCCGGCGTATTGACGAGTCTTTAGAGTCCTACACAGAGGTTTCCTGGCTCAAGCGAAACGAAATAGGAGCGCATATGAGATATGTGCGGGACCGAGAATAATACGTGTATGTGATACAGTATTCTATTCTCGTTATGGATGTATCGAATGGTTGTATGCGATATAACCTAGTTATCGAATCAAGGATTGATTCGATAAGCCGATACATGGGATACTAGTCGGTTATATACGATATGACCGGATCGTTAAATCAAGTGTTGATTCAATGATTTAATGCATAATTATATATTTGATATATTACTTTGCATTAACTAGTATTGGTTCACTTTAAATGGATTTTCTCACTTGAATTGCACATTGTATATGTGATATATTTTTGTGCACAAGATTGTATCATGTTTGATGATACATGCAAGCTTAGGTTTGTGTAAAGAATTAAACAATGGTTAAGTTAGTGGTTAGGGTTTACTTTTATCTTATTCATTTATCTATTGATTTATTTATTTATTTCTTTTTGGAAAAGAGAAAAAGAATGGTGGCTTTTTTTTGTAGTTTTGTGGAAACTTCATGAAGTGTTGAAAGTTTGACCATTCTTGTTCTTTTTCTAAACCTAACCATTAACCCTAACCATGGTTTATTCTCTACACCTAACTATGGTTACTATTATGATAAGTATCACTTTATTTGATATTTTAAAAATAACTTATCATATATCATCTTCTTCTTCTTCTTCTTCAAGAAGAAAGATGTTGATAGCTTCAATGGCAACTAGCCAAATCAAGTGAGAAATCCAAATCTAAAGTCTACCCAACTCCTATTTCTTCACCCTCTACCTCTTGCCAAGTTGTTTTGGGTGTTTTCTTCACAAGTTTCACAACTTGGTGAAGTTGGAGCTTGAACTTGTGCAACCTCGACGTAGATCATCTTCGGCACGAAGCCGACGACATTGCCCGCTCGTTTTCCCGATGAAGCCGACGATCGAGTCTAGGATTCGAGATGGACAGCGAGAGGACACCTACGTGGAGCTAAGCAAGTGGAGAACAGGATCTACAAAGGTTGTAGCATCTAACTTTTAGTTAAGTAGTTAACTAGATTATCTTTTCGCCTAAACTTCTAGTCTAAGATCCGTATTAGGGTCTCTCGGCACCCATAAATTTTTATATTGGCATGTTCTATGCCTTGTGAGACCTCTATAGGGTGCCTAGGAACCTTTCATGTATCACATTCCAGATAAATAGAAAATGTTAAACTTTCCGATCGAACAATCAAACACCCAAGTTTTCCCGAAACAGCTCAACACATGAAATAAGTTTAAAAACATCCACTTCATGCCACAGTACCAACGGTCCAGCCGTAGAAGGGTCAAGCCAACGCCTCACATGTGGCACGCCGTACTGCCCCAAACCCTAAGGTTCAAAGGGCAGTTCAAGACGGTCATATAATCGAGTTAAGGTTTGTTGTCTTCTAGAGGGTCCATTGCGTTACTTGCACTACTTAGAACATTCTTAAACCACGGAAAAATCCAACACTTGGAAATTTTCCGGCAGGGGAAAAATTGGGTATTTATATCTGGTCGAACTTTTTAACATATTCTAAATTATCTGGAAAAACACATAGACAAAGTTTGACAATCCGATCGAATCTACGAACTCCCAATACAACCCAGAAAACTCAACTCTTGAGTAAACATTAAAAATTCCCAGAAAACTCAACAATTAAAGGAAGAAATTACTGTGCAAAATTCACATAATAATGTGACTGTATGGCCGCGGAACCGCCGCACGAGCCATGCTCGTGCCGCGGTTCCGCGGCGCTTTAGTCGAGTCAGGCGCACGTGCTGCACAGTAATCCCTATAAAACCCTGCTTAATTTTCTGGATATTTTTAATTCACAAAAATCACAGTTTTGAAAAATTGTACAGAGAAGGGTTTTGAATTAAGGTTTCGGGTTCGATCGGACTTCTAACATCGTCTACACTTCGCCTAAGGCTCTAGCTAGGTTCTGATACCACTGTAGGGTTCCTAGGCACACTCATGAGGTTCTACAACTGATCAACCATGCCAAAATCAAATTTTACATGTGCCGAGAAATCCTAATGCTAGATCGTTAACTAGAGGTAAGGCAAAACATGCAAGTAAACAACTTTATTGCTAAATGAAAGAGACTACAACCTTTGTAGATCCAGTCCTCCACTTCTCTAGCTCCGTGTTGACGTCCCTCCACTGCGATCATCAGAATCCTGGACTCTAGCGTTGGTTTCATCGAAGAAATGATCGGGCTAGGTCGATGACTTCGATGCCGAAGATGATCTACGTCGAGGCCACTCTAACTCGAGCTCCATCTTCACTAGGTCATAAAACTTGTGAAGAAAACACCCCATACAACATGGCAAGTGGTAGAGGATGAAGAAATAGGAAGTGGGTTCACTTTGGATTTGGATTTCTCACTTGATTTCATCACTTAGAATTTTCTAGCAAGCCTTTTCTTTTCTTCATGAAGAAGAAGAAGAAGATGAAAGAAAAAGAATTATTTCAAAAAGAAAATCCAAGTGATTCTTATCATAATGCAACCATGGGTGAGATTAACTCATGTAGAGAATAAACTATGGTTTAGGTAATGGTTAGGTTTTAGAATAAAAACAAAATGGTTTTGACCTTTTTCAAAGATGCTTGAAGCTTCTAGCAAATAAATAAGAAAGCCACCATTTTGTTTCATAAAATAAATAAAGTATATAAAACCCTAATCATTTACCTAAACATGGTTTAAAGCAAACACACACCCAAGTTTGCATGTATCATCAAACATGATACAAACTAGTGCACAAAACTATATCATATATACAATGTGCACATCAAGTGAGAAGATCAATCTTAAGTGAACCAATACTAGTTAATGTAAAGTAATATATCAAATATATAATTATACATTAAATCATTAAATCAATACTTGATTTAACGATCCGGTCATATCTCATAAAACCGACTAATATCAAGTGTATCAATATATCGAATCAACACTTGATTCGGTAACCAAGCTATATCACATATAACCGACCGATGATACCAATCCGAGAATAGAATAAAGTATCACATACTGGTATTATTCTCGGTCCCGCACATATCTCATATGCGCTCCTATTTCGTTTCGCTTGAGCCAGGAAACCTCTGTGTAGGACTCTAAAGACTCGTCAATACGCCGGCAGTAGGTGATGATCATATCAAACACCCACAAGCCGCAAGCGGTCTGCTAAACGTAACGGCCACCCGGGCATTGAGCGATCAGAAGATCAACGAGCAAGCCCGCTCACACTCCTGTGAATCCAACCAGTAACACTTACCGTACAGTCCGGTCTGTTCGTCTGATATGTCGCATATCTCGCCTAGGGGTGGTAAACGTCAGACCCCAGTAGCTTGATAAGTCATGCCGACGTAAGGTCCATAACAAGTGTGAAACTACTGATAACTCTTACCAGTATATCACAGTAACCCTGGCCAGGGATTTCCAGTTATGGCCAGTCGGGCATAGCGCAACATCAACCCCTAATACCGGGAGAGACGAATCCCCTCCTATCGCTCATTGCCTCCATGTGAATCGGGACTGTACCCTAAAACCACCTGTTTGCACGACTCAGTAGAGCCGTGGTAGGGTGGAAATCAAAGCACAGTGGGAGACACACAAGACTTTATGACGATCTTGGGTCAACAGACTAAGCTGTACCAGTGTCACCAGAGAACTGCCATCTGACGTGAGGTATAATACCATCTGGGAGTTCTCGGCGAGTCCGTTCAGTGTACCCAGTCTCCACTGAGCACCCGCATACCATCTCTGATGTCAAACACCAATGGATATGGGATCATCCATCGCCCATCACATGGGTCGAGAAGATATACGCTAGTCTACTCTGGAATATCGATGCCCCGTCTCGATATTCCCATGACTAGGAATATTGAAGGATGTACTCATGGACTACCCAGGCCCCACTAGTATGATCTACATCATAGTCCTGGAAGTCGAGTACACATCCTAAGGGCTTTATCAACATGTAACAGAGAGACAGAAAGTATACATATTAAGATAAAGAGCAACCAGATAGCGTACTATCATGTCGAGCAAGAAAGTCCCACCTATATATGTCCCAGCATCCACTACAATATACATCCTATGTACAGTAATGGCCTCTATGGCATACATATAACTAACAGGGACTACTACACGGAGCTTGTGAAGTGAATGACTCGATCTATGAAGGTATAACTTCTTTCACTTCTAATAGTTTATCTTTGATATCAAACTAAAACCCTAATAATCTAGTTGACGATCTAGGTTAGTGTGCGACTGTCCCGGCTAATCGTATCACATGCAAGTAAGAAGAAATCACTTAGCTACCGTGCCAAACTCCTTGACGGAGGTTAACAAATGCAGCACGAATACTAAGTACCTTACTTCCTGAAATGACAGAGGGCTACGGTTGGTTTTGAAGAAAACATTTAACGTAATGAACTTGATCTCATCGTAGGAACTAAGTGGTTTTGAATATTTATAGTTACGTAGACTATTTCTTAAGTGCGGAATCCCCATGAAGGGATCAAGGCTCTTACCTCATTGAATGAGGTCCAGTATATTCCTAACTAAATACCACTGTCCGAAACAAAGAAATGCAGCTATTCAATTTGCAAACTTATAATAACACAATATTTTGCTAAAGAGATCACTCCCTGTGAAGGGATCTAGGCTCTTTCCTCATCGAATGAAGTGCTGAATATTCATAACCGAGTACCTCGATGCAAAGCAAAAGAATCGACTATAACACCAATATCTAATATTTGGTTTCTACAATATGTTTTAGGTTTATTTAACTTTGCATTAATCCTATTAATGCAATCCCATCATAAAGATAATTACATTACCTAGTATCTTCTCATACAATTACAGAAAAACATGAAAAGAAAAGAAAATGCATATATACGCCATCTGCATTCTCCATGTGGCCCCGGGTCTTCACCGTAAAATTACTTAACATACAGCAGGGCGGGGGCAAGGCTAGCGCGGGTGCAAAACATATATAGCATTTATTTATATGTCATATATATCACCATATATCATCACAAGCAGATAATCAGCATTGTAGAAAAGCGATAAATATCATCACAGGCAGTTAAACATATTATAGGCATGCAATTAATGAACATCATAGAATAAGAATGATCGGATTACCTAGAAATCCAGCATTTCGTTCGAGCCACAAACGAAACGCGAAATTCCTCGGTCACGTGAATAGCCTGTGCATAGCCAAAAGCAGACCTCTACAAGTGCAGCAAGCTACCAGCCAACCTAAGAAACAAGGAAACCCTACATCATCACTATGAGGGGGCCACCAATATGTCACGACCCGAAAAAGGCACATGACTGGCACTTGAATCATGTGAAGTCTATAGGACCACACCTAATTCAAGTAAGCCAAAAGCCTAAAAATCTAAACCTTTTTAAGGAAAAATAGTAGAGGTGCAGCTTTGAAATAAGGTACACTGAAATCAAGTTTATACTTATATATATAAGTAGTAATGGATGAAATACTATATTTGTATCTAACTTGAAAACTTTTTATCATTTAAAATTTTGGGCAGCACCTCTTTTGTATCTTTTAACCCGAAAAACGAATACAAAAAATATATAATGTGCATCCCCAAGCGGGAGTCAGCTCTTCGCCAATTGGCAGAACAACCACGCAAGATAATATAAATATACAACACCGAAGGGCGAGGATCAAAACTCAGAATGAAAGCGAGAAAACTAAGCATCATAAGAAAACCAGAAACAACAATAAGTACATAAGCACGACTCTAAGGATGAAAGAATAAAAAACTGTGGTTTTCTAAGTCTACTAAATATACAAGTCTGGTTGATGGAGCTTACTAGATACAACTGAAATAAATAAAAGTACAACGGTAGTCATGATGCAAGTGAACCCACACACCAAAGCAATCACCCGGAAGGAAGTAGTGTGCCAGTGAAGCCGCCATGGAACCTGTACGGTAAAACCTGCAGAAACTGTGGCACAACGGGGGTGAGTTGCCAACTCGTGAGTAGAAGACATTACCGAGTAGAAACCGAATGTACGACGATCTTCTAGGTCATATAATAATGTACTCATAATATACACTGAAACATCTAGTAGTGGTAAGGGTAATCATCTAAACATAGGTGTAATACCAAGTACTCATGCCAGTGCCTCAAGTAGCAACATGTCACATATATGATGTACGAATGCATCAAGAATGAAATCAGAATATATCTGTACGAGAAAGCTGTGTTCTTATCTCAGTAAGATTTGTCGTATAACAATTGGAGTATCATCAATGAAATCGACAAAAATCCTTTTCAACATCGACATAAAATCCTCAAATCTCGGGCTCCGTCAGTCCGGATCGGCCCATATCATCCAACCTTACGACTATGGTCGGTATCCTCCAGATATCAGCTGCGCCAACTATCACCGGTAGGTAGTGCTCCCCTGCCAGGCTCATCGTCTATAACTCGAGCTTATTTCCCCGGGTACCTTACTGGGTCCATCATGTACCCGCAGACGGATCATCCTACTCCTCGAATCGGGTCTCGAAAACCAAGCTCAGAACCGAGAAAACATCATGGTGGACATGAAATATCATATCAAAGAAAACCGCATCATTCTCTTTTTAAATAATCATAAATTTATAAAGCTTCACATGCGGTTTCCCAAATCCAGAAATCTCATGAAAGATCCGAAATCTCAAATCGTGAGTCAGTGAACAATGAATATCGGCGTAAAGCCACACAATAGCACATAACGGAGTGAATATAGGAATGAGGTAATTATGTAAGGAATGCAATATCTAGGCTAGCATATGAGACCAAGCATACTAATAATATGTTTAAACTACCAGCTAGCAGGTTATACCAATGAAATAACGTTTTCTAAGGTATACGTGACATGGCAATTACCACTGATGATGTGTGTGAGCCGGCAAGGAAGTGTAAGTGCAACATACGCATCATCGGTAATGGTGTCGGTGTCCTAACAGCCGAGATCATAAAAACTAAAGAAAACACATGTATATTTATGAAGTGCGATGAGAGCAACATGAATACAATAGAAAATGAATAACAAACGCAACAATAGGGGATATACATATTGGTATACTAGTCATACAATTTTTGTGTTTTGAAATAACACGAATCGTGGTTTTTAGAAAAGTAGGGACTACGGTGTATCAAGAAAAAGGATGACTTTTGAAAATACTCACGATTCGTTAGTTTTGAAAATAGGTATGACTCAAGCCAGGTCTAGCATCTATTTAACAACTAAGAGACTAAACTAAGGAACTAGTCGGAGGGATAAGAAAATCTACATATATTCCGAGTCGATATACCTAGAAGTCGGCGATCCAGCCTCATAACGTTACGTACTATATAATACATAGTATGAAATTCTCGATTCAAGAGTGTGGATCAATCATCTTATACGTATCGTACGGTAATATCCATTGTATGGCATCCTCAAAATTGAGGGTATGGGTCAAAATCTTACATAATATCATCATTCGTACAATATCATGATCACAGGTACGGTTCTAAAGTCTCGTATATTCAAATATCACCAATTAACATATTATCGCATGTATGAATACATATCGCCCAATGATCCATTATAATATCATATTATATACAGTATCACGACCTGATCACATATAAGATCTAACGGCATCATGCTTGATCATATCGGCTCATCTCCACAACATATATTATCCTCATCTTACGTTTATATGTATATATATACAAACATGCACTCACACACACACAAAAACACACACACACACACACACACACACACACACACACACACAGATACCAAGTGTGTGCGTGCGTGCGACTAAATGAACCGATAACTCACGACTAAGAGTAAACTATCCTACAAGTAGGCTAAATCTAATCTATAGTCTCCTAGTAACCCTATTTACTAGGTATCTAAGTCTCACATAAACGTAAATAATATATAATCTATTCTACGGTTGCGGGGGTGCTATACGCCATCCACCCGACTTCCCCTGTAGATATACATTTACTCACATTGATCTTCACTTGCCGAAGTCGATGACGCTTGTTTTCCCTTATCATCCTGAAGTCCAAGCGAAGTACCTACATATCACAAAATACATCGTATCACATCAAAATCAGATTCAAAAACTGACACGACACGCGAATTGCTCATAGGTTAGAAGCTATAGCCTACGAATGAAAAAACAATCATAAAACCCTCGTCGTTGACGTACAAACGGCCAACGGCCAAATCCATAATCAAATGCCAAAATCCATGTTTTAGAAATCGAAAAACCATTGATATTACTAACTCAAACGCTCCCAGATTTTGCCTCAGTTAATTTGGGACAGAAAGAACAATACAGTGGCTAAGTTATGAGGAGTGTGAGCTATATGCCAAAACCAAACATCAGAAGTCAAAATCTGCCCGGCCAATAGTGCTACAGTAACAGCCCCCGCCGGCCCCACTTTTGAATTTTGGTCTCGTCTTTTGGTGGTGGTCTCCTATTGGTCTAACTAGGTCTCTGGGCTTGTTTGATTTTCTTAATGTAGGGTTACTAGGCACACTAATGAGGCCCCACAAGGCATCAAGCATGCCAATTTCAAATTTTACGGTGCCGAGAAACCCTAGACTAGATCGTTAACTAGAATTTTAGGCGAAACAAGCAACTAGTTAACTGCTTAACTATGAGTAAACGAACATACAACCTTTGTAGATCCGTTTCTCCACCTCCATGGCTCCGCGATGAAGTATCCTCGCTGCGATCATCGGATCCCGGGCTCTAGCGTCGGCTCCATCGGAGAAATGGGCGGGCTAGGTCGTCGACTTCGATGCCGAAGATGATCTACGTCGAGGCAACACAAGATCAAGCTCCAACTTCACCAAGCCATGAAACTTGTGAAGAAAACACCCTATACTACTTGGCAAGTGATAGAGGATGAAGAAATAGGAGGTGGGTTCACTTTATAATTGGATTTCTCACTCTTTTTCTCAAGTTGCCATTGAAGGAGGCAAGCTATCTTCATTGTTGAAGATGAAGAAGATGAAGAAAAGAATATGATATGTGTTATTTTCAAAATAGAAAATAAATCAATCCTTGTCATATGGCAACCTTGGTTAGTTGTAGAGAATAAACTAAGGTTAGTTTGAAGGGTTAGGGTTAAGCATGAAGACAAAATGGTCACTTGGTCAAAGCTTCATGAAGCTTCAACCACAAACAAAGAAAGCCACCATTTTCTCTTTTATCTTTTGCCAAAATAAATAAATAAATAAATAGATAATCAAATGAAAACCCTAACCATTACATAACCATGGTTTAATCTTTACACAAACCCAAGTGAGCATGTATCATCAAACATGATACAAACAAGTGCACAAAAGAATATCACATATACAACTTGTGTACATCAAGTGAGAAAATCCTTTTAAAGTGAACTAATATTAGTTAATGCAAAGTAATATATCAAATATATAATTATGCATTAAATCATTAAATCGATACTTGATTTAACGATCCGGTCATATCGCATATAACCGACTAATATCCAATGTATCGGCTTATCGAATCAATCCTCGATTCGATAACTTGGTTATATCGCATACAACCATTCGATACATTCACCGCGGGAATAGAATACGGTATCACATAGACCCATTATTCTCGGTCTCGCACATATCTCATATGCGCTCCTATTTCGTTTCGCTTGAGCCAGGAAACCTCTGTGTAGGACTCTAAAGACTCGTCAATACGCCGGCAGCAGATGATGATCATATCAAACACCCACAAGCTGCAAGCGGTCTGCTAAACGTAACGGCCACCCGGGTATTGAGCGATCAGAATATCGACGAGCAAGCCCGCTCACACTCCTGTGAATCCAACGAGTAACACTTACCGTACAGTCCGGTCTCGTCGTCTGATATGTCGCATATCTCGCCTAGGGGTGGTAAACGTCAGACCCCAATAGCTCGATAAGTCGTGTCGATATGAGGTCTATAACAGTTCGAGAAACTACTGGTAACACTTACCAGTAAATCTCAGCAACCCTGGCCAGGGATTTCCGGTAATAGCCAATCGAACACAGCGCAACATCAACTCCCTATACCGGGAGAGACGAATCCCCTCCTATCGCTCATTGCCTCCATGTGATTCGGGACTGTACCCAAAAGCCACCGTTTTGCACGCCCTTTTGGACGTGGTAAGGTGGAAATCAAAGCACAGTGGGAACCACACAAGACTCTATGACGATCTCGGGTCAACAGACTACTCTGTACCAGTGTCACCAGAGAACTGCCATCTGACGTAAGGTATAATACCATCTGGGAGTTCTCGGTGAGTCCGTCCAGTGTACCCAGTCTCCACTGAGCACCCTTATATCATCTCTGTCAAACACCAATGGATATGGGATCATCCATCATCCATCTGTATGGGTCGAGAAGGTATACGCTAGTCTACTCTGGTATATCGATGCCCCGTCTCGATACACCCTCGACTAGGGACCTTGAAGGATGTACTTATGGACTACCATATCCCCACTAGTATGATCCGCATCATAGTCCAGGTAGTCAAGTACACATCCTAAGGGCTTTACCAACATGTAACAGAGAGACAATCAGTGTACACGTTAAGGTAAAGAGCAACCAGATAGCATACTATCATGTCGAGCAAGAAAGTCCTCCCTATATATGTCCAAGCATCCACTACAATATACATCCTATGTATAGTAATGGCCTCTAAGGCATACATATAACTAACAATCTCCCACTTGCACTAGGGCCATCTGATAGCAGTGGTTGTAGTATCTCATACTCATCCATCCCATAAAAGTCTCTCTCTGGGAAAATGCCTTCGTGAGTGGATCCGCCGTGTTGTCCTCTAAGTCAACTCTCCTTACCTCGATCCCCTGGAGATTAACCATCTCCATGATCAGGTGACACTTGCCTTAGAATATGTCTGGATCACTGATGGGACGTACGTTCCTTGGCATAAGCCACCACTCCATTGTCACACAATGGAAGGAACATAGTTCATCTCATGAACCAATATACACCCAAACAGCCTCTTTGGTAGCATCTTAAGTAGCGATGTATCCTGCCTTTATCGTCTAGTATGTCACGGTATCTAGCTTGGAACTCTTCCAACATACCGTCCCTTTACTGAGGGTAAAGACAATGCCTGTGACTGACACTCAGTCTTCTTTATCTGCCTGGAACACTTCCAGTGATTCTCCCCAGGATCGATTGATACCATCTCACTATATCTAGTGAGTATCCTAACATCCAATTACATCTATCTCATAGATGAAAACTCAGGATTTAGGAGGTATCACTTTGATCCTATATGGAGAATCCTTGTGATAAGCGGAGATTGACCGAGCGTAGCATAGGAAACTCCTTCCCTATCAAGAGTATGTCATCCACGTACTCTCCGAGAATCGTCACCATACTCCCTACTACCTTTTTGTTTATACAAGGTTCATCTACCATTTTGATGATGTCAAACTATTTGACTAACTCATCAAAATAGATGTTCCAACTCCGCGATGCCTGCTTTATCACATAAAACATCTTGCACACGTTTCTGCTGCTCCCACTGTCTACGAAGCCCTCTGGCTGTGTACTTATAGACACTCTCTTCCAAAACATTATTTAGAAAAGCAGCCATGACACCCAACCACCAGATATCGTAGTCATGGTATGTAGCCGTGGTAAGTAGGATCTGGATGGACTTAAGCATAGATCCTTAGAAAAGGTTTCATCATGATCCATATCTGGTCAATGATGCAAACCTTTAACAAGTCTAGCTTTGAAAGTCTTAACTTTTCCATGTACACCAAGTAATCTTCTCAAGATATACTTGCTCCTGATGGGGGTTTAACCCTTCAGATAAAGCAACCAAAGTCCATACTTTGTTGGTGTATAAGGATTCCATCTCAGATCACTAAGCATCCAGCCATTTTTACATAGTCTTACTCCTGATGGCCAGCTCGAAGCTAGTTGGGTCATCATCTCATGATGTAATCCTCGCTCCCACTGTCATAGAGAAACAGAATTATCTCTCAAGTGGGTGAGGAACCCTACTAGATCGGCGAAGAGGCTGAGGTTCGTTGGTATCTACTGAATCCTTTGGTTGTACCAAATCATCTGCTGTAGTTTGCATAGCTGGAACATTTCCAGTTCTACATAACAGATCTTGCCTCGAGCTTGTCCGGATTTTGCTATTCAGACATAGGCTGGACAACCCCAAATCTTAACTAACTTAAGATATGGGCTCTTCCCTATCCATATCACATATGAAGTGGTAGGCAACTGATTTGATTTGAACCCTTTTCAATAGGTATGCAGCTTCTCAAGTGCATAACTCCCAAAAGGAAATAGGTAACTCAGTAGTACTCATCATAGAGCACACCTTATCATATAGGGTGTGATTGCTCTGCCCCGATATACCATCGTGCTATGGTGTATACGGAGGAGTAATGCTGAGAGAGAATCTCATTCTCCTTTAGAATAGACCAGGATTTCCGTGCTCTAGTATTCTCCTCCTCGATCACATCAAAGGACATAATACTTATACCCGTATTTTGGTTCTCTACTTCTAAATCATATTCTGTGAATATCTCAAAAGGTTCGGAATTGTGTTTCAACAGGAACATATGTCTGAATCTTGAGAGATCATCAGAGAATGTAATGAAGTATAAAGAACCGGTCTTGGCATGTATAGATAGGGGACCTACATACATCAACATGTATCATCCCAAGAGTTCACTAACTCTTTCTCTGCTTCCAGTAAACAGAGCTATGGTCATTTTATCTTTGTGACATGACCGGCAAGTTTCATAAGATGTAAATTCAAACTGATTTAAATATGCATCTAGATGTAACTTTAGCTAGTCGGGTCATATTGATATGACCTAGTCTACAATTGTAGGGTTCCTAGGCACACTAAGGAGGTCTCACAAGGCATCAACCATGCCAATTTCAAATTTTACAAGTGCCGAGAAACCCTAATACGGATCGTTAACTAGATTTTAGGCGACAAATGAAACTAGTTAACAACTTAACTAAAAGAAAGAGGCTACAACCTTTGTAGATCTGGTCCTCCACCTCCACGGCTCCGTGATGAAGTCCCCTCGCTGTCCATATCGGATCCCGGACTCTAGCATCGGCTTCATCGGAGAAATGGGCGGGCTAGGTCGTCGACTTCGATGCCGAAGATGATCTGCGTCGAGGCATCACAAGATCAAGCTCTCACTTCACCAAGTCATGAAACTTGTGAAGAAAACACCCTATACTTCTTGGCAAGAGGTAGAAGATGAAGAAATAGGAAGTGGGTTCACTTTAGAATTGGATTTCTCACTCTTTTTCTCAAGTTGCCATTGATGGAGGCAAGCTTTCTTCTTGAAGAAGAAGAAGAAGATGAAGATAGAATATGATAAGTGTTATCCAAAAAGAATAATAAACATGAATACTTATCATATCCTAACCTTGGTTAAGTGTAGAGAATGAACTAGGATTAGTTTGAATGGTTAGGGTTAAGCATGAGTACGAAAGTGGTCACTTAGTCAAAGCTTCATGAAGCTTAAACTAACAAACAAAGAAAGCCACCATTCATTTATTTATCTTTTCCAAAAGGAAAAATAAATAAATAAATAAATAAGCAAATAAACAAAACCCTAATCATTAACTTAACCATGGTTTAATCTTTACACAAACCCAAGTAAGCATGTATCATCAAACATGATACAAACAAGTGCACAAAAGTATATCACATATACAACTTGTGTACATCAAGTGAGAAAATCCTTTTAAAGTGAACCAATACTAGTTAATGCAAAGTAATATATCAAATATATAATTATACATTAAATCATTAAATCAACACTTGATTCAATGATCCGGTCATGTCACATATAACCGACTAGTATCCAATATATCGGCTTATCGAATCAATCCTCGATTCGATAACTAGGTTATATCGCATACAACCATTCGATACATTCATCGCGAGAATAAAATACGGTATCATATACACCCATTATTCTCGGTCCCGCACATATCTCATATGCGCTCCTATTTCGTTTCGCTTGAGCCAGGAAACCTCTGTGTAGGACTCTAAAGACTCGTCAATACGCCGGCAGCAGATGATGATCATATCAAACACCCACAAGCCGCAAGCGGTCTGCTAAACGTAACGGCCACCCGGGTATTGAGCGATCAGAAGATCGACGAGCAAGCCCGCTCATAATCCTGTGAATCCAACCAGTAACACTTACCGTACAGTCTGGTCTCGTCGTCTGATATGTCGCATATCTCGCTTAGGGGTGGTAAACGTCAGACCCCAATAGCTTGATAAGTCGTGTCGATATGAGGTCTATAACAGTTCGAGAAACTACTGGTAACACTTACCAGTAAATCTCAGCAACCCTGGCCAGGGATTTCCGGTTATAGCCAATCGAACACAGCGCAACATCAACTCCCTATACCGGGAGAGACGAATCCCCTCCTATCGCACATTGCCTCCATGTGATTCGGGACTGTACCCAAAAACCACCGTTTTGCACGCCTTCTTGGACGTGGTAAGGTGGAAATCAAAGCACAGTGGGAACCACACAAGACTCTATGACGATCTCGGGTCAACAGACTACTCTGTACCAGTGTCACCAGAGAACTGCCATCTGACGTAAGGTATAGTACCATCTGGGAGTTCTCGGCGAGTCCGTCCAGTGTACCCAGTCTCCACTGAGCACCCGTATATCATCTCTGATGTCAAACACCAATGGATATGGGATCATCCATCGCCCATCTGTATGGGTCGAGAAGGTATACGCTAGTCTACTCTGGTATATCGATACCCCGTCTCGATACACCCATGACTAGGGACCTTGAAGGATGTACTTATGGACTACCATGTCCCCACTAGTATGATCCGCATCATAGTCCAGGTAGTCAAGTACACATCCTAAGGGCTTTACCAACATGTAACAGAGAGACAATCAGTATACACGTTAAGGTAAAGAGTAACCAGATAGCATACTATCATGTCGAGCAAGAAAGTCCTCCCTATATATGTCCCAGCATCCACTACAATATACATCCTATGTAAAGTAATGGCCTCTAGGGCATACATATAACTAACAATCTCCCACTTGCACTAGGGCCATCTGTAGCAGTGGTTGTAGTATCTCATACTCAACCATCCCATAAAAGTCTCTCTCTGGGAATAGGCCTTCACGAGTGGATCCGCCGTGTTGTCCTCTGAGTCTACTCTCCTAACCTCGATCTCTTAGAGATCAACCATCTCCATGATCAGGTGATACTGCCTTAGAATATGTCTGGATCACTGATGGGACGGACGTTCCTTGGCATAAGCCACAACTCCATTGTCACACAATGGGAGGAACATAGTTCATCTCATGAACCAATATACACCCAAACAGCCTCTTTGGTAGCATCTTAAGTAGCGATGTATCCTGCCTTTATCGTCTAGTATGTCACGGTATCTAGCTTGGAACTCTTCCAACATACCGTCCCTCTACTGAGAGTAAAGACAATGCCTGTGACTGACATTCAGTCGTTCTCATCACTCTGGAACACTTCCAGTGATTCTCCCCAGGATCATGTGATACCATCTCACTTCAACAAGTGAGAATCCTAACATCCATTTAGATCTATCTCATAGATCCAAAACCCAGGATTTAGTAGGTATCACTTTGATCCTATGTGGAGAATCATTGTGATAAGCGGAGATTGATCGAGCGTAGCATAGGAAACTTCTTCCCTATCAAGAGTATGTCATCCACGTACTCTACGAGGATCGTCACAATACTCCCTACTACCCTTTTGTTTATACAAGGTTCATCTACCATTTTGATGATGTCAAACTCTTTAACTACTTCATCAAAACAGACGTCCAACTCCGCGATGCCTGCTTTATACTATAAAGCAACTTGTGCACGTTTCCGCTGCTCCCACTGTCTACGAAGCCCTCTGGCTGTGTACTTATAGACGCCCTTTTCTAAAACATCATTTAGAAAAGCAGTCATGACACCCAACCGCCAGATATCATAGTCATGGTATGTAGCCGTGGCAAGTAGGATCTGGATGGACTTAAGCATAGATCCTTAGAAAAGGTTTCATCACTATCCACGCCTGGTCGATGACGAAAACCTTTAACAAGTCTATCTTTGAAAGTCTCAACTTTTCCATCTACACCAAGTAATCTTCTCAAGATATACTTGCTCCTGATGGGGATTTAACCCTTCAGATATAGCAACCAAAGTCCATACTTTGTTGGTATATAAGGATTCCATCTCAGATCACTAAGCATCCAGCCATTCTTACAGAGTCCTACTCCTGATGGCCAGCTCGAAGCTAGTTGGGTCATCATCTCATGATGCAATCCTCGCTCCCACTGTCATTGAGAAACAGAAGTATCTCTCAGGTGGGTGAGGAACCCTACTAGATCGGCGGAGAGGCTGAGGTTCGTTGGCATCTACTGAATCCTTTGGTTGTACCAAATCATCTGCTGTAGTTTGTATAGCTGGAACCTTTCCAGTTCTACATAACAGACCTTGCCTCGAGCTTGTCCGTATTTTTCTTTTAGACATAGGCCGGACAACCCTAAATCTTAACTAACTTAAGAGATGGGCTCTTCCCTTATCATATCAAATATGAAGTGGTAGGCAACTGATTTGATTTGAACCCTATTCAATAGGTATGCAGCTTCTCAAGTGCATGACTCCCAAAAAGGAAAATAGGAAACTCAGTAGTACTCATCATAGAGCGCACCATATAAAACAGGGTGCAATTGCTCCGCCCCGATATACCATCGTGCTATGGTGTATACGGAGGAGTAATGCTGAGAGAGAATCTCATTCTCCTTTAGAATAGTCCAGGAATTCCGTGCTCAAGTATTCTCCTCCGTGATCTCATCAAAGGACATAATACTTATACCCGTATTTTGGTTCTCTACTTCTAACTTATATTCTGTGAATATCTCAAAAGTTTCTGACTTGTGTTTCAACAGGAACATATGTCTGAATCATGAGAGATCATCAGAGAACGCAATGAAGTATAAAGAACCAGTCCTGGCATGTGTAGACTGGGGACCTAACATACATCATCATGTATCAGTCCCAAGAGTTTACTAACTCTTTCTCTATTACCAATAAACAGAGCTGTGGTCATCTTATCTTTGTGACATGACTGGCAAGTTTCATAAGATGTAAATTCAAACTGATTTAAATATGCATCTATATGTAACTTCAGCTAGTCGGGTCACATTGATATGACCTAGTCTACGATATCTTAAGAAGAATTCGTTCATTTCTGAACTCTTCCTCTTATGTGTGTTCCATATACTAAGAACTGTAGTTTGATTTAGAACATGAATGCTTTTAGATAACGTGCCTGAACCGATCAACTTTTGATATAGGAAATGTTCAAAACATTATCCAACAATACAAAATTTTACCGTTTCTTTACTAATAAAGAGACAGATATGATTTTGTATATCAGGTTCGGTATCTAACAACATTCGTTCAGAATCAATGTATTCTAATACAGGGTGACAGTGACCAACAGACTTGGTTGCAACACTTGCCCCGTTTTCTGCCTCATGAAACTTATCACCTGTTCTCAGTTCTCTACCTTTTTGTAGCCCATGTAACGGATTACATTTGCGGGATCCTGATCCGGTATCTAATACCCAGGACGTAGAGGATACTGAGAAACAGTTCTTTATAATGAACACACCCGAAGATGATGCATCATATGCACTTTCCTCGTTTGGGCGGCACGGGAAATCTGGTATTCCCCAATTTCCTGCTCTGTCTTATAAAAATTATAAGTTGGAGCAGGACCAACGTTCCCCAGCTCAATATAACAAGCGGGTTCGGTCAATTATCCGTATTATTATCTTGATTAAGGCGTGACATGGTCGCTACCTGGAGAGAGAGAGATAAAAACACTCTGCGTGCGCTCTTGCAAGATCAGATTGGTTATTATTTTATCTAATCAGGATGGCTCCTACTGTTTTTTATCAAATCTTCCTTCAAACCCTAAAAGGAAAGACTAGCCGGGATTAATTACACGCTACAAGTTCGCCAATCTTTCAGCAAGGCCAGTGTCGGTACTTTGAGGGAGGTCCCCCGTGCTTTCGCACGAACCTAATTAATGTAAACCTCGTTTTCCCAGAGGCGTAACCTCGTTAACACCTTTCTAGACACCTACTTGATCGGCTAATTGTAATGTGTAAAACTCTCCCAGGAGTAACTCTTACTCGCAGCGGGTATCGGGATCCAACTATCTCATAGAAGGTATGCAATCTCATTGCAATTTTCAACACTTGAAATTCCCGATAATATTTTGCCCCGAACGATCTATGACCTTGACAAGGTCAACAAACCATAGACCGCAAGTCAAGTTCAACCCGTCATTTCTTGATTGAATCAAACCCACCCGCACGACCCTTGACAAGGTCAACAAGGCCGCACGACTACCCTAACCCAATCTGCATCATATGCATAAGCAGATAAATACTGGTTAGCTACCGCACACTGCGCCTTGACAAGGTCAACAAACGCAGCACGAATACTAAACAGGACTTATCTGAAATGACGGAGGGCTACGACAGGTTTTTCTGAAAACCTATTGCGTAATGAACTTGATATCGTTGTAGAATCAAATGATTTTCAAATGGAGTGTCTTTGAGGCTTTTCTAGTTTTGCTAAAGGAGTCACTCCCGGTGAAGGGATCGTCGGTCCTTTCCTCGTCGAATGAGGTGCGGGATATATCATATATATCACTGTGCAAAGAAAAAACTCTTAAAAGCAATCAAAAGACAAACCGAGGGTTGTAGCATCTGCCAGTTATTGCTAAAGGAGTCACTCCCGGTGAAGGGATCTCGGTCCTTTCCCTATCGAATAAGGTGCAGGATATATCATATATACCGCTGTGCAAAGCAAGAACTGTAGCTACCTGTTTTATTTTGAAATTCGATTCTACAACATCTTAGGTTTCTTTTATTTCATTAATCTCATTAATGAAGTCCCATCATTTAAGTTACCTAAACATCACAGATAAATACGACGTACACTTATGCCATCCGCATTCGCCTCGATGTCCCCTCGTGCACCGTTAGGTTAGGTAACTAACGACAGAGCGGGGCAGGGCTAGCACGGGTGTAAAACATAAGTAACGCCTATATAATATATCATATATACTATATACAGTATTTATCACAGAAAATCACATGATCATATCACAGATATCGCAGCAGAAGAAACATATGAAATATTGGATATACTAGGACGTCCGTGTTTTCAATACGAGCCAGTATAAAACACGGATTCCACGATCCCGATGAATAGCCAAACCCACACCCCTAGACCCCTACGAGAGCGGCAAGCAACCCTACCAATTCTAGAGTTAGGAGACCCAGACTCGACTCCTCGAGGTTGTCTCCCACTGGACTCCAGAACCCGGTTACTTGTGCCCTCCTCCTTAGGTCTATCCTAGTGCGGAAAAGAAAATAATATACAAAAGGTGACATCTTCCGCAACCTGGAAGTGCCCCAATAAAAGAATATTACATACAAGTTTTTACATGAATGAAAATGAAAAACACTAATCTCACATAAAAACCCCCGGCTATTCAAACACGACGATCCAATATAACATATCCAGCAACACATAACATCACATGTTATCAACGTAAGTAAACATGCATATCCCAATTGTCGTTGACATATAGCAACGAAACCGGCGATATCACATATTATACTTACGGTCACAGAAAAGAAAGTGTAAAACTACAACAGTTGGAATCCGCAACCTCCTCAGGCATCGCATGCCTGACCAAATGAATTCCTTAGACATCGCATGCCTAACAATTATAAACCCCGCATTTTAGTCTCTTTATCGAAAACACTTTTCAATGTCAAGTCGGGCAATTCAACAAGATTCCCGACATCCTGATCGAATGCTCATCGCAAACTTCAATAGACGACTGCACCCCCGATGCCTCCGACGAAGTGCACCAAGGTGGAACACCGCTGCCGCGAGCACCCGAACGGATGCTTTCGGCGACGGGGTTCTCCTACAGTCACTTGGTCGGGGCTATGGAGTGAGGCTGTCTATTAAGTTTACCCGGCGAGTATCCGCGTACGCTACGTGATTGCGACGGACTTTCGATCACATCAAAATTCCGTGGCAACCGATCAAGTGAGACTAAACCGCTAGATTTATAACATTCATTCAGTTATCTCATAACTACTTGTGGATTCCAAGTGTTGTATCACATTCCAAATAAAATGGAAAATGTTAAACTTTCCGATCGAACAGTCAAACACCCAAGTTTTCCCGAAACAGCTCAACACAGGAAACAAGTTTAAAAACATCCAGTTCATGCCTCAGTACCAACGGTCCAGCCGTAGAAGGGTCAAGCCAACGCCTCACATGTGGCACGCCGTACTGCCCCAAACCCGAAAGTTCAAAGGGCAGTTCAAGACGGTCACATAATCGAGTTAAGGTTTGTTGTCTTCTAGAGGGACCATCGCGTTACTTGCACTACTTAGAACGTCGTTAAACTACGGAAAGATCCAACACTTGGAAATTTCCCAACAGGGGAAAAATTGGGTATTCATATCCGGTCGAACTTTTTAACATATTCTAAAATTATCCGGAAAAACACACAGACAATGTTTGATAATCCGATCGAATCTTTGATTCCCAATACAACCCCAGAATACTCAACTCTTGAGTTCAGATTAAAAATTCCCAGGAAAACCAACACTGCAAAATAGAAATTACTGTGAAAAAAAATTATCTGAAGAGACTAAGTGGCCGCGGAACCGCCGCATTAGGCATGCTATTGCCGCGGTTTCGCCGCGCTTTTATCGATTCAGGTGCTCGAACTTCACAGTAATTCTTAGAAACTCCTGCTGATTTTTCTGCATATTTTTAATTCTCAAAAATCCCTGATTTCAAAAAATGTACAGAGAGCAAATTGGGATCAGGGTTTCGGGTTCGATCGGGTTTCTAACTTCGTCTACTCATCGCCTAAGGCTCTAGCTAGGCTCTGATACCACTGTAGGGTTCCTAGGCACACTAAGGAGGTCTCACAAGGCATCAACCATACCAATTTCAAATTTTACAAGTGCCGAGAAACCCTAATACGGATCGTTAACTAGATTTTAGGCGACAAATGAAACTAGTTAACAACTTAACTAAAAGAAAGAGGCTACAACCTTTGTAGATCTGGTCCTCCACCTCCATGGCTCCGTGATGAAGTCCCCTCGCTATCCATATCGGATCCCGGACTCTAGCATCGGCTTCATCGGAGAAATGGGCGGGCTAGGTCGTCGACTTCGATGCCGAAGATGATCTACGTCGAGGCATCACAAGATCAAGCTCCCACTTCACCAAGTCATGAAACTTGTGAAGAAAACGCCCTATACTTCTTGGCAAGAGGTAGAGGATGAAGAATAGGAAGTGGGTTCACTTTAGAATTGGATTTCTCACTCTTTTTCTCAAGTTGCCATTGATGGAGGCAAGCTTTCTTCTTGAAGAAGAAGAAGAAGAAGATAGAATATGATAAGTGTTATCCAAAAAGAATAATAAACATGAATACTTATCATATCCTAACCTTGGTTAAGTGTAGATAATGAACTAGGGTTAGTTTGAATGGTTAGGGTTAAGCATGAGTACAAAAGTGGTCACTTAGTCAAAGCTTCATAAAGCTTCAACTAACAAACAAAGAAAGCCACCATTCATTTATTTATCTTTTCCAAAAGGAAAAATAAATAATTAAATAAATAAGCAAATAAACAAAACCCTAATCATTAACTTAAACATGGTTTAAACTTTACACAAACCCAAGTAAGCATGTATCATCAAACATGATACAAACAAGTGCACAAAAGTATATCACATATACAACTTGTGTACATCAAGTGAGAAAATCCTTTTAAAGTGAACCAATACTAGTTAATGCAAAGTAATATATCAAATATATAATTATACATTAAATCATTAAATCAACACTTGATTCAATGATCCGGTCATGTCGCATATAACCGACTAGTATCCAATGTATCGGCTTATCAAATCAATCCTCGATTCGATAACTAGGTTATATCGCATACAACCATTCGATACATTCATCGCGAGAATAAAATACGGTATCATATACACGCATTATTCTCGGTCCCGCACATATCTCATATGCGCTCCTATTTCGTTTCGCTTGAGCCAGGAAACCTCTGTGTAGGACTCCAAAGACTCGTCAATACGCCGGCAGCAGATGATGATCATATCAAACACCCACAAGCCGCAAGCGGTCTGCTAAACGTAACGGCCACCCGGGTATTGAGCGATCAGAAGATCGACGAGCAAGCCCGCTCATACTCCTGTGAATCCAACCAGTAACACTTACCGTACAGTCCGGTCTCGTTGTCTGATATGTCGCATATCTCGCCTAGGGGTGGTAAACGTCAGACCCCAATAGCTCGATAAGTCGTGTCGATATGAGGTCTATAACAGTTCGAGAAACTACTGGTAACACTTACCAGTAAATCTCAGCAACCCTGGCCTGGGATTTCCGGTTATAGCCAATCGAACACAGCGCAACATCAACTCCCTATACCGGGAGAGACGAATCCCCTCCTATCGCTCATTGCTTCCATGTGATTCGGGACTGTACCCAAAAACCACCATTTTGAACGCCCTCTTGGACGTGGTAAGGTGGAAATCAAAGCACAGTGGGAACCACACAAGACTCTATGACGATCTCGGGTCAACAGACTACTCTGTACCAGTGTCACCAGAGAACTGCCATCTGACGTAAGGTATAGTACCATCTGGGAGTTCTCGGCGAGTCCGTCCAGTGTACCCAGTCTCCACTGAGCACCCGTATATCATCTCTGATGTCAAACACCAATGGATATGGGATCATCCATCGCCCATCTGTATGGGTCGAGAAGGTATACGCTAGTCTACTCTGGTATATCGATGCCCCGTCTCGATACATCCACGACTAGGGACCTTGAAGGATGTACTTATGGACTACCATGTCCCCACTAGTATGAGCCGCATCATAGTCCAGGTAGTCAAGTACACATCCTAAGGGCTTTACCAACATGTAACAGAGAGACAATCAGTATACACGTTAAGGTAAAGAGTAACCAGATAGCATACTATCATGTCGAGCAAGAAAGTCCTCCCTATATATGTCCCAGCATCCACTACAATATACATCCTATGTATAGTAATGGCCTCTAGGGCATACATATAACTAACAACAATACCTTAAAAAGGATCCGTTCATTTCTGAACTCTTCCTCTTGTGTGTTCCGTATACTAAGAACTGTAGTTTGATTTAGAACATCAATGCTTTTAGATAACGTGCCTGAACCGATCAACTTTTGATATAGGAAATGTTCAAAACATTATCCAACAATACAAAATTTTATCATTTCTTTGCTAATAAAGAGACTGATATGATTTTGTATATCAGGTTCGGTATCTAATAACATTCGTTCAGAATCAATGTATTTGTAATACAGGGTGACAGTGACCAACAGACTTGGCTGCAACACTTGCCCCATTTTCTGCCTCATGAAACTTATCACCCGTTCTCAGTTCTCTACCTATCTATAGTCCTATGTAACATATTACATATGTGGGATCCTGATCCGGTATCAAATACTCAGGACATAGAGGACATTTGAGAAACAGTTCTTTGTAACGAACACACCCGAAGATGATGCATCATATGCACTTTCCTTGTTTGGGCGGCACGAGAATTCTGGTAATCCCCTATTTCCTGCTCTGTTTTATAACAATTATAAGTTGGAGCGGGACCAACGTTCCCCAGCTCAGTATAGCAAGCTGGTTCGGTCAATAATCCGTATTATTATCTTGATTAAGGCGTGACAAGGTCGCTACCTGGAGAGAGAGAGAAGAAAACACTCAGCGTATGCTCTTGCAAGATCAGATTGGTTATTATTTTATCTAATCAGGATGGCTCCCACTGTTTTTATCAAATCTTCCTTCAAACCCTAAAAGGAAAGACTAGCCGGGATTAATTACACACTACAAGTTCGCCAATCTTTCAGCCAGGCCAGTGTCGGTACTTTGAGGGAGGTCCCCCGTGCTTTCGCACGAACCTAATTAATGTAAACCTCGTTTTCCCAGAGGCGTAACCTCATTAACACCTTTCTAGACACCTACTTGATCGGCTAATTGTAATGTGTAAAAATCTCCCAGGAGTAACTCTTACTCGCAGCGGGTATCGGGATCCAACTATCTCATAGAAGGTATGCAATCTCATTGCAAACTTCAACGCTTGAAATTCCCGATAATATTTTGCCCCTAGCGTGCTATGACCTTGACGCATGCCAAACAACCCATAGCCCGCTAGTCAAGTTCAACCCGTACATTTCTTGATTGAATTAAACCCACCCGCACGACCCTTGACGCATGCCAAACAACGCCGTACGAATACCCTAATCCAATCGCATCGTATGCTAGCAGATAAGCACTAGTTAGCTACCGTACACTACGCCTTGACGCATGCCAAACTACCGCAGCACGAATACTAACTAGTACTTATCTGAAATGATGGAGGGCTACGACAGGTTTTTCTGAAAACCTATTGCGTAATGAACTTGATATCGTTGTAGAATCAAATGATTTTAAAATGGAGTGTTTTTGAGGCTTTTCTAGTTTTGCTAAAGGGGTCACTCCCGGTGAAGGGATCGTCGGCCCTTTCTTCGTCGAATGAGGTGCGGGATATATCATATATATCACTTTGCAAAGCATAAACTATAGAAGCAATCAAAAGACAAACCGAGGGGTGTAGCATCTGCCAGTTATTGCTAAAGGAGTCACTCCCGGTGAAGGGATCTCGGTCCTTTCCTCATCGAATAAGGTGCAGGATATATCATATATACCGCTGTGCAAAGCAAGAACTGTAGCTACCTATTTTAATTTTGAAATTCGATTCTACAACATCTTAGGTTTCTTTTATTTCATTAATCTCATTAATGAAGTCCCATCATTTAAGTACCTAAACATCACAGATAAATACGACATACACTTATGCTATCCGCATTCACCTCAATGTCCCCTCGTGCACCGTTAGGTTAGGTAACTAACGGCAGAGCAGGGCAGGGCTAGCGCGGGTGTAAAACATAAGTAACGTCTATATAATATATCATATATACTATATACTGTATTTATCACAGAACATCACATGATCACATCACAGATATCGCAGCAGAAGAAACATATGAAATATTGGATATACTAGGACGTCCGTGTTTTCAATATGAGCCAGTATAAAACACGGATTCCACGGTCGCGATGAATAGCCAAACCCACACCCCAAGACCCCTACGAGAGCGGAAAGCAACCCTACCAATTCTAGAGTTAGGAGACCCAGACTCGACTCCTCGAGTTGGTCTCCCACTGGACTCCAGAACCCGGTTACTTGTGCCCTCCTCCTTGGGTCTATCCTAGTGCGGAAAAGTAAATAATATACAAAAGGTGACATCTTCCGCAACCTGGAAGTGCCCCAATAAAAGAATATTACATACAAGTTTTTACATGAATGAAAATGAAAAACACTCATCTCACATAAAAAACCCCGGCTATTCAAACATGACGATCCAATATAACATATCCAGCAACACATAACATCACATGTCATCAACGTAAGTAAATATGCACATCCCAATTGTCGTTGACATATAGCAACGAAACCGGTGATATCACATATTACACTTACGGTCACAGAAAAGAAAGTGTAAAACTACAACAGTTGGAATCCGCAATCTCTTTAGACATCACATGCCTAATTAAATGAATTACTTAGACATCGCATGCCTAACAATTATAAACCCCGCATTTTAGTCTCAAAATCGAAATCTCTTTTCAATATCAAGTCGGGCAATTCAACAAGATTCCCGACATCCTAATCGAATGTTCGTCGCAAACTTTAGTAGATGGCCGCACCCCCGATGCCGCCGACGAAGTGCACCAAGGCGGAACACCGCTGCCGCGAGCACCCGAACGGATGCTTTCGGTGACGGGGTTCTCCTACAGTCACTTGGTCGGGGCTATGGAGTGAGGCTGTCTATTAAGTTTACCCGGCGAGTATCCGCGTACGCTACGTGATTGCGACGGACTTTTGATCACATCAAAATTCCGTGGCAACCGATCAAGTGAGACTAAACTGCTATGTTTATAACATTCATTCAGTTATCTCATAACTACTTGTGGATTCCAAGTATTGTATCACATTCCAGATAATTAGAAAATGTTAAACTTTCCGATCGAACATTCAAACACCCAAGTTTTCCCGAAACAGATCAACACATGAAACAAGTTTAAAAACATCCAGTTCATGCCTCAGTACCAATGGTCCAGCTGTAGAAGGGTCAAGCCAACGCCTCACATGTGGCACGCCGTACTGTCCCAAACCCGAAGGTTCAAAGGGCAGTTCAAGACGGTCACATAATCGAGTTAAGGTTTGTTGTCTTCTAGAGGGACCATCGCGTTACTTGCACTAGTTAGAACGTCGTTAAACTACGGAAAGATCCAACACTTGGAAATTTCCCGACAGGGGAAAATATGGGTATTTATATCCGGTCGAACTTTTTAACATATTCTAAAAATACCCGGAAAGCCACATAGACAAAGTTTGAAATTTCCGATCGAATCAACGAAGCTCCAAAACACCCCAGAATATTCAACTCTTGAATAAATATTAAAAAATCCCAGAAAATCCAGAACCAAAATATAGGAGTTACTGTGCAAAAATTGAAGAGCGATCACATAATTTGGCCGCGGAACCGCCGCAGAAGCCAAGCTTCTGCCGCGGTTCCGCCGCAGAAGCCAAGCTTCTGCCGCGGTTCCGCCGCACTTTAGCAGCATCACTTGATAAATTTTGCATCGTAATTCATAGAATTTCCTGCTGAATTTTTTAAGAATTTTTAATCTGGAAAAATCCCAGTTTTTGAAAAAAGTCCAGAGAGCATTTTGGAGTTAGGATTTCGGTCCGATCGGAATTCTAACTCCGTCTACGCATCGCCTAAGGCTCTAGCTAGGCTCTGATACCACTGTAGGGTTACTAGGCACACTAATGAGGTCTCACAAGGCATCAAGCATGCCAATTTCAAATTTTACGGTGCCGAGAAACCCTAGACTAGATCGTTAACTAGAATTTTAGGCGAAACAAGCAACTAGTTATCTGCTTAACTATGAGTAAACGAACATACAACCTTTGTAGATCCGTTTCTCCACCTCCATGGCTCCGTGATGAAGTCTCCTCGCTGCGATCATCGGATCCCGGGATCTAGCGTCGGCTTCATTGGAGAAATGGACGGGCTAGGTCGTCGACTTCGATGCCGAAGATGATCTACGTCGAGGCAACACAAGATCAAGCTCCAACTTCACCAAGCCATGAAACTTGTGAAGAAAACACCCTATACTACTTGGCAAGTGATAGAGGATGAAGAAATAGGAGGTGGGTTCACTTTAGAATTGGATTTCTCACTCTTTTTCTCAAGTTGCCATTGAAGGAGGCAAGCTATCTTCATTGTTGAAGATGAAGAAGATGAAGAAAAGAATATGATATGTGTTATTTTCAAAATAGAAAATAAATCAATCCTTATCATATGGCAACCTTGGTTAGTTGTAGAGAATAAACTAAGGTTAGTTTGAAGGGTTAGGGTTAAGCATGAAGACAAAATGGTCACTTGGTCAAAACTTCATGAAGCTTCAACTACAAACAAAGAAAGCCACCATTTTCTCTTTTATCTTTTGCCAAAATAAATAAATAAATAGATAATCAAATGAAAACCCTAACCATTACATAACCATGGTTTAATCTTTACACAAACCCAAGTGAGCATGTATCATCAAACATGATACAAACAAGTGCACAAAAGTATATCACATATACAACTTGTGTACATCAAGTGAGAAAATCCTTTTAAAGTGAACTAATATTAGTTAATGCAAAGTAATATATCAAATATATAATTATGCATTAAATCATTAAATCAATACTTGATTTAACGATCCGGTCATATCCCATATAACCGACTAATATCCAATGTATCGGCTTATCGAATCAATCCTCGATTCGATAAATAGGTTATATCGCATACAACCATTCGATACATTCATCGCGAGAATAGAATACGGTATCACATACACCCATTATTCTCGGTCCCGCAAATATCTCATATGCGCTCCTATTTCGTTTCGCTTGAGCCAGGAAACCTCTGTGTAGGACTCTAAAGACTCGTCAATATGTCGGTAGCAGATGATGATCATATCAAACACCCACAAGCCGCAAGTGGTCTGCTAAACGTAACGGCCACCCGGGTATTGAGCGATCAGAAGATCGACGAGCAAGCCCGCTCACACTCCTGTGAATCCAACCAGTAACACTTACCGTACAGTCCGGTCTCGTCGTCTGATATGTCGCATATCTCGCCTAGGGGTGGTAAACGTCAGACCCCAATAGCTCGATAAGTCATGTCGATATGAGGTCTATAACAGTTCGAGAAACTACTGGTAACACTTACCAGTAAATCTCAGCAACCATGGCCAGGGATTTCCGGTTATAGCCAATCGAACACAGCGCAACATCAACTCCCTATACCGGGAGAGACGAATCCCCTCCTATCGCTCATTGCCTCCATGTGATTCGGGACTGTACCCAAAAGCCACCGTTTTGCACGCCCTCTTGGACATGGTAAGGTGGAAATCAAAGCACAGTGGGAACCATACAAGACTCTATGACGATCTCGGGTCAACAGACTACTCTGTACCAGTGTTACCAGAGAACTGCCATCTGATGTAAGGTATAATACCATCTGGGAGTTCTCGGCGAGTCCGTCCAGTATACCCAGTCTCCACTGAGCACCCGTATATCATCTCTGATGTCAAACACCAATGGATATGGGATCATCCATCGCCCATCTGTATGGGTCGAGAAGGTATACGCTAGTCTACTCTGGTATATCGATGCCCCGTCTCGATACACCCTCGACTGGGGACCTTGAAGGATGTACTTATGGACTACCATGTCCCCACTAGTATGATCCGCATCATAGTCCAGGTAGTCAAGTACACATCCTAAGGGCTTTACCAACATGTAATAGAGAGACAATCAGTGTACACGTTAAGGTAAAGAGCAACCAGATAGCATACTATCATGTCGAGCAAGAAAGTCCTCCCTATATATGTCCAAGCATCCACTACAATATACATCCTATGTATAGTAATGGCCTCTAGGGCATACATATAACTAACACTTAAAAGGTTCCCAAGTTGCTCCAGATTCCCTGTTAACTTAAAAAAAAATCACAAAACCGATGTGGGAAAATTCTAGGATCGTGTTTTGATTTCAAGTCTCGGTTTCGGTCCAGAAAAGAAATCTCTAAGGTCATGTAAAACATCACTGCACCTCAATTACATCTTCACAAGTTATGCTATCTCCTAACCATCCTCTAGAAATTCTCAAAGTTCACGAAACCACATCAGTTTAACTCTAAACTATGATAGGGTATGAGGAAAAAAAGATTATATACTAATGGTGTGGAAATATATCTCATTTGGTAACTCAAGAAAATTCTTGAGTTACTCAAAATCTTCAAAGTCTAATCTTGATGCTTCCATAGGGTTGGTAGTGGGGTTAAGCACATTATTTGTGAAGGGAGTATGGAGTTTTTGTGAAGATTTTGGGATAGCCATGGTGGTAGTGGAGGTGGAGAGATGAAGGAGAATGAGGAAAGAGGAGGAAAGAAAATGAAGAGCAGAGAAAATGAGAAGGGTGTGTAGAAACTTCCTACTCTCTCTCTCTCATTAGCCATGACACCTATCCCATCACTCTTTCTCTCTCTCAAAATATCTTCTCTTTTTCCCTTCTTTTCAATTACAAAACAAAAACAAAACCAAATCAAAAGGAAATGAAGCATGGTTTTCAAAACAAATTAAATGTAACAAGTGTTATGCAACATATCATGTTGCATGTCATGCATATATCATACTTAATGAAAAAAATTAGTAAACACTAATCGAGTTTAGTAAATAACCCATTTACAAATAATTGTATGATAATTCGTAAAATGCCCAAGTCACATAAATACCTTCAATCAATTATCCTTATTAATTTATCAAATATTTTCCAAATTATCGGTAAATAATTATACCCTTTCATTAAAACTAATTCTCATACTTAATAATATTCATAGAAATTATTATTTTACTTATTTAATTTCGCAAAAATAATATTTTATTTTCTAAAATGTTACAATCTTCCCCCCTTAAATAAATTCGGTCCCCGAATTTAAATTTAAACTCCCATAAATACTTAAAACATTTCAGCAAAACAATCAAGTCGTCGGGGCTCCGAAATCATAAATACTTAAAACACATCTTAGTGCAACATATGCGCATGAGAAACGTGTAGAACTCAAAATCAAGACTCCGTCAAGTATCATGCAATCATCGGAGTTATGGCGAAAATACAGTGTCAAAATCCAATACGAAAACCAATATGACATATTCAAATGATAATACGTATATAGTACGCATCATTATAAAATCGTCCCAAACATCCAAATAGAAATGCATGCAAAACCTTTTTCAATCCGCCGTGCGGCGCATATCACGGCACAAGTAGCGGACATTCATTGTCAGAAAAATAGCTATATATATCCTTTGTTTAACATATATGTTCCGCCTTTGGAAAAACGATTTAGAAGGGTTTCCTTTATAAGGTTTTCATGTCATCTTGGACACGTAGGAAAATATCGAGACTATAGCTCTTTTTTGGAAATCTCTTCGGTAAATATCGATGCATGTAAAATATATTCAGGTACTGTCCTTATACTAGTCCTACTCGGTTACTATACCATATAATATATGTTGTAAAAACATGATGCTCAAAATGAAATCAATCTTAAATATAGCATACAAAAATACCACGTGCGTCTGGTGTGCACGGAAATCGAAACCAAATACAGGTGTTACGAATATGCACAAAAACAAAACTGAATGCAACAGGTGTGCACAAAAATATCTGTCAAGTGCAACGGGTGTGCCTGACAACCATATCAGGTGCATCTGATATGCACGAAGAATCTCGATTAAGTACATCTGGTGTGGACAAAATCACATCTAGTGCGCCAAGTATGCGCAAGAATCCAAATCAAGTGCACAAGGTGCACGAAAATAAATATCGAATATCACAATCGAAATCGACGGTATACAATATACATCAATCCATATTAGGTATACCGTGGTATATAAACTCATAAACGCGTGCATCTGCGTGCACAAAATCATATCAAGGTACTGAAAGCTCGTGTAAATTACACCGAATGCATAAGTCAAAATCGTGTGCAACCCCTATGCATGAAATCAAAATCTAATATCGGAGGGTATGAAATCAAAATCAGGTGCAATGGGTCTGCACAAAACAAAAATCAATATAACTGATATATGAGAATACAAATCAAGTGCAACTGCAGTGCACAAAGAAATATCAATCATGAAACAAAATCCTCAAAATACCAGAATCCAAAACAATAGAAACGTGATATTTGAATCACCAAATCGTAAATCATAAATACTGTCGTCGATATGCTCCTCCTTCAATGTCGAAGGGTGTCGGTGCATCCAAAGCTAATAGAGCAAGTATCTACTTTCCTCCTATTCACGGTCTAGCTCCTTTTACCCTTAGGTCTTGTTTTCTCTCTCTGTGGATTACCAGTTATACGCCCTCTCGGATTGATAGCCCGATTCCGGGTATCGACGGAAACAATCCCGTTCTGGCGCTTCTCTGAAGATTTCCTAATCAATTAACATGGTCGCTCGTAACGTATCGCGTCAATGATGGCAACCTCTGCCTACTAAGGGTGTGCGATAAATCTGATCCTGGGTCCAAGCCTTCTTGTGTAGTATACCCGAAAGATACTTTCGGGGTCTCTCCTAAATCTTATCTCTACCGAACTGCCCAGAAGTTATCACCCTTTACTTAATCCATTTCTTATTCCGGAACAGCTGCAATCTTTTCATGACTTTTTTTGGAAGATATATCCATATTCAACGCCTCTACATTTGTATCACATCTCTGATGTCAAAGGAGTGGAACGTCATCTCGTTAAGATCTCATACGAACCTCTTACTCCACTTTTCTTTAATGTGGACCAATTCAGAATCATCTCTTCATAGCTGTGTGGACTGGGCTACAGGCGGCTGCACTCATATCTAGTATCCTTTCCGAAGCTACGTACTCGACATCTCAAATATCCTGTAGTAGGCATCCTACCAATTTACTTTTCGGGAACTCGTTCAAATTATCGGAGCTATGCGCTTACACTCATCCTTTCTCGATCGACTCACAACATGCCTGTGTGAGGTCCTCTTCTAGCTGAAGTTAGCCAATCTGATGACCTCACATCAGGTATCCAAACGAACTACATGTCCTAGTCATTCGTCCATGGGTGACCAGCGATCTTCTATCATATCCCTAGTTATAAACTCGTGCTGCAATAGCTTCAAACATCTGGGGCGATATCTTATCAGTCGCAGCAACAGCTGGCTCATCCATCCGCATGATAGACAATGCTTCAATCATTAAGAATAGACGGTACGTTAATAGTCATCACATTCTGGCTGGCCTCTAGCAGTGGCCTAATCATCTGGTGTGGATATGCTCTTGTCTCAATAAGAAATCCTAGTCAAACAATATGTCACATGTTCGTATGTAACCGAAGTATGCCCCGGTCAGTCCTCATCCATGACGAGCTCGGGCTGACCGCACCTCTAGATGCAGCTCTCTCCATTCGTATAACTATGGTAACAGAAACCACAATCCTACATCGATGAGGATAGATCATAGGAACGAATAGAATACGGTGCATAAGAAATGTACATCCTAAGGCTTCTTAAGCGGAGTAGCGTATCGTGAGTATGCCGCGGAACATACACACGGTATGTCACTCTACTTAAGTTACCTACTTCATCAACCAAGGTCAACCTACACGACGAATGTTCGGGTCTAATACCCCCACGTCCGAGTCTAAGTTCCGTAAGGTTAAGCCTAGGTTCTGAATATAAATATACGCCCTAGACTCCGTATAGTCAAACCTAGACTCGAACCAAGGGTAAACCTAGCGCTCTGATACCAACTTTGTCATGGCTCGAAAAAGGCACATGATTGGCACTTGAATCATGTAAAGTCTATAGGAGCACAACTAATTCAAGTAAGCCAAAAGCCCAGAAATCTAAACCTTTTTAGGGAAAATAGTAGAGGTGCAGTTTTGAAATAAGGTACACCGAAATCAAGTTTTTACTTATATATATATATATATATATATAAGTAGTAATGAATGAAACACTATATTTGTATCTAATTTGAAAACCTTTTATAATTTAAAATTTTGAGCAGCACCTCCTTTGTATCTTTTAACCTGAAAAACGAATACATAAAATATATAATGTGCATTCCCAAGAGGGAGCTAGCTCTTCGCCAAATGGCGGAACAACCACGCAAGATAATATAAATATACAACACCGAAGGGCAAGGATCAAAACTCAGAATGAAAGCGAGAAAACTAAACATCATAAGAAAACCAGAAACAATAATAAGTACATAAGCACGAATCTAAGGCCGAAAGAATATACAACTGTGGTTTTCTAAGTCTACTAAATATACAAGTCTGGTTGATGGAGCTTACAAGATACAACCAAAATAAATAAAAGTACAATGGTGGTCATGATGCAAGTGAACCCACCCACCAAAGTAAGCACCCGAAAGGAAGTAGTGTGCCAGCGAAGCCGCCATGGAACCTGTACGGCAAAACCTGCAGAATTATGGTACAATGGGTGTGAGTTGCCAACTCGTGAGTAGAAGACATCATTGAGTAGAAACCAAATGTACGATGATCGCCCAGGTCATACAATAATGTACTCATAATATACACTGAAATATCTAGTAGTGGCAAGAGTTATCATCTAAACATAAGTGTAATACCAAGTACTCGTGTCAGTGCCTCAAGCAGCAACATGTCGCATATATGATGTACGAATGCATCAAGAATGAAATCAGAATATATCTGTACGAGAAAACTGTGTTCTTATCTCAGTAAGATTTGTTGTATAACAACTGGAGTATCATCAATGAAATTGACAAAAATCTGTGTCAACATCGACACAAAATCCTCAAATCTCGGGCTCCGTCAATCCGGATCGGCCCATATCATCCAACCTCAAGACTACGGTCGATATCCTCCAGATATCCGCCACGTCAACTATCACCGGTAGGTAGTGCTCCCCTGCCAGGCTCATCGTCTACAACTTGAGCTTATTTCCCCGGGGTACTTTATCGGGTCCACCATGTACCCGCCGACGGATCATCCTACTCCTTGAATCGGGTCTCGAAAACTAAGCTCAGAACCGAGAAAATATCATGATGGACATGAAATATCATATCAAGGAAAACCGCATCATTCTCTTTTTAAAATAATCATAAGTTTATAAAGCTTCACATGCGGTTTCCCAAATCCAGAAATCTCATGAAAGATCAGAAATCAGTGAACAGTGAACATCGGCGTAAAGCCAAACAATAGCACATAACAGAGTGAATATAGGAATGCATTAAGTAAGGAATGCAATATCTAGGCTAACATATGAGACCAAGCATACTAATAATATGTGTAAACTACCAGCTAGCAGGTTATACCAATGAAGTAACGTTTTCTAAGGTGTACGTGACATGGCAATTACCGATGATGATATGTGTGAGCCGGCAAGCAAGTGTAAGTGCAACATACGCATCATCGGTAATGGTGTTGGTGTCCTAACAACCGAGATCATAAAAGGTAAAGAAAATACATGTATATATATGAAGTGCGATGAGAGCAATAAGAATATAACAGAAAATGAATAGCAAACACAACAATTGGGGATATACATATTGGTATGCGAGTCATACAATTTTTGTGTTTTGGAATAACACGAATCATGGTTTTTAGAAAAGTAGGGACTACGGTGTATCGAGAAAAGGGATGGCTTTTGAAAATACCCACGATTCGTTAGTTTTGAAAATAGGTATGACTCAAGCCAGGTCTGGCATCTATTTAACAACTAAGAAACTAAACTAAGGAACTAGTCGGAGAGATAAGAAAATCTACATATATTCCGAGTCGATATACATAATAGTCGGCGATCCAACCTTATAGCGTCACGTACTGTATAATACATAATACGACATCCTCGAGTCAAGTGTGTGGATAAATCATCTTATACGTCTCATACGGTAATATCCATCGTACATTATCCTTAAAATCGAGGGTACAAGTCAAAATCATACATAATATCATCATTCGTACAATATCATGATCATGGGTACGGTTCTAAAGTCTTGTACATTCAAATATCACAAATTCACATATTATCGCATGTATGAATACATATCACCCAATGATCCATTATAATATCATATCATATATAGTATCACGACTCGATCACATATCAGAGATCTCACGGCATCATGCCCAATCATATTGGCTCATCTCTACAACATATATTATCCTCATCTCACGTGTATATGTATGTGTGTGTGTGTGTGTGTACAAACATACACTCACACACACACACATAGACAAACATAGATACCAAGTGTGTGCGTGAGTGCGAATAAGTAAACCGATAACTCACGACTAAGAGTAATCTATCCTATAAGTAGGCCAAATCTAATCTATGGTCTCCTAGTAATCCTATTTACTAGGTATCCAAGTCTCACATAAACGTAAATAATATATAACATATTCTACGGTTGCTGGGGTACTATACGCCATCCACTCGACTTTCCCCATAGAAATACATCTACTCACCTTGATCTTCACTTGCCAAAGTCGATGACGCTTGTTTTCCCTTGTCATCCTGAAGTCCACGCGAAGTACTTACATATCACAAAATATATCATATCACATCAAAATCCGATTCAAAAATCGACACGACATGAGAGTACTCATAGGTTAGAACCTATAGCCTACAAATGCAAAAACAATCATAAAACCCTCGTCGTTGACGTACAAACGTCTAATGACCAAATCCACATCAAATGCCAAAATCCATATTTTAGAAATAAGAAAACCATTGCTATTACTAACTCAAACGCTCCCAGATTTTACCTCAGATAATTTAGGACAAAAAGAACAATACAGTGGCTAATTTATGAGGAGTGTGAGCTATAGGCCAAAACCAAACATCATAAGACAAAATCTGGACGGCCAATAGTGCTACAGTAACCACCCCCGCCGGCCCTGCTTTTGAATTTTAGTCTCATCTTTTGGTGGTGGTCTCCTATTGGTCTAACTAGGTCTCTGGGCTTGTTTGATTTTCTTAAAAGGTTTCCAAGTTGCTCCAGATTCCCTGTAGACCTTAAAAAAATCACAAAACCGATGTGGGAAAATTCTAGGATCGTATTTTAGGTTCAAGTCTCTGTTTTGGTCCAGAAAAGAAATCTCTAAGGTCATGTAAAACATCACTACACCTCAATTACATCTTCACAAGTCATGCTTTCTCCTAACCCTCCTCTAGAAATTCTCAAAGTTCACTAAACCACATCGGTTTAACTCTAAACTATGATAAGGTATGAGGAAAACAAGATTCTATACTAATGGTGTGGAAATATACCTCATTTGGCAACTCAAAAAAATTCTTGAGTTGCTCAAAGTCTAATCTTGATGCCTTCATAGGGTTGGTAGTGGGATTAGGCATCTTTTTTATGAAGGGAGTATGGAGTTTTTGTAAGGATTTTGGGGTAGCCATGGTGGTAGTGAAGGTGGAGAGATGAAGAACAATGAGGAAAGAGGAGGAAAGAAAATGAAGAGGAGAGAAAATGAGAAGGGTGTGTACAAACTTCCTACTCTCTCTCTCTCTCTCATTAGCCATGACACCTATCCCATCACTCTTTCTCTCTCTCTCTCTCTCAAAATATCTTTTCTTTTTCCCTTTTTTTTAATTACAAAACAAAAACAAAACCAAATCAAAAGGAAATGAAACATGGTTTTCAAAACAAATTAAAAATGTAACAAGTGTTATGCAATATATTATGTTGCATGCCATGCACATATCATGCTTATTGAAAAAATTAGTAAACACTAATCGAGTTTAGTAAATAACCCATTTACAAATAATTATATGATAATTCGTAAAATGCCTAAGTCACATAAATATCTTCAATCAATAATCCTTATTAATTTATCAATTATTTTCCAAATTATCGGTAAATAATTATACCCTTTCATTAAAACTAATTCTCATACTTAATAATATTCGTAGAAATTATTATTTTAATTATTTTATTTCCCAAAAATAATATTTTATTTTCTTAAAAATGTTACACAATATTTTCTCGAATCCGGTGACTTGAGCACTCCTCAACAGGTTTGTCCAATATCCCCCACAAGAGCGGTTAGCAACCCGCCAATTCTAGACTTGAGTGACCGATCTTAACTCCTTAAGATGGTCACTCGCTGCAATCTAGATACCGGCCGCCTGTGCGCTTCTTCGCGGTGTAAACCTATAATTTGTATTATACAACGGCGACAACGATCGCAACTTGGTCGTGTCCCGACAAATAATAATACATTAAACGGTGACTACGGCTACATGCGAACTGCTATGTCCCAAAAAAGAATATACAATTAGCGGAAACGGTGGCCACATTTTGGAGCTCGTCCCGAACAAAAAAAAACAAAAAAAATACATAGGATTGACATGAAATGAAAATGAAATACATCACATCACAATTCTGCATAGGGCTATTCATTTCGCGATAATCCAACACAAAACAAACAAATCAACATCTCAGACTAACTTGTGCTACTCCGTCAAATTGAACACATCAATTCGTCGGCGTTAAACACCGCATATCGCTATATGCCAACGAATTAACTCGACTAAACACTTTAATCATGTCATTTCGGATACATGGCCAATGAATTCAACAACCGGCGGAGTCGCAAACTTGAATTGCCAAAAACTGAAATTCAAGTCCACTCCATATCCAAAAACCTTCGCATATATTGCTCAAAACAAGTTGCGAACGAACCAAAAACTGCCCGAGATTCTGGAGGGGCCTTCGGGCATGATCCATGGGGCCCCGAGGGTATTAGGTGGGGCCCCCAACCCATGGCCATGAATTTTTGGCCATGGGTTGGCTGCTGGATCAGCCAGCACACAGCCGTGTGCTGGCTGGTCCAACCCACATCCGAGGCCACTTTTCGGTGGTCTCAGGTAGTGGGGACCCACCCAATCCCCGAGGACAACCTTATGGTCGCTCCCGTAAATCAACGGGGCTCTCGTTTGAACCGTGAACCCCGAACCGTGAGAATAAGCAAGTATATTCGTTGGTTTTCGAATAGTTTTAAAACAACGAGGAATTGGTTTTGAAAAATGGTTATATGAATTCATTTGCTACCAAAAGCAATTACAAGTATTTGATTCGGCTCTGATACCACTATAGGGTTTCAGTTCTAGGGTCATGACGTTCATGGATAACGGCGGAATCAGAAAACAATAAATTTTCAAACGTAGAACCAAAACCAAAACAAGATCATCAAATACATGCAATTGCAAAAGGTAAAGAGAGCAAGTTTAGAGTGCTACAACCTTTGTAGCATGTCCGATCTCCATCGGAAGACCTAAGATAGACTTCGTGATCTTTGGAGACTCTACTAGCTGAACGTCTCGCCGTAGATGATCCGCGGTGAAGAGTGGCCACCTGAAACTCCATCTTCTTCCTCTAGTGGAGAAACTCATACAATTAACTTGCCAAGTTAATGCGTGAGTTGATGTGATCAAGAAAAACTCTATCTTTTTGAATTCTACACTCATTTCTAACCTCCACCATTTTTGAAGAGAGGAGGAAGAAGATGATGAGAAAGTGTTATGTAAATTATGAATAAGAATTAACTTTTAAAAGAAAAGAATAATAAGAGAACAGAAGAAATGTCTCATCAAAGAAAAGAAGAGAGAAGAATAAAGAAGAAGTCCACTCTTCTTATTTGTTCTTTTCATTTCTTTTTATATCTAATCATTTCTTTTCTTTTCTTTTTATGTTTATTCTTAACATATATCATTTCTCTTTACTTTATATATATAAATACATATTTATAAAGATAAGAAAACATGTATCAAATACATTTCCATATTACGTATCATTTACGCAATAATAATATATCAGTATCGCATACTAATATAATAAAAATAGAGAGAGTGTGCATCCAATATACAATACAAGAAACCATATCGAAATGCAGTTATTAAGTCAACACTTTACTTAATATTCCGGTTTTTAAACCGACCAGTATATTTCGAACATTCTATTAAATCAAACATTTAATCGAACTCCCGTACATATCCTATATGCACGCCACATCAACATTTAGTGCGGACAGGCACTTTCGTTGCGAGACTCTAAAGACCTGTCAATACGTTAGCAATAGTTTATATAGGATCATATCCGATTGAATCTGAAACACTTTCAGATCTACTCTCTTGATAGGTTAACCCACAAGCACGTCAGTATCACTAGTTGTACGTAATAGCTACCTAGGTATGAGCAAGATAAAAGCAGGTCGACGAGCAAACTCATCTGGACCCTACAAAGTCTATAAGTAATAGTCACCGTACAGTCCGGTCTCCTTGTCTAAGAGTATCGCATATCGGGTCTAGAGTTTGGAATCTGTCAGACCCCAATAACTCGGCAAGTCGTGCGACAGAGGACTCATAACCAACCGGAGATACAACTGATAATATTTATCAGTTTATCTCCACTGTGGTGACCACCGAATTTTGGTTATAGTCATGTCCTGCACAGCGCGACATCAACTCTCTATATCGGGAAAGACGAATCCACCCCTTGAACGCTCACTGCCTCCACATGCTGCGGGACTATACCTAAAAAAACATGTTTGCATGACTCCTTTGAGCCGTGGTAGGGTAGAAGTCTAAATATAATGTGAACACACACGAGAAACTATGACGATCTCAGGTTCTAAGGACTACCATGTGTAAGTGCATATGTGCTCTTTGCCATGTCAACTACAGCTATGCGAAATCAAAAACTTTAAAATTCTGAGCACAATACACTAAAAACCCTAGGATACAAGCCCAAACACTAAACTAAATAACACTAACTAGGAGTTTTAGTTACTAGATTAGTGTACAACCATTGTAGACGGTCCTTCATGTTTAGAAAGGTTGACTCCACAAGCTCCTTGGGTTGATGAAACGGGCTCTCGAAGTCGATCTTCCGCGTCAAAGGCGATCCACCTGAGAATGCCGATTTAAGCGATAATTTCGTCCGAAGCAACTAAATATCAAGTCTTGCTAGGACAAGGTATTTAGAGTGGTGTAGTTTGAATAACAAGATGCTCTCTTTTAATCCTCAAAACTCAAGTGAAGAAAATGAGGAAGAAGAAGGAGAATGGCTACTTAAGAAAATTTCCTCACTTGATGAAAATAATAACCATCACAAAAATATCTCACTCTCTAATTCTCATCCCTTCATGCTAGAAACAAAGAGATAGTGGGCTAGTGACTCACTAGAGTGAGTCACAAGCCCATGCACTTCTAAATTCGACCATGAAGAAATGAGTTAGAGAGTGTAGCCATCTCACTAGGTACACATATACAAACACTTATAAATATAAATGTAAGTATATAAACAAGTATAGATAAACCCGTATAAATACGTATACCGTATTTCTATCAAAATAAGAATATCATATTTGTATTGAAAATACAAAATACGCGTATTCATATTTAGAAAAAAATACATGTATTTGTATCAAAGCACAAATACCTGTATGTATACAAATACACGTATTCGTATAAATACCGTATTCATGTTAAAATACAAATACCCAAAAGAGAGCAATATAATACTAGCATCAAAACTGGCTGTCTTTCAAACCTGCCAGTTGTTCCCTAATAAAATATCAGGAAAAACCCCAATGGGGCGTCACGTGCTCACACGTAACCGGGGGTCACGTGCTGACACGTGATGGTTTCCTGGGGATTCTGTTGTAATAGAATTAAATTCTAATCAAACAATCAATCAGTGGAGTCACGTGTCCACACGTGGTGGGCTTTAAACCCACTGAAAAAAGGTATAATAAAACAACAGGAAAAAACCCCAATGGGGCATCATGTGCCAACACGTGACCAAGGGTCACGTACTAACACGTGATAATTCCTGAGTTCTTTAAAACAACAGAATTACATTCTGGTTAAATGCTTAATCAGGGGGTCACGTGTCAACACGTGATGGGATCTAAAGATCTCTAAAACAATAGAATTAAATTCTAATTAAATGGTCAATCATAAGGTCACGTGCCAACACGTGACATGCTCTTAAGCCTTCTGAACTAATAGAATTAAATTCTAATTAAGAGGGAATCAAGAATCCTATCTGGAAAAATATTTCTCTAAATCTTTCCAAACAAAAAAGATTGTGCTCTGTAAAGTGGAGCACCGTTGGATTAAAAATCCAATGGTGATTAAAAATCACCTATATATAGAAAGATTCTATACAAGGAAAGATTTCCCTGAAATTTGCTAGGAATAACAGACAAAATATCTTTTGGATTAAAGATCCAATGGTGAATAAAATTCACTAATATCTTTTGGATTAAAGATCCAATGGTGAATAAAATTCACTAATATCTTTTGGATTAAAGATCCAATGGTGAATAAAATTCACTGAGTGATCTAAAAGATCATGTTGGTTACAAAATCAATTAAAATCTTTCAACGAAAGATTGATTAAACAAACTGATTCTTTTCTTTCTCCTATAAATAAGAGCCAAGAGGGAAGAAAAAAGAGACAGATATACAGAGGAGAAAAAAAAGAGAAGAGAATTTAATTCTCCTGAGAGAATGAAGGTCTCTTGAGAAAAGAAAGAAATCCTAGGTGAGAGATCATCCTATAAACTCTCACAAAATAAAAATAAAATTTAATTCTCAATCTAAGAGTTTAACTCTTCTGAATAAGAACTTAGTTCTTCCACTCGTTGAAGATTTGCAGAAGCAGATCTCTCCATAAGTTGAGAATTTAATTCTCATCGTGGAGATTCTGCCATGCAGATCCAAAACTTAGAGGGAGAATTGAGTTTGAAGAATTTAATTCTTCCAAATACATAGGAATTTAATTCCTCTAAATAAAATGAGGGTTTAATCCTATAAAAGAATTTAATTCTTCCAAATATATAGGAATTTAATTCCTCTAAATAAAATGAGGGTTTAACCCTATAAAAGAATTTAATTCTTCCAAATATATAGGAATTTAATTTCTCTAAATAAAATCAGGGTTTAACCCTATAAAAGAATTTAATTCTTAAATAAGGGACTTAGACTTTTCATGCACGTAAAAGAAGTACCCAACTTGATCACGTGGTAACACGTGACCTTCCCCCCCAATGGTCAGAATATAATGAATGAGATGGGGTCACGTGCTCCCACGTGACCCTTGGATAAATTCCTAAAGATAAACAGAACAAGGCCAGGGCAGAATCAATTTTGGACGCCCTCACGTGTCCCCACGTGACCCCTAATAAACAATTTAATAATCACTGCATGGGTACTCATCACATGCCCACATGTGATGGCCGTTAAGATTAAGTGTTTAACACTTCTGTGAATATTTTGAGAACAAATAATAGAGGCAAGGTCCAATCATCAGGCGCCTCACGTGACCCCACGTGAGCGCTTCAGTCTTAGTGTTTAACACTACTTTAAGTGCTTCGTCCCTAGTGTTTAACACTATTTTAAGCACATCACGTGGAACACATGATCGCCAAATATCCTTTAGTGTTTAACACTATTGTAAAACCAAGCTTAGCCCAAATTGGCTAAGTTTTCTAGAGGCAAATCTCCTCTTCAACTGAACCTCAAAATTGATCAGTTCATATGATATGCAAAGTAAAGTCCAGAGCTATAATGAATGGTTAATGCTCAGCCAAAGACAAAATGTTGTCAGAACCTCAAGTCCCTGTTTAGCATTGCTAAATAATGGGGGGGGGGTGAACCCAGACAAATGTTCGAAAGTCTAACAAAGTTCCAACATTTCAAACCTAATTGGACTTAGCCTAAGTTGGCCATAAGTCCTCAATTCAGATTTAACTGAGCCCATGTGCTCATAATCTAATTAATTGATCTTAGTCCCAAATTAGACTACAGATTTCCCAATCAACTTTGGTTCAAGGGTACATCTCTTCACTCTTTTGATATTTGTCGTTGTAATCCTTCAACGTCTTCAGAGATGTGACCGGTCCCGATAACCCCACATTCCATGGAATGTGGGGTCATTAAACTCATGGACTATTATGTCCTTAAACTTTATAGACTATGATGTCTTTAAACTATGGACTGTGGGGTCCTTAAGCCCATGGACTATGATGTCCTTAACCTTTATAGACTATGATGTCTTTAAATTGGACCGTAATGTCCTTAAACTAATGTTGGACTGAGATGTCCTTAAACTAACATTGGACCGCAATGTCCCTAAACTAATAGACCGCAATGTCCCTAAGCTAAACAATAGAGCCCAAAGGATCTTTTGTCGGATCTAAACGATCCCGTTAACTTGATCTTAGTCTAAGATTAGACTAATGTATCCTTAACAAATGTTTAAGTTGATCTTAGTCTCAAATGAGACTAACGCATCCTTAAACCCAACCCTAAACCCAAATCTAAGAAGATACGGATTTGGACTAATCCACACCCTACGGGCGACAACATAAATTAGTCTCCGTATACAATCCATGGGCAACCAAAAACAAAAGAAACACTCACGACACGAAGTGACCATCTGGAGAAGGAGAAAGTGGTTACCGCGATGCGGTAGCGTAATTAATTGCAGGAGCTTGCGCCTACAGGGAAGAGTGTCCCCATAATCAAAAACCCCTCAATGAGGGGGAATCTGACGAAGTCTGCAATATCGGCCGTATCCGTTTAAACTTTCGCTATATGGTGTCATAAATCAACTTGGCATCTTCGGAGAGGTGGACGGATAGCACCAATTAGCATCTGCCCCTAAATTCAGGCAAGACGGACCTACGCGGTCCCGTCTCTGTGTTCGGAGGAGAACAGATTCTGGCACACTCGGTGGGACCTCTTCCTCTTTCCACTCCACACTTCGTGTGTCATGTTCGCGAACGAATCGCGGTTTAATATGATTGCCCTTGGGTTCGAGGTACTAAGATTTGGTTTTGCTCTCATGCAGGAAAAAGAATATCAATGGCCTCTAACTGCTCTAACTATAACTGCAACTCCCGTTCCGCCTCATCTGGAAGTGTAACCTACGGGCCCCAAGCGGCCTCCCTTTTCACAATGCCAGAGGACAGGTAACTCAAGCCACCACTGGGCTATTCTTCAGGACCATGCTCCCACCGATGAACTTCAACGCCCCTGTACCATTGCAAGAAGCTCCGAAGAGCTCGGTCTTTAATCGGCTCGCAACTACTGCGGCCCCTCTCAACGGGTCGTCCAGCTCCAACGCCTCAGTCTTTGACATACTGAGTCAATGCTCATTTGGGCCCATGAAGAAGCCCGCGATACCAGAAAGGGTTATCCCTAAGCGGATAGCCATTCCTGCTCATGAAGTTGTCAAGGCGGCTTCTCCTGCCAAAGGGCCGGTCTTCACAAGACTGACTGTTTCAGCTCATGTTCCAGGAGAAATCGTCAAGGCTGCTTCCCCTGCTCGGAAGTCTGCCTTCGATAGGTTGGTTATCCCCAATTAGCGGAGATTTATTTTCAATAGATTGACAACGACAACTTCTGACCAATACAGGGGGCATGAGGAAGTCACCCCTACAGATGAGACAATCCCAACGGCTCGACATGCTCGACGTCGCCACTGGAGCCGAGTAAGGAAAGCTGGGGGCAACTCTCCTTTTGGACTAACTCCACCGGCTCCAACGGTGGAAATCGATGCTGCTGTTCCAACTGGGAACAGCTTTGAACCGCTAAGGAGAGTGCGCAAAAACTCTCCGACCGCCGTGCTGAAGAGATCTCCTCCACCCGTGGATAACGCTACTAAGGTGAAGTTGGAGCAGCCCCTTCAGCAGTTGTCCTCTAAAATTTACAAAGTTTGGCGACAGGTTCAGGACTCAGTGATTGATCAAGATTACTCTCGCCGACAGAAAAAGGTGAAAGTTCAGCGAGAAGAGGACCATCCTGTCAAGCCATAAAAGGCGACAGCTACTTGGGTGCCCACTACAACGCCCCCCTCAACTTCGACCGCTCACAAGAGGAGAAGGCCGGAGAAAATCCCTGAGTCTGCGACGAATCGCAAGACCACTGAACCTAAATGCCCTAAGTCTGGGGGCATGGTGGTGCATACCGTCTATATGGCATCCGGAAAAGAGGATAGCTGTATCTCCATAGGTCATCGACCGCTTACGCGATCAGTGACTAAGGCTCAGGAGCAACAACAACAAAAGCTCCAAGAGATGTTAACAGCTATGGCCACACTCACAGGACTGAAAGCAAGCTTAGAGACATCCTCGGAGCAGCGCCGTGAGCAGGAAACTGATGCCAAATTCCTTCGGAGAATGATTGAGAAGAAGGACAAAGAGGCCACGGAATAAGCGGCCAATATAAAACAAATGGCCCTTCTGTTCCAAGATATGGTAGGCATGATGATCCAGCCGGACTCTCCAGCCGAAGATCCTCTAGTAATAATTGAAGATGATAGAGGAGAACATCAAATCCTCTACCGACTCTGTTAACAGCCAAGGAGGAGACAAACTCCAAAGCTGTCCTGGATGATTACATTGCTCAGCAGAAACGAGCTCACCAGGCGAATGAAGCGGCTGGGCAAATTGTTAAAACTGGACGACCCTATCCGGGTTGGTATGACCAAATAAAGTACCCGCCGGGATACATGATCCCCAAATTCCACGTATATAAGAGGATTGGAAATCCGCATCAGCATGTCGCTCAATTTAGGGCTCAGTGCGGCAACACCGGAGGTGACGATAAGCTACTGCTTCGCCAATTCGTTAGCAGCTTGTCGGATATGGCATTCGAGTGGTATTCGGAACTCCCGAATGACTCCGTTAAGACGTTTACAAAAATGGAGTTGCTATTTACCCAGCGTTTCGCGGGTGCTGGTGAACGCACCCCAATCACAGTATTGATCAATGCCAGGGTGAAGCCTGAAGAAACGTGGGTTCAGTATGCAATACGGTGGAGGAATTTATGGTCGAAATACGAGCAGCGCATTGAAGAAGCGCCTGCGGTAGGCATGTTCGTGGGTACTCTTGACCCTCAAGTGACTATTTCCCAATTTATGATGTTTTTCAATCTGACCACCTTCCAGGCCTTGATTGACAAGCTGGCCCAAATGGACCAGATGGGCCACAGGCCTTCCTCTTCGAAGCCGGAGCCACGGAATGAAAAAGGAAAAGGGAAAGCCACGTTCGTCGCCAATGCTCAACAGCATCCCAGCGGCTCGAAACCAACTGATCGCCTAGACGAGAGATGGCGATTCTTTAATGAGAAAATGAAACGCCCTTATTCGTTTCCCCGGGATAAAACGAGAAGATTGTTTGAACTAGCGGTGCGCAACAGGCTCATTAATTTGCCAAATCCAAAATGCCTATTGCAACCCGATGAGGCTAATAATCCCAATTATTGCCCCTATCACCAAGCGATATGCTATCCAATTGAACATTGCTTCGTCTTTAAAGGCTAGAATGAAGATCAATACCAACAGGGCAAATTCGTCCTGTCCGAGAATTGGAAAGTAAGCCCACATCAACCGCACGCTCTTAAAAGGGGAGACACACCGGGGGCATCGTGCTCTTTTGTCGAAGAAGCTCCATGGGAGATCGCTCTTTCAGTCAAAACCAAAAGAAAGTTGAAGGATCTCTAAACATACCCGGCGATCAAATGGAAAAGTCCATTGGAACCCGAAGTCATCAAGGGAATGCTAAAGCCGTGTCCAACTCCAAAAATTGGTGGTGATAGTCAAAGCGCCTACTCCCAGCCATCAGGGTCTTCGAAGAAGAAGAAAAAGACCAAGAAGCCTGTGAAGCCTGATGACAAGCGCACGGACCTGCAAAAACATATCGACACGCTGGAAGAATATAACCAGAAGGTGCGAACCCCAGTCACACTTCAAGAGTTTCTCAGCCACGTCCTTAAGGACGGAGATGATGACAATGGAGAAGACTCGTCGGATGAACCTGAGGATTATGTGGCAAGCTGCCATGTGATCTTTCACTCGTCGATAGACGGTGAAGAAGCTCCTGACACAGAGAAACTGGGGGCAGATCCCAAATTAGAACTCCTAGGACTATCAGACGAAATGATCGACGCATTCCTGAACGAAGCTTTTCTGAAAAGCAAAGTTGATCGAGAGCACGAGATGGCCATATTTGAAAAGGCCAAACGCCGGTGACTGGATGAAAGGGTTGAAACACTCCCACCAGATCAGAGTACATCCACCGCAAACAAGAGCAGGCTTAAAACAAGGACAAGGTTCGCTAAAGCTATATTGATGGGATTGAAGCTGCTACCCTCCAAAGGAAACACTTCTGATGAGATACACTTTAATGAAGAAGATGTGCATCTTAACTACTGTTTATACCATCGAAGGATTGCGCACACCACCGAAGAGTGCAACGCCTTTAAAAATTGGTGGCAAGGGTATGTCGCTCATAGGCAACACTTCAAGATGATGAAACGTGAAGCTCGTCGATAGCAGAAAAATGCGACAGACGAACGTGGGAGACTTGCCGGCAGTTGTCACATGGTTGATAGCAGGGGATTGCAAGTTCTCACCTTCGGGAGTGACTCTGACGAAGAAATGACTCTTGGCCCTCTCTTCAAAGAATCCACCTCAGGAAAAGAGGAAGAACCGAAGAGTTGTGAGAACATTCAGCTGCGCAATCGCATATTACCTGAAAAGAATCTCGGACCCGTAAACAAGGGGTCGAACAAAAAGGATAAGGGAAAAGAAAAGGTCCCTGAGGATATCATCCTCGATGACCAAGCCATCGAAGAGCTGACAGCCAAAGATCCGCCTAAGAAAAGTAAGGTGGATTACAACGTTCTGGCACACCTGAGGAAGATACCCTCACAGCTAAGCATTCTCGACGCCCTTCTGCTATCCAAAGAGGCGAGAGATTCTTTGATCAAGGCACTACAAGAGCCTGAGCAATTCCAAGCTTTCTTCGCCGAAGAAAAGATGAAGGACGAGCTGGAAGAAGTGCACACGGCCGATATCACCTTCAGCGACGAAGATCTCCTCCTCGGGACGTGCGAGAATAACCGTCCCCTTTATGTCTCTGGATACTGTCATGATATCAAGATAGGAAAAATCCTGGTTGACAATGGGTCCTCCGTTAACCTCCTCAATGTAAGAGTGTTGAAGGAGATTTTCATGAGCATTCAGCACCTCGCTCGGGATAAGATCACTATTTCCGGGTTTGACTCCCAGTTATCAAGGACGCTCGGGTCTGTGATACTGATGCTATGCTTTGGGCTGCTCGTCACGGACATTAAATTTCACGTCATTGATGCCAAGACATGCTACAATGCTTTGCTCGGCAGGCCTTGGCTACACGAGTACAACATTATCCCTTCTACACAACATCGGTGTATGAAGTACTTCAAAAATGGTCTTGAGTACACTGTGACGGGGGAACTAAACCCATTCTCCGTGAATGAAGTCCGAAAGTATGAAGACGCAAAATACTTCTTATCAGATTTCGAAGACACGGAAAGATGTCACAAACCGAAGAACAAAACTATTACCACTATTCCGATCTTTGGGAGCGATACCGAAGAGGAAGAAGGGATAGTTTATTCAGGGCCGCCCCAATGAAACAAGCTGGGACCGTCTGCCCCTATTCTGGTCTTCGGCAGCGACTCGGAAGATGAGGTCAATGCAGTATTCTCTGCTCGGCCATCGATACAAGCCTTCGCTGATAAAGATCAAAGTTTGCAAGTTGCCATAGTTCCGCAAGAGTATTACAAAGAGCTCGATGCACTTGAAACTTATAGTGTGTAAGAACTGCAGACATTCTACGTCTCTCCCAGACGAAAAGGTGATTCTATTCTACCAATCCGGGGAAACCAAAGTGGAGAAAGAAATTTGGCATGGTGCTGATTCTACACTTGACAGGCTCTAGCCCATCCGTCTGTCCAGATACTACACAGAAGGATTAAAAAGGCTGCTGAAGCGTCAAGGTGTACCCTTCAAACAGACTGCTCGACAAGCTCAGTTCTACAACAGGATATGGAGCGCTGCTGAAACTCAGCGAAAATTGCCCAACGGGAGAATGGAAACAATCGGGCTTGGATATGTTCAGTCCAAGAAACAGGAACGATTCCATAGCTGCTACGCCATACATGACTTCGATGAAGAAGGGGATGTTCTGTTAAAGGACGCTAAACCTGAACCGAAATGAGGTCCCGCCATAAAAATGCCAAGTCCATTGTTTGAAGAACAGATGGACAAGCTAATAAGGGAAGCGGGTCAGAAGGACTGGGATGACCATAGCCGCGAAATTGCCATTTACGAGAAAGCCAATACGCAGCGCCTCCTTCAACAGGCCGCGGAGAATGACAATGCTCTTCGTCGCCAACCCGTCATACAAACGACCTGGCTCAGAGGCAAAAATAAACCAAAGAATGGAAAAAATGTTCGAAAGCGGCCAAGTGGGTCAAAGAAGCCACGCGATCAAGAATCGAGCTGCCGGGATCCGTCTCTTATAAAGAAGATGGGTCGAGAATATTCTTTTCCCCAAGATAAGACAAAGAAGATATTCAATCTTGTCATAAAACATCAGATGATGATACTCCCGGAGTCCAAGCACTCCGAGCAAGCAGATGAGGTCTCACACCCATACTATTGTTCCTATCACCGAGCAATAGGACATCCTCTCGAAGACTGCTTCACCTTCAAGAACTGGGTCGAAGACCAATACCAACAAGCCAGGTTCTCTCTATCCAACAGTTGAAGGATAACCCCGCCACAGAAGCATGAACCGAAAGCGACGCATATAGCGAGAGTAGAACCAGATCAACATTGGTCTTGGAAACGATCACGTACCTGTCACGCGATAACGCTATCAGAAGAAGAACCCGAGAATATGGATGACCTCTCTTGGTGCTTTGAAAACGATGAAGATTAGTTTATCTCAGAATTTCCACCAGCGCCAAAAGAGCTAGAAGATGGGATACGTACTACTGCAGATGACCTCAGAAAAATCGACTGGGGGAAGGCAAATGACCCACGGCCGACGTTCGTCAGTGAACTGTTGTCTGAAGAAAAAGAGGCTACGCTTAAAGACGTGCTCATGCAGTATAAAGACTGTTTCGCATGGAACTATTCCGAGATACCGGGATTAGATCCAGAGATTGCTGTGCATAAATTGGCGATATCTCCGGACGTCAAGCCGATCAAACAAGCACCGAGAAGAATGCGGCTCGAGCTTGAGATGAGCATCAACGCCGAAGTCAAGAAGCTAATCGACCCCGGTTTCATCCAAGAGGTTCAATATCCTGACTGGATTGCCAACATCGTCCCAGTGATGAAGAAAAATGGGACGGTACGCATATGTATGGACTTTCGGGATCTCAACAAAGCTTGCCCGAAGGACGACTTTCCTGTACCGGTTACCGAGCTGATGATAAATAATACGTCCACTCACGAAGTTTTCTCCTTTATGGACGGCTCATCGGGATACAATCAGATAAAGATGCATCCTGAGGGTCAGAAGCATACCACTTTCCGGACCCCTTTGGGCATATTCTGCTACAAGGTGATGCCTTTCGGTCTAAAGAATGCCGGTGCTACCTATCAGAGGGCCATGGCGAAGATTTTCGATGACCTCATACATGAAATCGTCGAATTCTATATCGGCAACCTCGTAGTTAAAAGCAAATCATACGAGGAACATTTAGAGCATCTGAAGATCGTGTTTCAACGCCTTCGGAAATACAACTTAAAGATGAATCCTCTCAAATGCGCATTCGGAGTTTCCTTGAGCAAGTTCCTAGGATTCTTCGTCCGACACCGAGGCATCGAGATAGACCCATCGAAGATCAAGGCGATCATGGAAATGCCTCCGCTAAGGACTCTCAAGCAATTGCGGTCTCTCCAAAGAAAGCTCGCGTATATCCGTCGATTTATAGCCAATCTCTCCGGCAAGTGCCGTCCTTACAGTCACCTAATGAAGAAGGAAACCCCGTTCGTCTGGGATCACAAATGCCAAAGCGCACTAGACGAAATCAAGCACTACCTGCAGAATCTGCCAGTATTGGCCGCTCCCGTTAAAGGAAAACCTCTCGTCCTGTACACAACAGCCCTCGAAAGTTCTTTAGGCGAGCTATAAGCACAAGAGAACGACCAAGAGAAGGAGAGAGCCCTCTACTATTTGAGTCGAGCTCTCCTAAGGACAGAAAACAATTACTCCCCCATTGAAAAACACTGCCTGGCGTTGTTCTTCACGATAACGAAGCTCAGACACTATGTGTTGGCACACAAGGTCTATCTCATATCAAAGGTGGATCCCCTCAAATATTTGATGTCAAAGGCCATATTAACGGGACGTCTCGTTAAATGGGCCCTGCTCTTGATGGAGTTCTCGATAACTTATCGTCCCCTTAAGGAAGTGAAAGGCCAGGCCATCGCCGACTTCCTCGCTGAGCATCTGATACCTGCCGATTCTCACTTGAACTACGAATTGCCAGACGAACACCCGTTTGACACGATCGACGGGGAGAGAAGAGAGAATGATACCCAGTAGGAACTCTACTTCGATGGAGCATCTTCCATGAAGAAGCGCAAACAAGCCACCCCCATAATCAAATCCGGGGTGGGCCTCATCTTCGTGACTCCACAAGGAGGGATAATGCGCTTTGCCTTCTCCTTAACAGAGCTGAGGACGAACAATGAAGCTGAATATGAAGCTTTGATAGCAGGTCTTGAGATCGCCGTCGACATGGGAATTGAAAACCTCCTCATATACGGAGACTCCCAGCTGATCGTTGTCAAGTTAACGACAACTATCAAACGTGCAAGCTAGAGTTGGTAAAGTACGGCGAGAGAGTGCAGCAACTGCTGACTCAAATTCCCACTTACATGCTGGAAAGTATACCGCGTGCGGAAAATAGCAAGGCGGATGCATTGGCCAAACTCGGTAAAGAATGGCCGACGAGAACCTCGATGACGTGAGGATCGTTGTGCAAAGCCATCGGGTTCTTGCACCGGCAGAAATAACGCCGGAGTCGTCCGAAGAAAAAGGAGCTACCGAACAAACGGCCCTATAAATAAAAGACCAGGAAAAGGCTAAGGATTGGAGAGAAGTCTTTATAAACTATTTCAAATCCCGTCGAACACCTGAAGATGCATCCTTAAGACATCAGCTCATGAAACGAGCTCTATCTTTTGCCTTCATCAATGATACGCTGTATAAGAGATCATTTGATTCCCTGTGGCTCAGATGCCTGGGACCTGAAGAAGCAAAGAGAGTCGTCCAAGAAACTTACGATGGAGTCTGCGGTTCTCATCAAGACGGGCCAAAAATGAAGTTGAAGATCAAAAGGATGGGCTACTATTGGCCCACGATGATCCACGACTGCTTAGACTACGCGAGGCAATGCCACTCATGCCAAATTCATGGGGATTTTATCCACCAGCATCCAAATCCGCTACACCCATCGTTGGCTAGCTGGCCGTTCGAAATGTGGGGAACTGACATAATCGGGCCCATCGAACCAGCATCGTCAAGAGGACATCGATTCATTTTTGCAACCACCGATTACTTCTCCAAGTAGGAAGAAGCAGTAACACTAAGAGAAGTGAAGACGGAGAATATCCTCCATTTCTTCAAGACACATGTCATTTATCGGTTCGGCACTCCGCGACGGATTATCTCCGATAACGGGCCAGCCTATAGAAGCCACAAGATCAGCCGCTTAGCACAACAGCATAACATATACTGGAGATACTTTTCGGTCTATAATCCCCGAGCTAACGGTCTAGCTGAGGCTTTCAACAAGACCTTGACGAAGATCGTGAAAAAGACGGTGTCTCAAAATAAGAGGGACTGGCACGAGAGACCGCATGAAGCTCTCTGGGTGTATCGAACTACATTCAAAACAGCCACGAACACAACGCCGTATGCATTGGTATTCGGCACAGAAGCGGTACTTCCCCTTGAGATAGAGTTACCCTCTCTACGAGTGGCGGTTCACTACGAGCTAACAGACGAAGAAAATGCTCACCTTAGGCGTGAGGAGCTTGATGCCCTTGATGAAACCCGGCTCATGGCGCAACAAAATCTGGAGGCTTACAAAGCAAAGATGACGCGCTCATATGAGAGATTGACTAGGCCAAGAACATTCCGCCAAGGCGAACTCGTACTAGTGGTCAAAAGACCTATGATCCCCAATCATACCAAATGGGGGAAATTCGAGCCGAACTATGAAGACCCGTATATCATAGACATGGTCTACCAAGGTGGAGCCTATCTACTCATGGACATGCATGGTGAAAGACCTTTCAGGCCAATAAACGGTCGCTTCCTGAAAAAATACTACGCCTGACGAGTTACGGCCTAGGTCAATGATAGATGACGACGCCTATGTTCGCTCGCTATCTTCCTAAGCCCAAACTCTATAAGTAGTAGCCGGCAAACGGACCGAAACGTCCTTAAACTAACGACGGACCGAAATGTCCTAAAACTAACAACGGACCGAAACGTCCTTAAACTAATAATGGACCACTATGTCCTAAAACTGGCTATCGACCGAGACGTCGATAACTACTACGGACTGCAACATCCCAAGGCTAACAAAAAAATATATAAAAAAATAAAAAAAAAAGAAGAAAGAAAACGGTATGTCCATAAGCGAGATGAGCACGGATGAAAACCCGAAAGGACTCCGTGAGTAAAATCAGCAGGGCTACCGGCGAGTTTTGTGAAAACCCGAAAGGGCGCAATCTCATTAAAACACTTGCAAGGTCCTCTCGATCTTGTGAGGAGAAAATACTTGCGTGAGATCCTTACGACTCACAAGAGAGCAACACACTTAGGGATCCCCACGATTCCTAAGAAGAAATTACACTTACGAGATCCTCACGACTCGTAAGGAGAATTCCCCTTTGAGACCCTCATGGCTTACAGGGTTCAAAAGCCTTAAGGTACAGGCATCTGAACCTGTTCTTAAGCCATCACAACCTCTAATTTTGCCCTACAAGTGGTTCAGTATTGAACCTTATATACAATCCACGGGCACGAATAAACATTTCCCTAACAAAGTCCCACCAGAGACTGGGGATATGCTCGCACGGTAAAACAGCCCTTGTAAGTCCCCTCGACTTATAAGGAGAAAATACTCTTATAAGATCCTTACGACTTATAAGAGACCATACACTTAAGACTCCTCACGATTCTTAAGGAGAAAACACACCTACGAGATCCTCATGACTCGTAGGGAGAAATACCTTTATGAGATCCTTACGGCTCATGAAGTTAAAAGCCTTAGTCGACAGGATCCCTAACCCTATTTACTAACCCATCTTTGTTCGACATCGAAAAAGGCAAATGATTATTCGCTCCTGGCAATATCCCAGTTGTAGCGATGCTGATGCCTAAATCGGTATCAAATCCCAAACTCGCAGCAAAAAGTCAGCAAGCCACAATGCATATGAAATAGCCGAAAGGATGGGGCAACTTCCAACAAAATCAGCAAGTAAAATATATACATGCAAAATAGCCGAAATGGTTAGGCAACTTGCAATAAAAAGTAGCGAGTAAATAAAACAAATAGCCGAAATGATTGGGAACCGCGAAAAATAGCCGAAATAATTGGGCAATCGCGACTTTCGCGATATAAAAGCTGAAATGATAGAGCATCGCGGAAAGAAAAATATATAAAATGAAATTTTTTGCCCTACAGGTGAGATCATATCGATCCCTGTATATAATCCAGGGCACAAACAAAGAGGGAACCATACCTTCCCACCAGGCTCCATCAGAAAAAGAAGCCAAATCTCGACGGTTCACAGACAGCCTGGAGATCATCGCAACATTTTTCTCATTACAATAGACGCAACATCAGCAAAGCGGAACCGCGGCAATTCCCAATTCCATGACTCGGCGGTGCACAAACAACCGAGAGTCAACCCCCGACTTCGTGAAATGCAGATAAAGCAACTCCTGACTCCATGAAATGCGGATAAAGTCAACTCCTGACTTCGTGAAATGCGGATAAAGTCAACCTCTCCTGGTCTCGTGGATCACAGTTTATGTCAATCCTGACTCCTTAGGAAGCGTCCAGAGCGGATCCTAGTCCTGTGGAACACGGCTAATATCAATCCTGACCCCGTGGGAAGCGTCCAAAGCACGTCCTGGTCTCGTGGAACACGGGTTATGTCAATCCTGACCCGTGGGAAGCGTCCAGAGCAAATCCTAGTCCTGTGGAACATGGCTAATGTCAATCCTGACCTCGTGGGAAGCATCCAGAGCAAATCCTGGTCTCGTAGAACATGGCTTATGTCAATCCTGATCCCGTGGGAAGCGCCCAGAGCGGATCCTGGTCCTGTGGAACACGGTTAGTGTCAATCCTGACCCTGTGGGAAGCATCCAGAGCAAATCCTGGTCTCGTGGAACATGACTTATGTCAATCCTGACCCCGTGGGAAGCGTCCAGAGCAAATCCTGGTCTCGTGGAACATGACTTATGTCAATCCTGACCTCGTGGGAAGCGTCCAAAGAAAATCCTGGTCTCGTGGAACACGGCTTATGTCAATCCTGACCCTGTGGGAAGCATCCAGAGAAAATCCTGGTCTCGTGGAACACGACTTATGTCAATCCTGAACCCGTGGGAAGCTCCCAGAGCGGATCCTTGTCCTGTGGAACACGGTTAATGTCAATCCTGACCTCGTGGGAAGCATCCAGAGCAAATCCTGGTCTCGTGGAACATGGTTAATGTCAATCCTGACCCCGTGGGAAGCGTCCAGAGCGGATCCTGATCCTGTGGAACACGGCTAATGTCAATACTGACCCGTGGGAAGCGCCCAGAGCACCTCCTGGTCCTGTAGAACACGGCTAATGTCAATCCTGACCCCGTGGAAAACAGCCAGAGCAAATCCTGGTCCCATATAACACGGCTAAAGTCAATCTTGACCCGTGGGAAATGTCTAGAGCAACTCCTGACTCCGTGAAATGCGGATAATCAACCCCTGACCCCGTGAAATGCGGATAATGTCAACCTCATCCATCACTTACGGGTCCTTTCGACTCGTAAGGGAGAAAACTCTTTTGTGAGATTCTTATGACTCTCAAAAGAAAATGCACTTAAGACTCCTCACGATTCTTAAGGAGAAAACGCACCTACGGGATCCTCTCGACCGGTAGAGAGAAAATTCTTTATGAGACCCTCATGGCTCATAAAGTTGAAAAGTCTTGGGTGGCAGATCCTAACCTTGTCTCCCAAGCCATTGTTGCCTCGCAGAGTGGTTAAGGTAGATTTTCTACGGGCCACACTCTCCGACAAGAAAGGAAACAATCACTTACGAGTCCTCTCGACTCGTAAGCAAGAAAAACTCTTGTGAGATCCTTACGACTCTCAAGAGAAAACACATTTAGGAATCCTTACGATTCTTAAGGAGAAATTACACTTACGAGATCCTCACGACTCGTAAGGAGAAATACTTTTATGAGACCCTCACGGCTCATAAAGTTGGCTTAGGAGGCAGATCTGAACCAGACTCCTAAGCCATCGCTGTTCTACGAGGACATCAAAATAGACTATCCACAAAATGCATTTACTAAAAGGGACACACCACCATGAAGCAAAATATGACTTTTATTCATGAATCAAAATGAATACCAAGTACAATTTATGAAAGAATCAAAAAATACTCTCATTCAGGAGTATGTACAAAAGAATAAAAAATATACAATTCTTCAAGCCGACGGACGATTCAATAGATTTTCCAGTTCATCCTTTTTCCGTTGAGCCTCGGCTTCATGATTCATTATCGCTAAGAGACGTGCCTCCGCTTGAGACTGCTGAGCCTGGTATGAGGCAAGCCGATTTTCAAGCTCTTTTTTGGTAACTTTATGAGCTTCAACCATTTCACGGGTGAAAATGACGGCTTTATCAATGGCTACCACCTCTCTAATAGCTTCTTGAAGCACCCGCCAAAGTTCATACGCCCGAGTGGTCTTGGCCATAAGATTAGCCTGAAGTTCCCCCAGCACAGCTGAAGCCAGCTTCCTCTCTGAAAAATTTCGGCTGAGCCTCTTCTTGCATAACAACATATATGTGGCGCACCGTTTGATAAGCCCCCGCAAGCTCTCCTTTGAAGCCACAACCTATGAAGGAAGACGCGAGCACTCAAGGCTATGCAAGCAAGCCTCAACCCGACGACAAAACTCAACCCAGACTTGCACTAATGTTTCGCTATGATAAGCAGCAAGAAAGGGGAGAGATCTGTTCGCTTCGGCGGCAAATTCTTCGGCCGTGATCAAACCACCAGCACGAAGGTCTTCGATCAGAGCTGACAAAGAGTGAAGGCTTAGTTTTGCCATCCGTTCCGAGGCACGTAGAGCATAGGGGCCGGGCATCATAACGATGCGAGATTCCAGCGTAGTAAGAACTGTCAAAGATGTTAAGATTTATAAAAAAATCAGCGAGACTTGCAAGCAAAGAGCAGGTGGAACAACGTCGAAACTTTACTTACCCACAGTCATGCAAGAAGGGTCTGAAGGATCCCCAGGCCCGTCAAGAATCTCAACTTCGTCATCGGCTTCCAGAACTGCAGAAAACATCTGTATCATTATATGAAATAATAATAATAATGTCGTGAGGAGAAGGCAAATAACGCTAACCTTGCCCGGAAGAGAGGACGATGCGTTGAGGGGATATCGCCTGCGGAGCGGCCATCTCTAGCAGACGCTGAAAAGACTTTCTGGGAGACAGATCAGCGATAGACGCCGCCAACCCGTGCAATTCTGAAAAGACAGAAAGGTTCAGATAATGGAAAGATTATTAAAATAAAATATAGAAGGCTATCTTCAATGCTCCTCCCGCTCTGGACTGGAGGGATAGCAGCTTCGGCGGCCTCCTCCATGCCCCCAGGCACATCATCGGGGACATGGGCCAGTATAACAACTTCTAATTGAGGAGAAGTAGCCATCGATGTAGGCTCCAATGGAAGGACAGTAGCCTCGACTACCTGTCCCGTAGTCTCCGGGCCGTCCCTAGAAAGATCCATTGAATCAGTGGCCAATGAAGATGCCTCTTCCGGGAGAGCAAGCACCGGAGGAAGGGAAATCACCGATGGAAGCTCCGTGGCAAGAAGAACAGCTGTATCAACCCCCTCCACACTTACTAGTGTCTCATCGAGGATATTTACAGAGTCCATAGTCAAGGCGCGACTCGAACTCAGATCCTCCGCCATTGCCGATGTCCCTGCAAAGTTTTCACGGGGATAAGGATATATATATAAGCAGTGAAAAATACTACAAAAAGATATATAAGTATACCAATGCGCAAAGGAGCTTCTAGTATGGCTTTTTCGAGCCGGTGTTCCTTCTCAAGAATTCATGCTCGCCGGGGTGCGAGGGTAGACTCATGGCCACCAGTCCACAATGAAAGCGCATCTTTGGCATCGGCCGAGATAAGCTGCTTAAGGGCTATCTTGCCTCTCTCTTCCAAAGGACCTATAAATATCCTCCGTATCGATGGAGGATCTTCGTAGAAGATGACGGCAGGATAAGGCTCTTCGGGACCCTTACATTCTTAGTTTCATCCTGAGAGCGTCTTATAGCCTCAGCCAATTGTGCGGCTTCCTCGGCAGATGAACCTGGGAAAAGAAGACCACCATCCGGCTCTTGCATAGCTAGTGGTTCATCTTGAAAGATAGGCTCTGATTCACTAAGAAGTCGAGCAGATTGGTGACCGTCTTTTTTTGCTTCTTTGACCCAGAACTAGCACCAGAAGACGATCGCTTCTTTCCCCTCGGTGCTTTGCTGCGGCGTTGACCCACTTCGCCTTCAGTATCCTTTTTCGGCGGTGCTACTGATGAGGATACTGCCATCACTGACGCCGCAGCCGATGAAACTACTATGGGCGCCTTATCAGAGGTCCTTGCCTGAGCTCTGGTGCGTATTGGCATACCAACTGTCGGAGTCAAGTCCACATCCACCGCCTTAGGAATGAATACGGTACCAGTATCCCTCAAGGGAGGGCGAACCATTGTCCGCGGCCGCGGTAGGACTCCCATAACCTTGAGCGGGGCGGGAGCTCTAAGCCCAAAAAGTATCCTCCTCTCCTCGGCAATTATTGGACTAACCCTGTGGCGATACCAACTCGTGAAAGCCTCCACGCACCTCGGAATGTAATCGGCTTCGGGGATCATGAAATGAGAACCGGTGTTCAGCCTCGTGAAATGGTGGGTGGCGTCACGAACAGTTTCCAAAAAAAGGATGGGCTCCACTGTGAATGCCTCGAAGGGGATACCCTGATCATATCCCAGTTGTCGGGAAAAGCGGTGTGGATTGTACCGTATGAAAAGGGCCGCATTGTTTTGACGGAACACAAGATAACCAGGTCTGATTGAGTACAGATGCATGGCGTCCTTGGGCTTCAAAGATGGTGCTCCCTTTTTCGACAGATCGAACAACTGTTGAACAGGTCCCAAGGGAGCAGAGAGGATTCGATCATTAAATACCATTCCGCCTTCATTAGCATACGGATTGAGTATCACACGAAGAGCTCCTAACTGAGTCGGATCAGGAGCAGAAGCATCCACTAACCTCATGAGCTGCGGAATGGTATAGGCATCATAAAAACTGGGTATCTGATGCGCGGCAAATGCCCCCAGTACGTGCATCTCAATCCATGATGTAAAATAATGAAGAGAGAAATTCACCACGTTCACACCTGGGGTTGAGGTATTAGCTGCACTGCTTAGCCCATGGCACAGAAGCGACAGCCTTGCAATGCCCACGGCTAGTCGCGTCCCTTCGGCGATGTGATGAGCAGGGTAAATGACCGAGGCTCTCATGAATCGATGGTGCGTTGGAACTACAAACTAACTGAGCCAAACGCTGATAAAGCCAATGAAGAAAGTCTCTTCATCTATGCCAGGAGCTGTGATCGACTCGAAAGGTACAGCTGACAAGATTGGAATGTAGAATTGGGAAAAATCCTCTTCTCTAGCCGGTAGCCTATTTAAACCAAACCCAAAGGGGTCATTGATATTCGCGAACTTCGGAGCCGCCTTTGATAGAACGTCTCCACGAAGAAAGCAGGCAATGAAGCTTTTAAAAGTGACGCTCTGTTCTTCTGATTCCGTGAATAGCTTCTCAAAAATCCCCAGCGTCTTAATTAGACTCGGGTATTTGTGGCGGACGATGTTTTCAGTCAACAAGCCGTTAAGCATAGCGGGCATAGTCTTGAAAACATACTCGTCAGGGGGCAACAATTCTTCGTAAGGCGCTCCCCTGATCGGTAAACCCGAGATCTCGCGAAACTCTTCCAAAGAGATCGAAATTTTGTGGTCCCCTAACAAGAAAGTATTTGTGGGAAGGTTTTATTGATTTAGGAAAGTTTTAACCCACCATACATGGGGAGATTAATAATGGAAGAGGGACGCATACACCGCTTGGTAAAGCCCGACCCTCTGTAGTCGCGCACGATGAGTGGAAAAGATGTAACGAGCCCAGAGAAGGTAGCCCTTGGGATGGTGAGGGGCGAGCCCTATCTTGTAATTGTCCCTAAGGCTGGGCTTCACTTTGGCAGATACGACGCCCTAAGATGTCTATGGCCAGCACAGGCTGATTCGGTATCCTAGTTGTCGACGGTTCGAGCCGGCCGGTAGGGGTCCAATTTGCCACCTCTACAGTAAAAGTAGTCCGCGGACGGTCCATCGGCAAGAATGGGCAGATAGGCTCCATTGGTACCTCGCAAAGAAAGCTTCGACGACTGCGGATGATATAACCGTACTAGGTCCCACATAAAAGTAAATTGGTGCAATCAGGGTCGTAAGCTCTAATCATCGTCGTCACCTCTTCGTCAGACGGTGACTGAGGAAAGGCAGCCTCCGACCGGGTGAAAGGGAAATATGGAGTAGAACCCATTTTACCTGAAATAAAGGAAGGAGAAACTGTTAGTGAAGCCCACACGTGTGTGTGTGTGTGTGTGTGTGTGTGTGTGTGTAAGACAGTGGAAGAAAGCGACGAACAACTTATTTTATGGGACCATTGGTTACAAAACACATGTGCCCCACAAAATCAAGATGGTGGCTCACTAATGATGAGACAGGGTAATCATTATGGGAACAAAAGGAAGATTCTCAATAAATGAACAGTGGATTTCAAACAACTCTACACATTCCCCAAAGAGAAAACCCACTGCAGAACTCTATGCAAATCATGAAGGATCTCTCTGGAAACATTTTTGCAAAGAACAACTCAGGGAAAGAAAATCCCAAGAAGTTCTCTGTGAAGAACTAAGTTCTTTAGAGGAATTAAATTCCCAGAAAATTGGCAGAGCCAAGCTCTTGAAAATGGAATTAAATTCCAGAGAGAAACAGAGGCCGTCATCAAACCCCTAAGATCAGAAAAATACCTAACAATGGGGTTTGCTACCCAGAGATTGTGCACTCCTAAAGATCAGAAAAATGGGTTCTTTGAAGGGAAAAACCCTTGGTGTGGATTTAAAATCCAAAAAGAGTTTTTTTTTATATATGAAAGTTCTTCGGCCGTTCAAGATCCTTACCTGAAAAAGGAAATCTTTTGTTGACAGAGTTAAACTCTGGAAATTTTTGAAACAGAGAACTGAGCTCTAGGAAAGAGAATTAAATTCTCAGAGGAAAACAAACAAGGAAGAAGATGGAAAAAGTGGAGGCGCTTCTGAAGAAACCTCTGCATTTATAGGATGTGATGGGAAACGGTTCATCTACCCCCTTCCCTAGGCAGATCCAACGGCCACAAAAGGTGACAGCGTTGCACTCACGTACAAACACGTGAGAACAACGCTATGGGGGCATTTGTTCCCTCATAAAATATCATGATAAAACCCCAATGGGGCTTCACGTGCCCATACATGACCGGGGGTCACATGCTGACACGTGATGGTTTCCTGGGGATTCTGTTGTAATAGAATTAAATTCTAATCAAACAATCAGTCAGTGGAGTCACGTATCCACACGTGGTGGGCCTTTAAACCCACCGAAAAAGGTATAATAAAACAATAGGGAAAACTCCAATGGGGCATCACGTGTCAGCACGTGACCCTTGGTCACGTGTTGGCACGTGATAATTCCTGAGTTCTTTAAAAAAACAGAATTAAATTCTGGTTAAATGCTTAATCAGGGGGTCACGTGTCAACACGTGATGGGATCCTAAGATCTCTGAAATAATAGAATTAAATTCTAATTAAATGGTAATTCAGAAGGTCACGTGCCAACACGTGACATGCTCTTAAGCCTTCTGAACTAATATAATTAAATTCTAATTAAGAGGGAATCAAGAACCCTAACTGGAAAAATATTTCTCTAGTTCTTTCGAAACAAAAAAGATTGTGCTTTGTAAAGTGGAGCACCGTTGGATTAAAAATCCAATGGTGATTAAAAATCACTTATTTATAGAAAGATTCTATATAAGGAAAGATTTCCCTGAAATTTGCTAGGAATAACAGACAAAATATCTTTTGGATTAAAGATCCAATGGTGAATAAAATTTACTGAGTGATCTAAAAGATCATGTTGGTTACAAAATCAATTAAAATCTTTCAACGAAAGATTGACTAAACAATCCGTTTTTTTCTTTCTCTTATAAATAAGAGTCAAGAGGGAAGCAAAAAGAGATAGATATACAGAGAATAAAAGAGAAGAGAATTTAATTCTCTAGAGAGAAAGAAGGTCACTTGAGAAAAGAAAGAAATCCTAAGTGAGAGATCATTCAATAAGCTCTCACAAAATAAAAAGAGAATTTAATTCTCAATTTAAGAGTTTAACTCTTCTGAATAAGAACTTAGTTCTTCCTCTCGTTGAAGATCTGCAGAAGCAGATCTCCTCATAAGTTGAGAATTTAATTCTCATCGGGGAGATTCTACCATGCAGATCCAAAATTTAGAGGGAGAATTGTGTTTGAAGAATTTAATTCTTCCAAATACATAGGAATTTAATTCCTCTAAATAAAATGAGGGTTTAACCCTATAAAAGAATTTAATTCTTCCAAATATATAGGAATTTAATTCCTCTAAATAAAATCAGGGTTTAATCCTATAAAAGAATTTAATTCTTAAACAAAGGACTTAGACTTTTCATGCACGTAAAAGAAGTACCCAACTTGATCATGTGGCATCATGTGACCTTCCCCCCCAATGGTCAGAATAAAATGAATGAGATGGGGTCACGTGCTCCTACGTGACCCTTGGATAAATTGCTCAAGATAAACAGAACAAGGCCAGGACAAAATCAATTTTGGGAGCCCTCACGTGTCCCCATGTGACCTCTAATAAACACTTTAATAATCAATGCATGGATACCCATCACGTGCCCACACGTGATGGCCGTTAAGATTAAGTGTTTAACACTTCTGTGAATATTCTGAGAACAAATAACAGAGGCAAGGTCCAATCATCAGGCGTCTCACGTGACTCCATATGAGCGCTTCAGTCTTAGTGTTTAACACTACTTTAAGTGCTTCGTCCCTAGTGTTTAACACTATTTTAAACGCATCATGTGGGAACACGTGATCCCCAAATATCCTTTAGTGTTTAACATTATTTTAAAACCAAGCTTAGCCCAAATTGGCTATATTTTTTAGAGGCAAATCTCCCCTTCAACTGAACCTCAAAATTGATCAGTTCATATGATATACAAAGTAAAGTCCAGAGCTATAATGAATGGTTAGTGCTCAGCCAAAGACAAAATGATGTCAGAACCTCAAACCCCTGTTTAGCATTGCTAAATAATGGGGGGCCTGAACCCAGACAAATATTCAATAGTCCAAACAAAGTTCCAACATTTCAAACCTAATTGGACTTAGCCCAAGTTGGCCATAAGTCCTCAATTCAGATTTAACTGAGCCCACGTGCTCATAATCTAATTAATTAATCTCAGTACCAAATTGGAATACAGATTTCCCAATCAAGTTTTTTTCAAGGGTACATCTCTTCACTCCTTTGATATTTGTTGTTGTAATCCTTCAACGTCTTCAGAGAGGTGACGGGTCCCGATAACCAATCATTCCATGGACTGTGGGGTCCTTAAACTCATGGACTATGATGTCCTTAAACTTTATAGACTATGACGTCTTTAAACTATGGACTGTGTGGTCCTTAAGCCCATGGACTATGATGTTCTTAACCTTGGACTGTGGGGTCCTTAAGCTTATGGACTATGATGTCCTTAACCTTTATAGACTATGATGTCTTTAAACCGGACCGTAATGTCCTTAAACTAATGTCGGATCGAGATGTCCTTAAACTAACATTGGACCGTAATGTTCCTAAACTGATAGACCGCAATGTTCCTAAACTAAACAATAGAGCCCAAATGCTCTTTTGTCGGATCTAAACGATCCTGTTAAGTTGATCTTAGTCTAAGATTAGACTAACGTATCCTTAACAAACGTTTAAGTTGATCTTAGTCTCAAATGAGACTAACGCATCCTTGAACCCAACCACAAACCCAAATCTAATAAGATACGGATTTGGACTAATCCACGCCTTACGGGAGACAACATAAATTAGTTTCCGTATACAATCCACGGGCAACCAAAAACAAAACAAACTCTCACGACACGAAGTGACTATCTGGAGAAGGAGAAAGTGGTTACCGTGATACGGTAGCATAATTAACTGCAGGGGCTTGCGCCTGCAGGGAAGAGCGTCTCCATAATCAAAAACCCTTCAATGAGGGGGAATCTGATGAAGTCTGCTATATCGGCCGCATCCGTTTAAACCTTCGATACATGGTGTCATAAATCAACTTGGCATCTTCGGAGAGGTGGACGGATAGCACCAATTAGCATTTGCCCCCAATTTCAGACAAGACGGACCTACGCGGTCCCGTCTCTGTGTTCGGAGGAGAACACTAGTACTACTAAACCATACGATTAAAACACGTGTATTAATGCACGTGTTCAATCGAACACCCGTGCATAAAATCATACGCAAACTACACCATTTCACCTGAACCGGGAAACCCTCTGTGTGAGACTTTAAAGACTCGACAATACACTGGAAGTGGGTTTAACCATAAGCACGTCAGTGGCACTTGTTGTACGTAACGGCTACCCAGGTATTTGTCGAAGGAAAGATCGACACAATAACTTGTCTGAAAACCCTACTGAGCCTATAGGTGACATTATCTATACTGTCTGGTCTGTTCGTCTAAGAGTATCGTATATCGGACCTATGTGGTGCTAAACGTTAGACCCCTAATAGTGCAATAAGTCGTATCGGTGTGGAGCCCAATACAACCCGAGAAACTACTGGTGTACCTATCAGTAAATCTCACTTGCCCTGACCAGGGACTTTAGTATTGGCCAAGCGTACACAGCATGATATCAACTCCCAATACCGGGAGAGACAAATCCCTTCTATCCCCTACTGCCTTCAAGTGCTTCGGGACTACACCAAACTACTACCTGTTTGCACGACTTATTTGAGCCGTGGTAGGGTAGTAATCTAAGTATAGTGGGAACACACTCGAGACGAATAGTTATGTCAAGTCAATGGACTAACCTGTACTCATATCACCGGGGGACTGCTAACTGACGATTGGTATAATACTAACCAGCAGTTCCCAGCGAGTCCATCCAGTGTAACCTATAACCCAATGAGCACCTATATACTATCTTTGGTACCGTATACCAATGGCTGTGGGACAGGTCACCTCCCCTGATGGGGATAAGAAGCATATACACTAGTCTATTCTGGAGTATCGATACCCAGTCTCGATAAGCTTTTGACTAGGGATAAATTTAAGGATGTGTTTATAGAATACCTAACCCCCACTAAAGTGACTGCCATCACAACGCTGGTAGTCAAGCAAAGATCCTAAGGGCTCTATCAATATGTATTAGCGATATGTTAAAAGAAATATTTACACATGGTAAGATAGAATCAAACCAGATAGCATACTATCATATTGAGAAAGATTGTTGTATATCTGTATATATTCCAAGCTTCAAAAATGTAATATACAATATAGTACTATACAATAATGGCTTTTAGGGCATATATCACTAACAATCTCCCACTAAAACTGAGGCCATGTATTGGCATATCGCAGACCTATCATCTCGAATAGCCTCACGAACTGCGTCTGAGGGATGGCCTTTGTGAATGGATTTGTAGTGTTGTTCTCAGTGTCTAATCTCAGCACCTCGATCTCCCAGTGATCCACGGTCTCTCTGATTAGGTGATACCGCCTCAAGATATGTCTGGACTTCTGATGGGTCATTGGTTCCATTGCTAAACCTATAGCCTCATTGTTGTCACAATACAAAGGTATTGGGTCAACAATGAACGGAACCACCTGAAATTCTATTATGAACTTCCTCATTCAAACTTCCTCTTTCGCAGCATCACATGTAGCGATATATTCTGCCTCCATCGTTGACTCGGCAATGGTGTCTTGTTTGGAGCTCTTCCAATAGACCGCCCCTCCATTAAAGGTGAAGATATAACCCGACATGGATTTGGAGTCATCTTTGTCACTCTGGAAGCTGGGGTCAGTGAAGGCCTCGATCTGAAGATCTTTACTGCCGTATACCAAGAACATCTCCTTAGTCCTTCTCAGGTACTTGAGAATATTCTTAACTGCTTTCCAGTGCTTCTCCCCAGAGTTTGACTGATGCCTGCTTACCACGCTCAATGCGTAAGCAACATTTGGTCTGGTACACAACATCACATACATATATATTCTACCGCAGAAGTGTAGGGTATAATATTCATTCGATCCCTTTCCAAATCAGTCTTGGGAGACATCTCTTTGGAGAGGGTGATTCCGTGACAAGCCGGTAGGCTATTGCGTTTGGAATCTTACATACTAAATCTTTTCAGTATAATGTTAATGTACCTAGACTGTGAAAATCCCAACATCCTCTTAGATTTATGATGATAGATCTGGATCCCCAGAATGTACGAAGTATCACCCAGGTCTTTCATAGAGAACTTCTGTGATAAGAATCTTTTGATTGATTGTAGTATAGGAATGTCATTTCTTATCAGGAGAGTTTCATCCACGTACAAGACGAGGAATACCACAGTTCTTGCTACAATCTTACTATAAATGTATGGTTCATCTGGATTTTTGATAAAATCAAATTCTTTGACCGTCTCATCAAAGAAGATGTTCCAACTCCACGATACCTGTTTTAATCCATAAATGAATTTAAGCAACTTGCATACTCTTCCGCTGCTCCCACTTTCTATGAAGCCCTCTGGCTGATCCATATAAACACTCTTCCAAATTTCCATTCAGAAAAGCGGCCTTTACGTCCATCTGCCAAATTTCAGAATCATGGAAGGCAGCAATGGTAAGAAAGATCCGAATTTATTTAAGCATAGCCACTAGAGAAAAGGTTTCATCATAGTCCAAATCAGTTCTTTGACAAAAACCTTTTACTAAAAGTCTAGCCTTATAGGTTTCAATCTGTTCATCAGCATCAATATTCTTTCTAAAGAGCCAATTGTAGCCTACGAGTTTTACCTTTTGAGGTGCAATGTCCAAAGCCCAAACTTTGTTGGTGTATATGGATTCCATCTCGGTCCGCATTGCATCCAGCCACTTTACTGAGTCTCTGCTCGTAATGGCCTGCAGGAAACCAGTTGGCTCATCTTCATCAATGATGCGATCCTCTCTATCCCCATCAATAAGAAAACTATAGTATCTCTCGGGTGGATGAGACTGTCTACTAGATCTACAAAGTGGTGCAGGGACGTCCGGTTCTTTTGAAACTTCAGGTTCCACCATGTTTTTAGTAATAGATTATGATTCTGGAATTTCTTCCAGCTCTATTTTTCTCCCACTTATTTCTTTTTCAATAAATTGAGTCTTCAGAAAGTGGGCATGCCGAAAAACAAAAACCTTTTGTTCCTCGGTGAAATAGAAAAGATACCTCCTGGAGTTCTTTGGGTATCCCACAAACTTATACTGATCGTGCCTTGAACTTGTCCGCATGCTGCTTTTTGATAAAATCTGGACATCCCCCTATCTTAAGATACTTAAGATAGGGTTTCTTCCCACTCCAAATTTCATATGGTGTGGTAGGCACTGACTTAGTAGGAACTTTGTTCAAAAGATATGCAGCAGATTCTAGTGCATAACCCCATAAGGATCACGGTAATTCAACATTACTCATCATGGAACACACTATAGCCAATAAGTTATGGTTTCTCTTTTCTGATACACCGTTGTGTTGAAATGTGTATGGAGGAGTAAGCTAAGAAAGAATTCCATTCTCTTTTAAATAACCCAGGAACTCGACACTTAAGTATTCACTACTCTGATCAGATCGAAGTGTCTTGATACTTTTGCATGTTTGTTTTTCCACTTCATTCTTGTATTCCTGAAATCTTTCAAAGGTCTCGGATTTATGTTTCATCAAGAATACATGTCCATACCTTAAGAAATCATCCGTAAAACTAATGAAATAGGAATAACCAATTCTTGCATGTGTAGACATTAGACCACACACGTCGCTGTGTATGAGCCTAAGAGATCAGTGGATCTTACTCCGTGTCCAGTGAACGGAGTCTTTGCCATCTTTCCTTTGAGACATGATTGACAAGTTTCATAAGACAGATATTCAAACGGATCCAAATATCCCTCACTATGTCACTTCATCAACCGTGTTTCATTAATGTGACCTAGTCTATAATACCATAAGAAAGCTTGATTTAATTATGTAGTCTTTTTTTTAAGTGTGTTTTAGACATTGAAAACTGAATGTTGATTTAATACGATATACCGTTGTCTAGGGCACCAGACCCAATCAAACCTTGATTAAGGTGAATATTTACAATATCGCTTACAAATGCAAAATCGTAACCTTCTTTAGATAGTAAAGATACAGAATTGATATTACATGTCAAACTTGGTACACAAAAACAGTTACGCAAAACCAAAATGCGTCCACTTGTCAATCCTAGGTGATATTCCCCTACGGAAACAACATCCACGCTCACTCCATTAGTAACCCTGAGGGTCATATCATCTACTTTCAAAACTCTACGGCTTTTTAGTGCCTGCAGTGAATTATAGATATGAGATCCTGTTATGGTATCAAACACTCAGGAAGTAGAGTTGATTGAAAAATAGTTTTCAATAATAAACACACTTGAAGTCGAAACCACAACTTCCTTCAAATCCTGGTACTTGGCTTTTCAAGCCCTATAATCCTTCTTCCACAGGCCTTTCTTATGACAATAGAAGTATTCATCTTCCTGTATTGTTATCCTCCCAACTTTTGCCTTACCCTTCCACTGTACCTTACCGACACCACTTTTTGGTTTGGTGGGGGCCTTCGTCTTGCCCTTAGCTTTCGCCTTGGATCTACAAAAAGAAGGTTCCCTAACAAGTAGAGTGGGTGTCTCCCTAGATTTCTTTAGGGTGCCCTCTACACTCCTCAATATGTTAAGGAGCTCTAGAAGTGTAACTTTCTTATCTTGTATATTGAAATTCATTATAAGCTGGGCATAGGTAGAGGGGAGGGACTGTAGAATCAAGTCCATATACAGCTCATTCTCTAACGTGGTCCTAAATTCTGTGATCTGTTCAGTGTAGCTGATCATCTTAAGGACGCGACCCCCTACAGATGACCCGATAGCCAACCTCGCTTGAAACAATTTCTTTGAGGTCTCGTATCTTGCGATACAAGATTTCTCTCCATATAAATCTTTGGTATAGAAGAAAATGGATGCAAGGTCCATATTCTCGTTCCGCTTCTGGTGTTCATTATCCATAGAGGCTAACACGAGTTACTTGGCTTTCGCACTGTCTAATTCCCATGTCTTACGGATCTCTTTATCCATGATGGTGGAATCTGGACCCAGGATAGCGGAGGCTCTAGTAGTAAGGAGGTAGCCCAGCTTGTCATAAGTCATGGCCATCTGGAGATTCTTTAACCAATCTTTATACTTTGGCCCCGTCAATATATTTTTATCTAATAGTAACTTAAGACCGGTTATCTTGGTCGCTGCAATTAGGAGAGAGGGAAGAAACACTCAGCATGATACTCATGCAAATTTAGATTGGTGTTTAGTTTATCTAAACAGGATGGCTCTCATTGTTTTCTTGAATCCTTCTTCAAACCATAAAAAAAGAATTAGTCAGGATTAATCGCACCCTACAATTCTTGCTTAACCTTTCGGCCAGGCAAGTGTCGGTACTTCAAGGGAGGTTTTACAATGATTTTGCGAAGTTCCTTAATTAAATAACCTCTTTTCCCTGGAGGCGTAGCGCCGCTAACACCGTTCTAGACACCTACTTGGTTATAATATTGATTGTAAAGTGAAAAACTCTCCCAAAGAGTTATAATACTCACGGTGGGATCGTGATCCAACTATCATTGTGTGATAACTTTGAAGGAATTCTATAAAAATCATCACACTCCAGATGGTATGCAAAACTCGCAAGTATCACTTTCCTTTGAAACACCCGATGTGGATTTTTGCCCCAGGCGCTTATGACCTTGACAAAGGTCAAAATATCATAAGAAGCAAGTCAAGTTCTACCTTTCATTGTACAGGTTAATCTAAACACATTCATACAAACAATTGATGAATGCCAAAATTGATGCATGTCTATCTTAGATTAACGCATTTATCTATACTACAGATAAATACCCAATAGCTACCAATCACTATGCCTTGGTGAATGTCAAAATACATAGCTTGAATACTATTGAATATCCATATGAAATGACGGAGGGCTGTGGCTGGTTTTGGCGAAAATCGTGAACGTAATGAACTTGATATAATCGAAAGAACCATGATAGCTTTTAAAAGGAGTGGTTTAGGCGTCGCATTTAAAAGTTATTTTTAAAGAAAACCAAGTGGTTTAAAAATTGTTCCAACGATTTAAGCTTTGGCTTATTTTCTTTGCATTAATCAATATTAATGTTGTCTCATCATTTAACCCTATCATTGCAAAAAGAAATGAAAATAGAACGTATGCTTATACCATCCGCATTCACCCCGAGGCCCTGTCATACACCGTTAGGTTACTTAACTAATGGCAGAGCGGGGGAAGGGCTATTGTAGGTGCAAAACATAAGCAATGGTTATTATATATAATCTATATATATAGCCATTCGACTCACTTAATAATAGCCATTCCAGATCACAGATCACAGCAGAAGCAACACAGATGAATATATTTGATATATTAGCATTTCCGTGTTTCGTTTTAGCCTCTAACAAAAAACGGATTCCACGGTCGTGATGAATAGCCAAACCCTCACCCTAGACCCTTACGGATGGAGCAAACTACGTGCCAAATCTCCGAAGTGAAGCAACCTCCCTCAATGAAATGAGTAGGCTACTTGGCACTTTAAGGACCCGGTAGTTTGTGCACCCCACCTTGGGTCTATCCTAGGTGCAAAAAAAGTAAATGAAATAATATAGCGGTGGCTAAAAACTCAACCCGGATGAGCCCCGCAAAAGAATATTACATCTCATTACAAATTTCATGAATGAAAGCAAAGAACACTCTTCTTACACCCCCCCGCTATTCAACCACGACGATCCAATACTTCATATCCACAAACCGCAATAAGAAAATACTAGATATGTGCAACCCCTACTAATCAAAAAATAGAAATTAGTTGATATTTAGAAACACATATACAAACTTAAAGTGAATAAAAGATGTTAAAATTTCGAATTAGAAATAGTCCGTATTGCCCAAGCATGAAGATAACACTAGATGAAATCTAGGCAAAATCAAACGATACCATAAATCCTAATTCTAAGAGTACAAAACACCACAAGAAGCACGAGACCCAACTCAATATGAAAACCACCCATAGCGGGGAAATGGGAAAATCTGGTGGTTTTGCTTTGGAGTTTGTGCCTTGTTTTTCTCAGGTGTTCTAATTACATTATAAAGAGCATAATGCAATTGTTTAAAAAAAATTTAGAAGCTTCAGAAAAATTGACAGAAACTTAGACTTCGAATTTATCGATGTGGAGTTATTTCGGTTTCGAAACCCTAGACTTCGTTTCAACGATAAGTTAAGTGTTTGGGTAGGCTCTGATACTAGTGTAAGTGCATATGTGCTCCATACGATGACAACTACGACTATGCAGAATCAAAAACTTTAAAATCCTGAGCACAATACACTAAAAACCCTAGGATACAAGCCCAAACACTAAACTAAATAATACTAACTAGGAGTTTTAGCAACTAGGTTAGTGTACAACCTTTGCAGACAGTCCTTCGGGTCTTAAAAGGTTGACTCCACAAGCTCCTTAGGTTTATGGAATGAGCTCTTGAAGTCGATCTTCTGCGTCAAAGACGATCCACCCGATGTCACGACCCAAAATTAGCTCGTGACCGGCACATAAATCACGCAACGTTTAAAAGCGTAACGTAATTCAAGTAAGCCGAAACCCAGAAATCTAAACCCTTTTAAGAAAATAAAAGAGGTGAAGTTTTGAAATAAGGTATAATGAAATCAAGTTTTCTTAAATGCATAGAAAGGAACATGAAGAATGCAAGTGAAGTTTACTAATTTGAAAACATGTTTCGCCTTTTAAAAATTTGGGCAGCACCTTCTTTGTATTTTTTGATCCAAAATCACAAATACAAGATAATAATAAAGGCATCCCCAAGCGGGAGCTAGCTTTTCGCCAAACGGCGGATCCACAACCACGTAAAACATAAATATAAGTATACGACACCCAACGGCGAATTTCACCACAAAAGATAAAGAAATAAGCAAGACATAAACCCAAAGGCGAACATAAAACCCATCGCTCAAGTCTCGCAGCCACAAGTCTTGCTAAGTCTCATTACTTATACAAATACTAGTTTGATTGATGGAGTTGACTAGATACAATATGAAATACAAATACAAGAGTTGGTACGATACAATGTCCCACCTACCAAAGAAAAACACCCGAAGTAGCTGTGTGCCAGCGATGCCACTACTGATCCATGCGGTCAACCAGCAAGAACTGTGGCACAATGGGGGTGAGTTGCCAACTCGTGAGTAGAAAAACATCAACAAGTAGAAATCGAATAAATAATGACTCCTAGGTCAACTATATCATAAAGTTAATACTATGATATCTAGGATGACCGTATCTATATATGTGCCAACAATGTAATCAACACCTATGTATGCGGATATCATCCAACCATATCATCAATGTATGTATGCAGATGGATCCCGTCCATGTGTCAACCAATGACACAACAACAGCATGCATGCTAATATCATAAAAGCATATGCATGAAAGTATGAGGATATAAATAAACGTGTGCCCCTCGCGACACATCAAAATCATAAAACCTGAGTGTCCAGCATCGACACTTGTTCATACCATAATTTTTCATTATTATATTCCCCATTCTTATTCATTTTACAAATAAACAGGTGTTTTTGATCCATGTCTGCTACATAGTTGCAGGTTACAGGTTCTCGGAACAAAAACAGTGAAAACAATGAAAAGAAGATACAAAAGTGAGACTACGACCAACAAATGGAAAGATCTTGATCATGCCTACAGTTTGAAGACTAAACAAAGATCAATAGACGATTTCACAAAGAACAAAGGCAGCGCAAGGTTCAAGACTTCAACACGAAGTAAGCGGTAAAAGTCCACGACTTTATTCACTGTGGAAATCTGGATGAAATCTAGAAGACAATCTGAGAAACCAAGTGAAGAAACGAGAAGAAAAATGCAACCAGAATCATCCCTAGAAAGTGCAGCCAACAAGCTCCCTATATGGCCGTAGATCCGCGGCCAAACATGGGTCTTGGCCGCGGTTCCGCGGCCATAAGGAACCTATGTCGGTGCAAAATCTGTGTCGCGCGTGTCGGTGCTTCGGTGCATTAACTAGGCTTTTCTTAGGGCAAAATTGTAAATGCAGATGTGACTCAACTGTAACCCTAGGGTTTCTATGATCTATAAATAGAAGTCCTAAACCTCTTTTTGAGGTATGCCTCTTCTTGTGCCTCAATGTATTTATCAAAATTCAGAATTCGATTCCTCTAAATGTTAGAAGAGAGCATCAAATAAAAATTAGAGTAAGTTTTCTTTTTATTTTCCTAGTTAAATTTTCTTTCCTGCCCTAATATAGATTTTTCATTATCTGCCCTAGTATAACTTTCATTATTTTCCCTAGTTAATTAGTTTAGAAAATGTTTTTCATTCCCTAATGAGTGAGCAGATCCTCGCTTGTTAGGGTTAGGAATAGGGAAGGTTTGAGAGATGAAGATCTCTTACCCCTTTCTTGCCCATCACACGTTTTTATAGGACTCCATGCATACATACACACACCGCTCCCTACGGCACCCTATCCCATGAGGTAGCGGTGATACCTTAGTTTAAAAGACCGATTGCGTATGTTTTTCATGGAGGTTAGGGTAAGAATTAAGAAAGGAAGGACAAGAACCTAGAGGAAGAAACATCGTTTCTTCCCGATGGTACTAATCATTATTACCATAACACCTCATAGATCTTAATTAAGGCATAGAAAGCGGTGGGGAATATTGACTTTCCAAACTTAACCTAAACCTAACCCTGGCAAGATTTTAATCCTAGTCTAGATCAACCTTAGTTTTTAGATTTAATCAATCCGACAACAATCGGAATTAACTCGTTAGAACAAATTGAGAATACACAAAATCCCTGTAGACCGACCCGTACTCACCGGCTAGCTACCATGCGATGCCGTTCTTGATTGCGGTAATTAATTCTTTGATCGTAAAATCTCACATTCAATCAGAACTCGAAACATCATGAAACCCGTGCCCAATATCGACACGTAAATCCTTATATCACGGGCTCCGTCAGTCCGGATCGGCCCACGGGCTCCGTCAGTGCGGATCGGCCCATATCATCTCTCGACACCGGTCGGTATCCTCCGGATATCTGCCGAGCCCAAATACTATCACCGATGGGTAGTGCACCCCTGCCAGGCTCACCGTCTAACAATACGAGTCTTCTTGCACCAGGGTACCTCACCAGGTCCACCATGTACCCGCAGATGGTGCCTACCGCTCCTCGAATCGGGTTTCACATGCCACTCTCAGAACCGAGAAAACACATGGTGGACGCACTGAAATATCATATCAAGAGAAACCGGGTTTTTAATACAATACACACTTTCTTTTGAAATCACCACGGTTCTCAAATCCAGAAATCTCATGAAAAAAGCATATCTCAATGCGTATAATCATAAAGCATGATGTATGCGACATGTGATAGAAATGTAAGCATATCCGTATATCATGTAACATGGAACAGAAATATGCACATATCGAGGGAAAACCGCTCTTTTAGATGAATCCGGTTTTAAAATATAACCTGCGGTTCCCAAGTTCTCCAAAGTCCAATGCAACATCGTATAAAGGTGCATATGCAACAATAGCAAGTAAATTATGCAAGGAGTCATATCATGATGCAGCAATCTTACTGTGTAGTGACATGGCAATTATCTATGATGAAGTGTGTGAGCCAGCAAATCTGTGTAAGTGTAATATACGCATCATCGATAATGGTGTGGGTGTACTAGCACAGGTATATGCTATGCAACGAGAATAACATGAATGCAGCATAATGTAAATCATCAGCTAAAAGCTATAAGGTATACGTATCTACATGATCGAGTCGGTGAATCTATCAATCGGCATCCAGCCTCACAATATCACGTACGGTATAATCCATCGTACGACATCCTCTAGTCAAGGGTATGGATCAATCATCAAGTCAAACTCATCACGTACGGAAAATTATCGTACGGCGGCATTAAACCATTAGGGATCCTATCAACCTTTACGACAATGAGGGTATGGACCTAACGTCACGTACGACATATCACTCAAAATTCACAACATTAGATATATCTATGTACCTATGTCCCAAGTCACATTTATAACAATCTCGTATTAGGGGACCGGCAATGTATCAATCATCTCATTCGACTCGCATCCGTATACCAACATATCATCAAGTCATCATATCACATCGTATATTCTTTTCATCGCATTTTTATCTCACCTCAAGTCCAATTTACAAATACATTCTAACTTTACTATAATCATACGTATCTAATCTAACATACACACTCGATCCATACAATCGGTTTTTAAAAGATGCGAATCGTAGTTTTGAAATAAGGGTTACGGTGTTTTTAAGGAAAAGATATCGTTTGAAAATCTGTAATGTCTCCCAAGGTATCTGTTTAAAAGATGCATACGATTCTTCAGTTTGGAAATAGATATGGTTTGGATGACACATTTACGTCGGCTATATAATCCTATAGTATCCAAAACATCAATATCATCGACATCATCCTCGAATACCGTCATCACATATTAACCATATCATATCACTTCTAACTATCACTTTAGTCATATCCCTAGTTTCCTAATCTAGGTTTCTACGACTGTGTCCTATAGATCGGTTTCCATTAAATTGCTGGGGTGCTATACGCCATCCACCCGACTTCCCCCGTAGATATAGATCTACTCACCTGATCCTTGCTTTCCGAAGTCGATGACGCCACAATACGTCGCCATGATCTCCATGTGAAGGTACCTACAATAATACAAAATCGCAATCGCTTATTAAAATCGAATCCGGAAACCAAAATGGCACACGGATCGTCTATAGGTTAGAACCTATAGGCCACGCATGCAAAACCAACCAATTATTCCTTGTCGTTGATGTACGAACATCCAACAACCAAAAACAATACCAAATATCAAAACCTAGCATTCAAAATACGGAAAACATAACCAAAAACCACACCAAAGTGCTCCCAGAGTTTGACTGAGGCCAATTGGAGCAAAACTAGCAAGTAATAGGGTGTTGTATATGGAGTATATGGGCTACTGGACCAACCTGGACACCAAATGCCACCAAGTGGCCGGCCACATTGCTTGGAAATCCGGTGATCTCGGCCAGGGTAGCTCCGTTGGGGTTCGTATGGCCAGGGTGGTCTCCTAGTGCCCTAATTTGTTCCCTGGTATTGTTTGCTTTCTTCAAAAACTCCCCGGATCAACCCAGATTCCCTGTAGGCTCACAATTTAACAAAAAACTGACATGAATGAATTCCTAAATCCTTATTCTCTATTCTAGGTCCACCAATTTATCTCTAGGGTCTTGTACACCCTCACTAGTGATCACAAGTCTACAAGTCACCCAAACTCTCTCTAGAATTTTCTAACTTCACAAATCACCACTAAACCAATTCTAAACTAAAACTAGAATATAAAGGAACTTAAAACTATCTAAATGGTAGAAATTATACCTCATTTAGGTCACTCAAGAAAACCCTAGCTTCTCAATTTCATCAAAATCCCACTTTGCTTGGTCCAATGCGATGAGGGTGAGGAGGTGATCATTTTTTGTGAAAGGGGTATAGGGTTTTGAGGAGTATTTTGAGATGGGTCATGAGGGTAGATCTTGAAGATGAAGAAGGAGATTAAAAAATGGTGGGGGTAAATGAATGGGGCAGCACTCTCCCTCTTTCTCTCTTTCTCACTCTCATTCTCTCTCCTAGCATGCTCACCCCTCATCATTATGTCCCCTCTCTCTCCAATAATCTATTTCTTTTCTTTTCGTACCAAAGATAAAACCAACCATTACTAAAACAACACAAAGGAACAATGTAGCCAAATGAAACATGTCATGGTGCACTAACCATGAAAAACTGTAGAAATACGGATTTGGTTTAATCGCAATTAGCAGTGCACTAATCGGGTTTTTATCCAAACTGCATATAATAAATTTTAAAAATGCATATCCTTTAAACATGTTTTTAAATGAATAAATCATTTTAATTTCCATTTATTTCACAATTATTGGTATATATTTATACTCTTTTTCGAAAACCCCAATTTCGCAAATCGGGCAGTTTTCGGAAAAAAAATTATTTTAATATTATATTCCAAAAATAATATTTTATATTTTCTGAAATGTTACAATCTCCCCCCTTAAATAAATTCGGTCCCCGAATTTATATTTAAACCCCTAAAATCTAAAACATTTCAATAATCAGCTCAAATCAACGGGGCTCCGAAATCACGGAAGATATATAAATAAAACAGCGCATCGTGTGTGCCTGAAAATGAGTATAAACACAAAATCGAACTCCGTCAAGCGTCACGCAAATCATCGGATTTGCACGCATATCCTCCGAGTTATAATGGAGATACAGATCTCGAAGTCCACTACAGAAATCCAATGTACTCTAGTCAAATACTATAATACGTGTATAGTACGCATCCTTGAAAAACTCCAAAATCTGAATAAAATACATGCGAAATCTTTCTGAATTGCCGCGTGATGCGTAACTCACGGCATAAGTGACGGACGCTCATTTGTAAAATAATAAATATGGTTTCGTATATGTTTTTCTCAGATATACGTCCTGTCCATTTTAAAATATCCCAAAAAAGTTTTCCTTTATAAACGTTCATGTCGCTCACGGACACGTAGGAAATAGCGAGACTATAGTTCCTTTTGAAAACCTCTTGGTAAGCTTTTAATGCATGCAAAATACTCAGGTACCGTCCTCAGATCAGTCTTGTTCGGCTACTACATAATATAGTGACCCACATGAAAACAAGGTGCTCAAAAGCAAAATCAGCCTCAAAAGGCGTATCCAACAATCACGTGAGTCTGGTGTGCACGGAAATCAAATCCAAATACAAATGCCACAATATGCACAAAGCAAAACTAAGTGCAACGGTGTGCACGAAAGCATTTGTCCAGTGCAATGGGTGTGCACGACAACAACATTTAGTGCATCTATAGTGCACGAAAATCTCAACCCAATGCAACTAACATGCACGGATGAAAATCCCGATCGAGTGCATCCGGTGTGCACAAATCACATCTCATACGATGCACTCAACATGCGCGAAAATCCAAATCATGTGCATCCGTCCCGCACGAATGAAATCGCATCCAATATGCACGGATAAAACCTAAATCAAGGGCATCCAACATGCATGAGTAAAATCTCACTCAAGTGCATCCGATACGCACAAAATCCAAAATGGTGCATCCAGTACATGAAATACAAATACAGTGCATCCAGTGCACGAAATACAAATACAGTGCATCCAGTGCACGAAACACAAATCTATAACTCAATTGCGTATAAAAACAATACCGAGTATACCAAGGTGTATAAAATCAAAAACGTGTGCAACTACGTGCACAAAACACATATCAATGCACTGAAAGCACATATAAGCTATACCGAGTGCAAAATCAAATCGAGTGCGTACCACACGCACAAAATCAAATCAACTGTATGAAATCCACGAAATCATAAACATGTGCAACCAAGGCACAAAATCAATATCAAGTGCAATAGATATGCACAAATCATAAACCAACACAACGGTGTATTAAAACATATCTCAAGTGACATAACTATGCACAAAATGTAAATACCCAGTAGGTGTAGCCATGGTGCACGAGAACAATATCATGAAACTCAATCATTAAAACTCAAATCCAAGCGATATAAGCGTGATAGTCAGATCATAAACGAAAATCGCAATAAATGACATCGAGGTACACCTCCTACAATGTCGAAAAATATCGGTGCGCCAAAAACTGGCAGAGCAAGAACATCCGCCTGCGTCCTGCTCACGGTCTGGCATCCTCTGTCTCTGGGTCCTCATTCTTATTGTGGATTACCAATCTCGCAATCCATCGGCTCGTCGGCCCGGTCCGGTGTACCAACGGAAATGATTCTGCTCTGGTACTCCTCTGGTCATCTCTCGGCCAATTATCACGACCACTTGTAAAGCAGCACGTCACTAGCGTCGGCCTCTAGCTCTCTGAATACACGTATAAGATCTGATCCTTGGTGCAAATCTTATTGCAGCAGTGTCCTGGAAGGAACCTGCTCAGGGTTTCTTCCGATCTCACCAATGCCGAACTATACGGAGGCTGGTACTCTTGCAAAATCTTTTCTGGCTTTCTGGACATCTGCGTTCTCAGTGTTAGTTATATATATGCCCTAGAGGCCATTGTTGTACATATGATGTATATTATAATGCATGCTTGGATATATATAGAGAGGACTTTCTTGCTCGTCATGATAGTATGCTATTTGGTTTCACTTTATCTTAACATGTTGACTTATATTAGTTTACTGTCTTACTTTCACATGTTTATAAAGCACTTAGGATATGTACTCGAGTGCTGGGACGATGATGAGATCATACTAGTGGGGACAGAGTATTCAACGAGTACATCCTATAACCGTTCCTAATCGAGGGTGTATCGAGACAGGGCATCGATACACCAGAGTAGACTAGCTTATATGCATCTTGACTCATATGATGGGCGATGGATGATCCCATATCCATCGGTGTTCGACATCAAAGATTGTGTATGGGTGCTCAGTGGAGACTGGGTACACTAGACGGACTCGCCGAGAACTCCCAAATGGTATTATACCTCACGTCAGATGGCAGTTCTCTGGTGACACTGGTACAGGTTAGTCTGTAGACCCGAGATCGTCATAGAGTCTTGTGTGATTTCCACTGTGCTTTGATTTCCACCATACCACGTCCAAGAGGGCATGCAAAATGGTGGCTTTTGGGTACAGTCTCGAATCACATGGAGGCAATGAGCGATAGGACGGGTTTCGTCTCTCCCGGTATAGGGAGTTGATATAGTGCTGTGTTCGATTGGCTATAACTGGAAGTCCCTGACCAGGGTGGATATTGAGTACTACTGGTAAGTGTTGTCAGTAGTTTCTCGACCTGTTATGAGCCTCACATCGACACGACTTATCGGTTACTGGTGTCTGACGTATACCACCCCTAGACTGGATATGCAACATATTAGACGAAGATACCGGACTGTACGGTAGTGTTACTGATTGGATTCACAGGAGAATGTACAGGTTTTCTTGTTGATCTTCTGATCGCTCAATACCTGGGTGGCTGTTACGTTTAGCTGACCGCTTGCAGCTTGTGGGTGTTTGATATGATCATCACCTACTGCCGGTGTATTGACGATTTTTTAGAGTCCTACACAGAGGTTTCTTGACTCAGGCAAAACGGAGTAGGAGCACATATGTGATATGTGCGGGACCGAGGATAATACGATATGAGATACCGTATTCTATTCTCGCGATATTTGATATTGGCCGGGTATATGTGATATAGCCGGGTCATCGGATCAAGTGTTGATTCAATGAAATGATACAGTTTATATTAGTCGGTTATTTGAGAAATAACTGGATTGTCGTATCAAATGTTGATTCAATAATTTAATGTATCAATATATATGTGATATATTACATTACATTATCTAATATTGGCTCACTTTATTGATTCATTTTTTCAACGGATAATACATTGATATATATGCGATATATATTAATTGTATTATTTTCTTTTGTTATAAAAATATATTATATATGTGATATATAATATTGTAAAAAGTTATGATTACAAATACAACATGTTTAGTGGAGATTAAATATGGTTAGGGTTTGATTTAGGTTAGCTTATTCATGAAGCTTCTAGAAACTTTTCTTTTGTTTCTTGAAAGATATTATGTGTTGATATTTTGGAGATATTTTCCTAACCCAACCCACACCCTTTAACCCTAGTTAAATCTCTACAATGGTTAAGTCTTTCTTGACTTAACCATGGTTGCAATTGTAATGATATAATAAAACCATTATTCAACACAAAAGGATCGATGATTCATCTTCTACTTCCTTGAGCTCTTAAAAAGCTTTCTAGGTTTTTCTTTTGTGATGAATTAGTGTGAGATTAAGAAAATAAAAGAGAGCTAAAATCCTACTTCATCATCTTCATCTATTCTAGCCACTTAGATTAGGGTGTTCACTTATCTAATACTTGATTATACAAGTGAGAGCTTGAGTTAAAGAAACTTCAAGGTAGATCATCTCAGAAGAGGAAGACTTCAAGCAAGCATGGATCATTCGGGTTGTGGAGCTTCTCTTGAATCCGGGAGATCATGGATCGCGGTGAAGGGACTACTACTCGGAGCTTATGAAGCGAAGGAGCGGACTACAAAGGTAGTAATCCCTCTCTCTTAGTTGTAAAGATGTTTACTTGCATGTTTAACCCTAATTATCTAGCAAAGATCCTCGCTTTGGGTTGTTCGGCACGTCTAAAATTTGAATCGGGCATGGTTGATGCCTTATAGACCCTTGTGACAGTGCCTAGTAAATCTACAGTGGTATCAGAACCAAGCTAGAGCATTAGGCGACGTATATACGAAGTTAAAAGCCCGATCGAACGCCGGAACATCATTTTTTGACCCCTCTCTGGAAATCTTTTAAAAATTTGAATTTTTCGGTATTAAAAATACTCAGAAAATTCAGCAGGCAATTCTAAGGATTACTGTAAAATACGAGCCCCCAACTCCCTAATGTCGCCACAGAACCAGGGCAGGAACATGCTTCCCGCGGCGGTTCCACGGCCGTACTTGGGAGTTAGGGTCTTGTATTTGTAGGGTTTATCCATAGGTATTAGTATATATTTGTGGGAATTTTTAATCTTGCTCAAGTGTTGAGTTCTCTAGAGATCTTTTGTATTCGTTGATTCGATCGGAAAGTTTAATTTCGTTTTGTTTTCCGAATAATTTAGAACGTGTTAAAATGTTCGAACGGATATCAATAACTCACTTTTTCCCGACACGAAAAACTTTCAAATGTTGAATTTTTCTTGAGTTTAAAACTTTCGGAAAAACATGCAAGCATATCTGTGGACCCTCTAGAAGAACGTAACCTTAACTCGATTATGTGACCGTCAAAACTTCCACTGAACCCTAGGGTTTGTGGTAGTTTGGCGATGCCACATGTGAGGCGTTGGTTTGACCCTTCTACGGCTGGTTCATTGGGGCGGTGACATGTTCTGGGTTTTTTGAACTCTGCTCAAGTTTTGAGCTATTTAGGAAATATTAGGTATTTGATTATTCGATCGGAAAGTTTAATATTGTCTATTTATCTGGAATGTGATACAATATGTGGAATTCATATAGTTAGGCATGAAATGCGAAGTATGTGATATTTTGGATTTACGATGTCTAAAGTGATTGTGGATTCCAAATGTTGTAGTTTTACACTTTCTTTTCTGTGACCGTAAGTGTAGTATGTGGGGTATCGCCGGCTTCGTTGCTATACATCAACGACAATCGGGATATGCATACTCGCTTACGTTGATGATATGAAATATTATGTGTTGCTGTGATATGTTATATTGGATCGTCGTGTTCTGAATAGCCGGGGGTTTTATGTGAGATGGGGGTTTTTATTTTCATTCATGTAAAATTCATTTGTATGTAATATTCTTTTATTGGGGCACTTCCGGGATGAGGTTGATGTCACCATTGTATATTATTTGCTTTTCCGCATTAGGTAGACCCAAGGAGGGGAGCAAAAGTAACCGGGTTCTAGGGTACAGTGGGAGGCCATCTCGAGGAGTCGAGATCGGGTCTCCTAACCCTAGAATTGGCAGTGTTTCTTGCCGCTCTTGTAGGGGTCTAGAGATGTGGGTCTGACTATTCATCGCGACCGTGGAATCCGTATTTTATATAGGCTCGATGTAAAACACAGACTTTCTAATATATTCAATATTTCATATGTTATCTTCTGCTGCAATGTTCTGTGATGAGATCATATTACTGCCTGAGACGAATGCTTATACTAAATATATACATTTCTTCTGTGATGCTTAGGAAGCATTAATTGATGGGATTTTATAATTGAGATTAATAAAAGAAAAGAAACCTAAAAGATGTTGTAGAATCAAAACTTTATAAAAAAGGGTAGCTACAGTTTTGCTTTGCGCAGTGGTATATATGATATACGCTGCACCTTATTCGATGAGGAAAGAGCCGAGATCTCTTCACAAGGAGTGACCTCTTTAGTAGAACTGACAGATGCTACAAACTCACGGTTTAGTTTTTGATAGCTTAAATAGTTCTTGCTTTGCACCGTGGTATATATGATATATCCTGCACCTTATTCGATGGGGAAAGAGCTGAGATCCCTTCACCGGGAGTGACCTCTTTAGCGAAACTAGAAAAGACTCAAAAACACTCCTTTTCAAAATCACTTATTTCTACAACGATATCAAGTTCACTACGCAATAGGTTTTCTGAAAAACCTGTCGTAGCCCTCTGTCATTTCAGATAGATATTACTTAATATTCGCGCTATGTTTGTTGGCCTGCGTCAAGACGTAGTGTGCGGTAGCTAACTATTACTTATATGCAACATGAGATGTGATTGGATTAGGGTAGTCGTACGACTTTGTTGGCCTGCGTCAAGGGTCGTGCGGGTATGTTTAATTCAATCAAGAAATGTACGGGTTGAACTTGACTAGCGGGCTGTGGTTTGTTGGCCTGCGTCAAGGTCATAGGACGCTAGGGGTAAAAGTATTATCGGGAATTTCAAGTGTTGAAATTTGCAATGAGATTGCATACCTTCTATGAGATAGATGGATCCTGATACCCACTACGAGTAAGAGTTACTCCTGGGAGAATTTTACACAGGACAATGAGCCGATCAAGTAGGTGTCTAGAAAGGTGTTAACGGGGTTAAGTCTTTGGAAAAACGAGGTTTATTTTAATTAGGTCCGTGCGAAAGCACGGGAAACTTCCCTCAAAGTACCAACACTGATCTGGCTGAAAGGTTGACGAAATTGTAGGGTGTAATTAATCCCGGCTAATCTTACATTTTAGGTTTTGATGGAAGATTTGATAAAAACAATGGGAGACATCCTGATTAGATAAGATAATAACCAATCTAATCTTGCAAGAGCATACGCTAAAGTGTTTCCTTCTCTCTCTCTCGAGGTAGCGACCATGTCAGGACTTAATCAAGATAATAATATGGATGTATTGACCGAACCCTCCTTATTATACTGTGCAGGGGAACGTTGGTCCCGTTCTTTCTTATAAGTGTTGTAAAACCGAACAGGAAACAGGAGAATATCTGGATTCTCATGCCACCCAAACGAAGAACAAGCATGCTGATGCATCTTTTTCGGGTGTGTTAGTTATTGAGAACTGTTTCTCAGTTCACCCTACGTCTTGGGTAATAGATACCGGATCGGGATCCCACATATGTAAATTGTTACGTGGGCTACGTAAAGGTAGAGAACTTGGAAATGGTGATCATTCCGTACAAGTAGGGAATGGTACAAATATTGCTGCCAAAGCAGTTGGCGAATATCACCTTGTATTACCAAGTAGTAATTCATTGATTCTGAATGAGTGCTATTATATACCGAACATGATGTGCAACATTATATCAGTTTCTTTATTAAGTAAAGAAGGGCATAATTTTGTAATACAGGATAATGTTATGAACATCTTCCTAAATCAAAAGTTGATTGGATCAGGCTCGTTACATAATGGCATATTCATTCTCAATCAAAATACAGTCCTTAATATACAAAACACACACAAGAGGAAAAGTTCAGAAATGAACAAATCCTTCTTGTGGTTTTGTAGACTTGGTCATATCAATGCGACACAGCTAGCTAAGTTACATAAGGATGGATATTTGAATCCGTTCGAATTATCATCTTATGATACTTGCCATTCATGTCTCAATGGTAAAATGACCAAAACTCCGTTTAGTGGACACGGAGAAAGAGTTGAGGAACTCTTAGGACTGGTACATAGTGATATATGTGGTCCCATGTCTACACATGCCAGGAACGGTTCTTCTTACTTTATTATATTCACTGACGATCTCTCTAGATACGGACATGTGTTCCTGATGAAACACAAGTCTGAAGCTTTTGAGAAATTCAGAGAATATAAGAACGAAGTAGAGAACCAAATGGGCAAAAGTATTAAGATCCTTCGATCTGATCGAGGAGGAGAATACTTGAGCAATGAGTTCCTAGATTATCTAAAAGAGAATGATATTCTCTCTCAGCTTACTCCTACTTATACACCACAGCACAACGGTGTATCGGAGCGGAGGAATCGCACCCTATTAGATATGGTGCGCTCTATGTTGAGTAAAGCCGAGTTACCTATTTCCTTCTGGGGATATGCACTGGAGATAGCTGCAGACCTATTAAATATGGTTCCTACAAAATCTATGCCAACCACTCCATCTGAGATATGGAAAGGAAAGAGACCATATCTTAATTATGTTAGGATATGGGGTTGTCAGACATAAGTGAAAACACAAAATCCGGACAAGCTCGGGGCAAGGTCTATTCTGTGTAAGTTTATTGGATATCCCAAACATTCGCGGGGGTATATCTTCTACCACACCGAGGAACAAAAGGTGTTTGTTTCTCGGCACGCCACCTTTTTAGAAAAGAAATTTCTTGCAAAAGAGATTAGTTGCTCTGAGGTAGAATTGGAAGAAGTTCCAGCAACCCAAACTACGACAGAAGATTTAATGGAACCAGAGAATTCAGTAGTTTCCGATGAACCCCAGCCTCTCCGCCGATATAGTAGGGTTTCTCATCCACCTGAGAGATACTACGGTTTTCTCATTGATGATGGGAGCGAGGATTGCATCATGAAAGATGATGACCCGACTAGTTTCGAGCAGGCCATCACAAGTGGTGGCTCTGTGAAATAGCTGGATGCTATGCGATCAGAGATGGAATCCATGTACACCAACAAAGTATAGACTTTGGAAGTTTCTCCTGAAGGGGTAAAACCCATTGGGAGCAAGTGGATCTTTAAAAAGAAACTTGGTGTAGATGGAAAAGTTGAGACTTTCAAAGCTAGACTTGTTGCAAAGGGTTTTCGTCAATGACCAGGTGTGGATTATGACGAAACATTTTCTCCAGCGGCTATGCTTAAGTCCATCTGTATTTTACTTGCTATTGCTGCATACCATGACTATAAAATCTGGCAGATGGATGTTAAGACCGCCTTTCTAAATGGTGATTTAGAAGAGTGCGTGTACATGACTCAGCCAGAGGGCTTCATAGATAGTGGGAGCAGCGGAAAGGTGTGCAAGCTGCTTAAATCCATCTATGGATTAAAGTAGGCATCGCGGAGTTGGAACATCTGCTTTGATGTTGTGGTCAAAGAGTTTGACTTCATCAAAATCATAGATGAACCATGTATCTATAAGAAGGTTGCAGAGAGTAAGGTTGTCTTCCTCGTATTGTATGTCGATGACATACTCTTGATAGGAAATGATGTTCCTATCCTGCAATCGGTCAAGCTCTTCTTTTCACAAAGATTCTCAATGAAAGATCTAGGTGATGCCTCATGCATACTGGGAATTATGATCTATAGAGATAGATCTAAAGGGATACTGGGATTGTCCCAATCCAGGTACATTGACACCATACTAAAGAGGTTTAGTATGGAAGAATCCAAGCATGGGAACCTACCCACGATCTCTGGACTCACTCTCTCCAAAGAGATGTCTCCTAAGACTGATTTGGAGAGAGCTCGCATGCAAGGGATACCCTATGCTTCGGCAGTAGGCTCTATTATGTATTTGATGCTATGTACCAGACCCGATGTAGCATACTCACTAAGTGTAGTGAGTAGGAATCAAGCAGATCCTGGAGAGAGTCACTGGATAGTTGTGAAGAACATTCTCAAATACTTGAGAAGAACTAAAGAGATGTTCTTGGTGTATGGTAACAGAGAACTCCAGGTGGAGTCCTTTACCGATTCGAGCTTCTAAAGCGATAAGGACGACTCTAAGTCGCACTCGGGATTTGTCTTTACCCTCAATGGAGGGGCGGTGTGTTGGAAGAGTTCCAAACAGGATACCGTTGCAGACTCGACGATGGAGGCTGAATACATCGCTGCCAACTATGCTGCCAAAGAGGCTGTCTGGATAAAGAAGTTCATTACTGAACTTGGCGTGGTTCTGTCCATTGAGCATCCAATACCTTTGTATTGCGATAAAAATAGAGCTGTGGCTTTGTCTAAGGAACCCAGGTCCCATCAGAAGTCCAGATACATTTTGAGGCGGTATCACCTGATCAGGGAGATAGTTGATCGCCGGGAGATCGAGGTCAGGAGAGTTGATACGAAGTACAACACTGCGGATCCACTCACGAAGTCCATTCCCCAGACACAGTTTGAGAGATTATTCGGGATGCTAGGTATGAGATACTACAACAGCTGGCCTTAGTGCAAGTGGGAGATTGTTAGGTATATATATGTCCTAGAGGCCATTGTTATATATATGATGTATATTATAATGAATGCTTGGATATATATATATATAGAGGACTTTCTTGCTCGTCATGATAGTATGCTATTTGGTTTCACTTTATCTTAACATGTTGACTTATATTAGTTTACTGTCTCACTCTCACATGTTGATAAAGCCCTTAGGATATGTACTCGACTGCTGGGACTATGATGAGATAATACTAGTGGGGCCAGAGTAGTTGACGAGTACATCCTATAACTGTTTCTAGTCGAGGGTGTATCGAGACAGGGCATCGATACACCAGAGTAGACTAGCGTATACACATCTTGACCCATATGATGGGCGATGGATAATCCCATATCCATCGGTGTTTGACATCAAATATGGTGTACGGGTGCTCAGTGGAGACTGGGTACACTGGACGGACTCGCCGAGAACTCCCAGATGGTATTATACCTCACGTCAGATGGCAGTTCTCTGGTGACTCTGGTACAGGTTAGTCTGTAGACCCGAGATCGTCATAGTGTCTTGTGTGATTCCCACCGTGCTTTGATTTCCATCATACCACGTCCAAGAGGGCGTGCAAAACGGTGGCTTTTGGGTACAGTCCTGAATCACATGGAGGCAATGAGCGATAGGAGGGGTTTCGTCTCTCCCGGTATAGGGAGTTGATGTTGTGCTGTGTTCGATTGGCTATAACTGGAAGTCCTTGGCCAGGGCGGATATTGAGTACTATTGGTAAGTGTTGTCAGTATTTTCTCAATCTGTTATGAGCCTCACATCGACACGACTTATCGGTTACTGGGGTCTGACGTATACCACCCCTATACTGGATATGCGACATATTAGACGAAGAGACCGGACTGTACGGTAGTGTTACTGATTGGATTCACAGGAGAATGTACATGCTTGCTTGTTGATCTTCTGATCGCTCAATACCTAGGTGGCTGTTACCTTTAGCTGACCGCTTGCAGCTTGTGGGTGTTTGATATGATCATCACCTACTGCCGGTGTATTGACGATTCTTTAGAGTCCTACACAGAGGTTTCTTAACTCAGGTAAAACGGAGTAGGAGCACATATGTGATATGTGCGGGACCGAGGATAATACGATATGAGATACCATATTCTATTCTCGTGATATTTGATATCGGCTGGGTATATGTGATATAGCCGGGTCATCGGATCAAGTGTTGATTCGATGAAATGATACAGTTTATATTAGTTGGTTATTTGAGAAATAGCCGGATTGTCGTATCAAGTTTTGATTCGATAATTTAATGTATAAATATATATGTGATATATTACATTACAATATCTAATATTGGCTCACTTTATTGATTCATTTTCTCATCGGATAATACATTGATATATATGCGATATATATTAATTGTATTATTTTCTTTTGTTACAAAAATATATTATACATGTGATATATAATATTATAACAAGTTATGATTACAAATGCAACATGTTTAGTGGAGATTAAACATGGTTAGGGCTTGATTTGGGTTAGCTTATTCATGAAGCTTCTAGAAACTTTTCTTTTGTTTCTTGCAAGATATTATGTGTTGATATTTTGGAGATATTTTCCTAACCCAACCCACACCCTTTAACTCTAGTTAAATCTCTACAATGGTTAAGTCTTTCTAGATTTAACCATGGTTGCAATTGTAAAGATATAACAAAATCATTATTCATCACAAAAGGATTGATCATTCTTCTTCTACTTCCTTGAGCTCTTAAAAAGCTTTCTAGGTTTTTCTTTTGTGATGAATTAGTGTGAGATTAAGAAAATAAAAAAGAGCTAAAATCTTACTTCATCATCTTCATCTATTCTAGCCACTTAGATTAGGGTGTTCACTTGTCTAATACTTGATTATACAAGTGAGAGCTTGAGTTAAAGAAACTTCAAGGTAGATCATGTCAGAAGAGGAAGACTTCAAGCAAGCATGGATCATTCGGGTTGTGGACCTTCTCTTTAATCCGGGAGATCATGGATCGCGGTGAAGGGACTACTACTCGGAGCTTATGAAGCGAAGGAGCGGACTACAAAGGTTGTAATCCCTCTCTCTTAGTTGTAAAGATGTTTACTTGCATGTTTAACCCTAATTATCTAGCAAAGATCCTCGCTTTGGGTTGTTCGGCACGTCTAAAATTTGAATCGGGCATGGTTGATGCCTTATAGACCCTTGTGACAGTGCCTAGTAAACCTACAGTGGTATCAGAGCCAAGCTAGAGCATTAGGCGACGTGTATATGAAGTTAAAAGTCCGATCGAACGCCGGAACATCGTTTTTTGACCCCTCTCTGGAAATTTTTTAAAAATTTGATTTTTTCCGTATTAAAAATACTCAAAAAATTTAGCAGGCAATTCTAAGGATTACTGTAAAATATGAGCCCCCAACTCCCTAAAGTCGCCACGGAACCGCGGCAGGAATATGCTTCCCGCGGCGGTTCCGCGGCCGTACTTGGGAGTTAAGGTCTCATATTTGTAGGGTTAATCCGTAGGTATTAGTATATATTTCTGGGAATTTTTAATCTTGCTCAAGTGTTGAGTTCTCTGGAGATCTTGTGTATTCGTTGATTCGATCGGAAAGTTTAATTTCGTTTTGTTTTCCGGATAATTTAGAATGTGTTAAAATGTTCGAACGGATATCAATAACTCACTTTTTCCCGACACGAAAACCTTTCAAATGTTGAATTTTTCTTGAGTTCAAAACTTTCGGAAAAACATGCAAGCATATCTGTGGACCCTCTAGAAGAACGTAACCTTAACTCGATTATGTGACCGTCAAAACTTCCAATGAACCCTAGGGTTTGTGGTAGTTTGGCGATGCCACATGTGAGGCGTTGGTTTGACCCTTCTACGGTTGGTTCATTGGGGCGGTGACATGTTCTGGGTTTTTTGAACTCCGCTCAAGTGTTGAGCTATTTAGGAAATCTTGGATATTTGATTATTCGATCGAAAAGTTTAATATTGTCTATTTATCTGGAATGTGATACAATATGTGGAATTCATATAGTTATGCATGAAATACGAAGTATGTGATATTTCGGATTTACGATGTTTAAAGTGATTGTGGATTCTAAATGTTGTAGTTTTACACTTTCTTTTCTGTGAGCGTAAGCGTAGTATGTGGGGTATCGCCGTCTTCGTTGCTATACATCAACGACAATCAGGATACGCATACTTGCTTATGTTGATGATATGGGATATTATGTGTTGCTGTGATATGTTATATTGGATCGTCGTGTTCTGAATAGCCGGGGGTTTTATGTGAGATGGGGGTATTTATTTTCATTCATGTAAAATTCATTTGTATGTAATATTCTTTTATTGGGGCACTTCCGGGATGAGGTTGATGTCACCATTGTATATTATTTACTTTTCCGCATTAGGTAGACCCAAGGAGGGGAGCAAAAGTAACCGGGTTCTAGGGTACAGTGGGAGGCCATCTCGAGGAATCGAGACCGGGTCTCCTAACCCTAGAATTGGCAGTGTTGCTTTCCGCTCTCATAAGGGTCTAGGGATGTGGGTTTGGCTATTCATCGCGATCGTGGAATCCGTGTTTTATACAGGCTCGATGTAAAACACGGACATCCTAGTATATCCAATATTTCATATGTTATCTTCTGCTGCAATGTTCTGTGATGAGATCATATTATTGCCTGAGACGAATGCTTATACTAAATATATATGTTGATATATAAATATTACTGCTTTCGTTTCTTCTGTGATGCTTAGGAAGTATTAATTGATGGGATTTTATTAATGAGATTAATAATAGAAAAGAAACCTAAAAGATGTTGTAGAATCAAAACTTTATAAAAGAGGGTAGCTACAGTTTTGCTTTGCATAGCGGTATATATGATATACGCTGCACCTTATTCGATGAGGAAAGAGCCGAGATCCCTTCATCGGGAGTGACCTCTTTAGTAGAACTGATAGATGCTACAAACTCACGGTTTAATTTTTGACAGCTTAAATAGTTCTTGCTTTGCACCGCGGTATATATGATATACTCTGCACCTTATTCGATGGGGAAAGAGCCGAGATCCCTTCACCGGGAGTGACCTCTTTAGCGAAACTAGAAAAGCCTCAAAAGCACTCCTTTTCAAAATCACTTGTTTCTGCAACGATATCAAGTTCACTACGCAATAGGTTTTCTGAAAAACCTGTCGTAGCCCTCCGTCATTTCAGATAGATATTACTTAATATTCGTGCTATGTTTGTTGGCCTGCGTCAAGACGTAGTGTGCGGTAGCTAACTATTACTTATCTGCAACATGAGATGTGATTGGATTAGGGTAGTCGTACGACTTTATTGGTCTGCTTCAAGGGTCGTGCGGGTAGGTTTAATTCAATCAAGAAATGTACGGGTTAAACTTGACTAGCGGGCTGTGGTTTGTTGGCCTACGTCAAGGTTATGGGACGCTAGGGGTAAAAGTATTATCGGGAATTTCAAGTGTTGAAATTTGCAATGAGATTGCATACCTTCTATGAGATAGATGGATCCTGATACCCACTACGAGTAAGAGTTTCTCCTGGGAGAATTTTACACAGGACAATTAGCCGATCAAGTAGGTGTCTAGAAAGGTGTTAACGGGGTTAAGCCTTTGGGAAAACGATATTTATTTTAATTAGGTTCGTGCTAAAGCACGGGAAACTTCCCTCAAAGTACCAACACTGATCTGGCTGAAAGGTTGACGAAATTGTAGGGTGTAATTAATCCCGGCTAATCTTACCTTTTAGGTTTTGAAGGAAGATTTGATAAAAACAGTGGGAGACATCCTGATTAGATAAGATAATAACCAATCTAATCTTGCAAGAGCATACGCAAAAGTGTTTCCTTCTCTCTCTCTCGAGGTAGCGACCATGTCAGGACTTAATCTACATAATAATATGGATGTATTGACTGAACCTTCTTATTATACTGTGCAGGGGAACGTTGGTCCTGTTCTTTCTTATAAGTGTTGTAAGACCGAACAGGAAACATGAGAATATCTGGATTCTCATGCCGCCCAAACGAAGAACAAGCATGCAGATGCATTTTCTTCGAGTGTGTTAGTTATTGAGAACTGCATCTCAATTCACCTACATCCTGGGTAATAGATACCGGATCGGGATCCCATATATGTAAATTGTTACGTGGGCTACGTAAAGGTAGAGAACTGGGAAAGGGTGATCATTCCGTACAAGTAGGGAATGGTTCAAATATTGCAGCCAAAGAAGTTGGCGAATATCACCTTGTATTACCAAGTAGTAATACATTGATTCTGAATGGGTGCTATTATATACCGAACATGATGTGCAACATTATATCAGTTTCTTTATTAAGTAAAGAAGGGCATAATTTTGTAATACAGGATAATGTTATGAACATCTTCCTAAATCAAAAGTTGATTGGATCAGACTCGTTATATAATGACATATTCATTCTCAACCAAAATACAGTCCTTAATATACAAAACACACACAAGAAAGTTCAGAAATGAACGAATCCTTCTTGTGGCATTGTAGACTTGGTCATATCAATGCGACACAGCTAGTTAAGTTACATAAGGATGGATATTTGAATCCGTTCGAATTATCATCTTATAATACTTGCCATTCATGTCTCAAAGGTAAAATGACCAAAACTCCGTTTAGTGAACACGGAGAAAGAGTTGAGGAACTCTTAGGACTGGTACATAGTGATGTATACGGTCCCATGTCTACACATGCCAGGAACGGTTCTTCCTACTTTATTACATTCACTGACGATCTCTCTAAATACGGACATGTGTTCCTGATGAAACACAAGTCTGAAACTTTTGAGAAATTCAGAGAATATAAGAACGAAGTAGAGAACCAAACGGGAAAAAGTATTAAGATCCTTCGATCTGATCTAGGAGGAGAATACTTGAGCAATGAGTTCCTAGATTATCTAAAAGAGAATGGGATTCTCTCTCAGCTTACTCCTCCTTATACACCACAGCACAACGGTGTATCGGAGCGGAGGAATCGCACCCTATTAGATATGGTACGCTCTATGTTGAGTACAACTGAGTTACCTATTTCCTTCTGGGGATATGCACTGGAGACAGGTGCAGACCTATTGAATATGGTTCCTACCAAATCTGTGCTAACCACTCCATATGAGATATGGAAAGGAAAGAGACCATATCTTAATTATGTTATAATATGGGGTTGCCCGACATATGTAAAAACACAAAATTCGGACAAGCTCGGGGTAAGGTCTATTCTATGTAAGTTTATTGGTTATCCCAAACATTCGCGAGGGTATATCTTCTACTACACCGGGGAACAAAAGGTGTTTGTTTCTCGGCACGCCACCTTTTTAGAAAAAAAATTTCTTGCAAAAGAGATTAGTGGCTCTGAGGTAGAACTGGAAGAAGTTCCTGCAACATAAACTACGACTGAAGATTTAATGGAACCCGAGGATTCAGTAGTTCCCGACAAACCCCAGCCTCTCCACCGATTTAGTAGGGTTTTTCATCCATCTGAGAGATACTACGGTTTTCTCATTGATGGTGGGAGCGAGGATTGCATCATGAAAGATGATGACCTGACTAGTTTTGAACAGGCCATCACAAGTGGTGACTCTATGAAATGGCTGGATGCTATGCGATCTGAGATGGAATCCATGTACACCAACAAAGTATAGACTTTGGAAGTTGCTCCTGAAGGGGTAAAACCCATTGGGAGCAAGTGAATCTTTAAAAAGAAACTTGGTGTAGATGGAAAAGTTGAGACTTTCAAAGCTAGACTTGTTGTAAAGGGTTTTCGTCAACGACTAGTTTTGGATTATGACGAAACATTTTCTCCAGCGGCTATGTTTAAGTCCATCCGGATCTTACTTTCCATTCCAGCATACCATGACTACGAAATCTGGCAGATGGATATTAAGACCGCCTTTCTAAATGGTGATTTAGAAGAGTGTGTGTACATGACTCAGCCAGAGGGCTTCATAGATAGTGGGAGCAGCGGAAAGGTGTGCAAGCTGCTTAAATCCATCTATGGATTAAAGCAGGCGTCGCGGAGTTGGAACATCTGCTTTGATGTTGTGGTCAAAGAGTTTGACTTCATCAAAAACGTAGATGAACAATGTATCTATAAGAAGGTTGCAAAGAGTAAAGTTGTCTTCCTCGGTGGTTGACATCAAAGATGGTGTACGGGTGCTCAGTGGAGACTGGGTACACTGGACGGACTCGACGAGAACTCCCGGATGGTATTATACCTCATGTCAGATGGCAGTTCTCTGGTGACACTGGTACAGGTTAGTCTGTAGACCCGAGATCGTCACAGAGTCTTGTGTGATTCCCACCGTTCTTTGATTTCCATCATACCACGTCCAAGAGGGCGTGCAAAACGGTGGCTTTTGGGTACAATCCCGAATCACATGGAGGCAATGAGCGATAGGAGTGGTTTCGTCTCTCCCGGTATAGAGAGTTGATGTTGTGTTGTGTTCGATTGGCTATAACTGAAAGTCCCTGACTAGGGCGGATATTGAGTACTACTTGTAAGTGTTGTCAATAGTTTCTCAACCTGTTATGAGCCTCACATCGACACGACTTATCGGTTACTGGGGTCTGACGTATACCACCCCTAGACTGGATATGCGATATATTAGACGAAGAGACCGGACTGTACGGTAGTGTTACTGATTGGATTCACAGGAGAATGTACATGCTTCCTTGTTGATCTTCTGATTGCTCAATACCTGGGTGGCTATTATGTTTAGCTGACCGCTTGCAGCTTGTGGGTGTTTGATATGATCATCACCTACTGCCGGTGTATTGATGATTCTTTAGAGTCCTACACAGAGGTTTCTTGACTCAGGCAAAACGGAGTAGGAGCATATATGTGATACATGTGGGACCGAGGATAATATGATATGAGATACCGTATTCTATTCTCGCGATATTTGATATCGGCCGGGTATATGTGATATAGCCGGGTCATCGGATCAAGTGTTGATTCGATGAAATGATATAGTTTATATTAGTCGGTTATTTGAGGAATAGCCGGATTGTCGGATCAAGTGTTTGTTCGATAATTTAATGTATAAATATATATGTGATATATTACATTACATTATCTAATATTGGCTCGCTTTATTGATTCATTTTCTCACCGGATAATATATTGATATATATGTGATATATATGAATTGTATTATTTTCTTTTGTTACAAAAATATATTATATATGTGATATATAACGTTGTATCAAGTTATGATTACAAATGCAACATGTTTAGTGGAGATTAAACATGGTTAGGGTTTGATTTGGGTTAGCTTATTCATGAAGTTTCTAGAAGCTTTTCTTTTGTTTCTTGCAAGATATTATGTGTTGATATTTTGGAGATATTTTCCTAACCCAACCCACACCCTTTAACCCTAGTTAATCTCTACAATGGTTAAGTCTTTCTTGACTTAACCATGGCTGCAATTGTAATGATATAACAAAATCATTATTCGTCACAAAAGGATTGATCATTCTTCTTCTACTTTCTTGAGCTCTTAAAAAGCTCTCTAGGTTTTTCTTTTGCGATGAATTAGTGTGAGATTAAGAAAATAAAAGAGAGCTAAAATCCTACTTCATCATCCTCATCTATTCTAGCCACTTAGATTAGGGTGTTCACTTGTCTAATACTTGATTATACAAGTGAGAGCTTGAGTTAAAGAAACTTCAAGGTAGATCATCTTAGAAGAGGAAGACTTCAAGCAAGCATGGATCATTCGGGTTGTGGAGCTTCTCTTGAGTCCGAGAGATCATGGATCGCCGCGAAGGGACTACTACTCGGTGCTTATGAAGCGAAGGAGCGGACTACAAAGGTTGTAATCCCTCTCTCTTAGTTGTAAAGATATTTACTTGCATGTTTAACCCTAATTATCTAGCAAAGATCCTCGCTTTGGGTTGTTCGGCACGTCTAAAATTTGAATCGGGCATGGTTGATGCCTTATAGACCCTTGTGACAGTGCCTAGTAACCCTACACTCAGCACAACATTTCCTCGGGAACTGGTCGTACCTCATGCCTCTGTGTACATATCAGATCTCTAATCTCGACAGGGAGTAACAATAGCTCATCAACATCTCGCACGAAGTTCTTGTTCCACTCGTCTGTATCATCTTCCACTTTGATGTCACGTCATGCTATCTGCGCACTGCAACTGTTCTCGGCCACGGTCAATCTGGAGTCTCTCATATGGACTCGAAGTTAAGAACTCAGTTTCTTCATCACCCTATAGAAGATATCTAGCCGAACACGTCCTCGGGAACTCGTCCCAACCATCGGAGGAATACTCAATACTCGTCCGTTCTTGATCAACTCACAACGCATCTGGGTGAGGTCCTCTATCCTAATCTGGTAAGCTTGCCGATCTCTTATCACATGATATTCAGACGACGTCAAACTATTCGACCGATTCGTCAAAGTCCCATAATTCCCCGAAAGCTCGGCACCTGAGCACGGTTTAATAATATCCCGCACGTGCCACAGTACCTATGGACCAACTATAGAAGGGCAAACCCAAGCCTCACTGATGGCACCGCTAAACTGCCGCAAACCATAAGGTTCAAAAGCGGTTCCATGGTCATCATGTCGAGTTAGGGTTTCATTCTTCTAGAGGGTCCACAGAATTACTTGCATGTTCCTCGGAATAATTTAAACTTGGAAAAATGGGTTTTCTGACATTCGTTCGAACTTTTTAACTTCGTCTAGGAAACATGTGAATACCCTCCGCCTCTCAATTCGGGGTAGACAAGCTATCATCTGTCGCATCTCTGCCTGGAAGCTCCAGCGATCTCAGCTCGTAAGCTCTGGAAGCGACATCTCATCAATCTTAGCAACAGCTGGGTCATCTGTCCACACGGTAGACGACATCACAATCTCTGAGGTATGCTGTACATCAACAATCTTCTCACAACAGGTAGCCTCTATCAATGGCCCGATCATCCGGTGCAAAATCAAACACTCGCCTCAACAAGAGGTCACAACACAATACTACATCGAGACGTTCTCATGTCACCAGAAAACATAATGGTCAGTCCTCGTCCACGATGAGCTCGCCCTGACCGCAACACTAGCAGCAGCTCAACCTGCGCTCAAACCATGGTGACATGAACCTTAAGCATATCTCGATGAAAATAGATCAAGGGCATGAAAGGAAGCGACAAATCTAGAATGGATACATGGTCATAAGAAGAAACAACATCAATAAGAGTATGATCATGGAAATGAATAGAATCAAAGATCTCAAATGGATGTATAACCATGGGTACGAAGAGAATCACAGATCTCAAAATATGTACATCCTAAGGTTTCTTAAGTGGAGTATCATATCGTAAATATGCCACGGAACATATGTACGGTACGTCACTCTACTCAAGCTACCTACTACATCAATCAGGGTCAGCCTATGAAATGAAAGTTTGGGTCTAATACCTCCCTCCCCGGTTCAAATCTAAGTTCCGTAAGGTCAAGCCTAGGTTTCGAAATAATTACACTACAGACTCCACATAGTCAAACCTAAACTCGAACAAAGGTTAAACCTAGCGCTCTGATACCAACTTTGTCACGACCTAAAATTAGCTCGTGACCGGCACTTAAATTACGCAACGTCTAAAGGCGTAACGTAATTCAAGTAAGCCGAAACCCAGAAATCTAAACCCTTTTAAAAAAATAAAAGAGGTGAATGTTGGGGTAAAAATTTACACCCCGGTTGACCAAGTCAAAATCAAAGTCAACCCCAAGCCAAATGGGCCCAAGCCCAGATCCAGTGGGCCCATGCCCGGGTCGAGCCAGAACATGAAGCGGCCGGCCTCCCCCCATGCCAAGATAAAAATTTTGTAATAAATAATTTTGTTGTATTTCTTTTATTTTATTTTCAGATAAATGTAAGAAAAATAGGCATAAAGCCAAATTTTGTAAAGCCCATGGCTTATGTGCAAAAAGAAATAGCAAATGAGCCATGGGATAGGCAAAATGCCATTTTGTGAAGCCCAAGGGGCTATGTGTAAAATGTATGGCCTATAAAGGCAAGGATAATGAAATATCCCAACAACTTTTTCTCTCTCTAAAAAAGTTTCCAGATCTGAGATCTTTTCTTCTTCTTCAAGGTTCCAAAACCTTCTTCTTTCTCTTAAATTAAATCAAGAGTTTTAATCTTCTTTTTATAAAACAAATTAGTTTTTCACCACAAAACCCATAAAGGGGAATTTGGATCTGTCATCAGATCTCAAAAAGGAGAGATTTTGAGATTTCACATCTCTTGATCTTCAAGATCCAGCAAGCAACATGAGGAAGAAGAAGAACCCCTTCCATTAACCCCAAAACACATTCAGGAATCCAACTCCTCTCTAATTTCTCTTTTGAGAAATCTTTTTTTTAGGCTAAAAGCCTCATATCCTCGCCGGCGCGCTAGCGCTCGAGCGGAAACCACCTACGTGCCGACACGTGGCGCATTTGCGCTCCAGCGCACTGCGCGCGAGCGCAAAGCGCCAACGTGCCGACACGTGGCGCGCGCGCTTGCGCTCCAGCGCACAGCGCTCATGCGCAAAGCGCCGACGTGCCGACACGTGGCGCTTGCGCTCTGTGCCGCACGAAAGCAGCGGGGCAAATCCAGAAAAGAAGCGCCAGCACCATTCAAGAACCTGGTTAGGCCAGCCGCCTTCAATCGATTACCAGCTACCGAAGCAAGGGGGTCAAGACAGCGATCCGTGAAATCAGCTTCCAGTGATAGAAAGACGGCCGGATACATCATCCATACGGTCTATATAGCGGGCGGACGCCCCAGTGACAACCTTCGTAGTAAAAGCAAGGATGGGGCTACCACATCCCAAGCCCAATCTAGCCTGAATGTGGTCGCCGCCGCTCAAGAACAGCCATCCCCGCTGGATGAAGAAAACCCTCTCGATGAGGATGATAGGCAGAAAGACCCCTCGGTCCATGCAGAGTCAAGCTCGGACAGCGGGGAGGAGCCGACTTTCCGCCCTAGGACTGCGGAACAAGAGCTGCTTCAAGAGCTTCGAAAACAGCTCAGGAGCAAAGATAAAGAGATGGCCAAGCTCTACTCGAAGATTGACGACTTAACGAACGTGGTGATGCAGCTTACGGCTCAAATTGCTCGAGCACCTCCTAATCAAGCACAAGATGCTACTAATCAGCCGGGTGATGACAATCCGAGGCAACCAATGCCTGTTCCTTCGGGACCAAGACTGGTCGAGCCACATGAGAGCCGTCCACACTCCGCTTCCGGGGACGCCTTGGCCCCAGATAGCACTATCCTGCTAACACAGGATCGGATAATGGATTTGGTCACCAGCAAGGTTAAAACATTGGTGGCTGAAGCCGAAGCTCAAAAAGAAATCGGCAGTAGTGGGCGGCCATATCCCGCGCAGTACGATCTGATTGAGTTCCCAAGCGGCTACGTCATTCCTAAGTTCGGAAGATTTGATGGAACGGGGAATGCAAATCAGCACGTTGCCCACTTCAAAGCATCGTGCGGAAATACAGGGGGCAATGACGCGCTCCTTCTTCGTCAGTTTGTCAACAGCCTGACCGGTGTTGCTTTCGACTGGTACGCGAGCATACCAGATGGGTCCGTCATTACCTTTGCCCAAATGGAGTCTCTGTTCCGGCAAAGGTTCATGAGCGTCAGTGATAAAATCTCCATTGCCGACCTTGTGAGGACCAAGCCGGGGAAGAATGAAAGCAACACTGACTTTATCGCTCGATGGCGTAATCTCACGGTCAAGTGCGAACCGCCGCTGGAGCAGGACCAGTCCGTTAGCCTTCTCATTGGGAACCTCAGCAATTGGATGGTCCCATTCTTGTGTACAGCGGGCCTCAAGACATTTCAGGAGCTAACCAAGAAAGTGCAGATGCTGGAACGCTCGAAGCAAGAGTCCCCGCCGGACTCTCAGAGAGACAAAACCTGGAAAAGCAAGCGGGACGACAACCGTAGAAGTGGGAGTTCCAGCAGTACCAATGTCTTCAATGCGTCCGAAAATGAAGAAAAGCGAAGGGCGGGCGAATCCAAAACCAACCGGTCTCGAAAGCCATTGCTGGGAGGAGATGGGCCTTCCCTAGAGGAGAAGAAGAACAAGGTTTACTCTTTCAGAAGGGACAAGGTCCGTAAGATATTTAAAGATGCCTTGAACAACGGCCTACAATTGCCGGAGTCGAAAAGACCCCAAGAAGCAAAAATGACCGACAATCCTCTGTATTGCCCGTACCACCGAGTAGTGAGCCATGCGATCGAGGATTGCTATATCTTCAAAGACTGGGTCGAGAAGCAGTACAGGGCTGGAGAGATCGAGCTGTCCAAAAGCGTGTTGGTGAACAATCAAGTTGCAACCGCCAACTTTATACAGACAAAAATTGAAGCCTTCTGGGAGCAAACAGCCGAACCCGCTACCCTGAGAAATGAGGCCGACTCGCCGCAGCCTCCATGGAGTACGCACATATCTAATAAGACGAAGAAGATGATAAAGCTACTTCAGAAAGAACCCAGGATGGAATGGGAAGGGCAGAAGAAGCCTACCAGTCCAGCTGCCAATGCGGCTCCATTAGGCTCAAAATCGAAGAAGCTGAAGAAGAAGAAAAGTGCAGCTCGGCGCGAAAAAGAGTCTGCAGGGAGATCGACCATTCAAAAATATATCGATTCCCTCGAAGAATATGAACAAAAGGAAAGAACATTGATTCAATTGAAGGAGTTCTTCCCTGTACAAGCGGCTGATATTCTGGAGGAGTTAGAAGAAGACTCCAATGAAGAGATCCCAGTAGTGACCTGCTATGCCATCCATCTTGGCAGCGACTCCGAGGATGAGCTCTGTTTTCCTGAAGAGGACGAGGAGCTCGCCACAACGGCCAATCAAATCCATCTCAGAAGTGGCAGGGCTCTACCGCCAAATCAGGGCAACGCCCCAAAAGGGAAGGAAAAACAAGTAGCTAATGAAGAAGATGGCAGAGAACCGGCTGATGAAAACACAAGTCCTTCCTCGGTGGACTATAATGTCTTGGGACATCTCCGGAAGCTTCCGTCTCTCCTGAGCATCTATGACGCCTTGGTCCTATCTAAGGAGCTTAGAGATGTTCTCATTCACGCTCTACAAAACCCCGAGCGGTATCAGGCTCACTTTGCGGAAATTAATATGAAAGAAGCCCAGCACGCTTTGCATGCCGCCGCAGTCACATTTAAGGATGAAGACTTGCTATTGGGAACGGCTGAGCATAATCGGCCGCTTTACGTGACCGGGTACAGCGACGGAGATCGGATTAATCGCGTATTGATTGATCCGGGGTCTTCAGTGAACTTCATGAACTTGTGAACGCTGAAGAGTTTGTCATTGGACGTTCGACACCTGTCAAGGGAAAGGATTGTCATTCAAGGCTTCAACCAAAATTGCCAGCAAGTTCTGGGGTCCATAGCTCTGCCAATCAAATTCGGGGATCTGCAAACTGAAGCTAAGATATACGTGATCGACGCTGACACGTCTTATAAGATTCTCTTGGGGAGGCCATGGCTCCACGATTATGGCATCATTCCGTCAACTCTCCATCAATGCATGAAATATACTAAAAATGGCGAAGAAAGACGCATTGACGGAGACATCCAACCGTTCGGTGTGCATGAAGTCCGCTATGAAGATTCTCGGTACTTTATGAATCACCAAAATGCTAAGCCACAACTGACTGAGGATAGACCGGCCCCAAGGCTCAAAAGCAAATCTGCGCCGGCTATCACTTTCAAAAGCAAAAACGCCCAAGTACGTCCGCATTTCGGTAGCGACACTGATGAGTCCGACGCTGGAAGCCCGTCCTTCCGTAAAACTCGCCCACGTTTCGGCAGCGATACGGACGAATCTGTTACTGAAGGCCCATCTAGCAGCAAAGTCCGCCCTCATCTTGGTAGCGACACTGAAGAGTCGGAGGAAGAGGACCTGCCGTGCAACAGCGATGCAGATTGGACCCCTATGCAGCAAGCGAAACTACGAGAGACCTTCGAAGTCGCAGAAGGGTCCCTGGCCATCACAAGGGTGCCGGAACGGATGTGCAAAGAGCTCGACGCATTGTCAGTCTTAACCGTGGGCAGCTGAAAACTTTCTACGTGCCCGGGAGGAAAAATGGACAGAAGGGCATCCTGTTTTATGGGTCAAACCCCGTTGCGCACCCGGACGATTTGTCTGTCGCGTGCCTTCCATATGAGAGAGGCATAAGAGCCGTCCTCAATCCCAGATACTATGCGCCCGAGATGCGGGAATACTTTAAGAAGTGCGGATGCCGGTTATATCAAACGGAGTCCGAAGCAAAGTTTTACGAAGGGCTATGGCATCCGCCCCAGGTCCGAGCACTCATCGATGGAAGAATTCCAGATAGACGGGGCATAGGCTACATTCAAACTAATTCCAAAGCGTGCTACATGATCCATGTTGGTGAGACCAGCGAAAGAACAAATGAGGATGACGAGATAGCCGAGCCAGAAGAAGCTCCTCAAGAGCTCGAAGATGGCGGACAAGCAACCTTTGATGAGCTAACCGAGATTGACTTAGGAACGCCCGATAATCCAAGGCCGACCTACATCAGCTTACTCTTGTCGGAGGAAATGAAAGCGCAGATAATTGCCCTGCTGCATGAGTTCGTCGACTGCTTCGCATGGACATACAAAGAAATGCCTGGCCTTTCCCCTAAAGTGGCCGTACATAAGTTGGCTATATCTCCTGATGCTAAGCCAGTCAAACAAGCTCCTCGAAGAATGAGAAGGGAACTAGAAGAAAAGGTCATCGAGGAAACTAAGAAGCTCATCGATGCCGGCTTCATCAGGGAAGAGAAATATGCGGACTGGATCGCATGCATAGTCCTAGTGAAGAAGAAAAATGGGCAGATCCGAGTTTGTGTCGATTTCAGGGACCTCAACAAGGCATGTCCTAAAGACGACTTCCCGCTACCGGTCATGAAAATGATGGTCGATGACACCTCAAATTACGAGCTGTTCACCTTTATGGACGGCTCGTTTGGATACAATCAGATCAAGATGTCGCCTGAGGATGAGAAGCACACAGCATTTCGAACCCCGATCGGAATATATTGCTACAAGGTGATGCCGTTTGGACTGAAGAACGCAGGTGCTGCATATCAAAGGGCAATGACTAATATCTTTGATGACCTAATCCATAAAGTCGTCGAATGCTATGTTGATGATCTGGTCGTCAAGACTAAAGCCAAGGCCAATCATATCCAAGATCTCAAGACCGTTCTCACCAGACTGAGGGAATACGATCTGAAGATGAATCCTCTGAAGTGCGCTTTTGGCGTGTCATCAGGAAAATTCCTGGGCTTCATAGTCTGACATCGAGGAATCGAAGTTGATCCGTCGAAGATAAAGGCCATCATGGAGATGCCCCCTCCGAAGAGTTTGACGCAGCTAAGATCTTTTCAAGGCAAGCTAGCTTATATACGGAGGTTTATCTCAAATTTATCGGGGAGATGTAGGCCCTTCTCAAAGCTCATGAAGAAAGGAGCTCCTTTTATCTGGGATGCCGAATGTCAAGCAGCGTTCGAAAGCATCAAACAATACTTGTTGCACCCTCCAGTGCTGGCCGCTCCTATTCCAAATAAACCGCTGATTCTCTACACTGCCGCGCTAGATGAGTCACTCGGTGCGCTCCTTGCCCAGAATAACGAGGAGGGAAAGGAAAACGCCCTCTACTACCTTAGTCGAACTCTAGTCGGGGTGGAACACAACTATTCCCCAATCGAAAAGCAATGCCTGGCTCTGATATTCGCTGTGAAGAAGCTGAGGCACTATCTGCTGGCTCATCGGGTTATGCTGATCTCCAAGGTCGACCCGCTCAAACACTTAATGACCAAAGCAAGCCTAGCCGGCAGAATGGCAAGATGGGCTATCATGCTACTTGAGTTTGACATAGTTTATACTCCTCAGAAAGCAGTAAAAGGGCAAGCTCTTGCAGACTTTCTCGCTGCTCATCCCATACCAGAAGGGTCGCCGCTAAATTGTGAGCTACCCGATGAACAAGTTCTGCACCTCGAGGAAGATGGGCCATGTTGGGATCTCTACTTCGATGGAGCCTCATCAATAAAGACCTCCAGTAAATCAAGCGCCCCGGAGATAAAGGCAGGGATAGGATTGGTGTTCATCACGCCATCAATGGGAACCCTACGGCGCTCTTTTGCTCTCACCGAGCCTCGCACAAACAATGAGGCCGAGTATGAAGCTCTGATAGCTGGTTTGGAGCTCGCCATAGAAATGGAAATCCTTCGGCTACGGGTTTACGGTGACTCCCAGCTTGTCGTCAACCAAGTAAGCGGCAACTATAAGATATACAAACCCGAGTTAGCTCGGTACAGAAGCCGGGTGGTGGAACTCATGAAACGGTTCACTCACATTGAACTGACAAGAGTCCCTAGAGCATTGAACGGAAAGGCCGACATACTCGCTCGCCTAGCCAAGGAGCTGGCTGATCCTGACATGGACGAAATTCTGATCACAGTCAGGAGCCGACAAATTCTACCCCCAGTCTCTCTACGAGAAGAGGAAAGCGCGGAACAGGAGAGCAGTCCTGCCGAAGAAGCTTCGATCATCCAAAACGAGCCCGATTGGAGAGAACCCTTCATAGAGTACCTCCGATACGACAAGCTGCCCGAAGAAAGATCTGCGAGGATTCAGCTGAAGAAAAGAGCTCTCCGATACGTGTTTGTAAATGACACGTTATTCGGCAGGTCATATGACCAACTCTGGCTCAGGTGTCTGTCACTGGCCGAAGCCCAAAAGGTCATGAAAGATGTTCACTCGGGCATTTGCGGTGCTCACCAATCTGGCCCCAAGATGCGACTTCAAATCAAACGGCTTGGGTATTATTGGCCCACTATGATACGGGATTGCGGAGAGCATGCAAAGAAGTGTCAGATCTGCCAAATCCATGGTGATTTCATTCACAAGCATCCCAATCCGTTGCATCCTACGGTGGCGTCGTGGCCCTTCGAAGTCTGGGGCACCGACATTGTTGGCCCAATCGACCCTCCGTCATCCAAAGGCCACCGGTTCATACTGGCCGCGACAGACTACTTCTCCAGATGGGCTAAAGCTGTCCCATTGAAAGAAGTCAAGACAAAAGATATTCTGACATTCTTCCAGCATAATATTCTATACCGCTTCGGTACACCAAGAAGAATCATTTCTGACAACGGGCCTTCTTTCAAGAGCTTCAATGTCTCAAGGTTCGCTACTCAGCACAAGATAGACTGGAGATATTCCTCCATCTATAATCCAAGAGCCAACGGGCAAGCCGAAGCTTTCAATAAGACTCTATGCAAGCTCCTGAGGAAAAATGCTTCAGCCAACAAGAGAGACTGGAATCTCAAGCTTCACGAGGCATTGTGGGCATATCGTACCACGCACCGTACTCCAACTCAGTCCACTCCATACTCATTGCTCTTCGGAGTGGAGGCGGTCCTCCCCCTCAAATTCGAAGTTCCAAGCTTAAGAATGGCTGTTCAGCACGAGTTGACGGAGGAGGAAAACGTGCTCCTTCGACTTGAAGAGCTCGATGCCCTCGAAGAAAAGAGGCTCGCGGTACAGCAAAATCTGGAGCTATACCGAGCCCAAATGTCACGGGCCTATGACAAGATAACCCGTCTCCGCGCTTTCAAGAAAGGCGAATTGGTGTTGGTCCTCAAAAGACCGATCATCCCCAATTGACACGCCAAGGGAAAATTTGAGCCAAACTGGGAAGGACCATACGTCATCGAGAAAGTATTCGACGGAGGGTCCTCCCAACTAATAAGTGCCGAGGGAGAAAGGCCCATACCACCCATCAACGGCCGATATCTTAAGAAATATTACACGTGAATGCTCTAAGTCGCAGGTGAATTGTGCACATCAGCCCTACGGTCTGGATTATACATCCTGCAAAACCGTATACAATCCACGGGCGTAAATGACCCCTATCTCTCCCAAATTCTGCTGGTGAGACTACTTTTAAAAGTCCCACCAGCGGCAAAAAAAGAAGAAAAAAAAAAGAAAAGAGGAAAAAATAAAAAGGTATGTCCACAAGCAAAACGGGCACGGATGAAAACCCGAAAGGGCTCCGTGAGTAAAAACAGCAGGACTACCGGCGAGTTTGTGAAACCCCGAAAGGACATAAACTCGTAAAGAAGAGATGAATACACTCGCAAAGTCCTCTTGACCTTGTGAGGAGAAAATCCCTGCGTGAGATCCTTACGACTCACAAAGGAGCAACACACTTAGGAATCCTCACAATTCCTAAGGAGAACATACACCTGCGAGATCCTCTCGACTCGTAGGGAGAAAATGCTTTTATGAGACCCTCACGGCTCATAAAATTGAAAAGTGTTAGGTGATAGGGACCCAAACCTGTCTCCTAAGCCATCGTTCCCCAACGGGCAACGGCAAATGATGAGTCGCTCCTGGCATTTCGCTTCAGTGTTAGCGGTGCTGATGCCGACCAAAAACCCAAATCCCAAGTCCTCCCAAGGCAAATGATGAGTTGCTCCTGGCATTATCCCATTGCAGCAATGCTGATGCCAAACAAGATCCAAATTCCAAGTCCCCAAACGGCGAATGATGAGTCGCTCCTGGTATCATATTCCAGTGTAGCGATGCAGACGCCAACCAAATTCCAAATCCCATACCCCAACGGCGAATGATGAGTCGCTCCTGGTACCACATTCCAGTGCAGCGATGCAGACGTCAACAAAGCCCTGAAATTTTTCCGGCCCTACGGTCTGGATCATACATCCTGCAAAACCGTATACAATCCACGGGCGTAAAACAATCCTAATCTCTCCTAAGTCCTAACCGGTGAGACCACATTCAAAGTCCAAAAAAAAAGAAAAAAAAAAGGGAAAAAAAAGAAAAAGAAAAAAAAAGGGGTATGTTCACAAGCAAAACGGGCACGGATGAAAACCCGAAAGGGCTCCGTGAGTAAAAACAGCAGGACTGCCGGCGAGTTTGTGAAAACCTGAAAGGGCGCAAACTCGTGAAAAGGAGATGAAATGCATTCTCAAAGTCCTCTCGACTTTGAGAGGAGAAAATTCCCGCGTGAGAGCCTTACGACTCGCAAAGGAGGCACACACTTAGGAGTCCCCACGACTCCTATGGAGAAAATACACCTACGAGATCCTTTCGACTCGTAGGGAGAAAATGCTTTTATGGGACCCTCACGGCCCATAAAATTGAAAAGTCTTAGGTGATAGGGAGCTAAACCTGCCTCCTAAGCCATCAATTCTCAAATTCTCACGGGGCAAATGATGAGTTGCTACTGGCATTATTCCAGTGCAGCAATGCAGATGCCAAACAAAAACCAAAATCCCAGAATCCTCTCAATGACAGATGATGATTCGCTCCTGGTACCATATTCCAGTATAGCGATGCTGATGTCAACCCAAATCAAAATCAACAAGTCAACTTCCACTCCGACACCGCAGAAAGCGGAGCAAGTCAGAATCCAATCTCGACACCGCAAGAAGCGGAGCAAGTCAAGTCTACCCCTGACACTGCAAGAAGCAGAGCAAGTTAAATAAAGCACCGACCGTCCACGTCGCAAAAAGGGCAGCACCGACCGTCCACGTCGCAAAAAGGGCAGCATCGACCGTCCACGTCGCTAAAAGGGCAGCATCGACCGTCCACGTCGCTAAAAGGGCAGCATCGACCGTCCAAGTCGCTAAAAGGGCAGCACCGACCGTCCAAGTCGCAAAAAGGGCAGCATCGACCGTCCACGTCGCTAAAAGGGCAGCACCGACCGTCCAAGTCGCAAAAAGGGCAGCATCGACCGTCCACGTCGCTAAAAGGGCAGCACCGACCGTCCAAGTCGCAAAAAGGGCAGCATCGACCGTCCACGTCGCTAAAAGGGTAGCACCGACCATCCACGTCGCAAAAAGGGCAGCATCGACCGTCCACGTCGCTAAAAGGGCAGCATCGACCGTCCATGTCGCTAAAAGAGCAGCACCGACCGTCCAAGTCGCAAAAAGGGCAGCATCGACCGTCCACGTCGCTAAAGGGCAGCATCGACCGTCCACGTCGCTAAAAGGGCAGCACCGACCATCCAAGTCGCAAAAAGGGCAGCATCGACCGTCCACGTCGCTAAAAGGGCAGCACCGACCGTCCATGTCGCAAAATGGGCAGAACCGACCGTCCACGTCGCTAAAAGGGCAGCATCGACCGTCCACGTCGTTAAAAGGGCAGCACCGACCGTCCACGTCGCTAAAAGGGCAGCACCGACCGTCCAAGTCGCAAAAAGGGCAGCGCAGGATTCCTACAAAGCGGGAACCAAATCAAGTCGCCTCCACGTGAAAGAAGATCCATCAATTTCATGCACACGACCCACATATGTGGTGTGCATTTATTGATGAGGGGCAATTTGTTGGGGTAAAAATTTACACCCCGGTTGACCAAGTCAAAATCAAAGTCAACCCCAAGCCAAATGGGCCCAAGCCCAGATCCAGTGGGCCCATGCCCGGGTCGAGCCCGAACATGAAGCGGCCGGCCTCCCCCCATGCCAAGATAAAAATTTTATAATAAATAATTTTGTTGTATTTCTTTTATTTTATTTTCAGATAAATGTAAGAAAAATAAGCATAAAGCCAAATTTTGTAAAGCCCATGGCTTATGTGCAAAAAGAAATAGCACATGAGCCATGGGATAGGCAAAATGCCATTTTGTGAAGCCCAAGGGGCTATGTGTAAAATGTATGGCCTATAAAGGCAAGGATAATGAAATATCCCAACAACTTTTTCTCTCTCTAAAAAAGTTTCCAGATCTGAGATCTTTTCTTCTTCTTCAAGGTTCCAAAACCTTCTTCTTTCTCTTGAATTAAATCAAGAGTTTTAATCTTCTTTTTATAAAACAAATTAGTTTTTCACCACAAAACCCATAAAGGGGAATTTGGATCTGTCATCAGATCTCAAAAAGGAGAGATTTTGAGATTTCACATCTCTTGATCTTCAAGATCCAGCAAGCAACAGGAAGAAGAAGAAGAACCCGTTCCATTAACCCCAAAACACATTCAGGAGTCCAACTCCTCTCTAATTTCTCTTTTGAGAAATCTTTTTTTAGGCTAAAAGCCTCTTATCCTCGCCGGCGCGCTAGCGCTCGAGCGCAAACCACCTACGTGCCGGCACGTGGCGCATTTGCGCTCCAGCGCACTGCGCGCGAGCGCAAAGCGCTAACGTGCCGACACGTGGCGCGCGTGCTTGCGCTCCAGCGTACAGCGCTCATGCGCAAAGCGCCCACGTACCGACACGTGGCGCGCGCGCGCGCTCCAACGCGCAGCGCTCTTGCGCAAAGCACCCACGTGCCGACACGTGGCGCGCGCGCGCTTGCGCTCTAGCGCATAGCGCTCATGCGCAAAGCGCCCACGTGCCGACATGTGGCGCGCGCGCGCTTGCGCTCCAACGCGCAGCGCTCTTGCGCAAAGCGCCCACGTGCCGACACGTGGCGCGCGCGCTTGCGCTCCTGCGCGCAGCGCTCATGCGCAAAGCGCCCACGTGTCGACACGTGGCGCGCTTGCGTCTGAGCGCACAACACACACGCACACTGCACATTGAGTTCGCATGACCAGTTTAAGCCGTTAATCGGAGGTTCCCTCGCCCCAAAGGCGAGGGGTAATTAACGGCAGCTTAGTCCGCGGCTGCCGGAGATTCGGATCCCCACAATCATTAAACTCCAGCCTACCCTAAGCAGGGGGAATCTGTAGTATGCCTGACAAGCGTGCGCGTATTCCCATCTCAATGGGGTGATGAAAAACACCCTACAGTGAAGTTTTGAAATAAGGTATAATAAAATAAAGTTTTCTTAAATGCGTAGAAAGATACATGAAGAATGCAAGTGAAGTTTACTAATTTGAAAACATGTTTCGCCTTTTAAAAATTTAGGCAGCACCTCGTTTGTATTTTTTGATCCAAAACCACAAATACAAGATAATAATAAAGGCATCCCCAAGCGGGAGCTAGATCTTCGCCAAACGACGGATCCACAACTACGTAAAGCATAAATATAAGTATACAACGCTCAACGGCGAAGTTCACCAAAAAAGATAAAGAAATAAGCAAGATATAAACCCAAAGGCGAACATAAAACCCATCGCTCAAGTCTCGCAACCACAAGTCTTGCTAAGTCTCATTACTTATACAAATACTAGTTTGATTTATGGAGTTGACTAGATACAATATGAAATACAAATACAAGAGTGGGTACGATACAATGTCCCACCTACCAAAGAAAAACACCCAAAGTAGCTGTGTGCCAGCGATGCCGCTACTGATCCATGCGGTCAACCTGCAAGAACTGTGGCACAACGGGGGTGAGTTGCCAACTCGTGAGTAGAAAAATATCAACAAGTAGAAATCGAATAAACAACGACTCCTAGGTAAACTATATCATAAAGTTAATACTATGGTATCTAGGGTGACTGTATCTATATATATGCCAACAATGTAATCAATACCTATGTATGTGGATATCATCCAACCATATCATCAATATATGTATGCATGTGGATCCCGTCCATGTGTCAACAAATGACACAACAATATCATGCATGTAAATATCATAACAGCATATGCATGAAAGTATGAGGATATAAATCAACGTGTGCCCTTCGCGATACATCAAAATCATGGAACCTGAGTGTCCAGCATCGACACTCGAAACATCATGAAACCCGTATCCAGCATCGACACGTAAATCCTCATATCTCGGGCTCCGTCAGTCTGGATCGGCCTACGGGCTCCATCAGTCCGGATCGGCCCATATCATCTCTCGACTCCGGTCGGTATCCTCCGAATACCCGTCGAGCCCAAATACTATAACCGATGGGTAGTGCTCCCCTGCCAGGCTCACCGTCTAAAAATACGAGTCTTCATGCCCCGGGATACCTCACCGGGTCCACCATGTACCGGCAGACGGTGCCTACCGCTCCTCGAACCGGGTTTCACATGCTACTCTCAGAACCGAGAAAACACATGGTGGACGCACTGAAATATCATATCAAGAGAAACCAGGTTTTTAAAACAAGACACACTTTCTTTTGAAATACCACGGTTCTCAAATCCAGAAATCTCATGAAAACAACATATTTCAATGCGTATAATCATAAAGCATGATGTATGCGACATGCGATAGAAATGTAAGCATATCCGTATATCATGCAACATGGAATAGTAATATGCACATATCGAGGGAAAACCGCTCTTTTAAATGAATCCAGTTTTAAAATATATCCTGCGGTTCCCAAGTTCTACAAAGTCCAATGCAACATCGTATAAAGGTGCATATGCAACAATAGCAAGTAAATTATGCAAGGAGTCATATCATGAAGCAGAAATCCTACTGTGTAGTGACATGGCAATTATCGATGATGAAGTGTGTGAGCCGGCAAATCTGTGTAAGTGTAATCTACGCATCATCGATAATGGTGTGAGTGTACTAGCACAGGTATATGCTATGCAATGAGAATAACATGAATGCAGCATAATATAAATCATCAGCTAAAAGCTATAAGGTATAAGTATCTACATGATCGAGTCGGTGAATCTATCAATCGGCATCCAGCCTCACAACATCACGTACGGTATAATCCATCGTACGACATCCTCTAGTCAAGGGTATGTTAGTTATATGTATGCCCTAGAGGCCATTACTGTACATATGATGTATATTGTAATGGATGCTTGGACATATATAAGGAGGACTTTCTTGCTCGACATGATAGTATGCTATCTGGTTGTACTTTATCTTAACATGTACTCTGATTGTCTCTATGTTACATGTTGATAAAGCCCTTAGGATATGTACTCGACTACTGGGACTATGATGAGATCATACTCGTGGGGCCACGGTAGTCGACGAGTACATCCTATAACTGTTCCTAGTCGAGGGTGTATCGAGACAGGGCATCGATACACCAGAGTAGACAAGCGTATACGCATTTTGACCCATATGATAGGAAATGGATGATCCCATATCCATCGGTGTTTGACATCAAGGATGGTGTACGGGTGCTCAGTAGAGACTGGGTACACTGGATGGACTCGCCGAGAACTCCCAGATGGTATTATACCTCACGTCAGATGGCAGTTCTCCGGTGACACTGGTACAGAGTAGTCTGTTGACCCGAGATCGTCATAGAGTCTTGTGTGATTCCTACTATGCTTTGATTTCCAACATACCACGTCCAAGAGGGCGTGCAAAAAGGTGGCTTTTGGGTACAGTCCCGAATCACATGGAGGCAATGAGCGATAGGAGGGGATTCGTCTCTCCCGGTATAGGGAGCTGATGTTGTGCTGTGTTCGATTGGCTATAAGTACACAGCCAGAGGGCTTCGTAGACAGTGGGAGCAGCGGAAACGTGTACAAGATGTTTTATATGATAAAACAGGCATCGCGGAGTTGGAACATCTGTTTTGATGTGGTAGTCAAAGAGTTTGACTTCATCAAAATGGTAGATGAATCTTGTATATATAAAAAGGTAATAGGGAGTATGGTGGTGATCCTCGTAGAGTACGTGGATGACATACTCTTGATAGGGAAGGAGTTTCATATGCTACGCTCGGTCAATCTCCGCTTATCATAAGGATTCTCTATATAGGATCAAGGTGATACCTCCTAAATCCTAGGTTTTGGATCTATGAGATAGATCTAATTGGATATTAGGATTCTCACTAGTTGTAGTGAGATGGTATCAATCGATCCTTGGGAGAATCACTGGAAAGGTTCTAGGGTGATAAGGACGACTGAATGTCAGTCGCAGGCATTGTCTTTACCCTCAGTGGAGGGACGGTATGTTGGAAGAGTTCCAAGCTAGATACCGTGACTTACTAGACGATTAAAGGCAAGATAAATCGTTACCAAGGATGCTACCAAAGAGGCAGTCTGGATAGATATAGGTTCATGAGATGAACTTCGTTCCTACCATTGTGTGACAATGGAGTTGTGGCTTATGCCAAGGAATTACCGTCCCATCAGAAATCCAGATATAATTCTTATGCAGTATCACCTCATCATGGAGATGGTTGATTTCCAGGGAGATCGAGGTTAGGAGTATAGACACAGAGGACAACAGCGCGGATCCACTCACAAAGGCCTTTTTCCCAATAGAGACTTTTATGGGATGGTTGAGTATGAGATACTTCAACCACAGCTAATTGTAGGGTATGTGATACCACAACAGATGGCCCTAGTGCAAGTGGGAGATTGTTAGTTATATGTATGCCCTAGAGGCCATTACTGTACATATGATGTATATTGTAATGGATGCTTGGACATATATAGGGAGGACTTTCTTGCTCGACATGATAGTATGTTATCTGGTTGTACTTTATCTTAACATGTACTCTGATTGTATCTATGTTACATGTTGATAAAGCCCTTAGGATATGTACTCGACTACTGGGACTATGATGAGATCATACTAGTGGGACACGGTAGTCGACGAGTACATCCTATAACTGTTCCTAGTCGAGGGTGTATCGAGAGAGGGCATCGATACACCAGAGTAGACTAGCGTATACGCATCTTGACCCATATGATGGGAAATGGATGATCCCATATCCATCGGTGTTTGACATCAAGGATGGTGTATGGGTGCTCAGTAGAGACTGGGTACACTGGACGGACTCGCCGAGAACTCCCAGATGGTATTATACCTCACGTCAGATGGCAGTTCTCCGGTGACACTGTTAGTTATATGTATGCCCTGGAGGCCATTACTGTACATAGGATGTATATTGTAGTGGATGCTGGGACATATATAGGGAGGACTTTCTTGCTCGACATGATAGTATGCTATCTGGTTACCCTTTACCTTAACGTGTATGCTGATTGTCTCTCTGTTACATGTTGGTAAAGCCCTTAGGATCTGTACTTGACTACCTGGATTATGATGCGGATCATACTAGTGGGGACATGGTAGTCCATAAGTACATCCTTCAAAGTCCCTAGTCGTGGGTGTATCGAGATTGGGCATCGATATACCAGAGTAGTCTAGCGTGTACCTTCTCGACCCATACAGATGGGCGATGGATGATCCCATATCCATCGGTGTTTGACATCAGAGGAGATATACGGGTGCTCAGTAGAGACTGGGTACACTGGACGGACTCGCCGAGAACTCCCAGATGGTATTATACCTCACGTCAGATGGCAGTTCTCTGGTGACACTGGTACAGAGTAGTCTGTTGACCCGAGATCGTCATAAAGTCTTGTGTGGTTCCCACTGTGCTTTGATTTCCATCTTACCACGTCCAAGAGGGCGTGCAAAACGGTGGTTTTTGGGTACAGTCCCGAGTCATATGGAGGCAATGAGCGATAGGAGGGGATTCGTCTCTCCCGGTATAGGGGGTTGATGTTGCGCTGTGTTCGATTGGCTATAACAGGAAATCCCTGGCCAGGGTTGCTGAGATTTACTGGTAAGTGTTACCAGTAGTTTCTCGAACAGTTATAGACCTCATATCGACACGACTTATTGAGCTATTGGGGTCTGACGTCTACCACCCCTAGGCGAGATATGCGACATATCAGACGATCAGACCGGACTGTACGGTAGTGTTACTGGTCGGATTCACTGGAGTGTGAGCGGGCTTGCTCGTCGATCTTCAGATCGCTCAATACCCGGGTGGCCGTTACGTTTGGCAGACCGCTTGCGGCTTGTGGATGTTTGATATGATCATCATCTGCTGCCGGCGTATTGACGAGTCTTTAGAGTCCTACACAGAGGTTTCCTGGCTCAAGCGAAACGAAATAGGAGCGCATATGAGATATGTGCGGGACCGAGAATAATACGAGTATGTGATACTGTATTCGATTCTCGCGATGTGACATTGATCGGTTATATGCGATATAGCCGGGTTATCGGATCAAGTGTTGATTCGATAAGATGTTACTAATGATACCAGTCGGTTATGTGCGCATGACCGGATCATTAAATCAAGTGTTGATTTAATGATTTAATGTATAATTATATATTTGATATATTACCTTGCATTAACTAGTATCGGTTCACTTTAGACGGATTTTCTCACTTGGTTCGTGCGCATTGCATATGCGATATGTTTTTGTGCAATTGTATGTATCATGTTTGATGATGCATGCTAACTTAAGTTTGTGTAAAGATTAAACCATGGTTATTCAAATGGTTAGGGTTTTGTTTTTCATATTTATTTATTTATTTATTTATTTTCTTTTTGGAAAAAGAAATGAGAAGAATGGTGGCTTTATTTGTTTTGTAGTTGAAGATTCTTGAACCTTTGACTTTGTCCACCATTCTTATCTCATGCTTAACCTAACCATTTGTTTTAACCCTAGTTCACTCTCTACAACTAACCATGGTCATGTTATGATAAGAATGAGTTTCTTTTCTAATTAAACTAATTCTTTTCATAGCTATTTCCTCCTTCTTCTTCATTCTTCAAGAAGAAGAAAGCTTACCTCATCAATGGTGATTGATGAATTAGAGTGAGAAATCCAATTCTAAAGTTAACCCAACTCCTATTTCTTCATCCTCTACTTCTTGCCAAGTAGTAGAGTGTGTTTACTTCACAAGTTTCTTGACTTGGTGAAGTCGGAGCTTGATTTAGCGATGCCTCGACGTAGATCATCTTCGGCATGGACATCGACGACCTAGCTTGCCCATTCTCCGACGAAGCCGATCCTAGAGCCCGGATTTGACTTGGACAGCGGAGAGGACTTCGTTGCGGAGCTATGGAGGTGGAGCACCGGATCTACAAAGGTTGTATTTCCGTTTTTTCATTAGTTAAGTGTTAACTAGTTCAATGTTCGCCTAGACATCTAGTTATCGATCCGTAGTTTAGGGTTTGTAGGCACCATAATTTTTGAAATTGCCATGGTTGATGGCTTGGGAGACCTCACTAGTATGCCTAGGAACCCTACAGACACTGGTACAGAGTAGTCTGTTGACCCGAGATCGTTATAGAGTCTTGTGTGATTCCCACTGTGCTTTGATTTCCATCATACCATGTCTAAGAGGGCATGCAAAAAGGTTGCTTTTGGGTACAGTCCCGAATCACATGGAGGCAATGAGCGATAGGAGGGGATTCGTCTGTCCCGGTATAGGGAGTTGATGTTGTGCTGTTTTCGATTGGCTATAACCGGAAATCCCTGGCCAGGGTTGCTGAGATTTACTGGTAAGTGTTATCAGTAGTTTCTCAAACTGTTATAGACCTCATATCGACACGACTTATCGAGCTACTGGGGTCTGACGTTTACCACCCCTAGGCGAGATATGCAACATATCAGACGACGAGACCGAACTGTACGGGAGTGTTACTGTTTGGATTCACAGGAGAATGTACAGGCTTGCTTGTTGATCTTCTGAGCGCTCAATACCTGGGCAGCTGTTACGTTTAGCTGACCGCTTGCAGTTTGTGGATGTTTGATATGATCATCACCTACTGCCGGCGTATTGATGATTCTTTAGAGTCCTACACAGAGGTTTCTTGACTCAGGCAAAATGGAGTTGGGGCACGTATGTGATATGTGCGGGACCGAGGATAATGCGATATGAGATACCGTATTCTATTCTCGCGATATTTGATATCAGCCGGGTCATCGGATCAAATGTTGATTCAATGAATCGGTACGGATAAATATTAGTCGGTTATATGCGATATAGCCGGATTTTCGGATCAAGTGTTGATTCGATAATTTAATGTATAATAATATATATGATATATTAAATTGCATTAACTAATATTAGCTTACTAAAAGATTCTTTTTCTCACTCGGGTAATACATTGATATATATGCGATATATGTTAAATATATTATTTTATTTTGTTACGATAAATATTATATATGTAATATATAATATTGTAACATGATATGATAACTAATGCAACATGTTTAGTGGAGTTTAAACATGATTAGGGTTTGGATTAGGGTTAAGACTTCTAGTTGATTCTAGAAGCTTTTCTTTTGTCATGATAAAGATATTTGTGTTGATTTTTTTCTATGACTCATACTTAACTCAACCCAAACCCTAGCCCTTGGTTAATTCTCTACAATGGTTTAGTCAACCATGGTTGCATTATTCATCATATTAATCCTTTCATTATTCATCACAAAAGAAATGGATCACTATTCTTCTTCTTCCTCCTTCTTTTGCAAAGCTTTCTTGCTTATTATTTGTGATGAAAAATATGTGAGAAAATGAAAACAAAAGAGAGCAAAAATCCTACTTCATCATCCTCATCTATCCTTGCCATTTAGATGAGGGTGTTAACTTCATATTATGACTGTTAGCTTGTGTTAACGAAACTTCAAGATAGATCATCTTTGTATCAAAGATCGGAAGCAAGACTGCATCTTTCTCTTCGTGGAACTTCTCGAAAGTCCGGAACACGATGATCGCAGCGAAGTGACCTCAACACGGAGCTTAAGAAGTGAAGGACCGGATCTACAAAGGTTGTAATCCCTCTCACTTAGTGTTAAAGTGTTTAACATGTTTGTTTTCACCTAAACTCTAGTTTAAAGATCCGTATTCGGGTTGTTCGGCACGGCTAAATTTTTAATCGGGCATGGTCGATGCCTCGTAGACCCTTGTGGCAGTGCCTAACAACCCTACAGTGGTATCAGAGCCAAGCTAGAGCTTTAGGCGATATCTAGATGAAGTTTAAAGTCCGATCGAACCCGAAAACCCCGACACGAACCCTTCTCTGTACATTTTTCAAAAATGTGATGTTTTCTGAATTAAAAATGTTCAGAAAAACAAGAAGGAAAAACTAAGAATTACTGTGAAGTACGGTCAACAAACTTAATATTTTGACCGCGGAACCGCGGTGAAACCATGGGTTTGGCGGCGGTTCCGCGGCCAAAATTTGACTTAGTCCCTGGAATTTCACTTATTTATTCTTAGGTCCTTTCTTGGCAATTTTTTCTGGGAATTTTTTATTTCCACTCAAGTGTTGAGTTTTCTAGGGTTGTATTGGGGACTCGTTGATTCGATCAGATAATTTAACTTTGTTTAGTTTTGTCCGGATAATTTTAGAAACTGTTAAAAAGTTCGAACGGATATCAATAACTCACATTTTCCTCAGTCGGAAATTTTTTTAAAAGTTGGATTTTTTCTCGAGTTTAAGAACGTTCTAAGTCGTGCAAGTAACGCGGTGGACCCTCTAGAAGAAAACAAACCTTAACTCGATTATGTGACCGTCTTAAACTGCCTTTTGAACCTTAGGGTTTGGGGCAGTACGGCGTGCCACATGTGAGGCGTTGGCTTGACCCTTCTACGGCCGGACCATTTGTACTGTGGCATGTGATGGACGTTTTTAAACTAATTTCAAGTGTTGAGATATATTGGGGCAATCTTGGGTGTTTGATTATTCGATCGGAAGTTTAACATTGTCTATTTATCTGGAATGTGATACAATATTTGGAATCCACAGGTAGTTATGAGATAACTAATTTGAATGTTATAAATCTAGCGGTTTAGTCTCAGTTGATCGGTTGCTACGGAATTTTGATGTGGTCAAAAGTCCGTCGCAATCACGTAGCGTACGCGGATACTCGCCGGGTAAACTTAATAGACAGCTACGCCCCATAGCCCCGACCAAGTGACTGTAGGAGAACCCCGTCGCCGAAAGCATCCGTTCGGGTGCTCGCGGCAGCGGTGTTCCGCCTTAGTGCACTTCGTCGACGGCATCTGGGGGTGCGGCCGTCTATTAAAGTTTTCGACGAGCATTCGATCAGAATATCGGGAATCTTGTTGAATTCCCCGACTTGACATTGAAAAGAGTTTTCGATAAAGAGACTAAAATGCGGGGTTTATAACTGTTAGGCATGCGATGTCTAAGGAATTCATTTGGTTAGGCATGCGATGTCTAAAGAGATTGCGGATTCCAACTGTTGTAGTTTTACACTTTCTTTTCTGTGACCGTAAGTGTAGTATGTAGTTGTATCGCCGGTTTTCGTTGCTATACATCGACGACAATCAGCGTATGCATACTTACTTACGTTGATGATATGAGATATTATGTGTTGCTGTGATATGTTATATTAGATCGTCGTGTTTGAATAGTCGGGGTTTTTATGTGAGATGAGGGTTTTTATTTTCATTCATGTAAAATTCATTTGTATGTAATATTCTTTTATTGGGGCACTTCCGGGGTGTGGATGATGTCACCGTTGTATATTATTTACTTTTCCGCATTAGGTAGACCCAAGGAGGGGAGCACAAGTAACCGGGTTCTAGGGTCCAGTGGGAGACCATCTCGAGGAGTCAGGACCGGGTCTCCTAACCCTAGAATTGGCTGTGTTGCTTGCCGCTCTCGTAGGGGTCTAGGGATGTGGGTTTGGCTATTCATCGTGACCGTGGAATCCATGTTTTATACAGGCTCGTATTAAAAACACGGACGTCCTAGTATATCCAATATTTCATATATGTTCTTCTGCTGCAATGTTCTGTGATGAGATCATATTACTGTCTGAGACGAATGTTTATATTATATATATGAGATATATGTTATATATTGCAGATTTCGTTTCAAATGCTGATGCTTGTGAAGCACAATAAAAATGGGACTTCATTAATGAGATTAATGAAATAAAAGAAACTAAGATGTTGTAGAAACTTGTTTAAAAACTGGTAGCTCTAGTTCTTGCTTTGCATAGCGGTGTTCCTTGTAGAACATCCAGCACCTTATTCAATAAGAAAAGAGCCGAGATCCCTTCACCGGGAGTGACCTCTTTAGTGAAACTAGCAGATGCTACAAACTCGGTTTGTCTTTTGATTGCTTCTATAGTTTTTTCTTTGCATAATGGTATATATGATATATCCTGCACCTTATTCGATGAGGAAAGGGCTGACGATCCCTTCACCAGGAGTCACCCCTTTAGCAAAACTAGAAAAGCCTCAAAAACACTCCATTTAAAATCACTCGATTCTACAACGATATCAAGTTCATTACGCAAAAGGTTTTCTTAAAAACCTGTCGTAGCCCTCCGTCATTTCAGATAAGTACTTCATAGTATTCGTGCTGCGTTTGTTGGCTTTCGTCAAAGCGTAGTGTGCGGTAGCTATTTATGCTTATCTGCTTATGCATATGATGTAGATTGAGTTAGGGTAGTCGTGCGACTTTGTTGGCATTCGTCAAGGGTCGTGCTGGTGGGTTTAATTAAATCAGGAAATGACGGGTTGAACTTGACTAGTAGCCTATGGTTTTTTGGCATTCGTCAAGGTCATAGGATGCTAGGGATAAAATATTATTGGGAATTTCAAGTGTTGAAATTTGCAATGAGATTGCATACCTTCTATGAGATAGTTGGATCCCGATACCCGCTGTAAGTAAGAGTTACTCCTGGGAGAGTTTTACACATTACAATTAGCCGATCAACTAGGTGTCTAGAAAGGTGTTAACGGGGTTATGCCTCTGGGAAAACGAGGTTTACTTTAATTAGGTTCGTGCGAAAGCACGGGGGACCTCCCTCAAAGTACCGACACTGGCCTGGCTGAAAGATTGGCGAACTTGTAGCGTATAATTAATCCCGGCTAGTCTTTCCTTTTAGGGTTTCAAGGAAGATTTGAGAAAAACAGTGGGAGACATCCTGATTAGATATATTAAATAACCAATCTAATCTTGCAAGAGCATACGCTGAGTGTTTTATTCTCTCTCTCTCCAGGTAGCGACCATATCACGCCTTAATCAAGATAATAAAACGGATGAATTAACCGAACCCGCTTGTTATACTGAGCTGGGGAACGTTGGTCCCGCTCCAACTTATAATTGTTATAAGACAGAGCAGGAAATTGGGGAATACCAGATTTCCCGTGCCGCCCAAACGAAGAAATTGCATGTTGATGCATCATCTTCGGGTGTGTTCATTACAGAGAACTATTTCTCAGTATCCTTTATGTTCTGGGTATGTGATACCGGATCAGGATCCCGCATATGTAATCTATTACATGGGATACAGATAGGTAGAGAACTGAGAACGGGTGATAAGTTTCATGAGACAGAAAACGGTGCAAGTGTTGCAGCTAAGTCTGTTGGTCACTATCACCCTGTGTTACCAGAATATATTGATTCTGAACGAATGTTATTAGATACCGAACCTGATATACAACATCATATCAATCTCTTTATTAGTAAAGAAAGGATATAATTTTGTATTGTTGGATAATGTTTTGAACATTTCCTATATCAAGAGTTGATCGGTTCAGGCACGTTATCTAAAATCATTGACGTTCTAAATCAAACTACAGTCCTTAGTATACAGAACACACACGAGAGGAAGAGTTCAGAAATGAACGAATCCTTCTTGAGGCATTGTAGACTAGGTCATATCAATGCGACCCGACTAGCTAAGTTACATTTAGATGCATATTTAAATCTGTTTGAATTTGCATCTTGTGAAACTTGCCGGTCATGTCACAAAGATAAGATGACCATAGCTCTGTTTATTGGAAACAGAGAAAGAGTTAGTGAACTCTTGGGATTGATACATGCTGATGTATGAAAGTCCCCTGTCTACATATGCCAGGACCGGTTCTTTATACTTCATTCCATTATCTGATAATCATTCAAGATTCAGACACATGTTCCTATTGAAATAGTAGTCCGAACCTTTTGAGATATTCACAGAATATGAGTTAGAAGTAGAGAACCAAAAATACGGGTAAAAGTATTATGTCCTTTGATGTGATCAAGGAGGAGAATACTTGAGCACGGAATTCCTGGACTATTCTAAAGGAGAATGAGATTCTCTCTCAGCATTACTCCTCCATATACACCACAGCACGTCGGTGTATCGGGGCGGAGCAATAGCACCCTATGTGATATGGTGTGCTCTATGATGAGTACTACTCAGTTTCCTATTTCCTTTAGGAAGTTATGCACTTGTGAAGTTGCATATCTATTGAATAGGGTTCAAATCAAATCAGTTGCCTACCACTTCATAAGTGATATGGAAAGGGAAGAGCCCATATCTAAAGTTTGTTAAGATTTGGGGTTGTCCGGCCTATATCTAAAAGAAAAATCCGGACAAGCTCGAGGCAAGATCTGTTATGTAGAACTGGAAATGTTCCAGCTATACAAACTACAGCTGATAATTTGGTAGAACCAAAGGATTCAATAGTTTTCAACGAACCTCAGCCTCTCCGCCGATCTAGTAGGGTTCCTCACCCACCTGAGAGATACTTTGGTTTCTCTATGACAGTGGGACTGAGGATTGCATCATGTGATGATGACCCAACTAGTTTCAAGCTGGCCATCAGGAGTGAGACTCTGTAAGAATGGCTGGATGCTTATCGATCTGAGATGGAATCCTTATACACCAACAAAGTATGGACTTTGGTTGCTTTATCTGAAGGGTTAAATCCCCATCAGGAGCGAGTATATCTTGAGAAGATTACTTGGTGTACATGGAAAAGTTGAGACTTTCAAAGCTATGCTTAAGTCCATCCAGACCCTATTTGCCACGGCTACATACCATGACTACGATATCTGGTGGTTGGGTGTCATGACTGCTTTTCTAAATGATGTTTTAGAAGAGAACGTCTATAAGTACACAGCCAGAGGGCTTCATAGACAGTGGGAGAAGCGGAAACGTGTACAAGATGTTTTATATGATAAAACAGGCATCGCGGAGTTGGAACATCTGTTTTGATGTGGTAGTCAAAGAGTTTGACTTCATCAAAATGGTAGATGAACCTTGTATATACAAAAAGGTAGTAGGGAGTATGGTGGTGATCCTCGTAGAGTACATGGATGACATACTCTTGATAGGGAAGGAGTTTCCTATACTACGCTCGGTCAATCTCCGCTTATCACAAGGATTCTCCATATAGGATCAAGGTGATACCTCCTAAATCCTAGGTTTTGGATCTATGAGATAGATCTAATTGGATATTAGGATTCTCACTAGTTGTAGTGAGATGGTATCAATCGATCCTTGGGAGAATCACTGGAAAGGTTCCAGGGTGATAAGGACGACTGAATATCAGTCGCAGGCATTGTCTTTACCCTCAGTGGAGGGACGGTATGTTGGAAGAGTTTCAAGCTAGATACCGTGACTTACTAGACGATTAAAGGCAAGATACATCGTTACCAAGGATGCTACCAAAGAGGCAGTCTGGATAGATATAGGTTCATGAGATGAACGTCGTTCCTACCATTGTGTGACAATAGAGTTGTGGCTTATGCCAAGGAATTACCGTCCCATCAGAAATCCAGATATAATTCTTATGCAGTATCACCTCATCATGGAGATGGTTGACCTCCAGGGAGATCGAGGTTAGGAGTATAGACACAGAGGACAACAGCGCGGATCCACTCACAAAGGCCTTTTTCCCAGTAGAGACTTTTATGGGATGGTTGAGTATGAGATACTTCAACCACAGCTAATTGTTGGATATGTGATACCACAACAAATGGCCCTAGTGCAAGTGGGAGATTGTTAGTTATATGTAAGCCCTAGAGGCCATTACTGTACATATGATGTATATTGTAATGGATGCTTGGACATATATAGGGAGGATTTTCTTGCTCGACATGATAGTATGCTATCTGGTTGTACTTTATCTTAACATGTACTCTGATTGCCTCTAAGTTACATGTTGATAAAGCCCTTAGGATATGTACTCGACTATTGGGACTATGATGAGATCATACTAGTGGGGCCACGGTAGTCGACGAGTACATCCTATAACTGTTCCTAGTCGAGAGTGTATCGAGAGAGGGCATCGATACACCAGAGTAGACTAGCGTATACGCATCTTGACCCATATGATGGGCAATGGATGATCACATATCCATCGGTGTTTGACATCAATGATGGTGTACGGGTGCTCAGTAGAGACTGGGTACACTGGACGGACTCGCCGAGAACTCCCAGATGGTATTATACCTCACGTCAGATGGCAGTTCTCCGGTGCCACTGGTACAGAGTAGTCTGTTGACCCGAGATCGTCATAGAGTCTTGTGTGATTTCCACTGTGCTTTGATTTCCATCATACCACGTCCAAGAGGGCGTGCAAAAAGGTGGCTTTTGGGTACAGTCCCGAATCACATGGAAGCAATGAGCGATAGGAGGGGATTCGTCTCTCCCGGTATAGGGAGTTGATGTTGTGCTGTTTTCAATTGGCTATAACCGGAAATCCCTGGCCAGGGTTGCTGAGATTTACTGGTAAGTGTTATCAGTAGTTTCTCAAACTGTTATAGACCTCATATCAACACGACTTATCGAGCTACTGGGGTCTGACGTTTACCACCCCTAGGCGAGATATGCAACATATCAGACGACGAGACCGGACTGTACGGGAGTGTTACTGTTTGGATTCACAGGAGAATGTACAGGCTTGCTTGTTGATCTTCTGAGCGCTTAATACCTGGGCAGCTGTTACATTTAGCTGACTGCTTGCAGCTTATGGGTGTTTGATATGATCATCACCTACTGCCGGCGTATTGATGATTCTTTAGAGTCCTACACAGAGGTTTCTTGACTCAGGCAAAATGGAGTAGGGGCACGTATGTGATATGTGCGGGACCGAGGATAATGCGATATGAGTTGTCGTATTATATTCTCACGATATTTGATATCAGCCGGGTCATCGGATCAAATGTTGATTTAATGAATCGGTACGGATAAATATTAGTCGGTTATATGCGATATAGCCGGATTTTCGGATCAAGTGTTGATTCGATAATTTAATGTATAATAATATATATGATATATTAAATTGCATTAACTAATATTAGCTCACAAAAAGATTCTTTTTCTCACTCGGGTAATATATTGATATATATGCGATATATGTTAAATGTATTATTTTATTTTGTTACGATAAATTTTATATATGTGATATATAATATTGTAACATGATATGATAACTAATGCAACATGTTTAGTGGAGTTTAAACATGATTAGAGTTTGGATTAGGGTTAAGACTTCAAGTTGATTCTAGAAGCTTTTCTTTTGTCATGATAAAGATATTTGTGTTGATTTTTATCTATGACTCATACTTAACTCAACCCAAACCCTAGCCCTTGGTTAATTCTCTACAATGGTTTAGTCAACCATGGTTGCATTATTCATCATATTAATTCTTTCATTATTCATCACAAAATAAATGGATCACTATTCTTCTTCTTCCTCCTTCTTTTGCAAAGCTTTCTTGCTTATTATTTGTGATGAAAAATATGTGAGAAAATGAAAACAAAAGAGAGCAAAAATCCTACTTCATCATCCTCATCCATCCTTGCCATTTAGATGAGGGTGTTCACTTCATATTATGAGTGTTAGCTTATGTTAACGAAACTTCAAGGTAGATCATCTTTGTATCAAAGATCGGAAGCAAGACTGCATCTTTCTCTTCGTGGAACTTCTCGAGAGTCCGAAACACGATGATCGCAGGGAAGGGATCTCAACACGGAGCTTAAGAAGTGAAGGACCGTATCTACAAAGGTTGTAATCCCTCTTACTTAGTGTTAAAGTGTTTAACATGTTTGTTTTCACCTAAACTCTAGTTTAAAGATCCGTATTCGGGTTGTTCGGCACGGCTAAATTTTTAATCGGGCATGGTCGATGCCTCGTAGACCCTTGTGGAAGTGCCTAGCAACCTTACAGGGTATGGATCAATCATCAAGTGAAACTCATCACGTACGGAAATCATCGTACGGCGGCATTGAACTTTTAGGGATCCTATCAATCTTTACGATAATGAGGGTACGGACCTAACGTCACGTACGACATATCACTCAAAATTCACAACATTATATATATATATATCTATATAGTTATTTCCTAGGTCACATCTATAACAATCTTGTATTAGGGGACCGACAATGTATCAATCATCTCATTCGACTGGCATCCGTATACCAACATATCATCAAGTCATCATATTACATCGTATATTCTTTTCATCGCATTTATATCTCACCTCAAATCCAATTTACAAATACATTCTAATTTTACTATAAGCATACATATTTAATCTAACTTACACACCCGAACCATACAATCGGTTTTTAAAAGATGTGAATCGTAGTTTTGAAAGTAGGGTTACGCTGTTTTTAAGGAAAAGATATCGTTTGAAAATCCGTAACGTCCTTCAAGGTATCTGTTTAAAAGATGCATGCGATTCTTCACTTTGGAAATAGGTATGGTCCGGATGACACATTTACGTCGGCTATCTAGTCTTATAGTATCTAAAACAGCAATATCATCGACATCATCCTCGAATACCGTCTTCACATATTAACCATATCATATCACTTCTAACTATCACTTTAGTCATATCCCTAGTTTCCTAATCTAGGTTTCTACGGCTGTGTCCTATAGATCGGTTTTCATCAAATTACGGGGGTGTTATACGCCATCCACCCGACTTCCCCCGTAGATATAGATCTACTCACCTGATCCTTGCTTTCCGAAGTCGATGACGCCACGATCCGTCGCCTCAGAATCCACGCGAAGGTTCCAACAATAATACACAATTGCAATCGCTTATTAAAATTGAATCCGGAAACCAAACGGCATATGGATCGCCTATAGGTTAGAACCTATAGGCCACGCATGCAAAACCAACCAATTATCCCTTGTCGTTGATGTACGAACATCCAACAACCAAAAACAATATCAAATATCAAAACCTAGCATTCAAAATATAGAAAACATAACCAAAAACCACGCCAAAGTGCTCCGAGATTTTGACTCAGACCAATTGGAGCAAAACTAGCAAGTTTAGGGTGTTGTATATGAAGTATATGAGCTACTGGACCAACCTAGACACCAAATGCCACCAAGTGGCCGGCCACATTGCTTGGGAATCCGGTGACCTCAGCCAGGGTAGCTCCGTTGGGGTTCGTCTTGTCAGGGTGGTCTCCTGGTTCCCTAATTTGGTCCCTGGTATTGTTTGTTTTCCTCAAAAACTCCCCGGATCAACCCAGATTCCTTGTAGGCTCACAATTTAACACAAAACCGACATGAATGAATTCCTAAATCTGTATTCTCTATTCTAGGTCCACCAATTGTTCTCTAGGGTCTTGTACACCTTCACTACTGATCACAAGTCCACAAGTCACCCAAACCCTCTCTAGAATTTTCTAACTTCACAAATCACCACTAAACCAATTCTAAACTAAAACTAGAATATAAAGGAAATTAAAACTATCTAAATGGTAGAAATTATACCTCATTTATGCCACTCAAGAAAACCCGAGCTTCTCAATGTCATCAAAATCCCACTTTGCTTGGTCCAATGCGATGAGGGTGAGGAGGTGATCATTTTTTGTGAAAGGGGTATAGGGTTTTAAGGAGTATTTTGAGATGGGTCATGAGGGTAGATGATGGAGCTTGAAGATGAAGAAGGAGATGAAAAAATTGTGGGGGGAAATGAATGGGGCAGCACTCTCCCTCTCTCTCTCTTTCTCACTCTCATTCTCTCTCCTAGCATGCTCACCCTTCATCTTTGTGTCCCCCCTCTCTCTCTCCAATAATCCATTTCTTTTCTTTTCTTACCAAAAATAAAACCAACCATAACTAAAACAACACAAAGGAACCATGTAGCCAAATGAAACATGTCATGGTGCACTAACCATGAAAAGCTGTAGAAACACGGATTTGGCTTAATCGCGATTAGCAGTGCACTAATCGGGTTTTTATCCAAACTGCATGTAATAAATTTTAAAAACGCCAATCCTTTAAATATATTTTTAAATGAATAAATCATTTTAATTTCCATTTATTTCATAATTATTGGTATATATTTATACCCTTTTTCGAAAACCCCAATTTCGCAAATCGGGCAGTTTTCGGGAAAAAAATATTATTTTTATATTAAATTCCAAAAATAATATTTTATATTTTCTGAAATGTTACACCCGAGAATGCCGATTCAAGTGATAGTTTAGTTTGAAGCAACTAAATATCAAGTTTTGTTAGGAAACGATACTTAGAGTGGTGTAGTTTGTGAACAAGATACTCTCTTTTAATCCTCAAAACTTAAGTGAAGAAAATGAGGAAGAAGAAGGAGAATGGCTACTTGAGAAAATTTCCTTACTTGATGAAAATGATAACCATCACAAAAATATCTCACTCTCCAATACTTATCCCTTCATGCTAGAAACAAAGAGGTGGGTGGGCTAGTGACTCACTAGGATGAGTCACAAGCCCACACACTTCTAAAATCAACCATGAAGAAATGAGTGAGAGAGTGTAGCCACATCTCAAGGTACACATATACAAACAATTATAAATATAAATGTAAGTATATAAACAAGTATACCTAAAACCGTATAAATACGTATACCGTATTTCTACCAAAATACGAATACTTTATTCGTACTGAAAATACAAAATACGCGTATTCATATTTAGAAAGAAATACATGTATTTGTATCAAAGTACAAATACTCATATTTATAAAAATACACATATTCATATAAATATTGTATTCGTGTTAAAATACAAATACCTAAAAGAGAGTAATATAATACTAGCATCAAAACCGGCTGTCTTTCAAATCTGCTAGTACTACTAAACCGTCTGATTAAAGAATGTTCTAAATACATGTGTTCAATCGAACACTCGTGCGTAAAACCATACATAAACTTGTCATGCCCCGCTTCCCAGAGTGCGCTAAGATCTGCACATGACAAAGCCAACCATGCTACCTGTGACTAGGAAACATCCCTCCACAGTCATATTACGGCTGTCTCTAAAATATCAAGAACAGTAGAAATAAATAATCTATCTAGTATATGTCCATATGACAGAATAAAGGAGTCAAGAAATAATATGCGGAAGCAATAAATCCAATAAAAAGTAACAATCTGGAAAGTATGTCCCAAATGCGGGCTCATATCAGGAAATGAAAATGCTGAAAGAAAACTAAACTAAAAAATACTAACATGATCCTCACAGTTCGGCCTGATGGCAGAAATACTTCTGATCAGCCTGCGAAAGAGGTAAAGGATCTGGGCCATGCAAAACCCAGACGTCAGTGCGTCATAATATCAAACAATAATAAATGAACAGGATACACGAGATATGCAGGTATGAGTATACACAGTAATAGGTGTATAACAGTAACATGAATATGGAACAATGAAGTGTATCGGTGTATGTGAAGTGCAGTGAGTAATCTAAACTGTGCTACTGGGTTATCTATTCAAATGTCCTCAAAATCAATTAATATAATCCTCATCGTATCCCATCGGTCTATGCCCCGTTCAATCCCCACGGGACCATGGTAACAAGATATGATAGACTGTCAGTCTATATCCCGTTCATTCCCCACGGGACCACGGTAACATGATGTAACAGCCCTTTGAGTTACGTTCAGTTACATTCTTGATTTCCTCTTACCCCCAAGGTTATGTGTTCGAGTCGGGTATTGATAAACTGGAGCTAAAGCCAACACAGGATCAAGCAGGTATAGGTTTGTCTACGTAGACAACAGGAAACGTCCGTAGGGACAACATGTCAGGATTTTCAGCCTTAGTAACAGGATCAGGTAACATGTCAAGTAGCGATATATCAGGTCATGTCAGGTAGTGCACATGTATCAAGTGGATGCCCAACAGTAAAATGTAGCAAGTATCGAATCGGGGTAGAAGTACAGATGTACGGTAAAGCATGGATGCACAAATATCTATCAGGGGTTACATCATAACTAAGTGGGATGCACATTATCAAGCATGGCGTACTAATGTAACAATAATATGAATTAATATAATATGGCATGCAACTAGATATGCAGAATTAATGGTATGGATAAACAATAAAACATGGATGCACAAATATCTATCAGGGGTTACAACTACAACTCCATGACTATATAGGATGCACACTATCAAGTATGGGGTACTAATGTAACAGTAATATGAATTAATGTGATCTGTAGATGCAGCTGCATATATAATAAATGATATGGATGCATACGGGTATCCGAAAACAGTAAAACATGAGTATAGATGTACAATGCAATCAACATGTGATATTTTTATTCATATGGATGCAAGATAAGATGCATAGCATGTAGCAAGATGAACTTGCCTAAACGAATCTCACGACGGGGTGTAAATGCAGCGTCCGACGTCGGGTAAACGTCGCAATAACCACACGCGCGCACGGGACAGGAACAGGCCAGGCAAGAAGGTAACCACGCTGGCTAGGGACGTCTACTGGATTACTCGGATCGTCGGCAGTGGCACGGCTCCGGCGATCACCGGAAAAAGAAACATGATCAAGAAAGAAAGAAGAAAGAAGAAGAAGGAGAAGAAGAGAAGATTGCTACTAGGGTTTGATGCTCTGGGATAGAGGCAAGGCGAGGGAGACGTGACGACAAGTCGGGGGTTTTCCGGCGAGGTTTCATGGCCAAAGGTAGTGGGTTCTAGGGTTCTCGTCGGGTTCTTGGGTTTGCAAGGGAGAAGTTCGGGGAAGGAGGTGGTGGTGTCAGGTGTGATGATGGAGAGGAAGAGGAGTTCGTGGTGATGGGGATGGTGACGACGGGAGTCGGAGCTTCGACGGTGAGGTGTGCAGGCTAGGGCGGAGGCGATGGTTGCAGTGGGTTCTCGTGCAGGGGAGAGGAGGTGGTGAGGGAGTGATGATGATGATGGGATGAAGTCGGGGTTGCCGGAGGTGAGGGAACGGTGACGAGGTGTGCTAGGGAAATGGGTGATGGGTTGCAGGAGGTGCTCGGTGAAGGGGTTCGTGGTGGGGTGAAGCGAAGTGGAGGAGGAAGAGGAGATGGGGATGCAGGCGGTGAGGGGACGGCGACGAGCGCGATGCGCGGACGAGGACGAGGCGGCGGGAGAAAAAGTTTTAAAGAAGATAAATAGTGAGAGAGAAAGAGAGGCTATGATTAATAAATAAATAAATATAATATATATATGCAGAGGAGAGAGAGAGAGAAAGAGAGAGAAAGATTCTGTTATTTTTTAAAAAAATCTTTTAGTTAAATAAACTTTAAACAGTTAAAAATTTTAAGATATAATATTAGTAAATATTTGATATTTGGCTAATACAAAAAATAGTTCAAAACACGCCCGGGTCGGGTCTAAAATTACTATTTGAAAATATGGATAATATACATATCAACCAAAACCAAAATAGGATATCCGGGTAACGAAAAAGTATACCCCCAAGAACGGATGCACACACATGCACGTAGCCATCCAAACGAGTCCGTTATACTGAACGGGACGAGAACAAGATGCGCGGATGCTGCGACAGGGTTAGGGGTATCACGCAGGCCATGCTAGATATTTTTAAAATATTTTATTTGACTTTATTTGTTATACTAAAAAAATGCAGATGCCATATATAATTCCAATATGCAGTATAAACAATATTAAAAGTGCACAGATCCTCGTAACTAGCCGGGATAAATCATAAACATGAATCAAGACGGGTTTCCAGCAAGCGGGTCGGGTCGGATTCAAATACAGACACCAATTATACTATTTGCACCCAAAACACAATAAATCGAGAAAATACCATAAATAAAGAAATATTCAAAATAGAACTGGTATAAATGAACTAGGATGTTACATTATACCCAACTACAAAAGAATTTCGTCCTCGAAATTCCAAGAACAAGAAAAGGTAAACAAACATGAAACTAGAAGAAGAGATCTGGAAACTTATGTCGAATTTCGTCTTCTCGTTCCCAAGTCGATTCTCCGTGCGAGCGATTCCCCCATGAAACAAGTACGATAGGGATAACCTTGTTCTTGAGGACCTTTTCTCTTCGATCAACAATCGACATCGGTCATTCCCCAAAGATCAAATCCTCCCTTACAGTCAGCTCCGAATAATCTAGCACATGTGTTTCATCTCGAACATACTTATGGAGTTGAGATACATGAAACACGTCATGAACATTCGCCAAAGATGGTAGTAACGCCAATCGATAAGCCACTTCTCCAACACCCTCCATAATCTCGAAAGGCCCCACAAATCGAGGACTAAGCTTGCCTCGACTCCCAAAACGAATCTCTCCCCTAGTCGGTGATATCTTCAAGAATACTATATCACCAACAGCGAACTCTATAGGTCTTCTCGATGTATCGGCCCAACTCTTCTGCCGATCTTGTGCTGCCTTCATGTGATTCCGGATAGTATTAACTTTCTCTACTGTGTGCACGATCAAATCCGATCCCAACAATCTTCGTTCTCCAATACCGTCCTAACAAACAGGTGAGCGACACTTGCGACCATACAATTCTTCGAATGGAGCCATCTGAATAGTTGCCTGAAAGCTGTTATTGTAAGAAAACTCCACCAAGTGTAGATGATCCTTCCATGAACCCTTGAAGTCTAACATGCAAGCTCTCAACATGTCTTCAAGAGTTTGAATTGTTCTCTCCGACTGGCCATCTGTCTGAGGATGATAAGAGGTTCTAAAATTCAATCGCGTCCCTAAACTTTCCTGTAAGCTCCTCCAGAAGTGCGATATGAATCGGGTATCACGGTCGGAGACGATACTCACAAGTACTCCATGCAATCTCACAATCTCCTGCATGTACCGTTCTGCTGACGCTTCCATCGACTGACCCACTCGAAACAAAATGAAATGAGCTGCATTGGTCAATCGATCAACAATCATCCACACTGCATTGTTGCCCTTTGGACTCCGCGGTAAAGCTGTCACGAAATCCATGGTTATATGTTCCCACTTCCATTGAGGAATCGGAAGTGGTTGCAATAAACCAGCTACCCTTTGATGTTCAGCCTTAACTTGCTAACACAGCAAGCACTTCGCTACAAAATGGGCGATCTCCCTTTTCATACCTTCCCGCCAGAAATGCTGTCGTAGATCACGGTACAACTTTGTGCCTCCTGGATGTACGGAATATGCGAAATTATGCGCCTCCTTCATAACTTCTTCGCGAATATCTCCTTTCGGCACACATAAACGGCTACCATAACGCAACGAACCATCTTCATGAATCAACAAGTCTGTTCGAAGTCCCGCTTCAACCTGTTCTCGAAACTTCTGCAATCTTGGATCGTGTGACTGCGCTGCTTTAATACTCTCGATCAACAACGACTGTACTTGCAGCTGCATCCTGTCCTGAAGAATGCGGTAGCACGATCTCCAACTCGAATCTCTGAAAATCCTCGATAAGCTCTTTCTGTGCAGTCAACATCCGAATTTCTAGCAACCGACTAATCGCATCCAGCACTATATTAACTTTCCCCGGATGGTACTTGAGATCAAGATCAAAGTCAGCCATCAGCTCCAACCATTTGCGCTGCCTCATGTTGAGTTCTTTCTGTGTGAACGCGTACTTTAGGCTTTTGTGATCAGTGAATACCTCGACCCTTTCGCCCAGTAAGTAGTGTCTCCAAATCTTCAAAGTGAAAATCACTGCTACAAGCTCCAAATCATGAGTTGGGTAATTCTTCTCATGGGTCTTCAACTGTCTCGATGCGTAGGCTATAACCTTCCTATGCTGCATCAAAACACATCCCAAACCATTCCCAGACGCGTCGCTGTGAATCACCAATCCTCTGGAACCATCTGGTACGGTCAAAATAGGAGCAGTTATCAATCTTTGCTTCAACGCCTCAAAATCTGACGCATATCATCTGTCCATACAAACGGTACTTCCTTTCGCATATGCTTTGTCAAAGGCTCAGCTAAACGAGCAAAATTCTCCACAAAACTTCTGTAATATCCGGCAAGTCCAAGAAAACTTCTGATCTCCGCTACGTTCTTCGGAATCGGCCAATCTTGAACTACTGCAAACTTCTCAGGGTCAACGGTGATTCCATCTTCGGATACAACATGCCCCAAAACTTCACTTCTTCGAGCCAAAACTCGCACTTGCTCATCTTTGCATACAATCTTTCATGCCTCAATGTCTGCAGTGCGATCTTCAAGTGTTCAGCATGCTCTTCTAGGCTCCTCGAGTAGACCAGAATATCATCGATGAACACCACTATAAACTGGTCCATGAACGGTGAAAAGATTCGGTTCATCAAGTCCATAAATATCATCGGTGCGTTCGTGGCTCCGAATGGCATCACTAAATACTCGTAATGTCCATATCGAGTTCGGAACGCAGTCTTGCAAATATCCTCCGATTTAACTCGAACTCGATGATATCCGGATCGCAAATCCAGTTTTGAGAATACCCTCGCTCCACTGAGTTGCTCGAATAATTCGCCAATGCGAGAGATCGGGTACTTGTTCTTAATAGTCACCCGGTTTAATTCTCGATAATCGATGCACACCCTCCTTGTGCCATCTTTCTTCCTGACTAGAAGAACTGGAGCTCTCCAAGGTGATTTACTACTGCGAATCCAACCCTTCTCTAGCAATTCGGTAACCTGCTTCTTCACTTCTTCCAACTCCATTGGTGCCATCGGATAGTACACCTTTGAGATTGGCGCTGTACCAGGAACAAGATCGATCGCGAACTCCACATCTCGTTTTGGCGGTAAACCCGAGATGTCCTCGCACACATCCATGAACTCTCGAACTACAGCTGGCGCTTCCTCCTTATTAACTTCCATTGACGAAAGAACACTGCTTGTCGGCCTAGCCCTAAGCTCGACTGGCCCGACAGAACTGTTACCTCCAACAAATACAAACTCCGGATGTTCAGGAATCTGGAAAATCACTTTCTTTGCTCTAAAATCAAAGTGAGCATGGAAAGTGCCGAGACAGTCCATTCCCAAGACAACATAAACAATGGGACGCACCAAAATCGAATAATACTAAAACAGGAAAATCATGAACAAGTAGGATACCAGAAATGACTTCATTTGAAGCAGAACACTGAAGAAGATAAGCACAGTAAACAGGATTCAAGCTGACGATAAAATATGAAATGGAAAGCAAGAGAAGCAAGGCAATATAAGGACCATGAAACAAGGAAGTGAATCAAGACTAGAACTCCAAGTTACTTAAATAGAGTACCGCATTGTAACCATGCTGCAGTTTATGGGTACAATCATATAACTCTGTTCAAGTCGCCCAAATCCTAGCATCAGAATCGAAGGAATAGGAAATGAGAAACAATAGAACCAAAAGGTTTCAAGCCGAGATGCAAAGTTGTTTGCATATCGTCAAGACAAGGGTCAAGAGAAAGATAAGATTCTAGGATCACGATAACAATGTGGCAGGACATGTTCCTAATTACGGGTTTTCTGATTCGTGTATTGGGTCCAATACCCAACTACAAAAGAATCAAACCCGATTAACCTAAATCCTATATCTCTGATACCAAACAAATCCTGTCACGCCCCGCTTCCCAGAGTGCGCTAAGATCGGCACGTGACAGAGCCAACCATGCTATCTATGGCTAGGAAACATCCCTCCACAGTCACATTACGGCTGTCTATAAGATATCAAGAATAGTAGAAATAAATAATCTATCTAGTACATGTCCATATGCCAGAATTAACGAGTCAAGAAATAATATGCGGAAGCAATAAATCCAATAAACAGTAACAATCTGGAAAGTATGTCCCAAATACGGGCTCACATCAGGAAATGAAAATGCTGAAAGAAGACTAAACTAAAAAAATACTAACAGGACCCTCACGGCTTAGCCCGACGGCAAAAATACTCCTGATCAGCCAGCGAAAGAGGTAAAGGATCTGGGCCATGCAAAACCCAGACGTCAGTGCGTCATAATATCAAACAATAATAAATGAACAGGATACACGAGATATGCAGGCATGAGTATACACAGTAATAGGTGTATAATAGTAACATGAATATGGAACAATGAAGTGTATCGGTGTCTGTGAAGTGCAGTGAGTAATCTAAACTGTGCTACTGGGTTATCTATTCAAATGTCCTTGAAATCAATTAATATAATCCTCATCGTAACCCATCGGTCTATGCCCCGTTCAATCCCCACGGGACCACGGTAACAAGATATGATAGACTGTCAGTCTATATCCCGTTCATTCCCTACGGGACCACGGTAACATGATGTAATAGCCCTTTGAGTTACGTTCAGTTACATTCTTGATTTCTTCTTACCCCCAAGGTTATGTGTTCGAGTCGGGTATTGATAAACTGGAGTTAAAGCCAACACAGGATCAAGAAGGTATAGGTTTGTCTACGTAGACAACAGGAAACGTCCGTAGGGATAACATGTCAGGATTGTCGGCCTTAGTAACAGGATCAGGTAACATGTCAAGTAGTGATATATCAGGTCATGTCAGGTAGTGCACATGTATCAAGTGGATGCCCAACAGTAAAATGTAGCAAGTATCGAATCGGGATAGAAGACGGATGTACGGTAAAACATAGATGCACAAATATCTATCAGGGGTTACATCATAACTAAGTGGGATGCACATTATCAAGCATGGGGTACTAATGTAACAATAATATAAATTAATATAATATGGCACACAACTAGATATGCAGAATTAATGGTATGGATAAACAATAAAACATGGATGCACAAATATCTATCATGGGTTACAACTACAACTCCATGACTATATAGGATGTGCACTATCAAGTATGGGGTACTAATGTAACAGTAATATGAATTAATGTGATCTGTAGATGCAGCTACATATATAATAAATGATATGGATGCATACGGGTATCCGAAAACAGTAAAACATTAGTATGGATGTACAATGCAATCAACATGTGATATTTTTATTCATATGGATGCAAGATAAGATACATAGCATGTAGCAAGATGAACTTGCCTGAATGAATCTCACGAAGGGGTGTAAACGCAGCGTCTGACGTCGGGAAAACGTTGCAATAACCACACGCGCACACGGGACATGACCAGGCCAAGCAAGAAGGTAACCACGCTGGCTGAGGACGTCCACTGGATTACTCGGATCGTTGGCAGTGGCACGGCTCTGGCGATCACCGGAAAAAGAAACAAGATCAAGAAAGAAAGAAGAAAGAAGAAGAAGAAAGAGAAGAAGAGAAGATTGCTACTGGGGTTTGATGCTCTGGGATAGAGGCAAGGAGAGGGAGACGTGATGACAAGTCGACAGTTTTCCGGCGAGATTTCACGACCAAAGGCACTGGATTTTAGGGTTCTCGTTGGGTTCTTGGGTTTGTAGGGGAGAAGCTCGGGGAAGTAGGTGGTGGTGTTAGGTGTGACGATGGAGAGGAAGAGGAGTTTGTGGTGATGGGGATAGTGACGATGGGAGTCGGAGCTCCGGCGGTGACGTGTGCAGGCGAGGGCAGAGGCGATGGTTGCAGTGGGTTCTCGTGCAGGGGGGAGGAGGTGGTGAGGGAGTGATGATGATGGGATGAAGTCGGGGTCACCGGAGGGAGGGAACGGCGACGAGGTGTGCTGGGGAAACGGGTGATGGGTAGCAGGAGGTGCTCGGTGAAGGGGTTCGTGGCGGGGTGAAGCGAAGTGGCGGAGGAAGAGGAGATGGGGATGCCGGCGGTGAGGAGATGGCGACGAGCATGATGTGCAGGCGTGGGCGCGGGCGAGGACGAGGCGGCGAGAGAAAAGGTTTTAAAGAAGATAAATAGTGAGAGAGAGGCTATGATTAATAAATAAATAAATATAATATATATACACAGAGGAGAGATAGAGAGATCGAGATCGAGAAGAGAGAGAGAGAGGAAGATTCTGTTATTTTTTAAAAAAATCTTTTTAGTTAAATAAACTTTAAACAGTTAAAATTTTTAAGATGTAATATTAGTAAATATTTGATATTTGACTAATATAAAAAATAGTCCAAAACACGCCCGGGTTGGGTCTAAAATTACTATTTGAAAATACGGATAATATACATATCAAGCAAAACCAAAATAGGATATCCGGGCAACGGAAAAGTATACCCCCAAGAACGGATGCACACACGTGCACGTAGACATCCAAATGAGTCCGTTACACTGAACGGGACGAGAACAAGATGCGCGGATGCTACGATAGGGTTAGGGGTATCACGCAGGCCATGCTAGATATTTTTAAAATATTTTATTTGACTTTATTTGTTATACTATAAAAATGCAGATGCCAGATATAATGCCAGTATGCAGTATAAACAATATTAAAAGTGAACGGATCCTCGTAACTAGCCGGGATAAATCATAAACAGGAATCAAGATGGGTTTCCAGCATGCGGGTCGGGTCGAATGCAAATACAGACACCAATTATACTATTTGCATCCAAAACAAAATAAATCGAGAAAATACCATAAATAAAGAAATACTCAAAATAGAACTGGTATAAATGAACTAGGTTGTTACAAAACTACATCGTTTCGCCTGGGAAACCCTCTATGTAGGACTCTAAAGACTCGACAATACATTAGCAGTGGGTTAATCACAAGCACGTCAGTGGCACTAGCTGTACGTAACGGCTACCTAGGTATCTGTCGAAGGGAAGATCGACACGATAACTCGTCCGGAAACCCTACTAAGCCGATCGGTGACTTTCTCCGTACAGTCTGGTCTGTTCGTCTTAGAGTATCGCATATCAGACCTAGGGGGTGGTAAACGTCAGAACCCTAATAACGCAATAAATCGTATCGGTGTGGAGCCCAATACAACCTGAGAAATTAATGGGGTATCTACCATTAAATCTTACCTGCCCTGGCCAGGGACCTTGAGTATTGGCTAATTGATTCTGTATTTAAAGAAGTATTTGTAAAATAACCGCAATCAATAATGGTGTCGCGTGTAGCTAGACCGATATGAGTACGGGTCGTCATCAGGGATATGTGGAATCTTTCAAACTTACTTTAGAGGTGTTGAAAAAGAGGAAGAATAGAGGAATAAAGAATAGTGGAAATAGTTTCTAGATCTGCGTCAAAATACGGATATAGAATACAGATCTAGTTTGAATACGGATATAGATTTTATAAGAAGAATGCTTGTAGGGTTCATTCGGATTTAGTAGTCATGAATGACTAATAAAGATTACTCCTTTTATCTATTGATAGATTTAATACTAAATAGATAGTGATGAATGAGAATTAGGGTTCTTGGAAGAAACTAGGGTTTCCCTACTATTGATCCTTGTCCTTTCATTGATCTCTATTCATGTGTATCCCTTAACAAAACAATTATTAATCTGATCTCAAATTGCGGTCAAGACTAGCAATAAATTGGTAGCGCGCCCGATAAGGATGTTAACATTTATTTTGCTAAAATTTATAAACTTCATAAAACTTAAAAGAAGTTAAGAAATTCTTCATCTTCTATTATTTTATCCTAATCCTACGAACCATATCAAGCTGAGAATTACTCGCGTATGATGGAGATAGAAGAACGGATAGAGATGAAATTCATAATGTCACTAAATAATTAAACTAATTAAACTAAAGATCTATCTTTATTAATCAACTTCATAAGTACAAACTTCAAGTTTAGATTACAAGAGGAAGAAGAAGTTGCTCTCGATCTCTGCCTTACCGGATGTAGATGTTCCGTCGAATCTCTCGTCACTTTATCACGTCGAATCGTGGACCGGTCTTGGATCACTTGTTCTTTGACGATGATTAGCTTGTGTAAAAGATTGATGATTTCTAAGTTTAGCCCTCAGTACTTTATATAGCCCCAAAACAAGAAACCAAAGATCCCCATAATTAGGGTTAGTTGTAGCAAATCCAACCTGAAAATCCTAACTCCTGATTCGATGAATCGGCCCCGGATCTGCCGCATGTTGCATGGTTTGGCCGCGGATCCGCGGTTTGTTGGTGAGACCTTGGGTGCAAATTTCTGGGGCTTTATTCTTATGACACATGGAGATTTAGTTGATGTCTGGAACTTGAAAATATTTCCTGAGTCTCTGCCAGTATTGCTTCTTCAATTTTCTTTAATATTTTGGCAGATTTTTTATTTCCGACATCTCAACGTCTCGATCTCCTGACCTGAGCCAAAACTTGCACTATATCTCAAAGAATAATGTTAGTAATATTTGGTATTTTTGAGATATTATCATAACCAATTTGATATGATATTATATTTTAAGAATATTGATTAAGGATATTTGATATGATATGCATATTTAAATTATCAAAATATTATATAAATATTTTATGCATATATTTTCCTTCATAATTTTAATTATAATATATAAACATATGAAAATAGTATTCTTACAGATAAACCCTCATATGTGTCATATTTATAATAAACACCTTTAGATATTTAAGAAAATTAAGGAAAATGTCATATCAAAAGTGCGATATTTTCGACTGAACAAATACCACCAAACTTAACTTTGATCGTCCCGAGCAAACTTATTTATTCAAGAGAGGGAGAAAGAAAAAGAAAACCCAAGTAGCACACTTTCGTAGGCAACACGATTGCACCGAGCACGTGTAACAAGTCATTAAATCTCTAGGTGTCCCTAGTAGGAGGAGTGTTGTCTCCTAAGGGTTTTCAGCGGATTACACCCACAAAATCCTATAATAAAAAGAAAGATAGTGAAATTTACATACGAAGATAAGAACTATAAAAGAAAGAACTTGAAAATAAAAGTTTCCAACTACACCGGTTTTTCGGTTGTCATGAGCTCTATCTTAATGGTCGTGAAAAGATGTTAGAAATCACATCATTATTCAATAAAACATCGTCTTTAGTTTTCCTTCCTATGTTTTCTCCAAACATTGATCATATACCCCTACGTGTATATAAAAGACATCCCTACACTTAGAGAATTCAATTCAAGCTATCATATTCTTGTCCATCTTCCTTGGTACTTTTTAGTTGGTGAATATTTTAGATAGAATTGCTCACACATTCTTCATGCGACTGTTAATACTTCTTAAGGTACTAACCAACCGATTACAAAATGTGCTCGCGTATTAAGGCGTAATTTCTCGTCTTGCAACACCTAAGGCTTAGCAGTGGCTCCCAAACCAGTTGGTCTAAGGCACTAGGTGATAAAGCACCCTCGCTATATTTTTTTTATGCTGCCTTAAGCAATTACAAAACCAGTGTTCGTTTTTTTCTTCACCACTTATATTTTATTTTCCTCTATACTAAGGCTTTTAGACAAGAGCATTTCAAGGTATCCTCTACTATCCCAAGTTTCAAGATGTGTGTAAGTGCGTATAGTAGGGTAGCAACGTTCAAATGATTGGAATTAAGAATATGGACTATTTTTTAGACTTATTTTTATCCTCAGATTAGTAATTTCCTTCATCTTACTAACCCTTAGGACAACGGCTCATAACTACTTATTACTAGTTTCGTTTAAGAAAATATCTAAGTTTCTTTCTTTTCTCAAACTAATCCTATCTTTCATATGTAAATTTTCACTTTCAAACTTTCATTATCAATTTTTTTTTCTTATATATAGTATGATGCAAAATAATGCATGAATAAGTACAAACCTCCCCCAAATCTGTTTGCAGTAGTGTCCTCACTGATGTCATCTGTCAAGCTTAAAAAAACTGTAGACTTAGAAGGAAAAGTAACGGGGACAAGAAATAAGGAAAGTGAAATCCTCCCCCAAACTTATTTTTGGCTCACAATTTTGTAAAAATTTTCTTTCAAGAGCTAAAATATATCCCTCCCCCAAACTTGAGTAAAATCGTATTAAGCATTTAAAATTATAAGGGAGGTTAAAGTTATTGGTCTATGCAAAACTTTACAAAGACCAAAAGTTAACACCAACCATATAAATATTTTATCGATGTAACGCACTGGTTGGTAGAAGAACATGTCACCTATCGACGTGAAGATATGGGAAGGGGATAAGGGGTGGAATAGAACGTGTTTATGTCTCGGTTTATAGAGACGAAACAGTGATGGTGGATTACTCGAAATCTTGTTATTGATAAGAAGAAGGGGTGATGGTTCAACTTCTTTGTGTTGAGATTGATTCATCGCAACCCGCATGTTTTCTAAGAAAGCGAGTTCTTCAGCAAAAATTTCTTCAAAGCTTTCATCGATATTCCGAATAATAATCTCATCGGAAAGAACGGGATGATACCCGGACTCCATAAAAGGTTCATATTCAGCATTAGATGTTGACCCGGACAGCTCGATAAAAGTGTCTGTATGTGTATAACTAATAGAAGGGTCAAACAACAACGTACTAGTAGAGTCAAGATCAAAATCATGAAGCTGTTCAAATTCGCTGCTATCGAAATTTATCGCTTCGACAGATAATACTTGAGCATAGGGTTCTGAGGGTTTACTTCCCAACTTGTAAATGTTAAGCTTAATTGACATTTTCCCGAAGGATAGGGTCATAGAGCCGTTTCGACAATTGATTATTGAGTTGGAAGTCTCAAGAAAAGGTCAGCCTAAAATTACCGGAATTTGGTTTCGTTGGTTCGCTACAGTCTGTGTATCTATAACGATAAAACCTATAGAGAATATAAATTCGCCGACTTTGATTAACACATCCTCTAGCTCACCCCTAGGTTGGGTGATAGATCGATCGGCTATCTGAAGGGTGCATTGCGCCGTTTTTAACTCTCTGATCCCTAATTACTCATACACAGAATACGGAAGCAAGTTAACACTAGCGCCTATATCGAGTAGAGCACGATTGATATCTTTACCCCTAATATAAATAGATATGGTAGGACTTCCAGGGTCATTTCGTTTCTTGGGTAGTTGTTGGGTAAAAGCAGTGCTTGCATTACTCGCTAAGAATTTTTTTTTAGGCATTTGAGTTTTTCTCTTCCTAGTACACAAGTCTTTTAGAATTTTTGCATAAAACAGGACTTGTTGAATAGAATCTAGGAGAGGAATGTTTATGTTAACTTGCTTAAAATTTCCACAATCTTCTCCATTTGTGGACTTGGTCTGTTGCCCCTTCACCTGTTTAGATAAGGTGCTTTATCAATAAGGGTTGGGTCCTATATTGGAGAGGATTGTGGGGATGGAATGGATCCCAGAATTGGAGTTGGGATTGTTTTAGAATGACTCGACGAAGTGAGCTGAGTGTTCAAGCCTTGGTGAAAATGGAAAATAGGCTCGAAAGAAGGTGGTGGACTAGACAAAATGGGAGAAGAAGTAGGAGCCGGGTATCATTAATATCATCAACGTCATCAATGTGTTCACCCACTTGGTTATCCAGCACTCTTCCTGATCTCAACGTGGTAACAACACTCACATTATAACTTTGTGAGTGGCCAGGAATAGGTATAGGTTAAGATGGAAGTTTCTCTTTTTCTCTCGCACTCATCACAGCATTTATTTGTGCAAGTTCTGCCTCTATCAATTTTATACTTTCACCATGGGAGGTGGTGGTCTGTGTTAATGATTGGACAAAAGACTTTATTTCATCCGTCGATTGCATGGAATGTTTAATAAACATATCCACGCTTCGTTCGAGTGCAGATGAGTTTTCGTTACCGGCTGTTTGGAAAGAATTATTATAAGGTGTAGAAATGTTGGCTGGATTTTGAAAAGGTTGTGAATGAAAGGGGTGCTGACTCTGTGGGTGTGGTTGCTGTTGCTGTGGAAGAGGTCTTTGATAATTGCTTTGAAACTGGTTTTGATTTTGGTTTTGGGTTTGGTTCCAAGCAAAATTAGGATGATTCTTCCATCCCTGATTATATGTGGAAGAATAAGGATCGTTTCGAGGTCGTTGCTAAAAAGTAGCATTGATTTATTCTTGACCTTGAAATGGTGGATTCAAAGGACATTCTTCCGTTAGATGTGATGGGTTGGAACATCAACCACACACGGTTTTGGAGAGTGTAAATTGGTTTAGGGGGGCTGAAGAGACTTAATTTTCTATAGCATCGAGTTTCTTTTGTATCGCGGCCATTTCGTCTTTCACTGCGATGGAAATATCGAGCTGATAGATAGCTCCCCTAGATAATGCAAGTCTAACGCTTTCCCACTGTAAGGTTTGTTCAGGGAGATTTTCCAGAAATTGCCAAGCTTCACCATCATCTTTAGACAGGAAATGGTATTGACACATGGTTTTAAGCATTTATTTTATTGTTAGATCAACATCCTCATATATAATGTGACAAAGGTCCCATCTATCGATTCCATGATGAGGGCATTGTAAAAGAAGATCCTTAAACCGTTCAAAGCATTTCCAAAATGGTTCATTGGGAAGTTGGGTAAACTGGTTAATCTCGCTTTGAACACGGACGGTCTTATGATTGGGATACAAATTTTTAAAGAATGCTACAACGAATTCATCCCATTTGGCAATAGAATGTGAGGCAGTGTTATAAAGCCATTTTTCTGCTAGATCGCATAAAGTAAAAGGAAGAAGACGTAAACGCATAGCATCCACAGACAGTTGTGACGTACCCATCATTGCGCATATATTTTCGAATTTGTTTATAAAAACGTATACATCTTAGGATTCAAGCCCGTGAAATTTGGGCAACAATTTGAAGAAGTGGGGTTTAATTTCAAAATTATCCCTATTGGCTGGTGGAATAGATAGACATGTAGGAAGGGGTCCACGCATGGGGTAACATATTTCTTAGAGAGAGATGCACGGTGGATACTGCGCACCAACGGGTGGTGGCAGGATGGTGGTGGTAAAATCTGATGGAGAACCGTCCATCTCGGTCGATGTGGTGGGTGGAGGGGAAAAAGGAGATGAAGAAGTACCGACTTCGGGGTCGATAGCAGAAACGCGGACAAGACGGGCACTAGAATCCAGTGTCCATCCGAGCATGCACTAAGCGGGTTTAGCGCACATGGTAGCGTGTGAGAACTTAAGAATTGGTTTGTTTTGAAAAGTGTCGGACGTGAGACAAACTAAAAAAAAAATGCACACACAACTCTAGAACTAAGGTTACCTAGGTCAAGTCTCTAGACCGCTCCTAGACTTCCAAAGGACAAGCCGCAGGATCAATTCTCTACCGCCTCTTTATCACTCTTGTGGCCATATAAGTGTCAGGTAAGTAGAAAGTATCCGCTATACGAATCACCGAAAATAGCAGGCCTAATTAAGTAACCACTTGCCTGAGACACACTTACCTAGACAACAAAAAAGTAATGCGGATAAGCGATAGATTACCCACGACTTTCCTCTATCCTTATTGAGCGCGATAGTCCTTAGAGTCTTAGTCTAGATATTTTTTAATTAATGTTGAGTGATGCAGATGCTCGTTTTGTGATTTGTGGGATTTAGGAAGGGTGATGAAATCCCCACCTAATCTGAATTTGGTCTTTGCCCCTTAATGTCCATATTAAAATATGCAAAAACAAACCGCAAAACAAAACTCGCAAAAAGATTTTTGAGCGACGATATTTTGCAAAGAATCCTGCAGAAAATATATTATTGGATTTTTCAGAGGAGAGAGAAAGAGATAGAAAAGATACCAGAGAAAATTGAAGCCCTAACTCACTAACACCGCCGCGGTTCCGCCGCCAAAACGCACTTATTGCTGCGGTTCCTCCGCGGAGTTGAGAGTTCTTTGAAAACTTTTTGCTACGGTGGCCTCCCTTGCTTCTATGGGTCTTGATGAATGTCTCTGAATTCTTATCTTCTCGCTCTAGTGACTCCAGATTCTCTCGCAAAAATCGCACACTAATCGTTAAATATGCAAGGTGCGGTTTGTTTTGTTTTATGATATAGATCGAATAAGAATTCAATACAAATAGTAAGAATAAAAAAGTACGCATGTATCCCTGGCAACGACGCCATTTGATTGATTCTGTATTTAAAGAAGTGTTTGTAGAATAACCACAATCAATAATGGTGTCGCGTGTAGCTAGTCCGAGATGAGTACGATTCGTCCTCAAGGATATGTGGAATCTTTCAATCCTACTTTAGATGTGTTGAAATAAAGGAATAAAGAATAGTGGAAATAGTTTCTAGATCTGCGTCAAAATACGGATGTAGAATACAGATCTAGTTTGAATAGGGATATAAATTTTATAAGAAAAATGCTTGTAGAGTTCGTTCGGATTTAGTAGTCATGGATGACTAATAAAGATTGCTCCTTTTATCTATTGATAAATTTAATACTAGATAAATAGTGATGAATGAGGATTATGATTTTTGGAAGAAACTAGGGTTTCCCCACAATTGACCATTGTCCTTTCATTGATCTATATTCATGTCTAGCTCTTAACAAAACAATTGTTAATCTGATCTCAAATCGCGGTCGAGACTAGCAATAAATTGGTAGCGCGTCCGATAAGGATGTTAACATTTATTTTGCTAAAGTTTATATACTTCATAAGACTTAAAAGAAGTTAAGAAATTCTTCATCCTCCATTGTTCTACCCTAATCCTACGAACCCTATCAAGCGGAGAATTACTCGCGCATGATGGAGATAGAAGAACGGATAGAGATGAAATTCATAATGTAACTAGATAATTAAACTAATTAAACTAAAGATCTACCTTTATTAATCAACTTCACAAGTACAAACTTCAAGTTTAGATTACAAAAGGAAGAAGAAGTTGCTCTCGATCTCTGCCTTGTCGGATGTATATGTTCCGTCGAATCTCACGTCGCTTTATCACGTTGAATCGCGGACCGATCTTGGATCACTTGTTCTTTGATGGTGATTAGCTTGTATAAAAGATTGATGATTTCTAAGTTTAGTCATCTATCCTTTATATAGCCCCAAAACCAGAAACCAAAGATCCCCAGAATTAGGGTTAGTTGTAGTAAATCCAACCTGAAAATCCTAACTCCTGATTCAGTGGATCGGCCGCAGATCCGCCGCATATTGTATGGTTTGGCCGTGAATCCGCGGTTTGTTGGTGAGATCTTGGGTGCAAATTTCTGGGGCTTTATTCTTATGACACATGGAGATTTAGTTGATGTCTGGAACTTGAAAATATTTCCTGAGTCTCTGCCAGTATTTCTTCTTCAATTTTCTTTAATATTTCGGCAGATTTTTTATTTCCGACATCTCAACGTCTCGATCTCCTGACCTGAGCCAAAACTTGCACTATATCTCAAAGAATAATGTTAGCAATATTTGGTATTTTTGAGATATTATCATAACCAATTTGATATGATATTATATTTTAAGAATATTGATTAAGGATATTTGATATGATAACGTTAATGCACCATCTTCAAAACTTCTCGGGATCCGAAGATTTTCGAGAAAAGGTCCCATCCTTCAATATCATGATCGGATTTAAATTATCAAAATATTATATAAATATTTTATGCATATATTTTCCTCCATAATTTTAATTATAATATATAAACATATGAAAATAGTATTCTTACAGATAAACTCTCATATGTGTCATATTTATAATAAACACCTTTAGATATTTAAGAAAAATAAGGAAAATGTCATATCGAAAGTGCAATATTTTCGACTGAACATTGGCCAACCGTATACAGTGCGATATCAACTCCCAATACCGAGAGAGACGAATCCTTTCTATCCCCTACTGCCTCCAAGTGCTTCGGCACTGCACTCAACTACTACCTGTTTGCAAAAATCATTTGAGCCGTGGTAGGGTATTAATCTAAGTATAGTGGGAACATACTCGAGACGAATAGTGATGTCAAGTCAACGGACCAACCTGTACTCATGTTACCAGGGAACTACCAACTGACGATAGGTATAATACCAACCAGCAGTTTCCAGTGAGTTCGTCCACTGTAACTCATAACCCAATGAATACCTGTATACTATCTTTGGTACCGTATACCAATGGCTGCGAGACAGGCCACCTCCCCTGACGGGGATAAGAAGTGTATACACTAGTCTACTCTGGAGTATCGATGCTCAGTCTCGATAATCCTATGATTAGAGACAAGTTTATGTCTGTGCTTATAGACTACCCAGCCGCCACTAATGTGACTGCCATCACAACGCTGGTAGTCAAGCAAAAATCCTAAGGGCTCTATCAACATGTATTAGCGATATGTTAAAAGAAACATATAAAAATGTTAAGATAGACTCAAACCAGATAGTATACTATTATAGTGAGCAAGACTATTATATATCTGTATATATCCTAAGCTTCCAAAATATAATATACAATCCAGTACTATACAATAATAGCCTCTTGGGCATATATCACTAACAACATGTACTCATGTTACCAGAAAACTTCTATCTGACATTATTATATTACCAACTAGGAATACTCAGTGAGTCTGTCTAGTGTAACTCATCCACTGAGCACCTGTATACAATTCTCGGTGTCAAATACTAATAGTTGCCGGATCAACCATTGCCCTCCAACCAAGACTGGAAATGTACAAATTAGTTTAAACTGGAGTATTGATGCACAGTCTCCATACTCCTACGACTAGGGACATTTATAGATGTGCTTATTGACTAACTAGGCCTTACTAGTATGATTTGCATCATCGTCCTGGTAATCAAGCAAAATCCTTAGGGTTTTTTCTCATGTCTAAACGATACGTGATAGTGAATAAAACGTATCACATGAAAGATAAAGAGAAACCAGATAGCATACTATCATCTCGAGTAAGATTGTTCTCCGTATAAGTCTTCCTTCAATTACGTAATTGCCATCTTGCAGTTACAATAATTGTTTTGAAGGCACTATATCCAACACCCTCAACCCCACGGTCTCCATCCACCCCAAAAATTAAGCCCCAAATTACCAATTTATAGAATATTTAAAAAAATTACCTGAATCGGCAATGACGAGTGACAAGCGGCGATGAACAGAAGCAACGGCGAGTGACAGGCGGCAATGAACAGAGGTAAAGAGCGGGCGACGACGAGCTGCGGCGACAAACGGCGAAGGTGTTGGAGGCGATGATGAATGGCGATGGTGATGAAGAATTCACTGGAGGACAGCGATGGTGATGAAGGCGGCGTAGGGGAAATTTTTGGGGCGAGGAACTTTTTAGGGCCGGGGAAAATTTTTTTAGGGCGCACAGGGAAGATGGGTGTAGGGAAAAGATAGGAGGATTTATTTCTATTTTATTTTTTTCTAATATCCCATCTCTGCCCCTATGGTTCACACAGTAGAGAATTCTCTTGCGGCACCGTAGGGACAACTGCAGAAAATAATTTTCTATAATTTTTAATATGTATATGCCTCTACGGTGGGAATTACATGGCCACTGTTTACCCCTATGGTGGGAACTGCAAGGGAAAACTGAAATTGCCCCTATGGATTTTTCTACCCGTAGGGGAAAACCTACTTTTTAGTAATGAACAGCATCTAATTAAGATAAGATTTCAAAGCAACGCAAAAGAATTAAGGGCAAAGAGCCAAGCAAAGCTAAATAAGAGTCTAAAGCTTTGAGGTTGGAAAATAGGAACCAAAATCATCGGCTCTTTTTATTATGAAATAAAGTATCAAGATATTGATAACAAATATTTACAACCATTCTTCTATCTGCTTAGTTCTCTATAACCGTTTCCTAAATCAACCATGCCAAAATATGTCCGCTACTGTTCATCACGATAAACTGCATTTATTATCGCCCATTCTATATCATTTTGTTAATAATCAAGTGCTATTAATCCGTGACTGTTACATCAGTATATGTATTAGGTATTCTAGGCAGTTATGCTGAAAATCCAGCCAAAATGTACACAGTTGCGATAAATTCCGATCAAAACAGCAAACCGGCCGGATAGATAATCAAGATACAAGTTCTGCAACACAAATAATCATTTTTGCAACACACATGTGCATGTTTACATATAAATGGTCAAGTGGGTGCACAATCTCATAATGGTGTCCCTTGATTAAGAGATAAAGAGATTATATGAAGATTTGGGTTGAAAATGCCATTTTGTGCAACATCACATGCAAGTGGAAGCAAGTGGGAACACAAGTGGGCTGCCATGGAGTGTAAGTAGGCTATACAACTCATGATGTGTATAAAGATTATGACAAAGTGTTGATGTGAGGTGTGAAAGCAAAAGAAAGTCATGCACTTTAGGCTTTAAAACACCAGAGGGCAAATGTGATTGATAGAAAAGAAAAGAAAACTCCTAAAAATCAAATAAGGATCTCAAAAGACCACAGAAGGAAGCTAGAGCCCTGGACCCATACTTAGGCTAACCAAATAATACTTCTGGACGCCTTGGGCGGCCCCACCTTGCCTAAGTGGTTTCGTGCTCCTGATATGGCCCTCTATCTGTCCAATCATGCCATTTTTATATCTCTTTTTGTCTGTGGAAGACCTTACATATAGAAGTTCACTGGTTAAGCTAAGGTTGGTTTTCGAGTAGGAATTTGATTGTATACTTCATGATAACTTATTCTTCTCTCTTTGAGCTCTCATTTGAGAGCTCAATTAAGGAGGTTGAAGTTGCTATCTAATTTATAACTTAAGCCCTTCCATATTGTGAATAACATTTGCACTCTTTTGCTTTAACTTCTTTGCTCAATTTTCTTTACTTGTTCTTTATTTTTTGTTCTTGATGCTATTTTGTATGATGATTGAGTAGTCTTTTTAGCTTTGGTGATGGTAAGGATTGGTGATGGAAGGCAAAACCTTTCTCTATTCTCTTGTGATTGTTATTATGCTTAAATTTTGATTATAACTTTAAGATTGTATTATGGTTATTGTTTGATAGGGTATTTAGTTTTAAATGGTTCCTTGGTAACCTTTAATTTATACCATATTCTCTCATTACATCCATAAGCAATGTTAAGGTTAGAATCAATATTAGTGTTAAGCTAGCTAAGTTGTTTAGATAGGATATTTTTCTTGATGTTTTTTGACACCCCTCTTTAGCATATACCCTATACTATCACCCACACACTTAGCAAGTTTAATGCTATGTCACTTTACTCTTATGTGCTAATTGATGTTTGTTATGTTGTATACTTTGTGATCTTTAGTGATTTGCTTTGATACTATATGCTTGGTGATTGGTCTGTTTTAAAGAGAAGTGTGTCGTAAATACAGTAACCGCAATCAGGACGGTGTCGCTAGTAGCCAGTCGCGATGAGTACGGGTCATCCGCAGGGAAACGTGATCCTTTTTCTTACATTAAACGAGTTGATGGAAGATGGATTGATTGGTTGTAGATCTAATTTGATACGGGTGTAAGATTCATGAAGAAGAGGCTTGTAGGGTTCATATGACTTAGTAGTAATGGATAAATAATTAAAAATGACTCATTTTATCTTTTAATAGTTTAAAACTAGATCGATAGTGATGAATGTAGATTAGGGTTCTTTTGGAAGAAATTAAGGTTTCTCCACTTCTAACCCTTGTCCTTTCATTGATCTCTATTCATGTCTAGCCCCTAACAAAATAAGTGTTAAACTAATCTCCAATCGTGATCGAGACTATCAATAAATTGGTAGCACGCCCGATAAGGATGTTAACATTTATTTTGCTAAAGTTTATAAACTTTAAAATGTATAAAAGGAGTTAAATGATTTTATCATCCATTAAACTACCCTAGCCTACGAACCCTATCAAGCTAGGAATTACTCACGCATGGTTGGAGAAGAAAGGATGAAAAATGAGATCATGTTATAAGATGCAGAAATTAAGTGCAGAAAATAAGTGCAGAAATTAATTGCGAAAAGACTAATAAAAACTATACTTTTATTAATCAACTATATCATGTACAGATCCTTTTAAAGTAGAGTACAAGAACCCTAGTTTTTGCTCTCGATCTCTATCTTGTTGGATGTAGATGAACAGCTGATGATCAACTCGGATGTGTGGATCGTCTTGGACCTCTTGATCTCTTCGGTTGATGATCTTCAAAGTGAAACTCTCGGTCGTTTAAATCGTCACAGAAACTAGGAACTATAGTTGCCAAACGTTAGAATATGCTAATACGATCACACCCAAAAAATCGCAGATCCTACGGCCCAAGATGCTCCGTGGATCCACCGCGAATATCATGCATTGACCGCCCAACTGCGGCTCTCTTGAAGGATTAGGTTTTGGAAATTTTTATGCTTTCTTCTGTTGACATGTGGAGATCTCTTCGATATCTGAATTTTGAGAATAATGCTCTGAATCTTTGCCATTGCTAAATCTTATGATTTGCTTCCATATTTCGGCAGCTTTGATTCCGACATCTCGGATCTTTTGGATTCCAGACATGATCTAATATTTGAACAATATCTCAAATCAAAGTATTAGTAATATTTAGTATTTTTGAAATATTATTCTAACCATTTTATATGATATCATGTGTTAGGAATATGGATTAGATATATTTGATATGATATGCATATTTAATTACAAAGATTTCATTTAAATATTATATGCATGTATTTTCCCTCATTATGTTAATTATAATGTAGAAATATATGATAATAAACTTTTTACAAATAAACCCACATATGTTCTATATTTACAAGAAACATGTTTTAGTACTTAACAATAGTGGGGAAAATAATCATTCAAATGTGCAATATTTCAGACTAATCAAATACCCTTAAACTTAAATTTAATCGTCCCGAGTAAACTAGTTATTAAAAATACGAAAAAGAAAAATAAAAACCTAGTACACTTTCGTAGGCAACACGATTGCACTGAGCGCATGCAACAAGCCTTTAAAGCTCTAAATGTCCCTAGTAGGAGGAGTCCTGTCTCCTAAGAGTTTTCAGCGGATTACACCCACAAAATCACATAATAGAAGAAAGATGATGAAATTTACATATAAAGATAAAGAACATATAAAAGAAAGAACTTGAAAATAAAAGTTTCAAACTACACTAGCTTTTTAGTAACCATGAGCCCTATCTTAATAGTCATGAAAAGATGTTAGAAATCACACCGTCCCTCAATAAAACATCGCATTTAGTCTTCCTCCCTACCTTTCTTCCAAACATCGATCATATACCCCTATGTGTATGTAAAAGGCATCTTTACACTTAGAGAATTCAATTCAAGCTATCATACACTTGTCCATCTTCCTTAGTACTTTTTAGTCGGTGAATATTTCAAATGGAATTGCTCACACATTCTTCTTGCGACCGTTAATACTTTTTGAGGTACTAACAACTGATTACTAAATGTGCTCACTCTTTTAGGTATAATTAGCAATATCCTCTTCTTGCAACACCTAAGGCTTAGCAGTGACTCTCAAGCCAGTTGGTCTAAGACACTAGGTGATAAAGCACCCACGCTATATTTTTTTTATGCTTCCTTAAGTAATTACAAAACCAGTGTTCATTTTTATTCACCATTTTTTTCATTTATATTTATATTAATTTTTTTTCATACTAAGACTTTTAGACAAGAGCATTTCAAGGTATCCTCTACTATCCCAAGTTTCAAGATGTGTGCAAGTGCATATGGGTATCAACGTTTAGATGTTTGGACTTAAGAATAGGGACTATTTTTCAGACTTAATTATATTCTCAGATTAGTGATTTCCTTCATCTTACTAACCCTTGGGACAACAGCTCATGACTACCTATTAGTAGTTTCATTTTAAAACATCTAATTTTCTTGCTTTTCTTAAACCTTCTCCTATCTTTCATATGTATATTTTACTTTCTAATTTTCATTATCAAAAAAAAAATAGTGCTTTTATTTAGTATAATACAAAAAATGATGCGTGAATAAGCACAAACCTCCCCCAAACCTATTTGCAGCAGTGTCCTTACTGATGTCATCTGTTAAGCTTAAAACCTGTAGACTTGGGAGGAAAAGTTAGTAACGGGGACAAGAACTAATGACAGTGAAAACCTCCCCCAAACTTATTTTTGGCTCACAATTTTGTAAGAATTTGTTTTCTTTTAAGAGACACAATATTTTTCTCCCCCCCCCTCCAAACTTGAGTGAAATAGTATTAAGCATTTAAAATTAAGGGGGGTAAAGTTATTGGTGTATGCAAAACTTTACAAAGACCAAAAGTCAACACCAACCATTCAAATATTTTATCAATATAATAACAAGGTTGGTGAAAGATCATAGATGTGCATAAATGGGGAGATAAGAGGAAGAATCGATCGGGTTTACGTCTCGGTTGGTAGAGAAAAAACAGTGATGGTGCACTACTCGTATTCTCGTTCCTGATAAGAAGAAGGGGTGGCGGTTCGACTTCTTTGGGTGGTTGATTCGTCACAACTTCCATGTCTTCTAGGAATCCGAGTTCTTCAGCAAAAATATCTTCAAAACTTTCAACAAAATTCTGAATGATAATTTTATCGAAAAAGGAGTTATGAAAGTCGGATAGCTCGACTAAATCATTCGAAAAGGGTTCGGACTTAGGTGTAGACTTGTCGACAGAAGGGTCTTCACGTGCATAATAAATAGTAGGATCAAACCCTAACACACTAGTGGCGTCGAAATCAGAATCGTGAAGTTTCTCAAATTCGCAACTGTCGGAAGCTATCTTTTCGACAGAACAAACATGAGCATAGGGTTCTAATGGTTGACTTCCTAGTTTGTAGAAGGTAAGCTCAATTGTCATTTTCCCAAAGGACAGGTTCATTGAACCGTTACGATAATTGATTATCGCGTTTGAAGTTGCTAGGAAAGGTCGACCTAGAATCACCGGAATTTGGTTCCGTGGGTTCACTACAGGCTGTATATCTATAACTATAAATTATAAACTCCACAGAGAATATAAATTCCCCGACTTTGATTAACACGTCTTCTAGCTCACCCCTGATATTGGGTGATAGATCGATCGGCCATCTGGAGAGTGCAATGCATAGGTTTAAACTCTCATATCCCTAATTGCTCATAAACAGAATATGGAAGTAAGTTAACACTAGCACCTAAATCGAGTAGAGCACGATTGATATTTTTACCCCCAATAGTTATAGATATTGTAGGACAACCGAGGTCCTTACGTTTCTTGGGCACCAATTGGATAAGAGAATTGCTCATATTACTCGCTAAGAAAACCTTTTTAAGTACTTGAGTTTTCCTCTTCCTAATGCACAAGCCCTTTAAAATTTTCGCATAGGACGGAACTTGTTTGATAGCATCTAAGAGAAGGATATTTATGTTAAATTGCTTTAAAATGTCCACAATCTTCTCAATTTGGGGACATGGTTTGTTGGCCCTGAACTTATGTAGAAAAGAAGCTTTATCAATAAGGGTTGGGTCCAACTTTTGAGGAGAAGTTTGTGGGGATGGAATGGATCCCAAAATTGGATTTGGGATGGTTGTAGATGGTAATTCCTTCAAGGAAGTGGGATGAGAGTTCGAGCCTAGTGGGAAACGGAGAATAGACTTGGAAGAAGATGGTGGACTAGACGAAGTAGGATTAGAAGTAGTAGTCGGGGTTTCATCTGATTCATCCTCAACAACTTGTTTACCAACATTCTTGTTCAGCACTCTTCCCGATCTCAACGTGGTTACGACACTCACATTATGATTTTGAAGGATAATATTCACGCTTTCTGAGTGGCCGGGATTTTCTAGAGGTTGAGATGGAAGTTTCCCTTTCCCTCCCTCGCTCATCGCGACATCTAACTGTGCAAGTTGTGCTTCTATCGATTTTATGCTTTCACTATGGGAAGAAGTATGCTGCACTAATTTTTGGATAGAAGACGTTAAATTAGTTGTCGTTTGTGTAGATTGTTTAACGAACGTTTCTAAGTTACGTTCGAGCGCAGATGTTTTATCGGAACCTGTCGTTGAAATATTATTATAAGAATCAAATATATTGGCCGGGTTTTGAAAAGATTGTGTTTGAAAGGGGTGTTGATTTTATTGTGGTGGCTGCTGTTGCTGTAGGGAGGCCTTTGATAGTTGCTTTGGAACTGGTTTTGATTTTGAGTTTGGTTTTGTTTCCAAGAAAAATTAGGATGATTCCTTCATCTCTGATTGTATGTAGAAGAATAAGGATCGTTTCTAGATCATTGCTGAAAAGCAGCATTAGTTTGTTCTTGACCTTCAAATGGAGGATTCAAAGGACATTCTTCCGTTAAGTACGATGGGTCAGAACAGCAACCACACACGGTTTTTGAGAGCATAACTTGGTTTAGGGAGGTTAATGAGAATTTGTTTTCCATACCTTCGAGTTTCTTTTGCATCGCGGCCATTTCGGCTTTCACTGCGATGGAAATATCGAGCTAATGAATACCTGCCTTAGATGAAGTTGGTCTAACGTTTTCCCACTGTAAGGTTTGTTCGTCGAGATCTTCCAGGAATTGCCAAGCTTTTCAATCGTCTTTTGACATGAAATGGCATTGACAAATAGTTTCAAGCATCTGTTTCGTGGCAAGATTAACACCCTCATATATAATTCGGCAAAATTGCCATCTATCAATTCCATGATGGGGGCATTGTAGAAGAAGATCCTTAAACCGCTCAAAGCATTTCTATAATGGTTCTTTGGGAAGTTGGGTAAACTGGTTAATCTCGCTTCGAACACGGGTAGTTTTGTGATTGGGATAAAATTTCTTAAGGAATGCTATAATGAATTCGCCCCATTTGGCGATAGAATGTACGGCAGTGCTATAAAGCCATTTTTCTGCTAGATCGCATAAGGTAAAAAGGAGAAGTTGTAATCGCATAGCATCCCCTGAAAGTTGGGTTGTGCCCATCATTGCACATACGTTCTCGAATTTGGTGATAAAAATGTATGCGTCTTCAGATTCAATCCCGTGAAATTTAGGCAACAAGTTGATGAAGTGGGGTTTAATTTCGAAATTATCCCTATTGGCCGGTGGAAGAGATAGAGAAGTAGGAAGGGGTCCATGCATAGGGTAGCATTTTTCTTGAAGAGAGATGCACGGTGGATTCTGCGAATCTACGGGTGGTGGCAGGGTGGTGTTGTGAAAATATGATGGAGAACTTCCATCTCGGTCGATGTGGTGGGTGGAGGGAAAATAGAAGATGAAGAAGTACCGATTTCGGAGTCGATAGCAAAGACGCGGACAAGACAGGCACTAGAATCCTATGTCCACCCGATCATGCACTAGGCGGGTTTAGTGCACATGGCAGCGTGTGTGAGAACGATTTTTAAAAAAAGTTTGTTTTAAAAAAGTCGGACGTGAGGCTTAAGAATTGACTCAACAAATCACAAAATGCACATCAACCCCTAGAACTAAGGTCACCTAGGTCGAACACTAGACCGCTCCTAGACTTCCAAAGGACAAGCCGCAGAATCAATCATCTACCATCTTTTTATCACTCTTGTGGGCAGGTAAGTGCCAGGTAAATAGGAGGTATCTGCTATACAAATGCACATCAATCCTCTACCATCTCCTTATCACTTTTCTTAGTCACACTTTCCTAGTCACCACAAGAGAAATGCGGATAAGCGATAGATTACCCACGACCCTCCTCTGTCCTAATTGAGAGCGACAGTCCTTAGAGGCTTGGTCTAGATATTTTTTAATTAATGTAGGGTGAAATATGCTCGTTTTGTAATTTGTGAGGCCTAGGATGGGTGATGAAATCCACACCTAATCTGGATTTGGGTTATTGCCCCTTAATGTCCGTTCGAGATATGTACAAACAAAACAATATCAAAACACACAAAAAGATTTTTGAGCGGCGATATTTGCAAAGAATACTGCAATCAAAATCAGATTATTGAAGTTTCAGAAAAGAGAGAAAGATCAGAGAAAGATACCAGAGAAGTTTGGCGACGCAACTCCACCAAGCCGCCGCGCTTCCGCCGCAAAATGCTTGCTTATGTCACAGTTCCGCTGCACTATGGTGCGTTCGTATGCTGATTTTTCTTCAGTGCCTCTATTTCTCCTCTGGTCCTCATTGAAAGTCTTTGAATCTCTATTTTGTCTCTCCAGAGAATCCAGATTCTCTTGCAAAACTCGCAAAATAATCGTTAAATACATAACATGTGGTTTTGAAATTTTATTTTAAGGTTGCCGGATTTAAGAATTCAACCCGAATAGCAAGAAATAAAATTACGACCGTCTCCCCAGCAACGACGCTATTTGATTAGTGTGGAAGAGAGTGGTGTGTCGTAAATACAGTAACCGCAATCAGGACGGTGTCTCTAGTGCTAGCCGCGATGAGTACGGGTCGTCCGCAGGGAAACGTGAACTTTTTTCATTCTTTAGACGAGTTGATGGAAGATGGGTTGATTGGTTGTAGATTTAATTTGATACGGATGCACGATTTATGAAGAAGAGGCTTATATGTTTCATATGATTTAGTAGTAATGGATGAATAATTAAAAATGACTCCTTTTATCTTTTAATAGTTTAAAACTAGATCGATAGTGATGAATGTAGATTAGGGTTCTTTTGGAAGAAACTAGGGTTTCCCCATTCCTAACCCTTTTTCTTGCATTGATCTCTATTCAAGTCTAGCCTTTAACAAAACATGTGTTAATCTAATCTCGAATAGTGGTCGAGACTATCAATAAATTGGTAGTGCGTCCGATAAGGATGTCAACATTTATTTTGCTAAAGTTTATAAACTTTAAAATTTATAAAAGGAGTTAAATGATTTTATCATCCATTGATCTACCCTAGCCTACGAACCCTAGCAAGTTAGGAATTACTCACGCATGGTTGGAGAAGAAAGGATGAAGAATGAGATCATAATGTAAGATGCAGAAATTAAGTGCAGAAAGTTAGTGCAGAAATTAGTTGCAGAAAGACTAGTAAAAACTCTACCTTTATTAATCAACTATATCATGTACAAATCCTTTTAAAGTAGAGTACAAGAACCTCGTTATACTCTCGATCTCTATCTTGTTGGAAGTAGATGAATAGCTAATGATCAACTCGGATGTATGAATCATCTTGGAACTCTTGATCTCTTCAGCTGATGATCTTCAAAGTGAAGCTCTCGGTCCTTTAAATAGTCACTGAAACTAGGAACTCTAGTAGCCAGACGTTAGAATATGCTGATACGATCACACCCAAAAATCTTATATCCTACGGCCTAAGATGCCCCGCGGATCCGCCGTGAATATCATGCATTGGCCGCCCAACCGCGGCTCTCTTAAAGGATCCGGTTCTGGAAATTTTTATGCTTTCTTCTGTTGAGATGTGGAGATCTCTTCGATAGCTGGATTTTGAGAATAATGCTCTAAATCTCTGCCGTTGCTAAATCTTATGATTTGCTTCTATATTTCGGCAGCTTTGATTACGAAATCTCGGATCTCTTGGATTCCGTACCTGATCTAATATTTGCACAATATCTCAAATCAAAGTGTTAGTAATATTTGGTATTTTTGAGATATTATCCTAACCATTTTATATGATATTATATGTTAAGAAAATTGATTAGAAATATTTGATATGATATGCATATTTAATTACAAAGATTTCATTTAAATATTATATGCATTTATTTTCCCTCATTATGTTAATTATAATGTAGAAACATATGATAATAAACTTTTTACAAATAAACCCACATGTGTTCTATATTTACAAGAAGCGCCTTTTAGTACTTAACAATAGTGGGGAAAATAATTATTCAAATGTGCAATATTTTAGACTAATCACTTGGACATACAAACGGTAAGCAAGAACGTAATGGATTCATTTCATTCCTCGTGTTGTGAGTTTGTCATCTTTATGGTTTATACTTCGCAACCCACCTTGATAAGCCATTCTTCATGATCGGTTCTAACAAGAGGAGAGAACACTCATGATCAAAATATGAGAGAAAAAATTCGCCATGATTCGTTCTTCCGAACCGGAGCCACGACCATTTTTAGCATTTCTTAGAATTTCATAAATCTTTTTGTGAAAAACTAACCAACCATATTCTTTTCTTTTGAATTTTCAATAACAACGTTTAATCACCAATTCCCTGTGGATCGACCCGTACTTGTCGGCTAACTACAACGAGCTATGCACCTGCAGTTATAAATTTTAAAACAAGACGTAGTTCGCGTGTGTCGATTTCCGACATAAACCGGTCTTTCAAACTCAAAGTGCCCACGGGTAAAATCTCAACAACTTTTTAGCGTCATTGCTGGGGATGCAGTAGTCATTAGGGGTTGCTATTCAAGTTCATTTTGTATATACAAAATGAACACAACTAATATAACACAAAATTTCAAAACCAAACAAAAAACTAACTTTTCTAATAAAGGTTCTCCGTTATTCTGATTTGTTGTTACTTTGAGATTCTGAAAATAATTTAAAGTATAAAATGGAACAAGCATTGAATTTAAAGTATACTGTAAAAAGATGAATCCTTAGTTTTTCAATTTGGCAGACCAAAAAATCATTTCAGCCACATGGGTCGGCTCTGTTACTTTAGTTTAGGTTTGTTTTTCTTGCAATGCTTCTCTTGTTATGTTATTGCTCCATATTTATATTTTAAATTTGACAATTGTTTAGTAATAGCAGATTACACAGATATATCGCTTTTCTCGTTAAAAATGCTTCGATTTCTTAATTATCAGGTTCAACGAATTAACGAGCGGCAAATGTGCGGAGATGATTTAAACTTTAAGAGAATGGAGAACATTGAAGTGCAGTGCCAATGATCTGAATAGATGTGCCCTAACAAGCGAATTTTGTAAGCACTCGGGATTGGCTCAACAGGGGTTTCTCAACCCAACAATTTTGGTACGTAATTTTCTAACTCCTTCTCTCTTGAATCCCGACGCCTTCCAATATTTCTATCTTCTGCAGGATTATTCGCAAATTTCACCTCAAAAGAATAGAGAAGTAACCCGTATTTGTTGCAGCGCTTGAGCCTCAAATGAAAAAGATTTACTTGATTGTTTGATTGATTAAATTCTTTTATTGATTACGCATTTGCATTTTAAAGCGGACTTTAAGGGAAAGTGAACCCTAACAAGATACGGTAAAGGATTTCATCACCTTTTCCATGGCCCACAAATCACAAAAATTGCATTCTGCATTCCCCTAATAATTTTAAAATCAATTAAAACTCAGCCTCTAAGGATTCACGCTCACTAGGGAAAGTTGATTGTGTTTAGAATACTGCTTACGGTTGATCAATCAAATTTATTACACATTTTTACGGTCATTTTTCCTATTATTATTAATTACTAAATGGTGTTATTTATAATTTAAGAACATATGTGGGTTTATTTGTGAAAAGATTTTGTCATATGCTTCTTAATTTTTAATTAATATAATTGGGGAAATATATGCATATCATATTTAAATAAAATATCCATGAGATTCTTAATTATTAAAATATGCATATCATATCATATCCATTAAGTAATTTAATAGAAATTGGTTGGAATATTATCTCAAATAAAATAAATGCTACTAATGATTTGATTTGAGATATTGTGCAGGTTTAAAATAACAAATCAGCTCAAGACTGCAAAGAGGATTGAGGAGATCAAATCAAATCAAATTAGCAAACCAAATCTACCAAATTTTAGGAGCAAATTGAAGAATCTCACAACTGCAGAGAGAGATATATTTTCAAAAAGCTTTATCAAAAAAATCTCCTAACACCACGAGAAGATAACACAAGAAATTTAGGGGCAAGATCACACCAAAGGGTGGTGGATCCGCGGTGGAAAAAGGCTTTAAGCGGTGGTTCTGCGGTCAGCTAATGGCCGTTGGATGTGAATTTTCAGGGGCTTGATCGTCTTTTCACATATTTTAATATGACGTCTAGGGATTCAAGTTCCAGAGCCTATATAAAGGACCGAGAGCAATTAGGGTTATAATCTATCTATCCATTTATCATCTACCGATCGATCGATCTAGATCAATCGAGCAAAATAGGATTTGTAGTTTAGTTTTTCAGCAATCAAATTCTGTAATGCAAAAGTTTCAATAAAAGGTGGTTCTTTCTTTTGATTTTGTGTCATTACTTTTCACATTTATTTTTTGCATTTACTTTCCACACTTTTCTTTTCTTTTTTGTTTAATTTATGGGTTCCTTATTCTTCTGCTTTTCGTCGTCTTTCCTAATGAGCGAGTAAATTCTCGCTTCTTAGGGTTTGTAGGATAAGGTAGTATAATGAATGAAAAATCCCTTAATTTCTTCTTGTGTTTTAATTTTTATAAATTTTAACAAAGAAAGTTTTAACCCTTTTATTCGGGCGTATTATCAATTCATGATAGTTACGACCACGATTTGAGATTCGTTAATACTTGCTTTGTTGAGGGCTTGAGATAAATAGGGATCAATGGAAGGACAATGGTCAATAGAGGAAAACCCTAATCCCTCCAAGAACCCTAATCTACATTCATCGCTATTTTTCTAGTATTAAATAATTAAAAGATAAAAAGAATTATTTTTAAAACTCCATCCTTTAACTACTCAATCCGAAAAACTCTACAAGCCCTTCTCTTATAAAATTTCAAACTCTTTAGTATTAAACGATAAAAATCTCACATTTATTTATAACTCGTCTAAAATAAGAAAGATAGTTCACAATTTCCCTGTAGACGACCCGTACTCACTATCGGCTAGCTATTGTGACACCGTTATTGATTGCGGTTTTTAGGACACACTAAAACATAGTTTTTAAAACCAATTAAATAGCACCATTGTCGAGGAAACGATTGTAATATTTTTCTTGTTATTCGGGTTTATTTCTAAAAAAACTAGAAAAAGAAATAAAAAGAGAAATAAAAACCAGATTTTGTGTTTTTAACGATTCTTGTGCGAGTTTTGCAAGAAATCTGGAGCAATTGGAGCAAACCAACAGAGATTCAGAGATTATCAAATTGGACCAGAGGAGCATTGCAGTGTGGTGCAAAAATTTGGAAAAGAGATTCCACCAGAAGGCGGCGGAACCACGACCAATTGGTGTATTTGGCGGCTGAACCGCGACCAACTAGTGGTGTTAGGCCCCCAAATTTTTCTGGTATTATTTTATCGTCTTCCTCTCTCCTTTGAAACTCCAATAAATTGTTTTTACCTGCAGGATTCTTTGCAAATAATGTCGCTAAAAAAATCTTTTTGCGTGTTTTAAATTTTGGTTTGTTTTGCATATTTAAAACGGACATTAAGGGGTAAGAAACCCAAATTCAGATTAGGTCGGGATTTCATCACCCTTCTTAAGCCCCACAAATAAAAACAAGCATACCCATCATCCTATATTACTAAAAAATATCTAGACCGAGCCTCTAAGGACAATCGCGCTCAATTAGGACAAAGGAGGGTCGTGGGTAATCTATTGCTTATCCCCATTTTTCTTTTGGTGTCTAAGCTAAGTGTGACTAAGAAAAGTAGTTTACTTAATTAGGCCTGCTATTTCTGTGATTCGTATAGCGGATACCTCCCACTTACCTGGCACTTATCTGGCTGCAAGATTGATAAGGAGGTGATAGAAGTTTTATCCTACGTCTTGTCCTTTGGAATTCTAGGAGCGATCTAGTTATTTGACCTAGGTGGCCCTAGCTCTAGGTATTGTTTGTGCACAATTGTGATTTGTTGAATCGAGTCCTTTTTTCCAAGAAAAACAATTTCAAAAATCCAAAAAAAAGCATAAAAAAATTATTATTTCGCCATTTTTCTTTTCATTCTCTTATGATGGGAAACCCAAACCGACCAACTCTTGGAGAGTTTTGCTACACACAACCAGATATTTTTTTTATATCGTTATTGTTTTGGTAGAACTTCTGACCCTACCATTTCTTTAAGGGATAGAATAGAGGGCTCTAGAAATAATAGTTGGACACCTCACTCAAATTCTTATCAACCGTGTCAAAATTCAACACTTTCTTATGTTAATAATCCTTTTAAGGCCAGTGAGGAAAATTTTAAACTCATGTCCATTGCTGAGCATATTGCAAAAGCTTGTAGCCAAAGTTTCATACCTTTCAATACTCTAAAATCCTTAGGACAACAATTACAATCATTTTCATATGAACATGTTGATACTCCTTTTGAGGCGAATATGGAAACTTTTACACTCATGGCCATTGTTGAGCAAATTGCAAAACCCAGTTGCCAACAATTCAACCAATCTCAATCTTTTTCATATCAAAATGTTGATCCCAATCCTATTTATAAAAATTGGAAACAACCATCCAACTCTTATCAACAGTACCAAACTTTCACACCCTCTCATATTGATACTTCTCTTGAGGCTAATATGGAAATTCGTAAATCCATTTCTATTGCGGAACATATTGAACTCGCCCGTAACCAACAATTAAACACATTCCATGTTAGTGTATATACCCTAGAGGCCATTACTGTATCATACTAGTTTGTATATTACTTGATGGAAGCTTGGGATATTCACATTTGTATTGACAATCTTGCTCAAAATGGTAGTATGCTACTTGGTTTGTTTCTACTTCAATGTGTGTACATGTGTTTCTTTTAGCATATCTCCTATACACATTAGTGGAGCCCTTAGGATCTTTGCTTGATTACCAGCGTTGTGATGGCAGTCACACCGGTGGGGGCTGGGTAATCTACAAGCACATCCTTATACAGGTCCCTAGTCGTAGGTTATTGAGACAGGGCATCGATACTCCGAAGTAGACTGACGTATGCGCTTCTCATCCCAGCAGGGGAGACGGTCTGTCCTACAGCCATCAGTACGTCGTACTTGAGATAGTATGCGGGTGCTCGTTAGGTTACGAGTACACTGGACAGGACTCGTCGGGAACTGATTGGTTGGTACTATACCTATCGTCAGTTATCAGTTCCTAGGTGACATGAGTACAGCTTAGTCCGCTGACTTGACACTGTCACTTCGCCTCGAGTGTGTTCCCACTGTACTTTGATTACTACCCACGGCTCAAAGGAGTCGTGCAAACAGGTAGTAGTTGGGTGCAGTCCCGAAGCACTTGGAGGCAGTGACGGTTAGACAGGATTCGTCTCTCCCGGAATTGGGAGTTGATATCACGCTGTGTCAAGGAGAGCCATTACACACAGTTGTCCCTGGCCAGGGCAAGCGAGATGCACTGGTAGGTCTCCAGTCTTATCTCAGGGTGTTCTGGGCTACACTCTGACATGACTTGTACCGCTATTAGGGGACTGACGTTTACTGCCCCCCTAGGCCCGCCATGCGATATTCTCATAAGAACAGACCGGACTGTACATAGACTGTCACATTCAGGCTCAGTAGGAGTTCGGATAAGCTCACCTCGTCAGTCTTCTTATCGGTATCTACCTAGGGGCCGTTATGCACAGCTAGTGCCGCTTGCGGTCTGTGGTTAAACCCACTGCCAGCGTAGTGTCGAGTCTTTAGAGTCCCACACAGAGAGCTATTCGCCTTTAGGCAAAAAAAGTAGAGGCCGCATGGTTTTGCGACAGGGTTCGGTCACATCCGTGCACTTATGCACGTTTAGTGTCCGGGCAGTTATTACTAGCGGGCTTTGGTTTAATCCAGATCCTATTATACGTTTTGGAATTGGTTTTATCTCGTTTGTATTCGTGTTCCCCGGAACGCGGATGCGGGTGTGTATGCACGGTTGACCGAGACAGAGGCAGAGGATTCTCATTAGGGTTGTTGACTGTTGACCTTTTCTAAACCCTAATGAGAATAAGAAATATGATTAATAATAATATTAATTAAGTATTAGTGTGCCATGGTTGGGTTGAAAGTTTGACTTTGTTGACTTGTTGACTTTGTTGACTTGTTGACTTTGTTGACCGGTTGATCAGCTTGGACTTGTTGACCATCATCATTACAATGGCTATCATTTCATGGCTAAGTCTTTTGCTTGGTTGTTATTCTTTACAAAATGAGTGCATGAAATGATAATGCCATTGACATGAACCATCACATAATACTCAATTACTATTATTATCATGATTTTTTTTGTCTTATGAGAGGATGGTGGTAAAAGTCTTGCTCATTCTATCATATTGATTCTCTCTCATCCTCAAGCTCTCTATCTTCCTCTTGCACTCTCTCTCTAGCTAATTGTTCTATTGTCTTATGAGTTGAGAAACAAGAACCATAGAGATAAAACCCAAAACACTTCTCTACTCATCCTAGTGTACAAGGTCTAGCAAGCCAAGTATTCTAGTTTCCTCTAGATTGAGGTTGGAGCCAAAGGTAGAAGCTTTCGGGTGGATCCATCTTCGGCGCAAAGAGACGACGAGGTGAGGCCGGTCTGACCACCACAAGGATTCGAAGAGAAGGAGTTCAAGTTTAGGTATAACCCCCAACATAGTAGCTAAACTCTTAGTTAGGTTGTTAGATAGTTTGTTTAGCAAAGATCCATTTTTAGAGTCCATGTTACCTCTACCGAAAAATCGTTTTTCATCATTTCCGCAACCCCAAAGAACCGGGGACGGGTAACGTGGACTTACAGTGGTATCAGAGACTAGCTAAACACTATCTAGCATGTTAGCAAAGTATCTAGAATTTCGATCGGAGAAAAAACCGCAAAATAAGCACAAAATGTGAACTTGCTGTCGATTTTTAAACTGCTCCAAAAATTATTTGACATATCTTAAAAATCGACGCAGGCTTTTTTAGAAACATAGGAGAAAAACGAGTCAGCGAGTCGACCAACTCACCGCGGAACCGCGGCCGAGTTGACTCGGCCGCGACTCGTTTTGGCTGTAGATTGTTTTGTGTGTTGTTTTGGGATTTTTAGTATAGTTTGTTTGTGCCCAGATTTTCCAGAGAACCAAGTTGTGTTTGGGGTGGTTACAAATCCGTATTTTGATCGAACTTCTATAAACTTTAGCTAACGGGTTATATCTGTGATGTGACATATGTATTGAACGTCTGCTAACCGCTATACGTCGATTAGTGGGGGTTATACATAGCTGTGATCTGTAATGTTGATGGTTTGTGTATATGAATTCATTGGATTGTCACGGATGAATAGCCGAGGGTTATGAGATGAGAGTTTTCTTTATCTTTCAATTCATGTAATTTGTAAATTGATGTATTATTATTTGTATGGCCGCACATCCAGGATAAGGTTGTAGCCGCCATTGTATAATTTCTTTTTACTGTTTTTGCTCCTAGGATAGACCTAAGGAGTGGGTGCACAAACTACCGGGTACCTCAAAGTGCCGAGTGGCCTACTCATGTTGTTGAGGGAGGTTGCTTCACTTCGGGTATTTGGCGGGTAGTTTGCCGCACCCGTAGGGGTCTAGGGTAGGATATTGGCTATTCATTGCGACCGTGTAATCCGCTTTTCATTACAGGCTCATACGAAATGCGGATTCCTAGTATATCCAATGTGTTCATCTGTGATCTGTAATGGCTATCATTGCATCTGAAGAATGTATATATCTATATATGATATCTATTTAGGCGTTGCTTATGTTTTGCATCCGCGCTAGTCCAGCCCCCGCTCTGTCGTTAGTTAAGTAACCTAACGGGTAATGACCGGGCCCCGTGGCGAATGCGGATGGCATAAGCGTACGTCATATTTTCGTTGTTTTCTGCAATGGTAGGATTAAATGATGGGACGCATTAAATTAATGCAAGAAAAAAAACCAAAGTTAAAGTCGTTGGAACAATTTCAAAACCACTCGGTTTCTTTTCAAAAACAACTTTTAAACGCGGAGCTTAAGCCACTCTTTTTAAAAGCTATCAAGGTTCCTTCGATTATATCAAGTTCACTACGTTCACGGTTTCGCCAAAACCATTCGTAGCCCTCCGTCGTTTCATATGAATATTCAATAGTATTCAAACTATGTTTGTTGACCTTCATCAAGGCATAGTGATTGGTAGCTGTTGGGTGTTCATATGTAACATAGATAGATGCGTTGGTTTGGGACAGTCGTATTACCTTGTTGACCTTCGTCAAGGGTATATATAGGTGGGTTCAAATTAATCTGGACAATGACGGGTAGAACTTGACATGTGACTTATGATTTTTTGACCTTCGTCAAGGTCATAAGAGCATGGGGCAAAAATTCACATCGGGAGTTTCTAAAGAAACTGAAACTTGCTAGCGCTGCATACCATTTGGAGTGTGATGATTCTGGTAGGATTCCTTCAGTTTTATCACGCGATGATATTTGGATCCCGATCCTACTATGAGTATATGCTACTCCTCGGGAAATTTCTCACTTAACGATAAATGCTATAAACCAAGTAGGTGTCTAGAAAGGTATTAGCGGGGCTACGCCCCCAGGGAAAAGAGGTTCTTAAATTAAGGAACTTCGCGAAAGCGTTGGAAAACCTCCCTCAAAGTACCGACACTGGCCTGGCTGAACGGTTAAGCAAGTATTGTACGGTGAGATTGATCCCGACTAATTCTTCCTTTTTGGTTTGAGGAGGGATTCGAGAAACAGTAGGAGCCATCCTGTTTAGATAAATTAAAAACCAATTTAAACTTGCAAGAGCATCATGCTGAGTATTTTCTTCTCTCTCTCTTAATTGCAGCGACCCAGTGACCACACATAGGTTACATCTAGATAATAAAATGACTGAACCTGACTGTTATGATTGGCAAAGGTCTGTCCAGATGTCCATTGCCCATGACAAGCTGGGACACCTCTTAACTAATCAAACCCCTGCCGTCTTAGGACCAATTTCCAATGTCACGAATATTAACATCCGTATGACATCGGAAAAAGGCTGTGCGAAAGCCAAGTGCCTCGTGTTAGCCTCAGTTGATGGTGCAAACCAGAGGCAGCACGAGAAGTTGGACTTAGTTTCTATCTTCCTCTATAACAAAGATTTATATGGAGAGCAATCTCGTATCGCAAGATATGAGACCTCGAACGAATTGCTTCAAGCAAGGTTGGCTGTCGGGTCGTCTGTAGGGGGCAACGTCCTTATAGAGACCAGCTATTTTGAGCTCACGGACTTGAAGACCACGTTGGAGAACGGGTCAAATACTGACTTGATTCTACAGTTTCTGCCCTCTGCTTATACCCTGAAGAAAACCAGGGAAGTAGAAGGAAAGGGAAGGGCAAAAGTTTCGGGAGTGGATGTAGTAAAGGAGGGACGTTCCTATTGTTACGGGAATGAACATTGGCAGAAAGATTGCAGGGCTAGCAAAACCAGTAGCCAGGATTCGAAGCATGTTGTGGCTTCGGCTTCGGGTGTGTTTGTAGTAGAGAACTGTATGTCAGTTAACCCTACTTTCTGGGTATTAGATACCGGATCAAGATCTCACATCTGTAATTCGTTACAGGCTCTGAGAAACTGTAGGGTTATCAGGAAAGGTGATATGACTCTCAGGGTTGCTAACGGAATGAGCATGGACGCTGAATCCGTAGGGGAATATCATCTTGGACTGACAACTGGGCAGATATTGATTATGCGTAACTGTTTGTATGTACCACGTGCGACTTGTCATATCATATCTGTATCCTTACTTTCTAAAGAAGGATATGATTTTACTTTTGTAAGCAATGTGGTCCACATCCACCTAAATCAAGTTCTGATTGGGTCAGGTACATTAGAAAACGGGATATACGTATTAAATCAAGCTCAGATTTTCAGTGTCCAGAACACACTTAAAAGAAAGTCTCCGGAAACAAATCAGGATTTCTTATGGCATTGTAGACTGGGTCACATTAATGAGACACGGTTAACAAAGTTACATAAAGAGGGATACTTGAATCCGTTTGAGTATAATTCTTATGCCACTTGTGAATCTTGTCTCATGAGAAAGATGACAAAGACTCCGTTCACTGGACACGGAGAAAGAGCAAGCGAGCTCTTGGGACTCATACACAGTGACGTGTGTGGTCCAATGTCTGCACATGCGTGAAGGGGTTTTCAAACTTCATTACTTTTACAGATGATTTCTCTAGGTATGGACATGTCTTCCTGATGAAGCATAAATCCGAAGCCTTTGAGAAATTTCGGGAATACAAGAATGAAGTTGAAAAACAAACAGGAAAAAGTATAAAGACACTGAGATCTGATCGAGGTGGTGAATACTTGAGTGCCGAGTTTCTGGACTACTTAAAAAAGAATGGAATTCTCTCTTAGCGTACTTCTCCATACACACCACAACACAACGGTGTATCTAAAAGGTGGAATCGAACCCTATTGGATATGGTTCGTTCTATGATGAGTAAGGCTGAGTTACCGCAATCTTTCTTGGGTTATGCACTAGAAACAGCTGCATATCTCTTGAACAAGGCTCCAACCAAGACTGTGCCTACCACCCCATATCAGATGTGGAGTGGAAAGAAACCCTGTCTTAAGTATCTTAAGACATGGGGATGTCCAGCTTTTGTAAAGAAGCAGCATGCAGACAAGCTCGAGTCACGCTCAGTACTGTGTAAGTTTGTGGAATACCCAAAGAACTCCAGGGTATCTTTTCTATTCCGCAGAGGAACAAAAAGTTTTTGTTTCTCAGCATGCCCACTTCTTGGAAACTGAATTTTTGGAAAATCAGATAAGTGGGAGCGCAATAGAACTGGAAGAAATTCCAGAACCACAAGCTATTACTGAAAGCTTGGAAGAACCAGAAGTTTCAGGAGAACCGGACATTCCTGCGCCGCTCCGCAGGAGTAGTAGGCAGTCTCATCCGCCCGAGAGATACTACGGTTTTCTCATAGACGGGGATAGAGAGGATTGTACTATTGATTATGATGAGCCTACTAGCTTCCAGCAAGCCATTCAGAGCGGTGACTCGGTAAAATGGCTGAATGCAATGCGGACCGAGATGGAGTCCATGTACACCAACAAAGTTTGGACTTTGAACTTTGCTCCAGAAGAGGTAAAACCCGTAGGCTGCAAATGGATCTTCAGAAAGAAGATTGCTGTAGATGGACAGGTTGAGACCTATAAAGCTAGACTTGTTGCAAAGGGTTTTCGTCAAAGACCTGGTTTGGACTATGACGAAACCTTTTCTCCAGTGGCTATGCTGAAATCCATTCGGATCCTTCTTGCCATTGCTGCCTTCCACGATTATGAGATCTGGCAGATGGACGGAAAGACGACTTTTCTAAATAGAAATTTAGAAGAGTGCATCTATATGGATCAGCCGGATGGATTCATTCAGAGTGGGAGCAGCGGTAAAGTATGCAAGTTGCTCAAGTCCATCTATGGACTGAAGCAGGTATCGCGGAGTTGGAACATCTGCTTTGATGATACTGTCAAAGAATTCAACTTTATCAAAAACCTAGATGAACCATGCATTTACAGTAAGATTGTAGGGAGAACTGTGGTATTCCTCGTCTTGTACGTGGATGACATTCTCCTAATAGGAAATGATATTCCTATGTTACAGTCAGTCAAAGGATTCTTGTCATAGAGGTTCTCCATGAAGGATCTGGGCGATGCCAACTACATTCTGGGGATCCAGATCTATCGGGATAGATCTAAGAGGATGTTGGGACTTTCACAGTCCAGGTACATCGACACCATACTGAAACGATTCAGTATTGAAGATTCCAAGCGCGGTAAGCTACCGGTTTGTCACGGAATCACCCTCTCCAAAGAGATGTCTCCCAAGACTGATTTGGAAAGGGCTCGCATGTCATCAATACCCTACGCATCTGCGGTAGGCTCTATTATGTATGCGATGTTGTGTACCAGACCAGATGTAGCATACGCATTGAGGGTTGTAAGCCGGTATCAGTCAGACCCAGGGAAGAAACACTGGATAGCAGTAAAGAACATTCTCAAGTACCTGAGAAGAACCAAGGAGATGTTCTTAGTGTATGGAGGAAAAGACCTCCAGATCAAGGCCTTTGCTGACTCCAGCTTCTAGAGTGACAAGGATGACTCCAAGTCCATGTCGGGTTATTTCTTTACCCTCAATGGAGGGGCAGTTTGCTGGAAGAGCTCCAAGCAGGAAACCGTTGCTGACTCAACTATGAAAGCGGAGTACATAGCTGCTTGCGATGCCGTAAAGGAAGCTGTCTGGATGAAGAAGTTCCTCATGGAGCTTCAGGTGGTTCCTACCATTGTTGATCCAATACCGCTGTATTGTGACAACAACGGCGCTATAGCTTTAGCGAAGGAACCCAGGTCCCATCAGAAGTCCAGGCACATTTTGAGGCGGTTTCACCTGATCAGGGAGATCGTAGATCGCCGGGAGATCGAGGTGAAGAGAGTAAATTCAAAAGATAACACTGCAGATCTATTCACGAAGGCCTTACCCAAGACTCAGTTCGAGCGGCTGATCGAGATGATAGGTCTTCGATACGCCAGTACATGACCTTAGTGCAAGTGGGAGATTGTTAGTGTATATGCCCTAGAGGCCATTACTGTATCATACTAGTTTATATATTACTTGATGGAAGCTTGGGATATTCACATTTGTATTGACAATCTTTCTCAAAATGTTAGTATGCTACTTGGTTTGTTTCTACTTCAATGTGTGTACATGTGTTTCTTTTAGCATATCGCCTATACACATTAGTAAAGCCCTTAGGATCTTTGCTTGATTACCAGCGTTGTGATGGCAGTCACACCAGTAGGGGTTGGGTAATCTACAAGCACATCCATATACAGGTCCCTAGTCATAGGATTATCGAGGCAGGGCATCGATACTCCGGAGTAGACTGGCGTATGCGCTTCGCATCCCAGCAGAGGAGACGGTCTGTCCCACAGCCGTCAGTACGTCGTACTTGAGATAGTATGGGGGTGCTCGTTAAGTTACAAGTACACTGGACAGGACTCGTCGGGAATTGATTGGTTGGTACTATACCTATCGTCAGTTATCAGTGTAAGTCCGCGGCGGCGCCCCGGCCGTCGATCCGACGCCGGAAACGCGGAATCGAAAAACTTTGCAAATTAGCAAACCGGCACCACCGTGCACTTTTCACCCGGATCGGGCCATTAACCTAGCTACTAGCAAACTAGAAAAGAGTAGAGAAGCCATACCAAGCGATCCGTGTCCTTCGGTCTTCGTCTCCACTCCGATCTCCCACGGAATCTCCGTCCGTCAACTTCTCGTCGGAAAGGGCACCACGTAGCCGAAATCTTTTACGGGCTCCTACCTCTTGACCGAGGCAACTCGGGCGCGAAGTTGGCTAGCCGACGCGTCCAAGGAGTGCTGTAGACAAGTGTAGAAAACCATGTCTCTTTTGGGGTTTATGTTTCCATGGATGGAGGTGGAATGAACTTTTGAGGGAGCTAGCAATTTTTGTAGCAAGAAATATGTGATATGAATAATATTCCACACTCACCAAATCAAAACTCATCCTCTCTCTCTCTGTAAAAAAATGGCCGGCCCACTATATAATGGTGGGGAAAAAGGCATAAACAAAAAATATGAAGAGAAAGATTAATTAATCTCACATCTCATCAATGTGGGGGCCACGAAAATTTGCATGAAGAAAATTATCCCACAAAAATAAACCTCTCCCTCCTCCTCACTCCTCTCACAGTGGCCGGCCACATCAAGTGGGTGGGGAAGGAAAAAGCAAGTGGAGAAAAGGAAATTGATCAAGCTAAATAAAGTCACACCAATTCCCTTTTCAACTCACAAATCAAACCATCACAATAAATCAAAGATAAGACCAATAAGGAATCTCATGATGAAAAGAACACTCATGATGCCTCACATATGCAAGATACCCCTCCACAAATAAGTTATTTGCAAATGTGCAAATAACCCCCTCCAACGGAAAGTCCGGCCGTGAAGGAACAAAAGAAAACCGGCCGGAACGGAATGCAAACTGGCAACTCCAGAAAACCGATCCCGTAATAAATTATAGGAAAACCCCGCTACTGCAAATACATGCCCGCATTTGTATTCCCACTGAGCATAAATGCAAAGAGACAAAACTACACTATCTAATACTAGGATCCGGCTTAAGCCAAAACCGGCTAGTAAAATCAATCCGATCACGATCCGTGCAATACCGCACGTATCTGATCGAACCCTGCCATATCTCCATTCGGCCTCTACAGCGTTTCGCCCGAAACCTGAGTAACTGAGTGTGGTGGACTCTAAAGACTCGTCAATACTATGGCTGTGGATTTAACCACTAGCACGTCAGAGGTATAAGCCAATACGTAACGGGCTACCAGATACTGACTAAAAGGGACATCGATGAGCGAACTCATCCTGACACCCTACTGAGCCTGTCAGTGACAATATCCGTACAGTCCGGTCTGTTCGTCTATGAGCATCGCATGGCGGGCCTAGGGGGTTGGTGAAAGTCAGACCCCCAAAAGCGGTACAAGTCGTGTCGAAGTGTAGCCCAGAACACCCAAAGATACTACTGGAATACCTACCAGAAAATCTCCTGCCTTGGCCAAGGACTTTTCATGTTCTGGCTCACCTAGACACAGCGCGATCTCACCCCCAATACCGGGAGAGACGAACCCCTGCAGATCCGCTCACTGCCTCCATGTGGCTCGGGACTGTACCCAACTAAAACCTGTTTGCACGACTCCTTTGAGCCGTGGTTGGGTAGTAATCAAAGCACAGTGGGAACTCACACGAGACAAATGACGATCTCAGGTCGATGAACTAACCTGTACACATGTCACCAGGGAACTGCTATCTGACGTCTGGTATAATCCCAACTAGCAGGTTCCCGGCGAGTCCTGTCCGGTGTACTCATAACCCAATGAGCACCTGTATACATCTTAGGTGAACCAACTGACACCAGTGGCTTATGAGACCGGCCACCGCCCCTCGTCGGGGTCTCGACTGTATACACTAGTCTACTCTGGAGAATCGATGCCCTGTCTCGAAACTCCCACGACTAGGGACCTTTTAAGGATGTGCTTATAGACTCCAGCTCTCACTTATATGATCGCCCTCATACTGCTGGTAGTCAAGCAAGAATCCTAGGGGCTCTATCAACGTGTAATAGCGACTCATAAGGTCGCCTAAAGCAATACACGATGATAAAGATAAACCAGATAGCATACTATCATCTTGAGTAAGACTGTCCTACTGGGACAGGTCCTCCCCTCAATCATTGCAATCACGTGCCTGTGATCCAATAATTGACTCTGAGGGCACTATCTCCAACAATCTCCCACTTGCACTCAAGGCTAATTATTGCGATGTCGCATACTCACAGCCCGTGTGATACCGAACACCCAACTCCTCTACTAGTCAGTCTCACAAAGCTCGTTTGCGAAACTATTGCGTTCGAGGAATAGCCTCAGTGAGTGGATCCGCTCTGGTGTTTCTTTCTATGTCTCTCTGTATCTCAAGTTCGCGAAGAAAACCATCTCCCGAAATGAGCAATACCTGTCTTAAAATATGTCTGGATGTCTGATGGGACCTAGCTCATAAATGAACTCCAAATCCAAACTTCTTAGACTGTATCGTCAACTGAACTTAATCAGTATCCTGCGCCATACCTTCCCTCAGTATCCACATGGACCATCTATCCAAAATACTGCCCCTCGTCAGAAGGAAAACTATAACTCTGACAGCCATTCTGCCATCCAGGTCACCTTGGAAGCCTGGAATGATAACTGTCTCCTAAAGGAGACTGTCGTTATCAATTCCCTAGAGCATCAACTTATGTTCTAAAACTGCTTCCGATTTTTTCTCCAGGATTGGATGAATATCAACTTATTGCACTTACTGCAAGAACAATATCTGGTGTGGTACTTGACATCTCATGATTGACTCAATTGCCTAAGCAAGTGATCTGCCAATCATGAACATCCCTCTCCCCTTTAGTCTGTAAGACACCTTTAGAGAGGGTGACTCCATCACCTGCAGGTACACTACCGTGCCAGGAGTCATCCATTCTAAATACTCATAGAATGCTGTCAAGGTACCCAGATTAGGAAACCACCCAAATCTAGATCTAAAACAATAGATCTAGTAACCAGAATATACGATATAAGATCCAATTCCTATGTGGAGAAACCACTGTGTGACGACCAAAGTATAACCGACCGTAGTATAGGAATATCACTTCCTACTCGGTGTATGTCATCAAATACCAGGACATCACACCCTACTACCTTCTCAACAGATCCATCCCCTATTCTGATGAAGTCAAACCTATGACTGTCACATCAAAAATAGATGATCTATCTCCGCTGTATCTGCTTTAGTCTATAAATAGACATAAGCCTGATGTCCACCAATGCTTCCGCTGCTCCCACTGACTACGACAACACTCTAGCAGAGTCATATAGACGTACGCTTCTAAAGCTAGTTTAGAACGATGCTATACTCATCCTCCTGCCGGGTCTCGCAGTCTGGAACAATAGCAATGGCAAGTCTGGGTAAACAAGAACCTCCCTGCCACCGTCCTTGAGCATACCGAAGTACCTCTCGAGTGCCTGAGGTTACCCACCATTTCTGCGGAGTGGCCAATGGAATGTCAAACCAGATTGAATCTTTAGGTTCTTATCAAATCTTCAGTAATCGTTTGCGGTTCTGGAATCACTTGCAGTTCTACCATACTCCCACTACTGTTTTCTGAAAAAATCCATTTTTAATTAAAACTGTGGCGGGTTAAGAACAATATCACTATTGATCTTCCAGATGGTAGAAAGTCAACCATCGTCATAGCCCGGGTCAACCCACAAACAACCATTACAGAAACGTGCCTTGAGTTATCCGGAGTCTGGTTTTAAGCATAAGCCGACAACTCCCCGTATCTTAACATTGTCAAGATACGAACTGTTCTATATCCAATATAGAAACAGAGGCACTGATTTAATTGAACCAGATTCAAATCATGCAGCTGTCTCAGTGCATATCAAGTAAATGGAAGGAGGCCGATAAGCGTTACTCAACTTAGGAGTGCTTCCAATTATGAGTAACCTGAAAAAGAAGCAAGTTCTCTTAAACATTACTATCAACTGAATACCATTCACAAGTATCTATATCTTCGATCACCTTGAAGAATCCCGATACTTGCAATATCTGGTTCTCTACTTTATTCTTATACCTATAACTTCTCAAAACTTGGACCCTGCGTTTCTACGAAACACCTGTCTAAGAATTAGAGAAGTCACAAGTAAACAGAATATAGTACGAGTACCTACCCCTCTGTCCTAATGGACACTGGACAATATACAATACTCTGTATAAGTCCCCTGAGTTTAGCAACTCATTCACTGTGTGTCGTAGGTTGAAAACTGTACTTATGATTAAGAAGAATTACACCGCTGTTCAATGCTCCTTACCTAACCATCCACTGATATAGGTAAATGCCATAGACATAATTTCAAAAAGTTATATCTCACTCTATAAAAATAGACGTACAGATATATCAATTTGAAATTGGTGCACAACAACGGATATTCATAACCAAATATTTGCCGACCGGCAAACAACCCAGGTGACTTCCTCAAATATCACCAATTACAACGAATCCCGATATAATGAGGATGATCACCTAATTCCCAGTAACTTACTCCCACTCATCATCTGTAAAACCATACAGATGTGAGAATCATACCTGGTAAATACATACCCTGGAGCAAGTGTCTAATTGGGAAATCAGTTTTCTTTTAACAGTACACAGTGAACCTGAAACATTGAAATGTTTCGATGGGGTATCCTGGTATTCCTAGTAATGCCTCTTCCATTATCCAGATTCACTACTGTAACCGTATAATTCTTTGCCACCTCTCCAAATCCCTTTATATGTCTTTTGTCATTACCTTCTGTACACCCCTATAGGCCAAATGGTTTTCTTCCTTCCCTACCGTTCGGCACCAGCCTATGGTTTGGAAGAAGACTATCCAATAAGCGTAATGGGTGTACTGTCCCAGTCCTAGGAACACTCGCAATGCGAGAGAAGGTGAAGATAAAAGACAACCGAATAAACCTTAGAAATAGGTGATTTAGGATTGGCGAAGAAATACTTGGTTTGGTCGTGAATAGCAGTCGCAATTTACTTTGCCCTCTTACTAATCCCTTGCTTTGTCTTAACTTAATACCTTCTGTACACCGTTTAGGCTAATTGGCTTTCTTCATTCCCTACCAGTCGGCACCAGCCTAAGGTTTGGAAGAAGACTATCCAATTTGCGTAATAGGTGTACTATCTCCTAAGCCAAGGAGTACTCGCAATCTGAAAGAGAAAGTAAAAGGAAAAGACAACTGAATAGTCCTATTCGTTTTCTCCAGAACCGGAAACCATCCTTGAATTCCTTCGAGTTCGTATATAACCATACGATGGTTTTGTCCAATGGAAGTGGACGTTCGTAGTAATACGGGGTGTCCTGGAGAAAAGGGTAAAAGTAGGAGTGGCAATGAGGTTTGCAACTCTGACAATCCAAAAGCCAGTGTTAAGAAGGTTCGGTCAACTTAGTCACTGAGTCATAGTCTAGGGTCGGGTCAATGGTCGCTGCCAAAGAGAGAGAGAAAAGAAACACTCAGCGTGCACTCTAACCTAGATCAGAATGGTTATCAATTTATCTAATCTGGAAACCTCCCACTGTAACGTCAAATTCCTCCCCAAACCTGAAAGAAGAATTAGCCGGGATCACCCGAGGAGTAAACCAACTCATCAGTGGGAATCGGGATCCAACTATCATCGCATGATAACGTGACGGAATCCTCTCACGTTATCACACTCCAGAAGGTATGCGCATATCTGGCAAGTTTCAGTTTCTTTAGAAACTCCCGATGTGGATTTTTGCCACATGCTCTTATGACCTTGGCGTGAGGTCAAAATATCATAAGTCACATGTCAAGTTCTACCCGTCATTGTCCAGGTTAATTAGAACCCACCCGTACATACCCTTGACGTAGGCCAAAATAGTCGTACGACTGTCCCAAACCAACGCATCTATCTATGCAACAGATAAATACCCGGCAGCTACCAATCACTATGCCTTGGCGTGAGGTCAAAATACATAGCTTGAATACTACCGAATATTTAACTGAAATGACGGAGGGCTACGAATGGTTTCTGGCGAAACCTTTAACGTAATGAACTTGATATCGTTGAAGGAACCAGATAGCTTTTTAAAAAATATAGTGACGAAAACCTTTGCTAAAGAGGTCACTCTCGGTGAAGGGATCTCGGCTCTTTCCCCATAGAATGAGGTGCAGGACATTCCAACTGAATACCACGATGCAAAGTAAAAGCAATCGGCTATAGTGAAGTTATTGCCCTGACGCAAACTTCTGTCCAAGGGGTCACTCCCGGTGAAGGGATCTCGGCCCTTGCCTCGTCGACTGAGGAGCAGGATATTCCAACTGAATACCACTATGCAAAACAAAAGAGAACGTCCTTGCAACAACAGCTTTTTGAAAAAGTGTTCCAACAACATCAGAATAGGTTTGTTTATCTTGCATTGATCCGAATCAATGCAGTCCCATCAATTGACCACACCACAAAGAACGAAAATAATGACGTACGTATATGCCATCCGCATTCGCCACTGGGTCCCGTCATCACCCGTTAGGTTAGCTAACTAACGACAGAGCGGGGACTGGACTAGCGCGGATGCAAAACATATACAACATCTACTAGTATATATATAATATATAATTTTCGCTCAAGGCGTGATAAAATGCAACACAGATCAATACAGATATCTGGGATCCCCGGGTTTCACAGAGCCGCTACTGAAACCCGACGTTGCCCCGGTCGTGTGGATAGCCTGTGCAATGAAAACCTAGACCCCTACGGGCGCGGCAAGTTACCCGCCAAAACCTGAAGCGAGGCAGCCCTCTTCAGCAACGTGAACGGACCACCCAGCACTTCACGGAATCCGGTAACTTGGGCACCCCTCCTGGGTCAACCTATACCCCCTACGAGTGCGGCGAATAGCCCGCCAATTCTAGAGTGAAGCCCCCTCCATCTCAATGCCATGAGATGCGGGCTCGTTGCCCTCTAGAACCCGGCTATCCGTGCACCCCTCCGTGGGGTAACCCTAGTACAGAAAGTAAAATATACATACAACGGGTACATCGACCTCGACCTGGTCATGCCCCAAAAGAATAATACAAACAGGCAGTGACGGCAGTCCACATGTCGGACGCTCGCCCCGCAATATCAAATGTACATATAAAACAAAACTGTCCTAATATTGCATCCAGGCTATCCCCCACGACCGATCCGCAACATCACAGCAACACACAGAACATCAACGTGAATGTCACGTTCGCAAATCCGTCTAAAAGGGCTATAGCAGATAGACTGGATTTACCGATCGAGTGACATTCACGGTCGCAGATAAATTGTAAATACTGTGAACTAGCATGTTTAAAATATCTGATCGAACAAATTTATCGAAGTGGGCCCCAAACAGTACTGTAGCAGTTACAGAAAATCTGGGCCCAAAAATAATATCCCAAAACCCCTATTTCCTATTTAAAAGCCCACTGGAAAAATTTGGCCCAATGAGGACACTTTATCACCGCGGAACCGCGGCCAAACCAGCGGATTGGCCGTGTTTCCGCGGTCGTACTAAGGAATCATTGGATCAAATTTTCCCAGAATTCTTAGAATTTCCTGCTTGTGTTTCTGCAATGACCTGAAAAATTTTTGGAGCAGAAAAAATTTTTGACAGAAAACACAATGCATTGAAAATACGGTTTTTGGGGATTTTGTTCGATCGGGTTTCAAACACACTAGAGCAAGCTAGGCATGGTTAATGGCATGGCTCTGATACCAATGTAAGTCCGCGGCGGCGCCCCGGCCGTCGATCCGACGCCGGAAACGCGGAAACGAAAAACTTTGCAAACTAGCAAACCGGCACCACCGCGCACTTTTCATCCGGATCGGGCCATTAACCTAGCTACTAGCAAACTAGAAAAGAGTAGAGAAGCCATACCAAGTGATCCGTGTCCTTCGGTCTTCGTCTCCACTCCGATCTCTCACGGAATCTCCGTCTGTCAACTTCTCGTCGGAAAGGGCACCACGTAGCCGGAATCTTTTACGGGCTCCTACCTCTTGACCGAGGCAACTCGGGCGCGAAGTTGGCTAGCCGACGCGTCTAAGGAGTGCTATAGACAAGTGTAGAAAACCATGTCTCTTTTGGGGTTTATGTTTCCATGGATGGAGGTGGAATGAACTTTTGAGGGAGCTAGCAATTTTTGTAGCAAGAAATATGTGATATGAATAATATTCCACACTCACCAAATCAAAACTCATCCTCTCTCTCTCTGTAAAAAAATGCTCGGCCCACTATATAATGGTGGGGGAAAAGGCATAAACAAAAAATATGAAGAGAAAGATTAATTAATCTCACATCTCATCATTGTGGGGGCCACGAAAATTTGCATGAAGAAAATTATCCCACAAAAATAAACCTCTCCCTCCTCCTCACTCCTCTCACAGTGGCCGGCCTCATCAAGTGGGTGGGGAAGGAAAAAGCAAGTGGAGAAAAGGAAATTGATCAAGCTAAATAAAGTCACACCAATTCCCTTTTCAACTCACAAATCAAACCATCACAATAAATCAAAGATAAGACCAATAAGGAATCTTATGATGAAAAGAACACGCATGATGCCTCACATATGCAAGATACCCCTCCACAAATAAGTTATTTGCAAATGTGCAAATAACCCCCTCCATCGGAAAGTCCGGCCGTGAAGGAACAAAAGAAAACTGGCCGGAACGGAATGCAAACTGGCAACTCCAGAAAACCGATCCCGTAATAAATTATAGGAAAACCCCGCTACTGCAAATACATGCCCGCATTTGTATTCCCACTGAACACAAATGCAAAGAGACAAAACTACACTATCTAATACTAGGATCTGTCTTAAGCCAAAACCGGCTAGTAAAATCCGTCCGATCACGATCCGTGCAATACCGCACGTATCTGATCGAACCCTGCCATATCTCCATACGGCCTCTACAGCGTTTCGTCCGAAACCTGAGTAACTGAGTGTGGTGGACTCTAAAGACTCGTCAATACTATGGCTGTGGATTTAACCACTAGCACGTCAGAGGTATAAGCCAATACGTAACGGGCTACCAGATACTGACTAAAAGGGACATCGATGAGCGAATTCATCCTGACACCCTACTGAGCCTGTCAGTGACAATATCCGTACAGTCCGGTCCGTTCGTCTATGAGCATCGCATGGCGGGCCTAGGGGGTTGGTGAAAGTCAGACCCCCAAAAGCGGTACAAGTCGTGTCGGAGTGTAGCCCAGAACACCCTGAGATACTACTGGAATACCTACCAGAAAATCTCCTGCCTTAGCCAAGGACTTTTCATGTTCTGGCTCTATAGGGTTCCTAGGCACACTAATGAGATCTCACAAGGCATCAACCATGCCAATTTCAAATTGTACGGGTGCCGAGAAACCCTAATACGGATCGTTAACTAGGATTTTAGGCGAAAACAATAAGTAGTTAACAACTAAACTACAAGAACGGAAATACAACCTTTGTAGATCCGGTCCTCCACCTCCATAGCTCCGCAATGAAGTCTCCTCGCTGTCCAAATCGAATCCCGGGCTCTAGCGTCGGCTTCATCGGAGAAATGGGCGGGCTAGGTCATCGACAACGATGCCGAAGATGATCTATGTCGAGGCATCACAAGATCAAGCTCCCACTTCACCAAGTCATGAAACATGTGAAGAAAACACACTCTACTACTTAGCAAGAGGTAGAGGATGAAGAAATAAGAGGTGGGTTCACTTTAGAATTGGATTTCTCACTCTTTTTCTCACTTTGCCATTGTTGGTAGCAAGCTTCTTCATGTGTAGAAGAAGAAGAAGATGATGATGATGATATGATAAGTATTTTCCAAAATAGAAAATAATATGAATCCTTATCATATGGCAACCATGGTCAAGTGTAGAGAATAATCTAAGGTTAGTTAAAGGGTTAGGGTTAAGCCTGAAGACAAAATGGTCACTTAGTTAAAGATGCTTTGAAGCTTCAAGAAGCTTCAAGCAAAGAACAAAGAAAGCCACCATTTTCTCTTTATCATTTCCAAAATAAAATAAATAAAATAAATGATTAAGAAAATGAAAACCCTAACCAATATACAACCATGGTTTAATCTTTACACAAACCCTAGTGAGCATGTATCATCAAACATGATACAAACTTGTGTACAAAAGTATATCAAATATACAATGTGCACATAAAGTGAGAAAATCAATTTAAAGTGAACCGATACTAGTTAATGCAAAGTAATATATCAAATATATAATTATACATTAAATCATTAAATCATTAAATCAACACTTGATTTAATGATCCGGTCATATCGCATATAACCGACTAGTATCAACAGTAACATCTTATCGAATCAACACTTGATCCGATAACCCGGCTATATCGTATATAACCGATCAATGTTACAAATCGCGAGAATCAAATACAGTATCATATACTGGTATTATTCTCGGTCCCGCACATATCTCATATGCGCTCCTATTTCGTTTCGCTTGAGCCAGGAAACCTCTGTGTAGGACTCTAAAGACTCGTCAATACGCCGGCAGCAGGTGATGATCATATCAAACACCTACAAGCCGTAAGCGGTCTGCTAAACGTAACGGCCACCCGGGTATTGAGCGATCAAAAGATCGACGAGCAAGCCCGCTCACACTCCTGTGAATCCAACCAGTAACACTTACCGTACAGTCCGGTCTCATCGTCTGATATGTCGCATATCTCGCCTAGGGGTGGTAAAACGTCAGACCCCAATAGCTCGATAAGTCGTGTCGATATGAGGTCTATAACAATTCGAGAAACTACTGGTAACACTTACCAGTAAATCTCAGAAACCCTGGCCAGGGATTTCCGGTTATAGCCAATCGAACACAGCGCAACATCAACTCCCTATACCGGGAGAGACGAATCCCCTCCTATCGCTCATTGCCTCCATGTGACTCGGGACTGTACCCAAAAATCACCGTTTTTCATGCCCTCTTGGACGTGGTAAGGTGGAAATCAAAGCACAGTGGGAACCACACAAGACTCTATGACGATCTCGGGTCAACAGACTACTCTGTACCAGTGTCACCTGAGAACTGCCATCTGACGTAAGGTATAATACCATCTGGGAGTTCTCGGCGAGTCCGTCCAGTGTACCCAGTCTCTACTGAGCACCCGTACATCATCTCTGATGTCAAACACCAATGGATATGGGATCATCCATCGCCCATCTTTATAGGTCGAGAAGGTATACGCTAGTCTACTCTGGTATATCGATGCCCCGTCTCGATACACCCACGACTAGGGACTTTGAAGGATGTACTTATGGACGACCATGTCCCCACTAGTATGATCCGCATCATAGTCCAGATAGTCAAGTACACATCCTAAGGGCTTTACCAACATGTAACAGAGAGACAATCTTTGTACACGTTAAGGTAAAGAGTAACCAGATAACATACTATCATGTCGAGCAAGAAAGTCCTCCCTATATATGTCCCAGCATCCACTACAATATACATCCAATGTACAGTAATGGCCTCTAGGGCATACATATAACTAACAATCTCCCACTTGCACTAGGGCCATCTGATAGCAGTGGTTGTAGTATCTCATACTCAACCATCCCATAAAAGTCTCTCTCTGGGAAAAGGCCTTTGTGAGTGGATTCGCCGTGTCGTCCTCTGAGTCTACTCTCCTAACCTCGATCCCTTAGAGATCAACCATCTCCATGATCAGGTGATACTGCCTTAGATTATGTCTGGGTCACTGATGGGACCGGGGTTCCCGGGCCAAAGCCACACTTCCATTGTCACACAATGGTTGGAACCTAGTTCATCTCATGAACCAATATACACCCAAACAGCCTCTTTGGTAGCATCTTAAGTAGCGATGTATCCTGCCTTTATCGTCTAGTATGTCACGGTATCTAGCTTGGAACTTTTCCAACATACCGTCCCTCGATAGAGGGTAAAGACAATGCCTGTGACTGACATTCAGTCGTCTTTATCACCCTAGAACACTTTCAGTGATTTTCCCCAGGATCAACTGATACCATCTCACTACAACTAGTGAGTATCCTAACATCCATTTAGATCTATCTCATAGATCCAAAACCCAGGATTTAGTAGGTATCACTTTGATCCTATGTGGAGAATCATTGTGATAAGCGGAGATTGATCAAGCGTAGCATAGGAAACTCTTTCCTTATCAAGAGTATGTCATCCACGTACTCTACGAGGATCGTCACCATACTCCCTACTACCTTTTTGTTTATACAAGGTTCATCTACCATTTTGATGATGTTAACATCCATCAAAACAGATGTTCCAACTCCGCGATGCCTGCTTTATCTTATAAAGCATCTTTTACACGTTTCCGCTGCTCCCACTGTCTACGAAGCCCTCTGGCTGTGTACTTATAGACGCCCTTTTCTAAAACTTCATTTAGAAAAGCAGTCATGACACCCAACCACCAGATATCGTAGTCATGGTATGTAGCCGTGGCAAGTAGGATCTGGATGGACTTAAGCATAGCTACTTAGAAAAGGTTTCATCATAATCCATACCTGGTCAATGATGTAGACCTTTAACAAGTCTAGCTTTGAAAGTCTCAACTCTTCCATCTACACCAAGTAATCTTCTCAAGATATACTTGCTCCTGATGGGGATTTAACCCTTCAGATATAGCAACCAAAGTCCATACTTTGTTGGTGTATAAGGATTCCATCTCAGATCACTAAGCATCCATCCATTCTTACAGAGTCCTACCCCCGATGGCCAGCTCAAAACTAGTTGGGTCATCATCTCATGATGCAATCCTCGCTCCCACTGTCATCGAGAAACCGAAGTATCTCTCAGGTGGCTGAGGAACCCTACTAGATCGGCGGAGAGGCTGAGGTTCGTTGGAATCTACTGAATCCTTTGGTTCTACCAAATTATCTGCTGTAGTTTGTATAGCTGGAACCTTTCCAGTTCTACATTACAGACCTTGCCTCGAGCTTGTCCAGATTTTGCTTTTAGACATAGGCCGGTCAACCCCAAATCTTAACTAGCTTAAAACATGGGCTCTTTCCATACCATATCTTATATGGAGTGGTAGGCTATGATCTGATTCGAACCTAATTCAATAGGTATGCAGCTTCTCAAGTGCATAACCTCCAAAAGGAAATAGGCAACTCAGTAGTACTCATCATAGAGCACACCATATCAAATAGGGTGTATCTGCTCCGCCCCGATATACCATCGTGCTATGGTGTATACAGAGGAGTAATGCTGAGAGAGAATCTCATTCTCCTTTAGAATAGTCCAGGATTTCCGTGCTCAAGTATTCTCCTCCTTGATCTCATCAAAGGACATAATACTTATACCCGTATTTTGGTTCTCTACTTCTAACTTATATTCTATGAATATCTCAAAAGGTTCGGACTTGTGTTTCAACAGGAACATATGTCTGAATCTTGAGAGATTATCAGAGAATGTAATGAAGTATAAAGAACCGGTCTTGGCTTGTATAGACAGGAGACCTTACATACATCATCATGTATCAATCCCAAGAGTTCACTAACTCTTTCTTTGTTTCCAACAAACAGAGCTGGTGTCATTATATCTTTGTGACATGACTGGCAAGTTTCACAAGATGTAAATTCAAACTGATTTAAATATGCATCTAAATGTAACTTCAGCCAGTCGGGTCGCATTGATATGACCTAGTCTACAATGCCTCAAGAAGAATTCGTTCATGTCTGAACTCTTCCTCTTGTGTGTGATCCGCATACTAAGAACTGTAGTTTGATTTAGAACGTCAATGCTTTTAGATAACGTGCCTGAACCGATCAACTTTTGATATAGGAAATGTTCAAAACATTATCCAACAATACAAAATTTTATCATTTCTTTACTAATAAAGAGAGTGATATGATTTTGTATATCAGGTTCGGTATCTAATAACATTCGTTCAGAATCATTGTATTGGTAATACAGGGTGACAGTGACCAACAGACTTGGCTGCAACACTTGCCCCGTTTTCTGTCTCATGAAACTTATCACCCGTTCTCAGCTCTCTACCTTTCTGTAGCCCTATGTAACAGATTACATATCTGGGATCATGATCTGGTATCACATACCCAGGACGTAGAGGATACAGAGAAACAGTTCTTTGTAATGAACACACCCGAAGATGATGCATCAGCATGCACTCTCTTCGTTAGGGCGGCACGGGAAATCTGGTATTCCCCAATTTCCTGCTCTGTCTTATAACAATTATAAGTTGGAGCGGGACCAACGTTCCCCAGCTCAGTATAACAAGCGGGTTCGGTCAATAATCCGTATTATTATCTTGATTAAGGCGTGATATGGTCGCTACCTGGAGAGAGAGAGAAGAAAACACTCAGCGTGCGCTCTTGCAAGAATAGATTGGTTATTATTTTATCTAATCAGGATGGCTCCCACTGCTTTTTATCAAATCTTCCTTCAAACCCTAAAAGGAAAGACTAGCCGGGATTAATTACACACTACAAGTTCGCCAATCTTTCAGCCAGGCCAGTTTCGGTACTTTAAGGGAGGTCCCCCGTGCTTTCGCACGAACCTAATTAATGTAAACCTCGTTTTCCCAGAGGCGTAACCTCGTTGACACCTTTCTAGACACCTACTTGATCGGCTAATTGTAATGTGTAAAACTCTCCCAGGAGTAACTCTTACTCGCAGCGGGTATCGGAATCCAACTATCTCATAGTAGGTATGCAATCTCATTGCAAATTTCAACACTTGAAATTCCCGATAATATTTTGCCCCTAGCGTCCTATGACCTTGACGCAGGCCAACAAACCATAGTCCGCTAGTCAAGTTCAACCCGTCATTTCCTGATTGAATTAAACCCACCCGCACGACCCTTGACGCAGGCCAACAAAGTCGCACGACTACCCTAATCCAATCTGCATCATATGCATAAGCAGATAAATACCAGTTAGCTACCGCACACTACGCCTTGACGCAGGCCAACAAACGTAGCACGAATACTAACTACTACTTATTTGAAATGACGGAGGGCTACGACAGGTTTTTCTGAAAACCTATTGCATAATGAACTTGATATCGTTGTAGAATCAAATGATTTTAAAAATGGAGTGCTTTTGAGGCTTTTCTAGTTTTGCTAAAGGAGTCACTCCCGGTGAAAGGATCGTCGGTCCTTTTCTTGTCGAATGAGGTGCGGGATATATCATATATATCACTGTGCAAAGCAAAAATACTTAAAAGCAATCAAAAGACAAACCGAGTGTGTAGCATCTGCCAGTTATTGCTAAAGGAGTCACTCCCGGTGAAGGGATCTCGGTCCTTTCCTCATCGAATAAGGTGCAGGACATATCATATATACCGCCGTGCAAAGCAAGAACTGTAGCTACCTGTTTTATTTTTGAAATTCGATTCTACAACATCTTAGGTTTCTTTTATTTCATTAATCATATTAATGAAGTCCCATCATTTAAGTACCTAAACATCATAGATAAATACGACGTACACTTATGCCATCTGCATTCGCCTCGATGTCCCCTCGTGCACCGTTAGGTTAGGTAACTAACGGCAGAGTGGGGCAGGGCTAGTGCGGGTGTAAAACATAAGCAACGGCTATATAATATATCATATATACTATATACAGCATTTATCACAGAACATATCACATGATCACATCACAGATATCGCAGCAGAAGAATCATATGAAATATTGGATATACTAGGACGTCCGTGTTTTCAATACGAGCCAGTATAAAACACGGATTCCACGGTCGCGATGAAGAGCCAAACCCACACCCCTAGACCCCTACGAGAGCGGCAAGCAACTCTACCAATTCTAGAGTTAGGAAACCCGGACTCGACTCCTCGAGTTGGTCTCCCACTGGACTCCAGAACCCGGTTACTTGTGCCCTCCTCCTTGGGTCTATCCTAGTGCGGAAAAGTAAATAATATACAAAAGGTGACATCTTCCGCAACCTGGAAGTGCCCCAATAAAAGAATATTACATACAAGTTTTTACATGAATGAAAATGAAAAACACTCATCTCACATAAAAACCCCCGGCTATTCAAACACGACGATCCAATATAACATATCCAGCAACACATAACATCACAGGTTATCAACGTAAGTAAATATGCGCATCCAAATTGTCGTTGACATATAGCAACGAAACCGGCGACAACACATATTACACTTACGGTCACAGAAAAGAAAGTGTAAAACTACAACAGTTGGAATCTGCAACCTTCTTTAGACATCGCATGCCTAATCAAATGAATTACTTAGACATCACATGCCTAACAATTATAAACCCCGCATTTTAGTCTCATTATCGAAAACTCTTTTCAATATCAAGTCGGGCAATTCAACAAGATTCCCGACATCCTGATCGAATGCTCGTCGCAAACTTCAGTAGACGGCCGCACCCCCGATGCCGTCGACGAAGTGCACCAAGGCGGAACACCGCTGCCGCGAGCACCCGAACGGATGCTTTCGGCGATGGGGTTCTCCTACAGTCATTTGGTCGGGGCTATGGAGTGAGGCTGTCTATTAAGTTTACCCGGCGAGTATCCGCGTACGCTACGTGATTGCGATGGACTTTTGATCACATCAAAATTCCGTGGCAACCGATCAAGTGAGACTAAACCGCTAGATTTATAACATTCATTCAGTTATCTCATAACTACTTGTGAATTCCAATTATTGTATCACATTCCAGATAATTAGAAAATGTTAAACTTTCCGATCGAACATTCAAACACCCAAGTTTTCCCGATACAGATCAACACATGAAATAAGTCTAAAAACATTCAGTTCGTGCCTCAGTACCAACGGTCCAGCCGTAGAAGGGTCAAGCCAATGCCTCACATGTGGCACGCCGTACTGCCCCAAACACGAAGGTTCAAAGGGCAGTTCAAGACGGTCACATAATCGAGTTAAGGTTTGTTGTCTTCTAGAGGGTCCATCGCGTTACTTGCACTACTTAGAACGTCTTTAAACCACGGAAAAATCCAACACCTGGAAATTTCCCGGCAGGGAAAAATTTGGGTATTTATATCCGGTCGAACTTTTTAACATATTCAAAAATTATCCGGAATCCACATAGACAAAATCTGATAATCCGATCGAATCATCGAATCCCCAAAACAACCTCAGAAAATTCAACTCTTGAATAAATATTAAAAATTCCCATAAAACTCAGCACTGAGAAAGAGGAATTACTGTGCAAATCTTACTGTGAGAGTCGACCGTACGGCCGCGGAACCGCCGCATGAGCCATGCTCATGCCGCGGAACCGCGGCGGTTTAGATGATTTAGGATCTCGTTTTGCACCATAACTCTTAGATCTACCTGCTGAATTTTTTAAGAATTTTTAATCTGGAAAAAACCCAGTTTTTGAAAAAAGTCCAGAGAGCATATTGTATTAGGGTTTCGGGTTCGTTCGGATTTCAAACGTCGTCTAGACATCGCCTAAGGCTCTAGCTAGGCTCTGATACCACTGTAGGGTTCCTAGGCACACTAATGAGGTCTCACAAGGCATCAACCATGCCAATTTCAAATTGTACGGGTGCCGAGAAACCCTAATACGGATCGTTAACTAGGATTTTAGGTGAAAACAATAAGTAGTTAACAACTAAACTACAAGAGCGGAAATACAACCTTTGTAGATCCGGTCCTCCACCTCCATATCTCCGCAATGAAGTCTCCTCGCTGTCCAAATCGAATCCCGGGCTCTAGCGTCGGCTTCATCGGAGAAATGGGCGGGCAAGGTCATCGACAACGATGCCGAAGATGATCTACGTCGAGGCATCACAAGATCAAGCTCCCACTTCACCAAGTCATGAAACTTGTGAAGAAAATACACTCTACTACTTGGCAAGAGGTAGATAATGAAGAAATAGGAGGTGGGTTCACTTTAGAATTGGATTTCTCACTCTTTTTCTCACTTTGCCATTGTTGGTAGCAAGCTTCTTCATGTGTAGAAGAAGAAGATAATGATGATGATAATATGATAAGTATTTTCCAAAATAGAAAATAATATGAATCCTTATCATATAGCAACCATGGTCAAGTGTAGAGAATAAACTAAGGTTAGTTAAAAGGTTAGGGTTAAGCATGAAGACAAAATGGTCACTTAGTCAAAGATGCTTTGAAGCTTCAAGAAGCTTCAAGCAAAGAACAAAGAAAGCCACCATTTTCTCTTTATCATTTCCAAAATAAAATAAATAAAATAAATGATTAAGAAAATGAAAACCCTAACCAATATACAACCATGGTTTAATCTTTACACAAACCCTAGTGAGCATGTATCATCAAACATGATACAAACTTGTGTACAAAAGTATATCACATATACAATGTGCACATAAAGTGAGAAAATCCATTTAAAGTGAACCGATACTAGTTAATGCAAAGTAATATATCAAATATATAATTATACATTAAATCATTAAATCAACACTTGATTTAATGATCCGGTCATATCGCATATAACCGACCAGTATCAACAGTAACATCTTATCGAATCAACACTTGATCCGATAACCCGGCTATATCGCATATAACCGATCAATGTTACAAATCGCGAGAATCAAATACAGTATCATATACTGGTATTATTCTCGGTCCCGCACATATCTCATATGCGCTCCTATTTCGTTTCGCTTGAGCCAGGAAACCTCTGTGTAGGACTCTAAAGACTCGTCAATACGCCGGCAGCAGGTGATGATCATATCAAACACCCACAAGCCGCAAGCGGTCTGCTAAACGTAACGGCCACCCAGGTATTGAGCGATCAGAAGATCGACGAGCAAGCCCGCTCACGCTCCTGTGAATCCAACCAGTAACACTTACCGTACAGTCCGGTCTCGTCGTCTGATATGTCGCATATCTCGCCTAGGGGTGGTAAAACGTCAGACCCCAATAGCTCGATAAGTCGTGTCGATATGAGGTCTATAACAATTCGAGAAACCACTGGTAACACTTACCAGTAAATCTCAGCAACCCTGGCCAGGGATTTCCGGTTATAGCCAATCGAACACAGCGCAACATCAACTCCCTATACCAGGAGAGACGAATCCCCTCCTATCGCTCATTGCCTCCATGTGACTCGGGACTGTACCAAAAAACCACCGTTTTGCACGCCCTCTTGGACGTGGTAAGGTGGAAATCAAAGCACAGTGGGAACCACACAAGACTCTATGACGATCTCGGGTCAACAGACTACTCTGTACCAGTGTCACCTGAGAACTGCCATCTGACGTAAGGTATAATACCATCTGGGAGTTCTCGGCGAGTCCGTCCAGTGTACCCAGTCTCTACTGAGCACCCGTACATCATCTCTGATGTCAAACACCAATGGATATGGGATCATCCATCGCCCATCTTTATGGGTCGAGAAGGTATACGCTAGTCTACTCTGGTATATCGATGCCCCGTCTCGATACACCTACGACTAGGGACTTTGAAGGATGTACTTATGGACTACCATGTCCCCACTAGTATGATCCGCATCATAGTCCAGATAGTCAAGTACACATCCTAAGGGCTTTACCAACATGTAACAGAGAGACAATCTTTGTACACGTTAAGGTAAAGAGTAACCAGATAGCATACTATCATGTCGAGCAAGAAAGTCCTCCCTATATATGTCCCAGCATCCACTACAATATACATCCAATGTACAGTAATGGCCTCTAGGGCATACATATAACTAACAGGCTCTCCTAGACACAGCGCGATCTCACCCCCAATACCGGGAGAGACGAACCCCTGCAGATCCGCTTACTGCCTCCATGTGGCTCGGGACTGTACCCAACTAAAACCTGTTTGCACGACTCCTTTGAGCCGTGGTAGGGTAGTAATCAAAGCATAGTGGGAACTCACACGAGACAAATGACGATCTCAGGTCGATGAACTAACCTGTACACATGTCACCAGGAAACTGCTATCTGACGTCTGGTATAATCCCAACTAGCAGGTTCCCGGCGAGTCCTGTCCGGTCTACTCATAACCCAATGAGTACCTGTATACATCTTAGGTGAACCAACTGACACCAGTGGCTTGTGAGACCGGCCACCGCCCCTCGTCGGGGTCTCGACTGTATACACTAGTCTACTCTGGAGAATCGATGCCTTGTCTCGAAACTCCCACGACTAAGGACCTTTTAAGGATGTGCTTATAGACTCCAGCTCTCACTTATATGATCGCCCTCATACTGCTGGTAGTCAAGCAAGAATCCTAGGGGCTCTATCAACGTGTAATAGCGACTCATAAGGTCGCCTAAAGCAGTACACGATGATAAAGATAAACCAGATAGCATACTATCATCTTGAGTAAGACTGTCCTACTGGGACAGGTCCTCGCCTCAATCATTGCAATCACGTGCCTGTGATCCAATAATTGACTCTGAGGGAACTATCTCCAACAATCAGTTCCCAGGTGACATGAGTACAGCTTAGTCCGCTGACTTGACATTGTCACTTCGCCTCGAGTGTGTTCCCACTGTACTTTGATTACTACCCTACCACGGCTCAAAGGAGTCGTGCAAACAGGTAGTAGTTGGGTGCAGTCCCGAAGCACTTGGAGGCAGTGACAGTTAGACAGGATTCGTCTCTCCCGGTATTGGGAGTTGATATCGCGCTGTGTCAAGGAGAGCCATTACACACAGTCGTCCCTGGCCAGGGCAAGCGAGATGCACTGGTAGGTCTCCAGTGTTATCTCAGGGTATTCTGGGCTACACTCCGACACGAATTGTACCACTATTAGAGGACTGACGTTTACCGCCCCCTTAGACCCGCCATGCGATATTCTCAGACGAACAGACCAGACTGTACGTAGACTGTCACATTCAGGCTCAGTAGGAGTTCGGATGAGTTCACCTCGTCAGTCTTCTTATCGGCATCTACCTGGGGGCCGTTACGCACAGCTAGTGCCACTTGCGGTCTGTGGTTAAACCCACTGCCAGCATAGTGTCGAGTCTTTAGAGTCCCACACAAAGAGTTATTCTCCTTTAGGCAAAAAGAGTAGAAGTCGCATGGTTTTGTGACAGGGTTCGGTCACATCCGTGCACTTGTGCACGTTTAGTGTCCGGGCAGTTATTACTAGCGGGCTTTGGTTTAAGCCAGATCCTAGTATACGTTTTGGGATTGGTTTTATCTCGTTTGTATTCGTGTTCCCCGGAACGCGGATGCGGGTGTGTATGCACGATTGACCGAGACAGAGGCAGAGGATTCTCATTAAGGTGGTTGACTGTTGACCTTTTCTAAACCTTAATGAGAATAAGAAATATGATTAATAATAATATTAATTAAGTATTAGTGTGCCATGGTTGGGTTGAAAGTTTGACTTTGTTGACCGGTTGACTAGCTTGGACTTGTTGACCATCATCATTACAATGGCTATCAATTCATGGTTAAGACTTTTGCTTGCTTGTTATTCTTTACAAAATGAGTGCATGAAATGATAATGCCATTGACATGAACCATCACATAATACTCAATTACTATTATTATCATGATTTTTTTTTTGTTATGAGAGGATGGTGGTAAAATTCTTGCTCATTCTATCATATTGATTCTCTCTCATTCTCAAGCTCTCTCTCTCTTCCTCTTGCTCTCTTTCTAGCTCATGGTTCTATTGTCACATGAGTTGAGAAACAAGAACCATAGAGATAAAATCCAAATCACTTCTCTACTCATCCTAGTGTACAAGGTCTAGCAAGCCAAGCATTCTAGTTTCCTCTAAACTGATGTTGGAGCCAAAGGTAGAAGCTTTCGGGTGAATCCATCTTCGGCGCAAGGAGACGACGAGGTGAGGCCGGTCCGACCACCACAAGGAGTCGAAGAGAAGGAGTTCAAGTTTAGGTATAACCCCCAACATAGTAGCTAAACTCTTAGTTAGGTTGTTAGATAGTTTGTTTAGCAAAGATCCATTTTTAGAGTCCATGTTACCTCCACCGAAAAATCGTTTTTCATCATTTCCGCAACTCCAAAGAGCCGGGGAGGGGTAACGTGGACTTACATTCCAACCGTACTCAACTGTTGCACCTTATCTAGACAGTGTTTCTGAACATCAATTAGGAAATTCCACGGTTCATAGAGAATCCTTCATTGAAACTTCATCACAAACATGTCTAGTCTTGAAGTAGAGTTGGAATTGAGTAGTGAAAAAGAACCAGGGATCCCTCCAAGTCAAACTAGAACCAATTCTTTTGATCCCAACACCATCCATATTGAACTCCAATCGGATGTATTTGATGATCAACCGCTTAATAATCTAATTGATGAGGTGCCCGAGAATAACATTTTTGACTTGCCCAATCATGAGTGTGAAAGAGAGCCTTACACCATTCCAAATCAAACCAAGCCTTATTCGATTAAACTTGACATTTCAAACCTTCCAATTCCATCAAGTGAACCTAATGATCCATCGATTAAGGATAATATAATTGATGAATTTTTAAAGAACTATTCGTTTGATTTAACTGAAGGTGCTAGTGAGATTGATGTTGCGAATATCTTTGAAGATGAACTCGCTATGTTGGATGAGTTGGATTCCCCGACCCATCATGTCCCTTCCATTAAATGTGAACATCTTCTTGTACATTTAACCGATCATATTCTTACCACCACCTATCCAATATGCAAAACGATATTCAGCCTTCATCTCCTACATCTGGATCAACAATGCTCGATACCCAAGTTCGTTTATCCATTTCATTACACACTTTCTTTGGTTCTTCTCATCTTCATTCAATTCCACTGAGATTTGATAAACTACACTCCGATATTTTGAGTTCTATGATTTTTAAAAGACCACTTGATTTAGATTCTTTTGAGAATAAGAGAGACGATCTTTTTGAGTCTCCTACCCCCATAATTTATGATGAATTAAGTGTTTTAAATTCTGTTTTTCAACACATTAACCTTGAAACTTTTATATCTGCCTATTCCACTAACATGGATATCGATTCCTTTTTTCCGATGAGATCATCATTTGGAATATCGATGAAAGTTTTAAAAGTATTTTCACCGAAGAACTCGCGTTCCTTGAAGACTTGGATGCTGTTATGAATCAAGCTCCACCGGAAATTTATATAACTCCCTTTGAGGCTGAAGAAGTTGAACCGCCACCCCTTCTTCTTATCACATACGAGAATACGACTATTCTATCCATTCCTTATCTTTCATATTCCCGTTTTCATTCACACTCACTTTTTCGTCTCCACCAACCGATACGTAAAACTTTTCGATTACACCTCTTATCTTCCCCCACATCATCTCTTATCGTTACTCTCATTTTTGTTTCTTCTACTTTAGACATGATACAACTTCCAATCTTATACAGTCTCGAGCCTTCTTCACGTTTATCCGTTACACTACCTTTCACCAACCATGGTGTTATCTTGATAAAATATTTGAATAGTTGGTTTTAACTTTTGGTATTTTTAAAGGTTTGTATAGACCGATAATATTTACCTCCCCCCCCCTCTCTTATGTTGAATTTCAATATTTAGTAATGAAAACACTATTTCAATCAAGTTTAGGTGGAAAGATGGAAAATATTTTTTAAATGGCTCTTGAAAGAAAGGAAATTTTTGCACGATTATGAGCCAAGAACAAGTATGGGGGAGGATTTTACTGTCATTCACTCTTGAACCCTTCTTTACGCAATCTTTGAAAATCTTTTCTCCTTATTTTCAGGTTTTGAGCTTACAGGACAATATCAGTGATGACACTGCTGAAAACAAGTTTGGGGGGAAAGGTTTGTATGGATGGTTTGTATGTATCCACGCATCATATGTAAATTTTACACTACATAAAATAAAAATAAAATAAAAGTTAGAAAATGAAAAATACATATGAAAGAGTGGAAGAAATGCAAGAAATGCAAGAAATTTAGATATTTTAGAACGAAACTAGTAATACGTGATCATGAGCTGTTGTCCGAAGGGTTAGTAAGATGAAGAAATTACTAATCTGCAGATAGAAAAAAAGTCTGAAAAACAGTCCCTATTCTTGAGTCCAAACTTCTGACCGTTGATACCCTACTATACGTACTTGTACACATCTTGAAACTCGGGATAGTAGAGCATACACTCTTACCTGAAAACCTTAGTATGAAAAAATATCAATAAAATATAAATGACACATAAAATAAAATTTAAAAGAAAAATGAACACTAATTTTGTAATTACTTAAGGCAGCATAAAAAAATACAGCGAGGGTGCCTTATCACCCAGTGCCTTAGACCAACTGTTTGGGAGTCACTGCTAAGTCTTAGGTGTTGCAAGATAAGGATATTGCTAAGTATGCCATAAAAAGTGAGCACATTCAGTAATCTGTTGGTTAGTGCCTTAAGAAATATTAACGGTCGCATAAAGAATGTGTGAGCAAATCCATATAAAACAACACCTACTAAAAAGTACTAAGAAATATGGACAAAAGGTATGATAGCTTGAATTGAATTCTCCAAGTGTAGGGACGACTTTTACACACACGTAGGAGTATATGATCGATATTTGAAAGAGAGATAGGGAGGAAGACTAAAGATGATATTTTATTGAGGGAGGATATGATTTCCGACATCTTTTCAAGACCATTAAGATAGGGCTCAAGACAACTAAAAAGCTAGTGTAGTTTGAAACTCTTATTTTCAAGTTTTTTCTTTTATATGTTCTTATCTTTTCATGTAATTTTTGTCTTCTTTCTTTTATTTTGGGATTTTGTGGGTGTAATCCGCTGAAAATCCTCAGGAGACAACACTTCTCCTACTAGGGACACGTAGAGCTTTATCGGCTTGTTGCACGAGCTAAATGCAATCGTGCTGCCTACGAAATTATGCTAGATTTTTTTCTTTTAAAAATAAAATAGTTTGCTCGGGACGATCAAAAGATAAGTTTGGGAGTATTTGATCAGTCAAATTTATTGCACATTTTTACGGTCATTTTTCCTATTATTATTAATTACTAAATGGTGTTATTTATAATTTAAGAACATATATGGGTTTATTTGTAAAAAGATTTTTTCATATGTTCTTAATTTATAATTAATATAATTGGGAGAATATATGCATATCATATTTAAATAAAATATCCATAAGATTCTTAATTAGTAAAATATGCATATCATATCATATCCATTATGTAATTTAATAGAAATTGGTTAGAATATTATCTCAAATAAATAAATACTACTAATGATTTTATTTGAGATATTGTATACGTTTAAAATAACAAATCAGTTCAAAACTGCAAAAAGGATTGAGGAGATCAAATCAAATTAAATTAGCAAACCAAATCTGCCGAATTTTAGGAGCAAATTGAAAAATCTCGCAACTGCAGAGAGAAGGAGATATTTTCAAAATATTTTTATCAGAAAAATTTCCTAACATCACTAGAAGATAAAACAAGAAATCTGGAGGCAAAATCACACCAAAGGGCGGTGGATCCGCGGTGGAACAAGGCTTTAAGCAGCAGTTCCGTGGTCAGCTAATGACCGTTGGATGTGAATTTTCAGGGTGCTTTAAGATGACGTCTAGGGTTTCAAGTTGCAGAGCCTATATAAAGAACCGAGAGAAATTAGGGTTATAATCTATCTATCCATCTATCATCTACCAATTGATCGATCTAGATCTATCGAGAAAAATAGGGTTTGTAGTTTAGTTTTTCAGCAATCAAATTTTGTGATGCAAAAGTTTCAATAAAAGATAGTTCTTTCTTTTAATTTTGTGTCTTACTTTCCGCGTTTATTTTCCACACTTTTCTTTTTTTGTTTAACTTATGGGTTCCTTATTCTTCTACCTTTCATCGTCTTTTCTAATGAGCGAGTAAATTCTCACTTATTAGGGTTTGCAGGATAGGGTAGTATAATGGATGAAAAAATCCCTTAACTTCTTCTTATATTTTAATTTTTATAAACTTTAACAAAGACGGTCTTAACCCTCTTATTCGGGTGTGTTATCAATTCATGATAGTTATGACTACGATTTGAGATTCGTTAATACTTGCTTTGTTGAGGACTTGAGATAAATAGGGATCAATGGAAGGACAAGGGTCAGTAGAGAGAAACCCTAATCCCTTCAAGAACCCTAATCCACATTCATCGCTATTTCTCTAGTATTAAATAATTATAAGATAAAACGAATTATTTTTAAAACTCCATTTTTTAACTACTCAATCCGAAAAACCCCACAAGCCCTTCTCTTATAAAATTTTCAAACTCTTTAGTATAAAACGATAAAAATTCCACCTTTCTTTATTAACTCGTCTAAAATAAGAAAGATATTTCACCATTTCCCTGTAGACGACCCGTACTCACTATCGGCTAGCTATTGTGACACCGTTATTGATTGCAGTATTTAGGACACACTAGAACACGGTTTTTAAAACCAATCAAAGGTACATTGTTCAAGAGGTGTCTAAGCAAGTGTAGAGTGAAGGTTTCTCTAATTAAGGAAATTCACAAAAGCGTTGGAAAACCTCCTCGATCTCTACACTTATCTGGCTTCTTGATCAGCATATCTTGTGCCCGTTTCTCAACACAAGTTTACTTCAATAATCAGTTTCTTGAGCAGGTCTAGTTGAGATAGTAAAATATAGACTGCTAGGGTGTGATATTCTTTTCTTTTGTAATTTTTGTGAATGCTTGTTGATATGGGTGATACGCATTTTAATCCGATTCATTACAATCCATATTCTGCTGTTAGTACACATTCTCAATTCTTTTGTTCAAATTGTTAAGATTCTTCTCACATTCTTGATAACTGTCCTTTCTTAGGGTGTAAACAACCTGCCATAATTCTGATATTGGTCCATACCCTAACACTCTTGATCCCAATTCCACTACAAACTTAGAACAATTTATTGAGAACTTAGAGAAATAGTTTGACTGGATGTCTGTTTACGCCTCGCCACCATCATAACCATTTTTTCCCGAAACAAATGTCACATCTATAGGGTTTGATAGTGAAATGGATGCTAGGTTGACCACTTTAGAGAAAAATTTAGAAGTGATAATTTCAGTTGAGAATCAAACAGATTCGACGCTAGCCATGTTCATACAACAATCTGATCAATCGATTCATGCTCAATCACAATCATTGGCTAGAATTGACGAACAAGTGAAACAATTAGTTGTACAGATTCTAGAGAGTGAACACAGTCAAACTGAAACCAAAAATAGAATTATCTTTCAACTAGGAAGTCAACTGAGTGAGATACATGATCAAAATTTTTTTGATGATTTCATAGACAATGTTGAAGATACAATGATTAATTTGACTGGGTGTTATAAGGACAAGCAAGAAAACCCTCCGAGTCAATCCGACACTAACCTTCGGGTAGCAATTTGGCCTCCAAAAACTTATGGTTTTGAGTATGATTTAACTGATGAAGTACTTGACGATGAGATTCTTAAACCGACTGATTATAGCGAGAAATTTTTTGAGGTGACTTGTGAATTTGATGGGTATGATGTTGATATACTTTTTGAGGAAATTAATGATAAGGATCCCACAAATTTAGTTTTACCGATTGATATAAATTTTGACGAAACTTTAGAGTGGGAACCTACTTTCTTAGATGACATAGATCTACCCATAAACGAATGTGATGAGGGAGAATTTGAATTGGAAGAAGAAACCAGTAATGATATTCATGAGAATACGATTGTAACACCCTAGTTCATTTATACCAATTCCAGTTCTCGTATTTCCTTAACTGTGGTATTTTCCTGATTTATCGTGTTTTGGGTGCGAATAGTATTTTACATTTTACATTGCATTCGACCCGACCCGCTTGCTTGAACCTGTTTGATTCATATTTATATATTACCCTGACTTGTTACATAGACACGTGCATCTCATGTATACTGCATACTGGCATTTTACCATACAACATTTTAGGTCATGTAAAATAATTTAAAATTGCATTTCATAACCTGCATGATACCCCTAACCCCGTGGTAGCATCCGCGCATCTTGTTCTCGTCCCGTTCAGTGAAACGGACGTGTTTGGATGGCTACGCGCATGTACGTGCATCCGTTCTTAGGGGTATGGATTTTCGTTACCTGAGCATTCATTTTGAATTTTGAAAGTCGCACATATTTTTCGTATTTTAAATCTGAAGTTTTAGACCCGACCCGGGCGGGTTTTGAAATATTTTGGTATCCCGACAAAATTCAATTTATTTAATTTTAAAATTTAGTTTAAATATTTTCATACGAATTCTTTAACAAACTGAAACCTCTTATCTAAAATTTTTAAATCTAAAAATCTTTTAAAATTTTAAATCTAATTTCCTAACAAACTAACAACTCCTTTTTCTCTCTCTCTCCTCTGCATATATATATTTATATATATTTTATTTATTTAATTTTTCTTTCCTTATTTAATACACAGCCTCTTCTTCTTCTTTCTTCTTTCTTCTTTCTTTTTCTTGATCTTGTTTAATGATTCCGGTGATCACCGCCGGAGCCGTCCTCGTCGCTGACGATTCGAGTGATCCATTGAACGTACCTAACTTGCGTGATCACCCTCGTGCGTTGTTTGGAACCGTTCCGTGTACCGTGCGCGCGTCGCGACATTTCGCCGACGAAGGACGTTCCGTACACATCCGTTCTTGTTCCGTCTAGGCAAGTTAATCTTGCTACATGCTATATAATTCATTTTATACCTATTTAAATAAATACCATACCTATAGTTTAAATCTAGTACCCCATGTTTAATTTATAACGTTTCGATGTTCCGTTTGCATCCATTTATATCATTTTAAATCTAGATCATGAAAACTTATCTTGTGACATACTAGTTTACATTATACTGTATCCATATCATTTAAAATATATATCGTCGTAAGATTTCTTATTATTATATTTAATTCGTTTATAATCTGCATTTTATAATACTATACATTTGAAAATATTATAGTTAACGCATGAAACGCCATCGCAAAGCGGATACGACAAATCTGAAATTTACCGTACACCTTACCTTATAAAATTCATTATAAATCATAGAAAAATCATTAGTATACGTTCTTTAGTTAGTTGTGAAGCTAACTCATAATACTATAACTCTATTAAATATTTACTTGCAAAATAAATTTTTTAAATAACGTAAAATGCAAATGAATATGTCTCTAAACTGCTGTCCAGGGAAATTCCAGCAGCAAACTTTCAACTTCGAATGTTCATAGCTTTTTGTAGGGACAACCTGAGATACTTATACTTATAAAAATGAAAACCTTATTGAATTATCTTTTTTTTGGTATAAGACACGTCCTTTTTGGAGAACGTTTGTTATTTTTAAGCTATTTTACAAATCATGGTGATGCTGAATTTCTGAACGGAACTTTCTTGTGCATGGTTAATCAATACCACTTTTATAGTTATTAATCGCTTTGAATATACTATCCATATTAATATTATTATATCAATATTTATATCAAATATTGCTTAGTTGTACATCCCACATTACCATTTTATAGTTTTATAACTTTTCGGATACCTGCTTGCATCCATCGCATTTAAGATACATATAATTGCATCCATAGATCACATTACTACATAATACTGTGATATTAACACTCCATATTTAATAAATTGCATCCTAATTAATATTGAAACTATAAATGTAAGCCTAATCGATAACTGTGCATCTGTATTCCTTAATCTGTACCTGATTGCATATCACATTACAATGTTCCATTTTATTGTGCTATTAGTACCCATGCTTGTTTTGTACACCCATGCTTATGCTAGTTGATTATGAGCACCCACATAACATTTTGTGCTTCCTGACATAACCTGTTGCTACCTGATAGGACATGGTACCGTACACTCTTGACATGACCTAACACCTAAATACACTACTTGACTTGACCTGATGTACCATGGCTTGACCTGTTACCTGATCTTGTGTCTAATGCCAACAAACCTAACATGTAGTCCTTACGGACCGTTCCTGTTGTCTATCCAGACAAACCTGCACCTACCTGAACCTGAGTTGGCATTAGTTCTTGATTACTTAAAATACCTTACTAGACACCTATAACTTGGGGGTATGGGGAAATCAATGATGAAATCCTGACTTGTAACTCGACAGTTGCTTGCTTATACTGATCAGTTTTTAGAGGCTAGGCCCGCCTCGTGACGATGCTGCTGACATCGTTGGTCTGTACCCTTTTCCTGTTAGTGCCTAGCGGCACGTCTCGGTTTCTACCCGAGAGTCTTAGACCGTGATCCCGGGCATGCACGGGATACTATTGAGTTACATCGATGATTCATCAAATTGATTTCAAAGACTTGAGAGTAGATAACCAACTGACCAGTTTAGTTTACTCACTGCACGCTACCTTTCACTGCCCTGATTTAAATTGCTTATTAGATTGCTTACACCTGCTTTACTATTTATGATTATACTTGCATGTCTTGCTACCCTGTTTACATATTGTTGCTTGATGTTATGACGCGCTGACGTCTGGGTTTTGCATGGCCCAGATCCTTCTACCTTTGTTGCAGACTGATCAGGAGTATTGCCGCTGTTAGACTGAGCGGTGAAGTTCCTGTCAGTATATAGTTTTACTTTCTAGGTGTTTCATTATTGTATCTTTTGCTTCCGCATATCATTATTTCTTGACTCATTCATTCTGGCTCATGGACATGTACTAGATAGTTTAGTTTACTTTCCTGTTCTTGATATCTCTACAGCCGTAATGTGACTGTGGAGGGATTTTTCCTATCCACAGGTAGCATGGTTGGCTATGTCACGTGCCCATCTTAGCGTACTTTGGGAAGTGGGGCGTGACATGGTTCTTTTGGTATCAGAGCCATAGGATATAGGTTAATCGGGTTTGATTCTTTTGTAGTTGGGTATTGGACCCAATACACGAATCAGAATACTCGTGATTAGGAACATGTCCTGCTATCTTGATTATTGTGATTCTTGAATCATATCCTTCTTTTATCCTTCTCCTTGACGATATGCAAACCACTTTGTATCTCGACTTGAAACCCTTTTGGTTTTCTATTGTCTCTCCCTATTCTTGATTCTGATACTAGGATTTGGGCGATTTGAGTGGAGTTATATAATTGTACCCATGAACTGCAGCATGGTTACAATGCGGTACTCTATTTAAGTAACTTGGAGTCCTGGTCTTGATTCACTTCCTTATTCCATTATCGTTATACTACCTTGCTTCTCTCGGTTTCATTGCTTACCAGTTATTGTTTTATTACCAGCTTGAACCCTATTTACCGTGCTTAATCCTCTTCAGTATCTTGATTTCAGATAAAGTCATCTAGATATCTTACTTGTTCTTGTTTTCCCCGCATTAGGACTGTTCAATCCTAGTGCATTCCCTTGTTTGTTGTTTTCTTGGGAATGGATTTTCGCGGCACTTTCCATGCTCATATTGATTGTAAAGAAAGGAAAGTGATTTTCCAGATTCCTAGACATCCGGAGTTTGTTTTACTGGAGGAAGCAGTTCCGTCGGGCCAGTCGAGTTTAGGGCTAGGCTGACGAATGATGATCTTTCGTTGATAGAAGTGATAAGGAGAAAGCGTCGACTATATTTTGAGAATTCAAGGACGTGTTTGAGGACATCTCGGATTTACCGCAAACGAGATGTAGATTTGCGATTGATCTTGTTCCTGGTACAGCGCCAATCTCAAAGGCGTATTATCTAATGGCATCAGTGGAGTTGGAAGAAGTAAAGAAGCAGGTTACCGAATTGCTAAAGAAGGGTTGAATTCGCGCAATTCACCTTGGGGAGCTCCAGTTCTTCTAGTCAAGAAGAAAGATGGCATAAAAAGGATGTGCATCGATTATCGAGAATTAAACCGGGTGACTGTTAAGAACAAGTACCCGATCCCTCGCATTGGTGAATTATTTCGAGCAGCTTAGTGGCGCGAGGGTATTCTCGAAGCTGGATTTACGGTCCGGATATCATCAGGTCTGAGTTAAATCAAAAGATATTTGTAAGACTGTGTTCCAAACTTGGTATGGACATTACAAGTATTTAGTGATGCCATTCGGAGTCACGAATGCACCGGCGATATTTATGGACTTGATGAACCAAATCCTTCACCGTTCTTGGACCAGTTTATAGTAGTGTTCGCTGAGCATATTCTGGTCTACTCGAAGAGCATTGAAGAGCATGCAAAACACTTAAAGATTGCACTGTAGACACTGAGGCAAGAAAGATTATATGCTAAGATGAGCAAGTGCAAGTTTTGGCTTGAAGAAGTAAAGTTTTGGGACATGTCGTAGCTAGAGATGGAATCGCCGTTTACCCAGGGAAGATTGTAGCAGTTCAAGACTGGCCTATTCCGAAGAATGTTGTAAAGATCAGAAGTTTCTTAGACTTGCAGGATACTACAGAAGGTTCGTGGGGAATGTTGCTTGTTTGGCTGAGCCTTGACCAAGCTTACGCGCAAGGAGGTACCGTTTGTACGGACGGATAAGTGTGCGTCAGCTTTTGAGGTGTTGAAGCAAAGGTTGATAACCGCTCTTGTTTAACTGTGCCAGACAGTTCCGGAGGATTGGTGATTCACAGCAACGCATATGGGAAAGGTTTGGGATGTGTTTTGATGCAGTATGGGAAGATTATAGCTTACGCATCGAGACAGTTGAAGACCCATGAGAAGGGCTACCCAACTCCTGACTTGGAGGTAGCAGCTGTGATGTTCGTTTTGAAGATTTGGAGACACTACTTACTGGGCGAAAGGGGTCGAAGTATTCACCGATCACAAAATCCTGGAGTATGTGTTCACATAGAAAGAGCTTAATAAGAGGCAGCGTAGGTGGTTGGAGCTGATGGCTGACGACGACCTTGATCTTGAATACCATCCGGGGAAAGTTAATGTTGTGCCGGATGCACTTAGTCGGTGGCCAGCAATTCAGATGTTGACTGCACAGAAGAAACCTATTGAAGACTTTCGGAGATTCGATTTGGAAGTTGTGCTACCGCATTCTTCGGGACAGTTGTTGCAGCTGCAAGTACAGTCGTCGATGATCAAGAATATTAAAGCAGCGCAATTGCAGGACCCTAGATTGCAAAAGTTTCGAGAACAGGATGAAGCTGGACTTCGAATAGACTTATTGATCCATGAAGATGGTTCGTTGCGATATGGTAGCCGCTTGTGTGTGCCAAAGGGAGATATTCGTGAAAAACTTATAAAGGAGGCGCACAGTTCAGCATAATCCGTACATTCAGGAGGCACGAAGATGTACCGAGATATACGACAGCATTTCTGGTGGGAAGGCGTGAAACGGAAGATTGCCCGCTTTGTGGCAAAGTGCTTGGTGTGTCAGCAAGTTAAAGCTGAACATCAAGGGTTGCTGGTTTATTACAACCACTTCCGATTCCTCAGTGGAAGTGGGAACATATGACCATGGATTTCGGGACAGCTCTACCGCGGAGTCCAAAAGGCAACAATGCAGTTGAGGTAATTGTTGATCGATTGACCAAGGCAGCTCATTTCATACCATTTCGAGTTGGTCGATCAACAGAAGCTTTGGTAGAGCGGTACATACAGGAGATAGTAAGATTGCATGGAGTACCAGTGAGCATCGTGTCCGACCGTGACACTCGTTTCTTATCACACTTTTGAAAGAACTTACAGGAAGGTTTGGGGACTCAATGGAAGTTTAGCACAGCTTATCATCCTCAAACAGATGGCCAGTCGGAGAGAACGATCCAAACTCTTGAAGACATGTTGAGAGCTTGCATGTTAGACTTCAAGGGTTCATGGGAGGATCATCTATACTTGGTGGAGTTTCGTACAACAACAGCTTTCAGGCGACTATTCAGATGGCTCCATTCAAAGCATTATATGGTCGTAAGTGTCGTTCACCTGTTTGTTGGGACGATGTTGGAGAACGAAGATTGTTGGGACCGGATTTGGTCGTGCAAACAGTTGAGAAGGTTAACACTATCCGGAATCATGTGAAGGCAGCACAAGACCGACAGAAGAGTTGGGCTGATACGTCAAGAGAACCTCTAGAGTTCGCTGTGGGTGATTTAGTATTCTTGAAGATGTCACCGAATAGAGGGGGATCCATTACGGAAGTCGAGGAAAGTTTAGTCCTCGATTCGTTGGACCTTTTAAGATTTTAGAGCGTATTGGAGAAGTGGCGTATCGTTTGGTGTTACTGCAATCTTTGGAGAATGTTCATGACGTGTTTCTTGTATCTCAACCCCGTAGGTATGCTCGAGATGAAATACATGTATTGGATCTTTCGGAGTAGACTGTACGAGAAGATTTAACCTTTGAGGAGCGACCGATGTAAATTGTGGATCGAAGAGTAAATGTTCTTATGAACAAAGTTATCCCTCTTGTGCTTGTTTCTTGGAGTAATTGCTTGCATGGAGAACCGACTTGGGAACGAGAAGATGAAATCCGACAGAAGTTTCCACATCTATTCTTGTAGTTTGTTGATTGTTTATCCTTTCTTATTCTTGGAATTTTGAGGACGAAATTCTTTTGTAGTTGGGTATAATGTAACACCCTAGTTCATTTATACCAATTCCAATTCTCGTATTTCCTTAATTGTGGTATTTTCCTGATTTATCGTATTTTGGGTGCGAATAGTATTTTACATTTTACATTGCATTCAACCCGACCCGCTTACTTGAACCTGTTTGATTCATATTTATAGATTACCCTGACTTGTTACATAGACACGTACATCTCATGTATACTGCATACTGGCATTTTACCATACAACATTTTAGGTCATGTAAAATAATTTAAAATTGCATTTCATAGCCTGCATGATACCCCTAATCCCGTGGTAGCATCCGCGCATCTTGTTCTCGTCCCGTTCAGTGAAACGGATGTGTTTGGATGGCTACGCGCATGTACATGCATCCGTTCTTAGAGATATGTATTTTCGTTACCTGAGCATTCATTTTGAATTTTGAAAGTCGCATATATTTTTCATATTTTAAATCTGAAGTTTTAGACCCGACCCGGGCGCGTTTTGAAATATTTTGGTATCCCGCCAAAATTCAATTTATTTAATTTTAAAATTTAGTTTAAATATTTTCATACGATTTCTTTAACAAACTGAAACCTCTTATCTAAAATTTTTAAATCTAAAAATCTTTTAAAATTTTAAATCTAATTTCCTAACAAACTAACAACTCCTTTTTCTCTCTCTCTCCTCTGCATATATATATTTATATATATTTTATTTATTTAATTTTTCTTTCCTTATTTAATACATAGCCTCTTCTTCTTCTTTCTTCTTTCTTTTTCTTGATCTTGTTTAATGATTCCGGTGATCACCGCCGGAGCCGTCCTCGTCGCTGACGATTCGAGTGATCCATTGAACGTACCTAACTTGCGTGATCACCCTCGTGCGTTGTTTGGAACCGTTCCGTATACCGTGCGCGCGTCGCGACATGTCGCCGACGAAGGACGTTCCGTACACATCCGTTCTTGTTCCGTCTAGGCAAGTTAATCTTGCTACATGCTATATAATTCATTTTATACCTATTTAAATAAATACCATACCTATAGTTTAAATCTAGTACCCCATGTTTAATTTATAACGTTTCGATGTTCCGTTTGCATCCGTTTATATCATTTTAAATCTAGATCATGAAAACTTATCTTGTGACATACTAGTTTACATTATACTGTATCCATATCATTTAAAATATATATCGTCGTAAGATTTCTTATTATTATATTTAATTCGTTTATAATCTGCATTTTATAATACTATACATTTGAAAATATTATAGTTAACGCATGAAACGCCATCGCAAAGCGGATACGACAAATCTGAAATTTACCGTACACCTTACCTTATAAAATTCATTATAAATCATAGAAAAATCATTAGTATACGTTCTTTAGTTAGTTGTGAAGCTAACTCATAATACTATAACTCTATTAAATATTTACTTGCAAAATAAATTTTTTAAATAACGTAAAATGCAAATGAATATGTCTCTAAACTGCTGTCCAGGGAAATTCCAGCAGCAAACTTTCAACTTCGAATGTTCATAGCTTTTTGTAGGGACAACCTGAGATACTTATACTTATAAAAATGAAAACCTTATTGAATTATCTTTTTTTTGGTATAAGACACGTCCTTTTTGGAGAACGTTTGTTATTTTTAAGCTATTTTACAAATCATGGTGATGCTGAATTTCTGAACGGAACTTTCTTGTGCATGGTTAATCAATACCACTTTTATAGTTATTAATCGCTTTGAATATACTATCCATATTAATATTATTATATCAATATTTATATCAAATATTGCTTAGTTGTACATCCCACATTACCATTTTATAGTTTTATAACTTTTCGGATACCTGCTTGCATCCATCGCATTTAAGATACATATAATTGCATCCATAGATCACATTACTACATAATACTGTGATATTAACACTCCATATTTAATAAATTGCATCCTAATTAATATTGAAACTATAAATGTAAGCCTAATCGATAACTGTGCATCTGTATTCCTTAATCTGTACCTGATTGCATATCACATTACAATGTTCCATTTTATTGTGCTATTAGTACCCATGCTTGTTTTGTACACCCATGCTTATGCTAGTTGATTATGAGCACCCACATAACATTTTGTGCTTCCTGACATAACCTGTTGCTACCTGATAGGACATGGTACCGTACACTCTTGACATGACCTAACACCTAAATACACTACTTGACTTGACCTGATGTACCATGGCTTGACATGTTACCTGATCTTGTGTCTAATGCCAACAAACCTAACATGTAGTCCTTACGGACCGTTCCTGTTGTCTATCCAGACAAACCTGCACCTACCTGAACCTGAGTTGGCATTAGTTCTTGATTACTTAAAATACCTTACTAGACACCTATAACTTGGGGGTATGGGGAAATCAATGATGAAATCCTGACTTGTAACTCGACAGTTGCTTGCTTATACTGATCAGTTTTTAGAGGCTAGGCCCGCCTCGTGACGATGCTGCTGACATCGTTGGTCTGTACCCTTTTCCTGTTAGTGCCTAGCGGCACGTCTCGGTTTCAGCCCGAGAGTCTTAGACCGTGATCCCGGGCATGCACGGAATACTATTGAGTTACATCGATGATTCATCAAATTGATTTCAAAGACTTGAGAGTAGATAACCAACTGACCAGTTTAGTTTACTCACTGCACGCTACCTTTCACTGCCCTGATTTAGATTGCTTACACCTGCTTTTTTATTTATGATTATACTTGTATGTCTTGCTACCCTGTTTACATATTGTTGCTTGATGTTATGACGCGCTGACGTCTGGGTTTTGCATGGCCCAGATCTTTCTACCTTTGTTGTAGACTGATCAGGAGTATTGCCGCTGTTAGACCGAGCGGTGAAGTTCCTGTCGGTATGTAGTTTTACTTTCCAGGTGTTTCATTATTCTATCTTTTGCTTCCGCATATCATTCATTCTGGCTCATGGACATGTACTAGATAGTTTAGTTTATTTTCCTGTTCTTGATATCTCTACAGCCGTAATGTGACTGTGGAGGGATTTTTCCTATCCACAGGTAGCATGGTTGGCTATGTCACGTGCACATCTTAGCGTACTCTGGGAAGCGGGGCGTGATAACGATTATAGAGTAGTGTAGGGAGAAATATAACATTGAGAAATATTCTTTCATGCCGAGTTTTGCGGATGAACTTTCTATTCTTGATGAGTTTGAGTCACGATTAAATTGGGAACATCCTAAAGACATCTCTTTTGATGAAATTTTTGAGGATGAACTTCGATGTTTAAATGAACTTGACTACAAACTCAGCACATGATTTTTGTACACAAAATTCATTCGGGCAACATTTTTTTGACCCCTTCAAAATTTCGTCTTCATCTTCAACGTTTTCTGATCTCTCCATTCATGCACCCATACCCAATACTAACATCTAACCATACCACTAACATTTTCTTTTTCTTTTTCATATACTATTTGTTTTACCAGCTCCGATCTTATATTGAATTTTTTTTGAATAACTGGTACTAATTTGTGGACTAATACAATCTCCTAATTTCAACTACTGTAATTAGTTAACATTTTGTAAATACCTTTTTATCTTCTTAGTTCTTAAGTTATCTTTTTATGAATAAAAACTCACCATGAATGTCTAAGTCTAGCAACTGGAGATGGGGGCAACGATGAGGACATTGTCAGTCTCAGGTTTGGAGGTGAACACATTGTTTGCTTTGTTTCATCATGTGTAAATTATGCATTGCATATATATTAGAAAAATCCACAGAAATTTGAAAGAATTTCAAAAACATAAAAACTTTGTCATCATGTTAGCTAGTAGGAAAGGTTAGACTCAAAATCCGACAGTTAAAATTGATAGTTTAGATATAACTAAATTCTAGGATTAGAAATTGAAAACCCAAAAAATAACCTTCCTTTCAGTTTAACCGTGGCAAATATACGTTTTTTCATCACATTACACATGTCTTGGGTTTTGAGAATTAGATAACAAGTTTGAAAAGTTTAAAATTCTTTTAAAATTGAGAATCTTCTTAAGATCGAATAAGTTTGTTTAAAAATAAGTAATATTGAGTCTAATTCATAGGTGAAGTTAATATGAAGAGAAATTATTGATATCTTTAATTCCAACTTGTCTGAAAAATAACACATCTTGAGCTTGATTGAAGTGATTACACACCTTATCCACACGAACACGTTTTAGGAAAAATGAATAACTGGAAATGTCTTCGTTGATTTTCATTCTAAGTATTTCCACGCAAAAATAAGTCTTTGTTTTTGTAGCCTTGATGACTTAGGAAATTAAGTCCTAGAGGTGTCTCTACATCTAATGCACTAAAACCATCTGACTTGAGAGTTATTGACCATGTTTACCGCCGAAGACTGGACTGAGACATTGAGATGTCAAGCCTGAATTTAGGGGCAGATATTATTTGGATATCCATCCACCTCTCCGAAAATACCAAGTTGATTTATGGCACCGTATATCGGAGGTTTGGATAGATGCGACCAATATAGCAGACTTTATCAGATTCCCCCTCATTTGTGAGGGTTTTTTGATTGTGGGGACGCTCTTCCCTACAGGCACAAGTCTCTGTAGTTAATTACATTATTGCATTGCGATAACAATTTTCTCCTGCTCTGGTAGGTCACTTCGTGTCGTATTGTATTTTATTTATTTTGGTTGCCCGTGGATTATATACGGAGACTATTTTATGTCATCGCCCGTAGGGCGTGGATTAGTCCAAATCCGTATATTTTAGATTCGGGGTTAGAACCTAGGTTATATATTTCATCAGTTCAAATAATATTTTATTTTACTTAAGAACTGTTAAACTGATTTTAGATTAAGATCAACTTGAACATATGAGCATTTGGGATCAATATATTTTAACTAAGAATGCGTTAGTCTTGTATGAGACTAAGATCAACTTAGAAATATATTTAAGGATCATTAAATTTTGTTAAGATCTATCAATAGAGCATATGGGCTCGGCTGTAAAGAAATTACTTAGCTAATTTTGGGCTCAGTTCTAGGCATTTCCCTCATTCAGCAGTGCTAAACACTTAGTCTGTTGACTATATATATAGTGTTAAGCACTTTTGTTCAACGCTCACGTATTTTTCACGTGAGGCGCTGAGTTTCGTGACGCTCACATGTGTTTCACGTGAGGCGCTGAGTTTCTTGATGCTCACATGTGTTTTACGTGAAGCGCTACAATAGTGCTAAGCACTGATATGTTTTGCCTGCTGGCGCTCACGTGCTACGAACGCTGGCGATTAGTTTTCTTTTTGGGCACTCATGTGTGAAACACGCGAGGTGCTGAGTTTTCTTAAGCGTTAAGCGCTCACGTGTGTTTCACGTGAGGCGCTGAGCCTTTCAGAGATCTACTCTCTGTTTATCTTTCAAAAAGAAGTTAAACTTCTATTAATTTCATTTTGGCCATTAATGATCACCGAGATCATAGTTTTGAGGAACTGGGAATCAGGTTTTCTTTTGGGAACTAAGTTCTTATGTTCTTTTTTATAAGAACTAAGTTCTTCATATAGGGTTAAACCCTGTTTTTAGAGGAATTAAATTCCCGGAATATAAATTCCATTTCTTTTCTCTCTTTTTTATTTCTTTTCTGATACCTAGTTTTCCCCTAGATCTTGAGTCTAAAGAACAAAATCATCCCGATAAGAATTAAATTCTTAACTTATGGGAGATTTGCCTTGTGGATCTTAGATCCAAAGAAAGAACTAGGTTCTTTTGGAGGGTTAAACCCTTATATTTTTATGTGTTAGGCAAAAGAGATATTTTGATCTATGTTTTCTTTACCTGGAGTTTTGAAAGGAACAAGGACTTTTTTTTAGCAAGAGAATTGAATTCTCGATTGTAGCTGCCAAAACTTATGAGGGCTTTTCTATATGAGTATGTCTCTTCCCGAGACTGGAAGTCTCGGGTCTTTTATATAAAGATTGAAAACTGTTGATCGGTTTCAAGAAAATCTCTCATTGAGAGATACCAATTGATTTAATTGGCCTAAAAAATTATTTGGGTAATTTTATCCACCGATAGATTTTTGATCTAGTGATTTTCTGTTTAACAGAATATATTTTCTTGTTTTTAACAAGATTAAGAAAAAAATTTCCTAACAAAGAAATTAATTTGATTTTCTAATTTGGTCGGTGACATTATAATCACCGTTGGAATTGGCATTGATGTCTTCTCCATGACTTCGATGATTGCGGGATGCTTGACGGAGTTTCGATTTGAGTTATATACTCATATTTCAAGCGCATGCGCTGCGCTACGATTTGTTTTATGTAGTTACAATTTCGGAGCCCCGACGACTTAATGGTTTTTCTTAGATGTTTTAGTATTTGGGGGAGTTTGAATTTAAATTCGGGGACCGAATTTCTTTAAGGGGGGAAGATTGTAACGTTTTGAAAATCGTTTCGGTGAAATTTCGAAAAATCGGTAAAATAAGGGGGTTTTCTGTAAAAAGTCAAAATACAAATATCTTATTATAAAAATTAAATATACATATTCTAGCTATGTAATTGCTATTATTTGGTGTTTATTGAGCCACTGGTGAAATTTCAAATTTTCTGAAAAAATATTATTTTATTATTATTTTAGCCGTCACTAATATATTTAATTAGGGAAAATTACAAATTGGAATGAGTTGAAACAAATTTTGTGCATCATAAAACATTAAATAAAATTTTATAATGTGGTTTTTGGAACGAAATCATTTGCCAAAACGGTTTAGAAATTATTGAGAAAAAAGGCCTTTTTTAGCGTAAATGGATGTTTGGGGTATTGTATTTATCAATTTTCACCACCCCACACCCGTACCCACACCCACACACCCCAACTTACTCCTCCCCATGGCTGAATTCAGCAGCCACCATATTTTTCCCCACTTGATTTTCAAAGGAAAAGATATGAAAGAAAAGAAAAGAAAATGGGTGAATTAGGTGGACTTTTGACCTTACCTTGACCTTGACTTTCCTCCCTTATATTTTCTCGACCTCCCTCTCTCTCCTCACACCCTCAATCAGGCCGAGCCCCCTCCCAACAGCAGCAGCCCCCCCCCCCAAAATCCCACTCTTTTCTTCATCAAAAAATCCACAAATCACTTCAAAATCCATGCAAAATTCAAATCTAAATCCAAATCCGACTCCTACCCATTTTAGCTTAGCCCGTATAGCATGGATCCTTGTGAAAAGAGGACATTTTGGGAGGCCATGGATGCTTGTGGATCTTCATATGTTTTGGGTATAATTCTAAACATTTTTGTTGCTTAATTTGTTACTAATTTCTTAAGCTAATTTAATTAAGTGTTAATTTGTATATGTGAGTTTAATTGCAAGTTTTGGAATTCAAGTTATGAATTTGAATGCAAGTTAGGGTTTTGTAAAATTGGTGTATGGTTGTGTGTTATATTTAGGCTTTTTGTCATGTTAATACAAGATTAGTAGCTAGTGCTAATGGTTAGTTTAAAAAAATTGTGTTAATGTGCTAATTTGCCTACTAGATTTTTGAAATTGGTTAAATACTTGGGATTAAAAATGTGTTTAGGTTTTTCATGACTTCATTAACTTTATTAAGTGTGGTTTAATGCTTTAGATCATGCAAATCTAAGCTAGATTGTAGTTTGTGCATTTTTGCTTTGAAATTGTTAAAAAGGGTATTTTTATAAACTAGAATATTAGGGTTTTTGGAATTTAATGAGATTAAATTCCGGAAATTGTTTCTATGACTTATTTAAGATATTTAATAAGTATATTGGTCGCTACATTCATTTAAACATTATGTTTTGTACAAAAACGGCGAATTGTGCTTGCTAGATTTTCGGAAAAATGACTTTTAAGTGAAATTGGGGTTTTTGTGAGTTTTAACCTAGTTTATATTAAAATTAGTGTTCGTGAATGTGCAAATGAGTGTGATTGGATTTTTCTCGATGGTTTGACGTTTGTACATCGACATCGAGGGTTGGTTTGACTATTCTTGCATGCGTAGGCGATAGGTTTGGACCTATGCGTGATACGCGTGCCGATTTGATTTTCGTATGCCGTTTCGATCTCGAATTTAGTTTTAATGAGATATGGTGTGTTATGATATGTAGGTACCCCCATGTGGACTTCGAGACGACAAGCAAGCGCGTGGCGACGTCGGCACCGGCTAGCGAGGACCAGGTGAGTAGATTTATATCTACGGGGAGAAGTCGGGTGGATGGCGTATAGCACCCTCGCAGTCCGTGGTGGTGTATACGGATGCGTATACACACCAACAATTATTATATGTTATTTGGGATTAATAACGATGCTTAGGATGGATATTGGTGTGTTGGATTACTTTAGTGTTGCGAACCCTAGGGTAGTGTTGCACTACACATACACACATACATACTTGCATACATTCCTATTGATATGTGCTCATGGGATTCTTTATAGTTATGTGTTCACATGGGTATGGGACTATGTGTTCACATACGGATTGAGGATGATACTTGGGGTTGAGCTGAGTCGATGAGATTTGATTTGAGGCCGTGAGATCGGTGATATAGCAGGGTTCGTATCTTAGATACGACATGACGTTGTAGCGGGTCCTGGACGTAGTTTTTACATACGTGCATGCATACTTAGGCTATATCAGTATTGTACTAGACGTAGATCAGTACCAGATCATGATATTGATAAAGAGGATACCAGGTAAATAGTATGATGAATGTGATTTTGACCCGTACCCAGAATTGGGGGATGCCGTACGACGGATTTACGTACGAGCTATATCTTGATGATTGATCCGCACTCTTGACTAGGGATGTCTGATTATAGATATGGTATCGGATATGATATTATTGAGGCGGGATCACCGACTAATATATATACAGGTATGTATATGTATCGACTCAGACGTTAGGCGGTTTCCTTACCTGTAGTTCAGCTTGTTAGTTCAGCCGTATAGTTTAGTGTAGCTGTTAGATTAGATTAGACTCCTACATATTTCAAAAACTAACGAATCGTGGGTATTTTAAAAGACAGCCCAAGGGATCCTACGGATATTTCAAAAGACTCATCTTTTCATAAAAACACCGTAGCCCCTATTTTCAAAACCCCATGATTTGTATTATTTCAAAAGGCACCATTTGTAGGATTTATATTAGATTATTACAGTTTAGTTATCGTTGTGTCTAGTATTCAGCTCCCGCTCATTTTTACTGTTCGCTCCGCATCGCATACTTATATTATAATTTCTTATTGCATTATTAATAGCATGCTGTTAGGACACCAGCACCATTACCGATGATGCGTATGTACCACGTACACCTACTTGCCGGCTCACACACATCTTCATCGGTAATTGCCATGTCACGTACACTTTAGAGAATATATTTGCTTGACTTAGCTTGTTAGTTAGTAGGTTGATATGATATTAGTGTACCTGGGTTATATGCCAGTTTAGACATTGTAGTTATTACTTGTCACTTCATGCATACTGTTATTCCATTGTTCATGCCTAGTTATTAATCATACATTGCAACTTGGTTATTGACACCATATACATTCATTAGCATTGACATATGCACTTGTGATGACTTCTTGAGATTTATGATATTTCTGGATTTCGGGGGAAAGCCGCAAAATTCCTAAACTTATTAACCTTTTAAAATATGTAAATTGCGGTTTTCTAGTGATGTAAGTGTCGTCCACCATGAGTTTGCTGTGGTTTTCGAGATCCGTGTCGAGGAGTGGAGGAACCGTCACGGATACATGGTGGGCCCGGTATGGTACCCCGGGGCAAGATGAATGTGGTGTTGACGTTGAGCCTGGCAGGGGACAGATTACCTACCGGTGATATTACCCGACGCGTCGGATATCCGGAGGATACCGTCGTGGTCTTGAGATGGATGGTAGGGGCCGGTCTGGACTGACGGCGCCCTAGATATTGAGATTGAGACATTGATATTTCGAGACAGTGAGATTTATGTTTTGTGTCGATACTAGACACTGTTGATACTGATTTCATTATGATACCTCAGTTTAAAAATACGAAGGAAATCTCACTAATTTATGAAAACAGTTTCTTCATTTACATGTATTCTGTTTTCATGCATTCATACCTCATTCATATGATATATTGCTATCTGAGGCACTGACACGGGCACATGAGATTTCACTCGGTTAGATATTACCCTAGCCATTGTTATAGGCTGCTTGTTATGTATATTTTTGAGGATATATTATGATCATTGACCTAGGTTGCGTTATTTATGCGATTTCTATGCGTGGATGTTTTTCTATTCACGAGTTGGCAACTCACTCCCGTTGTGCCCCAGTTTCTTGCAGGTTTTTCCGTACAGGTTTAATTACGGCTTTGTGGGCTCAGTTTCATTCGGGTGACTTGCTAGTAGGTGGGTTTTTCTTGTATCGTACCCATCATATTACCTTGTATAATATTATTCCGTTGTATCTAGTAAATTCCATCAACCAAACATGCATTTATTGAGATAGAGACCAGTGTTGTTTATTCTTTCGACCTTAGAGTCGCTCGTTATATTTCTGGTGGTTTTGAGTTTCCTTTTGAGTTTTGATCCTCGCCGTTGGCGTTGTATATTATATTGCTTGTGTGGTTGTGACCGTCGATTGACGAAGAGCTAGCTCCCGCTTGGGGATGCCTTTTTCTTGATTTCGTATTCTATTCATGTTGTATCCCGTTTGGGGGCCAGTATTTACAAAGGAGACTCTGCCGAAATTTTCAGTAAATTTTTGATGTTTTAAAAAACCGCATAATTCTGCTTATGCTATTGAAACTACTTGCTTTAAGCTGGTTTTTCCTGCACTCTACTACTTTTCTTAGTTTAGATTTCTGGGTTTTCGGTTTACTTAGATTACGTACGCCTCGAGACGTTCGTAGTTTAAGTGCCGGTCATGTTCCGTACTTTCGGGTCGTGACAAAGTTGGTATCAGAGCGTTAGGTTTTACCTTCGGAGCGTAGGATGACCCTTGGTTGATGGAATAGGTGACTAAAGTAGAGTGACGTACCGTTGGTATGTTCCGCGGCATATTTACGACACGCCACTCCACTTAAGAAGCCTTAGGATGTACATTTCCTTGTTCAGTATTATATTCCTTCCTGATCTAGCCTCATCGGTACCAGTTTGGTTTTGCTGCCACGATTACGGGCAGGGAGAGCTACGCCTAGAGTTGCGGTCAGCACGAGCTCGGCACGAACGAGGACTGACCAGGGCATGATTTCGGCGACACCCGATTGTAGAGAGGTGTCTTTTGACTGTGTTTCCGCGCCACGAGCGTTTGGCGGATCGCATTTATGAGGTTACTCGGATGTGCTGATCGACATTAGAGGATTGAGCCAATGATAGAGGCCAGCCAGATCTTGATGACCGTTGGTGTGTTGCTTATTCATGATGATCGAGGCACTGTTCAGCGTGCAGACGAGCAAGCCAGTTATTGCTGCGAATGACGAGGTATTGCCCCAGATGCTGGAGTTAGTGCAGAACGAGTTGTACTAAGAGATGATAGAAGGTCGCTAGTCATCGTAGATGAATGACTAGGACATGTGGATAGCTCGCCTAACCCGATGCGAGGTCATCAGATAGATTGATTCCAGCTAGAGACGACTTCACGTGGAGACGTTGGGAGTCGACAGAGACGATCGAATGTCAGAAACCTATTATTCCAAGTTTAAAGTAGTCGGAAAGACATGCAGGCAATTCTATGGTCCCTGTAGAAGAATGAAACCCTAACTCGACTTAATGACCGTGTAAAAGCCTTTGAACCTTCGGGTTTGCGGCAGTTCTACGGCGCCATTAGTGAGGCTTGGGTTTGCCCTTCTACGGCTGGACCACCGATGCTGTGGTATGTACTCGATACTATTAAACTGTGCCCAAGAGGTTGAGCTCTTGAGGGATTATGAGGTTTTGACGACTCGATCGGATGGCTCGACTTAATTCGGATGCTAGGTGGTGAGATGCATTCTTGGGAGACTCCAGATACGAGGATAGCCGTTGGAGCTCAGTCCATGCAGCCGCGACGAGACGAGTCCAAAGCAGACGACATTAGAGAAAAGTGGAGTAAGAGGTTCGCACCAGATCTAGATGAGATGACGTTCCACTCCGCCGACATCAGAGAGGCGATGCGCATGCCGAGGCATGGTACTTGGACTTACCTTCCAGAAGGAGTCGCGATGAGTATGCAGTCGTTCCAGAGCAAGATGCAGATATAGGAAAGGACAATGACTTCCGGACAGTTGGCAGAGACGAGACATGGAATAGACCGTGAGCAGGATTCCTTCCAGGACACTGCTGCAATGATACTTGCACCCAGGATCAGATTGTGTCACGTACATTCAGAGAACCAGAGGCCGACGCCATTGATATGCTGTCTTACGAGTGGTCGCGATGATTGACCAAGAGATGACCAGAGAAGTGCCAGAACGGAATCGTCCCCGTTAGCACACCCGACAGGGCCGATGAGCCGATGGACCGAAAGATTGGTAATCCACGGTGAAGACCTTGACCCAGGAGTGGCCATGGTTACGTACATCAGCAGGACAGAGTTCATGATCATCGACGAGACGTCCCACTAGGGACCGTGGCAGTTGGCCGAGATTCTCAGAGGATGCACTTGAGCGGTACTGTTCCGCCATTATTGATTTCGATGTTTTGGGTGATTTATTCGTATAATTTGATTTTGATGATTGAGGATTTACGATCTTTGTACAGTGTTGCACTTGATATCATTTTCGTGCTTTAGTTTCACATGTTTGTGATTTTACGGTTTTAAACAGTTGAGTTGATTTTGTGCGTATGCACGCACGCGATTTGGTTCCTGCACTCTGTATAGTTTATATATGCTGGCAGTGCAGTGACATGTATTTTGTGCACTTGGATACACTGGATTTTGATTTCGAGGGTGATGCTCGACATTTGTTTTGTGCATTTTATGCACCGGATTGGATTTTTAGCGCCTGTTGGGCGCCTGTTACGAGATGCGATTTGGTGCACACCAGATGCACTAATTCGAGATTTTTCGTGCATGTCAGATGCACCTGATTTTGCTGTCAGGCACACACGTTGCCTACGACAGATGTTTCGTGCACACCCGATACACTTAGATGTTGTTTCTGTGCGCATGTATGGCACATTCATGGATTTTGATTTCCGTGCGCACCAGACGCACGTAGCATTCATGTGCATATTTTGGGATTTATTTCGTATAGAGCAGTACGTTTTTATGATATTGCTATGTATTTTCGAACTGAGCAGGACTAGTCAGAGGACAGTACCTGAATATATTTTGCATGCATTGATAGTTATTGAGGGGATTTCTAAAAAGCGAGCTATAGCCTCAGTATTTACCTACGTGTCTGATATGACACGAAATGTTTAAAACAAGGAGACCCTTCTAAATTGTTTCCTAAACGGCGGAACGTACATTTCAAACAAAGGTATATATGTATATAGTTATTTCCTTATGACAGACGTCCGCCACTGTGCAGTGTTATACGCGTGCACAGCGACTTAAAGAGATTTGGCATGCATTTCCTTCAGATACTTACATATATAGATTCGATATTGACATGTATAGTTTCGAGTTATGTCATATTGGTTTTGATTTGGAATTGGCATTGATGTCTTCTCCATGACTCCGATGATTGCGGGATGCTTGACGGAGTTTCGATTTGAGTTATATGCTCATATTTCAAGCGCATGCGCTGCGCTACGATTTGTTTTATGTAGTTACAATTTCGGAGCCCCGACGACTTAATGGTTTTTCTTAGATGTTTTAGTATTTGGGGGAGTTTGAATTTAAATTCGGGGACCGAATTTCTTTAAGGGGGGAAGATTGTAACGTTTTGAAAATCGTTTCGGTGAAATTTCGAAAAATCGGTAAAATAAGGGGGTTTTCTGTAAAAAGTCAAAATACAAATATCTTATTATAAAAATTAAATATACATATTCTAGCTATGTAATTGCTATTATTTGGTGTTTATTGAGCCACTGGTGAAATTTCAAATTTTCTGAAAAAATATTATTTTATTATTATTTTAGCCGTCACTAATATATTTAATTAGGGAAAATTACAAATTGGAATGAGTTGAAACAAATTTTGTGCATCATAAAACATTAAATAAAATTTTATCATGTGGTTTTTGTAACGAAATCATTTGCCAAAACGGTTTAGAAATTATTGAGGAAAAAAGGCTTTTTTTAGCGTAAATGGATGTTTGGGGTATTGTATTTATCAATTTTCACCACCCCACACCCGTACCCACACCCACACACCCCAACTTACTCCTCCCCATGGCTGAATTCAGCAGCCACCATATTTTTCCCCACTTGATTTTCAAAGGAAAAGATATGAAAGAAAAGAAAAGAAAATGGGTGAATTAGGTGGACTTTTGACCTTACCTTGACCTTGACTTTCCTCCCTTGTATTTTCTCTACCTCCCTCTCTCTCCTCACACCCTCAATCAGGCCGAGCCCCCTCCCAACAGCAGCAGCCCCCCCCCCCCAAAATCCCACTCTTTTCTTCATCAAAAAATCCACAAATCACTTCAAAATCCATGCAAAATTCAAATCTAAATCCAAATCCGACTCCTACCCATTTTAGCTTAGCCCGTATAGCATGGATCCTTGTGAAAAGAGGGCATTTTGGGAGGCCATGGATGCTTGTGGATCTTCATATGTTTTGGGTATAATTCTAAACATTTTTGTTGCTTAATTTGTTACTAATTTCTTAAGCTAATTTAATTAAGTGTTAATTTGTATATGTGAGTTTAATTGCAAGTTTTGGAATTCAAGTTATGAATTTGAATACAAGTTAGGATTTTGTAAAATTGGTGTATGGTTGTGTGTTATATTTAGGCTTTTTGTCATGTTAATACAAGATTAGTAGCTAGTGCTAATGGTTAGTTTAAAAAAATTGTGTTAATGTGCTAATTTGCCTACTAGATTTTTGAAATTGGTTAAATACTTGGGATTAAAAATGTGTTTAGGTTTTTCATGACTTCATTAACTTTATTAAGTGTGGTTTAATGCTTTAGATCATGCAAATCTAAGCTAGATTGTAGTTTGTGCATTTTTCTTTGAAATTGTTAAAAAGGGTATTTTTGTAAACTAGAATATTAGGGTTTTTGGAATTTAATGAGATTAAATTCCGGAAATTGTTTCTATGACTTATTTAAGATATTTAATAAGTATATTGGTCGCTACATTCATTTAAACATTATGTTTTGTACAAAAACGGCGAATTGTGCTTGCTAGATTTTCGGAAAAATGACTTTTTAAGTGAAATTGGGGTTTTTGTGAGTTTTAACCTAGTTTATATTAAAATTAGTGTTCGTGAATGTGCAAATGAGTGTGATTGGATTTTTCTCGATGGTTTGACGTCTGTACATCGACATCGAGGGTTGGTTTGACTATTCTTGCATGCGTAGGCGATAGGTTTGGACCTATGCGTGATACGCGTGCCGATTTGATTTTCGTATGCCGTTTCGATCTCGAATTTAGTTTTAATGAGATATGGTGTGTTATGATATGTAGGTACCCCCATGTGGACTTCGAGACGACAAGCAAGCGCGTGGCGACGTCGGCACCGGCTAGCGAGGACCAGGTGAGTAGATTTATATCTACGGGGAGAAGTCGGGTGGATGGCGTATAGCACCCTCGCAGTCCGTGGTGGTGTATACGGATGCGTATACGCACCAACAATTATTATATGTTATTTGGGATTAATAACGATGCTTAGGATGGATATTGGTGTGTTGGATTACTTTAGTGTTGCGAACCCTAGGGTAGTGTTGCACTACACATACACACATACATACTTGCATACATTCCTATTGATATGTGCTCATGGGATTCTTTATAGTTATGTGTTCACATGGGTATGGGACTATATGTTCACATACGGATTGAGGATGATACTTGGGGTTGAGCTGAGTCGATGAGATTTTATTTGAGGCCGTGAGATCGGTGATATAGCAGGGTTCGTATCTTAGATACGACATGACGTTGTAGCGGGTCGTGGACGTAGTTTTTACATACGTGCATGCATACTTAGGCTATATCAGTATTGTACTAGACGTAGATCAGTACCAGATCATGATATTGATAAAGAGGATACCAGGTAAATAGTATGATGAATGTGATTTTGACCCGTACCCAGAATTGGGGGATACCGTACGACGGATTTACGTACGAGCTATATCTTGATGATTGATCCGCACTCTTGACTTGGGATGTCTGATTATAGATATGGTATCGGATATGATATTATTGAGGCGGGATCACCGACTAATATATATACAGGTATGTATATGTATCGACTCAGACGTTAGGCGGTTTCCTTACCTGTAGTTCAGCTTGTTAGTTCAGCCGTATAGTTTAGTGTAGCTGTTAGATTAGATTAGACTCCTACCTATTTCAAAAACTAACGAATCGTAGGTATTTTAAAAGACAGCCCAAGGGATCCTACGGATATTTCAAAAGACTCATCTTTTCATAAAAACACCGTAGCCCCTATTTTCAAAACCCCATGATTTGTGTTATTTCAAAAGGCACCATTTGTAGGATTTATATTAGATTATTACAGTTTAGTTATCGTTGTGTCTAGTATTCAGCTCCCGCTCATTTTTACTGTTCGCTCCACATCGCATACTTATATTATAATTTCTTATTGCATTATTAATAGCATGCTGTTAGGACACCAGCACCATTACCGATGATGCGTATGTACCACGTACACCTACTTGCCGGCTCACACACATCTTCATCGGTAATTGCCATGTCACGTACACTTTAGAGAATATATTTGCTTGATTTAGCTTGTTAGTTAGTAGGTTGATATGATATTAGTGCACCTGGGTTATATGCCAGTTTAGACATTGTAGTTATTACTTGTCACTTCATGCATACTGTTATTCCATTGTTCATGCCTAGTTATTAATCATACATTGCAACTTGGTTATTGACACCATATACATTCATTAGCATTGACATATGCACTTGTGATGACTTCTTGAGATTTATGATATTTCTGGATTTCGGGGGAAAGCCGCAAAATTCCTAAACTTATTAACCTTTTAAAATATGTAAATTGCGGTTTTCTAGTGATGTAAGTGTCGTCCACCATGAGTTTGCTGTGGTTTTCGAGATCCGTGTCGAGGAGTGGAGGAACCGTCACGGGTATATGGTGGGCCCGGTATGGTACCCCGGGGCAAGATGAATGTGGTGTTGACGTTGAGCCTGGCAGGGGACAGATTACCTACCGGTGATATTACCCGACGCGTCGGATATCTGGAGGATACCGTCGTGGTCTTGAGATGGATGGTAGGGGCCGGTCTGGACTGACGGCGCCCTAGATATTGAGATTGAGACATTGATATTTCGAGACAGTGAGATTTATGTTTTGTGTCGATGCTAGACACTGTTGATACTGATTTCATTATGATACTTCAGTTTAAAAATACGAAGGAAATCTCACTAATTTATGAAAACAGTTTCTTCATTTACATGTATTCTGTTTTCATGCATTCATACCTCATTCATATGATATATTGCTACCTGAGGCACTGACACGGGCACATGAGATTTCACTCGGTTAGATATTACCCTAGCCATTGTTATAGGCTGCTTGTTATGTATATTTTTGAGGATATATTATGATCATTGACCTAGGTTGCGTTATTTATGCGATTTCTATGCGTAGATGTTTTTCTATTCACGAGTTGGCAACTCACCCCCGTTGTGCCCCAGTTTCTTGCAGGTTTTGCCGTACAGGTTTAATTACGGCTTTGCGGGCTCAGTTTCATTCGGGTGACTTGCTAGTAGGTGGGTTTTTCTTGTATCGTACCCATCATATTACCTTGTATAATATTATTCCGTTGTATCTAGTAAATTCTATCAACCAAACATGCATTTATTGAGATAGAGACCAGTGTTGTTTATTCTTTCGACCTTAGAGTCGCTCGTTATATTTCTGGTGGTTTTGAGTTTCCTTTTGAGTTTTGATCCTCGCCGTTGGCGTTGTATATTATATTGCTTGTGTGGTTGTGACCGTCGATTGACGAAGAGCTAGCTCCCGCTTGGGGATGCCTTTTTCTTGATTTCGTATTCTATTCATGTTGTATCCCGTTTGGGGGACAGTATTTACAAAGGAGACTCTGCCGAAATTTTCAGTAAATTTTTGATGTTTTAAAAAACCGCATAATTCTGCTTATGCTATTGAAACTACTTGCTTTAAGCTGGTTTTTCCTGCACTCTACTACTTTTCTTGGTTTGGATTTCTGGGTTTTCGGTTTACTTAGATTACGTACGCCTCGAGACGTTCGTAGTTTAAGTGCCGGTCATGTTCCGTACTTTCGGGTCGTGACATAAAGTTAGAAGTTCTTTACCCAAACTTGCCTTTAAGTTTGTGAATTCATGTCCGGAATTTAGTGTTTTGCTACTGTAGACCCTAGATAATATTTAATTTTGTTTCTTTTTCTTATTTCCTTTATGAAAATTTCTTTGAAGTATGAATGACAAGCTTCTTTCCCTTTAATTTTTCTTCTTTTTGCATGCCAGTGCTCACGTGCCTTGCACGTGAAGCGCTGCTATTTTATTTAATCCTATTAAAGACTGGCGCTGGCACTCACGTGTGTTTCACATGAGGCACTGCCTTATTATATAAGGGAATCATTTCACCTTCTTGCTCTTCTTTTTTTGAGTCACCTCTTTCTTTTCCAACGCCTTAATCAGAGCTTGGAAATAGTACCACCATGCACAACATTTTCTGTGCCGAGATTTAAATACTTCTCTTTATAATTTGAAGAAGTGTTCATCTTCTCCTTCACAGGGAAAGAACTACTTTAACAGAAAAAGAACTATGGCTTGAAATCGCTCACATGCTCCTCGACAGCCCTAGGAGGTGCCCACCGAGGCGATTATTCCTTATTTTGCTACTTATCTGGCGAATCTTGCTCTCATGGATGATCAATACGATATAGTTATGCATGAGCTTATGATTCGTAGGGGGTCTCCTCTTCCCGCTGGTTCTATTTAGCTTCGAATGATTTTCCTGGCCATCCTTGAAAACATTCCCTCTCATCCGGTGGAGATGATTCTAGAGATACTCGATGCAGCGGAGGACAAGATCGACTATGTGGATGAGGCGTGCTTGATTACAAAGCCTCTAAAGCCACTCAATTCATATGCTGAGTCAGATCCGGGATCAGCGGGCTGTCATGTCTTCCTTTGCTGACGAGCATGGCACTTGTTCGATATAGTGCCCTCAAGTCAATTATTGCAATCGCAGGCACGCGATTGTGATTATTGAGCGAGGACCTATACGGGTAGGACAGTCTTACTCAAAATGATAGTATGCTATCTGGTTTGTCTTTATCATCATGTACATGCATTATGTGGTATTGCATATCACTATTACATATTGATAGAGCCCATAAAATTCTTGCTTGACTACTAGCATTATGATGGCAATCATATACGTAAGAGCTGGGTGTTCTATAAGCGCATCCTTAAATGTCCCTAGTCATAAGAGTATCGAGAATGGACATCGATATTCCGGAGTAGATTAGTGTATACATTTCGAGACCCCGACATGGGGCGGTGGCCGGTATCACAAGCCATTGGTGATATTTCACCTAAGATAGTATATAGGTGCTCACTGGAAGTGAGTACATTGGACAGACTCGCCGAGAACTTATAGATGGTATTATACCTATCGTCAGATGGAAGTTCTCGGATGGCATGAGTACAGGTTAGTCCTTTGACCTGAAGTTGTCATTTTTCTCGTGTGAGTTCCCACTGTACTTTAATTACTACCCTACCATGGCTCAAAGGAGTCGTGCAAACAGGTTTTAGTTGGGTACAGTCCCGAGCCACATGGAGGCAGTGGTCGACTGTCAGGGATTCGTCTCTCCTGGTATTAGGAATCGATGTCGCGCTGTGTTCAGTTAACTATCACTAGAAATCTGTGGCCACGATGGGGAGATTTACTGATGGTTGATCGGTAGTATCTCAGTTGGTGATGAGCTAGACTCAGACACGACCTATCGGGTTAGTAGGGGTCTGACGTTATCCACCCCTTAGAACCCAATATGCGATACTCTTTGAAGAAGAGACCGGACTGTATGGAGATTGTCATATTCAGGCTCAGTAGGATAAGGACGTACTTGATTGTCGACCCTCCTTTCGACAAGTACCTGGGTAGCCATTACGTACAGCTAGTGCCACTGATGTACTTGTGGTTAAACCCACTGCCAGCGTATTGTCGAGTCTTTAGAATCCCACACAGAGGGTTTTCCCGGTTCAGGCGACAGATGTAGGATCCATACGGTGGTACGTGCAGGAGGTCCGATTAAATACGTGTACGCGATACACGGATTTTAATCGGACGATTGATAATACTAGCCGGTTTAGGATTAAGCCGGATTATTAAATCATGTTTTGATTTAATAATTTATATATGTATTTTGATACATATATTTTAGTATTATTGTTCACTATTCATTTTCTCTCTTTGGTGCTATCTGTATTTTTATACGGATACGCGTATATATAGTGATACATATACCAGGTGAAGTATTCCATATTTATACGAGAATGCTTCTAGAAGAACACCTTATATGTGATTTTCCTTTTTGGAAAATTAAATGGTAAATGAGGTGGCAAGTGGAGACAACGAGGCATGGTGCGGACATGATTGTGAGGCATGGCATTGGTTTTTAAATGATTTATTTATTTGTAAGCACTATTGCACCATGGTTGATAAAAAGAGCATGCCATCCTCACTTGATGACTTGATGAGATTTTCTTCATCTCCTCCATGTTTGCTTCATCTTCTCCATCTACTTCTTCTTCTTGCTTCCAATTTTTAGCAAGATCCTAGAGAGAGAAATATAGTCAAGTATTCCTACATTACTGACCATCCAAACGTAGCAACTTTGGATCATCGGTTTGAGTCTCCTCCGCGTTCCCTCAGGTGGATCGTCTTCGGCAAGGGTGATCGATGCTCAAGCGTGTTCCCGACGGCTACGAGCTTGGAGGAGTCTCCCACAATTGGGTGGACACACGACAAAGGTTGTATTTCTCAACCTTGCATGTTTTAGCGTATTAGTTTAGGGTGTTTGGTTCGAATCCTCGGGTGTGAGCATCCGGTGCCCGCACAAAGTTTTTGTTTTCGCTTCCGCCGCGCCTGCGGCCTCTGCAGCGCGGACGCTGGATCCCAACATGCACTGACAAATAAGGAAGGACTCTTCGTGAGAACCGCTATTATGGCATGGTAGAGAGGGCAGAGAGGGAGTTAGAGAACTTTGTTTACTGTTTTTTTAACCCTTATAATTATGAACCCATGTTTGGTGATCTCTTCCCTGTAGCTTGAAATAAATATTTGAATGCATACTTGTTATTTGATGAATTTTTCCATATCGAACAAATGCCTTATGCTACTTTGCCCACGTAAGTATAGACGTGGGTTAAGTAGTGCGGAGTAATATATAACATACGACTGATTTCAAGAGGGTGTATCGTACATAACCTTTAGAATCCTAATCTAAGAAGATATCGAGAAGGCACTAGTGCCATCATCTATCATTGACTCAAATCATATTTCTTAAGAAATGTAGTTCTAGATCCTGAGGCCCATGAGTTGCATCTTTCTCTTTTTGATGGCAACGTCATCTACCAATTTTGTTAGATATAGCCAATGAATAATATACAAGAGTCAATATTGACTTACTTGCATGGAAACAGTGGTTTAGGAAACATGTTGATATCCCCGTCGCCTAAGGCTTTTCACCTTTATGAGCCATGAGGGTCCTATAAAGATGTTTCTCCCTACGAGTTGTGAGGATCTCGTAGGTGTATCCTAATGTGAAATATGGATAACCCCATTTTTTTGATAGAGGTCCATTAGGATTATGGTACTAGGTTTAAGTCCATCGTACCGTCGCATTGGATGAAGTATTCTTAAGATGCAATCCATTAGGTTGTTGTTCGAGTAGCCGCCCTGTCTGTCGTGTCTCTGATCTCTTCTAAGGCTGGACAAGACGTTTGAAAGTAATCTTCTTAGGTTGGAATATCCGTATTACCATCGAAAAATCAAGCGTTAGTTAGTGTCGTGGCTCTTTTACTTGATGTTAGGCTTAATTTGAAACCCCGACGAGCCATAATCGCACCCTTCTAGGATGGGTCGATCTCCAATAGTCTCTGGGTTTTCCATCAAGACCCGAAGCTAGGAATATGCCGTCACTTCATCTTTTTTGTATCGGTGTCGTACTGATTCTTTGCTAAAGTAGGGTAAATATCCATATGACCTCTATGCTATATGTATTGTAATCGAGATCTAGAACTAGAAATATGTCATTGCTCCAATTTCATTTGATAGTTGCGTCCGCACCTTGCTGGAATGAGGAGAAACATTGAGATGATCTTTAGATTGTAAATGTTGCTATCGAGATCTGGAGCTAGGATTTTGTTGTCACTCCACTTTTATATGACCCTTGGGCCCTTGTTGACGTCGCGTCAGTACTTTGCTGGAGTAAGAGGGACGTCTAAATAGTCTCTAGGCTGTAGATGTGCCATCAAGACCTGGTTCTTCTTTTGATGAAGTTGGTGAGAAATATAGTTCCCCTTTCTTTCATTTGTGCTTATTGATTGTATACAAGAGTCAATATGGACCTACTTGCAGGCCATAAAAGTTTTATATATTTTTTGTATTTCCATGATTCTCTATCTTTTCAGTTTTTCATATCGCGAAATTCGCGATTGCCCAATCATTTCGGCTATTTTATCCATGGTGCCCAATCATTTTGGCTATGTTATTTTTTGTTTTACTCGCTGCTTTTTTATTGTGAGTTGTCCAAACATTTTGGCTATTTCATAGGCTTATATATTTTTTGCTCGCTGATTTTTATTGCGAGTTTCCCCATCATTTCGGCTATTTTATATGCATATTTTTTTACTCGTTGATATTTACTGCGAGTTGGGGATTTGGAATCTGATACCAATCTTAGCATCAACATCGCTAAAACTAGAATATTGCCATGAGCGAATCATCATTTGTCTTTGTTGGTTTGAACAAATGTGGCTTAGCAAATTGGGTTAGGATCCTGTCGGCTAAGGCTTTTTACTTTACGAGCCTTAAGAGTCTCATAAAGGTATTTTTCCCCATGAGTCGTGAAGATCTCATTTGTGTATTTTCTCCTTAGGGTTCGTATGGATTCCTAAGCGTGTTGCTCTTTTGTGAGTCATAAGGATCTCACGCCGGTATTTTCTCCTTATGAGGTCGTGAGGACTTTGCAAGTGCATCTTTTAACGAGTTTGCACCTTCTCGGGTTTTCACAAGCTCGTCTATAGTCCTGCTGTTTTTGCTTATGACGCCCTTTCGGATTTTCATCCGTGCACATTTCACTTGTGGACATACCCCTTTTTTAGGTGGTCCGTAAAGTAACGCACTAACAGTTGTCGATCGCGACATTCTTCAAAGGACCGCATCATATAGGACTTGCGAAGTATGTGAATTGTTTTATGCCCATGGATTGTATACGAAGCTCGATATGGAGACCCACCATAGGGCAATATTTCCGTATTTTGAGGTGAATATTAGTTTAAGGATATTTCGTTCTATTTTTAGTTTAGGGATATTTCGGTCCAACATTCCCGTATTCAGGACGAATATTAGTGTAAGAACGTTTCAGTCTATTTTTAGTTTAGGGACGTTTCGGTCTAATATTAGGTTAGGGACGTTTCGGTCCATTATTCCCGTATTTGAAACAAATTTTAGTTTAAGAACATTTCGGTCCATTTTTAGTTTAGAGACGTTTCGGTCCAACATTCCCATATTTGAGACGAATTTTTTTTGACACAACTTTTAGAGTTTTGACTCAGGAAGATAGCGAGCGAACACAAGCATCATCATCTATCATTGACCTAAGTTGCGACTCTTCAAACGAAGTACTTTTTGAGGAATCGACCATTTATCGGCCGGAATGGCCTTTCACCATTCATATCCATGAGCAAATAAACTCCACCTTGGTAGACCTTATATATCATGTATAGGCCTTCATAGTTTGGCTGGAACTTCCCTTATTTTGTACGATTGGGGATCATTGGTCTTTTGATGACCAGCACGAGTTCGCATTGGCAGAATGTTTTTGGCCTGGTCAGTCTTTCATATGACCATGTCATGCTTTCCTTATATGCCTTTAGGTTTTGCTGTGCTATAAGGCGGATTTCGTTCAGAGCGTCAAGTTCTTCGAGCCTAAGATGTGCATTTTCTTCATCCATTAGCTCGTATTGAACTTCTACTTGTAGTGAGGGAAGCACTATCTCCAATAGGAGTATTGCTTCAGCGCCAAACACCAATGCATATTGTGTTGTATTTGTGGCCATCTTGAACGTTGTTCAATACGCCAAAAGTGCTTCATGCAGGCTTTCGTGCCAGTCTTTTTTGTTCCTAGACACTATCTTTTTATAATCGTGGTTAAGCTCTTGTTGAATGCTTCAGCTAGACCATTGGCCCGAGGATTATAGACTGAGGAGCATCTCCAGTCTATCTTGTGCAGCTGTGCGAAGTGACTTATTTTATGGTTTCTATAAGCAGGTCCATTATCCGAGATTATCTGTCATGGAGCCCCGAACCGGTAGATGACATGGGTCTTGAAAAGTGGAGGATATTCTCCGTCTTCACCTCGGCACTGCTTCCGCCCACTTAGAGAACTAGTCGATTGTTGCTAGTATAAACCGATGTCCCTTGGATGATGCTAGTTCGATGGGGCCGATTTTATCCATTCCCCGCATCTTGAACAGCCAGCTGGTTACTGTCGGATGTAACGGATTTGGATGTTGATGTTTGAAATCCCAGTGTATTTGGCACGGGTGACACTGCTTCGTGTATTCAAGGCAGTCCTAAATCATCATGGGCCAATAGTATCCCATCCTTTTTATCTTCAGCTTCATCTTTGGACCCGCTTGATAAAAGCCGCAAAGTCTTTCGTGTACCTCTCGGACGACTTTCTTGGCTTCCTTCGGTCCTAGGCATTTTAGACATAGGAAGTCGAATGATCTCTTATATAGAGTATCATTGACGAAAAAAAATGGCAAAGCTCGTTTCATGAACTGATGTCTAGACGATACATTTTCGGGCGTTCGTTGGGACTTAAAGTAGTCTATGAAGACTTCCTTCCAGTCCTTGATCTCATCTTCGTCCTTTATTTGGAGGACCTCTTGTTCGGTCGTTTCTTTTCCTTTGGGTGGACCTTTCAGGTCTTCATCAGAAAATGTATCTGCTGGTCCGAGGATCCTGCGGTTTTGTACAATTATCCTTAGGTCATCAAGGTCTTCATCGACCAATTCTTTATCCAACTTTTCTAGCGCATCCGCTTTACTGTTTTCCGCACTCTGTACGCTTTCTATGGTATATGAAGGTATTTGGGTTAGCAGTTGCTGCACTTTTTCGCCACACCTTTTTAGTTCTAGCTTGCATGTCTGATGGTCACCATTTACTTGACTAACGATCAGCTGGGAGTCTCCATATATGAGGAGGTCCTTGATTCCCATATCGACAGCGATCTCAAGACTGACTATCAAAGCTTCATATTCCGCTTCATTATTAGTCTTGCATTTCATCAAGGAGAGGGCATAACGCAATATTTCTCCTTACGGGGTCACGAAGATAAGACCCATCCCTCCTTTGATAATGTGAGTGTTCCTCTTTCACCGCTTCATGGAAAAGGCTCCATCGAAGTAGAGTACCCACTGAGACTCATTTTCTTCTTTCTCTTCTTCGACTATGTCGAACGCGTGTTCATCCGGCAACTCGCAATTTAGGAGAGAGTCGAATGGTATCGGATGTTCCGCGAAAATTCGGCGAAGGATTGTCCTTTCACCATTTTAAGGGGTCGATATGTGATCGAGAATTCCATCAGCAGGAGGGCCCATTTGACAAGTCTTTCCATTAGTATGGTCTTTGACATCAGATATTTGAGAGGATCCACTTTTGATATGAGGTGGACCTTATGCACCAAAGCGTAGTGTCTAAGTTTGGTTATTGCGAAGATCAATGCCAGGCAATACTTTTCAATAGGGGAGTAGTTTCTTTCTGCCCCCAGGAGAACTCGGCTTAGATAGTAGAGAGCTCTCTTCTTTCCTTGATCGTTATTTTGTGCTCGTAGTGCGCCTAAAGAAATTTCGAAGGATGTCATGTATAAGATAAGAGGTTTTCCCTTAACTAGGGCGGCCAATACTGGCGGATTTTGTAGGTGTTGTTTAATTTCGTCTGGTGCATTTTAGCACTTCTGGTCCCAGACGAACGGGGTCCCTTTCTTCATCAAATGGCTATAGGGACGATATTTTCCAGAGAGGTTGGCTATGAACCGCTGGATATACGCGAGTTTTCTTTGGAGAGACCGCGGTTATTTGAGGGTTCTTGGCAAGGGAATTTCCATGATCACCTTGATTTTTGAGAGATCGATTTCGATACCTCGGTGGCTGTTTACCACAGAAAACGGGGACGGACCGCGTAGTTCTTCTTGCCTGAATTTGGGGGCAGATGCTATTTGAATTTATCCGTCCACCTCCCCGAAGATACTAAGTTGATTTATGGCATCGTATATCGGAGGTTTGGACGGATGCGGCCGTTGTAGCAGACTTCGTCATATTCCCCCACGTTTGCGAGGGGTTTTTGATTGTAGGGACGCTCTTCCTTACAGGCGCAAGCCCCTGCAGTTAATTACGTTACCGCATCGCGATAACCACTTTCTCTTGCTACAGAATTTCACCTCATGTCGTGCGTGTTTGTTTTATTTTTGGTTGCCCGTGGATTATATACGGAGACTAATTTGTGTCGTCGCCCGTAGAGCATGTATTAGTCCAAATCCGTATATCTTAGATTTGGGTTTAGGTTTATTTAAGGATCATTAATCTCATTTGAGATTAAGATCAACTTAAATTTTTGTTAAGGATACGTTAGTCCAATTTGAGACTAAGATCTACTTAACAGGGTTTTAGGATCATTCAGATCCAACAAAAGAGCATTTGGGCTCTATTGTTTTAGTTTAAGGACGTTACGGTCCGTTGTTAGTTTCAGGACGTTTCGGTCTATAGATCACCATGTTTGAGGTGAGGGTTTAGTTTGAGGACATTACGGTCCGTAGTAGTTTGAGGACGTTACGGTTCGTAGTAGTTTGAGGATGTTACGGTCCATAGATCACCATTTTATACCCGTGTATTTGTTACGTGAAAAGATGCATGGCGGTGATGTAGGATACACCTATTTAGGGTGTGGTTTGGTTTAAGGTGTGCACGTCATCTTGGGAAGTGCACCCAAAAACAGTTGGTTGTCGGGACCCGCCACCTCTCTGAAGACATTGAGGAATTACAACGACATGCATCAGAGGTATGGAGAGATATACCCTTGAACCAATTCCCGTGTCTAAAGGAAGAGATCGTGGTGGATCATCTAAGAATCATTAGCCATTTTTCGGGGACTAAGATTAACTTAGGAAATATGGGATGAACATCATTTTGGATATCATGAGTCATGTTTGGGAAGCAATGAACCCATGAGCTCAGTTGATCTAAATTAGAGACCTAACCAACTTAGGCTTGGCCCACTCAGTTTTCTTTTATTTGAAAGAAGTGTTAAACACTTGCTAGGGCTCGGTCTCTCTTTTTCTTGCAAAAAGTGTTGAGCGCTTATGTGAGTTCTGACACTCACACTTTACTCTCTCTTTTCTTTGTCTCTATATGGAGTGCTGAGCACTCTTTATGGCGCCCACGTGCGAAGCACGTAAGACGCTAAATGATGAGTGTCAAGCACCTTATGTTCTGTGGCACCCGCGTACGAAGCACGTAAGGTGCTGGGCGCTGAGCGCCACCGATTGAGTGCTAAGCACTCTTTACGTTGTATCGCCTACGAGAGGGGCACGTGATGTAGGGTTCCTAGGCATCCTAATGAAGTCTCACAAGGCATCAATCATGCCAATTTCAAAAATTATTGGTGCCGAGAAACCCTAACACGGATCGTTGACTGGATGTTTAGGCGAAATGAGAATCTAGTTAACTACTTAACTAAAAGTTAGATGCTACAACCTTTGTAGATCTGGTTCCCCACTTCCTTAGCTTCACGTGGTTGTGCTCTCGCTGTCCATCATGAATCCTAGACTCATTCGTCGGCTTCATCGCAAAAACGGGCGAGCAAGGTCGTCGGCTTCGTGTCAAAGACGATCTACGTCGAGGTTACACAAGTTCAAGCTCCGACTTCACCAAGTTGTGAAACTTGTGAAGAAAACACCCAAAACCACTTGGCAAGAGGTAGAGGATGAAGAAATAGGAGGTGGGTTCACTTTAGATTTGGATTTCTCTCACTAAAACTCAAGTTGCCATTGATGGCATCAAGGTTTCTATCTTGAAGAAGAAGGAAGAAGATGAAGCTAGTTTATGATAAGTTATTTTAAAATGAAAAGAAAATTCATACTTATCATAATCTAACTTGGGTTAAGTGTAGAGAATAAACCATGGTAAGTGGATGGGTTAGGGTTAAGCATGAAGACAAAATGGTCTCCTTGGTCAAAGCTTCATGAAGCTTCAACAAGCTTCATGACAAAAACAAACCATTATCTCTTCATTTATCCAATAAAATAAATAAAGAAATGAATAAATAAATGATAAGGCAAAACCCTAATTATCATTTAACCATGGTTTAATTCTTCACACTTAACCAAATGATCAAGTATCATCAAACATGATACATATATGTGCACAAAAGTATATCACATATACAACTTGCACATCAAGTGAGAAAATCCGTATAAAGTGAACCAATACTAGTTAATGCAAAGTAATATATCAAATATATAATTATACATTAAATCATTAAATCAACATTTGATTCAATCATCCGGTCATGTCGCACATAACCGACTAGTATTCAATGTATCGATTTATCGAATCAATGATTCGATAACTAGGTCATATCGAATATAACTAATCGAAACATTTATCGCGAGAATGAAATGCGGTATCACATACACGCATTATTCTCGCTCCCGCACATATCTCATATGCACTCCTATTTCGTTTCGCTTGAGCCAGGAAACCTCTGTGTAGGACTCTAAAGACTCGTCAATACGCCGGTAGCAGATGATGATCATATCAAGCACCCACAAGCCGCAAGCGGTCTGCTAAACGTAACGGCCATCCGGGTATTGAGCGATCAGAAGATCGACGAGCTAGCCCGCTCACACTCCTGTGAATCCAACCAGTAACACTTACCGTACAGTCCGGTCTGTTCGTCTGATACGTCGCATATCAAGTCTAGGGGTGGTAAACGTCAGACCCCAATAACCGATAAGTCGTGCCGATGTGAGGCTCATAACGGGTCGAGAAACTACTGGTAACACTTACCAGCAAATCTCTGATCAGCCCTGGCCAGGGACTTCCCTGTTACGGCCAATCGAGCACAGCGCAACATCAACCCCCAATACCGGGAGAGACGAAACCCCTCCTATCGCTCATTGCCTCCATGTGACTCGGGACTGTACCCAAAGACCACCGTTTTGCACGCCCTCATGGACGTGGTAAGGTGGAGATCAAAGCACAGTGGGAATCACACAACACTCTATGACGATCTCGGGTCTACAGACTAACCTGCACAAGTGTCACCTGAGAACTGCCATCTGACGTGAGGTATAATACCATCTGGGAGTTCTCGGCGAGTCCGTCCAGTGTACCCAGTCTCCACTGAGCACCCGTACACCATCTCTGATGTCAAACACCAATGGATATGGGATCATCCATCGCCCATCTCATGGGTCGAGAAGCGTATACGCTAGTCTACACTGGTATATCGATGCCCCGTCTCGATACACCCACGACTAGGGACCTTGAAGGATGTACTTATGGACTACCATGTCCTCACTAGTATGATCTGCATCATAGTCCAGGTAGTCAAGTACATATCCTAAGGGCTTTACCAACATGTAACTATAAGACAGTATAAAGAGACAAGTGTACATATTAAGATAAAGAGCAACCAGATAGCATACTATCATATCGAGCAAGAAAGTCATCTCTATATATGTCCAAGCATCCAATATAATATACATCATCTGTACAATACTGGCCTCTAGGGCATACATACAACTAACACGTGAGGCGCTGGGCGCTGAGCGCCAGCCACTGAGTGCTAAGCACTCTTTATTTTGTGGTGCCCATGTGAGGGGCATGTGGGGCACTGGACGCTGAGCACCGCCCGCTGAGTGCTAAGCACTCCTGAGTTCTCTCTCTTCATCTTGTTTTTAATGATCCACAGGATCTTTATCTAATTTTATTTACCTAAAATTTCCAAGAAGAGAGTTCTTCTTCCTCGAGAATTTAATTCTCTGTTCTTTTAGAGCGTTCTCCTTTTTTTAAAGCTTATGGGGGGTTCTTCTCTTTTTCAGACTTGAAGTCTTGGGTCTTTTATATAGTAGTGGCAGGTCTGTTGATTAGTTGAAGAAATCTCTCATTGAGATATCCTAATTGATTTGGGGATTTTACCCACCGTTGGGTCTTTTATCTAAGGACTTTTGTTTTACAGAAGATATATTTCTTGTTTTTAACAATATTAGGGAAATATTTTCCCATACTGAATTTATTCTGTAGCTCGGTGATTCTTTGATCACTATTGGATTTTTAATCCAACGGTAATCTGTTTTACAGAGAGTAATCTTTCTTGTTTAAAAAGATTTGAGGAATATTTCCTCAACAGAATTTAATTCTGCATTCTAATGATTTATCATCTCCGTTGGATTTTTGATCCAACGGCTCTGTTTAATAGAGAGTAGAATTTAATTCTACCAGGCGCCAGCGCTCACGTGCAGTGCACGTGCGGCGCCAATAAGAGTTTTTAACTCTGGCGTTGGCGCCCTCGTGGCAAACACATGAGGCGCTGCCTCTTGAGTTTTGAACAGAGCTTCGCTCTTTTACTGGGGAAATAGTGGCGTATGATGAAACCTAAGAATTTTCTTGAGGAGACTCCAAGCGCACAAGGTTTATCTTCAGATTATACTTCTGAAGACGTTGGAACACAATTTTTAGGTGTTCCCAATGTTCCTTATGGGATTTGTTCTTGACCACAAGGTCATCGATATAGCATTCGACGATCTCGTATATAAGGTCATCAAAGATTTTTGTCATTGCTCTTTGGTATGTGGCTCCGACGTTTTTCAAACCGAAGGGCATCACCTTGTAGCAAAATACGCCAAACGGAGTTCGGAAGGCAGTGTAGGATGTTTTTCGTCACCTTATTGAGATGGAAAATACGCGTCACTTGTCAGGCGTATACAGATTCCCCTGCCAAGAGTAGGCTGGGGTTTATTGATTGTGGGAATCTAAATCTTCGGCAGCCGCAGACTAAGCTATCGTTAATTACCACTCACCTTTGGAGAAAGAGAACCTCCGATTGACGGGTCAAACTGGTCATGCGAACTCAATATGCAGTGTGCGTGTTGTGTTTTGAAGGGGACTTGGACGTATCGGGGGCCTCATAGAGTTTACGTGGGAGATATTTTAAGCGTGGAGCGTATTGGAAAAGAGGGGAGAGAAGCAACTTAAGGACACATGAGCGGTGCGGGACACGTGAGCGGAACATGGGCGTTGGGCGCCCGCGGGTCACATGCCTGGCGCGTGTGTGCCAGTGGGCCACGCGCCCTGCACACGGGCGCTGGGCGCCAACGGTTCACATGCTTGACGCGTGGGCGCTGGGCGCCAGCGGGTCACGTGCCCTGCATATGGGAGTTGGACGCCAGCGGGTCAAGTGCTTGGCACGTGGGCGCTGGGCGCCAGTGGTTCACTCCCTTAGCGTGTGGGCGTTGGGCGCCAGCAGGTTACACGTCCTGCACACGGGCGCTGGGCGCCAGCGGTTCACACGCCCTGCACGCGGGCACTGGGCGCCAGTGGTTCACGCGCCCTGTACACAGGCGCTGGGCGCCAGCGAAAAAAGCGGCTTAGCCCGTGAACTAGGTGTTGAACTCCCGAGTGACTTTTAGAGTTAAACTCCTAAAAAAATAGATCTTTTTGTGGAGTTAAACTCCTAAAAGTTCTGGATTTTTGGGGTTCAACTCCTTCAAGAATTTGGATTTTGGAGTTGAGCTTCTCAGAGATTGGTTTGGAGTTAAACTCCTAAAGAATACATTCTTGTTCAGAGTTAAACTCCCAAGAGATTTTCGGAGATGATGACAGGGGGCCCCTTTCTTCTCTCTTGAGCCCTGGATCTTCTCTTGAGCCTTGGATCTTTCGAAAGTGGGATTTTTGGAGATGGGTCTCCTTTTTCCTCCTCTTTATTGGCTAGATCTTAGAGAAAAGGGGGTGAGACTTAAAAAGAATCTCCCATTTTAGAGATTTGATGGTAGATCCAAGCTCTCCTTCAAGAGTTTTATAGTGAAAAACTATTTCTTTTTGGAAAAAAAGAGTTAAACTCTTGAATTAATTCAAAAAAAGAAGAAGGTTTAGAACCATGAGGAAGGAGTAGGAGGCACAAAACCCTTATTTTTGACAGGAATGGAAAAGTTTTTTATTTCATCATAATGTTACTTTATATAGGCTTACAAGTTTATACATAGCCTCTTGGGCTTTACAAAATGGCATTTTGCCCATCCCATACCTCAAGTGCTTATTTCTTCTTGCACATGAGCTATGGGCTTTATAAAAATTTGGTTTTTTGCCTATTTATTTAAATATTACATTTATTTATTGTACTTTCTTGGTATGGGGCTGGTCTGGGGTTGGACCCATCTGCTTGGACCCGGGTTTGGGCGTAAGCCCAGCTTGGGTTCGGACGTGGGGCCGACTAGATACAATAGTAAGGTCCGTTTGTTTTGGCTTGGGCCTACTTGTTCGCGGTTTGACCTTTACTCTGACCTTTAGCCAATGTGGTGTAAATTTTAACCCTAACAGGCAGTATACTTCTGGGCTTCAGGATCCATTTTTATTTGGTTATATCCTGAAGATCCATCCATGAAGGAGAAAATCTCATAGGTGGAAGTGTTATCGATCATTAGCTCGGTAATGAGAACTGGAAAGTCATCTTTCGAGCAAGTTTTGTTGAGATCCCGAAAGTCCGCGCAAATGCGAACTGTCCCGTTTTCTTCATCACTGGAACGATGTTAGCGATCCAGTCGGGATATTGAATTTCTTGGATGAAACCGGAGTCAGTTAATTTCTTGACTTCGGCATTGATACTCATCTTCAGTTCGAGCCGCATCCTTCTTGGTGCCTTTTTGACTGGCTTTATGTCTGGTGATATGGCCAGTTTATGCACCGCCACTTATGGATCTAAACCCGGCATTTCAGACTAGTTCTAGGCGAAGAAGTCTTTATACTGCATAAGCACATCTTTCAGTGTGACTACTTGTTTTTCAGATAACAACTCATTAACAAACGTCGGCCTCGGATCATTTGCTGTCCCTATGCAGATTTTCCTTAGATTGTCTGCCATGGTGTGTATTCCATCCTCCAGTTCTTTTGGCGCTGGTGGAAATTCTAAGATCTCCTCGTCGTCGTCTTCATTTATGAAGCATCTGAAGAGGTCAATCATATTCTTGTCCTCTCCCTCTTTTGAGAGAGTTACCATATGACAGGTACGTGTCCACTTCCAATTTCGCGGTCGAGCCGAGCCTATCCAAACGGTATAGATCTTCTTTGGCTAGTGCTTTTGTGGCGGGCTTATCATCCATCTGTTGGATAATATGAACCTGCCTTGATGGTATTTGTCTTCAACCCAGTCTTTGAACGTGAAACATTCCTCAAGGGAATGGCTTATTTCTCGACGATAAGAGCAATAATCAGGATGATAAACCTCATTTATCTGTTCAGGGTGCCGAGACTTCGGAAGTATCATCATTTGGTATTTCATGACAAGGTTGAATATTTTCCCGTCTTATCTCGATAGAACAAGTATTTTCGACCCATCTTCTTCATAAAAGACAGCCTCCAACCGAGCTTTTCTTAATTAAACAGCGTCTCGGACCTGCTTTGTTGTCCTTGAACTTTGTTTGTGTTTTTCACCTTATTTTTACTTCCGCTTCGGAATTTTCTCTTATTGCGAAAGCGAATAGTGGGCTGTGGATGAAGAGTATTACGGTTTACTTCTTCCACTGATTGCTGACTGAGACGCTGCGTCTTGGCTTTTTCATATATGGTCATTTCACGGCTATGGTTGTCTCGAATCGCCTGACAAACTTCTTTTATTAGCTTGTCAATTTGTTCTTCGAGCGACGGACTTAATGTTGGGGTTCCTAGCGCCCTGGTCGCCTACTGCGGCCACTGCGGAACGAAAAACTTTGACTTTTTAAAAATCTTGCGCTAGAAAACAGATTCTAGAATCTAACCAAATATCAAAACTAACTAACTAGAAGAATTTAACTACTATGATAAGAGATTATATCTAGAGGCTCGTGTCCTTCGGGTCTTCACTCTTCTTAAGCTCCTAAGGTGTCCTTGATCAACCTTGATGACCGGCCTCCTCGGTCCTAGATAATCCGCCTGAAGGTCCTTGATTCAAGCTTCTACCTCTAAAAAGAAGTAAACTAAGCAAAATAGTTTGCTAATCTAGTTTGCTTAGATGATGTGGTTAAGTTTAGTGGTAATTTTCTATCTCAAATCCCTTTGTTTCTAAACACATGAGAGTGATAAGGGATGAGCAAGAGAATGAGCTCTCAAAGATGAGTAAAAAAAGGCAAGTAGAGAATGATCTAGCCTTGAGAAGAAGAATGGCTAAGTCATTTTGTATGAAGTATTTTTCTTTCATTTAAAAACACAATCATACTCCAATAGTGTTTGCAATAAATACAAAGCCATGCTTCATCCATACCTCCATTTTCCACCTCATATTCTATTTTCAAGAAAATAGAAAAAATACATGATGAGGTGTCATCTTCTAGAAGGTATTTTATATAAATACAAAATACTTTCTACCGTATATATATACATGTATTCGTATCAAAATACAAATACCCAAGAGATAGAATAATACTTCTAATATAATACTAGCATTAAATCAATATCTGATTAAACAAACGGGCTTAATCCTAAGCCCGCTAGTATTATTAACCGTCCGATCGAAAACCTGGATAATACTAGAATATACATATCGAAATATGTATATGTAAATTATTAAATCAATACCTGATTTAATAATCCAGCTTAATCCCAAACCGACTAGTATTATCATTTGATCGAAAACCTGGACGTATAAACATACGGCCACCACATCGTTTTGTCTTAACCAAAGAAACCCTCTGTGTGGGACTCTAAAGACTCGACAGTACGCTGGCAATGGATTTAACCACAAGCACGCCAGCAGCACTAGCTGTACGTAACGGCTACCCGGTACCTGTCGAAAAGAAGACTGACGAGAAAGCTCATCCGGACCTCTATAAAGCCTATATGTGACAATCTTCGTACAATCTGGTCTCTTCGTCTAAGAGTATCGCACACCGGGTCTAGGGTGTGGTAAAACGTCAGACCCCTACTGACCTAATATTCATGTCTATTTGGCTCAGGACCAAACCGAGAAACTACTGATCTAACCATCAGTAAATCTCAACTGCCTTGGTCAAGGTCTTATGGTTCTAGCCAACCAGACATAGTGCGATATCAACTCCCAATACCAGGAGATACGAATCCCCGACAATCACTCAGTGCCTCCATGTAGCTCGAGACTGTACTTAACTAAAATCTGTTTGCATGACTCAGTAGAGCCGTGGTAAGGTAGTGATTAAAGCACAGTGGGAACTCACATGAGACAAATGATGATCTCAAGTCTAAAGACTAACCTGTACTCATGTCACCTGAGAACCGTTATCTGATGATAGGTATAATACCATCTAGAGGTTCTTGGCGAGTCCGTCCAGTGTACTCGCCCCCAGTAAGCATCTGTATACAATCTTAGGTGATCATACCAATGGCTGCGGGACCAACCATCACCCCTCGTCGAGGTCTAGAAATGTATACACAATTCTACTCTAGAATATCGTTGCTCGGTCTCGATATTCCTTCGAATTGGGACCTTTAAGGATGTGCTTATGGACTACCCAGATCCCACAACTATGATCAGTATCATAACGCTGGCAATCAAGCAAAATCCTATGGGCTTTATCAATATGTATCTGCCATATGTGATATAGAGTATAACATATGCACATGTTAAGATAAAGTCAAACCATAATAGTACACTATTGTATCGAGTCTTTATCAATATGTGTAAATAATATAAAGCAACAAAAGAAATAAATACACATAATAAAACAAAGACAACTCAAATAATATACTATATACAACTGAGCAAGATTGTCATGTACATGCATATTCCTAGCATCCTATACAATACAGGCTTCTAGGGCATACATATCCAACAATCTCCCACTTACACTAAGGCCGGTAATTAGTGTATCGAATACCCAACGTTTGCTCTAGGGCCAGTTGTTGGCGTATCGCATACCCAACATCTCAAAAAGTCGTTCGAACTGCGCTTGAGAGAGGGCCTTGGTAAATGGATCCGCTGTGTTGTCTTTTGTATCTACTTTCTGAATCTCGATCTCTCGATGATCTACGATCTCTCTGATCATGTGATACCGCCTTAAGATGTGTCTGGATTTCTAATGAGACCGTGGTTTCTTCGCTAAAGCTATAGCCTCATTGTTATCACAATACAAAAATATTAGATTAACAATGGACGGAACCACCTCAAGTTCAGTAATGAACTTCTTCATCTAGACCACTTCTTTTATGGCATCGTTGGAAGTAATGTATTCAGCCTCCATCGTCGAGTCTGCGACAGTGTCCTGTTTGGAGCACTTCCAACACACCATCCTTCCATTGAGGGTAAACACAAAACCCAAGACAGACTTGCTGTGATCCTTATCACTTTGGAAGCTTGAGTCGGTAAAGGAATCGACCTGAAGGTCTTCATTACCGTATATCAAGAACATCTCCTTAGTCCTTCTCGGGTACTTGAGAATGTTCCTCACATCTGTCCAACGATTCTCACCTGGGTTCGACTGATATCGGCTCACCACGCTAAGCGCGTATGCTACATCTGGTCTATTACAGAGCATCGCATATATTATAAATCCTACCGCCGAAGCGTAGGATATAGTGCTCATGTGAACCCTCTCCTCATCAGTCTTGGAAGGCATCTATTTGGAAAGGGTGATTCCGTGTAATGCGGGTATATTACCGCGCTTGGAATCTTCTATACTATATCTCTTTAGTATGGTCTCTATGTAGCTGGACTGTGAAAGTCCCAACAATCTCTTGGATCTAACTCTGTAGATCTTAATCCCCAGAATATAGGAGGCATCACCCGGGTCCTTCATAGAGAACTTTTGTGACAAGAACAGCTTGACCGACAGCAGCATAGGAATATCATTTTCTATTAAGAGAATTTCATCCACGTACAAGACGAGGAATACAAAAGTTCTCCCTACAATCTTCTTGTAGATACCTGGCTCATCTTCATTTTTGATGAAGTCAAATTCCTTGACTGTCTCATCAAAACAGATGTTCCAGCTCTGCGACGGCTTCTTTAATCCATAAATGGATTTAAGCATCTTGCACACCTTCCCGCTACTCCCACTGTGTACGAATCCCTCCAGCTGATCCATATAAACGCAATCTTCTAAACTTCCATTTAGAAAAGCCGTTTTAACATCCATCTGTCAGATATCATAGTCATGGTAGGCAGCAATAGCAAGTAAGATCCGAATGGATTTCAACATACCAACTGGAGAAAAGGTATCATCATAGTCCCCTCCTGCTCTTTGACGAAAATATTTTGCAACAAGTCTAGCCTTATAAGTTTCCACCTGTTCATCTACACCAATTTTCTTTTAAGATCCACTTGCATCCAACAGGTTTTACCCCAGGAGAAGCAACATCCAAGTCCAAACTTTGTTGGTGTATATGGACTCCATTTTGGATTGTATAGCATCAAGACATTTTACAGAGTCCCTACCGTTAATGGCCTGCTTATAACTCGTAGGATCATCTTCTTCCAAGATGCAATCCTCTCGATCCCCATCTATGAGAAAACCATAGTATCTCTCAGGAGGAAGAGAAATTCTACTAGATCTGCGGAGTGGCTGAGGCTCATCCGGGATTATTGAATCCTTTAGTTTTATCAAATCTTCAGTTATAGTTTATGTTTCTGGAACTTCATCCAGTTCTACCGCGCTCTCACTAATTTCCTTTTCAAGAAATACCCTTTCAAGAAAGATGGCGTGTTGAGAAACAAATACCTTTTGTTTTTCGACATGGTAGAATAGATATCCATTTAAATGCCTGGGATATCCCATAAACTTACATAAAACTGATCGTGTCTGAAGTTTGTCCGGATTCTGGTTTTTAACATAGGCCGAACAACCCCATATCTTAACCCATTTAAGACATGGCTTTTTACCACTCTATATTTCATATGGAGTCTTAGACAAATGAAACCTGATTCAATAGGTACACTGTTGTTTCAAGTGCAAGTCTCTAGAGAGAAAGAGGCAATTCAGCATTACTCGTCATGGAGTGAACTATATCCAATAGAGTACGGTTCCTCCGCTCTGATACACCGTTGTGTTATGGTGTATACGGAGGAGTAAGCTAAAAGAGAATACCATTCTCTTTTAGAAAATCTTGGAATTTCATACTTAAGTACTCCTCTCCTCAATCAGATCGAAGGATCTTAATATCTTTTCCTGTTTAGTTCTCCACTTCGGTTTTAAATTCTTTGAACTTCTCAAAAGCTTTAGATTTATGTTTCATGATAAACATATATCCGAACCTAGAGAGATCATCAGTGAATATAATGAAGTACGAGAACCCACCCCTCACATATATAGACATCGGACCATATACATCACTGTGTATGAGTCCCAAGAGCTCTGTAGCTCTTTCTCCATGTCCGGTAAACGGAGATTTGGTCAACTTTCCTTTGAGACGGGACTAGAAAGTTTCATAGATGAATATTTGAACGAATTCAGATATCCATCGTTATGTAACTTACCTAGTCCTTTCTCACCGATATGACCAAGTCTATAATGCCACAAGTAGGTTTTGTTCGTATCTGAACTCTTCCTCTTGCGTGTGTTTTTTATATTGAAGACTGTATTTTGATTTAGAACTTAGATACCATTACACAGTGTACCTTCTGCAACCAATACATGATTAAGGTAAATGTTCATGATATTTCTATTTAGAACAAAGTTATATCCATCTTTATCAAGTAAAGAAACTGATATGATGTTGCAGAGCATGGAAGGTACGTGTAGCAGTTGTTCAAAATCATAATATTGCCGCTTGGTAATATAAGGTAATATTCACCGACGGTAGCAGCGTCAACTTGCGCTCTGTTCCCTACTCTGAGGGACATATCACCCGGTCCAACCATTCTATTTTTTCTTAGTCTTTGTAATAATTTACAGATATGAGATTATGATCCGGTATCTAATTCCCAGGAGGTAGGGTTGACTGAAAAACAATTTTCAAAGACAAATACACCTGAAGAAGATACATTAGAATGCTTCTCCTTCATCAGGGTCATATGGAATTCCTTATAGTTCTCTTTCCTTTGCCCATACTCGTAACAGTTGTCACAAGTTTGAGTTGAACCGACGTTCCCCAATCTAGTGTAATAAGCTAGTTCGGTCAAGTTAAACATTTTATTATCTTGATTAGGGCATGATATGGTTGCTACCTAGAGAGAGAGAAAAGAAACACTCAGTGTACGCTCTTGCAAAATTAGATTGGTTATTGGTTTATCTAATCAGGATGACTCCCACCGTTCCCTCGAATTTTCCTTCAAACCTTCAAAAGGAAAACTAGTCGGGATAATGCGCACCGTACAAGTTCGCTAATCGTTCATCCAGGTGAGTGTTCGTACTTCGAAGGAGGTTCCCCGTGCTCTCATATGGACCTAATTAAAATAAACCTCGTTTCCATAGAGCCGTAGCCCCGTTAACACTCTTCTAGACACCTAATAGGTTAGCTAATTGTGAAGTGAAAAATATCTCCCAAGAGTAATCCTATTCATCAGTGGGATCAGGATCCAACTATCATCGTGTGATAACCGAGATGGAAACCATTCTAGTTACCACACCCTAGAAAGTATGCAACACTAGTAAGTTTACTGTATATTTGAAACTCCCAATGTGGTTTTTCCCCAAGCGTCATATGGTCTTAATAGAGACCAACGTACCATAAGTCGCAAGTCAAGTTCAACCCGTCATTGTTCTGGATTAATTTAGACCCACCTGCATAAGTCCTTGATAGAGACCAACGTGGTTATGCGAATGTCCTAACTAATCGCATCAAAATGCAACAAATAAGCAACATTTAGCTACCGTACACTATGCCTTGACAGAGACCAACGTACATATCATGAATACTAACTGCTACTTATCTGAAATGACAAAGGGCTACCGCTGGGTTTTTGGCGAAAAACCCTTTAACGTAATGAACTTGATATTGTTGAAGGAACCAAGTAGTTTTGAAAAGGAGTGGTTTAAGCTCCGCTTTTGAAAACTAGTGGTTTTTAAAGAAAACCGAGTAATCTATAGTATCGTAAACTTTCGCTCAAGAGGTCACTCCCCATGAAAGGATCTAGGCTCTTTCCTCCTCGAATGAGGTGCTGGATATTCCTAACCGAATATCACTATGCAAAGCGAAAGAATATGACTATAGCTTTTCGAAATTTGTTCCAACAACATATTTTTAGGTTTCTTTTCTTGCATTAATTAAAATTAACGCGGTCCCATCAATTAATTCCTATCACACCAGAAAAGAACGAAAATAAAATGTATGTATATGACATCCGCATTCACCACGGGCCCCCATCATGCACCGTTAGATTACTTAACTACCGGCGCGCGGATGCAAAACATTTACAACATCTATTAGTATATATAAATATATATATGTAACCATTCATCCTAGGCATGATAGAAGAGCAACATCACAGAACAACAATAAGCAGTACTGAATAACGGATAATTTAGGAGCCCCGGATTTCATTTGAGCCGCAAACGAAACCCAACGTTCCCCGATCGTGTGGATATCCCGTGCAATGAAAAACCTAGACCCCTATGAGCGCGACAAGTTACCCACCAATCCCGGAAGTGAGACAACCCCAATCAATAATGTGAATGGGCCACCCTGCATTTCATGGAATACGGTAACTTGAGCACCCCTCCGTGGGTCATCCTATACCTTTACGAGTGTGGTAAATGGATCACTAATTCTAGAGTAAGATCCCTTCTGTCTCAACGCCATGAGATGCAGGCATGTTACCCTCTAGAACTCGGCTATTCGAGCACTCCTCCGCGAGGTAATCCTAGTACAGAAAATACACACACACACACATACACACAAACGGTGACATCGACCTCAACCCGGTCGTGACCCAATAAAAGAATATATAAACTAGCAGAGACGGCGGTCTATATGTCTGACGCTTGCCCCGCAATAATGAATATACAAATGAATCTAAACTGTATATCTACTATTGCACTAGAGGCTATCCAACACGACAATCCGAACAAGCCATCACAAATATAAACATCACAGCAGCATAAGAAAGTATATGCAACCCCGTCTAAATGACATATAGCAAATAGATGATGTTTGAAAACACATACACCACACCATAGAAATCAACGATCCAAAAGATTCAAGTTCTAAACTATCCGAGTTGCCCCAAAGTAAAGATAACACTAAGTGAAATCTGGTGCAAATCAAATAAGAGCAAAAATACCAATTTAGAAAACCCATGACACAGAATGAAAACGAGAAGCAGAGGAGACAAGAAAACTGCCCGGGGCAGGACAATTGACAAAATGAGCAATTTTTTAATGATGGAATCTCTCATTTTCATTTTGTGTCATCTACACTTCAAAAGTAAGCCTCTGCACTTTTTAAAAAAAAATTCAGAGACCAAAAAAATCTCAGGACAGAGAGTGGGTTTTAAAAGTCGGAATTTTCCAGTTTTGAAACTTTTGCATCGTCTACTACTAGTTTCTAACGTTTGGGTGGATCTGATACCATGTTGGATTTCCTAGCGCCCTAGCCGTCTACCGTGACCGTTGCGGAACGAAAAACTTTGACTTTTTAAAAATCTTGCGCGAGAAAACACATCCTAGAATCTAACCAAATATCGAAACTAACTAATTAGAAGAATCTAGATACTATGATAAGAGGTTATACGTATAGGCTCGTGTTCTTCGGGTCTTCACTCCTCTTCTTAAACTCCTAAGGTGTCCTTGATCAACTTTGATGGCCGGCCTCCTCGGTCCTAGATGATCCACCTGAAGGTCCTTGATTCAAGCTTCTACCTCTAAAAAGAAGTAAACTAGTTTGCTAATCTAGATTTCTTAGATGATGTGGTTAAGTTTAGTCATAATTTTATATCTCAAATCCCTTTGTTTCTCAACACATGAGAGTGATAGGGATGAGCAAGAGAATGAGCTCTCAAAGATGAGTGAGAAAGGCAAGTAGAGAATGATTTAGCCTTGAGAAGAAGAATGACTAAGTCATTTTGTATGAAGTATTTTTCCTTCATTTAAAAACACAACCATACTCCAATAGTGTTTGTAATAAATACAAAGTCATGCTTCATCCATGCCTCCCTTTTCCACCTCATTTTCTATTTTCAAGAAAATAGAAAAAATATATGATGAGGTGTTATCTTCTAGAAGGTATTTTGTATAAATACAAAATACTTTCTACCATGTATACATACTTGTATTCATACCGAAATACGAATACCCAAGAGATAGAATAATAGTACTAATATAATACTAGAATTAAATCAATATCTGATTTAACAAACCGGTTTAATCCTAAACCCGCTAGTATTATTAACCGTCCGATCGAAAACTTGCATAACACTAGAATATACATATCGAAATTTGTATATGTAAATTATTAAATCAATACTTGATTTATTAATCCGGCTTAATCCCATGCCGGCTAGTATTATCATTCGATCGAAAACCTGCACGTATAAGCATACGACCACCACATCACTTCGCCTGAACCAAAGAATCCTTCTGTGTGGGACGCTAAAGACTTGACAGTACGCTGGCAGTGGGTTTAACCACAAGCACGTCAGTAGGTAACGGCTACCCGGATACCTGTCGAAAAGAAGGCCGACGAGCAAAGTCATCCGGACCCCTACTGAGCCTATCTGTGACAATCTTTGTCCAGTCTGGTCTCTTCGTCTAAGAGTATCGCATACCGGGTCTAGCGGGTGGTAAAACGGTAGGCCCCTACTGACCTGATTGTTAGTTGTATGTATGCCCTAGAGGCCAGTATTATACAGATGATGTATATTATATTGGATGCTTGGACATATATAGAGAGGACTTTCTTGCTCGATATGATAGTATGCTATCTGGTTGCTCTTTATCTTAACATGTATACTTGTCTCTTGATGCTGTCTTATAGTTACATGTTGGTAAAGCCCTTAGGATGTGTACTTGACTACCTGGACTATGATGTAGATCATACTAGTGGGGACAGAGTAGTCCATAAGTACAACCTTTAATGTTCCTAGTCGTGGGTGTATATAGACAGGGCATCGATATACCAGAGTAGACTAGCGTATACGCTTCTCGACCCATGAGATGGGCGATAGATGATCCCATATCCATTGGTGTTTGACATCAGGGATCGTATGCGGGTGCTCAGTGGAGACTGGGTACACTGGACGGACTCGCCGAGAACTCCCAGATGGTATTATACCTCACGTCAGATGGCAGTTCTCTGGTGACACTTGTGCAGGTTAGTCTGTAGACCCGAGATCGTCATAGAGTCTTGTGTGATTCCCACTGTGCTTTGATTTCCACCTTACCACGTCCAAGAGGGCATGCAAAATGGTGGTTTTTGGGTACAGTCCCGAGTCACATGGAGGAAATGAGCGATAGGAGGGGTTTCGTCTCTCCCGGTATTGGGGGTTGATGTTGCGCTGTGCTCGATTGGCCATAACAGGGAAGTCCCTGGCCAGGGATGATTTAGAGATTTACTGGTAAGTGTTACCAGTAGTTTCTCGACCCGTTGTGAGCCTCACATGGGCACGACTTATCGGTTATTGGGGTCTGACGTTTACCACCCCTAGACTTGATATGCGACATATCAGACAAGGAGACCGGACTGTACGGGAAGTGTTACCGTTAGGCTTTTACAGGAGTTGGAGCGGGCTTGCTTGCTGATCTTCTGATCGCTCAATACCCGGGTAGCCGTTACGTCCAGCTAGTACCGCTGACGGCTTGTGGGTGCTTGATGTGATCATCACCTACTGCCGGCGTATTGACGAGTCTTTAGAGTCCTACATAGAGGTTTTACTGGCTCAGGCAAAATGAAATAGGAGCACGTATGTGATATGTGCGGGACCGAGAATAATGCGTGTATGTGATACCGTATTCTATTCTCGCGATTTTTTGTATCGATCGGTTATATGTGATATAGCCGGGTTATCGAATCAAGTGTTGATTCGATAAGTCAATACATTGGATGTTAGTCGGTTATATGAGATATAACCGGATTATTAAGTCAAGTGTTGATTTAATAATTTAGTGTATAATTGTATATTAGATATACTAGTTTACATTAACTAACATTTGTTCACTTAAGAATTTTTCTCACATGTGCACAACTTTAATATATATATGTGATATATATTAAAATGTGTTTTCTTTTTGTATCATGGTTGATGATACACTTGACATGGGTGTACAAGACATACACCATTCTATTTTAAATGGTGGTTAATAATTATTTAAGGTAATTACAAATTAGTGGACTTTTTTTCACAAGCATGAAGCTTGTGGAAGCTTGTTGATGCTTTGACAAAGTCCACTAACTTTGTTTTACCTTAGATTTTTATTAACCTAACCATTTAGAATTAGCCATGGTAATGTCTCTACATGAGTTAGTATATGATACTCACTCACCATGGTTAGCTCACTCACTTGATCATTATCTTTCTCATTTTCATTTCTTCATCTTCTTCCTTGAGCTAAAAAGCTCTCTAGGGTTTGATCCAAAGTGAGAAGCATTGTGAGAAATAAAATTCTAAAGAGAATCCACTTCCTATTTCTCCATCCTCTACTAGACTAGCACTTTAGTTTAGGGTGTTTGCTTCACTAATTCTCTAGTTAGTGAAGTAGTAGCTTGAGTCGGTATTCCCTCGACGTAGATCATCTTCGGCCTCGAAGACTTCAATGAAGGACGCATCTTTCGCCTCGTGAAGCCATGCAAGAGCCCGGGAGGACCTTGATCACAGCGAAGGGACTACGACAAGGAGCTTTAGAAGTGAAGGACCGATCTACAAAGGTTGTATTTCGTATTCACTTAGTAGTAAATGTCTTTTACTAGCATGTGAAACCCTAATAATCTAGCAACGATCTTGTTTAGGATTATTTGGCACGGCTAAAATTTTAATCGGGCATGGTTGATACCTTGTAGAACCTTGTTAGAGTGCCTAGTAACCCTACACTGATAAGTCGTGTCGATTTGGCTCAGGACCAATCCGAGAAACTACTGATCTAATCATCAGTAAATCTCAACTGTCTTGACCAAGCTCTTATAATTCTAGCCATCGAGACACAATGTGATATCAACTACCAATACTGGGGGAGATGAATCCCCAACAATCACTCACTGCCTCCATGTGGCTCACCCAACCAAAACATGTTTGAACGACTCAGTAGAGCCGTGGTAGGGTAGTGATCAAAGCACAGTGGGAACTCACACAAGACAAATGATGATCTCATGTTTAAAGATTAACCCGCACTCATGTCACCTGAGAACCGCTATTTAACGATAAGTATAATACCATCTAAAGGTTTTCGGCGAGTCCATCCAGTGTACTCACCCCCCAGTGAGCACCTGTATATAATCTTAGGTGATCACACCAATGGCTGCAGGACCAACCATCGCCTCTCGTCGGGGTCTAGAAACGTATACACAAGTCTACTGTGGAATATCGATGCCCGATCTTGATATTCCTTTGACTTTGGACCGTTAAGGATGTGCTTATGGACTACCCAGCTCCCACAAGTATGATCGCCATCATAACGCTGGTAGTCAAGCAAAATCCTACGGCCTTTATCAACATGTATCTGCCATATATGATATTGAGTATAACATATGCACATGTTAAGATAAAGTCAAACCATAATAGTATACTACTGTATCAAGTCTTTATCAATATGTGTAAACAATATAAATCAACAATAGAAAGAAATACACGTATTAAGACAAAGACAACTCAAATAATATATTATATACAACTGAGTAAGATTGTCCAGTACATACATATCCCTAGCATCCTATACAATAAGGCTTCTAGGGCATACATATCCAACACTTAACGTTCTCAGGGCGGGATCTTGCTACGATTTTACATCACGGTTATTTGGAAGAGCATTTTCTTCTTTACTCGAGCTGTTTATGACGTGGCAGATATGGATTTGCTCCTGTTTCTTAGACTGAACATATGCGGGCCCAATTATTTCCATATTCCCGTTGGGCTTCTTTCGTTGAGTCTTGGGAATATCCTAAATTTTTTTGTAGAATTGGGTATGTCGAATCGTTTGTTTGAGAGGTACGCCATAGCGTTTTAACGGTTTCTTTAATCGCTCTGCTTAATATCTTGGCATACGGATGGGTTGGAACTTGTTAAGGGTGGGGTTGGCACCATGCTATACTTCTTTTTTCACCTTGGTCTCTGTAACAACTCCAATTCTTGTTTACATAAAATTAATTTAAAGTTAATGTATACTTGGGGTATTTACATTTCCTGTGAGTACTATAAGTATTTAATTTACTTTTGAACAGCAAGAAGGAGCTTGTAGCTCATTGGTAAGACCTTGCACTGCTGAACCAAAGCACCAGAGTTCAAATCCCATCAGCCATATTAATTCTTTAATTAGTTTTCTTTTAATCTTTTTAGAAGCCCAAGAGTCTACACGTGTATAACCCGTAAAACCAAGGGTCACACATAAAAAAACGACACCACTGTAGTAACCAAGCGACGGGGGACATGTGGTATCAAGACCCGGCCTGACTCGGCCGAATCGGGCTGGCGGCGCAGCTGACTCGGCCGGCGCCGCCAGGACAACTCGGCCGAAACCCTAATTTTTTTTGTTTCTTCTGCGAATCTTTAACTCCCCATAACCCTTGTATTGTTTAATTTCCCTGCACATTTACAGAGCAATTTAAATCACATATTTAATCCATTTTAATACAATTTTTATCACACCCTTTCATCTACCCTAAACCCTAATCTTTCTTATAAATACCACACCTAAACTCACCCCTCCTCACTTCCAAATCTCTATCCAAACTCTCAAGAAAATTCCATAGACTTTTTGTGTGCAAGTGGAGTTAGCGAAGGGCGAAGCACCGGCGAACTTCCGACAACAATTCATGGAGATTCCGGCAACGAAACGATGCACCGGCGCCTCTTACTTCTTCCTTTTCCTCTCATCTCCACTACAATCTAGTAAGTCCCTTCTTTCCTTTCCTTTTACTATTTTAAAAATTTAAAACTCTAAAACCCTATGGAATTGGAGTTAATCCGACTTCTGATTCGGTTTTTCCTTAAAAATCATATTTTTCTTAAACACAACAATACCAATCTCTCACAACATGATCATTAAACATTAACAAAACATATTGACAAGTTTCATATCAAAAGAATTCATATTTCAATTTTTATAGCACTTTTACAAATAAATACCATATATTATAAAAAATAGGTTTTATTCACTAGAAATGTCACAATGATAAAATATATATCAATGAAAACTCTAAAGACGATAATAAAATACTTGAAGTGTATTTTTAAAATTATACAAAATTATTTTTACATAAAACCCCTCAAGTTATACTAAATTACAATAAGGACCCTAATAGACATTGGTTTAAGCAAAACCAGTCTCTTGAGCCTCAGGGAGCCGGAGATATGGGTGCTTGCCTATTTAAGGTAGACAACTTAAACAACGGTGTTATCAACACGGTAATCGTCTTTGAAAAAGACACAAATTCTGCCGTCCATATGCAGCGGTTACCGATAACACCAAAACCTAATTAAGGATTCAATTTCTTTTCTAATTGTCTGACTCAGACTGAGTCTCAAAATAAACAATCTAACTTGAATATGATTCAAGTATCCAAACTACAATTTAACATTAATCCATAAAACTATATATTCAATCTGTTCAATTTATCAATCTATACAACTTGGCAAAACTGAACCATGGATATATATCCATCTACATGATTCTTCAGTTACATCCATTTACTAATATCATGGTTTTGGAAAGTCATCCATCTATACAATCTATAATACAAGACAATACAATTTACAATACAATACAAACAATACAATCAAGACATCGCGGGGTTTAAGGGGTAGAATGGTACGGAAGGTGCTAGAAGTGGCACGAGACTGTAACCATTAAGACACCTAACCTGAATTCAATTGCCGTTGTACCGTAGCTGAACGGTTCCTTGTATTCCGTCCACCGTAATCTCTGGTCTAACGAGACTCCTCTCGTATACACCGGCCTCTTCTGTACCAAACTACAAACAACAGCGTTAACACTAAATATAACATTATAACAATATAATACAACTTTAAAAGCTACACTATCTCTCTCTGTTTATTCTACTTCTCCCTTATCTTTGGAACTTATCGAGCGATTTGTTCGCTAAAGACATTCTCTTTCTTCTTCTTTGGAATGTTGTCAGGTGATTCGGACTTTCAGGAGATCGAGCCCACTAGCGAGGACTTGGATCAGCTAGCCTTCGACCCGAAGCTCTAGATACTTGTACATTTTATTTTAGTACTTTCCATTTCTGTTATGCCACTATTTAGGCATTGCTTTTCATTCCATGTATTTATTTTTCAGATGTATTGTAAAAAGAATGTAAATAAATAAAGTTGTTGTTCATTTATATCTATTGTCTCTATCTCTTGTGCATTTTACTTATATTGCTTAAATACGCTCAGCGTGTTTACTTCAGAGTAAATACGTAGCGGCCTCGTCGCGTCCTCTGCCCGTATACTGGGAAGCGGGGTATGACAGGTTTTGCTAGTGGCCCATGCAGGTCAGAGCTGTATGGAACCCTACCATACAGTTCAGTTCTGCGTGGACAACCTAAGCAATATAACACAAGAACCAACAACTGAAAACATTCTTTGCAATTCGCATTCCTTGAATCTTATCATTTCATATATTTTGAATCTGTCCTAACCCAAATTTTCTTTCAAGGTTATGGATTCCCCAAACAACACCAGCACAAATGTCAACAACACTCCCCTACCACTACCACTCACACCTGCCATCGCTGCTCCGATCAATAAGCAGACGATTCTACTTGAGGCAATCCGCACCCTCCTGGAAGGACAGAAGCAGCAGACTGCTATCCTGATGAACCAACCAGAGGCAGAGCACCTGGGGTGAAGAAATTCAGAGCCTTGCACCTCAAAAAATTCTCAGGAAAGGAGAGCCCTCTAGAAGCGGAGGAATAGACTCAATGCATCGAAGATGATCTGGCAGCGGCATAAGTACCAGAGATAGATTGGGTTCGTGTTGCGAAGTTGCAGCTCACGGACAATGCACGGGTTTGGTGGAAGGCGGAAGAAAGTCGGCTTGATCAACCCATCAAATGGAAGCCTTTTCACGACATGTTCGATGCAAAGTATTTCCCGGAGACTGCCAGGATCGACATGGAACAGCAGTTCATTCATTTACAACAGGGTTCAATGTAGACCAAATCAGTGGATGAATATGACACTGAGTTCACCATACTCAGTTGGTAAGATATGTCTCAATAATTCGATTTTTCAATAAATCACATAATACACAGCTAACACAATACTTTAACAGATTTGCGGCATACTTGATACCGACGGATGAGATCAGAGCTCATCGATTTCAACAAGGGTTAGATCCGAAGATCCATGCTGCATTAGCCACAAGAGATTTTCCGGCCCACGAATCGTCTCTGAAAGCTGCCCGCTGTTATGAGGCAGTGGTAAAGATGGGGGGCGGACCTTAATCTGCCGGAGTTAAGCGCCCTACCAATCAGATGGTAGGAGGAGCCTCATCAAGGCCACCATTTGTGTCAAGGAGACCGGGAGTACCAATCAACCGGCCCAGCCCAGCATTTTGTACCTACTGCAAAAGAGATGGACATTTGGCGAAAGACCGGCGGTGATCCAACCGTCTTTGCTTAGTCTGCGGCTCAGCTACTCATGATATTGGATCTTGTCCCAGAAGACACAACCCAATTGCTGCCCCCAGGCCAGCAATCAATTATCAGCAGAGACCAGCCCTTTAGGCACCTGCTCTAAGACTCGCTCTCCTTGCTCCACTACCTAGAGGACCACCGACTGCACCTCCTCCTCATCAGTTCCATCAAGCTCAACAGAACATTCCGAGGAATGCTCTTTCGGCCAGGAGGAATGTACCACAGCGATAGGCATTCACGATGACCGTGGAAGAAGCTGAGGCCACTGGCCAAGTCATCACTGGTAACCATTTCTTTTCAAGCTTTTTTCAGTCTTAACACCTACCTACATTCTTTTCCTATACCTAAAACATATCCTACATACCTTAGGTACAATCTTAGTAGCCTCACTTCCTGCACTAGCACTATTCGATACTGGAGCATCTCATTGCTTTACGTAGCAACGGTTCATCCGAACACATGCGATTCCAGTCACACCGCTTGTATCCAGCTGGAATGTCAGTTCAGGGAACGGTGTTCTAAAAGCAACAATTGGATACAGCTTGTGTCTAGTAGTCGTCTGCAGCAGAGAATTCTATGCTAACTTCAAGGTGCTGGACATACCGAACTTCGATGTGGTTCTAGGTATGGATTGGCTCGGAACATTTTATGCTACCATTGACTGTCGTCAAAGGAGGATAGTATTCGAGATTTCAGACCATCCGGTCTTCTATTTCAAAAGTAGAGACCGTACACTGGAGCCAAGTACTTATAAGGCGAAACCAAAGAAGGCAGTGATTGCAGCAACTCAAGCGGAGGAAGAATCAAAGCCAGAAGTGGTTCAAGAGTTCGACGATGTGTTTCCTGACGATATATCAGGTTTGCCTCCCGATCGAGCTCTTGAATTCAACATTGATTTAGTACCAGGAGCGCAACCGGTGATCAAAGCACCGTATCGATTAAGTCCGGAAGGTGTGAAGGAAGTCCGAGCTCAGTTGGATGAATTATTAGTGAAAGGATGGATTCGTCCCAGCACTTCAAGTTGGGGATCTCCAAATATACTTGTGAAAAAGAAGGAAGGTTCATACAGAATGTGCATCGATTATAGAGCCTTGAACGAAGTAACGATAAAGAACAAGTATCCGCTACCGTGTATCAATGATTTATTCGATGAGCTAAGTGGATCTTGTGTTTTCTCCAGGTTAGATCTTCGTTCAGGTTATCATCAGGTGAAGGTCAAGTAATCTGATATCCACAAAACGGCATTCAGAACTCGATATGGACATTACGAATTTCTGATGATGCCATTTGGAGTGACCAACACACCGGGGATATTCATGAACCTAATGAATCATGTTTTCCGGGAGTACTTAGACAGGTTTGTTGTCATCTTTATCAACGACATCCTGGTGTATTCTAAGAGTCGGAAAGAACATGCCGAGCACCTACGAATTGTCCTAGAAACTCTACGACAACATCAACTCAACACCAAGTGCAGCAAGTATGAGTTTTGGCTAGATCAACTTGGTTTTCTTAGACATATTGTATGAGGCGAAGGAATCTCGGTGGATCCAGCGAAAGTTTCAGTAGTAAGCGAATGGCCGACGCCAAAATCAGTGCAGGACATTCGAAATTTCTTGGGTCTAGCTGGATATTACAGAAGGTTTATTGAAGGCTTTTCGAAGATAGCAACACCCCTGACCAAGCTCACACGTAAAGATGAAGAATTCGTGTGCTCAGAAGCATGCGAACAGGCTTTCGTAGAACTCAAGTCAATGTTGACATCAGCGCCTATTCTCATGATACCGGATTAAACAGGAGGTTTCGAAGTTTATTGCGATGCATCCGGTAAGGAATTAGGATGTGTTCTACATCAGCACGGAAGAGTTGTGGCTTATGCTTCAAGACAACTAAAGACTCATGAGCGCAATTATCCGACGCGTGATTTGGAATTGGCAGCCGTTATCTTTGCTCTTAAGATTTGGCGCCATTATCTTCTTGGTGAACAAGTGAACATATACACAGATCACAAGAGTCTAAAATATGTGTTTACTCAGAAGGAGCTTAATATGCGGCAGAGACGATGGTTAGAACTCATGGCGGATTTTGACATCAACCTGCAATATCACCCAAGGAAGGTGAATGTAGTTCTAGATGCTCTTAGCCGCCAACCATTAACAATGCATCTCACCTCTCAGTAGAAGCTTTAACAAGACTTACATCGGCTGGAGATTGAAGTAGTTATGCCAGGTAATGCTTCAAGTTTGATGAACTTACAAGTTCAATCTACCATTGTCAATCAGATCAAAGCAGCTCAAGCAAGTGATGCTAAGTTGCAAAAGATCAGAGAACAAATAGAGAATAGACTCAGAACAGACTTCATCATTCAGGAAGACAGATCTTTGAGGTACGGTAGTAGATTGTGTGTACCAAAAGGTCTGTGTGGGAAGAGTTGATGAAAGAAGCTCACAACTCTCCTTACTCAGCACACCCTGGAGGTACAAAGATGTACAAAGATCTATGTCAAAATTACTGGTGGCATGGAATGAAGCATGAAGTAGCCAGAAGCGTCACTAAATGCTTGGTGTGTCAGCAAGTAAAGGCTGAACATCACAGGACAGCTGGATTACTTCAACCGTTACCTATCCCAGAATGGAAGTGGTAACACATCACAATGGATTTTGTAACTGCACTTTCTCGCAGCACAAAGGGTAACGATGCGGTATGGGTTATTATGGATCGACTCACAAAGTCGGCTCATTTCATCCCATTTCGAGTTGGCCAATCAACTGAGACATTAACAAAGAAGTACATAGATGTAAGAATCTAAGTAAGATTTAAACTCTTCATAATGTACTATCTCTGATACCCATGAACTCAAACAGGAAATTGTGAGACTTCATAGAGTACCAGTCTGCATTGTCTCCTATTGTGACACAAGATTCCGATCGCAATTTTGGCAGATTCTACAAGCGAGCTTGGGAACAAGTCTGAACTTCAGCACAGCTTATCATCCACAAACAGATGGTCAGTCTGAGTGAACGATTCAGATCTTGGAAGATATGCTCAGAGCATGTATGTTAGACTTCGGAGGATCGTGGGAAGATCACCTACATCTTGTGGAGTTTTCATACAACAACAGCTACCAAGCAAGTATAGGAATGTCACCTTTTGCAGCACTATATGGAAGAAAGTGTCGATCACCATTAAGTTGGGACGACATTGATGATAGAGAACTCCTTAGACCTGAGATGATAATAGCAACTGTTGATGTGGTTCGTACTATCAGAGAAAGAATGCACATAGCCCAAGATCAATAGAAACACTGAGCTGATGCAAAACTACGTAACTTGAAGTTCCATCCTGGAGATCATGTATTCTTGAAGAAATCTCCGAACCGTGGAGTGATCCGATTTGGAAGACGGGGTAAACTTAGTCCAAGATACATTGGACCGTTCGACATACTCGAACGAGCCGGTGAAGTGGCTTATCACTTAGCACTTCCACCTTCATTGGAAGGAGTGCATAACGTATTCCACATATCCCAACTCATAAGGTATGTGAGTGACCCCAACCATATTCTCGACCATTCCGAGCTCACTGTACAGCCCGACTTATCTTGTGAGCAACAACCTGTGGAGATCCTGGACAGGAAAGTAAAGTCACTTCGGAATAAGGAAGTCAACTTGGTTCGAGTGATGCGGAGAAAAGACACTTCAGGAGAATCGATATGGGAAAGAGAAGACAAGATGCGTGCAAGATACCCTCAACTATTTGTAAACTAGTCCTTAAAATAAATTATAAATTTCGAGAACAAAATTTTTTGTAAAGAGGGTAGACTGTAACAACTCCAATTCTTGTGTACATAAAATTGATTTAAAGTTAATGTATACTTGGGGTATTTACATTTTCTGTGAATTCTATAAGTATTTAATTTACTTTTGAACAGCAAGAAAGAGCTTGTAGCTCATTGGTAAGACCTTGCACTGCTGAACCAAAGCACCAGAGTTCAAATCCCATCAGCCATATTAATTTTTTAATTACTTTTCTTTTAATCTTTTTAAAAGCCCAAGAGTCTACATGTGCATAACCCATAAAACAAGAGTCACACATAAAACAAACGACTCCACTGTAGTAACCAAGCGATGGGGGACACATAGCATCAAGACCCGGCCTGACTCGGCCGAATCAGAGTGGCGGGGCGGCTGATTCGGCCGGAGCCACCTGCTCAACTCGGCTGAAACACAAATTTCTTTTGTTTCTTCTGTGACTCTTTAACTCCTCATAACCCCTGTATTGTTTAATTTCCCTGCACATTTACAGAGCAATTTAAATCACACATTTAATCCATTTTAATACAATTTTTATCACACCCTTTCATCTACCCTAAACCCTAATTTTTTCTATAAATACCACACCTAAACTCACCCCTCCTCACTTCCAAATTTCTGTCCAAACTCTCAAGAAAATTCCATAGACTTTTTGTGTGCAAGTGGAGTTAGCGAAGGGCGAAGCTCCGGCGAACTTCCGACGACGATTCAAGGAGATTCCGGTGACGAAACGACGCACCGGCACCTCCTACTTCTTACTTTTCCTCTCCTCTCCAGTACAATCTAGTAATTCACTTCTTTCCTTTCTTTTTACTATTCTAGAAATTTAAAATTCTAAAACCCGACGAAAGTGGAGTTAATCCGACTTCCAATTCGGTTTTTCCTTAAAAATCATATTTTTCTTAACACAACAATACCAAAAACTCACAACATGATCATTAAACATTAACAAAACATATTAACAAGTTTCATATCAAAAGAATTTATATTTCAATTGTTATAGCACTTTTACAAATAAATACCATATATTATGAAAAATAGGTTTTATTCACTAGAAATGTTACAATGATAAAATATACATCAATGAAAACTCTAAAGACGATAATAAAATAATTGAGGTGTATTTTGAAAATTATACAAAATTTTTTTACATAAAACCCCTCAAGTTATACTAAATTGCAATAAGGATCCTAGTAAACATAGGTTTAAGCGGGACCAGTCTCTTGAGCCTCAAGGAGCCAGAGATATAGGTTCTTACCTATTTAAGGTAGACAACTTAACAAACGGTGTTATCAACACGGTAATCGTCTTTGAAAAAGACACAAATCCTGCCGTCCATGTGCAGCGGTTACCGATAACACCAAAACCTAATTCAGGATTCAATTTCTTTTCTAATTGTCTGACTCAGACTGAATCTCAAAATAAACAATCTGACTTGAATATGATTCAAGTATCCAAACTACAATTTAATATGAATCCATGAATCTATATATTTATTCTGTTCAATCTATCAATCTATACAACTTGACTGAACCGACCCATGGATACACATCCATCTACATGATTCTCCAGTTACATCCATTTACTGATACCATGGTTTCGGAAAGTCATCCATCTATTCTATCTATAATACAAGACAATACAATTTACAATACAATACAAACAATACAATCAAGACATCGCGGGGTTTAAGGGGTAAATTGGTACGGAAGGTATTAAAAATGGCACGAGATTGTAACCATTAAGACACCTAACCTGAATTCAATTTCTGTTGTACCGTGGCTGAACGGTTCCTTGTATTCCGTCCACCGTAGTCTCTGGTCTAACGAGACTCCTCTCGTATACGCTGGCCTCTTCTGTACCAAACTACAAACAACAGCGTTAACACTAAATACAACATTATAACAATATAATACAACTTTAAAAGCTACTCTCCCTCTCTCTCTCTCTCCCTCTCTCTCTCGCTCTCTCTCTCTTTCTATTCTACTTCTCCCTTATCTTTGAGACTTACCGAGCGATTTGTTCGCTGACGATATTATCTTTCTTCTTCTTTGGAATGTCGTCAGGTGATTCGGACCTTCAGGAGATCGGGACCTTCAGCGAGGACTTGGATCAGCTAGCCTTCGACCCGGAGCTCTAGATAGTTATACATTTCATTTCAGTACTTTCCATTTTTGTTATGCCACTGTTTAGGCATTGCTTTTCATTCCATGTATTTATTTTTCAGATGTATTGTAAAAGAATGTGATTAAATAAAGTTGTTGCTCATTTATATCTATTATCTCTGTCTCTTATGCATTTTACTTATATTGCTTAGATACGCTCAGCGTATTTACTTCAGAGTAAATACGTAGCGGCCTCGCCGCATCATCTGCCTGTATACTGGGAAGTAGGGCGTGACAGTCTCCGTAGATTTGTAAAAGAGAATCGCTTTTTCACCTCTTCGTCTAGGAGGCACGTAGAAAGTTTGCAGTTCTTGTACGCTATATGTATCGAGCGCATCAAGTTCCTTATAATGTTGAGGCGGAGTCATCATAATTTGTAGACTCTGATCTGCTTCGACAAGAGTCTGCTTCGACTGACAGATGGAGAACACCGCATTGGTCTCGTCATCGCAGTCGCTGCCAAAGACCAAGATAGGGGTTGATGACCTGGACTTATTGTTTTCCCTTTGAGGTTGTCTCGAGTAGACTATTTGTTCATCTTCCACGGTATCGCTTCCAAAGATCGGGATGATGGCCACAAATTTTTGTTTATTCTCCAGTTTATGGCATCTTTCAGTATCCTCAAAGTTCGGCAGAAAGTACATCGCATCTTCATACTTTCGTACTTCATTCACCGAGAACGGATTTAGTTCTCCCGTGATGGAGTACTCCGAACCATCTTTGAAATACTTCATACACTGTTGTTGCGTAGAAGGGATGATGTTGTACTCGTGTAATCAGGGCCTGCCGAGTAGGGCGTTGTAGTAAGTTTTGGCGTCAATAACATAGAATTTGATGTTAGTGACGAGCGGTCCGAAGCGTAGCATGAGTATTACGAACCCAAGTGTCCGTGATGACTATGAGTCAAACCCAGAGATGGTAATTTTATCTCGGGCAAGCTACTGAACAATCATACATATTTCTTTCAGCACCCTGACATTGAGAAGATTAACATAAGATCCGTTATCGATAAGGATTTTCCCTATCTTGACGTCGTAGCAATACCCGGTGATATAAAGCGGTCGATTATGTTCGCATGTATCGAGAAATAGATCTTCATTGCTGAATATAATATCATCCATGTGGACCTCTGCTAGGTCATTTTTCATCTTCTCTTCTGCGAGAAAATCTTGGAACTGATCTGGCTCTTGTAAGGCCTTGATCAAGAAATCTCGTGCCTCTGTGGATTGGAGGAGAGCATCCAGTATGTTCAGTTGTGAGGGTATTTTCCTCAAATGTGCAAGGACATTGTAGTCCACCCTGTTTTTCTTAGGCAGGTCCTTTGTGGCGAGTTCTTTAACTGCTTCTTCATCAATGGTGATTTCCTCGGGCATCTTCCTTTTACCTTTATATAATTTGTTTGAACCTTTATTTGCAGGTCCGAGATTCTTCTCAGATAGCGTAAGGTTATGCATCTGAATGTTTTTGCAATTCTTCTCCTCCTCTTCTTTTCCTGATTCAGAGTCTTCAAAGAAAGGATTGAAGGGCGTTTTGTGCTCGGAATCGCTCTCGAAGGTGAGAACTTAAGATTTTTCATCTTCCGAACCGGTACCAACGATATGACAGTTGCCAGTTATTTCTTTATGCGTGTTCGTCTCGTCCACCTCGTGTTGACAAGCGTGAGCTTCACGCTTCTCCTTCTTAAAGTGTTTTTTATAGGCAATATATCATTGCCACCAGTTCTTGAAGGCATTGCACTCCTCAATGTGGTGGGCGACCCTTCGGTGATATATGCAGTATTTTGGATGCAATTCTCCTCCATCGAAGTGTGAGACCCTAGGAGTATACATCAGGAGCGATAGCAGTTTCATCCCCATGGACAGGGGTTTGGGGAACCGCATCTCAGCTTTAGTCCTGCTCTTATTTGTCTCAGGCATGCTTTGATTTATCTGGAGAACTTCATGACCCATCCTCGTCGTAGCTTCTTTGTTTAGACTTTGCCGCTTGGTCTTTTTGTATATGGTTGTTTCGCGTTCTCGGTCATTTTTTCTCTTTTGAAGGGCTTTGTTTGGCAGCCTCTCAATCGGGTCTTCTTCTGGAAGTTTCGAGGATTTTAGCGCCGATTCTGAAATGGGGGTTTTCCCCTTATTGGCGACTTTCAGTGCGGGACATGGTTTCAGCATTCCTTCTATAATTTCGGGTTCAAGTAGGTTCTTCCACTTGATCGCCGGACATGCTTGCAGATCTTTCATCATTCTTTTAGTTTTCACTAAAAGAACTACTTCCCATGGAGATTCTTCAACGAGAGAGCAAGATGCTCCCTGTGCATCCACCCTTTTGGGAGCGTGTTTTTCAGGCGGAATTACCCTCTAATTTTCAGATAGTGCGAACATCCCCTGCTGATACTGGTCCACAGCTCAGTTTTTGAAGATACTCGATTGGATGGCTAACTATCCTATAATAGGGGCAGTAGTTAGGGTTATTGACGTCGCCAGCTTGTGTTGGACGCCGTAAGTCTAGCAATATGATCAGATTATTTTGCATTGCCAGCTCAAACAACCTCCTGTTTTATCGTAAGAAAATAAGTAAGCTATCCCAATCTCTCTTCTAAGGATGGGCACGCATGTGCGTTGTTTTGGCGAGCATCTGGTTTTAGACCGCTCGATTGTTGTTGCATGTTGGCAACAAAGGCGGCTTTTCATTTTCCCTTGTTATTTGGAGGGTCATTATTTGAGGAGTAAGGGTCATGACCCATCTTATCCATCTGTGCTAACTTGTCAATCAACGACTGGAACGTGATGGGCATTATTTGAAGAAAGTCATGAATTGGGACACGTTCGATTGAAGATCTATCGTTTCAATAAACATTCCCACAGCCGGAGACTCTTCAATGCGCTATTCACATTTGGACCATAGTGAAAGTCTACCCTAGCACCACCATGGGGTCCAAGTGGCATCAAGCATGCCAAATTCAAATTTTTATGGTGCTAAGCTAGACTAACTCAAGATCTTTAACTAGTTGATTAGTGTTTAAAGTTTGATATCAAGAAAACTAGAAGAAGTGAAAGATGGCTATACCCTCGTAGATTGAGTCCTTCACTTCACATGCTCCGTATAGTAGTCCCGCGACTCCACTAGGCTCCACTTGAGGATTTGGACGAGCTTCCTCCGATGACCTTCGTACCGAAGATGATCCACGCGAAGTCCCTCTAATTCAAGATATCTCTACACTAAACTCTTTAGTATAGTAAACATGCTATACTCGATCGCTAGTCAAGTGTAGGATGGTGAAGTAGGGGATGTTGAAGCTTACAAGTTTGTGTTCAAACTTCATGGTTCACATCGCATGTGAAGGTTGAAACTTGAACCATGGCAATGAGGAAGATGAAGAAGCTAGATAGCAACCATGGGAGCAACTCAAGAAAATGACCAAGTGTTGAATGAGATGAAGAATGAATGTCAACTCTTAACCCCCACTCATTCAAGCATGGAAATTAGTAATATAAAATTGCAACCATGCTTGAATAGTGAGTCGAGATGAATAAAATAACATAAAGCCCATGCTTGAAACCATGCTCTCATTTTCCACCTCATTTCTATTTTTCTCAAAAATAGAAATTCAAGCAATACTTCATTGTGTGTGTGTGTGTGTGTGTGTATTAGAAGAATAATTAGTGAGCTAATGATATTAGTTAAGATATAATTATATCACATATAATATATATCACATTATTAAATCAACACTTAATTTAATAATCCGGTTATATTACATATGACCGACTAATATCATTTATCTGAGTATCACATTATCAAATCAACACTTGATTCGATAATCTGGTTATATCACATATAACCTAACTTGATAACAGATAACTGCCAGATTACAATACGGTATCACATACTCGTATTTAATCAGGCCCACACACATATCATATATGTGTCTTACTTCGTTTCGCTTGAACCAGGAAATTTCTATGTGAGACTCTAAAGACTCGTCAATACGCCAGCAGTAGGTGATGATCACATCAGTCACCTACAAGCCGTCAGCGATACTAGCTGGATATAACGGCTACTGGGGTATTGAGCGATATGAAGATCAAGAAGCAAGCCTTTCCATACTCTCCATGAAGCCTATCAGTAACATTGTCGTACAGTCTGGTCTCTTCGTCTGATATGTCGCATATCATGTCTAGGGGTGGTAAACGTTAAACCAAGTAACGTGATAAGTCATGCCAATGTCTGGCCTATAACGGTTTGAGAAACTACTGATAACTCTTATCAGTAAATCTCGGCAGCAGCCCTGGCCAGGGGCTTCCAGTTATAGACAATCAAGCATAGCGCAATATCAACCCCCAATACCGGGAGTGACAAAACCCCTCATATCGCTCAGTGCCTCCATGTGACTCGGGACTATACCAAAAATCCACCAGTTTGCATAACTCAACTTGAGCATGGTAGGGAGGAAATTAAAGTATAGTGGGAGCCACACAAGACTCTATGACGATCTCGGGTCTACAGACTAACCTGTACAAGTGTCACCAAATGACTGCTATCTGACGATAGGTATACTACCAACTAGGAGTCCTCGACGAGTCCGTTCGGTGTACCCATTCTCCAATGAGCACCTGTGTACAATCTTTGATGTCACACGCCAATAGTTGTGGGATCAACCATCGCTCTCTAAGGGACAAGAAACGTACACATTAGTCTACTCTGGAATATCGATACCATAGTCTCGATATTCCCTTGACTAGGAACTGATTAAAGGATGTACTTTTAGACCACACTGGCCCCACTAGTATGATCTCATCGTAATCCTGGTAGTCAAGTACATATCCTAAGGGCTTTATCAACATGTAAGAGACAGACGGTATAAATACCAGTCTACATGTTAAGATAAAAGTAACCTGATAACATACTATCATGTCGAGAAAGAAAATCCTCTATACATATGTCCAAGCATCCACTATATCAACAATAATGGCCTCTGGGGCATACATATTCCTAACAATCTCCCACTTGCACTAAGGCCAGTTGTTGTTGTATCTCATACCCAACGTCCTAAAAGTCTCTCGAATAGCATCTGGGGGACGGCCTCGGTGAGTGGATCCGCTGTGTTATCCTCTGTGCCAACTCTCCTGGCCTCGATTTCCCGGAGATCAACTATCTCCCTGATCAGGTGATACTGTCTAAGAATATGTCTGGATTACTGACGGGACAGGGGTTCCTAGGCCAAAACAACAGCTCCATTGTCATCTCAATACACAGGTACTGGAAGCCCAATGGTAGGTACCAAGTTCATCTTATGAACTTATTCATCTAGATAGCCTCTTTGGCAGTATCGTTGGTAGCGATGTAATCATCCTCTATCAGCGATTCTACTACGTTATATAGCTTGGAACACTTCCAACATACCGTCCCTCTACTGAGGGTGAAGAAAAAACCCGAGACTGATTTTCAGTCATCCTTATCACTCTGGAAGCTCGAATCGGTGAAGAACTCCATCTGGAGTTCACCATTACCATACACCAAGAACATCTCTTTAGTCCTTCTCAAGTACTTAAGAATGTTCTTCACAGCTTTCCAGTGGTTTTCCTCAAGATCTTTTAGATACTTACTCACTACACCTAGTGAGCAAGCTGCATCCGGTCTGATACACAACATCGCATACATGATTGACCCGACTGCCGAAACATAGGCTATCTCTTGTATGCGAGCCCTCTCCAAATCAGTCTTGGGAGAGAGCGGTTCATGAACAAGCGGGTACATTACCACACTTAAAATCATCCTACTAACCCCCTTTAGTATGGTGTCTATGTACCTGGATTGGGACAATCCCAAATCCTTTTAGATCTGTCTCTATAGATCTATATCCTCAGGATGTAGGAGGTATCAGTTAGATCTTTCATGGAGAACTTGTGTGATAAGAGGAGCTTGACCGAGTGTAGCATAGGAACATCGTTTCCTATCAAGAGTATGTCATCCACGTACAATACGAGAAATACAACCATACTCCCTACAACCTTCTTATTTATACATGGTTCATCTACCTTTTTGATGAAGTAAAACTCTTTGACAGCTTTATCAAAACAGATGTTCCATCTCCGCGATGCCTGCTCTAACCCGTAGAAGGATTTAAGCAGCTTTCACATGCTTCCGCTGCTCCCACTGTCTATGAAGCCTTCTGGCAGTGTCATATACACACTCTCTTCTAAATCACTATTTAGAAAAGCAGTTTTGACGTGCAGTTTGCCAGATTTCGTAGTCATGGTATGCAGCAATGGCAGGTAGGATCCTGATGGACTTAAGCATAGTTTTGAAAGTCTCAACTTTTCCATCTACACCTAATTATCTTTCTCAAAGATCCTTTTGCTCCCGATGGGTTTTACCCCTTCAGGAGCAACTTCCAAAGTCATCACTTTGTTGGTGTACATGGATTCTATCTCAGATCGCATAGCTTCCAGCCATTTCACACAGCCTCCACTTGTGATGGCCTGCTCGAAACTAGTTGGGTCATCATCTCCATGATGCAATCCTCGCTCCCACTGTCTATGAGAAAACCATAGTATCTGTCAGGTGGATGAGGAACCCTACTAGATCTGTAGAGTGGCTTCAGTTCGTCAGGGACTATTGAATTCTCCAGTTCCACCAAATCATTAGTTATGGTTTGCTTTGATGGAACTTCTTCCAGTTCTACCTCATTACCACCGATTCCTTCCACAAGAAATCCATTTTCTAAAAAGGTGGCATGTCAAGAAACAAAACATCTTTTGTTCCTCGGTATGGTAGAAGATATACCCTCATGAATATTTAGGATATCCTACAAATTTGTACAAAACTGATCTTGCCTCAAGCTTGTCCGAATTTTACTTTTCAACATAGGCCAGACAACCCCATATCTTAACTCGTTTAAGAGATGGTATCTTCTCATTCCATATTTCATATGGAGTGGTAGGCAACGGATTTGGTTGAACTTTATTCAATAGGTATGCAGCTATCTCAAGTGCATATCCCCAAAAAGAAATAGGTAACTCAGCAGTAATCATCATAGAGCGCACCATATCTCATAGGGTGCGATTCCTACACCCCGATATTCCGTTGTGATGTGGTGTATATGGAGGAGTAAGTTGAGAGAGAATCTCATTCTCTTTTAAATAGTCTCGGAATTCCGTGCTCAAGTATTCTTCTCCCCGATCATATCGAAGGATTTGAATACTTATACCCATCAGGTTCTAAACTTCGTACTTATATTCTTTGAAATTCTCAAAACATTCAGTTTTGTGTTTCAACAAGAATACATGTCCGTATCTTTAGAGAATATCGGTGAATTTAATAAAGTACGCGGAACCATCCCTGGCATGTGTAGACATAGAACCACATACATCATTATGTATCTGTCCAAGAGTTCAGTAGCTCTTTCTCCGTTTCCAGTAAACGGAGATTTGGTCACCTAGCCTTTGAGACATGACTGGCAAGTTTCATAAGATTTAAATTCGAACGAATTCAAATATGCATCCTTATGGAACTTTAGCTAGTCTTGTCTCATCGACATGACCTAGTCTATAATACCTCAAGAAGACTTCGTTCATTTCTGAACTGTTCCTCTTGTGTGTGTTATGTACGTTTAGAACTGTAGTTTGATTCAGAACATGTACACTGTTATACAACATACCTTACCTAATCAACACTTGATTTAGGAAAATATTCATAATATTATTGGTATGAAATAACAGTCGCTCAGAATCATTGTATTACCAGTTGGTAACACTAGGTGATATTTGCCAACTGTTTTGGCTGCAACAATTGCACCATTCCCTACTACTAGAGACATATCACCTTTCCCAATTCTCTACTTGTCTTTAGCCCATGTAACAAATTATATGTATGGGATCCTGATCCGGTATTCAATACCCAGGACGTAGAGGTAACTGAGAAGTTCTTGGTTACGAACACACCCGAAGACAATGCATCAACATACTTATTCTTCGTTTGAGTGGCTTGGGAATCCAGATATTCCTTTATTGCTTGCTCAGACTTATGACAATCATAAGATAGAGGGGAACCTAAGCTGGTATAATAAGTAGGTTCGGTCAATACATCCATATTATTATCTTGATTAAGGCATTTTATTGGTCGCTGCCAGGAGAGAGAGAAGGATAATCACTTTGCGTATGCTCTTTGCAAGATTAGATTAGTTATTTTATCTAATCAAGATGGCTCCCACTGTTTTTATCAAATCTTCCTTCAAAACCTAAATGGTAAGATTAGCCAGGATTAATTACAGCCTACAGGTTCGTCAATCGTTCAGCCAGGCAGGTATCGGTACTTCGAGGGAGGTTCCCCGTGCTTTCGCACGGACCTAATTAAAATAAATCTCATTTCTCTAGAGGCTTAACCCTGTTGACACCTTTCTAGACACCTGTTTGATCAGCTAATTGTAAAGTGCAAAACTCTCCCAGGAGTAACACTTACTCGCAGTGGGTATCGGGATCCAACTATCTCATAGAAGGTATACAATCTCATTGCAAATTTCAACACTTGAAATTCCCAATAATATTTTTGCCCCTAACGTCCTATGACCTTGACAAAGGCCAACAAACCATAGGGCGCTAATCAAGTTCAACCCGTCATTTCCTGATTGAATTAAATCCACCCGTACGACCCTTGACAAAGGCCAACAAGGTCGTACGACTACCCTAATCCAATCACATTATATGATTGCAGATAAGTACTAATCAGCTACCGCACACTACGCCTTGACAAAGGCCAACAAACGCAGCACGAATACTAAATAGTACTTATCTGAAATGACGGAGGACTACGATAGGTTTTTAAGAAAACCTTTTGCGTAATGAACTTGATATCGTTGTAGAATCTAGTGTTTTTTTTTTAAAAGGAGTGTTTTTTAGGCTTTTCTAGTTTCGCTAAAGAGGCCACTCCCAGTGAAGGGATCCCGGCTCTTTCCTCATCAAATGAAGTGCAGGATAGTCAGGAATACCACTATGCAAAGCAAGAACTAGAGAAGCTATCAAAAACAAAACCGAGTGAGTTGTAGCATTTGCTTAGTTTCACTAAAGAGGTCACTCCCGGTGAAGGGATCTCGGCTCTTTCCTCATCGAATGAGGTGATGGATATTCATCAAGGAATACCATTATGCAAAGCAAGAACTAGAGCTACCCTTTTTGAAAATTTGATTCTACAACATCTTTAGGTTTCTTTTTTCATTAATCTCATTAATGAAGTCCCATCAATTAATGTTTCCTAAACATTACAGAAAAGTGAAACGAAAATAGAACGTATGCTTATGCCATCCGCATTCGCCACTGGTCCCCGTCATGCACATTTAAGTTACTTAACTACCGGCAGAGCAGGGGATGGACTAGTGCGGGTGCAGAACATAAGCAACGTTTATTATATATCATATATATAATATAACATTTGTCTCACACAGTTATATGATCAACATCACAGAACCAAGCAGCAGAAGTAACATATAAAATATTGGATATACAAGGATTTTCGTGTTTTAAATTTAGCCAGTAATGTAAAACACGGATTCCACAGTCGTAATGAATAGCCAAACCCACATCACATAAATCCCTACGAGAGCGACAAGTAACCCTACCAATTCTAGAGTTAGGAGACCCGGTCTCAACTCCTTGAGATAGTCTCCCACTGGACTCTAGAATCCGGTTACTTGTGCTCCTCGTCTTGAGTCTATCCTAATACAGAAAAGTAAATAATATACAACAATGGTGAAATCATCATCAACCTGGATGTGCCCCAATAAAAGAATATTATATACAAATTTTACATGAATGAAAATAAAAACTCTCATCTCACATAAAACCCACGGCTATTCAATCACGACGATCTAATAAATCATATCAGCGACACATAATATCACATATCATCAACGTAAATAAATATGCGTATCCCAAATTCCGTTGACATATAGCAACGAGATTTGGGATATCCCACATATTACACTTACGGTCCAGAAAACAAATGTAAAACTGCAATAATTAGAATCCGTGTATCCTTAGATATCATTAACCCGGAATATCTCATATTCCGAATTTCATGCCTAAACCTATAAACCCCGCATTTTAGTCTCATATCAAAAACTCTTTTCAATAATTTAGTCGGGTAATTCAACAAGATTCCCCACTAACCGATCGAATACTCATCGGAAACTTTAGTAGATGGCCGAACCCCCGATGCCGTCGACCAAGTGCACTTAGGCGGAACACCATGGCCGCGAGCACCCGAGTGATACTATTGGAAACGGGGTTCTCCTACAGTCACTTGGTTAGGGCAATGGGGCGAGGCTATCTAGTAAACTTATCCGGCGAGTATCCGCGTACTATACGCGATTGCGACGGTGTTACGATCCGAATCAAAACATCGTGGCAATCGATCTACCGAGACTAAAACAATATATTTATAATCACTAACTAGTTTTATCAAAACTAATTAAATTTGGATTCCAACTACTGCATCCATATCAAATTTAAACCCGAAACGATGTAATAATTACGACTACGAAACACTCCGTATTAGCCCCTTACCAAAATTAACATCACATGCAATTTTAGAAAAAACAAACATAACCTGAAACCCTAAAACCAAGAGATCAGAACACCATAAAAATTTCAAGGTCTTTTGTCACAGTAAAAAAGGTGAGGCCGGTTTTGTTAGCAATCTCACCGGGTCAATCTTGGAGTTTTGCCCTGAAATTTCTCTGGTGTTCTAGTTACATCACATGTAACATTCTGCACTTGCTTAAAAAAAATTTAAAACATTTAAAAAATCAACAGAAACTTGTGTTCACCATGGGGTTGTTTCGGTTTACAAAATTGCATGTTTCGGAGTTTCGGGTTTCGCAACAGAAACATTTAAAAAAATTTACAGTTTCGGAGTTGTTTCGGTTTCGTGTTTCTAATAATATCGTCTAATCTTCTAGCTTTGGCTCTGATACCATGAAAGTCAACCCTAGCACCACCATGGGGTCCAAGTGGCATCAAGCATGCTAAATTCAAATTTTTATGGTGCTATGATAGACTAACTCAAGATCTTTAACTGGTTGATTAGGGTTTAAAGTTTGATATCAAGAAAAGTAGAACAAGTGAAAGATGGCTATACCCTCGTAGATCAAGTCCTTCACTTCACATGCTCCGTGTAGTAGTCCCGCGACACCACTAGGCTCCACTTGAGGGTTTGGACGAGTCTCCTCCGATGACCTTCGTGCCGAAGCTGATCTACGCGAAGTCCTTCCAACTCAAGCTACCTCTACACTAAACTCTTTAGCGTAGTAAACACGCTACACTCGATCGCTAGTCAAATGTAGGATGGTGAAATAGGGGATGTTGAAGCTCACAAGTTTGTGTTCAAGTTTCATGGTTCACATCACATGTGAGGGTTGAAGTTTGAACCATGGCAATGAGAAAGATGAAGAAGCTAGAGAGCAACCATGGGAGCAACTCAAGAAAATGTCTAAGTGTTGAATGAGATGAAGAATGAATGGCAACTCTTGACACCCACTCATTCAAGCATGGAAATTAGCAATATAAAATTGCAACCATGCTTGAATAGTGAGTTGAGATGAATAAAATAACATAAAGCCCATGCTTGAAACCATGCTCTCATTTTCCACCTCATTTCTATTTTTCTCAAAAATAGAAATTCAAGCCATGCTTCATTGCTTCATTATATATATATATATATATATATATATATATATATATATATATAATAGAAGAATAATTAGTGAGCTGATGATATTAGTTAAGATAAAATTATATCACATATAATATATATCACATTATTAAATCAACACTTGATTTAATAATCCGGTTATATCACATATGACCGACTAACATCATTTATCTGAATATCACATTATCAAATCAACACTTGATTTGATAATCTGTTTATATCACATATAACCTAACTTGATAACAAATAATTGCCAGATTACAATACGGTATCACATACTCGTATTTAATCAGACCTACACACATATCATATATGTGTCCTACTTCATTTCGCTTGAACCAAGGAACTTCTATGTAGGACTCTAAAGACTCTTCAATATGCCAGCAGTAGGTGATGATCACATCAGTCACCTACAAGCCATCAGTGGTACTATCTGGACGTAACGGCTACCCGGGTATTGAGCGATATGAAGATCAACAAGCAAGCCTGTACATACTCTCTATGAAGCCTATCAGTAACACTACCGTACAGTCTGGTCTCTTCGTCTGATATGTTGCATATCATGTCTAGGGGTGGTAAACGTCAGACCCTAGTAACGTGATAAGTCATACCGATGTTTTCCTATAACGGTTTGAGAAACTACCGATAACTGTTATCAGTAAATCTTGGTAGCAGCCCTGGCCAGGGACTTCCAGTTTTAGACAATCAAGCATAGCGCAATATCAACCCCCAATACCGGGAGAGACGAAACCCCTCCTATCGCTCATTGCCTCCATGTGACTCAGGACTGTACCCAAAATCCACCTGTTTGCACAACTCCTCTTGAGCATGGTAGGATGGAAATCAAAACACAGTGGGAGCCATACAAGACTCTATGACAATCTCGGGTCTACAGACTAACATGTACCAGTGTCACCAGAGGACTGCTATCTGACAATAGGTATACTACCAACTATGAGTCATCGACGAGTCCGTTCGGTGTACCCATTCTCCAATGAGCACCTGTGTACAATCTTTGATGTCACACACCAATATTTGTGGGATCAACCATCGCTCTCTACGGGACAAAAAACGTACACACTAGTCTACTCTGGAATATCGATGCCCTAGTCTCGATATTCCCTCGACTAAGAACTGATTAAAGGATGTACTTTTGGGCCACCCTGGCCCCACTAGTATGATCTCATCATAATCCTGGTAGTCAAGTACATATCCTAAGGGCTTTATCAACATGTAAAAGACAGAAAGTATAAATACCAGTTTACATGTTAAGATAAAGATAACCTGATAGCATACTATCATGTCGAGTAAGAAAGTCCTCTATATATATGTCCAAGTATCTACTATATCAATAATAATGGCCTCTAGGGCATACATATTCCTAACACATAGGATCCGCCACCGGATTACATATTATACCCATGTTTCTCGGGCTTGATTCTGGCATTGATTAGCGTCATGATCAGAGTGCGTTCACTCATGCTGGCGATCCGTTGTGTGAATAGCAGCTCTATTTCAGAGAAGGTTTTCACGGAGTCATTTGGAATCTCCGAGTACCATTTGAAAGCTGTTTCTGATAAGCTTCCGACGAATTGGCGAAGCAACAATTTACCGTCGCCTCCAGTATTTCCACACAGAGCTCTGAATTGTGCAACAAGCTGGTGGGGATTACTCATTCTTTTGTAAACGTAGAACTTCAGAATCGTATATCGTGGTGGGTACTTTATTTGGTCATACCAAGCCAGATATAGTCGTCCGGTTTTGACCAGTTGGTTGGCTGCTTCAATGGCCTAGTGAGCGTTAATTTGTTGAGCAATATAGTCATTTAGAGCCTCCTTGGAGATTGTTTCCTCATTAGCCATTGAAAAGGACGGGGGTGGATTGATGTTTCTCCTTTGTCATCTTCGATAAGCACCGGAGGATCTTCAGCCGGGGGTTCTGGTTGGATCATCATTCCAACCATATCCTGAAATAGAAGAACTATATGTTTGATGTTAGTAGCTTGCTCCGCAGCTTCTTTGTCTTTCTTCTCCAGCACTCGTCATAAGAACTCTGTATCGGTTTCTTACTCCTGGCGTTGTTTGGCTTCTTTGTCCGGGCTTTCTTTTGGCCCGGTGAGTGCTGCCATTTTGGTCAGCATCTCTTAGAGTTTTTGTTGTTGCTCCTAAGCTTTTGTGAGAGACAGAGTATGCGGCCTATGACTCACCGAAGCATGGCTTTCCTCTTTTCCATTAGCCATGTAGACTGTATGAATCGTTATGTCCCCAGACCTGGGGCGTTTAGATCCTTCGCCTTTGGATTTTGCTGCTGGCGGTAGAATTTTCCCTATCCTTATTCTTTTATTAGAGGTTGGAAATGAAGGAGCCGTTATGACAGGCGCCTTTCTAGGAGAATTCCCCCGTTGTATGGCAGAGGTATGGTCTTTTTCTTATCGGCTATTAGATTTCTTAGGTCGACGAGAGTAACTTTCATCAAGCATGGAGTTTAAGACGTTTCTCCAGACTCTATATATCTGCGAGGAAAGCCGTTGGTGAGGCTGCTCCGGCTACTTTTGTACTGGGTTTCTACCTGCAGAGGTGATTTTTTTAGTACCGCCGTCGGGGAGTTCTTACGCACCCTCCTAAATGGGTCAAAACTGTTCCCAGTTAGAACAGCAACATCGATATCCATCACAAGAGCTGGTGGAATGAGCCCAAAGGGGGATTTGCCCCCACCTCGTCTCACTCGGCGCCAGTGGCGACGTCGAGCATGCCGTGCAGTGGGAATTGCCTTAGTTTTGGAAGCGTCTTCATCGTGCCCTGGCGTTGCTGAGGAGCTTTGCTTGGCATTAGCCTGTTGAAGACCGATATCCTTGTTGGAGCTGGAGCGGAGTTGGCCAATCTGTCGAAGAATAACAGCCTTGGAGATGAAGCACTTTTGCTGGATTTACAGGTAGCATGAGCAAGGAAGGATAGCCGTTTTGGGGTAGCTCCCTTCGATATTATAGGCTTCTTTATGGACCCATTCGAGTTCTTCTCCTTCCTATTGAAGACTGGGACTCTAGAGTTGGACATCTTGCTGATAGGAGCCGTCATGGTCGCCAGCCGATCAAAGATCGACCTTCGGGGAGCTTCTTCTTATAGCGTTAAAGCGCCAAAGCTCGCAGGTGGGAGCATGGTCCCGAAAAATAGTCTGGTAGTGGCCTGTGTGACCTTCCCTACCGGCATTAAGAAAATGGAGGCCGTGTTAGGCCCGTATGTCACTCCTCCAGCTAGGGTGGAGAAGGAGTTGTTGTTGCAGGCAGTGCAGTGAAATGCCATTGATTCTGCATAGAAACGAAGCATCAAGCTTTAGTACCTCGAATCCAAGGGCAATCATGAATATAACAAACCATGATTTTTTTGCGAAAGATGATACACGAAGTGTGGGGTAGAAAGAGAAAGAGATCCCACCAGGCGTACCAAAATATGTTTATCGCCGAAGTCTGAACTGAGATGTTGAGACGTCTAACCTGAATTTGAGGGCAGATACTATTTAGACATATCCATCCACCTCTTCGAAGATACCAAGTTGATTTATGGCACCATATATCGGAGGTTTAGATAGATACGACCGATATAGTAGATTTTATCAGATTCCCCTTCATTTATGAGGAATTTTTTATTGTGGGGACGTTCTTCCCTGTAAGTGCAAGCCCATGTAGTTAATTACAATATAACGTTGCGATAACAACTTTCTCCTGCTCCGGTAGGTCACTTCGTGTCGTGTTGTATTTTATTTATTTTGATTGCCCATGGATTGTATACGGAGACTGGTTTATGTCGTCGCCCGTAGGGCGAAGATTATTCCAAATCCGTATATTTTAGATTTGGGGTTTGAACCTAGGTTGTATGTTTCATCGGTTCAAATAATATTTTATTTTATTTAAGGACCATTAACCTGATTTTACATATGAGCATTTGGGCTCAATTTATTTTAACTAAGAATACATTAGTCTTGTATGATACTAAGATCAACTTAGAAATATATTTAAGGATTATTAAATTTTGTTAAGATCTATAAACATAGCATATGGGCTTAGCTGCAAGGAAATTTTAGAGACTTAGCCAATTTTGGGCTCAGTCCTGGGCTTTTCCCTCATTCGGCAATGCTAAGCACTTAGTCTTTTGACTATATATATAGTGCTAAGCACTTTTTTCCAGCGCTCACGTGTTTTTCGCATGAGGCACTGAGTTTCTTGACACTCACGTGTGTTTCACGTGAGGCACTGAGTTTCTTAATGCTCACGTGTATTTTACGTAAGGCGCTGCAATAGTGCTAAGCACTAATATGTTTTGCCTTCTGGCGCACATGTGCTATGCACGCCGGCGCTTAGTTTTCTTTTTGGGCGCTAACGTGTGAAACACGTGAGGCGGTGAGTTTTCTTAAGTGTTAGGTGCTCACGTGTGTTTCACGTTAGATACTGAGTCTTTAAGAGATCTACCCTTTGTTTATCTTTTGAAAAGAAATTAAACTTCTATTAATGCCATTTTGGCCATTAATGATCATTGAGATAATAGTTTTGAAGATCTGGGGATCAGGTTTCCTTTTGAGAACTGTCACGCCCCGCTTCCCAGTGTACGGGCAGAGGACGCGATGAGACCGCTACGTATTTACTCTGAAGTAAATACACTAAGCGTATCTAAGCAATAAAAATATAAATGCACAAGAGACAAGATATAATAAAACAACAACTTTATTTATTCACATTCTTTTGTACAATGCATGGAAAGTAAATACATCTGATGAAAGCAATGTCTAAACAGTGGTATAACAGAAAAGGAAATACTGAAGTGAGAAGTGTACAATGTGGCTAAAGCTCTGAATTGTATGCAAGCTGGTCCAAATCCTCGTTGGTAGGCTCGATCTCCTGAGTGTCCAGATCACCTGACAACATTCCAAAGAAGAAAGAAAAGGAATGTCGTCAGCGAACAATCGCTCGATAAGTCCTAAAGATAAGGGAGAAGTAGAAAAGAAAGAAAGAGAGAGAGTGTAGCTTTTAAAGTTGTGTTATATTGTTATACTATTGTATTTAGTGTTAAAGCTGTTGTTATCGTAAGTTCAAGGGTGAATGTCAACCAATCTCAAGAGTGTTCTCGAACCCAACAGGCTGTAATCCAGGGGTAGGGAACCACGGGCCCGAATCAAATGTATGTAACGGGACTTCGACCGTCGTCGAAGTATTCCAAACTCTACAGGCTGTAATCCAGGAGCATGGAAATGCGGGCCCTCATGATAGCTTGCTTGTGTTAGTAGACATGGATTCATGATCTAGGGGAACTCTTGAGATTCTGTTGGATTCACGAATGAACTACCCCAATACCCCATGTATTTATTGTATTGATAGTAATGATTGTACTGATGGTATTGTATTATATTGTATTATCTTGAAAATTGAATTGTATAGATGACTTGCTGAAACCATGATATCAGTAAATGGATGTAGCTGGAGAATCATGTAAATGGAAGTATATCCATGGTTCGGTTCAGTCAAGTTGTATAGATTGATAGATTGAATATATAGATTCATGTATTCATGTTGAATTGTAATATTATAAATTGTACTTGAATCATATTCAAGTCAGATTATTAAGAAGAGACTCGGTCTGAGTACGAACAATTAGAAAAGAAATTGAAGTCCTGATTGTTTTGATATTATCGGTAACCGCTGCACATGGGCGACAGGATTTATGTCTTTTTCAAAGACATTACCGTGTTGATAACACCATTTTTAAGTTGTCTGCCTTAAATAGGCAAGCACCCACTTCTCCGGCTACCTGAGGCTCAAGAGATTGGTCCCGCTTAAACATATATTTACTAGGGTCCTTAGGGTAATTTATAGAACTTGAGGGGGTTTTATGTAAAAATACTTTTGTATAATTTTCAAAATACACCCCAAATGTTTATTTATCGACTTTAGGGTTGTAATAAATGTATATTTTATATTTATGACATTTCTAATGAGAATAACCTATTTTTCATAATACATGGTATTTAATTGTAATATTGAACTTATATGATTTCACGGTATTTTAATGTAAAGTGATCCTTGGAATATTTAAAAAAATTAGAATATTTATATTATCACAAAATAGATATTTTTATGATATATATATATATATATATGTATGTATATTTATATAAAAATAATTTTACTATATTATATTTCTAGAAATCTCATTTTCTTAAGATTTTTGAATTTTAAGCCTCTCGAGACCGTATGCTCCTTACAGAGGTCTGCATCTCGCATTACTAAACCGAGGGATATGCGATAATCCGCACCATCCCAGTCGGGTTCTCCAAAATGGGTTGTAGCGGTGCTTTGCAAAGATTTATAAAAAATACGAATTCTTATAGAAAACGGTTTTAATAGTTATTGGTATTTATATGTAAAGTTTCGTTTTCACGTATTCTATATTCCCGAAAGATATTGTGCTGTGTTGCATATGAGTGTTGTGAGGAGGTAGGTCAATACCTCGTGATCTACTTAAAGGTACAGCAAGTTTGTGATGTTAAAATGTCGAAATGAAACTATATGATATTTTAGTGAAAAAGTACGGTAAAAGTTACAAAATGAATTAGATTGTCGTGAAACTTGATCAACATGTTTATTAATGTTTAATAGTCAACATGTAAGAGTTTTGTGTGAATGTATTTAAGAAAATGTTGGATTTTTAGAAAGAACCGAATCGGAAATCGGTTTAACACCGATTCTGTCGGGTTTTGAAATTTAGTATTTTTAGAACAAGATTAGAGAAGAGGGAGGGGGACTTATGGGTTTATAGATTAGAAGAGAGGAAGAAGGAACGGATGTAGCTTCCGGTGCGTCGTTTCGTCGCCGGGAGCTCCTAGGGTTGCCGTCGGAATTTCGCCGAAGCTTTCGCCTTTTGCTACCTCAAAAGTACACTAAAAGTCTAGGGATTTCTTGAGAGTTTTGATCAAAATTTTGTAGTGAGGGGGGTGTGTTTAGGGGTTGTATTTATAGGGTAAGGCTAGAGTTTAGGGTAGGTGAAAGGTTGAATTGAAATTTATAATAAAAATTGTATTAAAATAGGTTTTAATTGTGATTTAAGTGGCTCTGGAACCGATCTACAGAATTAAAGTTTGCAGGGGTACTGGGAAGATGAAGGGGCAACATTTTCATGTTTATGACCCGGCGGTCCGGCAGAGTCCGGCCGGCGGCGCCGACCGAGTTGGCCAAGTCGCTGGCCGACTCGGGCCGAGTCAAGGCCGGGGTCGCCGCCGTGGGTCCGTCGTCTCTTGGTCTTCACTGTGGTGTAGTTTGTTTTATTTGTGTAGTGGGGGTTTTACGAGTTACGCACGTGTAAACCCTTGGTAATCTAAAAATTCAAAATAAAACAATATTAATAATAATGTAAGTATGGGATTTGAACTCTGGTGGCTTGGTTCAGCAGTGCAAGGTATTGCCAATGAACTACAAGCTCTTTCTTGTAATTAATTAGCAAAACAAATATTTATGGTACTCACAGAAAATGCAAATACCCCAAGTATACATTAATTTTTAAACAAATTTTTATACACTAAAATTGGAGTTGTTACAGTCTACCCTCCTTATAAAAATTTCGTCCTCGAAATTTATAAAAGGAAGGTGTAACAGATTCAAGAAAAGTTTGGTGACTAAAGTACTGATAGTGTATGAAAAATAACAAAGTGAAACAATGGTTTGAAAATGTTGAAGAGACTTACCAGGGTTATCCTAGCCAACCGTCTCAGCTTCTACGGCCGCCAAATTGTAAGCCTGGTGTCTCGGCACGTTACTTCGTGCATGCTGGTACATTGTTGGATGTCGAAGTAAAGGTGGTCCATGTTGAGGTGGTGCAGGAAGAGTTAACCGAGTAGGTGGAGCTTGGATAGCTGGTCTAGCTGCGGAATTAGGATTAGTTCGGTTGTATGGGAAAGTTCCAATGGTATGTGAGGATGATCCACATATCAGGCAAAGACCATTTGCTCGTCTGCAATCTTCCATCAGATGTATAGCTCTCTTGCAGTAGGTACAAAAGGCTGGGCTGGGCCCGTTGATTGGTACTCCCGGTCTCCTTGGTACAAATGGAGGTCCTAATACAGCTTCTCCTGCCATCTGGTTTGCATGGCGCTTCACTCCGGCAGATTGAGGTCTGCCCTTCTTCTTCACCACTGCCTCATATCTTCGGAAAGCTTTCAAAGCAATATCATGGGTTGGGAAATCCCCTATAGCTAATGCATCTTGGATTTCCGGGTCCAACCCTTGCTGAAATCTTCTAGCTCTGATCTCAGCAGTCGGTATGAGATGGGCCGCAAACATGTTACGGTCTTATGATAGTTGTGTAGTATATGATATAAAATCGAACATTGAGACATATTTTACCGACTGAGCATGGTGAACTCAGCGTCATACCCATCTACTGACTTGGTCTACATCGAACCTTGATGCAGATGGATGAACTACTGTTCCATGTCGAACCCGGCAGTCTCAGAGAAGTACTTTGCGTCGAACATGTCTCGAAAAGTCTTCTATTCGATAGGTTGGTCAAGATGGCTTTCTTCCATCTTCCACCAGACCCGTGCATTGTCCGTGAGCTGTAATTTTGCAACTCGGACCCAAGCTATCTCTGGCACTTGTGCTGCTGACAGATCATCTTCGATACTCTGAGCCCATTCCTCAGCTTCCAGTGGGCTCCCCTTTCCTGAGAACTGTTTGGGATGCAAAGCTCTGAATTGCTTCACCCCAGGTGCTTCTGCCTCTGGACGGTTCATTAAAAGTGCAGTCTGCTGCTGTCCAACCAGGAGGCTGCGGATCGTCTCAAGCAGAACCGTCTGCTCGTTGATCAGAGCAGGGACGGCAAGTGTAATTTGTAGTGATGGTGGAGTGTTGTTGACATTTGTGCTGGTGTTGTTTGGAGAATTCATATGCTTGAAAGAAAAATTTAGGTTAGGACATATTCAAAGTATATGATTCAAAGGATATGAAATGATAATATTCAAGGAGTATGGATTGTAAAAAATGTTTTTAGTTGCTGGTTCTTGTGTTATATTGCTTAGGTTGTTCACGCAGAACATAACTGCATGGTAGGGTTTCATACAGTTCTGACCTGCATGGGCCGCCAACAAAACCTGTCACGCCCCGCTTCCCAGTGTACGGGCACAGGATGCGACGAGGCCGCTACGTATTTACTCTAAAGTAAATACGCTAAGCATATCTAAGCAATAAAAATATAAATGCACAAGAGACAAGATATAATACAACAGCAACTTTATTTATTCACATTCTTTTGTACAATGCATGGAAAGTAAGTACATCTGACGAAAGAAATGCTTAAATAGTGGCATAACAGAGAAGGAAATACTGAAATGAAAAGTGTACAATGTGGCTACAGCTCTAGATCGTATGCAAGCTGGTCCAAATCCTCGCCGGTAAGCTCGATCTCCTGAGTGTCCAGATCACCTGACAACATTCCAAAGAAGAAAGAAAAGGAATGTCGTCAGCGAACAATCGCTCGGTAAGTCCCAAAGATAAGGGAGAAGTAGAAAAGAAAGAAAGAGAGAGAGTGTAGCTTTTAAAGTTGTATTATATTGTTATACTGTTGTATTTAATGTTAAAGCTGTTGTTATCGTAAGTTCAAGGGTGAATGTCAACCAATCTCAAAAGTGTTCTCGAACCCTGTTCATATCAGATTTTTGCATTTTCATACCGCCTAATTTTTATCACATTGCATATCGGTAGATACTCTTGAGCCGTGTTTGCTAGTCAATTGCAGGATACAGGTTCTCGGTTCTAAAAACGGTGAAATTCATGGAAAACACGACAAAATCCGGGTTCCTGCCAACCACTGAGAAAACACGGTCTCCGCTCTTCATCCGTATGTTGCCAGATACCAGTTTAGGAAGACAAAATGGCAAATCAATGTCGTTTTCATGCACAAGGCTCAATGGCAGCACAAGATCCAAGAAATCTACGCGGAGCTCAAGGAAATTATGACAAAAACATCCACATCAAAACACCTTTTGGCTCAACAGAAATTCTGGAAAAATCACGAAGCAAATCTGAGAAAAGTCATATTCCAGAATAAAGGACATGAAAGAACAGGGAAGCCCAAAAAAGAAGAGAGCCCGACTCCTCCAAAGGGCCGCGGAACCGCGGCCAATAGGGGGTCTAGGCCGCGGATCCGCGGCCATATAGGCGCGGCAGTTGACCATTTTTTAGGGGTATTTTTGTCTTTTCATATAGTGGCAGATTGTTGCCCTAGATTTTCAGTTTTCAGCCTATAAATAGCCCAGAACTTTGTGAAGGGAGGGGGTCCATAATCTTGTATTTTCTTTTATAGGTTTAGTTGTCTTCTTCTTCCTCTTCTCATCTCTTCTCCATTAAAACTTGTAATGAGCTTGGTGAGTGAAGAATGGTGAATAAAGAAGTTCATTTTATTATCATGCTTGTCTTGTTCTTTCTATAATTGTTGTAATTTTCATTTGTTAACTAGTTGTTGTTATTTCTTGTTGTTTCTTTCTTCTCTCTTTTTCTTTATCCTTAACACAACCATGATGCTTACGCTTGATCCTTGCCGAGGTGAGGTCGCAAATAGCTAGTTGTTATCTTCTAATCTCTTTCTTTCTATCTTCCTCTTTTTTTTTGTTTTATTTTTCCGTATCATGATGTGTGAGTAGTTTCATACTTGTTAGGGTAGGATAAGGGAAGTTTGAGAGAAGAAAATCTCTCTCACTCTTTTCTTGCCCAACAGCTTAATTCGACTCCCGTTAATTGAACCACAATCCGCTCCTTACGGCACCCTATCATACATGATAGCGGTGATTCCGTAATGAGACCGGTTGTGGTTGAATTAACCGGAGGTTATGGCTAAGAGCCAAGAACGGACGGACAAGCACCAAAAGGAAGAACTTATGCGTTGGAAAGCCTAGCTTATACTCGCAAAGTCCTTCCTAGTCGTGCTAATCCCCGTTGTTGCCGATTACCGTAACACCGATATTAAGAGGGGCAACGAAAGATGTGGAGACTCCTAACTCAAACTAACCTAATCCTAACCCTAACAAGCTCTCTTTACATATCATTTTACCACTTAATTAATCACAACAAAATCTATAAAACTGGACTTAACTCATTAACGCACATAGAAAAAGATTCCCATCTCCCTGCGGACGACCCGTACTCAACCGGCTAGCTACAAGCGAAACCGTCTTGATTGCGGTATTTAACTAAAACTTGAACACGCAGAATCTCTAACAATCAAATGGCGCCGTTGCCGGGGAGACGGTAGTTTATTTCCTTGTGTAATTTCGGGTTAACTTGTGAATATAACCGAAAAACAAAACAAAAAAAAATATACTTTGTAAAAAAATCATCTTGTTATTTTTTATTAGCTTTTATGCAAGTGTGCAGGAAAACACGAAGTTCAAGATCAGCGCCAAAGATGTCGGATAATACGGAGTTCAAGTTCAGTGCCAAAGACGTGGGAAGATAGACCCACATTTCGCGGCTACACCGCGACGGATCAAAACGAAGCAAACGGTCTACTGTAAAAATCTGGAGCAGATACAGTAAGCAATTCAAAATTCAGCACATCTAGACAAGCAGAGGACACCCAACAGAGCATAACCCAGAAAAATGAAGGCCCAAGCCCATCATTTTGCCGCGGAACCGCGGCATAAGCAAGCTTAGGCCGCGGATCCACGGCCGTTTGGTGGCTTCAGGCTCCCAAAATCTCTTGGTAAGTCTCTCTTCTTCTCCCCACTCCTCTGGACTCCAATAAACTGTGTTTTCTGCAGCCTTCTTTGCGCAAATTCTCTTCCCCCTTCCAATAAACTGTTCTTGTGCAGGATTCTTTACGCCGCGCTAAAAATAAAAATTGTTTGTAGTTGATTTGTTACCGCTTTGCATTCTTTAATACGGACTTAAGGGGCTTGAAACCAATCCAGATTGGGTGGGGATTTCATCACCCTTCCCAGGACCCCAAAAATCACAAAAGCATATGCATTGTCCATTGTAAATTAAAAAATACTAGACTTCAGCCCTAAGGACTTCGCGCTCATTAGGAGAAGATAAACCGTGTTTAGAACCTCGCTTAACGGTATATTGTTTACGGGGTGTCTAGGAAAGTGTTAAAGGCGCAACCGCCGAAAGAGAAAGGGTTATTTAATTAAGGAACTTCGCGAAAGCGTTGGAAAACCTCCCCTTATCTCTGCACTTACCTGGCCTCATGATCAGTGTATCTTAAGCCCGTTTCTCGACACTGTTTAACTTCGACAATCAAGTTCAGGAGCAGGTCTAGTAGACCTAGGTTACCCTAGATCTAGGTGTGATTGTGCATATCTTGTTTGTGATTACTTAAGCCGTATATCCGTACATATTTCTGTAAATCTCTTTCTAAAAACAAAACAAAAAAAGAAAAAATCAAAAACTTTTATAAAAACTTGCCCTTTGTCGCCAAATCCATTTTTCACCCCCACCCATCACCTTTCTCCATTGACGTTTTCTTACCCTCACCTTCTCCGCTTTGACTATACTAAACTCGTTTAGTGTATGTCCGCTTGGACTCGGGACACTAGCGCCCGTCTAGTCCGCGTTACGTTAGTCGCTACCGACTACGCGATCGACTCAGACGTCGATACTCCGTCCACTCCTCTTTCACCCCTTCCTTTGCCGGCCAACTCCGACGTTGACCGGAATTCTGTTCATACATCTTCACCTTCACCTTCACCAACCTCTTCTTCCGCGATGTCAGGATTTAATCCGAACATCTCTTTGACTATCCCTGGATTGGCTCCACCTCCTACGGAGACCAATATTCCACCACCACCGCCTGTTGTAGCGCCGCAGCGAATCGCGCTCCAGGATCGTTTCTATCCCACCCGTTCTGCACTTCCCACCTGCCTTTCTCTTCCACCGGCCAATGGGGATAATTTTGAAATTAAGCCCCACTTCATCAACATGCTTCCACGATTTCATGGGCTTGAATCTGAAGATGCCTATATCTTCATCAATAAATTTCAAAACGTCTGTGCCATGATGAAAACCACCCAGCTATCGGACGATGCTATACGTCTACGGGTCATTCCGTTCACTTTATGCGATCTTGCTGAAAAATGGCTGTATAGCACCGCTTCCCACTCAATCACCAGCTGGGACGAGTTTGTTAAAGCGTTTCTAAAAAAATTCTATCCGAATCATAAAACCGCAAGGATTCGAAATGAAATCAACCAATTCTCTCAGCTTCCTTCTGAACCCTTCTGGAAGTGCTTTGACCGGTACAAAGACCTTCTTGTTCAGTGTCCTCACCACGGTATAGAGAAATGGCAACTTTGCCAAACCTTATACGAGGGCCTGAACCCAGCAACAAAGCAGTTGTTGGAAACCATCTGTCAGAGCCACTTCCTATCGAAATCTGACGAGGAAGCGTGGCAGTTCTTTGACGACCTTGCGGAGCAAACGCTACAATGGGAGAGCACCAGACCGACTTCTTCTTCTTCTACCCCACTTCTACCGGTCAGTCTAGGGTAGGAATTCACCAACTTGATGTCTCTATTGCGATGAAAGCTGAAATGGCTGCGATAACAAGAAAGCTTGAAGCGATAGAAAGAAAATTTTCTGCTCCTGCTCCTGCCCCTGTTCTCCCCCTTCGTACCATCTGCGCTTGTTGTTCCGATCCTTCTCACTTGACCGAAGAGTGTCCTTACAATCCACCCTCGCAAGGACAGGATCAGGTTAATGCTGCATTCCAGCAAAGAACGAGGAATGATCCATACTCTTCCACCTACAACCCCGGTTGGAGGAACCACCCCAATTTCTCCTGAAATCAGAATCAGAATCAATTCCAAGGCAACAATTTCCAAAGGGCCCCTCCACCGCAACAACAAGCGCAACAACAAACTCAACATCAATATCAGCAGCCCTTCCAACCCCAACCTTTCCAAAATCAGACGAACAACTTTGCACCCAACAATTCTTTTCCACCAAACAACTTTGTTCCGTCAAACAACGATAAGGTTTCCTCGCTCGAACGAAGTCTGGAGGCGTTCGTTAAACAATCGACCCAATCCACTGCCAACATCCAGTCTTCCATTCAGTCCTTAGTGCAACACACTGCCGCACACGGGCAAAGCATCAAGACTATCGAGGCCCAGATTGCACAGCTGAATGCGGCCTTAAGCGAGCGAGAGAAGGGGAAGCTCCCGTCCCAGCCACTCCCAAATCCCGGTCACCCACATAATGCACATGTTGCTCTTGAACAACAGAACCATAATGTGAGTGCCGTGACCACACTGAGATCGGGAAGGATGCTGCAAAACAACATTGGCAAACGGATCAACGATGACACCCCGGCCGCTGCTTCTTCTTCTTCTTCTTCTTCGTCTTCTGAGCCTATTCTCCGTTCTTCACAAGGCCCACCTTCCTCTTCTTCTGCTCCGAATGGACCCACTTCTCACTCCACGAAAACACCTATTCTGGGATCCGTTCCGACTCCACAATCTCCTCCTCCAGCATTAGACTCAACCAATTTTCAAAATGTTCCATTTCCAAACCGGTTGAGGTCTAACAAACAAAATCCACAAATGGAGAAGATTCTGGAGTTATTCAAGCAAGTTAACATTAACATTCCTCTTTTAGATACTGTCCAACAAGTCCCGTCTTACGCGAAAATCTTAAAGGACTTGTGCATGAAAAAGAGGAAGTCTCAGGTACCCAAGAAAGTTTTCTTGGCTAGTGCTGTGAGTGATGCCCTTACCCAATCTTTACCACAAAAACGGAAGGACCCTGGCTGTCCTACGATTTCTATTACTATTGGGGATAAGAACATCAACCGCGCACTATTAGATCTTGGTGGCAGTGTTAACCTGCTTCCATATTCAGTATACGAGCAATTAGGCGTCGGAGAGCTGAAACCCACGTACTGCACTCTCCAAATGGCCGACCGATCGATCACCCATCCTAGGGGTGAGCTAGAGGATGTGTTAATAAAAGTCGGGGACTTCATATTCCCCGTTGACTTCATTGTATTAGATACACAGCCTGTAGCTAACCCCCGGAATCAAATTCCGGTGATACTCGGTCGCCCATTTCTCGCAACCTCAAATGCTGTGATCAATTGTCGCAATGGTTCGATGAACCTCTCTTTTGGAAATATGACGATTGAACTCAACATTTTTAGGTTGGGGAATCAGGCCGCCAAACCTAATGCTCATATACTGGACGTCTGCTCGATCCAGGAGATCACCCCAGAAGAGTGTGAATTCGAGGAGTTTCTGTTTGATCACGATAATCTTGACGCCACTAGTGCGTTTCTCTTCGAACCTACTGCTGCTTCTGCACCCGACAACGACTACGAGTGTTTCACGTTCTCGAACGATCTTAGCTGCGTACAACCCGAGTTTGAATCCTTCGACTTTCCGGATGAGTTACCTGAACCATCCAACTCGGTTGCCTACACTCGTTTTGAACCTTTGCTGGAGTCCTTTGAGTTCGAGACCTTTGCACCAATCTTGCCTTCCATCGTTTCACCTCCAACGCTCGAACTCAAGCCTTTTCCGTCTCACCTTAAGTACGCTTACTTAGGTGAGAACGAGACCCTCCCTGTCATCATCTCGGCTTCTCTAGCTCCCGAGCAAGAGAAAGCCCTTCTCGCGGTCTTGCACAGCAACAGGCAAGCTTTTGGCTGGTCCATGGTGGACATCAAGGGGATTAGTCCCCTGATCGTTGAGCATCACATTCATCTGATGGATGATGCCAAACCAGCCCGGGATCCACAAAGACGTCTCAATCCAGTCATGAAAGAGGCTGTGAAGAAGGAGATCGTAAAATTTCTAGATAGTGGTATCATTTACCCTATCTCTGATAGCCAGGGGGTTAGCCCCATCCATGTTGTCCCCAAGAAGTCGGGCATCACGGTCATAACCAACGAGGCGAACGAGTTAATCCCTACTCGCACCCAAACTGGGTGGCGAGTGTGCATTGATTACAGAAAACTCAACGCCGCAACGCGGAAAGACCACTTTCCGCTACCTTTCATTGACCAAATGCTTGAACGATTGGCCGGACACGAGTACTACTGCTTTCTTGATGGCTACTCCGGCTATAATCAAATTCCCATCGCCGAAAAAGACCAGGACAAGACCACATTCACTTGTCCTTTCGGCACGTTTGCATATCGTCGCATGCCCTTTGGGTTATGCAATGCGCCCGCTACCTTCCAGCGGTGTATGATGGGTATCTTCTCAGACATGGTGGAAAAATTTCTGGAGATTTTCATGGATGATTTCTCCATTTTCGGCGATTCCTTCAACGAGTGTTTGCTGCATCTTGACGCTGTCCTTACCCGATGTAAGGACAAGAATCTCACTTTGAACTGGGAGAAATGCCACTTCATGGTGCGCGAAGGTATTGTCTTAGGACATATCATCTCGCAAAATGGCATAGAGGTTGACAAAGCAAAGATTGACGTCATTTCCAATCTGCCTCCTCCCCGATGCGTCAGAGATATCCGAGCCTTCCTTGGCCATGCCGGTTTCTATAGACGGTTCATCAAGGACTTTAGCAAGATTGCTAGGCCCTTGACTCTTTTGCTGGCCAAGGACACGCCATTCGACTTCAACTCGAGCTGTGTGACTGCATTCGAGTCATTGAAACGCTCACTCACTTCTACTCCCGTTCTTTCTTCACCTGACTGGACGCACCCATTCGAGATTATGTGCGATGCATCCGACTTTGCCATTGGTGTTGTCCTTAGACAACACATCAACAGGATGCCGCACGTAATCTATTATGCGAGCCGAACACTGAACGACGCCCAACTCAATTATACAACAACTGAGAAGGAATTCTTAGCTGTTGTATTTGCTTTAGAAAAGTTCAGGCCCTACCTCATCGGCTCTCCAGTCATTGTCTACACAGACCATTCAGCTCTGCGCCATCTTTTTGCGAAGAAAGATGCAAAATCTCGGTTAATACGTTGGATCCTCTTGCTTCAAGAGTTTGACCTTGTCATTAAGGACAAACGAGGATGTGAAAACGTAGTTGCCGACCATCTCTCACGACTTCCTTCTTCGCCTTCGCTTCCAATTCCGATCAACGACGTTTTCCCGGATGAACAGCTCTTGACAGTATCGTGCGAACCCTGGTTCGCAGATATTGTGAACTATTTGGCCACGGGATTACTACCGACCGAATGGTCAAGTCAGGACAGACTTCGCTTCTTATCCCAAGTAAAACACTTTTACTGGGACGAACCCTACTTGTTCAAGTACTGTCCCGACCAGATTATTCGTCGGTGTGTCCCTGACGAGGAATTCAAGAGTGTGCTGTCATTTTGCCACGATCAAGCATGTGGCGGGCATTTTGGCCCCAGAAAGACAGCTGAGAAGATCTTGCAATGTGGTTTCTACTGTCCACAACTCTTCAAAGACGCTCACGACTATTGCAAGACTTGCTCCCGGTGCCAACACATGGGCCGGATATCCCGGAGGAACGAGATGCCGCTCCAACCGATCTTGGTTATGGAGATTTTCGATGTTTGGGGGATAGATTTCATGGGGCCGTTTCCCAGCTCTTTCGGGAACTTGTACATCCTTCTAGCTATTGATTACGTCTCTAAATGGGTCGAGGCTGTGCCCAGCCGGACTAACGACAACAAGGTTGTCGTTAGGTTCCTTAAAGAAAACATTTTCTCCCGGTTTGGGCACCCCCGAGCGATCATTAGCGACAATGGAAGTCATTTCTGCAATAAAACTTTCGAGGCCTTGATGCGGAAATACTCCATTAATCATAAGCTCTCTACGCCCTACCACCCCCAAACCTGCGGGCAGGCCGAAGTTTCAAATCGGCAAATCAAGCAGATACTGGAGAAGACGGTTTCCAAGAACCGTAAGGATTGGTCGCTGAAACTCACTGATGCCCTTTGGGCCTTTCGAACCGCTTATAAGACCGACCTTGGCATGTATCCCTATCGGCTTGTGTACAGAAAAGCCTGCCACCTACCTGTCGAAATAGAGCATCGCGCATTTTGGGCGATAAAGGAGCTGAATCTGTCTCTCGATGATGCGGGCAGCCATCGGAAGCTGCAGTTGAACGAACTAAGCGAGCTTAGGGAAGAGGCTTACGATAACGCGGTTGTCGTTAAGAATCGAACGAAGGTGTTTCACGATAAACACCTTTTGCGCAAAACCTTCGTACCTGGTCAGCAGGTACTGCTTTACGACACCCGACTTCACTTCCATCCAGGAAAGCTCAGATCTCGCTGGAAAGGGCCGTATTTTGTGCGGAATGTGTATCCGCAGGGCGCTGTGGATTTGGAAAATCTAAAGGACGGTTCATTTTTTAAAGTGAACGGACACCGATGCAAACCGTACCTTAGCGCCGAACCAACAGAGGAGCTCCTGTTCCTACAGGAGCCGGTTTACTCTGCCTAATCTTCCTCTGCCTACCTCCAAACTTCGGTTATCCAGCCAAGAACAGTGGACACTGTTCCAAATAAGTTTGGGGGTATGTATAAACCATTTTGTATATATTTGTGTATATTCTTTTTCTTCTCTTTAAAAACCAAAACAAAAAAAAACAAAAAAAAATTTTGTGTATCGCTAACCGACAATTTTTGACCCTTCAAATGATCTCTTCATGCAATGACAGTGAGGACACTGTCCAGTTTAAGTTTAGGGGTACGCTCGGTACGCATTTCTTACCTTCGCATTCATATGTATATTTTGCATCTGCATATTAAAATCCATAAAATCCATAAAAATCTGAAAATTTTCTAAAAAATATAAAAACTTTTCTGTCAAGTTAGCTTGTGGAAGAACTCTGATTCAACATTTCGACGGTTTTTGTTTGAAAAAAAAATAGGAATAACTAAATCTTATGTTTAGATTTTGAAAACCTGAAAGATAACTCTCCTTTGAAGTTAACTATAGCTGATATACGTCTTTACATCATACTACACGTGTCGTGAGTTTTTGGGAATTAGATGACAAGTCTTTTATGTTTAAAAACTTTTAAACAGATAAATGATTTTCTGAGGATCAAATAGGTTTGTTCTGAAATAAGTAATGTCAAGAATAGTTTATGAAGTAAAGCGAATATGAAGGAATATTATTGATGCCGTAATTGGAACTAAGTCTGAAAAATAACCCATCTGAAACTTGATTGGAATGATTACACACCGAACCCACTAAACACGTCTTTTATCCAAAAAAAAATAATTGAACTGCCGGTTATGTCTCCGTTCGTATTAAATCATCTGATTTTCACGCCAAACTGTCTTTTGTTTTTGGACCTAGGTAACTTGAGTAATTAAGTCCGCTGGGGTGTTTCTACACCTAATGCCCTAAAACCAACTGGTTTGGGTGCATTGGCCCAAAGCTCGCTAAGAAGCCTAGAAAGTCCAGTTTAAAACAAAGTCAAGCAAGTGTTCTCTCCGAGTTAAAATTCCTAACGGTTCTTTGTGTGAGAATAATCTTGATAAAAGACAGGCTTTTATAAAAAAAATTAACGGAGATATGAACGTTCTATTCTATGATAAAGACTATTGCACATTCACAGAGGTGTGTATGAAATGAAAACAAGAAAAAGGTGGAGTGAAAAATACGACTTAGTTTCCTGTTAAGGAAGATAGAAATTCTGAAGTTGAAACCTTACTGGAAAACGAAACTTAAAAAATGCTTAACTCTTTATAAAACTTATGTGATCCTTTTAAAATTGTTATCTGGGCTTTATTATGCGACATGATGACTTTAATCGATCCTTCTGGAACTTAACGACACTATTTGCACTGCACGTAAAGACATAAAATCTGTAGCTAAATAAGAAGCGAGGTGTGAAAAATAAAGGTTCGATAGTCTAGACTTAGGATTATAGAATTGTTATTTTCTGAAACAAAACTTTAGGGTTTGAATCTTAGTTATTTTACAAAACCAACTTGACCGGATTTTGTGGGTAGTATCCGCTGAAAACCCTCAGGAGACAACACTCCTCCTACTAGGGATACCTAGAGGTTTAACGACTTGTTGCACATGCTCAGTGCAATCGCGTTCCCTGCGAAAGTGAGGTTAGGAAATTTTTTGTGAATAAATTGGCTTTGCTCGGGACGAGCAAATGATAAGTTTGGGGGTATTTGTTCATATCAGATTTTTGCATTTTCATACCGCCCAATTTTTATCACATTGCATATCGGTAGATACTCTTAAGCTGTGTTTGCTAGTCAATTGCAGGATACAGGTTCTCGGTTCTAAAAACGGTGAAATTCATGGAAAACACGACAAAATCCGGGTTCCTGCCAACCACTGAGAAAACACGGTCTCCGCTCTTCATCCGTATGTTGCCAGATACCAGTTTAGGAAGACAAAATGGCAAATCAATGTCGTTTTCATGCACAAGGCTCAATGGCAGCACAAGATCCAAGAAATCTACGCGGAGCTCGAGGAAATCATGACAAAAACATCCACATCAAAACACCTTTTGGCTCAACAGAAATTCTGGAAAAATCACGAAGCAAATCTGAGAAAAGTCATATTCCAGAATAAAGGACATGAAAGAACAGGGAAGCCCAAAAAAGAAGAGAGCCCAACTCCTCCAAAGGGCCGTGGAACCGCGGCCAATAGGGGGTCTAGGCCGCGGATCCGCGGCCATATAGGCGCGGCAGTTGACCATTTTTTAGGGGTATTTTTGTCTTTTCATATAGTGGCAGATTGTTGCCCTAGATTTTCAGTTTTCAGCCTATAAATAGCCCAGAACTTTGTGAAGGGAGGGGGTCCATAATCTTGTATTTTCTTTTGTAGGTTTAGTTGTCTTCTTCTTCCTCTTCTCATCTCTTCTCCATTAAAACTTGTAATGAGCTTGGTGAGTGAAGAATGGTGAATAAAGAAGTTCATTTTATTATCATGCTTGTCTTGTTCTTTCTATAATTGTTGTAATTTTCATTTGTTAACTAGTTGTTGTTATTTCTTGTTGTTTCTTTCTTCTCTCTTTTTCTTTATCCTTAACACAACCATGATGCTTACGCTTGATCCTTGCCGAGGTGAGGTCGCAAATAGCTAGTTGTTATCTTCTAATCTCTTTCTTTCTATCTTCCTCTTTTGTTTTGTTTTATTTTTCCGTTTCATGATGTGTGAGTAGTTTCATACTTGTTAGGGTAGGATAAGGGAAGTTTGAGAGAAGGAAATCTCTCTCACTCTTTCCTTGCCCAACAGCTTAATTCGACTCCCGTTAATTGAACCACAATCCGCTCCTTACGGCACCCTATCCTACATGATAGCGGTGATTCCGTAATGAGACCGGTTGTGGTTGAATTAACCGGAGGTTATGGCTAAGAGCCAAGAACGGACGGACAAGCACCAAAAGGAAGAACTTATGCGTTGGAAAGCCTAGCTTATACTCGCAAAGTCCTTCCTAGTCGTGCTAATCCCCGTTGTTGCCGATTACCGTAACACCGATATTAAGAGGGGCAACGAAAGATGTGGAGACTCCTAACTCAAACTAACATAATCCTAACCCTAACAAGCTCTCTTTACATATCATTTTACCACTTAATTAATCACAACAAAATCTAAAAAACTGGACTTAACTCGTTAACGCACATAGAAAAAGATTCCCATCTCCCTGCGGACGACCCGTACTCAACCGGCTAGCTACAAGCGAAACCGTCTTGATTGCGGTATTTAACTAAAATTTGAACACGCAGAATCTCTAACAATCAAACCCAACAGGCTGTAATCCAGGGATAGGGAACCACGGGCCCGAATCAAATGTTAGTAACGGGACTTCGACCGTCGTCGAACTATTCCAAACTCTACAAGCTGTAATCCAGGAGCATGGAAACACGAGCCTCATGATAGCTTTCTTGTGTTAGTAGACATGGATTCATGATCTAGGGGGACTCTTGAGATTCTGTTGGATTAACGAATGAACTACCCCAATACCCCGTGTATTTTTTGTATTGATAGTAATGAGTGTACTGATGGTATTGTATTGTATTATATTATCTTGAAAATTGAATTGATAGATGACTTTCCAAAACCATGATATCAGTAAATGAATGTAACTGGAGAATCATGCAAATGGATGTAACTGGAGAATCATGTAAATGGAAGTATATCCATGGTTCGTTTCAGTCAAGTTGTATAGATTGATGGATTGAATATATGGATTCATGTATTCATATTGAATTGTAATATTATAGATTGTACTTGAATTATATTCAAGTCAGATTATTAAGAAGAGACTCGGTCTGAGTCCGAACAATTAGAAAAGAAATTGAAGTCCTGATTGTTTTGATGTTATCGGTAACCGCTGCATATGGGCGGCAGGATTTGTGTCTTTTTCAAAGACATTACCATGTTGATAACACCTTTGTTAAGTTGCCTATCTTAAATAGACAAGCACCCACTTCTCTGGCTCCGTGAGGCTCAAGAGATTGGTCCCGCTTAAACCTATATTTACTAGGGTCCTTAGGGTAATTTATAGAACTTGAGGGGGTTTTATGTAAAAATACTTTTGTATAATTTTCAAAATACACCCCAAGTGTTTATTTATCATCTTTAGAGTTTTAATAAATGTAGATTTTATATTTGTGATATTTCTAGTGAGAATAACATATTTTTCATAATACATGGTATTTAATTGTAATATTGAACTTGTATGAATTTCATGGTATTTTAATGTAAAGTGATCCTTGGAATATTTTTAAAAAATTGGAATATTTATATTATCATAAATTAGATATTTTTATGATACATATATATATATATATATAATTTTACTATATATTATATTTCTAGAAATCTCATTTTCTTAAGATTTTCGTATTTTAAATCTCTCGAGACCGTATGCTCTTTGCGGAGGTCTGCATCTCGCACTACTAAGCCCAGGGATGTGCGATAATCCGCACCATCCCAGTCGGGTTCCCCAAAATGGGTTGTAGCGGCGCTTTGCAAAGATTTATAAAAAATACGAATTCTTATAGAAAACGGTTTTAATAGTTATTGGTATTTATATGTAAAGTTTCGTTTTCCCGTATTCTATGTTCCCGAAAAGTATTGTGCTATATTGCATATGAGTGTTGTGAGAAGATAGGTCATTACCTCATGATCTACTTAAAGGTATAGCAAGTTTGTAATGTTTAAATATCGAAATGAAACTATATGGTATTTTAGTGAAAAAGTATGGTAAAAGCTACAAAATGAATTAGATTGTAGTTAAACTTGATCAACATGTTTATTAATGTTTAATGGTCAATATGTAAGATTTTTGTGTGAATGTATTTAAGAAAATGTTGGATTTTTAGAAAGAACCGAATCGAAAATCGGTTTAACACCAATTCCGTCGGGTTTTGAAATTTCGTATTTTTAGAACAAGAGCAGAGAAGAGGGAGGGGGACTTACGGGTTTAGAGATTAGAAGAGAGGAAGAGGGAACGGACGTAGCTTCCGGTGCGTCGTTTCATCGTCGGGAGCTCCTAGGGTTGTCGTCAGAATTTCGCCGAAGCTTTCGCCTTTTGCTACCTCAAAAGTACACTAAGAGTCTAGGGATTTCTTAAGAGTTTTGATCACAATTTTGGAGTGAGGGGGGTGTGTTTAGGGGTTGTATTTATAGTGTAAGGCTAGGGTTTAGGGTAGGTGAAAAGTTGAATTGAAATTTGTAATAAAAATTGTATTAAAATAGGGTTTATTTATGATTTAAGGGGCTCTGGAACCGATCTACAGAATTAAAGTGTGTAGGGATACTGGGAAGATGAAGGGGAAACTTTTTCATGTTTATGACCCGGCGGTCCGGCCGAGTCCGGCCGACGGCGCCGGCCTAGTCGGCGGAGTCGCCGGCAGACTCGGGCCGAGTCAAGGCCGGGGTCATCGCCGTGGGCCCGTCGTCTCTTAGTCTTCACTGTGGTGTAGTTTGTTTTATTTGTGTAGTAGGATTTTTACGAGTTATGCACGTGTAAACCCTTGGTATTCTAAAAATTCAAAATAAAACAATATTAAAAAATAATTTGGGGTATGGGATTTGAACTCTGGTGGCTTGGTTCAGCAGTGCAAGGTATTACCAATGAGCTACAAGCTCCTTCTTGTAATTAATTAGCAAAACAAATATTTATGGTACTCACAGAAAATGCAAATACCCCAAGTATACATTAATTTTTAAACAAATTTTTGTACACTATTATTGGAGTTGTTACAGTCTACTCTCCTTACAAAAATTTTGTTCTCGAAATTTGTAAAAGGAAATTGTAACAGATTCAAGGAAAGTTTGGTGACTGAAGTACTGATAGTGTATGAAAAATAACAAAGTGATACAATGGTTTGAAAAGGTTGAAGAGAATTACCAGGGTTATCTTGGCCAACCGTCTCAACATCTACGGCCGCCAAATTGTAAGCCTGGTGTCTCGGCACGTTTCTTCTTGCATGCTGGTACATCGCTGGTTGTCAAAGTAAAGGTGGTCCACATGGAGGTGGTGCAGGAAGAATTAACTGGGTAGGTGGAGCTTGTATAGCTGGTCTAGCTGCGGAATTAGGATTAGTTCGGTTGTGTGGGCAAGTTCCAATGGTATGTGAGGATGATCCACATATCAGGAAAAGACCATTTGCTCGTCTGCAATCTTCCATCAGATGTACAGCTCTTTTGCAGTAGGTACAAAAGGCTGGGCTGGGCCTGTTGATTGGCACTCCCGGTCTCCTTGGTACAAATGGTGGTCCTGATGCGGCTTCTCCTGCCATTTGGTTGGCAGGGCACTTCACTCCAGCAGATTGAGGTATGCCCTTCTTCTTCACCACTGCCTCATATCTTCGGGCAGCTTTCAAAGCCATATCATGGGTTGGGAAATCCCCTGTAGCTAATGCAGCTTGGATTTCCGGGTCCAACCCTTGCTGAAATCTTCTAGCTCTGATCTCAGCAGTCGGTATGAGATGAGCCGCAAACCTGTTAGGGTCTTGTGTTAGCTGTGTAGTATATGATATAAAATCGAACATTGAGACATATCTTATCAACTGAGCATGGTGAACTCAGAGTCATACTCATCTACTGACTTGGTCCATATCGAACCTTGATGCAGATGGATGAACTGCTGTTCCATGTCGAACCCGGCAGACTCAGGGAAGTACTTTGCGTCGAATATGTCTCGGAAAGTCTTCCATTCGATAGGTTGGTCAAGATGTCTTTCTTCTGCCTTCCTCCAGACCCGTGCATTGTCCGTGTGCTGTAATTTTGTAACTCGGGCCCAAGCTATCTCTGGCACTTGTGCTTCTGCCAGATCATCTTCGATGCTCTGAGCCCATTCCTCAGCTTCCAGTGGGCTCCCCTTTCCTGAGAACTGTTTGGGATGCAACGCTCTGAATTGCTTCACCCAAGGTGCTTCTGCCTCTGGACGGTTCATTAAAAGTGCAGTCTGCTGCTGCTGTCCAACCAGGAGGCTGCCAATCGTCTCAAGCAGAACCATTTGCTCGTTGATCGGAGCAAGGACGGCAGGTGTAATTTGTTGTGATGGTAGAGTGTTGTTGACATTTGTGCTGGTGTTGTTTGGAGAATTCATAAGCTTGAAAGAAAAATTTAGGTTAGTACAAATTCAAAGTATATGATTCAAAGGATATGAAATGATAAGATTCAAGGAGTATGGATTGTAAAAAATGTTTTTAGTTGCTGGTTCTTGTGTTATATTGCTTAGGTTGTTCACGCAGAACAGAACTGCATGGTAGGGTTTCATACATCTCTGACTTGCATGGGCCACGAACAAAACCTGTCACGCCCCGCTTCCCAGTGTACGGGCAGAGGACGCGACGAGACCGCTACGTATTTACTCTGAAGTAAATACGCTAAGCGTATCTAAGAAATAAAAATATAAATGCACAAGAGACAAGATATAATACAACAACAACTTTATTTATTCACATTCTTTTGTACAATGCATGGAAAGTAAATACATCTGATGAAAGCAATGCCTAAATAGTGGCATAACAGAAAAGGAAATACTGAAGTGAAAAGTGTACAATGTAGCTAGAGCTCTGGATCGTATGCAAGCTGGTCCAAATCCTCGCTGGTAGGCTCGATCTCCTGAGTGTCCAGATCACCTGACAACATTCCAAAGAAGAAAGAAAAGGAATGTCGTCAGCGAACAATCGCTTGGTAAGTCCGAAAGAGAAGGGAGAAGTAGAAAAGAAAGAAAGAGAGAGAGTGTAGCTTTTAAAGTTGTTTTATATTGTTATACTGTTGTATATAGTGTTAAAACTGTTTTTATCGTAAGTTCAAGTATGAATGTCTACCAATCTCAATAGTATTCTCGAACCCAACAGGCTGTAATCCAGGGGTAGGGAACCATAGGCCTTGAATCAAATGTTAGTAACGGGACTTCAACCGTCGTCGAACTATTCCAAACTCTACAGGCTGTAATCCAGGAGCATGGAAACACGGGCCCTCATGATAGCTTGCTTGTGTTAGTAGACATGGATTCATGATCTAGGGGAACTCTTAAGATTCTGTTGCATTCACGAATGAACTACCCCAATACCCCGTGTATTTATTGTATTGATAGTAATGATTGTACTGATGGTATTATATTGTATTGTATTATCTTGAAAATTGAATTGTATAGATGACTTGCCGAAACCATGATATCAGTAAATAAATGTAACTGGAGAATCATGTAAATGGATATAACTGGAGAATCATGTAAATGGAAGTATATCCATGGTTCGGTTCAGTCAAGTTATATGGATTGATAGATTGAATATATGGATTCATGTATTCATATTGAATTGTAATATTATAGAGTGTACTTGAATCATATTCAAGTCAGATTATTAAGAAGAGACTCAGTCTGAGTCGGAACAATTAGAAAAGAAATTGAAGTCCTAATTGTTTTGATGTTATCGGTAACCGCTGCACATGGGCGGCAGGATTTGTGTCTTTTTCAAAAACATTACCATGTTGATAACACTGTTGTTAAGTTGTCTATCTTAAATAGGCAAGCACCCACTTCTCCGGCTCCCTGAGGCTCAAGAGATTGGTCCCGCTTAAACCTATATTTACTAGGGTCCTTAGGGTAATTTATAGAACTTGAGAGGGTTTTATGTAAAAATACTTTTTTATAATTTTCAAAATACACCCTAAGTGTTTATTTATCATCTTTAGAGTTGTAATAAATGTAGATTTTATATTTATGACATTTCTAGTGAAAATAACCTATTTTTCATAATACATGGTATTTAATTGTAACATTGAACTTGTATGGATTTCATGATATTTTAATGTAAAGTGATCCTTGGAATATTTTTTAAAAAATTGGAATATTTATATTATCACAAAATAGATATTTTTATGATATATATATATATTTATATAAAAATAATTTTACTATATATTATATTTTTAGAAATCTCATTTTCTTAAGATTTTCGTATTTTAAATCTCTCGAGACCGTATGCTCCTTACGGAGGTCTGCATCTCGTACTACTAAGTCCAGGGATGTGCGATAATCCGCACCATCCCAGTCGGGTTCCCCAAAATGGGTTGTAGCGGCGCTTTGCAAAGATTTATAAAAAATACGAATTCTTATAGAAAATGATTTTAATAGTTATTGGTATTTATATGTAAAGTTTTGTTTTCCCGTATTCTATGTTCCCGAAAGGTTTTGTGCTATATTGCATATGAGTGTTGTGAGGATATAGGTCATTACCTTATGATCTACTTAAAGGTATAGCAAGTTTGTGATGTTTAAATGTCGAAATGAAACTATATGGTATTTTAGTGAAAAAGTATGGTAAAAGTTACAAAATGAATTAGATTGTCGTGAAACTTGATCAACATGTTTATTAATGTTTAATGGTCAACATGTAAGAGTTTTGTGTGAATGTATTTAAGAAAATGTTGGATTTTTAGAAAGAACCGAATCGGAAATCGGTTTAACACCGATTCCGTCGGGTTTTGAAATTTCGTATTTTTAGAACAAGATCAAAGAAGAGGGAGGGGGACTTACATGCTTAGAGATTAGAAGAGAGGCAAAGGGAATGGACGTAGCTTCCGGTGCGTCGTTTCGTCGCCGGGAGCTCCTAGGGTTGTTGTCGGAATTTCACCGAAGCTTTCACCTTTTGCTACCTCAAAAGTACACTAAAAGTCTAGGGATTTCTTAAGAGTTTTGATCAGAATTTTAGAGTGGGGGGTGTGTTTAGGGGTTGTATTTATAGGGTAAGGCTAGGGTTTAGGGTAGGTGAAAAGTTGAATTGAAATTTGTAATAAAATTTGTATTAAAATAGGGTTTAATTGTGATTTAAAGGGCTTTAGAACCGATCTACAGAATTAAAGTATGCAGAGGTATTGGGAAGATGAAGGGGCAACTTTTTCATGTTTACGACCCGGCGGTCCGGCCGAGTCCGGCCGGCGCGAGTCGGCCGAGTCAAGGCCGGGGTCATCGTCGTGGGTCCGTCGTCCCTTGGTCTTCGCTGTGGTGTAGTTTGTTTTATTTGTGTAGTGGGGTTTTTATGAGTTATGCACATGTAAACCCTTGGTATTCTAAAAATTCAAAATAAAACAATATTAAAAATAATGTGGGGTATGGGATTTGAACTCTGGTGGCTTGGTTCAGCAGTGCAAGGTATTACCAATGAGCTACAAGCTTCTTTTTGTAATTAATTAGCAAAACAAATATTTATGGTACTCACAGAAAATGCAAATACCCCAAGTATACATTAATTTCTAAACAAATTTTTGTACACTAAAATTGGAGTTGTTACAAGAAATAAGTTCTTCTGTTCTTTTTTGTATGAACTAAGTTCTTCATATAGAGTTAAACCCTATTTTTAGAGTAATTAAATTCCTCGAATATAAATTCCATTTCTTTTCTCTCTTTTTTTATTTCTTTTCTCATACCTAGTTTTTCCCCTAGATCTTAAGTCTGAAAAAAAAATCATCCCGACGAAAATTAAATCCTCAACTTATGGAAGATTTTCCTTGCTGATCTTAAATCCAAAAAAAGAAATAAGTTCTTTTGGAAAGTTAAACCCTTGTATTTTTATGTGTTAGGTAAAAGAGATATTTTGATTTCTGTTTTCTTTACTTAGGGTTTTGAGAGAAACAAGGACTTTTCTTTTGGAAGAGAATTGAATTCTCGGTTGTAGCTGCCAAAACTTATGGGGATTTTCTATATGAGTGTGTCTCTCACCGAAACTTGAAGTCTCAAGTCCTTTATATAAGGATTGCAAACTGTTGATCAGTTTTGAGAAAATCTCTTATTGTGAGATACCAATTGATTTAATTGTCCTCAAATATTATTCGGGGAATTTTATCCACCATTGGATTTTTGATCCAGTGATTTTCTGTTTAACAGAATATATTTTCTTATTTTTAACAAGATTAAGAAAATATTTTCCTAACAAAGAAATTGATTTGATTTTCTGATTTGGTCGGTGATATTATAATCACCGTTGGATTTTGAATCCAAAGGTTCTATTTTTAACAGAGAAAAATCTTTCTCAGTTTAGATCGAGGGGATATTTTCCTAATTAGAATTTAATTTTATATAGAATTTAATTCTATCTGAAGCTAACGCTTCAAAATTTTGTGCTCACGTGTTTAACTCGTGACCCTCGGTATGGGTTTTAGCATGTCTATATTCAACGCCCATACGCCTTGCATATGAGCGCTCACGTATTTAATACGTGAAATCTATTTGGCTTTTGGTTACTTACTTTCAGCACTCATATGCTTTGCATATGAGTGCTCATGTGTTTTACACGTAGGGTCTTTTTGGCCCTTAGTTACTTATTTTCAGCGCTCATACGCTTTGCATATGAGCTCTCACATATTTAATACATGGGGTCCTTTTAGCCCTTGGTTATTTATATTCAGCGCTCATATGCTTTGCATATGAGCATTCGTGTATTTAACACGTGGGGTCTTTTTGGCCCTTAGTTATTTATGTTCAGTGCTCATATGCTTTATTTACGAGCGCTCATATGTTTCGCTTCTTTTTTCTTTCTCCTTTTTTATAAGGGAACAGACCCAAAGCTCGCTAAGAAATCTAGAAAGCCGAATAAAACAAGTCAAGCAAGTGTTCTCTCCAGTTTAAAAGTCCTCACGGTTCTTTGTGGGAGAATAATCTTGGATAGGACGAATTTCAAGGGAAAGCTAAAAAGCAAAATTTTGGAAAGGGATTTTAACGAAGATATGAAGGTTTGAATTGAAAAATTAAAAGACTTTTTGCAATCACGAAAGTGTGTATGAACGAAAACAGGTGAGAGATGGAGTGAAGAATAAGACTAAGTTTTTTGTTAAAATGATAGAAATCTTAGATTTGAGACCTAACTGTAAGATGAAAACTCGAGAAAAACCAAGGACTTTATAAACTTGCGAGATACTTTTGAAATTTTCCTTGATCTTTATTGGAGGCATGAGAACTTTAAATCAAAGTTTTTTGAAACAAAACGACACTATTTGCACGAGCACATAAGGACGTAAAGATGCTTAAGTTAAATAAAGAAGTGAGGTCTGAAAAATAAGTGTTCGATATTTCTAAATTTAGGTTGATAGAATTTGTAGCTTAAATTCTGAACCTTAGGATTAGAATCAACAGTTATCTCACGAAACTAGCTTGACGGGATTTTATGGGTGTAATCCGCTGAAAACCCTCAGGAGACAATACTCTTCCTCTAGGGTAACCTAGAGGTTTAACGGCTTGTTACACTTGCTCAATGCAATCGCGATTCCTGTGAAAGTGAGATTGGTATTTTATTTTGTTCGGGACAAGCAAAAGATAAGTTTGGGGCTATTGCTTATTGCGATAAACTGCATTTATTACCGCCCATTATATATCATTTTGTTAATAATCAAGTTCTATTAATCCGTGACTGCTACATCAGTACATGTATCAGGTATTGTCACGCCCCGCTTCCCGGTATACGGCGAAGGGGACGGGACGGGTCCGCTACGTATTTACTGTGAAGTAAATACGCTAAGCGTATCTAAGCAATATAAAAATAAGCACAAGAGATAAGAGATATAAACTGAACAGCAACTTTATTTATTAACATTCTTTTGTACAATACATGAAAAGTAAATACAACTGAATAATAAGAAATGCCTAAACAATGGCATAACAGAAATGAAAGTACTGAATGGAAAGTGTACAATGACTAGAGCTCGGGGTCTTCACTGAACTGGTACAAGTCTTCAGCAGTGGGCTCGATCTCAGGTATGTCCAGATCACCTGACGATATTCAAAGAAGAAAGAAAGAGAATGTCGTCAGCGAACAGGTCGCTCGGTAAGTCCCAAAGACAAGGGAAAAATAGAATAGACAGAATAAGAAGGTATCTTTTAAAGTTGTATTATATTGTTGTAATATTGTGTTAACGCTGTTGTTTGTAGCTTGGTACAGAAAGATGCCAGTGTATACGAGAGGAGTCTCGTTAGACCAGAGACTACAGTTAACTGAATATAGAGTACAAGGCTCCGTTAGAAGGCCCGGAACAACGGCAATTGGATTCATGTTAGGTGTCTTAAATCTTGTAGTCTTATGCCACTTTTAACACCTTCCATACCAGTCTACCCCTTAAACCCCGAGATGTCTTGTTTGTATTGTGTTGTATTGTAAATTGTATTGATTGTATAATTGGATGACTGACCGAAACCATGATATCAGTAAACGGGTGTAACCGTAGAAACATGTAAATGGAATAATTGGAGAACCATAGAGATGGAATGTATATCCATGGTTCGGTTCAGTCAAGTTGTATATATTGATAATTGGATTCATGGATTCATGTTAAATTGTAATACTGAAGATTGTAGATTGTAGATTGTACTTATATTCAAGTCAGATTATACTGAGACTCAAACTGAGTCAGACAATTAGAAAAGTAAATTGAAGTCCTGATTGTTTTGATGTTATCGGTAACCGCTGCATATATGGACGGCAAGATTTGTGTCTTTTTCAAAGACGATTACCGTATTGATAACACCATTATTAAGTTGTCTACCTTAAGTAGGCAAGAACCTACTTCTCCGGCTCTCTGAGGCTCAAGAGATTGGTCCCGCTTAAACCTATATTTACTAGGGTCCTTATGGTAAATTATAGAACTTGAGGGGGTTTTATGTAAAAATACTTTTATATACGTTTCAAAATATACCCCAAGTATTTATTAATCGTCTTTAGAGTTGTAATGAACGTAGATTTTATCTTGTGATATTTCTAGTGAAAATATCCTAATTTCATAAATAAAGGTATTTATTTGTAATATTGGTTTTGTATGGAATTCATGGTATTTTAGTATAAAATGATTCTTGTGACATTTTTAGAAAAAGTGGAATATTTGTAATAATTCAAAATAGATATTTTTGTGTTACATATACATATATTTATATGAAAATAATTTTAGTATATATATAATATTCTAGAAATCTCGTTTTCTTAAGATGTCGTATTTTAAATCTTTCGGGACCGAATGCTCCTTACGGAGGTCTGCATTTCGCACTACTAAGTCCGAGGATGTGCGCTAATCCGTACCATCCCGAACGGGTTCTCCAAATGGGTTGTAGCGGCGCTTTACAAAGATTTGTATAAATACTAATCATTAAGGGAAAACGGTTTTATTAATTATGGTATTTATTTGTAAAGATGTCGATTTCCCGTATTCTATATTCTAGGGTCACCTAAGTCAACTAGACTGCTCCTAACTGGTCCAAAGCAACAAGTTGTGAGATATCTCTCAAATCGCTTCTTCACCGCCAATTGTGGCCAGGTAAGTACAAGTGAAGAAAGGAGGGTTCCGCTCATGAATCACCATAAGACGGGCCTTTTAAAGTTACCTTTCTCACTTGTTTAGCCTAGGCACCACAAACTCATGTTTAGATAAATGACTAAATGCCTACAATCTTCCTCTGTCCTAATGAGCGCGACAGTCCTTAATTGGCTGAGTCTTAGATATTTTTTTTATTAGCTCAAAAGTTATTTATTTGTAAAGATGTCGATTTCCCGTATTCTATATTCCCGAGGGTATCGTACTATATTGCATATGAGTGTGTGAAGAGATAGGTCGTTATCTCGTGATCTACTTAAAGGTATAACAAGTTTAATGGTTTAAATGTCGCAAAAGGAACTATGTGGTATTTAAATGAAAAATACGGTAAAAGGAACTAGCAATTATTTTGTGATATGAAACTTGATCAATTTAGTTGATTAGTATTTAATAGTCAACATGAGAGAGTTTAAGCATAATTGTATTAACGAGAAGTGAAGTTTTATAAACAAACCGAATCGGAAATCGGATTTGTTCCGATTCCGTCGGGTTTGTAAATCCGTATTTTAGAAAAGACAAGAGAGGTAGAATTTGGGGACTTACGGGTTTCGATCAAAGATAAGAGTAAGGTGGATTGGCAGGAGTCTCTGGTGCATCGTTTCGTCTCCGGGAGTTCCTACGGTCGTTGCCGGAAATTCGCCGGGAATTTCGCCGTAGCTTCACTTCGTGCTCGTTTTCAAAGTACACAAGTTTCTTGAAAATTTTAGAGAGTTGGTTCAGAGTTTTGGGGTTAGAGGGTAGAGAGTAGAGGTGGTATTTATAGGGTTAGGCTAGGGTTAAGGTAGGTGAAAAGTTAAAATGAAAATGTGATAAAATCTATTAAAAATGTATTAAAAGTGGAGTAATTGGGGTTTTAAAAGAGCTCTGGAAATGGTCTGAGGCTAAAATTTTGCGGGTGTGTAGGGAATGTGAAAAAACACAATTTTCATGTTGGGGTCGTCGCCGGAATTGGCCGACTCGGCCGTGACTCGGTCGGAGGACTGAGTCGGCCGAGTCGAGGCCGATTTGGCCTATTCCTGGCCGAGTCAGGCGGCCGAAATCCCCCCGACGGTTCATCTAACCTCTGGCAATGTTATATTTTTGGGTGTAGTGGGGTTTTTGTGAGATATGCACGTGTAAACCCTTGGTATTCTAAAGGTTTTTTAAAAAATCAATATTAAAAATAATATGGGGTATGGGGTTTGAACTCTGGTGGCTTGGTTCAGCAGTGCAAGGTATTACTAATGAGCTACAAGCTCCTTCTTGTAATTATGCAGCTAATTAATTACTTAAAGTAATAACAGCAAATGTAAATAGTCTAAGTATACATTAATTTTTAAGCAAATTTTGTACACTAAAAATGGAGTTGTTACATTATTTTAACTTGTAATTAAAAAGAAAAATAATTACTTATATCTTGTGCTCAGGCAATAAATACCCCTTTATGGATTTTTTGAAAATTTTTGTAAAAACTTGTATAGGAAATTTAGGGTTGTTACAGATATTTCAGGAAGTTATGATGAAAACACGGCCCAGTGTATATAGTTGCGACAAATTCCAGTCAAAACTGCAAACCGGACGGACAAATAATCAAGCTATAAGTTTTGTAACACAAATAATCATTTTTTCAACACACATGTGCATGTGGACACATAAGTGGGCAAGTGGGTGCACAGTCTCATGATGGTGTGCATTGAATAAGAGATAAAGAGATGATGTGAAGATTTGGGTTGAAAATGCCATTTTGTGCAACATGACATGTAAGTGGATGCAAGTGGGCACGCAAGTGGGGCTACCATGGAGTGCAAGTAGGCTATACAACTCATGATGTGCATAAAGTTTATGATAAAGCTTTGATGTGAGCATACTATCACCCACACACTTAGCAAGTTTAATACTGTGTCACATTACTTCTTATGTGCTAATTGGTGTTAGTTGATGTTGTATGATTTGTGATCTTTAGTGACTTGCTTTGATACTACATACTTAGACAAACAAACAGTAAGTAAGAACGTAATGGATTCGTTTCATTCCCCGTGTTGTAAATTCGTCGTCTTGATGGTTTATGCTTTGCAACCCACTTTGATAAGCTATTCTTCATGATCGGTTCTAATAAGAGGAGGGAACACTCATGATCAAGAAAGAGGAGAAGATATTCGCTATGATTCGTCCTTTCGAACCGGAGCCATGGCCACTTTTAGCATTTCTTATAATTTCGTATTTCTTTTTGTGACAAACCAACAAACCAAATTATTTTCTTTGAACTTTCAATAACAACGTTTGATCATCAATTCCCTGTGGATCGATCCGTATTTACCAGCTAGCTATAACGAGCTGTGCACTGGCAGTTATAAATTTTAAAACGAGACCTAACTTGTGTGCGCCGTATTTCGACAAAAACCATTCTTTCAAAACTATAAAGCATGCTTGCGTGAAGTCCCAAACTGCTATATCAGTACAGGTATCAGGTATTCCAAGCTGTTATGATGAAAACACGGCCCAGTATACACAGCTGTGACAAATTCCGATCAAAACTGCAAACCAGACGGACAAATAATCAAGATACAAGTTTTGTAACACAAATAATCATTTTTGCAACACACATGTGCATGTCGACACATAAGTGGGTAAGTGGATACACAATCTCATGATGGTGTGCATTGATCAAGAGATAAAGAGATGATGTGAAGATTTGGGTTGAAAATGTCATTTTGTGCAACATGACATGCAAGTGGATGCAAGTGGGCATACAAGTGGGCTGCCATCGAGTGTAAGTGGGTTATACAATTCACGATGTGCATAAATATTATGATAAATTGTTAATGTGAGGTGTGAAAGCAAAAGAAAGTAATGCGCTTTAGGCTTTACAACACCAGAAGGCAAATGTGATTGATAGAAAAGAAAAGAAAAATCGTATAAATCAAATGAGGATATCAGAAGACTACAGAAGGAAGCTGGAGCCCTGGACCCACACATAAGCCGACCAAATAATGCTTCTGGCTGCTAGGGGCGGTCCCACCTTGCCCAAGTGGGTTCGTTCTCCTGACATGGCCCTCTATCTGTCCAATCATGCCATTTTTATATCTCATTTTTTCTGTGGAAGCTCCTATATATATAAGTTCACTGGTTAAACTAAGGGTTGTTTTTTAGTGGGAATTTGATTGTATACTTCATGATAGCTTCTTTTTCCCTCTTTGAGCTCTCATTTGAGAGCTCCATTAAGAAAGTTGAAGTTGCTATCTAATTTGTAACTCAAACCTTTCCATATTGAGAATAACATTTGCACTCTTTTGTAGGGTTACTAGGCACTCTAACAAGGTTCTACAAGGCATCAACCATACCCGGTTAAAATTTTAGCCGTGCCGAATAACCCTTAAACAAGATCTTTGCTAGATAATTAGGCGAAAACAAGCATGTTAAACACATTAACACTAAGTTAATACGAAGTAAAACCTTTATAGATCGGTCCGTCACTTCTAAAGCTCCTTGTTGTAGTCCCTTCGCTGCGATCACGATGCTCCCGGACTCTCGGACGGCTCCATGAGAAGAGGGCAACGGTTTTGCTTGAAGTCTTCGAGGCCGAAGATGATCTACGTCGAGGGAATACGAACTCAAGCTTGCACTTCACCAACTAAAGAATTAGTGAAGCAAACACCCTAAACTAAAGTGCTAGTCTAGTAGAGGATGATGAAATAGGAAATGGGTACACATTAGAATTTCTTTTCTCACAATGTTTCTCTCTCTTTTTCAAACCCTAGCAAGAATTTGAAGGAGGAAGAAGATGAGCTCAAAATGAGAATGAAAACTAACTAAGAGAGAGAGAGCTAACCATGGGTGAGTGGGTATCATATACTAACTCATGTAGAGACATAACCATGGCTAATTATAGTGGTTACGTTAATTAATATCTTAAGTAAAACAAAACTAGTGGATTTTGGTCAATGCATTCATAAGCTTCATGAAGCTTCATGCACTTGAACAATTATCCACTAATTTTGTATTTACTTTGTATATTAAAACCCCACCAATATAATTATAATGGTATATGTCTCATACATCCATGATAGTTGTATCAACAACCATGATACATTATAAACACAAATAAATATATATCACATATATATTAAGTTGTGCACAAGTGAGAAAAACAAATGCTTAAGTGAAACAATGTTAGTTAATGTAAATTAGTATATCACATATACAATTATACACTAAATTATTAAATCAACTCTTGACTTAATAATCCGGTTATATCTCATATAACCGACTAACATCCAATGTATCGACTTATCGAATCAACCCTTGATTCGATAACCTGGTTATATCTCATATAACCGATCGACACAAATATCGCGAGAATAGAATACGGTATCACATACTCGCATTATTCTCGGTCCCGCACATATCACATATGCACTCCTATTTCGTTTTGCCTGAGCCAGTAAAACCTCTATGTAGGACTCTAAAGACTCGTCAATACGCCGGCAGTAGGTGATGATCACATTAAGCATCCACAAGCCGTCAGCGGTACTAGCTGGACGTAACGGCTACCCGGGTATTGAGCGATCAGAAGATCAGCAAGCAAGCCCGCTCCAACTCCTGCAAAAAGCCTGACAGTGACACTGCCGTACAGTCCGGTCTCCTCGTCTGATATGTCGCATATCAAGTTTAGGGGTGGTAAACGTCAGACCCCAACAACCGATAAGTCATGCCGATGCGAGGCTCATAACGGGTCGAGAAACTGCTGGTAACACTTACCAGTAAATCTCTAAACCAGCCCTGGCCAGGGACTTCTCTGTTATGGCCAATCGAGCATAGCGCAACATCAACCCCCAATACCGGGAGAGACGAAACCCCTCCTATCGCTCATTGACTCCATGTGACTCGGGACTGTACCTAAAAACCACCATTTTGCACGCCCTCTTGGACGTGGTAAGGTGGAAATCAAAGCACAGTGGGAATCACACAAGACTCTATGACGATCTCGGGTCTACAGACTAACCTGTACCAGTGTCACCAGAGAACTGCCATCTGACGTAAGGTATAATACCATCTGGGAGTTCTCAGCGAATCCGTCCAGTGTACCCAGTCTTCACTGAGCACCCGTATATCATCTCTGATGTCATACACCAATGGATATGGGATCATCCATCGCCTATCTACATGGGTCGAGAAGGTATACGCTAGTCTACTCTGGTATATCGATGCCCCGTCTCGATACACCCACGACTAGGGACCTTGAAGGATGTACTTATGGACTACCATGTCCCTGTTGGGTTAAAAATTTACACCCCGGTTGACCAAGTCAAAATCCAAGTCAACCCCAAGCCAAGTGGGCCCAAACCCAGACCCAGTGGGCCCATGCCCGGGTCGAGCCTGAACATGGAGCGGCCGGCCTCCCCCCATGCCAAGATAAAAATTTTGTAATAAATAATTTTGTTGTATTTCTTTTATTTTATTTTATGGATAAATGTAAGAAAATGGGCATAAAAGCCAAATTTTTGTAAAGCCCATGGCTTATGTGCAAAAAGAAATGGCACATGAGCCATGAAATAGGCAAAATGCCATTTTGTGAAGCCCAAGGGGCTATGTGTAAAGTGTATAGCCTATAAAGGCAAAGATAGTGAAATATCTCAACAACTTTTTTCTCTCTCCAAAAAAAATTAGAGCTGAGCTCTTTCTTCCTTCTTCAAGGTTCCAAAACCTTCTTCTTTCTCTTGAATTAAATCAAGAGTTTTACTCTTCCTTTTTCAAAACTAAATAGTTTTCCACCACAAAACCCACAAAGGGGAACTTGGATCTGCCATCAGATCTTAAAAAGGAGAGATTTTGAGATTTTACATCTCTTGATCTTCAAGATCCAGCAAGCAACAGGAGGAAGAAGAAGAACCCTTCCATTAACCCAACAAAAAAAAAAAACACACTCAGGAGTCTAACTCCTCTTTGATTTCTCTTCAGAGAAATCTTTTTAGGCTAAAAGCCTGTTGTGTGCGCAAGTCGCCCGCGTGCCGACACGTGGCGCGCGCGCTTGCGCAACTGCGCAAGTGCGCAAGTCGCCCGCGTGCCGACACGTGGCGCGCGCGCTTGCGCAACTGCGCAAGTGCGCAAGTCGCCCGCGTGCCGACACGTGGCGCGCGCGCTTGCGCAAGTGCGCAAGGCGCCCGCGTGCCGACACGTGGCGCGCGCGCTTGCGCAACTGCGCAAGTGCACAAGTCGCCCGCGTGCCGACACGTGGCGCGCGCGCTTGCGCACCTGCGCATCCCTTGGATGTCTTTTCCCCCTCTTTTGTGTACATATATACACATATACATATGTATACAAATTTATACATACACGTACTCCACGACACTGTCCCTGTTAGAAAAAAATTTCTAACGGGGCGCTGCCCCGCACCCCGCAAGGGGGCTGCTAGCCCCCTTGACCCCCAGCCCGCTATCCGGGTAGCGGGACCCCCGTAAAAACTCTGCGTGGCTCCCGATATATCCAAACCCCCCTTTCAGAATTGAACACACGTATACTGCACATTGAGTTCGCATGACCAGTTTAACCCGTTAATCGGAGGTTCCCTCGCCCCAAAGGCGATGGGTAATTAACGGCAGCTTAGTCCGCGGCTGCCGGAGATTCGGATCCCCACCATCATTAAACCCCGGCCTACCCTAGGCCGGGGGAATCTGTAGTACGCCTGACAAGCGCGCGCGTATTCCCATCTCACTGGGGTGACGAAAAACACCCTACAGATTCTGGCACGCCCGGTGGGACCAATCTCTCCTCCCATATTTCGGGTTAAACGTTCATGCGAACTCAATCAATATACATATCGATTGCCTATACTGAAATGATGTTCTTTTTTCCGTGCAGCAATCAACTTTCGACGACAATGTCTCCCCAGACGAATTCAACTTCCAATGCGACCCCGATTCTGTACGTGGTCAAGATCAACGCTCGTGTGGTTCTCCCCGCAAGCCTCAGTCGACAGTGGGAGGAACCGCCCCGCCAGTTTGGCTCCGTCATCATCTACCCTGCTGGAAGTGCTCATCTGGCGGAAATCCCGGCGGAACAGGTGGTCAAGCCGGTCCCAAGGGGCAAGAGGCCGAATGTTGTGATTGCTAAGGCACCACAACCGAAACTTAAGATGGTGTCTGAACGATTCCCTGACGCTCTAGCTGGGGGCAAGACTTCCGGTGCGAAGGGCAACAACAAATGTCGCGGACGAGCTCAAGCGATGACTCCAACAAATGCACAATCGGGCGTATCTCCAAGGCCCTCCATCAACCGGTATGCGGCGTCTTCCCAAAAAGCCGAAGTCTGCAAGGTGCTTAGAACAGAAAAGTTAAGGCAGAAGCGGCTCAGGTATCGAGCCAACAAAAGGGCCAAGGCTTCGGCCAAATGGAATCGTGTGAAGTTCCAAGTGCAGAGTTGCCCCGCGACGACGGCTGAGTCGGACGTAAGAATCAGCAATTCCTTCGAGCCTCTAAAGTGGGTTCAGAACAATGCCATGACCGCCAGAATCAAGAAGACAGCAGTCCGAACAGTGCCGCAAAGAGACGTGTCCCGGCCCCAACAGAAAAAGTATGACACTGTCTCATCAAGAGTCTATGAAGCACTCTGTGCCGCACGAAAGCAGCGGGGAAAACCCCGAAAAGAAGCGCCAGCACCATTCAAGAAACTGGTTAAACCAGACGCCTTCAATCGACTACCAGCTACCGAAACAAGGGGGTCAAGACAGCGATCCACGAAATCAACTGCCAATGATAGAAAGACGGCCGGATATATCATCCATACGGTCTATATGGCGGGAGGACGCCCCAGCGACAACCTTCGCAGCAAAAGCAAGGATGGGGCCACCACATCCCAAGCTCAATCTAGCCCGAATGTGGTTGCCGCTGCCCAAGAACAGCCGCCCCCGCTGGATGAAGAAAACCCTCTCGATGAGGATGATAGGCAGAAAGACCCCTCGATCCATGCAGAGTCAAGCTCGGACAGCGAGGAGGAGCCGACTTTCCGCCCCAGGACTGCGGAGCAAGAGCTGCTTCAAGAGCTTCGAAAACAGCTCAGGAGCAAAGATAAAGAGATGGCCAAGCTCTATTCGAAGATAGACGACTTAACGAACGTGGTGATGCAGCTTACGGCTCAAATTGCTCGAGCGCCTCCCAATCAAGCACAAGCCGCTACTAATCAGCCGGGTGATGACAATCCGAGGCAGCCAATGCCTGTTCCTTTGGGACCAAGACTGGTCGAGCCAAATGAAAGCCGGCTACATTCCGCTTCTGGGGACGCCTTGGCCCCAGATAGCACCATCCCGCTAACACAGGATCGGATAATGGATTTGGTCACCAGCAAGGTTAAAACATTGGTGGCCGAGGCTGAAGCTCAGAAAGAAATCGGCAGTAGCGGGCGGCCATATCCCGCGCAGTACGATCTGATTGAGTTCCCAAGCGGCTACGTCATTCCTAAGTTCGGAAGATTTGATGGAACGGGGAATGCAAACCAGCACGTCGCCCACTTCAAAGCATCGTGCGGAAATACAGGGGGCAATGACGCGCTCCTTCTTCGTCAGTTTGTCAACAGCCTGACCGGTGTTGCTTTCGACTGGTACGCGAGCATACCAGATGGGTCCGTCATTACCTTTGCCCAAATGGAGTCTCTGTTCCGGCAAAGGTTCATGAGCGTCAGTGATAAAATCTCCATTGCCGACCTTGTGAGGACCAAGCCGGGGAAGAATGAAAGTAACACTGACTTTATCGCCCGATGGCGTAATCTCACAGTCAAATGCGAACCGCCGCTGGAGTAGGACCAGTCCGTCAGCCTTCTCATTGGGAACCTCAGCAATTGGATGGTCCCATTCTTGTGTACAGCGGGCCTCAAGACATTTCAGGAGCTAACCAAGAAAGTCCAAATGCTGGAACGCTCAAAGCAGGAGTCCCCGCCGGATTCTCAGAGAGACAAAACTTGGAAAAGCAAGCGGGACGACAACCGTAGAAGCGGGAGTTCCAGCAGTACCAATGTCTTCAATGCATCCGACAATGAAGAAAAGCGAAGGGCGGCCGAATCCAAAACTAACCGGTCTCGAAAGCCATTGCTGGGAGGAGATGGGCCTTCCCTAGAGGAGAAAAAGAACAAGGTTTACTCTTTCAGAAGGGACAAGGTCCGTAAGATATTTAAAGATGCCTTGAACAACGGCCTACAATTGCCGGAGTCGAAAAGACCCCAAGAAGCAAAAATGACCGACAATCCCCTGTATTGCCCGTACCACCGAGTAGTGAGCCATGCGATCGAAGATTGCTATATCTTCAAAGATTGGGTCGAGAAGCAGTACAAGGCTGGAGAGATCGAGCTGTCCAAAAGCGTGTTGGTGAACAATCAAGTTGCAACCGCCAACTTTATACAGACGGAAGCCGAAGCCTTCTGGGAGCAGACAGCCGAACCCGCGGCCCTAAGAAATGAAACCGACTCATCGCGGCCTCCGTGGAGTACGCACATATCTAATAAGACGAAGAAGATGCTAAAGCTACTTCAGAAAGAGCCCAGGATGGAATGGGAAGAACAGAAGAAGCCTACCAGTCCAGCTGCCTATGCGGCTCCATCAGGCTCAAAATCCAAGAAGCTCAAGAAGAAGAAAAGTGCAGCTCGGCACGAAAAAGAGTCTGCAGGGAGATCGACCATTCAAAAATATATCGATTCCCTCGAAGAATATGAACAAAAGGAAAGAACATTGATTCAATTGAAGGAGTTCTTCCCTGTACAAGCGGCTGAAATTCTGGAGGAGTTAGAAGAAGACTCCAATGAAGAGATCCCAGTAGTGACCTGCTATGCCATCCATCTTGGCAGCGACTCCGATGATGATCTCTGTTTTCCCGAAGAGGACGAGGAGCTCACCACAAAGGCCAATCAAATCCAGCTCAGAAGCGGCAGGGCTCTACCGCAAAATCAGGGCAACGCCCCAAAAGGGAAGGAAAAACATGTCGCTAATGAAGAAGATGGCAGAGAACCGGCCGATGAAAACATAAGTCCTTCCTCGGTGGACTATAATGTCTTGGCACATCTCCGGAAGCTTCCATCTCTCCTGAGCATCTACGACGCCTTGGTCCTATCTAAGGAGCTTAGAGACGTTCTCATCCATGCTCTACAAAACCCCGATCGGTATCAGGCTCACTTTGCGGAAATTAATATGAAAGAAGCCCAGCACGTTTTGCATGCCGCCGCAGTCACATTTAAGGATGAAGACTTGCTACTGGGAACGGCTGAGCATAATCGGCCGCTTTACATGACCGGGTACAGCGACGGAGATCGAATTAATCGTATATTGATTGATCCGGGGTCCTCAGTGAACATCATGAACTTGCGAACTCTGAAGAGTTTGTCAATGGACGTCCGACACCTGTCGAGGGAAAGGATTGTCATTCAAGGGTTCAACCAAAATTGCCAGCAAGTTCTAGGGTCTATAGCTTTGCCAATCAAATTTGGGGATCTACAAACTGAAGCTAAGATATACGTGATCGACGCCGACACATCTTATAAGATTCTCTTGGGGTGGCCGTGGATCCATGATTACGGCATCATTCCGTCGACTCTCCATCAATGCATGAAGTATACTAAAAATGGCGAAGAAAGACGTATTGACGGAGACATCCAGCCGTTCGGTGTGCATGAAGTCCGATACGAAGATTCTCGGTACTTTACGAACCACCAAAATGCTAAGCCACAACTGACTGAGGATAGAACGGCCCCAAGACTCAAAAGAAAATCTGCGCCGGCTATCACTTTCAAAAGCAAAAATACCCAAGTACGCCCACATTTCGGCAGCGACACTGATGAGTCCGATGCTGGAAGCCCGTCCTCCCGTAAAACTCGCCCTCGTTTCGGCAGCGATACGGACGAATCTGTTACCGAAGGCCCGTCTAGCAGCAAAGTCCGCCCTCATCTTGGCAGCGACACTGAAGAGTCAGAGGAGGAGGACCTGTCGTGCAACAGCGGTGCAGATTGGACCCCCACACAACAAGCGAAACTGCGAGAAACCTTCGAAGTTGCAGAAGGATCCCTAGCCGTTACAAGGGTACCAGAGCAAATGTGCAAAGAGCTCGATGCATTATCAATCTCCACCGTGGACCAGCTGAAAACTTTCTACGTTCCCGGGAGGAAAAGTGGACAGAAGGGCATCCTGTTTTATGGGTCAAACCCCGTTGTGCACCCGGGCGATCTGTCTGTCGCGTGCCTTCCATATGAGAGAGGCATAAGAGCCGTTCTCAATCCCAGATACTATGCGCCCGAGATGCGGGAATACTTTAAAAAGTGCGGATGCCGGTTATATCAAACGGAGTCCGAAGCAAAGTTTTATGAAGGGCTATGGCATCCGCCCCAGGTCCGAGCACTCATCGATGGACGAATTCCAGATAGACGGGGCATAGGCTACATTCAACCTGATTCCAAAGCGTGCTACATGATCCATGTTGGTGAGGCCAGCGAAAGATCAAAAGATGACGACGAGATAGCCGAGCCAGAAGAAGCTCCTCAAGAGCTCGAAGATGGCGGACAAGCAACCTTTGACGAGCTAACCGAGATTGACTTAGGAACGCCCGATAATCCAAGGCCGACCTACATCAGCTCACTCTTGTCAGAGGAAATGAAAGAGCAGATAATTGCCCTGTTGCGTGAGTTCGTTGACTGCTTCGCGTGGACATACAAAGAAATGCCTGGCCTTTCCCCTGAAGTGGCCGTACATAAGTTGGCTATATCTCCTGATGCTAAGCCAGTCAAACAAGCTCCTCGAAGAATGAGAAGGGAACTAGAAGAAAAGGTCATCGAGGAAACTAAGAAGCTCATCGATGCCGGCTTCATCAGGGAAGAGAAATACGCGGACTGGATCGCATGCATAGTCCCAGTGAAGAAGAAAAATGGGCAGATCCGAGTTTGTGTCGATTTCAGGGATCTCAACAAGGCATGTCCTAAAGACGACTTTCCGCTGCTGGTCATGGAAATGATGGTCGATGACACCTCAAATTACGAACTGTTCACCTTTATGGACGGCTCGTCTGGATATAATCAGATCAAGATGTCACCTGAGGATGAGAAGCACACAGCATTTCGAACCCCAATCGGAATATATTGCTACAAGGTAATGCCATTCGGACTGAAGAACGCAGGTGCTACATATCAAAGGGCGATGACTAATATCTTCGATGACCTAATTCATAAAGTCGTCGAATGTTATGTTGATGATCTGGTCGTTAAGACTGAAACCAAGGCCGATCATATCCAGGATCTTAGGACCGTTCTCACCAGACTGAGGGAATTTGATCTGAAGATGAATCCTCTGAAATGCGCTTTTGGCGTGTCATCGGGAAAATTCCTGGGCTTCATAGTTCGACATCGAGGGATCGAAGTTGACCCATCAAAGATAAAGGCTATCATGGAGATGCCTCCTCCGAAGAGTCTGACGCAGTTAAGATCTTTTCAAGGCAAGCTTGCTTATATACGGAGGTTTATCTCAAATTTATCAGGGAGATGTAGGCCCTTCTCAAAGCTCATGAAGAAAGGAGCTCCTTTTATCTGGGATGCCGAATGTCAAGCAGCGTTCGAAAGCATCAAACAATACTTGTTGCACCCTCCAGTGCTGGCTGCTCCCATTCCAAATAAACCTTTGATTCTCTACACTGCCGCGCTAGATGAGTCACTCGGTGCGCTCCTCGCCCAGAATAACGAGGAGGGAAAGGAAAATGCCCTCTACTACCTCAGTCGAACTCTAGTCGGGGCGGAACACAACTATTCCCCAATCGAAAAGCAATGCCTGGCTCTGATATTTGCTGTGAAGAAGCTGAGGCACTATCTGCTGGCTCATCGGGTTATGCTGATCTCCAAGGTCGACCCGCTCAAACACTTGATGACCAAAGAAAGCCTAGCCGGCAGGATGGCAAGATGGGCTGTCATGCTACTTGAGTTTGACATAGTTTATACCCCTCAGAAAGCAGTAAAAGGGCAAGCTATTGCAGACTTTCTCGCCGCTCATCCCATACCAGAAGGGTCGCCGCTAAATTGTGAGTTACCCGATGAACAAGTGCTGCACCTCGAGGAAGATGAGCCATGTTGGGAGCTCTACTTCGATGGAGCCTCGTCAATAAGGACCTCCAGTAAATCAAGCGTCCCGGAGATAAAAGCAGGGATAGGATTGGTGTTCATCACACCATCAATGGGAACCCTACGGCGTTCTTTTGCTCTCACCGAGCCTCGGACAAACAATGAAGCTGAGTATGAAGCTCTGATAGCTGGTTTGGAACTCGCCATAGAAATGGAAATCCTTCGGCTACGAGTTTACGGTGACTCCCAGCTTGTCGTCAACCAAGTAAGCGGCGACTATAAGATATACAAACCCGAGTTAGCTCGGTACAGAGGTAGGGTGGTGGAACTCATGAAACGGTTCACTCATATCAAACTAACGAGAGTCCCTAGAGCGTTGAACGGAAAGGCTGATGTACTCGCTCGCTTGGCCAAGGAACTGGCTGATCCTGAAATGGACGAAATTCTGATCACAGTCAGGAGCCGGCAAATTCTACCCCCAGTCTCTCTACGAGAAGAGGAAAGCGCGGAACAGAAGAGCAGTCCTGCGGAAGAAGCTTCGATCATCCAAGACGAGCCCGATTGGAGAGAACCCTTCATAGAGTACCTCCGATACGACAAGCTGCCCGAAGAAAAATCTGCGAGGATTCAGCTGAAGAAAAGAGCTCTCCGATACGTGTTTGTAAATGACACGTTATACCGCAGGTCATATGACCAACTCTGGCTCAGGTGTCTGTCATTGGCCGAAGCCCAAAAGGTCATGAAAGATGTCCACTCGGGCGTTTGCGGTGCTCACCAATCTGGCCCCAAGATGCGACTTCAAATCAAACGGCTTGGGTATTACTGGCCCACCATGATACGGGATTGCGGAGAGCATGCAAAGAAATGTTATATCTGCCAAATTCACGGTGATTTTATTCACAAACATCCCAACCCATTGCATCCTACAGTGGCGTCGTGGCCCTTCGAAGTTTGGGGCACCGACATTGTTGGCCCAATTGATCCTCCGTCATCTAAAGGCCACCGGTTCATACTGGCCGCGACAGACTACTTCTCCAGGTGGGCTGAAGCTGTCCCGCTAAAAGAAGTCAAGACAAAGGATATTCTGACATTCTTCCAGCATAATATTCTATACCGCTTCGGTACACCAAGAAGAATCATTTCTGACAACGGGCCTTCTTTCAAGAGCTTCAATGTCTCAAGATTCGCTACTCAGCACAAGATAGACTGGAGGTATTCCTCCATCTATAATCCAAGAGCCAATGGGCTAGCCGAAGCCTTCAATAAGACTCTATGCAAGCTCCTGAGGAAAAATGCTTCAGCCAACAAGAGAGACTGGAATCTCAAACTTCACGAGGCGTTGTGGGCATATCGTACCACGCACCGTACTCCAACTCAGTCCACTCCATACTCATTGCTCTTCGGAGTGGAGGCGGTCCTCCCACTCGAAGTCGAAGTTCCAAGCTTAAGAATGGCCGTTCAGCATGAGTTGACGGAGGAGGAAAACGTGCTCCTTCGACTTGAAGAACTCGATGCCCTCGAAGAAAAGAGGCTCGCGGTGCAGCAAAGTCTGGAGCTATACCGAGCCCAAATGTCACGGGCCTACGACAAGATAACCCGTCTCCGCGCTTTCAAGAAAGGTGAATTGGTGTTGGTCCTCAAAAGACCGATCATCCTCAATCGACATGCCAAGGGAAAATTCGAGCCAAACTGGGAAGGACCATACGTCATTGAGAAAGTGTTCGACGGAGGATCCTACCAATTAATAAGTGCCGAGGGAGAAAGGCCCATGCCACCCATCAATGGCCGATATCTCAAAAAATACTACACGTGAAGGCTCCAAGTCGCAGGCGAATTGAGCACATCAGCCCTACGGTCTGGATCATACATCCTGCAAAACCGTATACAATCCACGGGCGTAAATGACCCCTATCTCTCCCAAATCCTGCCGGTAAGACTACTTTTAAAGTCCCACCAGCGGCAAAAAAAAAATAAATAAAAAAAACGGTATTTCCACAAGCGAAACGGGCACGGATGAAAACCCGAAAGGGCTCCGTGAGTAAAAACAGCAGGACTACCGGCGAGTCTGTGAAAACCCGAAAGGGCGCAAACTCGTGAAAAGAGATGAAATACACTCGCAAAGTCCTCTCGACCTTGCGAGGAGAAAACCCCTGCGTGAGATCCTTACGACTCACAAAGGAGCAACACACTTAGGAATCCTCACGATTCCTAAGGAGAAAATACACCTGCGGGATCCTTACGACTCGTAGGGAGAAAATGCTTTTATGGGACCCTCACGGCCCATAAAATTGAAAAGCCTTGGGTGGTAGGGACCCAAACCTATCTCCTAAGCCATCGTTTCCCAACGGGCAACGGCAAATGATGAGTCGCTCCTGGCATTTCGCTTCAGTGTTAGCGGTGCTGATGCCGACCAAAAACCCAAATCCCAAGTCCTCCCAAGGCAAATGATGAGTTGCTCCTGGCATTATTCCAGTGCAGCAATGCTGATGCCAAACAAGATCCAAATTCCAAGTCCCTAAATGGCGAATGATGAGTCGCTCCTGGTACCATATTCCAGTGCAGCGATGCAGACGCCAACCAAATTCCAAATCCCATACCCCAACGGCGAATGATGAGTCGCTCCTGGTACCACACTCCAGACCAGCGATGCAGAAGCCAACAAATCCCTGAAATCTTTCTGGCCCTACGGTCTGGATCATACATCCTGCAAAACCGTATACAATCCACGGGCGTAAAACAATCCCAATCTCTCCTAAGTCCTACCGGTGAGACCACATTCAAAGTCCCACTAAAAAAAAAGAAAAAAAAGAAAAAAAAAAGGGTATGTCCACAAGCAAAATGGGCACGGAGGAAAACCCGAAAGGGCTCCGTGAGTAAAAACAGCAGGACTGCCGACGAGTTTGTGAAAACCTGAAAGTGCGCAAACTCGTGAAAAGAAGATGAAATGCACTCTCAAAGTCCTCTCGACTTTGAGAGGAGAAAATTTCCGCGTGAGATCCTTACGACTCACAAAGGAGCAACACACTTAGGAGTCCCCACGACTCCTATGGAGGAAATACACCTACGAGATCCTTTCGACTCGTAGGGAGAAAATGCTTTTATGGGACCCTCACGGCCCATAAAATTGAAAAGTCTTAGGTGATAGGGATCTAAACCTGCCTCCTAAGCCATCAATTCTCAAATTCTCTCGGGGCAAATGATGAGTTGCTCCTGGCATTATTCCAGTGCAGCAATGCAGATGCCAAACAAAAACCAAAATCCCAGAATCCTCTCAATGACAGATGATGAGTCGCTCCTGGCATTATTCCAGTGTAGCGATGCTGATGTCAACCCAAATCAAAATCAACAAGTCAACTTCCACTCCGACACCGCAGAAGGCGGAGCGAGTCAGAATCCAATCTCGACACCGCAAGAAGCGGAGCAAGTCAAGTCTACCCCTGACATTGCAAGAAGCAGAGCAAGTCAAATCATCACCGACCGTCCAAGTCGCTAAAATGGCAGCACCGACCGTCCAAGTCGCAAAAATGGCAGCATCGACCGTCCACGTCGTAAAAAGGGCAGAACCGACCGTCCACGTCTCTAAAATGGCAGAACCGACCGTCCACGTCGCAAAAAGGGCAGAACCGACCGTCCACGTCGCTAAAATGGCAGAATCGACCGTCCACGTCGCTAAAAGGGCAGAACCGACCGTCCACGTCGCTAAAAGGGCAGCATCGACCGTCCACGTCGCTAAAAGGGCAGCATCGACCGTCCACGTCGCTAAAAGGGCATCACCGACCGTCCAAGTCGCTAAAATGGCAGCACCGACCGTCCAAGTCGCAAAAATGGCAGCATCGACCGTCCACGTCGTAAAAAGGGCAGAACCGACCGTCCACGTCTCTAAAATGGCAGAACCGACCGTCCACGTCGCAAAAAGGGCAGAACTGACCGTCCACGTCGCTAAAATGGCAGAATCGACCGTCCACGTCGCTAAAAGGGCAGAACCGACCGTCCACGTCGCTAAAAGGGCAGCACCGACCGTCCAAGTCGCTAAAAGGGCAGCATCGACCGTCCAAGTCGCTAAAAGGGCAGCATCGACCGTCCAAGTCGCAAAAAGGGCAGCATCGACCGTCCAAGTCGCTAAAAGGGCAGCAACGACCGTCCACGTCGCTAAAAGGGCAGCACCGACCGTCCAAGTCGCAAAAAGGGCAGAATCGACCGTCCAAGTCGCTAAAAGGGCAGCAACGACCGTCCACGTCGCTAAAAGGGCAGCACCGACCGTCCAAGTCGCAAAAAGGGCAGAATCGACCGTCCAAGTCGCTAAAAGGGCAGCATCGACCGTCCACGTCGCTAAAAGGGCAGCACCGACCGTCCACGTCGCTAAAAGGGCATAACCGACCGTCCACGTCGCAAAAAGGGTAGAATCGACCGTCCACGTCGCTAAAAGGGCAGCAATGACCGTCCACGTCGTAAAAAGGGCAGCACAGGATTCCTACAAAGCGGGAACCAGATAACTCCGGGCCAGGAAAAACGTCTATCACGGACACTCCGTCTCGGAGACATGTCAAGCAACGACCGTCCATGTCGTAAAAAGGGCAGTGCCAGCTTCCTAAAAAGCCGGAACCAAATCAAGTCGCCTCCACGTGAAAGAAGATCCATCAATTTCATGCACACGACCCACATATGTGGTGTGCATTTATTGATGGGGGGCAATTTGTTGGGTTAAAAATTTACACCCCGGTTGACCAAGTCAAAATCCAAGTCAACCCCAAGCCAAGTGGGCCCAAGCCCAGACCCAGTGGGCCCATGCCCGGGTCGAGCCTGAACATGGAGCGGCCGGCCTCCCCCCATGCCAAGATAAAAATTTTGTAATAAATAATTTTGTTGTATTTCTTTTATTTTATTTTATGGATAAATGTAAGAAAATGGGCATAAAAGCCAAATTTTTGTAAAGCCCATGGCTTATGTGCAAAAAGAAATGGCACATGAGCCATGAAATAGGCAAAATGCCATTTTGTGAAGCCCAAGGGGCTATGTGTAAAGTGTATAGCCTATAAAGGCAAAGATAGTGAAATATCTCAACAACTTTTTTCTCTCTCCAAAAAAAATTAGAGCTGAGCTCTTTCTTCCTTCTTCAAGGTTCCAAAACCTTCTTCTTTCTCTTGAATTAAATCAAGAGTTTTACTCTTCCTTTTTCAAAACTAAATAGTTTTCCACCACAAAACCCACAAAGGGGAACTTGGATCTGCCATCAGATCTTAAAAAGGAGAGATTTTGAGATTTTACATATCTTGATCTTCAAGATCCAGCAAGCAACAGGAGGAAGAAGAAGAACCCTTCCATTAACCCAACAAAAAAAAAAACACACTCAGGAGTCTAACTCCTCTTTGATTTCTCTTCAGAGAAATCTTTTTAGGCTAAAAGCCTGTTGTGTGCGCAAGTCGCCCGCGTGCCGACACGTGGCGCGCGCGCTTGCGCAACTGCGCAAGTGCTCAAGGCGCCCGCGTGCCGACACGTGGCGCGCGCGCTTGCGCACCTGCGCATCCCTTGGATGTCTTTTCCCCCTCTTTTGTGTACATATATACACATATACATATGTATACAAATTTATACATACACGTACTCCACGACACTGTCCCTGTTAGAAAAAAATTTCTAACGGGGCGCTGCCCCGCACCCCGCAAGGGGGCTGCTAGCCCCCTTGACCCCCAGCCCGCTATCCGGGTAGCGGGACCCCCGTAAAAACTCTGCGTGGCTCCCGATATATCCAAACCCCCCTTTCAGAATTGAACACACGTATACTGCACATTGAGTTCGCATGACCAGTTTAACCCGTTAATCGGAGGTTCCCTCGCCCCAAAGGCGATGGGTAATTAACGGCAGCTTAGTCCGCGGCTGCCGGAGATTCGGATCCCCACCATCATTAAACCCCGGCCTACCCTAGGCCGGGGGAATCTGTAGTACGCCTGACAAGCGCGCGCGTATTCCCATCTCACTGGGGTGACGAAAAACACCCTACAGTCCCTACTAGTATGATCCACATCATAGTCCAGGTAGTCAAGTACACATCCTAAGGGCTTTACCAACATGTAACAGAGAGACAATCAGTGTACATGTTAAGGTAAAAAGTAACCAGATAGCATACTATCATGTCGAGCAAGAAAGTCCTCCCTATATATGTCCAAGCATCCACTACAATATACATCTCATGTATAGTAATGGCCTATAAGGCATACATATAACTAACAATCTTCCACTTGCACTAGGGCCATCTGATAACAGTGGTTGTAGTATCTCATACTCAACCATCTCATAAAAGTATCTCTCTGAGAAAAGGCCTTTGTGAGTGGATCCGCTGTGTTGCCCTCTGAGTCTACTCTCCTAACCTCGCTCCCCTGGAGATCAACCATCTTCATGATCAGGTGATACTACCTTAGAATATGTCTGGATCACTGATGGGACGGGCGTTCCTAGGCATAAGCCACAACTCCATTGTCACACAATGGTAGGAACGAAGTTCATCTCATGAACTAATATACATCCAGACTGCATCTTTGGTAGTATCTTTGGTAGCGATGTATTCATCCTTTATCGTCTAGTATGCCACAGTATCTAGCTTGGAACTCTTCCAACATACTGTCCCTTTACTGAGGGTAAAGACAATGCCTGTGACTGACATTCAGTCGACCTTATCACCCTGGAACTTTTCCAGTGATTCTCCCCAGGATCGATTGATACCATCTTACTACAACCAGTGAGTATCCTAACATCTAATTAGATCTATCTCATAGATCCAAACTCAGGATTTATGAGGTATCACTTTGATCCTATATGGAGAATCCTTGTGATAAGTGGAAATTGACCGAGCGTAGCATAGGAAACTCCTTCCTTATCAAGAGTAAGTCATCCACGTACTATACGAGGATCACTACCATACTCTCTACTACCTTTTTGTATATACAATGTTCATCTACCATTTTGATGAAGTCAAACTCTTTGACTACCACATCAAAACAGATGTTCCAACTCCGCGATACCTGCTTTATCACATAAAACATGTTGCACACGTTTCCGCTGCTCCCACTGTCTACGAAGCCCTCTGGCTGTGTACTTATAGACGCTCTCTTCCAAATCATCATTTAGAAAGCAGTCATGACACCCAACCGCCAGAAATCGTAGTCATGGTATGTAGCCGTGGCAAGTAGGATCTGGATGAACTTAAGCATAGTTTTGAAAGTCTCAACTTTTCTATGTACACCAAGTAATCTTCTCAAGATATACTTGCTCCTGATGGGGATTTAACCCTTCAGATAAAGCAACCAAAGTCCATACTTTGTTGGTGTATAAGGATTCCATCTCAGATCGTTAAGCATCCAGCCATTCTTACAGAGTCCCACTCCTGATGGCCAGCTCGAAACTAGTTGGGTCATCATCTCATGATACATTCCTCGCTCCCACTGTCATAGAGAAACTCGAAGTATCTCTCAGGTGGGTGAGGAACCCTACTAGATCGGCGGAGAGGTTGAGGTTCGTTGGTTACTATTGAATCCTTTGGTTCTACCAAATCATCAGCTGCGGTTTATATAGCTGGAAATCTTTCCAGTTCTACCTTATGACCATTAATTTCTTCATAAGAAATTCCCTTTCACAAAGATGGCATGCTGAGAAGCAAAAAATCTTTTGTTCCTCGGTTTGGTAGAAGATATTCCCTTGCGAATGCTTGGGATATCCAACAAAACTTCTACAGAACTGACTTTGCCTCGAGCTTGTTCGGATTATGCTTTTAGACATAGGCTGGACAACCCCAAATCTTAACAAACTTAAGATATAGGCTCTTCCCTTTCCATATCTCATATGAAGTGGTAGGCAACTGATCTGATCGGAACCCTATTCAATAAGTATGCAACTTCTCCAGTGCATAACTCCCAAAAGGAAATAGGTAACTCAGTAGTACTCATCAGAGAGCACACCTTATCACATAGGGTATGATTGCTCCGCCCCGATACACCGACGTGCTGTGGTGTATACGGAGGAATAATGCTGAGAGAGAATCTCATTCTCCTTTAGAATAGTCCAGGAATTCCGTGCTCAAGTATTCTCCTCCTTGATCATATCAAAGGACATAATACTTATACCCGTTTTGGTTCTCTACTTCTAACTTATATTCTGTGAATATCTCAAAAGGTTCGGACTTGTGTTTCAACAGGAACATATGTCTGAATCTTGAGAGATCATTAGATAATGTAATGAAGTACAAAGAACCGGTCTTAGCATGTGTAGACAGGAGACCTTCATATATCAACATGTATCATCCCAAGAGTTCACTAACTCTTTCTCTGTTTCCTATAAACAGAGCTATGGTCATCTTACCTCTGTGACATGACCGGCAAGTTTCACAAGATGTAAATTCAAACTAATTTAAATATGCATCTATATGTAATTTCAGCTAGTCGGGTCACATTGATATGACCTAGTCTACAATACCTCAAGAAGGATTCGTTCATTTCTGAACTCTTCCTCTTGTGTGTGTTCTGTATACTAAGAACTGTAGTTTGATTTAGAACGTCAATACTTTTAGATAACGTGCCTGAACCGATCAACTCTTGATATAGGAAATGTTCAAAACATTATCCAGCAATACAAAATTATATCCTTTCTTTACTAATAAAGAGATGGATATGATGTTGTATATCAGGTTCGGTATCTAATAACATTCGTTCAGAATCAATGTATTCTGGCAATACAAGGTGATAACTACCAACAGACTTGGCTGCAACACTTGCACCGTTTCTATCTCATGAAACTTATCACCCTTTCTCAGTTCTCTACCTTTCTGTAGCCCATGTAACAGATTACATATGTGGGATCCTGATCCGGTATCTCATACTCAGGACGTAAAGGATACTGAGAAACAGCTCTCTGTAATGAACACACCCGAAGATAATGCATCAGTATGCACTTTCTTCGTTTGGGCGGCACGGGAATTCTGGTAATCCCCAATTTCCTGCTCTGTCTTATAACAATTATAAGTTGGAGCGGGACCAACGTTCCCCTAGCTCAGTATAACAAGCGGGTTCGGTCAATACATCCGTATTATTATCTTGATTAAGGCGTGACATGGTCGCTACCTGTAGAGAGAGAGAGAAGAAAACACTCTGCGTGCGCTCTTGTAAGATCAGATTGGTTATTATTTTATCTAATCAGGATGGCTCACACTGTTTTTGTCAAATCTTCCTTCAAACTTTAAAAGGAAAGACTAGCCGGGATTAATTACACCCTACAACTTCGCCAATCTTTCAGCCAGGCCAGTGTCGGTACTTTGAGGGAGGTTTCCTGTGCTTTCGCACGGACCTAATTAAAGTAAACCTCGTTTTTCCAGAGACATAACCCCGTTGACACCTTTCTAGACACCTACTTGATCGGCTAATTGTCCTGTGTAAAACTCTCCCAGAAGTAACAATTACTCGCAGTGGGTATCGGGATCCAACTATCTCATAGAAGGTATGCAATCTCATTGCAAATCTCAACACTTGAAATTCCCGATAATATTTTGCCCCAAACGATCTATAACCTTGACAAGGTCAACAAACCATAGACCGTAAGTCAAGTTCAACCCGTCATTTCTTGATTGAATTAAACCCACCCGCACGACCCTTGACAAGGTCAACAAGGCCGTACGACTACCCTAATTCAATCTGCATCATATGCATAAACAAATAAATAGTGGTCAGCTACCGCACACTACGCCTTGACAAGGTCAACAAACGCAGCACGAATACTAAGTAGGACTTATCTGAAATGACGGAGGGCTACGACAGGTTTTTCTGAAAACCTATTGCGTATCGAACTTGATATCGTTGTAGAATCGAGTGAATTTTGAAATGGAGTGATTTTGAGGCTTTTATTAGTTTTGCTAAAGAGGTCACTCCCGGTGAAAGGATCTCGGCTCTTTCCTTATGAAATAAGGTGCAGAATATATCATATATATCGCTATGCAAAGCAAAAACTCCAAAAGCAATCAAAAACAAACCGAGTGTTGTAGCATCTGCCAGTTTTTGCTAAAGAGGTCACTCCCGGTGAAGGGATCTCGGCTCTTTCCTCATCGAATAAGATGCAGGATATATCATATATATCACTATGCAAAGCAAAAACTGTAGCTATCCTTTTTGAAAATTTGATTCTACAACATCTTTTAGGTTTCTTTTCTTTCATTAATCACATTAATGAAGTCCTATCATTTAAGTCACCTAAACATCACAGATAAATACGACGTACACTTATGCCATCCGCATTCGCCTCGATGTCCCCTCGTGCACCGTTAGATTAGGTAACTAACGGCAGAGCGGGGCAGGGCTAGCGCGGGTGTAAAACATAAGTAACGTCTATATAATATATCATATATACTATATACAGTATCTATCACAACATATCAAATGATCACAACACAGATTTCGCAGCAGAAGAAACATATGAAATATTGGATATACTAGGACGTCCGTGTTTTATTTTGAGCCTCTATAAAACACGGATTCCACGGTCGCGATGAATAGCCAAACCCACACCCCTAGACCCCTACGAGAGCGGCAAGCAACCCTACCAATTCTAGAGTTAGGAGACCCGGACTTGACTCCTCGAGTTGGTCTCCCACTAGACTCTAGAGCCCGGTTACTTGTGCTCTCCTCCTTTGGTCTATCCTAGTGCGGAAAAGTAAATAATATACAAATGGTGACAGCAACCTCATCCCAGAAGTGCCTCAATAAAAGAATATTACATACATTTAATTTTACATGAATGAAAATAAAAAAAACTCTTATCTCACATAAAAACCCCAGCTATTCAAAACGCGACGATCCAATATAACATATCCATCAACACATAACATCACATGTCATCAACGTAAGTAAATATGCGCATCCCAATTGTCGTTGACATATAGCAACGAAATCGGTGATATCACATGTTACACTTACGGTCGCAGAAAAGAAAGTGTAAAACTATAACATTTGGAATCCACAATCTCTTTAGACATCGTAAATACGAAATATCACATACTTCGCATTTCATGCCTAACTATATGAATTCCACATATTGTATCGCATTCCAGATAAATAGACAGTATTAAACTTTCCTATCGAATAATTAAATACCCAAGATTTCCATAATAGCTCTACACTTGAGCGGAGTTCAAAAATTCTAGAATACGTCACAGTACCAACGGTCCAGCCGTAGAAGGGTCAAGCCAACGCCTCATATGTGGCACGCCGTACTGCCCTAAACCCTAAGGTTCAAAAGGCTGTTCAAGACGGTCACATAATCAAGTTAAGGTTTGTTTTCTTCTAGAGGGTCCATCACGTTACATGCACGTTTTTCCGAAAGATTTAAACTCAAGAAAAAATTCAACACTTGAAAGTTTTTCGTGCAGGGAAAAAATGAGTTAATGATATCCGTTCGAACATTTTAATCCTTTCTAAATTATCCAGAAAAAGAACGAAATTAAATTTTCCGATCGAATCAACGAATACAAAATAAACCCCAGAACACTCAACACTTGAGTCAGTTTAAAAATACCCAGAAAATATAACTCACAGAAATAGAGATTATAGTGCAAAAACTAGGGCATATACCTTTTGTACTGCCGTGGATCCGCGGCCCAAGCGCGGTACGGCCGTGGTTCCGCGGCGGTTTGTACGGATGATGCTCTCGTTTTTCACTACAATTCCTATATTTCCCTGCTGATTTTTTTAGGCATTTTTAATTCAGAAAAATCACAGTTTTGAAAAATTTTCCAGAGAGGGGTTCATTTCGTCGTTTCAGAGTTCGTTCGGAGTTTTAACTTCGTATACACGTTGCCTAATGCTCTAGCTAGGCTCCAATACCACTGTAGGGTTACTAGGCACTCTAATAAGGTTCTACAAGGCATCAACCATGCCCGGTTAAAATTTTAGCCGTGTCGAATAACCCTTAAACAAGATCTTTGCTAGATAATTAGGCGAAAACAAGCATGTTAAAAACATTAACACTAAGTTAATATGAAATACAACCTTTGTAGATCGGTCCTTCACTTCTAAAGCTCCTTGTTGTAGTTCCTTCGCTGCGATCACGATACTCCCGGACTCTCGGACGGCTCCATGAGAAGAGGGCAACGATTTTGCTTAAAGTCTTCGAGGCCGAAGATGATCTACGTCGAGAGAATACGAACTCAAGCTTCCACTTCACCAACTAAAGAATTAGTGAAGAAAACACCCTAAACTAAAGTGCTAGTCCAGTAGAGGATGATGAAATAGGAAATGGGTACACATTAGAATTTCTTTTCTCACAATGTTTCTCTCTCTTTTTCAAACCCTAGCAAGAATTTGAAGGAGGAAGAAGATGAGCTCAAAATGAGAATGAAAACTAACTAAGAGAGAGAAAGCTAACCATGGGTGAGTGGGTATCATATACTAACTCATGTAGAGACATAACCGTGGCTAATTATAGTGGTTACGTTAATTAATATCTTAAGTAAAACAAAACTAGTGGATTTTGGTCAATGCACTCATAAGCTTCATGAAGCTTCATGCACTTGAACAATTATCCACTAATTTTTTATTTACTTTGTATATTAAAACCCCACCAATATAATTATAATGGTATATGTCTCATACACCCATGATAGTTGTATCAACAACCATGATACATTATAAACACAAATAAATATATATCACATATATATTAAGTTGTGCACAAGTGAGAAAAACAAATGCTTAAGTGAACCAATGTTAGTTAATGTAAATTAGTATATCACATATACAATTATACACTAAATTATTAAATCAACTCTTGGCTTAATAATCCGGTTATATCTCATATAACCGACTAACATCCAATGTATCGACTTATCGAATCAACCCTTGATTCGATAACCTGGTTATATCTCATAAAACCGATCGACACAAACATCGCGAGAATAGAATACGGTATCACATACTTGCATTATTCTGGTCCCGCACATATCACATATGCGCTCCTATTTCGTTTTGCCTGAGCCAGTAAAACCTCTATGTAAGACTCTAAAGACTCATTAATACGCCGGCAGTAGGTGATGATCACATCAAGCACCCACAAGCCGTCAGCGGTACTAGCTGGACGTAACGGCTACCCGCATATTGAGCGATCAGAAGATCAACAAGCAAGCCCGCTCCAACTCCTGCAAAAAGCCTGGCAGTGACACTACCGTACAGTCCGGTCTCCTCGTCTGATATGTCGCATATCAAGTCTAGGGGTGGTAAACGTTAGACCCCAACAACCGATAAGTCATGCCGATGCGAGGCTCATAACGGGTCGAGAAACTACTGGTAACACTTACCAGTAAATTTCTAAACCATCCCTGGCTAGGGACTTCCCTGTTATGGCCAATCGAGCATAGCGTAATATCAACCCCCAATACCGGGAGAGACGAAACCCCTCCTATCGCTCATTGCCTCCATGTGACTCGGGACTGTACCTAAAAACCACCGTTTTGCACGCCCTCTTGGACGTGGTAAGGTGGAAATCAAAGCACAGTGTGAATCACACAAGACTCTATGACGACCTCGGGTCTACAGACTAACATGTACCAGTGTCACCAGAGAACTGCCATCTGACGTAAGGTATAATACCATCTGGGAGTTCTCGGCGAGTCCGTCCAGTGTACCCAGTCTTCACTGAGCACCCGTATATCATCTCTGATATCAAACACCAATGGATATAGGATCATCCATCGCTCATCTACATGGGTCGAGAAGGTATACGCTAGTCTACTCTGGTATATCGATGCCCCGTCTCGATACACCCACAACTAGGGACCTTGAAGGATGTACTTATGGACTACCATGTCCCCACTAGTATGATCCACATCATAGTCCAGGTAGTCATGTACACATCCTAAGGGCTTTACCAACATGTAACAGAGAGACAATCAGTGTACACGTTAAGGTAAAGAGTAACCAGATAGCATACTATCATGTCGAGCAAGAAAGTCCTCCCTATATATGTCCAATCATCCACTACAATATACATCTCATGTATAGTAATGGCCTCTAGGGCATACATATAACTAACATCTTTTGCTTTAACTTCTTTGCTCAATTTTCTTTACTTGTTCTTTATTTCTTTTTCTTGATGCTATTTTGTATGATGATTGAGTAGTCTTCTTGGCTATGGCGATGGTAAGGATTGGTGATGAAAGGCAAAGCCTTCCTCCATTCTCTTATGATTGTTATTGTGTTTAAATTTTGATTATAACTTTAAGATTGTATTATAGTTATTGTTTGATAGGATATTTAGTTTTAAATGGTTACTTGGTAACCTTTAATTTACCCTATTCTCTCATTACATCCATAAGCGATGTTAAGGTTAGAATCAATATTAGTGTTAAGCTAGCTAAGTTGTTTAGATAGGGTATTTTATTTGATATTGTTTGACACCCCTCTTTAGCATATACCCTATACTATCACCCACACACTTAGCAAGTTTAATGCTATGTCACTTTATTTCTTATGTGCTAATTGGTGTTTGTTGATGTTGTATGCTTTCTGGTCTTTAGTGATTTGCTTTGATACTATATGCTTGGACATACAAACGGTAAGCAAGAACGTAATGGATTCGTTTCATTGCCCGCATTGTGAATTCATCATCTTGATGGTTTATGCTTCGCAACCCGTCTTGATAAGCCATTCTTCATGATCGGATCTAAGAAGAGGAGGGAACACTCATGATCAAGAAAGAGGAGAAGATATTCTCCACAATTCGTTCTTCCGAACCGGAGCCACAGCGACATTTAGAATTTCTTATACTTTCGTATTTCTTTTTGTAACAAATCAACAAACCATATTCTTTTCTTTTTGAACTTTCAATAACAACTCTTAATCACCAATTACATGTGGATCAATCCATACTTACCGACTAGCTACAATGAGCCGTGAACTAGCGGTTATAAATTTTAAAACGAGACGTAGCTCGCGTGCCCCGGTTTCCGACATAAACCGTTCTTTCAATCTCAAAGCGCGCATGGCTGAAATTTCAACAGTTACCCACAAGAAAAAAATGAAAAGCAGAAAAAAAAAATCAAGTTGCAACTTCATAAAGTTCATATTCCCCTCCCATCCATATTACTAATCATGCTCACTGCCATCTTTAATGGGGTTGTCTAGCTATTGACGTTCAGGAATACGTATGAGTTCTTCATCGGAGAGTGGGTTGAGAAGTTGTGCGGAAGTGGATGATAGGGCAATGATGGTGTTTGTGGTTAGATAGAATTCACGTGGAGGATGGCGTGGAGGGGAGGAGTGCGGCAAGGGTGAGACTCTGTTGAGTAAATAGATTCTTATGAACAACATGGACTTCTCCTGTGCTTTTCTTTTTGGATGTCGATCATACTTCTAGGATAACGATAAAAATAAATGATCTTCGATTATGGATATGAATCCATATCGAGATCTGAACATGCAGCAGAGTAATAATATATTATGGCGTCCTACACACATTAGATTAAACCTTAACTCGTTAATGTTCAAAATCAATCCTCCATGCCATGCTAGGGCTCTACAGATTTAGAACATTCGATGATCTACGGGAGCAATCGTATGGTTAATCGGAGAGTCCTTATGATCATGTTAGCTATTAGATACCGGAGAGAGGAGAGGAACCCTAGACTCATTCAAAGATGAAGACATAGAACCCCTAGTTTCTGTTATATCTCTCTTGTTATCTCAAACCCTAGAACAAGCCTTAATATATATTGGCAAAGGGAAGAAATGCGATTGACTAGAATTGGCTAAAGCCAGAACCCTAGCCAAGCCAGGGTTAAGCTCTTAAACAATCCCCTCACACCCTGACCCTATGTGCGGGAGGCCCAACCAAGACGAGCCCCTTTGGGAGCTTGATTGGGAACTGGGATGGGTCTCCAAACCCTGATCTACCGGCCCACATAATTAGACGGGTTTAACCAGGTTAAAGTCCCAACGTCCAACAATACTAATGGCATACAGATTATTCTACTAGCCATATTTTTCAACAAGGGTATCATAATTCATTTTCGACTGTAGCGGCTGGAGAATTCTATTATAGAACTCGTTTTGTTATATAAGAAGTTGAGATTTAGACAAGTAATAGCGGATCAAAGAGATGCTACAGTCAATAAAGAAGTACTTTGTTTTAGTTTTCTATGAATTATGAGTGTACATAATGTGTCAAAACTTTCCCTATTGAAATTAAAGGGATTCTACTCTTTGAAATAGCCCGACGGTATGAGGTATATTGATCACGCAAAAGGACATGCCTAGAAGTGAAAGAAAGGGCTGAGTAGAATCAATTAGTTATTTGGCCTTCCACTGACCATCCAACAAATCATGAGCTCGAGGGTATAAGGTCTTTAAGGTCATGATAGGTCCCTTTAGATGCAAGATAGGTCGTTGATTGAACCTAGAATTTATGAGTTTAGTACATAAGAAAGGATTAATCTGAAAGGAACTAATACATATGGTAGGGACCCACAATACTGTAACGTTTTTTAAAAAAATCGTTTAGATTAATTGTCCGATAATCGGTAATATAACTCGTGTTTTCCGTAAAACTTAATTATAATTATTTTTCAATATAGACATAATTATACATATTTTAGCCATGTAATTGCTAGTATTTGGGATTTAATTAGTCACTTATAAATTGTTAGTTTACTTAAATATTTTCCTTAATTAATTATTTTAAATATTATTTTAAGCTTTCATTTATACATTTAATTAGTTTAAATTACAAATTGGAATGAGTTAAGTTTACATTAGTGAACCATGACAACCTAATGGCTAGTTTGGAACCTATTCTTTTTTTCTTTTGTTTCCTCCATGGTTCTAGATAATTCTAGGGTTTATTAGGATAATTAAATAATTAAGAAATGAGTGAATATGTGTAATAATTGGGGGGGCTTTCCTGACTTGGAATTTTCTACACACACACCCGCACGCACTCACCTCTCATTCCCTCCACTGGCCGAGCCTCCCTGCTGCGGTCATCTCTTTTCCATCTCCAAAATCCTCAAATTTCCCTAAAAAAATCCACACAAAAATCTCACAAATTCATAGTTAAATCTTCACCCAATTTTTCTTGGCCTACACTAGCTTGGATCTAGAAGCATATGGCATTTTTTGGAGGCAAGTTTGCAAGTTGGATCTACAAATCTTTGAGGTATAAATCTTAACCAAATGGTTAATTTGTTGGTAAATTGTTTTAAGCTAACTTATTTAGGTTTTATTTTGGTTCTAATTGTAAGTTTGAATTTTTAAAGAAAATGATTTGAATTAGAGTTAGGGTTTTAACCATCACTACTAGGTTAGCTAAGTGTAGTTTGCTATATAGTGGCTTAGTTGGATGTTTATTTGTGGTCGTGGCCATTAGGTCGCTAATCCATGAATTTTTGCGCCAAAATACCATTGATTTGCTTACTAGGTTTTTAGTGTAAATAAATGTTGGTTTAGTTTGTAGTTGTGGTGATCTACAATCCATTTCCTTTGTCATGTATTGTGTTATAAATGCACGATCGGTGCGATCGAGTTCTAGGCTTGGTAGTTGTCACGTATAGCGATCCTAGTTGAGGTTGTGGCGATGTCGTACGTGTTTTGTGCACAAGTGACACAAGTCTAACTTGTGGACGTTCATTATTGCGTTTCGTTATCTTCATGTCGTCTCAGGATATTTAGCCTTATGTTTTGTGTTTGTGCAATTCTAGGATCGGTTGCAGAAGCGTCGGACGCGGCGTGGAAAGGCAAGGCTGTGATCGAATCAGATTAGCCGAGGCGTCCGGGTGAGTAGATGTATACATCTATGGGGGGATCGTCTAAATGACGTGAGGCGCCCGATAGTTTAGAATTACTTGTAGTACTTGCATTTATATGCGTAGCTTCCTAGTTATTCATATCATTGCATCGCATTATCTCATATATATGTATATATATATGATATCATCTCATAGGACACTTGCACCATTACCATTGGTTCATGCTGCACGTGCACTATTCATGCGAACACACACGCGTTTGGTAATTGCTATGCCACGAACACTTTAGAATTTTCTTAAATTAGTATCTAAACCATTTGCATCATATATGATATGTAAACTGATAATTGTATATTCATTCATCAACATTGATACGTAGGATGGCTAGTCGCATATACATATCTTATGGCATCATAATTCATACATAGTTTCTGGTCATATATTGCATGGTATATACTATCGTATCATAGACATCCATCATCACCGGCAGGTTTACATATTTTGATTCTTCTCGAGGATTTCAGTATTTATGAGATTTCTGGATTTGTAGGGAAAACCGCAAGAATTTTATAAACCTATTATTTTTTTTTAAAATGTAAGTTGTGGTTTTCTCGTGATATGATATATGTGTCATCCACCATGAGTTTTCCTGATTTCTGTTGGGTTTTCGATACCCGATTCGAGAAGTTGGATGAACCGTCTCGGGTACATGGTGAGCCTGGTAAGGTACCCCGGGGCAAGAACCTCGAGTTGTAGACGATGGACCTGGCAGGGGCAGACTACTTACCGGTGATGTCTGGCACGGCGGATATCCGGAGGATACCGACCGTAGTCGTAAGATTTGATGATATGGGCCGATCCGGATTGACGGAACCCGAGATATCGAGATATTGAAATATTGAGACATTGAGATATACATATTTTGTGTTGATGCTTGACACGGATCTCTGTTGATTTCATTGATGATACTTCAATTATATCACAGAAGTTTTACTAAGATAAAAATACAGATTTTCTCATACTAAACATATTCAGGATTCGTGTTGATTTTGTAGTCATGTTGCATACATACTAGTGCATCGCATCATATTGGTATATGTAGGTTGTGATGCATTTGCATGCATGCTTACGATAACCTTATTAGATGTTACTTACAACTCACGAGTTGGCAACTTACCCCAGTTGTGCCACAGTATTTTGCAGGTCTGACCCGTCAGCATTATAGCTGCGGGCGTACTTTTTCTTGGCTTCTTTTGCTTGGACTTGCGGCATTACTGGTAGGTGGGTTGTGAGGATACATTTGTCTCCACTTTGTACTATTATTTGTATCTAGTATTATCTATCTACTGCGTCTACCATTGTATATGCGAATTAGAGGTGTGACCGTGAGTTTGTATAAATGTTGTTTCTCTGGTGTCGAGCTCACTTGAGCCGACGTGATGCTTTCCTTTTCTCGTGCTTTTTATATGCTTTTTCTTGCACTACTATTATATATATTGCATGTGGTTTTGATTCCGCCATTGGCGAAGAGATAGCTCCCGCTTGGGGATGCCGTTATTTATTACTTATGTATATTTTGTATTGTACATATTTCGGGGCCAGTTTTTACAAGGGAGATCTGCCGAAATTTTCGGGAAAATTTGATGTTTTCTAAAAATGTTTAATGAACAAGTTTTCCATCACTCTTTTTACTTAATGGTTTAGATTACTAGGCATTGGCTTACTTAGATTACGTTACGCCTCTAGACGTTGCATAATTTAAGTGTCAGTCACGTTCCGTACCTTCGGGTCATGACAAAGTTGGTATCAAAGAAAGGTTTTACCTCTCTGAGTGTAGGATGACCCTTGGTAGATGGAGTAAGTGACTTAAGCAGAGTGGCATAACGTATGTATGTTCCACGGCATACTTACGATACGGTACTCTACCTAAGTGACCTTAGGATATATCTTCTTGTATTTACTTTCTTGATTCCATTTATCCCTTGATTCAACTGCAATGTTCTTATCAATCATGTTTTTGTTCCAGTCACTATGCCGCCGAAGACCATGGGGGCTCAGAGGGCTGCCGCCAGAGATGAGATTCATGCGGGCTCGTTTAAGACGAGGACCGATCACGGCGGTACGCCTACCCCTCGGGGACAGATTGATCCGCCTTCTTCAGGCTATATTGCTAGGCTAGAGGCCGGTATGCAGGAGTTGCATCAGATGATGGGATCTTTAGTTGAGCCCAGTCGGGCATAAAGATCTGAGGATGTTCCTTCCACTGCACAGACCACGATTGTACCTACTGCCCAGACAGTTGTTCCTACTACCACGACTATTCCCGTATCATTACAGGCGTTTATGAGGCTGAGGCCTCCAGTCTTTACCAGTACAGATACAGTGGAGGATCCGCAGACATTCCTCGACTGGATGGTTAGGATTTGCCGTTCGATGAGATGTTCTGATGATAGATAGGTGGAGATTGTGAGTTTTCGTCTGGAGGGTCTTGCTCAGACATAGTGCGAGTCAGTCGAAAGAGGTCAAGCTGCAGGTCTACCTCCTATGACTTAGGATGAGTTCATAGCTGTATTTCTTGCCCGCTTCCTTCCGAAGAGCGTCCGGGATGCTCGAGCTCGTAGTTTTGAATCTTTGCGCAAGACTCATGGGATGACAGTGTCCGAGTATGACATTCAGTTTACTCAGTTGTCCCGATATGCTCCTTACTTGGTGGACACTGAAGAGAATAGAATAAAGAAGTTCATACGGGGACTTGACACACAGTTATTTCTTACCATCGGCACCCAGCACGTTGACACTTATGCAGCTGCTATAGACGCGGCCTTACTGTTGGTGGAGCGCATTTCTGAGACTTCGGTCGTTTCTGGGCCGAAGCGGATTCGTACCGGTATGCCAGCTCAGAGGCGGATGGGTAGACGCCGAGACAGATTCTTCTCGGGAGATGGTGGCAGCAGAGGATTGAGACGAGGTCGGTTATTTGGTTCTTGGTGCGGAAGAAATTTTCCCATCTCTTCAAAAGTACGCGTAGTTAAATTTTAAATTCGGGGACTGAATTTCTTTAAGGAGGGAAGATTGTAACGTTTTAAAAAAATCGTTTAGGTTAATTGTCCGATAATCGGTAATATAACTCGTGTTTTCCGTAAAACTTAATTATAATTATTTTTCAACATAGACTTAATTATACCTATTTTAGTCATGTAATTTCTAGTATTTGGTAATTAATTAGTCACTTATAAATTGTTAGTTTACTTAAATATTTTTCCTTAATTAATTATTTTAAATATTATTTTAAGGTTTCACTTATTTAATTAGTGTAAATTACAAGTTGGAATGAGTTAAGTTTACATTTGTGAACCATGACAACCTAATGGCTAGTTTAGAACCTATTCTTTTTTTCTTTTGTTGCCTCCACGGTTCTAGATAATTTTAGGGTTTATTAGGAAAATTAAATAATTAAGAAATGAGTGAAAAGGTGTAATAATTGGGGGGACTTTCTTGACTTGGAATTTTCTACACACACACACACACCCACACTCACTCACCTCTCATTCTCTCCACTGGCCGAGCCTCCCTGCTGCAGTTCCTCCATTTCTTCATCTCTTTTCCATCTCCAAAATCCTCAAATTTCCCTCAAAAATCCACACAAAAATCTCACAAATTCATAGTTAAATCTTCACCCAATTTTTCTTGGCCTACGCTAGCTTGGATCTAGAAGCATGATGGCATTTTTTGGAGGCAAGTTTGCAAGTTAGATCTACAAATCTTTGAGGTATAAATCTTAACCAAATGGTTAATTTGTTGGTAAATTGTTTTAAGCTAACTTATTTAGGTTTTATTTTGGTTCTAATTGTAAGTTTGAATTTTTAAAGAAAAGGGTTTGAATTAGAGTTAAGGTTTTAACTATCACTACTAGGTTAGCTAAGTGTAGTTTGCTATCTAGTGGCTTAGTTGGATGTTTACTTGTGGTCGTAGCCATTAGGTCGCTAATCCATGAAATTTTGCGCCAAAATACCATTGGTTTTCTTACTAGGTTTTTAGTGTAAATAAATGTTGGTTTAGTTTGTAGTTGTGGTGATCTACAATCCATTTCCTTTGTCATGTATTGTGTTATGAATGCGCAATCGGTACGATCAGGTTCTAGGCTTGGTGGTTGTCACGTATAGCGATCCTAGTTGAGGTTGTGGCGATGTCGTACGTGTTTTGTGTACCAAGTGCACACAAGTCTAACTTGTGGACGTTCATTATTGCGTTTCGTTATCTTCATGTCGTCTCAGGATATTTAGCCTTATGTTTTGTGTTTGTGCAATTCTAGAATTGGTTGCGGAGGTGTCAGACGAGGCACAGAAAGGCAAGGCTGTGATCGGATCGGATTAGCCGAGACGTCCGGGTGAGTAGATGTATACATCTATGGGGGATCGTCTGGATGGCGTGAGGCGCCCGATAGTTTAGGATTACTTGTAGTACTTGCATTTATATGCATAGATTCCTAGTTATTCATCTCATTACATCGCATTACCTCATATATATGTATATATATGTGATATCATCTCATAGAACACTTGCACCATTACCATTGGTTCATGCTGCACATGCATTATTCATGCGAACACACGCGTTTGGTAATTGCTATGCCACGAACACTTTAGAATTTTCTTAAATTAGTATCTAAACCATTTGCGTCATGTATGATATGTAAACTGATAATTGTATATTCATTCATCAACATTGATATGTAGGATGGCTAGTCGCATATACATATCTCATGGCATCATAATTCATACATAGTTTCTGGTCATATATTGCATGGTATATAATATCTTATCATGGACATCCATCATCACCGGCGGGTTTACATATTTTGATTCTTCTCGAGGATTTCAGTATTTATGAGATTTTTGGATTTTTGGGGAAAACCGCAAGAATTTTATAAACCTATTATCCTTTTAAAAATACAAGTTGTGGTTTTCTCGTGATATGATGTATGTGTCGTCCACCATGAGTTTCCCTGATTTCTGTTGGTTTTCGAGACCCAATTCAAGGAGTTGGATGAACCGTCTCGGGTACATGGTGGGCCCGGTAAGGTATCCCGGAGCAAGAAGCTCGAGTTGTAGACGATGAGCCTGGCAGGGGAAGACTACTTACCGGTGATGTCTAGCGCGGCGGATATCCGGAGGATACCGACCGTAGTCTTGAGATTTGATGATATGGGCCGATCCGGACTGACAGAGCCTGAGATATCGAGATATCAGGATATTGAGACATTGAGATATTAAGACATTGAGATATACATATTTTGTGTCGATGCTTGACACGGATCTCTGTTGATTCCATTGATGATACTTCAGTTATTTCACAGAAGTTTTACTAAGATAAGAATACAGATTTTTTCATACCAAACATATTCAGGTTTCATGTTGATTTTGTAGTTATGTTGCATACATACTAGTGCATCGCATCATATTGGTATATGTGGGTTGTGACGCATTTGCATGCATGCTTATGATAGCCTTATTAGATATTACTTATTATTCACGACTTGGTAACTCACCCCCATTGTGCCACAGTATTTTGCAGGTCCGACCCGTCAGTATTGTAGCGGCGGGCGTACTTTTTCTTGGCTTCTTTTGCTTGGACTTGCGGCATTGCTCATAGGTGGGTTGCGAGGATACTTTTGTCTCCACTTTGTACTATTATTTGTATCTAGTATTATCCATCTACTGCGTCTACCATTATATATGCAACTTAGAGGTGTGACCGTGAGATTTGTATATATGTTGTTTCTTTGGTGTCGAGCTCATTTGAGCCGACGTGATGCTTTCCTTTTCTCGTGCTTTTTATATGCTTATTCTTGCTCTACTATTATATATATTGTATGTGGTTGTGATTCCGCCATTGGCGAAGAGCTAGCTCCCGCTTGGGGATGCCGTTATTTATTATTTATGTATATTTTGTATTGTGCCCGTTTCGGGGCCAGTTTTTACAAGGGAGACTCTGCCAAATTTTTCGGGAAAATCTGATATTTTCGAAAAATGTATAATGGACAAGTTTCCTTCACTCTTTTTACCTATGGTTTAGATTACTGGGCTTTGTGTAATGCCTTAGATTTCGGTTAGTGTTCGTTTAGACATTAGTGCGGGTTTACTGTAAAAAGTTTACCAATTCGGGTTTCTCGCATTTTATAACATTTAATTAATAATTTATTATTATTTTTTATAAGCTTGCACGCACGTGTGTACGTAAATGCGAGGATTTGTTTGTGCTAATTTTGTTCTTTGCAACCTTGACATTTAACATAATCTTGCTTAACCCTAATATTCCCTAGATCTTTGTGAGAAGAAGAGGGATATTTTGTTTTGGAAGTGAGGAGGTGGCAAGTGTGGTGTGAATGCATTTATTTGGAATTTAATGTATTTGTTACACCCACCTCTAACCTCACCCTACACTCACCTTCCTCTCTCTTTAACCTCACACCCTCACTCACCTTCCTCTCTCTTTAACCTCACACCCTCACTCATTTCTCTATCTCTTTTACTCTCTCTCTTTTCTTCTCTCAACAACTAAACACTATCCTTTCCAATACAAATCCATCACAAAATCTCTTCAAATCTTCACAAAATCCCATCTTTATCTTGGTTTTGCCTCATGGATGCCTAGGAGTATGCAAAGCTTGGATCTTTGAGTTCTTTTGAGTAGGTATTGATCTCTTTCTGTTCTTTAGGTGTTTATTGTGTAGCTTAGCTTTAAATTTTCTGTTTTTATCGCGTATCGTATCGTTTCGGGTAAATATCGTATTTTTAGTGTTTTGTTTGAGTCTCGGATGATCTGCTGTTAAACCACGTACTTGTTGCAAAAATTGACTTGACAGTAACCTAGTGTAGTGACCTAGAACCTACCCTCAAAATACGAACCAATTCCATCTTGATCGGGCCGCAGATTTATTGGTTCTGGCCGCAATTTGCGGCCAGACTGGGGAGTTAGGGTTTGGGTTTTTGGGTAGAGGTCTCTGGGGTTGTTTGTAGTCTCTTGGCACTTGCAATTTTTACAGATTACTGGTACAGAAAAATCTGGGACCACTTGTGTGTTTCTCATGTTTCGTTTCACGCGATACGTTATCCGATACGGTGCGTGTTCTGTGTTGCTGTTGGTCTGAGTTGGTTTCGTAGTGTCGCTATACTCGTTAGCTACAATACGAACCCTTTAGAGTACGTATGTGTGTCGTGTTGGTCCGTGTGGATTGTAAGTATTTTAGGTCTTTTATTAATATATATACTTGTTGTATTGCTTATGTTGCAGGTTCGCAGGCGGGGACTACGGATACTGCTACAAGGGGAAAACAGGTAGTAGGATTCACCTAGCTTGGAGCGTTGGTGAGTAGATTTAACATCTACAGGGGGATCGCCCGCATGGCGTTATGCGTCTGGGCTAGATTGACTTGACTTGTCGCATATTCTATTTCATATTTAGAAATTGCGACTACACTTTATTGCTTAGATATTATTGTGCCTGGACTAGTACCCTTAGGATACTGCACATATTATTGACGATTCATGTTGCACGAGTACTGATTGTATGCTACACACACCGTCAATAATTGCCATGTCACGCACAACCCACTTATAGATATGATATTTCTTGGTTAGGAACATTGAGACATTGATTCATATTTCTTATCGCATATGACATTTAGCATACCTGTATATCTACATGCTTACACATATGCCTTCATATACTTACATGTTAGATACATGTATACCTATAGAGTATTGTACCATTAGTGATAGATACATACACACCTTATGACATAGCTACAGGTATACCTTGTACACATACTTCACTTATACCCATGGGTATATTATATAATTACTTATAGGTAGATACATATACCTTACTATACCTTATTGTTTACACATATATCAGTTATAGCTACATTGTTTACCTTTACTTGATATTATTTAGAATTGGAGAAATTAGGAACCGCATGATATTTATATTAACTTGTTGCAGTTAATTAGCGGCTTTTCCTTTATATGCTTTTATTACAGTTTTATGTTGCATATATTATATTCATGGGTTTTCGCATTGTGATATGGATTTTTTTTCATGATGTTTTCTGGATTTAGGGACCGTGGGAGTTCATGAAATTATGCATTATTTGAAAAACCCGGTTTCCCTTGATATGATATTTCAGCAACCACCATGAGATTTATCGGTTCTGATTATATACCCGATGCGAGGAAAGGAGGGGACCGTGTGCGGGTACATGGTAGGGCCCGGAGGTACCCCGAGGCAAGAATGAGGTCGTGGTGTCAGACGATGAGTTGCAAGGGAACCATACCATCCGGTGACATTACCAATGACTCGGCGGTAATCATGAGCATACCGTTGGGAGTCATGTACGTATAGATACGTGGAAAGACGAAGGTCAGAGCTAGACACTCATGCTTTTCGGGATAACGTGTGATACGTACCTATCAGGGTGCCAGTCGTGGTGACAGCACCTAATAGACCTGCATTTCTGTATCGATGCTTGATACATTGGTTTCATGATATTTTTTTTACTCATTTGTATATATAACAGGGGATTAGGCCGCTGTTATATATGCCCTTATACCAATATTAGTAGAATGGGACGCTAATATATGTGTATTGACATTTTTACTTCTTTGTATATATAACAGTGGGTTAGGACGCTGTTATATATGCCCTTACACCAATATTAGTGGAATGGGAGGCTAATATATGTGTATTGATATTAATTTATATACATCATCATATTAATTAATGCAAATATATTTAAGGTGTTAGAAATATATTTAGGGTGTTAGAATTTTACTTGATATTAGATTTGGGATATAGGGGATTTATTTGAGATTTGATACAGGATATATATAAGATTGCTGATTTGTACATTCAGGATATATGAGATTTATTTGATATTGTACATTCAGGATTTGTGAGACTTATATGATATGAGAGCCAATTTCGGGGCTGATTTGAGGAATTGGAATTTGGATTTGTCTTGATGGATTGTGTTCCTACCACGATGTCAGGATTCCGTGGAATTGACATGTTTCATTACATACTCTACATTTATTGTTTATGCACTATTTCATGTATTAGTAGTACCTGTTAGTGTACCTTTCATGACTGTTGTATATATACGTTTTCATATCATTATTGCATAATTATTGCATACTGATTGTCATATTATTATTGCTTCATGTATTAGTTGTACCTACTAGTGTACTTTCATGATTATTGCATTCATATGACCTGTTATTGCCATTAATTGCATATGTTAGCTTCACGCTGTGCGTGCATACTTGCGATTACCTGCATATGTTATTTACTATTCACGAGTTGGCAACTCACCCCCGTTGTGCCACAGTTGTTTTGCAGGGTGTTCCCCAGGATAGTCGAGGCAGGCTATTCATCTATCTATCATCTTTTGCTACGGATACCGCATTGGCTCACAGTGTGATGTTTTGCTTAGGTGGGTTTTATGGTTATTCGTGTTGTATTGTATATTTATTGTATCCTTGTACTCTCCATCTACTATATTTTCATGTTTGACTTAGAGACTTGTGTGAGGACGATATTGTATATTATTTTGTGACTTGTTGTCTTTTATACAGTTTCCTTTCTATCGTCTTTTATTTCTTCGCTACGGCGTCATACATTTGTTGTGGTGGTTGTTTTCCGCTTTTGGGCGTGTATTTGCTTCCGTTTGGGGATGCTTTATTATATTTATGCTGTACCCATTTTTGGGGCTAGTTTTTACAAAGGAGGTGCCTTCAAAATTTTAAAGGAAATAAATTGGGCTTTTAAAGAATTTGGGTTGTGATTTCAAATGTTTCAAAACTTCTATTATCTTTTCTTGTCTTTTTTGATGATTTAGATTTCTGGGTTTTAGCTTTCTTTTGCTGCGTTACGTCTGTAGACGTTATGTAGTATTAGGGCCGTTACGTGCCAATTTCAGGTCGTGACACTTTGGCTTACTTAGATTACGTTACGCCTCTAGACATTGCGTAATTTAAATGCAAGTCACGTTCCGTAATTTCGGGTCATGACTATACATAATCTTAGATATCAGGTGTAAATAGGGGTCCATTTAAGGTGTCTAGCCCAAAACACATATATAAGCAAATGAAACCCAGACGAAGCCTAAGGATAGGCCCACAAGGATCTTCCCCTTAATTCTTATATAAAACAGAACAAACAGTCTTCAATGGTGTCAGAAAAGACCGAATGAACCCCGACGTAAAAGGTATAAAAAGACCAGTAAATCTTGATGAGATATGCTCTTTCTATTACCAAAAACCTAGCCCGTACTAACTTGAGCGTCGAAAAGACGACGACAAAGAGCACTCTGGTGTGGTCTTTTTGCATGTTCTCGAAGCTTTGCTGAGGCACTGCCTCGCTACCCCCCTCTCAACAGAATATCTTCAGTGTCGGCCATTATTTGACCATATAAGGAACATAATGATTGCGAACCTATGCCCAACCAGTTAACATCAATCGCACTACCACTAAACTTTTGAGAAATAATGAGAGATTCAGAAAGTTTTCACTAAACTTCAGTGGATTGTTTATTTAGCTAGAGGCAACTTCCATTTGTCTATAGGGTACGAAATATAAATCTAAACTTAAACTTCATAAACTAATTTAGGCATGATTGATTAACACTAGCATATATTACTTCTAATATATGTCTCCAATCTATCTATCACTATACTAATAGAAAGTGGTATCAAAAATGGAAATTTTAAAATTTCCACTTATGCCCCTTCCCCCCTCCCCTACCCTCCCCTTTCTATAAGTTTGGTTTTATGGGAAAAATCAACAAGTTAGCAATTTTGTTATTCTTTAGAAGTAGTAAGAATAAACTTGTAAATTCCTCACTTCGGCATAACTTCTCTTTATTTACAATTATGCCATCAGCCCAAAACTTCTATTTATTTACCATTATACCACCAGCTCAAAACCCTTTTAGGTTTTCACTAAAATACCATTTTCAATCCCAACTTCAAAAACCGGTAAGAAATTCCATGAGTTTTCAACATTTTAAAGGTAAAATACCGTGAATTTTGTTGTTTACAAACAAAAATCATGAACTTCGTTTATCACTGCTAAATTTTCAATAAAATACTTCGGGCTTCCGAATTTTTTCACATAAATACCATAGATTTTATTTATTGAAAATAAATACCATTGCTTTCACCATTTTTTAGATATATACCATAGACTTTATTTATTACAAATAAATACCATGGCTTTCGCCGTTTTCTAGATTAATTCCATAGGTTTTGTTTAACATAAATACATACCACTATGTTTCGTCATTTTTCATATAAATATCATTCACTTTGTTTATCGTAAATCAATATTATGATTTTTCATATTTTTGGATCAATACTATAGACTTTGTTTATTACAAATAAATACAATGAGATTTCATATTTTGCATATAAATACTATGGATTTTGTTTATTACAAATAAATACAATGAATTTCCAATAAATTTCAGATAAATACCATGAATTTTGTGTATTACAAATAAATACCATGAAATTTTAATATTTTCAGATAAATATCATGGACTTTGTTTTTTATATAAATGTCATGAAATTTTACCATGATAATCACGGACATAGCTATTTATATGAGTTATTATTTATTTATTTTCATAGATTATTCTAAAAACTCACTGCATTGCTCGGGCCTCATCGCCAGTATCTATTTATATTACTACTATAAAGTTGGATCATGAAAAGAATCTTTTGCAAATCAAGACATCTTTTGGTCAAAGCATTATTTTTCTACTTTTCTTTTTTGCCCTTGGCTTTTTTCATGTTCACTTAATCTATGCTTGGATTCATAGTTAATGATGATTGATAAGAATTTGGAAAAATAAAAATAATAATAATAGTTGAATCTAAATAAAAAAAATAACTAAAAATATCATATATATTTTTTCAACATAACGAAAACAATAATGTTTTAAATAACAATATTTCTTTACATTTACTTATAGAAAGGATATTTGCTTTAAAGTTAATGCTATAATTTCACGAATCAAACAACTATTGCTATTTAATAATTTACTGGTGATGAATTCATGGAAAAAGATTTTTTTTTTTTTGCTAAAATATTGACATAATTTATTATTTGCATTGGTTAATAACCATAACGCATAACATAAACTTTACGTTTGTATTAGTAAATTATGAATCGAAAAACACGAAAACATGGTATTTATTTAAGTATCATGATTGTTCTTGGTATGCTTACAAGTCACAAATATATGGTATTTATGTTGAAAAATACCAAAACCTTTTGATATTTAAGTGAAATTTAGCCCTTGTGCAATCATGAAATAATAAGCTAAGATTTAAGTTGTTATATGATGTTTCTTATAAAGAAAAAATCAAATACTATCTTCATATTTGAATAAAAAGACATACTATTTAGAAAATTAAAAATTACATTCAGTAATTAGATTACATATCATGAACAGTATAAAGTATATCATTATTTTTTTTTTAAATTCATTCAATAATCATTTTTCCATCAAAACTATTAATGTATTATAGACTTATAATTTATACAAAACTTAAAAAAATGCTACCTCTATTTACATTTTTAAGATTTACAGGGTTTATGAAGAAATATCACAATCCAAAACTCCGATTAATGACAATTATTTTTATGAGCTAGAAGAAAATGGTTATGTACTTGCTTTTATCATATGTTGCTTACATGCTAAATTGTAACAACTGTATATAATGTACGAATTCATCTATAAATCTAATGGATCATCTTTGATTACACGCGTTACGTTTGGAGTTCAAGTCTAGTTCCCTACTTAAAAGTAGATTAGTATAAATTTTGGAGAAGATAGTTTTTAGGGGTTTTAACTTGATTGATTTGTATTGAATATCAATGGTGTATATATATTACACTTTACATGATGTAGAATAAAATAAAGTATAATCTTTTCTAAACAAATAAATCACAGAAGTTATGGAAAGATTTTGTGTGATTGAAAACCACATCAGCCGTGTTCACAAGGGGCGAACGTCTGATGAGTATCTGTCCAGACGTCTGAGTGTAATCTGGGTTTTCTGGAATTTGATTGCCAGACGTCTACGCTTCCTTCATTAAACATCTGGTTTCGTTCTACTATTTTGCCAGACGTCTAAATGAGATTCTTCAGACGTCTGTTGGTGTTTTTTCTGCTTGTCGCTAAAACGCCCCCGTAAAATTTAGGCTCCGTTGGAGATTCCAATCTTAGATCGAAATTTGAGAAATTGTGTGCGTCAAGTGCTTTGGTGAGGACATCCACAAGTTGATCATGAGTACTGATGTGGTGTACACGAATGGTTCCATCTTCAACGCACTCCCGAACGAAATGATAGTCAAGTGCAATGTTCTTCATCCGAGAGTGGAAAACTGTGTTCGCACTAAGATAGGTAGCCCCAGTATTGTCACAGTATAGAGAGGGCGGTTTTCGCAGAATTACTATGAGTTCATATAGAAGATTTTTCACCCAAAATATCTCGGCCGTGGCATTCGCAAGGGCTTTATATTCAGTTTCGGAGAAGGAGAGAGAAACAGTCTTTTGTTGGGCCGATTTCCATAATATGGGATTCGAGCCTAGATAGAGAATGTAGGAAGTGGTAGAACAATCATCATCGTAACTTCCACCCCAGTCAGAGTCACTGAAGACCTGAAGAGTTAGAGGAGATCGTCGGCAGAGATAAAGACCATGATGTATCGTACCTTTGAGATAACGAAGAACACGTTTGAGTGTTGTCCAGTGAAATTCTGTGGGAGAGTGCATGAATTGGGAAAGATGGTTGACGGAAAATGAAACATCGAGCCGAGTAAGAGAGAGATATTGAAGGGCACCAACTAACTGACGATATGACGTGGGATCGATAGAAGAAGACCCGTCATGGAGAAGAGGAGGAGTTGTATTACACATTGGAGTGGTAACTTCTTTAGCTCCTTCCAAAGAGAACCTTTTCAGGAGATCGATAATGTGTCGATATTGAGATAGAAAGAGTTCTTATGTCATGGGAATAATTTCCAAACCAAGAAAGTAATGAAGGTCGCCGAGATCCTTTAGAAAGAAACGTTGTCCAAGTTACAAACAAAAGATTGAAGGAACTATACGTTGTTACCCGTGAGAATGATGTCATCAACATACACCAAGAAATAGACGACGATGGCGTCCTTGGAGTAGGCAAAAAGAGGCGTATCCGCCACAGAATTTGCAAAGCCATTTTGTAGAAAATAGCCGTTGATTTCTTGATACCATACCCTAGGCGCTTGCTTGAGACCGTAGATAGCTTTACGTAGTTTGCAGTTATGGTTGGGTAGGGAAGAGTTGAGAAAGCTGGATGGTTAAGCCATATACACATCTTCATAAAGAGTACCGTTGAGAAAAACATTATTAATGTTGAGTTGACGAAGAGACCATCCATAAGAGAGTGCAAGGCATAAGACGATACGCGGTGTTGTCTGCTTGATAACGGGACTGAATGTGGCAGAATAGTCCAGACCAGGCTGTTTGGTGGAAGCCTTTGGCCATAAGGCGAGCTCTACATCGTGTAATGGTGCCATCGGAATTTTGCTTGATTTGAAAGTCCCATTTGCAGCCTATAAGATTCTGATTGGATTTAGGAACAAGATCCCATGTTCCATTCTTCATGAAAGCATCAAATTCTTTGAACATTGCAGCACGCCATTTAGGATCCTTCACAGCTTGAGATACACAGGTTAGTTCAAGGGTTTGGGATATTGGATGAACAGGGGTATGGTTTATATATTGAGAGTTGAAGTATTTAGGGGTCGGTTTTCGTTCATGGTTGGTTCGGAGATTTGGGGGTGATGGAGTAAGGGATAATTATGGAGAGGGTAAATATGATTGAGTGGTTGTGTAGAAGGTTGGGGAGGCAGGAATAGGAAGATTGACGATGTTATCGAGATTGGAGGGTAAGGATTGTGAAGAGTCGGTGGAGGGTGAGAGGTCTAGATTATGAGATTTAATGATTGGGGTGTCATGGGGATTGGGTTAAGTACAGTGGGTAGGATGTTAAGTTTGGTGGGTTAGGTACAGTGGGTAGGATGTTAAGTTTGGTTGGGTATACAGAATTGATTGCGATGCTACGTCAGAGGAGTCCAAATCTTGCGGAGGAGCCTTTTGATGTCTACTGGATACCTTCATGGGAAAACTGATTTCGACGAATTTGACATGACAGAGAGTTGTAAATTTTGTGAATGACGAGATCCAAACATCTATACGCAGATTAAGATGTTGAGTAACTGAGCAGGGAGTGGATCTAGATTGAAATTTAGAACAGGTGTACGGCCTTAACTAGGGGTACCAAAGACACTCAAAAATCTTGAGACGGTTGTAGTTTGGTAGACGTTGAAATAGTTTTTCAAATGAGTACCGGAAATTAAGAACTGGTATGAGAAGATGATTTGTGAGGTAAACGGTGGTTTGAAAAGCTCGACTCCAATACTTAATACAGGAAGAATAGAGGTTATATGTAAGAGTGTAAGACCGATTTCAATAACATAACGATGACGACGTTTTGATGGGATTAATCAGAATGTCAAGTAACCATGTCTTGAGCATAAGTGAAAGCTTTTGTTTAGCAATAATTGAAAAAAAAATCAATGAGAAAAATTCAAAATTTTTTTTAAAAAAAGTACATATTTATAAATATATTTGTTTGGGATTGACTGAGCGGTATCTAAATTTTACTCACGAGGTCTGCGATGGATCTTTCGTCTAGAAACCACAAAAGTGATTAATAGACCTAAACTAGTTATTTTATTTTATTTTTAAATGTAAACGAGTTTCAATGGTCAATTTTAGGTACCTAGTATTTAAATAACAAAATAAATATATCTATAAATAAATAAACCCACAGATCGTTATAATTTGCAAATATGTTTGTTTTATCTTCAATCTTTGGGTTTTCATAACATTTGATTGTTGTAAGCTCTTTTTATCATTCATTCTAACGGCAAGTAACGAATGATGACAATTGATCAACTTTCCGTTCTGTCAGCTTTGGTTGTTTGAAAATATGCAAACCGTGTTATCAATTGGTTTGTTACACGTGCAAGATTTGGTTGAACTTTCGATATTGTATATGTACACATTTTTTAATGCATTATTTGAGTCGGTATCTGGCCCTAATTTTTGTCGGATAAAAAAAGCACTGCCATCACGCACGCTTGTGTGCACACATGTATGATTCTACTAAAAAATATATATGCATGCACACGTACACACCTGCGTCACTACATAAATTAAGCATTGGTCCCATGGCCATCCCACTTTGAACCCAAAAATGACTATTAATTATGTCTATATTTATTAAATGTCCACTAGCTAAAAAATATTGCACATGCATGACCTAGCACAATATTTTAAAAATAAACTAACTCATCGTGAACCTGTCGATCTCTCATTATTTGGCAAGTATATAATAAACTAGTCTTAGTTCTCAACTTTACATTAAACAGTACTATTTGGTGCTTTAACCAACATTCTCAACCTTTCCAAATTTTCCCATTATACAATTATCAACTGTGAGGTTAGCTTTGTTAATTACTAAAGTTAACCGCATAAAGAGAAAATTATTATACTTCGACGGGAGTTAATCATAACTCATTTGAAAATCAAATGCCCTATAATTTGATTGAATTTGAAAACGAGTGTTGCTTTCTAATCATCTGTCTTGGTTTCTAATTAAAATGCTAAAATTAGATTTTTAAAATTCTTCGTACCAAATTATAATAAGAACATGAAAAAATTTTGATTTTCAAATTCATTCGTAGCCCTAAAAATATAAATTTCTCTAAACCATGAGCCGGGGTGGTGTCGTCTATTCCCAATGCAACCATCTATATCCAAGAAAGTCTCCTTCGGCAACAAATAACCATACCCACAACTGTCATCGACGACAACCAGCCGTTGACGCTTTATGCTGGCAACGACTGGCTGCTGGTGACCAAGAGTCAATGTCTGGTCGTCGATCTTCACTGGTGACTAGCTAGTAGTCAACCGCATGCCGGCAATCATCGTCAACAAACAATCTATCAACTATCGATGCTTGTCTTGCTGCCTCCGATCGATGACCGCCAGCTGCAATATATAGATGCTGACAGCTGCCCTATGTAGAGTGTTTTTCATGACACATTGAAATGCATGCATCCGCTTGTCAGACACTTTACAGATTCTCTCTGTCTAGAATAGACAGAGGTTATTGATTGTGGGGATTCTAATATTCGGCAACCGCGAACAGGACTACCATTAATTACCCCTTACTTTGATGCGAGAAAATATCCGATTAACGGGTCATGGAGGTCATGCGAGCTTGATGCGAAATGTGGGTGTTTAAAGAAATGCAGGTTTGTTCATTTTATTTTTTCTGTTTATTATTTATATTTCTTCCTTGTTTTAAAAGAAGAGGTCCGGATGGCCCCGAGGAGAGGGAACCCAGGTCCGGGGGTCCCGAAAGGGGACCCGGGTCCGGGTACCCCCATGGGGGGCTGGGTCAGGTGCCCCATTGAGGCATCCAGATCCAAGTGGCCCCTTCGGAGCACTCGGCGGTGTTCTTCAAGGGTGTCCGGGTCGGGCGACCCCCGCGGGTTATTTTATTCTTTTTTATTTTATTACTATTTCTTTATATTTTCTAGTTTATTTTCTAAAAGAAAGTAAGTGTGTGAATTTTGACGAAAATCTGGCGACATAATCGCTAGATTTTGTCATTTTATTTAGAGAACATAGACCGAAATATATGCTTCTGCGTATTTGAGTGAAGCACTGACGGAAATCCACGTTCAAGAAAGGAAAGTACGGATTGAATTCCGCATTCCCGAGAGTTTTCCTAAAGGAGAAGCCCAAAGACCTTCCATTTTGTAGGATCACCCTCACCCTTCTTTCTATTTTGTCAAAAATAGCTCTTTTGAGTCATGAGAACTTGAGCAATGGATCTTGAATGAGAGACTATTTTCTCTCTTTCCTGTCTTGGATCTTCCAAAAATGGTATTTTGAGATATGAGTTCTCCTTTTCTTCCCATTTTATTTATTTCTCGTGGAGAGAAAAGAGGAGGACCCAAATTCATTCTTTTATTGGATTTGGTGGAAGAGTTAAGCTCTTTTCAATAGATCTATGGATTATATTCTATTTGCCTTAAAAAAAACCTTAGAGTTTTTGCTCTTTAAAATGAATAAGATCCTGAAGAGAGTGAAAGTAGAGGCAAAAACCATAGAAAATATGAGAGCAGTTAAAAGTTGTTATTTTTTCATATGTTTAGCCTTATAAAAGCTTTTACGTATTACCTCTTGGGCTTTACACAATTGGTGTTTTGCCTTTCTCATGTCTATGCGCTCAATTCTTTTTGTACATAAGACATGCGTTTTACATAAATTTGGTCTTTTGACAATTTGCTTTATATATTTTTTTTTATTTACATATAAAATCTATTATTTATAATTTTTCCTTCTTTTCCTTCTCATTTTTCTTGATGGCCGGCCGGCTTTGCTCGGGCTTGAGATGGTTTGGGTTTGGACCCACTTGCTTGGTCTTGACATCGGTTTGACTCTGTTGACTTTGACTTTGACCCTGTTGATTTTGACTTTGACATTCTCATTTTAGGTAAAAAGATGTAAATTTTGATCCCAACACCCTCCACTGACAATCGACAACCGTCCATCAACGAATGTTGACTGCAGTCAGAGCCGTCCTTCGACGACCAGCCAGTGGACTGCGCATGCGCGTTGGCGATCGTTGTCGGCAACGGTCCGTTGGCAATCGACAAGCCCTGTTTCTGCCGACCAATGACTTCTGGCTGCAGTCCGCCGCCATCAGCAACTGTGGTAGACCGCCAATCACTGTTGTTGACCGTCGACCGTCATCTTTTGTAACTATTGTCGACGTTCGTCCATTGTTGACTACCGTCAGCATGATTATACTTTTGGCAAACGATTATCGATAACCGTCCATCAATTACCACCGTCGGCAAACACATGTCACAGACGACCGCTGTCATCAACCGCTGCTATCCACAAATGACCGCGTCGGTAACTGATGGTGGAAGATCGTCCGTTGATGACCGCAGCAGGCCACTGCACTGGAAACTGCTCACCAATGACAGCAATCGGCAACCATAGATCGAAGGGCACTATCGTCGACCTGCCGGTTGCCTCCATGCCATCATTAATTTTAGATTAACTTAATTTCATTTACGGAATTGCATATGTATTTCAAAATCAAATGATTGATATTTTGAAATTGAAGGAAATTATATCGAGATGGTGGTCATTTGTCAAAAAAACATGATTCTTAAATTACATGGATTAACACCTATCAAAAGTTTTGCTTCACCTTTGGTGTCGATGACAGAAACCAACGAATTGTGAAAATCCCGTCCAATTGAAGATTAATTTTAAAATTAGACTTTATAGCCGTCAATTTCCAATTAAGGCCACTGAGTCTCTTATTATATTATTATAAATTAGATAGGAGACTTGCACGTGATACGATTAAAATTCACAAAGAATGAAATTAATTAACAATTATGCATTTTGAGTTGTGGGGTGGGACTGGGTGTGCTTTGCTAATTAGATAAAATGTGTCTCTCAAAACATGAGGTCTCAAATATTAGTGGAGCTAGCTCCCAACTCTCCTTCAACTTTTATAAATAGATGCATTTCTCTTGGCATTTGTTCTCAGTACAATTCTTCAACCCAATTCTCATCAAGTTAACAACTCTTAGTTTCTTTGTGATCTCTATCAACATTTTCCATTGATTATTTGATCTTCAAATCTTCAACCCAAAACTTCATGGATCATCACTACATGACTTTTGATCAATCAATCCTTGCAAAGAATGGAAAGTATCTAAGGAATTACTCTCCCCCCTCTTTCAAGTAAGATTTCTAGCATCTCGCATGAGCTTAATGAATTGTATAACCAATAGTATAGTAGTCCATATATATATATATATATATATCAAGACCCTTTAATTTTCATCTGTAGCTTTATTATCAAGACCCTTTTCATCTGTAGTAGTTTCGATCCCTCCATAAATTTGATATATATTTGATGTAGACCAGGCAGTTGTATAATTTTCCCAATTAGTTTAGAAATCCAGTTTCCATTGGAAAAAGAAAAAACCGTAATTAAGAATTTTTTTAATGTGTGTATATACACACACACATATATATACACATTTAGACAACACTCAATGAGTGACTCTTAAGTGTTGATCCAATGAATCTTAATTCAAGGAAAATGCATTGAACCTAATTCATGTTCCTTGAATTTGTGGGTTCGATGAATATGGATACAAAAAATCATTGAACCGTAATCTAGTTCATTGAATCTACATGTTCGATTAATATGGTTTTAATAAATACATTTAATGGATGCATCTTTCTTGTGAAAGTTAAGTGGTCCCGAATTATAGTGTCCAAACGGTGAATGGGTGTGTTCCATGGTGGTGAATGGTTGTGGTGGAAGGTTCGTTCAACTCTTAAATAAATTATCCCAAAAAATTATCTCCCCCCCCCCCTCCCCCGCACCTCTCTCTTCTTCTCTCTCTCTGTGATTCAGGTCGAGTTTTGAGCTGCAATTTTCAACATTTTTCTACAGATTTTTTGTGCATCTCTTTCATTAGGAATACCTTAGCAGTGAAGGGGACAATTATTGTCTTAAAAAAAGAGCATTCCTTGATTTATGCTTCGTTTATTCAGTACACTAATTCCGACCACTTACAACATTTACAAAATCCAATGAAAACTATGGCGAAGAAATTAATTTGTATTCTCAATTAATATACAAATTTGTATGGCCGCATTGTGTTTGTGTTTGAGGAAGGATGTTCAAAGGTTATGTGTGTATATTATTTGTATTTTTAGATCTGAAACAACTTAGAAAACAAACATAAGATATTTGAGAAGAAATAAATAAAATAAAAGACATAATCAAACGCAAAAAATACTTTCAACTTCTCTTCTTTATTAATTTAAACTTCAATACGAATTACAAAATATCTCTTCCTACAAAAACTTCTCTTCAACTCTTCTTCTTCTCTATATAAAATAGCCTAATCGGTCTATATTTATAGGCTTAAACAATGATGCTGAGAGATACCATTGATTTAATTAGGATTTAACTAAATCTTATCTCTAAACAAATTTTCAAATATCATAATTAATCTCATTCAACTAAAAATTTAAATTTAGATTTAATCTAAATCCGTAACTTTCTCTCCTAAAAAATTTGAATGTATGACAGATTTTAACAATCTCTATCTGGGCATGCATTCAATAAACCGTTTTCTATCTTCTTTTCATAACTTCCGCCCATGACATCTTCTGAGTTTTGCACAAAGCTCCACATTGACTCAAGTTTCCTCCACCTTACTCCAAGGTGGTTCTTCCATGCACAGACTTCCCCACAACTGGATATATGTCGTCTGAGATTTTGACTCCTTTTATCACGACGCAATTCTTCCGGCACACCTTCATCACTCCAATTTGAGCAATAATTGCGTAAGTTCTCATATCCAATCTTCCAAGCGAAATTAGATTCCTCTTTAATTTTGGGCATACTTGACATCTCTAAAAACTCTCTGCTTCTCATGAATATCTTCATCTTCATAATGCCCACACCTTCTACTTCTACTTCTACTTAATAATTATCCACTAACTTCATCGTCTTCTTTTTCTTCTTAATTTTATCGAACCACTCCTTATTTGAACATACGTGAAAGGATGTTCCTGAATCCATGTATCACATATCTTCCTTCTTGACTTTTTCATCACTAGTCATAAGCAAATCGCGCTCTATCTCGACATTATGGGCCACGTTCGCTTGCTCTTCCTCTCTACGTCTCTTTAAATCATCTAAATCCTTCTTCATCTTAGGGGCAATCAGACATATAGTGACCCATCTTCTTGCAGTAATGACACGTTATTTTCGAAACATTTCTTGCAAGCCATGATCTCTGATTTCTTCCATAGTTGCTCTGTTCCTTCCTCCATTTCGGACCCTCTCTAACAATAAGTGCAGATGAATCTGATGATCTACTTGATAATTTTCTTCTTAATTCTTCATTCAGAAGACAGTTTGTTACTGCGCTCATAGAAACAACTCCGTCAGGAGACAAATTGCTCAAATAAACTATCAGAGTTCCCCAACCGCTCTGAAGAGAACTCAATACGATAAGTGCTTGCATCTCATTTTCAATCGGCATCTTTATGGTTGCAAGTTGATTCACAATATTCTGAACTTCATTCAAGTGTTCTGCTATTGAGGAATCTTCCTGAAACTTCAAGTTCATCAATTCGCTCATTAAAAAAGCCTTATTCGTAGCCATCTTTCTCTCATAGGGATCTGTCAATTTCTTCCATAAAGTTTCCGCAGTGCTTTCTGACGATACAAGGTGGAACACCGAATTTTCTATCCATTCATGAATAAGATTCATCGCCTTTCGATCGATCATCACCCAATCTTCATCAGACATCTTCTCTGGCTTGGCTTAATCCCATAAAGAGGCGCATCTAAATCTTTGAGGTACATGTCCTTCATCCCCGACTTCCATATCGACCAATTTGTGATATTCAAACACACTATCTTTGTTGCGATTTGAGTTGTCTCCATTTTCGTCGTTCTTCTCTCAACCAAGCTCTGATTGTTGATTTGCGATGCAAAATCACACAAGCCTAAGTCCAAGTTTTAGAAACCAAGTCCAATTTCCAGAGCTCTTCAAGAAGTAGTCTAGAAATTCTAGAAATTGATTTGGAATGATTCTAGATATTTTCTAGAGCTCTTCTAAAATTAGTTTAGAAACTCTAGAAATTGATTTGGAATTGTTCTAGATATTTTCTAGAATTGCTTTGGAATAATTCTAGATTTCATTTAGAAATAGTCTAGAACTTCTAAAGATGTTCTAGAAGCTTTCTAAAAACATTCATTGGACCCCCATAAATACTTTAGGGGTCATTTGAGATGGGTAATCAAGCAAACACAAATGCTTGTGAGTCATAGTGAGCTTTTGTGAGAGATTGGGATCTTGAGAGCTCTTGTAAAATTTTGTAGTCCTCAAATTCTTTTGTAATTGCTTTCTCACTATAATGAAATACTTTCTTTCGCCGGAGATTTCTTGAGTTCCTTGCTTAGTTTTTCTTCTCTTAGCATCTAAAATTGATGTTTCCGCAAGTCTCAACGCTAACAACTGGTATCAGAGCGAAGGTTCGGGTTTTGGATTTGGTCTCAGAGTATGGCTTCAACCAACTTCAAGATGGAGAAATTCGACGGGCGAAACAGTTTCAGCCTATGAAGGATCAAGATTATCGCTCAGCTGAAACAGCAAGGTATGTACAAGATCGTGTTCGAGCCAGAAAAACTTCCGAAGGATATGTCGGTGGACGCGAAAGAAGAAATGGAGATGAAAGATCATAGCATGGTCCAATTATCCCTTGCCGGCGAAGTGCTTCGTGAGGTCGCAGAAGAGGAGACTGCAGCAAAGCTATGGAAGAAATTGGAGTCGCTCTATTCGCAGAAGTCTCTCACAAATCGGTTATACCTGAAGTAGCGCCTATATACTTTTCAGATGGAAGAACGCACCTCTGTCAAAGACCATTTAGACGATCTCAATAGGATCATGATGGATTTGAAAATATTGACGTAAAAATTAAAGACGAGGATCAAGCTATGATTCTCCTATGCCCGCTTACTCTATCATATGGTCAGTTCGTCAAAAGCATGGTATATGAGCGAGACACCCTTTCACTGCAAGATGTGAAAGCCGGGCTGCACTCAGAAGAGCTCAGAGAGAAGGTGTCATCAGATCGTAGAGAAAATCGGGAAAATGGATTGCTCGCTAGAGGAAGCTCACTGAATCGTGACAGCTTAGGCTCTAGAGATAAATCTAGGGGAAGATCGAAATCGAGGAAACCTAGAGACAACAAGTGCCACTATTGGAAGAAAAAGGGACACTGGAATAAGGACTGCCCTCAATTGAAGGATAAGGAGAAGAAGAATCTTTCGGACACGATAAGTGTTGCAAAGGAAACTTCAGATTACAGCATTGACAATTCTGTACTCATGATTTGCACATCTGCCGATGCGCAAACCTCATGGATCCTAGATTCAGGATGTTCCTATCATATAACCCCAAATCGGAGTCACTTTATGACATATCGTGACATTAATAGTGGATCGATTCTCATGGGCAATGATACGGCGTGTAAATTCATTGGGATAGGGACGGTTCGAATCAAGATGCATGATGGGATTGAAAGGACATCGACAGACGTTAGGTATGTACCGGATCTGAAGGGTGCTTTGGATTCGCTCGGTTGCAAGACAGTAATCGAGGGTGGCGCTATGAAAATCCTTCGAGGATCTATGATTGTCATGAAAGGAAGGAAGGCCGGAAACTTATATCTGCTTTAAGGGCACACTATCACAGGTAAATATAGATCTAGATTCATCACGATTGTGACTTCTGCGACTTGGCCACATGAGTGAACGAAATCTAAAGGTGCTCCACAAGAGACGTTTGATTGGGGGTTTAAATTTTGAGAAGCTGGACTTCTGTAAAGAGTGTGTATTGGGAAAGTAACATCGGATGAAGCTTGGCACAAGTGTGCATGATACTAAAAGTATCTTGGATTATATTCACATCGATGTGTGGGGACCGGCGCCGATTCCTTCTCATGAAGGAACCAGGTACTTTGTATCCTACATCGACGACTTCTCAAGAAATCTATGAGTATATTTCTTGAAGCACAAGTCCAATATATTCAAGAAGTTCAAGACTTGGAAAACCATAGTAGAAAAGCAGACGTGAAAATCCGTGAAGGTTGTGAGGTCCGATAATGGTGGTCAATACATTTCAAATGTATTTAAGGAGTTCTGCAAAGACGAAGGGATCGTACGCTACTACGCCACACCCGGAGATTCACAGTTAAATGGAGTTGCAGAATGCATGAATCAGGCGTTGCTGGAAAAGACACGATGCTAGAGGATTACCGCTGGACTTCTGAAGGAGTTTTGGGCGGAGGCTCTGAATACCTCTATTTACCTCATCAACAGGTCACCATCATTAGCGATAAGAACAAAGACTCTGGAGGAAGTATGGACTGAAAAGGTGCTAATTACTCGATACTTCGAGTAGTTGGGTGCCCAGCTTACGTTAATGAGAAGAACAGTAAGATTGATCCGAGAGCAAGGAAGTGTATCTTTCTTAGTTATGGAGATAGAGTAAAGGATTACATGTTGTGGTGTCCTACAACCAGTAAAGTCGTAATCAGTAGACACATGACCTTCAATGAATCAGCGATGCTCAATAACCAGGTTCAAAGCGAAGATGGTGAGAGGACAACGAAATCACTTAATCAGATTGTAACAAAAGTTCCGGTCCAGGCTGTTAAAGATGAGGTACCGAGAACTCGGACTCAGGAGGAGCCGATTTAACAGGTGGAGCAAGGGCCGCAACATGATTGGCATTCACTAGTTCAGCAGGTGCAACAAAGGCCACAGCGAGATAAGCGTCCACCAGATCGGTATGGAGATTGGTCGACTTATGGTTTTGAAGACATGACAGCATATACCTTGACTATTGAAAATGAAGAACCACTTTCTTACAAAGATGCTATCCAGTCACGAGACTTTGAAAAATGGAGACTCACTATGGAGGAGGAGATGTAATCTCTTCAAAGAAACGGTATATATGATCAAGTATCGTTTCCAGAAGGAAAATGCGCCATAGGACGCAAGTGAGTCTTCAAAAGTAAATCAGAAATCGATAAATTAAAGCAATAGCTGAGTCGGGAGTTCAAGATGAAGGATCTGGAAGCTGCGAAAAAGATCCTTGGCATGGAGATTGCTAGGGATAGAAAGAGAAAGCTTTGGCGATTTGGCGATTTTGCATCAAAGAGGAGAATGTTGATTTGTGATGCAAAATCACATAAGCCTAAGTCCAAGTTCCAGAAGCCAAGTCCAATTTCTAGAGCTCTTCTAGAAGTAGTCTAGAAACTCTAGAAGTTGATTTGGAATGGTTCTAGATATTTTCTAGAGCTCTTCCAGAAGTAGTTTAGAAACTCGAGAAATTGATTTAGAATAGTTCTAGATATTTTCTAGAATTATTTTGGAATAACTCTAGATTTCTTATAGAAATAGTCTAGAAGTTCCAAAGATATTTTAGATGTTTTCTAGAACCATTCATTGGACCCTTATAAATACCTTAAGGGTTATTTGAGATAGGAAATCAAGCAAACACAAATACTTGTGAGTTATCGTGAGCTTTTGTGAGAGATTGGAGTTTGAAAGCTCTTGTAAAATTTTGCAGTCCTCAATTTTTTTTGTAATTGATTTCTCTCTATACTGAAATTCTTTCTTTCGCCGGAGCTTTCTCAAATTCCTTGCTTAGTTTTTCTCCTCTTAGCATCCAAAACCAACGTTTCTGCAAGCCTCAACGCTAACACTGATACCAATTGTTAGTATTTTTAGATTCCAAACAATTCAGAAAACAAACACAAGATTTTTTAGAAGAAAAAAAATAAAATAAAAGGCACAATCAAACGCAAAAAATACTTTCAGCTTCTCTTCTTTATTCAAACTTCAATACGAATTACAAAATCTTTTTTCCTACAAAAACTTCTCTTCAACTCTTCTATTTCTTCTCTATATAAAATAGTCTAATCAATCTATATTTATAGGCCTAGACAATGATGCTTAGATAACATTGATTTAATTAGGATTTATATCTAAATAAATAACTAAATCTTATCTCTAAACAAATCTTCAAATATCTTCATAATTAATTTTATTCAACCAACAATTTAAATTTAGATCTAAACTAAATCTGTAACTTTCTCTCCTAAAAGATTTGAATGTTTGACAAATTTTAACATATACACCCACTATAGTAAATATGGAGTTTTTTCGATGGCTATATACCGTCGAAATAAGTCTATTTCGTCAGGACACCTCAAATAGCCACGAAAAAACGTCGACGCAATAGATTGTGTCGCAATAGGTTATTTTCACGTCTAAAGTGCATCGTAATAAGTTAATATATTTCGACGGATATATCCCGTCGAAATAACTCTTTTCTCGACAAACGTAAAACGTCGAAATATATAAGGTTTTTTAATTAAAAATGGTTTCTGAAATCATTTTAAAATATTTTTTCTAATTCGATAGGCCAGTTCCGTCGAAATAAGTCTATTTCAACGGGACTGGCCTGCGGAAATAAATTGGCATTACAGAAAAAAAAATTAAATAAAACTGGAAAATCTCAAATCCAATAACATCCAATCTATTTCAATCAAATATCGATTCCATTCTATTGAAATAACGATTCTAATACAAAATCTATTCCATTCAAATATCGATTATCCAAATACGATTACAATACATATTATATTCCATTATAATCTTAATATCATAAATTTACAAAAGTGGGAAATGAAAAATCAGGGGAGGACGAACACGTGGAGAGAGAGTCGATCATAAAGGAGGCGCTCATGGATTTCCTGAGTAAAGCCCTGCGATTAAAAGTTTAAAATATATGAATTAGTATGAATATTTTATATTAATTAAATGGGTGTGCGTGTGCGCGCTTGTTTGTGTGCATATGTGTATGTATGCTTGTGCGCACGCTTGTTTGTTTGTCTGTGTGTGTATGCTTGTGTATGTGTGCGTCCTCCTGTTTGTGTCTATTTATATGTATGCTTGTGTGTGTGTGTGTATGTGATTTGTGCGTGTGTGCATGTGATATGCTTTTGTATATGTGCGCATGCACGCGCGTGTATATATACTTGTGCGTGTGTAGGTCTGTATGTGTATGTATAGTTGTGTGTGAATGTGATATGTGCGTATGTGTGTATATATGTAAAGGTTATCAAACTTAATAGAGGTGCTGGCTTCCCATCTTGGACGTACGCGTCGATAAGAATAAGCCTCTGCTCGAAAGTCCAGCCAGCAAATAGATCGGCAGCGGGAGCGGGAGCGGCAGCTGATCGGCGTGAGGAACCTCCGTATTCTGGTGTCCGCTCCTGGGGCGATCCATGAAACACAGGGGTCCTACTCTTAAAGGCCCTGATCTGTAGCGGCGTCTCCGATGTCGATTCATCTGCCGGCTGAAACTTAGGAGGTGGAAGCCCGGTCAGCCAGAAAGGAGTGTTATACTGATGCGGAGTGATTTTGGACGACATGCACTGTACTCTCCCATGACGATCCGGCTTAAACGCCGTGAAAGCCTTATCTACGACTAATGTTCTCTATGTGTTATCAACCGGGTGTCCCTGCACCATCTAGATCAACCGATCTCTCTCAACCGCCATCGCCGTCTGTTTGTAGAAGAAATGTATTATTGTCGTTCTAAAAACCACACAATAATTATTCTGAAATAATTAAGAAACTCAGCATATGTGGAGTCTTACATATATACCATTTGCCTGAATCGATGCAGGCGCGCCATCGTCCCGTACAAATTGAGCCCGGTAGATTTTGATCCGATCAAATGACTCTCCACCATGGCTTTCTTCTTGCATATAACAGTTAGAAAGTGCACACATAAATTTCTAAGATATTTTTTAATGTATTAATATCAAATACGACACTTACGCGTTCTTTTGCTCCCATCCCTATAAATATCGTGCAGCTGAGTGCGGGATGCTTTACCTCGCTCACTCTTCTCCTGCAGTTACATCAAATATTGTTTACTGGGTTGCTACAAAATAATAAAAATGTATCATCAAAGACATACCCTAAACTCTCTGGACAAGAAATGATCGATCAAGGCTTGTCAGTATTCGTCGGACTAATCTGTATCCGGCTTAATCGAATACATCTCATCCGATGAAGCGTACTTTTCAAGCTTTTTAAGATCTTGTTCTTATGCTCTCTCCAATTCTTCACCATATGACTACACATCTTATCGTAAACTGCGCGTTCATCACAAACCCCCTAGAGGCCCTCAACACCGACCCACCAGAACTCGAACCGAGTCCGCGAAACTGGACAATTCATCATCGTATGGGTATTTTATAGTAATTTAGTAAATGTGTAGGTGTATGTGTATGTGTATGTGTATATATGTATGTGTGTGTATGTGTTTGTTATATACGTGTATGTGTGTGTACATGTGTGCATATAAAAAAAAGTGCAGTATTGCATTGTATAAAGAAATCTGACCATCATCTCCCAAATAGCAACTTATTTCTTTAGCCCTAACGCTTCGCTGTCCCAATCTAGGACCTTCCACTCGTCATCTTCGTCCTTCAACAAATGAGACATGCGGTCCTCGCTGTTCATGATCGGCGCAATCATTTTCTTTACTTCTTTGCTGGCTCCTGTTACAACGTCCCCTGTGAACTCAAAGTATACAATCGGCTTGTCAAGGGCATACGACATCCAACTCTATATATCACTGGCTCGTATGGGTCCTCTCCTAGGCCGTTTCCATTTCTGAGAGGACTGCCCCTTGTCCCTGGTAGACTGATCGGTCCTGCTATCAAAATCTGATATATCTAAAACAACTTCACGGAATATAGTTTAGTATGTTAGATAAAAAAAAATAGTAGTTAAAATTATTGCTGAAAAGAATACCATACATGAGCAACAAATTGTGGAAATAATATGCGGGGAAAAAGATGAAATATAGGACATTAGAATTCTGGCCCAAGATAATTACCAAGAACGGAATACATATAACCAGCTTATATAATCTCATATATAATTAACGGTAAAATATCTGTACATTAGAATTCGAAACTGAAGGAAAAGATATATATGCGAAAATAATATGCGGAAAAGGATGAAATGTAGGAAATAATATGCGGAATTAAAGATACAATAAATTGTAAAATTCACATTACTTAAATTATGAGTATCATACAAGAGCGAGTTAATATATCAAGATATTTAAAGTCTTAATTAGACTCCTGGTTCTATGACCACCGATGACACATTGGAGACTATTTTCGGCTCTATGTCTGTCTTTGATAAAACGCTGTTGAATTCAAGAGGAATATTATCTTGTATAACCGGGATTGTAGGACAACTAATCTCACTTACGTCACTTTCACCCATGTTGTAATTGTTGGGTTACGTCAGCGTCCTGGCCATCTACCGTGGCCGATGCGGAATAAAAACAGCGTTTAAAAACTTGGCGCTAACGAAACCATTCTAGAATTGAACTATAAACCTATACTAGCATACTACAAAGAGCTAAACTACTATGATAGAAGTATTATACCGAACGAACCAAGTCCTTCGGTCTTTCATCATCTTCCTTGGCTCCTTGAGGCGTGCTCGATTGAACTTGGCCGCGGGTCTTCCTTCGTCGAAGATGATCCACCCGAGAGATGTAGCTCATGGCTCTCGCTCTACATCAAAAGCAAATGAAGCAACTAGGAATTCTAGATTGCTAATCTAGAATGCCTAGGATGTAGTGAATGTTCTAAGTGTTTATCCATCTTACCCCTTCTCTTGACTCTCAAGTCATGAGATTGTAGAGAGGAAGTTGAGCATGAAGGTGGAGGAACTCAAGAAACTTAAGAGAGGAGAGTGAAGCATGATGGTGAGAAGAAAACTCATCTCTCAAAAATAATGACCCATCCATGGAGAGAGAAAATCACATAGCATGATTTTGTAAAACATTTCTTTTCAATTTAAAATCAAGCCCATGCTTGAATAGTTTGTACAAATGAATTAACAATTCATTTGTGCACACTATGCAAGCATGGTTCTCACCATACTCCCCTCTCTCAATTATCCACCTCATTATCCATTTAAAATAAATGGTCAAATCCGAAATGAGGTGTCCACCTTCTAGAATGTTATCTGTATAAATATGGATTACATTCTACTATATATACATACCTATATTTGTACCGAAATACGAATACCCGAAGAGATAGAATAACATAAAGAACATAATACTAGAATATACATATCGAAATACATATACATAAATTATTAAATCAATACCTGATTTAATAATCCGGCTCAAACCCGAGCCGGCTAGTATTATCAACTGTCCGATCGAAAGTCCTGGTATATAGTACAATCAATCGATTGGAACCCTGTACGTATACAATACGGCTACCACATCGTTTCGCCAGAACTAGGGAAACCCTCTGTGTGGGACTCTAAAGACTCGTCAATACGCTGGCATGGGGTTTAACCACAAGCACGTCAACGGCACTAGCTGTACGTAACGGTTACCCAGGTATTGAGCGAAAGAAAGACCGACGAGCTAACCCATCCGAGCCCCTACTGAGCCTGTCCATGACAATATCCGTACAGTCTGGTCTGTTCGTCTAAAAGTATCGCATATCGAGTTTAGGGGGTGGATAAAGTTAGACCCCTAATAACACGATATTTCGTGTTGGTATGAAATCCATCACCCACTAAGAAACTGCTGATCCAAATCAGTAATTCTCGTCTACCTTAGCCAAGGATTTCTGGTGATGGCCATCCGTGCACCGCGCGATATCAACCTCCAATATCGGGAGAGACGAATCCCCGATGATCCGCTTACTGCCTCCATGTGGCTCGGGACTATACCCAACTAAAACCTGTTTGCACGACTCTTTTGAGCCGTGGTAGGGTAGTAATCAAAGCACAGTGGGAACTCACACGAGACAAATGACGATCTCAAGTCAACAGGCTAATTTGTACCCATGTCATCTGGGAATTGCTATCTGACAATAGGTATAATACCAACTAGCATATTTCCGGCGAGTCTGTCTAGTGTACTCATAACCTAATGAGCACATGTATATTATCTTAGGTGACTGACTGACACCAATGGCTTGTGAGACTGGCCACCGCCCCTCGTCGGGGTCTCGATAAGTATACACTAGTCTACTCCGGAGTATCAATGCTCAGTCTCGATACTCTCTCGACTAGGGATATTTAAGGATGTGCTTATAAACCACCCAGCTCCCACGTATATGATTGCTATCATAATGCTGGTAGTCAAGAAAGAATCCTATGGGCTCTATCAACATGTAATAGTGATCTATAATACCACATAAAATATGTACATGATGATAAAGACAAACCAGATAGTATACTATCATTTTGAGTAAGATTGTTCTACCCGTATAGGTCATCCCTCAATCATCACAATCGCGTGTCTGCAATCACAATAATTGACTTGAAGACACTATAGCCAACAGTGATTGTCTCGTAGATTCGTCACAACAGTAACATCCTACTGGGAATCTCTAAGGTCTGCGACGTAAAAGTATTGGCAGGCTTGGCTGACGAAGATATAAGGCTCTTCACCAAGAGCGAGTTTCAATAATTTGAGTAAAAGTATGTCATTTTCAACTTTGAATCCAGTATGTTCATGATAGATATCGTACCACAGACACTTGAACAAGACAACCATCTGTTCATGATAACGCATCCGAACTATTATTGTAAGCACCCTGTAATAGTCTAATTTTCCCGTGGTTGAATTTGAATCTCTAGAAAATGAATATCCAGTAACGGTGGATGTGACAAAGACGCCGCAATTTTGAAACTTTTTATTTTTCTCTTTTTCTGGTGTAAAATCTAAAGCCGTTAACAACGTAACTGGAGTGGTACACAGCTTGTTCATCTGGACCATACGCTGACACTTTTATATCTTCTGATACATGTCTATCATTGGGATTTCTTTTAACCTATTAGGATAAAACGGATTAAGTTATATATATGTGTGTGTGTATCAACATGAGTTGTAGTTTGGTTTTTATAGTTTACAACTTGCACGTGCTTTCAACCAAGCGGAAAAGTGTTTATGTCGCTCCTTATCGATATCTCATTACTGAGTTCGTTTAGTAGGTGGACGGTATTGAGCATTCTAAACGTTGTATATATTGCAAATAAACATTTAATTTGGACTTGAAAATTTTCTATAATTATGTTAATAAAAAAGTAATAAATACTTACCCGATAAAACTGTTCATATCTGAACAGTTGAATAAAACGTAACAGTGAATCATGCCGAGCTTCTCAGATGCAATGTGACCAGACTTCACTTTACCCAGTTCCTTTCCTTGGGCCCGAAAGGCGGATATTACAGGTCTATTGTCAACCATGTTCTCATTATGTTTCGGCCTGTTAAATGCAGTCTCAACACTCTCTAAATATATAGAACAGAACGTCATACATTTCTCCACGAGAAACCCTTCAACAATTGACCCTTCAGGCCGACTCCTGTTACGGATATACCATTTTATTTTGTACATGAACCTGACGGATGCAAACAAATTTAATTCGCTTTATTATAAATATTCGATTTATTATGAACAGTAAAAAGTTGTTATATTAGTTTTACCTCTCGAACGGATACATCCACCGATAATTCACGGGACCACCTAAACGTGCCTCTTGAACAAGGTGAACCATAAGATGCAACATTACGGTGAAAATAGAAGGCAGAAATAGCATCTCCATTCTACAAACTATGTGAGGTATTTTATTCTCCAAGGTTCTAAAATCATTTGCCGAGTAATTTTTAGAGCATAACTCTCTGAAGAAATGACACAAATCAGTCACAACTGATACAACGTCGTTATCTGATAACGCCCTAACAAAAATGGATAGCAATTGCTGCATGATCACATGGCAGTCGTGACTTTTCAGGCCGACGAGAGTTTTCTTTTTCAAGTTTATGCATTTACTAATGTTCGCAGAATATACATCCGGTACCCTTACTTGTTTAAGTACCTTAAAAAAACTTAGCTTCTTATTATCGGATATTGTGTGCTTTGCTGGTGGAATCGCCCATTTACCATTCCCTTTCGAAGTTGGATGCAATTCTGGCTGCAAATTCTTTGTATCAAATCATTGTCGTATCGCTGGTGTGTCTCTGTTCTTGAATTTGGTATTCAACAAGGTGCCCAGCAAGAGCTCACAGACATTCTTCTCGATGTGCATGACGTCCAAATTATGGTGAAGATTAAGAAATCCCCAATACACCAAATCATTAAATATAGATCTCTTTCTCCAGGTATTTTATATCTCATTCGGAATAGTATGCTTATATTTCTTACCAAAAATAAGATTGATGTGCTCTACATCTACAAATGCATTTATCCTATATGGCTCAGGTGGAAGTGGCCGATTCTCTTGCCCACCATTGAACTTGATTCCAATGCGTCGATAAGGATGATCGGTATCTATCCAACGATGATGTCCAGTGTAACAAAAAATCCGATTTACTGGCGTTTCACAGACGGTGGTCTCTTGACAACAGGGGCAATCATAATGATCTTTCGTACTCCATCTCGATAACATGACATATGCCGGGAAATCGTTTAATGTCCAAAGCAACGCCGCGCGCAGTGTGAATCTCTCCTTTCTATGAACATTATAAGTAACGATGCCGGTCTCCCATAGCTCATTCAACTCATCGATCAACGGTTTCAAATAAACATCGATATCAATATCAAAAGAGTTGCTTCCAGGGATCAACAGAGACATTTGGATGTAAAATTATTTCATACTCATCCACGGTGAGAGGTTAATGTAACATGCCATACGCTGTGAGATGCACCTCCTTTAAACGGTTCCAAGCCATCAGCCGATAATCCAAATCTCACATTACGAGCTTCCACGGCGAACGCTGAAAATTGAGCGTCAAAATTTTGCCACTCCTCACCATCAACTGGATGCTGTAAGACTCCATCCTTCCTGCGACCATACGCATGTCATGTCATAGGTTCGACGGTTTTAGACGACAGAAATAACTTCTGTAGTCTTTTCTTAATAGAAAAAAGCACAACTTCACCGTAATTTTCGGAATTGACTTCTCGTTCCTCGGAGGCCTTTTAGGTAAGATCCACCTCGATTTCCCATAAGTTCTACACTTATTTAAATTCCTATCATCATCTGTCTTGAATAACATGCAGTCATTTGGACATGCATCGATTTTTTGATAACTGAAACCGATGTCGGCAATAATCTTTTTCATCTCTTGAAAATTGGCAGGGAGATCGAAATTTGAGTAAGCCTCCTTCTCTATCTTTGGAAAGTCATCGATTGATTTGTTGCTCCATAAACTTTTGTATTTAAGATGAAACATGCGAACTATCCAATCCAACTTTGTCATTATCACACCCTCGTAAGGAGCTTCCTTAGCATCCTCCATATACTTAAAAAAAACTAGCAGATTCGGCATCTGGAACCGTATAATCCGAAGGGATATCATCGTTAATGCTATCATATAACTTGTCCATCATATCATTTAAACTGGTGCTTGCTGGGGTTCTCATAGGAGACAGTAACAGACGATGTGCACCGATTCTATAGTCCACGACCTCTCCATGCAAGTGCCAGATGGTGCAACATTCACAGAATCCGTTAGCAGGTATATGCAGACGAACCATCCCTCGACTATCACTTCTGTCGTTACAACATTTCTTACAGGGATAGAGGATCCAACTACCACCCACTCTTGACGAGAATTGCATAAACTTTTCTACACCGATTTTAAATTCAGAGCCAAACTTGTTCTTATTTATCCAAGTTTTACCCATTTTTGTCCGATACGTAAAACCTAATACAGTTTATAATTAATTATTATATCATAACAAACATTTTCAAATCATACATGATATTAACAATTTTATACCGCGGTGAGAAAGCTAAGAACGAGATGGTTACAGACAAAGAATAGAATGACAACAGTGTCTCGGAAATACATTTGAGTGATTTATCATGACTGGAAATGATATTAACGCTTCAATCTTGGATGTCAATAGGTAACAGCTGTCGAATGTAAGGCTTCTATCCCATTAAGAATGTATAACGCATACACCCTATAAACTTATGCTTTCATTCGCTTCGAAAAAATTTCGGCAGCACTTTCCCGCTGTTCTCCGAGTACACTACAATAGAAGAGATAAACATCTCAATATTATCGGCATTGATGATCATCTCAACTATTTTTGTACACGGAGAACCAGCAGAAAGATACTGATGAAACTTATCTTGAAACAAATGAAAAGCATAAGTATGCAGGGAGTTGTATACATTATACATTCTTAACTTATCCAAAACAGGACAAATCTATCGGTTATAGTGCGACTAATGTTGTCGTTGCATAACCTACGAGATGATTGTCAACGAAGAACGATTAACATTTAAGATTGACAACACACGTATAGTTTTATGTCATAAAGATAATCGTATGCATATAACTGCTAGACGGTTTCTAAGTCGTGATATTTTTTCAATGTGAGATACTCGATGACGATATGTATCGGTTTACTTTTTTTCATCATCGAATATCATGCACTTAATTAGATTGGTTTTGATGGTTATTATTTCAGTATCGTCGATTATTTCACTATTTTATTTAAGAATTTGGAATTTTCAGTTTGAACGGTAATTCTCAAACAATTGATATTATTAACGAAATATCTGCATTCATTAAAATAAACACATATCCATACAACGAAAATTACATAAAAGTAAGTCCCATACATACTCTCTCTCACACAACCACATGTCCATAAACAATATATTACAAACATAGTACACACATCCACATTAGATTCCGCTATTGACTATTTGTTTAAGGAATGGTGATTAATTAATTTTAAACTCGTGAAAGAAAGTATGCATATAGCTAATTGGTTTATAGCATGCCAAGTATCTATATTTTCGGCTTAATTAATATTTAACTGGTGACTTAATCTAGATATGATGACTTAGGCTAATTTTATTACTTAAAAATTAAAATGATAAAGTTGTGTACCGGAAACTGGCATATATAGAAAGCGAAGAAATAAGAGCAATAACGCCCACGTCAACCCTACAATCACACAAATTTTTAGTTACATATGCTTCCATTCTCTATCAATAACAACAACACACACACTCTCTTAACTATAATTAACTAAAATTAACAATCTAACCAAAGCTCTAAATCTAAAATTTTCAACAAATAAACTAATTTAACTATAACCCAATAATTAACCATAACACTAAGCCTAACCCAAAATTACTTAACCCTAACCCCAAAATTATTAACCCTAGCCTTAACCCTAACTCTAACCCCAACCCTAAAATTAGCCAACACTAACCATAAAATTAACCCCTGCCCTAACCCTAAAATTAATCCTAACTTTAAACCTAAAATTAACCATAACACTAAAATTATTCTAAAATTAATCATACCCTTAAAATGAGTCTCAACACTAACCCTAAAATTGCTTAAATTTAACAAAAAATCAAACAAACTAAGTAAATTAATAAACCAACACACCAATTGACATCGGAGGCGAAGGTTGGAGGTGCTTGAAGAGAAGGCTAGAAGACGGCCGAGATAGATCATCGATGGAGAAAAGGTTAGGAGGCGGTCGGGGGAGATCGTCGGAGAGGAGGAGACTAGGAGATGGCCTAGGGAGATCGTCGATCTTCGATGAAGGGACTTGGATGATCGAGGAGGCGGGTGGCGGGCTGATCGGAGGACGGTGAAGCTCTTTGGATGGCTCGGATGGGTAGAGGAAGACGGGGGATCGGAGGCTAGTGGAACTCGCAAATTTTTAAGAGGGAAATGAAAAAAATGGGTGAAAAGAATTTAGTAAAGGGAAAGAGGGGGGAGGTCACGGGAAAATTTTGTTGACTTCGGTCAACTGTTTTTTGACGGTAATTGTCGACCAAAGTCAACAAAGTTTCAATTATTTTTAAGCCTATTTTAAAGGTCATATGCCATCGAAATAAATCTCAAAAAAATTCCCATCGAAATTAGACACATAACTGAGAGTTGCAGATTAGAACAATTTTTTAGTCAGTCGTTTAAATGCACTCCTAGTCGGATTTGAACCTCACTCTTCCCAGACTTTGAAGTTGTGATGAACGCTGAGAGATATATAACTATACTCCAACAGATCATCTAATACTTATATGTTTGCAATTTTTTTAGATGGTGGTCCATAGAGACGGTGGCGGTTGTTACAGGCGCAAACAAGGGCATTGGGCTCGCATTCGTAAAGTGGTTCGCAGAGCTGGGACTCACGGTGGTCCTGACAGCCAGAGACCCTAGGAAGGGTCATGAAGCGGCCGAGTCACTCATAGCTCAAGGGCTCAAACATGTTGAGTTCTGCCGACTCGATGTAACAGATCCAGAATCGATAGAGACCTTCGCTTCATGGATTCAACAGAGATTTGGAGGGCTTGATATACTTGTAAGCAATTAATGTGTTATTTTAAAGTGTTATATATATACATAAAAACGAACTATATAGTTTACCCATATAGAATTTAAACCGAAGGGAATTTATAATTTAAGTGGAATTTTTTATAGGTGAACAATGCGGGTGTGTCCTTCAATGAGATCGATAATGGAAACTCAGTCAAGCATGCGGAGATCGTGATGAAGACCAATTTCTATGGACCCAAGCTACTTATTGAAACACTCATGCCATTGTTTCGGCGATCTGCGTCAATGAGCAGGATTCTCAACATTAGCTCCCAGCTTGGACTCCAAACGGTAAGTGATCATGTAATCCTATCATGATAATTATCTGCCAATATATGTAGTAATAATTTGAGAAGAATAAACATAGGTACTATAAAAAATTTAGAACGAAAATATATATAGATAAAAAGAATATATACAGGCGACTATTTGAATATTAAAATATTTAAGGCCAACTCATATATACAATATCAACATAATCCCCCTCCACACACACACCCCCCCTCTCATTTCCACTCATAAAATCACGTAGGCCAACTCGTTCATCTTATAGCATGCATGCGATACAATTTGAACATAAATGTCACTTAATTTGCTCCCATTCGAGTTGACAAGCCATTAAGCATCCAGCTTGGTGACATATATCCAACTTTTACGCTCACATATACATTCACAAACCTTAGAAATATATGAAGTCTTTGTGTGCATGTGTATGTAGGAAAGACATCATAGAATTTCCTCCTATGCTCACATATGTATTGACAAACCTTAGAAATATATGAAGTCTTGTGTGCGTGTGTATGTAGGAAAGAGATTATAGGAGGGAATTTTCTCCTGTGGCGTCGAAAAATACACCCTCCACCATTTTTTCCGATGATCGGCATCCATCATCTTTTATTACAATCTAAGATGTGGATATACCAAATTTCATGAGATTCTACCGTTTTTTTACCGTTGATTTAGTATGTGCAAAATTAACGATTTAAAGATGATATAACTTTTTACATTGCTGATTCAATGGTGAAAAGATGGCAGAATCATATGAAATTTGGTGTGCCCACATCTTTGATTATAAGGATAACAATGATGGATGCCGATCGTCGGATAAAATCGTGGAGGATGTATTTTTTTGATGTCGCAGGAGGAACCTCATATGGTGTATCTCTCTCTCTACACACACACAACATGCAATGATATATATATCATTTATAGATATTGTTTTGAAATTATTCTACTATTGTGTTAGTTGTACTTACAGACCGAGTTATCGGTTACTCGTGCCAAATTTATCCGTGTTTATATATTATCTATCGATTTAATGTAAAGAGAGGATCATTCCAATATTCTCTATCAATTTCAATTTCATGATATATATATATATATATATATATATATATATATATATATCTCGTCATTTTGCAGAAAGTGAGCAACCCGTCTCTAATAGCTATCCTCAGAAGCGAAGGTAAACTATCCAAGGAGAAGATTCAACACATGGTCTCTGAATTCCTCGACGATGTCAAAACAGGAACTTGGGCAAGCAAAGGGTGGCCAAAAGTGTGGACTGATTACTCAATGTCAAAGCTTGCACTATATGCATACTCAAAGTTGGTAGCCAAGCAAAATAAAGGGAAGAACTTGAGTGTGAATTCTTTTTGTCCGGGGTTTACTAGGACAGCGATGACACGTGGGCACGGGCATCGCACGGCGGACGAGGCGGCTGAGGTCGGGGCTAGGATTGCTTTGCTCCCTCCTCATGAGCTGCCCACTGGAGAGTTTTTCAAAATTTCTACACCCTCTGTTACTTCTAAATTGTAGAAGGTTTGACTTTTTAGTAAGAACAAGAATGAAGTTTAGTTTTAGCTTTGAGACTTCAGGTGTTAGTCTATCATACAATCGCAAGATATCGTGTTTAGAAATTACTAGCTCTAAATTTCTCTTCATATGTGTCCAAGAGATCACAAACATTAAGGGCCAACCCCTTCCGCCCGGCCACTGATATCTAGGTGCTGTCACTATCTATAATGTGATATAATATTTTACTATTAAATAGTATACGTACCAACATCTCCTTCAACTTCTCGACGGTGGTCTTCAAGACGGCAACATCATGTTCTAGGCGTCGCTCACGGGATAGGGGAAGTAACCGCCGGAGTGGAGTCCAACGTCATATGGGCCCTGTTAGGACCCAGTCCCCGGCCTCTCTCCCAACCTCCGTGGTGCCCTCCGTGTGCGGCGTCTAGAACTGGGGTCAGCGGCATCAGATCGGTCTATCCAGTAAAATCGATCCCTGATGCCTCCGCCTGCTCCACCATCCACATTAATCATTAAAATATAATTATATCATTTAAATTTTAACTTTTCAAAACAAAAATTTCAAACATGTTAGAATAAATATTAACACTTACGCAATATTCCTGGGCAGCGGTGTCGGGGAATCGAAGCCCGTCCGTGGCGGGATCTGTCGAGCTGTCGTGGACGGCAAGATACGCGGTCAGCACGCTCGGTGTAGCACCCTGCGCCAGAGTCTGAGCTCTTTACAATTCGCAAAAAAATTACATATATTATAAAATAACTCTTAATATTACATTATATCAGAATAGATCTATTGTAATTTACCGATGTCTCCATGGCACGAGTAATGTTCCTCGAGCCGCCTGTATAAGTGGGGCGGCCCCTCTTCGCCGACTTCCTATTCTTTTTATTTTGATCGGCATGTTTCTGCACAACACATTCAGATTTAGTTTTCTAATTAAGCAATACAAAAAAATAAATTATATACTAAATAATGAATTACATTTAAATTACAAACATGTTTGCACTGAGAGTCGAAATATTGGCACAAAAGAGACCGTGTATCTACGTCGACTCTCGCAAAGGCCGGAGTATGTAGGAGAGCCGCTCTCTCTTCCTCGGGGGTCGCCATCCACAAGGAATAACAGTCAATTTTTAGCTCGTTCCTATTGTATCGGACCTTTGATTATATGTTCTTCATCAGGCCATGGTACAGAGCGTGAAAATCGAGCACTCTCTCAGGATGATCAGGGTCGGGTGTAGGCTGAAAGTCGTAATCCAACTGCAAATACAAAAAAAACAATGTATTTAAATTGCAAGTGTTAAATAATAATAAATATATTGGATAAATCAAATGAAAATATATATTAATACCTGAGCCTGATTCCAGAAGAGGGCGAATGAGTGCCGGTGCTGATCGCTCCACTCAACATAAAGTGGATACTTCTTCACGAGGTGTCTCTCATCCCCAAAATACCGGCCGAACCTCTCGGCATAATCGCCAGTATATCGATAATCGGGGGTAAAGAAGAGGGGGAATACTGTCTCCCCCTAGCTCTATCGAGCCTCAGCCTGTGGGACTGATTCGGCCCTTGAGTCCCCCTCTCAGGATAGGGATGCCCTGCATTTATAAGAAATATCAAGACAATCAATATTAAGACAAAGTGGTATTAAGAAATCAATATTTAACGAAAATTGAAGTGCGATATATACCTCCGGCGATAGCAGCATGAGCCTGGGCCCGGGCAGCAGCACGAGCGGGATGATAGTTCCTCCGGTGAAGAACAGCCGGTGACCCGGACGCGGACACATGCCCTCCAACTAGAAAATAAACATTGACGATAAAATTACATGAAGTTCATGTTTATTCTTAAAAGGATATGTAAAATGAATAAATATTTTATATTTATTCATACTAACCTGCAGACTGAGCGGAGGGTACGGAAGTGGCGGGAGTGGCCCCTGCGCCAGATATGGACGCACCACCTATAATTAGACAATTAAAAATAGATTATATAAGTAATTGCAAAAAGAATGTGTATATCAATAATATAACATTCTAAATCAATATGTATACACTATAAGATATATAAACATACTCGAGGGTGCGGTGGTGGCCTCTGCCTGAGATGTGGAGGCACCACCTACAGCTAGACAGTCAAACATTGACTATATAAGTAATTTTGAAATAAATATGCATGTATATCTATAATATTACATTCAAAATGAATATTCGTGCAATATACCTGGAGTTGTGGTAAAGTCCACACAGAAGGAGGCATCCAAAGGGGTCTCCGATTGGGGTGCAAGACTGGCCCTCTGAAGCTCCCTATGCAGCTCTTCGGGCGGTAGAACCGCTCTGCCTCTGCCTCTACCGGTGCCGCGGCTGGTGCTCCTGCCGCCCCTCGCTGCTCCGGTCGTCGTCATCAAATCTAGACAAAAGTACAATCATTACATATGCATGCTATATGTGTATAGATCGCAAAAATGTGAAATAATAATATAACATTACTGATAACCTTTTTCGTTTCGTGGACGCATTAGACATATCTACTTGGATTTCATCATCGATATCATTTCTAACCCACGTAACTTCACGATCAACCGAAGACAGCCCATCTTTTGAAACAGACGGTCGGAGCACTCTAAGTCTTCTCTCTTCTTCGTCCTCATCGTTGTCCTCCATACGATCCTCGAATTCTGGGACATCGTAAACATTTCTGGGTTTCCAACGGCATACGACACTCCATCCATGTTCCCGCCGAAATTTTCGGCCAAGAGATATTTGTTCCTGTTTACACCGGTTCAAGTTTCGTTTACAGATATGTGTGTGATCGGGTTGATTCATATATGCACATACACATATCAAAGGAAGAACATGTGTTAGAAAGAGAGCACTTGGTGGCCAGCGACAAAAAAAAGCATTTAATTGAACATTTTATTCTATTGGAAATAGATCACCAAATATAGGATCGAAAGTACAGGGATTCACAAAACTATGAATAAAATTCTCTAACTCCCTCTCTGCCTTCTCCACCATGTCAAAGCGGCGATCTTCACGAGGAGTCGTTTCCCATCGGTCAGCACCGTGCCCATCAGCGAAGGCAGACATTATGGCCCGCTGAGCCCGTATCTGGTTTAGCAGCCGAATAGAGCGATCCCTCAGAGCTGCGGTAATCAAGAGTGCCTCGTGAAAGCACTCGATCTTGTCTTCCGCGGCGTCGAGCATTGCCGGAGTCATCTCCGCTGGATGAGGAGGAATGTCATCAAGCACGGACAAGAAGGCCATCCGGAGCCAAATGGAGCCGATGGGGATGGGAGATCCCCTACGAGTCAAGAGTTTGCACAACATCGTATCGCGTTGGTCATCCGTGAGAGCAGGGTTCACCAAGCGTGCGGCAAAACTAGGAACAATTTCCTCAATGGGCACCTCCCATGGCTGCCGGTGAGCATGTGGACGATTACAAGCCATAGCTCTGCTCTGTTGAAATGAATCTCTGAAAATGAAAGAGAAGAGAAGTATTGCTTCAAATTATAAATGCAGACATTTAAGTCTAGACACAGAAAATGCTGTGCGTGATGGAACTATTTCCAAGTTCTGGGAAAGAGAAGTTTGACTCAGGAAAAGCGGAGAAAAAAGGTGAAAAGACACCTTCAGTAAAGACGTCTCACGTGCAAAGAACGTGAGCGCCAAGCGCCAAGAGTCAAAGACTCTGAGGCAGCGCCTCACGTGCAAAGTACGAGAGCGCTCGTGCTATGAGCGCCAGCGCTAAGAGTCAAAGACTCTGAGGCAGCGCCTCACGTGCAAAGCACGAGAGCGCTTGCGCTAAGCGCTAAGAGTCAAAGACTCTGAGGCAGCGCCTTACGTGCAAAGCACAAGCACGCTGGCGCCAGAACTAAAAGTTCTCTACCGTTGGATCAAAGATCCAATGGAGATGATTAAAAATCACCAAAGTAAAGAATTAAATTCTGTTGAGAAAATACTCATCAAATCTTTCCAAATAAGGAAAATCTCTCTGTAAATCAGAGCACCGTTGGATCAAAGATCCAATGGTGATTAAAAATCACCAAGATACAGAATAAATTCTGTATGGGAAAAGATTTCCCAATTTTGTTAAAAACAAGAAAATTGCCTTCTGTAAATCAGAAGCCCTTGGATCAAAGATCCAACGGGGGAAACATCCCCAAATCAATTAGAGAAAAGATATCTTCAACTAATTCAACAAATCAGCCTTCACTATATAAAGGCCCCAAGACTCCAAGTCTCACATAGAGGAACCTACCTATAAACTTTAAGAAAGTTCAGAGAGAAGAGCAAAACTCTTAGCAGAAAAAGAATTTCTTCAAGGTAAAATAAAGAGATCAAAGTATCTCATCATAAAAAGAACTTAGTTCTTATTCTAGATCATAGAATTTTAAGATAAATTGTCTTTCACAAAAGAGATCATAACATCTCATTATAAAAAGGGGGGAGAATAATTCAATTCTCTTAGGATCACAGATCCATAAAGGCAAAACCTTTCACCAAAAACATAAGAGATTGAAACATCTCCTATAAAATAAGAACTTTGTTTTTAGATCCATGAGACAAAGTCTCTTATAAGAAAGAATTTAATTTTCAGAGCACAAAGCTGCCTAAAAAGTGCCCTAGTGCTCCAATTAAAAGAAGCGCTTCAGCGCTCCAAAACTAACGCGCAGCGTTGCAGAGCCTTAGCGCTCCAAATTTCACAAGAAGCGCTTTGCGCTCATTGTCTGGCACACAGCGCCAAGCGCACCACGTGCTCCTCACGTGTGCGCTATTTAAAAGAAACGCTCTGCGCTCATTGTCTGGCGCACAGCGCCAAGCGCGCCGCGTGCTCCTCACGTGTGCGCTACTTAACAGAAGCATTCCGCGTTCATTAACTGGCGCACAGCGCCAAGCGCACCACGTGCTCCTCACGTGTGCGCTGAGAGAACATAAATTGTTCTTTAAAAAAATAAAGCCCCAGAGCTATGATGAGTGCTCAGCACCCAATAAAAGACAAAAATAATTGTAAGAACTCAAACCAATACCCAGCATTGTTAAATGTTTAACATTTTAATTGAATGGGCCGAGCCCAAGTTGGCCACAGATCCCTAATTCAGATTAATTGAGCCAATATGCTCATAAATCTTTGATCTTAGTCCCAAATTGGACTACAGATCTCCCAACCAATATTGGTTCAAGGGTACATCTCTTCACTCCTCTGATATTTGTCGTTGTAATCCTTCAACGTCTTCAGAGAGGTGACGGGTCCCGACAACCAGACATTCCACGGACTGTGGGGTCCTTAAACTCATGGACTATGATGTCCTTAAACTTTACAGACTATGACGTCTCTAAACTACCATGGACTAAGATGTCCTTAAGCTTTATGGATTGTGGGGTCCTTAAACTCATGGACTATGATGTCCTTAAACTTTATGGACTGTGAGGTCCTTAAACTCATAGACTATGATGTCTTTAAATTTTATAGACTATGATGTCTTTAAACTGGACCGTAATGTCCCTAAACTAAAACAATAGACCCCAAATCTTCTTTTGTTGGATCTAAATGATCCTGTTAAGTAGATTTTAGTCTAAAATTAGACTAACGTATCCTTAACAAATGGTTAAGTTGATCTTAGTCTAAAATTAGACTAACGTATCCTTAGCAAACGTTTAAGTTGATCTTAGTCTCAAATGAGATTAACGATCCTTAAACCCAACCCAAACCCAAATCTAAGTAAATACGGATTTGGACTAATCCACGCCCTACGGGAGACAACATAAATTAGTCTCCGTATACAATCCACGGGCAACCAAAAACAAAACAAACACACACAAGACACGAAGTGACCATCTGGAGAAGGAGAAAGTGGTTACCACGATGCAGTAGCGTAATTAACTATAGGGGTTTGCAGCTGCAGGGAAGAGCGTCCCCGCAATCAAAAATCCCTCAAATGAGGGGGAATCTGACGAAGTCTGCTACAACGGCCGCATCTGTCCAGACTTCCGATATATTGTGTCATAAATCAACTTGGCATCTTCGGAGGGGTGGACGGATAGCACCAAATAGCATCTGCCCTCAAAATTCAGGCCGGACGTCCCAACGTCCTGGTCGCGTCTTTCGGCGGAGAACAATCCCGGATGCTTCAAGCACTGTGAGTAGTATACTTGGAACACTTGGTTCGGAAAGATAAATGGATCGTCCTGACCGTAAAATCGAAGTGTGTTCACACTAGTCAATCCATATTCATCTTTCCAAGTCTCAAGATTGTTTCTCCACTTATCCGTATCGGTTTGTGTATCGTACCAAGTACATTGAAATATATAAAACGGTTCTGATCGTCCGGAATATTGGATACCAAGTATGCAATTTAAGTATCCATAATAAATCACACCATCCGATCCTACCGTCGTAATCCCACTATTCTGAGTGGTTCGAGATGTTTCTATGTCCTTAAGTTTAAATTTGTATCCAAGGACACCGAATCCTTTATAATATACAACCTTCATAATAGGAAACTGAGCTAAACATATTGAATCACTCTCTGATGATGCAGACAAGTTCGGATCGTGGATCTGACAAAATAAATTTTACGACAAATACATAACGATATAAGTTTAGATTAAAACTGATAGTAATAACATGTTATTCGAACAACTTATATGATCTGCAACCCAATCGCAAAAATTATCCTGATGATAGTTTTTCATTCGTTCAACATTCCAATCAGGATGCCCCTCACGTACCTCATTAAAATGATTTCTGGTCTCAACAATAAATTATGACATTAATATTATATCATTCCATACACACACAAACACAAATTTAACAATTAATCTAAAAAAACTTATTCTCTAATTTCTTCAAGACATACGCTGTTGAGGAGGATAAACCAATATATCTTGTTAATAAACACAGTGTCTACCCTCTTATAATCAGCTTTACCATATGGCCCGTCCTGAATTCTCCGAGGCCGGTTAAGTTTCGTCTCAATGTTCTCGTTGAGATAGCGGGAACAAAATGCGGTTGCTTCATCTAGAAGATAACCTTGCATGATAGAACCCTCTGGTCGATTTCTATTGCGTATATACTTTTTAAGAGTGTAAAGGTATCTAAAGAAAAATATGTTAAATAAATAAATACAGGCATATAGGACAACAATAATTTTACAAATTGCATGAAACGAAAAATTACGCATACCTTTCGATGGGATACATCTATCGATATTGTACCGGTCTGGCTAACTTAACCTCAGTTGCAAGATGAACCGTCAGGTGTATAATGATATCGAAGAATGACGGTGGGAAAATACGCTCAAGCTTGCAAAGTATCAATGAAATAGAATTTTCTAGATTCTTCAGCGTCACAACACCCAGGGTTTTAGAGTACAATTCTCTATAAAAGCAACAAACGTCATTGATTACTAGACCAACCGATTCGGGAAGAGAAGTCCTGAGTGCTAATGGGAGAAGGTGCTCCATAATAATATGGCGATCATGACTTTTCAGCCTATCAATCTTGCCTTTCACAATTTTTATCTTCTTGCTAAATGATCCTGAAAAACCTGTGGGAACTTTCAAATCGTGCAACACCTGCAAGAACCTTTTCTTCTCCAGTTGTGACATATGATACGCGGTATTAGGAAGTAAAAACTTGCCTGGTTTACCCGCTATCGGTTTAGGATGCAATTCACTTATAATTTCCCAGTCCTGAAGATCCATCCGAGCACGAAGGTTATCTTTCAATTTTCTGTCTTTACAAAGAAGCAAGTTGAGTATGTACTCGGATACTCCCTTCTCTATGTGCAAGACGTCCAGACAATGGCGCACTAAATTTGTTGACCGGTATGGAAGCTCGTAGAAAATACTTAACTTGTTCCAGTATGGTGGTTTGACCTGTTTTGCCGGATCTATCCTGAAGGTCATATTATTGTACCCATCCCACTGAGCAATCACGTCCTCTCCAGACAATGAGGATGGAGGCCCAAGAAGCTCCTGATGACCATCAAAGTTGTTGTATATAATGCCCTCAAAGTCAATTATTGGATCGCAGGCACGTGATTGCAATGATTGAGAGAGGACCTATACCGGTTGAACAGTCTTACTCGAGATGATAGTATGCTATCTGGTTTATCTCTATCATCATGTACATACTTCAGGTGACATTACAGATCACTATTATCTGTTGATAGAGCCCTTAGGATTCTTGCTTGACTACCAGCAGTATGATGGTGATCATATACGTAAGAGTTGGGTAGTCTATAAGCACATCCTTAAAAGGTCCCTAGTCGAGGGAGTTTCGAGACAAGGCATCGATACTCCAGAGTAGACTAGTGTATACAGTCGAGACCCCGACGAGGGGCGGTGGCCGGTCTCACAAGCCATTGGTGTCAGTTGGTTCACCTAAGATGTATACAGGTGCTCATTGGGTTATGAGTACACCGGACGGACTCGCCGGGAACATGCTAGTTGGTATTATACCTATCGTCAGATAGCAGTTCCCTGGTGACATGTGTACAGGTTAGTCCATCGACCTGAGATCGTCATTTATCTCGTGTGAGTTCCCACTGTGCTTTGATTACTACCCTACCACGGCTCAAAGGATTCGTGCAAACAGGTTTTAGTTGGGTACAGTCCCGAGCTATATGGAGGCAGTGAGCGGATCGGCAGGGGATTCATTTCTCCCGGTATTGGGGGTTGATATCGCGCTGTGTCTAGAGAGTCATTACACGAAATCCATGGCCAGGGTAAGTGAGATTTACTAGTAGGTATTCCAGTAGTTTCTCAGGGTGTTCTGGGCTACACTCCGACACGACTTATACCGCTATTGGGGTATGATGTTTACCAGCCCCCTAGGCCCGATATGCGATACTCATAGATGAACGGACCGGACTGTACGGATATTGTCACTGACAGGCTCAGTAGGGTTTCAGGATGAGTTCGCTCATCGGCCTCCCTTTTGCTCAATACCTGGGCAGCCGTTACGTACAGCTAGTACCACTGACGTGCTTATAGTTAAACCCACTCCCAGCGTATTGACGAGTCTTTAGAGTCCCCCACAGACAATTTCCTAAGTTCGGACGAAACGTTGTAGAGACCGTATGGTTTTATGGCAGGATTCGATCATATACATGCACTTGTGCACGGATCATGATCGGACGGATCATACAAGTGGGCTTTAGTTTAAGCCGGATCCTAGTATTAGATTGTTGGAATATTTTCGTCTCTTTGTATTCGTATTCAGTTGGAATATGGATGCAGGTATGTATATACGGATGAGGGGTAATCTTGTAATTCGTTACGAAATTACTTTTGAAGTTTCCAATTTCTTATCTTTCATTTTAAACATTTGGTTTAATGTTTAATGGAATTTGTTAGCATGTCATTTTGGCCATTTCCTTTGCTTGCATTTTCGTGAGCAGTAGGGGCTTTTTGGGCTTTGGTGAGTCATTGGTTTTTGCATTTATTAAGGCATGGGCTATTTCATGACTCATCTTGTGCATTTATGTTCATTGTCTTTGCTTAGGATATTTGTGAAGGATTTTTGTGTTGCTTTATTAAAACCTTATTCTCACCACTTGAATGCTTAAGCTCACCTCTCCCAATTAAAAGCCAGTGAACATTTTCCATCTTGGTGGTCGAGCACAATATTGGACGAGCCCATTTTTGAACAAGGAAAAATACTTTAACTCACTCACTTCATCACACTTGGCAACTTCATTTACCTCCACCCAAATCATTGGGTGTCTTGAGATAAAATATACACATACTATCTCTACTTCATCTTGGGTATCTAGGCTGGCAAACTGGATGCCCGAGTTGCCTCGGTTTTGAGGCGAGAGCTCGTATAAAGAATCCTCGATGTGGAGCCTCTTCGTCGAGCGAGACCGGAGAGCGAACTTCGTCGGGGCAGCCGCAACTAGCTAGGGGAAGAGATTGAAGATCGAATGACATGGATCGATCAGTATAACCTCTTTTAACACTTTACAGATTACTAGTATAGGGTTAATGGCACGATCCGGGTTTTAGGGCTACGTTAGAGCCAGTTTGAAAAGTTTTTGTTCCACATTTGGCCTTGGATTGATGGCCGGGGCGCTGCCGTATCCTTATATGGTATCAGAGCCAACCCATTAACCGTATACTAGTTGTTTAGACGATATTAAAATATCGAAACCGAAACAACCCCAAATCAATACCAACTAGTATTCCATTCTCTGTTATTTTTTCTGGGTCTTCTAAAAATATTTAAACAATTGCAGAAGACTACTTAGCTGACTACTAGAACACACACCAAACTCGAGCTCATTCCATCCTAACATGGCCGGCCAGAATGGCTTAAAATCCAAGGTGTCCGGTTCTTGTTTGGAGTTTTGACTTGAATTTTTTGTGTGGTCTAGTATCTGGAATAGTAGTTTAGTGGTATTGTTTGTTTAGCCCAGTTTAGATATAGTTTTATCTACTTGTTTGGGGGCTATTCGGGGTTATTTTGAAGTTGATAATTATAACATTGTTTAAAGTTTGCAGTACTTACATTTCTATCTGCGACCGTGAATGTCATTCGAGCGGTAAATCTTGTCTAATTGCTATAGCTCTTTTAGACGGGTTTGCGAACGTGACATTCACGTTGATGTTCTGTGTTGTGCTGTATTGTTGCGGATTCTTCATGGTGGATAGCTTGCGTGCAATGGTAGTGCAGTTTGGATATATTTGTACATTTGATATCGCGGGGCGAGTGTCCGACATGTAGACTGCGTCACTGACTGTTTGTATATTATTCTTTTGGGGCACGACCGGGTTGAGGTCGATGTCACCATTGTACATATTTTCTTTTCTGTACTAGGATTACCCCGCGATGGAGTGCACGGATAGCCGGGTTCTGGAAGGCAACGGGCCCGCATCTCATGGCTTTGAGATGGAGGGGGCTTCACTCTAGAATTGGCGGGCTTTTCGCCGCACTCATAGGGGGTACAGGTTGACCCAAGGTGGGGTGCTCAAGTTACCGGATTCCGTGAAGTGCTGGGTGGTCCATTCACTTTGCTGAAGGGGGCTGCCTCGCTTCTGGTTTTGGCGGGTAACTTGCCGCGCTCGTAGGTGTCTAGGTTTTCATTGCACAGGCTATCCACACGACTAGGGGAACGTCGGGTTTCACTTGCGGCTCAAAGGAAACCCGGGGCTCCCAGATTATATGTATTTTTCTGTGATGCTTATTACTATACTGTGATGTTGCATTTATCACGCCTGGAGTGATTATTATATATTTATATATATACTAGTAGATGTTGTATATGTTTTACACCCGCGCTAGTCCAGTCCCCGCTCTGTCGTTAGTTAAGTAACCTAACGGGTGATGACGGGACCCAACGGCGAATGCGGATGGCATATAAATACATTTTATTTTCGTTCTTTTCTGATGTGATTAATTGATGGGACTGTATTGATTCTGATCAATGCAAGGAAAACAAACCTATACGATGTTGTTGGAACAATTTTCAAAAAGTTGTTATTGCAAGGACGTTCTCTTTATGTTTTGCATAGAGGTATTCGGGTATGAATATCCAGCACCTCATTCGACGAGGCAAGGACCGAGATCCCTTCACCGGGAGTGACCCCTTGGGCAGAGGTTTGCGTCAGGGTAATAACTTCACTAAAGTCGATTATTTTTTACTTTGCATCGCGGTATTCAGTTTGGAATATCCTGCACCTCATTCTACGGGGAAAGAGACGAGATCCCTTCACCGGGAGTGACCTCTTTAGCAAAGGTTTTCGCCACTATATATTTGTAAAAAGCTATCCGATTCCTTCAACGATATCAAGTTCATTACGTTAAAGGTTTTTCGCCAAAAACCATTCGTAGCCCTCCGTCATTTCAGACGGGTTGCACTTAGTATTCATGCTATGTTTGTTGACCTTCGTCAAGGCATAGCGTATGGTAGTTGTTTGTTACCTTTCTGTTGCATAGATAGATGCGTTGGTTTGGTACAGTAGTACAGCCTTGTTGACCTTCGTCAAGGGCTTATACGAGTGGGTTCAAATTAACCTGGACAATGACGGGTAGAACTTGACATGTGACTTATGATTTGTTGACCTTCGTCAAGGTCATAAGAGCATGGGGTAAAAATCACATCGGGGGTTTCAAACATACAGGAAATTTGCCAGGCATGCGCATACCTTCTGGAGTGTGATAACGTGAGTGGATTCCATCACGTTATCATGCGATGATAGTTGGATCCCGATTCCCACTGATGAGTTGGTTTACTCCTCAGGTGATTTTAGATGATCCCGACTAATTCTTCTTTCAGGTTTGGAAGAGAATTGGAGGATACAGTGGGAGATATCCTGATTAGATAAATAGATAACCATTCTGATCTAGGTTAGAGTGCACGCATAGTGTTTCTTTTCTCTCTCTCTTTGGCAGCGACCATGGCCCAACCCTAGACTATGACTAATTGACCAAGTTAACCAAACTTTCTTAAAACACTGGCTTTTGGATTGTCTAAGTTGCATTTATCATTTCCACTCCTACTTTTACCCTTTGCATTTCTCCAAAACACCCCGTATCACTACGAACATCCACTTCCATTGGATAAATCCATCATATAGTTACATACGAACTCGAAGGAACTTATTCGAGGATGGATTCTGGTTCTGTAGAGATTGAATAGGTTTATTCGGTTATCTTTTCTCTTTACCTTCTCTAAGCTTGCGTGGGCTCTTAGGATTAGGAGAGGGTACACTTATTACGCTTATTAGATAGTCTTCTTCCAAACCAGAGGCAGGTGCCGAAAGATAGGGAATGAAGAAACCCAATTAGCCCAAGTAAGGTGTGCAAAAGGTAATAAGTAAAGACAAATAAAGGGATTAGAAAGTGGGCAAAGTAAATTGCGACTGCTATTATTCACGACCAAACCGCGTATTTCATCGCCAGTCCTACTTCACCTTTGCTTTTCTCCGGTTCAGGAGAAATTGAATAGGATCATTCGGGTTGTCTTTTATCATTACCTTCTCTCAAGTTGCGAGGGCTCCTTGGATTAGGAGGGTACACTTATTACGCTTATTGGATAGTCTTCTTCCAAACCATAGGCTGGTGCCGAAGGGTAGGGAAGGAAGAAAACCATTTAGCCTAAAGATGGTGTACAGAAGGTAATGAGTAAAGACAAATAAAGGGATTTGGAAAGACGACAAAGAAATATATGGTTACAGTCATGAATCTGATAATGGAAGAGGCATTACTAGGAATACCAGGATACCCCTTCGAAAAATTTTCATGTTTCAGTTTCACTATGCGTTGTTAATAGAAAACTGATTTCCCAATTAGCCCTTGCTCCAGGGTATGTATTTACCAGATTTGATTCTCACATCTGTATGGTTTTACAGATGATGAGTGGGAGTAAGTTATTGGGAATTAGGTGATCATCCTCAATATATCGGAATTCGTTGTAATTGGTGATATTTGAGGAAATCGCCTGGGTTTTTGCCGGACGGCAAATTTTTGGTTTTGAATATCCGTTGTTATGCACCAATTTCAAATTGATATATCTGTATGTTTATTTTATAAAGTGAGTTATAACTTTTTGAAATTATGTTTATGACATTTACCTATATCAGTTGATGGCAACAGCGGTGTAATTCTTCATAATTATAGTACAATTTTCAACCTACGACGCACAGGGTTTGAGTTATTTAACTCAGGGGACTTATACAAAGTATTGTATGTTGTCCAGTGTCCATTAGGACAGAGGGGTTGGTTCTCGTACTAAATTCTGTTTACTTGTAACTTCTCTAGTTTTAGACATGTGTTTCGCAGAAATACAAGATCCAAGTTTTGAGAAGTTATAGGTACAAGAATAAAGTAGAGAACCATGTGTTGCAAGTATCGGGATTCTTTAAGGTGATCGAAGATGTAGATACTTATGTTTGGTATTCAGTTGATAGTAATGGTTTTGAGAAACTTGTTTCTTTTTCAGGTTACTCATGTTTGGATACACTCCTAAGTTGAGTAATGCCGATCCGCCTCTCTCCATTTAGTTGACATGCACTGGAGACAGATGCATGATTTGAATCTGGTTCCAAGTAAATCTGTGCCTCTGTTTCTATATTGTATATATAATGGATCATATCTTAACGATGTTAAGGTATATGGAGTTATCCGTCTTATGCTTAAAATCAGACTCTGGATAACTCAAGGCACGTTTCAGTAATGGCAGTTTGTGGGTTAACCCGGGCTTTGACGAGGGTTAACTTTCTACCATCTGGAAGATCAATAGTGATATTGTTCTTGACTCACCACAGTTTTAGTAAAATGGACATTTTTAGAAAACAATAGTGGGAGTATAGTAGAACTGGAAGTGTTCTAGAACCACAGACGATTATTGAAAATTTAATAGGACCAAAAAATTCAATCAGGTTTGACATTCCATTAGCCACTCAGCAGATATGGTGGGTAACCTCAGGCGCCCGAGAGGTACTTCGGTATCCTCAAAGACGGTGACAGGGAAGTTCTTGTTTACCCAGACTTGACACTACTGTTGTTCCAGACTATGAGACGTGGTAGGAGGGTGAGTATAGCATCGTTCAAACTAGCTTTAGAAGTGCACATTTATATGACTCTGCCAGAGGGTTGTCGTAGTCAGTGGGAGCAGCGGAAGCATAGTGGACAAGTAGCTTATGTCTATTTATAGACTAAAGCAGTAATAGCGGAAAGATCATCTATTTTTGATGTGACAGTCATGGGCTTTGAATTCATTAGAATATGGGATTGATCTGTTAAGAAGGTAGTAGGGTGTGATGTCCTGGTATTTGGATGATATGCACATAGTAGGAAGTAAACTTCCTATACTACGATCGGTTATACTGTGGTTGTCACACGGTGGTTTCTCCGTATAGGATATGGATATAATATCAGGCATTCTGGTTACTAGATCTATAGTTTTAGATCTAGATTTGGGAAGTGTCCCAATCTGGGTACTTAGACGGTATTCTAAAGGTGTTTTAGAATGGACGACTCCTGGCATGGTGGTGTACCTGCAGGTGATGGAGTCACCCTCTCTAAAGGTGTCTTACAGACTAAAGGGGATAGGGATGTGTATGATTGGCATATCACTTGCTTAGGCAATTGAGTTGATCATGAGATGTCAAGTACCATACCAGATATTGTTTTTGCACTAGATGCATGTTCCCGCCAAAAATTTCTGTGCAAAAGAGTCCAAGGAATCAAATGGCAGCGATATGCTTAAGGAAATACGAACCAGTATCTTCCGGGCTATTTTTTTGACAAAATCCCGAATGAGAAACAGATAAATTCTGATGGTATCGAAAGCGGCTCGAAAAACCCTTCGATTTGATATATTATGGGCCTCGTAATTCATCCGGGATCAAAAGTTATGAGGAATTACGTGTCCACACGTGATGGACTTTTAAGAACCCGCTGGAGGAGTTAAAAAATATAATAAAAACTCAGAAAAGACCCCAATGGGGCATCACGTGCTCACACGTGACTATGGGTCACGTGCATATACATGATGGGCTCTTAAGGCCTCTAAAATAATGAATAGAATTAAATTCTAAAATTTGTTCCCTGATCAAAAATCAAAAGTTACCTCAATGAGGTATCACGTGCTCATACGTGATGGTTAAAACTGAAGCGTAAATGAACGCTGAGAAGAGGACTCAATTGGGGGTCACGTGCTCACACGTGACCAAGGGTCACGTGTCAGCACGTGACTGGCTTCGAAAGCCTTACAGTTAATAGAATTAAATTCTGAAATTTTCTCTAAATCTTTCCAAATGGAAAATGATTATGGGGACCGTTGGATTAAAGATCCAAGGGTGATTAAATATCACCAATTTATGGAAAGATCTTGGACATGGAAAGATTTCCGCCCTAAATCTGACCTAGATAACAAATGGATATCTTTGGATTTAAAATCCAATGGTGAATAAAATTCACTTAACAATCTAAAGGCCCAGATTAATAATAAATATAAATCAAATCTCTCAACATACAAATCAAATCTCTCAATGAGAGATTTGCTAAACAAATTGATTCTCTTCCTTCTCCTATAAATAGGAGCCAAGAAGAGAAGAGAGGGGGATTGACTTTTTTGAGAGAAAAACAGAGAGAGAAGAATTTAATTCTCTGCGAAAGAAAAACCCTAGGTAAGAAAGGAGAGGCTTAAAAAGAGAATTTAATTCTCAAAAGAGTTTAACTCTTATATAAAGAAAAGAAATTAGTTCTTTCTCTGGTGGAGGATCTGCAAAGTGCACATCTCCCCATGAATTGAGAATTTAATTCTCATTGGGTTGAGATCCTGCCATGCAGATCCAAAACATAGAGGAGGAATTGAGTTTTGAGAATTCAATGGTCACAAAATTATAGGAATTTAATTCCTTTAGGTTTTACCCTAAATAAGAATTTAATTCTTTCACAATAGGAATTTAATCCCTCCAAAACAAAAATTAGGGTTTTACCCTAAATAAGAATTTAATTCTTAAAGATAAGGAGACTTAAAAAATCTTTGTGCATAAAAAGACAAAGGTCAGGTGCCCCACGTGACCCCTGAACAGATCCCCCAAAAATGAGAAGAGGAAAGCTTTGAGGCAATGCCTCACGTGTTCCCATGTGACCCTCATTATATATGGAACAAAAGCAAAGGCAGAAACAATTATGGGCGCTCTCACGTGTTATCACGTGACCCCTAATAAATGTTCTAATAAATCAGGGCATGATTATACATCACGTGCCCACACGTGATGGCTATGAAAATTAAAAGTGTTTTAACACTTGTTTGCAGAACAAAATAAAGGGGATCTGGCCCCACTTTTTGATGCCATCACGTGCTCCCACGTGACTCCCAAAACGCAGAAAGAAAGATCAATGGAAATGAAGGCTTTGGGCGCTCTCACGTGTTTACCACGTGACCCCTTAGCAAACGTTCTAACAGTCAGCGCATAAATCCCCATCACGTGTCAACACGTGATGCTCTAAATAAAAACAAAAGTGTTTAACACTTATTCGCAGATTTGAGGATAAACCAAAAGGAGATCTGGCTCCACACTTAGGGCGCCCTCACGTGTCACCACGTGACCCCTAATGAGCATTCTAACAGGCCAGAGCGGGGGCCTCCATCACGTGCTCACACGTGATGGCCGTCAGAATTAAAAAAGTTAAACACTGATCTGCGGAGTAAAATAAGGGAAATCAGGGCGCTCTCACGTGTCCACACGTGACCCCTCTCCCATTAGTGTTTAACACTAATCTGAAGACTTTGTTCCCAGTGTTTAACACTGATTTGCTTTAGTGTTTAACACTAATTTGAAATCTCTGATTACCAGTGTTTAACACTGATTTGCTTTAGTGTTCAACACTAATTTGAAGGCCCTGTTGCTAGTGTTTAACACTGGTTATCTTTTAGTATTTAACACTAACTTGCTAATCTTATTCCCAGTGTTCAACACTGTTGGTCTTTAGTGTTTAACACTAGCTTTAACCCAATTGGCTAAGTTTCTAGAGGCAAAGCCTCTCCTTCAATGGACCAACAGAGGGCCAATATTTCAAACATAATTGGACTTAGCCCAAACTGGCCATAAGTCCTCAAATCATCTTGAACTGAGCACATCTGCTCTTTCAACCAACTCATTGGTTCAAGGGTACATCTCTGAACTCCTCTGATATTTGTCGTTGTAATCCTTCAACGTCTTCAGAGAGGTGACGGGTCCCGACAACCACACATCAACACGGACTGTGGGGTCCTTAAACTCATGGACTTATGCGTCCTTAAACCAAGATACGGACTGTGGGGTCCTTAAACCCGCGGACTTATGCGTCCTTAAACTAATGGACTAATGCGTCCTTAAACACACCCATATGGACTGTGGGGTCCTTAAACCCATGGACTTATGCGTCCTTAAACTACCATTGGACCACTATGTCCTTAAACTGGTATTGGACCACTATGTCCCTAAACTGGAAATGGACCACCATGTCCCTAAACTGGCAATGGACCACTATGTCCCTAAACTGGAACAATAGAGCCCAAACGCTCTTTTGTCGGATCTAAACGATCCTGTTAAGTTGATCTTAGTCTCAAACTGGACTAATGTATTCTTAACAAATGTTTAAGTTGATCTTAGCCTCAAATATGGCTAACGTATCCTTAAACCCTCAAACAGACTTTAGTCCCAAACTGGACTATAGATCCCCCAATTAACTCTGGTTCAAGGGTACATCTCTGAACTCCTCTGACATCTGTCGTTGTAATCCTTCAACGTCGTCAAAGAGGTGATGGGTCCCGACGGCCATACATTAAATGGACCACTGTCCCTAAACTGGAACAATAGAGCCTAAATGCTCTTTTGTCTGATCTAAACGATCCCGTTAAGTTGATCTTAGTCTCAAATTGGACTAACGTATCCTTAACAAACGTTTAAGTTGATCTTAGCCTCAAATATGGCTAACGTGTCCTTAAACCAAAACCCCAAACCCAAATCTAAGAAAATACGGATTTGGACTAAACCGCGCCCTACGGGCGACGACATAACTCAGTCTCCGTATACAATCCACGGGCAACCAAACATAAAACAAGCACCCACGACACGAAGTGACCAGCTGGAGAAGGAGAAAGTTGTTACCGGGATGCGGTAGCGTAATTAACTGCAGAGGCTTGCGCCTGCAGGGAAGAGCGTCCCCACAATCAAAAACCCCTCAAGCGAGGGGGAATCTGACGAAGTCTGCTACATCGGCCGCATCCGTCTAAACCTCCAATACACGGTGTCATAAATCAACTTGGCATCTTCGGAGAGGTAGACGGATAGCACCAATTAGCATCTGCCCCGAATCTCAGGTAAGGCAGTCCACGTCTCGGCCGCCATTCGGAGGGGAACAGATTCTGGCATGCCCGGTGGGACCTTTTCCTCTTTCCACTCCACACTTCGTGTGTCGTGTTCGCGAACGAATCGCGGTTTACTGTGGTTGCCTGTGGATTCAAGGTACTAAGATTTGGTGTCTTGCTCCGTGCAGAAAACAGAAGATCAATGGCTTCAAACTGCACTGCCTGCAACTGCAACTCTCGCTCGGTCCTTGCTGGAGGAGTGACTTATGGGCCCCAAGCGGCCTCCCTTTTCAAGATGCCAGTGGAGCAAGTAACTCAAGCCACCACTGGACTATTCTTCGGGACCCTGCTCCCACCAATGAGCTTCAATGCCACAATGACGTTGCAAGAAGCCCCAAAGAAGTCGGTCTTTGATCGGCTTACCACTGCCGCGACCCCTCCCAACGGGTCGCCCAGCTTCAATACCTCAGTTTTCAACAGACTGGGCCAGAACGTCTGCAAACCTGCGATACCCGAAGCTGCCATCCCAAAGCGGATAGCTATCCCGACTCAAGCGGACGAAATTATTGGAAAGGCTCCTCCTTCCAAGAAGTCAGTTTTTACGAGGCTGGCCATTCCGGTTGCTGCTCCAGGCGAGGTCCTCAAAGCTGCTTCCCCTGCTCAGAGGTCTGTCTTTGACAGATTAGACATTGCTTCTCAACGGGCGTCAGTCTTCGATAAGCTAGCACCAATAACAGTCTCTCCTCAAAGCAGGGGGCATGAAGAATCTTATCCAACAACGGAGGTGATCTCATCCGCACGACATGCTCGACGTCGCCACTGGCGCCGAGTGAGGAAGGCTGGGGGCAACTCCCCCTCCGAGATAACTCCGCCAGCTCCAACGGTGGGGATCGATGCTGCTGTTCCAACCGGGAACAGCTTTGAATTGCTGAACACGGTGCGCAGAAACTCTCCTACCGCCGTACTAAAAAGATCCCCCCTTCCGATGGGAAACGTTGCGGAAGCCAAGCCAGAACAGTTCTCTCAGCGGCTGTCCTCTAAAATCTACAAGGTCTGGCGCCAAGTCCAAGACTCGGTGATTGATCGAAATTTCTCCCGCCGGCAGAAGAAGCTGAAGGTCCGGCAGGAAGAAAACCGTCCTGTTAAGCCACAAAAGATGACGACTACTTGGGTGCTCACGACAGCGGCCCCCTCAACGTCAACCACTCAGAAAAGAAGGAGGCCAGAGAAAGCCCCAGTAAACGTGGCAGACCACAAAGACGCTAAGCCCAAACGCCCCAAGTCTGGGGGCACGGTGGTGCACACTGTTTATATGGCTTCTGCAAAGGAGGAAAGCCGTGCTTCGACGGGTCACCGACCGCTCACCCGATCCGTGACGAAAACCCAGGAGCAGCAACAGAAGCTTTAGGAGATGATGATTGCAATAGCCGCACTTATCGGGCCAAAAGAAAGCTCGGAGGCATCATCAGAACAGCGGCACGAACAAGAAACTGACGCTGACTACCTACGCAGAGTCCTCGAAAAGAAGGACAAAGAAGCCGCAGAGCAAGCGGCTAACATAAAACAAATGGCGCTTCTCTTCCAAGATATGGTAGGGATGATGATCCAGCAAGATCCTCCTACTGAAGATCCTCCGATTGTCCTTAAAGATGACAAAGGAGAGACATCGAATCCTCCACCGGCTCTGTCAGTAGCCAAGGAGGAAACCATTTCCAAGACCGCACTGAATGACTATATAGCTCAGCAAATACGAGCTCATCAGGCGAGTGAAGCGGCCAGCCAAGTCGTCAAAGCTGGGCGACCATACCCGGGCAGGTATGACCAAATCAGCTACCCGCCGGGATATACGATCCCTAAATTCCATGTGTATAAGGGGACAGGGAATCCACATCAGCATGTCGCTCAATTCAGGGCCTTATGCGGCAACGCAGGAGGCGATGACAAACTGTTGCTTCGCCAATTCGTCGGCAGCTTAGCAGAAACGGCCTTTGAATGGTATTCGGAACTACCTAATGACTCTGTCAAAACATTTGCGGAGATGGAGCTATTGTTTACACAAAGATTTGCCAGCGCCAGCGAGCGCACCCCGATAACAGCACTGATTAACGCCAGGGTGAAGCCAGGCGAAACGTGGGTTCAATACGCAGCACGATGGCGGAATCTATGGTCGAAATGCGAACAACAGATCGAAGAAGAGCCGGCGGTGGGCATGTTCGTGGGCACTCTTGATCCGCAAGCGAACATCTCGCAATTCATGATGTTCTTCAGGCCAACTACTTTCCAGGCCTTGATTGACAAGTTGGCCCAAATGGATCAGATGGATCATAGATCATCTCCTTCAAAGTCGGATCCTCGGAATGAAAAGGGGAAAGGAAAAGCAACTTTCATCGCCAATACTCAACAACAGCGGAGCAACTTTAAACCGGTTGTCCGCCAAAGCAACGTACGTCCACGCCCATCCCTCGAGGAGAGACTGGGACGTCCTTATTCGTTTCCTCAGGATAAAATAAGGAGACTGTTCGAGCTGGCAGTGCGCAACAGACTCATCCATCTGCCGAACCCAAAACGTCCGTTGCGGCCAGGCGATGTCAACGATCTTAATTACTGCCCTTACCACCAAGCGGTAAGCCATCCAATCGAAGATTGCTTCGTCTTTAAGGGATGGATCGAAGATCAGTACCAACAAGGCAAGTTCGCGTTATCCGAAAACTGGCAGGTGAACCCGCCACAGCCTCACACTCCTAAGAAGACAAACACACCGGGGGCAACTTGTTCTTTTGTTGAAGAAGCTTCGTCGGAGGTTGTGCTTTCAGCCAAAACCAAAAAGATGCTGAATGATCTCCAGACATGCCCGGTGATCGGGTGGAAGAACTCGCTAGAACCCCAGATCGTCGAAGGGATGCTGAAGCCGCGCCCAACTCCAAAGATCGATGGTGAAGGCCCCAGCACTCACACCCAGCCGTCAAAATCTTCAAAGAAAAACAAGAAGAAATCCAAGAAGCCCGTGAAGCCCGGCGACAAGCGCACGGATTTGCAGAAACAGATTGACGTGCTGGAAGAGTATAACCAGAAGGCGCGGATTCCAATCACGCTCCAAGAGTGCCTCAGCCACGTCCTCGAGGACGAAAATGATGGAGAAGACTCATCAGATGAATCTGAGGACTACATAGCAAGTTGTCATGTGATCTCTCACTCATTGATAGATGATAAAGAGGCTCCTTGCACCGAGAAACCAGGGGCGGGTCCTGAACCAGAACTTCTGTGGCCATCAGACGAGATGATCGATGCCTTCCTGAACGAAGCCCGTCTTAAAAGCAAAGCTGATCAGGAGCATGAGATGGCCATATTTGAAAAGGCCAAATGCCGGCGACTGGACAAAAGGGTCGAAACACTCCCACCAGATCAAAGTACATCCGCCGCAAATGAAAGCAGGATCAAGACAAGGAAATGATTCGCCAAAGCCATATCAATGGGGATGAGGCCGCCCTCTTTCAGAAAAAATTCTCCTGGTGATATACATTTTGATGAAACGGACGTACACCCTAACTTCTGCCTATATCATCAGAGGATCGCACATCCTACTGAAGACTGCAACGCCTTTAAGTGTTGGTGGCAAGGATATGTCGCTCATAGACAACACGTCAATAGAATAAAGCGGGAAGCTCGTAGACAGCGAAAAAATACGACAGATGAGCATAAAAGAGTTGCCGACAATTGTCATAGGGACGAGCCCGGGGGATCACGAGTTCTCACCTTTAGAAGCGATTCTGACGAAGAAGCCGCCCTCAACCCTCTCTTCAAGGAATTCATTTCTAAAACAAAAGAATTGGAGAGTTGCGAGAACGTTCAGCAGTACAATCTCATGATGCCCGGAAAGAATCTCGGACCCGCAAACGACGGAGCAAACGAAATGAGAAAGGAAAAGGAAAAAACAGCCTTTGTTGCTAACACTCAACAACAGCCGAGTAACCCGAGACCGTTTTCTCGTCAAAACAACAAGCCGCGATATCTCAATGAGAAGTTGAAACGTCCTTACTCGTTTCCCAAAGATAAAACAAAGAGATTGTTCGAGTTAGCAGTGCGCAGCGGGCTTATCACTCTACCAGATCCAAAACGTCCATTGCAACCAGGTGACGTTAACAATCCTAACTATTGTCCCTACCACAGAGTAATGGGTCACCCACTCGACAATTGCTACGTCTTCAAAAACTGGGTTGAAGACCAATACCAACAGGGCAAGTTCGCGTTGCCCGAAAAGTGGAAAGTAAACCCGCCACAACAACATGCTTCGAAAAAGGTGGATATGCCGGGGGCATCATGCTCATTCATAAGGAAAGATCCATAGACCGAAAAGTTAGTAAACTAGAGATGCTTCTCAAATACGGCGACGGCGGACCGAAACATCCTTAAACTAACGGCGGACCGCAATGTCCTAAAACTTGCAAATGACCGAAACGTCGTTAAACTACTATCAACCCACGGCATCCTCAGGCTGGCGTGGTTAAAAAAAAAGCAAAAAAAAAAGCAAAAAAAAAAAAGAAAAGAAAAAAAATGGTATGTCCATAAGCAAAATGGGCACGGATGAAAATCCGAAAGGGCTCCGTGAGTAAAAACAGTAGGGCTACCGGCGAGTGTTTGTGAAAACCCGTAATGGCGCAACCTCGTTAGAAAAAAGAATAAAAAGAATAAAAAAAAAACGGTATGTCCATAAGAAAAATGGGCACGGATGAAAACCCGAAAGGGCTCCGTGAGTAAAAACAGCAGGGCTACCGGCGAGTGTTTGTGAAAACCCGAAAGGGCGCAACCTCGTTAAAAGACACTTACAGGGTTCTCTCGACCTTGTAAGGAGAAACCACCCGCGTGAGATCCTTACGACTCACAAGGGAGCAACACACTTAAGAATCCTCACGATTCCTAATGAGAAATTACACTTGCAAGATCCTCACGACTCGTAAGGAGAACTCTCTTATGGGACCCTCACGGCTCATAAGATTTGAAAGTCTTAAGTTACAGAAACCTTAACCTGTTCTTAAGCAGCCCCCACAACCTTCGATATAGCCCTACAAGCGGCTCATATTAACCCTTGTATACAATCCACGGGCATGAATAATATTTTCCTAACAAAGTCCCATCCGTGACTAGGGATATGCTTGTACAACAGACAACACTTGTAAGTCCTCTCGACTTATAAGGAGAAAACCCTTTTGTAAGATCCTTACGACTTACAAGAGAACATGCACTTAGGAATCCTCACGATTCCTAAGGAGAAAACACACCTACAAGATCCCCACGACTTGAAGGGAGAAATACCTTTGTGAGACCCTTACGGCTCATGAAGTCAAAAGCCTTAGCCGACAGGACCCTTAACCCTGTTTACTAAGCCACCTTTGTTCGACATCGACAGAGGCAAATGATGATTCGCTCCTGGCAATATCCCAGTTGTAGCGATGCTGATGCCTAAACCGGTATCAAATTCCAAGCCCTTTCAAGGCAAATGATGATTCGCTCCTGGCAATATCCCAGTTGCAGCGATGCTGATGCCTAAACCGGTATCAAATTCCAAGTCCTTTCACGGCAAATGATGATTCGCTCCTGGCAACATTCCAGTCGCAGCGATGCTGATGCCAAGATTGGGATCAGGTCCCAAATCCCCTACTCGCAAAAAAAAAATCAGCGAGCCCAAAAAAAAATGCATACAAAATAGCCAAAATGATGGGGGCAACTTGCAAACAAAATCAGCAAGTAAAAATGTGTGCATGCAAAATAGCCAAAATGATTGGGCAACTCGCAATAAAAAGCAGCGAGTGAAAATAAAATAAATAGCCGAAATGATTGGGCAATCGTAATTTTTGCGATATGAAAAGCTGAAATGATAGAGCATCGCGGAAAGAATAAAAAAAATGAAAGAATGAAACTTTTTTCCCTACAGGTGAAATCACATCGATCCCTGTATACAATCCAGGGGCACAGATAAAGAGGGAACCATACCTTCCCAACAGGCTCCATCAGAAAGCGAAGCCAAATCTTGACGGTTCATAGACAACCTAGAGACAATCTCGACATTTGTCACAATATTACAGACACGATGTCAACAAATGAAGAAAACAAAGATCCCGAGCTTCAGGGTCTCGACGTCAACATCGACAACTTAGAGATCACCAACGGCGTTTCTCCTCACTCCAACCAGATACAGACATGACGTCAATAATCGACCTCAAAGTCGCAGCGAGATGGAACCATGGCAAAGTCCCTAGTTCCAAATCTCAATGGCCACATCTACAGCCTGGAGACCAACAACGATGTGCCTCCTCATTCCAACAGGACACAGATGTTACACTATCAAGCGGAGCAATGGCAAAATCCCAGCTCCATCTCAGCATTCGTCTCGCTACAGCAGACGAAACGTCAACGACGACGTTCCTCCACAGTCCAGCAGGATGCAGATGCAACGTCAACGAAAGACCTCACGGTCGAAACAAAGCGGAGTAACGGCAAAATCTCGGCTCCACCTCAGCATTCGTCTCGTTACAATAGACGCAATGTCAACAACGTCGTTCCTTCGCAGTCCATCCGGATGTAGATGCAACGTCAACGAAAGACCCCATGGTCAGCAAAGCGGAGTGACGGCAAAATCCTAGCTCCACCTCAGCATTCGTCTCGTTACAGCAGACGCAATGTCAACAGCAGCGTTCCTTCGCAGTCCAGCAGGATGCAAACGCAACGTCAACAAAAGACCTCACGGTCAAAGCAAAAGAAGCAAAGGCCAAATTCCTGGCTTCAGGGTCTTGACGGTAACTCATATAAAACCTGAAAGATTATCGGAGATCATCTCACACCAGCATGGAGTGATCACCACCTCGACGTTCGTCTCGATGCAGCAGACGAGATGTCACTACAGCGTCCTTCCTCCAACAGTGTCCGGACAAACCAAAGCAGATGAAGCAAAGGCCAAATTCCTATCTTTAGGGTCTTGACGGCAAGTTATACAAAGCCTGAAGGACAATCGGAGATCATCTCGCACCAGTGCGGAGTGGTCACCACCTCGACGATCGTCTCGATACAGCAGATGAAATGTCACCACAGCGTTCTTCCCTTAGCAGGATTCGGACGCGCCAAAGCAAACGAAGCGAAGGCCAAATTCCTAGCTTCGACGTCTTGACGGTAACTCATATAAAACCGAAAAGACAATCAGAGATCATCCCACATGGAGTGGTCACCACCACGACATTCGTCTCGATACAGCAGACGAGATGTCAACAACAACGTTCTTCCTCCAACAGGATTAGGACACACTAAGCAAACGAAGCGAAGGCCAAATTCCTAGCTTCAGGGTCTTAACGGCAAGTCATATAAAGCCTGAAAGACCATCGGAGATTATCTCGCACCAGTGTGGAGTGGTCACCATCTCGACGTTCGTCTCGATAGAGCAGACGCAACATCACCAAAAGGAGCCACGGTAAAATCCCTAGTTCTAAACCTCGACGGTTCACCAGCAACCTAGAGACAAACATCGCATCCGTCTCGATATAGAGGACGCGATGCCAGCAAACGAAGCGAAGGCCAAATTCCTAGCTTCATGCGTCTTAACGGCAAGTCATATAAATCCTGAAAGACAATCGGAGATTATCTCGCACCAGTGTGGAGTGGTCACCACCTCGACGTTCGTCTCGATACAGCAGACGCAACATCACCAAAAGGAGCCACGGCAAAATCCCTAGTTCCAAACCTCGACGGTTCACCAGCAACCTAGAGACAACCATGACATTCGTCTCGATACAGAGGACGCGATGCCAGCAAACGAAGCGAAGGCCAAATTCATAGCTTCAGGGTCTTAATGGCAAGTCTTATAAATCCTGAAAGACCACCGGAGATCATCCCACATGGAGTGGTCACCACCTCGACGTTCGTCTCGATACAGCAGACGCAACATCACCAAAAGGAGCCACGGCAAAATCCCTAGTTCCAACCCTCGACGGTTCACTAGCAACCTAGAGACAACCATGATAATCATCTCGATACAGAAGACGCGATGCCAGCAAATGAAGCAAAGGCCAAATTCCTAGCTTCAAGGTCTTGACGGCAAGTCATATAAAGCCTGAAAGACCACCGGAGATCATCCCACATGGAGTGGTCACCACCCCGACGTTCGTCTCGATACAGCAGACGCAACATCACCAAAAGGAGCCATGGCAAAATCCCTAGTTCCAAACCTCGACGGTTCATCAGCAACCTAGAGACAACCACAACATTCGTCTCGATACAGAGGACGCAATGCCAGCAAACGAAACAAAGGCCAAATTCCTAGCTCTAGGGTCTTAACGGCAAGTCATATAAAGCCTGAAAGACTATCGGAGATCATCCCACACCAGCGCGGAGTGGTTATGACTCATCGGGGCACTCCAAAATGAGCCTAACCTCAAGTAAAAAGCGGCATGGCAAATTCCTAGCGCTTGCTCTTCCGACGGTCAAACTGCCAAGGAGGATTGCTTGAAGACGTCTTGTCCAGCCCCCGAAGGGATCAGAGACACGGCAGTCGCAGGGCTACTCGAACAGCACGATTGCCTATCGAGGAATACATCAGCTCATGCGACGGTACGACGGCCAAAACCCTAAGTACCATAGACCCTAACGGACTTCTGTCATAAAGAGCAGAGGTTAACTGTGACGTTAGGATATTCTTGTGAGATCTGCTCAATTCGTTTCGACTCGTGAGGAAATTGATGTCTTTGCGAGAACTTCTCAATTCGTCTCGACTCGTGAGATAAAGCCTTAGGCAGTAGGGATTAAAAAACCTGTTTCCTAAGCACTGGGATCCTGCAAGTCGGCCCAAAATGGTCACTTGCATACTATCCACAGGTCTCACTCTCCGAAGTCGAATTTCGACAAGGAGGGGAGCAACCGCTTACGGGTCCTCTCGACTCGTAAGAGGGAAAAATTCTCTTATAAGATCCTTACGATTTATAAGAGAAACACACTTAGGAATCCTCACGACTCCTAAGGAGAAAATACACCTATGAGATCCTCTCGATCCGTAGGGAGAAAAGTCTTTATGAGACCCTCACGGCTTATAAAGTTGAAAAGTCTTAGGTGGCAGATCCTAACCCTGTCTCCTAAGCCATCACTGCCTTGCAAAGAGGTCAAGATGGACCATCTATGAGCCACACTTGCCAAAGCTACATGTCACTGAAATGGAGAACTTACTCATAAGCAGAGTAAGACATAAAGAGATAAAAGGGTGCGGCTCATGGAGCTAAGGGTTTGGAACTATATCTCTTAAGAGTCAAGATTTGAGTCAATGATAAATGACGACGCTTGTGTCCGCTCGTTATCTTCTCAGATCAAGATCCTGAAAGTTATATACCAATCCGAAACTGGTCATACGCCATGCATTACTCTGCACTACTTCACCCACGTATATACTTACGTGGGCAAAGTAGTGGGGGGCATTTGTTCCCGCCAAAAATTTCTACGCAAAAGAGTCCAAGGAATCAAATGGCAGCGATATGCTTAAGGAAATGCGAACCAGTATCTTCCGGGCTATTTTTTTGACAAAATCCCGAATGAGAAACAGATAAATTCTGATGGTATCGAAAGCGGCTCAAAAAACCCTTCGATTTGATATATTATGGGCCTCGTAATTTATCCGGGATCAAAAGTTATGAGGAATTACGTGTCCACACGTGATGGACTTTTAAGAACCCGCTGGAGGAGTTAAAAAACACAATAAAAACTCAGAAAAGACCCCAATGGGGCATCACGTGCTCACACGTGACTATGGGTCACGTGCATATACGTGATGGGCTCTTAAGGCCTCTAAAATAATGAATAGAATTAAATTCTAAAATTTGTTCCCTGATCAAAAATCAAAAGTTACCTCAATGAGGTATCACGTGCTCACACGTGATGGTTAAAACTGAAGCGTAAATGAACGCTGAGAAGAGGACTCAATTAGGGGTCACGTGCTCACACGTGACCAAGGGTCACGTGTCAGCACGTGACTGGCTTCGAAAGCCTTACAGTTAATAAAATTAAATTCTGAAATTTTCTCTAAATCTTTCCAAATGGAAAATGATTATGGGGACCGTTGGATTAAAGATCCAAGGGTGATTAAATATCACCAATTTATGGAAAGATCTTGGACTTGGAAAGATTTCCCTCCTAAATCTGACCGAGATACCAAATGGATATCTTTGGATTTAAAATCCAATGGTGAATAAAATTCGCTTAACAATCTAAAGGCCCAGATTAATAATAAATATAAATCAAATCTCTCAACATACAAATCAAATCTCTCAATGAGAGATTTGCTAAACAAATTGATTCTCTTCCTTCTCCTATAAATAGGAGCCAAGAAGAGAAGAGAGGGGGATCGACTTTTTTGAGAGAAAAACAGAGGGAGAAGAATTTAATTCTCTGCGAAAGAAAAACCCTAAGTAAGAAAGGAGAGGCTTAAAAAGATAATTTAATTCTCAAAAGAGTTTAACTCTTATATAAAGAAAAGAAATTAGTTCTTTCTCTGGTGGAGGATCTGCAAAGTGCACATCTCCCCATGAATTGAGAATTTAATTCTCATTGGGTTGAGATCCTGCCATGCAGATCCAAAACATAGAGGAGGAATTAAGTTTTGAGAATTCAATGGTCACAAAATTATAGGAATTTAATTCCTTTGGGTTTTACCCTAAATAAGAATTTAATTCTTTCACAATAGGAATTTAATCCCTCCAAAACAAAAATTAGGGTTTTACCCTAAATAAGAATTTAATTCTTAAAGATAAGGAGACTTAAAAGATCTCTGTGCATGAAAAGACAAAGGTCACGTGCCCCACGTGACCCCTGAACAGATCCCCCAAAAATGAGAAGAGAAAAGCTTTGAGGCAATGCCTCACGTGTTCCCATGTGACCCTCATTATATATGGAACAAAAGCAAAGGCAGAAACAATTATGGGCGCTCTCACGTGTTATCACGTGACCCCTAATAAATGTTCTAATAAATCAGGGGATGATTATACATCACGTGCCCACACGTGATGGCTATGAAAATTAAAAGTGTTTAACACTTGTTTGCAGAACAAAATAAAGGGGATCTGGCCCCACTTTTTGATGCCATCACGTGCTCCCACGTGACTCCCAAAACGCAGAAAGAAAGATCAATGGAAATGAAGGCTTTGGGCGCTCTCACGTGTTTACCACGTGACCCCTTAGCAAACGTTCTAACAGTCAGCGCATAAATCCCTATCACGTGTCAACACGTGATGCTCTAAATAAAAACAAAAGTGTTTAACACTTATTCGCAGATTTGAGGATAAACCAAAAGGAGATCTGGCTCCACACTTAGGGCGCCCTCACGTGTCACCACGTGACCCCTAATGAGCATTCTAACAGGCCAGAGTGGGGGCCTCCATCACGTGCTCACACGTGATGGCCGTCAGAATTAAAAAAGTTAAACACTGATCTGCGGAGTAAAATAAGGGAAATCAGGGCGCTCTCACGTGTCCACACGTGACCCCTCTCCCATTAGTGTTTAACACTAATCTGAAGACTTTGTTCCCAGTGTTTAACACTGATTTGCTTTAGTGTTTAACACTAATTTGAAATCTCTGATTACCAGTGTTTAACACTGATTTGCTTTAGTGTTCAACACTAATTTGAAGGCCCTGTTGCTAGTGTTTAACACTGGTTATCTTTTAGTGTTTAACACTAACTTGCTAATCTTATTCCCAGTGTTCAACACTGTTGGTCTTTAGTGTTTAACACTAGCTTTAACCCAATTGGCTAAGTTTCTAGAGGCAAAGCCTCTCCTTCAATGGACCAACAGAGGGCCAATATTTCAAACATAATTGGACTTAGCCCAAACTGGCCATAAGTCCTCAAATCATCTTGAACTGAGCACATCTGCTCTTTCAACCAACTCATTGGTTCAAGGGTACATCTCTGAACTCCTCTGATATTTGTCGTTGTAATCCTTCAACGTCTTCAGAGAGGTGACGGGTCCCGACAACCACACATCAACACGGACCGTGGGGTCCTTAAACTCATGGACTTATGCGTCCTTAAACCAAGATACGGACTGTGGGGTCCTTAAACCCGCGGACTTATGCGTCCTTAAACTAATGGACTAATGCGTCCTTAAACACACCCATATGGACTGTGGGGTCCTTAAACCCATGGACTTATGCGTCCTTAAACTACCATTGGACCACTATGTCCTTAAACTGGTATTGGACCACTATGTCCCTAAACTGGAAATGGACCACCATGTCCCTAAACTGGCAATGGACCACTATGTCCCTAAACTGGAACAATAGAGCCCAAACGCTCTTTTGTCGGATCTAAACGATCCTGTTAAGTTGATCTTAGTCTCAAACTGTACTGACGTATCCTTAACAAATGTTTAAGTTGATCTTAGCCTCAAATATGGCTAACGTATCCTTAAACCCTCAAACAGACTTTAGTCCCAAACTGGACTATAGATCCCCCCAATTAACTCTGGTTCAAGGGTACAACTCTGAACTCCTCTGACATCTGTCGTTGTAATCCTTCAACGTCGTCAGAGAGGTGATGGGTCCCGACGGCCATACATTAAATGGACCACTATGTCCCTAAACTGGAACAATAGAGCCCAAATGCTCTTTTTTCTGATCTAAACGATCCCGTTAAGTTGATCTTAGTCTCAAATTGGACTAATGTATCCTTAACAAACGTTTAAGTTGATCTTAGCCTCAAATATGGCTAACGTATCCTTAAACCAAAACCCCAAACCCAAATCTAAGAAAATACGGATTTGGACTAAACCACACCCTACGGGCGACGACATAACTCAGTCTCCGTATACAATCCACGGGCAACCAAACATAAAACAAACACCCACGACACGAAGTGACCAGCTGGAGAAGGAGAAAGTTGTTACCGCGATGCGGTAGCGTAATTAACTGCAGGGGCTTGCGCCTGCAGGGAAGAGCGTCCCCACAATCAAAAACCCCTCAAGCGAGGGGGAATCTGACGAAGTCTGCTACATCGGCCGCATCCGTTTAAACCTCCGATACACGGTGCCATAAATCAACTTGGCATCTTCGGAGAGGTAGACGGATAGCACCAATTAGCATCTGCCCCGAATCTCAGGCAAGGCAGTCCACGTCTCGGCCGCCATTCGGAGGGGAACAATGCAATAAGTTGATATTAATCCAATCCTGTAGAAACGTTTGGAAACAGTTTTAGAACATAAGTGGATGTTCTAGGGATTTGATAACGACAGCCTCCTTCGGAAGACAGTTATCATTTCAGGCTTCCAAGGTGACCTGGATGACAGAGTGACTGTCAGAGTTATAGTTTTCCCTCTGACGAGGGGCGGTAGTTTGGACAGATGGTCCAAGCGGATACTGAGGAAGGCATGACGCAGGATACTGATTAAATTCAGTTGACAATACAGTCTAAGAAGTTTACTGGATTTGGAGTTCATTTGTGAACTGGGTCCCATCAGATATCCAGACATATTCTAAGACAGGTATTGCTCATTTCGGGAGATGGCTTTCTCCGCGAACTTTAGATTAAGAGAGACATAGAAAGAAACATCAGGACGGATCCACTCACTGAGGCTATTTCTCGAACACAATAGTTTTACAAACGAGCTTTGTGAAACTGATTAGTATAGGAGTTGGGTGTTCAGTATCACACGGGCTGTGAGTATGCGACACCGCAATAATTAGTCTTAAGTGCAAGTGGGAGATTGTTGGATATAGTGCCCTCAAAGTCAACTATTGGATCGCATGCACGTGATTGCAATGATTGAGGGAGGACCTATATCGGTAGAACAGTCTTACTCGAGATGATAGTATGCTATCTGGTTTATCTCTATCATCATGTACATGCTTCAGGTGACATTACAGATCACTATTACATGTTGATAGAGCCCTTAGGATTCTTGCTTGACTACCAGCAGTATGATGGCGATCATGTACGTGAGAGTTGGGTAGTCTATAAGCGCATCCTTAAAAGGTCCCTAGTCGAGGGAGTTTCGAGACAGGGCATCGATACTCCAGAGTAGATTAGTGTATACAGTCGAGACCCCGACGAGGGGCGGTGGCCGGTCTCACAAGCCATTGGTGTCAGTTGGTTCACCTAAGATGTATACAGGTGCTCATTGGGCTATGAGTACACCGGACGGACTCGCCGGGAATATGCTAGTTGGTATTATACCTATCGTCAGATAGCAGTTCCCTGGTGACATGTGTACAGGTTAGTCCATCGACCTGAGATCGTCGTTTGTCTCGTGTGAGTTCCTAATATGCTTTGATTACTACCCTACCACGGCTCAAAGGAGTCGTGCAAACATGTTTTAGTTGGGTACAGTCCCGAACCACATGGAGGCAGTGAGCGGATCGGCAGGGGATTCGTCTTTCCCGGTATTGGGGGTTGATATCGCGCCGTGTCTGGAGAGCCATTACACGAAATCCTTGGCCAGGGTAAGTGAGATTTACTAGTAGGTATTCCAGTAGTTTCTCAGGGTGTTCTGGGCTACACTCCGACACGACTTATACCGCTATTAGGGGTCTGACGTTTACCAGGCCCCTAGACCCGATATACGATACTCATAGGCGAACGGACCGGACTGTATGGATATTGTCACTGACAGGCGCAGTAGGGTTTCAGGATAAGTTCGCTCATCGGCCTCCCTTTTTCTCAATACCTAAGCAGCCGTTACGTACAGCTAGTACCACTGACGTGCTTGTGGTTAAACTCACTCCCAGCGTATTGACGAGTCTTTCGAGTCCCCCACAGACAGTTTCCCAAGTTCGGGCGAAACGTTGTAGAGGATGTATGGTTTTATGGCAGGGTTCGATCATATACGTGCACTTATGTACAGATCATGATCGGATGGATCATACTAGTGGGTTTTGGTTTAAACCGGATCCTAGTATTAGATTGTTGGAATATTTTCGTCTCGTTGTATTCGTATTCAGTCGGAATACGGATGCAGGTATGTATATACGAATGAGGGGTAATCTTGTAATTCGTTATGAAATTACTTTTCAAGCTGCCAATTTCTTATCTTCCATTTTAAATATTTGGTTTAATGTTTAATGGAATTTGTTAGCATGTCATTTTGGCCATTTCCTTTGCTTGCATTTTCGTGAGCAGTGGGGGCTTTTTGGGCTTTGGTGAGTCATTGGTTTTTGCATTTATTAAGGCATGTGCTATTTCATGACTCATCTTGTGCATTTATGTTCATTGTCTTTGCTTAGGATATTTGTGAAGGATTTTTGTGTTGCTTTATTAAAACCTTATTCTCACCACTTGAATGCTTAAGCTCACCTCTCCCAATTAAAAGCCAGTGAACATTTTCCATCTTGGTGGCCGAGCACAATATTGGCCGAGCCCATTTTTGAACAAGGAAAAATCCTTTAGCTCACTTCATCACACTTGGCAACTTCATTTACCTCCACCCAAATCATTGGGTGCCTTGAGACAAAGTATTCACACACTATCTCTACTTCATCTTGGATATCTAGGCTGACAAACTGGATGCTTGAGTTGCCTCGGTTTTGAGGCGGGAGCCCGTATAAAGAATTCTCGACGTGGAGCCTCTTCGTCGAGCGAGACCGAAGAGCGAACTTCTTCGGGGCAGCCGCAACAAGCTAGGGGAAGAGATTGAAGACCAAAGGATACGGATCGATTGGTATAATCTCTTTTACCACTTTACAGATTACCAGTATAGGGTTAATGGCACAATCCGGGTTTTAGGGCTACGTTAGCTCCAGTTTGAAAATTTTTTGTTCCGCATTTGGCCTCGGATTGACGGCTGGGGCGCGGCCGTATCCTTACAAAAGTGAGCAGCGTCTAACCTGTAGGGATGTTCTAGTGGCAGGAAATGCCGATGACCGCAATAACAAACCTTCCTGCTAAAATTCAAGAATTTCGATGTTGTATATTAATGGCAATAAGGGCATACTTTGTGACCTTGTACGGACCAACCTGATAGCATTCCATACGCAGGAAAGTCATTAATTGTCCACATTAAAGCCGCACGCAGTGTGAAGGTTGTATCTGTGTTTGCATCGTAAGTCTCTACACCATCAATGAATAAAGATTTTAACTCATCGATCAGAGGTCGGAGTTAGACGTCGATATTGTTTCCGGGTGAGTTTGGTCTGTCGATAAGAAGAGGCATCATAAAGTAGGATTGATCCATAGCCAACCAAGACGACAGATTATAAACTATCATTACAATGGGCCATGTGCTGTGGCTTCCAGCTATATAGTTGAATGGGCAGAATCCATCACTAGCGAGTCCGAGCCTGATATTGCGAGGATCACTACTGAATATTTCGTGCCTCCTATCGAAATCCTTCCATGCCGGTGAATCTCTTAGATGACTCATTTTTCCATCTTCACTTGAAGGAGCACGGTGATGCCAAATCATTGCCTCGGCTGTTTTCTTGCACCTGAATAGCCACTGCAGCCTCTGTGTTATGGAAAAATATCGTGCTATCTTGACAGGTATATCGGGCTTCTTATCGGATTCTTTCGGCTTATATCTGGTCTCTCCGTATGTTGTACACTCTTTCAAATCTGAATTCTCTTTCCGGTATAACACGCTTTTTTTGGGCATGCTTGAATCTTCTCACACTTCAGACCCAAATCAGACATCATCTTCTGGGATCCGTACCAGCTGTCGGGCACATTATTTCCCGAGGGCATAGAATCTTTCAAAAACTTCAGAAGCATCGTGAATGACTTGTTGCTCCATCCATTTAGGCACTTAATCTAGAAAAGTTGGACGAACCATGAGAGGGTGGAATACTTTGCATTCTCATAAATTGATCTTCTAGCATTATTCATGAACTTTTCATACTTATCCGCACGCGATCCTTGACCGGAAGGAATGTCATCTTTGGTACGAATACTATCACCTAGGGCAGCCTCTACCATATTCTCAATTTCTTCTCCTGAAAAGAAGTTAATGTCTTCTTCTTCTGCCGCATTACCGTCTTCTCCTTCTTCTTCTGCCGCATTATGGTCTTCTTCTTCTCCTTCCCCGTGATATAGCCAAGTTGTATAAAGTCTAGTAAAACCATATTTAATAATGTGAAGCTCTACGAATTCTACCTTCTTCCAGTACTTATTCCCACATTTATCGCACGAGCAGAGAATCTTCTCTAACACGATCTTATTATGTGAGCGTGCAAATTCAATGAAAGCAGCAACTCCTGCGACAAACTTAGGTTGCATACGTTGTTGCCAATCCACGTACATACAGTCCGTAACTCTGATGTATTCATAGGCCATGTTAGACTGTATAACATATAAATTGTAGGTTATGATGACTATATTGAGAAATCTAAGAACGGGATGGTTACTGACAAAGAAGAAAATCCGTAGATGCAAGTTTGTCATTGAAAAGAATAAATTATCGATAAACAAAGTTAGATTTGAAGATACCCAAGTATGAGTTGTATTCTGTGTATGTGTATTTCAATTTATGATTTCGCTTAAGTGTAGGGTTGTTAGTGTGTATGTGCTTTGTGTGTGCGTTTGTTATGTATTCGTGTTGTATGTGTGTGTTTCGGCTGTCTGGGGTAAGGCTTCTATCCCATTAAGAATGTATAGAGCAGACACCCATTCACTTGTGCTTTCATCCGTTTCGAGTAAATTTCGGCAGCACCTCCCCGCTGTTCTCCGAGTACACTGTAATAGAATAGATAATCATTTCAATATTGTTGTGAAACAACGTTGAAATGAACATCTAATCTATCTTTGTACACGGAGAACCAGCGGAAAAGTACCGACGAAATAACTCGAAACGAATGAAAACACAAGTGAATGCAGATGTTTGCTTTATACACTCCTAACTTGTCCACACTGGACAAATCTATCAGTTATCATATGATTGAATTTTCTCGTCACATAGACTGCACGACGGTTGTTAGTACTGAACTATACCGTCCGATATTTAACAACCTTCGTATAGTTCTATATCACGACGAACATCAAACGCATGTTAACCGATAGACGGGGACTAAGTCGTCCTTTGATTTTCACATATGAGTATCGATGAGAATAAGAAAGTTTCATATTATCATCGAGTATCATATATTGGTTTTAACTTGAACATTTAACATGAATAGGTTTTACGTTTATGTTTTGTTATTAAGGGTTCGAAGTTTTTAGTTTAGGGTAAATTTTTCTTGAGTTTACGGTAAAGTTGTGCGTTTACGTTATTATCGAGTATCCTACTGAAGAACTAGTGCACTCTAAACCCTAATCCTAATTAACCCAAATTAATCTAATTAACCAAAATTAACCCTAATCATCACCCTAACTCAAATTATCCCTAATTAACCCAAATTAACCTTAAAAACATCCTAACCCTTCAAATTATCACTAATTAACAACCCAAATTAACCCTAATCAACACCCTAACACAAATACACTCTATTTTACCTAATTAATCCTAACCAAAACCCTAACCCAAATTAACCTAACCCTAATCATTACCCAAACCCCAACATAAATTAACTCTAGCCCTAACCAAAATTAACCCTAATTAATCTAATGAACCCAAACCCTAGCCCTAATCATCACCAACCCTATTTTACCTAATTAACCCAAACTAACCCTAACCCTAACCCTACCTAATCAACCCGAACCCTAACCCTAAACCGAATCCTAACCCTAACCCTACCTAATTAACCCTAGCCCAAACCCTAGACCGAACCCTAACTCTAAGCCCTAGTAGTAACCATAAAATCAACAATAACACAAATAAAAGTATAATTATAAGTTAAAAATTGAAATTAACTTACCTTAGTAGTAGTTTGGCCGGCGATTCTACTGTCGACGAGGTGGAAGAGGCCGGAGATTCCACTGTCGACGAAACGAGGAAGTCGGCGATGATTAGGCCGGAGCTCGTGGGATGTGGTGTCGACGGGGGAGTCGACGATGGTGTACCGGCGACGAGGAGGCGCGCGCGAGTGTGGTGGCGAGGAGGCGCGCGCGGGAGGGAGTTGGGAAATTTTGGGAACGATGAGGAAATGTCTGGGCTTTATTTTTTTTATAAATAAACCTTTGATGCCCCTACAGATTAATCCATAGGGCCTTTTTTTGCGGTTCCGTAGGGCCAAATCAATGATTACATTTTAATATTTTTTAATTAATCCGTAGGGCACCGTAGGGACAAACCGATGGCCCTATGGATTAATCCGTACGGGCAATAAAAAGTTGCCCCTACGGATTCTTAAACCTATAGGGGCAACCCCTTATTGTAGTAGTGTGTGAACCCACGATGAGGATAGAATTTCAAGTGGCAAGGTAATGGAGGTTGAAATCTCCCTCAGATGTTGTCCTCCGTCGATCTTGGGGCCAGTTGTGTCGAACGGTTAAGATTTGATGTGAGGATCGAGCGTGTGGGTCTCAATGGGTTGTTGGTTGTCGTTGGCACCGAGCCACCTGTAAGGGAAGTCCCGGGGTGGAAAACCACCGTAAGACCCTCCGACGATCAAGTAAGTACCGAGGAGTAATTGGGAAGAGTAGCGGCGTATTGGAAATGAGTTCGACGTACCTGAGTCGTCTGGAAGAGAGGTTTATATAGCGGTCGCCTGGAGCGAGCCGACGCGAGATTCTCGTCGTCCGTTATGCCCCTACATCACGTTCGCGTTGATGGAGGGATACACCCATAAATGGCGAGATACGCTAGCGTGGAGCGGCGGAGATCTTACTGTGGCGAGATATACAGAGCTGTTACAGGGGCGTTCGGGCTCCGTGCTCCCAGCCAAACAGGGACGCTGAGGAGTCCCGGATATAGCATAGTTCGAAGACGAGCAAGTGAGCTGAGGAGTCTCAGCTATAGGATAGCTCGAAGATGAGCCATTGGCTGGTGGTCAGCCAAAGTGGAAAGGTACTCCGGGGAGGTCTTCTTGGAAGGTCTGGTGTAGCCTCGGAGGCGTGGCACCGAGGAACGTCCCCAATGCGTCATATTTATTCTAGTTCTGTAGCCCCCAGGAATCTAGTAGGTTTGCACGGATGGCACGTTACCTGCCACGTGTCGTGATTTGGGGAATTCCTACTTACGGGTATCATCATTAGCCCTCCACTCTCGTTCTAACCTATTTTTTGGCCGGGCCGAGAGTAGCTATCATCCCGGTCTTCAATAATTCAACTCGGCGCTGAGAATTCTTCATAATGGGTTGTCTGAGGATGATGCGATGTTTGGCGGCTGCGCCTCTCCAATTCCTGGATCCATGTGGCGACTCACGAAGCGCCTTGATTCCCGCGCGTATCTTTTGTGACGTCAGCATATCGGAAAAATGATTGCGCTTTAAAGAAGACGACGCTTCCCTAGCTCGGTCTGTTGGCCTTCGTGCCACGTGTCCGCCGTGGGGTGGCGGATGCGAAGGGTCGTCAGTTGAATTCGAGTGAGGGGAGGTGTCCAATAGTCAGTCGCCACGTGGAGTCCTCGTGACCGTTGGGTGCGACGCTTCATTTTGGCAGGAACGGATTTGGGACGTTGGGTTTTTTTGCCGAGTGTATAAATAGGGCAGGTCATCCTTTGGCAGACATTTTGCCTTAGTCGTTTCTTGCCATCTGAAGATTTCCTGGCGCATCTTTGCTTAGGTCGGACCTTCAGCCAAAAACCCTTCTTCGGCCAATCCTTTCTTGAATCAGGTTAGATGTCTTCTTCCGAAATATCCATTGATGTAGTTAGGGTTGATTCGGTCGCCTTAGCTTCTGAAGCCGAGTCCAGTGGGTCTTCTTCCTCCTCGGCTTCCGATAACCGAGGAAGTTCTTCTTCTTCCTCTTTGTCTTTTGGGTCGGGCTCTCCCCCGAAGGGGGGCGATGCCCTTGTAATTCGTCGTCGGGCGGAGAAGAGGGTGCGCATCAAAAATACCCATGATGCACCCTCGGTATTGAATCGCTTGGACGAGCTTTCCGATATCCGGGCTCGTTTCATATTTTCCCTAGCTATTCGCTTCGTCTGGCCAAGGAGGGTGAGCAGGCAGACCAGGTGCAAGGCAATAAGATTGCTCTATCCCTGGAAGCATTCCGGACAGGGACGCGTCTGCCCTTCTCGTCCAAAATTTGTGCCGTACTCCATTGCTTCCGTCTCACTCCGAGCCAGCTAGCGCCGAACTCATGAAGAATCCTCCTCGGGTTTCTGGTTCGGTTGAAAATTGATTGGATCCCTTTCAACTTGAGTATTATCCTCTCATTTCTTTGTTATAAAAATTACCACGGTACCAGCAAGGACGAAACGAGCTGGGTGTACCTTTCTTTCAGAAAACATAAGGGTAGGACGGCCGGGTTTGGGGTAGTGGTCGTCCCTTCTTCCATCCATGAATGGAAGGAGAAGTTTGTCCTCATCGGGCCTTCGGAGGGAGAGGATTAGCCCGTGCCCACCAAGTGGCATAAGGCCGAAAGTCGAGTGCCCTAGAGGCGAAGGTGGTGTCGCAGTTGGAATCTATCCAGCGGGCCGATGTCCTACTTTCTGAGCAGGCTTTAAGCTGGGAAGGACTCAGTCCCGCGTGCTTCGAGGGTAAGTTAGGGCTTCACGATCAATTTAGACTTAGCATAGTTCTAGCATAATTTTGTTATTTTAGTTGCTCCCCATCCTTTTTTTTCTTATGTATATTCCGCAAAGCCATGGATCGCTCGAAGATCATGGTTACCATGGCTGCCATGGCGCAGGGAAGGAAGGGCGGTGGCGCTAGCTCGTCCAGACCCGCACCGAGCATGGTTCCCCGGCAAGCCCCTTTCGCCAAGGTCCCCATATCCCCTCTCGTCCTGAATGAACGCCATGGTGGAGGGAGGAGGCATGCCCGGGATCCGCCGCCCCAGGTCAAAACAGAGGTGTCGTCCTCTGTCGAGTCTCCGCTCAAAAGGAAGAAGAGAGTGGTTTCCCGGCCACCCCCGGCTGGGATACAGGTGTAGGAGGGCGAATTCTGCATCGAGATTCCTTCGGGGCTCTCTATGGCCGACATTTTACTGGCAGACATGGAGAAGGCGGCGGGGGCCAAGATTCCCTGAGGCACCCTGAAGGCCCAAGTGGCGGCGATAGCTTAGGAGGTCGTTCAGGTTGGTAACTTTCCAAAATTTCTCCAAGTGTTTTTTCCCCTGTTTATCTCCTAAAATGGTTCATGTTTTCCGCAGGTCTTCCAGCATTACGCCCTTCTTGCCGCCATGGAGGCCGAGAATGTGGCTCCGGTGATAAATAAGGCCGGTGAATCTTCCTCGCTGAGGAAGAGCTCCTCGCCCAGCTGAAACAGGCGGAGGATAAGGCGGCATCCCTAGACTCGAGATTGGTTGTGGAAGGCCTGACGGTCGCCAAGCTGAAGGAGTCCCATCAGCTCCTGACCGAATCCAACCTGGCTATTCAGGCCAAGATGGAGGAGGTCAACGGGCTCTATAATGCCATGAAGAGGCATAGGGACTCGTTCAAGAGGGATGCCCGGCCGGCCCACGAAGTGGCGTAGAATGCCGAGGGTAGGGCAGAAAAAGCCGTGGAGGAATACAAGGATTCCGACCAATTCTACGTCGACCTTGCTGACTCTGCGGTCGTCGAGTGGCACAACGCCCTCGATGTTGTCAAGGAAGCTATGCCCGGGTTCGACGACCAGAAGTTTCACGCAAAGTATCTATAACACCTTGAAATTCGTTTACAATGTTTTATCGTTAATTAGCAAGTGTGGGTGTTTTCAAAAAAAAAACGGATATCTTATTTTCCTTCTTGGCTAGTGGTCTTTTGTGTTGTGAAGTGTTTTTATGGATATATATATATATATATATATATATATATATATATATATATATATTTATAGGGTTGTTAATTATTTTTAGTTGTGTTTACCCTAATTGGAATTGTGTTAGTGTACACATGCACACTTAGCACATTTTTGTGACTTTGGTTAAAAAGTGTATCATGTTAACCCTTTTTCTTTTCTTGCATGGTTTTACTTATCCCACCCATTTAAACAAGTCAAAACCTTTTTTTTATAATGCAAATTCAAATAGAAATGAAGGTATGGTGGTTAGGTATGGGATTTGACTTTGTTTGACCTTTGCTTCTCTCTCTTTTCTCTCTCTTTTCTCTCTCTTTCCCTCACTTCTGAGCTCCAGCAGAAAGAGAAGCAGCAACAACACCATTTTCTACATTTCTCTCTTCTCTTTTCATTTCTCATTAAACCCCTATTCAAACCCTACTCAAAACAACACTTTTCCTTCACAAACCATAGGAAAAAAATGAGCTTTTGAGGTGTTTGGTGGTGGATCTGCACATTTGAGGAAAAAGCAGAGATTTTTGGTGTTTCTTAAGGTGTTTTGAAGGTATTGACTCATCCTTAGTACCTCTTTTACATAACTTATAGTATTTCTAGCAAAATATCACATTTTATGCATGTTTTGTGCTTTATAAAGGGATTTAGTGAGGTTGTGATAAAAATTAACTTTTTATGGCTTGATTAGCTTGGTAATGTGATATTAGAGTGGTTTTAGACTTGGGGTTGTTTCAGGTTTCAGAAAAATACCCTAAAGTATCATTTTAGTGCAAAGTGTGATTTTTTTAACTTGAAATTGGGTTCTGTTGAAACTGCTACTACCCGGGGTGTTTCAGAATAAAATTGTAATTACTGGGATATACACAGGGGGTATGGAGTGTACACACCAAACCCGGGAGCCCACCACCATACCTAGGCCGCCAAAATAATCGTTCTGGCCGCAATTTGCGGCCAGATGGGAGGGTTTTGGGTTGGGGTTTTGGTGGTTGGTGTCTGCTGATATTTAGGGTTTTGTGATATATTTATTTTTATAAAACTCTTTCTGTATCAAAATCTGGGACCTATTACCCTATTTTCCGTATTTTAAATCTCCGCGACACACGTGATACGTGTGTGGTTTTGGGTTGTGCTGCGTGTCGCGACGCGTCAGGTTAGCTTAAGGAGCGTGATCACACGTTTTAGCGTATCACGCACACACGCGCTTGGGTTGCAACGCGGGTTTCTAGTTTGACCTTAATATTTCGTTTTTGGTAGATTTGAGCTTATGTGTGATATATGGTGTAATTCTAGGTTCGCAGGCGAGTGAGACGGACGCTGCGAAGAAGGGGAAGCAAGTCGTCGGCTACACTTAGCGCAAGACTTCGGTGAGTAGATTTAACATCTACGGGGATATCGCCCGCATGGCGTTATGCGTCAGGGCTGATAGGACCTTATAGCTACACATTGCATTTACCTACATTGACTGTTCATGGATACTGTTGTTGCATACTGCATTCCCTGCTATATGTATGAAAACTTAGAATTGATAGAACACCGTACTATTACTAACGGTTATGTTGCACGAGCACTAATCTGCATGTTACACACACACCGTTAGTAATTGCCATGACACACTCACTGTAGAATTGCCATGATCATTATACTGTAGTTCATTTCACATATGATTCGATATGATTTTCATAGAAATTGAAAGCCGCATGCTGTCTTTGAAAACTGAACTATCTTAAGAAACGCGGTTTCTCCTTTGTACCTATATTATGATGACTTAATGTACATAGCACATCGTAGTTGATTTACTCATTGGTGTTGGATTTTTATGTGATTTCTGGTTTTGAGGACCGTGGAATTAATTAAGAAAAGATGCACTATTTGAAAACCCGGTTCCTCGTGATATGATATTTTGGTGCGTCCACCACGCTTTTTCTCGGTGCTGAGACATGTACTTGAAACACGATTCGTGGAGTAGATGATCCGTTTGCGGGTTCGTGGTGGACCCGGTATGGTTCCCCTCGGCAAGATGATCGATGGATTTTGCCGATTGAGCCTGGAGGTGGGCGAGTACCTACCGGTGATTGGTTGGACCTGGCGGTTATCCGGAGGATACCGACCAGAGTCGAGAGATGTATGCGGTATGATCCGTACTGCCGGGGCCTAGGGCCGATACCGCAGACGGAGCCTGTGGGCTGATCCGGACTTACGGAGCCCGATGTATGAGGATTTGCGTGTCGATGCTGGACACGAGTATTTATGATATTTTGGGTGCCGATGTTAGGCACTCGTGATTCTCAGAGATGTACAGGATTTGAGGGCCGAGGAGAGTGCCGGCGCCTGAGTTTATTTGGGATTTGGGTGCAGCTTGGGCACCGACTATTTTTTCCACGGTAGATATTTTGTGTAGATGTTATTTATCCCATGCTCAGTAGTGATTATCATATATCTCATCCTGTAGTTATTTTACCTGACAGAGTATTTGCATGATTATTGCATTTACTGCTTGTCGCATATAGATTTACCTGCTGGCATATGATAGCGTAGCGCAGTACGTGCATGCTCGTGATTACCTTTATATGTATCTCTATTCACGAGTTGGTAACCCACCCCCGTTGTGCCACAGTATTTGCAGGTTTCCCCTCAGAGTAGTCGCGGCAGGCTACCTTTTTGCATCTTTTGGCTTCAGATACCACTACAGTTGGTGCGAGAGCTATTTCTCTATTTAGGTGGGTTATGGTATCTAGTTACTTTTATTGTACACACCTTTGTATCTAGTATTCTCCATCTACCATATATGTACTTGACTTAGAGACAGTGTGAGGACGATGATGTATATTTTGTATTCTGGTGTCGAGCTCGTGAGAGCCGACTTTATTTTTGCAGTTATTATTCCGGGATGTTACTTTTTGCTCATTCTTCGCTACGGCGTCGTATATTACTCTTGTGGTGATGGTTTCCGCCGTTGGGCGTGATTGCTCCCGGTTACGGATGCTTTGTTCATTATAACTCTTTTTCACCTATATCCTGTTTTACCCGATTCTCGGGGTTACTTTTACAAAGGAAATGTTGCCAAAATTATTATAAGGATAATTTAACTTTAAAAAGAACCTCATTGAACTAATTAAGGTTTTCTAAAGGTTTTTAATTAAATGTTTTCAACACTCACTACTTTTAAATGGTTTTGATTTCTGGGTTCGGCTTACTTAGTCGCGTTACGCCTGTAGACGTAGCGTGGTTAAGTGCCGGTCATGAGTCGAAATATTCGGGTCGTGACAAAGTTGGTATCAAAGCGTAGGTTTTACCTTTCGGAGTGTTCCTAGGATGACCCTGGTATGATGGAGCAGGTAGCTGAAGGAGAGTGGCGTAGTATGCGTATGTTCCGCGGCATACTCACGACACGGTACTCCGCCAAAGCGACCTTAGGACTTATTGATTTAAATTTCTTTTGAGTATATACATTCTTGCGATTCGATTTCTGCATCCTTATCGAATCCTATTTTCCTTTCAGCCATTATGCTGCCAAAGACTACGAGGGCGTAGAGAGCGGCCGCGAGGGCCGAGATTCGAGTTGATTAGTCTGAGACGAGGACTGATCCGGGCAGTACACCGGTTGTACCCGAGCAGGTTGTTCCTCCCGTGACAGATCAGATCACCACACTAGGGGCTGGTATGCAGGAGATGCGCGGTGGGATCCAGCATGCAGGAGATGCGCCAGATGATAGGATTGCTAGTTGAGATGCTTCGAGCGCAGCGACCAGAGGTAGCTCCACCCGTTACAGAGACCGTGATGGTACCTACCGCACAGCCAGTTGCCCCTGCAGCTACGGAGGTGATTACAGTATCGCTATCAGAGTTCATGAGGCTGAAGCCTCCGGTCTTCACAGGCACCGATGCAGCCGAGGACCCACAGTCCTTCATTGATAGGATGGCTCGGATATGTCATTCCCTCAAATGCGCAGATGCGAGATGGGTTGAGTTCGTGAGCTTTCGCCTAGAAGGTCTTGCGCAGAAATGGTGCGAATCAGTCGAGAAGGGCAGAGCAGCAGGTCTTCCTCCTATGACCTGGACAGAGTTCGTAGCGCTATTCATTGCCCGCTTTCACCCACTGAGTGTCAGAGATGCTAGAGCACGCAGGTTCGAGTCCTTACGCTAGACTCCGGAGATGTCAGTGGCAGAGTATGATGTGCTGTTCACAGAGCTATCTATCTATGCGCCGTATCTAGTGGCTACCGAGGAGTTGCGAGTCAAGAGATTTGTTCGAGGCTTGCTTACACCACTGTTCCTTGCGATCAGCGCGCAGCACTACGAGACATATGCAGCAGCGGTAGATGCAGCTCTATTAGTCGAGGAGTGCCTTACTGAGACTTCGGTAGTTCCAGAACCGAAGAGAGTTCGTACTGGTATATCAGCACGGAGACAGACATTCAGACGCCGCGACAGGTATCGTTCAGGTGCGAGGAGTGGCAGAGATTCGGGACGAGGCCAGATGCTTAGTTCGTATCCACGGGAGAGTCAGCAGTCGTCGCGAGGTTGCTATAGATGCGGCAGCTTACTTCACCTCGTCAGAGATTGTCCTGAGATACACCGGAGGGAGAAAGCAGCACCGCACGTCACCTTACCACCTTCACCACCCCAGAGGGCGTTGCCTGTTGTTCCTACTGTTACTTCGCATCAGACTCATACACAGAGAGGTCGTGGGCATGGAGGAGTTGCTCAGAGAGGACGGGATGACCGAGGCAGAGGACAGTCAGTCATAGGTGGAGGGCAGGCACGAGTTTTTGCTTTGACGCATCAGGACGCGCAGGCATCCAATGCTGTGGTCTCAGGTATCCTTCCAGTATGTTCTGTTGATGCACACGTATTGTTCGATCCCGGATCCACACACTCGTACATATCTACACACTTCGTGCCGAGTTTGGGTAGAGAGTCCGGTTTGCTTGATCAGCCGCTTGTTGTGACTACTTCTGTGGGAGAGTCGTTTGTTGCTAGGCACGTGTTCCAATCCTGTACCGTCTGTATTGGCGAGAGAGAGTTGCCTGTCGATTTGATCCTTCTTGAGATGTTGGACTTCGACGTTTTTTTGGGCATGGATTGGTTAGCCACGTGCTATGCTTCTGTGGACTGCAGTGTGAAGACAGTTAGATTTTGTTTTCCCGGCGAGTCGGTTTTTGTTGTGTTGGGGGACCGTGGTGCCGCCCCACACTGTGTGATTTCTTCTTTTCGCGCTGGACAGCTTTTGAGGAAGGGATGTCAGGGATTTCTCGCCTATGTTTGTGATACTAGAGCTACAGAGGTTCCTCTGGATCAGGTTCCGGTTGTTAGCGAGTTCCCTGATCTGTTCCCTGACGAGCTTCCTGGGCTACCGCCCGAGCGCGACATTTCTTTCTGTATTGATTTGGTTCCTGGCGCGGGGCCTATTTCTATACCGCCTTATCGGATGGCCCCGGTGGAACTTCGAGAATTGAAGGGTCAGTTGCAAGATTTGCTGGACAAGGGACTTATTCGACCCAATGTTTATCCTTGGGGTGCTCCAGTCCTGTTCGTCAAAAAGAAGGACGGCATTTTGCGTCTGTGTATCGACTATCGCCAGCTGAACAGGGTTACAGTGCGGAACAGATATCCTTTGCCCCGTATCGACGATTTGTTCGAACAGCTTCAGGGGGCAGGATACTTTTCGAGGATCGATTTGCGATCAGGCTATCATCAGCTGCGGGTTCGATAGGAGGACATTCCTAAGACAGCTTTCCGCACGCGCTACGGCCATTATGAGTTTTTGGTGATGTCGTTCGGACTCACCAATGCGCCAGCAGCATTCATGGATTTGATGAACTGTATTTTCCGGCCGTATCTTGATCTGTTCATCATTGTATTCATTGACGATATTCTGGTGTATTCTCGGAGTAGAGAGGAGCACGAGCAGCACCTGCGGATTACACTACAGACCTTGAGAGATCATCAGCTTTTCGCCAAATTCTCCAAGTGTGCTTTCTGGCTGGACAGCGTAGACTTCTTGGGGAACGTGATTTCACGAGACGGTATATGTGTAGACCCGAGGAAGATCGAGGCCGTTCGGAGTTGGCCCAGACTCACATCAGTTACGGAGATTCGCAGTTTTCTAGGGCTGGCCGGCTACTACAGGCGATTTGTGCAGGATTTCTCTCGCATTGCTACACCTTTGACCGGGTTGACCCGGAAGGGAGTTCCTTTCATTGGACAGAGGAGTGTGAGCACAGTTTTCAACAGTTACGGGCTCTGCTGACTACGGCTTCAGTATTATCATTGCCTTCAGGGTCAGGTGGATTTGTGGTATATTGTGATGCTTCTCTAGTGGGGCTAGGGTGTGTTCTGATGCAGCATGACAGGGTGATTGCGTATGCTTCACGGCAATTGAAGAAACATGAACAGAACTACCCCACTCACGATTTGGAGATGGCTGCAGTGGTCTTTGCACTTAAGATCTGGCGACATTACCTATACGGCGAGTCGTGCCAGATATTCACTGATCATAAGAGCTTAAAGTATATATTCCAGCAGCGAGACCTGATCCTTAGACAGCGCCGATGGATGGAGTTAGTGAAGGACTACGACTGCGAGATCTTGTACCACCCGGGCAAGGCTAATGTAATGGCGGATGCTTTGAGTAGGAGGCCCGAAGGTAGTCTATGTCGTTTGAGCGCAGTGCAGAGGCAGTCGTCGGCAGATTGGCAGATTTTATGCGACAGCCGGGTACAGTTTGAGTTTATGCCGATCGGAGGACAGATTGCGCATGTTCGTGCACGCCCACAGTTGCTTGATCGTATACATGAGGCACAGCACAGTGATGACCGTTGTTCAGAGATCAGGACGCAGATGGGACAGGGAAGATTTTCCGAGTTCGTGATCGATGATCAGGGGATACTACGATTTGGGACCAGATTGTGCATACCAGATGCTGAGGGACTGCGGCGTGAGATTCTTGAGGAGGCACATCGATCGGTGTATAGTGTTCATCCAGGGTCCACCAAGATGTACCACGATTTGAGAAATATTTATTGGTGGGACGGGATGAAGAGGGACATCGCAGATTTTGTGTCGAGATGCCTGACTTGTCAGCAAGTCAAGGCTGAGCATCAGAGTCCCGCGGGAGAGCTACAGCCGTTGCCCATTCCGGAGTGGAAATGGGAACAGATTTCTATGGACTTTATTGTGGGTCTACCAAGGACTAGCCGAGGGTATGACTCCATCTGGGTGATCGTGGATCGTTTGACGAAAGCGCCTCACTTCCTACCGGTGAAGACGACTTTCGGATTTACTCAATATGCCCAGATTTATATTGATGAGATTGTACGACTACACAGAGTTCCGACATGTATTGTGCCCGACAGAGGCACCCAGTTTACCAGCCGACTATGGCAGAGGCTTCAGGAGGCTTTGGGCACCTGCTTGAGTTTCAGCACAGCATTTCATCCGCAGACCGACGGACAGTCAGAGCGGACTATTCAGACTCTCGAGGACATGCTCAGAGCGTGCGTATTAGACTTCGGAGGTAGCTGGGATCATCATTTGCCCCTAGTAGAGTTCTCCTATAACAACAGCTACCAGCAGACCATTCAGATAGCACCGTTTGAGGCTCTTTATGGGAGGAGATGTAGATCGCCCGCCTGTTGGACAGAGCTCAGTGAGAGCAGTATCTTAGGGCCGCAGATTGTGGAGGAGACGACCGCGAAGATCCAGTTGATTCGCGATAGGATGATAGCAGCCTAGAGTAGGCAGAGATCTTATGCGGACCGTCGTCAGCGTAGACTTGAGTTTTCTGTTGGTGATCCTGTTTTCTTGAGGGTCTCCCCAATGAAAGGTGTGATAAGATTTGGGAAGAAGGGTAAGCTTAGTCCTAGATATGTAGGCCCCTTCGAGATCCTCGAGCGTGTTGGTGCGGTTGCGTATCGGTTAGCCCTTCCGCCCAGTTTTCCAGACGTGCACCCGGTATTTCACGTTTCGATGCTCCGCAGATATCTTCATGATCCTTCGCATGCGATTCAGCACCCGACGATCCAGCTTGAGCTTGACCTTTCCTATGCAGAGCAGCCGGTGATGATCTTGGATCGACAAGTGAAGAAATTGAGATCGAAGGACATACCGTCAGTCAAGGTACTTTGGCGTGGCCAGAGCGGCGAGGAGGTCACTTGAGAGACCGAGAGCGAGATGAGAAAGAGGTATCCCCATCTTTTTGAAGGTATGTATTGTTAGATTTTTAAATTCGGGGACCGAATTTCTTTAAGGGGGTAGATTGTAACACCTTGAAATTCATTTAGAATGTTTTCGCGTTAATTAGCAAGTGTGCGTGTTTTTTAAAAAAAACTGATATCTTATTTTCCTTCTTGGCTAGTGGTCTTTTGTGTTGTGAAGTGTTTTTATGGATATATATATATATATATATATATATATATATATATATATATATATATATATATATATTTATAGGGTTGTTAATTATTTTTAGTTGTGTTTACCCTAATTGGAATTGTGTTAGTGTACACATGCACACTTAGCACATTTTTGTGACTTTGGTTAAAAAGTGTATCATGTTAACCCTTTTTCTTTTCTTGCATGGTTTTATTTATCCCACCCATTTAAACAAGTCAAAACCTTTTTTTATAATGCAAATTCAAATAGAAATGAAGGTATGGTGGTTAGGTATGGGATTTGACTTTGTTTGACCTTTATTTCTCTCTCTTTTCTCTCTCTTTCCCTCACTTCTGAGCTCCAGCAGAAAGAGAAGAAGCAACAACACCATTTTCTCCATTTCTCTCTTCTCTTTTCATTTCTCATTAAACCCTTATTCAAACCCTACTCAAAACAACACTTTTCCTTCACAAACCATAGGAAAAAAATGAGCTTTTGAGGTGTTTGGTGGTGGATCTGCACACTTGAGGAAAAAGCAGGGATTTTTGGTGTTTCTTAAGGTGTTTTGAAGGTATTGACTCACCCTTAGCACCTCTTTTACATAACTTATAGTATTTCTAGCAAAATATCACATTTTATGCATGTTTTGTGCTTTATAAAGGGATTTAGTGAGGTTGTGATAAAAATTAACTTTTTATAGCTTGATTAGCTTGGTAATGTGATATTAGAGTGGTTTTAGACTTGGGGTTGTTTCAGGTTTCAGAAAAATACCCTAAAGTATCATTTTAGTGCAAAGTGTGATTTTTTTAACTTGAAATTGGGTTCTGTTGAAACTGCTACTACCCGGGGTGTTTCAGAATAAAATTGTAATTACTGGGATATACACAGGGGGTATGGAGTGCACACATCAAACCCGAGAACCCACCCCCATACCCAGGCCGCCAAAATAATCGTTCTGGCCGCAATTTGCGGCCAGATGGGAGGGTTTTGGGTTGGGGTTTTGGTGGTTGGTGTCTGCTGATATTTAGGGTTTTGTGATATATTTATTTTTATAAAACTCTTTCTGTATCAAAATCTGGGACCTATTACCCTATTTTCCGTATTTTAAATCTCCGTGACACACGTGATACATGTGTGGTTTTGGGTTGTGCTGCGTGTCGCGACGCGTCAGGTTAGCTTCAGGAGCGTGATCACACGTTTTAGCGTATCGCGCACACGCGCGCTTGGGTTGCAACGCGGGTTTCTAGTTTGACCCTAATATTTCTTTTTTGGTAGATTTGAGCTTATGTGTGATATATGGTGTAATTCTAGGTTCGCAGGCGAGTGAGACGGACGCTGCGAAGAAGGGGAAGCAAGTCGTCGGCTACACTTAGCACGAGACTTCGGTGAGTAGATTTAACATCTATGGGGATATCGCCCGCATGGCGTTATGCGTCAGGGCTGATAGTGTAAGTCCACGTTGCGACCCCCAGTTCTTACGGGGAGGCGGAAACGGTATAAAATCAAAATTTTAACGCAAGAGGCAACATGGACTAAGCTAGGTCGGGATCTTTACCTAAACTAAAACTAGCATACTAAGCTAAAGATATTTAGCTACTCGGATGAAGATGGTTATACCTAAACTTGAACTCCTTCTCTTCAAGCTCCTATGGTGGTTCGATGGCTCCTTCTCGTTGTCTCCGTACGCCGAAGATAGATCCACTTGAAAGCTCCAACCTTTAGCTCCTTCTTCGTTCTTTGATGAAACTAGTTCACTTGGTTTGCTAAACCTAGTGAACTAGAATGAGTAGAGATGATTTAGAATGGGATTTTATCTATGGTTCTTGATTCTCAACTCATGAGACAAGAGAACCATAGATCAAGAGAGGGAGCAAGAGGTTGAGGGTGAGAGCAAGAGGAGAGCTCAAGAACAAGAGAGAGAATGAGCAAGAAAGAAATGAGCAACTCTTTTGTCTTTCACCCTCTCATAATCCAAAGTGATCATAACTCATCATATCAAAAAAGTCTTATGTGATGGTTAGAAGCAACCATAACCTTATCATGTCATGCACTCATTTTACTCAAATGAGCAAGCAAGAAAAAGTCTTTGGCATGAAATGATAACCATGGTTATCATGATGGTCAACTAGTCAAGCCTAGTCAACCGGTCAACAAGTCAACAAAAGTCAACAAGTCAACAAAGTCAACAAGTCAACAACCATATCACCATAATACTTAATTAATATAATAGTTAATCACATATCATATTCTCATTAGGGTTGAGCATAAAGTCAAATAGTCAACGGTCAACAGTCAACAACCCTAATGAGAATCCGCCGCCTCTGCCTCCCTGTCAACTGTGCATACACACCCGCATCCGCGTTCCGAGGAACACGAATGCAAACTGGATAAATCCAATCCCATAAGGTACACTAGGATCTGGCTTAAACCAAAACCCGCTAGTGTAAACTGTCCGGACACTGTACGTGCACAAGTGCACGGATGTGATCGAACCCCGTCGCAAAACCATGCGACCTGTCGCAAAACCATGCGACCTGTCGCAATACCATGCGACCTCTACTCTTTTGCCTAAAGGCGAAAAGCTTTCTGTGTGGGACTCTAAAGACTCGACACTACGCTGGCAGTGGGTTTAACCACAGACCGCAAGCGGCACTAGCTGTGCGTAACGGTCCCCAGGTAATGCCGACAAGAAGACCGACGAGGCGAAACCCATCTGAACTCCTACTGAGCCTGAGTGTGACATTCTCCGTACAGTCCGGTCTGTTCGTCTGATACATCGCATGGCGGGCCTAGGGGGCGGTAAACGTCAGTCCCCCAATAGCGGTACAAGTCGTGCCGGAGCGAAGCCCAAAACACCCTGAGATAACACTGGAAACCTACCAGTATATCTCGTTTGCCCTGGCCAGGGACTACTCGTGTAATGGCTCTCCTAGACACAGCGCGATGTCAACCCCCAATACCGGGAGAGACGAATCCTGTCTAACCGTCACTGCCTCCAAATGCTTCGGGACTGCACCCAACCACTACCTGTTTGCACGACTCCTTTGAGCCGTGGTAGGGTAGTGATCAAAGTACAGTGGGAACACACTCGAGGCGGAGTGACAGTGTCAAGTCAGCGGACTAAGCTGTACTTATGTCACCTGGGAACTGATAACTGACGATAGGTATAATACCAACTAGTCAGTTCCCGACGAGTCCTGTCCAGTGTACCCGTAACCTAACGAGCACCCGCATACTATCTCAAGTACGACGTACTGACGGCTGTGGAACAGACCGTCTCCCACACTGGGATGAGAAGCGCATGCGCTGGTCTACTCCGAAGTATCTATGCCCTGTCTCGATAGTCCTGCGACCAGGGACCTGCATAAGGATGTGCTTATAGATTACCCAGCCCCACTAGTGTGACGGCCATCACATCGCTGGTAATCAAGCAAAGATCCTAAGGGCTCTACTAATGTGTATAGGCGATATACAAAAATAAACACATGTACACATTGAAGTAGAAACAAACCAAGTAGCATACTACTATTTTGAGCAAGATTGTATATACAAGGTGAATATCCCAAGCATCTATTAAGTAATATACAAACTAGTATGATACAGTAATGGCCTCTAGGGCATATACACTAACAATCTCCCACTTGCACTAAGGCCATGTACTGGCGTATCAAAGACCTATCATCTCGATCAGCCGCTCGAACTGAGTCTGGGGCAAGGCCTTGGTGAATGGATCAGCAGTGTTGTCTTCTGAAGCGACTCTCCGAACCTCGATCTCCTGGCGATCCACGATCTCCCTGATCAGGTGATACCGCCTCAAGATGTGCCTGGATTTCTGATGGGACCTTGGTTCCTTCGCTAAAGCTATAGCCCCGTTGTTGTCGCAATACATAGGTATTGGATCAACAATGGACGGAACCACCTGAAGTTCTTTCAAGAACTTCCTCATCCAGACAGCTTCTTTTGCGGCATCAGATGCAGGGATGTATTCCGCTTCCATCGTCGAGTCTGCAACGGTTTCCTGTTTGGAACTCTTCCAACACACCGCCCCTCCATTGAGGGTAAAGACAAAACCCGACATGGACTTGGAATCATCCTTGTCACTCTGGAAGCTGGAGTCAGCAAAGGCCTCGATCTGGAGGTCTTTTCCGCCATACACCAAGAACATCTCCTTAGTCCTTCTCAGGTACTTGAGAATGTTCTTTACCGCTATCCAGTGTTTCTCCCCAGGGTTAGACTGATACCGGCTTACCACACTCAGTGCATAAGCTACATCCGGTCTGGTACACAACATCGCATACATTATAGAGCCTACTGCAGAAGCGTAGGGTATAATAGACATGCGATCCCTCTCCAAATCAGTCTTGGGAGACATCTCTTTAGAGAGGGTGATCCCGTGACAAGCCGGTAGGTTACCGCGCTTTGAATCTTCCATACTGAATCTTTTCAGTATGGTGTCGATGTACCTGGACTGTGAAAGTCCTAATATCCTCTTGGATCTGTCACGGTAGATCCGGATACCCAGAATGTATGAGGCATCACCCAGGTCTTTCATGGAGAACCTGTGTGACAAGAACCCCTTGACAGATTGTAGCATAGGAATGTCATTTCCTATTAAGAGAATGTCATCCACGTATAAAACGAGGAATACTACAGTTCTCGCTACAAATCTACTATAGATGCATGGTTCATCTGGATTTTTGATAAAGCCAAATTCTTTGACCGTCTCATCAAAGCAGATGTTCCAACTCCGCGATGTCTGCTTTAGTCCATAGATGGACTTAAGCAACTTGCACACCTTTCCGCTGCTCCCACTCTGAATGAAACCCTCTGGCTGGTCCATATAGACACACTCCTCTAAATTTCCATTTAGAAAAGCTGTCTTTACGTCCATTTGCCAGATCTCATAATCGTGGAAGGCAGCAATGGCAAGAAGGATCCGAATGGATTTCAGCATGGCTACTGGAGAAAAGGTTTCGTCGTAGTCCAAGCCAGGTCGTTGACGAAAACCCTTTGCTACCAGCCTAGCTTTATAGGTCTCAACCTGTCCATCTACACCAATCTTCCTTTTGAAGATCCACTTGCATCCTACGGGTTTTACCCCGTCTGGAGCAATGTCCAACGTCCATACCTTGTTGGTGTACATGGACTCCATTTCGGTCCGCATTGCATCCAGCCATTTCACTGAGTCAACGCTCTGAACGGCCTGCTAGAAGCTAGTAGGCTCATCATAATCTATGATGCAATCCTCTCTATCCCCGTCTATGAGAAAACCGTAGTATCTCTCGGGCGGATGAGACTGCCTACTACTTCTGCGGAGCGGCGTAGGAATGTCCTGTTCTTCCGAACCTTCTGGTTCCACTAAACTTTCAGTAACAGTCCGTGGTTCTGGAATTTCTTCCAGTTCTACTGTGCTCCCACTTATCTGGTTTTCCAAAAACTCAGTTTCCAAGAAGTAGGCATGACGAGAAACAAGAACTTTTTGTTCCTCTTCACAGTAGAAGAAATATCCTTTTGAGTTCTTTGGATACCCCCACAAACTTGCACTGTACTGAGCGTGCCTCGAGCTTGTCCGCATGCTGCTTTTTGACAAAAGCCGGACATCCCCATGTCTTAATGTGCTTAAGATAGGGTCTCTTCCCACACCACATTTCATATGGTGTGGAAGGCACAGTCTTAGTCGGAACTCGGTTCAAAAGGTACGCTGCTGATTCTAGCGCATACCCCCAGAATGATCGCGGTAACTCAGCATTACCCATCATGGACCGCACCATATCCAATAGGGTGCGGTTCCGTCTCTCCGATACACCGTTATGTTGCGGGGTGTATGGAGGAGTAAGCTGAGAGAGAATTCCGTTCTCTTTTAAATAGTCCAGGAACTCGGCACTTAAGTATTCTCCACCTCGATCCGATCTTAGAATCTTAATACTTTTGCCGGTCTGTTTCTCTACTTCATTCTTATACTCCTGGAATTTTCCAAAGGCCTCGGACTTATGTTTCATTAAGAAGACATAACCGTACCTTGAGAAGTCATCCGTAAAAGTAATGAAATAAGAATGTCCGCTTCGGGCATGTGTAGACATTGGACCGCACACGTCACTGTGTACGAGTCCCAAGAGCTCGCTCGCTCTTACTCCATGTCCAGTAAACGGAGTCTTTGTCATCTTTCCCTTGAGACAGGATTGACAAGTGGCATACGACTGATATTCGAACGCATTCAAATACCCTTCTGTATGTAACTTCGTCAACCTTCTCTCATTGATGTGACCCAATCTACAATGCCATAAGAAAGTCTGATTTATTTCTGGAGACTTTCTTTTGTGTGTATTCTGGACATTAAAAATCTGTGGTTGGTTTAACACGTATATACCATTACTCAGAGTACCTGACCCAATCAATACTTGATTAAGGTGAATGTTTACAACATTACTTACAAACGCAAATTCATAACCTTCTTTAGAAACTAAAGATACAGAAATGATATTACAAGTTGCGTTGGGTACAAAAAAGCAATTACGCAAAACCAAAACATGTCCATCTGACATTCCCAGGTGATAGTCCCCCACGGCTTTAGCATCCATGCTAGCTCCGTTTGCAACTCTGAGGGTCATGTCACCTGCTTTCAAAACACTACGGTTTCTCAACGCCTGCAAAGAATTACAGATATGAGATCCTGATCCGGTATCCAATACCCAGGAAGTAGAGTTTATTGAAAGACAGTTTTCAATAACATACACACCTGAAGCTGAAGCTGCAACCTGCTTCAATTCCTGTGTTCTGGCCTTCCAGGCCCTGCAATCATTCTTCCAGTGTCCTTTCTTATGACAATAGAAGCATTCTTCCTTATCCACAAGCTTTCCCGCTAACTTTGTTGCTTTGCCTTTTCCCTTCGTATCCACTTTACCAACACCGCCCCTTGGTTTGGCGGGGGCCTTCTTCTTCTTTCCCTTGGCTTTCGCCTTGGACCTAGAAGAAGATGATCCTCCTACAAACAAAGTGGATGTTTCCCTACCTTTCTGTAGGGTGCCCTCTGCGCTCCTCAGCATGTTGAGGAGCTCTGATAGTTCAACCCCTTTTTCTTGTAGGTTGAAGTTCAGTATAAACTGGGCGTAAGTGGAAGGAAGGGACTGGAGAACTATATCCGTATATAGCTCACTCTCCAATGTGATCCCTAGGTCAGCGAGCTCCTCAATGAAGCCGATCATCTTTAGCACGTGCTCGGCTACTGATGATCCGACGGCCATTCTTGTCGAAAATAACTTTTTCGACGCTTCGTATCTTGCGATACGTGATTGCTCTCCATACAGTTCTTTTGTATGGAGCAATATGGACTCCATGTCCATATTCTCATGCCTCCTCTGATGTTCGTTGTCCATCGAGGCAAGCAGGAGGCACTTGGCCTTCGCGCTATCAATCTCCCAAGTCTTGCGGATTTCCTTATCCGCGACACTGGAAGTTGGACCAGGGACAGGGGGAGCTTTGGTGGTAAGAAGATACCCCAGCTTGTCATAAGTGATTGCTATCTTGACATTCCTGAGCCAATCTTTGTAGTTTGGCCCTGTCAGTTTGTTTTTATCTAGGAGTAACTTAAGTCCAGTCATGTTGATTGGTCGCTGCAATTAGGAGAGAGAAGAAGAAACACTCAGCATGATGCTCTTGCAAGTTTATAGTGGTTTTTAGTTTGTCTAAACAGGATGGCTCCCACTGTTTCTCGAATCCCTCCTCAAACCATAAAGGAAGAATTAGTCAGGATCAATCCCACCGTACAATACTTGCTTAACCGTTCAGCCAGGCCGGTGTCGGTACTTCGAGGGAGGTTTTCCAACGCTTTCGCGAAGTTCCTTAATTAAAGAACCTCTTTTCCCTGGGGGCGTAGCCCCGCTAACACCTTTCTAGGCACCTACTAGGTTTATAGCATTGATCGTTAAGTGAGAAATTTCCCGAGGAGTAGCATATACTCACAGTAGGATCGGGATCCAAATATCATCGCGTGACGAAACTGAAGGAATCCTACCAGAATCATCACACTCCAAATGGTATGCAAATCTAGCAAGTTTCAGTACTTATGAAACTCCCGATGTGGATTTTTGCCCCATGCTCTTATGACCTTGACTTTGGCCAACAAATCATAAGTCACATGTCAAGTTCTGCCCGTCGTTCTCCAGGTTAATTTGAATCCACCCGCACCTACCCTTGACTTTGGCCAACAAGGCAGTACGACTGTTCCAAACCAACGCATCTATCTATGCTGCACATGAATACCCAATAGCTACCAATCACTGTGCCTTGACTTTGGCCAACAAACACAGCTTGAATACTATTAACTATTCATGTGAAACGACGGAGGGCTACGGATGGTTTTGGCAAAACCGTGAACGTAGTGAACTTGATTTGGTCGATGGAACGAGATAGATTTTAAAAGGAGTGGCTCAAGCTCCGTATTTAAAAGTTGTTTTGAAAAGAACCGAGTGGTTTTTCGAAAGTGTTCCAACGACTTTAACTTGGTTTATTATCTTGCATTAGTTCTTTTAATGCGTGATATTCTTGCATTAGTTCTTTTAATGCGTCCCATCATTTAATCCTACCATTGCAGAAAACAACCAAAATATGACGTACGCTTATGCCATTCGCATTCGCCACGGGGCCCCGTCATTACCCGTTAGGTTACTTAACTAACGACAGAGCGGGGGCTGGGCTAGCGCGTCTGTAAAACATAAGCAACGCCTAAATAATATCATATATAGATATACTGCAATGATAAACATTTCAGATCACAGATAAATACATTGGATATACTAGGAATCTGTAATTTGTACGAGCCTGTAACAAAAACAGATTACACGGTCGCGGTGAATAGCCAATACCCCACCCAAGACCCCTACGGGTGCGGCAAACTACCCGCCAAGTACCCGAAGCGTAGCAACCTCCCTCATCTCCATGAGTAGGCCACTCGACACTTCGGCATACCCGGTAGTTTGTGCACCCCTCCATGGGTCTATCCTAGGAGCAAAAACAGTAAAAAGAAATTATACAATGACGGCTACAACCCCGACCCGGTTGTGCGGCCATACAAATAATTATTACATCAATTTACAAATTTACATGAATTGCAAGAAAAGAAAACTCTCGTCTCACAACCCCCGGCTATTCACCCGCGACAATCCAACATATTTATATACACATTCCAGCACATTACAGATCATGTATAACCCCGACCAATCGACTTATAGCGATTAGCCGACGTTCAATACATGCAAACATCACAGATATAACCATCATAGTCAAAGTGCAGTGAAGTTCGGAAAAAAAATACGGAATTATAGGACCCCAAAAGGAAATTTCTTTTCTGGAAAATCTGGGCACATATAATATATTTCAAAAATCCCAAAACCAACACAGACACACACTGCACGAAAAACGATGCACAGAAGACGACAAAGCGCGGCGTTTCCGCGGCGGATGCCTAGCTCGCGCGGCGGAAGGGCGGCGGTTTGGACGAATTACTGTATCGTTTTTCTTGGATGTTCACACAAAACCCTGAGCCGAATTTACAAGTATAAAGTTTTTCATTTTGAGCCAAAAAAATTTCAACAGAAACTCAGTTTTTGTAAAAGTTTGGTTTTTGGATTTTTCCGGTTCCGAACTTCGTTACACTTCACTACCAAGCTAGTTTAAGTTTAGTTAGGCTCTGATACCACTGTAAGTCCACGTTGCGACCCCCGGTTCTTACGGGGAGGCGGAAACGGTATAAAATCAAAATTTTAACGCAAGAGGCAACATGGACTAAGCTAGGTCGGGATCTTTACCTAAACTAAAACTAGCATACTAAGCTAAAGATATTTAGCTACTCGGATGAAGATGGTTATACCTAAACTTGAACTCCTTCTCTTCAAGCTCCGATGGTGGTTCGATGGCTCCTTCTCGTTGTCTCCGTACGCCGAAGATAGATCCACTTGAAAGCTCCAACCTTTAGCTCCTTCTTCGTTCTTTGAAGAAACTAGTTCACTTGGTTTGCTAAACCTAGTGAACTAGAATGAGTAGAGATGATTTAGAATGGGATTTTATCTATGGTTCTTGATTCTCAACTCATGAGACAAGAGAACCATAGATCAAGAGAGGGAGCAAGAGGTTGAGGGTGAGAGCAAGAGGAGAGCTCAAGAACAAGAGAGAGAATGAGCAAGAAAGAAATGAGCAACTCTTTTGTCTTTCACCCTCTCATAATCCAAAGTGATCATAACTCATCATATCAAAAAAGTCTTATGTGATGGTTAGAAGCAACCATAACCTTATCATGTCATGCACTCATTTTACTCCAATGAGCAAGCAAGAAAAAGTCTTTGGCATGAAATGATAACCATGGTTATCATGATGGTCAACTAGTCAAGCCTAGTCAACCGGTCAACAAGTCAACAAAAGTCAACAAGTCAACAAAGTCAACAAGTCAACAACCATATCACCATAATACTTAATTAATATAATAGTTAATCACATATCATATTCTCATTAGGGTTGAGCATAAAGTCAAATAGTCAACGGTCAACAGTCAACAACCCTAATGAGAATCCGCCGCCTCTGCCTCCCTGTCAACTGTGCATACACACCCGCATCCGCGTTCCGAGGAACACGAATGCAAACTGGATAAATCCAATCCCATAAGGTACACTAGGATCTGGCTTAAACCAAAACCCGCTAGTGTAAACTGTCCGGACACTGTACGTGCACAAGTGCACGGATGTGATCGAACCCCGTCGCAAAACCATGCGACCTGTCGCAATACCATGCGACCTCTACTCTTTTGCCTAAAGGCGAAAAGCTTTCTGTGTGGGACTCTAAAGACTCGACACTACGCTGGCAGTGGGTTTAACCACAGACCGCAAGCGGCACTAGCTGTGCGTAACGGTCCCCAGGTAATGCCGACAAGAAGACCGACGAGGCGAAACCCATCTGAACTCCTACTGAGCCTGAGTGTGACATTCTCCGTACAGTCCGGTCTGTTCGTCTGATACATCGCATGGCGGGCCTAGGGGGCGGTAAACGTCAGTCCCCCAATAGCGGTACAAGTCGTGCCGGAGCGAAGCCCAAAACACCCTGAGATAACACTGGAAACCTACCAGTATATCTCGTTTGCCCTGGCCAGGGACTACTCGTGTAATGGCTCTCCTAGACACAGCGCGATGTCAACCCCCAATACCGGGAGAGACGAATCCTGTCTAACCGTCACTGCCTCCAAATGCTTCGGGACTGCACCCAACCACTACCTGTTTGCACGACTCCTTTGAGCCGTGGTAGGGTAGTGATCAAAGTACAGTGGGAACACACTCGAGGCGGAGTGACAGTGTCAAGTCAGCGGACTAAGCTGTACTCATGTCACCTGGGAACTGATAACTGACGATAGGTATAATACCAACTAGTCAGTTCCCGACGAGTCCTGTCCAGTGTACCCGTAACCTAACGAGCACCCGCATACTATTTCAAGTACGACGTACTGACGGCTGTGGGACAGACCGTCTCCCACACTGGGATGAGAAGCGCATGCGCTGGTCTACTCCGGAGTATCGATGCCCTGTCTCGATAGTCCTGCGACCAGAGACCTGCATAAGGATGTGCTTATAGATTACCCAGCCCCACTAGTGTGACGGCCATCACATCGCTGGTAATCAAGCAAAGATCCTAAGGGCTCTACTAATGTGTATAGGCGATATACAAAAATAAACACATGTACACATTGAAGTAGAAACAAACCAAGTAGCATACTACTATTTTGAGCAAGATTGTATATACAAGGTGAATATCCCAAGCATCTATTAAGTAATATACAAACTAGTATGATACAGTAATGGCCTCTAGGGCATATACACTAACAGATAGGACCTTATAGCTACACATTGCATTTACCTACATTGACTGTTCATGGATACTGTTGTTGCATACTGCATTCCCTGCTATATGTATGAAAACTTAGAATTGATAGAACACCGCACTATTACTAACGGTTTATGTTGCACGAGCACTAATCTGCATGTTACACACACACCGTTAGTAATTGCCATGACACACTCACTGTAGAATTGCCATGATCATTATACTGTAGTTCATTTCACATATGATTCGATATGATTTTCATAGAAATTGGAAGCCGCATGCTGTCTTTGAAAACTGAACTATCTTAAGAAACGCGGTTTCTCCCTTGTACCTATATTATGATGACTTGATGTACATAGCACATCGTAGTTGATTTACTCATTGGTGTTGGATTTTTATGTGATTTCTGGTTTTGAGGACCGTGGAATTAATTAAGAAAAGATGCACTATTTGAAAACCCGGTTCCTTTTGATATGATATTTTGGTGCGTCCACCACGTGTTTTCTTGGTGCTGAGACGTGTGCTTGAAACCCGATTCGTAGAGTAGATGATCCGTTTGCGGGTTCGTGGTGGACCCGGTATGGTTCCCCTCGGCAAGATAATCGATGGACTTTGCCGATTGAGCCTGGAGGTGGGCGAGTACCTACCGGTGATTGGTTGGACCTGGCGGTTATCTGGAGGATACCGACCAGAGTCGAGAGATGGATGCGGGATGATCCGTACTGCCGGGGCCTAGGGCCGATACCGCAGACGGCGCCCGTGGGCTGATCCGGACTTACGGAGCCCGTTGTATGAGGATTTGCGTTTCGATGCTAGACACGAGTATTTATGATATTTTGGGTGCCGATGTTGGGCACTCGTGATTCTCAGAGATTTACAGGATTTGAGGGCCGAGGAGAGTGCCGGCGCCTGAGTTTATTTAGGATTTGGGTGCAGCTTGGGCACCGACTATTTTTTCCTCGATAGATATTTCGTGTAGATGTTATTTATCCCATGCTCAGCAGTGATTATCATATATCTCATCCTGTAGTTATTTTACCTGACAGAGCATTTGCATGATTATTGCACTTACTGCTTATCGCATATAGATTTACCTGCTGGCATATGATAGCGTAGCGCAGTACGTGCATGCTCGTGATTACCTTTATATGTTATCTCTATTCATGAGTTGGCAACTCACCCCCGTTGTGCCACAGTATTTGCAGGTTTCCCCTCAGAGTAGTCACGGCAGGCTGCCTTTTTGTATCTTTTGGCTTTAGATACCACTACAGTTGGTGCGAGAGCTGTTTTGCTATTTAGGTGGGTTGTGGTATCTGGTTACTTTTATTGTACACACCTTTGTATCTAGTATTCTCCATCTACCATATATGTACTTGACTTAGAGACAGTGTGAGGACGATGATGTATATTTTGTATTCTGGTGTCGAGCTCGTGGGAGCCGACTTTATTTTTGCAGTTATTATTCTGGGATGTTACTTTTTGCTCATTCTTCGCTACGGCGTCGTATATTACTCTTGTGGTGATGGTTTCTGCCGTTGGGAGTGATTGCTCCCGGTTAGGGATGCTTTGTTCATTATATCTCTTTTTCACCTATATCCTGTTTTACCCGATTCTCGGGGTTACTTTTACAATGGAAATGTTGCCAAAATTATTATAAGGATAATTTAACTTTAAAAAGAACCTCATTGAACTAATTAAGGTTTTCTAAAGGTTTTTAATTAAATGTTTTTAACACTCACTACTTTTAAATGGTTTTGATTTCTGGGTTCGGCTTACTTAGTCGCGTTACGCCTGTAGACGTAGCTTGGTTAAGTGCCAGTCACGAGTCGAAATATTCGGGTCGTGACAGTATCCCATTGCCGAGGAAGTTCCCTAGGGAGGCAGCGCCGAGTCGGTAGGAGGAGGTGAGACGGCGGGTGCAAGCACCTAGCCAGACATCGAAACCGAAGCTCCTGGAGGAAGCGCCGAACAGGGGGGAAGTGGCGGCCAAGAAGGCAGCTTGAGCCCCCCCTTTGTTATTATATTTTTGTATGCCTCTGGGCAACTTGTAAGGCTAGGGAGTGCATAATACCTTGTACATAACTCGGAATATCAATAAAGTATTTTTAGCTCGCCTATGCAATGTTTTTACTTTTGCAAGTGTAGATAGGCCGATGTCCCGTGAACGCTAAGTATACATAGCATCGGGATGATGATCGAGCATGACATACGAACGACCGATCACCAAGTACAGGTAGATTGGTGTCCCTCCTCATCCCGGAGTCGAGGTGACGAGCGAGCGTGACATATGAACGAACGAATGCCAAGTATAAGTAAATCGGCGTCCCTCCTCACCCCGGAGTCGAAATGAAGAGCGAGCGCGACATACAAACGAATGAACGCCAAGTTTAATTAGATCGGCGTCCCTCCTCACCCCGGAGTCGAGGTGACGAGAGAGCGCAACATACGAACGAATGAACGCCAAGTATAGGTAGATCAATGTCTTCTGGACTCGACCTTAGATGAGCCGAGAAGGAAACTACTCGGCCGCCTCGCGTTGAGGGCTTTGGATTCACAGCATAGCCGGGCAGGAAGCTGCCCCCCGTGGATGAGCTGAGCTAGAAACTACTCGGCCGCCTCACGATGAGGGCTTTGGATCCGCAACGTAGCTGGGTAGGAAGCTGCCCCTCATGGATGACCTGAGCAAGAAACTACTCAACCGCCTCGCACTGAGGGCATTGGATCCGCAGCGTAGCCGGGAAGAAAGCTGCCCCCCGTGGATGAGCCAAGCAGGAAACTACACGCCTGACTCATGACGAGGGCTTTGGATCCGCAGCGTAGTTGGGCAGGAAGCTGCCCCCCGCGGATGAGCCGGGCGGGAAACTACTCGGCCGGCGAGGGTTTCCATATCTTGGCCTCCTTAATTCTCGGGATTTCTTGGAGATGTCGTTCAACCTTCTTTGACCCACATGGGAAGGAGCGGGCCAGTAACTAGACGCCACATTACCGCGCCTTATCGGTAAGATGCGATACTCCGTGATTTGCGCTATGGCATGGGAAGATCTCGGTAGTTGGGAAGACTTTTGTCGGGGCTATAAAAAGTGGAGGCATGGCCCCCCCTCAGGTACCCATGTTGATTTTCTTCTAGCCGTTTCATCTATTCCTAATGACGGGACATGCGTACACCATCTGAGAAATCGTATCTCGAGATGACGTGTATTTCTATGGATGTTTCGACCTCGGCGAGACATTTGAAGTTCTGTAAAAGTACAAGATGAAGCTGAATCCAGCCAAATGTTCGTTCAGCATCACAAGCGGGAAATTCCTCGGATTCATGTGTTAGTGTTTATGCCCTAGAAGGCCATTACTGTATCATACTAGTTTGCATATTACTTAATGGAAGCTTGGGATATTCACATGTATATAACAGTCTTGCTAAACATGGTAGTATGCTACTTGGTTTTTCTATATTAATATGTGAGTATACGTATTGATAGAGCTCTTAGGATCTTGCTTGACTACCAGCGTTGTGATGGCAGTCACACTGGTGGGGGCTGGGTAGTCTACAAGCACATCCTTATTCAGGTCCCTAGTCGTTGGATTATCGAGACAGGGCATCGATACTCCGGAGTAGACTAGTGTGTACGCTTCTCATCCCAGTTAGGGAGATGGTCTGTCCCACAGCCGTCAGTACATCGTACTGGAGATAGTATGCAGGTGCTCGTTAGGTTACGGGTACACCGGACATGACTCACAGGGAACTGTTGGTTGGTTTTATACCAGTCGTCGGTGAGCAGTTCCCAGGTGACATGAGTACAACATAGTCCGCAGACTTGACATTGCTACTTCGCCTCGAGTGTGTCCCACTGTTCTTAGATTGCTACCCTATCACGGCTCAAAGGAGTCGTGCAAACAGGTAGCAGTTGGGTGCAGTCCCGAGCACTTAGAGGCAGTGGCGGTTAGACAAGATTCGTCTCTCCCGGTATTGGGGGTTGATATCGCGCTGTGTCAGAGAGCCATTACGCAAAGTCCCTGACCAGGGCAAGCGAGATTTGCTGGTAGGTTCCAGTAGTTTCTCAGGGTGTAATGGGCTTCGCTCCGACATGACTTATACCGCTATTAGGGGACTGACGCTTGCCGCCCCCTAGGCCCGATATGCGATAGTCTTAGACGAACAGACCGGACTATACGGAGATTGTCACATCAGACTCGGTAGGAGTTCGGATGGGTTTCCTCATCGGCCTTCTTGTCGACATCTACCAGGGGACCGTTACGTACAGCTAGTGCCGCTTGCGGTCTGTGGTTAAACCCACTGCCAGCATAGTAGTCGAGTCTCTAGGGTCCCACGCAGAGAGTTTCCCTACTTCAGGCAAAACGATATAGAGGTCGTATGGTTTTACGACAAGGGTTCGGACGCATACGTGTGTTTACGCACGTACGACATTCGGACAGTTTTTACTAGTCGGCTTTGGTTTAAGCCAGTTACTAGTATCCGGTTATTGGATTTATACAGTCTAAAGTTTTTCCGTGTTTTCACGGATAGGAGGGGCGTTCTCGTAATTGTGCGAGAAGCTTCTAGAAGATGGTGACTAAGGAGGTTTAGGTGGCATATACAATGAATGAGATTAGTGAGTCATATGGATGATTCATCCATGTCATTAATGCTTCATAATTGCTTAATGACTCATGGATGTGAATCATCACAAGATATTTATCAAGCATGGTTGTAAATCATTTTCTTTTCTTTTCTTGATAAAATAAAATGCTTGATATATATTATGATAACTCATTTTTTCTCATTTCATTATTATGTTCATCTTCTCTCTCCTCAAGCTCTCCCTCTTCAAACCCTAATCCTCCCCTCTCATGTGTTGAGTACAATGATTAGTTAGACTACTTAATCCATAACCATACTCTATTTCATCTAGGTACTTTGATTAGCACTTAAAGATACCTAGTTGCCTCAAGTTTAGAGGCAAAGCTTGGAGTTTAGCTCTCGTGGTGGATCGTCTACTACTTGGAGAAGGCCGAGGAGGAGGTGGAGTTCGTAAAGACGAAGGACACGGTTCTTTAGGTATAATCCCTTTACATAGTAGTTGTTAACTTCTATGTTTGATGTTAGTTATCGTTTAGCTTCGATTCATGCGGTTAGTCGATGTTTAGCATAAAAACAAGATCGTTTTTCATATTTCCGCCTCCCTGCAAGTCGTGGGGTGTTGTACATCGACTTACAGTGGTATCAGAGCCTCTCTAAATAATAAATAACTCACTTGCAATATTGTATGAATTTCGAACGGAAAAAACCAAAACCGGAAAACCCCGATATCATGGTTTCTGTCGATTTTTAAATGAAGTCCAAAAATTTTTCAGGCAGGTTCAGAAAGCCCAAAATGATAGTATTAGAACACCCAAGAAAAATGGGCCCACGAATCGACTAAACCGCCGCGGAACCGCGGCAAATCCCCCCGATCCGCCGCGCTTCCGCCGCCGAGTTGCCGATCCACAAGCCCAATTTTCCTGTGCTGGTTCTCTATGATATTTGGTATTTTCTGGAATTTTTTATTTTTGCTCAGGTTTCAGATTTACAGAGAAGTATTAGAGCAAAATTAAATGTGTTTAATCGATCGAAATTATACGGTATTTGCTTGTTGGATTATATCTGTGTTTGTATAATGTGTTCGTAAACCTCCCCTAACTGCTGGTATGTCGGTTTGCAGGGGGTTGCACATTTCTGTAATGGATTTTATCTGTTTGTGTATATGAACTGTATTGGACTGTTATGATGTTTAGCCGGGGTTATGTGATGGGTTACTATTTAATTCATTTGATGTAAATGTAATTTGTTGTAATATTATTTTGCGGGGCACATCCAGGTTGCGGTTGTAGCCACCGTTGTATTATTTCATTTTACTGTTTTTGCTCCTAGGACAGACCCAAGGTGGGGTGCACAAACTGCCGGGTGGGTAGTTTGACGTACCCGTTGGGGTCTTGGATGGGGTAATGGCTATTCATCACAACTGTGTAATCCGTCTTTTGTTGCAGGCTCAAAACAAACACGGATTACTTGCAAATCCAATAAAGTTCATCTGTGATCTGGAATGCCTATTATTGCGTCTGACGAATGTACAATATCTATATATGATAGCTATTTAGACATCACTTATGTTTTACACCCGCGCTAGCCCAGCCCCCGCTCTGTCGTTAGTTAAGTAACCTAACGGGTGATGACGGGACCCCGTGGCGAATACGGATGGCATAAGAGGACGTTGTATTTTCGTTGTTTTCTGCAATGATAGGTTAATGATGGGACGCATTATTTATAATGCAAAGAAAATAAACCAAAAGTTTAATCGTTGGAACAATTTAAAAGAAACCACTCGGTTAATTTTAAAAACAGATAATTTTAAATGCGGAGCTTTAACCACTCCTTTTAAAAAGCTATCAGGTTCCTTCGATTATATCAAGTTCACTACGTTCACGGTTTCGCCAAAACCAGTCGTAGCCCTCCGTCATTTCTTATGGATGGTCAGTAGTATTCAAGCTATGTTTGTTGGCTTTCGTCAAGGCATAGTGTTTGGTAGCTGCTGGGGTATTCATTTGTTGCATAGATAGATGAGTTGGTTTGGGACAGTCGTATAACCTTGTTGGCTTTCGTCAAGGGTATATACGGGTGGGTTCAAATTAACAAGATAATGATGGGCAGAACTTGACATGTGTTTTATGATTTGTTGGCTTTCGTCAAGGTCATAAGAACATGGGGCAAAAATCTATATCGGGAATTTCTAAAGAAACTGAAATTTGCAAAGAGATGCATACCATTTGGAGTTTGATGAATGTTAGTAGGATTCCTTCAACATTATCATACGATGATATTTGGATCCCGATCCTACTGTGAGTATATGCTACTTATCAGGATATTCTTCACTTAACGATCAATGCTATAAACCAAGTAGGTGTCCAGAAAGGTATCAGCGGGGTTACTTCCCCAGAGAAAAGAGGTTCTTTAATTAAGGAACTTCGCGAAAGCGTTGGAAAACTTCCCTCGAAGTATCGACACTAGCCTGGCTGAACGGTTAAGCAAGAATTGTACAGTGAGAATAGTCCTGGCCAATTCTTCTTTTATGGTTTGAGAAAGGATTCGAGAAACAGTGGGAGCCATCCAGTTTAGATAAACTAAAAACCACTCTAAACTTGCAAGAGCATCATGCTAAAGTGTTTTCTTCTCTCTCTCTCTTATTGCAGCGACCTTGTGACTATGACTAGGTTACATCTAGATAACAAGTTGACTGAATCTAACTTATATGATCGGCAAAGGTCTGTCCAGATGACCATTGCCTATGACAAGCTGGACCACCCTATTACTACTTAAGATCCCGCCGTCCCAGGTCAAGTTTCCACCGTCGCGGATATGGATATCCGTCAGACAAAGGAAAAGAATAAAGCGAAAGCCAAGTGCCTCGTGTTGGCTTCAGTTGATGGTATAAACCAGAAGCAGCACGAGAAGATGGACTCAGTTTCCATCTTTCTCCATAACAAAGATTTATATGGAGAGCAATCTCATATCACAAGATATGAGGCCTCGAACGAATTAATTCAAGCGAGGTCGGCTGACGGGTCATCAGTAAGGGACGACGTCCTTACGATGACTAGCTATATTGATGAGCTCAAGGACCTGGAGACCACGTTGGGAAACAGGTCATATGCTGACTTATTTCCACAGTCCCTACCCTCTACTTATACCCTGAAAGAAACCAGGGAGACACAAGCTCTGCTTAATGGGGGACCTTCTTCTTCTACATCCAGGGCGAAAGCAAAGGATGAAAAGAAGAAGACCTCTACAAAGCCGATATACAGTGTCAGTAAAGTAGAAGGAAAGGAAAGAGCAAAAGTTTCGGGACTTGGTGTAGGCAAGGAGGGATGTTCCTATTGTTATGGGAACGGACATTGGCAGAAAGATTGCAAGGCTTTGGAAGCCAGTAGCCAGGATACGAAGCATGTTGTGGCTTCAGCCTCAAGTGTGTTTGTAATTGAGAACTGTTTGTCAATTAACTCTACTTCCTGGGTACTAGATACCGGAGCAGGATCTCATATCTGTAATTCGTTACATGCTTTGAGAAACCGTAAAGTTATAAGGATAGGTGATTTGTCTCTCAGAGTAGCAAACGGAATGAGCGTGGACGCTGAATCCGTGGGAGAATATCGCCTAGGTTTGACAAGTGGGCAGATATTGATTCTGCGTAACTGTCTGTATGTACCTAGTTTGACTTGTAATATCATATCTGTGTCCTCACTTTCAAGCGAGGGATATGACTTTACATTCGTAAGCGATGTAGTTCACATCCACCTAAATCAAGTTCTGATTGGGTCCGGTACATTAGATGACGGTATATACGTATTGAATCAAGCTCAGGTTTTCAATGTCCAGAACACACTTAAAAGAAAGTCTCCAGAAATGAATCAGGCTTTCTTATGGCATTGTAGACTAGGTCACATCAATGAAACACGATTAACGAAGTTACATAGAGAAGGATATTTGAATCCGTTTGAATATCAATCTTATGCCACTTGTGAATCTTGTCTCATGGGAAAGATGACAAAGACTCCGTTTACTGGACACGGAGTAAGAGCGAGCGAGCTCTTAGGACTCGTACACAGTGACGTGTGCGGTCCGATGTCTACACATGCGTGAGGTGGTTATTCCTACTTCATTACTTTTACAGATGATTTCTCTAGGTATGGACATATCTTCTTGATGAAGCATAAATCAGAGGCCTTTGAGAAATTCCAAGAATACAAGAATGAAGTGGAAAACCAAACAGGCAAAAGTATTAAGACACTGAGATCTGATCGAGGTGGTGAATACTTAAGTACCGAGTTCCTGGGTTACTTAAAAGAGAAAGGAATTCTCTCTTAGCTTACTCCTCCATACACACCACAACACAACGGTGTATCGAAAAGGAGGAATCGAACCCTATTAGATATGGTTCGTTCCATGATGAGTAAGGCTGAGTTACCGCGATCATTCTGGGGTTATGCGCTAGAATCAGCGGCATATCTTTTGAACAAGGTTCCAACCAAGACTGTGCCTACCACGCCATATCAGATGTGGAGTGGGAAGAAACCCTATCTTCAGTACCTGAAGACATGGGGATGTCCAGCTTTTGTAAAAAGGCAGCATCCGGACAAGCTCGAGGCATGCTCAGTAGAGTGTAAGTTTGTGGGATATCCAAAGAACTCCATGGGATATTGCTTCTACTACGCAGAGGAACAAAAGGTTTTTGTTTCTCGTCATGCCCGCTTCTTAGAAACTGAATTTTTAGAAAATAAGAAGAGTGGGAGCGCAGTAGAACTGGAAGAAATTCCAGAACCACAAGCTGTTACTAAAAGTTTGGTAGAACAAGAAGTTTCAGAAGAAAGGGACATACCAGCGCCTATCCGCAGAAGTAGTAGGCAGTCTCATCCGCCCAAGAGATACTACGGTTTTCTCATAGACGGGGATCGAGAAGATTGCGTCATTGATAATGACGACCCTACTAGCTTCCAACAAGCCATTCAGAGCGGCGACTCGGTAAAATGGCTGGATGCAATGCGGACCGAAATGGAGTCCATGTACACTAACAAAGTATGGACTTTGGATACTGCTCCAGATGGGGTAAAACTCGTAGGATGCAAGTGGATCTTCAGAAAGAAGATTAGTGTAGATGGACAGGTTGAAACCTATAAGGCTAGACTTGTTGCAAAGGGTTTTCGTCAAAAACCTGGTTTGGACTATGACGAAACCTTTTCTCCAGTGGCTATGCTGAAATCCATTCGGGTCCTTCTTGCTATTGCTGCCTTCCACGATTATAAGATCTGGCAGATGGATGTAAAGACGCCCTTTCTAAATGGAAATTTAGAAGAGAGCGTCTATATGGATCAGCCAGAGGGATTCATTCAGAGTGGAAGCAGCGGTAAAGTATGCAAGCTGCTTAAATCCATTTATGGACTAAAGCAGGCATTGCGGAGTTGGAACATCTGTTTTGATGATACTGTCAAAGAATTCGACTTTATCAAAAATCCAGATGAACCATGCATATACAGTAAGATTGTAGGGAGAGTTGTTGTATTCCTCGTCTTGTACGTGGATGACATTCTCCTAATAGGAAATGATATTCCTATGCTACAGTCAGTCGAAAGATTCTTGTCACAGAAATTCTCCATGAAGGACCTGGGTGATGCCACCTACATTCTGGGGATCCAGATCTATCGTGATAGATCAAAAAGGATGTTGGGACTTTCACAGTCCAGGTACATAGACACTATATTGAAAAAATTCAGTATGGAAGATTCTAAGCGCGGTAACCTACCGGCTTGTCACGGAATCACCCTCTCCAAAGAGATGTCTCCCAAGACTGATTTGGAAAGGGAACGCATGTCGATTATACCCTACGCTTCTGCGGTAGGCTCTATAATGTATGCGATGTTATGTACCAGACCAGATGTAGCATACGCATTGAGCGTTGTAAGCCGGTATCAGGCAAACCCAGGGGAAAATCACTGGATAGCAGTAAAGAACATTCTCAAGTACCTGAGGAGGACTAAGGAGATGTTCTTGGTTTACGGCGGAAAGGACCTCAAGATGGAGGCCTATGCTGATTCCGGCTTCCAGAGTGACAAGGATGACTCCAAGTCCATGTCGGGTTATGTCTTTACCCTCAATGGAGGGGCGGTCTGTTGGAAGAGTTCCAAGCAGGACACCGTTGCTGACTCAACGATGGAAGCGGAGTAAATAGCTGCTTGCGATGCCGCAAAAGAAGCTGTCTGGATGAAGAAGTTCCTCATAGAACTTCAGGTGGTTCCTACCAGTGTTGGTCCAATACCTCTGTATTGCGACAACAACGGCGCTATAGCTTTAGCGAAGGAACCTAGGTCCCATCAGAAGTCCAGACACATCTTAAGGCGGTATCACCTGATCAGGGAGATCGTAGATCGCCGGGAGATCGAGGTAAAGAGAGTAAATATAGAGGATAACATTGCTGATCCATTCACTAAGGCCCTACCTCAGATTCAGTTCGAGGGGCTACTCGAGATCATCGGTCTTCGATACGCCAGTACATGGCCCTAGTGCAAGTGGGAGATTGTTAGTGTTTATGCCCTAGAAGGCCATTACTGTATCATACTAGTTTGTATATTATTTAATGGAAGCTTGGGATATTCACATGTATATAACAGTCTTGCTAAACATGGTAGTATGCTACTTGGTTTTTCTATCTTAATATGTGAGTATACGTATTGATAGAGCTCTTAGGATCTTGCTTGACTACCAGCGTTGTGATGGCAGTCACACTAGTGAAGGCTGGGTAGTCTACAAGCACATCCTTATTCAGGTCCCTAGTCGTTGGATTATCGAGACAGGGCATCGATACTCCGGACTAGACTAGTGTGTACGCTTCTCATCCCAGTTGGGGAGATAGTCTATCCCACAGCCGTCAGTACGTCGTACTGGAGATAGTATGCAGGTGCTCGTTAGGTTACGGGTACACCGGATAGGACTCACAGGGAACTGTTAGTTGGTTTTATACCAGTCGTCAGTGAGCAGTTCCCAGGTGACATGAGTACAGCATAGTCCGCAAACTTGACACTGCTACTTCGCCTCGAGTGTGTCCCACTGTTCTTAGATTGCTACCCTACCACGGCTCAAAGGAGTCGTGCAAACAGGTAGCAGTTGGGTGCAGTCCCGAGCACTTAGAGGTAGTGGCGGTTAGACAAGATTCGTCTCTCCCGGTATTGGGGGTTGATATCACGCTGTGTCAGAGAGCCATTACGCAAAGTCCCTGGCCAGGGCAAGCGAGATTTGCTGGTAGGTTCCAGTAGTTTCTCATGGTGTAATGGGCTTTGCTCCGACACGACTTATACCGCTATTAGGGGACTGACGCTTGCCGCCCCCTAGGCCCGATATGCGATAGTCTTAGACGAACAGACCAGACTGTACGGAGATTGTCACATCAGACTCGGTAGGAGTTCGGATGGGTTTCCTCATCGGCCTTCTTGTCGACATCTACTTGGGGACCGTTACGTACAGCTAGTGCCGCTTGCGGTCTGTGGTTAAACCCACTGCCAGCATAGTAGTCGAGTCTCTAGAGTCCCACGCAGAGAGTTTCCCTACTTCAGGCGAAACGATATAGAGGTCGTATGGTTTTACGACAAGGGTTCGGACGCATACGTGTGTTTACGCACGTACGACTTTCGGACAGTTTTTACTAGTCGGCTTTGGTTTAAGCCAGTTACTAGTATCCGGTTATTGGATTTATACAGTCTAAAGTTTTTCCGTGTTTTCACGGATAGGAGGGGCGTTCTCGTAATTGTGCGAGAAGCTTCTAGAAGATGGTGACTAAGGAGGTTTAGGTGGCATATACAATGAATGAGATTAGTGAGTCATATGGATGATTCATCCATGTCATTAATGCTTCATAATTGCTTAATGACTCATGGATGTGAATCATCACAAGATATTTATCAAGCATGGTTGTAAATCATTTTCTTTTCTTTTCTTGATAAAATAAAATGCTTGATATATATTATGATAACTCATTTTTTTCTCATTTCATTATTATGTTCATCTTCTCTCTCCTCAAGCTCTCCCTCTTCAAACCCTAATCTTCCCCTCTCATGTGTTGAGTACAAGGATTAGTTAGACTACTTAATCCATAACCATACTCTATTTCATCTAGGTACTTTGATTAGCACTTAAAGATACCTAGTTGCCTCAAGTTTAGAGGCAAAGCTTGGAGTTTAGCTCTCGTGGTGGATCGTCTACTACTTGGAGAAGGCCGAGGAGGAGGTGGAGTTCGTAAAGACGAAGGACACGGTTCTTTAGGTATAATCCCTTTACATAGTAGTTGTTAACTTCTATGTTTGATGTTAGTTATCGTTTAGCTTCGATTCATGCGGTTAGTCGATGTTTAGCATAAAAACAAGATCGTTTTTCATATTTCCGCCTCCCCGCAAGTCGTGGGGTGTTATACATCGACTTACATCATGGTCACCCACCGAGGAATCGAAGCAAACCCGGAGAAAATCAGGGCCATCATCGACATGGCGACACCCAGGAGCAATGTTGATATCACGCGAATCATAGGAAGGGTAGCTGCTTTGAGTCGCTTCATGTCCAGATCCGGAGAAAAGTACCTGCTTTTCTTCAAAGCCTTAAGGAAGATCCCAAGGTTCGAATGGTCCGAGGACTGCCAAATCGCTTTCGAGCAGCTCAAAGAACACGTGGCGACCCCCCTCGCTTCTCACCCGACTAGTTGAGGGGGACGAGCCGTTACTATATCTAGTCGTCTCCGACCAGGCTGCTGGCTCCATACTCATCGGAGAATTCGAAGGAATACAAAGACCGGTCTACCATGTCAGCCACGTTTTCAAGGATGCAGAGACCAAAAACACGGCCATAGAAAAAATAGTCTTTGCACTCGTCGTCACCTCCAGGAAGATGCGGCACTATTTCCAAGCTCACACGATCATCGTTCTCACCGAACGACCCTTGGGGAATATCCTCGGTTTCCCTAAATCGTCGGGCCGCTTAGAGAAATGGAGATGGGAGTTGTCCCAATTCGACATAAAGTACCGACCAAGACAAGTTATCAAAGCACAGGCCCTAGCCAATTTCGTGGCCGAATGAACCATTCCCAATAAGGAAGGAGCGTTGGCGCGGGGACCTAACCCATGACCCTCAGTCGAGGAGACGTTCGGCCCGATTCTATACTGGGTACTCTATATGGACGGCTCCTTCATAGAGGAAGGGAGTAGGGCCGGGTTAATCATTCGTGGTCCGAATGAGGCAGAGATGGAATACTCTCTGAGACTTGTCTTTAAGGCGTCGAACAACACAGCAGAATACGAGGCATGTTGGATATAGTGCCCTTAACTCAATTATTGTAATCGCAGGCACGCGATTGTGATGATTGAGGGAGAACCTATACGGGTAGAACAGTCTTATTCAAAATGATAGTATGCTATCTGGTTTGTCTCTATCATCATGTATATGCATTATGTGGTATTACAGATCACTATTACATATTGATAGAGCACATAGGATTCTTGCTTGACTACCAGCATTATGATGGCGATCATATACGTGGGAGCTGGGTGGTCCATAAGCACACCCTTAAATGTTCCTAGTCGAGGGAGTATCGAGACTGGGCATCGATACTCTGAAGTAGACAAGTGTATACTTTTCGAGACCCCGACGAGGGGCAGTGGCCGGTCTCACGATCCATTGGTGTCAGTTAGTCACCTAAGATAGTACACAGGTGCTCATTGGGTTATGAGTTACACTGGACGGACTCATCGGGAACATGCTAGATGGTATTATACCTGTTGTCAGATAGCAGTTCTCAGGTGACATGAATACAACTTAGTATGTTGACCTGAGATCATCATTTGTCTCGTGTGAGTTCCCATTGTGCTTTGATTACTACCCTACCACGGCTCAAAGGAGTCGTGCAAACAGGTTTTAGTTGTGTACAGTCCCGACCATATGGAGGCAGTGAGCGGATCGTCAGGGATTCGTCTATCTTGGTATTGGGGGTTGATATCGCGCTGTGCACGGGTGGCCATCACCAGAAATCCTTGGCCAAGGTGGACGATAATTACTGATTTGGATCAGTAGTTTCTCAGTGGATGATAGGCTTCACATCGACACGAAATATCGCGTTATTATGGGTCTGACTTTATCCACCCCCTAGACCCAATATGCGATACTCTTAGACGAACAGACCGGACTGTATGGAGATTGTCACTGACAGGCTCAGTAGGGGTTAGGATGAGTTTGCTTGTCGGCCTTCCTTTCACTCAATACCTGGATAGCCGTTACGTACAGCTAGTGCCGCTGACGTGCTTGTGGTTAAATCCACTGCCACCGTATTGAAGAGTCTTTAGAGTCCCACACAGAGGGTTTCCCTGGTTCAGGCGAAATGATATAGTAGCCGTATTTTGATACGTGCAGGGTTCTGATCGAATGATTATACTACTTACCCGGACTTTTGATCGGACGGTTGATAATACTAGCCAGCTCGGGTTTGAGCCGGATTATTAAACCGGGTATTGATTTAATAATTTACGTATATGTATTTCGATATATATCTTCTAGTATTATGTTCTCTGTGTTATTTATCTCTTTGGGTATTCGTAATTTGGTACGAATACGGGTATGTATATACTGTTGAGTGTATTCCGTATTTATACGGAAAACATTCTAGAAGGTGGACACCTCATTTTGGATTATCCATTTATTAATTTAAATGGAAATGAGGTGTGAAGGAGATGAAGAGAGAATGGTGAGATCCATGCTTGAATAATGTTGACAAATGAATTGTTAATTCATTTGTGCAAACTATTCAAGTATGGTTGCAATATGTTTATTGAAAAAATGGTTTTACAAAACCTTGCTTCATATTTTCTCTCACTTGATGGATGATCATTTTGAGAGAAAACATTCTCACTATTTTGGTTAGCTCTCTCTTCACTACCTTTCTTGAGCTCCTCCTCCCCTTCTTGAACCTCCTCTCTACAATCTCACGTGTTGAGGATTAAGAGAGGATGTGAGATAAATACACACTTAGAACCATTCACTACATCCTAGAGACTTTAGATTAGCAATCTATAGTCTCTAGTTACTCCACTAGATTCTTTGTATGGAGCTAGAGCCATGAGCTACGTCCCTCGGGTAGATCATCTTCGACGAAGGAAGATCGGCAATCAAGCTCGATCTAGGAGATCTCTAGGATCTAAGGAAGATAGTAGAAGATCGAAGGACACGAATCATTAGGTATAATGCTTCTATCACAGTAGATAAGCTCTTTGTAGGTAGTTAGTTTATGTTTATGGTTCGATTCTAGGACGGGTCTTTTAGCGCCAAAAATTTTAAACACCATTTTTGTTCCGCATCGGCCACGGTAGATGGCCAGGGCGCTAGCAAACCCCAACAAGGCCTTATTAGCCGGGCTACAAATCACCTCCGGGTTGGGGCTAAAGACAATCAGGATCCGCAGCGACTTCACGCTAGTCGTCGGTCAAGTGACCAGACGATTCGAAGCCCGGAAACCCCTAATGATGAAATACCTAGCAGAGATAAAAAGACTTCGGAGAAACTTCGAAGAGTTCCAAGTAGAACAGATTCCCAGGAGCATGAACGCCGAGACCAATGCTGTAGGGTGTTTTTCATCACCCCATTGAGATAGTAATACGCGTCGCTTCTCAGGCGTATTACAGATTCCCCCTCCCTAGGATAGGCATGGGTTTATTGATTATGGGGATCCGAATCTCCGGCAACCGCGGACTAAGATGCCGTTAATTACCTCTCGCGTTTGGAGCGAAGGAACCTCCAATTGACAGGTCAAACTGGTCATGCGAACTCATATTTTTCTAACGGGGGAGGGTTTTTTTAGTGTGGAGTGTGTATAAAAAAGGATGAAGGGCGTCATAAGGACGCGTGGGCGCTGGGCGCCAGCGCCTCACGTGCTTGGCATGTGGGTGCTGGGCGCTATAGCCTCACTTGTTTAGCGCGTGGGCGCTGAGCGCGGGCACCTCACGTTCCCGGCACCGGACGCCGGGCTTCGGGCGCCGGCAGAAAAAGGGACTTAGTCCCTGCACTGGGAGTTGTGCTCCCGATTGACTTTTGGAGTTAAACTCCTAAAAAAAAGGACAAAGGGGCTTAGCCCCTGCACTGGGAGTTGTACTCCCAATTGACTTTTGGAGTTAAACTCCTAAAAAAGATATTTCTATTTTATTATTATTATTATTTCTTTTTATGTGGAGTTAAACTCACAAGAGATTTTCGGAGATGATGAAAAGAGACCCTTTTCTTCTCCATTAAGCCCTAAATCTTCTCTTGAGCCTTGGATCTTCCCAAAGTGAGATTTTTGGAGATGGATTTCTTTCTTCTTCCTCTCTGTTGGCTGGATCTTGGGGAAAAAGGGGGTGAGACTTAAAAATCTCTCATTTCAGGGATTTGATCGAAGGTCCGAGCTCCTTTCCAAGGGTTTTATGGTGAAAAACGTTTTCGTTTTGGAAAAAATAGATTTAAACTCTTGATTTAAATCAAAAAAAAGGAAGAAGGTTTAGAACCTTGAGGAAGGACAAGGAGATACAGAACCCTAATTTTTGAGAGAGTGAAAAAATTTGTCTTTGATTTTTTCAACATGTTGCCTTTATAGGCTACACACTTTACATATAGCCCCTTGGGCTTTGCCAAATGGCACTTGTGCCACCCCATTCCTTATGCACTTATTTCTTTTTGCACATAAGCCATGGGGTTTACAAAATTTTGGCTTTCTGCCCATTTTACATACATTTATTTCTTAAAATTACATTTAGACTAATTTATTGCCTCCTTTTTGGCATGGAGCCGGCCCTTCCATGCTTGGTCTTGACTTGGGCTCGGGCCCACTTTGCTTGGGCATGGGCCCACTTTGCTTGGGCACGAGCCCACTTGACTTGGGCTTGACCTTGGTTTTGACTTGGTCGATCGGGGTGAAACTTTTGACCCCAACAAAGTGCCCACCATCAATACATGCACACCACATATATGGGTTGTGTGCATGAAATTGAAGGATCTTCTTTCGTGTGGAGGTTGACTTCATTTGGTTCCCGTTTTGATAACGTGGAGGTCGATGCAGCCGTTTTCACGACGTGGACAGTCGGTGCTGCCATTTTTGCGACTTGGACAGTCGGTGCTGCCATTTTTGGGACGTAGACGGTCGGTGCTGCCATTTTTGCGACTTAGACGGTCGTGCTGCCCTTTTTGCGACGTGGACAGTCGGTGCTGCCCTTTTTGCGACACGGACGGTCGGTGCTGCCCTTTTAGCGACTAGGACGGTCGGTGCTTGATTTTCCTTGCTCAGCTTCTTGCGGTGTCAGATTTGAAGTTGACTTGCTCCGCTTCTTGCGGTGTCGGGATTTGATTTGACTTGCTCCACTTTCTGCGGTGTCTGGATTGAAATTGACTTGCTCCGTTTTTTGCAGTGTCAAGATTGATTTGTTTCCAAGGTGGAGCTTGATTCCACCGATGAGGTGATTGGTTGACTTGTTTGATCTGATTTGTTTTGGGAGTTCCCTACCCGTCCACCGAGACTTTTGAGCTTAGAAGTACTGTCGGGTAGGATGTTGATTTAATCTGTTTGATTTCTGCCTTATTTGGCTGGACTTTTGAATTTTAGAGGAATTTAGAATTTGGATTTTGTTTAGCATCTGTATTGCTGCACTGGAATAATGCCAGGAGCAACTCATCATTTGCCCTGCCCGTTGGGGAACGATGGCTCAAGAGAAAAGTTTAGATCCCTATCACCTAAGGCATTTCAATTTTATGATCCGTGAGGGTCTCATGAAAGCATTTTCTCCCTACGAGTCGAGAGGATCTCATAGGTGCATTTTCTTCTTAGGAGTCGTGAGGACCCCCAAGTATGTTTTTCCCTTATGAGTCGTAAGGATCCCACAATGGTATTTTCTTACGAATCGAGAGGATGTCATAAGCTCTGTTCTCCTCATGTATCGTGAGGAAACATGAATGGATCTTCCTAAGTGGAACATAATTCCGATGGCAGAAACCGGCCGCGGGGCCGGTGATTTCCGTGGGACATGGGTGCGATTTAGCTTGTTTATGCCCGTGAATTATATACGGTAGTCCAGTTGAGAACTGGCCGTAGGGCTAAGAGAATTTAGGGGATTTGGATTTTGGTTAGCGTCTGCATCGCTGCACCGGAATATGGTACCAGGAGTGACTCATCATTCGCCGTTTGGGAATCTTGGGGTTTGAGTTTTGGTTGGCGTCTGCATTGCTGCACTGGAATATGGTACCAGGAGCGACTCATCATTCGCCATTTGGGAATTTGGGGTTTGAGTTTTGGGTCGGCATCAGCACCGCTAACACTGAAGCGTATTGTCAGGAGCGACTCATCATTTGTCGTTGCCCATTGGGGAACGATGGCGTAGGAGACAGGTTTAAATCCATATCACCTAATACTTTTCAATTTTATGAGTCGTGAAGGTCTCATAAAAGTATTTTCTCCCCACAAGTCGAGAGGATTTTGCAGGTGTATTTTCTCCCTAAGAATCGTGGGGATTCCTAAGTGTGTTGCTCTTTTGTGAGTCGTAAGGATCTCACATGGGGATTTTCTCCTCACAAGGTCGAGAGGACTTTGCAAGTGTATTTCATCTCTTTTCATGAGTTTGCGCCCCTTCGGGTTTTCATAAACTCGCCGGCAGTCCTGCTATTTTTTTACTCACGGAGCCCTTATGGGTTTTCATCCGTGCCTGTTTTGCTTGTGGACATACTCTTTTATTTAAATCGCCGGTAGGACTTTAGATGTAGTCTCGCCGGTAAGACTTGGGAGAGATAGGGGTCATTTATGCCCGTGGATTGTATACGGTTTTACATGATATATGATCCAGACCGTAGGGTCGGTGTGCTCAATTCACCTGCAACTTAGAGCATTCACGCATAGTATTTCTTGAGATATCGGCCATTGATGGGTGGCATGGGCTTTTCTCCCTCGGCATTTATCAGCTGGTAGGATCCTCCATCAAACACTTTCTCGATGACGTATAGTCCTTCCCAGTTTGGCTCGAATTTTTCCTTGGCATGTCGATTGGGGATGATCGGTCTTTTGAGGACCAACACCAATTCGCCTTTTCTTGAAAGCACGGAGACAGGTCATCTTGATATAGGCCCGTGACATTTGGGCTCGGTACAGCTCTAGATTTTGATGTACTGCAAGCCTCTTTTCTTCGAGGGCATCGAGCTCTTTGAGCCGAAGGAGGGCATTTTCCTCCTCCGTCAAACCATGCTGGACAGCCATTCTGAGGCTTGGAACTTTGACTTCGAGCGGGAGGATTGCTTCTGTAAGTCTATGCCACGCACCCTACGGGATCGCGGGGAGGCAGAATTTTCAAAAAACTATTTTCAAAAGCATTATGACATAGACTGTACGCCAAGATCATTGCTAAACCTTTACTAACAATAAGAACAAGAGATCTAACTACATGTACAGAAGTTATACCTCACGTTCATGTCCTTCGGGTCTTCCTTCCTCGCTGTCCTCCACCTCGTCGCCGACTCTATGGATGTTATCGGATCGCCGCCTCCTCGTCGGCCTTCTCAAATCGAAGATGATCCACCCGAGAGAATGTGCATCAAGCTCCTACCTCAACCGAAGCTACTAGGGCATCATGTTCGCTACACAAGATGTCGTAGACGATATAGAGTATGAAGATGGATTGGGATGTCTCTTTTCATCCTGGGTTACTCAACACATGTTTGTTCTAGGGTATGAGGAAGAAGATGATAGGTTTTGGAAAAGCTAGCGAAGTAAAGCATGAAATGGAGTTGTGTTCTCTTTTGTTGAAAACTGAACCATATCAATTATCTCACTAATAAATCACTAATGAATAATTAAAATAGGTTCAAGTTACAACAAATGAGTCATTGCCTTAAAACCCAACAAGTGTCTTATGAAGCCATGCTCATTTTCATGCAATATCCACCTCATTTCCTCCATGTCATATTTAATTTATCATTTAATCTAAAATGAAAAATACAAATATGACATATCATCTTCTAGAAGCATCTTTGAATAAATTACAAAAACGCCCATCGTCCGTATATACATACCCGTATCCGTATTCCGAAAAATACGAATACAAAAGAAACGAAAAAGTATCCATCAATACAATACTAGGATCCGGTTTAAACCAAACCCCACTAGTATTGTCTGTCCGTATCATCAGCCATATACAAGTACACGTATGTGACCGAACCCTGTCGTAAAACTATACGGCTTCTACATCTTTTGCCCGATGCAGAGAAACCCTTTGTGTGTGACTTTAAAGACTCGACACTACGCTGGCAGTGGGTTTAACCACAGGCCGCAAGCGGCACTAGCTATACGTAACGGCCCCCAGGTATATGTCGATGAGAAGGCCGATGAGAATAACTCATCCAAACTCCAACTGAGCCTTTCTGTAACAATCTCCGTACAGTCCGGTCTGTTCGTCTAAGAGTATCGCATATCGGTCCTAGGGGCGGCAAGCATCAGACCCTTAATAGTGCAATAAATCATGTCGGAGCGTAGCCCATTACACCCCGAGAAACTACTGGAGTACCTGCCAGTAAATCTCACTTGCCCTGACCAGGGACTTTGTGTAATAGCTCTCCAAACACAGCGTGATATCAACCCCCAATACCGGGAGAGACGAATCATATCTAACCGCTACTGCCTCCAAGTGCTTCAGGACTGCACCCAACTATTACTTGTTTGCACAACTCCTTTAAGCGTGGTAGGGTAATAATCAAAGTACAGTGGGAACACACTCGAGGCGAAGAAGCAGTGTCAAGTCGACGGACTAAGCTGTACTCATGTCACCTGGGAATTGCTACCTGACGATAGGTATAATACCAACCAACAGTTCCCGATGAGTCATGTCCGGTGTACTCATAACCTAAGGAGCAGCTGCATACTATCTCCAGTACGATGTACTAATGGCTGTAAGACATACCATCTCCCCTGCTGGGATGAGAAGCGTATACACTAGTCTACTCTAGAGTATCGATGCCATGTCTCTATAATCCTACGACTAGGGACCTGTATAAGGATGTGCTTATAGACTACCCAGCCCCCACCAGTGTGACTGCCATCACAACGCTGGTAATCAAGCAAAAGATCCTAAGGACTCTACTAATATGTATAAGCGATATGCTAAAAGAAACACATGCACATATTGAGGTAGAAACAAACCTGGTAGCATACTACCATTTTGAGCAAGACAGTTAATACAACTGTGAATATCCCAAGCTTCCATTAAGTAATATACAAATCAGTATGATACAATAATGTCCTCTAGGGAATATACACTAACAATCTCCCACTTGCACTAAGGCCATGTATTGGCATATCGCAAACCTATCATCTTGATTAGCCTCTCGAACTATGTCTGAGGGATGGCCTTCGTGAGTGGATCTGCAATGTTGTTCTCCGTATCTACTCTCCGCACCTCGATCTCCTGGCGATCATCGATCTCCTGGCGATCAACGATCTCCCTGATCAGGTGGTAGCGCTTCAAAATATGTCTGGACTTTTGATGGGACCTGGGTTCCTTCGCCAAATCTATAGCGTTGTTGTTGTCACAATACAGAGGTATTGGATTTACAATGGACGGAACCACCTGAAGTTCTGTTAGGAACTTCTTCACCCAAACAGCTTCTTTTGCGGCATCACTAGCAGCGATATACTCCGCTTCCATTGTCTAGTCTGCAACGGTATCCTACTTGGAGCTCTTCCAACATACCGCCCCTCCATTGAGGGTAAAGAAATAACCTAACATGGACTTGGAGTCATCCTTGTCACTCTGGAAGCTGGAGTCAGCAAAGGCCTCGATCTGGAGGTCTTTTCCGCCATACACCAAGAATATCTCCTTAGTCCTTCTTAGGTACTTAAGAATGTTCTTTACTGCTATCCAGTGCTTCTCCGCTGGGTTTGACTGATACTGGCTTACCACGCTTAATGTGTAAGCAACATCTGGTCTGGTACACAACATCGCATACATTATAGAGCCTACCGCAGAAGCGTAGGGTATAGATGTCATGTGAGCCCTTTCCAAATCAGTCTTGGAAGATATCTCTTTAGAGAGGGTGATTCCGTGACAAGCCGGTAGATTACCGCGCTTAGAATCTTCCATACTAAATTGTTTTAGTATGGTGTCGATGTACCTGGACTGTGAAAGTCCCAACATCCTCTTGGATCTATCACGATAGATCCGGATCCCCAGAATGTAGGAGGCATCACCCAGGTCTTTCATGGAGAACTTTTGTGCAAGAATCCCTTGACTGATTGTAGCATAGGAATGTCATTTCCTATCAAGAGAATGTCATCCACGTACAAGATGAGGAATACCACAGTTCTCTCTACAATTTTACTATATATACATGGTTCATCTGGATTATTGATAAAGTCGAATTCTTTGACCGTCTCATCAAAACAGATGTTCCAAATCCGCGATGCCTGCTTTAGTCCATAAATAGACTTAAACAACTTGCACACTTTCTTGCTGCTCCCACTCTGAATGAAACCCTCTGGCTTATCCATATAGACGCACTCTTCCAAATATCCATTTAGGAAAACTGTCTTTACGTCCATCTGCCAGATCTCATAATCGTGGAAGGCAGCAATGGCAAGAAGGATCCGAATGGATTTGAGCATAGCCACTGGAGAAAAGGTTTCATCATAGTCCAAACCAGATCTTTGACGAAAACCTTTTGCAACAAGTCTAGCCTTATAGGTTTCAACCTGTCCATCTGCACCAATCTTCTTTTTGAAGATCCATTTGCAGCCTACAGGTTTTACCCCTTCTGGAGCAAAGTCCAAAGTCCATACTTTGTTAGTGTACATGGACTCCATCTCGGCCCGCATTGCATCTAGCCATTTTACCGAGTCGCCGCTCTGAATGGCTTGCTGGAAGCTAGTTGGCTCATCATTGTCAATGATGCAATCCTCTCTATTCCCATCTACGAGAAAACCGTAGTATCTCTCAGGTGGATGAAACTGCCTACTACTCCCGCAGAGTGGTGCGGGGATGTCCGGTTCTTCTGAAACTTCTCGTTCCACTATGCTTTCAGTAATAGCTTGTGTTCTCGAATTTCTTCTAGTTCTATTGCGCTCCCACTTATCTGATTTTCTAAAAATTCAGTTTCCAAGAAGTGGGGATGCTGAGAAACAAAAACCTTTTGTTCCTCTACGTAATAGAAAAGATACCTCCTGGAGTTCTTTGGGTATCCCACAAACTTACACAGTACTAAGCGTGCCTCGAGCTTGTCTGTATACTGCTTTTTTACAAAAGCTGGACATCCCATGTCTTAAGGTACTTAAGACAGGGTTTCTTCCCACTCCACATCTCATATGGTGTGGTAGGCACTGACTTAGTAGGAACTTTGTTCAAAAAATATGCAGCTGATTCTAGTGCATAACCCCAGAAGGATCGCGGTAACTCAGCCTTACTCATCATGGAACGAACTATATCTAATAGAGTTATGTTCTGCCTTTCCGATACACCATTGTGTTGAGGTGTGTATGGAGAAGTAAGCTAAGAGAGAATACCATTCTCTTTTAGGTAATCCAGGAACTCGGCACTCGAGTATTCACCACCTCGATCAGATCTCAGTGTCTTAATACTTTTGCCTGTTTGTTTTTCCACTTCATTCGTATATTCCTGGAATTTCTCAAAGGCCTCGGATTTATGTTTCATCAAGAAAACATGTCCATACCTAGAGAAATCATCCGTAAAAGTACTGAAATAGGAATAACCACTTCATGCAAGTGTAGACATTAGACCACACACGTCGCTGTGTATGAGTCCTAAGATCTCGCTCGCTCTTACTCTGTGTCCAGTGAACGGGGTCTTTGTCATCTTTCCCATGAGACATGATTGACAAGTAGCATAAGACCGATATTCGAACGGATCAAAATATCCCTCTCTATGTAACTTCATCAACCTTGTTTCATTGATGTGACCCAGTCTACAATGCCATAAGAAAGCTTTATTAACTTCTGGAGACTTTCTTTTAAGTGTGTGCTTGACGTTGAAAACCTGAGCTTAATTTAATACGTATATACTATTATCTAGTGTACCTGACCCAATCAAACTTTGATTTAGGTGGATGTGTACCACATCGCTTACAAATGTAAAATCATATCCTTCCTTAGAAAGTAAGGATACAGATATGATATTACAAGCCATACTAGGTATACACAAACAGTTACGTAAGATCAATATCTGCCCACTTGTCAATCCTAGGTGATACTTCCCTACGGATACGCCGTCGACGCTCATTCCGTTAGCAACCCTGAGAGTCATATCACATGCCCTGATAACTCTACGGTTTCTCAAAACCTGTAATGAATTACAGACATGAGATCCTTATCTGGTATCTAGTACCCAGGAAGTAGAGTTAATTGACATGCAGTTTTCAATTATAAACACACCCGAAGTCGAAGCCACAACGTGCTTCGGATCCTTGATTCTGGTTTTCCAAGCCCTGCATCCCTTCTGCCAATGCCCTTTCCCGTGACAATAGGAACAACCCTCCTTTCCTACTGTTAGCCCCGAAACTTTTGCCCTTCCCTTTCTTTCTACTTTACTAACACCGCCTATCAGCTTTTCGGAGGTTTTCTTCTTCTTACCCTTGGCTATCGCCTCGGATCCAGAAAAAGAAGATCCTCTAATAAGCAGAACGGGTGTTTCCCTGGTTTCCTTCAGGGTGCCCTTTTCTGGAAGTATAACTTTCTTCCTCTGGGCGTAAGTAGAAGGTTGGGACTGTAGAATCAAGTCATCACTCGACTTGTTCTCTAACGTGGTCTTCAGGTCCGTGAGCCGTTTAACACAACTAATCATTGTAGGGACGTGGTCCCCTACAGATGATCCGACAGCCAACCTCGCTTGAAGAAATTCCTTCGAGGTCTCATATCTTGCGATACGAGATTGCTCTCCATATAAAATTTTGTTATGGAGGATGATAGAAGCAAAGTCTATCTTCTCGTGTTCCCTATGGTTTTCACCATCTACTGAGGCCAACAAGAGGCACTTGGGATTCGCACAGTCTTTTCCCCTTGTCTTGTTAGTTATATATATGCCCCAGAGGCCATTGTTATACATATGATGTATATTATAGTGGATGCTTGGATGTACATAGAGAGGACTTTCTTGCTCGACATGATAGTATGCTATTTGGTTTTACTTTATCTTAACATGTTGACTTGTATTAGTTTACTGTCTTGCTCTCACATGTTGATAAAGCCCTTAGGATATGCACTCGACTACTAGGACTATGATGCAGATCATACTAGTGGGGCCAGGGTAGTCAAAGAGTACATCCTATAACTGTTCCTAGTCGAGGGTGTATCGAGACAGGGCATCGATACACCAGAGTAGACTAGCGTATACGCATCTTGATTCATATGATGGGCGATGGATGATCCCATATCCATCGGTGTTTGACATCAAAGATGGTGTACGGGTGCTCAGTGGAGACTGGGTATACTGAACGGACTCGCCAAGAACTCCTAGATGTTATTATACCTATCGTCAGATAGCAGTTCTCCGGTGACACTGGTACAGGTTAGTCTGTAGACCCGAGATCGTCATAGAGTCTTGTGTGATTCCCACTGTGCTTTAATTTCCACCTTACCATGATCAAGAGGGCATGCAAAAGGTGGCTTTTGGGTACAGTCCCGAATCACATGGAGGCAATGAGCGATAAGAGGGGTTTCGTCTCTCCCGGTATAGGGAGTTGATGTTGTGCTGTGTTCGATTGGCTATAACTGGAAGTCCCTGGCCAGGGCTGATATGGAGTGCTACTGGTAAGAGTTATCAGTAGTTTCTCGACCTGTTATGAGCCTCACATCGACACGACTTATCGGTTACTGGGGTCTGACGTTTACCACCCCTAGACTGGATATGCAACATATCAGACGAAGAGACCGGACTGTACGGTAGTGTTACTGATTGGATTCACAGGAGAATGTACAGGCTTTCTTGTTGATCTTCTGATCACTCAATACCCGGGTGGCTGTTACATTTAGCTGACCGCTTGAAGCTTGTGGGTGTTTGATATGATCATCACCTACTGCCGGCGTATTGACGATTCTTTAGAGTCCTACATAGAGGTTTTCTGGCTCAGGCAAAACGGAGTAGGAGCACATATGTGATATGTTCGGGACCGAGAATAATACGATATGAGATATCGCATTCTATTCTCGCGATATGTGATATCGGCCGGGTATATGTGATATAGCCGGGTCATCGGATCAAGTGTTGATTCGATTAAAAGATAAATGTTATATTAGTCGGTTATATGTATTATAGCCGGGTTATCGGATCAAGTGTTGATTCGATAATTTAATGTATAATTATATATGTGATATATTGCATTACGTTAACTAATATAAGCTCCCTTTAATGATTCATTTTCTCACGGGATAATACATTGATATATATGTGATATATGTTAATTGTATTATTTTCTTTTGTTATAAAATATATTGTATATGTGATATATAATATTGTAACATGTTAGGGTTACAAATGCAACATGCTTTGTTGAGTTTAAACATGGTTAGGGTTAGGATTAGGGTTAGCTTTTGGGTTAGCTTTTCATGAAGCTTCATAAAGCTTTCCTTTTGTCTTTAGCTTTGATATTTTGTATAGATATTTGTTAACCCAATCCAAACCGTTAACTCTAGTTTATTCTCTACATGAGTTAATTCCTTCATGCTTAACTCATGGTTGAATAAGTAACCATAACAATAATTCATTATTCATCACAAAAGGATTAGCATCTTCTTCTTCTTCATTCTCTTGAAAAAAAACCTTCACTAACTTTTCATTTGTGATGAATAAGTGTGAGAAATTGAAAACAAAAGAGAGAGAAATTCCTACTTCATCATCCTCGTCTATTCTAGCCATTTAGATTAGGGTGTTCACTTCTCTAATAAGTTGTTTAGTGAAGTGTAAGCTTGGGGTAGAGATTCTTCAAGGTAGATCATCTTAGATCATGAAGACTTCTAGCAAGATGCATCATTCATCTCTTGGAGCCTCACGAGAGTCGGAGTTCTTGATGATCGCAGCGAAGGGGCCTCAACACGGAGCTTATAAAGCGAAGGAACGGACTACAAAGGTTGTAATCCCTATCTCCTTTATTTATTTGTATGTGATACAAACTTGTTACCCTAGAAATTCTAGCATAATTCTTTGTTTGCTTGCTTTGCACCTCTCTAATTTCTAAAATGGCATGGGTGATGCTACCAAATCCTAGACTAGGTGCAAGGGAAGCCCAACAGTGGTATCAGAGCCAAACTAGAATTCTAGATACGATGTTATAACATTTACAAAAACGAAATCCACTCCGAAATACGATATTAAGCTAACCCCATTTTGCTCTCTGTAAATTTTCAAAAAATTCCTTTAAAATTTTTTCAAACAAGTGCAGAATGATCTATGGACCAAAATATGAACATGGGTGAAATATGGGGGTTGAGGCTCGGTTTTAACCGACCACCAAAGGGGAAAATCCGGCTAGGCCGGCCCCAGGTCTTCATCTGGCCTCCATATTCCATCTGTGCTCTTTTGGATTCATTTTGGGTTTCCTAGTATTGTTTATTTAGCCCAATTTTCATGTGATGATTGGTTTGACCTGGGGCTAATTCGTAGTGCTTCGTAGTCGTATATTTTAACACTGTATTGGTAACCTTGACTATTTTTAGCAGTTCGATCGAACTTCGCACACCACATTTTGTACCCCGCAGAAATTTCCAAGTGTTGTATTTTTCCGAAGTTGATTGTGCTCGTAAAATCGTGCAAGTACCCCTATGGACCCCCTAGAAGACTATAATAACCTTAACTCGATTCTATGCCCATGGAACGGCGATCGAACCTTCGGGTTTGCCGTAATTCCGAGGTGTCATAGGTGAGGCGTTGGTTAACTCCTTCTACGGCTGGTCTATGGACACTGTGGCACGGTTTTTGAGTGTTTTAACTTTGCTCAAGTGTTGAGCTCACGGGGGTAATTTGTGAGTGTATGTTGATTCGATCGAAACGTTAAACATCATCATGATATTCTGTGATTGTGATACAATATGTGGAATTCATATAGTTAGGCATGAAATCCGTAATATATGATATTTCGGGTTTACGATGTCTAAGTCGATTGTGGATTCCAAATGTTGTAGTTTACACTTTCTTTTCTGCGACCGTAAGTGTAGTATGTGTGGTATTGCCAGCTTTGCTGCTATACATCAACGACAATCGGGATACGCATACTTGCTTACGTTGATGATATGAGATATTATGTGTTGCTGTGATATGTTATATTGGATCGTCGTATTCTGAATAGCCGGGGTTTTATGTGAGATGAGGGTTTTTATTTTCATTCATATAAAATTCATTGTATGTAATATTCTTTTATTGGGGCATTTCCGGGTTGAGGTTGATGTCACCATTGTATATTATTTACTTTTCCGCATTAGGATAGACCCAAGGAGGGGAGCACAAGTAACCGGGTTCTAGGGTCCAGTGGGAGGCCATCTTGAGGAGTCGGGACCGGGTCTCCTAACCCCAGAATTAGCAGAGTTACTTTCCGCTCTCGTAGGGGTCTAGGGATGTGGGTTTGGCTATTCATCGCGACCGTGGAATCCGTGCTTTATACAGGCTCGATATAAAACACGGATCTCCTAGTATATCCAATATTTCATATGTTTCTTTTGCTGCTGATATACTGTGATGTGATCATATTATATGCGTGAGACGAATGCTTTATTATTGTATATATGATATATAATAAACGTTGCTTATGTTTTACACCCGCGCTAGTCCCGTCCCGGTATGCCGTTAGTTAAGTAATCTGACGGTGCATAACGGAATATTGTGGCGAATGCGGATGGCATAAGTGTACGTTGTATTTTTGTTTCTTCTGTGATGCTTAGGAAGCATAAATGATGGGATTTATTAATGAGATTAATAAAAGAAAAGAAACCTAAAAGATGTTGTAGAATCAAATTTTCAAAAAAGGTAGCTACAGTTATTTTGCTTTGCATAGTGTTATATGTGATATACCCTACACCTTATTCGATGAGGAAAGAGCTGAGATCCCTTCACCGGGAGTGACCTCTTTAGAAAAACTGGCAGATGCTACAAACTCATGGTTTAGTTTTTGATTGCTTCTATAGTTCTTGCTTTGCACCGCGGTATTTGTGAAATATCCTGCACCTTATTCGATAAGGAAAGAGCCGAGATCCCTTAACCGGGAGTGACCTCTTTAGCGAAACTAGAAAAGCCTAAAAAACACTCCTTTTCAAAATCACTTGTTTCTACAACGATATCAAGTTCAATACGCAAAAGGTTTTCAGAAAAACCCGTCGTAGCCCTCCGTCATTTCAGATAAGTCCTACTTAGTATTCGTGCTACGTTTGTTGACCTCTGTCAAGGCGTAGTGTGCGGTAGCTAACTAGTATTTATCTGTTTATGCATATGAGGCAGATTGGATTAGGGTAGTCGTACGGCCTTGTTGACCTCCGTCAAGGGTCGTGCGGGTGGGTTTGATTCAATCAAGAAATGACGGGTTGAACTTGACTAGCACCCTATGATTTGTTGACCTCCGTCAAGGTCATGGGATGCTTGGGGCATAATATTATCGGGAATTTCAAGTGTTGAAATTTGCAATGAGATTGCATACCTTATATGAGATAGGTGGATCCTGATACCCACTGCGAGTAAAAGTTACTCCTGGGAGAATTTTACACAGGACAATTATCCGATCAAGTAGGTGTCTAGAAAGGTGTTAACGAGGTTATGCTTCTGAGAAAACGAGATTTATTTTAATTAGGTCCGTGCGAAAGCACGGGGAACCTCCCTCAAAGTACCAACACTAGCCTGGCCGAAAAATTGGCAAACTTGTAAAGTGTAATTAATCCCGGCTACTCTTACCTTTTAGGCTTTTAAGGAAGATTTGATAAAAAGCAGTGGGAGCCATCCTGATTAGATAATATAATAACCAATCTAATCTTGCAAGAGCATACGCTAAAGTGTTTTCTTCTCTCTCTCTCTCTCTTTCCAGATAGCGACCATATCAGGCCTTAATCAAGATAATAATTTGGATGTATTGACTGAACCCACTTATTATACTGAGCAGGGGAACGTTGGTCCCGCTTCCACTTATAATTGTTTTAAGTCTGAGCAGGGAATAGGAGAATATCCGGATTCTCACGCCACCCAAACGAAGAATAAGCATGTTGATGCATCTTCTTCAGGTGTGTTAGTTATCGAGAACTGTTTCTCAGTTCACTCTGCGTCATGGGTATTAAATACCGGATCGGGATCCCACATATGTAATATGTTACATGGGCTACGAAAAGGTAGGGAATTGGGAGAGAGTGATCATTCCATAAGAGTAGGGAATGGTGCAAATGTTGCAGCCAAAGCAGTTGGCGAATATCACCTTGTGTTACCAAATGTTAATACATTGGTTCTGAACGAATGCTATTACATTCCGACCCTGATATGCAATCTTATATCAGTTTCTTTATTGAGCAAAGAAGGATATAATTTTGTAGTATAGGATAATGTTATGAACATATTCCTGAATCAAAAGTTGATTGGATCAGGATCGTTAAATAATGGCATATACGTTCTCAACCAAACTACGATACTTAATGTACAAAACACACACAAGAGGAAGAGTTCAGAAATGAACGAATCCTTCTTGTGGTATTGTAGATTAGGTCATATCAATGCGACACGGCTAGCTAAGTTACATAAGGATGTATATTTGAATCCGTTCGAATTTTCATCTTATGATACTTGCCAATCATGTTTCAAAGGAAAGATGACCAAAACTCCGTTTAGTAGACACGGAGAAAGAGTTACAGAACTCTTGGGACTGATACATAGTGATGTATGCGGTCCCATGTCTACACATGCCAGGGATGGTTCTTCATACTTCATTAGGTTCACTGACGATCTCTCAAGATTCGGATATGTGTTCCTGATGAAACACAAATCAGAAGCTTTTGAGAAATTCAGAGAATATAAGAAGGAAGTAGAGAACCAAACGGGCAAAAGTATTAAAATCCTTCGATCTGATCGTAGAGGAGAATACTTGAGCACTGAGTTCCTAGACTATCTAAAAAAGAATGGGATTCTCTCTCAACTGACTCCTCCTTATACACCACAGCATAACGGTGTATCGGAGTGGAGGAATCGCACCCTATTAGATATGGTGCGCTCTATGATGAGCAATGTTGAGTTACCTATTTCCTTATAGGAATATGCGCTTGAGACAGCGGAATACCTACTGAATAAAGTTCCTACCAAATCTGTGCCTACCACCCCATATGAGATATGGGAAGGGAAGAGACCATATCTTAATTTTGTTAAGATATGGGGATGCCCGGCCTATGTCCAAAGACAAAAACCGGACAAACTCGAGGCAAGGTCTGTTGTGTGTAAGTTTGTTGGATATACCAAGCATTCGCGAGGGTATATCTTCTACCACAGTGAGGAACAAAGGGTGTTTGTTGCTCAACGCGCCACATTTTTAGAAAAGGAATTTCTTGCAAAAGAGATTAGTGGTTATGAGGTAGAACTGGAAGAAGTTCCAGCAGAACAAACTACAACAGAAGATTTGATGGAACCAGAGGATTCAGTAGCTCCTGACGAACCCCAGCCTCTCCGCCGATCTAGTAGGGTTCCTCATCCACCTGAGAGATACTGCGGTTTTCTCGTAGATGGTGGAAGCGAGGATTGCATCATGGAAGATGAACACCCGACTAGTTTCGAGCAGGCCATCACAAGTGGTGACTCTGTGAAGTGGCTGGATGCAATGCGATCTGAGATGGAATCCATGTACACCAACAAAGTATGGAATTTGGAAGTTTCTCCTGAATGGGTAAAACCCATTAAGAGCAAATGGATCTTTAAGAAGAAACTTAGTGTAGATGGAAAAGTTGAGACTTTTAAAGCTAGACTTGTTGCAAAGGGTTTTCGTCAATGACCAGATATTGATTATGACGAAACCTTTTCTTCAGTGGTTATGCTTAAGTCCATCCGGATCTTGCTTGCCATTGCTGCATACCATGACTATGAAATCTGGCAAATGGATGTTAAGACCGCCTTTCTAAATGGTGATTTAGAGGAGTGCGTGTACATGACTCAGCCAGAGGGCTTCGTAGATAGTGGGAGCAGCGGAAACGTGTGCAAGCTGCTTAAATCCATCTACGGGTTAAAGCAGGCATCGCGGAGTTGGAACATCTATTTTGATGTTGTAGTCAAAGAGTTTGACTTCATCAAAAATGTAGATGAACCTTGTATCTATAAGAAGGTTGCAGAGAGTAAGGTTGTCTTCCTCGTATTGTACGTGGATGACATACTCTTGATAGGAAATGATGTTCCTATGCTGCACTCGGTCAAGCTCTTCTTATCATATAGATTCTCAATGAAAGATCTAGGTGATGCCTCCTGTATTTTGGGAATTAAGATCTATAGAGATAGATCTAAACGGATACTGGGATTGTCCCAATCTAGGTACATTGACACCATACTAAAGAGGTTTAGTATGGAAGAATCCAAGCGTGGGAACCAACCCACAATCTCTGGACTCACTCTCTCCAAAGAGATGTCTCCCAAGACTGATTTGGAGAGAGCTCGCATGCAAGGGATACCCTATGCTTCGGCAGCAGGCTCTATCATGTACGCGATGCTATGTACCAGACCCGATGTAGTATACTCACTAAGTGTAGTGAGTAAGTATCAAGCATATCCAGGAGAGAGTCACTGGACAGCTGTGAAGAACATTCTCAAGTACTTGAGAAGGACTAAGGAGATGTTCTTGGTGTATGGTAACGGAGAATTCCAAGTGGAGTCCTTTACCAATTCAAGCTTCCAAAGTGATAAAGACAACTCTAAGTCGCACTCGGGATTTGTCTTTACCCTAAATGGGAGGGGCGGTTTGTTGGAAGAGTTTCAAGCATGAAACCATGGCAGACTCGACGATGGAGGCTGAATACATCACTGCCAAAGAGGCTGTCTGGATGAACAAGTTCATCACTGAACTTGGTGTGGTTCCATCCATTAAGCATCCAATACCTTTGTATTCTGATAACAATAGAGCTGTGGCTTTGGCTAAGGAACCCAGGTCTCATCAGAAGTCCGGACATATTCTGAGGCGGTATCACCTAATCCGGGAGATAGTTGATCGCCGCAAGATCGAGGTCAGGAGAGTTGACACGAAGGACAACACTGCGGATCTACTCACGAAGGCCATTCCCCAGATACAGTTTGAGAGACTCTTCGGGATATTGGGTATGAGATACTACAACAGCTGGCCTTAGTGCAAGTGAGAGATTATTAGTTATATATATGCCCTAGAGGCCATTGTTGTACATATGATGTATATTATAGTGGATGCTTGGATGTATATAGAGAGGACTTTCTTGCTCGACATGATAGTATGCTATTTGGTTTTACTTTATCTTAACATGTTGACTTGTATTGGTTTACTGTCTTGCTCTCACATGTTTATAAAGCCCTTAGGATATGTACTCGACTACTAGGACTATGATGCAGATCATACTAGAGAGGCCAGGGTAGTCAAAGAGTACATACTATAACTGTTTCTAGTCGAGGGTGTATCGAGACAGGGCATCGATACACCAGAGTAAACTAGCGTATACGCATCTTGACCCATATGATGGGCGATGGATGATCCCATATCCATCGGTGTTTGACATCAAAGATGGTGTACGGGTGCTCAGTGGAGACTGGGTACACTGAACGGACTCGCCGAGAACTCCTAGATGGTATTATACCTATCGTCAGATAGCAGTTCTCCGGTGACACTGGTACAGGTTAGTCTATAGACCCGAGATCGTCATAGAGTCTTGAGTGATTCCCACTATGCTTTGATTTCCACCTTACCACGTCCAAGAGGGCGTGCAAAACGGTGGCTTTTGGGTATAGTCCCGAATCACATGGAGGCAATAAGCGATAGGAGGGGTTTCGTCTTTCCCGGTATAGAGAGTTGATGTTGTGCTGTGTTCGATTAGCTATAACTGGAAGTCCCTGGCCAGGACTGATATGGAGTGCTACTGGTAAGAGTTATCAGTAGTTTCTCGACCTGTTATGAGCCTCACATCGACACGACTTATCGGTTATTGGGGCCTGACGTTTACCACCCCTAGACTGGATATGCGACATATCAGACGAAGAGACCGGACTGTACTGTAGTGTTACTGATTGGATTCACAGGAGAATGTACAGCTTACTTGTTGATCTTCTGATCGCTCAATACATGGGTGGATGTTACGTTTAGCTGACTGCTTGCAGCTTGTGGGTGTTTGATATGATCATCACCTACTGCCGGCGTATTGAGGATTCTTTAGAGTCTTACACAGAGCTTTCCTGGCTCAGGCAAAACGGAGTAGGAGCACATATGTGATATGTGCGGGACCGAGAATAATACGATATGAGATATCGTATTCTATTCTCGCGATATGTGATATCGGCCGGGTATATGTGATATAGCCGGGTCATCGGATTAAGTGTTGATTCGATGAAAAGGTACATGTTATATTAGTCGGTTATATGTATTATAGCCGGGTTATCAGATCAAGTGTTGATTCGATAATTTAATGTATAATTATATATGTGATATATTGCATTACGTTAACTAATATAAGCTCCCTTTAATGATTCATTTTCTCACGGGATAATACATTGATATATATGCGATATATGTTAATTGTATTATTTTCTTTTGTTATAAAATATATTGTATATGTGATATATAATATTGTAACATGTTAGGGTTACAAATGCAACATGCTTTGTTGAGTTTAAACATGGTTAGGGTTTAGATTAGAGTTAGCTTTTCATGAAGCTTCATGAAGCTTTCCTTTTGTCTTTAGCTTTGATATTTTGTATAGATATTTATTAACCCAATCCAAACCATTAACTCTAGTTTATTCTCTACATGAGTTAATTCCTTCATGCTTAACTCATGGTTGAATAAGTAACCATAACAATAATTCATTATTCATCACAAAAGGATTAGCATCTTCTTCTTCTTCATTCTCTTGAAAGAAAACCTTCACTTGCTTTTCATTTGTGATGAATAAGTGTGAGAAATTGAAAACAAAAGAGAGAGAAATTCCTACTTTATCATCCTCGTCTACTCTAGCCATTTAGATTAGGGTGTTCACTTCTCTAATAATGTAACACCTTAGGATTTGTTTAGTGACTAATTATATTTAAATAATGGGTTTTAATAAAAAGTTTACCAAATTGTGTTTCAAATATTTTTCCTAATTTAATAAATATTTTTCTAAAATTTTCCTAGGCCTGCACACACATGTGCATGTAAACTAGGGTTTTTAAATGAGTTTTTACCATGTTAAGTGACCATGGTGGGTTAATCTTGAGGATTAAGCCTTTTGGGTTTTAATTAAGTTAATTAGTTAAGTAATAGTTACTTTAATTTGAATTGTTAGGGTGTTGACTTGTGAGAGAGAGAGAGTGCATCATGGCTTTAGGCCATGCTTGCAATTAATGAAGAGAGAGAGATGAGGGTTGACATTGGGTGATGTTTTGTTTCCTCTCATTTCTTTGTTTTTCTCTCAGCTCTCATACACACACACACTTACCTTTCAGCTCCAGCAGCAAGCACTCACAGCAGCAACTGAAGCAACAGCAGCAGCAGCAGCCAGAACAGCAGCAGCAGCAGAGAGCAGTAGCAGCAGCACCAGTGAACAGCAACAGCACCAGTGCAGCCTCTTCCCTGCACTTCTTCTTCTTCCTCCAGCTCCCTAGGGTTAAGTATGAGGTATATTTCCTAAACTTATTCCCTAGTTAGCTTAGTTAGTGTAGTTTTGCATCGGTTAGTGGTTTTTAGTGCGTTTTAGTGCGATATGAGGGTTTAGTGGGAACCTTGTGCTAATGTGGTGAGAATTGGTTTCAGTAGGTTGTTAGTGGGTTGTTGATGCCATATTAACCTAGCTTTAACCCCGATTGCACTGATAAACCACCAGATCCCTATTTGATGCATTTCGTCGTTTTAAAGCAAAATTTGAGTTTCTGGGAACTGCTATTCACTCGGTGAGTTCAGATTGGAATTGAGTTGACTGCAGTATAGTGGATAGGTGCTGATACCCTAGCTAGAACCCGACCCCCTAATTCCTTCTTATGGCCGCCAATTTCTTCGTTCTGGCCACAATTTGCGGCCAGATGGGTAGAGTTTGGGTTGGGGTTTGGTCCTATAGGTGTCTGCTAATGTGTGGAGTGCTGTGGTATATATATTTTTGTAAGTTAAGTTCTGTATAAAAATCTGGGACTAAATACCTATTTTGCCATTTTTCTAAACCTTCACGACACGCGTGATACGTGAGTAGGATTGGGGTTTTGCGTATCGCGACGCGTCGGGGTAGTTTCAGGCGCGTGATCACACGTTTTAGCGTATCACGCACACGCGCGATTGGTTTACGACACGGGTTTCTAGTTGGACCATAATATCGCGTTTCTGTGAAATTGAGCTTATGTGTGATATATGTTATGTGATTCTAGGTTCGCAGGCCAGTGAGACGGACGCTGCGAAGAAGGACAAGCAAGTTGTTGGATACACTTAGCGCGAGACACGGTGAGTAGATTTCACATCTACGGGGATATCGCCCGCATGGCGTTATGCGTCAGGGCTGATAGGATCTTATTATTATATATTGCATTTACCCCATGGACTGTCATCGCATATTGCATTCCCTGTTACATATATATATGCTTCGAACTGATAGAACACCGCACTATTACTAACGGTTTATGTTGCACGGGCACTAATTTGCATGCTACACACACACCGTTAGTAATTGCCATGACACACTCACTGTAGAGCTGCCATGATTATATTGCTGTAGTTCATTTCATATGTGATTCGATATGACTTTCATGTATATTGGGAGCCGCATGATATCTTTAAAAAACGGAAACAAAACTTTAAAAAGCGGTTTTTCCCTTATATCCATACCATGGATTGATTTACATTGTACCTCGCATTGGATTGACTTATTGGTGATGGATTTTCATGTGATTTCTGGTTTTGAGGACCGTGGAAATATTTAAGAAAAGATGCACTATTTTGAAAAAACCCGGTACCTCGTGACATGATATTTTGGTGTGTCCACCACGCGTTTTCTCGGTGCTGAGACGTGTGGTTGAAACCCGATTCGAGGAGTGGATGTTCCGTTTGCGGGTTCGTGGTGGGCCCGGTATGGTTCCCCTCGGCGAGATGATCGATGAGTTTTGCCGATTGAGCCTGGAGGTGGGCGAGTACCTACCGGTGATTGGTTGGACCTGGCAGTTGTCCGGAGGATACTGACCAGAGTCGAGAGATGGATGCGGGATGATCCGTACTGCCGGGGCCGAGGGCCGATACCGCAGATGGACCCTGTGGGCCGATCCGGACTGACGGAGCCCGATATACGAGGATTTGCGTGTCGATGCTGGACACGAGTATTTTATGATATTTTGGGTGCCGATGTTGGGCACTCGTGATTTCTCAGAGATATACAGGATTTGAGGGCCGATGGGTGTGCCGGCGCCTGAGTGTATTTGGGATTTGGGTGCAGCCTGAGGCACCGTCTATTGTTTTCCATGTTGACATATCCATGTAGATGTTATTTATCCCATGCTCAGTATTGATTACTATATACCTCATCCTGTAGCACTTACCTGATAGAGCACTTACATTACTATTGCATCCACTGTTTGGCATGCATTGATATCATCTGCTGGCATTAGTAGAGCCACGCTATATGTGCATGCTCGCGATCACCTTTATATGTTATCTCTATTCACGAGTTGGCAACTCACCCCCGTTGTGCCACAGTATTTGCAGGTTGCCCTTGGGAGTAGTCGCGGCTGGCTGTTTACCGCATCTTTTGGCACAGATACCATTGCTGAGGCGAGTTAGCCTTTTGCTGTTAGGTGGGTTTTGTACGGTATCTGTTATCTTTCAGTTGTATATTGATGTATCTAGTACTCTCCATCTACCTTTCTGTATTGACTTAGAGACAGTTGTGAGGACGATGTGTATGATTTTGTACTCTGGTGTCGAGCTCTCATGTGAGCCGACTTTATTTTATGCAGTCTTACCTTTTATGATATTGTCCTTGCTTTACTGTGTATTCTTTACTACGGCGTCGTATATCATATTGTGATGCTTCATTCATTTTACTTGTCATTTCTGCTATACCTTGCTTTTACCCGACTTGCGGGGCAAATGTTTAAAAAGGAAATGTTGCCAAAATTATAAAAGTTATAACTCTTGAACTTAAAAGGATTTCTACTAAATTAATAAAATGTTTTTCGGACATGCATGACTGTTTTTACGAAAATGTTTTAAATCACTCTATATTTATTGGTTTTGATTTCTGGGTTCGGCTTACTTAGCCGCGTTGCGCCTGTAGACGTTGCGTGGTTAAGTGCCAGTCACGAGTCGAAATTCTCGGGTCGTGACAAATAAGTTGTTTAGTGAAGTGTAAGCTTGGGTTAGGGATTCTTCAAGGTAGATCATCTTAGATCATGAAGACTTCTAGCAAGATGCATCATTCATCTCTTGGAGCCTCACGAGAGTCGAAGTTCTTGATGATCGCTGCGAAGGGACCTCAATACGGAGCTTATGATGCGAAGGAACGGACTACAAAGGTTGTAATCCCTATCTTCTTTACTTATTTGTATGTGATACAAACTTGTTACCCTAGAAATTCTAGCATGATTCTTTGTTTGCTTGCTTTGCACCTCTCTAATTTCTAAAATGGCATAGGTGATGCTAACAAATCGTAGACTAGGGGCAAGGGAAGTCCAACATGTCTTACGGATATCATCCGCGACGGTGGAAACTGGACAGGGGACGGCTGGGGTGTGAGTAGTAATGAGGTGGTCCAGCTTGTCATAGGCAATGGACATCTGGACAAACCTTTTCCAATTAATATAGTCAGATTCAGTGAATTTATTATCTAGCTGTAACCTATGTCTGGTCACCTGGTCGCTGCAATTAGGAGAGAGAGAAGAAACACTTTAGCATAATGCTCTTGCAAGTTTAGATTGGTTTTTAATTGATCTAAACAGGATGGCTCCTATTGTATCTCGAATCCCTCTTCAAACCATAAAAGAAGAATTAGTCAGGATTAATCTCACCCTACAATACTTTCTTAACCGTTCAGCCAGGCTGGTGTTGGTACTTCGAGGGAGGTTTTCCAACGCTTTCGCGAAATTCCTTAATTACAGAACCTCTTTTCCCTGGAGGTGTAGCCCCGCTAACACCATTCTAGACACCTACTTGGTATATAGTATTGATTGTGTTAGTGAAAAGATCTCCCGAGGAGTAGCATATACTCACAGTAGGATCAGGATCCAAATATCATTGTGTAATAAAGCTGAAGGAATCCTACCAAAATTATCACACTCCAAATGGTATGCAACACCAGCAAGTTTCGGTTTCTTTAGAAACTCCCGATGTGGATTTCTACCCCATGCTCTTATGATCTTGACAAAGGTCAACAAATCATAAGTCACATGTCAAGTTCTACACATCATTGTCCAGGTTAATTTGAACCCACCCGTACATACGCTTGACGAAGGTCAACAAGGTAATACAACTATCCCAAACCAATGCATCTATCTATGCTACATATGAACACCCAGCAGCTACCAATCACTATACCTTGACGAAGGTCAAAAAACATAACTTGAATACTACTGAACATTCATATGAAATGACGGAGGGATACGAATGGTTTTGGCGAAAACCGTGAACGTAGTGAACTTGATATAATCGAAGGAACCTGATAGCTTCTAAAAGGAGTGGTTTAAGCTCCGCATTTAAAAGTCTGCTGTTTTAAAATAACCGAGTGGTTTTAAAATTTGTTCCAACGATTCAGCTTTGGTTTGTTTGCTTTGCATTAACGTAATGCAGTCCCATCAATTAACCTACCATTGTAGAAAACAACGAAAATACAACGTCCACTTATGCCATCCGTATTCGCCACTGGGCCCCGTCTAACACCGTTAGGTTACTTAACTAACGCCAAAGCGGGGGCTGGACTAGCGCGGATGCGAAACATAAGTAGCATCTATTATATAACATATATAATAATAGCATTCGTCTGACGCAATAATAGGCATTCCAGATCACAGATGAACATATTGGATATACTAGGAATTTCACGTTTCGTTTAAGCCTGTAACGAAAGATAGATTCCACGGTCATGATGAATAGCCAAACCCCACCCCAGACCCCTATGGGTGCGACAAACTACCCACCAAATTCCAGAAGTGAAGCAACCTCCCTCAACAAAGTGAGTAGGCCACTCGGCACTTCAAAGAACCCGGTAGTTTGTGCACCCCACCTTGGGTTTATCCTACGAGCAGAAAACAGTAAAAAGAAATAATACAACGGCGGCTACAACCTTAACCCGGATGTGCCCTGCAAAATAATATTACATCAAATTACAATTTACATCGAATGAAAGATAAAAAAACACTCATCTCACATCCCCGACTATTCATTCACGACGATCCAATAAAGTCCATATACACAAACCAACAGATATGTACAATCCCAGACTAACCGACATATAGCAATTAGCTGAAATAATTTTTATTGCACTTTTCAAAAACAACAGAAACTGGGTTTTTGTGTGTATCGTATTTCTGAATTTTCCGACGATCGAACTTCTAATACTTGCTAACAAGCTAATAAAGGTTTAGTTGGCTCTGATACCACTGTAAGTCCATGCCACGCACCCCACGGGATCGCGGGGAGGCGGAATTTTCAAAAAACTGTTTTCAAAAGCATTGTGACATAGACTGTACGCCAAGATCGTTGCTAAACCTTTACTAACAATAAGAACAAGAGATCTAACTACATGTACAGAAGTTATACCTCACGTTCATGTCCTTCGGGTCTTCATTCCTCGCTGTACTCCATGTCATATTTAATTTATCATTTAATCTAAAATGAAAAATACAAATATGACATATCATCTTCAAGAAGCATCTTTGAATAAATTACAAAAATGTCCCTCGTCCGTATATACATACCCGTATCCGTATTCCGAAAAATACAAATACCAAAAAGACGAAAAATTATCCATCAATACAATACTAGGATCCAGCTTAAACCAAAGTCTACTAGTATTGTCCGTCCATATCATCATCCGTATACAAGTACACGTACGTGACCGAACCCTGTCGTAAAACCATACGACCTCTACATCTTTTGCCCGATGCAGGGAAACCCTCTGTGTGGGACTCTAAAGACTCGACACTACGCTGGCAGTGGGGTTAACCACAGGCCGTAAGCGGCACTAGTTGTATGTAACAGCCCCCAGGTATATGTCGATGAGAAGGCCAATGAGAATAACTCATCCGAACTCCAACTGAGCCTTTCTGTGACAATCTCCATACAGTCCGGTTTGTTCGTCTAAGAGTATCGCATATCGGTCTTAGGGGGAGGCAAGCGTCAGACCCCTAATAGTGCAATAAGTCGTGTTGGAGCGTAGCCCATTACACCCCGAGAAACTACTGGAGTACCTGCCAGTAAATCTCACTTGCCCTGGCCAGAGACTTTGTGTAATGGCTCTCTAAACACAGCGCGATATCAACCCCCAATACCGGGAGAGACGAATCATATCTAACCACTACTGTCTCCAAGTGCTTCGGGACTGCACCCAACTATTACCTGTTTGCACAACTCCTTTAAGCGTTGTAGGGTAATAATCAAAATACAGTGGGAACACACTCGAGGCGAAGCAGCAGTTTCAAGTCGACGGACTAAACTGTACTCATGTCATCTGGGAACTGCTACCTGACGATAGATATAATACCAACCAACAGTTCCCGATGAGTCATGTCCGGTGTACTCATAACCTAATGAGCACCTGCATACTATCTCCAGTACGACGTAGTAATGGCTGTGAGATATACCATCTCCCATGCTGGGATGAGAAGCGTATACACTAGTTTACTCTGGAGTATCGATGCCCTGTCTCAATAATCCTACGACTAGGGACCTGTATAAGGATGTGCTTATAGAATACCCAGCATCCACTAGTGTGACTGCCATCACAACGCTGGTAATCAAGCAAAAGATCCTAAGGACTCTACCAATATGTATATGCGATATGCTAAAATAAATACATGCACATTTTGAGGTAGAAACAAACCAGGTAGCATACTACCATTTTGAGCAAGACAGTTAATACAACTGTGAATATCCCAAGCTTCCATTAAGTAATATACAAACCAGTATGATACAATAATGGCCTCTAAGGCATATACACTAACAGCTTCCACTCCGAAGAGTAGTGAGTATGGAGTGAACTGAGTTGGAGTACGGTGCATGGTACGATATGCCTACAACGCCTTGTGGAGCTTGAGATTCCGGTCTCTCTTGTTGGCTGAAGCATTTTTCCTCAGGAGCTTGCATAGAGTTGTATTGAAGTCTTCGGCTAGCCCATTAGATCTTGAATTATAGATGGAGTAATATCTCTAGTCTATCTTGTGCTGAGTAGTGAACCTTAAGACTTTGAAGCTCTTGAAAGAAGGCCCGTTGTCAGAAATGATTCTTCTAGGTGTACCGAAGCGGTATAGAATATTATGCCGGAAGAATGTCAGAATATCTTCTGTCTTGACTTCTTTTAGTGGGACAACTTTAGCCCATCTGGAGAAATAGTCAGTTGCAGCCAATATAAACCGGCGGCCTTTGGATGACGGAGGATCAATTGGACCAACTATGTCGGTGTCCCAAACTTCAAAGGGTCATGACGCCACCGTAAGATGCAGTGGATTGGGATACTTGTAAATGAAGTCATCGTGAATTTGGCAGAGATGACCTCTTCGCATGCTCTTCGCAATCCCTTATGATGGTAGGCCAGTAATACTCAAGCCGTTTAATTTGAAGCCACATTTTAGGGCCGGACTGGTGAGCTCCGCAGATGCCTGAGTGAACTTCTTTCATGATATTTTGGGCTTCGGTCGATGACAGACACCTGAGCCAGATTTGGTATATAATCTGGGGTATAGCGTATTATTTACAAACACGTATCGGAAAGCTCTTTTCTTCAGCTGAACCCTCGCAGATTTTTCTTCAGGCAGCTTGTCATATCGGAGGTACTCTATGAAGGGTTCTCTCCAATCGGGCTCGTCTTGAATGATCAGAGCTTCTTCGGCAGGATTGTTCTCTTGTTCTACGCTTCCTTCTTCATGCAAAGAGACCGGAGGTGGAATTTTTCGGCTTCTGACTGTTATCAGAATTTCATCCATATCGGGATCGGCCAGCTCCTTGGCTAAGCGAGTGAGTACGTCAGCGTTTCCATTCAATGCCCTAGGAACTCTCATCAGTTCAATATTGGTGAATTGTTTCATAAGCTCCACCACCCGGCTTCTGTACCGAACTAACTCGGATTTATATATCTTATAGTCGCCGCTTACTTGGTTGACGACAAGCTGGGAATCACCGTAGACTCATAGCCGAAGGATTTCCATTTCTATGGTGAGCTCCAGACCAGCCATCAGAGCCTCGTACTCAGCCTCGTTGTTTTTACGAGGCTCGGTGAGAGCAAAAGAACGTCGTAGGGTTCCCATTGATGGCGTGATGAGCAATAATCCAATCCCTGCTTTTATTTGTGGGATGCTTGATTTGCTGGAGGTCCTTATTGATGAGGCTCTGATTGATATTTTTAAAAAGTAGTGTGGAAAATAAAGTAACCGCAATCAGGATGGTGTCGCTAGTAGTTAGTCGCGATGAGTACGGGCCGTCCGCAGGGAAACGTGAACCTTTTTCTTACTTTAGACGAGTTGATTGAAAGATGGGTTGATTGGTTGTAGATCTAATTTGATACGGATGTAAAATTTATGAAAGAAGAGGCTTGTAGGGTTCATAGGACTTAGTAGTGATGGATGACTAATTGAAAATGACTCCTTTTATCTTTTAATAGTTTAAAACTATATCGATAGTGATGAATGTAGATTAGGGTTCTTTTGGAAGAAACTAGGGTTTCTCTACTCCTAACCCTTATCCTTGCATTGATCTCTATTCATGTCTAGCCCCTAACAAAAAAAGTGTTAATCTAATCTCAAATCGTGGTCAAGACTATCAATAAATTGGTAGCGCGCACAATAAGTATGTTAACATTTATTTTGCTAAAGTTTATAAACTTTAAAATGTATAAAAGAAGTCAAAATATTTTATCATCTATTGATCTACTTTAGCCTACGAACCCTAACAAACTAGGAATTACTCACGCATGGTTGGAGAAGAAATGATGAAGAATGAGATCATAATGTAAGTGCAAAAATTAATTGTGAAAAGGCTAATAAAAATTCTACCTTTATTAATCAACTATATCATCTACAAATCCTTTTAAAGTAGAGTACAAGAACCCTAGTTTTGATCTCGATCTCTATCTTGTTGGAAGTAGATAAACAACTGATGATCACCTGGATGCGTGGATCGTCTTGATCTCTTCGGTTGATGATCTTTCATGTGAAACTCTCGGTCTGTTATATAATCACCATAGACAGAAACCCTAAATTCCATATAATAATATTTGCTGTTAAAATTCTATACAAAAAATCTTAAATCCTAAGCCCATATAACCGCCGCGGATCCGCCGCATTTAGGGTAGTTTGGCCGTCCAACCGTGGCGCCATAGTGGGATCATGACTTGAAAATTTTTCTATTGTTTGGTGTTGACATGTGGAGATCCTCTAGATATCTGGATTTTGAGAATATAACTCTGTCTCTCTACCGTTGTTGGATCTTATGATTTGCTTCAATATTTCGGCAGATTTGATTCCGACATCTCGGAACTCTTGATCTCAAGACCTGAGCTAATATCTGCACAATATCTCAAATCATAGTGTTAGTAGTATTTGTTATTATTTTGAGATATTATCCTAACCATTTTATATGATTTAAATCTTAAGAATATTGATTAGAAATATTTGATATGATATGCATATTTTAATTACTAATATTTTATATAAATATTATATGCATGTATTTTCCCTCATTATGTGAATTATAATATAGAAACATATGATAATAAACTTTTTATATATAAACCCTCATATGTTCTATAATCACAATAAACACCTTTTAGAACTTAACAATAGTGGGGAAAATAATCATTCAAATGTGCAATATTTCAGACTAATCAAATACCCCCAAACTTAACTTTGATCGTCCCGAGCAAACTAGTTATTAAAGAGAAGAAGAAGAAAAAGAAAAACCTAGCACACTTTCGTAGGCAACACGATTGCACCGAGCACGTGCAACAAGGCTTAAAAGCTCTAGGTGTCCCTAGTAGGAGAAGTGTTGTCTTCTGAGGGTTTTCAGCGGATTACACCTACAAAATCCCATAATAAAAGAAAGATGATGAAAGTTACATACAAAGATAAAGAATATATAAAAGAAAGACTTTGAAAATAAGAGTTTCAAACTACACTAGCTTTTTAGTAGTCATGAGCCCTATCTTAATAGTCATGACAAGATGTCATAAATCACATCATCTCTCAATAAAACATCTCTTTAGTCTTCCTCCTTACCTTTCTTCCAAATATCGATCATATACCCCTACGTGTGTGTAAAAGAAATCCCTACACTTAGAGAATTCAATTCAAGCTATCATACCCTTGTCCATCTTCCTTGGTACTTAGTCGGTGAATATTTCAAATGGAATTGCTCACACATTCTTCATGCGACCGTTAATACTTTTTGAGATATTAACCAACCGATTACCAAATGTGCTCACTCTTTTAGGTGCAATTAGCAATATTCTCGTCTTGCAACACCTAAGGCTTAGCAGCGGCTCCCAAACCAGTTAGTCTAAGGCACTAGGTGATAAAGCACCCTCGCTATATTTTTTTATGCTGTCTTAACTAATTACAAAACCAGTGTTCATTTTTCTTCATCATTTTTTCATTTATATTTTTGTTTATATATTTATTTTCCTTCATACTAAGGCTTTTAGACAAAAGCATTTCAAGGTATCCTCTACTATCCCAAGTTTCAAGATGTGTGCAAGCGCATATAGTAGAGTATCAACGTTCAGATGTTTGGACTCAAGAATATGGACTATTTTTCAGACTTATTTCTATTCTCAGATTAGTGATTCACTTCATCTTACTAACCCTTGGGACAACATCTCATGACTACCTATTACTAGTTTCGTTATAAAACATCTAATTTTCTTGCTTTTCTTAAACTTTTCTTTCCTGTCATATGTATTTTTCACTTTCTAACTTTCATTATAAAAAAAAAATTTGTGCTTTTATTAAGTATAATGCAAAAAGAAATGATGAGTGAATAAGCACAAACCTCCCCCAAATCTATTTGCAGCAGTGTCCTTATTGATGTCATCTGTTAAACTTAAAACCTGTAGACTTGAGAGGAAAAGTTAGTAACGGGGACAAGAAATAATGACAGTGAAAACCTCCCCCAAACTTATTTTTGGCTCACAATTTTGTAAAAATTTGTTTTTCTTTCAAGAGCCAAAATATTTTTCTCCCCTCCCCCCCCCCCCAAACTTGAGTGAAACAGTATTAAGCATTTAAAATCATAAGGGGGATAAGGTTATTGGTCTATGTAAACCTTTATAAAGACCAAAAGTCAACACCAGCCATTCAAATATTTTATCAATGTAACACCATGGTTGGTGGAAGATCATAGATGTGAAGAAGTGGGGAAATAAGAAGCGTAATCGCTCGGGTTTACGTCTCGGTTGGTAGAGACGAAACGGTGATGGTGAACGAAAACGAGAATGTGAATGATTAGGAATGAGTGGAATAGTCACATTCTCGTATGGGATAAGAAGAAGGGGTGGTGGTTCAACTTCTTCGGGTGGAGGTTGATTCATCACAGCATCCATGTCTTTTAAGAATGCGAGTTCTTCGGCGAAAATGTCTTCAAAACTTTCATCAATGGTCCGAGCAATAATTTCATCGATATCTATATTGATGGAATATGCAAATTCATTAGGATGGTTGAAAGTTTCAAGGTCGGTCTTTTGCGCACCAAGATTCAAAACACTCGATTCGTCAGAAATTATAGAGGTAGGTGATTCAAAATGATCGTATCCCTCCTTCTCAAAAGAGTCTAAATCGAGTGATCTTTCAAGAATCATAGAACTCGAAATATTGGAGTGTGATTCATCAAAATTCGGTGGAGTTGAAAGAAAATTAGAAGAACCAAAGAAAGTGGGTGATGAAATTGGTAAACAAATTTAGGTGTCGAGCATTGTTGAACCAGATGTGGGAGATGAAGGCTGAATATCGTTCTGCTTATCGGATAGGTCGGTGGTAAGAACGTGATCTGTTAATTGTACAGGAAGATATTCGTATTCAATAGAAGGGACATGATGGGTAGGAGAATCCAACTCATCCAACATAACGGGTTCATCTTCAACGATATTCTCATCACCGCTTTCACTAGCACTATCGGTCAAATCAAACGAATAAGTATTCAAGAATTCATCAATTATACTATCCTCACTCGATAAATCACTTGGTTCACTTGATGGAGTTGGAAAGTTTGAAATATCAAATGTAGTCGAATAATGATCGGTTTGATTTGAAATGGTGTCAAACTCTCTTTCATACTCACTATTAGCAAAGTCAAACATGTTATTCTCGGGCACCTCATCACTTAGACTATAAAGCGGTTGAACATCGAATATAGTCGGTCGGGGTGCATGATGGAAGGTGTCGAGGTCAAAAGAATTGGTTTTGGTTTGACTTTGATGGATCTCTTGTTCTTTTTCACTACTCAATTCTAACTCTACTTCAAGACTAGACATGGGTTGAGAGGAAGTTCCAATGAAGGATTCTCTTTGAACCATGGAACTTCCTAATTCATTTTCAGGAGCACTGTCTAGATAATGTGAAGAAGTTGAGTATGGTTGGGAAGTGTCTAATTGTTGGCTACGGGCAAGTTCAATGTGTTCAGCAATTGACATACGTTTATGATTTTTCGCATTAGCCTGAAGAGAAATATTAAGAAGAGATGCCCTTACTTGTTGGCTACGGGCGAGTTCAATATGTTCCTCAATCGACATGCGTTTCTGATTTATCCCATTAGCCTCAAAATGAGAGCGTGTGAAAGTTTGGTACTGTGGATAAGAATTAGAAGGGTGAACGCAAGTTTCATAACCAGGATTAGGACCAACATTATGAAGAATATTGAGATTGGTTGGTTAGTTGGCGACTGGCAATTGCTATTTGTTCTGCAATGGTAAATGATGGTGTTTGCTGTCCTAACAGTTTTGGATTAGTGAAAGGATTGAAACTTTGGCTTTCAGCCTTCATAATATACTCAGTGATGGACATGTGTTTCGAAGTTCCCTCACTCGCTTTAAACGGATTATCAATATAAGAAGATGTGGAATTTTGATGCGGTATATAGGACCTTGAGTGAGGTATCCAACTCTTCTTTTCCGCTTGCTCTATCCTTTCTCTTAAATATATGGTAGAGTCGGATTTTGTACCGAAGCAGTTACGAAAACAAGATATATTTGATTCTGGATAGTAAAGCTCGGTAAGAGTTCGTCTATTTGGGTTACCCATTAGAAGAAAGTGAAAGGAAAAGAGGGTGATGGTAATGATTTAAGCTCTTTTTGGATTTTGGAAGTTGTTTTGCTTTGAAAGATGGACTTGAGGCTTGACTCAACAAATCACAAAATTCACAATCAACCCTTAGAACTAGGGTTTCCTAGGTCAAGTTACTAGACCGCTCCTAGACTTCCAAAGGACAAGTCGCGGGATCAATTCTCTACCACCTCTTTATCACTCTTGCGGCCAGATAAGTGCCAGGTAAGTGGGAGGTATCCGCTATACGAATCACCGAGATAGCGGTCCTAATTAAGTAACAATTTTCCTTAGTCACACTTGCCTAGACACCACAAGAGAAAATGCGAATAAGCGATAGATTACCCACGACCCTCCTCTGTCCTAATTGAGCGCGACAGTCCTTAAGGGCTTGGTATAGATAATTTTTATTAATGTAGGGTGATAGTATGCACGTTTGTGATTTGTGGGGCTTAGGAAGGGTGATGAAATCCCCACCTAATCTGAATTTGGGTTTATTGCCCCTTAAAGTCCGTTTTAAAATATGTAGAAACAACCCAAAATCAAAACACGCAAAAAGATTTTTAGCGGTGATATTTGCAAAGAATCCTGCAAATAAATCGGTTTATTGGAGCTTAGAGGGGAGAGAAAGATACTAGAGGATTTTGGGGCTACAACTCCTCCAACTTGTCGCGGTTCCGCCGCACTCTGGCATGTTCTTTTGTTAATTTTTTTTGTGCACCCCTATGCTCCTCTATTCTTGATGATAGTCTCCGAATCTCTATTTTCTCGCTTCAGTTACTCTAAATTCTCTTACAAGACTCGCACAATAATCGTTAAATGCATAAGATGCAGTTTTTAATTTTTTTTTATTTTATGGTTACCAGATTTAAGAATTCAATCCGAATAGCAAGAAAAAAAATTACGACCGTTTCCCAGGCAACAGCGCCATTTGATTGATATTTTTAAAAAGTAGTGTGGTAAATAAAGTAACTGCAATCAGGACGGTGTCGCTAGTAGCTAGCCGCGATGAGTACGGGTTTTTCGTAGGGAAACGTGAACATTTTTCTTGGTTTAGACGAGTTGATTGAAAGATGGGTTAATTGGTTGTAGATCTAATTTGATACGGATGTAAGATTTATGAAAGAAGAGGCTTGTATGGTTCATATGACTTAGTAGTAATGGATGAGTAATTAAAAATGACTCCTTTTATCTTTTAATAGTTTAAAGCTAGATCGATAGTGATGAATGTAGAGTAGGGTTCTTTTGGAAGAAACTAAGGTTTCTCCACTCCTAACTCTTATCCATTCATTGATCTCTATTCATGTCTAACCCCTAACAAAAAAGTGTTAATCTAATCTTAAATCGTGGTCGAGGCTATCAATAAATTGGTAGCGCGCCCGATAAGGATGTTAACATTTATTTTACTAATGTTTATAAACTTTAAAATGTATAAAAGAAGTTAAAATATTTTATCATCCATTGATCTACTCTAGCCTATGAAACCTAGCAAGCTAGGAATTACTCACGCATGGTTGGAGAAGAAATGATGAAGAATGAGATCATAATGTAAGTGCAGAAAGTAAGTACGGAAATTAATTGCGAAAAGACTAATAAAAACTCTACCTTTATTAATTAACTATATCATGTACATCCTTTTAAAGTAGAGTACAAGAACCCTAGTTTTGCTCTCGATCTCTATCTTGTTGGAAGTAAATGAACAGCTGATGATCACCTGGATGCGTGGATCATCTTGGACCTCTTGATCTCTTCGGTTGATGATCTTTCATGTGAAGCTCTCGGTCTCTTATATAGTCACCATAGACAGAAACCCTAGATTCTATATAATAATATTTGATGTTAAAATCCTATATAAAAAATATCAAATCCTAAGCCCACATAACCGCCGCGGATCCGCCGCATTTAGGATAGTTTGGCCGCCCAACCGCGGCGCCATAGTGGGATCATGACTTGAAAATTCTTCTGCTATTTGGTGTTGACATGTGGAGATCCTCTAGATATATGGATTTTGAGAATATAACTCTGAGTCTCTGCCATTGCTAGATCTTATGATTTGCTTTAATATTTCGGCAGATTTGATTCCGACATCTTGGATCTCTTGATCTCAAGATCTGAGCTAATATCTGCACAATATCTCAAGTCATAGTATTAGTAGTATTTGTTATTATTTTGAGATATTATCCTAACCATTTTATATGATTTAAATCTTAAGAATATTGATTAGAAATATTTGATATGATATGCATATTTTAATTACTAATAATTTATATAAATATTATATGCATGTATTTTCCCTCATTGTGTTAATTATAATGTAGAAACATATGATAATAAACATTTTACACATAAACCCTCATATGTTCCATAATTACAATAAACACATTTTAGAACTTAACAATAGTGGGGCAAATAATCATTCAAATGTGCAATATTTCAGACTAATCAGGCTCCGTCGAAGTAGAGCTCCCAACATGGCTCGTCATCCTCGAGGTGCAGCACTTGTTCGTCGGGTAACTCGCAATTGAGCGGTGACCCTTCTTGTGTGGCATGAGCAGCGAGAAAGTCGGCAAGGGCTTGCCCTTTTATTGCTTTCTGAGGCATATAGATTATGTTGAATTTAACTAGCATGACAGCCCATCTTGCCATTCTACCGGTTAGCCTTGATTTGGTCATTAAGTATTTGAGCGGGTCGACCTTTGAGATCAGCATAACCCGATGAGCGAGAAAATAGTGTCTTAGCTTTTTCACGGCATATATCAGGGTCAAGCACTGCTTTTTGATCGTGGAATAGTTATGTTCCGTCCCGACTAACATTCGACTGAAGTAGTAGAGGGCATTCTCTTTTCCCTCCTCATTGTTCTGGGCGAGGAGTGCACCGAGTGACTCATCTAACGCGGCAGTATAGAGAATCAACGGTTTATTTAGAATAGGGGAAGCAAGCACTGGAGGGTGCAACAGGTACTATTTGATGCTTTCGAACGCTTCTTGACATTCGAAATCCCAGACATCATAAGCTTCGAGAAAGGCTGACATCTCCATGACCCCGATAGGTTCGAGATGAACCTTCGTATGTAAGCGAGCTTGCCTTGAAAGGATCTTAGTTGCGTCAGATTCTTTGGAGGAAGCATCTCCATGATGGCATTTATCTTTAATGGATCAACTTCGATCCCCCGATGTCGGACTATGAAGCCCAAGAATTTTCCCGACGACACGCCAAAAGCGCACTTCAGAGGATTCATCATCAGATCGTATTCCCTCAGTCGGGTGAAAACGGTCCTAAGATCTCGTGTCACGACCCGAAATAGCACGTGACTAGCCCTTGAATCATATGAAGTCTATAGGACCTCATCTAATTCAAGTAAGCCAAAAGCCCAGAAATCTAAAACCATTTTAAATAATAAATGAAGGAAAAATAGTTTTAAGAAGTGAAGAAAATATGTTTTAAAAAAACAAGGATTTTAAATAAGTAATCTGAATATGCATTTTTAAAATCTATAGTCTTTTCTGAAAATTTCGGCAGAGTTTCCTTTGTAAATACTGGCCCCGAACGGGGTACAACAAGAATAATATATGCACAAAGATAAAAAGGCATCCCCAAATGAGAGCTGGCTCTTCGTCAATCGACGGTCACAACCACGCAAGCAATATAATATACAACGCCGAAGGGCGAGGATTAAAACTCAAAAGAAACTCAAAAACATGATGAAAACCATAATACTACAACGCGCGACTCTAAGGTCGAAATAATACACAACTGGTTTTCTAAGTCGGAAACAATATAAAAGTTTGGTTGATGGAATTTTACTAGATACAACTGAAAATAAATAAGTACAAAAGTGGTCACGATGCGAGTGAAACCACCTACCAAAGCTATCACCCAGAAAGGAAGCAGTGTGCCAGAAAAGCCGCAATGAAACCTGTACGGCAAAACCTGCAAGAACTGTGGCACAACGGGGGTGAGTTGCCAACTCGTGAATAGAAAACATAGCAGAGCAGAAATCGTATGTATGACACAATCCTAGGTCAATACGATCAGTAATAATATATCCTCAAAATGAATAAGTCTGAAGCATGAAAAGGTGGCTAGGGTAAATATCTATACATAAGTGTAATCCCATGTGCTCATGTCAGTGCCTCAGGTAACGACATATCATAAATATGAGGTATGATTAATATACTCAACATGAATCAATGTCAACTATATCATGAAGTCTATAAGTGTGTGGATATCATCAAACTATGTAATCAATGTCTGTATGTATGTGGATCTCGTCCACGTGTCACCCAATGACAATAAGCATCATGCATGTAAATATTATAAAGCATATGCATGGAAGTATGAGGATGTAAATCAACATGTGTCCCTCGTGACATATCAAAATCATGGAACCTGAGTGTCTAGCATCGACACTCGAAAAAATCATGAAACCTGTGCCTAGCATCGGCACGTAAATCCTCATATATATTGGGCTCCATCAGTCCAGATCGGCCCGTATCATCTCTCAACTCCGATCGGTATCCTCCGGATATCCGCCGAGCTCAAATACAATCACCGGTAGGTAGTACTCCCCTTCCAGGCTCACCGTCCAACATATACGAGTCTTCTTGCTTCGGGGTACCTCACCGGGTCCACCATATACCGCAGACGGTGCCTATCGCTCCTCGAATCGGGTTTCACATGCCACTCTCATAACCGAGAAAACACATGGTGGATGCACTGAAATATTATATCAAGGGTAACCGGATTTTTAAAAACAATACATACTCTCTTTTGAAATAACCACGGTTCCCAAATCCAGAAATATCATGGAAACAACATATCTCAATGCGTATAATCATAAAGCATAATGTATGCAACATATAATAGAAATGTAAGCATATCAGTATATCATGCAACATAAAACAGTAATATGCACATATTGAGGGAAAACCGCTCCTTTAAATGAATCAGTTTTAAAATGTATCTTGTGGTTCCCAAATCTCCAAATCAAGCCAGAATCATCTATGTATGTGCAAATACGTATGTATGCAAGTATGGGTATAAAATATGTATGTGCACAAGTACAAGTGTACAATATGTATGTGCATAAGTATGAGTGTACAATAGGTATGTGCATAAGTATGAGTGTACAATAGGTATGTATGCAGGTATGTCATGCAATGAGTCATATCCTGATGCAACAGTCCTACTGTGTAGTGACATGGCAATTATCGATGATGAAGTGTGTGATGCGGCAAGCAGGTGTACGTAGAACATTCGCATCATCGATAATGGTGCGGTGTCCTGACAGCATGGTTTTAATATAACAATAATTACATTTACACATGCAATGCGGTGCGAATAGCAAGAATATGCAGAAATCGACTAATAAACACAATAGTGAAGAATCTACATCCATATAAAAATGTCATACAGTTTTGCCATTTGAAATAAGACGAATCGGGGTTTTTAGTAAAATAAGGGCTACGGTGTTTTTAAGAAAAGGTACGTCTTTTGAAAATATCCGTAGAGTCCCTTTACCTGTCTTTAAAATATTCCTGATTCGTTAGTTTTTGAAATAGGTATGACTAGGGTCTAGTCTAACATCTACTATGCAAACTACAGATCTAACTAACAAACTAATCGGGAGGGGTATGGAAACCATCTATATATATATATATATATATATATATATATATATATATATATATATATATATATATATATATATATATAATAGTCGGTGATCCCGCCTCAAAGGTACCGCGTACGATACAATATCATATGACATCCTCGAGTCATGAGTGCGGATCTTATCGTCAAATAAAGCTCGTACAGTAAATCATCGTACGTCATCCCAAATCTGGGTACGGGTCAATATCACATTCATCTTATCAATTATCTGGTATCCTTATCATCATATCTCATGATCTGGGGTACTGATCTAAATCTAGTACAACCGATACCATCTAGGTAAATATAAATGCGTGTGTATAACACACGTCCAAAGGCCCGCTAAAATCTCATGTCGTATCCCAAATACGAACCACGTCATATCACCGATCTCATGGCACTATGCCCAACCTCATCGACTCATCTCCAAATATCATCCACTATCCTCATCATCTAGGTATTAGTATAACAAGTAAGTATGTGAGTGCGTGTGGGTGTAAACCTATTCTAGGGTTCGCAACTAAGAAGTTATATTAGTTTACTTCTAAAAACCCTAATCTAACCATAGTACACCTAATCACATCTTGAAAATCCATGTCACATATAAAGCTATCATATATAGTATATATAGTATACTAAACATCGAACTGCGGGGGTGCTATACGCCATCCACCCGACTTCCCCCGTAGATATAATCTACTCACCTGCATCCTGCGTGTCGGTGTCGATGTCGCCTTCATTCTTCTTCATCATATGGAACCCTCGTGAAGGTACCTACAAAGATAACACAATTGCAAATGCACATTAAACTCACATCGGAAAACCAAAACGACACGCTAAGGCCTATAGGTTAGAACCTATAGACTACGCTTTCAAAACCACCAAACAACCCTCGATATCGTCGTACAAATGTCAGGTGATCGAGGTAAAACACAAATACGCAAATCCAGAATTTAAAATACGCAAAACGAAATCCGAATCAAAACAACAACTATTGAAAATGGTCCCCGATTTCACCCTAGGTCAAATTGGTCAATTCTGCTTATGCCAGGGGTCTAATTTACAGATGTAGGAGCTACAGAACAAGAACGAGCCACAAAGCTCCAGGTCTGGCCGCAAATTGCGGCCAGAAGGAATAAATCTGCGGCCAAGTTAGGGAGTTAGGGGCTAGGGTTTTTATGGTATGTTCTAAATCACCTGCATGTATCACTGTCCTTGCAAAATAATTTTCAGGTAGCCCGAGTGTTAGCAGATTTCATTTTACATCCACAGAATCCATAATTTTCCGATATCGGGTTTTCTAAATCCGTATTCCGGGGTTTTACTCTCTGGTTTAGGTCTGAATTCTAGCACTAGGGGGTTTGTGTGGCCTCATCTAAGCTCAATTACCCATCACCACTCAAGAATTCCAAAACCCTTAACTAGAATTTTCCTACCCTCACTAAACCTCACAATGTCGGTTTAAAGTTAACATGGATGTAAAATAAATGGGAATACTAAGCTAATGGTTCAGAAAATACCTCCTTTGGAAACTCAAGAATTTTCTTGAGTTGCCCCAAGTGTCCAAAATTTGATTTTTCTTGGTCCCATGTGCTTCCCTTGAGCTTGTGCATCTTTTTAATGAAATGAGATTTGGGTTTTGAGGTGTTTTTCATGGAGTTTTGGGGAGGTGAAGAGGGGAGGGAGCTAGGGCAGCAACAATGATGAGGAGGGGAGAGGAAATGGATGAAGAATGAAGAGGGAATGGCCAAGTCAAAGCAACCCTCACTTTTCTCTCTCTCACCCATACCTAATTCTTTATTCTTTTCCTTTTTTATTTTCTTTTCTTTTCTATTTTCCCTCTCTCCTCAATAGTAAACCCAAAATAAATAGCCATGCACCCAAAATCATGTAGGAAAAATGTAACAAGTGCTAAAATGATATGGTGCATGTTTTGCACAAAAATACGCTTAAAGCGCGATTAGCGATTTTTAATCGCGATTAGCTCTAAATTAGCGTATAGTTAATCATAAAAACTTAAAAATTGCATAATTCCATAAAACACAATCCTTTTAGTAATTTTCATAATTTTCAGAAATTTTCCCAATTTATCGGTATCTAATTATACCGCCTTATTAAAATATTCAATATTTTATTATTTAATTATAAAAATTCCAAAAAATAATATTTTATTTTTTTGAAATGTTACAATCTTCCACCCTTAAAGAAATTCGGTCCCCGAATTTAAATTTAAACTCCTCAAATACTAAAACATTTCAGTAAAAGTCCAAGTCGTCAGGGCTCCGAAATCATCAATACATAAAACGCATCATAGCGCAATGCATGCGCATGAAAAATGAGCAGATAACTCAAAAACAAAACTCTGTCAAGCATCCCGCAATCATCGGAGTCATGGTAAAGACACAATGTCAAATCCAAAACAAAACCAATATGATATAAATCAGAACTATACATGTAAATATCTGAAGGAAATGCATGCCAAACCTTTTTAAGTCGCTGTGCGATGCGCATAACACTGCACAGTGGCGGACGTCTATTGTAAGAAAACAACCATACAAGTATATATCTTTTGTTTAATATGCACGTTCCGCCGTTTTGAAAATGATTTAGAAAGGTTTCCTTGTTTTAAACGTTTCGTGTCATATCAGACACGTAGGTATATACTGAGACTATAGCTCGCTTTTTAGAAATCCCTTCGATAATTATCAATGCATGCAAAATATATCCACGTACTGTCCTCTGACTAGTCCTGCTCTGTACGAAAACAAATAGCAAATATCATAAAAACGTACTGCTCCATAAGGAATCAATCCCTAAATGTATATAAAAATACCCTGTGTGTATGGTGCGCACGAAAATCAAAATCCATATATGTGCCATACATGTGCACAGAAACAACATCTAGGTGCAAGGGGTGTGCACGAAACATCTGTCATAGGCAACGTGTGTGCCTGACAGCAAAATCAGGTGTATCTGACATGCACGAAGAATCCCGATTTAGTGCATCGGGTGTGAACCAAAATCGCATCTCAAAACATGTGCTCAACACGCGCGAAAATCCAAATCAGGTGCACCCATCATGCACGAAATCATGAAATCCAATATCAAGCGTCGAACATGCGCAAAGTCCAAATCAAATGCACGGAGTGCAAGAAATCAACATCAATATCGGAATCAAAATCGACGGTATACAATACGGCTCAATCAAACTCAGGTATACCGCGGTATATAATCTCACAACCATGTGCATCAGCGTGCACAAATCAAATCAAAACACTAAAAGTGCATGAAAACTATGCCGAAAGCATAAGTCAAATCACACGCATAACATAAGCATGAAATCAAAATCAACATATCGAATGACTTCAACTCGAAGTCCTGTGCAACTGTGGTGCACAAATACGTATCAATGCACTGCAAGCATATGTAAACTATACCGAGTGCAAAAACCAAATCGTGTGTGTATCATATGCACATAATCAACTCAACTATATGAAATCCATGAAGTCATAAGCATGTGCAGCCAAGGCACGAAAACGATATCAGGTGCAATAACTGTGCATAAATCATAAATCAATACAACGGTGTATAAAGCATATCTCAAGTGTAATAACTATGCGCAAAATATAAATACCCAGTAGGTGCAACCATGGTGCACGAAAATAAATATCATGGAACTCAGCCATTAAGACTAAATCATGCGAATAGATCGCCCAAAATACCGAAATCCAAGGTGACGGATACGTGATAATCAAATCACCAAATCATAAATACCGTCGTCGATATTTCCTCCTTCAAAGTCGAGAAGGTGTCGGTGCATCCAATACTAGCAGAGCAAGATATCTACTTGCCACTTGTTCGTGGTCTGGCGCCTGGTGATTTTAGGCTCTTGTCTCTCACCGTGCATTGCTAGATATGTAGCTCCTCGGCTCAACGGCCCAATATGGAATGACGACGGAAACAGTCCCGCTCTGGCACATCTTCTACAGATCTTTGACCAACTATCTCGTCGACGGTACCGAATTCTGGCCTGCTGGGTGTGCGCAATATGACCGCTCCAAGGCCCATGTCTTCTCACATAGTATTCCAGAAAGGTCCTGTCGAGATCTCTCTCAAATCTCATTTCTGCCGAATTGCCTGGAAGTTATCGTCCTTCACAAAATCTATTTCTTGTTCCGGAACGGCTGCATACTCACCGTGACTCCTTCTGGAAGGTATATCCATATACAACGCCTCTGCATGTGTATCGCATCTCTGATGTCAGCGAAGTGGAACGTCATCTCGTCGAAATCTCGTACGAACCTCTTACTCCACTTTTCTCTGCTGTCGACTGCTTCGGACTCGTCTCATCGTGGCTGCATGGACTGTGCTCCAACGGCTATACTCGTATCTGGAGTCTCCCAAGCAATGCATCCCATCACATGATATCCAAAAGATGTCTAACCTTTCGATCGAGTCGTCAAAACCTCATGATCCCCTAAGAGCTCAACATCTTGGGTACAGTTTAATAGTATTTAGTACATACCACAGTATCGGTGGACCAGGCATAGAAGGGCAAACCCAAGCCTCACTAATGGCACCGCGGAACTGCCGCAAACCCTAAGGTTCAAATACTTTCACACGGTCATTATGTCGAGTTAGGATTTCATTCCTCTAGAGGGTCCATAGAATCGCTTGCATATCCTTCCGAATACATTAAACTTAGAAAATGGGCTCCTAACATTTGATCGTCTCCATCGACTCTCAACGTACCTGCGTGAAGTCGTCTCTAGCTGGAATCAATCTATCTGATGACCTCGCAGCGGGGTAAGCGAACGAACCACATGTCCTAGTCATTCATCCTCGGGTGACTAGCGACCTTCCATCATATCTCTAAGTATATACTCATGCTGCAGTAGCTCCAACATCTGGGCAATATCTCGTCATTTGCAGCAATAACTGGCTCATTCGTCTATACGCTGAACAGTGCCTCAATCATCATGAATAAGCAATATATCAATGGTCATCACATCCTGACTGGCCTCTAGCAGTAGACCGATCCTCTGGTGCTGATCTGCACGTCCGAGAAATCTTATAAAAGCGATCCGTCAAACGCTCATGGCACGAAAACACAATAAAACGACGCCTCTCTATGCAATCGTACGTCCCTGGAATCACGCCTTGGTCAGTCCTCGTCCGTGACGAGCTCAAGCTGACGCAACTCTAGCCGTAGCTCTCTATGCCCGTGCAATCGTGGCAGCAAAATCATAACCGATATCGATGAGGATAGATCATAGAAATGAATATAATATTGTGCAAGGAAATGTACATCCTAAGGTTTCTCAAGCAGAGTAGCGTATTGTAAATATGCCGCGGAACATACGTACGGTACGTCACTCTACTCAAGCTACCTACTCCATCAACCAAGGGTCATCCTACGCGATGAAAGTTCGGGTATAATACCCCCTCGACTAAGTCTAAGTTCCGTAAGGTCAAACCTAAGTTCCGTATATATATATAAACGCTCTAGGCTCCGCATAGTCAAACTTAGACTCGAACCAAGGTTAACCTAGCGCTCTGATACCAACTTTGTCACGACCCGAAATAGCACATGACTGGCCCTTGAATCATATGAAGTCTATAGGACCTCATCTAATTCAAGTAAGCCAAAAGCCCAGAAATCTAAAACCATTTTAAATAATAAATGAAGGAAAAATAGTTTTAAGAAGTGAAGAAAACATGTTTTAAAAAAACAAGATTTTTAAATAAGTAAGCCGAATATGCATTTTTAAAATCTATAGTCTTTTCCTGAAAATTTCGGCAGAGTTTCCTTTGTGAATACTGGCCCCGAACGGGGTACAGCAAGAATAATATATGCACAATGATAAAAGGCATCCCCAAGCGGGAGCTAGCTCTTCGTCAATCGACGGTCACAACCACGCAAGCAATATAATATACAACGCCGAAGGACGAGGATTAAAACTCAAAAGAAACTCAAAAACATGATGAAAACCATAATACTACAACGCGCGACTCTAAGGTCGAAATAATACACAACTGGTTTTCTAAGTATGAAACAATATACAAGTTTGGTTGATGGAATTTTACTAGATACAACTGAAAATAAATAAGTACAATGGTGGTCACGATGCGAGTGAAACCACCTACCAAAGCAATTACCCAGAAAGGAAGCAGTGTGCCAGAAAATCCGCAATGAAACCTGTACGGCAAAACCTCCAAGAACTGTGGCACAACAGGGGTGAGTTGCCAACTCATGAATAGAAAATATCGCAGAGCAGAAATCGTATGTATGACACAATTCTAGGTCAATACGATCAGTAATAAAATATCATCAAAATGAATAAGTCTGAAGCATGAAAAGGTGGCCAGGGTAAACATCTATACATAAGTGTAATCCCATGTGCTCGTGTCAGTGCCTCAGGTAACGACATATCATAAATATGAGGTATGATCAATGTACTCAACATGAATCAATATCAACTATATCATGAAGTCTATAAGTGTGTAGATATCATCCAACTATGTAATCAATATCTTTATGTATGTGGATCTCGTCCACATGTCACCCAATGACAATAAGTATCATGCATGTAAATATCATAAAGCATATGCATGGAAGTATGAGGATGTGAATCAACATGTGTCCCTCGCGACATATCAAAATCATGGAACTCGAGTGTCTAGCATCGACACTCGAAAACATCATGAAACCTGTGCCTAGCATCGGCACGTAAATCCTCATATATATAAGGCTCCGTCAGTCCGGATCGGCCCGTATCATCTCTCAACTCCGGTCGGTATCCTCCGGATATCCGCCGAGCTCAAATACAATCACCGGTAGGTAGTACTCCCCTGCCAGGCTCACCGTCCAACATATACGAGTCTTCTTGCCCGGGGGTACCTCACCGGGTCCACCATGTACCCGCAGACGGTGCCTACCGCTCCTCGAATCGGGTTTCACATGCCACTCTCAAAACCGAGAAAACACATGGTGGACGCACTGAAATATCATATCAAGGGTAACCGGGTTTTTAAAAACAATACATACTCTCTTTTGAAATAACCACGGTTCCCAAATCCAGAAATATCATGGAAACAACATATCTCAATGCGTATAATCATAAAGCATAATGTATGCAACATATAATAGAAATGTAAGCATATCAGTATATCATGCAACATAAAACAGTAATATGCACATATTGAGGGAAAACCGCTCTTTTAAATGAATCAGTTTTAAAATGTATCTTGCGCTTCCCAAATCTCCAAATCAAGCTAGAATTATCTATGTATGTGCAAATACGTATGTATGCAAGTATGGGTGTACAATATGTATGTGCACAAGTATGAGTGTACAATAGGTATGTGCACAAGTATGAGTGTACAATAGGTATGTATGCAGGTATGTCATGCAATGAGTCATATCCTGATGCAACAGTCCTACTGTGTAGTGACATGGTAATTATCGATGATGAAGTGTGTGGGCCGGCTAGCAGGTGTACGTGGAACATACGCATCATCGATAATGGTGCTGGTGTCCTGACAGCATGGTTTTAATATAACAATAATTACATTTACACATGTAATGCGGTGCGAATAGCAAGAATATGCAGAAATCGACTAATAAACACAACAGTGAAGAATTTACATCCATATAAAAATGTCATACAGTTTTGCCATTTGAAATAAGACGAATCGGGGTTTTTAGTAAAATAAGGGCTACGGTGTTTTTAAGAAAAGGTACGTCTTTTGAAAATATCCGTAGAGTCCCTTTACCTGTCTTTAAAATATTCCCGATTCGTTAGTTTTTGAAATAGGTATGACTAGGGTCTAGTCTAACATCTACTATGCAAACTACAGATCTAACTAACAAACTAATCGGGAGGAGTATGGAAACCACCTAAATCTGAGTCGATATATATATATATATAGACATATAATAGTCGGTGATCCCGTCTCAAAGGTACCGCGTACGATACAATATCATATGACATCCTCGAGTCATGAGTGCGGATCTTATCGTCAAATAAAGCTCGTACGGTAAATCATCGTACGGCATCCCAAATCTGGGTACGGGTCAATATCACATTCATCTCATCAATTATCTGGTATCCTTATCATCATATCTCATGATCTGGGGTACTGATCTAAGTCTAGTACAACCGATACCATCTAGGTAAATATAAATGCGTGTGTATAACACACATCCAAAGGCCCGCTAAAATCTCATGTCGTATCCCAAATACGAACCACGTCATATCACCGATCTCATGGCACTATGCCCAATCTCATCGACTCATCTCCAAATATCATCCACTATCCTAATCATCCAGGTATTAGTATAACAAGTAAGCATATGAGTGCATGTGGGTGTAAACATATTCTAGGGTTCGCAACTAAGAAGCTATACTAGTTTACTTCTAAAAACCCTAATCTAACCATAGTACACCTAATCACATCTTGAAAATCCATGTCACACATAAAGCTATCATATATAGTATATATAGTATACTAAACATCGAACTGCGGGGGTGCTATACGCCATCCACCCGACTTCCCCCGTAGATATAATCTACTCACCTGCATCCTGCGTGTCGGTGTCGATGTCGCTTTCATTCTTCTTCATCATATGGAACCCTCATGAAGGTACCTACAAAGATAACACAATCGCAAATGCACATTAAACTTACATTGGAAAACCAAAACGACACGCTAAGGCCTATAGGTTAGAACCTATAGACTACGCTTTCAAAACCACCAAACAACCCTCGATATCGTCGTACAAACGTCAGGTGATCGAGGTAAAACACAAATACGCAAATCCAGAATTTAAAATACGCAAAATGAAACCTGAATCAAAACAACAACTATTGAAAATGGTCCCCGATTTCACCCTAGGTCAAATTGGTCAATTCTGCATATGCCAGGGGTCTAATTTACAGATGTAGGAGCTACAGAACAAGAACGAGCCATAAAGCTCCAGGTCTGGCCACAAATTGCGGCCAGAAGGAATAAATCTAGGGCCAAGTTGGGGAGTTAGGGGCTAGGGTTTTTAGGGTATGTTCTAAATCACATGCATGTATCATTGTCCTTGCAAAATGATTTTCAGGTAACCCGAGTGTTAGCAGATTTCATTTTATATCCACAGAATCCACAATTTTTCGATATCGGGTTTTCTAAATCCGTATTCCGGAGTTCTAGTCTCTGGTTTAGGTTTGAATTCTAGCACTAGGGGGTTTGTGTGGCCTCATCTAAGCTCAATTACCCATCACCACTCAAGAATTCCAAAACCCTTAACTAGAATTTTCCTACCCTCACTAAACCTCACAATGTCGGTTTAAAATTAACATGGATGTAAAAGAAATGGGAATACTAAGCTAATGGTTCAGAAAATACCTCCTTTGGCAACTCAAGAATTTTCTTGAGTTGCCCCAAGTGTCCAAAATTTAATTTTTCTTGGTCCAATGTGCTTCCCTTGAGCTTGTGCATCTTTTTAATGAAATGGGATTTGGGTTTTAAGGTGTTTTTCATGGAGTTTTGGGAAGGTGAAGAGGGGAGGGAGCTAGGGCGGCAGCAGCAGCAGCAGCAATGATGAGGAGGGGAGAGGAAATGGGTGAAGAATGAAGAGGGAATGGCCAAGTCAAAGCAACCCTCACTTTTCTCTCTCTCACCCATACCTAATTCTTTATTCTTTTCCTTTTCTATTTTCTTTTTTTTTCTATTTTCCATCTCTCCTCAATAGTAAACCCAAAACAAATAGCCATGCACCCAAAATCATGTAGGAAAAATGTAACAAGTGTTAAAATGATATGATGCGTGTTTTGCACAAAAATACGCTTAAAGCGCGATTAGCGATTTTTAATCGCGATTAGCACTAAATTAGCGTATAGTTAATCATAAAAACTTAAAAATTGCATAATTCCATAAAACACCATCTTTTTAGTAATTTCCATAATTTTCAAAAAAATTCTCAATTTATCGGTATTTAATTATACCACCTTATTAAAATATTCAATATTTTATTATTTAATTATAAAAATTCCCAAAAATAATATTTTATTTTTTTGAAATGTTACATCTCGGATGTGATCGGCCTTGGCTTTTGTCTTGACCAAATCATCAACATAACATTCGACGACCTTATGGATTAAATCATCAAAGATTTTGGTCATTACCCTTTGATATGTTGCGCCCGCATTCTTCAGTCCGAACGGCATCACCTTGTAGCAGTATATCCTGATCGAGGTTCGAAATGCTGTGTGTTTCTCATTCTCATGCAACATTTTTATCTGATTGTACCCATACGAACTATCCATGAAAGTGAACAGCTCATAATTTGAGGAATCGTCGACCATCATTTCCATGACTGGGAGCGAGAAATCATCTTTAGGGCATGCCTTGTTGAGATCCCTGAAATCAACACAAACTCGGATCTGTCCATTTTTCTTCTTCACTGGGACGATGCATGTGATCCAGTCCGCATATTTCTCTTCTCTGATGAAGCCAGCATCGATAAGTTTCTTAGTTTCCTCGATGACCTTTTCTTCCATCTCCCTTCTCATTCTTCGAGGAGCTTGTTTGATAGGCTTGGTATCAGGAGATATAGCCAGCTTATGCACGACCACTTCAGGGGAGAGGCCAGGCATTTCTTTGTACGTCCACGCGAAGCAGTCGGCGAACTCATGCAGCAGGGAGATTATCTGCTCTTTCATTTTCTCTGACAAGAGTGAGCTGATGTAGGTCGGCCTTGGATTATCAGGCATTCCCAAATCGATCTCGGTTAGCTCATCAAAGGTTTCTTGTCCTCCATATCTTCGAGCTCTTGAGGGGATTCATTTGGCTTGGCTAGCTCGTCTTCATCATTTGACTCTTTGCTGGCTTCACCAATATGGATCATGTTGCATACTTTGACACCAGGTTGGATGAAACCTATGCCCCGTCTATCTGGGATTCGTCCATCAATGAGTGCTCGGACCTGAGGCGGATGCCACAGCCCTTCGTAAAACTTCGCTTCAGAGTCCGTTTGTTATAACCGGCATCCGCACTTTTTAAAGTATCCCCGCATCTCGGGCGCATAATATCTAGGATTGAAGACGACCCTTATGCCTCTTTCATAGGAAAGGCACATGACAAAGAAATAATCCGGGTGCACGACAGGATTTGACCCATAAAATAGGATGCCCCTCTATCCACTCTTTCTTCCGGGAACGTAGAAGGTCTTCAGCTGGTCCACGGTGGAGACTAACAATGCATCGAGCTCTTTGCACATATGCTCCGGCACCCTTGTGATAGCTAGGGACCATTCTGTAGTCTCGAAGGTTTCTCTTAGCTTCGCCTTTTGCATGAGGGCCCAATCTGCATAGCTGTTGCAAGGCGTGTCCTCTTCCTCTGACTCTTTAGTGTTGCTGCCGAAATGAGGGCGAATTTTGCTTCCGGATGGGCCTTCAGTATCAGACTTGTTCGTATCGCTACCGAAACGAGGGCGGGTTTTACGGAAGGACGGACTTCCAGCATCGGACTCATCAGTGTCACTGCCGAAACACGGACGCACTTGGGGGTTTCTTCTTTTGAAAGTGACAGCCGGCTCAGATTTGATTTTGAATTTCGGGGCCGCTCTGTCCTCAGTCAGTTGTGGCTTAGCATTTTGGGGGTTCACAAAGTACTAGGAATCTTCATATCGGACTTCGTGCACACCGAACGGCTGGATGTCTCCGTCGATGCGTCTTTCATCGCCATTTTTGGTATACTTCATGCATTGATGGAGAGTTGACGGAACAATGCCGTAATCGTTGAGCCACGGCTGTCCCAAGAGAATTTTATAAGAAGTTTCGGCGTCGACCACGTATATCTTGGCTTCAGTTTGTAGGTCCACGAACCTGATTGGCAGAGGTCTGGATCCCAGAACTTGCTGGCAATTTTGATTGAAGTCTTGAATAACATTCCTTTCCCTTGACATGTGTCGGATGTCTATTGACAAACTCTTCAGAGTCCGCAAGTTCATGATGTTCACTGAGGATCCCGGATCAATCAATATGTGATTAATCAGATCTCCGTCGCTGTACCCAGTCACGTACAGCGGACGGTTATGCTTAGTTGTTCCTAGGAGCAGGTCTTTGTCCTTAAACGTGACCGCGGCGGTATGCAGAGTGTACTGGGCTTCTTTCATATTAATTTCCGCAAAGCGAGCCTGGTACCGCTCGGGGTTTTGTAGAGCGTGAATGAGAACATCTCTAAGCTCCTTATATAGGACCAAGGCATCGTAGATGCTCAGGAGAGACGGAAGCTTCCGGAGATGAGCCAAGACATTGTAGTCCACTGAGGAAGGACTTGAGTTTTCATGAGCCGGCTCTCTACCATCTTCATTAGCCACCTATTTTTCCTTTCCTTTTGAGGCATTGCCCTGATTTGGCGGTAGAGCCCTGCCGCTTCTGAGCTGGATTCGGTTGGCCTTTGTGGCGAGCTCCTCGTCCTCTTCGGGAAAACAGAGCTCCTCCTCAGAGTCGTTGCAAAAATGGATAGCACAGTAGGTCACTACATGGATCTCTTTATTGGAGTCTTCTTCTAGCTTCTCCAGAATCTCAGCCGCTTCTACAGGGAAGAACTGCTTCAATTGAATTAGAGTTCTTTCCTTTTGTTCATAGGTTTTGAGGGGATCGATATATTTTTGAATGGTCGATCTCTCTACAGACTCTTTTTCGTGTCGAGCTGCACTTTTCTTCTTCTTGAGCTTTTTGGATTTTGAGCCTGATTGAGCCGAATTGGCAGCTGGAATGGTGGGCCTCTTATGGCCTTCCCATTCTATTCTGCGCTCTTTCCGAAGTAGCTTTAGCATCTTCTTCGTCTTATTAGATATGTGCATACTCCACGGAGGCTGTGGTCAGTCAGTTTCATTTCTCAGGGAAGCGGGTTCAACTATCTGCTCCCAGAAGACTTCAGCTTCTGTCTGTATAAAGTTGGTGGTTGCAACTTGATTATTCACCAACGCACTCTTGGATAGATCGATCTCTCCAGTCTTATACTGCTTTTTGACCCAGTCTTTAAAAATATAGCAATCCTCAATCGCATGGCTCACTACTCAGTGGTACGGGCAACATAGAAGATTGTCGATCATTTTTGCTTCGTGGGGTCTTTTCGACTCCGGCAATTGTAGACCGTTGTTCAGGGCATCTTTGAATATCTTTCGAACCTTTTCCCTCCTGAAAGAGTAAACCTTGTTCTTTTTCTCCTCTAGGGAAGGCCCTTCTCCTCCCAGCAATGGCTTTCGAGACCGGTTGGTTTTAGATTCGCCTGCCTTTCGCTTTTCTTCATTGTCAGACGCATTGAAGACATTGGTATTGCTAGAATTCCCACTTCTACAGTTGTCGTCCCGCTTGTTTTTCCAAGTCTTGTCTCTCTGAGAGTCCGGATTAGACTCTTGCTTCAAGCGTTCCAGCATTTGGACTTTCTTGGTTAGCTCTTGAAACGTCTTGAGGCCTACTGTACACAAGAATGGGACCATCCAATTGCTGAGGTTCCTAATGAGGAGACTGACGGACTAGTCTTGCTCTAGGGCGGTTCGCACTTGTCGGTGAGGTTGCTCCATCGGCCAATAAAGTCCGTGTTGCTTTCGTTTTTTCCCGGTTTGGTTCTCACAAGGTCAGCAATGGAGATTTTATCACTGACACTCGTGAACCTTTGCCGAAACAAAGACTCCATTTGGGAAAAAGTAATGACAGACTCATCTGATATGCTCGCGTACCAGTCGAAAGCAACACCAGTCAGGCTATTGACAAACTTACGAAGAAGGAGCGCATCATTGCCCCGTGTATTTCCGCATGACGCTTTAAAGTGGGCGACGTGCTGATTTGCATTTCCCGTCCCGTCAAATCTTCTAAACTTGGGAATGACGTAGCCGCTCAGGAACTCGATCAGATCGTACTGTGCAGGATATGGCCGCCCACTACTGCCAATTTCTTTCTGAGCTTCGGCTTCGGCCACCAATGTTTTAACCTTGTTGGTGACCAAATCTATTATCCAATCTTGTGTTAGCGGGATAGTGCTATCTGGGGCCAAGACGTCCCCAGAACCGGAATGTAGCCGGCTTTCATGCGGCTCACCCAATCTTGGACCCAAGGGGATAGGCATCGGTTGCTTCGGGTTGTCATCACCCGGCTCATGAGTAGAGACGTGTGCTTGATTGGAAGGCGCCCGAGCAATCTGAGCCATAAGCTGCATCACAACATTCGTCAGGTCATCAAATTTTGAGTAGAGCTTGGCCATCTCTTTATCTGTGCTCCTGAGCTGTTTTCAAAGATCTTAAAGCAGCCCTTGCTCTGCAGTCCTAGGGCGAAAAGTCGGCTCTTCCTCGCTGTCCGAGCTTGACTCCATATAGACTGAGGGGTCTTTCTGCCTATCGGCCTCATCGAGAGGGTTTTCATCATCCAGCAGAGGTGGCTGATCTTGCGAAGCGGCAACCACATTCAAGCCAGATTGGGCTTGGGATGTGGTGGCCCCATCTTTGCTTTTGCTGTGAAGGTTGTCGCTGGGATGCGTGCCCGCATATAGACCGTGTGGATAACATATCCGACAGTCCTTTTATTATTGGCAGCTGATTTCATGGACCGCTATCGTTGCCCTTCTGTTTTGATAACGGACAATCGATTGAAGACGGCTGGCCTGACCGGGTTCTTGAGTGGTCCTGTCGCTTTTTTCTGGATTTGCTCCGTTGCTTTCGCGCGGCACAAAGCACCTGATAGACTCTTGAAGAGACGATGTCATGCTTTCTCTTTTGGGGCTGGGACACATCTCTTTATAGCATCATTCGGACTGCTGTCTTCTTGATTCTGGCGGTCATGACATTTTTCTGAACCCGCTTCAGAGGTTCGAAAGAATTGCTGACTTTTACGGCAGACTCGTCCGTCATCACGGAGTAACCTTTCTTTTGGAACCTCACAAGATTCCACTTGGCCGAAGTCCTGACTCTCTTGTTGGCTCGATATCTGAGCCGCTTCAGCCTTAACTTTTCTGTTTTAAGTACTGTTCATACCAGAATATTGCATTCTATACCGCCCATTCTTACGCTCGTTTGTTTATAGGCAGGTGCTTTTTATCAGTGTTTGCTACATAATTGCAGAATACTGGTCTCAGCTCTAAACAGTGAATATCATGGAAAAGTATGACAAATTCTGGATTACTGCCAAGAACAGATAAAACACGGGTCTCCGCTCTCTATCCGTGTGTTGCCACATACCAGTTTAAGGGACAAAATGGCAAATCGATTGTCATGTCATGCACAAAGCTCAATGTCAACACAAGATCCAAGAAATCTACGCGGAGCTCGAGGAAATCATGGCAAAAGATCCACATTACATCACCTTTTGTTCTACTGAAATTCTAGAAGAATTGTGAAGAGATTCTGAGAAAAGTCATATACCACACTAAAGAGTACTGACAACCAGGGCATACGACAAAATATGAAGGCCCAAGCCCTCTTTATGGCCGCGGTTCCGCGGCATAAGCACGCTTAGGCCGCGGAACCGCGGCCGTATAGGCTCTTCAGTGTACAAAATTTCAGGGGCTGTTTGGTAATTTCATTTAGTGCCAGAATGTTGCCCTAGGTTTTCAGTTTACTGCCTATAAATATCCCAGAACTTGCCAAGCTTGTGTGTTAAATTTCTTTAGCCTCCTTTAGTGTAGTTTTAGTTCTTCTTCTTCTTCTTCTTCATTCATCCTCCATGGAAATGTAGTGAGAGCATTGAGTGGATGTGAATAAAGATGAGGGTTTTTGTATCATTCTCTTTTGTTTAACTTCCCCTTGAGATTCTTGCTTTCTCTTGATCTTTCAACCTCTTCATTGAGCTTGAAAGGTTAAGAGTTTGTTATTGATCTCAAGGGTCGTATTTTCTTATGGAATTAGTTCTTCACTTCACATGAGTTCTTTACCCTTCTCTTGATCTTGCAACCTCTTGATTGAGCTTGCAAGTTTAAGGGTTGGCTATTGATCCCATGCTTGTCTTGAGTTCTAGTTTCTAGTTTTCTTTCTTGCTTTTTATTACTTGCTTTTTCTTACCTTGCTTTACTTTCTTGCAATTTAAATTCATGCACTTACTTACTTGTAATCTTTTCTTTTCCCTTTTCTTTTTGTTCTCTCTTTTTGTGAATGGTTGTAATTGTCGTTGTTAAGAATAAATACGGTATTGTAAGTTAATATCTCCTTGCTCATTTCCTTTTCCCGTTATTTTCCATTGAACTCCGCCCAAACGATACGCAAGCGCTCCGTTAGGCACCCTACCCTAACAAGGTAACGGTGATTCCTAACCGCGATCGGTTGCGTTCGGTTTGGCCGGAGGCGAAAGCAAGAGACAAGAACGGAAGGACAAGGGTAAATAAGCCGGATTCCCCGAATACCGCGCTTAAATCCCCTAATCCACGTTGTTGCCGATTGCTCTAGCTTCAATTGGTCAAGACTCGGCTCAAAGGTTTTGAGTACGGATTTCTTTAGCTTACAATCTCGTATCTTTTTCTTAACAACTTCATACTTGCAAATAATACACATAGGTTAGACTGAACAAACATACACAAATTCTTTATTGACTCGTCTAAAACAAGAACGGAAATACAACCATCTCCCTGTGGATCGACCCGTGCTCAACCGGCTAGCTGCATAGCGACACCGTCCTGATCGCGGTAAACTTTAGAACGTTGAACATCCGACACGCTTTTGGCGTGCGATCAAATGGCGCCGTTGCCGGGAAGACGGTAGCGTATTTTCTTTCTTGTTATTCGGGTTAATATTCTTTTTGTATATATTTATAAAAAAAAATCTTTTTGTTTTTTTTGATCATTTTTGTGGGCAAGAGTGCAGATTTTTGCAGATTTGCAAACTGCGATTGTGGGGAGCAAAGTGTAAATTCAAGTTAAGGTGATTGCAAAGTACAGTGCCAAAGATCCGGGTAGTTTGACCCGCGCAAGCGAACTTTTCAAGCTTACCGGATTTGATTCAACGGGGGTTTCCTAACCCAAAAACTTAACGGTACGTACTTTACTAACACCTTCTTCTCAAATCCGACGCTTCCAATATACTATTGTTTGCAGGATTCTTTGCAAGTTCGCTAGAAAAAGCTAAAAATTGACTAACCCGTATTTGTTGCAGTGCCGTGCTTAAACTAAAAAACGATTGTTTGATTCTTTATACAATTTTTATTGAATTGCGCACTGCATACATTAATACGGACTTAAGGGCAAGCGAGCCCCACAATATACGGTAAAAGATTTCATCACCTTTTCCGTGGCCCACAAATCACGAACTTGAGCATAACGTTTACCCGCACAAAATTTAAAAGAAACTAGACTTTAAGCCTTAAGGACTTCGCGCTCACTAGGAGAAGTTAACTGTGTTTAGAACCTCGCTTAACGGTATATTATTTATGGGGTGTCGAGGAAAGTGTTAACGGCGAAACCGCCAAAAGAGAAAGGGTTATTTAATTAAGGAACTTTACGAAAGTGTTGGAAAACCTCCCCTTATCTCTGCACTTACCTGGCCTCGTGATCAGTGTATCTTGAGCCCGTTTCTCGACACAGTTTTACTTCGACAATCAAGTTCTGGAGCAGGTCTAGTTGACCTAGGTGAACCCTAGAACGATTAGGTGTATGGTATTTTTGTGTCGTGATTGTTTTTGTCCATATTCTTTTTGTGTATATTTCATTCTTTTGTTTATAACTAACTAATAATAAAATAAAATAAAAAATCCACATTCTTTTTCCCTCCTTTTCACTTCCTTTCTTTCTTTCTCTCTTCATATCATGGGTACTCCACCTAGAAAAACTCTTGCCGAACTTTGGTACCCACAACCAGACATTACTTCTTACGGTTCTTGCTTTGGCCGAATATCGAACGACCCCTCCATGCCCAAAGTTTCACTGAAAGATCGCATAAAAGCGTCTAGGACAAACACTTGCACTCCGCATTCCACTTTGTATCAACCTTTTCAACCTCCCCCACCCACTTATGTTGATACCACTTTTGCAAGTCGTCCTTTGTCCATCGCTGAACGTATTGAACAATCCCGTAACCGATCTTTCACTCATTTCACCACTTCAAATTCTTAGGATCAACAATTCCATTCACCTTCTTATCCAAATGTTGATCCTGCTCCTGTCCAGCCATTCAATTCCTACCAGTCCTACCCAACTTTTGCAACTTCCCTAGACATTGCTTCTCCACAGCCTTTTGGGAGTTTTCAGTATCCAAACAACTTTGAATCTTTTACTGAAACCCCTTCACAACCCATGTCTAGTCTGGAACAGTCATTGGAAGACTTTAGGGTAGCGTCAAGCCAACAGATGATGGATTTGAATGCGTCCATGGCCGCTCTCATACAACCTACTGACCCGGTAGCTAGTTTCCAACTAGCTCCTAATTTTCCAATGTATGGTGAGGCGGCAGGACAGGCTGAGAATTTGAGTGGAGAGAGAGAGATGTACCCCCTTCCAAATCAAACCTACCCATCCCAAATTGAATCCCACAACTCCTGTTTTGAAAGTCTATCGAGTATCCCACATGATTTATCAATTGAAGATAGAATGATTAATGAGTTGTGCGACTTTGTAGTGTTTGATTTACCCGATTGTGAAGGGTCCCTTCCAAGTGAAACAAATCCTAAACATTTTGACCTCTACACCTCCATCTTAGAACCAGAATCGATTGAAATCCATACTTTTGATGAGGTGTCTGAGCAAATTAACTTTCACTTGATTGAGGATATTGACGCTGGGAATATTTTGGATGATGAACCCATAGATTTAGCTGAATTTTTCTCTCCAACTCATCATCCCGAGTCTTTAACTGTTTTTCCCGAACTTCATATGCGTCTTGATTTTGATGATAAATGCATGGATGAGATAAATTTTGAGAAGAATATTGAGGATAGTACTGAGGATGAAACAGTTTTAATTGATGAGTCGAATTTTCCAATTCATCCTGTTCCTTTCATTGACTGTGTACACCCTCCCGAAACCTTAACTGATACCCTTCCTCAATCACCTCCCCCTACCCTTTCCATCGTGCCGACCAAGCAAGAAACCGTATCATTTTCACTTCCTGTGTCTGGTTTACCAAGTTCGGCGTACCCATGGTTTCTCACGAATCTTGAGGGATTTGACCCCATTTATCGCCATATTGATAGATTAGTACAATCCATCTTTTCACATCGATCATTACAGATTGTACTAATTTATTCAGTCCATTTCCACCCTCAAGTTCGTATTCCACTTCTTTCTCCGTTCCGCCATTCTTCTTCTCATATACCGAGACCGTATCCCGCTTCTATCTCCATACGGTCTCGCGTATTCTCCATTTCTTACATCTCCGCGTTCTTTCACCAACCGGCACATTATAGAGATAAAATCTTTGAATGGTTGGTGCTCTCTTTTGGCCTGTGTAAGGCCTTGTATAGCTTGATACTGTTCTTTCCCCCCTAATCCTGAACTTCAACGCTAAACAGTGGAAACACTGTTTTACTTAAGTTTGGGGGGGACACTTTTTTGTATATATTTTTGTTTTCCTTTTTGTTTTGTATATAATTTTTTTTTTGGAAGCGCCGACAATTTTGACCCTCTTGGTGTACCCTGACAGTGAGGGCACTGTCAAGTTTAAGTTTGGGGGTGTGCTCGGTAAGCTTTCTTCCTTCGCATTCATTTGTATATTTTGCATTTGCATACCTTATTAAAAACCCACAAAAATTGAAAAATTTTCCAAAAAATATAAAAACTTTGTCGTCAAGTTAGCTAATAGGGTAATTTAGATTTTTATTCTGAAAGTTTAGTTGATATGTTAGAAATAACTAAATTCTAGACTTAGGAATTGAAAATCCTTAAAATAACCCTCTTTCTGTCTAACTTTGGTAAGTATACGTCCTTACAGTTTTTTAAGTTCAGTTCTTGAGTTAAGTCAAGATGAAGGGAAAGTATTGAAGCTTTACTGGAGGATAAGTCTGAAAAATAGTTTCTTTTCTTGAGTTCAAATTTAGAAAGTATATACCCTACAAACTGCACTTACACGCACCTTGAAACTTGGGATAGTAGAGGATACCTAGAAATACTCTTGCCTGAAAGCCTAGTATGAAAGAAAAAACGGTATTTAAAGCTAAACACCAAAAGAGCATATTGAAAAATATATCCGGTCTTGAAAAAGAAAAAAGAAAAAGAAAAAATAGAATAAAGTCAAGACCTGGAAACTGCTATTTACGCTTTAAAGTTCACACATTCAGTAATCGGTCGTTAGTGCCTCAAGAAGCATTAATAGTCGCATGAAAGGTGTGTGAGCAAATCCGTCCATCCTTAATGAAAAGAAGTAGTATTAGGTATTAGGGCAAGGGTATTATAGCTTGAATTGAATTCTTGAGTGTAGGGGTGCAAATATACACACACGTAGGGGTATACAATCGATGTTTGGATAAAAGATAGAAATAAAGAATAAGACTTGTGTTTTCTGTAAAGTTGATAAAAATCCCTGATTTGAGGCCGCACTTTAGAAGGAAAACTCAGGAGATCCAAGGTTAAATAGATAGGAGGTGTGAAAAATAAGGGTTGGATATTTCTAACTTAGGATGATAGAATTTCTAACGTAAATACTAAACTGTAGGAGTAGAATCGATGTTAACTTATGACACTAACTTGACGGGATTTTATGGGTGTAATCCGCTGAAAACCCTCAGGAGACAACACTCCTCCTACTAGGGACACCTAGAGGTTTAACGGCTTGTTGCACGTGCTCAGTGCAATCGCGTTCCCTGCGAAAGTGCGGTTAGGACTTTTTTTTGTGAATAATTGGTTTTGCTCGGGACGAGCAAAAGTTAAGTTTGGGGGTATTTGTTCATACCAGAATATTGCATTCTATACCGCCCATTCTTACGCTCGTTTGTTTATAGGCAGGTGCTTTTTATCAGTGTTTGCTACATAATTGCAGAATACTGGTCTCAGCTCTAAACAGTGAATATCATGGAAAAGTATGACAAATTCTGGATTACTGCCAACAACAGATAAAACACGGATCTCCGCTCTCTATCCGTGTGTTGCCACATACCAGTTTAAGGGACAAAATGGCAAATCGATTGTCATGTCATGCACAAAGCTCAATGTCAACACAAGATCCAAGAAATCTACGCGGAGCTCGAGGAAATCATGGCAAAAGATCCACATCACATCACCTTTTGTTCTACTGAAATTCTGGAAGAATTGTGAAGAGATTCTGAGAAAAGTCATATACCACACTAAAGAGTACTGACAACCAGGGCATACGACAAAAGATGAAGGCCCAAGCCCTCTTTATGGCCACGGTTCCGCGGCATAAGCACTCTTAGGCCGCGGAACCGCGGCCGTATAGGCTCTTCAGTGTACAAAATTTCATGGGCTGTTTGGTAATTTCATTTAGTGCCAGAATGTTGCCCTAGGTTTTCAGTTTACTGCCTATAAATATACCAGAACTTGCTAAGCTTGTGTGTTAAATTTCTTTAGCCTCCTTTAGTGTAGTTTTAGTTCTTCTTCTTCTTCTTCTTCTTCATTCATCCTCCATGGAAATGTAGTGAGAGCATTGAGTGGATGTGAATAAAGATGAGGGTTTTTGTATCATTCTCTTTTGTTTAACTTCCCCTTGAGATTCTTGCTTTCTCTTGATCTTTCAACCTCTTCATTGAGCTTGAAAGGTTAAGAGTTTGTTATTGATCTCAAGGGTCGTATTTTCTTATGGAATTAGTTCTTCACTTCACATGAGTTCTTTACCCTTCTCTTGATCTTGCAACCTCTTGATTGAGCTTGCAAGTTTAAGGGTTGGCTATTGATCCCATACTTGTCTTGAGTTCTAGTTTCTAGTTTTCTTTCTTGCTTTTTATTACTTGCTTTTTATTACCTTGCTTTACTTTCTTGCAATTTAAATTCATGCACTTACTTACTTTTAATCTTTTCTTTTCCCTTTTCTTTTTGTTCTCTCTTTTTGTGAATGGTTGTAATTGTCATTGTTAAGAATAAATACGGTATTGTAAGTTAATATCTCCTTGCTCATTTCCTTTTCCCGTTATTTTCCATTGAACTCCGCCCAAATGATACGCAAGCGCTCCGTTAGGCACCCTACCCTAACAAGCTAACGGTGATTCCTAACCGCGACCGGTTGCGTTCGGTTTGGCCGGAGGCGAAAGCAAGAGACAAGAACGGAAGGACAAGGGTAAATAAGCCGGATTCTCCGAATACCGCGCTTAAATCCCCTAATCCACGTTGTTGCCGATTGCTCTAGCTTCAATTGGTCAAGACTCGGCTCAAAGGTTTTGAGTACGGATTTCTTTAGCTTACAATCTCGTATCTTTTTCTTAACAACTTCATACTTGCAAATAATACACATAGGTTAGACTGAACAAATATACACAAATTCTTTATTGACTCGTCTAAAACAAGAACGGAAATACAACCATCTCCCTGTGGATCGACCCGTGCTCAACCGGCTAGCTGCATAGCGACACCGTCCTGATCGCGGTAAACTTTAGAACGTTGAACATCCGACATGCTTTTGGCGTGCGATCAAGCACTTGGCAGACTTCGGCTCTTCGGGAAGATGCCGTAAACCGATTGACAGATAGTCCAGAGAAGATGCCTGCTCGCGCGATTGTCAAGGGCACCGTCTGAGTTTGCTGGAGAGGCTTTGTGGCTCCATTGGTGTTGACGACCCTGCCCCCAGTTGGAACAATGGAGAACCGTTTGAATACAGATTTGCCTTTGGGATGGGATGCTTCGGTGACCACAACGTTCGGCCTCCTACCCCTTACGGTCGGTTTGGCCATTTGGTTTGCTGTGACCTCCACCAGATGAGCGCTTCCAGCAGGATAGATGATGACAGAACCAAATTGACAGAGTGGCTCCTTCCATTGCCGGTTGAGACTTGCAAGGAAAACCACGCGGGCATTGATCTTGACCACGTACGGGATCGGGGTTGCGTCGGAAGATGAATTCATCTTAGAAGACATCATCGTTGAAAGTTGATTGCTGCACAGAAAAGCATTATTTCAATACAAACATCGGTATATATGTTAAATGAGTTCGCATGAACGCTTGACCCGAGATATGGGAGGAGACAAATGTCCCACCGGGCGTGCCAGAATCTGTAGGGTGTTTTTCATCATCCCATTGAGATAGGAATACGCGTCGCTTGTCATGCGTTCTACAGATTCCCCCTTCCAGAGTAGGCTGGGATTTATTGATTGTGTGGATATGAATCTCCGGAAACCGCGGACTAAGCTGCCGTTAATTACCCCTCGCCTTTGGAGCGAAGGAACCTTCGATTGACGGGTCAAACAGGTCATGCGAACTCAATGTGCAGTGTGCGTGTGTTGTGCTTTGAGGGGTCTTGGGTATATCGGGGACCTCACAGAGTTTATGGGGGTCCCTCTACCCGGATAACGGGCTAGGGGTCAAGGGGGCTAGCATCCTCCTTGTGGGGTATGGGGCAGCGTCCCGTTAGAAATAACGGGGGAGGTTTTTTTAGTCTGGAGTGTATATAAAAAAAGGGTGAGGGGCGTCCTAAGGACACGTGGGCGCTGGCGCCTCACGTGCTTGGCATGTGGGCGCTGGGCGCCAGAGCCTCCCGTGTTTAGCGTGTAGGCGCGGGGCATGGGCGCCTTACGTGCCCGGCGCATGGGCGCTGGTGCACGTGAGCTGGCGCGTGGGCACCGACGCCTTATGCACCCGGCACGTGGGCGCCTGCAGAAAAAGGGACTTAGTCTCTGCACTGGGAGTTGTGCTCATAATTGACTTTTGGTGTTAAACTCCTAAAAAAAGGACAAAGGGGCTTAGCCCATGCATTAGGAGTTGTACTCCCAATTGACCTTTGGAGTTAAACTCCTAAAAAGAGATTTTTATTTTATTATTATTATATTTTTTGTGGAGCTAAACTCCCAAGAGATTTTCAGAGATGATGAAAAGGGACCTCTTTCTTTTCTCTTGAGCCTTAGATCTTCTCTTAAGCCTTGGACCTTCCCAAAATGAGATTTTTGGAGATGGGCTCCTTCTTCCTATCTGTTGGATGGATCTTGGGAAAAAAGGGGCGAGACTTAAAAATCTCCCCTTTTAAGGATTTGATCGAACGTCCAAGCTCTCCTTCAAAGGTTTTATGGTGACAAACTGTTTCTTTTTGGAAAAAGTAGAGTTAAACTCTTGATTTAAATAAAAAAAAGAAAGAAGGTTTAGAACCTTGAGGAAGGAGAAGGAGGCACAGAACCCTAATTTTTGAGAGAGTGAAAAAGTTGTCTTGGATTTTTTCATCATGTTTCCTTTATAGGCTACACACTTTATATATAGCCCCTTAGGCTTTGCCAAATGGCACTTGTGTCACCCCATGCCTTATGTGCTTATTTCTTTTTGTACATAAGCCATGAAGTTTACAAAATTTTGGCCTTCTGCCCATTTTACATATATTTATTTTTCTAAATTACATTTAGACTAATTTATTGCCTCCTTTTTGGTATGGAGTCGACCCCTTCCATGCATGGTCTTGACTTGGGCTTGGGCCCACTTTGCTTAGGCTCAGGCCCACTTGACTTGGGGTTGACCTTGGTTTTGACTTGGTCAATCGGGGTGAAACTTTTGACCCCCAACAGACGCGCTAAGCAAACTTGCCTCCACTTATTCAACCAATCACAAAAGAAACATCCTCTTCGGAGTCCTGCCACGGCCCAGCGAGGAAGATAAAGAAGTGATACACCGGATCTACACTGCTCAAGAGGATATCCCGGATTGGAGAAAACCCATTATAGAGTTCCTTAAGGACGGAGTACTCCCTGAAGACCGGGTCGAGGCCTTCCGGCTCCGTATGAAAGCCCGCTGCTTTGTGTGGAGCAAAGGAAACCTGTATAAAAAATCGTACACCCAAGCTCTACTCTGATTCGTCGATCCCGACGAAGCAGATTACATCCTCCAAGAGATACATGAAGGGGTCGGAGGAGCACATTAAGAGGCCCACGGTCTAGTTCAAAAGACACTGTTGCAGGGATATTACTGGCCGACTATACACCAAGATGCAGAAAAACTGGTTAGAAGGTGCAAGAACTGCCAACTCTTTGGCAGCATCCCTCAGTTTCCCGCTACTGAATTAACACCACTAAGTTCCCCTTGGCCATTTGCACAATGGGGGATGGATATGGTTGACCAACTCCCCATCGGCACGGGTGGACACAAATACATCCTTATCACCATGGAATACTTTACAAAATGGATAGAAGTCATGCCGATCAGGAAACCGGATGCCACCTCTACGTTAAAATTCCTGCAAAATATTATAATCTCCCAATTCGAAATCCCGAGGCGCATCATCACCGACCATGGAACCAACTTCGAAAATGTCAAAGTTAGAGAATTTTGCAGCGACTATCACATATTGATGAAGTTCTCCATGGTCGCGCATCCCCAATGCAACGTGCAAGCCGAAGTAGAAAACCGAGGTGTCATCCGGAGGCTCAGAGCTTGCCCGGAAGGAAGACAGGGCAGCTGGGTCGAGGAACTGCCTCAGGTGCTGTGGGCGTTACGAACGTCAAGAAAAATACCCATTGGGGAAACTCCGTTTAGCCTCTATTACGACACCGAGGTAATGGTCCCGGCGGAAATCGGCCTGCCCAGTTATCGATTCGAATACTTCGACGACGAGACTAATGTCTTAGCGCTTCGAAGCAATCTAGACATCTTATTAGAGAAAAGAGATCGGGCGCAAATAAGGATGGCCGCATACCAGCAGCAGATAGCCCAATATTACAACGCCCGGGTTAAACATCGAACTTTCAAGACAGGAGACTCAGTCCTATTTCTAAATGAATTCGAAAACCAAGGGAATCTACACAAGTTCTCTCCGAAGTAGGACGGGCCATTCCTCGTGACAGAGACATTGCCCGGCAGAGCCTACCACCTCCAGGATTCCTAGGGGCGTGATTTTTCTCGGCCATATAACGTCGTAAAGCTTAAGTTATACAATAAACTTGTACCCTTTCGAGTAATAAAATTCATTTTTGTGCCGACTGAAGTTTCTAAGCTAAGCTCTCACGCGAGTAGATTTTTGCTCCGCTCCGAGCCTGGCGGATAGCCTCCTATCCGCCGCACTCACTCAAATCGGATAGACTCCTACCCGACAAAATATGGGCCCTATAGCGTCTGACACGGGCTTTCTCTAGCCCGGCTTAGAAGTAGGGGAGGTGCCCCAGGATAAGTACCCCGGCGCGCTCAAAGAGCGGTCGACCTAAGCCTAGCTCCGCCCTCTCTACCTCGGCTCCGAGGTAAGAGTTGGAGGAAAAAGCGCTGATCCACCGGCGCATAGAAAAACAAACAAGGAAGATCAAAAAACAAAGAAAGGTCCTTAAGCCAAAGAAAATTTATTAAGAAAATTTATTAAGAGGTATTCTCAGCTTCTCAGCCTTACATAACAAGAGAAAAAGCACATACTCCCTAACTATTACAGCAAAGGGAGAAAGGGATTAAGAAAACATTGGTGATGATACTCGGAGGAGAGTTCCTCCAGCCGAGCCCAAGCGACCTCTTCCCGCTCCCTCTGTCGGTATCTATGGACCTGAGAAGCTACGGATCCGCCGAGGGCTCCCGCCCCAAAACACGATGCTACAATTAATCTTTGCTGGAAACATTCGAGAAGAATATCCGTTGAGCGATCCCGCCTGCTCTTTGAGATCAGATCCAGCTCGTGGGCCGTGGGTATATTATCGAACGCCTCCTCCATTACCTACGGGGACAGGGACTTGTAAAGACTCGGAGAAGACCTCTAAATCGTGTAGATAAGCACCTGCAGGAGAGAGGATTGACGGGGTAGTAGACGCCCTCAGTGACCCTCCAGAAGACCTATCACGGTCTCATACGTCACCTCCGAACGATCAAGTCTATAGAAATACACATCGTCTCGAGAGACGATGTCTCGGATGGTGTACGCGCGGCCCGTCATTAGGAAGAGACGAAACGATTAGAAACAAATCAACGTGGGTGTTTGAGGGGGGCCATGCCTTCACTATTTATAGCATCAACAAAAGTCTTCCCAACGACCGAGATCTTCCTATGCCACAGCGCAAATCACAGAATATCGCATCTTCCCGATAAGGCGCGGCCATGTGGCATCCGGTTACTGGCCCGCTCCCTCCTATGCGGGTCAAAGAAGGTTGAACGACATCTCTAAGAAATCCCGAGAATCAAGGAAGCCAAGATATGGAAACCCTCGCCGGCCGAGTAGTTTCCTGCTCGCCTCATCCGCAGAGGGCAGCTTCCTGCCCGGCTACGCTACGGATCTAAAACCCTCATTATGAGGCGACCGAGTAGTTTCCTGCTCGGCTCATCCGTGAGGGGCAGTTTTCTGCCCGGCTATGCTACAGTTCCAAAGCCCTCATCGCGAGGCGGCCGAGTAGTTTCCTGCTCGGCTCATCCGTAGGAGGAAGATTCCTGCCCGGCTATGCTGCGGATCCAAAGCCCTTGTCGCGAGGCGGCCGAGTAGTTTCTTTCTCGGCTCATCAGCGGGGGCAGCTTCCTGCCCGGTGTCATGACCCAAGGTTTAGCCCGTGACCGGCACTTAACCACGTAACGTCTACAGGCGTAACGCGACTAAGTAAGCCGAAAACCCAGAAATCAAACCAGTAAAAGTATAGAGTGTTTTAATCTTTAAATGAAAGCATTTACAAAGGTGCTAAGAAATCTTAAGTAAACAATCACCAAGATAGCAATATACGACGCCGCAGCGAAGATCAAGAGCAACAAGTGGGAACATCACAGATAGAATGAACTGCATAAGTAAAGTCGGCTCACAACGAGCTCGACACCAGAATACAAATAATATACATCATCGTCCTCACACTGCCTCTAAGTCAAGTACATATAAGATAGATGGAGAATACTATATACAAAAGTATGTACAATAAAAGTAACCAGATACCACAACCTACCTAACAGCAAAACAGCTCACGCACCAACTGTAGTGGTATCTGTAGCCAAAAGATGTAAGAAGGCAGCCTGCCGCGACTACTCCGAGGGGCAACCTGTAAATACTGTGGCACAACGGGGGTGAGTTGCCAACTCGTGAATAGAAATAACATATAAAGGTAATTGCGAGCATGCACGTACTGTGCTACTCCATCATATGCCAGCAGATGAGTCTATATGTAATAAGCAGTATGTGCATAATCATGCAAGTGCTCTGTCAAGTAAAGTAACTACAAGATGAGATGCAAAATAATAAATGCTGAGCGCGGGATGAAATAACATCTACACGGAATGTCAACGTGGAAAGATAATCGGTACCCACCAATGCACCCAAATCCCAACAACCCAGATGCCGGCACTCCCATCGGCCCTCAAATCCTGTACATCTCTGAGAATCACGAGTGCCCAACATTGGCACCCAAATATCATAAATACTCGTGTCCGGTATCGACACGCAAATCCTCATATATCGGGCATCCGTCCGTTCGGGTCAGCCCCCTCTCTCTCATGTATCGGGCATCCGTCAGTCCGGGTCAGCCCCCTCTCTCTCATGTATCGGGCATCCGTCAGTCCGGGTCAGCCCCTTCTCTCTCATGTATCGAGCATCCGTCAGTCCGGGTCAGTCCCCTCTCTCTCATGTATCACTCTAGCACCGAGAAAACATATGGTGGACGCACTGAAATATCATATCAAGGGAAACTGGGTTTTTGAATAATTACCTATTCTCTTTTGAAATATCCACGGTTCCCAAATCCAGAAATAATATGGAAACAACATATCTCAATACGTAAATCTATGCAAGTATGAAGATATCAATATATACATGGCACATATATGGATATGTGATGTATATGTGTCCAAGTATGACTATAACATCTGCTGATATGCGGCAAATCATGACAAATATCAATAAAGCGGAATCAATATGACATATGATTTATAGAAATCCTATAATGTGAGTGTCATGTCAATCACTAACGGTGTGAGTGTAGCATATAAATCGTGCTCGTGCAACTTGAACCGTTAGTAATAGTGCGGTGTTCTATCAATTCTAGTTTATATACTTATAACAGGGAATGCGGTATGCAACAAATAGTAATCATGTAGATGAATGCAATATGTAGCTATAAGGTCCTATCAGCCCTGACGCATGACGTCATGCGGGCGATATCCCCGTAGATGTTAAATCTACTCACCGTAGTCTCGCGCTAAGTGTAGCCGATGACTTGTTTCCCCTTCTTCGCGGCGTCCGTCGCACTCGCCTGCGAACCTAGAATTACACAATATATCACACATAAGCTCAAAACCATACAAACACGACATTTAAAGTCAAACTAGAAACCCGTGTCGCAAATCAAGAGCACGTGTGCGCGATACGCTAAAACGTGTGATTACGCGTCTGAAGCCACTCCGACTCGTCGCGATACGCAGAAACCCCAAAGCCACACACACGTATCACGCATGTCGCGAAAGTTTAAGAAAATACGGGAAATAGGGTATTCAACTCCAGATTTTGATACAGAAAAGATATTATAAAAATATATATACCAAAATACTCCACATAGCAGCAGACTCCAGTCACCCCAAACACCAACCCAAAATACCCCCATCTGGCCCCAATTTGCGGCCAGAATGTATATTTCGGCGGCCTGGGTAGGGAGAGGAGCTCCCAGGTTTTGTGTGTGCACTCTATACCCCCTGTACATGCTCAGTAAATCCAATTTTATTCTAAAACACCCCGGGTAGAAGCAGATTTAACAGAGCCCAAATTCAAGTTAAAAACCACATTTTGCACTAAAAAGATACTTTAGGGTATTTTTCTGAAATCTGAAGCAAACCCAAGTCTAAAACCACACTGATAACCCATTACCAAGCTAATTAAGCCATAAAAATGCTAGATTTAACATATCATCACTAAATCCCTTCAATACCACTAAACATGTACATAAAACATGATTTCTAGTTAAGATACTACAAGATATGGAAAAAGAGTGTTAATTATGAGCTATATACTTTCAAAAGACCTTAAGAAACACCACAAGCCTCAGCCCTAGCCTCAAGTGTGCAGATTTGCCTCCACCTCAAAAGACCATTTTCCCAAGGTTTTGTGAATGAAATGTGTTGTTTGGTGTAGGGTTTTGTGTAGCTTCAAAGAGAAGTGAAAAGAAGAAGAAGAGATGGAGAAAATACCATGTTTTCTGCTGGAATTTTGCAGGAGGTGCATGTTAGTGTATATGCCCTAGAGGCCATTACTGTATCATACTAGTTTGTATATTACTTAATGGATGCTTGGGATATTCACCTTGTATATACAATCTTGCTCAAAATAGTAGTATGCTACTTGGTTTGTTTCTACTTCAATGTGTACATGTGTTTATTTTTGTATATCGCCTATACACATTAGTAGAGCCCTTAGGATCTTTGCTTGATTACCAGCGATGTGATGGCCGTCACACTAGTGGGGCTGGGTAATCTATAAGCACATCCTTATGCAGGTCCCTGGTCGCAGGACTATCGAGACAGGGCATCGATACTCCGGAGTAGACCAGCGCATGCGCTTCTCATCCCAGTGTGGGAGACGGTCTGTCCCACAGCCGTCAGTACGTCGTACTTGAGATAGTATGCGGGTGCTCGTTAGGTTACGGGTACACTGGACAGGACTCGTCGGGAACTGACTAGTTGGTATTATACCTATCGTCAGTTATCAGTTCCCAGGTGACATGAGTACAGCTTAGTCCGCTGACTTGACACTGTCACTCCGCCTCGAGTGTGTTCCCACTGTACTTTGATCACTATCCTACCACGGCTCAAAGGAGTCGTGCAAACAGGTAGTGGTTGGGTGCAGTCCCGAAGCACTTGGAGGCAGTGACGGTTAGACAGGATTCGTCTCTTCCGGTATTGGGGGTTGACATCGCGCTGTGTCTAGGAGAGCCATTACACGAGTAGTCCCTGGCCAGGGCAAACGAGATATACTGGTAGGTTTCCAGTGTTATCTCAGGGTGTTTTGGGCTTCGCTCCGGCACGACTTGTACCGCTATTGGGGAACTGACGTTTACCGCCCCCTAGGCCCGCCATGCGATATATCAGACGAACAGACCGGACTGTACGGAGAATGTCACACTCAGGCTCAGTAGGAGTTCAGATGGGTTTCGCCTCGTCCGTCTTCTTGTCGGCATTACCTGGGGACCGTTACGCACAGCTAGTGCCGCTTGCGGTCTGTGGTTAAACCCACTGCCAGCGTAGTGTCGAGTCTTTAGAGTCCCACACAGAAAGCTTTTCGCCTTTAGGCAAAAGAGTAGAGGTCGCATGGTATTGCGACAGGTCGCATGGTTTTGCGACAGGGTTCGGTCACATCCGTGCACTTGTGCACGTACAGTGTCCGGACAGTTTACACTAGCGGGCTTTGGTTTAAGCCAGATCCTAGTGTACCTTATGGGATTGGATTTATCCAGTTTGCATTCGTGTTCCTCGGAACGCGGATGCGGGTGTGTATGCACAGTTGACAGGGAGGCAGAGGCGGCGGATTCTCATTAGGGTTGTTGACTGTTGACCGTTGACTATTTGACTTTATGCTCAACCCTAATGAGAATATGATATGTGATTAACTACTATATTAATTAAGTATTATGGTGATATGGTTGTTGACTTGTTGACTTTTGTTGACTTGTTGACTTTGTTGACTTGTTGACTTTTGTTGACTTGTTGACCGGTTGACTAGGCTTGACTAGTTGACCATCATGATAACCATGGTTATCATTTCATGCCAAAGACTTTTACTTCCTTGCTCATTTGAGTAAAATGAGTGCATGACATGATAAGGTTATGGTTGCTTCAAACCATCACATAAGACTTTTTTGATATGATGAGTTATGATCACTTTGGATTATGAGAGGGTGAAAGACAAAAGAGTTGCTCATTCTTTCTTGCTCATTCTCTCTCTTGTTCTTGAGCTCTCCTCTTGCTCTCACCCTCAACCTCTTGCTCCCTCTCTTGATCTATGGTTCTCTTGTCTCATGAGTTGAGAATCAAGAACCATAGATAAAATCCCATTCTATTTCCTCTCTACTCATTCTAGTTCACTAGGTTTAGCAAACCAAGTGAACTAGTTTCTTCAAAGAACGAAGAAGGAGCTAAAGGTTGGAGCTTTCAGGTGGATCTATCTTCGGCGTACGGAGACGACGAGAAGAAGCCATTGGACCACCATCGGAGCTTTGAAGACGAAGGAGTTCAAGACAAGCAAGGTATAACCATCTCCATCCGAGTAGCTAACTCTCTTTAGCTAAGTATGCTAGTTTTAGTTTAGTCAAAGATCCCGACTTTGCTTAGTCCATGTTGCCCCTTGCGCTAAAAATTTGATTTTTATACCGTTTCCGCCTCCCCGTAAGAACCGGGGGTCGCAACGTGGACTTACAGTGCAGAAATGAGAGAAAGAGAAAGAAATGAGAGAGAAATCAATAGTCAACCCAAGTCAAAATCTTCACCTACCCACCATACCTCATTTTCTATTTGAATTTTGAACTATAAAAAGGGTTTTGACTTGGTAAAAGGGTAGGGAATTAACAACCATGCAAGAAGAAAAGGGTTACTTGCTACACTTAAAACCTAAGTCACAAAATGGCTAAGTGTGCAAGTGTACACTACATAATGGAAATTTCCCAATTAGGGTAACACGACTAAATATAATTAGTAAACCCTATAATTACACACACACACACACACACACACACACACACATATATATAACACTTCACAACACAGTTATCCCTAGCCAAGAAGGAAAAAATACGATATTCGGGCTTTTATGAAAAACACGCATAATTATTAAATAACACGAAAACATCCTAAATGAATTTCAAGGCGTTACACCCGGCGACGCTGCGGATCCAAAGCCCTCATCGTGAAGCGGCCGAGTAGTTTCCTGCTCGGCTCATCCGCGGATGGGGGGGAGGGGGCAGCTTCCTGCCCGGCTACGCTACCCTCAGACGGCGCCAACTGATGGAGGTCGGAATCTCTTTCAGATGTTGTCCTCCGTCGATCTTCGGGCCAGCCGTGTCGAACGGTTGAGATTTGATGTGAGGATTGAGCGTATAGGTCTCAATGGGTTGTTGGTTGTTGTTGATACCGAGCCACCTGCAAGGAAAGTCCAGGGATGGGAAACCACTGTAGGACCCTCCGACAATCAAGTAAGTACCGAGGAGTAATTGGGCAGAGTAGCGGCGTATTGGAAATGAGTTCGACGTACCTGAGTCGTCTGGAAGAGGGGTTTATATAGCGGTCGCCTGGAGCGAGCCGACGCGAGATTCTCGCCGTCCATTACATCCATGCGTCACGTTTGCGTTGATGGCGGGATACGCCCATAAATGGTGAGATACGCTAGCGTGGGAGGCGAGACGTGGAGTGGCGGAGATCTCACTGTGGCGAGATACACGGAACCGTTACAGGGGCGCTCGAGCTCCGTACTCCCAGCCAAACAGGGACGCTGAGGAGTCCCAGTTATAGGATAGCTCGAAGACGAGCCATTGGTTGGAAGTCAGTCGAAAGGGGAAAGTACTCCGGAGAGGTCTTCTTAGAAGGTGTGGTGCAGCCTCGGAGGCGTGGCACCGATGAACATCCCCAATGCGTCATATTTATTCTAGCTCCGTAGCCTCCAGGAATTTAATGGGTTTGAACGGATGGCACGTTACCCGCCGCATGCCGTGATCTAGGAATTCCTGCTGGTATCATTAGCAGGTGAAATATTTTTGGGTGTGCTTTTGTATTAAGCTTTTATCAAGAGGAGTGATCTACAGGCCAATCTTGGGCTTAAACTGTTTAATAAATTATTGAATGCACCGAAAAGGGGGCCGTACACTGCAGGCCCAGGATTTTAATTGCGAAAATACCTTGGGGCCCGTAGTGGCATGTATCATGCCATTGCAAGCCCCTGGAGACCCTCAAACCCATATTACATCAAACAAGCTTTGAAATTAAATTTTTAATACCTCCTTATCTATTTGTAGCATTTTTAATAAGGGTATTTTGTTTCTATATAGCATTTTAGTGTGCTTCCAATGGTGATAACTATCTCAAACAATTTCTTAGATTGTTTTAGACCGCTTAATTTTGGCCGAATATGTTTATAGTTAGCTTGCTAAACAACAAATTTTAGTATGTCAAATCCTTAAAATAAATTACAGAGCTTAAAAATATTTTCTTGAAAAATGTAAAACAGTTTCGGTTTGGAGCTGGTTATGCCGCCTGGCCCCTAAGCTCGATCCACGGACTTATGGGCCAAGCCCATTTGGACTTGCTTCAGCTACGTGGAGAAGGGGATGCCCACTTGGGTCGGTCCTCCAGCAACTCTTCTGAATTTTATTATTTTATTTTATAATTTTGAAATTAACCATCTCCGGAAACGAACTTGGACCGCTCATATCGGAGAGGTAACAGAGCTAAGCCTAGTCGATAACTATTTTGAATTTGTTTGAAAGAAGGAAAGATAAAACAAGGGCCCAAAAAGAAATTCTCACACTATAACTCTCATATTATAGGGGCCAGGCTTCCTTCATTGGTGGGGCTTGAAATCGAAACGGGGGTCTTCCATTTATCAAAAATAGCTAATTTATCTTACTGGCATTAGCTTGCATTATCTATCATCAACAAAAAGCTTGTGTGTGCGTCCAATGAAACTTCAATGCATGAATTTTCGGGTGATTAGAATTTAATGAGACTGTTGTTGCAAGTGTGTGTTAAAATAAAGGTTTGATATGATATCTTTATGTCAGTTGTTTTTTTCCACTGGCCAGTAAGCCTTAAGATATGCACATACACGTCTCCATGTCAACTTAACGTCTTTTAAATATCTATCTTAACTAAGAGTCATTTATAGTCTTTTACAATAGTATGTACACATGCATTACACGCGCAAAAAATTGATGACATGGATCATCCTAGAATCAATATTTTTTTTATAAAAAAATATTTTATTTAAATTAATTGCGAGAGTACTACCATGACCTACAAAGACCTCCCCCTCTTCTAATTATAATAGTAGATATTTAACCATCCTATGACTTATGTTTGGGGCCATGCACTCAAGCTGGTGCTGGGCAATTTTTTTTTAATCCAAATCTTGTATCTAACATGCATCCCCTTTAATATTTCGGTTTTTTTTATATTGCCCTCCCCTCTCCTCCTCTCCTCCTCCAAAAAGAGATTGGTTTTTTGAAAAACACCCCATAAATCTCTTAATTGAATTAAATATGCCCATATGCTTAATTATCGTCTTTGACACCTTTAGAAATCTCCGTTAAGATGCTAAAATGATAACTTGAAGTAAAGCGTTCGGAAGAGTGAGAATAATGAGTTTTGCACAAAAATGAAAAGAAAAAAGATGATGGCTTTGATGTTATATAAGACTTTCTATCTCCTAATTCATCATATTAGATTAAATCCAATTATTAATTATAATTAACTTAACTAAAAATGTGTTTTAAGATAAGCGGAGAGGTTTTAGCAGGATTTTAAAAACATAAGGTCTTATTGATGGTTTCCAAAATACCAATGTCCTGTCAAAAAATGGGATTTTTTTTGAATTATTATATTTTTAAAATTATATTATAAAAATAGGGAGGATAAATTTTATTTACGAAAATAGGGTGGTTTCACCCACCCCTGACCCACCCCCCCATCCGCCCCCTATACAAATGTATAGGGGACGGGTTCCCAGAACCCGCCCTCTATAGTTTTCTATAGAGGGCGGGTTCTGGGAACCCGCCCCCTATACATTTGTATAGGGGGCGGGTTCCCAGAACCCGCCCCTTTTTTTTTAAATTAAATTAATTTTTAATTATACTGATATAATTTTAATATAATTATTATTATTATTATTATAATTATAATTCTTAAAAATAAAATAAAATTAAATAGACAAAAAAAACATTTAAATTAAATAATAAAATTTCACTATATCAAATTTTTTTTACAGAATGAATCCGTCAAAATTTACAATGCCAAAAAATCCTATCTATTTGTAAAATGTAAATGCTATATCGACGGTCAAATTTATAATAACAAAATGAATCCGTCAAATTTATAATACAAAAAAATCTGAGTGCACTTGTCACGATCCTGAAGGTCCCGCCCCTGATGCATATCCTGGACATCTGGTCCTATAATGGCCTGGTTGTTTGCATAGGCTACATCTGGATTGCCTTTGCTGAGGATCAGTATCCATTGTCATTCGATCTCGACGTACCTTAGGTCTTCCGGGCCTTATATTTTTTTCCGGCGGTAATACAGTCGGTGTTTGTCTGTTGGCAGTATAATAGTGCCAATAGCGACTGTCCGGTATAGGATGAAATTTTGGATCGTATGCACCTTGGTAATTAGAAACTGTATAGTAATGGGAAGCAAAATTGTAATGTGAGGTATGCATACTGCTCGCAGCAGCAATTGCGTGGGCACAAGGTAGATGTTGTTGCTGGAAAAGACCGCATGTACACGAAGAGAGCCCTTCATCTTTAAAGTTCACGGTATATTGATTCCCATTACCGCCCGTCACCTGAAACTCCGCCGTGTCAAACCTTTCGGATCTGTAGTATTATGCTCTGCGCTCTCTTTTCCGAAAGATATCTTCGTAATACGCGGTGAGCGGAGTGTCCATCGCCAAGGACTTTTCTCTTCTGTGCACAAAATAAGTATTCATCCGGAAAAATGTTCGAACAATCAACCCCTGTATCGGTAAGCCTCTAACCCCTTCAAGGACCCCGTTGAAGCTTTCAGACATATTAGTCGTCATTAGGAGATATCTGCACCCATCATCATGTGATTGTGACCACATGCGTACTGCATACTCATCTAACCACGCTTTCGCGGCTTGACTCATCTCCCCAATTTTCGTCATGTATATGTCGTGAACATTAGGGTCAGGCGTTTCACCGGCTCTGTACATAAGTTTATGTAGATCCGAATTTTTAAATTTTCGATCAAAATTTTGCCTGAAGTGTCGTAGGCAAAACCTATGTGGGGTCGTCGGAAATACAGATCTCATTGCAGCTAGTATTCCCAGATGTCTATCAGATATGATGCATAAATCCGTTCTATGAAGAACAGATGGGATATTTTTGAGGTTGCGGAAAAACCATGACCAGGATGATGTATTTTCACCCTCGACAATAGCAAATCCCAACGGAAATATACCGTTATTAGCATCAACACCTGTAGCAATTAACATGCAGCCTCTGTACTTACCGTATAGATACGTACCATCAACGCACAATACCGACCGACAGTGTGTGAAACCAGCCGCACATGGACCAAAGCACCAGAAAATTCTTTGAAACCTGACAGAGCCCTCGACGTCTGTTTCTGTGGTTTTTAACCGGTATACGGTCCCCGGATTTGATGCTTTCATGGCTTCCATAAAAGGGACTAGTGAGTTGTACGAGCTTTCCCAGTCCCCGAATATCTTGCACAAAGCCTTTCTACGAGCATCCCATGCCTTCACATACGAAATCTGAATTTTATGCTCTCCGCTAACCAAGAGCCGTATCTCTCGGGGAGTCATCGCCACATCTGTACGGATCAGGGGCATGATTAGCGAGCAAATGTAAGATGAAGTGCAATTCCGGTGATCCTGTAACATGATAGAATTGATGCAAGTGTGTTCTTGGTTGTATTTCGTGACCTTCCAAGCCTTGGCTCTTTTGGAACAACATGCATGCAATCTCCACTGACATTCAGGAGCTTTCGTACATACCACAGTATAGTACGTCTTATTTGACTCTTCGGTTTTAAATGTAACGTTTTGCTGAATGGACTACGACTTCAGCTTACAAATAAGATCTCCTTTTTCCTGAAATAAATCCCCGACGCTGATGCAATCTTCGCTTGCTGCTGTCGCGTCCAAATAGGGTGCCGTATTTACTTCTGCAACGGCTAAGTCTACCCAACCATCATCTTCCAGCGGATCGAGGCCGGGATCTTCTAGTTCGACAAAATCGTTATTCGCAGCCATACCATCAAAGAATGCTACCTCATTCAATCCAGCAGCATATTCCACGCTATGCTCCCCCTGATGATCTTCACCGGTTTCATCATCATCACTGCCACACATATCAATATCACCCGTAGCAACATAAGGCTCGGGTGCAATATATGATGGTTGTGGTCGGTGTAATGTGGATGGTTCGGGGTGAGAAGACCGGAAAGATGTGGACGGACATACTTGGAATGCGCTGCTTGGATCGTGTTGGAATGATGCGGAGGTATGGAAAAATCTGCGTTTAGTATATAAATTGTTATTATAATATTATTCCTTAATATTTTCGTAACTAAATCATCACTTGTTTCAAATTTATTTACCTGTGAAAGGCTGTGTATGGTAATTCTTGCTGTTCTTCTGGGGTGCATGTAACTGCAGCAGTCGACTGGGGAAACCTGGATTTATGCATTTTATTAAATGTTTGAATATTAGTATATAGGTATTACTAAAATGTTTAAATATGGGTTTATAAAATGTTTACCCATGTGCTTGAAGATTTGAATAATGTTGTGTATAGTCATATCCACCGGCACTGACGGCATCATCGTTGACCATGTGACCGTACCCCCAGGAACTATCTCCAGCATTACCATCAAAATTACCCGTTGGAGGGACATCTGATACTTCCAATTGGTCCTTCTGAACCAAAAGTTCGAAAGAATGCTGGGTGCTCGAGAGACCGAAATCTATCATCGAAGATATTGATGCATCGTCTATAATATCAACCAATGCATTTCCACTGAACATAGGCCATATACAACTTAACTTAACCCTACTTTCACGGGGATCGTATTTCGTAATTTTGAACACTTTAGCCTCTAGTTCATCATAAGTCGTTGATGCTTCCAATCGCATGATTCGTGCAGACCCGCCCATATACTCGGGACCTTGTGCACTTGTGATAACCTGGCCATCGTATTTACATACAACAAATATACTTGGGGAGGCCATAATCCTGCACAAAAAACAGTTATATTTTTTATGTTGTGTTGAAATTGCAAAAAACTTTCAAACTCGCAGATTGCTTACTTCCAATACTTTATGAACTGTTCTACTGCTCGAAGATTGCTTACCCGCAGAATATGGTACTGAACTTCACCTTCTTCTAAAACTCCACACTTACACAAAATTGATAGTGGAAAAGAATTGATTGAAGTAAATGGATAGTGAGCGGTGTAGGATGAAAATTTGACAGAGATGAACGAAATGGGTAGTGCGGAGACATATTTATAGCGGCAAGATATTGAAGAGAGCGGGTTCCAAGAACCCGCCCTCTTCAATATGATGTTCTGCAGATTTGACAAGACAATATAAAAAACAAAATTAATGAAGAGGGCGGGTTCCAGGAATCCGTCCTCTTACTTTCTGACATATCTTAACAAACGACAAATACAACGTTTCTTCTGCACACACGTTACTTCTGCACACTTACTTACACTTATATTGATTTGATAAGACAATATAAACAAACAAAATTAATGAAGAAGGCGGGTTCCAGGAACCCGCCCTCTTACTTTCTGAAATTGATGTGACATATGAATATTAACGTTACTTCTGCACACACGTTACTTCTGCACACTTACTTACACCTACATTGATTTGACAAGACAAAATAAACAAACAAAATTAATGAAGAGGGCGGGTTCCAGGAACCCGCCCTCTTACTTTCTGAAATTGATGTGACATATGAATATTAACGTTACTTCTGCACACTTACTTACACCTACATTGATTTGACAAGACAAAATAAACAAACAAAATTAATGAAGAGGGCAGGTTTCAGGAACCCGCCCTCTTACTTTCTGAAATTGATGTGACATATGAATATTATTGATGTGACATATGACAAATGAATATTATTGATAATTTACAAATTATTATGACAAAGTTCAACGTTAATGGAAAAAGTATAAATAGTACTTGAATAGTACTGATGTGACCTCTCACTAATTAATAAAGAGGGCGGGTTCCTAGAACCCGCCCTCTTCTTTGTGAATAAGAACGCTCTCTGTAATTTTTGAAGAGGGCGGGTTCCAGGATCCCGCCCTCTTCATTAATTAGTAATTGATTTGACAAATTATTGAAGAGGGCGGGTTCCTGGAACCCGCCCTCTTTGAGAACTGTAGCGGGTTCCTGGAACCCGTTCACCCTCTATAAAAGCCGCATCCACACTTTCATCAACCACACTTTCTTTCACACTTTCTAACTTTCATAAAACTCTCGACAAATCTCTGCTCCAGTACATTTCAATGGAGAATCAACCACTCGACAAATCTCTGCTTGTGCATCAAAATGAACACAGATCGTTCAATATATTACACGGGGAGGAAATATTCTAAACTTAGTTAATTTTTTTTAATTACACCTTTCATTTAATTCTAATAGTTGAAAATAACATTATTTAATTTTGCAGGATGGAGATAATCTCACCGTCGTCACGCATAGCTCAGACAAATGGGTAGTTAGCGACCAACGAATAAACCATCGGTTTAGATGGGCCGGATTTTATGAAGCGTCGTTGATTCGGCATATCCAAATCGACCACGCCCTCGTCACCTCTCTGGTCGAACGTTGGAGAAAAGAGACCCACACATTTCATCTAAGATGGGGTGAGGCCACAATCACACTCCAGGATATTGGCCTCTCACTCGGTTTACGGGTCAATGGGCTTGGGTTGGTCGCTGGAAAAATTGTTGGTCCAGATACCGACCACCTATACTGGGATACATATGCCGAGTCTGCTCTCGGACAGGTAAACAATTTCATTCTGCTTTCCCTATTTAGTGTACCTATTTTATGTTTTACATTATTTCTAGCTTTAATATTTAAAAAAATGCTAATATCAGGCACCAGAAGGCCGCAGTAAGGGGTATAAAATCAATTTGAACTGGTTAAGAGATACATTTAGTAATATCCCTGATGAAGCCACCGATGAAGTTTTGGATAGACATGCACGTGCCTACATTCTGTACATGATCGGTTCTTGGTTGATGCCGGACCAATCAGCAACGCATGTCCATCCGTTATACCTTGGCTTCCTGGCGGATTTTGATGTCTGTGGCCAATATGCTTGGGGAGCAGGGGTCTTGGCCTTTCTTTATAAGGAACTCGATAAAGCATGTGCTCCTACGAAGAATAAAATTTGTGGATGCAGTACATTACTTCAGGTAAATTCTTTATTTTTCACAGCTAGAATTTTGCAATATTGCTTTTCTCTCTTATAATCTGAAACTTTATTTGTAGATCTGGTCGTGGGAGCATATATATATAGGAAGACCAGAGAATATTAAAATAACTGGCTTGGATATCCCCGGAAAGCCGCTCGGCTGCTGGTGGAATGGGAAGAAAGCGTATAAGGCTCCTCGTCGAGTGCTTAAGTACTATAGAGATGAGTTGGATCGCATGGAGGCGGCTCAGGTAATCATAATTTAGGTAATTTAATTTGTTTTACAATTTTGAAATATCTAAATCACAATTTTTTTACTATGTTATTTGTGCAGTTTCTGTGGACGCCTTATACAGCATATCGTCTAGAAAACTTACCCGGCATCTGTCTCGAAGGAGAGCCGGTTTGGCGGGCTCGATGCCCACTCCTCTGCATCAATGTCGTTGTTATGCACCTCCCGGATAGGGTATTGCGGCAGTTTGATATATTGCAACATATTCCTGTCCCGCCGCCTTCGCCTATGACAGTAGAGGGAGACATGCGAGGAGGAAATACGGAGCGTGATTGGAGGGAGCATCATCATCAGTATTTGCTGAGATGGGAGGATAGGCAGCATAGTATTGCCTTACAGCAAATAGGTGACCACACAGCTACCGACGCTACCAAAGTATATCTACAGTGGTATAAGCGTGTCACCATAAGATATCTTTCTGCTCCTCCCAAAAACTTCCCAAATATCTCGCGGTACGAGCCTAGAAGCCACATGGAACGAGATTTGGTAAGCCGCCCTCTTTATATCATATTAATTTTTAACATCCGGCGGTATGAGTCAATACTTATTTCTTATTTCTAATGTAACGACAGGCTCGTGGGTTGCATCTCGTACAAACAATGGTGCGGGAACCATACCCGACTGATGCTGGTCCGGCATCTCAGGCTCGATTTTCAAATGTCGACCAATTTATTGGTGATGTATTTGGTTCATATGGTATTTCTCAACATTTATCGCCGGCACCGGAGCCGCAGTATCAGCCGGCACCGGAGCCGCAGTATGAACCGGCACCGCAGCCGCAGTATGAACCGGCACCGCAGCCGCAGTATGACCCGGCACCAGAGCCGCAGCATCAAGGAGATCCAGCGCAGCAGGATCAGTGGTTTGGATCACCATACCGTCAGCAGCAATCCTGGCATACCGGACAGGCGCAACAACACCAGTCTTGGGGATCAGGTTTTGCAGAACAGCCGTCTTGGGGGTTAGGTTTTGCGCAACAACAGCACCTTTGGGGGTCAGGATTTGCGCAGCCATGAGGCCAAGGTTTTGTGCAAAATCAGCCGCATGAAACCGGGACAGGTTCTTCGCTACAACCGCCCAGTTGGAACACGGATTTAGCGTCCTACGCAAATTTGTTGGGAAGCAGCACATATCCAACACCTGTCCCACATTCAGGTTCAGGATTTATGGATCAACAGCCTGTCCAAGACGTTGCCGAAGACGAAGCTGAAGCAGAACCCGAACCCGAAGCAGCAGAGCAGACGCCGACGCCGCCATCTATCCAAGAAACAGGTGGTTCCTCCAGTCATCCCAGGAGGCATAGGCTTATGTCAAGCCTTCTCGGATTTCATAAAGGAAAAGGGAAAGGAAAAAAACAGCATTTACATTTTACAAATAGATAGGATTTTTTGGCATTGTAAATTTTGACGGATTCATTCTGTAAAAAAAAATTTGATATAGTGAAATTTTATTATTTAATTTAAATGTTTTTTTTGTCTATTTAATTTTATTTTATTTTAAAGAATTATAATTATAATTATAATTATAATTATAATAATAATAATATTATAATTATATTCGTTAATAATTATAATTAAAAATTAATTTAATTTAAAAAAAAGAAGGGACGGGTTCTGGGAACCCGCCCCCTATACATTTAGTTCTGGGAACCCGCCCCCTATACAAATGTATAGGGGGCGGGTTCCCAGAACCCGCCCTCTATAGAAAAATAGAGGGCGGGTTCTGGGAACCCGCCCCTTATACTGGGGGTGGAGGGATGGGCCAGGGGTGGGTGAAACCACCCTATTTTCGTAAATAAAATTTATCCCCTCCTATTTTTATAATTTAATTTTAAAAGTATAATAATTCAAAAAAAAACCCTCAAAAAATTCCTAATATTTATTCTCAACCGATAGCTTGGGCCCCACGCCAGGCTCAGATGCCGTCCAAACATTGGGCCCGCTACCCACTTCTTCCGTTCTGCTCACCCTCACACTCGAGTAAAGATCACGTTTACGAACTCATCCCACGTGCATCAAGTCACGTGCGTCGAATCACGTGCACCGGCTCACAATAGCTCAGCCGCTCCCGCTGTCTCGCATCAGCAGCTAGCCAAAGACAGTTGGAGAGTTTTGGCTGCTTTCTAGAAAAGAGAAGAGAGAGAGAGAGAGAGAGAGAGAGAGAATGTTGAGATCATCACTCAACTTCGAAGAAAAAGCTTGACTCTCTCACTTCTCCCATTTTTGGGTTCTCTCTTTGTCCCGATGCTGGTTCGGTGTCTGGGATTCTTGATGGCGGCGGCCATGGCGCAGACGCTGCTAGTGATGGCACAAGGTAACTTCTCTTCTCTCTCTGTTGAAAAATGGTAGTTTTTGGAATGTGTCTCTTCTGTTTGACGAAATTCTTCAATAGGGTTTGGGTTCTTTTCTTTGTTTGATGATTTGTGGTTTTCATTTTAGTGTATCGTGTGTAATGGGTCGCTTAATTTTTGTTGATGCTGTTTATTGAACGCTTAACCTAATCATCTTTTTGCATCACAGGGGATGTTTGAGTGTTTTCTTAACAATTTTTGATGTTTAAAGCAGAATAAACGGCATATAATCCGTACCTGTTTTTGGTGAAAGGTCACCACTTTAGATGGCACATAATGGTATGGTAAGTTTTTGGTGGGGTGAATTACGCATTGGGTTGACATATTGGCTTTAATTTCAGAATACTGCTATGGACTAAATATGTTGAATTAAATGGGGGGCTTTGGCCACAAGACCTAGCCCCGGGATAGGTCGCAACCCAACTCAGCCTGGGGTGTGATGCCGGAACGGAGAGGGTCCAAGGGAGGATGGATGATAGGAGATGGAACACAAATGGGGATAGATCAACTACTTCAAGGATATAGAAACACCACCTTGAGATAGAAGGTTGAGAGGGTAACTCGCCCACTCAAGGGCACAGACACACCGCCTTAAAATAGAAGAGGGTTTCGGACTACACCGAGGATACATCACACCACCAAGGATTCGAAGACTAAACTTTAAATACAATGGAATCCACCAAGAATTAAAGAGGAGATAAAAACAAATGTTTATATTCTTAAACAACACATAACTTGTTTTATTTGTGACCAAAACATAGCTATTTATAGGCTAAGAAACAACCCTTCAAGCCTTAGGTCGAAGTCGAAGTGTCGAACTATATAATAAATATTGCTAGAAAACCGAGAAGTCACCATGCGGTTTTTAATGCTCATCCTGACCTGTAGTCAATGTTCTAAATATCGTCCGACATCTCCGAAATATCAGCGACATGTCGGTTTTGGGTAGAAAACGATACGGAGTTGTAGAATTATTTCGGTTACCGATATTTGGTAAATATCGGTTGACATTTCATGATGTCGGCCATCATTTCGCGATGTCGCCGTTTTACTCGACATTTTCCGATATGTGGAGAAATTTTTTTTTGGGTAATTTTCTTTCGAATTTTGGGCTTTGTGCATTAAGTAACTAATAAATGTCTGCTCTACCACTGAGATATTGAGGAATATATTAATTTAATAAAATTAAAAATCTGCATAAATTAATGTTTTTTCAAAAAAATAAGCTATATAAATGGCGTTTATATTACAAAATGTAGAACCCGATATCTGATATAACCACCCGATATTTCACGATATTTGAAATCCGAGTTCAAAATTTTCGGGCCGATATGACACCGAAATTTATAACATTGTCTGTAGTAATTGGGCCATAAATTCTTCTAGGGAACTCCACCCCTTTCTAGATTTAGAATCTAGACAAGATTATCTATCCAGTGAGCCATAATTTGATGATTCCAGACTTTTGGAGAGGAGCCAAAAGACATTCTAATTCATATTATTTTGGTTACATGTATTTATTCAAGTTTTTTGAACATTTAGAATGTAAGTGAATGAGAGAGAATGCTCCTGCATCAGGATGGGTCACATCCCAACTTAACCCCAAAGACCCACCCACGCTATTCTACCCCTTCTAGCAATATGACTACTTCAGCGCCATGCTATAAAGCACGAATACAGACACAACATATTTATGAAAAGGAGAACATGTGGACACGTCTATATTCTTCTTCTTTATATATAATTATATATTATAAATATAATACACCAGGAGAAAACACACGCACATGTATACACACACACAACGAAAAGAAACATGTACTAATATAACTTTAAAAACACAATAAAAATAAAATCATGATTATAACTTTTATCCAGAACAATAAGTTTTTTTAGCACAAACAAATACATATATAAAACTAAAAGCAAATCACCCAAATATACAATCTATAAGAGTTAAAGTAAACAAAAATATTAATCCCTTTTAGAGGAGCCGACTCATTATTTACATCAATTCTTAACTTTACTCATATTAGCTGTAGTCGTCATAAGAGAGGTTATTGAGAGAAATTGTGCAATATTTAATATTCTTATATTCTTGAAGGTATTAAAGTTGTTTATATATAGACATTCCATATTCTTATTTCTCAACCCCATATGTTCTATATAAAATTGTCGGACAAACCCAATATGAGTGGACATAGCGCAAGAGTGTCGAACATGTGTCAGGAGGAGGGTCCGATACGTATCAGACACGAACACGGCGAGCAAATAAAAATGTTCGTGCTTCCACCATATCATATCACTCATATTTTTCTTGTATGCTATCATTATGTACTAAAATTACATGATTCTTTCATAAACTTAATATTTCTGCAACTATAAACACCTTAAGTAAAATGATATATTTCTCGTTTTTATTTTGCTTTTTCTCCTTTCTCTTCAAATTCAAATTGATGAGAACCCAAATTTCCTTAAAGATCATACAAGGAGCACACTAAACCAAATTTCTTCATTGCCGGCAATTTGATGATGAATAATTACTTTTAGAAGGTGAAATCATACTCCCTGAACATCATGATCTCAATTATTTTCATAATTTTGTTGAAAAGAAGCATCCTATAGAAATATTATTATGTTGGCCGATATACATTATTATCCCTCGGCCCATAAGCTTAATCTTTGGGGAAGCGGTTCTTGACATATTATTAAAGAGTGCACTAGGTTTCTGAGGTCCTGGGCTCATACCTTGTCATTTGCTAATTTAAAATATATTTATTAACTCATATTATTCTGTCTTTAATAGCGAGAATTTCCATTTGGGGGCATTTCAATGTGTCCTAAACCTCAAAGGCCTACGTAAGGGGAGTACAAAAATATTATGTTGGCTTGATACATTGTTATCCCACAAAAGCTTAAGTTTTTGGGTGAAATAGTTTTGACAAGATTTCAAGAAACTTGAATTCTAGTGCATAAAGTGTCATACTCATTGTTATTTTACACGTTAAAAAATCTATAAGAAACCAATGACTCGGTTGATTGGCACTTCCTTATCTGGGGAGAGTGCAAGGGTTCGATCTCCAGTGGAGAAGTGATCACAATTTAACGCTTTCGGCGTAAATTTGTGGGTCCCCTGTGTATGTGATGTGTTTGTTTGTGGTGTGTGTGGGTATGTTGTATATGTTGTATGCATAGGTTGGGGCTTACGAGCCATTGCCCAAATAAAAAATCTATAAGAAACAAATCATACTCTTCTGAAGCCAATTAGTGTTGACCATATTCGTCTTGAAGTCATGTTTAGGCCATTGAGTGGCCCTTCTATTGTTGATGGAGCAAAACTGGCCTAAGCTCTTTTCGTCTTTGCAGTTGTGTTTTGGTTTCCTATTAATTTGTTGTAATCAGTTTTTTTTATCTTCATTGCCCTATGAGAGGTGGCAACAAATAAGAATGAGAAGGACAATTAGGGAAGTTTTATGATCTTTTGATCACATGCAAGTCACGTAGCCCGATCACGAGGGCATCATTGCTAAAGGCAGTTTTGTGTAAAGACGGTGAAAATATATGGTAAAATCGTGTAATTTTAAAAGATAATGGTAGCAGTAGGTACTAGGACGCAAAAGCAAACATAATTTAAGGTAGTTTACTAAAATTAAACCTTACATATTTGATATAATAATTTTCCTCAAACTTTGGTCCTTATAAAATTTAGGCTTTTATCCAAAAAAATTACCACCAAGATAACTCATTTGGCAGAAAGCTATCAATACATTTATAAATACTAAACACACTACCATGATAAGTTTATAGTTGTCAATAAACTATCATGACTAATGGTGCCACGTCACCGCCACGTCATTTAAGCTGACATGTCATCCCTAAAATTTAAAAAATCCCATAATTACCTTTCTTCTTTCTCCATATTTTTCTTCACTAATCATAATCCAAGCCCTCCTTCCTCCACCCATCATTACCGGCACTGACGTCTCCACAACCTCTGGCCATCTCTTTTTCGCCGCCATGCTCCATCTTTCTCTCCAACAAACCCATTCATCATCTTTCTTTCTCATCTCCATCTCTAAATTCCCCACCACTCAAAATCCTTTTTACTGACCTTGTCTCGTCCCTTTCCTCTGCTTCAAGCCCTGGACCTATCCCCTACCTTACCCCTACCTTGAGATCGCCCCCTCTCCCTCCTCGAGCCCGCCACTTACTCTCACCCAGACATGGACCTTACCCCCTCCTTTCCCTCGCCCCCGATATCACTTTCCTTTCTCCCGTCCTTGATATCACCCTCCACCCCTTCCAACCTCTACCCCTTCCCCCAGCCCCAAACATCGCCCCTCCTTCCTCTATTTCTCCCCGTATCTTCATTATCATCCTATTCCATATCATCTTTCTCCATCATCTTCACCTCTGCAATCCACCTCTTATGTCGTCGCCTACTTCCATTCACTGCCAACGACCCTCCCACAAGCATATATAAGTATTAATTTATAATTAGCTATTATTTAGAATTATTACTAAAATAATTAATAATAATACAATTTAATTAAATTATATATATTAGAAAGGCAAAACGGTTATAGTTATTAACTATAAATTTGACCAACGTTGGCCATTAATCATGGTAGTTTTTTGAAGTTTGCAGACTTTTGGGAGTATTCAATCAAACGTTGAATCTCGATAGGATTTTTTTGGAGATGAGCATACAAATTATTAAAGCTCAAATTAATCCAAATTAATATCAAATTAGACATAATTCCCCAAAACTACCAAAAAGTAAAGGTTTCAAAATTATGAAAAAATATCGTGGCTTATGGTTAACGCTTAATAGTGTAAAATAGGTATTTTAAATGACTTTTTTGTCCTTACCATCTTAGGTTAATAATTATCAATTTTTTGATAAGGGTTTTGATAATTCACAATTTATCAATTATTTGAGATGGGCGGCGGTCTTCCTTTTGGAACACTGGTTGTGAAGAGAAGCAGTGATCATGCAGGGGAGGGAGAAGGTAGGTCGGAAGTTGGGAAAAAGGAGAGATAGAGGAGCTTTGCCAAGCTTTATGCGATATGGTGCTTGATGGAGCAGCCATTTTGATGGCTACATCATCTAATCTATGGTCAATGTTTTAAAAGAGGAAAAGAAAAGAAAAACAGAGCAGTCGAGAAGCCAAAACGCTTAAGCGCCGTTTAAGCGGCCGTTCAGGCGGCTCAGAAATCAGAACAGTGGTGTTTCGTCAATATTTCTTTTTTGTCAATAAATAACAATTCTCATTATATTTTAATTATTTTTATGTTACTTTTGTACTAGCAAATGTCTAAATTTAACCCAAATTTAACAAATTTTCTTTAGACAATATATTATTTGCTAAAATATGCTCAAATAATTCAATGCAAAATTGAAATTTTCTTATAATTTATTAGCTTATATAGCGCTTATAATTTTTTTGATACCCAACATCAAGTATCGGCTCAAATCAGTAAAAATACTTACCAAATTATTAAAAAAAGTATCTAAAAGATTGTAACTCGAAACCAGATGGAGTCAAAATCGAATTGAAATTTCATGATCGAAATTCAAAAACTACTCGAAATCGAAATCGAAAATTCAAGGATTGCTCGAAATTGATTTAGATCTTGACTTCTTGAAGTTGATAAATCTAAAATTTTGAAGTTTTGAAACCCAAATTTTTAAGTGTCTCAAAGTCGAATCGACAATCATGAGATTTATCCAGTCGAGCACGAAAGATAGAAACATAGAAAAAAAGAAAAAGAAAAAGAGAAGATGGAATATTGTATTAATTGGTATTTGCGTATTCTTACTCCAATAACAATAATTATATACCGTTTATAACACTTATCTGGTGTATACATCAATAAACCAGGTTATGCAATATCACCCGCTTAAGCGGAGCGGCGGAACCCGATTGGCCGCTTAAGCGGCCGCTTTTTAAAACACTGTCTGTGGCCAAGCGCAAGGTTGAGTTGGGCTAGAGAAAGAGAAAGAGAGTTGGGTTTCTCCATTTGCGCCCGTTTTTTGCCGATCCATTTTAGAATTTGTTCATCGGTGTTGTGGGCTCGATAATTTCTTTCGGCCATCAATTCAATAATTATTTTTTTGTAAAAAAATTGAAGGAGTTTTATATCTTGTTCTTGAGATGGGTGGAGACAGAAGGTCAACGGAGGTAGAGACATGTTGGAGGAGGTAGAGGAAGTGGGGAGGGAGTTGAGTGCAAGGAGATGGTCGACTAGGAGTAAGATGAAAATGACGAAGGCGTGAGAAAGATATTATGGGGCTCTTTTTTGACTCTTTTGGTGTCACATGTTACTTACGTGATAACTTAAGTGACAGATGCTATGCTGATGTAGCACCGTTAATCATGGTAGTTCCTCATAATTTTGAAACCATTTAATGGTTACTTGCCAAATTCCTAAACCTTTTGGTTGACTTTGGGAATTAAGTCTATCGAATATGGATTTCGATTCTTGAGATCAAATGCTCACTTTAAACAAAAAACTTTCTGAATTGATAAAGGTGAAGATTATTGAAAGAAGTGAAGCACAAGTCCATTCTTCAAATATTATGAGGATACCAGTATGAAACCTTGACCTCGAACTTCGGAGCACGACATTCTTACCACAATAAATAATGGTCTCATTCTTGAATGAGTTTTTTATGTTTAGTGTACTTATATTTGATTTACAGTATAATTTGAGACTTTCATTTTAATTTGTGATCATTGCATTTCACCAATACATGTATTTGCAATAGCAATCTTTTCTTTATTTATCTTTTTTATAGAAGTACAATGTCATTCCTTTAGCATGTTGTCATGCAGATTGTCCACTGGATTTGAGTTGGCCCAATTTTACATTAGCAGCTTCTGCATGTTCAAGTCGTAATGAAAGACCAAAGTGTTGTCGCTACATGAATGCTTTTGTTGCAGTTTCACTTGCTCGATACACAAAGACAACAGGAACTCTTGGAGTTCCAGCTGCACTGACTGATATCTGCATCAATTATGTATCAGAAACCTTAAATTCATTGGGAATTCCACCCAATGCTACTATCTTTTGCGGACTGGGGTCTAAAATTCTTGTTTCATATGAATGCAAGGGTAGAACTACAACTTCAGAAATGCTGCAGTCGCCTAATTTCGACGATGTCATCAGAAACTGCAAGATGCCGCTATCATCCGAAAGTAGTTGCAGGAGGTGCTTAAACTCTGATATTACCTACCTTCACCGTCTTATTGGAGTACAAGATAATGTCACATTGAGTACTTGCCGTGATGCAGCTTTTGTTGCACTAGCAAACCAAGGAGACAACCTTTCAGCTACTGACTTGGCAGGTTGCTTCTTCAGCATCAAGGAGCTTATTAGTCATCCAGGTTCAATCCTTTCAATCTGAATGCTATTATTATACTCTGCAAGGAATAACTTATAAAATGCTTTGTTCTTTTGACTATTTATTTGTCATGTAAGTTTTTCAATCTTTTTCCTTCTATGCGGGATGCTGGTCCTCCATCTCTCGACCTTGCGGAAGAAGAACCACCATTCAAAGAATATACTCCAACCAATATTCCTAGGAACGGCCATACATAACATACAATCACACTGTCCACCCAGTCAAGTGCGAAAAACAAAGTGAAATCACACATCGCACGACCAAAACAAAAACAAAATAAATAAAAATCCCCCTCCCCACACCAAGGAAGAAGTAGTTGCTTTTCTCCTTATGCACCATATGTAGGTAGACCCACAATAACCCAAATCAATAAGACATTTATAAACAAGAAACTCTCAAAATTCACACACCTCTATCCTCAGTAAACACCCTTCCACCTTTCTCCAAAGCTTCACTAAGAGTGTTAAAGTCCCCAGCAAACAGTTGGCGTGTAGGCCCGGTGCCCAATTGAACATGTAGGCCCGGTGCCCAATTGCCCTACAGCCCCGCTGATGAACCAACCTGCACTTGCCCGTGCAATTCAAATGATATAGGGCCATGTAGCCTTCTCATGTGGCCCTTTTGATAGGAAAGCGGCGAGTTTATGAGAAAGTAATTGATGGATTTTATGTTTTATTTAATGGTTTAAAATCTATTTTTCCTTTTTCTTTTGTCCCACATCGCCTAGGCAACAAGGTGTTGTTGTCCTTATATATGAGGATATGTCCTAGCCTCTTGAAATAGTTCAAGGGCTAGTGGGCTTGGCTTTTCCACACGCGCGCGCGCCGTCTGTCTTGATCCCGGCCCGGGTTCGGTTCGTACGTGCGTTGGATGAACTTTAATGCAGGCGTTTCTGCTCGTTGGAGGACAGAGACGTTGGGCCTGCATTAATCTGTGTATTGATGGGCAGTAATGGGTTTGGCTCAGGACTCCTATATAAGGAGCATAAGAACACCCTTTCTCTTTGTTCAAAAAGAAAAAAAAACCCTATGCTCTCAACCGAGCTGCTCCTCTTCTCTCCACTGCTCCCGGCCCTCCACTCCGGCGAGCACTTTCTCCTCTCCCTTTCCCTTCCTATATATTCCAAAGCCCATTGCTGCTGCTGTCTCAGTTCGGGTTCGGGCCACCTTTTTTCTTGTTGAGCGACGAGGCTCAGCGATCGGTTTGACACTTCATCCTAATGCACTTCAGGTGGAGTCCCTGTTGGTGGGGCGGTCGTATCTTGAGAACAGATCGTCGGCGAGTCCTGTGCTAGAGGCAGCTAATTCTGTTCTTAGGGCAGCGATCACTTGGCGTACTTCCGTCCCAGGCAACTCGGAACCTTGTTCTTCTTAATTTTGCTTATTTGTTTAATATGGTGCATGTTTAGCGAACATAGTTAAATATTATTCCTTGAAAAATATTAATTTAATTTGTTTTTTTTATCTTACTAGCAACCTCACCCAACAACTAAGAACAGAATTTCTTCCTATAATCTAATAGGTTAGTTTTTTACCATGAACCTAAACATGTCTAAGGTTAACCTAGAAGACTTAGTCTCAGCCAGACCCGAAACTTTTGCTGTTCAACACTTCAAGCGTTGGCAAAATCGAATGCGGTACTGGCTGACCACATTAGGTCTTATTTCTGCTATAACTTGTGAGCCTACCCCATCAGAGCCACTCTCTACTACCCCTGCTCTGACTTCTGCCCCACTTTCAGACGCCCCACCTCCAACTCCACCACCTCCATCTGGGCCTACACCCTTAGAGATAGACTACCTATGCCATGGTAAAATCATGTCTACTTTGTCCAATGAACTCTATGACATCTATTGCATCTATTGCTAAATCCTAACTTCGAAAGAACTTTGGGAAGTATTAGACTCGAAATTTGGACAAGAAGATGTTGGCCTAGAGAGGTATTCTTTTATGAACTGGTTAAAATTCAAGATGGTAGAGACCAAGACCGTTACAAACCAAATCCTTGAATACCAAAACCTTATAACTAGTGCTAAGATTAAAGGCTACAACCTAGAGGAAAATGTACAAGTAGCCGCCCTCATTGAAATGTTACCTTCGTCCTGGGATGACTTTGCTAACAAGCTCCGTCATCGTCAGGGTAACCTTTCTTTGAACTCTCTTATCCAAACTCTTAAAACTGAAGATATTCATAGGGAAAAAAGCAATACTTTTTCTATCCAAGCGAATGTTATTGAGGCTAAAAACTTTCATAAGAAGCCTTTCAACAAATTCCAGAAGAACCATAACCATAATCATAACAAGAACTACCACCAACAAAAGAACAAGCCTAACTTTAAGCCTAAACCTCAAAACAATGGCAATCATAAAGGGAACAAAGGTGGAAACTATTTTGTCTGTGGGACGCCAGGTCACTTAGCTCGGAACTGTAAATACAGAAAAGATGGACCACCGACCAACCCCCAAGTGAACACCTTAACTGTGGGGGTTTCATCAACCATAAACACCGACAGGTCTGCCTTAATAACTCAAAACCCTGAAGTTAACAGGCCGAGTCTAACGACCGACCGGTGGTTAGATTCGGCTGCAAATGCCTATGTATGTTGTGACCGATCCTGTTCTGTTCATATCAGGTCGATACAGGATGGTGTGTGACATAGGCAGATGCGAGCGCTACAAGGATTGAAGGATATGGACGTGTGGACTTGAAGTTTACTTCAGAAAAAGTGATCCCTTCAAAATGTGCAGCACGTGCCGAACTTTAGGAAGAATCTTGTTAGTGGAATAGTATTGATGAGACTAGGCTATAAGCTTGTATTAGAATCCAATAAAGTTGTAATCACCAAGTTTGGATCATATGTAGGAAAATGCTTTGTTTGTGGTAGAGACTTGTTAAAACTTTATATTGTTGATTCATCTTTAAATAAAACTGTTGCATCTAGTTCTGTTTCACCAACTGTTCTTACTTCTGAATGTTATGACATATGGCATGTTCGTCTAGGACATGTAAACAAGAATGTCATGCGTAGAATGATGAACTTAGAATTAATTCTGAAAACTCAAATAAACAAAACCAAGCGGTGTGAGGTTTGTGTTCAGGCAAAACTGCCTAAACAACCTTTCAAATCGGTTGATAGTCAAACTGAGTTATTAGAATTAATTCATACTGATGTATGTGACATGAATGGAACTTTAACTAGAGATGGTATGAGATACTTTGTAACTTTTATAGATGACTTTTCTAAATATTGTTTCATCTTCCTCATGGAAACTAAAAATGAACAATTTGAGAAATTTAAAATCCATAAAAACCTAGTTGAGAAACAAACCAACAAGTTCATAAAAAGAATTAAGTCGGATCGAGACGGTGAATACACCTCAACTGAACTTAAGAGATTTTGTGAAGAACATAGTTTGATTCATCAAACAACTGCTCCTTACAACCCTCTGTTCAATGGAGTGGCTGAAAGGAAAAACCGGACTTTAGTTGACATGATAAACTCTCTTCTTACTGAATCATGTCTTCCCTCTAGAGTGTGGGGGATGCATTACTTAATGCAAACCACATTCTAAATGGAATTTCTTTTAAACATACCGATAAGACACCATTTGAACTTTGGTTTAGTAAGAAGCCCAACTTGCAACACTTAAAAGTGTGGGGGTCATTTGCCAAAGTAAAGGTTCCTGAATTCAAGAGAAAGAAATTAGGATCTAAAACCGTTGACTGTGTCTTTATTGGTCCTGTAGAAAACTCTAATGCCAACTGGTTTCTTGTAGTTAAGTCCGACTTTAGTGATATTAGAGTTAACTCCATAATTAAAGGTAGACCCATAGATGCTGTCTATTTTGAACACGTGTTTCCTTTTAAAGATAAAGTAAATAAAACGACGGCTGAAAGTTCATCGACTATTGAGCCTTTTGCCTCTCCTCCGATTCCACATGAAATTATGCATGATAATTTAGATGACAACTTAGAACACAGTTTAGATGTGGAACCTAGAAGAAGCAAAAGACCTAGAATAGAAAAGAACTTTGGTAGTGACTTTATCTCCTACCTTGTTGAGGAAGATCCTGCAAGGTATAAGGATGCCATGATCTCAATAGATGATAGCTTTTGGAAAGAAGCTATCAATAATGAATTTGAATCTATTATGCAAACCCATATTTGGATCCTTACAGACTTACCTCCTGGCTGTACTCTAATTGCCTGTAAGTGGATCTTTAAGAAGTAACTTAAAGTAGATGGTACAATAGATAAGTTTAAAGCACGTTTGGTAGCTAAAGGTTTTAGTCAAAAGAAAGATGTAGATTACTTTGACACCTTCTCACCTGTTACCAAAGGTGTTTCCATTAGAGTGCTTGTTGCCTTAGCAGCCATTTACAATCTAGAGATACATCAAATGGATGTTAAGACAGCTTTCTTGAACGGTAATCTCGACGAGGAGATTTACATGGTTCAACCTGAAGGGAATGTGGTACCTGGTCAGGAAAATAAGGTTTGTAGGCTTGTGAAGTCTTTGTATGGACTTAAGTAAGCACCTAAACAGTGGAACCAGAAGTTTGATAGAGTAATTAAATCTTATGGCTTTAGTTCTAATGAATCTGATAAATGTATGTACTCTAAAGTTGTAGGAGATGCATGCATAATCCTTTGCCTCTATGTTGATGACATTCTGCTATTCGGCTCAAACCCCAATATCATAAAAGACACCAAGAAGTTCTTAACTAGCCAGTTTGATATGAAAGACTTAGGATTAGCTGATGTCATTTTAGGATTTAAACTCATTAGAAACAATAATGGAATTACCTTTTCACAATCTCATTATGCTGAATCTATATTGAAGAAATTTGGGTACTTTGACTGTATACCAGTTTCTACTCCATATGATCCTCTGTTTCACTTGAGATCCCACTCTGGTCCACCTGTAAACCAATCTTTATATGCTCAGATAATTGGTAGTTTATTATATTTAGCTAATGGTTCTAAACCTGATTTATCTTATGCTGTAGGTAGATTGAGTAGATACACAAGTAACCCTAATGCTGATCACTGGAAAGCTCTAGTGAGGGCATTTTGATACCTAAAGGATATTTTGCATATTGCACTACACTACACCTCTTTTCCTTCCACCATGGAAGGTTATACTGATACTAACTGGATCTCTGATTCTGATGAAACTAAATCAATTAGTGGCTATGTGTTCTTGCTAGGAGGAGGTGCTGTTTCTTGGAAGTCCACCAAGCAAACAGCCATAGTTAGATCAACTATGGAAGCAGAGTTAATTGCTTTAGACTTAGCTAGTTTGCAAGCTGAATGGCTTAGACTGTTTTTAATTGATATTCCTTTAACTGTTAAGCCATTTCCTGCTTTGTCTATACATTGTGATTGTAAAGCTGCTATTGATAAGGCCAGACAATCTAAGAGTGATACTGGCAAACGACACTTGAGAATCCATTTAGAGGATATCAAGGACCGGATCGCACGTGGTGTGATTTCACTTGATTTTGTGAAATCAGTGAATAACTTGGCAGATCCTCTGACCAAGGGGCTAGCAAGACAGCTAGTCCAATCCTCATCGAGGGGGATGGGTCTGTTGCCCACCACTTAGACGCCGTAGTGGATACCCTACCATTCCAAGTGGAGATCCCATGAAGTTTGGTTCAAAGGGACAACGAGCTACTAGCGTGTCTACTTGGAGCACTGTCTTTTTATGAGTATATTTCCAAGACCTTCCCTATGGTGACAGTGCTCCTGACTGAAACGGTTAAGGAAGAGCTATTGCTCTGAATATGTTCAAGGCCTTTATAGCAGGGTATAGGTCCGTTCAGTGCACCCTTGGAGAAATTTACTATGTGAGTGTGTTCCTTAGGCCAGGACTATGTGAGTTGCGGGCATTCGCTAGAGCACTCATGAGACAAGATCAGCGCATGGCCGAAATGCACTAGCCGACATATGAACCTGGTCTCGTACCCTATATTTGGCTGTGTGGCATGTGGAAGTTCGGTTCAAAGGGTCTAGTTCAAACCTAGTTCACCATGTCCCTTTCGAATGGAAATGTGTCATACTAGGTGAGGTTCAAGGCAAAAAACCACCTCATTGATATGCTAAGTATTATGCCGCTCAATGTGTCCTTTTGTATTTCAACTACACTGAGTTTTTAAACCATGTGGGGGAGGATGGATTTTATGCTTTATTTAATGGTTTAAAATCTATTTTTCCTTTTTCTTTTGTCCCACATCGCCTAGGCAATAAGGTGTTGCTGTCCTTATATATGAGGATGTGTCTTAGCCTCTTGAAATAGTTCAAGGGCTGGTGGGCTTGGGCTTTTCCACACGCGTGCGCACCGTCCGTCCAGATCCCGAGCTCGGCCCGGGTTCGGTTCGTACATGCGCTTATCCTTTTGCACAAAAAATGCTTTTGTTTGGACCCGAACTGGACCGTTGCAGCAGCCATGGGCTCGTATTAAGAGTAGACCGTTGGATGAACTTTAATGCAGGCGTTTCTGCCAGTTGGAGGACAGAGTCGTTGGGCTTGCATTAATCTGTGTATTGATGGGCAGGAATGGGTTTGGCTCAGGACTCCTATAGAAGGAGCATAGGAGCACCCTTTCTCTTTGTTCAAAAAGAAAAAAAAACACCTCTGCTCTCAACTGAGCTGCTCCTCTTCTCTCCACTGCTCTCGGCCCTCCACTCCGGCGAACACTTTCTCCTCTCCCTTTCCCTTCCTACATATTCCAAAGCCCACTGCTGCTGCTGTCTCAGTTCGGGTTCGGGCCACCTTTTTCTTTGTTGAGCGACGAGGGTTAGCGACCGGTTCGACACTTCATCCTACTGCACTTCGGGTGGAGTCTCTGTTGGTGGGGCGGTCGTATCTTGGGAACAGATCGTCGGCGAGTCCTGTGCTAGAGGCGGCGAATTCTGTTCTTAGGACAGCGATCACTTGGCGTGCTTCCGTATCAGGCAACTCGGAACCTTGTTCTTCTTAGTTTTGCTTATTTGTTTAATAGGGTGCATGCTTAGCAAACATAGTTAAATATTATTCCTTGAAAAATATTAATTTAATTTGTTTTTTTTTTGTCTTACTAGCAACCTCACCCAACAGTAATAAGTGGCATTACATATGTAAGACGTTATTGACTATTCTTCTTCTTCCAAATAAGCCCTTAAAAGATAAGAGTAATACTTTACCTACCAGGCTTGAAATCTCACCACAATCCATCCAAGAGATAAAATGGTGGGACCTACAACACCTAGATACTAGTGCCAAACAAGTAGGCCCCATGCTTTTTGTCTCTTGGGTGGATTGTGGTAGATTCAAGCCCGGTAGGTTAAGCATTTTTCAAAAGATAATAGTATGCATTGAAGCACGACTTTTACAGGATTTTAAATTATCTTTGCCTATGCAAAATCACTATCAAAGTTTTTTTTTGCATGAGCATAACATTTTCCAGAAAACTAGTTATGGCAAATGGATATTGATGCTTCAGAGATAATAGGGTGTTCAGGAGCATTACTGAGATTTGTAGCGTGAGAGTTGAACACGACGCTAGAAAGAACCAAGATCAAGAACCTGCAAGAGAGAAAACGCCAAAGGAATCACTGGATTGGGGTGCTCTGGCATGCCTCCTCCAATGCTTTAAGTCAGCGATAGCTGGATGAAGTGTTAGGGTTAAGATTGCATACCAGATTAGGTTTTACCGCATGAGTATATTTGTGAATATCTGCAAAGGAGTGACAGCTGTGGTTACCCATGTTCTTTAACCATCAGCGAACACATGCACTATACGTTTGATTATTGCCTTTGTCTTGCAGGTTGGTTGTGGTGACCTTCCACATCAAATATCTACACAGATGGATCAAATATAAATTCAAATGAATTCAGAACTGTTAACTCTAGGCATATGTTAGTAAATTTTCCCAGAGGATGGATGATAATACTATCAAGAATCTTCTGGACCTACAATTTGCATGATATGGTTGTTCTGAAGTAGAATTTATTATTGAATATTATTAAGCATTACAGTTTCTGAATCCATTCATAAATGTGTCATTGATCCTTAATTTGATTGCAGAACTATCATTCAATTCGATATCTGTGGCTGTATCTATCTAACTAGATATACATGTATCGTTATCATCTAATAATTAATCACTTTGCTATATGTTTTATGCCTTTACGTGGCCTTTTGTTTAACCTGGAGTTTCTTAAGAGAGTTTAATATCTTGTGCAAATTTTCACTATTTTCCTTCTATTGCCAACTGTAATTCCCCTATTCTAATTTGAGCTGCATTTCAGTGAACGCATCAGAGCCCCCTTCTCTGCAACTTGCCCCTGCAACTTCTCCAAGACCTTTGTATTCTCAAGCTCCTACAGAGCATCTAGTTTCTGAACCTCTCAATCAAGATCGACATCCATACCAGCTTAAATTGATTAAAGGCATTGGCATTATGGTGATAGGCTTAGCGATTCTAGTGTTGGTAATCTTGGTTCTACTTATTCGTAAGAAAAACAGGGAACTGAAGAATGCAGGCAGTTCTATTGATACCATATCTAATGCTTCCCCTCGTCTTGAAGTCCTACAGAGTCAAGAAGGTTTGTATGGTTGATTTTTTCTCTCGTGTATTCTACCTGAAGATTATCAAATGGGAAACAATTAACAGAATTATTTTCAATTATTGGTTTTCTAGTTTTCAAATGACTTTCATGAAAAGTACGATATTAAGTTTGTTTTAACCTTGTCATATTCAGAGATAACTAGAAATTTGTAAAATTATTCACAAATACATAATGAATTCTATTACTATTTTAGGTTTTTTTTATTGTCAACTGATTTTCATTAAAAATAAATTTCCCTTTGAGCAAGTCAACCTCAGTAGAAAGTGATAGCTGTAGAATTCTTCATGCAGGTCAGTTACCCATTTTCAGAAGGTTCAGTTACAATGAGATAAAGAAGGCAACCGGCAACTTTTGTAACACCATAGGAAGTGGTGGATCTGCTACAGTCTACAAAGCACTATTTGATGATGGAACATTTTTTTCCGTAAAGAGAATGAAAAGATTTTCGGAACATGGTAAGGAAGTGTTGTATCGAGAAATGGAGCTAATTGGCAGACTGCACCATCGCCATCTTGTCGCTCTCAGGGGCTTCTGCCTTGAGAGACACGAAAGGTGCTTAATTCTCTTTTCTTCACAACTTGTTGCATTGTTTGCAATACTGTTCTGATGGAAATATTAATAAGAACTGCCTCACTGTTTCAGGTTCCTAATATATGAATATATGGAAAATGGAAGCTTAAAAGACCATCTTCATTGTACTTTTCTTAAATTCCTCATCCCCAATATTTTTCTGGGTTGCTTTCCTTTGTAAATTATTAGTGCTTGCCTTTTCTCTTGCAGCGCCTGAAAGAGCTCCTCTTGCATGGCATACAAGAATCCAAATTGCTATTGATGTGGCTAATGCTTTGGTAATCTTTGTGGCATCCTCTTTCTATACAAATTAATTTCTTATCTAATTGATTTTGATTGACCTTCAGGATCATTTTTCTGAACTTTGAATTTCTTAAATTTCAATGGAAAATGGTGTGCCTCGATTTCCTTTACAACACTTTCTTACAATCAAAAGTTAAGGAAATTTACTGATCGGTCATGGTGGAAAAGGATTAGAGATGGTGATGGTGTTGGTGTTGTGGAGGGGAGGGAGTAGGGGCATTGACATAGCCTTGTCCTGATATTTTTTTGTTCTTTGAGTTTTTAGTTCATTTTAAACAACAAAAAGAAATATAAAAAAATACTATCAGAAAAGAGGAGCAAACTAAGGAAATTGTTTTAAACAAAATAAAATGGATTTGGGTTCTGTAGTGGATATTGGCAATAGGAAGTTAGGCAGCGTTTGGGGTGGTAGAGGAGATAGGTGGTGAGGGCGTTAGTCGGCAATAGTGGGGGAGGAGATCGACGGTGAGGGCACTACATGGTGGTGGTGATTTTAGGTGGCAAGCAGGTCTAGAGTGAGTTCTGAAAGGTAGTGGCGGCAACACAGCTCGTTTGCATCTGTAAAGAGGAGTATATTATTGTGATCTGATGGTGGTGGTAGCGACGGTGGCAATTGGTGGTGATTTTGACAAGGGAATTGTATGGACTGGTGGTGGTGTTGATAAGGAGATATGGCTGTATGAGGTAATAGAATGGAGAGGCTGGTTTTGAGGATAGGGTTGAAGATGTGGAATGCTTGAATATCGAAGAAGGGTTGGATCTGGATGGATTGGAGCGGGTGATTGGTTGATGGCGGTGTTGTGTCAGTTAAGTTCATGATAGAGGTGATGGGGTCTGTTGATGTAGCTAGATGAAGATAGGGATGGTGGTCAAAGTGTAAGGGAGAAGGATGGTGGTGATGGGTGATGTGGTGATACTTTGATAGGAATTGTTGGCGATGAGGAGGCTTATTTGATAAAATGTTAGACGGTAAAGATAAAACGTTTACACGCGCGCGCAGAGACACACACACACACACAAAGAGAGAGAGTGATGATGCTCAATACTGAGAACTCCCAAGATCACGACACGTGGCGGATGGCGTGTCTCAAGGCTTACGAGAAAGGAGTAAGAACGGTACGTTGAAGGCATACCCCGGGCCTTCCTCCCGAGGATGTGCCCGACCCTCGGTGGCCTTCCAGACCACTCATATGCCCGTCTTACATATAACCATTGGCTCTCCTCTGACGCCGAGCTTCCTCAGCCCTCCCGGCTCGCCCCCGAGCTATCAAAGAACCAACCTTGCTCGGCCTCCCGCTCACCTCCGAGCTCAACTTCCTCGGTCTCATCGACCGTCCCAGAGTGCAGATCATCAGTGTCCCGGACATGGCCCCATGAATCTTGCCATACGCGAGATATCCGCCGTCCCACGATCCCACGTCCCACGCCATCACGTTCCCCCGTTAACGGGTGTATCTTGCCATTAATGGAGGATCCCGCCATTCACGCAGGCACGGCTCCAAGGGCGTAACGGCCGGCGTAAATCTCGCGCCCGCCAGCCCATGACTGCCACTATATAAACTCCCTCTTAGACGACTCAGGTAAGGTAATTATTATCCAATAGGCCGCTACTCTGTCCGAATACCTCGACTAACTTTATCGTCGGAGGGTCCACAGTGGTACAACCACCCCGGGACTTTCTTGTAGGTAGCTCGGCTTCATTCCAAATCAAGCCCACTGAGATCCACACGCTTCAAGAGGCAACCCTCAAACCCAATCTCAGCTATCTATCGACGCTCGCTACAGGTCAACGGAAGACAACAACTGAAAGAGATCCAGGCCTCCATCAGTTGGCGCCGTCTGTGAGAATATCGAAAATTCCGCTCAACGAAAGTTGATCTTCCGATCTCGAACTCATGGCAAGTGATCACCGCGACGATCTAAGCACTAGCCGCCGTCCTCCCCACAACGGAGGCACGGATGGATCCCCTTCTTCCCCGAATGCCATTCATGCACTGTCTGCGTGAATAGATCGGCTCGCGTCCGTCGTGGATGCGCTTGTCCGTGTCCAAACGGTGGGACAAGCTCCCCAAGTCACAGCTTCCTCACCTCGAGAGCGACACATAGGAAGAGAGGACACTGTCCGTGCCGGCACATCCGAGCACTGCCTCGCTATCTCCGGCGGCCACAGATCCCCGTGGCGACCAATTCGATGACCCGTTGGGCACCTCACAGCTTGACGCCGAGATCTTATGAAAGAGCGCCCCGTCCTGAGGCCCATCGCGCTCCTGTCCCTCCTGAGGAGGTGTCGGTCAGCTCGTCTGCTTCCAGGCATGACCAGCGCCCTCTCCCTCGGCGGGTTCGTGCGGACGGGACTCCCACGGTAGCTCAAGGACGACCTCGCCAGGGGACCTGAGGAACTTCATTGAACGGAATCGGAACTGCGGCCAGGCGCAGGTCGCCAGCAGCAGGGGCTATAAATCCGAGTATGCCGGATCCTCGGGATACCACGACCGACTCGATGCCCTCGAAAAGAAGATCGAGAGTATAAATCGGGAGAGTCGTCCTTCAAGCGACGGGGCTAGATATGCCTCCAACTCGCTTACGAGGCCCTTCACTGAAGAGCTGCTCGCTATCCACGTCTCTTCCAGGAACAAGCCTCCAAAGGTATCACTCTTCAACGGAAAGTCCAACCCGAAAGATCACTTGGACGCATTCACGGCAGGGATGAGCTTCCAGGACAACTCTGACGCCGCACTCTGCCGTGCATTCCCCACCACTCTCATATGCTCTGGACGAGACTGGTTCCGAGGACTCACGCCACGCTCCATCTCTACCTTTGTGAGCTGGCCGTCCAATTCCTCGGTCATTTCGTCGGGAACAGGCGGCAGAAGCGGATCGTCGACCACCTCTTCACCATAAAGAGCGGGAACATGGAGTCTTTCAAAGGATACGTCACCTGCTTCTACAACGCTCTTCTTGAGGTCCCAGAGCACCGGGACGAGACGGTCATCACGGCCCTTAGGTCGGGTCTTAGGCATAAGGAGTGGCTCCGCTCCTTTGCATTAGCGTAACCTAAGACCATGGCCGAGGTAAAAGCCTGGACCGAACGAGAGATCTAGCTCGAGTCCAAGGTGAACACGAACCTACCCCGGACCGATCAGGGCGATCAAAAGAAGAAAGCCAGAGAAGAGAAAAAGAAGATTGACCGGCCAAAGCCGTACTCCCCAAAGTTCCAGGAGTATACCCTACTCAACATCTCCCAGACAGAGCTGTTTGAGGAGGTGAAGGGCGAGAGATTTTTCAAACTCCCTCCGGTCAACAATAAGGCGGCCAAACGGACTCGAGGCCCCTATTGCGCTTTCCACAGGTCGCATGGACACCCCCACCGAAAACTGCAAACAGCTCCGAGACTATATTGAGGAGTTAATTTGCTCGAAGCACCTGGAAAAATACTTGCGGGAAAAGCGACAAGCAGACCGAGAGCAAGAGCAGCGTCCCCCTCCCGAAGAGTTGACGATCGGCCAAATTATGGTCGTATCAGGGGGTGCGCCTGGAGACGGCGAGATCCGATGCGCCTCCTGTCAGTCGAAGGGACAAGCAGCCAGCCCATGAAGAGGACCAAAGCAGCCGAGCCTATCACCTTTACCAACGAGGATCTCCACGGGACATCCTTGCCTCACAACGACCCTCTGGTGATTACAGCGCGGGTCCACCACTACGAGGTTCAAACGATACTGGTCGACTCAGGAAATTCGGCAGGCATCCTCTTCTACGACTGCTTCCTACGTATGGGGCTTAGCCCGTCGAACCTGAGGCCGACCGCCCACATCCTGTCGAGGTTTACTAACCACTCCATCCCGACGGAAGGAGTGGTCACCCTCCTACTTAACATCCGGAATGTAGGCTGCACATGTACCGTCCCTGTGGAGTTCATCGTCGCTAGGATTCCATCGGCCTACAATATTCTCCTGGGACGCTCGATGCTAAACTCCCTCCTGGCCCAGATATCGACCTACCACCTCACGATCAAGTTTCCACTCGGGATAGGCCAGGCCTACGGGAACTAGCGAACCGCAAAAATTTGCTTCACAGCGACATCTATGTCCGAGGAGCGAGGCGATGACCATGAAGGCATGGAGGATTTCAGGGAGTCCTTGAATACTCGGGACAAGCAAAAAGAGATCCGAGGAGCTTCGGTGGAGCCGCTAACGTCCCCTCGTCGAAGGGAACAATGACCGAACCGTCCAAATCGGGTTGCTCTTAACAGGGACCCGACGTGATGACCTTGTCCGCTTCCTCAGGGGGAACTCGGACGTGTTCGCTTGGGCGCCCGCTGACATGTCTGGGATCGACCCCAAAGTAATCTAACATAAGCTCGGGATCGACCCGACGGTCCGACCCGTCAGGCAAAAGAAACGAAGTTTCTCCCCGATCAAACAAAAGGTGATCGAGGACGAGGTTGACAGATTGCTCGCAGCCAACTTCATTCGAAACTTGGCTTACTCAGAATGGCTGGTGAATGCAGTAATGGTTAAAATGGCAAGCGGGAAGTGACGCATGTGTGTCGACTTCACAGATCTCAACAAGGCCTACTCGAAAGACAACTATCTCCTCATTCGGATAGATCAGCTTGTCGACAGCTCGGCAGGCCACGAGTTACTCAGCTTCATGGATGCTTCTTCCGGCTACAACCAAATCCGTATGAATCCGGCAGACGAAGAACTCACCATATTCACAACGGACCGGGGGTATACTGTTATAAAGTGATGCCCTTCGGCCTCAAAAATGCCGGGGCTACATACAACGCTTGGTCAACAGGATGTTCAAACCACAGATTAGGAGGAATATGGAGGTTTACATAGACGACATGCTCGTTAAATCGACCTCGTCAGAGAAACACGCCAAAAATCTAGGCCAGAATTTCGACGTCCTCCGCAAATACAAAATGAAGCTGAATCCCGCCAAGTGCGCGTTCGGGGTCATTAGTGGAAAGTTCCTCGGATTCATGGTTACCCACCGAGGAATCGAGGCTAATCCGAAGAAAATCAGCGCCATCCTCAACATGGCCGCGCCAAAGACCAACGTCGAAATCATGCGGCTCACGGGGAGGGTAGCCGCTCTGAGTCGTTTCATGTCAAGATCCGGGGAAAAGTGCCTCCCATTCTTCAAAACCCTGAGGAAGATCCCAAGATTCGAATGGTCGGAGGAATGTCAGATCGCTTTCGAACAATTGAAAACGCACCTGGCGACTCCCCCACTGCTCATCCGACCAGTTGAAGGAGACGAGCTATCACTGTATCTGACGGTGTCCGATCAAGCTGCAGGCTCGGTGCTCGTCCGAGAGGTCGAAGGAGTCCAGAAGCCGGTCTACTATGTAAGCCACGTCTTTAAAGATGCGGAAACAAGGTATTCGTCCATAGAGAAGATTGTCCTGGCGCTTATAATGGCCTCAAGGAAACTACGACACTATTTCCAGGTACACACCATCCTCGGTTCTTACCGAGCGCCCTTTAGGGGCTATTCTCGCCTCCTCCGAGTCTTCTGGACGTTTGGAGAAATGGAGGCGGGAGTTGTCCTAATTCGACATCAAGTACCGCCCGAGGCAGACTATCAAGGCACAGGTCTTGGCCGATTTTATCGTTGAATGCACTATCCCCAACAAAGAGACAGTGTCCGTGCCGGCCTCCGAATCTCAACCTTCGATCGAAGAGAGGCCCGACTCCATTCCCGACTTGGTCCTTTACGTCGACGGGTCATCAACCGAGGAAGGCTGTGGTACCGGGCTCATCATTCGGGACCCGAATGAGGCAGAGGTGGAATATTCCTTAAAGCTCGGGTTCAGAGCCTCAAACAATGCCGCGGAGTACGAGGCTTTGCTCGCTGGACTACGAATCGCCTCCGGAGTGGGGCTAAAAACGATCCGAATCCGCAGCGACTTTGCCCTGGTCGTAGGCCAGGTGACCGGCCGTTTTGAGGCATGAGAACCTCTGATGGTAAAATATTTGGCTGAGGTAAGAAGACTACGGGAGGACTTCGACGAAGTTCAAGTAGAGCAGATCCCCCGGCACCTAAACGTCCAGGCCGACGCCCTGAGCAAGCTAACTTCCTCCTATACGGCCAACAACAAGAGAAACATTCTCTTCGAGGTCTTGCCACGGCCAAGCGTGGAGGATAGAGCGGCATCACTCTAAGTTTACACGGTCCGGGAAGAAGGTCGGGATTGGATGCAGCCCCTCGTGGAATTCCTGAAAGAGGGTATGCTCTCCAGAGATCGAGGGGAAGCCCACCGCCTCCGAGCCAAACCCCGCCATTTCGTCTGGAGCAGAGGGAACCTCTACAAGAAATCCTTCACTTAACCCCTGCTTCGGTGCGTCGATCCCCACGAAGCAGACGACGTTCTCCATGAGGTTCACGAAGGGGTCGGCGGAGCACATCATGGAGCCCGCACCTTACCCCAGAAGACACTTCTTCAAGGGTATTATTGCCCGACCATCTATCAGGACGCCAAGAAACTCGTCAGAAAGTGTAAGAGCTGCCAACTCCATGGCAGCATACCCCGTCTTCCGGCTACCTAACTAACGGCCCTCACCTCCCCCTGGCCGTTTGCCCAGTGAGGAATATACATGATAGGCCAATTCCCTACAGGTACGGGTGGATACAAATACATCCTCGTCACGGTGGACTACTTTAGGAAGTGGATCAAGGCCGTCCCCATTAGGAAATCGGACGCCACCATGACCATCAAGTTCCTGCAGAACAACATAATATACCGGTTCGGGATCCCGGGGTGTCTCATCACCGACCATGGGACGAATTTCGATAACGAAAAAGTCAAAGGATTTTGCAGCGAATATATATACTGATGAAGTTCGCCACGGTCGCTCACCCCCAGTGCAACGGGCAGACCGTGGTCGCTAACCGGGACGTCATTCGAGGTCTTCGAGCTCTCCTGGAGGGACGACAGGGCAGTTGGGTCGACGAGTTACCCCGGGTCTTATAGGCCTTACGCACGTCAAAGAAGACCCCCATTGGAGAGACCCTCTTCAACCTCTGCTACGGCACCGAGGCGATGATCCCAGCAGAGATCGGGCTGCCCAGTTACAGGGTCGAGCACTTCGATGACGAAGCAAACACCTCGGCCCTCCGGACTAATTTGAACATCTTGTTGGAGAAGCGGGACCGGGCACAGATCAGGGCTGCCACCTACCAACAACAGACCGCCCGCTACTACAACGCGCGAGTCAAGTATCGCGCCTTCAAAACCGGAGATTTGGTCCTAAGACGGAACGAGTTCGTTGATCAGGGCAAGTTGTACAAGTTTCTCCGAAGTAGGACGGCCCCTTTCTCGTCTCCGAAGTCTTGCCCGGCGGGACCTATCACTTACAAGACGCTGCGGGTCGCAAATTTCCACGGCCTTACAACGCCGAAAAGCTCAAGTTGTACCTTTGAAAGTATATCTATGGATACATGTTTCTTCTTTGACAAAGCGATATAATTTTTTTTCTAAGTTTCTTAATAATAAGAAGGAACTTTCCTTATGTGTTTCCCTCTTCCTCGGCTCAAAGCTCATGGATTTCGTTTCGCAAAAATACTCAAATGCACTTGGAAGACAAAAAAGAAACAATAGAATATCACAGAAAGGAGAACTTTATTTATCAAAAGGTATTGTGAGCTCCTCAGCCTTACATAAAAATTGAAATTACAAAAAGAGGGGGAACGGGGTTAAGGAAGCACTACTGGTGATATTCTCTGGAGATCTCCGCCAGACAAGCCCTTGCCTCTTCAGCCCGCTCCCATTGATGCTGTCCACGAACTCGGAATGCCACAGAAACGCCGGGCCCTCCATCTGCCGAGCCATGGCTCGCATTCTGTCTCTTTTGGAAGCACTCCAAACTAAGGGCCAAACATCGGTCGTGCCTGCCCTTCGAGATGAGGCCAAGCACGTAGATCGTACGCGTCTTGTCAAGCACCTCGTCCAACAACTCTTCGGAGAGGGGGTTGTACAACCCCGATGACCTCCTCCAGATTGCGTACATCAGCAATTGGAGGAGGGACGACCGGCGAGGAAGGAGACGGCCGATGTGGTCCTCGATGCGCTGGGCCACTCCCCGATACCTCTCCTCAGAAACAGACTGGTCGTATAGATAGATGTCATCGGGAGTAATGATCTCTTCGATCGCATAGATACGCCCGGCCATCTCGAAAAAGCAAATGCTGAAAAGTTGGCTTCTCCTTCTCTATTTATAGCCTCCACAGAATCCTCAAGAGCCCAAATTTGCGCGCGCATGAGCGCGAATCCTGGGATTCGCTCAATTCTTCCAATAATGTACTACCACGTGGCGGGTATCCCGTACTTCTTGGCGAATCGAAGTCGGAATGACGCGGATCTTGGAACGACTCGCCTCACCTACGCGTTTCTGCTGTGTGCTGCTCGCGACGGTCACTCTTCTAGGTATTCACACATCTAGGAAGGCCGGGCAAAACCAAAACCGAGCAGTTTCCCTGCTCGATCCATCCTTAGCGGGTAACTTCTTACCCATCGACGCTAAGGATCGAAGCCTTCGTCAAGAAGCCACCGAGCAGCGTCCCTGCTTGATCCATCCTTAGCGGGTAACTTCTTACCCAACTACGCTAAGGATCGAAGCCTTCATCAAGAGGCCACCGAGCAGCGTCTTTGCTTGGTCCGTCCTTAGCGGGGAAGAACTTCTTATCCATCTACGCTAAGGATCTGTCACGTCCCGCTTCCCAGAGTGCGCTAAGATCGGCACGTGACAGAGTCAACCATGCTACCTGTGGCTAGAAAACATCCCTCCACAGTCATATTAAGACCGTCTATAAGATATCAAGAACAGTAGAAATAAAATAAACTATTTAGTACATATCCATAAGCCAGAATGAACGAGTCAAGAAATAATATGCGGAAGCAAAAGATCTAAATAACAATAACATCTGGAAAGTGCGTCCCAAAATACGGGCTCTCACCAGGAACGAAAAGAAATGCTGAAAGAAAACTAAACTAAAATACTAACAGGGTCCTCACTGCTCGGCCTGTCAGCTGAAGTACTCCTGCTCGGCCTGCGACAAGGGTAGCGGATCTGGGCCATGCAAAATCAGGCGTCAGCACGCCACAATATCAACAATAATATAATCAGGGGGTAACAGGATATGCAGGCATGAACTGTAAACTGGTAACATGAATGTAATAAGTGAGCAGAGATGTCGAACAATGAAGTGTAACAGTATATGTAAAGTGCAGCGATAAAACTAAACCGTGCTACTGGGTTAATTACTCTTAAGTTTGTGAAATCAATTTAATGAATCGTCGATATAACTCAATAGTATCCCGTGCATACCCGGGACCACGGTCCAGATTCTCAGGCTGAAATCCGAGACATGCCACTAGGCACTAAACAGGAAACATGTACAGATGAATGATGTCAGCAGTATCATCCCAGGGCTAGCCTAGCCCATAAAACTGATCAGTATAAGCATCGAACTGTCGAGTTACAAGTCAGGTTTCATCATTGATTTCCACATACCCCTAAGTTATGTGTTCAAGTCAGGTATTGATAAATCTGAAGCTAATGCCAAAATAAGATCAAGCAGGTACAGGTTTGTCTATACAGACAACAGGATATGTCCATCGGGATAACATGTCAGGATTGTCGGCATTAGGAACATGATCAAGTATCAAGTCAAGCAGTGGTGTAACAGGTCATGTCAGTGAGGTGCACAGTGTATAAAAAGGGTGCTCATAATAAAACTGTAGCAAGTATGGATGCACGATAAAAGTATGGATGCATAAATATCTATCAGGGGTTACATCATGACTAGGTAGGATGCACATTATCAAGTATGAGGTGCTAATATAACAATAATATGAATTAATACGACATGGCATGTAACTAGATATAAAGAATTAATGGTATGGGTACACAATAAGACATGGATGCTCAATTATCTATCAGGGGTTACAACTACAGCTCTAGGACTATGTAGGATGCACATTACTAAGCATGGGGTGTTAATGTAGCAGTAATATGAAATAACGTGACATTGCATGCAACTAGATATATAATTAATGGTGTGGATGCACAAATATCGATCAGGGGTTACATTTACAGCTCCAAGACTAAGTGGGATGCACATTATTAAGCATGGAATGTTACTACAATAATAACATGAATTAATATGATCTGTAAATGCAGCTACATATATGCATACGGGCATCCGAAAACAGTAAAACTTTAATATGAATGTATAATGCAATCAACATATGATATTTTTATTCATATGGATGTAGATATAATAGTATAGCATATAGCAAGATAAACTTGCCTCATCGGAACACACGACGGGTGCGTACGGCACATCCGATGTCGGGTAAACGTCGCAACGCACACACGACACGCGGGACGGATCCAGGTATCGCAAGAAAGTAACCACGCAAGCAAGGGACGTTCACTGGATTACTCGGATCGGAGCGACGAGCACGGCTCCGGCGGTGACCGGAAAAACCAAGATCAAGAAAGAGAAAAGAAAAGAAGAAGAGGAGGAGGAAGAAGTGAGGGGATGGGTTCACTGGATATGGGACAGAGGAGGTAGAGGCGAGGGAGTCGTCGACGATGGTGATCGGTCGACGGCGAGGTGCAGGCGAGGGTTTGGCAAAAGGCAGTGCGTGTTCTTGGGTTGCCGGGAATGGGTGTGCAGGTGCTCGGGAAAGGAAAGAGGGAGAGAAGGCGTCCACGAAGGAGAGGGATGGTCGAGGAAGTTGTGACGGCGAGGTGGATTGGAGGTGAAGTCGGACGAGGGTGCAACGATGGGTATGGGTCGCGGGGTTTTAGGTTAGGCGGTAGCAGAGAAAGGTGGCATTGTCGAAGAGGGAGATGAGGCTGACGAGGAGAGGTTGAGGTTGAGGCGAAGTCGACGAGGGAAGGCCGACGAGATGGTCGGCGGCGGTGGCGAGGGGTGTAGGGTGCTCGGGTGATGGGTTGCAGGGATTTGTGGGGCTCGAGGTTGGAGAAAAGGAAGAGGAAGAGGGAAGGAGGACGAGGAGGTGAAGAAGGAGGTGAGATCGATGAGGATGAGATGAGCGACGATGAGGAAGAGGAGGCGGCGGAGTTAGGGTTAGGATTCCGTGGGTCTCGTTGTCGCGGTGCATGGGTTTTAAAGGAACGAAGAGGAAAGAAAAGAGGAGGGAGGTGACGCTAGCGCGTGAAGGAAGGTGAGCGGATCGCGAGGAACGGTAATCGCGATCGGTGAGAGAAAGAGGAGAGGGAGAGAAAGAAAAAGAGAGAGAGAGAGCTGTCAGTTTAAAAAAAGATTTCCTTAAAAAATTTAAAAAGATTATTCTGTTAGGGATTTTTAAATATAACTGTTTAAAAAATATTATATTATATTAATAAAACATTTAATATTTGGCTAATACAAAAATAGTCCAAAACACGTCCGGGTCGGGTCAAAAAATCCAGTTTTAAAATACGGAAAATATACATGTCAACCAAAACCAAAATTGGATATCCGGGTAACGAAAAAGTATACCCCAAGAACGGATGCACGCACGCACATAGCAATCCAAACAGGTCCGCTTCACTGAACGGGACGAGAACAAGATGCGCGGATGCTATGACAGGGCTAGGGGTATCATGCAGGCCATGCAATATATTTTAAAAATATTTTTCTCGACTTTAAATGTTAAATTAAAAAATGCGCATGCCAGATATAATGCCAGTATGCAATATACAAAATAAAAATGCACGGATCCACATAACAAGCCAGGATAAACCACAAACAGGGATCAAGACGGGTTTCCAGCAAGCGGGTCGGGTCGGATGAAAATACAGAAAAAATAACATAAATTAGGAAAATGCCATAAATAAAGAAATACTCGAAATAAAATTGGTATAAATGAACTAGGGTGTTACATTATACCCAACTACAAAAAGAATTTCGTCCTCGAAATTCCCAAAACAAGAAAAGATAACAAACATGAAACTACATGAAGAAATCTGGAAACTTCTGTCGAATCTCGTCTTCACGTTCCCAAGTTGATTCTCCATGCGAGCGATTTCCCCAAGAAATAAGTACGAGAGGGATAACCTTGTTTTTAAGAACCTTTTCTCTTCGATCAACAACCACCCAAACTGCATTGTTGCCGTTTGGACTCCGCAGTAAAGCCGTCATGAAATCCATGGTTATATGTTCCCACTTCCATTGAGGAATCGAAAGTGGTTGCAATAAACAAGCAACCCTTTGATGTTCAGCCTTAACTTGCTGACACACCAAGCACTTCGCTACAAAGCGAGCAATCTCCCTTTTCAGCCTTCCCACCAGAAATGCTGTCGTAGATAACGGTACATCTTCGTGCCTCCTGGATGTACGGAATATGCGGAACTGTGTGCCTCCTTCATAACTTCGCGAATGTCTCCTTTCGGCACACACAAACGGCTATCATAACGCAACGAATTATCTTCATGAATCAACAAGTCCGTTCGTAGTCCAGCTTCAACCAGTTCTCGAAACTTCTGCAATTTTGGGTCCTGCGACTGCGCTGCTTTAATACACTCGATTAACGACGACTGTACTTTCAGCTGCATCAACTATCCCGAAAAATGCGGTAGCACCATCTCCAACTCGAATCTCCAAAAATCATCGATAAGCTCCTTCTCTGCAGTCAACATTCGAATTGTTGGCAACCGACTAAGCGCATCCGGCACTACATTAACTTTCCCCGGATGGTACTTAAGATCAAAATTGTAGTCAGCCATCAGCTCCAACCATCTTCGCTGCCTTATGTTAAGCTCTTTCTGCGTAAACACATACTTTAGGCTTTTGTGATCGGTGAATACTTCGACCCTTTCGCCCAATAAGCAGTGTCTCCAAATCTTCAAAGCGAAAATCACTGCTGCAAGCTCCAAATCATGAGTTGGGTAATTTTTCTCATGGGTCTTCAATTGTCTCGATGCATAAGCTATGACCTTCCTATGCTGCATCAAAACACATCCCAAACCTTTTCCAGATGCGTTACTGTGAATCACTAATCCTCCGGAACCGTCTGGTACGGTCAAAATAGGAGCGGTTATCAATTTCTGCTTCAACGCCTCAAAAGCTGACGTACATTTATCCATCCATACGAACGGTACTTCCTACGCTTAAGCTTGGTCAAAGGCTCAGCTAAGCGAGCAAAATTCTCCATGAACCTTCTGTAATATCCGGCAAGTCCAAGAAAACTGCTGATCTCTGCTACGTTCTTCGGAATCGGCCAATCTTGAACTGCTGCAATTTTCTCAGGGTCAACGGCGATTCCATCTTTGGATACGACGTGCCCCAAAACTTCACTTCTTCGAGCTAAAACTCGCACTTGCTCATCTTTGCATATTATCTTTCTTGCCTCAATGTCTGCAGTGCGATCTTCAAATGTTCGGCATGCTCTTCAAGGCTCCTCGAGTAGATCAGAATATCATCGATGAACACCACTATAAACTGGTCTAAGAATGGTAAAATGATTTGGTTAATCAAGTCCATAAATATCGCCGGTGCATTCGTGACTCCGAATGGCATCACTAAATACTCGTAATGTCCATACCGAGTTCGGAACACAGTCTTGCAAATATCCTCTGTTTTAACTTGGACCTGATGATATCCGGATCGCAAATCCAGCTTCGAGAATACCCTCGCGCCACTAAGTTGCTCGAATAATTCTCCAATGCGAGGGATCGGGTCACCCGGTTTAACTCTCGATAATCGATGCACATCCTTCTTGTGCCATCTTTCTTCTTTACTAGAAGAACTGGAGCTCCCCAAGGTGAATTACTGCTGTGAATCCAACCCTTCTCTAGCAATTCAGTAACCTGCTTCTTTACCTTTTCCAACTCCACTGGTGCTATCGGATAGTACGCTTTTGAGATTGGCGCTGCACCAGGAATAAGATCGATCGTGAACTCCACATCTCGTTTTGGTGGTAAACCCGAGATGTCCTCGAACACATCGATGAACTCTCGAACTACAGCTGGCGCTTCCTTCTTATCAACTTCTATCGACGAAAGAACATTGTTTGTCGGCCTAGCCTTAAACTCGACTGGCCCGACAGAACTGCTTCCTCCAGTGAAAACAAACTCCGGATGTTCGGGAATCTGGAAAATCACTTTCTTTGCCCTACAATCAATGTGAGCGTGGAAAGTGCCGAGAAAGTCCATTTCCAAGACAATGTCATAGCTGCCAGTATCGATCACCAAGAAATCTGCAAATAACTCCCGTCTGCAAATAACAACAGAACAATCCTTGCATTCGCTACTAGATATGATCTTCCCATTCCCAGTGTGTGTCCCAACAACTAGACAGGGTCATGCAAGAAATCGAGTGTGCAGTAATAAACTTGGACGACATAAAACTGGACGACATAAAACAATGGGATGTACCAGAATCGAATAATGCTAATGCGGGAAAATCATGAACAAGTAGGATACCTGAAACAACTTCCTTTGAAGCCTTGGCCTCTTCAGCCATCAGGGTAAAGGCTCGAGCTTGATTAGGTCTTTGAGTTAATTGCTTCTGTCCTGAAACCGCCTCTACGTTGGCCTCTGAACATCTTCCTTCAAACGGAGTTTCGACGGACAGGCGTTGATAGTATGATCCGCCGATCCGCAAACTAAACAAAGTCCCAGCATCTTTCGACAATCTCTCCTTAGGTGCCCAGGTAGATGGCAAAAGTTACAAATCACGCTCTTTCTCTGATCTGCAACGACGGGCTTCTTCATCGGTACTACACCACGCCGGTTCACCGGAATACCTCTGCGTATAGGCGCTCGGTTCGGTGTAAACGCCGGCTTCCGCACCACAACTGGCTGCTGCTGCGTACCCTCTATCTTCAATGATAAACTCTGCTGCTCTCTGGCTGCTTTAAGAACTTGCGAGAAAGTGGTCAATCCCAGAGATATAATGTGCTTCTGGATTTCCACGTCCAAACTGCACATAAAACTTCGTGCCCTATCAGCTTCTTTGGCCACCAAAGGTACAGCGAATCGACTGAGCCGTGTTCACTCAGCCGCATGCGCATCCACGAATCCGCCATTCTGCTTCAGACTGATAAACTTTTCTTCCATTTCTTCCCGTGCAGTCTGCGGAAAGAACTTCTCCAAGAAACTCTGCGAGAAAATTGCCCAACTGATCGGCTTGGGCAAATGGGTCTCTTCTACAAGCCACCACTCGCGGGCATAATCCACCAATTGGATGCGTACGACATCCACTTTCTTGTCCTTCGGAATCTGTGCCGCAACGAGCAGATTCTCCGTATCGACCAGCCACTGCTCTACTGGCAACGAATCCTTCAAACTAGTGAAAATGGACGGACCAAGTCTCCTGAAATCCGCCACGGTACCCACACGCTCAACTCGTTTGGCCGCAACACTGTTTACGGACCGCTGGACGGTCCGCAAACCCTCCTGAAAGGCTTCGGCTTGCCGTTGGTTCTGCTCGGTTTGCCGCTTTTGGTTCTCCAGCATCCTATGGATTACTCCAAGCAAAGCGGCGTCATCGACACGTCTCTGGTACGATCGCATATTTCTATCCGCCATGTTCCTGAAACTAAGACACCGAAAAGGATTAGTATGATAAACAAGATTCAAAACTTGCGATGAATAATGACCGTAAATTAATGATATGAATCAAGACTAGAACTTCAAGTTACTTAAATAGAGTACCGCATTGTAACCATGCCGCGGTACATAGTTACAATCACATAACTCCACTCAAGTAGCCCAAATCCTAGTATCAGAATCAAAGGAATAGGAAGGGAGAAACAATAGGGAACTAAAAGGATTTCAAGTCGAGATGCAAGGTCATTTGCATATCGTCAAGATAAGGGTCAAGAGAAAGATAAGATTCAAGGATCACGATAACAATGTGGCGGGACATGTTCCTAATTACAGGTTTTCTGATTCGTGTATTGGGTCCAATACCCAACTACAAAAGAATCAAACCCGATTAACCTAAATCTTATGTCTCTGATACCAAACAAACCCCTGTTACGCCCAGCTTCCCAGAGTGCGCTAAGATCGGCACGTGACGGAGCCAACCATGCTACCTGTGGCTAGAAAACATCCCTCCACAGTCACATTAAGGTTGTCTATAAGATATCAAGAACAGTAGAAATAAAATAAACTATCTAGTATATGTCCATAAGCCAGAATGAACGAGTCAAGAAATAATATGCGGAAGCAAAAGATCCAAATAACAATAATATCTGGAAAGTACGCCCCAAAATACGGGCTCACATCAGGAACGAAAAGAAATGCTGAAAGAAAACTAAACTAAAATACTAACAGGGTCCTCACTGTTCGGCCTGTCGGCTGAAGTACTCCTGCTCGGCCTGCGACAAGGGTAGCGGATCTGGGCCATGCAAAACCCAGACGTCAGCGCGTCACAATATCAACAATAATATAATCAGAGGGTGACAGGATATGCAGGCATGAACTATAAACTGGTAACATGAATGTAATAAGTGAGCAGGGATATCGAACAGTGAAGTGTAACAGTATATGTAAAGTGCAGCGATAAAACTAAACTGTGCTACTGGGTTAACTACTCTCAAGTTTGTGAAATCAATTTAACGAATCGTCGATGTAACTCAATAGTATCCTGTGCATACCCGGGACCACGGTCCAGATTCTCGGGCTGAAATCCGACACATGCCGCTAGGCACTAAACAGGAAACATGTACAGATGAATGATGTCAGCATTATCATCCCAGGGCTAGCCTAGCCCATAAAACTGATCAGTATAAGTATCGAACTGTCGCGTTACAAGTCAGGTTTCATCATTGATTTCTCCATACCCCTAAATTATGTGTTCAAGTTAGGTATTAATAAATCTGAAGCTAATGCCAACACAGGATCTAGCAGATACATGTTTGTCTATACAGACAACAGGATATGTCCATCTGGACAACATGTCAGGATTGTCGACATTAGGAACAGAATCAGGTATCAAGTCAAGCAGTGGTGTAACAGGTCATGTCAGGGGGGTGCACAGTGTATAAAAAGGGTGCTCATAATAAAACTGCAGTAAGTACGGATGCACGATAAAAGTATGGATGCACAAATAATTATCAGGGGTTACATCATGACTAGGTAGGATGCACATTATCAAGTATGAGGTGCTAATATAACAATAATATGAATTAATACGACATAGCATGCAACTAGATATAAAGAATTAATGGTATGGGTACACAATAAGACATGGATGCTCAATTATCTATCAGGGGTTACAAGATGCACAATTATCTAGCAGGGGTTACAACTACAGCTTTAGGACTATGTAGGATGCACATTACTAAGCATGGGGTGTTAATGTAGCTGTAATATGAAATAACGTGACATGGCATGCAACTAGATATATAATTAATGGTATGGATGCACAAATATCGATCAGAGATTACATTTACAGCTCCAAGACTAAGTGGGATGCGCATTATTAAGCATGGGATGTTACTACAATAATAACATGAATTAATATGATCTGTAGATGCAGCTACATGTATATTAAATGATATGGATGCATACGGGTATCCGAAAACAGTAAAACTTTAATATGGATGTATAATGCAATCAACATATGATATTTTTATTCATATGAATGTAGATATAATAGTATAGCATGTAGCAAGATAAACTTGCCTGATCGGAACACACGACGGGTGCGTACGGCACATTCGACGTCGAGTAAACGTCGCAACGCACACACGGCATGCGGGACGGATCCAGGCATGACAAGAAGGTAACTACGCAAGAAAGGAACGTTCACTAGATTACTCGGATCGGCAGCGACGAGCATGGCTCCGGCGGTGACCGGAAAAACCAAGATCAAGAAAGAGAAAGAGAAAGAGAAGAGAAGAAGAAAAACAGGAAGAAGAAGAGGGGATAGGTTCACTGGATATGGGACAAAGGAGGTAGAGGCGAGGGAGTCGTCGACGACGGTGATCGGTCGACGGCGAGGTGCAGGCGAGGGTTTGGCAAAAGGCAGTGGGTGTTCTTGGGTTGCCGGGAATGGGTGTGCAGGTGCTCGGGAAAGGAGAGAGGGAGAGAAGGAAGGTGTCCACGAAAGAGAGGGATGGTCGATGAGGTGGTGACGGCGAGGTGGATCGGAGGTGAGGGCGGGCGAGGGTGCAGCGATGGGTATGGGTCATGAGGTTTTAGGTTAGACGGTAGAAGAGAGAGGTGGTGTTGTCGGAGAGGGTGACGAGGAGAGGTTGAGGTTGAGGCGAAGTCGACGAGTGAAGGCCGACGAGATGGTCGGCGGCAGTGGCGAGGGGTGTAGGGTGCTCGGGTGATGGGTTGCAGGGATTTGTGGGGCTCGAGGTTAGAGAAAGGGAAGAGGAAGAGGGAAGGAGGACGAGGAGGTGAAGAAGGAAGTGAGGTCGATGAGGATGAGATGAGCGACGACGAGGAAGAGGAGGCGGCGGAGTTAGGGTTAGGATTCCATGGGTCTCGTCATCGCGGTGCATGGGTTTTAAAGGAACGAAGAGGAAAGAAAAGAGGTGGGAGGTGACGCTAGCGCGTGAAGGAAGGTGAGTGGATCGTGATGAACAGTAATCGCGATCGGTGAGAGAAAGAGGAGAGAGAGAAAGAAAAAGAGAGAGAGAGAGAGCTGTCAGTTTAAAAAAGATTTCCTTAAAAAATTAAAAAGATTATTCTGTTAGGGATTTTTAAATATAACTGTTTAAAAAATATTATATTATATTAATAAAACATTTAATATTCGGCTAATACAAAAATAGTCTAAAACACACCCGGGTCGGGTCAAAAAATCCAGTTTTAAAATACGGAAAATATACGTGTCAACCAAAACCAATATTGGATATCCGGGTAACGAAAAAGCATACCTCCAAGAACGGATGGACGCAAGTGCACGTAGCAATCCAAACAGGCCCGTTTCACTGAACGAGACGAGAACAAGATGCACGGATGCTACGACAGGGTTAGGAGTATCATGCAGGCCATGCAATGTATTTTAAAAATATTTTTCTTAACTTTAAATGTTATATTAAAAAAATGCGGATGCCAGATATAATGCCAGTATGCAATATACAAAATAAAAATGCACGGATCTACATAAGAAGCCGGGATAAACCATAAACAAGGATCAAGACGGGTTTCCAGCAAGGGGGTCGGGTCGGATGAAAATACAGATGTCAAATACACTATTCGCACCCAAAAAATACCATAAATTAGGATTACCATAAATAAAGAAATACTCGAAATAGAATTGGTATAAATGAACTAGGGCGTTACATGATCGAAGCCCTCGTCAAGAGGCAACCGATCAACTTCCCTGCTCGGTCCATCCTTGGCCGGTAGTTCACTGTCCACCGACGCCAAGGATCGAAGCCCTCGTCAAGTGGCCACCGAGCAGCTTCCCCTGCGCGGTCCATCCTTGGCTGGTAGTTCACTGCCCACCGACGCCAAGGATCGAAGCCCTCGTCAAGAGGCCACCGAGCAGCTTCCCTGCTCAGTCCATCCTTAGCAGGTAACTTCTTATCCATCTACGCTAAGGATCAAAGCCATCGTCAAGAGGCAACCGATCAACTTCCCTGGTCGGTCCATCTTTGGCCGGTAGTTCCCTGCCCACCAACGCCAAAGATCGAAACCCACGCCAAGGATCGAAACCGAGCAGCTTCCCCTGCTCGGTCCAGCCTTGGCTGGTAGTTCATTGCCCACCGACGCCACGGATCGAAGCCCTCGTCAAGAGGCCACCGAGCAGCTTCTCTGCTCGGTCCATCCTTAGCGGGTAACTTCGTACCCATCTACGCTAAGGATCGAAGCTCTCGTCAAGAGACAACCGATTAGCTTCCCTGCTCGGTCCATCCTTGGCTGGTAGTTCACCGAGCAGCTTCCCTGCTCACCGACGCCAAGGATCGAAGCCCTCTTCAAGAGGCCACCGGGCAGCTTCCCTGCTCGGTCCATCCTTAGCGGGTAACTTCTTACCCATCTACGCTAAGGATCGAAGCCCTCGTCAAGAGGCAACCGATCAGCTTCCCTGCTCGGTCCATCCTTGGCGGGTAGTTTACTACCCACCGACGCCAAGAATCGAAGACCTCGTTAAGAGGCTACCGAGCAGCTTCTCTGCTCGGTCCTTCCTTAGTGGGTAACTTCTTACCCATATGTGCTAAAGATTTAAACCCTCCCAAGAGATCACCGAGCAGCTTCCCTGCTCGGTCTATCCTCAGTGGGCAACTCCCTACCCCTCTGCTTGGTCTACGCCGACCTATCTTCAGAGAGATGGTCGCCAGTCCAACTCAAGGAAATGGGCGAGTCTACGCCTTTCTACTCGGAGGTACCAACCGGCATACCTTCAACGTGCGATCGCCATCTCGACTTCGGGGCCATAACGACGCCGACCTTACACCGGCCATTGTACACTTTGATAAATAATTGGGTTTAACTCGGCGCGCGATCGCCAACTAAAGAATCGGTCCCTGACCTAGCGCTCATCAGGCGAGCAAAATGAAGACGTTATCGCGAAATGGAAACATTGCAACGAAATGGAAACGTTGCCACAAAAAACTGCAAAAGGGCTTTATTTACAACTCGAGAACCTTTACAAAGGTATTGTAGGCTCCCCAGCCTTACAAAATTGTCCGAAGGCTTACAAAATTCCAAGACGAAAACAAAAAATATACAAAAAGAGGGCAGGGAGACTCAGGCCTCAGGGCCGGGAAGGACCTTGACATGCTCCACGGCCACCTCAGGAGCCGGGATGGCGGCTTGAAGGTTGGCACCCACCGCAAGAGCTTCGGCACTGGGAGCCGGGGTGACCGCCTTCTCCCCAACGCCCCCACCAGGGGCCTTTCCCGGCGACGCTTCCGATGGCATCCCCCTGCACCTCACCTTCGGGGGGTACTCGAGCCGGAGCTTATTGTAGGGAAACTCCGGCATCAGCGTCTTGACGGCGTCGAGGGCATTATGCCAGACGAGAGCCGAGGCTTCGACGAGGTCGGCGTAGAATTGATCCAACGTCTTGTAGCTCTCCACCGCCTTCGCAGTCCGGAGGTCGGCGCGCCTCATCCTTTCCTTCAGCGCCCCGTTCTCCCTCTTGAGGGTGTTCCGCGTTTTCTTCAGAGTGGCGGTGAGCACCCTGCCATCCTCCAACTTGGCCTCAACGACCTTGTTGGATTTCATCAAAACTTGGATGGGCTCCCGGCAGTTGGCGTTCACCCCCTCCTCGGCAGCTACCCGGTCTTCGAGGGCGGCGATCCTCTTCCTCGCCTGATGCGGCTCCCGGCTCAGGCTCTCCTTTCGGCTCAGGCTATTTCCTCGTGCTCCATGTTGACGACGAGGGCGTAGTGCTGGAGGACCTAAGGAAAACAAAAGGAGGGGTTAAAAAGGTATACGATCCTGCAAACAAAAAAGCTTAATGAAAATCCGAACGAGAGGCGGACACTAACCTGCACGGCCTCCTGAGCTATGGCCGTGATTTGGGCCTTGAGGGTCCTCCAGAGAATTCTGCCCCCAGCCGACCGCTCCATCTCGGAGAGCAAGCTATCGGCGACAGAAATCCCCGAGGGCACCTCGTAGCGAAGATCCCCCTCTTGCACAAAGATCGGGGAAGACGGGGCTCGGGACACCGTCCTTTTGCGCCACTTGAGGGGGCCACGGTAGGGTCGGCCTCATCCGCCACATCTACAATCTGGGGTTCCTGCTCCCGAGCATGTTTGCGGATCTCCCCATGGCTGGTCTCTTAAGCCCGGGAAGTAGTGGAACGCCTAGCCGAAGCGGCCGCCGACGGGGCCGGGCTCGCAGCGGGGCGTGACGGGTCGGCGCCTTCGGCCTTCCTCTCTTTCTTCTCGGCCATGGCAGTCCGGAATTTAGATCGGTCCATCGGTTCTGCAAAAAAGAGAAAATACAAAGGGGGTTAGCAATGCCAGAAAGAATGGAAGAATACATAAGTCTAAACAGGTCGCCTAAGCTCCTAACTTACCCGCAAACTGGGTAGGGCTGAGCCCGGCCCAACTGAAGGCCTGCTCGGACAGCAACATAATGGCACGATGGACGGGCTCCTACGCCGACACCGCCATTGCATCGGGATCGGACGACTGCCTCACCCGCGGGTAGTTGGCCCTATGCCACTGGACAGGCACATGCCAATTCTCACCCTCGGGTGTGTCGGGACCCGGTTCTTGCTCACGGAGCAAAGTGCCACACGGAACAAAGTGCCACGCCAAGTGTCGTGTTAAGTGGGCCGGGGCCACCTATTGAATCCGTGGGGGCCACCTCTTGAGTCCGTGGGACCCACTTTAGAACAATAGGGATTCTTCGGAATACATTCCGAAAGGGGGCAGATCTGTACTATAAATGGAATGATACTACTCTTCAATACAGAGGCGCCTTTTAAGTGAACCGGCACTACAGGAGTTTGAGAACTCCGTAGTTAAGCGTGCTCGGGCCAGGGAAGTCCTGGGATGGGTGACCTCCTGGGAAGTGGCCCCTGGTCGGGTTCGGTTCGCTACGAAGGACAAAACCGTGCGGCTTCGGCCAGAGCGGACAATACTCTCGGTATTGGGGGTGGGGCGTGACAGGGTGGCCCGACAAACAAGAACTTCTCCTTCTATTCATGAATGGAAGAAGGTACTGCTACGACCCCAGACCCGGCCGTCCCTCCTCTGTATTTTCTAAAAGAAACGTATACCCAGCTAGGCTCGTCCCTACGAGTACCGGGGTGATTTTTGGAGCAGAAGGAGGAAAGGAGAAGGTTCAGGCTGAAAGGGATCTCCTGCAGTCTCAACCAGACCAGGAACCCGAGGAGAATCCTCCACGAGTTCAGCACTAGCTCACCCAGGGCTAATTGAAAGCAACGCAGCGCCACACTCACCTCGGGGGAGAAGAGCAGACGCATTCCGACCCAAAAGGCTTCCAAGTACAAGGCAATCTTCTTGCCCCATACCTGGTCTGCCCTCTCTCCCTCCCCATCCAAGCGAAGCGAGTAGATGGAGGGAATGTGGAAGCGAGCCCGGATTGTGGTGAGCTCGTACACATGTCCCAGGAGGGAAGGCACGTCACGGACACTCTTAACACGCGCTTTGGGGACCGTCCCCGCCGCGCGACCCCGGGTGGCAGGACTAACCCAAGCTCCCTAGGGGATTCTGACTCGGACGAGGATGAGGAAAAAGCAGAGGAAGAAGCGGTAGAAGACTCCCTGACTATACCTCTACTATCTCAACCGACTCCCTATATGAAGACATCTAACCTGTGTAAAGGAAGGAGACATCTGAGGGAAGAACGCAAGAAGTCGGACCTAAAGCGAAGAGCGCCGAGTTAACACACACAGCGATGAGGAAATTATAGCGAAGTGTGGACCTTGGGAGGTCCCACCTCTATTTATAGCATTCCGCAAGCGTATCCAACGGCGCCGATTGATTCCCGCCAAAACAGATACTTCGCGTCCGACGGCCACCAACTTTCCACACGTCTCAAGAGCATTGGATGCGTCCCTTCAAGCGCCAAGGACACCGGTGGCCCGTTACGTCAGCCAACCAGTGCCGGACGTGTGGGCTGACGCCTCAATGAACGTACGATCGAGTCGGCGCTTCTCCTTTAATTCACGATCTCTTCTCTGATCCGTTGACGTCATAAAAAAATACGACTAACTGCCTGGGAATCCGCGCCGATGATGTCTTCAAATAAAAATTTAGCCCGGGTGATCGATCAGACCACTCTCGACCCAACCCATAAATAGGTCGGGACGAGAGTGGGGGGCTAATGATGATGCTCAATACTGAGAACTCCCCAGATCATGACACATGACAGATGACGTCTCCCACGGCTTACGAGAAAGAAGTAAGAACGGTACATTGAAGGCGTGCCCTGGGCCTTCCTCCCGAGGATGTTCCCGACCCTCGGTGGCCTTCCAGACCACTCCTATGCTCGTCTTACAAATAACCATTGGCTTGCCTCCGAGCCTTCCTGCACGCTGAGCTTCCTCAACCTTCCCAGCTCGCCCCCGAGCTATCACAGAACCAAGCTTGTTCGGCCTCCCGCTCGCTTCCGAGCTTCCCGTCGAGCTCAGCTTCTTCGGTCTCATCGACCGACCCAGAGCGCAGATCATCAGCGTCCCGGACATGGCCCTGCGAGTCTCGCCATACACGAGATATCCACCGCCCCACGATCCTGTGTCTCACGCCATCGCGTTCCCCTGTTAACGGGCGTATCTCACCATTAATGGAGGATCCCGCCATTCGCCCAGGCGGGCTCCAAGGGCGTAACGGCCGGTGTAAATCTTGCGCCCGCCAGCCCATGGCTGCCACTATATAAATCCCCTCTCAGACGACTCAGGTAAGGCAATTATTATCCAATAGGCCGTTACTCTGCCCGAATATCTCGACTAACTTGATCGTCGGAAGGTCCACGGTGGTACAACCATCAACCATCCAGGGACTTCCTTGCAGGTAGCTCGGCTTCATTCCAAATCAAGTCCACTGAGATCCACACGCTTCAAGAAGCAACCCTTAAACCCAATCTCAGCTATCCATCGACGCTCGCTACAGGTCAACGGAAGACAACATCTGAAGGAGATCTAGGCCTCCATCAGAGAGAGAGAGAGAGAAAGAGACACACACACATACAGAGAGAGAGACACTTACACATTGCAAGAGGTTTATTGCTATAATTCCATGTTAGAAGGTAAAGAGTTGAATAATTTTAGTTGATAAGACGAACTCTATTTATACAAGTATGGGCATGCTACATCTTTTCTTTGGAATGCCTACAAAATATATTCAAAAGGCTAAATTGCACAAATGTACCCATCAACTTTCATATTTTTTTTTGCGATTGATACCATGAACTTTAATAATTAGAGATTAGTACCATGAACTATTTTTTGTGACATAACTACTATACGACGTTAATTTTTATGTCTTAATGGACCATTATACCCCTTGAAATTTTAGAGGTTGGCTGAGAACATAAGGGTAAAATGGGGAAAACAAGTCAAATATTGATGACGTGGCAGTTAAATATAACGTTTGCAGACGGAAGAAGAGTTGATGGTATTTAGTTGCAATCGAAAGTGATAGCTCATGGTATTTGTTTGTAATTAAATTAGTTCATGATATCAATCGCAAAAAACGTGAAAATCGATCGGTACATTTGTGCAATTTAGCCTATTCTAAATACGCCTGAAAAAGCATATTGTTCGCTAGGAGTGAGTGGAGGCGGAGAATTCATGTGCTTTACCCGGCGTGATTCTCATGTTGGTTCATGTAGCCTACTCCTTATTCTTGGGATAAAAGGCTCACTTGTTGTTATTGTAGCAATCGGTCATATATTGACCTGTAATTTGGGTTGTAAACTATAGAAAATGGAGACAAATTATTTATAATGACTGTCCTGATTTAGCATGTACTGCTATCTTCAACACTTACTATGAAAAGATAAAACTTCAAAACTAGAAAACATGAAGCCAAATCAAATATGTTTCGGTGCTTAGGAAGAGGCCTATTAATCATTGACCTAATTCATTTAGTGTGAAACTACGAAGGATGTCAATGGTCTATGCCAAAAATTTGGAACGAGGTTAAATGATAGAAAAGTGAGGTACTCACTATAGAAAAGGAATATTTTTCATGACTAGTTAAATTTCATTCAATTTTCTAAGTTCGCACAAAATAGTTTGTACTATAGAACATATAAGAGGTAAAACTTGAAAACTCCAGATCTTCTTCATATTACTGAAAGGTGAAAATTTCGAAAGTGTTCCTTCTGTGCAACTCCAAAAATTGTCCCAAGCATTCCATGCTATTACTAATAGTTTTGCGAAACTGAAAATTGATCCTCCGATGTAGTAGATCCAGACAATTTTTTTCCGAACATCATGTACTGTATAACTCTTGGTGCTTAATCTTTAACGATTTTACGAGCAGGAGTACCTGCATTTCTATTGTGATCCTCCTCTCTGCCACAATGACATAAAGTCCAGCAATATCCTTTTAGATGGGAATTTCCTGGCTAAGGTAATGGGACTTTAGCTGCTGATATTGCCGACTCTTAGTTCTTCAGTAATTAAATAAGAATCAGATTTGAATTGTATATAGGTTGCTGATTTTGGTCTCGTGCATGATTCAAGAACTTCTGCATTCAAATCGGATCCAGTGAACGCAGTTATCCAGGTAACACCAGGTATGATCATGCTTCCCTGATATAATGTCTCCATAGTTTTCAGATGAAATTGGCATCTTAAGATTTTTTTTTATAAAAAATTGTGTACTTGAGAGCGCAATCAATTGATGAACTTTTTATATTATAATGTATTTTGGTTATGATTAATAAAAGAAGAGTAAAAGGGCCTAATTTACTTTGATGTTATGAGATATTCTAGCACCATGAAATTACACATGTTACATAAAATCCTTATAAGACTCTGTGTAGCAATAAGCTATTAAAAGTCTTGATCAAAGGATTAAATTATTAAATCATTAATATATGAATGGACATGTTAGGGTATATTCATAAATCTTGCTTCCACATCATAGAAGATAAAGGAAGGTCAATAAAAGGTAGCTAATCTAGTGACAATATTAGGCAAACAGATAACCGCAAAGTCCAATGTTAACCAATGTATGAAGCATAGATCTTATGGAGGACGATAAAAAAGATTAGTCTGTAACAAAGAAAAATCTGGTATTTCTCTAAAGCAAACTATAAAATTCTGACCCTAAATTTATGCATACAGGCTATATAGATCCTGAATTTGTGGTGACTCAAGAGCTAACTGAAAAAAGTGACGTGTACAGCTACGGCGTATTGCTTCTAGAGCTCATCACTGGCAGACGAGCAATTCAAGACGGTATAAATCTTGTCGAGTGGTCTCAAGAATTCATGGAATCAGATTCTACGCTCCCCGAATTGGTAGACCCGAGGATTGCTCACGCTTTTGACGTAGAACAGCTCCAGGTGTTGGTCCAGGTCATAGAGTGGTGCACCGAGAGAGAGAGGACAGCAAGGCCATCGATCAAACAAGTTCTTAGATTGCTCTATGAGAGATTGGACCCATTGTATAGTGCATTTTCAAAGGCCGTAGAAGATGAGGAAGGTGAAGGGAAATTGTTTCGTACTGAGGTTATGATCCCTTTGAGCGGCGATTCCAGATATCAGCAGTCGTCTTCGAGTACTTCGAGATCATATTGCAGCCGTAGTGTTCTTCTTGAGATCAGTCCTCCACAGTCCCCTACCGGCATTTTCTCTGCTTGAGAAATCATTTTTGTCGCATTTTTTAAAATTGTTTTGTCGGTTTTCTGCATTATTATTAGAAGTTTGTGTATGATGTAAATTTAATAATTGTTCCCAAAGAGTTCTCAATCTTGAGAGGAAACTGATGTATTATATCACAAGAGCTATTGAATATAAGAATTTTTTGGATTCACGACACTTTTGATTGAGTCAACTTCGGAGCAAAAGAAACAGTGTTTTGTCCCCCCCATTGATTTGGTTCTGTTTTGGTTTATTCTGATTGTTTGTGACATATACTTGTCTCTAATACTTTCACACATACATATTTGTGGGGGTGTTAAGACATACATTAGTCTCAACCAACGAGATTCTGAGCTGAATATCTTGTATGATTGTGATTTTTCTAGCCGATTTTCATCCAGTTTCCATAATCCAGCAATTATTCTTTATCCAATCTTTTTTGCCATTCTTTCTTGTTCTGTTGTCCTTTTATTCTCTTCATTTTTTCCCCTTCAGTTTCCATGAAAACATAGGTGGCGACTCCAAGAATCTGACATTAATAACTCATTTGAAGCTTCGACCATGCTAAGCAGCTCCACTGCAAAACATATTTAAACTCTTTCGTTAGCTGTAGACAAAATTTACTAAAAAGATGCAAGTTTATTTGTGACAAGACCAAGAAAAGGACAAAAGGGTTTTTATGACATCATCCCCCAAAATCCTGATATTTCCATATTTCACGTCAAAATTTTGATATTTTCATATTTCACCGCCAAATCTATGGTATTTCTATATTAACCTCAAAAAAATTGCATTTCCATATTTCACCCCAAATCTTTAAAGTTGATCTCATAAATCTCTTTAGCTAATAATTGGAGGGCAATTCTGTTTTTTTTACAAGGAAAGACTTTTAAACAACTTACAGTTTTAGGGGTGAAATATGTAACTACAAATTTTTTGGAGCGAAATATGGAATCATCAAAGATTTGGGAGTGAAATTTCCAAATATCAAATTTTGAGGATAAAATGTGGAATTATCAAGGTTTTGAGTGTTAGATATGAGAAAAACCCCAAAAAGCAAATGGAGGATGTGCGCGGTGTACTCCAGGGAAGGGGGAGAGGGGAATTTCGGACAGCCTTGGTTAGTATGTAGGGCCCGCACTTCTATTTCTTTTCTTTTGTCTAGATGTATACAGCCGGTATAGAGAATAATTTTCCGGACAATAGGAAAAATACAAAAGAATTTGAAGGGGCAAAATACGAAAAATCTTAGGGTAAATTGCCAAAAGAAAAAAAAGACAACCACCACCACTCAATCCAGGCCTATAAAAAAACACAAGCAATTTTCAAAAAAATACTGGAGGTACATCTATAATACAAAACCTCTTTAGCCGAAAAAACTTTTGGGCCATTTTTCCATAGCACACCTATTTTTTTAATACTGAAGTTTCAAAATACCCCTCCCTCCACTGCTCCGTCCTCTCCCTCATTCGTTGCTCCTCCACCTTCACTCTGTCGCTTCTCCTCTCCCTCTTCCGCCTTCGCTCTGTCGCTGCGAGATGGAGGTCGGAATTTCCCTCAGATGTTGGCATCCGTCGATCTAGCTGCCAGCAGTGCTGAACGATTGAGATTTGGTGTGAGGGTTGAGTGCGTGGATCTCAATGGGTTGTTAGTTGCTATTGGCACCGAGCTACCCGTAAGGGAAGTCCCAATGTCACGCCTCGCTTCCCAGAGTACGCTAAAATGGGCACGTGACATAGCCAACCATGCTACCTGTGGGTAGGAAGTATCCATCCACAGTCACATTACGGTTGTAGAGATATCAAGAACAAAATAAAACTATCTAAAACATATCCATAATCCAAGATAACATGAGTCGAGAATAAATAAATGCGGAAGCGAAAGATCCAATACAAAATAACTGGAATGTATGTCCCATAATGCGGGCTCACATCAGGAATAAAATGCAGTAAAGAAAAGCTAACTACTGCTAACACTCACAGCTCAGCCTGTCGGCTGAAGTACTCCTGCTCGGGCTGCGACAGCGGTACAGAATCTGGGCCATGCAAAACCCAGACGTCAGTGCGTCAAGTCATCAAGTAATAACATAATAAACAGTCAATGCGAATATAAACATGAATAAAGCAAGGGTAACAATAATATGAATCAGAGCAGTGCAGGGTAGTGTGCAGTGGGTAAACTGGACTGTTCTATCAGGTTCTCTGTTCTAAAGTCTTTGAAACCAAATTGATGAATCATCGATATAACTCAATAGTATCCCATACATACCCGGGACCACGGCCTCAATATTCTCGGGCTGAAACCGAGACATGCCGCTAGGCACCAAACAGGAATGTGTACACTCAATAGTATCCCGTACATATCCGGGACCACGGCCACAATATTCTCGGCTGAAACCGAGACATGCCGCTAGGCACCAAACAGGAATGTGTACACTCAGAACAGGTAGTGAACTGTCGAGTAACAAGTCAGGTTTCACCTTTGATTTCCCCATAGCCCCAAGTTATATGTGTTGCGCCACGGCAGCGCCCCGGCCTCGTACTCGAGGCCAAAATGCGGAATCAAAATTTTTTCCTTACTCGGAAACCGGCGCTACCGCGGACAAAGAAAACCCGGATCGTAACCATTAACCTAATGCTAGCAATCAAGAGAGGGGAAGAGAAGTATACCGAGTGATCCGAGTCCTCCGGTCTTCTCGTCATCGTCCCGATCTCCCGCGGAAAGTCTTGCCTCCACATCGTCGCCTCCTCGCCGGAAGGGCACCACATCGCCTGTGTCTTTTACGGGCTCCCGCCTCGATACCGAGGCAACTCGGGCATGAAGCCGGCAACTCGACATGCCCAAGATGTGCTGTAGAATGTGTAGTAGATCATGCTAGTCTCATTTGGGGTTTGTAGTTGCCTTGATGGAGGAATGGGATTAGAAAAAATGGTGCTTTCATTTTTCCAAAACAAGAAGAAGAAGGAGATGAAGAATTCCTCCCAAAACAAAGATGAACTCTCTCATTCTTTTCTTTCTCTCAAGTGTTCAACCATTTTCTAAAAAAAGAGAATGGTGGAGGAGGGAATACTAAAACACAACCTTAGAAGGAAGGTCATGGTAGTAAAAGCAAGTGGTGACTATATCCAAAAACATTATCATCACAAACTTACATCAACCATTCTAATTAAATCTAATCACCATAAAGCATGAAATGATGAAGGAAAAGAATGGTATCTAAAGATGCTCTCATCTTACAAATAAACCCTCCACAAAATATAATTTGCAAAACTGCAAATTACCCCCTCCATCAGAAAAGTCCGGCCGGGAAAGAACAAAGGAAAACCGGCTGGAACGGAATGCAAACTGGCAACTCCAGAAAACTGGTCCCGTAATTAATTACAGGAAAAACCCCGATACTGTGCATACACACCCGCATCTGTATTCCGACCGGATACAAATGCAACGAGACAAAATCTACACTGTACTATACTAGGATCCGGCTTAAACCAAAGCCGGCTAGTAATATCCGTTCGATCCTGATCCGTGCAATTCCGCACGTATCTGATCGAACTCTGCCATATAACCATACGGCCACTAGTACAAATCGTCCGATCCTGATCCGTGCAATACCGCACGTATCTGATCGGACCCTGCCATATCTCCATACGGCCTCTACAGCGTTTCGCCCGAAAGCTTGAGTAACTGAAAGTGTGGTGGACTCTAAAGACTCGTCAATACTATGGCTGTGGATTTAACCACTAGCACGTCAGAGGTATTAGCCAATACGTGACGGGCCACCAGCTATTGACCAAAAGGGACGTCGATGAGCGAACTCATCCTGACACCCTACTGAGCCTGTCAGTGACAATATCCGTACAGTCCGGTCCGTTCGTCTATGAGCATCGCATGTCGGGCCTAGGGGGTTGGTAAAAGTCAGACCCCCAAAAGCGGTACAAGTCGTGTCGGAGTGTAGCCCAGAACACCCTGAGATACTACTGGAATACCTACCAGTAAATCTCCTGCCTCGGCCGAGGGCTTTGCGTAATGGCTCTCCTAGACACAGCGTGACCTCACCCCCAATACCGGGAGAGACGAACCCCTGAAGATCCGCTCACTGCCTCCATGTGGCTCGGGACTGTACCCAACTAAAACCTGTTTGCACGACTCCTTTGAGCCGTGGTAGGGTAGTAATCAAAGCACAGTGGGAACTCACACGAGACAAATGACGATCTCAGGTCGATGAACTAACCTGTACACATGTCACCTGGGAACTGCTATCTGACGTCTGGTATAAGACCAACTAGCAGGTTCCCGGCGAGTCCTGTCCGGTGTACTCATAACCCAATGAGCACCTGTATACATCTTAGGTGAACCAACTGACACCAGTGGCTTGTGAGACCGGCCACCGCCCCTCGTCGGGGTCTCGACTGTATACACTAGTCTACTAATGGAGTATCGATGCCCTGTCTCGAAACTCCCACAACTAGGGACCTTTTAAGGATGTGCTTATAGACTACCAGCTCCCACGTATATGATCGCCATCATACTGCTGGTCGTCAAGCAAGAATCCTAGGGGCTCTATCAACGTGTAATAGCGACCTGTCAGGTCACCTAAAGCAGTACACGATGATAAAGGTAAACCAGATAGCATACTATCATCTTGAGTAAGACTGTCCTACCGGGATAGGTCCTCCCTCAATCATTGCAATCACGTGCTTGTGATCCAATAATTGACTCTGAGGGCACCATCTCCAACAATCTCCCACTTGCACTCAAGGCTAATTATTGCGATGTCGCATACTCACAGCCCGTATGATACCGAACACCCAACTCCTCTACTAGTCAGTCTCACAAAGCTCGTTTGCGAAACTATCGCGTTCGAGGAAAAGCCTTAGTGAGTGGATCCGCTGTGATGTTTCTTTCTATGTCTCTCTATATCTCAAGTTCGCGGAGAAAACCATCTCCCGAAATGAGCAATACCTGTCTTAGAGTATGTCTGGATATCTGATGGGACCTAGCTCATAAATGAACTCCAAATCCAAACTTCTTAGACTGTATCGATAACTGAACTTAATCAGTACCTAGCGCCATGCCTCCCTCAGTATTGCCTTTGACCACCTGTCCAAAATACTGCCCCTCGTAAGAAGGAGAAACTATAACTCTGACAACCTCCTTGTCGTCCATGTCACCTTGGAAGCCTGGAATGATAACCGTCTCCTAAAGGAGGCAGCCGTTATCATATCCCTAGAACATTCACTTATGTTCTAAAACTGCTTCCGATTATTTCTCCAGGATTGGATCAATATCATCTTATTGCATCTAGTGTAAGAACAACATCTGGTGTGGTACTTGACATCTCATGATTGACTCAATTGCCTAAGCAAGTGATCTGCCAATCATGCGTATCCCTCTCCCCTTTAGTCTGTAAGACACCTTTAGAGAGGGTGACTCCATCACCTGCAGGTGTACTACCGTGCCAGGAGTCGTCCATTCTAAATACTCTTAGAATGCTGTCAAAGTACCCTGATTGGGAAACCACCCAAATCTAGATCTAAAACCATAGATCTAGTAACCAGTATGTCTGATATAATGTCCAAGTCCCTTGTGGAGAAACCACTGTGTGACGACCAAAGTATAACCGATCGTAGTATAGGAGTTTCTTTTCCTACTCTGTGTATGTCATCCAAAACAAGGACATCACACCCTACTACCTTCTTAACAGATCCATCCCCTATTCTGATGACGTCAAACCTATGACTGTCACATCAGAAATAGATGATCTATCTCCGCTAAATCTGCTTTAGTCTATAGACATAAGCCTGATGTCCACCAATGCTTCCGCTGCTCCCACTGACTACGACAACCCTCTGGCAGAGTCATATAGACGTGCACTTCTAAAGCTAGTTTAGAACGACGCTATACTCATCCTCCTGCCGGGTCTCGCAGCCTGGAACAACAACAATGGCAAGTGTGGGTAAACAAAAACTTCCCTGTCACCGTCCTTGAGGCTACCGGAGTGCCTCTCGGGTGCCTGAAGTTACCCACCTTATCTGCGGAGTGGCCAATGGAATGTCAAATCAGATTGAATCTTTAGGTTCCTTATCAAATCTTCAGTAATCGTTTGCGGTTCTGGAATCACTTCCAGTTCTACCATACTCCCACTACTGTTTTCTGAAAAATAACCATTTCTTTTTAAAATGTGGCGAGTTAAGAACAATATCACTATTGATCTTCCAGATGGTAGAAAGTCAACCCTCGTCATAGCCTGGGTCAACCTACAAACAGCCATTACAGAAACGTGCCTTGAGTTATCCGGAGTCTGGTTTTAAGCATAAGCCGGACAACTCCCCGTACCTTAACATCGTTAAGATATGAACTGTTCTATATCCAATATAGAACCAGAGGCACTGATTTAATTGAACCAGATTCAAATCATGCAGCTATCTCCAGTGCATGTCAACTAAATGGAAGGAGGTCGATCAGCGTTGCTCAACTTAGGAATGCTTCCAATTATGAGTAACCTGAAAGAGAAGCAATTTCCCTTTATCATTACTATCAACTGAATACCATACACAAGTATCTACATCTTCGATCACTTTGAAGAATCCCGATACTTGCAATACTTGGTTCTCTACTCTATTCAAATACCTATAACTCCTCAAAACTTAGACCCTGTGTTTCTACTAATCACATGTCTAAGAACTAGAGAAGTTAAAAGTAAACAGAATATAGTATGAGGACCAACCCCTCTGTCCTAATGGACACTGGACAACATACAATACTCTGTATAAGTCCGCTGAGTCTAACAACTCTTTCACTGTGCGTCGTAGGTTGAAAACTGTACTTATGGTTAAGAAGAATTACACCGCTTTTTAATGCTCCTTACCTAACCATCCACTGATATAGGTAAATGTCATCGACATAATATCAAAAGGTATATCTCACTCTATGAAAATAGACGTACAGATATAGCAATTTGAAATTGGTGCACAATAGCGGATATTCAAAACCAAATATTTGCCGACCGGCAAACAACCCAGGTGGCTTCCTCAAATATCACCGATTACAACGAATCCCTGATATAATGAGGATGATCACCCAATTCCCAATAACTTACTCCCACTCATCATCTGTAAAACCATACAGATGTGAGAATCATACCTGGTAAATGCATACCCTGGAGTAAGTGTCTAATCGGGAAATCAGTTTTCTATTAACAGTACACAGTGAAACTGAAACATTGAAATGTTTCGTTGGGGTATCCTGGTATTCCTAGTAATGTCTCTTCCATTATCCAGATTCACAACTATAACCGTATAATTCTTTGCCACCTCTCCAAATCCCTTTATATGTCTTTAGTCATTACCTTCTGTACACTCCTTTAGGCCAATTGGTTTTCTTCCCTCCCTACCGTTCGGCACCAGCCTATGGTTTGGAAGAAGACTATCCAATAAGCATAATGGGTGTACTGTCCTAATCCTAGGAGCACTCGCAATGCGAGAGAGGGTGAAGAGAAAAGACACCTGAATGTACTTTATTCCTATTTCTCCTGAACTAGGATCCATCCCCGAACTGGAACAAGTTCCTTTCGAGTTCGTATATAACCATACGATGGATTATCCAATAAACTGGGATCTTCGTAGTAATACGGAGTGTCCTGGAGAAATACCAAGGTGATTTAGGATTGGCGAAGAAATACTTGGTTTGGTCGTGAATATCAATCGCAATTTACTTTGCCCTCCTACTAATCCCTTGCTTTGTCTTAACTTAATACCTTCTGCACACCATCGTTATGCTAATTGGTTTTCTTCATTCCCCACCGTTCGGCACCAGCCTAAGGTTTGGAAGAAGACTGTCCAATCTGTGTAATAGGTGTACTACTCCTAAGCCAAGGAGTACTCGCAACCTGAGAGAAGGTGAAAAGAAAAGACAACTGAATAGTCCTATCCGTTTTCTCCAGAACCAGAAACCATCCTCGAAGTCCTTCGAGTTCGTATATAACCATACGATGGTTTTGTCCAATAGAAGTGGACGTTCGTAGTAATACGGGGTGTCCTGGAGAAAAGGGTAAAAGTAGGAGTGGCAATGAGGTTTGCAACTCTGACAATCCAAAAGCCAGTGTTAAGAAGGTTCGGTTAACTTGGTCACTGAGTCATAGTCCAGGGTCGGGTCAATGGTCGCTGCTAAAGAGAGAGAGAAAAGAAACACTCAGCGTGCACTCTAACCTAGATCAGAATGGTTATCACTTTGTCTAATCTGGAAACCTCCCACTGTACCTCAAATTCTCCTCCAAACCTGAAAGAAGAATTAGTCGGGGTCACCCGAGGAGTAAACCAACTCATCAGTGGGAATCGGGATCCAACTATCATCGCATGATAACGTGACGGAATCTGCTCACGGTATCACACTCCAGAAGGTATGCACATGCCTGGCAAGTTTCAGTTCTTTTGAAACTCCCGATGTGATGTTTTTACCCCTAGGACTCAAGTGACCTTGACGGAGTCAACAAATCAAAGAGTCCTAGTCAAGTTCAACCCGTCATTATCTGGATTGCATTAAACCCACCCGTACGTGCCCTTGACGGAGTCAACAAGGCCGCACGACTGTCCTAATCAATCCCATTTATGCAACAAACAAGCACCACTTAGCTACCGTACACTACGCCTTGACGGAGTCAACAAACGCAGCACGAATACTAAATAATACCCATAAGAAATGACGGAGGGCTACGAATGGTTTTTGGCGAAAAACCTTTAACGTAATGAACTTGATATCGTTGAAGGAACTGCATAGCCTTTTATAAAAATATAGTGACGAAAACCTTCGCTAAAGAGGTCACTCCCGGTGAAGGGATCTCGGCTCTTTCCCCGTAGAATGAGGTGCAGGATATTCCAACTGAATATCACGATGCAAAGCAAAAGTAATCGGCTATAGTGAAGTTAATGCCCTGACGTAAACTTCTGTCCAAGGGGTCACTCCCGGTGAAGGGATCTCGGCCCTTGCCTCGTCGACTGAGGAGCAGGATATTCCAAATGAATACCACGATGCAAAACAAAAGTGAACGTCCTTGCAATAACAGCTTTTTGAAAAAGTGTTCCAACAACATCGGATTAGGTTTGTTTATCTTGCATTGATCCGAATCAATGCATTCCCATCAATTGATCACACCACAAAGAACGAAAATATACTGACGTACGTATATGCCATCCGCATTCGCCACTGGGTCCCGTCATCACCCGTTAGGTTAGCTAACTAACGGCAGAGCGGGGACTGGACTAGCGCGGATGAAAAACATATACAACATCTACTAATATATATACCAATATATAGTATTTCGCTCAAGGCGTGAATAAAATGCAACATCACAGAAATGTACAGCATCACAGAACAATACAGATATCTGGAAGCCCCGGGTTTCACAGAGCCGCTGCTGAAACCCGACGTTCCCCTGGTCGTGTGGATAGCCTGTGCAATGAAAACCTAGACCCCTACGGGCGCGGCAAGTCACCCGCCAAAACTTGAAGCGAGACAGCCCCCTTCAGCAACGTGAATGGACCACCCAGCACTTCACGGAATCCGGTAACTCGGCCACCCCTCCTGGGTCAACCTGTACCCCCTACGAGTGCGGCGAATAGCCCGCCAATTCCAGACTGAAGCCCCCTTCGTCTCAATGCCCTGAGATGCGGGCCCGTTGCCCTCTAGAACCCGGCTATCCGTGCACCCCTCCGCGGGGTAATCCTAGTACAGAAAGTAAAATATACATACAACGGGTACATCGACCGCAACCAGGTCGTGCCCCAAAATAATAATACAATCAGGCAGTGACGGCAGTCCACATGTCGGACGCTCGCCCCGCAAAATCAAATGTACATATAAAACAAAACTGTACTAGCATTGCATCCAGGCTATCCCCCACGACCGATCCGCAACATCACAGCATAAACACAGAACATCAACGTGAAAATCACGTTCGCAAATCCGTCTAACCGGGCTATAGCAGTTAGACAGGATTTACCGATCAAGTGATATTCACGGTCGCAGATATAATGTAAATACTGTGAAATAATGTGTTTAAAATATCCAATCGATCAAAAAATTAACAAGTGGGCCCCCAAGTAATACTGTAGCAGTCACAGAAGATCTGAGCTCAAATTTAATTTCCCAAAAGCGCTATTTTCAGCCCAGAAAGCAACTGAAGAAAAACGACCAAGTGAACTCACCATAGTGCGGCGGAACCGCGGCCCCAAGGGGGTTTTGGCCGCGGTTCCGCGCTCCAACTAGTGAATCACTTTATCGTTTTTCTACAGTAGCCTTATATTTTCTAGCACATCATTTTTCTGCAACCTGAAAAATTTTTAGACACCAAAAAATTCCAACAGAAAACTGATGTGAACAAAAATGATGCTTTTGGAATTTTGGTCGATCGGATAAGCAAAACGCATTAGAACAAGCTAGGCAAGGTTAATGGCGTGGCTCTGATACCATGTTGCGCCACGGCAGCGCCCCGGCCTCGTACTCGAGGCCAAAATGCGGAATCAAAATTTTTTCCTTACTCGGAAACCGGCGCTACCGCGGACAAAGAAAACCCGGATCGTAACCATTAACCTAATGCTAGCAATCAAGAGAGGGGAAGAGAAGTATACCGAGTGATCCGAGTCCTCCGGTCTTCTCGTCATCGTCCCGATCTCCCGCGGAAAGTCTTGCCTCCACATCGTCGCCTCCTCGCCGGAAGGGCACCACATCGCCTGTGTCTTTTACGGGCTCCCGCCTCGATACCGAGGCAACTCGGGCATGAAGCCGGCAACTCGACATGCCCAAGATGTGCTGTAGAATGTGTAGTAGATCATGCTAGTCTCATTTGGGGTTTGTAGTTGCCTTGATGGAGGAATGGGATTAGAAAAAATGGTGCTTTCATTTTTCCAAAACAAGAAGAAGAAGGAGATGAAGAATTCCTCCCAAAACAAAGATGAACTCTCTCATTCTTTTCTTTCTCTCAAGTGTTCATCCATTTTCTAAAAAAAGAGAATGGTGGAGGAGGGAATACTAAAACACAACCTTAGAAGGAAGGTCATGGTAGTAAAAGCAAGTGGTGACTATATCCAAAAACATTATCATCACAAACTTACATCAACCATTCTAATCAAATCTAATCACCATAAAGCATGAAATGATGAAGGAAAAGAATGGTATCTAAAGATGCTCTCATCTTACAAATAAACCCTCCACAAAATGTAATTTGCAAAACTGCAAATTACCCCCTCCATCAGAAAAGTCCGGCCGGGAAAGAACAAAGGAAAACCGGCCGGAACGGAATGCAAACTGGCAACTCCAGAAAACTGGTCCCGTAATTAATTACAGGAAAAACCCCGATACTGTGCATACACACCCGAATCTGTATTCCGACCGGATACAAATGCAACGAGACAAAATCTACACTGTACTATACTAGGATCCGGCTTAAACCAAAGCCGGCTAGTAATATCCGTTCGATCCTGATCCGTGCAATTCCGCACGTATCTGATCGAACTCTGCCATATAACCATACGGCCACTAGTACAAACCGTCCGATCCTGATCCGTGCAATACCGCACGTATCTGATCGGACCCTTCCATATCTCCATACGGCCTCTACAGCGTTTCGCCCGAAAGCTTGAGTAACTGAAAGTGTGGTGGACTCTAAAGACTCGTCAATACTATGACTGTGGATTTAACCACTAGCACGTCAGAGGTATTAGCCAATACGTGACGGGCCACCAGCTATTGACCAAAAGGGACGTCGATGAGCGAACTCATCCTGACACCCTACTGAGCCTGTCAGTGACAATATCCGTACAGTCCGGTCCGTTCGTCTATGAGCATCGCATGTCGGGCCTAGGGGGTTGGTAAAAGTCAGACTCCCAAAAGCGGTACAAGTCGTGTCGGAGTGTAGCCCAGAACACCCTGAGATACTACTGGAATACCTACCAGTAAATCTCCTGCCTCGGCCGAGGGCTTTGCGTAATGGCTCTCCTAGACACAGCGCGACCTCACCCCCAATACCGGGAGAGACGAACCCCTGAAGATCCGCTCACTGCCTCCATGTGGCTCGGGACTGTACCCAACTAAAACCTGTTTGCACGACTCCTTTGAGCCATGGTAGGGTAGTAATCAAAGCACAGTGGGAACTCACACGAGACAAATGACGATCTCAGGTCGATGAACTAACCTGTACACATGTCACCTGGGAACTGCTATCTGACGTCTGGTATAAGACCAACTAGCAGGTTCCCGGCGAGTCCTGTCCGGTGTACTCATAACCCAATGAGCACCTGTATACATCTTAGGTGAACCAACTGACACCAGTGGCTTGTGAAACCGGCCACCGCCCCTCGTCGGGGTCTCGACTGTATACACTAGTCTACTAATGGAGTATCGATGCCCTGTCTCGAAACTCCCACGACTAGGGACCTTTTAAGGATGTGCTTATAGACTACCAGCTCCCACGTATATGATCGCCATCATACTGCTGGTCGTCAAGCAAGAATCCTAGGGGCTCTATCAACGTGTAATAGCGACCTGTCAGGTCACCTAAAGCAGTACACGATGATAAAGGTAAACCAGATAGCATACTATCATCTTGAGTAAGACTGTCCTACCGGGATAGGTCCTCCCTCAATCATTGCAATCACGTGCTTGTGATCCAATAATTGACTCTGAGGGCACCATCTCCAACAATATGTGTATGTCAAGTCAGGTATCCCGAAATCAAGAAACTAATGCCAACACAGGATCAGGTAAACAGGTTTGTCTGGATAGACATCAGGAACGGTCCATGAGGACTACATGTCAGGTTTGTTGGCATTAGACACAAGACCAGGTAACGGGTCAGGTCATGGTACATCATGTCAAGTCAAGCAGTATACGGTACCATGTCGGGTCAATCAATATGTAGGTAGCAAGACAGGTCAAGTAGCAAGCGATATCATAGGTGTACTTACAATCAGTTATATAATCAAGCATAGGTATCAACAACATGATATAAGCAATGAATTAAGCAATAGACAGATTCATTCAATTAGCAATACAGTTATTAATTGTGTTACAGAGATGATTTCAACATTATGAGAATGCGGTAAGACAATTATAGCCGTTTAATCATGTTACCAAGTTAAGACTTCATGGGTGCAATGATATTTACATATATAGGTTCCAAGTTTGAAAGATAAAATGTTATATAACAATATTGAACACGAAAAAATAGAAATGATCGTACCAAAGTTAAATTTATAGGTTAGGGTGTCATTAATATGCATGTAAATATTTTTTAGCATGTAGCAAGGGGTACTTGCCTCGACGGGTCGCGAATCGGGAAAACGGAACGTAAAATGTCGGCGGGGAAAACTCGCGACGGGCGCACGGTTCACGGAATGAACCCAAACGACGAACAGTGGAACCACACGTGTCGTGGTACCTCGCTGGAACGTCGGGACACGTCGTCGGTACGGCCGGAATCCGGCGAGATACAAAACAGTGAATCGATCAAGATTGTAACAAGAAAAGAAAAGAAAGTAAAGAAAAAAAGGAAGGAGGATGGAAAATGGAATGCTCACGAGGATCTGTGGAACGGGTGGTGACGGTCGACCACGTCGACGGAGCTCCGGCGGTGGCCTACGACGACAACGAAAGAAACAGCCGATCAAGAAACATTAACAGCGAAGGAAAGAAGAAAGGAAGAGAGGAGGGGATGCTAGCTCACCGAGGGGGTGCTTGCGAGGCCGGGGACATGGGGACGGGGTCACCGGCGGCGACTCACGGCGGTGCAACGGTGTGCAGGGGGCGCACGCTGGCCTGGTCGGGGGTGTGTAGGCACGTGCAGGGTGCCCGGGGTTGATGAAGGAGGAACGGAGATGTAGTGGGTCGGTCGAGGGCGAGGAGGCGACGAGCCCGGTGGTGATGGCGTCGGCATTGAGGCTGCACCGGAGAGGGCAAGACGGTCGGGTTCGTGGGGTTTTGGGTTTTCTTTTTTTTTTTTGGAAAAGAAAGGAGGAGGAAAGAGAGATTTATATATATAGAAGAGAGAGAGAGATACGGGGGGGAGAGAGAGAGGAGAGAGAGAGAGACGGAAAGAGAGGAGAGATAGAGAGATAGAGATACAGGGAGAGAGAGAGGAGAAATGAGGTGTGGGGCCCGCGGGATAGGAGGGAGTTGATTGGTTGAGGTGGGAATTTAGAGGTTAGGAAAAATTTAAATTAAATATTTAAAAGATTTAAGTGAACAGTAAAATTATATAGTTAAGAAAATATTCCATAGTTTAAATATATTAAAATTTGGGATTTTGGCGCAAAATAAAACATTTCCAAATCGCGCCCGGGTCGGGTCCAAAAATTTGAAATTGAAATAATAGAATTTTAGGCGGGATCCAAAATTTAAAATGAAGTGTTTTAAGATCAAAAAGCATACCCCAAAACGGACATACGTACGTGCGCGTAGCCGTCCAAACTCACCCGTTTCACTGAACGGGACGAGAACACGACACACGGACGCTACAACGGGGTTAGGGGTGTCAAGCAGGCCAAGATGAATATTTTTTAATTTTATTTTAGATGCCATAAATTGTTATATGCAGAAATGAATTTCCGGGTGGAATTTACAATAAGTAACAATCAAATAAGATAAATGAAATGAGTGCCACACTACGTTCAAACGGTAACTGAAATTAGTAGCATTGGGCTCGGATATTACATTATACCCAACTACAAAAATAATTTCGTCCTCGAAATTCCAAGAATACAAAGATAAACAAACAAGTATAAGAAAAGATGAGGAAACTTCTGCCGGATTTCATCTTCTCGTTCCCAAGTGGACTCTCCATGCGAGCGATTACCCCAAGAAACAGGCACAAGAGAGATCACCTTGTTCTTAAGAATCTTTTCCCTTCGATCCACGATTTCAATCGGTCGCTCCTCAAAAGTCAAGTCTTCTCGTACTGTTAACTCCGAATGATCCAATATATGCGTTTCATCTCGAACATACCTTCATAGTTGAGATACGTGAAACACATCGTGTACATTTGCCAAGAACTGCGGTAACGCCAAATGATACGCTATCTCACCAACACGCTCCAAGATCTCAAAGGGCCCAACGAATCGAGGACCAAGCTTTCCTCGACTCCCAAAACGAATCACCCCTCTAGTCGGTGATATCTTCAAGAATACCAAATCACCCACGGCGAACTCTAGAGGTCTTCTTGACATGTCTGCCCAACTTTTCTGTCGGTCTTGTGTTGCCTTCATATGATTTCTGATAGTGTTAACCTTCTCAACTGTCTGCACAACCAAATCTGGTCCCAATAATCTTCGTTCCCCGACATCATCCCAACAAACAGGTGAACGGCATTTACGACCATACAAAGGTTCAAATGGAGCCATCTGGATAGTTGCCTGAAAACTGTTGTTGTAAGAAAATTCCACCAAATGTAGATGATCCTCCCATGAACCCTTGAAGTCCAACATGTATGCTCTCAACATATCTTCAAGAGTTTGGATTATTCTCTCCGACTGACCATCAGTTTGAGGATGATAGGCTGTGCTAAACTTCAATCGAGTCCCTAAACTTTCCTGTAAACTCCGCCAAAAGTGCGATAAGAACCGAGTGTCCCGATCGGACACGATGCTCACAGGTACTCCATGCAATCTTACAATCTCTTGCATGTACCGCTCTGCCAAAGTCTCTGTTGATTGACCAACCCAGAAAGGAATGAAGTGAGCTGCCTTGGTCAAACGATCAACAATCACCCATACAGCATTGTTGCCCTTTGGACTCCACGGTAAAGCCGTCATGAAATCCATGGTTATATGTTCCCACTTCCACTGAGGAATCGGAAGTGGTTGCAATAAACCAGCAACCCTTTGATGTTCAGCCTTAACTTGTTGACTCACCAAGCACTTCGCCATAAAGCGAGCAATCTCCCGTTTCATGCCTTCCCACCAGAAATGCTGTCGAATATCTCGGTACATCTTTGTGCCTCCTGGATGTACAGAATAAGCTGAACTGTATGCCTCCTTCATAAGCTCTTCACGAATACCTCTCTTTGGTACACACAAACGGCTACCATACCTCAACGAACCATCTTCGTGGATTAATAAATCTGTTCGTAGTCCGGCTTCAACCTGTCCTCGAAACTTTTGCAGTCTAGGGTCCTGCGATTGTGCTGCTTTAATATTCTCGATCAACGATGACTGTACTTGCAGCTGCATCAACTGTCCCGAAGAATGCGGTAGCACAATCTCCAAGTCAAATCTTCGAAAATCTTCAACAAGTTCTTTCTGCGTAGTTAACATCTGAATTGCTGGTAACCGACTAAGCGCATCCGGCACGACATTAACCTTCCCCGGATGGTACTTAAGATCAAGATCGTAGTCAGCCATCAGCTCCAACCATCTACGCTGCCTTATATTAAGCTCTTTCTGTGTGAACACGTACTTCAAGCTCTTATGATCAGTAAAAACTTTGACCCTTTCGTCCAAAAGGTAGTGCCTCCAAATCTTCAAAGAGAAAATCACAGCCACAAGTTCCAAGTCATGAGTTGGGTAATTCTTCTCATGGGTCTTCAACTGTCTCGATGCGTACGCTACAACCTTCCCATACTGCATCAAAACACATTCCAATCCTTTCCCAGATGCGTCGCTGTGAATCACCAATCCTCCGGAATTGTCTGGCACGGTCAAAATAGGGGCGGTTATCAATTTCTGCTTCAACGTCTCAAAAGCTAATGCACATTTGTCCGTCTATACAAATGGTACCTCCTTGCGCGTAAGCTTGGTTAACGGCTCCGCCAGACGAGCAAAGTTCTCCACAAATCTTCTGTAATACCCGGCGAGTCCAAGAAAACTTCTTATCTCCGCAACATTCTTTGGAATCGGCCAATCTCGTACTGCTGCAATCTTTTCTGGATCAACGGCAATTCCATTGCCAGACACAACATACTCCAAAAACTTTACTTCCTCCAGCCAAAACTCGCACTTACTCATCTTTGCATATAACTTCTCTTGTCTCAACGTTTGCAGTGCGATCTTCAAATGTTTAGTATACTCCTCAAAACTCTTCGAATAAACCAGAATATCATCAATGAAAACCACGATAAACCGGTCCAAGAACGGTGAAAAGATTCGGTTCATCAAGTCCATGAATACTGCCGGCGTATTCGTTACTACGAAAGGCATCACTAAGTATTCGTAATGTCCATACCGAGTTCGGAACGCTGTCTTGCAAATATCTTCTGCTTTCACTCGGACCTGGTGATATCCGGATCGCAAATCCAGTTTCGAGAATACCCTCGCGCCACTAAGCTGCTCGAAAAGTTCGCCAATGCGAGGCATCGGGTACTTGTTCTTAATAGTCACCCGGTTTAATTCTCGATAGTCGATGCACATCCTTCTTGTGCCATCCTTCTTCTTTACTAGAAGAACTGGAGCTCCCCAAGGCGAGTTACTGCTTCGAATCCAACCCTTTTCAAGCAATTCAGCAACCTGTTTCTTGACTTCTTCCAACTCTACTGGTGCCATTGGATAATACGCTTTGGATACTGGCGCTGCACCAGGAATAAGATCAATTGCGAACTCTAACTCTCGCTTCGGCGGTAAACCCGATATATCTTCAAACACGTCCATAAAATCATGAACAACAGCCGGCTCTTCACTTTTATCAACCTCCATTGATGCAAGAATATCATTTGTCGGTCTAGCCCTAAACTTGACTGGCCCGACAGAACTGCTTCCTCCAGTGAAGGTAAACTCGAGATGTCCGAGAATCTGGAAAATTACTTTCTTTGCCCTACAATCAATATGAGCGTGGAAAGTGCCAAGAAAATCCTTTCCCAAGACGACTTCATAGCTGCCCGTATCAATCACCAAGAAATCTGCAAAAAGCTCCCGTCCGCACACAACAATTGTACAATCTTTACATTCCCTACTAGCTATGATTTTCCCATTCCCAGTGTGTATGTCCCAGAAACTAGGCAGGGTCGTGTATCCAATCGAGTGTGTAGTTAAAAACTTGGATGACATAAAACAATGGGATGCACCAGAATCAAATAACGCTAATGCGGGAAAACCATGAACGAGTAGAGTACCTGAAACAACTTCTTCTGATGCCTTAGCTTCTTCTGCTGTCAAGGTAAAAGCTCTAGCCTGATTAGGTCCTTGAGTCAGCTGTTTCTGCCCCTGGAATGGTCTCTGCGGAGGCTTCTGAAAATCATCTCTCGTATGAAGCTTCGACGGACAAGCACCAACGGCGTGATCTGCCGCTCCACAAACCAAACAGAGTCCCAGCCTCCTTTGACAATCCTTTTGCATGTGGCCAGGTAAATTGCAATAGTTACAGGTCATGCTCTTTCTTTGATCGACGATCACTGGCTTCTTCATGGGTGCTACACCTCGACGGTCCACTGGAATACCTCTGCGACCATGAGCTCGGTTAGGTACAAATGCTGGCTTCCTTACCGCAACTGCTGTCTTCTGCAAACTCCCCTTCATCCCAGATAAACTCTGCTGCTCTTAGGCTGCCGCAAGTACTTGTGAGAAAGTGGTCAAACCCAGGGAGACAATCTGCCGCTGGATGTCCATGTCCAAGCTGCGCATGAACCTTCGTGCCCTGTTTGCCTCGTTGGCAACTAAAGGTCCAGCGAATCTACTGAGTCTTGTCCATTCTGCTGCATGCACATCTACGGGTGCTCCATTCTGCTTTAGCCCGATGAATTTCTCTTCCATTTCCTCCCGTGCAGTCCGCGGGAAGAACTTCTCCAGGAAACTCTTTGAAAAATCCGCCCACTTGATCGGCTTGGGCAAGCGGTTCTCCTCCACAAGCCACCATTCTCAGGCGTAGTTCACTAACTGAATGCGTACCACATCCACTCTTTTCTTATCTAGAATCTGTGCCACAATAAGCAAATTCTCTGTGTCGACTAGTCACTGCTCTGCTGGTAACGGCTCCTCCAAACCAGTAAATGTAGACGGACCCAAACGCCTGAAATCTGCTACGGTCCCTACTCGGTCAACTGGTTTAGCTCCAATATTGTTCACAGACTGCTGAACGATCTGCAAACCTTCCTGAAACGATTCCGCTTGCTGCTGGATCAGCTCGGTCTGTTTCTTTTGATTCTCCAGCATTCCTCTTATCAGTCCAAGCATGGCGGCTTCGTCCACACGCCTCTGGTACGTCTTCAAATTCTTACTGGCCATATTCCTGAAATCAAAACACCCAACATTAACATGATGATAGATTCTGAATATAGATCAAGGCTAGAACTCGAAGATACTTAAATAGAGTGCTGCATTGTAACTATACCGCGGTATCATAGCCACAATTACATAACTCCACCCAAGTCGCCTAAGTCCTAAAGATAACAAGGAATCAGGTTTCGAGTCGACATGCAAAGGAAGTTTGCACATCGTAAAGGATATAATCAGGAAGAATGTGATTCAAGAATGGTAAAACGGCAAAGTGGCAGGACATGTTTCCTAAACACGGGTATTCTGATTCGTGTATTGGGTACAATACCCAACTACAAAAGAATCAACCCGACTAACCTATGGCTCTGATACCAAAAGAACCATGTCACGCCCCGCTTCCCAGAGTATGCTAAAATGGGCATGTGACATAGCAAACCATGTTACCTGTGGGTAGGAAGTATCCATCCACAGTCATATTACGGTTGTAGAGATATCAAGAACAAAATAAAACTATCTAAAACATGTCCATAATCCAAGATAACATGAGTCAAGAATAAATAAATGCGGAAGCGAAAGATCCAATACAAAATAACTGGAATGTATGTCCCATAATGCGGGCTCACATCAAGAATAAAATGCAGTAAAGAAAAGCTAACTACTGCTAACACTCACAGCTCAGCCTGTCGGCTGAAATACTCCTGCTCGGGTTGCAACAGCGGTACAGAATCTGGGCCATGCAAAACCCAGACGTCAGCGCGTCAAGTCATCAAGTAATAACATAATAAACATGCAATGCGAATATAAACATGAATAAAGCAAGGGTAACAATAATATGAATCAGAGCAGTGCAGGGTAGTGTGCAGTGGGTAAACTGGACTGTTCTATCAGGTTCTCTGTTCTAAAGTCTTTGAAACCAAATTGATGAATCATCGATATAACTCAATAGTATCCCATACATACCCGGGACCACGGCCTCAATATTCTCGGGCTGAAACCGAGACATGCCGCTAGGCACCAAACAGGAATGTGTACACTCAATAGTATCCCGTACATATCCGGGACCACAGCCACAATATTCTCGGCTGAAACCGAGACATGCCGCTAGGCACCAAACAGGAATGTGTACACTCAGAACAGGTAGTGAACTGTCGAGTTACAAGTCAGGTTTCACCTTTGATTTCCCCATACCCCCAAGTTATATGTGTATGTCAAGTCAGGTATCCCGAAATCAAGAAACTAATGCCAACACAGGATCATGTAAACAGGTTTGTCTGGATAGACATCAGGAACGGTCCATGAGGATTACATGTCAGGTTTGTTGGCATTAGACACAAGATCAGATAACGGGTCAGGTCATGGTACATCATGTTAAGTCAAGCAGTATACGGTACCATGTCGGGTCAATCAATATGTAGGTAGCAAGACAGGTCAAGAAACAAGCGATATCATAAGTGTACTCACAATCAGTTATATAATCAAGCATGGGTATCAACAACATGATATAAGCAATGAATTAAGCAATAGGCAGATTCATTCAATTAGCAATACAGTTATCAATTGTGTCACAAAGATGATTTCAACATTATGAGAATGCAGTAAGACAATTATAGCCGTTTAATCATGTTACCAAGTTAAGACTTCATGGGTGCAATGATATTTACATATATAGGTTCCAAGTTTGAAAGATAAAATGTTATATAACAATATTGAACACGAAAAAATAGAAATGATCGTACCAAAGTTAAATTTATAGGTTAGGGTGTCATTAATATGTATGTAAATATTGTTTAGCATGTAGCAAGGGGTACTTGCCTCGACGGGTCGCGAATCGGGAAAACGGAACGTAAAATGTCGGCGGGGAAAACTCGCGACGGGCGCACAGTTCACGGAATGAACCCAAACGACGAACAGTGGAACCACACGGGTCGTGGTACCTCGCTGGAACGTCGGGACACGTCGTCGGCATGGCCGGAATCCGGCGAGATACAAAACAGTGAATCGATCAAGATTGTAACAAGAAAAGAAAAGAAAGTAAAGAAAAAAGGAAGGAGGATGGAGAAGGGAATGCTCACGAGGATCTGTGGAACGGGTGGTGACGGTCGACCACGTCGACGGAGCTCCGGCGGTGGCCTACGACGACAACGAAAGAAACAGCCGATCAAGAAACATTAACAGCGAAGGAAAGAAGAAAGGAAGAGAGGAGGGGATGCTAGCTCACCGAGGGGGTGCTTGCGAGGCCGGGCACACGGGGATGGGGTCACCAGCGGCGACTCACGGCGGTGCAACGGTGTGCAGAGGGCGCGCGCTGGCCTGGTCGGGGGTGTGCAGGCGCGTGCAGGATGTCCGGGGTTGATGAAGGAGGAACGGAGATGTAGTGGATCGGTCGAGGGCGAGGAGGCGACGAGCCCGGTGGTGATGGCGTCGGCGTTGGGGCTGCAGCGGCGAGGGCAAGGCGGCCGGGTTCGTGGGGTTTTGGGTTTCTTTTTTTTTGGAAAAGAAAGGAGGAGGGAAGAGAGATTTATATATATAGAAGAGAGAGAGAGAGATACGGGGTAAAGAGAAAGAGGAGAGAGAGAGAGACGGAGAGAGAGGAGAGAGAGAGATAGGGAGATAGAGATACGAGGGGAGAGAGAGGAGAAATGAGGTGTGGGGTCCGCGGGATAGGAGGGAGTTGATTGGTTGAGGGGGGAATTGTTCATATCATAATATTGCAATTCATACGCCCCACTTTTATGCATTTTATAAGTAAACAGGTACTTTTGACGCTCGTTTGTTGCATGTTACAGGATACAGGCTCTTGGAGCAAATACAGTGAAAAAGACGAAAGATGATATAAAAAAAGGGACTTTTGACCAACAAGCAGACGGATCTTACTCAAGCCGAGACGAGGAACAGTGCAAGGTCCAAAAGACAAAAGTGAAACGGTCAAAAGATCCTTACAAGTTTTCACTGAGGATATGGAGAAGACTAAGAAGCCCCACAGAGAAATGAAATATAAAAATAGGAAGCCCAAGGAAAGACAACCCAAGTCCAGAAATATGATGAGCCAAGCCCACCAAATGGCCGTGGATCCACGGCCCAAGCTCCCCATTGCCGCTGTTCCGTGGCCATATAAGGCCCGTGTCGGTGGAAAATTTCCCTGTCGGTGTGTCGGTGCATATGTTGGGATTTTTAGGGGGCAAATCTGTAATTTCATGTATACGAGAGTCTGTAACCCTAGCGTCACTGGTTGCTTATAAATTGTACTCAAAATCTGTAAAATGCATGCCTCTTATCAATCAATAAAAGTTCAGACCTGTTGAGAGATCAAGAGCATCATCTTTTCTTGTAAGTTTTTAATTTATTTAATTCCTGCCCTAGTTTAATATCATTACTTGCCCTAGTTATCCATTTGTTTGCTGTAGTTCACTAGTTTAGCTATTTTTTATCTGTCGTAAGAAGTAAGTAATTACACTAAAAACATAAAACAACAAAAAAATGTCACTTTCAAATAATTCCCTAATGAGCGAGTAAAATCCTCGCTCGTTAGGGTTAGGAACAAGAGAGGGAGTGAGAGATGGATGTCTCTCACCTCCTTCAATGCCAACATATTTTTAAAACGAAACCTTCATGCACGCATGTATGATCCGCCCCCTACGGCACCCTACCTACAAGGTAACGGTGAACCGTAATAAAAAAGGCCGGACATATATGACGTCCATGAAGATCACAGCAATTAATAAGAAAGGACGGACAAGGATCTAGAGGAAGAAACTTTGTTTCTTCCTGATCATCCTAATCCCCTTTGCTAATAATTGTTGTGATTTTTCTAAAAAGCTTAAATCAACGGCATTGAAAGAGGTGACAACATTGATCTCATCACCCCTACCTTCGACCTAACCCTAACGAGTTCTTTCATATCACATAAATCAGTTTTTAAATCAATCGACAAAAACCAAACAACAATCTGAATCAACTCGTTATAACACAAAAACAGAAATTTACACATCTCTGCGGATCGACCCGTATTCACCGGCTAGCTGCGAAGCGACGCCGTTTCTGATTACGGTAAAACACAATTTTTGGACTAATCAAATGGCGCCGTTGCCGGGGATGGCGTAATTTTCTTGTTTTGTATGATTTCGGGTTGATATTAAATTTTGAAAAATTATAAAAATCTGAAAATAAATAAAAAAATACAAAAACATTTTATCGATTTTTATCTGTTTGAAGGGTTTCTCGTTTGAATCTTGCAGGAACAGCAAAGCATCGTGGATCTGGAGTTTTAAAGAGAGCACAACAGAAAAGGGAACATCAGAACAGAGTAGAATTGGTGAACATGAGCTGCACAAAATTTTCCACAGCCTGATCCCACTGTTTGGCCGCCTTTCCGCCGCATATAGGGCACCAAAACCGCGGAACCGCCGCCGTTCTGCCACGTCAGCACATAAAATTTGCATGGTTTGCTCTCTTTTCTTCCCCTCTGCAACCTCCATATCTCCACTGTGAAAATTTTCTGCAGGTTTCTTTGCGCTAAAAAAATCTTCTTCCCCCTTCTAAATAACAGATTTGCTGCAGGTTTCTTTGCGCCGCGCTAAAATTGATTGCAAGTGAATTTTTTGTTTTGCATAATTCAATTGGACTTAAGGGGCTAATTGACCAAACTCAGATTGGGTGGGGATTTCATCACCCTTCCCAGGACCCCAGAAAACACCTAAAGCATGCGCATTGACCACAGTTAATTAAAAAAAATTAGACTCAGACCTAAGGACAGCGAGCTCAATAGGAAAAGGACTAGGGTAGGTATCGGCCGTTTATCCTAACCGACATTGCGGTGTCTAGGCTAGTGGTTATTAATTAGGCCCACTGTAGTGGTGGTTCCTTCCCACTTACCTGGCCGTACTTGTCCGTGAAGAGGCGGTTTAAGGTCCTATTTCTATCCCTAGTTAGGAGCTGTCTAGTAGACCTAGGCAACCCTAGATCTAGGCCTGATTGTGCATGTGTGGTTGATACAGTTGTGTCACGAGTCCTTTTTCAAAAAGCTCTTTGCAAAACTCTCACATAAAAAAAAAAAAAAAAAAAAATAAAACTTTTCAAAACTTGCAACTTGTCGCAAAAAGAAAACCTGCAAATTCACCACATCACTTTCCCTCACTGACGTTATCTTACCCCCACATTCTGTTTTTTTCTTCTGACTGCACTATCCCTTTTAGTGTATGTCACTTTGGACTAGGGATACAGACGCCCGATTAGTCCGCGTTTCGTTGGTACCGACCAACGAACCTTTCGACACCGAAGTCGAAAATCCGTCCATTTTCTTACCTTCACCTTCAACTTCTTTCACCGAAGGTATGTCGGGATTCAACCCCAACAATACCTTACCGACGGGAAGGATTCCACCACCGTTAGGTGCGAATGACCCGAACCAGCCGCCTGTTGAAGCGCCCGCACGAGTTGCGTTCCAGGACCTCTTTTACCCCATCCGCACTTCTTTACCCACCTGTCTTTCACCCCCATCGGCAAATGGGGACAATTTTGAGATTAAACCACATTTCATCAATATGCTACCGAAATTTCATGGTTTGGAAATTGAAGACGCATATATCTTTATTAATAAATTCCAAAATGTGTGCGCTATGATTAAAACGACCCAATTGAGTGATGACGCTATAAGGCTAAGGGTCATTCCTTTCACCTTATGTGACCTAGCTGAGAAGTGGCTATATAGCACCGCATCACATTCTATTAGAAATTGGGATGAGTTTGTGAAAGCTTTTCTAAAAAAGTTCTATCCTCACCATAAAACTGCCAGAATCCGCAATGAAATAATTCAATTCTCACAACTTCCGTCCGAACCATTTTGGAAGTGCTTCGAGAGATTCAAGGACCTACTAGTTCAATGCCCTCATCATGGGATAGAAAGTTGGCAACTTTGCCAAACATTATATGAGGGATTGAACTCGGCAACGAAGCAGTTGCTAGAAACCATCTGTCAAGGTCATTTTCTCTCTAAGTCTAGTGATGAAGCGTGGCAGTTTCTCGAGGATCTTAGTGAGCAGACAATACAGTGGGAGAGCACCAAGACCACATCATCTTCTAGTGGTCAATCTAGGGCAGGCATACATCAAGTAGAGATGTCAATTACTATGAAGGCCGAGATGGCCGCTCTTACGAAAAAGCTAGAAGCGATCGAGACCAAAATCTCATCGTCTTCTCCTGCCCCCGCTATGCCTCCACGAACTGTCTGTGCTTGTTGTGCGGATCCATCGCACCTGACCGAAGAGTGTCCTTATAATGCATCTACACAAGGACAGGATCAAGTCAATGCTGCATTTCAGCAACGACAAAGAAACGATCCGTACTCTTCGACGTATAATCCGGGGTGGAGGAGTCACCCAAATTTCGCTTGGAACCAAAATCAACAATTCCAAGGAAATAATAATAATTTTCAAAGACCTCCTCCTCCACACCCTCGCAAACTCAATATCAACCGCAACAATTTCAACAACAACCTTACCCTAATCAGGTGAACAATTTTGTGCCGAACAATGCTTACCAGCCAAACAATTATGTTCAACCTAATAATGATAAGGTTAGCTCGCTCGAAAGAAGTCTAGATGCATTCCTTAAGCAATCTACACAGTCTATAGCAAGACTTGAGACTTCTATTCAATCTTTAGTGCAAAATAGTGCCTCACACGATCAGAGCATCAAATCTATTAAGGCACAAATTGCACAACTCAATGCAGCTTTGAGCGAGCGCGAAAAAGGAAAACTCCCGTCTCAACCATTGCCCAACCCCGGTCACGCACATGCTGCACACAATCAGCAAAATCATAACGTAAATGCTGTGACCACGTTGAGATCGGGAAAAGTGTTGCGAAACAATGTGGGCATTAACAATGACACCCCTGTCGGTGGGCCTTCTTCATCTTCTTCACCATCTTCTTCTTCTTTAGAGCCTATTCTCCACCCTTCACATGGCTCTACCTCTTCTAGCTTGAACGGACCTATTTCTCACAACACGAACACATCTACACGGGGTGCCGTTCCAACTCGACAATCTGATCCGCAAAAATTGGACTCAACCACTTTTCAAAATGTTCCTTTTCCTAATCGGCTGAGATCCAATAAACCAACTCCTCAGATGGAGAAGATTGTCGAGTTGTTCAAACAGGTTAGCATAAATATCCCTCTTTTGGATGCAATTCAGCAAGTTCCTTCATATGCCAAAATTTTAAAGGACTTATGCACCAAAAAGAGGAAGTCGCAAGTGCTAAAGAAAGTTTTTGTGGCGAGTGCTATTAGCGATGCTCTTGTAAATTCCTTACCCCCAAAGCAAAAGGACCCCGGGTGTCCTACCATTTCGATAACAATTGGGGACAAGAACATCAATAGAGCACTATTAGATCTTGGTGCTAGTGTCAATTTGCTACCCTATTCTGTGTACGAGCAATTGGGCGTTGGAGAGCTTAAGCCCACTCACTGTACTCTCCAAATGGCCGACCGGTCTATCACTCATCTTAGGGGAGAGCTGGAGGATGTGTTAATAAGAGTAGGGGATTTCATTTTCCCCGTTGACTTTATTGTAATGGACACACAACCTGTCGCTAACCCCCGGAACCAAATTCCGGTAATACTAGGTCGACCATTTTTGGCAACTTCCAACGCAGTGATCAATTGTCGTAACGGTTCAATGAACCTATCTTTCGGCAATATGACAATTGAGCTCAATATTTTCAAATTGGGAAGTCAGCCTGCTGAGCCTAATGCTAGCGTACTCGACGTTTGCTCGATCAATGAGATCGCGGAGGAGGACTGTGAGTTCGAGAATTTTTTGTTCGACCACAGCAATGTTAACGCCACTAGTGCGTTCCTCCTAGAATCCGACACAGCTTTCACGACGGATAACGATTTTGAGTGTTTTACATTCGTCGACGACTTTGAAGACTCATCACCTGAATTGGAGTCTTTTGCTTTTTCGGATGAGTTAGTTGAACCATCCGACACTGTTGCGTACACTCGGTTCGAACCTTTGATGGAATCATTCGAGTTTGAAACAACTACCCCATTGTTACCATCTATTGTTTCACCTCCTAAACTCGAATTAAAGCTTTTGCCGACACACCTAAAATATGCATATCTAGGTGATAATGAGACCTTACCCGTCATTATATCAGCCTCTCTAGCTCTTGAGCAAGAGAAGGCTCTCTTGATGGTCTTACATAATAATCGGCAAGCTTTCGGCTGGTCTATGGCGGACATTAAGGGGATTAGTCCCCTCATAGTCGAACATCATATACACTTAATGGATGATGCCAAGCCAGCACGAGATCCACAAAGGCACCTCAACCCCATCATGAAAGAGGCTGTTAAGAAGGAAATTGTCAAGTGTCTGGATAGCGGTATCATTTACCCTATCTCGGATAGCCAATGGGTTAGCCCAATCCACGTCGTGCCAAAGAAATCGGGCATTACGGTCATCACCAATGAGGCAAATGAGTTGATTCCCACTCGCACCCAAACTGGGTGGCGAGTCTGCATAGACTATAGGAAACTCAATGCCGCAATAAGGAAAGACCACTTTCCTTTACCTTTCATTGACCAAATGCTCGAGCGATTGGCAGGGCATGAGTTCTATTGCTTTCTCGATGGCTATTCCGGTTACAATCAAGTCCCCATCGCCAAAGAGGATCAAGACAAGACAACATTCACTTGTCCCTTTGGCACGTTTGCTTATCGTCGCATGCCCTTTGGGTTATGCAACGCACCCGCTACATTTCAGCGGTGTATGATGGGGATCTTTTCAGACATGGTTGAAAAGTTCTTGGAGATCTTTATGGACGATTTCTCCATCTTTGGCAACTCCTTTGACGAGTGTCTACGCCATCTTGACGCTGTTCTTACCCGCTGCAGGGATAAGAACCTAACATTGAATTGGGAGAAGTGCCATTTCATGGTACGAGAGGGCATCGTCTTAGGACATGTCATCTCGCAAAACGGCATCGAGGTTGACCGGGCTAAAATCGAAGTGATTTCTAACCTCCCTCCCCCAAAATGCGTCAAAGATATCAGAGCCTTCCTTGGCCACGCCGGTTTTTACAGACGGTTCATCAAGGACTTTAGCAAGATTGCTAGACCCTTGACTCTCTTACTGGCCAAGGACACAACTTTTGCTTTCGACTTCACGTGCACTGAAGCATTCGAGTCTTTAAAACATTCACTCATCACTGCGCCCATCCTCTCATCTCCCGACTGGACGCACCCTTTTGAAATCATGTGCGACGCATCAGACTTTGCTATTGGCGCTGTTCTTGGACAGCACATTAATAAGATGCCGCACGTGATTTATTATGCTAACCGAACACTAAATGATGCCCAACTTAATTACACAACAACAGAAAAAGAATTTTTAGCTGTTGTGTTTGCACTCGAAAAATTTCGGCCTTATTTAATCGGCTCTCCAGTCGTTGTTTATACTGATCATTCGGCTCTTCGCCACCTTTTTGCGAAGAAGGATGCTAAGTCAAGGCTAATACGTTGGATCCTTTTATTGCAAGAGTTTGACCTTGTTATTAAGGACAAAAAGGGATGTGAAAACGTAGTAGCTGATCACCTATCACGACTTCCTTCTTCGCCCACGCTTGATCTTCCAATCACTGATGTTTTTCCCGACGAGCAACTCTTGACCGTTTCGTGCGAACCATGGTTCGCCGATATTGTGAACTATTTAGCCACCGGCCTGATACCTAATGATTGGTCGAAACAGGATAAGCTTCGATTTTTGTCCCAAGTAAAGCATTTTTACTGGGATGAGCCCTATCTTTTTAAATACTGTTCCGACCAAATCATTCGTCGGTGTGTGCCCGAGAGAGAGGTCAAGAGCGTGCTGTCTTTCTGCCACGATCAAGCATGTGGCGAGCACTTTGGTCCAAAGAAGACAGCCAAAAAAGTTTTGCAGTGTGGTTTCTATTGGCCACGACTCTTTAAGGATGCATTTGAATACTGCAAAACTTGCTCCCGGTGCAAACACTTGGGCCGGATTTCACGGAGAAACGAAATGCCACTCCAACCTATTTTGGTAGTGGACATTTTTGATGTTTGGGGTATAGATTTCATGGGACCATTTCCTAACTCTTTTGGAAATGTGTATATTCTTTTGGCGGTTGACTATGTTTCTAAGTGGGTCGAGGCTGTGCCCAGCCGAACGAACGATAACAAGGTTGTTGTTCGGTTTCTTAAAGAACACATATTTTCTCGATTCGGGCACCCTCGGGCGATAATAAGTGATAATGGTTCTCACTTCTGCAATAGGACTTTCGAGTCCTTAATGTGTAAATACTCTATCACCCACAAATTGTCAACGCTATATCACCCCCAAACATGTGGGCAAGCCGAGGTTTCAAATCGGCAAATAAAGCAAATCTTGGAGAAAACGGTTTCCAAAAACCGTAAGGATTGGTCACTTAAGCTGATAGATGCACTATGGGCTTTCCGTACTGCATATAAGACCGATCTTGGTATGTCTCCATACCGGCTTGTGTACGGGAAGGCTTGCCACCTCCCAGTGGAGATCGAGCATAAAGTATTTTGGGCTATCAAAGAGCTGAATTTGTCTTTAGGAGATGCGGGCAGCAACAGAAAGCTGCAATTGAATGAGTTGGAGGAGCTGAGGGATGAGGCATATGATAATGACATAACTGCTAAAAACCGAGCTAAGGTGTTCCACGATAAACACCTTTTGCGAAAAACTTTTGAACCTGGTCAACAGGTTCTACTTTATGACACTCGGTTACATTTTCATCCCGGTAAGCTCCGGTCCAGATGGAGAGGACCTTTTGTAGTCCGCACCGTTTATCCGCACGGTGCGGTTGATCTTGAAAACCCTGAAGACGGTACCTTATTCAAGGTGAATGGGCATCGACTAAAACCGTTCTTCACAGCGGATCCTTCGGAGGAGCTCCAGCTTTTGCAGGAGCCGATCTAAACGGAGTGATATTCCTCCGCTTTCACCCCTAAATTTCGTTTCCCAAAGACACTATTTCAAATAAGTTTGGGAGTGTGTATATTATTTGTATATATATTTCCAAAATACCATAAAAATTTTTATAAAAAAAAAATATAATAATTTTTGGACCTAATTGCAAATCTGCAGATTAAGAGCTGATTTTACAAATAAAACCCTCGTTTTAGAGGGTGTTTTATGCAAATCACCCTCCCATCCCCTATTTAAAGGAACCCGAGCCCCCTGTGTTTTTACCCTAAAATTTTTTTATCTCATCAAACCCTAGCCGCCCCCCCCTACACTCTGCAGAAGAATCTCGCCGCGCCGTCACCAACCGACCGCGGAACCGCCGCCACAGCCGCCTCCCGCCGCTGATCCGCCGCACTCTGGCCTCTTCACCCCCTGAAATTTTCAGGGGAGGTAACTCTGTCTAAACCTTCTCTGTTACTGCATATCGTTTTACTGTAAACATCTAAATGGCACATAAAATGCAGTATGAAAGGGGATTTTCCCTGTTTTCGCACACGACATTTACGGTAGATATTTCCCACACGAAATCGCACAAAGGGGCTGGAATTTCCTTCTCTATAATCATGCATCTGCGTTTGCTCTACCTAACCTAGTTGCCCTATTTTACGAATCCATGGAAGATAATAGCCTTGACAACTTAGGTTACATTAAACTGAATTGGGGAAACCGTGAAATTCACATCGATAGGGACATGATACACGAGGTTACACTCATACCACGTGTACCTACATATGAACACCCACTGCGCTTTGAAGATTATATGCCATTAATGGGTAATAACTGTACACGAGAACCGCGTAAGGGCATCCAAGCACGGACCCTTTTCGCAAACGTTTTAACTGTGTGCCGGTAGGCACAAAACAATATTTTTGGAAGTTCTCACAACACGACCTTTTTCATCCCTTCGTTACATGTCGTCCACACTCTAATGACGAAAAATCCTAGGTTCGACATGTGCACGGTTTTTCTCCAATCCATAGGTACGGGGAAACGAGGGAGTGTATATCCATGTCCCATGCTCGTTACCCAACTCTGCCGTTATTTCCTCCCAGCCGAGGAAATCGACTCATATATGATAGACGGTGTCCCGGTTCGACCACTTTTAGAGGGCGTCTCGTCGTCCTACTCTAGACTCACGGATATTTGGACACGAACAGAACCGGCAGAAAATGTACCTGCACACACCCCTAGCTCGAGCTCGACTTCGAGCGGGGAAGAACTAACTCCCCAGGAGCATGCGCGATTGATGCGAAGAACAGTGAGAAGAATAGACTCTTTGCGGGATGAGTTTCGGGCAACTGCACGAGAGCACGACCGTCGGTTGACGGAAATTGAGAGGGGGATCCAAACACTTTTGGCTAGAGGGGAAAGATCACGTTCACGCTCACGAGCGCGACGTGGGGCCGGGCAGTGAGGGCACTGCTTTGCTCAAGTTTGGGGGTATTAGAGGGTGATATATATAGTTATCCTTCGCATTGCATTTTGTATATATCTTTGTTTTCCTTTTGCATATTTAATTTCTGCATTGCATCTTTATATAAAAATCATAAAAATTTGAAAATTTGAAAAACACAAAAAATTTTAGAAAAACTAAAAAACCCATAAAAATTTGAAAAATTTGAAAAATTATAAAAATTATTGTATTCAATTTTGGTTAATTGATTTGAGTTTGATAAAAAGGTTAACTGAGTAGGAAAAACTAGATCCTAGACTTAGCAAATTAAAAACCCTAAAAATAACATTCCTTAAAGTTTAGCGATAGAGAGTATATGTCTTTGTAGGTTATTTAGAAATAGGTAAATTTTGGGTTCACTTTTTGGGCTAGGTCGAAACGAAGGAAAAGTATTGATGTTCTTATTAGAGTATAAGTTTGAAAAATAGTTCCTACCTTAAGTCTAGATTCTGAAAACGTATACCCTACAATTTGCACAATCACGCACCTTGAAACTTGGAATAGTAGAAGAGACCTTGAAATGCTCTTCTCTAAAGTCCTTAGCACAATAAAAAGAAAAAAAAAGTGAATAAAGGAAAAAAATGGACACTGGTTCTTGTGATTACTTAAGGCTAGAAAATTATTTAGCGAGGGTGCTTTATCACCTAGTGCCTTAGACCAACTGGTTTGGGAGTCACTGCTAAAAGCCTTGGGTGTTGCAAAACTAGGAAAACGCATTAAAGTGCTAACGCATCTTGTAATCGGCAGTTGGTACCTCAAGAAGTATTAACGGTCGCATGAAAGATGTGTAAGCAAAAATTAAGAAAATTCACAAATTAATAAGTGCTTTGGACAATGGACGAGAATATGATTGCTTAATTTGAATTTCCAAGTGTAGGGGTGACAATTACACACACGTGGGGATATGTAATTAGAGTTTAGATAAGAGAAAGGAATGAAGAATAAAACTTGTATCTTTAATAGAGCTGATAGAAATTCCTAAGTGGAGATGTAACTCTAGAAGGAAAACTTAAGAAATGCTGAATTCTAAGTAATTTTATAGAACATGTAAAATCTTAAGTTACATAATAAGGAACTGTGAAGGATATGGGCGGATAATTTGCGGGGCGACGATATTAGAATTCCTTATTAGAAAACCTAAATGGAGAACAAAAGTCGAAAAACCAAATTGATAGGATTTTGTGGGTGTAATCCGCTGAAAACCCTCAGGAGACAACACTCCTCCTACTAGGGACACCTAGAGGTTTAACGGCTTGTTGCACGTGCTCAGTGCAATCGCGTTTCCCTGCGAAAGTGTGGCTAGGTTAGAATAAAATAATAAGTTTGCTCGAGGACGAGCAAAAGGTAAGTTTGGGGGTATTTGTTCATATCATAATATTGCAATTCATACGCCCCACTTTTGTGCATTTTATAAGTAAACAGGTACTTTTGACGCTCGTTTGTTGCATATTACAGGATACAGGCTCTTGGAGCCAATACAGTGAAAAAGACGAAAGATGATATAAAAAAGGGACTTTTGACCAACAAGCAGACGAATCTTACTCAAGCCGAGACGAGAAACAGTGCAAGGTCCAAAAGACAAAAGTGAAACGGTCAAAAGATCCTTACAAGTTTTCACTGAGGATCTGGAGAAGACTAAGAAGCCCCACAGAGAAATCAAATATAAAAATAGGAAGCCCAAGGAAAGACAACCCAAGTCCAGAAATATGATGAGCCAAGCCTACCAAATGGCCGCGGATCCGCGGCCCAAGCTCCCCATTGCCGCGGTTCCGCGGCCATATAAGGCCCGTGTCGGTGGAAAATTTCCCTGTCGGTGCATATGTTGGGATTTTTAGGGGGCAAATCTGTAATTTCATGTATACGAGAGTCTGTAACCCTAGCTTCACTGGTTGCTTATAAATTGTACTCAAAATCTGTAAAATGCATGCCTCTTATCAATCAATAAAAGTTCAGACCTGTTGAGAGATCAAGAGCATCATCTTTTCTTGTAAGTTTTTAATTTATTTAATTCCTGCCCTAGTTTAATATCATTACTTGCCCTAGTTATCCATTTGTTTGCTGTAGTTCACTAGTTTAGCTATTTTTTATCTGTCGTAAGAAGTAAGTAATTACACTAAAAACATAAAACAACAAAAAAATGTCACTTTCAAATAATTCCCTAATGAGCGAGTAAAATCCTCGCTCGTTAGGGTTAGGAACAAGAGAGGGAGTGAGAGATGGATGTCTCTCACCTCCTTCAATGCCAACATATTTTAAAACGAAACCTTCATGCACGCATGTATGATCCGCCCCCTGCGGCACCCTACCTACAAGGTAACGGTGAATCATAGTATAAAAGGCCGGACATATATGACGTCCATGAAGATCACAGCAATTAATAGGAAAGGACGGACAAGGATCTAGAGGAAGAAACTTTGTTTCTTCCCGATCATCCTAATCCCCTTTGCTAATAATTGTTGTGATTTTTCTAAAAAGCTTAAATCAACGGCATTGAAAGAGGTGACAACATCGATCTCATCACCCCTACCTTCGACCTAACCCTAACGAGTTCTTTCATATCACATAAATCAGTTTTTAAATCAATCGACAAAAACCAAACAACAATCTGAATCAACTCGTTATAACACAAAAACAGAAATTTACACATCTCTGCGGATCGACCCATATTCACCGGCTAGCTGCGCAGCGACGCCGTTTCTGATTACGGTAAAACACAATTTTTGGACTAATCAGGAATTTAGAGGTTAGGAAAAATTTAAATTAAAGATTTAAAAGATTTAAGTGAACAGTAAAATTATATAGTTAAGAAAATATTCGATGGTTTAAATATATTAAAATTTAGGATTTTGGCGCAAAGTAAAACATTTCCAGATCGCGCCCGGGTCGGGTCCAAAAATTTGAAATTGAAATAATAGAATTTGTCACGCCCCGCTTCCTAGAGTACGCTAGATTGGGCACGTGACATAGCCAACCATGCTACCTGTGGGTAGGAAGTATCCATCCACAGTCACATTACGGCTGTAGAGATATCAAGAACAAGATAAAACTATCTAAAACATGTCCATAATCCAGAATAACAGGAGTCAATAATAAATAAACGCGGAAGCAAATGATCCAATACAAATAACTGAAAAGTGTGTCCCATAATGCGGGCTCACATCAGGAAATAAATGCAGGAAATGAAACTACTACTACTGAACTCACAGCTCAGCCTGCTGGCTGAAGTACTCCTGCTTGGACTGCAACAGCGGTATGGAATCTGGGCCATGCAAAACCCAGACGTCAGCGCGTCATGTCATCAAGTAATATAATATGAACAGTGTAGCAGGCAATGTAATATAAACATGAATACAACAAGAATAACAATAATATGAATCATACCAGTACAGGGTAGCGTGCAGTGGGTAAACTAAACTGTTCTATCAGGTTTTCTATTCTAAAGTCTTTGAAATCAATTGATGAATCATCGATGTAACTCAATAGTATCCCGTGCATGCCCGGGACCACGGTCAAGATCCTCGGGGCTGAATCCGAGACGTGCCGCTAGGCAGTAGCAGGTAGCAGGATGGGCGAGTGATGTCAGCATCATCACTCCGGGGCTGGCCTAGCCCGTAAGACTGATCAGAACAAGTATCGAACTGTTGAGTTACAAGTCAGGTTTTGTAAGTCTACGGTAGCGCCCCGGCCGTCTACAGACGCCAAATGCGGAACAAAAACTTTTTAACTGGCGCTATCGTATACTTTAACCCGGATCTGCCATTATTGCTAAACTAACAAACTGTAAAGAGTGTAGAAAAGTTATACCGAACGATCCGAGTCCTTCGTTCTTTAACCATCATCCCACGCTCCGTTGCGGCTGCTCCGATCTCGTCGATCTCCGATCTGCTCGTCCAGGTGGCACCACATCAACGATTCTTTAAACGGGCTCCCGCCTCTGACTCGAGGCAACTCGGTCGTCAAGTTTGCTAAAAGAGACGACCAAGAATGATGTAGAGAATGAGTAAATGATTTTGTCTTACTTCGTCCAAAACCGTGGACGATCGGTTAATGAAGTTGCCGAGGGAATCGGGTGATGGAATGAAATGAGCTGTGAATTCCATACACCCCAAAATCTATCATAATCTTTTTCACAAAATGAAACATCAAGTGAGAGAGAGTGTAGGAGGAGAGGGGGCCGGCCATATATATAGGGAGGGGGGGTGAGTGTAGAAGAGAAGAGGGTGACCTTAAGAAAGAAATATCATGTGTGAACACATGAAAAATATCCTTAAGCAAACAAAACCTCATTAATGCAAATGGTGATTCATTAACCTAGTCACCATTGCATTAATGGCTCCATTAAAGCACTAATGACTCACCATATCAAGTCACCCTTTCTAGAACCTTCTAGAAGCATGACTCACCCTCATCCAAGAAAAGATAAATCCGTCTTTAACCGAATGTTAAAAGACGGCTGATAGAAAACTGGAAACTGGCAACTTCCAAAAGTGATCCTGAAACGACTTTCAGGATAACCCCGTAACTGTATAAATATACCCGCATTTGTATTACGACCGAATACAAATGCAACTGAGACAAAGATATTATATCTACTCAATACAATACTCGGATCCGGCTTAAACCAAAGCCGACCAGTATCATCTGCCCGAAAAATAACACGTGCGTAAACGCACGTGCATTTTCCGAACCCTGCCATAAAACCATACGGCCTCTACAACATTTCGCCCGAACTTGGGAAACTGTCTGTGGGGGACTCTAATGACTCGTCAGTACCCTGGCAGTGGGTTTAACCACAAACCGTCAGCGGCACTAGCAATGTGTAACGGCTGCCCATAGACTGACCTCAAGGGAGGCCGATGAGCGAACTCATCCGGAAATCCTACTGAGCCTAACAGTGACAATGTATATACAGTCCGGTCCGTTCGTCTATGAGTATCACATATCTGCCTAGGGGGCTAGTAACGTCAGACCCCCAATAGCAGTATAAGTCGTGTCGGAGTGAAGCCCAATAACACCCTGAGATACTACTGGAGTACCTACCAGTAAATCTCCTGCCATGGCCATGGACTTTGTGTAATGGCTCTCCTAGACACAGCACGACCTCGCCCCTAATACCGGGAGAGACGAACCCCCTGCCGATCCGCTCACGTGCCTCCATATGGCTCGGGACTGTACCCAAAAACTACCTGTTTGCATGACTCCTTTGAGCCGTGGTAGGGTAGAAATCAAAGCACAGTGGGAACTCACACGAGACAAATGACGACCTCAGGTCGATGAACTAACCTGTACACATGTCACCAGGGAACTGCCATCTGACGATAGATATAGTACTAACTAGCAGATTCCCGGCGAGTCCTGTCCGGTGTACTCATAACCCAATGAGCACCTGTATACATCTTAGGTGATCCAACTGACACCAGTGGCTTGTGAGACCGGCCACCGCCCCTCGTCGGGGTTTCGACTGTATACACTAGTCTACTCCGGAGTATCGATGCCCTGTCTCGAAACTCCCACGACTAGGGACCACAATTAAGGATATGCATATAAACTACCCAACTCTCACGTATATGATCGCCATCATACTGTTGGTAGTAAAGCAAGATCCTAAGGGCTCTATCAAAGTGTAACATGTAATCAGTCACCTGATCATGTACACGACCGATAAAGGCAAACCAGATAGCATACTATCATCTCGAGTAAGACTGTCCTACCGGTATAGGTCTTCCACAATCATTGCAATCACGTTCTTGCGATCCAATAATTGACTATGAGGGCACTATCTCCAACAATCTCCTACTTGCACTCAAGGCTAATTATTGCGATGTCGACTACTCACAGCCCGTGTGAAACCGAACATCCAACTCCTCTACTAATCAGTTTCACAAAGCTCGTTTGTAAAACTATTGTGTTCGAGAAATAGCCTCAATGAGTGGATCCGCCTAGATGTTTCTTTCTATATCTCTCTTAATCTCAAGTTCGCGGAGAAAGCCATTTCCCGAATCGAGTAATACCTATCTTAGAATATGTCTGGATATCTGATGGGACCTAGTTCATAAATGAACTCCAAATCAAAACTTCTTAGACTGTATCGATCACTGAACCTAATCAGTATCGGGCACCATGCCACCCACAGTATCCTCTTGGACCATCTGTCCATAATACTGTCCCTCTTCGTCAGAGGGAAAAACTATAACTCTGACAATCACTCTGGCATCCATGTCACCTTTGAAGCCTGGAATGATAATCGTCTCCCGAAGGAGGCTGCCGTCATCAAATCCGTAGAACATGTACTTATGTTCTAAAGCTGCTTCCTTATGTTTCTCCAGGATTGGATTAATACAAACTTATTGCATCTAGTGCAAAAACAACATCTGGTGTGGTACTTGACATCTCATGATTGACTCAATTGCCTAAGCAAGTGATCTGCCAATCATGCACATCCCTCTCCCCTTTTGTCTGTAAGACACCTTTAGAGAGGGTGACTCCATCACCTGCAGGTACACCACCATGCTAAGAGTCATCTATTCTAAAAACCATTAGAATACTGTCAAAGTACCCACATTGGGAAACTACCCAAATCCAGATCTAAAACCATAGATCAAGAAACCAGAATGTCAAATATTATATCCATATCCTGTCTGGAGAAACAACTGTGTGACGACCACAGTACAACCGATCGTAGTATAGGAATTTTACTTCCTACTCTGTGTATGTCATCCAGATACCATGACATCACACCCTACCACCCTCTTAACAGATCCATCCCCTATTCTGATTGAAGTCAAACCCATAACTGTCACATCAAAAATAGATGATCTATCTCCGCTATAACTGCTCAAGTCTTTAAATAGACATAATCTACTTGCCCACTATGCTTCTGCTGCTCCCACTGACTACGACAACCCTTCTACCGGGTCTCATAGCCTGGAACAATAGTAGTGTCAATTCTGGGTAGATAAGAACCTCCCTGTCACCGTCCTTGAGGCTACCGGAGTACCTCTCGGGTGTCTGAGCTTACCTACCATATCTGCGGAGTGGCTATTGGAATGTCAAACCTGATTGAATATATAGGTCCTATTAAATTTTCCGTAATCGTTCGCGGTTCTGGAATCACTTCCAGTTCTACCATACTCCCACTACTGTTTTCTGAAAAAGATCCATTTTACTAAAACTGTGGCGAGTCAAGAACAATATCACTATTGATCTTCCAAATGGTAGAATATCAACCCTCGTCATAGCCAGGGTCAACCCACAAACAGCCATTACAGAAACGTGCCCTGAGTTATCCAGAGTCTGGTTTTAAGCATAAGCTGGACAACTCCCCGTACCTTTACATCTTTTAAGGTACGAACTATTCTATATCTAATATAGAAACTTTGGCACTTATTTAATTGGAACCATATTCAAATCATGCATCTGTCTCCAGTGCATATCATCTTAATGGAAAGAGGCTAATCAGCATTACTCAACTTAGGAATCCATCCAATTATGAGGAACCTGAAAGAGAAACACGTTTCTCAAATCCATCACTATCATCTGAATACTAATCACAAGAATCTACATCTTCAATCTCTTTGAAGAATCCCGATACTTGTGATACCTGGTTCTCTACTTTATTCTTATACCCACAACTTCTCAAAACTTAGACCTTGTATTTCTACGAAACACTTGTCTAAATACTAGAGAAGTTATAAGTAAACAGAACATAGTACGAGGACCTTCCCCTTTGTCTTGATGGACACTGGACAACATACAATACTCTGTATAAGTCCGCTGAGTTAAACAACTCAAAACCTGTGCGTCGTAGGTGGAAAACTGTACCCTGGTGATTTTCTCAAATATCACCAATTACAACGAATCCCGATATAATGAGGATGATCACCTAATTCCCAATAACTTACTCCTACTCATCATCTGTAAAACCATACAGATATGAGAATGAAATCTGGTAAATACATATTCTTGGAGTAAGTATCTAATCGGGAAAACAGTTTTCCTTTAACAATGCACTGAAACATGAAAATGTTTCGTAGGGGTATCCTGGTATTCATAGCAATGCCTTTTCCATAATCCAATTCATGACTTCAACTGTATATCTCTTTGCCATCTCTCCAAATCCCTTTATTTGTCTTTAGTCGTTACCTTCTGCACACCATCGTTAGGCTAAATGGTTTTCTTCCTTCCCTACCGTTCGGCACCAGCCTATGGTTTGGAAGAAGACTATCCAGTAAGCATAATAGGTGTACCCTCCTAAACCAAGGAGTACTCGCATCTTGAGAGAAGGTCATGATAAAAGACATCTGAATAATACCTTATTCTTTTAAAGGTGAAAATAAGAGTGGCGATGAAGTACGCGGTTTTGGTCGTGAATGATAACAGTCGCAATTTACTTTGCCCTCTTTCTAATCCCTTTATTTTGTCTTTAGTTATTTCCTTCTGCACACCCTACTTAGGCTAATTGGTTTTCTTCATTCCCTACCTTTCGGCACCTGCCTATGGTTTGGAATAAAACTATCCAATAAGCATAATAGGTGTACTCTCCTAAACCAAGGAGCCCTCGCAACCTGAGAGAAGGTGATAATAAAAGACAACTGAATAAACCAATTCTATTTCTCCTGAACCTTGATCCATCCTCGAAGGAGTCCCTTCGAGTTCGTATATAACCATACGATGGATCTATCCAATGGAAGTGGATGTCCGTAGTAATACGGGTGTTCTGAGAAATACAAAGGGTAAAAGAAGGAGTGGCAATGACTTATGCAACTCAGACAATCCAAAAGCTAGTATTTTAAGAAGGTTCGGTTAACCTGGTCACTGAGTCATAGTCTAGGGTCGGTCAAAGGTCGCTGCCAAAGAGAGAGAGAAAAGAAACACTCTGCGTGCACTCTAACCTAGATCAGAATGGTTATCACTTTATCTAATCCGGAAACCTCCCACTGTCCTGTCAAATTCTCCTCCAAACCTGAAAGAAGAATCAATCGGGATCACCCGAAGAGTAAACCAACTCATCAGTGGGAATCGGGATCCAACTCTCATCGCATGATAACGTGATGGAATGCATCCACGTTACTCATACTCCAGAAGGTATGCGCATACTTGGCAAGTTTCAGTTTCTTTAGAAACTCCCGATATGATTTTTGCCCCATGCTCTTATAACCTTGGCTTTGGTCAAAATGTCACAAGTCACATGCCAAGTTCTACCCATCACTATCTTGTCAATTTGAACCCACCCGCACATGCCCCTGACTTTGGCCAATCGGCAGAACGACTGTCCCAAATTAACTCATCTATCTATGCAACAAATGAATACCCAGCAGCTACCAAACACTATGCCTTAATTTTGGCTAAAATGCATAGCTTGAATACTACTGAATACCCAAAAGAAGTGACGGAGGGCTACGGCTGGTTTTTGGCGAAAAACCTTTAACGTAGTGAACTTGATATCGCTGAAGGAACCTGATAGCTTTTTAAAATATAGTGGCGAAAACCTTTTGCTAAAGAGGTCATTCCCGGTGAAGGGATCTAGGCTCTTTCCTCGTGGAATGAGGTGCAGGATATTCCACTGAATACCGCAATGCAAAGCAACATGTAATCGACTATAGTGAAGTTATTACCCTGACGCAAACTTCTGCCCAAGGGGTCAGTCCTGGTGAAGGGATATCAGCCCTTGCCCCGTCGAATGAGGTGCGGGATATTCCACTGAATACCACTATGCAAAACAAAAGGAAATGTCTTTGCAATAACACTTTTTAAATTGTTCCAACAACTGCAAACAGGTTTGTTTTCATTTGCATTGATCAGAATCAACGCAGTCCCATCAATCAATCACATCAGAAAAGAACGAAAATAAAATGTACGTATATGCCATCCGCATTCGTCACCGGGTCCCGTCATCACCCGTTAGCTTACTTAACTAACGACAGAGCGGGGACTGGACTAGCGCGGGTGTAAAACATATACAACATCTAATAGTATATAAACCAATATACAATAATCGCTCCAGGCGTGATAATATGCAACATTATAGAAAAGTAATAAGCATCACAGAACAATACAGATAATCTGGGATCCCCGAGTTTCACAGAGCCGCTGCTGAAACCCGACGTTCCCCTGTCGTGTGGATAGCCTGTGCAATGAAACCTAGACCCCTACGGGTGCGGCAAGTTACCCGCCAAAACCTGAAGCGAGGCAGCCCCCTACAGCATAGTGAATGGACCACCCAGCACTTCACGGAATCCGGTAGCTTGAGCACCCCTCCTTGGGTCAACCTGTACCCCCTACGAGTGCGGCGAATAGTCTGCCAATTCTAGAGTGAGGCCCCTCTGCCTCTCAAAGCCATGAGATGCGGACCCGTTGCCCTCGAGAACCCGGCTATCCGTGCACTCCGTCGCGGGGCAAAACCTAGTACAGTAATGAAAAATAGTACAACAGGTAAATCGACCGCAACCTGGTCGTGCCCCAAAAGAATATTATACAACAGGCAGTGACGGCAGTCCACAAGTTGGACGCTCGCCCCGCAATATCAAATGTACAAATAAACTCAAACTGTACTACCATTGCACACTGCTATCCACCACGACAAATCCGCAACAACACAGCACAACACAGAACATCAACGCGAATGTCACGTTCGCAAACCCGTCTAAAAGAACTATAGCAATCAGACGCGGTTTACCGATCAAATGACATTCCCGGTCGGAGATATAATGTAAGCACTGTAAACTAACGTGTTTAAATTTCGATCGACTAAATATCACAAAGTGGGCCCCACGAACAACTGGTGAACAGTAACAAAATCTGGGCCCAAAAGATATATACCAAAAACCCCAAATTCCAACTGAGAAAACACAGACAAAATTTGGTGCACTGATCCCAAAGAACGGCCGCGGATGCGCGGCCAAACCATGGGTTTGGCCGCGGTTCCGCGGCGCTTTGGTGGGATCATGTGACCAAATTTGGTCGGTGTGCTTCTGAGACCCTGCACAACTTTCTGTGATATGTGGAATAATTTTAGGAAGCCATTTAAAATCGACAGAAACTGTCAAGCTTGGATTTTGCAGTTTTTGATTTCCGGTTCGATCGATATTTTAAACGCGTTAGCACAAGTTAGTATAGCAAAATGGTGAGGCTCTGATACCACTTTAAGTCTACGGTAGCGCCCCGGCCGTCTACAGACGCCAAATGCGGAACAAAAACTTTTTAACTGGCGCTATCGTATACTTTAACCCGGATCTGCCATTATTGCTAAACTAACAAACTGTAAAGAGTGTAGAAAAGTTATACCGAACGATTCGAGTCCTTCGTTCTTTAACCATCATCCCACGCTCCGTTGCGGCTGCTCCGATCTCGTCGATCTCCGATCTGCTCGTCCAGGTGGCACCACATCAACGATTATTTAAACGGGCTCCCGCCTCTGACTCGAGGCAACTCGGTCGTCAAGTTTGCTAAATGAGACGACCAAGAATGATGTAGAGAATGAGTAGATGACTTTGTCTCACTTCGTCCAAAACCGTGGACGATCGGTTAATGAAGTTGCCGAGGGAATCGGGTGATGGAATGAAATGAGCTGTGAATTCCATACACCCCAAAATCTATCATAATCTTTTTCACAAAATGAAACATCAAGTGAGAGAGAGTGTAGGAGGAGAGGGGGCCGGCCATATATATAGGGAGGGGGGGTGAGTGTAGGAGAGAAGAGGGTGACCTTAAGAAAGAAATATCATGTGTGAACACAAGAAAAATATCCTTAAGCAAACAAAACCTCATTAATGCAAATGGTGATTCATTAACCTAGTCACCATTGCATTAATGGCTCCATTAAAACACTAATGACTCACCATGTCAAGTCATCCTTTCTAGAACCTTCTAGAAGCATGACTCACTCTCATCCAAGAAAAGATAAATCCGTCTTTAACCGAATGTTAAAAGACGGCTGATAGAAAACTGGAAACTGGCAACTTCCAAAAGTGATCCTGAAACGACTTTCAGGATAACCCCGTAACTGTATAAATATACCCGCATTTGTATTACGACCGAATACAAATGCAACTGAGACAAAAATATTATATCTACTCAATACAATACTCGGATCCGGCTTAAACCAAAGCCAACCAGTATCATCTGCCCGAAAAATAACACGTGCGTAAACGCACGTGCATTTTCCGAACCCTGCCATAAAACCATACGGCCTCTACAATGTTTCGCCCGAACTTGGGAAACTGTCTGTGGGGGACTCTAATCACTCGTCAGTACCCTGGCAGTGGGTTTAACCACAAACCGTCAGCGGCACTAGCAATGTGTAACGGTTGCCCATAGACTGACCTCAAGGGAGGCCGATGAGCGAACTCATCCGGAAATCCTACTGAGCCTAACAGTGACAATGTATATACAGTCCGGTCCGTTCGTCTATGAGTATCGCATATCTGCCTAGGGGGCTAGTAACGTCAGACCCCCAATAGCAGTATAAGTCGTGTCGGAGTGAAGCCCAATAACATCCTGAGATACTACTGGAGTACCTACCAGTAAATCTCCTGCCATGGCCATGGACTTTGTGTAATGGATCTCCTAGACACAGCACGACCTCGCCCCCAATACCGGGAGAGACGAATCCCCTGCCGATCCGCTCACGTGCTTCCATATGGCTCGGGACTGTACCCAAAAACTACCTGTTTGCACGACTCCTTTGAGCCGTGGTAGGGTAGAAATCAAAGCACAGTGGGAACTCACACGAGACAAATGACGACCTCAGGTCGATGAACTAACCTGTACACATGTCACCAGGGAACTGCCATCTGACGATAGATATAGTACTAACTAGCAGATTCCCGGCGAGTCCTGTCCGGTGTACTCATAACCCAATGAGCACCTGTATATATCTTAGGTGATCCAACTGACACCAGTGGCTTGTGAGACCGGCCACCGCCCCTCGTCGGGGTCTCGACTGTATACACTAGTCTACTCCGGAGTATCGATGCCCTGTCTCGAAACTCCCACGACTAGGGACCACAATTAAGGATATACATATAAACTACCCAACTCTCACGTATATGATCGCCATCATACTGTTGGTAGTAAAGCAAGATCCTAAGGGCTCTATCAAAGTGTAACATGTAATCAGTCACCTGATCATGTACACGACTGATAAAGGCAAACCAGATAGCATACTATCATCTCGAGTAAGACTGTCCTACCGGTATAGGTCCTCCGCAATCATTGCAATCACGTTCCTGCGATCCAATAATTGACTATGAGGGCACTATCTCCAACAGGTTTCACCTTTGATTTCCCCATACCCCCAAGTTATGTATGTCAAGTCAGGTATTCAGTAATCAAGAACTAATGCCAACACAGGATCAGGTAAAAGCAGATTTGTCTGGATAGACAACAGGAACGGTCCATGAGGACTACATGTCAGGTTTGTTGGCATTAGACACAAGATCAGGTAACGGGTCGAGTCATGGTACATCAGGTCAAGTTAACAGTATACGGTACCATGTCATGTCAAGTAGGAAGTGTAACAGGTCATGTCAGGAAGCACAAGATGTCATGTGGGTGCTCATAATCAAACTAACATAAGCATGTGTATAAATAAACAAGCATGAGTACTATCAGAACAATAAACTGGAACATGTAATATGATATGCAAATAGATATAATTTCAAGGATATGGATGCACAGTTATCGATTAGGGTTACATTTATAGTTCCAATATTAATTAGGATGCAATTTATTAAACATGGAGCGTTAATATCACATTATTATGTAGTAATGTGATCTATGGATGCAATTATATGTATCTTAAATGCGATGGATGCAAACGGGTATCCGAAAAGTTATAAAACTATAAAATGGTAATGTGGGATGTACAACTAAGCAATATGTGATATAAATATTGATATAATAATATTAATATGGATAGCATATTTAAAGCGATTAATAACTATAAAAGTGGTATTGATTAACCATGCACAAGAAAGTTCCGTTCAGAAATTCAGCGTCACCCTAATTTGTAAAATACCTTAAAAATAACAAACGTTCTCCAAAAGGGAAGTGTCTTATACCAAAACAAAGATAATTCAATAAGGTTTTCAGTTTTATAAGTATAAGCATCTCAGGTTGTCCCTACAAAAAGTTATGAACATTCGAAATTGAAAGTTCGCTGCTGGAATTTTCCTGGACAGCAGTTTGGAGACATTTTCATTTTCATTTTACGTTATTTAAACAATTTATTTTGCAAGTAAATATTTCATAGAGTTATATTATTCTGAGTTAGCTTCGTAACGAATTAAAGAACGTATACTAATAATTTTTCTATGATTTATAATGAATTTTATAATGTAAGGTGTACAGTAAATTTCAGATTTGTCATATCCGATTTTTCAACGACGTTTCATGTGTAAACTATATGATTTCAAATGTATAACATTATAAATGAAGATTATAAACTAATTAAAAATAATAATAAGAAATATTACGACGATGTATATTTTAATTGATATGGATGCAGTATAATGTAATCTAGTATGTCACAAGATAAGTTTTCATGATCTAGATTTAATATGATATAAACGGATACAAACGGAACATCAAAACATTATAAAATTAAACATGGGGCATTAGATTTAAACTATAGGTATGGTATTTATTTAAATAGATATAAAATAAATTATATAGCATGTAGCAAGATTAACTTGCCTCGATGGGTCGCGAATCGGGAAAACGGAACGTTAACCTTAGGCGGGGAAAACTCACGACGGACGCACGGTTCACGGAATGAACCCAAACGACGAACAAAGGAACCACACGGGTCGGGGTACCTCGCTGGAACGTCGTGAAGCGTCACCGGCACGACGGAATTCCGGCAACAAAAGAACAGTTAAAAAAATGAGAAACGAGACATGAAGCAAGAAGAGAAAGAATGATAAAGAGAAGTACGATAGAATATATGAGGGAGAGAGAGAGAGAGAAAAAAGTGGAGAGAGAGAGAAGAGGGGGAGAGAGAAAGTGGGGCCCACGGGGTTAAAGGGGAGGTTGCGATTGGCTAAGAGAATAAATTGAGAAGAATATAAAAGATTGTAAAAATATTATATGGTTAACTTAAAGATTTAAAAGATAGGTAATGAACAGTAAGATATCAGGTTAGTTAGAAAAATATATGTGATGGTTTTAATAATATTAAAATTTGGGATTTTGGCGCCAAATAAAACATTTTCAAATCGCTCCCGGGTCGAGTCCAAAAATTTGAAATTGAAATAATAGAATTTTAGGCGGGATCCAAAATTTAAAATGAAGTGTTTTATGATCAAAAAGCATACCCCCAAATCGGACACACGTACGTGCACATAGCCGTCCAAACTCGCCCGTTTCACTGAACGGGACGAGAACACGATGCACGGACGCTACAATAGGGTTAGGGGTGTCAAGCAGGCCAAGATGAATATTTTCAATTTTATTTTAGATGCCAAAATTTGTTATATGTAGAAATGACTTTGCCGGGTAAATTTTACAGTAAGCAACAAACAAGCAAGTTAAATGAAATGAGTACCACATTATGCTCAAACAGTAACTGAAAATAGTAGCATTTGGCTCGGGTGTTACATTATACCCAACTACAAAAAGAATTTCGTCCTTGAAATTCCAAGAATACAAAGATAGATAATTACAAGAAAAGGTGAGGAAACTTCTGCCGAATTTCATCTTCTCGTTCCCAAGTGGACTCTCCATGCGAGTGATTACCCTAAGAAACGAGCACATGGGGGATAACCTTGTTCTTAAGAACCTTTTCCCTTCGATCCACGATTTCAATCGGTCGCTCCTCAAAAGTCAAGTCTTCTCGTACTGTTAGCTCCGAATGATCCAAAACGTGTGTTTCATCTCGAACATACTTACGGAGTTGAGATATGTGAAACACATCGCACATTCGCCAAGGACTACGGTAACGCCAAACGATACGCTACCTCACCAACACGCTCCAAGATCTCAAAGGGTCCAACGAATCGAGGACTAAGCTTTCCTCGACTTCCAAAACGAATCACCCCTCTAGTCGGTGATATCTTCAAGAATACCAAATCACCCACGGCGAACTCTATAGGTCTTTTTGACGTATCTGCCCAACTCTTCTGTCGGTCCTGTGCTGCCTTCATATGATTTCTGATAGGGTTAACCTTCTCAACTGTCTGCACAACCAAATATGGTCCCAATTATCTTCGTTCACCGACATCATCCCAACAAATAGGTGAACGGTATTTACGACCATACAAAGCTTCAAATGGAGCCATCTGAATAGTTGCCTGAAAACTGTTGTTGTAAGACAACTCCACCAAAAGTAGATGATCCTCCCAAGACCCCTTGAAGTCCAACCTGCATGCTCTCAACGTATCCTCAAGAGTTTGGATCGTTCTCTCCGACTGACCATCAGTTTGAGGATGATAAGCTGTGCTAAACTTCAATCGAGTCCCCAAACTTTCCTGTAGACTCCGCCAAAAGTGTGATAAGAACCGAGTGTCCCGATCGGACACGATGCTCACCGGTACTCCATGCAATCTTACAATCTCTTGCATGTACCGTTCTGCCAAAGTCTCTGTTGATTGACCAACCCGAAAAGGAATAAAATGAGCTGCCTTAGTCAATCGGTCAACAATCACCCATATAGCATGGTTGCTTTTTGGATTTCGCGGTAAAGCCGTCACGAAATCCATGGTTATATGTTCCCACTTCCACTGAGGAATCGGAAGTGGTTGCAATAAACCAGCAACCCTTTGATATTCAGCCTTAACTTGCTGACACACCAAGCACTTTGCCACAAAGCGAGCAATCTCCCGTTTCATGCCTTCCCACCAGAAATGCTGTCAAATATCTCGGTACATCTTTATGCCTTCTGGATGAACAGAATAAGCTGAACTGTGTGCCTCCTTCATAAGCTCTTCACGAACATCACCCTTTGGCACACACAAACGGCTACCATACCTCAACGAACCATCTTCATGGATCAATAAATCTGTTCGTAGCCCGGCTTCAATCTTCTCTCGAAACTTTTGTAGTCTAGGATCCTGCGATTGAGTTGCTTTAATATTCTCGATCAATGACGAATGTACTTGCAGCTGCAACAACTGTCCCGTATAATGTGGTAGCACAACCTCCAAGTCAAATCTTCGAAAATCTGCGACGATCTCCTTCTGCGTAGTTAACACCTGAATTACTGGTAACCGACTAAGCGCATCCGGCACAACATTAACCTTCCCCGGATGGTACTTAAGATCAAGATCGTAGTCAGCCATCAGCTCCAACCATCTACGCTGCCTCATGTTAAGCTCCTTCTGTATGAACACATACTTCAAGCTCTTATGATCTGTAAAAACTTCGACTCTTTCGCCCAAAAGGTAGTGTCTCCAAATCTTCAAAGCGAAAATCACAGCCGCAAGCTCCAAGTCATGAGTTGGATAATTCTTCTCATGGGTCTTCAACTATCTCGATGCGTATGCTACAACCTTCCCATGCTGCATCAAAACACATCCCAATCCTTTCCCAGATGCGTCGCTGTGAATCACCAATCCTCCGGAATTGTCTGGCACGGTCAGAATAGGGGCGGTTATCAATTTATGCTTCAACGTCTCGAAAGCTAACGCACACTTATCTGCCCATACAAAAGGTACCTCCTTACGCGTAAGCTTGGTCAACGGCTCTGCCAGACGAGCAAAGTTCTCCACAAATCTCCTGTAGTATCCGGCTAATCCAAGGAAACTTCTTATCTCTGCAACATTCTTTGGAATCGGCCAATCACGAACTGCTGCAATCTTTTCTGCATCGACGGCAATTCCATCGCCAGACACAACATGCCCCAAAACTTTACTTCCTCCATCCAAAACTCGCACTTGCTCAGCTTCGCATATAACTTCTCCTGTCTCAATGTCCGCAGTGCGATCTTCAAATGCTCAGAATGTTCCTCAAAACTCTTCGAATAAACCAGAATATCGTCAATAAAAAAACCCACGATAAACTGGTCCAAGAACGGTGAAAAGATTCGGTTCATCAAGTCCCTGAATACTGCCGGCGCATTCGTTACTCCGAAGGGCATCACTAAGTACTCGTAATGTCCATACCGAGTTCGGAACGCCGTCTTACAAATATCTTCTGTTTTCACTCGGACCTGATGATATCCGGATCGCAAATCCAGCTTCGAGAATACCCTCGCTGTATTAAGCTGCTCAAAAAGTTCTCCAATGCGAGGGATAGGGTACTTGTTCTTAATAGTCACCCGGTTTAATTCTCGATAGTCGATGCACATCCTTCTTGTGTCATCCTTCTTCTTTACTAGAAGAACTGGAGCTCCCCAAGACGAGTTACTGCTTCGAATCCAAACCTTTTCAAGCAATTCAGCAATCTGTTTCTTTACTTCTTCCAACTCTACTGGCGCCATTGGATAATACGCTTTAGATACTGGCGCTGCACCAGGAATAAGATCAATTGCGAACTCTACGTCTCTCCTCGGCGGTAAACCCGATATATCTTCAAACACGTCCATAGAATCACGAACAACAGCCGGCTCTTCACTTTCATCACTTCCATTGATGCAAGAATATTATTTGTCGGCCTAGCCCTAAACTCGACTGGCCCGACAGAAAAACTCTCCTCCATCCCAGATAAACTCTGCTGCTCTCGGCTGCCGCAATTACTTGTGAGAAAGTGGTCAAACCCAGGGAGACAATCTGCCTCTGGATGTCCACGTCCAGGCTGTGCATGAACCTCCGTGCCCTGTCTGCATCGTTGGCAACTAAAGGTCCAGCGAAACTACTGAGTCTCGTCCATTCTGCTGCATGCACATCTACGGGTGCTCCCTTCTGCTTTAGTCCGATGAACTTCACTTCCATTTCCTCCCGTGCAGTCCGCGGGAAGAACTTCTCCAGGAGACTCTTCGAAAAATCCGCCCACTTGATCGGCTTGGGCAAACGGTTCTCTTCTACAAGCCACCATTCTCGGGCGTAATCTACTAACTGAATGCGTACCACATCAACTCTTTCTCATCTGGAATCTGTGCCGCAATAAGCAAATTCTCTGCGTCAACTAGCCACTGATCTGTTGGCAACGGCTCCTCCAATCCAGTAAATGTATACGGACCCAAACGCCTGAAATCTGCTACGGTCCCTACTCGGTCAACTGGTCTAGCTCTAACATTGTTCACAGACTGCTGAACGATCTGCAAACCTTCCCGAAACGAGTCCGCTTGCTGCTGGATCAGCTCGGTCTGTTTCTTTAATTCTCCAGCATTCCTTTTATCACTCCAAGCATGGCGGCTTCGTCCACACGCCTCTGGTATGTCTTCAATTTCATACCGGCCATAATCCTGAACTCAAAATACCCAACATTAGAATGATGATAGATTTTGAATATAGATCAAGGCTAGAACTCCAAGATACTTAAATAGAGTACCGCATTGTAACTATGCCGCGGTATCATAGCCACAATTACATAACTCCATCCAAGTCGCCTAAGTCCTAGAGATAACAAGGAATCAGGTTTTTGAATCGATATGCAAAGGAAGTTTGCACATCGTAAAAGATATAATCAGGAAGAATGTGATTCAAGAATGGTAAAACGGTCAAGGTGGCAGGACATGTTTCCTAAATACGGGTATTCTGATTCGTGTATTGAGTACAATACCCAACTACAAAAGAATCAACCCGACTATCCTATACCTCTGATACCAAAAGAACCATGTCACGCCCCGCTTCCCAGAGTACGCTAGATTGGGCACGTGACATAGCCAACCATGCTACCTGTGGATAGGAAGTATCCATCCACAGTCACATTACGGCTGTAGAGATATCAAGAACAAGATAAAACTATCTAAAACATGTCCATAATCCAGAATAACAGGAGTCAATAATAAATAAATGCGGAAGCAAATGATCCAATACAAATAACTGAAAAGTGTGTCCCATAATGCGGGCTCACATCAGGAAATAAATGCAGGAAATAAAACTACTACTACTGAACTCACAGCTCAGCCTGCTGGCTGAAGTACTCCTGCTTGGACTGCAACAGCGGTACGGAATCTGGGCCATGCAAAACCCAGACGTCAGCGCGTCATGTCATCAAGTAATATAATATGAACAGTGTAGCAGGCAATGTAATATAAACATGAATACAGCAAGAATAACAATAATATGAATCATACCAGTATAGGGTAGCATGCAGTGGGTAAACTAAACTGTTCTATCAGGTTTTCTATTCTAAAGTCTTTGAAATCAATTGATGAATCATCGATGTAACTCAATAGTATCCCGTGCATGCCCGGGACCACGGTCAAGATCCTCGGGGCTGAATCCGAGACGTGCCGCTAGGCAGTAACAGGTAGCAGGATGGGCGAGTGATGTCAGCATCATCACTCCGGGGCTGGCCTAGCCCGTAAGACTGATCAGAACAAGTATCGAACTGTTGAGTTACAAGTCAGGTTTCACCTTTGATTTCCCCATACCCCCAAGTTATGTATGTCAAGTCAGGTATTCAGTAATCAAGAACTAATGCCAACACAGGATCAGGTAAAAGCAGATTTGTCTGGATAGATAACAGGAACGGTCCATGAGGACTACATGTCAGGTTTGTTGGCATTAGACACAAGATCAGGTAACGGGTCGAGTCATGGTACATCAGGTCAAGTCAACAGTATACGGTACCATATCATGTCAAGTAGGAAGTGTAACAGGTCATGTCAGGAAGCACAAGATGTCATGTGGGTGCTCATAATCAAACTAACATAAGCATGTGTATAAATAAACAAGTATGAGTACTATCAGAATAATAAACTGGAACATGTAATATGATATGCAAATAGATATAATTTCAAGGATATGGATGCACAGTTATCGATTAGGGTTACATTTATAGTTCCAATATTAATTAGGATGCAATTTATTAAACATGGAGCGTTAATATCATATTATTATGTAGTAATGTGATCTATGGATGCAATTATATGTATCTTAAATGCGATGGATGCAAACGGGTATCCGAAAAGTTATAAAACTATAAAATGGTAATGTGGGATGTACAACTAAGCAATATGTGATATAAATATTGATATAATAATATTAATATGGATAGCATATTTAAAGCGATTAATAACTATAAAAGTGGTATTGATTAACCATGCACAAGAAAGTTCCGTTCAGAAATTCAGCGTCACCCTAATTTGTAAAATATCTTAAAAATAACAAATGATCTCCAAAAGGGACGTGTCTTATACCAAAACAAAGATAATTCAATAAGGTTTTCAGTTTTATAAGTATAAGCATCTCAGGTTGTCCCTATAAAAAGTTATGAACATTCGAAATTGAAAGTTTGCTGCTGGAATTTCCCTGGACAGCAGTTTGGAGACATTTTCATTTGCATTTTACGTTATTTAAACAATTTATTTTGCAAGTAAATATTTCATAGAGTTATAGTATTCTGAGTTAGCTTCGTAACGAACTAAAGAACGTATACTAATAATTTTTCTATGATTTATAATGAATTTTATAAGGTAAGGTATACAGTAAATTTCAGATTTGTCATATCCGATTTTTCAACGACGTTTCATGTGTAAACTATATGATTTCAAATGTATAACATTATAAATGAAGATTATAAACTAATTAAAGATAATAATAAGAAATATTACGACGATATATATTTTAATTGATATGGATGCAGTATAATGTAATCTAGTATGTCACAAGATAAGTTTTCATGATCTAGATTTAATATGATATAAACGGATGCAAACGGAACATCAAAACATTATAAAATTAAACATGGGGCATTAGATTTAAACTATAGGTATGGTATTTATTTAAATAGGTATAAAATAAATTATATAGCATGTAGCAAGATTAACTTGCCTCGATGGGTCGCGAATCGGGAAAACGGAACGTTAACCGTCGGCGGGGAAAACTCGTGACGGGCGCACGGTTCACGGAATGAACCCAAACGACGAACAAAGGAACCACACGGGTCGGGGTATCTCGCTGGAACGTCGTGAAGCGTCACCGGCACGACGGAATTCCGGCAACAAAAGAACAGTTAAAAAAATGAGAAACGAGACATGAAGCAAGAAGAGAAAGAATGATAAAGAGAAGTACGATAGAATATATGAGGGAGAGAGAGAGAGAAAAAAGTGGGGAGAGAGAGAAGAGGGGGAGAGAGAAAGTGGGGCCTACGGGGTTAAAGGGGAGGTTGCGATTGGCTGAGAGAATAAATTGAGAAGGATATAAAAGATTGTAAAAATATTATATGGTTAACTTAAAAATTTAAAAGATAGGTAATGAACAGTAAGATATCAGGTTAGTTAGAAAAATATATGCGATGGTTTTAATAATATTAAATTTAGGATTTTGGCGCCAAATAAAACATTTCCAAATCGCGCCCGGGTCGAGTCCAAAAATTTGAAATTGAAATAATAGAATTTTAGGCGGGATCCAAAATTTAAAATGAAGTGTTTTATGATCAAAAAGCATACCCCCAAAACGGACACACGTACGTGCAAATAGCCGTCCAAACTCGCCCGTTTCACTGAACGGGACGAGAACACGATGCACGGACGCTACAATAGGGTTAGGGGTGTCAAGCAGGCCAAGATGAATATTTTCAATTTTATTTTAGATACCAAAATTTGTTATATGTAGAAATGACTTTGCCGGGTAAATTTTACAGTAAGTAACAAACAAGCAAGTTAAATGAAATGAGTACCACATTATGCTCAAACAGTAACTGAAAATAGTAGCAATGGGTTCGGGTGTTACAGAATTTTAGGCGGGATCCAAAATTTAAAATAAAGTGTTTTAAGATCAAAAAGCATACCCCCAAAACGGACATACGTACGTGCGCGTAACCGTCCAAACTCGCCCGTTTCACTGAACGGGACGAGAACACAACGCACGGACGCTACAACGGGGTTAGGGGTGTCAAGCAGGCCGAGATGAATATTTTTTAATTTTATTTTAGATGCCATAAATTGTTATATGCAGAAATGAATTTCCGGGTAGAATTTACAATAAGTAACAATCAAGCAAGATAAATGAAATGAGTGCCACACTACGTTCAAACGGTAACTGAAATTAGTTGCATTGGGCTCGGGTGTTACACCCAAGGTGGGAAACCACCTGTTCATACCAGAATATTGCATTTTATACCGTCCATTCTTACGCTCGAGTGTTTATAGGTAGGTGCTTTTAATCCATGTTTGCTATATATTTACAGATTACAGGTTCCCAGTCCAAATATTGCAAATCGACACAAAATCTCCACAGTTATACCAAAATCCAGAACATCTGTCACAGACAGATAAAAGCCGGGTTTCAGTCATCCGCATCCGTTTAGTACCGCTTACCAGTTCAAAAGACAGGACGAAAACAGTTGTCATTTCTGGTCAAGCGTGGGGCCCAATGAAGATATTCAAAGATGCATGGGGCCCAATGAAGATATTCAAAGATATGTGGGACCCGAGGGAGATGAATTCAAAGGTGTTGAAAAATGAAGCCATCATTGTTGACTATTGGAACCTGAAGCAATCATAGAAGAATATTGAAAATCTGTACATGTTTATCAGAAGAAAATAGCAACACCAGAAACCCACAGAAAGACGACGACCCAACTCCCCTATACGGCCGCGGATCCGCGGCCAATAGGGGGTATTGGCCCCGGATCCGCGGCCATGTTGGCGCCTTATCTGATGAGTTTTTGGGGGCACTTTGGGTACTTCATTTTATGTCAGAATTTGGCCCTAGGGTTTCAGAACACAGCCTATAAATACCCCGGATCTGAGCCAAACCAAGGGAGCACTTCTTTAGCCTCTTTTTGCTAGTTTTAGTTTTCTTCTTCTTCTTCTTCTTCTTCTTCTTCTTCCTCCATGAAAATGTAGTGAGAGCATTGAGTGGATGTTAATGAAGATGAGGTTTTTTTTTTTTATCTTTATTGTTAGTTTAGCTCCCCCTTGAGATTCTTGCTTTCTCTTGATCTTTCAACCTCTTCATTGAGCTTGAAAGGTTAAGGGTTAGTTATTGATCTCAAGGGTCGTATTTTCTTATGGAATTGGTTCTTCACTTCACATGAGTTCTTTACCCTTCTCTTGATCTTGCAACCTCTTGATTGAGCTTGCAAGTTTAAGGGTTGGCTATTGATCCCATGCTTGTCTTGAGTTCTGGTTTCTTGTTCTTTTTATTGCTTATTTATTACTTGCTTTTTATTACCTTGCTTTACTTACTTGCAATTTAAATTCATGCACTTACTTACTTGTAATCTTTTCTTTTCTTTGTTCTTTTCTTTTGCTCTTTTTGTTCTTTTGTGATATGTTGTAATTATTGTCATTGTTAAGAATCAATACGGTATTGTAAGTTAACATTTCTTTCCTCATTTCCTTTTCCCGTTATTTTCCATTGAACTCCGCCCAAATGTTACGCAAGCGCTCCGTTAGGCGCCCTACCCTAACAAGGTAATGGTGATTCCTAACCGCGACCGGTTGCGTTCGGTTTGGCCGGAGGCGAAAGCAAGAGACAAGAATGGAAGGACAAGGGTAAATAAGCCGGATTCCACGAATACCGCGTTCAAATCCCCTAATCCACGTTGTTGCCGATTGCTCTAGCTTCAATTGGTCAAGACTCGGCTCAAAGGTTTTGAGTACGGATTTCTTTAGCTTACAATTTCGTATATTTTCTTAGCAACTTTATACTTGCAAATAATACACATATGTTAGAATCAAACAAACACTACAGATTCTTTATTGACTCGTCTAAAACAAGAACGGACATACAACCATCTCCCTATGGATCGACCCGTGCTCAACCGGCTAGCTGCAAAGCGACATCGTCCTGATCGCGGTTATAACTTTAGAATTTTGAACATCCGACACGCTTTTCCCGAAAAACGTGCGATCAAATGGCGCCGTTGCCGGGGAGACGGTAGCGTATTTTCTTTCTTGTTATTCGGGTTAATATTCTTTTGTATATATTTATATAAAAAAAAATTCTTTTTTTTTTGTTTTTTATCATCTTTTGTGGGCAAGAGTGCAGATTTTTGCGCATTTGCAAACTGCAATTGTGGGAGCAAAGTGTACGTTCAAAGTTAAGGTGATTACGAAGTACAGTGTCAAAGATCCGGGTAGTTTGACCCGCGCAAGCGAACTTTCCAAGCTTACCGGATTTGATTCAACGGGGGTTTCCTAACCCAAAAACTTAACGATTTTTGCGCATTTGCAAACTGCAATTGTGGGAGCAAAGTGTACGTTCAAAGTTAAGGTGATTACGAAGTACAGTGCCAAAAATCCGGGTAGTTTGACCCGCGCAAGCGAACTTTCCAAGCTTACCGGATTTGATTCAACGGGGGTTTCCTAACCCAAAAACTTAACGGTACGTACTTTACTAACACCTTCTTCTCAAATCCGACGCATCCAATATAACTATTCTTTGCAGGATTCTTTGCAAGTTAGCTACCAAACGCCAAAAAATTGACTAACCCGTATTTGTTGCAGTGCCGTGCTAAACTAAAAAACAATTTTTTGATTCTTTATAGAATTTTTATTTAATTGCGCATTGCATACATTAATACGGACTTAAGGGCAAGCGAATCCCACAACTTACGGTAAAGGATTTCAGCACCTTTTCCGTGGCCCACAAATCACGAACTTGAGCATAACGTTTACCCACACAAATTTTAAAAGAAATTAGACTTTAAGCCTTAAGGACTTCGCGCTCATTAGGAGAAGTTAACTGTGTTTAGAACCACGCTTAACGGTATATTGTTTACGGGGTGTCTAGAAAAGTGTTAACGGCAAAACCGCCAAAAGAGAAAGGGTTATTTAATTAAGGAACTCCGCGAAAGCGTTGGAAAACCTCCCCTTATCTCTGCACTTACCTGGCCTCGTGATCAGTGTATCTTGAGCCCGTTTCTCGACACAGTTTTACTTCGACAATCAAGTTCTTGAGCAGGTCTAGTTGACCTAGGTGAACCCTAGAACGATTAAGTGTGTGGTATTTTTTTGTGTCGTGATTGTTTTTGTCCATATTCTTTTTTGTGTATACTTCATTCTTTTGTTATTATTTAAACAAAAAAAAAATCACATTCTTTTTCCCCTCCCTTTTTCTACCTTTCTTTCATTCTCTCTTCATATCATGGGTACCCCACCTCGCAAAACTCTTGCCGAACTTTGGTACCCACAACCAGACATTACTTCTTACGGTTCTTGCTTTGGCCGAACATCGAACGACCCCTCCATGCCGAAAATTTCTTTGAAAGATCGGATAGACGCGTCTAGGACGAACAACTGGACCCCGCAATCTACTTCGTATCAACCGTTTCAAACATTCACCCCTTCTTGCGTTGATACACCTTTTGAAAATCCAGTTGTAACCCCGAGACCTATGTCTCTTGCTGAACGTATTGAACAATCCCGTAGCCGATCTTTCACTCCTTTCACCACTTCAAATTCTTGGGATCAACAATTCCATTCACCTTCCTATCCAAATGTTGATCCTGCTCCTGTCCAACCATTCAATTCCTACCAATCTTACCCTACTTTTGCATCTTCCCTAGACATTACTTCAGAACCGCCATTTGGGAGTTTTCAGTATCCAATCAACTTTGAATCTTTTACTGAAACCCCTTCATAACCAATGTCTAGTCTGGAACAGTCGTTGGAAGACTTTAGGGTAGCGTCAAGCCAACGGATGATGGATTTGAATGCGTCCATGGCCACTCTCATACAACCTAGTGACCCCGTAGCTAGTTTTCAACTAGCTCCAAATTTTTCAATGTATGATGAGGCGGCAGGACAGGCTGTGAATTTAAGTGGAGAGAGTGAGATGTACCCCCTTCCAAATCAAACCTACCCGTCCCAAATTGAATCCCACAACTCCTGTTTTGAAAGTCTATCGAGTATCCCGCATGATTTATCAATTGAAGATAGAATGATGAATGAGTTGTGCGACTTCGTAGTGTTTGATTTGCCCGATTGCAAAGGGTCCCTTTTGAGTGAAACAATACCCAATCCTTTTGACCTCTACACCTCCACTCTAGAACCTAAATTGATTGATATCCATGCTTTTGTTGAGGTGTCTGAGAATATAGATTTTCACTTGATCGAGGATATTGACGCTGGGAACATTTTGGATGATGAACCTGTAGATTTGGCTGAGTTTGTCTCTTCAATTCATCATCCCGAGTCATTAAAGGTTATTCTCGAACCCCATATGCGTCTTGATTTTGAAGATAAATGCATGGATGAGATAAATTTTGAGGAGAATATTGAGGATAGTACTGAGGATGAAACAGTTTTAATTGATGAGTCGGATTTTCCCATTCATCCTGTCCCTGTCATTGACTGTGTACACCCTCCAGAACCTTTAACCGATTCCCCTCCTCGATCACTTCCCTCCATTCTTTCCATCGTTCCGACCTTGCAAGAACCCGTCTCACTTTCATTTACTATGTCTGGTTTACCAAGTTCGGCGTACCCATGGTTTCTTACGAATCTTGAGGGATTTGACCCAATCTCTCGACGGGTCAATAGATTAGCGCAATCGATTTTTATACATCGCTCATCACAAATTGTGCTAATCTATTCACTCCATTTGCACCCTCAAGTTCGTACTCCACTTCTTTTTCCCTTCCGCCATTCTTCTTCTCATATACCGAGACCGTATTCCGCTTCTATCTCCATACGGTCTCGCGTATTTCCCATTTCTTTTCTCTACGCCTTCTTTGACCAACCATTGCTTTATCATGATACGATCTTTGAATGGTTGATGCTCACCTTTGGCCTGTGTAAGGCCTTGTATAGATTGATACCGTTCTTTCCCCCCTAATCCTGAACTTCAACGCTTAACAGTGGAAACACTGTTTTACTTAAATTTGGGGGGGACACCTTCTTTGTATATATTTTTGGTTTTCCTTTTGTATATAAATTGTTTTTAGGGAGAGCGCCGACAATTTTGACCCTCTTGGTATAGCCTGACAGTGAGGGCACTGTCAAGTTTAAGTTTGGGGGTGTGCTCGGTAAGCTTTCTTCCTTCGCATTCATTTGTATATGTTGCATTTGCATACCTTATTAAAAACCCACAAAAAAATCGAAAATTTTCCAAAAATATTAAAACTTTGTCGTCAAGTTGGCTAATAGGGTAACTTAGATCTCTATTCCGAAAGTTTAGTTGATATGTTAGAAATAACTAAATTCTAGGCTTAGGAATTGAAAACCCTAAAAATAACCCTCATTCTGTCTAACTTTGGTAAGTATATGTCCTTACAGTTTTTTTGAGAAATAGGTAATCTTGAGTTCAGTTTTTTTGAGTTAAGTCAAGAAGAAGGGAAAGTATTGAAGCTTTACCGGAGGATAAGTCTGAAAAATAGTTTTTTTTTCTTGAGTTCAAATTTAGAAAGTATATACCCTACAAACTGCACTTACACGCACCTTGAAACTTGGATAGTAGAGGATACCTAGAAATACTCTTGCCTGAAAGCCTAGTATGAAAGAAAAAACGGTATTTAAAGCTAAACACCAAAAGAGCATGTGAAAAATATATCCGGTCTTGAAAAAGAAAAAGGAAAAGAAAAAAAATGGAATAAAGTCAAGACCTGGAAACTGCTATTTACGCTTTAAAGTTCACACATTCAGTAATCGGCCGTTAGTGCATCAAGAAGCATTAATAGTCGCATGAAAGTTGTGTGAGCAAATCCGTCCATCCTTAATGAAAAGAAGTAGTATTAGGTATTAGGGCAAGGGTATTATAGCTTGAATTGAATTCTTGAGTGTAGGGGTGCAAATATATACACACGTAGGGGTATATAATCGATGTTTGGATAAAAGATAGAAATAAAGAATAAGACTTGTGTTTTCTGTAAAGTTGATAAAAATCCCTGATTTGAGGCCGCACTTTAGAAGGAAAACTCAGGAGAACCGACATCTTTCTAAACTTTTTTGGAACGTATATGACCTAAGGTTAAATAGATATGAGGTGTGAAAAATAAGGGTTGAATATTTCTAACTTAGGATGATAGAGTTTCTAATGTAAATACTAAACTGTAGGAGTAGAATCATTGTTAACTTATGACACTAGCTTGACTGGATTTTGTGGGTGTAATCCGCTGAAAACCCTCAGGAGACAACACTCCTCCTACTAGGGACACCTAGAGGTTTAACGCCTTGTTGCACGCGCTCAGTGCAATCGCGTTCCCTGTGAAAGTGCGGTTAGGATTTTCTTTTTGTGAATAATTGGTTTTGCTCGGGACGAGCAAAAGTTAAGTTTGGGGGTATTTGTTCATACCAGAATATTGCATTTTATACCGCCCATTCTTATGCTCGAGTGTTTATAGGTAGGTGCTTTTAATCCGTGTTTGCTACATATTTACAGATTACAGGTTCCCAGTCCAAATATTGCAAATTGACACAAAATCTCCACAGTTACACCAAAATCCAGAACATCTGTCATAGACAGATAAAAGCCGGGTTTCAGTCATCCGCATCCGTTTAGTACCGCTTACCAGTTCAAAAGACAGGACGAAAACAGTTGTCATTTCTGGTCAAGCGTGGGGCCCAATGAAGATATTCAAAGATGCATGGGGCCCAATGAAGATATTCAAAGATATGTGGGACCCGAGGGAGATGAATTCAAAGGTGTTGAAAAATGAAGCCATCATTGTTGACTATTGGAACCTGAAGCAATCATAGAAGAATATTGAAAATCTGTACATGTTTATCAGAAGAAAATAGCAACACCAGAAACCCACAGAAAGACGACGACCCAACTCCCCTATACGGCCGCGGATCCGCGGCCAATAGGGGGAATTGGCCGCGGATCCGCGGCCATGTTGGCGCCTCATCTGATGAGTTTTTGGGGGCACTTTGGGTACTTCATTTTATGTCAGAATTTGGCCCTAGGGTTTCAGAACACAGCCTATAAATACCCCGGATCTGAGCCAAACCAAGGGAGCACTTCTTTAGCCTCTTTTTGCTAGTTTTAGTTTTCTTCTTCTTCTTCTTCCTCCATGAAAATGTAGTGAGAGCATTGAGTGGATGTTAATGAAGATGAGGGTTTTTTTTATCTTTCTTGTTAGTTTAGCTCCCCCTTGAGATTCTTGCTTTCTCTTGATCTTTCAACCTCTTCATTGAGCTTGAAAGGTTAAGGGTTAGTTATTGATCTTAAGGGTCATATTTTCTTATGGAATTGGTTCTTCACTTCACATGAGTTCTTTACCCTTCTCTTGATCTTGCAACCTCTTGATTGAGCTTGCAAGTTTAAGGGTTGGCTATTGATCCCATGCTTGTCTTGAGTTCTGGTTTCTTGTTCTTTTTATTGCTTATTTATTACTTGCTTTTTATTACCTTGCTTTACTTACTTGCAATTTAAATTCATGCACTTACTTACTTGTAATCTTTTCTTTTCTTTGTTCTTTTCTTTTGCTCTTTTTGTTCTTTTGTGATATGTTGTAATTATTGTCATTGTTAAGAATCAATACGGTATTGTAAGTTAATATTTCTTTCCTCATTTCCTTTTCCCGTTATTTTCCATTGAACTCCGCCCAAACGTTACGCAAGCGCTCCGTTAGGCGCCCTACCCTAACAAGGTAACGGTGATTCCTAACCGCGACCGGTTGCGTTCGGTTTGGCCGGAGGCGAAAGCAAGAGACAAGAACGGAAGGACAAGGGTAAATAAGCCGGATTCTATGAATACCGAGCTCAAATCCCCTAATCCACGTTGTTGCCGATTGCTCTAGCTTCAATTGGTCAAGACTCGGCTCAAAGGTTTTGAGTACGGATTTCTTTAGCTTACAATTTCGTATATTTTCTTAACAACTTTATACTTGCAAATAATACACATAGGTTAGAATCAAACAAACACTACAGATTCTTTATTGACTCGTCTAAAACAAGAACGGACATACAACCATCTCCCTGTGGATCGACCCGTGCTCAACCGGCTAGCTGCAAAGCGACACCGTCCTGATCGCGGTTATAACTTTAGAATTTTGAACATCCGACACGCTTTTCCCGAAAAGCGTGCGATCACCACCGTAGGACCCTCTGACGGTCAAATAAGTACTGGGGAATAATGGCAGGGTAGCGGCGTATTGAAATGGATTCGAGTTACCTCAGTCGTCTGGAAGATAGAGTTTATATAGCAGTCACTTAGAGCGAACCGGCGCGAGATTCTCGCCGTCTGTTACGTCCTTGCGTTGCGTTCACGTTAATGGCGGGGTACATTCATTAATAGCGGGATATGCTCATTAATGGAGAGATGTGCCTGCATATGACGTGGGACGTGGAGTGGCGGAGATCTCGTTTTGGCGAGACATACGGAGTCGTTACGGGGACACTTGGGGTTCATGCTCTCGGTTGAACAGGAATCCGAGAAAGCTCAGCTCGGTGAATAGCTCGGAGACGGAATGATGGGGCCGAAAAAGCTCAGCTCTGTAACACTTAGAACGCGAGCAAGGAGGCTGTGTAAGCTCGGTTGTGGGATTGCTCGGAAATGAGCTGTTGGCCGGTTGCTATGCGAATATGAAAGGTACTCCGGAGAGGTGTCCAAAAGATCGGATGAACCAATTGAGACGAGGTGCTGAAGAATGTCCCTAATGTGTCATACTTATTCTAGCTCTGTAGCCCCCGAAAATCTAGCGGGATTACGTGAATGATACGTGTCGTGATCTGGGAAATTCCCACTTATGAGCTGCATCACTGCCTCTCTCCCTCTTCCATCGCTCCTTCATCACTCCTCTACTCCCTCCACCATTCCGAGGAGTTTCTTCTCCCTCCTCTCCCTCCTCAAGTGCTGCTTTTCTCTTTTCTCCTCCCTCCGACCATTTCGAGGTTGTTTTGATGGAGGAGATGTCGATGCTTAGACATTATAAAAAATAATTATTAAATATTACACGCAACTTCTTAGATATTACGTGCAACAAGCAACTGCATTGATATTATAGTCAAGGGCTTAGAAATTAGAAACAACTGTGTATATATTATAGGCAATTGATTAGATATTACACGAAACTGCTTAATTAGATATTTCAGAGAAATTGGTAGGATCATTTGTAACGTTTCAGAAATCGTTTTGCGTATTTTTCCGTTTTAGGGTAAAATTGTCGGTTTTTCCCGTTTTAACCCGATTTTGATCAAACGTCCGTATAAACTTACTGGCATCTAGTTTAGCTAAAATAAAACTTGTGCGCGAGCTTTAGGGGTATTTGGGAAGTTTTGGTTCAGATAGAATTTTTCCCAAATAAAATATTATTTTAGCCGGTAAAATATGCGCGTAAATCGGGAAAATTTTTCTAAATGAAATTTTTTGGGAATCATCACTAAAATTGTTTCAGAACCTTCTTTTTAAATATCTAGATATTTTTTGGTCAAAGGGAATTATTTTTAAAAAAAAAAGAAAAGAAAATGAATAAAAGATGGCATTTTTGCATTAAATGTGCATTAATTGTTTTCTTTTGCTAGAAAATTCCACACACTTCACCAAAAAAACCCCCATTCTCCCCTTGGCCGGCCCTTCCCTTCCCCTTGCTGCCCTCCATCATTTCCATCCATTTTCAACTCATTTTTCATCAAATAAATCATGAAAAATCCAATTTAATTCATACAAATTCAAATATAATCATTTTTCCTTCATTTCCTTCACTAATCCTTCATGGATCTTCATTAAAGCTTGGTTTTTGATGCTAAGATATTGGATTAAGTTTCATTTTGTGTTCTTGGGGAGGTATAATTCTTACCTTAATCCTTTTATATTTGCTTTAATCTTATTCTAGCTAGTTTAGTTAGCTAGTTAATTATGTGTTTAGTTTAGTTTTTATATTATGATTAATTCATTTATTTTTGGTTTAAGAAATTCATGTTAGGGTTAAATTTTGTTTATGTGTTTAGTATTCTTTTGAAGTGTTAATTTGTGTTTTGGAGATGATAAACCTAGTAGAAAATGTTAATTTTTGTTAATGATCACTTTGTTTAATTATGCAATTAGCTTACTAGGTTTTTGCTAAAACATAATTAGCGAGTGTTAAAAATATAGGAATGGTTTAGGTAGCTTAGTTAAGCTATTTTAAGGTGTTTGTTATCACTATATATGCATTGGCTTGAGACTAGTGCGGAATTTTACGATAGGTTGCTTACTAGATTTCGGGATTTTTCCGACGTGGGTTCGATTGGTCGTTACGAGGTTATATCTATTGTATTCCTCGTAATTCTTGTGTTGTGTTGCGCGATCGGGACGATCGGGGTCCAGTCATGGTGTTTTGTAGTTTAGCGACCCCAATTAGGGTTTTTGGCCGGTATCGTGCGCGATAGATGCGCTAAGCGCGCATTGTAATTTTCCGGGCGTTTTCATCGCGTTTCGTTGTGTTTTCATCGATGCAGGATATTTGCTTATGTGTCGTGTTTGTGAAATTTTAGGTTCGCAAGCGGGGACTTCGGACGCTATGACAAGGGGAAAACAGGTGGTAGGCTTCACCTAGCTTGGAGCGTTGGTGAGTAGATTTAACATCTACAGGGGAATCGCCCGCATGGCGTTATGAGTCAGGGCTAGAGATTTTATTACTTGTCGCATATTCTACGTTATTGTTAGAATTGCGCCTTTACCCTATTACTTAGATGTAGTTGTATCTAGACTAGTAGTAGTAGGACACTGCACATATTATTGACGATTCATGTTGCATGAGCACTGATTATATGCTACACACACCGTCAATAGTTGCCATGTCACACACAAACCACTTATAGATGTTATATTGCTTGGTTAGGGACATTGTGACATTGATTCATACTGCTTATCATATATGGCATTTAGCATACCTGTATTCCTATAAAGTATTGTACCATTAGTGATAGGTACATACACACTCTCTTTCATAGCTACAGGTATACCTTGCACATACTGTTCTTATACCCAGGGGGTATACTATATCATTGCTTATAGGTAGACACATTATCTTGCTATACCTTATTGATTTCACATATATCTGGTTTTAGCTACATGTTTACCTTCACTTGATGTTATTTAGAAGTGGATAAATAGGAACCGCATGATATTTGTATTAACTTGATGCAGTTAATTAGCGGTTTTTCCTTTATATGCTTGCATTTCAGATATGGCGCACATATTATATTCATGGATTTTCGCATTGTTATATGGATTTTTCATGATGTTTTCTGGATTTGGGGACCGTGGTAGTTCATGAAATTGTGCATTATTTTAAAGACCCGGTTTCCTTGATATTGATGTTTCCGCAGCCACCATGAGATTTATCGGTTCTGATATATGCCCGATTCAAGGAGTGAGGAGGCACCATCTGTGCGTAAATGGTGGGGCCCGGGGGTACCCCGAAGCAAGAACGATTTCGCGGTGCTAGGCGATGAGGCTTAGGGGAACCATACCATCCGGTGACAGGATCAATGACTCATCGGCTATCGAGTGGATACCGATGGGAGTCATGTGCGTATGGATACGTCGAGAGGCGAGGGTCAGAGCTAGGCACTCAAGCTCTCGGGATAGCGTATGATACGTATCCATCAGGGGGCCAGTCATGGAGACAGCACCTGATGGATCAGCATTTCTGTGTCGATGCTTGGTACATTGGTTTCATGATATTTCCAATTACTCATTTGTACATATAACAGGGGATTGAGCCGCTGTTATATATACCCTTACACCAATATTAGGGGAATGGGACGCTAATATATGTGTATTGACCTCATCATATTTATTATGCCATTATATTTAGGATGTTAGAATTTTGCTGGAGATTTGATTCGGGATATAAGAGATTCATTTGAGATTGGATAATGGAGATATATGTGAGATATACTTGATATGGTACATACGAGATATGTGAGATCCACTTGCTGTTGTACATTCGAGATATGTGAGATATACTTGATATGGTACATACGAGATATGTGAGATCCACTTGATATTGTACATTCGATATATGTGATATATACTTGATGTTGTACATTCGATATATGTGAGATATACTTGATGTTGTACATTCGGGATATACGGGATATACTTAATATTGTGAAATTGAGGAGAATGCGATACGTAGATGATATGAGAGCCAATTTGTGGCTGATTTGAGGAATTGGGATTTGATTCGTCTTGATGGATTGTGATCCTACCACGGTGTCAGGATTCCGTGAAAATGACATATTTCACTCCATACCTCACCTTTATCTATTTGTGCACTGTTTCATGTATTAGGAGTACCTGTTAGTGTACCTTTCATGAGTGTTGCACATTTACATTCTCATACCCCCATTGCATGATTATTGCATACTGTGTCATATCATTATTGCTTTATATATATTGGTTGTACTTGTTAGTGTACTTTCCATTATTCTACATTCATATGACCTGTTATTACTGTAAATTGCATATCTTAGATTCATGTTGTACGTATATTCCTGCGATTACCTGCATATGTTATTTACTATTCACGAGTTGGAAACTCACCCCCGTTGTACCACAGGTGTTACAGAGTGTTCCCCAGAGTAGTCGAGGCTGGCTATTCATCTATCATCTTTTGCTACAGATACCGCATCGGGTCACAGTGTGCTGTTTTGTTCAGGTGGGTTTTGGTGGTTATCTGTATTTGTATTGTATATTCGTTGTATTTTGTACTCTCCATCTACTATTATGTTGTTGACTTAGAGACTTGGTGAGAACGATATTGTATAAATTGTGGATTTGTTGTCTTTTATACAGTTTCCTTTCTATCGTCTTCTTTTTCTTCGCTACGGCGTCGTATATTTGTTGTGGTGGTTGTTTTCTACCTTTGGGCGTGGATTTGCTCCCGTTGGGGATGCTTTACATTATATTTATGTTGTACCCATTTTTGGGATTGGTTTTTATAAAGGAGGTGCTGCCGAAATTTTCAAGAAAGAAAATTGGACTTAAAGAATTTATATTTGAGATTTTTTTTAATGGTTTAAACAATGTTTCTTATCTTTTCTTGTCTTTTAATGGTTTAGATTTCTGGGTTTTGGCTTTCTTTTACTACGTTACGCCTGTAGACGTTGCGTAGTATTAGGGCCGTCACGTGCCAATTTCGGGTCGTGACAAAGTTGGTATCAGAGCCGGTCCCTCAAAAGTATGTTTGTGGTTCGAGGACGAATCATTTTTCTAAGTGGGGGGGGGGGAATGTAATACCCCAGGTGGAGTTGGGGCTGAATACCACCTACCTCGTGAAAAGTGTGATGTTATCCGATATCGAGGTGGGGATGTAACCGATACGGATACACACGGGGAACCACTATAGAACAATGGGGAGTATCGAATTCCATTCCGAAAGAGGGCACGATCTGAACTATAAATGGAAATGACACACTCCTATAACACAGAGACGCCTTTTGGATGAATCGAAACTCCGGAGTTTGAAGAACTCCGTAGTTAAGCGTGCTCGGGCCAGGGAAGTCCTGGGATGGGTGACCTCCTGGGAAGTGGCCCCTGGTCGGGTCCGGTTCACTCCGAAGGACAAAACCGTACGGTTTCGGCTAAAGCGGACAATACCATCTGTGTTTGGGGGTAGGGCGTGACAGAATGGTATCAAAGCAATGTAATACCCCAGGTGGAGTTGGGGCTGAATACCACCTACCCCGTGAGAAGTGTGATGTTATCCGATATCGAGGTGGGGATGTAACCGATACGGATACACACGGGGAACCACTATAGAATAATGGGGAGTATCGAATTCCATTCCGAAAGAGGGCACGATCTGAACTATAAATGGAAATGACACACTCCTATAACACAGAGGCGCCTTTTGGAGGAATCGGAACTCCGGAGTTTGAAGAACTCCGTAGTTAAGCATGCTCGGGCCAGGGAAGTCCTGGGATGGGTGACCTCCTGGGAAGTGGCCCCTGGTCGGGTCCGGTTCACTCCGAAGGACGAAACCGTGCGGTTTCGGCCAAAGCGGACAATACCATCTATGTTTGGGGGTGGGGCGTGAAAGTTGGTATCAGAGCGCTAGGTTTTTACCTTACGGAGTGTAGGATGACCTTTATATGATGGAGTAGGTAGCTTAAGCAGAGTAACGTAGTGTGTGTATATCTGCAGCATACTCACGATGCAGTACTCCGTCTAAAGTGACCTAAGTACAATTACTTGAAATTCCTTCCTTGATGATTCATATCCTTGTGATTCGATTTCCGTGTTCATATCGAATCCTATTCCTATTTATAGCCTTTGCCGACGACGACTATGGGGACTCAGTGAGGTGCAGCGAGGGCCGAGGTCAGTATTGACTCGGGGAAAGCAAGGACTGACCAGGATGGCACGCTCGTTGCACAGGTGCAGACGGATCCGCCTTCGACAGATAGTACGCTAGGCTTGTGGAAGAGATGCAGGACTTACGCTAGACGATGAGTTCTTTGGTGGAGACCATTCGAGCGCAGCGGCAGGAGGTTGTCACTCCTGTTACCCAGTTGTTCCTTGCGATCAGCACACAGGTTTCCGTCAGTTACATAGCACCAGTGGATGCAGCCCTAGTTGACGAGACACGTATTCCAGAGACATTGCGAGTTCCAGGACAGTGGAGGACCAGTACCGGTGTGCCAGTCCAGGGATAGAGGCCTAGTCATCAAGACAGATTTCGTGACCGTCGTGGGAGTGGCAGAGGCTTAGGACGAGGTCAGTCGTTCAGCTTTCATCCCTTGGAGGGCCAGCAGCCGTTGTATGGATGTTTTCGATGCGGGAGCCTTCATCACTTCATTAGGGACTGTTCCTTAGCACCGCGTCAGAGTCGTGTTCTAAGAGGTCGTGGGCGCGGAAGGTATGCTCTGAGGGGTCAGTCTGGCAGAGGAAGGGTTCTGACAGCTGCGGGTAGGAGGCAGACACAGGAGTTTGCTTCTACTCATCGGGACGCTCAGGCGTCCAATGCAGAGTTTTCAGGTATCCTTTATTCACATGTTCGTTTGATGTACTTGTTGGTTTTCACACTTTGTGCCGTGGTTGGGACGAGGATCGTGTTAGCTAGATCGGCCGTTTGTTGTGTTAACTTCTGTCAGCGATTCTTTTGTTGCGCGGCACGTATTTCAGTCGTATGCCAATCGGTTAGGAGATTCATCCGTCACTTGATCCTTCTAGAGAGGTTGGATTTGACGTTCTCCTGGGCATGGATTGGTTAGCTACGTGTTAGGCGTCTGTGGACTACCGTGAGGAAACAGTCAGAAATTGTTATCTCGGCGAGTCAGTTCTTGTTGTGCAGGTGGATAGTTGTGCCGCCTCTCACAACTTGAATTCAGCCTTTTTCGCTAGTCAGCTTTTGGAGGAGATGTCATGGATTCGTGGCGTTTATTCGAGATACCGGAGCCACAGTGGGATTGTTGGACCGGGTTCCTTTCGTACAAGAGTTTTCCGACGTTCCAGATAAGCTGGCGAAGCTTAGGGAGCTTAAGGATCTGCTGCAGAGTTGTTGTTAGGGAGGTTTGTGTGTCCGAGTGTTTCGCTTTTGGGAGCTCCTATTTTTTTTTGTTCGTCAAGGAGAAAGACGACAGAGTGCGGTTGTGGATTGATGGATCGTCAATTGAACCGGCTTACAGTGCGGATAGTTATCATTTACCTCGCATTGACGATTTCTTCGATCAGCTCCAGAGTGCGGGACTTTTTCTAAGTTGTTGGGATCTGGTCATCGTCGTTGCAGGTTCGGAGTGATGGCATTTCGAATACTGCTCTTGTGCGTGCTATGGCTTTGTGTGTTTTGGTGGTGTCTTTAGACTCGCTAATGCCCTAGCAGCATTCGTGGATATGATGCACAGAATTTCTTCAGGCCGTTCCTCGACCAATTTTGTTGTGTTATTGACGACATTTTGGTCTTTTCTAGTGTTTCTTGAGGATCAGGAGCAACACTTGAGGATTTGTTTTGCAGACATTGGTAGAGCCCCAGCTGTTTGCTAGGTTCTCGGAGTGTTCCTTCAGGCTTGTTTGTGCTGACTCCTAGGTCTTATAGTTACGGGAGACGGTTTCGTATGGTTCTGAGGGAGGTCGTGACCGTACAGCTTAGGCTCAGACTTGTGTGCAGGACGGAGGTCCGCTGAATTTGGGCTTAGCAGGTTTTTGCCGCCGTTTCCTGCAGTATTATTAGCGTATTGCTGCACCGTTGACTGGAATGACCGGAATGGAGGTTTCTTTCTTTTGGACTGAGGCATGTGTATGGAGTTTTCGGCAGTTAGAGATTTGGTTAGCAACTACATCAGTTCTTGCTTTTGGTTCGGGCGACTTTGTGATTTAACTGTAATGTTTCACGAGAGTGGCTTGATTTTGTGTGGTTGTGACACTGCCCGCCGACGCTCGTTCGTTAGAGATACTTGAGTATACTCGGCTGGGTAATGATTCGGAGTCTTTGATTGTGACAAGGGTTTGCTAAGTTAGGAATGCGTTTGTGTACCTGATTTTATCGGGTAGGGACGTGGAATCCTAGAGCAAGCACATCAGTCAATTCTCTATGTTCATTCAGGTTCCGCCAACATTGACGTGACTTGTGAGATAGTTACGGGTGGACAGGAATGTAAAGAGAAATTTCAGGTTTCGTTTCAAGGTGTTTGTCTTGTTGTGTGTTTGTGTTTGTTGTTTCCGGTAGTTGAGGATCGTCACTAGCCATTTTTAGGGTTCTCCTTCGATAGTTGTTATCAGGAGACACTCCAATTGGCAACCTTTAGGTTTAGTTAGGTCGTGTCGATCACCAATCTGTTTTCTGATTCTGCGTAGTAGGATTTTAGGACCTCAGCTAGTCTCTAGACTTCGGAGATGATCCAGTTGGTTCAGGTCAGGATGAGTAGCCCAGTGCAGACAGAGGTCTTATGTCGACCGTGTTGGTCGTAAACTTGAGTTCGCAGTGGGGAGATCATGTATTCCTACGGATTTTTTCGATGAATGACGTGTTGAGTTTTGGGAAGCTTATCCCAGAATTTTAGGTCCTTTTGAGATCCTTTAAGCGAGTTAGTTCGTTGCCTTAAATTTGGCACTTCCGCCCAGATTTTGATTATTCACCCCGTATTCTTTGTGTTGATTTTTGCAATTACCTTCATGACTTCCACATGATTCAGCATCAGACCATTTAGTTTTGACGCGATCTTTTCGTTCACCGGCAGCCATTGGTGTAAATGGTTCGGCAGGTGGGGAAACTTCGGTCAAGGGTCTTGCTATCTGTGGAGGGTTTTTCTTGGACGTAGCCGTTTTGTGAAGTGATCACTTGGGAGGTTGTGAGCGAGATTTGGGAGTTTTGTACTCATCTTCTTGAAGGTATGCGCAGATGAATTTTAATTCGTGGACCGAATTTCTTTAAGGGGGAAGATTGTAACGTTTCAGAAATCGTTTTGTGAATTTTTCCGTTTTAGGACAAAATTGTCGGTTTTTCCCGTTTTAACCTGATTTCGATCAAACGTCCGTATAAACTTACCGGCACCTAGTTTAGCTAAAATAAACCTTGTGCGCGAACTTTAGGGGTATTTGGGAGGTTTTGGTTCAGATAGAATTTTTCCCAAATAAAATATTATTTTAGCCGGTAAAATATGCGCGTAAATCGGGAAAATTTTTCTAAATGAAATTTTTTTGGAATCATCACTAAAATTATTTTAGAACCTTCTTTTTAAATATCTAGATATTTTTTGGTCAAAGGGAATTATTTTTAAAAAAGAAAAGAAAAGAAAATGAATAAAAGGTGGCATTTTTGCATTAAATGTGCATTAATTGTTTTCTTTTGCTAGAAAATTCCACACACTTCACCAAAAATCCCCCCATTCTCCCCTTGGCCGGCCCTTCCCTTCCCGTTGCTGCCCTCCATCATTTCCATCCATTTTCAACTCATTTTTCATCAAATAAATCATGAAAAATCCAATTTAATTCATACAAATTCAAATATAATCATTTTTACTTCATTTCCTTCACTAATCCTTCATGGATCTTCATTAAAGCTTGGTTTTTGATGCTAAGATGTTGGATTAAGTTTTATTTTGTGTTCTTGGGGAGGTATAACTCTTACCATAATCCTTTTATATTTGCTTTAATCTTATTCTAGCTAGTTTAGTTAGCTAGCTAATTATGTGTTTAGTTTAGTTTTTATATTATGATTAATTCATTTATTTTTGGTTTAAGAAATTCATGTTAGGGTTAAATTTTGTTTATGTGTTTACTGTTCTTTTGAAGTGTTAATTTGTGTTTTGGAGATGATTAATCTAGTAGAAAATGTTAATTTTTGTTAATGATCACTTTGTTTAATTATGCAATTAGCTTACTAGGTTTTTGCTAAAACATAATTAGCGAGTGTTAAAAATATAGGAATGGTTTAGGTAGCTTAGTTAAGCTATTTTAAGGTGTTTGTTATCGCTAGATATGCATTAGCTTGAAACTAGTGCGGAATTTTGCGATAGGTTGCTTCCTAGATTTCGGGATTTTTTTGTCGTGGGTTCGATTGGTCGTTACGAGATTATATCTATTGTATTCCTCGTAATTCTTGTGTTGTGTTGCGCGATCGGGACGATCGGGGTCCAGTCATGGTGTTTTGTAGTTTAGCGACCCCAATTAGGGTTTTTGGCCGGTATCGTGCGCGATAGATGCGCTAAGCGCGCAGTGTAATTTTCCGGGCGTTTTCATCGCGTTTCGTTGTGTTTTCGTCGATGCAAGATATTTGCTTATGTGTTGTGTTTGTGAAATTTTAGGTTCGCAAGCGGGGACTTCGGACGCTACGACAAGGGGAAAACAGGTGGTAGGCTTCACCTAGCTTGGAGCGTTGGTGAGTAGATTTAACATTTATAGGGGAATCGCCCGCATGGCGTTATGCGTCAGGGCTAGAGATTTTATTACTTGTCGCATATTCTACGTTATTGTTAGAATTGCGCCTTTACCCTATTACTTAGATGTAGTTGTGCCTGGACTAGTAGTAGTAGGACACTGCACATATTATTGACGACTCATGTTGCACGAGCACTGATTATATGCTACACACACCGTCAATAATTGCCATGTCACACACAAACCACTTATAAATGTTATATTGCTTGGTTAGGGACATTGTGACATTGATTCATACTGCTTATCATATATGGCATTTAGCATACCTGTATTCCTATATAGTATTGTACCATTAGTGATAGGTACATACACACTCTCTGTCATAGCTACAGGTATACCTTGCACATACTGTTCTTATACCCAGGGGGTATACTATATCATTGCTTATAGGTAGACACATTATCTTGCTATACCTTATTGATTTCACATATATCTGGTTTTAGCTACATGTTTACCTTCACTTGATGTTATTTAGAAGTGGATAAATAGGAACCGCATGATATTTGTATTAACTTGATGCAGTTAATTAGCGGTTTTTCCTTTATATGCTTGCATTTCAGATATGGCGCACATATTATATTCATGGATTTTCGCATTGTTATATAGATTTTTCATGATGTTTTCTGGATTTGGAGACCGTGGTAGTTCATGAAATTATGCATTATTTGAGAGACCCGGTTTCCTTGATATTGATGTTTTCGCAGCCACCATGAGATTTATGGGTTCTGATATATGCCCGATTCAAGGAGTGAGGAGGCACCGTATGTGGGTACATGGTGGGGCCCGGGGGTACCCCGAAGCAAGAACGATTTCGCGGGGTTAGGCGATGAGTCTTAGGGGAACCATACCATTCGGTGACAGGACCAATGACTCATCGGCTATCGAGTGGATATCGACGGGAGTCATGTGCGTATGGATACGTCGAGAGGCGAGGGTCAGAGCTAGGCACTCAAGCTCTCAAGATAGCGTATGATACGTATCCATCAGGGGGGCCAGTCATGGAGACAGCACCTGATGGATCAGCATTTCTGTGTCGATGCTTGGCACATTGGTTTCATGATATTTCCAATTACTCATTTGTATATATAACAGGGGATTGAGCCGCTGTTATATATACCCTTACACCAATATTAGGGGAATGGGACGCTAATATATGTGTATTGACCTCATCATATTTATTATGCCATTATATTTAGGATGTTAGAATTTTGCTGGAGATTTGATTCGGGATATAAGAGATTCATTTGAGATTGGATAATGGAGATATATGTGAGATATACTTGATATGGTACATACGAGATATGTGAGATCCACTTGCTGTTGTACATTCGAGATATGTGAGATATACTTGATATGGTACATACGAGATATGTGAGATCCACTTGATATTGTACATTCGATATATGTGATATATACTTGATGTTGTACATTCGATATATGTGATATATATTTGATGTTGTACATTCGATATATGTGAGATATACTTGATGTTGTACATTCGGGATAAACGAGATATACTTAATATTGTGAAATTGAGGAGAATGCGATACTTAGATGATATGAGAGCCAATTTGGGGGCTGATTTGAGAAATTGGGATTTGATTCGTCTTGATGGATTGTGATCCTACCACGATGTCAGGATTCCGTGGAAATGACATATTTCACTCCATACCTCACCTTTATCTATTTGTGCACTGTTTCATGTATTAGGAGTACCTGTTAGTGTACCTTTCATGAGTGTTGCACATTTACATTCTCATACCCCCATTGCATGATTATTGCATACTGTGTCATATCATTATTGCTTTATATATATTGGTTGTACTTGTTAGTGTACTTTCCATTATTCTACATTCATATGACCTGTTATTACTGTAAATTGCATATCTTAGATTCATGCTGTACGTATATTCCTGTGATTACCTGTATATGTTATTTACTATTCACGAGTTTGCAACTCACCCCCGTTGTACCACAGGTGTTACAGAGTGTTCCCCAGAGCAGTCGAGGCTGGCTATTCATCTATCATCTTTTGCTACAGATACCGCATCGGGTCACAGTGTGCTGTTTTGTTCAGGTGGGTTTTGGTGGTTATCTGTATTTATATTGTATATTCGTTGTATCTTGTACTCTCCATCTACGATTATATTGTTGACTTAGAGACTTGGTGAGGACGATATTGTATAAATTGTGGATTTGTTGTCTTTTATTCAGTTTCCTTTCTATTGTCTTCTTTTTCTTCGCTACGGCGTCGTATATTTGTTATGGTGGTTGTTTTCCACCTTTGGGCGTGGATTTGCTCCCGTTGGGGATGCTTTACATTATATTTATGTTGTACCCATTTTTGGGGTTGGTTTTTATAAAGGAGGTGCTGCCGAAATTTTCAAGAAAGAAAATTGGACTTAAAGAATTTATATTTGAGATTTTTTTTAATGGTTTAAACAATGTTTCTTATCTTTTCTTGTCTTTTAATGGTTTAGATTTCTGGGTTTTATCTTTCTTTTACTACGTTACGCCTGTAGACGTTGCGTAGTATTAGGGCCGTCACGTGCCAATTTCGGGTCGTGACAAAGTTGGTATCAGAGCCGGTCCCTCAAAAGTAGGTCTGTGGGGCGTGAAAGTTGGTATCAGAGCGCTAGGTTTTTACCTTACGGAGTGTAGGATGACCTTTATATGATAGAGTAAGTTGCTTAAGTAGAGTAACGTAGTGTGTGTATGTCTGCAGCATACTCACGATGCAGTACTCCGTCTAAAGTGACCTAAGTACAATTACTTGAAATTCCTTCCTTGATGATTCATATCCTTGTGATTCGATTTCCGTGTTCATATCGAATCCTATTCCTATTTATAGCCTTTGCCGACGACGACTATGGGGACTCAGTGAGGTGCAGCGAGGGCCAAGTTCAGTATTGACTCGGGGAAAGCGAGGACTGACCAGGATGGCACGCTCGTTGCACAGGTGCAGACGTATCCGCCTTCGACAGATAGCATCGCTAGGCTTGTGGCAGAGATACAGGACTTGCGCCAGACGATGAGTTCTTTGGTGGAGACCATTCGAGCGCAGCGACAGGAGGTTGTCACCCCTGTTACCCAGTTGTTCCTTGCGATCAGCACACAGCTTTCCGTCAGTTACATAGCACCAGTGGATGCAGCCCTAGTTGATGAGACACGTATTCCAGAGACATTGCGAGTTCCAGGACAGTGGAGGACCAGTACCGGTGTGCCAGTCCAGGGACAGAGGCCTAGTCATCGAGACAGATTTCGTGACCGTCGTGGGAGTGGCAGAGGCTTAGGACGAGGTCAGTCGTTCAGCTTTCATCCCTTGGAGGGCCAGCAGCCGTCGTATGGATGTTTTCGATGCGGGAGCCTTCATCACTTCATCAGGGACTGTTCCTTAGCACCGTGTCAGAGTCGTGTTCTAAGAGGTCGTGGGCGCGGAAGGTATGCTCTGAGGGGTCAGTCTGGCAGAGGAAGGGTTCTGACAGCTGCGGGTAGGAGGCAGACACAGGAGTTTGCTTCTACTCATCGGGACGCTCAGGCGTCCAATGCAGAGTTTTCAGGTATCCTTTATTCACATGTTCGTTTGATGTACTTGTTGGTTTTTACACTTTGTGCCGTGGTTGGGACGAGGATCGTGTTAGCTAGATCGGCCGTTTGTTGTGTTAACTTCTGTCAGCGATTCTTTTGTTGCGCGGCACGTATTTCTGTCGTATGCCAATCGGTTAGGAGATTCATCCGTCACTTGATCCTTCTAGAGAGGTTGGATTTGACGTTCTCCTGGGCATGGATTGGTTAGCTACGTGTTAGGCGTCTGTGGACTACCGTGAGGAAACAGTCAGAAATTGTTATCCCGGCGAGTCAGTTCTTGTTGTGCAGGTGGATAGTTGTGGCGCCTTTCACAGCTTGAATTCAGCTTTTTTCGCTAGTCAGCTTTTGGAGGAGATGTCATGGATTCGTGGCATTTATTCGAGATACCGGAGCCACAGTGGGATTGTTGGACCGGGTTCCTTTCGTACAAGAGTTTTCCGACGTTCCAGATAAGCTGGCGAAGCTTAGGGAGCTTAAGGATCTGCTGCAGAGTTGTTGTTAGGGAGGTTTGTGTGTCCGAGTGTTTCGCTTTTGGGAGCTCCTATTTTTTTTGTTCGTCAAGGAGAAAGACGACAGAGTGCGGTTGTGGATTGATGGATCGTCAATTGAACCGGCTTACAGTGCGGATAGGTATCATTTACCTCGCATTGACGATTTCTTCGATCAGCTCCAGAGTGCGGGACTTTTTCTAAGTTGTTGGGATCTGGTCATCGTCATTGCGGGTTCGGAGTGATGGCATTCCGAATACTGCTCTTGTGCGTGCTATGGCTTTGTGTGTTTTGGTAGTGTCTTTGGACTCGCTAATGCCCTAGCAGCATTCGTGGATATGATGCACCAGATTTCTTCAGGCCGTTCCTCGACCAGTTTTGCTGTGTTATTGACGACATTTTGGTCTTTTCTAGTGTTTCTTGAGGAACAGGAGCAACACTTGAGGATTTGTTTTGCAGACATTGGTAGAGTCCCAGCTGTTTGCTAGGTTCTCGGAGTGTTCCTTCAGGCTTGTTTATGCTGACTCCTAGATCTTATAGTTATGGAAGACGGTTTCGTATGGTTCCGAGGGAGGTCGTGACCGTACAATTTAGGCCCAGACTTGTTTGCAGGACGGAGGTCCGCTGAATTTGGGCTTAGCAGGTTTTTGCCGCCGTTTCGTGCAGTATTATTAGCGTATTGTTGCATCATTGACTGGAATGACCGGAATGGAGGTTTCTTTTCTTTGGACTGAGGCATGTGTATGGAGTTTTCGGCAATTAGAGATTTGGTTAGCAACTGCATCAGTTCTTGCTTTTGGTTCGGGTGACTTTGTGATTTAACTGTAATGTTTCACGAGAGTGGCTCGATTTTGTGTTGTTGTGACACTGCCCGCCGACGCTCGTTCGTTAGAGATACTTGAGTATACTCGGCTGGGTAATGATTCAGGGTCTTTGATTGTGACAAGGGTTTGCTAAGTTAGGAATGCGTTTGTGTACCTGATTTTATCGGGTAGGGACGTGGAATCCTAGAGCAAGCACATCAGTCAATTCTCTATGTTCATTCAGGTTCCGCCAACATTGACGTGACTTGTGAGATAGTTACGGGTGGACAGGAATGTAAAGAGAAATTTCAGGTTTCGTTTCAAGGTGTTTGTCTTGTTGTGTGTTTTTGTTAGTTGTTGTCGGTAGTTGGGGATCGTCACTAGCCATTGTTAGGGTTCTCCTTCGATAGTTGTTATCAAGAGACACTCCAATTGGCAACCTTTAGGTTTAGTTAGGTCGTGTCGATCACCAATCTGTTTTCTGACTCTGCGTAGTTGGATTTTGGGACCTCAGCTGGTCTCTAGACTTCGGAGATGATCCAGTTGGTTCAGGTCAGGATGAGTAGCCCAGTGCAGACAGAGGTCTTATGTCGACCGTGTTGGTCGTAAACTTGAGTTCGCAGTGGGGAGATCATGTATTCCTACGGATTTTTTTGATGAATGACGTTTTGAGTTTTGGGAAGCTTATCCCAGAATTTTAGGTCCTTTTGAGATCCTTTAAGCGAGTTAGTTCGTTGCCTTAAAATTGGCACTTCCGCCCAGATTTTGATTATTCACCCCGTATTCTTTGTGTTGATTTTTGCAATTACCTTCATGACTTCCCACATGATTCAGTATCAGACCATTTAGTTTTGACGCGATCTTTTCGTTCACCGGCAGCCATTGGTGTAAATGGTTCGGCAGGTGGGGAAACTTCGGTCAAGGGTCTTGCTATCTGTGGAGGGTTTTTCTTGGACGTAGCCGTTTTGTGAAGTGATCACTTGGGAGGTTGTGAGCGAGATTTGGGAGTTTTGTACTCATCTTCTTGAAGGTACGTGCAGATGAATTTTAATTCGGGGACCGAATTTCTTTAAGGGGGGAAGATTGTAACGTTTCAAAAATCGTTTTGCGAATTTTTCCGTTTTAGGGCAAAATTGTCGGTTTTTCCCGTTTTAACCCGATTTCGATCAAACGTCCGTATAAGCTTACCGGCACCTAGTTTAGCTAAAATAAACCTTGTGCACGAACTTTAGGGGTATTTGGGAGGTTTTGGTTCAGATAGAATTTTTCCCAAATAAAATATTATTTTAGCCGGTAAAATATGCGCGTAAATCGGGAAAATTTTTCTAAACGAAAATTTTTGGGAATCATCACTAAAATTGTTTTAGAACCTTCTTTTTAAATATCTAGATATTTTTTGGTCAAAGGGAATTATTTTTAAAAAAAGAAGAAAAGAAAATGAATAAAAGGTGGCATTTTTGCATTAAATGTGCATTAATTGTTTTCTTTTGCTAGAAAATTCCACACACTTCACCAAAAATCCCCCCATTCTCCCCTTGGCCGGCCCTTCCCTTCCCCTTGCTGCCCTCCATCATTTCCATCCATTTTCAACTCATTTTTCATCAAATAAATCATGAAAAATCCAATTTAATTCATAGAAATTCAAATATAATCATTTTTCCTTCATTTCCTTCACTAATCCTTCATGGATCTTCATTAAAGCTTGGTTTTTGATGCTAAGATGTTGGATTAAGTTTCATTTTGTGTTCTTGGGGAGGTATAATTCTTACCTTAATTCTTTTATATTTGCTTTAATCTTATTCTAGCTAGTTTAGTTAGCTGGCTAATTATGTGTTTAGTTTTTATATTATGATTAATTCATTTATTTTTGGTTTAAGAAATTCATGTTAGGGTTAAATTTTGTTTATGTGTTTAGTGTTCTTTTGAAGTGTTAATTTGTGTTTTGGAGATGATTAACCTAGTAGAAAATGTTAATTTTTGTTAATGATCACTTTGTTTAATTATGCAATTAACTTACTAGGTTTTTGCTAAAACATAATTAGCGAGTGTTAAAAATATAGGAATGGTTTATGTAGCTTAGTTAAGCTATTTTAAGGTGTTTGTTATCGCTAGTTATGCATTAGCTTGAAACTAGTGCGGAATTTTGCGATAGGTTGCTTACTAGATTTCGGGATTTTTCCGACGTGGGTTCGATTGGTCGTTACGAGATTATATCTATTGTATTCCTCGTAATTCTTGTGTTGTGTTGCGCGATCGGGACGATTGGGGTCCAGTCATGGTGTTTTGTAGTTTAGCGACCCCAATTAGGGTTTTTGGCCGTCTAGCTTCCTGGAACATAGGTTCCCTTACGGGTAGACTAATAGAATTAGTGGAGGTGATGATTAGGAGGAGAGTTGGTATTATGTGTTTGCAAGAAACTAAGTGGGTAGGTGAAAAGAGTAGAGTCATAAAGCCTTGGGGTTATAAGCTTTGGTATACGGGTAGAGATAAAAATCGTAATGGGATAGGTATAATCATAGATAGACGGTTGCTTGAGGATATAGTTGAGATTAGGAGAAAAGGTGATAGAATTTTACTGGTTAAGCTTATTCTAGGTGGAGAGATCTTTAATGTTATTAGTGCTTATGCACCACATGTAAGTCGATGTACAACACCCCAATACTTGTGGGGAGGCGGAATTTTCAAAAACGAACTTGTTTAGTGAACAAACATCGACTAACCGCTTAAATCGAAGCTAAACGATAACTAACCAAACACATAGTATTTCTAAACTACTATGATTAGGGATTATACCTAACGAACCAAGTCCTTCGTCTTTACGATCTCCTCGTCCTCCTCGGCCTTCTCTTTGTAGTAGACGATCCACCCGAGAGCAAAACTCCAAGCTTAGCCTCTAAACTTGAGGCAACTAACTTTCTTGGATTGCTAATCAAAGAAGATAGATGAGATAGAGTGAGGGTTATAGATTGTTTAGTCTAACTAATCCTTGTTCTCAACACATGAGAGGTGAGGATTAGGGTTTGAAGAGAGAGAGCTTGAGGAGAGAGAATGTGTGTATGATCATTGAATAAAGATTATGAGTTATCATAATAAATATGAAGCATTTACTTTTATCAAGAAAAGAAAATAAGTGATGAATAATCATGCTTCATAAATATCAAGTGGTGATTCATTATCATGAGTCATTAAGCATTTATGATGCATTAATGACAATGATGAATCACTCTCATGACTCACTAATCTCATTCAATGTATATGCCACCTAAAGCTCCTTAGTCACCATCTTCTAGAAGCTTCTCGCGTAATTACGAGAACGCCCCTCCGATCCGCAAAAAATACGGAAAAACTTTAGACTGTATAAATCCAATAACCGGATACCAGTAACTGGCTTAAACCAAAGCCGACTGGTAAAAACTGTCCAATACGACGTAAGTGTGTAAACACACATACGCGTCCGAACCCTTTGTCGTAAAAACCATACGACCTCTATATCGTTTCGCCTGTAGTAGGAAACTCTCTGTGTGGGACTCTAGAGACTCGACTACTACGCTGGCAGTGGGTTTAACCACAGACCGCAAGCGGCACTAGCTGTACGTAACGGTCCCCAGGTAGTTGTCGATAAGAAGGCCGATGAGGAAACCCATCCGAACTCCTACTGAGCCTGCTGTGACAATCTCCATACAGTCCGGTCCGTTCGTCTTAGACTATCGCATATCGGGCCTAGGGGGGCGGCAAGCGTCAGTCCCCTAAAAGCGGTATAAGTCGTGTCGGAGAGAAGCCCATTACACCCTGAGAAACTACTGGAACCTACCAGTAAATCTCGCTTGTCCTGGCCAGGGACTTTGCGTAATGGCTCTCTGACACAGCGCGATATCAACTCCCAATACCGGGAGAGACGAATCCTGTCTAACCGCCACTGCCTGCAAGTGCTCGGGACTGCACCCAATTGCTACCTGTTTGCACGACTCATTTGAGCCGTGGTAGGGTAGCAATCTAAGAACAGTGGGACACACTCGAGGCGAAGTAGCAGTGTCAAGTCTGCGGACTATGCTGTACTCATGTCACCTGGGAACTGCTCACTGACGACTGGTATAAAACCAACCAACAGTTCCCTGTGAGTCCTGTCCGGTGTACCCGTAACCTAACGAGCACCTGTATACTATCTCCAGTACGACGTACTGACGGCTGTGGGACAGACCATCTCCCCAACTGGGATGAGAAGCGTACACACTAGTCTACTCCGGAGTATCGATGCTCTGTCTCGATAATCCAACGACCAGGGACCTGAATAAGGATGTGCTTGTAGACTACCCAGCCCCCACTATTGTGACTGCCATCACAACGCTGGTAATCAAGCAAGATCCTAAGAGCTCTATCAATACGTATACTTACATATTAAGATAGAAAAACCAAGTAGCATACTACCATGTTTAGCAAGACTGTTATATACATATGAATATCCCAAGCTTCCATTAAGTACTATACAAACTAGTATGATACAATAATGGCCCCTAGGGCATATACACTAACAATCTCCCACTTGCACTAGGGCCATGTACTGGCATATCGAAGACCGATGATCTCGAGTAGCCTCTCGAACTAAATCTGAGGTAGGGCCTTCGTGAATGGATCAGCAATGTTCTCTTCAGAAGCAACTCTCCGAACCTCGATCTCCTGACGATCAATGATCTCCCTGATCAGGTGATACCGCCTTAAGATGTGTCTGGACTTCTGATGGGACCTTGGTTCCTTCGCTAAAGCTATAGCTCCGTTGTTGTCGCAATACAGAGGTATTGGATCAACTATGGTAGGAACCACCTGAAGTTCTGTTAGGAACTTCTTCATCCAGACTGCTTCTTTTGCGGCATCGCAAGTAGCTATATACTCCGCTTCCATCTTCGAGTCAGCAACGGTGTCCTGCTTGGAGCTTTTCCAGCACACTGCCCCTCCATTGAGGGTAAAGACATAACCCGACATGGACTTGGAATTGTCCTTATCACTCTGGAAGCCGGAATCAGCAAAGGCCTCCAACCTGAGGTCTTTTCTGCCGTAAACCAAGAACATCTCCTTAGTCCTTCTCAGGTACTTGAGAATGTTCTTTACTGCTATCCAGTGTTTCTCCCCTGGGTCTGACTGATACCGGCTTTCCACGCTCAGTGCGTAAGCTACATCTGGTCTGGTACACAACATCGCATACATTATAGAGCCTACCGCAGAAGCGTAGGGTATAATAGACATGCGTTCCCTTTCCAAATCAGTCTTGGGAGACATCTCTTTGGAGAGGGTGATTCCGTAACAAGTCGGTAGATTACCGTGCTTAGAATCTTCCATACTGAATCTTTTCAGTATAGTGTCGATATACCTGGACTGTGAAAGTCCCAACATCCTCTTGGATCTATCACGATAGATCCGGATCCCCAGAATGTAAGAGGCATCTGCAGGGTTCCTAGGCACACTAGTGAGGTCTCCCAAGCCATCAACCATGGCAATTTCAAAAATTATAGTGCCTACAAACCCTAAAGTACGGATCGTTTGCTAGATATCTAGGCGAACAAGAACTAGTTAATAATTAACTACTGAGAATACGGAAATACAACCTTTGTAGATCCGGTCCTCCACCTCCACGGCTCCGCAACGGGGTCGTCTCCGCTGTCCAAATCAAATCTGGGCTCTAAGATCGGCTTCGTCGGAGAATGGGCAAGCTAGGTCGTCGATGTCCATGCCGAAGATGATCTACGTCGAGGCATCGATGAATCAAGCTCCACCTTCACCAAACCCTAAAATCTTGTGAAGGAAACACACTCTACTACTTGGCAAGAGGTAGAGGATGAAGAAATAGGAAGTGGGTTAACTTTAGAATTGGATTTCTCACTCATATCCAACAATCACCATTGATGGACTTCAAGCTTCTTCACTTGAAGCATGAAGAAGAAGAAGAAAAATATTATGATAAGTTAATAGAAAATGAAAAGAAAATGAATTCTTATCATAATATTAACTAGAGTTAAGTGTAGAGAATGAATCATGGTTAGTAGGAATGGTTAGGGTTAAGGATGAGATAAGTATGGTTGACTTGAACAAAGCTTCATGAAGCTTCAACTAAAGAACAAAAGAAGCCACCATTCTTTTCTCATTTTCATTTATTCATTTATCAAAAATAAAAAGGATAAATAAATAGATAAATGAATAACAAATAGGAAACCCTAAACTATTTCATTAACCAAGGTTTAATCTTTACACTTGAACCCTAGCATGACATGTATCATCAAACATGATACAAGCAAGTGCACAAAAGTATATCGCATATACAATGCGCACATCCGAGTGAGAAAATCCGTCTAAAGTGAACCGATACTAGTTAATGCAAAGTAATATATCAAATATATAATTATACATTAAATCATTAAATCAACACTTGATTCAATGATCCGGTCATGCGCACATAACCGACTGGTATCTAATATATCGGCTTATCGAATCAACACTTGAATCGATAACTAGGTTATATCGCATACAACCATTCGATATATTTATCGCGAGAATAGAATACAGTATCGCATACAGTATTATTCTCGGTCCCGCACATATCTCATATGCGCTCCTATTTCGTTTCGCTTGAGCCAGGAAACCTCTGTATAGGACTCTAAAGACTCGTCAATACGCCGGCAGCAGATGATGATCATATCAAGCATCCACAAGCCGCAAGCGGTCTGCTAAACGTAACGGCCACCCGGGTATTGAGCGATCTGAAGATCGACGAGCAAGCCCGCTCACACTCCAGTGAATCCGACCAGTAACACTACCGTACAGTCCGGTCTGATCGTCTGATATGTCGCATATCTCGCCTAGGGGTGGTATACATCAGACCCCAATAGCTCAATAAGTCGTGTCGATATGAGGTCTATAACTGTTCGAGAAACTACTGGTAACACTTACCAGTAAATCTCAGCAACCCTGGCCAGGGATTTCCTGTTATAGCCAATCGAACACAGCGCAACATCAACCCCCATATACCGGGAGAGATGAATCCCCTCCTATCGCTCATTGCCTCCATGTGACTCGGGACTGTACCCAAAAACCACCGTTTTGCACGCCCTCTTGGACGTGGTAAGATGGAAATCAAAGCACAGTGGGAACCACACAAGACTCTATGACGATCTCGGGTCAACAGACTACTCTGTACCAGTGTCACCAGAGAACTGCCATCTGACGTGAGGTATAATACCATCTGGGAGTTCTCGGCGAGTCCGTCCAGTGTACCCAGTCTCTACTGAGCACCCGTATATCTCCTCTGATGTCAAACACCGATGGATATGGGATCATCCATCGCCCATCTGTATGGGTCGAGAAGGTATACGCTAGTCTACTCTGGTATATCGATGCCCCGTCTCGATACACCCACGACTAGGGACTTTGAAGGATGTACTTATAGACTACCATGTCCCCACTAGTATGATCCGCATCATAATCCAGGTAGTCAAGTACAGATCCTAAGGGCTTTACCAACATGTAACAGAGAGACAATCAGCATACACGTTAAGGTAAAGGGTAACCAGATAGCATACTATCATGTCGAGCAAGAAAGTCCTCCCTATATATGTCCCAGCATCCACTACAATATACATCCTATGTACAGTAATGGCCTCTAGGGCATACATATAACTAACAATCTCCCACTTGCACTAGGGCCATCTGTAGCAGTGGTTGCAGTATCTCATACTCAACCATCCCATGAAAGTCTCTCTCTGGGAACAGGCCTTTGTGAGTGGATCCGCTGTGTTGTCCTCTGAGTCTACTCTCCCAACCTCGATCATCCTGGAGATCAACCATCTCCATGATCAGGCGATGCTGCCTTAGAATAAGTCTGGATCACTGATGGGACCGGCGTTCCTTGGCATAAGCCACAACTCCATTGTCACACAATGGGAGGAACATAGTTCATCTCATGAACCATTATACATCCAAACAACCTCTTTGGTAGCATCTTAAGTAGCGATGTATCCTGCCTTTATCGTCTAGTATGTCACGGTATCTAGCTTGAAACTCTTCCAACATACCGTCCCTTTACTGAGGGTAAAGACAATGCCTGTGACTGACACTCAGTCGTCTTTATCACCCTGGAACCATTCCAGTGATTCTCCTCAGGATCGGTTGATACCGTCTCACTACAATTAGTGAGTATCCTAACATCCATTTAGATCTATCTCATAGATCCAAAATCCAGGATTTAGTAGGTATCACTTTAATCCTATGTGGAGAATCATTGTGATAAGCGGAGATTGATCGAGCGTAGCATAAGAAACTCTTTTCTTATCAAGAGTATGTCATCCACGTACTCTACGAGGATCACCACCATACTCCCTACTACCTTTTTGTTTATACAAGGTTCATCTACCATTTTGATGATGTCAAACTCTTTGACTACTTCATCAAAACAGACGTTCCAACTCCGCGATGCCTGCTTTATCTTATAAAGCATCTTGCACACGTTTCCGCTGCTCCCACTGTCTACGAAGCCCTCTGGCTGTGTACTTATAGACGCTCTCTTCTAAATCATCATTTAGAAAAGCAGTCAAGACACCCAACCACCAGATATCGCAGTCATGGTATGTAGCCGTGGCAAGTGGGATCTGGATGGACTTAAGCATAGATACTTGAAAAGGTTTCATCATTATCCACGCATGGTCGATGACGAAAACCTTTAACAATTCTAGCTTTGAAAGTCTCAACTTTTCCATCTACACCAAGTAATCTTCTCAAGATATACCTGCTCCTGATGGGAATTTAACCCTTCAGATATAGCAACCAAAGTCCATACTTTGTTGGTGTATAAGAATTCCATCTCAGATCGATAAACATCCAGCCATTCTTACAGAGTCTTACTCTCGATGGCCAGCTCGAAGCTAGTTGGGTCATCATCTCATGATGCAATCCTCGCTCCCACTGTCATAGAGAAACTGAAGTATCTCTCAGGTGGGTGAGGAACCCTACTAGATCGGCGGAGAGGCTGAGGTTCGTTGGAATCTACTGAATCCTTTGGTTCTATCAAATCATGTGCTGTAGTTTGTATAGCTGGAACACTTCCAGTTCTACATAACAGACCTTGCCTCGAGCTTGTCCGGATTTTGCTTTTAGACATAGGCCGGACAATCCTAAATCTTAACTAACTTAAGAGATGGGCTCTTCCCTTATCATATCACATATGAAGTGTTAGGCAACTGATTTGATTTGAACCTTATTCAATAGGTATGCAGCTTCTCAAGTGCATAACTCCCTAAAGGAAATAGGTAACTCAGTAGTACTCATCATAGAGCACACCATATCACATAGGGTGTGATTGCTCCGCCCCGATATACCATCGTGCTATGGTGTATTCGGAGGAGTAATGCTGAGAGAGAATCTCATTCTCCTTTAGAATAATCCAGGAATTCCGTGCTCAAGTATTCTCCTCCTTGATCACATCAAAGGACATAATACTTATACCCGTATTTTGGTTCTCTACTTCTAACTTATATTCTGTGAATATCTCAAAAGGTTCGGACTTGTGTTTCAACAGGAACATAGGTCTGAAACTCGAAAGATCATCAGAGAACGTAATGAAGTACAAAGAACCGGTGTTGGCATGTGTAGACCGGGGACCTTTCATACATCAACATGTATCATATCCCAAGAGTTTACTAACTCTTTCTCTGTTTCCAGTAAACGGAGCTGTGGTCATCTTATCTTTGTGACATGACTGGCGAATTTCACAAGATGCAAATTCAAACTGATTTAAATATGCATCTTAATGTAACTCTAGCTAGTCGGGTCACATTGATCTGACCTAGTCTACAATGCCTCAAGAAGAATTCGTTCATTTCTGAACTCTTCCTCTTGTGTGTGTTCTGTATACCAAGAACTGTAGTTTGATTTAGAACATCAATGCTTTTAGATAACGTGCCTGATCCGATCAACTTTTGATATAGGAAATGTTCAAAACATTATCCAACAATACAAAATTATATCGTTTCTTTACTAATAAAGAGACAGATATGATTTTGTATATCAGGTTCGGTATCTAATATCATTCGTTCAGAATCAATGTATTGTAATACAGGGTGACAGTGACCAACAGACTTGGCTGCAACACTTGCCCCGTTTTCTGTCTCATGAAACTTATCACCCGTTCTCAGTTTTTCTAGCTTTCTGTAGCCCTATGTAACAGATTACATATCTGGGATCCTGATCTGGTATCACATACTCAGGACGTAAAGAATACTGAGAAACAGTTCTGTATAATGAACACACCCGAAGATGATGCATCAACATGCACTCTCTTCGTTTGGGCGGCATAGAAAATCTGGTATTCCCCAATTTCCTGCTCTGTCTTATAACAATTATAAGTTGGAGCGGGACCAACGTTCCCCAGCTCAGTATAACAAGCGGGTTCGGTCAATAATCCGTATTATTATCTTGATTAAGGCGTGATATGGTCGCTACCAGGAGAGAGAGAGAAGAAAACACTCAGCGTGCGCTCTGTCAAGAATAGATTGGTTATTATTTTATCTAATCAGGATGGCTCCCACTGCTTTTTATCAAATCTTCCTTCAAACCCTAAAAGGAAAGACTAGCCGGGATTAATTACACACTACAAGTTCGCCAATCTTTCAGCCAGGCCAGTGTCGGTACTTTGAGGGAGGTCCCCCGTGCTTTCGCACGAACCTAATTAATGTAAACCTCGTTTTCCCAGAGGCGTAACCCCGTTGACACCTTTCTAGACACCTACTTGATCGGCTAATTGTAATGTATAAAACTCTCCCAGGAGTAACACTTACTCGCAGCGGGTATCGGGATCCAACTATCTCATAGAAGGTATGCAATCTCATTGCAAATTTCAACACTTGAAATTCCCGATAATATTTTACCCCTAGCAGCTTTATGACCTTAACATAGTCAACAAATCATAAGTGCTAGTCAAGTTCAACCCGTCATTTCCCGATTGAATTAAACCCACCCGCACGACCCTTAACATAGTCAACAAAGTCGCACGACTACCCTAATCCAATCGCATCATATGCTAATACAGATAACCAATAGTTAGCTACCGCACACTACGCCTTAACATAGTCAACAAACGTAGCACGAATACTAACTAGTACTTATCTGAAATGACGGAGGGCTACGACAGGTTTTTCTGAAAACCTATTGCGTAATGAACTTGATATCGTTGTAGGATCGAATGAATTTTGAAATGGAGTGCTTTTGAGGCTTTTCTAGTTTTGCTAAAGGAGTCACTCCCGGTGAAGGGATCGTCGGTCCTTTCCTCGTCGAATGAGGTGCGGGATATATCATATATATCACTGTGCAAAGCAAAACACTTAAAAGCAATCAAAAGACAAACCGAGTGTGTAGCATCTGCCAGTTATTGCTAAAGGAGTCACTCCCGGTGAAGGGATCTCGGTCCTTTCCTCATCGAATAAGGTGCAGGATATATCGCATATACCGCTGTGCAAAGCAAGAACTGTAGCTACCTGTTTTATTTTGAAATTCGATTCTACAACATCTTAGGTTTCTTTTATTTCATTAATCACATTAATGAAGTCCCATCATTTATTTACCTAAACATCACAGATAGATATGACGTACACTTATGCCATCCGCATTCGCCTCGATGTCCCCTCGTGCACCGTTAGGTTAGGTAACTAACGGCAGAGCAGGGCAGGGCTAGCGCGGGTGTAAAACATAAGTAACATCTATATAATATATCATATATACTATATACTATATCCATCACAGAAACATCACATGATCTCATCACAGATATCGCAGCAGAAGAATCATATGAAATATTGGATATACTAGGACGTCCGTGTTTTCAATACGAGCCAGTATAAAACACGGATTCCACGGTCGTGATGAATAGCCAAACCCACACCCCTAGACCCCTACGAGAGCGGCAAGCAACCCTACCAATTCTGGAGTTAGGAGACCCGGACTCGACTCCTCGAGTTGGTCTCCCACTGGACTCCAGAACCCGGTTACTTGTGCCCTCCTCCTTGGGTCTATCCTAGTGCGGAAAAGTAAATAATATACAATAGGTGACAACTCCCGCAACCTGGAAGCGCCCCAATAAAAGAATATTACATACAAGTTTTTACATGAATGAAAATGAAAAACACTCATCTCACATAAAAAACCCCCGGCTATTCAAACACGACGATCCAATATAACATATCCAGCAACACATAACATCACATGTCATCAACGTAAGTAAATATGTCCATCCCAATTGTCGTTGACATATAGCAACGAAACCGGCGATATCACATATTACACTTACGGTCACAGAAAAGAAAGTGTAAAACTACAACAGTTGGAATCCGCAATCACCTCAGACATCGCATGCCTGACCAAATGAATTACTTAGACATCGCATGCCTAACAATTATAAACCCCGCATTTTAGTCTCATTATCGAAAACTCTTTTCAATATCAAGTCGGGTAATTTAACAAGATTCCCGACATCCTGATCGAATGCTCGTCGCAAACTTCAGTAGACGGCCGCACCCCCGTTACCGTCGACGAAGTGCACCAAGGCGGAACACCGCTACCGCGAGCACCCGAACGGATGCTTTCGGCGACGGGGTTCTCCTACAGTCACTTGGTCGGGGCTATGGAGTGAGGCTGTCTATTAAGTTTACCCGGCGAGTATCCGCGTACGCTACGTGATTGCAACGGACTTTTGATCACATCAAAATTCCGTGGCAACCGATCAAGTGAGACTAAACTGCTATGTTTATAACATTCATTTAGTTATCATATAACTCATTGTGAATTCCAATTATTGTATCCCATTCCAGATAAACAGAAAATGTTAAACTTTTCGATCGAACAATCGAACACCCAAGTTTTCCCGAAACAGATCAACACATGAAACAAGTCTAACAACATTCCGTTCGTGCCTCAGTACCAACGATCCAGCCGTAGAATGGTCAAGCCAACGCCTCACATGTGGCACGCCGTACTACCCCAAACCCGAAGGTTCAAAGGGCAGTTCAAGACGGTCACATAATCGAGTTAAGGTTTGTGTCTTCTAGAGGGACCATCGCGTTACTTGCACTACTTAGAACGTCGTCAAACTGTGGAAAAATCCAACACTTGGAAATTTCCCGACAGGGGAAAAGTTGGGTATTGTATCCGGTCGAACTTTTTAACATATTCTAAAAATTATCCGGAAAGCCACACAGACAAAATTTGATACCCCGATCGAAATACCGAATCCCCAAATCAACACAGAAAAATTCAACTCTGGAAAAAAATATTAAAAATATCCAGGAATACCAGCACAGTACCATAGGAATTACTGTAGAATACAAGTGGCACAAGACGACAAAATGGCCGCGCTTACGCCGCACAAGCCAAGCTCGTGCCGCGGAAGCGCGGCGCACTGTAGGAATTGTGTGCACGAATTTTACAGTATTTCTTAGAATTGCCTGCTGATGTTTCTGAATATTTTTAATGTTGAAAAATACCAGATTATAAAAATTGTACAGAGAGCAATATTGGTTCGGGGTTTCGGGTTCGTTCGGACTTCAATTTCCGTCTGGACTTCACCTAAGGCTCTAGCTAGGCTCTGATACCACTGCAGGGTTCCTAGGCACACTAGTGAGGTCTCCCAAGCCATCAACCATGGCAATTTCAAAAATTATAGTGCCTACAAACCCTAAAGTACGGATCGTTTGCTAGATATCTAGGCGAACAAGAACTAGTTAACAATTAACTACTGAGAATACGGAAATACAACCTTTGTAGATCCGGTCCTCCACCTCCACGGCTCCGCAACGGGGTCGTCTCCGCTGTCCAAATCAAATCTGGGCTCTAAGATCGGCTTCGTCGGAGAATGGGCAAGCTAGGTCGTCGATGTCCATGCCGAAGATGATCTACGTCGAGGCATCGATGAATCAAGCTCCACCTTCACCAAACCCTAAAATCTTGTGAAGGAAACACACTCTACTACTTGGCAAGAGGTAGAGGATGAAGAAATAGGAAGTGGGTTAACTTTAGAATTGGATTTCTCACTCATATCCAACAATCACCATTGATGGACTTCAAGCTTCTTCACTTGAAGCATGAAGAAGAAGAAGAAAAATATTATGATAAGTTAATAGAAAATGAAAAGAAAATGAATTCTTATCATAATATTAACTAGAGTTAAGTGTAGAGAATGAATCATGGTTAGTGGGAATGGTTAGGGTTAAGGATGAGATAAGTATGGTTGACTTGAACAAAGCTTCATGAAGCTTCAACTAAAGAACAAAAGAAGCCACCATTCTTTTCTCATTTTCATTTATTCATTTATCAAAAATAAAAAGGATAAATAAATAGATAAATGAATAACAAATAGGAAACCCTAAACTATTTCATTAACCAAGGTTTAATCTTTACACTTGAACCCTAGCATGACATGTATCATCAAACATGATACAAGCAAGTGCACAAAAGTATATCGCATATACAATGCGCACATCCGAGTGAGAAAATCCGTCTAAAGTGAACCGATACTAGTTAATGCAAAGTAATATATCAAATATATAATTATACATTAAATCATTAAATCAACACTTGATTCAATGATCCGGTCATGCGCACATAACCGACTGGTATCTAATATATCGGCTTATCGAATCAACACTTGAATCGATAACTAGGTTATATCGCATACAACCATTCGATATATTTATCGCGAGAATAGAATACAGTATCGCATACAGTATTATTCTCGGTCCCGCACATATCTCATATGCGCTCCTATTTCGTTTCGCTTGAGCCAGGAAACCTCTGTGTAGGACTCTAAAGACTCGTCAATACGCCGGCAGCAGATGATGATCATATCAAGCATCCACAAGCCGCAAGCGGTCTGCTAAACGTAACGGCCACCCGGGTATTGAGCGATCTGAAGATCGACGAGCAAGCCCGCTCACACTCCAGTGAATCCGACCAGTAACACTACCGTACAGTCCGGTCTGATCGTCTGATATGTCGCATATCTCGCCTAGGGGTGGTATACATCAGACCCCAATAGCTCAATAAGTCGTGTCGATATGAGGTCTATAACTGTTCGAGAAACTACTGGTAACACTTACCAGTAAATCTCAGCAACCCTGGCCAGGGATTTCCTGTTATAGCCAATCGAACACAGCGCAACATCAACCCCCATATACCGGGAGAGATGAATCCCCTCCTATCGCTCATTGCCTCCATGTGACTCGGGACTGTACCCAAAAACCACCGTTTTGCACGCCCTCTTGGACGTGGTAAGATGGAAATCAAAGCACAGTGGGAACCACACAAGACTCTATGACGATCTCGGGTCAACAGACTACTCTGTACCAGTGTCACCAGAGAACTGCCATCTGACGTGAGGTATAATACCATCTGGGAGTTCTCGGCGAGTCCGTCCAGTGTACCCAGTCTCTACTGAGCACCCGTATATCTCCTCTGATGTCAAACACCGATGGATATGGGATCATCCATCGCCCATCTGTATGGGTCGAGAAGGTATACGCTAGTCTACTCTGGTATATCGATGCCCCGTCTCGATACACCCACGACTAGGGACTTTGAAGGATGTACTTATAGACTACCATGTCCCCACTAGTATGATCCGCATCATAGTCCAGGTAGTCAAGTACAGATCCTAAGGGCTTTACCAACATGTAACAGAGAGACAATCAGCATACACGTTAAGGTAAAGGGTAACCAGATAGCATACTATCATGTCGAGCAAGAAAGTCCTCCCTATATATGTCCCAGCATCCACTACAATATACATCCTATGTACAGTAATGGCCTCTAGGGCATACATATAACTAACAGCATCACCCAGGTCTTTCATTGAGAAACTGTGTGACAAGAATCCTTTGACAGATTGTAGCATAGGAATGTCATTTCCTATCAATAGAATGTCATCCACGTACAAGACGAGGAATACAACACTTCTGGCTACAACTTTACTATATATGCACGGTTCATCTGGATTTTTGATAAAGTCATATTCTTTGACTGTCTCATCAAAACAGATGTTCCAACTCCGCGATGCCTGTTTTAGTCCATAAATGGACTTAAGCAGCTTGCATACTTTCCCGCTGCTCCCATTCTGATTGAAACCCTCTGGCTGATCCATATAGACGCACTCTTCTAAATTTCCATTCAGAAAAGCCGTCTTTACGTCCATCTGCCAGATTTCATAATCATGGAAGGTAGAAATAGCAAGAAGGACCCGAATGGATTTGAGCATAGCCAATGGAGAAAAAGTTTCGTCATAGTCCAAACCAGGTCTTTGACGAAAACCCTTTGCAACAAGTCTAGCCTTATAGGTTTCCACCTGTCCATCAACACCAATCTTTTTCTTGAAGATCCATTTGCATCCTATGGGTTTTATCCCATCTGGAGCAAAGTCCAAAGTCCATACTTTGTTGGTGTACATGGACTCCATTTCGGTCCGCATTGCATCTAGCCATCGTACCGAGTCGCCGCTCTGGATGGCCTGCTGGAAGTCAGTAGGTTCATCATCATCTATGATGCAATCCTCTCTATCCCCATCTATGAGAAAACCGTAGTATCTCTCAGGCGGATGAGACGGCCTACTACTCCTGCGGAGGGATGCGGGAATATCTTGTTCTTCTTGAACTGCCGGTTTTACCAAACTTTCAGCAGCAGTTTGTGGTTCTGGAATTTCTTCCAGTTCTATTTCGCTCCCACTTATTTCCTTTTCTAAAAACTGATGTTCTAGAAAATGGGCATTACGAGAAACAAAGACCTTTTGTTCCTCTGCGTAATAGAAATAATATCCCTTGGAGTTCTTTGGATATCCCACAAACATACATTTTACTGATCGTGCCTCGAGCTTGTCCACATGCTGCTTTTTAACAAAAGCTGGACATCCCCAAATCTTCATATGCTGAAGATGGGGTTTCTTCCCAGTCCACATCTGATATGGAGTGGTAGGCACAGTCTTGGTAGGAGCCCTGTTCAGAAGATATGCCGCTGATTCTAGCGCATAACCCCAAAAAGATCGCGGTAACTCAGCATTACTCATCATGGATCGTACCATATCCAATAGGGTTCGATTCCGTCTCTCCGATACACCGTTATGCTGTGGAGTGTATGGAGGAGTAAGCTGAGAGAGAATTCCTTTCTCTTTTAGGTAACCTAGGAACTCGGCACTCAAGTATTCACCACCTCGATCAGATCTAAGTGTCTTGATACTTTTGCCGGTTTGGTTTTCTACTTCATTCTTATACTCTTGGAATTTCTCAAAAACCTCGGATTTATGTTTCATCAGATAAATGAATCCGTACCTTGAGTAATCATCCGTGAAAGTAATGAAATAGGAAAAACCACCTCTTGCATGTGTAGACATTGGACCATATACATCGCTGTGTATGAGTCCCAAGAGCTCGCTCGCTCTTACTCCTTGTCCAGTAAATGGAGTCTTTGTCATCTTTCCTTTGAGACAAGATTGACAAGTGTCATAAGTTTGATATTCGAACGAGTCCAAATATCCTTCTCTATGCAACTTAGTCAACCTTCTCTCATTGATGTGACCCAGTCTACAATGCCATAAGAAAGCTTTATTTAAATCTGGAGACTTTCTTTTTAGTGTGTTCTGGACATTGAAAATTTGGAGTTGGTTTAAAACATATATACCGTTATTTAATGTACCGGACCCAATCAAACCATGATTAAGGTGGATGTTAACAACATCTCTTACAAACGTGAAATCATAACCTTTATTTGATAACAAGGAAACTGATATGATATTACACGTTAAGCTTGGTACAAAATAACGGTTATGTAAAACCAAAATATGTCCACTCGTCAATCCTAGGTGATAATCCCCGACGGACGCAGCTCCCACGCTAGCTCCGTTAGCAACCTTTAGGGTCATATCACCTTCCTTCAGCACTCTACGGTTTCTCAGTACCTGCAATGAATTGCAAATATGAGATCCTGATCCGGTATCCAATACCCAGGAAGTAGAGTTGATCGACAGACAATTCTCAATTACAAACACACCTGAAGTCGAAGCCACAGCTTACTTCGGTTCCTAGTTCTTGGCGTTCCACGCCCTGCAATCTTTCTTCCAGTGCCCTTTCCCGTGACAATGGAAGCACTCATCCTGGCCCACTACCGGTACCGCAAACTTTTTCTTTCCCTTCCCTCCCACCTTACTAACACCTCCTCTAGGTCTGGGGACGGCCTTCTTCTTCCTTCCTTTGGCCCTAGCCTTGGACCCGGAAGAAGATGCACCGCCAACAAACATAGCGGGTGTTTCCCTTGCTTTCTGCAAGGTGCCCTCTGCACTCCTTAACATGTTCAGGAGTTCCGGAAGTTCAACTTCTTTTCTTTGAATATTGAAGTTCAGGATAAACTGGGCGTAGGTGGAAGGAAGGGACTGGAGAATAAGGTCTGTATAGAGCTCATTATCCAAAGTCATCCCAAGGTCTGCGAGCTCTTCTATATAGCCGATTATCTTTAGGACATGTTCTCCTACTGATGACCCGACAGCCAACCTCGCTCGAAACAAGTTCTTTGAGGTCTCGTATCTTGCTATACGAGATTGCTCTCCATAAAGTTCCTTTGTATGGAGAAATATGGCGTCAAGTTCCATATCCTCGTGCCTCCTCTGATGTTCATTGTTCATTGAGGCAAGCACGATGCACTTGGCTTTCGCGCAATCTAAATCCCAGGTTTTGCGGATTTCCTTATCCGCATTGCTGGATTTGGGACCAGGGATAGCAGGTACCGTAGCGGTGAGGACGTACCCCAATTTGTCATAGGTCAAAGCCATTTTGACATTCCGCAGCCAATCTTTATAGTTTAGCCCTGTCAGTATATTTTTCTCTAAAAGTAACTTAAGTCCAGTCATTTTCAGGGTCGCTGCAATTAGGAGAGAGAGAAGAAAACTCTTTAGCATGATACTCTTGCAAGTTTAGAGTGGTTTTTAGTTTATCTAAACTGGATGGCTCCCACTGTTTCTCGAATCCTTCCTCAAACCATAAAAGAAGAATTAGCCAGGACTATTTTCACCGTACAATACTTGCTTAACCGTTCAGCCAGGCTAGTGTCGATACTTCGAGGGAGGTTTTCCAACGCTTTCGCGAAGTTCCTTAATTAAATAACCTCTTTTCTCTGGGGGCGTAACCCCGCTGACACCTTTCTGGACACCTACTTGGTTTATAACATTGATCGTTAAGTGACAAATATCCTGATAAGTAGCATATACTCACAGTAGGATCGGGATCCAAATATCATCGTATGATAATATTGAAGGAATCCTACCAACATTCATCAAACTCAAAATGGTATGCATCTCTTTGCAAATTTCAGTTTCTTTAGAAATTCCCGATATAAGTTTTTGCCCCATGCTCTTATGACCTTGGCTTTGGTCAAAATGTCATAAGTCACATGTCAAGTTCTACCCGTCATTATCTTGTCAATTTGAACCCATCCGTATATACCCCTGACTTTGGTCAAATGATAATACGACTGTCCCAAACCAACTCATCTATCTTATGCAACAAATGAAAACCCAGCAGCTACCAAACACTATGCCTTGACTTTGGCCAAAATGCATAGCTTGAATACTACTGAATACCCAAATGAAATGACGGAGGGCTACGAATGGTTTTGGCGAAACCGTGAACGTAGTGAACTTGATATAACCGAAGGAACCTGATAGCTTTTTAAAAGGAGTGGTTAAAGCTCCGCATTTTAAAAAATATCTGTTTTTAAAATTAACCGAGTGGTTTCTTTTAAATTGTTCCAACGATTAAAACTTTGGTTTATTTTCTTTGCATTATAGATAATGCGTCCCATCATTAACCTATCATTGCAGAGAACAACGAAAATATGACGTCCTCTTATGCCATCCGCATTCGCCACTGGGTCCCGTCATTACCCGTTAGGTTACTTAACTAACGACAGAGCGGGGACTGGGCTAGCGCGGGTATAAAACATAAGTGACGTCTAAATAGCTATCATATATATAGATATTTTACATTCGTCTGACGCAATGATATTCATTCCAGATCACAGATGAACTTAATTGGATTTGCAAGCAATCCGTGTTTCTTTTGAGCCTGCAAGAAAAGACGGATTACACAGTTGTGATGAATAGCCATTACCCCACCCAAGACCCCTACGGGTACGGCAAACTACCCGCCCGGCAGTTTGTGTACCCCACCTTGGATCTGTCTTAGGAGCAGAAACAGTAAAATGAAATAATACAACGGTGGCTACAACCGCAACCTGGATGTGCCCCGCAAAAATAATATTACAACAAATTACATTTACAACAAATGAATTAAATAATAACCCATTGCAAAACCCCGGCTATACACCACAACAGTCCAATACAGTTCATATGCACAAACAGATAAAACCATTACAGAAATGTGCAACCCCCTGCCAACCGACATACTAGCAGTTAGGGGAGGTTTACGAACACATTAAACAATCACAGATATAATCCAATATGCAAATACTGTACAATTTCGATCGATTAAACACTTTTAATATTGCTCCAATACTTCTCTGTAAAACTGAAACCTGAGCAAATATTAAAAAATTCCAGAAAATACCAAATATCACAGGGGACCCACACAAGAAATTTGGGTTCATGACTCGGCAACTCGGCGGCGGAACCGCGGCGGATCGGTGGGATCCGCCGCGCTTCCGCGGCGCTTTAGCCGAGTCATGGGCCCAATTTTCTTGAGTGTTCTCCTGGATGCTTTTCAAGCTTTCTGAACATCCCTGAAAAATTTTTAGACTTCATTTAAATTTCGACAGAAACTTGACATATCGGTGTTTTCCGGTTTCGTTTTTTCCGTTCGAAATTCATACAAATTTGCAATTAAGTTATTTATTGTTTAGCAAGGCTCTGATACCACTGTAAGTCGATGTACAACACCCCAATACTTGTGGGGAGGCAGAATTTTCAAAAACGAACTTGTTTAGTGAACAAACATCGACTAACCGCTTAAATCGAAGCTAAACGATAACTAACCAAACACATAGTATTTCTAAACTACTATGATTATGGATTATACCTAACGAACCAAGTCCTTCGTCTTTACGATCTCCTCGTCCTCCTCGGCCTTCTCTTTGTAGTAGACGATCCACCCGAGAGCAAAACTCCAAGCTTAGCCTCTAAACTTGAGGCAACTAACCTTCTTGGATTGCTAATCAAAGAAGATAGATGAGATAGAGTGAGGGTTATGGATTGTTTAGTCTAACTAATCCTTGTTCTCAACATATAAGAGGTGAGGATTAGGGTTTGAAGAAAGAGAGCTTGAGGAGAGAGAATGTGTGTATGATCATTGAATAAAGATTATGAGTTATCATAATAAATATGAAGCATTTACTTTTATCAAGAAAAGAAAATAAGTGATGAATAATCATGCTTCATAAATATCAAGTGGTGATTCATTATCATGAGTCATTAAGCATTTATGATGCATTAATGACAATGATGAATCACTCTCATGACTCACTAATCTCATTCAATGTATATGCCACCTAAACCTCCTTAGTCACCATCTTCTAGAAGCTTCTCGCGTAATTACGAGAACGCCCCTCCGATCCGCAAAAAATACGGAAAAACTTTAGACTGTATAAATCCAATAACCGGATACCAGTAACTGGCTTAAACCAAAGCCGACTGGTAAAAACTGTCCAATACGACGTAAGTGTGTAAACACACATACGCGTCCGAACCCTTTGTCGTAAAAACCATACGACCTCTATATCATTTCGCCTGGAGTAGGAAACTCTCTGTGTGGGACTCTAGAGACTCGACTACTACGCTGGCAGTGGGTTTAACCACAGACCGCAAGCGGCACTAGCTGTACGTAACGGTCCCCAGGTAGTTGTCGATAAGAAGGCCGATGAGGAAACCCATCCGAACTCCTACTGAGCCTGCTGTGACAATCTCCATACAGTCCGGTCCGTTCGTCTTAGACTATCGCATATCGGGCCTAGGGGGCGGCAAGCGTCAGTCCCCTAAAAGCGGTATAAGTCGTGTCGGAGGGAAGCCCATTACACCCTGAGAAACTACTGGAACCTACCAGCAAATCTCGCTTGCCCTGGCCAGGGACTTTGCGTAATGGCTCTCTGACACAGCGCGATATCAACTCCCAATACCGGGAGAGACGAATCCTGTCTAACCGCCACTGCCTCCAAGTGCTCGGGACTGCACCCAACTGCTACCTGTTTGCATGACTCATTTGAGCCGTGGTAGGGTAGCAATCTAAGAACAGTGGGACACACTCGAAGCGAAGTAGCAGTGTCAAGTCTGCGGACTATGCTGTACTCATGTCACCTGGGAACTGCTCACTGACGACTGGTATAAAACCAACCAACAGTTCCCTGTGAGTCCTGTCCGGTGTACCCGTAACCTAACGAGCACCTGTATACTATCTCCAGTACGACGTACTGACGGCTGTGGGATAGACCTCTCCCCAACTGGGATGAGAAGCGTACACACTAGTCTACTCCGGAGTATCGATGCTCTGTCTCGATAATCCAACGACCAGGGACCTGAATAAGGATGTGCTTGTAGACTACCCAGCCCCCACTAGTGTGACTGCCATCACAACGCTGGTAATCAAGCAAGATCCTAAGAGCTCTATCAATACGTATACTCACATATTAAGATAGAAAAACCAAGTAGCATACTACCATGTTAAGCAAGACTGTTATATACATGTGAATATCCCAAGCTTCCATTAAGTAATATACAAACTAGTATGATACAATAATGGCTCCTAGGGCATATACACTAACACCACAGATAGGTCTTGATGACGCTAGTAAGCGTCTATTCTGGGAGGATTTAGACGAGGTGGTGCAAAGTATACCTAGTGGAGAGAAGTTATTTATTGGTGGTGATCTTAATGGACATGTAGGTACTAGTCGTAGTGGGTTTGATACTATCCATGGAGGTTTTGGTTTCGGACAAAGGAATGAAGTAGGTGACTCGATTCTAGATTTTGCTTTATCTTATGACTTGATCTTAGCAAACACCTGGTTTAGGAAAAGAGAGTCCCACCTTATCACTTTTAGGAGCGGATCAAATGCTAGTCAAATAGACTTTTTTCTGACGAGAAGAATAGATAGAGGTTGTTGTATCGACTGTAAGGTAGTGCCAGGTGAGAGTGTAACTACTCAACATAGACTTTTAGTTCTAGATTTTCGATTTAGAAGAGAACCTAGGAAGATTAGACGTAAGGTAGAGCCTAAAATTAAATGGTGGCGATTGAAAGAAGGTAATCAAAAGGCTTTTATAGATCGTGTAGTACAAGAAGCGGATTGGCAGTCGGAAGATGATCAAGACAAAACATGGAACAAAATGGCTAGTTGTATCAATAAAGTAGCTAGAGATCTACTTGGTGAGTCGAGAGGTGGTGCTCCACCATCTAAGGACATATCATGGTGGAATGAAGATGTAAAGGCTGCTATTAAAATTAAAAGGGATTCTTATAAAGATTTGAAGAAAAGTAGAGATGTGGAGAGATTTGAGAAGTACAAAATGGCTAAAAAGGAAGTTAAGAAAGCTGTTCGGGAAGCTAAATCTAAGGTCTACAAGGAGGCGTACGAGAAATTAGACACTAAAGAGGCTGCAAATGATATATACCGGATTGCTCGAATGCGGGAAAGGAAGACTAGAGACTTATGTGCGGTGAAGTGTGTCAAAAATGAAAATCAGAAGGTTTTAGTTCGAGATGAGGATATCAAGGAAAGATGGAGAGATTATTTTGATAAATTGTTCAATGAGAGCTTTACTAAGAATTTGGATGGACTTGTCATTCAATCTCAAGATATAAATCGTGATTTCATGCGTAAAATAAGACTTACTGAGGTTAAAGAAGCTTTGAACAGAATGGGTTAAAGAAAAGCGGTTGGTCCTGATGGGATTCCTATCGAGATTTGGAAATGCTTAGGAGAAATAGGCGTTAAATGGCTGACAGATCTGTTTAATAAGATTTGGCAGACAAAAAAGATGCCAAATGAATGGAGGAAAATTATCCTTGTACCTATCTACAAGAATAAGGGTGACATTCAAAGTTGCTCAAACTACCGTGGAATAAAACTAATGTGTCACACCATGAAAGTTTGGGAGAGAGTGATTGAACACAGGCTAAGGAAGGATATTAAGATAACAGAGAACCAATTTGGGTTCATGCCTGGACGATCGACGACAGAGGCGATTCATTTGCTTCGTCAACTTGTCGAGCGCTTTCGAGAGAGGAGAAGAGATTTGCATATGATATTTATTTGTAGCGTCTTGAAAAGTCGTTTTGGTGTTTTCCTGAAATTCGGTGAAAATTCGGTATTTTTCCGAAAACCGTCTTTCTCGATATTTTGCAGTTTAGGGCTAATTATACCTTAAATGGATAGGTAATTACTTGTTTTTAGTAGCTAATGAGTTAATTATGAAATTTTGGTCATTTAAAATTTTTTCCCTATTTTTCAATTTTTTTATATTATTTTAAGCCGGTAAGAAAATACATTAAATTAGCGATAAATACAAATTTTTCCGGGCTAATTTTAATCTCTAAAATTATGATAATTAAAATCTAGTGGTAACATAAATTTTTAGTAATTTATTTTGATTTTTAACAAATTTTTATGATTTGAAACGAATTTATTGAATTTTGAGCTAAAACTTGCAATTTTTGAGTTGTAGGGGGCCTTTTTGCATAAAATTTCTTTTGTAAAACCCCTCTCTCTTTTCCCTCAGCCCTAGGACAGCCCAACCCTGACCAAGTCCAGAAATTTCTGGCCTCTTTTCTTGGGTTGCTTTCTTGAGTTGATTTAAGGGTTTTTTTGATTTATTTTAATTAAAATGAATAAAGTATGGTGCTTTGACTTTTGTGAACTTGACCATGACTTTCCCCACTTGCCCACACCCTCCCCCATTCCCCTTGCTGGCCGAAACCTGCACTCCCCCTCTTCATCTCTTTTCTTCTCATTTTCTTCACAATTCTTCAAGTTTAACACATCAAAATTTCAATTTCAAGCTTACAAATTCAAACCATCCTTCATCTTTCTTTTCATTCACCTCCCTAGCTTGGATCTTGATGCTTGAGGCCGTCATTTGGAGCAAAATCCATTCTTGCTAGATCTCTAGTGAGGTATAATCCCTTGCTAATTGAATTCTTTTGTTTAAGTTTCTTATGTTAGATGGTTGTAGTGTTAATTTAGTGTAGTTTTAATCTAGTTTTCTTAGGTTTTGCTTGAAAAATTTAACTAGGGTTTGAAAGCCATAATAGTTAATTAAGTTGTTTTATAGTTAATCTAGTGGTTAATTAACTAATCTATATAGTTACCTTGTTGATGTAGTCTTCAATTATGCTAATTTAGTTAAATTTAGAAGTGTGAAATTGTTGTTTTAGGATTTTCAGGAGAGGGTTTTTGTATGGAATTGGATTGTGAAACATGATTAGTGAGTTGATTAAGGTTTAGAAAACATTATTTAGTTGATTGAACCTAAATTTGTTAACTAGTATTTTGCTAACCTAACCTAAGAGGTTAATTTTCTTAAGTGGGCTTTTGTTGTGTTAATTTAAGTTTTCAAGTGTGGAAATTGATTTGGAATTTGCTAGGTTATAATTCAAGAAATGGTTGTTTATGGAAAATAGGATTGGAATCATTGCTATTGTGTTGTAATTAGTGTTTGTAGATTGCTTGTAGTGTGCTTGGGTAATTATGCTATATTGTAGTCGTTTTGTCGCAAATCGGCGATTTTTTGCACCGATTTTGGGACGCAATGCTTACTAGTTTTGTTATAAGATTGGGTGATGAATTATTCTTGATATCTTGATGATTGTAATGGCTTGTCCTACGACCTTTAGGATGCGTGAGTGCGGATTTTTGGATAGTCGGGTTTTAGTTTTGCCGGGCGACCAAATCGGCGTTTTTTGGCAGTTTTTGCGATTTTCGCGTGTGTTTCGCGCACTTTGTGCACGTTGTACCTAGCTAGCGAACTTTAGTAGTTTCGTTGGGGTTTTGCGTCGTTCTTGATATGTAACCTTATATTTGGTATTGATGTAAATTCCAGGTTCGGTCGCGGAGACGTCAGACGCGGCGCGAAAGGGAAAGGCGGTGATTGGACACAGCTAGCCAGGGATTCCGGTGAGTAGATGTAACATCTACGGGGGACTATCGTTGGATGGCGCAAGCCGCCCAATAGTTTTAGTAACTTACAAGATCCTTAGAAATGTTAATAATTAGGGGTGAAATGCGTAATTGACTATTTGCTGCATCCATGCATTATATTGACATACCTATACGAAACCATTTCATAGGACACCTGCACCATTATCAGGGTTTTTATATGCAGCACGAGCACTATTCATGCTTACACACACACCCTGGTAATTGCCATGCCACCACACTAGATAACTTTTAAATTGAAACCTTTTACTAATTGATACTTAAACTGGTACTATTGCCTTTAATTCCTTAAAAATGAAACCGTAGTATTGCTATTCATGTGCATGTACTTCATCATATTAATTGTTCATGCTTAATACATTAATCACACATCGCAACTTGATTATTGATATCATACGCATTCATTATCATTGATATATGCACTTATGAGGATTTCTTGAGATTTTATGATATTGCTGGATTTCGGGGGAAAACCGCAAAATTTCTAAACTTATTATATTTTAAAAATATGTAAATTGCGGTTTTCTAGTGATGTAAGTGTCGTCCACCATGAGTTTGCTGTGGATTTGGAAATCCGTGTCGAGGAGTGGAGGAACCGGCACGGGTACATGGTGGGCCCGGTAAGGTACCCCGGGGCAAGAGGAATGTGGTGATGACGTTGAGCCTGGCAGGGGACGGATTACCTACCGGTGACTTCATTGGGCACGGCGGATATCCAGAGGATACCGACCGGGGCCGCGAGAGGATGATATATTGATATTTGAGATGGGTCAGCCGGACGGCTGAGGCCAGAGATACATTTATGAGATTTGAGACAGCTTTTGGGTGTCGTTGCTGGACACCGATTTTCGTCGATTCATTGACATTATGCTGGCATTCTAAAAGAGTTTCAAAAACAAAAAGAGATAAAATGTTTCTTATATATACCTATTGAGACCTCAGATATTCATGTTGCATACATATTAGTACACTGATGTTGTATACACACCTGCTAGTGCATCCAGTCATACCTGTATTATAGATGCTAGGATGCTTGTGTGCATGCATACGATAACCTTTGTAGATGTTATTTATTACTCACGAGTTGGCAACTCACCCCCGTTGTGCCACAGTCTTTTACAGGTCCGCTCCGTCAGTTCAGTAGCGGCGGGCGCACTTGTTCTTTTGCCTCTTTTGCCTGAGCTCGAGATTTGCTCATAGGTGGGTTATGTTATCATTTTTGTACCACCTTGTATATTCTTTGTATCTAGTGTACTCCATCTACTGTTTCTACCAGATTATTGTATATTGACCTAGAGATGAGACTGTGAGGTTTGTGGATTTTATGCTGTATTTTTGGGGTCGAGCTCACTGGAGCCGACATGCTACTTTTTTCATGCTTCCTTATGAATATTATGCTTGTTGTCATTTATATTGCGTGGGATTTGTGACCGCCTTATGGCGAAGAGCTAGCTCCCGCTTGGGGACGCCTTATTTGTTGATTTTACATTTATTCTTGTTGTACCCATTTTTGGGGGCCAGTATTTACAAAGGAGACTCTGCCGAAATTTTCGGAAAAATTAGTATTGTTTTTAAAAAAAGCGTTTTACATGACTTATTTGATAAACTTGCTTTCAAATGTTGGGGTTTCTTCACTCTTTTGCCCAATTGGTTTTGTTTTCTGGGCTTTGGCTTACTTATTTTACGGACGTCTTTAGACGTTTCGTAAACTTAAGTGCCAGTCACGTTCCGTACCCTGCGGGTCGTGACAAAGTTGGTATCAGAGCGATAGGTTTTACCTTTGTGAGTGTAGGATGACCCTTGGTAGATGGAGTAAGTGACTTAAGCAGGGTAACGTAGCGTGCGTATGTCCGCGGCATACTTACGATACGGTACTCCGCCTAAGTGACTTTAGGATATACTTGCTTGAAAAATTCCTTCTTCAATTCCGTGTATCCTATGATCCTATTGCACTGTCCTTACTATCCGTTTTCCTGTAACAGCCACTATACCGCCGAAGGCTACGAGGGCACAGAGGGCTGCCGCCAGAGACGAGATTCGAGCTGGCTCGTCCGAGACTAGGACTGAGCAGGGTAGTATGCCTACGCCGCAGGGACAGACCGATCCACCTTCCCTAGGCCGTATGGATAGGCTCGAGACCGGTATGGAGGAGTTGCGACAGATGATGGGAGGCATGCAGGAGCTGCGTCAGATGGTAGGATCCCTAGTTGCAGCCAGTCGTACACCGAGGCCGGATGACGTACCTACTACATCACAGACGACCATGATACCTGCTCCTACTACTACCACCGTGGCCATTCCGGTTTCACTACAGGATTTCATGAGGCTGAGACCTCCAGTATTCACCGGCACCGAGGCAGCGGAGGACCCACAGACGTTCCTTGACAGTTTAGCCAGGATCTGCCGTTCGCTGAGATGTTCGGATGATCGATGGGTAGAGCTTGCGAGTTTCCGACTAGAGGGTCTCGCGCAGACATGGTGGGAGTCAGTCTTGAGAGGTCGAGCTGCAGGTCTGCCGCCTATGACTTGGGCCGAGTTTACAGCGGTCTTTCTAGCCCGTTTCCTTCCAGAGAGCGTTCGTGACGCCAGAGCTCGTAGCTTCGAGGCCTTAGTCAAGACACCTGGGATGACGGTGTCTGAGTATGACATCCAGTTTACACAGTTATCCCGATATGCTCAGTATTTGGTGGATACCGAGGAGAAGATGGTGAAGAGGTTCGTACAGGGACTTGATGCCCAGCTATATCTTGCCATTGGCGCCCAGCACTACGACACTTATTCAGCTGCTATGGATACGGCATTGCGGATGGAGGCACGCATATCACGGACTTCGGCCGTTTCTGGGCCTAAGAGGATGCGCACCGATGTACCGTCTCAGAGGCAGCGCGCCAGATTCTTTCCGAGAGATAGGCCTAGCAGAGGATTTGGGCGGGGACAGTTATATGGTTCTTATCCCCAGGGGCAGCAGCCGTCGCCAGGATGTTTTGGGTGCGGGAGTTTGCACCATCTTGTCAGAGACTGTCCGGCGAGACGACAGGGAGCAGCGACAGTTCCGCACGTGACCCTACCACCATCACCACCCCCTCCTCAGAGAGTCCTACTTCCTACCCCAGGCGATGCTCCACGCCAGTTAGGTGCACCGAGAGGCCGTGGACGCGGCGGTCCTGTTCAGAGAGGACGAGGAGGCAGAGGCCGAGGTCGAGGTCAGCCCGCTATCGGTGGAGGACAGGCCCGAGTATTTGCTTTGACACCGCAGGATGCGCAGGCATCCAATGCCGTTGTGACAGGTACTTTGCCAGTTTGTTCTTTCGACGCTCGGGTATTATTCGACCCAGGTTCCACACATTCGTACGTATCTACACACTTTGCACCGATGTTGGGCCGTGAGTCGTCGTCGTTAGATCAGCCGCTTGTTGTTGTTACTCCGGTAGGCGAGTCGTTTGTCGCTCGGTTTGTATTTCGTTTGTGTTCCGTTCGTATCGGGGAGAGGGATTCATCAGTTGATTTGATACTCCTCGATATGTTGGACTTTGATGTGCTTCTGGGCATGGATTGGCTAGCCACTTGTTATGCTTCGGTGGACTGCCGTGAGAAGGCAGTCAGATTTAGCTTTCCGGGAGAGCCAGTCTTTGTTATTCGGGGAGACCGCAGTGTCACCCTTCCCAGCTTAATTTCGTCTCTTCGCGCTGGTCAGCTCTTGCGGAAGGGATGTCAGGGATTCTTAGCGTTTGTTTGTGATACTCGAGCCGCAGAGGTTCCGTTAGACCGGGTCCCGGTAGTTTGTGAGTTCCCTGATGTTTTCCCTGATGAGCTACCTGGGCTACCGCCTGAGCGCGATGTTGAGTTCTGCATTGATTTGATTCCCGGTTCGGGGCCTATTTCTATACCACCGTATCGGATGGCCCCGGCAGAGCTTCGAGAGCTGAAGGATCAGTTGCAGGATTTGTTAGATAAGGGGCTTATTCGACCGAGTGTTTCTCCGTGGGGTGCTCCGGTCCTGTTTGTCAAGAAGAAGGATGGAAGTTTGCGCTTATGTATCGACTACCGCCAGCTGAACAAAGTTACCGTTCGGAACAGATATCCGTTGCCGCGCATTGATGATTTGTTCGACCAGCTTCAGGGTGCGGGGTATTTTTCGAGGATCGACTTGCGATCAGGATACCATCAGCTGCGAGTTCGACAGGAGGATATACCGAGGACAGCTTTCCGTACGCGCTACGGCCACTACGAGTTTTTGGTGATGTCGTTCGGACTCACCAACGCCCCAGCAGCATTTATGGATTTGATGAACCGTACATTCAGGCCGTATCTTGACTTGTTCATCATCGTGTTTATCGACGATATCTTGGTGTACTCCCGGAGCAGAGAGGAGCACGAGCAGCACTTGCGGATTACGTTACAGACTCTGAGGGAGCACCAGCTATTCGCGAAGTTCTCCAAGTGTGCATTCTGGCTGGACAGCGTCGGATTCTTGGGTCACGTGGTTACGAGAGACGGCATTTGTGTGGACCCGAAGAAGATTGAGGCTGTTCAGCAGTGGCCCCGACCTACATCGGTTACTGAGATCCGTAGTTTTCTAGGCCTGGCGGGCTACTACAGGCGTTTTGTTTAGGACTTCTCCTGTATAGCTGCACCGTTGACCAGTTTGACCCGGAAGGGAGTTCCTTTCGTTTGGACGGAGGAATGCGAGCGCAGTTTTCAGCAGCTGCGGACATGTTTGACTACGGCGCCGGTATTATCTTTGCCTTCGGGATCAGGCGGATTTGTTGTCTACTGTGATGCTTCGCGAGTGGGATTAGGATGCGTATTGATGCAGCATGGCCGGGTGATCGCTTACGCTTCTCGGCAGTTGAAGAAGCATGAACAGAACTACCCCACTCATGATTTGGAGATGGCTGCAGTGGTCTTTGCACTGAAGATTTGGCGACATTACCTGTACGGCGAGTCGTGTCAGATATTCACCGATCACAAGAGCTTAAAGTACATATTTCAGCAGCGAGACCTGAACCTCAGACAGCGTCGTTGGATGGAGTTGGTGAAAGACTACGACTGCGAGATCTTATATCACCCCGGCAAGGCGAATGTAGTGGCAGATGCGTTGAGTAGGAGGCCCGGGGGTAGTCTATCCTTTTTGCGCACAGTGCAGAGGCAGTCGTCAGCAGATTGGCAGATGTTATGCGACAGCCGAGTTGAGTTCGAGTTCACTCAGACAGGGGGACAGCTCGCGCATGTTCATGCACGCCCACAGTTGCTTGACCGTATATATGAGGAACAGCGCAGTGACGACCGTTGCTCAGAGATCATGGCACAGATGGGACAGGGCAGACTTTCCGAGTTCGTGGTTGACGATCAGGGGATTTTACGATATGGATCTAGACTGTGCGTACCAGATGCTGATGGATTGCGGCGCGACATTCTCGAGGAGGCACACCGATCAGTGTATAGTGTCCACCCCGGTTCCACCAAGATGTACCATGATATGAGAGAGACCTACTGGTGGGACGGGATGAAGAGGGACATTGCGGAGTTCGTTTCGAGATGCCTGACTTGTCAGCAAGTCAAGGCCGAGCACCAGAGGGCCGCGGGAGAGCTACAGCCATTACCCATTCCAGAGTGGAAATGGGAGCAGATTTCGATGGACTTCGTTGTGGGTCTACCCAGGACCAGTCGAGGGTACGACTCCATCTGGGTGATCGTGGATAGATTGACGAAAGCGGCTCACTTCCTGCCAGTGAAGACGACTTTCAGCTTCGCTCAGTATGCTCAGCTCTATATTGACGAGATCGTGCGACTACATGGCGTACCGACTTATATCGTGTCAGATCGAGGCACTCAGTTCACCAGTCGACTTTGGCAGAGACTTCAGGAGGCTTTGGGCACTCGTTTGAGCTTCAGCACAGCGTTTCATCCGCAGACCGACGGACAGTCAGAGCGGACCATTCAGACTCTCGAGGACATGCTCAGAGTGTGCGTTTTAGACTTTGGTGGTAGCTGGGATCATCATTTACCTCTAGTGGAGTTCTCCTACAACAACAGCTTCCAGGATACTATTCAGATGGCACCTTTCGAGGCATTGTATGGGAGGAGATGCAGATCGCCCGTTTGTTGGACAGAGCTCAGCGAGAGGAGCATTTTGGGGCCGCAGCTTGTTGAGGAGACGACATCGAAGATCCAGCTGATCCGAGACCGGATGAGAGCGGCTCAGAGCAGGCAGAAATCCTATGCAGACAGGCGCCGTCGCAGATTAGAGTTCGCAGTTGGCGACCATGTTTTTCTGAAAGTCTCTCCGATGAAGGGCGTGATGCGTTTTGGGCGAAAGGGAAAGCTTAGCCCTAGATTCGTAGGTCCCTTCGAGATCCTCGAGCGTGTCGGCGCTGTTGCATATCGTTTGGCTCTTCCTCCCAGCTTTCCCGATGTTCACCCCGTCTTCCATGTTTCGATGCTCCGTAAGTACCTTCACGACCCTTCGCATGCGATTCAGCACCCGACAGTCCAGCTAGAGCGCGACCTTTCTTTTGCAGAGCAGCCGGTGGCCATCTTGGATCGACAGGTGAAGAAGTTGAGGTCGAAGGTTATACCAACCGTCAAGGTCCTTTGGCGTAGCCCGAGCAGCGAGGAGGTTACCTGGGAGACCGAGGGCGAGATGAGGAAGAAGTATCCCCATCTCTTCGAAGGTACGCGTAGCTATATTTTTAAATTCGGGGACCGAATTTCTTTAAGGGGGGAAGATTGTAGCGTCTTGAAAAGTCGTTTTGGTGTTTTCCTGAAATTCGGTGAAAATTCGGTATTTTTCCGAAAACCGTCTTTCTCGATATTTTGCAGTTTAGGGCTAATTATACCTTAAATGGATAGGTAATTACTTGTTTTTAGTAGCTAATGAGTTAATTATGAAATTTTGGTCATTTAAAATTTTTTCCCTATTTTTCAATTTTTTAATATTATTTTAAGCCGGTAAGAAAATACATTAAATTAGCGATAAATACAAATTTTTCTGGGCTAATTTTAATCTATAAAATTATGATAATTAAAATCTAGTGGTAACATAAATTTTTAGTAATTTATTTTGATTTTTAACAAATTTTTATGATTTGAAACGAATTTATTGAATTTTGAGCTAAAACTTGCAATTTTTGAGTTGTAGGGGGCCTTTTTGCATAAAATTTCTTTTGTAAAACCCCTCTCTCTTTTCCCTCAGCCATAGGACAGCCCAACCCTGACCAAGTCCAGAAATTTCTGGCCTCTTTTCTTGGGTTGCTTTCTTGAGTTGATTTAAGGGTTTTTTTTGATTTATTTTAATTAAAATGAATAAAGTATGGTGCTTTGACTTTTGTGAACTTGACCATGACTTTCCCCACTTGCCCACACCCTCCCCCATTCCCCTTGCTGGCCGAAACCTGCACTCCCCCTCTTCATCTCTTTTCTTCTCATTTTCTTCACAATTCTTCAAGTTTAACACATCAAAATTTCAATTTCAAGCTTACAAATTCAAACCATCCTTCATCTTTCTTTTCATTCACCTCCCTAGCTTGGATCTTGATGCTTGAGGCCATCATTTGGAGCAAAATCCATTCTTGCTAGATCTCTAGTGAGGTATAATCCCTTGCTAATTGAATTCTTTTGTTTAAGTTTCTTATGTTAGATGGTTGTAGTGTTAATTTAGTGTAGTTTTAATCTAGTTTTCTTAGGTTTTGTTTGAAAAATTTAACTAGGGTTTGAAAGCCATAATAGTTAATTAAGTTGTTTTATAGTTAATCTAGTGGTTAATTAACTAATCTATATAGTTACCTTGTTGATGTAGTCTTCAATTATGCTAATTTAGTTAAATTTAGAAGTGTGAAATTGTTGTTTTAGGATTTTCAGGAGAGGGTTTTTGTATGGAATTGGATTGTGAAACATGATTAGTGAGTTGATTAAGGTTTAGAAAACATTATTTAGTTGATTGAACCTAAATTTGTTAACTAGTATTTTGCTAACCTAACCTAAGAGGTTAATTTTCTTAAGTGGGCTTTTGTTGTGTTAATTTAAGTTTTCAAGTGTGGAAATTGATTTGGAATTTGCTAGGTTATAATTCAAGAAATGGTTGTTTATGGAAAATAGGATTGGAATCATTGCTATTGTGTTGTAATTAGTGTTTGTAGATTGCTTGTAGTGTGCTTGGGTAATTATGCTATATTGTAGTCGTTTTGTCGCAAATCGGCGATTTTTTGCACCGATTTTGGGACGCAATGCTTACTAGTTTTGTTATAAGATTGGGTGATGAATTATTCTTGATATCTTGATGATTGTAATGGCTTGTCCTATGACCTTTAGGATGCGTGAGTGCGGATTTTTGGGTAGTCGGGTTTTAGTTTTGCCGGGCGACCAAATCGGCGTTTTTTGGCAGTTTTTGCGATTTTCGCGTGTGTTCCGCGCACTTTGTGCACGTTGTACCTAGCTAGCGAACTTTAGTAGTTTCGTTGGGGTTTTGCGTCGTTCTTGATATGTAACCTTATATTTGGTATTGATGTAAATTCCAGGTTCGGTCGCGGAGACGTCAGACGCGGCACGAAAGGGAAAGGCGGTGATTGGACACAGCTAGCCAGGGATTCCGGTGAGTAGATGTAACATCTACGGGGGACTATCGTTGGATGGCGCAAGCCGCCCGATAGTTTTAGTAACTTACAAGATCCTTAGAAATATTAATAATTAGGGGTGAAATGCGTAATTGACTATTTGCTGCATCCATGCATTATATTGACATACCTATACGAAACCATTTCATAGGACACCTGCACCATTACCAGGGTTTTTATATGCAGCACGAGCACTATTCATGCTTACACACACACCCTGGTAATTGCCATGCCACCACACTAGATAACTTTTAAATTGAAACCTTTTACTAATTGATACTTAAACTGGTACTATTGCCTTTAATTCCTTAAAAATGAAACCGTAGTATTGCTATTCATGTGCATGTACTTCATCATATTAATTGTTCATGCTTAATACATTAATCACACATCGCAACTTGATTATTGATATCATACGCATTCATTATCATTGATATATGCACTTATGATGATTTCTTGAGATTTTATGATATTGCTGGATTTCGGGGGAAAGCCGCAAAATTTCTAAACTTATTATATTTTAAAAATATGTAAATTGCGGTTTTCTAGTGATGTAAGTGTCGTCCACCATGAGTTTGCTGTGGATTTGGAAATCCGTGTCGAGGAGTGGAGGAACCGGCACGGGTACATGGTGGGCCCGGTAAGGTACTCCGGGGCAAGAGGAATGTGGTGATGACGTTGAGCCTGGCAGGGGACGGATTACCTACCGGTGACTTCATTGGGCACGGCGGATATCCAGAGGATACCGACCGGGGCCGCGAGAGGATGATATATTGATATTTGAGATGGGTCAGCCGGACGGCTGAGGCCAGAGATACATTTATGAGATTTGAGACAGCTTTTGGGTGTCGTTGCTGGACACCGATTTTCGTCGATTCATTGACATTATGCTGGCATTCTAAAAGAGTTTCAAAAACAAAAAGAGATAAAATGTTTCTTATATATACCTATTGAGACCTCAGATATTCATGTTGCATACATATTAGTACACTGATGTTGTATACACACCTGCTAGTGCATCCAGTCATACCTGTATTATAGATGCTAGGATGCTTGTGTGCATGCATACGATAACCTTTGTAGATGTTATTTATTACTCACGAGTTGGCAACTCACCCCCGTTGTGCCACGGTCTTTTACAGGTCCGCTTCGTCAGTTCAGTAGCGGCGGGCGCACTTGTTCTTTTGCCTCTTTTGCCTGAGCTCGAGATTTGCTCATAGGTGGGTTATGTTATCATTTTTGTACCACCTTGTATATTCTTTGTATCTAGTGTACTCCATCTACTGTTTCTACCAGATTATTGTATATTGACCTAGAGATGAGACTGTGAGGTTTGTGGATTTTATGCTGTATTTTTGGGGTCGAGCTCACTGGAGCCGACATGCTACTTTTTTCATGCTTCCTTATGAATATTATGCTTGTTGTTATTTATATTGCGTGGGATTTGTGACCGCCTTATGGCGAAGAGCTAGCTCCCGCTTGGGGACGCCTTATTTGTTGATTTTACATTTATTCTTGTTGTACCCATTTTTGGGGGCCAGTATTTACAAAGGAGACTCTGCCGAAATTTTCGGAAAAATTAGTATTGTTTTTAAAAAAAGGGTTTTACATGACTTATTTGATAAACTTGCTTTCAAATGTTGGGGTTTCTTCACTCTTTTGCCCAATTGGTTTTGTTTTCTGGGCTTTGGCTTACTTATTTTATGGACGTCTTTAGACGTTTCGTAAACTTAAGTGCCAGTCACGTTCCGTACCCTGCGGGTCGTGACATTATTGATTTAGAAAAAGCGTACGACAAGGTACCTAGAGAGGTATTATGGGGGACAATGATGAAAAAGGGGGTCCCCGTCAAGTATATTGACATAATCAAGGATATGTACGACGGAGTAGTGGCAAATGTCAGAACTTGCGGTGGCTTAACAAGTGATTTTCCGATTACTATTGGTTTACATCAAGGATCTGCATTAAGTCCTTTCCTGTTTACCATCGTGATGGATGAGCTTACTAGAACTATCCAAGATGAGGTCCCTTGGTGTATGCTATTCGCTGATGATATTGTTCTAGTAAATGAGACGAAAGCAGGGGATAATGCCAAATTGGAATTATGGAGACAAACATTGGAATCTCGGGGATTCAGATTGAGCAGGTCCAAGACAGCATATATGCACTGCAAATCTAGTAGCCAGAGAAGTCAAAACCATATTGGTATAATACTGGAAGGGCAAGAGATATCACTGAGCGACCAGTTTAGATATCTAGGTTCCATCATCCAAAGGAATAGGGAGATCGATAGTGATGTTAATCAAATGATCCAAGCTGGTTGGTTGAAATGGAGGAGTGCAACAGGGATTTTGTGTGATCGTAACTTTCCGTTAAAATTGAAAGGGAAGTTTTATCGGAGCGCTATTCGGCCTGCCTTATTATATGGTACAAAATGCTGGGCTCCTAAGAAGCATCATACACAGAAGATGCACGTAGCGGAGATACGCATGCTTCGTTGGATGTGCGGTAACACTAGAAAAGACAAGGTGCGAAATGAGGATATTCGTGCAAAAGTTGGTGTAGCACCCGTGGAGGAGAAGATGCGGGAAAACCGGCTTAGATGGTTTGGTCATGTGCGACGCAGACCTATGGAAGCACCGGTTCGACGAATAGATACTCTCGATATGGGTAATGGCAAAAGGGCAAAAGGGAGACCGAAGAAAACATGGATGGAGGTGATACGAAACGATATGGTTGCCAAAGGACTCAATGAAAGTATATTGTTCGATAGAAGTGAGTGGAGACAGAGGATTCATGTGCTGGACCCGGCGTGATTCTCATGTTGGTTCATGTAGCCTACCCCATATGCTTGGGATAAAAGGCTCAGTTGTTGTTATTGTTGTTGTATCGTGCGCGATAGATGCGCTAAGCGCGCAGTGTAATTTTCCGGGCGTTTTCATCGCGTTTCGTTGTGTTTTCGTCGATGCAGGATATTTTCTTATGTGTTGTGTTTGTGAAATTTTAGGTTTGCAAGAGGGGACTTCGGACGCTACGACAAGGGGAAAACAGGTGGTAGGCTTCACCTAGCTTGGAACGTTGGTGAGTAGATTTAACATCTACAGGGGAATCGCCCGCATGGCGTTATGTGTCAGGGCTAGAGATTTTATTACTTGTCGCATATTCTACGTTATTGTTAGAATTGCGCCTTTTCCCTATTACTTAGATGTAGTTGTGCCTGGACTAGTAGTAGTAGGACACTGCACATATTATTGACGATTCATGTTGCACGAGCACTGATTATATGCTACACACACCGTTAATAATTGCCATGTCACACACAAACCACTTATAGATGTTATATTGCTTGGTTAGGGACATTGTGACATTGATTCATACTGCTTATCATATATGGCATTTAGCATACCTGTATTCCTATAGAGTATTGTACCATTAGGGATAGGTACATACACACTCTCTGTCATAGCTACAGGTATACCTTGCACATACTGTTCTTATACCCAGGGGGTATACTATATCATTGCTTATAGGTAGACATATTATCTTGCTATACCTTATTGATTTCACATATATCTGGTTTTAGCTACATGTTTACCTTCACTTGATGTTATTTAGAAGTAGATAAATAGGAACCGCATGATATTTGTATTAACTTGATGCAGTTAATTAGCGGTTTTTCCTTTATATACTTGCATTTCAGATATGGCGCACATATTATATTCATGGATTTTCGCATTGTTATATGGATTTTTCATGATGTTTTCTGGATTTGGGGACCGTGGTGGTTCATGAAATTATGCATTATTTGAAAGACCCGGTTTCCTTGATATTGATGTTTCCGCAGCCACCATGAGATTTATCGGTTCTGATATATGCCTGATTCAAGGAGTGAGGAGGCACCGTCTGTGGGTACATGGTGGGGCCCGGGGGTACCCCGAAGCAAGAACGATTTCACGGTGCTAGGCGATGAGGCTTAGGGGAACCATACCATCCGGTGACTGGACCAATGACTCATCGGCTATCGAGTGGATACCGACGGGAGTCATGTGCGTATGGATACGTCGAGGGGCGAGGGTCAGAGCTAGGCACTCAAGCTCTCGGGATAGCGTATGATACGTATCCATCAGGGGGGCCAGTCATGGAGACAGCACCTGATGGATCAGCATTTCTGTGTTGATGCTTGGCACATTGGTTTCATGATATTTCCAATTACTCATTTGTATATATAACAGGGGATTGAGCCGCTGTTATATATACCCTTACACCAATATTAGGGGAATGGGACGCTAATATATGTGTATTGACCTCATCATATTTATTATGCCATTATATTTAGGATGTTAGAATTTTGATGGAGATTTGATTCGGGATATAAGAGATTCATTTGAGATTGGATAATGGAGATATATGTGAGATATACTTGATATGGTACATACGAGATATGTGAGATCCACTTGCTGTTGTACATTCGAGATATGTGAGATATACTTGATATGGTACATACGAGATATGTGAGATCCACTTGATATTGTACATTCGATATATGTGATATATACTTGATGTTGTACATTCGATATATGTGATATATACTTGATGTTGTACATTCGATATATGTGAGATATACTTGATGTTGTACATTCGGGATAAATGAGATATACTTAATATTGTGAAATTGAGGAGAATGCGATACTTAGATGATATGAGAGCCAATTTGGGGGCTGATTTGAGGAATTGGGATTTGATTCGTCTTGATGGATTGTGATCCTACCACGATGTCAGGATTCCGTGGAAATGACATATTTCACTCCATACCTCACCTTTATCTATTTGTGCACAATGTATTAGGAGTACCTGTTAGTGTACCTTTCATGAGTGTTGCACATTTACATTCTCATACCCCCATTGCATGATTATTGCATACTGTGTCATATCATTATTGCTTTATATATATTGGTTGTACTTGTTAGTGTACTTTCTATTATTCTACATTCATATGACCTGTTATTACTGTAAATTGCATATCTTAGATTCATGCTGTACGTATATTCCTGCGATTACCTGCATATGTTATTTACTATTCACGAGTTGGCAACTCACCCCCGTTGTGCCACAGGTTACAGAGTGTTCCCCAGAGCAGTCGAGGCTGGCTATTCATCTATCATCTTTTGCTACAGATACCGCATCGGCTCACAGTGTGCTGTTTTGTTCAGGTGAGTTTTGGTGGTTATCTGTATTTGTATTGTATATTCGTTGTATATTGTACTCTCCATCTACTATTATGTTGTTGACTTAGAGATTTGGTGAGGACGATATTGTATAAATTGTGGATTTGTTGTCTTTTATACAGTTTCCTTTCTATCGTCTTCTTTTTCTTCGCTACGGCGTCGTATATTTGTTGTGGTGGTTGTTTTCCACCTTTGGGCGTGGATTTGCTCCCGTTGGGGATGCTTTACATTATATTTATGTTGTACCCATTTTTGGGGTTGGTTTTTATAAAGGAGGTGCTGCCGAAATTTTCAAGAAAGAAAATTGGACTTAAAGAATTTATATTTGAGATTTTTTTTAATGGTTTAAACAATGTTTCTTATCTTTTCTTGTCTTTTAATGGTTTAGATTTCTGGGTTTTGGCTTTCTTTTACTACGTTACGCCTGTAGACGTTGCGTAGTATTAGGGCCGTCACGTGCCAATTTCGGGTCGTGACAAAGTTGGTATAAGAGCCAGTCCCTCAAAAGTATGTCTGTGGGGTGTGAAAGTTGGTATCAGAGCGCTAGGTTTTTACCTTACGGAGTGTAGGATGACCTTTATATGATGGAGTAGGTTGCTTAAGCAGAGTAACGTAGTGTGTGTATGTCTGCAGCATACTCACGATGCAGTACTCCGTCTAAAGTGACCTAAGTACAATTACTTGAAATTACTTCCTTGATGATTCATATCCTTGTGATTCGATTTCCGTGTTCATATCGAATCCTATTCCTATTTATAGCCTTTGCCGACGACGACTATGGGGACTCAGTGAGGTGCAGCGAGGGCCGAGGTCAGTATTGACTCGGGGAAAGCGAGGACTGACCAGGATGGCACGCTCGTTGCACAGGTGCAGACGGATTCGCCTTCGACAGATAGTATCGCTAGGCTTGTGGCAGAGATGCAGGACTTGCGCCAGACGATGAGTTCTTTGGTGGAGACCATTCGAGCGCAGCGACAGGAGGTTGTCACCCCTGTTACCCAGTTGTTCCTTGCGATCAGCACACAGCTTTCCGTCAGTTACATAGCACCAGTGGATGCAGCCCTAGTTGACGAGACACGTATTCCAGAGACATTGCGAGTTCCAGGAGAGTGGAAGACCAGTACCGGTGTGCCAGTCCAGGGATAGAGGCCTAGTCATCGAGACAGATTTCGTGACCGTCGTGGGAGTGGCAGAGGCTTAGGACGAGGTCAGTCGTTCAGCTTTCATCCCTTGGAGGGCCAGCAGCCGTCGTATGGATGTTTTCAATGCGGGAGCCTTCATCACTTCATCAGGGCCTGTTCCTTAGCACCGCGTCAGAGTCGTGTTCTAAGAGGTCGTGGGCACGGAAGGTATGCTCTGAAGGGTCAGTCTGCCAGAGGAAGGGTTCTGACAGCTGCGGGTAGGAGGCAGACACAGGAGTTTGCTTCTACTCATCGGGACGCTCAGGCGTCCAATGCAGAGTTTTCAGGTATCCTTTATTCACATGTTAGTTTGATGTACTTGCTGGTTTTCACACTTTGTGCCGTGGTTGGGACGAGGATCGTGTTAGCTAGATCGGCTGTTTGTTGTGTTAACTTCTGTCAGCGATTCTTTTGTTGCGCGGCACGTATTTCAGTTGTATGCCAATCGGTTAGGAGATTCATCCGTCACTTGATCCTTCTTGAGAGGTTGGATTTGACGTTCTCCTGGGCATGGATTGGTTAGCTACGTGTTAGGCGTCTGTGGACTACCGTGAGGAAACAGTCAGAAATTGTTATCCCGGCAAGTCAGTTCTTATTGTGCAGGTGGATAGTTGTGCCGCCTCTCACAGCTTGAATTTAGCCTTTTTCGCTAGTCAGCTTTTGGAGGAGATGTCATGGATTCATGGCGTTTATTCGAGATACCGGAGCCACAGTGGGATTGTTGGACCGGGTTCCTTTCGTACAAGAGTTTTCCGACGTTCCAGATAAGCCGACGAAGCTTAGGGAGCTTAAGGATCTGCTGCAGAGTTGTTGTTAGGGAGGTTTGTGTGTCCGAGTGTTTCGCTTTTGGGAGCTCCTATTTTTTTTGTTCGTCAAGGAGAAAGACGACAGAGTGCGGTTGTGGATTGATGGATCGTCAATTGAACCGGCTTACAGTGCGGATAGGTATCATTTACCTCGCATTGACGATTTCTTCGAGCAGCTCCAGAGTGCGGGACTTTTTCTAAGTTGTTGGGATCTGGTCATCGTCGTTGCGGGTTCGGAGTGATGGCATTCCGAATACTGCTCTTGTGCGTGCTATGGCTTTGTGTGTTTTGGTGGTGTCTTTGGACTCGCTAATGCCCTAGCAGCATTCGTGGATATGATGCACCAGATTTCTTCAGGCCGTTCCTCGACCAGTTTTGTTGTGTTATTGACGACATTTTGGTCTTTTCTAGTGTTTCTTGAGGAACAGGAGCAACACTTGAGGATTTGTTTTGCAGACATTGGTAGAGCCCCAGCTGTTTGCTAGGTTCTCGGAGTGTTCCTTAAGGCTTGTTTGTGTTGACTCCTAGGTCTTATAGTTACGGGAGACGGTTTCGTATGGTTCCGAGGGAGGTCGTGACCGTACAGCTTAGGCCCAGACTTGTGTGCAGGACGGAGGTCCGCTGAATTTGGGCTTAGCAGGTTTTTGCCGCCGTTTCGTGCAGTATTATTAGCGTATTGCTGCACCGTTGGCTGGAATGACCGGAATGGAGGTTTCTTTTCTTTGAACTGAGGCATGTGTATGGAGTTTTTGGCAGTTAGAGATTTGGTTAGCAACTGCATCAGTTCTTGCTTTTGGTTCGGGCGACTTTGTGATTTAACTGTAATGTTTCACGAGAGTGGCTCGATTTTGTGTGGTTGTGACACTGCCCGCCGACGCTCGTTCGTTAGAGATACTTCAGTATACTCGGCTGGGTAATGATTCGGAGTCTTTGATTGTGACAAGGGTTTGCTAAGTTAGGAATGAGTTTGTGTACCTGATTTTATCGGGTAGGGACGTGGAATCCTAGAGCAAGCACATCAGTCAATTCTCTATGTTCATTCAGGTTCCCCCAACATTGACGTGCCTTGTGAGATAGTTACGGGTGGACAGGAATGTAAAGAGAAATTTCAGGTTTCGTTTCAAGGTGTTTGTCTTGTTGTGTGTTTGTGTTAGTTGTTGTCGGTAGTTGGGGATCGTCATTAGCCATTGTTAGGGTTCTCCTTCGATAGTTGTTATCAGGAGACACTCCAATTGGCAACCTTTAGGTTTAGTTAGGTCGTGTCGATCACCAATCTGTTTTCTGACTCTGCGTAGTAGGATTTTGGGACCTCAGCTAGTCTCTAGACTTCGGAGATGATCCAGTTGGTTCAGGTCAGGATGAGTAGCCCAGTGCAGACAGAGGTCTTATGTCGACCGTGTTGGTCGTAAACTTGAGTTCGCAGTGGGGAGATCATGTATTCCTACGGATTTTTTCGATGAATGACGTGTTGAGTTTTGGGAAGCTTATCCCAGAATTTTAGGTCCTTTTGAGATCCTTTAAGCGAGTTAGTTCGTTGTCTTAAATTTGGCACTTCCGCCCAGATTTTGATTATTCACCCCGTATTTTTTGTGTTGATTTTTGCAATTACCTTCATGACTTCCACATGATTCAGCATCAGACCATTTAGTTTTGACGCGATCTTTTCGTTCACCTGCAGCCATTGGTGTAAATGGTTCGGCAGGTGGGGAAACTTCGGTCAAGAGTCTTGCTATCTGTGGAGGGTTTTTCTTGGACGTAGCCGTTTTGTGAAGTGATCACTTGGGAGGCTGTGCGCGAGATTTGGGAGTTTTGTACTCATCTTCTTGAAGGTACGCGCAGATGAATTTTAATTCGGGGACTGAATTTCTTTAAGGGGGGAAGATTGTAACGTTTCAGAAATCGTTTTGCGAATTTTTCCGTTTTAGGGCAAAATTGTCGGTTTTTCCCGTTTTAACCCGATTTCGATCAAACGTCCGAATAAGCTTACCGGCACCTAGTTTAGCTAAAATAAACCTTGTGCGCGAACGTTATGGGTATTTGGGAGGTTTTGGTTCAGATAAAATTTTTCCCAAATAAAATATTATTTTAGCCGGTAAAATATGCGCGTAAATCGGGAAAATTTTTCTAAATGAAAATTTTTGGGAATCTTCACTAAAATTGTTTTAGAACCTTCTTTTTAAATATCTAGATATTTTTTGGTCAAAGGGAATTATTTTTAAAAAAAAAAGAAAAGAAAATGAATAAAAGGTGGCATTTTTGCATTAAATGTGCATTAATTGTTTTCTTTTGCTAGAAAATTCCACACACTTCACCAAAAATCCCCCCATTCTCCCCTTGGCCGGCCCTTCCCTTCCCCTTGCTGCCCTCCATCATTTCCATCCATTTTCAACTCATTTTTCATCAAATAAATCATGAAAAATCCAATTTAATTCATACAAATTCAAATATAATCATTTTTCCTTCATTTCCTTCACTAATCCTTCATGGATTTTCATTAAAGCTTGGTTTTTGATGCTAAGATGTTGGATTAAGTTTCATTTTGTGTTCTTGGGGAGGTATAATTCTTAGCTTAATCCTTATATATTAGCTTTAATTTTATTCTAGCTAGTTTAGTTAGCTAGCTAATTATGTGTTTAGTTTAGTTTTTATATTATGATTAATTCATTTATTTTTGGTTTAAGAAATTCATGTTAGGGTTAAATTTTGTTTATGTGTTTAGTGTTCTTTTGAAGTGTTAATTTGTGTTTTGGAGATGATTAACCTAGTAGAAAATGTTAATTTTTGTTAATGATCACTTTGTTTAATTATGCAATTAGCTTACTAGGTTTTTGCTTAAACATAATTAGCGAGTGTTAAAAATATAGGAATGGTTTAGGTAGCTTAGTTAAGCTATTTTAAGGTGTTTGTTATCGCTAGATATGCATTAGCTTGAAACTAGTGCGGAATTTTGCGATAGGTTGCTTACTAGATTTCGGGATTTTTCCGACGTGGGTTCGATTGGTCGTTACGAGATTATATCTATTGTATTCCTCGTAATTCTTGTGTTGTGTTGCGCGATCGGGATGATCGGGGTCCAGTCATAGTGTTTTGTAGTTTAGCGACCCCAATTAGGGTTTTTGGCCGGTATCGTGCGCGATAGATGCGCTAAGCGCGCAGTGTAATTTTCCGGGCGTTTTCATCGCGTTTCGTTGTGTTTTCGTCGATGCAGGATATTTGCTTATGTATTGTGTTTGTGAAATTTTAGGTTCGCAAGCGGGGACTTCGGACGCTACGACAAGGGGAAAACAGGTGTAGGCTTCACCTAGCTTGGAGCGTTGGTGAGTAGATTTAACATCTACAGGGTAATCGCCCGCATGGCGTTATGCGTCAGGGCTAGAGATTTTATTACTTGTCGCATATTCTACGTTATTGTTAGACTGCGCCTTTACCCTATTACTTAGATGTAGTTGTGCCTGAACTAGTAGTAGTAGGACACTGTACATATTATTGACGATTCATGTTGCACGAGCACTGATTATATGCTACACACACCGTCAATAATTGCCATGTCACACACAAACCACTTATATATGTTATATTGCTTGGTTAGGGACATTGTGACATTGATTTATACTGCTTATCATATATGGCATTTAGCATACCTGTATTCCTATAGAGTATTGTACCATTAATGATAGGTACATACACACTCTTTGTCATAGCTACAGGTATACCTTGCACATACTGTTCTTATACCCAGGGGGTATACTATATCATTGCTTATAGGTAGACCCATTATCTTGCTATACCTTATTAATTTCACATATATCTGATTTTAGCTACATGTTTACCTTCACTTGATATTATTTAGAAGTGGATAAATAGGAACCGCATGATATTTGTATTAACTTGATGCAGTTAATTAGCGATTTTTCCTTTATATGCTTGCATTTCAGATATGGCGCACATATTATATTCATGGATTTTCGCATTGTTATATGGATTTTTCATGATGTTTTCTGGATTTGGGGACCGTGGTAGTTTATGAAATTATGCATTATTTGAAAGACCCGGTTTCCTTGATATTGATGTTTCCGCATCCACCATGAGATTTATCGGTTCTGATATATGCCCGATTCAAGGAGTGAGGAGGCACCGTCTGTGGGTACATGGTGGGGCCCGGGGGTACCCCGAAGCAAGAACGATTTCGCGGTGCTAGGCGATGAGGCTTAGGGGAACCATACCATCCGGTGACTGGACCAATGACTCATCGACTATCGAGTGGATACCGACGGGAGTCATGTGCGTATGGATACGTCGAGAGGCGAGGGTCAGAGCTAGGCACTCAAGCTCTCGGGATAGCGTATGATACGTACCCATCAGGGGGGCCAGTCATGGAGACAGCACCTGATGGATCAGCATTTCTGTGTCGATGCTTGGCACATTGGTTTCATGATATTTCCAATTACTCATTTGTATATATAACAGGGGATTGAGCCGTTGTTATATATACCCTTACACCAATATTAGGGGAATGGGACGCTAATATATGTGTATTGACCTCATCATATTTATTATGCCATTATATTTAGGATGTTAGAATTTTGCTGGAGATTTGATTCGAGATATAAGATATTCATTTGAGATTGGATAATGGAGATATATGTGAGATATACTTGATATGGTACATACGAGATATGTGAGATCCACTTGCTGTTGTACATTCGAGATATGTGAGATATACTTGATATGGTACATACGAGATATGTGAGATCCACTTGATATTGTACATTCGATATATGTGATATATACTTGATGTTGTACATTCGATATATGTGATATATACTTGATGTTGTACATTCGATATATGTGAGATATACTTGATGTTGTACATTCGGGATAAACGAGATATACTTAATATTGTGAAATTGAGGAGAATGCGATACTTAGATGATATGAGAGCTAATTTGGGGGCTGATTTGAGGAATTGGGATTTGATTCGTCTTGATGGATTGTGATCCTACCACGATGCAAGGATTCCGTGGAAATGACATATTTCACTCCATACCTCACCTTTATCTATTTGTGCACTGTTTCATGTATTAGGAGTACCTGTTAGTGTACCTTTCATGAGTGTTGCACATTTACATTCTCATACCCCCATTGCATGATTATTGCATACTGTGTCATATCATTATTGCTTTATATATATTGGTTGTACTTGTTAGTGTAGTTTCCATTATTCTACATTCATATGACCTGTTATTACTGTAAATTGCATATCTTCGATTCATGCTGTACCTATATTCCTGCGATTACCTGCATATGTTATTTACTATTCACGAGTTGGAAACTCACCCCCGTTGTGCCACAGGTGTTACAGAGTGTTCCCCAGAGTAGTCGAGGCTGGCTATTCATCTACCATCTTTTGCTACAGATACCGCATCGGCTCACAGTGTGCTGTTTTGTTCAGGTGGTTATCTGTATTTGTATTGTATATTCGTTGTATCTTGTACTCTCCATCTACTATTTTGTTGTTGACTTAGAGACTTGGTGAGGACGATATTGTATAAATTGTGGATTTGTTGTCTTTTATACAGTTTCCTTTCTATCGTCTTCTTTTTCTTCGCTACGGCGTCGTATATTTGTTGTGGTGGTTGTTTTCCACCTTTGGGCGTGGATTTGCTCCCGTTGGGGATGCTTTACATTATATTTATGTTGTACCCATTTTTGGGGTTGGTTTTTATAAAGGAGGTGCTGCCGAAATTTTCAAGAAAGAAAATTGGACTTAAAGTATTTATATTTGAGATTTTTTTTAATGGTTTAAACAATGTTTCTTATCTTTTCTTGTCTTTTAATGGTTTAGATTTCTGGGTTTTGGCTTTCTTTTACTACGTTACGCCTGTAGACGTTGCGTAGTATTAGGGCCGTCACGTCCCAATTTCGGGTCGTGATATCATTAAATATTTAGACTTTCAAAAATGGACTGAAAATATGATAAATATTACAGACAAGTCTTCAGATATTATATGCAAGTCTTCAGATATTACAAGCATGTCTTTGATTCTGTGACAACCATCTTTCTGGTGTAATTTCAATACTAGTGATCCTTGAAGGAATCACAAACTACACCAAAAGTTGCAGCGAAAAATCTATTAAGATCGCGTGTAAACAAATTACTTGAAAAAGACACACCGCAAAATCTACCAAGACACACAACAAATTATGAGAAGTATACACCAAAAAACACAAACACAAAAATTTACCCAGTTTCGGCGCAATTGCACCTTATACTGCAATCTGACGACTAGAACTTCCAAAGGATTACATGAGTATGTCTTCATCGGTTACTGCCTAAATACAAATTTCTCTCTCTCTCTCTCTCTCTCTCTCTCTGGGGTCCACAACTTGCCATAGCCAAGGCTTTGTCGATTAATTACATTAGGCCTTTTAATTAATCTAAAATATATAGCAGAGGGTTTAATTATGAGATAAGCTTATTAAGTAATTAGATTAACTAAAATCCTAAACAAACCGAGCCCAACTCGAAAACTCGCAGCCACTCCTCACCACCGACACGTGGCAACCATCTCCGCGCTGCCTCTGCTCATGCTCATGCGCTAAAAGACAAAAGACATTCCATTACCCGTGCGTCCCTTTTAGGCCTTGATCTCATGCAGAATTCTTGTGGGCTTCTCTGTTTGGGCTTTGAACTTGGGTCTTCATCTAAAACAATTTTGCAACCAATTCTAACAATCTCCATCTTGATTCAAAATACATCACAATCTCGACGTTTTCTTGAAAACCTTGGAACTCCTGCTCTCGTCATCATTGTGCCTTCATCAATCAATTAGGCAGATGAAGTCCAAGCAATGCTTGAACACGATATCCAGAACCATCCCCGTAAATGCAATTGTCAGATTCTTATAGGTACTAACCTTCGTAAGAGCCACAACCGTCTTTTCGTCCTCAAAGAAGAACACTCTCGCCTCCTGTGGAACACCCAAAACCAACAATCTTTGCAAATACATGGTCTCCCTTACCGCCTTCAATGTTGATGTCGCGATAACAATCTGAAATATCGATCTACCTAGCACTGCATCCGTGCCCAACATGAAATCCATCATCGACCTCCATTTATCACCAGTGAAGACTATCCCTGATGATAACACCAATTCGAAATGTGCCACTAACTGAGAAGACACGGACTGAATTTTCTCTCTCATACCGAGCGAGAACCTACTCGATTCACTGCTGCAACAGACACTACTCCCCATCCATGAGAATATCCATACCACGAATTTCCCATACAGACTTTCTGTCGAACTCCCGATCCCATATTCTCGGACCCTTATCCCTAGCCTCTCCCGTGCCTCTTACTCTTATAGGCCTTTGCACCCGTGCCCCTAACTCCCATAGGCCCCTGCACAACTGGCAATTCCGGACTCTCCGCGTGAATCAAAAGTACCGACCACCTCATCTATACATGTAACCTGGACTGAAGTCTAGAATACCACTTGGCTCGGTGGCCTTATTCCTGCTCACTATCTGTCTGAGTCTGTTTTCTGCGAGACATTGCATGCTCAACGTCTATCAAATGTCATCTGATTGCTCCATCCTTAGCACCAGGACACCACGACCTGTACCCTCTTGGTTCGCATCTAGAACTACGAACCTTTGAGTAATTTCCAACCCTTTCAGTCCATACATCCTTGGGAATTGTCATATCTACCGCCGTCGATGGTGACTGATCGATGAGGTACTCAGCAGTAGATAGGGACTCCGCCCGAAACTCCCTCAGAACTCCAGCCGTAAGCCGTGAATACATGTTCTTCTCAAACACCGTCCAAACCATTGGCTCTGCCCCGCTAGTATACCAAGGATCAAAAGTATTGTGATGCACAATTTGTTAGATATAGTGTCCTCAAGGCAACTATTGTAATCGCATGCATGCAATTATGATGATTAAGGGAGAACCTATACGGGTGTAATAGTCTTACTCGAAATGATAGTATGCCATATGATTTGACTTTATCATCATGTACATGCATTATGTGGTAGTACAGATCACTGTTACATGTTGATAGAGTCCATATGATTTTTGCTTAACTACCAGCATTATAATGGCGATCATATACATGGGAGCCGGGTGGTCTATAAGCACATCCTAGTCGAGAGAGTATCGAGACTGTGCATCGATACTCCGGAGTAGACTAGTGTATACTTTTCGAGATTCCGACGAGCGGTGGTGACCGGTCTTACAAGCCATTGGTATCAGTTAGTCACCTAAGATAGTATACAGGTGCTTATTGGATTATGAGTTATACTGGACGAACTCACCCGGAATAAGTTAGATGGTATTATACCTATTGTCAGATGGCAGTTCTCAGGTGACATGAGTACAGATTAGTCCGTCGACCAGAGATCGTCATTTTTCTCGTGTGAGTTCTCACCGTGCTTTGATTACTACCCTACCATGGCTCAAAGGAGTCATGCAAACAGGTTTTAGTTGGGTACAGTCCCGAACCACATAGAGGCAGTGAGTGGATTGTTGGGGATTTGTCTCTCCCGATATTGGGGTAGATGTCGTGCTGTGCACGGGTGACCATCACCAGAAATCCTTGGTCAAGGTGGACGAGAATTACTGATTTGGATCAGTAGTTTCTCAGTAGGTGATGGGCTTCACACCTACATGAAATATCGTGTTATTAGGGGTCTGACTTTATCCACCCTTAGACCCGATATGTGATACTCTTAGACAAACAAACTGGACTGTATAGAGATTGTCACAGATAGGCTCAGTATGGGTACGAATAAGTTTGCTCGTCGGCCTTCCTTTTGCTCAATACCTGGGTAGCTGTTACGTACAGTTAGTGCCGCTGACGTGCTTGTGGCTAAACCCACTGCTAGCCTATTGACGAGTCTTTAGAGTCTCACATAGAGGATTTTTCCGGTTCAGACGATATGATGTAGATGACGTATTTTGGTACATACAGGTGTCCGATAAATATGTGTACATGCTATACAGATTTTAATCGGACAGTTGATAATACTAGCGGCTTAGGATTAAACCGGATTATTAAATCAAGTTTTGATTTAATAATTTATATATATATATATGTATTCTAGTATTACTGTTCACTATTCATTTTCTCTCTTGGCTATTCATATTTTTATACGAATATGCTTTTACGTATTTCGATACGTATACCGGGTTGTATTCCGTATTTATACAGAATTTGTTCTAGAAAATGGACACCTCATTTGTGAATATTCATGAAATGAGGTGGAGGGTAAGGTGGTATTGAGTATGGTTGAAGACATATAGAGAGGAATGGGCTTCATTTGTTTATTCACTGATTGGTTATGATATTTTATTTTGCATGTCTGTAAAAATAATGAAGCCATTCTACTCTTTTCTCTTCTTCATTCATTCTCTCATTTTTCTTGACTTTGCTTATAGCTATCTTTCCTAACCTCTTCCTCCTTCTTCTACACTTGCTCTCTTGAGCTTAGATTTGAGAGAAAAAGATAGTGGAAAATTCCTACATCCCTACTCTCCATTCCTAGCGAGCTTGGAGCGTCAGTTACTTTATTATGTGAAGCCAGAGTTTGGATCGGTTCTCTCAGGTGGATCATCTTAGGCGAAGAAGGACCGGCTTGCAAACGCGATCCGGAGTTCTTGAGAGCATGCTAAAGTCCAACCTAATTGGAGCAAATGAAGACACTATAAAAGTTGTGATTTCTATCGTTGTGTGCTTGCTAGTTTAGGTGTTTGGTTAGATTCTTGGTTTTAAATTTCTAGTGCCAAGAAAATTTTTGTTTTTGAATTCTGTATTGGTCGTGGGTTAGCGGCGAGAGGACTAGGAACTTTCAATGGTATCAGAGCTACTAGGCAGGGATGTCGTCCTATGGGGGGTTCTCACTGTGTGACAGTAGTGGCGAAGCGCAAGCTCTTACCCCCAGGGTGCTCTGTGCGGATTGGTTCGGTGGGTTGTAGTCTATCGCCAGAGGACTATGTAAAAAGTAGCTGCAGAGGGACCTATGGGCGCCACGGCCAGTTTTCGCTGCGTTGACTGACCTTTCAATGGCATCGGAGCCATCCAAACACCCTAAACTAGATTGTTACGACTTCCGAATCCTGCGGTTTTTTCTCCGTAAAACCTGTTTCTAAAACCGGTGAGAAAACCATGCCAAACTTAATTTTTGACTCCCCGCGGGCTCTCGGTTTGGACCGAGAAGCCACGGGGAGGTGCGCTGGTACCCCGGGGACGTCCCGGGGGGACCTAGGGAGGGCCCACACTCCCGAGACTACCCAAATGGTGGCCTTGGGGCGTGGGGACCCGAAACTGCCTTAGAAGACAATTTCGGGTCTACCTACCCCTTGGGCCACCTTAGTGTGGTCTAGTGGGTGGGTACTCCTCCTAGATGCCTCCGGGTCGACGTTAATTATGTGCCGGGGCCCTCCGCAAAGTTTCGGATCAATCCAAGATCATTTCAGACTTCCAGAGTGGGTTTTAACATGGAATTTCTTGTCGGTTTTTAGCACACTTGATTTTCGATGTTTTGGAAAATTGAAGTGTTGGCTATTTGTATGTGGTGTTCGATTGTCATAGGCTTTGTGATGGTTGTGTATATCATAACGTTTGGTAAACCGTCGTCTAATTGCTATACGTATTAATTAGACGGGGTTACGGAATTGATACTCGCAAGTTTGCATGTTTTGTGATGAATGTTGCTTGTTGTTTATGGTTAAGTTGGATTTGTCGCGATGGATAGCTCGGTATATGTAGTATTAGATGTTATTCTCTGTGATGTAATGTATATTCATATTGTGTGACGAGCGTTCGACATGTCGACTGTCGTCATCGCGGCTTGTATTATTCTTTGGGGAGCGTCCAGGTTGCGGACGTAGTCACCGTTGTATATTCAGGTTTTCATTACACGCAATAGGATTATCCCACGGCGGAGTGCTCGAGTAGCCGGGATCTAGAGGGAAACGGGCCTCCATCTCATGGCGTTGAGACTGGGGTACTTTACTCTAGAATTGGCGGGCTATTTGCCACACTCGTAGGGGGTACAGGTTTGACCCGTGGAGGGGTGCCCAAGTCACCGGATTTTGGAAGTGCTGGGTGGTCCACTCACTTCGTTGATTGGGATTGTCTCGCTTATGAGATTGGCAAGTGGCCTGCCGCACTCGTAGGGGTCTAGGATCTGATACTACGGGCTATCCACACGACTGGGAAAATTACATTTCATATTTGGCTCCATTGAAATGTAGTTTTCCTAGATTATCTGCATTTCCATACCGTGTTTACTTCTGTGCTTTTGCTGTGATACTTCTGTGATGTTACTTGATATCATGCGTGAGATTAATGTTGCTATATATATATATATATATATATATATATATATAGTAGACGCTATATATGTTTTGCATCCGTGCTAGTCATGTCCCCGCCCTGCCGTAAGTTATGTAACCTTACGGTGAAGACCCGGGATCCTGTGGCGAATACAGATGGCATATATGTGCGTGCCTATTTTCATTTCTTTCTGGCATGATATGATTAATTGATGGGACTACATTAATTCTGATTAATGCAAGTAAAACAAACCTATATGATGTTGTTGGAACCAATTTTTGAAAACTATAGGCGTTTCCTTTTGCTTTGCGTCGAGATATTCAGTTAAGAATATCCTGCATCTCATTCGATGAGGAAAGAGCCTAAATCCCTTCACAGGGAGTGACCTCTTTGGCAAAAAGTTTACGTGATTATAAATTACTTGGTTTTCTTTAAAACCATCGTTTTTCTACAAACCCACTTGTTTAAAAAATTATGGAGCCTAAACCACTCCTTTTCAAAACTGCTCGAGTTCCTTCAACGATATCAAGTCCATTACATTAAAGGTTTTTCGCCAAAAACGAGCCGTAGCCCTCCGTTATCTCCTACAAGTATTATTAGTATTCGTGCTACGTATATTGGCCTTTGTCAATGCGTAGTGTGCGGTAGCTAAGTAATATCTCGTTTATAGCATATAATGCGATTAATTAGGACAGTCGCACAACTATGTTGGCCATTGTTAAGGGTTCGCGTGGGTGGGTCTAGGGTAATCAAGATGATAATGGGTTGAACTTGACTAGTGACTTATGATATGTTGGCCTTTGTCAAGGTCATAAGTCGTCAGGGGTAAAAACCATATCGGAAGTTTCAAACATTAGGGAAACTTGCCAGGTATGCGCATACCTTCTGGAGTGTGGTGACGTGAGTGGCTTCTGTCAGGTTATCACACGATGATAGTTGGATCCCGATTCCCACTGATAAGTAGGTGTTACTCCTCGGGTGATTTTCAGATGATCCCGACTAATTCTCCTTTTAGGGTTTGAAGGAGAATTCGAAGAAACAGTGGGAGTCATCCTGATTAGATAAAGTGATTAACCAATCTAATTTAGGTTAGAGGGCATGCTGGGTATTTCTTTTCTCTCTCTCTCTCTCTCTCTCTCTCTCTCTCTCTCTCTTTTGCAGTGACCATGACCTGACCTTAAACTCATGAACCAACTTAACTGAAGCTTCTTACACACTTTGGCTTTTGGATTGTCATGATTCACAACAAAGTCGCATATATCACTGCCACACCTACTTCCCCTTTGCATTTCTCCAGAACACTTCGTATCACTACGAAAATCATATATTTACATATGAACTCAAAGAAACTTGTTTCAGTTCGAGAATAGATTCCGGTTCTGGGGAAATTGAATAGGATTATTCGGTTTTTTTTTCTCTTTACCTTCTCTCAGATTACGAGGGTTCCTAGTATTAGGAGAGTGCACCTATTACGCTTATTGGATAGTCTTCTTCCAAACCTTAGGCAGGTGTCGAATGGTAGGGAAAGAAGAAAACCAATTAGTCTAAGTGTGGTGTACAGAAGGTAAGAAGTAAAGACATATAAAGGGATTGGAGTGAGGGCAAGGAAATTTGCGAAGACTATCATGAATCTGGATAGTGGAAGAGGCATTACTAGGAATACCTGGCTACCCCCTCGAAACATTTTCATATTTCAGTTTTACTGTGCGGTGTTAATTGAAAACCGCTTTCCCAATTAGATTCTGACTCTAGGGTATGTATTTACCAGACTAGATTCTCACATCTGTATGGTATTACAGATAATGAGTGGGAGTAGAATATTAGGAATTGGGTGATTAGATCATCAATATCAGATTTCTTTGTAATTGGTGAAATTTGGGGAAATCATCTGGGTTTTGCCTAACGGCAAATATTTGGTTTTGAATATCCGTTGTTATGTACCAATTTCAAATTGATATATCTGTACATTTATTTTTTAAAGTGAGATATAACCTTTTGAAATTATGTTTATGAAATTTACCTATATCAGTTGATGGTTAAGTAAGGTGCATTCAATAACGGTGTAATTCTTCTTAACCAAAATACAATTTTCAACCTACGACGCACAAAGTTTGAGTTATTAAACTTAGAGAACTTATACAAAGTATTGTATGTTGTCCTATGTTCATTAGGACAAGGGGTTGGTACTCGTACTATATTCCGTTTACTTATGACTTCTATGGTTTTAGACATGTATTTCGTTGAAATACAATGTCCAAATTTTGAAAATTTATAGATATAAGAATAAAGTAGAGAACTATACGTTGCAAATATTAGGATTCTTCGAGGTGAACGAAGATATAGATATTTATACTAGGTATTTCGTCGTAAGTAATATATTTGAGAACCTGTTTATTTCTCAGGTTACTCATCCGTGGGTACGCTCCTTGAGTAATGCTGCATGGCCTTCCTTCATTTAGTCGATATGCACAGGAAACAGCTGCATGATTTTTGAATCCGGTTCCAATTAAATTAGTGTCTTTGTTTCTATATTGGATATAGAGTGGATTCATATCTTAAAGATATTAAGGTGTATGGAGTAGTCCGGTTTATGCTTAAAAGCAGAATCCGAATAAACTCAAAGCACGTTTCAGTAATGGCAATTTGTGGGTTATCTCGGACTTTGACGAGGGTTAAAATTCTACCATTTGGAGGATCAATAGTTATATTGTTCTTGACTCGTCATCTTTTTTTTAGTAAAATGAATTCTTTTCATAAAACATTAGCGGGAGTATGGTAGAACTGGTTGTGATTCCAGAATCACAAATGATTACTAAAATTTAGTAGAATCTAAGGATTCAATTGGATTCGACAATCCATTAACCACTCTGCAAATTTAGTGGGTAACCTCAGCCACCCGAGAGGTATTTCGGTCTCCTCAAAGATGGTGACATGGAGGTTTTTATGACCCAAGATTGCCACTACTGTTGTCCTAGACTATGAAATCTGGCAGGTGGATGACTATAATGTCGTTCTAAATTAGCTTTAGAAGTGCACGTGTATATGACTTTGCCAGAGGATTGTTGTAGTCAGTGGGAGCAGCGGAAGCGTGGTGGGCCAGTAGCTTATGTCTATTTATAGATAAAGCAAGTATAGCGGAGATAGATCATCTATTATTGATGTGACATCCATAGAGTTTGACTTCATTAGAAAAACAGATGGACCTGGTAAGAAGGAAATAAGGAGTGATGTCCTGGTATTTTGATGATGTACTCCTGATAGGAAGTGATGTTCCTATACTACGATCGGTTATACTGTGGTTGTCACAAGGTGTTTCTCCACATATGATATGGAAAAAATATCAGAGATTCTGATGACTAGGACAAGCACTTCTTACAGGGCTGGTCTCAACATTTATATTTGACTGGGTTGAGGACTGGTTTTAGAGTAGAAAGTGTCCCAATTCGGGTACTTTGACACTATTCTATATTGTTTTAGAATGGACGACTCCTGGCATGGTGGTATACCCGCAGGTCATGGAGTCACCCTCTCTAAAGAGATGTTTTCTAGACTAATGAGGAGAGAGATTTGCATGATTGACATATCACTTTCTTAGGCAATTGAGTCAATCATGAGATGTCAAGTACCACACCACACCAGATATTGCTTTTGCACCAGCTGCAATAAGAATATATTAATCCAATCCTGGAGAAATATTAGGAAGCAGTTATGAACATAAGAGGATATTCTTGGTATATAGTAATGGAAGCTTCCTTCAGGAGGTGGTTATCATTTCATGGTTCTAAGGCGACCTGGATGACAGAGTGGCTGTCAGAGTTAAAGTTTACCTTCTTTTGATGGGCAATATGCTGGACAGAGGGTCCAAGCGGATACCGAGGAAGGCATAGCTCGAGATACTGATTAAATTCAGTAGAAAATACAGTCTAAGAAGTTTGTTAGATTTGGAGTTCATTTATGAACTTGGTCCCATCAGATATCTAGAAAAATTCTAAGAAAGGTATCGCTCATTTCAGGAGATAGTCATTTTCCGCGAAATTGAGATATAGAGAGATTAAGATAGACATATTAGAGTGGATCCACTCACTGAGGCTATTTCTCGAACAAGAAAATCTCGCAAATATACTTTGCGAAACTGATTAGTAGAGAAGTTGAGTGATCGGTAGCACACGGGCTGGGAGTATCCGACACCGCAATAATTAGCCTTAAGTGCAAATGGGAGATTGTTGGATTTAGTGCCCTCAAGGAAATTATTGTAATCACAGATAGGCGATTATGATGATTGAGGGAGGACTTATACGGGTAAAACAGTCTTACTCGAGATGATAGTATGCTATATGGTTTGACTTTATCATCATGTACATGCATTATGTGGTATTACAAATTACTGTTACATATTGATAGAGCCCATAGGATTCTTGCTTGACTACCAAAATTATGATGGCGATCATATATGTAGGAGCTGGGTGGTCTATAAGTACATCCATAAATGTCCCCAGTCGAGGGAGTATCGAGACTGGATATCGATACTTCGGAGTAAACTAGTGTATACTTTTCGAGACCCCGATAAGAGACGGTGGTCAGTCTCACAAGTCATTGGTGTCAGTTAGTTACCTAAGATAGTATACAGGTGCTCTTTGGGTTATGAGTTACACTGGACGGACTCGCCGGGAACATGCTAGATAGTATTATACCTATTGTCAGACAGTTCTCAGGTGACATGCGTACTGGTTAGTCTATCGACCTGAGATCGTCATTTGTCTCGTATGAGTTCTCACTGTTCTTTGATTACTATCCTACCACGGCTCAAAGGAGTCATGCAAACAGGTTTTACTTGGGTACAGTCCCGAGCTACATGGAGGCAGTGAGCGGATCGTCGGTGATTTGTCTCTCCCGGTATTGGGGGTAGATGTCGTGTTGTGCACGGGTGGTCATCACCAGAAATTATTGACCAAGGTGGAAGAGAATTACTGATTTGGATTAGTAGTATGTCAGTGGGTGATGGGCTTCACACCGACACAAAATGTCACGTTATTAGGGGTCTGACTTTATCCACCTTCTAGACCCGATATGCGATACTCTTAGACGAATAGACCGGACTGTACGGAGATTGTTACAGACAAGCTTAGTAGGGGTATGGATGAGTTTGCTCTTCGGCCTTCCTTTCGCTCAATATCTGGGTAGCCGTTACGTACAGCTAGTGCCGCTGACGTCTTTATGGTTAAACCCACTGCCAGCGTATTGACGAGTCTTTAGAGTCCCACACAGAGGGTTTTCTCGGTTCAGGTGATATAATATAGATGGCGTATGTTGGTACATACATGTGTCCGATTAAATATGTGTACAGGCTACACAGACTTGAATCGAACGGTTGACAATACCAGCGGTTTAGGATTAAATCGGATTATTAAATCAAGTTTTGATTTAATAATTTATATATATGTCACGCCCCGCTTCCCAGTGTACGGCGAAGGGGACGCGGCGAGATCCGCTACGTATATACTCAGAAGTACATACACTAAGCGCAGCTAAGCAATATAAGTAAATACACAAGAGACAAGAGTAAAAAAAGAACATCAACTTTTATTTATTAACATTCTTTGTACAATACATGAAAAGGAAAATACAACTGAAATAAAGATGCCTAAACAGTGGCATAATAGGGAATGGAAAGTACTGAAAAGAAAAGTGTACAATGAAATTATACTGCAGGGTCTTCGGCAAATTGCTCCAAGTCTTCTTGTGTTGGCTCAACTTCTGCCGGGTCCAGATCATCTGACGACATTCAAAGAAGAGAGAAACAGAATGTCGTCAGCGAACAGGTCGCTCGGTAAGTCCCAAAGATAAGAGGAGAATAGATAGAGAGTAAGATAGAGAGAGAGTATATTATTATAGTTGTATTATATTGTTATATTGTTGTAGTATTGCGTTCACGCTGTTGTTTGTAGCTTGGTACAGAAGGACGCCAGTGTATACGAGAGGAGTCTCACTTGCCCCGGAGACTATGGTATCAGGAACTCAAGGAACCGTTTATGCCACGGTACAACAGCAATGGGATTCAGATTAGGTGTCTTAATCTGACCACCTCGTGCCACCTTTAACACCTTCCGTACCAATCTACCCCCTTAAACCCCGTGATATCTTGTTTGTATTGTTATCTTGTAAAATTGTATTGATTGCATGTTTGATTGACTGACTGACCGAAACCATGATATCAGGAAACGGTTATAACCGTAGAGTCATATAAATGGAATACAGGGAATCATGTAAAAGGAATATATCCATGGTTCGGTTCAGTCAAGTTGAATAGGTTGTTAACTAGATTCAGGGATTCATGTATTCATATTAAGTTGGAATAATAAAGAATATAGATTGACTTGAATCATATTCAAGTCAGAAATAGTCAGACTCAAACCCGAGTCAGACTAAAAGAAAAGTAATTTGAAGTTCTATAATTGTTAGGGTCCTTATTGTAATTTATAAAACTTGAGGGGGTTTTATGTAAAAAGTACTATTGTATAGTTTTCAAGATACACCTCAAGTATTTATTATTCGTCTTTAGAGTTGTAATGAGTGTGGATTTTATTTGTGTTATTCTAGTGAATATATCCTAATAAAAGTATTAATTTATAATATTGATTTATTTGAAATTCATGGTATTTTAATGTAACTTTTAATCTTGTAATTTTAGAAAAAAATGTGGAAACTTTATCTTATAATAAAATAGGTGTTTAAATGATAATTATATATACAAGAATAGTTTTAAATAAATATTTTATTTTCCAAAATCTCATTTTTCTTGAATGTCGTATTTTAAACCTTTTGAGATCGAATGCTCCTTGCGGAAGTCTGAATCTCGCACTACTAGCCCGCGGGTGTACGATGAACCATACTATCCCTAACGGGTTCCCCAAATGTGGGTTGTAGTGGCGCTTTGCAAAGATTTAATAAATACTATCCATTTAGAAAACGGTTTTATAAAGATAAGGTATTTATTTGTAAAGGATGTAAATTTCCGTATTTTAGTTTCTAGGGTTCCCTAAGCCAACTAGCCTATTTCTAAAGGTCTAAACGATAAGTCGTTAGAAGCCTCAAATCGCCTCTTCACCGCCAATTGTGGCCAGGTAAGTACAAGTGAGGAGGGACGGATCTGCTCACGAATCGTGAGGCGGGCCTTTTAAAGTTACCCAAGCTCACTTGCCTAGCCTAGACACCACAAAGTCAGTTTAGATAAACGATCGATGTCCACAACTTATCGTATTTTCCTAATAAGAACTATTTACTAAAAAGTGTAACAAATCTAAAATCTTTAAGAATGGTTTTATGAAGATTATGGTATTTTAATGTAAGGTCTTGTATTTTCGTATTCTAAATTTTGATGTTATCAATTAAGGTTGTATTTGCGTGTGTGTGGAGGTAGGTCATTACCTCGTGACTTATTTTAAGGTATTGTGATATTTAGGGGTTAAACATGATAAATTAAACATGAGGGTATTTAAGTGAAAGAATACGGTATTTGCAAAAGTTATCATTTCATGTGTGAAAATCCATTCAAATTGATTTTTACAAATTTAGTGAACAAGATGAACATGTTTAGGAATGATGGAATTGATTAGAAGAAGAAAAATAAACTTTATGCTATTATTGTGAAAAGAATACGATATTACAAGAAAGCTATCATTTCATGTGAGAAACTTTGTCCAATTTGATTTTTATGTGATTAATAGTCATCATGGATATGTTTAGGTGTTATGGATTAGGTGACAAGTGGGATTTTGTAGAAAAACCGAATCGGAAATCGGTTTGTTCCGATTTCCGTCGGGTTTCATAATTCCGTATTTTAAGAAATAGAAAAGAGAGAAGAATGGGACTTACGGGTTTCAAACTCTTCTAAAGAGTATAGAGGAATAAGAGAAATGGCCGAGGTGTGGTTTCGTCGCCGGTTGCTTCAAAGAACGTCGCCGGAATCCATCAGCGCTTCGCCGTGAACTCGGTTTCAAAGCACACTTTCTTGTGGAATTTTCAAGAGAGTAATTCTATGGTTTTGGAATGAGAAGGTAGGGGGTAGAGCTCTATTTATAGGGTAGCTAGGGTAGGGTAAGTGAAGGGTTTTGTTTATTAAAAAAATTGTAAAAATTTATAGAAAATCATTAAAATTTTGTAGTAATTAGGGTGTAATAAAAATTCTGGGACTGATATAATAATTTGGAGTTAACAGGGGGGTTTAGAATACGAAAAGGCACCACTTTCATTTTGTGACCCCGGCCGTCCGACCAACTCCGGCCGGCGGCGCCGGCCGAGTTGGCCGATCCCGGCCGGGATCGGCGACGGTTGGGTGCGGGGTTCTCCGACTAAGACTTTGGTATACTCCGTTTTTGGGGTTCAGTTCAATATTTGGGAGTTATGGCCTGTGGACTGTTGGGATTCCAAGAATGTTTAAAGAAAAATAAACTAAAAATAATGTGGGGCATGAGATTCGAACTCTGGTGGCTTGGTTCAGCAGTGCAAGGTGTTACTAATGAGCTACAAGCTCCTTCTTGTAATTATTGTGTTATTTAATTACTTAAAATGATAGCAGCAAGAGTAAATACTCCAAGTATACATTAAATTTTAAAGTAATTTCTTGTACACTAAAAATGGAGTTATTTCATTCTTGTAGCTTGTAATTAAAAACAAAAATAATTACCTAAATCTTGTGCTCAGGGTAAAATACCCTTTTGTGGATTTTTGAAAAATATTTTGAGAAAATTTTGTATAGGAAATTTAGGGTTGTTACATTCTACCCTCCTTATAAAAATTTCGTCCTCGAAATTTGTAAAAGGAAAGTGTAACAGTGCAAAAAAGTTTGGTGGTTGCAGTATAGATAGTGTATAAAATAACAAAGAGATACAAGGGTGAAAAAGGCTTACCGGTGTTACCTTGACTTACAGTCTCGGCTTTTATGGCTTCTAATATGAAGGTCTGTCGCCGTGGTATATTCCTTCCAGCTGGCGGCACATTCTGCTTTTGGGGCCTGTTTCTCTGCCCTCCAGGCATGTCCCTCATTGTCTGTTGGAATTGACGAGCAAGCTGTGCAGGTGATGGAGCAGGTAGTGCAGGACGAGTTGCAGGAGCCTGGATGGTTGGCCGCTGCGGTTGGTTGGTGTGTGTGTGAGCTGAGTTGTATCTATATAGACATGTCTCAATTCTGTGATTGGACGCGCTACAAACTAGGCACAGGCCTTTTGCACGCCTAAAGTCCTTTATCAAATGTCCATCTCTCTTGCAATGGAAACAGAAATGTGGTCTTGGCTGGTGATTGGGTTCTTCCGTTCTCCTGGGTTCGAACGTTGGCCTGGAAGAGGCTCCTCCTGCTATCTGGTTGGCAGGGCGCTTGACTCCTGCAGACTGAGCTCTGCCCCTCTCTTTTATCACTGCCTCATAACTGCGGGCAGCTTCTAGAGCTTCCTCATGAGTCAAAAACTTTCCTGTGGCTAGAGCAGCCTTAATCTCTGTGTCCAGTCCTTGTTGACAGCGACGGGCTCTGATATCGTCCGTCGGTATCAAGTGTGCCGCGAATCGGCTTAACATGGTGAATTCAGCATCGTATTCATCTATTGATTTATCCCACATTGAACCCTGTTGTAGATGAATAAACTGCTGCTCCATTGCAAATCTGGCAGTCATAGGGAAATATTTCGCGTCGAACTTCTTGCGAAAGGTCTTCCATTCAATCAGCTGTACTAGACGGCTTTCTTCCGCCTTCCACCAGTTGCGAGCATTATCCGTGAGCTGTAGTTTTGCTACACGGACCAAAGCGTTGTCTGGCATTTGAGCTGCTACCAGATCGTCTTCGATGCTTTGTGCCCATTCTTCCGCTTCAAGAGGGCTTCCTTTACCAGAGAACTGCTTGGGATGTAAAGCCCTGAATTTCTTTACTCCCGGCGCATCGGTCTCAGGACGGTTCAGAAGTTGTTGTTGTCCCTCGAGAAGACTGCGGATCGCCTCAAATAGCATTGTTTGCTTAGTGGGTGGTGCAGGAACAGCTGGTGTGAGAGGTAGTGCTGGAGTTGGAGGTGTGTTGTTGACATTAGTGCTGGTGTTGTTCGGAGAATCCATAACCTTGAAGAAAAATTTGGGTTAGGACAGATTCAAATACATGAAATGATAAGATTCAAGGAATAGAAATTTGCAAGATTCAAGGAATATAAATTGTAAAGAATGTTTTAGTTACTGGTTCTTGTGTTATATTACTTAGGTTGTTCACGCAGACCAGAACTGCATGACAGGGATTCATACAGCTCTGACCTGCATGGGCCACCAACAAAACCTGTCACGCCCCGCTTCCCAGTGTACGGCGAAGGGGACGCGGCGAGGTCCGCTACGTATATACTCAGAAGTATATACACTAAGCGTATCTAAGCAATATAAGTAAATACACAAGAGACAAGAGTATAAAAGGAACAGCAACTTTTATTTATTAACATTCTTTGTACAATACATGAAAAAGAAAATACAACTGAAATAAAGATGCCTAAACAGTGGCATAACAGGGAATGGAAAGTACTGAAAAGAAAAGTGTACAATGAAATTATACTGTAGGGTCTTCGGCAAATTGCTCCAAGTCTTCTTGTGTTGGCTCAACTTCTGCCGGGTCCAGATCATCTGACGACATTCAAAGAAGAGAGAAACAGAATGTCGTCAGCGAACAGGTCGCTCGGTAAGTCCCAAAGATAAGAGGAGAATAGATAGAGAGTAAGATAGAGAGAGAGTATATTATTATAGTTGTATTATATTGTTATATTTTTGTAGTATTGCGTTCACGCTGTTGTTTGTAGCTTGGTACAGAAGGACGCCAGTGTATACGAGAGGAGTCTCACTTGCCCCGGAGACTATGGTATCAGGAACTCAAGGAACCGTTTATGCCACGGTACAACAGCAATGGGATTCATGTTCGGTGTCTTAATCTGACCACCTCGTGCCACCTTTAACACTTTCCGTACCAATCTATCCCCTTAAACCCAGTGATATCTTGTTTGTATTGTTATCTTGTAAAATTGTATTGATTGCATGTTTGATTGACTGACCGACCGAAACCATGATATCAGGAAACGGTTATAACCGTAGAGTCATATAAATGGAATACTGGGAATCATGTAAAAGGAATATATCCATGGTTCGGTTCAGTCAAGTTGAATAGGTTGTTAACTAGATTCAGGGATTCATGTATTCATATTGAGTTGGAATAATAAAGAATATAGATTGACTTGAATCATATTCAAGTCAGAAATAGTCAGACTCAAACCCGAGTCAGACTAAAAGAAAAGTAATTTGAAGTTTTATAATTGTTAGGGTCCTTATTGTAATTTATAAAACTTGAAGGGGTTTTATGTAAAAAGTACTATTGTATAGTTTTCAAGATACACCTCAAGTATTTATTATTCGTCTTTAGAGTTGTAATGAGTGTGGATTTTATTTGTGTTATTCTAGTGAATATCTCCTAATAAAAGTATTAATTTATAATATTGATTTATTTGAAATTCATGGTATTTTAATGTAACTTTTAATCTTGTAATTTTAGAAAAAATGTGGAAACTTTATGTTATAATAAAATAGGTGTTTAAATGATAATTATATATACAAGAATAATTTTAAATAAATATTTTATTTTCCAAAATCTCATTTTTCTTAAATGTCGTATTTTAAACCTTTCGAGACCGAATGCTCATTGCGGAGGTCTGAATCTCGCACTACTAGCCCGCGGGTGCACGATGAACCGTACTATCCCTAACGGGTTCCCCAAAGGTGGGTTGTAGCGGCGCTTTGCAAAGATTTAATAAATACTATCCATTTAGAAAACGGTTTTATAAAGATAAGGTATTTATTTGTAAAGGATGTAAATTTCCGTATTTTAGTTTCTAGGGTTCCCTAAGCCAACTGGCCTATTTCTAAAGGTCTAAACGAAAAGTCATTAGAAGCCTCAAATCGCCTCTTCACCGCCAATTGTGGCCAGGTAAGTACAAGTGAGGAGGAAGGGATCCGCTCACGAATCGTGAGGCGGGCCTTTTAAAGTTACCCAAGCTCACTTGTCTAGCCTAGACACCACAAAGTCAGTTTAGATAAACAATCGATGTCCACAACTTATCGTATTTTCCTAGTAAGAACTATTTACTAAAAAGTGTAACAAATCTAAAATCTTTAAGAATGGTTTTATGAAAATTATGGTATTTTAATGTAAAGTTTTGTATTTTCGTATTCTAAATTTTGATGTTATCAATTAAGGTTGTATTTGCGTGTGTGTGGAGGTAGGTCATTACCTCGTGACTTATTTTAAGGTATTGTGATGTTTAGGGGTTAAACATGATAAATTAAATATGAGGGTATTTAAGTGAAAGAATACGGTATTTGCAAAAGTTATCATTTCATGTGTGAAAACTCATTCAAATTGATTTTTACAAGTTTAGTGATCAAGATGAACATGTTTAGGAATGATGGAATTGATTAGAAGAAGAAAAATAAACTTTATGGTATTATTGTGAAAAGAATACGATATTACAAGAAAGCTATCATTTCATGTGAGAAACTTTGTCCAATTTGATTTTTATGTGATTAATAGTCATCATGGATATGTTTAGGTATTATGGATTAGGTGACAAGTGGGATTTTGTAGAAAAACCGAATCGGAAATCGGTTTGTTCCGATTTCCGTCGGGTTTCATAATTCCGTATTTTAAGAAATAGAAAAGGGAGAAGAATGGGACTTACGGGTTTCAAACTCTTCTAAAGAGTATAGATGAATAAGAGAAATGGCCGAGGTGTGGTTTCGTCGCCGGTTGCTTCAAAGAACGTCGCCGGAATCCATCAACGCTTCGCCGTGAACTCGGTTTCAAAGCACACTTTCTTGTGGAATTTTCAAGAGAGTAATTCTATGGGTTTGGATTGAGAAGGTAGGGGGTAGAGGTCTATTTATAGGGTAGCTAGGGTAGGGTAGATGAAGGGTTTTGTTTATTAAAAAAAAATTGTAAAAATTTAAAGAAAATCATTAAAATTTTGTAGTAATTAGGGTGTAATAAAAATTCTGGAACTGATATAATAATTTGGAGTTAATAGGGGGGTTTATAATACGAAAAGGCACCACTTTCATTTTGTGACCCCGGCCGTCCGACCAACTCCGGCCGGCCGGCCGAGTTGGCCGATCCCGACCGGGATCGTCGACGGTTGGGTGCAGGGTTCTCCGACTAAGACTTTGGTATACTCCGTTTTTGGGGTTCAGTTCAATATTTGGGAGTTATGGCCTGTGGACTGTTGGGCTTCCAAGAATGTTTAAAGAAAAATAAACTAAAAATAATGTGGGGCATGGGATTCGAACTCTGGTGGCTTGGTTCAGCAGTGCAAGATGTTACCAATGAGCTACAAGCTCCTTCTTGTAATTATTGTGTTATTTAATTACTTAAAATGATAGCAGCAAGAGTAAATACTCCAAGTATACATTAAATTTTAAAGTAATTTCTTGTACACTAAAAATGGAGTTATTTCATTCTTGTAGCTTGTAATTAAAAATAAAAATAATTACCTAAATCTTGTGCTCAGGCTAAAATACCCCTTTGTGGATTTTTGAAAAATATTTTGAGAAAATTTTGTATAGGAAATTTAGGGTTGTTACAATATATATTTTTAATATATGTATTCTAGTATTATTGTTCACTATTCATTTTCTCTCTTGGCTATTCATATTTTTATACGAATACGCATATATCTATTTGATACGTATATTAGGTTGTATTCCGTATTTATACGTAATTTGTTCTAGAAGATGGACATCTCATTTGTGAATATTCATCTATGAATATTCATGAAATGAGGTGGAGGGTGAGGTGGCATTGAGCATGGTTGAAGACATGTAGAGAAGAATGGTCTTCATTTGTTTATTCACTAATTGGTTATGATATTTTATTTTGCATGGTTGTAAAAATAATGAAGCCATTCCACTCTTTTCTCTTCTTCATTCATTCTCTCATTTTTATTGACTTGCTCATGGCTATCTTTCCTCACCTCCTCCTTCTCCTTCTACACTTGCTCTCTTGAGCTTAGATTTGAGAGAAAAAGATAGTGAAAAATTCCTACATCCCCACTCTCCATTCCTAGCGAACTTGGAGCGTCGGTTGCTTCACTAGGTAAAGCCGGAGCTTGGATCGGTTCTCTCGGGTGGATTATCTTCGGTTTTCAAATGTGATCCGGAACTCTTGAGAGCATGCTAGAGTCTAACCCAATTGGAGCAAATGAAGATACTACAAAGGTTGTGATTTCTATCTTTGTGTGCTTGCTAGTTTAGGTGTTTGGTTAGATTCTTGGTTTTAAGTTTATAGTTCCAAGAAAATTTTTGTTTTTGAATTTTGCATTGGCCGTGGGTTAGCGGCGAGGGCACTAGGAACTTTCATGATCCTCCCTGTATGTATGTAGTGCTATGGTCACAATACTTGCGGACCACGGTGGAAACATAAAACAAAAATTTCTATAGCATAGCACCAAACATAAGACTCAAAATCTTTGAAATACTAGTCAATTGCAAAACTCAAGTGAGCTAAACATTTTAAAGTAAGAGTTTAGAGGGACAACAACTTTTGATGCGTGTCCACACATAGGTGGAAGACTCTAACTAGACTCCTTGGTTGCGAGAACGAGCTTGTTTGCGGACCTCCTCACCGAAGATGATCCATTTCGAAGGAAATCTAACCCAAGCTTCAAGTTCATCAAAGAACATACTTTTGTGAAGCAACTTACTCTCACAATTTTCTAGAAAGTGAGAAAAAGAAGAAGATGTAGTAAACACTCTCCTTTTTTCTTTCTTTTTTGCTCTCAAAAATGAAGAAAGAGAAATTGCATGAAGGAATGAGGTAGAGAGAAGAGAGACGACAATGCTAAATAGAATATTATATACAATATAATAATGCTCATTCCAAGCAACAAAACCTCCCTACCCATGCATTATTTCTTATCCCTTGAAGAATGATGAATGTATTATATACATTTTTTAAGTATATGTATCATATACATATACATGTATTTGTATCACATACAAATAGCAAATGAGAGAGAGAGTGTGAGCATAATACTAGAATACATATCAATATATGTTTTATTATTAAATCAACACTTGATTTAGTAATCCGGCTTTATAATAAACCGTCTAATATTATCATACGTCCGATTAATTTACGTGTATCATATACACATGTTTAATCGAACTCCCGTATGCATCATCACTTCTAGAAGTATATGTGTATCATATACATAATGTTTTAGTATATGTATCATATACATATACATGTATTTGTATCATATACAAAGAGAAAATGAGAAAGAGAGAAAGAAAGAGTAAACATAATACTAGAATACATATTAATATATGTTATATTATTAAATCAACACTTGATTTAATAATCCGGTTTTATAATAAACCGGCTAGTATTATCAAACGTCCGATTAATGTACTTGTATCATATACACGTATTTAATCGAACTCCCGTACGTATCATCATACGCACACTACATCGTTTTGCCTGAGCGGGGAAACCCTGTGTGTGAGACCCTAAAAACTCAACAATATGCTGGCAGTGAGTTACTGGATCATATCCATAACCCATAAGTACGTTAGTGGCACTAACTGTACGTACCGGCTACCCAGGTATATGTTAAAAGAAAGGTCGACAAGCAAATTCATTCATACCCAACAGAGCTTAGCAGTGACAATCACCGTATAGTTCGGCCTCTTCGTCAGAAAGTGTCGCATACCAGGTCTGGGGGGTGGATACTGTCAGACCCCAATAACCTAATAAGTCATGCGGATGTCAAACTCATAACCATCCGAGATACAACTGATAACCCTTATCATTTTATCTCAACCGCACTGGCCAAGGACTTATGGTTATAGTCAATCATGCATTGCGCGATATCAAATCCCTATACCGAGAGACGAATCCTATCTCGACCACTCACTGCCTCCATGTGCTTCGGAACTATACCCAACTAAAACCTGTATCCACGGCTTTTTAAAACCGTGGTTGGGTATTAATCAAATTACAATGGGAACACATAAGACACTATGATGATCTCAGGTTAAAAAACTACCCTGTACTCATGTCACTAGAGAACTGCCATCTGACAATAGGTATATTATCATCTAGGAGGTCTCGGCGAGTCCGTTCGGTGCACTAATTCTCCAATGAGCACCTGTATAGAATCTTTAGTGTCAAACACTAATAGCTGTGGGACCAGCCATCTCCCCGGTCGGGGTCAAGAAACATATACACTAGTCGACTCTGGAGTACCGATGCCTAGTCTCGATACTCCCATGACTAGGAACATTTAAGGATGTGCTTATGGACTACTTAGGCCCCACTAATATGATCGCATTATAATCTTGGTAGTTAAGAAAAGATCCTAAAGGTTTTACCAACATGTATCAGCGATACGTAATAACAAGTAAAATATATATACATGAATTATAACGACAAACCAGTAGCATACTATAATGTAAAGCAAGAATGTTCTATCCATATAAGGCCACGTAAAACTACAATAATTGCTTTTAGGGCACTTATATCTAACAGTCTCCCAATTGCACTTAAGGCCAATTATTGTAGTATCACATACCCAACATCCCTAATATCAGTTTCACAAACTGATATATGAGAAACAGCCCTAGTGAGTGAATTCGCTACAATGTTTCTAATTTCTTCTCTTTTTATCTTAATCTCACGAAGATCAACCATCTCCCGAAACAAGTGATACCTGCCTTAGAATTTGTCTGGATATCTAATGGGACTAAGTTCAGAAATGAACTTATTTATCAAAACGGCTTCTTAGGCTGCATCCTTTGCTAAGTCATACTTAGCATCCAGCGTCTCGCCAGCCTTAATATCCTTCTTGAAACACTTCCAATATACCGCTCCTCAAAAGAGTGTAAACTTATAACCCGTGATAGTCTTTCTGTCAATTATGTCACCTTGGAAGCTGGAATCGGTAACCGCCTCCATTTGGAGGCTGCCATTACCATACACCAAGAACATCCTTTTAGTGCTTCACAAGTACTTAGGAATATTCTTCATAGCCATCCTTTGTTTCTCCAGGATTAGACTGATATCTTCTTACCATGGTAAGTGCATAAGATACATTTGGTCTGGTACATAAAATCGTATGATTGACCCTACTGCCAAAAACATATAGTATGCCATTCATGCGAGTCCCTCTCCTCATCAGTCCGGAAGACATCTTTTTAGAAAGGGTGACTCCATGATATGCGGGCACACTACCCTGCTAGGAGTCTTCCATTCTAAACCATTTAAAATGGTATCTGAGTATCCGGATTGGGACAACCCTAAATCCTTCTAGGTCTATATCTATAGATCTAGTCACCAGAATGATATATTACTCAGATCCTATATGGAGAAACCTTTGTGACGACCATAGTTTGACAGAATTGTAGTGTAAGAATATCATTTTCTATCATGAGGATGTCATCCATATACAATATGAGAAATATGACAATACTCCTTACATCCTTCTTAAAAATACTAGGTTCATCTATAATTTTGATGAAGTCAAACTCTTTGACTGCCATATCAAAACAGATGATCCAACTCCGCGATACCTGCTTTTAGTCCATAAATGTACTTAAGCTACTTGCACACCTTTCCACTGCTCCTACTGACTGCAAAGCTCTCTGACAGAGTTATATACACGCTCACTTCTAAATTTCCATTTAGAAAGGAATTATTGACATCCACCTGCTAGATCTCATATTCCTGAAGTGCAGCAATGGCAAGTGGTATTCGAATAGACTTTAGCATAAACACTGAAGAAAATATTTCATCACAATCCACACCGGGTGTTTACCGCTGAAAACAGAGATGAATTGGGATGGAACGTCTTGCTTGAATTTAGGAGCAGATGCATATGTTTGATCCATCCACCTCTCCAAAGACACTAAGTTGATTTATAGCGCCGTATATCGGAGGTTTGGAAGAATGCGACCGATATAGATGACTTTCAGATTCCCTCTCAGGGTGAGCGGTTTATTAATTGTGGGGATGAATCTTTCCATCAGTTGCAAGACCCTACAGTTAATTACGTTGTTGCACATGGCAACTTTCTACTTCTCCAGGTTTTTGCTTCATGTGTGTGTCTTAGTTTTTATTTATTTTGGTTGCCCTTGGATTGTATACGAAGACTAATTTATGTCGTCGCCCGTAGGGCATGAATTAGTTCAAATCGTATTTATATTTTACATGATTTGGGTCCACGTTGGTATCTTGATTGGCCAACGAGAGTGAACTTAGGTCTCTTTTCTTACATCTGTGAGGTCCATTCATTTAGATGAGAGCAAAAGCTCTGCCTAGGATCGTTATTCTCATTTGAGAACTAAGATCAACTTAGATGATTTTTGGGTCAAGCATTTTCTTGACGGGGTCCACGTTGGTAGCTTAGTATGCCAACTGGAGTGAACTTAGGTTTCAGTTCTCACATTTGTGAGGTCTATCGGTTCACATGAGAGCAGAAGCTCTATCTAAGGATCGTTAGTCTCATTTGAGAACTAAGATCAAAGTTAGAGGGTTTCGGGTCAAGCATTTGCTTGACGGGGTCCACGTTGATAGCTTAGTTTTCCAATGTGAGTGAACTTAGATCGCATTTCTCACATTTGTGAGGTCCATCAGTTCACGGAAAACTTTGGCTTTATCTAAGGGTTGTTAGTCTTATTTGAGACTAAGATCAGCTTGGATGACTTCATCATATCTTGAGAAGATGTTCTTGATTGATCATTTGATCATTAGTGAAGCCTAGACTTCCATAGTTAGCTGCTTTGCTAAACTTTTAAGATTTGGTTTATTTCTTTTCATGTGCTTATGCACTTATGCTGTGCATAGCATCCGCCTACGTGCATGGTACGTGGTGCGCATGCACTACACAGTGCTTGATGGGTTATGGGTTGTCATTTGCATCTGGGACTTGCGCACGTGCATGGCACGTGGTGCGCATGACTTCTTTATGGAGAGCCATCGCAACTCTGTAGAGAGTGTACATGTTTTGCACGTGGCACAGTGCATGCTGCGCACTTATTTTGTGAAGATATTTGTCTTTCCAGAAAGCGGAGTCGAAACTTCAATTGATCAAACTTTAAGGGTGCGCCCAAGTTTATGTGGGTGCACCCTAAGTTAGGGCGAGCTCAGTTCTTTGTAAAAGTTAATAACTTTCAAGAAATCATTGATTTCAATGGAGTTGAAACTCATATGAAAGCCAAAGCTTCGATTTTTATGCGTCGAAACACTTTTTTAGTGAAAGTTTTCCTCCAAGGTTTTGGATCTTAAGATCAACTCCTCCATGAAAGTCACAACTTTCGTAGAAAAGAGATAAATCCCAAGATCTTTCGATCTTGTATGTTATAGTCGAAACTCTGTAAGAAGCCGAAGCTTTTTGTATGAAAAAGAGAGAGTTTTCTCCTTTTATTTACCTAATCAAAATTAAGGTTTTGGCCGAAGAAGATCTTTCTTTGAGAACTGGTTCTCTGTTTACCGCCGAAAACAGAAGACGAACTGGGATTGAACGTCTTGCCTGAATTTGGGGGGGAGATGCATAGGTTTGATTCATCCACATCTCTGAAGACAGTAAGTTGATTTATAACGCTATATATCGGAGGTTTGGAATGATGAGACCGATGTAACTGACTTTCAGATTCCCTCTCAGGGTGAGAGGTTTATTGATTATGGGGACGCATTTTTCCTGCAGGCGCAAGCCCTTGCAGTTAATTATGTTGTCACACACGACAACAACTTTCTGCACTCTAGATTTTTAGCTTTGTGTGCTGTATTTTAGTTTTTATTTATTTTGGGGTACTCTTGGATTGTATACAGAGACTAATTTTGTCGTTGCCCGTAGGGTGCGGATTAGTCCAAATCTGTTCTTTATATTTGACATGATTTGATTCCACGTTGGTGTAGGGTTCCTAGGCACACTAATGAGGCCTCACAAGGAATCAACCATGCCAATTTCAAATTTTACAAGTGCCGAGAAACCCTAATACGGATCGTTAACTAGAATTTTAGGCAAAACATGCAACTAGTTAACAACTTAACTAAGTGAACGGAAATACAACCTTTGTAGATCTGGTTCTCCACCTCCATAGCTCCATGATGAAGTCTCTTTGCTGTCCAAATCGAATCCCGGGCTCTAGCGTCGGCTTCATCGGAGAAATGGGCGGGCTAGGTCATCGACTTCGACGCCGAAGATGATCTACGTCGAGGCATCACAAGATCAAGCTCCCACTTCACCAAGTCATGAAACTTGTGAAGAAAACACCCAATACTACTTGGCAAGAGGTAGAGGATGAAGAAATAGGAAGTGGGTTCACTTTAGAATTGGATTTCTCACTCTTTTCATCAAATCACCATTGATGGAATCAAGCTTCTTCATCTTGAAGAAGAAGAAGAAGAAGAAGAATAAAATATTATGATAAGTTCATTAAAAATACAAAAGAAAATGAATACTTATCATAATATGAACCATGGTTAGGTGTAGAGAATTGACTAAGGTTAGATGAATGGTTAGGGTTAAGCATGAAGACAAAATGGTCACTTTGGTCAAAGCTTCATGAAGCTTCAACAAGCTTCAAGAATGAAAGCAACCATTTTGTTTTCTTATCCCATTTCTTTTTAATCCAAATTAAAAAGATAAAAGAATGACTAAATAAAAACCCTAACCATTTACTTAACCAAGGTTTAATTCTTTGCACAAACCCTAGTATTCATGTATCATCAAATATGATACAATCAAGTGCACAAAACTATATCATATATACAATGTGCATAAGTGAGTGAGAAAATCCATCTTACGTGAACCGATACTAGTTAATGCAAAGTAATATATCAAATATATAATTATGCATTAAATCATTAAATCAACACTTGATTTAATGATCCGGTTATATCGCATATAACCGACTAATATCAACAGTAACAACTTATCGAATCAACACTTGATCCGATAACCCGGCTATATCGCATATAACCGATCAATGTCACAAATCGCGAGAATCGAATACAGTATCACATACTGGTATCATTCTCGGTCCCGCACATATCTCATATGCGCTCTATTTCGTTTTGCTTGAGCCAGGAAACCTCTGTGTAGGACTCTAAAGACTCGTCAATACGCCGGCAGCAGATGATGATTATATCAAGCACCCACAAGCCGCAAGTGGTCTGCCAAACGTAACGGCCACCCGGGTATTGAGCGATCAGAAGATCGACGAGCAAGCCCGCTCACACTCCTGTGAATCCAACCAGTAACACTTACCGTACAGTCCGGTCTCGTCGTCTGATATGTCGCATATCTCACCTAGGGGTGGTAAACGTCAGACCCCAATAGCTCGATAAGTCGTGTCGATATGAGGTCTATAACAGTTCGAGAAACTACTGGTAACACTTATCAGTATATCTCAGCAACCCTGGCCAGGGATTTCCGGTTATAGCCAATCGAACACAGCGCAACATCAACTCCCTATACCGGGAGAGACGAATCCCCTCCTATCGCTCATTGCCTCCATGTGATTCGGGACTGTACCCAAAAGCCACCGTTTTGCACGCCCTCTTGGACATGGTAAGGTGGAAATCAAAGCACAGTGGGAATCACATAAGACTCTATGACAATCTCGGGTCAACAGACTACTCTGCACCAGTGTCACCAGAGAACTGCCATCTGACGTAAGGTATAATACCATCTGAGAGTTCTCGGCGAGTCCGTCCAGTGTACCCAGTCTTCACTGAGCACCCGTATATCATCTCTAATGTCAAACACCAATGGATATGGGATCATCCATCGCCCATCTGTATGGGTCGAGAAGGTATACGCTAGTCTACTCTGGTATATCGATGCCCCATCTCGATATACCCACGACTAGGGACCTTGAAGGATGTACTTATGGACTACCATGTTCCCACTAGTATGATCTGCATCATAGTCCAGGTAGTCAAGTACACATCCTAAGGGCTTTACCAACATGTAATTATAAGACAGTTTAAAGAGACAAGTGTACATGTTAAGATAAAGAGCAACCAGATAGCATACTATCATATCGAGCAAGAAAGTCATCCCTATATATGTCCCAGCATCCACTACAATATACATCCAATATACAGTAATGGCCTCTAGGGCATACATATAACTAACAATCTCCCACTTGCACTAGGGCCATCTGTAGCAGTGGTTGTAGTATCTCATACTCAACCATCCCATAAAAGTATCTCTTTGGGAAAATGCCTTTCGTGAGTGGATCCGCCGTGTTGTCCTCTGAGTCTGCTCTCCTAACCTCGATCACCCTGGAGATCAACTATCTCCATGATCAGGTGATGCTGCCTCAGAATATGTCTGGATCACTGATGGGACCGGGGTTCCTGGCATAAGCCACAACTCCATTGTCACACAATGGGAGGAACAAAGTTCATCTCATGAACCAATATACACCCAGACTTTCTCTTTGGTAGTATCTTAAGTAGCAATGTATCCAGCCTTTATCGTCTAGTATGCCACGGTATGTAGCTTGGAACTCTTCCAACATACCGTCCCTTTACTGAGGGTAAAGACAATGCCTGTGACTGACATTCAGTCGTCTTTATCACCCTGGAACACTTCCAGTGATTCTCCCCAGGATCAATTGATACCATCTCACTTCAGCTAGTGAGAATCCTAACATCCATTTAGATCTATCTCATAGATCCAAAACCCAGGATTTAAAAGGTATCACTTTGATCCTATATGGAGAATCATTGTGATAAGCGGAGATTGATCGAGCGTAGCATAGGAAAATACTTCCCTATCAAGAGTATGTCATCCACGTACTCTACAAGGATCGCCACCATACTCCCTACTACCTTTTTGTATATACAAGGTTCATCTACCATTTTGATGATGTCAAACTGTTTGACTAACTCATCAAAACAGATGTTCCAACTCCGCGATGCCTGCTTTATCCTATAAAGCATCTTGCACACGTTTCCGCTGCTCCCACTGTCTACGAAGCCCTCTGGCTGTGTACTTATAGACGCTCTCTTCCAAAACATCATTTAGAAAAGCAGTCATGACACCCAACAGCCAGATATCGTAGTCATGGTATGTAGCCGTGGCAAGTAGGATCTGGATGGACTTAAGCATAGATCTTTAGAAAAAGTTTCATCATGATCCACACCTGGTCAATGATGCAAACCTTTACCAAGTCTAGCTTTGAAAGTCTTAACTTTTCCATGTACACCAAGTAATCTTCTCAAGATTTACTTGCTCCTGATGGGGATTTAACCCTTCAGATGTAGCAACCAAAGTCCATACTTTGTTGGTGTATAAAGATTCCATCTCAGATCACTAAGCATCCAGCCATTCTTACAGAGTCCCACTCCTGATGGCCAGCTCGAAACTAGTTGGGTCATCATTTCATGATGCAATCCTCGCTCCCACTGTCATAGAGGAACCGAAGTATCTCTCAGGTGGGTGAGGAGCCCTACTAGATCGGCGGAGAGGCTGAGATTCATTGGTTACTATTGAATCCTTTAGTTCTACCAAATCATCAGCTGCAGTTCGTATAGCTGGAACATTTCCAGTTCTACATAACAGATCTTGCTTCGAGCTTGTCCGGATTTTGCCTTTAGACATAGCCCGGACAACCCCAAATCTTAACCAACTTAAGATATGGGCTCTTCCCGTTCCATATCACATATGAAGCGGTAGGCAACTGATTTGATTTGAACCCTATTCAATAGGTATGCAGCTTCATAAGTGCATAACCCCTAAAAGGAAATAGGTAACTCAGTAATACTCATCATAGAGCACACCATATCAAATAGGGTGTATCTGCTCCGCCCCGATACACCGACGTGGTGTGGTGTATAAGGAGGAGTAACACTGAGAGAGAATCTCATTCTCCTTTAGAATAGTCCATAAATTCCGTGCTCAAGTATTCTCCTCCTTGATCCCATCAAAGGACATAATACTTATACCCGTATTGGTTCTCTACTTCTAACTTATATTCCGTGAATATCTCAAAAGGTTCGGACTTGTGTTTCAACAGGAACATATGTCTGAATCTTGAGAGATCATCAGAGAATATAATGAAGTACAAAGAACCGGTCTTGGCATGTGTAGACAGGGGACCTACATACATCAACATGTATCATCCCAAGAGTTCACTAACTATTTCTCTGTTTCCAATAAACAGAGCTGTGGTCATCTTATCTCTGTGACATGACTGGGAAGTTTCATAAGATGTAAATTCAAACTGATTTAAATATGCATCTAAATGTAACTTAGCTAGTCGGGTCGCATTGATATGACCTAGTCTACAATACCTCAAGAAGTATCCGTTCATTTCTGAACTCTTCCTCTTGTGTGTGTTCCGTATACTAAAGAACTGTGGTTTGATTTAGAACGTCAATGCTTTTAGATAACGTGCCTGAACCGATCAACATTTGATATAGGAAATGTTCAAAACATTATCCATCAATACAAAATTTTATCATTTCTTTACTAATAAAGAGACTGATATGATTTTGTATATCAGGTTCGGTTTCTAATAGCATTTGTTCAGAATCAATGTATTGATAATACAGGGTGACAGTGACCAACAGACTTGGCTGCAACTCTTGCCCCGTTTTCTGTCTCATGAAACTTATCACCCGGGCTCAGTTTTCTACCCTTTTGTAGCCCTATGTAACAGATTACATATCTAGGATCCTGATCCGGTATCATACCCAGGATGCGGAGGATACTGAGAAACAGTTCTTTGTAATGAACACACCCGAAGATGATGCATCAGCATGCACTCTCTTCGTTTGGGCGGCACGGGAATTCTGGTAATCCCCAATTTCCTGCTCTGTCTTATAACATTTATAAGTTGGAGCGGGACCAACGTTCCCCAGCTCAGTATAACAAGTGGGTTTGGTCAATAATCCGTATTATTATCTTGATTAAGGCGTGATATGGTCACTACCTGGAGAGAGAGAGAAGAAAACACTCAGCGTATGCTCTTGCAAGATCAGATTGGTTTTTATTTTATCTAATCAGGATGGCTCCCACTGCTTTTTATCAAATCTTCCTTCAAACCTTAAAAGGAAAGACTAGCCGGGATTAATTACACACTACAAGTTCGCCAATCTTTCAGCCAGGCCAGTGTCGGTACTTTGAGGGAGGTCCCCCGTGCTTTCACACGAACCTAATTAATGTAAACCTCGTTTTCCCAGAGGCGTAACCTCGTTGACACCTTTCTAGACACCTATTTGATCGGCTAATTGTAGTGTGCAAAACTCTCCCAGGAGTAACTCTTACTCGCAGTGGGTATCGGGATCCAACTATCTCATAGAAGCTATGCAATCTCATTGCAAATTTCAACACTTGAAATTCCCGATAATATTTTGCCCCTAGCGTGCTATGACCTTGACGCATACCAAACAACCCATAGTCCGCTAGTCAAGTTCAACCCGTACAATTCGTGATCGAATTAAACCCACCCGTACGGCCCTTGACGCATGCCAAACAACGCCGTACGAATACCTTAATCCAATCGCATCTCATGCTACCGATAAGTAATAATCGGCTACTGTACACTACGCCTTGACGCATGCCAAACAACCGTAGCACGAATACTGAATATTACATATCTGAATTGACGGAGGGCTACGCAGGTTTTTCTGAAAACCATAAGCGTAATGAACTTGATATCGTTGTAGAATTAAATGAAGTTTTAAAATGGAGTGTTTTTGAGGCTTTTCTAGTTTTGCTAAAGGGGTCACTCCCGGTGAAGGGATCGTCGGCCCTTTCCTCGTCGAATGAGGTGCGGGATATATCATATATATCACTGTGCAAAGCAGAAACTATAGAAGCAATCAAAAGACAAACCGAGGGGTGTAGTATCTGCCAGTTATTGCTAAAGGAGTCACTCCCGGTGAAGGGATCTCGGTCCTTTCCTTATCGAATAAGGTGCAAAATGTTCTACAAGGAACACCGCGATGCAAAGCAAGAACTGTAGCTACCTGTTTTATTTTGAAATTCGATTCCACAACATCTTAGGTTTTTTTTCTTTCATTAATCGCATTAATGAAGTCCCATCATTTAAGTACCTAAACATCACAGATAAATACGACGTACACTTATGCCATCCGCATTCGCCTCGATGTCCCCTCGTGCACCGTTAGGTTAGGTAACTAACGGCAGAGCAGGGCAGGGCTAGCGCGGGTGAAAAACATAAGTAACATCTATATAATATATCATATATACTATATACTGTATCTATCACAGAACATCAAATGATCACATCACAGATATCGCAGCAGAAGAAACATATGAAACATTGGATATACTAGGACGTCCGTGTTTTCAATACGAGCCAGTATAAAATACGGATTCCACGGTCGTGATGAATAGTCAATCCCACACCCCTAGACCCCTACGAGAGCGGCAAGCAACCCTACAAATTCTGGAGTTAGGAGATCCGGACTCGACTCCTTAAGTTGGTCTCCCACTGGACTCCAGTACCCGGTTACTTGTGCCCTCCTCCTTGGGTCTATCCTAGTGCGGAAAAGTAAATAATATACAAACGGTGACATCTTCCGCAACCTGGAAGTGCCCCAATAAAAGAATATTACATACAAGTTTTTACATGAATGAAAATGAAAAACACTCATCTCACATAAAAACCCCCGGCTATTCAAACCCGACGATCCAATATAACATATCCAGCAACACATAACATCACATGTCATCAACGTAAGTAAATATGCGCATCCCAATTGTCGTTGACATATAGCAACGAAACCGGCGATATCACATATTACACTTACGGTCACAGAAAAGAAAGTGTAAAACTACAACAGTTGGAATCCGCAACCTGCATAGACATCGCATGCCTAATCAAATGAAATACTTAGACATCACATGCCTAACAATTATAAACCCCGCATTTTAGTCTCATTATCGAAAACTCTTTTCAATATCAAGTCGGGCAATTCAACAAGATTCCTGACATCCTGATCGAATGCTCGTCGCAAACTTTAGTAGGCAGCTGCACCCCCGACGCCGTCGACGAAGTGCACCAAGGCGAAACACCACTGCCGCGAGCATCCAAACGGATGCTTTCGGCGACGGGGTTCTCCTACAGTCACTTGGTCGGGGCTATGGAGCGAAGCTGTCTATTAAGTTTACCCGGCGAGTATCCGCGTACACTACGTGATTGCGACGGACTTTTGATCACATCAAAATTCCGTGGCAACCGATCAAGTGAGACTAAACCGCTAGATTTATAACATTCATTCAGTTATCTCATAACTGTTTGTGAATTCCAATTATTGTATCCCATTCCAGATAAATAGAAAATGATAAACTTTCCGATCGAACATCCAAACACCCAAGTTTTCCCGAAACTGCTCAACACATGAAACAAGTTCAAAAACATTCACTTCATGCCTCAGTACCAACGGTCCAGCCGTAGAAGGATCAAGCCAACGCCTCACATGTGGCACGCCGTACTGCCCCAAACCCGAAGGTTCAAAGGGCAGTTCAAGATGGTCACATAATCGAGTTAAGGTTTGTTGTCTTCTAGAGGGACCATCGTGTTACTTGCACTACTTAGAACGTTATTAAACCACGGAAAGATCCAACACTTGGAAATTTTCCGGCAGGGGAAAAATTGGGTATTTATATCCGGTCGAACTTTTTAACATATTCTAAGATTATCCGGAAAACCACATAGACAAAATCAAAAATTCCGATCGAAACATCGAAGCCCCAAAGCATCCCAGAAAACTCAACTCTTGAGTGCAAATTAAAAATTCCCAGAAAACTCAGCACCACAAAATAGGAATTACTGTGCAAAATGCAATGCAAGAGGAGACCGTACGGCCGCGGAACCGCCGCACATGTCACGCTCATGCCGCGGTTCCGCGGCGGTTTAATCGAATTAGGCCCCCGTATTTCACAGTAATTCATATAAGACCCTGCTTAATTTTCTGCATATTTTTAATATAGAAAATCTCACTGTTTTAAAAAATGTACAGAGAGCATGAAATTTTAGGGTTTCGGGTTCGTTCGGGTTTCAAACTTCGTCTACGCATCGCCTAAGGCACTAGCTAGGCTCTGATACCACTGTAGGGTTCCTAGGCATACTAATGAGGTCTTATAAGGCATCAACCATGCCAATTTCAAATTTTACAAGTGCCGAGAAACCCTAATACGGATCGTTAACTAGAATTTTAGGCGAAACATGCAACTAGTTAACAACTTAACTAAGTGAACGAAAATACAACCTTTGTAGATCTGGTTCTCCACCTCCATAGCTCCATGATGAAGTCTCCTTGCTGTCCAAATCGAATCCCGGGCTCTAGCGTCGGCTTCATCGGAGAAATGGGCGGGCTAGGTCATCGACTTCGACGCCGAAGATGATCTACGTCGAGGCATCACAAGATCAAGCTCCCACTTCACCAAGTCATGAAACTTGTGAAGAAAACACCCAATACTACTTGGCAAGAGGTAGAGGATGAAGAAATAGGAAGTGGGTTCACTTTAGAATTGGATTTCTCACTCTTTTCATCAAATCACCATTGATGGAATCAAGCTTCTTCATCTTGAAGAAGAAGAAGAAGAATAAAATATTATGATAAGTTCATCAAAAATACAAAAGAAAATGAATACTTATCATAATATGAACCATGGTTAGGTGTAGAGAATTGACTAAGGTTAGATGAATGGTTAGGGTTAAGCATGAAGACAAAATGGTCACTTTGGTCAAAGCTTCATGAAGCTTCAACAAGCTTCAAGAATGAAAGCAACCATTTTGTTTTCTTATCCCATTTCTTTTTAATCCAAATTAAAAAAATAAAAGAATGAATAAATAAAAACCCTAACCATTTACTTAACCAAGGTATAATTCTTTGCATAAACCCTAGCATTCATGTATCATCAAACATGATACAATCAAGTGCACAAAACTATATCATATATACAATGTGCATAAGTGAGTGAGAAAATCCATCTTACGTGAACCGATACTAGTTAATGCAAAGTAATATATCAAATATATAATTATGCATTAAATCATTAAATCAACACTTGATTTAATGATCCGGTCATATCGCATATAACCGACTAATATCAACAGTAACAACTTATCGAATCAACACTTGATCCGATAACCCGGCTATATCGCATATAACCGATCAATGTCACAAATCGTGAGAATCGAATACAGTATCACATACTGGTATCATTCTCGGTCCCGCACATATCTCATATGCGCTCCTATTTCGTTTTGCTTGAGCCAGGAAACCTCTGTGTAGGACTCTAAAGACTCGTTAATACGCCGGCAGCAGATGATGATCATATCAAGCACCCACAAGCCGCAAGTGGTCTGCCAAACGTAACGGCCACCCGGGTATTGAGCGATCAGAAGATCGACGAGCAAGCCCGCTCACACTCCTGTGAATCCAACCAGTAACACTTACCGTACAGTCCGGTCTCGTCGTTTGATATGTCGCATATCTCACCTAGGGGTGGTAAACGTCAGACCCCAATAGCTCGATAAGTCGTGTCGATATGAGGTCTATAACAGTTCGAGAACCTACTGGTAACACTTACCAGTATATCTCAGCAACCCTGGCCAGGGATTTCCGGTTATAGCCAATCGAACACAGCGCAACATCAACTCCCTATACCGGGAGAGACGAATCCCCTCCTATCGCTCATTGCCTCCATGTGATTCGGGACTGTACCCAAAAGCCACCGTTTTGCACGCCCTCTTGGACGTGGTAAGGTGGAAATCAAAGCACAGTGGGAATCACACAAGACTCTATGACGATCTCGGGTCAACAGACTACTCTGCACCAGTGTCACCAGAGAACTGCCATCTGACATAAGGTATAATACCATCTGGGAGTTCTCGGCGAGTCCGTCCAGTGTACGCAGTCTTCACTGAGCACCCGTATATCATCTCTGATGTCAAACACCAATGGATATGGGATCATCCATCGCCCATCTGTATGGGTCGAGAAGGTATACGCTAGTCTACTCTGGTATATCGATGCCCCGTCTCGATATACCCATGACTAGGGACCTTGAAGGATGTACTTATGGACTACCATGTCCCCACTAGTATGATCTGCATCATAGTCCAGGTAGTCAAGTACACATCCTAAGGGCTTTACCAACATGTAACTATAAGACAGTTTAAAGAGACAAGTGTACATGTTAAGATAAAGAGCAACCAGATAGCATACTATCATATCGAGCAAGAAAGTCATCCCTATATATGTCCCAGCATCCACTACAATATACATCCAATGTACAGTAATGGCCTCTAGGGCATACATATAACTAACAGTTGGTATCTTGGTTTGCCAACGGGAGTGAACTTAGGACGTATTTCTCATATTTTGTGAGGTCCATCCATTCAGCTGAGGGTAGAAACTTTATTTAAGGATCGTTAGTCTTATTTGAGAGTTAAGATCAACTTAGATGATTTTTGGGTCAAGTATTTGCTTGACGGGGTCCACGTTGGTAGCTTGGTTTGCTAACGGGAGTGAACTTAGGTCGCATTTCTTACATTTGTGAGGTCCCTCAGTTCACGCGAAACTTGGATTTTATTTAAGAGTCGTTAGTTTTATTTGAGACTAAGATCAACTTAGATGACTTAGTCATATCTTGAGAACATGTTCTCGATTGATCATTTGATCATAAGTGAAGCTTAGGCTTCCACAGTTAGCTGCTTTGCTAAACTTTTAAGCACTGGTTTATTTCTTTTCATGCGTTTGTGCACTTATACTGCGCATGGCATCTGCCCACGTGCATGGTACGTGGTGCGCATGCACTACATGACGCTTGATGGGTCATAGGTTGGAATTTGTGCCTGTGACTTGCGCACATGCATGGCATGTGGTGCGCATGACTTCTTTATAGAGAGGCATCACAGCTCTTTAGAGAGCGCCCGTGTTTTGCACTTGGCACAGCGCATACTGCGCACTTGTTTTGCGAAAATATTTTTCTTTCCAGAAAGCGATGTCAAAACTTTAATTGATCAAAATTCAAGGGTTGCACTTCTAGGGTGCGCCCAGGTTTATGCGGTGCGCCCTAAATCATGGTGAGCCTAGTTTTTTGCAAAAGTTAATAACTTTTAAGAAATCATTGATGTCACTGGAGTCAAAACTTATAAGGAAGCCAAAGCTTCGATTTTTATGTGTCGAAACACTTTTTTAGTGGGAGTTTTTCCCAAGGTTTTGGATCTTAGGATCAAATCCTACATGAAAGTCAAAACTTTTGTAGGAAGGAAATAAACCTTAAGATCTTTCGATCTTGTGTGTTAGAGTCGAAACTCTGTAAGAAGCCGAAGCTTTTTGTATGAAAAAGAGAGAGTTATCTCTTTTTATTTACCTAATCAAAATTAGGGTTTTGGCCGAAGAAGATCTTTGTTTGAAAACTACATCTTTATTTCTTTTAAGGAAGAAGATCAAGAAGCATCGCTTATTTTTTTTATGATTGTCCCCCTTCTTTTTTTTCTCCAAAGGGGCTCCTATTTATAGGAGTGAGATTTGTTAGGGTAAATCCCAAACAAACAAGTTTGATTTGATACGTATCAATTCAGAGTGCATGTACATCGTTGGATCATTGATCCAGAGATCATTTTGTTAAGAAAGATCAATCAGGAAGATTTTCTTCCAAATAGAGTTTCGGCTCTAACAGAAGTGCATGCTTCAGAAGGAGTACGCTTGCGCACTTTCCTCGTAGCGCATCGCAAATGCATGCGCATGCGCATTGCACATGGTGCAGTGCACAAGGGACTTGCGCTTGCGCACGTGCATCGCAAGTGGCGCTTCGCAAGTGGCACTTGGCTTTTTATACCAAGTGCGCAGTTGTGGAGCATGGGCTCTAAGATTGCAGAGCTTGCGCTCATAGTGGGGTGCACCTTATTTTAGGCAGGAAAAAATGCCCCTATCACTGCGCCTATGTGCATTCCACGTAGGTGGAGTGGTGTCAGATATCGTACTTTTGCTTCTGCTTGGGCTGAAATGATTTTTCTTAGTTTATTTAGTCGTCCCGGAGCATTTGGTTTATCCTCTTTTTAGGCGTAGATAAACTCAGACTGACGTTAACATACCTCCATTAGTATAAGAGGATGTCAAGTTTATGGTACTGGGTGTAGTCCGTCACACCATTGAGTTAGCTGACATCTTCTCGATTTGCGTCCCTCGGATCGAGGTTCGAGTAGAGACGCACTTGCCATATCTCTAATCCTTTCTAAGGCGAGACATGACATCTCAAGTAATCTTCTTAGGCCGGTATGTTTATCTTGCCATTAGAGATTCAACGTTGGGCGTCACCGTGGTGGTTTACCTTGAAGTTAGATTCCTTAAGTCTCAAGAAAGTCATAACTACATCCTTCTGAGGTGAGATGACATCCAATGGTCTTTAGGCATGTATGTACTGCCATGTAGATCAGGAGTTAGGAATTTGCCATCACTCCACTTTCATCTTGGTTCTTTTAACCTTACTGACATCACGTTTGTACTCTGCTGGAGTAGAATGGATGTCGATATAGTCTTTAAGCTGTATATATTGCTATCAAGACTAGATTCTTTGTTTGGCAAAGCATGATGTAACATGTTGCCCACTTTCATTTGTTTGTGCATATGGATTATATACAATAGTCAGTTTTGATCTGCTTGCAGGACAAAAGTTATATATATATATATTGCGATTGCTCTATCATTTTATCTTTTCTTATTACGGGTGCCCAATCGTTTCAGTTATTTATTTTTACTCGCTGCTTTTTAATGCGAGTTGCCTAATCATTTCAATTATTTAATTTTACTCGCTGCTTTTTATTGCGAGTTGCCCAATTATTTCGGCCATTTCTTTTTTTATTTCCCAGTTTAATGACTTAGGGGTCGAGATATTGGACTTCAGGTTGGCATTAGTGATGCTAACACTGAAGCATGTTTGCCAGGAGCAATTCATCGTCTGCCTAGGAAAACTTGGAATTTGGAATTTTGGACAGCATCAGCACCGCTAACACTGAAACATAGTGCCAGGAGCGACTCATCATTTGCCATTGCCGGCTGGACAATGGTGGTATAAAAGATAGGTTTAAGTCGCTGTCATCTAAGGCTTTTTCATTCTTCATGAGCCGTAAGGATCTCACAAAGTTGTTTTCTTCGTATGAGTCAAGAAGATCTCATAGGCGTGTTTCTCCATAGAAGTTGTGAGGGCTTCTAAGTGGGTTTTCTCTTGTAAGTCGTAAAGATCTTATAATAGTGTTTTCTCCTTGCAAGTCGAGAGGATATTGCAAGAGCCGTTCACCATGTTGGGGGTATCGCTCTCCTTTAGTGGTACTTTGTTGAAACAAATTTTTTATGTGCCTGTGGATTGTATACAAGAGTCGGGGTCGAACCACTTGTAAGGCAGTTTCTTTCTTTTCACGAGTTTATGCCCTTTCAGGTTTTCACAAGCTCATGGGTATTCCTGCTATTTTTACTCATGGAGCCCTCTCAGGTTTTCAGCCATGCCCTTTTTGCTTATAGACATACCAAGTTTTTTTTAATGCACCGTTCTCCTCATGGGCCGTGAAGATACATGAGTAGGTCTTCTTCTCGTTGGTATCTTGATTGGCCAATTGAGAAGGTCTTGGAAGCGATTTTATCATTTGTAGCCTGCGGATTGTATACGGTGGTCAATTTGAATACTAGACGTAGAGGAACCGATATTTTTAGGGAGTATTGTTCACCTGTGGGACTTAGAGGTGCAACTTTGCTATGGGTAGCCCGAGGATTGTATAAGGTAGTCAATTTAGAGACCTGTCGTAGGGCATAACATATTTTTAAGCGATCATTATTCACCTGTGGAACTTAGGGGTGTAACTTTGCTGTGGGTAGCCCATGGATTGTATACGGTAGCCAATTTTCATACCACCCGTAGAGCAAAGGTGGCTTATGCAACAGGTTTAGACCCCTGTCAGCCAAGACTTTTCAATTTTTATGAGCCGTGAGGATATCATATAAGTGTTTTCTCCCTACGAGTTGAGAGGATCTCGCAGGTGTATTTTGTCCTTAGGAGTCGTGAGAACTCCTAAGTGTCTTTTTCCCTTGCGAGTGGTAAGGATCTCACAAGAGTGTTTTCTTTTCGTTAGTAGCTTGGTTTGCCAGCGGAGAACATTGGAGTGCAACTTTGTTGCAAATAGCCCATGGATCGTATATAGTAGTCAATTTGGAGACAGGTCGCAGGGCATCGATGGCTTAGGAAACAGGTTTAGATCCCTGTCACATAAGGCTTTTCAATTTTATAAGCCGTGAGGGTCTCATAAAATATTTTTTCCCTACGATTCGAGAGGATCCTTTAGGTGTATTTTCTCCTTAGGAGTCATGGAGACTCCTGAGTGTCTTTTCCATTCATGCGTCGAAACGACGCACGAGTGGGTCTTTTCCACATCGGTTTCTTGGTTTGCCAATGTGGGTCATTTCGAGCGCGTTTGTACCGTAAATAGTCCATGGATAGTATACAGTAGTCAATTTAAAGAATGGACATAGGGCAACATATACTTGGGGAACCTTGTTGGGATCTATACTGTTTATGCCCGTAGATTGTATACGACGCCAATTTGGAGACCGACCGTAGGGTATCGATGGCTTAGGAAATAGGTTTAGATCCCTGTCACCTAAGACTTTTCAATTTTTATGAGCCGTAAGGGTCTCATAAAAGTATTTTCTCTCTATGAGTCGAGATGATCTCGTAGGTGCATTGCTCCTTAGGAGTTGTTAAGGTTAGGAATATGTATTCCCTAGAGGCCATTATTGTATATTATAGTGGAAGCTTAGACATATATATAGAGGACTTTCTTACTCGACATGATAGTATGCTATCTGGTTTCTTTTTATTTTAACATATGCACTTGTTTTAGTTTACTGTCTTTTCTGATATATGTTAATAAGTCTCTTAGGATGTTGGCTTGACTACCAAGACTATGATGCAGATCATACCAGTGGAGTTTGTGTAGTCCACAAGCACATCCTTAACAGTTCCTAGTCGAGAGAGTATCGAGACAGGGCATAGATATTTCAGTGTAGACTTGTGTGCATGTTTCTTGACCCTGTATGGGGCGATGGTTGATCCTATAACCATTGGTGTTTGACATCAAAGATTGTACACAGGTGCTCATTGGAGAATGAGCACACCGAACATGACTCGTCGAGAACTCATATATGGTACCATACCTATCGTCAGATAGCAGTTCTCTGGTGATACTTGCACAGGTTAGTCTGTAGACCCGAGATCGTCATAGTGTCTTGTGTGGTTCCTATTGTGCTTTGATTTCCTCCCTACCAAGGCTCAAAGGAGTCATGTAAACAGGTAGTTTTTGGGTACAGTCCCGAGTCACATAGAGGCAGTGAGCGATACGAGAGGCTTCGTCTCTCCCGGTATTGGGAGTTGATGTTGCGCTATACTCGTTTGGCTATAAAAGAGAGTCCCTGTCCAGGGTTGATGAGATTTACTGATAAGTGTTATTAGTAGTTTCTCAAAAGGTTATAGGCCACATATCGGCATGACCAATTTATTGGGGGTACGACAATATCACTCTCCAGACTCGATATGCGACATATCAGATGAAGAGACCAGACTGTACAGTAAGTGTTTCTTTTAGGCTCTACGAGAGTTTGGACAAGTTTGCTTGTTGATCTTCTATTCGTTCAATACCTAGGTAGCCGTTACGTCCAGCTAGTACCACTGACGGCTTATGGGTATCTGATGTGATCATTATCTACTGCTGGTGTTTTGACGAGTCTTTAGAGTCCCACATAGAGGTTTCCTAGCTCAAGTGAAACGAAATAGGGCACATATGGAGATATGTGCGGGATCTTGATTAAATACGAGTATATGATACCGTATTCTAATCTAGCGATATTTGATATCAGCCGGTTATATATGATATAACCGGATTATTGAATCAAGTGTTGATTCAATAATTTGATTTATATATATGTTTATATATTTGATATTAGCCGGATTATATATGATATAACCGGATTATTGAATCAAGTGTTGATTTAATAATTATATCTATATATATATATATATTGAATATTATCCGGTTATATGTGATATAACCGGATTATTGAATCAAGTGTTGATTTAATAATTTGATATACATACATACATACATATATATATATATATATATATATATATATATTTGATATTAGCTGGGTTATATATGATATAACTGGATTATTGAATCAAGTGTTGATTTAATAATTTGATATATATTTGATATATATATATATATATATATTAACTAATATTAAGCCCACTTAAGATTTTCTTCTCTTCATATATATATATATATATTGTATCATGGTTGATGATACATTGAACATGGATGCATGCGAATCACAAAAGAGTTAAAGATAATAAGAATGATTTATATTTTAAGAAAAAGAAAAGAATAGGAGAAAGAGTCATGGCTTTAGATGCTTGGAGAAGCATTGAGAAACCATGACTCATCTTCAATTCTTGTTTTACTCTTAGATATTTTATCATTCTTATCTCATTTCATTAACTCAAAATGGTTCACACACTCTCTCATCATTCTATGTTCATCTCCTTCTTCATCTCTTCACTAGTTTTCTAGGGTTGAGTAAAAAAAAAGAGAAAAATATTTCTAGTGAGCAAAATTCGTACTTCATCATTCTACACTTCTCTAGCCTATTAGTATAGGTTGTTAACTTCACTAATACCTTGATTAGTGAAATATAAGCTTGAGTGCGTGTTGCCTCAAGGTGGATCATTTTCAACGACGAAAACTACTATCAAGCTCGATCCTTTTTTCAAGTAGAGTCAAAGAAGAGTTCTAGGGACTACAAATTGGAGCTTTAGAAATGAAGAACTAGACTACAGAGGTTGTAAACACTCATCACTTAGATTAGAACTTGTTTGCTTTACTATAAAAGCCTAATTCTCTAGTTCGATTCTTGTTTAGTATACTTAGACCTCTAAAATTTAAAATTGCATACTTGATGCTCATAGAAACATAGTAGAGATACTAAGACATACTTTCATAGTATCAGAGCCAAACCAGAGGCTTAGAAATAGCTTATACGAAGGTAAAATGTTCGATCAAAGTTTTAAACTCACGAATTTGCTAGTTTCTGTCCAATTTTTCAAAAGTTGATATTTTTGATATTAAAAATGCTCAGAAAATCATGTATGGTATTCTATGGAGGCAAAAAAAGTACGAGGGTCTAATTCCTTAAAGTGACCGCGGAACCGCCGCCTAGACCATGTCTTGGCCACGGTTCCACCGTCGACTTGAGGAGTTAGAGCCTCGTTCTTCTTCTATTACTTCATTTTGACATTTTGGATTTTTCGGATAATTTTAATGACGCTTAAAGGGTTGAGGTCTATGTGAAATGCTGTTGTTTGAAACATCGATCGAAATGTTTAACATCGTCTATATTTCTATGATTATGTGATACAATTTTTTGGAATCCACATTGATTAGTTTTGTGAAAACTAGTTAATGATTTGTAAATCTCGTATTTTAGTCTCAAATGATAGATTATCACGGATTTTGGATTTGGATCGAAACTTTGTCGTAATCTCGTATTGTACGCGAATACTTGCCGGGAGACACTAGTAGATAGCCATGCCCTAAAACCCCGACCAAGTGACTATAGGAGAACCCCATGGCCAAAAGCATCCACTCGGGTGCTCACGGCCACGGTGTTCCACCTAAGTGCACTTCGTTGACGCACTCGGGGTACGGCCATTTACTAAAGTTCCCGACGAGCATTCGATCTTTTAATCGGGAATCTTATTGAATTGCCCGGTTTAATTTTTGAAAAGTGTTTTCAATTCGAGACTTAAATGCAAGATTTATAAGGTTAGGCATGAAATTCGGAATATGTGATAATCCGGGTTTATGATGTCTAAAGATGCGGATTCTAATTATTGTAGTTTTCATTTCTTTTCTGTGACTGTAAGTGTAATATGTGAAAGTATCCCTGATCTCGTTGTTATATGACAACGGCATTAGAGATACATATATTTACTTATGTTGATGACATGTGATGTTATTGTGTTGCTATCGATGTGTTATATTGGATCATCATGATTGAATAACCAGGGGGTTTTATATGAAATGAGAGTTTTTCAATTTTCATTCATGTAAATATTTTTATGTAATATTCTTTTATTGGTATAGTTCCGGTTGAGGTTGTTGTCTCCATTTGATGTATATTATTTACTTTTTCGCATTAGGATAGACCCAAGGCGGAGAGCATAAGTAACCGGGTTCTAGAGTCCAGTAGGAGGCCATCTCGAGGAGTCGAGACCGGTCACCTAATTCTAGAATTGGCAGGGTTGCTTGACGCTCTCGTAGGGGCCTAGGGATGTGGGCTTGGCTATTCATCATGACCGTGGAATCTGTGTTTTTCGTTATTTGCTTAATCTAAAATACGGACCTCCTAATATATCCTATATTTCATATATCTGCTTTTGCTATTCTGTTCTGTTCTGTGATGTGATTATATAACCGCGTGAGACGAATGCTACTTATATATATATATATGATATATTAGTAGACACTATATTGTTTTGCATCCGCGCTAATCCTGACTCCGCCCTGCTGTAAGTTAAGTAACCTTACGGTGAAGACCCGAGTCCCTATGGCGAATGCAGATGGCATATATGCGTGTTTTATTTTCATTTCTTCTGTGATATTTAGGAAACATAATTGATGAGACGTCATTAATAAGATTAATGAAAAGAAAAGAAACCTAAAAGATGTTGTAGAATCAAAATTTTCAAAAGGTTAGCTCTAGTTCTTGCTTTGCATAGCGGTATTCCATTATGAATATCTCGCACCTTATTCGATGAGGAAAGAGCCTAGATCTCTTCACCGGGAATGACCTCTTTAGCAAAACTAGCATATGCTACAACCTACTCGGTTTGTTTTGAAAACTACTCGATTTTTAATGCGGAGCTTAAACCACTCCTTTTTCAAATCACTAGATTCTACAACGATATCAAGTTCATTACGTTAAAGGTTTTCTTCAAAACCAGCCGTAATCCTCTGTCATTTCAGATATGTAGTATTTAGTATTCGTGCTGTGTTTATTGACCTCTGTCAAGACACAGTGTATGGTAGCTGGGTAATACTTATCTGCAGCATGTTGATGAGATCGGTAGGGACAGTCACACAGCCTTATTGACCTCCGTCAAGGGTTTGTGTGGGTGGGTTTGAATGGATTAAGAAATGATGGGTTGAACTTGATTGGCGGCCTATGGTTTGTTGACCTCCGTCAAGGTCATAGGTCGTTAGAGGTAAAAACAATTATTAGGAATTTCAAGTGTTGAAATTTGCAATGAGATTGCATACCTTCTATGTGATAGCTGGATCCCGATACCCACTGCGAGTAAGTGTTACTCCTGGGAGAGTTTTCCACTTTACAATTGGCTAATCCAGTAGGTGTCTGAGAAAGGTGTTAACGGGGTTATGCCCTTGCGGAAACTAGATTATTTAATTAGTTCCATGCGAAAGCACGGGGAGACTCCCTCGGAACACTAACACCTACCTAGCTGCCCGATTAGCAAACTTGTAGGGTGTAATTAATCCCGGCTAATCTTACCTTTTAGGGTTTGAAGGAAGATTTGATAAAAACAGTGGGAGCCATTCTGATTAGATAAAATAATAACCAATCTAATCTTGTAAGAGCGCACGCTAAACTGTTTTCTTCTCTCTCACTCCAGGTAGCGACTATGTCACGCCTTAATCAAGATAATAACATGTATGTATTGTTCGAACCCGCTTATTATACCGGCTGGGAAACATTGGTTCTTCCCTATCTTATGAAAACTGTTATAAGTCTAGGCAAGGGATAGGGGAACGCAAGGATTTCCTTGCAACCCGAATGAAGAAAGAGTATTCTGATGCATCTTCTTCGGGTGTGTTAGTTATTGAGAACTGTTTTTCAGTCTGCTCTACATCCTGGGTATTGGATACCGGATCAGGATCCCACATTTGTAATCTGTTATAAGGGTTAAAGAGAAGTAGAGAACTGGGAAAGGATGATATGTCTCTCAGAGTAGGGAATGGAGCAATTGTTACTGCCAAAACTGTCGGCGAATATCACATTGTATTGCCAAATGGTAATACATTGATTTTGAACGACCGTTATTTTGTACCATCGATGATGTGCAATATAATATCCGTATCTTTATTAGATAAAGAAGGATTGCATTAGAGAAAAATGTTATAAACATTTTCCTAAATTAAGTGTTGATTGGGTTTGATACATTGTGTAATGGTTTATATGTTCTAAATCTAAATACAGTTCTAAATATACAGAACACTCACAAGAGAAAAAGTTCAGAAATGGACGAAACCTTCTCGTGTCATTGTAGACTTGGTCATATCAATGCGACCAGACTAGCTAAGTTTCATAAAGATGGATATTTGAATTCGTTCGAATTTACATATTATGAAACTTGTCAGTCATGTCTCAAAAGAAAGATGACCAAAACTCCGTTTACGGGACACGGAGCAAGAGCTACTGAACTCTTAGGACTGATACATAGTGATGTATGTGGTTCTATGTCTACACATGTCAGAAATGGTTCCTCGTATTTCATTATATTCACAGATGATTTCTCAAGATTCGGACATCACAAATCTGAAGCTTTTGAGGAATTCAAGAAATATAAGAGTGAAGTAGAGAACCAGACGGGTAAAAATATTAAAATCCTTCGATCTGATCGAGCAGGTGAATACTTAAGCATGGAATTTCGAGATTATCTAAAATAGAATGGGAATTCTCTCTCAGCTTACTCCTCCATATACACCACAGCACAACGGTGTATCAGAGCGGAGGAATCGCACCCTATTAGATATGGTGCGCTCTATGATGAGTGTTGCTGAGTTACCTATTTCCTTTTGGAGTTATGCACTTGAGATAGATGCATACATATTGAATAGGGTTCCTACCAAATCTACGCTTACCACTCCATATGAGATATGGGAAGGGAAGAGACCATGTCTTAATTTCATTAAGATATGAGGTTGTCCGGCTTATATTAAAAAGCAAAATCCGGACAAGCTCGAGGCAAGATCTGTTCTATGTAAGTTTGTTGGATATTCCAAACATTCGCGAGGATATATCTTCTACCACATTGAGGAATAAAATGTGTTTGTTACTCAATACGCCACCTTTCTAGAAAAGGAATTTCTTGTAAAAAAAATAGTGGTAATGAGGTAGAGCTGGAAGAAGTTCTAGATACACAAACTACAACTAATGATTTGGTAGAACCATAGGATTTAATAGTCCCCGATGAACCTCAGCCACTCTACAGATTTAGTAGGGTTTCTCACCCACATGAGAGATACTATGGTTTTCTCATAGACGGCGGGAGCGAGGATTGCATGATGGAAGATGATGACTCAACTAGTTTCGAGCAGGCCATCACAAGTGGGGACTCTGTGAAATGGCTGGATGCTATGCGATCTGAGATGGAATCCATGTACACCAACAAAGTATGGACTTTTGAAGTTGCTCCTGAAGGGGTAAAACCCATTGGGAGCAAGTGAATCTTCAAGAAGAAAATTGGTGTAGATGGAAAGGTTGAGACCTTCAAACCTAGACTTGTAACAAAAAGTTTTCGTCAACGACCAGGTGTCGACTATGATGAAACCTTTCTCCAGTAGCTATGCTTAAGTCCATCATGATCCTACTTGCCATTGCTGTATATCATGACAATGAAATCTGGCAGATGGATGTTAAGATCGCTTTTCTACATGGTGATTTAGAATAGAGCGTGTATATGACACAACCAGAGGGTTTCATAGACAGTGGGAGCAGCGGAAAGATGTACAAGCTGCTTAAATCAATTTACGGATTAAAACAGATGTCGCGGAGTTGGAACATCTGTTTTGATGTAGCAGCCAAAGAGTTTGACTTCATTAAAAACGTAGATGAATAATGTACATATAAAAAGGTTGTAGACAGTAAGGTTGTCTTTCTCGTATTGTACGTGGATGACACACTCTTGATAGGAAATAATGTTTCTATGCTGCACTAGGTCAAACTCTTCCTATCACAAAAGTTCTCTATGAAAGATCTGGGTGATGCCTCCTACATCCTTATAACATTTCAGAAATATAAAATATTATTTTTGGAATTTAAATATTAAAATAATATATTTTGCGAAAACTATTCGATTTGTGAATTTAGGGTTTTCGTAAATGGTATATATAAGTATATACCAATATTTGGGAAATAATTGGAGATTAAAATGATTTATTTATTATAAAGATATTTATCGGATTTTGGCATTTTTATAATTAATTATATGCAAGTTTAAATTAAAATTGATTAGTGCACTACTAATCGCGATTAAGCCAAATCTGTATTTTTACATTTTTCCATGGCTAGTGCACCATGTCATGTTACATTTTTGGTTGCATGTTGTTTCATTATGTTTGATTTAATGAGTGAGAGTGAAAAGGAGAAAAAGAAAAAGAAAGGATAAGTTTTGTGACATGGTTTGAGAACAAAAGAGATATTTTGAGAGAGAGTGAGCATAAGAGAGAGTGAGATTAAGTGAGAGAGAGACCTTGACTTCTTCCATCAAATCTCATTGTTCTTCATCTCCTTCTTCATGCTTCTTCCACCTCCTCTACCTCCATGTATCATCTCAAAATCTTCACCAAAAACCCATGCCACCTTCATTAAAAAGATTAAAAAGATGCACAACCTCATCCTGAACCTTATGGACCTTTCAAGTTTGGATTTTGGAGACTTTGGGCAATCCAAGAATTTTCTTTAGTTGCCAAATGAGGTATATTTACTTTCCTTTAGTTAAGTTGTTTATGTTAGTGTATCCTAGTTTAGCTTAGAATTCGTATTAGTTAGGTTTTGTGATCTTAGAAATTTCTAGATTGATTGTTTAGTGGAAGTTGGACTTGTATGTGGTGAATTGCGGTGTAGTGAGTGTTTGCAAGTCTTAAGTGATGTTTTTATGGCCTAAGCCAGAGAATAAACCCCAATATTTAGAATTGTCCCATGTCGGTTTTGTGAAGTTTTGTTGGCCTGCAGGGTATCTGGAGCAACCTGGGATGTTTATAATGAAATCAAACAACTACATTGACCTAGTTAGACCACTAGAAGACCACCATAGAAGAACGAGACCCAAATTCAATGTTTTGTCCGGTGTCACCTGTTACTGTAGCACATCTCACCGGTCCAATTTTGGGTTCTGGTGATGGGATTTTGCCTGTAGCTCACACTCCTTATAACCTAGCTACTGTATTGGTTGTTTTGTCCTAATCTATCTGTGCAAAAATCTGGGAGCATTTTGAGTTGGTTGTGGCTATGTTTTCCGATATTTTAAACGTGGATTTATAAATTTCTTGATATGATTTGGTCGTTGGATGTTTGTACGTCAACGACGAGTGTTGTTTGGTTGTTTTGCATGCGTAGGCTATAAGTTCTAACCTATGAGCACACCGTGTGCCGTATCGGTTTTCCGGATATTGATTTGAATAGCATTATGATGTGTTGTGGTTGTAGGTATCTTCGCGTGGATTCCGAGACGACGAAGCACATCGACTACAGCTAAACAAGGAGTTTTCCAGGTGAGTAGATTTATATCTACGGGGGAAGTCAGGTGGATGGCGTATAGCACCTCCGCAACCATTGATATGGATAAGTGATATATTAATTGTAGTTTGGAGAAAACCTATGTATAAACCCACAGATATGATCAGGTGATTTAGCGTGAAATGATATAATAAATAAGGAAGACTCGGATCAATATATGAGAATATGAAATGTGAATATGATTCGTGATATATATATATATATATATATATATATATATATATATATATATATATATATATATATAAGTGATTGAAAGAAGATAAATATAAGATTTTAGTGGCGTGATATGAGATCGATATCGATGCCACCGGTGAACGATAATACGAAAAGACTGGGATAGATGTGTTATGAGATGATGTACGTGACTGTAGATCCGTATTATTGTTGTGATGATATTGTACGATGGATTTTCCGTACGTGATATATAAGGATGAAACCCGATGTTTATTCCGACTTGAGAACCCTTTTATTTCATATCACAAAGTAGATATTGGGATAGGCTTGGAGTCATACCCATTTCAAAACTAACGAATCGTTACACCCTTTTTAAAATGATGAATTCAAGGATACGTGATAAACTTTTCAAATGGTATCTTTTCCAAACAATATCATAGTCTCCTATTTTCAAATTAACGATTCGCACTATTTTAAACTATAACTGTATGACTCCTACGTAGTTGTATATTTTACATACGCTCGCTTTTCTTTTACTACGATATATATACACACACACACACACACACACACACACACACACACACACAATGTTTCATACCCGTTATTTACCTGACTTCGTCTGCTAGTACACCTGCACAATTATCGATGATGTGCATGTTACACTCACACAGAATTGCCGGCTCACACATATTCATCATCGGTAATTGCTATACCACATACACAGTAGAACTGTTATGCCACTTACACGGTAGAACTGCTATGCTACTTACACACTAGAATTGCTATATCCCTGATATTATTCCTAATTGTTCAGTAGTATCATATGACATGTTTGCATGATATATTTGATATGCTCATCTTATGGTTATATGCATTGAGATGCTGTTTTTATGAGATCTCCGGATTTGAGAACCGTGGTTATATTAATAAAGAAATTGGGTATTTTTTTAAAAACACGGTTTCTCCTGATATGATATTTCAAGGTGTCCACCATGTGTTTTCTTGGTTCTGAGTTGTGAGTATACTCGATTCGAGGAGCGGGAGGCACCGTCTGCGGGTACATGGTGGACCCGGTATGCTACCCCGGGGCAAGAAATGATTTTTGTGGTGTAGAAGATGAGCCTGGCAGAGGGAGCACTACCTACCGGTGATATTTTTGGACCCGGCGGTTATCCGGAGGATACCGACCGGAGTCGTGAGATGGATATGTGGGCCGATCAGAGTATACGACGCTTGAGATGAGATAGATATGAGGGACGATCTGAGCATGCGATGCCTGAGGTATGAGGATTTACGTGTCGATGCTGGACATGGGTTTTCATGATGTTTCGAGTGTCGGTGCTAGACACTCAGGTTCCATGATTTTGATGTGTCGTTGATAGACGCACGTGGTTGATATCCTCATACATACAGACATATGTTTTCATGATGATTCGAGTGTCGATGTTGGACACTCAGGTTCCATGATATGGTTTGTGTCGTTGATGGACACGTGGATGATATCCACATGCATGCAGGCATATGATGTTAGATGTTTATTTATATATGTCATTGTCTTGACTCGATTGTTGATATATATGCATACATGGTCACCCTAGATATCATAGTATTACCTTCAGGATATAGTGACCTAGGAAATCGTTGTTTTATTCGATTTCTAGCTGCTGATGTTTTCTATTCACGAGTTGGCAACTCACCTCCGTTGTGCCACAGTTCTTGCAGGTTTGACCGTTTGGGATCAGTAGCGGTATCGCTGGCACACAGCTTCATCCAGGGTGTTTTGCTGTGGTAGGTGGGACACATATTTGATCGTGCCCACTCTTGTACTGTTATATTCTGTTGTATTTAGATAGACTCCATCAAATCAGAAACTAGAATTTGTATATTTGATAGACCTAATCAGACTTGAGTATTTTGCGAGACTTAGAGCGATGGGTGTATGTTCTCTTCTTTGAGGTTTTTGATGTCTTGCGTTATTTATTGTTCTTTCAGTGTTGATCTTCGCCGTTGGGCGTCGTATATATTGTTGTTGCGTGGTTGTGATTCCTCCAATTGGCGAAGAGCTAGCTCCTGCTTGGGGATGCCTATATATTGCTATGTATGTGGTTTTGGATCAAAATATACAAGGAAGGTGCTGTCCAAATTTTTAAAAGGACGAAAAATGCTCTCAACTTTAGTATATTCTACTCATTTAATAAACTTTATTTCATTATACCTTTATTTCAAAACTGCACCCTCACTATTTTTCGCAAAAAGGTTCAGATTTTCTGGGCTTCAGCTTACTTGAATTACGTTACTCCTTTAAACGTTGCGTGATTTAAGTGCCGGTCACGTGCTAAATTACGGGTCGTGAAAATCCTGGGAATAAAGATATATAGAGATAGATCTAAAAGGATGTTAGGATTGTCCCAATCCAGGTACATATACACCATACTAAAGAGGTTTAGTATGAAAGATTCTAAGCATGGTAATTTACCCGCTTGTTCAGGAATCACTCTCTCCAAAGAGATGTTTCCCAAGACTGATTTAGAAAGGGCTCGCATGAATGTGATACCCTATGCTTCTGCGGTTGAGTCTATTATGTACGTGATGTTATGCACCAGACTGGATATAGCTTATGCACTTAGTGTGCTAAGTAGGTATCAATCAGATCCAGGGGAGAATCACTGGATAGCTGTGAAGAATATTCTTAAGTACTTGAGAAGGACTAAAGAGATGTTTTTGGTGTATGGTAACGGAGATCTCCAAGTGGAGTCCTTTACCTATTCGAGCTTCCAGAGTGATAAGGATGGCATCAAGTCTGTCTCAGGCTTTGTCTTCACCCTTAATGGAGGAGCGGTATGTTGGAAGAGTTCCAAGCAAGATACTATTGTAGACTCGACGATGGAGGCTGAATACATTGCTTCCAACGATGCTGCTAAAAAAGCTGCTTGGATGAAGAAGTTCATTATTGAACTTGGTGTGGTTCCATCCATTGAGGATCCAATACCTTTGTATTGTGATAACAATGGAGCCGTGGTTTTGGCCAAGGAACCCCGATCCCATCAGCAATCCAGACATATTCTGAGGCGGTATCACCTGATCAAGGAGATAGTTGATCGCCGTGAGATCGAGGTCAGGAGAGTAGACATGAAGGACAACATGGCGGATCCACACACGAAGGCCCTCCCCCAGAAACAGTTTGAGATACTTTTTGGGATGTTTGGTATGCGATACTATAACAACTGGCCTTAGTACAAGTGGGAGATTGTTAGGAATATACATGCCCTAGAGGCCATTATTGTATATTATAGTGGATGCTTGGATATATATATATATATATATATATATATATATATATATATAGAGAGAGAGAGAGAGAGAGAGAGAGAAATTTCTTGCTCGACATGATAGTTTGCTATCTAGTTGCTCTTTATCTTAACATGTGCACTTGTTTTAGTTTACTGTATTTTCTGATACATGTTGATAAAGCCCTTTGGATGTTGGCTTGACTACCAGGACTATGATGCAGATCATACTAGTAGGGCTTGTGTAGTCCACAAGCACATCCTTAATAGTTCCTAGTCGAGAGAGTATCGAGATAGGGTATCGATATTCCAGAGTAGACTAGTGTGTACGTTTCTTGACCCTGTATGTGGCGATGGTTGATCACATAACCATTAGTGTTTGACATCAAAGATTATACACATGTGCTCATTGGAGAATGAGTACACCAAACATGACTCGCCGAGAACTCCAATATGGTACCATACCTATCGTCAGATAGTAGTTCTCTGGTGACACTTGTACAGGTTAGTCTGTAGGCCCAAGATCATCACAGTGTCTTGTGTGGTTCCCACTGTGCATTGATTTCCTCCCTACCATGGCTCAAAGGAGTTATGCAAACATGTGGTTTTTGGATACAGTCCCGAGTCACATAGAGGCAGTGAGCGATAGGAGAGATTTCGTCTCTTTCGGTATTGGAAGTTGATGTTGCGCTATGCTCGTTGGCTATAACAACAAGTCCCTGGCCAGGGCTGATGAGATTTACTGATAAGTGTTATCAGTAGTTTCTCGAAAGGTTATAGGCCACACATAGGCATGACTTATCAAGTTATTGGGGTTTGACGATACCATCCCTAGACTCGATATGCGACATATCAGACAAAGAGACCGGACTGTACAGTAAGTGTTACTTTTAGGCTCTACAGAAGTTTGGACAAGTTTGCTTGTTGATCTTTTATTCGTTCAATACCTGAGTAGCCGTTACATCCAGCTAGTACCGTTGATGTCTTGTGGGTATCTGATGTGATCATTACCTACTGCTGGCGTATTGACGAGCCTTTAGAGTCCCACATAATGCTGTGCACAAGGGACTTGCGCTTGTGCACGTGCATCGCAAGTGGCGCATCACAAGTGGCACTTGGCTTTTTATACCAAGTGCGCAGTTGTGGAGCATGAGCTCCAAGATTGCAGAGCTTGCGCTCATAGTGGGGTGTGCCTTATTTTAGGCGGGAAAAAATGCCCCCACCACTGCGCCTATATGCATTGCACGTAGGTGGAGTGGTGTCAGACATCGTACTTTTGCTTCTGCTTAGGCTAAAATGATTTTTCCTAGTTTATTTACTTGTCCCGGAGCATTCGGTTTATCCTCTTTTTAGGCGTGGATAAACTCAGACTGACGTTAACATACCTCCGTTAGTATAAGTGGCTGTCAAGTTTGTGGTACTGGGTGTAGTCCGTCACACCGTTGAGTTAGCTGACTTCTTTTAGATTTACGTCCCTCGGATCGCGGTTTGAGTAGCGACGCACTTGCCATATCTCTAATCCCTTCTAAGGCGAGACACGACGTCTCAAGTAATCTTCTTAGGCTGGTATGTTTATCTTGCCATCAAAGATTCGGCGTCGGGCGTCACCGTGGTGGTTTACCTTGAGGTTAGACTCCTTAAGTCCCAAGAAAGTCATAACTATACCTTTTTGAGATGAGATGACATCCAATGGCTTTTAGGCATGTATGTACTACCATGGAGACCTGGAGTTAGGAATTTTCCATCACTCCATTTTCACCTTGGTTCTTTGAACCTTACTGACATCACGTTTGTACTCTGCTGGAGTAGAACGGATGTCGATATAGTTTTTAGGCTGTATATATTGCCATCAAGACTAGATTCTTTGTTTGGCAAAGCATGATATAACATGTTGCCCACATTCATTTGTTTGTGCCCATGGATTGTATACAAGAGTCAGTTTTAATCTGCTTGCAGGGCAAAAATTATATATATATATATATATATATATATATATATCGCGATTGCTCTATTATTTTATCTTTTCTTATCACGGGTGCCAATCATTTCGGTTATTTTTTACTCATTGATTTTTATTACGAGCCGTCCAATCATTTCGGCTATTTATTTTTACTCGCTGCTTTTTAATGTAAGTTGCCTAATCATTTCGATTATTTATTTTTACTCGCTACTTTTTAATGCGAGTTGCCCAATCATTTCGGCTATTTCTTTTTTTATTTCCCAGTTTAACGACTTAGGGGTCGAGATATTGGACTTCAGGTTGGCATTAGCGTTGCTAACATAAAAGTATGTTTGCCTGGAGCAATTCATCGTCTGCTTGGGAAAACTTGGAATTTGGAGTTTTGGACGCCATCAGCACCGCTAACACTGAAATATAGTGCCAGGAGCGACTCATCATTTTCCGTTGCCGGTTGGACAATGGTGGCATAAAAGACAGGTTTAAGTCGTTGTCATCTAAGGCTTTTTTAATCTTCATGAGCTGTTATGATCTTACAAACTTGTTTTCTCCGTATGAGTCGAGAGGATCTCATAGGCGTGTTTTCTCCATAGAAGTCGTGAGGGCTTCTATGTGGATTTTCTCTTGTAAGTCGTAAAGATCTTATAAGAGTGTTTTCTCCTTGCAAGTCGAGAGGATATTGCAAGAGCCATTCACCATGTTGGGGGTATCGCTTGCCTTTAGTGGTGCTTTGTTGAAATATACTTTTTATGTGCCCGTGGATTGTATACAATAGTCGGGGTCGAACCACTTGTAAGGCAGCTTCTTTCTTTTCATGAGTTTATGACTTTTCGGGTTTTCATAAGCTTACGGGTAATCCTGCTGTTTTTAGTCATGGAGCCCTATCAGGTTTTCAGCCGTGCCCTTTTTGCTTATGGACGTACCTAGATTTTTTTAATGCACCGTTCTCCTCATGGGTCGTGAAGATACATGAGTGGGTCTTCTTCTCGTTGGTATCATGGTTGGCCAATTGAGGAGGTCTTGGAAGTGATTTTATCATTGGTAGCCTGTGGATTGTATACGGTGGTCAATTTGAATACTAGACGTAGAGCAACAGATATTTGTAGGGAGCATTGTTCACCTGTGGGACTTGGAGGTGAAACTTTTCTATGGGAAGCCCGTGGATTGTATAAGGTAGTCAATTTAGAGACCAGTCGTAGGCCATAACATATTTTAAGCAAGCATTTTCACCTGTGGAACTTAGGGGTGTAACATTGCTGTGGGTACGGTAGCCAATTTTGAGACCAGCCGTAGAGTAAAGGTGGCTTAGGCAAATAGGTTTAGACCCCTGTCAGCCATGACTTTTCAATTTTTATGAGCCGTGAGAGTATCGTATAAATGTTTTCTCCGTACGAGTTGAGAGGATATCGCAGGTGTATTTAGTCCTTAGGAGTCATGAGAACTCCTAAGTGTCTTTTTCCTTTGCGAGTCGTAAGGATCTCACAAGAGTGTTTTCTTTTCGTTGGTAGCTTGGTTTGCCAATGGAGAACATTAGAGTGCAACTTTGTTGCAAATAGTCTATGGATCTTATATAGTAGTCAATTTGGAGATAGGTCGTAGGGCATCGATGGCTTAGGAAACAGGTTTAGATCCCTGTCACCTAAGACTTTTCAATTTTATTAGCCGTGAGGGTCTCATAAAGTATTTTTTCCCTACGATTCGAGAGGATCCTTCAGGTGTATTTTCTCCTTAGGAGTCATAGAGACTCCTAAGTGTCTTTTCCCTTCATGTGTCAAAACGACGCACGAGTGGGTCTTTTCCACATCGGTTTCTTGGTTTGCCAATATGGGTCATTTCGAGTGCGTTTTTACCGCAAATAGCCCATGGATAGTATATAGTAGTCAATTTGGAGACTGGCCATAGATCAACATATACTTGGGGAACCTTGTTGGGATCCATATTGTTTGTGCCCGTGGATTGTATACGACGCCAATTTGGAGACCTTCCGTAGGGTATCGATGGCTTAGGAAATAGGTTTAGATCCCTGTCACCTAAGTTTTTTCAATTTTTATAAGCCGTAAGGGTCTCATAAAAGTATTTTCTCTTTACGAGTCGAGATGATCTCGTAGGTGCATTTCTCGTTAGGAGTCGTGAATGTTAGGAATATGTATGCCCTAGAGGCCTTTATTGTATATTATAATGGAAGCATAGACATATATATAGAGGACTTTCTTGCTCGACATGATAGTATGCTATCTGGTTGCTTTTTATCTTAACATGTGAACTTGTTTTAGTTTACTGTCTTTTCTGATACATGTTGATAAGGCCTTTAGGATGTTGGCTTGACTACCAGGACTATGATGCGGATCATACTAGTGGAGCTTGTGTAGTTCACAAGCACATCCTTAACAGTTCCTAGTCGAGAGAGTATCAAGACAGGGCATCGATATTTCAAAGTAGACTAGTATGTATGTTTCTTGACCCTGTATAGGGCGATAGTTGATCCCATAACCATTGGTGTTTGACATCAAAGATTGTACACAGGTGCTAATTGGAGAATGAGTACACCGAACATGACTCGTCGAGAACTCCTATATGGTACCATACCTATCGTCAGATAGCAGTTCTCTAGTGACACTTATACATGTTAGTTTATAGACCCGAGATCATCATAGTGTCTTGTGTGGTTTCTGTTCCCTTTGGAAAAATAAATAATAAATAAAAAAAGCAATGGGAAAATTCCCTAAAGAGAGCATCACGTGCCCACACGTGATGCGCCTTAAAGCCAAAATTACAAGAATTACACTTAACAAATGTGACTGAAGTTGGGCCTCTCGTGCCACACGTGAGCAGATATATACGAAGTATGTAGACTTCTTTATAAAACAAATAGCAGACCAGAAGGCGCATCACGTGCCAACACATGATGCTCTTCTCTTGGACTGCTGCATATAGGCAAACCGGACAAGTGCCACTGGGTCACGTGCTACACGTGAGGATTCCTAATATCTTCTGACCCAATAGAATTAAATTCTATATAAAAGGGATCAGAGCCCTATTTTGAAATATTTTCCCCAATCTTTTTAAACAAGAAAGGTTGTGCTCGATAAATCAGAGCACCGTTGGATCAAAGATTCAAAGGTGATTAAAAATCACCAAAATACAGAATTAAATTCTGATTGAGGAAATACTCCTCAAATATTTCTAAACAAAAAAGACTGTGCTCTGTAAATCAGTGCACCGTTGGATCAAAGATCCGATGGTGATTAAAAATCACCAAGATACAGAATAAGTTCTGTATGGAAAAATATTTTCCCAATCTTGTTAAAAACAAGAAAAATGATTTCTGTAAAACAGAAGTCCTTGGATCAAAGATCCGACAGTGGATAAATTCCCCAAATCAATTAAGAGATTTCTCAATGAGAGATTTCCTCAACTAAATCGACAAATCAGCCTCCACTATATAAAGGCCCCAAGACATCAAGTCTAAAAGAGAAGAACCCCCATAAACTGCAAGTTCAAAAGAAAAGAAGAAACCCTAGGTAAGAAGGAACAAAACACAGAGAACATCTTACTTCTTCTTCGTCTCCATAAGAGTTTAACTCTTCCAAAGAACTTAGTTCTTTCTTCTGGTAAAAGATCTGCAGAAGCAGATCTCCCCACAAGTTGAGAATTTAATTCTCATCGGGGAGATTCCGCCATGCAGATCTAAAACCTAGGGGAAGATCTAAGTTCAGAGAATTTAATTCTCCCAAAAGGCATCTAGGAATTTAATTCCTCTGATAAAATTAGGGTTTAACCCTTTATATAAGAACTTAGTTCTCCCTTCTGAAAAAAGATCTGCAGAAGCAGATCTCCCCATAAGTTGAGAATTTAATTCTTATCGAGGAGACTCTGCCATGCAGATCCAAACCTAAGGGAAGAACTAAGTCCAAGGAATTAAATCTTTATAATATATATATATATATATATATATATATATATATATATATATATATAAAATAAGGGATTTGAGATTTTTAAGACTCAGAGAAAGAATTCCATGCATATTGATGGTCACGTGTCCACCTGTGATGAACTCAAAAGAAAGATTGAAATAGATCACGTGTTCACACGTGACCACTTGTGATGAACTCAAAAGAAAGATTGAAATAGATCATGTGTTCACATGTGACCCCCCTCGTTGATAGTGCTTGCTACTTTTTAAAAGAAAAGGGAATAAACCCAAGGAAACAATGTCTGACTCTGAGGCGTCCTCACGTGCTCACACGTGATGGCCATATGGATAAAGTGTTTAACACTTATATTAAACGGGGAATAAAATCAAGAGAACAACACCATCTTTAAAAGCATCACGTGGGATATGTGAGCGCTCTCAAATTCCATTGTTTAACACTGCCTCAGAGCATCACGTGGGAGCACGTGAGCACTAAAGGTACATTAGTGTTTAATACTATAAGGAACCAACTCCAACCTCAAATCAGTTAAGTTCCTTCTGAGATTAAATCTCCAAAAAAACCGAGCCTCTATGCTCAGAACTGATAACTCCTCGATTTGGAAACTAGTTCAAGAGTACATCTCTCCACACCTCTGATACATGTCGTTGTAATTCTTCAACGTCTTCAGAGAGGTGGAGGGTCCCAATAACCAATAACTCTTGGACCGTAACGTCCCTAAACTAAACTCTATGGACTATAATGTCCTTAAACTTATGGACCGCAATATTCCTAAACTAAACTCTATGGACTATGATGTCCTTAAACTTATGGACCGCAATGTCCCTAAACTAAACTCTATGGACTATGATGTCCTTAAACTTATGGACCATAACGTTCCTAAACTAAACTCTATGGACTATGATATCCTTACACCCAATGGACCGTAATGTCCCTAAACTAAACTCTATGGACTATGATGTCTTTAAACACGGACTATGATGTCCTTAAACTTATGGACCGTAATGTCTCTAAACTAAAACGATGGAGCCCAAATGCTCTTTCGCTGGATCAAAAATGATCCTGAACCCTCGTTAAGTAAATCTTAGTCTAAAATTAGGCTAACGTATCCTTAACAAACATTTAAGCCGATCTTAATCTCAACAAGGTTAACGATCCTTAAATCAACCAAACCCAAATCTAAGAAAATATGGATTTAGACTAATCCCCACCCTACGGGTGACAACATAAATTAGTCTCCGTATACAATCTACGGGCAACCTAAAATAAAACAAACACACACAATACGAAGTGAACATCTGGAGCAGGAGAAAGTGGTTATCGCTACGCGGTAATGTAATTAACTGCAGAGGCTTGCGCCTGTAGGGAAGAGCATCCCCACAATCAAAAACCCCACCCAAACAAGGGGGAATCTGATGAAGTCTGCTACAACGGCCGCATCTATCCAAACCTCTAATACATGGTGCCAAAAATCAACTTGGCATTTTCGGAGAGGTGGACGGATAAAACCAAATAGCATCTTCCCCTAAAATTCAGGCCAGACGTCCTAACGTCCTGGTCGCGTCTTTCGGCGGTAATCAGATTCTGGCATACCCGGTGGGACCTTTTCCTCTTTCCACTCCACATTTTGTGTGTCATGTTTCGCGAACAAATCACGGTCTGCTATGGTTGCCTGTGGATTCAAGGTACTACGATTTGGCATCTTGCTCCCGTGCAGAAAAAAGAAGATCAATGGCTTCCAGCTGCACCAACTGCAACAACAACTCCCGCTCCGTCCCGTCTGGAGGAGTAACTTACGGGCCTCATGCGGCCTCCATCTTTGCAATGCCGGTGGAACAGGTGACACAAGCCACCACTGGATTATTCTTTGGGGCTATTCTCCTACCAATGAGCTTCAATGCCCCAGTGCCATCACAGGAAGCTCCGAAAAAGTCGGTCTTCGATCGGCTTGCAACTACTGCGGCCCCTCTCGACGGATCGTCTAAGTCTACTGCCTCAGTCTTCGACAGGCTGAGCCTAAGCTCAAATAGGCCCGCGAAGAGGCTCGCAATACCGGAGAAGGCTATTCTGACTCCTTCTGCAGGTGAAGTCATCCAAACTACTTCCCCTATTCGAAAGTCGGCCTTCGACAGGTTAACCATTCTTTCCCAGCGGATGTCAGTCTTTGACAGGCTGGCGCCAATAACAGCCTCTCCTCAAAGCAGGGGGCATGACGAAGCTACTCCGACGATAAAGGTGATCCCGGCTTCATGACATGCTCGACGTCGTCACTGGCAGCGAGTGAGGAAAGCTAGGGGCAGTTCCCCTTCTGTACTTACCCTACCGGCTCCAATGGTGGAAGTTGATGCTACTGTTCCAACTGGGAACAGCTTTGAGCCACTCAGGAGGGTGCACAAGAACTCTCCAACTGCCATGTTGAAAAGGTCTCCTCCTCCTGTGGAAAATGTTACTAAGGTAAAGCCGGAATAGCCCTCTCTGCGGCTGTCCTCCAAAATCCATAGGGTCTGGCAAAGAATCCAAGACTCTGTGATCGACAAAGACTACTCCCGCCAACAGAAGAAAATGAAGGTCCGGTAAGAGGAGGATCATCCGGCCGTCGTACCGAATCGTCTACGACAGCTCCCTCAACTTCGACCGCCCATAAAAGGAGAAGGCTGGAAAAGATCCCCGTGCCTACGACAAATCTTAAGGACACTGAACCTAAACGCCCTAAGTCTGGGGGCATGGTAGTGCACACGGTCTACATAGCTTCCAGAAAAGAGGAAAGCCGTGCTTCTGGGGGTCATTGACCACTTACACGATCAGTAACTAAGGCTCAAGAGCAATAGCAGAAACTCCAAGAGATGCTGACAAAGATGGCCGCACTTACTGGGCAGAAAGAAAGTCCGGAAGTATCGTCGGATCAACGCCCGGAGCAGAAAACCGACGCCGAGTTCCTCCGAAGAATGCTCGAAAAGAAAGATAAAGAAGTCGCGGAACAAGTGGCTAACATAAAACAAATGGCGCACCTATTCCAATATATGGTGGGGATGATGATCAAGCCGCACCCTCCAGCCGAAGATCCCCCAATAATCATTGAAGACGACAGAAGGTAGACATCAAACCCTCTCCCGGCTTTATCAGCGGCCAGGGAGGAGACGATCTCGAAAGCTGTGTTTGATGACTACATAGCTTAACAAATACGAGCTCATCAGGTAAGTGAAGCAACTGGACAAGTCGTTAGAATTGGGCGACCCTATCCAAGCTGGTACGATCAAATTAAGTACCCGCCGGGATATACGATCCCTAAATTTCACGTGTATAAGGGGACATGCAACCCCCATCAGCACGTTGCCCAGTTCAGGGCTCTCTGCAGCAATACTGGAGTTGACGACAAATTGCTACTTCGCCAGTTCGTCGGCAGCTTAGCGGAGACGGCATTCGAATGGTACTCGGAGCTTCCGAATGACTCCATCAAAAAATTCACAGAAATGGAGCTGCTATTCAACCAGCGTTTTGCAAGCACCAGCGAACGCACCCCGATCACGACATTATCAATGCCTGGGTGAAGCCAGGAGAGACTTCGGTTCAGTATGCGATTCGGTGGCGGAACTTATGGTCGAGATGCGAACAACGCATAGAAGAAGCTCCTGCCATGGGCATGTTCGTAGAGACCCTGGATCCACAGGAAACTATATCCCAATTCATGATGTTCTTCAAGCCGACCACTTTCCAAGCCTTGATTGACAAGCTGGCCCAAATGGACCAGATGGGCCATAGACCACCCTCCTCAAAAACGGAGCTTCGAAACGAAAAGGGTAAAGGGAATGCTACCTTCGTCGCCAATTCTCAGCAGCAGCCGAGTGATCCGAAACCAGCTGCTCTCCAAAACGATAAACAACAATCACTCGGAGAAAAGCTGAGACATCCTTACTCATTCCCTCGGGATAAAACGAGAAGACTGTTCGAACTGGTGGTGCGCAACAGGCTTATCACTCTACCGGATCCGCGACGCCCGCTGCAACTGGGCGATGTCAACAATCTCAATTACTGCCCATACCATCGGATAGTGGGCCACCCAATCGAAGATTGCTTCGTCTTCAAGAACTGGATTGAGGACCAGTACCAATAAGGCAAATTCGCGCTGTCGGAAAACTGAAGGGTCAACCCGCCTCAACCGCACGCTCCTAAAAAGATAGACACGCCGAGGGCATCATGCTCGTTCATAGAGGAAGCTCCATGGGAAGTTGTTCTTTCGGCTAAAACTAAAAGAATGCTGAAATATCTGTAAGCATGTCCGGCGATTAGGTGGAAAAGCCCGCTAGAGCCAGAAATCATTGAGGGGATACCGAAACCGCGTACAACATCGGGAGTTGGTAGCGATGGGCAAAACACCCAGGCCCAGCCGTCGAAGTCTTCGATGAAGAAGAAGAAGACCAAAAAGCGCGCGCAGTCTGACGACAAACGCACGGACCTGCAAAAGCATAGTGACGCGCTAGAAGAATATAATTAGAAGGCGCGAACCCCGGTTACACTCTAAGAGTTTCTCAACCATATCCTTGAGAGCGGAGATAATGACAATGGCGACGGAGACGACTCATCAGAAGAACCCGAGGATTATGTGGCAAGTTGTCACATGATCTCTCATTCACCAATAGATGACGAAGAAGCTCACTCGACATCGAAAGATAATTTAGAAGAACTAGGGGCAGGATCGGTGCCAAAATCCTTGGACCCATCAGACGAAATGATTGACATGTTGCTGAACGAAGCCCGTCAGAAGAGCACAGCTGATCAAGAGTGTGAAATGGCCATATTCGAAAGGGCCAGGCATCGGCATCAAGGTAAATGAGTCATGGTAGGGATAGGTCACAAAGCACTCCAACCAGATCAAAGAACGCCTACGGCAGACAAAAACTGGTTTAAGACAAGGAAACGGTTCGCTAAAGCCCTGTCAATGGGAATGAAGCTACCACCTTTCAAAGGAGATACTCCTGGCGGTATGTACCTTGACAAAGCGAACGTTCATATGAGCTACTGCTTGTACCATCAGAAGGTTACACATCCCACTGAAGAATGCAATACCTTCAAGAAATGGTGGCATAGATACGTTGCTCACCGACAATATTTCAAGCGGATGAAGTGCAAAACTCGTCGGGAGCAGAGAAATATGACAAATGAGCGCAAAAGAAATGTCGGCAATTGTCACATGGTTGATACCAAGAGATCTTAAGTTCTCACATTCGGAAGCGATTCTGACGAAGAAGTAGCACTCGGCCCTCTCCTCAAAGAATCCACCCTGGGAGAAGAGGAAGAGGTAAAGAACTGTGAAAACATTCAGCTGCGCAACCGTACGTTGCCCGAAAAGAATCTCGGACCTACAAACAAGGGATCGAACAAAAAAGATAAGGGGAAGGAAAAAGTCCATGAGGATATCGCCCTCGATGATCGATTCGTCGAAGAACTTGCAGCCCGCCTAAGAAAGACAAAGTGTATTACAATGTCCCGGCACACCTGAGGAAGATACCCTCACAATTAAGCATTTTGGATGCCCTTCTCTTGTCTAAAGAGGCACGAGATTATCTGATCAGGGAATTACAAGAGCCCGACCAGTTTCAAGCTTTTCTTGCCAAAGAAAAGATGAAAGACGAGCTGGAAGAGGTGCATACAGCTGACATCACTTTCGGCGATGAAGATCTCCTCCTCGGAACGTGAGAGCATAACCATCCCCTGTATATTACCGGGTACTGCTATGACATCAAGGTAGGGAAAATCTTAGTTGACAACGGATCCTCTGTCAACCTCCTAAATGTGATGGTGCTAAAAGAAATCTGCATGAGCGTTCAGCACCTCGCTCGGGATAAAATCACCATCTCCGGGTTTGACTCCCAGTCATCACGGATGCTCGGGTCTGTAATACTGACGTTACGCTTTGGGCTGCTCGTCACTGACATCAAATTTCATGTCATTGAAGCCAAGACCTGCTACAACGCTTTGCTCGGCAGGCCTTGGTTACACGAGTACAATATCATCTCTTCTACACAACATCGGTGTATGAAGTATTTCAAAGATGGTCTTGAGTATACCGTAATGGGGGAACTAAACCCATTCTCTGTGAATGAAGTCCGAAAGTACGAAGATGCAAAGTATTTCCTACCAGACTTTGAAGACATGGAAAGATGCCATAAACCGGAGAATAAGCAATAAAACCATCACCACTATTCCGGTCTTTGGGAGCGATACCGAGGAGGAAGAAGAGATAGTCTATTCGGGGCCACCACAATGTAACAGGACGGGACCATCTACCCCTATTCCAGTCTTTGGCAGTGACTCTGAAGACTAAGTCAACGCAGTGTTTTCGGTCCGTCCATCAATGTAGGCCTTCACTGAGATGATCAGAGTTTTCAAATCACCATGGTTCCGCGGCAGCACTACAGAGAGCTTGATGCACTTGAAACATATAGTGTGCAAGAGCTGCAGACATTCTACGTCCCTCCCAGGCAAAGAGGTGAAAGGTGATCCTATTCTATCAATCCACGAAGACTAAAGTCGAAAGAGATGTCTGGCATGATGACGATGTTGCGCTTGACAGGCTCCAACCCATCCGTCTACCCAGATACTACGCAAAGGGATTAAAAAGGTTATTGAGATGCCAAGGCGTACCCTTTAGGCAAACCGTTCGACAGGCCCAATTCTACAATAGGATCTGGAACGTCCCCGGAACTCAGTGAAAATTTCCCAACGAAAAAATGGAAACGATCGGGTTTGGATATGTTCAGTCCAAGAAACGGGAGCGGTTCCATGGCTGCCATGTCATAAAGGACCTTGATGAAGAAGAGGATGCTCTCTTAAAAGAAGCTGACGCTGAACAAGAACGAGGTCCTGCCATAAAAATGCCGATTCCGTCATTTGAAGAATAGATGGACAAGCTAGTGAGAGAAGCAAGTCAAAAGGTTCGGAACGACCACAGCCGCGAAATGGCCATTTACGAAAAAGCCAAGTCGCGACGCCTCCTTCAGCAGGCTACGGAGGATGACAATGCCCTTCACCGTCAGCCCGCCATGTATTCCCAAGATAAGAAAAAGGCCCGACGCAGAGGCAAAAACAGGTTGAAGAACAAAAAAAACGTTCAGCAATGGCAAAACGGATCCAAAAGGCCACGCGATTGAGAAAGGGTCAGCCGGAATCCCTCTCTCATGAAAAAGATGGGTCGAGCATATTCTTTCCCTCAAGACAAGATGAGGAGAATCTTTGAACTTGTCATGAAACATCAGAAGATGACACTCCCGGAGTCTCGGCACCCCGATCAAGCAAACGAGGTTTATCACCCGAATTATTGCTCCTATCACCGAGCGATAGGACATCCTCTTGAAGACTGCTTCATCTTCAAAAACTGGGTCGAAAACCAATATCAACGCGGTAGGTTTGCTCTATCCAACAGTTGGAGGGTAGCCTCACCACAAAAGCATGTACCAAAAGCAGCGTATATAGCAAAGGTAGAACCAGATCAACATCGGTCTTAGAAAAGATCTCGTACCTGTCACGTGATAACGCTGTCAGAAGAATGAGTGCTCGAGAATATGGATGACCTCTCCTGGTACTTCGAAAATGAGGATGAAGATGATTTGATCTCAGAATTTCCACCGGCGCCAAAAGAGTTGGAAGATGGAATACACACTACTATGGATAACCAGAGAAAAATCAACTTGGGGACGGCAAATGACCCACGACCAACGTTCTTCAGTGAGCTGCTGTCTAAAGAGCAGGTGGCTACGCTAAAAGACGTGCTCATGCAGTATAAAAACTGCTTCGCATGGAACTATTCCGAAATGCTGGGGCTAGATCCAGAAATCGCTGTGCATAAATTGGCGATATCTCCCGATGTTAAGCCAGTCAAACAAGCACCAAGAAGAATGCGGCTCGAACTTGAGATGAGCATCAATGCTGAAGTCAAAAAGATAATTGACTCTGGCTTCATCCAAGAAGTTCAATACCCCGACTGGATCACCAACATTGTCCCAGTGATGAAGAAAAATGGGACGGTGCGCATCTGCGTAGACTTTCGGGACCTCAACAAAGCCTGTCCGAAAGATGACTTTCTCATACCGGTTACCGAGCTGATGATAGATAACTCGTCCACTCATGAAGTCTTCTCCTTCATGGACGGATCACTGCAGTACAATAAATAAAGATGCATCCCGAAGACCAGAAGCATACTGCTTTCCGGACTCCTCTGGGCATATTCTGCTACAAAGTGATGCCTTTCGGCCTGAAGAACGCCGGTGCTACCTATCAGAGGGCTATGACGAAGATTTTCGATGACATCATACATGAAATCGTCGAATGTTATATTGATGACTTCATGGTGAAAAGCAAATCGCACGAGGAGCATTAGGAACATCTGAAGATAGTGTTTCAGTGCCTTCGGAAATACAACCTAAAAATGAACCCTCTGAAATGCGCATTCGGAGTTTCCTCAGGCAAATTCCTAGGATTCATCATACGACATCGAGGCATCGAAATAGATCCATCGAAAATCAAGGAGATTATGGAAATGCCCACCCCAAGAACTTTAAAACAATTGCGGTGTCTACAAGGGAAGCTCGCGTATATCTGACGGTTCATAGCCAACCTCTCTGGAAAATGCCGTCCTTACAGTCACCTAATGAAGAAGGGAACCCTGTTCGTTTGGGATCATAAATGCCAGAGTGCACTAGACGAAATCAAGAAATACCTGCAGAATTCACCAGTACTGACCGCTCCGGTCAAGGGAAAGCCTATCATTCTGTACACAACAGCCCTAGAAGATTCGTTAGGCGCGTTATGGGCATAGGAGAGCGACCAAGGGAAAGAGAGAGCTCTATACTATTTGAGTCGAGTTCTCCTGGGGGCAGAAAACAACTACTTCCCTATAGAAAAACACTGCCTGGCGTTAATCTTCGCGGTAACGAAGCTTTGGCATTATGCTTTGGCGCATGAGGTCCATCTCATATCAAAAGTGGATCCTCTCAAATATTTGATGTCAAGAGCCATGCTAACGGGACGGCTCGCTAAATGGGCCCTCCTCTTGATGGAATTCTCGATAACATATCGACCTCTCAAGACAGTGAAAGGCCAGACCATCGCCGACTTCCTCGCTGTGTATCCGATACCTGCCGATTCATCCCTAAATTGTGAGTTGCCAGACGAGCACACGTTTGCCACGATCGATAGGGAGAGAGGAGAGAGTGATACCTAATAGAAACTCTACTTCGATGGGGCATCTTCCATGAAGAAGCGAAAGCACAGCTCCCCCATAATCAAATCTAGGGTAGGCCTTATCTTCATGACTCCACAAGGAGGGATAATGCGCTTTGCCTTTTCCGTAATAGAGCCGATGACAAACAATGAAGCAGAATATGAGACTTTGATAGCAGGTCTTGAGATCACTGTCGACATGGGAATCGAAAACCTCCTCATATATGGAGACTCCCAGTTGGTCATTATCCAAGTAAATGACGACTATCAAACATGCAAACCAGAGTTGGTAAAATACAGCGAAAGAGTACAACAGTTACTGACTCAAATTCCCTCTTACGTCCTGGAAAGCATACCGCGTACGGAAAATAGCAAGGCGGACACATTATCCAAACTCGCTAAAGAACTGGCTGACAAAAACCTCGAGACACCTGAAGATGCATCCTCAAGACATCAGCTCATGAAACGAGCTCTGTCTTTCGCCTTCGTCAATGATACTCTGTATAAGAGATCGTTCGACTCTCTGTGGCTGAGATGCCTGGGACCGAAAGAAGCAATGAGAGTCATCTAAGAAACTCACGACGGAATCTGCGGTTCTCATCAAGCTGGGCCAAAGATGAAGCTGAAGATCAAAAGAATGGCTACTATTAGCCCACGATGATTCAGGACTGCCTCGAATACGTGAAGCAGTGCCACTCGTGCCAAATTCATGGGGACTTCATCCACCAGCATCCAAACCCGCTACACCCAACAGTGGCTAGCTGGCCATTTAAAATGTGGGGAACCGATATAATTGGGCCCATCGAACCAGCGTCATCCAAAGGACATCAATTCATATCGGCGAAAACTGATTACTCTCTAAGTGGGCAGAAGCAGTACCGCTAAGATAAGTGAAGACGGAGAATATTCTCCATTTCTTCAATACACACGTTATCTATCGGTTCGGCACTCCGCGACGGAATATCTCCGATAACGGGCCGGCCTACAGAAGTCACAGAATCAGCCACTTCACACAGCAGCATAACATAGACCGAAGATACTCTTCGGTCTATAATCCCCGAGCTAACGGTCTAGCTGAGGCTTTCAACAAAACCTTGACAAAGATCATAAAGAAGACGGTGTCCAAAATTAAAAAGGACTGGTACGAAAGACTCCATGAAGCTCTCTGGGCATATCGAACCACGTTCAAAACAGCTACGAATATAACGCCATTCGTGTTGGTATTCGGCACGGAAGCGGTACTTCCCTTGGAGATAGAGCTACCCTCTCTATGAGTGGCGGTTCGGTACGAACTAACAGACGAAGAGAATGCTCATCTTCGGCTTGAGGAGCTCGACGCCCTTGATGAAACTCGTCTCATGGCGCAGCAAAACTTGGATACTTACAAAGCAAAGATGACACGCTCATACGAAAGATTAACTAGGCCGAGAACATTCCGCCAAGGCGAACTCATGCTAGTGGTAAAGGGACCTATGATTCCTAATCGTGCCAAACGGGGGAAATTCGAGCCAAACTATGAGGGCCCGTACATTATAGACAAAATCTACCAAGGTGGGGCTTACTTGCTCATGGATATGCATGGCGAAAGACCCTTCCGGCCAATAAACGGCTGATTCCTTAAGAAGTACTACGCCTGACGAATCATGACTTAGGTCAATGATAGACGACGACGCCTATGTCTGCTCGCTTTCTTCTTGAGTCAAGACTCTATAAATAGTATCCAACGATACCCCGTCCTAAACACGGAAAACAACGGACCAAAACGTCTCTAAACTAACGATGGACTGCAATGTCCTGAAACTAACTACGGACCGAAACGTCCCTAAACTACTAGCAGACCGTAATGTCCTGAAACTAACAGTGGACCGTAACGTCCTTAAACTACTACGAACCGCAGCATCCTTAGGCTAACGCGGTAAAAAAAAGAGGTACGTCCATAAACGAAATGGGCACGGATGAAAACCCGAAAGGGCTCCATGAGTAAAAACAGCAGGGTTACCGGCGAGTTTGTGAAAACCCGAAAGGGCGCAGAGTCGTAAAAATTTTTTTTCCTATGCACTTGCAGGGTCCTCTCAACCTAGTAAGGAGAAAATACCTGCGTAAGATCCTTACGACTCACAAGGGAGCAAAACACTTAGGAATCCTCACGATCCCTAAGGAGAAATTACACTTACGAGATCCTCACGACTTGTAAGGAGAATTTCCCCCCTATGAGACCCTCACGGCTCACAGGATTCAAAAGTCTTAAGATACAGGGACCTGAACCTATTCTTAAGCCATCATATTCCCCAAACTGCCCTACAGGCTGTCAATATTGACCCTTGTATACAATCCATGGGCATAAATAAGCGTTCCCTCGCCCAGTTCCACCAATGGTGTGAAATTCCCCTATTTGGTGAACAACACTTGCAGGTCCTCTCGACTTGCAAGGAGAAAATGCTTTTGTGAGATCCTTACGACTCTCAAGAGAAAATACACTTAGGAGTCCTCATGACCCCTAAGGAGAAATTACACCTATGAGATCCTCACGATTCATAGGGAGAAATACCTTTATGAGACCTTTACGGCTCACGAAGTCAAAAGCCTTAGTCGTCAGGTCCCTAACCCTGTCTACTAAGCCACCTTTGTTTGATAGCGGCGAAGGCAAATGATGATTCACTCCTGGCAACGTTCCAGTAGTAGCGATACTGATGCCTAAATCGGTAACAAATTCCAAGTCCTTTCACGGCAAGTGATGATTCGCACCTGGTAATATTCCAGTCGCAGCGATGCTGATGCTAAGATTGGTATCGGATCTCAAGTCCATACTCGCAACAAAATCAGCGAGCCAAAAATACATATAAAAATAGCCGAAATGATTGGGCAACTCACAATAAAAAGCAGCGAGTAAAAAGAAAAATAGCCTAAATGATTAGACAACTCACAATAAAAAGCAGCGAGTAGAAAGAAAAATAGCCGAAATGATTGGGCACCGCGAAAAATAGCCGAAATGATTGGGCAATCGCGACTTTCGTGATATAAAAAACTGAAATGATAGAGTATCGCGGAAAGAAATAAAAAAAAGGAAAGAATGAAACTTTTGCCCTACAGGCGTGTCCATACCGACCCCTGTATACAATCCATAGGCATAAATGAAAAGGGAACCACATTTCCCAACAGATTCCATCAAAGAGAGAGTCAGATCTCGACGGCAACATCTGCATCCTAGAAGATCAACGCGGCGTTCCTTCTCGACACTGCAGAAACCGGAGCAAGTCATCCCTGATACCACAGAAAGCGGAGCAAGTCATCCCCGAAACCTCAGAAAGCGGAGCAAGTCAACCCCGACACCGCAGAAAGTGGAGCAAGTCAACCCCGAGACCGTAGAAAGCGGAGCAAGTCAACCTTGACACCGCAGAAAGCAGAAACAAGTCAACCAATGATCCCTCGATTCGTCTCAACTCGTAGGGGAAAGCCTTAGGCAATGGGGATAAGGACCTGTTTCCTAGGCACTGGGGCCCTGCAAGTCGGTCCAAGATAGGCCATTGCATACTATTCACGGCCACACTCTCCAAAGTCGAATCTCGACAAGGAGGGAAACAACTATTTACGAGTCCTCTCGACTTGTAAAGGGGGAAAATTCTCTTGTAAGATCTTTACGACTCTCGAGAGAAAATATACGCTTAGGAATCCTTACGATTCCTAAGGAGAAAATACACCTACGGGATCCTCTCGACTCGTAGGGAGAAAAGTCTTTGTGAGACCCTCACGGCTCATAAAGTTTAAAAGTCTTAGGCAGTAGACCTAAACCTATTTCCTAAGTCATCGCTGCCCTGCAAAGAGATTAAGATAGACCATCTACAAGACATGTTTGCTAAAGAGACATGACAGTACGACTATGTATGTGTTTAAATGGAAATGGTGTCTAAAACGTGCTGATTTATGTACGACACTAGCTCTCGCACTTAAAAGAAAATTCCCAAAGGTAAAATATGAAGCTCATATACAGAGATGGGATTCATGTACGAATATATGATGAAAGGAAAACATTCAGCAGAAAACATTCAACACTCAATAATAAGGGAAGTACATCGATATAAATATACTACTCTACAGGGAAAAGATCACCAAATATGGGATCAGAGATACAGGGGTTAACAAAACAAAACACAAGGTTCTCCACTTCCCTCTCTTCCCTCTCCACCATGTCAAAGCGACGGTCTTCGCGAGGGGTTGATCCCTACCGATTAGCGCCATACTCATCAGCAAAAGCATACATGATAGCCCGCCGGGCTCTTATCTGACTCAGTAAATGAACCGAGCGATCCTTCAGAGCCTGGGTAATTAAGCGTGCCTCATAGAAACACTCAATTTTATCCTCCGCCGTATCAAGGATTGTCGGGATCATCTCTGCCGGATGAGGAGGAATATCAACGAGCACGGATAAAAAGATCATCCGGAGCCAAATAGAGCCCATAAGAAGAGGAGAGCCCCTACGAGTCAGGAGCTCATACATCACCGCATCACATTGAGCGTCGGTGAGAAGGGGATCTACTAGCCGCGCAGCGAGACGAAGAATCATTTTCTCGATGGGCACCTCCCATGGTTGCCGACAAGCGTGAGGGCGATTGCAGGCCATAGCACTGGGTTTGTTTGAGTTCTGTTAATAAAAGAAGGGTTTCTCTTTGAAGAGAAGAAGGAAGGTGTAGCTTCGGGTTATAAAGAGACGCATTCAAAGCCATGCACAAAAAAACATCGTGCATGGTGGAGCTATTCCCAAGGCCGGAAAAAGGGGGGCATGGGAAAAGAAAAGGATGACTCATGGGAACCGGAGTAGGGAGGCGAAACGACCCCATCAATAGAGCCCCACATGCATAGCATGTGAGCATCAGCCTTGATCCCTTTTGAAAACTAAAACGGCACCGCACGTGCATAACACGTGAGCGCAGGCGCTAGTGCAGGATTGAAATCCCCCAGCAGTGCCTCATGCGCAAAACGCGTGAACACCAACAGCAGTATAACAACACCTCATACAGAACACATGTAAACATAAAATGAAAGGAGGGTAAACATGAAGTTTTTTCATTCATACTCCAAGAACTTATACACGGTGTAAAAATGAAAGAAAATGTTTACAATGTTAAAACACTTGATCATGGACATGGATTAAGGAATTCAGAAGCAAGGTCGAGTAAAGTGTTTCTGGCTTTTCTGACCATTCTCTTGTGCATTTTCTCGCGAATACAAGCGTCAGGATTTTCGCTGATATCATCCGCTCTTTGATAGGCAGAGATTATTGTTGTTTGTTGGAAAACTTGATGCAAGATATCAACAAGACTATCTCGCCGCCTCTTCGAGATCAAGCCCATCAGATACACTGAGTGTATCCTGTCTTCGGCGTCATCAAGCGCCTCCAGCGGCATGGTTTCGTAAAATCCAGGAAGGGCTTTCCAAATCGCTAAGCAGAACGATGGGGGAGTAGTCGACTGTTGTATTCATCGAGGCGACGCATAACTGTTAGTTATATGTATACCCTAGAGGCCATTACTATACATAGGATGTATATTGTAGTGGATGCTGGGACATATATAGGGAGGACTTTCTTGCTCGACATGATAGTATGCTATCTGGTTACTCTTTATCTTAACGTGTACACTGATTGTCTCTCTGTTACATGTTGGTAAAGCCCTTAGGATGTATACTTGACTACCTGGACTATGATGGGGATCATACTAGTGGGGACATGGTAGTCCATAAGTACATCCTTCAAGGTCCCTAGTCGTGGGTGTATCGAGACGGGGCATCGATATACCAGTGTAGACTAGTGTATACCTTCTCGACCCATACAGATGGGCGATGGATGATCCCATATCCATTGGTGTTTGACATCAGAGATGATGTACGGGTGCTCAGTGGAGACTGGGTACACTGGACGGACTCCCCGAGAACTCCCAGATGGTATTATACCTTACGTCAGATGGCAGTTCTCTGGTGACACTGGTACAGAGTAGTCTGTTGACCCGAGATCGTCATAGAGTCTTGTGTGATTCCCACTGTGGTTTGATTTCCACCTTACCACGTCCAAGAGGGCGTGCAAAACGGTGGCTTTTGGGTACAGTCCCGAATCACATGGAGGCAATGAGCGATAGGAGGGAATTCGTCTCTCCCGGTATAGGGAGTTGATGTTGCACTGTGTTCGATTGGCTATAACCGGAAAACCCTGACCAGGGTTGCTGAGATTTACTGGTAAGTGTTACCAGTAGTTTCTCGAACTATTATAGACCTCATATCGACACGACTTATCGAGCTGCTGGGGTCTGACGTTTACCACCCCTAGGCGAGATATGCGACATATCAGACGAACAGACCGGACTGTACGGTAAGTGTTACTGGTTGGATTCACAGGAGTGTGAGCAGGCTTTCTCGTCGATCTTCTGATCGCTCAATACCCGGGTGGCCGTTACGTTTAGCAGACCGCTTGCGGCTGGTGGGTGCTTGATATGATCATCACCTGCTGCCGGCGTATTGACGAGTCTTTGGAGTCCTACACAGAGGTTTCCTGGCTCAAGCGAAATGAAATAGGAGCACATATGAGATATGTACGGGACCGAGAATAATGCGTGTATGTGATACCGTATTCTATTCTCGTGATGAATGTATCGATTGGTTGTATGCGATATAACCTAGTTATCGAATCGAAGATTGATTCGATAAGTTGATACATTGGATACTGGTCGGTTATATGCGATATGACCGGATCATTGAATCAAGTGTTGATTTAATAATTTAATGTATAATTATATATTTGATATATTACTTTGCATTAACTAGTATTGGTTCACTTTAATAGGATTTTCTCACTTGATGCACATTGTATATGTGATATATTTTTGTGCACTTTTTTGTATCATGTTTGATGATACATGCTCACTTGGGTTTGTGTAAAGATTAAACCATGGTTGTGTAATGGTTAGGGTTTTCTTTTTATTATCTATTTATTTATTTATTATTCATTTTTTTTATTTTGGCAAAAGAAAATGATAAAGAGAAAATGGTGGCTTTCTTTGTTTGTAGTTGAAGCTTCATGAAGCTTTGACTAAGTGACCATTTTTGTCTCTTGCTTAACCCTAACCATTCCACTTAACCATAGTCTATTCTCTACACATAACCATGGTTAGTATATGATAAGTATTCATATTATTTTCTATTTTGAATAATGCTTATGATATTCTATCATCTTCTTCTTCATCTTCCACAAGAAGAAAAGCTTGCCTCCATCAATGGAAACTTGAGCAAATGAGTGAGAAATCCAATTCTAAAGTAAACCCACCTCCTATTTCTTCATCCTCTACCTCTTCCCAAGTAGTATAGGATGTTTTATTCACAAGTTTCATGACTTGGTGAAGTGGAAGCTTGATCTTCTGATGCCTCGACGTAGATCATCTTCGGCATCGTAGTCGATGACCTAGCCCGCCCATTTCTCCGATGAAGCCGACGCTAGAGCCCGAGATTTGATTTGGACAGCAAGGAGACTTCATCATAGAGCTATGGAGGTGGAGAACCGGATCTACAAAGGTTGTATTTCCGTTCACTTAGTCAAGCTTTTAACTAGTTGCATGTTTCGCCTAAAATTCTAGTTAACGATCCGTATTAGGGTTTCTCGGCACCGTTAAATTAGAAATTGGCATGGTTGATGCCTTGAGAGACCTCATTGGTGTGCCTAGGAACCCTACAGTGGTATCAGAGCCTAGCTAGAGCCTTAGGCGATGCGTAGACGAAGTTTGAAACCCGAACGAACCCGAAACCCTAAAATTTCATGCTCTCTGGACTTTTTTCAAAAACTGGGTTTTTTCCTGATTAAAAATGCTTAAAAAATTCAGCAGGGAATTCTAAGAATTACGATGCAAAAATTATTTCATGATTCCTCTGAGGAGCGGCGGAACCGCGGCAGAAGCCTGGCTTCTGCGGCGGTTCCGCGGCCACTTGTTGGGATTTGCCTCCAAACTTTGCACAGTAATTCATCCTTTCAGGTGCTGAGTTTTCTGGGAATTTTTAATTTGTACTCAAGAGTTGATTTTTCTGGGTTGTATTAGGGACTCGGTATTTCGATCGGATTATCAAACTTTGTTTATGTGTTTTTCCGGATAACTTTAGAATATGTTAAAAAGTTCGACCGGATATAAATACCCAACTTTTCCCCTGCCGGAAAAATTTCCAAGTGTTGGATTTTTCTGTGGTTTAAGGACGTTCTAAGTAGTGCAAGTAACGCGATGGTCCCTCTAGAAGACAACAAACCTTAACTCGATTATGTGACCGTCTTGAACTGCCCTTTGAACCTTAGGGTTTGGGGCAGTACGGCGTGCCACATGTGAGGCGTTGGCTTGACCCTTCTACGGCTGGACCGTTCGTACTGAGGCACGAAGTGAATGTTTTTGAACTTATTTCATGTGTTGAGCTGTATCGGGAAAACTTGGGTGTTTGAATGTTCGATCGGAAAGTTTAAAATTTTCCATTTATCTGGAATGGGATACAATAATTGGAATTCATAAATAGTTATGAGATAACTGAGTGAATGTTATAAATCTAGCGGTTTAGTCTCACTTGATCGGTTGCCACGGAATTTTGATGTGATCAAAAGTCCGTTGCAATCACGTAGCGTACGCGGATACTCGCCGGATAAACTTAATAGACAACTACACCCCTTAGCCCCGACCAAGTGACTGTAGGAGAACCCCGTCACCGAAAGCATCCGTTCGGGTGCTCGCGGTAGCGGTGTTCCGCCTTGGTGCACTTCGTCGAAGGTATCGGGGGTGTGGCCGCCTACTAAAGTTTGCGACGAGCATTCGATCAGGATATCGGGAATCTTGTTGAATTGCCCGACTTGATATTGAAAAGTGTTTTCGATATTGAGACTAAAATGCGGGGTTTATAATTGTTAGGCATGTGATGTCTAAGTATTTCATTTGATTAGGCATGCGATGTCTAAAGAGGTTGCGGATTCCAACTGTTGTAGTTTTACACTTTCTTTTCTGTGACCGTAAGTGTAATATGTGATATCGCCGGTTTCGTTGCTATATGTCAACGACAATTGGGATACGCATGTTTACTTACGTTGATGATATGTGATGTTATGTGTTGCTGGATATGTTATATTGGATCGTCGTGTTTGAATAGCCGGGTTTTTTTTATGTGAGATGAGTGTTTTTCATTTTCATTCATGTAAAAACTTGTATGTAATATTCTTTTATTGGGGCACTTCCAGGTTGCGGATGTTGTCACCATTTGTATATTATTTACTTTTCCGCACTAGGATAGACCCAAGGAGGAGGGCACAAGTAACCGGGTTCTGGAGTCCAGTGGGAGACCAACTCGAGGAGTCGAGTCTGGGTCTCCTAACTCTAGAATTGGTAGGGTTGCTTGCCGCTCTCGTAGGGGTCTAGGGGTGTGGGATTGGCTATTCATCACGACCGTAGAATCCGTGTTTTATACTGGCTCGTATTGAAAACACGGACGTCCTAGTATATCCAATATTTCATATGATTCTTCTGCTGCGATATCTGTGATGTGATCATTTGATATGTTCTGTGATAGATACAGTATATAGTATATATGATATATTATATAGACGTTACTTATGTTTTACACCCGCGCTAGCCCTGCCCCGCTCTGCCGTTAGTTACCTAACCTAACGGTGCACGAGGGGACATCGAGGCGAATGCGGATGGCATAAGTGTACGTCGAATTTATCTGTGATGTTTAGGTGCTAAAATGATGGGACTTCATTAATGTGATTAATGAAAAAAAAGAAACCTATGATGTTGTGGAATCGAATTTCAAAAATAAAACAGGTAGCTACAGTTCTTGCTTTGCACAGCGGTATATATGATATATCCTGCACCTTATTCGATAAGGAAAGGACCGAGATCCCTTCACCGGGAGTGACTCCTTTAGCAATAACTGGCAGATGCTACACACTCGGTTTGTCTTTTGATTGCTTTTAAGAGTTCTGCTTTGCACAGTGATATATATGATATATCCCGCACCTCATTCGACGAGGAAAGGACCGATTATCCCTTTACCGGGAGTGACTCCTTTAGCAAAACTAGAAAAGCCTCAAAAACACTCCATTTCAAAATTCATTCGATCCTACAACGATATCAAGTTCATTACGCAATAGGTTTTCAGAAAAACCTGTCGTAGCCCTCCGTCATTTCTGATAAGTTGTATATAGTATTCGTGCTGCATTTGTTGGCTTTCGTCAAGGTGCAGTGTGCGGTAGCTATATGCTGCTTATCTGCTGCATACGATGCGATTGGATTAGGGTAGTCGTGCGGCTTTGTTGGCTTTCGTCAAGAGTCGTGCGGGTGGGTTTAATTCAATCAAGAAATGACGGGTTGAACTTGACTAGCGGGCTATGGTTTGTTGGCTTTCGTCAAGGTCATAGCACGTTAGGGGCAAAATATTATCGGGAATTTCAAGTGTTGAAATTTGCAATGAGATTGCATACCTTCTATGAGATAGTTGGATCCCGATACCCGCTGCGAGTAAGAGTTACTCCTGGGAGAGTTTTACACACTACAATTAGCCGATCAAGTAGGTGTCTAGAAAGGTGTCAACGAGGTTACGCCTCTGGGAAAATGAGGTTTACATTAATTAGGTTCGTGCGAAAGCACGGGGGACCTCCCTCAAAGTACCGACACTGACCTGGCTGAAAGATTGGCGAACTTGTAGCGTGTAATTAATCCCGGCTGGTCTTTCCTTTTAGGGTTTGAAGGAAGATTTGATAAAAAGCAGTGGGAGCCATCCTGATTAGATAAAATAAAAACCAATCTATTCTTGCAAGAGCGCACGCTGAGTGTTTTCTTCTCTCTCTCTCCAGGTAGCGACCATATCATGCCTTAATCAAGATAATAATACGGATATTGACCGAACCCGCTTGTTATACTGAGCTGGGGAACGTTGGTCCCGCTCCAACTTATAATTGTTATAAGACAGAGCAGGAAGTTGGGGATTACCCGAATTCCCGTGCCGCCCAAACGAAGAGAGTGCATGCTGATGCATCATCTTCGGGTGTGTTCATTACAAAGAACTGTTTCTCAGTATCCTCCGCATCCTGGGTATATGATACCGGATCAGGATCCCAGATATGTAATCTGTTACATAGGGCTACAAAAAGGTAGAAAAACTGAGAACGGGTGATAAGTTTCATGAGACAGAAAACGGGGCAAGTGTTGCAGCCAAGTCTGTTGGTCACTGTCACCCTGTATTACCAATACATTGATTCTGAATAAATGTTATTAGATACCGAACCTGATATACAAAATCATATCAGTCTCTTTATCAGTAAAGAAATGATAAAATTTTGTATTGTTGGATAATGTTTTGAACATTTCCTATATCAAAAGTTAATCGGTTCAGACACGTTATCTAAAAGCATTGATGTTCTAAATCAAACTACAGTTCTTAGTATTAGTTGTATGTATGCCCTAGAGGCCAGTATTGTACATATGATGTATATTATATTGGATGCTTGGACATATATAGAGATGAATTTTCTTGCTCGATATGATAGTATGCTATTTGGTTACTCTTTATCTTAACATGTACACTTGTCTCTTTAAACTGTCTTATAGTTACATGTTGGTAAAGCCCTTAGGATGTGTACTTGACTACCTGGACTATGATGCAGATCATACTAGTGGGGACATGGTAGTCCATAGGTACATCCTTCAAGGTCCTTAGTCGTGGGTGTATCGAGACGGGGCATCGATATACCAGTGTAGACTAGCGTATACGCTTCTCGACCCATGAGATGGGCGATGGATGATCCCATATCCATTGGTGTTTGACATCAGAGATGGTGTACGGGTGCTCAGTGGAGACTGGGTACACTGGACGGACTCGTCGAGAACTCCCAGATGGTATTATACCTCACGTCAGATGGCAGTTCTCAGGTGACACTTGTGCAGGTTAGTCTGTAGACCCGAGATCGTCATAGAGTCTTGTGTGATTCCCACTATGCTTTGATCTCCACCTTACCACGTCCATGAGGGCGTGCAAAACGGTGGTCTTTGGGCACAGTCCCGAGTCACATGGAGGCAATGAGCGATAGGAGGGGTTTCGTCTCTCCCGGTATTGGGGGTTGATGTTGCGCTGTGCTCGATTGGCCGTAACAGGGAAGTCCCTGGCCAGGGCTGATCAGAGATTTGCTGGTAAGTGTTACCAGTAGTTTCTCGACCCGTTATGAGCCTCACATCGGCATGACTTATCGGTTATTGGGGTCTGACGTTTACCACCCCTAGACTTGATATGCGACATATCAGACGAACAGACCGGACTGTACGGTAAGTGTTACGGGTTGGATTCACAGGAGTGTGAGCGGGCTTGCTCGTCGATCTTCTGATCGCTCAATACCCAGATGGCCGTTACGTTTAGCAGACCGCTTGCGGCTTGTGGGTGCTTGATATGATCATCATCTGCTACCGGCGTATTGACGAGTCTTTAGAGTCCTACACAGAGGTTTTCTGGCTCAAGCGAAACGAAATAGGAGCGCATATGAGATATGCGCAGGACCGAGAATAATGCGTGTATGTGATACCGTATTTCATTCTCGCGATGGATGTATCGATTGGTTATATTCGATATAACCTAGATATCGAATCAAGGATTGATTCGATAAGCCGATACATAGGATACTAGTCGGTTATATGCGATATGACCGGATCGTTAAATCAAGTGTTGATTTAATGATTTAATGTATAATTATATATTTGATATATTACTTTGCATTAGCTAGTATTAGTTCACTTTAAATGGATTTTCTCACTTGATGTGCAAGTTGTATATGTGATATACTTTTGTGCACATGTTTGTATCATGTTTGATGATGCTTGCTCATTTGGTTAAGTGTATAGAATTAAACCATGGTTAAGTTGATGATTAGGGTTTTGCTTTTTCATTTATTTATTTATTTGTTTATTTATTTATTTGGAAAAGATAAAGATGAGAATGGTGGCTTTCTTTGTTTCTTATTGAAGCTTCATGAAGCTTTGACTTAGTCACCATTCTTGTCTCATGCTTAACCCTAACCATTTGAACTAACCCTAGTTCATTCTCTACACTTAAATATGGTTAAGATTATGATAAGTTTTCATTTTCTTTTTCATTTTAAGAGACTTATCATATTCTTTCTTCTTCTTCATCATCTTCTTCTTCAAGAAAAGCTTAAGTCCATCAATGGCAACTTGAGCAAAAGTGAGAGAAATCCAATTCTAAAGTGAACCCACCTCCTATTTCTTCATCCTCTATCTCTTGCCAAGTGGTTTTGGGTGTTTTCTTCACAAGTTTCACAACTAGGTGAAGTCGGAGCTTGACCCAGTGTAGCCTCGACGTAGATCATCTTCGGCACGAAGCCGACGACCTATTCCGCTCATTTCTCCGATGAAACCGATGCGAGAGTCTGAGATTCGAGATGGACAGCGAGGGGATGACTACGTGGAGCTAAGGAAGTGGATAACCGGATCTACAAAGGTTGTAGCTTCTTATCTTTAGTTAAGTTGTTAACTAGATTCGTATTTCGCCTAAACTTCTAGTCAACGATCCGTATTAGGGTTTCTCGGCACCCGTAAAATTTGAAATTGGCATGATTGATGCCTTGTGAGACCTCTTGAGAGTGCCTAGGAACCCTACAGTGGTATCAGAGCCTAGCTAGAGCCTTAGGCGAAGTGTAGACGACGTTTGAAACCCGATCGAACCGAAACCCTAAAAACCTAAGTGCTCTATGGACTTTTTCTAAAATCTGGGATTTTTCCATATTAAAAATGCTTAAAAAATTCAGCAGGGAATTCTAAGAATTACGATGCAAAATTTATCCCATGATCTGCTAAGGGCGCGGTGGAACCGCGGCAGAAGCCTGGCTTCTGCGGCGGTTCCGCGGCCATATGATGACATCATCTGTCCATTTTTGCACAGTAATTCCTATTTTATTATGCTGAATTTTCTGGGAATTTTTAATTTGATTCAAGAGTTGAGTGTTCTGGGGTTGTATTGGGAATCGACGATTCGATCAGATTATCAAACCTTGTCTATGTGACTTTCCGGATATTTTAGAATATGTTAAAAGGTTCGACCGGATATAAATACCCAACTTTTCCCCTGCCGGAAAATATCTAAGTGTTGGATTTTTCTGTGGTTTAAGGACGTTCTGAGTAGTGCAAGTAACGCGATGGTCCCTCTAGAAGACAACAAACCTTAACTCGATTATGTGACCGTCTTGAACTGCCTTTTGAACCTTCGGGTTTGGGGCAGTACGGCGTGCCACATGTGAGGCGTTGGCTTGACCCTTCTACGGCTGGACCGTTGGTACTGAGGTATGAACCTATTTCTTGTGTTGAACGGTTTCGGGAAAACTTGGGTGTTCAAATGTTCGATCGGAAAGTTTAATATTTTCTATTTATCCGGTATGGGATACAATAATTGGAATTCACAAACAGTTATGAGATAACTGGATGAATGTTATAAATCTAGCGGTTTAGTCTCACTTGATATTGAAAAGAGTTTTCGATAATGGGATTAAAATGCGGGGTTTATAATTGTTAGGCATGTGATGTCTAAGTATTTCATTTAATTAGGCATGCGATGTCTAAAGAGGTTGCGGATTCCAACTGTTGTAGTTTTACACTTTCTTTTCTGTGACCGTAAGTGTAATATGTGATATCGCCGGTTTCGTTGCTATATGTCAACGACAATTGGGATGCGCGTATTTACTTACGTTGATGACATGTGATGTTATGTGTTGTTGGATATGTTATATTGGATCGTCGTGTTTGAATAGCCGGGTTTTTTTTATGTGAGATGAGTGTTTTTCATTTTCATTCATGTAAAAACTTGTATGTAATATTCTTTTATTTGGGGCACTTCCAAGTTGCGGAAGATGTCACCTTTTGTATATTATTTACTTTTCCGCATTAGGATAGACCCAAGGAGGGGAGCACAAGTAACCGGGTTCTGGGGTCCAGAGGGAGACCAACTCGAGGAGTCGAGTTCGGGTCTCCTAACCCAAGAATTGGTAGGGTTGCTTGCCGCTCTCGTAGGGGTCTAGGGGTGTGGGTTTGGCTATTCATAACAACCGTGGAATCCGTGTTTTATACTGGCTCGTATTGAAAACACGGACGTCCTAGTATATCCAATGTTTCATATGTTTCTTCTGCTGCGATATCTGTGATGTGATCATGTGATATTCTGTGATAGATACAGTATATATGATATATTATATAGACGTTACTTATGTTTTGCACCTGCACTAGCCCTGTCCTGCTCTGTCGTTAGTTACCTAACCTAACGGTGCACGAGGGGACATCGAGGCGAATGCGGATGGCGTAAGTGTACGTCATATCTATCTGTGATGTTTAGGTATTTAAATGATGGGACTTCATTAATGTGATTAATGAAAGAAAAGAAACCTAAGATGTTGTAGAATCAAATTTTAAATAAAACAGGTAGCTACAGTTCTTGCTTTGCACAGCGGTATATGTGATATATCCTGCACCTTATTCGATGAGGAAAGGACCGAGATCCCTTCACCGGGAGTGACTCCTTTAGCAATAACTGGCAGATGCTACACACTCGGTTTGACTTTTGATTGCTTCTATAGTTTCTGCTTTGCACAGTGATATATGTGATATATCCCGCACCTCATTCGACGAGGAAAGGGCCGTGATCCCTTCACCGGGAGTGACCCCTTTAGCAAAACTGGAAAAACCTCAAAATCACTCCATTTCTAAACTTCATTTGATTCTACAACGATATCAAGTTCATTACGCAATAGGTTTTCAGAAAAACCTGTCGTAGCCCTCCGTCATTTCAGATAAGTACTAGTTAGTATTCGTGCTACGTTTGTTGACTATGTTAAGGCGTAGTGTGCGGTAGCTGACCAGTATTTATCTGCTTATGCATATGATGCAGATTGGATTAGGGTAGTCGTGCGACTTTGTTGACTATGTTAAGGGTTGTACGGGTGGGTTTAATTCAATCAGGAAATGACGGGTTGAACTTGACTAGCACTTATGATTTGTTGACTATGTTAAGGTCATATAGCTGCTAGGGGCAAAATATTATCGGGAATTTCAAGTGTTGAAATTTGCAATGAGATTGCATACCTTCTATGAGATAGTTGGATCCCGATACCCACTGCGAGTAAGAGTTACTCCTGGAAGAGTTTTGCACACTACAATTTGCCGATCAAGTAGGTGTCTAGAAAGGTGTCAACGGGGTTACGCCTCTGGGAAAACGAGGTTTACATTAATTAGGTCCGTGCGAAAGCACGGGGAACCTCCCTCAAAGTACTGACACTGGCCTGGCTGAAAGATCGACGAAGTTGTAGGGTGTAATTAATCCCGGCTAGTCTTTCCTTTTAGGGTTTGAAGGAAGATTTGATAAAAACTAGTGTGAGCCATCCTGATTAGATAAGATAATAACCAATCTGATCTTGTAAGAGCATACGCTAAAGTGTTTTCTTCTCTCTCTCTCCAGGTAGCGACCATTTCATGCCTTAATCAAGATAATAATATGGATGTATTGACCGAACCCGCATGTTATACTGTGCTGGGGAACGTTGGTTCCGTTCTTTCTTATAAGTGTTATAGGAATGAACAGGACATAGGGGAATACCAGGATTCCCATGCCACCCGATTGAAGAAAGTACATGTTGATGCATTTTCTTCGGGTGTGTTCGTTACAGAGAACTGTTTCTCCATTTGCCCTACGTCCTGGGTATTAGATACCGGGTCAGGATTCCATGTAATCAGTTACATGGGCTTAGAAAAGGTAGAGAACTTGGAGATGGTGATAAAGACATTAAAGTTGGAAATGGTGCAATTGTTGCAGCTAAGACTGTCGGGGAATATAACCTTGTGTTACCAACTGGTAATACATTGGTTCTGAACGAATGCTATTACATGCCGAACATGATATGCAACATTATATCGGTTTCTTTATTGAGTAAAGAGGGATATAATTTTGTATTACAGGACAATGTTATGAACATTTTCCGTAACCAAAAGTTGGTTGGATCAGGCACGTTGTGCAATGGCATTTATATTCTAAATCAATCAACAGTTCTGAGCATAACTAACACACACAAGAGGAAGAGTTCTGAACTCAACGAATCCTTCTTGTGGCGTTGTAGACTGGGTCACATCAATGCGACACGACTGGCTAAGTTGCATAAGGATGGATATTTGAAACCATTCGAATTTTTATCCTATGACACTTGCCAGTCATGTCTCAAAGGCAAGATGACCAAAACTCCGTTTACGGGACACAGAGAAAGAGTTACTGAACTCTTGGGACTGATACATAGTGATGTATGCGGTCCTATGTCTACACATGCCAGGGATGGTTCTTCGTACTTCATTACATTCACTGACGATCTCTCTAGATTCGGATATGTGTTTTTGATGAAACACAAATCAGAAGCTTTTGAGAAATTTAGAGAATATAAACAAGAAGTCGAGAACCAAACCGAAAAAGTATTAAAATCCTTCGATCTGATCGAGGAGGTGAATACTTGAGCAATGAATTCCTGGACTTCCTAAAAGAGAATGGGATTTTCTCTCAGCTGACTCCTCCATATACACCACAGCACAACGGTGTATCAGAACGGAGGAACCGCACCCTATTAGATATGGTGTGCTCTATGATGAGCACAGCTGAGTTACCTATTTCCTTTTGGGGATATGCGCTGGAGACAGCAACATACCTATTGAATCAAGTTCCATCTAAATCTGTACCTACCACACCATATGAGATATAGAGTGGGAAGAGACCATATTTTAAACGAGTTAAGATATGGGGTTGTCCGGCCTATGTCAAAAGGCAAAATCCAGACAAACTCAAGGCACGGTCAGTTCTCTGCAAGTTTGTGGGATATCCTAAGAATTCACAAGGGTATCTTTTCTACCATGCTGAAGAACAAAAGGTGTTTGTTTCTCAATATGCCACCTTTTTAGAAAAGGAATTCCTTGAAAAAGAAATTAGTGGCAAAGTGGTAGAGCTGGAAGAAGTTCCAGATACACAAACCGTAACTGAAGATTTAGTGGAACCAGAAGATTCAGTAGCTCCCAATGAACCTCAGCCTCTCCGCCGATCTAGTAGGGTTCCTCGCCAGCCTGAGAGATACTACGGTTTTCTCATGGATGGTGGGAGCGAGGATTGCATCATGGAGGATGATGACCCAACTAGCTTCGAGCAGGCCATCACGAGTAGGGACTCAGTGAAATGGCTGGATGCTATGCGGTCCGAGATGGAATCCATGTACACTAACAAAGTATGGACTTTGGAAGTTGCTCCTGAAGGGGTAAAACCTATTGGGAGCAAGTGGATCTTCAAGAAGAAACTTGGTGTAGATGGGAAAGTGGAGACTTTCAAAGCTAGACTTGTTGCAAAAGGTTTTCGCCAAAGACCAGGTGTGGACTATGACGAAACCTTTTCTCCAGTGGCTATGCTTAAATCCATCCGGATCATGCTTGCCATCACTGTATATCATGATTACGAAATCTGGCAAATGGATGTTAAGACCGCCTTTCTAAATGGTGATTTAGAAGAGTGCGTGTACATGACTCAGCCAGAGGGCTTCGTAGACAGTGGGAGCAGCGGGAAGGTGTGCAAGCTGCTTAAATCCATTTATGGATTAAAGCAAGCATCGCGGAGTTGGAACATCTGCTTTGACGTCGTTATCAAAGAGTTTGATTTCGTCAAAAACCCAGATGAACCTTGTATTTACAAGAAGGTAGCAGAGAGTAAGGTTGTCTTCCTCGTATTGTACGTGGACGACATACTCTTGATAGGAAATGATATTCCTATGCTGCAATCGGTCAAGCTCTTCTTATCACAAAGATTCTCAATGAAAGATCTTGGTGATGCCTCCTGCATATTGGGAATTAGGATCTATAGAGATAGATCCAAACGGATATTGGGATTGTCCCAATCCAGGTACATTGACACCATACTAAAGAGGTTTAGTATGGAAGAATCCAAGCGTGGGAACTTGCCCACGATCTCTGGAGTCACTCTCTCCAAAGAGATGTCTCCCAAGACTGATTTGGAGAGAGCTCGCATGCAAGGGATACCCTATGCTTCGGCAGTAGGCTCTATCATGTACGCGATGCTATGTACCAGACCCGATGTAGCATACTCACTAAGTGTAGTGAGCAGGTATCAAGATGATCCTGGAGAGAATTACTGGACAGCTGTGAAGAGCATTCTCAAGTACTTGCGAAGGACTAAAGAGATGCTCTTGGTGTATGGTAACGGGGAACTCCAAGTGGAGTCCTTTACCGATTCGAGCTTCCAGAGTGATAAGGACGACTCTAAGTCGCAGTCGGGCTTTGTCTTTACCCTTTACGGAGGGGCGGTTAGCTGGAAGAGTTCCAAGCAGGAAACCGTGGCAGACTCGACGATGGAGGCTGAATACATCGCTGCCAACGATGCTGCCAAAGAGGCTGTCTAGATCAAGAAGTTTATTACTGAACTTGGAGTGGTTCCATCCATTGAGCATCCAATACCTTTGTATTGTGATAACAATGGAGCGGTGGCTTTGGCCAAGGAATCCAGGTCCCATCAGCGTTCCAGGCATATTCTGAGGCGGTATCCCCTGATACGGGAGATAGTTGATGGCCGGGAGATCGAGGTCAGGAGGGTTGACACGAAGAACAACACGGCGGATCCATTCACGAAGGCCATTCCCCAGATACAGTTTGAGAGACTCTTCGGGATGCTCGGTATACGATACTACAGCAGCTGGCCCTAGTGCAAGTGGGAGATTGTTAGTTGTATGTATGCCCTAGAGGCCAGTATTGTACAGATGATGTATATTATATTGGATGCTTGGACATATATAGAGATGACTTTTCTTGCTCGATATGATAGTATGCAACATGGTTACTCTTTATCTTAACATGTACACTTGTCTCTTTAAACTGTCTTATAGTTACATGTTGGTAAAGCCCTTAGGATGTGTACTTGACTACCTGGACTATGATGCAGATCATACTAGTGGGGACATGGTAGTCCATAGGTACATCCTTCAAGGTCCCTAGTCGTGGGTGTATCGAGACGGGGCATCGATATACCAGTGTAGACTAGCGTATACTCTTCTCGACCCATGAGATGGGCGATGGATGATCCCATATCCATTGGTGTTTGACATCAGAGATGGTGTACGGGTGCTCAGTGGAGACTGGGTACACTGGACGGACTCGCCGAGAACTCCCAGATGGTATAATACCTCACGTCAGATGGCAGTTCTCAGGTGACACTTGTGCAGGTTAGTCTGTAGACCCGAAATCGTCATAGAGTCTTGTGTGATTCCCACTGTGCTTTGATCTCCACCTTACCACGTCCATGAGGGCGTGCAAAACGGTGGTCTTTGGGCACAGTCCCGAGTCACATAGAGGCAATGAGCGATAGGAGGGGTTTCGTCTCTCCCGGTATTGGGGGTTGATGTTGCGCTGTGCTCGATTGGCCGTAACAGGGAAGTCCCTAGCCAGGGCTGATCAGAGATTTGCTGGTAAGTGTTACCAGTAGTTTCTCGCCCCGTTATGAGCCTCACATCGGCACGACTTATCGGTTATTGGGGTCTGACGTTTACCACCCTTAGACTTGATATGCGACATATCAGACGAACAGACCGGACTGTACGGTAAGTGTTACGGGTTGGATTCACAGGAGTGTGAGCGGGCTTGCTCGTCGATCTTCTGATCGCTCAATACCCGGATGGCCGTTACGTTTAGCAGACCGCTTGCGGCTTGTGGGTGCTTGATATGATCATCATCTGCTACCAGCGTATTGACGAGTCTTTAGAGTCCTACACAGAGGTTTCCTGGCTCAAGCGAAACGAAATAGGAGCGCATATGAGATATGTGCAGGACCGAGAATAATGCGTGTATGTGATACCATATTTCATTCTCGCGATGGATGTATCGATTGGTTATATTCGATATAACCTAGATATCGAATCAAGGATTGATTCGATAAGCCGATACATAGGATACTAGTCGGTTATATGCGATATGACCGGATCGTTAAATCAAGTGTTGATTTAATGATTTAATGTATAATTATATATTTGATATATTACTTTGCATTAGCTAGTATTAGTTCATTTTAAATGGATTTTCTCACTTGATGTGCAAGTTGTATATGTGATATACTTTTGTGCACATGTTTGTATCATGTTTGATGATGCTTGCTCATTTGGTTAAGTGTATAGAATTAAACCATGGTTAAGTTGATGATTAGGGTTTTGCTTTTTCATTTATTTATTTATTTGTTTATTTATTTATTTGGAAAAGATAAAGATGAGAATGGTGGCTTTCTTTGTTTCTTATTGAAGCTTTATGAAACTTTGACTTAGTCACCATTCTTGTCTCATGCTTAACCCTAACTATTTGAACTAACCCTAGTTCATTCTCTACACTTAACTATGGTTAAGATTATGATAAGTTTTCATTTTCTTTTTCATTTTAAGAGACTTATCATATTCTTTCTTCTTCTTCATCATCTTCTTCTTCAAGAAAAGCTTAAGTCCATCAATGGAAACTTGAGCAAAAGTGAGAGAAATCCAATTCTAAAGTGAACCCACCTCCTATTTCTTCATCCTCTATCTCTTGCCAAGTGGTTTTGGGTGTTTTCTTCACAAGTTTCACAACTAGGTGAAGTTGGAGCTTGACCCAGTGTAGCCTCGACGTAGATCATCTTCGGCACGAAGCCGACGACCTATTCCGCTCATTTCTCCGATGAAACCGATGCGAGAGTCCGAGATTCGAGATGGACAGCGAGGGGACGACTACGTGGAGCTAAGGAAGTGGATAACCGGATCTACAAAGGTTGTAGCTTCTTATCTTTAGTTAAGTTGTTAACTAGATTCGTATTTCGCCTAAACTTCTAGTCAACGATCCGTATTAGGGTTTCTCGGCACCCGTAAAATTTGAAATTGGCATGATTGATGCCTTGTGAGACCTCTTGAGAGTGCCTAGGAACCCTACACTTAGTATATAGAACACACACAAGAGGAAGAGTTCAGAAATGAACGGATCCTTCTTGAGGTATTGTAGACTAGGTCATATCAATGCGACCCGACTAGCTAAGTTTCATTTAGATGCATATTTAAATCAGTTTGAATTTATATCTTGTGAAACTTGCCAGTCATGTCACAAAGATAAGATGACTAAAGCACTGTTTATTGGAAACAGAGAAAGAGTTAGTAAACTCTTGGGATGATACATGTTGATGTATGTAAGGTCCCCTGTTTACATATGCCAGGACCGGTTCTTTGTACTTCGTTACATTCTCTGATAATCTCTCAAGATTCAGACATATGTTCCTGTTGAAACACAAGTCCGAACCTTTTGAGATATTCACAGAATATAAGCTAGAAGTAGAGAACCAATACGGGTATAAGTATTATGTCCTTTGATGCGATCGAAGAAGAGAATAGTTGAGCACGGAAATCCTGGACTATTCTAAAAGGAGAATGAGATTCTCTCTCAGCATTACTCCTCCGTATACACCATAGCATGATGGTATATCGGGGCGGAGCAATTGCACCCTACGTGATATGGCGTGCTCTATGATGAGTACTACTGAGTTTCCTATTTCCTTTTTGGGAGTTATGCACTTAAGAAGTTGCATACCTATTGAATAGGGTTCAAATCAAAACAGTAGCCTACCGCTTCATATATGATATGGAAAGGAAAGAGCCCATATCTTAAGTTAGTTAAGATTTGGGTTGTCCGGGCTATGTCTAAAAGCATAATTCGGACAAGCTCAAGGCAAAGTCTGTTATGAAAAACTGGAATGGTTCCAGCTATAAAAACTACAGACGATGATTTGATAGAACCAAAGGATTCAATAGTAACCAACGAACCTCAGCCTCTCCGCCGATCTAGTAGGGTTCCTCATCCGCCTGAGAGATAAATTGGTTTCTCGATGACAGTGGGAGCGAGAATTGCATCATGAGATGATGACCCAACTGGTTTCGAGCTGGCCATCAGGAGTGGGACTCTGTAAGAATGGCTGGATGCTTAGCGATCTGAGATGAAATCCTTATACACCAACAAAGTATGGACTTTGGTTGCTACATCTGAAGGGTTAAATCCCCATCAGGAGCATGTAAATCTTGAGAAGATTACTTGGTATACATGGAAAAGTTAAGACTTTCAAAGCTAGACTTGGTAAAGGTTTGCATCATTGACCAGGTGTGGGTCATGATGAAACTTTTTCTAAAGATCTATGCTTAAGTCCATCCAGATCCTACTTGCCACGGCTACATACTATGACTACGATATCTGGTGGTTGGGTGTCATGACTGCTTTTCTAAATGATGTTTTGGAAGAGTGCGTCTATAAGTACACAGCCAGAGGGCTTCATAGACAGTGGGAGCAGCGGAAACGTGTGCAAGATGCTTTATAGGATAAAGCAGGCATCGCAGAGTTGGAACATCTGTTTTGATGTAGTAGTCAAAGAGTTTGACTTCATCAAAATGGTAGATGAACCTTGTATATACAAAAAGGTAGTAGGGAGTATGGTTGTGATCTTCGTAAAGTACGTGGATGACATACTCTTGATAGGGAAGGAGTTTCCTATGCTACGCTCGGTCGATCTCCGCTTATCACATGGATTCTCCATAAAGGATCAAAGTGATACCTCCTATATCCTGGGATTTGGATCTATGAGATAGATCTAAATGGATGTTAGGATTCTCACTAGCTGTAGTAAGATTGTATCAATTGATCCTGAGGACTGGAAGGGTTCCAGGGTGATAAAGACGACTGAATGTCAGTCGCAGTCATTGTCTTTACCCTCAGTATAGGGACGGTATGTTGGAAGAGTTCCAAGCTAGATACCTTGGCATACTAGACGATAAAGGCTGGATACATCGCTACTTAAGATGCTACCAAAGAGGAAGTTTGGGTGTATAGTGGTTCATGAGATGAACTAGGTTCCTACCATTGTGTGACAATGGAAGTGTGGCTTTAGCCCAGGAACCCTGGTCACATCAGTGACCCAGACGTATTCTAAGGCAGTATCACCTGATCATGGAGATGGTTGATCTCCAGGGTGATCGAGGTAAGGAGAGTAGACTCAGAGGACAACACGGCGGATCCACTCACAAAGGCCTATTCCTAGAGTGAGACTTTTATGGGATGGTTGAGTATGAGATACTACAACCACTGCTATCAGATGGCCCTCGTGCAAGTGGGAGATTGTTACTTATATGTATGCCCTAAAGGCCATTACTATACATAGGATGTATATTGTAGTGGATGCTGGAACATATATAGGGAGGACTTTCTTGCTCGACATGATAGTATGCTATCTGGTTACTCTTTATCTTAACGTGTACACTGATTGTCTCTCTGTTACATGTTGGTAAAGCCCTTAGGATGTGTACTTGACTACCTGGACTATGATGCGGATCATACTAGTGGGGACATGGTAGTCCATAAGTACATCCTTCAAGGTCCCTAGTCGTGGGTGTATCGAGACGGGGCATCGATATACCAGTGTAGACTAGCGTATACCTTCTCGACCCATACAGATGGGCGATGGATGATCCCATATCCATTGGTGTTTGACATCAGAGATGATGTATGGGTGCTCAGTGGAGACTGGGTACACTGGACGGACTCGCCGAGAACTCCCAGATGGTATTATACCTTACGTCAGATGGCAGTTCTCTGGTGACACTGGTACAGAGTAGTCTGTTGACCCGAGATCGTCATAGAGTCTTGTGTGATTCCCACTGTGCTTTGATTTCCACCTTATCACGTCCAAGAGGGCGTGCAAAACGGTGGCTTTTGGGTACAGTCCCGAATCACATGGAGGCAATGAGCGATAGGAGGGGATTCGTCTCTCCCGGTATAGGGAGTTGATGTTGCACTGTGTTCGATTGGCTATAACCGGAAATCCCTGGCCAGGGTTGCAGAGATTTACTGGTAAGTGTTACCAGTAGTTTCTCGAACTATTATAGACCTCATATCGACACGACTTATCGAGCTGCTGGGGTCTAACGTTTACCACCCCTAGGCGAGATATGCGACATATCAGACGAACAGACCGGACTGTATGGTTAGTGTTACTGGTTGGATTCACAGGAGTGTGAGCGGGCTTGCTCGTCGATCTTCTGATCGCTCAATACCTGGGTGGCCGTTACGTTTAGCAGACCGCTTGCGACTTGTGGGTGCTTGATATGATCATCACCTGCTGCCGGCGTATTGACGAGTCTTTAGAGTCCTACACAGAGGTTTCCTGGCTCAAGCGAAACGAAATAGGAGCGCATATGAGATATGTGCGGGACCGAGAATAATGCGTGTATGTGATACCGTATTCTATTCTCGTGATGAATGTATCGATTGGTTGTATGCGATATAACCTAGTTATCGAATCGAAAATTGATTCGATAAGTCGATACATTGGATACTGGTCGGTTATATGCGATATGACCGGATCATTGAATCAAGTGTTGATTTAATGATTTAATGTATAATTATATATTTGATATATTACTTTGCATTAACTAGTATTGGTTCACTTTAATAGGATTTTCTCACTTGATGCACATTGTATATGTGATATATTTTTGTGCACTTTTTTGTATCATGTTTGATGATACATGCTCACTTGGGTTTGTGTAAAGATTAAACCATGGTTGTGTAATGGTTAGGGTTTTCTTTTTATTATCTATTTATTTATTTATTATTCATTTTGTTTATTTTGGCAAAAGAAAATGATAAAGAGAAAATGGTGGCTTTCTTTGTTTATAGTTAAAGCTTCATGAAGCTTTGACTAAGTGACCATTTTTGTCTCTTGCTTAAACCTAACCATTCCACTTAACCATAGTCTATTCTCTACACATAACCATGGTTAGTATATGATAAGTATTCATATTATTTTCTATTTTGAATAATACTTATGATATTCTATCATCTTCTTCTTCATTTTCCACAAGAAGAAAAGCTTGCCTCCATCAATGGCAACTTGAGAAAATGAGTGAGAAATCCAATTCTAAAGTGAACCCACCTCCTATTTCTTCATCCTCTACCTCTTGCCAAGTAGTATAGGATGTTTTCTTCACAAGTTTCATGACTTGGTGAAGTGGGAGCTTGATCTTGTGATGCCTCGACGTAGATCATCTTCGGCATCGTAGTCAATGACCTAGCCCGCCCATTTCTCCGATGAAGCCGATGCTAGAGCCCGGGATTTGATTTGGACAGCAAGGAGACTTCATCATGGAGCTATGGAGGTGGAGAACCGGATCTACAAAGGTTGTATTTCCGTTCACTTAGTTAAGCTTTTAACTAGTTGCATGTTTCGCCTAAAATTCTAGTTAACGATCCGTATTAGGGTTTCTCGGCACCGTTAAATTAGAAATTGGCATGGTTGATGCCTTGAGAGACCTCATTGGTGTGCCTAGGAACCCTACAATAAGCTCAACGCATTGAGCGTCCGTAAACTCCTGGTTTTGACAACGGTCTTGGCCGCGAATGTCTTCATAGGAGATAATTTCATCAAGATCATACAAATAAACAGCCATAGTATCTGAAAAGAAAAATCAATGAGAGTTAATAATGAAAGTGATTAAGACAGGCTTTATTATGAGGATCTAAAAAGATTCTCATTTCAGCGGGCATGGGGGTTTAAATAACCCTTGACATCCTCATACAGAAAGCAAGTTCTGTTAAAATACTCAACAAATTTGAATTTACACAAGTAAGGAAAAACCCTGTAAAAATATTCTCGAGACCACCAGGGAATAAAATTCCGGGGAAGCCCTTTTGATCTTCAGAGCAGAGCTTTTTGGTGAGAAATTAAATTCCTTTTATACAATGGAATTAAATTCCAGAAACCCCATAAAGAGGAAATGAAAAATCGAATACCATGAATCCCTAAAGGTCAGAGGAGAAATGCACAAAGCATTGAGAGTTATTACTCAAAGATCACGACTTTGGATTTCTAAGAGATGGGTTTCAGATGAGAGCAAAGCTCTCATGATGGATTTAAAATCCAGAAGTTTTCATTAAAAGAAAAGAGACTCTCTAAATGTTCAAGATCTTTACCTAAAAGGGTTTCTTTTTCCAAAAGAGTTTAACTCTAGAATTGCAGTGGCAGAGAACTAAGCTTTGAAGAGGAGAATTAAATTCTCAAAGAAAACAAAGAAGGAAGAAGATGAAAGAACGGTGTCTGCCTAAAGACCAAACCCTTGCATTTATAAGACATGACAAGTGCGGTTCACCTCCCCGTTCTCCTAGGCAATCCAACGGCTGCAAAGATGACAGCGTTGCACTCACGTGCAAGCCACGTAAGAACAACGCTGTGGGAGCATATGTTCCCTTTGGAAAAATAAATAATAAATAAAAAAAGCAATGGGAAAATTCCCTAAAGAGAGCATCACGTGCCCACACGTGATGCGCCATGGAGCCAAAATTACAAGAATTACACTTAACAAATGGGACTGAAGTTGGGCCTCACGTGCCACACGTGAGCACCTATATACGAAGTATATAGGCACCTTTACAAAACAAATAGCAGACCAGAAGTTGCATCACGTGCCAACACGTGATGCTCTCTGGGACTGCTGCATATAGGCAAACCGAACTAGTGCCACTGGGTCACATGCTACACGTGAGGATTCCTAATATCTTCTGACCCAATAGAATTAAATTCTATATAAAAGGGATCAGAACCCTATTTTGAAATATTTTCCCCAATCTTTCTAAACAAGAAAGATTATGCTCGGTAAATCAGAGCACCGTTGGCTCAAAGATCCAATGGTGATTAAAAATCACCAAGATACAGAATTAAATTCTGATTGAGAAAATACTCCTCAAATCTTTTTAAACAAGAAAGATTGTGCTCTGTAAATCAGAGCACCGTTGGATTAAAGATCCAATGGTGATTAAAAATCACCAAGATACAGAATAAGTTATATATGGGAAAATATTTTCCCAATCTTGTTAAAAACAAGAAAAATGTCTTTTGTAAAACAGAAGTCCTCGGATCAAAGATCCGACGGTGGATAAATTCCCCAAATCAGTTAAGAGATCTCTCAATGAGAGATTTCCTCAACTAAATCGACAAATCAACCTCCACTATATAAAAGCCCCAAGACTTCAAGTCTAAAAGAGAAGAACCCCCAATAAACTGCAAGTTCAAAAGAAAAGAAGAAACCCTAGGTAAGAAGGAACAAAACATAGAGAACATCTTACTTCTTCTTCATCTCCACAAGAGTTTAACTCTTCCAAACAACTTAGTTCTTTCTTCTGGTAAAAGATCCACAGAAGCAGATCTCCCCACAAGTTGAGAATTTAATTCTCATCGGTGAGATTCTGCCATGCAGATCTAAAACGTAGGGGAAGATCTAAGTTCAGAGAATTTAATTCTCCCAAAAGGCATATAGGAATTTTATTCCTTTGATAAAACTAGGGTTTAATCCTTCATATAAGAACTTAGTTCTCCTTTCTGGTGAAAGATATGCAGAAGCAGATCTTCCCACAAGTTGAGAATTTAATTCTCATCGGGGAGACTCTGCCATGCAGATCCAAAACCTAAGGGAAGAACTAAGTCCAAGGAATTAAATCCTTATAAATATATATATATATATATATATATATATATAATGGGATTTAAGATTTTTAAGACTCAGAGAAAGAATTCCATGCATATTGATGGTCACGTGTTCACACATGACCACCTGTGATGAACTCAAAAGAAAGATTGAAATAGATCACGTGTTCACACGTGACCACCTGTGATGAACTCAAAAGAAAGATTAAAATAGATCACATGTTCACACATGACCCCCCCCCCCGCTGATAGTGCTTGCCACTTTTTAAAAGAAAAGGGAATAAACCGAAGGAAACAATGTCTGACTCTAAGGCGACCTCACGTGCTCACACGTGATGGCCATATGGATAAAGTGTTTAACACTTATATAAAGATAGGGAATAAAATCAAGCGAACAACACCATCTTTAAAAGCATCACGTGGGATACGTGAGCGCTATTAAATTCTAGTGTTTAACACTGCCTCAGAGTATCACGTGGGAGCACGTGAGCACTAAAGGTACATTAGTGTTTAACACTATAAGAAACCAACTCCAACCTCAAATCAGTTAAGTTCCTTCTAAGATTAAATCTCTAAACAAACCGAGCCTCTATGCTCATTAACGATAACTCCTCAATTTGAAAATTGGTTCAAGGGTACATCTCTCCACACCTCTGATACATGTCGTTGTAATTCTTCAACGTCTTCAGAGAGGTGGAGGGTTCCAATAACCAATAACTCTTAGACCGTAATGTCCCTAAACTAAACTCCATGGACTATAATGTTCTTAAACTTATGGACCGCAATGTTCCTAAACTAAACTTTATGGACCATGATGCCCTTAAACTTATGGACCGCAATGTTCCTAAACTAAACTTTATGGACCATGATGTCCTTAAACTTATGGACTGCAAGATCCCTAAACTAAACTCTATGGACTATGATGTCCTTAAGCTTATGGACCGTTACGTCCCTAAACTAAATTCTATGGACTATGATGTCCTTAAACCCAATGGACCGCAACGTTTCTAAACTAAACTCTATGGACTATGATGTCCTTAAACACGGACTATGATGTCCTTAAACTTATGGACCGTAATGTCCCTAAACTAAAACGATGGAGCCCAAATGCTCTTTCGCTGGATCAAAAATGATCCGAACCCTCGTTAAGTAGATCTTAGACTAAAATTAGGCTAACGTATCCTTAACAAACATTTAAGCTGATCTTAATCTCAAACGAGGTTAATGATCCTTAAATCAACCAAACCCAAATCTAAGAAAATGCGGATTTGGAGTAATCCCCGCCCTACAGGCGATGACATAAATTAGTCTCCGTATACAATCCACGGGCAACCTAAAACAAAATAAACACACACGACACGAAGTGAATATCTGGAGCAGGAGAAAGTGGTTATCGCTACGCAGTAATGTAATTAACTGCAGGGGCTTGTGTCTGCAGGGAAGAGCGTCCCTACAATCAAAAAACCCTTCCCAAACGATGGGGAATCTGACAAAGTCTGCTACAACGACCACATCTGTCCAAATCTTCGATACATGGTGCCATAAATCAACTTGGCATCTTCAGAGAGGTGGACGGATAAAATCAAATAGCATCTGCCTCCAAAATTTAGGCCAGACGTCCTAACATCCTGGTCGCATCTTTCGGCGGTAAACAGTTCCCACTGTGCTTTGATTTCCTCCCTACCACGGCTCAAAGGAGTCGTGTAAACAGGTGGTTTTTGGGTACAATCCCGAGTCACATGGAGGCAATGAGTGATAGGAGGGGTTTCGTCTCTCCCAGTATTAGGAGTTGATGTTGCGGTATACTCAATTGGTTATAACAGCAAGTCCCTAGCTAGGGCTGATGAGATTTACTGATAAGTGTTACCAGTAGTTTCTCAAAAGGTTATAGGCCACACATCGGCATGACTTATCAAGTTATTGGGGTCTGACAATACCACCTCCCACACTCGATATGCGACGTATCAGACGAAGAGATCGGAATGTACAGTAAGTGTTGCTTTTAGGCTCTACGAGAGTTTGGACAAGTTTGCTTGTTGATCTTCTATTCGTTCAATACCTGGGTAGCCGTTATGTTCAGCTAATACTGCTGACGGCTTATGGGTAACTGATGTGATCATTACCTACTGCTGGCGTATTGACGAGTGTATAGAGTCCTACATAGAGGTTTCCTAGCTCAAGCGAAACGAAGTAGGGCACGTATGGAGATATGTGCGGTAGCTTGATTAAATATGAGTATATGATACAGTATTCTAATCTAACGATATTTGATATCAGCCGGTTATATATGATATAACCGGATAATTGAATCAAGTGTTGATTCAATGATTTGATTTATATATATGTTTATATATTTGATATTAGCTAGATTATATATGATATAACCAGATTATTGAATCAAGTGTTGATTTAATAATTATATATATATATATATACATATATATATATATATATATATATATATATATAAACTAATATTGAATTTTAGCCGGTTATATGTGATATAACCAGATTATTGAATCAAGTATTGATTTAATAATTTGACACACACACACACACATTTGATATTAGCCGGGTTATATATGATATAACCTGATTATTGAATCAAGTGTTGATTTAATAATTTGATATATATATATATATATATATATATATATATATATGTATGTATGTATGTATGTATGTTTGTGTATTTTGTATCATGGTTAATGATACATTGAACATGGATGTATGAGAATCACACAAGAGTTAAAAATAATAAGAATGATTTATATTTTAAGAAAAAGAAAAGAAGAGGAGAATGAGTCATGGCTTTGAATGCTTGGAGAAGTATAGAGAAGCCATGGTTCATCTCCAATTCTTGTTTTACTATTAGATATTTTATCATTTTTATCTCATCTCATTAACTCAAAATGGTTCACACACTCTCTCTTCATTTTATGTTCATCTCCTTCTTCATCTCTTCACTAGTTTTCTAGGGTTGAGTAAAAAGAAAAAGAGAAAGATATTTCTAGTGAGAAAAATTCCTACTTCATCAACCTACACTTCTCTAGCCCATTAGTATAGGCTGTTAACTTCACTAATACCTTGATTAGTGAAGTGTAAGCTTGAGTGAGTGTTGCCTCAAGGTGGATCATCTTCGACGACGAAGACTATAAGCAAGCTCGACCCTTTCTTCATGTGGAGTCAAAGAAGAGTTCTAGGGATTACAACTTGGAGTTTTAGAAGTGAAGACTACAAAGGTTGTTGACACTCTTCACTTAGATTAGAACTTGTTTGCTTTACTATAAAACCCTAATTCTCTAGTTTGATTCTTGTTTAGTATACTTAGACCTCTAAAATTTTAAAATTGCATACTTGATGCTCATAGAAAACATAGTAGAGATGCTAAGACATACTTTCAGTGAAGACTTCTAAGTGTCTTTTCTCTTCATGTGTCGTAAGAATGTACGAATAGGTCTTTTCCTCGTTGGTAGCTTAGTTTGCCAACGTAGGATATTTTGATGAACTTTATTGCAAGTAGTCCATTAATTGTATACGGTAGTCAATTTGAAGATAGGCCACAGGGCATCGATGGCTTAGGCAACATGTTTAGATCTCTGTCACCTAAAGCTTTTCAATTCTATGGGCCGTGAGGGTCTCATAAAAGTATTTTCTCCCTACGAGTCGAAAGGATCTCATAGGTTCATTTTCTCCTTAGGAGCCGTGGGGACCCCTAAGTGTCTTTTCCCTCGTGTGAGTCATAAGGATCTCACAAGAGTGTTTTCTCTTTATGAGTCGAGATGATCATGCAAGTGGTTTTTTTCTCATGTGTCGTGTGGATACATGAGTGGGTCTTCTCCTCATTGGTGGCTTGGTTTTCTAACGGAGGATATTTGGATGCGACTTTGTTGTGAGTCGCCCTTGGATTGTATACGGTATTCAATTTGGTGACAGGTCGCAGGGAATTGATGGCTTAGGTAATAGGTTTAGATCCCTGTCACCTAAGTCTTTCTAATTCTATTAGCCGTGAGGGTCTCATAAACGTATTTTCTCCCTATGAGTTGAGAGGATCTCGTAGGTGTATTTTCTTCTTAAGACTTGTAGGGACTTTTAAGTGTCTTTTTCCATTCATGTGTTGTAAGAACGCATAAGTGGGTCTTTTCCTCGCTGGTAGTTTGGTTTGCCAACGTATGATGTTTTTTTGCAACTTTGTTGCGGTTTGCCCATAGATCGTATACGGTAGTCAATTTGGTGGCAGACCGCGGGGCATCGATGGCTTAGGAAACAGGTTTAGATCCCTGTTATCTGAGGCTTTTCAATTTTATGAGCCTTGAGAGTCTCATAAAGATGTTTTCTTCTTATGACTCGAGAGGATCTCGTAAGTGGATTTTCTCCTTAGGAGTTGTGGGGACCCCTAAGTGTCTTTTTTCTCTTGTGAGTCGTAAGGATCTCACAAGAGTGTTTTCCCTTTACTAGTCGAGAGGATCTTGTAAGTGATTTTTTTCTCATGTGTCGTGGGGACACATGAGTGGATCTTCTCCTTACTGGTAGCTTGGTTTGCCAATGGAGGATATTTGGATGCAACTTTATTGTGAGTCGCCCATGGATTGTATACGGAAGGAAATTTGGTGATAGGCCACAGGGCATCGATATCTTAGGAGACATGTTTAGCTCCCTGTCACCTAAGGCTTTTTAATTTTATGAGCTGTGAGGGTATTATAAAAGTATTTTTTCCCTACGAGTTGAAAGGATCTCGTAGGTGTATTTTCTCCTTAGGAGTCATGAGGACCCATAAGTGTCTTTTTTCTCCTTGTGAGTCGTAAAGATCTCACAAGAGTGTTTTCTCCTTGCAAGTCGAGAGGATTCACAAGTGCCATTCACCATGTTGGGTAGATTGCTCATCTCTGTTGGGACTTTGTAGAAACTTTGTTTCCTTTTCTTTTACGAGTTTGCGCCCTTTCGGTTTTCACAAACTCACGGATAGTCCTGCTGTTTTTACTCACGGAGCCTTTTCGGATTTTCATCCGTACCCCTTTTGCTTATGGACTAACCTCATTTTTGTCCCAGTTTAACGACTTAGTGGTCGATTCACTCCAATTGAACCAGCTTGTCAAGGAGCTCTTATTATGTGCTTGGTTTTGTGAAAGATAGGAATGGATAAACCTGCGATCGCGGATTTAGGGTGCCTTTTTACATTCTGACAGCTGGAGCTTCGGCAAACGGTTGCTTACACTTTGAGGAAAGGTTTCTCCATCGAATAGCATATTGCACCAGTGTTTCATTCAATCTCCTCTCTTTATTGATCAGAGCGGAGATGGTGGTGCGCTTGCTCACACTGATGAACCTCTGCATGAAGAGAAGCTCCATGTCAGCGATGTTCTTTACAGAGTCATTTGAGAGCTCTGAGTACCCATTCGAAGGCAGTAACTACCAGGCTACTGATGAACTGACGGAGGAATAGCTTATAATCGCCTTCGGTGTTACCACATATTGCTTTGAACTGTGCGATATGCTGGTGGGGATTCCCAATTCCTTTGAATACGCTGAACTTCAGGATCGTATATTCCGGAGGATATTGCTTCTGATCATACCATGCTGGATATGGACGACCGGTCTTGACCAACTTGGCGTTTGCTTTGCTGGCAGTGATGAGTTTGACCTGTTGGGCTATATACTCGTTGAGCTGAGCCTTCGAGATCGTTTCATCTTTTAGGTTGAAGGGGCATGCAAAGAGCTTATGGCACCTCCCTTCTCATTATCAGGGATCATCGGTGAGTCTTCGGCCGGCGATTCTGACGGCTGGGCCATCATCCCACACATCTTCTGCAGGAGGAGGGCCATTTTGTTCATGTTGGCGGACATCTCCGCCGCTTCTTTGCTCTTCTTAGCAAGAGTTCGCTTTAAAGAGTCAACAACAAACTCTTGCTCTGCCAGATCTTCTTATTCATTTTCCGAACGCGTCTTGGGCAATGGGCTGACGAGTGTTGCTGCTTGAGCTGCCATTTCATGCAACTGCTGTTGCCTTTAAGCTTGAGTCAAGGACCGAGTTTGGGGTCTATGACTGGTGGAAGCGTTATTTTCACTTTCGTTGAGGTGTATCATCCGCACGGTGTGAACTACTTCGGCCTTCTACGTGGAACTTTTGACATTTTTCCTCTTGGGATTTACCCTAAACGGCAGGGATCTTTGTGACCTTTGCTTTTAAGGAAGGGCCACTTTGGACTTGAAGATGAGTCTTCAGCCTTTGGCGGATTCCTGAGCTTTTCAGATTTTGGATATGGGTCACTGTTGATAACAGAGCCACGAACTTCTTTCCATACTTTGTAGATTGTCGAGAAATTTTTTGGTTTGAGCATTTCCTATTGCTCAGTTGACTCCCCTACAGGTGGTGGAGACTTCTTCAGAACAGTGGTAGGTGAATTCCGCCTAACCCTTCTTAGCGGCTCGAAACTGTTTTTGGTCGAGACAGCTAAATCTGTAGTTGGCATGGATGGAGTTTATCTTGATGGGGAGCCCCATCCTGTCTTTGTCGGCGCCAGTAACGCCGTCAGGCACACCTTGAAGAAGGAACTTCTTTGGCTTTGGGAGCTTCATAGACATGCCCCTGGTGTGGCTTTGAAGCATCAGCAGGTGTCAGTCGCTTGAAGACCGACTTCTTTCTTGGAGGTGAAGCGTCTTTGGCGCTTCAGAAGTTGCATGAGCCAGCCTTTTAGAGACCGAGCTTTTGGAATTCACAAGCTTACTTGTTGGGCCTGTGGAGCTTGATGCTATCCTATTAAAGGCCGAGCCTTCTGGTTTTGCGGGCTTCTTCGATGGGCCGATGGAGCTTGAGTTCAGCCTACTGAAAACTGAGCTTTGTGGTTTCACAAGCTTCTTGGCTGGGCCTGCGGAGCTTGGTGTCAGCCTAGCGAAGACCTACTTTCTTGAGGCCTTCTCCTTTAGCGTTGTGGAACCAATGGTAGGGATGAGTGGAGCCATTAGCCCAAATTAAAGCATGTTCCATTCTTGTATGAGTTGGGCTGTTGGGATGCCGATCAGTGGGGCTATAATTTGCTCAGAGAAGAACAATTGGGACGAGGTGGTGCTTGAGTTGCACTTGTTGCAAGATGCTATTGATACCTTCATAGGAGAAATATCATCGGCTTCAGTATACCCTAAAATCCAAGAGCAACCATAAACATAATATACCACGATTTTTTTCACGAAAACACGACACACAAAGTGTGGAGTGGAAAGAGAAAAATGGTCCCACTGGGCGTGCCAGAATTTGTTTGCCACCGAAAATAGATGAAGAACTGGGATTGAACGTCTTGCCTGAATTTGGGGGCAGATGCATTAGTTTGATCCATCCACCTCTTCGAAAACACTAAGTTGATTTATAGCGTCATATATTAGAGGTTTGGAAGGATGCGATCGATGTAGTAGACTTTCAGATTCCCTCTCATGATGAGAGGTTTATTGATTTTGGGGACATATTTTTCCTGCAGGCGCAAGTCTGTGCAGTTAATTACGTTGTCGCGAACGACAACAACTTTTTGTACTCCAGGGTTTTAGCTTCGTGTGTCGTCTTTTAGTTTTTGTTTATTTTGGGTTGCTCTTGGATTGGATACGGAGTCTAATTTTGTCGTTGCCCATAGGGCATGGATTAGTCCATATCAGTACTTTATATTTGAGATGATTTGGGTCCACTTTGGTATCTTGGTTTGCCAATGAGAGTGAACTTAGGACGCGTTTGACGTGAAAAATTCATAAAATAATAAACACGCATTTAAATATTTATTTCGAACTACAGGAAAGAGATCACCAAACATGGGATCGGAACTACAAGGGTTAACAAAACAGTATAAAATGTTCTCTAACTCCCTCTCTACCATGTCGTAAAGTCGGTTCTCACAAAGAGCCCCTCCCATCTGTCAGCACTACGCTCGTCGGCAAAGGAAGACATGATAGCCCGCCGAGCCCGGATTTGACTCAGCATATGAATCGAACGATCCCTCAGAGGCTTTGTAATCAAGCATGCCTCATGAACGTAGTCAATCTTGTCCTCCACTACGTCAAGCATCGCTAGAGTCATCTCTGCCGGATGAGGGGGAATGCCGTTAAGGATGGTCAGGAAAATCATTCGGAGCCAAATAGAGCCGGCGGGGAGAGGAGATCCCTATGAATCATGAGCTCATGCATCACCGTGTCGCACTGAGCATCTGTAAGAGTGGGATTCGCCAGACGTGCAGCAAAACGAGGAATAATCTCCCCAATGGGCACCTCTCATGGCTGTGGTGGAGCATGTGGGTGACCGCAAGCCATGATTCTCTCTCTGTGAAAGTGAAGGAGAAGATGAACATTGCTTTAGATTATAAAATGAAGCATTCAAGTCTCGGCACAGAAAATATTGTGCATGGTGTCAGTTGGAACTATTTCCAAGCTTTGACTAAAAGAAGGTGCTGAAAAAGAAAAGGTTGATTTTGGAAAAGCAGAAAAAGAAGGAAACGAAACCCTCCCATGTGCAAAGCACGTGAGGGATCACATGCAAAGAATGTGACCGCCAGCATCTAGTAGGATTAGCCTCCAATGTGCATAGCACGTGAGGGCTCACATGCAAAGCATGTGACCTCTGGCTTCAATAAGGATTTATGATGTAAAACTTCACGTGTTAAACACATGAGCACTCACATACAATGCATATGAGCGCAGAAAATAAATAACCAAAAGGCCAAACATGTCCCACTTGTTAAACACATGGGTGTTCACATGCAAAAGACATGACTGCTGAAAGTAAATAACCAAAAGCTAAATAGGCCTCACGTGTTAAACACGTGAGCACTCATATGTAAAGCATATGAGCACTGAATATAGACAGGCTAAAACCCACAATAGGGGCCACGTGTTAAACACGTGAGCACATCATTTTGATGTGCTAGCTTCAGATAGAATTAAATTCTATTTGGGGAAATATTCCCCCCTATCTTTCCAAAACGAGAAAGATTTTTCTCTGTTAAAAAGAGAACCTTTGGATTCAAAATCCAACGGTGATTATAATATCACCGACCAAATCAAAAAATCAAATCAATTTCTTTGTTAGGAAAATATTTCCTAATCTCGCTAGAACCAACAGAAAATATTTTCTGTTAAAACGAAAATCACCGGATCAAAGATTTAACGGTGGAAAAATTCCTCGGGTGATTTTCAAGATCAATTAAATCAATTGGTATCTTTCAATGAGAGATTTTCTCAAACTGATCAACAGTTTTCCTCACCTATATAAAGGACCCGAGACTTCAAGTCTTGGAAAAAAAAGCAAAAAGAAAGAAGAATCAACCCTATAAGGATATAAAAAACTACAACCGAGAGTTTGATTCACTGCCTGAAGAAAAGTTTCTTCTCCCCTCAAACCCCAGGTAAAGAAAAAAAGCAGAGATCAAAATATCTTATTTACCTATCGTACATAAATACAAGAGTTTAACCCTCCATAAAGAACTTAGTTCTTTCTCTGGATCGGAGATCTATAAGATAAATCTCTCATAAGTTGAGAATTTAATTCTCATCGGGAAGATTTTGCTCTTCAGACTCAAGATCTAGGGGAAAAACTAGATATGAGAAAAGAAACATGAAGAAAAGAAATGGATCCTATATCCCAGGAATTTAATTCCTCTAAAAATAGGGTTTAACCATATATAAAGAACTTAGTTCTTATAAAAAAGGAACATAAGAACTTAGTTATCAAAAAAACCCGATCCCAGATCTTCAAAACAGAGATCTCGGTGATTATCAATGGTCAAAACACCATTAATAGAAGTTCAACTTCTTTCAAAAAAAAATTGAGCAGAGATTAAATCTCTAAGGGCTCAGCGCCTCACGTGAAACACACGTGAGCGCCCATAAATGAATGCCCAGTGCCTCACGTGAAACACAAGTGAGCCTCTATAAATGAAGGCCCAGCGTCTCACATGAAACACACGTGAGCGCTTAAAAACTCTGCACCTCACGTGAAACACACGTGAGCGCCAAGAAACTTAGCTCCTGACGTGGCAACACATGAGCGGGAAAAAGGAGCAGCGCCTCACGTGATACCCACGTGAGCGCTGAAAAAAGTGCTTAGCAGTATATATATAGTCAAAAGACTAAGTGCTTTGTATTGCTGAGTGAGGGAAAAAGCCCAAGACTGAGCCCAAAATTGGCTAAGTCTCTGAAATCTCATTGCAGCCGAGCCCATATGCTCTGTTGATGGATCTTAACAAAATTTAATGATCCTTAAATATATTTCTAAGTTGATCTTAGTCTCATATAAACTTAACGTATCCTTAGTTAAAATAAATTGAGCCCATATGCTCACATATATTTAAGTTGATCTTAATCTAAAACCAGATTAACGGTCCTTAAATAAAATAAATATCCTCTGAACTGATGGAACATATAATCTAGGTTCAAACCTAAAAATATATATGTACGATTTGGACTAATCCGCGCCCTACGGGCGACGACATAAATTAGTCTCCGTATACAATCCAAGGGCAACCAAAATAAACCAAAATACAACACGTCATGAAGTGACCTACCAGAGCAAGAGAAAATTGTTATCGCAACACGATAATGTAATTAACTGCAGGGGCTTGCGCTTGCAGGTAAGAGCATCCCCATAATCAAAACCCCCTCACAAATTTGATGAGGTCTGCTACATCGGTCGTATCTATCCAAACCTCCGATATACGATGTTATAAATCAACTTGGTATCTTCGGAGAGAAAGAAGGATATTTACAAATAGCATCTGCCCCTAAATTCAGGCTAGACGTCTCAATGTCTCAGTATAGTTTTCGGCGGTAAACAGATTCTGGCATGCCCGGTGGGATCTTTTTCTCTTTCCACTCCACATTTTTTGTGTCGTGTTTTGCGAACAAAATCGTGATTCGCTATATTCATGGTTGCCCTTGGATTCGTGATACTCAAACTTGGTATCTCGCTTCTGTACAAAATCAATGGACTCTCACTGCACTTTCTGCAAAAGCAACTCCCACTCCACCCTAACTGGAGGAGTGACGTACCGGCCCAATGTGGCTTCCATCTTCTCAATACCGATATAACAGGTCACTCAGGATACTACCGGGTTATTCTTTGGGACTATACTCCCATCCATGATCTTTGGCGCCACAATGCCACAAGAAGAAGCTCTCCGAAGGCCGGTCTTCGATCGGCAGGCTACTGAGACGGCTCCTATCAGCAAGCCGTCCAACTCTGAAGTCTCAGACTTCAATAGGCTGAAAAGAAACTCAAACGGGATCGTAAAGAAGACTGTGATTTTAGAATGGGTTGCCCTAAAATGGCCAGCCCTCCCTTCTTCTGTTATGCATGAGGCCGACAAAAGTGCTTCAACTCCAAAACGGTCGGTCTTCGACAAATTGGCCAACTCTGCTCTAACTCTGCCGAAAACGTCTGTTTTCAATAGACTGACACCAAGCGAAGCTCCCCAGCAACGCCGGGGGCATGATGAAGACGCCTCTAAAACTGAGGCAATTCCTACTATATGACATGTTCGACATTGCTACTGGCGCCGAGTGAGACAGGCTGGGGGCAACTCTCCTTTCGGGCTTACCCCACCAGCTCCTATGGTAGAGATTAATGCCGCTGTTCTGACTAGGAATAACTTTGAACCGGTTAATAGGGTTCGTAAAAACTCTCCAACGGTGGTACTAAAGAAATCACCTTACCTGCAGAAGCTACAGTGCAGGCAAAGCCGGAGCAGCCTTATCAGCGGCTCTTTTCGCAAATCCATGGAGTTTGGCGGAAAGTCCAAGACTCAGTAGCGGCTCTTTTCGCAAATCCATGGAGTTTGGCGGAAAGTCCAAGACTCAGTTCTTGATGAAAACTGCTCTTGTCGACCCAAAAAATCTAAGGTCTGACAAGAAAGGGATTGCTCCTTCGCCATACAACAGGGGACTTCTCGTAAAGAGGCGCCTGTTATAATGGCTCATCGTGCTCCAACCTCTAATAAAAGAATGGGGTCGGAGAAAATTCCATCGCCAGCGATAAAATCCAAAGTTGAAGGCTCCAAACACCGCAAGTCTGGGGGCATAACTATACATACAGTCTATATGGCCAACGGAAAAGAAAAGAGCCGTCATTCTGTGAGTCATAGACTGGATACTCGATCGCTGACGAAGGCTCAAGAGCAACAATAAAAGCTCCAAGAGATGCTGACTAAAATGGCAGCACTCACCGGACCTAAAAAAATTCCGGACAAGGAAAAAGAACAGCGTCAGGAGCAAGAAACCGATACAGAGTTCTTGCAACAGGTTCTAGAGAAGAAAGATAAGGAAGCTGCGAAGCAGGATACTGACATAAAGCAGATGGCTCTCCACTTTCAAGATATGGTTGTAATGATGATCCAATTAGAATCACCGGCTGAAGATCTTCCGGTGATCATCGAAGATGATAGAGGGGAAATGTGGAATCCTCCCCAGGCCCTTTCGACGGACAAGGAGGAGGCGATCTCCAAGGCAGCCCTAGATGATTATATTTCTTATCAAATTATAGCTTACCAAGTCAATGAAGCCGCTAACCAAATCTTCAAAACTGGATGACCATATCCGGCCTGGTACGACCAAATAAAGTACCCAACAACAACAACAACAACAACTGAGTCTTTTATCCCAAGCATATGGGGTAGGCTACATGAACCAACATGAGAATCACGCCGGGTCCAGCACATGAATCCTCTGCCTCCACTCACTCCTATCGAACAATATACTTTCATTGAGGCCTTTGGCAACCATATCGTTTCGTATCACCTCCATCCATGTTTTCTTTGGTCTCCCTTTTGCCATTACCCATATCGAGAGTATCTATTCGTCAAACCGGTGCTTCCATAGGTCTGCGTTGCACATGACTAAACCATCTTAGCCGGTTTTCCCGTATCTTCTCTTCCACAGGTGCTACACCAACTTTTGCACGAATATCCTCATTTCGCACCTTATCTTTTTTAGTGTTACCGCACATCCAACGAAGCATGCGTATCTCCGCTATGTGCATCTTCTGTGTATGATGCTTCTTAGAAGCACAGCATTCTGTACCATATAATAAGGCAGGCCGAATAGCGCTCTGATAAAATTTCCCTTTCAATTTTAACGGAAAGTTACGATCACACAAAATCCTTGTTGCACTCCTCCATTTCAACCAACCAGCTTAGATATTTTGATTAACATTACTATCGATCTCCCTATCCTTTTGGATGATGGAACCTAGATATCTAAAATGATCGCTAAGTGATACCTCTTGCCATTCCAATGTTATACCAATATGATTTTGACTTCTCTGTTTACTAAATTTGCAATGCATATATGCTGTCTTGGACCTGCTCAATCTGAACACCCGAGATTCCAATGTTTGCCTCCATAATTACAATTTGGATTTAACCCCTGCTTTCGTCTCATTTACTAGAACAATATCATCAGCGAATAGCGTACACCAAGGTACCTCATCTTGGATAGTTATAGTAAGCTCATCCATCATGATGGTAAACAGGAATGGACTTAATGCAGATCCCTGATGTAAACCAATTGTAATCGGAAAATCACTCATTAGGCCGCCGCAAGTTCTGACATTTGTCACTACTCCATCGTACATATCCTTGATTATGTCAATATACTTGACGGGGACCCCCTTCTTCATCATTGTCCCCCATAATACCTTTCTAGCTACCTTATCGTACACTTTCTCTAAATCAATAAATATCATATGCAAATCTCTTCTCCTCTCTCGAAAACGCTCGTAAAGTTGACGAATCTGTTCCCCTCCGAAAAACGTGGCGAAGACGCGGCAGACGTCTTGCCTGAATTTCGGGGAAGATACTAATTGGTGCTATCCGTCCACCTCTCTGAAGATGCCAAGTTGATTTATGGCACCATGTATCGAAGGTTTAAACGGATGCGGCCGATGTAGCAGACTTCGTCAGATTCCCCCTCGTTTGAGGGGTTTTTGATTGTGGGGACACTCTTCGCTGCAGGCGCAAGCCCCTGCAGTTAATTACGCTACCGCATCGCGATAACAACTTTCTCCTTCTCCAGATGGTCACTTTGTGTCGTGGGTGTTTGTTTTATGTTTCGTTGCCCGTGGATTGTATACGGAGACTAATTTATGTCGTCGCCCGTAGGGCGTGGACTAGTCTAAATCCATATCTTCTTAGATTTGGATTTGGGGGGTTGGGTTTAAGGATACGTTAGCCTCATTTGGGACTAAGATCAACTTAAACATTAGTTAAGGATACATTAGTCTAATTTTAGACTAAGATCAACTTAACGGGATCGTTTAGATCCGACAAGAGAGCAATTGGGCTCTATTGTTTAGTTTAGTGACATTGCGGTCGATAATTAGTTTAAGGACATTATGGTCCATCGTTAGTTTAAGGACATCTCGGTCCATTGTTAGTTTAAAGACATCGCGGTCGAGGTTAAGGACATCATAATCCATGAGTTTAAGGACCCTACAGTCCAATGTTAGTTTTAAGACATCACGGTCGAGGTTAAGGACATCATAGTCCATGGGTTAAGGACCCCACAGTCCGTTGTTAGTTTTAAGACATCACGGTTGAGGTTAAGGACATCATAGTCCATGGGTTTAAGGACCCCACAGTCCGATGTTAGTTTAAAAATATCACGGTCGAGGTTAAGGACATCATAGTCCATGGGTTTAAGGACCCCACAGTCCAATGTTAGTTTAAAGACATCACGGTCGAGGTTAAGGACATCATAGTCTATGAGTTTAAGGACCCCACAGTCTATGAAATGTGTGGTTGTCGGGACCTTTCACCTCTTTGAAGACGTTGAGGAATTACAACGACAAATATCAAAGGAGTGAAGAGATGTACTCTTGAACCAAGGTGAGGTGGTTGAAAGAGCAGATGTACTCAATTCAAAATAAGTTGAGGACTTATGGCCAGAATTAGGCTAAGTCCAATTAAAATATTTTAAGATTTTATTTTTGTTCTGGCTATTAAGCCTTTATTTGGGCTTAGCCCTTTTAATAATGCCAGGCATTGGGCTCTGACATTTTTGTCTTGTATCAGAAACAAAGTTTGTTCTGACAGTGCGCCATGTGGCGCGCCAGGCGCGTTGCGCCAGTCAAAGAGCGCATTGCGCTTCTGTCGTGTAGCGCACACGAAGAGGACACGTGTCGCGCTTCGCGCTAAGCGCTAGTTTGTTAGCGCATTGTGCTTTTAATTTATGAGCGCGTTGCGCTTTTAATTTATGAGCGCATTGCGCTAGTCTGTTGGCGTGCCAGTGAGTGACACGTGGCGCGCTTGGCGCTGAGCGCCAGCCCATGAGTGCAATACTCTGTTTTAGAAGTGCAAAGCACAGATTGTGTCTCTGGTTGAAACGTGGCAGGTTTTGGCGCTGAGCGCCAGTCCAATGAGCGCAAGGGCGCAATTCATGAGTGCAAGGCACTTTTCAATAGCGCAAGGCGCATTTGATCAATTTTAAGATCAAAGAGCAAATTTATGTTCTTCAAAGGAGCATGTTCTTCAAAGGAGGCTTTTTCCTCAAGATCCAAGAACAAAAGTTATTGTTTTTATAAAAGGGTCTGCCTTTATAGATCAAGAGATCTGTGAATGAAGTAAAATACTTCTTTTAGTCTTTTTATGATTAGATCTTTTTGATCTTTTCTTTATTAAATACCTTGGTCTTTTTCTTAGATCTCTGATCTTTTTAGAAGATGGTTCTTCTTTTTACGAGATGGTTTTATCTCTATTATTCAAGAACACAGTTCTTTTTACCTTGAAGATGAAGAAAAAATCTTCTTTTTTCTAAGAGCCTGCTCTTTTTTGCAGAGGGTTTTTCTCTCTCTTTTCTTCTCTGTATTCTGTATATCTCTCCTTTTTAGACTTGAAGTTGAGGGTCCTTTATATAGGGCCAAATGATTTGTTAAATTAGTTTTGAGAGATCTTTCTCTGATTGATTTGGGAATATTTCCCACCGTTGGATCTTTAATCCTAAGGCTTCTGTTTTACAGAAGATAATCTTCTTGTTTCAATAAGATTGAAAAATCTTTCCATAACAGAATTTTAGTTCTGATTAATTAATAATTTATTATTAGTAGAAGTGAGTGGAGACAGAGGATTCATGTGCTGGACCCGGCGTGATTCTCATGTTGGTTCATGTAGCTTACCCCATATGCTTGGGATAAAAGGCTCAGTTGTTGTTATATTAGTAGATCTTTTGATCTGATGGTGGGGGAATTTTTAATTCCAGCGCTGGCGCACCTTGCGCGAGCGCACCTACGTTCGACACGTGGCGCGCAGCGCAGAGCGCAGCGCAACTGCGCTAGCGCACCCGTGTTTGACACGTGGCATGTAGCGCCGAGCGTAGAGCGCAGAGCATACCCGTGTTTGACACGTGGCGCGCAGCGCAACTGCGCTAGCGTACCCGTGTTTGACACGTGGCGAGCAGCGCAGAGCGCAGCGCAACTGCGCTAGCGTACCCGTGTTTGACACGTGGCGCGCAGCGTAGAGCGCTGGATTTGAAGCATTGCTTCAATTTAAATTTTGAATTTTGAAGCAGATTTTTGCTCTGATTGGGGGTGCGCTGCCTAGGGCGCAACGCTCCTGGCGCTGGCATGTCTGCTTTTGACACGTGGCGCGCAACGCGTAGAATCTGAAGCGTTGCTTCAATTTTTGAATTTTGAAATTCAAAACAGAGCTTTGCTCTGATTGGGGGAAACAAATGCTCCCCTACCATTGCGCTCACGTGACGCACAAGTGAGTGCAGCGGTGGCAACATCTGAGCCCTTGGATCAACTCAGAAGTTGAAGAGGCGGCTTAACGCCTATAAATAGGACCTTTGGTCCTCTAGATGATTATCATCTTCTTTGAGAATTTTTGCTCAGAGCCTTGCTTTTTTGTTAAGAACTTTCAAGAGTCAGAACTCTTAGGTAAAATTAAAATTTTTAATTTTAATAAGTTAGGGTTTTTACCTATTAACAGAGCCTTGCTCTTTATAGATCTTTGATCTAAAGAAAACCCTTTTAGGGTTTCATTAATAGAACCTTGCTCTCATGAACCCATAGATCTAAACAGAACTTTTCTTGGGGTTTCTTATACCATGAATCAGAGCTTTGCTCTTTTGATTATATGTAGATCTTTTGATCTTTGATGAAGAACTCTTAAGAGTTTTTTCATGGATCTTGAAGATCCCAGAATTTTAATTCTCAAGAATTAATTTTAGTTAATCTTTGATGGATTTTCCATCATCATTACAGAGCCAGGCTCTTTAAGGAATTTTATTCCTTCATAACCAGAGTTTGACAAGTGTCACTTTGTTATAGAGCTTTGCTCTCAAAGGGAGATTTTCTCCTTTTCCCGAGAGATTTCTCATTCAATGAGAAAATTCTTTGAGGATTTCCTTATTAATTGACTGTCTCATCCAATGATGAGGCTGTTTTATTAATTGACGCATTGTCATCTGGATTTTGTGGGTCCACATTTGGTCCCCTTTCCAGTTCATTGCAGTGTGGTACAAATTTTAAAGTGCCGAGTGTCAGAAATTAAAAAAATTAAATTACAACACTGACAGTTGATTTCTGTCCCCCCCTTTTGCAGGCAACATGTCTTTCAATGCTTCGTTCGCATTCGTTCGTTCAGAGGGGGGATTTCCTGGAGCACCCATAGACCGGGAAGTCCTAGCTTTGATATGAGACCATGATCCGGAACATAAGAATCTTCACCTTTAGGGGTCATGGTACAATCAGGTTATCAGGGGTCGACAAAGCTTTTCATGCGTGGTACCCTCGGAGCCCATCACGGTGATCCATTACGTCAACTCACCCCCGGTGAACTACGCCGTGGAGATGGTCAATTGGACTTCAGAAGGCCTTCTTCAGCCCGCTATAGCTTCGATTCCCGTTCAGCCTCCTATGGTTTTAGATACCTTGGGACGTCGTATTTGTCAAGGCGAGGCACGGCCGTGGGGTATGTTAGGTCCACGTTACCTCTCCCGGTACTTTCGGGGTTGCGGAAACGGTAAAACAAAATTTTTTCTAGACTTAGTAACATGGACCGTAAAAGCCGGATCTTTGCTAAACAATACACTAGCATCCTAAATAGAGATTTATCTACTCGGTTAGGGGTTATACCTCAACTTGAACTCCTTCTCTTCTTGTTGTTCTTCTCTTTGCTTGCTCCGATGGTTGATCCGGACTTTGGTCACCTCCGCGGCCTCCTTGAGTCGAAGACGATCCGCTCCGATGGTTGATCCGGATTTTGGTCAACTCCGCGGCCTCCTTGAGTCGAAGACGATCCACCCGAGAGATGTACACCGAGCTCCACCTCGAGCCGAGGCAACTAGGGCAAAGAGATTGCTAGTCTAGAAGCCCTAGGATGTGTAGAGAAGATGTATGGATGTGTTTGTCAAGTGATATCCTTTTTCTCTCAACACATGAGATCAAAGGAAAAAATCAAGAGGAGGAAGAAGGAGGAGGAGCTAGCAACCATGGTTCATATCTTTTTCTTCTCACTTGAAAAAACAAGAGAGAGAATGAGAAAGAAATTATGATCCAAAGAAAAGTAACCATGGTTGCAATAATGTAAAAAACAACATCATTACTAATCCCATCAAGATAAAGTTTGATGACTACATTGAAATGACCATTATCATAATCCAAAGGAAAAAGAAAAAGAAAAGAAGAGTGTAGATCCCTCTTGAAAGTCAATGATCAACACGGTCAACCGGTCAACAAAGTCAAGAGAGGTCAACGGGGTCAAATGGTCAATGCAATTAGCCATCATAAAATTATCACTAAAAGGATTAGTAAATGATATCCGCGGCTCATAATGGTTTTGACCAAACGAACTGTCAAAACCCTAATGAGCCTGCTACATAACGGTTTTGGCCGAACCAACTGCCAAAACCGTAATCAGGCACCTCCTCCTTCATCGCTCCGGAAAACTGTGCATACACACCTGCATCCGCATTCCGTAGAATGCGGACGCGCAGAAGACAAAACAAATCCATCCGTGCAATACTAGGATCCGGCTTAAAGCAAAGCCCACTAGTATTGCCTGCCCCAACACCACATGCACACAAGTGTACGTAAGTGATCGCAGCCCTGCCGTAAAACCATACAGCCTCTACACGTTTCGCTCAGTGTAGGGAAACTCTCTGTGTGGGACTCTAAAGACTCGACACTACGCTGGCAGTGGGTTTAACCACAGACCGCAAGCGGCACTAGCTGTACGTAACGGTCCCCAGGTCGATGTCGATAAGAAGGCCGATGAGGTAAACCCATCCGAACTCCTACTGAGCCTGTATGTGACAATCTCCGTACAGTCCGGTCTGTTCTTCTGATACATCGTATGGCGGGCCTAGGGGGCGGTAAACGTCAGTCCCCTAATAGCGGTACAAGTCGTGTCGGAGTGAAGCCCAGAACACCCTGAGATAACACTGGAAACCTACCAGTATATCTCGCTTGCCCTGGCCAGGGACTACTCGTGTAATGGCTCTCCTAGACACAGCGCGATGTCAACCCCCAGTACCGGGAGAGATGAATCCTGTCTAACCGTCACTGCCTCCAAGTGCTTCGGGACTGCACCCAACTACTACCTGTTTGCACGACTCAGTAGAATCGTGGTAGGGCAGTAATCAAAGAACAGTGGGAACACACTTGAGGCGAAGTGACAGTGTCAAGTCAGTGGACTAAGCTGTACTCATGTCACCTGGGAACTGATAACTGACGATAGGTATAATAACAACCATCAGTTCCCGACGAGTCCTGTCCAGTGTACTCGTAACCTAACGAGCACCCGCATACTATCTCAAGTACGACGTACTGACGGCTGTGGGAAAGACCGTCTCCCGTGCTGGGATGAGAAGCGCATACGCTAGTCTACTCCGGAGTATCGATGCCCTATCTCGATACTCCCACGACTAGGGACGTGTATAAGGATGTGCTTGTGGATTACCCAGCCCCCACGAGTGTGATCGCCATCACAACGCCGGTAATCAAGCAAAGATCCTAAGGGCTCTACTAATGCGTATAGGTGATATAATAAATAAACACACATGTACACATTAAAGCAGAGACAAACCAAGTAGCATACTACTATATTGAGCAAGATTGTCTGTACAACTGTGAATATCCCAAGCTTCCATCAAGTAATATACATACTAGTATGATACAGTAATGGCCTCTAGAGCATATACACTAACAATCTCCCACTTGCACTAAGGCCATGTACTGGCGTATCGAAGACCTATCATCTCGATCAGCCGCTCGAACTGAGTCTGGGGTAAGGCCTTCGTGAATGGGTCTGCTGTGTTGTCCTTTGTGTCCACTCTCCGCACCTCGATCTCCTGGCGATCAATGATCTCCCTGATCAGGTGATACCGCCTTAAGATGTGCCTGGATTTCTGATGGGACCTTGGTTCCTTCGATAAAGCTATAGCCCCATTGTTATCGCAATACAAAGGTATTGGGTCAACAATGGACGGAACCACCTGAAGTTCACTAATTAACTTCTTCATCCAGACCGCCTCTTTTGCGGCATCGCTTACAGCAATGTATTCAGCCTCCATCGTCGAGTCTGCGACGGTATCCTGTTTGGAACTCTTCCAACATACCGCTCCTCCGTTGAGGGTAAACACAAAACCCGAGACAGACTTGCTGTCATCTTTGTCACTCTGGAAGCTTGAATCAGTAAAGGACTCGACCCCGAGGTCTCCATTACCGTAAACCAGGAACATCTCCTTAGTCCTTCTCAGGTACTTGAGAATGTTCTTCACTGCTATCCAGTGGTCCTCCCCTGGGTCTGACTGATACCGGCTTACCGCGCTCAGCGCGTAAGCTACATCTGGTCTTGTACATAGCATCGCATACATTATAGATCCTACCGCCGAAGCGTAGGGTATAGTGCTCATGCGAACCCTCTCCTCGTCAGTCTTAGGAGACATCTTCTTGGAGAGGGTAATTCCGTACAATGCGGGTATGTTACCGCGCTTGGAATCCTCTATACTAAATCTCTTTAGTACGGTCTCTATGTACCTGGACTGTGAAAGTCCCAGTAGTCTCTTGGATCTATCTCTATAGATCTTGATCTCCAGAATGTACGAGGCATCATCCAGGTCCTTCATGGAGAACCGTTGTAACAAAAATAGCTTGACCGATTGTAGCATAGGAATGTCATTTCCTATCAAAAGAATGTCGTCCACGTACAAGACAAGGAATACGACAGTTCGTCCTACAATCTTCTTATAGACACAAGGTTCATCCTCGTTCTTGATGAAATCAAATTCCTTGATTGCCTCATCAAAACAGATGTTCCAGCTCCGCGATGCCTGCTTTAATCTATAAATGGATTTAAGCAACTTGCACACCTTTCCGCTGCTCCCACTGTCTACGAAACCTTCTGGTTGATCCATGTAAACGTACTCTTCCAAACAACCGTTTAGGAAAGCCGTTTTAACATCCATCTGCCAGATTTCATAGTCTTGGAAGGAAGCAATGGCAAGTAGGATCCGAATGGATTTGAGCATAGCCACGGGAGAAAAAGTTTCGTCATAGTCCAAACCAGGTCTTTGACGAAAACCTTATGCAACGAGTCTAGCCTTATAGGTTTCCACCTGCCCATCTACACCAAGTTTCCTTTTGTAGATCCATTTGCATCCAACGGGTTTTACCCCAGGTGGAGCAATATCCAAGGTCCACACTTTATTGGCGTACATGGACTCCATTTCGGATTGCATTGCTTCCTGCCACTTATCAGAGTCCCTACTGATAATGGCCTGCCTGAAACTGGTAGGGTCATCTTCTTCCAAGATGCAATCCTCTCGATCCCCGTCTATGAGAAAACCGTAGTATCTCTCGGGCGGACGAGAAATCCTACCAGATCTGCGGAGTGGCTGAGGTTCGTTGGTTGTAACTGAATCTAGCGGTTCCACCAAATCTTTTGTTAAAGCTTGTGTTTCTGGAATTTCATCCAGTTCTACCGTGCTGCCACTAATGTTTTTAACAAGAAATTCTTTTTCTAAAAATGTGGCATTTCTTGAAACAATTATCTTCTGTTCCTCTGCATGGTAGAATAGATACCCACTTGAATCTTTTGGGTATCCCATAAACTTACACAAAACTGCCCGTGCCTCAAGTTTCTCTGGGTTCTGCTTTTTGACATAAGCTGGGCAACCCCAAATCTTAATACGTTTAAAATACAAACTCTTACCACTCCATATTTCATACGGAGTCTTAGGCACGAATTTGGATGGAACTTGATTCAATAGATGTGCTGCAGTTTGAAGTGCATATCCCCAGAATGAAAGAGGTAACTCAGCACTACTCATCATGGAGCGAACCATATCCAATAGGGTACGATTCTTCTGCTCCGATACACCGTTGTGCTGTGGTGTATAAGGAGGAGTAAGCTGAGAGAGAATACCATTCGCTTTTAAGTAATCTAGGAATTTCGTGCTTAAGTACTCCCCTCCTCTATCAGACCGGAGGATCTTGATACTTTTGCCAGTCTGGTTCTCTTCTTCCTTTCTGAATTCCTTGAATTTCTCAAAAGCTTCTGATTTGTGTTTCATCAGATACACATATCAAAACCTAGAGAGATCGTCAGTGCATGTGATGAAATAGGAGAACCCACCCCTTGCATGTATAGACATCGGACCACATACATCACTATGTACGAGTCCCAAGAGCTCTGCTGCTCTTTCTCCATGTCCGGCGAACGGAGATTTGGTCATCTTCCCTTTGAGACAAGACTGACAAGTTTCATAAGATGAAAACTCGAACGCATTCAAGAGTCCATCCTTATGCAACTTACTCAGTCTTTTCTCTCCGATATGACCAAGTCTACAATGCCACAAGTAGGATTCATTCGTATCTGAATTCTTCCTCTTGCGTGTGTTTTGTATATTGAGAACAGTATTCTGATTTAGAACGTAGATACCATTACACAGTGTGCCCTCTGCAACCAGTACCTTATGAAGGTAAATGTTCATGATATTCTTATCAAGAACAAAGTTATATCCATCTTTATCGAGTAAAGAAACTGATATGATGTTGCAAACCATGGAGGGTACATAGTAGCAATCGTTCAAAATCATAGTCTTGCCATTTGGCAATACTAGGTGATATTCACCGACGGCTGCCGCATTAACTTGTGCTCCGTTCGCTACTCTGAGCGACATATCACCCGGTGCAACTTTCCTACTTTTTCTCAGTCCCTGCAATAAATTACAGATATGAGATCCTGATCCGGTATCAAGTACCCAGGAGGTAGGGCTGACCGTAAAACAGTTCTCAATTATAAGAACACCTGAAGTAGATGCAAAACCATGCTTCTTCTTCAACTGGGTATCCTGTAAATCCATACAATCCCCTTTCCCATTCTCATACTCATGACTGTTGTCACAAGTTATAGCTGAACCAACGTTCCCCAGCCCCGAATAAGAATTCGGATCGGTCAAGCGATACATTTTATTATCTTGATTAGGGCGTGAAATGGCTGCTACCTGGAGAGAGAGAAAAGAAACACTCAGCGTGCGCTCTTACAAGATTAGATTGGTTTATTAGTTTATCTAACCAGGATGTCTCCTACTGTTTCCTCAAATTCTTCTTAAAACCTTTTTAAAAAAAGAATTAGTCGGGATTTAATTCACGTCACAATACTTGCTTAACCTTTCAGCCAGGCTAGTGTCGGTACTTCGAGGGAGGTTTTCCAACGCTTTCGCGAAGTTCCTTAATTTAAGAACCTCTTTTCCCTGGGGGCGTAACCCCGCTAACACCTTTCTAGACACCTACTAGGTTTATAGCATTGATTGTTAAGTGAAAGTAATATCCCGAGAGTAATCCAACTCATCAGTGGGATCGGGATCCAACTATCATTGTGTGATGACCTAGATGGAATCCACTCTAGTCACCACACTCCAGAAGGTATGCTAAATCTGCAAGTTTCAGTACTTTTGAAACTCCCGATATGGTTTTTGCCCCTAGGACCCAAGTGATCTTGACACAGTCAACAAATCAAAGAGTCCTAGTCAAGTTCATCCCGTCGTTGTCTTGATTGCATTAAACCCACAAGGTTACACAAATGTCCTAACCAATCACATTGTATCCAGCAAATAAGCAACACATAGCTACCGTTCACTGCGCCTTGACACAGTCAACAAACGCAGCACGAATACTAAGTATAACTTATAAGAAACGACGGAGGGCTACGGCTGGGTTTTTGGCGAAAAACCCATTAACGTAATGAACTTGATATCGTTGAAGGAACGTGATACATCTTTTTGAAAATATAGTGGCGAAAACTTTTTGCTAAAGAGGTCACTCCCTGTGAAGGGATCTCGGCTCTTTCCTCGTCGAATGAGGTGCAGGATATTCCAAACTGAATACCTCAATGCAAAGCAAGAATAATCGACTATAGTGAAGTTATTACCCTGACGCAAACTTTTGTCCAAGGGGTCACTCCCGATGAAGGGATCTCGGCCCTTGCCTCGTCGACTGAGGTGCTGGGCATTCATAACCGAATACCTCGATGCAAAACAAAAATTGAACGTCCTTGCAATATCAGCTTTTTGAAAAACTTGTTCCAACAACGTCTTTTAGGTTTATTTTCTTGCATTAGTTCTTTTAATGCGTCCCATCAATTAAATCCTACCATTGCAGAAAACAACCAAAATATGACGTACGCTTATGCCATTCGCATTCGCCACGGGGCCCCGTCATCACTCGTTAGGTTACTTAACTAACGACAGAGCGAGGGCTGGGCTAGCGCGGCTGTAAAACATAAGCAACGCCTAAATAGTTATTATATATAGATATATAGTAATGATAGCCAATCCAGATCACAGATGAACACTTTGGATACACTAGGAACCCGCGATTCGTTCGAGCCTGCAACGAAAAACGGATTACACGGTCGCGATGAATAGCCAAAACCCCACCCAAGACCCCTACGGGTGTGGCAAACTACCCGCCAAGTACCCGAAACGAAGCAACCTCCCTCATCGCCGTGAGTAGGCCACTCGGCACTTCGAGATACCCGGTAATTTGTGCACCCCCTCCATGGGTCTATCCTAGGAGCAAAAACAGTAAAAAGAATTATAAAATGACGGCTACAACCCCGACCCGGTTGTGCGGCCATACAAATAATATTACATCAATTTAAAAATTTATTACATGAATGAAAGAAAAAGAAACTCTCATCTCACATCCATCCCGGCTATTCATCCGCGACAATCCAACGAGTTCATATACACAAACCATCATCAACACAGATCACAGATATGTATAACCCCCACTAATCGACGTATAGCGATTAGTAGACGTTCAATACACATATAACATTACAGATATAACCATTAGCCAAAGTCTACAGAACATCGACCAAAAATACGGATTTTTAAGCCCCAAAAATAAATTTTGCTTTCTGGAAAATCTGGGCAGAAAAATCATATACTAAAAATCCCAAAAACCCACCAGAAACAAACTGCAACAAAAATGATCCACGGCCGAGTCAACTCGGCCGCGGTTCCGCGGTGAGTTGGTCGACTCGTGCGATCATTTTTCTTTCCTGTTCTAACAAAAGCCTGAGCCGATTTTTAAGACATGATTTATTATCTTTTGAGCAGAAAAAAAATCGGCAGAGAATCAGGGTTTCCGGGGTGTTTTTCGTTTTTTTCGTTCGGTCCATGTTCTAAATACTTTGCTAATATGCTAGGGTGTGTTTAGTTAGGCTCTGATACCACTGTTAGGTCCACGTTACCTCTCCCGGTACTTTCGGGGTTGCGGAAACGGTAAAACAAATTTTTTTCTAGACTTGGTAACATGGACCGTAAAAGTCGGATCTTTGCTAAACAATACACTAGCATCCTAACTAGAGATTTATCTACTCGGTTAGGGGTTATACCTCAACTTGAACTCCTTCTCTTCTTGTTGTTCTTCTCTTTGCTTGCTCCGATGGTTGATCCGGACTTTGGTCACCTCCGCGGCCTCCTTGAGTCGAAGACGATCCGCTCCGATGGTTGATCCGGACTTTGGTCACCTCCGCGGCCTCCTTGAGTCGAAGACGATCCACCCGAGAGATGTACACCGAGCTCCACCACGAGCCGAGGCAACTAGGGCAAAGAGATTGCTAGTCTAGAAGCCCTAGGATGTGTAGAGAAGATGTATGGATGTGTTTGTCAAGTGATATCCTTTTTCTCTCAACACATGAGATCAAAGGAAAAAATCAAGAGGAGGAAGAAGAAGGAGGAGCTAGCAACCATGGTTCATATCTTTTTCTTCTCACTTGAAAAAACAAGAGAGAGAATGAGAAAGAAATTATGATCCAAAGAAAAGTAACCATGGTTGCAATAATGTAAAAAACAACATCATTACTAATCCCATCAAGATAAAGTTTGATGGCTACATTGAAATGACCATTATCATAATCCAAAAGAAAAAGAAAAAGAAAAGAAGAGTGTAGATCCCTCTTGAAAGTCAATGGTCAACACGGTCAACCGGTCAACAAAGTCAAGAGAGGTCAACGGTGTCAAATGGTCAATGCAATTAGCCATCATAAAATTACCACTAAAAGGATTAGTAAATGATATCCGCGGCTCATAATGATTTTGACCAAACGAACTGTCAAAACCCTAATGAGCCTGCCACATAACGGTTTTGGCCGAACCAACTGCCAAAACCGTAATCAGGCACCTCCTCCTTCATCGCTCCGGAAAACTGTGCATACACACCTGCATCCGCATTCCGTAGAATGCGGACGCACAGAAGACAAAACAAATCCATCCGTGCAATACTAGGATCCGGCTTAAACCAAAGCCCACTAGTATTGCCTGCCCCAACACCACACGCACACAAGTGTGCGTAAGTGATCGCAGCCCTGCCGTAAAACCATACGGCCTCTACACGTTTCGCTCAGTGCAGGGAAACTTTCTGTGTGGGACTCTAAAGACTCGACACTACGCTGGCAGTGGGTTTAACCACAGACCGCAAGCGGCACTAGCTGTACGTAACGGTCCCCAGGTCGATGTCAATAAGAAGGCCGATGAGGTAAACCGATCCGAACTCCTACTGAGCCTGTATATGACAATCTCCGTACAGTCCGGTCTGTTCGTCTGATATATCGCATGGCGGGCCTAGGGGGCGATAAACGTCAGTCCCCTAATAGCGGTACAAGTCATGTCGGAGTGAAGCCCAGAACACCCTGAGATAACACTGGAAACCTACCAGTATATCTCGCTTGCCCTGGACAGGGACTACTCGTGTAATGGCTCTCCTAGACACAGCGCGATGTCAACCCCCAATACCGGGAGAGACGAATCCTGTCTAACCGTCACTGCCTCCAAGTGCTTCGGGACTGCACCCAACTACTACCTGTTTGCATGACTCAGTAGAATCGTGGTAGGGCAGTAATCAAAGAACAGTGGGAACACACTTGAGGCGAAGTGACAGTGTCAAGTCAGTGGACTAAGCTGTACTTATGTCACCTGGGAACTGATAACTGACGATAGGTATAATACCAACCATCAGTTCCGGACGAGTCCTGTCCAGTGTACTCATAACCTAACGAGTACCCGCATACTATCTCAAGTACGACGTACTGATGGCTGTGGGACAGACCGTCTCCCGTGCTGGGATGAGAAGCGCATACGCTAGTCTACTCCGGAGTATCGATGCCCTATCTCGATACTCCCATGACTAGGGACGTGTATAAGGATGTGCTTGTGGATTACCCAGCCCCTACGAGTGTGATCGCCATCATAACGCCGGTAATCAAGCAAAGATCCTAAGGGCTCTACTAATGCGTATAGGTGATATAATAAATAAACACACATGTACACATTAAAGCAGAGACAAACCAAGTAGCATACTACTATATTGAGCAAGATTGTCTGTACAACTGTGAATATCCCAAGCTTCCATCAAGTAATATACATACTAGTATGATACAGTAATGGCCTCTAGGGCATATACACTAACAGGGGCAACCATATAACATAGGTCTGATTCATCGTCATCCGACCGGTTATCTGCAATGGGCCCGCTACATTCTGTCAGCGAAGAAGTATCCTACGCTTGGGTTGTATAACCAGTTGATGAGGCTTGGGTTATATACCGTCGTTTATGCTTCTCTTTTCTAGTATCCTACGCTCCCCACCTGGTAGGTTAAGGCCTTTTTGGAGCAGTGGAATATCCCTACTCACACATTCCTTTCACTGGATCGGGAAGTGTCAATCTCCTTAGAGGAGTTTGCAGAAGTTTCAGGCTTACCGGTCATAGGGGAGCATTATGAGGAGCTTCTTCCCATAGACGAATATGTCTTCGGTGCCAAGCCAGTGATAATGGGCCTTACTCCGGTGAATGCTGTTCAACACCAGTTTCCCAGTTTGATCAAAGTGTTGGATATCTACGAGCGCCTTTTTCTCGAATCTGGGAGTCGCGGGGTTAGTTTCGAGGATTTCATCGCTCGCTTCCTTCACCCAAAAGTCTTCTCGAAGGAGGCCGTTAAATTCGCCACGCTTGACGACCCTTTCGGCTTAGGTTTGGACAACCTACCTGCGACGGCGGTAAACCAGAAGAGTTTCTTCCTTCCCAACTCTCCGGTTGTTCCTTTTGCGGAGATTGCAGTCCCTGGGATGGATGAGGAAGCATTCTATTTAGGATTTCTTGGGTTATGGTTGAGCTGGTTCGCGCTTCCGATGCACCCTCGCCGCATGAGGCCATCTATCTTTTATCCGGCTCACCGAATGACTATTGGGGTGAAAGTGGCTGTCAGGGTCGCCGGCTTAGCCCATCTGTATTATGGCCTTAGTCAAGCGGCAGATACTACTGAACCTGGAGTACAGCATGTGAACTTCTCGATGCATTACTTCATGTCATGGCTCGAGCTACATGCACTTGGCATTTTTGGTATCCATAGAAGGCCTTCATTCTATGACAGGTGCAGCTTCCCTCGGATTATGCGATTGGTCGGCGCCTCAATTGTAAATCCATCACCGCGGGACGCTAGAGGTTTGCTCCTTCGTCCCCGCACGGTTGGAGACGGGATGACCTTCACCGACAAGGTGTTAACCATCGGAAAAGAGTCTACCACAACAGTGCGGTCATTGCAGGATATTTTCAAAGATGGAGCCTCAGTTCTGACAGCTCGGGAGACCCTCCATTTATATTCTATCAGACCGAGCTTCCTGGTGTTTAGGCAAAATGATGCGGCGTTTTTCATGAGATATAATCCGCATCGTTTTGCCTAACAATTGAGCTATAACCAAGGAGTGTCGCTGGAGGCTTTCATGCTGGAACCCACTGCCACTGAAGAGGGGATGCGGAGCACGCTGCATCACTTCATGCGTCTGAATACGGGCTCTCACTTCTTTATCAGCGAGCCGAGTTGTGTCCCACGGATCCTTAATGCATATACAGCATGGTATCGACATTTGACGGGCACCGTTATTAAGGAAGAAAGGTGGTTGCTGCTTGATCGCAAAAGTGCACCTCCTGCCAGTGATCGTAAAGTCCTTTTGAAGTGACGGATCACTGTCCCCCCTCCGCTAAGAGGGGTTGCTGCAGTTAAGCCTCTACGTGTGCTAAGCCCCACGCATGGATTGCCCCATGCTCCTGTGGAAATGGTGGATGCACCATTGGTGCCCCGTGCTCCCGTGGAGACTGTAAACGTAACTTCACCCGAATCTGGCGTGGGCTCGGATATCGGGACTCGCCGTCCCAAAGTGCTCATGAAGCGCAAGCTGGTTCTGGCTGCGACCGGAGTTCGTGCACAGAAGAGGAAGAAGAAGTCGGTCCTCTCCCTTGATGCCGTACTCGGCCTAGAGCCTCAGGCTCCTCTTACTGAAGGCCTAAGTGAATATGGGACCAATGAAGGTCTCTTAATAGCGCCAGAAGACACTGATCTCGATGCCGCTATTGCTGCTTCTGCGCGACTCACGAGCCACCAAGTGGAAATAGCCACTCTCGTGCAATCAAGTAAATATTAGTTGCACTTTGTTTTCGCGTTACATTTTTATTTTTATTATCATGTCTTGACTGACATTCTTCCTTTTGTAACAGGCTTTACTACTGAAGAGGTTCTGGCGGCTTCCCTCAGGACCTTCGAGGAGGAGGAGAGGAATCGCGCTTCATTGGGCATTGGTATGTCTCGGCTCATTGAGTCTTCATTCTCCTTTTTATGGATGATCTAACCCTTTCTTTATCTCATCGCAGGGACCATAATGCCGGTCCCGCAAGGTGACGCGGAGACTCTTCCCGGGCCAGCCACCGAAGTTCCGGCCTCTTCGGTATTGCCGAAAGAGGCCTTACTCAAACGACCGATGACGGAAGCCTTGACGGCTCCAGAGGTAAACCTGGGTGCGGATGATGATGCTCTATTGAAGGAGGCTTCTAGAAGGTCTATTTTGACAGCCCGGGAGGAAAGGAAGCGCCGGAGGCGTGCAACAAGGTAACGTAGTGCTGCTTTAGCTGTGGGTGCGGGTATGAGCGCTGCTACCCCTGCTGCTACTCCTTCAGAGGAATCTTCGGTCGCCTTGTCTACTGCTTACAGACGGGCGCCACGTGCGGCTCGGGAAGCAAACGGTAAATCAACTCCAGGTAATGTGCCTTGAGGTTCCGTTGTCAAATTTTGAATTATCAGTTCTCATATATCTTATCTTGTAGGTCCGAGCCTTACCAAAGAAGTGGCAGCGACCACTGAGCCTGAGGGCGCGGTGGAGGAGGTAGTTGCTATTCCCGAACCCGGGGTGGCGGTAAGCGATGTGGCCGCAATTATTGGGCCCGAGGTAGTGGCTGACGAGACAGTCATGATTGCTATGCCCGAGATAGCTACCACTGCCGAGCCTGAGGTGGCGGCGGGTGAGACGGCTACCACGGCCGAGCCTAAGGCAGCGGTGGATGAGACGGCTACAATCACTGAGCCCGAGGTGGTGGCGAGCGAAACGGGTACAATTGCTGGGCCTGAGATGGCTGCTTTTTCTCAAGAGTCGGGCACCGCCCCGATCATCGCCCTTCCCGCCTACGGTTCTTTACCGTCTCCTGGCGTCGCAAGCGTGATGACGGCTCTCGTGGAGTCAGGGGACGAGGCGACGGGAGGTGAGACCACCCCGATGGAGGAGGGAGACGCCGTTGTTGTATCAAGTGACGCCTTCATCACGGTTCCGGCTGGCGACTCATCAAGTAGATTTTAGGTCACCGCCCCCTTTTTTTGTTATTCCGCAATCTTTTTCAATCTTTCCTGACAGGGTTTATCTTGTTTCTAATGCAGGTGCGGCTAGTGCTGATGTCGCGCTACCCGAGGCAGCGCCGTCAGTTACCGCCCTGACGGTGACCACCTCTCTACCTTCTCTCGCACAGTCTCAGATGCTGGAAGGTATGGATTTGTGACCCATCAGTCTTATCTCTAGGCTGTATAATTCATGTACTGACGTTGCGTCTTTGTAGGAGTCCTTTTTGACCACCTGTACCAGGTGCTGCACCCCCACTTCTCTTTCCCGTCAGAGATTGCTTCATCTAGTGGCGCTGGTGAATACAGCCTTCAATTAATGTTCTTTCTTTTATCAACAGTGAGATCATTTCTGATTCTTCTTTTCCTTGATTGCAGCACTACAGATTGAAGGAGGAGATGAGAGAACAGTTGCGCCATTGGACCTTCCGGTTTTGCCACATGCTACAGCTGGTATAGAAAATCCCATTGCTCATGAACCTCTTATACTTCTTAAACCGTCATCTGATTGTGATTTGTTTTGCAGCAGTCGCTTCGACTCAGTCCTCTTTCGAATTTCACATCATGATGCCGGCCGGGCCCTTTTCCAGACGTCCATTCTCAAAAGGTGCTGTGACCAGTCTGCGTATGCTGAGCGAATACGTCGAGGAGCTTGACGCGGAGGCTCCTACATCTGCCGCGGATTTTGCTGCCGAGGTCAATCCAATGCTGGCGATGCTTGTGAATTTTTATAATGAAGGCGTCGTCGAGTCTTGGGTTAATCACTGCAGGAAGATTGAGGCCTGTCTGCATGAGCTTGAGCTTATGCGTCCTGCCCCTGAGACTCAGGCTTTGAACTCCCAGCGGGTCGCATGGGTTGAGCAGAGTGTTCCGTTCCTTTGCCATTTCGAACGAGAGGCGACCCTTAAGCGAAAGGAACGTGAGGCGACTGCTGCTGAATCTTCCTAACTGTGCGCTGAGGTTGCAGCTAATGCTGCCCAGCTGAACACCATTTTTGAAATCCTTCAACGATGTATCTCAGACGGGTTGGTGTTGAGGAAGAAGCTTGATCTTAACGAGCAGGCCGCGCAGAGTCAGGAGGCTGCCCAGCAGGAAGTTGATCAAAAACTCTCATCCTATTTGCAGCAACGGGCCCAAGTTGAAGCAGAGCTGGCCGCGGCGGTTGATCGTGAGGAAGAGCTGAGAAGAGTGTGCGAGCAGCTAGCTGGTCTGTTGAAGGCGCCTCCCTCCCAATAGATGATTTTGTATATATTGAACACTTGTAATCTTTGAACAACATGTATACATTTTTTTATTCTTTTATATGATTCGCCTTGTACTCAATTGAATTCATGAATAAAAGATACACATTTTTTTGTTATACTGTTGCTTTCTTCTCCTTGCTGTGTTGTTGCCATGTGATTTTAGCAAGCACGGTCTGTAGATAGTATATAGCTGTCAGTCTTGTGTTCTTTGTAAGGTGGCGATGGCTTAGAAAACAGGGTTAGGATCTGTCACCTAAGACTTTTCAACTTTATGAGCCGTGAGGGTCTCATAAAGAATTTTCTCCCTACCGGTCGAGAAGATCCCGTAGGTGTAATTTCTCCTTAAGAATCGCGAGGATTCCTAAGTGTGCTTTCTCTTGAGAGTCGTAAAGATCTCACAAGAGAATTTTCTTCCTTACAAGTCGAGAGGACTCGCAAGTGATTGATGAGTTGACCTACTCCCGAGTCAAAGCATTGCCTCAACAGGGAGGTCGGGGGTTGACTTTGGTTTGTCTGTGCACCGCCGAGTCATGGAACTGGGAACTTTACCGCAGCTCCGCATTGTTGACGTCGTATATTCCTGCAGAGAGACTGATTTTTCTACGGGTCGAAACGAATTGAGATATTCTCGTCAAGAACGCTGGTTTCCCTGAATCGAGGAGGTTGCCAAGGACACTGATTTCCTCGGAGTTGAAACGGATCGAGGTATTCCCGTAACGACGCTGATTTCTTTGCGGGTCGACGCGAATCGGGATGGTCTTGTCAAGGACGCTGATTCCCTGAATCGAGGAGGTTGCCAAGGACATTGATTTACTCGGAGTTGAAACGAATCGAGGTATTCCTGCAAATACGCTGATTTCTCTGCGGGTCGACGCGAATCAAGGTGCTCTCGTCAAGGACGCTGATTTCCTAGAATCGAGGATGTTGCCAAGGACGCTAATTTCCTCGGAGTTGAGACGAATCGAGGTATTCCTGCAAAGACGCTAATTTCTCTGCGGGTCGACGCGAATCGAGATGCTCTCGTCAAGGACGTTGATTTCCCTGAATCGAGGAGGTTGCTAAGGACGCTGATTTCCTCAGGGTTGAGACGGATCGAGGTGTTCCTGCAAAGAAGCTGATTTCTCTGCGGATCGACGCGAATCAAGGTGCTCTCGTCAAGGACGTTGATTTCCCTGAATCGAGGTTGTTGCCAAGGACGCTAATTTCCTCGGAGTTGAGACGAATCGAGGTATTCCTGCAAAGACGCTGATTTCTCTGCGGGTCGACCCAAATCGAGATGCTCTCGTCAAGGACGCTGATTTCCCTGAATCGAGGAGGTTTCTAAGGACACTGATTTCCTCAGGGTTGTTCCTGCAAAGACGCTGATTTCTCTGCGGGTCGACGCGAGTCTAGGTGCTCTCATCAAGGACGTTGATTTCCCTGAATCAAGGTTGTTGCCAAGGACGCTAATTTCTTCGGAGTTGAGACGAATCGAGGTATTCCTGCAAAGACGCTGATTTCTCTGCGGGTCGACGCGAATCGAGATGCTCTCGTCAAGAACACTGATTTTCCTGAATCGAAGAGGTTGCCAAGGACACTGATTTCCTCGGGGTTGAGACGGATCGAGGTGTTCCTGCAAAGACGCTGATTTCTCTGCGGGTCGACGCGAATCAAGGTGCTCTCATCAAAGACGCTGATTTCCCTCAATCGAGGTCGTTTCCAAGGACGCTAATTTCCTCGAAGTTGAGACGAATCGAGGTATTCCTGCAAAGACGTTGATTTCTCTGCGGGTCGACACGAATCGAGATGCTCTCGTCAAGGACGCTGATTTCCCTGAATCGAGGTTGTTGCCAAGGACATTGATTTCCTTGGGGTTGATTGAATTATTTCCGAGATGGAGCGTTGATCCGGTAGGGAGGTCATTGGTTGACTCCAAGTTGTCTGTGAACCGTAGAGTTTTGAAACTGGGGACTTTGCCGTGGCTCCAATTGATGGTGTAGAATCTGTGTCCTGCTGGAATGAGGAGGCACACCGTTGTTGGTTTTCGGGCCATAGATGTGGCCATTGAGATCTAGAACTAGGGAATTTGCCATGGCCCCGTTTGTTGGTGTAACATCTGCATCCGATTGGAGGGAGGAAGAATGCCGGTGTTGATCTCTAAGTTGTCGATGTTGACGTTGAGACCTTGAAGCCAGGGATCTTCCTTCGCTTCGTTTGTTGACATTGTGTCTGCAATAATGCGACGAATGTCGAGATTGTCTTTTAGGTTGTCTATGAACCGTCGAGATTTGGCTTCGCTTCGACGAAGCCTGGTGGGACGATATGATTCCCTTCTTGTTTGTGCCCATGGATTGTATACAGGAGTCAATGTGACCTCACCTGTAGGGCAAAAAGTTTCATTCTTTCATATTTTTTATTTCCGCGATGCTATATCATTTCAGCTTTTTATATTGCGAAAATCGCGATTGCCCAATCATTTCAGCTATTTTCGCGGTGTCCAATCATTTCGGCTATTTGTTTTATTTTTACTCACTGCTTTTTATTGCGAGTTGCCCAATCATTTCGGCTGTTTTGCATGCATACATTTTTACTTGCTGATTTCGTTGCAAGTTGCCCCATCATTTCGGTTATTTCGTATGCATGTGTGGCTCGCTAGCTTCTTATTGCAAGCTTGGAATTAGACACCGATTTCGGCATCAGCACCACTACAACTGGGATATTGCCAGGAGCGAATCATCATTTGCCTCTATCAATGTCGAACAAAGGTGGCTTAGCAAACAGGGTTAAAATCCTGTCGACTAAGGGTTTTGACTTCATGAGCCGTAAGGATCTCATAAAGGTATTTCTTCCTGCGAGTCGTGAGGATCTCGTAGGTGCGTTTTCTCCTTAAGAATCGTGAGGATCCCTAAGTGCATGTTCTTTTATAAGTCGTAAGGATCTTACAAGAGCGTTTTCTCCTTATAAGTCGAGAGGACTTACAAGGGCAGTTCACCGTATAGACATATCCCTAGTCACGGATGGGACTTTGTTAGGGAAATGTTTTTTCGCGCTCGTGGATTGTATACAAAGGTCGACATTGAGCCGCTTGTAGGACAGCACTGGAGGTTGTGATGGCTTAAGAACAGGTTCAGATCCCTGTAGCTTAAGGCTTTTGAACCCTATAAGCCGTGAGGGTCTCAAAGGGGAATTCTCCTTACGAGTCATGAGGATCTCGTAAGCGTAGTTTCTCCTTAAGAATTGTGAGGATTCCTAAGTGTATTTCTCCTTTGTGAGTCATAAGGATCTCACGCAGGTGGTTTCTCCTTACAGGGTCGAGAGGACCTTGCAAGTGTCTTTTAACAAGATTGCGCCCTTTCGGGTTTTCACAAAACTCGCCGATAGTCCTGCTGTTTTTACTCACGGCGCCCTTTCGGGTTTTCATCCGTGCCCATTGTGCTTGTGGACATACCCCTTTTTTTTGTTTTTTGTTTTTATTTTTTTTTACGAGTCTGCGCCCTTTCGGATTTTTATAAACATCACCGGTAGTCCTGCTGTTTTTACTCACGGTGCCCTTTCGAGTTTTCATCCATGCCCATTTTGCTTGTGGACATACCTTTTTTTCTTTTTTTTTACCACGTCAGCCTTGGGATGCCGCGGTCCGTAGTAGTTTATAGACGTTTCGGTCAGTTGCAAGTTTTAGGACATTGCGGTCCATTGTTAGTTTAGGGACGTTTCAGTCCGTTGCAAGTTTTAGGACATTGCGGTCCATTATTAGTTTAGGGACGTTTCGGTCCGCTGTAGCTTTGAGGCGAAGTTTCGCCGAATGCTTTATGAACAAGTAGGTTTCTCCTTGATAGACCTTGTCACATAATCTAAGGGTTTTGGCACTGCTCCTGCCCTCGGCTCCTCTACGTTATCTCCTAACGCCGAGTGAGCTGCTTTGTTACTTAACGACAAATGAGCGATCCTGTGGAAACTTGCCATATAACCTTCGGATTCTTCTGACAAGTCGTCTCCCTCATCATTGTCGTTATCTTCATTCTCAAGGATGTGATTGAGGAACTCTTGAAGCGTGACTGGGGTTCGCGCCCTCTGGTTGTATTCTTTCAGCGCGTCAATATGCTTTTGCAGATCCGTGCTCTTGTTTTCAGGCTTCATGGGCTTTTTGGTCTTCTTCTCTTTCTTCGAAGACTATGACGGCTGGGCCTGAATGTTTTGACCATCGCTACCAATTCTCGGCATTGGGCGTGGTTTTAGCATTCCCTAAATGATCTCAGGCTCTAGCGGGCTTTTCCACCTGATTGCCGGGCATGTGTGAAGATCCTTCAGCATTCTTTTCTTCTTGGCTGAAAGCGCAACCTCCCATGGAGCTTCTTCTATAAAAGAGCACGATGCCCCCGATGTGTCCACTCTTTTAGGAGTGTGCTGTTGTTGCGGATTTACCTTCCAGTTTTCTTGCCCTGCTGATACTGGTCTTCAACCCAATTTTTGAAGACGTAGCAATCTTCGATCGGATGACCCAATACTCGATGGTAAGGGCAGTAATTGGGATCGTTGACGTCATTCGGTTGCGATGGGTGTCTCGACTCCGGTAGAGTGATGAGCCCATTGCGCGCTTCCAGTTCGAACAGTCTCCTTATTTTATCTTGGGGAAACGAGTAAGGACGTCTCAACTTCTCATCGAGGAGTTGCCGCTTGTTGCTTTGGCGAACTACCGCTCTCGGGCCACTCGGTTGTTGTTGAGCGTTTGCGATGAAGGTCGCTTTCTCTTTTCCCTTCTCATTTCGAGAGTCTGGCTTTAGAGGAGACGGTCTATGACCCATCTGGTCCATTTGGGCTAGTTTGTCGATCATGGCCTGGAAAGTGGTCAGCTTAAAGAACATCATGAACTAGGAGATAGTCGCATGATGGTCCAGAGTGCCCACGAACATACCCACTGCCGGTGCTTCTTCGATGCGTTGTTCGCACTTCGACCACAGATTCCGCCATCGTATGGCGTATTAGACCCATGTCTCGCCTGGCTTTACCTTGGTATTGATCAATGCCGTTATCGGGGTGCGTTCACTAGCACTTGCGAATCGCTGGGTGAATAACAACTCCATTTCCGCAAAAGTCTTGACGGAGTCATTCGGGAGTTCGGAGTACCATTCGAAGGATGTCTCCGACAAGCTGTCGACGAACTGACGAAGCAAAAGTTTATCATCGCCCCCGGTGTTGCCGCAAAGAGCTCTGAACTAGGCGACGTGCTGGTGAGGATTGCCTGTCCCCTTGTACACATGAAATTTAGGGATCGTGTATCCCGGCGGGTATTTTATTTGGTCATACCAACTTGGATATGGTCATCCAGTTTTAACAATTTGCCCAGCCGCTTCCTTTGCCTGATGAACTCATATCTGCTGAGCGATGTAATCATCCAGGACGGCTTTTGAGATGGTCTCCTCCTTGGCTGCTGACAAAGCCGACAGAGGATTCGATGTCTCTCCTCTATCATCTTCAATTATTACTGGAGGATCTTCGGCTGGGGGATCTGGCTGGATCATCATGCCCACCATATCTTGGAATAGAAGGGCCATTTGCTTTATATTGGCCGCTTGTTCCGCCGCCTCTTTGTCCTTCTTCTCAAGTATTCTCCGAAGGAATTCGGCATCAGTTTCTTGCTCATGGCGTTGCTCCGAGGATGCCTCTGGGCTTTCTTTTAGCCCAGTGAGTACGGCCATCGTAGTCATCTTCTCCTGAAGCTTCTGCCGCTGTTCTTGAGCTTTTGTCACGGATCGCATAAGCGGTCGATGACTCATCGAGATACGGCTATCCTCTTTTCTGGATGCCATATAAATGGTGTGCACCACCATGCCCCCAGACTTGGGGTGTTTAGATTCAATGTCCTTGTGATTTGCCGCAGACACCGGGATTTTTCCAGCTTTCTCCTCTTGTGAGCGGTCGAGGTTGAGGGGGCCGTTGCAGCGGGCACCCAAGTAGCTGTCGTCTTCTGTGGCTTGACAGGGTGATCCTTTTCTTGCCGAACCTTCATCTTTTCCTGTCGGCGGGGATAGTCTTGATCTATCACGGAGTCCTGGACCTATCGCCAAACTTTATAAATTTTAGAGGACAGTCGCTGAGGGGGCTGCTCCAGCTTCGCTTTTGTAGCGTTCTCCATTGGTGGAGGAGATCTTTTTAATACAGCAGTCGAAAAGTTTTTGCGCACCCTCCTTAGCGGTTCAAAGCTGTTCCCAGTTGGAACAGCAGCATCGATTTCCACCGTTGGAGCCGGCGGAGTCGTTCCAGAAGTAGAGTTACCCCAGCCTTCCTTACTCGGCGCCAGTGGCGACATCGAGCGTGTCGAGCTGTTGGGATTATCTCAGCTGTAGGAGTGACTTCCTTATGCCCCCTGTTTTGGCGAAAGGTTGTTATTGGTACTAGCCTGTCGAAGACTGACGTCCGTTGAGAGGAACTAGTCAGTCTTGCGAAGGCCAACTTTCGAACAGGAGAAACAACCTTCATGTCTTCACCTGGAGTGAGAGTTGGAACAGTCAGTCTTGCGAAGACTGACTCCTTAGTAGGAGAAGCCGCTTTGATGACTTCAGGGGCAGGAATGGCTATCTACTTCGGGATAACTTCTTCAGGAATTGTGGGCTTCTTCATGGGCCCATCTGAGCTTCGGCCCAGTCTGTTGAAAACTGAGGCAATGGACTTGGACGACCCGTTGAGAGGGGCCGCAGTAGTTGCATGCCGATCAAAGTCCGACTTCTTCAGAGCTTCTTGCGATGGTACAGGAGCGCTGAAGCTCGTTGGCGAGAGCATGGTTCCGAAGAACAATCCAGTGATGGCCTGAGTCACCTGTTCCACCGGCATAACAAAGATGGAGGCCGCTTGGGGCCCGTAAGTCACTCCTCCGGACGGGACAGAGTGAGAGTTATAGTTGCAGTTAGTGCAGTTTAAAGCTATTGATCTTCTATTTTCTATACGGAGCAAGACACCAAATCTTAATACCTCGAATCCACAGGCAACCATAGCAAACCGCGATTCGTTCGTGAACACGACACACGAAGTGTGGAGTGGAAAGAGGAAAAGGTCCCACCGGGCGTGCCGGAATCTGTTCCCTTCCGAAAGACGCGGCGAAGACGCGGCGGACGTCTTGCCTGAATTTCGGGGTAGATGCTAATTGGTGCTATCCGTCCACCTCTCCGAAGATGCCAAGTTGATTTATGGAACCATGTATCGAAGGTTTAAACGGATGCGGCCGATGTAGCAAACTTTGTCAGATTCCCCCTCGTTTGAGGGGTTGTTGATTGTGGGGATGCTCTTTCCTACAGGCGCAAGCCCCTGCAGTTAATTACGCTACCGCATCACGGTAACAACTTTCTCCTTCTCCAGATGGTCACTTCATGTCGTGGGTGTTTGTTTTATGTTTGGTTGTCCATGGATTGTATACGGAGACTAATTTATGTCGTCGCCTGTAGGGCGTGGACTAGTCCAAATCCGTATCTTCTTAGATTTGGGTTTGGGGGATTGGGTTTAAGGATACGTTAGCCTCATTTGGGACTAAGATCAACTTAAACGTTAGTTAAGGATACGTTAGTCTAATTTTAGGCTAAGATCAACTTAACGGGATCGTTTAGATCCGAAAAGAGAGCAATTGGGCTCTGTTGTTTAGTTTAGTGACATTGCGGTCGATAATTAGTTTAAGGACATACGGTCCATCGTTAGTTTAAGGACATCTCGGTCCATTGTTATTTTAAAGACATCGCGGTCGAGATTAAGGACATCATAGTCCGTGAGTTTAAGGACCCCACAGTCCAATGTTAGTTTTAAGACATCACGGTCGAGGTTAAGGCCATCATAGTCCGTGAGTTTAAGGACCGCACAGTCCAATGTTAGTTTTAAGACATCACAGTCGAGGTTAAGGCCATCATAGTCCATGGGTTAAGGACCCCACAGTCCGTTGTTAGTTTTAAGACATCACGGTCGAGGTTAAGGACATCATAGTCCATGGGTTTAAGGACCCTACAGTCCGATGTTAGTTTAAAGACATCAAGGTCGAGGTTAAGGACATCATAGTCCATGGGTTTAAGGACCCCACAGTTCAATGTTAGTTTAAAGACATCACGGTCGAGGTTAAGGACATCATAGTCCATGAGTTTAAGGACCCCACAGTCTATGAAATGTGTGGTTGTCGGGACCCGTCACCTCTTTGAAGACGTTGAGAAATTACAACAACAAATATCAAAGGAGTGAAGAGATGTACCCTTGAACCAAGAAGAGGTGGTTGAAAGAGCAGATGTGCTCAATTCAAAATAAGTTGAGGACTTATGGCAATAATTGGGCTAAGTCCAATTAAAATGTTTTAACATTTTATTTTTGTTCTGGCTATTAAGCTTTTATTTAGGCTCAGCCCTTTTAATAATGCTAGGCATTGGGCTCTGACATTTTTGTCTTGTATCAGAAAAAAAGTTTGTTTTTACAGTGTGCCACGTGGCGCGTCTGGCGCGTTGCGCCAGTCAAAGAGCGCATTGCGCTTCTGTCGGGTAGCGCACATGAAGAGGACACGTGTCGCGCTTAGCGCTAAGCGCTAGTTTGTTAGCGCATTGTGCTTTTAATTTATGATCGCGCTGCGCTAGTCTGTTGGCGCGCCAGTGAGTAACATATGGCGCGCTTGGCTCTGAGCGCCAGCCTATGAACGCAGTGCTCTGTTTTAGAAGCGCAAAGCGCAAATTGTGTCTCTGGTTGACACGTGGCAGGTTTTGGCGCTGAGCGCCGGTCCAATGAGCGCAAGGGCGCAATTCATGAGTGCAAGGCACTTTTCAATAGCGCAAGGCGCATCTAATCAATTTTAAGATCAAAGAGCAAATTTATGTTCTTCAAAGGAGGCTTTTTCCTCAAGATCTAAGAACAAAAGTTCTTGTTTTTATAAAAGGGTCTGCCTTTATAGATCAAGAGATCTGTGAATGAAGTAAAATACTTCTTTTAATCTTTTTATGATTAGATCTTTTTTATCTTTTCTTTATTAAAGACCTTGGTCTTTTTCTTAGATCTCTGATCTTTTTAGAAGACGGTTCTTCTTTTTACGAGATGGTTTTATCTCTATTATTCATGAACATAGTTCTTTTTACCTTAAAGATGTAGAAAAAATCTTCTTTTTTCTAAGAGCTTGCTCTTTTTTGCAGAGGGTTTCTCTCTCTCTTTTCTTCTCTGTATTCTGTATATCTCTCCTTTTTAGACTTGAAGTCTAGGGTCCCTTATATAGGGCCAAATGATTTGTTAAATTAGTTTTGAGAGATCTTTCTCTGATTGATTTGGGAATATTTCCCACCGTTGGATCTTTATTCCTAAGGCTTCTGTTTTACAGAAGATAATCTTCTTGTTTCAATAAGATTGAAAAATCTTTCCATAACAGAATTTTAGTTCTGATTAATTAATAATTTATTATTAGTAGATCTATTGATCTGACGGTGGGGGAATTTTTAATTCCAGCGCTGGCGCACCTTGCGCTAGCGCACCTACGTTCGACACGTGGCGCGCAGCGTAACTGCGCTAGCGCACCCGTGTTTGACACGTGGCACGCAGCGCAGAACGCAGCGCAACTGCGCTAGCGCACCCGTGTTTGACACGTGGCACGCAGCGCAACTGCGCTAGCGCATCTGTGTTTGACACGTGGGACGCAGCGCAGCGCAACTGCGCTAGCGTACTTGTGTTTGACACATTGCGCGCAGCGCAAAGTGCTGGATTTGAAGCGTTGCTTCAATTTAAATTTTGAATTTTGAAGCAGAGTTTTGCTCTGATTGGAGGTGCGCTGCTTAGGGCACAGCGCTTCTGGCGCTGGTGTGTCTGCTTTTGACACGTAGCGCGCAGCGCGCAGAATCTGAAGCGTTACTTCAATTTTTGAATTTTGAAATTCAAAACAGTGCTTTGCTCTGATTCGAGGAAATAGAAGCAAATGAATAGCCTCTGTCGTCGATCGTCCAGGCATGAACCCAAACGGGTTCTCTGTTAATATCCTTCCTTAGCCTGTGTTTAATCACTCTCTCCCAAAATTTCATGGTGTGACACATAAGTTTTATTCCACGGTAGATTGAGCAACTTTGAATGTCACCCTTGTTCTTATAGATAGGTACAAGGATACTTTTTCTCCATTCATTTGGCATCTTTTTTCTCTGCCAAATCTTATTAAACAGATCTGTCAGCTATTTAACGCATATTTCTCCTAAGCTTCTCCAAACCTTGATAGGAATCCCGTCAGGACCAACCGCTTTTCTTAAACTCATTCTGTTCAAAGCTTCTTTAATCTCAGGTAGTCTTATTTTACGCATGAAATCACGATTTATATCTTCAGATTGAATGACAAGTCCATCCAAATTCTTAGTAAAGTTTTCATTGAACAATTTGTCAAAATAATCCTTCCACCTTTTCTTGATATCCTCGTCTCGAACTAAAACCTTCTGATTTTTTTTGACACACTTCACCGCACATAAGTCTCTAGTCTTCCTTTCCTGCATCTGAGCAATCCGGTATATATCATTTTCAGCCTCTTTAGTGTCTAATTTCTCATACACCTTCTTGTAGACCTTAGATTTAGCTTCCCGAACAACTTTCTTAACTTCCTTTTTAGCCATTTTATACTTCTTAAATATCTCCACATCTCTACTTTTCTTCAAATCTTTATAAGAATCCCTTTTAATTTTAATAGCAGCCCGGTATTGACCAAATAAAGTACCCGCCAGGATATATTATCCCGAAGTTCCATGTATATAAAGGAACGGGGAATCCCCATCAACATGTCGCACAATTCAGAGCTCTGTGTGGCAATACTGGAGGTGATGACAATTGTTGCTTCGCCAATTCGTTGGAAGCTTATCAGAAATAACTTTCGAATGGTATTCGGAGCTCCCAAATGACTCCGTCAAAACCTTTTCTGAAATGGAGCTGCTCTTCACGCAAAAGTTCACCATTGCAAGCGAGCATACTCCAATCACAACGCTGATCAATGCCTGGGTCAAGCCAGGAGAAACGTGGGTCCAATATGCGATATGATGGCGGAACTTATAGTTTAAATTTGAAAAGCGCATTAAGGAGTCTCTGGCTATGGGAATGTTCATTAGGACGGTTGATCCTCAATCGAACGTGTCCCAGTTTATGACCTTCTTTAAGCCCACCACATTCCAGGAGCTGATTGATAAGTTAGCATAGATGGATCAAATGGGTCATGGTCCTTCCTCCTCAAACAAGGATCCTCGAAACAACAATAAAGGCAAAGGAAAAGCAGCCTTTGTTGCCAACACGCAACAACAGCCGAGCAGTCTAAAAGCAGTTGCTCGCCAGAACAACCCCCGTACGCGCCCATCCTTGGAAGAAAGGTTCGGACGTGCTTATTCGTTTCCCTACGATAAGACGAGAGGGTTGTTTGAGCTAGCAATGCGAAATAACCTGATCACATTGCCAGACCTGTGGCGGCCCGCAAAAGCAGGCGACATCAATAACTCCAACTACTGCTCCTACCATCGGATAGTAAGCCATCCAATCGAGAATTGCTACATCTTCAAAAACTGGGTCGAGAACCAGTACCGGTAGGGGAAGTTCACACTATCCGATAGTTGGAGGGTAGATCTGCCCTAAAAACACGCTCCCAAAATAGTGGATGCGCAGAGGGCATCCTGCTCTCGTGGAAGAAGCTCCATAGGAAGTATGTCTTTCAGCAAAAACTAAAAGAATGCTGAATTATCTACAAGCTTGTCCGGTGATCAAGTGGAAAATCCCACTTGAGCCCAAAATTATAGAAGGGATATTGAAACCGCGTCCCGCGCCGAAGATTGTTGACAAGGGGAAAATCCCCCAAGTTAAGCCTTCGAAATCTTCAAAGAAAAAGAAGAAGAATAAGAATCCTGTATAGCCTGCTGCATACGTCGACAAGCGCATAGACATCCATAAATACTTATACGCATTGGAAGAATACAATTAGAAAGCGCGAACGCCTGTCACACTTAAAGAATTCCTCAGCATATTCTTAAGGATGAGGATAGTGACGATGATGAGGAAAACCACTCATCAGACGAAGTGGAGGAACGTGTAGCAAGATGCCACATGATCTCTCATTCATTATTATATGATGAAGAAGCTCCATCGGCGTCAGAAAGTGACGTGGGTGAGCTGGGGGCAGAATCAGCGCTAAACTCTCCGAAACTGCCGAAAGAAGATCCGATTGAAAGGCTACTAAATGAAGCCTTTCAAAAGAGCAAAGATGACCGAGAACGCAAAACCGAAAAGGCTAAACGTCAGCGTTTGAATAAAGAAGCTGCTGTGAGGACGAGTCATAAAGATCTCTGACCAAACCAAGGCATTCCTGCAACAAATAAGAGCAGGATCAAAGCTGAGAAGCAGTTTGCCAAAGCCCTATCAATGGGGATGAAGCTGCCACCTCTTATGATGTACACGCCTGGGGTCCCATATTTCATTGGTGGAGAAGGACACCTAAAATAATGTGCATAATCACCGAAGGATCGCTCATCCCATCGAGGAATACAACGCCTTCAAGAAGTGGTGGCAAGGATATGTTGCTCACTGAAAACACTTCAAGAAGGAGAAGCGTGAAGCTCGTGCTCGTCGAAATGAGAATGGCGAAACGACAGCAAACAAAGAAGCAACTGGCAGCTGTCATATGGCTGGTACCGGTTCATAAGGGCGGAAAAACCCATGTTCTCACATTCGGGAGCGATTCTGAGGATGAAATACCTCTCGATTCTCTCTTTGAAAACTCTCCCTTGGAAAAAGAAGAGGAGGATAAAAATTGCGAGAACATTCAGCAGCGTAACCGTATGCTGCCCGAAAAGAACCTCGGACCCGCAAGCAAATGTCCGAATAAAAAGGACAAATGGAAAGGAAAAATACCTGATGAGATTTTCCTTGATGAAGAGGTGGCCAAAGAACTCGCCGCGAAAGACCTGCCTAAGAAAACTAAGACGGATTATAATGTCCTTGCGCAGTTGAGGAAAATACCGTCACAACTGAGCATTTTGGATGGTTTGCTCTTATCCAAAGAGGTACGAGATTCCCTGATCAAAGCCCTGCAAGCACCTGATTAGTTTGAGGCCTTCCTCATAGAAGAGAAGATGAAAAACGAACTGGCAGAGCTCTACATAGCTGACATCATATTCAGCGATGAAGATCTACTCCTCGGTACATGCAAACATAATCAATCGCTTTATGTCACCGAGTACCGCCACAACGTCAAGAGAGGGAAAATCCTTGTCGACAATGGATCCTCTGTCAATCTTCTCAACGTGAAAGTGCTGAAAGAAATATGTATGAATGTTCAGCACCTTGCCCGAGATAAAATAACCATCTCAGGGTTTGACTCGCAGTCGTCACGGACACTCAGGTATGTAATATTAATGCTCCATTTCGGGCTTCTCGTCACTGACATCAAATTCCATGTCATTGACGCCAAGCCTTGTTACAATGCTCTACTAGGCAGGCCTTGGCTGCACGAGTACAACGTCGTCCTTTCTATACAATATCAGTGTATGGAATATTTCAAAGATGGATCTGAGTACATCGTCATGGGAGAGCTCAATCCTTTCTCGTTGAACGAAGTGCAAAAGTATGATACTTTCAATCGGATTTTGAAGATACTGAAAGGTGCCAAAGGCCCAAAAATAAGCAAAAATCCATGGCCACCATCCCGGTCTTCGAAAGTGATACCGAAGAAGATGAACAAATAGTCTACTCGGGACAGCCTCCGAGGGAGAATAATAATCCCGGACCATCGACCCCTATCTTGGTCTTTGGCAATGACTCTTTCATGACCCGCTTCCCAGTGTACGGTAAGGAGACGCGACGAGCCTGCTACGTATTTACTCAGAAGTAAACACGCTAAGGGTAAGTAAGCAATATAATGTAAATATACACAAGAAGACGTGAAATGTAAATGAACATCAACTTTTATTTATTGAACATTCCTTTACAATACAACTGAAAAGTAAATACAATGATGAAAGCAATGCCTAAACAATGGCATGAACTGAAAGATAAGTAAGTACAAGTAAAGCCTAATGGTCGTGCTGCTCAGTGGTTTACTCCATGTACTCCTGGCTGGTCTCGAACTCCTCAGAGTCGGATCCTCCTGACAACATTCCAAAGAAAGAAGAGAAATAGTAATGTCTTTAGCGAACAATCGCTCGGTAAGTCCCAAAGAGAGATAGAAATAAAATAGACAGATAAGAGGATATAACTGATATAATATTTGATTGTTATGCTAATGTAGTTGTTTGTAGTTTGGTACAGAATATGCCAGTGTATACAAGAGGAGTCCAACTTACACCATGGACTATGATAATCCATAGTACAAGGCTCCGTCGATAAAACCACGGAACAATGGCAATGGATGTATAGTTACGTCTTTTAATGACCATTTTGTTCCACTTTTAACACATTCCGTGCCAGTCTACCCCTTTAAAACCCCGTAATGTATTATGTATTGATTTATATTGTTTTGTTTAATAGATGTACGACTTGCTGAAACCATGATATCAGTAGTTCATGTAAATGGAAATGATATAGACGGATAGTCATGTAGACCAGTCAAATGTATATCCATGGTTCGGTCAAATCATGTTCATGTTGATATAGATTGAATTCTGGAATAAATGGATTCATGTTGAATTGAAGTTATACTTGAATCATATTCAAGGATAGATAGATTGATTGATTTCAGATTAGACTGAGACTCTGTCTGAGTTAGACACTTTAAAACGAATTGAAATCCTGAATTAGTTTTGGAGTTATCGGTAACTGCTGGATATGGACGGCAAGATTTATGTCTTTTTCCATGACAATTACCGTATTGATAACACCGTTTTTAGGTTGTCTACCTTAGATAGACAAGCACCTATATTCTACGGCTCCTTGAGGCTCAAGAGAACTGGTCCCGCTTAAACCTATATTTACTAGTGTCCTTATTGTAAATTAATATTACTTGAGAGGGTTTTATGAAAAATAGTTTTGATATATTTTCAAAATAAATCTCAAATATTATTTATCGTCTTTAGGGTTTTCATAGTTGTAATTTTTATAAAATGAAATATTCCAGTAGATATAAACCTAACTTTAAATAGTATATAGTATTTTCATGTAATTTGACTTGTATTGATAGTGATGGTATTTTCATGATCTTTTGTGATTCTTTTCGTTTGATTAGAAAACATGGAATATATATTATATTTAAAATAGATATTTTGATAATTTATATATATATATATATATAATTATACAAAATAGAATTTATTTATTAAATAGAAATCACGTTTTCTTAAAAATTGTAATAAGAATTCCATCGAGATCGAATGCTCTGTGAGGAGGTCTGCATCTCGCTCTACTAGTCCCGAGAACGTGCGATAACTCGCACCATCCCGATCGGGTTCCCCAAAATGGGCTGTAGAGGCTTATTTGCAAGGAATTAATTAAAACAATTTAACGAATACGGTTTTGATAGTTTAAGGAATTTTACTGTAAATTGTATTTTGTCCCCAAAAAATTGTTATAAAGCCATCGTGCTATGCCAAGATGAGTGTTGTGATGTTGTAGATCATTATCTCGTGAGTTTTCTAAAGGTAATATGATCAAAACGATAAAGTAATGTCATATGTAAACTTGATGGTATTTTACCGAAAAAGTGAAATAGAATTTGTTTAACATTAAATTTTGAATTGAAACTTGGTCAAATTGATGTTTTATGGTTGCTAAACAATATATGAATAGATGGTTATTTGTTGTTTAAGAAAAGTTTAATTTTTAAAGAAAAGATAATCGGAAGTCGGAATAACTCCGCTTCCGACGAGTTATGACAAGAGATTATTTTAGATTAGAAATGGAGAAAGGGAGAGAGGACTTACTGATTGATTATAGACAGGGGGGTAGAGGAATATTTCGAACGTGTCGTGAAGTCACGTCGTCGCCGGATTTGTCCCGAATCATCGCTGGAACTTTGACCTTGGTTAACTCCACTTGTACAACTTTTGGACTTAGAAATTTTTTGAGAGTTTTGATACTAGATTTTAGAATAGAGAGTGGTATGGCGTAGGGTAGTATTTATAGGATAGAATTAGGATTTAGGGTATGAATAGAGAATTAAAAATGCATTAAAATTTGATTTTAATGCTCTTTTTAATTCTCTGTTAATGTGCAAGAAAATAAAACAGTACTGGGGTTAAGGGGGGAGGCCAAGAGACCGGGGTTTAAATTTTAGGGGTATTTGGGATGGTTGGGACCGGCGGCGCCGGCCCCAAGAGTGATCTCTCCGGCCATCTAAGGGCATTGGGTGGTGGGATCCGTGCCACGTGTCAAGGTCCGTTTTAATTGTATTTTACACATGTTTGTTTTCAGTGCGACTTTTAATTTTACGTGTAGTGCACGTGCAAACCTTTGGGCTTGTAACAGGTTAAAAGAAAAATCAATAAAAATATTATGTGGCTGAGGGGATTCGAACACAGGGGCTATGTCACAGCAGAGCAAGGTTTTACCAATGAGTTATAAGTGCTTTCTTGCTATTCAAAAGCAATTTAAATCTATAACTTGTGCTCAGGCTAAGGTATTCCATTTTGTACTTTACAAAAAAAAATTTGTACAGAAGTTTTAGGGTTGTTACATTCTACCCTCTTTATAAAAATTTCGTCCTCAAAATTTATAAAAGGAAAGTGTAATAGATTCAAGAAAAGTTTGATGACAGTGGTGGTGAAAGAATTACTGGAAGTGCTTGAAAAGTAACGAGATGATGCAAGGGTTTGAAAAGATTGGAGCGAATTACCAGTGTTACCTTGGTCAATAGCCTCGGCTTCTACGGCTGCTAATGTGTAAGCCTGACGCCGGGGTACATTCCTCCTAGCTGGAGGCATCTTCCTCTGTCCTTGGGGCATGTTTCTCTGCCCTCGAGGCATGTTCCTCATTGCATGATGGAATTGGCGAGGAGGCTGTGCAGGAGGTCCACATAGAGGTGAAGCTTGGAGAGTAAGACGAGGTGCAGGAGCCTGAATAGCTGGCCACTGCGGATAAGTGATGTGAGTTGGAACTGGATTGCGTATATAAGGACATGTTCCAATTCCATGAGTGGATGCGCCACAAACTAAGCACAGATCTTTTGCGCCTATAGTCCTTCCACTGGTGTCCATCCTTCTTACAGTAGAAACAAAAATTTGGACTTGGCCGGTTATTTGTTACTTCCAGTCTCCTGGGTTCAAAAGTTGGTATTGAAGAGGCTCCTCCTTTCATCTGGGTGGTAGGGCGCTTCACACCGGTAGATTGAGGTCTGCCCTTCTTCTTCACTACTGTCTCATATCGACGGACAGCTTTTAGTGCTAGGTCATGGGTTGGGAAATCCCCTATAGATAGAGCAGCTTAGATTTCCTGGTCCAACCCTTGCTGAAATCGTCTGGCCCTGATCTCAGCCGTCGGTATTAAGTGTGCCGCGAATCTACTGAGCATGGTAAACTCAGCATCATACTCATTCATAGATTTGGTCCACATTGAACCTTGTTGTAGGTGGATGAATTACTGCTCAATGTCAAATCGGGAAGTCTCGAGAAAATATTTCGCGTTGAACATCTCCCGAAAAGTCCTCTATTCGATCGCCTGGTCAAGATGGCTTTCTTCCACCTTCTACCAAACTCTGGCGTTATCTGTGAGTTGCAGCTTCGCCACTCTAACCCAGGCATTCTCTGGCACTTGTGCTGCTGCCAGATCGTCTTCGATACTCTCAGCATATTCTTCAGCTTCCAAGGGGCTCTCTTTCCCAGAAAATTGCTTCAGGTGCAATGCCCGGAATTGCTTCACTTCGGGTGCTTCCGCTTCTGGATGGTTCAATAAGATAGCAGTCTGCTACTACCGTCCTTTCAGGAGGCTCTTAATTGCCTCGAGCAGTATCGTCTGCTCGTTGATCGGAGCTACAACGGTAGGCGTAAGTGGAAGAGGTGGTGGTGTGTTGTTGAAATTTGTACCGGTATTGTTTGGAGAATCCATAACCTTGAAAGAAAAAACAGGGTTATGATAGATTCAAAGAATATGAAATTGTAAGATTCAAGGAATATGAAATGTAAAGAATGTTTTTAGTTGCTGATTCTTGTGTTATATTGTTTAGGACTTCATACAGAATTGACCTGCATGTCCATGCAGAACTGACCTGCATGGTAGGGTTCTATGCAGCACAGACCTGCATGGGCCACTAACAAAACCTGTCATGACCCGCTTTCCAGTGTACGGTAAGGAGACGCGATGGGCCCGCTACGCATTTACTCAAAAGTAAACACGCTAAGCGTAACTAAGTAATATAATATAAATATACAAAAGAAGACATGAAATGTAAATGAACATCAACTTTTATTTATTGAATATTTCTTTACAATACAACTGAAAAGTAAATACAATGATGAAAGTAATGCCTAAACAATGGCATGAACTGAAAGAAAAGTAAGTCAAGTAAAGCCTAGTGGTCGTGCTGCTCAGTGGTCTGCTCCAAGTGCTCCTAGCTGGTCTTGAACTCCTCAGAGTCGGGTCCTCCTGACAACATTCCAAAGAAAGAAGAGCAGTAGTAATGTCTTTAGCGAACAATCGCTCGGTAAGTCCCAAAGAGAGATAGAAATAGAATAGACAGATAAGAGGATATAACTGGTATAATATTTGATTGTTATGCTAACGTAGTTGTTTGTAGTGTAGCGCCTTGAAAAGTCATTTTGGTGTTTTCCCGAAAATCGGTGAAAATTTGGTATTTTTCCGTAAATCGTCTTTTTTGTTATTTTGCAGTTTAGGACTAATTATACCTAATTTGGATAGGTAATTGCTAATTTTTAGTAGCAAATGAGTTATGAAATTCTGGTCGTTTAAAAATTTTCCCTAATTTTTCAATTTTTAATATTATTTTAAGCCGGTAAGAAAATACATTAAATTAGCGATAAATACAAATTTAAATGGTCTAAATTTAAGCTTTAAAATCATATTAATTAAAAATATAGTTGTAACACAAATTTTTAGTATTTTATTTTAAGTTTTAACTAATTTTTGTTATAGAAAACGAAATTTATTGAATTTAAGCTTAAACTTGCAATTTTGGACTTGTAGGGGGTCTTTTTGCATAAAATTTCTTTTGTAAAACCCCATTCACCCATCCGTCACCCCTAGGCCGGCCCACTTCAGCAGCAAGGAATAAAATTCCTTGCCTCTTTTGAGTTTTAGTCATGTGTGGAAATGAGGTTTGTTTTTAAAAGGATTTTGATTTTTTTAATTAGGTATGGGTCTTTAGTGATGGGTATGGTTTGACCTTGACTTTTCCCACACCCCACACCATCTCCCTCTCCCTTGTTCTGGCCGAGAGTGCTGCAGCCCCCCCCTTCATCATTTTTCTCTTCATCTTCTTCAAAATTTCATCAAGTTTGCTACAAAAAATTCCAATTTAAAGCTCACAAATTAACCCCCATCCTTCATTCCTTTCTCCTTGGCCCTTCTTGCTTGGATCATGGTGCTATGAAGCCATCTTTGGAGGCATCTTGTTCTTGCTAGATCCATAGATCTTGAGGTATAATTTCCACCAAGTTAAGTTCTTATGGTTAGAATTCTTTAATTGAGTTGTGTTGGTGTTAATATTAGTGCTAATTTCATTCTAGATTTTTTTTAAAGTTAATGGTTTGAGTTAACTAGGGTTTTAGAAACCATTATTTAGTTAATTAAATCTATTTAGCTATCTAGTTGTTTACTAAACCAATCTATAAGGTTACTTTGCTTAAGTGGTTTCATATTATGCTAATCTAAGTTAATCTTGTGTGAAATTTTTATTGTAATTGCTAATTACAAAAATCAAGAAAGGGGTTTGTATATGGAAATAGATTGAAGCATGATTGTTGTGTTGGAATTATGGTTTGATGCTTTGTAAAAGGTTTAAAATTAGTGTAGTGGCTATTTAGTGGGTTAGTTTGGATGTTTGTGTTGGATTGTGTTAACTTTATAGCTAATTTTCGATGTTTGCACCAAATTGCAATTTCTAGCTTACTAGGTTTTTATAAAAATATTGTGATGAATTAATTGCGATATCTTGTTGATATTTTTGGCATATCCTAAGACTTTTAGGATGTGTGAGTGCGGATTTTTGAGTGGACAGGTTTTAGCTTTGCCGGGCGATCAAATCGACGTTTTAGTTAGTTTTTGCGATTTTCGCGTGTGTTCCGCGCACCTTGTGCACGTTGTACCTAGCTTGTGAACGTTAGTATTTTCGTTTGGGTTTTGCGTCGTTCTTGGTATGTAACCTTATGTTTGGTATTGATGTAAATTCCAGGTTCGGTCACGGAGACGTCAGACGCGGCACGAAAGGGGAAAGCGGTGATTGGACGTGACTAGCTAGGGATTCCGGTGAGTAGATGTAACATCTACGGAGGACTATCGTTGGATGGCGCAAGTCGCCCGATAGTTTTTGTATCTTTAAAAGATTCTTAGTAATGTTAGTAATTAGGGGTGTAATACTTGTATGATTATTTGCTACATCCATGCCTTATATTGACATACATATGCGAACCTACCCTATAGGACACCTGCACCATTGCCAGGGTTTTTATACGCAGCACGAGCACTATTCATGCTTACACACACACACCCTGGTAATTGCCATGCCACCACACTAAATAACCTATAATTTGAAACCTTTTTCTATAATTGATACTTAAACTATTGCCTTTAATTCCTTAAAATGAAATCGTAGGATTGCTATTCATGTGCATGTACCTCATCATATTATTTGTTCATGCCTAGTCTATTAATCACACATCACAACTTGATTATTGATACCATATGCATTCATTATCATTGACATATGCACTTATGATGATTTCTTGAGATTTATGATATTCTGGATTTCAGGGGAAAGCCGCAAAATTTCTAAACTTATTATATTTTTTTTAAATTATGTAAATTGCGGTTTTCTAGTGATGTAAGTGTCGTCCACCATGAGTTTGTTGTGGTTTTCGAGACCCGTTTCTAGGAGTTGGATGAACCGTCTCGGGTACATGGTGGGCCCGGTAAGGTACCCGGGGCAAGAAGCTCGTGTTGCTGACGATGAGCCTGGCAGGGGACGGATTACCTACTGGTGACTGTTTGGGACGGCAGATATCCAGAGGATACCGACCGTGGCCGCGAGATGATGAGATATTGATATTGAGATGGGTCAGCCAGATGGCTGAGGCCAGAGATACTATGACATGGATATATGAGATTTGTGATAGTTTTGAGGTGTCGTTGCTGGACACAGGTTCTTGTTGATTCTATTGGTATTGTGCTGGTATTTCAAAAGAGATTCCTAAGGGGAAAAACATGATTCTTATACTTACACATTCAGATCATGAGTTGATTCGCATTGCATTCATACCTGCTAGTTTATTCATATTGCATACATACCTGCTATTATGTCCCGCCTTACCTGTATTTTAGATGCTAGGATGCTTGTGTGCATGCTTTCGATAGCCTGTGTAGATGTCATTTATTACTCACTAGTTGGCAACTCACCCCCGTTGTGCCACAGCCTTTTGCAGGTCCGCTCCGTCAGAACAGTAGCGGCGGGCGCACTTGTTTCTTTTGACTCTTTTTCCCGGACTCGAGGTTTTGCTCTTAGGTGGGTTATATTATTATTTTTGTACCACCTTGTATATTCTTTGTATCTAGTGTACTCCATCTACTGTATCTACCAGTATTGTTGTATATTGACCTAGAGATGAGACTGTGAGATTTGTGGACTTTTTATACTGTATTTTGGGGTCGAGCTCACTTGAGTCGACATGCTGTTTTTCTCATGCTTCTTTATGATTATTTCGCATGTTGTTGTTTTATATTGCGTGGGATTTGTGACCTCCTTGTGGCGAAGAGCTAGCTCCCACTTGGGGATGCCTTATTTGTTGGATTCATATATATTCTTGTTGTACCCATTTTGGGGGCCAGTATTTACAAAGGAGACTCTGCCGAAATTTTCGGAAAAATTGATATTGTTTTTTTAAAAAGGCTTGATGTGACTCATTTGATAAACTCGCTTTCAATTGATTGGTTTTCCTTCATTCTTTTGCTTATTTGGTTTTGGTTTCTGGGCTTTGGCTTACTTATTTTACGGATGTCTTGAGACGTTTCGTAACTTAAGTGCTAGTCACGTTCTGTACCATACGGGTCGTGACAAAGTTGGTATCAGAGCGAGGTTTTACCTTTTTGAGTGTAGGATGACCCTTGGTAGATGGAGTAAGTGACTTAAGTAGGGTAACGTAGCGTGTGTATGTCCGCGGCATACTTGCGATACGGTACTCCGCCTAAGTGACTTTAGGATATACTTGCTTGAAAATTCCTTCTTCAATTCCGTGTATCCTATGATCCTATTGCACTGTTCTTATTATCCGTTTTCCTGTAACAGGCACTATGCCGCCGAAGGCTACGAGGGCACAGAGGGCTGCCGCCCGAGACGAGATTCGAGCTGGCTCGTCCGAGACTAGGACTGAGCAGGGTGGTATGCCTACGCCGCAGGGACAGACCGATCCACCTTCCCCAGGCCGTATGGATAGGCTCGAGACTGGTATGGAGGAGTTGCGACAAATGATGGGGAGCATGCAGGAGCTACGTCAGATGGTAGGATCCCTAGTTGCAGCCAGTCGTACACCGAGGCCGGATGACGTACCTACTACATCACAGACGACCATGATACCTGCTCCTACTACTACCACCGTGGCCATTCCGGTTTCGCTACAGGATTTCATGAGGCTGAGACCTCCAGTATTCACCAGCACTGAGGCAGCGGAGGACCCACAGACGTTCCTTGACAGTTTAGCCAGGATCTGCCGTTCGCTGAGATGTTCGGATGATCGATGGGTAGAGCTTGCGAGTTTCCGACTAGAGGGTCTCGCGCAGACATGGTGGGAGTCAGTCTTGAGAGGTCGAGCTGCAGGTCTACCGCCTATGACTTGGGCCGAGTTTACAGCGGTCTTTCTAGCTCGTTTCCTCCCAGAGAGCGTTCGTGACGCCAGAGCTCGTAGCTTCGAGGCCTTAGTCAAGACACCTGGGATGACGGTGTCTGAGTATGACATCCAGTTTACACAGTTATCCTGATATGCTCCGTATTTGGTGGATACCGAAGAGAAGATGGTGAAGAGGTTCGTACAGGGACTTGATGCCCAGCTATATCTTGCCATTGGCGCCCAGCACTACGACACTTATTCAGCGGCTATGGATACGGCATTACGGATGGAGGCACGCATATCACAGACTTCGGCCGTTTCTGGGCCGAAGAGGATTCGCACCGATGTACCGTCTCAGAGGCAGCGCGCCAGATTCTTTCCGAGAGATAGGCCTGGCAGAGGATTTGGACGGGGACAGTTATATGGTTCTTATCCCCAGGGACAGCAGCCGTCGCCAGGGTGTTTTGGGTGCGGGAGTCTGCACCATCTTGTCAGAGACTGTCCGGCGAGACGACAGGGAGCGGCGATCGTTCCGCATGTGACCCTACCACCATCACCACCCCCTCCTCAGAGAGCCCTACTTCCTACCACAGGCGATGCTCCACGCCAGTTAGGGGCACCCAGAGGCCGTGGACGCGACGATCCTGTTCAGAGAGGACGAAGAGGCTGAGGTCGAGGTTAGCCCGCTATCGGTGGAGGACAGGCCCGAGTTTTTGCTTTGACACCGCAGGATGCGCAGGCATCCAATGCCGTTGTGACAGGTACCTTGCCAGTTTGCTCTTTCGACGCACGGGTATTATTCGACCCAGGTTCCACACATTCGTACGTCTCTATACACTTTGCACCGATGTTGGGCCGTGAGTCGTCGTCGTTAGATCATCCGCTTGTTGTTGTTACTCCGGTAGACGAGTCGTTTGTCGCTCGTTTTGTATTTCGATTGTGTTCCGTTCGTATCGGGGAGAGGGATTCATCGGTTGATTTGATTCTCCTCGATATGTTGGACTTTGATGTGCTTCTGGGCATGGATTGGCTAGCCACTTGTTATGCTTCGGTGGACTGCCGTGAGAAGGCAGTCATATTTAGCTTTCCGGGAGAGCCAGTCCTTGTTATTCAGGGAGACCGCAGCGTCACCCTTCCCAGCTTGATTTCGTCTCTTCGTGCTGGTCAGCTCTTGCGGAAGGGATGTCAGGGATTCTTAGCGTATATTCGTGATACTCGAGCTGCAGAGGTTCCGTTGGACCGGGTCCCGGTTGTTTGTGAGTTCCCTGATGTTTTCCCTGATGAGCTACCTGGGCCACCACCTGAGCGCGACGTTGAGTTCTGCATCGATTTGATTCCCGGCTCGGGGCCTATTTCTATACCGCCTTATCGGATGGCCCCGGCAGAGCTTAGAGAGCTGAAGGATCAGTTGCAGGAATTTTTAGAGAAGGGGCTTATTCGACCTAGTGTTTCTCCGTAGGGTGCTCCGGTCCTGTTTGTCAAGAAGAAGGACGGAAGTTTGCGCTTATGTATCGACTACCGCCAGCTGAACAAAGTTACCCTTCGGAACATATATCCGTTGCCACGCATTGATGATTTGTTCGACCAGCTTCAGGGTGCGGGGTATTTTTCGAGGATCGACTTGCGATCAGGATACCATTAGCTGCGAGTTCGACAGGAGGATATACCGAGGACAGCTTTCCGCACGCGCTACGGCCACTACGAGTTTTTTATGATGTCGTTCGGACTCACCAACGCCCCAGCAGCATTCATGGATTTGATGAACCGTAAATTCAGGCCGTATCTTGACTTGTTCATCATCATGTTTATCGACGATATCTTGGTGTACTCCCGGAGCAGAGAGGAGCACGAGCAGCACTTGCGGATTACGTTACAGACTCTGAGGGAGCACCAGCTGTTCGCAAAGTTCTCCAAGTGTGCATTCTGGCTGGACAGCGTCTGATTCTTGGGTCACGTGGTTACGAGAGACGGTATATGTGTGGACCCGAAGAAGATTGAGGCTGTTCAGTAGTGGCCCCGACCTACATCGGTTACTGAGATCCGTAGTTTTCTAGGCCTGGCGGGCTACTACAGGCGTTTTGTTCAGGACTTCTCCCGTATAGCTGCACCTTTGACCGGTTTGACCCGGAAGGGAGTTCCTTTCGTTTGGACAGAGGAGTGCGAGCGCAGTTTTCAGCAGCTACGGACTTGTTTGACTACGGCACCGGTATTATATTTGCCTTCGGGATCAGGCGGATTTGTGGTCTACTGTGATGCTTCGCGAGTGGGGTTAGGATGCGTATTGATACAGCATGGCCGGGTGATCGCTTATGCTTCTCGGCAGTTGAAGAAGCATGAACAGAACTACCCTACTCACGATTTGGAGATGGCTGCAGTGGTCTTTGCACTGAAGATTTGGCGACATTACCTATATGGCGAGTCGTGCCAAATATTCACAGACCACAAGAGCTTAAAATACATATTTCAGCAGCGAGACCTGAACCTCAGACAGCATCGTTGGATGGAGTTGGTGAAAGACTACGACTGCGAGATCTTATATCACCCAGGCAAGGCGAATGTTGTGGCAGATGCTTTGAGCAGGAGGCCCGGGGGTAGTCTATCCTATTTACGCGCAGTGCAGTGGCAGTCGTCAGCAGATTGGCAGATGTTATGCGACAGCCGAGTTGAGTTCGAGTTCACTCAGACAGGGGGACAGCTCGCGCATGTTCGTGCACGCCCACAGTTGCTTGACCGTATATATGAGGCACAGCGCAGTGACGACCGTTGCTCAGAGATCATGGCACAGATGGGACAGGGCAGATTTTTCGAGTTCGTGATTGATTATCAGGGGATTTTACGCTATGGATCTAGACTGTGCGTACTAGATGCTGATAGATTGCGGCGCGACGTTCTTGAGGAGGCACACCGATCAGTGTATAGTGTCCACCCCGGTTCCACCAAGATGTACCATGATATGAGAGAGACCTACTGGTGGGACGGGATGAAGAGGGACATTGCGGAGTTTGTATCGAGATGCCTGACTTGTCAGCAAGTCAAAGCCGAGCACCAGAAGCCCGCAGGAGAGCTACAGCCATTACCCATTCCGGAGTGGAAATGGGAGCAGATTTCGATGGATTTCGTTGTGGGTCTACCCAGGACCAGTCGAGGGTACGACTCCATCTGGGTGATCGTAGATCGATTGAAGAGAGCGGCTCACTTCCTGCCAGTGAAGACGACTTTCAGCTTCGCTCAGTATGCCCAGCTTTACATCGACGAGATCGTGCGGTTGCATGGCGTACCGACTTGTATCGTGTCAGATCGAGGCACCCAGTTCACCAGCCGACTTTGGCAGAGACTTTAGGAGGCTTTGGGCACTCGTTTGAGCTTCAGAACAGCGTTTCATCCGCAGACCGACGGACAGTCAGAGCGGACCATTCAGACTCTCGAGGATATGCTCAGAGCGTGCGTTTTAGACTTCGGCGGTAGCTGGGATCGTCATTTACCTCTAGTGGAATTCTCCTACAACAACAGCTTCCAGGATACTATTCAGATGGCACCTTTCGAGGCATTGTATGGGAGGAGATGCAGATCGCCCGTCTGTTGGACAGAGCTCAGCGAGAGCAGTATTTTAGGGCCGCAGCTTGTTGAGGAGACGACAGCGAAGATACAGTTGATCCGAGACCGGATGAGAGCGGCTCAGAGCAGGCAGAAATCATATGCGGACAGGCGCCGTCGCAGATTAGAGTTCGCAGTTGGCGACCATGTTTTTCTGAGAGTCTCTCCGATGAAGGGCGTGATGCGTTTTGGGCGAAAGGGGAAGCTTACCCCTAGATTCGTAGGTCCTTTCGAGATCCTCGAGTGTGTCGGCGCTGTTGCATATCGTTTGGCCCTTCCACCCAGCTTTCCCGATGTTCACCCCGTCTTCCATGTTTCGATGCTCCGCAAGTACCTTCACGACCCTTCGTATGCGATTCAGCACCCGACAGTCCAGCTTGAGCACGACCTTTCTTTTGCAGAGCAGCCGGTGGCCATCCTGGATCGGCAGGTGAAGAAGTTGAGATCAAAGATTATACCAACCGTCAAGGTCCTTTGGCGTAGCCCGAGCAGCGAGGAGGTTACCTGGGAGACCGAGGGCGAGATGAGGAAGAAATATCCCCATCTCTTTGAAGGTACGCGTAGTTATATTTTTAAATTTGGGGACCGAATTTCTTTAAGGGGGGAAGATTGTAGCGCCTTGAAAAGTCGTTTTGGTGTTTTCCCGAAAATCGGTGAAAATTTGGTATTTTTCCGTAAATCGACTTTTTTGTTATTTTGCAGTTTAGGACTAATTATACCTAATTTGGATAGGTAATTGCTAGTTTTTAGTAGCAAATGAGTTACTTATGAAATTCTGGTCGTTTAAAAATTTTCCCTAATTTTTCAATTTTTAATATTATTTTAAGTTGGTAAGAAAATACATTAAATTAGCGATAAATACAAATTTAAATGGTCTAAATTTAAGCTTTAAAATCATATTAATTAAAAATCTAGTTGTAACACAAATTTTTAGTATTTTATTTTAAGTTTTAACTAATTTTTGTTATAGAAAACGAAATTTATTGAATTTAAGCTTAAACTTGCAATTTTGGACTTGTAGGGGGTCTTTTTGCATAAAATTTCTTTTGTAAAACCCCATTCACCCTTCCCTCACCCCTAGGCCGGCCCACTTCAGCAACAAGGAATAAAATTCCTTGCCTCTTTTGAGTTTTAGTCATGTGTGGAAATGAGGTTTGTTTTTAAAAGGATTTTGATTTTTTTAATTAGGTATGGGTCTTTAGTGATGGGTATGGTTTGACCTTGACTTTTCCCACACCCCACACCATCCCCCTCTCCCTTGTTCTGGCCGAGAGTGCTGCAGCCCCCCCCATCATTTTTCTCTTCATCTTCTTCAAAATTTCATCAAGTTTGCTCCAAAAAATTCCAATTTAAAGCTCACAAATTAACCCCCATCCTTCATTCCTTTCTCCTTGGCCCTTCTTGCTTGGATCATGGTGCTATGAAGCCATCTTTGGAGGCATCTTGTTCTTGCTAGATCCATAGATCTTGAGGTATAATTTCCACCAAGTTAAGTTCTTATGGTTAGAATTCTTTAATTGAGTTGTGTTGGTGTTAATATTAGTGCTAATTTCATTCTAGATTTTTTTTAAAGTTAATGGTTTGAGTTAACTAGGGTTTTAGAAACCATTATTTAGTTAATTAAATATATTTAGCTATCTAGTTGTTTACTAAACCAATCTATAAGGTTACTTTGCTTAAGTGGTTTCATATTATGCTAATCTAAGTTAATCTTGTGTGAAATTTTTATTGTAATTGCTAATTACAAAAATCAAGAAAAGGGTTTGTGTATGGAAATAGATTGAAGCATGATTGTTGTGTTGGAATTATGGTTTGATGCTTTGTAAAAGGTTTAAAATTAGTGTAGTGGCTATCTAGTGGGTTAGTTTGGATGTTTGTGTTGGATTGTGTTAACTTTATCGCTAATTTTCGATGTTTGCACCAAATTGCAATTTCTAGCTTACTAGATTTTTATAAAAATATTGTGATGAATTAATTGCGATATCTTGTTGATATTTTTGTCATATCCTATGACTTTTAGGATGTGTGAGTGCGGATTTTTAAGTGGACAGGTTTTAGCTTTGCCGGGCGACCAAATCGACGTTTTATTTAGTTTTTGCGATTTTCGCGTGTGTTCCGCGCACCGTGTGCACGTTGTACCTAGCTTGTGAACGTTAGTATTTTTGTTTGAGTTTTGCGTCGTTCTTGGTATGTAACCTTATGTTTGGTATTGATGTAAATTCCAGGTTCGGTCGCGGAGACGTCAGACGCGGCACGAAAGGGAAAAGCGGTGATTGGACGTGACTAGCTAGGGATTCCGGTGAGTAGATGTAACATCTACGGGGGACTATCGTTGGATGGCGCAAGTCGCCCGATAGTTTTTGTAGCTTTAAAAGATTTTTAGTAATGTTAGTAATTAGGGGTGTAATACTTGTATGATTATTTGCTACATCCATGCCTTATATTGACATACATATGCGAACCCACCCTATAGGACACCTGCACCATTGCCAGGGTTTTTATACGCAGCACGAGCACTATTCATGCTTACACACACACCCTGGTAATTGCAATGCCACCATACTAGATAACCTATAATTTGAAACCTTTTTCTATAATTGATACTCAAATTTGTGCTATTGCCTTTAATTCCTTAAAATGAAATTGTAAGATTGCTATTCATGTGCATGTACCTCATTATATTATTTGTTCATTCCTAGTCTATTAATCACACATCGCAACTTGATTATTGATACCATATGTATTCATTATCATTGACTTATGTACTTTTGAGGATTTCTTGAGATTTATGATATTCTGGATTTCGGGGGAATGCCGCAAAATTTCTAAACTTATTATATTTTTTTTAAATTATGTAAATTGCGGTTTTCTAGTGATGTAAGTGTCGTCCACCATGAGTTTGCTGTGGTTTTCGAGACCCGTTTCGAGGAGTTGGATGAACCGTCTCGGGTACATGGTGGGCCCGGTAAGGTACCCCAGGCCAAGAAGCTCATGTTGCTGACGATGAGCCTGGCAGGGGACGGATTACCTACCGGTGACTGTTTGGGACGGCGGATATCCAGAGGATACCGACCGTGGCCGCGAGATGATGAGATATTGATATTGAGATGGGTCAGCCGGATGGCTGAGGCCAGAGATACTATGACATGGATATATGAGATTTGTGATAGTTTTGAGGTATCGTTGCTGGACACAGGTTCTTGTTGATTCTATTGGTATTGCGCTGGTATTTCAAAAGAGATTCCTAAGGGGAAAACATGATTCTTATACTTACACATTCAGATCATGAGTTGATTCGCATTGCATTCATACCTGCTAGTTTATTCATATTGCATACATACCTGCTATTATGTCCTGCCTTACCTGTATTTTAGATGCTAGGATGCTTGTGTGCATGCTTTCGATAGCCTGTGTAGATGTTATTTATTACTCAAGAGTTGGCAACTCACCCCCGTTGTGCCACAGCCATTTGCAGGTCCGCTCCGTCAGTACAGTAGCGGCGGGCGCACTTGTTTCTTTTGCCTCTTTTGCTTGGACTCGAGGTTTTGCTCTTAGGTGGGTTATATTATTATTTTTGTACCATCTTGTATATTCTTTGTATCTAGTGTACTCCATCTACTGTATCTACCAGTATTGTTGTATATTGACCTAGAGATGAGACTGTGAAATTTGTGGACTTTTTATGCTGTATTTTGGGGTCGAGCTCACTTGAGTTGACATGCTGTTTTTCTCATGCTTCTTTATGATTATTTCGCATGTTGTTGTTTTATATTGCGTGGGATTTGTGACCGCCTTGTGGCGAAGAGCTAGCTCCCGTTTGGGGATGCCTTATTTGTTGGATTCATATATATTCTTGTTGTACCCATTTTGGGGGCCAGTATTTACAAAGGAGACTCTGCCGAAATTTTCGGAAAAATTGATATTGTTTTTTAAAAAGGCTTGATGTGACTCATTTGATAAACTCGCTTTCAATTGATTGGTTTTCCTTCATTCTTTTGCTTATTTGGTTTTGGTTTCTGGTCTTTGGCTTACTTATTTTACAGATGTCTTGAGACGTTTCGTAACTTAAGTGCCAGTCACGTTCCGTACCCTGCGGGTCGTGACATGTAGTTTGGTACAGAATATGCTAGTGTATACGGGAGGAGTCCAACTTACACCGTGGGCTATGGTAATCCATAGTACAAGGCTCCGTCGATAAAACCATGGAACAATGGCAATGGATGTATAGTTACGTCTTTTAATGACAATTTTGTGCCACTTTTAACACATTCCGTGCCAGTCTACCCGTTAAAAACCCCGTAATGTATTATGTATTGATGTATATTGTTTTGTTTAATAGATGTACGACTTACCGAAACAATGATATCAGTAGTTCATGTAAATGGAAAGGATATAGATGGATAGTCATGTAGACCAGTCAAATGTATATCCATGGTTCGGTCAAATCATATTCATGTTGATATAGATTGACTTCTGGTATAATCGGATTCATGATGAATTGGATTTATACTTGAATCGTATTCAAGGATAGATTGATTGATTGATTTCAGATTAGACTAAGACCCTATCTGAGTTAGACACTTTAAAACGAATTGAAGTCCTGAATTAGTTTTGGAGTTATCGGTAACTGCTGCATATGGACGACAGGATTTGTATTTTTTTCCAAGACAATTACTGTATTGATAACACCGTTTTTAGTTTGTCTACCTTATATAGGCAAGCACCCATATTCTCCGGCTCCTTGAGGCTCAAGATAACTGGTCCCGCTTAAATCTATATTTACTAGGGTCCTTATTGTAAATTAATATAACTTGAGAGGGTTTTATGAAAAATAGTTTTGATATATTTTCAAAATAAACCTTAAGTATTTATTTATCGTCTTTAGGATTTTTATAGTTGTAATTTTTATAAAATGAAATATTCTAGTGGATATAAACCTAACTTTGAACAGTATATGGTATTTTTATGTAATTTGACTTGTATTGATAGTGATGGTATTTTCATGATCTTTTGTGATTATTTTCCTTTGATTAGAAAACATGGAATATATATTATATTTAAAATAGATATTTTGATAATATATATATATATATATAATTATACAAAATAGAATTTATTTATTAAATAGAAATCACGTTTTCTTAAAAATTGTAATAAGAATTCCATCGAGATCGAATGTTCCGTAAGGAGGTCTGCATCTCGTTCTACTAGTCCCGAGAAGGTGCGATAACTCGCACCATCCCGATTGGGTTCCCCAAAATGGGTTGTAGAGGCTTATTTGCAAGGAATTAATTAAAACAATTTAAAGAATACGGTTTTGATAGTTTAAGGTATTTTAATGTAATTGTATTTTGTCCCACAAAAGTTGTTACAAAGCCATCGTGCTATGTCAAGATGAGTGTTTTGATGAGGTAGGTCATTACCTCGTGAGTTTTCTAAAGGTAATATGATCAAAATGATAAAATAATGTCGTATGTAAACTTGATGGTATTTTGCCGAAAAAATGAAATAGAATTTTCTTAACATTAAATTTTTAATTGAAATTGGTCAAACTGTTGTTTTATGGTTGCTAAACAATATATGAATAGATGGTTAATTTGTTGTTTAAGAAAAGTTGAATTTTTAAAGAAAAGAGAATCGGAAGTCGGAATAACTCCGCTTCGGACGAGTTTTGAAAAGAGATTGTTTTAGATTAGAAATGGAGAAGAGGAGAGAGGACTTACTGATTGATTATAGAAGGGGGAGGTAGAGGAATATTTCTAAGGTGTCGTGAAGTCGCGTCGTCGCCGGATTTGTCCCGAATTGTCGCCGGAATTTTGGCCTTGGCCGACTCCACTTGTACAACTTTTGGACTTAGAAATTTTTTGAGAGTTTTGATACTAGATTTCAGAATAGAGAGTAGTATGGTGTAGGGTAGTATTTATAGGATAGAATTAGGGTTTAAGGTATGAATAGAGAATTAAAAATGCATTAAAATTTGGTTTTAAGGCTCTTTTTAATTCTTTGTTAATGTGCAGGAAAATAAAACAGTACTGGGGTTAAAGGGGGAGGCTAAGAGACTAGGGTTTAAATTTTGGGGGTATTTGGGACGGTTAGGACCGGCAGCGCCGGCCCCAAGAGTGATCTCGCTGGCCATCCAAAGGAATTGGGTGGTGGGATCTGTGCCACGTGTAAGGGTCTGTTTGAATAGTATTTTCCACATGTTTGTTTTCAGTGTGTCTTTTTATTTTACATGTAGTGCACGTGCAAACCTTTGGGCTTCTAACAGTTTAAAAGAAAAATCAATAAAAATATTATGTGGCTGTGGAGATTCGAACACAGGGGCTATGCCACAGCAGAGTATGTCTTTACCAATGAGTTACAAGTTCTTTCTTGCTACTCAAAAGCAATTTAAATTTATAACTTGTGCTCAGGCTAAGGTATTATTTTTTGTACTTTACAAAAAAAATTTAAACAGAAGTTTTAGGGTTGTTACAGACTCTGAAGATGAGACGAACGTGGTGTTCTCCATTCGCCCATCAACACAAACTATGGCCGAAACAGATCAGAGTCTACATATTATGATGACTCCACCTCGACACTATATGGAACTTGACGCGCTCAATACATATAGCGTGTAAGAACTGAAAACTTTTTACGTGCCTGCAAGACGAATAGGTGAAAAGGCGATCCTCTTCTACAAATCTATGGAGACTAAGAAAGAGAAAGAAGTCTAGCATGGTGCCAACCCCACTCTTGACAGGTTCCAGCCCATCCGTATGCTAAGATACTATGCGGAGGGAAACTGTTAAAGCGCAAAGGCATACCTTTCGAACAAGCGTTTCGGTAAGCCCAATTCTATAAAAAGATTTGGGATATTCTTGGGACTCAGCGAAAGAAGCCCAACGGGAAGATGGAAACAACTGGGCTGGGATATCTTCGGTCAAAGAAACGGGAGAAAATCTAGAGCTGCCACGTCATAAACAGTTCGAGTAAAGAAGAAAACGCTTTTCCAATAAGCCATGCGTCAAATTGGAGCGAGATCCCACTTTAAGAACGTTAAGTCCGTCGCTTGAAGAGCAAATTAACAAGCTAATAAAAGAAGCTTGTCAGGCGAGCCGAGACAACCACAGCCATGAAATGGCCATATACAAAAAGGCCAAGACGCAGCGTCTCAGTTGGCAAACAGTGGGAGAAATAGACCGTGATGCCCTCCATCTACAACCCACCGTGTACTCTCGTGGAAAAGAAAAATCCTGATGTGGAGGTAAAAATAAGGCGAAGAACGTGAAAAATGTTCAAAGACAACAAAGCAAGGCCATGGTGCTTTCAAAACAAGGAAAGTTCGCTCTTAAGCCGTCCCTCATAAAGAAGTTGGGTCGGAAATACCCATTTCCTCAAGACAAGACAGGAAAGATCTTCAGCCTTGTCATGAAGCACCAAATATTGTTTCTTCCGAAATCTCGGCACCCTGAACAGATAAATAAAGTCCACCATTCGGACTATTGCTCCTATCACAGAGCAATAGGTCATCCCTTTGAGGACTGCTTCACATTCAAAAATTGGGTCGAAGACCAATATCAACAAGGCGAGTTTATATTATCCGACAGCTGGAGGATAAAACTGCCACAAAAGCATGAGCCAAAGAAGACCTATACCGTCAGGATAGGACCAGCTCAACCGCAAAAATGGAAGCAGACTCGTCCCTGTCATATGGTAACTCTCTCAAAAGAGGGATAGGATGAGGACGTGACTGACCTCTTCGGATGCTTCTCAAATGAAGAAGATTATGAGGAGATCTCAGAATTTCCACCGGTACCAAAAGAGCTGGAGGACGGGATACATACCACGAAGAACAACCTAAGGAAAATCGACTTAGGGATGGAAAATGATCCAAAGCCGACGCTTTTCAGTAAGCTGCTATCTGAAAAATAAGTGGCCACACTGAAAGATGTGCTTATGCATTACAAATATTGCTTTGCTTGGAACTACTCCGAAATACCAGGTTTAGATCTAGAAGTAGTAGTACACAAACTGGCTATATTGCCAAACAGAAAGCCAATCAAACAGGCGCCGAGAAGGTTGCGGCTCGAACTTGAGATGAGTATCAACGCCGAAGTTTAGAAATTAATTGACTCCGGCTTCATCCAAGAAGTTAAATATCCTGATTGGATCGCTAACATCGTTCCAGTGATGAAGAAAAATAGGACGGTTCGTATTTGCGTGTATTTTCGGGACCTCAACAAAGCATGTCCGAAAGATGACTTCCCAGTACCCGTTATCGAGCAGATGATCTATAACACATCCACCCAAGAGGTCTTCTCCTTCATGGATGGATTTTCAAGATACAACCAAATAAAAATGGATCATGAGGATGAGAAGTATACCGCCTTCCGGACACTATTAGGCGTATTCTGCTACAAGGTAACGTCTTTCGGTTTGAAAAATGCCAGAGCTACATACCAAAGAGCCATGACGAAGATATTCGATGAACTCATACATGAGATTGCTGAATATTATATCGACAACCTCATGGTCGAACGCAAATCTCATGAGGAACACTGGGAACATCTAAAGATCGTTTTCGAGTATCTTCGGAAGTATAATATGAAGATGAACCCTCTAAAGTGCTTGTTTGGACTATCCTCAGGCAAATTCCTAGGTTTCATCATCCGTCACCGTGGCATCGAAATTGATCCCTCAAAAATCAAGGCGACCATGGAAATTCCATCTCCACGAACCCTCAAACAGCTGTGATATCTCCAAGGAAAGCTCATGTATATCCGGCGGTTCATAGCAAACCTCTCTGGAAAATGTCGCCCCTATAGCCATCTAATAAAGAAAGGGAACCCGTTCATCTGGGATCAGAAATGCAAAAATGCATTGGACGAAATCAAACAATAACTGAAAAATCCGCCAGTATTGGCATCTCCGGTTGACGGAAAGCCCCTTATCCTATATTCAATGGCCTTTGAAGGTTCTTTAGGCATACTATGGACACAAGAGAATGACCAAGGAAAGGAAAGAGCTTTGTACTATTTAAGCTGAGTTCTAATGGGGGTAGAAAGCAACTACTCCCCCATCTAAAGGCACTATCTGGCGCTGATCTTCACAATTACAAAGCTCAAACAGTACGCCTTGACGCATGAGGTCCATCTCATATCAAAAGTAGATTCTCTTAAATATCTATTGTCAAATGCCATACTGATGGGAAGGCTCGCCAAATGGGCCCTACCGTTGATTGAATTCTTGATAACATATTGACCCCTCAAAGCGGTGAAAGGACAAGCCACAGCCAACTTCCTTATGGAACATCCGATACCGGCCGATTCTCCCATAAATCGCTAATTGCCGGATGAACATGCGTTCGACGCAGTCGAAGAAGAGAAAGAATAAAATGAGCCCCAATGGAAGCTCTACTTCGATGGAGCATCTTCTATGAAGCGGCGATAGAGAAACACTCCCATAATCAAAGCCGGGATGGGTCTTATCTTCGTGACCCCGTAAGGAGGAATATTGTGTTACGCCCACTCCTTGATGGAACCCAGGACCAATAATGAAGCGGAATATGAAGCTTTGATAGCCGGTCTTGCGATCGCTATCGTTATGGGAATCAAAGACCTCCTCATATATGGAGATTCTCAGCTGATTGTTAGTCAAGTAAATGGTGACTGCAAGACATGCAAGCCAGAACTAATAATGTATGGCAAAAGAGTACAGCAGCTGCAGACCCAAATCCCTTCCGATACCATAGAAAGCGTACCGCGGGCGGAAAACAGTAAAGCGGATGCGTTGGCCAAGTTGGCAAAATAATTGGCCGACGAAGACCTCGATGACGTAAGGATCATTGTTCAAAGCCGCAAGATTTCGGCGCCTGCAGATACCTTCAGATGATCTGATAGAACTATCCGAGAAAAAAGAAACGACCGAAAGTGAAGTTCTCTAAATAGAGAACGAAGAAAAGGTCAAGGACTGGAGAGAAGTATTCATAGTGTACTTTAAGTCCCAAAGCACTCCTGAAGATGCGTCATATAGACATTAACTCATGAAACGAGCTCCGTCATTTGCCTTCGTCAATGATACTTTATACAAGAGATCCTTCGACTTTATATGATTAAGATGCCTAGGGCCAAAAGAAGTAAAGAAAGTCATCCAAGAAGTACATGACGGACTTTGTGGCTCTCATCAAGCAGGGCCAAAAATGAAACTGAAGATAAAAAGGATGGGCTATTACTGGCCCACGATGATTTAGGATTGCTTCGAATATGCAAAGCAGTGTCACTCATGCCAAATATATGGGGACTTCATTCATCAACATCCAAACCTGCTTCATCCGACAGTGGCCAGCTGGCCGTTCGAGATGTGGGGAACCGATATAATCGGCCCTATCGAACCAGCAACATCTCGGGGACATCGGTTTATACTGGCAACAACCGACTACTTCTCTAACTGGGCAGAAGCAGTACCGCTAAGGAAGGTGAAGATGGAGAATATCCTCCACTTCTTCAAAACCCATGTCATCTACCGGTTCGGAACTCCGCGACGGATAATCTCGGACAATGGACCTACCTATAGAAGCCACAAAATAAGTCGCTTCACACAGTAATGCAAGATAGACTGGAGATACTCCTCAATCCATAATCCTTAGGCCAATGGTCTAGCTGAAGTATTCAACAAGTTTTTGACCAAGATTATAAAAAAGACGGTGTCCAAAAACAAAAAGGACTGGCACGAGAGGTTGCATAAAGCTCTTTGGGCGTACCGAACAATATTCAAGACGACCACAAATACAACACCATACGCATTGGTATTTGGCGTTGAAGCAGTACTCCCATTGGAGATAGAGCTCCCCTCACTAAAAGTAGCAGTTCAATACGAGCTAACGGATGAAGAAAATGCTCATCTTAGGCTCGAGAAACTCGATGCCCTCGACGAAACCCGTCTTATGTCATAACAAAACCTTGAGGATTATATGACAAGGATGGCACGGTGAACTCATGCTGGTCATCAAAAGACCAATGATTCCCAATCGTGCAAAGCGGAGAAAGTTTGAGCCAAACTATGAAGGCCCGTACATCATGAATTAAGTTCTACCAAGATGGAGCTTATCTGCTCATGGATATGCATGACGAAAGACCATTCCGACCGATAAATGGTCGATTCCTCACAAATTATTACACCTGAAGAGTCACGACTTAGGTCAATGATAGATGACGACGCTTATGTCCACTCGCTATCTTTCCAAGTCAAAACTCTGAAAGTGATACCAAATGATGTTCGTCCCAAATATAGGAATGTTGGACCGAAATGTCCTTAAACTAATATTCATCCCAAACATGAGAGTATTGGACTGAGATGTCCTTAAACTAATACTCATCCCAAATATGGGAATGTTGGACCGAAACGTTCCTAAACTAACAATGGACAACTACGTCCTTAAACTGGTATCAGACCGAAACGTGCCTAAACTAATATTGGACCAAAATGTCCTTATATTAAAATTCGTCCCAAATACGGGAATGATGGACCGAAACATCCCTAAACTAACAATGGACCACTACGTCTTTAAACTGGTATCAGACCGAAACGTCCCTACACTAACAATGGACAACTGACCACTACGTCCTTAAACTGGTATTGGACCGAGATGTCCCTAAACTAATAATTGACCGTAATATCCTTAAACTAACATATTTCCCTACGATGGGTCTCCATATCGAGCGCCGTATACAATCTATGAGCATAAAACAATTCACATCCTTCCCAGGTCCCATATGATGCGGTCCTTCGAAGAATGTCATGATCGACAACTGTTGGTGTGTTACCTTACGGGCCGCCTAAAAAAAGGTATGTGCACAAGCGGAATAGGAATGAATGAAAAATCCGAAAGGGCGATGTGAGTAAAAACAGCAGGGCTACCGGCGAGTTTGTGAAAACCCGAGAGGGCACAAACTCGTTAAAAAAAGAAAAATATGCACTTGCAAAGTCCTCACGACTTTGTAAAGAGAAAACACCTACGTGAGACCCTTTCGACTCACAAAGGAGCAACACACTTAGAAATCCATATGATTCCTAAGGAGAAAATGCACTTGAGAGATTCTCACGACTCGTAAAGAGAATATACCCTCTATAAGAGCCTCACGGCTTATAGAATTCAAAAGCCTTAAATTACAGGGATCTGAACTTGTTCTTAAGCCATTATAACCTCATAAATTTATTGTTAGTTGTATGTATGCCCTAGATGCCATTATTGTACATGATTGTATATTATAGTGGATGCTTGGACATATATAGAGAGGACTTTCTTGCTCGACATGATGGTATGCTATATGGTTGCTCTTTATCTTAACATGTAGACTTGTATTGTGATACCGTTTTTCTCTCACATGTTGATAAAGCCCTTAGGATGTATACTTGACTATCAGGATTATGATGCAGTTCATACTAGTGGGGCCAGGGTAGTCCATAAGTTTATCCTTTAATTGTTCCTAGTCGAGCGAGTATCGAGACGGGGCATCGATATTCCGGAGTAGACTAGCGTATACGCTTCTTGACCTATTTGATGGGCGATGGATGATCACATATCCATTGTTGTTTGACATCAAAGATGGTATACGGGTGCTCGGTGGAGACTGGGTACACTGAATAGGACTCGCCGAGAACTCCTAGATGGTATTATACCTGACGTCAGATAGAAGTTCTCAGGTGACACTGGTACAAGTTAGTCTGTAGACCCGAGATCGTCATAGAGTCTTGTATGATTCCCACCGTGCTTTGATTTCCACCGTACCATGTTCAAGAGAGCGTGCAAAACGGTGGTTTTTGGGTACAGTCCCGAGTCATATGGAGGCAATGAGCGATCAGAGAGGATTCGTCTCTCCCGGTATTTGGTGTTGATGTTGCGCTGTGCTCAATTGGCTATAACAGGAAGTCCCTGGTCAGGGCTGATACAGAGATTTACTAGTAAGTGTTATCAGTAGTTTCTCGACCTGTTATGAGCCTCATATCGGCATGACTTATCAAGTTACTGGGGTCTGGCGTTTACCACCCCTAGACTAGATATGCGACATATCATACGAAGAGACCGGACTGTACGGTATTGTTACTTATTGAATTCACGGGAGTATGGACAAGCTTGCTTGTTGATCTTCTGATCGCTCAATACCAGGGTAGCCGTTACGTCCAGTTAGTACCACTGACGGCTTGTGGGTGACTGATATCATCATCATGTTAGTTATATGTATGCCCTAGAGGCCATTACTATACATAGGATGTATATTGTAGTGGATGCTGGGACATATATAGGGAGGACTTTCTCACTCGATATGATAGTATGCTATCTGGTTACTCTTTACCTTAACGTGTACACTGATTGTCTCTCTGTTACATGTTGGTAAAGTCCTTAGGATCTGTACTTGACTACCTGGACTATGATGCGGATCATACTAGTGGGGACATGGTAGTCCATAAGTACATCCTTCAAAGTCCCTAGTCGTGGGTGTATCGAGACGGGGCATCGATATACCAGAGTAGACTAGCGTGTACCTTCTCGACCCATACAGATGGGCGATGGATGATCCCATATCCATCGGTGTTTGACATCAGAGATGATATACGGGTGCTCAGTGGAGACTGGGTACACTGGACGGACTCGCCGAGAACTCCCAGATGGTATTATACCTCACGTCAGATGGCAGTTCTCTGGTGACACTGGTACAGAGTAGTCTGTTGACCCGAGATCGTCATAGAGTCTTGTGTGGTTCCCACTGTGCTTTGATTTCCATCTTACCATGTCCAAGAGGGCGTGCAAAACGGTGGTTTTTGGGTACAGTCCCGAGTTACATGGAGGCAATGAGCGATAGGAGGGGATTCGTCTCTCCCGGTATAGGGGGTTGATGTTGCGCTGTGTTCGATTGGCTATAATAGGAAATCCCTGGCCAGGGTTGCTGAGATTTACTGGTAAGTGTTACCAGTAGTTTCTCGAATTGTTATAGAACTCATATCGACACGACTTATCGAGCTATTGGGGTCTGACGTTTACCACCCCTAGGCGAGATATGCGACATATCAGATGGACAGACCGGACTGTACGGTAGTGTTACTGGTTGGATTCACAGGAGTGTGAGCGGGCTTGCTCGTCGATCTTCTGATCGCTCAATACCCGGGTGGCCGTTACGTTTGGCAGACCGCTTGCAGCTTGTGGGTGTTTGATATGATCATCATCTGCTGCCGGCGTATTGACGAGTCTTTAGAGTCCTACACAGAGGTTTCCTGGCTCAAGCGAAACGAAATAGGAGCGCATATGAGATATGTGCGGGACTGAGAATAATGCGTGTATGTGATACCGTATTCTATTCTCGCGATAAATATATCGAATGGTTGTATACGATATAACCTAGTTATCGATTCAAGCGTTGATTCGATAAGCCGATATATTGTATACTAGTCGGTTGTGTGCGACATGACCGGATCATTGAATCAAGTGTTGATTTAATGATTTAATGCATAATTATATATTTGATATATTACTTTGCACTAACTAGTATTGGTTCACTTTAAACGGATTTTCTCACTTGGTTTGTGCACATTGTATATGTGATATACTTTTGTACACTTGATTGTATCATGTTTGATGATACATGTTTAACTATAGTTAAGTGTAATGAATTAAGCCATGGTTGAACTAATGATTAGGGTTTTCTTTTCTTATTTATTTATTTATTTATTTATTTTGAATAGATGAGAAAAGAATGGTTGCTAATTTTGGAGTTTAGTTGAAGCTTCATGAAGCTTTGACTTTGTAGCCATTCTTGTCTTCATCTTTAACCCTAACCATTAATCTAACCTTAGTTAATTCTCTACACCTAACTATGGTTAATTTTATGATAAGAATGGATTATTCTTTTCATTTTTATTGAACTTATCATATCATTTTCTTCTTCTTCTTCCTTGAACTCAAGAAGAAAACCTTGAGGTCATCAATGGTGATTGATGATAAAGAGTGAGAAATCCAATTCTAAAGTCTACCCACTTCCTATTTCTTCATCCTCTACCTCTTGCCAAGTAGTAGAGTGTGTTTTCTTCACAAGTTTCTTGACTTGGTGAAGCTGGAGCTTGATTTAGCGATGCCTCGATGTAGATCATCTTCGGCATGGACATCGACGACCTAGCTTGCCCATTCTCCGACGAAGCCGACGCTAGAGCCCGGGAACTTATTTGGACAGCGAGGAGACTTCATTGCGGAGCTATGGAGGTGGAGAACCGGATCTACAAAGGTTGTATTTCCGTATCTCTTAGTTAAGTGTTAACTAGTTAGCTTTTTCGCCTAGTTTTCTAGCAAACGATCCGTAGTCGGGTCTCTCGGCACCTAGATTTTTTGAAAATGGCATGTTCGATGCCTTGTGAGACCTCACTAGAGTGCCTAGGAACCCTACAGTGGTATCAGAGCCTAGCTAGAGCCTTAGGCGAAGTCTAGACGGAATTTGAACTCCGATCGAATCAAAACCAAAACCCTAAAATTGCTCTTTGTACTTTTTCTAAAATCGTGGATTTTTCCAAATTAAAAATATGCAGAAAACTCAGCAGAGAATTCTAAGAATTACGGCGGAATTTTTTTTTCATGAACAGTGTTTTTGGCGGCGGAACCGCGGCATAAGCCTAGCTTATGCGGCGGTTCCGCGGTGGATGTATGACGTCAGCCCAAACATGTTACACAGTAATTCATTGTTTCTGGTTCTGAGTTCTCTGGGTATTTTTAAAATTTATTCAAGAGTTGAATTTTCTGGAGTTGTTTTGGGGATTCGGTGTTTCGATCGGAGTATCAAATTTTGTCTGTGTGGCTTTCCGGATAAATTTTAGAATATGTTAAAAAGTTCGACCGGATATAAATACCCACTTTTTCCCCTGCCGGGAAATTTCCAAGTGTTGGATTTTTCCGTAGTTTAACGACGTTCTAAGTAGTGCAAGTAACGCGATGGTCTCTCTAGAAGACAACAAACCTTAACTCGATTATGTGACCGTCTTGAACTGCCCTTTGAACCTTCGGGTTTGGGGCAGTACGGCGTGCCACATGTGAGGTGTTGGCTTGACCCTTCTACGGCTGGACCGTTGGTACTGAGGCACGAACGGAATGTTGTTAGACTTATTTCATGTGTTGAGCTGTATCGGGAAAAATTGGGTGTTCGATTGTTCGATCGGAAAGTTTGACATTTTCTATTTATTCGGAATGTGATACAATAATTGGAATTCACAATAAGTTATGAGATAACTGAATGAATGTTATAAACATAGCACTTTAGTCTCACTTGATCGGTTGCCACGGAATTTTGATGTGATCAAAAGTCCGTCGCAATCACGTAGCGTACGCGGATACTCGCCGGGTAAACTTAATAGACAGCCTCACTCCATAGCCCCGACCAAGTGACTGTAGGAGAACCCCGTCGCCGAAAGCATCCGTTCGGGTGCTCGCGGAAGCGGTGTTCCGCCTTAGTGCACTTCGTCGACAGCATCGGGGGTGCGGCCGCCTACTGAAGTTTGCGACGAGCATTCGATCAGGATGTCGGGAATCTTGTTGAATTGCCCGACTTGGTATTGAAAAGTGTTTTTCGATTTTGAGACTAAAATGCGGGGTTTATAATTGTTAGGCATGCGATTTCTAAAGAATTCATTTGGTCAGGCATGCGATGTCTGAGATGGTTGCGGATTCCAACTGTTGTAGTTTTACACTTTCTTTTCTGTGACCGTAAGTGTAATATATGATATCGCCGGTTTCGTTGCTATATGTCAACGACAATTGGGATGGACATATTTACTTACGTTGATGACATGTGATGTTATGTGTTGCTGGATATGTTATATTGGATTGTCGTGTTTGAATAGCCGGGGGTTTTTATGTGAGATGAGTGTTTTTCATTTTCATTCATGTAAAAACTTGTATGTAATATTCTTTTATTGGGGCGCTTCCAGGTTGCGGAAGATGTCACCGTTTGTATATTATTTACTTTTCCGCATTAGGATAGACCCAAGTAGGAGGGCACAAGTAACCGGGTTCTGGAGTCCAGTGGGAGACCAACTCGAGGAGTCGAGTCTGGGTCTCCTAACTCCAGAATTGGTAGGGTTGCTTGCCGCTCTCGTAGGGGTCTAGGGGTGTGGGTTTGGCTATTCATCACGACCGTGGAATCCGTGTTTTATACTGGCTCGTATTGAAAACACGGACGTCCTAGTATATCCAATATTTCATATGATTCTTCTGCTGCGATATCTGTGATGTGATCATGTGATGTTCTGTGATAGATACAGTATATAGTATATATGATATATTATATAGACGTTGCTTATGTTTTATACCCGCACTAGCCCTGCCTCGTTCTGGCGTTAGTTACCTAACCTAACGGTGCAGACGGGACATCGAGGCGAATGCGGATGGCATAAGCGTACGTCGTATTTATCTGTGATGTTTAGGTACTTAAATGATGGGACTTCATTAATGTGATTAATGAAATAAAAGAAACCTAAAGATGTTGTAGAATCGAATTTCAAAATAAAAAAGGTAGCTACAGTTATTGCTTTGCATAGCGGTATATATGATATATCCTGCACCTTATTCGATGAAGAAAGGACCGAGATCCCTTCACCGGGAGTGACTCCTTTAGCAATAACTGGCAGATGATACACACTCGGTTTGTCTTTTGATTGCTTCTATAGTTTTTGCTTTGCACAGTGATATATATGATATATCCCGCACCTCATTCGACGAGGAAAGGACCGACGATCCCTTCACCGGGAGTGACTCCTTTAGCAAAACTAGAAAAGCCTAAAAAACACTCCATTTCAAAATTCATTCGATCCTACAACGATATCAAGTTCATTACGCAATAGGTTTTCAGAAAAACCTGTCGTAGAGCTCCGTCATTTCAGATAAATCCTGTTTAGTATTCGTGCTGCGTTTGTTGACCTTGTCAAGGCGCAGTGTGCGGTAGCTAACCAGTATTTATCTGCTTATGCATATGATGCAGATTGGGTTAGGGTAGTCATGCTGCCTTGTTGACCTTGTCAAGGGTCGTGCGGGTGGGTTTGATTCAATCAAGAAATGACGGGTTGAACTTGACTTGCGGTCTATGGTTTGTTGACCTTGTCAAGGTCATAGATCGTTCGGGGCAAAACATTATCGGGAATTTCAAGTGTTGAAATTTGCAATGAGATTGCATACCTTCTATGAGATAGTTGGATCCCGATACCCGCTGCGAGTAAGTGTTACTCCTGGGAGAGTTTTATACATTACAATTAGCCGATCAAGTAGGTGTCTAGAAAGGTGTCAACGGGGTTACGCCTCTGGGAAAACGAGATTTACAGTAATTAGGTTCGTGCGAAAGCACGGGGGACCTCCCTCAAAGTACCGACACTGGCCTGGCTGAAAGATTGGCGAACTTGTAGTGTGTAATTAATCCCGGCTAGTCTTTCCTTTTAGGGTTTGAAGGAAGATTTGATAAAAAGCAGTGGGAGCCATCCTGATTAGATAAAATAATAACCAATCTATTCTTGACAGAGCGCACGCTGAGTGTTTTCTTCTCTCTCTCTCCAGGTAGCGACCATATCACGCCTTAATCAAGATAATAATACGGAATATTGACAGAACCCGCTTGTTATACTGAGCTGGGGAACGTTGGTCCCGCTCCAACTTATAATTGTTATAAGACAGAGCAGGAAATTGGGGAATACCAGATTTCCCGTGCCGCCCAAACGAAGAGAGTGCATGCTGATGCATCATCTTCGGGTGTGTTCGTTACAAAGAACTGTTTCTCAGTATCCTCCTAATCCTGGGTATATGATACCGGATCAGGATCCCAGATATGTAATTTGTTACATAGGGCTACAAAAGGGTAGAAAAACTGAGAACGGGTGATAAGTTTCATGAGGCAGAAAACGGGGCAAGAGTTGCAGCCAGGTCTGTTGGTCACTGTCATCTTGTATTACCAATACATTAATTCTGAACGAATGTTATTAGATACCGAACCTGATATACAAAATCATATATGTCTCTTTATTAGTAAAGAAACGGTAAAATTTTGTATTGTTGGATAATGTTTTGAACATTTCCTATATCAAAAGTTGATCGGTTCAGGCACGTTATCTAAAAGCATTAATGTTCTAAATCAAACTACAGTTCTTAGTATATGGAACACACATAAGAGGAAGAGTTCAGAAATGAACGGATCCTTCTTAAGGTATTGTAGACTAAGTCAGATCAATGTGACCCGACTAGCTAGAGTTACATAAAGATGCATATTTAAATTAGTTTGAATTTACATCTTGTGAAACTCGCCAGTCATGTCACAAAGATAAAATGACCATAGCTCCGTTTATTGGAAACAGAGAAAGAGTTATGTAAACTCTTGGGATGATACATGTTGATGTATGTAGGTCCCCTGTCTACACATGCCAAGACCGGTTCTTTGTACTTCATTACATTCTCTGATAATCTCTCAAGATTCAGACATATGTTCCTGTTGAAACACAAGTCTTAACCTTTTGAGATATTCACAGAATATAAGTTAGAAGTAGAGAACCAAAATACGGGTATAAGTATTATGTCCTTTGATGTGATCAAGGAGGAGAATACTTGAGCATGGAATTTCTGGACTTTTCTAAAGGAGAATGAGATTCTCTCTCAGCATTACTCTTCCGTATACACCATAGCACGATGGTATATCGGGGCGGAGCAATCACACCCTATATGATAAGGTGTGCTCTATGATGAGTACTACTGAGTTTCCTATTTCCTTTTGGGAGTTATGCGCTTGAGAAGCTACATACCTATTGAATAGGGTTCAAATCAAATCAGTGCCTACCACTTCATATGTGATATGGAAAGGGAAGAGCCCATATCTTAAGTTGGTTAAGATTTGGGGTTGTCCGGGCTATGTCTGAAAGCAAAATCCGGACAAGCTCGAGACAAGGTTTGTTATGTAGAACTGGAATAGTTCCAGCTATACAAACTACAGCTGATAATTTGATAGAACCAAAGGATTCAATAGTAACCAACGAACCTCAGCCTCTCCGCCGATCTAGTAGGGTTCCTCACCCACCTGAGAGATACTTTGGTTTCTCTATAACAGTGGGAGCGAGGATTGCATCATGAGATGATGACCCAACTAGTTTCGAGCTGGCCATCGGGGGTAAGACTCTGTAAGAATGGCTGGATGTTTAGCGATCTGAGATGGAATCCTTATACACCAACAAAGTATGGACTTTGGTTGCTATATCTGAAGGGTTAAATCCCCATCAGGAGCAAGTATATCTTGAGAAGATTACTTGGTGTACATGGAAAAGTTGAGACTTTCAAAGCTAGACTTGTTAAAGGTTTGCATCATTGACCAGGTATGGATTATGTTGAAACCTTTTCTAAGGATCTATACTTAAGTCCATCCAGATCCTACTTGCCACGGCTACATACCATGACTACGATATCTGGTGGTTGGGTGTCTTGACTGCTTTTCTAAATGATGATTTAGAAGAGAGTGTCTATAAGTACACAGCCAGAGGGCTTCGTAGACAGTAGGAGCAGCGGAAACGTGTGCAAGATGCTTTATTTGATAAAGCAGACATCGCGGAGTTGGAACATCTGTTTTGATGAATTAGTCAAAGAGTTTGACATCATCAAAATGGTAGATGAACCTTGTATAAACAAAAAGGTAGTAGGGAGTATGGTAGTGATCCTCGTAGAGTACGGGATGACATACTCTTGATAAGAAAAGAGTTTCTTATGCTACGCTCGGTCAATCTCCGCTTATCACTAGGATTCTCCATATAGGATCAATGTGATACCTAGTAAATCCTGGATTTTAGATCTATGAGATAGATTTAATTGGATGTTAGGATTCTCACTAGTTGTAGTGAGATGATATCAATTGATCCTGAGGAGAATCGCTGGAAGTGTTCCAGAGTGATAAGAACGACTGAATGTCAGTCACAGGCATTGTCTTTACCCTCAGTAAAGGGACGGTATGTTGGAAGAGTTCCAAGCTAGATACCGTGACATACTAGACGATAAAGGCTGGATACATCGCTACTTAAGATGCTACCAAAGAGCCTGTCTGGGTGTATATCTGTTCATGAGATGGACTTAGTTCCTTCCATTGTGTGACAATGGAGTTGTGGCTTATGCCAAGGAACGTCCGTCCCATCAGTGATCCAGACATATTCTAAGGCAGTATCACCTGATCATGGAGATGGTTGATCTCCAGGGTGATCAAGGATAGGAGAGTAGACTCAGAGGATAACACGGCGGATCCACTCACGAAGGCCTTTTCCCAGAGAGAGACTTTCATGGGATGGTTGAGTATGAGATACTGCAACCACTGCTACAGATGGCCCTAGTGCAAGTGGGAGATTGTTAGTTATATGTATGCCCTAGATACCATTACTATACATAGGATGTATATTGTAGTGGATGCTGGGACATATATAGGGAGGACTTTCTCGCTCGACATGATAGTATGCTATCTGGTTACTCTTTACCTTAACGTGTACACTGATTGTCTCTCTGTTACATGTTGGTAAAGCCCTTAGGATCTGTACTTGACTACCTGGACTATGATGCGGATCATACTAGTGGGGACATGGTAGTCCATAAGTACATCCTTCAAAGTCCCTAGTCGTGGGTGTATCGAGACGGGGCATCGATATACCAGAGTAGACTAGCGTGTACCTTCTCGACCCATATAGATGGGCGATGGATGATCCCATATCCATCGGTGTTTGACATCAGAGATGATATACGGGTGCTCAGTGGAGACTGGGTACACTGGACGGACTCGCCGAGAACTCCCAGATGGTATTATACCTCACGTCAGATGGCAGTTCTCTGGTGACACCGGTATAGAGTAGTCTGTTGACCCGAGATCGTCATAGAGTCTTGTGTGGTTCCCACTGTGCTTTGATTTCCATCTTACCACGTCCAAGAGGGCGTGCAAAACGGTGGTTTTTGGGTACAGTCCCGAGTCACATGGAGGCAATGAGCGATAGGAGGGGATTCGTCTCTCCCGGTATAGGGGGTTGATGTTGCGCTGTGTTCGATTGGCTATAACAGGAAATCCCCGACCAGGGTTGCTGAGATTTACTGGTAAGTGTTACCAGTAGTTTCTCGAATTGTTATAGACCTCATATCGACACGACTTATCGAGCTATCAGGGTCTGACGTTTACCACCCCTAGGCGAGATATGCGACATATCAGACGGACAGACCGGACTGTACGGTAGTGTTACTGGTTGGATTCACAGGAGTGTGAGCGGGCTTGCTCGTCGATCTTCTGATCGCTCAATACCCGGATGGTCCTTACGTTTGGCAGACCGCTTGCGGCTTGTGGGTGTTTGATATGATCATCATCTGCTGCCGGCGTATTGACGAGTCTTTAGAGTCCTACACAGAGGTTTCCTGGCTCAAGCGAAACGAAATAGGAGCGCATATGAGATATGTGCGGGACCGAGAATAATGCGTGTATGTGATACCGTATTCTATTCTCGCGATAAATATATCGAATGGTTGTATGCGATATAACCTAGTTATCGATTCAAGCGTTGATTCGATAAGCCGATATATTGTATACTAGTCGGTTGTGTGCGACATGACCGGATCATTGAATCAAGTGTTGATTTAATGATTTAATGAATAATTATATATTTGATATATTACTTTGCACTAACTAGTATTGGTTCACTTTAAACGGATTTTCTCACTTGGTTTGTGCACATTGTATATGTGATATACTTTTGTATACTTGATTGTATCATGTTTGATGATACATGTTTAACTATAGTTAAGTGTAATGAATTAAGCCATGGTTGAACTAATGATTAGGGTTTTCTTTTCTTACTTATTTATTTATTTATTTATTTTGAATAGATGAGAAAAGAATGGTTGCTAATTTTGGAGTTTAGTTGAAGCTTCATGAAGCTTTGACTTTGTAGCCATTCTTGTCTTCATCTTTAACCCTAACCATTAATCTAACCTTAGTTAATTCTCTACACCTAACTATGGTTAATGTTATGATAAGAATGGATTATTCTTTTCTTTTTTATTTAACTTATCATATCATTTTCTTCTTCTTCTTCTTTGAACTCAAGAAGAAAACCTTGAGGTCATCAATGGTGATTGATGATAAAGAGTGAGAAATCCAATTCTAAAGTCTACCCACTTCCTATTTCTTCATCCTCTACCTCTTGCCAAGTAGTAGAGTGTGTTTTCTTCACAAGTTTCTTGACTTGGTGAAGCTGGAGCTTGATTTAGTGATGCCTCGACGTAGATCATCTTCGGCATGGACATCGACGACCTAGCTTGCCCATTCTCCGACGAAGCCGACGCTAGAGCCCGGGAACTCATTTGGACAGCGAGGAGACTTCATTGCGGAGCTATGGAGGTGGAGAACCAGATCTACAAAGGTTATATTTCCGTATCTCTTAGTTAAGTGTTAACTAGTTAGCTTTTTCGCCTAGTTTTCTAGCAAACGATCCGTAGTCGGGTCTCTCGGCACCTAGATTTTTTGAAAATGGCATGTTCGATGCCTTGTGAGACCTCACTAGAGTGCCTAGGAACCCTACACATCACCTACTGCCGGCATATTGGCGAGTCATTAGAGTCCTACACAGAGGTTTCCTAGTTCATGCGAAACGAAGTAGGGCACATATGTGATATGTGCGGGACCGAGATTAAAACGTGTATATGATACCGTATTCCAATCTCACGATACAGGTTATATGTGATATAACCGGATTGTTGAATCAAGTGTTGATTCAATGATATGTTATATGCATATGTGATATGCATATAAATGTTATTAGTCGGTTGTATGCGATACAGCCGGGTTATTTAAATCAAGTGTTGATTTAATAATTTAATGTGTAATTATATATTTGATATATTAATATACATTAACTAATATTAGCTCACTTAAGAATTTCTTTTCTCATTATACATTTAATATATATGCGATATATGTTAATGTATTTATTTTGTGTCATGCTAGATGATACATTGGACTTGGGTGTATGAGACTCATAGCATACTTAAGATAATGTGGGGTTTTAATTATTAAGGGAAAATAAAAATTTGGTGGTAATTAGTCATGGCTTGAAGCTTGGAGAAGCTTGTAAAAACCATTGACTTAGTCCACTAATTTTGTTTTACTCTATATATTTATTAACCTAACCATTATCTTTAGCCATGGTTTAGTCTCTACATGAGTTATATATGATATTTTCTCACCCATGGTTCATTAGTTGATCACTTGATCATTTTCTTCATCTCCTCAAAATTGCTCTCTAGATTTGAGTGAGAAGAAAAAAGAGAGAGGGAAAAATAATTCTAAAGTGATCAAAATTCCTACTTCATCAATCTATACTAGACTAGCCATTTAGTGTAGGTTGTTTTCTTCACTAATTCTCAATTAGTGAAGAAATAGCTTGAGTTAGAGATTCTTCGACGTAGATCATCTTCGGTCTCGAAGATTCTTGAGCAAGCTCGTTCCTTTCACTTAGTGGAGCCAATGGAGAGTCCGGGACACTACTACTTGGAGCAAAATGGACTACTACACAGAGCTTTATAATTGAAGGACCGGTCTACAAAGATTGTATTCCAAATTCACTCAGTGTAAAATAGTTTACATGCTAGTTAAACCCTAATTCTCTAGTTAGATTCTTGGTTATGGGTTGCTTAGCACTTTAAGTTTTTTAAAATTGCATGCTTGATGCCCTAGAAAACGTAGTGAGGGTGCTATGGAACCCTTCATTTATGCCGTACAGGCAGTCCAATATTGACCCTAGTATACAATCTACGGGTGTAAATAAATATATTCTTAACTAAGTCCCACCAAGAATGAAAATATCGTTCAATATAGTGAACGACACTTGCGAGTCCTTACGACATGCAAGATAAAATACCACTTAGGAATCCTCACGATTCCTAAGAAGAAAATACACCTATGAGATCCTCATGACTCATAGGGAGAAATACCTTTATGAGACCCTTATGGCTCATAAAGTCAAAAAACCTTAGTCGACAAGATCCTAATCCTGTTTGTTATGCCACCTTTGTTCAAATCAACAAAAGCAAATAATGATTCGCTCCTGACAATATCCCAGTTGTAGTGATACTGATGCCTAAACAGGTGTCAAACTCCAAATCTTCTTATGACAAATGATGATTCTCTCATGGCAATATTCCAATCGTAGCGATACTGATGCCAAAATTGGTATCAGGACCCAAATCCCCGACTCACAACAAAATTAGCGAGCAAAAAAATTGCATATGAAATAGCCAAAATGATGGGGTAACTCGCAATAAAAATCAGCGAGCAAAAAATATATGCATATGAAACAACCGAAATGTTTGGGTAACTCGCAATAAAAAGCAGCGAGTAAAAAACAAAAAAATAACATAGCCGAAATGATTGGGCACCACGAATAAATAGCCAAAATGATTGGGCAATCACGACTTTCATGATATAAAAAGCCGAAGCGATAGAGTATCGTGGAAATATAAAAAAAATAATAAAACTTTTCTGCCTTGCAAGTAGGTCCATACTGACTCTTGTATACAATCCATGGGCATAAATGAAAGAAAGAGAACCATAATTTCCCACCATACTTCGTCAAAAGAAGAACCGGGTCTTAATGGCATATCTACAGCCTGAAAACCATTTGGACGTCCCTCTTACTCCAGAAAGTACAGACGCGACATCAATAAGGACCCAAGGGTTAAATAAAAGTGGAATGATGGCAAAATCCTAGCTCCAGATCTTGATGGCAACATCTACAGCCTAGAGATCATCTTGACGTTCCTCCTCATTCCAGCAAAGTGCAGACAAGACGTCTGCAAGGACCTAAGGGTCAAATAAAAGCGAAGTATCGGCATATTCCTAGCTTTGGGTCTTGATGGTAAGCCTAGAGACCATTGGATGTCATCCCACCCCAGAAGGATGCTGTTGTGACTCATCAGGGCTTCAAATCAAGCCTAACCTCAAGTAAAGTGCTACAGCACTACCTAACGCTTGATTTTCTGATGGTAATATGGATATTCCAACTTAAGAAGATTACTCGAAGACTTTTTGTCCAGCCTCAGAAGGGATCAGAGCCACGACAAACGCGTGGCTACTCGAGCAGCAACTTAAATGACTGAATGTCGAGAACATATCATCCAATGCGATGGTAAGATGGATTTAACCCAGTACCACAAACCTAATGAACTCCTGTATCGAAAGGGGTTATCTATATTTCATGTTAGGGTACACCTGCGAGATCCCCTCAACTCGTAGGGAGAAACATCTTTTTGAGACTCTCACGGCTCATAAAGTTGAAAAGTCTTAGGCGACGGGGATATCAACTTGTTTCCTAAGCCACGGTTACCCTATAAGGAGGTCAAGACTGACTCTTGTATACTATCCACAGGCCACATTCGACAAAATTGGTAAAAGTCGCGGCCATCAAAAAGGCAAAGGTGCAGCTCATGAACCTCAGGGTTTAGAACTACATTTCTTAAGAATTGTGATTTGAGTCAATGGTAGATGACGGCGCTAGTGCCTTCTCACTATCTTCTTAGATTAAGATTCTAAGGTTATGTACGACCCGCCCGTCCGAAGTTAGTCGTATGCTATGCATTACTCTACACTACTTCACCCACGTATATACCTCCATGAGCAAAGTAGTAGGGGCATATGTTTGACGTGAAAAAGTCATCAAATAATAATCATGCATTTAAATATTTATTTCAAGTTACAGGGAAGAGATCACCAAATATGGGATCAGAACTACAAGGGTTAACAAAACAGTATACAAAGTTCTCTAACTCCCTCTTTGCCCTCTCTACCATGTTGTAACGGCAGTTCTTACAAAGAGTCCCTCCTGATTTGTCAGCGCCACACTCGTCGGTAAAGGAAGACATGATAGTCTGTCGAGCCCGGATTTGACTCAGCATGTGAATCGAACGATCCCTCAAAGGCTTTATAAAAAAGCATTCCTCATGAACGCAGACGATCTTGTCTTTCGCTGCATCAAGCATTGCTAGAGTCATCTTCGTCAGATGAGGGGGAATGTCGTCAAGAATGGCCAAGAAAATCATTCGGAGCCAAATAGAGCCGGCGGGGAGAGGAGACCCCCTGCGAATCATGAGCTCATGCATCACCTGTAATACCCCAGGTATTATCCGGTATACCCATATATACCAGATAAGCATGGGGACCCACTGCAAAACAATGGAGAATCTTCGAAATACATTCCGAAAGAGGACAGATCTGTATTATAAATGGAATGATACCGCTCTTCAATACAGAGGCGTCTTTTAAGTGAACTGGCACTACAGGAGTTTGAGAACTCCGTAGTTAAGCGTGCTCGGGCCAGGAAAGTCCTGGGATGGGTGACCTCCTGGGAAGTGGCCCCTGGTCGGGTCCAGTTCGCCACGAAGGACAAAACCGTGCGGCTTCGGCCAGAGCGGATAATACTCTCTATATTGGGGGTGGGGTGTGACAAAATGGTATCAGAGCTGGTTCCTCAAATAGTAGGTTTATGGTTCGAGGACGAACCATTGTTCTAAGTGGAGGAGAATGTAATACCCCAGGTATTATCCGGTATACCCATATATACCATATAAGCATGGGGACCCATTGTAAAATAATGAGGAATCTTTGAAATACATTCTGAAAGAGGATAGATCTGTACTATAAATGGAATGATACCGCTCTTCAATACAGAGGTGTTATTTAAGTGAACTGGCACTACAGGAGTTTGAGAACTCCGTAGTTAAGCGTGCTCGGCCCAGGGAAGTCCTGGGATGGGTGACCTCTTAGGAAATGGCCCCTGGTCGGGTCCAGTTCGTCCCGAAGGACAAAACCGTATGGGTTCGGCCAGAGCGGACAATACTCTCTGTATTGGGGGTGGGGCGTGACATCACCTGTTAGGTCCACGTTACCTCTCCCGGTACTTTCGGGGTTGCGGAAACGGTAAAACGAAAAATTTTCTGAACATGGTAACATGGACCGTAAAAGCCGGATCTTTGCTAAACAATACACTAGCATCCTAACTAGAGATCTGTCTACTCGGTTAGGGGTTATACCTCAACTTGAACTCCTTCTCTTCTTGTTGTTCTTCTCCTTGCTTGCTCCGTAGCTTGATCCGGACTTTGGTCACCTCCGCAGTTGCTTGCTCCGTGGCTTGATCCGGACTTTGGTCACCTCCGCGGCCTCCTTGAGTCAAAGACGATCCACCCGAGAGATGTACACCGAGCTCCACCTCGAGCCGAGGTAACTAGGGAAAAGAGATTGCTAATCTAGAAGCCCTAGATTGTGTAGAAGTGATCAATGGATGGTTTTGTCTTTATGGGATCTTTATCTCTCAATACATAAGATCAAAAGATGAATCAAGAGGAGGAAGAAGAAGGAGGAGCTAGCAAACATGGTTCATATCTTTTTCTTCTCATTTGAAAAAAACAAGAGAAAGAATTGAGAAAGAAAAATTAAGATACAAAGAAAAGTAACCATGGTTGCAATAATGTAAAAACAACATCATTACTAATCTCATCAAGATAAAGTTTGATGGCTACATTGAAATGACCATTATCATAATCCAAAAGAAAAAGAAAAGAAGAGTGTAGATCCCTCTTGAAAGTCAATGGTCAACACGGTCAACCGGTCAACAAAGTCAAGAGAGGTCAACGGGGTCAAATGGTCAATGCAATTAGCCATCATAAAATTATCACTAAAAGAATTAGTAAATGATATCCGCGGCTCATAATGGTTTTGACCAAATGAACTGTCAAAACCCTAATGAGTCCGCCTCAAAATGGTTTTGACCGAATCAACTGTCAAAACCCTAATGAGCCTGCCACATAACGGTTTTGGCCGAACCAACTGCCAAAACCCTAATGAGGCACCTCCTCCTTCACCGCTCCGGAAAACTGTGCATACACACCTGCATCCGTATTCCGTAGAATGCGGACGCGCAGAAGACAAAACAAATCCATCCGTGCAATACTAGGATCCGGCTTAAACCAAAGCCCACTAGTATTGCCTGCCCGAACACCACACGCACACAAGTGTACATAAGTGATCGCAGCCCTGCCGTAAAACCATACGGCCTCTACACGTTTCGCTCAGTGCAGGAAAACTCTCTGTGTGGGACTCTAAAGACTCGACACTATGCTGGCAGTGGGTTTAACCACTGACCGCAAGCGGCACTAGCTGTACGTAACGGTCCCCAGGTAGATGTCGATAAGAAGGCCGATGAGGTGAACCCATCCGAACTCCTACTGAGCCTGTATGTGACAATCTCCGTACAGTCCGGTCTATTCATATGATACATCGCATGGCGGGCCTAGGGGGCGGTAAACATCGGTCCCCTAATAGCGGTACAAGTCGTGTCGGAGTGAAGCCCAGAACACCCTGAGATAACACTGGAAACCTACCAGTATATCTCGTTTGCCCTGGCCAGGGACTACTCGTGTAATGGCTCTCCTAGACACAGCGCGATGTCAACCCCCAATACCGGGAGAGACGAATCCTGTCTAACCGTCACTGCCTCCAAGTGCTTCGGGACTGCTCCCAACTACTACCTGTTTGCACGACTCAGTAGAGCCGTGGTAGGGTAGTAATCAAAGAACAGTGGGAACACACTCGAGGCGAAGTGACAGTGTCAAGTCAGCGGACTAAGCTGTATTCATGTCACCTGGGAACTGATAACTGACGATAGGTATAATAACAACCAACAGTTCCCGACGAGTCCTGTCCAGTGTACTCGTAACCTAACGAGCACCCGCATACTATCTCAAGTACGACATACTGACGGCTGTGGGACAGACCGTCTCCCGTGCTGGGATGAGAAGCGCATACGCTAGTCTACTCCGGAGTATCGATGCCCTATCTCGATACTCCCACGACTAGGGACGTGTATAAGGATGTGCTTGTGGATTACCCAGCCCCCACGAGTGTGATCGACATCACAACGCCGGTAATCAAGCAAAGATCCTAAGGGCTCTACTAATGCGTATAGGTGATATAATAAATAAACACACATGTACACATTAAAGTAGAGACAAACCAAGTAGCATACTACTATATTGAGCAAGATTGTCTGTACAACTGTGAATATCCCAAGCTTCCATCAAGTAATATACATACTAGTATGATACAGTAATGGCCTCTAGGGCATATACACTAATAATCTCCCACTTGCACTAAGGCCATGTACTGGCGTATCGAAGACCTGTCATCTCGATCAGCCGCTCGAACTGAGTTTGGGGTAAGGCCTTCGTGAATGGGTCCTCTGTGTTGTCCTTTGTGTCCACTTTCCGCACCTCGATCTCCTGGCGATCAATGATCTCCCTGATCAGGTGATACCGCCTTAAGATGTGCCTTGATTTCTGATGGGACCTTGGTTCCTTCGCTAAAGCTATAGCCCCATTGTTATCGCAATACAAAGGTATTGGGTCAACAATGGACGGAACCACCTGAAGTTCACTAATGAACTTCTTCATCCAGACCGCCTCTTTTGCGGCATCGCTTGCAGCAATGTATTCAGCCTCCATCGTCGAGTCTACGACGGTATCCTGTTTGGAACTCCTCCAACATACCGCCCCTCCGTTGAGGGTAAACACAAAACCCGAGACAAACTTGCTGTCATCTTTGTCACTCTGGAAGCTTGAATCGGTAAAACACTCGACCCTGAGGTCTCCATTACCGTAAACCAGGAACATCTCCTTAGTCCTTCTCAGGTACTTGAGAATGTTCTTCACTGCTGTCTAGTGGTCCTCACCTGGGTCTGACTGATACCGGCTTACCGCGCTCAGCGCGTACGCTACATCTGTTCTTGTACATAGCATCGCATACATTATAGATCCTACCGCCGAAGCGTAGGGTATAATGCTCATGCGAACCCTCTCCTCGTCAGTCTTAGGAGACATCTTCTTGGAGAGGGTAATTTCGTGCAATGCGGGTATGTTACCGCGCTTGGAACCCTCCATACTAAATCTTTTTAGTACGGTCTCTATGTACCTGGACTGCAAAAGTCCCAATAGTTTCTTGGATCTATCTCTATAGATCTTAATCCCCAGAATGTACGAGGCATCACCCAGGTCCTTCATGGAGAACCTTTGTGACAAAAATAGCTTGACCGATTGTAGCATAGGAATGTCATTTCCTATCAAAAGAATGTCGTCCACGTACAGAACTAAGAATACGACAGTTCGTCCTACAATCTTCTTATAGACACAAGGTTCATCTTCGTTCTTGATGATATCAAATTCCTTGATTGCCTCATCAAAACAGATGTTCCAGCTCCACGATGCCTGCTTTAATCCATAAATGGATTTAAGCAACTTGCACACCTTCCCGCCGCTCCCACTGTCTACGAAACCTTCTGGCTGATCCATGTAAACGCACTCTTCCAAACAACCGTTTAGGAAAGCCGTTTTAACATCCATCTGCCAGATTTCATAGTCATGGAAGGCAGCAATGGCAAGTAGGATCCGAATAGATTTGAGCATAGCCACCGGAGAAAAAGTTTCGTCATAGTCCAAATCAGGTCTTTGACGAAAACCTTTTGCAACGAGTCTAGCTTTATAGGTTTCCACCTGCCCATCTACACCAAGTTTCCTTTTGTAGATCCATTTACATCCAACGGGTTTTACCCCAGGTGGAGCAATATCCAAGGTCCACACTTTATTGTCGTACATGGACTCCATTTCGGATTGTATTGCTTCCTACCACTTATCAGAGTCCCTACTGATAATGGCATGCCTGAAACTGGTAGGGTCATCTTCTTCCAAGATGCAATCCTCTCGATCCCCGTCTATGAGAAAACCGTAGTATCTCTCGGGCGGATGAGAAATCCTACCAGATCTGCGGAGTGGCTGAGGTTCGTTGGTTGTAACTGAATCTAGCGGTTCCACCAAATCTTTTGTTAAAGGTTGTGTTTCTGGAATTTCATCCAGTTCTACCGTGCTGCCACTAATGTTTTTAACAAGAAATTCTTTTTCTAAAAATGTGGCATTTCTTGAAACAATTATCTTCTGTTCCTCTGCATGGTAGAATAGATACCCACTTGAATCTTTTGGGTATCCCACAAACTTACACAAAACTGCCCGTGCCTCAAGTTTGTCTGGGTTCTGCTTTTTGACATAAGCTGGGCAACCCCAAATCTTAATACGTTTAAGATACAAACTCTTACCACTCCATATTTCATACGGAGTCTTAGGCACGGATTTGGATGGAACTTGATTCAATAGATGTGCTGCAGTTTGAAGTGCATATCCCCAGAATGAAAGAGGTAACTCAGCACTACTCATCATGGAGCGAACCATATCTAATAGGGTACGATTCCTCCGCTCCGATACACCGTTGTGCTGTGGTGTATAAGGAGGAGTAAGCTGAGAGAGAATACCATTCTCTTTTAAGTAATCTAGGAATTCCATGCTTAAGTACTCCCCTCCTCTATCAGACCGGAGGATCTTGATACTTTTGCCAGTCTGGTTCTCTACTTCCTTTCTGAATTCCTTGAATTTCTCAAAAGCTTCAGATATGTGTTTCATCAGATACACATATCTGAACCTAGAGAGATCGTCAGTGAATGTGATGAAGTAGGAGAACCCACCCCTTGCATGTATAGATATCGGACCACATACATCACTATGTACGAGTCCCAAGAGCTCTGCTGCTCTTTCTCCATGTCCGGTGAATGGAGATTTGGTCATCTTACCTTTGAGACAAGACTGACAAGTTTCATAAGATGAAAACTCGAACGCATTCAAGAGTCCATCTTTATGCAACTTACTCAGTCTTTTCTCTCCGATATGACCAAGTCTACAATGCCACAAGTAGGATTCATTCGTATCTGAATTCTTCCTCTTGCGTGTGTTTTGTACATTGAGAACTGTATTCCGATTTAGAACGTAGATACCATTACACAGTGTACCTTCTGCAACCAGTACCTTATGAAGGTAAATGTTCATGATATTCTTGTCAAGAACAAAGTTATTGTTAGTTATATGTATGCCCTAGAGGCCATTACTGTACATTGGATGTATATTGTAGTGGATGCTGGGACATATATAGGGAGGACTTTCTTGCTCGACATGATAGTATGCTATCTGGTTGACCTTTACCTTAACGTGTACACTGATTGTCTCCCTGTTACATGTTGGTAAAGCCCTTAGGATCTGTACTTGACTACCTGGACTATGATGCGGATCATACTAGTGGGGACATGGTAGTCCATAAGTACATCCTTCAAAGTCCCTAGTCGAGGGTGTATCGAGACGGGGCATCGATATACCAGAGTAGACTAGCGTGTACCTTCTCGACCCATACAGATGGGCGATGGATGATCCCATATCCATAAGTGTTTGACATCAGAGATGTTATACGGGTGCTCAGTGGAGACTGGGTACACTGGACGGACTCGCCGAGAACTCCCAGATGGTATTATACCTCACGTCAGATGGCAGTTCTCTGGTGACACTGGTACAGAGTAGTCTGTTGACCCAAGATCGTCATAAAGTCTTGTGTGGTTCCCACTGTGCTTTGATTTCCATCTTACCACGTCCAAGAGGGCGTGCAAAACGGTGGTTTTTGGGTACAGTCCCGAGTCACATAGAGGCAATGAGCGATAGGAGGGGATTCGTCTCTCCCGGTATAGGGAGTTGATGTTGCGCTGTGTTCGATTGGCTATAACAGGAAATCCCTGGCCAGGGTTGCTGAGATTTACTGGTAAGTGTTACCAGTAGTTTCTCGAATTGTTATAGACCTCATATCGACACGACTTATCGAGCTATTGGGGTCTGACGTTTACCACCCCTAGGCGAGATATGCGACATATCAGACGATCAGACCGGACTGTACGGTAGTGTTACTGGTTGGATTCACTGGAGTGTGAGCGGGCTTGCTCGTCGATCTTCAGATCGCTCAATACCCGGGTGGCCATTACGTTTAGCAGACCGCTTGCGGCTTGTGGGTGATTGATATGATCATCACCTGCTGCCGGTGTATTGACGAGTCTTTAGAGTCCTACACAGAGGTTTCCTGGCTCAAGCGAAACGAAATAGGAGCGCATATGAGATATGTGCGGGACCGAGAATAATAAGTGTATGTGATACCGTATTCTATTCTCGCGATGAATGTGTCGAATGGTTGTATGCGATATAACCTAGTTATCGAATCAAGGATTGATTCGATAAATCGATACATTGGATATTAGCCGGTTATATGCGATATGACCAGATCGTTAAATCAAGTGTTGATTTAATGATTTAATGTATAATTATATATTTGATATATTACTTTGCATTAACTAATATTGGTTCACTTTAGATGGATTTTCTCACTCGGATGTGCGCATTATATATGTGATATGATTTTGTGCACTTGCTTGTATCATGTTTGATGATACATGCTTTTTGGTTAAAGTATTAAACCTTGGTTAATGAAATGGTTAGGGTTTATTATTTGTTATTCATTTATCTTATTTAATTATCCATTTATTTTTGATAAATGAATAAAAGAAAAGAGAAAAGAATGGTGGCTAATTTTGTTTCATGTTGAAGCTTCTTGAAGCTTTGATCAAGTCAACCATTCTTATCTCATCCTTAACCCTAACCATTCCCACTAATCCTAGTTTAATCTCTACACTTGACCATGGTTTAGATTATGATAAGTTTTCATTTTCTTTTCATTTTTAAATAACTTATCATAACAATTATCATCTCTTCTTCTTCTTCTTCTTCAAGAAAGAAGCTTGCATTCATCAATGGTGATTGATGATAAAGAGTGAGAAATCCAATTCTAAATAGAACCCACCTCCTATTTCTTCATCCTCTACCTCTTTCCAAGTAGTAGAGTGTGTTTTCTTCACAAGTTTCTTGACTTGGTGAAGTCGGAGCTTGATTTAGCGATGCCTCGACGTAGATCATCTTCGGCATGGACATCGATGACCTAGCCCGTCCATTCTCCGATGAAGCCGACGCTAGAGCCCGGGACTTGATATGGACAGCGGGGAGACTTCATTGCGGAGCTATGGAGGTGGAGAACCGGATCTACAAAGGTTGTATTTCCGTATCTCTTAGTTAAGTGTTGACTAGTTTCATTTTTTCGCCTAGACATCTAGCCGACGATCCGTAGTTTAGGGTTTCTCGGCACTGTAAAATTTTATATTGGCATGTTCGATGCCTTGTGAGACCTCATTAGGGTGCCTAGGAACCCTACAGTGGTATCAGAGCCTAGCTAGAGCCTTAGGCGAAGTCTAGACGGAATTTGAAGTCCGAACGAACCCGAAACCCAATTCTGTTCATGCTCTCTGTATTTTTTTGAAAACAGTGAGTTTTTCCAGATTAAAATTACCAAAAAATTCAGCAGGTAATTGGATGAGTTACTGTGAAGCACGTGATACTAACTCGACTACAGAGGCGCGGAACCGCGGCCCCCACCATGGGATTCGCGGCGGTTCCGCGGCCACTGTGTTGAGTTACTCCACGTGGCTTGCACAGTAATTCATGTTTTGTACTGCTGAGTCTTCTGGAAATTTTTAATATTTTTTCTAGAGTTGAATTTTCTGGGATTGATTTGGGGATTCAGTGTTTCGATCGGAGTATCAAATTTTGTCTGTGTGGCTTTCCGGATAATTTTTAGAATATGTTAAAAAGTTCGACCGGATATAAATACCCAATTTTTCCCCTGTCGGGAAATTTCCAAGTGTTGGATTTTTCCGTAGTTTGACGACGTTCTAAGTAGTGCAAGTAACTCGATGGACTCTCTAGAAGACAACAAACCTTAACTCGATTATGTGACCGTCTTGAACTGCCCTTTGAACCTTCGGGTTTGGGGCAGTACGGCGTGCCACATGTGAGGCGTTGGCTTGACCCTTCTACGGCTGGACCGTTGGTACTGAGGCACGAACTGAATGTTGTTAGACTTATTTCAAGAGTTGATCTGTTTCGGGAAAACTTGGGTGTTCGATTGTTCGATCGGAAAGTTTGACATTTTCTATTTATCCGGAATGGGATACAACAATTGGAATTCACAATAAGTTATGAGATAACGGAATGAATATTATAAACATAGCAGTTTAGTCTCACTTGATCGGTTGCCACGGAATTTTGATGTGATCAAAAGTCCGTCGCAATCACGTAGCGTACGCGAATACTCGCCGGGTAAACTTAATAGACAGCCTCACTCCATAGCCCCGACCAAGTGACTGTAGGAGAACCCCGTCGCCGAAAGCATCCGTTCGGGTGCTTGCGGTAGCGGTGTTCCGCCTTGGTGCACTTCGTTGACGGTATCAGGGGTGCGGCCGCCTACTAAAGTTTGCGACGAGCATTCGATCAAATTGTCGGGAATCCTGTTGAATTGCCCGACTTGATATTGAAAAGTGTTTTCGATAATGAGACTAAAATGCGGGGTTTATAATTGTTAGGCATGCGATGTCTAAGTAATTCATTTGGTCAGGCATGCGATGTCTGAGATGGTTGCGGATTCCAACTGTTGTAGTTTTACACTTTCTTTTCTGTGACCGTAAGTGTAATATGTGATATCGCCGGTTTCGTTGCTATATGTCAACGACAATTGGGATGTGCATATTTACTTATGTTGATGACATGTGATGTTATGTGTTGCTGGATATGTTATATTGGATCGTCGTGTTTGAATAGCCGGGGTTTTTTATGTGAGATGAGTGTTTTTCATTTTCATTCATGTAAAAACTTGTATGTAATATTCTTTTATTGGGGCGCTTCTAGGTTGCGGAAGTAGTCACCGTTTGTATATTATTTACTTTTCCGCACTAGGATAGACCCAAGGAGGAGGGCACAAGTAACCGGGTTCTGGAGTCCAGTGGGAGACCAACTCGAGGAGTCGGGTCCGGGTCTCCTAACTCTAGAATTGGTAGGGTTGCTTGCCGCTCTCGTAGGGGTCTAGGGGTGTGGGTTTGGCTATTCATCGCGACCGTGGAATCCGTGTTTTATACTGGCTCGTATTGAAAACACGGACGTCCTAGTATATCCAATATTTCATATGATTCTTCTGCTGCGATATCTGTGATGTGATCATGTGATGTTCTGTGATAGATACAGTATATAGTATATATGATATATTATATAGACGTTACTTATGTTTTACACCCGCGCTAGCCCTGCCCCGCTCTGTCGTTAGTTACCTAACCTAACGGTGCACGAGGGGACATCGAGGCGAATGCGGATGGCATAAGTGTACGTCGTATTTATCTGTGATGTTTAGGTACTTAAATGATGGGACTTCATTAATGTGATTAATGAAAGTAAAAGAAACCTAAGATGTTGTAGAATCGAATTTCAAAATAAAACAGGTAGCTACAGTTTTTGGTTTGCACAGAGGTATATGTGATATATCCTGCACCTTATTCGATGAGGAAAGGACCGAGATCCCTTCACCGGGAGTGACTCCTTTAGCAATAACTGGCAGATGCTACACACTCGGTTTGTCTTTTGATTGCTTTTAAGAGTTCTGCTTTGCACAGCGGTATATATGATATATCCTGCACCTCATTCGACGAGGAAAGGACCGACGATCCCTTCACCGGGAGTGACTCCTTTAGCAAAACTAGAAAAGCCTAAAAAACACTCCATTTTAAAAATCATTCGATCCTACAACGATATCAAGTTCATTACGCAATAGGCTTTCTTAAAAGCCTGTCGTAGCCCTCCGTCATTTCAGATAAATGCTGTTTAGTATTCGTGCTGCGTTTGTTGGCCTCCGTCAAGGCGCAGTGTGCGGTAGCTAACCAGTATTTATCTGCTTATGCATATGATGCAGATTGAGTTAGGGTAGTCGTGCGGCCTTGTTGACCTCCGTCAAGGGTCGTGCGGGTGGGTTTAATTCGATCAAGAAATGACGGGTTGAACTTGACTAGTAGCCTATGGTTTGTTGACCTCCGTCAAGGTCATAGGATGCTAGGGGCAAAATATTATCAGGAATTTCAAGTGTTGAAATTTGCAATGAGATTGCATACCTTCTATGAGATAGTTGGATCCCGATACCCGCTGTGAGTAAGAGTTACTCCTGGGAGAGTTTTATACATTACAATTAGCCGATCAAGTAGGTGTCTAGAAAGGTGTCAACGGGGTTACGCCTCTGGGAAAATGAGGTTTACATTAATTAGGTTCGTGCGAAAGCACGTGGGACCTCCTTCAAAGTACCGACACTGGCCTGGCTGAAAGATTGGCGAACTTGTAGTGTGTAATTAATCCCGGCTAGTCTTTCCTTTTAGGGTTTGAAGGAAGATTTGATAAAAAGCAGTGGGAGCCAACCTGATTAGATAAAATAATAACCAATCTATTCTTGCAAGAGCGCGCGCTGAGTGTTTTCTTCTCTCTCTCTCCTGGTAGCGACCATGTCACGCCTTAATCAAGATAATAATACGGAATATTGACCGAACCCGCTTGTTATACTGAGCTGGGGAACGTTGGTCCCGCTCCAACTTATAAATGTTATAAGACAGAGCAGGAAATAGGGGATTACCAGAATTCCCGTGCCGCCCAAACGAAGAGAGTGCATGCTGATGTATCATCTTCGGGTGTGTTCATTATACAGAACTGTTTCTCAATATCCTCTACATCCTGGGTATGTGATACCAGATCAGGATCCCAGATATGTAATCTGTTACATAGGGCTACAGATACGTAGAGAACTGAGAACGGGTGATAAGTTTCATGAGGCAGAAAACGGGGCAAGTGTTGCAGCCAAGTCTGTCGGTCACTGTCACCCTGTATTACAATACATTGATTCTGAACGAATGTTATTAGATACCGAACCTGATATACAAAATCATATCAGTCTCTTTATTAAAGAAAGGATATAATTTTGTATTGATGGATAATGTTTTGAACATTTCCTATATCAAAAGTTGATCGGTTCAGGCACGTTATCTAAAAGCATTGATGTTCTAAATCAAACTACAGTTCTTAGTATATGAAACACACACAAGAGGAAGAGTTCAGAAATGAACGAATCTTTATTGAGGTATTGTAGACTAGGTCAGATCAATGCGGCCCAACTGGCTCGAGTTACATAAAGATGCATATTTAAATTAGTTTGAACTTACATCTTGTGAAACTCGCCAGTCATGTCACAAAGATAAAATGACACTAGCTCTGTTTATTGGAAACAGAGAAAGAGTTAGTGAACTCTTGGGATGATACATGTTGATGTATGTAGGTCCCCTGTCTACACATGCCAAGACCGGTTCTTTGTACTTCATTACATTCTCTGATAATCTCTCAAGATTCAGACATATGTTCCTGTTGAAACACAAGTCCGAACCTTTTGAGATATTCATAGAATATAAGTTAGAAGTAGAGAACCAATAAGGGTATAAGTATTATGTCATTTGATGTGATCGAGGAGGAGAATACTTGAGCACGGAAATCCTGGACTTTTCTAAAGGAGAATGAGATTCTCTCTCAGCATTACTCCTCCGCATACACCATAGCACGATGGTATATCAGGGTGGAGCTATTACACCCTATGTGATAAAGTGTGCTCTATGATGAGTAATACTGAGCTACCTATTTCCTTTTGGGTGTTATGCACTTGAGAAGCTGCATACCTATTGAATAGGGTTCTAATCAAATCAGTTGCCTACCATTCCATATGAGATATGGAAAGGGAAAAGCCCATGTCTTAAACTAGTTAAGATTTGGGGTTGTCCGGCCTATGTCTAAAAGCAAAATCCGGACAAGCTCGAGGCAAGTTCTGTTATGTAGAACTGGAAGTGTTCCAGCTATACAAACTACAGCAGATGATTTGGTACAACCAGAGGATTCAGTGGAAACCAACGAACCTCAGCCTCTCCGCCGATCTAGTAGGGTTCCTCACCCACCTGAGAGATACTTCGGTTTCTCTATGACAGTGGGAGCCAGGAATGCATCATGAGATGATGACCCAACTAGCTTCGAGCTGGCCATCAGGAGTAAGACTCTGTAAGAATGGCTGGATGCTTAGTGATCTGAGATGGAATCCTTATACACCAGCAAAGTATGGACTTTAGCTGCTATATCTGAAGGGTTAAATCCCCATAGGAGCAAGTATATCTTGAGAAGATTACTTGGTGTACATGGAAAAGTTGAGACTTTCAAAGCTAGACTTGTTAAAAGTTTGCATCATTGACTAGGTGTGGATAATGATGAAACCTTTTCAAGTAGCTATGCTTAAGTCCATCCAGATCCTACTTGTCACGGCTACATTCCATGACTGCGATATCTGGTGGTTGGGTGTCTTGACTGCTTTTCTAAATGATGATTTAGAAGAGAGCGTCTATAAGTACACAGCCAGAGGGCTTCGTAGACAGTGGGAGCAGCGGAAACGTGTGCAAGATGCTTTATAGGATAAAGCAGGCATCGCGGAGTTGGAACATCTGTTTTGATGAATTAGTCAAAGAGTTTGACATCATCAAAATGGTAGATGAACCTTGTATAAACAAAAAGGTAGTAGGGAGTATGGTAACGATCCTCGTAGAGTACGTGGATGACATACTCTTGATGGGGAAGGAGTTTCCTATGCTACGCTCGATCAATCTCCGTTTATCACAATGATTCTCCACATAGGATCAAAATGATACCTCCTAAATCATGAGTTTTAGATCTATGAGATAGATTTAATTGGATGTTAGGATTCTCACTAGTTGTAGTGAGATGGTATCAATCGATCTAGGGGAGAATCAGTGGAAGTGTTCCAGGGTGATAAGGACGACTGAATGTCAGTCGCAGGCATTGTCTTTACCCTCAGTAAAAGGACGGTATGTTGGAAGAGTTCCAAGCTAGATACCGTGGCATACTAGAAGATAAAGGCAGGATACATCGCTACTTAACATGCTACCAAGGAGGATGTTTGGGTGTATATTGGTTCATGAGATGAACTATGTTCCTCCTATTGTGTGACAATGGAGTTATGGCTTATGCCGAGGAACGTCGGTCCCATCAGTGATCCATGTAAGTGCACGGCGGCGCCCCGGCCGTCAATCCGACGGCCAAATGCGGAAGCGGTGATAAACTTTAAATTTTCTTGAACTGGCAAACCGCCGCGCACTAATACCCGGATCGAACCATTAATTAGTCCTAGCTATCTACAAGAATGGGAAAGAGATATACCGACGATCCAAGTCCTCCGGTCTTCTCGTCGTCGTCCCAATCTCCTGCGGAATGTCCCGTCTCCTCCTCGTCGCCGGAAGTGCACCACATCGCCTACATCGTTTACGGGCTCCCACCTCAATGCCGAGGCAACTCGGGCACGAAGCCGGCTACTCGACGTGCCCAAGATTTACTGTAGAATATAATGTAAAAGTCTCATTTCGGGGTTGTAGGAATTGCCTTTGGTGGAGGGATTGAACTTGGAGATTTTTGGAATGATCTTGTGGGATTTTTGCAACCTCAAATGAACCAAAATCCCACACACAAGATGTTGGACAGCCCACACATGAGTGTGGCTGGCCATTACAATGAGAGGAGGGTGAGAATGAAGGAGCCCTCTAATAATACAAAATGGAGAGAGAGAGAAAGCTATCATATGGAAAATAATGATCACAAAGAAAAATCCTCACTCAACAACCATACCATCTCCCATCATCAACAATCATCAAGCATGATGACTTCAAAAAGTCAAGCCATCATGAAGAGGTCAAGGTCAAGGAATGGTGCAACCATCATGACATAAGAATAAGCAAAGACCCCCTCTACAAATACTTATTTGCAACAATGCAAATAAGCCCTCCTCCACCAATCTTCGGCCAATGAACGGAACAATGGAAATCGGCCGAAACGGAAAGCAAACTGGCAACTCTAGAAAACTGGTCCCGTAATAAATTACAGGAAAACCCCGATACTGTGCATACACACCCGCATCTGTATTTCGACCGAAATACAAATGCAATGAGACAAAGTCTACACTGTACTATACTAGAATCCGGCTTATACCAAAAACCGGCTAGTAATATCTGTTCGATCTTGATCTGTGCAATGCCGCACGTATCTGATCGAACCCTGCCATATAACCATACGGCCTATAGTACAAACTGTCCGATCTTGATCCGTGCAATACCGCACGTATCTGATCGGACCTTGCCATATCTCCATACGGCCTCTACAACCTTTCGCTCGAAAGCTGAGTAACTGAATGTGGGGGACTCTAAAGACTCATCAACACCTTGGTTGTGGATTTAACCACTAGCACGTTAGAGGTATAAGCCAATACATAACGGGCCACCAGGTATTGACCAAAAGGGACGTCTGTGAGCGAACTCAGCCTGACACCCTACTGAGCCTGTCAGTGACAATATCCGTACAGTCCGGTCCGTTCGTCTATGAGCATCGCATGGCGGGCCTAGGGGGTTGGTAAAAGTCAGACCCCCAAAAGCGGTACAAGTCGTGTCGGAGTGTAGCCCAGAACACCCTGAGATACTACTGGAATACCTACCAGTAAATCTCCTTGCCTCGGCCGAGGGCTTCGTGTAATGGCTCTCCTAGACACAGCACGACCTCACCCCCAATACCGGGAGAGACGAACCCCTGAAGATACGCTCACTGCCTCCATGTAGCTCGGGACTGTACCCAACTAAAACCTGTTTGCACGACTCCTTTGAGCCGTGGTAGGGTAGTAATCAAAGTACAGTGGGAACTCACACGAGACAAATGACGATCCCCAGGTCGATGAACTAACCTGCACACATGTCACCAGGGAACTGCCATCTGACGTCTGGTATATGACCAACTAGCATGTTCCCGGCGAGTCCTGTCCGGTGTACTCATAACCCAATGAGCACCTGTATACATCTTAGGTGATCCAACTGACACCAGTGGCTTGTGAGACCGGCCACCGCCCCTCGTCGGGGTTTCGACTGTATACACTAGTCTACTATGGAGAATCGATGCCCTGTCTCGAAACTCTCACGACTAGGGACCTTTTAAGGATATGCTTATAGACCCCCAGCTCCCACTTATATGATCGCCCTCATACTGCTGGTGGTCAAGCAAGAATCCTAGGGGCTCTATCAACGTGTAATAGCGACGTGTCAGGTCACTTAAAACAGTACACGATGATAAAGGTAAACCAGATAGCATACTATCATCTCGAGTAAGACTGTCCTACCGGGATAGGTCCTCCATCAATCATTGCAATCACGTACCTGTGACCTAATAATTGACTCTGAGGGCACTATCTCCAACAATCTCCCACTTGCACTCAAGGCTAATTATTGCGATGTCGCATACTCACAGCCCGTGTGATACCGAACACCCAACTCCTCTACTAGTCAGTCTCACAAAGCTCGTTTGCGAAACTATTGCGTTCGAGGAATAGCCTCAGTGAGTGGATCCGCTTTGTTGTATCTTTCCATGTCTCTCTATATCTCAAGTTCGCGGAGAAAGCCATCTCCCGAAATGAGCAATACCTGTCTTAGAATGTGTCTGGATGTCTGATGGGACATAGCTCATAAATGAACTCCAAATCCAAACTTCTTAGACTGTATCGTCAACTGAGCTTAATCAGTATCCTGCGCCATGCCACCCTTCAGTATTGCCTTGGACCACCTGTCCAAAATACTGCCCCTCATCAGAAGGAAAGCTATAACTCTGACAACCTCCTTGTCGTCCATGTCACCTTGGAAGCCTGGAATGATAACTGTCTCCCGAATGAGGCTGTCGTTATCATATCCCTAGAACATCCACTTATGTTCTAAAACTGCTTCCGACCGTTTCTCCAGGATTGGATCAATGTCAACTTATTGCATCTAGTGCAAGAACAACATCTGGTGTGGTACTTGACATCTCATGATTGACTCAATTGCCTGAGCAAGTGATCTGCCAATCATGCACATCCCTCTCCCCTTTAGTCTGTAAGACACCTTTAGAGAGGGTGACTCCATCTTCTGCAGGTACACTACCGTGCATGGAGTCATCCATTCTAAATGCTCTTAGAATGCTGTCTAAGTACCCTGATTGGGAAACCACCCAAATCTAGATCTAAAACCATAGATCTAGTAACCAGTTTGTCTGATATAATGTCCAAGTCCCATATGGAGAAACTACTGTGTGACGACCAAAGTATAACCGATTGTAGTATAGGAGTTACCTTTCCTACTCTGTGTATGTCATCCAAATACCAGGACATCACACCCTACTACCTTCTCAACAGATCCATCCCCTATTCTGATGAAGTCAAACCCATGACTGTCACGTCAGAAGTAGATGATCTATCTCCGCTACATCTGCTTTAGTCTATAAATAGACATAAGCTACCTGTCCACCAATGCTTCCGCTGCTCCCACTGACTACGACAACCCTCTGGCAGAGTCATATAGACGTACACTTCTAAAACTAGTTTAGAACGACGCTATACTCATCCTCCCACCGGGTCTCGCAGCCTGGAACAACAGCAATGGTAATTGTGGGTAAACAAGAACTTTCCTGTCACCATCCTTGAGGCTACCGTAGTACCTCTCGGGTGGCTGAAGTTACCCACCTTATCTACGGAGTGGCCAATGGAATGTCAATCCAGATTGAATCTTTAGGTTCCTTATCAAATCTTCAGTAATCGTTTGTGGTTCTGGAATCACTACAAGTTCTACCATACTCCCACTACTGTTTTCTGAAAAAAAATCCATTTTTATTAAAACTGTGGCGAGTCTAGAACAATATTGCTATTGTTCATCCAGATGGTAGAAAATCAACCCGCGTCATAGCCTGGGTCAACCCACAAACAGCCATTACAGAAACGTGCCTTGAGTTGTCCAGTGTCTGGTTTTAAGCATAAGCCGGACAACTCCCCGTACCTTAACATCATTAAGATATGAACTGTTCTATATCCCATATAGGACCAGAGGCACTGATTTAATTTGAACCAGATTCAAATCATGCAACTGTCTCCAGTGCATGTCAACTAAATGGAAGGAGGCCGATCAGCGTTAATCAACTTAGGAATGCTTCCAATTATGAGTAACCTGAAAGAGAAGCAAGTTCTCTTTATCAATACTATCAACTGAATACCATACACAAGTATCTACATCTTCGATCTCTTTGAAGAATCCCGATACTTGCTATACCTGGTTCTCTACTCTATTCAAATACCTATAACTTCTCAAAATCCGGACTCTGTGTTTCTACGAAACACCTGTCTAAAAACTAGAGAAGTCATAAGTAAACCGAATATAGTACGAGGACCAACCCCTCTGTCCTGATGGACCCTGGACAACATACAATACTCTTAATAAGTCCCTTGAGTCTAATAACTCATTCACTGTGTGTCGTAGGTTGAAAACTGTACTTATGGCTAAGAAGAATTACACCGCTGTTTAATGCTCCTTACCTAACCATCCACTGATATAGGTAAATGTCGTAGACATAATTTCAGAAAGGTATATCTCACTCTATGAAAATAGACGTACAGATATATCAATTTGAAATTGGTGCATGACAGCGGATATTCAAAACCAAATATTTGCCGACCGGCAAACAGCCCAGGTGATTTCCTCAAATATCACCGATTACAACGAATCCCGATATAATGAGGATAATCACCCAATTCCCAATAACTTACTCCCACTCATCATCTGTAAAACCATACAGATGTGAGAATCGTACCTGGTAAATACATACCTTGGAGTAAGTATCTAATTGGGAAATCAGTTTTCCTTTAACAGTACACAGTGAGACTGAAACATTGAAATGTTTCGATGGGGTATCCCGGTATTCCTAGTAATGCCTCTTCCAGATTCACGACTGTAACCGTATAATTCTTTGCCACCTCTCCAAGTCCCTTCATATGTCTTTAGTCATTACCTTCTGCACACCCCTTTAGGCCAAATGGTTTTCTTCCTTCCCTACCGTTCGGCACCAGCCTATGGTTTGGAAGAAGACTATCCAATAAGCATAATGGGTGTACTGTCCTAATCCTAGGAACACTCGCAATGAGAGAGGGTGAAGATAAAAGACACCTGAATAAATCTTATTCCTATTTCTCCTGAACCAGAATCCATCCCCGAACTGGAACAAGTTCCTTTCGAGTTCGTATATAACCATACGATGGAGTATCCAATAAACTGTGGATCTTCGTAGTGATACGGAGTGTCCTGGAGAAATACAAAAGGTGATTTAGGATTGGCGAAGGAATACTTGGTTTGGTCGTGAATATCTGTTGCAATTTACTTTGCCCTCTTACTAATCCCTTGCTTTGTCTAAACTTAATACCTTCTGTACACCATCGTTAGGCTAATTGGTTTTCTTCATTCCCTACCGGTCGGCACCAGCTTAAGGTTTGGAAGAAGACTATCCAATTTGCGTAATAGGTGTACTATCTCCTAAACCAAGGAGTACTCGCAACCTGAGAGAAAGTAAAAGGAAAAGACAACTGAATAATCCTATCCGTTTTCTCCAGAACCTGAAACCATCCTCGAATAAATTCTTTCGAGTTCGTATCTAACCATACGATGGTTTTGTCCAATGGAAGTGGACGTTCGTAGTAATACGGGGTGTCCTGGAGAAAAGGGTAAAAGTAGGAGTGGCAATGAGGTTCGCAACTCTGACAATCCAAAAGCCAGTGTTTAAGAAGGTTCGGTCAATTTGGTCACTGAGTCATAGTCTTAGGGTCGGGTCAATGGTCGCTGCCAAAGAGAGAGAGAAAAGAAACACTCAGCGTGCACTCTAACCTAGATCAGAATGGTTACCAATTTATCTAATCTGGAATCCTCCCACTGTACCTCAAATTCTCCTCCAAACCTGAAAGAAGAATTAGTCGGGGTCACCCGAGGAGTAAACTAACTCATCAGTGGGAATCGGGATCCAACTATCACCGCATGATAACGTGACGGAATCCGCTCACGCTATCACACTCCAGAAGGTATGCGCATATCTGGCAAGTTTCAGTTCTTTTGAAACTCCCGATGTGATTTCTGCCCCATGCTCTTATGACCTTGACTAAGGCCAACAAATCATAAGTCACATGTCAAGTTCTACCCGTCATTATCCAGGTTGATTTGAACCCACCCGTACAAGCCCTTGACTAGGGCCAACAAGGCTATACGACTGTCCCAAACCAACGCATCTATCTATGCAACATAAGAACACCCAACAGCTACCAAACACTGTGCCTTGACTATGGCCAACAAACACAGCTTGAATACTATTGACTATCCATATGAAACGACGGAGGGCTACGAATGGTTTCTGGCGAAAACCTTTAACGTAATGAACTTGATATCGTTGAAGGAAACGGATAGCTTTTAAAAATATAGTGACGAAAACCTTCGCTAAAGAGGTCACTCCCGGTGAAGGGATCTCGGCTCTTTCCCCGTAGAATGGGGTGCAGGATATTCCAACTGAATACCACGGTGCAAAGCAAAAGTAATCGGCTATAGTGAAGTTAATGCCCTGACGCAAACTTTTTGTCCAAGGGGTCACTCCCGGTGAAGGGATCTCGGCCCTTGCCTCGTCGACTGAGGAGCAGGATATTCCAAATGAATACCACGATGCAAAACAAAAGTGAACGTCCTTGCAATAACAGCTTTTTGAAAAAGTGTTCCAACAACATCAGATTAGGTTTGTTTTTAACTTGCATTGATCCGAATCAATGCAGTCCCATCAATTGATCACACCAAAAAGAACGAAAATATACTGATGTACGTATATGCCATCCGCATTCGCCACTGGGTCCCGTCATTACCCGTTAGGTTAGCTAACTAACGACAGAGCGGGGACTGGACTAGCGCGGATGCAAAACGTATACAACATCTACTAATATATATACCAATATATTATATTTCGCTCAAGGCGTGAATAAAATGCAACATCACAGATATGTACAGCATCACAGAACATTACAGATATCTGGGATCCCCGGGTTTCACAGAGCCACTGCTGAAACCCGACGTTCCCCTGGTCGTGTGGATAGCCTGTGCAATGAGAACCTAGACCCCTACGGGCGCGGCAAGTCACCCGCCAAAACCTGAAGCGAGGCAGCCCCCTTCAGCGCCGTGAATGGACCACCCAGCACTTCACGGAATCCGGTAACTTGGGCACCCCTCCTGGGTCAACCTGTACCCCCTACGAGTGCGGCGAATAGCCCGCCAATCCTAGAGCGAAGCCCCCTCCGTCCCAATGCCATGAGATGTGGGCTTGTTGCCCTCTAGAATCCGGCTATCCGTGCACCCCTCCGCGGGGCAACCCTAGTACAGAAAGAAAAATATACATACAACGGGTACATCGACCGCAACCAGGTCGTGCCCCAAAATAATAATACAAACAGGCAGTGACGGCAGTCCACATGTCGGACGCTCGCCCCGCAATATCAAATGTACATAATACAACCACAACTGTACTAGCATTGCATCCAGGCTATCCCCCACGACCGATCCGCAACATCACAACAAAAACAGAACATCAACGTGAAGGTCACGTTCGCAAATCCGTCTAACCGGGCTATAGCAGTTAGACCGGATTTACCGATCGAGTGACATTCACGGTCGCAGATATAATGTAAATACTGTGAAATAATGTGTTTAAAATATCCGATCGATCAAATTTTAACAACTGGGCCCCCAAGCATTACTGTAGCAGACCAAGAAATTCTGGGCCCAATATTAATATTCCAAAACCCCAATTTTAAGCCCACAAGGACACTGTAGAAATTTGGAGCAGGGATCTCCACAGTGCGGGGCGGAACAGCGGCGCTAAGGGGGTATTTACGGCGGTTCCGCGCTCCCACAGTGGAATCACTTCATCGAATTTTTACAGAGCTCTTATATTATCATGTACATCAATTTTATACAACCTGAAAAATTTTTCGACACCAAAAATTTTCAACAGAAAACTGATGCAAGCAAGGATACGGTTTTGGAACTTTTTGATCGATCGGAAATGCAAACACATTAAACCAAGCTAGACTAAGTTAATGGCGAGGCTCTGATACCACTGTAAGTGCACGGCGGCGCCCCGGCCGTCAATCCGACGGCCAAATGCGGAAGCGGTGATAAACTTTAAATTTTCTTGAACTGGCAAACCGCCGCGCACTAATACCCGGATCGAACCATTAATTAGTCCTAGCTATCTACAAGAATGGGAAAGAGATATACCGACGATCCAAGTCCTCCGGTCTTCTCGTCGTCGTCCCAATCTCCTGCGGAATGTCCCGTCTCCTCCTCGTCGCCGGAAGTGCACATCGCCTACATCGTTTACGGGCTCCCACCTCAATGCCGAGGCAACTCGGGCACGAAGCCGGCTACTCGACGTGCCCAAGATTTACTGTAGAATATAATGTAGAAGTCTCATTTCGGGGTTGTAGGAATTGCCTTTGGTGGAGGGATTGAACTTGGAGCTTTTTGGAATGATCTTGTGGGATTTTTGCAACCTCAAATGAACCAAAATCCCACACACAAAATGTTGGTCAGCCCACCCATGAGTGTGGCCGGCCATTACAATGAGAGGAGGGTGAGAATGAAGGAGCCCTCCAATAATACAAAATGGAGAGAGAGAGAAAGCTATCATATGGAAAATAATGATCACAAAGAAAAATCCTCACTCAACAACCATACCATCTCCCATCATCAACAATCATCAAGCATGATGACTTCAAAAAGTCAAGCCATCATGAAGAGGTCAAGGTCAAGGAATGGTGCAACCATCATGACATAAGAATAAGCAAAGACCCCCTCCACAAATACTTATTTGCAACAATGCAAATAAGCCCTCCTCCACCAATCTTCGGCCAATGAACGGAACAATGGAAATATGCCGAAACGGAAAGCAAACTGGCAACTCCAGAAAACTGGTCCCGTAATAAATTACAGGAAAACCCCGATACTGTGCATACACACCCGCATCTGTATTTCGACCGAAATACAAATGCAATGAGACAAAGTCTACACTGTACTATACTAGAATCCGGCTTATACCAAAAACCGGCTAGTAATATCTGTTCGATCTTGATCTGTGCAATGCCGCACGTATCTGATCGAACCCTGCCATATAACCATACGGCCTATAGTACAAACTGTCCGATCCTGATCCGTGCAATACCGCACGGATCTGATCGGACCTTGCCATATCTCCATACGGCCTCTACAACCTTTCGCCCGAAAGCTGAGTAACTGAATGTGGGGGACTCTAAAGACTCATCAACACCTTGGTTGTGGATTTAACCACTAGCACGTTAGAGGTATAAGCCAATACATAACGGGCCACCAGGTATTGACCAAAAGGGACGTCTGTGAGCGAACTCAGCCTGACACCCTACTGAGCCTGTCAGTGACAATATCCGTACAGTCCGGTCCGTTCGTCTATGAGCATCGCATGGCGGGCCTAGGGGGTTGGTAAAAGTCAGACCCCCAAAAGCGGTACAAGTCGTGTCGGAGTGTAGCCCAGAACACCCTGAGATACTACTGGAATACCTACCAGTAAATCTCCTTGCCTCGGCCGAGGGCTTCGTGTAATGGCTCTCCTAGACACAGCACGACCTCACCCCCAATACCGGGAGAGACGAACCCCTGAAGATACGCTCACTGCCTCCATGTGGCTCGGGACTGTACCCAACTAAAACCTGTTTGCACGACTCCTTTGAGCCGTGGTAGGGTAGTAATCAAAGTACAGTGGGAACTCACACGAAACAAATGACGATCCCCAGGTCGATGAACTAACCTGCACACATGTCACCAGGGAACTGCCATCTGACGTCTGGTATATGACCAACTAGCATGTTCCCGGCGAGTCCTGTCCGGTGTACTCATAACCCAATGAGCACCTGTATACATCTTAGGTGATCCAACTGACACCAGTGGCTTGTGAGACCGGCCACCGCCCCTCGTCGGGGTCTCGACTGTATACACTAGTCTACTATGGAGAATCGATGCCCTGTCTCGAAACTCTCACGACTAGGGACCTTTTAAGGATATGCTTATAGACCCCCAGCTCCCACTTATATGATCGCCCTCATACTGCTGGTGGTCAAGCAAGAATCCTAGGGGCTTTATCAACGTGTAATAGCGACGTGTCAGGTCACTTAAAACAGTACACGATGATAAAGGTAAACCAGATAGCATACTATCATCTCGAGTAAGACTGTCCTACCGGGATAGGTCCTCCATCAATCATTGCAATCACGTACCTGTGACCTAATAATTGACTCTGAGGGCACTATCTCCAACAATCTCCCACTTGCACTCAAGGCTAATTATTGCGATGTCGCATACTCACAGCCCGTGTGATACCGAACACCCAACTCCTCTACTAGTCAGTCTCACAAAGCTCGTTTGCGAAACTATTGCGTTCGAGGAATAGCCTCAGTGAGTGGATCCGCTTTGTTGTCTCTTTCCATGTCTCTCTATATCTCAAGTTCGCGGAGAAAGCCATCTCCCGAAATGAGCAATACCTGTCTTAGAATGTGTCTGGATGTCTGATGGGACATAGCTCATAAATGAACTCCAAATCCAAACTTCTTAGACTGTATCGTCAACTGAGCTTAATCAGTATCCTGCGCCATGCCACCCTTCAGTATTGCCTTGGACCACCTGTCCAAAATACTGCCCCTCATCAGAAGGAAAGCTATAACTCTGACAACCTCCTTGTCGTCCATGTCACCTTGGAAGCCTGGAATGATAACTGTCTCCCGAATGAGGCTGTCGTTATCATATCCCTAGAACATCCACTTATGTTCTAAAACTGCTTCCGACCTTTTCTCCAGGATTGGATCAATGTCAACTTATTGCATCTAGTGCAAGAACAACATCTGGTGTGGTACTTGACATCTCATGATTGACTCAATTGCCTGAGCAAGTGATCTGCCAATCATGCACATCCCTCTCCCCTTTAGTCTGTAAGACACCTTTAGAGAGGGTGACTCCATCTTCTGCAGGTACACTACCGTGCATGGAGTCATCCATTCTAAATGCTCTTAGAATGCTGTCTAAGTACCCTGATTGGAAAACCACCCAAATCTAGATCTAAAACCATAGATCTAGTAACCAGTTTGTCTGATATAATGTCCAAGTCCCATATGGAGAAACTACTGTGTGACGACCTAAGTATAACCGATTGTAGTATAGGAGTTACCTTTCATACTCTGTGTATGTCATCCAAATACCAGGACATCACACCCTACTACCTTCTCAACAGATCCATCCCCTATTCTGATGAAGTCAAACCCATGACTGTCACGTCAGAAGTAGATGATCTATCTCCGCTACATCTGCTTTAGTCTATAAATAGACATAAGCTACCTGTCCACCAATGCTTCCGCTGCTCCCACTGACTACGACAACCCTCTGGCAGAGTCATATAGACGTACACTTCTAAAACTAGTTTAGAACGACGCTATACTCATCCTCCCACCGGGTCTCGCAGCCTGGAACAATAGCAATGGTAATTGTGGGTAAACAAGAACTTCCCTGTCACCGTCCTTGAGGCTACCGTAGTACCTCTCGGGTGGCTGAAGTTACCCACCTTATCTGCGGAGTGGCCAATGGAATGTCAATCCAGATTGAATCTTTAGGTTCCTTATCAAATCTTCAGTAATCGTTTGTGGTTCTGGAATCACTACCAGTTCTACCATACTCCCACTACTGTTTTCTGAAAAAAAATCCATTTTTATTAAAACTGTGGCGAGTCTAGAACAATATTGCTATTGTTCATCCAGATGGTAGAAAATCAACCCGCGTCATAGCTTGGGTCAACCCACAAACAGCCATTACAGAAACGTGCCTTGAGTTGTCCAGTGTCTGGTTTTAAGCATAAGCCGGACAACTCCCCGTACCTTAACATCATTAAGATATGAACTGTTCTATATCCCATATAGGACCAGAGGCACTGATTTAATTTGAACCAGATTCAAATCATGCAACTGTCTCCAGTGCATGTCAACTAAATGGAAGGAGGCCGATCAGCGTTAATCAACTTAGGAATGCTTCCAATTATGAGTAACCTGAAAGAGAAGCAAGTTCTCTTTATCAATACTATCAACTGAATACCATACACAAGTATCTACATCTTCGATCTCTTTGAAGAATCCCGATACTTGCTATACCTGGTTCTCTACTCTATTCAAATACCTATAACTTCTCAAAATTCGGACTCTGTGTTTCTACGAAACACCTGTCTAAAAACTAGAGAAGTCATAAGTAAACCGAATATAGTACGAGGACCAACCCCTCTGTCCTGATGGACCCTGGACAACATACAATACTCTTAATAAGTCCCTTGAGTCTAATAACTCATTCACTGTGTGTCGTAGGTTGAAAACTGTACTTATGGCTAAGAAGAATTACACCGCTGTTTAATGCTCCTTACCTAACCATCCACTGATATAGGTAAATGTCGTAGACATAATTTCAGAAAGGTATATCTCACTCTATGAAAATAGACGTACAGATATATCAATTTGAAATTGGTGCATGACAGCGGATATTCAAAACCAAATATTTGCCGACCGGCAAACAGCCCAGGTGATTTCCTCAAATATCACCGATTACAACGAATCCCGATATAATGAGGATAATCACCCAATTCCCAATAACTTACTCCCACTCATCATCTGTAAAACCATACAGATGTGAGAATCGTACCTGGTAAATACATACCTTGGAGTAAGTATCTAATTGGGAAATCAGTTTTCCTTTAACAGTACACAGTGAGACTGAAACATTGAAATGTTTCGATGGGGTATCCCGGTATTCCTAGTAATGCCTCTTCCAGATTCACGACTGTAACCGTATAATTCTTTGCCACCTCTCCAAGTCCCTTCATATGTCTTTAGTCATTACCTTCTGCACACCCCTTTAGGCCAAATGGTTTTCTTCCTTCCCTACCGTTCGGCACCAGCCTATGGTTTGGAAGAAGACTATCCAATAAGCATAATGGGTGTACTGTCCTAATCCTAGGAACACTCGCAATGAGAGAGGGTGAAGATAAAAGACACCTGAATAAATCTTATTCCTATTTCTCCTGAACCAGAATCCATCCCCGAACTGGAACAAGTTCCTTTCGAGTTCGTATATAACCATACGATGGAGTATCCAATAAACTGTGGATCTTCGTAGTGATACGGAGTGTCCTGGAGAAATACAAAAGGTGATTTAGGATTGGCGAAGGAATACTTGGTTTGGTCGTGAATATCTGTTGCAATTTACTTTGCCCTCTTACTAATCCCTTACTTTGTCTAAACTTAATACCTTCTGTACACCATCGTTAGGCTAATTGGTTTTCTTCATTCCCTACCGGTCGGCACCAGCTTAAGGTTTGGAAGAAGACTATCCAATTTGCGTAATAGGTGTACTATCTCCTAAACCAAGGAGTACTCGCAACCTGAGAGAAAGTAAAAGGAAAAGACAACTGAATAATCCTATCCGTTTTCTCCAGAACCTGAAACCATCCTCGAATAAATTCTTTCGAGTTCGTATCTAACCATACGATGGTTTTGTCCAATGGAAGTGGACGTTCGTAGTAATACGGGGTGTCCTGGAGAAAAGGGTAAAAGTAGGAGTGGCAATGAGGTTCGCAACTCTGACAATCCAAAAGCCAGTGTTTAAGAAGGTTCGGTCAATTTGGTCACTGAGTCATAGTCTTAGGGTCGGGTCAATGGTCGCTGCCAAAGAGAGAGAGAAAAGAAACACTCAGCGTGCACTCTAACCTAGATCAGAATGGTTACCAATTTATCTAATCTGGAATCCTCCCACTGTACCTCAAATTCTCCTCCAAACCTGAAAGAAGAATTAGTCGGGGTCACCCGAGGAGTAAACTAACTCATCAGTGGGAATCGGGATCCAACTATCACCGCATGATAACGTGACGGAATCCGCTCACGCTATCACACTCCAGAAGGTATGCGCATATCTGGCAAGTTTCAGTTCTTTTGAAACTCCCGATGTGATTTCTGCCCCATGCTCTTATGACCTTGACTAAGGCCAACAAATCATAAGTCACATGTCAAGTTCTACCCGTCATTATCCAGGTTGATTTGAACCCACCCGTACAAGCCCTTGACTAGGGCCAACAAGGCTATACGACTGTCCCAAACCAACGCATCTATCTATGCAACATAAGAACACCCAACAGCTACCAAACACTGTGCCTTGACTATGGCCAACAAACACAGCTTGAATACTATTGACTACCCATATGAAACGACGGAGGGCTACGAATGGTTTCTGGCGAAAACCTTTAACGTAATGAACTTGATATCGTTGAAGGAAACGGATAGCTTTTAAAAATATAGTGACGAAAACCTTCGCTAAAGAGGTCACTCCCGGTGAAGGGATCTCGGCTCTTTCCCCGTAGAATGGGGTGCAGGATATTCCAACTGAATACCACGGTGCAAAGCAAAAGTAATCGGCTATAGTTAAGTTAATGCCCTGATGCAAACTTTTTGTCCAAGGGGTCACTCCCGGTGAAGGGATCTCGGCCCTTGCCTCGTCGACTGAGGAGCAGGATATTCCAAATGAATACCACGATGCAAAATAAAAGTGAACGTCCTTGCAATAACAGCTTTTTGAAAAAGTGTTCCAACAACATCAGATTAGGTTTGTTTTTAACTTGCATTGATCCGAATCAATGCAGTCCCATCAATTGATCACACCAAAAAGAACGAAAATATACTGATGTACGTATATGCCATCCGCATTCGCCACTGGGTCCCGTCATTACCCATTAGGTTAGCTAACTAACGACAGAGCGGGGACTGGACTAGCGCGGATGCAAAACATATACAACATCTACTAATATATATACCAATATATTATATTTCGCTCAAGGCGTGAATAAAATGCAACATCACAGATATGTACAGCATCACAGAACAATACAGATATCTGAGATCCCCGGGTTTCACAGAGCCACTGCTGAAACCCGACGTTCCCCTGGTCGTGTGGATAGCCTGTGCAATGAGAACCTAGACCCCTACGGGCGCGGCAAGTCACCTGCCAAAACCTGAAGCGAGGCAGCCCCCTTCAGCGCCGTGAATGGACCACCCAGCACTTCACGGAATCTGGTAACTTGGGCACCCCTCCTGGGTCAACCTGTACCCCCTACGAGTGCGGTGAATAGCCCGCCAATCCTAGAGCGAAGCCCCCTCCGTCCCAATGCCATGAGATGCGGGCTTGTTGCCCTCTAGAATCCGGCTATCCATGCACCCCTCCGCGGGGCAACCCTAGTACAGAAAGAAAAATATACATACAACGGGTACATCGACCGCAACCAGGTCGTGCCCCAAAATAATAATACAAACAGGCAGTGACGGCAGTCCACATGTCGGACGCTCGCCCCGCAATATCAAATGTACATAATACAACCACAACTGTACTAGCATTGCATCCAGGCTATCCCCCACGACCGATCCGCAACATCACAGCAAAAACAGAACATCAACGTGAAAGTCACGTTCGCAAATCCGTCTAACCGGGCTATAGCAGTTAGACCGGATTTACCGATCGAGTGACATTCACGGTCGCAGATATAATGTAAATACTGTGAAATAATGTGTTTAAAATATCCGATCGATCAAATTTTAACAAGTGGGCCCCCAAGCATTACTGTAGCAGATCAGGAAATTCTGGGCCCAATATTAATATTCCAAAACCCCAATTTTAAGCCCACAAGGACACTGTAGAAAATTGGTGCAGGGATCTCCACAGTGCGCGGCGGAACAGCGGCGCTAAGGGGGTATTTGCGGCGGTTCCGCGCTCCCACATGGAATCACTTCATCGAATTTTTACAGAGCTCTTATATTATCATGTACATCAATTTTATACAACCTGAAAAAATTTTCGACACCAAAAATTTTCAACAGAAAACTGATGCAAGCAAGGATGCGGTTTTGGAACTTTTTGATCGATCGGAAATGCAAACACATTAAACCAAGCTAGACTAAGTTAATGGCGAGGCTCTGATACCACTGTAAGTGCACGGCGGCGCCCCGGCCGTCAATCCGACGGCCAAATGCGGAAGCGGTGATAAACTTTAAATTTTCTTGAACTGGCAAACCGCCGCGCACTAATACCCGGATCGAACCATTAATTAGTCCTAGCTATCTACAAGAATGGGAAAGAGATATACCGACGATCCAAGTCCTCCGGTCTTCTCGTCGTCGTCCCAATCTCCTGCGGAATGTCCCGTCTCCTCCTCGTCGCCGGAAGTGCACCACATCGCTTACATCGTTTACGGGCTCCCACCTCAATGCCGAGGCAACTCGGGCACGAAGCCGGCTACTCGACGTGCCCAAGATTTACTGTAGAATATAATGTAGAAGTCTCATTTCGGGGTTGTAGGAATTGCCTTTGGTGGAGGGATTGAACTTGGAGCTTTTTGGAATGATCTTGTGGGATTTTTGCAACCTCAAATGAACCAAAATCCCACACACAAAATGTTGGACAGCCCACCCATGAGTGTGGCCGGCCATTACAATGAGAGGAGGGTGAGAATGAAGGAGCCCTCCAATAATACAAAATGGAGAGAGAGAGAAAGCTATCATATGGAAAATAATGATCACAAAGAAAAATCCTCATTCAACAACCATACCATCTCCCATCATCAACAATCATCAAGCATGATGACTTCAAAAAGTCAAGCCATCATGAAGAGGTCAAGGTCAAGGAATGGTGCAACCATCATGACATAAGAATAAGCAAAGACCCCCTCCACAAATACTTATTTGCAACAATGCAAATAAGCCCTCCTCCACCAATCTTCGGCCAATGAACGGAACAATGGAAATCGGCCGAAACGGAAAGCAAACTGGCAACTCCAGAAAACTGGTCCCGTAATAAATTACAGGAAAACCCCGATACTGTGCATACACACCCGCATCTGTATTTCGACCGAAATACAAATGCAATGAGACAAAGTCTACACTGTACTATACTAGAATCCGGCTTATACCAAAAACTGGCTAGTAATATCTGTTCGATCCTGATCTGTGCAATGCCGCACGTATCTGATCGAACCCTGCCATATAACCATACGGCCTATAGTACAAACTGTCCGATCCTGATCCGTGCAATACCGCACGTATCTGATCGGACCTTGCCATATCTCCATACGGCCTCTACAACCTTTCGCCCGAAAGCTGAGTAACTGAATGTGGGGGACTCTAAAGACTCATTAACACCTTGGTTGTGGATTTAACCACTAGCACGTTAGAGGTATAAGCCAATACATAACGGGCCACCAGGTATTGACCAAAAGGGACGTCTGTGAGCGAACTCAGCCTGACACCCTACTGAGCCTGTCAGTGACAATATCCGTACAGTCCGGTCCGTTCGTCTATGAGCATCACATGGCGGGCCTAGGGGGTTGGTAAAAGTCAGACCCCCAAAAGCGGTACAAGTCGTGTCGGAGTGTAGCCCAGAACACCCTGAGATACTACTGGAATACCTACCAGTAAATCTCCTTGCCTCGGCCGAGGGCTTCGTGTAATGGCTCTCCTAGACACAGCACGACCTCACCCCCAATACCGGGAGAGACGAACCCCTGAAGATACGCTCACTGCCTCCATGTGGCTCGGGACTGTACCCAACTAAAACCTGTTTGCACGACTCCTTTGAGCCGTGGTAGGGTAGTAATCAAAGTACAGTGGGAACTCACACGAGACAAATGACGATCCCCAGGTCGATGAACTAACCTGTACACATGTCACCAGGGAACTGCCATCTGACGTCTGGTATATGACCAACTAGCATGTTCCCGGCGAGTCCTGTCCGGTGTACTCATAACCCAATGAGCACCTGTATACATCTTAGGTGATCCAACTGACACCAGTGGCTTGTGAGACCGGCCACCGCCCCTCGTCGGGGTCTCGACTGTATACACTAGTCTACTATGGAGAATCGATGCCCTGTCTCGAAACTCTCACGACTAGGGACCTTTTAAGGATATGCTTATAGACCCCCAGCTCCCACTTATATGATCGCCCTCATACTGCTGGTGGTCAAGCAAGAATCCTAGGGGCTCTATCAACGTGTAATAGCGATGTGTCAGGTCACTTAAAACAGTACACGATGATAAAGGTAAACCAGATAGCATACGATCATCTCGAGTAAGACTGTCCTACCGGGATAGGTCCTCCATCAATCATTGCAATCACGTACCTGTGACCTAATAATTGACTCTGAGGGCACTATCTCCAACAATCCAGACATATTCTAAGGCAGTGTCACCTGATCATGGAGATGGTTGATCTCCAGGGTGATCGAGGTTTGGAGAGTAGACTCAGAGGACAACACAGCGGATCCACTCACAAAGGCCTGTTCCCAGAGAGAGACTTTTATGGTATGGTTGAGTATGAGATACTACAACTACTGCTACAGATGGCCCTAGTGAAAATGGGAGATTGTTAGTTATATGTATGCCCTAGAGGCCATTACTGTACATTGGATGTATATTGTAGTGGATGCTGGGACATATATAGGGAGGACTTTCTTGCTCGACATGATAGTATGCTATCTGGTTGACCTTTACCTTAACGTGTACACTGATTGTCTCCCTGTTACATGTTGGTAAAGCCCTTAGGATCTGTACTTGACTACCTGGACTATGATGCGGATCATACTAGTGGGGACATGGTAGTCCATAAGTACATCCTTCAAAGTCCCTAGTCGAGGGTGTATCGAGACGGGGCATCGATATACCAGAGTAGACTACCGTGTACCTTCTCGACCCATACAGATGGGCGATGGATGATCCCATATCCATTGGTGTTTGACATCAGAGATGTTATACGGGTGCTCAGTGGAGACTGGGTACACTGGACGGACTCGCCGAGAACTCCCAGATGGTATTATACCTCACGTCAGATGGCAGTTCTCTGGTGACACTGGTACAGAGTAGTCTGTTGACCCGAGATCGTCATAGAGTCTTGTGTGGTTCCCACTGTGCTTTGATTTCCATCTTACCACGTCCAAGAGGGCGTGCAAAACGGTGGTTTTTGGGTACAGTCCCGAGTCACATGGAGGCAATGAGCGATAGGAGGGGATTCGTCTCTCCCGGTATAGGGAGTTGATATTGCGCTGTGTTCGATTGGCTATAACAGGAAATCCCTGGCCAGGGTTGCTGAGATTTACTGGTAAGTGTTACCAGTAGTTTCTCGAATTGTTATAGACCTCATATCGACATGACTTATCAAGCTACTGGGGTCTGACGTTTACCACCCCTAGGCGAGATATGCGACATATCAGACGATCAGACCGGACTGTACGGTAGTGTTACTGGTTGGATTCACTGGAGTGTGAGCGGGCTTGCTCGTCGATCTTCAGATCGCTCAATACCCGGGTGGCCGTTACGTTTAGCAGACCGCTTGCGGCTTGTGGGTGATTGATATGATCATCACCTGCTGCCGGCGTATTGACGAGTCTTTAGAGTCCTACACAGAGGTTTCCTGGCTCAAGCGAAACGAAATAGGAGCGCATATGAGATATGTGCGGGACCGAGAATAATACGTGTATGTGATACCGTATTCTATTCTCGCGATGAATGTGTCGAATGGTTGTATGCGATATAACCTAGTTATCGAATCAAGGATTGATTCGATAAATCGATACATTGGATATTAGCCGGTTATATGCGATATGACCGGATCGTTAAATCAAGTGTTGATTTAATGATTTAATGTATAATTATATATTTGATATATTACTTTGTATTAACTAATATTGGTTCACTTTAGATGGATTTTCTCACTCGGATGTGCGCATTATATATGTGATATGATTTTGTGCACTTGCTTGTATCATGTTTGATGATACATGCTTTTTGGTTAAAGTATTAAACCTTGGTTAATGAAATGGTTAGGGTTTATTATTTGTTATTCATTTATCTTATTTAATTATCCATTTATTTTTGATAAATGAATAAAAGAAAAGAGAAAAGAATGGTGGCTAATTTTGTTTCATGTTGAAGCTTCTTGAAGCTTTGATCAAGTCAACCATTCTTATCTCATCCTTAACCCTAACCATTCCCACTAACCCTAGTTTAATCTCTACACTTGACCATGGTTTAGATTATGATAAGTTTTCATTTTCTTTTCATTTTTAAATAACTTATCATAACAATTATCATCTTCTTCTTCTTCTTCTTCTTCAAGAAAGAAGCTTGCATTCATCAATGGTGATTGATGATAAAGAGTGAGAAATCCAATTCTAAATAGAACCCACTTCCTATTTCTTCATCCTCTACCTCTTGCGAAGTAGTAGAGTGTGTTTTCTTCACAAGTTTCTTGACTTGGTGAAGTCGGAGCTTGATTTAGCGATGCCTCGACGTAGATCATCTTCGGCATGGACATCGATGACCTAGCCCGTCCATTCTCCGATGAAGCCGACGCTAGAGCCCGGGACTTGATATGGACAGCGAGGAGACTTCATTGCGGAGCTATGGAGGTGGAGAACCGGATCTACAAAGGTTGTATTTCCGTATCTCTTAGTTAAGTGTTGACTAGTTTCATTTTTTCGCCTAGACATCTAGCCGACGATCCGTAGTTTAGGGTTTCTCGGCACCGTAAAATTTTATATTGGCATGTTCGATGCCTTGTGAGATCTCATTAGGGTGCCTAGGAACCCTACAGTTATATCCATCTTTATCAAGTAAAGAAACTGATATGATGTTGCAAACCATGGAGGGTACATAGTAGCAATCGTTCAAAATCATAGTCTTGCCATTTGGCAATACTAGGTGATATTCACCGACGGCTGCCGCATTAACTTGTGCTCCGTTCGCGACTCTGAGCGACATATCACCCGGTGCAACTTTCCTACTTTTTCTCAATCCCTGCAATAAATTACAGATATGAGATCCTGATCCGGTATCAAGTACCCAGGAGGTAGGGCTGACCGTAAAACAGTTCTCAATTACAAGAACACCTGAAGTCGATGCAAAGCCATGCTTCTTCTTCAACTGGGTATCCTTGGAATCCATACAATCCCCTTTCCCTTGCTCATACTTATGACTGTTGTCACAAGTTAGAGCTGAACCAACATTCCCCAGCCCCGAATAAGAATTCGGATCGGTCAAGCGATACATTTTATTATCTTGATTAGGGCGTGAAATGGCTGCTACCTGGAGAGAGAGAAATGAAACACTCAGCGTGCGCTCTTGCAAGATTAGATTGGTTTATTAGTCTATCTAACCAGGATGTCTCCCACTGTTTCCTCAAATTCTTCTTAAAACCTTTTTAAAAGAAGAACAAGTCGGGATTTAATTCACGTCACAATACTTGCTTAACCTTTCAGCCAGGCTAGTGTCGGTACTTCGAGGGAGGTTTTCCAACGCTTTCGCGAAGTTTCTTAATTTAAGAACCTCTTTTCCCCGGGGGCGTAACCCCGCTAACACCTTTCTAGACACCTACTAGGTTTATAGCATTGATTACTAAGTGAAATAATCTCCCGAGAGTAATCCAACTCATCAGTGGGATCGGGATCCAACTATCATAGTGTGATGACCTAGATAGAATCCACTCTAGTCACCATACTCCAGAAGGTATGCTAAATCTGCAAGTTTCAGTACTTTTGAAACTCCCGATATGGTTTTTGCCCCTAGGACCCAAGTGATCTTGACACAGTCAACAAATCAAAGAGTCCTAGTCAATTTCTTCCCGTCGTTGTCTTGATTGCATTAAACCCACCTGCATAAACCTTGACACAGTCAACAAGGTTACACAAATGTCCTAACTAATCACATTGTATCCAACAAATAAGCAACACATAGCTACCGTTCACTGCGCCTTGACACAGTCAACAAACGCAGCACGAATACTAAGTATAACTTATAAGAAACGATGGAGGGCTACGGCTGGGTTTTTGGCGAAAAACCCGTTAACGTAATGAACTTGATATCGTTGAAGGAACTGTTAGTTTTATGTATGCCCTAGAGGCCATTACTATACATAGGATGTATATTGTAGTGGATGCTGGGACATATATAGGGAGGACTTTCTTGCTCGACATGCTAGTATGCTATCTGGTTGCTCTTTACCTTAACGTGTACACTGATTGTCTCCCTGTTACATGTTGGTAAAGCCCTTAGGATCTGTACTTGACTACCTGGACTATGATGCGGATCATACTAGTGGGGACATGGTAGTCCATAAGTACATCCTTCAAAGTCCCTAGTCGTGGGTGTATCGAGACGGGGCATCGATATACCAGTGTAGACTAGCGTATACCTTCTCGACCCATACAGATGGGCGATGGATGATCCTATATCCATTGGTGTTTGACATCGGAGATGATATACGGGTGCTCAGTAGAGACTGGGTACACTGGACGGACTCGCCGAGAACTCCCAGATGGTATTATACCTCACGTCAGATGGCAGTTCTCTGGTGACACTGGTACAGAGTAGTCTGTTGACCCGAGATCGTCATAGAGTCTTGTGTGGTTCCCACTGTGCTTTGATTTCCATCTTACCACGTCCAAGAGGGCGTGCAAAACGGTGGTTTTTGGGTACAGTCCCGAGTCATATGGAGGCAATGAGCGATAGGAGGGGATTCGTCTCTCCCGGTATAGGGAGTTGATGTTGCGCTGTGTTCGATTGGCTATAACAGGAAATCCCTGGCCAGGGTTGCTGAGATTTACTGGTAAGTGTTACCAGTAGTTTCTCGAATAGTTATAGACCTCATATCGACACGACTTATCGAGCTATTGGGGTCTGACGTTTACCACCCCTAGGCGAGATATGCGACATATCAGACGATCAGACCGGACTGTACGATAGTGTTACTGGTCGGATTCACTGGAGTGTGAGCGGCCTTGCTCGTCGATCTTCAGATCGCTCAATACCCGAGTGGCCGTTACGTTTAGCAGACCGCTTGCGGCTTGTGGGTGATTGATATGATCATCACCTGCTGCCGGCGTATTGACGAGTCTTTAGAGTCCTACACAGAGGTTTCCTGGCTCAAGCGAAACGAAATAGGAGCGCATATGAGATATGTGCGGGACCGAGAATAATACGTGTATGTGATACCGTATTCTATTCTCGCGATGAATGTATCGATTAGGTTATATGCGATATACCCTAGTTATCGAATCAAGGGTTGATTCGATAAACCGATGAATTGCATACTAGTCGGTTATATACGATATGACCGGATCGTTAAATCAAGTGTTGATTTAATGATTTGATGTATAATTATATATTTGATATATTACTTTGCATTAACTAATATTGGATCACTTTAGATGGATTTTCTCACTCGGATGTGCGCATTATATATGTGATATGATTTTGTGCACTTGCTTGTATCATGTTTGATGATACATGCTTTTTGGTTAAGTGTAAAGTATTAAACGTTGGTTAATGAAATGGTTAGGGTTTATTATTTGTTATTCATTTATCTTATTTAATTATCCATTTATTTTTTGATAAATGAATAAAAGAAAAGAGAAAAGAATGGTGGCTAATTTTGTTTCATGTTGAAGCTTCTTGAAGCTTTGATCAAGTCAACCATTCTTATCTCATCCTTAACCCTAACCATTCCCACTAACCCTAGTTTAATCTCTACACTTGACCATGGTTTAGATTATGATAAGTTTTCATTTTCTTTTCATTTTTAAATAACTTATCATAACAATTATCATCTTCTTCTTCTTCTTCTTCAAGAAAGAAGCTTGCATTCATTAATGGTGATTGATGATAAAGAGTGTGAAATCCAATTCTAAATAGAACCCACTTCCTATTTCTTCATCCTCTACCTCTTGCCAAGTAGTAGAGTGTGTTTTCTTCACAAGTTTCTTGACTTGGTGAAGTCGGAGCTTGATTTAGCGATGCCTCGACGTAGATCATCTTCGGCATGGACATCGACGACCTAGCTTGCCCATTCTCCGACGAAGCCGACGCTAGAGCCCGGGAACTCATTTGGACAGCGAGAGGACTTCGTTGCGGAGCTATGGAGGTGGTGCACCGGATCTACAAAGGTTGTATTTCCGTATTCCCTTAGTTAAGTGTTAACTAGTTGCTTTTTCGCCTAGAATTCTAGCCGACGATCCGTACATTAGGGTTTCTCGGCACCTAGGAATTTGAAATTGCCATGGTTGATGGCTTGTGAGACCTCATTAGGGTGCCTAGGAACCCTACAGTGGTATTAGAGCCTAGCTAGAGCCTTAGGCGAAGTCTAGACGGAATTTGAAGTCCGAACGACCCGAAACCTCAACCCTAAATTGCTCTCTGGACAATTTCTGAAATCTGGTCTTTTTCAAAATTAAAAATATGCAGAGAACACATCACAAACATCTAAGAGTTACTGTGAATTTCGACAGTGAAATTCTACTAAGGAGCCGTGGATCCGCGGCATGAATCAAAGCTCATGCGGCGGTTCCGCGGCTGTACGGCCACATTATTTAAAGTTGTTTGCACAGTAATTCTTAGTTTCCAGTGGTGCTTTTCCTGGGAATTTTTAATATTTTTTCTACAGTTGAGTTTTCTAGGGTTGATTTGTGGATTCGGTGTTTCGATCGGAGTATCAAATTTTGTCTGTGTGGCTTTCCGGATAATTTTTAGAATATGTTAAAAAGTTCGACCGGATATAAATACCCAATTTTTCCCCTGTCGGGAAATTTCCAAGTGTTGGATTTTTCCGTAGTTTGACAACGTTCTAAGTAGTGCAAGTAACGCGATGGACCCTCTAGAAGACAACAAACCTTAACTCGATTATGTGACCGTCTTGAACTGCCCTTTGAACCTTCGGGTTTGGGGCAGTACGGCGTGCCACATGTGAGGCGTTGGCTTGACCCTTCTACGGCTGGACCGTTGGTACTGAGGCATGAACTGAATGTTGTTAGACTCATATTTCATGTGTTGATCTGTATCGGGAAAACTTGGGTGTTCGATTGTTCGATCGGAAAGTTTGACATTTTCTATTTATCCGGAATGGGATACAATAATTGGAATTAACAATAAGTTATGAGATAACTGAATGAATGTTGTAAATTTAGCAATTTAGTCTCACTTGATCGGTTGCCACGGAATTTTGATGTGATCAAAAGTCCGTCGCAATCACGTAGCGTACGCGGATACTCGCCGGGTAAACTTAATAGACAGCTACACCCCATAGCCCCGACCAAGTGACTGTAGGAGAACCCCGTTGCCGAAAGCATCCGTCCGGGTGCTCGCGGTAGCGGTGTTCCGCCTTGGTGCACTTCGTCGACGGTATCGGGGGTGCGGCCGCCTACTGAAGTTTGCGACGAGTATTCGATCAGGATGTCGGGAATCTTGTTGAATTGCCCGACTTGATATTGAAAAGAGTTTTCGATTTTGAGACTAAAATGCGGGGTTTATAATTGTTAGGCATGCGATGTCTAAGTAATTCATTTGGTCAGGCATGCGATGTCTGAGGTGGTTACGGATTCCAACTGTTGTAGTTTTACACTTTCTTTTCTGTGACCGTAAGTGTAATATGTGATATCGCCGGTTTCGTTGCTATATGTCAACGACAATTGGGATGGACATATTTACTTACGTTGATGACATGTGATGTTATGTGTTGCTGGATATGTTATATTGGATCGTCGTGTTTGAATAGCCGGGGGTTTTTTATGTGAGATGAGTGTTTTTTCATTTTCATTCATGTAAAAACTTGTATGTAATATTCTTTTATTGGGGCACTTCCAGGTTGCGGAAGTTGTCACCTTTTGTATATTATTTACTTTTCCGCACTAGGATAGACCCAAGGAGGAGGGCACAAGTAACCGGGTTCTGGAGTCCAGTGGGAGACCAACTCGAGGAGTCGGGTCCGGGTCTCCTAACTCTAGAATTGGTAGGGTTGCTTGCCGCTCTCGTAGGGGTCTAGGGGTGTGGGTTTGGCTATTCATCACGACCGTGGAATCCGTGTTTTATACTGGCTCGTATTGAAAAGACGGACGTCCTAGTATATCCAATATTTCATATGATTCTTCTGCTGCGATATCTGTGATGTGATCATGTGATGTTCTGTGATAGATACAGTATATAGTATATATGATATATTATATAGACGTTACTTATGTTTTACACCCGCGCTAGCCCTGCCCCGCTCTGCCGTTAGTTACCTAACCTAACGGTGCACGAGGGGACATCGAGGCGAATGCGGATGGCATAAGTGTACGTCGTATTTATCTGTGATGTTTAGGTATTTAAATGATGGGACTTCATTAATGTGATTAATGAAATTAAAGAAACCTAAGATGTTGTAGAATCGAATTTCAAAAATAAAACAGGTAGCTACAGTTCTTGCTTTGCACAGCGGTATATGTGATATATCCTGCACCTCATCCGACGAGGAAAGGACCGAGATCCCTTCACCGGGAGTGACTCCTTTAGCAATAACTGGCAGATGCTACAACCTTCGGTTTGTCTTTTGATTGCTTTTAAGTGTTTTTGCTTTGCACAGTGATATATATGATATATCCCGCACCTCATTCGACGAGGAAAGGACCGACGATCCCTTCACCGGGAGTGATTCCTTTAGCAAAACTAGAAAAGCCTCAAAAGCACTCCATTTTAAAATCATTTGATTCTACAACGATATCAAGTTCATTACGCAATAGGTTATTTTTAAAAGCCTGTAGTAGCCCTCCGTCATTTCAGATAAATGCTGTTTAGTATTCGTGTTGCGTTTGTTGGCCTCTGTCAAGGCGCAGTGTGCGGTAGCTAACCAGTATTTATCTGCTTATGCATATGATGCAGATTGAGTTAGGGTAGTCGTGCGGCCTTGTTGACCTCCGTCAAGGGTCGTGCGGTGGGTTTAATTCGATCAAGAAATGACGGGTTGGACTTGACTAGTAGCCTATGGTTTGTTGTCCTCCGTCAAGGTCATAGGGTGCTAGGGGCAAAATATTATCGGGAATTTCAAGTGTTGAAATTTGCAATGAGATTGCATACCTTCTATGAGATAGTTGGATCCCGATACCCGCTGCGAGTAAGAGTTACTCCTGGGAGAGTTTTATACATTACAATTAGCCGATCAAGTAGGTGTCTAGAAAGGTGTTAACGAGGTTACGCCTCTGGGAAAACGAGGTTTACATTAATTAGGTTCGTGCGAAAGCACGGGGGACCTCCCTCAAAGTACCGACACTGGCCTGGCTGAAAAATTGGCGAACTTATAGTGTGTAATTAATCCCGGCTAGTCTTTCCTTTTAGGGTTTGAAGGAAGATTTGATAAAAAGCAGTGGGAGCCATCCTGATTAGATAAAATAATAACCAATCTATTCTTGACAGAGCGCACGCTGAGTGTTTTCTTCTCTCTCTCTCCAGGTAGCGACCATATCACGCCTTAATCAAGATAATAATACGGATTATTGACCGAACCCGCTTGTTATACTGAGCTGGGGAACGTTGGTCCCGCTCCAACTTATAATTATTATAAGACAGAGCAGGAAATTGGGGAATACCAGATTTTCCGTGCCACCCAAACGAAGAAAGTGCATGCTGATGCATCATCTTCGGGTGTGTTCATTACAGAGAACTGTTTCTCAGTATCCTTTACGTCCTAGGTATATGATACCAGATCAGGATCCCATATATGTAATCTGTTACATAGGGCTACAGATAGGTAGAGAACTGAGAACGGGTGATAAGTTTCATGAGGCAGAAAACGGGGCAAGAGTTGCAGCCAAGTCTGTCGGCCACTGTCACCCTGTATTCCAAATACATTGATTCTGAACAAATGCTATTAGATACCGAACCTGATATACAAAATCATATCAGTCTCTTTATTAGTGAAGAAAGGATAAAATTTTGTATTGTTGGATAATGTTTTGAACATTTCCTATATCAAAGGTTGATCGGTTCAGGCACGTTATCTAAAAGCATTGATGTTCTAAATCAAACTACAGTTCTTAGTATATGGAACACACACAAGAGGAAGAGTTCAGAAATGAACGAATTCTTCTTGAGGCATTGTAGACTAGGTCATATCGATGCGACCCGACTAGCTGAAGTTACATGAAGATGCATATTTAAATCAGTTTGAATTCACATCTTGTGAAACTTGCCAGTCATGTCACAAAGATAAGATGACCATAGCTCCGTTTACTGGAAACAGAGAAAGAGTTAGTGAACTCTTGGGATGATACATGTTGATGTATGTAAGGTCCCCTGTCTACATATGCCAGGACTGGTTCTTTGTACTTCGTTACATTCTCTGATAATCTCTCGAGATTCAGACATATGTTCCTGTTGAAACACAAGTCCGAACCTTTTGAGATATTCACAGAATATAAGTTAGAAGTAGAGAACCAATATAAGGGTATAAGTATTATGTCCTTTGATGAGATCAAGGAGGAGAATACTTGAGCACGGAAATCCTGAACTATTCTAAAGGAGAATGAGATTCTCTCTCAGAATTACTCCTCCGTATACACCATAGCACGATGGTATATCGGGGCGGAGCAGATACGCCCTATTTGATATGGTGTGCTCTATGATGAGTACTACTGAGTTACCTTTTTCCTTAAGGGGGTTATGCACTTGAGAAGTTGCATACCTATTGAATAGGGTTCAAATCAAATCAGTTGCCTACCACTTCATATTTGATATGATAAGGGAAGAGCCCATATCTTAAATTAGTTAAGATTTGGGGTTGACCGGCCTATGTCTAAAAGCAAAATCCGGACAAGCTCGAGGCAAGGTCTGTAATGTAGAACTGGAAAGGTTTCAGCTATACAAACAGCAGCTGATGATTTGGTAGAACCGAAGGATTCAGTAGTAACCAACGAACCTCAGCCTCTCCGCCGATCTAGTAGGGTTCCTCACCCACCTGAGAGATACTTCTGTTTCTCTATGACAGTGGGAGCGAGGATTGCATCATGAGATGATGACCCAACTAGTTTCGAGCTGGCCATCAGGAGTGAGACTCTGTAAGAATGGCTGGATGCTTAGCGATCTGAGATGGAATCCTTATACGCCAACAAAGTATGGACTTTGGTTGCTATATCTGAAGGGTTAAATCCCCATCAGGAGCAAGTATATCTTGAGAAGATTACTTGGTGTACATGGAAAAGTTGAGACTTTCAAAGCTAGACTTGTTAAAGGTTTGCATCATTGACCAGGTGTGGATCATGATGAAACTTTTTCTAAGGATCTAAGCTTAAGTCCATCCAGATCCTACTTACCACGGCTACATACCATGACTACGATATCTGGTGGTTGGGTGTCATGACTGCTTTTCTAAATGATGTTTTAGAAGAGTGCGTCTATAAGTACACAGCTAGAGGGCTTCGTAGACAGTGGGAGCAGCGGAAACGTGTGCAAGATGCTTTATAGGATAAAGCAGGCATCGCGGAGTTGGAACATCTGTTTTGATGAATTAGTCAAAGAGTTTGACATCATCAAAATGGTAGATGAACCTTGTATAAACAAAAAGGTAGTAGGGAGTATGGTGGTGATCCTCGTAGAGTACGTGGATGACATACTCTTGATAAGAAAGGAGTTTCTTATGCTACGCTCGATCAATCTCCGTTTATCACAAAGATTCTCCGTGTAGGATCAAAATGATACTTCCTAAATCCTGAGTTTTGGATCTATGAGATAGATTTAATTGGATGTTGGGATTCTCACTAGTTGTAGTGAGATGATATCAATCGATCCTGGGGAGAATCACTGGAAGGGTTCCAGGGTGATAAAGACGACTGAATGTCAGTCGCAGGCATTGTCTTTACCCTCAGTAAAGGGACGGTATGTTGGAAGAGTTCCAAGCTAGATACCGTGGCATACTAGACGATAAAGGCTGAATACATCGCTACTTAAGATGCTACCAAAGAGGCTGTTTGGGTGTATATTGGTTCATAAGATGAACTATGTTCCTCCCATTGTGTGACAATGGAGTTGTGGCTTATGCCAAGGAACACCCGTCCCATCAGTGACCCAGGCGTATTCTGAGGCCGCATCACCTGATCATGGAGATAGTTAATCTCCAGGGTGATCGAGGTAAGGAGAGTAGATTCTGAGGACAACACAGCGGATCCACTCACAAAGGCCTGTTCCCAAAGAGAGATTTTTTTTTTGGGATGGTTGAGTATGAAATACTACAACCACTGCTATAGATGGCCCTAGTGCAAGTGGGAGATTGTTAGTTATATGTATGCCCTAGAGGCCATTACTATACATAGGATGTATATTGTAGTGGATGCTGGGACATATATAGGGAGGACTTTCTTGCTCGACATGCTAGTATGCTATCTGGTTGCTCTTTACCTTAACGTGTACACTGATTGTCTCCCTGTTACATGTTGGTAAAGCCCTTAGGATCTGTACTTGACTACCTGGACTATGATGCGGATCATACTAGTGGGGACATGGTAGTCCATAAGTACATCCTTCAAAGTCCCTAGTCGTGGGTGTATCGAGACGGGGCATCGATATACTAGTGTAGACTAGCGTATACCTTCTCGACCCATACAGATGGGCGATGGATGATCCTATATCCATTGGTGTTTGACATCGGAGATGATATACGGGTGCTCGGTAGAGACTGGGTACACTGGACGGACTCGCCGAGAACTCCCAGATGGTATTATACCTCACGTCAAATGGCAGTTCTCTGGTGACACTGGTACAGAGTAGTCTGTTGACCCGAGATCGTCATAGAGTCTTGTGTGGTTCCCACTGTGCTTTGATTTCCATCTTACCACGTCCAAGAGGGCGTGCAAAACGGTGGTTTTTGGGTACAGTCCAGAGTCACATGGAGGCAATGAGCGATAGGAGGGGATTCGTCTCTCCCGGTATAGGGAGTTGATGTTGCGCTGTGTTCGATTGGCTATAACAGGAAATCCCTGGCCAGGGTTGCTGAGATTTACTGGTAAGTGTTACCAGTAGTTTCTCGAATAGTTATAGACCTCATATCGACACGACTTATCGAGCTATTGGGGTCTGACGTTTACCACCCCTAGGCGAGATATGCGACATATCAGACGATCAGACCGGACTGTACGGTAGTGTTACTGGTCGGATTCACTGGAGTGTGAGCGGGCTTGCTCGTCGATCTTCAGATCGCTCAATACCCGGGTGGCCGTTACGTTTAGCAGACCGCTTGCGGCTTGTGGGTGATTGATATGATCATCACCTGCTGCCGGCGTATTGACGAGTCTTTAGAGTCCTACACAGAGGTTTCCTGGCTCAAGCGAAACGAAATAGGAGCGCATATGAGATATGTGCGGGACCGAGAATAATACGTGTATGTGATACCGTATTCTATTCTCGCGATGAATGTATCGATTAGGTTGTATGCGATATACCCTAGTTATCGAATCAAGGGTTGATTCGATAAACCGATGCATTGCATACTAGTCGGTTATATACGATATGACCGGATCGTTAAATTAAGTGTTGATTTAATGATTTGATGTATAATTATATATTTGATATATTACTTTGCATTAACTAATATTGGATCACTTTAGATGGATTTTCTCACTCGGATGTGCGCATTATATATGTGATATGATTTTGTGCACTTGCTTGTATCATGTTTGATGATACATGCTTTTTGGTTAAGTGTAAAGTATTAAACCTTGGTTAATGAAATGGTTAGGGTTTATTATTTGTTATTCATTTATCTTATTTAATTATCCATTTATTTTTTGATAAATGAATAAAAGAAAAGAGAAAAGAATGGTGGCTAATTTTGTTTCATGTTGAAGCTTCTTGAAGTTTTGATCAAGTCAACCATTCTTATCTCATCCTTAACCCAAACCATTCCCACTAACCCTAGTTTAATCTCTACACTTGACCATGGTTTAGATTATGATAAGTTTTCATTTTCTTTTCATTTTTAAATAACTTATCATAACAATTATCATCATCTTCTTCTTCTTCTTCAAGAAAGAAGCTTGCATTCATCAATGGTGATTGATGATAAAGAGTGTGAAATCCAATTCTAAATAGAACCCACTTCCTATTTCTTCATCCTCTACCTCTTGCCAAGTAGTAGAGTGTGTTTTCTTCATAAGTTTCTTGACTTGGTGAAGTCGGAGCTTGATTTAGCGATGCCTCGACGTAGATCATCTTCGGCATGGACATCGATGACCTAGCTTGCCCATTCTCCGACGAAGCCGACGCTAGAGCCCGGGAACTCATTTGGACAGCGAGAGGACTTCGTTGCGGAGCTATGGAGGTGGTGCACCGGATCTACAAAGGTTGTATTTCCGTATTTCCTTAGTTAAGTGTTAACTAGTTGCTTTTTCGCCTAGAATTCTAGCCGACGATCCGTACATTAGGGTTTCTCGGCACCTAGGAATTTGAAATTGCCATGGTTGATGGCTTGTGAGACCTCATTAGGGTGCCTAGGAACCCTACAGGAACGTGATACATCTTTTTGAAAATATAGTGGCGAAAACTTTTTGCTAAAGAGGTCACTCCCTGTGAAGGGATCTCGGCTCTTTCCTCGTCGAATGAGGTGCAGGATATTTCAAACTGAATACCTCGATGCAAAGCAAGAATAATCGACTATAGTGAAGTTATTACCCTGACGCAAACTTTTGTCCAAGGGGTCACTCCCGATGAAGGGATCTCGGCCCTTGCCTCGTCGACTGAGGTGCTGGGCATTCATAACCGAATACCTCGATGCAAAACAAAAATTGAACGTCCTTGCAATAACAGCTTTTTGAAAAACTTGTTCCAACAACGTCTTTTAGGTTTATTTTCTTGCATTAGTTCTTTTAATGCGTCCCATCAATTAAATCCTATCATTGCAGAAAACAACCAAAATATGACGTATGCTTATGCCATTCGCATTCGCCACGGGGCCCCGTCATCACCCGTTAGGTTACTTAAATAACGACAGAGCGGGGGCTGGGCTAGCGCGGCTGTAAAACATAAGCAACGCCTAAATAGTTATTATATATAGATATACCGCAATGATAGCCAATCCAGATCACAGATGAACACTTTGGATATACTAGGAACCCGCGATTCATTCGAGCCTGCAACGAAAAGCGGATTTCACGATCGCGATGAATAGCCAATACCCCACCCAAGACCCCTACGGGTGCGGCAAACTACCCGCCAAGTACCCGAAGCGAAGCAACCTCCCTCAACGCCGTGAGTAGGCCACTCGGCACTTCGAGATACCTGGTAGTTTGTGCACCCCCTCCATGGTCTATTCTAGGAGCAAAAAACAGTAAAAAAATTATACAATGACGGCTACAACCCCGACCCGGTTGTGCGGCCATATAAATAATATTACATCAATTTACAAATTTATTACATGAATGAAAGAAAAAGAAACTCTCATCTCACATCCATCCCGGCTATTCATCCGCGATAATCCAACGAGTTCATATACACAAACCATCAACAACACAGATCACAGATATGTATAACCCCCACTAATCGACGTATAGCGATTAGTAGACGTTCAATACACATAAAACATTACAGATATAACCATTAGCCAAAGTCTACAGAACATCGACCAAAAATACGGATTTTTGAGCCCCAAAAACAAATTTTGCTTTCTGGAAAATCTGGGCAGAAAAGTCATATACCAAAAATCCCAAAATACCCATATAAGAACACTGCAGCAAACAGGATCCCCAACCGAGTTAACTCGGCCGCGGTTCCGCGGCATAAGCAAGCATATGCCGCGGAACCGCGGCGCTTTAGTCGAGTTGGGTGATCATTTTTCTTCAGTATTCTACCAAAAACCTGAGCCGATTTTTAATGTATGATTTATTGATTTTGGAACAGATCTAAAATCGGCAGAAACTTGAAATTTCCGGGGTATTTTGCGGTTTTTCGTCCGGTCGAAATTCTAAATACTTTGCTAATATGCTAGGGTGTGTTTAGTTAGGCTCTGATACCACTGTTAGGTCCACGTTACCTCTCCCGGTACTTTCGGGGTTGCGGAAACGGTAAAACAAAATTTTTTCTGAACATGGTAACATGGACCGTAAAAGCCGGATCTTTGCTAAACAATACACTAGCATCCTAATTAGATATTTGTCTACTCAGTTAGGGGTTATACCTCAACTTGAACTCCTTCTCTTCTTGTTGTTCTTCTCCTTGCTTGCTCCGTGGCTTGATCCGGACTTTGGTCACATCCGCGGTTGCTTGCTCCGTGGCTTGATCCGGACTTTGGTCACCTCCGCGGACTCCTTGAGTCAAAGACGATCCACCCGAGAGATGTACACCGAGCTCCACCTCGAGCCGAGGTAACTAGGGCAAAGAGATTGCTAATCTAGAAGCCCTAGATTGTGTAGAAGTGATCAATGGATGGTTTTGTCTTTGTGGGATCTTTATCTCTCAACACATGAGATCAAAAAATGAATCAAGAGGAGGAAGAAGAAGGAGGAGCTAGCAACCATGGTTCATATCTTTTTCTTCTCATTTGAAAAAAACAAGAGAGAGAATTGAGAAAGAAAAATTATGATACAAAGAAAAGTAACCATGGTTGCAATAATGTAAAAACAACATCATTACTAATCCCATCAAGATAAAGTTTGATGGCTACATTGAAATGACCATTATCATAATCCAAAAGAAAAAGAAAAAGAAAAGAAGAGTGTAGATCCCTCTTGAAAGTCAATGGTCAACATGGTCAACCGGTCAACAAAGTCAAGAGAGGTCAACGGGGTCAAATGGTCAATGCAATTAGCCATCATAAAATTATCACTAAAAGGATTAGTAAATGATATCCACGGCTCATAATGATTTTAACCAAACGAACTGTCAAAACCCTAATGAGTCCGCCTCAAAATGGTTTTGACCGAATCAACTGTCAAAACCCTAATGAGCCTGCCACATAATGGTTTTGGCCGAACAAACTGCCAAAACCCTAATGAGGCACCTCCTCCTTCACCGCTCCGGAAAACTGTGCAAACACACCTACATCCGTATTCCGTAGAATGCGGACACGCAGAAGACAAAACAAATCCATCCGTGCAATACTAGGATCCGGCTTAAACCAAAGCCCACTAGTATTGCCTGCCCGAACACCACACGCACACAAGTGTACGTAAGTGATCGCAGCCCTGCCGTAAAACCATACGGCCTCTACACGTTTCGCTCAGTGCAGTGAAACTCTCTGTGTGGGACTCTAAAGACTCGACACTACGCTGGCAGTGGGTTTAACCACAGACCGCAAGCGGCACTAGCTGTACGTAACGGTCCCCAGGTAGATGTCGATAAGAAGGCCGATGAGGTGAACCCATCCGAACTCCTACTGAGCCTGTATGTGACAATCTCCGTACAGTCAGGTCTGTTCGTCTGATACATCGCATGGCGGGCCTAGGGGGCGGTAAATGTCAGTCCCCTAATAGCGGTACAAATCGTGTCGGAGTGAAGCCCAGAACACCCTGAGATAACACTGGAAACCTACCAGTATATCTCGTTTACCCTGGCCAGGGCCTACTCGTGTAATGGCTCTCCTAGACACAGCGCGATGTCAACCCCCAATACCGGAAGAGACGAATCCTGTCTAACCGTCACTGCCTCCAAGTGCTTCGGGACTGCTCCCAACTACTACCTGTTTGCACGACTCAGTAGAGCCGTGGTAGGGTAGTAATCAAAGAACAGTGGGAACACACTCGAGGCGAAGTGACAGTGTCAAGTCAGCGGACTAAGCTGTACTCATGTAACCTGGGAACTGATAACTGACGATAGGTATAATACCAACCAACAGTTCCCGACGAGTCCTGTCCAGTATACTCGTAACCTAACGAGCACCCGCATACTATCTCAAGTACGACGTACTGACGGCTGTGGGACAGACCGTCTCCCGTGCTGGGATGAGAAGCGCATACGCTAGTCTACTCCGGAGTATCGATGCCCTATCTCGATACTCCCACGACTAGGGACGTGTATAAGGATGTGCTTGTGGATTACCCAGCCCCCACGAGTGTGATCGCCATCACAACGCCGGTAATCAAGCAAATATCCTAAGGGCTCTACTAATGCGTATAGGTGATATAATAAATAAACACACATGTACACATTAAAGTAGAGACAAACCAAGTAGCATACTACTATATTGAGCAAGATTGTCTGTACAACTGTGAATATCCCAAGCTTCCATCAAGTAATATACATACTAGTATGATACAGTAATGGCCTCTAGGGCATATACACTAACAATCTCCCACTTGCACTGAGTATCTGTAAGAGCACGATTCGCCATACGTGCAGCAAAACGAGCAATAATCTCCGCAATGGGAACCTCCTATGGCTGTGGTGGAGCATGTGGGCGACAGCAAGCCATGATTCTCTCTCTATGAAAGTGAAGAAGAAGATGAACATTGCTTCAGATTATAAAGTGAAGCATTCAAGTCTCAGCACAGAAAATATTGTGCATGGTGTCAGTTGGAACTATTTCCAAGCTCTGACCAAAAGAAGGTGTTGGAAAAGAAAATGTTGACTCAGGAAAAGCAGAAAAAGGGGGAAACGAAATCCTCCCATCTGTAAAGCACGTGAGGGATCACATGCAAAGAATTTGACCGCAAGCATCTAGGAGGATTAAATCCTATAGCCTCCCATGTGCAAAGCACATGGGCCTCACATGCAAAGCATGTGACCTCTGGCTTCAATAACGATTAAATCCTGTGATGTAAAGATTAACGTGATAAACATGTGAGCGCTCACATACAAAGTATAGGAGCGCTGAAAATAAATAACCAAAAGGCCAAACAGGCCCCATGTGTTAAACACGTGAGCGCTCACATGCAAAGCACATGAATACTGAAAGTAAATAACCAAAAGCCAAATAAGCCTCACGTGTTAAACTTTGCATATGAGCGATGAATATAGACATGCTAAAACCCATAATGGGGGTCACATGTTAAATACATGAGCTCATCATTTTGATGCGCGAGCTTCAGATAGAATTAAATTCTATTTAGGGAAATATTCCCCCCGATCTTTCCAAAACGAGAAAGATTTTTCTCTGTTAAAAAGAGAACCTTTGGATTTAAAATCCAACAGTGATTATAATATCATCGACCAAATCAGAAAATCAAATCAATTTCTTTGTTAGGAAAATATTTTCCTAATCTCGCTAAAACCAACAGAAAATATTTTCTGTTAAACAGAAAATCACAGGATCAAAGATTCAATGGTGGACAAAATTCACCGGATGATTTTCAAGATCAATTAAATCAATTGATATCTCTTAATGAGAGATTTCCTCAAACTGATCAACAGTTTTCATCACCTATAAAAATGACCCAAGACTGCAAGTCTCAAAAAAAAAGAAAAAATGAAGGAGAATCAACCCCATAAAGAGAAAAATCTACAAATGAGAGTTTGATTCGCTGGATGATGAAAAGCTCCTTCTCCCCTCAAACCTTAGGTAAAAAAGGCAGAGATCAAAATATCTCCTTTACCTATCATATAAAATACAAGGGTTTAACCCTCCATAAAGAACTTAGTTTTTTCTCTGGATCGGAGATCCGCAAGATAAATCTCTCATAAGTTGAGAATTTAATTCTCATCGAGAAGATTTTGCTCTTCAGGCTCAACATCCAGGAGAAAAACTAGATATGAGAAAAGAAACATGAAGAAAAGAAATGGAGCTTACATCCGAGGAATTTAATTTCTCTAAAAACATGGTTTAACCCTATATAAAGAACTTAGTTCTTATAAAAAAGGAACATAAGAACTTAGTTCTAAAAAACCCGATCTCAGATCTTCAAAATAGAGATCTTGGTGATCATCAATGGTCAAAACACCATTAACAGAAGTTCAACTTCTTTGAAAAAAATGAACAGAGATTAAATCTCTAAAGGCTCAGCACCTCATGTGAAAAACATGTGAGCGCCTATAAATGAAAGCTCAGCACCTCACGTGAAACACACATGAGCGCTTAAGAACTCGGCACCTCACGTGAAACACACGTGAGCACCAAGAAACTCAGCTCCTCACGTGGAAACATATGAGCGGGAAAAAAAAGCAGCGCCTCATGTGATACCCATGTGAGCGCTGAACCAAAATGCTTAGCACTATATATAAACAGTCAAAATACTAAGTGCTTAGCATTGCTGAATGAGGGAAAAAGCCCAAGACTGAGCCTAAAATTGGCTAAGTCTCTGAAATTTCATTTCGGCCGAGCCCATATGCTCTATTGATGGATTTTAACAAAATATATTGCACCTTAAACATATTTCTAAGTTGATCTTAGTCTCATATAAAACTAACATATCCTTAGTTAAAATAAATTGAGCCCATATGCTCACATATATTTAAGTCTATATTAATCTAAAACCAGTTTAACGGTTCTTAAATAAAATAAAATATCCCCTGAACTGATAGAACATATAACTTAGGTTCAGACTCAAAAATATATATGTACGGATTTGGACTAATCCGCGTCTTACAGGCGATGATATAAATTAGTCTCCGTATACAATCCACGGACAACCATCCACGGGCAACCAAAATAAACCAAAATACAACATGACATGAAGTGATCTACTGGAGCAGGAGAAAATTGTTATTACAACGCGATAATGTAATTAACTGCAGGGGCTTGCACCTGAAGAGAAGAGCGTTTCTACAATCAAAAACCCTTCACAATGAGGGGGAATCTGATAAAGTCTGCTCCATTGGTCGCATCTATCCAAACCTCCGATATACAGTGTAATAAATCAACTTGGTATTTTTAGAGAGATGGATGGATATGTCCAATAACATCTGCCCCCAAATTCAGGCTAGACATCTCAACGTCTCAGTCCAGTCTTTGGTAGTAAACATGACGCATTTCTCACATTTGTGAAGTCCGTCCATTCATATGAGAGTAGAAGATTTATCTATGGATCGCTAGTCTCATTTGAGAGGTAAGATCAAATTAGATGATTTTTAGGTCAAGCATTTGCTTGACGGGGTCCACATTGGTAGCTTGGTTTGCCAACGGGAATGAATTTAGGTTGCATTTCTTACATTTGTGAGGTCCATCAGTTCACGGAAAACTTGGGCTTTATCTAAGGGTCATTAGTTTTATTTGAGACTAAGATCAACTTAACTGACTTATATCTTTAGAACATGATCTCGATTGATCATTTGATCATAAGTGAAACTTAGGCTTCCATAGTTAGCTACTTTGCTAAATTTTTAAGTTTTGGTTTATTTCTTTTCATGCGCTTAGGCATTTATGCTGTGCATGGCATTCGCCCACATGCATGGTACATGGTGTGCATTCACTACATGGCGCTTGATGGGTTATGAGTTGTGATTAGTCGAAAATATTGCATATTTTAGCCGGAAATTTCTTCATCATTTGCATTCATTTAGAAGTGTACGGTATTCATATTTTACATATTAGCAAAACTGTCGCAAAATATCAGATTACATGTGATAGACCTTAAAACCGGCATTTCTAAGGAATTTGACTGCATTTCATGGCATCGCATCATCCCTACATTTGCGCAACACTTGTTTTGAGATCTGTGCAGGGAAATCCAGAAGAAAGGCCAAAAATGTACATGGTACCGATCAAACATTACGCCAACTCAATGATTTCAATTCTGGTATCAATCCAAAAAGCAAAACAAAAATCAACATATCAAAGAAAGGTCCAAATGTCAACCAAAGACCACAGAAGAATCCCCAAGCTCCAAGCCTCCAACATGGCCGTGGAACCGCGGCCTGAGCCTGCTTACGCCGCGGTTCCGCGGCCATCTTGCCACGTCAGCCCTAAATCTTTGGTGTACAATGCTTCATTCTGGGCCTACATTCAGCTCATATACTTCAAACTCCAGAAGACTCCAGAGACTTCTGCCAGATCAGCAAACTTTGGGATCAACACTACACTAGCCTATCATTCTAGAAACTTCTCCCCAAACCCTAGCTTAAACCCTAAGCTAAGCCTAACAAACTCTTTCTAGAAGTCTTTCAAAAAACTTTTGGAGGGAACTCAAGAAGGCTTAGGGTTTGAGAAGTCTATAAATAAGACCCTAGGCTCATTTGTAAAGGGAATTTAATTCATTCATTGAAATCAATAGAGCCATTTTACCCTCTTCATCTTCTTCTTCCACAAGTCTAGTGAGAGGACTTGTGTGAAACTCTAGCCCTAATTCTAATCAAAAGCCAAGATCCCGAGTACCCATCAAGCAAGAAGCCTTGCAACCTTTTAGGAGCCGAGCCGGTCTTCAGCAGAGCAAGTGATCCAAGCTGATCCACGACTCACGGAGCCGAGCGAAGCCAAGTCGACAATTTAATTCTTCCTCTTGTAGTTCTTGAGCGACTGTAATTAAATTGTTGATATAAATAAAAGGTGATATTCTTTTATCTTGTTTTCTTTAAATTCTTACATCATGATTCAATCTAAATTTCTAGTTGTAATTCTTGTTGTGATGTCTGAGTAAAACTCCGCTCGTCGAGGAGTCGAGACGATCAATAGAATGATGATGTAATATATCTTAAATCGATTCTTGAATCCTACGAGTTTTGTAAACCTTAGCAAGATCAAGAATCGACGACCCAATTTGTTGCGATGCTTTCTTGATTGATGTCGTTTGAGATTGGGGAGTTACGATCGTTTCTTGAAATTGCTAGAGGCTAGAATATGAATGATAATCAACGAAAGAACAAGGGTTAAACGATGAAACCCTAGTTTCATCAAGAAAGCCCTAACTCTCGTCGACCATCATCGATCTAGTATCAATCCTTCGAAGGACAAGAACACGAAATATTGAGATTACATCACGTCTATAGATCCGATCGATTCCTACGAGCCTCATTTAGATTCTTGACATTTTGGTTGGAAATATTATCGAAACCCAATTCTTGATTGTTTATCAGTTTCTTGATTCTTGATTAAACTCGTGACACCTGAATCAATTGATAAATTCTTGAATCATGTTTTCTTTTCTTTTCGATTAACTTTTCGATTCAAACAAATCAAATATAAAAACGAATCGCACAATCCCTGTGGACGATCCGCACTCGCTTACGATCTACAACTGACACCGTAGTTGATTGCGGTCAAATATAATTTTTTGATTGTGAACTTTATTCAATTTTCTAATTACCGACACAAAGAGACTCTTATCGATTTGATTTACTTACTCAGTCTCGCATTTTACGATCAATCAAATAACGCCGAAATCGGGGACTATTTGAATCGATACTTTTTTTACATTCACATACACAATCCGGAAATTGTTTCAATCAAGTTGGCATTTGCGTCTGGAACTTATGCACATGCATGGCACGTGGTGTGCATGGCTTCTTTATGGAAAGACAGCACAGCTCTTTAGAGAGTGCATATATTTTGCACCTGGTGAAGTGCATGCTGCGCACTTGTTTTGTGAAGATATTTGTCTTTCCAAAAAGCGAAGTCGAAACTTTAATTGATCAAAATTCATGGGTTGCAATTCTAAGGTGAGCCCAGGTTTATGGGGTGCGCCCTATGTCAGGGCGAGTCTAGTTCTTTGCAAAAGTTAATAACTTTCAAGAAACCATTGATTTCAATGGAGTCGAAAATCATAAAGAAGCCAAAGCTTCGATCATTATGTGTTGATAGCTAGTAAGGTCATCATCAATCATGATGCAAACCTGATGTTGATAACTAGTAAGGTCATCATCAATCATGATGCGGACCTCCATGTCACCATCTATGAGAAAACCGTAATATCTCCTGGGTGGCTGAGGTCACTTACTAGATCTGTGGAGTGGCTAAGGTTTGTATGGTACAATTGAATGTTCAAGTTCTACTAAATTTTCAGTAATCATTTATAGTTCTGAAATCTCTTTTAGTTATATCATACTCCTATTAATTTTTTTTGCAAGAAATTCCTTTTCTAAAAAGGTGGTATGACGAGAACAAAACAACTTTTGATTCTCAATGTGGTAGAAATTGAACCCTTGCGAATGCTTGCGATAACCCACAAACAGCACATTACTGAAACGTGTCTTGATTTTGTCTGGATTCTGCTTTCAACATAAGCCGGACAACACCATATCTTAACAAACTTAAGATATGGTCTCATTTCTTTCTATATTATATATAGAATCTTAGGCACCGATTTAGAAGAAACCTTACTCAATTAGTATGCTGATGTTTTCAATGCATACCCCAAAATGAAAGAAAAAACTCAGCAATAATCATCATATAGCGCACCATATCTTATAGGGTGCGTATTCTCCTCTCTGATACTCCATAGTGCCATGGTATATTTGGAGGAGTAAGCTAAGAGAGAATCAAATTCTCTTTTAGACTACCATGGAATACCGAGCTTAAGTATTCCCCTCTTCGATCATATTGAAGAATCTTGATACTTCTGCTCATCTGTTTCTCTACTTCATTCTTATACTCAATGAACTTCTCGAAAATTTTGGACTTTGCATTTCAACAAGAACGCGTGTCCAAAACTAGAGAACTTATAGGTAAACGGAATGAATTATGAGTACCCACCCCATATTCGAATAGACATCGGACCACATACATCACCGTGTATAAGTCCTAAGAGTTCAATAACTCTTATTCCATGTGTTGTAAGTTGAGAACTTTATTTTGGTTAAGAATATCTATATCCTTATTCTATGTATCTTACCCGATCAACTTTTGATCAAGGTAAATGTTCATAATATAATTTTCAAAAATTTGTTTATATCCTTCTTTATCAAATAAAGAGACGAATATTATGTTTAAAGTTTGGTGCATGACAACAATTATTCAAACCAAAAATTTGCCGCTAAGCAAAACCAGGTGACAGTCCTTAATGGCAACATTTGCTCCGATTTCTGACTCTGAGGATCAAATCACCCTTTCCTAATACTCTGCTTCATCTCAGCATCTGTAATAGTTTACAGATGTGAGATCCTGATCCGGTATCTCATACCCAGGCATCAGAGTTGATTGATAAACATTTTTTAATTACAGTCACACTGAAGGATGAAGCATATTTATATTTCAAGGGGGTGGACAGGTATTTCCAGTAATGCCTTTTCCACTGTCCAGGCTCATGACAGTAGTTGCAATCTCCTTTCCCTTTAACTGCAACCCCTTTAAATGCCTCTATTTCTCATCTTCTGTACACTATACTTAGGCTGGTTGGTTTTCTTCTTTCCCTTCTTTTCAGCTTCAGCCTTGGGTTCGGAAGAATGCTATCCAACAAGCATAACCGGTGTATTCTCCTTATTAAAGGAGCTTTCAACTTGAGAGAAGGTGGAGGGGAGAGACATTAGAATTATATCAATATACAATCCATTTTCTCAAGAATATCGGTGGCCATCCTTGACTGAAACAATTTCTCCGAGTTCGTATGTAACTATATGAGATTGTCTTCCATGCAATATGGACCTTTGTATCAAATACAGAGCATTCTGGAGTAAGTAAAGGGGAAATAGGAGCGACAAGGACACATGTGACTTCTTCGTGAATTAGGGCAATCTTGACATTTCATAGCCAATGATTATAAAAGGTTTGTTTAACTTAGTTTATGAGTTTTAGTTTAAGCTCAGTCATGGTCGCTACCAGAGAGAGAAAAGATACACTTAGCGTGCGCTCTTGCAAGATTAGATTGGTTTATTAATTTATATAATCAGGATGGCTCCTACTGTTTTGTTGAATTCTCCTTCAAACCCTAAAAAGAGAACTAGCTGGGATCATTTATACCCCCACAAGTTTGCTAACTGGTTGGCCAGTCCAGTATAAGTATTTCGAGGGAGGCTCCCCACGCTTTCACGCAGATCTAATTAAATAACCCTATTTTCTTATAGGCATAACCTCGTAAACACCTTTCTAGGCATCTAATAGGTCGGCTAATTGTGAAGTGAAAAATCTCCCGGGAGTAACTATTACTTACAGTGGGAATTGAGATCCAACTATCATATAGAAAGTATTCAATCACATTACAAGTTTCAACGCTTGAAACTCCCGATATGATTTTTTACCCCTAGAACCCATATGACCTTGACAAATGATCAACTAATCATAGATTCCTGTTCAGTCGAAAATATTGCAGATTTGATATAACATTTTCCTTAATTTTCTTAAATATTTAAAGGTGTTTATTGTAATTATGGAACATATGAGGGTTTATCTACAAAATAGTTTTTACCATATGTTTATATATTATAATTAACATTATGAAGGAAAATAGATGCGTATAATATTTATATGATATTTTTGTAATTAAAAGTATGCATATCATATCAAATAATCTTTAAAAAATTTCTTAAAGATTTATTACCATATAAAATGATTAAGATTATATCTCTAATATAACAAATATTACTAACATTATTCATAGAGATATTGTGCAGATTAAGCTCAGGTCAAGAGATCAAGATATTCAAGATGTCAGGATCAAAAATCTGCCAATAAAATCGTAGAATCAATACTGGCAGAAACTCAGAAAATATTTCCAAAATCCAGATATTTAGAGGATCTCCACTTGTCGACATGAGGCCACAACAGAAAACCCAAACCCTAAGTCCACTAAAGGGCGGCGCTTCTGCGGCCAAAGTGCCCTAAATGCGATGGATCCGCGGACCCCTTTGTTGCCATTAGATCTGAGATTTTTGGTGGGTGATCGTGATTGCATATATTAACTTATGAGATTTAGGTTTTCTGATTTAGGGGCTATATAAAGGACCGAGGGCTAAAATTAGAAATCATCACCTTTTACACGAAGAAAATCACCATCAAAGAACAAGAGATCCACAACAGGTCCGCGATTCGACGTGATTGAGCGACGTGAATATTGACGGAGCAAATATTTCCTACAAGACAGAGATCGAGAGTAACTTCTTCCTCTTGTAATCTAAATTCGAAGGATTTATACTTGTAACATTGATTAATAAATGTAGATCATTAGTTTTATTATTTCGCATTTAAATTTCTGCATTATGATTTCCTTCTCTATCCCTTCTTCTTCTTCTTCTTCTTCTATGTCAACCATGCGTGAGTAATTCCTAGCTTGCTAGGGTTCGTAGGATTAGGGTGGATCAATGGATGAAAAAAATATTATAACTTCTTTTATATCTTATAAAGTTTATAAACTTTAGCAAAATAATTGTTAATATCCTTATCGAGCGCGCTACCAATTTATTGATAGTCTCGACCGCGATTTGAGATTAGATTAACAATTATTTTGGTAAAGTCTAGATATGAATAGAGATCAATGCAAGGATAAGGGTTAAGAGTGGGGAAACCCTAGTTTCTTCCAAAATAACCCTAATCCACATTCATCACTTTTGATATAGTTTTAAATCTATTAAAAGATAAAATGAGTCATCTTTAATTAATCATCTCTTACTAATAAATTCTATGAACCCTACAAGTCTCTTCTTTATAGATTCTACATCCGTATATCGTAGATCTACAACCAATCTCCCCTTCTTTCAATCAACTCGTCTAAAGCAATATTAAAAGTTCCATGCATCCCTGAGGACGACCTGTACTCATCTCGGCTAGCTACATGCGACACCGTTATTGATTGCGGTTACTATACACACTTCTTTCATGATCAATCAAATGGCGGCGTTGCCAGAGATACGTGCGTAATTTTTTTCTTTCTATTCGGATTGAATTCTTATCCGATCCATAAAATAAAACAAAACAGCAAATTGTGTATTTAAAGATTATTGTGTGAATTTTTTGCGAGGGAATCTGGAGTCACTAGAATGAGGAAATTGAGATTCGGAGACTTTCAGAAAGGACCAGAGGAGCAAAGGAGGCACTGTAGAAAAAATGGACAAAGATCCCTCCTTATTGCGGCGGAATCGCGGCCTAAGCTTGGAATTGGCGGCGGAAGGGCGACGGTTTGAAGGAATTAGGTCTCTAAAATCCTCTGGTATCTTCTACCAGAGGATCGCGGAGCAAAGGAGGAAATTGAGATTCAGAGACTTTCAGAGAGGACCAGAGGAGCAAAGAAGGCATTGTAGAAAAAATTGGACAAAGATCCCTCCTTATTGCGGCGGAATCGCGGCCTAAGCTTGGAATTGGCGGTGGAAGGGCGACGGTTTGAAGGAATTAGGTCTCTAAAATCCTCTGGTATCTTCTACATATCTTTCTCTCTCCTCTAGAAATCCAATAATTTGATTTTCTGCAGGATTTTTTGCAAAAAGCGCCGCTCAAAATTTTTTTTGCGTGTTTTGGTTTTCGGTTGTTTTTGCATATTTTTAAACAGACTTTACGGGGCAGGACCAAAATCCAGATTAGGTGGGGATTTCATCACCCTTCCTAGGCCTCACAAATCATAAAACGAGCATCCGCATAACCTACATTAATAAAAAAATATCTAGATCAAGCCCTAAGAACTATCGCGCTCAAATTAGGACAGAGGAGGATCATGGGTAATCTATCGCTTATCCGCATTTCTTTTGTGGTGTCTAAGGCAAGTGTGACTACGGAAAGTAGTTACTTAAATTTGCCCGCTATTTCGGTAATACATATAGCGGATACCTCCTACTTACCTGGCCATAAGAGTAATAAAGAGATGGTAGAGGATTGATCCTACGCCTTGTCCTTTGGAAGTCTAGGAGCGGTCTAGTGCTTGACCTAGGTGACCTTAGTTTTAGGTTTGTTTGTGTATTTTGTGATTTGTTGAGTTAACCCTCAAGTCCTTCTTTCAAAACAAAACAATCAAAATAGAGCTTAAATCATTACTGTTTCACCCTCTTTTGTTTTCACCTTCTTATAATGGGTAACCCAAACAGATGAACTCTTGCCGAGCTTTGCTATCCAGAACCAGATATTTCTTGTTTTCGTAATTGCTTCAGTCAAACATCCGACTCTACCATGTCTTTAAGAGATAGGATAGAGCAAGTGGAAAGAAACAGTTGGACACCTCACTCCAGGTCCTATCAACCGCATCAAAATTCTACATCTTCTTATGGTGTTAATCTGTTTAAAGAGAGTGAGGGAACTTCTAAATGCATGTCCATCACTGAGCATATTGCGAGGGCTGAAAGTCAAAGTTTCAATCCCGTCAAACCGTTAGGACAAAAAACACCATCATTTCCTGATGAAAGTATTGCTACTCATTTTGCGGCATATATGACATCTGTTGCCAGTCGCCAACCAACCAACCAATCTCAATATTCTTCTTATCCAATTTTGATCCTACTCCTGTCCATTTTTCACAACCATTCGATTCCTATCAATCCTACCCGACTTTTACACCTTCTCTAGACATTTCTTCTGAACAGTCATTTGGGAGTTTCACCTATCCATAAGAATTTCAATCTTCTCCTGAAACCCCTTCCAAACCCATGTCTAATATTGAACGGCCATTGGAAGAATTTCGGGTAGTGTCGTGCCTCCAGATGGAGGAATTGAACCGCCCTCATATAACCCAACGAACGAGCAACTAGTTTCCAACTAGATCAAAATTTTCCAATGTATGATACGGCAATAGGATGAATAAGAATTTGAGTAGTGCGAGAGAGTAGTACACCCTTCCAAATCAAACATCCCCATCCCAAATTGAAATCCACAACTCCAGTTTCATAAATCTATCGAGTACACCGAATGATTCACCAATTGAAGATAGAATATTTGATGAGTTGTGCGACTTTGTAGTGTTTGATTTACCCGATTGTGAAGGGTTTATTTCAAGTGAAATGTAACATTTCAGAAAATATAAAATATTATTTTTGGAATTTAATATTAAAATAATATATTTGCCGAAAACTGCCCGATTTGCGAAATTGGGGATTTCGAAAAAGGGTATAAATACATACCAATATTTGTGAAATAAATGAAAATTAAAATGATTTATTCATTTAATAATATATTTAAAGGATTTGACATTTTTAAAATTTATTATATGCAGTTCCGATAAAAAAAAACCGATTAGTGCACTGCTAATCGCGATTAAGCCAAATCAGTGTTTCTACAGTTTTTCATGGCTAGTGCACCATAACATGTTACATGTTATTTCAATTGTATTATTTCATTTGGGTGTATGTGTTTTTGGTGAGAATAGAAGAGAAAAAGGGTGTAATGATGAGTTGGAGAGAGAGGGGGGATATAATGATGACTTGGAAAGTGAGTGGGTGAGAATAATAGAGAGAAAGAGAGGGGGGCTGCTGCCCACATTCCCCATCATTTTCTTTTTTTCTCTCCTTCATCTTTCTCAAGCTCACTACCCTCCACTTCAAACCTTAGATCCATCTCCAAATAATCCCCAAAACTCTAAACCCTTTCATAAAAATTAACCCCCATCTCTTCCACTACACATTGAACCAAGCAAAGTGGAATTTTGATGACGTTGGGGAGCTAGGGTTTTCTTGAGTGGCCTTATTGAGGTATAATTTCTTCCCTTTAGATTAGTTTTGTAAGATATCGTGTTTTGGATGTCGTTTTGTGATGTCGCTGACCTGCTGTGACCCCGAGCATTCACTGGGAAAACAAACAGAGTGTTAGTGTTGTACTCGAGACCTTGAGTGTTCCCCCAAAACCCTAACCCTTTCCCACCGGTTTTGGCCGGCAACTTTGGGGACAAATCCGGCGACCTTGGCCCTGTAGGGGACTGAGGGGTTGTATTTTCTAGGGTAGCTGTTTGAAGTGGTTTTGTGATGTTTGGTACTACTAGATTTTTATGTAATGACTGTACGTGGAATCTGGGAACATTGGTGAGTGTTTACATGACCTTGGTGACACAATTCCTGACCTGAGTCATAGAGGTGAACGCGATGCACGAACTTAGGATTTGTTCCGTATTGGTTTTATGACTTTTAGTGTGCCTACTGTGAATCTGAGATGACCTGGGGAATTTCTGAGACAACCAAATAATACCAGGGGCCTAGATACACCACCAGGAGACCACCCTACGAAGACGAAGCCCTGAGGAGCAAGCAAAACCGGCCTGGCCAGAATTTCTGCCTATGTGGCCGGCCACTGGGTGAGGGTAGGGGCCTAAGTTGGTCCAGTAGCTCATATACACAATATACATCACCCTAGACTTGTTTGCTTGGTTTTATTTGACCTGAGTCAAAATCTGGGAACACTTGTATGTGATTTTGGCTGTGGTTTTCCGTATTTTGAATGATGAGTTTTGATATTTGGATTCATTTTTGGTTGTCGCATGTTTGTACATCGACAACAAGGGTTGTTTGGTTGATTTTGTACGTGTATGCTATAGGTTCTAACCTACGAGCAAGGCGCGTACCGTTTTGGATTTTAGAACTTGATTTTAATAGCGTTGCGATATGTGTTGTTATTGTAGGTACCTTCACGTAGATCCGAGGCGACGGAGCGTGGCGTTATCGACTTCGGCAAAAAAGAACCAAGGTTAGTAGATCTATATCTACGGAGGAAGTCTGGTGGATGGCGTATAGCACCCCCGCAAAGTTTTGATAGAAAACTGATTTATAGAATATGGTTAAGGAAACCTAGACTAGGAAACTAGGGTTAGAATGAAGATAGCTACGAAACCATATTAGAAACTAGAGGATAGTTAGAAGTGATACGTAACGACTATTATAGGATGACGGAATTTGAGGATGGCATGTGACGACATTGCCGTTTAGGGTACTATAGGACTAGTTAGCCGATGTAGATGTGTCATCCGAACCATACCCTTTTCTAAACCGAAGAATCGTATGTATCTTTTAAATATATACCTTGAGGGACGTTACGGATTTTCAAATGATATATTTTCCTTAAAAACACCGTAACTCCTCTTTTCAAAACTACGATTCGCTTCCTTTAAAATCTGCTCGTATGGTTCGGGTGCGTATGTTAGATTAGATACTTATACTAATAGTAGAGATAGAATGTTTATGTAAACTCGACTTGATGTGAGATGTAAATGCGATGAAAGAATATAAGACGGATATGATGATATGTTGATATACGGATGTGAGTCGATCGAGATGATTTATACTCTGTCGGTCCCCTGATATGAGATTATTGCGGATGTGACCTGGGACATAGGTGTTTATATATATATATATATAGAATGTATATAGAATGTTGTGAATCATAGATGATATGTCGTACGTAATATTAGGTCGTACCCTCATTTGTCTTATAGGATGATAGGATCCCTATTAGCTTAATGCCGCCGTACGATGATTTTCCGTGTGTGATGAGTTTGACTTGATATTTGATCTATACCCTTGACTAGAAACTGCCGTATGATGTATTATACCGTACGCGATGTTGTTAGGTTGGATGCCGATTGATAGATTTACCGATTCGATCATGTTAGATACGCATACCCGTCAGTTTTTACATATGATTACCTTATGCTGCATTCTTATTATTCTCAATGCCTTGATTATACCTGTGATAGTACACCTGCACCATTATCGATGATGCATATGTTACACGTACACAGATTGTAGGCTCACACACTTCATCATCGATAATTGCCATGTCACTACACAGTAGGATTACTGCATCATGATATGACTCTTCGCAGAACCTGCTTGCGCACATACACACTAGTATATTCATATTGGTGCACATATACATTGATACCTCCATATTTGCGCACATACATACTGTATATTCATATTGGTGCATACATACATTGATACATCCATATTTGCGCACATACACACTGTATATTCATATTGGTGCACACATACATTGATACATCCATATTTGCGCACATAAGTGTATATTCATATTGGCGCACATATACATTGATACATCCATATTTGCGCACATACACACTGTATATTCATATTGGCGCACATATACATTGATACAGTGCACATATACATTGATACATCCATATTTGCGTGCATACACACTGTATATTCATATTAGTACACATATACATTGATACATCCATATTTGCGCATATACATATTGTGCCTACATAGATAACTGGTTTTATTAGGAAATTAGGAACCGCATGTTATATTTTAAAAACTGGAATCATTTTAAAAGAGCGGTTTTTCCTTAATATGTCATATCACTGTTCCATGTTGCATGATACACGGATATGCTCACATTTCTATTATATGTCGCATATATCATGCTCTATGATTTTACGCATTGAAATTTGCCGTTTTCATGAGATTTCTGAATTTGAGAACCGTGGACATTTTAAAAGAGATTATGTGTTGTTTTAAAAACCTAGTTTCTCTTGATATGATATTTCAGTGCGTCCACCATGCGTTTTCTTGGTTCTGAGACGCGTGACATGTGAAACCCGATTCGAGGAGGCGGACGAGGCCGATTGCGGGTACATGGTGGACTCGGTATGGTACCCCGGGGCAAGAAAGGGATGCTGTGTATATAGACGGTGAGCCTGGCAGAGGGAATACTACCTACCAGTGCTATTATTTGGGCTCGGCGGATATCCGGAGGATACCGACCGGAGTCGAGAGATGATATGGGCCGATCCAGACTGATGGAGCCCGTGGGCCGATCCGGACTGACGGAGCCCGATATATAAGGATTTACGTGCCGATGCTGGGCACGGTTTTCATGATGTTTTTGAGTGTCGATGCTAGGCACCCAGGTTTCATGATTTTGAGGTGTCGTGGGAGACACCGTTGATTTACATCCTCATACTTTCATGCACACTCTTTTATGATATTTACGTGCATATATACATTAATTATATGGGTGGACGAGATCCACATGCATACATACATTGATTATATAGGTGGACGAGATCAACATGCATACATACATTGATTATATGGATGGACGAGATCCACATGCATACATACCTTGATTATACTGTTGGATGTTATCCACATGCTTATAGGCATTGTCTACCTTGTTGGCACACATACCGACCCGGTCACCCTAGATATCATAGTATTACCTTTATGATATAGTTGACCTAGGAGTCATTATTTATTCGATTTCTACTTGTTGATATATTTCTATTCATGAGTTGGCAACTCACAACCGTTGTGCGACTGTTCTTGCAGGTTGCCTGCTTGGATCAGTAGCGGCTTCGCTGGCACACAGTTGCATCCTAGTGTTTTGCATTAGTAGGCGGGACATTTGTATCGTACCCACTCTTATATCTATATTTCATTATTGTATCTAGTTAACTCCATCAATCAAAATTGGTAAATTGTATTAGTAATGAGACTTAGTGGGATTGTGGTTGCGAGATTTAGAGCGAGGGGTTTTTCGATACTTGTGATATTTATGGCTTGCTTTCCTTTATCTTTTGTGGTGAACTTCGCCGTTGGGCGTCGTATACTTATCTTTACTGTATTGCATGGTTGTGATCCACCGTTTGGCGAAGAGCTAGCTCCCGATTGGGGATGCCTTTATCATTATTATGTATTTATGATTTTGGATCAAAATATACAAAGGAGGTGCTGCCAAAAATTTTAAAAGACGAAACACATTTTCAAATTAGTAAATTTCACTTGCATCATTCATGTTGCTTTTCTATGCATTAAGAAAACTTGATTTCATTATACCTTTATTTCAAAACCTCACCTCCTTTATTTTTCTTAAAAGGTTTAGATTTCTGGATTTCAGCTTACTTGAATTCCGTTACGCCTTTAGACGCTGCGTGATTCGAGTGCTGGTCACGAGCTAATATTTCGGGTCGTGACAAAGTTGGTATCAGAGCGTTAGGTTTAACCTTGGTTCGAGTCTATGTTTGACTATGCAGAGTCTAGGGCAGGTATGTATTTCGGAACTTAGGCTTGACCTTACAGAACTTAGACTTGAACGGGGGGGAGGGTATTAGACCCGAACTTTCATTTCATAGGCTGACCCTGATTGATGGAGTAGGTAGCTTAAGTAGAGTGACGTACCGTACGTATGTTCTACGGCATATTTACGATACGATACTCCACTTAAGAAACCTTAGGATGTACATATTTTGAGATCTGTGATTCTCTTCGTATCCTTGATTTTATTTGTTTCATGATCATACTCTCATTGATGCTGTTCCTTCTTATGATCATGTATCCATGCCGGATCTGTCGTTTCCTTTCATGCTGTTGGTCTGCTTTCTTCGATACTCGATTGAGCTTCCTGTCACCATGTTTGAGCGCAGATTGAGCTGCTGCTAGTGTTGCAGTCAGGGCAAGCTCGTCTGGTACGAGGTCCGACCATTATGTTTTCTGGTGACATGGGAACGTCTCGATGTAGTTTTGTGTTATGACTTCCTGTTGAGGTGAGTGTTTGGTTTTGCACCAGATGTTCGGGCCACAAATAGAGCTTCCAGTTGCGAGAGGACTGCTGATGTACAGTATACTTCAGAGGTTGTGATGTAGCCTACCGTGTAGACAGATGACTAGCTGTCGCTGAGATTGACGGGATGTCGCTTCCAGAGCTTACGAGCTGAGATCGCCGGAGCTTCCAGGTAGAAATGCGACAGATGATAGCTAGCCTACCCCGAGTTAAGAGACAAAGGTGACTCATCAGATTGATGCGCCGACGTAGGCCCAGTTGAGTTGAAGATTTCTAGTGTGGAGAGTCTTACTCAGATCTAGAGCAGATCGATCCAGAGATGACCGCTGATGTATCGCCTTTCCTGGCGGATTGAGGCATTGTTAAGCGTGCGGACGGAGGGTATTCACATGTCGGCTAGGCGAAGTTAAAAAGTTTGAGCGAGTGTCAGAAACCCATTTTTCCCAAGTTTAAAGTGTTCGGAGGAACATGCAGGTAATTCTGTGGACCCTCTAGAAGAATGAAACCCTAACTCGACATGATGACCATGGAACCGCTTTGAACCTTAGGGTTTGTAGCAGTTTAGTGGTGCCATCAGTGAGGCTTGGGTTTGCCCTTCTACGGCTGGTCCAGAAGTGCTGTGCTATGTACCTGATATTTTTAGACTGCGCTCAGATGTTGAGCCTTCGGGAAATTTTGGGGGCTTGATGACTCAATCGAAAAGTTTGACGTCGTCCGGATACCATGTGATAAGAGATCAGCAAGCTGACTAGCTTCGGATAGAGGACCTCACCCAGATGCGTTGTGAGTTGATCGAGAGCGGGCGAGTATAGAGTATTCCTCCGATGGTTGGGGCGAGTTCCCGAGGACGTGTTCGGCCAGATATCTTCTACAGAGTGATGAAGATACCAAGTTCGTGACTTCGAATCCGTGTGAGAGACTCCAGATTTACTGAAGCCGATGACCATTGCAGTACGCAGATAGCATGATGTGACGTCGAAGTGGATGATGATACAGACGAGTGGAGCCAGAGGTTCATGCGAGATGCTGACGAGCTGTTGCTACTCCCCGTCAAGATTAGAGATCTGATATGTATACAGAGGCATTGGGATACGGCCAATTCCTAAGGAAACGTTGTGCTGAAACATAGATGTCCAGAAAACGAGAACAGATTATATAAGAGCACCAGCCTCCGTACAGTTCGGCATAAGCTTGATCGGAAGAGACCTCGAGCAGGATTTCCTTCCAGGACACTGCTGCAATAAGAATTGCACCCAGGATCAGATGTGTGATGTGTATTCAGAGAGCCAGAGGCCGACGCCGGTGACATGCTGCCTTACGAGTGGTCGTGATGATTGACCGAGAGATGACCAGAGAAGTGCCAGAACGGAATTGTTCCCGTTAGCACGCCTGACAGGGCCAATGAGCCGATGGAATGCGAGAGTGGTAATTCGCAGAGAAAAGGAAGACCCAGAGACAGAAGACGCTAGGCCGTGAGCAGGAGGCGAGTGGATATTCTTGTTCTGCCTGTTTTAGGCGCAACGATTTATTTTTCGACATTGTAGGAGGTGTACCTCAATGTCCTTTGTTGCGATTTGCGTTTGAGATCTGAGTATCACACTTATATCGCTTGGATTTGAGTTTTGATGATTTAGTTTCATGATATTGTTTTCATGCACCATAGTTGCACCTGCTGGGTACATTTTGTGCATAGTTATTGCACTCGAGATATGTTTTTATACACCATTGTGTTGGTTTTTGATTTGTGCATATTTATTACACTTGATATCGGTTTTGTGCCTTGGCTGCACATGTTTATGATTTCGTGGATTTCATATAGTTGATTCGATTTTTGTGCGTGTGGTACGCACTCGAATTGATTTTTGCACTTGGTATAGCTTATATGTGCTTGTAGTGCATTGATATGTGTTGTGTGCACGCAGTTGCACACGTTTATGATCTTATACACCTTGGTACCCTCGGTGTTGCTGTTCACAGCGTTTGAGTTATTGATCGGTATTTTGTTCACAGAATACACTGTATTTAGTATTTCGTGCACGGGATGCACTGGATTTGTATTTCGTGCCCTGGATGCACCGGATTTGTGTTTCGTGCATTTGTTGCACTAGATTTTCATTTCGTGCAATTGTCGCACCAGATTTATATTTTGTGCATTTGTTGCGCCAGATTCGTATTTCGCACATTAGTTGCACTAGATTTGCATTTGTTGCACCGGACGGGTATTTATGCATTTGTCGCACTGGATTTATACTCCGTACCTTGGTTGCACCCGATTTATGTCCTTGAGCATTCGATTTACCAGATTTGCATTTTCGTGCGTGTTGGCACTTGCCGTTCGTTTTCGTGCATGCTACTGCACTATATGCTTTTATGGACCCGACGCGCTTTGGTTGGATTTTTGCGCATATTAGGCACTTGATTTGGATTTTCGTGCATGTTGGGCATATGATATGAGACGTGATTTTGTGCACACCGGATGCACTCTAGATGCACTTGATATTATTGTCGTGCACACCCGTTGCACTGGACAGATAGTTTCGTGCACACCCGTTGCACTGAGTTTTGCTTTTGTGCATATTGTGGCATTTGTATTTGGATTTGATTCCGTGCGCACCAGACGCACGCGATTATTGGATACACCTTTTGAGGCTATTTTGCTTTTGAGCACCTTGTTTTCATGATAGACACTATATTATGAAGTAGCCAAACAGGATTGATCTGAGGATAGTACCTGAGTACTTTGCATTCATTAAAACCTTACCAAGAGGTTTTCAAAGGAGCTATAGTCTCGTTATTTTCTATGTGTCCGTGAGCGACGCGAACGTTTATAAAGGAAAACCTTTTTGGATATTTTGAAAATGACGGAACGTATATTTAGCAAAATATATATGGACATATATTATTATTTTAAAATGAGTGTCCGTCACTTATGCCGTGAGTTACGCATCATATGGCGATTTAGAAAAGCTTTTTGCATGAGTTTTATTCAGTTCTTGAAAGTTTTCCAAAGATGCGTACTATACACGTATTATAGTATTTGATTAGTGTATATTGGATTTCAGTAGTAGATTCGAGATCTGTATCTCTATTGTAACTCTGAGGATATGCGTGCAAATCCGATGATTTGCGTGATGCTTGACGGAGTTCGATTTTGAGTTTTGTACTCATTTTCATGCGCACTTGACGCGCTGTGTTGTTTCTGCATTTTCCATGTTTTCGGAGCCCCGTTGATTTGAGCTGATTATTGAAATGTTTTAGATTTTAGGGGTTTAAATTTAAATTCGGGGACCGAATTTATTTAAGAGGGCAAGATTGTAACATTTCAGAAAATATAAAATATTATTTTTGGAATTTAATATTAAAATAATATATTTCCCGAAAACTGCCCGATTTGCGAAATTGGGGTTTTCGCAAAAGGGTATAAATACATACCAATATTTTTGAAATAAATGAAAATTAAAATGATTTATTCATTTAATAATATATTTAAACGATTTGGCATTTTAAAAATTTATTATATGCAGTTTCGATAAAAAAAAACTCGATTAGTGCACTGATAATCGCGATTAAGCCAAATCCGTGTTTCTACAGTTTTTCATGGCTAGTGCACCATGACATGTTACATGTTATTTCATTTGGGCGTATGTGTTTTTGGTGAGAATAGAAGGAAAAAGGGTGTAATGATGAGTTGGAGAAAGAGAGAGAGGGGACATAATAATGACTTGGAAAGTGAGTGGGTGAGAATAATAGTGAGAAAGAGAGAGGGGGGCTGCTGCCCACATTCCCCATCATTTTCTTTTTTTCTCTCCTGCATCTTCCTCAAGCGCACTAACCTCTACTTCAAACCCTAGATCCATTTCCAAATAATCCCCAAAACCCTAAATTCCTTTCACAAAAATTAACCCCCATCTCTTCCTCTGTTGGGGTAAAAATTTACACCCCGGTTGACCAAGTCAAAATCAAAGTCAACCCCAAGCCAGGTGGGCCCAAGCCCAGGTCAAGCGAGCTCATGCCCAAGTCGAGCCCGCAGCCAGCCTCCCCATGCCAACAACAAAATCATGTAATAAATATTTTTTATGTAATTTTTTATGCATGAATGTAAACAAAATGGGCATAAAGCCAATATTTTGTAAGCCCATGGCTTGTGTGCAAAAATGAAATGACACATGAGCCATGGGATGGCTAAAATGCCATTTTTGTAAAGCCCAAGGGGCTATATGTAAACATGTAAGCCTATAAAAGGCAACATGATGATGAATAAAAAACAACTTTTCGTTCTCTCCATAAAAATTTTAGATCTGAGATCTTTTGTGCCTCCTGCCCCTTCTCCAAGGTTCTAAACCTTCTTATTTCTTTTGAATTAAATCAAGAGTTTTACTCTTTCTTTTCAAAAACTAAGAAGTCTTCCACCACAAAACCCACAAAGGGGAACTTGGATCTACCATTAGATCTCAGAAAGAAGAGATTTTTAGATCTCACATCTCTTGATCATCAAGATCCAGCCAACAGAAGAGGAAGAGGAAGAACCCCTTTCATCAACCAAAACATTTTAGGAGTTTAACTCCATATATTTAAATATATATATATATAATAAATATTTCCTTTCTGAAGCATAGCTTCTGGTTCTGGGACTAAAAGCCCCATTTGTCTCGCCAGCGCCCAGCGCTCGAGCGCAAAACGCCCACGTGCCGACACGTGGCGCGCTTGCGCTCCGGCGCACTGCGCTTGAGCGCAAAGCGCCCACGTGTCGACACGTGGCGTGCTTGCGCTCAGGCGCACTGCGCCGGAACGCAAAGCGCCCACGTGCCGACACGTGGCGCGCTGCGCTCAGGCGCACTGCGCCGGAGCGCAAAGCGCCCACGTGCCGACACGTGGCGCGCTGCGCTCAGGCGCACTGCGCTCGAGCGCAAAGCGCCCACGTGCCGACACGTGGCCCGCTTGCCTTCATGCGCACTGCGCTCGAGCGCAAAGCGCCCACGTGCCGACACGTGGTGCGCTTGCACTCAAGCGCACTGCGCTCGAGCGCAAAATGCCCACGTGCCGACACGTGGCGCGCTTGTGCCTGAGCGCACAACACCTAAGCGCACAGCGCTCAAGGCGCTGGCCCCACGCATCCTTTGGATGCTATTTCCCCCTCTTTCTTTTATATATATATATACATATATACATATATATATACACACACACACACACACATATGTATACATATTTACACACACACATACTCTACGACACTGTCCCTGTTAGAAAAAATTTCTAACGGGGCGCTGCCCCGCACCCCGCAAGGGGGCTGCTAGCCCCCTTGACCCCCAGCCCGCTATCCGGGTAGCGAGACCCCCGTGAAAACTCCGCATGGCTCCCGATATACCCAAAACCCCATTTCAAAACACAACACACGCACACTGCACATTGAGTTCGCATGACCAGTTTAACCCGTCAATCGGAGGTTCCCCCGCTCTAAAGGCGAGGGGTAATTAACGGCAGCTTAGTCCGCGGCTGTCGGAGATTTGGATCCCTACAATCATTAAACCCTGGCCTACCCTAAGCAGGGGGAATCTGTAGTACGCCTGACAAGCGCGTGCGTATTCCCATCTCAATGGGGTGACGAAAAACACCCTACAGATTCTGGCACGCCCGGTGGGACGAATCTCTCCTCCCATATTTCGGGTTAAACGTTCATGCGAACTCAGTCAATATATATACCTATATTTATACTGAAATAATGCTCTTTAATGCAGGTTTTCAAGCAATCACTTCCCAACAATGTCTCCAAAGATGAACTCAGCTCTCAGCACGGCTCCCATCTCCTACACGATGAAGATAGACTCCAGGACGGTCCTTCCAGCCAGTCTAGGGCGACAATGGGAGGAGCCGCTGCTACCATTTGGCTCTATTATGTTCATGCCAGTTGGTGCCATCCCAGCTCCTCAAGCCCCAGTGGCAGACAAACCGGTCTCGAAAGGTAAGAGGCCAAATGTGGTGATCTCAAGGACGCCCCAACCCAAACGCAAGTCGGTGTCTGAACGACTTTCCTTGGCCCCAGCTGGGGGCAAGGCCATCAACACCAACAAAGCTACAACGCGTCCCGAGCAAGCTCCAATGGTGCCCTTGACCACTGCTCGATCGGGTGTCTTCTCTAAGCCCCCCGCCAGTGAGAAAGAGACGACTGAATATGAGGTCCACAATGTCTACATGGTGGGCACGTGCAGTAAGAGCAAGAACGGGGCCACTACATCCCAAATCCAATCTGGCTTGAATGTGGTGGCCGCTTCCCAAGAACAACCGCCTCTGCTGGGTGATGAAGACCCTCTCGATGAGGATGATGGGCAGAAAGACCCTTCGGTCCATGAGGAGTCGGGCTCGGAAAGCGAAGAAGAGCCGAATTTCCGCCCCAGAACCGCGGAGCAAGAGCTGCTTCAAGAGCTCCGAAAGCAGCTCAGAAACAAAGACAAGGAGATGGCCAATCTCTACTCAAAAATTGACGACTTGACAAATGTCGTCCTATAGCTCACGACCCAACTTGCCTCTCAGCCGCCCAATCAAGCGGAGGGCTCTGCTCGTGAACCGGGAAGTGGTGTCCCAAAGCAGTCGACGCCTATTCCCTCAAATCCAAAAGTGGGCGAACCGCATGAAAGTCAATCGCATCCTATCTCAGGAAATGTCTTGGCTACTGATGACAGTAGCCCGCTAACTCAAGATCAAATCATGGATTTGGTTGCCAGCAAAGTCAAAACATTGGTGGCCGAAGCCGAAGCGCAAAAAGATATCAGCAGTAGTGGGAGACCATATCCTGCTCAGTATGATCTGGTAGAATTTCCTAGTGGCTATATCATCCCCAAATTTGGAAGATTCGACGGGACGGGAAATGCGAATCAACACATCGCCCACTTCAAAGCCTCATGCGGGAACACTGGGGGCAACGATGTGCTTCTCCTCCGCCAGTTCGTTAATAGCTTGATCGATGTTGCTTTCGACTGGTACGCAAGCATACCGGATGGCTCCGTTACTACTTTCGTCCAAATGGAATCTTTGTTTCGACAAAGATTCATGAGCGTCAGCGATAAGATCACCATTGCTGAGCTCGTAAGGACCAAGCCCAAGAGCGACGAAAGCAGCACGAATTTTATAACCCGATGGCGTAATCTCTCCGTCAAATGCGAACCGCCAATAGAGCAGGACCAATCTGTCAGTCTCCTTGTCGGAAATCTCAACAACTGGATGACCCCGTTTCTATGTACCGCGGGTCTCAAAACATTCCAAGAGCTGACCAAAAAGGTCCAAACGTTGGAACGCTCAAAGCCCGAGTCCGCTCAGGATCTTCAGTTCACAAACAGACCGAAACCTTGGAGGGACGACAACCGAAAAGGCGGAAGATCTAACATCACCGATTCTCCAAATAAGCAGAGAACGGGCGGAGAAAAAACTGACCAGTCTCGAGAGCCAACTATAGAGGAAAGAAGAAATAAGGTCTACGCATTCCGAAGGGACAAGGTCCACAAAATTTTGAAAGATGCTCTGAAGAATGGCCTGCGGCTACCAGAACCGAAAAGGCTAAGTGAAGCGAACAAGACTGATCATCCTAACTTTTTCCCATACCACCGAGTGCTGGGGCACACTATTGAAGACTGTTGCATCTTCAAGGATTGGGTCGAGAAACAATACAAGGCGGGAGAAATATCATTGTCCCCTGGCGTGTTAACAAACAATCAAGCTGCGACCGCCAATTTCATACACACGGGGACCGAAGTCCTTCAGGGACCTGATTCTCTTAAACACCCGCCTTTCTATGGGAACAATCGACCGCCACATCAGTAAACTGGGAACAATCGACCGCCACGTCATTAAACTGGGAACAATCGACCTCTAAGTCGTTAAACTGGGAATGTTAAAAAAAATAAAAATGTAAATAAACAAAAAATGTGTAAATAAAAGAAAAATAAAGAAAAGCCGAAATGATGAGGCAACTCGCAATAAAAATCAGCGAGTAAAAATGAAAATGAAAATAAAGCCGAAATGATGGGGAAACTCGCAATAAAAATCAGCGAGTAAAAATGAAAATGAAAATAAAGCCGAAATGATGGGGAAACCGCGAATAAATAGCTAAAATGATAGAGCAATCGCGGTAAAACAAAAACAAAAACCAAAAAAAAAAATAAACAAAACAACGGCGAATGATGAGTCACTCCTGGTACCATATTCCAGTGCAGCGATGCAGACGCCAAACAAAATCCAATTTCCAAAATTCTTCCAGCCCTACGGCTAGTCCCCAAATTGACTACCGTATACAATCCACGGGCTCAAATAATTCTCATCACGTCCATACCCCACCGCAACCACCGGTTACGCGGCTGGTCTCTGCCTTTGGAATTATGCTCCATTGAGAAGACCCACTCATGTGTCCTCACAATACATGAGGAGAACAAACCTTTGTGGGATCCTTACGACTCACGAAGGAAAAACACACTTAGGAGTCCCCACGACTCCTAAGAAGAAAATACACCTGCGAGATCCTTACTACTCGCAGGGAGAAAATGCTTTTATGGGACCCTCACGGCCCATAAAATTGAAAAGCCTTAGGTGATAGGGATCTAAACCTGTCTCCTAAGCCATCGCTCCCCAATCCCCAAGTGGCGAATGATGAGTCGCTGCTGGTACTACATTCCAGTGCAGCGATGCAGACGCCAACCAAATTCCAACTCCCATACCCCAACGGCGAATGATGAGTCGCTGCTGGTACTACATTCCAGTGTAGCGATGCAGACGCCAACCAAATTCCAACTCTTATACCCCAACGGCGAATGATGAGTCGCTCCTGGTACTACATTCCAGTGCAGCGATGCAGACGCCAACCAAATTCCAACTCCCATACCCCAACGGCGAATGATGAGTCGCTGCTGGTACTACATTCCAGTGCAGCGATGCAGACGCCAACCAAACTCCAACTCTCATACCCCAACGGCGAATGATGAGTCGCTCCTGGTACTACATTCCAGTGCAGCGATGCAGACGCCAACCAAATTCCAACTCCCATACCCCTAACGGCGAATGATGAGTCGCTCCTGGTACCACATTCCAGTGCAGCGATGCAGACGCCAACAAAGTCCTGAAATTTTTTCGGCCCTACGGTCTGGATCATACATCCTGTAAAACCGTATACAATCCACAGGCGTAAAACAATCCTGATCTCTCCAAAAAAAAAAGAACGGTATGTCCACAAGCAAAATGGGCACGGATGAAAACCCGAAAGGACTCCGTGAGTAAAAACAGCAGGACTGCCGGCGAGTTTTTGAAAACACGAAAGGGCGCAAACTCGTAAAAAAAAAAAGAAATGAAATGCACTCGCAAAGTCCTCTCGACTTTGTGAGGAGAAAATTTCCGCGTGAGATCCTTGCGACTCACAAAGGAGCAACACACTTAGGGGTCCCCACGACTCCTAAGGAGAAAATACACCTACAGGATCCTTACGACCCGTAGGGAGAAAATGCTTTTATGGGACCCTCACGGTCCATAAAATTGAAAAGTCTTAGGTGATAGGGACCTAAAACCTGTCTCCTAAGACATCGCTTCCTGATAAGCAAGCGCAAATGATGATCCGCTCCTGGTACCATATTCCAGTGTAGCGATACTGATGCCGAACAAAAACCCCAATTCCCAAATCCTCTCGAGGCACATGATGAGTTGCTCCTGGCATTATTCCAGTGCAGCAATGCAGATTCCAAACAAACCAAATCTAAATCCTCTCGTGGCACATGATGAGTTGCTCCTAGCATTATTCCAGTGCAGCAATGCAGATGCCAAACGAAAAAAAAACCAAATCCAAATCCTCCCAGGGCACATGATGAGTTGCTCCTGGCATTATTCCAGTGCAGCAATGCAGATGCAGAAAGAAAACCAATTCCCAAATCCTCTCAAAGACAGAAGATGATTCGCTCCTGGTACCATATTCCAGTATAGCGATGCTGATGTCAACTCAAATCAAACAAATTAAACCAACCAATTCCAATATCGACCTCTGCGTCAAACCAGCGACACTCCGTACCGGGGAAACGTCCAACAGCAGATACTCCGTCTTGGGGAAACGTCAACCAGCGACACTCCGCATCGGGGAAACGTCCAACAACAGACACTCCGTATCGGGGAAACGTCCAACAGCAGACACTCTGTCTCGGGGAAACATCCTACAACAGGCACTCCGTCTCAGGGAAACGTCCTATCACAAGCACTCCGTCTTGGGGAAACGTCCGACAACAGGCACTCCGTCTCGGGGAAACGTCTACCAGCGACACTCTGTCTCGGGGAAACGTCCTACAACAGGCACTCCGTCTCGGGGAAACATCCGACAACAGGCACTCCATCTCGGGGAAACGTCTACCAGCGGCACTCTGTCTCGGGGAAACGTCCTACAACAGGCACTTCGTCTCAGGGAAGCGTCCTACCACAGGCACACCGTCTCGGGGAAACGTCCGACAACAGGCACTCCGTCTCGAGGAAACATCTACCAGCGAAACTCTGTCTCGGGGAAACGTCCTACAACAGGCACTCCGTCTCAGGGAAACATCCTACAACAGACACTCTGTCTCGGGGACACGTCAACCAGCCGATACTCTGCCTCGGGGAAACATCGACCTGCGACACTCCGCGCCGGGGGTACGTCAACGAAATCACTCCGGGCTAGGGAAACGTCTACCACGGACACTCTATCTCGGAGACGCGTCAAGCGCCGACCGTCCATGTCGTAAAAAGGGCAGTGCATCCCAAAAGTGGGAACCAAAGCAAGTCACCTCCACGCAAAAGAAGATCCATCAATTTCATGCACACGACCCTACATATGCTGTGTGCATTTATTGATGGGGGGCAATTTGTTGGGGTAAAAATTTACACCCCGGTTGACCAAGTCAAAATCAAAGTCAATCCCAAGCCAGGTGGGCCCAAGCCCAGGTCAAGCGGGCCCATGCCCAAGTCGAGCCCGCAGCCAGCCTCCCCATGCCAACAACAAAATCATGTAATAAATAGTTTTTATGTAATTGTTTATGCATGAATGTAAACAAAATGGGCATAAAGCATATATTTTGTAAGCCCATGGCTTATGTGCAAAAATGAAATGACACATGAGCCATGGGATGGCTAAAATGCCATTTTTGTAAAGTCCAAGAGGCTATATGTAAACATGTAAGCCTATAAAGGCAACATGATGATGAATAAAAAACAACTTTTCATTCTCTCCACAAAAATTTTAGATCTGAGATCTTTTGTGCCTCCTACCCCTTCTCCAAGGTTCTAAACCTTCTCATTTCTTTTGAATTAAATCAAGAGTTTTACTCTTTCTTTTAAAAAACTAAGAAGTCTTCCACCACAAAACCCACAAAGGGGAATTTGGATCTACCATTAGATCTCAGAAAGGAGAGATTTTTAGATCCCACATCTCTTGATCATCAAGATCCAGCCAACAGAGAAGGAAGAGAAAGAACCCCTTTCATCAACCAAAACATTTTAGGAGTTTAACTCCATATATTTACATACATACATACATACATACATACATATATATATATATATATAAAATAAATATTTCCTTTCTGAAACATAGCTTCTGGTTCTAGGACTAAAAGCCCCTTTGTCTCGCCAGCGCCCAGCGCTCGAGCGCAAAACGCCCACGTGCCGACACGTGGCGCGCTTGTGCTCTGGCGCAGTGCGCTCGAGCGCAAAGCGCCAACGTGCCGACACGTGGCGCGCTTGCGCTCTGGCGCACTGCGCTGGAACATAAAGCGCCCACGTGCCGACACGTGGCGCGCTGCGCTCAGGCGCACTGCGCTCGAGCGCAAAGCGCCCACGTGCCGACACGTGGCGCGCTGCGCTCAGGCGCACTGCGCTCGAGTGCAAAGCGCCCACGTGCCGACACGTGGCCCGCTTGCACTCAGGCGCACTGCGCTCGAGCGCAAAGCACCTACGTGCCGACACGTGGCCCGCTTGCGCTCAGGCGCACTGCGCTCGAGCGCAAAACGCCCACGTGCCGACACGTGGCGCGCTTGCGCCTGAGCGCACAGCACCTAAGTGCACAGCGCTCAAGGCGCTGGCCCCACGCATCCTTTGGATGCCTTTTCCTCCTCTTTCTTTTATATATATATATACATATATACATATATATATATACACACACACATATGTATACATATTTACACACACACATACTCCACGACACTGTCCCTGTTAGAAACAAATTTCTAACGGGGAGCTGCCCCGCACCCCGCAAGGGGGCTGCTAGCCTCCTTGACCCCCAGCCCACTATCCGGATAGCGGGACCCCCGTGAAAACTCCGCGTGGCTCCCGATATACCCAAAACCCCCTTTCAAAACACAACACACGCACACTGCACATTGAGTTCGCATGACCAGTTTAACCCGTCAATCGGAGGTTCCCCCACTCCAAAGACGAGGGGTAATTAACGATAGCTTAGTCTGCGGCTGCCGGAGATTCGGATCCTCACAATCATTAAACCCCGGCCTGCCCTAGGCAGGGGGAATCTGTAGTACACCTGACAAGCGCGCGCGTATTCCCATCTTAATAGGGTGACGAAAAACACCCTACATCCTCTACACATTGAACCAAGCAAAGTGGAATTTTGATGACGTTGGGGAGCTAGGGTTTTCTTGAGTGGCATTATTGAGGTATAATTTCTTCCTTTTAGATTATTTTTGTGAGATATCGTGTTTTGGATGTCGTTTTGTGATGTCGCTGACCTGCTATGACCTCGAGCATTCACTGGGAAAACAAACAGAGTGTTAGTGTTGTACTCGAGACCCTGAGTGTTCACCCAAAACCCTAACCCTTTCCCACCGGTTTTGGCCGGCGACTTTGGGGACAAATCCGGCGACCTCAGCCCTGTAGGGGACTGAAGGGTTGTATTTTCTTGGGTAGCTGTTTGAAGTGGTTTTGTGATGTTTGGTATTACTAGATTTTTATGTAATGACTGTAGGTGGAATCTGGGAATATTGGTGAGTGTTTACACGACCTTGGTGACACGATTCCTGACCTGAGCCATAGAGGTGAACGCGATGCACGAACTTAGGATTTGTTCCGTATTGGTTTTGTGACTTTTAGTGTGCCTACTGTGAATCTGGGATGACCTGGGGAATTTCTGAGACAACCAAACAATACCAGGGGCCTAGATACACCACCAGGATACCACCCTATGAAGAAGAAGCCCTGAGGAGAAAGCAAAACCGGCGTGGCCGGAATTTCTGCCTATGTGGCCGGCCACTGGGTGAGGATAGGAGCCTAGGTTGGTCCAGTAGCTCATATACACAATATATATCACCCTAGACTTGTTTCCTTGGCTTTATTTGACCTGAGTCAAAATCTGGGAACACTTATGTGTGATTTTGGCTATGGTTTTCCGTATTTTGAATGATGAGTTTTGACATTTGGATTCCTTTTTGGTTGTCTCATGTTTGTACATCGACAACAAGGGTTGTTTGGTTGATTTTGTATGCGTATTCTATAAGTTCTAACCTACGAGCAAAGCGCGTGCCGTTTGGATTTTAGAACTTGATTTTAATAGCGTTGCGATATGTGTTGTTATTGTAGGTACCTTCGCGTGGATTACGAGGCGACGGAGCGTGGCGTTATTGACTTCGGCAAACAAGAACCAAGGTGAGTAGATCTATATCTACGGGGGAAGTCGGGTGGATGGCGTATAGCACCCCCGCAAAGTTTTGATGGAAAATTGATTTATAGAATATGGTTAAGGAAACCTAGACTAGGAAACTAGGGTTAGAATGAAGATAGCTATGAAACCATATTAGAAACTAGAGGATAGTTAGAAGTGATACATAACGACTATTATAGGATGATGGAATTTGAGGATGACATGTGACGACATTGCCGTTTATGGTATTATAGGACTAGATAGCCGATGTAGATGTGTCATCCGAACCATACCCTTTTCTAAACTGAAGAATCGTATGTATCTTTTAAATATATACCTTGAGAGACGTTACGGATTTTCAAATGATATCTTTTCCTTAAAAACACCGTAACACTTATTTTCAAAACTACGAATCGCTTCCTTTAAAATCTGCTCGTACGGTTCGGGTGTGTATGTTAGATTCGATACTTATACTTATAGTAGAGATAGAATGTTTATATAAACTCGACTTGATGTGAGATGTAAATGCAATGAAAGAATATAAGACGAATATGATGATATGATGATATGTTGGTATACGGATGCGAGTCGATCGAGATGATTTATACCCTGCCGGTCCCCTGATATGAGATTATTACGGATGTGACCTGGGACATAGGTACATACATACATACATACATATATATATATATATAATGTTGTGAATCATGGATGATAGGCCGTACGTGATATTAGGCCGTACTCTCATTTGTCTTATAGGATGATAGGATCCCTATTAGCTTAATGCCGCCGTACGATGATTTTCCGTGCGTGATGAGTTTGACTTGATGTTTGATCCATACCCTTGATTAGAGGCTGCCGTACGATGTATTATACCATACGCGATGTTGTTAGGCTGGATGCCGATTGATAGATTTACTGACTCGATCATGTTAGATACGTATACCCGTCAGTTTTTGCATATGATTACCTTTTGCTGCATTCTAATTATTCTCATTGCCTTGTTTATAGCTGTGATAGTACAACTGCACCATTATCGATGATGCGTATGTTACACGTATACAGATTGTAGGCTCACACACTTCATCATCGATAATTGCCATGTCACTACACAGTAGGATTACTGCATCATGATATAACTCTTCGCATAACCTGCTTCCGCACATACACACTAGTATATTCATATTGGTGCACATATACGTTGATACCTCCATATTTGCACACATACACACAATATATTCATATTGGTGCACACATACATTGATGCATCCATATTTGCGCACATACATACTGTATATTCATATTGGAGCACACATACATTGATACATCTATATTTGCGCCATACACACTGTATATTCATATTGGCACACATATACATTGATACATCCATATTTGCGCACATACACACTGTATATTCATATTGGCGCACATATACATTGATACATCCATATTTGCGCACATACACACTGTATATTCATATTGGCGCACATATACATTGATACATCCATATTTGCGCGCACATACACACTGTATATTCATATTGGTGCACATATACATTGATACATCTATATTTGCGCACATACACACTATTTATTCATATTGGTGCACATATACATTGATACATCCATATTTGCGCACATACACACTGTATATTCATATTGGTGCATATATATATTGATACATCCATACTTGCGCATATACATATTGTGCCTACATAGATAATTGGTTTTATTGGGAAATTGGGAACCACATGTTATATTTTAAAAACTGGAATCATTTTAAAAGAGCGGTTTTCCCTTAATATGTCATATCACTGTTCCATGTTGCATAATACACGGATATGCTCACATTTCTATTATATGTCGCATACATCATGCTCTATGATTTTACGCATTGGAATATGCTTTTCATGAGATTTCTGGATTTGAGAACCGTGGACATTTTAAAAGAGACTATGTGTTGTTTTAAAAACCCGGTTTCTCTTGATATGATATTTCAGTACGTCCACCATGCGTTTTCTCGGTTATGAGACGCATGACATGTGAAACCCGATTCGAGGAGGCGGACGAGGCCGATTGCGGGTACATGGTGGACTCGGTATGGTACCCCGGGGCAAGAAAGGGATGCTGTGTATACAGACGGTGAGCCTGACAGAGGGACCACTACCTACCGGTGATGGTATTTGGGCTCGGCGGATATCCAGAGGATACCGACCGAAGTCGAGAGATAATATGGGCCGATCCGGACTGACGGAGCCCGTGGGCCGATCCGGACTGACGGAGCCCGATATATGAGGATGTACGTGCCGATACTGGGCACAGTTTTCATGATGTTTTTGAGTGTCGATGCTAGGCACCCAGGTTCCATGATTTTGAGGTGTCGTGGGAGACACCGTTGATTTACATTCTCATATTTTCATGCACACTCTTTTATGATATTTACGTGCATACATACATTGATTATATGGGTGGACGAGATCCACATGCATACATACATTGATTATATGGGTGGACGAGATCCACTTGCATACATACATTGATTATATGGATGGACGAGATCCACATGCATACATACCTTGATTATACTGTTGGATGTTATCCACATGCTTATAGGCATTGTCTACCTTGTTGGCACACATACCGACCCGGTCACCCTAGATATCATAGTATTACCTTTATGATATAGTTGACTTAGGAGTCGTTATTTATTCGATTTCTACTTGTTGATATATTTCTATTCACGAGTTGGCAACTCACACCCGTTGTGTCACAGTTCTTGCAGGTTGCCTGCTTGGATCAGTAGCGGCTTCGCTGGCACACAGTTGCATCCTGGTGTTTTGCACTAGTTGGTGAGACATTTGTATCGTACCCACTCTTGTATCTATAGTTCATTATTGTATCTAGTTAAATCCATCAATCAAAATTGGTAAATTGTATAAGTAATGAGACTTAGTGGGATTGTGGTTGCGAGATTTAGAGCGAGGGGTTTTTCGCTACTTGTGCTATTTATGGCTTTCTTTCCTTTATCTTTTGTGGTGAACTTCGCCGTTGGGCGTCGTATACTTATTTTTACTGTATTGCATAGTTGTGATCCACCGTTTGGCGAAGAGCTAGCTCCCGCTTGGGGATGCCTTATCATTATTATGTATTTGTGGTTTTGGATCAAAATATACAAAGGAGATGCTGCCAAAATTTTTAAAAGACAAAACACGTTTTCAAAATAGTAAATTTCACTTGCATCATTCATATTCCTTTTCTATGCATTACGAAAACCTGATTTCATTATACCTTTATTTCAAAACCTTACCTCCTTTATTTTTCTTAAAAGGTTTAGATTTCTGGGTTTCAGCTTACTTGAATTCCGTTACGCCTTTAGACATTGCGTAATTCAAGTTCTGGTCACGAGCTAATATTTTGGGTCGTGACATGAAACCACACCCAATCCTTTTGATCTCTACACCTCAACTCTAGAACCAAAATTGATTGAAAACCATGCTTTTGAGGAGGTATCTGAGAATTTTAACTTTCTCTTGCTTAAGGATATTGACACTGGGAATATTTTGGATGATGAACCCACAGTTTTGGATGAGTTTTTCTCACAAATTCATCATGTCCTTTCGCTTCCGTGTGAATATCTTCTCTAACCATTAACTGTTTTTCCCGAACCCCAAATACGTCTGGAAATTGATGATAAATGCATGACCGAAAAACAGAATGATATTCAGCCTTCATTTCCCACATCTTGTTCAGCAATGCTCGACACCCAAATTTGTTTACCCATTTCATCACCCACTTTCTTTGGTTCTTGTTCTAATCTTCTTTTAACTCCACCGAGTTTTGATGAATCACACTCCGATATTTCGAGTTCTATGATTCTTGAAAAAACACTTGATTTAGACTCCTTTGAGAATAAGGTAGATGAGCTTTTCAAGTCTTCTACCGCCATTATTTCTAACAAATTAAGCGTGTTGAATTCAGGTGCCAACCAGATTGACATTGAAATATTCATTTGGACCATCGATGAATGTTTCGAAGATATTTTTGCCGACGAACTCGCATTCCTAAACGACACGGATGTTGTGATAAATCAACCTCCACCCGAAAAAATTGAACCACCACCATTTCTTCTTATCCCATATAAGAATGTGATTATTCTACCCATTCCTACTCATTCACATTCTCGTTTTCGTTCACCATCTCTGTTCCGACTCTACCAACCGAAACGTAAACCCGATCGGCTCCGCCTCCTATCTCCCCACTTTTTCAAATTTCTGATCTTCCACCAACTATATTGTTACATTGATAAAATCTTTGAATGGTTGGTGTTAACTTTTGGTCTTTGTAAAGCTTTATAGACCCATAACTTTAACCCCCCTCATAATTTTAAATGCTTAAAACTATTTTACTCAAGTTTAGGGGGGAATATTTTGGATTTTGAAAGAAAATAAAAATTTTACAAAATTATGAGCCAAAAATAAGTTTGGGGGAGGATTTCACTGTCATTAATTCATGTCCCCGTTACTAACTTTTCCTCTCAAGTCTATAGTTTTTTTAAGCTTAACAGATGACATCAGTGAGAACACTGCTGCAAACAGTTTTGGGGGAGGTTTGTGCTTATTACTGCATTATTTTCCATTGTCATAAATATAAGCACAAAATTTTTTATTGCTAATGAAAGTTTGAAAATGAAAATTTACATATGAAAGATAGGAATAGTTTGAGAAAAGTAAGAAAGTTAGATGTTTTCTTAAACGAAGTTAGTAATAAGTAGTTATGAGCTGTTGTCCCAAGGGTTAGTAAGATGAAGGAAATTACTAATCTTAGGATAAAAATACATCTGAAAAATAGTCTATATTCTTGAGTCCAAACATTTGAATGTTGATACTCTACTACGTGCACTTGCACACATCTTGAAACTTGGGATAGTAGATGATACCTTGAAATGCTCTTGTCTAAAAACCTTGGTATGAAGAAAAATAAAAATATAAAGAAAAAAATGGTGAAGAAAAATGAACACTGGTTTTGTAATCGCTTAAGGCAGCATAAAGAAATATAGCGAGGGTGCTTTATCACCTAGTGCCTTAGACCAACTGGTTTGGGATCCACTGTTAAGCCTTGGGTGTTACAAAACGGGGATATTACACCTAAATTAGCGAGGTCAGTTAGTACCTCAAGAAGTATTAATGGCCGCATGAAGGATGTGTGAGCAATTCCGTCTGATAATGTTCACCGACTAAAAAGTACTAAGAAAGATGGAAAGGAGTATAATAGCTTGAATTGAATTATCTAAGTGTAGGGATGTCGTTTACATATACGTAGGGGTATATTATCGATGTTTTGAAGAAAGGTAGGGAGGAAGACTATAGACGGTATTTTATTGAGGGATGATGTGATTTCCGATATCTTTTCATGACCATTAAGATAGGGCTCATGGCAACTGAAAAGCTAGTGCAGTTGGAAACTCTTCTTTTCAAGTTCTTTCTTTTATAGTTCTTATTTTTGTATGTAACTTTCATCGTCTTTCTTTTATTATGGGATTTTTTGGGTGGAATCCGCTGAAAACCCTCAGGAGATAACACTCCTCCTACTAGGGATATCTAGAGATTTAACGGTTTGTTGCACGTGCTCAGTTCAATCGTGTTGTCTACGAAGTGTGCTATTTAGGTATTTCTTTTTTTTTTCTCCCTCTCTTGAATAACTAGTTTGCTCGGGACGATCAAAGTTAAGTTTGGGAGTATTTGTTCGGTCGAAAATATTGCACATTTGATATAACATTTTTCTTAATTTTCTTAAATATTTAAAAGTGTTTATTGTAATTATGGAACATATGAGGGTTTATCTGCTAAATAGTCTTTACCATATGTTTATACACTATAATTAACATTATGAAGGAAAATATATGCATATAATATTTATATGATATTTTGGTAATTAAAAATATGCATATCATATCAAATAATCTTAATCAAATTTCTTAAAGATTTATTACCATATAAAATGATTAAGATTATATCTGTAATATAACAAATATTACAAACATTATTCATGGAGATATTGTGCAGATTTAGCTCAAGTCAAGAGATCAAGATATTTAAGATGTCAGGATCAAAAATCTGCTAATAAAATCGTAGAATCAATACTGGCAGAAACTCAGAAAATATTTCCAAAATCCAGATATCTAGAGGATCTCCACGTGTCGACATGAGGCCATAGCAGAAAACCCAAACCCTAAGCCCACTAAAGAGTGGTGCTTTCGCGGCCAAAGTGCCCTAAATGCGGCGGATCCGCGGCCCCTTTGTAGCCGTTGGATCTGAGATTTTTGGTGGGTGATCGTGATTGCATATCTTAACTTATGAGATCTAGGGTTTCTCGTTTAGGGGCTATATAAAGGACCGAGGGCTAAAATTAGAAATCATCACCTTTTACACGAAGCAAATCACCGTCAAAGAACAAAAGATCCATGACAGGTCTGCGATTCGACGTGATAAAGCGACGTGAATATCGACGGAGCAAATACTTCCTATGAGGCAGAGATCGAGAGCAACTTCTTCCTCTTGTAATCTAAATTCGAAGGATTTGTACTTGTAATGTTGATTAATAAAGGTAGATCATTAGTTTAATTATTTTGCATTTAAATTTCTGCATTATGATTTCTTTCTCTATCTGTTCTTCTTCTTATTCTATCTCAATCATGCGTGAGTAATTCCTAGCTTGTTAGGGTTTGTAGGATTAGGGTAGATCAATAGATGAAAAAATATTATAACTTCTTTTACATCTTATAAAGTTTAGCAAAGTAATTGTTAACATCCTTATCGGGTGCACTACCAATTTATTGATAATCTCGACCGCGATTTGAGATTAGATTAACAATTATTTTGGTAAAGGATAGACATGAATATAGATCAATGCAAGGATAAGGGTTAAGAGTGGGGAACCCTAGTTTCTACCAAAAGAACCCTAATCCACATTCATCACTATCGATTTAGTTTTAAATCTATTAAAAGATATAAAGAGTCATTTTTAATTAATCATCCATTACTACTAAATTCTATGAACCTTACAAGGCTCTTCTTTATAGATTCTACATCTGTATATCGTAGATCTACAACCAATCTCCCCTTCTTTCAATCAACTCATCTAAAGCAAGATTAAAAGTTTCATGCATCCCTGAGGACGACCCATACTCATCTCGGCTAGCTACACGCGACATCGTTATTGATTGTGGTTACTACAAACACTTCTTTCACGATCAAACAATTCCAAGTCAAGTTCAATTCCTCATTTCATGATTCATTTAGACCCACCCGCACGGCCCTTGACAAATGATCAATAAGGGCATACGACTGTCCTATCTAATCTCATAGCATGAGGCAGACAAGCATCACATAGCTACCGTACACTGTACCTTGACGAATGATCAATAAATGCAGCATGAATACTAAGTACTCTATTCATCCGAAATGATGGAAGAATATGACTGGATTTGAAGAAAACTTTTAGCATAATGAACTTGATATCGTTGAAGGAACCACATGATTTGAAAACCAACTTGTTTTGAAAAACAGATTGGTTCCTACAACATCAAATTAGGTTTATTTACTTCACATTAATCATATTAATATAGTCCTATCATTTAGATAAAAGCAATTTTTATCTATTGTAACGACCTGAAATCCCTGTACACTTGTATTATTCCAATGTTAAAATAAGGGTGTAATTCTGTTCTGATAATGAGTTATAACTAATTCTTGATAAATAAGTGCATGAATCAACTTGTAGCGTATTGGTTAAGTCTTTACACTGCTGTTCCATAGTTCGTATGTTTGAACCCTTGCAACATAATTATTTTATTTTGAATTCTTTTTGTCATTTTGGAATCCTGAAACTTTTACGGGCGATTCACGAAGTTTTGAAAAGTTATAAAACAAACGAGATATATTTTTGGACTGAAACAACCGAACCGAGCCTAACACCCGAGACCCGTGCTCAACGGGGGAGGTTGTCCCGACCCAGTTGGCCCCAAGCCCAGTTTGAGCGGCCAGGCAAAAAGTCGCCATGCCCCGCCCGTGGGTGCGCGTCTCTTTGGCTTCCTGCAGTTCATTTTACACCCCAAACGGCCCCATTACCCCAGTAACTCCTATAGTCTTCATTTTTCTCATTTAAACTATTTTTAAAAAAAATTCTACATCATTCTTCTTTTCCTCACCCCTATAAATACCCAAGACTATTCCCCAGTTCTTCCCCTCTGAAAATATTCTGAAATTATACTAAAATCCCTTAATGAATTTGCCCAAGCTCCCGAACGTCAAAGCTCTGCTCAACAGTATCTTAGTTCCTTGCAATCGGTGAATCTAGTTTCTAGTAATCGGTGAATTGGTAGTTAGACCAATTCACACCGCGGGTAAGTCTCCCCATCTTCTCATTCTTCTCTCCTTGAATCTATTCCTTCGCTATATCGCCGAATCCCATGCTTAAATAAATTCTTTTATATCAAAATCACTTCATGCCATCATAAACAATTTCATGAAATAAAATAGAGAAAACTTGTGAATTTAACTTGCTAACCAAGTTCAAGGAATCGTCTCAAATCTAATGTTGTTAGAACATGTAGCTGTATTATAATGATAGGCGTTTAGCCATATACGCACAATATATAGTTTCATGTGACTTCTATTACCCTTTATGTTTTAAGATGAGTGATAGAAATTGTTAAACATATTTTTAGTTGATACCACACGGGGTAACGACCTACTCTACACACACATGCATGAATTCTAAACGAAAAAAATTAGTTTGTAAAATCTATTTTGAGTTTTTATTAAAATAACCTCTAGTTTTTAAAATAGAATTAACCATTACCATTTATTTTGCAATTTTACCTCTACAACCCTTTTTTGGAGAACCCTGTTACGAATGGTGTTGGTTAAAGCACATCTTGGGTCTAATAGAGTGAGACGCAGAACTCTTCACGGAGCGCATTCTCGAAAGAAAAAGTGGTTTTTAATATATATATATATATATATATATATATATATATATATATATAACAATTCCTATAAAATTAAAAGAAAAGAAAAGATGAGAAAAATTAAATTAATTTGGTTAGAACCTATTATTATAATTTGTAATTAGTTCAAAAGAAAATAAGCTTTCAAATTAGATTTTTTAAGACAATACCTTTAACTCTTGAAAGGGTGGTTTTTATTGCAATACACTAAAGTTAGGTTTTTCAAAAAACACCCTAACCTCCCAAAAGTATACTTTTTTTTTATCAAAACACACTCGACATTCTAAATAATAATTTTAGCAAAACATTCTCGAGATTTTAAAATATAATATTTTACATAAAAACCCTCAAGAATTTAATTGCTTATTTTACATAAATACTATGAAGTTTCTAAACAATATCTTTTCACATAAATACCTTAGAATTTCTAAGACCAGTGTATGGTAAGTATTTAGGTAGCTTATGGGTTTAAGTGTCCTATTTTCTCTTGAGGCTCGAGGAGCCGGAGAAAATGAGCATTACCACTTGCCAATCTTATTATTTAAGCAAAGTCAATTCGTATCGTATCAAAATGTAAATTGGTTTTAATAATTGACTTAAACCTGTATCATATCTGTTATCCTACTGGTCATATGCCATATACTGCATGCATGAATCACATGAATAAACCTAGTACATGCTTGAACTTGACTTGACCTGAACCATGAATACGACTTGACTTAAACACTTGGACTTGACTTGAATACTTGAACTCGACTTGAACTTGAATTATACTCTCTTGTATATTCATAGATTCGGGCAAGACTTATAAGTAAATCTATAAATTAAAATACGCGGGGATAAGGGGTAGTTTGGTAAAGATTGTATGACGTGGCACGAGAGTTTACTAAAAATCATCTACCTTGAATCTCATGTGCCATTATCCTATGGGTTTGATGAGGCCTTGTACTTCTACGTGCTGTTGGTCCGTGGGTTTGACGGACTATTAATATTCTCGTATACACTCATACCTTCATTATCGAACTGCAAACAACCATGTTAGAATAGAATAACCATGCTTATACATTGACATGCTCATGTTTAATTGACACCTTTACTTGACCGCTATTACATTAGAATTCATATTCTACTTACATGCATATCTTTTATCGCTTTTATATTCTTATCTTTTGGGACTTATCGAGCCCAAGTTCGCTGACAGACATTCCACCCATCTCTTTGTTTTCTTGGAATATTCGTTAGGTGATTTAAAGACTGAGGAAGTATAACCGACTGAGAAGGATTACAATCAGTTCACATCCCAAATAGATTCTTAGTTTCAATCCAGCTTTATTTTTCAGTATGCCACCTGTTTAGGCACTTTCATGTTATTGTATTTTTTATTCAGAATCATATCTATGTTTTGAAACTTGTGTAAGTTGAATCTAAATAAAATAGTTGTTGAAATTTTTTATTTTCTTGTTAATTCTTGTTATACTGTTATATTGCTTATAAACGCTTAGCGTATTTATTGCAGGAAATAACATTCTCGAAATAAATACGTCACGGGCTTGTCACGTGACCATCACGTTCCTTTAGGAAGCGGGGCATGACATGTTTTATTAGCGGCTCATGCAGGTTAATTCTGCATGAACGTCATAAGAAATGTATCACAAGAATAATGAAATTCCAAAACTTTTACATTCCTTGAATTTATCTTAATCCTTTTTTCTCTATCAAGGTGATGAATTCCCCCAACCACACCAATATCAATGGAGATACACCACCAGTACTACCACCTACTGCTGCAACTCTACTTAATGAACAGATGGTGCTTCTGGGGGATATCAAGAGCCTACTTAAAGGCCAGCGAGAGCAGACAGTTCTTCTTCATCAAGGACTAGTCCGCCCTGAAGCAGAGGCACAAGGAGTGATGCAATTTTGGGTGTTACACCAGAAAACTTTCTCTAGGAAAGAAAACCCGCTTGATGCTGAGGAATGGGCTCAAAGTATAGAGGATGACTTGGCGACATCCCAAGTTCCAGATGCGGCTTGGGTTCGTGTAGCGAAACTCTAGCTTACAAATAAATGCCAGGGTCTGGTGGAAGGCTGAAAAGAGTCGTTTTGAACAACCTATTAAGTGGAATAATTTTTGCGATCTTTTCGATGCCAAATACTTCCCGGAGACTGCTCATTTCGAGATGGAGCAACAGTTTATCCAGCTGTATCAAGGATCCATGTGGGTCAAATCGGAGGACGAGTACGATGCTGAATTCATAATTCTCGGCAGGTAAAGCTTTCGTCTTAAGTTTTGTTGTTCCATAATTCCGTAAATGTTTATGAAACAAATACCACATCAAGTTCATTGTACACCTGATCCTTAAAGCGAGATCCAAGCCAGACGCTTCCAGCAGGGCTTAGACCCCGAGATTCAGGCTGCTCTAGCAACGGGGGATTATCCGACACATGAACTTGTTTTGAAGGCAGCCCATCGCTATGAAGCTGTTGTTAAGAAGAAGGGAAGGCTACAGTTGGCCGAAGTGAAATGCCCAGTTAGCCAGATTACTGGAGGAGGTTCCTCGAGACCATCTTTCACAGCGCCACCCAGGAGGCTGGGGGGATCGTTTCACAACGCTAGTCTAAATGTCGGCCATTACTGCAAGAGGAAGGGACACCAAGCAAATGATTGCAGAAGAGCTAACGGTCTTTGTTTGGCTTGTGGATCATCAACTCACTCTATGTGATCATACCTACATTACCAAGGTGGCATAGCACCTGCACCAAGGCCATCCATACAAGCACCTGCACCCCGTCTAGGTCTCCCTCCAACACCTCAGCACGGACCGCCAGTGCAACCTCAACGACAGTGCACCATCAGGCACAGAGAAATATGCCATGGGAGAAAAGGAACGTGCCATAGGAAAGGAGGAATGTTTTGAGGCATTAGGCTTTTACTATGTTGGTCGAAGAGGTTGAGGCTACGTGACAGGTTATCACCGGTAAAATTCTTTCCATCTTTTCAGCCATTACAATTTCTAGCATACTTTTATCCTTTCCTATACCTAAACCTATCCTACGCAATTTAGGTACTATACTAATAGCCACCCTACCTACACTCACACTCTTTGATACCGGGGCTTCGCATTGATTTATGTCACAGCGGTTAATGAGAACTCATGCAATCCCAGTCAAGCCTCTCGTTTCCAGCTGGAATGTCAGTTTTGAAGGCAATCTTAGGGTGTGATCATTGCCCAATTGTAGTTTGCGGCCGAGAATTCGACGTAAATTTCAAAGTACTAGACATACTAAAGTTTGATATGGTGTTGGGAATGGATTGGCTGGGGGTATTATATGCAACCATTGATTGCCGTCAAAAGAGGGTAGTTTTTGAAATACCAGACCATCCGGTTTTCTATTTCAAAAGCGGAGATAGAACATTGAAGCCAAGCAGCTACAGAGCCAAACCAAAGGTAGCAGTGATCTCCTCTTTATAGGCTGAAGGAGACAAGCCCGAGGTAGTTCGAGAATGTTTTTCCTGAAGATATATCAAGTTTGCCTCCCGATCGAGCTCTTGAGTTTAGTATTGATTTATATCCTGATGCACAACCAATACCTAAAGCTCCGTATCGAATAAGTCTGGATGGATTAAAAGAAATCTGTATTCAGTTGGACAAACTTCTATAGAAGGGTTGGATCAGACCCAGTACTTTGTCTTGGGGATCCCCGGTGTTGTTAGTAAAGAAGAGGGTACTTATCGGATGTGCATTGATTATCAGGCACTGAACGAGGTCACCATCAAGAACAAGTATCCGCTAATACGCATTGATGACCTTTTCGATTAGCTGAGTGGATCTTGTGTCTTCTCTAAATTATATTTTCATTCAGGCTATCACCAAGTGAAGGTTAAGGAGTCTGATATTCCGAAGATGACATTCAGGACCCGGTATGGACATTATGAATATCTTGTAATGTCGTTCGGAGTGACCAATGCCCCAGCTATTTTCATGAACCTGATGAACCTGGTCTTCCAAGAGTATTTAGACAAGTTTGTTGTCATCTTTATTGACGACATCTTAGTTTATTCTAAGACTCAGGAAGAACATGCCGATCACTTACAAACAGTTCTGGAAACATTACGACAACATCAACTCTATGCCAAGTACAGATAGTGTGAGTATTGGTTAGACAAGGTCAGTTTTCTCGGGCACATCGTATCAGGCGAAGGTATTTTGGTAGACCCCGCTAAGGTGTCAGCTGTCAGTGAATGGCCGATCCTAAAATCAGTCATGGACATAAGGAATTTCTTGGTCCTAGCTGGGTATTACCGACGTTTTATCGAAGGATTTTCAAAGATTACAGAACCGTTGACCAAGCTCACTCGGAAAGATGAAGCATTTGTTTGGTTGGAAGCATGTGAAAGAGCTTTTATGGAACTAAAGTCCAGATTAACCTCTACACTGGTCCTCTTTATTCCGGACAGATCTGGGGGTTTTGAAGTTCACTGTGATACTTTAAGGAAGGGTTAAGGAATTGTGCTACATTAGCATGGAAAGGTTGTAGATTTCGTGCTAAGGAAGCTAAAGACGCACGAGCACAATTATCCCACGCATGATTTAGAACTGGCAGCTGTTATCTTTGCTCTCAAGATTTGGCGGCATTACTTACTAGGAGAGCGAGTTGATATCTATACTGACCATAAGAGTCTGAAGTATGTTTTTACTCATAAGGAGATTAACATGAGGCAAAGGATATGGTTAGAACTCATGGCAGACTTCGACATCAATTGTCACAATCCGGAAATGCCACATGACTGGTATTTGAATCACGTGATGTCTATAGAACCCCACAGTAACCCAAGAAAGCCAAAACTAGGAACCTAAACTAGAAAATAATGGAGGTGTAGTTTTGAAAAAGGGTTTATAAATTGAAATGAAGTTTGTTTTAATAATATAAGTAAAGTTTGATTGAAAACAATTTCACCATTAAAAAATCGGGCATCACCTCCCTTGTAAATTTTGTAGAAAACCTAGTACAATACATATAATATATCAAAAGCATCCCCAACGGGAGATAGCTCGCACCAAATGGAGGAGACACAATCTATGCAAATATATATACGATGCCCAAGGTGAAGAATCACAAGCATATCAAAATAGATATGTAAATAAGCAACTCAAGTCGACACCAAATGAGTCCGACACCCAAAACAATACATATCTAAGTCCCGTCTCTAAGTTGTAGATAATACAAATAGTTGATAGATCCAAGAAGAAATATATATATAATTACAAGAGGCAGTTACGATACAACCATGTAACCTACTTACCAGAAGCAATCATCCGAAGGAAGAAGTGTGCTAGCAAGCTGCTACGATCCGAGCGGTCGATCCTGCAAGAAACTAAGGCACAACGGGGGTGAGTTACCAACTCGTGAGTAAAAAGATATCATAAGGTAGAAATCGTATGAACAATGATCTACCTAAGTCATAAAATATAATACTAATATAATATGTACTAACACAATATACACAACATAAGTACTATAAGTGCATCCTAATGGATCACGTAATCATCTCATATATAGCATGCATCCATGTAAGCATATACAGCAGCCGAAAGAAGTATGTATGTAAATCGTTTCAAAATAACTGTATGATATGTATATTATGACACAAGTAGCAGACGTTGATTTATAAAGCAATATATGCAATTTGGTTTAAGGTATGCGTCACGCCTTTTGACAATGATTTAAAGAGGGTTTTCTTTTGAACGATTCTTGTGTCTTCTTAGACACGTGGAAAATAGGGAGGCTATAGCCCCTTCTTTAATATACATCGATATATGAAAAATGTATTTCAGGTACTGTCTCCAGGATCGGTCATGTTCGACTACTATATTCTATAAACCATCTTATTATGTGTAGGGCATCTATATTGACCTATCACTGATACCATAATATATCAAATAATGCGCATCATAATCAGATCGCGCAAATAGAAACACATCACCAATAAAATCATCATAAAACTATGCCAATCATCGATACATAAATCTCATGTGTTTCTTTAGGCACTGTCCCTTGGATCAGTCCTCATATCAATAGAATCCCCAGCCATATCCACCGTGTCCATGATTTCGCACTGGTTGGAATCCTTCGGATATCCGTAGTGCCCAATACTATCACCGGTCGGTATTCATTCTCGCTAGGCCCACCACGCCTTTCTATAAGGGCTTCTTCCCCCTCGATACCGCACTGGGTCCACCATATATCCGAAATCGATGTAATCCTCCCCTGCCTCAAAATCGGATAATCTCAACATAAATCCATATAAAACTCACGGTGGACTCCCAAATCATCATATCAAGAGAAAACCATACTTTTGCAAATACAAGCAAGTTTTAAAATCATATTGCGGTTTCTCGAAATCCATGGAAATCATCGATTCCATAAGGACAAGTTCATAAGAACATAATCTGTAATCATCTTTGCTGCAATTGGTAACAAACATATACGAATATCCATTGATAGTGATATATGCCCTAGAGGCCATTATTGTATAGTACTGGTTTGTATATTACATTTTGGAAGCTTAGGATATACACGGATATAATAACAGTCTTACTCAATATGGTAGTATGCTACTTGGTTTGATTCTACCTCAATATGTGTATAAGTTTCTTTTAGCATATCGCTAATACATATTGGTAGAGCCCTTAGGATCTTTGCTTGACTGCCAGCGTTGTGATGACAGTCAGACTAGTGGGGGCTGGTTAATCTATAAGGACATCCTTATAAGGTCCCTAGTCGCAGGATTATCGAGACAGGACATCGATACTCCAGAGTAGACTAGTGTATACGCTTCTCATACCAGCAGGGGAGATGGTCTATCCCACAGCCATTGGTTTGTCATACCGGAGATAGTATACAGGTGCTCATTTAGTTATGAGTTACACTGGACGGACTCGTTGGGAAATGCTGGTTGATATTATACCTATCGTCAGGTAGCAGTTCCCAAGTGACATGAGTAAAGATTAGTCCGTTGACTTGACATTATTATTCACCTCGAGTGTATTCCCACCGTACTTAGATCACTACCCTACAATGGCTCAAATGAGTCATGCAAACAGGTAGTGGTTGGGTGCAGTCCCGAAGTACTGGAAGGCAGATAGGATTCGTCTCTCCCGGTATTGGGGGGTTGATATCACGCTGTGTTCGGAAAGCCATTACCCAAAGTCCCTGGCCAGGGCAAGCAAGATTTACTGGTAGGTACTTGATTGATGTGGTTTTGTGTGTATTTTAAAATTTAAGAAAATACCGCAATCAAGACGGTGTCGCTTGGTAGCTAGCCGATTGAGTACGGGTCGGTCCACAGAGAAAAAGTGTTCTTTCTTTAAGTTCTAACGAGTTAAGTCCTATTTTTGGTAGGTTTTGTTTTAAATCTAAGAATGAGATTAAATTGATTTAAAGTCTTGCTAGGGTTAGGATTAGGTTAGTTTGGAAAAAGGATTCTACTCACTGCTTTCTTTGCCCTAGTTAAGAATATAGGTGTTAGGGTAATAGTCAACAAAGGGGATTAGCACGACTAGGAAGAAACGTAGTTTCTTCCTTTTGGTCCTTATCCGTCCTTTCTTAACTCTTAGCCCTAACCCCTATTTAAATCAACCACAACCGACCTAACTAGGGAATCACCGCTATCTTGTAGGATAGGGTGCCATAGTGAGCGGTGTGTGGTTAATGTAAATAGAGTCCATATTAATTAAAATTATAAGGTCAAGGAAAGAAGTGAGAGAGATTTCCTTCTCTCAAACCATCCCTATTCTAACCCTAACAAGTGAGGAATTACTCACTCATTAGGAAGTTAACGATAAAATTCATTTTTATAATTTTTATATTAGAAAACTAAATTTCAGATAAAGAAAGACAGATAAAAAAAATGCAGGAATTAAATTCTGATAAAAAAAATGCACAATAAAAAAAAAACCTTACTTTATTGATGACCTCTTCAACGATTACAAGGAAATAAAATTTTAATCTGGAAAATAAAAAGAGGTATGCCCATTTAGGCTTTCGGCCTTCTTATTTATAGATAGGAGAAACCTTAGATTTTACATCTAATCCATATCTGAATTTACAGAACTACCCTAAGAAAGCCGGGTCAAAGCACCGACACCCACCGACACGTGCACCGACACGTGCGTTGCACGACCGCGGTTCCGCGGCAGAAAGCCATGTTTGGCCGCGGTTCCGCGGCCGTATTGTGGTCTCTTAGACTCAGTTCTTTAGGGATGCTTCATGCTGCTTTTTCCTTTTGTTTTCTTCATTTGATTCCTCAGAATATTTTCTAGTTTCTTCCAGATTTCCAACAGTGCCGAATTATATGGACTTTTACCGTAAGTTTCATGTTGAAGTCTTGAATCTTGTGCTGCCTTTGTGCTTTGTGCATTGAACTGTTTACTGATCTTCATTTGTTCCTTGAACTGTTAGGCGACATCATACGAATTCATCTATTATTGGTCGTAATCTCACTTTTGTGACGTCTTTTCATGAATTTCACTGTATTGTTCTGAAAACCTGTAACCTGCAACTATTTAGCAGACATGGATCAAAAGTACCAATTTATTTGTAATATGATTAAGAATGGGCGATATAATAATGCAAAATTCTGATATGAACAAATACCCCCAAACTTATCTTTTGCTCGTCCCGAGCAAAGCCAATTTTATTCTTGAAAAATCCTAACCTCACTTTCGTAGAGAATCGCGATTGCACTGAGCTCGTGCAACAAGCCGTTAAACCTCTAGGTGTCTCAAGTAGGAGAAGTGTTGTCTCCTGAGGGTTTTCAGCGGATACTACCTACAAAATCCGATCAATTTGGCCTGTTGACTTTCATTCTTCAATTCGGTATTCTAGCAAGAAATTCTATTATTTTCAACTTAGAAATCATCAACCCGTATTTTTCACACTCACTTATTATTTAACTTTAGATCGTATATGTTTTGTAAATTTATTAAGCTTTCAGCATCTTTTGAATTTTCTTTCTAAGGTTCCATCTCAACTTAGGAATTTTTATCATCGCTATTGAAGGTATAAGCCCTATCTTTCATTCCTATCTCTCATCCAAACCCCAATCATATACCCTTACGTGTGTGTATGTATCACCCCTACACTTAGAAATTCAATTCAAGCTATCATACTCTTGTCCATCGTCCAAAGTACTTTTAGTTGGGGAATTTTAGATGAAATTGCTCACACATCCTTCATGCGACCGTGAATACTTCTTGAGGTACTAAACGACCGATTACAAAATGTGCTTGCGCATTTATGCGTAATTCCTCGTCTTGTAATACCTAAGGCTTTAGCAGTGACTCCCAAACCAGTTGGTCTAAGGCACTAGGTGATAAAGCACCCTCGCTATAATTTTTTTATTTATGCAGCCTTAAGTAATTACAAAACCAGTGTTCATTTTTTATATCTCTTTATTCACTCTTGTACTTTTATTTTATTTTCCTTCATACTAAGGATTTTAGATAAGAGCATTTCAAGGTATCCTCTACTATCCCAAGTTTCAAGGTGCGTGTATGTGCCAGTTGTAGGGTATATATTTTCAGAATTTAGACTTAAGCTTAGGAATTATTTTTCAGACTTACACTTCAAATAAAAATTTCAGTACTCTTGTTTTATATTGACTTAGCCCAAGAACTGAACTCAAAATTTGCCTATTTCTAAATAATCTACAAGGACATATATCTTCTACAGTTAAACTTTAAGAAAGGTTATTTTTAAGGTTTTTAACTTACTAAGTTTAGGATCTAGTTTTTCCTAGCTAGTCAACTGTCTTGTCGAACTTAAGTCAAATATGGCCAAAATTGAATTTTTCAATTTTTATAATTTTAAAAAATTTTCAATTTTTATTTAATTTTATTTTTCCTATTTTATTTTCATTTTTTTTAGTTTTTATATTTTTTTATAAAGATGCAATGCGGAATTAATTATGCAAAAAAAAAATGTACAAAAAAAATAAAAATATGCAATGCAATGATAACTATTTACAAACCACCTCCACCCCCAAACTTATCAAAAGCAGTGCCCTCACTGCTCATGGCCTCACCATCCCCTTGAACGTGAACGGAAACGTTCTTCTCTCGCCAGCAGGGTGGTCATGCTGTGCTCTATTTCTGTCACACGGTGATCCAGGTTGGTCACCATCCCAATCAATCTGTCTATCCCTCTAGTGGCTTTCCTAAGTAAACATGCATGTGCTGCAGGGGTAAGCTCTTTCTCGCTCGCGGTCGAGCTAGAGCTAGGTGTCTTAGCGGGTACGTCCTCGGCCGGCTCGGTGCATGACCATACAACATTTAAGCATGTGTAGGATGTGGATACGCCCTCAACAAGAGGTCTAATAGGGATCCCTCCATGCATATAAAACTCAAATTCCTCCACAGGGAGGAAATGGCGACACAGTTGTTTCACCAACATAGGGCATGGATAATTGGCAGCCTATTTGCCCGCACCAATAGAATGAAGTAATATCGTGCACATATCATAGTTGGGGTTCCTAGTCATCAAGGTGTGCACGATATGAAGGGATGGTATGAAAAATGTAGTATTGTGGGAACTTCCAAAAATGTTATTTTGTGCCCAACGGCACACAGTCAATACGTTCGCAAAGAGGGTTCTAGCCTGGATGCCCTTACGTGGCTCCCTCGAACAGTCATTACCCATCAAGGTTAGATAATCCTCGAATTGGAGGGGTTGGTCATGGGTAGGTAGTCTAGGAATTAAGGTGACTTCATGGATGAAGTCTCTATCGATTATGATTTCCCTATCCCCCTAAATTAGCCTAATATAACCGTGTTGTGAGAGGAAACCTTTCTCCATGCACTCGTAAAATCGGGTGACGAGATCTGGAAGAGCGAAGGAGTTTGGATGGTTAAAAAGTAAGAAATTCCACCCTCGCCTTCGGATCTCTTCACCGAAATAGCTACCGTAGATCGTGTGTGCAAACATTTGTGAGAAGTCCCTTTCAAATTGCAGGGTTGGTGCCATCACATAAAGCTAATTGAATTTTTTTTAATTTTAACAGAGAGGGAAAGAGAACTGCAAACCTCCTCTGAAGATTTCAGAGGGCGAAAACACCAACAGGCGGCGGAAGCGCGGCAGGAAGCAGGCGTCGGCGGCGGTTGCGAGGCGGATTGGAGAGACCTCCCTGCTCTGGCTGCTGCGGCGGCTAGGGTTTTTAGAGAGCGGAAATTAGGGTTATGAAAAATGCAGAGAGGGGTCGGGTTGTATTTATAGGGTTTGTTTTGGTTATTTGCAAAAAGAACCTCTTAAAAAGAGGAAATTATTTGTAAATAATTTTTTTTATTTTTTATTAAAACTGAAAATTTACAAAAAATACCCCTAAAAATTTGAATTTTTTTTTTTTTTTTTTTTTAAAAATTTTTATGTTGTTTTTATATAATTACAAGTGGTACATACCCCCAAACTTATTTGAAACAGTGTTTCCACCGTTTATGGATGGATAACCGAAATTTAGGGGTAGATGGAGGAAGATCAGTCAATGTAAATCGGCTCCTGCAAAAGCAGGAGTTCGTCCGAAGAGTTCGCGGTGAGGAACGGTTTAAGTCTATGTCCGTTCACTTTAAATAGTGAACCGTCCTTCGGATTTTCTAAGTCGACCGCACCGTGCGGAGATACGGTGCATACCAAAAATGGCCCTTTCCATCGAGATCTAAGCTTGCCGGGATGGAAATATAACCGGGTGTCGTAAAGTAAAACCAGTTGACCGGGTTTGAAAGTTTTGCGCATAAGGTGTTTATCGTGAAACACCTTCGTTCGGTTTTTGACGACAACCGCATTCTCGTAAGCTTCATCCCGAAGCTCGTTTAATTCATTCAATTGCAGCTTCCAATGGCTGCTCGCATCTCCTAAAGATAGATTCAACTCTTTTATTGCCCAAAATGCTCTATGCTCAATTTCAACTGGAAGATGGCAAGCCTTTGCATAAACAAGTCTATAAGGTGGCATGCCAAGATCGGTCTTATACGCAGTTCGAAATGCCCAAAGGGCATCAATAAGTTTTGACGTCTAATTCTTACGGTTTTTGGAAACCGTTTTCTCCAATATCTGTTTAATTTGTCGATTTAAAATCTCGGCTTGCCCATACGTTAGGGGATGATAGGGCGTTGATAGCCTGTGATTAATGGAATATTTCCGCATTAAGGAGTCGAAAGTTTAAAATCACTCTATTTTAAAATAAAGGCATTTTGTCTTATTACAGAAATAAGTTCCATTGTCGCTGATAATTACGCGGGGGTGCCCAAACCGAGAGAAAATGTTCTCTTTGAGAAATCTAACAACAACCTTTTTGTCATTAGTTCGGTTAGGCACAGCCTCGACCTACTTAAAAACATAGTCAACAGCGAGGAGAATATACATGTTCCCAAAAGAATTGGGAAACGGTCCCATAAAATCTATCCCCCAAACATCAAAAATTTCAACAACCAATATTGGTAGGAGCGGCATTTCGTTTCTCTTAGATATCCGGCCCAAGTCTTGGCATCGGGAGCATGTCTTGCAGTAATCAAGTGCGTCTTTAAAAAGTTGTGGCCAATAGAAACCATACTGCAAGATCTTTTCGGCTATCTTTTTATGGCCAAAATACCAACCACACGCTTGATCATGACAGAATGACAGCACGCTCTTAAACTCATTGTCGGGGATACACCGACGAATAATTTGGTCGGGACAGTATTTGAATAGATAAGGTTCATCCCAGTAAATTTTTTTTACCTGGGATAGGAATCTGAGTCTGTCCTGATTCGACCATTCATTTGGTATAAGTCTGGTGGCCAAATAATTCACAATATCTGCGAACCAAGGTTCGCATGACACAGTCAAGAGCTGCTCATCTGGAAAAATGTCTTTTATAGGAATTTGAAGCGTTGGCGAAGAAGGAAGGCGTGAAAGATGGTCGCCGACTACGTTTTCGTATCCTCTCTTATCTTTGATGACAAGATCAAACTCTTGTAATAGGAGAATCCAACGTATCAGCCGAGATTTAGCATCCTTTTTTGCAAAATGATGGCGAAGAGCTGAGTGGTCAGTGTAAACGATGACTGGAGAGCCGATTAAGTAGGGCCTGAACTTTTCTAATGCAAACACAACAGCTAAAAATTCCTTCTCGGTTGTTGTGTAATTTAATTGGGCCTCATTCAAGGTTCGGCTAGCGTAATAAATCACATGTGGTATCTTATTAATGTGCTGTCCAAGAACAGCACCAATGGAAAAATCCGATGCATCGCATATAATTTCAAATGGATGCGTCCAGTCAGGAGATGATAGAATGGGAGCGGAAGTAAGTGAGTTTTTCAATGACTCGAAATCCTTCATACAGCTCGAGTCGAAATCAAAAGTAGTGTCCTTGGCCAACAAAAGAGTCAAGGGTCTAGCTATCTTGCTAAAATCCTTGATGAACCGTCTATAGAAACCGGCATGGCTAAGGAAGGCTCGAATGTCTCGGACGCATTGGGGGGAGGGAGATTTGAAATGACTTCAATCTTAGATTTATCTACCTCAATGCCATTTTGTGAGATGATATGTCCTAAGACAATACCTTCTCGTACCATAAAGTGGCACTTCTCCCAATTTAAAGTAAGGTTCTTATCCTTACAACGGGTAAGGACTGCGTCTAAATGTAGCAAACACTCATCAAAGGAGTCGCCGAAAATGGAGAAATCATCCATGAAAATCTCCAAGAATTTTTCCACCATGTCATAAAAAATACCCATCATACACCGCTGGAAGGTAGCGGGTGCATTGCATAACCCAAAAGGCATGCGACGGTAAGCAAACGTACCGAACTGACAAGTGAATGTGGTCTTGTCTTGGTCCTTTTCGGCGATGGGAATTTGATTATAGCCTGAGTATCCATCCAAAAAGCAATAAAACTCATGCCCAGCTAATCGTTCTAGCATTTGGTCAATAAAAGGCAATGGAAAGTGGTCTTTCCGTGTCGCGGCGTTGAGTTTTCTATAATCGATGCATACTCGCCATCCAGTTTGGGTTCGAGTAGGTATTAACTCATTCGCCTCATTAGTTATGACCGTTATGCCCGATTTCTTTGGGACAACGTGAATGGGGCTAACCCACTGGCTATCAGAGATAGGGTAAATGATACCACTATCAAGACATTTTACAATCTTCTTATTAACAGCCTCCTTCATGACTGGGTTGAGTCATCTCTGTGGATCCCTTGCTGGCTTGGCATCATCCATCATATGAATATGATGTTCAACTATTAGGGGACTAATCCCCTTGATGTCCGCCATAGTCCAGCCAAATGCTTGCCGATTGCTGTGCAAGACCATTAAAAGGGCTTTCTCTTGCTCGGGGGCTAGAGAAGCCGAGATGATAACAGGAAGGGTCTCATTCTCACCTAAGCAAGCGTATTTAAGGTGAGAAGGCAATAACTTGAGTTCGAGTGTTGGAGGCGAAACAATTGAAGGTAAAATTGGTGAAATTATCTCAAACTCGAAGGATTCCAACAGAGGTTCAAAACGAGTGTAAGCAACCGAGTCAGATGGTTCATCTGACTCATCTAAAAATTCAAAGGATTCGAACTCAGGTGGTGATTCTTCAAAATTGTTCAAGAAAGTGAAACACTCATAATCATTATCGGGCGTGAAAGCAGTATCAGATTCAAGGAGGAACGCACCAGTGGCGTCAAAATTGTTGTGATCGAACAGAAATTTTTCTAACTCACAGTCCTCCTGGGTGATCTCTTGGATCGAGCAAACATCAAGTATATTATCATTAGGTTCGGAGGGCTAATTCCCCAACTTAAAAATGTTGAGTTCAATTGTCATGTTTCCAATTGATAGGTTCATCGAACCATTTCGACAATTGATCACCACATTAGAAGTTGCAAGGAATGGTCGACCGAGTATTACTGGAATTTGACTCCGGGAGTTAGCTACAGTGTGTCCATAACACTAAAATCAACGGGGAATATGAAGTCCTCCACTTTAATCAACACATCCTCTAACTCACCCCTAGGATGGGTGATGGATCGGTCGACCATTTGGAGAGTACAATGTGTGGGTTTCAGCTCTCCAACACCTAGTTACTCATATACTGAATAAGGAAGCAGGTTAACACTGGAACCAAGATCTAAAAGTGCGCGGTTGTTGTTCTTATTCCCAATAGTTATTGAAATTGTAGGATAACCAGCGTCCTTTTGTTTTTGAGGTAATGATTGGGTAAGAGCATCACTTACTGCATTAGCCAAGAAAACTTTCTTAGGTACCTGTGATTTCCTTGTAGGGTTCCTAGGCACCCTAATGAGGTCTCACAAAGCATCAACCATGCCAATTTTAAAAATACGGTGCCGAGAAACCCTAGACTACGGATCGTTAGCTAGAATTCTAGGCGAAAAGTAAACTAGTTAACACTTAACTAAGAGATACGGAAATACAACCTTTGTAGATCCGGTTCTCCACCTCCATAGCTCCGCAATGAAGTCTCCTCGGCTGTCCAAAAAGAATCCGGATTCCATCGTCGGCTTCGTCGAAGAATAAGCGAGCTAGGTCGTCGATGTCCATGCCGAAGATGATCTACGTCGAGGCATCGCTAAATCAAGCTCTCACTTCACCAAGTTATGAAACTTGTGAAGAAAACACACTCTACTACTTGGCAAGAGGTAGAGGATGAAGAAATAGGAAGTGGGTAGACTTTAGATTTGGATTTCTCACTCTTTTTCTCACTTTGCCATTAAAGTTTTCAAGCTTTTTCTTGAAGTGAAGAAGAAGAAGATGAATATGATAAGTGTTAATTAAAATAGAAAAGAAAATCAAACCTTATCATATTCAAACCATGGTTTAGTGTAAAGAATGAATCATGGTTAAATGGAATGGTTAGGTTTAAGGATGAGACAAAAATGGTGACTTGGTCAAAGTATTCATGAAGCTTCATGAAAGAACAAAGAATGCCACCATTTTATCATTTCCTTTTCTTTTTCCAAAAGAATAAATAAATGAATAAAATGAATAAGGAAAAAGTAAACCTTAACCATTTCATTAACCAAGGTTTAATTCTTTACACTTAACCAAAAGGCATGCATCATCAAACATGATACAAGCAAGTGCACAAAATCATATCGCATATGCAATGCGCACATCCGAGTGAGAAAATCCATCTTAAAGTGAACCAATACTAGTTAACGCAAAGTAATATATCAAATAAATAATTATGCATTAAATCATTAAATCAACACTTGATTTAACGATCCGGTCACATCGCATATAACCGCTAGTATTCTATGTATCGGCTTATCGAACCAACCCTTGATTCGATAACTAGGTTATATCGCATACAACCTTTCGATACATTCATCGCGAGAATGGAATACGGTATCACATACTGGTATTATTCTCGGTCCCGCACATATCTCATATGCGCTCCTATTTCGTTTCGCTTGAGCCAGGAAACCTCTGTGTAGGACTCTAAAGACTCGTCAATACGCCGGCAGCAGGTGATGATCATATCAAACACCCACAAGCCGCAAGCGGTCTGCTAAACGTAATGGCCACCCGGGTATTGAGCGATCTGAAGATCGACGAGCAAGCCCGCTCACACTCCAGTGAATCCGACCAGTAACACTACCGTACAGTCCGGTCTGATCGTCTGATATGTCGCATATCTTGCCTAGGGGTGGTAAACGTCAGACCCCAATAGCTCGAAAAGTCGTGTCGATATGAGGTCTATAACAATTCGAGAAACTACTGGTAACACTTACCAGTAAATCTCAGCAACCCTGGCCAGGGATTTCCGGTTATAGCCAATCGAACACAGCACAACATCAACCCCCTATACCGGGAGAGACGAATCCCCTCCTATCGCTCATTGCCTCCATGTGACTCGGGACTGTACCCAAAAACCACCGTTTTGCACGCCCTCTTGGACGTGGTAAGATGGAAATCAAAGCACAGTGGGAACCACACAAGACTCTATGACGATCTCGGGTCAACAGACTACTCTGTACCAGTGTCACCAGAGAACTGCTATCTGACGTGAGGTATAATACCATCTGGGAGTTCTCGGCGAGTCCGTCCAGTGTACCCAGTCTCTACTGAGCACCCGTATATCATCCATCGCCCATCTGTATGGGTCGAGAAGGTATACGCTAGTCTACTCTGGTATATCGATGCCCCGTCTCGATACACCCACGACTAGGGACCTTGAAGGATGTACTTATAGACTACCATGTCCCTACTAGTATGATCCGCATCATAGTCCAGGTAGTCAAGTACAGATCCTAAGGGCTTTACCAACATGTAACAGGGAGACAATCAGTGTACACGTTAAGGTAAAGAGCAACCAGATAGCATACTATCATGTCGAGCAAGAAAGTCCTCCCTATATATGTCCCAGCATCCACTACAATATACATCCTATGTATAGTAATGGCCTCTAGGGCATACATATAACTAACAATCTCCCACTTGCACTAGGGCCATCTGTAGCAGTGGTTGTAGTATCTCATACTCAACCATCCCATAAAAGTCTCTCTCTGGGAATAGGCCTTCGTGAGTGGATCCGCCGTGCTGTCCTCTGAGTCTACTCTCCTAACCTCGATCCCTTAGAGATCAACCATCTCCATGATCAGGTGATACTGCCTTAGAATATGTCTGGATCTCTGATGGGACCTGCGTTCCTTGGCATAAGCCACAACTCCATTGTCACACAATGGGAGGAACATAGTTCATCTCATGAACCAATATACACCCAAACAGCCTCTTTGGTAGCATCTTTAGTAGCGATGTATCCTGCCTTTATCGTCTAGTATGCCACGGTATCTAGCTTGGAACTCTTCCAACATACCGTCCCTTTACTGAGGGTAAAGACAATGCCTGCGACTGACATTCAGTCGTCTTTATCACCCTGGAACCCTTCCAGTGATTCTTCCCAGGATCGATTGATACCATCTCACTACAACTAGTGAGAATCCTAACATCCATTTAGATCTATCTCATAGATCCAAAATCCAGGATTTAGTAGGTATCATTTTGATCCTATATGGAGAATCATTGTGATAAACGGAGATCGATCGAGCGTAGCATAGGAAACTCCTTCCCTATCAAGAGTATGTCATCCACGTACTCTACGAGGATCACCACCATACTCCCTACTACCTTTTTGTTTATACTAGGTTCATCTACCATTTTGATGATGTCAAACTCTTTGACTATCTCATCAAAACAGATGTTCCAACTCCGCGATGCCTGCTTTAATCCTATAAAGCATCTTGCACACGTTTCCGCTGCTCCCACTGTCTACGAAGCCCTCTGGCTGTGTACTTATAGACGCACTCTTCTAAAACATCATTTAGAAAAGTAGTCATGACACCCAACCACCAGATATCATAGTCATGGTATGTAGCCGTGACAAGTAGGATCTGGATGGACTTAAGCATAGTTGCTTGAAAAGGTTTCATCATTATCCACACCTGGTCAATGATGCAAACCTTTGACAAGTCTAGCTTTGAAAGTCTCAACTTTTCCATGTACACCAAGTAATCTTCTCAAGATATACTTGCTCCTGATGGGGATTTAACCCTTCAGATATAGCAACCAAAGTCCATACTTTGTTGGTGTACGTGGATTCCATCTCAGATCGCTAAGCATCCAGCCATTCTTACAGAGTCTTACTCCTGATGGCCAGATCGAAGCTAGTTGGGTCATCATCTCATGATGCAATCCTCGCTCCCACTGTCATAGAGCAACCTAAGTATCTCTCAAGTAGGTGAGAAACCCTACTAGATCGGCGGAGAGGCTGAGGTTCGTTGGAATCTACTGAATCCTTTGGTTCTATTAAATCATCAGCTGCAGTTTGTATAGCTGGAACCTTTCCAGTTCTACATTACAGGCCTTGCCTCGAGCTTGTCCGGATTTTGCTTTTAGACATAGGCATGGCAACCCCAAATCTTAACTAACTTAAGATATGGGCTCTTCCCTTTCCATATCACATATGAAGTGGTAGACAACTGATTTGATTCGAACCCTATTCAATAGGTATGCAGCTTCTCAAGCGCATAACCCCTAAAAGGAAATAGGTAACTCAGTAATACTCATCATAGAGCACACCATATCATATAGGGTGTGATTGCTCCGCCCCGATATACCATCGTGCTATGGTGTATGCGGAGGAGTAATGCTGAGAGAGAATCTCATTCTCCTTTAGAAAAGTCCAGGATTTCCGTGCTCAAGTATTCTCCTCCTCGATCACATCAAAGGACATAATACTTATACCCTTATTGGTTCTCTACTTCTAACTTATATTCTGTGACTATCTCAAAATGTTCGGACTCATGTTTCGACAGGAACATATGACTGAATCTTGAGAGATTATCAGAGAATGTAATGAAGTATAAAGAACCAGTCCTGGCATGTGTAGACAGGAGACCTTACATACATCATCATGTATCAGTCCCAAGAGTTTACTAACTCTTTCTCTGCTACCAGTAAACAGAGCTATGGTCATCGTATCTTTGTGACATGACTAGCAAGTTTCACAAGATGTAAATTCAAACTGATTTAAATATGCATTTAAATGTAACTTCAGCTAGTCGGGTCGCATAGATATGACCTAGTCTACAATGCCTCAAGAAGGAATCGTTCAATTCTGAACTCTTCCTCTTGTGTGTGTTCCGTATACTAAGAACTGTAGTTTGATTTAGAACATCAATGCTTTTAGATAACGTGCCTGAACCGATCACCTTTTGATATAGGAAATGTTCAAAACATTATCCAATAATACAAAATTTTATCATTTCTTTACTGATAAAGAGATTGATATGATTTTGTATATCAGGTTCGGTATCTAATAACATTCGTTCAGAATCAATGTATCGGTAATACAGGGTGACAGTGACCAACAGACTTGGCTGCAACACTTGCCCCGTTTTCTGCCTCATGAAACTTATCACCCGTTCTCAGTTCTCTACCTTTCTGTAGCCCTATGTAACAGATTACATATCTGGGATCCTGATCTGGTATCAAATACCCAGGACGCAGAGGATACTGAGAAACAGTTCTTTGTAACGAACACACCCGAAGATGATGCATCAGCATGCACTCTCTTCGTTTGGGTGGCACGGGAAATCTGGTATTCCCCAATTTCCTGCTCGGTCTTATAACAATTATAAGTTGGAGCGGGACCAACGTTCCCCGGCTTAGTATAACAAGCGGGTTCGGTCAATACATCCATATTATTATCTTGATTAAGGCGTGATATGGTCGCTACCTGGAGAGAGAGAGAGAAGAAAACACTCAGCGTGCGCTCTGTCAAGCATAGATTGGTTATTATTTTATCTAATCAGGATGGCTCCCACTGCTTTTTATCAAATCTTCCTTCAAACCCTAAAAGGAAAGACTAGCCGAGATTAATTACACACTACAAGTTCGCCAATCTTTCAGCCAGGCCAATGTCGGTACTTTGAGGGAGGTCCCCCGTGCTTTCGCACGAACCTAATTAATGTAAACCTCGTTTTCCCAGAGGCGTAACCCCGTTGACACCTTTCTAGACACCTACTTGATCGGCTAATTGTAATGTATAAAACTCTCCCAGGAGTAACTCTTACTCGCAGCGGGTATCGGGATCCAACTATCTCATAGAAGGTATGCAATCTCATTGCAAATCTCAACACTTGAAATTCCCGATAATATTTTGCCCCTAGCTCGCTATGACCTTGACGAATGCCAAACAACCCATAGTCCACTAGTCAAGTTCAACCCATACATTTCTTGATCGAATTAAACCCACCCGCACGACCCTTGACGAATGCCAAACAACGCCGTACGAATACCCTAATCCAATCGCATCATATGCTCAAGCAGATAAATACTAGTTAGCTACCGTACACTACGCCTTGACGAATGCCAAACTACCGCAGCACGAATAATAACTAGTACATATCTGAAATGACGGAGGGCTACGACAGGTTTTTCTGAAAACCTTTTGCCTAATGAACTTGATATCGTTGTAGAATCAAATGATTTTGAAATGGAGTGTTTTTGAAGCTTTTCTAGTTTTGCTAAAGGAGTCATTCCCGGTGAAGGGATCGTCAGTCCTTTCCTCGTCGAATGAGGTGCGGGATATATCATATATATCACTGTGCAAAGCAAAAACTCTTAAAAGCAATCAAAAGACAAACCGAGTGTGTAGCATCTGCCAGTTATTGCTAAAGGAGTCACTCCCGGTGAAGGGATCTCGGTCCTTTCCTCATCGAATAAGTTGCAGGATATATCACATATACCGCTATGCAAAGCAAGAACTGTAGCTACCTGTTTTTATTTGAAATTCGATTCTACAACATCTTAGGTTTCTTTTATTTCATTAATCAGATTAATGAAGTCCCATCAATTAAGTACCTAATCATCACAGATAAATACGACGTACACTTATACCATCCGCATTCGCCTCGATGTCCCCTCGTGCACCGTTAGGTTAGGTAACTAACGACAGAGCGGGGCAGGGCTAGCGCGGGTGTAAAACATAAGTAACGCCTATATAATATATCATATATACTATATACAGTATCTATCAGAGAACATCACATGATCACATCACAGATATCGCAGCAGAAGAATTATATGAAATATTGGATATTCTAGGACGTCCGTGTTTTCAATACGAGCCAGTATAAAACACGGATTCCACGGTCGTGATGAATAGCCAAACCCACACCCCTAGACCCCTACGAGAGCGGCAAGCAACCCTACCAATTCTAGAGTTAGGAGACCCGGACTCGACTCCTCGAGTTGGTCTCCCACTGGACTCCAGAACCCGGTTACTTGTGCTCCCCTCCTTGGGTCTATCCTAGTGCGGAAAAGTAAATAATATACAAAAGGTGACAACTTCCGCAACCTGGAAGTGCCCCAATAAAAGAATATTACATACAAGTTTTTACATGAATGAAAATGAAAAACACTCATCTCACATAAAAACCCCCGGCTATTCAAACACGACGATCCAATATAACATATCCAGCAACACATAACATCACATGTCATCAACGTAAGTAAATATGCGCATCCCAATTGTCGTTGACATATAGCAACGAAACCGGCGATATCACATATTATACTTACGGTCACAGAAAAGAAAGTGTAAAACTACAACAATTGGAATCCGCAATCTCTTCAGACAACGCATGCCTGACCAATTGAATTCTTTAGACATCGCATGCCTAACAATTATAAACCCCGCATTTTAGTCTCAAAATCGAAAACTCTTTTCAATGCCAAGTCGGGCAATTCAACAGGATTCCCGACAATTTGATCGAATGCTCGTCGCAAACTTCAGTAGACGGCTGCACCCCCGATACCGTCGACGAAGTGCACCAAGGCGGAACACCGCTGCCGCGAGCACCCGAACGAATGCTTTCGGCGACGGGGATCTCCTACAGTCACTTGGTCGGGGCTATGGAGTGAGGCTGTCTATTAAGTTTACCCGGCGAGTATCCGCGTACGCTACGTGATTGCGACGGACTTTTGATCATATCAAAATTCCGTGGCAACCGATCATGTGAGACTAAAGTGCTATGTTTATAATATTCATTCAGTTATCACATAACTTTTGTGAATTCCAATTATTGTATCCCATTCCAAATAAACAGAAAATGTTAAACTTTTCGATCGAACAGTCAAACACCCAAGTTTTCCCGATACAGCTCAACACATGAAATATGAGTCTAACAACATTCAGTTCGTGCCTCAGTACCAACGGTCCAGCCGTAGAAGGGTCAAGCCAACGCCTCACATGTGGCACGCCGTACTGCCCCAAACCCGAAGGTTCAAAGGGTAGTTCAAGACGGTCACATAATCGAGTTAAGGTTTGTTGTCTTCTAGAGGGTCCATCGCGTTACTTGCACTACTTAGAACGTCGTTAAACTACGGAAAAATCCAACACTTGGAAATTTCCCGACAGGGGAAAAATTGGGTATTTATATCCGGTCGAACTTTTTAACATATTCAAAAAATTATCCGGAAAGCCACACAGACAAAATTTGATACTCCGATCGAAACACCGAATCCCCAAAACAACCCCTGAAAATTCAACTCTTGAATAAATATTAAAAATTCCCAGGAAAACCAGCAAAGAAATCTGAGAATTACTGTGTAAAACAAAATACACAAAACGACAGAGTGGCCGCGGAACCGCCGCACGAGCCATGCTCGTGCCGCGGATCCGCGGCTGATTGATTGAATCAGTGCATCGAAATTCACAGTAACTCTTATATTATCCTGCTTGTTTCTCTGCATATTTTTAATGTGGAAAAACTCACTGTTTTCAGAAATGTACAGAGAGCATGATCCGGGTTCGGGTTTTGGTTCGATCGGACTTCAAATTGCGTCTAGACTTCGCCTAAGGCTCTAGCTAGGCTCTGATACCACTGTAGGGTTCCTAGGCACCCTAATGAGGTCTCACAAAGCATCAACCATGCCAATTTTAAAAATACGGTGCCGAGAAACCCTAGACTACGGATCGTTAGCTAGAATTCTAGGCGAAAAGTAAACTAGTTAACACTTAACTAAGAGATACGGAAATACAACCTTTGTAGATCCGGTTCTCCACCTCCATAGCTCCGCAATGAAGTCTCCTCGGCTGTCCAAAAAGAATCCGGACTCCATCGTCGGCTTCGTCGAAGAATAAGCGAGCTAGGTCGTCGATGTCCATGCCGAAGATGATCTACGTCGAGGCATCGCTAAATCAAGCTCTCACTTCACCAAGTTATGAAACTTGTGAAGAAAACACACTCTACTACTTGGCAAGAGGTAGAGGATGAAGAAATAGGAAGTGGGTAGACTTTAGATTTGGATTTCTCACTCTTTTTCTCACTTTGCCATTAAAGCTTTCAAGCTTTTTCTTGAAGTGAAGAAGAAGAAGATGAATATGATAAGTGTTAATTAAAATAGAAAAGAAAATCAAACCTTATCATATTCAAACCATGGTTTAGTGTAGAGAATGAATCATGGTTAAATGGAATGGTTAGGTTTAAGGATGAGACAAAAATGGTGACTTGGTCAAAGTATTCATGAAGCTTCATGAAAGAACAAAGAATGCCACCATTTTATCATTTCCTTTTCTTTTTCCAAAAAAATAAATAAATGAATAAAATGAATAAGGAAAAAGTAAACCCTAACCATTTCATTAACCAAGGTTTAATTCTTTACACTTAACCAAAAGGCATGCATCATCAAACATGATACAAGCAAGTGCACAAAATCATATCGCATATGCAATGCGCACATCCGAGTGAGAAAATCCATCTTAAAGTGAACCAATACTAGTTAACGCAAAGTAATATATCAAATATATAATTATGCATTAAATCATTAAATCAACACTTGATTTAACGATCCGGTCACATCGCATATAACCGACTAGTATTCTATGTATCGGCTTATCGAACCAACCCTTGATTCGATAACTAGGTTATATCGCATACAGCCTTTCGATACATTCATCGCGAGAATGGAATACGGTATCACATTCTGGTATTATTCTCGGTCCCGCACATATCTCATATGCGCTCCTATTTCGTTTCGCTTGAGCCAGGAAACCTCTGTGTAGGACTCTAAAGACTCGTCAATACGCCGGCAGCAGGTGATGATCATATCAAACACCCACAAGCCGCAAGCGGTCTGCTAAACGTAACGGGCACCCGGGTATTGAGCGATCTGAAGATCGACGAGCAAGCCCGCTCACACTCCAGTGAATCCGACCAGTAACACTACCGTACAGTCCGGTCTGATCGTCTGATATGTCGCATATCTTGCCTAGGGGTGGTAAACGTCAGACCCCAATAGCTCGATAAGTCATGTCGATATGAGGTCTATAACAATTCGAGAAACTACTGGTAACACTTACCAGTAAATCTCAGCAACCCTGGCCAGGGATTTCCGGTTATAGCCAATCGAACACAGCACAACATCAACCCCCTATACCGGGAGAGACGAATCCCCTCCTATCGCTCATTGCCTCCATATGACTCGGGACTGTTCCCAAAAACCACTGTTTTGCACGCCCTCTTGGACGTGGTAAGATGGAAATCAAAGCACAGTGGGAACCACACAAGACTCTATGACGATCTCGGGTCAACAGACTACTCTGTACCAGTGTCACCAGAGAACTGCCATCTGACGTGAGGTATAATACCATCTAGGAGTTCTCGGCGAGTCCGTCCAGTGTACCCAGTCTCCACTGAGCACCCGTATATCATCTCTGATGTCAAACACCAATGGATATGGGATCATCCATCGCCCATCTGTATGGGTCGAGAAGGTATACGCTAGTCTACTCTGGTATATCGATGCCCCGTCTCGATACACCCACGACTAGGGACCTTGAAGGATGTACTTATAGACTACCATGTCCCCACTAGTATGATCCGCATCATAGTCCAGGTAGTCAAGTACAGATCCTAAGGGCTTTACCAACATGTAACAGGGAGACAATCAGTGTACACGTTAAGGTAAAGAGCAACTAGATAGCATACTATCATGTCGAGCAAGAAAGTCCTCCCTATATATGTCCCAGCATCCACTACAATATACATCCTATGTATAGTAATGGCCTCTAGGGCATACATATAACTAACATTCCTCTTCTTGGTGCATAAGTCCTTCAAAATTTTAGCATGAGAAGGGACTTGTTGGATTGCATCCAAAATGGGAATGTTAATGCTAACCTATTTAAATAACTCCATAATCTTCTCCATTTGTGGAGTTTGTTTATTGGATCTCAACCTGTTTGGAAATGGAACATTTTGAAAATTGGTTGAGTCCAATGTTTGTGGAGGAGATTGCGGAGTTGGAACAGATCCCAGTGTTGGTGTTTTCGTGGAATGAGATGGGGGTCCATTCGGAGTAGTAGAAGAAGTAGAGCCTTATGAAGAATGGAGAATAGGCTCTGAAGACGAGGAAGATGAAGATGAAGAAGAAGAGGAGGAAGCGGCGGCCGGGGTGTTATCATCAATGCCAACATTGTTGTGCAACGTCCTTCCAGATCTCAATGTAGTCACGGCACTCACATTATGATTTTGTTGGTCGTGAGAAACATTTGCATTTTGTGGGTGACCGGGATTTGGCAGTGGTTGAGATGGAAGCTTCCCCTTCTCTCGCTCGCTTAAAGCAGCATTCAGTTGTGTAATTTGGGCTTCATTGGTTTTGATATTTTGCCCATGTGATGCGGTGTGTTGCACCAAAGACTGAATGGAAGACTAGATGTTGGCTGAGGATTGAGTAGATTGTTTTAAAAACGCATCCAGACTTTGTTCTAGCGAGAAAACCTTATCGTTATTTGGTGGAACAAAATTATTTTGAGGAAAAGAGTTGTTGGGTGCAAAATTGTTCATTTGATTTTGGTAAGGTTGGGGTTGGAAAGGTTGCCGATATTGAGTTTATTGAAGGGCTTGTTGTTGTGGAGGAGGCCTTTGGAAATTGTTGTTGCCTTGGAATTGTTGTTGATTTTTATTCCAAGCAAAATTGGGGTGGTTCCTCCAACTAGGATTGTAAGTTGAAGGGTATGGATCATTTCTTTGTCTTTACTGAAAGGCAGCATTGACTTGATCCTGTCCTTGAGCAGGTGGGTTGTAAGGACACTCTTCGGTTAAATGGGATGGGTCCGAACAACAAGCGCATATAGTGCGAGGGGGTAAAGCAGGGGCAAGAGAAGGCGATGAGAATTTTCTCTCAATTGCTTCTAGTTTTCGTGTAATTACTTCCATTTCGGCTTTCATTACAATTGACATATCAAGTTGGTGAACACCTGCCCTAGACGGACCGGATGAAGTAGATGAATTGGATGAAGAGGTCTGTCTAGCTTTCCTACTGAAGTGTTTATTCAGCAAGATCGTCGAGAAATTGCCAAGCTTCCTCGTCAGATTTGGTTAGGAAGTGACCTTGACAAATGGTTTTCAGCAACTGCTTAGTTGCTGGGTTCAGTCCTTCGTATAAAGTTTGGAAAAGATGCCATCTTTCAATACCGTGATGAGGGCACTGAACAAGGTCTTTAAATCGTTCAAAACACTTCCAAAAAGGTTCGTAAGGAAGCTGGGAAAATTGGTTAATTTTATTACGAATTGTCGCGGTCTTGTGATGTGGGTAAATTTTTTTAAGAAATGCCTTAACAAATTCCTCCCAACTTTTTATGGAATGTGATGCAGTACTATATAACCACTTTTCAGCTAGATCACATAATGTGAAAGGAATGACTCGTAGCCTTATAGCATTATCGGACAGTTGGGTGGTCTTCATCATTGCACAAACATTCTGGAATTTGTTAATGAAGATATTGGCATCTTCGGATTCTAGCCCATGAAATTTGGGCAACATATTGATGAAGTGGAGCTTAATTTCGAAATTATCCCCATTTGCCGGCGGGAGTGAAAGACAAGTAGGAAGTGCGGAGCGGGTAGGATTGAAAAGATCCTGGAGCGCGATTCGCTGTGGCGCTTTAATAGGAGGGTGTTGCGGGTTATTCGCACCCAGTTGTGGTGGAATCAGTCCCGAGATAGGTAAAGGGTTGTTAGGATTGAATACTGACATCTCTTTAGAAGATGATGAAGGAAAAGATGAAAAATAAGTGGAGGGAGTTTCGACTTCGGAGTCGAGCGCGTCGTCAGTAGCGACTAACGAGACACGGACTAATCGGGTGCTAGTGTCCCTAGTCCAACCGGACATACACTAAAAGAGTTGTAGTGTAGTCAAAAAGTAGAATGTGAGGGTAAGAAAACGTCAATGGGGAAATGTGGGTGAAGGTTGGGTGCAATGGAATTCTAGCAACAAATGTCAAGTTTTTTGTAAAAATTTTGTTTTGTGTTTTTATTTTTTTATAAAGAGTTTTGCAAAAGATTTTGTAAGGAATTGCGACACACTTTCAAACAATTACAATTCAAACATGCACAATCAAGCTTAGAGCTAGGGACTCCTAAGTCAACTAGACTGCTCCTAACTGGTCCAAAGTGACAAGTTGTGAGATATCCCTCAAATCGCCTCTTCACCGCCAATTGTGGCCATGTAAGCACAAGTGAAGAAAGGAGGGTCCCGCTCACGAATCACCGTGAGACGGGCCTTTTATAGTTACTGTTTCCTGATTTAAAATCTGGAAAACCTACGGAAGAGGCATCACGTGCTAGCACGTGACCAGTGGTCACGTGTTGACACGTGATGACTAAGCAACGGCAAAGAACAAAACGCAGAAGGAAGGGAAGCCCATTCCAGGGTGGTCACGTGCCTACACGTGACCAGGGGTCACGTGCCTACACGTGACCAACGGTCATGTGGCTACACGTGATCAGCCTCAAGAGCCTTATTTTTATGACAGAATTAAATTCCGAGAAAAGATCTCGCAAGTCTTTCCAAAGTGGAAAAGAATTATTTGGAACCGTTGGATTAAAAATCTAAAGGTGATTAAATATCACCAACTTATGGAAAAATATCAGACTTGGAAAGATTTCCCCTTAAATCTAACCGAAATAACAAAGAGATATCTTTGGATTCAAAATCCAACGGTGAATAAAATTCACCTAATAATCTAATGGCCCAGATTAATGATAAATATAAATCAAATCTCTCAATAAACAAATCAAATATTTCAATGAAAGATTCACTAAAACTAATTGATTCTTTTCCTTCTCCTATAAATAGGAGCCAAAGGAGAGAGTTGGAAAAAGAGAGAGAGAGACATATACAGAGAGAAAGAGAGATAGAGCCTTGAGATTTTAGAAGAAATTGATCCTCTGCAAAAGAAAACCCTAGGTAAGAAAGGAGAGGCTTAAAAAGAGAATTTAATTCTCAAAAGAGTTTAACTCTTATATAAAGAAAAGAACTTAGTTCTTTCTCTGGTGGAGGATCTGCAAAGTGCACATCTCCCCATGAATTGAGAATTTAATTCTCATTGGGTTGAGATCCTGCCATGCAGATCCAAAACATAGAGGAGGAATTGAGTTTTGAGGATTTAATTCTCACAGAATTATAGGAATTTAATTCCTTTAAGATGAAATTAGGATTTAACCCTATGTTATAGGAATTTAATTCCTTCAAAATGGACATAACCAGGGTTTAACCCTAATTGAGAACTTAATTCTCTCAAAATCACAGGAATTTAATTCCCTTAAAAAAAAAGAAATTAGGGTTTAACCCTATCTAAGAATATAATTCTTCAAAAGAAAGTAGAAATTTAATTCCTCTAAAGTGATTGCTAGGGTTTAACCCTATGAAGAATTTAATTCTTAAAAGATGAACAGAAACAGGGTCACGTGCTGCCACATGACCCCTAAAAAGATCCACAGAGAAGGGCGTTGAGGCAACGCCTCACGTGCCCCACGTGCCCCCTTGGCAGAAGCTCTAACAGACAAACACTTAAATGCCCATCACGTGACAGCACGTGATGCTCCAAAGTATTCAATACTCTCGGCAGAACAAATAAAGAAAAAGAGGGTGCTCTCACGTGCTACCACGTGACCCCTCTTGCCTTAGTGTTTAACACTAAATTAAAACCTCTGTATCCAGTGTTTAACACTGATTTGCTTTAGTGTATAACGCTAACTGAAAAAATCTATTTGCAGTGTTTAACACTGAATTTCTTGGTGTTTAACATTAAATTAAATTTCTGTTACCAGTGTTTAACACTGATTAACATTAATTTGGAATCTCTGTATCCAGTGTTTAACACTGATTTGCTTTAGTGTTTAAACACTAATTTGAAATCTCTCTGGCCAGTGTTTAACACTGATTTGCTTTAGTGTTTAACACTAATTTGAAAGCCTCATCGCTAGTATGTAACATTGATCATATTTTGGTGTTTAACACCAGTTTGTCAATCTCAATCCCAGTGTTCAACACTGTTGGTCTCTAGTGTTCAACACTAGCCTTAGCCCAATTGGCTAAGTTTCTAGAGGCAAAACCTCTTCTTCAATGAGCCAACAGAAGGTCAATATTCTAAAGATGATTGGACTTAGCCCAAGCTGGCCATAAGTCCTCAATTCAAACTTAATTATGCTAATGAGCTAATAACATAATTAATTGGTCTTGGTCCCAAACTGGGCCAAAGACTGTTTAATCTACCTTGGTTCAAGGGTACATCTCTTCACTCCTTTGATACTTGGCGTTGTAATTCTCCAACGTCTTTAAAGAGGTGACGGGTCTCGACGACCGCACATTGATACGGACTGTGGGGTCCTTAAACTCATGGACTATTAGGTCCTTAACCTAGACCGTGATGTCTAAAACTAACGCCGGACTGTGGGTTCCTTAAACCCATGGACTATGATGTCCTTAACCTTGACCGGAATGTCTTAAAACTAACAACGGACTATGACGTCCTTAACCTTGACCGGAATGTCTTAAAACTAACGTCGGACTGTGGGGTCCTTAAACCCATGGACTAAGATGTCCTTAACCTTGACCGGAATGTCTTAAAACTAACAACGGACTATGACGTCCTTAACCTTGACCAGAATGTCTTAAAACTAACGTCGAACTATGGAGTCCTTAAATCCATGGACTATGAGGTCCTTAACCTTGACCGTAATGTCTTAAAACTAACATTGGACCGCAATGTCTTTAAACTACCTATTGACTGCAATGTCACTAAACTAAACAACAGGGCTCCCTTAATTGCTCTCTTGTTGGATCTAAACGATCCCGTTAAGTTGATCTTAGCCTAAAAACTAGACTGACGTATCCTTAACAAACATTTAAGTCGATCTTAGTCTCAAATGAGACTAACGTATCCTTAAACCCAAACCCCCAAACCCAAATCTATGATAATACGGATTTGGACTAGTCCACGCTCTACGGGCGACGACATAACTCAGTCTCCGTATACAATCCACGGGCAACCAAACACAAAATAAACACACATGACACGAAGTGAAATTTCTGGAGAAGGAGAAAGTGGTTACCGCGATGCGGTAACGTAATTAACTGCAGGGGCTTGCGCCTGCAGGGAAGAGCGTCCCCACAATCAAAAACCCCTCAAGCGTGGGGGAATCTGACGAAGTCTGCACATCGGATGCATCCGTTTAAACCTTTGATATATGGTTCCATAAATCAACTTAGTATCTTCGGAGAGGTGGACGGATAGCACCAATTAGCATCTGCCCCGAATTTCAGGCAAGACGTCCGTCGCGCCATGATTCGGAAGGGAACAGATTCTGGCACGCCCGGTGGGACCTTTTCCTCTTTCCACTCTATACTTTGTGTGTCGTTGATTGGTATGATTTAGCGTGCTTGCGCTTTCTAAAAGATAGATCAAAAATATTTGTAACCGCAATCAAGAACGGCGTCGCATTGCAGCTAGCCGGTGAGTACGGGTCGGTCCACAGGGATGTTGTGAATCTCCTAGTCGCGCTAACGAGTTAATTCCGAAGGGTGTTTGGATTGATTATTAAATCTAAAAATTGAAATTGTATGATACTAGGATTAGAAACTTGCTAGGATTAGGTTTAGGGAAAATTTGGTAAACAAAGATCGACATCTCTTTCCATTGCCTTTAATTAAAGATATCATATTAGTGTTATGGTAAATCTTAACAAAGGGGATTAGGATGATTGGGAAGATTGATTCTTCCTCTAGATCCTTGTCCTTCCTTTCTTAATCTTTACCCTAACCTCCATGGAAAACCTTAAAATCCGGACCTTTAGACTACGGAATCACCGTTACCTCGAGAGTAGAGTGCCGTAGAGAGCGGAATAAGAAGGTATACATGGAGTTCTAATTTTCAAAAAAGATTGGCAAAGAAAAGAGATGAGAGATCTTCATCTCTCAAATCCTTCCCTATTCCTAACCCTAACAAGCGAGGAAACTACTCGCTCATTGAAGGGATGAAGAAAGACATGATTTTATTAAAGAGAAGAAACATCTATTGCAAGTTAATAAAATTCTTAAACTAAATTAAACTAAGGCAAGAAAATAATTTACCTACAAAAAATGATGCTCTCCAAAAGAATGCTGAAATTTATTAATGAAGGGAGGCATAGGGAGGCATAGGGAGGCATGAAAAGAATACAATGATTTGGGCTTCTATTTATAGGAGATAGAAACCCTAGGTTACAATTGATTTGCATGTCTACATTTACCAAAATATCCTTAGGAAGACCTAGTCAAAGTAGACTTCAAGCTTTGGTAAAATTTTATGTCTCTTTAAAAGAAAGTATTGGGCCTTGGATCTTTGGGCTTCCTTATTATTTGGTTCTTTATTAAAATAGCTTCTATGTTTCTTCCAGATCTCCAGTGAATAATTGCGGTGGACTTTTAACCGTTCGCTTTGTAATCTTGGACCTTGCATTGTCTTGTACTTTGTGAATTTTATCTTTGATGTCGGCTTAATCAAGAGTCTTCTGTTTGTTGGTCAAAGTCTCTTTTTGTATCATCTTTTGTCTTTTTCACTGTTTTCGCTCCAAGAACCTGTAACCTGTAACCTGTAATATGTAGCAGACATGCATCAAAAGCACCTGTTTATTTATAAAAAGAATAAGAATGAGGAATATAATAATGAAATATTATGATATGAACAAATACCCCCAAACTTATCTTTTGCTCGACCTCGAGCAAACTTATTTTATTCACTAAAATCCTAACCACACTTTCGCAGGGAAACGCGATTGCACTGAGCACGTGCAACAAGCCGTTAAACCTCTAGGTGTCCCTAATAGGAGGAGTGTTGTCTCCTTAGGGTTTTCAGCGGATTACACCCACAAAATCCTATCAATTTGGCCCATTGACTTTTGTTCTCCAATTAGGTTTTCTAACTAAGAATTCTATTATCTTTTACTTGTAAATTATCCACCCATATTCTTCACACTTCCTCATCATTTAACTTAAGATTATATATATCTTGCAGATCTACTTAGCTTTCGGCATCTCTTAAGTATTCCTTCTAGGGTTCCATCTCCACTTAGGAATTTTTATCAATTCTACTAAAGATACAAGTTCTATTCTTCACTCCTTTCTCTCATCTAAATCCCAATCACATACCTCTACGTGTGTGTATAAATCATCCCTACACTTGGAAATTCAAATCAAGCAATCATTCCCTTGTCCGTTGTCCAAAGCACTTCTTAATTGGTGAATTTTTAATTAAATTTCGCTTACACATCTTTCATGCGACCGTTAATACTTCTTGAGGTACCAACGACCGATTACAAGATATGTTTGCACTTTAATGCGTAATTCCTAGTCTTGCAACACCCAAGGCTTTTAGCAGTGACTCCCAAACCAGTTGGTCTAAGGCACTAGGTGATGAAGCACCCTCGCTAAATATTTTTCTATTTTTACAGCCTTAAGTAATCACAAAAACCAGTGTTCATTTTTTTCTTTTCTTTATTCACTCTTTTTTTTCCATCGTACTAAGGACTTTAGACAAGAGCATTTCAAGGTCTCCTCTACTATTCCAAGTTTCAAGGTGCGTGATTGTGCAAATTGTAGGGTATACGTTTTCAGAATCTAGACTTAAGCTAGGAACTATTTTTCAAACTTATACTCTAATAAGAACATCAATACTCTTCCCTCATTTTGACTTAGCCCAAGAAGTGAACCCAAAATTTGCCTATTTCTAAATAAACTACAAGGCATATACTTTCTACCGTTAAACTTTAAGGAAGGTTATTTTTAGGGTTTTTAATTCACTAAGTCTAAGATCTAGTTGTTCCTAACCAGTTAACCTATCTGTCAAACTCAAGTCAATTAGCCAAAATTGAATACAGTAATTTTTGAAAATTTTCAAATTTTTATGGGTTTTCAAATAAGTATGCAAATGCAAAAAAAATATGTACAAATGAATGCGAAGGAAGAAGACGTACCGAGCATACCGCCAAACTTGAACTTGACAGTGTCCTCACTGTCATGCTAAACCAAGAGGATCAAAATACCGATACTCCCCTGTTTATTTATTTACAATTTTTTTTATTTTATTGTTTTAATGTTTTGAATTTTATTTTTATTTTTTTATAGAAAAAGAAAACAAAAATATATATACATATATACAAAGGTTGCCCCCAAACTTAAGCTTGGCCTTGCACAAGCCAAAAGTTAGCACCAACCATTCAAAAATCTTATCGTGGTAATGGTATAGTTGGTGTAAGAAAATGAGAAACACGCGAGACCGTGTGGAAAGAAGAATGGTAGAATATGGTCTCGGTGGGGGAGAAGAATGGCGAAAAGAAGAAGGAAGTGGAGTACGATCTTGAGGATGTAAATTGAGTGAATAAATTAGCGCAATATGTGATGACCGATATGTTATAAGCGATTGCGCTAACCTATCAACTCGTCGAGAAATGGGATCAAATCCCTCAAGATTCGCAAGAGAACATGGGTACACCGAACTTGGTATTTGAGATGAAAGCGTCACGGTCACTTGCACGGTCGGAACAATAGGAAGGACGAAAGGAAGTGAATTAGGGATAGTATCATTCTTACCGTAGTAAACTGTGTCGAACTGGAAAGATTCCATCAATGGTTCGAAACGACTGTAAGCAACCGAGTCTGATGGATTAACTAACTCATCTGAAAATGCAAAGGACTCAAACTCGGGCGGTGAGACTTCAACATCGTCCGAAAAAGTGAAACACTCGTAAGTGTCATCGGCTGTGAGAACTGTGTCAGATTCAAAGGAAAAGTTTTCAAGCTCACAGTCGTCAAGCGTGAAATGAGGCGTGGTCGGAACGATGGAAAAAAGGGAGGGTGATTTAGGTAAAGGTTCAAGAGGATGAATTGGAAAATCCGACACATCAAAGAAAAATGGTTCAACCTCAATATGATCCTCACTACTCTCCTCAATATTATCCTCATAATTCTTCTCAATATTCAACTCATCCATGCCATTATCATCAAAATCAAGACGCATATGAGATTCGGGAGAAACATTTAATAACTCGGGATGATGATTTGAACATAAAATTTCAATTAAATCGACAGGTTCATCATCCGAAATATTCCCGGCGTCTATATCCTCAATCAAGTGAAAATCAATTTCTTTAGACACCTCCTCAAAAGCATGGATGTTTATCAATGTAGGTTCTAGAGTGGAAGTGTAAAGGTCAAACGGATTAGGTGTTGTTGCACTCGAAAGGGGTTCCTCACAATTTGGCAAATCAAACACTACAAAATCACACAACTCATTTTTATGTTGAACATGTGAACTATTCAGGGCAATCGATGGAAAACCGGAGTTGTGGGTTTCAATTGGGTAAGGGTAGGTTTGATTTGGAAATCCTCTCACATTCTCATTCTGTCCAACCGCCTCCTCATACATTGAAAAATTTGGGGCTAGCGGAAAACTAGCTACCGGTTTAGCAGGTTGCATAAGGGCGGCCACGGACGCTTCCACATTTCTAACCATTTTATTTGTTGCTGCGATATACGCCTCCAACGCCTCTTCCAAACTAGACTTGGGTGGTAAGGGGGTTTCGGTAAAAAATTCGAAATTGTTTGGATATGTGAAACTCCCTAATGGCTGTGTAGAAACATTGTCTAGTGACGGTGGAAAAGTCGGGTAGGACTGGTAGGAAGTGGGTGATTGGGCAGGGGTAGGGTCAACATATGGATAAAAAGGTGAATAGTCGTGTTGATCCCTAGAACTGGATGAGTGAAGAGGGGTGAAAGATCGACTGCGAGATTGAGCAATATGCTCAGCAATGGACATTGGCCTAGGAGTGACAGAAGGACTTGAAGAAGTGGTATCAACATATGGAAGTGGTAAAGATTGACTTGGTTGACACAAAGTGGGTTGAAAAGTCGAATTGTTTCTCCGAGACGCCTCTATTTGATCTTTCAAAGATATTTTAGGCATGGAAGGATCATCTTTAAATTGATCGAACAAATTGCCGAACGACGCAAAATTAGGTTCGGGATACCAAAGTTCGGTAAGTGATTTGTTATGTGGGGTACCCATGTTAGAAGAAAGGGAGAAAGAAAGAAAGTTTGTTGGTGCAAGGATTTCCGAGCGACAAAAGTTGCAAGTATTTTTTTTTTTTTTAAAAATTCCTCTTATTATTTTTTTTATTTGTTTTGCAAAAATTTTCGATAAAGGGCTAAGACACAAATGCAAATAACCAGAAATGCACAATCAGTCCGAGATCTAGGGTTACCTAGGTCAGCTAGACAGCTCCTAACTGTTCCAAAGGGCTAGAAATAGGACCTCAAACCGCCTCTTCACCGCTAATTGCGGCCAGGTAAGTGGGAAGGAACCACCACGACAGTGGGCCTAATTAAAAACCACTAGCCTAGACACCGCAAAATCAGTTAGGATAAACGGTCGATGCCTATACTAGTCCTTTTCCTATTGAGCTCGATTTCCTTAGGGCTGAGTCTAGTATTTTTTATTAATTGTGGTCCGATGCAAAATGCTTTAGATGTTTTCTGGGGTCCTGGGAAGGGTGATGAAATTCCCACCCAATCTGAGTTGGTCAAAAGCCCCTTAAAATCCGATTAAAGATATGCAAAACACTAAATCACTTGCAATCAAATCTTTTTTTGTGAATTTCAAAATTTGCAAGTTTTCTAATTAAAATTTTCCTTTTTTTTTCTCTTGCTCTTAATTTGGAAAGATATATTTAGCAAAAAGATTAAGGCTATGCAAATCAGAAAAGATCACTTGCAATCAATTTTTATTTTAAACGCGCGCAAAGAATCCTGCACAAGATTTGTTATTTGGAAAGAGAAAGATTTTTAAAGCGCAAAGAATCCTGCAGGAGATTTTTCAGAAGATATATCGGAGATTTGCAGAGGAGGAGATCAGAAGACTTACTGATTTTATTTTATTTTATTTTTTTACCGCGCTTCTGCCTCTGGTTTTTTTTTTTTTTTAACCCGACCAGGCCGCGGCGGTTCCGCGGCCAGAAGCTGGGTCGCGCGGCGGTTCCGCGGCCGGAAAGGCAGCGCCGGTTTTTTTTTTTTTTTGAAGCACCAGATCGCGCGGTTGACTTGTTGACTCGGTCCTCTGAATTTTTTTTCTGTTCCCCTGTTATTGCAATCTTCTGTTGATAAGATCGTCTATTTGCTGTTTCGCTTTCTGTAGATTTCCAGATCCGAATTTGTGCGTAGATGCTGCAAAATTCACACAAAGATACCCTTTCCAAAAATAACAGATGATATATTTTTATATTTTTTAGATTTTTCAGATTTTTATGATTTTTTTAAAATTTTTATTAACCCGAAATCGCGAAAAGAAAATTCTACGCCATCCCCGGCAACGGCGCCATTTGATTGAAATGATTTAGCGTGCTTGCGCTTTCTAAAAGATAGATCAAAAATATTTGTAACCGCAATCAAGAACGGCGTCGCTTTGCAGCTAGCCGGTGAGTACGGGTCGGTCCACAGGGATGTTGTGAATCTCCTAGTCGCGCTAACGAGTTAATTCCGAAGGGTGTTTGGATTGATTATTAAATCTAAAAATTGAAATTGTATGATAATAGGATTAGAAACTTGCTAGAATTAGGTTTAGGGAAAATTTGGTAAACAAAGATCTACATCTCTTTCCATTGCCTTTAATTAAAGATATCATATTAGTGTTATGGTAAATCTTAACAAAGGGGATTAGGATGATTGGGAAGATTGATTCTTCCTCTAGATCCTTGTCCTTCCTTTCTTAATCTTTACCCTAACCTCCATGGAAAACCTTAAAATCCAGACCTTTAGACTACGGAATCACCGTTACCTCGAGGGTAGAGTGCCGTAGGGAGCGGAATAAGAAGGTATGCATGGAGTTCTAATTTTCATAAAAGATTGGCAAAGAAAAGAGATGAGAGATCTTCATCTCTCAAATCCTTCCCTATTCCTAACCCTAACAAGCGAGGAAACTACTCGCTCATTGAAGGGATGAAGAAAGACAAGATTTTATTAAAGAGAAGAAACATCTATTGCAAGTTAATAAAATTCTTAAACTAAATTAAACTAAGGCAAGAAAATAATTTACCTACAAAAAATGATGCTCTCCAAAAGAATGCTGAAATTTATTAATGAAGGGAGGCATAGGGAGGCATAGGGAGGCATGAAAAGAATACAATGATTTGGGCTTCTATTTATAGGAGATAGAAACCCTAGGTTACAATTGATTTGCATGTCTACATTTACCAAAATATCCTTAGGAAGACCTAGTCAAAGTAGACTTCAAGCTTTGGTAAAATTTTATGTCTCTTTAAAAGAAAGTATTGGGCCTTGGATCTTTGGGCTTCCTTATTATTTGGTTCTTTATTAAAATAGCTTCTATGTTTCTTCCAGATCTCCAGTGAATAATTGCGGTGGACTTTTAACCGTTCGCTTTGTAATCTTGGACCTTGCATTGTCTTGTACTTTGTGAATTTTATCTTTGATGTCGGCTTAATCAAGAATCTTCTGTTTGTTGGTCAAAGTCTCTTTTTGTATCATCTTTTGTCTTTTTCACTGTTTTCGCTCCAAGAACCTGTAACCTGTAATATGTAGCAGACATGCATCAAAAGCACCTGTTTATTTATAAAAAGAATAAGAATGAGGAATATAATAATGCAATATTATGATATGAACAGTCGTGATTTGCGAACCAATCGCGGTTTGCTAATGGTTGCCCTTGGGTTGCGAGGTACTAAGATTTGGCGTTTTGCTTGGCGCAGAAAACAAAGGATCAATGGCTGGCAATTGCTCGAACTGTTCCAACAGCAAATGCAACCGACGCTCCACCTCACCTGGAGGTGTAGCATATGGACCACAGGCTGCTTCCCTATTCACTATGCCCGTGGAGCAAGTGACTCAAGCTACCACCGGTCTATTCTTTGGGACCATGCTCCCGCCGGTGAACATTAACATCCTAATGCCCATACCGGAAGCTTCGAAGAAGTCGGTCTTTGATCGACTTGCTACTCCCACGGCCCTTCTCAGCGGGTCATCCCACTCCTCGGTCTTAACCAGACTGAGCCTGAACTCCAAAGGGACCGCCAAAAAGCCCATGATACCTGAGAAGGCTATCCCAAAGGAGACAGCTGCTCCCGAAGTCGTCAAGGCGGCTTCTACTACCAGGGAGTCGGTCTTTGCAAGACTGGCTGTCCCAGCTCCTGCTCTGGTTCGATGGCCTGTCTTTGACAGATTGGATACCGTCACTCAAGAGACGTTAGTCTTCAAGAGGCTAACACCGGCAGCAGCCCCTCCCCAGAACAGGGGGCAAGACGAAGCCGTCGCTGAATCAATCCCAACAACCCATCATGCCCGACGTCGCCACTGGAGCCGTATAAGGAAGACTGGGGGCAACCCCCCCCTCCGGACTAACTCCATCAGCTTCAACGGTGGAAATCGAGGCTGCTGTTACAACCGGGAACAGCTTCGAGCTACTGAACAAGGTATGCAGAAATTCGCCGACTGCGGTTCTCAAAAGATCCCCTCCACCTGCGGAGAAGGTTATAGAGACAAAGCCGGAGCAGCCTCCTCAACGGCTGTCCTCCAAGATTTATAAAGTCTGGCGGAAAATTCAAGACTCGGTAATTGACCAAGATCACTCTCGTCAACCTAAAAAGGCGAAAGTGCAGGGAGAAAAGAACCGTCACGTCAGACAACAAAGGACGACAACCGCTTGGGTGCCTGCTGCAACGGCTCCCTCCACGTCGACTACTCAAAAGAGAAGAAGGCCGGAGAAAGGCCCCAATCCTGCAGCAAAGGTCAAAGACAATAAGCCTAAACGCCCTAAGTCTGGGGGCATGATGGTGCATACAGTATACATGGCGCTTGGAAAAGAAGACAGTCGTGCATCCACGGGTCATAGACCGCTTACACGGTCAGTGACCAAAGCTCAAGAGCAACAGCAGAAGCTCTAAGAAATGATGACCGCGATGGCCGCACTTACTGGGCCGAAAGAAAGCCTCGAAGCGTCATGTGATCAACGCCAGGAGCAAGAAACTGACGCTGAGTTCCTTCGTAGGATACTAGAGAAGAAAGATAAAGAGGCCGCTGAATAAGCAGTCAATATACAACGAATGGCCCTTCTGTTCCAGGACATGGTGGGTATGATGATCCAACAAGAGCCTCCTACTGAAGATCCTCCGATCATTCTTGAAGACGACAGGGGAGAAACGTCGAATCCTCCACCCGCTCTGTCAACAGCCAAGGAGGAGACAATCTCCAAAGCTGACCTAGACGAATATATAGCTCAGCAGATATGGGTTCACCAGGCAACTGAGGCAGCTGGTCAAGTTGTCAGGACGGGACGACCATATCCGAGCTGGTATGACCAGATCAAGTACCTGCCGGGCTACACAATACCGAAATTCCATGTCTATAAGGGGACAGGCAATCCCCATCAGTATGTTGCCCAGTTCAGGGCGCTTTGTGGCAACACTGGCGGCGATGATAAGCTCTTGCTTCACCAATTCGTCGGCAGCTTGTCAGAAACAGCATTCGAGTGGTATTCGGAACTCCCGAACGATTCTGTCAAGACGTTCGCTGAAATGGAGTTGCTATTCACTCAGCGATTCGCAAGCGCCAGCGAACGCACTCCGATAACGGCATTGATTAATGCCAGAGTGAAACTAGGCGAAACGTGGGTCCAGTACGCTATACGCTGGCGAAATTTGTGGTCAAAATGCGAACAACGCATTGAGGAAGCGCCCACGGTGGGCATGTTCGTGGGTACCTTAGATCCTCATGCAACTATCTCCCAGTTCATGATGTTCTTTAAGCCAACCACATTCCTGGCTTTAATCGACAAGTTGGCCCAGATGGATCAGATGGGTCACAGACCGTCTCCCCCGAAGCTAGAACCTCAGAATGACAAGGGTAAAGGGAAGGCAACCTTCGTCGCGAACGCTCAGCAGCAACCCAGTGCCCCAAAGCTGGCGGATCAACTGGAAGAAAGATGGCGGTATTATAATGAGAAGATGAAGCGCCCCTATTTATTCCCGCGGGACAAGACGAAACGGTTATTCGAGCTGGCAGTACGCAACAGGCTTATCAACTTGCCAAATCCTAGGCGACCGCCACAACCCATTGAGGTGAATAACCCCAATTACTGCCCTTACCATCAAACGGTAAGCCATCCGATCGAGGATTGTTTCGTCTTCAAAGGATGGATTGAAGATCAATACCTACAGGGTAAGTTTGCGCTGTCCGAGAAGTGGAGGGTGAACCCGCCACAACCGCACACTCCTAAGAAGATGGACGCACCGGGGGCAACTTGTTCCTTTATTGAAGAAGCTCCATGAGAAATCGTGCTTTCAGCAAAAACCAAAAGGATGCTGAGTGATCTTCATACATGCCCGGCGGTCGAATGGAAGAACCCGCTTGAACTTCAAATCATCGAAGGGATGCTGAAGCCGTGTCCAACTACAAAGATCGGCGGTGATGGCCTAAGTACCACACCCAACCGTCAAAATCTTCGAAGAATAAGAAGAAGAAATCCAAAAAGCCAGTGAAGTCTGGAGACAAGCGCACGGACTTGCAGAAGCAGATTGACGCGCTGGAAGAGTATAATCAAAAGGCGCGGACTCCCATCACGCTCCAAGAATTCCTCAACCACGTCTTTCAGGAGGAAGATAATGGAGAAAGCTCGTCGGATGAATCCGAGGGATATGTGGCGAGTTGTCATGTGATCTTACACTCGTTTACGGACGATGAAACAACCCCTGGCACTGAGAAACTGGGGGTACACCTTGAGCCAGAACTTGTCTGGCCGACAGATGAAATGATCGACGCCTTTCTAGACGAGATTCGTTTGAAAAGTAAAGCCGATCGGGAGCGTGAGATGGCCGCATCGGAAGGAGCCAAACGCAAGCGACTAAACGAAAGAGTCGAAGCACTCCCGCCGGATCAAAAGACATCTGATGCGGATAAAAACATATTCAAGACGAGGAAAAGGTTTGCCAAAGCCATGTCAATAGGAATGAAGCTACCACCCTCGGAAGAAAACACGCTCAATGGGGCGGAGAGGCACCCTAATTATTGCTCATATCATCAGAAGATTTCACACCCTACGGAGGAGTGCGACGCTTTTAAGATATGGTGGCAAGGATATGTTGCTCACCGGCAACATTTTAAGCGCATGAAATGCAGAACTCGTCGGGAGCAGGGAAGAACTACCGACGGGCACAAAAGAACTACCGGCAACTGTCGCACGGTTAACGCCGGAGGATCACAGGTTCTCAGCTTTGGGAGCGACTCTGATGAGGAAATGGCTTTGGGCTCTCTCTTTAAAGAGTCCGTCTTAGGGAGAGAGGAAGAACCGGAGGCCTGCGAAAACATTCAGCTACGCAATCGCACACTCCCGGAAAAGAATCTCGGACCCGCAAATAGAAAAGATAAGGGAAAGGAAAAAGTCACTGAGGATAGCGCCTTAGATGACCAAGTCATGAAGGATCTGACTGCCAAGGACCCTCCCAGAAAGGGTAAGGTGGACTACAACGTCCTAGCGCACCTAAGGAAGCTACCCTCTCAGCTCAGCATTCTCGACGCCCTCCTGTTATCAAAGGAAGCGAGAGATTCATTAATCAAGGCGCTACAAGAGCCCGAACAATTCCAAGCCTTCCTCGCCGAAGAAAGGATGAAGGATGAACTACAAGAAGTGCACACGGCCGATATCACTTTCGGTGACGAAGACCTGCTCCTTGGGACGTGCGACCACAACCGTCCCCTATACGTCTCTGGATACTGCCACGATATCAAGATAAGCAAAATCCTGGTGGATAATGGGTCCTCCGTCAATCTCCTCAATGTTCGGGTGTTAAAGGAAATCTGCATGAGCGTGCAGCACCTCGCTCGGGACAAAATTACCATTTCCGATTTTGACTCCCAGTCATCACGGACTCTCGGATCTGTAATATTAACATTACGCTTCGGGCTACTCATCACGTATATTAAGTTTCACGTCATTGACACCAAGACCTGCTACAACGCCTTGCTCAGTCGTCCTTGGTTACACGAGTACAACATCATCCCTTCTACGCAACATCAGTGTATGAAGTATTTCAAGGATGGTCTCGAGTATACCATAACAGGTGAGCTGAACCCATTCTCCGTGAACGAAGTCTGCAAGTACGAAGATGCAAAGTACTTTTTGCCAGATTTCGAGGACACAGAGAGGTGTCGCAAACCGGAGAACAAAGCCGCCGCCACCATTCCTGTTTTCGGGAGTGATACTGAAGAAGAAGAAGAGATAGTTTACGCTGGGCCGTCTCGACGCAACAACCCGGGACCGTCCACCCCATATTGATCTTCGGAAGTGACTCGGAAGATGAGGTTAATGCCGTGTTCTCCAGTCGGCCGTCAATACAAGCATCCCCTGGCGATGATCAGAGTTTGCAAATCACCATGGTGCCGCGGGAACACTTCAAAGACCTTGATGCACTTGAAGCTCACAGCGTGCAAGAGCAGCGGACATTTTACGTCCCTTCCAGGCGAAAAGGCGAAAAGGCGATCCTATTCTATCGATCCGCAGAAACAAGGGTGGAGAAAGAGATATGGCATGGCACGGATGCTACACTTGACAGGCTTCAACCCATCCATCTGCCCAGATATTACACAGACGGGTTAAAAGGCTATTGAAGTGCCAAGGGGTACCCTTAAAACAGACTATTCGACAAGCTCGATTCTACAACAGGATTTGGGATGTCCCTGGGACTCAGCGCAAGTTGCCTAACGGAAGAATGGAAACTCTTAGGCTTGGATATGTGAGATCTGGGAAATGGGAGCGAGTCCACGGTAGCTACGCCATATATAACTTCGATGAAGAAGAGAACGCCATGTCGAACAACGCCAACCCTTCATCAAAACTAGATCCCGCGATCGAAATGCCGAGTCCGTCGTTTGAAGAACGAATGGACAAGCTTATCAGGAAAGCGGGTCAAAAGGCTCGGGATGACCATAATCGCGAAATGTCCATCTACGAGAAAGCCAGGACGCAACGTCTTTTTCAATGGGCTGCAAAAGACGAAGATGCTCCTCCCTGTCGACCCATTGCGCAAAAGGCCCGACGTAGAGGTAGAAGTAAGTCAAAAAGCGGAAAAAGGAGTCGACAGCAACAACATAGGGTTAAAGAGTCATGTGATCGAATATTGCGCGGTCCGGGTCTGTCTCTCGTGAAGAAGATGGGTCGAGCGTATTCCTTCCCTCAAGAAAAGACGAAGAAGATACTCGATCTCGCTATGAAGCATCGAATGATTACACTTCCGGAATCTAAATATCCTGAGCAGACTAACGAGGTTTCTCATCCGGATTATTGCTCTTATCACCGAACCATAGGACACCCAATCGAAGACTGTTTCACCTTTAAAAATTGGGTCGAAGAGCAATACCAGCGGGGCAGGGTTGCTCTATCCAGCAGCTGGACGGTAGCGCCGCCACAAAAGCACGAACCCAAAGCCACAAGAGCAAAATCAGATCCACAACGGTCTTGGAAGCGAGCTCGTACCTGTCATATGATAACAATATCAAAAGAAGAGCCCGAGAACATGGATGACCTCCCTTGGTGCTTCGAAAACAATGACAACGAGGTAATCTCAGAATTTCCACCAGCACCGAATGAGCTGGAGGATGGCATACATACTACTGCAGATAACCTCAAGAAGATTGAGTTGGGGTCGGCAGATGATCCGCGACCGACATTCGTCAGAAAGTTGCTCTCTGAAGAAAGGGTGGTTGTGTTAAAAGACGTGCTTATGCACCACAGAGATTGCTTCGCATGGAACTATTCCGAGATGCCAGGATTAGATCCAGAGATTGCTGTCCATAAATTGGCAATATCCCCGGACGTCAAGCCAGTCAAATAAGCGCTGAGAAGAATACGACTCGAGCTTGAGATGAGCATCAACGCCGAAGTCAAGAAGCTGATCGATTCTGGGTTTATCCAAGAAGTTCAATATCCTGACTGGATCGCCAACATCGTCCCGTTAATGAAGAAAAATGGGACAGTGCGCATATGCGTGGACTTCAGGGATCTCAATAAAGCTTGCCCGAAGGATGATTTCCCAGTTCCGGTCACCGAGCTGATGATAGATAATACGTCCACTCACGAAGTTTTCTCCTTCATGGACGGCTCATCAGGATACAATCAGATAAAGATGCATCCCGAAGACCAGAAGCACACCGCTTTCCAGACCCCTTTGGGAATATTCTGCTACAAAGTTATGCCCTTCGGTTTAAAGAACGCAGGTGCCACCTATCAGAGGGCCATGACGAAGATCTTCAATGACCTCATACATGAAATCGTCGAATGCTATATCGACGACCTCATGGTTAAAAGCAAATCATACGAGGAACATCTCGAGCACCTGAAGACCGTATTTCAACGCCTTCGACAGTACAACTTGAAGATGAACCCTCTCAAGTGCGCATTCGGAGTTTCCTCAGGCAAATTCCTAGGATTCATCGTCCGACACCGAGGAATCGAGATAGATCCGTCGAAGATCAAGGCGATCATGGAAATGCCACCGCCAAGGACTCTCAAACAATTGCGGTCTCTCCAAGGGAAGCTCGCGTACATCCGGCGATTTATAGCCAACCTGTCAGGCAAGTGCCGTCCTTACAGCCACCTGATGAAGAAGAGAACCCCGTTTGTCCGGGACCAAAAATGCCAGAGCGCGCTAGATGAGATCAAGAAGTACCTGCAGCACCCGCCGGTGTTAGCTGCTCCAGTCAAGGGAAAGCCCCTTATTCTTTATACAACAGCCCTTGAGGGTTCCTTAGGTGCATTATGGGCACAAGAGAATGACCAAGGGAAGGAGAGAGCGCTCTACTATTTAAGTCGAGTTCTTCTGGGGGCAGAAAGCAATTACTCCCCTATCGAAAAACATTGCCTGGCGTTAGTCTTTGCGATAACAAAACTCCGGCACTATGCATTGGCACATGAAGTCCGTCTTATATCAAAAGTGGACCCCCTAAAATATCTAATGTCAAAGGCCATATTGACAGGGAGACTCGCTAAATGGGCCCTACTCTTGATGGAGTTTTCAATAACCTATCAGCCTCTTAAGGCGGTAAAAGGCCAAGCCATCGCCGACTTCCTTGCTGACCACCCAGTACCTGCCGGTTCTCCTCTGAATTGCGATCTGCCAGACGAACATGCGTTTGACGCGATCGACGGTGGTGATACCCGATGGGAGCTTTATTTCGACGGAGCGTCCTCCATAAAAAGGTGCAAACAAAGTACTCCTATAATCAAGTCGGAGGTAGGCCTTATCTTTGTGACTCCACAAGGAAGGATAATGCGCTTTGCTTTCTCCTTAACAGAGCCGAGGACGAACAATGAAGCCGAGTATGAAGCTTTGATAGCAGGCCTCGTGATCGCCATCGACATGGGGATTGAGAACCTCCTCATGTATGGAGACTCCCAACCGGTCGTCAGTCAAGTAAATGGAAACTACCAAACGTGCAAACCAGAGTTGGTGAAGTATGGCGAGAGAGGACAACAACTGCTGCCTCAAATTCCCTCCTATGTGCTGGAAAGCATACCGCGTGCGGAAAATAGCAAAGCAGATGCACTAGCCAAGCTCGCTAAAGAATTGGCTGATGAGAACCTCGATGACGTAAGAATCGTGGTACAAAGCCGTCGGGTACTCGCCCCGGCAGAAATATCTTCGGAATTATCCGAAGAAAAGGAAGCGACTGAGCAGACGACCCTGCAAATAAAAGACCAGGAAAAGGCTAAGGATTGGAGAGAAGTCTTTATAGACTACTTCAAATACCGTCAAACGCCTGAAGATGTGTCTTCAAGACATCAGCTTATGAAACGAGCTCTATCCTTTGCCTTCGTTAATAATACTCTGTACAAGAGGTCATTTGACTCTCTGTGGTTGAGATGCCTGGGACCTGACGAAGCGAAAAGAGTCGTTCAGGAAGTTCACGACGGACTCTGCGGTTCTCACCAAGCAGGCCCGAAGATGAAGTTGAAGATTAAACGGATGGGCTACTACTGGCCCATGATGATCCAGGACTGCCTCAAATACGCGAAGCAATGCCACTCGTGCCAGATCAATGGGGACTTTATCCATCAGCATCCAAATCCACTCCATCCAACGGTGGCTAGCTAGCCGTTCGAAATGTGGGGGACTGACGTAATTTGCCCTATTGAACCAGCATCATCCAAGGGACATCGTTTCATCCTGGCGACGACTGACTACTTCTCCAAATGGGCAGAAGCAATACCGCTGAGGGAGGTGAAGACGGAGAATATTCTCCATTTCTTCAAGACGCACGTCATATATCGGTTTGGAACGCCGAGACGGATCATCTCCGATAACGGTCCAGCCTACAGAAGCCACAAGATCAGCCGCTTCGCGCAACAACACAATATAGACTGGAGATATTCCTCAGTTTATAATCCGCGAGCTAATGGTCTAGCCGAGGCCTTCAACAAGACCTTGACAAAGATCATGAAGAAGACGGTGCCCCGAAATAAGAAGGACTGGCATGAGAGAATGCAAGAAGCTCTCTGGGCTTATCGGACTACGTTCAAGACCGCCACAAACACAACGCCATACGCGTTGGTATTCGGTACGGAAGTAGTACTCCCCCTTGAGATAGAGCTACCTTCTCTATGAGTGGCAGTCCACTACGAGCTGACGAACGAAGAAAATGCTCACCTTCGGCTTGAGGAGCTTGATGCCCTTGATGAAACCCGACTCATAGCGCAACAAAATCTGGAGGCTTACAAAGCGAAGATGACGTGCTCGTACGAAAGATTGACCAGGCCGAGGACATTCCGCCAAGACGAGCTGGTGCTAGTAGTCAAAAGACCTATGATTCCCAATCGCGCCAAACAGGGAAAATTTGAGCCAAACTACGAAGGCCCGTATATTATAGACAAGGTCTACCAAGGTGGAGCGTATCTACTCGTGGATATGCACGGTGAAAGACCTTTCAGGCCAATAAATGGTCGCTTCCTGAAGAAATACTATGCTTAATAGGTCAAGGCCCGGGTCAATGATAGATGACGACGACTATGTCCGCTCGCTATCTTCCTAAGCCCGAACTCTATATGTTGTAACCAGCCTTCTTCAACATCGGACCGAAATGTCCTTAAACTAACATCGGACCGAAATGTCCTTAAACTAACGATGGACCGAAACATTCTTAAACTAACAAGGGACTACTATGTCCTAAAACTACCTGTTGATCGAGATGTCGGTAAATTACAATGGATTTCAGCGTCTCAGAACAAAAAAAATAATATAAAAAAAATATATATATATATAATAAAAATAAAAACGGTATGTCTATAAGCAAAACGGGTACGGATGAAAACCCGAAAGGTCTCCATGAGTAAAAACAGCAGGGCTACCGGCGAGTGTTTGTGAAAATCTGAAAGGGCGCAACCTCGTTAAAGGACACTTACAGGGTCCCCACGACCTTGTGAGGAGAAACCACCCGCGTGAGATCCCTACGACTCACAATGGAGCAACACACTTAGGAGTCCTCATGATTCCTAAGGAGAAATTACACTTGCGAGATCCTCACGATTCGTAAGGAGAACTCTCTTATGGTACCCTCACGGCTCATAAGATTTGAAAGTCTTAAGTTACAGAAACCTGAACCTGTTCTTAAGCAAACCCCCCCCCCCCCCCCACAACCTTCGACAATGCCCTACAAGTGGATCAATTCTGGCCCTTGTATACAATCCACGGGCGCGAATAAACACTTCCCCAGCAAAGTCCCACCCGTGACTAGGGATATGTCCATATGGTGAACAACCCTTATAAGTCCTCTCGACCTATAAGGAGAAAACCCTCTTGTAGGATCCTTACGACTTACAGAGGAACATACATTTAGGAATCCTCATGATTCCTAGGGAGAAAATACACCTGCGAGATCCTCACGACTTGTAGGGAGAAATACCTTTGTGGGACCCTTACGGCTCATGAAGTCAAAAGCCTTAGTCGACAGGACCTTAACCCTGTTCGCTAAGCCACCTTTGTTCAACATCGACAGAGGCAGATGATGATTCGCTCCTGGCAACATCCCAGTTGTAGCAGTGCTGATGCCGAAATCGGTGTCTAAATCCAAGCTTGCAGCAAAAAGCCAGCGAGCCACACATGCATACGAAATAGCCGAAATAATGGGGCAACTTGCAAACAAAATCAGCAAGTAAAAATGTATGCATGAAAAATAGCCGAAATGATCAAGCAACTCGCAATAAAAAGCAGCGAGTAGAAGATAAAATAAATAGCCAAAATGATTGGGCACCGCGAAAAATAGCCGAAATGATGGGGCAATCGCGACTTTCGCGATATAAAAGCTGAAATGATAGAGCATCGCGGAAAAAGAAATAAAATAAAAACGAAATTTATGCCCTACAGGTGATATTACCTCAATCCCTGTATACAATCCAGGGGCGCAAACAAAGAAGGGATCATACTCCTCCCCCCCCAGGTTTCATCAAAGGAAGAAGCCAAATCTCGACGGGCCGCAAGTGATCATCTCAACACTCGTCACAACGGACACAACATCAAGCGAAACGGAACAGCGGCAACCCCCAGTTCTATGGCTCGGCGATATACATATCACCAAGAGTCAAACCTCCATTCCGTGAAATGCGGATATCAGCAAAATTCCTGGTTACGTGGAACGCGGATAATGTCACTCTTTGACCCCGTGGAAAATGTCCAGAGCGGATCCTGGTCCTCGCAAAGCACGACAGTGAACCCGTGTGAAGCATCCAGAGCGGAGCCTAGTCCGTGCCGAACACGGCAGTGAACCCGTATGAAGCATCTAGTGCAAAATTCCTGGTCATGTGGGACGCTGATATTGTCACTCTTCGACCCCGTGGAAAACGTCCAGAGCGGATCCTGGTCCTCGCAGAGCACGGCAATGAACCCGTGTGAAGCATCCAGAGCAGAGCGTAGTCCTCGCCGAATATGGCAGTGAACCCGTGTGAAGTATCTAGTGCAAAATTCCTGGTCACGTAGAACGCGGATAACGTCACTCTTTGACCCCGTGGAAAACGTCCAGAGCGGAGTCTGGTCCTCGCCGAACACGGCAGTGAACCCGTGGGAAGCATCCAGAGCAAAATTCCTGGTCACGTGGAACGAGGATAACGTCACTCTTTGACCCCGTGGAAAACGTCCAGAGCGGATCCTGGTCCTCGCAGAGCACGGAAGTGAACCCGTGTGGAGCATCTAGTGCGGAGCCAGGTCCTCGCCGAACACGGCAGTGAACCCGTGGGAAGCATCCAGAGCAAAATTCCTGGTCACGTGGAACGCGGATAACGTCACTCTTCGACCCCGTGGAAAAATGTCCAGAGCGGATCCTGATCCTCGCAGAGTACGGCAGTGATCCCGTGTGAAGCATCCAGAGCGGAGCCTGATCCTCGCCAAACACGGCTGTGAACCCGTGGGAAGCATCCAGAGAAAAATTTCTGGTCACGTGGAACGCGGATAACGTCACTCTTTGACCCCATGGAAAAACGTCCAGAGCGGATCCTGGTCCTCGCTGATACGGCAGTGAACCCGTGTGAAGCATCCAGAGCGGAGCCTAGTCCTCGCCAAGCACGGCAGTGAACCCGTATGAAGCATCTTGTGCAAAATTCCTGGTCACGTGGAACGCGGATAACGTCACTCTTTGACCCCGTGGAAAACGTCCAGAGCGGAGCCTAGTCCTCGCCGAGCACGGCAGTGCACCCGTGTGAAGCATCTAGTGCAAAATTCCTGGTTATGTGGAACGCGGATAACGTCACTCTTTGACCCCGCGGAAAACACCCAGAGAGGAGCCTGGTCCTTGCCAAGCACGGCCGTGAACCCGTGTGAAGCATCCAGAGCTAACACCGGACTGTGGAGTCCTTAAAATCCACGGACTATGATGTCCTTAACCTCAACCGTAATGTCTTAAAACTAACGATCAACCACCATGATTCTAGACTGATTTTACTTTGGTTTAAGGGTACATCTCTTCACTCCTTTGATATTTGTCGTTGTAATTCCTCAACTTCTTCAAAGAGGTGACGGGTCCCGATAACCACATATTGGACTGTGGAGTCCTTAAATCCACGGACTATGAGGTCCTTAACCTTGACCGCGATGTCTTAAAACTAACATTGGACTGTGGAGTCCTTAAATCCACGGACTATGAGGTCCTTAACCTTGACCGCGATGTCTTAAAACTAACATTGGACTGTGGAGTCCTTAAAACCACGGACTATGAGGTCCTTAACCTTGACCGCGATGTCTTAAAACTAACATTGGAATGTGGAGTCCTTAAATCCACGGACTATGAGGTCCTTAACCTTGACCGCGATGTCTTAAAACTAACATTGGACTGTGGAGTCCTTAAAACCACGGACTATGAGGTCCTTAACCTTGACCGTGATGTCTTAAAACTAACATTGGACTGTGGAGTCCTTAAATCCACGGACTATGAGGTCCTTAACCTTGACCGCGATGTCTTAAAACTAATATTGGATTGTGGAGTCCTTAAAACCACGGACTATGAGGTCCCTAACCTTGATCGTGATGTCTTAAAACTAACATTGGACTGTGGAGTCCTTAAAACCACGGACTATGAGGTCCTTAACCTTGACCGAGATGTCTTAAAACTAACATTGGACTGTGGAGTCCTTAAATCCACGGACTATGAGGTCCTTAACCTTGACCGCGATGTCTTAAAACTAACATTGGACTGTGGAGTCCTTAAATCCACGGACTATGAGGTCCTCAATCTTGACCGCGATGTCTATAAACTACGATACCCCGAAAACCATCCCAAACCAACCCCCGACCCCATGAAATACGGATAAGGGTGACCGCACTCAGCACTTGCGGGTCCTCACGACCTGCAAGGAAGAAAACTCTCTTGTGAGATCCTTACGACTCCCAAGGGAAAACCCGCTAAAGAATCCTCACGATTCGTAAGAAGAACTTACACCTACGTGATCCTCTCGACCTGTAGGGAGAAAAACTCTTTATGAGATCCTCACGGCTCATAAAGCTCAAAAGTCTTAGGAGGCAGATCTTAACCCTGAATCCTAAGCCATCGCTGCCCTGCAAGAAAGCCTAGATAAATTGTCCGCAGAACACATTCAATAAGAAGGAGACACACCATTGAGAAGAAAAATATGTCTTTATTCATAAACCAAAATGGGTACAAAGTACAATTCATGAAAGAACAAAAAATACTCTCATTCAGGAGTATGCGCAAAAAGAAAGAAAAAAAAATACAAGTTTTCAAGCCGGCGGGCGATTTAGCAATTTCGCTAGCTCATCCTGCTTTTGCTGGGTCACGGCTTTACTATTTAGGATCGCCAGAAGACGGGCCTCCGCCTGAGCTTGCTGGGCCTGATACGATGCAAGCCAGCCTTCAAACTCTTTCTCGGTGGCCTTATGAGCCTCGACCATTTCATGAGTGAACGTGGCAGCCTTATCAAGAGCCACCACCTCTTTGATAGACTCTTGAAGCACCCGCCAGAGTTCATATACTTTGTTGGCCTTGGCGGTAAGATTAGCTTGAAGCTCGCCCAGCGCTTTAGAAGCCAACTCCCTCTCCGAGAATTTACGGCCAAGCCTCTTCTCGCACGATGTCATGTTGGCCGCGCACCGTGCTATCAGCCCCCGCAACTCCGCCTTTGCAGCCACGGCTTCCGAGGAAAGGCGGGAACATTTAAGGGCGTGCAAGCAAGCCTCCACCTGCCGACAGAACTCCACCCAGACTCGCACCACCTCTTCGCTATGGTAGGTGGAAAGAAAAGGAAGAGAACCGTTAGCTTCAGTGGCAAATGCTTCGGCTGTGGTTGCGCTGCCAGTACGAAGCTCCTCGATCAAGGATGACAAGGAGACAAGGCTCAACTGGGCCAAGCGCTCTGAGGCACGCAAAGCATAGGGACCAGGCGGCATAGCAATATGCGATTCCAGTGCTGTGGGGGCTGGCAAGACTGTTCAGATTTGAAAAGTGTCAGTAAGACTCTTGAGCAAAAAGAGCAAAGGGGACTATATTGAGACGTCGCTTACCTAAGGTCATGCAAGTGGGAGCTGAAGGTTCCCCTGGCCCTTCAACGACCTCCACCTTGTCATCGGCCTCCAAAATTGTAAGATGCATTAATGTTATTTCGCAAAATAGAAACAATGCCACAATAAAAAATGGCGAACGACGCTAACCTTGCCCAGAGGAAAGGACAATGCGCTGAGGAGAGATCGCCTGCGGAGCTGCCATCTCCAGCAGACGATGAAACGATTGCCGGGGAGACAGATCAGCGATAGAGGCCGCCAGCCCACGCAATTCTAAGAAAACAAAAGAGTTCAGACAACAAAAAGATTGCTAATTTAAAAATGTAGAAGGTTACCTTCAACACTCCTCCCATTCTGAGCCGGGGGGATAGCAGCTTCAACGGCCTCCGCCGTGACCTCGGGCTCCAACAAAGGGAGGGTGATCCCGACTACCTCCATCCCAGCCTTTGGGCTACCTTCCGGAAGAGTTGTTGAGGCGGAAACCACTAAGGGAACCTCGCCTAAAGGAGCGAATGCTCTGGAATCAAGAACCGCCACCGGAGGTTCTATTGTGAGAGGAGCAGCATCGTCAACTTCCCCCACATCGAGCAATGCGTCATTAGAAACATCAACAGGCTCTATCCTCAACAAGCCTGTAGGAACCTCTCCCATCGCCGAAGTCTCTGCACAATTCGCACAAGAATAAGGATACATATATACGGGCATAAGCAATGTGAAGAACTGCAAAGAAGTATAAAAACGTACCAATGCGCTGGGAAGCCTTCAATATGGCTTCTTCAAGCTGATGCTCCTTCTCAAGGAGGCGTGCTCGCCGGGGTTCGAGGGTAGACTCATGGCCGCCGGTCCACAAGGAAAGCGCGTCCGCCGCATCCTCCGAAGCAGCCTTCTTCAGGGCCCTCTCTCCCCATTCTTCCAAAGGGCCAATAAACCGCCGCCGGACCCATGAGGGGTCTTCATAAAAGATTACAGCAGGATAAGGCTTCTTCGGAACCCTGACATTCTGAGACACATCTTTGGAACAATTTATAGCCTCAGCCAACTGTGCGGCTTCCTCGGCAGCCGAGCCTGGGAAGAGAAGACCGGCGTCCGACTCTTGCATGACCAACGACCCATCTAGAAGTATGGGCTCTGGCTCCGTTAAAGAATCAAGTAGGTTGGTGGCCACTGTCATGACCCGAAAGTACGGAACATGACCGGCACTTAAACTACGAAACGTCTTGAGGCGTTCGTAATCTAAGTAAGCCGAAAACCCAGAAATCCAAACCAAGAAAAGTAGTAGAGTGAAGGAAAACCAATTTAAATCAAGTAGTTTTAATAGCATAAGCCGAATTATGCGGGTTTCTAAAAACATCAAAAATTTACTGAAAATTTCGGCAGAGTCTCCTTTGTAAATACTGGCTCCCAAACAGGATACAACATGAATAGTATACGAAATCAATAAAAAGGCATCCCCAAGTGGGAGCTACCTCTTCGTCAATCGACGGCCACAACCACACAAGCAATATAATATACAACGCCAACGGCGAGAATCAAAATTCAAAAGGAAACTCAAAACCACAAGAAAACCACAGAAATAAAACGCGCGACTCTAAGGTCGAAGGAATAACAACACTGGTCTCTATCTCAATAAATACATGTTTGGTTGATGGAATTTACTAGATACAACAGAATAATATTATACAAGGTGATATGATAGGTACGATACAAGAAAAACCCACCTACTAGCAAGCCACCCGGAAATGGAAATAGTGCCAGCAAAGCCGTAATGAAACCTGTACGGCGAAACCTGCAAGAACTGTGGCACAACGGGGGTGAGTTGCCAACTCGTGAGTAGAAAAACATCTACGCACAGAAATCGCATAAATAACGCAATCCTGGGTCAATGATCATAATATATCCTCAAAAATGTATATAACATGCAGCCTATAACAATGGCTAGGGTAAATATCTAACCCGAGTGTAAACTCATGTGCCCGTGTCAGTGTCTCAGGTAGCCATATATCATATGAATGAGGTATGAATGCATGAAAACAGAATACATGTAAATGAATAAACTGTTTTTATAAATTAGTGAGATTTCCTTCGTATTTTTAAACTGAGGTATCATAAATGAAATCAGTATCAACAGTGTCTAGCATCAACACAAAACATAAATCTCACTGTCTCGAAATATCAATGTCTCAATCTCAATATCTAGGGCGCCGTCAGTCCAGACCGTCCTCTACCATCCATCTCAAGACCACGACGGTATCCTCCGGATATCCGACGCGTCGGGTAATATCACCGGTCGGTAGTGCTCCCCTGCCGGGCTCAACGTCAACACCACATTCCTCTTGCCCCGGGGTACCGCACCGGGCCCACCATGTACCCGTGACGGTTCCTCCACTCCTCGACACGGATCTCGAAAACCACAGCAAACTCATGGTGGACGACACTTTACATCACTAGAAAACCGCAACATTTTATATTTTAAAAGATCATAAGTTGTAAATTTTGCGGCTTTCCCCGAAATCCAGAAATATCATAAATCTCAAGAAATCATCACAAGTGCATATGTCAATGATAATGAATGCATATGGTATCAATAACTAAGTTGCAATGTATGATTAATAAACTAGGCATGTAAGGCAGGTACACTAATATCATATCAAACTACTAACTAACAAGCTAAGTCAAGCAAATATATTCTCTAAAGTGTACGTGACATGGCAATTACCGATGAAGATGTGTGTGAGCCGGCAAGTAGGTGTACGTGGTACATACGCATCATCGGTAATGGTGCCGGTGTCTTAACAGCATGATATCAATAATGGAATATGCAGCAAAATAAGTATGCGAGGCAGAGCGAACAGCAATAATGTGCGGGAGCTGAATACTAGACACAACGATAACTAATCTGTAATAATCTAATATAAGTCCTACAAATGGTGCCTTTTGAAATAACACGAATCATGGGGTTTTGAAAATAGGGGCTACGGTGTTTTTATGAAAAGATACGTCTTTTGAAATATCCGTAGGATCCCTTGGGCTGTCTTTTAAAATACTCATGATTCGTTAGTTTTTGAAATAGGTAAGAATCGAATCTAATCTAATAACTAAACTAAACTAAAGGGCTAAGCTAACAAGCTGAACTACAGGTAAGGAAACCGCCTAACATCTGAGTCGATACATATACATACCTGTATATATATTAGTCGGTGATCCCGCCTCAATAATATCATATCCGATACCATATCTAAAATCAGACATCCCAAGTCAAGAGTGCGGATCATTCATCAAGATATAGCTCGTACGTAAATCCGTCGTACGGCATCCCAAATCTGGGTACGGGTCAATATCACATTCATCATACTATTCACCTGGTATCCTCTTTATCAAATATTATGATCGGGGTACTGATCTACGTCTAGTACCATACTGATACCGCCTACGTATGCATGGACGTGTGTGAAACACTATGTCAAGGACCCGCTACAACGTCATGTCGTATCTAAGATACGAACCCTTCTATATCACTGATCTCACGGCCTCAAATCAAATCTCATCGACTCAGCTCAATCCCAAGTATCATCCTCAAATCCGTATGTGAACACATAGTCCCATACCCATGTGAACACATAACTATAAAGAATCCCATGAGCACATATAAATAGGAATGTATGCAAGTATGTATGTGTGTATGTATGTGTGTATGTGTAGTGCAACACTACCCTAGGGTTCGCAACACTAAAGTAATCCAACACACCAATATCCATCCTAACATCGCTATTAATCCCAAATAACATACAATAATTGTTGGTGTGTATACGCATCCGTATACACCACCACGGACTGCGGGGGTGCTATACGCCATCCACCAGACTTCTCCCCGTAGATATAAATCTACTCACCTGGTCCTCGCTTGCCGGTGCCGACGTCGCTACACGCTTGCTTGTCGTCTCAAAGTCCACATGGGGTACCTACATATCATAACGCACCATATCGCATTAAAATCCGCCTCATGACCAAAACGACGCACGAATCTCACATAGGTCAAAACCTATGGTTGCTTCACAAATCGGCCTAAAATCCCTCGATGTCGGCGTACAAACGCCAAACCATCGAGAAAGCTCCCAACACACTAATTTGTACAATTACAAGCACTAATTAAAATATAAAATAGCTTAAAATTCACAAAAACCCCAATTTCACTTAAAAAGTCATTTTTCCGAAAATCTAGCAAGCACAAATCACCGTTTTTGCACAAAACTCGATGTATAGACGAATCTAGAGGCCACAATATTCACTAAATATCTTAAATAAGTCATAAAAATGATTCCCATAATTTAATCTCATTAAATTCCATAAACCCCAAAAACCTAGTTTACAAATTATCCAATTTTACCAATTTTCTAGCAAAAAAATTCTCGATTTAAGAATTAAGCTTAGATTTGCATAACCTAAGGTATTAAACCACTCATTATAATGTTAATAATGCTATGAAACCATAATTAGATTTTTAAACCTAATTATTAGACTACTTATAAAAACCTAGTTAGCAATTAGCAAAGTTATCACAATTTTAAATTAACAAATTAGCAAATAGCAACTAACTTAGATTTTGCATTCAACTACATGTTAATCTCCTCATTACAACCATAACCAAATGATAAAAACCTCACTTGATCACTAACCCTAATCATTAATTCAAAACCCTTCTCTTGAATTTTAATTCAAGCACCTAGAACTAATTAAAAAACCTAATTAAGCTAACATGAAACAATTAACACAATTTAAGAAAAGGTTAGAATTTATACCTCATGATCAAGAGATCAAACATGAAATTCAAAGCCTCTAAAGTGCCAACTTGCTCCCTAGATCCATGCAAGAATAGCTAGTGAAAAATGGGTAGGATTTAGATTTGAGTTTTGGTTTAATTTTTGATGGAAATTTGATGGATTTTGAAGAGTTTTGATGAGGAAAAGAGAGGGGGGAAATTGGGGCTGCACAAGGGGGGGGGGGGCTCGGCTGAAAATGGAGGGGAGAGGAGAGAGAGGGAGGTGAGGAAAATAGTCCAAGTCAAGACATAAAGTCAAAGGTCCAACTCATTTTACAATTTCCTTTCATTTCCTTTGTTTTCTTTCTTTTCTTTTCTTTGAAATTCAAGTGGGAAAAAAGATGGGGGCTGCTGAATTCAGCCAAGGGGAGAAGTGAATGGGGGTGTGTGGGTATGGGTACGGGTGTGGGGTGATGAAAAATGATAAATACAATGCCCCAAACATCCATTTACGCTAAAAAAAAAGCCTTTTTCCTTCAATAATTTCTAAACCATTTTGGCAAATGATTTCGTTCCAAAAACCACATGATAAAATTTTATTTAATGTTTTATGATGCACAAAATTTGTTTCAACTCATTCCAATTTGTAATTTTCCCTAATTAAATGTATTAGTGACGGCTTAAAATAATAATAAAATAATATTTTTTCAGAAAATTTGAAATTTCACCAGCGGCTCAATAAACACCAAATAATAGCAATTACATAGCTAAAATATGTATATTTAATTTTTATAATAAGATATTTCTATTTTGACTTTTTACAGAAAACCCCCTCATTTTACCGATTTTCCGAAATTTCACCGAAACGATTTTCAAAACGCTACAATCTTCCCCCCTTAAAGAAATTCGGACCCGAATTTAAATTCAAACCCCCCCAAATACTAAAACATCTAAGAAAAACCATCAAGTCGTCGGGGCTCCGAAATGGTAAATACCTAAAACAAATCGTAGCGCAGCGCATGCGCTTGAAAAATGAGTATATAACTCAAATCAAAACTCCGTCAAGCATCCCGCAATCATCGGAGTCATGGAGAAGACATCAATGCCAAATCCAAATCAAAACCAATATGATATAACTCGAAACTATACATGTAAATATCGAATCTATATCTGTAAGTATCTGAAGGAAATGTATGCCAAATCTCTTTAAGTCGCTGTGCAACGCGTATAACACTGCACAGTGGCGGACGTCTATCATAAGAAAATAATTATATACATATATACCTTTGTTTGAAATGTACGTTCCGCCGTTTTGGAAACAATTTAGAAGGGTCTCCTTGTTTTAAACATTTCGTGTCATATTAGACACGAAGGTAAATACTGAGGCTATAGCTCACTTTTTGGAAATCCCTTCAATAACTATCAATGCATGCAAAATATATTCAGGTAATGTCCTCTGACTAGTCCTGCTCAGTACGAAAACACATAGCAATATCATAAAAACGTACTGCTCTATACGAAATTAATCCCAAAATATGCACATGAATGCTACGTGCGTCTGGTGCGCACGGAAATCAAAATCCATGAATGTACCATACATGCGCACAGAAACAACATCTAAGTGCATCGGGTGTGCACGAAACATCTGTCGTAGGCAACATGTGTGCCTGACAGCAAAATCAGGTGCATCTGACATGCATGAAAAATTCTCAATTTAGTGCCTCTGGTGTGCACCAAAATCACCCTTCAAAACATGCGCCCAACATGCGCGAAAATCCAAATCAGGTGCATCCATCGTGCATGAAATCATGAAATCCAATATCAAGCGCCGAACGTGCGCAAAATCAATCAGGTGCACAAGGTGCACAAAACAAATACCGAGTATCACAATCGAAATCGAAGTCCAGTGCATCTAAGTGCACAAAAGGCGTATCACTGCACTGCAAGCATATAATAACTATACAGAGTGCAGGAACCAATCCGTGTGCATGCATACGCACAAAACCAACTCAACTGTTTAAAACCGTAAAATCACAAACATGTGAAACTAAAGCACGAAAACGATATCAAGTGCAACACTGTGCAAAGATCGTAAATTCTCAATCATCAAAATCAAATCATACGAATAAATCACCCAAAACATCGAAATCAATAATGGCGGAACAGTACCGCTCAAGCGCATCCTCTAAGAATCTCGGCCAACTGTCACGGTCACTAATGGGACGTCTCGTCGATGATCATGAACTCTGTCCTGCTGATGTGCGTAACAATGACCACTCCTGGGTTAAGGTCTTCACTGTGAATTACCAATCTCTCGGTCCATCGGCTCATCGGCCCTGTCAGGTGTGCTAACGGGGATGATCCCATTTTGGCACTTCTCTGGTCATCTCTCGGTCAATTATCGCGACCACTCGTAAGACAGCATATCACTGGTGTCGGCCTCTGGCTCTCTGAATGTACATGACACATCTGATCCTGGGTGCAAGTATCATTGCAGCAGTGTCCTGGAAGGAATCCTGCTCACGGTCTATTCCATGACTCGTCTCTGCCAACTATCCGGAAGTCGTTGTCCTTTCCTATATCTGCATCTTACTCTGGAACGACTGCATACTCATCGCGACTCCTTCTGGAAGGTAAGTCCAAGTACCATGCCTCGGCATGCGCATCGCCTCTCTGATGTCGGCGGAGTGGAACGTCATCTCATCTAGATCTGGTACGAACCTCTTACTCTACTTTTCTCTAATGTCGTCTGCTTTGGACTCGTCTCGTTGCGGCTGCATAGACTGAGCTCCAACGACTATCCTCGTATCTGGAGTCTCCCAAGAATGCATCTCACCACCAAGCATCCGAATTAAGTCGAGCCATCCGATCGAGTCGTCAAAACCTCATAATCCCCCAAGAGCTCAACCTCTTGGGCATAGTTTAATAGTATCGAGTACATACCACAGCATCGGTGGTCCAGCCGTAGAAGGGCAAACCCAAGCCTCACTAATGGCGCCGTAGAACTGCCGCAAACCCGAAGGTTCAAAGGCTTTCACACGGTCATTAAGTCGAGTTAGGGTTTCATTCTTCTAGAGGGACCATAGAATTGCCTGCATGTCTTTCCGACTACTTTAAACTTGGAATAATAGGTTTCTGACATTCGATCGTCTCTGTCGACTCCCAACGTCTCCGCGTGAAGTCGTCTCTAGCTGGAACCAATCTATCTGATGATTTCGCATCGGGGTAGGCGAACGATCCACATGTCCTAGTCAGTCATCCTCGATGACTAGCGACCTTCTATCATCTCTTAGTACAACTCGTTCTGCCCTAATTCCAGCATCTGGGGCAATATCTCGTCATTCGCAACAATAACTGGCTCGCTCGTCTGCACGCTGAACAGTGCCTCAATCATTGGCTCAATCCTCTAGTGTCGATCAGCACATCCGAGTAACCTCATAAAGGCGATCCGCCAAATGCTCGTGGCGCGGAAACACAGTAAAAAGACACATCTCTGCAATCGTGTGTTGCCGGAATTTCGCCCTGGTCAGTCCTCGTTCGTGACGAGCTTGTGCTGACCGCAACTCTAGCCGTAGCTCTCCCTGCCCGTAACCGTAGCAGCAAAACCAAACTGGTACCGACGAGGCTAGATCAGGAAGGAATATAATACTGAACAAGGAAATGTACATCCTAAGGCTTCATAAGTGGAGTGGCGTGTCGTAAATATGCCGCGGAACATACCAACGGTACGTCACTCTACTTTAGTCACCTATTCCATCAACCAAGGGTCATCCTACGCTCCGAAGGTTAAAACCTAACGCTCTGATACCAACTTTGTCACGACCCGAAAGTACGGAACATGACCGGCACTTAAACTACGAAACGTCTTGAGGCGTTCATAATCTAAGTAAGCCGAAAACCCAGAAATCCAAACCAAGAAAAGTAGTAGAGTGAAGGAAAACCAATTTAAATCAAGTAGTTTTAATAGCATAAGCCGAATTACGCGGGTTTCTAAAAACATCAAAAATTTACTGAAAATTTCGGCAGAGTCTCCTTTGTAAATACTGGCTCCCAAACGGGATACAACATGAATAGTATACGAAATCAATAAAAAGGCATCCCCAAGCGGGAGCTAGCTCTTCGTCAATCGACGGCCACAACCACACAAGCAATATAATATACAACGCCAACGGCGAGGATCAAAATTCAAAAGGAAACTCAAAACCACAAGAAAACCACAGAAATAAAACGCGCGACTCTAAGGTCGAAGGAATACCAACACTGGTCTCTATCTCAATAAATACATGTTTGGTTGATGGAATTTACTAGATACAACTGAATAATATTATACAAGATGATATGATAGGTACGATACAAGAAAAACCCACCTACTAGCAAGCCACCCGGAAATGGAAATAGTGCCAGCAAAGCCGTAATGAAACCGGTACGGCGAAACCTGCAAGAACTGTGGCACAACGGGGGTGAGTTGCCAACTCGTGAGTAGAAAAACATCTACGCACAGAAATCGCATAAATAACGCAATCCTAGGTCAATGATCATAATATATCCTCAAAAATGTATATAACATGCAGCCTATAACAATGGCTAGGGTAAATATCTAACCCGAGTGTAAACTCATGTGCCCGTGTCAGTGCCTCAGGTAGCAATATATCATATGAATGAGGTATGAATGCATGAAAACAGAATACATGTAAATGAAGAAACTGTTTTCATAAATTAGTGAGATTTCCTTCGTATTTTTAAACTGAGGTATCATAAATGAAATCAGTATCAACAGTGTCTAGCATCGACACAAAACATAAATCTCACTGTCTCGAAATATCAATGTCTCAATCTCAATATCTAGGGCGCCGTCAGTCCAGACTGGCCCCTACCATCCATCTCAAGACCACGACGGTATCCTCCGGATATCCGACGCGTCGGGTAATATCACCGGTCGGTAGTGCTCCCCTGCCGGGCTCAATGTCAACACCACATTCCTCTTGCCCCGGGGTACCGCACCGGGCCCACCATGTACCCATGACGGTTCCTCCACTCCTGGACACGGATCTCGAAAACCACAGCAAATTCATGGTGGACGACACTTTACATCACTAGAAAACCGCAACATTTTATATTTTAAAAGATCATAAGTTGTAAATTTTGCGGCTTTTCCCGAAATCCAGAAATATCATAAATCTCAAGAAATCATCATAAGTGCATATGTCAATGATAATGAATGCATATGGTATCAATAACCAAGTTGCAATGTATGATTAATAAACTAGGCATGTAAGGCATGTACACTAATATCATATCAAACTACTAACTAACAAGCTAAGTCAAGCAAATATATTCTCTAAAGTGTACGTGATATGTCAATTACCGATGAAGATGTGTGTGAGCCGGCAAGTAGGTGTACGTGGTACATACGCATCATCGGTAATGGTGCTGGTGTCCTAACAGCATGATATGAATATGCAGCAAAATAAGTATGCGAGGCAGAGCGAACAGCAATAATGTGCGGGAGCTGAATACTAGACACAACGATAACTAATCTGTAATAATCTAATATAAGTCCTACAAATGGTGCCTTTTGAAATAACACGAATCATGGGGTTTTGAAAATAGGGGCTACGGTGTTTTTATGAAAAGATACGTCTTTTGAAATATCCGTAGGATCCCTTGGGCTGTCTTTTAAAATACCCACGATTCGTTAGTTTTTAAAATAGGTAAGAATCGAATCTAATCTAATAACTAAACTAAACTAAAGGGCTAAGCTAAAAAGCTGAACTACAGGTAAGGAAACCGCCTAACATCTGAGTCGATACATATACATACCTGTATATATATTAGTCGGTGATCCCGCCTCAATAATATCATATCCGATACCATATCTAAAATCAGACATCCCAAGTCAAGAGTGCGGATCATTCATCAAGATATAGCTCGTACGTAAATCCGTCGTACGGCATCCCAAATCTGGGTACGGGTCAATATCACATTCATCATACTATTCACTTGGTATCCTCTTTATCAAATATTATGATCGGGGTACTGATCTACGTCTAGTACCATACTGATACCGCCTACGTATGCATAGACGTGTGTGAAACACTACGTCAAGGACCCGCTACAACGTCATGTCGTATCTAAGATACGAACCCTGCTATATCACCGATCTCACGGCCTCAAATCAAATCTCATCGACTCAGCTCAATCCCAAGTATCATCCTCAAATCCGTATGTGAACACATAGTCCCATACCCATGCGAACACATAACTATAAAGAATCCCATGAGCACATATAAATATGAATGTATGCAAGTATGTATGTGTGTATGTATGTGTGTATGTGTAGTGCAACACTACCCTAGGGTTCGCAACACTAAAGTAATCCAACACACCAATATCCATCCTAACATCGCTATTAATCCCAAATAACATACAATAATTGTTGGTGTGTATACGCATCCGTATACACCACCACGGACTGCGGGGGTGCTATACGCCATCCACCCGACTTCTCCCCGTAGATATAAATCTACTCACCTAGTCCTCGTTTGCCGGTGCCGACGTCGCCACGCACTTACTTGTCGTCTCGAAGTCCACATGGGGTACCTACATATCATAACGTACCATATCGCATTAAAATCCGCCTCATGACCAAAACGACGCACGAATCTCACATAGGTCAAAACCTATGGTTGCTTCACAAATCGGCCCAAAAACCCTCGATGTCGGCGTACAAACGCCAAACCATCGAGAAAGCTCCCAACACACTAATTTGTACAATTACAAGCACTAATTAAAATATAAAATAGCTTAAAATTCACAAAAACCCTAATTTCACTTAAAAAGTCATTTTTCCGAAAATCTAGCAAGCACAAATCACCGTTTTTGCACAAAACTCGATGTATAGACGAATCTAGAGGCCACAATATTCACTAAATATCTTAAATAAGTCATAAAAATGATTCCCATAATTTAATCTCATTAAATTCCATAAACCCCAAAAACCTAGTTTACAAATTATCCAATTTTACCAATTTTCTAGCAAAAAAATTCTCGATTTAAGAATTAAGCTTAGATTTGCATAACCTAAGGTATTAAACCACTCATTATAATGTTAATAATGCTATGAAACCATAATTAGATTTTTAAACCTAATTATTAGACTACTTATAAAAACCTAGTTAGCAATTAGCAAAGTTATCACAATTTTAAATTAACAAATTAGCAAATAGCAACTAACTTAGATTTTGCATTCAACTACATGTTAATCTCCTCATTACAACCATAACCAAATGATAAAAACCTCACTTGATCACTAACCCTAATCATTAATTCGAAACCCTTCTCTTGAATTTTAATTCAAGCATCTAGAACTAATTAAAAAACCTAATTAAGCTAACATGAAACAATTAAGACAATTTAAGAAAATGTTAGAATTTATACCTCATGATCAAGAGATCAAACATGAAATTCAAAGCCTCTAAAATGCCAACTTGTTCCCTAGATCCATGCAAGAATAGCTAGTGAAAAATGGGTAGGATTTAGATTTGAGTTTTGGTTTAATTTTTGATGGAAATTTGATGGATTTTGAAGAGTTTTGATGAGGAAAAGAGAGGAGGAAAATTTGGGCTGCACAAAGGGGGGGGGGGGCTCGGCTGAAAATGGAAGGGAGAGGAGAGAGAGGGAGGTGAGGAAAATAGTCCAAGTCAAGACATAAAGTCAAAGGTCCAACTCATTTTACAATTTCCTTTCATTTCCTTTGTTTTCTTTCTTTTCTTTTCTTTGAAATTCAAATGGGGAAAAAGATGGGGGCTGCTGAATTCATCCAAGGGGAGAAGTGAATGGGGGTGTGTGGGTATGGGTACGGGTGTGGGGTGATGAAAAATGATAAATACAATGCCCCAAACATCCATTTACGCTAAAAAAAAGCCTTTTTCCTTCAATAATTTCTAAACTGTTTTGGCAAATGATTTCGTTCCAAAAACCACATGATAAAATTTTATTTAATGTTTTATGATGCACAAAATTTGTTTCAACTCATTCCAATTTGTAATTTTCCCTAATTAAATGTATTAGTGACGGCTTAAAATAATAATAAAATAATATTTTTTCAGAAAATTTGAAATTTCACCAGCGGCTCAATAAACACCAAATAATAGCAATTACATAGCTAGAATATGTATATTTAATTTTTATAATAAGATATTTGTATTTTGACTTTTTACATAAAACCCCCTCATTTTACCGATTTTCCGAAATTTCACCGAAACGATTTTCAAAACGCTACAGCCACCCTCTTCCGCCTCTTAGATCCAGAACTGGCCGCCGAAGACGACCGTTTCTTTCCCCGTGAAGCCTTGGTGCGGCAGCGGCCCACGCCGCCTTCAACACCCTCATCCCTATTACACTTGCTTGGTGCCACAACCGAGAATGACACTGCCATTGTCGATGCCACGGGGGGCAGTGCCGCTGTGGGCGGTGGCGCTGCTACTGGAGCCCGTCTACCCCGCGACCGGGTACCCAGGAGCATACCAGCTGTTGGAGTAAGGTCCACCCCTGACTCCCCCGGAATGAGAGCGGTGCCAATCTCCCTCAGAGGGAAGCGGACCGGAGATCGCGGTCGCAGCATAGCTCCCATGGCCGGAACCTGAGGAGGGGCATCAAGACCAAGAAGCACCCTTCTTTTCTCAAGAATAATTGGGTTGACTCGATGGAGATACCAACCCGTGAACGATCCCACGCATCGGGGCATGTACTCAGCTTCAGGGACCATGAAGTGGGAGCCGGTGTTCAGCCTCACGAAATGATGAGCGGCATCGCGAACGGCATCAAGTGAAGGGACCGGCGCGACTATAAAAGCCTCGAAGGGAATGCCCTGGTCGTATCCAAGCTGTCGGGCGAAGCGATGCGGGTTGTACCGCATGAAAAGAGCAGCACTGTCCTGGCAAACACCAAGTAGCCCGGTCTAATTGCATACAAGTGCACGGCCTCCCGGGGCCTCAAAGAAGGTACGTTGTCTTTTGACCGGTCCCAGAGTTGTTGAACTGGACCTGAAGGAGAAGACAAAACCCGATCATTAAAAACCAGCCCGCCAGCAGTAGCATAAGGAGAAATCAACGCCCGAATAGCCCCGAATTGAGTCGGGTCAGCGGCAGAAGAATCCACCAATCGCATAAGTCGTGGGAAGGGGTAGGCGTCGTAAAATGCGGGCCTCTGATGCATAGCGAATACCCCCAACACGTGCATTTTGATCCAAGGCGTGAAGTAATGAAGCGAAAAGTTTACTACATCCACGCCAGGAGTAGAGGTATTAGCTGCAGTGCCCAACCCGTGATAAAGATGCGCCAACGCCGGGATACCGATGGCCAGTCGCGCCCCCTCAGCGATATAATGAGCCGGGTAGATAACCGAGGCTCTCATAAAGCGGCGATGCATAGGGATGACAAACCAACTGAGCCAGACACTGACAAACCCCACAAAGAATATCTCCTCATCCATGCCGGGAGATGCAATGGATTCAAAAGACATCGGCGACATAATGGGGATGTAGTACTGTGGTAGATCCGATTCAGTGGTCAGCAGCTTCTTCGGACCAAACCCAAAGGGGTCTTTGATGTTCGCGAACTTCGAAGCTGTCTTCGACAAGACGTCCTCGCTAAGGAAGCAGCCAATGAAGCTCTTAAAAGTAACACCTTGCTCCTCAGATTCGGTGAACAATCAGTCGAAGATACCTAGCGCCTTGATCAAGCTGGGACGCTTGTGGCGGACAGCGTCTCGGCAGACAAGCTGTCAACCGGTGCAGGCTCGGGCTCGAAGACGTACTCGTCAGGAGGAAGCAACTCCTCATACAGTGTACCCCTGATTGGCAATCCCGAGATTTCATAAAATTCTGCCAGAGAGATCGAGGTCTCGCGGTCTCCTAGAATAAAAGTATTGGTGGGGAGATTCCATTGGTTCAAGAACGCCTTAACCCACCAGACATGCGGAGATTGGTAGTGAAAGAGCGATGCATATATCGCCTGGTAAAGCCCGACCTTCTGCAGCCGCGCACGATGGGCAGAAAGGATGCAGCGAGCCCAGAGAAGGTAGCCCGTAGGGTGTCGAGGAGTGAGCCCTATCTTATAAATCTGTTCCCATGGGTGGGCTTCACCCTGGAAAATACGCTGCCCCAAAATGTCTATAGCCGGGATCGGATGGTTCGGGATACCGGTCGTTGAAGGCTCGAGCCGTCCCGTTGGAGTCCAGTTTGGCATCTCCATAGCAAAAACCGTCCTCGGAGGGTCCATCGGCAAGAACGGGAAAGTAGGTTCTGTCGGTATTGCACAGAGGAAACTCCGGTGACCCCGAATAATATGACTATACCAATTTCCCCATAGAAGTAAGCTGGTGCAGTTCGGGTCATGAGCCCGGATCATCGCCATCGCTTCCTCGTCAAACGGTGATTGGGGAAAAGCGGCCTCCGAGCGAGTGAAAGGAAAGAACGGAACAAAAGCCATTGCACCTGAAATAAGTAAAAGAAAACTGTCAAAAGCGAAGCCAGCAATATATATACATGCATGAACATGAAGACAGTTGAAGAAAGCGACAGCAGACTCTTTTTATGGGACCATTGGCTACAAAACACATGGCCCCACAGAATCAGGTTGATGGCTCGTTAATAACGAGACCAAACAATTGTGATAAGACAAAGGGGATATCCTCATTAAATAGGCAGTGGGTTTCAAATGGCCATACACATTCCCCTAGAAGACAAATCTATCTTGGACTCAACGACAAATCAAATAGGATCAAGGGAATTAAATTCCTACAGAAGACATCATTGCAAGCTTCTTCTTCATTGATTACAGAAGGACAACCTAGGGCAAGAAAACCCTAAGAAGCCTTCAAGGGAAGAACTGAGTTCTTCATGGGAATTAAATTCCTTATTAAGAGAGGGGAATTAAATTCCCAGAAACATTTTCTTTAAAGGAATTATATTCTTCGGAAAGAGCGGCCAACATCATCATCTCCCTGAAAGATCAGATGAACCCTAAAGAGATTTACTGCTAAAGATTAAATGGTTTCATATTTCGATTGAAAATCTTAAAGGAAAAATGGGTTCATATTCAAAAGGGGTGAAACCCTTGATGTGGATTTAAAATCCAGAAAGATTTTTTTAAAATGAAGGTGCTTTGATCGTCCAACACCATTACCTGAGGAAAAGGGGTCTCTCGAACAGAGTTAAACTCTGAAAAGCTTAAGGCAGAGAACTAAGCTCTGGAAAAAGAGAATTAGATTCTCAAAAGAAGGAAGTTCTCAAAGGAGGAAGATGAGCAAATTGGAGGCTCTTCTGAAAAGACATGGGCATTTATAGGATGTGATGGAAACGCTTCATCTCCCCGATTCCCTAGATGGATCCAACGGTCACAAAAGTGACAGCGTTGCACTCACGTGCAGACATGTAAGAACAACGCTGTGGGGGCATTTGTTTCCTGATTTAAAATCAGGAAAACCTATGGAAGAGGCATCATGTGCTAGCACGTGACCAACGGTCACGTGTTGACACGTGATGACTAAGCAGCGGCAAAGAACAAAACGCAGAAGGAAGGGAAGCCCATTCCAGGGGGGTCACATGCCTACACGTGACCAGGGGTCATGTGCGTACACGCGACCAACGGTCACGTGGCCAAACGTGATCAGCCTCAAGAGCCTTATTTTTATGACAAAATTAAATTCCGATAAAAGATCTCGCAAGTCTTTCCAAAGTGGAAAAGAATTATTTGGAACTGTTGGATTAAAAATCCAAAGGTGATTAAATATCACCTGTTAGTTATATGTATGCCCTAGAGGCCATTACTGTACATTGGATGTATATTGTAGTGGATGCTGGGACATATATAGGGAAGACTTTCTTGCTCGACATGATAGTATGCTATCTAGTTACTCTTTACCTTAACGTGTATACTGATTGTCTCTCTGTTACATGTTGGTAAAGCCCTTAGGATGTGTACTTGACTACCTGGACTATGATGCGGATCATACTAGTGGGGACATGGTAGTCCATAAGTACATCCTTCAAAGTCCCTAGTCATGGGTGTATCGAGACGGGGCATCGATATACCAGAGTAGACTAGCGTATACCTTCTCGACCCATACAGATGGGCAATGGATGATCCCATATCCATTGGTGTTTGACATCAGAGATGATATACGGGTGCTCAGTAGAGACTGGGTACACTGGACGGACTCGCCGATAACTCCCAGATGGTATTATACCTTACGTCAGATGGCAGTTCTCTGGTGACACTGGTACAGAGTAGTCTGTTGACCCGAGATCGTCATAGAGTCTCGTGTGGTTCCCACTGTGCTTTGATTTCCATCTTACCACGTCCAAGAGGGCGTGCTAAACGGTGGTTTTTGGGTACAGTCCCGAGTCACATGGAGGCAATGAGCGATAGGAGGGGATTCGTCTCTCCCGGTATAAGGGGTTGATGTTGCGCCGTGTTCGATTGGCTATAACCGAAAATCCCTGGCCAGGGTTGCTGAGATATACTGGTAAGTGTTACCAGTAGTTTCTCGAATTGTTATAGACCTCATATCGACACGACTTATCGAGCTATTGGGGTCTGACGTTTACCACCCCTAGGCGAGATATGCGACATATCAGACGATCAGACCGGACTGTACGGTAGTGTTACTGGTTGGATTCACTGGAGTGTGAGCGGGCTTGCTCGTCGATCTTCTGATCGCTCAATACCCGGGTGGCCGTTACGTTTGGCAGACCGCTTGCGGCTTGTGGGTGTTTGATATGATCATCACCTGCTGCCGGCGTATTGACGAGTCTTTAGAGTCCTACACAGAGGTTTCCTGGCTCAAGCAAAACGAAATAGGAACGCATATGAGATATGTGCGGGACCGAGAATAATGCGTGTATGTGATACCGTATTCTATTCTCGTGATGAATGTGTCGAATGGTTGTATGCGATATAACCTAGTTTTCGAATCGAGGATTGATTCGATAAGCCGATACATTGGATACTAGTCGGTTATATGCGATATGACCGGATCGTTAAATCAAGTGTTGATTTAATGATTTAATGTATAATTATATATTTGATATATTACTTTGCATTAACTAGTATTGGTTCACTTTATATGGATTTTCTCACTTGGATTGTGCACATTGTATATGTGATATACATTTGTACATTTGATTGTATCATGTTTGATGATACATGATTGTTTAAGTGTATGTTAAGATTAAACCATGGTTATGTGATGGTTAGGGTTATGATTTTATTTGCTTACTCATTTATTTATTTATTTATTTCATTTTGGCAAAAGAAAAGAAATGGTGGCTTGCTTTGTTTTACATTGAAACTTCATGAAGGTTTGAAAAAGTCCACCATTTTTGTTTCATGCCTAACCTAACCATTGACCTAACCCTAGTTTATTCTCTACACTTGACCATGGTTGATTATGATAAGCATTCTTTTATTTTCTATTTTCTAAATGACTTATCATAACAATATTCTTCTTCTTCTTCATTTCTTCATGTGAAGAAAGCTTGCTTCCATCAATGGCAAGTGATGATAAAGAGTGAGAAATCCAATTCTAAAGTTTACCCACTTCCTATTTCTTCATCCTCTACCTCTTGCCAAGTAGTAGAGTGTGTTTTCTTCACAAGTTTCTTGACTTGGTGAAGTTGGAGCTTGATCTAGCGATGCCTCGACGTAGATCATCTTTGGCATCGTCGTCGATGACCTAGCCCGCTTCTTCTCCGATGAAGCCGACGCTAGAGCCCGGGATTGCTTTTGGACAGCGGAGAGGACTTCATCACGGAGCCGTGGAGGTGGAGCACCGGATCTACAAAGGTTGTATTTCCGTATTCTTGTAGTTAAATGTTAACTAGTTTGTTTTTCGCCTAGACATCTAGCCAACGATCCGTAGTTTAGGGTTTCTCGGCACCGTAAAATTTGAAATTGGCATGGTTGATACCTTGTGAGACCTCATTAGGATGCCTAGGAACCCTACAGTGGTATCAGAGCCTAGCTAGAGCCTTAGGCGAAGTCTAGACGCAATTTGAAGTCCGAACGAACCCGAAACCCAATTCCAAACATGCTCTCTGTCCTTTTTCTAAAATCTGGGATTTTTCAACATTAAAAATATGCAGAAAAATCAGCAGGGATGTCTAAGAGTTACGGTGAATTTTGATGACCTAATTCCATCATTACGCCGCGGATCCGCGGCACGAGCATGGCTTGTGCGGCGGATCCGCGGTCGTTTTGTCGTATTGCTCATCGAAATTTGCACCATAATCAATAATAGTCAGTGTTGGTTTTCCTGGGAATATTTTAATATTTATTCCAGAGTTTTATTTTCTGGGTTGTTTTGGGGATTCGGTGTTTCGATCGGAGTATCAGATTTTGTCTATGTGGCTTTCCGGATAATTTTAGAATATGTTAAAAAGTTCGACCGGATATAAATACCCAACTTTTCCCCTGTCGGGAAATTTCCAAGTGTTGGATATTTCCGTAGTTTAAAGATGTTCTAAGTAGTGCAAGTAACTCGATGGACCCTCTAGAAGACAACAAACCTTAACTCGATTATGTGACCGTCTTGAACTGCCCTTTGAACCTTCGGGTTTGGGGCAGTACGGCGTGCCACATGTGAGGCGTTGGCTTGACCCTTCTACGGCTGGACCGTTGGTACTGAGGCACGAACTGAATGTTTTTAGACTTGTTTCATGTGTTGATCTGTATCGGGAAAACTTGGGTGTTCGAATGTTCAATCGGAAAGTTTAACATTTTCTAATTATCTGGAATGGGATACAATAATTGGAATTCACAAGAAGTTATGAGATAACTGAATGAATGTTATAAACATAGCAGTTTAGTCTCACTTGATCGGTTGCTACGGAATTTTGATGTGATCAAAAGTCCGTCGCAATCACGTAGTGTACGCGGATACTCGCCGGGTAAACTTAATAGACAGCCTCACTCCATAGCCCCGACCAAGTGACTGTAGGAGAACCCCGTCGCCGAAAGCATCCGTTAGGGTGCTCCCGGTAGCGGTGTTCCGCCTTAGTGCACTTCGTCGACGGCGTTGGGGGTGCGGCCGTCTACTGAAGTTTGCGACGAGCATTCGATCAGGATGTCGGGAATCTTGTTGAATTGCCCGACTTGATATTGAAAAGAGTTTTCGATTTTGAGACTAAAATGCGGGGTTTATAATTGTTAGGCATGCGATGTCTAAGGAATTCATTTGGTCAGGCATGCGATGTCTGAGGTGGTTGCGGATTCCAACTGTTGTAGTTTTACACTTTCTTTTCTGTGACCGTAAGTGTAATATGTGATATCGCCGGTTTCGTTGCTATATGTCAACGACAATTGGGATGCGCATATTTACTTACGTTGATGACATGTGATGTTATGTGTTGCTGGATATGTTATATTGGATCGTCGTGTTTGAATAGCCGGGGGTTTTTATGTGAGATGAGTGTTTTTCATTTTCATTCATGTAAAAAATCTTGTATGTAATATTCTTTTATTGGGGCGCTTCCAGGTTGCGGAAGTTGTCACCCTTTGTATATTATTTACTTTTCCGCACTAGGATGGACCCAAGGAGGAGGGCACAAGTAACCGGGTTCTGGAGTCCAGTGGGAGACCAACTCGAGGAGTCGAGTCCGGGTCTCCTAACTCTAGAATTGGTATGGTTGCTTGCCGCTCTCGTAGGGGTCTAGGGGTGTGGGCTTGGCTATTCATCACGACCGTGGAATCCGTGTTTTATACTGGCTCGTATTGAAAACACGGACGTCCTAGTATATCCAATGTTTCATATGTTTCTTCTGCTGCGATATCTGTGATGTGATCATGTGATGTTCTGTGATAGATACAGTATATAGTATATATGATATATTATATAGATGTTACTTATGTTTTACACCCGCGCTAGCCCTGCCCCGCTCTGCCGTTAGTTACCTAACCTAACGGTGCATGAGGGGACATCGAGGCGAATGCGGATGGCATAAGTGTACGTCGTATTTATCTGTGATGTTTAGGTATATAAATGATGGGACTTCATTAATGTGATTAATGAAATAAAAAAGAAACCTAAGATGTTGTAGAATCGAATTTCAAAAATAAAACAGGTAGCTACAGTTCTTGCTTTGCACAGAGGTATATATGATATATCCTGCACCTTATTCGATAAAGAAAGGACCGAGATCCCTTCACCGGGAGTGACTCCTTTAGCAATAACTGGCAGATGCTACACACTCGGTTTGTCTTTTGATTGCTTTTAAGTGTTTTTGCTTTGCACAGTGATATATATGATATATCCCGCACCTCATTCGACGAGGAAAGGACCGACGATCCCTTCACCGGGAGTGACTCCTTTAGCAAAACTAGAAAAGCCTTAAAAACCACTCCATTTTCAAAATCATTTGATTCTACAACGATATCAAGTTCATTACGCAATAGGTTTTCAGAAAAACCTGTCGTAGCCCTCCGTCATTTCAGATAAATGGTAGTTAGTATTCGTGCTACGTTTGTTGGCCTGCGTCAAGGCGTAGTGTGCGGTAGCTAACTAGTATTTATCTGCTTATGCATATGATGCAGATTGGATTAGGGTAGTCGTGCGACTTTGTTGGCCTGCGTCAAGGGTCGTGCGGGTGGGTTTAATTCAATCAGGAAATGACGGGTTGAACTTGACTAGCGCACTATGGTTTGTTGGCCTGCATCAAGGTCATAGGACGCTAGGGGCAAAATTATCGGGAATTTCAAGTGTTGAAATTTGCAATGAGATTGCATACCTTCTATGAGATAGTTGGATCCCGATACCCTCTGTGAGTAAGAGTTACTCCTGGGAGAGTTTTATACATTACAATTAGCCGATCAAGTAGGTGTCTAGAAAGGTGTCAACGGGGTTACGCCTCTGGAAAAACAAGGTTTACAGTAATTAGGTTCGTGCGAAAGCACGGGGGACCTCCCTCAAAGTACCGACACTGGCCTGGCTGAAAGATTGGCGAACTTGTAGTGTGTAATTAATCCCAGCTAGTCTTTCCTTTTAGGGTTTGAAGGAAGATTTGATAAAAAGCAGTGGGAGCCATCCTGATTAGATAAAATAAAAACCAATCTATTCTTAAAAGAGCGCACGCTGAGTGTTTTCTTCTCTCTCTCTCCTGGTAGCGACCATGTCACGCCTTAATCAAGATAATAATACGGATTATTGACCGAACCCGCTTGTTATACTGAGCTGGGGAACGTTGGTCCCGCTCCAACTTATAATTGTTATAAGACAGAGCAGGAAATTGGGGATTACCAGAATTCCCGTACCGCCCAAACGAGGAGAGTGCATGATGATGCATCATCTTGGGGTGTGTTCATTACAGAGAATTGTTTCTCAGTATCCTTTACGTCCTGGGTATGTGATACCAGATCAGGATCCCAGATATGTAATCTGTTACATAGGGCTAAAGATAGGTAGAAAAACCGAGAACGGGTGATAAGTTTCATGAGACAGAAAACGGGGCAAGAGTTGCAGCCAAGTCTGTTGGTCACTGTCACCCTGTATTACAATACATTGATTCTGAACGAATGTTATTAGATACCGAACCTGATATACAAAATCATATCAGTCTCTTTATTAGTAAAGAAATAATAAAATTTTGCATTGTTGGATAATGTTTTGAACATTTCCTATATCAAAAGTTGATCGGTTCAGGCACGTTATCTAAAAGCATTAATGTTCTAAATCAAACCACAGTTCTTAGTATACGGAACACACACAAGAAGAAGAGTTCAGAAATGAACGAATCCTTCTTGAAGTATTGTAGAGTAGGTCATATCAATGCGACCCGACTAGCTGAAGTTACATGTAGATGCATATTTAATCAGTTTGAATTTACATCTTATGAAACTTGCGAGTCATGTCACAGAGATAAGATGACCATAGCTCTGTTTACTGGAAACAGAGAAAGAGTTAGTGAACTCTTGGGATGATACATGTTGATGTATGTACGTCCCCTGTCTACACTTGCCAAGACCGGTTCTTTATACTTCATTACATTCTCTGATAATCTCTCAAGATTCAGATATATGTTCCTGTTGAAACACAAGTCAGAACCTTTTGAGATATTCACAGAATATAAGTTAGAAGTAGAGAACCAATACGGGTATAAGTATTATGTCCTTTGATGAGATCAAGGAGGAGAATACTTGAGCACGAAAATCCTGGATTATTCTAAAGGAGAATGAGATTCTCTCTCAGCATTACTCCTCTGTATACACCATAGCACGATGGTATATCGGGGCGGAGCAATAACACCCTATATGATAAGGTGTGCTCTATGATGAGTACTACTGAGTTACCTATTTCCTTTTTCGGAGTTATGCACTTGAGAAGCTGCATACCTATTGAATAGGGTTCGAATCAAATCAGTTGCCTACCATTTCATATGTGATATGGAAAGGGAAGAGCCCATGTCTTAAGCTAGTTAAGATTTGGGTTGTCCGGCCTATGTTTAAAAGCAAAATCCAGACAAGCTCGAGGCAAGGTCTGTTATGTACAACTGGAAAGGTTCCATCTATGCAAAATACAGAAGATGATTTGATAGAACCAAAGGATTCAATAGTTACCAACGAACCTCAGCCTCTCCACCGATCTAGTAGGGTTCCTCACCCATCTGAGAGATACTTCGGTTTCTCTATGACAGTGGGAGCGAGGATTGCATCATGAGATGATGACCCAACTAGCTTCGAGCAAGCCATCGAGAGTAAGACTCTGTAAAAATGGCTGGATGTTTAGCGATCTGAGATGGAATCCTTATACACCAACAAAGTATGGACTTTGGTTGCTATATCTGAAGGGTTAAATCCCCATCAGGAGCAAGTATATCTTGAGAAGATTACTTGGTGTAGATGGAAAAGTTGAGACTTTCAAAGCTAGACTTGTTAAAGGCTTTCGTCATCAACCAGGCGTGGATAATGATGAAACCTTTTCAAGTATCTATGCTTAAGTCCATCCAGATCCTACTTACCACGGCTACATACCATGACTACGATATCTGGTGGTTGGGTGTCATGACTGCTTTTCTAAATGATATTTTGGAAGAAAGCATCTATAAGTACACAGCCAGAGGGCTTCGTAGACAGTGGGAGCAGCGGAAACGTGTGCAAGATGCTTTATTTGATAAAGCAGGCATCGCGGAGTTGGAACATCTGTTTTGATGAATTAGTCAAAGAAGTTGACATCATCAAAATGGTAGATGAACCTTGTATAAACAAAAAGGTAGTAGGGAGTATGGTGACGATCCTCATAGAGTACGTGGATGACATACTCTTGATAAGAAAAGAGTTTCTTATGCTACGCTCGGTCAATCTCCGCTTATCACTAGGATTCTCCATATAGGATCAAAGTGATACCTATTAAATCCTGGATTTTGGATCTATGAGATAGATTTAATTAGATGTTAGGATTCTCACTAGTTGTAGTGAGATGATATCAATTGATCCTGGGGAGAATCGCTGGAAGTGATCCAGAGTGATAAGAACGACTGAATGTCAGTCACAGGCATTGTCTTTGCCCTCAAAAGGGACGGTATGTTGGAAGAGTTCCAAGATAGATACCGTGACATACTAGACGATAAAGGCAGGATACATCGCTACTTAAGATGCTACCAAAGAGGCTGTTTGGGTGTATATTGGTTCATGAGATGAACTATGTTCCTCACATTGTGTGACAATGGAGTTGTGGCTTATGCCAAGGAACGCAGGTCCCGTCAGTGATCCAGACATATTCTAAGGCAGTGTCACCTGATCATGGAGATGGATGATCTCCAGGGTGATCGAGGTTTGGAGAGTAGATTCAGAGGACAACACAGCGGATCCACTCACAAAGGCCTGTTCCCAGAGAGAGACTTTTAAGAGATGGTTGAGTATGAGATACTACAACCACTGCTACAGATGGCCCTAGTGCAAGTGGGAGATTGTTAGTTATATGTATGCCCTAGAGGCCATTACTGTACATTGGATGTATATTGTAGTGGATGCTGGGACATATATAGGGAAGACTTTCTTGCTCGACATGATAGTATGCTATCTGGTTACTCTTTACCTTAACGTGTATACTGATTGTCTCTCTGTTACATGTTGGTAAAGCCCTTAGGATGTGTACTTGACTACCTGGACTATGATGCGGATCATACTAGTAGGGACATGGTAGTCCATAAGTACATCCTTCAAAGTCCCTGGTCGTGGGTGTATCGAGACGGGGCATCGATATACCAGAGTAGACTAGCGTATACCTTCTCGACCCATACAGATGGGCGATGGATGATCCCATATCCATTGGTGTTTGACATCAGAGATGATATACGGGTGCTCAGTAGAGACTGGGTACACTAGACGGACTCGCCGAGAACTCCCAGATGGTATTATACCTTACGTCAGATGGCAGTTCTCTGGTGACACTGGTACAGAGTAGTCTGTTGACCCGAGATCGTCATAGAGTCTCGTGTGGTTCCCACTGTGCTTTGATTTCCATCTTACCACGTCCAAGAGGGCGTGCAAAACGGTGGTTTTTGGGTACAGTCCCGAGTCACATGGAGGCAATGAGCGATAGGAGGGGATTCGTCTCTCCCGGTATAAGGGGTTGATGTTGCGCTGTGTTCGATTGGCTATAACCGGAAATCCCTGGCCAGGGTTGCTGAGATATACTGGTAAGTGTTACCAGTAGTTTCTCGAATTGTTATAGACCTCATATCGACACGACTTATCGAGCTATTGGGGTCTGACGTTTACCACCCCTAGGCGAGATATGCGACATATCAGACGATCAGACCGGATTGTACGGTAGTGTTACTGGTTGGATTCACTGGAGTGTGAGCGGGCTTGCTCGTCGATCTTCTGATCGCTCAATACCCGGGTGGCCGTTACGTTTGGCAGACCGCTTGCGGCTTGTGGGTGTTTGATATGATCATCACCTGCTGCCGGCGTATTGACGAGTCTTTAGAGTCCTACACAGAGGTTTCCTGGCTCAAGCAAAACGAAATAGGAGCGCATATGAGATATGTGCGGGAGCGAGAATAATGCGTGTATGTGATACCGTATTCTATTCTCGCGATGAATGTGTCGAATGGTTGTATACGATATAACCTAGTTATCGAATCGAGGATTGATTCGATAAGCCGATACATTGGATACTAGTCGGTTATATGCGATATGACCGGATCGTTAAATCAAGTGTTGATTTAATGATTTAATGTATAATTATATATTTGATATATTACTTTGCATTAACTAGTATTGGTTCACTTTATATGGATTTTCTCACTTGGATTGTGCACATTGTATATGTGATATACATTTGTACATTTGATTGTATCATGTTTGATGATACATGATTGTTTAAGTGTATGTTAAGATTAAACCATGGTTATGTGATGGTTAGGGTTATGATTTTATTTGCTTACTCATTTATTTATTTATTTATTTCATTTTGGCAAAAGAAAAGAAATGGTGGCTTGCTTTGTTTTACATTGAAACTTCATGAAGGTTTGAAAAAGTCCACCATTTTTGTTTCATGCCTAACCTAACCATTGACCTAACCCTAGTTTATTCTCTACACTTGACCATGGTTGATTATGATAAGCATTCTTTTATTTTCTATTTTCTAAATGACTTATCATAACAATATTCTTCTTCTTCTTCATTTCTTCATGTGAAGAAAGCTTGCCTCCATCAATGGCAAGTGATGATAAAGAGTGAGAAATCCAATTCTAAAGTTTACCCACTTCCTATTTCTTCATCCTCTACCTCTTGCCAAGTAGTAGAGTGTGTTTTCTTCACAAGTTTCTTGACTTGGTGAAGTTGGAGCTTGATCTAGCGATGCCTCGACGTAGATCATCTTTGGCATCGTCGTCGATGACCTAGCCCGCTTCTTCTCCGATGAAGCCGACGCTAGAGCCCGGGATTGCTTTTGGACAGCGGAGAGGACTTCATCACGGAGCCGTGGAGGTGGAGCACCGGATCTACAAAGGTTGTATTTCCGTATTCTTGTAGTTAAGTGTTAACTAGTTTGTTTTTCGCCTAGACATCTAGCCAACGATCCGTAGTTTAGGGTTTCTCGGCACCGTAAAATTTGAAATTGGCATGGTTGATGCCTTGTGAGACTTCATTAGGATGCCTAGGAACCCTACATCACCAACTTATGGAAAAATATCAGACTTGGAAAGATTTCCCCTTAAATCTAACCGAAACAAAGAGATATCTTTGGATTCAAAATCCAACGGTGAATAAAATTCACCTAATAATCTAATGACCCAGATTAATGATAAACATAAATCAAATCTCTCAATAAACAAATCAAATATTTCAATGAAAGATTCACTAAAACTGATCGATTCTTTTCCTTCTCCTATAAATAGGAGCCAAAGGAGAGAGTTGGAAAAAGAGAGAGAGAGAGACATATACAGAGAGAAAGAGAGATAGAGCCTTGAGATTTTGGCAGAAATTGATCCTCTGCAAAAGAAAACCCTAGGTAAGAAAGGAGAGGCTTAGAAAGAGAATTTAATTCTCAAAAGAGTTTAACTCTTATATAAAGAAAAGAACTTAGTTCTTTCTCTGGTGGAGGATCTGCAAAGTGCACATCTCCCCATGAATTGAGAATTTAATTCTCATTGGGTTGAGATCCTGCCATGCAGATCCAAAATATAAAGGAGGAATTGAGTTTTGAGAATTTAATTCTCACAGAATTATAGGAATTTAATTCCTTTGAGATGAAATTAGGATTTAACCCTATGTTATAGGAATTTAATTCCTTCAAAATGGACATAACCAGGGTTTAACCCTAATTGAGAACTTAGTTCTCTCAAAATCACAGGAATTTAATTCCCTTAAAAAAAAGAAATTAGGGCTTAACCCTATCTAAGAATATAATTCTTCAAAAGAAAGTCGGAATTTAATTCCTCTAAAGTTATTGCTGGGGTTTAACCCTATGAAGAATTTAATTCTTAAAAGATGAACAGAAACAAGGTCACGTGCTGCCACGTGACCCCTGAAAAGATCCACAGAGATGGGCGTTGAGGCAACGCCTCACGTGCCCCCACGTGACACCTTGGCAGAAGCTCTAACAGACAAACACTTAAATGCCCATCACGTGACAGCACGTGATGCTCCAAAGTATTCAATACTCTCGGCCGAACAAATAAAGAAAAGCAGGGCACTCTCACGTGCTACCACGTGACCCCTCTTGCCTTAATGTTTAACAATAAATTAAAACCTCTGTATCCAGTGTTTAACACTGATTTGCTTTAGTGTATAACGCTAACTGAAAAACTCTATTTGCAGTGTTTAACACTGAATTTCTTGGTGTTTAACATTAAATTAAATTTCTGTTATCAGTATTTAACACTGATTAACATTAATTTGGAATCTCTGTATCCAGTGTTTAACACTGATTTGCTTTAGTATTTAAACACTAATTTGAAATCTCTCTGGCCAGTGTTTAACACTGATTTGCTTTAGTGTTTAACACTAATTTGAAAGCCTCGTCGCTAGTATGTAACACTGATCATATTTTGGTGTTTAACATCAGTTTGTCAATCTCCATCCCAGTGTTCAACACTGTTGGTCTTTAGTGTTCAACACTAGCTTTAGCCCAATTGGCTAAGTTTCTAGAGGCAAAGCCTCTTCTTCAATAAGCCAACAGAAGGTCAATATCCTAAACATGATTGAACTTAGCCCAAACTGGCCATAAGTCCTCAATTCAAATTTAATTGGGCTAATGAGCTCATAACATAATTAATTGGTCTTGGTCCCAAACTGGGCCAAAGACTGTTTAATCTACCTTGGTTCAAGGGTACATCTCTTAACTCCTTTGATACTTGGCGTTGTAATTCCTCAACGTCTTCAAAGAGGTGACGGGTCCCTACGACCGCACATTGATACGGACTGTGGGGTCCTTAAACTCATGGACTATGAGGTCCTTAACCTTGACCATGAGGTCTTAAAACTAACGCCGGACTGTGGGGTCCTTAAACCCATGGACTATGATGTCCTTAACCTTGACCGGAATGTCTTAAATCTAACAACGGACTATGACGTCCTTAACCTTGACCGGAATGTCTTAAAACTAACGTCGGACTGTGGGGTCCTTAAACCCATGGACTATGATGTCCTTAACCTTGACTGGAATGTCTTAAAACTAACAACGGACTATGACGTCCTTAACCTTGACCGGAATGTCTTAAAACTAATGTCGGACCGTGGAGTCCTTAAATCCATGGACTATGAGGTCCTTAACCTTGACCGTAATGTCTTAAAACTAACATTGGACCGCAATGTCCTTAAACTACCTAATGACCGCAATGTCACTAAACTAAACAACATGGCTCCCTTAATTGCTCTCTTGTTGGATCTAAACGATCCCGTTAAGTTGATCTTAGTCTAAAAACTAGACTGACGTATCCTTAACAAACGTTTAAGTCGATCTTAGTCTCAAACGAGACTAACGTATCCTTAAACCCAAACTCCCAAACCCAAATCTAAGATAATACGGATTTGGACTAGTCCACGCCCTACGAGCGACGACATAACTCAGTCTCCGTATACAATCCATGGGCAACCAAACACAAAATAAACACACACGACATGAAGTGAAGTTTCTGGAGAAGGAGAAAGTGGTTACCGCGATGCGGTAACACAATTAACTGCAGGGGCTTGTGCCTGCAGGGAAGAGCGTCCCCACAATCAAAAACCCCTCAAGCGAGGGGGAATCTGACGAAGTCTGCTATATCAAACGCATCCGTTTAAACCTTCGATATATGGTGCCATAAATCAACTTGGTATCTTCGGAGAGATGGACGGATAGCACCAATTAGCATCTGCCCCGAATTTCAGGCAAGACGTCCGTCGCGCCGTGATTCGGAGGGGAACAGTTACCTTTCTCACTTGTCTAGCCTAATCACCACAAATTCAGGTTTTGATAAACGACTGAATGCCCACAACCTTCCTCTGTCCTAATGAGCGTGACAGTCCTTAATTGGCTGAGTCTAGATATTTTTTAATTAACTCGATGGGTGATGCATATGCTTTTTGTGATTTCTGGGGTCTTAGGAAGGGTAATGAAATCCCCACCCAATCTTGATTGGTGTTATAGCCCCTTAAATTCCGTTTTAAATATGCAAAGCAATTAACACACAAAATCTAAAACACTTGCCAAAAAAATTTTCTTTATATTTGCGGCGCAAAGAATCCTGCAGGAAAATTTTTCAGTGGAGATCAGAGGGTAGGAGAGGGGATAAAAATACTTACAGAGAATTTTGTAGTGTTGACGTTAGCAAATGGCCGCGGTTCCGCGGTCAATTAGTCAAATCTGCAGCGGTTCCGCGGTGGATAAGTCGGTTCAGGCCTCCAAAAATTTTCTTTGTGCTGTTATGGTTCTCCTCTGTCTGTTCAGATCTTCTGTTTATTGATTTGTTCACTGGGTTTTTTCCCGATCTGAATCAGTCCTTCTTTCGTTCCTGCACAATTCACACAAAAACCGATCAAAAAGAACAAGATGGTTTTATTTTAGTTTTTATATTTTCAATTTTTATAATTTTTTCAATTTCAATTAAACCGAAATTACAAAAAGAAAATAACTACCGTTTCCCCGGCAACGACGCCATTTTATTGATATGGTTTTGTGTGCGTTTTAAAATTTATGAAAATACCGCAATCAAGACGGTGTCGCTTGGTAGCTAGCCGGTTGAGTACGGGTCGGTCCACAGGGAAAAGGTGTTCTTTCTTTAAGTTCTAACGAGTTAAGTCCTATTTTTGGTAGGTTTTGTTTTAAATCTAAGAATGAGATTAAATTGATTTAAAGTCTTGCTAGGGTTAGGATTATGTTAGTTTAGAAAAAGGATTCTACTCACTGCTTTCTTTGCCCTAGTTAAGATTATAGATGTTAGGGTAATAGTCAACAAAGGGGATTAACACGACTAGGAAGAAACGTAGTTTCTTCCTTTTGGTTCTTGTCCATCCTTTCTTAACACTTAGCCCTAACCCTTATTTAAATCAACCACAACCGGTCTAACTAGGGAATCACCGCTATCTTATAGGATAGGGTGCCGTAGTGAGCGGTGTGTGTTTAATGTAAATAGAGTCTGTATTAATTAAAATTATAGGGGCAAGGAAAGGAGTGAGAGAGATTTCCTTCTTTCAAACCTTCCCTATCCTAACCCTAACAAGTGAGGAATTACTCACTCATTAGGAAGTTAACGATAAAATTCATTTTTATAATTTTTATATTAGAAAACTAAATTTCAGATAAAGAAAGACAGATAAAAAAATTGCAGGAATTAAATTCTGATAAAAAAATGCACGATAAAAAAAACAAACCTTACTTTATTGATGACATCTTCAACGAATGTAAGGAAATAAAATTTTAATCTAGAAAATAAAAAGAGGCATGCCCATTTAGGCTTTCGGCCTTCCTATTTATAAATAGGAGAAACCCTAGGTTTTACATCTGATCCATATCTGAATTTACAGAACTACCCTAAGAAAGACGGGTCAAAGCACCGACACGTGCACCGACACGTGCACCGACACGTGCGTTACACAGGCGCGGTTCCGCGGCAGAAAGCCATGTTTGGCCGCGGTTCCGCGGCCGTATCGTGGGCTCTTGGACTCGGTTCTTTAGGGATGCTTCATGTTGCTTTTTCCTTCTGTTTTCTTCACTTGATTCCTCACAATCTTTTCTACTTTCTTCCAGATTTCCAATATTGCCGAATTATGTGGACTTTTACCGTAAGCTTCAAGCTGAAGTCTTGAATCTTGTGCTGCCCTTATGCTTTGTGCATTGAACTGTTTACTGATCTTCATTTGTTCCTTGAACTGTTAGGCGGCATCATACGGATTCATCTATTATAGGTCATAGTCTCACTTTTGTAACGTTTTTTCATGAATTTCACTGTATTGTTCTGAGAACCTGTAACCTGATACTATTTAGCAGACATGGATCAAAAGCACCTATTTATTTGTAATATGATTAAGAATGGGCGATATAATGATGTAAAATTCTGATATGAACAGTGCTCCAGTAGTTTCTCAGGGTATTTTGGGCTCTACCCCGGCACGACCTATTGCGCTATTAGGGGTCTGATAGTTACCACCTCCCTAGGCCCGATATGCGAGTATCTTAGATGAACAGACTGGATTGTACGGAGATTGTCACAGATAGGCTCAGTAGGATTTCGGATGAGTTTGCTCATCGGCCTTCTTATCGACAGATACCTGGGTAGCCGTTATGTGCAGCTAGTACCGCTGATGGACTTATGGTTAAACCCACTGCTAGTGTATTGTCGAGTCATTAGTGTCCCACACACAGAGGGTTTCCTTGCTTCGGGCGAAATGATGTAGAGGCCGTATGGTTTTATGGCAGGGTTCCGATCACATACGTGTACTGGCTACACGGATGTTGTTCGGATGGATTATACTAGTATGCTTTGGTTCAAGCCGGATCCTAGTATTAGATTATTGGATTGTTATCATCTCATTGTATTCGTATTTTTCGGAATACGAATATGGGTATGTATATACGGTGAGGGCATTCTTGTAATTTCACAAGAGATGCTTCTAGAAGGGGATACCTCATTTCTTTGATTAATCTATTTTGAAAAATAGATTAATGAGGTGTAAATGGAGATATTTATGGCATGGAGTTAAGCATGGATCATGACATTGTTTATTTGATTTGGACTCACTATTCAAGCATGGTTGTTATTTCTTATTGTGAAATATTGCATGCTTGAGGTGAGAACAAGATTGAGCCATCCTTCACTTAGCCAAACACTTGCTCATTTGCATTTTCTTTTTCTCTCTCCATATTTTCCTCTCCTTCTTCCTCAAGACCCAAACCCTTACATGAGTTGTGAATCATAGGGTCTCTTGAGATAAAACACTCCATTAGACACTCTACCGGATATGTATGCCATAGAGGCCATTATTGTATATGTATACATGTGGATGCTGGGGATATGTATGTACTGTAACTATGCGGCAGTGCCCCGGCCGTCTAACAGACGCCAATATGCGGAACAAAAACTTTTACAACTGGTGCTATCATGTACTATAACCCGGATCTGCCATTAAAGCTAAACTAACAAATTGTAAAGAGGGTAGAATTGTTATACCCAACGATCTCAGTCCTTCGGTCTTTAACCATCATCCCACGCTTTATTGCGGCAGCTTCGATCTCCTGAAACTCCAGTCTCGTCGTCCAGGTGGCACCACGTCGACGGATCTTTAAACGGGCTCCCGCCTCTGAACCGAGGCAACTCGGTCGTCAAGTTTGCTAAAAGAGACGACTAAGATGTTGTAGAGAATGAGTAGAACACTTTTTCTCGTTACGTCCAAAGTTATGGACGAACGATTAATGAAGTTGCCAATTGGATTTGGGTAAATGGAAATTGGGCTATAAAATTTCCATACACTAAACTATCATAAACTTTTCTTAAGAAAAATAACCATGAACCTCCACAAATGTGGCCGGCCATATAAGTAGAAAGGGGGAGGTGAGTGTAGGGGAGGGGAGGGTCACCATAACCATAATGAAGAGGATGAGTCATGTAACACCTAGTATGAACACATATAATGCAAAGGATGAATCATTAAGCAAGTCATTATAACATTAAATGAACACTTAATGCATCAATGACTCACTAGCTTAGTCACCATCCTAGTCACCATCTAGAAGTTTCTAGAACCTTCCACACTCATCAAGAAAAGATAAATCCGTCTTTAACCGAATGTTAAAGACGGGTGATAGAAAACTGGAAACTGTCAACTTCCAAAAGTGATCCTGAAACGAATTTCAGGATAACCCCGTAACAGTATAAACATACCCGCATTTATATTACGACCGAGTATAAATGCAACTGAGACAAAGATATTATATCTACACAGTATAATACTGGGATCCGGCTTAAACCAAAGCCTACCAGTATTATATGCCCGAAAAATAACACGTGCGAAAACGCACGTGCTTTTTCCGAACCCTGCCATAATACCATACGACATCTACAACGTTTCGCCCGAATGGGAAAGTGTCTGTGGGGGACTCTAATGACTCATCAATACACTGGCACTGGGTATAACCGCTAGCACGTCAGAGGTATAAGCTGTACGTAACGGTTTTCCTATGTATTGATTGGAAGGGAAGCTGACGAGCGAACTCATCTAAACCCTACTGAGCCTGACAGTGAAAATATCCGTATAGTCCGGAACATTCGTCTATGAGTATCACATATACGGCCTAGGGGGCCGGTAAATGTCAGACCCCAAATAGCAGTATAACTCATGTCAGAGAGCAGCCCAGAACACCCTGAGATACTGCTGGTATACCTACCAGTATATCTCGATTACCCTGGCCAGGGATTTCGTGTAATGGCTCTCATAATCACAGCGCGATCTCACTCCCAATACCGGGAGAGACGAATCCCCGACGATCTGCTTACTGCCTCCATGTGGCTCGGGACTGTACCCAAAATATACCTGTTTGCACGACTCCTTTGACCCATGGTAGGGTATAAATCAAAGCACAGTGGGAACTCACACGAGACAAATGACGATCTCAGGTCGATGAACCAACATGTACACATGTCACCAGAGAACTGCTATCTGATGATATGTATAATACCAACTAGTAAGTTCCCGGCGAGTCCTGTCCGGTGTACTCATAACCCAATGAGCATCTGTATACATCTTAGGTGATCCTACCAACACCAATGGCCTGTTAGACCGGCCACCGCCCCTCGTCGGGGTCTCGAATGTATACACTAGTCTACTCTGGAGTATCGATACCCTGTTTCGAAACTCCCACGACTAGGGACAATTTAAGGATGTGCTTATAGACCTCCAGCTCCCACATATATGATCGCCATCATACTGCTGGTAGTTAAGAAAGAATCCTATGGGCTTTATCAACATATATATGATGATAAAGACAAACCAGATAGCATACTATCATCTCGAGTAAGACTGTCTTATCGGTATAGGTCCTCCCTCAATCATTGCTATCACATACCTGCGATCTAATAATTGACTTAGAGGGCACTATATCCAACAATCTCCCACTTGCACTTAAGGCTAATTATTGCGATGTCGCATACTCACAGCTCGTGTGATACCGAACATCCAACTCCTCTACTAATCAGTTTCACAAAACTCGTTTGCAAAACTATTGTGTTCGAGAAATAGCCTCAGTGAGTGGATCCGCTTCGGTGTTTCTTTTTGTATCTCTCTATATCTCAACTTCGCGGAGAAAACCATCTCCCGAATTGAGTAATACCTGTCTTAGAATATGTTTGGATATCTGATGGGATCTAGTTCATAAATGAACTACAAATCCAAACTACTTAGACTGTATTAATAACTGAACCTAATCAGTATCCAGCACCATGCCTCCCACAGTATCCTCTTGGACCACCTGTCCATAATATTGTCCATCGTCAGAGGGAAAACTATAACTCTGACAATCACTCTGTCATCCATGTCACCTTTGAAGCTTGGAATGATAACCGTCTCCCAAAGGAGGCCGCTGTCATCAAATCCACAGAACATTCACTTATGTTCTTAAACTGCTTCCTTATGTTTCTCCAGGATTGGATTAATACAAACTTATCGCATCTAGTGCAAAAACAACATCTGGTGTGGTACTTGACATCTCACGATTGACTCAATTGCCTAAGCAAGTGATCTGCCAATCATGCACGTCCCTCTCCCCTTTAGTCTGTAAGACACCTTTAGAGAGGGTGATTCCATCACCTGCATGTACACCACTATGCCAGGAGTCATTTATTCTAAAATACTATTAGAATACTGTCAAAGTACTCACATTGGAAAACTACCCAAATCTAGATCTAAAACCATAGATCTTGTATCCAGAATGTCAGATATTACATCCATGTCCTTTGTGGAGAAACAACTATGTGACGACCACAGTACAACCGATCGTAGTATAGGAATTTTACTTCCTACTCTGTGTATGTCATCCAAATACCAGGACATCACATCCTACTACCTTCTTAACAGATCCATCCCCTATTCTGATGAAGTCAAACCCATGACTGTCACATCAAAAATAGATAATCTATCTCCACTATTTCTGCTCAAGTCTATAAATAGACACTAGCTACTTGCCCACTATGCTTCCGCTGCTCCTACTGACTACAACAACTCTCTGGCGGAATAATATATACGTGTACTTCTAAAACTAGTTTAGAACGACGCTATACATATCTTCCTGCCGGGTCTCATAGTATGGAACAACAGTAGTGTCAAGTTTGGATAAACAAGAACCTCCCTGCCACCTTCCTTGAGGCTACCGGAGTACCTCTCGGGTGTCTGAGGTTACCCATCATATCTGCGAAGTGGCTATTGGAATGTCAAACCTGATTGAATATATAGGTCCTATTAAATTTCCCGTAATCGTTTGCGGTTTTGGAATCACTTCCAGTTCTACCATACTCCCACTACTGTTTTCTGAAAAAATCCATTTCATTAAAACTGTGGCGAGTCTAGAACAATATCACTATTGATCTTCCAGATGGTAGAAAATTAACCCTCGTCAAAGCTAGGGTCAACCCACAAACCGCCATTACATAAACGTACCTTGAGTTATCCAGTGTCTGGTTTTAAGCATAAGCTGGACAACTCCCCGTACCTTAATATCGTTAAGATATTAACCATTCTATATCCAATATAGAAACTTTGGCACTTATTTAATTGGAACCAGATTCAAATCTTACAGCTGTCTTCAGTGCATATCAACTTAATGGAGAGAGGCTAATCAGCATTACTCAACTTAGGAATCCATCCAATTATGAGTAACCTGAAAGAGAAACAAGTTTCTCAAAAACCATTACTATCAACTGAATACCATTCACAAGAATCTACATTTTCGATTTCTTTGAAGAATCCCGATACCTGCGACACATGGTTCTCTACTTTATTCCAATACCCACAACTTCTCAATACTTAGACATTGTATTTCTATGAAACACTTGTCTAAAAACTTACAGAAGTCACAAGTAAATAGAATATAGTATGAGGACCAAACTCTTTGTCCTGATGGACACTGGACAACATGCAATACTTTGTATAAGTCCGCTGAGTTGAATAACTCAAAACCTGTGCGTCGTAGGTTGAAAACTGTACCCAGGCGATTTCCTCAAAAATCACCAATTACAACGAATTCCGATATAATGAGGATGATCACCTAATTCCCAATAACTTACTCCCACTCAACATCTGTAAAACCATACAGATGTGAGAATCATACCTGGTAAATACATACCCTGGAGTAAGTATCCAATCGGGAAATCAATTTTCTATTAACAATGCACAGTGAATATGAAACACAAATACATTTCATAGGGGTATCTTGGTATTCCTAGTAATGCCTCTTCCATAATCCAAATCATGACTTTAACCGTATATTTCTATGCTATCTTTCCAATTCCCTTTATTTGTCTTTAGTCGTTACCTTCTGTACACCATCATTAGGCTAAATGGTTTTCTTCCTTCCCTACCGTTCGGCACCAGCCTATGGTTTGGAAGAGGAATATCCAGTAAGCATAATAGGTGTACCCTCCTAATCCTAGGAGTACTCGCAACTTGAGAGAAGGTGATGATAAAAGACAACTGAATAAACCTTATTCCTTTTTCTCCTGAACCAGAATCCATCCTCGGAAAAATATCCTTCGAGTTCGTATATAACCATACGATGGATTTATCCAATGGAATTGGATGTTCGTAGTGATACGGGTTGTTCTGGAGAAATTAAAGGTGAAGTAGGAGTGGCGATGAAATACATGGTTTGGTCGTGAATGTTAGCAGTCGCAATTTACTTTGCCTTCTTTCTAATTCCTTTATCTTGTCTTTACATATTACCTTCTGCACACCCTACTTAGACTAATTGGTTTTCTTCATTCCCTACCTTTCGGCTCTTGCCTATGGTTTGGAAGAAGACTATCTAATAAGCGTAATAGGTGTACTCTCCTAAACCAAGGAGCCCTCGCAACCTGAGAGAAGGCGATAATAAAAGACAACTGAATAAACCAATTATATTTCTCCTGAACCTGGATCCATCCTCGAAGAAGTCCCTTCAAGTTCGTATATAACCATACGATGGATCTATCTAATGGAAGTGGATGTCCGTAGTAATACGGGGTGTTTGAGAAATACAAAAGGTAAAAGAAGGAGCGGCAATGACTTATGCAACTAAAGACAATCCAAAAGCCAGTATTTTAAGAAGCTTCGGTCAACTTGGTCACTGAGTTATAATCTAGGGTCGGTCAAAAAGTCGCTGCCAAAGAGAGAGAGAAAAGAAACACTCTGCGTGCACTCTAACCTAGATCAGAATGGTTATCGCTTTATCTAATTAGGAAACCTCCCACTGTTATCTCAAATTCTCCTCCAAACCTGAAAGAAGAATTAGTCGGGATCACCCGAAGAGTAAACTAACTCATCAGTGGGAATCGGGATCCAACTCTCATCGCATGATAACGTGACGGTATCCACTCACGTTAGCATACTCCAGAAGGTATGCTCAAGTTTTGCAAGTTTCCTGTATGTTTGAAACTTCCGATATAATTTTTTTCCCATGCTCTTATGACCTTGACGTAGGCCAACAAATCATAAGTCACATGTCAAGTTCTGCCCGTCATTGTCCTGATTAATTTAGGTCATCGTACATGCCCTTGATGTAGGACAACAAGGCTGTACGTCTGTCCTAAACTAATGCATCTATCTATGCAACAAATGAATACCTAGCAGCTACCAAACACTACGCCTTGACGTAGGCCAACAAACATAGCTTGAATACTACTGACCATCCATAAGAAATGACGGAGGTTTACGGCTGGTTTTTGGCGAAAAACCTTTAACGTAATGAACTTGATCTCGTTGAAGGAACCTGATAGATAAATATAGTGGCGAAAACCTTTTGCTAAAGAAGTCACTCCCGGTGAAGGGATCTTGGCTCTTTCCTCGTGGAATGAGGTGTAGGATATTCTAACTGAATACCGCTATGCAAAGCAACTTGTGATCGACTATATTTAAGTTATTACCCTGACGTAAACTTCTGCCCAAGGGGTCACTCCCGGTGAAGGGATCTTGGCCCTTGCCTCGTCGAATGAGGTGCAGGATATTCTAACTGAATACCGCTATGCAAAATAAAAGGAAACGTCTTTGTAATTTGTTCCAACAACATCAAATATAGGTTTGTTTTATCCTTGCAATGATAAGAATCAATGCAGTCCCATCAATCAATCACACCAGAAAAGAACGAAAATAAAATGTATGTATATGCCATTTGCATTCGTCACTGGGTCCCGTCATCACCCGTTAGGTTACTTAACTAACGACAGAGCGGGGGCTGGACTAGCGCGGGTGTAAAACATATACAACATCTAATAGTATATAGACAAATATAAAATAATCACTCCAGGCGTGATAATATGCAACATTACAGTAAAGTAATAAGCATCACAGAACAATACAGATAATCTGGGATCCCCGGGTTTCACAGAGCTGCTACTGAAACCCGACGTTCCCCTGGTCGCATGGATAGCCTGTGCAATGAAACCTAAACCCCTACGGGTGCGGCAAGTTACCCGCCAAAACCTGAAGCGAGGTGGCCCCCACAACATAGTGAATGGAACACCCGACACTTCACGGAATCCGGTAAATTGAGCACCCCTCCTTGGGTCAACCTGTACCCCCTACGAGTGCGGCGAATAGTCTGCCAATTCTAGAGTGGGGTCCTTTTGCATCTCAAAGCCATGAGATACGGACATGTTGCCCTCCAGAACCCGGCTATCCGTGCACTCCTTCGAGGGATAAACCTAGTACAGAAATGAAAATATATACAACGGGTACATCGACCACATCCCGGTCGTGCCCCAAAAGAATAATATACAAACAGGCAGTGACGGCAGTCCACAAGTCGGACGCTCGCCCCGCAATATCAAATGTACAAATAAATCCAAACTGCACTATCAATGCACCCTGCTATCCATCATGAAAAATCCGCAACATCACAGCACAACACAGAACATCAACGCGAATGTCACGTTCGCAAACCCGTCTAAAAGAACTATAGCAATCAGACACGGTTTACCGATCAAATGACATTCCCGGTCGGAGATATAAAGTAAGTACTGTAAACTAGCACGTTTAAATTTCGATCGAGAAAATTTCCCGAAGTGGGCCCCACGTACATTTGTTGTACAGTAACCAAAACTGGGCCTAAAAGAACAGTACCAGAAACCACAATTCCCTGTATAGAATCCTCTGTACAATTTTGGATCACTGTTCCCATTAAACCGCCGCGGATGCGCGGTCAAACCCTAGGTTTGACCGCGGATCCACGGTGGTTATATGGGATCACGTGACCAAATTTGTACAGATTGCTTAAAAAAGCCTGCTTGTTTTTCTGTGATATGCAAAATGAATTTTAGAACATTTTAAAAATCAACAGAAACTTTGAACTTGAAAATTATGATTTCGGAAATTCCGTTCGATCGATCTTTTAAACGCGTTAGCACAATTTAGTATAACTTAAAGGTGAGGCTCTGATACCACTGTAAGTATGCAGCAGCGCCCCGGCCGTCTAACAGACGCCAATATACGGAACAAAAACTTTTACAACTGGCGCTATCGCGTACTATAACCTGGATCTGCCATTAAAGCTAAACTAACAAATTGTAAAGAGGGTAGAATTGTTATACCGAACGATCCGAGTCCTTCAATCTTTAACCATCATCCCACGCTTTGTTGCGGCGGTTTCGATCTTCTGAAACTCCAGTCTCGTCGTCCAGGTGGCACCACATCGACGGATCTTTAAACGGGCTCCCGCCTCTGAACCGAGGCAACTCGGTCGTCAAGTTTGCTAAAAGAGACGACCAAGATGTTGTAGAGAATGAGTAGAACATTTTGTCTCGTTACGTCCAAAACTATGGACGAACGGTTAATGAAGTTGCCAGTTGGAATCGAGTAAATGGAAATTGGGCTATGAAATTTCCATACACTAAACTATCATAATCTTTTCTCAAGCAAAATAACCATGAACCTCCACAAATATGGTCGGCCATATAAGTAGAAGGGGGGAAGTTAGTGTAGGAGAGGGGAGGGTCACCATAACCATAATGAAGAGGATGAGTCATGTAACACCTAGTATGAACACATATAATGCAAAGGATGAATCATTAAGCAGGTCATCGTAACATTAAATGAACACTTAATGCATCAATGACTCACTAGCTTAGTCATCATCCTCGTCACCATCTAGAAGTTTCTAGAACCTTCCACACTCATCAAGAAAAAATAAATCCGTCTTTAACCGAATGTTAAAGACGGGTGATAGAAAACTGGAAACTGGCAACTTCCAAAAGTGATCCTGAAACGGATTTCAGGATAACCCCGTAACAGTATAAACATACCCGCATTTATATTACGACAGAGTATAAATGCAACTGAGACAAAGATATTATATCTATACAGTATAATACTGGGATCCGGCTTAAATCAAAGCCTACCAGCATTATCTGCCCGAAAAATAACACGTGCGAAAACGCATGTGCTTTTTTTGAACCGTGCCATAATACCATACGGCATCTACAACGTTTCGCCCGAACTTGGGAAAGTGTCTGTAGGGGACTCTAATGACTCATCAATACACTGGCACTGGGTATAACCGCTAGCACGTCAGAGGTACAAGCTGTACGTAATGGTTTGCCTATGTATTGATTGGAAGGAAAGCTGACGAGCGAACTCATCTATAAACCCAACTGAGCCTGACTGTGACAATATCCGTACAGTCCGGAACATTCGTCTATGAGTATCGCATATACGGCCTAGGGGGTCGGTAAACGTCAGACCCTAAATAGCAGTATAAGTCGTGTCAGAGAGCAGCCCAGAACACCCTGAGATACTACTGGTATACCTACCAGTATATCTCGATTACCCTGTCCAGGGATTTCGTTTAATGGCTCTCCTAATCACAGCGCGATCTCACCCCCAATACCGGGAGAGACGAATCCTCGATGATCTGCTCACTGCCTCCATATGGCTCGGGATTGTACCCAAAATATACCTGTTTGCATGACTCCTTTGACCCGTGGTGGGTATAAATCAAAGCACAGTGGGAAATCACACGAGACAAATGACGATCTCAGGTCGATGAACTAACTTGTACACATGTCACCAGGGAACTGCTATCTGACGATATGTATAATACCAACTAGCAAGTTCCCGGCGAGTCCTGTCCGGTGTACTCATAACCCAATGAGCATCTGTATACATCTTAGGTGATCCTACTAACACCAATGGCTTGTGAGACCGGCCACCGCCCCTCGTCGGGGTTTCGAATGTATACACTAGTGTACTCTGGAGTATCGATACCCTGTCTCAAAACTCCCACGACTAGGGACACTTTAAGGATGTGCTTATAGACCCCAGCTCCCACATATATGATCGCCATCATACTGCTGGTAGTCAAGCAAGAATCCTATGGGCTTTATCAACATATATATGATGATAAAGACAAACCAGATAGCATACTATCATCTCGAGTAAGACTGTCTTATCGGTATAGGTCCTCTCTCAATCATTGCAATCACGTACCTGCGATCCAATAATTGACTTAGAGGGCACTATATCCAACATGTACAGGACGATCTTGCTCAGTTATATAGTATATTATTTCAGTTGTCTTTATCAGGATATGTGTATTTGTTTTTATTGATGCTTTATCCAGCTTGCACATATTAATAAAGACTTGATATAGTAGTATACTATTATGGTTTGACTTTATCTTAACATGGCATATGTTATACACGTTATTACATATTGCGGTTACATATTGATAAAGCCCATAAGATCTTGCATGAATACCTGCGTTGTGATGGCGATCATACTTGTGCGAGATGGGTAGTCTTTAAGCACATCCTTAAATGTCCCAAGTCACACGATTATTGAGATTGGGCATCGACACTCCAGAGTAGACTGGCGTGTACATTTCTGGACCTCGACGAGGGGCGGTGGTTGGTCCAAAAATCATTGGTGTGATCACCTAAGGGTGCTCACTGGGGGTGAGTACACTGGACAGACTCGCTGAGAACCTCTAGATGGTATTATACCTATCGTCAGATAGCGGTTCTCTTATGACATGTGTACAGATTAGTCTTTGGACCTGAGATCGTTATTTGTCTCATGTGAGTTGCTATGTAGCTTTGATCACTACCCTACCATGGCTCTACTAAGTCATGCAAACAGGTTTTGGTTGGGTACAGTCCCGAGCCACATGGAGGCAGTGAGTGATTGTCAGAGATTCGTCTCTCCAGGTATTGGAAGTTGATATCGCACTATGTTCGATTTATCAGGACCATAAGACCTTGGCAAAGGCAGTTGAGATTTACTGATAGGTTGATCAGTATTTATCCGGATTGGTTCTGAGCCGCATCAGCACGAATTATCGGGTTATTAAGGTCTGACGCTTACCACCCCCTAAATCCGGTATGCGATACTCTTAGATGAAGAGACCGGACTGTACGAATATTTTCACGGATAGGCTCAGTAGGGATCCGGATGAGTTTTCTCGTCGGCTTTCCTTTTTGACAGGTACCCGGGTAACCGTTACGTATAGCTAGTGTTAGTTATATGTATGCCCTAGAGGCCATTACTTTACATTGGATGTATATTATAGTGGATGATCCCATATCCATTGGTGTTTGACATCAGAGATGGCATGCGGGTGCTCAGTGGAGACTGGGTACACTGAACGGACTCGCCGAGAACTCCTAGATGGTATTATACCTCACGTCAGATGGCAGTTCTCTGGTGACACTGGTACAGCTTAGTCTATTGACCCGAGATCATCATAGAGTCGTGTGTGTCTCCCACTGTGCTTTGATTTCCACCCTACCACGGCTCTACTAAGTCGTGAAAATAGGTGGTTTTTGGGTACAATCCCGATTCACATGGAGGCAATGAGCGATAGGAGGGGATTCGTCTCTCCCGGTATTGGGGGTTGATGTTGCGCTATGCTCGACTGGCCATAACTGGAAATCCCTGGCCAGGGTTGCTGTAATATACTGGTAAGAGTTATCAGTAGTTTCACGCTTGTTATGGACCTTACGTCGGCATGACTTATCAAGCTACTGGGGTCTGACGTTTACCACCCCTAGGCGGGATATACGACATATCAGATGAACAGACCGGACTGTACGGTAAGTGTTACTGGTTGGATTCACAGGAGTGTGAGCGGGCTTGCTCGTTGATCTTCTGATCGCTCAATACCCGGATGGCCGTTACGTTTAGCAGACCGCTTGCTGCTTGTGGGTGTTTGATATGATCATCACCTGCTGCCGGCGTATTGACGAGTTTTTAGAGTCCTACACAGAGGTTTCCTGGCTCAAGCGAAACGAAATAGGAGTGCATATGAGATATGTGCGGGACCGAGAATAATACCAGTATGTGATACTGAATTCTATTCTCGCGATTTGTATCATCGGACGGTTATATAAGATATAGCCGGGTTACCGAATAAAATGTTGATTCGATATATTGATACACTTGATATTAGTCGGTTATATGCAGTATGACTGGATCATTAAATCAAGTGTTGATTTAATTATTCAATGTATAATTATATATTTGATATATTACTTTACATTAACTAGTATTTGTTCACTTAAGATTGATTTTCTCACTTGAAGTGCACAAGTTGTATATGTGATATATTTTTGTGCACTAGTTTGTATCATGATTGATGATACATGCAAACTTGGGTGTATGTTTGGATAACACCATGTTTAGGTTAATGGTTAGGGTTTTAATTAATTTATTTTATTTATTTATTTATTTTGGCAAAACTAAAATGGTGGCTTGCTTTGTTTTATTCTTGAAGCTTCATGAAACTTTGAAAGTCAACCATTTTTTTTCCTTAACCTAACCATTACACCTAAACCCTAGTTTATTCTCTACATGTGTTAACCTCACCTATGGTTGCATTATGATAAGATTCACTTGATTTATTATTTTCAAGAATTCTTTTTCCTTCTTCTTCATCTTCTTCTTCAAGTGAAGAAAACTTTTCTAGAAAATTCCAAGTGATGAAATCAAGTGAGAAATCCAAATCCAACGTGAACCCACTTCCTATTTCTTCATCTTCTACCACTTGCCATGTTGTAAAAGGGTGTTTTCTTCACAAGGTTCATGACCAAGTGAAGATGGAGCTTGAGTTTGAGTCGTCTCGACGTAGATCATCTTCGGCATCGAAGTCAACGACCTAGCCCGATCATTTTTCCGATGAAACCGACACTAGAGTCCGGGATTCCGATGATCGCAGCGGAAGGACGTCAACACGGAGCTAGAGAAGTGGAGGACCGGATCTACAAAGGTTGTAGTCTCTTTCATTTAGCAATAAAGTTGTTTATTTGCTTCTTTTGCCTTACCTCTAGTATCGATCTAGCATTAGGGTTTCTCGGCACATGTAAAATTTGATTTTGGCATGGTTGATCAGTTGTGGAACCTCTTGGGTGTGCCTAGGAACCCTACAGCTAGTGCCGCTGACGTGCTTATGGTTATGGATTTATCCAGTAATGCTCTGCCGGCGTACTGTCGAGTCTTTAGAGTCCCATGCAGAAGGTTTATCTGCTTCGGGCGAAACGATGTAGAGGCCGTATGGTTTTACGGCAGGGTTCGATCACATACGTGTACTTGTGCGTGTATGATGTTCGGGTGGATAATACTAGCGGTCTTTGGTTTAAGCCGGATCCCACATGACCCCAACTCGACCAAAGCGCCGCGGAACCGCGGCCCCACGCCTGCTTACGCGGCGGTTCCGCGGCCATACTGGTGAGTTAGGCCACATGGTTTGCACAGTAATTTGCTTATGGAGTTTCTGTGTTTTCTGGGAAGTTTTAAATTTTACTCATGAGTTGAGTTTTCTGGGTTGTATTGGCGACTCGGTGTTTCGATCGGGAAGTCTAATTTCGTCTATGTGTTTTTCCGGGTAATTTTAGAATATGTTAAAAAGTTCGACCGGATATAAATACCCAATTTTTCCCCTGCCGAGAAATTTCCAATTATTGGATTTTTTCGTAGTTTAATAACGTTCTAAGTAGTGAAAGTAACGCGATGGACCCTCTAGAAGACAACAAACCTTAACTCAATTATGTGACCGTCTTAAACTACCCTTTGAACCTTAGGGTTTGGGGCAGTACGGCGTGCCACATGTGAGGCGTTGGCTTAACCCTTCTACGGCTGGACCGTTGGAACTGAGGCATGAAGTGAATGTTTTTAAACTTATTTCAAGCGTTGAGCTGTTTCGGGAAAACTTGGGTGTTTGATTGTTCGATCGGAAAGTTTAACATTTTCTATTTTATCTGGAATGTGATACAATATTTGGAATCCACATGTAGTTATGAGATAACTGATTTGAATGTTATAAACATAGCAGTTTAGTCTCACTTGATCGGTTGCCACGGAATTTTGATGTGATCAAAAGTAGCCGATCAAGTAGGTGTCTAGAAAGGTGTCAACGGGGTTACGCCCGTGGGAAAACGAGGTTTATTGTAATTAGGTCCATGCGAAAGCACGGGGAACCTCCCTCAAAGTACCGGCACTGGCCTGGCTGAAAGATTGGTGAACTTGTAGAGTGTAATTAATCCTGGCTAGTCTTTCCTTTTAAGATTTGAAGGAAGATTTGATAAAAACAGTGGGAGTCATCCTGATTAGATAAAATAAATAACCAATCTAATCATGCAAGAGCGCACGCAGAGTGTTTTCTTCTCTCTCTCTCCAGGTAGCGACCATATCACGCCTTAATCAGGATAATAATATAGATGAATTGACCGAACCCGCTTGTTATACTGAGCTGGGGAACGTTGGTCCCACTCCAACTTATAATTGTTATAAGACCGAGCAGGAATTAGGGGAATACCAAGATTCCCATGCTGCCCAAATGAAGAAAGTGCATATGATGCATCTTCTTCGGGTATGTTCGTTACACAGAACTGTTTCTCAGTATCCTCTGCGTCCTGGGTATCTGATACCGGATCAGGATCCCAGATATGTAATCTGTTACATAGGGCTATAGAAAGGCAGAGAACTGAGAACGGGTGATAAGTTTCATGAGACAGAAAACGGTGCAAGTGTTGCAGCCAAGTCTGTTGGTCACTGTCACCCTGTATTACCAATACATTGATTCTGAACAAATGCTATTAGATACCGAACCTGACATACAAAATCATATCAATCTCTTTATTTATTAAATAATGATATAATTTTGTATTGTTGAACATTGTTTTGAACATTTCAAAAGTTGATCGGTTCAGGCACGTTATCTAAAAGCATTGACGTTCTAAATCAAACTACAGTTCCTAGTATACAGAACACACACAAAAGGAAGAGTTCAGAAATGAACGAATTCTTCTTGAGGTATTGTAGACTAGGTCACATCAATGCGACCCGACTGGCTGAAGTTACATTTTAGATACATATTTAAATCAGTTTGAATTTACATCTTGTGAAACTTACCAGTCATGTCACAAAGATAAGATGACCATAGCTCTGTTTATTGAAAACAGAGAAAGAGTTGGTAAACTCTTGGGAATGATACATGATGATGTATATAAGGTCTCCTGTCTACACATGCCAGGACCGGTTCTTTGTACTTCATTACATTCTCTGATAATCTCTCAAGATTCAGACATATGTTCCTGTTGAAACACAAGTCCGAACCTTTTGAGATATTCACAGAATATAAGTTACAAATAGATAACCAAAAATAGGGTATAAGTATTTTGTCCTATGATAAGATCAGGGAGGAGAATACTTGTGCATAGAATTCCTGGATTATTCTAAAGGAGAATAAGATTCTCTCTTTCCGTATTACTCCTCTGAATATACCACAGCACATGGGTGTATCAGGGTGGAGCGATCGCACCATATTAGATATAGTGTGCTCTATGATGAGTACTACTGAGTTACCTATTTCCTTTTGGGGTTGTGCACTTGAGAAGTTACATACCTATTGGATTGGATTCGAATCAAATCAGTGCCTACCACTCCATATGAGATATGGTATGGGAAGAGCCTATCTCTTAAGTAAGTTAAGATTTGGGATTGTCCGGCCTATGTCAAAAGCAAAATCCGGACAAGATCGAGGCAAGGTCAGTTCTGTAGAATTGGAAATGTTCTAGCTATACAAAACTGCAGCTGATGATTTGACAGAACCAAAGGATTCAATAGTCCCCGACGGATCTCAGCCTCTCCGCCGATCTAGCAGGGTTCCTCATCCCCCTGAGAGACACTTCGGTTTCTCGATGACAGTGGAAGCGAGGATTGCATCATGAGATGATGACCTAACTAGTTTCGAGCTGGCCATCGAGAGTAGGGACTCTGTAAGAATGGCTGGATGCTTAGTGATCTGAGATGGAATCCACGTACACCAACAAAGTATGGACTTTAGTTGCTATATCTGAAGGGTTAAATCCCCATCAGGAGAAAGTATATCTTAAGAAGATTACTTGGTGTAGATGGAAAAGTTGAGACTTTCAAAGCTAGACTTGTTAAAGGTTTTCATCATCGACCAGGCGTGGATAATGATGAAACCTTTTCCAGGGACTATGCTTAAGTCCATCCAGATCCTACTTGCCATTGCTACATACCATGACTACGATATCTGGTGGTTGGGTGCCATGACTACTTTTCTAAATAATGATTTAGAAGAGAATGTCTATAAGAACACAGCCAGAGGTCTTCATAAACAGTGGGAGCAGCGGAAATGTGTGCAAGTTGCTTTACATGATAAAGCAGGCATCGCGGAGTTGGAACATCTGTTTTGATGTGGTAGTCAAAGTGTTTGACTTCATCAAAATGGTAGATGAACCTTGTATATACAAAACGGTAGTAGAGAGTAAGGTGATCATCCTCGTATTGTACGTGGACAACATACTCTTGATAGGAAAAGAGTTTCCTATACTACACACGGTCAATCTCCTCTTATCACAAGGATTCTCCAAATAGGATAATGGTGATACCTCCTAAATCCGGGGATTTGGATCATAAGATAGATCTAAATGGATGTTAGGGTTCTCACTAGGTTTAGTGAGTAGGTATCAATCGATCCTGGGGAGAATCACTGGAAAGGTTCCAGGGTGATAATGACGACTGAATATCAGTCACAGGCATTGTCTTTACCCTCAGTAGAGGGACGGTATGTTGGAAGAGTTCCAAGCTAGATAACATGGCAAACTAGACGATAAAGGCTGGTAACATCGCTATTAAAGATACTACCAAAGAGGCAGTTTGGGTGTATATTGGTTCATGAGATGAACTGGGTTCCTACCATTGTGTGACAATGGAAGTGTGGCTTTAGCCCGGGAACCCTGGCCCCATCAGTGACCCAGACATATTCTGAGGCAGCACCACCTGATCGTGGAGATAGTTGATCTCCAGGGTGATCGAGGTTAGGAGAGTAGACTCAGAGGACAACACGGCGGATCCACTCACAAAGGCTTTTTCCCAGAGAGAGACTTATATGGGATGGTTGAGTATTAGATACTACAACCACTGCTACAGAAGGCCCTAGTGAAAGTGGGAGATTGTTAGTTATATGTATGTCCTAGAGGCCATTACTGTACATTGGATGTATATTGTAGTGGATGCTGGGACATATATAAGTAGGACTTTCTTGCTCGACATAATAGTAAGCTATCTGGTTACTCTTTATCTTAACATGTATACTTTCTGTTTCTCTGTTACATGTTGATAAAGCCCTTAGGATATGTACTCGACTTCCAGGACGATGATGTAGATCATACTAGTGGGGCCTAGGTAGTCCATGAGTACATCCTTCAATGTTCCTAGTCATGGGAATATCGAGACGGGGCATCGATATTCCAGAGTAGACTAGCGTATATCTTCTCGACCCATATGATGGGCGATGGATGATCCCATATCCGTTGGTGTTTGACATTAGAGATGGTATGCAGGTGCTCAGTGGAGACTGGGTACACTGAACGGACTCGCCGAGAACTCCCAGATGTTATTATACCTCACGTCAGATGGCAGTTCTCTGGTGACACTGGTACAGGTTAGTCTATTGACCCGAGATCGTCATAGAGTCTTGTGTGTCTCCCACTGTGCTTTGATTTCCACCCTACCACGGCTCTACTGAGTCGTGCAAACAGGTGGTTTTTGGGTACAGTCCCGATTCACATGGAGGCAATGAGCGATAGGATAGGATTCGTCTCTCTCGGTATTGGGGGTTGATATTGCGCTATGATCGACTGGCCATAATTGGAAATCCCTGGCCAGGGTTGCTGTGATATACTGGTAAGAGTTATCAGTAGTTTCACGCTTGTTATGGACCTTACGTCGGCATGACTTATCAAGCTACTGGGGTCTGACGTTTACCACTCCTAGGCGAGATATGCGACATATCAGACGAACAGACCGGACTATACGGTAAGTGTTACTGGTTGGATTCACAGGAGTGTGAGCGGGCTTGCTCGTTGATCTTCTGATCGCTCAATTCCCGGGTGGCCGTTACGTTTAGCAGACCGCTTGCGGCTTGTGGGTGTTTGATATGATCATCACCTACTGCCGGCGTATTGACGAGTTTTTAGAGTCCTACACAGAGGTTTCCTGGCTCAAGAGAAACGAAATAGGAGCGCATATGAGATATGTGCGGGACCGAGAATAATACCAGTATGTGATACTGAATTCTATTCTCTCGATTTGTATCATCGGACGGTTATATAAGATATAGCCGGGTTACCGAATCAAATGTTGATTCGATATATTGATACACTTGATATTAGTCGGTTATATGCAGTATGACCGGATCATAAAATCAAGTGTTGATTTAATGATTTAATATATAATTATATATTTGATATATTACTTTACATTAACTAGTATTTGTTCACTTAAGATTGATTTTCTCACTTGAAGTGCACAAGTTGTATATGCGATATATTTTTATGCACTAGTTTGTATCATGATTGATGATACATGCAAACTTGGGTGTGTGTTTGGATAACACCATGTTTAGGTTAATGGTTAGGGTTTTAATTATTTTATTTTATTTATTTATTTATTTTGGCAAAAATAAAATGGTGGCTTGCTTTGTTTTATTCTTGAAGCTTCATGAAGCTTTGAAAGTCTTAACCATTTTGTTTTTTCCTTAACCTAACCATTACACCTAAACCCTAGTTTATTCTCTACATGTGTTAACCTCACCCATAGTTGCATTATGATAAGATTCACTTGATTTATTATTTTCAAGAATTCTTTTTCCTTCTTCTTCATCTTCTTCTTCAAATGAAGAAAACTTTTCTAGAAAATTCCAAGTGATGAAATCAAGTGAGAAATCCAAATCCAAAGTGAACCCAGTTCCTATTTCTTCATCCTCTACCACTTGCCATGTTGTATAGGATGTTTTCTTCACAAGGTTCATGACCAAGTGAAGATGGAGCTTGAGTTTGAGTCGCCTCGACGTAGATCATCTTCGGCATCGAAGTCAACGACCTAGCCCGATCATTTCTCCGATGAAACCGATGCTAGAGTCCGGGATTTCGATGATCGCAGTGGAGGGATGTCAACACGGAGCTAGAGAAGTGGAGGACCGGATCTACAAAGATTGTAGTCTCTTTCATTTAGCAATAAAGTTATTTACTTGCTTCTTTCGCCTTACCTCTAGTATCGATCTAGCATTAGGGTTTCTCGGCACATGTAAAATTTGATTCTGGCATGGTTGATCAGTTGTGGAACCTCTTGGGTGTGCCTAGAAACCCTATAGCTAGTACCGCTGACGTGCTTATGGTTATGGATTTATCCAGTAATTCACTGCCGGCGTACTGTCGAGTCTTTAGAGTCCCACGCAGAAGGTTTATCTGCTTCGGGCGAAACGATGTAGATGCCGTATGGTTTTACGGCAGGGTTCGATCACATACGTATACTTGTGAATGTATGATGTTCGGGTGGATAATACTAGCGGGCTTTGGTTTAAACCGGATCCTAATATTACATTGTTGAATTATTTTCGTCTCTTTTGTATTCGTATTTTTCGGAATACGGATACAGGTATGTATATACAGATGAGGGGTATTCTTATAATTTTTGACAAGAATGATTCTAGAAGAAGACACCTCGTTTTTTATTTAATCTTTTTGATTAAATGTTAAATTAGGTGGAGGTATGAGGTGTTGATTTTTGTTAAGTGAAGCATGTCTACTTGTTGACTCACTTAGTGAGTCATGAGTTACTATTGAGGCAATGTGGTATCTAGATATTTTGTAGAAAATATCTAGATATTTGGTGGTAGAGATAATTTTTTATTATTATCCTGGCTTGCTTGCTTTATTAGTCACAAGACTTAGCCATTCTTCACTCAATTCTTGGGTTGCTCTCTACAACACTCTCATCTCCTCCAAGCTTCTCTTCTTTTACCTCAAACCCTAATAGTCTCATGTGTTAAGAAACCTAGGGTTCTTGAGAAAAACAATCCATCATCACTCTCTACATCACCCAGGTTACTTAGTTAGCAAACTAAGTAACCTAGTTACTTTAGTTTAAAGGTAGGAGCCCAAAGTAAACACTCTCGGGTGGATCATCTTTGACGTGAGGAAGCCGTAGATCAAGCTCGATCATGGAGGCCACTAGGAGCATGCTAAAAGAAAAGAGTGAAGACCCGAAGGACTCGAGTCTCATGGTATAAACTTCTTTCACAGTAAACAGTTTCTTTAGTTGCTAGTTAGGTTTATGGTAGATCCAGTTTAGAGTTATTCTAGAGCCAAGTTTACATCATTAAAAAAATTTTGTTCCGCAATCGGCCTCAGTTGATGGCCAGGGCATTAGCATAACCTTTCATCTATATCTTCTAAGCTACCTAGCTTAGCAAATTAGGTACCTTAGTTACCTCGGTTTAGAGGTTGGAGCTTGAAGTACATACTCTCGGGTGGATCTTCTTCGACCCGAGGAGGCCGACGTTTCAAGCGCGATCCGATCTTCGAGGAGCTCAAAAAGAGGAGGAGAAGAAGAAGACCTGAAGGACTTGTAAACAAGGAGGTATAAAACTCTTACCGAGTAGTTAAACCTCCAAGTAGTATAACTAGTTAAGGTTTCCGTAAAAATCCTGGAGTTTAAGTCGGTGTTGCATAGTATGAAAAATTGTTTTTGTAAATTCCGCCTCCCCACAAGTGTGTGGTGTGTGCGACATTAACTTACAGTGGTATCAGAGCCTACTCAGATCTTAACTAGTTTGTTAGATGACGTTTAAAGTTACAAAACCGAAATAACTCCAAAACGGTCGAAACCATATCCAAGCTTCTGTCGATTTTTTAAGAGGCTATCAAAATTATTTAAACAATTGCAGAGTGCTCTTCTTGTTTTAACTAGAACACCATAGAAAAATGAGCCCCAAAGTCAAAAGTTTGGCCGGCCAAATGCTCCTTTTTCCCGGCATCGCCGGCCGTACATGGGATTTGGATCTTGGGTTTTTGGTGGTGTTCTGGAATCTTGGATTTAGGGTTTCAGGTGTTGTTTGTTTATACCCAGATTTCATATTATGCTATCTTTGTGTTGGGGCAATAAGGAGTATTTCGAAGTCGCGGTTTTAACATTGTTTATTAGTTTCAGTTTGTATATGTGTTGCTAAACGTCCGCTAATTACTAAACGTCGATTGGTGGGGGTTTCACATATCAGTATCTTGATGATAGTTTGTGTATATGAAGTATTAGATCGTCATGGATGAATAGTCAAGGGATGTGAGAAGTGCGTATTTTCTTTCATTCATGTAAATTTGCAATTGATGTAATATTCTTTTGCGGCATACATCCGTATTGAGGTTGTAGCCACCGTTGTATTATTTCATTTACTTTTTCTTGCACCTAGGATAGACCCAAGGTGGGGTGTACAAACTATCGGGTTTTTGAAGTGCCGAGTGGCCTACGCATTTTATTGAGGGAGGTTGCTTCACTTCGGGAATTTGGTGGGTAGTTTGCCGCACTCGTAGGGGTCTAGGGTGGGGTTTGGTTATTTGTCATGACTGTGGAATCCGACTTTCGTTATAGGCTAAAACGAAATACGGAAATCCTAGTATATCCAATATATTCATCTGTGTTGATGTAATCTGAAATGACTATTATTGCATGAGACGAATGTATATATATATATTGTATATAATAAATGTTGCTTATGTTTTGCACCTGTGCTAGTCTAGTCCCCGCTCTATCGTTAATTAAGTAACCAAATGGTGCTTGACAGGGCCCCGTGGCAAATACCGCTAGCATAAGCGTACGTTGTATTTTCGTTTCTTTCTGCAATGATAGGGTTAATTGATGGGACCACATTAATACTGATTAATGCAAGGAAAACAAACTAAAGTTTAAATCATTGGAACAATTTCAAAACTACTCGGTTTTTGTGAAAAGAAAATTTTAAATGCGGAGCCTAAACGACTCCTTTTAAGAAAAGTTATCATGGTTCCTTTGACTATATCAAGGTCATTACGTTCACGGTTTTGCAAAAACCAGCCGTAGCCCTCCATCATTTCAGATTGGAATTTAGTAGTATTCAAGCTATGTATTTTGACCTTCGTCAAGGCATAGTGATTGGTAGCTACTGGGTATTCATCTGAAGCATAGATAGATGCGTTGATTTGGGATAGTAGTACAACTATTTTGGCCTTCGTCAAGGGTTTATACAGATGGGTTCAAATTAACCTGGACAATTACGGGTAGAACTTGACTTGCAACTTATGATATGTTGGCCTTCGTCAAGGTCATAAGTGCTTGGGGAATAAATCCACATCGGGAGTTTAAAAGGAAAATGAAACTTGCTAGTATTGCATACCATTTGGAGTGTGATGATTTTAGTAGGATTCCTTTAAAGTTGTCACATGATGATATTTGGATCCCGATCCTACTGTGAGTATCCGCTACTCCTCGGGAGATTTTTTCCCCACTAAACAATCAATGCTACAAACTACGTAGGTGCCTAGAACGGTGTTAGCGGGGCTACGCCTCCAGGGATAAGTGGTTATGTAATTAAGGAATTTCACGAAAACGTTGGAAAACCTCCCTCGAAATACCGACACTAGCCTGGCCGAAAGGTTAAGCAAGTATTGAAAGGGTGAGATTAATCCTGACTAATTCTTCTTTAATGGGTTGAAGGAGGATTCGAGAAACAGTGGGAGCCATCCTGTTTAGATAAACTAATAACCAATCTAAACTTGCAAGTGCATCATGCTGAGTGTTTTCTTCTCTCTCTCCTAACAACAGCGACCAAAATGACTGGGCTTAAGTTACTTCTAGATAATAATAAATTGACTGGGCCAAACTATAAAGATTGGCTAAGAAATGTCCAGATGGCCATTACCTATGACAAGCTGGGTTACCTCTTTACTACCAAAGCCTCCACCGTCCCAGGTCCAGATTCCACCGTCGCGGATGTTGAAATCCGTAAGACATGGGAAATAGACAGTGCGAGAGCCAAGTGCCTCGTGTTGGCCTCAATGGATAATGAACACCATAGGCGACACGAACAGATGGACTTAGCTTCCATCATCCTCCATACCAAAGATTTATATGAAGAGCAATCTCGTATTGCAAGATATGAGATCTCGAAGAAATTGTTTCAGGAAAGGTTGGCTGTCGGGTCATCTGTAGGGGACTACATCCTTAAGATGATTAGCTATATTGAAGAGCTCACGGACCTTGGGAACGTTGGAGAACGAGTTATTTACTGACTTGATTCTACATTCCCTTCCTTCTACCTATGCCCAGTTTATCTTGAATTTCAATATTCAAGGGAATGAAGTTTCATTTCCAGAACTCCTCAATATGTTAAGGAGCACTGAAGGCACCCTGCAGAAATCCAGGGAGGCACCCGCTCTGCTTATTGGGGAATCTTCCTCTTCTAAATCTAAGACGAAAGCCAAGGGGAAGAAGAAGAAGGCCTCCACCAAGCCAAAAGGAGGTGTTAGTAAGGTAGAGGGAAAGGGCAGGGCAAAAGTTTCGGGGCCGACAATAGGGAAGGAGGAATGTTTCTATTGTCACAGGATAGGCCATTGGAAGAAGGACTACAGGGCTTGGAAAACCAGAAACCAGGATTCGAAACACGTTGTGGTTCGGCTTCAGGTGTGTTTATGATTAAGAACTGTCTGTCAATTAACTTTACTTCCTGGGTACTAGATACCGGATCAGGATCTCCTATCTTTAATTCATTACAGGCTCTGAGAAACCATAGAGTTTTCAAGGCATGTGATATGACTCTCAGGGTTGCTAACGGAATGAGCGTGGATGCTGTATCCGTCGGGGAATATCACCTAGGATTGACAAGTAGGCAGATTTTGATTTTGCGTAACTGTTTGTGTGTACCTAGTTTGATATGTAATATCATCTCTGTATCTTTACTATCTATAAAAGGTTATGATTTTACATTTGTAAGCGATGTCATCCACATTCACCTTAATCATGGTTTGATTGGGTCAGGTACACTAGATAACGGTATATACGGTTTAATATCATCTCTGTATCTTTACTATCTAAAATCAAGCTCAGGTTTTCAACGTACAGAAAACACTTAAAAGAAAGTCTCTAGAATTAAATCAAGCTTTCTTATGGTATTGTAGACTGGGTCACATCAATGAAACACGGTTGACAAAGTTATATAAAGAAAGATATTTGGATCCGTTTGAATATCTGTCTTATGCAACTTGTCAATTATGTTTCAAAGGAAAGATGACAAAGACACTGTTCACTGGACACGGAGTAAGGGCAAGAAAGCTCTTGGGACTCATACACAGCGATGTATGTGGTCCAATGTCTACACATGCAAGAAGTGGTTATTCCTACTTCATTACTTTTACGGATGATTTCTCAAAGTATGGACATGTATTCTTGATGAAACATATATCCAAAGTCTTTGAGAAATTCCAGGAATATAAGAATGAAGTGGGAAAACAAACAGGCAAAAGTATCAAGACACTTAGATCTGATCGAGATGGTGAATACTTAAGTGTCGAGTTCCTGGGTTATTTAAAAGAGAATGGAATTCTCTATCAGCTTACTCCTCCATACACACCTCAACACAACGGTGTATCGGAAAGGCGGAACCGAACCTTATTGGATATGGTACATTCCATGATGAGTAACGCTGAGTTACCGCGATTCTTCTGGGGTTATGTACTAGAATCAGCTGCATATCTTTTGAATAATGTTCCTACTAAGTCTGTGCCTACCACACCATATCAAATGTGGTGTGGGAAGAAAGCCTATCTTAAGAATCTAAAGATATGGGGATGTCCAGCTTTTGTAAAAAAACAGCATGTGGACAAGCTCGAGACACGCTCAGTACTGTGTAAATTTATGGGATACCCAAAGAACTCTAGGGGGTATCTTTTCTATTACGCGGAGGAACAAAAGGTCTTTGTTTCTCAGCATGCCCACATTTTGGAAACTCAATTTCTTGAAAAAGAAATAAGTGGGAGCGCAATAGAAATGGAAGAAATTCCAGAACCACAAGCTATTACTGAAAGTATGGTGGAACCAGAAGTTTTGAAAGAACCGGACATCCTTGTGCCGCTCCACAAGACTAGTAGGCAGTCTCATCCACCCGAGAGATTCTACGGTTTTCTCATAGACGGGGATAGAGAGGATTGCATCATCAATGATGATGAGCCAACTAGTTTCCAGCAAGCCATTCAGAGCAGAAACTCGGTAAAATGGCTGGATGCAATGCGGACCGAAATGGAGTCGATGTACACCAACAAAGTATGTACTTTGGACATTGCTTCAAAAGGGGTAAACTCGTAGGTTGCAAATGGATCTTCAGAAAGAAAATTGGTGTAGATGAACAGGTTGAAATCTATAAGGCTATACTTGTTGCAAAAGGTTTTCGTCAAAGACCTGGTTTGGATCATCATGAAACCTTCTCTCTAGTGGCTATGCTAAAATCCATTCGGATCCTTCTTGTCATTGTTGCCTTCCACGACTATGAAATTTAGCAAATGGACGTAAAGAATGCTTTTCTGAATGGAAATTTGGAAGAGTGTATTTATATGGATCAGCCGGAGGGTTTCATAGAGAGCGGGAGCAGCGGAAGAGTGTGCAAGTTGCTTAAGTCTATTTATGGATTAAAGCAGGCATCGCGGAGTTAGAACATCTGTTTTGATGATACGGTCAAAGAATTCGACTTTATCAAAAATCCAGATGAACCATGGATTTATAGTAAGATTGTAGCGAGAACTGTGGTATTTCTCGTCTTGTACGCGGATGAACTTCTCCTGATAGGAAATGACATTCCTATGCTACAATCAGTCAAAGGATTCTTGTCACAAAGGTTCTCCATGAAAGACCTGGGTAATGCCTCCTACATTCTGGGAATCCAGATCTATCGTGATAGATCAAAAAGGATGTTGGGACTTTCACAGTCAAGGTACATCGACACCATACTAAAAAGATTTAGTATAGAAGATTCAAAGCGCGGTAATCTACCGACTTGTCATGGAATCACCCTCTCCAAAGTGATGTCTACCAAGACTTATTTGGAAAGGGATCGCATGACTATTATACCCTACGCTTCTGCGGTAGGTTCTATAATGTATGCGATATTGTGTACCAGACCAGATGTAACTTACGCACTGAGCGTTGTAAATAGGTATCAGTCAAACCCAGGGGAGAAGCACTGGATAGCAGTTAAGAACATTCTCAAGCACCTGAGAAGGACTAAGGAGATGTTATAGGTGTACGGCAGTAAAGACCTCCAGATCGAGGCCTTCGCCGACTCTAGATTCCAGAGTGACAAGGATGACTCCAAGTCCATGTCGGTTCTGTCTTTACCCTCAATGGAGGGGTGTTCATATCAGATTTTTGCATTTTTATATCGTCCATTCTTAATCACATTGCATATAAGTAGGTACTTTTGATCCATGTCTGCTAAATAGTTGCAGGTTACAGGTTCTCGGCTCTTTACAGTGAAATTCATGAAAAGTCATAACAAATGCGGGACTACGACCAACAACAGATGAATACTGATCTCCGCTAACCATCCGTATGAATTAATTGGAGGTTAGGGCTAAGAAACAAGAACGAACGGACAAGGACCAAAAAGAAGAAACTAAGTATAGAAAGCCTAGCTTATACTTGCAAGTTTCTTCCTAGTCGTGCTAATCCACGTTGTTGCCGATTACCTTAACACCTATAATCAGAAGGGCATCGAAAGAAGTAAGAATTTCCTAAACTCTAACTAACCTAATCCTAACCCTAGCAAGTCTTTTATCATCTTTTATCTCATTCATAGATCTTAAAAAAAACCACCAATTTTTTGGACTTAACTCGTTAAAATATAGAGAAAATGATTCCATCTCCCTGTGGATCGACCCGTACTCAACCGGCTAGCTACCAAACGACACCGTCTTGATTGAGGTAATTAAAAATACGCAAAAACGCGAACAATCAAATGGCGCCGTTGCCGGGGAGACGATAGTTTAATTCTTTGTGTAATTTCGGGTTAATTAAAAATTTAAAAATATAAAAATTGAAAAACAAAATAAGAATAAAAATAAAAATCATCTTGTTATTTTTGAAAATCTTTGTGCAAGTATGCAGGCTTGGAGCAAACTCTGTTTCAGTTCTGGAGCAAATTCAGTGAACAAATCCAGAATTAGGGGATCTAAACAGAAAGAGGAGAACCAACTCAGCACAGGGAAAAAGTCAGAAGATCCAAATCAACTGTTCAACCGTGGAACCGAGGCAGAAGCAAGGGTTTGACCGCGGAACCGCGGTCAACTGGTGACGTCATCACCCAATTTTCTCTGTAAGTAACTCTTTTCTCCTTTCCTTTCCTCTGAACTCCACTGAAATATTTTTCCTACGGGTTTCTTTGCACAAATTCTCTTTCTCCTATCCAATAAATTGTTTTTGTGCAGGATTCTTTGCACTGCCAAATAAAAAAAAATTTGCAAGTATTTTAGATTTTTGGTGTGTTACTGCTTTACATAATTAATACGGAATCAAAGGGGCTATAACACCAATTAAGATTGGGTGGAGATTTCATTACCCTTCCTAAGACCCCAAAAATCACTAAAAGCATATGCATCACCCTTGAGATTAATTAAAAAATATCTAGACTCGGCCAATTAAGGACTATCGTACTTAATAGGACAAAGGAAGGTTGTGGGCATTCATTCATTTATCTAAATTTGACTTTGTGGTGCCTAGATTAGACAAGTGAGAAAGGTAATTTTAAAATGCTCGTCTCACGGTGATTTGTGAGTGGAACCCTCCTTTCTTCATTTGTGCTTACCTGGCCACAATTGGCAGTGAAGAGACGATTTGAGGGTTATCGTACAAATTGTCACTTTGGAACAGTTGGAGTAGTCTAGTGGACTTAGAAGACCCTAGCTCAACGTGTGTTTGTGCATGTTGTGATTGTGCTTGTAAAAAGTTTAGTCTCATATTTCCGTATTCTTTCAAACAAACAATTTCAAAACTCCAAAAACAAACATTTTAAAAAATATATATATATACCACTTCCCTCCCTTCCTACCTTTTCAATCTTCCAAACATGGGTACTCCACCTCGCAAAACTCTTGCCGAACTTTGGTACCCACAACCAGACATAACTTCCTACAGTTCTTGCTTTAGACGAACTTCGAACGATCCCTCCATGCCAAAAATCTCTTTGAAAAATCGAATAGACGCGTCTAGGACAAACAATTGGACTCAGCAATCCACTTCTTATCAATTGTTTCAAACATTCACCCCTTCTCATGTTGATACCCCTTTTGAGAGTCCGGTTGTAACTCCGAAACCTATGTCTACTACTGAACATATTTAATAATCTCGTAGCCGATCTTTCACTCCTTTCAACACTTCCAGTTCATGGGATCAACAATTCCATTCACCTTCTTATCCAAATGTTGATCCTACTCCTGTCCAACTATTTAATTCCTATCCATCCTACCCAACTGTTGCACCTTCCCTAGACATTGCTTCTATACAGCTATTTGGGAGTTTCACATACCCAGATAACTTTGAATTTTTTACTGAAACCCCTTCACAACCTATGTCTAGTCTTGAACAGTCGTTGGAAGACTTTCGGGTAGCGTCGTACCAACAGATGATGGATTTGAATGCGTCCATGGCCGTCCTCATACAACCTAGTGACCCGGTATCTAGTTTCCAACTAGCTTCAAATTTTCTAATGTATGATGAGGCGGTTGGACAAATTGAGAATTTAAGTAGAGAAAGTGAGCTGTATACCCTTCCAAATCAAACCTACTCATCTCAACTTGAATCCCACAACTACGGTTTTGAATGTCTATCAAGTGTTCCAAATGATTCACCAGTTGAAAATAGGATGTTTAATGAGTTGTGCGACTTTGTAGTGTTTGACTTACCCAATTGTGAAGGGAGCCTGTCAAGTGAAACCAATCCCAACACTTTTGACCTTTACACCTCCACTCTAGAACCTGAATTGATTGAAATCCATGCTTTTGATGAGGTGTCTGAGAAATTTGATTTTCACTTGATTGAGAATATTGACGCTGGGGATATTTTGGATGACGAACCCACAGTTTTGGATGAGTTTGTCTCTCCAATTCATCATGTCCTTTCACTTCCATGTGGACATCATCCCGAGTCATTAACTATTTTTCCCGAACTCCATATGTGTCATGATATTGATGATGATAAATGCATGGATGAGCAGATTTTTTAGGAGAATTTTGAGGATAGTAGTGAGGATGAACCAGTTTTACTTGATGAGTCGGATTTTCCAATTCATCCTGTCCCTTTCATTGACTATGTACACCCTCCTAAACCTTTAACTAATACCCTTCCTCGATCACACCCCTCCATCCTTTCCATCGTTCCGACCTTGCAAGACACCGTATCACTTTCATTTCCAATGTCTGGTTTACCAAGTTCGGCTTACCCATGTTTTCTCACGAATCTTGAGGGATTTGACCCAATTTCTCGCCATATTGATAGATTAGTGCAATCCATCTTTTCACATCGATCATTACAGATGGTACTAATTTATTCAAATCATTTCCACCCTTAAGTTCATATTCCATTTTTTCCCTTCCGCCATTCTTCTTCTCATATACCAAGACCGCATTCCACTTCTATCCCAATACGGTCTCGCATACTTTCCATTTCTTTCCTCGCCATATTCTTTCACCAACCGCCGCTTTATAACGATAAAATCTTTGAATGGTTGGTGCTCACTTTTGGCCTGTGTAAGGCCTTGTATAGATTGATACTGTTCTCTTTTCCCTCCTAATCCTGAACTCCACCGCTTAAATAGTGGAAACACTATTTTACTTAAGTTTGGGGGGACCTTTTTTTGGTGTATATATTTCTTTTGGTTTGCTTTTTGTTTTTTTTAAATTTTTTTTTAGGGAGCGCCGACAATTTTGACCCTCTTGGTGTAGCCTGACAGTGAGAGCACTGTCAAGTTTAAGTTTGGGGGTGTGCTCGGTAAGCTTTCTACATTCGCATTCATCTGTATATTTTGCATTTTCATACTTATTAAAACCTATAAAAAAATTAAAAAAAATTTTAAAAAATTGAAAATTTCAATTTTACCCATATTTGACTCAAGTTCAACATGACGGTTGACTAGTTAGGAAAAACTAGATTCTAAACTTAGTAAATTAAAAACCCTAAAAATAACCTTTCTTAAAGTTTAACTGTAGAAAATATACGTCCTTATAGTTTATTTAGAAATAGGCAAATTTTGAGTTCATTTCTTGGACTAAGTCGAAATAAGGGAAGAGTATTGAAAGCTTTATTTGAAGTATAAGTCTGAAAAAATAATTCTGAACCTTAAGTCCAAATTCTGAAAATATATACCCTACTTTACGTACTTACACACATCTTGAAACTTGGGATAGTAGAGGATACCTTGAAATGCTCTTGTCTAAAATCTTTAGTATAAAGGAAAATAAAATAAAAGTATAAGTGGTGAATAAATAGATAAAAAAATGAACACTGGTTTTGTAATTGCTTAAGGCAGCATACATAAAAAATATAGCGAGGGTGCTTTATCACCTAGTGCCTTAGACCAACTGGTTTGGAAGTCACTGCTAAGCCTTAGGTGTTGCAAGATGAGGAATTACACTTAAATGCGCAAGCACATTTTGTAATCGGTCATTTAGTACCTCTAGAAATATTAACGATCGCATGAAGGATGTGTGAGCAATTTCATCTAGAATTCACCAACTAAAAAGTATTTTGGAAGATGGAAAAGAGTATAGCTTGAATTGAATTTCCAAGTGTATGGGTGATAATTACATACGTAGGGGTATATGATTGGAGTTTGGAGGAGAGATAGGAATAAAAGATAAGGCTTATATCTTCAGTAGAGATGATAAAAATTCCTGAGTTAAGATTGCGCTTTAGGAGGAAAACTTAGGAGATGCTGAAAACTTTATAAATTGGCAAAACATATATGATCTTAAGATAAATGAAAAGGGAGTATGAAAAATACGGGTTGATGATTTCTAAGTTGAAGATAATAGAATTTCTTGCTGGAATACTGAATTGAAGAATTAAAGTCAATGGCCAAATTGATCGGATTTTGTGCGTAGTATCCGCTGAAAACCCTCAGGAGACAACACTCCTCCGACTAGGGACACTTAGAGGTTTAACGGCTTGTTGCACGAGCTCAGTGCAATCACGTTCCCTGCGAAAGTGAGGTTAGGACTTTTTGAGAATAAAATTGGCTTCGCTCGGGATGAGCAAAAGATAAGTTTGGGGGTATTTGTTCATATCAGATTTTTGCATTTTTATCTCTCCCATTCTTAATCACATTGCATATAAGTAGGTACTTTTGATCCATGTCTGCTAAATAGTTGCAAGTTGCAGGTTCTCAGCTCTTTACAGTGAAATTCATGAAAAGTCACAAAAAATGTGGGACTATAACCAACAACAGATGAATACTGATCTCCGCTAACCATCTGTATGATACCGCCTACCAGTTCAAGGGACAAATGGAAAATCATTAGGCACTTCAATGCACAAAGCACAAGGGCAGCACAAGTTCCAAGACTTCAACGCGGAGCTCAAGGAAAAAGTCCACATCATGTTGGATATAGTGCCCTCAGAGTCAATTATTGGATCACAGGCACGTGATTGCAATGATTGAGGGAGGACCTATGCCGGTAGGACAGTCTTACTCGAGATGATAGTATGCTATCCGGTTTATCTTTATCATCGTGTACTGCTTTAAGTGACCATACAGGTCACTATTGCACGTTGATAGAGCCCCTAGGATTCTTGGTTGACTACCAGCAGTTTGAGGGCGATCATATACGTGAGAGCTGGGGTCTATAAGCAAATCCTTAAAAGGTCCCTAGTCGTGGGAGTTTCGAGACAGGGCATCGATACTCCAGAGTAAACTAGTGTATACAGTCGAGACCCCGACGAGGGGCGGTGGCCGGTCTCACAAGCCACTGGTGTCAGTTGGTTCACCTAAGATGTATACAAGTGCTCATTAGGTTATGAGTACACCGGACAGGACTCGCCGGGAACCTGCTAGTTGGTATTATACCTGACGCCAGATAGCAGTTCCCTGGTGACATGTGTACAGGTTAGTTCATCGACCTGAGATCGTCATTTGTCTCGTGTGAGTTCCCACTGTACTTAGATTACTACCCTACCACGCTCAAAGGAGACGTGCAAACAGGTATTAGTTGGGTACAGTCCCGAGCCACATGGAGGCAGTGAGCGAATCTGCAGGGGTTCGTCTCTCCCGGTATTGGGGGTGAGGTCGCGCTGAGTCTAGGAGAGCCAGTACATGAAAAGTCCTTGGCCAAGGCAGGATATTTACTGGTAGGTATTCCAGTAGTATCTCAGGATGTTCTAAGCTACACTCCGACACGACTTGTACCGCTTTTGGGGGTCTGACTTTTACCAACCCCTAAGCCCGCCATGCGATGCTCATAGACGAACGGACCGGACTGTACGGATATTGTCACTGACAGGCTCAGTAGGGTGTCAGGATGAGTTCGCTCATCGACGTCCCTTTTGGTCAGTACCTGGTAGCCCGTTATGTATTGGCTAATACCTCTGACGTGCTAGTGGTTAAATCCACAGCCAAAATATTGACGAGTCTTTAGAGTCCACCACACACAGTTACTCAAGTTTCGGACGAAACGCTGTAGAGGCCGTATGGAGATATGGCAGGGTTCGATCAGATACGTGCGGTATTGCACGAATCGTGATTGGACGGATTTTACTAGCCGGCTTTGGTTTTAGCCGGATCCTAGTATTTGACAGTGTAGTTTTGTATCTTTGCATTTGTATTTAGTGGGAATACAAATGCGGGCATGTATATGCAGTAGCGGGGTTTTCCTGTAATTTATTACAGGATCAGTTTTCTGAAGTTGCCAGTTTGTATTCCGTTTCGGCCAGTTTTCATTTGTTCCTTCCCGGCCGGACTTTTCCGATAGAGGGGGTAATTTGCATTTGTGCAAATTACATTTGTCGAGGGGTTTCTTGCATTTGAGGGGTTATGATATGACTATAATCATTATATTCTTTTTCCATCACTTTGCTTGCATTAATTGAGATTAGAATGGATTAGAAATAATGTGAGGTTTGCTTTGGATGTGGTCACTTCTTTTCATTTCCTACACTCACCTCCCTTCATGCTTTAGTTTTTCCTCTCCTCATTTTGATAGAGGGGCCGGCCACATAATTGGGTGAGATGAGAGAGTGCTTCATTTTTTTGTGATAAGGGGAAATTATCATCTCATTCTTGATACACCAAAGTTCATCTCCTTTGTTCATTATCTTCCTCCATCACCATGGCAACTTCAATTCCAAATGAGACATGTTTTCTACACTTGCCTACAGCACTCCTTGGACGCGTAGGCTAGCCAACTTCGTGCCCGAGTTGCCTCGGTCAAGAGGTGGGAGCCCGTAAAAGAAATCGGCTACGTGGTGCCCTTTCCGACGAGGACGTGACGGACGGAGATTCCGCGGGAGATCGGAGTGGAGACGAAGACCGAAGGACACGGATCGCTTGGTATACTTCTCTACCCATCTTTTAGTTTGCTAGTAGCTAGGTTAATGGCCTGATCCGGGATAAAAGTGCGCGGTGGTGCCGGTTTGCTAGTTTGCAAAGTTTTTCGTTTCCGCGTTTCCGGCGTCGGATCGACGGCCGGGGCGCCGCCGTGCACTTACATTGGTATCAAAGCCACGCCATTAACCTAGTCTAGCTTTGTCTAATGTGTTTACATTTCCGATCGAACAAAATTTCAAAAAACCGCGTTTTCATGCACATCAGTTCTCTGTCGAAAATTTTTGGACTCCAAAAATTTTTCAGGTTGTTGCAGAATGATGTGCAACATATTGTAAGATCACTGAAAAAATTTGGTGACATGATCCTTCAAAAGGGCCGTGGAACCGTGGCCATAACCCCACTTTGGCCGCGGTTCCGCCGCAGGAATTGAGCTTCAGTTCACCTTTTTTTTTCCAGTGGGCTTCTGGGTTGAAAATAGGGTTTTTGGAATATTCTTTTTGGGCCCAGATTTTCTGTGAGTGCTACAGTAGTGCTTGGGGACCACTTGGGTAAATCTGATCGATCGAATATTTTAAACACATTAGTTCACAGAATTTACATTATATCTGCGACCGTGAATGCCATTCGATCGGTAAATCCTGTCTAACTGCTATAGCCCTTTTAGACGGATTTGCGAACGTGATATTCACGTTGATGTTCTGTGTTGTGCTGTGATATTGCGGATTGGTCGTGGGGGATAGCCTGGATGGAATGTTAGTACAGTTTTGTTTTATATGTACATTTGATATTGCGGGACGAGCGTCCGACATGTGGACTGCCGTCACTGCCTGTTTGTATTATTCTTTTGGGGCACGACCGGGTCGAGGTCGATGTACCCGTTGTATGTATATTTTACTTTCTGTACTAGGATTACCCCGCGGAGGGATGCACGGATAGCCGGGTTCTAGAGGGCAACGAGCCCGCATCTCATGGCGTTGAGACGGAGGGGGCTTCACTCTAGAATTGGCAGGGCTATTCGCCGCACTCGTAGGGGGTACAGGTTGACCCAGGAGGGGTGCCCAAGTTACCGGATTCCGTGAAGTGCTGGGTGGTCCATTCACGTTGCTGAAGGGGGCTGCCTCGCTTCAGGTTTTGGTGGGTAACTTACCGCGCCCGTAGGGGTCTAGGATTTCATTGCACAGGCTATCCACACGACCAGGGGAACGTCGGGTTTCAGTAGCGGCTCTATGAAACCCGGGGATCCCAGATATCTGTATTGTTCTGTGATACTGTACATTTCTGTGATGTTGCATTTTATCACGTCTTGAGCGAAATATTATATATTGATATATATACTAGTAGATGTTGTATATGTTTTGCATCCATGCTAGTCCAGTCCCCGCTCTGTCGTTAGTTAAGTAACCTAACGGGTGATGACGGAACCCAGTGGCGAATGCGGATGGCATATACATACATCATTATTTTCGTTCTTTTGTGGTGTGATCAATTGATGGGTCTGCGTTGATTCGGATCAATGCAAGATAAACAAACCTATTCTGATGTTGTTGGAACTTTTTTTCAAAAAGCTGTTATTGCAAGGGCGTTCTCTTTTGTTTTGCACAGTGGTATTCGGTTGTGAATATCCAGCTCCTCAGTCGACGAGGCAAGGGCCGAGATCCCTTCACCGGGAGTGACCCCTTAGACAGAAGTTTGCGTCAGAGCAATAACTTCACTATAGCCGATTACTTTTGCTTTGCATCGTGGTATTCAGTTGGAATATCCTGCACCTCATTCTACGGGGAAAGAGCCGAGGTCCCTTCACCGGGAGTGACCTCTTTAGCAAAGGTTTTCGTCACTATATTTTTAAAAGCTATCCGGTTCCTTCAACGATATCAAGTTCATTACGTTAAAGGTTTTCGCCAGAAACCATTCATAGCCCTCCGTCGTTTCATATGGATAGTCAATAGTATTCAAGCTGTGTTTGTTGGCCAAAGTCAAGGCACAGTGTTTGGTAGCTGTTGGGTATTCATATGCAGCATAGATAGATGCGTTGGTTTGGGACAGTCGTATAGCCTTGTTGGCCAAAGTCAAGGGCTTGTACAGGTGGGTTCAAATTAACCTGGAGAATGACGGGTAGAACTTGACATGTGACTTATGATTTGTTGGCCAAAGTCAAGGTCATAAGAGCATGGGGCAAAAATCCACATCGGGAGTTTCTAAAGAAACTGAAACTTGCCAGATATGCGCATACCTTCTGGAGTGTGATAACGTGAGCGGATTCCATCACGTTATCATGCGATGATAGTTGGATCCCGATTCCCACTGATGAGTTGGTTTACTCCTCGGGTAATCCCGGCTAATTCTTCTTTCAGGTTTGGAGAAGAATTTGAGTTACAGTGGGAGGTTTCCAGATTAGATAAAGTGATAACCATTCTGACCTAGGTTAGAGTGCACGCTGAGTGTTTCTTTTCTCTCTCTCTTTGGCAGCGACCATTGACCTGACCCAAGACTATGAATCAGTGACCGAGTTGACCGAACCTTCTTAACACTGGCTTTTGGATTGTCAGAGTTGCAAACTTCATTGCCACTCCTACTTTTACCCTTTTCTCCAGGACACCCCGTATTACTACGACCGTCCACTTCCATTGGACAAAACCATCGTATGGTTATATACGAACTCGAAGGAATTCGAGGATGGTTTCCGGTTCTAGAGAAAACGAATAAGACTATTCAGTTGTCTTTTCCTTTTACCTTCTCTTAGGTTGCGAGTACTGCTTGGTTTAGGAGTAGTACACCTATTACGCAAATTGGATAGTCTTCTTCCAAACCTTAGGCTGGTGCCGAACGGTGGGGAATGAAGAAAACCAATTAGCATAACGATGGTGTGTAGAAGGTATTAAGTTAAGACAAAGAAAGGGATTAGTAAGAGGGCAAAGTAAACCGCGACTGCTATTCACGACCAAACCAAATATTTCTTCGCCAATCCTAAATCACCTTTGTATTTCTCCAGGACACTCCGTATCACTACGAAGATCCACAGTTTATTGGATGCTCCATCGTATGGTTATATACTAACTCGAAAGGAACTTGTTCCAGTTCGGGGAAGGATCCTGGTTCAGGAGAAATAGGAATAAGGTTTATTCGGTTGTCTTTTATCTTCACTTTCTCTCGCATTGCGAGTGCTCCTAGGATTAGGACAGTACACCCATTATGCTTATTGGATAGTCTTCTTTCAAACCATAGGCTGGTGCCGAACGGTAGGGAAGGAAGAAAACCATTTGGCCTAAAGGGGTGTATAGAAGGTAATGACTAAAGACATATAAAGGGATTTGGAGAGGTGGCAAAGAATTATACGGTTATAGTTGTGAATCTGGATAATGGAAGAGGCATTACTAGGAATACCGGGATACCCCATCGAAACATTTCAATGTTTCAGTTTCACTGTGTACTGTTAAAAGAAAATTGATTTCCCAATTAGACACTTGCTCCAGGGTATGTATTTACCAGGTATGATTCTTACATCTGTATGATTTTACAGATGATGAGTGGGAGTAAGTTATTGGGAATTAGGTGATCATCCTCATTATATCGGGATTCGTTGTAATTGGTGATATTTGAGGAAGTCACCTGGGTTGTTTGCCGGACAGCAAATATTTGGTTTTGAATATCCGTTGTTATGCATCAATTTCAAATTGATATATCTGTACGTCTATTTTTATAGAGTGAGATATACCTTTTTGAAATTATGTCTATGACATTTACCTATATCAGTGGATGGTTAGGTAAAGAGCATTCAACGGCGGTGTAATTCTTCTTATCCATAAGTACAGTTTTTAACCTACGACACACAGAAACTGAGTTAATAGACTCAAGGGACTTATACAGAGTATTGTATATTGTCCAGTGTCCATTAGGACAGAGGGGTAGGTCCTCGTACTATATTCTGTTTACTTATGACTTCTCTAGTTCTTAGACATGTGTTTCGTAGAAATGCAAGGTCTGAGTTTTGAGAAGTTATAGGTGTATGAATAAAGTAGAGAACCAGGAGTTGCAAGTATCAGGATTCTTCAAGGTGATCGATGATGTAGATACTTATGTATGGTATTCAGTTGATAGTAATGATAAAGAGAACTTGCTTCTCTTTCAGGTTACTCATAATTGGAAGTATTCCTAAGTTGAGTAATGCTGATCGGCCTCTTTCCATTTACTTGACATGCACTGAAGACAGCTGCATGATTTGAATCTGGTTCAATTAAATCAGTACCTCTGTTTCTGTATTGGATATAGAACAGTTCATATCTTGACGTTGTTAATATACGGGGAGTTGTCCGGCTTATGCTTAAAACCAGACTCCGGATAACTCAAGGCACGTTTCTGTAATGGCTGTTTGTGGGTTGACCCGAGCTATGACGAGGGTTGACTTTCTTCCATCTGGAAGATCAATAGTAATATAGTTCTCGACTCGCCACAGTTTTGGTAAAAATGGATTTTTTCAGAAAACAGTAGTGGGAGTATGGTAGAACTGGAAGTGATTCTAGAACCGCAAACGATTACTGAAGAATTTGATAAGAACCTAAAGATTCAATCTGGTTTGACATTCCATTGGCAACTCCGCAGATATGGTGGGTAACCTCAGGCACTCGAGAGGTACTTCGGTATGCTCAAGGACGGTGGCAGGGAGGTTCTTGTTTACCCAGACTTGCCATTGCTGTTGTTCCAGACTGTGAGACCCGGCAGGAGGATAAGTATAGCGTCATTCTAAACTAGCTTTAGAAGTGTACGTCTATATGACTCTGCCAGAGGGTTGTCGTAGTAAGTGGGAGCAGCGGAAGCATTGGTGGACAGATGGCTTATGTCTAATTATAGGCTAAAGCGGATATAGCGGGGATAGATCATTTATTTCTGATGTGACAGTCATAGGTTTGACTTCATCAGAATAGGAGATGGATCTGTTAAAAAGATAGTAGGGTGTGATGTCCTGGTATTTGGATGACATACACAGAGTAGGAAGTGATATTCCTATACTACGATCGGTTATACTTTGGTTGTCACACAGTAGTTTCTCCACATAGGAATTGGATCTTATATCGTACATTCTGGTAACTAGATCTATGGTTTTAGATCTAGATTTGGGTGGCTTCCCAATCAGGGTACTTAGACAGCATTCTAAGAGTATTTAGAATGGACGACTCCTGGCACGGTAGTGTACCTGCAGGTGATGGAGTCACCCTCTCTAAAGGTGTCTTACAGACTAAAGGGGAGAGGGATGTGCATGATTGGCAGATCATTTGCTTAGGCAATTGAGTCAATCAAGAGATGTCAAGTACCACACCAGATGTTGTTCTTGCAGTAGGTGCAATAAGTTGATATTGATCCAATCCTAGAGAAACGATCGGAAGCTGTTTTAGAACATAAGTTGATGTTCTAGGGATATGATAACAGCATTCTCCTTCAAGAGACAGTTATCATTCCAGGCTTCCAAGGTGACCTGGATGGCAGAGTGGCTGTCAGAGTTATAGTTTTCCCTCTGACGAGGGGCAGTATTTTGGACAGGTGGTCCAGGTGGATACTGAGGGAAGGATGGCGCAGGATACTGATTAAGTTCAGTTGATGATACAGTCTATGAAGTTTGGATTTGGAGTTCATTTATGAGCTAGCTCCCATCAGATATCCAGACACATTCGAAGACAGGTATTGTTCATTTCGGGAGATGGTTTTCTCCGCGAACTTGAGATAAAGAGAGACATAGAAAGAAATATCAGAGCGGATCCACTCACTGAGGCTATTCCTCGAACGCAATAGTTTCGCAAACGAGCTTTGTGAGATGGACTAGTAGAGGAGTTGGGTGTTCGGTATCACACGGGCTGTGAGTATGCGACTTCGCAATAATTAGCCTTGAGTGCAAGTGGGAGATTGTTGGATATAGTTCCCTCAGAGTCAATTATTGGATCACAGGCATGTGATTGCAATGATTGAGGGAGGACTTATGCCGGTAGGACAGTCTTACTCGAGATGATAGTATGCTATCTGGTTTATCTTTATCATCGTGTACTGCTTTAGGTGACCATACAGGTCACTATTGCACGTTGATAGAGCTCCTAGGATTCTTGCTTGACTACCAGCAGTATGAGGGAGATCATATACGTGAGAGCTGGGGTTTATAAGCAAATCCTTAAAAGGTCCCTAGTCGTAGGAGTTTCGAGACAGGGCATCGATACTCCAGAGTAGACTAGTGTATACAGTCGAGACCCCGACAAGGGGCGGTGGCCGGTCTCACAAGCCACTGGTGTCAGTTGGTTCACCTAAGATGTATACAGATGCTCATTGGGTTATGAGTACACCGGACAGGACTCGCCGGGACCCTGCTAGTTGGTATTATACCTGACGTCGAATAGCAGTTCCCTGGTGACATGTGTACAGGTTAGTTCATCGATCTGAGATCGTCATTTGTCTTGTGTTAGTTCCCACTGTACTTAGATTACTACCCCACCATGCTCAAAGGAGACGTGCAAACAGGTTTTAGTTGGGTACAGTCCCGAGCCACATGGAGGCAGTGAGCGGATCTGCAGGGGTTCGTCTCTCCCGGTATTGGGGGTGAGGTCGCGCTGTGTCTAGGAGAGCCAGTACATGAAAAGTCATTGGCCAAGGCAGGAGATTTACTGGTAGGTATTCCAGTAGTATCTCAGGGTGTTCTAGGCTACACTCCGACACGACTTGTACCGCTTTTGGGGATCTGACTTTTACCAACCCCCTAGGCCCGCCATGCGATGCTCATAGACGAACGGACCGGACTGTACGGATATTGTCACTGACAGGCTCAGTATGGTGTCAGGATGAGTTCGCTCATCGACGTCCCTTTTGGTCAGTACCTGGTAGCCCGTTACGTATTGGCTGATACCTCTGACGTGCTAGTGGTTAAATCCGCAGCCAAAGTATTGACGAGTCTTTAGAGTCCACCACACACAGTTATTCAAGTTTCGGGCAAAACGCTGTAGAGGCCGTATGGAGATATGGCAGGGTTCGATCAGATACGTGCGGTATTGCACGAATCGTGATCGGACGGATTTTATTAACCGGCTTTGGTTTAAGCCGGATCCTAGTATTTGACAGTGTAGTTTTGTCTCTTTGCATTTGTATTCTGTGGGAATAAAAATGCGGGCATGTATATGCAGTAGCGGGGTTTTCCTGTAATTTATTACAGGATCAGTTTTCTGAAGTTGCCAGTTTGTATTCCGTTTCGGCCATTTTTCATTTGTTCCTTCCCGGCCAGACTTTTCCGATGTAGGGGGTAATTTGCATTTGTGCAAATTACATTTGTGGAGGGGTTTCTTGCATTTGAGGGGTTATGATATGACTATCATCATTATATTCTTTTTCCATCCCTTTGCTTGCATTAATTGAGATTAGAATGGATTAGAAATGATGTGAGGTTTTCTTTGGATATGGTCACCTTTTTTCATTTCCTACACTCACCTCCCTTCATGCTTTAGTTTTGCCTCTCCTCATTTTGATAGAGGGGCCGGCCACATAATTGGGTAAGATGAGAGAGTGCTTCATTTTTTGGTGATAAGGGGAAATTATCATTTCATTCTTGATACACCAAAGTTCATCTCCTTTGTTCATTATCTTCCTCCATCACCATGGCAACTTCAACCCCAAATGAGACATGTTTTCTACACTTGCCTACAGCACTCCTTAGATGCGTCGGCTCACCAACTTCGCGTCCGAGTTGCCTCAGTCAAGAGGTGGGAGCCCGTAAAAGAAATCGGCTACGTGGTGCCCTTTCCGACGAGGACGTGACGGACGGAGATTCCGCGGGAGATCGGAGTGGAGACGAAGACCGAAGGACACGGATTGCTTGGTATACTTCTCTACCCATCTTTTATTTTGCTAGTAGCTAGGTTAATGGCCCGATCCGGGATAAAAGTGCGCGGTGGTGCCGGTTTGCTAGTTTGCAAAGTTTTTCGTTTCGGCGTTTCCGGCGTCGGATCGACGGCCGGGGCGCCGCCGTGCACTTACACATCATTCTGCACTTTTGGAAATCTGAAAGGAAATTGAAGAGATTCTGAGAAACCAAGTGAATAAAACAGAAGATATAAGCAACATGGAGAACCCTTGAAAAGATGGCCCCACGATTCCACTAATCGGCCATGGAACCGCTGCCAATCAGGCACTTCTGCCGCGGAACCGCGGCCAAGTTCTGCGCATGTCAGTGGCAGTGTCGGTGCTTTGACTCGGCTCTCTTGGGGTTGTTTTGTAATTTCATGTATGGGTCAGAATGTAAAGCTAGGGTTTTTCTATCTATAAATAGGAAAGCTCAAAGCCAAATTGGGATGCCTTTTTTTTATTTTTAGATCTAGAATTTTAATTTTTTTCTTTATCTTTATCAATGCAAAAATTGTAGAGATCGTTGAAAGGTTATCAATAAAAAGTAAGTTCTTTTATTTCACTCACATTCTTCTTATCGTATTTTATTATCTGCAATTATTATTTGTTAATCTAGTTGTAGAATTTAATCTGCATTTTTCTTATCTCAAATTTTATTTTTATCTTTTTAAAGGATGAGTAATTCCTCACTTTTTAGGGCAGGAGAAGGAAGGTTTGAGAGAAGGCAATCTCTCTCACTCCTTTCTTTGTCCAACACCTTAAAATTCAGACTCTAATTAATTGAACCATAATCCACTCGCTACGGCACCCTATCCTATATGATAGCGGTGATTCCCTAGTTAGACTGGTTGTGCTTGAATTAATTGGAGGTTAGGATTAAGAGACAAGAACGGACGGACAAGTACCAAAAGGAAGAAACTAAGCATGGAAAGCCTAGCTTATACTTGCAAGTTTCTTCCTAGTCGTGCTAATCCCCGTTGTTGCCGATTACCTTAACACCTATAATCAGAAAGGCATCGAAAGAAGTAAGAATTTCCTAAACTCTAACTAACCTAATCCTAAACCTAGCAAGTCTTTTACCATCTTTTACCTCATTCATAGATCTTACAACAAACCACCAATTTTTAGACTTAACTCGTTAAAACATAAAGAAAAAGATTCCATCTCCCTATGGATCGACCCGTACTCAACCGGCTAGCTACCAAGCGACACCGTCTTGATTGTGGTAATTAAAAATATGCAAAAATGCGAACAATCAAGGGGCGGTCTGTTGGAAGAGTTCCAAGCAGGACACCGTTGCTGACTCGACGATGGAAGAGGAGTATATCGCTGCATGTGACGCCGTAAAAGAAGCAGTCTGGATGAAGAAGTTCATTACAGAACATTAAATGGTTCCATCCAGTGTTGATTCAATACCGCTGTATTATGACAACAACGGGGCTATAGCTTTACTGAAGGAACCAAGGTCCCATTAGAAGTCCAGACACATCTTGAGGCGGTATCACCTGATCAGGGAGATCGTGGATCGCCGAGAGATTGAGGTGCGGAGATGTCACGACCCGAAAGTGGCACGTGACCGGCACTTAAATCATGTGACATCTGTAGGGTTCCTAGGCACACTAAGGAGGTCTCACAAGGCATCAACCATGCCAATTTCAAAAATTACAAGTGCCGAGAAACCCTAATACGGATCGTTGGCTAGAAGTTTAGGCAAAACAAAGAAGCTAGTTAACAATTTAACTAAGTGAACGGAAATACAACCTTTGTAGATCCGGTTCTCCACCTCCATAGCTCCGTGATGAAGTCCTCTCCGCTGTCCAAATCGAACCATGACTCTAGCATCGGCTTCATCGGAGAAATGGACGGGCTAGGTCGTCGACTACGATGCCGAAGATGATCTACGTCGAGGCATCACTAGATCAAGCTCCAACTTCACCAAGTCAAGAAACTTGTGAAGAAAACACCCTATACTACTTCGCAAGAGGTAGAGGATGAAGAAATAGGAAGTGGGTTCACTTTAGAAATGGATTTCTCACTCTTTTTCATCAATCACCATTGATGGAAGCTTGGTTTTCTTCATGAAGAAGAAGATGATGAATATTATGATGAGTTATCTTTTAAATGGAAAAGAAAATCAATACTTATCATAATATAACCATGGTCAAGTGTAGAGAATGAACTAGGGTTAAGTGGAATGGTTAGGGTTAAGCATGAGACAAAATGGTCACTTTAGTCAAACCTTCATGAAGCTTCATGAACAAACAAAGAAAGCCACCATTTTTCTCATTATCATATCCAAAATAAATAAATAAATAAATAAATAAATGAATGGGAAAAATGTAAACCCTAACCATTAGCACAACCATGGTTTAATTCTTACACTTAACCAAATAAGCATGTATCATCAAACATGATACAATCATGTGCACAAAAATATATCACATATACAACTTGCACAATCCAAGTGAGAAAATCCATTTAAAGTGAACCAATACTAGTTAATGCAAAGTAATATATCAAATATATAATCATACATTAAATCATTAAATCAACACTTGATTTAACGACCCGGTCATATCGCATATAACCGACTAGTATCCTATGTATCGGCTTACCGAATCAATCCTTGATTCGATAACTAGGTTATATCGCATACAACCAATCGATAGATTTATCGCGAGAATGGAATACGGTATCACATACACGCATTATTCTCGGTCCCGCACATATCTCATATGCGCTCCTATTTCGTTTCGCTTGAGCCAGGAAACCTCTGTGTAGGACTCTAAAGACTCGTCAATACGCCGGCAGCAGGTGATGATCATATCAAACACCCACAAGCCGCAAGCGGTCTGCTAAACGTAACGGCCACCCAGGTATTGAGCGATCAGAAGATCGACGAGCAAGCCCGCTCACACTCCTGTGAATCCAACCAGTAACACTTACCGTACAGTCCGGTCTGTTCGTCTGATATGTTGCATATCTTGCCTAGGGGTGGTTAACGTCAGACCCCAATAGCTCGATAAGTCGTGTCGATATGAGGTCTATAACAGTTCGAGAAACTACTGGTAACACTTACCAGTATATCTCAGCAACCCTGGCCAGGGATTTCCGGTTATAGCCAATCGAATACAGCACAACATCAACTCCCTATACCGGGAGAGACGAATCCCCTCCTATCGCTCATTGCCTCCATGTGATTCGGGACTGTACCCAAAAACCACCGTTTTGCACGCCCTCTTGGATGTGGTAAGATGGAAATCAAAGCACCGTGGGAACCACACAAGACTCTATGACGATCTCGGGTCAACAGACTACTCTGTACCAGTGTCACCAGAGAACTGCCATCTGACGTAAGGTATAATACCATCTGGGAGTTCTCGGCGAGTCCGTCCAGTGTACCCAGTCTTCACTGAGCACCCGTATATCATCTCTGATGTCAAACACCAATGGATATGGGATCATCCATCGCCCATCTGTATGGGTCGAGAAGGTATACGCTAGTCTACTCTGGTATATCGATGCCCCGTCTCGATACACCCACGACTAGGGACCTTGAAGGATGTACTTTTGGACTACCATATCCCCACTAGTATGATCCGCATCATAGTCTAGGTAGTCAAGTACACATCCTAAGGGCTTTACCAACATGTAACAGAGAGACAATCAGTATACACGTTAAGATAAAGAGTAACCAGATAGCATACTATCATGTCGAGCAAGAAAGTCCTCCCTATATATGTCCCAGCATCCACTACAATATACATCCTATGTACAGTAATGGCCTCTAGGGCATACATATAACTAACAATCTCCCACTTGCACTAGGGCCATCTGTAGCAGTGGTTGCAGTATCTCATACCCAACCATCCCATAAAAGTCTCTCTCTGGGAATAGGCCTTCGCGAGTGGATCCACTGTGTTATCCTCTGAGTCTACTCTCCTAACCTCGATCACCCTGGAGATCAACCATCTCCATGATCAGGTGATACTGCCTTAGAATATGTCTGGATCACTGATGGGACGGACGTTCCTTAGCATAAGCCACAACTCCATTGTCACACAATGGGAGGAACTAAGTTCATCTCATGAACAAATATACACCCAGACTGCCTCTTTGGTAGCATTTTAAGTAGCGATGTATCCAGCCTTTATCGTCTAGTATGCCACGGTATCTAGTTTGGAACTCTTCCAACATACCGTCCCTTTACTGAGGGTAAAGACAATGCCTGTGATTGACATTCAATCGTCCTTATCACCCTGGAACCCTTCCAGTGATTCTCCCCAGGATCAATTGATACCATCTCACTACAGCTAGTGAGTATCCTAATATCCAATTAGATTTATCTCATAGATCCAAAATCCAGGATTTAGTAGGTATCACTTTGATCCTATATGGAGAATCCTTGTGATAAGCGGAGATTAACCGAGCGTAGCATAGGAAACTCCTTCCCTATCAAAAGTATGTCATCCACGTACTCTACGAGGATCACCACCATACTCCCTACTACCTTTTCTGTTTATACAAGGTTCATCTACCATTTTGATGATGTCAAACTGTTTGACTAACTCATCAAAACAGATGTTCCAACTCCGCGATGTCTGCTTTATCCTATAAAGCATCTTGCACACGTTTCCGCTGCTCCCACTGTCTACGAAGCCCTCTGGCTGTGTACTTATAGACGCTCTCTTCCAAAACATCATTTAGAAAAGCAGTCATGACACCCAACCACCAGATATCGTAGTCATGGTATGTAGCCGTGGCAAGTAGGATCTGGATGGACTTAAGCATAGAACTTTAAAAAAAAAAGTTTCATCATGATCCACACCTGGTCAATGATGCAAACCTTTACCAAGTCTAGCTTTGAAAGTCTCAACTTTTCCATGTACACCAAGTAATCTTCTCAAGATATACTTGCTCCTGATAGGGATTTAACCCTTCAGATGTAGCAACCAAAGTCCATACTTTGTTGGTGTATAAGGATTCCATCTCAGATCGCTAAGCATCCAGCCATTCTTACAGAGTCCCACTCCTGATGGCCAGCTCGAAACTAGTTGGGTCATCATCTCATGATGCAATCCTCACTCCCACTGTCATAGAGAAACCGAAGTATCTCTTAGGTGGGTGAGGAACCCTACTAGATCGGCGGAGAGGCTGAGGTTCGTTGGAATCTACTGAATCCTTTGGTTCTACCAAATCATCTGCTATAATTTGTATAGCTGGAACCTTTCCAGTCGTACATTACAGACCTTGCCTCGAGCTTGTCCGGATTTTTCTTTTAGACATAGCCCGGACAACCCCAAATCTTAACTAACTTAAGATATGGGCTCTTCCCTTACCATATCTCATATGGAGTGGTAGGCAGAGATTTGATTCGAACCCTATTCAATAGGTATGCAACTTCTCAAGTGCATAACTCCCAAAAGGAAACAGGTAACTCAGTAGTACTCATCATAGAGCACACCATATCAAATAGGGTGTATCTGCTCCGCCCCGATATACCATCTTGCTATGGTGTATACGGAGGAGTAATTCTGAGAGAGAATCTCATTCTCCTTTAGAATAGTCCAGGATTTCCGTGCTCAAGTATTCTCCTCCTCGATCACATCAAAGGACATAATACTTATACCCGTATTTTGGTTCTCTACTTCTAACTTATATTCTGTGAATATCTCAAAAGGTTCGGACTTGTGTTTTAACAGGAACATATGTCTGAATCTTGAGAGATCATCAGAGAATGCAATAAAGTAAAAAGAACCGGTCTTGGCATATGTAGACTGGGGACTTTCATACATCATCATGTATCATTCCCAAGAGTTTACTAACTCTTTCTCTGTTTCCATTAAACAGAGTTATGGTCATCTAATCTTTGTGACATGACTGGCAAGTTTCACAAGATGTAAATTCAAACTGATTTAAATATGCATCTATAATGTAACTTCAGCCAGTCGGGTCGCATTGATATGACCTAGTCTACAATACCTCAAGAAGGATCCATTCATTTCTGAACTATTCCTCTTGTATGTGTTCCGTATACTAGGAACTGTAGTTTGATTTAGAACGTCAATGCTTTTAGATAACGTGCCTGAACCGATCAACTTTTGATATAGGAAATGTTCAAAACATTATCCAACAATAAAATTTTATCATTTCTTTACTGATAAAGAGACTGATATGATTTTGTATATCAGGTTCGGTATCTAATAGCATTTGTTCAGAATCAATGTATTGGTAATACAGGGTGACAGTGACCAACAGACTTGGCTGCAACTCTTGCCCCGTTTTCTGTCTCATGAAACTTATCACCCGTTCTCAGTTTTTCTACCCTTTTGTAGCCCTATGTAACAGATTACATATCTGGGATCCTGTTCCAGTATCATATACCCAGGATGCGGAGGATACTGAGAAACAGTTCTTTGTAATGTACACACCCGAAGATGATGCATCAGCATGCACTCTCTTCGTTTGGGCGGCACGGGAATTCTGGTAATCCCCAATTTCCTGCTCTGTCTTATAACAATTATAAGTTGGAGCGGGACCAACGTTCCCCAGCTCAGTATAACAAGCGGGTTTGGTCAATAATCCGTATTATTATCTTGATTAAGGCGTGATATGGTCGCTACCTGGAGAGAGAGAGAAGAAAACACTCAGCGTGCGCTCTTGCAAGAATAGATTGGTTTTTATTTTATCTAATCAGGATGGCTCCCACTGCTTTTTATCAAATCTTCCTTCAAACCCTAAAAGGAAAGACTAGCCGGGATTAATTACACACTACAAGTTCGCCAATCTTTCAGCCAGGCCAGTGTCGGTACTTTGAGGGAGGTCCCCCGTGCTTTCGCACGAACCTAATTAATGTAAACCTCGTTTTTCCAGAGGCGTAACCCCGTTGACACCTTTCTAGACACCTACTTGATCGGCTAATTGTATTGTGTAAAACTTTCCCAGGAGTAACTCTTACTCGCAGTGGGTATCGGGATCCAACTATCTCATAGAAGGTATGCAATCTCATTGCAAATTTCAACACTTGAAATTCCCGATAATATTTTGCCCCTAGCAGCTATATGACCTTAACATAGTCAACAAATCATAAGTGCTAGTCAAGTTCAACCCGTCATTTCCTGATTGAATTAAACCCACCCGCACGACCCTTAACATAGTCAACAAAGTCGCACGACTACCCTAATCCAATCTGCATCATATGCATAAGCAGATAAATACTGGTCAGCTACCGCACACTACGCCTTAACATAGTCAACAAACGTAGCACGAATACTAACTAGTACTTATCTGAAATGACGGAGGGCTACGACAGGTTTTTCTGAAAACCTATTGCGTAATGAACTTGATATCGTTGTAGGATCGAATGAATTTTGAAATGGAGTGTTTTTGAGGCTTTTCTAGTTTTGCTAAAGGAGTCACTCCCGGTAAAGGGATCGTCGGTCCTTTCCTCATCGAATGAGGTGCGGGATATATCATATATATCGCTGTGCAAAGCAAAGACTCTTAAAAGCAATCAAAAACAAACCGAGTGTGTAGCATCTGCCAGTTATTACTAAAGGAGTCACTCCCGGTGAAGGGATCTCGGTCCTTTCCTCATCGAATAAGGTGCAGGATATATCATATATACCGCTGTGCAAAGCAAGAACTGTAGCTACCTGTTTTATTTAAAATTTGATTCTACAACATCTTAGGTTTCTTTTCTTTCATTAATCACATTAATGAAGTCCCATCATTTAAGTCACCTAAACATCACAGATAAATACGACGTACACTTATGCCATCCGCATTCGCCTGGATGTCCCCTCGTGCACCGTTAGGTTAGGTAACTAACGACAGAGCAGGGCAGGGCTAGCACGGGTGTAAAAACATAAGTAACGTCTATATAATATATCATATATACTATATACTGTATCTATCACAGAACATCACATGATCACATCACAGATATCGCAGCAGAAGAAACATATGAAATATTGGATATACTAGGACGTCCGTGTTTTCAATACGAGCCAGTATAAAACACAGATTCCACGGTCGTGACGAATAGCCAAACCCACACCCCTAGACCCCTACAAGAGCGGCAAGCAACCCTACCAATTCTAGAGTTAGGAGACCCGGACTCGACTCCTCGAGTTGGTCTCCCACTGGACTCCAGAACCCGGTTACTTGTGCCCTCCTCCTTGGGTCTATCCTAGTGCGGAAATGTAAATAATATACAAAGGGTGACAACTTCCGCAACCTGGAAGTGCCCCAATAAAAGAATATTACATACAAGTTTTTACATGAATGAAAATGAAAAACACTCATCTCACATAAAAACACCCAGCTATTCAAACACGACGATCCAATATAACATATCCAGCAATATATAACATCACATGTCATCAATGTAAGTAAATATGCGCATCCCAATTGTCGTTGACATATAGCAACGAAACCGGCGATATCACATATTACACTTACAGTCACAGAAAAGAAAGTGTAAAACTACAACAGTTGGAAGCCGCAACCTCTTTAGACATCGCATGCCTAGCCAAATGAATTCCTTAGACATCGCATGCCTAACTATTATAAACCCCGCATTTTAGTCTCATAATCGAAAACACTTTTCAATATCAAGTCGGGCAATTCAACAAGATTCCTGACATCCTGATCGAATGCTCGTCGCAAACTTTAGTAGGCGGCTGCACCTCCGATACCGTCGACGAAGTGCACCAAGGCGGAACACCGCTGCCGCGAGCACCTGAACGGATGCTTTCGGCGACGGGGTTCTCCTACAGTCACTTGGTCGGGGCTATGGGGTGAGGCTGTCTATTAAGTTTACCCAGCGAGTATCCGCGTATGCTACGTGATTGCGACGGACTTTTGATCACATCAAAATTCCGTGGCAATCGATCAAGTGAGACTAAACTGCTATGTTTATAACATTCATTCAGTTATCTCATAACTTATTGTGAATTCCAATTATTGTATCACATTCCGAATAAAATAGAAAATGTTAAACTTTCCGATCGAACATCCAAACACCCAAGTTTTCCCGATAACATCACAACTCTTGAAATAAGTTTAAAAACATTCATTTCATGCCTCAGTACCAACGGTCCAGCCGTAGAAGGGTCAAGCCAACGCCTCACATGTGGCACGCCGTACTGCCCCAAACCCTAAGGTTCAAAGGGCAGTTCAAGACGGTCACATAATCGAGTTAAGATTTGTTGTCTTCTAGAGGGACCATCGCGTTACTTGCACTACTTAGAACGTGATTAAACCACGGAAAGATCCAACACTTGGAAATTTCCCGACAGGGGAAAAAGTGGGTATTTATATCCGGTCGAACTTTTTAACATATTCTAAAATTATCCGGAATCCACATAGACAAAATCTGATAATCCGATCGAATCATCGAATCACAATACAACCCCAGAACACTCAACTCTAGAGTCAAATTAAAAATTCCCAGAAAATCCAGCATCAGAAAAGAGGAATTACTGTGCAAAAATTATAGGGCATTGTGACCATACGGCCGCGGAACCGCCGCAGAAGCCATGCTTCTGCCGCGGTTCCGCGGTGGTTTAGATGATTCAGGTTCTCGTTTTGCACTACAATTCTTAGATTTTCCTGCTGAATTTTTTAAGCATTTTTAATCTGGAAAAAACCCAGTTTTTGAAAAAAGTCCAGAGAGCATGAAAATTCTAGGGTTTCGGTTCGTTCGGATTTCAAACGTCGTCTACGCATCGCCTAAGGCTCTAGCTAGGCTCTGATACCACTGTAGGGTTCCTAGGCACACTAAGGAGGTCTCACAAGGCATCAACCATGCCAATTTCAAAAATTACAAGTGCCGAGAAACCCTAATACGGATCGTTGGCTAGAAGTTTAGGCGAAACAAAGAAGCTAGTTAACAATTTAACTAAGTGAACGGAAATACAACCTTTGTAGATCCGGTTCTCCACCTCCATAGCTCCGTGATGAAGTCCTCTCCGCTGTCCAAATCGAACCATGACTCTAGCATCGGCTTCATCGGAGAAATGGACGGGCTAGGTCGTCGACTACGATGCCGAAGATGATCTACGTCGAGGCATCACTAGATCAAGCTCCAACTTCACCAAGTCAAGAAACATGTGAAGAAAACACCCTATACTACTTGGCAAGAGGTAGAGGATGATGAAATAGGAAGTGGGTTCACTTTAGAATTGGATTTCTCACTCTTTATCATCAATCACCATTGATGGAAGCTTGGTTTTCTTCTTGAAGAAGAAGAAGAAGAAGAAGATGATGATGAATATTATGATGAGTTATCTTTTAAATGGAAAAGAAAATCAATACTTATCATAATACAACCATGGTCAAGTGTAGAGAATGAACTAGGGTTAAGTGGAATGGTTAGGGTTAAGCATGAGACAAAATGGTCACTTTAGTCAAACCTTCATGAAGCTTCATGAACAAACAAAGAAAGCCACCATTTTTCTCATTATCATATCCAAAATAAATAAATAAATAAATAAATGAATTAATGGGAAAAATGTAAACCCTAACCATTAACACAACCATGGTTTAATTCTTACACTTAACCAAATAAGCATGTATCATCAAACATGATACAATCATGTGCACAAAAATATATCACATATACAACTTGCACAATCCAAGTGAGAAAATCCATTTAAAGTGAACCAATACTAGTTAATGCAAAGTAATATATCAAATATATAATAATACATTAAATAATTAAATCAACACTTGATTTAACGACCCGGTAATATCGCATATAACCGACTACTATCCTATGTATCGGCTTACCGAATCAATCCTTGATTCGATAACTAGGTTATATCGTATACAACCAATTGATACATTTATCGCGAGAATGGAATACGGTATCACATACACGCATTATTCTCGGTCCCGCACATATCTCATATCCGCTCCTATTTCGTTTCGCTTGAGCCAGGAAACCTCTGTGTAGGACTCTAAAGACTCGTCAATACGCCGGCAGCAGGTGATGATCATATCAAACACCCACAAGCCGCAAGCGGTCTGCTAAATGTAGGGTTCCTAGGCACCCTAATGAGGTCTCACAAGGCATCAACCATGCCGATATAAAATTTTACGGTGCCGAGAAACCCTAAACTACGGATCGTTGGCTAGATTTCTAGGCGAACAAAGTAACTAGTTAACACTTAATTATAAGAATCGGAAATACAACCTTTGTAGATCCGGTGCTCCACCTCCATAGCTCCGCAATGAAGTCTCCTCGCTGTCCATAACAAGTCCCGGGCTCTAGCGTCGGCTTCATCGGAGAATGGACGGGCTAGGTCATCGATGTCCATGCCGAAGATGATCTACGTCGAGGCATCGCTAAATCAAGCTCCGACTTCACCAAGTCAAGAAACTAGTGAAGAAAACACACTCTACTACTTGGCAAGAGGTAGAGGATGAAGAAATAGGAAGTGGGTAGACTTTAGAATTGGATTTCTCACACTTTTCATCAATCCACCATTGATGAAGAGAAGCTTTCTTCATTGAAGAAGATGAAGAAGAAGATAATGATCTATTATGATAAGTTAATAAAAAAGAAAAGAAAAAGGAAACTTATCATAATAATAACCATGATTAGGTGTAGAGAATAGACCATGGTTAATTGCAAGGGTTAGGGTTAAGCAAGAGACAAAATGGTCACAAAGTCAAAGCTTCATGAAGCTTCAAAGAAAGAAACAAAATTTGCAACCATTTCATTTCTAATCTTTTCCAAATAAACAAATAAATAAATGATTAAGAAAAAGAAAAACCCTAATCATCAATTTAACCATGGTTTTATCTTTACACTTAACCAAGTTAACATGTATCATCAAACATGATACAATCATTTGTACAAAAAGTATATCACATATACAACTTGTACAATCAAGTGAGAAAATTCTTTTAAAGTGAACCGATACTAGTTAATGCAAAGTAATATATCATATATATAATTATATATTAAATCATTAAATCAACGCTTGATTTAATGATCCGGTCATATAGCATATAACCGACTGGTATCATCAGTAACAACTTATCGAAACAACACTTGATCCGATAACCCGGCTATATCGCATATAACCGAGCAATGTCACATATCGCGAGAATCAAATACAGTATCACATACTGGTATCACTCTCGGTCCCGCACATATCTTATATGCGCTCCTATTTCGTTTCGCTTGAGCCAGGAAACCTCTGTGTAGGACTCTAAAGACTCGTCAATACGCCGGCAGCAGATGATGATCATATCAAGCACCCACAAGCCGCAAGCGGTCTGCTAAACGTAACGGCCACCCGGGTATTGAGCGATCTGAAGATCGACGAGCAAGCCCGCTCACACTCCAGTGAATCCAACCAGTAACACTACCGTACAGTCCGGTCTGATCGTCTGATATGTTGCATATCTCGCCTAGGGGTGGTAAACGTCAGACCCCAATAGCTCGATAAGTCGTGTCGATATGAGGTCTATAACTGTTCGAGAAACTACTGGTAACACTTACCAGTAAATCTCAGCAACCCTGGCCAGGGATTTCCTGTTATAGCCAATCGAACACAACGCAACATCAACTCCCTATACCGGGAGAGACGAATCCCCTCCTATCGCTCATTGCCTCCATGTGACTCGGGACTGTACCCAAAAACCACCGTTTTGCACGCCCTCTTGGACGTGGTAAGATGGAAATCAAAGCACAGTGGGAACCACACAAGACTCTATGACGATCTCGGGTCAACAGACTACTCTGTACCAGTGTCACCAGAGAACTGCCATCTGACGTGAGGTATAATACCATCTGGGAGTTCTCGGCGAGTCCGTCCAGTGTACCCAGTCTCTACTGAGCACCCGTATATCATCTCTGATGTCAAACACCGATGGATATGGGATCATCCATCGCCCATCTGTATGGGTCGAGAAGGTATACGCTAGTCTACTCTGGTATATCGATGCCCCGTCTCGATACACCCACGACTAGGGACTTTGAAGGATGTACTTATAGACTACCATGTCCCCACTAGTATGATCCGCATCATAGTCCAGGTAGTCAAGTACACATCCTAAGGGCTTTACCAACATGTAACAGAGAGACAATCAGCATACACGTTAAGGTAAAGAGTAACCAGATAGCATACTATCATGTCGAGCAAGAAAGTCCTCCCTATATATGTCCCAGCATCCACTACAATATACATCCTATATACAGTAATGGCCTCTAGGGCATACATATAACTAACAATCTCCCACTTGCACTAGGGCCATCTGTAGCAGTGGTTGCAGTATCTCATACTCAACCATTCCATAAAAGTCTCTCTCTGGGAAAAGGCCTTTGTGAGTGGATCCGCCGTGTTGTCCTCTGAGTCTACTCTCCTAACCTCGATATCCCTGGAGATCAACTATCTCTAAGATCAGGTGATACTGCCTTAGAATATGTCTGGATCACTGATGGGACCGGCGTTCCTTGGCATAAGCCACAAATCCATTGTCACACAATGGGAGGAACGTAGTTCATCTCATGAACCAATAAACACCCAAACATCCTCCTTGGTAGCATCTTAAGTAGCGATGTATCCTGCCTTTATCGTCTAGTATGTCACGGTATCTAACTTGGAACTCTTCCAACATACCGTCCCTTTACTGAGGGTAAAGACAATGCATGTGACTGACATTCAGTCGTCTTTATCACCCTGGAACCCTTCCAGTGATTCTCCCCAGGATCGGTTGATACCGTCTCACTACAACTAGTGAGAGTCCTAACATCCAATTAGATCTATCTGATAGATCCAAAATCCAGGATTTAGTAGGTATCACTTTGATCCTATATGGAGAATCCTTGTGATAAGCGGAGATCGATCGAGCGTAGCATAGGAAACTCCTTCCCTATCAAGAGTATGTCATCCACGTACTCTACGAGGATCATCACCATACTCCCTACTACCTTTTTGTTTATACAAGGTTTATCTACCATTTTGATGATGTCAACTTCTTTGACTAATCCATCAAAATAGATGTTTCAACTCCGCGATGCCTGCTTTATCCTATAAAGCATCTTGCACACGTTTCCGCTGCTCCCACTGTCTACGAAGCCCTCTGGCTGTGTACTTATAGACACACTCTTCTAAATCATCATTTAGAAAAGCAGTCAAGACACCCAACCGCTAGATATCGTAGTCATGGTATGTAGCCGTGGCAAGTAGTATCTGGATGGACTTAAGCATAGATATTGGAAAAGGTTTCATCATTATCCACGCCTGGTCGATGACGAAAACCTTTAACAAGTCTAGCTTTGAAAGTCTCAACTTTTCCATGTACACCAAGTAATCTTCTCAAGATATACTTGCTCCTGATGGGGATTTAACCCTTCAGATATAGCAACTAAAGTCCATACTTTGTTGGTGTATCAGGATTCCATCTCAGATCGCTAAACATCCAGCCATTCTTACAGAGTCATACTCCTGATGGCTAGCTCGAAACTAGTTGGGTCATCATCTCATGATGCAATCCTCGCTCCCACTGTCATAGAGAAACCGAAGTATCTCTCAGGTGGGTGAGGAACCCTACTAGATCGGCGGAGAGGCTGAGGTTCGTTGGAATCTACTGAATCCTTTGGCTCTATCAAATCATCTGCTGCAGTTTGTATAGCTGGAACATTTCCAGTTCTACATAACAGACCTTGCCTCGAGTTTGTCCGGATTTTGCTTTTAGACATAGGCCGGACAATCCCCAAATCTTAACTAACTTAAGATATGGGCTCTTCCCTTTCCATATCACATATGAAATGGTAGGCAACTGATTTGATTGGAACCCTATTCAATAGGTATGCAACTTCATAAGTGCATAACTCCCAAAAGGAAAAAGGTAACTCAGTAGTACTCATCATAGAGCACACCATATCAAATAGGGTGTATCTGCTCCGCCCCGATATACCATCGTATGGTGTATCCGGAGGAGTAATCCTGAGAGAGAATCTCATTCTCCTTTAGAATAGTCCAGGATTTCCGTGCTCAAGTATTCTCCTCCTTGATCACATCAAAGGACATAATACTTATACCCGTATTTCGGTTCTCTACTTCTAACTTATATTCTGTGAATATCTCAAAAGGTTCGGACTTGTGTTTCAACAGTAACACATGTCTGAATCTCGAGAGATTATCAGAGAATGTAATGAAGTACAAAGAACCAGTCTTGGCATGTGTAGACAGGGGACCTTACATACATCATCATGTATCAGTCCCAAGAGTTTACTAACTCTTTCTCTGTTTCCAGTAAACGGAGCTATGGTCATCTTATCTTTGTGACATGACTGGCAAGTTTCACAAGATATAGATTCAAACTGATTTAAATATGCATCTACATGTAACTTCAGCTAGTCGGGTCACATTGATCTGACCTAGTCTACAATACCTTGAGAAGGATCCGTTCATTTCTGAACTCTTCCTCTTATGTGTGTTCCATATACTAAGAACTGTAGTTTGATTTAGAACATCAACGCTTTTAGATAACGTGCCTGAACCGATCAACTTTTGATATAGGAAATGTTCAAAACATTATCCAACAATACAAAATTATATCCTTTCTTTACTAATAAAGAGACTGATATGATTTTGTATATCAGGTTCGGTATCTAATAACATTCGTTCAGAATCAATGTATTGGTAATACAGGGTGACAGTGACCAACAGACTTGGCTGCAACTCTTGCCCCGTTTTCTGTCTCATGAAACTTATCACCCGTTCTCAGTTTTTCTACCCTTTTGTAGCCCTATGTAACAGATTGCATATCTGGGATCCTGATCCGGTATCATATACCAGGATGCGGAGGATACTGAGAAACAGTTCTGTATAATGAACACACCCGAAGATGATGCATCAGCATGCACTCTCTTCGTTTGGGCGGCACGGGAAATCTGGTATTCCCCAATTTCCTGCTCTGTCTTATAACAATTATAAGTTGGAGCGGGACCAACATTCCCCAGCTCAGTATAACAAGCGGGTTCGGTCAATATTCCGTATTATTATCTTGATTAAGGCGTGATATGGTCGCTACCTGGAGAGAGAGAGAAGAAAACACTCAGCGTGTGCTCTTGCAAGAATAGATTGGTTATTATTTTATCTAATCAGGATGGCTCCCACTGCTTTTTATCAAATCTTCCTTCAAACCCTAAAAGGAAAGACTAGCCGGGATTAATTACACACTACAAGTTCGCCAATCTTTCAGCCAGGCCAGTGTCGGTACTTTGAGGGAGGTCCCCCGTGCTTTCGCACGAACCTAATTAATGTAAACCTCGTTTTCCCAGAGGCGTAACCCCGTTGACACCTTTCTAGACACCTACTTGATCGGCTAATTGTAATGTATAAAACTCTCCCAGGAGTAACTCTTACTCGCAGCGGGTATCGGGATCCAACTATCTCATAGAAGGTATGCAATCTCATTGCAAATTTCAACACTTGAAATTCCCGATAATATTTTGCCCCTAACGTGCTATGACCTTGACGAAAGCCAACAAACCATAGCCCGCTAGTCAAGTTCAACCCGTACATTTCTTGATCGAATTAAACCCACCCGCACGACCCTTGATGAAAGCCAACAAAGCCGCACGACTACCCTAATCCAATCGCATCGTATGCTAGCAGATAAGCAGCATATAGCTACCGCACACTGCACCTTGACGAAAGCCAACAAATGCAGCACGAATACTATATACAACTTATCTGAAATGACGGAGGGCTACGATAGGTTTTTCTGAAAACCTATTGCGTAATGAACTTGATATCGTTGTAGGATCGAATGAATTTTGAAATGGAGTGTTTTTGAGGCTTTTCTAGTTTTGCTAAAGGAGTCATTCCCGGTGAAGGAATCGTCGGTCCTTTCCTCGTCGAATGAGGTGCGGGATATATCATATATATCACTGTGCAAAGTAAAAACTCTTAAAAGCTATCAAAAGACAAACCGAGTGTGTAGCATCAGCCAGTTATTGCTAAAGAAGTCACTCCCGGTGAAGGGATCTCGGTCCTTTCCTCATTGAATAAGGTGCAGGATATATCATATATACCTCTGTGCAAAGAAAGAACTGTAGCTACCTGTTTTATTTTGAAATTCGATTCTACAACATCTTAGGTTTCTTTTATTTCATTAATCTCATTAATGAAGTCCCATCATTTAAGTACCTAAACATCACAGATAAATACGACGTACACTTATACCATCCGCATTCGCCTCGATGTCCCCTCGTGCACCGTTAGGTTAGGTAACTAACGACAGAGCGGGGCAGGGCTAGCGCGGGTGTAAAACATAAGTAACGTCTATATAATATATCATATATACTATATAAAGTATCTATCACAGAATATCACATGATCACATCACAGATATCGCAGCAGAAGAAACATATGAAATATTGGATATACTAGGACGTCCGTGTTTTCAATACGAGCCAGTATAAAACACGGATTCCACGGTCGCGATGAATAGCCAAACCCACACCCCTAGACCCCTATGAGAGCGGCAAGCAACCCTACCAATTCTAGAGTTAGGAGACCCGGACTCGACTCCTCGAGTTGGTCTCCCACTGGACTCCAGAACCCGGTTACTTGTGCCCTCCTCCTTGGGTCTATCCTAGTGCGGAAAAGTAAATAATATACAAACGGTGACAACTTCCGCAACCTGGAAGTGCCCCAAATAAAAGAATATTACATACAAGTTTTTACATGAATGAAAATGAAAAACATTCATCTCACATAAAAAACCCCGGCTATTCAAACACGACGATCCAATATAACATATCCAGCAACACATAACATCACATGTCATCAACGTAAGTAAATATGCGCATCCCAATTGTCGTTGACATATAGCAACGAAACCGGCGATATCATATATTACACTTACGGTCACAGAAAAGAAAGTGTAAAACTACAACAGTTGGAATCCGCAACCACCTCAGACATCGCATGCCTGACCAAATGAATTTCTTAGACATCGCATGCCTAACAATTATAAACCTCGCATTTTAGTCTCATTATCGAAAACACTTTTCAATACCAAGTCGGGCAATTCAACAGGATTCCCGACATCCTGATCGAATGCTCGTCGCAAACTTTAGTAGGCGGCCGCACCCCCGATACCGTCGACGAAGTGCACCAAGGCGGAACACCGCCACCGCGAGCACCCGAACGGATGCTTTCGGCGACGGGGTTCTCCTACAGTCACTTGGTCGGGGCTATGGAGTGAGGCTGTCTATTAAGTTTACCCGGCGAGTATCCGCGTACGCTACGTGATTGCGACGGACTTTTGATCACATCAAAATTCCGTGGCAACCGATCAAGTGAGACTAAACTGCTATGTTTATAACATTCATTCAATTATCTCATAACTTCTTGTGAATTCCAATTATTGTATCCCATTCCGGATAAATAGAAAATGTCAAACTTTCCGATCGAACAGTCAAACACCCAAGTTTTCCCGATACAGATCAACACATGAAACAAGTCTAACAACATTCAGTTCGTGCCTCAGTACCAACGGTCCAGCCGTAGAAGGGTCAAGCCAACGCCTCACATGTGGCACGCCGTACTGCCCCAAACCCGAAGGTTCAAAGGGCAGTTCAAGACGGTCACATAATCGAGTTAAGGTTTGTTGTCTTCTAGAGGGTCCATCGCGTTACTTGCACTACTTAGAACGTCGTTAAACTACGGAAAAATCCAACACTTGGAAATTTCCCGACAAGGGAAAAATTGGGTATTTATATCCGGTCGAACTTTTTAACATATTCTAAAATTATCCGGAAAGCCACACAGACAAAATTTGATAATCTGACCGAACATTCGAATCCCCAAAAAAACTCAGAAAATAAAACTCTGGAAAAAATATTAAAAATTCCCAGAAACACCAGAAATAATATATAAGAATTACTGTGCAGAATTGGATGCACAAAACGACAAAAGGACCGCGGATCGGCCGCATAAGCCTACTGTAAGGCCGCGGATCCGCGCCCCCTTTAATGAATCAAGCCCTCGAATTTAAACAGTAATTCTTATATTATTTTACTGAGTTTTCTGAATATTTTTAATCTGGAAAAATCCCAGTTTTTCAAAATTGTCCAGAGAGCAAATTAGGGTTTGAGTTTTCGGGTCGTTCGGACTTCAAACTCCGTCTAGACTTCGCCTAAAGCTCTAGCTAGGCTCTGATACCACTGTAGGGTTCCTAAGCACCCTAATGAGGTCTCACAAGGCATCAACCATGCCAATATAAAATTTTACGGTGCCGAGAAACCCTAAACTACGGATCGTTGGCTAGATTTCTAGGCGAACAAAGTAACTAGTTAACACTTAACTATAAGAATCGGAAATACAACCTTTGTAGATCCGGTGCTCCACCTCCGTAGCTTCGCAATGAAGTCTCCTCGCTGTCCATAACAAGTCCCGGGCTCTAGCGTCGGCTTCATCGGAGAATGGACGGGCTAGGTCATCGATGTCCATGCCGAAGATGATCTACGTCGAGGCATCGCTAAATCAAGCTCCGACTTCACCAAGTCAAGAAACTAGTGAAGAAAACACACTCTACTACTTGGCAAGAGGTAGAGGATGAAGAAATAGAAAGTGGGTAGACTTTAGAATTGGATTTCTCACACTTTTCATCAATCCACCATTGATGAAGAGAAGCTTTCTTCATTGAAGAAGATGAAGAAGAAGATAATGATCTATTATGATAAGTTAATAAAAAAGAAAAGAAAAAGGAAACTTATCATAATAATAACCATGATTAGGTGTAGAGAATAGACCATGGTTAATTGCAAAGGTTAGGGTCAAGCAAGAGACAAAATGGTCACAAAGTCAAAGCTTCATGAAGCTTCAAAGAAAGAAACAAAATTTGCAACCATTTCATTTCTAATCTTTTCCAAATAAACAAATAAATAAATGATTAAGAAAAAGAAAAACCCTAATCATCAATTTAACCATGGTTTAATCTTTACACTTAACCAAGTTAACATGTATTATCAAACATGATACAATCATTTGTACAAAAAGTATATCACATATACAACTTGTACAATCAAGTGAGAAAATCCATTTAAAGTGAACCGATACTAGTTAATGCAAAGTAATATATCATATATATAATTATACATTAAATCATTAAATCAACGCTTGATTTAATGATCCGGTCATATAGCATATAACCGACTGGTATCATCAGTAACAACTTATCGAAACAACACTTGATCCGATAACCCGGCTATATCGCATATAACCGAGCAATGTCACATATCGCGAGAATCAAATACAGTATCACATACTGGTATCACTCTCGGTCCCGCACATATCTCATATGCGCTCCTATTTCGTTTCGCTTGAGCCAGGAAACCTCTGTGTAGGACTCTAAAGACTCGTCAATACGCCGGCAGCAGATGATGATCATATCAAGCACCCACAAGCCGCAAGCGGTCTGCTAAACGTAACGGCCACCCGGGTATTGAGCGATCTAAAGATCGACGAGAAAGCCCGCTCACACTCCAGTGAATCCAACCAGTAACACTACCGTACAGTCCGGTCTGATCGTCTGATATGTTGCATATCTCGCCTAGGGGTGGTAAACGTCAGACCCCAATAGCTCGATAAGTCGTGTCGATATGAGGTCTATAACTGTTCAAGAAACTACTGGTAACACTTACCAGTAAATCTCAGCAACCCTGGCCAGGGATTTCCTGTTATAGCCAATCGAACACAGCGCAACATCAACTCCCTATACCGGGAGAGACGAATCCCCTCCTATCGCTCATTGCCTCCATGTGACTCGGGACTGTACCCAAAAACCACCGTTTTGCACGCCCTCTTGGACGTGGTAAGATGGAAATCAAAGCACAGTGGGAACCACACAAGACTCTATGACGATCTCGGGTCAACAGACTACTCTGTACCAGTGTCACCAGAGAACTGCCATCTGACGTGAGGTATAATACCATCTGGGAGTTCTCGGCGAGTCTGTCCAGTGTACCCAGTCTCTACTGAGCACCCGTATATCATCTCTGATGTCAAACACCGATGGATATGGGATCATCCATCGCCCATCTGTATGGGTCGAGAAGGTATACGCTAGTCTACTCTGGTATATCGATGCCCCGTCTCGATACACCCACGACTAGGGACTTTGAAGGATGTACTTATAGACTACCATGTCCCTACTAGTATGATCCGCATCATAGTCCAGGTAGTCAAGTACACATTCTAAGGGCTTTACCAACATGTAACAGAGAGACAATCAGCATACACGTTAAGGTAAAGAGTAACCAGATAGCATACTATCATGTCGAGCAAGAAAGTCCTCCCAATATATGTCCCAGCATCCACTACAATATACATCCTATGTACAGTAATGGCCTCTAGGGCATACATATAACTAACACTAAACGTAACGGCCACCCGGGTATTGAGCGATCAGAAGATCGACGAGCAAGCCCGCTCACACTCCTGTGAATCCAACCAGTAACACTTACCGTACAGTCCGGTCTGTTCGTCTGATATGTTGCATATCTTGCCTAGGGGTGGTTAACGTCAGACCCCAATAGCTCGATAAGTCGTGTCGATATGAGGTCTATAACAGTTCGAGAAACTACTGGTAACACTTATCAGTATATCTCAGCAACCCTGGCCAGGGATTTCCGGTTATAGCCAATCGAACACAGCGCAACATCAACTCCCTATACCGGGAGAGACGAATCCCCTCCTATCGCTCATTGCCTCCATGTGATTCGGGACTGTACCCAAAAACCACCGTTTTGCACGCCCTCTTGGACGTGGTAAGATGGAAATCAAAGCACAGTGGGAACCACACAAGACTCTATGACGATCTCGGGTCAACAGACTACTCTGTACCAGTGTCACCAGAGAACTGCCATCTGACGTAAGGTATAATACCATCTGGGAGTTCTCGGCGAGTCCGTCCAGTGTACCCAGTCTTTACTGAGCACCCGTATATCATCTCTGATGTCAAACACCAATGGATATGGGATCATCCATCGCCCATCTGTATGGGTCGAGAAGGTATACGCTAGTCTACTCTGGTATATCGATGCCCCGTCTCGATACACCCACGACTAGGGACCTTGAAGGATGTACTTATGGACTACCATGTCCCCACTAGTATGATCCGCATCATAGTCCAGGTAGTCAAGTACACATCCTAAGGGCTTTACCAACATGTAACAGAGAGACAATCAGTATACACGTTAAGGTAAAGAGTAACCAGATAGCATACTATCATGTCGAGCAAGAAAGTCCTCCCTATATATGTCCAAGCATCCACTACAATATACATTCTTTGTACAGTAATGGCCTCTAGGGCATACATATAACTAACAACATCTAAAGTCGTCGACGCGGTCCAAGTAAGCCGAAAACCCAGAATCTAAAAACTTTTTGAAAATATTGGAGGTGAGCTTTAAAATAGTCTTTAGATGGAATCATTTTTAAAATAACCATTTAAGTCTAAATAAGTATGTTTGAAAAACATCCATGACGTTTTAAAATTTGACAGCACCTCCTTTGTAAATTTTGAATGAAACATGATACAAGCACAAATATATAAAGCATCCCAATGGGAGCTAGCTTCCACGCCTAAACGGCGGAGCAACCATGAAGATAAAATACGACGCACAATGGTGAAGAAAAGAAAAGCGAAACAAGATCAACAATATAAAAAGGTCGACTCCAATGAGTGCGGCGCCCACAAACACACAAACTTTAAGTATCGCTTCTAAGTCCATAATATACACATTCTAGATTGATGGAGTTTTACTAGATACAAAAGAATATAAATATACAAATGTGGGTACGATACAATAATAGCCTACCCACCAAAGCAATCACCGAAAAGAAGTGTGCGCCTTAAGCCGCTGATGATCCGAGCGGTAAACCCTGCAAGAAACTGGGGCACAAAGGGGATGAGTTGCTGACTCATTAAATAAAAGTACATCACAAGGTAGAAATCGAAATGCACAACGATACCTAAGTCATAAGTATTGTACAATCATATCTTGTACCAATATATCTATATGATATGCATAAGTATCATAAATGCAACACTATCCATTATGTGATCCCAAAGTAGAACATATCATATACAAATGACCTGTATCTAGGTATAAGCCCAAAGGTAGCCAAAAATATATATATAAAAGCACTTCTTTAAAATAGCCGCGGGATACATATATCACGGCATAAAATCAGACGTGATAGGATGAAATATAATAGGTATCTTATTTAAGATATACGTCTTGCTGTTTTAGTAAAGAGTGATAAGAAGTTTACGGTTTAAAAGATCCTTGAGTCATTCTAGACATGTCAAAATAATGAGACTATAGCTCGTTTTAGAAATCCTTTTTATATGCAACAACCGGTAAAAGGTATTCAGGTACTGTCCCCCGGATTAGTCCTGGTCGGCTACAATAATGCACCGCTCTAACTGTAAACCTCGTATGATAGCAACATATCAATATATGGATGTCCAGCATCGACACCCTAAATCAGCAATCTCTCATGCCCATCACCGACACGCAAATCCTCAAATCCCTCTTGTCCATCACCGACATGCAAATCCAGATACTGTCGACACCATCTCAACAGATGATCGCCCCTCGATATCCCTAGCCCCGGTCAGTATCCCCTGGATATCCGCCGTGCTCATATCTAGCTCTGGCCAGTATTCTCTGGATATCTGCCGTGCTCATCTCTATCTCTGGTATCGAGTGTTCTCGCTAGGTTTCCCGCCTCAAATGCGGCTTTTCTACCCCTCGGTCTCGACCGGATCCACCATGTATCCGTCTGTTTACTCCTCCACTCATCCCGGATAAGTAGAAAGTCCATAACCGTATATCTCCCCCACTCGGTTCGGAATAAAAACAATCAGAAAACATCATGCTCATGGTGGAAATCAACTCATCATATCCAGAAATATTAAGTAAAGAATACAGATACTTGCATAGATCATTATAATGATATATTATATATATACATATATAACAGTATTCCATACCACTGATATATATCATCGAAAGTAAAACATCATGAAAACTCATAAGAATCAAATACAATTATCCATGGTACTGGTATTTGCAAAACTCAATAGATAATAAGGGTACAGTACGTAAATAAAGTCATGCATGCAACAAACGTAACAGTTCTACTGTGTCATGGCAATACTAATGATATGTAGTGTAGCATACGCGTCTGTGCTCGTGCAGCATGGCAATCATTAGTATTTGTGCAGGTGTTCTATAAGTGTTTAAAGTAGAAAGTAATTCTACCCATATCTGTAGCATATAATAAAATCAGATTTTCCGGATATAAGGAATTCATATACCTCGTATCGACATTTACATACACATTGCATGGTATAGCGGTCCTACAGTGGCATGGCAGTACCAATGAGGTGTAGTGTAATATATGCATCTGTGCTCGTGCAACATAGTACTCATTGGTAGTTGTGCAGTGTTCTGTCATTGTGTTCATATAATGGAAACATATATCATCGATAAGTGTATCGCGAATATGTAAAGTAAATCTAAGCATATGGCATAAATATTAAACGTGACTACTTGCTATGAGCTATACCATTATCTTTGAAATAGAACGAAACTTTGGTTTTGAAATAAGGAAGCTGCTATAAAATAAAATAGATTTTCGTTTTGGAAATTAGTATCGCATCCTTGTCATTTATCATTTAAAAGAGAAATGAATCGTTGGTTTTTAAAAGAGTATATCTCACTCAAACATAACATCCTAAACCAGAATAATTCATGACCCCATGAGTCCAAAGGAAACTTGGCCGTATTCGGCACGCTGTCCTCATCATCACAAGTACGATATGATCCCTCGTACTATATCTATTAAAAACCATATCTATATTGTATGGACCTATCATCATGTACGTATGTCACCATAACCATGTATTAAACTATATGCATATAAATAACATACTAGATGCAAAATAACTTCACTGCCATTAACTTAAATTAACATTAACAACTAACTAGATAGCATAACTATCCTAGTTAAATGGTCGCGGGGGTGCTATACGCCGTCCACTCGACTTCCCCCCATCGATATAAATCTACTCACCAACTTGTCGAGCTCATCGAAATCCATAAACACTTTGTCCATCCTCTCCATCTTGGAAACATACGCAATTGTACCTATAATCGAAGTTATAACAAATTGCATAAATATCATATTAAAAACCAAAATAATGAGCTAAGCACCCGTAGGTTAGAACCTGCAGCTTACTTACCACAAAAACAACAAGATACCTTTATATTAACGTATGAACGTTAACAATTCAGTTGCTGCACAGAAATATGAAAAACCGTATCGAAATGTCGGAAACTTTAATAAAAACTTACTAGAACACTCCCAGATTTTATTGTATGAATAATAGAACAAATCAAATAATACTGTAGATCATAAAATATCCAAATACACCTACTGACCAAAAACCAGCACAAAACACCACATAAAAACTGGCGGCGCCGACCCAAATAGGAATCTCGACGGTTGAACATGTGAAGTTGGGGCTCGGGCTTTAGGTGTTGTCTCATAGTGGTCTCATCATACCCTAGTCTTGTTAGTTTTTCTAATAGTTATATCTAGTGGTTCCAGATTCAATTATACACTCACAAATATCATAAAAGTTCTAGTTTATGATACTGCACACTAAAAATAGATATCAAACAGGATTGAATATGCAAAGAAAGAAGAAGATATACCTATGGAGATGATTCATAAGGGAACACCAGCTCAAGAAGAGCATATAGAATTTCCTAGGTGTTGTAGTGGATCAAGCTTGATGATGTGCACAAGTTGATGAAGCAACCATGGCTTCTCTCTTTGGATAAGATGAATACTTGAGAATTTTTAGTGTTGGGAGCTTGAAGGAAATGTGTTTGTTTCAGTGTGAAAAGAGAAAGAGTGTGGGAATTTAGATAGAGTTAGGTAGAAAAGAGTGAGGTGGAGGGTTGTAAGGTAGTGGTGTTAACCATGAAGGGTGAGGTGGAGTGTAGTAGCATGAGGTGGAGGGAGGAGGGTGAGTGTGAGGGTGTGTTGAGGGTGAGGGTTTAACCTAGCTAACATATACTATACCCTCATCTTAACATTTGAAATAAAACTAAAGAAAATCCTTTATGTAACAATCTAAATCCATGTTTTTAAAAGAATGAAATACTTATTATAACACTTAAATATCATTATCTTAATGTAAAATATCATGTCATGTTAAAATAACATTTTTATGATATCACCCTTTTTTGTCCATTTTTACCAAAATAAGTACATTTTTGCGGATATAAATCCGATACTAAAATTCATATGCAATATTATTTTTGTAAACTCATTATCTCAATATTTTAATTATAAATTAATATTTATAATTTTTCCAAAATGTTATAATATCCCCTCCTTAAGGAAATTCGGTCCCCGAATTTAAATTAAACCCCCATCTTAAAACATTTTTCTCAGTCAAATCAATTCAATTCAAAACAATTTGCCGGGGTCCAAATTTTAAAACCTATAGTCCGCTCAATATAATGGAACTCCGAAATCCCAGACAAGCTAAGACGTAAAATAACGCAATCGTGTGCGTGAAAACTCAAAAAGATATAAACTCACATAACTGTAATTCTAGCGGTTGCTATAAGATTTACGCCAGTTATGAGGCAAAATTCCAAATACAAAAACCATTTTATATACTAAGTACACGATCATTGGCATAGTTGTAATGCAGTATCGATAGCGCACGACCAAGTGAAAATATAGAAATCAAATCTATAATATATCCTATCAAATGCAATGAAAAAAACAAAATCAACCATAATGGTTTTGCACGAAAATTCAAACCACATACCATAGGTGTGGATGAAAATAAAACAGTGCCAAGTGCAACAAGTGTGCACAAAACAATATCCACTGTATCAAATGTGTATGGAGCCAATATCGAGTGCATCTAGAATGCACAAGATCAATATCTAGTGCACCAGGATGCACAAAGCAAATCTCAATTGCATCTGGGTGCACAAAACAAATCTCAAGTCCATCAGGGTGCACAAAACATCAAAACGTGCAACTGGTGTGCACAAAATCATACCTAGTATACCCAGAGTGTGTATATATATATATATATATATATATATATATATATATATATATATATATAAATCTCTTAATCAAGTGCAACTGATGTTAGTTATGTATATGCCCTAGAGGCCATTGTTGTAATATGATGTATATTATAATGGATGCTTGGATATATAGAGAGAGGACTTTCTTGCTCGTCATGATAGTATGCTATTTGGTTTCACTTTATCTTAACATGTTGACTTGTATTGGTTTACTGTCTTACTCTCACATGTTGATAAAGCCCTTAGGATCTGTACTCGACTACTGGGACTATGATGAGATCATACTAGTGGGGCCACGGTAGTCGATGAGTACATCCTATAACTGTTCCTAGTCGAGGGTATATCGAGACAGGGCATCGATACACCAGAGTAGACTAGCGTATACGCATCTTGACCCATATGATGGGCGATGGATGATCCTATATCCATCAGTGTTAGACATCAAAGACGGTGTATGGGTGCTCAGTGGAGACTGGGTACACTGGACGGACTCACCGAGAACTCCCAGAAGGTGATATACCACACGTCAAATGGCAGTTCTCCGGTGACACTGGTACAGGGTAGTCTGTAGACCCGAGATCGTCATAGAGTCTTGTGTGATTTTCACTGTGCTTTGATTTCCACCTTACCACGTCCAAAAGGGCATGCAAAACGGTGGCTTTTGGGTGCAGTGCCGAATCACACGGAGGCAATGAGCGATAGGATGGGATTCGTCTCTCCCGGTATAGGGATTGATGTTGTGCTGTGTTCGATTGGCTGTAACTGGAAGTCCCTAGCCAGGGCTGATATGGAGATTTACTGGTAAGTGTTATCAGTAGTTTCTCGACCCATTATGAGCCTCACATCGACACGACTTATCGGTTACTGGGGTCTGACATAAACCACCCCTAGAGTTGATATGCAACATATCAGACGAAGACACCGGACTGTACGGGAGTGTTACTGATTGGATTCACAGGAGAACGGATATGCTAGCTTGTTGATCTTCTGATTGCTCAATACCTGGGTGGTTGTTACGTTTAGTTGACCGCTTGCAGCTTGTGGGTGTTTGATATGATCATCACCTGCTACCGGCGTATTGACGATTCTTTAGAGTCCTACACAGAGGTTTCTTGACTCAGGCAAAACGGAGTAGGGGCACATATGTGATATATGCAGGACCGAGGATAATGCGATATGAGATACCATATTATATTCTCGTGATATTTAGATATGAGCCGGGTCATCGGATCAAGTGTTGATTCGATGAATCGGTACATGATATATTAGTCGGTTATATTCGATATAGCCAGATTGTCGAATCAAGTGTTGATTCGATAATTTAATGTATAATAATATATATGATATATTGTATTACATTATCTATTATTGGCTCGCTTTATTATTTCATTTTCTCCCCGGATAATACATTGATATATATGCGATACATATTATTGTATTATTTTCTTTTGTTGCAAATATATAATATATATGTGATATATATTATTGTAACATGATATGATTACTAATGCAACTTGTTTTGTGGAGATTAAATAAGGTTAGGGTTTGATTAGGGTTAGTTGTTTCTTGCACCTTCTAGAAGGAATTTCTTCTGTCATGAAGAAGATATTATGTTGATATTTTCTTATGACTCATTGTTTTAACCCAACCAAACCCTAGCCTTAGTTAATTCTCTACAAGAGTTATCCTTGTCATCCTTGACCATGGTTGCATTATTATTCATATATTCTTTCATTATTCATCACAAAAGGATCATGCATTATTTCTTCTTCTTCTTCAACCTTGAGCTTTGAGAAAGCTTACTAGGTTTTCATTTTGTGATGTTTAATTGTGAGAATTTGATATAAAAAGAAAGAATAAATACTACTCCATCATCCTCATCTAATCTAGCCCCTTAGATTAGGGTGTTCACCTCATTAGAGTGAGAAAGCTTGAGTTATAGCAACTTCGACGTAGATCATCGGAGAAAAGGAACACTACAAGCTAGCATGGATCGTTCGAGTCGTGGAGCCTCTCTTGAGTCCGGGAGATCGTGGATCGCGGTGAAGGGACTTCTACTCGGAGCTTATGAAGCGAAGGAGCGGACTACAAAGGTTGTAATCTCTCACACTTAGTTGTAAAGATGTTTACTTGCATGTTAAACCCTATTAATCTAGCAAAGATCCCGGCTTTGGGTTGTTCGGCACGTCTAAAATTTTATTCGGGCATGATAGATGCCTTATGAACCTTCACAAGAGTGCTTAGGAACCCTACAGTGGTATCAGAGCCTAGCTTGAGCATTAGGCGACGTGTATACGAAGTTAAAACTCCGAACGAACCCCGAAACGACGATATAACCCCCTCTCTGGACAATTTTTAAAAATGTGATTTTTTCTGTATTAAAAATACTTTAAAAAATCAGCAGGGAATTTTAAGAGTTACCATGAAAACCGAGCCCCCAATTTGATCATATGGCCGCGGAACCGCGGCAATAAGCTACTTTTGGCGGCGGTTCCACGGCAGGAATAGTGTATTGGGGACGGTTCTTTATGCAGTAATATCCGTTTCTATTCCTGCATGTTTCTGCGTATTTTTAATTTGACTCAAGTGTTGAGTGTTCTGGGGTTTATTTTGTAATCGTAGATTCGATCGGAAAATTTAATTTCGTTTGTTTTCCAGATATTTGGAAACTGTCAAAATGTTTGAACGGATATCATTAACTCATTTTTTCCCGGCACGAAAAACTTTCAAGTGTTGAATTTTTCTTGGGTTTAAATCTTTCGGAAAAACGTACAAGTAACGCGGTAGACCCTCTATAAGAACACAAACCTTAACTCGATTATGTGACTGTCTGAACCGTCTCTAAACCTTAGGGTTTGGGGCAGTACGGCGTGCCACATTTGAGGCGTTGGCTTAACCCTTCTATGGCTGGACCATTGGTACTGTGACGTGTTCTAGGACTGTTTGAATTCTGCTCAAGTGTTGATCTATTTAGGAAATCTTGGGTATTTGATTATTCGATCGGAAAGTTTAATATTGTCTATTTATCTGGAATGTGATACAATATGTGGAATTCATACAGTTAGGCATGAAATGCGAAGTATGTGATATTTCGGATTTACGATGTCTAAAGTGATTGTGGATTCCAAATGTTGTAGTTTTACAATTTCTTTTCTGTGACCGTAAGCGTAGTATGTGGTGTATCGCCGGCTTCATTGCTATATATCAACGACAATCGGGATACACATACTTGCTTACGTTGATGATATGAGATATTATGTGTTGCTGTGATATGTTATATTGGATTGTCCTGTTCTGAATAGCCGGGGGTTTTATGTGAGATGAGGGTTTTTATTTTCATTCATGTAAAATTCAATTGTATGTAATATTCCTTTATCGGGGCACTTCCGGGATGAGGTTGATGTCACCATTGTATATTATTTACTTTTCCGCATTAGGTAGACCCAAGGAGGGGAGCACAAGTAACCGGGTTCTAGGGTCCAGTGGGAGGCCATCTCGAGGAGTCGAGACCGGGTCTCCTAACCCTAGAATTAGCAGTGTTACTTGCCGCTCTCGTAGGGGTCTAGGGATGTGGGTTTGGCTATTCATCACGACCGTGGAATCCGTGTTTTATACAGGCTCGTATTAAAACACGGAAATCCTAGTATATCCAATATTTCATATATGTTCTTCTGCTGCAATGTTCTGTGATGAGATCATATTACTGCCTGAGACGAATGCTTATACTATATATATCTGCTGATTTATAAATATTAATGCTTTCGTTTCTTCTGTGATGCTTAGGAAGCATAAGCTGATGGGATTTATTAATGAGATTAATAAAAAGAAAAGAAACCTAAAAGATGTTGTAGAATCAAAACTTTATAAAAAGGGTAGCTACAATTTTGCTTTGCATAGTGGTATATACGATATATCCTGCCTTATTCGATGAGGAAAGAGCCGAGATTCCTTCACCGGGAGTGACCTCTTTAGCGAAACTGGCTGATGCTAAAAACTCACGGTTTTGTTTTTGACAACTTATATAGTTTTTGCTTTGCACAGCGGTATATTTGATATATCCTGCACCTTATTCGATGGGGAAAGAGCCAAGATCTCTTCACCGGGAGTGACCTCTTTAGCGAAACTAGAAAATCCTAAAAAACACTCCTTTTTTAAAAACCACTTGATTCTACGACGATATCAAGTTCATTACGCTCAAGGTTTTCTGAAAAACCTGCGTAGCCCTCCGTCATTTCAGATAGAGACTAGTTAGTATTCGTGCTGCGTTTGTTGACCTTAGCCAAGGCGTGGTGTACGGTAGTTAATTGGTATTTATCTGCTAAAACATAAGATGTGATTGAGTTAGGGTAGTCATACGACTTTGTTGACCTTAGCCAAGGGTCGTACGGGTGGGTTTAATTCAATCGGGAAATGACGGGTTGAACTTGGCTAGCACTTATGATTTGTTGACCTTAGCCAAGGTCATAAATTGCTAGGGGCAAAAGCATTATCGAGAATTTTAAGTGTTGAAATTTGCAATGAGATTGCATACCTACTATAAGATAGTTGGATCCTGATACCCGCTGCGAGTAAGAGTTACTCCTGAGAGAGTTTTACACAGGACAATTAGTCGATCAAGTAGGTGTCTAGAAAGATGTTAATGAGGTTAAGCCTCTAGGAAGACGAGGTTTATTTTAATTAGGTCCGTGCGAAAGCACGGGGAACCTCCCTCAAGTACCAACACTGATCTGGCTGAAAGATTGACGAAATTGTAGGGTATAATTAATCTCGGCTAATCTTACCTTTTAGGGTTTGAAGGAAAATTTGATAAAAACAGTGAGAGATATCCTGATTAGATAAGATAATAACCAATCTAATCTTGCAAGAACATACGCTAAAGTGTTTTCTTCTCTCTCTTTCCAGGTAGCGACCGTGTCAAGACTTAATCAAGATAATAATATGGATGTATTGACTGAACCTGCTTATTATACTGAGCAGGGGAACGTTGGTCTCGTTCTTTCTTATAAGAGTTATAAGACTGAACATGAAACATGAGAATATCTGGATTCTCATGCCACCCAAACGAAGAACACGCATGCTGATGCATCTTCTTCAGGTGTGTTAGTTATTGAGAACTGTTTCTCAGTTCACCCTACGTCCTGGGTATTAGATACCGGATCGGAATCCCATATATGTAAAATGTTACATGGGCTACGTAAAGGTAGAGAACTGGGGTGATCATTCCATTCAAGTAGGGAATGGTGCAAGTATTGCAGCCAAAGCAGTTGGTGAATATCACCTTATATTACCAAGTAGTAATACACTGATTCTGAATGAGTGCTATTATATACCGAACATGATGTGCAACATTATATCAGTTTCTTTATTAAGTAAAGAAGGATATAATTTTGTAGTACAGGATAATGTTATGAACATCTTCCTAGATCAAAAGTTGATTGCATCAGGCTCGTTACATAATGGCATATTCATTCTCAATCAAAATACAGTCCTTAATATACAAAACACACACAAGAGGAAGAGGTCAGAAATGAACGAATCCTTCTTATAGCATTGTAGACTTGGTCATATCAATGCGATACGACTAGCTAAGTTACATAAGGATGGATATTTGAATCCGTTCGAATTATCATCTTATGATACTTGCCATTCATGTCTCAAAGGAAAAATGACCAAAGCTCCGTTTAGTGGACACGGAGAAAGAGTTACGGAACTCTTAGGACTGGTACATAGTGATGTATACGGTCCTATGTCTACGCATGCTAGGAACGGTTCTTCCTACTTCATTACATTCACTGACGATCTCTCTAGATTCGGACATGTGTTCCTGATGAAACACAAGTCTGAAACTTTTGAGAAATTCAGAGAATATAAGCACGAAGTAGAGAATCAAACGGGCAAAAGTATTAAGATCCTTCGATCTGATCGAGGAGGTGAATATTTAAGCAATGAGTTCCTAGATTATCTAAAAAAGAATGTGATTCTCTCTCAACTTACTCCTCCTTATACACCACAGCACAACGGTGTATCGGAGCGGAGGAATCGCACCCTATTAGATATGGTGCGCTCTATGATGAGTACAGCTGAGTTACCTATTTCCTTCTGGGGGTATGCGCTGGAGACAGCCAAATACCTATTGAATAGAGTTCCAACTAAATCTGTGCCTACCACTCCATATGAGATATGGAATGGGAAGGGACCATTTCTTAAAAGAGTTAAGATATGGGGTTGTCCGGCCTATGTTAAAAAGAAAAATCTGGACAAGCTCGAGGCACGATCAGTTCTTTGTAAGTTTGTAGGATATCCAAGCAATTCGTATGGATATCTATTCTACCACAGTGAACAACAAAAGGTGTTTGTTGCTCAACATGCCACCTTATTAGAAAAGGAATTTCTTGCAAAAGAAATTAGTGGCGATGAGGTAGAGCTGGAAGAGGTTCCAGCAACACAAACTGCAACTGAAGATTTAGTGGAACCAGAGGATTCAGTAGTACCCGACGAACCCCTGCCTCTCCACCAATCTAGCAGGGTTTCTCATCCACCTGAGAGATACTACGGTTTTCTCATTGATGGTGGAAGAGAGGATTGCATCATGGTAGATGATGACCCAACTAGTTTCGAGCAGGCCATCACGAGTGGTGACTCTATGAAATGGCTGGATGCAATGCGATCTGAGATGGAATCCATGTACACCAACAAAGTATGGACTTTGGAAAATGCTCCTGAAGGGGTAAAACCCATTGGGAGCAAGTGGATCTTTAAAAAGAAATTTGGTGTAGATGGAAAAGTTGAGACTTTCAAAGCTAGACTTGTTGCAAAGGGTTTTCGTCAATGACCAGGTGTGGACTATGACGAAACCTTTTCTCCAGTGGCTATGCTTAAGTCCATCCAGATCTTACTTGCCATTGCTGCATACCATGACTACGAAATCTGGCAAATGGATATTAAGACCGCCTTTCTAAATGGTGATTTAGAAGAGTGCGTGTACATGACTCAGCCAGAGGGCTTCGTAGATAGTGGGAGCAGCGGAAAGGTGTGCAAGCTGCTTAAATCCATTTATGGGTTAAAGCAAGCATCGCGGAGTTGGAACATCTGTTTTGATGTTGTAGTCAAAGAGTTTGACTTCATCACGAATATAGATGAACCTTGTATCTATAAGAAGGTAGCAGAGAGTAAGGTTGTCTTCCTCGTATTGTACGTGGATGACATACTCTTGATAGGAAATGATATTCCTATGCTGCAATCAGTCAAGCTCTTCTTATCATAAAGATTCTCAATGAAAAATTTAGGTGATGCCTCCTGCATATTGGGAATCATGATCTATAGAGATAGATCTAAACGGATACTGGGATTGTCCCAGTCCAGGTACATTAACACCATACTAAAGAGGTTTAGTATGGAAGAATCCAAGCGTGGGAACCAACCCACGATCTCTGGACCCACTCTCTCCAAAAAGATGTCTTCCAAGACTGATTTGGAGAGAGCTCGCATGCAAAGGATACCCTATGCTTCGGCAGTAGGCTCTATCATGTATGCGATGCTATGTACGAGACCCGATGTAGCATACTCACTAAGTGTAGTGGGTCGGTATCAAGCAGATCCTGGAGAGAGTCACTGGACAGCTGTAAAGAGTATTCTCAAGTACTTGCGAAGGACTAAGGAGATGTTCTTGGTGTATGATAACAGAGAACTCCAGGTAGAGTCCTTTACCGATTCCAGCTTCCAAAGTGATAAGGATAACTCTAAGTTGCACTCGGGATTTGTCTTTACCCTCAATGGAGGGGCAGTATGTTAGAAGAGTTCCAAACAGGATACCGTTGCAGACTCGAAGATGGAGGCTGAATACATCGCTGCCAACGATGCTGCCAAAAAGGCGTCTGGATAAAGAAGTTCATTAGTGAACTTGGTGTGGTTCCATCCATTGAACATCCAATACCTCTGTATTACGATAACAATGGAGCTGTGGCTTTGTCCAAGGAACCCAGGTCCCATCAAAAGTCCAGACATATTTTGAGGCGGTATCACCTAATCAGGGAGATAGTTGATCGCCGGGAGATCGAGGTCAGGAGAGTAGATACGAAGGACAACACTGCGGATCTATTCACAAAGGCCATTCCCCAGATACAGTTTGAGAGATTATTCGGGATGCTAGGTATGAGATACTACAGCAGCTGGCCTTAATGCAAGAGGGAGATTGTTAGTTATGTATATGCCCTAGAGGCCATTGTTGTACATATGATGTATATTATAATGGATGCTTGGATATATATAGAGAGGACTTTCTTGCTCGTCATGATAGTATGCTATTTGGTTTCACTTTATCTTAACATGTTGACTTGTATTGGTTTACTGTCTTACTCTTACATATTGATAAAGCCCTTAGGATTTTTACTCGACTACTGGGATTATGATGAGATCATACTAGTGGGGCCACGGTAGTCGATGAGTACATCCTATAACTGTTCCTAGTGGAGGGTATATCGAGACAGGGCATCGATACACCAAAGTAGACTAGCGTATACGCATCTTGACCCATATGATGGGCGATGGATGATCCCATATCCATCGGTGTTAGACATCAAGGATGGTGTACGGGTGCTCAGTGGAGACTGGGTACACTGGACAGACTCGCCGAGAACTCCCAGATGGTGATATACCACACGTCAGATGGCAGTTCTCCGGTGACATTGGTACAGGGTAGTCTGTAGACCCGAGATCGTCATAGAGTCTTGTGTGGTTCCCACTGTGCTTTGATTTCCACCTTACCACGTCCAAGAGGGCGTGCAAAACGGTGGCTTTTGGGTGCAGTCCCGAATCACATGGAAGCAATGAGCGATAGGAGGGGATTCGTCTCTCCCGGTATAGGGAGTTGATGTTGTGCTGTGTTCGATTGGCTGTAACTGGAAGTCCCTGGCCAGGGCTGATATGAAGATTTACTGGTAAGTGTTATCGGTAGTTTCTCGACCCGTTATGAGCCTCACATCGACACGACTTATCGGTTACTGGGGTCTGACATAAACCATCCCTAGACTAGATATGCAACATATCATACGAAGAGACCGGACTGTATGGGAGTGTTACTGATTGGATTCATAGGAGAACGGATAGGCTAGCTTGTTGATCTTCTGATCGCTCAATACCTGGGTGGCTGTTACGTTTAGCTGACCGCTTGCAGCTTGTGGGTGTTTGATATGATCATCACCTGCTACCGACGTATTGACGATTCTTTAGAGTCCTACACAGAGGTTTCTTGACTCAGGCAAAGCGGAGTAGGGGCACATATGTGATATGTGCAGGACCGAGGATAATGCGATATGAGATACCGTATTATATTCTCGCGATATTTAGATATGAGCCGGGTCATCGGATCAAGTGTTGATTCGATGAATCGGTACATGATATATTAGTTGGTTATATTCGATATAGCCAGATTGTCGGATCAAGTGTTGATTCGATAATTTAATGTATAATAATATATATGATATATTGTATTACATTATTTAATATTGGCTCGCTTTATTATTTCATTTTCTCACCGGATAATACGTTGATATATATGCGATACATATTAATTGTATTATTTTCTTTTGTTGCAAATATATAATATATATGTTATATATATTACTGTAACATGATATGATTACTAATACAACTTGTTTTGTGGAGATTAAATAAGGTTAGGGTTTGATTAGGGTTAATTGTTTCTTGCACCTTCTAGAAGAAATTTCTTTTGTTATGAAGAAGATATTATGTTGATATTTTCTTATGACTCATTGTTTTAACCCAACCAAACCCTAGCCTTAGTTAATTCTCTACAAGAGTTATCCTTGTCATCCTTGACCATGGTTGCATTATTATTCATATATTCTTTTCATTATTCATCACAAAAGGATCATGCATTATTTCTTCTTCTTCTGCAACCTTGAGCTTTGAGAAAGCTTACTAGGTTTTCATTTTGTGATGTTTAATTGTGAGAATTTGATATAAAAAGAAAGCATAAATACTACTCCATCATCCTCATCTAATCTAGCCCATTAGATTAGGGTGTTCACCTTATTAGAGTGAGAGAGCTTGAGTTATAGCAACTTCGACGTAGATCATCGGAGAAAAGGAACACTACAAGCTAGCATGGATCGTTCGAGTCGTGGAGCCTCTCTTGAGTCCAGAAGATCATGGATCGCGGCGAAGGGACTTCTACTCGGAGCTTATGAAGCGAAGGAGCGGACTACAAAGCTTGTAATCCCTCACACTTAGTTGTAAAGATGTTTACTTGCATGTTAAACCCTAATAATCTTGCAAAGATCCCGGCTTTGGGTTGTTCGGCACGTCTAAAATTTTATTCGGGCATGGTAGATGCCTTATGAACCTTCACAAGAGTGCCTAGGAACCCTACAACTGATGTGTACGAAATATCATTCTAGTTCATCTGGTATGTACAACACTCCAATCGAGCGCAGTCACCTCGCATGGAAATCTCAAACAAGTGCACCTGATGTGCTCAAAACATTTGTATGATCTTCAAATCCTCAAAATACACATGTCAAAATAACGGACGTCGAGTTGTTCTTTCTTCAACGTTGAAAACGAAATATTTGGATCATGAAAACGCAAATCGAAAACAATTGGCATCGATGTACACCTTCTTCAATGTTGAAAGGTGTCTTTACACCCGGAACTAGTATAAGAAGGATTACCACTTGCCTTCTGCCCATGGTCTAGCATTCCTTGTCTCTGAATTCTTGTTCTTCTTGTGGATCATTAACGCCATGACCTCTTTATACAATCGTCTTGTGAGGAGCAGCGACGCAAATAATCCCATGCTGATACTTCTCAAGACACTTCCTTTCCGAGTAGTCCAGTCTTTCGCACTGCATCATATCGACGACAGCGATCTCTAACCTAGGCATGTGAGCCAAGCAACTGACCCTGGGTCCAATCTCAATTATTATAGAATCCTGGAAAGAACCCAACATGTCTCCTTCCAATCTTATCTACCCTTCGGCCCGGAACTAGCACTCCTTACTGAATCCACTTCCATTTTGGAACAACTGCAATCTCCTTAAGATTTTCCTCTAAAAGTGTTGTCGTACACGCCTTTGCATACATATCAAACCTCAAGTATTGACGGTGAAGAACAACTGCTCACTGAGACCTCGCACTAATCTCCTGTTTCATCGGTCAAATAAGGAGCATATCGCGATAATTACGCGAATTGCAAATCTTGGTCATGATCAAGCTCGGAGTCTTACAAAACTCGAAATACAAATCAGGCATCTCTGACACTCTGTGGAAGAATCTAGCTAAGCTCACCTTCGCGAACTCGTCCCAATTCATCGGACTATACGATCTCTCTCGAGCGACTCACATCAGGTCTAAGCAGGACCCATCAAAAGAAGCTAATCAACTTCGCCGATCTCGAATAGGAGCACCACAAGGGATTTAATAGCCTAGCTATCACATATCTGAATGACTACGAATCCTCTGGTCCATCTATACTTGTAACTATCGGTGACTTATAACTTCATGAATTTTGGAAGCAACACCTCGACAATCTCTGCAACGATTGGTACCACTGTTTGAATAGTAGGTAACACAATGATCTTCGGAGTAGGGAAAACATCATGCCTCCAAGTCCGGCTGGTCTTCAGCAATGACCCGACCCTCTGGTGTAGATCCTGAAGAAACTCACTTCAACATTAGAAACCCGCTTCAACATTAGAAACCCGATCATATATAGATAAAAAAAACATATTCCTATGTCACCGGAATATTACCATGGTCAGTCCTCGTCCCAGAAAAGTCTGCCCTGACCGTGTCTCTAACTACAGCCCTCTCGGCTTGCGTGGACATGGTGGCCGAAACAACCAACATGAGATAATAAAGATAGATCCACAGAACGAATAGAAGGAAGATCTCAAGATATATATCCTAAGGTAAATTAGGCGGAGTATCGTATCATAAATATGCCACGAAACATATGTACGGTACGTCACTCTGCTTAGTACCTACTCCATGAACCAAGGTTATCCTATGTAACGAAAGTTTGGGTATAAGACCCCCAAAGTCAAGTCTAAGTTCTATAAGGTCAAGCCTAAGTAACAAAAAGTGTATGCCTAGACTCCATATAGCCAAACCTAGACTCGAACAAATGTTTAACCAAACGATCTGATACCAACTTTGTCACGACCTGAAAGTGGCACGTGATCGGCACTTAAATCACATGATATCTAAAGATGTCGATGCGGTCTAAGTAAGCCGAAAACCCGGAATCTAAACCCTTTTTGAAAATATTGGAGGTGAGGTTTAAAATAGTTATTAGATGGAATCAGTTTTAAAATAACCATTTAAGTCTAAATAAGTAAGTTTGAAAAACATTCATGACGCTTTAAAATTCGACAGCACCTCCTTTGTAAATTTTGAATGAAACATGATACAAGCACAAATATATAAAGCATCCCAACGGGAGCTACCTTCTACGCCCAAACGGCGGAGCAACCATGCAGGTAAAATACGACACACAATGGTGAAGAAAAGAAAAGCGAAATAAGATCAACAATATAAAATGGTCAACTCCAATGAGTGCGATACCCACAAACACACAAACTCTAAGTCTCGCTTCTAAGTCCATAATATACACATTCTAGGTCGATGGAGTTTTACTAGATACAAAAGAATAAAAATATACAAATGTGGGTACGATACAACAATAGCCCACCTACCAAAGCAATCACCGAAAAGAAGTGTGTGCTTCAAGCCGCTGATGATCCGAGTGGTAAACCCTGCAAGAAACTGGGGCACAACGGGGATGTGTTTCCGGCTCATTGAATAAAAGTACATCACAAGGTAGAAATCAAAATGCACAACGATACCTAGATCATAAGTATAGTACTATCATATCTCGTACCAATATATTTATATGATATGCATAAGTATCATAAATGCAACACTATCCATCATATGATCCCAAAGTAGAACATATCATATGCAAATTACATGTATCTAGGTATAATCCCAAAAGTAGCCGAAAATATATATGTAAAATCTCTTCTTTAAAATAGCTGCGGGATACATATGTCATGGTATAAAAGCAGACGTAATAGTATGAAATATAATAGGTATCTTATTTAAGATATGCGTCTTGTTGTTTTAGTAAAGAGTGATAAGAGGTTTACGGTTTAAAAGATCCTTGAGTCATTCTAGACATGTCAAAATAATGAGACTATAGCTCATTTTAGAAATCCTTTTTATATGCAACAACCGGTAAAAGGTATTCAGGTACTGTCCTCCGGATCAGTCCTGGTCGGCTACAATAATGCACCACTCTAACTGTATACTTCGTATGATAGCAACATATCAATATATGAATGTCCAACATCGACACCCTAAATCAGCAATCTCTCATGCCCATCACTGACACGGAAATCCTCAAATCCCACTTGTCCATCACCGACACGCAACTCTAGATACCGTCGACACTATCTCAACAGATGATCGCTCCTCGATATCCCTAGCCCCGGTCAGTATCCCCTGGATATTTGTCGTGCTCATATCTAGCTCTGGCCAGTATCTGTAGGGTTCCTAGGCACACTAATGAGGTCTCACAACAGATCAAACATGCCCAATTCAAATTTTTTTCATGTGCCTACAAACCCTAATACGGATCGTTAACTAGATGATAAGGCGATGCAAGCAAGTAAATGACTTTATTGCTAAAGGAAAGTGACTACAACCTTTGTAGATCCGGTCCTCCACCTCTCTAGCTCCGTGATGACGTCCCTCCGCTGTACCTATCGAAATCCGGACTCTGGCGAAGGTTTCGTCGGAGAAATGATCAGGCTAGGTCGTCGACTTCGATGCCGAAGATGATCTACGTCGAGGTAACTCAAGATCAAGCTCTAACTTCACCAAGTCATGAAACTTGTGAAGAAAACACCCTATACTACTTGGCAAGTAGTAGAGGATGAAGAAATAGGAAGTGGATTCACTTTAGAATTGGATTTCTCACTCTCTTTCACAAGTTGCCATTAATGGTAGCAAGCTTTCTTCATCTTGAAGAAGAAGAAGAAGAAGAAAAAGAATATGATAAGTATTATTTGAAAATAGAAAATAAGTGATTCTTATCATATAGCAACCATGGTTAAGTGTAGAGAATAAACTAGAGTTAGGTTTAGTGGTTAGGTTAAGGCTAAGAAACAAAATGGTCAAAGCTTCATGAAGTTTCAAGAAAGAAACAAAGCTAGCCACCATTTTATTCTTGCCTTAAAATGAATAAATAAAAATAAATAGATATGTAAATCAAAACCCTAACCACTAACATAACCATGGTTTAATCACACACACAAACTTTCATGTATCATCAAACTGATACAATTAAGTGCACAAAAATATATCATATATACAATGTGCACATCAAGCGAGAAAATCCTTTTTAAATGAACAAATATTAGTTAATGCAAAGTAATATATCAAATATATAATTATACATTAAATCATTAAATCAACACTTGATTTAACGATCCGGTCATATCGCATATGACCGACTAATATCCAATGTATCGACTTATCGAATCAATCTTCGATTCGATAACTAGGTTATATCGCATACAACCATTCAACACATTCATCGCGAGAATAGAATACGGTATCACATACACGCATTATTCTCGGTCCCGCACATATCTCATATGCGCTCCTATTTCGTTTCGCTTGAGCCAGGAAACCTCTGTGTAGGACTCTAAAGACTCGTTAATACACCGGCAACAGGTGATGATCATATCAAACACCCACAAGCCGCAAGCGGTCTGCTAAACGTAACGGCCACCCGGGTATTGAGCGATCAGAAGATCGACGAGCAAGCCCGCTCACACTCCTGTGAATCCAACCAGTAACACTTACCGTACAGTCCGGTCTGTTCATCTGATATGTCGCATATCTCGCCTAGGGGTGGTAAACGTCAGACCCCAGTAGCTCGATAAGTCATGCCGATATAAGGTCCATAACATAGCATGAAACTACTGATAACACTTACCAGTAGATCACTGCAACCCTGTCCAGATATTTCCAGTTATGGCTAGTCGTGCATAGTGCAACATCAACCCCCAATATCGGGAGAGACGAATCCCCTCCTATCGCTCATTGCCTCCATGTGAATCGGGACTGTACCCCAAAACCACCTGTTTGCACGACTCAGTAGAGCCGTGGTAGGATGGAAATCAAAGCACAGTGGGAGACACACAAGACTCTTTGACGATCTCGGGTCAACAGACTAAGCTGCACCAGTGTCACCAGAGAACTGCCATCTGACGTGTGGTATAATACCATCTGGGAGTTCTCGGCGAGTCCGTTCAGTGTACCCAGTCTCCACTGAGCACCCGCATACCATCTCTAATGTCAAACACCAATGGATATGGAATCAACCATCGCCCATCACATGGGTCGAGAAGATATACGCTAGTCTACTCTGGAATATCGATACCCCGTCTCGATATTCCCACGACTAGGAACATTGAAGGATGTACTCATGGAGTACCCAGGCCCCACTAGTATGATCTACATCATAGTCCTAGAAGTCGAGTACACATACTAAGGGCTTTATCAACATGTAACAGAGAGACAGAAAGTATACAAGTTAAGATAAAGAGCAACCAGATAGCGTACATCATGTCGAGCAAGAAAGTCCTACCTATATATGTCCCAGCATCCACTACAATATACATCCAATGTACAGTAATGGCCTCTAGGCCATACATATAACTAACAATCTGCCACTTGCACTAGGGCCATCTGTAGCAGTAGTTGTAGTATCTAATACTCAACCATCCCCCATAAGTCTCTCTATGGGAAAAGGCCTTTGTGAGTGGATCCGCCGTGTTGTCCTCTAAGTCTACTCTCCTAACCTTGATCACCCTGGAGATCAACTATCTCCATGATCAGGTGATGCTGCCTCAGAATATGTCTGGGTCACTGATGGGACCAGGGTTCCAGGGCCAAAGCCACACTTCGATTGTCATACAATGGCAGGAACCTAGTTCATCTTATGAACCAATATACACCCAAACTGCCTCTTTGGTAGTATCTTTAATAGCGATGTTACCAGCCTTTATCGTCTAGTTTGCCACGGTATCTAGCTTGGAACTCTTCCAACATACCGTCCCTTTACTGAGGGTAAAGACAATGCCTGTGACTGACATTCAGTCGTCTTTATCACCCTGGAACCCTTCCAGTGATTCTCCCCAGGATCGATTGATACCATCTCACTCCATCTAGTGAGAATCCTAGCATCCAATTACATCTATCTCATAGATGAAAACTCAGGATTTAGAAGGTATCACTTTGATCCTATTGGAGAATTCTTATGATAAGAGGAGATTGACCGAGCGTAGTATAGGAAACTACTTCCCTATCAAGAGTATGTTGTCCACGTACAATACGAGGATGACCATCTTACTCTCTACTACCTTTTTGTACATACAAGATTCATCTACCATTTTGATGAAGTCAAACTCTTTGACTACCATATCAAAACAGACGTTCCAACTCCGCGGTGCCTGCTTTATCATATAAAGCAACTTGCACACGTTTCCGTTGCTCGCACTGTTTACGAAGCCCTCTGGCTGTGTTCTTGTAGACGTTCTCTTCTAAATCATTATTTAGAAAAGTAGTCATGGCACCCAACCACCAGATATCGCAGTCATGGTATGTAGCAATGGCAAGTAGGATCTGGATGGACTTAAGCATAGTCCCTAGAAAAGGTTTCATCATTATCCATGCCTGGTTGATGACGAAAACCTTTAACAAGTCCAGCTTTGAAAATCTCAACTTTTCCATCTATACCAAGTAATCTTCTCAAGATATACTTGCTCCTGATGGAGATTTAACCCTTCAGATATCGCAACCAAAGTCCATACTTTGTTGGTGTATATGGATTCCATCTCAGATCGCTAAGCATCCAGCCATCCTTACAGAGTCCCTACTCTCGATGACCTACTCGAATCTAGTTGGGTCATCATCTCATGATGCAATCCTCGCTCCCACTGTCATCGAGAAACCGAAGTATCTCTCAGGCAGGTGAGGAACCCTACCAGATCGGCGGAGTGGCTGAGGTTCGTCGGGGACTATTGAATCCTTTGGTTCTGTCAAATCATCAGCTGTAGTTTTGTATAGCTGGAACCTTTCCAGGTCTACAGAACTGACCTTGCCTCGATTTTGTCCGGATTTTGCTTTTGATATAGGCCGGACAATCCCAAATCTTAACTTACTTAAGAGATAGGCTCTTCCCACACCATATCTTATATGGAGTGGTAGGCACTGATTTGATTTGAACCCAATTCAATAGGTATGTTGCTTCTTAAGTGCACAACCCCCAAAAGGAAATAGGTAACTCAGTAGTACTCATCATAGAGCACACCATATCATATAGGGTGCTATTGCTCCGCCGTGATATACCGTTGTGCTGTGGTGTATTCAGAGGAGTAATACTGAGAGAGAATCTCATCCTCCTTTAGAATAATCCAGGAATTCTATTCACAAGTATTCTCCTCCCTGATCTTATCATAGGACATAATACTTATACCCGTATTTTGGTTCTCTACTTCCAACTTATATTCTGTGAATACCTCAAAAGCTTCGGACTTATGTTTCAACAGGAACATATGACTAAATCTTGAGAGATTATTAGAGAATATAATGAAGTACAAAGAACCGGTCCTGGCATGTGTAGACAGGGGACCTTACATACATCATCATGTATCATTCCCAAGAGTTTACTAACTCTTTCTCTGTTTCCAGTAAACGGAGCTATGGTCATCTAATCTTTGTGACATGACTGGCAAGTTTCACAAGATGTAAATTCAAACTGATTTAAATATGCATCTAAAATGTAACTTCAGCCAGTCGGGTCGCATTGATATGACCTAGTCTACAATGCCTCAAGAAGGATTCGTTCATTTCTGAACTCTTCCTCTTATGTGTGTTCTGTATACTAGGAACTGTAGTTTGATTTAGAACTTCAATGCTTTTAGATAACGTGCCTGAACCGATCAACTTTTGATATAGGAAATGTTCAAAACATTATCCAACGATACATAATTTTATCATTTCTTTAATAAATAAAGAGATTGATATGATTTTGTATATCAGGTTCGGTATCTAATAGCATTTGTTCAGAATCAATGTATTGGTAATACAGGGTGACAGTGACCAACAGACTTGGCTGCAACACTTGCCCCGTTTTCTGTCTCATGAAACTTCTCACCCGTTCTCAGTTTTCTACCTTTCTGTAGCCCTATGTAACAGATTACATATCTGGGATCCTGATCCGGTATCAAATACCCAGGATTCAGAGGATACTGAGAAACGGTTCTTTATAATGAACACACCCGAAGGAGATACATCATATGCACTTTCTTCGTTTGGGTGGCATAGGAATTCTGGTGTTCCCCTATTTTCTGCTCGGTCTTATAACAATTATAAGTTGGAGCGGGACCAACGTTCCCCAGCTCAGTAAAACAAGCGGGTTCGGTCAATACATCCATATTATTATCTTGATTAAGGCGTGATATGGTCGCTACCTGGAGAGAGAGAGAAGAAAACACTCTGCGTGCGCACTTGCAAGATTAGATTGGTTATTTATTTTATCTAATCAGGATGGCTCCCACTGTTTTTATCAAATCTTCCTTCAAACCTTAAAAGGAAAGACTAGCCGGGATTAATTACACTCTACAAGTTCGCCAATCTTTCATCCAGGCCAGTGTCGGTACTTTGGGGGAGGTTCCCCGTGCTTTCGCACGGACCTAATTACAGTAAACCTCGTTTTCCCAGAGGCGTAACCGCGTTGACACCTTTCTAGACACCTACTTGATCGACTAATTGCAAAGTGCAAAACTCTCTCAGGAGTAACGATTACTCGCAGTGGGTATCGGGATCCAACTATCATATAGAAGGTATGCAATCTCATTGCAAATTTCAACACTTGAAACTCCCGATAATGGTTTTTACCCCTAGCACCTATGACCTTGGCTAAGGTCAACAAATCATAGGTACTATTCAAGTTCTACCCGTCATTTCGTGATTAATTAGACCCACCCACATGACCCTTGGCTAAGGTCAACAAAGCCACATGACTGTCCTAACTAATCGCATCATATGTTGTATAGGAAGACATCACTTAGCTACCGCACACTACGCCTCGGCTATGGTCGACAAACGTAGCACGAATACTAAGTACTCTACTTCCTAAAATGACGGAGGGTTGCGAATGTTTTTTGTGAAAACCTTTAACGCTTTGAACTTGATCTCGTTGCGGAATCAAATGGTTTTTAAATGGAATGTTTTTGAGCCTTTTCTAGTTTTGCTAAAGGGGTCACTCCCGGTGAAGGGATCGTCGGCCCTTTCCTCGTCGAATGAGAACCGGGATATATCATATATATCACTGTGCAAAGCAGAAACTATAGAAGCAATCAAAAGACAAACCGAGGGTTGTAGCATCTGCCAGTTATTGCTAAAGGAGTCACTCCCGGTGAAGGGATCTCGGTCCTTTCCTTATCAAATAAGGTGCAGGATGTTCTACAATAAGCACCGCGATGCAAAGCAAGAACTGTAGCTACCTGTTTTATTTTGAAATTCGATTCCACAACATCAATTAGGTTTATTTTCTTTCATTAATCTCATTAATGAATATCCCATCATTTAAGTCCACCAAAACATCACAGATAAATATAACGTACGCTTATGCCATCCGCATTCGCCTCGATATCCCGTCTGCACCGTTAGGTTAGGTAACTAATACCAGAACGAGGCAGGGCTAGCGCGGGTGTAAAACATAAGCAACGTCTATATAATATATCATATATACTATATACTATATCTATCTGAGCAAATCACATGATCACATCACAGATAACGCAGCAGAAAATATCATATGAAATATTGGATATACTAGGACGTCCGTGTTTTCAATACGAGCCAGTATAAAACACGGATTCCACGGTCGTGATGAATAGCCAATCCCACACCCCTAGACCCCTACGAGAGCGGCAAGCAACCCTACCAATTCTAGGGTTAGGAGACCCGGACTCGACTCCTCGATATGGTCTCCCACTGGACCCTAAAACCCGGTTACTTGTGCTCTTCTCCTTGGGTCTATCCTAATGCGGAAAAGTAAATAATATACAAATGGTGACATCATCCGCAACCTGGAAGTGCCCTAATAAAAGAATATTACATACAAGGTTTTTACATGAATGAAAATGAAAAACACCCATCTCACACCCCCGGCTATTCAAACACGACGATCCAATATAGCATATCCAGCAACACATAACATCACATGTCATCAACGTAAGTAAATATGCGCCTCCTAATTGTCGTTGACATATAGCAACGAAACTGGCGATATCACATATTACACTTACGGTCACAGAAAAGAAAGTGTAAAACTACAACAGTTGGAATCTGCAAACTCTTTAGACATCGCATGCCTAACCAAATGAATTCCTTAGACATCGTATGCCTAACAGTTATAAACCCCGCATTTTAGTCTCAATATTGAAAACACTTTTCAATATAAAGTCGGGCAATTCAACAAGATTCCCGGCATCCAGAACGAATGCTAGTCGCAAACTTTAGTGGACGGCCGCACCCCCGATACCGTCGATGAAGTGCACTAAGACGGAACACCGCTACCGCGAGCACCCGAACGGATGCTTTCGGTGACACGGTTATCCTACAGTCACTTGGTCGGGGCTATGGGGTGTAGCTGTCTATTAAGTTTACCGGCGAATATCCGTGTACGCTACGTGATTACGACGGACTTTTGATCACATCAAAATTCCGTGGCAACCGATCAAGTGAGACTAAACTACTATGTTTATAACATTCATTCAGTTATCTCATGACTACTTGTGGATTCCAAATGTTGTATCACATTCCGGATAAATAGAAAATGTTAAACTTTCCGATCGAACAATCGAACACCCAAGTTTTCCCGAAACAGCTCAACATATGAAATAAGTTTAAAAACATTCACTTCGTGCCTCAGTACCAACGGTCCAGCCGTAGAAGGGTCAAGCCAACGCCTCACATGTGGCACGCCGTACTGCCCCAAACCCTAAGGTTCAAAGGGCAGTTCAAGATGGTCACATAATCGAGTTAAGGTTTGTTGTCTTCTAGAGGGACCATCGCGTTACTTGCACTACTTAGAACGTCATTAAACTACGGAAATATCCAACAATTGAAAATTTCCCGACAGGGAAAAAAGTGGGTATTTATATCCGGTCGAACTTTTTAACATATTCTAAAATTACCCGGAAAAACACATAGACAAAATTAGACAATCCGATCGAAACACTGAGTCCCCAATACAACCCAGAAAACTCGACTCTTGAGTAAGATTTAAAAATTCCCAGAAAATACAGCACCAAAATATAGGAATTACTGTGCAAAAATCAATTGAAGAAGAGACTAAGTGGCCGCGGAACCGCCGCATTAGCCATGCTAATTCCGCGGTTCCGCCGCGCTTTGATCGAATCAGAAGCACGTGCTTCACAGTAATTCTTAAAAACTCCTGCTGATTTTTCTGCATATTTTTAATTCGTAAAAATCCCCGATTTAAAAAAATGTACAGAGAGCAATTTGAGATTAGGGTTTCGGTTCGATCGGACTTCTAACTCCGTCTACGCATCGCCTAAGGCTCTAGCTAGGCTCTGATACCACTGTAGGGTTTCTAGGCACACTAATGAGGTCTCACAACAGATCAAACATGCCCAATTCAAATTTTTTCATGTGCCTACAAACCCTAATACGGATTGTTAACTAGATGATAAGGCGATGCAAGCAAGTAAATGACTTTATTGCTAAAGGAAAGTGACTACAACCTTTCTAGATCCGGTCCTCCACCTCTGTAGCTCCGTGATGACGTCCCTCCGCTGTACCTATCGAAATCCGGACTCTGGCGAAGGTTTCGTCGGAGAAATGATCGGGCTCGGTCGTCGACTTCGATGCCGAAGATGATCTACGTCGAGGCAACTCAAGATCAAGCTCTAACTTCACCAAATCATGAAAGTTGTGAAGAAAACACCCTATACTACTTGGCAAGTGGTACAGAATGAAGAAATAGGAAGTGGGTTCACTTTAGAATTGGATTTCTCACTCTCTTTCACAAGTTGCCATTAATGGTAGCAAGCTTTCTTCATCTTGAAGAAGAAGAAGAAGAAGAAGAAAATGAATATGATAAGTATTATTTGAAAATAAAAAAGAAGTGATTCTTATCATATAGCAACCATGGTTAAGTGTATAGAATAAACTAGGGTTAGGTTTAGTGGTTAGGTTAAGGCTAAGAAACAAAATGGTCAAAGTTTCAAAGCTTCATGAAGTTTCAAGAAAGAAACAAAGCTAGCCACCATTTTATTCTTGCCTTAAAATGAATAAATAAAAATAAATAGATAAGTAAATCAAAACCCTAACCACTAACATAACCATGGTTTAATCATACACACAAACTTTCATGTATCATCAAACATGATACAATTAAGTGCACAAAAATATATCACATATACAATGTGCACATCAAGTGAGAAAATCCTTTTTAAATGAACAAATATTAGTTAATGCAAAGTAATATATCAAATATATAATTATACATTAAATCATTAAATCAACACTTGATTTAACGATCCGGTCATATCGCATATGACCGACTAATATCCAATGTATCGACTTATCGAATCAATCTTCGATTCGATAACTAGGTTATATCGCATACAACCATTCAATACATTCATCGCGAGAATAGAATACGGTATCACATACACGCATTATTCTCGGTCCCGTACATATCTCATATGCTCTCCTATTTCGTTTCGCTTGAGCCAGGAAACCTCTGTGTAGGACTCTAAAGACTCGTCAATACGCCGGCAGCAGGTGATGATCATATCAAACACCCACAAGATGCAAGCGGTCTGCTAAACGTAACGGCCACCCGGGTATTGAGCGATCAGAAGATCGACGAGCAAGCCCGCTCACACTCCTGTGAATCCAACCAGTAACACTTACCGTACAGTCCGGTCTGTTCGTCTGATATGTCGCATATCTCGCCTAGGAGTGGTAAACGTCAGACCCCATTAGCTCGATAAGTCATGCCGATATAAGGTCCATAACATAGGATGAAACTACTGATAACACTTACCAGTAGATCATTGCAACCCTGGCCAGGGATTTCCAGTTATGGCTAGTCGTGCATAGCGCAACATCAACCCCCAATACCGGGAGAGACGAATCCCCTCCGATCGCTCATTGCCTCCATGTGAATCGAGACTGTACCCAAAAACCACCTGTTTGCACGACTCAGTAGCGCCGTGGTAGGGTGGAAATCAAAGCACAGTGGGAGACACACAAGACTCTATGACGATCTCGGGTCAACAGACTAAGCTGCACCAGTGTCACCAGAGAACTGCCATCTGACGTGAGGTATAATACCATCTGGGAGTTCTCGGCGAGTCCGTTCAGTGTACCCAGTCTCTACTGAGCACTCGCATACCATCTCTGATGTCAAACACGAATGGATATGGGATCATCCATCGCCCATCACATGGGTCGAGAAGATATACGCTAGTCTACTCTGGAATATCGATGCCCCGTCTCGATATTCCCATCACTAGGAATATTGAAGGATGTACTCATGGACTATCCAGGCCCCACTAGTATGATCTACATCATAGTCCTGGAAGTCAAGTACACATCCTAAGGGCTTTATCAACATGTAATAGAGAGACAAAAAGTATACATGTTAAGATAAAGAGCAACCAGATAGCGTACTATCATGTCGAGCAAGAAAGTCCTACCCATATATGTCCCAGCATCCACTACAATATACATCCAATGTACAGTAATGGCCTCTAGGGCATACATATAACTAACAGTATCCTATGGATATCTGCCGTGCTCATCTCTATCTCCGGTATCAAGTGTTCTCGCTAGGCTCCCCGCTTTAAATGCGGCTTTCCTGCCCCTCGGTCTCGACCGGGTCCACCATGTATCTGTTTGTTTACTCCTCCACTCAGCCCGGATAAGTAGCAAGTCCGTAACCATATATCTCCCCCACTCGGTTCGGAATAAAAATAATCAGAAAATATCAAACTCATGGTGGACGTCAAGTCATCGTATCCAGAAATATTAAGTAAAGAATACAGATACTTGCATAGATCATTATGATGATATATTATATATATACATGTATATCAGTGTCCCATACCACTGATATATATCATCGAAAGTAAAACATCATGAAAACTCATAAGAATCGAATACAAATATCTATGGTACTGGTATTCACAAAACTCAACAGATAATAAAGGTACAGTACGTAAATAAATTCATGTATACTGATTGGTACGAAAAAGTGTTTGTAGTTAACCGCAATCAATAACGGTGTCGCGTGTAGCTAGACCGAGATGAGTACGGGTCGTCCTCAGGGAAACGTGGAACCTTTTACTTTTACTTTAGATGTGTTGAGAAAGAGAGGAGGGATAAAGAATTTTATAGAATGGTTTCTAGATCTACGTTAAATAAGAATGTAAAATGTAGATCTAGAATATTTTAAAGATTAATATAATAAGAGGGTTTGTAGAGTTCGTTAGGATTTAGTAGTTATGGACGATTAATTAAAAGTTACCCTTTTTATCCATTAATAGATTTAGAACTAGAACGACGGTGATGCGTGTAGATTAGGGTTTCTGGAGGGAAAAGGAATCCCACTCTTAACCCTTATCTCGACACGGAACCCCGTTCATATCTAGCCTTTACCAAAACAATCATTAATCTAATCTCTAATCGCGGTCGGAACTAGCAAAGAATTGCTAGCGCGCCCGATTAGGATGTTAATGATTCTTTTGATAAAGTTCCTAAACTTTATAGGACTTAAAAAGGGTTTAGTTATTTTCATCGTCCATTAGCCTACCCTAATCCTACGAACCCTAACAAGCAGAGAATTACTCGCGCGTGTTGGGAGAAGAAGATGAAAAGAAAGAGAGGGAAAATATAATGTAAAATGCAAAAGAATTAAATAAAATAACTACCTTTATTAATCAACTGAACAATCTACACTTTTATTCCGTAAAAATTGATTACAAACTAGTTGCTTCTCGATCTTTCCTAAGGAGGTAGACGAACAGTTGATGATCAGCCTGGATACGTGAGCGTCTGGGGCTTCGTGATCGCGTCGGCTTGATAACTTTTCCAAGAGGCTCTCGGTGCCCTTTTATAGTCCAAAGCCACAATCTTTTGCTTCAAAAGTTGGTAAAATATAGCAGAGATTTAAGCCACAAAATCTTAGCAAATGATCTCTCTAGATTGCCGCGGATCCGCGGCCAACAGGGGGGTTTGGCCGCGGTTCCGCGGCCAATGGTGGGGATCTCTTGATCATTTTTCTTGGGCTTTGTGATTGTGACATGTGGCAATCCTAGGCACCTTCAGAATTCAGAAATCTTTTCTCGGTTGCTCCCAGACTTGGTCTCCAAGTTTTGCTTCTTAATTTGGCAAGTTTTCTTCAACAACTTGATTTGTTTGATAAATTCTGCATAACAACTTGGAAAATTCTGCACAATAATCTCAAATAATATTTAGTAGACTTAGTTCTACTAGGATTTGGTCAATAGATTTATTTGCATACATTTTCCTACCAAATACTAATTAAAATATATTAACACATGGAAAATGGTGTTTTTACACGTAAACCCTCATATGTATAATATATTATAATAAAGTCCTTTTTTTAATATGAAAATGGTAGGAAAAATGTAATACAAATGTGCAGTTTTATCAACTGAACAAATACCCCCAAACTTATCTTTGATCGTCCCGAGCAAACTAGTTTATTTAAGAGGAGAAAACTAAGCACACTTTCGTAGGCAGACACGATTGCACTGAGCACGTGCAACAAGCCGTTAAACCTCTAGGTGTCCCTAGTAGGAGGAGTGTTGTCTCCTGAGGGTTTTCAGCGGATTACACCCACAAAATCCAATAACAAAATAAAGATAGTGAAATTTACATATAAAGATAAGAACCATAAAAGAAAGGCCTTGAAAAGAAGAGTTTCCAACTATACTAGCTTTTCAGTTATCATGAGCCCAATCTTAATAGTCATGAAAAAATGTTAGAAATCACATCATCCCTCAATAAAACATCGTCTTTATTCTTCATTCCTACCTTTCATCCAAACATTGATCATATAACCCCACGTGTGTGTAAAGAACATCCCTACACTCGGAGAATTCAATTCAAGCTATCATACTCTTGTCCATCTGCCTTAGTACTTTTTAATTTAATGAATATTAAGATTTGCTCACAAATTTTCATGCGACCGTTAATACTTCTTGAGATACTAACAGACCGATTACTTATGTGCTTGCTAATTAAGTGATAATATTTTCCTCGTCTTGCACCACCTAAGGCTTAGCAGTGACTCCCACACCAGTTGGCCTTAGGGCACTAGGTGAAGAGGCACCCTCGCTATATTTTTTTATTGCTGCCTTGGCGATAACAAAACCAGTGTTCATTTTTTTTCTTTTCACCATTTTTATATTTTCTTCATTTTTTTTTCATTTCCTTCATACTTTGGCTTTTAGACAAGAGCATTTCAAGGTATCCTCTACTATCCCGAGTTTCAAGACGTGTGTAAGTGCATATAGTAGGGTATCAACATTCAAATGTTCGGCTTCCAAAATAGAAACTATTTTTCAGACTTATTTTTATCCTCAGATTAGTGACTTCCTTCATGTTACTAACCCTTGGGACAACAGCTCATAACTACTTATTACTAGTTCGTTTAAGAAAACTTCTAATTTTCTTGGTTTTCTTAAACTATTCCTATCTTTTGGATGTAATTTTTCACTTTCTACTCTTTTGTTATAAAAAAAAAAAAATTTAAAATTTTTGAAAATGTTGTGCTTATGTAAAATATGATGCAAATTGATGTGTAAATAAGCACAAACCTCCCCCAAACCTGTTTACAGCAATGTCCTCACTGATGTCATCTGTTAAGCTCAAAAACCTGTAGACTTGGGAGGAAATTATTAATGGGGGCAAGAATATATGAAAGTGAAAATGCTCTCCCAAACTTATTTTTGGCTCACAAATTTGAGGACAAAAGTTATGATCAAGAGCCAAAAATATACCCCCCCCCCTCAAACATGAGTTAGACAATACGAAGCATTTTAAGAGGGGGTGAGTCATTTGGTCAAAGTAAGACTTTACAAAGACCAAAAGTCAACACCAACCATTCAAAGATTTTATCAGTATATCGTATAGGTTGGTGGAAGAATGTGTTGTATCGAGTCAAGAAAGAGTGGGGAAGGGATAAGAGGTGGTCAGGAAAGGGTTTGAATTTAGAGAAAAGAAAGAATGAGAAGGAATGTGAATAATTAGGAAGAAGGAATGGTGACGGTTCAACCTCTATAGGTGGAGATTGATCAATCACAAAATCCGTATTGTTTAAAAATTCAAGTTCGTCAGCAAAAAGTTCTTTAAAACTTTTATCAATGGTGTGATTGAACATTTTGCTGTCAAAGAGTTTTATGCCAGAATTTATTCTACTTGATTCATAAAAAATCACTGAGGTAGAGGACTCGAAAAACTCATCTACCTCTTTTTCAAAAATATCCAAATCAAGTTGAATTTCTGGTAATACTGAACTTGAATTAACGGATTGTGATTTATCAAAACTCACTGAAACTATAGGAACAGAAGAAGAACCGGAGAAAGTAGAAGGTGAAATGGGTAAACAAATTGGTATGTCGAGTGTTGCTGCACCAGATGTGGAAGATGGAGGCTGGATTTCGATCTGATCTTCGGGTATACCATTATCATCAACTTCAAGACATATTTGGGGTTCGGGAAGAATTAAAGGCTCAAGATGATGACCACACGGAAGTGAAAGGATTTGATGAATTGGTGGGACAAAATTATCCAAAATTTCGGGTTCATCAATCAATATATCCCCAACGTCAATCACCTCATTCAAGTGAAGGTTAGAATTCTCAAACACCTCATCAAAAGTATGGTTTTCAATCAGTTTTGGTTCAAGAGTAGAGGTGTAGAGATCACAAGGGTTGGGTATGGTTTCACTTGAAATGGACCCTTCACAGTCGGGTAAATCAAACACTACAAAGTCACACAACTTATCAGACATTGTACTTGATGAATCTATGAAACTGGAGTTGTGGAGTTCAGTTTGGAATGGGGAGGTTTGATTAGGAAGGGTGTACAGTTCTGTCTTACTACGCAAATCCTTCATAATTTGATTCGTCAGTTCCATAAATTTTTCTAATGTCTGCTCCAGACTAGTCTTGGGTTGATAAGGGGTTTCAGTATAAGATTGAAATTCCTGTGGATAATTAAAACTCCCAAATGACTGATTAGAAGAACTGTCTAGAGTAGGTGGAAAAGTCGGATTGGATTGATAGAAACAGAATGGTTGCTGAACTTGGGTAGGAGTAGGATCAATATTATGATAAGAAGAATATTGATATGGGTTGGTTGGTTGGCTATATACAAACCGCATATCAAACTCTTCTCCGGACAGTGGTGGTGATGGTTGATATTGGTCCGGGTTGAAACTTTGGCCTCTAGACCTAGCTATGTGCTCAGCAATGGACATTCGTCTAGGGGCTTCCTCACTCTGGGTATGAACTGAAACAGGTGTAGGATTAGGATACGGTTGATAAGACCTAGACTGAGGTGGCCAACTGTTTCTTCCTGCTTGTTCTATATGATCTCTTAAGGACATGGAAGAGCCGGACGGTATACCGAAGGGATTTCGAAAATAAGAGATATCTGGTTGTGGACAGCAAAGCTCGGCAAGTGTTCTTCTGTTTAGGTCACCCATTATAAGAAGAGAAGAAGGGGGAAGGGGTAAAAAGGAGAGAAAGTAATTGGTTTGTTTTAAAAAAAGGACGGATTTAGACAAATCATAAAAATGCACAACCCTAGAACTATGGTTACCTAGGTCCAGACTCTAGACCGCTCCTAGACTTCCAAAGGACAAGCCGCAGGATAAATCCTCTACCGCCTCCGTACTACCCTTGTAGCCAGGTAAGTGCCGGGTAAGTGGGAAGGAACCACGTCGTGGGCCTAATTAAAAACCACTAGCCTTCGACACACTTGCCTAGGCACTACAAAAATAATGCGGATAAACGATAGATTACCCACGACCTTCCTCTGTCCTTATTGAGCGCGACAGTCCTTAGAGTCTGGTCTAGATATTTTTTAAATTAATGAAGGGTTGATCTATATGCTTGGTTTGTGATTTGTGGGGCTTAGGAAGGGTGATGAAATCCCTACCTAATCTTGATTTGGTCCTTGCCCCTTAAATATCCGTATTAAAATATGAAAAAAACAAACCGAAAAACAAAACTTTGCAAAAAGATTTTTGAGCGGCGATATTTTGCAAAGAATCCTGCAGAAAATAGATTTTATTGGATTTTAGAGGAGAGAGAAGGGAGTTAGAATCTTACCAGAGAAGTGTGAACCCTAGATCTCCTATTTCCTCAAGTCCGTGACTCCATATTTCCTCGCAAAAATTCATACAATAATCGTTAAATATACAATTTGCAGTTTTGTTTTAATAATGATATGACTCGTCTAAGAATTCAACACAAATAGTAAAAATAAAAAATTACGCACATTTCCCCGGCAACGGCGCCATTTGATTGGTACGAAAAAGTGTTTGTAGTTAACCGCAATCAATAACGGTGTCGCGTGTAGCTAGACCGAGATGAGTACGGGTCGTCCTCAGGGAAACGTGGAACCTTTTACTTTTACTTTAGATGTGTTGAGAAAGAGAGGAGGGATAAAGAATTTTATAGAATGGTTTCTAGATCTACGTTAAATAAGAATGTAAAATATAGATCTAGAATATTTTAAAGATTAATATAATAAGAGGGCTTGTAGGGTTCGTTAGGATTTAGTAGTTATGGACGATTAATTAAAAGTTACCCTTTTTATCCATTAATAGATTTAGAACTAGAACGACGGTGATGCGTGTAGATTAGGGTTTCTGGAGGGAAAAGGAATCCCACTCTTAACCCTTATTTCGACACGGAACCCCGTTCATATCTAGCCTTTACCAAAACAATCATTAATCTAATCTCTAATCGCGGTCAGAACTAGCAAAGAATTGCTAGCGCGCCCGATTAGGATGTTAATGATTCTTTTGATAAAGTTCCTAAATTTTATAGGACTTAAAAAGGGTTTAGTTATTTTCATCGTCCATTAGCCTACCCTAATCCTACGAACCCTAACAAGCGGAGAATTACTCGCGCGTGTTGGGAGAAGAAGATGAAAAGAAAGAAAGGGAAAACATAATGTAAAATACAAAAGAATTAAATAAAATAACTACCTTTATTAATCAACTGAACAATCTACACTTTTATTCCGTAGAAAATGATTACAAACTAGTTGCTTCTCGATCTTTCCTAAGGAGGTAGACGAACAGTTGATGATCAGCCTGGATACGTGAGCGTCTGGGGCTTCGTGATCGCGTCGGCTTGATAACTTTTCCAAGAGGCTCTCGGTGCCCTTTTATAGTCCAAAGCCACAATCTTTTGCTTCAAAGTTAGTAAAATATAGCAGAGATTTAAGCCACAAAATCTTAGCAAATGATCTTTCTAGATTGCCGCGGATCCGCGGCCAACAAGGGGGTTTGGCCGCGGTTCCGCGGCCAATGGTGGGGATCTCTTGATCATTTTTCTTGGGCTTTATGATTGTGACATGTGGCAATCCTAGGCACCTTCAGAATTCAGAAATCTTTTCTCGGTTGCTCCCAGACTTGGTCTCCAAGTTTTGCTTCTTAATTTGGCAAGTTTTCTTCAACAACTTGATTTGTTTGATAAATTCTGCATAACAACTTGGAAAATTCTGCAAAACAACTTGGAAAATTCTGCACAATAATCTCAAATAATATTTAGTAGACTTAGTTCTACTAGGATTTGGTCAATAGATTTATTTGCATACATTTTCCTACCAAATAATAATTAAAATATATTAACACATGGAAAATGGTGTTTTTACACGTAAACCCTCATATGTATAATATATTATAATAAATTCCTTTTTTTAATATGAAAATGGTAGGAAAAATGTAATACAAATGTGCAGTTTTATCAACTGAACATATACAACAAACGTAACAGTTCTTCTGTGTAATGGCAATACTAATGATGTGTAGAGTAGCATATGCGTCTGTGCTCGTGCAGCAGGGCAATCATTAGTATTTGTGCAGGTGTTCTATAAGTGTTTAAAGCAGAAAGTAATTCTACCCATATCCGTAGCATATAATAAAATTAGATTTTTCTAATATAGGGAATTCATATACCTCGTATCGGCATTTACATACACATCACGTAGTATAGCGGTCCTACAGTGGCATGGCAGTACCAATGAGATGTAGTGTAATATATGCGTCTGTGCTCGTGCAACATAGTACTCATTGGTTGTTGTGCAGTGTTCTATCATTGTGTTAATATAACAGAAACGTATATCATCGATAACTGTATCGCGAATATGTAAAGTAAATCTAAGCATATGGAATGAATATTAAATGTAACTAGCTATTATGAGCTATACCATTATCTTTGAAAATGGAACGAAACGTTGGTTTTGAAATAAGGAAGCTGCTTTAAGTTAAAATAGATATTCATTTTCGAAATTAGCATCTCATCCTTGTCATTTATCATTTAAAAAGAAAACGAATCGTTGGTTTTTAAAAAAGTATAGCTCACTCAAACATAACATCCTAAACCAGAATAATTCATGACACCACGAGTCCAAAGGAAACTTGACCGTATTCGGCACGTTGACCTCATCATCACAAGTACGGTATGATCCCTCATACTATATCCATTAAAAACCATATCCATATCGTACGGACCTATCGTTACGTATGTATGTCACCATAACCATGCATTAAACTATATGCATATGAATAATATACTAGATGCAAAATAACATCACTACCATTAACTTAAATTAACACTAACAACCAATTAGATAGCATAACTATTCTAGTTAAATGGTCGCGGGGATGCTATACGCCATCCACCCGACTTTTCCCGTAGATATAAATCTACTCACCAACTTGTCGAGCTCGTCAAAATCCACAAACGCTTTGTCCATCCTCTCCATCTTGGAAACATCAGCGATCGTACCTATAATCTAAGTTATAACAAATCGCATAAATATCATATTAAAAACCAAAACAACGAGCTAAGCATCCGTAGGTTAGAACCTATATCTTACTTACCCCAAAAATGACAAGATACCTTGATATTAACGTATGAACGTCAACAATTCAGTTGCTGCACAGAAATATGAAAAACCGTATCGAAATATCGGAAACTTAGTAAAACCTTACTAGAACACTCACAGATTTTATTGTATGAATACTGAAACAAATCAAACAATACAGTAGATCATAAAATATCCAAATACACCCACTGACCAAAAACCAATACAAAACACCACATAAAAACCGGCGGTGAGTGTGAGGGAGTGTTGAGGGTGAGGTGGAGTGTGGTAGCATGAGGTGGAGGGAGGATGGTGAGTGTGAGGGAGTGTTGAGGGTGAGGGTTTAACCTAGCTATCATATACTATATCCTCATCTTAATATTTGAAATAAAACAAAAGAAAACCTTTTATGTAAAAAATCTAAATCCATATTTTTAAAAGAATGAAATACTTATTATAAAACTTAAATATCATTATCTTAATGTAAAATATCATGTCATGTTAAAATATCATTTTTATGATATCACCCATTTTTCTCCATTTTTACCAAAATAAGTACATTTTTGCAGATTTAAATCCGATACCAAAATTCATATGCGATATCATTTTTGTAAACTCATTATCTCCATATTTAAAATTATAAATTAATATTTATAATTTTTCCAAAATGTTACAGGAGAGTAGACACGGAGAACAACACTGCAGATCCACTCATAATGGCCATGCCTCCGACACAGTTTAAGAGGCTAATCGAGATAATAGGTATGCGATATACCAATACATGACCTTAGTACAAGTGGGAGATTGTTAGTGATATATACCCTAGAGGCCATTATTGTGTAGTACCGGTTTGTATATTACATTTTGGAAGCTTGGGATATACACAGATATAATAACAGTCTTGCTCAATATGGTAGTATGCTACTTGGTTTGATTCTACCTCAATATGTGTATATGTTTCTTTTAGCATATCACTAATACATATTGGTAGAGCCCTTAGGATATTTGCTTGACTACCAGCGTTGTGATGACAGTCACACTAGTGGGGGCTGGGTAGTCTATAAGCACATTCTTATACAGGTCCCTAGTCGTAGTATTATCGAGACAGGGCATCGATACTCCAGAGTAGACTCGTGTATACGTTTCTCATCCCAGCATGGGGATGGTCTGTCTTACAGCCATTGGTATGTCGTACCGGAGATAGTATATAGGTGCACATTCGGTTATGAGTTACACTGGACGGACTCGTTGGGAACTGCTGGTTGGTATTATACCTATCGTCGGGTAGCAGTTCCCAGGTGACATGAGTACAGCTTAGTCCATTGACTTGAAATCAGTATTCGTCTCGAATGTGTTCCCACTGTACTTAGATCACCACCCTACCATGGCTGAAATGAGTCGTGCAAAAGGGTATTGGTTGGGTGCAGTCCTGAAGCACCGGGATGCAGTAATGGTTAGATAGGATTTGTCTCTCCCGGTATTGGGGGTTGATATCGCGCTGTGTTCAGAAAGCCATTACACAAAGTCCTTGACCAAGGCAAGCGAGATTTACTGGTAGGTACTCTAGTAGTTTCTCAGGGTGTTTTGGGATCTACCCCAGCACGACTTATTGCGTTATTAGGGGTCTGACGGTTACCACCCCCTAGGCCCGATATGCGAGTATCTTAGACGAGAAGACTGGACTATACGGAGATTGTCATAAATAGGCTCAGTAGGAGTTCGGATGAATTTGCTCATCGGCCTTCTTATCGACAGATACCTGGATAGCTGTTACGTGCAGCTAGTACCGCTGACAGACTTATGGTTAAACCCACTGCCAGCGTACTGTCGAGTCTTTAGAGTCCTACACAGAGGGTTTTCCTGCTTCGGGCGGAACGATGTAGAGGCCGCATGGTTTTACGGCAGGGCTCTGATCACATACGTGTACTGGTTACACGGATGTTGTTCGGGCGGACTATACTGGTGTGCTTTGGTTTAAGCCAGATCCCAGTATTAGATAATTAGATTGTTATCATTCCATTGTATTCGTATTTTTCGGAATACGAATACGAGTATGTATATACGGTGAGGGCATTCTTGTAATTTCACAAGAGATGCTTCTAGAAGGGGATTTTTGTGGCATAGAGTTAAGCATGGCTCATGATATTGTTTATTTGATTTAGACTCACTATTCAAGCATGGTTGTTATTTCTTATTATGAAATAATGAATGCTTGAGGTGAGAACAATATTGAGCCATCCTTCACTTAGCTAAACACTTGCTCATTTGATTTTTCTTTTTTTCTCTCTCTCCCTCCATATTTTCCTCTCCTTCTTCCTCAAGACCCTAACCCTCACATGAGTTCTGAACCATAGGGTCTCTTGAGATAAAACACTCCATTATACATTCTATATCTTCTAAGCTACCTAGCTTAGCAAACTAGTTACCTTAGTTACCTTGGTTTAGAGGTTAGAGCTTAAAGTACATACTCTCAGGTGGATCGTCTTCGACACGAGGAGGCCGACGTTTCAAGCGCGGTCCAATCTTCGAGGAGCTCAACAAGAGGAGGAGAGGAAGAAGACCCAAAAGACTTATAAATAAGGAGGTATAAAATTCTTACCGAGTATTTAAACCTCCAAGAACTAGTTAAGGTTTCTGTAAAGATTCTGGAGTTTAAGTCGGTGTTGCATAGTATGAAAAATCTTTTTGTGTAAATTCCGCTTCCCTGCAAGTGCGTAGGGTGTGCGACATCGACTTACATTCATGACAATGATATTCGTATATCAATATTATGATAAGTATCCTGCATACTAGCTTGGATAACTAAATAACGAATAAGCATGGCAGCTTCTACTGTGTCATGGCAATACTAATGATGTGTGGTGTAGCATACGCGTCTATGATTGTGCAACGTGGCAATCATTAGTAGTTGTGCAAGTGTTCTATTAAATGTGTTTGCACAAGAATGGTTCTCAATTCCTTTTATAACATCAACATCATAATCGTCAATAATGCATCATGCGTCATCATTCGGTTGACGATTAAATATACAGATATATCATCACATTCATATAACGATATCAACATGGTTATAATTAGAACACTATTGAGCATAGAAATTCTACAGTGTCATGGCAGTACCAATGATGTGTTTGTATAGCATGCGAGTTTGTGATTGTGCCACATGGAAATCATTGGTAATTGTGCAGTATTCTATAAAGTGTGTTCATACAAGAGTGGTATCGTAAACTAAATATATGAAGCATCTACGAACGAATAATATAAATGTAGTGTAACTTAATAAAATAATCGAAGCGCGAACTTAACATAAACAAGCGTTATATATATGATTATAGAGTTTAAAATAGAACGAAACGTTGTTGGGGAAGGAGGAGGCTGTAATATTTTTGATATAGATATTCATTTAAAATTAGCAGCACATCCTCGACCTTAGAGTTTAAAATAGGTAACGAATTATTGTAAGTCTACGGTAGCGCCCCGGCCGTCAATCCGAGGCCAAATGCGGAACAAATACTTTTTACGAAACCGGCGCTATCGTAGTCTTTCACCCGGATCGAACCATTAACACTAAACTAGCTAACTATAAAGAAGATAGAATGGCTCTACCGATCGATCCGTATCCTTTGGTCTTTAGCCACCATCCCTAGCTCCTCACGGCATCTTCGATCTCCGGTCTCCTCGTCAGAAGGGCACCACGTCAAGAAGTCTTTTTACGGGTTCCCGCTTCAAACCGAAGCAACTTGGACATGAAGTTTGCTAGCCGACATGTCCAAGGTGATGTAGAGAATGTGTGTGATAACTTTGTCTCAAGCATCCATTGATTCTCAACACATGAGAGTGTATGGATGGAGGTTGAAGATGAAGCCATGGTGGAACTTGTGAGCTAGAGGAAGAAGAAGAAGAAGAAGAAGAAGAAGAAGAAGAAGAAGAGGCTTTTCTTTTTCTATTGTGTTGAGATAAAAGTGAGAGCACTAGAAAATGATAATCCAAGAGCAAACCCCAAGCCTATGGCTGCCCTCTCTTTCTCTCTAACCATCATTTCAACACAATAATCAATCACTAATGTGACATTTGCACAAATAAAAAGACAGCGAGTCATCACCCATGCACATGTCACAATAAATGCTCCTCATGATGAAATCCACTCACAATTTCCACCAAAATAAACATTAACCCAAATGTTCATGACAAAAAAAGATATGGCATCAACTAAAGTAAACTCATGACGGATCACAAGGATACCCCTCACCTGTATATACATACCTGCATCCGCATTCCGACTGAATGCGAATTCAATGAGACTAAAGTAATCTAACAAATCTAATACTAGGATCCGGCTTAAACCAAAGCCCACTAGTATGATCTGTCCGATCATGATTCGTGCACGACTGCACGTATATGATCGAACCCTACCATAATACCATACGGCCTTTACAACATTTCGCCCGAAACTTAGGAAAACTAACTGTGGGGGACTCTAAAGACTCGTCAATACGCTGGCAGTGGGTTTAACCATAAGCACGTCAGTGGTACTAGCTGTACGTAACGGCTACCCAAGTATTGACCAAAAGGGAAGGCTGATGAGCGAACTCATCCAGGAACCCTACTAAGCCTGTCAGTGACAATATCCGTACAGTCCGGTCCGTTCGTCTATGAGTATCGCATGTCAGGCCTAGGGGGCTGGTAAACGTCAAACCCCCAAAAGCGGTACAAGTCGTGTCGAAGTGTAGCCCAGAACACCATGAGATACTACCAGAATACCTACCAGTAAATCTCACTTGCCTTGGCCAAGGACTTCGTGTAATGGCTCTCCTAAACACTGTGTGATCTCATCCTCAATACCGGGAGAGACGAATCCCCTACCGATCCACTCACTGCCCCCATGTGGCTCGGGACTGTACCCAACTAAAACCTGTTTGCATGACTCCTTTGAGCCGTGGTAGGGTAGTAATCAAAGCACAGTGGGAACTCACATGAGACAATTGACGATCTCAGGTCGATGAACTAACCTGTACACATGTCACCAGGGAACTGCTATGTGTCGCTAGGTATATCACCAACTAGCATGTACCCGGCGAGTCCCGTCCGGTATACTCATAACCCAATGAGCACCTGTATACGTCTTAGGTGAATCAAATGACACCAATGGCTTGTGAGACCAGCCACCGCCTCTCGTCGGAGTCTCGATCGTATACACCAGTCTACTATCGGAGTATCGATGCCCAGTCTCGAAACTCCCATGACTAGGGAAACTTTAAGGATGTGTTTATATACTACCCAACTCTCCCGTATATGATCGCCATCATACTGCTGGTAGTCAAGCAAGAATCCTAAGGGCTCTATCAATATGTAATAGTGATCAGTAAGGTCATCTAAAGCATATACACGATGATAAAGTTAAACCAGATAGCGTACTATCATCTTGAGTAAGACTATCCTACCGGCATAGGTTCTCCCTCAATCATTGCAATCACTTGCCTGCGATCCAATATTGACTTTGAGGGCACTATATCCAACAATTATTAGTTTTACAAGTAGTATAATCTTAGCATCATCATAATATCCCAGTCGAGATTATTAGCAAGGCTCCATGAATCAAATAATCACAGGCCGCATTCGACAATCTATCCTGCTCATATCAAGTATGGAATCTCCATCGTACGATGTCAACAATCATCCAACCAATATTTGTACGGGCCTCTAGTCGCGTACACACACACTTATAGCTTATATAGTACGGACATCTAGTCGCGTACGACACATACAATAATCATATATACCTATATATAGCCTACTAGTTACAAGTTATCTATTAACTACATAGCTTACGACTATAGACTAATTTATCAAATTATAGGCTAAGTATCCAGTTTACGCATATACGCTTTCTATACTAGCTATGTATTCTATAATATTGGTTTCAGGGGTACTATACGCCATCCACTCGACTTCTCCCATAGATTTACATCTACTCACCGATGTCCGTCTTGAGCTAGTCAAAGCCGACGACCGTCTTGCCTTTTCTCACCATCTCGAAAGTCCTCGCAATCGATCCTATAACCAAAGTAGTCATAAACATGCAAGGAAACACCATTAAAATCAATAAAAACACAATAAAATGAAATACGCTGAAAAAAATCAAAACTGTCAAAAGTCATCAAGTGCAGACGTCTATAGCTCTCAAGTGTAGACATCTGGATAAAAGGTTACTGTCGCACTTAGAGGAAAACAGACATCTAAAGAAGGGCTCCTAGACATCTGAAGAACAAATCTTATGAAATCCAAATCAAAAGCCGACGTCTGGTGACTTAAGCATTATACATATGAAGATCAAAATCAAAGATTCACAAATCTATACAGACATCTGAAACTTTGGGGGCCAGACATCTGCATAAGGAAAATCATGAAACACAGATCATAGGCAGATGTCTTAAGCTCTATGGAGCAGACGTCTAGAGAAGGATTTTTCTGAATTTCTTTTTGAAAAACTTGAAAATTCTAGAAAACATAAAAATAAATTCTTTTAAACTAAAATACTCTCAACTTCCTAAAATAGAGTGTAATCATCAAGTATACCATACTAGATCCATCACTACTAGTGGATCACTTCAAAACTAAATTTTGGAAGATCAAATCCAATAAAAATACCATTTTATACAAAATATGTAGTTTTTCCATGTCTAATGCTACATAACTTGAAATACTTGGTGAAAAGAGGAAACATTACTTATTGGAGTGGGCAAAAAGTGAAGATCTAAGTTCTTGATGAAGCTTCAAGAGGCTTGAGAGGTTGAGGATGTCTCCACTTGATGTCTTAAGGGTTCTAGTTGCAAGACCTGGCTTTAACCATGAATTTTAGTGGAGGATTCTATAGTTTTTGGTGGAGGAGTTTGGGTTTAGGATGAGAGATATTTTATAGGAGAGAGAAATTAATGAGAATAATGAGAGGAGGGTGAGGATATGGTGAGGGTATGGGTAGAGGCATGGGCTGTACCATTCTTTCTCTCTTTCTACAATAATACAATTAACACAAAAATCCCATATCATTTCCCAAAAATAAAAATACTTGCCATTCCAAAATATCTCACATTTTCCCAATTCCAAAAATAAATATACATACGGATACCAATCCGAAAAACCCAAATCCATACTTGGTATTATTTCCGTAAAACTCATAATATCCTCATTTAAATTATAAAATAATATTTATAATTTTCAAAATGTTACATCAACCTTTAGTACAATCCAGGGAAGTTAAATGTGGTCTCCGATACTTTGAGTCGCCAGCCGTTAGCAATGAATCACACCGCACAATGGAGGTTACAACAGGAGCTTCATGGAATAGCGATTGAAGTGGTAGTGCCAGGAACTACATCATCCTTGATGAATCTGCAGATCTAGTCCATGTTTGTAGATCAAATTAAAGCAGCTCAAGCAGAAGATGCTAAGTTGCAAAAGATCAGAGAACAAGTAGAGTATGGTCTTCGATCCGACTTCATCATTCACAAGGATGGATCCTTACGGTATGTGAGCTGATTATGCGTGCCTGCCGGCACTGTTCGAGAAGAACTGATGAAATAGGCTCACAACTCTCTTTATTCTGTACACCCCGGCGGCACGAAAATATACAAGGATTTTCGTCAGCACTGCTGGTGGCATGGCATGAAGAGGAAAGTAGCTCAGACTGTAGCAAAATGCTTAGTATGTCAGTAAGTGAAGGTTGAGTATCACAGAACTGCCAGTCTACTTCAACCGTTACCTATTCTAGAGTGGAAATAACAGCACATTATCATGGACTTTGTGACTGCTCCCCCTTACAGCATGAAAGGTAACGATACCGTTTGGGTTATTGTTGATCAACTCACCAAGTCGTCCCACTTTATTCCATTTTGAGTCGGTCAGCAAACATAAATTTTAGCAAGGAAGTACATAAAGGTAAGACAAATCTAAAGTAAGATTTTAACCTCTAGAATGTATCCAAACTTGTCTTGATAACCATGAATTATGCAGGAGATTGCGAGACTTCATGGAGTACCAGTTTGCATTGTCTCTGACCGAGACACCAGATTTCGATCCCAGTTTTGGTAGAGTTTTCAAGCCAGCCTAGGAACAAATCTGAGTTTCAGCACTACTTACCATTCTCAGATAGACGGACAGTCTGAGCGGACCATTTAGATCCTGGAAGATATGTTAAAAGCATGTATGCTTGACTTCGAAGTATCGTGGGAATATCACCTGCACCTCATGTAGTTTGCGTAAAATAACAGCTACCAGGCTAGCATTAGGATAGCCCCGTTTGCAGCAATTTACGGTCGGAAGTGTCGCTCTCATCTGAGTTGGGATGATGTAGGAGAAAGAGAACTCCTTGGACCAGAGATGATTGTGATGACAGTGGAATTAGTGCGCATGATCAGGGAAAAAATACACATAGCCCAAGACAGAAAAAAGCATTGGGCATATGCGAAGCGCTGACACTTGGAGTTCCAACCTGAAGATCGTGTGTTTCTTAAGATCTTTCTGAACAGAGGAGTGATTCGTTTCGGTAGATGGGGAAAGCTTAGCCCTTGATACATCCGGCTGTTCGATATTTTGGAACGGGTAGGAGATGACGCGTATCGTTTGGCACTGCCACCATCATTGTAAGGAGTGCACAACATATTCCATATATCTCAACTACGCAATTATATGAGCGATCCCAGACATATATTTGATCACTCAGAGCTCACCGTGTAGACCGATCTGACTTGCGAGCAGCAACCGGTCGAGATACTAGATCGGAAGGAGAAGATATTGTGAAATAATATGGTTAAGTTAGTCCGAATAATGTGAGAAGGGATTCACAAGGAGAATCCACCTAGGAATGCGAGGATGACATGCGTGCACGATACCCTCATTTGTTCAAAGATTAGTTCCTTGTGTAGATTTTGAGGACGGAATTTTTCTAAGGAGGGGAGGATGTAACGACCTTGATATCCCTGTACACTTGTATTATTCCCATTTTAAAATAACGGTGTAATTCTGTTCTAATAATGAGTTATAAGTAATTCTTGATAGATAAGTGCATGAATCAACTTGTAGCTCATTGGTTAAGTCTTTACACTGCTGTTCCGTAGTCCGTGTGTTCGAACCTTTGCAACACAATTATTTTATTTGAATTCTTTTTGTCATTTTGGAATCCTAAAAGTTTTACGGGCGATTCACGGAGTTTTGAAAAGTTATAAAACAAATGAGATATATTTTTGGACTGAAACAACCGAACCGAGCCTAACACCCGAGACCCGAGCTTAAAGTGAGGGTTTACCTGGCCCATTGGGCCCCAAGACCAGTTTGGGTGGCCAGGTGAAGAGTCGCCATGCCCCGCCTGTGGGTGCGCGTCTCTTTGGTTTGCTACAGTTCATTTTTACACCTTAAACAACCCCATTACCCAAGTAACTCCCAGACTCTTCATTCTTCTCATTTAAACTATTTTTAAATGCTCTTTAAAATTTCTCTACATCATTCTTCTTTGCCTCACCCCTATAAATACCCAAGCCTATTCTCTAGTTCTTCCCCTCTGAAAATATTCTGAAATTATACTAAAATCCCTTGAAGAATTTGCCCAAGCTCCTGAACGTCAAAGCTCCGCTCAACCGTATCTTAGTTCCATGCAATCAGTGAATTTAGTTCCTAGTAATCGGTGAATTGATAGTTAGACCAATTCACACCATGGGTGAGTCTCTCCATCCTCTCATTCTTCTCCCCTTGAATCTATTCCTTCGCCATGTTGACAAATCTCATGCTTAAATAAATTCGTTTATATCAAAATCACTTCATGTCAGCGTAAACAATTTCATGAAATAAAATAGAGAAAACTTGCTAACCAAGTTCAAGGAATCGTCTCAAATATAATGTTGCTAGAACATGTAGCTGTATTTTAATGATAGGCCTTTATCCATATGCACACAATATATAGTTTCATATAACTTCTATTACCCTTTATGTTGTAACATGAATGTTAGAAATTGTTAAACATATTTTTAGTTGATATCACACGGGGTAACGACCTACCACCCCCCTTATGAATTCTAAAACTAAAAAAAATTAGTTTGTAAAATCTATCTTTAGGTTTTTTTTTATTAAAATACCCTCTAGTTTAAAAATAGAATTAACCATCACCATTTCCTTTGCAATTTTACCTCTACAACCCTCTTTAGGGGAACCCTGTTACGGATGATGCTGGTTAAAACATGTCTTGGGTCTAATAGAGTGAGACACAGAACTCTTCATAGAGTGCGGTCTCGAAAGGAAAAGTGGTTTTTAATTAATGTGTGTGTGTGTGTGTGTGTGTGTGTAACAAATCCTATAAAATTAAAATAAAAGAAAATATGAGAAAAATTAAATTAATTTGGTTAGAACCTATTATTATAATTTTTAATTAGTTTAAAAGAAAACAAGCTTTCAAATTAAATTTTTCAAGAAAATACCCATAACTCTTGAAAGGGTAGTTTTTACTACAATACCCTAAACTTAGGTTTTTCAAAAATACCCTAACATTTTAATAGTATAATTTTTATCAAAACACCCTCGACATTCTAGATAATATTTTTAGCAAAACATTCTCAAGATTTTAAAATATAATATTTTACATAAAACCCCTCGAGAATTTAATGACTTATTTTACATAAATACCATGAAGTTTCTAAATGATATCTTTTTGCGTAAATATCTTAGAATTTCTAAGACTAGTATATGTTAAGTATTTAGGTAGTTTATGGGTTTAAGTGGCCTATTTTCTCTTGAGACTCGGGGAGCCGGAGAAAATGAGTGTTATCACTTGCCTATCTTACTATTTAAACAAAGTCAATTCGTACCGTATCAAAATGTAAATTGGTTGTAATAATTGACTCGAACCTGAATCACATCCGTTATCTTACTGGTCATATGCCATGTACCGCATGTTTGAATCACATGAATAAACCTAGTACATGCTTGAAATTGACTTGACCCGAATCATGAATACTTGAACTCGACTTGAACTAGAATTATACTCTCTTGTATATTCATGGATTCGGGCAAGACTTGTAACTAAATCTATAAATTAAAATACACAGGGATAAGGGGTAGTTTGGTAAAGATTGTATGACATGGCACGAGAGTCCACTAAAAATCTAACTTGAATCCCGTGTTCTGTTGTCCTGTGGGTTTGACGAGGCCTTGTACTTCTACATGCTATCGGTCCTCGGGTTTGACGGGCTATTAATATTCTCGTATACACGCATACTTTCATTATTGAACTACAAACAACCACGTCAGAATAAAATAACCATGCTTATACATTGACATGCTCATGTTTAATTGATACCTTTACTTGAACACTATTACAATGGAATTCATATTCTACTTACATGCATATCCTTTAAGGCTTTTATATTCTTATGTTTTGGGACTTACCGAGCATGAGTTCGCTGACAGGTATTCCACCCATCTCTTTATTTCCCTGGAATGTTCGTCAGGTTATTTAGGGACTGAGGATGTGGAACCGACTGAGGAGGATTACAATCAGTTCACATCCCAAGTAGATTCTTAGTTTCAATCCAGCATTATTTTTCAGTATGCCACCTGTTTAGGCACTATATTTTATTGTACTTTTGATCCAGACATTGTATCTATTTTTTAAACTTGTGGAAGTTGAATGTAAATAAAATAGTTATTAAAATTTTTTATTCTCTTGTTAATTCTTGTTATATTGTTATATTGCTTATAAACGCTTAGCGTATTTATTGCGGGAAATGACCTTCTCGAAATAAATACGTAACGGGCTTGTCATATGACTGCTACTGTTCTTTTAGGAAGCGAGGCGTGACATCTAGAATCATATCACACCAAATAAGCACAACAAGAAAAATAAAATAGAATGTTTTGTATGCCAATTGCAATCTCCACAAGGTATCGGGATTTCACCATAAGGTTATTTAACTTATGGCAGGGTGGATGCACGGCTTTTGTGATTGAAAAACATATAGAAACACTTACACACACATCACAGGCAAGTATTCACATTACAGACATGCGGTAAACATCAAGAAAATGGACTAGTTGGATATTCTAGGAATCTCGCATTTCATTTGAGCCGCAAATGAAATGCGACATTCCATAGTCATGTGAATAGCTCGTACATAACCAAACCAATAACACTACGAGTGCAGCGAGCAACCCTCCAATCCTTGAAATGAGGCGACCTGGCCTCAACTCCTTGAGGAGGCACCCAGCTCATTTTAGAACCCGGCGGCTCGAGCACTCCTCCGCGGGGCAAAACAAAACTACAAAACTTTCCAAGTGCGGCGAACAACCTGTCAATCCTAGAATGAGGCGACCTGGTCTCAACTCCTTGAGATGGTCATCTTGCGCATTCTAGAAAGTGACAGCTCGGGAACTTCTTCATGGGGTAACTTGTATTATATACATATAATGGGCAACAGCGGTCTCAACTCGACCGCGTTCCGAATAAAATAGTAATACATTTGGCATACGACATGATACATGAATTGAAATACAACGCTTTTGTTAGGTCCACGTTACCTCTCCCGGTACTTTCGGGGTTGCGAAAATGGTAAAACAAAAATTTTTCTAGACTTGGTAATATGGACCGTAAAAGCCGGATCTTTGCTAAATAATACACTAGCATCCTAACTAGAGATTTATCTACTCGGTTAGGGGTTATACCTTAACTTGAACTCATTCTCTTCTTGTTGTTCTTCTCTTTGCTTGCTCCGATGGTTGATCCGGACTTTGGTCACCTCCGTGGCCTCCTTGAGTCGAAGACGATCCACTCTGATGGTTGATCCAGACTTTGGTCACCTCCGCGGCCTCCTTGAGTCGAAGACGATCCACCCGAGAGATGTACACCAAGCTCCACCTAGAGCCGAGGCAACTAGGGCAAAGAGATTGCTAGTCTAGAAGCCCTAGGATGTGTAGAAAAGATGTATGGATGTGTTTGTAAAGTGATATCCTTTTTCTCTCAACACATGAGATCAAAGGAAAAAATCACGAGGAGGAAGAAGAAGGAGGAGCTAGCAACCATGGTTCATATCTTTTTCTTCTCACTTGAAAAACCAAGAGAGAGAATGAGAAAGAAATTATGATACAAAGAAAAGTAACCATGGTTGCAATAATGTAAAAACAACATCATTACTAATCCCATCAAGATAAAGTTTGATGGTTACATTGAAATGACCATTATCATAATCCAAAAGAAAAAGAAAAAGAAAAGAAGAGTGTAGATCCCTCTTGAAAGTCAATGGTCAACACGGTCAACCGGTCAACAAAGTCAAGAGAGGTCAACGGGGTCCAATGGTCAATACAATTAGCCATCATAAAATTATCACTAAAAAGATTAGTAAATGATACCCACGGCTCATAATGGTTTTGACCAAACGAACTGTCAAAACCCTAATGAGTCCACCTCAAAATGGTTTTGACCGAATCAACTGTCAAAAACCCTAATGAGCCTGCCACATAACGGTTTTGGCCGAACCAACTGCCAAAACCCTAAAGAGGCACCTCCTCCTTCATCGCTCCGGAAAACTGTGCATACACACCTGCATCCGCATTCCGTAGAATGCGGATGCGCAGAAGACAAAACAAATCCATCCGTGCAATACTATGATCCGGCTTAAACCAAAGCCCACTAGTATTGCCTGCCCGAACACCATACGCACACAAGTGTACGTGAGTGATCGCAGCCCTGCTGTAAAACCATACGGCCTCTACACGTTTCGCTCAGTGCAGGGAAACTCTCTGTGTGGGACTCTAAAGACTCGACACTACAATGGCAGTGGGTTTAACCACAGACCGCAAGCGGCACTAGCTGTACGTAACGGTCCCCAGGTAGATGTAGATAAGAAGGCCGACGAGATGAACCCATCCGAACTCCTACTGAGCCTGTATGTGACAATCTCCGTACAGTCCGGTCTGTTCGTCTGATACATCGTATGGCGGGCCTAGGGGGCGGTAAACATCAGTCCCCTAATAGCGGTACAAGTCGTGTCGGAGTGAAGCCCAGAACACCCTGAGATAACACTGGAAACCTACCAGTATATCTCGCTTGCCCTGGCCAGGGACTACTCGTGTAATGGCTCTCCTAGGCACAGCGCGATGTCAACCCCCAATACCGGGAGAGACGAATCCTGTCTAACCGTCACTGCCTCCAAGTGCTTCGGGACTGCTCCCAACTACTACCTGTTTTCACGATTCAGTAGAGCCGTGGTAGGGTAGTAGTCAAAGAACAGTGGGAACACACTCGAGGTGAAGTGACAGTGTCAAGTCAGCGGACTAAGCTGTACTCATGTCACCTGGGAACTGATAACTGACGATAGGTATAATACCAACCATCAGTTCCCGACGAGTCCTGTCCAGTGTACTCGTAACCTAACGAGCACCCTCATACTATCTCAAGTACGGCGTACCGACGGCTGTGGGACAGACCGTCTCCCGTGCTGGGATGAGAAGCGCATACGCTAGTCTACTCCGGATTATCAATGCCCTGTCTCGATAATCCAACGACTAGGGACGTGTATAAGGATGTGCTTGTGGATTACCCAGCCCCGACGGGTGTGATCGCCATCACAACGCCGGTAATCAAGCAAAGATCCTAAGGGCTCTACTAATGCGTATAGATGATATAATAAATAAACACACAAGTACACATTAAAGCAGAGACAAACCAAGTAGCATACTACTATATCGAGCAAGATTGTCTGTACAACTGTGAATATCCCAAGCTTCCATCAAGTAATATACATACTAGTATGATACAGTAATGGCCTCTAGAGCATATACACTAACAATCTTCCACTTGCACTAAGGCCATGTACTGGCGTATCGAAGATCTATCATCTCGATCAGCCGCTCGAACTGAGTCTGGGGTAAGGCCTTCGTGAATGGGTCTACTGTGTTGTCCTTTGTGTCCACTCTCCGCACCTCGATCTCCTGGTGATCAATGATCTCCCTGATCAGGTGATACCGCCTTAAGATGTGCCTGGATTTTTTATGGGACCTTGGTTCCTTTGCTAAAACTATAGCCCCATTGTTATCGCAATACAAAGGTATTGGGTTAACAATGGACGGAACCACCTGAAGTTCACTAATGAACTTCTTTATCCAGACCGCCTCTTTTGCGGCATCGCTTGCAGCAATGTATTCAGCCTCCATCGTCGAGTCTGCGAAGGTATCATGTTTGGAACTCCTCCAACATACCGCCCCTCCGTCGAGGGTAAACACAAAACCCGAGACAGACTTGCTGTCATCTTTGTCACTCTGGAAGCTTGAATCGGTAAAGGACTCGACCCTGAGGTCTCCATTACCGTAAACCAGGAACATCTCCTTAGTCCTTCTCAGGTACTTGAGAATGTTCTTCACTGCTGTCCAGTGGTCCTCCCCTGGGTCTGACTGATACCGGCTTACTGCGCTTAGCGCGTAAGCTACATCTGGTCTTGTACATAGCATCGCATACATTATAGATCCTACCGCCGAAGCGTAGGGTATAGTGCTCATGCGAACCCTCTCCTCGTCAGTCTTAGGAGACATCTTCTTGGAGAGGGTAATTCCGTGCAATGCGGGTATGTTACCGCGCTTGGAACCCTCCATACTAAATCTCTTCAGTACGGTCTCTATGTACCTGGACTGCGAAAGTCCCAATAGTCTCTTGGATCTATCTCTATAGATCTTGATCCCCAGAATGTACGAGGCATCACCCAGGTCCTTCATGGAGAACCGTTGTGACAAAAATAGCTTGACCGATTGTAGCATAGGAATGTCATTTCCTATCAAAAGAATGTCGTCCACGTACAAGACAAGGAATACGACAGTTCGTCCTACAATCTTCTTATAGACACAAGGTTCATCCTCGTTCTTGATGAAATCAAATTCCTTGATTGCCTCATCAAAATAGATGTTCCAGCTCCGCGATGCCTCCTTTAATCCATAAATGGATTTAAGCAACTTGCACACCTTTCCGCTGCTCCCACTGTCTATGAAACCTTCTGGTTGATCCATGTAAACGCACTCTTCCAAACAACCGTTTAGGAAAGCCGTTTTAACATCCATCTGCCAGATTTCATAGTCATGGAAGGAAGCAATGGTAAGTAGGATCCGAATGGATTTGAGCATTGCCACCGGAGAAAAAGTTTCGTCATAGTCCAAACCAGGTCTTTGACAAAAACCTTTTGCAATGAGTCTAGCCTTATAGGTTTCCACCTGCCCATCTACACCAAGTTTCCTTTTGTAGATCCATTTGCATCCAACGGGTTTTACCCCAGGTGGAGCAATATACAAGGTCCACACTTTATTGGCGTACATGGACTCCATTTCGGATTGCATTGCTTCCTGCCACTTATCAGAGTCCCTACTGATAATGGCCTGCCTGAAACTGGTAGGGTCATCTTCTTCCAAGATGCAATCCTCTCGATCCCCGTCTATGTGGAAACCGTAGTATCTCTCGGGAGGACGAGAAATACTACCAGATCTGCGGAGTGGCTGAGGTTCGTTGGTTGTAACTGAATCTAGCGGTTCCACCAAATCTTTTGTTAAAGCTTGTGTTTCTGGAATTTCATCCAGTTCTACCGTGCTGCCACTAATGTTTTTAAAAAGAAATTCTTTTTCTAAAAATGTGGCATTTCTTGAAACAATTACCTTCTGTTCCTCTGCATGGTAGAATAGATACCCACATGAATCTTTTGGGTAACCCACAAACTTACACAAAACTGCCCCTCAAGTTTGTCTGGGTTCTGCTTTTTGACATAAGCTGGGCAACCCCAAATCTTAATACGTTTAAGATACAAACTCTTACCACTCCATATTTCATACGGAGTCTTAGACACGGATTTAGATGGAACTTGATTCAATAGATGTGCTGCAGTTTGAAGTGCATATCCCCAGAATAAAAGAGGTAACTCAGCACTACTCATCATGGAGCGAACCATATCCAATAGGGTACGATTACTCCGCTCCGATACACCGTTGTGCTGTGGTGTATAAGGAGGAGTAAGCTGAGAGATAATACCATTCGCTTTTAAGTAATCTAGGAATTCCGTGCTTAAGTACTCCCCTCCTCTATCAGACCGGAGGATCTTGATACTTTTGCCAGTCTGGTTCTCTACTTCCTTTCTGAATTCCTTGAATTTCTCAAAAGCTTCAGATTTGTGTTTCATCAGATACACATATCAAAACCTAGAGAGATCGTCAGTGAATGTGATGAAGTAGGAGAACCCACCCCTTGCATGTATAGACATCGGACCACATACATCACTATGTACGAGTCCCAAGAAATTATGATCCAAAGAAAAGTAACCATGGTTGCAATAATGTAAAAAACAACATCATTACTAATCCTATCAAGATAAAGTTTGATGGCTACATTGAAATGACCATTATCATAATCCAAAAGAAAAAGAAAAAGAAAAGAAGAGTGTAGATCCCTCTTGAAAGTCAATGGTCAACACGGTCAACCGGTAAACAAAGTCAAGAGAGATCAACGGGGTCAAATGGTCAATACAATTAGCCATCATAAAATTATCACTAAAAGGATTAGTAAATGATACCCGCGGCTCATAATGGTTTTGACCAAACGAACTGTCAAAACCCTAATGAGTCCGCCTCAAAATGGTTTTGACCGAATCAACTGTCAAAAACCCTAATGAGCCTGCCACATAACGGTTTTGGCCGAACCAACTGCCAAAACCCTAAAGAGGCACCTCCTCCTTCATCGCTCCGGAAAACTGTGCATACACACCTGCATCCGCATTCCGTAGAATGCGGATGCGCAGAAGACAAAACAAATCCATCCGTGCAATACTAGGATCCAGCTTAAACCAAAGCCCACTAGTATTGCCTGCCCGAACACCACACGCACACAAGTGTACGTGAGTGATCGCAGCCCTGCCGTAAAACCATACGGCCTCTACACGTTTCGCTCAGTGCAGGGAAACTCTCTGTGTGGGACTCTAAAGACTCGACACTACGCTGGCAGTGGGTTTAACCACAGACCGCAAGCGGCACTAGCTGTACGTAACGGTCCCCAGGTAGATGTCGATAAGAAGGCCGATGAGGTGAACCCATCCGAACTCCTACTGAGCCTGTATGTGACAATCTCCGTACAGTCCGGTCTGTTCGTCTGATACATCGCATGGCGGGCCTAGGGGGCGGTAAACGTCAGTCCCCTAATAGCGGTACAAGTCGTGTCGGAGTGAAGCCCAGAACACCCTGAGATAATACTGGAAACCTACCAGTATATCTCGCTTGCCCTGGCCAGGGACTACTCATGTAATGGCTCTCCTAGACACAGCGCGATGTCAACCCCCAATACCGGGAGAGACGAATCCTGTCTAACTGTTACTGCCTCCAAGTGCTTCGGGACTGCTCCCAACTACTACCTGTAGGGTTCCTAGGCACACTAATGAAGTCTCACAAGGCATCAACCATGCCAATTTCAAATTTTAGGGGTGCCGAGAAACCCTAATACGGATCGTTGGCTAGAAGTTTAGGCGAAACAAAGAAGCTAGTTAACAACTTAACTAAATGGTAAACGGAAATACAACCTTTATAGATCCGGTGCTCCACCTCCATAGCTCCTTGATGATGTCTCCTCGTTGTCCAAAATGAATCCATGACTCTTGCATCGGCTTCATCGGAGAAAAAGCGGTCTAGGTCATCGATGACGATGCCGAAAATGATCTACGTCGAGGCACCACTAGATCAAGCTCCACCTTCACCAAGCCATGAAAACTTGTGAAGAAAACACCCTATACTACTTGGCAAGAGGTAGAGGATGAAGAAATAGGAAGTGGGTTCACTTTAGAATTGGATTTCTCACTCTTTTCATCAAGTCACCATTGATGAAGCAAGGTTTTCTTCAAGTGAAGAAGAAGAAGAAGATGATGAATATTATGATAAGTCTTTTTCAAAAAGAAAATAAAAAGAATACTTATCATAATCCAACCATGGTCAAGTGTAGAGAATAGACTAGGGTTAAGTGGAATGGTTAGGGTTAAGCATGAGACAAAATGGTGACTTAGTCAAAGCTTCATGAAGCTTCAACATGCATCCAAAGAAAGCCACAATTTTTCTTTATGCTTCTTATTTTCCAAAAAGAATAAATAGATAAATAAATGAATAAGAAAACAAAACCCTAATCATTAGTTTAACCATGGTTTAATTCTTTACACTTAACCAAGTAAGCATGCATCATCAAACATGATACAATCATGTGCACAAAAGTATATCACATATACAAGTTGCACATCTAAGTGAGAAAATCCATTTAAAGTGAACCATTACTAGTTAATGCAAAGTAATATATCAAATATATAATTATACATCAAATCATTAAATCAACACTTGATTCAATGATCCGGTCATGTCGCACATAACCGACTAGTATACAATGCATCGACTTATCGAATCAATCTTTGATTCGATAACTAGGTTATATCGCATATAACCAATCGAAACTTTCATCGCGAGAATGAAATACGGTATCACATACACGCATTATTCTCGGTCCCGCACATATCTCATATGCGCTCCTATTTCGTTTCGCTTGAGCCAGGAAACCTCTGTGTAGGACTCTAAAGACTCATCAATACGCCGGCAGCAGGTGATGATCATATCAAACACCCACAAGCCGCAAGCGGTCTGCAAAACGTAATGGCCACTCGGGTATTGAGCGATCAGAAGATTGACGAGCAAGCCCACTCACACTCCTGTGAATCCAACCAGTAACACTTACCATACAGTCCGGTCTCGTCGTCTGATATGTCGCATATCTCGCCTAGGGGTGGTAAACGTCAGACCCCAATAGCTCGATAAGTCGTGTCGATATGAGGTCTATAACAGTTCGAGAAACTACTGGTAACACTTACCAGTATATCTCAGCAACCCTGGCCAGGGATTTCCGGTTATAGCCAATCGAACACAGTGCAACATCAACTCCATATACCGGGAGAGACGAATCCCCTCCTATCGCTCATTGCCTCCATATGACTCGGGACAGTACCCAAAAACCACCGTTTTGCATGCCCTCTTGGACGTGGTAAGGTGGAAATCAAAGCACAGTGGGAACCACACAAGACTCTATGACGATCTCGGGTCAACAGACTACTCTGTACCAGTGTCACCAGAGAACTGCCATCTGACGTAAGGTATAATACCATCTGGGAGTTCTCGGCGAGTCCGTCCAGTGTACCCAGTCTCAACTGAGCACCCGTATATCATCTCTGATGTCAAACACCAATGGATATGGGATCATCCATCGCCCATCTGTATGGGTCGAGAAGGTATACGCTAGTCTACTCTGGTATATCATTGCCCCGTCTCGATATACCCACGACTAGGGACCTTGAAGGATGTACTTTTGGACTACCATGTCCCCACTAGTATGATCCGCATCATAGTCCAGGTAGTCAAGTACACATCCTAAGGGCTTTACCAACATGTAACAGAGAGACAATCAGTATATACGTTAAGGTAAAGAGTAACCGGATAGCATACTATCATGTCGAGCAAGAAAGTCCTCCCTATATATGTCCCAGCATCCACTACAATATACATCATATGTACAGTAATGGCCTCTAGGGCATACATATAACTAACAATCTCCCACTTGTACTAGGGCCATCTGTAGCAGTGGTTGCAGTATCTCATACTCAACCGTCCCATAAAAGTCTCTCTCTTGGAATAGGCCTTTGTGAGTGGATCCGCTGTGTTATCCTCTGAGTCTTCTCTCCTAACCTCGATTACCCTGGAGATCAACCATCTCCATGATCAGGTGATACTGCCTTAGAATATGTCTGGATCACTGATGGGACGGACGTCCCTTGGCAAAAGCCACAACTCCATTGTCACACAATGGGAGGAACAAAGTTCATCTCATGAACAAATATACACCCAGACTGCCTCTTTGGTAGTATCTTAAGTAGCGATGTACCGAGCCTTTATCATCTAGTATGTCACGGTATCTTTCTTGGAACTCTTCCAACATACCGTCCCTTTACTGAGGGTAAAGACAATGCCTGTGACTGACATTCAGTCGACTTTATCACCCTGGAACCCTTCCAGTGATTCTCCCCAGGATCAATTGATACCATCTCACTACATCTAGTGAGTATCCTAACATCCAATTACATCTATCTCATAGATGAGAACTCAGAATTTAGGAGGTATCACTTTGATCCTTTATGGAGAATCCTTGTGATAAGCGGAGATTGACCGAGCGTATCATAGGAAACATCTTCCCTATCAAGAGTATGTCATCCACGTACTCTACGAAGATCACCACCATACTCTCTACTACCTTTTTGTATATACAAAGTTCACCTACCATTTTGATGAAGTCAAACTCTTTGACTACCACATCAAAATAGATGTTCCAACTCCGCGATGCCTGCTTTATCCTATAAAGCATCTTGCATACGTTTCCGCTGCTCCCACTGTCTACGAAGCCCTCTGGCTGTGTACTTATAGACGCTCTCTTCCAAAACATCATTTAGAAAAGCAGTCATGACACCCAACCACCAGATATCGTAGTCATGGTATGTAGCCGTGGCAAGTAGGATCTGGATGGACTTAAGCATAGTTCTTTAGAAAAAGTTTCATCATGATCCACACCTGGTCAATGATGTAAACCTTTAACAAGTCTAGTTTTGAAAGTCTCGACTTTTCCATGTACACCAAGTAATCTTCTCAAGATATACTTGCTCCTGATGGGGATTTAACCCTTCAGATATAGCAACTAAAGTCAATACTTTGTTGGTGTATAAGGATTCCATCTCAGATCGCTAAGCATCCAGCCATTCTTACAGAGTCCCACTCCTGATGGCCAGCTCGAAACTAGTTGGTTCATTATCTCATGATGCATTCCTCGCTCCCACTATCATAGAGAAACCGAAGTATCTCTCAGGTGGGTGAGGAACCCTACTAGATCGGCGGAGAGGCTGAGGTTCGTTGGTTACTATTGAATCCTTTGGCTCTACCAAGTCATCTGCTGTCATTTGTATAGCTGGAACCTTTCCAGTTGTACATAACAGACCTTGCCTCGAGCTTGTCCGGATTTTGCGTTTAGACATAGGCCGGACAACCCCAAATCTTAACTAACTTAAGATATGGGCTCTTCCCTTTCCATATCACATATGAAGTGGTAGGCAACTGATTTGATCGAAACCCTATTCAATAGGTATGCAACTTCATAAGTGCATAACTCCCAAAAGGAAATAGGAAACTCAGTAGTACTCATCATAGAGCACACCATATCAAATAGGGTGTGATTGCTCCGCCCGATATACCATCGTGCTATGGTGTATACGGAGGAGTAATTCTGAGGGAGAATCTCATTCTCCTTTAGAATAGTCCAGGATTTCCGTGCTCAAGTATTCTCCTCCTCAATCACATCAAAGGACATAATACTTATACCCGTATTTTGGTTCTCTACTTCTAACTTATATTCTGTGAATATCTCAAAAGGTTCGGACTTGTGTTTTAACAGGAACATATGTCTGAATCTTGAGAGATCATCAAAGAATGTAATGAAGTAAAAAGAACCGGTCCTAGCATATGTAGACAGGGGACCTTGCATACATCAACATGTATCATCCCAAGAGTTTACTAACTCTTTCTCTGTTTCCAATAAACAGAGCTATGGTCATCTAATCTTTGTGACATGACTGGCAAGTTTTCATAAGATGTAAATTCAAACTGATTTAAATATGCATCTAAATGTAACTTCAGCCAATAGGGTCGCATTGATATGACCTAGTCTACAATGCCTCAAGAAGGATCCGTTCATTTCTGAACTATTCCTCTTGTGTGTGTTGCGTATACTAAGAACTGTAGTTTGATTTAGAACATCAATACTTTTAGATAACGTGCCTGAACCGATCAACTTGTGATATAGGAAATGTTCAAAACATTATCCATCAATACAAAATATTATCATTTCTTTACTGATAAAGAGACTGATATGATTTTGTATATCAGGTTTGGTATCTAATAGCATTTGTTCAGAATCAATGTATTCTGGTAATACAGGGTGACAGTGACCGACAGACTTGGCTGCAACACTTGCCCCGTTTTCTGTCTCATGAAACTTATCACCCGTTCTCAGTTTTTCTACCCTTTTGTAGCCCTATGTAACAGATTACATATCTGGGATCCTAATCCGGTATCATATACCCAGGATGCGGAGGATACTGAGAAACAGTTCTTTATAATGAACACACCCGAAGATGATGCATCAGCATGCACTCTCTTCGTTTGGGCGGCACGGGAATTCTGGTAATCCCCAATTTCCTGCTCTGTCTTATAACAATTATAAGTTGGAGCGGGACCAACGTTCCCCAGCTCAGTATAACAAGCGAGTTCGGTCAATATCCATATTATTATCTTGATTAAGGCGTGATATGGTCGCTACCTGGAGAGAGAGAGAAGAAAACACTCAGCGTGCGCTGTTGCAAGATCAGATTGGTTTTTTTTTATCTAATCAGGATGGCTCCCACTGCTTTTTATCAAATCTTCCTTCAAACCCTAAAAGGAAAGACTAGCCGGGATTAATTACACACTACAAGTTCGTCGATCTTTCAGCCAGGCCAGTGTCGGTACTTTGAGGGAGGTTCCCCGTGCTTTCGCACGGACCTAATTAATGTAAACCTCATTTTCCCAGAGGCGTAACCTCGTTGACACCTTTCTAGACACCTACTTGATCGGCTAATTTGTAATGTGTAAAACTCTCCCAGGAGTAACAATTACTCGCAGCGGGTATCGGGATCCAACTATCTCATAGATGGTATGCAATCTCATTGCAAATTTCAACACGTGAAATTCCCGATAATATTTTGCCCCGAACGATCTATGACCTTAACAAGGTCAACAAACCATAGACCGCAAGTCAAGTTCAACCCGTCATTTCTTGATTGAATCAAACCCACCCGCACGACCCTTGACAAGGTCAACAAGGTCACACGACTACCCTAACCCAATCTGCATCATATGCATAAGCAGATAAATACTGGTTAGCTACAGCACACTGCGCCTTGACAAGGTCAACAAACGCAACACGAATAATAAACAGGACTTATCTGAAATGACGGAGGGCTACGACAGGTTTTTCTGAAAACCTATTGCGTAATGAACTTGATATCGTTGTAGGATCGAATGAATTTTAAATGGAGTGCTTTTGAGGCTTTTCTAGTTTTGCTAAAGGAGTCACTCCCGGTGAAGGGATCGTCGGTCCTTTCCTCGTCGAATGAGGTGCGGGATATATCATATATATCACTGTGCAAAGCAAAAACTCTTAAAAGCATCAAAAGACAAACCGAGTGTGTAGCATCTGCCAGTTATTGCTAAAGGAGTCACTCCCGGTGAAGGGATATCGGTCCTTTCCTTATCGAATAAGGTGCAGGATATATCATATATACCGCTGTGCAAAGCAAGAACTGTAGCTACCTGTTTTATTTTGAAATTCGATTCCACAACATCTTAGGCTTCTTTTATTTCATTAATCACATTAATGAAGTCCCATCATTTAAGTCACCTAAACATCACAGATAAATACGACGTACACTTATGCCATCCGCATTCGCCTCGATGTCCCCTCGTGCACCGTTAGGTTAGGTAACTAACGGCAGAGCGGGGCAGGGCTAGCGCGGGTGTAAAACATAAGTAACGTCTATATAATATATCATATTTACTATATACTGTATCTATCACAGAACATCACATGATCACATCACAGATATCGCAGCAGAAGAATCATATGAAATATTGGATATACTAGGACGTCCGTGTTTTCAATATGAGCCAGTATAAAACACGGATTCCACGGTCGTGATGACTAGACAATCCCACACCCCTAGACCCCTACGAGAGCGGCAAGCAATCCTACCAATTCTAGGGTTAGGAGACCCGGACTCGACTCCTCGAGATGGTCTCCCACTGGTCCCCAGAACCCGGTTACTTGTGCTCCCCTCCTTAGGTCTATCCTAGTGCAGAAAAGTAAATAATATACAAAAGATGACAACTTCCGCAACTTGGAAGTGCCCCAATAAAAGAATATTACATACAAGTTTTTACATGAATGAAAATGAAAAACACTCATCTCACATAAAAAAAACCCTGCTATTCAAACACGACGATCCAATATAACATATCCAGCAACACATAACATCACATGTCATCAACGTAAGTAAATATTCGCATCCCAATTGTCGTTGACATATAGCAACGAAACCGCCGATATCACATATTACACTTACGGTCACAAAAAAGAAAGTGTAAAACTACAACAGTTGGAATCCGCAACTTATATAGACATCGCATGCCTAATCAAATGAACTCCTTAGACATCGCATGCCTAACAATTATAAACCCCGCATTTTAGTCTCATTATCGAAAACACTTTTCAATATCAAGTCGGGCAATTCAACAAGATTCCCGACATCCTGATCGAATGCTCGTCGTAAACTTTAGTAGGCGGCCGCACCCCCGATGCCGTCGATGAAGTGCACCAAGGCGGAATACCGCTACCGCGAGTACCCGGACGGATGCTTTCGGCGATGGGGTTCTCCTACAGTCACTTGGTCGGGGCTATGGGGTGAGGCTGTCTATTAAATTTACCGATGAATATCCGCGTACGCTACGTGATTGCCACGGACTTCTGATCGCATCAAAATTCCGTGGCAACCGATCAAGTGAGACTAAAGTGCTGTGTTTATAACATTCTGTGTTTATAACATTCATTCATTTATCTCATAACTATTTATGAATTCCAAGTATTGTATCCCATTCCAGATAAACAGAAAATGTTAAACTTTCCGATCGAACAATTGAACACCCAAGTTTTCCCGATACAGTCCAACACATGAAATAAGTCTAACGACATTCAGTTCGTGCCTCAGTACCAACGGTCCAGCCGTAGAAGGGTCAAGCCAACGCCTCACATGTGGCACGCCGTACTGCCCCAAACCCTAAGGTTCAAAGGGCAGTTCAAGACGGTCACATAATCGAGTTAAGGTTTGTTGTCTTCTAGAGGGACCATCGCGTTACTTGCACTACTTAGAACGTCTTTAAACCACGGAAAAATCCAACACTTAGAAATTTCCCGACAGGGGAAAAGGTGGGTATTTGTATCCGGTCGAACTTTTTAACATATTCAAAAATTATCCGGAATCCATATAGACAAAATCTGATAATCCGATTGAATCATCGAATCCCCAAAACAACCCCAGAAAATTCAACTCTTGAATAAATATTAAAAATTCCCAGAGAACTCAGAACTGAATAAAAGAAGTTACTGTGCAAAATTGGGTGGGTGATGTCATCATACGGCCGCGGAACCGCCGCAGAAGCCAGGTTTCTGCCGCGGTTCCGCCGCACTTTGGAGGAATTGGGTGATCGTGTTTCACAGTAATTCTTAGAAAGTCCTGCTGAATTTTCTGCATATTTTTAATTCAGGAAAATCCCAGATTTTGAAAAAAAGTCCAGAGAGCAATTTGTTTTAGGGTTTCGATGTTCATTCCGGTTTCAAACGTCGTCTACACTTCGCCTAAGGCTCTAGCTAGGCTCTGATACCACTGTAGGGTTCCTAGGCACACTAATGAAGTCTCACAAGGCATCAACCATGCCAATTTCAAATTTTAGGGGTGCCGAGAAACCCTAATACGGATCGTTGGCTAGAAGTTTAAGCGAAACAAAGAAGCTAGTTAACAACTTAACTAAATGGTAAACGGAAATACAACCTTTGTAGATCCGGTGCTCCACCTCCATAGCTCCGTGATGATGTCTCCTCGCTGTCCAAAATGAATCCATGACTCTTGCATCGGCTTCATCGGAGAAAAAGCGGGCTAGGTCATCGACGACGATGCCGAAGATGATCTACGTCGAGGCATCACCAAGCTCCACCTTCACCAAGCCATGAAAACTTGTGAAGAAAACACCCTATACTACTTGGCAAGAGGTAGAGGATGAAGAAATAGGAAGTGGGTTCACTTTAGAATTGGATTTCTCACTCTTTTCATCAAGTCACCATTGATGAAGCAAGGTTTTCTTCAAGTGAAGAAGAAGAAGAAGATGATGAATATTATGATAAGTCTTTTTCAAAAAGAAAATAAAAAGAATAATTATCATAATCCAACCATGGTCAAGTGTAGAGAATAGACTAGGGTTAAGTGGAATGGTTAGGGTTAAGCATGAGACAAAATGGTGACTTAGTCAAAGCTTCATGAAGCTTCAACATGCATCCAAAGAAAGCCACCATTTTTCTTTATGCTTCTTATTTTCCAAAAAGAATAAATAGATAAATAAATGAATAAGAAAACAAAACCCTAATCATTAGTTTAACCATGGTTTAATTCTTTACACTTAACCAAGTAAGCATGTATCATCAAACATGATACAATCATGTGCACAAAAGTATATCACATATACAACTTGCACATCTAAGTGAGAAAATCCATTTAAAGTGAACCATTACTAGTTAATGCAAAGTAATATATCAAATATATAATTATACATCAAATCATTAAATCAACACTTGATTCAATGATCCGGTCATGTCGCACATAACTGACTAGTATACAATGCATCGACTTATCGAATCAATCTTTGATTCGATAACTAGGTTATATCGCATATAACCAATCGAAACATTCATCGCGAGAATGAAATACGGTATCACATACACGCATTATTCTCGGTCCCGCACATATCTCATATGCGCTCCTATTTCGTTTCGCTTGAGCCAGGAAACCTCTGTGTAGGACTCTAAAGACTCGTCAATACGCCGGCAGCAGGTGATGATCATATCAAACACCCGCAAGCCGCAAGCGGTTTGCTAAACGTAACGGCCACCCGGGTATTGAGCGATCAGAAGATCGATGAGCAAGCCCGCTCATACTCCTGTGAATCCAACCAGTAACACTTACCGTACAGTCCGGTCTCGTCGTCTGATATGTCGCATATCTCGCCTAGGGGTGGTAAACGTCAGACCCCAATAGCTCGATAAGTCGTGTCGATATGAGGTCTATAACAGTTCGAGAAACTACTGGTAACACTTACCAGTATATCTCAGCAACCCTGGCCAGGGATTTCCGGTTATAGCCAATCGAACACAGTGCAACATCAACTCTCTATACCGGGAGAGACGAATCCCCTCCTATCGCTCATTGCCTCCATGTGACTCGGGACTGTACCCAAAAACCACCGTTTTCCACGCCCTCTTGGACGTGGTAAGGTGGAAATCAAAGCACAGTGGGAACCACACAAGACTCTATGACGATCTCGGGTCAACAGACTACTCTGTACCAGTGTCACCAGAGAACTGCCATCTGACGTAAGGTATAATACCATCTGGGAGTTCTCGGCGAGTCCGTCCAGTGTACCCAGTCTCCACTGAGCACCCGTATATCATCTCTGATGTCAAACACCAATGGATATGGGATCATCCATCGCCCATCTGTATGGGTCGAGAAGGTATACGCTAGTCTACTCTGGTATATCAATGCCCCGTCTCGATATACCCATGACTAGGGACCTTGAAGGATGTACTTATGGACTACCATGTCCCCACTAGTATGATCCGCATCATAGTCCAGATAGTCAAGTACACATCCTAAGGGCTTTACCAACATGTAACAGAGAGACAATCAGTATACACGTTAAGGTAAAGAGTAACCGGATAGCATACTATCATGTCGAGCAAGAAAGTCCTCCCTATATATTTCCCAGCATCCACTACAATATACATCATATGTACAGTAATGGCCTCTAGGGCATACATATAACTAACACTACCTGTTTGCACGACTCAGTAGAGCCGTGGTAGGGTAGTAGTCAAAGAACAGTGGGAACACACTCGAGATGAAGTGACAGTGTCAAGTCAGCGGACTAAGCTGTACTCATGTCACCTGTGAACTGATAACTGACGATATGTATAATACCAACCATCAGTTCCCGACGAGTCATGTCCAGTGTACTTGTAACCTAACGAGCACCCGCATACTATCTCAAGTACGGCGTACCGACGGCTGTGGGACAGACCGTCTCCCGTGCTGGGATGAGAAGCGCATACGCTAGTCTACTCCGGATTATCGATGCCCTGTCTCGATAATCCAACGACTAGGGACGTGTATAAGGATGTGCTTGTGGATTATCCAGCGCCCACGAGTGTGATCGCCATCACAACGCCGGTAATCAAGCAAAGATCCTAAGGGCTCTACTAATGCGTATAGATGATATAATAAATAAACACACAAGTACACATTAAAGCAGAGACAAACCAAGTAGCATACTACTATATCGAGCAAGATTGTCTGTACAACTGTGAATATCCCAAGCTTCCATCAAGTAATATACATACTAGTATGATACAGTAATGGCCTCTAGGGCATATACACTAACAGCTTTTACATTCACATTTACATGAGGGGATATTCAAACGCGACAATCTGAACCAAACCAAACACACCAACATCACATTCACTAATATGCAACCAGTCTAATTGATCACACATCAATTAGGCTATGTTTACCAACACATATCCTTATATGTGTCAATCCAACTCGATCAAACACTTTGATCGACTTGAATTGAAATGACCATAGAATTCAAAACCCCAATACCCCGGACACTTGAATTTCCAAAACTGAAATTCAAAAGCTTCAAAGTTCACAAAAACCCTTCATTTTGTGTGAATCGAAATCCGAAGGACCCGCAATTAGCCCAAGAGACAAGGGGCTCTCGGGAAGGCCCGAAGATTGGCCGAGAGGGAATGGGGTGGCCTCAAACCTGAGAGCACCATATCGGTGCTCTCGGGTGACTAAACCCCCCTGAGAGCACCAATTGGTGACCTCTGGTCGGGTTCAGCCCCTCCCACGCCTCCTTAACCTCCTTGAGGTGCCTCCCGAGTCGTTATGGGATCATAGTCCAGACCAAGAGCCCCCGAGCTCGGAAAAATGAAAAAATGAGAGATTTTTATGAAATTTTTCAAAACCGATTTTGTAAAAAGTGGGTTTTTATGTTCTATGTGCAAATGCAACAACTATTAGTAGATGAATCTGCTCTGATACTGTGTAAGTATGTGGTGCTAGGGACGCAACACTTGCAAACTATGGAAGAAACATAGAACAAAAATTTCTATAGAACAACACTAAACACAAACCCAAAATCATCCAAATACTAGTAATTGCAAATCTGAAGAAAGCAAAACATTCTAAACTAAGAGTTTAGAGGGGCTAAAACCTTTGAAGAGTGTCCCCACACAAGTGGAAGACCCTAGCTAGACTCTGTAGGGCTAGCCTAGCACCTCGTCAAGGGTTCGGTAGCATCACATATGCCATAATCAAAATTTTAGAGGTGCTAAGTTAACTCGACAAGAATCGAAACTAGAAGTTTTAGGGATTCATACAACTAAGCATCACATCCAAATGTAAAACTATCACTAAGAGTAGAGATTACAACCTTTGTAGATCTCCCTCGGTGACTCCTTGGCACTATGAGAGTTTGAAACGGATCGATGGAAGCCTTCCTTGTCCACGATGATCCACCCGAAGTCCCTTTGCCCAAAGCTCCTTGCCTTACTTGTTTCGCAAACGAAGTACAGCAAACACCCTACACAAATCGGCTAGATGTGTGTAGTATGATGATGTGGTTTGTATTCAACAATTGAAACCCTTTCTTTTATCAACTTCACTCAAGAGAGGAAGAAGAAGATAATGGTGGCTTGAGTTTGAGCTTTCTATCATATCACATATGATAACTTGTTTTCTTCACACCAATTTTTTCATGCTTGTGTGCATTGTGTTTCATATCACATATGAAGCTATTTATAGTGATGAGAAGGAATAATCACCATTATTCCATTACCACTATAATTATGAGTGGAAATTCTTTTCATAAAGAATTAAGCATGGGTGGAAATTCTTTTCATTAAGTTAAATAAAGCTTACCCACTAAAGAATAAAGGAGCATGTGTGGGTTTTCTTTACATTAACTTAAAATGATAAATATAAATAAAAGCTTCAATATAAGTCTTGCATTGCCACCATTCTTGTATCATCAACCATGATACTATGTATGCATGTATGTGTCCATGCACATCATCATGTGCATACATGCATGCATACAAAAGGATTTAATTAAAGATTTAATCTAAATGTAATTTGTTAAATCAACACTTGATTTAGCAAACCGGTCATATCTCATACGATCGGACAAATAGAAAATGCCCGATTAATATACGTTATCACATAACCGTATTTAATCGGGTCCCGCACATATCTCATATGCACACCACATCTTTTTGCCTGAGCGAGGAAACTTCATTGTGGGACTCTAAGACTCGTCAATACGCCGGCAGTAGATGATGATCATATCAAACACCTACAAGCCGCAAGAGGTCAGCTAAACATAACGGCCACCCGGGTATTGAAACAATCAGAAGAAAACCAGCGAAGCTGTAAAAACTCCCGTCGAGCCAACTGGCAACACTTACCGTACAGTCCGGTCTCTTCGTCAGATATGCTGCATATCGAGTCTAGGGATGGAATCGTCGACCCCAGTAACTCAATAAGTCATGCTGGTGTATGGCTCATAACAGATTGAGAAACTACTGATAATCTTATCAGTAAATCTCAGCAGCCCTGGCCAGGGACTTCATGTTATAGCCAATCGAGCATAGCACAACATCAACCCCCAATACCGGGAGAGACGAAACCCCTCCTATCGCTCATTGCCTCCATGCGCCTCGAGACTGTACCTAAAGACCACCTGTTTGCACGACTCAGTAGAGCCGTGGTAAGGTGGAGATCAAAGTATAGTGGGAGGACACACAAGACTCTATGACGATCTCGGGTCTACAGACTGACCTGTACCAGTGTTCCCTGAGAACTGCTATCCGACGATAGATATAATACCACATAGGAGTTCTCGGCGAGTCCGTTCAGTATACCCAGTCTCCACTGAGCACCCGCATACAATCTTTGGTGTCTCCTCACCAGATGGATATGGGATCATCCATCGCCCATCATATGGGATAAGAATGGTATACGCTAGTCTACTCTGGAATATCGATGCCCTGTCTCGATACACCCTCGACTAGGAACAGTTCAAGGATATGCTTATAGACTATACGTGCCCCACTAGTATGATCCGCATCATAATCACAGTAGTCAAGCAAATATCCTTTGGGCTTTATCAACATGTGTAAATGATTAAATCTACATGTCCAGATAAAGTAAACCAGATAGCGTACTATCATGTTGAGCAAGAAATTCATCTATCTCCATAGATATATGTCCAAATTTCCACTATCCATATAATGGCCTTTAGGGCATACATATTACTAACAATCTCCTACTTGCACTAAGGCCAGTTATTGGCGTATCTCATACCCAACATTTCAAACAGTCGCTCATGCTGCGGCTGTGGAAGTGCCTTGGTGAATGGATCCGCTGTGTTATCCTTTGTATCTACTCTCCGAATCTCGATCTCCTGGCGATCTACTATCTCCCGGATCAGATGATATCTCCTTAGGATGTGTCTGGATTTCTGATGGGACCTTGGTTCTTTGGCTAATGCTATAGCTCCATTATTATCACAATACAATGGTATTGGATCAAGAATGGTTGGAACTACTCCTAGTTCCGCAATGAACTTCTTCATCCAGACGGCTTCCTTAGCAGCATCAATATACTCAGCTTCAATCATGGAGTCTACAACGGTGTCCTGTTTGGAACTCTTCCAACTAACCGCTCCTCCATTTAGGGTAAACACAAACCCTGAGATAGATTTGCTGTCATCCTTGTCACTTTGGAAGCTTGAATCGGTAAAGGCCTCCATCTGGAGATCCCCATTACCATACACCAAGAACAATTCTTTAGTCCTTCGCAAGTACTTAAGAATGTTCTTCACTGCTATCCAATGTTTCTCCCCTGGATTGGATTGATACCTGCTTACTACAGCCAGTGCATAAGCCACATCAGGGCGAGTACACAACATCGCATACATTATAGATCCCACGGCTGAAGCGTAGGGTATAACGCTCATGCGAGCTCTCTCTTCATCAGTCTTCGGACAGAAGTCCTTGGAGAGAGTGATTCCATGACTAGCAGGCAGGGCACCACGCTTGGAATCTTCCATACTAAACCTCTTTAGAATGGTGTCTATGTACTTTGATTGGGACAGTCCCAATAACCTCTTGGATCTATCTCTATAGATCCTAATGCCCAAAATGCGCGAGGCATCACCCAGGTCCTTCATGGAGAACCTTTGTGATAAGAATAGTTTGACCGATTGTAGCATAGGAACATCATTTCCTATCAGGAGAATGTCATCAACGTACAATACGAGGAATGTGACAGTATTCCCTACAATCTTCTTATAAATACATGGTTCATCTTCATTTCTGATAAAATCAAACTCTTTGATTGTATCATCAAAGCAGATGTTCCAGCTCCTTGAGGCCTGCTTTAATCCATAAATGGATTTAAGCAATCTACATGCTTTCCCGCTGCTCCCACTATCAATGAAGCCCTCTGGCTGATCCATAAAAACGCATTCTTCTAAATCACCATTTAGAAATGCAGTTTTCACGTCCATCTGCCAGATTTCATAATCATAGTGAGCAGCAATAGCAAGTAGGATCTTAATGGATTTAAGCATTGCTACTGGAGAGAAAGTTTCATCATAGTCTAAGCCTGGTCTTTGACGAAAACCTTTCGCTACAAGCCTTGCCTTATAGGTCTCCACCTGTCCATCTACACCAATCTTTCTCTTAAAGATCCATTTGCACCCAACGGGTTTTATCCCAGGAGGCGCAACGTCCAAAGTCCATACTTTTTTGGTGTACATTGACTCCATTTCGGATCTCATTGCTTCCAGCCATTTCACTGAGTCACCACTCGTGATTGCTTGCTGAAAACTAGTAGGGTCATCATCATCCATGATGCAATCTTCTCCATCACCATCTATGAGAAACCCATAGTATCTCTCTGGTGGGTGAGAAGTTCTACTAGACCTCCTGAGCGGCTGAGGTTCTTGAAGTTCTACTGCAACATCAGTTTCAACCAATTCCTCCTGAGTAATTTGTTTCTCTAGAACCTTTTCTAGTTCTACCACATTGCCATTAGTACTTTCCGTAAAGATTTTATTTTCCAAAAATGTGGCATGTTGAGCAACAAATACCTTTTGTTCCTCTTTGTGGTAGAATAGATATCCATACGAATGTTTTGGATACCCCACAAATTTACACATGACCGATCGTGTCTCGAGTTTGTCTGGATTCTGCTTTTTAACAAAAGCTGGACAACCCCAAATCCTAAACCTTTTAAGAGATGGTCTCTTTCCATTTCACATCTCATATGGAGTGGTAGATACGGTCTTGGTTGGAACCCTGTTCAATAGATACTTTGCTGTCTCCAATGCATGTCCCCAAAAGGAAAGCGGTAACTCAGCATCACACATCATGGATCGTACCATTTCCAATAGGGTACGATTCCTCCGTTCTGACACACCATTGTGCTGTGGTGTGTAAGGAGGAGTGAGCTGAGAGAGAATCCCATTCTCTTTTAAGAAGTCTAGAAACTCTGTACTTAAATATTCTCCACCTCGATCCGATCGAAGTTTCTTGATGCTCAAGCCTGTTTGCTTCTCTACTTCAAGTTTATACTCCTTGAATTTCTCAAAGGCTTCAGATTTGTGCTTTATCAAAAACACGTGTCCGAATCTTGAGAAATCATCAGTAAAAGTGATGAAGTATGAAAAACCACCTCTTGCAAGTGTAGACATTGGTCCGCATACATCACTATGTATGAGGCTTAAGAGTTCACTAGCTCTCTCTCCGTATCCACTAAACGGAGTTTTGGTCATTTTACCTTTGATACAAGACTGGCAAGTCGCATAAGATTTATATTCAAACGGATTTAAATATCCATCTTTATGTAGCTTGTTTAGTCTTGTTTCATTAATATGACCAAGTCTACAATGCCAAAGAAAAGCTTCATTTATATCTGAAAACTTTCTTTTACTAGTATGTTGTATATTGAAAACTGTGTGCTGGTTCAGGACGTATATACCGTTATTTAGTGTACCATACCCAATCAACTCTTGATTCAGGTTAATGTTCATAACATTATTTTACAATATAAAATGATATCCTTCATTGTCCAACAAAGAAATGGATATTATATTACACAGCATACTTGGTACTAAATAACACGGGTTCAAAACCAAAATACTTCCTGAAGGCAACCCTAGATGATACTCTCCCACGGATACAGCATGTATATTGGAACCATTTCCAACCCGCAGAGTATGATCTCCTATCTTTAAAACTCTACTATTTCTCAATCCCTGCATACAATTGCAGATGTGAGAACCAGAACCGGTATCCAATACCCAGGATGCAGAGTTTAAAGAAAAGCAGTTTTCAGTTACAAACACACCTGAAGTGGAAGCATCAGCATGCTTCTTCTTCTTGAGATCAGCAAGATATTCAGCACAGTTGCGTTTCCAATGTCCTGACTTTTTACAGTAAAAACATTCTCCTTTCCTGCTTCCTACAGCCCCGGCTTTGTCTTTCCCCTTTGCCTTTCTAACTCCTCCTTTCTGTGTGATAGACTTCTTCTTCTTCTTTCCCTTGGCCTTAGCTTTTGGGAATGAAGAGGAAGATGGCCCAGCAAGCAGAGCGGGAGTCTTTGCCGTTTTCAACGTGTTCTCTGCACTTCTCAACATATTGAGAAGTTCATGCAACGATTTCTCCAAAACATTCATATTGAAATTTACTATGAACGGAGCAAAGGCAGGGGGGAGAGACTGTAGAACAATATCCGTATATTGCTCATTATCCATAGTCCATCCCAGTCCCTCAAGTTCTTCAATAAGACCAATCATTTTCAAAACATGGTCTCCAACTGATGCACCAGGGGCCATTCGCATCTGAAACAGCTTTCTAGATGCCTCGTATCTCAAAGTACGAGATTGCTCTTCATACAACTCCTTTGTGTGAAGAAAGATGGATTGCACATCCATATTCTCGTGTTGCTTCTGATGGACATTGTCCATAGAAGCGAGCGCGAGGCACTTGGCCGTGTTGCAGTCATTTTCCCAAGTTTTTCGGATCTCCCTATCCGAGACAGATGATTCAGGTCCTGGGACGGGTGGGGCTTCGGTATTGAGGACATATGATACCTTATCATATGAAAGTGCAATGTTCAAGTTCCTCAACCATTCTTTATAATTTGGTCCTGTCAGTTTATTTTTCTCAAGTAGTAGCTTAAGTCCTGACATCTGTAACTGCCATTCGGAGAGAGAAAAGGATACACTTAGCGAAATGCTCTTGCAAAGAATTAGATTGGTTATTATTTTATCTAATCGATGTCTCCCACTGCTTTTAATCAAATTTTCTTTCAAAACCTGAAAAGAAAACTAGCCAGGAATAATTACATTCTACAGTTTCACTAACCGGTCAGTCTTTCTAGACACCCACTAGATTAGCTAATTGTAAAGTGCAAAACTCTCCTGGAAGTAACACTTACTCACAGTGAGATCGAGATCCAACTATCACATAGATGGTATGCAATCTCATTGCAAATTTCAACTCTTGAAATTCCCAATATGGTTTTTACCCCTAGTCACTTATGACCTTGGCTATAGTCAACATATCATAAGTACTAGTCAAATTCTACCCGTCATTTCGTGATTAACTAGACCCACCCATATGACCCTTGACTATGATCAACATAATCACATGATTGTCCTAACTAATCGCATCATATGCTTTGTAGGAAGACATCACTTAGCTACCGTACACTACGCCTTGACTATAATCAACATACGCAGCACGAATACTAAGTACTCTGCTTCCTAAAATGACGGAGGGTTGCGGATGGTTTTTAAGAAAACCTTTAACGCTTTGAACTTGATCTCGTTGTAGAATCAAAACGGTTAAGAAAAGGAGTGGCTTAAGCTCCGCATCTTCTTGAAACTTGCATTTTTCATAAAAAGCCGAGTTTGTTTCAAATCTGATTCTGCAACATCATTAGGTTTCTTTTCCTTACATTAATCTCATTAATGTGATCCCATCATTTAAGTTCCTAAGCCATCACAGAATAGAACGTATACTTATACCATCCGCATTCGCCACAGTGTCCCGTTATGCACCGTTTGTAGGGTTCCTAGGCACTCTTGTGAAGGTTCATAAGGCATCAAACATGCCCGGATTAAATTTTAGACGTGCCGAACAACCCAAAGCCGGGATCTTTGCTAGATTATTAGGGTTAAACATGCATTAAGATAACTTTTATCTAAGTGTGAGGGATTACAACCTTTGTAGTCCGCTCCTTCACTTCACAACCTCCGAGTAGAAGTCCCTTTGCCGCGATCCACGATCTCCCGGACTCATGAGAGGCTCCACGACTCGAACGATCCATTCTAGCTTGTCGTATTCCAAATCTCCGATGATCTACCTCGAGGTTTCAAAGAACTCAAGCTTTCTCACTCAAAAGAGAAGAACACACTAATCCCATGGGCTAGATGAGATGAGGATGAGAGAGTAGTAATTTTGCTTTCTTTTAATATCATTTTCTCATTTTATTTCATCACTTAAGAAAAACTAGCAAGCTTTCTTGAAGAAGGAAGAAGATGATCATGAAAAGATAATGATATATTTTTCTTTTGTGATGAATAGAAATATAAACCATATGATTGAATATTAACCATGGTCAAGGATGAGTGGATAAGATTGTGTAGAGAATAAACTAGAGTTAGGGTTTGGTTGAGTTAAAGAATGTGTCATCCATAAAGATCTTAAGAATGACAAAACAAAAAGCTTCTAGAAGGTGCATGAAGCTACTAACCCTAATCAAACCCTAATCTCAATTAATCATCCTTAAACATGTTTAACAATTAATCATATCATGTCACAATAATATATATCACATATATATTATATATTTGCAAAAAAAGAAAATAATACAATTAACATATATCGTATATATATCAATGTATCATCCACTGAGAAAATGAAATAATAAAACGAGCCAATATTAGATAATGTAATACAATATATCATATATATATTATAATACATTAAATCATCGAATCAACACTTGATTCGACGATCCGGCTATATCGAATATTACCGACTAATATATCATGTACCGATTCATCGAATCAACACTTGATCCGATGACCCGGTTCATATCTAAATATCCTGAGAATATAATACGGTATCCCATATCGCATTATTCTCGTTCCTGCGCATATCACATATGCGCCACTACTCCGTTTCGCCTGAGCCAAGAAACCTCTGTGTAGGACTCTAAAGAATCGTCAATACGCCGGTAGCAGGTGATGATCATATCAAACACCCACAAGCTGCAAGCGGTCAGCTAAACGTAACAGCCACCCAGGTATTGAGCGATCAGAAGATCAACAAGCTAGCCTGTGCGTTCTCCTGTGAATCCAACCAGTAACACTCCCGTACAGTCCGGTCTGTTCGTCTGATATGTCGCATATCAAGTCTAGGGGTGGTATACGTCAGACCCCAGTAACCGATAAGTCGTGTCGATGTGTGGCTCATAACGGGTCGAGAAACTACTAGTAACACTTACCAGTAAATCTCCATATCAGCCCTGGCCAGGGACTTCCAGTTATAGCCAATCGAACACAGCACAACATCAACTCCCTATACCGGGAGAGACGAATCCCCTCCTATCGCTCATTGCCTCCATGTGATTCGGGACTATACCCAAAAGCCACCGTTTTGCACGCCCTCTTGGACGTGGTAAGGTGGAAATCAAAGCACAGTGGGAATCATACAAGACTCTATGACGATCTCGGGTCTTCAGACTACCCTGTACCTGTGTCACCGGAGAACTGCCATCTGACGTGTGGTATAGCACCATCTGGGAGTTCTCGGCGAGTCCGTCCAGTGTACCCAGTCTCTACTGAGCACCCGTATACCATCCTTGATGTCCAACACCGATGGATATGGGATCATCCATCGCCCATCATATGGGTCAAGATGCGTATACGCTAGTCTACTCTGGTGTATCGATACCCTGTCTCGATATACCCTCGACTAGGAACAGTTATAGGATGTACTCATCGACTACCAAGGCCCCACTAGTATGATCTCATCATAGTCCCAGCAGTCGAGTACAGATCCTAAGGGCTTTATCAACATGTGAGAGTAAAACAGTAAACCAATACAAGTCAACATGTTAAGATAAAGTGAAACCAAATAGCATACTATCATGACGAGCAAGAAAGTCATCTCTATATATATCCAAGCATCCATTATAATATACATCATATGTACAACAATGGCCTCTAGGGCATATACATAACTAACACCGTTAGGTTACTTAACTAACGGCATAGCGGGGAGGGACTAGCGCGGGTGTAAAATATAAGCAACGTTTATTATATATCATATATATAATAATAATCCATTCGTCTCAGATACTAAGTAATCACATTACAGAATATCAACAGCAGAAGCACATAAAAGGATATCTAGGATGTCCGTATTTTGTATCGAGCCAACAATAGAAAATACGGATTCCACGGTCGCGATGAATAGCCAAGCCCACACCCCTAGACCCCTACGAGAGCGGCAAGTGATCCCGCCAATTCTAGAGTTTAGGAGACCCGGTCTCGACTCCTCGAGATGGCCTCCCACTGAACCCTAGAACCCGGTCACTTGTGCTCCCCTCCTTGGGTCTATCCTAATGCGGAAAAGTAAATAATATACAATTGATTTATACTTGAATGAAAATAAAACTCTCATCTCACATAAAAAAAACCCCGGCTATTCAGTCGCGACAATCCTACTCATCATATCTCAGCAACACATAATATCTCATATCATCAACGTAAGTAAGTATGCGTATCCCGATTGTCGTTGACGTATAGCAACGAAAACGGCGATACACCACATACTACACTTACGGTCGCAGAAAATAAAATGAAAAAACTACAACATTTGGAATCCACAATTACCTTAGACATCATAAATTCGAAATATCACATACTTCATATTTCATGTCTAACTATATGAATTCCACATATTGTATCACATTTCAGATACATAGACAATGTTAAACTTTTCGATTGAATAAACAAACACCCAAGATTTCCCAAACTGCACAACACTTGAGCCGAGTTCAAAAATTTCTAGAACATGCCACAGCCCCTTATGGACCAACCGTAGAAGGGCCAAACCAACGCCTCACATGTGGCAACGCTAAACTACCACAAACCCTAAGGTTCAGTGATAGTTTTGACGGTCACATAATCGAGTTAAGGTTATGTTCTTCTAGAGTGTCCACAGATACGCTTGCATTTTTTTTCGAAAGTTTTGAATTCGGGAAAAATCCAACACTTGGAATTTTTCCAATACGGGAAAAATTGTGTTTCTAATATTCGTTCAAACATTTTAACACGTTCTAAAAATCTGAAAATCTGAACGAAGTTAAACCTTTCCAATCGAATCACCAAAAACAATATATCTCCAGAAAACTCAACACTTGAGTAAGTTTAAAATATCTCAGAGGCATGCTTATATTAAATCAGGTCTTCTGTAAAAAAATTATTGTTTAATTATTTAGAACGGCCGCGGATCCGCCGCTAAAGGCATGCTATGGCCGCGGATCCGCGGCTCTTTAGTGAGATCATTCAAATTTTTTTTTACAGTAACTCATAGAAAAGCCTGCTGAATTTTTTAAGAACTTTTAATTTGGAAAAATCCAATTTTCAAAAAATTTCCAGAGAGCGGTCCAAAATGGTGTTTCGTGGTTCGATCGGACTTTTAACATCGCCTACGCATCGCCTAAAGCTCTAGCTTGGCTCTGATACCATTGTAGGGCTAGCCTAGCACCACGTCAAGGGTTCGGTAGCATCACATATGCCATAATCAAAATTTTAGAGGTGCTAAGTTAACTCGACAAGAATCAAAACTAGAAGTTTTAGGGATTCATACAACTAAGCATCACATGCAAATGTAAAACTATCACTAAGAGTAGAGATTACAACCTTTGTAGATCTCCCTCGGTGACTCCTTGGCACTATGAGAGTTTGAAACGGATCGATGGAAGCCTTCCTTGTCCACGATGATCCACCCGAAGTCCCTTTACCCAAAGCTCCTTGCCTTACTTGTTTCGCAAACGAAGTACAGCAAACACCCTACACAAATCGGCTAGATGTGTGTAGTATGATGATATGGTTTGTATTCAACAATTGAAACCCTTTCTTTTATCAACTTCACTCAAGAGAGAAATCAAGAGAGGAAGAAGAAGATAATGGTGGCTTGAGTTTGAGCTTTCTATCATATCACATATGATAACTTGTTTTCTTCACACCAATTTTTTCATGCTTGTGTGCATTGTGTTTCATATCACATATGAAGCTATTTATAGTGATGAGAAGGAATAATCACCATTATTCCATTACCACTATAATTATGAGTGGAAATTCTTTTCATAAAGAATTAAGCATGGGTGGAAATTCTTTTCATTAAGTTAAATAAAGCTTACCCACTAAAGAATAAAGGAGCATGTGTGGGTTTTCTTTACATTAACTTAAAATGATAAATATAAATAAAAGCTTCAATATAAGTCTTGCATTGCCACCATTCTTGTATCATCAACCATGATACTATGTATGCATGTATGTGTCCATGCACATCATCATGTGCATACATGCATGCATACAAAAGGATTTAATTAAAGATTTAATCTAAATGTAATTTGTTAAATCAACACTTGATTTAGCAAACCGGTCATATCTCATACGATCGGACAAATAGAAAATGCCCGATTAATATACGTTATCACATAACCGTATTTAATCGGGTCCCACGCATATCTCATATGCACACCACATCTTTTTGCCTGAGCCAGGAAACTTCATTGTGGGACTCTAAGACTCATCAATACGCCGGCAGTAGATGATGATCATATCAAACACCTACAAGCCGCAAGAGGTCAGCTAAACATAACGGCCACCCGGGTATTGAAACGATCAGAAGAAAACCAGCGAAGCTGTAAAAACTCCCGTCGAGCCAACTGGCAACATTTACCGTACAGTCCGGTCTCTTCGTCAGATATACTGCATATCGAGTCTAGGGATGGAATCGTCGACCCCAGTAACTCGATAAGTCATGCTGGTGTATGGCTCATAACAGATTGAGAAACTACTGATAACTCTTATCAGTAAATCTCAGCAGCCCTGGCCAGAGACTTCATGTTATAGCCAATCGAGCATAGCACAACATCAACCCCCAATACCGGGAGAGACGAAACCCCTCCTATCGCTCATTGCCTCCATGCGCCTCGAGACTGTACCCAAAGACCACCTGTTTGCACGACTCAGTAGAGCCGTGGTAGGGTGGAGATCAAAGTATAGTGGGAGGACACACAAGCCTCTATGACGATCTCGGGTCTACAGACTAACCTGTACCAGTGTTCCCTGAGAACTGCTATCCGACGATAGATATAATACCACATAGGAGTTCTCGGCGAGTCCGTTCAGTGTACCCAGTCTCCACTGAGCACCCGCATACAATCTTTGGTGTCTCCTCACCAGATGGATATGGGATCATCCATCGCCCATCATATGGGACAAGAATGGTATACGCTAGTCTACTCTGGAATATCGATGCCCTGTCTCGATACACCCTCGACTAGGAACAGTTCAAGGATATGCTTATAGACTATACGTGCCCCACTAGTATGATCCGCATCATAATCACAGTAGTCAAGCAAATATCCTTTGGCTTTATCAACATGTTTAAATGATTAAATCTACATGTCCAGATAAAGTAAACCAGATAGCGTACTATCATGTTGAGCAAGAAATTCATCTATCTCCATAGATATATGTCCAAATTTCCACTATCCATATAATGGCCTTTAGGGCATACATATTACTAACAGACTCCTTGGTTGCCAGAACGAGCTTGATTGCGGACCTCCTCGCCGAACATGACCCACTTCGAAGGAAATCCAACCCAAGCATCAACCTCACCAAAGAACACACATTTGGGAAACAACTTGCTCTGACAATTTCCTAGAAAGTTAGAAGAAGAAGATGTAGTACGCACTCTCTCTTTTTCTTTCTCATTTTCTCTTCAGCTCTCAAAAATGAGAAGAGAGAAATTGCATGAAGGAATGAGGTTAAGAGAAAAGAGGCAACCTGCTAGAATAGAATATTATATCTAATATAATAATTCCCATTCTCAGCAACAATACCTCTCTACCCATGCCTCATTTCTTTATTAATATAAAGAAATGAGGTATCCCTTCTTGAATGATGAATGTATCATATACATTTTTTAAGTATATGTATCATATACATATACATGTATTTGTATCACATACAAATAGCAAATGAGAGAGAGTGTGTGTGAGCATAATGTAAGTGCACGGCAGCGCCCCGGCCGTCGATCCGACGCCGGAAAACGCGGAAACGAAAAACTTTGCAAACTAGCAAACCGGCACCACCGCGCACTTTTAACCCGGATCGGGCCATTAACCTAGCTACTAGCAGACTAAAAGATGGGTAGATAAGTATACCAAGCGATCCGTGTCCTTCGGTCTTCGTCTCCACTCCGATCTCCCGCGGAATCTCCGTCCGTCACGTCCTCGTTGGAAAGGGCACCACGTAGCCGATCTCTTTTACGGGCTCCCACTTCTTGACCGAGGCAACTCGGGCGCGAAGTTGGCTAGCCGACGCGTCCAAGAAGTGCTGTAGGCAAGTGTAGAAAACATGTCTCATTTGGGGTTGAAGTTGCCATGGCGATGGAGGAAGATAATGAACAAAGGAGATGAACTTTGGTGTATCAAGAATGAGATGATAATTTCCCCTTACCACCAAAAATGAAATCTCTCATCTCTTTCCCTCAAAGTGGTCGGCCTCATCTTGTGATGGGTGGGGAAAAAAAGAATGGATTAATCAAGAGAAGAAAAGGTAAGCAAAAATGAGAAGGAAAAATAGTCACACCATTTCTAATCTCATCAAATCAAAGCGCCATCTCATTTAATGCAAACAAGTGATGGAAAAGGAATCTCATCATGATGAAGCCACAAATGCAAGAAACCCCCTCCATAAATGTTATTTGCAAACTTGCAAATAACCCCCTCCATCGGAAAGTCCGGCCGGGAAGGAACAAAGAAAAACCGGCCGGAACGGAATGCAAACTAGCAACTTCAGAAAACCGATCCCGTAATAAATTACAGGAAAACCCCGCGACTGCATATACATGCCTGCATTTGTATTCCCACTGAACACAAATGCAAAGAGACAAAATCTACACTGTCTAATACTAGGATCCGGCTTAAGCCAAAGCCGGCCAGTAAAAACCGTCCGATCACAATCCGTGCAATACTGCACGTATCTGATCGAACCCTGCCATATCTCCATACGGCCTTTACAGCGTTTCGCCCGAAACTTGAGTAACTGTGTGTGGTGGACTCTAAAGACTCGTCAATACTATGGCTGTGGATTTAACCACTAGCACGTCAGAGATATTAGCCATACGTGACGGGCCACCAGCTATTGACCAAAAGGGACGTCGATGAGTGAACTCATCCTGACACCGTACTGAGCCTGTCAGTGACAATATCCATACAGTCCAGTCCGTTCGTCTATGAGTATCGCATGGCGGGCCAAGGGGGTTGGTAAAAGTCAGACCCCCAATAGCGGTACAAGTCGTGTCGGAGTGGAGCCCAGAACACCCTGAGATATTACTGGAATACCTACTAGTAAATCTCCTGTCTTGGCCAAGGACTTTTCATGTTCTGGCTCTCCTAAACACAGCGCGACCTCACCCCCAATATCGGGAGAGACGAACCCCTGCAGATCCGCTCACTGCCTCCATGTGGCTCGGGACTATACCCAACTAAAACCAGTTTGCACGCCTCCTTTGAGCATGGTAGGGTAGTAATCAAAGCATAGTGGGAACTCACACGAGACAAATGACGATCTCAGGTCGATGAACTAACTTGTACACATGTCACCAGGAAACTGCTATCTGACATCAGGTATAATCCCAACTAGCAGGTTCCCAGCGAGTCCTGTCCGGTGTACTCATAACCCAATGAGCACCTGTATACATCTTAGGTGAACCAACTGACACCAGTGGCTTGTGAGACCGGCCACCGCCCCTCGTCGGGTTCTCGACTGTATACACTAGTCTACTCTGGAGTATCGATGCCCTGTCTCGAAACTCCCACGACTAGGGACCTTTTAAGGATTTGCTTATAGACCCCAGCTCTCACGTATATGATCGCCCTCATACTGCTGGTAGTCAAGCAAGAATCCTAGGGGCTCTATCAACGTGCAATAGTGACCTGTATGATCACCTAAAGCAGTACACGATGATAAAGATAAACCAGATAGCATACTATCATCTCGAGTAAGACTGTCCTACCGGCATAGGTCCTCCCTCAATCATTGCAATCACGTGCCTATGATCAAATAATTGACTCTGAGGGCACTATATCCAACAATCTCCCACTTGCACTCAAGGCTAATTATTGCGATGTCGTATACTCACATCCCGTATGATACCGAACACCCAACTCCTCTACTAGTCAGTCTCACAAAGCTCGTTTGCGAAACTATTTCGTTCGAGGAATAGCCTCAGTGAGTGGATCTGCTCTGGTGTTTCTTTCTATGTCTCTCTATATCTCAAGTTTGCGGAGAAAGCTATCTCCCGAAATGAGCAATACCTGTCTTAGAATGTGTCTGGATGTCTGATGGGACCTAGCTCATAAATGAACTTCAAATCCAAACTTCTTAGACTGTATCGTCAACTGAACTTAATCAGTATCCTGCGCCATCCTTCCCTCAGTATCCACCTGGACCACCTGTCCAAAATACTGCCCCTTGTCAGAGGGAAAACTATGACTCTGACAGCCACTCTGCCATCCAGGTCACCTTGGAAGCCTGGAATGATAATTGTCTCCCGAAGGAGAATGCTGTTATCATATCCCTAGAACATTCACTTATGTTCTAAAACTGCTTCCGAATGTTTCTCCAGGATTGGATTAATATCAACTTATTGCACCTACTGCAAGAACAACATCTGGTGTGGTACTTGACATCTCTTGATTGACTCAATTGCCTAAGCAAATAATCTGCCAATCATGCACATCCCTCTCCCCTTTAGTCTGTAAGACACCTTTAGAGAGGGTGACTCCATCACCTGCAGGTACACTACCGTGCCAGGAGTCGTCCATTCTAAATGCTCTTAGAATGCTGTCTAAGTACCCTGATTGGGAAACCACCCAAATCTAGATCTAAAACCATAGATCTAGTGACCAGAATATCTGATATAATATCCAAGTCCCATGTGGAGAAACTACTGTGTGACGACCAAAGTATAACCGATCGTAGTATAGGAATATCACTTCCTACTCTGTGTATGTCATCAAATACCAGGACATCACACCCTGCTACCTTCTTAACAAATCCATCCCCTATTTTGATGAAGTCAAACCTATGTCTGTCACATCAGAAATAGATGATCTATCTCCGCTATATCTGCTTTAGTCTATAAATAGACATAAGCCACTTGTCCACCAATGCTTCCCACTGACTACGACAACCCTCCGGCAGAGTCATATAGACGTGCACTTCTAAAGCTAGTTTAGAACGACGCTATACTCATCCTCCTGCCGGGTCTCACAGTCTGGAACAACAGCAATGGCAAGTCTGGGTAAACAAGAACCTCCCCGCCACCGTCCTTAAGCATACCGAAGTACCTCTCGAGTGCCTGAGGTTATCTACCATATCTGCGGAGTAGCCAATGGAATATCAAACCAGATTAAATCTTTAGGTTCTTATCAAATCTTCAGTAATCGTTTGTGGTTCTGGAATCACTTCCAGTTCTACCATACTCCCACTACTGTTTTCTGAAAAAAATCATTTTTATTAAAACTGTGGCGAGTCAAGAACAATATCACTATTGATCTTCCAGATGGTAGAAATCAACCCTCATCATAGCCCGGGTCAACCCACAAACAGCCATTACAGAAATGTGCCTAGAGTCGTCCAGTGTCTGGTTTTAAGCATAAGCCGGACAACTCCCCATATCTTAACAATGTCAAGATATGAACTGTTCTATATCCAATACAGAAACAGAAGCACTGATTTAATTGAATCAGATTCAAACCATGCAGCTGTCTCCAGTGCATGTCAACTGAATGGAAGGAGGCCGATCAGCGTTACTCAACTTAGGAGTGCTTCCAATTATGAGTAACCTGAAAGAGAAGCAAGTTCTCTTAACCATTACTATCAACTGAATATCATTCACAAGTATCTACATCTTCGATCACCTTGAAGAATCTCGATACTTGTAATATCTGGTTCTCTACTTTATTCATATACCCATAACTTCTCAAAACTTGGACCCTGTGTTTCTATGAAACACCTGTCTAAGAACTAGAGAAGTCATAAGTAAACAGAATATAGTACGAGTACCTACCCCTCTGTCCTAATGGACACTGGACAATATACAATGCTCTGTATAATTCCCTTGAGTCTAACAACTCATTCCATGTGTGTCGTAGGTTGAAAACTGTACTTATGGTTAAGAAGAATTACACCGCCGTTTAATGCTCCTTACCTAACCATCCACTGATATAGGTAAATGTCATAGACATAATTTCAAAAAGGTACATCTCACTCTATAAAAATAGACGTACAGATATATCAATTTGAAATTAGTGCATAACAACGGATATTCAAAACCAAATATTAGCCGACCGGCAAACAGCCCAAGTGACTTCCTCAAATATCACCAATTACAACGAATCCCGATATAATGAGGATGACCACCTAATTCCCAATAACTTATTCCCACTCGTCATCTGTAAAACCATACAGATGAGAGAATCAAACCTGGTAAATACATACCTTGGAGCAAGTGTCTAATCGGGAAATCAGTTTTCTTTTAACAGTACACAGTGAAACTGAAACATTGAAATGTTTCGATGGAGTATCCTGGTATTCCTAGTAATACCTCTTCCATTATCCAGATTCACAACTGTAACTGTATAATCCTTTGCCACCTCTCCAAATCTTTTTATATGTCTTTAGTCGTTACCTTCTGCACACCCCTTTAGGCCAAATGGTTTTCTTCCTTCCCTACCGTTCGGCACCAGCCTATGGTTTGGAAGAAGACTATCCAACAAGCATAATGGGTGTACTGTCCTAATCCTAGGAGTACTCGCAATGCGAGAGAAGGTGAAGATAAAAGACAACCGAATAAACCTTATTCCTATTTCTCCTGAACCAGAATCCATCCCCGAACTGGAACAAGTTCCTTTCGAGTTCGTATATAACCATACGATGGATTATCCAATAAACTGTGGATCTTCGTAGTGATACAGATTGTCCTGGAGAAATACAAAGGTGATTTAGGATCGGCGAAGAAATATTTGGTTTGGTCGTGAATATCAGTCGCAATTTACTTTGCCCTCTTATTAATCCCTTTCTTTGTCTTAACTTAATATTTTCTGTACACCGTTTAGGCTAATTGGTTTTCTTCATTCCCTACCGGTCGGCACCAGCCTATGGCTTGGAAGAAGACTATCCAATTTGCGTAATAGGTGTACTATCTCCTAAACCAAGGAGTACTCGCAACCTGAGAGAAGGTAAAATGAAAAGACAACTGAATAGTCCTATTCGTTTTCTCCAGAACCAGAAACCATCCTCGAATTCCTTCGAGTTCGTATATAACCATACGATGGTTTTGTCCAATGGAAGTGGACGTTCGTAGTAATACGGGGTGTTCTGGAGAAAAGGGTAAAAGTAGGAGTGGCAATGAGGTTCGCAACTCTGACAATCCAAAAGCCAGTGTTAAGAAGATTCGGTCAACTTGGTCACTGAGTCATATTCTAGGGTCGGGTCAATGGTCGCTGCCAAAGAGAGAGAGAAAAGAAACACTCAGCGTGCACTCTAACCAAGATCAGAATGGTTATCACTTTATCTAATCAGGAAACCTCCCACTGTAATGTCAAATTCTTCCCCAAACATGAAAGAAGAATTAGTCGGGATCACCCGAGGAGTAAACCAACTCATCAGTGGGAATCGGGATCCAACTATCATCGCATGATAACGTGACAGAATCCGCTCACGCTATCACACTCCAGAAGGTATGCGCATATCTGGCAAGTTTCAGTTTCTTTAGAAACTCCCGATGTGGATTTTTGCCCCATGCACTTATGACCTTGATTAAGGCCAACAAATCATAAGTCACATGTCAAGTTCTACCCGTCATTGTCCAGGTTGATTTGAACCCACCCGTACAAGCCCTTGACTAGGGCCAACAAGGCTATACGACTGTCCCAAACCAACGCATCTATCTATGCAGCATATGAACACCCAATAGCTACCAAACACTGTGCCTTGACTATGGCCAACAAACACAGCTTGAATACTATTGACTATACATATGAAACGACGGACTACGAATGGTTTCTGGCGAAAACCTTTAACGTAATGAACTTGATATCGTTAAAGGAACCGGATAGCTTTGTAAAAATATAGTAACGAAAACCTTTGCTAAAGAGGTCACTCCCGGTGAAGGGATCTCGGCTCTTTCCCCGTAGAATGAGGTGCGGGATATTCCAACTGAATACCACGATGCAAAGCAAAAGTAATCGGCTATAGTGAAGTTATTGCCCCTGACGCAAACTTTTGTCCAAGGGGTCACTCCCGGTGAAGGGATCTCGGCCCTTGTCTCATCGACTGAGGAGCAGGATATTCCAACTGAATACCACTGTGCTAAACAAAAATGAACGTCCTTGCAATAACAGCTTTTTGAAAAGTGTTCCAAGAACATCAGAATAGGTTTGTTTTTAACTTGCATTGATCCGAATCAACGCAGTCCCATCAATTGATCACACCATAAAAGAACGAAAATAATGATGTACGTATATGCCATCCGCATTCGCCACTGGGTCCCGTCATCACCCGTTAGGTTACTTAACTAAAGACAGAGCGGGGACTGGACTAGCGCGGATGCAAAACATATACAACATCTACTAGTATATATATAATATATAATTTTCGCTCAAGGTGTGATAAAATGCAACATTACAGAAATGTATAGCATCACAGAACAATACAGATATCTGGGATCCCCGGGTTTCATAGAGCCGCTACTGAAACCCGACGTTCCCCTGGTCGTGTGGATAGCTTGTGCAATGAAAATCCTAGACCCCTACGGGCGCGGCAAGTTACCCGCCAAAACCTGAAGCGAGGCAGCCCCCTTCAGCAACGTGAATGGACCACCTAGCACTTCACGGAATCTGGTAACTTGGGCACCCCTCCTTGGGTCAACCTATACCCCTTACGAGTGCGGCGAATAGCCCGCCAATTCCAGAGTAAAGCCCCCTCCGTCTCAATACCATGAGATGCGGGCTCGTTGCCCTCTAGAACCCGGCTATCCGTACACCCCTCCGCGAGGTAATCCTAGTACAGAAAGTAAAATATGCATACAATGGGTACATCGACCTCGACCTGGTCATGCTCCAAAAGAATAATACAAACAGGCAGTGACGGCAGTCCACATGTCGGACGCTCGCCCCGCAATATCATATGTACATATAAAACAAAACTGTACTACCACTGCAACCAGGCTATCCCCACGACCGATCCGCAACATCACAGCAATACACAGAATATCAACGCGAATGTCACGTTCGCAAATCCGTCTAACCGGGCTATAGCAGTTAGACAGGATTCACCGATCAAATGACACTCACGGTCGCAGATATAATGTAAATAATGTGAACTAGCGTGTTTAAAATTTCCGATCGAACAAATTTACCGAATTGGGCCCCAAGCAGTACTGTAGCACTTACAGAAAATCTGGGCCCAATTAGAATATCCCAAAACCCCCATTTTCAAATCAGAAGCTATCTGCAAAAATTTGGTCAAATGATCAGTCAAAAGAGCGGCGGAACCGCAGCCCAAGCATGGGTTTGGCCGCGGTTCCGCGGTGGTATGGTAAGATCACTTGACCAATTTTTCACAGATTGCTTAGAATTCCCTGCACGGTATTCTGCAACATACTAGAGCAAGCTAGACTAGGCTAACGGCGTGGCTCTGATACCAATGTAAGTGCACGGCGGCGCCCCGGCCGTCGATCCGACGCCGGAAAACACGAAAACGAAAAACTTTGCAAACTAGCAAACCGGCACCACCACACACTTTTAACCCGGATCGGGCCATTAACCTAGCTACTAGCAAACTAAAAGATGGGAAGAGAAGTATACCAAGCGATCCGTGTCCTTCGGTCTTCGTATCCACTCCGATCTCCCGCGGAATCTCCGTCCGTCACGTCCTCGTCGAAAAGGGCACCACGTAGCCGATCACTTTTACGGTCTCCCACCTCTTGACAGAGGCAACTCGGGCGTGAAGTTGGCTAGCCGACACGTCCAAGGAGTGCTGTAGGCAAGTGTAGAAAACATGTCTCATTTGGGGTTAAAGTTGCCATGGCGATGGAGGAAGATAATGAACAAAGGAGATGAACTTTGGTGTATCAAGAATGAGATGATAATTTCCCCTTATCACCAAAAATGAAATCTCTCATCTCTCTCACTCAAAGTGGACAGCCTCATCTTGTGATGGGTGGGGAAAAAAGAATGGATTAATCAAGAGAAGAAAAGGTAAGCAAAAATGAGAACGAAAAATGGTCACACCATTTCTAATCTCATCAAATCAAAGCACCATCTCATTTAATGCAAACAAGTGATGGAAAAGGAATCTCATCATGATGAAGCCATAAATGTAAGAAACCCCCTCCACAAATGTTATTTTCAAACTTGCAAATAACCCCCTCCATCGGAAAGTCTGGCCGGGAAGGAACAAAGAAAAACCGGCTGGAACGGAATGCAAACTGGTAACTTCAGAAAACTGATCCCGTAATAAATTAGAGGAAAACCCCGCGACTGCATATACATGCCCGCATTTGTCTTCCCACTGAACACAAATGCAAAGAGACAAAATCTACACTGTCTAATACTAGGATCCGGCTTAAGCCAAAGCCGGCTAGTAAAAACCGTCCGATCACGATCCGTGCAATACCGCACGTATCTGATCGAACCCTGCCATATCTCCATATGGCATCTACAGCGTTTCACCCGAAACTTGAGTAACTGTGTGTGGTGGACTCTAAAGATTCGTCAATACTATGGCTGTGGATTTAACCACTAGCACGTCAGAGGTATTAGCCATACGTGACGGGCCACCAGCTATTGACCAAAAGGATCATCGATGAGCGAACTCATCTTGACACCCTACTGAGCCTGTCAGTGACAATATCCGTACAGTCCGGTCCGTTCGTCTATGAGTATCTTATGGCGGGCCTAGGGGGTTGGTAAAAGTCAGACCCCAATAGCGGTACAAGTCGTGTCGGAGTGCATCCCAGAACACCCTGAGATACTACTGGAATACCTACCAGTAAATCTCCTGCCTTGGCCAAGGACTTTTCATGTTCTGGCTCTCCTAGACACAGCGCGACCTCACCCCCAATACCGGGAGAGACGAACCCCTGCAGATCCGCTCACTGCCTCCATGTGGCTCGGGACTGTACCCAACTAAAACCTGTTTGCACGTCTCCTTTGAGCGTGGTAGGGTAGTAATCAAAGCACAGTGGGAACTCACACGAGACAAATGACGATCTCAAGTCGATGAACTAACCTGTATACATGTCACCAGGGAATTGCTATCTGACATCAGGTATAATCCCAACTAGCAGGTTCCCGGCGAGTCCTGTCTGGTGTACTCATAACCCAATGAGCACCTGTATACATCTTAGGTGAACCAACTGACACCAGTAGCTTGTGAGACCGGCCACCGCCCCTCGTCGGGGTCTCGACTGTATACACTAGTCTACTCCGGAGTATCGATGCCCTGTCTCGAAACTCCCACAACTAGGGACCTTTTAAGGATTTGCTTATAGACCCCAGCTCTCATGTATATGATCGCCCTCATACTGCTGGTAGTCAAGCAAGAATCCTAAGGGCTCTATCAACGTGCAATAGTGACCTGTATGGTCACCTAAAGCAGTACACGATGATAAAGATAAACCAGATAACATACTATCATCTCGAGTAAGACTGTCCTACCGGCATAGGTCCTCCCTCAATCATTGCAATCATGTTCCTGTGATCCAATAATTGACTCTGAGGGCACTATATCCAACACATAATACTAGAATGCATAACAACATATGTTTTATTATTAAATCAAAACTTGATTTAATAATCCGGCTTTATAATAAACCAGCTAGTATTATTAAACATCCGATTATTGTACATTTATCATATACACGTGTTTAATCGAACTCTCATATGTATCATCACTTCTAGAAGTATATGTGTATCATATATACAATGTTTAGTATACGTATCATATACATATACATGTATTTACAAATAACAAATGAGAAAGAAAGAGAAAGTGTAAATATAATACTAGAATACATATCAATATATGTTTAATTATTAAATCAACACTTGATTTAATAATCCGACTTTATAATAAACCGGCTAGTATTATCAAATGTCTGATTAATATACGTGTATCATATACACGTATTTAATCGAACTCCCGCACATATCATCATACACACACTACATCATTTCGCTGAGCGGGAAAACCCTCTATATAGGACTCTAAAGACTCAATAATACGCTGGCAGTAAGTTATTGGATCATGTCTATAACCCACAAGCACGTCAGCGACACTAGCTATACGTAACGGCTACTCAGGTATATGTCAAAAGAAAGGTCGACAAGCAAACTCATCTATACCCAACAGAGCCTATCAGTGACAATCATCGTATAGTCTGGTCACTTCGTCAAAGGGTCTCACATACCAGGTCTGGGGGATGGATGCTGTCATACCCCCAATAACCTAATAAGTTATTTTGATGTCAAACTCATAACCATCTGAGATACAACTAATAACCCTTATCAGTCAATCATGCATCGCGCAACATTAACTCTCTATACTGGGAGAAATGAATCCATCTTGAACGCTCATTTCCTCCATGTACTTCGGGACTGTACCCAACTAAAACCTGTATACACGGTTCTTTAAAGTCGTGATTGGGTAGTAATCAAAGTACAGTAGGAACACACATAAGATACTATGACAATCTCAGGTCAAAAGACTACCATGTACTCATGTCACCAGAGAACTGCTATCTGACAAGGTATAATACCATCTAGGAATTCTCAGAAACCCGTTCAGTGTACTCATTTTCCAATAAGCACATGTATACAATCTTTGGTGTCAAACACCAATAGTTGTGGGACCGGCCATCTCCTCAGTCGGGGTCAAGAAACGTATATACCAGTCTACCATGGAGTGCCAATGCCCAGTCTTGATACCCCCATGACTAGGAACATTTAAGGATGTGCTTATGGACTACCCAGACCCTACTAGTATGATCACATCATAATCCTGGTAGTCAAGTAAAGATCCTAAGAGCTTTATCAACATGTATTAGCGATACGTAATAGCAAGTAAAACATATACACATGAACGATAAAAACAAACCCGATATTATACTATCATGTCGAGCAAGAAGGTTCTATCCATATAGGTCCATGTACAACTCAATAATTTCTTTCAGGGCATCTATATCTAACACTCCCTGACTTGTAGAACCCTCCACCATGATCGGAACGAAGAACCTTCATACGCATCCCGAACCGCTTCTCTACAACAACCTTCCTGAAAATCTCAACATTCTCGATTTTTGGCATAAGAATGTACACCCACAACTTTCTCTACAAGTCGTCAATGAAGGAATCCCGATGTCTAACTCCACCTCGAGAACAAACCGGTGCCGAAACCATCTCTTTCTTCTTCCCTTGAACATAGTCCTTCTGAAGATTTCTCATGCTAATCTCTACACCTCTAAGTGACTGACTCTTTCGAGGTCCCTCCAAACTCGCCTCGGCAATATGGATCAATCGTAGACGGCATACCCTGACGGAGTCTGAACCACCTGAACTAGTAGAAGCTTTAGCAACATCTCCTACGACTTTCCATCCCCGAAAAAATATAGGTTCTACACCTTCTTCGTCTTCATGAAAATACGAGCTCCCATAGAAATACTTATAGAATCTCTATCGATCACACACTTGCAACCGATCCCGCCCAAAGTATTTAATGAAATCAAGCTCCTCCTTAGATCTGGCGCATGCCTGACATCTGTCAATGTTCGAACTCTCTCATCATGCATGCGGATCCAAACTGTACCAATCCCAACCAACTGTACTCAGTATATCATTCCCCATAAAGACCGAGTCTCTATCAACTGAACGATACATAGCAAACCAACTCTGATTCAGAATTGCATGGAACAAATATCCCAAATCCAACATCCATGATCCATGTGCGTATGAAGTTGCACATACCGATAGAATCGAATCATCACCGCCCTCATCCAAGTCCTCACCGCAACTGTAGTACCATAAAACACCTTCTTGCCTTTCTTCTTACGCTTCGGACAATATCTTTTTCAATACCCGCTCTCCTTGTAAATAAAGCACTTGTCATTATCGTGATTTTTTTTATTTTTCCTTTGTAACCTCCATCTAAATGGTTTCTAATGGACAATGAGTCACCCTGACTACTCATGTCACCTACCACCTTCTCACTCAACATCTCATTGTGTGGACCCATTTTGACATCCTATAAGGAAATGTTGTCCCAGCCATACACCATCGACTTAACGAACTACCTGTACTCTGAGGTCAACGAACAAAATAGATTCATCGCCTGAATCTCATCATCTATCTTCACCTCCATGTTCCGCAATTACATTATGATCTGACAGAGTTCGTCCAGGTGGTCTTTGATGGATGTCTCCTCCTTCATCTTTAATGTATACAATCTTTGCTTGAGGTAGAGACGATTTGTGAGCGATTTCTTCATGTATATAGACCTTAACTTGCTCCATAACCTCGCTGTCATAGTCACATGCTCGACCTCGCAAAAATCTTCGTCAGCTAAGTGAAGTTGTATCGAACTGAAGGCCTTGTCCTCCATCTCTTCTTTCTTATCCTCCGTGTTCATGTTCGGAGTACTGTCTTTTGTAAAAACAATCTTGTGAACCCCCTGCTGCTTGAAAATAGCCATCATCTTTAACCTTTAAAGGCCGAAACTGTTCTGCCCATCAAACTTAGTCATCTTGTATTGCGTAAATTCCATCTCTCCAAATAATCTGAAAACACCGAATCTAATGCTCCGATACTACTTGTCATTTCTATACCCATGATCCTCGAAAAAATCACAAACTATACCAAGTGCTACAGGGAAAATCTATCAGGATGGCGTGCAAATAAACTATTTGAAAAACACTAACCGAACAATATACCAAGACACACCGCAAGTTATGAGAAGCACACACCAAACAACACAAACACAAGATTTTACCCAGATTCGGTGCAGCTGCACTTAATACTGCAATCTGACGATGAGAACTTCCACTATTATGAATTGATGGCTTGTGGATTTTCGTAATCCGATTATTTATTTTTGATGATGTTGTTAAATATTAATAGCTATATACATGTGCTTTTATATTGCATATTCTATAACACTGTGTATGAGCTTGGTCGTGTTTTAGATTGGTTTTCAGGATATTTTCATGACATAAACATATGATGGAGGATGGAGGATATTGAGCTTAGTCTATTGGAGGTTAGAAGATAATGGTCTAGAGCTCATCAAAGTTCAAAATCAAGCTTCAAGAAGCTAAGGAGTCTAAGTCCAAGTTAAAGTGTGTGAAACGTCGAAGTTTCAAGAATTCAAGAGTTCGAGCTACGATTGTAATCTCTAGGAAATTAATGTAAGTACTTCATGGTTTATGAGATTAACCTATAAGAGATCAAGTGGACACACTATTGCATGCATGAAACACTTGACCAAAACTTTGCAAAGGTTTTCATTAAAAACAATTTTCGATTTCAAGTTCAAAATTTTCTGTGTTTTTCTCCTTCAGACGTTTGTATAATATACCTTCAAACGTCTGTTTGCTTTGAAAACCAAATATGAGTTCCAATATCATTTTTTGGTTCAGAATAAACGTCTAAACCTTTTTCATAACAAATGTCTGCATACTTGACAAACGTCTATGCCAAAGTCTCAGGTTGAAAATCTTTTCTTCTGCAGACGTTTGTCTCAAACAACTTCAGACGTCTGTCTGTTCTCTGTGCTTTTTATTGGCTTGACTTGTTTTAAGGAACAAACGTCTGAAGCTATAAGGAAAAAAGGTCTGCAGTTCAAAATGTTTGAAAACTATTTCTTCTTCAGACGTTTGTCCCATGCTACTTCAGACGGCTTCTTGTTCTCTGTGTATTCTTTAGCCATCTTTGAAAAATGTCGGCAAATATCTTAACCTATTTACGACAAACATCTGCAGCTCCTTTTTTTGAAAAATATTACCGTTATATGCATTAAATGTCATAACGGCTCTTTTTATTTTGCCTTCAGACGTTTGTCCAGTTTTCCTTCAGACGACTATTCTTCTGCCCAGACCACATTAAATGCTTGTACTTGTTTGTTTTTTGTGAGGGCTTTAAAAGGGATTCATTAGAGAATTCATTGCCAACAACTATTTTGAAAATTGCATTCATTTCTTAAGTTCATCTTCACCCACCAAAACACAAAAAAAAACACTTGAGCTTGTTGATCTCTATAAAAATACCAAGCAGATCTACTCCAATTGTTTATTGAGTGTGCCCACTCTGGATGAGACTAGTTCCATTTTGGGTGACGACGCTTGCCACTCTCCAAACTTAAAGTCTGATTAGTAGAAACTTTCATGATATAATATGCGTTCTATTTGTTATACTTACAACAATCAAGTCGGTTTCGCTTGGTACCTGGTCGATATGTATTTTCGTTCTTATTTTAGACGAGTCAAGTAAAAATATACAAGTGTATTTGAGTTATCCTATGTGTTTGTATTTTTATGTTCAAAGAGACATTGTTAGGATTGGTTAGTAGAGTTAGGAATTATTCTTATGCTTGCCTTGTACCATCATTGAAATAATGTTGGAATAATTGGAAGTAACAGGGATTAGGAGGACATAGAAATGGTATTTGCGAATTTAAGCAAGCTTTCCAACGCTAAATCCATTCCTAGTGCCCCTTGTCCGTCTGTTCTATACTCTTATTTCCAACCCTAGGCCAAACACACACACAAAAAGTTTCCAATTATGGCACAACTATATGTCAAGTTGTAGTGCGCCTAAAGAAGTTCTCAACTTAGGTCGTAGCTATATGTCACGATAGTGCACCTATGAAAGAGGGTTATGTTTGTTTGGTCTAGGTTCATTTTCAAGTTGTTTGGCAAAGAGAAGCACAAGGGATTTTTCCATCCCACATACTACTCTTCCTTAACCCTAACAAGTGAGTAACTATTCACAAATGAGAAGAAAATAAACAAGAAGAAGAGAAGAAAGAATGGAAGAATAAGATAAGCAAAAAAAATAACAAGCTAACTACTTGGGCTCACACCTAAGTAAGAGACTCCATTGAGTATCATGGCTTAAAAATAGAGATCATGAGAGAAGAAAAGAAGAACAATAAAACCAACAACCAATTTAACAAATAAGTAATAAAAGTTATACTAAGAATTAAAAGAAAATACAAGAAAATAAATATACAAGATAGAAAAAACTCCCATCTTTATTATTCATCCACTCAAAAGCTTATACTACATTTTAATGGAGAAGATATGAAGAAGAAGAAGAAAACTACACTAAACTAAAACTAATCTTAAGGAAAATAAAGCATCCTCTTTGCCTCTGAACTGGAAAATTAATAGGTAGTAAAATGAAACCCTACGGAAATATTCTGAGCCCTTACACAATGACCAAAACACCCATGAAAATTCGCCGCGAGATACCATGGTAAGGTCGTGGATCCGCCGCTATTATTTGCATATTTTCGCTATTCTGCAGTCGAATTGTAGAATTGGCGCTTCATATTTCTTGTGGGTTCTCGTGTTTCTATTTTCTTCTATTTTGTAGGTTCATATTTGCAAAATCTTTCCAAAATATTCTCAGATTTTTAACAGTCCCAAAGGCAACTCAATTGAATTTTGTGCCTTGATCTCCCTCAAGCCCCACATTGCCACCTTGATCCTTGTGCAGCCTCCCTCATGCTTTGGGCTTGTCCCAGACACGAATGACCTTCGCTCGATCTTGTCCCTTATACTACAGGTGTGGATGACCGGAACCTGGATTTTATCTATTTTCGGCAGTTGTTCTAAATTTTGTCTTAACTGTAGAGAATGTTGGGGTCACTTAGATCCACCGCTAGGTTTTGGAAAGCATCAAGTATGCAATTTAAAAAAAATTAGAGTGCTAAGCAACACCATCCAAGGATCTAACTAGAGAATTAAGGTTTTATATGCATGTAAACAAACTTTACACTAAGTGAAATAGGAATAAAACCTTTGTAGACCGGTCTTTCACTTCTAAAGCTCCGTGTAGTAGTCCCTTTGCTCCAAGTAGTGGCTGCCGAACTCTTCTTAGGCTCTACTCGGCGAAAAGAACGAGCTTGCTCAAAGATCTTCGAGGCCGAAGATGATCTACGTCGAAGAATCTCTAACTCAAGCTACCTCTTCATTAATTGAGGAATTAGTGAAGCAAACAATCTATACTAAATGGTTGGTTTGGTATAAATTGATGATGTAAGAATTTTGCTCACTTTAGAATTATTTTTCTCTTTTTCTTTCTCACCTCACTCAAATCTAGAGAGCAAAGAAGGAGATGAAGAAGATGATCTAGTGTGAACCATGGTGAGAAAATATCTCATATATCATTTGTAGAGACTTAACCACGGCTAAAATAATGGTTGGGTTAATAAATATCTAGAGTAAAACAAAATTAGTGGACTTAAGTCAAAACTTCTACATGCTTCCACATGCATCTTTAGCCATGCTAATTTCCACCTAATTTTTTTTTCCTTAATAACTAATCACCCAAATTATCTTTACTTTGGTATGAGCCTTATACACCCAAGTCCAATGTATCATCTAGCATGACCCAATATAATATATATATATATATATATATATCATATAAATGCATATGTCATCATATGTACATATATCAAGAGAAAGAATTCTTTAGTGAGTACAATATTAGTTAATATTTATTAATATATCAAATATATAATTATATATTAAATTATTAAATCAACACTTGATTTAATAATCCGGCTATATCACATACAACCGACTAATTTCATTTACATGTATATCAAATATACATATAACAAATTATTGAATCAATACTTAATTCAATAATCCGGTTATATCACATATAACCTATATCGTGAGATTAGAATACAGTATCACTTACACGTATTAATCTCAGTCCCAAACATATCACATATTGCCCTACTTCGTTTCGCTTAAGCTAGGAAACCTCTGTGTAGGAATCTAAAGACTCGTCAATACGCCTGCAGTAGGTGATGATCATATCGGCCACCCACAAGCCGTTAGCAGTACTAGATGGACGTAACGGCTACCCAGGTATTGAGCGATCAGAAGATCAACAAGCAAGCTTTTCCAAACTCCTGTGAATCCAGTAAGTAACACTACCGTACAGTACGGTATCTTCATCTGATATGTCGCATATCGAGTTTAGGGGTGGTAAACGTCAGACTCCAATAACTTGATAAGTCATGCCAATGTGATGCTCATAACGGGTCGAGAAACTATTGATAACACTTACCAGTAAATCTCAGCATCAGCCCTGGCCAGGGACTTCCTGTTATAGCCAATCAAGCACGGCGCAACATCAACCCCCAATACTGGGAGAGACAAAACCCCTCCTATCTCTCATTGCCTCCATGTGACTCGGGACTGTACCCAAAATCCACCTGTTTGCACGCTCTATTGAGCGTGGTAGGGAGGAAATCAAAGCACAGTGAGAATCACACAAGACTCTATGACGATCTCGGGTCTTCAGACTAACCTGTACCAGCGTCACCAGAGAACTGCTATCTGACAATAGGTATAATACCATCTAGGAGTTCTCGGCGAGTCCTATTCGGTGTATGCATTCTCCAATGAGCAACTGTGTACAATCTTTGATGTCAAACACCAATGGATGTGGGATCATCCATCGCCCCATACAGGGTCAAGAAACGTACACACTAGTCTACTCTGGAATATCGATGCCCTGTCTCAATATGCCCTCGACTAGGAACAATTAAAGGATGAACTTGTGGACTACCCTGGCCCCACTAGTATAATCTGCATCATAATCTCGGTAGTCAAGTACACATCCTAAGGGCTTTATCAACATGTGAGAGAAAGACAATATCACAATACCGGTCTATATGTTAAGATAAAGAGCAACCAGATAGTATACTATCATGTCGAGCAAGAAAGTCATCTCTTTATATGTGTCCAAGCATCCATTATAATATACAATGATGTACAATAATGGCCTCTAGGGCATACATATAACAAATAATCTCCCTCTTGCACTAAGGCCGGTTGTTGTAATATCTCATACCCAACATCCTAAAGAGTCTCTCAAATTTTATCTGGGGTATGGCCTTCGTGAGTGGATTCGCCGTGTTATTCTTAGTGTCAAATCTCCTGACCTCGATCTCCCGGCGATCAACTATCTCCCGGATCAGGTGATACTGCCTCAGAATATGTCTAGATCACTGATGGGACTTGGGTTCCTTGGCTAAAATCACAGCTCCATTGTTATCACAATACAAAGGTATTTGATGCTCAATGGATGAAACCACACCAAGTTCAGTTATGAACTTCTTCATCCAGACAGCCTCTTTGGCGGCATCATTGGCAGCGATGTATTCAGCCTCCATCGTCAAGTCTGCCACGGTATCTTGCTTGGAACTCTTCCAACATACCGCCCCTATATCGATGATGAAGACAAAACCCGAGACCGACTTACTGTCATCCTTATCACTCTGGAAGCTCGAATCGGTAAAGGACTCCACTTGGAGTTCACCGTTACCATACACCAAGAATATTTCTTTGGTCCTTCTCAAGTACATAAGAATGTTCTATACAGCTGTCCAAAGATTCTTCCCAGGATCTGATTGATACCTGCTTACAACACTAAGTGCGTAAGCTACATCCAGTTTAGTACATAGCATCGCATACATGATACACCCGACTGCCGAAGCATAGGGTATCCCTTGCATGCGAGCCCTCTCCAAATTAGTCTTGGGGAACATCACTTTGGAGTGAGTGATTCCATAGATCGTGGGTAAATTTCCACGCTTGGAATCTTCCATACTAAGCCTCATTCGTATGGTGTCAATGTACCTAGATTGGGACAATACTAATATCCGTTTATATCTATCTCTATAGATCTTAATCCCCAGGATGTAGAGGCATCACCTAGATCCTTCATGGAGAATCTTTGTGATAAGAAGAGCTTGACCGAGTGTAGCATAGGAATATCATTTCCTATAAAGAGTATGTCATCCACGTACAATACGAAGAAGAAAATCTTACTCTCTACAACTTTTTTGTATATACAAGATTTATCTACGTTTTTGATGAAGTCAAACTCTTTGACTGCCACATCAAAACAGATGTTCCAACTCCGTGATGCATGTTTTAACCCATAGATTGATTTAAGCAGCTTGCACACCATTTCACTGCTCCCACTGTCCACGAAGCCCTCTGGCTGTATCATGTACACGCTCTCTTCTAAATCACTATTTAGAAAAGCAGTCTTGACATCCATTTGCCAGATTTCATTGCCATGGTTTGCATCGATGGCAAGTAGGATCCGGATGGACTTAAGCATAGCCACTGGAGAAAAGGTTTCTTCATAATCGACACCAGGTCGTTGATGAAAACCTTTTGCAATAAGTCTACCTTTGGAAGTCTCAACTTTTCCATCTGCACCAAAGTTTCTTCTTAAATATCCATTTACTCCCAATGGGTTTTACCCCTTCAGAAGCAACTTCCAAAGTCTATACTTTGTTGGTGTACATGGATTCCATCTCAGATCGCATTGCATCCAGCCATTTCACAGAGTCTCCACTCGTGATGGCCTTCTCGAAACTAGTTGGGTCATCATCTTCCATGATACAATCCTCGCTCCCACCGTCAATAATAAAACCGTAGTATCTCTCAGATGGATAAGGAACCCTACTAGATCCGCGGAGAGGATGAGGTTCGTCGGGGACTATTGAATCCTCCGGTTCCACCAAATCATCAAATGTAGTTTGTGTAACTGGAACTTCTTCCAGCTCTATCTCATGACCACTAATTTCTTTACAAGAAATTCCTTTTCTAAAAAGGTGGCATATTGAGAAACAAACACCTTTTATTCCTCACTGTGGTAGAAAAGATATCCATGTGAATTCTTTGGATATCCCACAAACTTGCAAAGAACTGATCTTGCCTCGAGTTTGTCCGGATTTTGCTTTTTGACATAGGCCGGATAACCCCATATCTTAACTCGTTTAAGATATGGTCTCTTTCCACTCCATATCTCATATGGTGTTTTAAGCACCGATTTTGATGGAACTTGATTCAATAGGTATGCGGCTGTCTCAAGCACATAACCCCAAAAGGAAATAGGTAATTCAGCGGTACTCATCATAGAGCGCACCATATCTAATAGGGTGTGATTCCTCCGCTCTGATACATCGTTGTGCTGTGGTGTATACGAAGGAGTAAGCTGAGAGAGAATTCCATTCACTTTTAGATAGTCACGGAATTCGGTGCTCAGCTATTCTCCTCCCTGATCTGATCGAAGGATTTTAATACTTTTACCCGTTTGGTTCTCTACTTCGCACTTATATTCCTTGAATTTCTCAAAATCTTCAGACCTGTGTTTCAACAGGAACACATGTCCGAATCTTAAGAGATCATCGGTGAATGTGATAAAGTACGATGAACCATTCTTGGCATGTGTAGATATGGGATCGGATATATCACTATGTATCAGTCTCAAGAGTTCAGTAGCTCTTTCTCCGTGTCCAGTAAACGGAGTTTTGGTCATTTTGCCTTTGAGACGTGACTGGCAAGTTTCATAAGATGTAAGTTCAAACGGATTCAAATATCCATCCTTATATAACTTAGCTAGTCATGTCGCATTGATATGACCTAGTCTACAATGCCACAAGAAGGATTCGTTTATTTCTAAACTTTTCCTCTTGTGTGTGTTCTGTACGTTAAGAATTGTATTTTGATTTAGAACATATAAACCGTTACATAACGTACCAAACCTAGTCAACACTTGATTTAGGAAAATGTTCATAACATTATTCTCTACTACAAAGTTATATCTTTCTTTATCTAATAAAGAAATCGATATTAAATTGCATATCATAAATGGTACGTAATAACAGTCGTTTAAGATCAATGTATTCCCATTTAGTATTACAAGGTGATATTCACCAATTGTTTTGACTGCGACATTTGCACCATTCCCTACTTTTAGAGAATGATTACATTTTCCCAGTTCTCTACCTTTCTTTAGCCCATGTAACATATTACAAATGTGGGATCCTGATCCGGTATCTAATACCCAGGACGTAGAGTGGACTGAGAAACAGTTCTCCGTAACGAACACACCCGAAGAAGATGTATCAACATGCTCATTCTTCGTTCGGGTCGCATGGGAATCCGAATATTCCCCTATTTCCTGCTCAAACTTATAACAATTATAAGGTATAGTGGAACCAACGTTCCCCATCTCAGTATAACAAGTGGGTTTGGTCAATACATCAATATTATTATCTTGATTAAGACGTGTCATGGTTGCTACCAGGAGAGAGAGAGAGAAGAAAACACTTTAGCGTATGCTCTTGCAAGATTAGATTGGTTATTATCTTATCTAATCAGGATGGCTCCCACTGTTTTTATCAAATCTTCCTTCAAACCCTAAAAGTTAAGGCTAGCCGGGATTAATTACTTTCTGCAGGTTCACTAACTGGTCAGCCAAGACAGTGTCGATACTTTGAGGGAGGTTCCCCGTGCTTACGCACGGACCTAATTAAAATAAACCTCATTTTCCCAAAGGCATAACCTCTTTGATACTTTTCTAGACACCTACTAGATTAGCTAATTGTAAAGTGTAAAACTCTCCCATGAGTAACTCTTACTCGTAGTGGGTATCGGGATCCAACTATTTTATAGAAGAAAAACAATCTCATTGCAAATTTCAACACTTGAAATTCCCAATAATATTTTTGCCCCTAACAACTTATGACCTTAACAAGGTCAACAAATCATAAGTGCTAGCCAAGTTTAACCCGTCATTTCGTGATTGAATTATACCCACCCGTACAACCCTTAACAAGGTCAACAAAGTTGTACGACTACCCTAATCCAATCGCATCATATGCAGAAGATAAACACTAATTAGCTACCGCACACTACGACTTAACAAGGTCAACAACGTAGCACGAATACTAAATAGTACTTATCTGAAATAACGGAGGGATACGATGGGTTTTTAAGAAAACCTTTTGTGTAATGAACTTGATATCGTTGTAGAATCGAGTGATTTGAAAAGGAGTAGTTTAAGCTCCGCTTTTAAAATCAAGTTTTTCAAAATAAACCAAGAGGGTGTAGTATCTGCTAGCTTTTGGTAAAGAGGTCACTCTCGGTGAAGGGATCTTGGCTCTTTCTTCATCGAATAAGGTGTTGCATATTCATCAAGGAATACCGCTATGCAAAGCATGAACTGGAACTACCTTTTTGAAAATTTGATTTCACAACATCATTAGGTTTCTTTCCTTTTCATTAATCTCATTAATGAAGTCCCATCATTTATGCTTCCTAAGCATCACAGATAAAGAAACGAAAATACAACGTACGCTTATGCCATCCGCATTCGCCACGGGATCCCATCATGCACCGTTAGGTTAGTTAACTAACGGCAGAGCTGGGGCAGGACCAGCGCGGATGCAAAACATAAGCAACGTTTATTATATATCATATATATAATATAAAGCATTCGTCTCACGCCGTTATATGATCTCATCACAGAATAATGCAGCAGAAGTCAACATATGAAATATTGGATATATTAGGAGGTCCGTGTTTTAAATTAAGCTAGTAAAAAAACATGGATTCCATGGTCATGATGAATAACCAAAACCGCATCCCTAGACCCCTACGAGAGCGGCAAGCAACCCTACCAATTTTAGAATTAGGAGACCCGGTCTCGACTCCTCAAGATGGCCTCTTACTGGACTCTACAACCCGATTACTTATGCTCCCCGTCTTGGGTCTATCCTAATGCGGAAAAGTAAATAATATACATCAATGGTGACATCATCCTCAACCTGAAAGTGTCCTAATAAAAGAATATTACATATAGTTTTTACATGAATGAAAATGAAAAACTCTCATCTCACGCAAAAACCCCGGCTATTCAAACACGACGATCCAATATAACATATCACAGCAACACATAACATCACATGTCATCAACATAAGTAAATATGCGTATCCCAATTGTCGTTGACGTATAGCAATGAAACCGGCGTATACCACATATTACACTTACGGTCGCAGAAAAGAAAGTGAAAACTATAATAATTAGAATCCGCAACATCCTTAGACATCATAAACCCGAAATATCACATACTTTGGTTTTCATGCATAACCATATAAATTCCTTAGACATCATAAACTCGGAATATCTCATATCCCAAATTTCAAGCCTAACGTCATAAACCTCGCATTTTAGTCTCAATATTGAAAACACTTTTCAATAACTAGTCGGGCAATTCAATAAGATTCCCGACAACCTGATCGAATACTCGTCAGAAACTTTAGTAGAAGGCAGCACCCTCGATGCCGTCGACGGAGTGCACTTAGGTGGAACACCGCGGCCGCGAGCATCCAAGGGGATGCTCTGGGCAACGGGGTTCTCCTACAGTTACTTGGTCGGGGCTATGGGGCGTGGCTATCTAGTAATGTTACCCGGCGAGTATCCGCGCACACTACGTGATTGCGACGGAGTTTTGATCCGAATCAAAACCCCGTGGCAACCGATCAAATGAGACTAAATTTCTAGATCTATAAAACGCTAACTACTTTTCACAGAACTAATTATTATGGATTCCAAATATTGTATCACATATCACAGATATCTAGACGATATTAAACATTTCGATCGATTTATCAAACACCCAAAATTGCCAGATACCTCAACACTTGAGTCACACTTAAAAATATCCAGAATATGCCATAAGTACCTATGGATCAGCACAAGAAGGCACGTTCCCTGGCTCACCAACGACGCAGCGGAACCGCGGCTAAACCCATGGTTTGGCCGCGGTTGCGCGGCCATTTGGTCGAGTTGGGCCATCGTTTTTCTTAAGAATCCATACAAAACCCTGCACAATTTTCTGCATATTTTTAATTTGGAAAATTCCAACTTTTGAAAAAATTTCCAGAAAACTGGATATTAGGGTTTCGAAAAATCGATCGAACACTTTAACTTCGCCTAGACTACACCTAATGCTCTAGCTTGGCTCTGATGCCACTGTTGAGGTCACTTAGCTCCACCGCTAGGTTTTGGCAAGTATCAAGTATGCAATTTAAAAAATTCTAGAGTGCTAAGCAACACCATCCAAGGATCTAACTAGATAATTAGGGTTTTATATGCATGTAAACAAACTTTACACTAAGTGTAATAGGAATAAAACCTTTGTAGACCGGTCCTTCACTTCTAAAACTCCGTGTAGTAGTCCCTTTGCTCCAAGTAGTGGCCCCCAAACTCTTCTTAGGCTCCACTAGGCGAAAGGAACGAGCTTGCTCAAAGATCTTCGAGGCCGAAGATGATATACGTCGAAGAATCTCTAACTCAAGCTACCTCTTTACTAATTGAGGAATTAGTGAAGCAAACAACCTATACTAAATAGCTAGTTTGGTATACCTACAGAGCAAAGAAGGAGATGAAGAAGATAATCTAGTATGAACCATGGTAAGAAAATATCTCATATATCATTTATAGAGACTTAACTATGGCTAAAGATAATGATTGGGTTCATAAATATCATGACTAAAACAAAATTAGCGGACTTAAGTCAAGGCTTCTACATGCTTCCACATGCATCTTTAGCTATCCTAATTTCCATCTAATTTTGATTTTTCCCTTAATAATTAATCACCCAAATTATCTTTACTTTTGTATGAGTTTCATACACCCAAGTCCAATGTATCATCCAGCATGACACAATATAATTTATAATATATATATACAAATATATATATATATATATATATATATCATATAAATGCATATATCATCATATATACATATATCGAGAGAAAGAATTCTTTAGTGAGCAAAATATTAGTTAATATATATTAATATATCAAATATATAATTATATATTAAATTATTAAATCAACACATGATTTAATAATCCGGCTATATCATATACAACCGACTAATATCATTTACATGTATATCAAATATACATATAACAACTTATTGAATCAACATTTGATTCAATAATCCGGTTATATCATGTATAACCTATATCGCGAGATTAGAATACTGTATCACTTACACGTATTAATCTCGGTCCCGCACATATCACATATGTGCCCTATTTCATTTCGCTTGAACAAGGAAACCTCTGTGTAGGACTCTAAAGACTCGTCAAGACGCCAGCAGTAGGTGATGATCATACCCACAAGCCCTCAGCGGTACTAGATGAACATAACTGCTACCCAGGTATTGAGCAATCAGAATATCAACAAGCAAGCTTGTCCAAAATCCCATGAATACAGTAAGTAACACTACCGTACAGTCCGGTCTGTTCGTCTAATATGTTGCATATCGAGTCTAGGGATGGTAAACGCCAGACCCCAATAACTTGATAAGTCATGCCGATGTGAGGCTCATAACGGGTCGAGAAACTACTGATAACACTTACCAGTAAATCTCAGCATCAACCCTGACCGGAGACTTCCTATTATAGCCAATTGAGCATAGTGCAACATCAACCCCCAATATCGGGAGAGAAGAAACCCTTCCTATCGCTCTTTGCCTCTATGTGATTCAGGATTGTACCCAAAATCCACCTGTTTGCACACTCTCTTGAGCGTGGCAGGGAGGAAATCAAAGCACAGTGGGAATCACACAAGACTCTATGACGATCTCGGGTTTACAGACTAACATGTACCAGTGTCACCAGAGAACTGCTATCCGACGATAGGTATAATACCATCTAGGAGTTCTCGGCGAGTCCTGTTCGGTGTACCCATTCTCCAATGAGCACCTGTGTACAATCTTTGATGTCAAATACCAATGGATGTGGGATCATCCATCGCCCTATACAGGGTCTAGAAACGTACACACGAGTCTACTCTGGAATATCGATGCCCTGTTTCGATATTCCCTTGACTAGGAACAATTAATGGATGAACTTGTGGACTACCCTGGCCCCACTGGTATGATCTGCATCATAATCCTGGTAGTCAAGTACACATCTTAAGGGCTTTATCTACATATGAGAGAAAGACATTATCATAATACCAGTCTACATGTTAAGATAAAGAGTAACTAGATAGCATACTATCATGTAGAGCAAGAAAGTCCTCTCTATATATGTCCAAGCATCCATTATAATATACAATCATGTACAGTAATGGCCTCTGGGGCATATATATAACTAATAGAGAATGTGCATGATTTGCATTATTCTGGACTGAGAACATGTAATCTGTAATCATGTAGCAAATATGGATTAAAAGCACCTACCTATATACAAATGTGCATAAGAATGAGCGGTATTAAATGCAATATTCTGATGTAAACACAGTCTCAGAAAGAGTACATCCACTTGAAGAAGAAACCTGATCCATTAAACAAAATTCAAAAATCCATGAAAATGTCAAACAAGGGCCTCTGCCACCATTAAGTCATGCGTAAGGGTCTCCGCTGCGCCAAAGGCTTGCGCAAGTGTCTCCGTCGCTCCAAGGTTCCCCGCTGCCGCACCGTGCTGCATGGGTCTCCGCCGCGCACGCTCGAAATAAAGTAACCGACGTTTATTGAAGGAGTCTCCGCTGTGGAAGGTGCCCTGAAATGAGAGCTGCAAACTATACGCCCCATGTTCTCCAAATGTGGCCCATGTTCATGGCCATGTTCACAAACCCCATGAGACTATAAAAATCCCCCTTAATGCATAGAGGAAGGGTTAAGCACTTAGAACCACATCGTTCATAAAAAATCATCCTCTACACGATTACTTAGAAGTATGGAAGGATACTCAAGAAGTTCAAAATCCAGGAAGGAAAGAAAAGAAGAGCAAAACGTAAGTATGGAGCAGAAAATTCTTTCTTCTTGGTAGTTTTTTATGCTCCCATGTTGAATACTTCGTTTGCTATGGTGAAAACAAGAAACCCCTGAGATATTCAATAAAGGGTTATCCCTGAAACACATAGTTGATGACTCCGTTTTTGAACTGTCCAGGGAACTGAAAATACTATGATAAGCCCCGTGACGACTCTAAAACTAAAAGATGGGATACTTACAAAAGTTATCTTTTTACGAATGCTCTTTGAAGCTATCCCCATGTATACGGATACTCATTTGAGTTATCCCCCTATGAGATCGTCCTAATAATGGACTCCGTGGACATATACATGGACGAAAAATGAAAAAATACTTATTCGCACATATAGAACATGAAATCATGCATTGAAAACTTGACAAATCAAGACATGACGGAGACCCTCACAACCCTAAATCTACGGTAGAGACCTCACCCAGCACTAAACCCTCGGCGGAGACCCCGTAATAGGCCCCGCATCCTCCAAAGCCTCAGCGAAGACCTTCTAGAGGCCATCACACTCTCCCAGAACACTTCAGGGTCATCCCCAATGGGCTCCACGCCTATCATGACGTTGGCGGAGACCCTCTCTGGTGCCAAAACATTAGCGGAGACTCCCTTGCGGGTCCCACGTCAACTAAGTCGATAGCGGAGACCCCCTTTTGAAGCCTCCGCACACCTCAAATCCTAAGCAGTGGCGACCCCTAGAAGCCTTTGCATCCTCTAAAATTACGTAGCAGCACCTCCCCAGCAAACCCCACGTCTAATAAACACCAGCGGAGACCCCCTGAAGGCTTCCGCACTCTATAAGAACCCTTCCAATCTCATATGGCGACACCCCCTAATGGGTCCTACGCTAATAAATCTTTGGCAGAGACCCCCTTAAGGCCTCCGTACCCTACTAAACCTATGATGGCAACCACAATAGCCCCTCAAATCACCAAAATCCATGATGATAAGCCCAATAGCCCCCTTCAATCCACTAGAACTAAAGTCGGGCACCTCGAAAGCTCCCGATACTCACCATCAAATCTTCTGCTGATGCTCTTAATGCGAAAGCTATACTAAATCTTCCCTATGGCCAGATAATATTATCTACCGTATACAATCTATGGGAAAACCTTGCCCTATGGCAGGTAAAAAAAAAAAGGATCTTTTATATACCATCCACAGGCTACCATCATGGTATAGAAGCCGTCTATCGTGACCCATAAGTCGATAAGATACTGTTATCGTGACATCGTCACACCTTCCATCCTCTCAATCCACCAAAATAAATGTTGAATACCTTCAAAAAATTCCACACTTGCTACTCAACAAACCCCAAGTCTCTAAACTAGATCCATGGACCACTGCATCCCTAAATTGGAGTTTTGGCTTATGACGAGTAAAATAACATTCCATATACTATCCAAATGCTACTATCGTGACATAGAATTCATCAAAACCATCACCTCCATGCTCAACGGACCCCCCTAGTCCCTAAACTGAATCCATGGACTACTACGTCTCTAAACTGGAGTTTTTCCCTATGGCAAGTAAAATAACTTTCCATATTCTATCCACAGGCTACCATCGTGACTTAGAAGTCATCAAAACCACCACCACCCTGCTCAATAGACCCCCAAGTCCCTAAACTGGATCCATGGACCACTACATCCCTAAACTAGAGTTATCCCCTATGGCGAGTAAAATAACTTTCCATATACTATCCACAGGCTACCATCATGGTATGGAAGCTGACTGTTCTATAAGTCCCACCAAATGTGCACCCTATGATAAACCACATCCTCACCAAGTCCTACTAGACACACTGCCCCATCATCACCGTATTTCAAACATCTGTCGTGACATGGAAGTCAGCAAATATACTGCACCTTCACATACTACCTACATAACATTGCTATGTCCAAAACGAATCAAAACTACTGATACGTCTGAAACGACTCAAAACTACTGATACGTCTGAAACGACTCCAAACTACTGCTACGTCTGAAACGACTCCAAATTACCGCCAGGTCCGGAACGACCCTAAACTACCGCCATGTCCGGGATGACTTAAATTACTGCATATGTGAAACCTGTGTGGTATAGAAGCCGATACACCGTGACATCGAAGTCAAATAGCTGAATAATCGGTATCTGCCGGAGCCAATTAAAATGACTCTTGTCGATACTACCTTTAAGCCCCACCCGATATGGCCAATCCTCCACACAACTCTATAAACTACCCAAATCCACCCTACGGTCAAATAATATTATCTACTGTATACAATCCACGGGCAATCATTCATGACACAAAAGTAAATCAATCCACCAGGCATGCATCTAGCAACATGTTCCATGTTTAAATCCTATGCTGTGACACGGAAGTCCGACACGGAAGTCAACCGTCTTTCCGAGCATGTCGAAGCTACCCTACGGTCTGGATCATACATTTTATAAAGCCGTATGGAATTTAGGAGCGTAAACAGCAGCAAGAATGAACGTTTACTCAATGATGAAAGCGTACACGGCAAGAGATGCAAATTTGTAGTGTACATAAACAATGCAACTGAATATGTATAAAATGAGTTGTATCTCCACTGCAACTGTTAATATAAAATATATGCTGTTATTGTTGCTCTTGCTTCATATTTCGTGTTGTTATAGCCATTTAATGCTTGTTAGAAATAAACCACTCGTAGAAAGTTCTCTCCGTTCAATGCGGAGGGGTAATTAACTACAGGGGCTTGCACCTGTAGAAAATCTATATTAGCAATATGTATTCCCTAGAGGCCATTATTGTATATTTTGGATATATATATATATATATATATATAGGGGACTTTCTTGCTCGACATGATAGTATGCTATCTGGTTGATCTTTATCTTAACATGTTCACTTATTTTAGTTTACTGTCTATTTGATACATGTTGATAAAGCCCTTAGGATGTTAGCTTGACTACCATGACTATGATGCAGATTATACGACTGGGGCATGTGTTGTCCACAAGCACATCCTTAACAGTTCCTAGTCGAGGGAGTATCGAGATAGGGCATCGATATTCCAGAGTAGACTAGTGTATACGTTTCTTGACCCTGTATTGGAGCGATGGATGATCCCATATCCATTGGTATTTGACATCAAAGATTGTATATAGGTTCTCATTAGAAACTGAGTACACTGAACGGACTCGCCGAGAACTCCTAGATGGTATTATACATATCGTCAATTAGCAGTTCTCAGGTGACACTTGTGTTGGAGATAGTGCCCTCAGAGTCAATTATTGGATCGCAGGTACGTGATTGCAATGATTGCAGAGGACCTATACCGGTAGGACAGTCTTACTCAAGATGATAGTATGCTATATGGTTTGCCTTTATCAGTCGTGTACATGTTCAGGGGACTGGTTACATGTTACACTTTGATAGAGCCCTTAGGATCTTGCTTTACTACCAACAGTATGATGGCGATCATATACGTGAGAGTTGGGTAGTTTATATGCATATCCTTAATTGTGGTCCCTAGTCGTGGGAGTTTCGAGACAGGGCATCGATACTCCGGAGTAGACTAGTGTATACAGTCGAGACCCCGACGAGGGACGGTGGCCGGTCTCACAAGCCACTGGTGTCAGTTGGATCACCTAAGATGTATACAGGTGCTCATTGGATTATGAGTACACCGGACAGGACTCACCGGGAACCTGCTAGTTGGTATTATACATATCGTTAGATAGCAGTTTCCTGGTGACATGTGTACAGTTAGTTCATCGACCTGAGGTCGTCATTTGTCTCGTGTGAGTTCCCACTGTGCATTGATTTCTACCCTACCACGGCTCAAAGGAGTCGTGCAAACAGGTAGTTTTTGGGTATAGTTCCGAGCCACATGGAGGCACGTGAGTGGATCGGCAGGGGATTCGTCTCTCCCGGTATTGAGGGTGAGGTCGTGCTGTGTCTAGGAGAGCCATTACACAAAGCCCACGGCCGTGGCAGGAGATTTACTGGTAGGTACTCCAGTAGTATCTCAGGGTGTTATTGGGCTACACTCCGACACGAATTATACTGCTATTGGGGGTCTGACGTTACTATTGTAAGTCCACGTTGCCCACCCCGGTGCTTGCGGGGAGGCGGAAAACGGAATAAAAATCGGATTTTTATCTACTTTAGGCAACATGGACTAGACAAGGAAGGATCTTTGCTAAACAAAAACAAGCTAAAGCTAACTAGAAACTAGCTAAGGGTAGAATGGTTATACCTAGGGCTTTATGTCCTTCTCTCCTTGCTCCTTGGAGTAGTAGAAAGGGATCACCTTTGTCGTCTTCTCACGTTGAAGAAGGATCCACCCGAAAGCCTCAACCTTTGGCTTCAACTCCAAGCTAGAAGTAACTAGGGTGCTAGAAGTGCTAATCCTATAACCCTAGATGAGAGTAGAGATTATCAAGAAGAGGTTTTTCTCAAGCTCAAGTGTTTCTCAACAAATGAGAGGGGAGAGCTTGAGGGAGAGGAAGAACAAGAGAGAGAAAGTAAATGATAGAACGAGAGAATTATTAACCATTCTCACATATATGTGTGTATTATTATAAATTGATAATTAGTAAGATAATTGTCATGGCTTAATCAAGACATGACCATTATCATTTCATATTTAATGCTAATTGCAAGGATCAAAGAGCATCTTTTATATGGAATGATGATGGTCAACATGTCAACTAAGGTCAACAAGTCAAGATAGTCAAATGGCCAACAACCATAACCATGCACAATTATATTAAACTAATATCAATTAACCATAATACACACATAAGTATTAGGGTTAATAAAATGACAATGGTCATTAACCCTAATCAAAGTCCTCTCCCTCTGTCTCAAGCAACTGTGCATATGCACCCGTACTCATGATCCGAGGAACACGAATACAAAGAGATAAAACCAATCCCAAATCATATACTAGGATATGGCTTAAACCAAAGCCCGCTAGTATAAGCTGTCCGGACAGCAAACGTGCACAAGTGCGCGGATGTGAACGAACCCTGTCGCAAAACCATTCGACCTCTACTCATTTTTCCTAAAGGCGAATAGCTCTCTGTGTGGGACTCTAAAGACTCGACACTACGCTGGCAGTGGGTTTAACCACAGACTGCAAGCGGCACTAGCTGTACGTAACGGTCCCCAGGTAGATGCCGATAAGAAGACTGACGAGGTGAACCCCATCTGAACTCCTACTGAGCCTGTATGTGACAGTCTCCGTACAGTCCGGTCTGTTCGTCTGATACATCGCATGGCGGGCCTAGGGGGCGGTGAACGTCAGTCCCCTAATAGCGGTAAAAGTCGTGTCGGAGTGTAGCCCAGAACACAGTGAGATAACACTGGAAGCCTACCAGTATATCTCGCTTGCCCTGGCCAGGGACTACTTGTGTAATGGCTCTCCTGGACACAGCGCGATGTCAACCCCCAATACCGGGAGAGACGAATCCTGTCTAACCGTCACTGCCTCCAAGTGCTTCGGGACTGCACCCAAAAACTACCTGTTTGCACGACTCCTTTGAGCCGTGGTAGGGTAGTAATCAAAGTGTAGTGGGAACACACTCGAGGCGAAGTGACAGTGTCAAGTCAGCGGACTAAGCTGTACTCATGTCACCTGGGAACTGATAACTGACGATAGGTATAATACTAACCAACAGTTCCCGACGACTCCTGTCCAGTGTACACGTAACCTAACGAGCACCCGGATACTATCTTAAGTACGACGTACTGACAGCTGTGGGACAGACCGTCTCCTACGCTGGGATGAGAAGCGCATACGCTAGTCTACTCCGGAGTATCGATGCCCTTTCTCGATAGTCCAACGACCAGGGACCTGTATAAGGATGTGCTTATGGATCACCCAGCCCCCACGAGTGTGAGCGCCATCACAACGCTGGTAATCAAGCAAAGATCCTAAGGGCTCTACTAATATGTATATCAGCGATATGCTAAAAGAAACACATGCACATATTAAAGAAGAGACAAACCAAGTAGCATACTACCATTTCGAGCAAGATTGTATATACAACTGTGAATATCCCAAGCTTCCATCAAGTAATATACAAACTAGTATGATACAGTAATGGCCTCTAGGGCATATACACTAACAATCTCCCACTTGCACTAAGGCCATGTACTGGCGTATCGAAGACCTATCATCTCGATCAGTCGCTCGAACTGAGTCTGGGGCAAGGCCTTGGTGAATGGATCTGCTGTGTTATCTTCTGAAGCAACCCTCCGAACCTCGATCTCCTGGCGATCCACGATCTCCCTGATCAGGTGATACCGCCTTAAGATGTGTCTGGATTTCTAACGGGACCTGGGTTCCTTCGCTAAAGCTATAGCCCTGTTGTTGTCGTAATACAGAGGTATTGGGTCAACAATGGACGGAACCACCTAAAGTTCTTTCAAGAACTTCCTTATCCAGACAGCTACTTTTGCGGCATCAGATGCAGCGATGTATTCTTCTTCCATAATCGAGTCAGCAACGATTTTCTGTTTGGAACTCTTCCAACACACCGCCCCTCCATTGAGGGTGAAGACAATACCAGACATGGACTTGGAATCATCCTTGTCACTCTGGAAGCTGGAGTCAGCAAAGGCCTCAATCTGGAGGTCTTTTCCGCCATACACCAAGAACATCTCCTTAGTCCTTCTCAGGTACTTGAGAATGTTCTTTACTGCTATCCAATGTTTCTCCCCAGGGTTTGACTGATACCTGCTTACCACACTCAGTGCATAAGCCACATCCGGTCTCGTACTTAACATCGCATACATTATAGAGCCTACCGCAGAAGCGTAGGGTATAATAGACATGCGATCCCTCTCCAAATCAGTCTTGGGAGACATCTCTTTGGAGAGGGTGATCCCGTGACAAGCCGGTAGATTACCGCGCTTGGAATCTTCCATACTGAATCTCTTCAGTATGGTGTCGATGTACCTGGACTGCGAAAGTCCTAATGTCCTCTTGGATCTGTCACGGTAGATCCGGATACCCAGAATGTATGAGGCATCATCCAAGTCTTTCATGGAGAACCTGTGTGACAAGAACCCCTTGACAGATTGTAGCATAGGAATGTCATTTCCTATTAAGAGAATGTCATCCACGTATAAAACAAGGAATACTACAGTTCTCGCTACAAATCTACAATAGATGCATGGTTCATCTGGTTTTTTGATAAAGCCAAATTCCTTGACCGTTTCATCAAAACAGATGTTCCAACTCCGCGATGCCTGCTTTAGTCCATAAATGGACTTAAGCAACTTGCACACCTTTCCGCTGCTCCCACTCTGAATGAAACCCTCTGGCTGGTCCATATAGACACACTCCTCTAAATATCCATTTAGAAAAGCTGTCTTTACGTCCATCTGCCAAATCTCATAATCTTGGAAGGCAGCAATGGCAAGAAGGATCTGAATGGATTTCAGCATAGCTACTGGAGAAAAGGTTTCGTCATAGTCCAAACCAGGTCTTTGACGAAAACCCTTTGCAATCAGTCTAGCTTTATAGGTCTCAACCTGTCCATCTACACCAATCTTCCTTTTGAAGATCCACTTGCATCCTACGGGTTTTACCCCATCTGGAGCAATGTCTAGCGTCCATACTTTGTTGGTGTACATGGAATCCATTTCAGTCCGCATTGCATCCAGCCATTTTACCGAGTCGATGCTCTGAATGGCTTGCTGGAAGCTAGTAGGCTCATCATAATCTATGATGCAATCCTCTCTATCCCCGTCAATGAGAAAACCGTAGTATCTCTCGGACGGATGAGACTTCCTACTACTCCTGCGGAGTGGCGTAGGAATGTCCTGATCTTTCGAACCCTCTGGTTCTACTAAGCTTTCAGTAAGAGCACGTGGTTCTGAAATTTCTTCCAGTTCCATTGCGCTCCCACTTATTTCTTTTTCTATGAACTGGTGTTCTAGAAAGTGGGCATGGCGAGAAACAAACACCTTTTGTTCCTCTTCACAATAGAAGAAATATCCCTTGGAGTTCTTTGGATATCCCACAAACTTGCACTGTATTGAGCGTGCCTCGAGCGTGTCCGCATGCTGCTTTTTTACAAAAGTTGGACATCCCCATGTCTTAATGTGATTAAGATAGGGTCTCTTCCCACACCACATCTGATATGGTGTAGTAGGCACAGTCTTAGTTGGAACTCGGTTCAAAAGGTATGCAGCTGATTCTAGAGCATATCCCCAGAATGATCGCGGCAACTCAGCATTACTCATCATGGACCGTACCATATCCAATAGGGTTCGGTTCCGTCTTTCCGATACACCGTTATGTTGCGGAGTGTATGGAGGAGTAAGCTGAGAGAGAATTCCATTCTCTTTTAAATAACCCTGAAACTCGGCACTCAAGTATTCACCACCTCGATCAGATCTCAATGCCTTGATACTTTTGCCTGTTTGTTTTTCTGCTTCATTCTTATATTCCTGGAATTTTTCAAAAGCCTCGGATTTTTGTTTCATTAAGAAGACATAACCGTACCTTGAAAAGTCATCCGTAAAAGTAATGAAGTAAGAATAACCGCTTCGCGCATGTGTAGACATTGGACCGCATACGTCGCTGTGTACGAGTCCCAAGAGCTCGCTCGCTCTTACTCCGTGTCCAGTGAACGGAGTCTTTGTCATCTTTCCTTTGAGACAGGATTGACAAGTTGCATACGATTGATATTCGAACGGATCCAAATATCCTTCTGTGTGTAACTTAGTCAACCTTCTCTCATTGATGTGACCCAGTCTACAATGCCATAAGAAAGTTTTATTGATTTTTGGAGACTTTCTTTTGTGTGTATTCTGGACATTGAAAATCTGTGGTTGGTTTAATACGTATATACCGTTGTTCAATGTACCTGACCCAATCAAAACTTGATTAAGGTGAATGTTCACTACATTACTTACAAATGCAAATTCATAACCTTCTTTAGATAATAAAGATACAGAAATGATATTACAGGTTGCATTTGGTACATAATAACAACTACGCAAAACCAAAAAGTGTCCATCCGACAATCCCAGGTGATAGTCCCCCACGGCCTCAGCATCCATGCTAGCACCGTTTGCAACTCTGAGGGTCATGTCACCTGCCTTCAAAACCTACGCTTTCTCAACGCCTACAAAGAATTACAGATATGAGATCCTGATCCAGTATCCAATACCCAGGATGTAGAGTTTATTGATAGACGGTTTTCAATAACATACACACCTGAAGCTGAAGCCGCAACTCGCTTCAAATCCTGTGTTTTGGCCTTCCAAGCCTTGCAATCCTGTTTCCAGTGACCACTTTTGTGACAATAGAAGCATTCTTCCTTCCCGACCAGCTTTCCCGCTACCTTTGTTGCTTTTCCTTTTCCCTTCGTATCCACTTTACTGACACCGCCTCTTGGTTTGGCGGGGGCTTTCTTCTTCTTACCCTTGGCTTTCGCCCTGGATCTAGAAGAGGAAGATCCTCCTACAAACAAAGTGGATGTCTCCCTACCTTTCTGTAGGGTGCCCTCAGCACTCCTCAACATGTTCAGAAGTTCGGAAAGTTCAACCTCCTTTCCTTGCATGTTGAAGTTAAGGATAAACTGGGCGTAAGTGGAAGGAAGGGACTGGAGAATCAAATCAGTATAGAGTTCATTCTCCAACGTGGTCCCAAGGTCCGCGAGCTCCTCTATGTAGCCAATCATCTTAAGCACGTGTTCCGCTACCGATGATCCGACGGCCAACCTTGCCGAAAACAACTTCTTCGACACTTCGTATCTGGCGATACGAGACTGCTCTCCATACAGTTCTTTTGTATGAAGAAATATGGACTCTAGGTCTATATTCTCGTGCCTCCTCTGATGTTCGTTGTCCATCGAGGCTAGTACGAGGCATTTGGCCTTCGCGCAATCTATTTCCCAGGTCTTGTAGATTTCCCTATCTACGACACTGGTTTTTGGACCTGGGACAGGGGGAGCTTTGGTGGTAAGGACATACCCCAACTTGTCATAAGTGATTGCCATCTTAACATTCCTGAGCCAATCTTTGTAGTTTGGCCCTGTCAATATGTTTTTATCTAGTAATAACTTAAGTCCGGTCATGTTGAATGGTCGCTGCAATTAGAAGAGAGAAAAGAAACACTTTAGCATGATGCTCTTGCAAGTTTAGAGTGGTTTTTAGTTTGTCTAAACTGGATGGCTCCCACTGTCTCTCGAATCCCTTCTCAAACCGTAAAGAAAGGATTAGTCAGGATCAATCTCACCGTATAATACTTGCTTAACATTCAGCCAGGCCAGTGTCGGTACTTCGAGGGAGGTTTTCCAACGCTTTCGCGAAATTCCTTAATTTAAGAACCTCTTTTTCCTGGGGGCGTAGCCCCACTAACACCTTTCTAGACACCTACTAAGTTTATAGCATTGATCGTTAAGTGAGAGTTTTCCCGAGGAGTAGCATATACTCACAGTAGGATCGGGATCCAAATATCATCGCGTGATAAAACCGAAGGAATCCTACCAGAATTATCACACTCCAAATGGTATGCAGCGCTAGCAAGTTTCAGTACTTATGAAACTCCCGATGTGGATTTTTGCCCCATGCTCTTATGACCTTGACTTTGGCCAAAATATCATAAGTCACATGTCAAGTTCTACCCGTTATTCTCCTGGTTAATTTGGACCCGCCTGTACCTACTCTTGACTTTGGCCAAAATGGCAGCATGACTGTCCCAAACCAACGCATCTATCTATGCTGCACATGAATACCCAATAGCTACCAATCACTATGCCTTGACTTTGACCAAAATACATAGCTTGAATACTTTTTAACCATTCATGTGGAATGACGGAGGGCTACGAATGGTTTTGGCGAAACCATGAACGTAGTGAACTTGATATAATCGATGGAACCAGATAGCTTTTAAAAGGAGTGGTTCAAGCTCCAAGTTTAAAAGTTTAGTTTTGAAAAGAACCGAGTGGTTTTCAAATTGTTCCAATCGACTTTTACTTAGTTTATTTTCTTGCATTAGTTCTTTTAATGCGTCCCATCATTTAATCCTACCATTGTAGAAAACAACCAAAATATGACGTACGCTTATGGCATTCGCATTCGCCACGGGGCCCCGTCATCACCCGTTAGGTTACTTAACTAACGGCAGAGCGGGGGCTGGGCTAGCGCGGCTGTAAAACATAAGCAACGCCTAAATAGTTATCATATATAAATATATAGCAATGATAGACATTACGGATCACAGATGAATACATTGGATATACTAGAAATCCGCAATCCGTTCGAGCCTGCAACGAAAAGCGGATTACACGGTCGCGGTGAATAGCCAATACCCCACCCAAGACCCCTACGGATGCGGCAAACTACCCGCCAAGTACCCGAAGCGAAGCAACCTCCCTCAACACCGTGAGTTGGCCACTCGGCACTTCGAGATACCCGGTAGTTTGTGCACCCCCTCCATGGGTCTATCCTAGGAGCAAAAACAGTAAAAAGAATTATACAATGACGGCTACAACCCCGACCCGGTTGTGCGGCCATACAAATATTATTACATCAATTTACAAATTACAATGAATGAAAGAAAAAGAAGCACTCATCTCACATCCACCCCGGCTATTCACCCGCGACAATCCAACGCATTCATATACACATACCATCACCAAACACAAATCACAGATATGTATAACCCCGACTAATCGACATATAGCGATTAGCCGATGTTCAATACATATAAACATCACAGATATAACCCTTTAGTCAAAGTGTAGTGAAGTCCGATCAAAAAATACGAATTTATAGGCCCCTAAAAACAAATTTCTTTTCTGGAAAACCTGGGAACATATAAACCATCTTAAAAATCCCAAAACCAAGCCAGAAAAACACTGCACCAAACTCGACCCAGAACCGAGCCAAAACGGCCGTGGTTGCGTGGCAATAGCTTGCTATTGTCGCGGAACCGCGGCGTTTTGAGTGAATCACTGGATCGTTTTTGGTGGCTTTCTTCACAAAACCCTGAGATGATTTTTGGAGTATGATTTATTTTATTTTGAATAGAAAAAATTTTAACAGAAAGTTAGGGTTTTGAAAACTCGGTTTTGCGATTTTTCCGATTGAACTTCCATACACTTTACTACCTAGCTAGTTTATGTTTAGTTAAGCTCTGATACCATTGTAAGTCCACGTTGCCCACCCCGGTGCTTGCGGGGAGGCGGAAAACGGAATAAAAATCGGATTTTTATCTACTTTAGGCAACATGGACTAGACAAAGAAGGATCTTTGCTAAATAAAAACAAGCTAAAGCTAACTAGAAACTAGCTAAGGGTAGAATGGTTATACCTAGGGCTTTATGTCCTTCTCTCCTTGCTCCTTGGAGTTGTAGAAAGGGATCACCTTTGTCGTCTTCTCACGTCGAAGAAGGATCCACCCAAAAGCCTCAACCTTTGGCTTCAACTCCAAGCTAGAAGTAACAAGGGTGCTAGAAGTGCTAATCCTAAAACCCTAGATGAGAGTAGAGATTATCAAGAAGAGGTTTTTCTCAAGCTCAAGTGTTTCTCAACACATGAGAGGGGAGAGCTTGAGGGAGAGGAAGAACAAGAGAGAGAAAGTAAATGAGAGAATGAGAGAATTATTAACCATTCTCACATATATGTGTGTATTATTATAAATTGATAATTAGTAAGATAATTGTCATGGCTTAATCAAGACATGACCATTATCATTTCATATTTAATGCTAATTGTAAGGATCAAAGAGCATCTTTTATATGGAATGATGATGGTCAACATGTCAACTAAGGTCAACAAGTCAAGATAGTCAAATGGTCAACAACCATAACCATGCACAATTATATTAAACTAATATCAATTAACCATAATACACACATAAGTATTAGGGTTAATAAAATGACAATGGTCATTAACCCTAATCAAAGTCCTCTCCCTCTGTCTCAAGCAACTGTGCATACGCACCCGTATTCGTAATCCAAGGAACACGAATACAAAAAGATAAAACCAATCCCAAATCATATACTAGGATCCGGCTTAAACCAAAGCCCGCTAGTATAAGCTGTCTGGACAGAAAACGTGCATAAGTGAGCGGATGTGAACGAACCCTGTCGCAAAACCATGCGACCTCTACTCATTTTGCCTAAAGGCGAATAGCTCTCTGTGTGGGACTCTAAAGACTCGACACTACGCTGGCAGTGGGTTTAACCACAGACCGCAAGCGGCACTAGCTGTACGGAATGGTCCCCAGGAAGATGCCGATAAGAAGACTGACGAGGTGAACCCCATCTGAACTCCAACTGAGCCTGTATGTGACAGTCTCCGTACAGTCCGGTCTGTTCGTCTGATACATCCCATGGCGGGCCTAGGGGGCGGTGAACGTCAGTCCCCTAATAGCGGTACAAGTCGTGTCGGAGTGTAGCCCAGAACACCCTGAGATAACACTGGAAGCCTACCAGTATATCTCGCTTGCCCTGGCCAGGGACTACTTGTGTAATGGCTCTCCTGGACACAGCGCGATGTCAACCCCCAATACCGGGAGAAACGAATCCTGTCTAACCGTCACTGCCTCCAAGTGCTTCGGGACTGCACCCAAAAACTACCTGTTTGCACGACTCCTTTGAGCCATGGTAGGGTAGTAATCAAAGTGTAGTGGGAACACACTCGAGGCGAAGTGACAGTGTCAAGTCAGCGGACTAAGCTGTACTCATGTCACCTGGGAACTGATAACTAACGATTGGTATAATACCAACCAACAGTTCCCGACGAGTCCTGCCCAGTGTACTCGTAACCTAACGAGCACCTGTATACTATCTCAAGTACGACGTACTGACGGCTGTGGGACAGACCGTCTCCCACGCTGGGATGAGAAGCGTATACGCTAGTCTACTCCGGAGTATCGATGCCCTGCCTCGATAGTCCAATGACCAGGGACCTGTATAAGGATGTGCTTATGGATCACCTAGCCCCCACGAGTGTGAGCGCCATCACAACGCTGGTAATCAAGCAAAGATCCTAAGGGCTCTACTAATATGTATATCAGCGATATGCTAAAAGAAACACATGCACATATTAAAGCAGAGACAAACCAAGTAGCATACTACCATTTCGAGCAAGATTGTATATACAACTGTGAATATCCCAAGCTTCCATAAAGTAATATACAAACTAGTATGATACAGTAATGGCCTCTAGGGCATATACACTAACAATCTCCCACTTGCACTAAGGCCATGTACTGGCGTATCGAAGACCTATCATCTCGATCAGCCGCTCGAACTGAGTCTGGGGCAAGGCCTTGGTGAATGGATCTGCTGTGTTATCTTCTGAAGCAACCCTCCGAACCTTGATCTCCTGGCGATCCACGATCTCCCTGATCAGGTGATACCACCTTAAGATGTGTCTGGATTTCTGATGGGACCTGGGTTCCTTCGCTAAAGCTATACCCCCGTTGTTGTCGCAATACAGAGGTATTGGGTCAACAATGGACGGAACCACCTGAAGTTCTTTCAAGAACTTCTTTATCCAGACAGCTACTTTTGCGGCATCAGATGCAGCGATGTATTCTGATTCCATAGTCGAGTCAGCAACGGTTTCCTGTTTGGAACTCTTCCAACACACCGCCCCTCCATTGAGGGTGAAGACAAAACCCGACATGGACTTGGAATCATCCTTGTCACTCTGGAAGCTGGAGTCAGCAAAGGCCTCAATCTGGAGGTCTTTTCCGCCATACACCAAGAACATCTCCTTAGTCCTTCTCAGGTACTTGAGAATGTTCTTTACTGCTATCCAATGTTTCTCCCCAGGGTTTGACTGATACCTGCTTACCACACTCAGTGCATAAGCCACATTCGGTCTGGTACACAACATCGCATACATTATAGAGCCTACCGCAAAAGCGTAGGGTATAATAAACATGCGATCCCTCTCCAAATCAGTCTTGGGAGATATCTCTTTGGAGAGGGTGATCCCGTGATAAGCCGGTAGATTACCACGCTTGGAATCTTCCATACTGAATCTCTTCAGTATGGTGTCGATGTACCTGGACTGCGAAAGTCCAAATATCCTTTTGGATCTGTCACGGTAGATCCGGATACCCAGAATGTATGAGGCATCACCCAGGTCTTTCATGAAGAACCTGTGTGACAAGAACCCCTTGACAGATTGTAGTATAGGAATGTCATTTCCTATTAAGAGAATGTCATCCACGTATAAAACGAGGAATACTACAGTTCTCGCTATAAATCTACAATAGATGCATGGTTCATCTGGTTTTTTGATAAAGCCAAATTCCTTGACCGTCTCATCAAAACAGATGTTCCAACTCCGCGATGCCTGCTTTAGTCCATAAATGGACTTATGCAACTTGCACATCTTTCCGCTGCTCCCACTCCGAATGAAACCCTCTGGCTGGTCCATATAGACACACTCCTCTAAATGTCCATTTAGAAAAGCTGTCTTTACGTCCATCTGCCAAATCTCATAATCTTGGAAGGCAGCAATGGCAAGAAGGATCCGAATGGATTTCAGCATAGCTACTGGAGAAAAGGTTTCGTCATAGTCCAAACCAGGTCTTTAACGAAAACCCTTTGCAACCAGTCTAGCTTTATAGGTCTCAACCTGTCCATCTACACCAATCTTCCTTTTGAAGATCCACTTGCATCCTACGGGTTTTACCCTATCTGGAGCAATATCCAACGTCCATACTTTGTTGGTGTACATGGACTCCATTTCAGTCCGCATTGCATCCAGCCATTTTACCGAGTCGATGCTCTGAATGGCTTGCTGGAAGCTAGTAGGCTCATCACAATCTATGATGCAATCCTCTCTATCCCCGTCAATGAGAAAACCGTAGTATCTCTCGGGCGGATGAGACTGCCTACTACTCCTGCGGAGTGGCATGGGAATGTCCTGATATTTCGAACCCTCTGGTTCTACTAAGCTTTCAGTAATAGCTCGTGGTTCTGGAATTTCTTCCAGTTCTATTGCGCTCCCACTTATTTCTTTTTCTATGAACTGGTGTTCTAGAAAGTGGGCATGGCAAGAAACAAACACCTTTTGTTCCTCTTCGCAATAGAAGAAATATCCCTTGGAGTTCTTTGGATATCCCACAAACTTGCACTGTACTGAGCGTGCCTCGAGCATGTCCGCATGCTGCTTTTATACAAAAGCTGGACATCCCCATGTCTTAATGTGATTAAGATAGGGACTCTTCCCACACCACATCTGATATGGTGTAGTAGGCACAGTCTTAGTTGGAACTCGGTTCAAAAGGTATGCAGCTGATTCTAGCGCATATCCCCAGAATGATCACGGCAACTCAGCGTTACTCATCATGGACCGTACCATATCCAATAGGGTTCGGTTCCGTCTCTCCGATGCACCGTTATGTTGCGGAGTGTATGGAGGAGTAAGCTGAGAGAGAATTCCATTCTCTTTTAAGTAACCCAGGAACTCAGCACTCAAGTATTCACCACCTCGATCAGATCTCAGTGCCTTGATACTTTTGCCTGTTTGTTTTTCTACTTCATTCTTATATTCCTGGAATTTTTCAAAAGCCTCGGATTTATGTTTCATTAAGAAGACATAACCGTACCTTGAAAAGTCATCCGTAAAAGTAATGAAGTAAGAATAACCGCTTCGCGCATATGTAGACATTGGACCGCACACGTCGCTGTGTACGAGTCCCAAGAGCTCGCTCTCTCTTACTCCGTGTCCATTGAACGGAGTCTTTGTCATCTTTCCTTTGAGACAGGATTGACAAGTTGCATACGATTGATATTCGAACGGATCCAAATATCCTTCTGTGTGTAACTTAGTCAACCTTCTCTCATTGATGTGACCCAGTCTACAATGCCATAAGAAAGTTTTATTGATTTCTGGAGACTTTCTTTTGTGTGTATTCTGGACATTGAAAATCTGTGGTTGGTTTAATACGTATATACCGTTGTTCAATGTACCTGACCTAATCAAAACTTGATTAAGGTGAATGTTCATTACATTACTTACAAATGCAAATTCATAACCTTCTTTAGATAATAAAGATACAGAAATGATATTACAGGTTACATTTGGTACATAATAACAACTACGCAAAACCAAAAAGTGTCCATCCGACAATCCCAGGTGATAGTCCGCCACGGCCTCAGCATCCATGCTAGCACCGTTTGCAACTCTGTCGGTCATGTCACCTGCCTTCAAAACACTACGCTTTCTCAACGCCTGCAAAGAATTACAGATATGAGATCCTGATCCGGTATCCAATACCCAGGATGTAGAGTTTATTGATAGACAGTTTTCAATAACATACACACCTGAAGCTGAAGCCGCAACTCGCTTCAAATCCTGTGTTCTGGCCTTCCAAACCTTGCAATCCTGTTTCCAGTGACCACTTTTGTGACAATAGAAGCATTCTTCCTTCCCGACCAGCTTTCCCGCTACCTTTGTTGCTTTTCCTTTTCCCTTCGTATCCACTTTACTGACACCGCCTCTTGGTTTAGCGGGGGCTTTCTTCTTCTTACCCTTGGCTTTCGTCCTGGATCTATAAGAGGAAGATCCTCCTACAAACAAAGTGGATGTCTCCCTACCTTTCTGTAGGGTGCCCTCAGCACTCCTCAACATGTTCAGAAGTTCGGAAAGTTCAACCTCCTTTCCTTGCATGTTGAAGTTAAGGATAAACTGGGCGTAAGTGGAAGGAAGGGACTGGAGAATCAAATCAGTATAGAGTTCATTCTCCAACGTGGTCCCAAGGTCCGCGAGCTCCTCTATGTAGCCAATCATCTTAAGCACGTGTTCCGCTACCGATGATCCGATGGCCAACCTTGCCGAAAACAACTTCTTCGACACTTCGTATCTGGCGATACGAGACTGCTCTCCATACAGTTCTTTTGTATGAAGAAATATGGACTCTAAGTCCATATTCTCGTGCCTCCTCTGATGTTCGTTGTCTATCGAGGCTAGTACGAGGCATTTGGCCTTCGCGCAATCTATTTCCCAGGTCTTGTAGATTTCCCTATCTACGACACTGGTTTTGGGACCTGGGACAGGGGGAGCTTTGGTGGTAAGGACATACCCCAACTTGTCGTAAGTGATTGCCATCTTGACATTTCTGAGCCAATCTTTGTAGTTTGGCCCTGTCAATATGTTTTTATCTAGTAATAACTTAAGTCCGGTCATGTTGAATGGTCGCTGCAATTAGGAGAGAGAAAAGAAACACTTTAGCATGATGCTCTTGCAAGTTTAGAGTGGTTTTTAGTTTGTCTAAACTGGATGGCTCCCACTGCCTCTCGAATCCCTTCTCAAACCGTAAAGAAAGGATTAGTCAGGATCAATCTCACCGTACAATACTTGCTTAACCGTTCAGCCAGGCCAGTGTTGGTACTTCGAGGGAGGTTTTCCAACGCTTTCGCGAACTTTACTTAATTTAAGAACCTCTTTTCTCTGGGGGCGTAGCCCCGCTAACACCTTTCTAGACACCTACTAAGTTTATAGCATTGATCGTTAAGTGAGAGTTTTCCCGAGGAGTAGCATATACTCACAGTAGGATCGGGATCCAAATATCATCGCGTGATAAAACCGAAGGAATCCTACCAGAATTATCACACTACAAATGGTATGCAGCGCTAGCAAGTTTCAGTACTTATGAAAATCCCGATGTGGATTTTTGCCCCATGCCCTTATGACCTTGACTTTGGCCAAAATATCATAAGTCACATGTCAAGTTCTACCCGTCATTCTCCTGTTTAATTTGGACCCACCCATACCTAACCTTGACTTTGGCCAAAATGGCAGCACGACTGTCCCAAACCAACGCATCTATCTATGCTGCACATGAATACCCAATAGATACCAATCACTATGCCTTGACTTTGGCCAAAATATATAGCTTGAATACTTTTTGACCATTCATGTGGAATGACGGAGGGCTACGAATGGTTTTGGCGAAACCGTGAACGTAGTGAACTTGATATAATCGATGGAACGAGATAGCTTTTAAAAGTAGTGGTTCAAGCTGATAGGAAGCAGTTTTAGAACATAAGTACATGTTCTACGGAATTGATGACGGCAGCCTCCTTTGGGAGACGGTTATCATTCCAGGCTTCAAAGGTGACATGGTTGACAGAGTGATTGTCAGAGTTATAGTTTTTCCTCTGACGAGGGACAATATTATGGACAGGTGGTCCAAGAGGATACTGTGGATGGCATGGTGCCGGATACTGATTAGGTTCAGTGATCGATACAGTCTAAGAAGTTTGGATTTGGAGTTCATTTATGAACTAGGTCCCATCAGATATCCAGACATATTCTAAGACAGGTATTACTCGATTCGGGAGATGGCTTTCTCCGCGAACTTGAGATTAAGAGAGATATAGAAAGAAACATCAAGGCGGATCCACTCACTGAGGCTATTTCTCGAACACAATAGTTTTACAAACGGGCTTTGTGAAACTGATTAGTAGAGGAGTTGGATGTTCGGTTTCACACGGGCTGTGAGTAGTCAACATCGCAATAATTAGCCTTGAGTGCAAGTGGGAGATTGTTGGAGATAGTGCCCTCAGAGTCAATTATTGGATCACAGGTACGTGATTGCAATGATTGCGGAGGACCTATACCGGTAGGACAGTCTTACTCAAGATGATAGTATGCTATCTGGTTTACCTTTATCAGTCGTGTACATGTTCAGGTGACTGGTTACATGTTACACTTTGATAGAGCCCTTAGGATCTTGCTTTACTACCAACAGTATGATGGCGATCATATACGTGAGAGTTGGGTAGTTTATATGCATATCCTTAATTGTGGTCCCTAGTCGTGGGAGTTTCGAGACAGGGCATCGATACTCCGGAGTAGACTAGTGTATACAGTCGAGACCCCGACGAGGGGCGGTGGCCGGTCTCACAAGCCACTGGTGTCAGTAGGATCACCTAAGATGTATACAGGTGCTCATTGGGTTATGAGTACACCGGACAGGACTCGCCGGGAACCTGCTAGTTGGTATTATACATATCGTCAGATAGCAGTTCCCTGGTGACATGTGTACAGTTAGTTCATCGACCTGAGGTTGTCATTTATCTCATGTGAGTTCCCACTGTGCTTTGATTTCTACCCTACCACGGCTCAAAGGAGTCGTGCAAACAGGTAATTTTTGGGTATAGTCCCGAGCTACATGGAGGCACGTGAGCGGATCGGCAGGGAATTCGTCTCTCCTAGTATTAGGGGTGAGGTCGTGCTGTGTCTAGGAGAGCCATTACACAAAGCCCACGGCCGTGGCAGGAGATTTACTGGTAGGTACTCCAGTAGTATCTCAAGGTGTTATTGGGCTGCACTCCGACACGACTTATACTGCTATTGGGGGTCTGACGTTACTAGCCCCCTAGGAAGATATGCGATACTCATAGACGAACGGACCAGACTGTATATACATTGCCACTGTTAGGCTCAGTAGGGTTTCTGGGTGAGTTCGCTCATCAACCACCCTTGAGGTCAGTCCATGGGCAGCCGTTACGCATAGCTAGTGCCGCTGACGGTTTGTGGTTAAACCCACTGCCAGGGTACTGACGAGTCATTAGAGTTCCCCACAGACAGTTTCCCAAGTTCGGGCGAAACGTTGTAGAGGCTCTGTGGTTTTATGGCAGGGTTCAGAAAATGCACGTGCGTTTACGCACGTGTCGGTTTTCGGACAGATAATACTGGTCGGCTTTGGTTTAAGACGGATCCGAGTATTATATTGAGTAGATATAATATCTTTGTCTCAGTTGCATTTGTATTCAGTCGTAATACAAATGCGGGTATATTTATACAGTTACGGGGTTATCCTGAAAGTCGTTTCAGGATCACTTTTGGAAGTTGCCAGTTTCCAGTTTTCTATCAGCCGTCTTTTAACATTGGTTAAAGACGGATTTATCTTTTCTTGAGATGAGTGTGGAAGGTTCTAGAAGCATCTAGATAAGGTGACTAGGTTGAATGGTGTTGAGTTTTCATTGGTTGCTTTTTTGTGTTCACACTTTGTGTTCACACTAGATATTTATTTGTGTTCACACTCTTGTGGTCACTCTCCTCTCTCCTACACTCACCCCCTCTCCATATATATGGCCGGCCCCTCCTATCTCTTACTTCACTTGAGTTTTCATCTGGTAAAAAGATTATGATAGATTTTGGGGTGTATGGAATTTCACAGCTCATTTCATTCCATCACCCGATTCGAGTGGCAACTTCATTAACCGTTCGTCCATAGCTTTGGACGGAACGAGACAAAGTCTTCTACTCATTCTCTAAATCAATCTTGGTCGTCTCTTTTAGCAAACTTGACGACCGAGTTGCCTCGAGTCAGAGGCGGGAGCCCGTTTAAAGAATCGATGACATAGTGCCACCTAGACGAGCAGATCGGAGATCGACGTGATCGGACCAGCCGCAACGGAGCGTGGGATGAAGGTTAAAGAACGAAGGACTCGGATCGTTCGGTATAACCTTTCTACACTCTTTACAGTTTGTTAGTTTAGCAATAATGGCAGATCCGGGTTAAAGTATACGATAGCGCCAGTTAAAAAGTTTTTTTCCGCATTTGGCGTCTGTAGACGGCCGGGGCGCTACCGTACACTTACAGTGGTATCAAAGCCTCACCATTTTGCTATACCAACTTGTGCTAACGTGTTTAAAACATTGATCGAACCGGAAATCAAAACCGCATTTTACAATTTCACAGTTTCTGTAGATTTTAAATGATGTCCTAAAATTATTCTACATATCTCAGAAATCAGTGCAGGGTTTTATAAGAACACCGTACAAATTTGGGCTCATGAATCGACAAGACTGCCGCGGAATCACGGCCAAACCCATGGTTTGGCCGCGCATCCGCGGCCATTCTATGTGATCATGCCCCCAAACTTGCACAGTGTATTTTTCTCTGGAAATTGGGGTTTTTGGTATATATCTTTTGGGCCCAGATTTTGTTACTGTACACTAGTTGTTCGTGGGGCCCACTTCGTGATATTTAGTCGATCGAAATTTAAACATGTTAGTTTACAGTGCTTACATTATATCTTCGACCGGAAATGTCATTTGATCGGTACACCGCGTCTGATTGCTATAGTTTTTTTAGACGGGTTTGCGAACGTGACATTCGCGTTGATGTTCTGTGTTGTGCTGTAATGTTGCTGATTTTTCGTGGTGGATAGCAGTGTGCAATGGTAGTGCAGTTTGAGTTTATTTGTACATTTGATATTGCGGGGCGAGCGTCCAACATGTGGACTGCTGTCACTGCCTGTTATATAATATTCTTTTGGGGCACGACCAGGTTGCGGTCGATATACCTGTTTTACTATTTTTCATTACTGTACTAGGTTTTGCCCCGCGACGGAGTGCACGGATATCCGGGTTCGGGAGGGCAACGGGTCCGCATCTCATGGCTTGGAGAGGCAGAGGGGCCTCACTCTAGAATTGGCAGACTATTCGCCGCACTCGTAGGGGTACAGGTTGACCCAAGGAGGGGTGCTCAAGTTACCGGATTCCGTGAAGTGCAGGGTGGTCCATTCACTTTGCTGTAAGGGGCTGCCTCGCTTCAGGTTTTGGCGGGTAACTTGCCGCACCCGTAGGGGTCTAGGTTTCATTGCACAGGCTATCCACACGACCAGGGGAACGTCGGGTTTCAGCAGCGGCTCTGTGAAACTCGGGAATCCCAGATTATCTGTATTGTTCTATGATGCTTATTACTTTTCTGTAATGTTGCTGTAGGGTTCCTAGGCACTCTAAGGAGGTCTCACAAGGCATCAACCATGCCAATTTCAAAAATTACGGTGCCGAGAAACCCTAATACGGATCGTTGGCTAGAAGTTTAGGCGAAAAAAGGAAACTAGTAAACAACTTAACTAGGTAAACGGAAATACAACCTTTGTAGATCCGGTTCTCCACCTCCATAGCTCCGTGATGAAGTCCTCTCCGCTGTCCAAATCGAACCATGACTCTAGCATCGGCTTCATCAGAGAAAAAGCGGGCTAGGTCATCGACGACGCTGAAGATGATCTACGTCGAGGCATCACAAGATCAAGCTCCACCTTCACCAAGCCATGAAAACTTGTGAAGGAAACACCCTATACTACTTGGCAAGAGGTAGAGGATGAAGAAATAGGAGGTGGGTTCACTTTAGAATTGGATTTCTCACTCTTTTTCACAAGTTGCCATTGATGGAGGCAAGCTTGCTTCAATGTTGAAGATGAAGAAGAAGAAGAAAGAATATCATAAGTATTGTTTTAAAATGAATAATAAAATGAATACTTATCATATCCTAACCTTGGTTAAGTGTAGAGAATGAACTAGGGTTAGTTAGAATGGTTAGGGTTAAGCATGAGTCAAGAATGGTGACTAAGTCAAAGCTTCATGAATCTTCAACAAACAAACAAACAAAGCCACCATTCTTTCTTTATCTTTTCCAAAATAAGAATTATAAATAAATAAGATAAGCAAAACCCTAATCATTTACTTAACCATGGTTTAATCTTTACACTTAACTAAGTTAACATGCATCATCAAACATGATACAATCTAGTGTACAAAAGTATATCACATATACATTGTGCACATCAAGTGAGAAAATCCATTTAAAGTGAACCAATACTAGTTAATGCAAAGTGATATATCAAATATATAATTATACATTAAATCATTAAATCAACACTTGATTCAATGATCCGGTCATGTCACACATAACCGACTAGTATACAATGTATCGATTTATCGAATCAATGTTTGATTCGATAACTAGGTTATATCGCATACAACCAATCGAAACATTCATCGCGAGAATGAAATATGGTATCATATACACGCATTATTCTCGGTCCCGCACATATCTCATATGCGCTCCTATTTCGTTTTGCTTGAGCCAGGAAACCTCTGTGTAGGACTCTAAAGACTCATCAATACGCCGGTAGCAGGTGATGATCATATCAAGCACCCACAAGCCGCAAGCGGTCTGCTAAACATAACGGCCACCCGGGTATTGAGCGATCAGAAGATCGACGAGCAAGCCCGCTCACACTCCAGTGAATCCAACCAGTAACACTACCGTACAGTCCGGTCTCGTCGTCTGATATGTCGCATATCTTGCCTAGGGGTGGTAAACGTCAGACCCCAATAGCTCGATAAGTCGTGTCGATATGAGGTCTATAACAGTTCGAGAAACTACAGGTAACACTTACCAGTAAATCTCAGCAACCCTGGCCAGGGATTTCCGGTTATAGCCAATCGAACACAGCGCAACATCAACTCCCTATACCGGGAGAGACGAATCCCCTCCTATCGCTCATTGCCTCCATGTGACTCGGGACTGTATCCAAAAACCACCGTTTTGCACGCCCTCTTGGACGTGGTAAGATGGAAATCAAAGCACGGTGGGAACCACACAAGACTCTATGACGATCTCGGGTCAACAGACTACTCTGTACCAGTGTCACCAGAGAACTGCCATCTGACGTAAGGTATAATACCATCTGGGAGTTTTCGGCGAGTCCGTCCAGTGTACCCAGTCTCCACTGAGCACCCGTATATCATCTCTGATGTCAAACACCAATGGATATGGGATCATCCATCGCCCATCTGTATGGGTCGAGAAGGTATACGCTAGTCTACTCTGGTATACCAATGCCCCGTCTCGATATACCCACGACTAGGGACCTTGAAGGATGTACTTATGGACTACCATGTCCCCACTAGTATGATCCGCATCATAGTCCAGGTAGTCAAGTACACATCCTGTTAGTGTATATGCCCTAGAGGCCATTACTGTATCATACTAGTTTGTATATTACTTAATGGATGCTTGGGATATTCACCTTGTATATACAATCTTGCTCAAAATAGTAGTATGCTACTTGGTTTGTTTCTACTTCAATGTGTACATGTGTTTATTTTGTATATCGCCTATACACATTAGTAGAGCCCTTAGGATCTTTGCTTGATTACCAGCGATGTGATGGCCGTCACACTAGTGGGGCTGGGTAATCTATAAGCACATCCTTATTCAGGTCCCTGGTCGCAGGACTATCGAGACAGGGCATCGATACTCCGGAGTAGACCAGCGCATGCGCTTCTCATCCCAGTGTGGGAGACGGTCTGTCCCACAGCCGTCAGTACGTCGTACTTGAGATAGTATGCGGGTGCTCGTTAGGTTACGGGTACACTGGACAGGACTCGTCGGGAACTGACTAGTTGGTATTATACCTATCGTCAGTTATCAGTTCCCAGGTGACATGAGTACAGCTTAGTCCGCTGACTTGACACTGTCACTTCGCCTCGAGTGTGTTCCCACTGTACTTTGATCACTACCCTACCACGGCTCAAAGGAGTCGTGCAAACAGGTAGTGGTTGGGTGCAGTCCCGAAGCACTTGGAGGCAGTGACGGTTAGACAGGATTCGTCTCTCCCGGTATTGGGGGTTGACATCGCGCTGTGTCTAGGAGAGCCATTACACGAGTAGTCCCTGGCCAGGGCAAACGAGATATACTGGTAGGTTTCCAGTGTTATCTCAGGGTGTTTTGGGCTTCACTCCGGCACGACTTGTACCGCTATTGGGGGACTGACGTTTACCGCCCCCTAGGCCCGCCATGCGATGTATCAGACGAACAGACCGGACTGTACGGAGAATGTCACACTCAGGCTCAGTAGGAGTTCAGATGGGTTTCGCCTCGTCCGTCTTCTTGTCGGCATTACCTGGGGACCGTTACGCACAGCTAGTGCCGCTTGCGGTCTGTGGTTAAACCCACTGCCAGCGTAGTGTCGAGTCTTTAGAGTCCCACACAGAAAGCTTTTCGCCTTTAGGCAAAAGAGTAGAGGTCGCATGGTATTGCGACAGGTCGCATGGTTTTGCGACAGGGTTCGGTCACATCCGTGCACTTGTGCACGTACAGTGTCCGGACAGTTTACACTAGCGGGCTTTGGTTTAAGCCAGATCCTAGTGTGCCTTATGGGATTGGATTTATCCAGTTTGCATTCGTGTTCCTCGGAACGCGGATGCGGGTGTGTATGCACAGTTGACAGGGAGGCAGAGGCAGCGGATTCTCATTAGGGTTGTTGACCGTTGACTTTTTGACTTTATGCTCAACCCTAATGAGAATATGATATGTGATTAACTATTATATTAATTAAGTATTATGGTGATATGGTTGTTGACTTGTTGACTTTTGTTGACTTGTTGACTTTGGTGACTTGTTGACTTTTGTTGACTTGTTGACCGGTTGACTAGGCTTGACTAGTTGACCATCATGATAACCATGGTTATCATTTCATGCCAAAGACTTTTTCTTGCTTGCTCATTTGAGTAAAATGAGTGCATGACATGATAAGCTTATGGTTGCTTCAAACCATCACATAAGACTTTTTTGATATGATGAGTTATGATCACTTTGGATTATGAGAGGGTGAAAGACAAAAGAGTTGCTCATTCTTTCTTGCTCATTCTCTCTCTTGTTCTTGAGCTTTCCTCTTGCTCTCACCCTCAACCTCTTGCTCCCTCTCTTGATTTATGGTTCTCTTGTCTCATGAGTTGAGAATCAAGAACCATAGATAAAATCCCATTCTAAATCATCTCTACTCATTCTAGTTCACTAGGTTTAGCAAACCAAGTGAACTAGTTTCTTCAAAGAACGAAGAAGGAGCTAAAGGTTGGAGCTTTCAAGTGGATCTATCTTCGGCGTACGGAGACAACGAGAAGGAGCCATCGACCACCATCGGAGCTTGAAGAGAAGGAGTTCAAGTTTAGGTATAACCATCTTCATCCGAGTAGCTAAATATCTTTAGCTTAGTATGCTAGTTTTAGTTTAGGTAAAGATCCCGACCCAGCTTAGTCCATGTTGCCTCTTGCGTTAAAATTTTGATTTTATACCGTTTCCGCCTCCCCGTAAGAACCGGGGGTCGCAACGTGGACTTACAGTGGTATCAGAGCCTAACTAAACTTAAACTAGCTTGGTAGTGAAGTGTAACGAAGTTCGGAACCGAAAAAATCCAAAAACCAAACTTTTACAAAAACTGAGTTTCTGTTGAAATTTTTTTTGGCTCAAAATGAAAAACTTTACACTTGTAAATTCGGCTCAGGGTTTTGTGTGAACACCCAAGAAAAACGATACAGTAATTCGTCCAAACCGCCGCCCTTCCGCCGCGCGATCTAGGCATCCGCCGCGGAACCGCCGCGCTTTGTCGTCTTCTGTGCATCGTTTTTCGTGCAGTGTGTGTCTGTGTTGGTTTTGGGATTTTTGAAATATATTATATGTGCCCAGATTTTCCAGAAAAGAAATTTCCTTTTGGGGTCCTATAATTCCGTATTTTTCCGAACTTCACTGCGCTTTGACTATGATGGTTATATCTGTGATGTTTGCATGTATTGAACGTCGGCTAATCGCTATAAGTCGATTAGTCGGGGTTATACATGATCTGTAATGTGCTGGAATGTGTATATAAATATGTTGGATTGTCGCGGGTGAATAGCCGGGGGTTGTGAGACGAGAGTTTTCGTTTCTTGCAATTCATGTAAATTTGTAAATTGATGTAATAATTATTTGTATGGCCGCACAACCGGGTCGGGGTTGTAGCCGTCATTGTATAATTTCTTTTTACTGTTTTTGCTCCTAGGATAGACCCATGGAGGGGTGCACAAACTACCGGGTATGCCGAAGTGTCGAGTGGCCTACTCATGGAGATGAGGGAGGTTGCTACGCTTCGGGTACTTGGCGGGTAGTTTGCCGCACCCGTAGGGCTCTTGGATGGGGTATTGGCTATTCACCGCGACCGTGTTATCTGTTTTTGTTACAGGCTCGTACAAATTACAGATTGCTAGTATATCCAATGTATTTATCTGTGATCTGAAATGTTTATCATTGCAGTATATCTATATATGATATTATTTAGGCGTTGCTTATGTTTTACAGACGCGCTAGCCCAGCCCCCGCTCTGTCGTTAGTTAAGTAACCTAACGGGTAATGACGGGGCCCCGTGGCGAATGCGAATGGCATAAGCGTACGTCATATTTTGGTTGTTTTCTGCAATGGTAGGATTAAATGATGGGACGCATTAAAAGAACTAATGCAAGAATATCACGCATTAAAAGAACTAATGCAAGATAATAAACCAAGTTAAAGTCGTTGGAACACTTTCGAAAAACCACTCGGTTCTTTTCAAAAACAACTTTTAAATGCGGAGCTTGAGCTACTCCTTTTAAAAGCTATCTCGTTCCATCGACCAAATCAAGTTCACTACGTTCACGGTTTTGCCAAAACCATCCGTAGCCCTCCGTCGTTTCGCATGAATAGTCAATAGTATTCAAGCTGTGTATGTTGGCCAAAGTCAAGGCACAGTGATTGGTAGCTATTGGGTGTTCATGTGTAGCATAGATAGATGCGTTGGTTTGGGACAGTCGTACTGCCATTTTGGCCAAAGTCAAGGGTAGGTACGGATGGATCCAAATTAACCTGGATAATGACGGGTAGAACTTGACATGTGACTTATGATATTTTGGCCAAAGTCAAGGTCATAAGAGCATGGGGCAAAAATCCACATCGGGAGTTTCATAAGTACTGAAACTTGCTAGATTTGCATACCATTTGGAGTGTGATGATTCTGGTAGGATTCCTTCAGTTTCGTCACGCAATGATATTTGGATCCCGATCCTACTGTGAGTATATGCTACTCCTCGGGAAATTTCTCACTTAACGATCAATGCTATAAACCTAGTAGGTGCCTAGAAAGGTGTTAGCGGGGCTACGCCCCCAGGGAAAAGAGGTTCTTTAATTAAGGAACTTCGCGAAAGCGTTGGAAAACCTCCCTCGAAGTACCGACACCGGCCTGGCTGAACGGTTAAGCAAGTATTGTACGGTGGGATTGATCCTGACTAATTCTTCCTTTATGGTTTGAGGAGGGATTCGAGAAACAGTGGGAGCCATCCTGTTTAGACAAACTAAAAACCACTCTAAACTTGCAAGAGCATCATGCTGAGTGTTTCTTCTTCTCTCTCCTAATTGCAGCGACCAATCAACATGACTGGACTTAAGTTACTCCTAGATAAAAACAAACTGACAGGGCCAAACTACAAAGATTGGCTCAGGAATGTCAAGATAGCAATCACTTATGACAAGCTGGGGTATCTTCTTACCACCAAAGCTCCCCCTGTCCCTGGTCCAACTTCCAGCGTCGCGGATAAGGAAATCCGTAAGACTTGGGAGATTGATAGCGCGAAGGCCAAATGCCTCCTGCTTGCCTCGATGGACAACGAACATCAGAGGAGGCATGAGAATATGGACATGGAGTCCATATTGCTCCATACAAAAGAACTGTATGGAGAGCAATCACGTATCGCAAGATACGAAGCGTCGAAAAAGTTATTTTCGACAAGAATGGCCGTCGGATCATCAGTAGCCGAGCACGTGCTAAAGATGATCGGCTACATTGAGGAGCTCGCTGACCTAGGGATCACATTGGAGAGTGAGCTATATACGGATATAGTTCTCCAGTCCCTTCCTTCCACTTACGCCCAGTTTATACTGAACTTCAACCTACAAGAAAAAAAGGTTGAACTATCAGAGCTCCTCAACATGCTGAGGAGCGCAGAGGGCACCCTACAGAAAGGTAGGGAAACATCCACTTTGTTTGTAGGAGGATCATCTTCTTCTAGGTCCAAGGCGAAAGCCAAGGGAAAGAAGAAGAAGGCCCCCGCCAAACCAAGGGGCGGTGTTAGTAAAGTGGATACGAAGGGAAAAGGTAAAGCAACAAAGATAGCGGGGAAGCTTGTGGATAAGGAAGAATGCTTCTATTGTCATAAAAGAGGACACTGGAAGAATGATTGCAGGGCCTGGAAGGCCAGAACACAGGAATTGAAGCAGGTTGCAGCTTCAGCTTCAGGTGTGTATGTTATTGAAAACTGTCTTTCAATAAACTCTACTTCCTGGGTATTGGATACCGGATCAGGATCTCATATCTGTAATTCTTTGCAGGCGTTGAGAAACCGTAGGGTTTTGAAGGCAGGTGATATGACCCTCAGAGTTGCGAACGGAGCTAGCATGGATGCTAAAGCCGTGGGGGACTATCACCTGGGAATGTCAGATGGACATGTTTTGGTTTTGCGTAATTGCTTTTTTGTACCCAACGCAACTTGTAATATCATTTCTGTATCTTTAGTTTTTAAAGAAGGTTATGAATTTGCGTTTGTAAGCAATGTTGTAAACATTCACCTTAATCAAGTTTTGATTGGGTCAGGTACTTTGAGTAATGGTATATACGTGTTAAACCAACCACAGATTTTTAATGTCCAGAATACACACAAAAGAAAGTCTCCAGAAATAAATCAGACTTTCTTATGGCATTGTAGATTGGGTCACATCAATGAGAGAAGGTTGACGAAGTTACATACAGAAGGGTATTTGAATGCGTTCGAATATCAGTCGTATGCCACTTGTCAATCCTGTCTCAAAGGAAAGATGACAAAGACTCCGTTTACTGGACATGGAGTAAGAGCGAGCGAGCTCTTAGGACTCGTACACAGTGACGTGTGCGGTCCAATGTCTACACATGCCCGAAGCGGACATTCTTACTTCATTACTTTTACGGATGACTTCTCAAGGTACGGTTATGTCTTCTTAATGAAACATAAGTCCGAGGCCTTTGGAAAATTCCAGGAGTATAAGAATGAAGTGGAGAAACAGACCGGCAAAAGTATTAAGATTCTAAGATCGGATCGAGGTGGAGAATACTTAAGTGCCGAGTTCCTGGACTATTTAAAAGAGAATGGAATTCTCTCTCAGCTTACTCCTCCATACACCCCGCAACATAACGGTGTATCGGAGAGACGGAACCGCACCCTATTGGATATGGTGCGGTCCATGATGAGTAACGCTGAGTTGCCGCGATCATTCTGGGGATATGCGCTAGAATCAGCCGCATACCTTTTGAACCGTGTTCCCACTAAGACTGTGCCTACTACGCCATTTGAGATGTGGTGTGGGAAGAGACCCCATCTTAATCACATTAAGATATGGGGAAGTCCAGCTTTTGTCAAAAAGCAGCATGCGGACAAGCTCGAGGCACGCTCAGTACTGTGCAAGTTTGTGGGATATCCAAAGAATTCCAAGGGATATTTCTTCTACTGTGAAGAGGAACAAAAAGTTCTTGTTTCTCGTCATGCCCACTTTCTAGAACACCAGTTCATAGAAAAAGAAATAAGTGGGAGCGCAGTAGAACTGGAAGAAATTCCAGAACCACGGACTATTACTGAAAGTTTAGTGGAACCAGAGGGTTCGGAAGAACAGGACATTCCTACGCCGCTCCGCAGGAGTAGTAGGCAGACTCATCCGCCCGAGAGATACTACGGTTTTCTCGTAGACGGGGATAGAGAGGATTGCATCATAGATTATGATGAGCCTACTAGCTTCCAGCAGGCCGTTCAGAGCGTTGACTCAGTGAAATGGCTGGATGCAATGCGGACCGAAATGGAGTCCATGTACACCAACAAGGTATGGACGTTGGACATTGCTCCAGACGGGGTAAAACCCGTAGGATGCAAGTGGATCTTCAAAAGGAAGATTGGTGTAGATGGACAGGTTGAGACCTATAAAGCTAGGCTGGTAGCAAAGGGTTTTCGTCAAAGACCTGGCTTGGACTACGACGAAACCTTTTCTCCAGTAGCCATGCTGAAATCCATTCGGATCCTTCTTGCCATTGCTGCCTTCCACGATTATGAGATCTGGCAAATGGACGTAAAGACAGCTTTTCTAAATGGAAATTTAGAGGAGTGTGTCTATATGGACCAGCCAGAGGGTTTCATTCAGAGTGGGAGCAGCGGAAAGGTGTGCAAGTTGCTTAAGTCCATCTATGGACTAAAGCAGGCATCGCGGAGTTGGAACATCTGCTTTGATGAGACGGTCAAAGAATTTGGCTTTATCAAAAATCCAGATGAACCATGCATCTATAGTAGATTTGTAGCGAGAACTGTAGTATTCCTCGTTTTATACGTGGATGACATTCTCTTAATAGGAAATGACATTCCTATGCTACAATCTGTCAAGGGGTTCTTGTCACACAGGTTCTCCATGAAAGACCTGGGTGATGCCTCGTACATTCTGGGTATCCGGATCTACCGTGATAGATCCAAGAGGATATTAGGACTTTCGCAGTCCAGGTACATTGACACCATACTGAAGAGGTTCAGTATGGAAGATTCCAAGCGCGGTAACCTACCGGCTTGTCATGGGATCACCCTCTCCAAAGAGATGTCTCCCAAGACTGATTTAGAGAGGGATCGCATGTCTATTATACCCTACGCTTCTGCGGTAGGCTCTATAATGTATGCGATGTTGTGTACCAGACCGGATGTAGCTTATGCACTGAGTGTGGTAAGCCGGTATCAGTCAAACCCTGGGGAGAAACACTGGATAGCGGTAAAGAACATTCTCAAGTACCTGAGAAGGACTAAGGAGATGTTCTTGGTGTATGGCGGAAAAGACCTCCAGATCGAGGCCTTTGCTGACTCCAGCTTCCAGAGTGACAAGGAAGATTCCAAGTCCATGTCGGGTTTTGTCTTTACCCTCAATGGAGGGGCGGTGTGTTGGAAGAGTTCCAAACAAGAAACCGTTGCAGACTCGACGATGGAAGCGGAATACATCGCTGCATCTGATGCCGCAAAAGAAGCTGTCTGGATGAGGAAGTTCTTGAAAGAACTTCAGGTGGTTCCGTCCATTGTTGATCCAATACCTCTGTATTGCGACAACAATGGGGCTATAGCTTTAGCGAAGGAACCCAGGTCCCATCAGAGATCCAGGCACATCTTGAGGCGGTATCACCTGATCAGGGAGATCGTAGATCGCCAGGAGATCGAGGTTCGGAGAGTCGCTTCAGAAGATAACACTGCTGATCCATTCACCAAGGCCCTGCCCCAGACTCAGTTCGAGCGGCTGATCGAGATGATAGGTCTTCGATACGCCAGTACATGGCCTTAGTGCAAGTGGGAGATTGTTAGTGTATATGCCCTAGAGGCCATTACTGTATCATACTAGTTTGTATATTACTTAATGGATGCTTGGGATATTAACCTTGTATATACAATCTTGCTCAAAATAGTAGTATGCTACTTGGTTTGTTTCTACTTCAATGTGTACATGTGTTTATTTTGTATATCGCCTATACACATTAGTAGAGCCCTTAGGATCTTTGCTTGATTACCAGCGATGTGATGGCCGTCACACTAGTGGGGCTGGGTAATCTATAAGCACATCCTTATTCAGGTCCCTGGTCGCAGGACTATCGAGACAGGGCATCGATACTCCGGAGTAGACCAGCGCATGCGCTTCTCATCCCAGTGTGGGAGACGGTCTGTCCCACAGCCGTCAGTACGTCGTACTTGAGATAGTATGCGGGTGCTCGTTAGGTTACGGGTACACTGGACAGGACTCGTCGGGAACTGACTAGTTGGTATTATACCTATCGTCAGTTATCAGTTCCCAGGTGACATGAGTACAGCTTAGTCCGCTGACTTGACACTGTCACTTCGCCTCGAGTGTGTTCCCACTGTACTTTGATCACTACCCTACCACGGCTCAAAGGAGTCGTGCAAACAGGTAGTGGTTGGGTGCAGTCCCGAAGCACTTGGAGGCAGTGACGGTTAGACAGGATTCGTCTCTCCCGGTATTGGGGGTTGACATCGCGCTGTGTCTAGGAGAGCCATTACACGAGTAGTCCCTGGCCAGGGCAAACGAGATATACTGGTAGGTTTCCAGTGTTATCTCAGGGTGTTTTGGGCTTCACTCCGGCACGACTTGTACCGCTATTGGGGGACTGACGTTTACCGCCCCCTAGGCCCGCCATGCGATGTATCAGACGAACAGACCGGACTGTACGGAGAATGTCACACTCAGGCTCAGTAGGAGTTCAGATGGGTTTCGCCTCGTCCGTCTTCTTGTCGGCATTACCTGGGGACCGTTACGCACAGCTAGTGCCGCTTGCGGTCTGTGGTTAAACCCACTGCCAGCGTAGTGTCGAGTCTTTAGAGTCCCACACAGAAAGCTTTTCGCCTTTAGGCAAAAGAGTAGAGGTCGCATGGTATTGCGACAGGTCGCATGGTTTTGCGACAGGGTTCGGTCACATCCGTGCACTTGTGCACGTACAGTGTCCGGACAGTTTACACTAGCGGGCTTTGGTTTAAGCCAGATCCTAGTGTGCCTTATGGGATTGGATTTATCCAGTTTGCATTCGTGTTCCTCGGAACGCGGATGCGGGTGTGTATGCACAGTTGACAGGGAGGCAGAGGCAGCGGATTCTCATTAGGGTTGTTGACCGTTGACTTTTTGACTTTATGCTCAACCCTAATGAGAATATGATATGTGATTAACTATTATATTAATTAAGTATTATGGTGATATGGTTGTTGACTTGTTGACTTTTGTTGACTTGTTGACTTTGGTGACTTGTTGACTTTTGTTGACTTGTTGACCGGTTGACTAGGCTTGACTAGTTGACCATCATGATAACCATGGTTATCATTTCATGCCAAAGACTTTTTCTTGCTTGCTCATTTGAGTAAAATGAGTGCATGACATGATAAGCTTATGGTTGCTTCAAACCATCACATAAGACTTTTTTGATATGATGAGTTATGATCACTTTGGATTATGAGAGGGTGAAAGACAAAAGAGTTGCTCATTCTTTCTTGCTCATTCTCTCTCTTGTTCTTGAGCTTTCCTCTTGCTCTCACCCTCAACCTCTTGCTCCCTCTCTTGATCTATGGTTCTCTTGTCTCATGAGTTGAGAATCAAGAACCATAGATAAAATCCCATTCTAAATCATCTCTACTCATTCTAGTTCACTAGGTTTAGCAAACCAAGTGAACTAGTTTCTTCAAAGAACGAAGAAGGAGCTAAAGGTTGGAGCTTTCAAGTGGATCTATCTTCGGCGTACGGAGACAACGAGAAGGAGCCATCGACCACCATCGGAGCTTGAAGAGAAGGAGTTCAAGTTTAGGTATAACCATCTTCATCCGAGTAGCTAAATATCTTTAGCTTAGTATGCTAGTTTTAGTTTAGGTAAAGATCCCGACCCAGCTTAGTCCATGTTGCCTCTTGCGTTAAAATTTTGATTTTATACCGTTTCCGCCTCCCCGTAAGAACCGGGGGTCGCAACGTGGACTTACACATCCTAAGGGCTTTACCAACATGTAATAGAGAGACAATCAGTATACATGTTAAGGTAAAGAGTAACCAGATAGCATACTATCATGTCGAGCAAGAAAGTCCTCCCTATATATGTCCCAGCATCCACTACAATATACATCCAATGTACAGTAATGGCCTCTAGGGCATACATATAACTAACAATCTCCCACTTGCACTAGGGCCATCTGTAGCAGTGGTTCCAGTATCTCATACTCAACCATCCCATAAAAGTCTCTCTCTGGGAATAGGCCTTCGTGAGTGGATCCGCCGTGTTGTCCTCTGAGTCTACTCTCCTAACCTCGATCCCCTGGAGATCAACTATCTCCACGATCAGGTGACACTGCCTTAGAATATGTCTGGATCACTGATGGGACGGACGTTCCTTGGCATAAGCCACAACTCCATTGTCTCACAATGGTAGGAACTAAGTTCAGCTCATGAACTAATATACACCCAGACAGTCTCTTTGGTAGCATCTTAAGTAGTGATGTATCCAGCCTTTATCGTCTAGTATGCCACGGTATGTAGCTTGGAACTCTTCCAACATACCGTCCCTCCACTGAGGGTAAAGACAATGCCTGTGACTGACATTCAGTCGTCTTTATCACCCTGGAACACTTCCAGTGATTCTCCCCTGGATCGATTGATACCATCTCACTACTACTAGTGAGATTCCTAACATCCAATTAGATCTATCTCATAGATCCAAAATCCAGGATTTAGTAGGTATCATTTTGATCCTATATGGAGAATCATTGTGATAAGCGGAGATTGACCGTAGCATAGGAAACTCCTTCCCTATCAAGAGTATGTCATCCACGTACTCTACGAGGATCACTACCATACTCCCTACTACCTTTTTGTATATACAAGGTTCATCTACCATTTTGATGAAGTCAAACTGTTTGACTAACTCATCAAAATAGATGTTCCAACTCCGCGATGCCTGCTTTATCACATAAAACATCTTGCACACGTTTCTGCTGCTCCCACTGTCTACGAAGCCCTCTGGCTGTGTACTTACAGACGTTCTCTTCCAAAACATCATTTAGAAAAGCAGTCATGACACCCAACCACCAGATATCGTAGTCATGGTATGTAGCCGTGGCAAGTAGGATCTGGATGGACTTAAGCATAGATCTTTAGAAAAGGTTTCATCATGATCCATACCTGGTCAATGATGCAAAGCTTTACTAAGTCTAGCTTTGAAAGTCTCAACCTTTCCATGCACACCAAGTAATCTTCTCAAGATATACTTACTCCTGTTGGTGATTTAACCCTTCAGATATAGCAACCAAAGTCCATACTTTGTTGGTGTATAAGGATTCCATCTCAGATCGCTAAGCATCCAGCCATTCTTACAGAGTCCCTACTCTTGATGGCCTGCTCGAAACTAGTTGGGTCATCATCTCATGATGCAATCCTCGCTCCCACTGTCATAGAGGAACCAAAGTTTCTCTCAGGTAGGTGAGGAACCCTACTAGATCGGCGGAGAGGCTGAGGTTCGTTGGTTACTATTGAATCCTTTGGTTCTATCAAATCATCATCTGTAGTTTGTACAGCTGGAACGTTTCCAGTTTTACATAACAGATCTTGCCTCGAGCTTGTCCGGATTTTGCCTTTAGACATAGCCCGGACAACCCCAAATCTTAACCAACTTAAGATATGGGCTCTTCCCGTTCCATATCACATATGAAGCGGTAGGTAACTGATTTGATTGGAACCCTATTTAATAGGTATGCAGCTTCTCAAGCGCATAACTCCCAAAAGGAAATAGGAAACTCAGTAGTACTCATCATAGAGCACACCATATCACATAGGGTGCAATTGCTCCGCCCCGATAAACCATTGTGCTATGGTGTATACGGAGGAGTAATGCTGAGAGAGAATCTCATTCTCCTTTAGAATAGTCCAGGATTTCCGTGCTCAAGTATTCTCCTCTTTGATCTCATCAAAGCACATAATACTTTTACCCGTATTTTGGTTCTCTACTTCTAACTTATATTCTGTGAATATCTCAAAAGGTTCGGACTTGTGTTTTAACAGGAACATATGTCTGAATCTTGAGAGATCATCAGAGAATGTAATGAAGTAAAAAGAACCGGTCCTGGCATATGTAGACAGGGGACCTGCCATTCATCAACATGTATCATCCCAAGAGTTCACTAACTCTTTCTCTGTTTCCATTAAACAGAGCTATGGTCATCTTATCTTTGTGACATGACTGGCAAGTTTTCACAAGATGTAAATTCAAACTAATTTAAATATGCATCTAAATATAACTTCAGCCAGTCGGGTCGCATTGATATGACCTAGTCTACAATACCTCAAGAAGGAATCATTCATTTCTGAACTCTTCCTCTTGTGTGTGTTCTGTATACTACGAACTGTAGTTTGATTTAGAACGTCAATGCTTTTAGATAACGTGCCTGAACCGATCAACTTTTGATATAGGAAATGTTCAAAACATTATCCAACAATACAAAATTTTATCATTTCTTTACTAATAAAGAGAGTGATATGATTTTGTATATCAGGTTCGGTATCTAATAGCATTTGTTCAGAATCAATGTATTGGTAATACAGGGTGACAGTGACCAACAGACTTGGCTGTAACACTTGCCCCGTTTTCTGTCTCATGAAACTTATCACCCGTTCTCAGTTTTTCTACCTTTTTGTAGCTCTATGTAACAGATTACATATCTGGGATCCTGATCCGGTATCATATACCCATGATGCGGAGGATACTGAGAAACAGTTCTTTGTAATGAACACACCCGAAGATGATGCATCAGCATGCACTCTCTTCGTTTGGGCGGCACGAGAATTCTGGTAATCCCCAATTTCCTGTTCTGTCTTATAACAATTATAAGTTGGAGCGGGACCAACGTTCCCCAGCTCAGTATAACAAGCGGGTTCAGTCAATAATCCGTATTATTATCTTGATTAAGGCGTGACATGGTCGCTACCAGGAGAGAGAGAGAAGAAAACACTCAGCGTGCGCTCTTGCAAGAATAGATTGGTTTTTATTTTATCTAATCAGGATGGCTCCAGCTGCTTTTTATCAAATCTTCCTTCAAACCCTAAAAGGAAAGACTAGCCAGGATTAATTACACACTACAAGTTTGCCAATCTTTCAGCCAGGCCAGTGTCGGTACTTTGAGGGAGGTCCCCCGTGCTTTCGCACGAACCTAATTAATGTAAACCTCGTTTTCCCAGAGGCGTAACCCCGTTGACACCTTTCTAGACACCTACGTGATCGGCTAATTGTAATGTGTAAAACTCTCCCAGGAGTAACTCTTACTCACAGCGGGTATCGGGATCCAACTATCTCATAGAAGGTATGCAATCTCATTGCAAATTTCAACACTTGAAATTCCCGATAATATTTTGCCCCTAGCATCCTATGACCTTGACGAAAGCCAACAAACCATAGGCTACTAGTCAAGTCCAACCCGTCATTTCTTGATTGAATTAAACCCACCCGCATGACCCTTGACGAAAGCCAACAAAGCCGCACGATACCCTAATCCAATCGCATCATATGCAGCAGATAAGCAGCAGATAGCTACCGCACACTACACCTTGACGAAAGCCAACAAATGTAGCACGAATACTATATACAACTTATCTGAAATGACGGAGGGCTACGACAGGTTTTTCTGAAAACCTATTGCGTAATGCACTTGATATCGTTGTAGGATCGAATGAATTTTGAAATGGAGTGTTTTTGAGGTTTTTCTAGTTTTGCTAAAGGAGTCATTCCCGGTGAAGGGATCGTCGGTCCTTTCCTCGTCGAATGAGGTGCGGGATATATCATATATATCACTGTGCAAAACAGAACTCTTAAAAGCATCAAAAGAAAAACCGAGCGTGTAGCATCTGCCAGTTATTGCTAAAGGAGTCACTCCCGGTGAAGGGATCTCGGTCCTTTCCTCATAAAATAAGGTGCAGGATATATCACATATACCTCTGTGCAAAGCAAGAACTGTAGCTACCTGTTTTATTTTTGAAATTCGATTCTACAACATCTTAGGTTTCTTTTATCTTCATTAATCACATTAATGAAGTCCCATCATTTAAGTACCTAAACATCACAGATAAATACGACGTACACTTATGCCATCCGCATTCGCCTCGATGTCCCCTCGTGCACCGTTAGGTTAGGTAACTAACGGCAGGGCGGGGCAGGGCTAGCGCGGGTGTAAAACATAAGTAACGCCTATATAATATATCATATATACTATATATAGTATCTATCACAGAACATTACATGATCACATCACAGATATCGCAGCAGAAGAAATATATGAAATATTGGATATACTAGGACGTCCGTGTTTTCAATACGAGCCAGTATAAAACACGGATTTCACGGTCGTGATGAATAGCCAAACCCACACCCCTAGACCCCTACGAGAGCGGCAAGCAACCCTACCAATTCTAGAGTTAGGAGACCCGGACTCGACTTCTCGAGTTGGTCTCCTACTGGACCCTAGAACCCGGTTACTTGTGCTCCCCTCCTTGGGTCTATCCTAGTGCAGAAAATTAAATAATATACAAAAGGTGACATCTTCCGCAACCTGGAAGTGCCCCAATAAAAGAATATTACATACAAGTTTTTACATGGATGAAAATGAAAAACACTCATCTCACATAAAAAACCCCGGCTATTCAAACACGACGATCCAATATAACATATCCAGCAACACATAACATCACATGCCATCAACGTAAGTAAATATGCGCATCCCAATTTTCGTTGACATATAGCAACGAAACTGGCGATATCACATATTACACTTACGGTCACAGAAAAGAAAGTGTAAAACTACAACAGTTGGAATCCGCAAACTCTTTAGACATCACATGCCTAATCAAATGAATTCCTTAGACATCTCATGCCTAACTATTATAAACCCCGCATTTTAGTCTCATTATCGAAAACTCTTTTCAATATTAAGTCGGGCAATTCAACAGGATTCCCGACACCCTGATCGAATGCTCGTCGCAAACTTTAGTAGGCGGCTGCACCCCTGATACCGTCGACGAAGTGCACCAAGGCAGAACACCGCTCCCGCGAGCACCCGAACGGATGCTTTCGGTGACGGGGTTCTCCTACAGTCACTTGGTCGGGGCTATGGGGTGTAGCAGTCTATTAAGTTTATCCGGCGAATATCCGCGTACGCTACGTGATTGCGATGGACTTTTGATCACATCAAAATTCCGTGACAACCGATCAACTGAGACTAAACTGCTATGTTTATAACATTCATTCAGTTATCTCATAACTTCTTGTGAATTCCAATTATTGTATCCCATTCCAGAAAAACAGAAACTGTTAAACTTTCCGATCGAACATTTAAACACCTAAGTTTTCCCGATACAGATCAACACATGAAACAAGTCTAAAACATTCAGTTCGTGCCTCAGTACCAACGGTCCAGCCGTAGAAGGGTCAAGCCAACGCCTCACATGTGGCACGCCGTACTGCCCCAAACCCTAAGGTTCAAAGGGTAGTTCAAGACGGTCACATAATCGAGTTAAGGTTTGTTGTCTTCTAGAGGGACCATCGTGTTACTTGCACTACTTAGAACGTCGTTAAACCACGGAAAAATCCAACACTTGGAAATTATCCGGCAGGGGAAAGATTGGGTATTTATATCCGGTCGAACTTTTTAACATATTCAATAATTATCCGGAAAACACACTGACGAAGTTAAACTTTCCGGTCGAAACACCAAGTCCCCAATACATCCCAAAAAAAAACTCAACTGTGAATTAAACATTAAAATATCCCAGAAAATACAGCACTAAAACTTAAGAATTACTGTGCAAATTAAAAAAGCTGATGTGATGAGTTGGCCGCGGAACCGCCGCACGAGCCATGCTCGTGCTGCGGTTCCGCCGCACTTTGGATGAATCATGAGTATGGGCTCCACAGTAATTCTTCAAATTCCCTGCTTATTTTTCTGCAAATTTTTAATTTCGAAAAAATCCAGATTTCAAAAAATGTACAGAGAGCATTTTGAGATTAGGGTTTCGGTTCGATCGGACTTCAAACTCAGTCTACGCATCGCCTAAGGCTCTAGCTAGGCTCTGATACCACTGTAGGGTTCCTAGGCACTCTAAGGAGGTCTCACAAGGCATCAACCATACCAATTTCAAAAATTACGGTGCCGAGAAACCCTAATACGGATCGTTGGCAAGAAGTTTAGGCGAAAAAAGGAAACTAGTAAACAACTTAACTAGGTAAACGGAAATACAACCTTTATAGATCCGGTTCTCCACCTCCATAGCTTCGTGATGAAGTCCTCTCCGCTGTCCAAATCGAACCATGACTCTAGCATCGGCTTCATCAGAGAAAAAGCGGGCTAGGTCATCGACGACGCCGAAGATGATCTACGTCGAGGCATCACAAGATCAAGCTCCACCTTCACCAAGCCATGAAAACTTGTGAAGGAAACACCCTATACTACTTGGCAAGAGGTAGAGGATGAAGAAATAGGAGGTGGGTTCACTTTAGAATTGGATTTCTCACTCTTTTTCACAAGTTGCCATTGATGGAGGCAAGCTTGCTTCAATGTTGAAGATGAAGAAGAAGAAGAAAGAATATCATAAGTATTGTTTTAAAATGAATAATAAAATGAATACTTATCATATCCTAACCTTGGTTAAGTGTAGAGAATGAACTAGGGTTAGTTAGAATGGTTAGGGTTAAGCATGAGTCAAGAATGGTGACTAAGTCAAAGCTTCATGAATCTTCAACAAACAAACAAACAAAGCCACCATTCTTTCTTTATCTTTTCCAAAATAAGAATTATAAATAAATAAATAAATAAGATAAGCAAAACCCTAATCATTTACTTAACCATGGTTTAATCTTTACACTTAACCAAGTTAACATGCATCATCAAACATGATACAATCTAGTGTACAAAAGTATATCACATATGAATTGTGCACATCAAGTGAGAAAATCCATTTAAAGTGAACCAATACTAGTTAATGCAAAGTGATATATCAAATATATAATTATACATTAAATCATTAAATCAACACTTGATTCAATGATCTGGTCATGTCACACATAACCGACTAGTATACAATGTATCGACTTATCGAATCAATCTTTGATTCGATAACTAGGTTATATCGCATACAACCAATCGAAACATTCATCGCGAGAATGAAATACGGTATCACATACACGCATTATTCTTGGTCCCGCACATATCTCATATGCGCTCCTATTTCGTTTCGCTTGAGCCAGGAAACCTCTGTGTAGGACTCTAAAGACTCGTCAATACGCCGGTAGCAGGTGATGATCATATCAAGCACCCACAAGCCGCAAGCGGTCTGCTAAACGTAACGGCCACCCGGGTATTGAGCGATCAGAAGATCGACGAGCAAGCCCGCTCACACTCCAGTGAATCCAACCAGTAACACTACCGTACAGTCCGGTCTCGTCGTCTGATATGTCGCATATCTTGCCTAGGGGTGGTAAACGTCAGACCCCAATAGCTCGATAAGTCGTGTCGATATGAGGTCTATAACAGTTCGAGAAACTACAGGTAACACTTACCAGTAAATCTCAGCAACCCTGGCCAGGGATTTCCGGTTATAGCCAATCGAACACAGCGCAACATCAACTCCCTATACCGGGAGAGACGAATCCCCTCCTATCGCTCATTGCCTCCATGTGACTCGGGACTGTACCCAAAAACCACCGTTTTGCACACCCTCTTGGATGTGGTAAGATGGAAATCAAAGCACAGTGGGAACCACACAAGACTCTATGACGATCTCGGGTCAACAGACTACTCTGTACCAGTGTCACCAGAGAACTGCCATCTGACGTAAGGTATAATACCATCTGGGAGTTCTCGGCGAGTCCGTCCAGTGTACCCAGTCTCCACTGAGCACCCGTATATCATCTCTGATGTCACACACCAATGGATATGGGATCATCCATCTCCCATCTGTATGGGTCGAGAAGGTATACGCTAGTCTACTCTGGTATACCGATGCCCCGTCTCAATATACCCACGACTAGGGACCATGAAGGATGTACTTATGGACTACCATGTCCCCATTAGTATGATCCGCATCATAGTCCAGGTAGTCAAGTACACATCCTAAGGGCTTTACCAACATGTAACAGAGAGACAATCAGTATACATGTTAAGGTAAAGAGTAACCAGATAGCATACTATCATGTCGAGCAAGAAAGTCCTCCCTATATATGTCCCAGCATCCACTACAATATACATCCAATGTATAGTAATGGCCTCTAGGGCATACATATAACTAACAGTTGCATATTATCATGCCTGGAGCGATTATTGTATATTGGTTTATATACTATTAGATGGTGTATATGTTTTACACCCGCGCTAGTCCAGTCCCCGCTCTGTCGTTAGTTAAGTAACCTAACGGGTGATGATGGGACCCAGTGACGAATGCGGATGGCATATACGTACATTTTATTTTAGTTCTTTTCTGGTGTGATTGATTGATGGGACTGCGTTGATTTTGATCAATGCAAAGGAAAGCAAACCTATTTGGCAGTTGTTAGAACAAATTTAAAAAGTGTTATTGCAAAGTCGTTTCCTTTTGTTTTGCATAGCGGTATTCAGTGGAATATCCTGCACCTCATTCGACGGGGCAAAGGCCGATATCCCTTCACCGGGACTGACCCCTTGGGCAGAAGTTTGCGTCAGGGTAATAACTTCACTATAGTCGATTACAAGTTGCTTTGCATCGTGGTATTCAGTGGAATATCCTGCACCTCATTCCACGAGGAAAGAGCCGAGATCCCTTCATCGAGAGTGACCTCTTTAGCAAAAGGTTTTCGCCACTATATTTTAAAAAGCTATCAGGTTCCTTCAGCGATATCAAGTTCACTACGTTAAAGATTTTTCGCCAAAAACCAGCCGTAGCCCTCCGTCATTTCTTTTAGGTATTCAGTAGTATACAAGCTATGTATTTTGACCAACGCCAAGGCATAGTGTATGGTAGCTGCTGGGTATTCATTTGTTGCATAGATAGATGAGTTGGTTTGGGACAGTCGTTCTACCATTTTGGCCAACGTCAAGGGCATGTGCGGGTGGGTTTAAATTGACAAGATAGTGACGGGTAGAACTTGGCATGTGACTTATGACATTTTGACCAACGCCAAGGTTATAAGAGCATGGGGCAAAAATCTTATCGGGAGTTTCTAAAGAAACTGAAACTTGCCAAGTATGCGCATACCTTCTGGAGTATGAGTAACGTGGATGCATTCCATCACGTTATCATGCGATGAGAGTTGGATCCCGATTCCCACTGATGAGTTGGTTTACTCTTCAGGTGATCCCGATTGATTCTTCTTTCAGGTTTGGAGGAGAATTTGACAGGACAGTGGGAGGTTTCCGGATTAGATAAAGTGATGACCATTCTGATCTAGGTTAGAGTGCACGCAGAGTGTTTCTTTTCTCTCTCTCTCTTTGGCAGCGACCTTTAACCGACCCTAGACTATGACTCAGTAACCAAGTTGACCGAACCTTCTTAAAATACTGAATTTTGGATTGTCTGAGTTGCATAAGTCATTGCTACTCCTTCTTTTACCCTTTGTATTTCTCAGAACACCCCGTATTACTACGGACATCCACTTCCATTGGATAGATCCATCGTATGGTTATATACGAACTCGGAGGGACTTCTTCGAGGATGGATCCAGGTTCAGGAGAAATAGAATTGGTTTATTCAGTTGTCTTTTATTATCACCTTCTCTCAGGTTGCGAGGGCTCCTTGGTTTAGGAGAGTACACCTATTACGCTTATTGGATAGTCTTATTCCAAACCATAGGCAGGTCCCGAAAGGTAGGGAATGAAGAAAACCAATTAGCCTGAGTAGGGTGTGCAGAAGGTAATATGTAAAGACAAAATAAAGGGATTAGAAAGAGGGCAAAGTAAATTGCGACTGATATCATTCACGACCAAACCGTGTACTTCATCGCCACTCCTATTTCACCTTTAAATGAATAAGGTATTATTCAGTTGTCTTTTATCATCACCTTCTCTCAAGATGCGAGTACTCCTTGGTTTAGGAGGGTACACCTGTTATGCTTACTGGATAGTCTTCTTCCAAACCATAGGCTGGTGCCGAACGGTAGGGAAGGAAGAAAACCATTTAGCCTAACGATGGTGTACAGAAGGTAACGACTAAAGACAAATAAAGGGATTTGGAGAGATGGCAATAAAATATACGGTTGAAGTCATGAATTGGATTATGGAAGAGGCATTGCTATGAATACCAAGATACCCCTACGAAACATTTTCATGTTTCAGTGCATTGTTAAAGGAAAACTGTTTTCCCGATTAGATACTTACTCCAAGGGTATGTATTTACCAGGTTTCATTCTCATATCTGTATGGTTTTACAGATGATGAGTGGGAGTAAGTTATTGGGAATTAGGTAATTATCCTCATTATATCGGAATTCGTTGTAATTGGTGATATTTGAGGAATTCGCCAGGGTACAGTTTTCAACCTACGACGCACAGGTTTTGAGTTGCTTAACTCAGCGGACTTATACAGAGTATTGTATGTTGTCCAGTGTCCATCAGGACAAAGGGGTAGGTCCTCGTACTATATTCTGTTTACTTATAACTTCTCTAATATTTAGACAAGTGTTTTGTAGAAATACAAGGTCTAAGTTTTGAGAAGTTGTGGGTATAAGAATAAAGTAGAGAACCAGGTGTCACAAGTATCGGGATTCTTCAAAGAGATCGAAGATGTAGATTCTTGTGATTGGTATTCGGATGATAGTAATGGTTTTAAGAAAATTGTTTCTCTTTCAGGTTACTCATAATTGGATGATTCCTAAGTTGAGTAATGCTGATTAGCCTCTTTCCATTAAGTTGATATGCACTGGAGACAGTTGCATGATTTGAATCTGGTTCCAATTAAATAAGTGCCAAAGTTTCTATATTGGATATAGAATAGTTCATACCTTAAAAGATGTTAAGGTACGGAGAGTTGTCCAGCTTATGCTTAAAACCAGACTCTGGATAACTCAGGGCACGTTTCTGTAATGGCTGTTTGTGGGTTGACCCTGGCTATGACGAGGGTTGATATTCTACCATTTGGAAGATCAATAGTGATATTGTTCTTGACTCGCCACAGTTTTAGTAAAATGGATCTTTTTCAGAAAAGAATAGTGGGAGTATGGTAGAACTGGAAGTGATTCCAGAACCATGAATGATTACGGAAAATTTAATAGGACCTATATATTCAATCAGGTTTGACATTCTAATAGCCACTCCGCAGATATGGTGGGTAACCTCAGACACCCGAGAGGTACTCCGATAGCCTCAAGGATGGTGACAGGGAGGTTCTTATCTACCCAGACTTGACACTACTGATATTCCAGGCTATGAGACCCGGTAGGAGGGTTGTCATAGTCAGTGGGAGCATCGGAAGCATAGTGGGCAAGTAGTTTATGTCTATTTATAGAATTGAGCAGTTATAGCGGAGATAGATCATCTAATTTTGATGTGACGGCCATGGGTTTGACTTCAATCAGAATAGGGGATGGATTTGTTAAGAAGGTAGTAGGGTGTGATGTCATCGTATATGGATGACATACACAGAGTAGGAAGTAAAATTCCTATACTACGATCGGTTGTACTGTGGTCGTCACATAGTTGTTTCTCCAGACAGGATATGGATATAATATTTGACATTCTTGTTTCTAGATCTATGGTTTTAGATATGGATTTGGCTAGTTTCCCAATGTGGGTACTTTGATAGTATTCTAATGTTTTTAGAATAGATGACTCCTGGCATGGTGGTATACCTGCAGGGAATGGAGTCACCCTCTCTAAAGGTGTCTTACAGACTAAAGGGGAGAGGGATGGGCATGATTGGCAGATCACTTGCTTAGGCAATTGAGTCAATCGTGATATGTCAAGTACCACACCAGATGTTGTTTTTGCACTAGATGCAATAAGTTTGTATTAATCCAATCCTGGAGAAACATAAGGAAGCAGTTTTAGAACATAAGTACATGTTCTACGGATTTGATGACGGCATCCTCCTTTGGGAGACGGTTATCATTCCAGGCTTCAAAGGTGACATGGTTGACAGAGTGATTGTCAGAGTTATAGTTTTTCCTCTGACGAGGGACAGTATTATGGACAGGTGGTCCAAGAAGATACTATGGGTGGCATAGTGCCGGATACTGATTAGGTTCAGTGATCGATAGAGTCTAAGAAGTTTGGATTTGGAGTTCATTTATGAACTAGGTGTAAGTCCATATTGCGACCCCCGGTGCTTACGGGGAGGCGGAAACGGTATAAAAAACGAATTTTTATCGCAAGAGGCAACATGGACTAAACTTGGTCGGGATCGTTGTCTAAACTAAAACTAGCAATCTAGCTAAAGAGAGTTAGCTACTATGGAAGATGGTTATACCTAAACTTGAACTCCTTCTTCTTCAAACCTTGTAGAGGTTGATGGTTCTCTTTACGTCGCCTTCTCCCGTCGAAGATGGATCCACCTCGAAGGTTCGACTTTGGGCTCTTCCTCGATCTTTGAGTGAACTAGGGTTTCCGGCTTGCTAAACCTTCATCCTAGAATGAGTAGAGAGAGATTAGGGTTTGCTTTTCTTTCTAAAGAGAATGATTCTCAACACATGAGAAGGTTTCTCTTTTCAAGAGGAAGAAGAAGATGAAATGAGGAGAGAGAGAGGTTATGATAGAATGAGCTCAATTATTTCTTTCTTGCAACCATATTGCAAAAGAAATGAATTATCTAAATGATAATAATTGAAATAAGAATAGTTGATGGTAATTTTGGAATGACCACTATCATGCTTCTTTAAATGAAGTGTAAGCATGAATCAAGAAAGACTTTCAAGGCATGAAAGTGGTCAATGGTCAACAAGTCAACCAAGGTCAACAAGTCAACAAAAAACAACCATAACATAATTCTTATTTAATTACTATTATTAATAGATAATATATATAAATCCATTAGGGTTTGGAAAATAAAGACTGTCAACTGTGCATACGCACCCGATCCGAAACCCTAATGAAAAACCTCATTCTCCGCCTCAAGCAACTGTGCATACACACCTGCATTCTCGTTCCGAGGAACAAGAATACCAAGATATAAAAGCAACCCCCAAAACATATACCAGTATCTGGCTCAACCCAGAGCCTGCCAGTATAATCCGTCCGGACTCCAAACGTGCACAAGTGCACTGATGAGAACGAACCCTGTCGCAAAACCATGCGACCTCTACTCTGTTTTGCCCAGAGGCGAATACCCTCTGTGTGGGACTCTAAAGACTCGACACTACGCTGGCAGTGGGTTTAACCACAGACCGCAAGCGGCACTAGCTGTGCGTAACGGTCCCCAGGTAGATGCCGACAAGAAGGCTGACGAGGTGAAACCCCATCTGAACTCCTACTGAGTCTGAATGTGACATTCTCCGTACAGTCCGGTCTGTTCGTCTGATACATCGCATGGCGGGCCTAGGGGGCGGTAAAACGTCAGTCCCCCAATAGCGGTACAAGTCGTGTCGGAGTGAAGCCCAAAACACCCTGAGATAACACTGGAAACCTACCAGTATATCTCGCTTGCCCTGGCCAGGGACTACTCGTGTAATGGCTCTCCTAGACACAGCGCGATGTCAACCCCCAATACCGGGAGAGACGAATCCTGTCTAACCGTCACTGCCTCCAAGTGCTTCGGGACTGCACCCAACCACCACCTGTTTGCACGACTCCTTTGAGCCATGGTAGGGTAGTGATCAAAGTGCAGTGGGAACACACTCGAGGCGAAGTGTCAGTGTTAAGTCAGCGGACTAAGCTGTACTCATGTCACCTGGGAACTGATAACTGACGATAGGTATAATACCAACCTGTCAGTTCCCGACGAGTCCTGTCCAGTGTACTCGTAACCCAACGAGCACCCGTATACTATCTCCAGTACGACGTACTGATGGCTGTGGGACAGACCATCTCCCACACTGGGATGAGAAGCGCATACGCTAGTCTACTCCGGAGTATCGATGCCCTGTCTCGAAAGTCCTACGACTAGGGACCTGTATAAGGATGTGCCTATAGATTACCCAGCCCCCACTAGTGTGACTGCCATCACAACGCTGGTAATCAAGCAAGGATCCTAAGGGCTCCACTAATGCGTATAAGTGATATACTGAAATAAACACAAGTACACATTGAAGTAGAAACAAACCAAGTAGCATACTACTATGTTGAGCAAGATTGTTTATACAAGGTGAATATCCCAAGCTTCCATCAAGTAATATACAAACTAGTATGATACAGTAATGGCCTCTAGGGCATATACACTAACAATCTCCCACTTGCACTAAGGCCATGTACTGGCGTATCGAAGACCTATCATCTCGATCAGCCGCTCGAACTGAGTCTGGGGTAGGGCCTTGGTGAATGGATCTGCAGTGTTCTCTTCTGAAGCAACCCTCCGAACCTCGATCTCCTTGCGATCCACGATCTCCCTGATCAGATGATACCGCCTCAAGATGTGCCTGGATCTCTGATGGGACCTGGGTTCTTTTGCTAAAGCTATAGCCCCGTTGTTGTCGCAATACAGAGGTACTGGGTCAACAATGGACGGAACCACCTGAAGTTCTTTTAAGAACTTCCTTATCCAGACAGCTTCTTTTGCGGCATCAGATGCAGCGATGTATTCCGCTTCCATAGTCGAGTCTGCAACGGTTTCCTGTTTGGAACTCTTCCAACACACCGCCCCTCCATTGAGGGTAAAGACAAAACCCGACATGGACTTGGAATCATCCTTGTCACTCTGGAAGCTGGAGTCAGCAAAGGCCTCAATCTGGAGGTCTTTTCCGCCATACACCAAGAACATCTCCTTAGTCCTCCTCAGGTACTTGAGAATGTTCTTTACCGCTATCCAATGTTTCTCCCCAGGGTTTGACTGATACCGGCTTACTACACTCAGTGCATAAGCTACATCCGGTCTGGTACACAACATCGCATACATTATAGAGCCTACCGCAGAAGCGTAGGGTATAATAGACATGCGATCCCTCTCCAAATCAGTCTTGGGAGACATCTCTTTAGAGAGGGTGATTCCGTGACAAGCCGGTAAGTTACCGCGCTTGGAATCTTCCATACTGAATCTTTTCAGTACGGTGTCGATGTACCTGGACTGTGAAAGTCCTAATATCCTCTTGGATCTATCACGATGGATCCGGATCCCCAGGATGTAAGAGGCATCACCCAGGTCTTTCATGGAGAACCTTTGTGACAAGAAACCCTTGACAGATTGTAGCATAGGAATGTCATTTCCTATTAAGAGAATGTCATCCACGTATAAAACAAGGAATACTACAGTTCTCGCTACAAATCTACTATAGATGCATGGTTCATCTGGATTTTTGATAAAGTCAAATTCCTTGACCGTCTCATCAAAACAGATGTTCCAACTCCGCGATGCCTGCTTTAGTCCATAGATGGACTTAAGCAACTTGCACACCTTTCCGCTGCTCCCACTCTGAATGAAACCCTCTGGCTGATCCATATAGACACACTCCTCTAAATTTCCATTTAGAAAAGCGGTTTTTACGTCCATCTGCCAAATCTCATAATCGTGGAAGGCAGCAATGGCAAGAAGGATCCGAATGGATTTCAGCATAGCCACTGGAGAAAAGGTTTCGTCGTAGTCCAAGCCAGGTCTTTGACGGAAACCCTTTGCTACAAGTCTAGCTTTATAGGTCTCAACCTGTCCATCTACACCAATCTTCCTTTTGAAGATCCACTTGCATCCTACGGGTTTTACCCCGTCTGGAGCAATGTCCAACGTCCATACTTTGTTGGTGTACATGGACTCCATTTCGGTCCGCATTGCATCCAGCCATTTTACCGAGTCAATGCTCTGAACGGCCTGCTGGAAGCTAGTAGGCTCATCATAGTCTATGATGCAATCCTCTCTATCCCCGTCTATGAGAAAACCGTAGTATCTCTCGGGCGGATGAGACTGCCTACTACTTCTGCGGAGCGGCATAGGAATGTCCTGTTCATTTGAACCCTCTGGTCCCTCTAAGCTTTCAGTAATAGCTCGTGGTTCTGGAATTTCTTCCAGTTCTACTGTGCTCCCACTTATCTGGTTTTCCAAAAACTCAGTTTCCAAGAAGTAGGCATGACGAGAAACAAGGACTTTTTGTTCCTCTTCATAGTAGAAGAAATATCCCTTGGAGTTCTTTGGATATCCCACGAACTTACACTGTACTGAACGCGCCTCGAGCTTGTCCGCATGCTGCTTTTTAACAAAAGCTGGACATCCCCAAGTCTTGATGTGACTGAGATGGGGTCTCTTCCCACACCACATCTCATATGGTGTAGTAGGCACAGTCTTAGTAGGAACTCGGTTCAATAGGTACGCAGCTGATTCTAGTGCATACCCCCAGAATGATCGCGGTAACTCAGCGTTACTCATCATGGACCGTACCATATCCAATAGGGTCCGGTTCCGTCTCTCCGATACACCGTTATGTTGCGGGGTGTATGGAGGAGTAAGCTGAGAGAGAATCCCATTCTCTTTTAAATAATTTAGGAACTCGGCACTTAAGTATTCTCCACCTCGATCCGATCTTAGAATCTTGATACTTTTGCCGGTCTGTTTTTCTACTTCATTCTTAAATTCCTGGAATTTTTCAAAAGCTTCGGACTTATGTTTCATTAAGAAGACATAACCGTATCTTGAAAAATCATCCGTAAAAGTAATGAAGTAAGAATAACCGCTTCGCGCATGTGTAGACATTGGACCGCACACGTCGCTGTGTACGAGTCCCAAGAGCTCGCTCGCTCTTACTCCGTGTCCAGTGAACGGAGTCTTTGTCATCTTTCCTTTGAGACAGGATTGACAAGTGGCATATGATTGATATTCGAACGGATCCAAATATCCTTCTGTATGTAACTTAGTCAACCTTCTCTCATTGATGTGACCCAGTCTACAATGCCATAAGAAAGTCTGATTAATATCTGGTGACTTTCTTTTGTGTGTATTCTGGACATTGAAAATCTGTGGTTGGTTTAATACGTATATACCATTGCTCAATGTACCTGACCCAATCAGAACTTGATTAAGGTGAATGTTAACAACATTACTTACAAACGCAAATTCATAACCTTCTTTAGAAACCAAAGATACAGAAATGATATTACAAGTTGCGTTGGGTACAAAAAAGCAATTACGCAAAACCAAAACATGTCCATCTGACATTCCTAGGTGATAGTCCCCCACGGCTTTAGCATCCATGCTAGCTCCGTTCGCAACTCTGAGGGTCATGTCACCTTCCTTCAAAAACCTACGGTTTCTCAACGCCTGCAAAGAATTACAGATATGAGATCCTGATCCGGTATCCAATACCCAGGAAGTAGAGTTTATAGAAAGACAGTTTTCAATAACATACACACCTGAAGCTGAAGCTGCAACCTGCTTCAGTTCCTGTGTCCTGGCTTTCCAAGCCCTGCAATCTTTCTTCCAGTGTCCACTCTTGTGACAATAGAAGCATTCCTCTTTACCAACAAGCTTCCCCGCTATCTTTGTTGCCTTTTCCTTTCCCTTCGCACCCACTTTACTAACACCGCCCCTTGGTTTGGCGGGGGCTTTCCTCTTCTTTCCCTTGGCTTTCGCCTTGGACCTAGAAGAAGAAGATCCTCCTACAAACAAAGTGGATGTATCCCTACCCTTCTGTAGGGTGCCCTCTGCGCTCCTCAGCAGGTTGAGGAGTTCTGAAAGTTCAACTTCCTTTTCTTGCAAGTTGAAATTCAGTATGAACTGGGCGTAAGTGGATGGAAGGGACTGGAGAATTATATCCGTGTAGAGTTCACTATCCAACGTGGTCCCAAGTTCCGCGAGCTCCTCAGTGTAGCCAATCATCTTAAGCACGTGGTCCGCTACCGATGATCCGACGGCCAACTTAGTCGAAAATAACTTCTTCGACACTTCGTATCTTGCGATACGAGACTGCTCTCCATACAGTTCTTTTGTATGAAGAAATATGGATTCCAAATCCATATTCTCGTGCCTCCTCTGATGGTCGTTGTCCATCGAGGCAAGTACGAGGCATCTGGCCTTCGCGCTGTCTATCTCCCAAGTCTTACGGATTTCCTTATCCGCGACGCTGGAGGTGGGACCTGGGACGGGGGGAGCTTTGGTGGTAAGAAGATACCCCAGCTTGTCGTAAGAGATTGCCAATTTGACATTCCTGAGCCAATCTTTGTAGTTTGGCCCTGTCAGTATGTTTTTATCTAGAAGTAACTTAAGTCCAGTCATTTCGATTTGGTCGCTGCAGGGGGAGAGAAGAAACACTTAGCACGATGCTCTTGCAAGTTTAGAATGGTTTTTAATTTGTCTAAACAGGATGGCTCCCACTGTCTCTCGAATCCCTCCTCAAACCACAAAGGAAGAATTAGCCGGGATCAATCCCACCGTACAATACTTGCTTAACCGTTCAGCCAGGCCAGTGTCGGTACTTCGAGGGAGGTTTTCCAACGCTTTCGCGAAGTTCCTTAATTTAAGAACCTCTTTTCCCTGGGGGCGTAGCCCCGCTAACACCTTTCTAGGCACCTACTAGGTTTATAGCATTGATCGTTTAGTGAGAAATTTCCCGAGGAGTAGCATATACTCACAGTAGGATCGGGATCCAAATATCATCGCGTGACGAAAATGAAGGAATCCTACCATAATCATCACACTCCAAATGGTATGCAAATCTAGCAAGTTTCAGTACTTATGAAACTCCCGATGTGGATTTTTGCCCCATGCTCTTATGACCTTGACTTTGGCCAACAAATCATAAGTCACATGTCAAGTTCTTCCCGTCGTTATCCAGGTTAATTTGAATCCACCCGTACATACCCTTGACTTTGGCCAACAAGGCAGTACGACTGTTCCAAATCAACGCATCTATCTATGCTGCACATGAATATCCAATAGCTACCAATCACTATGCCTTGACTTTGGCCAACAAACACAGCTTGAATACTATTGACTATTTATGTGAAACGACGGAGGGCTACGAATGGTTTTGGCGAAACCGTGAACGTAGTGAACTTGATATAATCGATGGAACGAGATAGCTTTTAGAAGGAGTGGCTCAAGCTCCGCATTTAAAAGTTAGTTTTGAAAAGAACCGAGTGGTTTTTCGAAAGTGTTCCATCGACTTAAACTTGGTTTATTATCTTGCATTAGTTCTTTTAATGCGTGATATTCTTGCATTAGTTCTTTTAATGCGTCCCATCATTTAATTCCTACCATTGCAGAAAACAACCAAAATATGACGTACGCTTATGCCATTCGCATTCGCCACGGGGTCCCGTCATCACTCGTTAGGTTACTTAACTAACGACAGAGCGGGGGCTGGGCTAGCGCGGCTGTAAAACATAAGCAACGCCTAAATAGAAAGCAATGATAGACATTACAGATCACAGATGAATACATTGGATATACTAGCAATCCGCATTTCTTTCGAGCCTGAAACGAAAAGCGGATAACACGGTCGCGGTGAATAGCAAATACCCCACCCAAGACCCCTACGGGTGCGGCAAACTACCCGCCAAGTTCCCGGTAGTTTGTGCACCCCACCATGGGTCTATCCTAGGAGCAAAAACAGTAAAAAGAATTATACAATGACGGCTACAACCCCGACCCGGTTGTGCGGCCAAACAAATAATATAATTACATCAATTTACATTTACAATGAATGAAAGAAAAACAAAAGCTCATCTCACATCCACCCCGGCTATTCACCCGCGACAGTCCAACACATTCATATACACATTCCAGCACATTACAGATCATGTATAACCCCGACTAATCGACTTATAGCGATTAGCCGACGTTCAATACATGCAAACATCACAGATATAACCAACATAGCCAAAGTGCAATGAAGTTCGGAAAAAAATACGGAATTATAGGACCCCAAAAGTGAATTTCAGTTCTGGAAAATCTGGGTACATATAATATATCTGAAAAATCCCAAAACCAACACAGAAGAACACTGCACGAAAAACGATGCAAAGATGACTACAACCTGCGGCGGTTCCGCGGCCAGATGAGTAGGTGAGGCCGCGGAAGGGCGGCGGCTTGGAGGAAACATGCTATCGTTTTTCTTGTGTGTTCTTAGAAAACCCTGAGACGAATTTACAAGTATAAAGTTTTTCATTTTAAGCAGAAAAAATTTCAACAGAAAGTTAGGGTTTTGAATTTCCGGTTTTGTGATTTTTCGTTTCCGAACTTCGTTACACTTCACTACCAAGCTAGTTTAAGTTTAGTTAGGCTCTGATACCACTGTAAGTCCATATTGCGACCCCCGGTGCTTACGGGGAGGCGGAAACGGTATAAAAAACGAATTTTTATCGCAAGAGGCAACATGGACTAAACTTGGTCGGGATCGTTGTCTAAACTAAAACTAGCAATCTAGCTAAAGAGAGTTAGCTACTATGGAAGATGGTTATACCTAAACTTGAACTCCTTCTTCTTCAAACCTTGTAGAGGTTGATGGTTCTCTTTACGTCGCCTTCTCCCGTCGAAGATGGATCCACCTCGAAGGTTCGACTTTGGGCTCTTCCTCGATCTTTGAGTGAACTAGGGTTTCCGGCTTGCTATACCTTCATCCTAGAATGAGTAGAGAGAGATTAGGGTTTGCTTTTCTTTCTAAAGAGAATGATTCTCAACACATGAGAAGGTTTCTCTTTTCAAGAGGAAGAAGAAGATGAAATGAGGAGAGAGAGAGGTTATGATAGAATGAGCTCAATTATTTCTTTCTTGCAACCATATTGCAAAAGAAATGAATTATCTAAATGATAATAATTGAAATAAGAATAGTTGATGGTAATTTTGGAATGACCACTATCATGCTTCTTTAAATGAAGTGTAAGCATGAATCAAGGAAGACTTTCAAGGCATGAAAGTGGTCAATGGTCAACAAGTCAACCAAGGTCAACAAGTCAACAAAAAACAACCATAACATAATTCTTATTTAATTACTATTATTAATAGATAATATATATAAATCCATTAGGGTTTGGAAAATGAAGACTGTCAACTGTGCATACGCACCCGATCCGAAACCCTAATGAAAAACCTCATTCTCCGCCTCAAGCAACTGTGCATACACACCTGCATTCTCGTTCCGAGGAACAAGAATACCAAGATATAAAAGCAACCCCCAAAACATATACCAGTATCTGGCTCAACCCAGAGCCTGCCAGTATAATCCGTCCGGACTCCAAACGTGCACAAGTGCGCGGATGAGAACGAACCCTGTCGCAAAACCATGCGACCTCTACTCTGTTTTGCCCAGAGGTGAATACCCTCTGTGTGGGACTCTAAAGACTCGACACTACGCTGGCAGTGGGTTTAACCACAGACCGCAAGCGGCACTAGCTGTGCGTAACGGTCCCCAGGTAGATGCCGACAAGAAGGCTGACGAGGTGAAACCCCATCTGAACTCCTACTGAGTCTGAATGTGACATTCTCTGTACAGTCCGGTCTGTTCGTCTGATACATCGCATGGCGGGCCTAGGGGGCGGTAAAACGTCAGTCCCCCAATAGCGGTACAAGTCGTGTCGGAGTGAAGCCCAAAACACCCTGAGATAACACTGGAAACCTACCAGTATATCTCGCTTGCCCTGGCCAGGGACTACTCGTGTAATGGCTCTCCTAGACACAGCGCGATGTCAACCCCCAATACCGGGAGAGACGAATCCTGTCTAACCGTCACTGCCTCCAAGTGCTTCGGGACTGCACCCAACCACCACCTGTTTGCACGACTCCTTTGAGCCGTGGTAGGGTAGTGATCAAAGTGCAGTGGGAACACACTCGAGGCGAAGTGTCAGTGTCAAGTCAGCGGACTAAGCTGTACTCATGTCACCTGGGAACTGATAACTGACGATAGGTATAATACCAACCTGTCAGTTCCCGACGAGTCCTGTCCAGTGTACTCGTAACCCAACGAGCACCCGTATACTATCTCCAGTACGACGTACTGATGGCTGTGGGACAGACCATCTCCCACACTGGGATGAGAAGCGCATACGCTAGTCTACTCCGGAGTATCGATGCCCTGTCTCGATAGTCCTACGACTAGGGACCTGTATAAGGATGTGCCTATAGATTACCCAGCCCCCACTAGTGTGACTGCCATCACAACGCTGGTAATCAAGCAAGGATCCTAAGGGCTCCACTAATGCGTATAAGTGATAAACTGAAATAAACACAAGTACACATTGAAGTAGAAACAAACCAAGTAGCATACTACTATGTTGAGCAAGATTGTTTATACAAGGTGAATATCCCAAGCTTCCATCAAGTAATATACAAACTAGTATGATACAGTAATGGCCTCTAGGGCATATACACTAACACTAGGTCCCATCAGATATCCAGACATATTCTAAGACAGGTATTACTCAATTCGGGAGATGGATTTCTCCGTGAACTTGAGATTAAAAGAGATATAAAAAGAAACATCAAGGCGGATCCACTCACTGAGGCTATTTCTCGAACACAATAGTTTTACAAACGGGCTTTGTGAAACTGATTAGTAGAGGAGTTGGATGTTCGGTTTCACACGGGCTGTGAGTAGTCAACATCGTAATAATTAGCCTTGAGTGCAAGTGGGAGATTTCTTAGAGATAGTGCCCTCAGAGTCAATTATTGGATCGCAGGTACGTGATTACAATGATTGCGGAGGACCTATACCGGTAGGACAGTCTTACTCAAGAAGATAGTATGCTATCTGGTTTGCCTTTATCAGTCGTGTACATGTTCAGGTGACTGGTTACATGTTACACTTTGATAGAGCCCTTAGGATCTTGCTTTACTACCAACAGTATGATGGAGATCATATACATGAGAGTTGGGTAGTTTATATGCATATCCTTAATTGTGGTCCCTAATCGTGGGAGTTTCGAGACAGGGCATCGATACTCCGGAATAGACTAGTGTATACAGTCGAGACCCCGACGAGGGGCGGTGGCCGGTCACACAAGCCACTGGTGTCAGTTGGATCACCTAAGATGTATACATGTGCTCATTGGGTTATGAGGACACCGGACAGGACTCGCCGAGAACCTGCTAGTTGGTATTATACATATCGTCAGATAGCAGTTTCCTGGTGACATGTGTACAGTTAGTTCATCGACCTGAGGTCGTCATTTGTCTCGAGTGAGTTCCCACTGTGCTTTGATTTCTACCCTACCATGGCTCAAAGGAGTCGTGCAAACAGGTAGTTTTTGGGTATAGTCCCGAGCCACATGGAGGCACGTGAGCGGATCGGCAGGGAATTCGTCTCTCCCGGTATTGGGGGTGAGGTCGTGCTGTGTCTAGGAGAGCCATTATACATAGCCCACGGCCATGGCAGGAGATTTACTGGTAGGTACTCCAGTAGTATCTCAGGGTGTTATTGGGCTACACTCCGACACGACTTATACTGCTATTGGGGGTCTGACGTTACTAGCCCCCTAGGAAGATATGCGATACTCATAGACGAACGGACCAGACTGTATATACATTGTCACTGTTAGGCTCAGTAAGGTTTCTGGGTGAGTTCGCTCATCAGCCTCCCTTGAGGTCAGTCCATGGGCAGCCGTTACGCATAGCTAGTGCCGCTGACGGTTTGTGGTTAAACCCACTGTCAGGGTACTGACGAGTCATTAGAATTCCCCACAGACAGTTTCCCAAGTTCGGGCGAAACGTTGTAGAGGCCGTGTGGTTTTATGGCAGGGTTCGGAAAATGCACGTGCGTTTACGCACGTGTCGGTTTTCGGACAGATAATACTGGTCGGCTTTGGTTTAAGCCGGATCCGAGTATTATATTGAGTAGATATAATATCTTTGTCTCAGTTGCATTTGTATTCAGTCGTAATACAAATGCGGGTATATTTATACAGTTACGGGGTTATCCTGAAAGTCGTTTCAGGATCAATTTTGGAAGTTGCCAGTTTCTAGTTTTCTATCAGCCGTCTTTTAACATTCGGTTAAAGACGGATTTATCTTTTCTTAAGATGAGTGTGGAAGGTTCTAGAAGCATCTAGATACGGTGACTAAGTTGAACGGTGTTGAGTTTTCATTGGTTGCTTTTTAGTGTTCACACTTTGTGTTCACACTAGATATTTATTTGTGTTCACACTCTTGTGGTCACTCTCCTCTCTCCTACACTCACCCCCTCTCCATATATATGGCCGGCCCCTCCTCTCTCTCACTTCACTTGATTTTTCATCTGGTAAAAAGATTATGATAGATTTTGGGGTGTATGGAATTTCACAGCTCATTTCATTCCATCACCCGATTCGAGTGGCAACTTCATTAACCGTTCGTCCATAGCTTTGGATGGAACGAGACAAAGTCTTATACTCATTCTCTACATCAATCTTGGTCGTCTCTTTTAGCAAACTTGACGACCGAGTTGCCTCGAGTCAGAGGCGGGAGCCCATTTAAAGAATCGATGACGTGGTGCCACCTAGACGAGCAGATCGGAGATCGACGTGATCGGAGCAGCCGCAACGGAGCGTGGGATGAAGGTTAAAGAACGAAGGACTCGGATCGTTCGGTATAACCTTTCTACACTCTTTACAGTTTGTTAGTTTAGCAATAATGGCAGATCCGGGTTAAAGTATACGATAGCGCCAGTTAAAAAGTTTTTTTTCCGCATTTGGCGTCTGTAGACGGCCGGGGCGCTACCGTACACTTACAACTTGTACAGGTTAGTCTTGTTAGTGATATATGCCTTAGAGGCAATTATTTTATGGTACTGGATTGTATATTATATTTTGGAAGTTTGAGATATACACAGATATAATAACAGTCCTTCTCAATATGATAGTATGCTATCTGGTTTGATTCTATCTTAATATGTGTATATATTTCTTTTATCATATCGCTAATACATATTGATAGAGCCCTTAGAATCTTTATTTGACTACCAGCGTTGTGATGGCAGTCACACTGATGGGGGCTGGGTGGTCTTTAAGCACATCCTTATACTTGTCCCTAGTCGTAGGATTATCGAGACAAAGTATCGATACTGCAGAGTAAACTAGTATATACACTTCTCATCCTAGTTAGGGGTGATGACCTGTCCTACAGCCATTGGTATGCGATACCAGAGATAGTATACAAGAGCTCATTAGGTTATGGGTTACACTGGACATGCTCGATGTGAACTGCTGGTTGATATTATACCTATCGTTAGTTAGCAGTTCCCGGATGACATGAGTACAGGTTAGTCCGTTGACTTGACATCACTATTCGTCTCGAGTGTGTTCCCACTATACTTAGATTACTACCCTACCACGGCTCAAATGGGTCATGCAAATAGGTAGTAGTTGGGTGCAGTCCCGAAGCATTTGGAGGCAGTAGGGGTTAGAAGGGATTCTTCTCTCCCGATATTGGGAGTTGATATCGCAGTGTGTTCGGCTAGTCAATACACAAATTCCCTAGCCAGGGCAAGTGAGATTTACTGATAGGTACACTAGTAGTTTCTCAGGGTGTATTGGGCTCTACACTGACACGACTTATTGCTCTATTAGGGGTTTGATGGTTACCACCCCCTTTAGGCCCGATATGCGATACTCTTAGACAAACAGATCGGACTGTACGGAGATTGTCACGGATAGGCTCGGTAGGGGTTCAGATGAGTTCGCTCGTCAGCCTTCTTTTTTACAGGTACCTGGGTAGCCGTTACGTACAGCTAGTTCCGCTGACGGACTTGTGATTAAACCCACTGCCAGCGTACTGTCGAGTCTTTAGAGTCCCACATAGAGGGTTTCCCTGGTTCAGGCGAAACAATGTAGAGACCGTATGGTTTTACGTGCAGATTTCCGATCATATACGTGTACTGGCTACACGGATGTTGTTCGGACGGATAATACTAGTAGGTTTTGGTTTAAGCCAGATTCAAGTATTATATTATTGGATTATTATTATCTCATCATATTCGTATTTTTGCAGTACGAATACAGGTATGCATATATGGTGAGGGCATTCTTTTGATTTTACAAGAGATGCTTCTAGAAGGGGACACATCATTATTGGATTTATCTATTTTTGGAAAATAAATTAATGAGGTGGAAAATGGAGATATTTGTGGCATGGGTGAAGCATGGCTTATTCCTTTAGTTTATTGGTTTGCCTTTACTATTCAAGCATGGTTGTTATTTGTTTATGAAAGATATTGCATGCTTGATCATTGAGATTGAATGAGCCATTCTTCACTTGCACAAAGACTTGCTCATTTGCATTTTCTCACTCTCTCTCCATTGTTCTTCTCCTTCTTCCTCAAGACCCTAAACCCTCACATGAGTTGTGAACCCTAGGATCATTTGAAGTAAAATACTCCAATAAACACTCTACATCTCTTAAGCTACCTAGATTAGTGAACTGGGTACTTTAGTTACCTCGAGGTTGAAGCTTGAACCATATACTCTCGGGCGGATCGTCTTTGACACGAGGAGGCCGATAAGCGAACTAGATCTGCACCATCAAAGAGCTCAAGCTAAGGAGAAGAAGACCCGGAGGACTGGAATCAAGAAGGTATAAAACTCTATCATAGTAGTTTAGAACCTCTAAATGTTTAGCTAGTTATGGTTTCCGAAAAGATCATGTATGATAAGTTGGTGTTGTAAGTATAAAAATCATTTTTTTGTAAATTCCGCCTCCCCACAAGTGTGTGGGGTGTGCGAAATCGACTTACAAGTCTGTAGACCCGAGATCGTCATAGTGTCTTGTGTGCTTCCTACTGTGCTTTGATTTCCACCCTGCCACTGCTCTACTGAGTCGTGTGAACAGGTGAATTTTAGGTACAGTCCCGAGACACATGGAGGCAGTGAGCGATAGAGAAGTTTCGTCTCTCCCAGTATTGGGAGTTGATGTTGTGCTATGCACGATTGGCTATAACCGCAAGTCCCTGGCCAGAGATGATGAGATTTACTGATAAGTGTTATCAGCACTTTCTCGATTGGTTATAGGCCACACATCGGCATGACTTATCGAGTTATTAGGGCCTGACGATTCCACCCCCCAGACTCGATATGCGACATATCAGACGAAGAGACCGGAATGTACGGTAAGTGTTGCTTATTGACTTTACGGGAGTTTAAACAAGTTTTCTTGTTGATCTTCTATTCGTTCAATACCTGGGTAGTTGTTACGTCCAGCTAGTACCGCTGACGGCTTGTGGGTATCTGATATGATCATTACCTACTGCTAGCGTATTGACGAATCTTAAAAGTCCACATAGAGGTTTCCAAGCTCAAGCGAAATGAAGTAGGTAACATATGGAGATATGTGCGGGAGCTTGATTAACTACGAGTATATGATACCGTATTTTAATCTAGCGTTTTTATATTAGTTAGGTTATATATGATATGACCGAATTATTGAATCAAGTGTTGATTTAATAATTAACTAATTACTCATTTTAATTCTTTTTTTTTACATATATATATATATATATATATATATCATGGTTGATGATACAAAGAGCATGACAATATAAGAATCACATTGGAGAAAAGAATAAAGATATTGATGAATATATATGAAGATATGAGTCATGGCTTCTTTTCTTTTTATTTGTTTTTATTCATCCATACTTATCTATCTATCTATCTCTATTTATCTCTAAGGTTCATCTATATATTTCCTAGTTCATCCTCTTCATTTTTCTTCAGTAGATATTTTTCTAGGTTGAAAAAGAAAAAGAAAGGATTTTAATGAGAAACTTCCCCACTTCATCAACCTACACTAATATGGCAAATTAGTATAGGCTGTTATCTTCACTCATTCATATATTAGTGAAGTAAGAGTCCGAAAGTGAGAAACTTTGTAGTGGATCATCATAGACGACAAAGAATTCAAACAATCTCATTCCAATTTCAAGTGGAGTCGTAGAAGAGCTCTAGGAATTTTACACTGAGCAATTGAAGTGAAGGACTGGTCTACAAAAGTTGTAGTTTCCATTCACTTTGAGTTAATCCCTATTTGCTTTATTTTGAAACCCTAATCTCTAGTTCAATTCATGTTAGTAAACTTAGCTCTTTAGAATTTTTAAAATTACTCACATGCTTTTGTTAAAACCTTAGTAGAGGTGCTAAGACACACTTACAATCTAGGTTATAGGCCACACATCGGCATGACTTATCGAGTTATTAGGGCCTGACGATTCCACCCCCCAGACTCGATATGCGACATATCAGACGAAGAGACCAGAATATACGGTAAGTGTTGCTTATTGACTTTACGGGAGTTTAAACAAGTTTTCTTGTTGATCTTCTATTCGTTCAATACCTGGGTAGTTGTTACGTCCAGCTAGTACCGCTGACGGCTTGTGGGTATCTGATATGATCATTACCTACTGCTAGCGTATTGACGAATCTTAAAAGTCCACATAGAGGTTTCCAAGCTCAAGCGAAATGAAGTAGGTAACATATGGAGATATGTGCGGGAGCTTGATTAACTACGAGTATATGATACCGTATTTTAATCTAGCGTTTTTATATTAGTTAGGTTATATATGATATGACCGAATTATTGAATCAAGTGTTGATTTAATAATTAACTAATTACTCATTTTAATTCTTTTTTTTTACATATATATATATATATATATATCATGGTTGATGATACAAAGAGCATGACAATATAAGAATCACATTGGAGAAAAGAATAAAGATATTGATGAATATATATGAAGATATGAGTCATGGCTTCTTTTCTTTTTATTTGTTTTTATTCATCCATACTTATCTATCTATCTATCTCTATTTATCTCTAAGGTTCATCTATATATTTCCTAGTTCATCCTCTTCATTTTTCTTCAGTAGATATTTTTCTAGGTTGAAAAAGAAAAAGAAAGGATTTTAATGAGAAACTTCCCCACTTCATCAACCTACACTAATATGGCAAATTAGTATAGGCTGTTATCTTCACTCATTCATATATTAGTGAAGTAAGAGTCCGAAAGTGAGAAACTTTGTAGTGGATCATCATAGACGACAAAGAATTCAAACAATCTCATTCCAATTTCAAGTGGAGTCGTAGAAGAGCTCTAGGAATTTTACACTGAGCAATTGAAGTGAAGGACCGGTCTACAAAAGTTGTAGTTTCCATTCACTTTGAGTTAATCCCTATTTGCTTTATTTTGAAACCCTAATCTCTAGTTCGATTCATGTTAGTAAACTTAGCTCTTTAGAATTTTTAAAATTACTCACATGCTTTTGTTAAAACCTTAGTAGAGGTGCTAAGACACACTTACAATCTAGTCCCCACAATCAAAAAACCCTTTTCGAAGGGTGAATTTGAGAAGTCAGACTACATCGGTCGCATCCATCTGGTCTCTCAGCCACACACCACAAACACACCCCGCGTCGTGGTAAAGCATCACATTCTAAGGAGCTGAGTAGATCTACATCGATCTGAACCTGTCACGACCCGAAAAGGTCACATGACCGGTACAAGTATTACGTGAAGTCAAGAGGACCCCACCATAATCCAAGTAAGCCAAAACCATGAATCTAAACCATATATATTAGAAAATATATAATAATAGGTAGAGGTGAAGTTTTAGAAAAGTTTTATGAAAAAGTAAAGCTTGTTTGAAAAACGGACAGCACCTCCTTTGTAAATTTTAAATAAAATAGATACAATGATAACTATATATGAAGCATCCCCGCATACAGATAAATCAATGCTCAAACGGAGGAATCACAACCATACAGTAATATACGATGCCAAGAGGCAAAGGATCAACAATCGGAATGTAAACAACATAATATATATCAAGTCGACTCTATACGAGTCCGACTACAACAAAATATACTACTCTAAGATCTCGAAAATATATTATACTTGGTCATTGATAGAGTACTTCTAGATACAAAATAATGTATAAGGCAATCGCCGATACAAATTCTAACCCACCTAACTCAAAATACAACAACCACGCCCCAAAAGATGATCGATGTGCTAAACAAGCTGCTACAAATCCAAGCGATCAATCTACAAAGAAATATAGCACAATGGGGGTGAGTTTTCAACTCGTTAGTGGAATTATATAACAAGTTAGAAGTCGAATGGATAAGCGGTGAAGCAACTAAAGCATGATAAATGTGTACATCAAGGAGGGTAAATAAGCACGTGTTGAAACTAGAGTTCGAGTGATGGAATATAAAGATAATAAGCCCGCATGTACAACTCGTATATCGCTATCCTAGCATGTGAAGCATATAAGTATGTGTGTGGTTATCATGTCAACATTAAGTAATCAATATCTGGTCCGGTACGGGCACAACATAACCACAAGTATCTGAAAGTATATAATTCACGGGATTAAATGTAATACTGCACAATGAAACAATAATCAGTCGTCATTCATCAATAACTCACTATATTATATATATATATATATATACAGCGGTGTCAAATCACGATCACCGTAGCCGTAATGCAATATCTATAGCACTCGACCAAACATAACACAATTAAGGGTAAAATACATATATAACACGCACGCATATGCAATCATATAAAAGTAGCTAGAAGATGTATGTATATGAAATCCTTTCAAAATAGCTATATGATATATATCGTAGCATAAGTAGCGAACATTGTTTTATGAAGAAAGGTATGCATTTTGTTTAAAGTATATGTCCTACCTTTTTAAGATGATTTATTTAAAAAGGGGTTTTCTTTTATAAAAGTTTGTGTCGATCATAGACACATGGAAAATAGTGAGACTATAGCTCTCTTGAAAACCCCTTTAATATATATTGATATGTGAAAATAGTATTCAGGTATTGTCTTATGGGCTAATCCTGTTCGACTACTATATACAGCATAAATATATCACATCAGTGCTAGGGCATCTACATCGATCCCTCACACACATATATATATAATATATCTATATCCGTGCAGGACATCTATATCGATCACTCACATATCCGTAGAGACATCATGTGTCAACTACCCTCAATCTCTCATAGATTGATCACAATAAATATATTTCCTGAAACCCCAGCTATATCCACCGTGTCTGAATCATCTTTCCCTTTCATATATTATATTATATATATTCAATCTCTTAGGATTGATATCACATCACATCATATCTACAGTAATATAAATCTTGTCAAACTCGTACCCTTTTAATCTGTGTGAACTAGGCATAGCACAGACGAGTAATATATCATAGCATAAGCCAGTAATATAATTATAGCAATATATCATATATATATATCAGTGTCTCATACCACTGATATATATATATATATATATCAGTGTCCTATACCACTAAGATATATCATCAATATATAACGCGTAGCAGTATCAATAAGCGTAGCATAACAGATAACAGCATCATAAAGCAAATGGATATCGTAAGTTTCACACAACTAATAGGATAAAGATAGCGCGCACGAGTAACATAAATGTAGTATAATAGAACAATAAATAGGTAATTAATTCGAATATTCCTACTTATATGTTTTTAAAGTATAACAAAATGTTGTTTGAAAATAAGGAGACTACGATGTTTTCAAATATATATTTACTCCTTTGAAATCCAACTAGCACATTCTTTCATTATCACTTTTAAAATATGAAACAAATCGTTGTTTTTAGAAAGTGGGTAATACCATCATATCAGTAAAATCTCCTAACTGGGTAAAATAGTAAGACTCCGCGAGTCAAGTAAAATAGGGCTGTATCTGGCTAAACATCATCATCTATCATCAACATATCATCCCATACGGAATCTGGCCTCGTATAATAACCATCAAATATTCCATTATATCATAATAATGATTGGTACGGATATCTAATCTACGTATCCAAACACATAGTATAACCAGTACGGACATCAAGTTTACGTACATATATAGCAATGGAATATCAGTAGTACGGACATCTAGTCACGTACAAACATAGCACCGGTGTAGACATCTTATTCACACACCTGTTCAACGATGGGTACGGACACCTCATGTCACGTACATGCATGGCGACTAGTACGGACCTCCAATCACGTACTCGCCCAACAATACGTATAAACTTCAAGTCTCATACGTGCACCTAATATAAATTGTAAATAATATCATCATACTATTACATCAATCTTACTACGATATAAGCGAGTCTGTGATCGTGCAATATGGCAATCATTAGTATTTGTGCTAGTGCTCTACCAAGTGTATCTACAATAAGCCTACTAGGTGATACTAACGAAGTATACTACATATCAGATAAGTTTAAACATACATGGTATGAATCCTAAAAAAATTCAATGATATAATAAGCAGTATGTTTACAGGGGTGCTATATGCCATCCACCCGATTCTCCACTCATAGATATAATCTACTCACGGTGATGCGGTTTGGGCTAGTCAAATCCCATGATTGCCGCTCCTCTCTTCGTCACCTCGGGAGTCTCCGCAATCGACCCTAAAACTGATAATATCGTAAGTGTGCAAGGAAACTCCATTAATATCACTATGAAATCAAAAAATGAAATACGATGAAGACATCAAACAAATCAGCCAAAAAGAGAAGCAGGTGTCTGAAGCTTACATGCCCAGATGTCTGAATAAGATGTCTCTTGGAGACAGAGAGCTTGTCAGACGTCTGAAGCTTAAGTCTCAAGGTCTAGCCAAGATAGAGAGTAAAAAGCAGACGTCTGAAGCTCTATACTCAGACGTCTGAGTAAGAACATATAAGAAGCCAGAAAGCAAGCGAGACGTCTGATACCTTATGACCAGACGTCTCACGAACAAAATGAAAGAAAACCAGAGGCTTAGCAAACGTCTGAAGCTCAAGCTTGCAGACGTCTAAAGTTAAAAACTGAGGCTTCGAAATTCTGAAAATTGCAAAACTTGAAAATCAAACCTTTTGCTTTAAAATACCTACATTAATCCCAATACAAGTCGTAATCACTACAAATAACTACACTGACATACTAAAACTCCAAAAGTCCATAAAACATCATTTGTTCAAGCTCTCAAACCATAAAAATGCGATTTTTATGCAAAAAATAGCTTTTCATGCAAAAATTGAAACTTAACTTATCAAAGAAGGATTTTTCACCTTGAAATGAGATCAAAGTGGAGGTCAAAGCTTGTAAGATGCCACTTGATGAGTTGATGAAGGTTTCTTCTTGATCTTGCTTGAGTTTGAGAGTGTTTGTGAGAGGAAGTGAGAGTGTGAGAGAGATAGCCATGGAGTTTTGAGGTGGAGAGAGAAATGAGGAGGAGAATGTGAGGGATATGGGAGTAAAAGGAGGAGGCATGGTGCATAGGCATGGGTGAGCCCATGCCTCTCTCTCTCCCCCAACTATTCTATAATAAAAAGAATGGAGCCATGCCCAAATAAATACCCTAATTACATTTAGAATGAAATGAAAATATTAACATAACTAAATGCTTGTCATGCCCCCAAATTAGGTGTTAACATTAAATTGAAAATTTGGTTTTGCCATAATAAATATTTATATGTATTATATATATACTAAATTATAATAAACCAATTCTATAATTATTATAATCTCAATAAATCTCATTTATCATAATTTAATATTCTAAAATAATCTTTTAAAATTCTGAAATGTTACAGAACTCGTAATCTCACCCTGAGAGAGTCATTGGGATTCCCGGGGGGGGCCTTCAAGAGGCGAACAGAGCTTTTATTGCAAATCCAATACTCTGTTCAAGTATTCTAGAGCTTTAATTGTAAAACTCTTAAGAGAGTATTCTTAATTGTAATCTTCTTCTTCTTCTCTTGAGTAAGGTCTATTAAGTGTGAGAGGGCCATTGTAAGGAATGATAACTTATGGTGAAGAGTCACTCGTGTGTCGAGTGACGTAATTGTGAGAGATTGCAGGTGTGCAACTTGTTGTCTCGATGGAGATGTATTTGTAAGATGTTGCGGATGCGCAACGTGTTTTTCTCGGTGGAGACGTGTTTTAAGTGGAATGGCATCGTCGTCTAAAGAAGAGGACTAAGAGATCTCCTGAACCTCTCTAAAAACTTCTTGTGTTTGCATTTGCTCTTCTCTAACTCTTTACTTTATTACTTGCCTATTACTTATTTGTTTAATTGTTTGCAAGTAGAATTTTTAATTTGTGGTTGTTTTTAACATAATCCTATTCACCTCTCTTCTAGGATTATTTCAATTGGTATTAGAGCTTGGTGCTCTTATTTGTTAAGTTTAAAACCTTAGAGAGATCATTTGGCTTCCACTTCAACCACATCATAGAGTGTGGGACACTCTCAATCCATCACCAAATCACCATATTTTGATGGGATTAACTTTATCATATTGAAAGTTAAGATGGAGTCCTTTTTAAAATCCTAAGGTAGAGATATTTGGAGATACACTGTTATGAAAGAATATGAGTTACTTACCACCGACGAAGAGCGTTGGACCCCCGCCGAGAAAAAGGCTTATGATGCAAATCATAAAGGGAAATACGCTTTATTTTCTTGTCTTAATGAGTGATTTAGCTAGAATTATTAAATGCAAAAGTGCTCATGCTATATGGAAATGTTTATTGAATGCACATAAAGGTAGTTCCAATGTTAAGAGGGCAAAAATTGATCTTTAAAATCCGAGTATGAAAATTTTCGAATGTTTCCCAATAAAAACATGGATACTATGTTTAGTCGTTTTATCTGCATTACTAATGCTCTTGATTCTTTGTTAAACAAACCAATGGGCAATGATGAGAAGGTGAGAAAGATTCTTCTCTCCTTCACAAAGAAATGGAAAGTGAAGGCTATTACTCTTAAGACGATAACCGACATCAAGATGATGACATTTAAATAGCTTCAAGAAAACCTTAAGACCTATGAGATTGAGCTCAAGGCCTATGACTAGGAAGAAGAAAAGGAAGAGGAGGACAAGAATGAAAAGATAAAGAGCATCGCACTCAAAGCTACATCCAAAAATTCATTCAAAGCTCCATCTAAATCCAAAGCTTCTTTCAAATCAAGTGATGATGAGTTTAGTGGAGATGATGAAGAAATCGTGCTCTTAACGAAGCAATTCAATAGGTTTCTAAAGCTTCAAAGAGATTACAAAAGAAGGAATCATCAAAGGAATCGTTCCTACAATAACAAAGACGTCGTTCCATTCTTCAATTGCAGGAAGCCTGATCACCTTGCCGCAAATTATTCCCTCAACTAAGAGAAGGAAGTTCCACAATGATCAAATCGAAGAGATTTCAAGGCTAGGACATAGGATGACTCGGAAGAAAGTGAAGATGATGAAAGGCCATCCGATCAAGAGATAGCGGATATGTGCATTATGGCGCTTGAGGATGAGGTAACGAATGACTTAAACTCTTATTAATTTGAAGTATTGTAAAAAAAAAAGTGGTGCTTTACATGATGCTTTCACTAGTTTGTGATCTAAATATTCGAATGTTAAAAAGAAAATTGTTTGTCTAGATAAAGAAATTCCTTCTAAAACTTGTAGTGAGTGTGATCTGTAAGTCCACGTTGCCACCCCCGGTTCTTGCGGGGAGGCGGAAACGGTATAAAAAACAAATTTTTAGCGCATGGGGCAACATGGACTAACAAAGTCGGGATCTTTTCTAAACTAAACTAGCAAGAAAGCTAAAGAGAGTTAGCTACTCGGAAAGGAGGTTATACCTAACTTGAACTCCTTCTTCTTGAAACCTTTGTAGGGGTTGATGGTGCTTTCCTCGTCGCCTTCTTCTGTCAAAGATGGATCCACCTGAGGGTTCAACCTTCGGGCTCTTTCTCGAACTTTGAGTGAACTAGGATCTTTGGTTTGCTAAACCTCTAACCCTAGAGTGAGTAGAGAGTGACTTTGGGGTGTTTTTATCTCAAGGAGATGGATTCTCAACACATGAGAATGGAGCTCCTTGAACTAGAGGAGGAAGAAGAAGAAGTGAGAAGAGAGAAGAGTTATGATAGAATGAGCTATTCTTTTCATTTTACAACCATAACTAAAATGAAAAGAATTATCAAATTAACAATAATAATAAAAATGAAATAGTTGATGGATGGTTTGGAATGACCATTATCATTACATTCATTAAATGAATTTTGCTAGAATCAAAGAGCATCTTTGATATGTAATGATAATGGTCAAACTTTCAACCATGGTCAACAAGTCAACCTTGGTCAACAAGTCAACAAACCCAACCATAACATAATTTCATTTAATTAATATTGTTAATTGATATATCACTAATTCATTAGGGTTTGGAAAAAGACGACTGTCAACAGTGCAAGCGCACCCATTCCGAAACCCTAATGAAAAAACCTCTTCCTCTGCCTCAATCAACTGTGCATACACACCCGCATTCTTGTTCCGAGGAACATGAATACTATGAGATAAAATCAACCCCGAAACATATACTAGTATCTGACTCAAACCAGAGCCAGCCAGTAATATCCGTCCGGACTCCAAACGTGCACAAGTGCGCGGATGAGAACGAACCCTGTCGCAAAACCATGCGACCTCTACTCTGTTTTGCCCAATGGCGAATAGCCCTCTGTGTGGGACTCTAAAGACTCGACACTACGCTGGCAGTGGGTTTAACCACAGACCGCAAGCGGCACTAGCTGTGCGTAACGGTCCCCAGGTAGATGCCGATAAGAAGACTGACGAGGTGAACCCCATCTGAACTCCTACTGAGTCTGAGTGTGATAGTCTCCGTACAGTCCGGTCTGTTCGTCTGATACATCGCATGGCGGGCCTAGGGGGCGGTAAACGTCAGTCCCTTAATAGCGGTACAAGTCGTGTCGGAGTGAAGCCCAAAACACCCTGAGATAACACTGGAAACCTACCAGTATATCTCGCTTGCCCTGGCCAGGGACTACTCGTGTAATGGCTCTCCTAGACACAGCGCGATGTCAACCCCCAATACCGGGAGAGACGAATCCTGTCTAACCGTCACTGCCTCCAAGTGCTTCGGGACTGCACCCAACTACTACCTGTTTGCGTGACTCTTTTGAGCCGTGGTAGGGTAGTGATCAAAGTGCAGTGGGAACACACTCGAGGCGAAGTGCCAGTGTCAAGTCAGTGGACTAAGCTGTACTCATGTCACCTGGGAACTGATAACTGACGATAGGTATAATACCAACTAGTCAGTTCCCGACGAGTCCTTTCCAGTGTACTCGTAACCCAACGAGCACCCACATACTATCTCCAGTATGACGTACGGACGGCTGTGGGACAGACCGTCTCCCACACTGGGATGAGAAGCGCATGCGCTAGTCTACTCCGGAGTATCAATGCCCTGTCTCGATAGTCCTGCGACTAGGGACCTGCATAAGGATGTGCTTATAGATTACCCAGCCCCCACTAGTATGACTGCCATCACAACGTTGGTAATCAAGCAAAGATCCCAAGGGCTCCACTAATGTGTATAGGTGATATACAAAAATAAACACATGTACACATTGAAGTAGAAACAAACCAAGTAGCATACTACTATATTGAGCAAGATTGTTTATATAAGGTGAATATCCCAAGCTTCCATTAAGTAATATACAAACTAGTATGATACAGTAATGGCCTCTAGGGCATATACACTAACAATCTCCCACTTGCACTAGTATGATACAGTACTGGCGTATCGAAGACCTATCATCTCGATCAGCCGCTCGAACTGAGTCTGGGGTAAGGCCTTGGTGAATGGATCTGCAGTGTTTTCTTCTGAAGCAACCCTCCGAACCTCGATCTCCTTGCGATCCACGATCTCCCTGATCAGGTGATACCGCCTCAAGATGTGTCTGGATCTCTGATGGGACCTGGGTTCCTTCGCTAAAGCTATAGCCCCGTTGTTGTCGCAATACAGAGGTATTGGGTCAACAATGGACGGAACTACCTGAAGTTCTTTCAAGAACTTCCTCATCCAGACAGCTTCTTTTGCGGCATCAGATGCAGCGATGTATTCCGCTTCCATAGTCGAGTCTGCAACGGTTTCCTGTTTGGAACTCTTCCAACACACCGCCCCTCCATTGAGGGTAAAGACAAAACCCGACATGGACTTGGAATCATCCTTGTCACTCTGGAAGCTGGAGTCAGCAAAAGCCTCGATCTGGAGGTCTTTTCCGCCATACACCAAGAACATCTCCTTAGTCCTTCTCAGGTACATAAGAATGTTCTTTACCGCTATCCAGTGTTTCTCCCCAGGGTTTGACTGATACCGGCTTACCACACTCAGTGCATAAGCTACATCCGGTCTGGTACACAACATCGCATACATTATAGAGCCTACTGCAAAAGCGTAGGGTATAATAGACATGCGATCCCTCTCCAAATCATTCTTGGGAGACATCTCCTTAGAGAGGGTGATTCCGTGACAAGCCGGTAGGTTACCGCGCTTGGAATCTTCCATACTGAATCTTTTCAGTATGGTGTCGATGTACCTGGACTGTGAAAGTCCTAATATCCTCTTGGATCTATCACGATGGATCCGGATCCCCAGGATGTATGAGGCATCACCCAGGTCTTTCATGGAGAACCTGTGTGACAAGAATCCCTTGACAGATTGTAGCATAGGAATGTCATTTCCTATTAAGAGAATGTCATCCACGTATAAAACGAGGAATACTACAGTTCTCGCTACAAATCTACTATAGATGCATGGTTCATCTGGATTTTTGATAAAGCCATATTCCTTGACCGTCTCATCAAAACAGATGTTCCAACTCCGCGATGCCTGCTTTAGTCCATAGATGGACTTAAGCAACTTGCACACCTTTCCGCTGCTCCCACTCTGAATGAAACCCTTTGGCTGGTCCATATAGACACACTCCTCTAAATTTCCATTTAGAAAAGCGGTTTTTACGTCCATCTGCCAAATCTCATAATCGTGGAAGGCAGCAATGGCAAGAAGGATCCGAATGGATTTCAGCATAGCCACTGGAGAAAAGGTTTCGCCATAGCCCAAACCAGGTCTTTGACGAAAACCCTTTGCAACAAGTCTAGCTTTATAGGTCTCAACCTGTCCATCTACACCAATCTTCCTTTTGAAGATCCACTTGCATCCTACGGGTTTTACCCCGTCTGGAGCAATGTCCAACGTCCATACTTTGTTGGTGTACATGGACTCCATTCAGTCCGCATTGCATCCAGCCATTTTACCGAGTCAACGCTCTGAACGGCCTGCTGGAAGCTAGTAGGCTCATCATAATCTATGATGCAATCCTCTCTATCCCCGTCTATGAGAAAACCGTAGTATCTCTCGGGCGGATGAGACTGCCTACTACTCCTGCGGAGCGGCGTAGGAATGACCTGTTCTTTTGAACCCTCTGGTTCCACTAAACTTTCAGTAATAGTCCGTGGTTCTGGAATTTCTTCCAGTTCTACTGTGCTCCCACTTATCTGGTTTTCTAAAAACTCAGTTTCCAAGAAGTAGGCATGACGAGAAACAAGAACTTTTTGTTCCTCTTCACAGTAGAAGAAATATCCCTTGGAGTTCTTTGGATATCCCACGAACTTGCACTGTACTGAGCGTGCCTCGAGTTTGTCCGCATGCTGCTTTTTAACAAAAGCCGGACATCCCCATGTCTTAATGTGATTAAGATGGGGCCTCTTTCCACACCACATCTCATATGGTGTAGTAGGCACAGTCTTAGTAGGAACTCGGTTCAAAAGGTACGCAGCTGATTCTAGCGCATACCCCCAGAATGATCGCGGTAACTCAACGTTACTCATCATGGACCGTACCATATCCAATAGAGTTCGGTTCCGTCTCTCCGATACACCGTTATGTTGCGGAGTGTATGGAGGAGTAAGCTGAGAGAGAATTCCGTTCTCTTTTAAGTAATTCAGGAACTCGGCACTTAAGTATTCTCCACCTCGATCCGATCTTAGAATCTTGATACTTTTGCCGGTTTGTTTTTCTGCTTCATTCTTATATTCCTGGGACTTTTCAAAGGCTTCGGACTTATGTTTCATTAAGAAGACATAACCGTACCTTGAAAAATCATCCGTAAAAGTAATGAAGTATGAATAACCGCTTCGCGCATGTGTAGACATTGGACCGCACACGTCGCTGTGTACGAGTCCCAAGAGCTCGCTCGCTCTTACTCCGTGTCCAGTGAACGGAGTCTTTGTCATCTTTCCTTTGAGACAGGATTGACAAGTGGCATACGATTGATATTCGAACGGATCCAAATATCCTTCTGTATGTAACTTAGTCAACCTTCTCTCATTGATGTGACCCAGTCTACAATGCCATAAGAAAGTCTGATTGATATCTGGAGACTTTCTTTTGTGTGTATTCTGGACATTGAAAATCTGTGGTTGGTTTAATACGTATATACCATTGCTCAATGTACCTGACCCAATCAAAACTTGATAAGGTGAATGTTTACAACATTACTTACAAACGCAAATTCATAACCTTCTTTAGAAACCAAAGATACAGAAATGATATTACAAGTTGCGTTGGGTACAAAAAAGCAATTACGCAAAACCAAAACATGTCCATCTGACATTCCCAGGTGATAGTCCCCCACGGCTTTAGCATCCATGCTAGCTCCATTTGCAACTCTGAGGGTCATGGCACCTGCCTTCAAAAACCTACGGTTTCTCAACGCCTGCAAAGAATTACAGATATGAGATCCTGATCCAGTATCCAATACCCAGGAAGTAGAGTTTATCGAAAGACAGTTTTCAATAACATACACACCTGAAGCTGAAGCTGCAACCTGCTTCAGTTCCTGTGTCCTGGCTTTCCAAGCCCTGCAATCTTTCTTCCAGTGTCCACTCTTATGACAATAGAAGCATTCTTCTTTATCCACAAGTTTCCCCGCTATCTTTGTTGCTTTCGCCTTTCCCTTTGTATCCACTTTACTAACACCGCCTCTTGGTTTGGCGGGGGCTTTCCTCTTCTTTCCCTTGGCTTTCGCCTTGGACCTAGAAGAAGAAGATCCTCCTACAAACAAAGTGGATGTTTCCCTACCTTTCTGTAGGGTGCCCTCTGCACTCCTCAGCATGTTGAGGAGTTCTGAAAGTTCAACTTCTTTTTCTTGTAAGTTGAAATTCAGGATGAACTGGGCGTAAGTGGAAGGAAGGGACTGAAGAATCAAGTCCGTATATAGCTCATTCTCCAACGTGGTCCCAAGTTCAGCGAGCTCCTCAATGTAGCCAATCATCTTAAGCACGTGTTCCGCTACCGATGATCCGACGGCCAATCTTGCCGAAAACAACTTCTTCGACACTTCGTATCTTGCGATACGAGACTGCTCTCCATACAGTTCTTTTGTATGGAGAAATATGGACTCGAGGTCCATATTCTCATGCCTCCTCTGATGTTCGTTGTACATAGAGGCAAGCACAAGGCATTTGGCCTTCGCGCTATCTATCTCCCACATCTTACGGATTTCCTTATCCGCGACGCTGGAGGTGAGACCTGGGACGGGGGGAGCTTTGGTGGTAAGGAGATACCCCAGCTTGTCGTAAGTGATTGCCATTTTGACATTCCTGAGCCAATCTTTGTAGTTTGGCCCTGTCAGTATGTTTTTATCTAGAAGTAACTTAAGTCCAGTCATGTCGATTGGTCGCTGCAATTAGGAGAGAGAGAAGAAACACTTTAGCACGATGCTCTTGCAAGTTTAGAGTGGTTTTTAATTTGTCTAAACAGGATGGCTCCCACTGTCTCTCGAATCCCTCCTCAAACCATAAAGGAAGAATTAGTCGGGATCAATCCCACCGCACAATACTTGCTTAACCGTTCAGCCAGGCCAGTGTCGGTACTTCGAGGGAGGTTTTCCAACGCTTTCGCGAAGTTCCTTAATTAAATAACCTCTTTTCCCAGGGGGCGTAGCCCCGCTAACACCTTTCTAGACACCTACTTGGTTTATAGCATTGATCGTTTAGTGAGAAATTTCCCGAGGAGTAGCATATACTCACAGTAGGATCGGGATCCAAATATCATTGCATGACGAAACTGAAGGAATCCTACCAGAATCATCACACTCCAAATGGTATGCAAATCTAGCAAGTTTCAGTACTTATGAAACTCCCGATGTGGATTTTTGCCCCATGCTCTTATGACCTTGACTTTGGCCAACAAATCATAAGTCACATGTCAAGTTCTACCCGTCGTTCTCCGGGTTAATTTGAACCCACCCGTACCTACCTTTGACTTTGGCCAACAAGGCAGCACGACTGTTCCAAATCAACGCATCTATCTATGCTGCACATGAATACCCAATAGCTACCAATCACTATGCCTTGACTTTGGCCAACAAACACAGCTTGAATACTATTGACTATTCATGTGAAACGACGGAGGGCTACGAATGGTTTTGGCGAAACCGTGAACATAGTGAACTTGATATAATCGATGGAACGAGATAGCTTTTAAAAGGAGTGGCTCAAGCTCCGCATTTAAAAGTTGGTTTTGAAAAGAACCGAGTGGTTTTTCGAAAGTGTTCCAACGACTTTTGCTTGGTTTACTATCTTGCATTAGTTCTTTTAATGCGTGATATTCTTGCATTAGTTCTTTTAATGCGTCCCATCAATTAATCCTACCATTGCAGAAAACAACCAAAATATGACGTACGCTTATGCCATTCGCATTCGCCACGGGGCCCCGTCATCACCCGTTAGGTTACTTAACTAACGACAGAGCGGGGGCTGGGCTAGCGCGGCTGTAAAACATAAGCAACGCCTAAATAGTTATAAATATATAGCAATGATAGACATTACAGATCACAGATGAATACATTGGATATACTAGGAATCCGCAATCCTTTCGAGCCTGCAACGAAAAACGGATTACACGGTCGCGGTGAATAGCCAATACCCCACCCAAGACCCCTACGGGTGCGGCAAACTACCCGCCAAGTACCCGAAGTGGAGCAACCTCCCTCAACGCCGTGAGTAGGCCACTCGGCACTTCGAGATACCCGGTAGTTTGTGCATCCCTCCATGGGTCTATCCTAGGAGCAAAAACAGTAAAAAGAATTATACAATGACGGATACAACCCCGACCCGGTTGTGCGGCCATACAAATAATAATATTACATCAATTTACATTTTACAATGAATGAAAGAAAAAGAAACACTCATCTCACATCCACCCCGGTTATTCACCCGCGACAGTCCAACGCATTCATATACACAAACCATCATCAAACACAGATCACAGAGATGTATAACCCCGACTAATCGACATATAACGATTAGCCGACGTTCAATACATACAAGCATCACAGATATAACCTACATAGCCAAAGTGTATTGAAGTTCGAAAAAAAATACGGATTTATAGGCCCCCAAAAATAAATTTCTATTCTGGAAAATCTGGGCACATACAAACCATCTTAAAAATCATAAAACCAAGCCAGAAATACATTGCAACAAAATCGAGGCAAAGAGGACCCAAAACGGCGGCGGTTCCGCGGTGAATGCATACCTATCGCCGCGGAACCGCGACGGTTTGAGGGAATCAAGGGCTCGTTTTTGGTGGGTGTCTTCACAAAACCCTGAGATGATTTTTGGAGTATAACAAATTTTGTTTTGTCCAGAAAAAATTTTAACAGAAAACTAGGGTTTTTCGAGTTTGGTTTTTCGATTTTTCCGTTTCGAACTTCGACACACTCTATTACTAAGCTAGTTTAAGTTTAGTTAGGCTCTGATACCACTGTAAGTCCACGTTGCCACCCCCGGTTCTTGCGGGGAGGCGGAAACGGTATAAAAAACAAATTTTTAGCGCATGGGGCAACATGGACTAACAAAGTCGGGATCTTTTCTAAACTAAACTAGCAAGAAAGCTAAAGAGAGTTAGCTACTCGGAAAGGAGGTTATACCTAACTTGAACTCCTTCTTCTTGAAACCTTTGTAGGGGTTGATGGTGCTTTCCTCGTCGCCTTCTTCTGTCAAAGATGGATCCACCTGAGGGTTCAACCTTCGGGCTCTTTCTCGAACTTTGAGTGAACTAGGATCTTTGGTTTGCTAAACCTCTAACCCTAGAGTGAGTAGAGAGTGACTTTGGGGTGTTTTTATCTCAAGGAGATGGATTCTCAACACATGAGAAGGGAGCTCCTTGAACTAGAGGAGAAAGAAGAAGAAGTGAGGAGAGAGAAGAGTTATGATAGAATGAGCTATTCTTTTCATTTTACAACCATAACTAAAATGAAAAGAATTATCAAATTAACAATAATAATAAAAATGAAATAGTTGATGGATGGTTTGGAATGACCATTATCATTACATTCATTAAATGAATTTTGCTAGAATCAAAGAGCATCTTTGATATGTAATGATAATGGTCAAACTTTCAACCATGGTCAACAAGTCAACCTTGGTCAACAAGTCAACAAACCCAACCATAACATAATTTCATTTAATTAATATTGTTAATTGATATATCACTAATTCATTAGGGTTTGGAAAAAGACGACTGTCAACAGTGCAAGCGCACCCGTTCCGAAACCCTAATGAAAAAACCTCTTCCTCTGCCTCAATCAACTGTGCATACACACCCGCATTCTTGTTCCGAGGAACATGAATACTATGAGATAAAATCAACCCCGAAACATATACTAGTATCTGACTCAAACCAGAGCCAGCCAGTAATATCCGTCCGGACTCCAAACGTGCACAAGTGCGCGGATGAGAACGAACCCTGTCGCAAAACCATGCGACCTCTACTCTGTTTTGCCCAATGGCGAATAGCCCTCTGTGTGGGACTCTAAAGACTCGACACTACGCTGGCAGTGGGTTTAACCACAGACCGCAAGCGGCACTAGCTGTGCGTAACGGTCCCCAGGTAGATTCCGATAAGAAGACTGACGAGGTGAACCCCATCTGAACTCCTACTGAGTCTGAGTGTGACAGTCTCCGTACAGTCCGGTCTGTTCGTCTGATACATCGCATGGAGGGCCTAGGGGACGGTAAACGTCAGTCCCCTAATAGCGGTACAAGTCGTGTCGGAGTGAAGTCCAAAACACCCTGAGATAACACTGGAAACCTACCAGTATATCTCGCTTGCCCTGGCCAGGGACTACTCGTGTAATGGCTCTCCTAGACACAGCGTGATGTCAACCCCCAATACCGGGAGAGACGAATCCTGTCTGACCGTCACTGCCTCCAAGTGCTTCGGGACTGCACCCAACTACTACCTGTTTGCACAACTCCTTTGAGCCGTGGTAGGGTAGTGATCAAAGTGCAGTGGGAACACACTCGAGGCGAAGTGCCAGTGTCAAGTCAGCGGACTAAGCTGTACTCATGTCACCTGGGAACTAATAACTGACGATAAGTATAATACCAACTAGTCAGTTCCCGACGAGTCCTGTCCAGTGTACTCGTAACCCAACGAGCACCCGCATACTATCTCCAGTACGACGTACTGACGGCTGTGGGACAGACCGTCTCCCACACTGGGATGAGAAGCGCATGCGCTAGTCTACTCCGGAGTATCGATGCCCTGTCGCGATAGTCCTGCGACTAGGGACCTGCATAAGGATGTGCCTATAGATTACCCAGCCCCCACTAGTGTGACTGCCATCACAACGCTGGTAATCAAGCAAAGATCCCAAGGGCTCCACTAATGTGTATAGGTGATATACAAAAATAAACACATGTACACATTGAAGTAGAAACAAACCAAGTAGCATACTACTATATTGAGCAAGATTGTTTATACAAGGTGAATATCCCAAGCTTCCATTAAGTAATATACAAACTAGTATGATACAGTAATGGCCTCTAGGGCATATACACTAACATGATCTTTAAAAACTTGAGAACGAATCTCTTTTAACCAAAATCGCATCTTTGACTAGTTCTCTTGAGAATGCAAATTTTCAAAATAAGAAACTCACTACTTTTGCTTCACTCAAATGAAAGTATGATTCTTTGTCAAGCACTCACAAAACTATGTTAGTTGATGTTGATAAGATGAAATCTAATTTTGACACCACTTTGCACAGATTTGCCACTAGCAACTTCTTGAACACCATGATAGGAAACTTACATGTTTCAAATCAAAGAAAGTCCTTGGCTTTCAAAGTGCATCCACATCACATGCTAGTAGTTCTAAAAATAGTTTTGATAAATCTTCTTTCAAGACTACTTTTGTTAAGGCTAAATCTTTGCATTCTTCTACATCACATGATCATCATGCTCATCAGTTATATGCTACTACTTCATATGATCATACTAGATTTTCTCATACTCAAAGTTTTAGAAGACCTAAAACTAGAAGTACTTCCACTGCACGACACTATCATGCTACACACACACACACACACATACACACATTCTAGCTCTACTCATGTTGTGTGCAACTATTGTGGTCATATTGGACATATTTCATATCATTGCAAAAATAGATCTTCTAAAAATTTAGTTTGGGTTTCTAAAACTAACCCCTGTGGAGCTATAAAGACTTGGGTACCAAAAATTACATTTCTTATATCTTCTATAGGTGCACTACAAGTCGCAACGTGAAGATCAATGTTTCCTTAATAGTTGTTGCTCAAGGCACATGACCGGCAAAATTAAAAGTTTTGTAACCCTATCAAGAGAAGAAGATGGTATGGTCACCTTTGGGGATGATGGAAAAGGTAAAATTATCGGTAAAGATAATATAAAATTCAAAACTATTACTTTAGAAGATGTTCTTCTTGTTGATGATCTAAAACATAATCTTATTAGTATTAGTCAATTTTGTGGCAAAGGTTTTAAAGTTGCTTTTGATAAAAAGTTTGGAAAAAATCTTGACTCAAACGATGAAGTTATTCTTTGTAGAAAAATAAATGGCAATGTTTATTCTATTGAAGCGTTTAATAGTTCTAATGAAAATTTTGAGTGTTTAAGTGTTGTAGAGGATGAGAGTTGGTTATGACATAGAAGATTCGGGCATACTTTCATGGACCTAATTTCAAACATCACCAACAAGGATTTGGTCATTGGCATTCCAAAACTAAAATTCATAAAAGACAAGTTGTATGATGCATGCCAAATTGGTAAGCAATTCAAAAGTTCATTCAAGCCAAAGGTTGTGGTATCGACTTCTAGCCCTCTCGAACTAATTCATATGGATTTATTTGGTCTTTCAAGGACTTTGAGTTTAGGTGGTAAATCGTTTGCTTTTGTTCTTATTGATGATTATTCAAAATATACATGGATTTATTTTCTTGCAAACAGAAGTGATGTGTTTGTTACTTTCAAAACCTTGTTCAACAGAGTGCAAAATGAAAAACTACTTTCGATTATTAAAATCCGAAATGATCACGGAGGTGAATTTCAAAACTAGTTTTTCGAAGATTTTTTTAATGATCACGGGGTTAAACATGAATTCTCTTATTCTAGAACTCTACAACAAAATGGAGTCGTTGAACGGAAGAATCGATCTCTTCAAAAAATGGCTAGGACAATATTGAATGAATATAGTTTACCTCATTATTTTTGAGCCGAAGCGGTTAATACCGCATCGTATATTGTAAATAGGGTTGTAATTCGTAAGGGACTTAAGAAAACTCCCTACGAACTCTACCACGGTAGAAAAGCCAACATAGGATACTTCAAAATTTTCAGGGGCAAATGCTATATTCTGAATACTAAAAATCCTCTTGAAAAATTTGATTCAAAAAGCGATTTGGTTATTTTTCTTGGCGGTAAAGCTATTTTGATTTTAACCAAAACTCTAAAACCATGGAATAGAGTATGCATGTTAAGTTTGATGAAACTAATCCTTTTGCCAAGAATTTTGTAGTGAATGAAGGGGATGATGAAGTGGTGTGTGCTCGCTTAGAGGAACTTGACATTTCAAAAGAAGAATCACAACAAGATCCTCCTTCAAGTGAAGTGCCAAAAACCGTCGACGAATCCACACCAAATCATTCAAGGGATTGGAGATATAAGAAGGATCATCCACCAACTCAAATCATTGGAGATGTATCAAAGGGAGTAACCACTCAAATTGAACTTAAGAATGTTAAGGAAATTATCATGGATGAGAATTGAGTATGTGCTATGTAAGAGGAGCTTGTTCAATTTAAACGCAACAATGTTTTGAAATTGGTTCCTAGACCTAGTGACAGATGTTAGTGTATATGCCCTAGAGGCCATTAATGTATCATACTAGTTTGTATATTACTTAATGGAAGCTTAGGATATTCACAGTTGTATAGACAGTCTTGCTCAAAATAGTAGTATGATACTTGGTTTGTTTCTACTTCAATATGTGCATGTGTTTCTTTTAGCATATCGCTTATACATATTAGTAGAGCCCTTAGGATCTTTGCTTGATTACTAGCGTTATGATGGCAGTCACACTACTGGGAGCTGGGTAATCTACAAGTACATCCTTACGCAGGTCCCTAGTCGTAGGATTATCGATACGGGATGTCGATACTCCGGAGTATACTAGTTATACGCTTCTCATCCCAGCAGGGGAGATGTTTTGTCCCACAGTTATTAGTATGTCATACTGGAGATAGTATGCAGGTGCTCATTAGGTTATGAGTACACCGGACAGGACTCGTTGGGAACTGTAGGTTGGTACTATGCCTATCGTCAGATAACAGTTCCCAGGTGACATGAGTACAGCTCAGTCCGTCGACTTGACACTGCCACTTCGCCTCGAGTGTGTTCCCACTGTACTTAGATTACTACCCTACCACGGCTCAAAGGATTCATGCAAACAGGTAGTAGTTGGGTGCAGTCCCGAAGCACTTGGACGCAGTGGCGGTTAGATAGGATTCGTCTCTCCCGGTATTGGGGGTTGATATCGCACTGTGTTTGGAGAGCCGTTACACAAAGTCCCTGGCCAGGGCAAGCGATATTTACTGGTAGGCACTCCAGTAGTTTCTTAGGGTGTAATGGGCTTCACTCCGACATGACTTATATCGCTATTAGGGGTCTGACGTTTACCGCCCCCTAGGCCCGATATGTGATACTCTTAGACGAACAGACCGGACTGTACGGAGATTGTCACTGATAGGCTCATTTGGAGTCCGGATGAGTTATTCTCATCGGCCTTCTCATTGACATATACCTGGGGGTCGTTACGTACAGCTAGTGCCGCTTGCGACCTATGGTTAAACCCACTGCCAGCGTAGTGTCGAGTCTTTAAAGTCCCACACAGAGGGTTTCCTTGCATTGGACAAAAGATGTACAAGTCGTATGGTTTTACGACAGGGTTCGATCACGTGCGTGTACTCGTGCGCGCATGATGATTCGGGCGAACAATACCAGCGGGCTTTAGTTTAAGCCGGATCCCAGTATTGTACTGATGGATTGTTTTCATCTTTTTGTATCCGCATTTTTTGGAATACGGATACGGGTACGTATGTACGGACGAGGGGCATTTTTGTAAATTGGTCAAAGATGCTTCTAGAAGGTGACATGTTATATTGTTATTATTCATTTTGGTTTAAATGAAAATTCATTATGACATAAGAGGATGAGGTGGAAATTGCATGAAAATGGGCTTAGCTTCTTATGACACATGGTGAGTTTTTGGCCCATGAGTCATTTTTTGTTACTTGAACCATATAATTGATAATTGATATTGATTTATCAAGTGAATGATCAATATGGTTCAGGTTGCAAAAAGGGGAGAGAGCTATCTTCATCATTATTCTCTTTCCTCACTAGCATTTCCAAAAAGGCCATCTTCTTCCTCAAAGCTCTAGTGAACTCATGTGTTGAGTGATCTAGGGCAAGCACAGATATTACAATCCATCCACACATCTCTACATCCTCTACGATATCATGGGTAGCGACCTTGATGCCCTAGTTGCCTCCGTTGAGGTAGGAGTTCGATGCACATTTCCTCGGGTGGATCATCTTGGAGTTGAGGAGACCGATGAGGGAGCGGAGATCCGAATTGATCCATGGAATCAATAAAAAGAAGAAGGACAACGAGGAATGAAGACCCGAAGGACCGGAATCGTGAGGTATAAACTTCTGTACATTTAGTTTACCTCACTTTTAGTTTGCTAGTTAGGGTTTAGCACCAATCCTAGAGTCCAAGTCCGTGCCGCGATCTTTTGAAAAAAAAATTCACCTATTCCGCCTCCCCGTGATCCCGCGGGGTGCGCTACATGGACTTACAGTGGTATCAGAGCCTACTAAACCCGAACTAGTTCGTTAGTAAGCTTTAGAACTTCGATCGTCGGAAAAACTGGAAAACAAAACACCGAAAACCCTACATTCTGTCGAATTTTAAAAGTGCTGTAAATATTATTTCAGGTGTACTAAAAATACGTGCAGGGTTTTTTAAGATGGCTGAAGAAAAATGATCCCCTGGATCGCCAAGACGACCGCGGAACCGCGGCGGATCGGACCGATCCACCGCGGAGTCGTGGCCGAGTCAAGGCCGAGTCGAGGCCATTCTTCTTCTGTTATTTCTTTCTTAAGGTGTTTAGTTCTCTGGAATATTTGGTTTCTACCCAGTATGTTTCTGAATGCTGGTTTGCATTTAGGGTGGTTACGAAAAATGTTTTTCGATCGAAATTCTAATTGTACTTGGCTAATCGGTTCTTCTGTAATGTTTATATGTGTTTTAAACTTCATCTAATTGCTATATGTCTGTTAGTTTGAAGTTGCACATATTTGTTGGTTTGTGTATATGAACTTATTGGATCATCAATGATGAATAGACGGGAATGTGAGATGAGCGTTTTTTAATTTTTCATTCATGTAAATTGTAAAATTGATGTAATATTATTTTGCGAAGCACATCTGGGTTGAGGTTGTAGCCCCGTCGTATTATTTTCTTTTTACTGTTTTCTGCTCCTAGGATAGACCCAAGGTGGGGTGCACAGACTACCGAGTACTTTGAAGTGCCGAGTGGCCTACTCACTTTGTTGAGGGAGGCTGCTCCACTTCAGTTATTTGGCGGGTAGTTTGCCACATCCGTAGGGGTCTAGGGTAGGGTTTTGGCTATTCCTCATGACCGTGTAATCCGTTTGTCGTTGCAGGCTCGAACGAAACGCGGATTCCTAGCACATCCAATGTGTTCATCTGTGATCTGGAATGGTTATCATTGCATCTGACGAATATTTATATTTATATATGATATATAGTAGGCGTTGCTTATGTTTTGCATCCGCGCTAGTCCAGCCCCCGCTCTGTCGTTAGTTAAGTAACCTAACGGGTGATGACGGAGCCCAGTGGCGAATGCGAATGGTGTAGGGTTACTAGGCACACGCACAAGGGTCTATGAGGTATCAACCATGCCCGATTTAAAATTTAGTCGTGCCGAACAACCTAAAGCCGGATCTTTAAACTAGAGATTAGGCGAAAACAAGCATGTTAAACACTTTAACACTAAGTGAGAGGGATTACAACCTTTCTAGATCCGATCCTTTACTTATAAAGCTCCGTGTTGAGGTCCCTTCACTGCGATCATCGTGTTCCGGACTCTCGAGAGGCTCCACGAAGAGAAAAATGCAAGCTTGCTTCCGATCTTCGATAACAAAGATGATCTACCTTGAAGTTTCATTAACACAAGCTCTCACTCACTAAATGAAGTGAACACCCTCATCTAAATGGCAAGGATAGATGAGGATGATGAAGTAGGATTTATGCTCTCATTTGTTTTCTATTTCTCACTCATTTTCATCACCTTTGAAAAAGCTAGAAAGCTTTTTCATGAAGAACTCAAGCAAGAAGAAGATGAATCATTGAATTACAATCCTTCTGTGATGAATAATGAAAAGATTGTCATGATGAATAATGCAACAATGATTGACTAAACCTTTGTAGAGATTTAACTAGGGCTAGGGTTTGGGTTGGGTTAAGAATGAGTCATAACAAAATATCTTAACTCAAAACAAAAAGAAACCTTCTAGAAGGTTCATGAAAGAACTAACCCAAATCAAACCCTAATCTTGTTTAATCTCCACTAAACATGTTGCATTAGTAATCATATCATGTTACAATATTATATATCACATATATAATATTTATTGCAACAAAATAAAATAATACAATTAACATATATCGTATATATATATCAATGTATTACCCGAATGAGAAAAAGAATCTTTTAGTGAGCTAATATTAGTTAATGTAATTTAATATATCGTATATATTATTATACATTAAATTATGGAATCAACACTTGATCCGACAATCCGGCTATATCGCATATAACCGACTAATATCTCATTTACCGATTCATCGAATCAACACTTGATCCGATGACTCGGCTGATATCAAATATCGCGAGAATAGAATACGGTATCTCATATCGCATTATCCTCGGTCCCGCACATATCACATATGTGCTCCTACTCCGTTTTGCCTGAGTCAAGAAACCTCTGTGTAGGACTCCAAAGAATCGTCAATACGCCTGCAGTAGGTGATGATCATATCAAACACCCACAAGCTACAAGCGGTCAGCTAAATATAACAGCCACCCAGGTATTGAGCGCTCAGAAGATCAACAAGAAAGCCTGTACATTCTCCTGTGAATCCAATCAGTAACACTCCCGTACAGTCCAGTCTCGTCGTCTGATATGTCGCATATCTCGCCTAGGGGTGGTAAACGTCAGACCCCAGTAGCTTGATAAGTCGTGTCGATATAAGGTCTATAACAGTTTGAGAAACTACTGATAACACTTACCAGTAAATCTCAGCAACCCTGGCCAGGGATTTCCAGTTATAGCCAATCGAATACAGCACAACATCAACTCCCTATACCGGGAGAGACGAATCCCCTCCTATCGCTCATTACCTCCATGTGATTCGGGACTGTACCCAAAAGCCACCTTTTTGCACGCCCTCTTGGACGTGGTATGATGGAAATCAAAGCACAGTGGGAATCACACAAGACTTTATGACGATCTCGGGTCAACAGACTACTCTGTACCAGTGTCACCGAAGAACTGCCATCTAACGTGAGGTATAATACCATCTGGGAGTTCTCGGCGAGTCCGTCCAGTATACCCAGTCTCCACTGAGCACCCGTACACCATCCTTGATGTCAAACACCGATGGATATAGGATCATCCATCGTCCATCATATGGGTCAAGATGCGTATACGCTAGTCTACTCTGTTGTATCGATGCCCTGTCTCGATACACCCTCGACGAGGAACAGTTATAGAATGTACTCGTCGACTACCGTGGCCCCACTAGTATGATCTCATCATAGTCCCAGTAGTCAAGTACATATTCTAAGGGCTTTATCAACATGTAATATAAAGACAATCAAAGTACATGTTAAGATAAAGTACAACCAGATAGCATACTATCATGTCGAGCAAGAAAGTCCTCTCTATATATGTCCTAGCATCCACTACAATATACATCGTATGTATAGTAATGGCCTCTAGGGCATACATATAACTAACAGATGGCATAAGCGTATGTCATATTTTCATTGTTTTCTGCAATGGTAGGATTAAATTGATGGGACGCATTATATTAATGCAAAGAAAACAAACCAAAGCTGAATCGTTGGAACAATTTCAAAACCACTCGGTTTTTTCTAAAAACAGCAAAACTTTTAAAATCGCGGATCTTAAACCACTCCTTTTAAAAGCTATCAAGGTTCCTTCGATTATATCAAGTTCACTACGTTCACGGTTTCGCAAAAACCATTTATAGCCCTCCGTCATTTCATATGTATATTCAATAGTATTCAAGCTATATTTGTTGACCTTCATCAAGGCATAGTGATTGGTAGATGTTAGGTGTTCATATGTTGCATAGATAGATGTGTTGGTTTGGGACAGTCGTATTACCTTTTTGACCTTCGTCAAGGGTATATACGGGTGGGTTCAAATTAACCTGAACGATGATGGGTAGAACTTGACATGTGACTTATGATTTGTTGACCTTCGTCAAAGTCATAAGAGCATAGGGCAAAAATCCACATCGGGAGTTTCTAAGGAAATTGAAACTTGCTAGTGCTGCATACCATTTGAAGTTTGATAATGTTGGTAGGATTCCTTCAGCATTATCACACAATGATATTTGGATCCCGATCCTACTGTGAGTATCCGCTACTCCTCGGGCGATTATTTCACTTAAAGATCAATGCTATAAACCAAGTAGGTGTCTAGAACAGTGTTAGCGGGGCTACGCCTCCAGGGAAAAGAGGTTATTTAATTAAGGAACTTCGTGAAAGCGTCGTAAAACCTCCCTCGAAGTACCGACACTAGCCTGGTTGAACAGTTAAGCAAGTATTGTACGGTGAGATTAATCCTGACTAATTCTTCTTTTATGGTTTGAGGAAGGATTCGAGAAACAGTGGGAGCCATCCTGTTTAGATAAACTAAAAACCAATCTAAACTTGCAAGAGCATCATGCTAAGTGTTTTCTCCTCTCTCTCTTAATTGCAGCGACCAAGTGACCAGACATAGGTTACATCTAGATAATAAAATGACTGAATCTGATTGTAATGACTGGCAAAGGTCTGTCCAGATGTCCATTACCCATGACAAACTGGGACACCACTTCACTAATCCAACCCCTGCCGTCTCAGGACCAGTTTCTATCGTCACGGATACTGATATCCATAAAACATCGGAAAAAGACTGTGCGAATGCCAAGTGCCTCGTGTTTGCCTCAGTTGATGGTACATACCAGAGGCAGCACAGAAGATGGACTTAGTTTCTGTCTTCCTCCATAACAAAGATTTATATGGAGAGCAATCTCGTATCGCAAGATATGAGACCTCGAACCAATTGCTTCAAGTGAGGTTGGCTGTCGGATTATCTGTAGGGGACAACGTCCTTACAGAGACTAGATATTTTGACAAGCTCACAGACCTGAAGACCACGTTGAAGAACGGGTCAAATACTGACTTGATTTTACAGTCTCTGCCCTCTACTTACACCCTGAAGGAAACCAGGAAAGGGAAGGGCAAAAGTTTTGGGACTAGATGTGGTGAAGGAGGAATGTTCTTATTGTTACGGGAAAGGACATTGGCAGAGGGATTGCAGCGATTGCAAAGAAAGTAGCCAGGATTCGAAGCATGTTGTGGCTTCGGCTTCAGGTGTGTTTGTAATAGAAAACTGTATGTCAATTAACTCTACTTCCTGGGTACTAGATAACGGATCAGAATCTCACATCTGTAATTCATTATAGGCTTTGAGAAACCGTAGAGTTATCAGGTTAGGTGATATGACTCTCAGGGTTGCTAACGGAATGAGCGTGGACGCTGAATCCGTAGGGGAATATCACCTTGGATTGATAAGTGGGCAGATATTGATTCTACGTAACTGTCTATATGTACCTAGTCTAGCCTATAATATCATATCTGTATCCTTACTTTCTAAGGAAGGATATGATTTTACTTTTATAAGCGATGTGGTACACATCCACCTAAATCAGGTTCTGATTGGGTCAGGTACACTAGAAAACGGAATATACGTATTAAATCAAGCTCAGGTTTTCAGTGTCCAGAACACACTTAAAAGAAAGTCTCCGGAAACAAATCAGGCTTTCTTATGGCATTGTAGACTGGGTCACATCAACGAGACACGGTTAACGAAGTTACATAAAGAGGGATATTTGAATCCGTTCGAATATCAGTCTTATGCTACTTATGAATCTTGTCTTATGGGAAAGATGACAAAGACTCCGTTCACTGGACACGGAGTAAGAGCGAGCGAGCTCTTGAGACTCATACACAGTGACGTGTGTGGTCCAATGTCTACACATGCGCGAAGTGGTTATTCATACTTCATTACTTTTACGAATGATTTCTCTAGGTATGGACATGTCTTCCTGATGAAGCATAAATCCGAGACCTTTGAGAAATTCTACGAATACAAGAATGAAGTGGAAAAACAAACAGGCAAAAGTATCAAGACACTGAGATCTGATCGAGGTGGTGAATACTTGAGTGCCGAGTTTCTGGGCTACTTAAAAGATAATGGAATTCTCTCTCAGCTTACTCCTCCATACACACCACAACACAACGGTGTATCGGAAAGGCGGAATCGAACCCTATTAGATATGGTTCGTTCCATGATGAGTAAGGCTGAGTTACCGCGATCTTTCTGGGGTTATGCACTAGAAACAGCTGCATATCTTTTGAACAAGGTTCCAACCAAGACTGTGCCTACCACACCATATCAGATGTGGAGTGGGAAGAAGCCATGTCTTAAGTATCTTAAGACATGGGGATGTCCAGCTCTTGTAAAAAGGCAGCATGCGGACAAGCTCGAGGCACGCTCAGTACTGTGTAAGTTTGTGGGATACCCCAAGAACTCCAGGGGGTATCTTTTTTATTCCGCAGAAGAACAAAAGGATTTTGTTTCTCAGCATCCCCACTTTTTGGCAACTGAATTTTTAGAAAGTCAGATAAGTGGGAGTGCAATAGAACTGGAAGAAATTCCAGAACCACAAACTATTACTGAAAGATTGGTAGAACCAGAAGTTTCAGGAGAACCGGACATCCTAGCGCCACTCCGCAGGAGTAGTAGGCAGTCTCATCTGCCCGAGAGATACTACGGTTTTCTCATAGAAGGGGGTCGAGAGGATTGCATCATTGAAAATGATGATCCTACTACCTTCCAGCAAGCCATTCAGAGCGGTGACTCAGTAAAATAGCAGGATGCAATGCGGACCAAGATGGAGTCCATGTACACCAACAAAGTTTGGACTTTGGATATTGCTCCAAAAGGGGTAAAACCCGTAGGCTGCAAATGGATCTTCAAAAAGAAGATTGGTGTAGATGGGCAGGTTGAAACATATAAAGCTAGACTTGTTGCAAAGGGTTTTCATCAAAGACCTGCTTTGGACTATGACGAAACCTTTTCTCCAGTGGCTATGCTCAAATCCATTCGGATTCTTGTTGCCATTGCTGCCTTCCATGATTATGAGATCTGGCAGATGGACGTAAAGATGGCTTTTCTAAATAGAAATTTGGAAAAATGCGTCTATATGGATCAGCCGGAGGATTTCATTCAGAGTGGGAGCAGCGGTAAAGTGTGCAAGATGTTTAAGTTTATTTATGGACTAAAGCAAGCATCGCGGAGTTGGAACATCTGCTTTGATGATACTGTCAAAGAATTTGACTTTATCAAAAATCCAGATGAACCATGCATATATAGTAAGATTGTAGGGAGAACTGTTGTATTCCTCGTCTTGTACGTGGATGACATTCTCTTGATAGGAAATGACATTCCTACCCTACAGCCAGTCAAAAGATTCTTGTCACAGAGGTTCTCCATGAAGGACCTGGGCGATGCCAACTATATTCTAGGGATCCAGATCTATCGTGATAGATCTAAAAGGATGTTGGGACTTTCACAGTCTAGGTACATCGACACCATACTGAAACGATTCAGTATGGAAGATTCAAAGCGCGGTAACCTGTCGGCTTGTCACGAAATCACCCTCTCCAAAGAGATGTCTCCAAAGACTGATTTGTAAAGGGCTCGCATGTCATCTATACCCTACGCATCTGCGGTAGGCTCTATAATGTATGCGATGTTGTGTACCAGACCTGATGTAGCATACGCATTAAGCGTTGTAAGCCGGTATCAGTTGGACCCAGGAGAGAAACACTGGATAGCAGTAAAGAACACTCTCAAGTACCTGAGAAGGACTAAGGAGATGTTCTTGGTGTATGGCGGAAAAGACCTCCAGATCGAGGCCTTTGCTGACTCCAGCTTCCAGAGTGACAAGGATGACTCCAAGTCCATGTCGAGTTATGTCTTTACCCTCAATGGAGGGGCAGTTTGCTGGAAGAGCTCCAAACAGGAAACCGTTGCCGACTCGACGATGGAAGCGGAGTACATAGCTGCTTGCGATGCCGCAAAGGAAGCTGTCTGGATAAAGAAGTTCCTCACGAAGCTTCAGTTGGTTCCTACCATTGTTGATCCAATACCGCTGTATTGCGACAACAACGGCGCTATAGCCTTAGCGAAGGAACCCAGGTCCCATCAGAAGTCCAGGCACATCTTGAGGCAGTACCACCTGATCAGGGAGATCGTAGATCGCCGAGAGATTGAGGTGAGGAGAGTAGATTTGGAGAATAACACTGCAGATCCATTCACGAAGGCCATACCCCAGACTCAGTTCGAGCGGCTGATCGAGATGATAGGTCTTCGATACGCCAGTACATGGCCCTAGTGCAAGTGGGGGATTGTTAATGTATATGCCCTAGAGGCCATTACTGTATCATACTAGTTTGTATATTACTTAATAGAAGCTTGGGATATTCACAATTGTATAAACAGTCTTGCTCAAAATAGTAGTATGCTACTTGGTTTGTTTCTACTTCAATATGTGCATGTGTTTCTTTTAGCATATCGCTTATACATATTAATAGAGTCCTTAGGATCTTTGCTTGATTACCAGTGTTGTGATGGCAGTCACACTAGTGAGAGCTGAGTAATCTACAAGCACATCCTTACGCAGGTCCCTAGTCGTAGGATTATCGATACGGGGCGTCGATACTCCGGAGTAAACTAGTGTATACGCTTCTCATCCCAGCAGGGGAGATGGTCTGTCCCACAGCCATTAGTATGTCGTACTGGAGATAGTATGCAGATGCTCATTAGGTTATGAGTACACCGGACAGGACTTGTCGGGAACTGTAGGTTGGTACTATGCCTATCGTCAGATAACAGTTCCCAGGTGACATGAGTACAGCTTAGTCCGTCGATTTGACACTGCCACTTCGCCTCGAGTGTGTTCCCACTGAACTTAGATTACTACCCTACCACGGCTCAAAGGAGTCGTGCAAACAGGTAGTAGTTGGATGCAGTCCCGAAACACTTGGAGGCAGTGGCGGTTAGATAGGATTCGTCTCTCCCGGTATTGGGGGTTGATATCGTACTGTGTTTAGAGAGCCGTTACACAAAGTCCCTGGCCAGGGCAAGCGAGATTTACTGGTAGGTACTCCAGTAGTTTCTTAGGGTGTAATGGGCTTCACTCCGACACGACTTATACTGCTATTAGGGGTTTGACATTTACCGCCCCTAGGCCCGATATGCAATACTCTTAGACGAACAGATCGGACTGTACGGAGATTGTCACAGATAGGCTCAGTTGGAGTTCGGATGAGTTATTCTCATCGGCCTTCTCATCGACATATACCTGGGGGTCGTTACGTACAGCTAGTGCCGCTTGCGACCTGTGGTTAAACCCACTGCCAGCGTAGTGTCGAGTCTTTAGAGTCCCACACAGAGGGTTTCCTTGCATTGGACAAAAGATGTAGAAGTCGTATGGTTTTACGACAGGGTTCGATCACGTGCGTGCACTCGTGCGTGCATGATGATTCGGGCGAACAATACCAGCGGGCTTTGGTTTAAGCCGGATCCTAGTATTGTACTGATGGATTGTTTTCGTCTTTTTGTATCCGTATTTTTCGGAATACGGATGCGGGTACGTATGTACGGATGATGGGCATTTTTGTAAATTGGTCAAAGATGCTTCTAGAAGGTGACATGTCATATTGTTATTATTCATTTTGGTTTAAATGAAAATACATTATGACATAAGAGGATGAGGTAGAAATTGCATGAAAATGGACTTAGCTTCTTATGACACATGGTGAGTTTTTGGCCCATGAGTCATTTTTTGTTACTTGAACCATATAATTGATAATTGATATTGATTTATCAAGTGAATGATCAATTTGGTTCAGGTTGCAAAAAGGGGATAGTGCTATCTTCATTATTATTCTCTTTCCTCACTAGCATTTCCAAAAAGGCCATCTTCTTCCTCAAAGCTCTAGTGAACTCATGTGTTGAGTGATCTAGGGCAAGCACAGATATTACAATCTATCCACACATCTCTACATCCTCTACGACATCATGGGTAGCGACCTTGATGCCCTAGTTGCCTCTGTTGAGGTAGGAGTTCGATTCACATCTCCTCGGGTGGATCATCTTGGAGTTGAAGAGACCGATGAGGGAGCGGCGATCCAAATCGATCCATGGAGTCAACAACAACAAGAAGGACAGTGAGGAATGAAGTCCCGAAGGACCGGAATCGTGAGGTATAAACTTCTGTACATTTAGTTTACCTCACTTTTAGTTTGCTAGTTAGGGTTTAGCACCAATCCTGGAGTCCAAGTCCGTGCCGCGATCTTTTGAAAAAAATTTCACCTATTCCACCTCCCCGCGATCCCGCGGGGTGTGCGACATAGACTTACAGTGGTATCAGAGCCTACTAAACCCGAACTAGTTCGTTAACAAGCTTTAGAACTTCGATCGTCGGAAAAACTGGAAAACAAAACACCGAAAACCCTACATTCTGTCGAATTTTAAAAGTGCTATAAAAATTATTTCAGGTATACTAAAAATACGTACAGGGTTTTTTAAGATGGCTGAAGAAAAATGGTCCCCTGGATCGCCAAGACGACCGTGGAACCGCGGCGGATCGGACCGATCCACCGCGGAGTCGCGGCCGAGTCGAGGCCGATTCAGGCCATTCTTCTTCTGTTATTTCTTTCTTAAGGTGTTTAGTTCTCTGGAATATTTGGTTTCTACCCAGTATGTTTATGAATGCTGGTTTGCATTTGGGGTGGTTACGAAAAATGTTTTTCGATCGAAATTCTAATTGTACTTGGCTAACCGGTTCTTCTGTAATGTTTATATGTGTTTTAAACTTCATCTAATTGCTATATATCTGTTAGTTTGAAGTTGCTCATATTTGTTGGTTTGTGTATATGAACTTATTGGATCGTCAATGATGAATAGCCGGGAATGTGAGATGAGCGTTTTTTATCTTTCATTCATGTAAATTGTCAAATTGATGTAATATTATTTTGCGGGGCACATCCGGGTTGAGATTGTAGCCACCGTTGTATTATTTTCTTTTTACTGTTTTCTGCTCCTAGGATAGACCTGAGGTAGGGTGCACAGACTACCGGGTACTTTGAAGTGTCGAGTGGCCTACTCACTTTATTGAGGGAGGCTGCTCCACTTCAAGTATTTGGCAGGTAGTTTGCCACACCCGTAGGGGTCTAGGGTGGGGTTTTGGCTATTCATCATGACCGTGTAATCCGTTTGTCGTTGCAGCCTCGAACGAAACGCGGATTCCTAGCATATCCAATGTGTTCATCTGTGATCTGGAATGGCGATCATTGCATCTGACGAATGTTTATATCTATATATGATATCTAGTAGACGTTGCTTATGTTTTGCATCCGCGCTAGTCCAGCCTCCGCTCTGTCGTTAGTTAAGTAACCTAACGGGTGATGACGGGGCCCAGTGGCGAATGCGGATGGCATAAGCGTACGTCATATTTTCGTTGTTTTCTGCAATGGTAGGATTAAATTGATGGGACGCATTATATTAATGCAAAGACAACAAACCAAAGCTGAATCGTTGGAACAATTTCAACAAAATTAAATCAAATCTACCTTGGATAAAGATCCAACGGTGTGCATACACTTTAAGTTGATCCAACGGTGCGTAGCATTCTAAAATTGATATGAATCAATTTAAAATCAATTAAAATAAAAACAAACAAAATAATTAGGTACAAACACTTATTTTTTATCTTCTATAAATAGGAGTCTCCTTCACAAAAAATACAAACACAGACTTTTATATCAAGCTGCTATTAAAAAGTTGCACACCTCCTCCAACCAAGAAGAAAATTCATATTCTTCAATCTCCTTTCATTAAAGAGGTAAAAAGAAAAATAAAAAATGAAAAGATCTCTCTGTTAATAATAAAGTTTTTGCTTTACATGAAAAAGCGTTTGCTTTTTGTTGAATCTATTGATTCATTGTATAAGGTCAAAAGATCTTATGGCTGGTCTCTCTTCATGATAAAAGTTTCAAATTTTTATGAGAAATCGATCCCAAAATTCAAGACTTGAAAAATATAACCCATTACAAAATAAAAATAAGTGTTTCGACATGTAAAAATTATAAACTTTTGCTTCTTTTGATTTTTTATCCTTCATGAAAACCATAATTTTCATAAGAATTTGGATGCACACCATAAATGTACCCAAAAATCAATGAACAGAGTTTTTGTCTCATTTGAAAGCCAAGGCTTTCTGTTGAACCGTGTGCACCATACCTTAGGGCGCACTTAGTAAAAATTGTCTCTGTAGACATGCGCATCACGTGCCAAACACATGTGCGCAAGTGAAGAAAACTGTCCAGAAGAAACATGTGCATCACGTGCCAAACACGTGTGCGCAAATGGAGAATATTGATTAGAAGAACATCGCATATATGCGTTTGTAAGTGTGGAATACCAATAATGATGACATGTGCACCATGTGTTATATACGTGTGCGCAAGTGCAGAAAATTGGCTATGAAGACATATGATGGATGATGTGCGCACCACGTGTCATATAGGTGTGCGAAGGTTAGGGAAAATTGTATATGAAGACGTGCGATGGATGACATGCACATCACGTGTTATATGTGTGTGTGCAAGTGAAGAATATTTTTTATAAATATATGTAAAAGAAGTGCATGCGCACCCTGTGCTATGCTGTCATGCCCCGCTTCCCAATGTACGGGAAAAAGGATGTGGCAGGGACGCGACGTATTTACTCAGAAGTAAACACGTTAAGTATAAATAAGCAATATAAAAGAAAAACACAAGAATGACAAGAGATGTAATAAAACAGCAACTTTTTATTTATATTCATTCTTTACATACAACTAAAAAGTAAATACATTGCTGGAAAGCGATACCTAAACAATTGCATATGAACTGAAAAGAAAAGTAAGTACAAGTAAGAACTAGAACTCTGGCTCCTCTGCAAACTGCTCCAAATCTTCCTGACTGGGTTCGATCTCCTGAGAGTCGGGTCCTCCTGACAATATTCCGAAGAAAGAATAGATAGGAATGTCGTCAGTGAACAATCACTCGGTAAATCCCAAAAGAGATATAGATCAAGTAAAAGGAATAGATCTGACAATTTATCTATTTTCGTTATACTAACGTAGTTGTTTGTAGCTTGGTACAGAATATATCAGTGTATACGAGAGGAGTCCAACTTTCCCCATGGACTAAGATAACCCGTAGTATAAGGCTTCGTCAATACCCACGGAACAACGGCAATGGATGTTTATCTACATCTTTTAGTAACCATCTCGTGTCACTTTTAACACATTCCGTACCAGTCTACCCCTTTAAAACCCCCATAATGTATATTGTATTGATTGTAATGAGTTGTAGTATAAGACTTGCTGAAACCATGATATAAGTTGTTCATGTAAACGGTTTGGATCTAAACGGATAGTAATATAGTCAAGTTCAAGATATATCCATAGATCGGTCAGGTCAAGTCATGTTGCATGTTCGTATTGTTCGGTATTCATGTTCAAGTGTTTATGCTTGATATATTGGATTCATGTTGAATTAGATATATGGTTGGATTCATATTTGGATTTTATTCAAACTAGACTGAGACATAGATTGAGTTAGACACTTAAACAGATTTGGGTCCTGAATTAAGTGTAGGAGTTATCGGTAACTACTGCACATGGACGGCAGAATTTGTGACTTTTTCCAAGTCAATTACCATTGATAACCCCGTTTTAGTTTTCTATCTTAAATAGGTAAGCACCCACTTTCTCCGGCTCTCTGAGACTCAAGAGAATTGGCCCCTCTTAAACATATATTTACTAGGGTCCTTAATGTAAATTATATAACTTGAGGGGGTTTTATGGAAAATATTTTTAGTATACTTTCAAATTAAACCTCAAGTATTTATTTATAGTATTTAGGATTTTCATGGATGTAATTTTTAAAAGTGAGGTATTCTAGTGAATAAATACATAGTTTGAATAATACATGGTATTTTAGTGTAAAGTTCACTTGTATGGATTCTTGATGGTATTTTATGAAACTTGTAATTCTTTTCTTTTGTTTAGAAAAATATGGAATTTATTATATATTTAAAATAATTGGTTTGATAATATTTATATATAATTATTAAAAATAAAATTTATTTATTAAATAGAAAATCACGTTTTTCTTAAAAATTGCATTAAAAATTCCATCGAGATCGTATGCTCCATGAAGAGGTCTGCATCTCACCCTACTAGTCTGATGGATATGCGATAACCCACACCAACCAGATCCGATTCCCCAAAATGGGTTGTAGAGGCATAATTGCAAGGAATTTAAATAACACAATTAAAAGAATACGGTTTTTTTGTTAGTTATATATATGCCGTAGAGGCCATTACTGTACATACGATGTATATTGTAATTAATGCTTGGACATATATAGGGAGGACTTTCTTGCTCGACATGATAGTATGCTATTCGGTTGTACTTTATCTTAACATGTACTCTGATTGTCTCTATATTACATGTTGATAAAGCCCTTAGGATATGTACTCGACTACTGGGACTATGATGAGATCATACTAGTGGGGCCACGGTAGTCGACGAGTATATCCTATAACTGTTCCTAGTCGAGGGTGTATCGAGACAGGGCATCGATACACCAGAGTAGACTAGCGTATACGCATCTTGAGCCATATGATGGGCGATGGATGATCCCATATCCATCAGTGTTTAACATCAAGGATGGTGTACGGGTGCTCAGTGGAGACTGGGTACACTGGACGGACTCGCCGAGAACTCTCAGATGGTATTATACCTCACGTCAGATGGCAGTTCTCCGGTGACACTGGTACAGAGTAGTCTGTTGACCTGAGATCGTCATAGAGTCTTGTGTGATTCCCACTGTGCTTTGATTTCCATCATACCACGTCCAAGAGGGCGTGCAAAAAGGTGGATTTTGGGTACAGTCCCGAATCACATGGAGGCAATGAGCGATAGGAGGGGATTCGTCTCTCCCGGTATAGGGAGTTGATGTTGTGCTGTGTTCGATTGGCTATAACCGGAAATCCCTGGCCAGGGTTGCTGAGATTTACTGGTAAGTGTTATCAGTAATTTCTCGAACTGTTATAAAGCTCATATCGACACGACTTATCGAGCTACTGGGGTCTGACGTTTACCACCCCTAGGCGAGATATGCGACATATCAGACGACGAGACCGGACTGTATGGGAGTGTTACTAATTGGATTCACGGGAGAGTGTACAGGCTTTCTTGTTGATCTTCTGAGCGCTCAATACCTGGGTAGCTGTTACGTTTAGCTGACCGCTTGCAGCTTGTGGGTGTTTGATATGATCATCACCTACTGCCGGCGTATTGACGATTCTTTAGAGTCCTACACAGAGATTTCTTGACTCGGGAAAAACGGAGTAGGGGCACATATGTGATATGTGCAGGACCGAGGATAATGCGATATGTGATACCGTATTCTATTCTCGCGATATTTGATATCAGCCGGGTCATCAGATCAAGTGTTGATTCGATGAATCGGTGAATGAGATATTAGTCGATTATATGCGATATAGCCGGATTGTCGGATCAAGTGTTGATTTGATAATTTAATGTATAATAATATATATGATATATTAAATTACATTAACTAATATTAGCTCACTAAAAGATTCTTTTTCTCACTCGGGTAATACATTGATATATATGCGATATATGTTAATTGTATTATTTTCTTTTGTTACAATCAATATTATATATGTGATATATAATATCGTAACATGATATAATAACTAATGCAACATGTTTAGTAGAGATTAAACAAGATTAGAGTTTGATTTGGGTTAATACTTTCTAGATGTTTCTAGAAGGTTTTCTTTTGTTTTTGCAAAGATATTTTCAAGTGACTCATTCTTAACCTAACCCAAACTCTAGCCTTGGTTAATTCTCTACAAAGGTTTAGTCAACCATGGTAGCATTATTGATCATCTTTATCCTTTCATTATTCATCACAAAAGGTTTGATATTTATTTTTATTCATTCTTCTTCTTCCTCCTTCTTTGCAAAGTTTTCTTGCTTTTTATTTGTGATGAAAAATGAGTGAGAATAAGAAAACAAATGAGAGCAAAAATCCTACTTCATCATTCTCATCTATCCTTGCCCTTTAGATGAGAGTGTTCACTTCATTTAGTGAGTGTTAGCTTGTGTTAATGAAACTTCAAGGTAGATCATCTTTGTTATCGAAGATCGGAAGCAAGACTGCATCTTTCTCTTCGTGAAGCCTTTCGAGAGTCCGGAACACGATGATCGCAGCGAAGGGACCTCAACAAGGAGCTTAAGAAGTGAAGGACCGGATCTACAAAGGTTGTAATCCCTCTCTCTTAGTGTTAAAGAGTTTAACATGATTGTTTTCGCCTAAACCCTAGTTTAAAGATCCGGCTTTGGGTTGTTCGGCACGGCTAAATTTTAATCGGGCATGGTTGATACCTCGTAGAACCTTATGAGCGTGCCTAGCAACCCTACAGTGGTATCAGAGCCAAGCAATAGCTTTAGGCAAAGTCTAGACAAAGTTTAAAGTCCGATTGAACCCGGAAACCCCGATGTTTATCCTTCTCTATACATTTTTCAAAACTGTGATTTTTTATGAATTAAAAATGCTCATAAAAACAAGCATGAAAAACTAAGAATTACTGTGAAGTACGGTTCACTGAGTCAACTATTTGACCGCGGAACCGCGGCCAAACCAAGAGTTTGGCGGCGGTTCCGCGGCCAAAATTATGACTTAGTCCCTGGAATTTCATGAATTTATTCTTAGGTCCTTTCTTGGCAATTTTTTCTGGGAAGTTTTTAATTACATTCAAGTGTTGAGTTTTCTAGGGTTGTATTGGGGACTCGTTGATTCGATCGGATAATTTAACTTTGTTTAGTTTGTCCGGGTTATTTTTAGAAACTGTTAAAAAGTTCGAACGGATATTAATAACTCAATTTTTCCCCTGTCGGAAATTTTTTCAAAAGTTGGATTTTTTTCTCGAGTTTAAGAACGTTCTAAATCGTGCAAGTAACGCGGTGGACCCTCTAGAAGACAACAAACCTTAACTCGATTATGTGACCGTCTTGAACTGCCTCTAAACCTTAGAGTTTGCGGCAGTACGGCGTGCCACATGTGAGGCGTTGGCTTGACCCTTCTACGGCTGGACCATTGGTACTGTGGCATGTGATGGATGTTTTTAAACTTATTTCAAGTGTTGAGATATATTGGGGAAAACTTGGGTGTTTGATTATTCGATCGGAAAGTTTAACATTGTCTATTTATCTGGAATGTGATACAATATTTGAAATCCACAGGTAGTTATGAGATAACTAATTTGAATGTTATAAATCTAGCAGTTCAGTCTCAGATGATCGGTTGCCACGAAATTTTGATCTGATCAAAAGTCCGTCGCAATCACGTAGCGTACGCAGATACTCGCCGGGTAAACTTAACAGACAGCCACACCCCATAGCCCCGACCAAGTGACTGTAGGAGAACCCCGTCGCCAAAAGCATCCGTTCGGGTGCTCGCGGTAGCGGTGTTTCGCCTTAGTGCACTTCGTCGACGGCATCCGGGGGTGCGGCCGTCTACTAAAGTTTGCGACGAGCATTCGATCAGGATGTCGGGAATCTTGTTGAATTGCCCGACTTGATATTGAAAAGAGTTTTTGATACTGAGACTAAAATGCGGGGTTTATAATTGTTAGGCATGCGATGTCTAAGGAATTCATTTGGTTAAGCATGCGATGTCTAAAGAGGTTGTGGATTCCAACTGTTGTAGTTTTACACTTTCTTTTCTGTGACCGTAAGCGTAGTATATGGTGTATCACCGGCTTCGTTGCTATACATCAACGACAATCGGGATACGCATACTTGCTTACGTTGATGATATGAGATATTATGTGTTGATGTGATATGTTATATTGGATCGTTGCATTTTGAATAGCCGGGGGTTTTATGTGAGATGAGAGTTTTTCTTTTTCATTCATGTAAAATTTATTTGTATGTAATATTCTTTTATTGGGGCACTTCCGGGCTGAGGATGATATCACCGTTGTATATTATTTACTTTTCCGCATTAGGTAGACCCAAGGCGGAGAGCACAAGTAACCGGGTTTTGGGGTCCAGTGGGAGACCATCTCGAGGAGTCGAGACCGGGGCTCCTAACCCTAGAATTGGCAGAGTTGCTTGCCGCTCTCGTAGGGGTCTAGGGATGTGGGTTTGGCTATTCATTGCGGCCGTGAAATCCGTGTTTTATACAGGCTCATATTAAAACACGGACGTCCTGGTATATCCAATATTTCATATATGTTCTTATGCTGCAATGTTCTGTGATGAGATCATATTACTGCCTGAGACGAATGTTTATATTATATATATGAGATATATGTTATACTGCAGATTTCGTTTCAAAAGAGATGCTTGTGAAGCATAATAAAATGGGACTTCATTAATGAAATTAATGAAATAAAAGAAACCTAAAGATGTTGTAGAAACTTGTTTAAAAACTGGTAGCTCTAGTTCTTGCTTTGCATAGCGGTGTTCCTTGTAGAACATCCAGCACCTTATTCGATAAGGAAAGAGCCGAGATCCCTTCACCGGAAGTGACCTCTTTAGTGAAACTAGCAGATGCTACAAACTCGGTTTGTCTTTTGATTGCTTCTATAGTTCTTGCTTTGCATAGTGGTATATATGATATATCCTGCACCTTATTCGATGAGGAAAGGGCCGACGATCCCTTCACCGGGAGTGACCCCTTTAGCAAAACTAGAAAAGCCTTAAAAACACTCCATTTAAAATCACTCGATTCTACAACGATATCAAGTTCATTACGCAAAGCGTTTTCTTAAAAACCTGTCGTAGCCCTCCGTCATTTCAGATAAGTACTAGTTAGTATTCGTGCAACGTTTGTTGAATATGTTAAGGCGTAGTGTGCGGTAGCTGATTAGTGCTTATCTGTATAAGCATATGATGCGATTGGATTAGGGTAGTCGTGCGACTTTGTTGACTATGTTAAGGGTCGTGCTGGTGGGTTTAATTCAATCGGGAAATGACGGGTTGAACTTGACTAGCACTTATGATTTGTTGACTATGTTAAGGTCATATAGCTGCAAGGGGCAAAATATTATCGGGAATTTCAAGTGTTGAAATTTGTAATGAGATTGCATACCTTCTATGAGATAGTTGGATCCCGATACCCACTGCGAGTAAGAGTTACTCCTGGAAGAGTTTTTACACATTACAATTAGCCGATCAAGTAAGTGTCTAGAAAGGTGTTAACGGCGTTACGCCCTTGGGAAAACGAGGTTTATTTTAATTAGGTTCGTGCGAAAGCACGGGGGACCTCCCTCAAAGTACCGACACTGGCCTGGCTGAAAGATTGGCGAACTTGTAGCGTGTAATTAATCCCGGCTAGTCTTTCCTTTTAGGGTTTGAAGGAAGATTTGATTAAAACAGTGGGAGACATCCTGATTAGATATATTAGATAACTAATCTAATCTTGCAAGAGCATACGCTGAGTGTTTTCTTCTCTCTCTCTCTCTCTCCAGGTAGCGACCATATCACGCCTTAATTAAGATAATAATACGGATGTATTGACCGAACCCGCTTGTTATACTGAGCTGGGAAACGTTGGTCCCGCTCCAACTTATAATTGTTATAAGACAGAGCAGGAAATTAGGGAATACCAGATTTCCCGTGCCGCCCAAACGAAGAAAGTGCATGCTGATGCATCTTTTTCGGGTGTGTTCATTACAGAGAACTGTTTCTCAGTATCCTTTACGTCCTGGGTATGAGATACCGGATCAGGATCCCGCATATGTAATCTGTTACATGGGCTACAGAAAGGTAGAGAACTGAGAACGGGTGATAAGTTTCATGAGACAGAAAACGGTGCAAGTGTTGCAGCCAAGTCTGTTGGTCATTATCACCCTGTATTACCAGAATACATTGATTCTGAACGAATGTTATTAGATACCGAACCTGATATACAATATCATATCAGTCTCTTTATTAGTAAAGAAAGGATATAATTTTTTATTGTTGGATAATGTTTTGAACATTTCCTATATCAAGAGTTGATCGGTTCAGGCACGTTATCTAAAAGCATAGACGTTCTAAATCAAACCACAGTTCTTAACGTATAGAACACACATAAAAGGAAGAGTTTAGAAATGAATGAATCCTTCTTGAGGCATTGTAGACTAGGTCATATCAATGCGACCCGACTAGCTGAAGTTACATATAGATGCATATTTAAATTAGTTTGAATTTACATCTTATGAAACTTGCCGGTCATGTTACAGAGATAAGATGACCACAACTCTGTTTATTGGAAACAGAGAAAGAGTTAGTGAACTCTTGGGATTGATACATGATGATGTATGAAGGTCCCCTGTCTACAAATGCCAGGACCGGTTCTATATACTTCATTACATTCTCTGATGATCTCTCAAGATTCAGACATATGTTCCTATTGAAACCCAAGTCGGAAGCTTTTGAGATATTCACAGAATATAAGTTGGAAGTAGAGAACTAAAATACGGGTAAAACTATCATGTCCTTTGATGTGATCAAAGAGGAGAATACTTGAGCACGGAATTCATGGACTATTCTAAAAGAGAATGAGATTCTCTCTCAGCATTACTCCTCCGTATACACCACAGCACGTCGGTGTATCGGGGCGGAGCAATGGCACCCTATGTGTTGGAGATAGTGCCCTCAGAGTCAATTATTGGATCACTGGCACGTGATTGCAATGATTGAGGGAGGACCTATCCCGGTAGGACAGTCTTACTCAAGATGATAGTATGCTATCTGGTTTATCTTTATCATCGTGTACTGCTTTAGGTGACCATACAGGTCACTATTGCACGTTGATAGAGCCCCTAGGATTCTTGCTTGACTACCAGCAGTATGAGGGCGGTCATATAAGTGGGAGCTAGGGTCTATAAGCAAATCCTTAAAAGGTCCCTAGTCGTGGGAGTTTCGAGACAGGGCATCGATTCTCCAGAGTAGACTAGTGTATACAGTCGAGACCCCGACGAGGGGCGGTGGCCGGTCTCACAAGCCACTGGTGTCGGTTGGTTCATCTAAGATGTATACAGGTGCTCATTGGGTTATGAGTACACCGGACAGGACTCGCCGGGAACCTGCTAGTTGGGATTATACCTGATGTCAGATAGAAGTTCCCTGGTGACATGTGTACAGGTTAGTTCATCGACCTGAGATCGTCATTTGTCTCGTGTGAGTTCCCACTATGCTTTGATTACTACCCTACCACGCTCAAAGGAGACGTGCAAACAGGTTTTAGTTGGGTACAGTCCCGAGCCACATGGAGGCAGTGAGCGGATCTTCAGGGGTTCGTCTCTCCAGGTATTGGAGGTGAGGTCGCGCTGTGTCTAGGAGAGCCAGTACATGAAAAGTCCTTGGCCAAGGCAGGAGATTTACTGGTAGGTATTCCAGTAGTATCTCAGGGTGTTCTGGGCAGCACTCCGACACGACTTGTACCACTTTTGGGGGTCTGACTTTTACCAACCCCCTAGGCCCGCCATGCGATGATCATTAACGAACGGACCGGACTGTACGGATATTTTCACTGACAGGCTCAGTAGGGTGTCAGGATGAGTTCGCTCATCGACGTCCCTTTTGGTCAATACCTGGTAGCACGTTACGTATTGGCTAATACCTCTGACGTGCTAGTGGTTAAATCCACAACCAAAGTATTGACAAGTCTTTAGAGTCCCCCACAGACCAGTTTCTCAAGTTTCGGGCGAAACGCTGTAGAGGCCGTATGGAGATATGGCAGGGTTTGATCAGATACGCGCGGTATTGCACGGATCGTGATCGGACGGATTATACTAGCGGGCTTTGGTTTAAGCCGGATCCTAGTTTTGGACAGTGTAGTTTTTGTCTCTTTGCATATGTATTCAGGGGGAATACAAATGCGGGCATGTATATGCAGTCGTGTGGTTTTCCTGTAATTTATTACGGGATCAGTTTTTTGAAGTTGCCAGTTTACATTCCGTTCCGGCCAGTTTTCCTTTGTTCCTTCTCGGCCGGACTTTTCCGATAGAGGGGGTAATTTGCATTTGTGCAAATTACATTTGTGGAGGGATTTCTTGCATTTGAGGGATTATGATATGACTATCATCATTATATTCTTTTTCCATCACTTTGCTTGCATTAATTGAGATTAGAATGGATTAGAAATGATGTGAGGTTTGCTTTGGATGTGGTCACCTCTTTTAGTTTCCTACACTTACCTCCCTTCATGTTATTATTCTTTTTCCTCCACCATTTTGATGCATGAGAGGGGCGGCCACATATTTTGGGGAGATGAGAGAGTGATTCATTTTTTGGTGATAAGGGCAAATTATCATCTCATTCTTGATACACCAAAGTTCATCTCCTTTGTTCATTATCTTCCTCCATCACCATGGCAACTTCAACCCCAAATGAGACATGTTTTCTACACTTGCCTACAGCACTCCTTGGACGCGTCGGCTAGCCAACTTCGCGCCCGAGTTGCCTCAGTCAAGAGGTGGGAGCCCGTAAAAGAAATCGGCTACGTGGTGCCCTTTCCGACGAGGACGTGACGGACAGAGATTCCGCGGGAGATCGGAGTGGAGACGAAGACCGAAGGACACGGATCGCTTGGTATAGCTTCTCTACTCTCTTTTAGTTTGCTAGTAGCTAGGTTAATGGCCCGATCCGGGTTGATAGTGCGCGGTGGTGCCAGTTTGCAAGTTTCGCAAAAATTTTCGTTTCCGCATTCTGGCGTCGGATAGACGGCCGGGGCGTCCCGTGCACTTACACTGGTATCAGAGCCACGCCATTAAGGTAGTCTAGCTTGCTCTAGAACTCGATCGAACAAAAAAATCCCAAAAACCATATTTTCAATGCATCTGTTCTCTGTCGAAATTTCTTTGGCTCGAAATTTTTTTCAGGTTGTTGCAGAAACACATGCAGGCAATTATAAGCATTCTGTGAAAATTTGGTGGCGTGACGTCACCATTCCACCGTGGAACCGCGGCCAAACCCACGCATTGGCCGCGATTCCGCCGCCACTTTGACTTTTCAACGCACCAAATTTTAACAGTAGGCTTTTGGGTTGGAAATAAGGGTTTTGGGATATTCTTTTTAGGCCCAGATTTTCTGTGAGTGCTACAGTAGTGCTTGGGGCCCACTTGGGTATATTTGATCGATCGAAAATTTTAAACATGTTAGTTCACAGTATTTACATTATATCTGCGACCGTGAATGTCACTTGATCGGTAAATCCTGTCTATCTGCTATAGCCCTTTTAGACGGATTTGCGAATGTGACATTCACGTTGATGTTCTGTGTTGTGCTGTGATGTTGCGGATTGGTCGTGGGGGATAGCCTGGATGCAATGTTAGTACAGTTTTGTTTTATATGTACATTTGATATTACGGGGCGAGCGTCCGACATGTGGACTGCCGTCACTGCCTGCTTGTATATTATTCTTTTGGGGCACGACCGGGTCTAGGTCGATGTACCCGTTGTATGTATATTTTACTTTCTGTACTAGGATTATCCCGCGGTGGGGTGCATGGATAGCCGGGTTCTAGAGGGCAACGGGCCCGCATCTCATGGCATTGAAACGGAGGGGGATTTACTCTAGAATTGGCAGGGCTATTCGCCGCACTCGTAGGGGGTATAGGTTGACCCAGGAGGGGTGCCCAAGTTACCGGATTCCGTGAAGTGCTGGGTGGTCCATTCACGTTGCTGAAAGAGGCTGCCTCGCTTCAGGTTTTGGCGGGTAACTTGCCGCGCCCGTAGGGGTCTAGGATTTCATTGCACATGCTATCCACACGACCAGGGGAACGTCGGGTTTCAGTAGCGGCTCTGTGAAACCCGGGGCTTCCAGATATCTGTATTGTTCTGTGATGCTGATTACATTTCTGTGATGTTGTATTTTTATCACGCCTTGAGCGAAATATTATATATTGATATATATACTAGTAGATGTTGTATATATTTTGCATCCGCGCTAGTCCAGTCCCCGCTCTGTCGTTAGTTAAGTAACCTAACGGGTGATGACGGGACCCAGTGGCGAATGCGGATGGCATATACGTACATCATTATTTTCGTTCTTTTGTGGTGTGATCAATTGATGGGACTGCGTTGATTCGGATCAATGCAAGATAAACAAACATATTCTGATGTTGTTGGAACACTTTTTTAAAAAGCTGTTATTGCAAGGGCGTTCTCTTTTGTTTTGCATCATGGTATTCAGTTGGAATATCCTGCTCCTCAGTCGACGAGGCAAGGGCCGAGATCCCTTCACCGGGAGTGACCCCTTGGACAAAAGTTTGCGTCAGGGAAATAACTTCACTATAACCGATTACTTTTGCTTTGCATCGTGGTATTCAGTTGGAATATCCTGCACCTCACTCTACGGGGAAAGAGCCGAGATCCCTTCACCGGGAGTGACCTCTTTAGCAAAGGTTTTCGCCACTATATTTTTATAAAGCTATCAGTTCCTTCAACGATATCAAGTTCATTACGTTAAAGGTTTTCGCCAGAAACCATTCGTAGCCATCCGTCGTTTCAGACGGGTAGCACGTAGTATTCATGCTATGTTTGTTGGCCTTAGTCAAGGCAAAGTGTATGGTAGCCGCTTGTTGCCTTTCTGCTGCATAGATAGATGCGTTAGTTTGGGACAGTCGTATAGCCTTGTTGGCCTTCGTCAAGGGCTTGTACGGGTGGGTTCAAATCAACCTGGACAATGACGGGTAGAACTTGACATGTGACTTATGATTTGTTGGCCTTCGTCAAGGTCATAAAAGCATGGGGCAAAAATCACATCGGGAGTTTCTAAAGAAACTGAAACTTGCCAGATATGCGCATACCTTCTGGAGTGTGATGAGGTGAGCGGATTCCGTCACGTTATAATGCGATGATAGTTGGATCCCGATTCCCACTGATGAGTTGGTTTACTCTTCGGGTGATCCTGACTAATTCTTCTTTCAGGTTTGGGGAAGAATTTGACGTTACAGTGGGAGGTTTCCAGATTAGATAAAGTGATAACCATTCTGATCTAGATTAAAGTGCACGCTGAGTGTTTCTTTTCTCTCTCTCTTTGGCAGCGACCATTGACCCGACCCTAGACTATGACTCAGTGACCAAAATTAACCGAACCTTCTTTAACACTGGCTTTTGGATTGTCAGAGTTGCAAACCTCATTGCCACTCTTACTTTTACCCTTTTATCCAGGACACCCCGTATTACTACGAACGTCCACTTCCATTGGACAAAACCATCGTATGGTTATATACAAACTCGAAGGAATTCGAGGATGGTTTCCGATTCTGGAGAAAACGAATAGGACTATTCAGTTGTCTTTTCCTTTTACCTTCTCTCAGGTTGCGAGTACTCCTTGGTTTAGGAGATAGTACACCTATTACGCAAATTGGATAATCTTCTTCCAAACCTTAGGCTGGTGCCGACCGGTAGGGAATGAAGAAAACCAGTTAGCCTAAAACGGTGTACAGAAGGTATTAAGTTAAGACAAAGAAAGGGATTAGTAAGAGGGCAAAGTAAACTGCGACTGCTATTCACGACCAAACCAAGTATTTCTTCGCCAATCCTAAATCACCTTTGTATTTCTCCAGGACACTCCGTATCACTACGAAGATCCACAGTTTATTGGATACTCCATCGTATGGTTATATACGAACTCGAAAGGAACTTGTTCCAGTTCGGGGATGGATTCTGGTTCAGGAGAAATAGGAATAAGGTTTATTCGGTTGTCTTTTATCTTCACCTTCTCTCGCATTGCGAGTGCTCCTAGGATTAGGACAGTACACCCATTATGCTTATTGGATAGTCTTCTTCCAAACCATAAGCTGGTGCCAAACGGTAGGGAAGGAAGAAAACCATTTGGCCTAAAGGGGTGTGCAGAAGGTAATGACTAAAGACATATAAAGGGATTTGGAGAGGTGGCAAAGAATTATACGGTTACAGTTATGAATTTGGATAATGGAAGAGGTATTACTAGGAATACCGGGATACCCCATCGAAACATTTCAATGTTTCAGATTCACTGTGTACTGTTAAAAGAAAACTGATTTCCCAATTAGACACCTGCTCCAGGGTATGTATTTACCAGGTATGATTCTCACATCTGTATGGTTTTACAGATGATGAGTGGGAGTAAGTTATTGGGAATTATGTGATTATCCTCATTATATTGGAATTCGTTGTAATTGGTGATATTTGAGGAAGTCATCTGGGTTGTTTGCCAGATGGCAAATATTTGATTTTGAATATCCGTTGTTATGCACCAATTTCAAATAGATATATCTGTACGTCTATTTTTATAGAGTGAGATATATTTTTTGAAATTATGTCTATGACATTTACCTATATCAATGGATGGTTAGGTAAGGAGCATTAAACGGCGGTGTAATTCTTCTTAACCATAAGTACAGTTTTCAACCTACGACACACGGTGAATGAGTTATTAGACTCGGGGGACTTATACAGAGTATTGTATATTGTCCAGTGTCCATTAGGATAGAGGGGTTGGTTCTCGTACTGTATTCTATTTACTTATGACTTCTCTAGTTCTTAGACATGTGTTTCGTAGAAATGCAAGGTCTAAGTTTTGAGGAGTTATAGGTATATGATTAAAGTAGAGAACCAGGTATTACAAGTATCGGGATTCTTCAAGGTGATCGAAGATGTAGATACTTGTGAGGGGTATTCAGTTGATAGTAATGATTAAGAGATCTTGCTTCTCTTTCAAATTACTCATAATTGGAAGTATTCCTAAGTTGAGTAACGCTGATCGGCCTCCTTCCATTTAGTTGACATGCACTGGAGACAGCTGCATGATTTGAATCTGGTTCAATTAAATCAGTGCCTCTGTTTCTGTATTGGATATAGAACAGTTCATATCTTGACATTGTTAAGGTACGGGGAGTTGTCCGGCTTATGCTAAAAACCAGACACTGGACAACTCAAGACACGTTTCTGTAATGGCTGTTTGTGGGTTGACCCGGGCTATGATGAGGGTTGATATTCTACCATCTGGAAGATCAATAGTGATATTGTTCTTGACTCGCCACAGTTTTAATAAAAATGGTTTTTTTTTCAGAAAACAGTAGTAGGAGTATGGTAGAACTGGAAGTGATTCCAGAACCGCAAACGATTACCGAATATTTGATAAGAACCTAAAGATTCAATCTGGTTTGACATTCCATTGGCCACTCCGCAGATATGGTGGGTAACCTCAGGCACTCGAGAGGTACTTCGGTATGCTCAAGGACAGTAGCAGGGTGGTTCTTGTTTACCCAGACTTGCCATTGCTGTTGTTCCAGACTGTGAGACCCGGAAAGAGGATGAGTATAGCGTCGTTCTAAACTAGCTTTAGAAGTGTACGTCTATATGACTCTGCCAGAGGGTTGTCGTAGTCAGTGGGAGCAGCGGAAGCATTGGTGGACAGGCGGCTTATGTCTATTTACAGACTAAAGCAGATACAGCGGAGATAGATCATCTATTTCTGATGTGACAGTCATAAGTTTGACTTCATAAGAATAAGGGATGAATCTGTTAAGAAGGTAGTAGGGTGTGATGTCCTGGCATTTGATGACATACACAGAGTAGGAAGTGATATTCCTATACTACGATCGGTTATACTTTGGTTGTCACACAGTTGTTTCTCCACATGGGACTTGGATATTATATCAGACATTCTGGTCACTGGATCTATAGTTTTAGATCTAGATTTAGGTGGTTTCCCAATCTGGGTACTTAGAAAGCATTCTAAGAGTATTTAGAATGGACGACTCCTGGCACGGTAGTGTACCTGCAGGTGATAGAGTCACCCTCTCTAAAGGTGTCTTACAGACTAAAGGGGAGAGGGATATGCATGATTGGCAGATCACTTGCTTAGGCAATTGAGTCAATCATGAGATGTCAAGTACCACACCAGATGTTGTTCTTGCAGTAGGTGCAATAAGTTGATATTCATCCAATCCTGGAGAAACAATCGGATGCAGTTTTAGAATATAAGTTGATGTTCTAGGGAATTGATAACGACAGCCTCCTTTAGGAGACGGTTATCATTCCAGGCTTCCAAGATGACCTGGATGGCAAAGTGGCTATCAGAGTTATAGTTTTCCCTCTGACGAGGGGCAGTATTTTGGACAGGTGGTCCAGGTGGATACTGAGGGAAGGTATGGCGCAGGATACTGATTAAGTTCAGTTGACGATACAGTCTAAGAAGTTTGGATTTGGAGTTCATTTATGAGCTAGGTCCCATAAGATATCCAAACATATTCTAAAACAAGTATTGCTCATTTCGGGAGATGGCTTTCTCCGCGAACTTGAGGTAAAGAGAGACATAGAAAGAAACATCAGAGCGGATCCACTCACTGAGGCTATTCCTCGAACGCAATAGTTTCGCAAACGAGCTTTGTGAGACTGATTAGTAGAGGAGTTGGGTGTTCGGTATCACACGGGCTGTGAGTATGCGACATCGTAATAATTAGCCTTAAGTGCAAGTGGGAGATTGTTGGAGATAGTGCCCTCAGAGTCAATTATTGGATCACAGGCACGTGATTGCAATGATTGAGGGAGGACATATCCCGGTAGGACAGTCTTACTCAAGATGATAGTATGCTATCTGGTTTATCTTTATCATCGTGTACTGCTTTAGGTGACCATACAGGTCACTATTGCACGTTGATAGAGCCCCTAGGATTCTTGCTTGACTACCAGCAGTATGAGGGCGATCATATAAGTGGGAGCTGGGGTCTATAAGCAAATCCTTAAAAGGTCCCTAATCGTGGAAGTTTCGAGACAGGGCATCGATTCTCCAGAGTAGACTATTGTATACAGTCGAGACCCCGACGAGGGGCGGTGGCCGGTCTCACAAGCCACTGGTGTCGGTTGGTTCACCTAAGATGTATACAGGTGCTCATTGGGTTATGAGTACACCGGACAGGACTCGCCGGGAACCTGGTAGTTGGGATTATACCTGATGTCAGATAGCTGTTCCCTGGTGACATGTGTACAGGTTAGTTCATCGACCTGAGATCGTCATTTGTCTCGTGTGAGTTCCCACTGTGCTTTGATTACTACCCTACCACGCTCAAAGGAGACGTGCAAACAGGTTTTAGTTGGGTACAGTCCCGAGCCACATGGAGGCAGTGAGTGGATCTTCAGGGGTTCGTCTCTCCCGGTGTTGGGGGTGAGGTTGCGCTGTGTCTAGGAGAGCCAGTACATGAAAAGTCCTTGGCCAAGGCAGGAGATTTACTGGTAGGTATTCCAGTAGTATCTCAGGGTGTTCTGGGCTGCACTCCGACACGACTTGTACCGCTTTTGGGGGTCTGACTTTTACCAACCCCTTAGGCCCGCCATGCGATGCTCATAGACGAACGGACCGGACTGTACGGATATTGTCACTGACAGGCTCAGTAGGGTGTCAGGATGAGTTCGCTCATCGACGTCCCTTTTGGTCAATACCTGGTAGCCCGTTGCGTATTGGCTAATACTTCTGACGTGCTAGTGGTTAAATCCACAACCAAAGTATTGACGAGTCTTTAGAGTCCCCTACAGACCAATTTCTCAAGTTTTGGGCGAAACGCTGTAGAGACCGTATGGAGATATGGCAGGGTTCGATCAGATACGCGCGGTATTGCATGGATCGTGATCGGACGGATTATACTAGCGGGCTTTGGTTTAAGCCGGATCCTAGTTTTGGACAGTGTAGTTTTTGTCTCTTTGCATTTGTATTCAGTAGGAATACAAATGCGGGCATGTATATGTAGTCGCGGGGTTTTCCTGTAATTTATTACGGGATCAGTTTTTTGAAGTTGCCAGTTTGAATTCCGTTCCGGCCAGTTTTCCTTTGTTCCTTCTCGGCCGGACTTTTCCGATGGAGGGGGTAATTTGCATTTGTGCAAATTACATTTGTGGAGGGGTTTCTTGCATTTGAGGGATTATGATATGACTATCATCATTATATTCTTTTTCCATCACTTTGCTTGCATTAATTGAGATTAGAATGGATTAGAAATGATGTGAGGTTTGCTTTGGATGTGGTCACCTCTTTTAGTTTCCTACACTTACCTCCCTTCATGTTATTATTCTTTTTCCTCCACCATTTTGATGCATGAGAGGGGCCGGCCACATATTTTGGGGAGATGAGAGAGTGATTCATTTTTTTGGTGATAAGGGGAAATTATCATCTCATTCTTGATACACCAAAGTTCATCTCCTTTGTTCATTATCTTCCTCCATCACCATGGCAACTTCAACCCCAAATGAGACATGTTTTCTACACTTGCCTACAGCACTCCTTGGACGCGTCGGCTAGCTAACTTCGCACCCGAGTTGCCTCGGTCAAGAGGTGGGAGCCCGTAAAAGAAATCGGCTACGTGGTGCCCTTTCCGACGAGGACGTGACGGACGGAGATTCCGCGGGAGATCGGAGTGGAGACGAAGACCAAAGGACACGAATCGCTTGGTATAGCTTCTCTACTCTCTTTTAGTTTGCTAGTAGCTAGGTTAATGGCCCGATCCGGGTTGATAGTGCGCGGTGGTGCCGGTTTGCAAGTTTCGCAAAGTTTTTCGTTTCCGCATTTCCGGTGTCGGATCGACGGCCGGTGCGCCGCCGTGCACTTACACTATGTGATATGGTGTGCTCTATCATGAGTACTACTGAGTTTCCTATTTCCTTTAGGGAGTTATGCACTTATGAAGTTGCATACCTATTGAATAGGGTTCCGATCAAATCAGTTGTCTACCACTTCATATGTGATATGGAAAGGGAAGAGCCCATATCTTAAGTTTGTTAAGATTTGGGGTTGTCCAGCCTATGTCTAAAATCAAAATCCGGACAAGCTCGAAGCAAGGTCTGTTATGTAGAACTGGAAATGTTCGAGCTATACAAACTGCAACTGATGATTTGGTAGAACCAAAGGATTCAATAGTTTCCAACGAACCTCAGCCTCTCCGCCGATCTAGTAGGGTTCCTCACCCATTTGAGAGATACTTCGGTTTCTCTATGACAGTGGGAGCGAGGATTGCATCATGAGATGATGACCCAACTAGTTTCGAGCTGGCCATCAGGAGTGGGACTCTGTAAGAATGGATGGATGCTTATCGATCTGAGATGAAATCCTTATACACCAACAAAGTATGGACTTTGGTTGCTCTATCTGAAGGGTTAAATCCCCATCAGGAGCAAGTATATCTTGAGAAGATTATTAGGTGTGCATGGAAAAGTTGAGACTTTCAATGCTATGCTTAAGTCCATCCAGATCCTACTTGCCACGGCTACATACCATGACTACGATATCTGACGGTTGGGTGTCATGACTGCTTTTCTAAATGATGTTTTAGAAAAGAGCATCTATAAGTACACAGCCAGAGGGCTTCGTAGCCAGTGGGAGCAGCGGAAACGTGTGCAAGATGTTTTATATGATAAAACAGGCATCGCGGAGTTGGAACATCTGTTTTGATGTGGTAGTCAAAGAGTTTGACTTCATCAAAATGGTAGATGAACCTTCTATATACAAAAAGGTAGTAAGGAGTATGGTGGTGATCCTCGTAGAGTACGTGGATGACATACTCTTGATAGGGAAGGAGTTTCCTATGCTACGCTCGGTCAATCTCCACTTATCATAAGGATTCTCCATATAGGATCAAAGTGATACCTCCTAAATCCTGAGTTTTGGATCTATGAGATAGATCTAATTGGATGTTAGGATTCTCACTAGTTGTAGTGAGATGGTATCAATCGATCCTGGGAGAATCACTGGAAAGGATCTAGGGTGATAAGGACGACTGAATGTCAGTCCCAGGCATTGTCTTTACACTCAGTGGAGGGACAGTATGTTGGAAGAGTTCCAAGCTAGATACCGTGACATACTAGACGATTAAAGGCAAGATACATCGTTACCAAGGATGCTACCAAAGAGGCAGTCTGGATAAATATAAGTTCATGAGATGAACTTCGTTCCTACCATTGTGTGACAATGGAGTTGCGGCTTAAGCCAAGGAACCCCCGTCCCATCAGAAATCCAGATATAATTCTTAGGCAGTATCACCTGATCATGGAAATGGTTGATCTCCAGGGAGATCGAGGTTAGGAGAGTAGACACAGAGGACGACAGCGCGGATCCACTCACAAAGGCCTTTTTCCCAGTAGAAACTTTTATGGGATGGTTGAGTATGAGATACTTCAACCGCAGCTAATTGTTGGGTATGCGATACCACAACAGATGGCTCTAGTGCAAGTGGGAGATTGTTAGTTATATGTATGCCCTAGAGGCCATTACTGTACATACGATGTATATTGTAATGGATGCTTGGACATATATAGGGAGGACTTTCTTGCTCGACATGATAGTATGCTATCTGGTTGTACTTTATCTTAACATGTTCTCTGATTGTCTCTATATTACATGTTGATAAAGCCCTTAGGATATGTACTCGACTACTGGGACTATGATGAGATCATACTAGTGGGGCCACGGTAGTCGACGAGTACATCCTATAACTGTTCCTAGTCGAGGGTGTATCGAGACAGGGCATCGATACACCAGAGTAGCCTAGCGTATACGCATCTTGACCCATATGATGGGCGATGGATGATCCCATATCCATCGGTGTTTGACATCAAGGATGGTGTACGGGTGCTCAGTGGAGACTGGGTACACTGGACGGACTCGCCGAGAACTCCCAAATGGTATTATACCTCACGTCAGATGGCAGTTCTCCGGTGACACTGGTACAGAGTAGTCTGTTGACCCGAGATCGTCATAGAGTCTTGTGTGATTCCCACTGTGCTTTGATTTCCATCATACCACGTCCAAGAGGGCGTGCAAAAAGGTGGCTTTTGGGTACAGTCCCGAATCACATGGAGGCAATGAGCGATAGGAGGGGATTCGTCTCTCCCGGTATAGGGAGTTGATGTTGTGCTGTGTTCGATTGGCTATAACCTGAAATCCCTGGCCAGGGTTGCTGAGATTTACTGGTAAGTGTTATCAGTAGTTTATCAAACTGTTATAGACCTCATATCGACACGACTTATCGAGCTACTGGGGTCTGACGTTTACCACCCCTAGGTGAGATATGCGACATATCAGACGACGAGACCGGACTGTACGGGAGTGTTACTGATTGGATTCACGGGAGAGTGTACAGGCTTGCTTGTTGATCTTCTGAGCGCTCAATACCTGGATAGCTGTTACGTTTAGCTGACCGCTTGCAGCTTGTATGATCATCACCTACTACCGGCGTATTGACGATTCTTTAGAGTCCTACACAGAGGTTTCTTGACTCAGGCAAAACGGAGTAGGGGCACATATGTAATATGTGCAGTATCGAGGATAATGCGATATGTGATACCGTATTCTATTCTCGCGATATTTGATATCAGCCGGGTCATCGGATCAAGTGTTGATTCGATGAATCGGTGAATAAGATATTAGTCGGTTATATGCGATATAGCCGGATTGTCGGATCAAAGTGTTGATTCGATAATTTAATGTATAATAATATATATGATATATTAAATTACATTAACTAATATTAGCTCACTAAAAGATTCTTTTTCTCACTCGGGTAATACATTGATATATATGCGATATATGTTAATTGTATTATTTTCTTTTGTTACAATAAATATTATATATGTGATATATAATATTGTAACTTGATATGATAACTAATGCAACATGTTTAGTAGAGATTAAACAAGATTAGGATTTGATTTGGGTTATTAGATGTTTCTAGAAGGTTTTCTTTTGTTTTTGCAAAGATATTTTCAAGTGACTCATTCTTAACCTAACCCAAATCCTAGCCTTGGTTAATTCTCTACAAAGGTTTAGTCAACCATGGTTGCATTATTGATCATCTTTATCATTTCATTATTCATCACAAAAGGTTTGATATTTATTTTTATTCATTCTTCTTCTTCCTCCTCCTCTGCAAAGCTTTCTTGCTTTTTATTTGTGATGAAAAATGAGTGAGAGTAAGAAAACAAATGAGAGAAAAAATCCTACTTCATCATTCTCATCTATCCTTGCCCTTTAGATGAGAGTGTTCACTTCATTTAGTGAGTGTAGCTTGTGTTAATGAAACTTCAAGGTAGATCATCTTCGTTATCGAAGATCGGAAGCAAGACTGCATCTTTCTTTTCGTGAAGCCTCTCGAGTGTCCGGAACACGATGATCGCAGCGAAGGGACCTCAACACGGAGCTTAAGAAGTGAAGGACCGGATCTACAAAGGTTGTAATCCCTCTCACTTAGTGTTAAAGAGTTTAACATGATTGTTTTCGCCTAAACCCTAATTTAAAGATCCGGCTTTGGGTTGTTCGGCACGGCTAAAATTTTAATCGGGCATGGTTGATGCCTCGTAGGACCTTGTGAGCGCACCTAGCAACCCTACATTTTTTAATAGTTTATGGTATTTTGATGTAAATGTTGTATTTGCTACAAAATTGATGTTCAAGGAAATCGTGTTATGTCAAGATGTCTGTTTGTGAGAGGTAGGTCATTACCTCGTGATATTTTTCTATAGGTAACATAAGCAAGAATGATTAAACGATATCATATGTAATTTCATGGTATTTAAGCGTAAAAGCTTAATAAAAGTTGTTTTACATGGAGTTTTAAAATGAAACTTGTTTCTAAAAATTAGTTAATGTTTAACAAGCAAGATGTAATAATATGGTTAAGTGGTTCTTAATAGAAAATTGAAATTTAAAAGAGAATAGAATTAAGGGTCGGTATAACTCCACTTACCGACTTTATTTGAAAAGAGAACATTTTAAGTTAAGAAGAGGAGGAGAGAAGTGGGACTTACTAGCTAGAACAAGAGAGGGGAGGTAGAGGAAGAAGTAGGTGGCTTCATGGTGTCGCGGGGTCACCGAAATCGTCTCGAATTCTCGCCTGAACTTGACCTAATACTAACTCCACTTGTACTCTTCTTTGACTTAGAAAATTTTAAGGATTTTGACAATAGATTTCACAATGAAGAGGGCTAGGGTGTGATGTTGTATTTATAGGGAAGAATTAAGGTTTTGAGAATGAAGAGAGAATTAAAAATGTATTAAAAATAGGATTTATGAGTGAATTAACACTCTCTGGATAATTGCAGAGAATTCAAATGGTACTGGAGTTGTAGGGGTAGGCCAAAAGACTAGTGTGCAGGGTTTAGGGGCATTACCTATGGTTGAGCCCGGAGGCGTCGGCCCTATGCCAAATCTCGCTGGCTAAGTTAGGGCTTTGGGTTCTAGGATTCATGCCACGTGTTCTAGTCTGTATAAATACCCTTTTGCACATATTTATTTTATTTGACTTTTCATTTTTACGTGTATTGCACGTGTAAACTTTTGGGCTTCCAAAAAGTTTAAAATAAAAATCAGTAAAAATATATGTGGCTGATGGGATTCGAACACAGGGCTACGTCATAGTAGTGCAAGACTTTACCAATGAGCTACAAGTGTTTTCTTGTTGTTTTCAAACAAAAATAATACTTAAAGTATACTCAGGCTTGCAAACTGCTCTCCATACTTTTAAAAGAAAATTTTGTACAGAAAATTCAGGGTCGTTACATATGCACGCGCGCACTTATCCCAAGTGCGCAAGCAAGTTATTTGAAACTTATGCTTCTTATATACCATATCATCTAACTTGATCTTAGTCCCATATGCGACTAAAGATCCTTAATTCATATCATCTAAGTTGATCTTAGACTAAAAATGCTTAGCTCATATTTCTAAGTTGACCTTAATCTCTAATACAACTAACGGCCCTTAGTGAAACTTCTAAGTTGATCTTAGTCTAATACAAGACTAACGATCCTTAGATAAAATATAAACTCGACAAGTTCCAACATGTTCTCTTTTCTCATATACGGGATTTTGGTTCAAGGGTATATCTTTCTACACCTCTTATATACGGCATTGTAATTTCTTAGTATCTTCAAAAAGGTGGTGGGTCCCAACAACTAACGAGCCTTCCTACCTTGTCCAAACTCTTGAAAGATATAAACTTTCATCAAGACAGGGAATGACCTAACCCTAGATGCACACCATAAAGTACATGTACACCATCGAGACAAAGAACAACAGAGTCTTGGCTCTGTGAAAGCATACATATATGTATAGTATATATATTTGGAGGAAATATAAATGCCTTCAAATTGGATCTCACTCTAATACCGGGTGCATCCCATTTTCACATCATGCGATTCGTCACGTGATATATATGTGTGAATTAGCTAAAAGATGGACCACTGTATCCTTAAACTAGTATTCTGCCCAGCATTCTGTTACCAAATTGACTAAAGTATACTATCACGGGCTATCCATAGTAAAATGTTGGCTATAGTGCCCTCAAGGCAATTATCGTAATTGCAGTCAGGTGATTATGATGATTGAGCGAAGACCTATACCGGTAGAAACGTCATACTCGAGATGATAATATACTATCTGGTTTGTCTTTATCATCACTATTACATGTTGACAGAGACCATAGGATTCTTTCTTGACTACCAGCATTATGATGGCGATCATATATATGAGAGCTGGGTGGTCTATAAGCACATCCTTAAATGTCCCTAGTCGTGGAAGTATTGAGACTGGGCATCGATACTCCAGTGTAGACTGGTGTATACTGATCGAGACCCTGACGAGGGGCGGTGGCAAGGTATCACAAGCCATTGGTGTTAGTTTATTCACCTAACATAGTATGCAGGTGCTCATTGCGTTATGAGTACACTGGACCGACTCGCCGAGAACCTGCAAGTTGGTATTATACCTATTGTCAGATAGCAGTTTCCTGGTAACATGTGTACAGGTTAGTCTGTCGACCTGAGATCGTCATTTGTCTCGTGTGAGTTCCCACTGTGCTTTGATTACTACCGTACCACGACGCAAAGGAGTTGTGCAAACATGTTTTAGTTGGGTACAGTCCCGAGCCACATGGAGGCAGTGAGCGGATCGTCAGGGATTTGTCTCTCCCGGTATTAGGGGTTGATGTCGTGTTGTGCCCGGGTGGCCATCACCAGAAATCCTCGGCCGGGGTATACGAGATTTACCGATCTAGGATCGGTAATTTCTCAGGTGGTGATGGGTTACATACCGACACGAATTATCGCATTATTAGGGGTCTGACTTTATCCACCCCTAGACTCGATATGCGGTATTCTTAGACGAATAGACCGGACTGTACGGATATTTTCTCTGTCAGGATCAGTAGGGTTTGGATGAGTTTGCTCGTCGGCCTTCTTTTCGCTCAATACTTGGGTAGCCGTTACGTACAGCAAGTGCCGTTGATGTGCTTGTGGTTAAACCTACTGCCAGCGTATTGATGAGTCTTTTAAGTCCCACACAGAGAGTTTTTACGGTTCAGGCGATATGGTGTAGATGACATATGTTGGTACATACAGGTGTCCGATTAAATATGTGTACAGGCTGCACAGACTTTAATCGGACGGTTGATAATACTAGCGGTTTAGGACAGAGCCGGATTATTAAATCAGGTTTTAATTTAATAATTTATATATGTATTTATATATATGTATTCTAGTATTATTGTTCACTATTCATTTTCTCTCTTGGCTATTTGTATTTAGGTATGAATACGCGTATATGTATTTCGATACATATACGAGGTTGTATTCCGTATTTATACAGAATAGTTTCTAGAAGATTTAACACCACATTATTTGATTTTTCGTTTTGGAAAATCATTTTGGGAAATGAGGTGGAGGGGTGAGGTGGCATGAACAATGCAAGGCATGTAGAGAGGTATGGCATGACTTTGTTTCTGGAAAAATGAGTTGAGATATTTTTGTGTGCATGATTGGAAAGGGGGCTGCCATCCTCTCTCCATGGGCTTGCTCATTTGATTTTTTTGACTTGCTAGCTTTCTCATTCTCACTTAGAGACAGTTGAGCACTTTCTTTTAGTTGCTCATGCCACTTGTTTTCCTCACCTCCTCTTGATCTTCTATGGTCGCTATTTTGAGCATTTTGATGAGAGAAAAATTATAGTGACACATTCCTACACCTCCACTCTCCATTGCTAGCAACCTTGGAGCGTCGGTTGCCTCGCTCGGCGAGGCTGAACCCTGCGTCATTTCCCTCAAGTGGATCATCGTAGATGGAGGAAGACCGGCAATCAAACTCGATCCGCAAACACTGGGAGCTTGGGATGAAGGTTGAAGACCGAAGGACACGGATCAACTCGGTATAACCATTCCTAACTTCCTTTATATTGCTTGCTAGTATAGGGTTTAGGATAGATTCAGGCATCGGGTCATGGTAGCGCCAGTTTAGAAAAATTTTGTTCCGCATTTAGCCACGGTTTGATGGTCGGGTACGGCCGTAACCCAACTTGGTATTAGAGCCAACCCTTAAACCCTTAGCTAGCTAGTTTAGACGATGTTAAAGTATCGAAACCGAAACAACCCCGAAATAGTACACCGCATATTCCAGGTTCTGTAGAATTTTCAGAGTTTTCAAAAAAAAATTTAAGCAATTGCAGAATGCTATTTTTATGACAACTAGAACACCCTACGAAAACGAGCCCCATCCGCCAGATTTGACCCGGCGAGATTTGCAAAAATACGGGTGTGGCCGGTTTTTTAGAAGAGCTAGGACTTGAATTTTGCAGGGTAATCTAGTCTCTGGAATATTGGTTTAGTAGTATTGCTTGTTTTGCCCATTTTTGATATTATGTTATCTTTTGTTCAGGCGCAATTCGGGGTGTTTCAAAGTCGATAATTTAGCACTATTTAAATGTTTACAGTACACGCATTTCTATCTGCGGCCGTGAATGTCATTAGAGCGGTACAACTCATCTAATTGCTATATGTTCTTTTAGACGAGTTTGTGAACGTGACATTCATGTTGATGTTCTGTGTTGTGCTGTGCTGTGGTTGGATCGTCGTGGTGGATAGCTTTGGTGCAATGTCAGTATTGTTAGATTCATTTATACATTTGATATTGCAGGGCGAGCGTCCGACATGTGGACTGTCGTCTCTGCCAGCTTGTATATTATTTGTTTAGGGTACGACCGGGTTGAGGTCGATGTCACCGTTGTACATATTATTTTCTTTTCTGTACTAGGATTACCCCACGGTGGAGTGCACAAATAGCCGGGTTCTAGAGGGCAACGGGTCCGCATCTCATAGAGTTAGGACGGAGGGGACCTTACTTTAGAATTGGCGAGCTATTCGCCGCACCCGTAGGGGGTATAGGTTGACCCAAGGAGGGGTGCTCAAGTTACCGGATTCCATACTCGTAGGGGGTATAGGTTGACCCAAGGAGGGGTGCTCAAGTTACCGGATTCCGTGAAGTGCTGGGTGACCCATTCACGTTGTTGATTGGGGCTGCCTTGCTTCTGGGATTGGTGGATAACTTGCCGCACTCATAGGGGTCTAGGTTTTCATTGCACAGGCTATCCACACAACAGGGAACGTCGGGTCTCATTTGCGGCTCAAGTGAAACCCGGGGCTCCAAAATTATCCACCATTATATGATTGCTTCTGTGATGCTTCTGTGATGTTGCTTATATCATGCCTGGGACGATTGTTATGTTATATATATTTTTATATATACTAGTAGATATTGTATATGTTTTGCACCCGCGCTAGTTCAGTCCCCGCTCTGTCGCTAGTTAAGTAACTTAACGGGTGATGACGGGACCCAGTGGCGAATGCGAATGACATATACGTACATCATATATTTTTGTTCTTTTCTGGTGTGATTAATTGATGGAACTGCATTGATTCTTATCAATGCAAAGATAAAACAAACCTATATGATGTTCTTGGAACCAAGTTTTTTTAAAAAACTGACATTATAGACGTTTTCTTTTGCTTTGCACAGTGGTATTCGATTGGGAATATCCTGCACCTCATTCGACGAGGCAAAGGCCGAGATCCCTTCATCGGGAGTGACCCCTTGGGCAGAAGTTTGTGTCAACGTAATAACTTTACTATAATCGATTCTTTTGCTTTGGATCGTGGTATTCAGTTTGGAATATCCTGCACCTCATTCGACGAGGAAAGAGCCGAGATCCCTTCACCGAGAGTGACCTCTTTAACAAAAGTTTGCGCTACTATATATTTGTAAAACCACTTGGATTCCTTCAACGACATCAAGTTCATTATGTTAAAGGTTTTTCGCCAAAAACCAGCCGTAGCCCCCATCATTTTAGACGAGTATTGCTTAGTATTCGTGCTACGTATGTTGACCTAGTCAAGGTGTAGTGTTCGATAGCTCTGTAGTACTTTTCTGTTGCATGGATATATGATTGGTTAGGACAGTCGTACGGTCATGTTGAAATAGTCAAGGGATCGTACGGGTGGGTCTAATTAATCCAGGATAATGATGGGTTGAACTTGACTTGTGACTTATGATATGTTGACCTAGTCAAGGTCATAAGCCGCTTGGGGTAAAAATCACATCGGGAGTTTCAAACATACAGGAAACTTTCCAGGCTTGCGCATACCTTTTAGAGTGTGGTAACTTGAGTGGCTTCCATCAAGTTATCATGCGATGATAGTTGGATCCTAAGTCCCACTGATGAGTAGGATTACTCCTCGGGTGATTTTAGATGATCCCGACTAATTCTCCATTTGGATTTGGTGGAAAATTTGAGGAAACAGTGGGAGCCATCCTGATTAGATAAAATGATTAACCATTCTGATCTTGGTTAGAGTGTAAGCTGAGTGTTTCTTTTCTCTCTCTCTTTGGCAGCGACCATGGCCCAACCCTTGACTAAAACTCATGAACCAAGTTAACCGAACCTTCTTAAAACACTTTGGCTTTTGGAATTTCACGTAGTCTCAAAATATCCTTGCCACTTCTATATCACCTTGGCATTTCTCCAGAACATCTCGTATCACTACGAACATCCACTCCTATTGGATAAATCCATCGTATAGTTACATACGAACTCAAAGGCACTTATTCCAGATTCGAGGATGGATTCTGGATCTGGAGAGATAGAATAGGATTATTTGGTTGTCTTTTCCCTTTACCTTCCCTCAGGTTGTGAGGGCTCCTAGGATTAGGAGAGGGTACACCTATTGCGCTTATTAGATAGTCTTCTTCCAAACTATAGACAGGTGCCGAAAGGTAGAGAATGAAGTAAACCAATTAGCCTAAGTGTGGTGTACATAAAGTAATAAGTAAAGACATATAAAGGGATTAGAATAAGGGCAAAGAAAATTGCGACTGCTATCATTCACGACAAAACCATGTATACCCCTGTCACTCCTACATCTACTTTGCTTTTCTCCAGAATACTTCGTATCACTATGAACGTCCATAATGCTTGGATACGCCATCGTATAGTTACATACGAACTCGAAGGAACTTGTTTCAGATTCGAGGATGGTTTCCGGTTCAGGAGAAATAGAATAGGATTATTCAGATATATTTTTCCATTACCTTCTCTTAAGTTGCGAGGGCTCCTGGCATAAAGAGTGTACACCTATTTTGTTTATTGGATAGTCTTCTTCCAAACCTTAGGCGGTGCAGAAGGGTAAAGAAGGAAGAAAACCAATTAGCCTAAAGAAGGTGTACAGAAGGTAATACGTAAAGCAATAATAAAAGGGTTGGAGTGAGGGAATGAAAGTATATGGTTACTGTCATGAATAAAGATAGTGGAAGAGGCATTATTAGGAATACCCGGTTATCCCTTCGAAACATTTTCATGTTTCAGATTAACTGTGCGATGTTAATTGAAAACTGTTTTCCCAATTGGAATCTAACTCCAGGGTATGTATTTACCAGATCAGTTTCTCACACCTGTATGTTGTTACAGATGGTGAGTGTGAGTAAGATATTGGTAATTGGGTGATTAAATCCTCATTGTATCGGAATTCGTTGTAATTGGTGATATTTGATGAAATCATCTGGTTTTTGCCTGACGGCAAATTTTTGGTTTTGAATATCCGTTGTTATACACCAATTTCAAACTGATATATATGTACGTTTATTTTATAAAGTGAGATATAATTTTTGAAATTATTTCTGTGACATTTACCTATATCAGTTGATGGTTAGGTAAGGTGCATTCAACAGCGGTGTAATTCTTCTTAACCATAGTATAGTTTTCAACCTGCGACGCACGGGGTTTGAGTTATTGAACTCAGGGGACTTATACAAAGTATTGTATATTGTCCAGTGTCCATTAGGACAATGGGGTTGGTACTCGTACTATATTCTGTTTACTCATGACTTCTCCAGTTCTAGACAAGTATTTCTTTGAAATGCAAGGTCCAGATATTGAGAAGTTATAGGTATAAGAATAAATAAGAGAACCATTTATTGGAAGTATCAGGATTCTTCGAAATAGTCAAAGATGTAGATACTTGTGTTTGGTATTCCGTTGATAGTAATGATTTTGAGAACTTGCTTCTTTTTCAGGTTACTCGTATATGGATGCGCTCCTAGATGAGTAATGCTGATTGGCCTCTTTCTATTTAGTTGATATGCACTGGAGACAGCTGCATGATTTTGAATCTGGTTCCAATTAAATTAGTGCTTTTGTTTCTATATTGGATATATATAGAATCAATTTATATCTTAACGACGTTAAGATACAGGGAGTTGTCCGGCTGATGCTTAAAACCAAAATTCGGAAAAACTCAAGGCACGTTTCAGTAATGGCAGTTTGTGGGTTATCCAGGGTTTTGATGAGGGTTAACTTTCTACCATTCGGAAGATCAATAGTGATATTGTTCTTGACTCTCCATAGTTTTAGTAAAATGGATTTTTTCAGAAAACAGATGTGGGAGTATGGTAGAACTAGAAGTGATTCGAGAACGACAAATGATTACTGAAGATTTAATAGAACCTGAGGATTCAATTGGTTTCGATGTTCCATTAGTCACTCTGCAGATTTGGTGGGTAACCTCAGGCACCCGAGAGGTACTTCGTTCTTCTCAAAGACGGTGATAGGGAGGTTCTTGTTTACCCAGACTTGCCATTGCTGCTATTCTAGACTATGAGACCCGGCAGGAGGATGGGTATAGCGTCATTCTAAACTAGCTTTAGAAGTGCACGTGTAATGACTCTGCCAGAGGGTCGTTGTAGTCAGTGGGAGCAGCGGAAGCAAAGTGGGCAAGTAGCTTATGTCTATTTATAGACTAAAGCAAGTATAGCGGAAAAGGATCATCTATTTTTGATGAAACAGTCATAAGGTTTTTACTTCATCAGAATAGGAAATGGATCTGGTAAGAAGGTAAAAGAGATTGATGTCCTGGTATTTGGATGATGTACTCTTGATAGGAAGAGATCTTCCTATACTACGATCAGTTATACAGTGGTTGTCACAAGGTTTTTTCCACACAGGATATGGATAAAATATCAAGGATTCTGGTGACTAAATCTATGGTTTTAGATCTAGGTTTGGGAAGTGTCCCAATTCGGGTACTTGACACTATTCTAAAGTGTTTTAGAATGGATGACTTCTGGCATGGTAGTGAACCTGCAAGTGATGGAGTCACCCTCTCTAAAGGATGCCTTTCAGACTAAAGGGGAGTGGGATTTGCATGATTGGCATATTACTTGCTTAGGAAGTTGAATCAATCATGTGATGTCAAGTACAACACCAGATATTGTTTTAGCACTAGCTGCAATAATCATGTATATTAATCCAATCCTGGAGAAACGTTGGGAAGCAGTTTAAGAACATAAATGGATGTTCTAGAGATATGGTAATGACTGCCTCCTTCAGGAGACGGTTATCATTTCAGGCTTCCAAGGTGACCTGGATGACAGAGTGGCTGTCTGAGTTATAGTTTTACCTCTTTTGAGGGACAATATGTTGGACGGTAGGTCCAAGCGGATACTGAGGAAAGGCATGGCGCATGATACTGATTAAATTCAGTGGATGATACAGTCTACAAAGTTTGCTGGATTTGGAGTTTAATTGTGAACTGGGTCCCATCAGATATCCAGACAAATTCTAAGACAGGTATTGCTCATTTCGAGAGATACCTTTCTCCGCGAAGTTGAGATATAGAGAGATACGGAAAGAAACATTGGAGTGGATCCACTCACTGAGCCTATTTTTCGAACACAATAGTTTCATAAATGGGCTTTGCGATACTGATTAGTAGAGAAGTTGGGTGTTCGGTATCATAGGGCTGTGAGTATGCAACACCGCAATAATTGGCCTTAAGTTTATGTGGGAGATTGTTGTCTATAGTGCCCTCAAGGCAATTATCGTAGTCGCGGCCAGGAGATTATGATGATTGAGCGAGGACCTATACCGGTAGAACAGTCTTACTCCAGATGATAATATGTTATCTGGTTTGTCTTTATCACTATTACATGTTGATAGAGCCCATAGATTCTTGCTTGACTACCAGTATTATGATGGCGATCATATACGTGAAAGCTGGGTGGTCAATAAGCACATCCTTAAATGTCCCTAGTCGTGGGAGTATCGAGACTGGGCATCGATACTCCACTGTAGACTGGTGTATACTGATCGAGACCCTGATGAGGGGCGGTGGCAAGGTCTCACAAGCCATTGGTGTTAGTTTGTTCACCTAGATAGTATACAGGTGCTCATTGCGTTATCAGTACACTGGACGGACTCGCCGGGAACTTGCTAGTTGGTATTATACCTATTGTTAGATAGCAGTTTCCTGATGACATGCGTACAGGTTAGTCTATCGACCTGAGATCGTTATTTATCTCGTGTGAGTTCCCACTGTACTTTGATTACTACCCTACCATGACTCAAAGGAGTCGTGCAAACAGGTTTTAGTTGGGTACAGTCCCGAGCCACATGAAGGCAGTGAGCAGATCGTCGGGGATTCGTCTCTCCCGGTATTGGGGTTGATGTCGCGTTGTGCACGGGTAGCCATTACCAAAAATCCTCAGCCAGGGTATACGAGAATTACTGATCCAAGATCGATAATTTCTCAGGTGGTGATGGGTTACATATCGACACGAATTATCGCGTTGTTAGGGGTCTAACTTTATCCACCCATCTAGACTCGATATGCAATATTTTTAGACGAACTGACCGGACTGTACGGATATTGTCACTGTCAGGCTCAGTAACGATTTGGATGAATTTGCTCATCGGCCTTCCTTTCGCTCAATACCTGGGTAGCCGTTACGTACAGCTAGTGCCGCTGACATGCTTATGGTTAAACCCATTGCCAGCGTATTGACGAGTCTTTAGAGTCCCATACAGAGGGTTTTCACGGTTCAGACGATATAGTATAGATGACGTATGTTAGTACATACAGGTGTCTGTTAGTTATATGTATGCCCTAGAGGCCATTACTATACATAGGATGTATATTGTAGTGGATGCTGGGACATATATAGGGAGGACTTTCTTGCTCGACATGATAGTATGCTATCTGGTTGATCTTTACCTTAACGTGTATACTGTTTGTCTCTCTGTTACATGTTGGTAAAGCTCTTAGGATGTGTACTTGACTACCTGGACTATGATGCGGATCATACTAGTGGGGACATGGTAGTCCATAAGTACATCCTTCAAAGTCCCTAGTCGTGGGTGTATCGAGACGGGGCATCGATATACCAGAGTAGACTAGCGCATACCTTCTCGACCCATACAGATGGGCGATGGATGATCCCATATCCATTGGTGTTTGACATCAGAGATGATATACGGGTGCTCAGTGGAGACTGGGTACACTGGACGGACTCGCCGAGAACTCCCAGATGGTATTATACCTTACGTCAGATGGCAGTTCTCTGGTGACACTGGTACAGAGTAGTCTGTTGACCCGAGATCGTCATAGAGTCTTGTGTGGTTCCCACTGTGCTTTGATTTCCATCTTACCACGTCCAAGAGGGCGTGCAAAACGGTGGTTTTTGGGTACAGTCCCGAATCACATGGAGGCAATGAGCGATAGGAGGGGATTCGTCTCTCCTGGTATAGGGAGTTGATGTTGTGCTGTGTTCGATTGGCTATAACAGGAAATCCCTGGCCAGGGTTGCTGAGATTTACTGGTAAGTGTTACCTGTAGTTTCTCGAAGTGTTATGACCTCATATCGACACGACTTATTGAGCTATTGGGGTCTGACGTTTACCACCCCTAGGCGAGATATGCGACATATCAGATGATCAGACCGGACTGTACGGTAAGTGTTACTGGTTGGATTCACTGGAGTGTGAGCGGGCTTGCTCGTCGATCTTCTGATCGCTCAATACCCGGGTGGCCGTTACGTTTAGCAGACCGCTTGCGGCTTGTGGGTGTTTGATATGATCATCACCTGCTACCGGCGTATTGACGAATCTTTAGAGTCCTACACAGAGGTTTCCTGGCTCAAGCGAAACGAAATAGGAGCGCATATGAGATATGTGCGGGACCGAGAATAATTCGTGTATATGATACCGTATTTTATTCTCGGGATGAATGTATCGATTGGTTGTATGCGATATAACCTAGTTATCGATTCAAGCGTTGATTCGATAAGCCGATACATTGATAATAGTCGGTTATATGCGATATGACCGGATCGTTAAATCAAGTGTTGATTTAATGATTTAATGCATAATTATATATTTGATATATTATTTTGCATTAACTAGTAATGGTTCACTTTAAATGGATTTTCTCACTTGATTTGTGCACATTGTATATGTGATATATTTTTTGTGCACTTGATTGTATCATGTTTGATGATACATGAATGCTAGGGTTTGTGTAAAGAGTTAAACCTTAGTTAAGTAAATGGTTAGGGTTATTATATATTTATTCATTCATTTATTGAATTGTTTATTTCATTTTGGCAAAAGAAAAATGGTGGCTAATTTTGTTCTTTGTTGAAGCTTCATGAAGCTTTGAATAAAGTCCACCATTTTTGTTTTATGCCTAACCTAACCATTCACCTAACTATAGTTTACTCTCTACACATAACCATGGTTGGATTATGATAAGTTTGGATTTTCTTTTCTATTTTAAATTAACTTATCATAACACTTATCATCTTCTTCTTCTTCTTCCTCACAAGAAGAAAGCTTTCTTCATCAATGATGATTGATGTATTTGAGTGAGAAATCCAATTCTAAAGTGAACCCAACTCCTATTTCTTCATCCTCTACCTTTTGCCAAGTAGTATAGGGTGTTTCCTTCACAAGTATTCATGGCTTGGTGAAGGTGGAGCTTGATCTAGCGATGCCTCGACGTAGATCATCTTCGGCATGGACATCGACGACCTAGCTCGCCTATTCTCCGATGAAGCCGACGCTAGAGCCCGGGAATTCATTTGGACAGCGAGGGGACTTCGTTGCGGAGCTATGGAGGTGGAGCACCGGATCTACAAAGGTTGTATTTCCGTTTAAACTTTAGTTAAGTTGTTAACTAGTTTCATATTCACCTAGATTTCTAGCCAACGATCCGTAGTTTAGGGTTTCTCGGCACCGTTAAATTTTAAATTGGCATGGTTGATGCCTTGTGAGATCTCTTGAGAGTGCCTAAGAACCCTACAGTGGTATCAGAGCCTAGCTAGAGCCTTAGGCGAAGTCTAGACGGAGTTTGAAGTCCGATCGAACCGAAATCCAACCCCAAAAATTGCTCTCTGTACTTTTTCTAAAATCGTGGATTTTTCCAAATTAAAAATATGCAGAAAACTCAGCAAGGAATTCTAAGAATTACGGCGCAAAATTTATTGCATGAACAGTGTAATCGGCGGCGGAACCGCGGCATAAGCCTAGCTTATGCGGCGGTTCAGCGGCAGAATTGTGACGTCAGCCCTAACTGTTTGCACAGTAATTCATTGTTTCAGGTGCTGAGTTCTCTGGGTATTTTTAAAATTTATTCAAGAGTTGAATTTTCTGGAGTTGTTTTGGGGATTCGGTGTTTCGATCGGAGTATCAGATTTTGTCTATGTGGCTTTCCGAATAAATTTTAGAATATGTTAAAAAGTTCGACCGGATATAAATACCCAATTTTTCCCCTGTCGGGAAATTTCCAAGTGTTGGACTTTTCCGAAGTTTAACGACGTTCTAAGTAGTGCAAGTAACGCGATGGATCCTCTAGAAGACAACAAACCTTAACTCGATTATGTGACCGTCTTGAACTGCCCTTTGAACCTTCGGGTTTGGGGCAGTACGGCGTGCCACATGTGAGGCGTTGGCTTGACCCTTCTACGGCTGGACCGTTGGTACTGAGGCACGAACTGAATGTTGTTAGACTTATTTCATGTATTGAGTTGTTTCGGGAAAACTTGGGTGTTCGAATGTTCAATCGGAAAGTTTAACATTTTCTGTTTATCCGGAATGTGATACAACAATTGGAATTCACAAAAGTTATGTGATAACTGAATGAATGTTATAAATCTAGCGGTTTAGTCTCACATTGATCGGTTGCCACGGAATTTTGATGTGATCAGAAGTCCGTCGCAATCACATAGCGTACGCGGATACTCGCCGGGTAAACTTAATAGACAGCCTCACTCCATAGCCCCGACCAAGTGACTGTAGGAGAACCCCGTCGCCGAAAGCATCCGTCTGGGTGCTCGCGGTAGCGGTGTTCTGCCTTGGTGCACTTCGTCGACGGTATCGGGGGTGCGGCCGTCTACTGAAGTTTGCGACGAGCATTCGATCAGGATGTCGGGAATCTTGTTGAATTGCCCGACTTGATATTGAAAAGAGTTTTCGATTTTGAGACTAAAATGCGGGGTTTATAATTGTTAGGCATGTGATGTCTAAGGAATTCATTCGGTCAGGCATGCGATGTCTGAGGAGGTTGCGGATTCCAACTGTTGTAGTTTTACACTTTCTTTTCTGTGACCGTAAGTGTAATATGTGATATCGCTGGTTTCGTTGCTATATGTCAACGACAATTGGGATGCACATATTTACTTACGTTGATGACATGTGATGTTATGTGTTGCTGGATATGTTATATTGGATCGTCGTGTTTGAATAGCCGGGGGTTTTTATGTGAGATGAGTGTTTTTCTTTTTCATTCATGTAAAAACTTGTATGTAATATTCTTTTATTGGGGCACTTCCAGGTTGCGGAAGTTGTCACCCTTTGTATATTATTTACTTTTCCGCACTAAGATAGACCCAAGGAGGAGGGCACAAGTAACCGGGTTCTGGGGTCCAGTGGGAGACCATCTCGAGGAGTCGAGTCCGGGTCTCCTAACTCTAGAATTGGTAGGGTTGCTTGCCGCTCTCGTAGGGGTCTAGGGGTGTGGGTTTGGCTATTCATCACGACCGTGGAATCCGTGTTTTATACTGGCTCGTATTAAAAACACGGACGTCCTAGTATATCTAATATTTCATATGATACTTCTGCTGCAATATCTGTGATGTGATCATGTGATATTCTGTGATAGATACAGTATATAGTATATATGATATATTATATAGGCGTTACTTATGTTTTACACCCGCGCTAGCCCTGCCCTACTCTGCCGTTAGTTACCTAAACTAACGGTGCACGAGGGGACATCGAAGCGAATGCGGATGGCATAAGTGTACGTCGTATTTATCTGTGATGTTTAGGTAACTTAAATGATGGGACTTCATTAATGTGATTAATGAAATAAAAGAAACCTAAGATGTTGTAGAATCGAATTTCAAAATAAAACAGGTAGCTACAGTTCTTGCTTTGCACAGAGGTATATGTGATATATCCTGCACCTTATTCGATGAGGAAAGGACCGAGATCCCTTCACCGGGAGTGACTCCTTTAGCAATAACTGGCAGATGCTACACACTCGGTTTGTCATTTGATTGCTTTTAAGTGTTTTTGCTTTGCACAGTGATATATACGATATATCCCGCACCTAATTCGACGAGGAAAGGACCGACGATCCCTTCACGGGGAGTGACTCCTTTAGCAAAACTAGAAAAGCCTCAAAAGCACTCCATTTTAAAATCATTTGATTCTACAACGATATCAAGTTCATTACGCAATAGGTTTTCAGAAAAACCTGTCGTAGCCCTCCGTCATTTCAGATATGTACTGGTTAGTATTCGTGCTATGTTTGTTGACCTCTGTCAAGGCGTAGTGTGCGGTAGCTGATTAGTGCTTATCTGTATAAGCATATGATGTAATTGATTTAGGGTAGTCGTGCGACCTTGTTGACCTCTGTCAAGGGTCGTGCGGGTAGGTTTACTTCAATCAGGAAATGACGGGTTGAACTTGACTAGCAGCCTATGGTTTGTTGACCTCTGTCAAGGTCATAGGACGCTAGGGGCAAAATATTATCGGGAATTTCAAGTGTTGAAATTTGCAATGAGATTGCATACCTTCTATGAGATAGTTGGATCCCGATACCCGCTGCGAGTAAGAGTTACTCCTGAGAGAGTTTTACATATTACAATTAGCCGATCAAGTAGGTGTCTAGAAAGGTGTCAACGGGGTTACGCCTCTGGGAAAACGAGGTTTACTGTAATTAGGTTCGTGCGAAAGCACGGGGGACCTCCCTCAAAGTACCGACACTGGCCTGGCTGAAAGATTGGTGAACTTGTAGTGTGTAATTAATCCCGGCTAGTCTTTCCTTTTAGGGTTTGAAGGAAGATTTGATAAAAAGCAGTGGGAGCCATCCTGATTAGATAAAATAATAACCAATCTATTCTTTCAAGAGCATACGCTGAGTGTTTTCTTCTCTCTCTCTCCAGGTAGCGACCATATCACGCCTTAATCAAGATAATAATACGGATTATTGACCGAACCCACTTGTTATACTGAGCTGGGGAACGTTGGTCCCGCTCCAACTTATAATTGTTATAAGACAGAGCAGGAAATTGGGGAATACCAGATTTCCCGTGCCGCCCAAACGAAGAGAGTGCATGCCGATGCATCATCTTCGGGTGTGTTCTTTATACAGAACTGTTTCTCTATTCTTTACGTCCTGGGTATGTAATACCGGATCAGGATCCCGCATATGTAATATGTTACATGGGCTACAGATAGGTAAAGAACTGAGAACGGGTGATAAGTTTCATGAGGCAGAAAACGGGGCAAGTGTTGCAGCCAAGTCTGTTGGTCACTGTCACCCTGTATTACAAATACATTGATTCTGAATGAATGTTATTAGATACCGAACCTGATATACAAAATCATATCAGTCTCTTTATCAGTAAAGAAATGATAAAATTTTGTATTGTTGGATAATGTTTTGAACATTTCCTATATCAAAAGTTGATCGTATCAGGCACGTTATCTAAAAGCATTGATGTTCTAAATCAAACTACAGTTCTTAGTATATGGAACACACACAAGAGGAAGAGTTCAGAAATGAACAAATCCTTCTTGAGGCATTGTAGACTAGGTCATATCAATGTGACCCAACTAGCTGAAGTTACATTTAGATGCATATTTAAATCAGTTTGAATTTACATCTTGTGAAACTCGCCAGTCATGTCATAAAGATAAGATGACCACAGCTCTGTTTACTGGAAACAGAGAAAGAGTTAGTAAACTCTTGGGATGATACATGTTGATGTATGTAGGTCCCTGTCTACACTTGCCAAGACCGGTTCTTTATACTTCATTACATTCTCTGATAATCTCTCAAGATTCAGATATATGTTCCTGTTGAAACACAAGTCAGAACCTTTTGAGATATTCACGGAATATAAGTTAGAAGTAGAGAACCAATACGGGTATAAGTATTATGTCCTTTGATGAGATCAAGGAGGAGAATACTTGAGCACGAAAATCCTGGATTATTCTAAAGGAGAATGAGATTCTCTCTCAGCATTACTCCTCTGAATACACCATAGCACGATGGTATATCGGGGCGGAGCAATAACACCCTATATGATAAGGTGTGCTCTATGATGAGTACTACTGAGTTACCTATTTCCTTTTTGGAAGTTATGCACTTGAGAAGCTGCATACCTATTGAATAGGGTTCGAATCAAATCAGTTGCCTACCATTTCATATGTGATATGGAAAGGGAAGAGCCCATGTCTTAAGCTAGTTAAGATTTGGGGTTGTCCGGCCTATGTTTAAAAGCAAAATCCGGACAAGCTCGAGGCAAGGTCTGTTATGTACAACTGGAAAGGTTCCAGCTATGCAAACTACAGAAGATGATTTGATCGAACCAAAGGATTCAGTAGATTCCAACGAAACTCAGCCTCTCCGCCGATCTAGTAGGGTTCCTCACCCACCTGAGAGATACTTCTGTTTCTCTATGACAGTGGGAGCGAGGATTGCATCATGAGATGATGACCCAACTAGCTTCGAGCTGGCCATCAGGAGTGAGACTCTGTAAGAATGGCTGGATGTTTAGCGATCTGAGATGGAATCCTTATACACCAACAAAGTATGGACTTTGGTAGCTATATCTGAAGGGTTAAATCCCCATCAGGAGCAAGTATATCTTGAGAAGATTACTTGGTGTAGATGGAAAAGTTGAGACTTTCAAAGCTAGACTTGTTAAAGGCTTTCGTCATCAACCAGGCGTGGATAATGATGAAACATTTTCAAGTATCTATGCTTAAGTCCATCCAGATCCTACTTACCACGGCTACATACCATGACTACGATATCTGGTGGTTGGGTGTCATGACTGCTTTTCTAAATGATATTTTGGAAGAAAGCGTCTATAAGTACACAGCCAGAGGGCTTCGTAGACAGTGGGAGCAGCGGAAACGTGTGCAAGATGCTTTATAGGATAAAGCAGGCATCGCGGAGTTGGAACATCTGTTTTGATGAAATAGTCAAAGAGTTTGACATCATCAAAATGGTAGATGAACCTTGTATAAACAAAAAGGTAGTAAGGAGTATGGTGGTGATCCTCATAGAGTACGTGGATGACATACTCTTGATAAGAAAGAAGTTTCTTATGCTACGCTCGATCAATCTCCGTTTATCACAAAGATTCTCCGTGTAGGATCAAAATGATACCTCCTAAATCCTGAGTTTTGGATCTATGAGATAGATTTAATTGGATGTTAGGATTCTCACTAGTTGTAGTGAGATGATATCAAACGATTCTGGGGAAAATCACTGGAAAGGTTCCAGGGTGATAAAGACGACTGAATGTCAGTCGCAGGCATTGTCTTTACCCTCAGTACAGGGACGGTATGTTGGAAGAGTTCCAAGCTAGATACCGTGACATACTAGACGATAAAGGCAGGATACATCGCTACTTAAGATGCTACCAAAGAGGCTGTTTGGGTGTATATTGGTTCATGAGATGAACTATGTTCCTCCCATTGTGTGACAATGGAGTTGTGGCTTATGCCAAGGAACGCAGGTCCCATCAGTGATCCAGACATATTCTAAGGCAGTGTCACCTGATCATGGAGATGGTTGATCTCCAGGGTGATCGAGATTTGGAGAGAAGACTCAGAGGACAACACAGCGGATCCACTCACAAAGGCCTGTTCCCAGAGAGAGATTTTTATGGGATGGTTGAGTATGAGATACTACAACCACTGCTATCGGATGGCCCTAGTGCAAGTGGGAAATTGTTAGTTATATGTATGCCCTAGAGGCCATTACTATACATAGGATGTATATTGTAGTGGATGCTGGAACATATATAGGGAGGACTTTCTTGCTCGACATGATAGTATCTATCTGGTTGATCTTTACCTTAACGTGTATACTGTTTGTCTCTCTGTTACATGTTGGTAAAGCTCTTAGGATGTGTACTTGACTACCTGGACTATGATGCGGATCATACTAGTGGGGACATGGTAGTCCATAAGTACATCCTTCAAAGTCCCTAGTCGTGGGTGTATCGAGACGGGGCATCGATATACCAGAGTAGACTAGCGCATACCTTCTCGACCCATACAGATGGGCGATGGATGATCCCATATCCATTGGTGTTTGACATCAGAAATGATATACGGGTGCTCAGTGGAGACTGGGTACACTGGACGGACTCGCCGAGAACTCCCAGATGGTATTATACCTTACGTCAGATGGCAGTTCTCTGGTGACACTGGTACAGAGTAGTCTGTTGACCCGAGATCGTCATAGAGTCTTGTGTGGTTCCCACTGTGCTTTGATTTCCATCTTACCACGTCCAAGGGGGCGTGCAAAACGGTGGTTTTTGGGTACAGTCCCGAATCACATGGAGGCAATGAGCGATAGGAGGGGATTCTTCTCTCCCGGTATAGGGAGTTGATGTTGCGCTGTGTTCGATTGGCTATAACAGGAAATCCCTGGCCAGGGTTGCTGAGATTTACTGGTAAGTGTTACCTGTAGTTTCTCGAAGTGTTATAGACCTCATATCGACACGACTTATTGAGCTATTGGGGTCTGACGTTTACCACCCCTAGGCGAGATATGCGACATATCAGATGATCAGACCGGACTGTACGGTAAGTGTTACTGGTTGGATTCACTGGAGTGTGAGCGGGCTTGCTCGTCGATCTTCTGATCGCTCAATACCCGGGTGGCCGTTACGTTTAGCAGACCGCTTGCGGCTTGTGGGTGTTTGATATGATCATCAACTGCTACCGGCGTATTGACGAGTCTTTAGAGTCCTACACAGAGGTTTCCTGGCTCAAGCGAAACGAAATAGGAGCGCATATGAGATATGTGCGGGACCGAGAATAATTCGTGTATATGATACCGTATTTTATTCTCGGGATGAATGTATCGATTGGTTGTATGCGATATAACCTAGTTATCGATTCAAGCGTTGATTCGATAAGCCGATACAGTGATATTAGTCGGTTATATGCGATATGACCGGATCGTTAAATCAAGTGTTGATTTAATGATTTAATGCATAATTATATATTTGATATATTACTTTGCATTAACTAGTAATGGTTCACTTTAAATGGATTTTCTCACTTGATTTGTGCACATTGTATATATGATATATTTTTTGTTCACTTGATTGTATCATGTTTGATGATACATGAATGCTAGGGTTTGTGTAAAGAGTTAAACCTTAGTTAAGTAAATGGTTAGGGTTATTATATATTTATTCATTCATTTATTGAATTGTTTATTTCATTTTGGCAAAAGGAAAATGGTGGCTAATTTTGTTCTTTGTTGAAGCTTCATGAAGCTTTGAATAAAGTCCACCATTTTTGTTTTATGCCTAACCTAACCATTCACCTAACTATAGTTTACTCTCTACACATAACCATGGTTGGATTATGATAAGTTTGGATTTTCTTTTCTATTTTAAATTAACTTATCATAACACTTATCATCTTCTTCTTCTTCTTCCTCACAAGAAGAAAGCTTTCTTCATCAATGATGATTGATGTATTTGAGTGAGAAATCCAATTCTAAAGTGAACCCAACTCCTATTTCTTCATCCTCTACCTCTTGCCAAGTAGTATAGGGTGTTTCCTTCATAAGTTTTCATGGCTTGGTGAAGGTGGAGCTTGATCTAGCGATGCCTCGACGTAGATCATCTTCGGCATGGACATCGACGACCTAGCTCGCCTATTCTCCGATGAAGCCGACGCTAGAGCCCGGGAATTCATTTGGACAGCGAGGGGACTTCGTTGCGGAGCTATGGAGGTGGAGCACCGGATCTACAAAGGTTGTATTTCCGTTTAAACTTTAGTTAAGTTGTTAACTAGTTTCATATTCGCCTAGATTTCTAGCCAACGATCTGTAGTTTAGGGTTTCTCGGCACCGTTAAATTTTAAATTGGCATGGTTGATGCCTTGTGAGACCTCTTGAGAGTGCCTAGGAACCCTACAGTGTCTGATTAAATATGTGTACAGGCTGCACAGACTTTAATCGGACGGTTGATACTACTAGCGGCTTAGGACCGAGCCGGATTATTAAATTAGGTTTTGATTTAATAATTTATATATGTATTCTAGTATTATTGTTAACTATTCATTTTCTCTCTTGGCTATTCGTATTTAGGTACGAATACGCGTATATGAATTTCGATACGTATACCAGGTTGTATTCTGTATTTATACGGAATAGTTTCTAGAAGATTTAACACCTCATTATTTGATTTTTCTTTTTGGGAAATGAGGTGGAGGGGGTGAGGTAGCATGAACAATGCAAGGCATGTAAAGAGGTATGACATGACTTTGTTTATTAGAAAAATGAGTTGAGATATTTTGTGTGTGCATGATTGGAAGGGGGGCTGCCATCCTCTCTCCATGGGCTTGCTCATTTGGTTTTCTTGACTTGCTTACTTTCTCATTCTCACTTGGAGAAAGTTGAGCACTTTCTTCTAGTTGCTCATGCCACTTGTTTTCCTCACCTCCTCTTGATCTTCTATGGTCGCTATTTTAAGCATTTTGATGTGAGAAAAATTATAGTGACACATTCCTACACCTCCACTCTTCATTGCTAGCATTCTTGGAGTGTCGGTTGCCTCGCTCGGCGAGGCTGAAGCTTGCACCGTTTCCCTCAGGTGGATCATCGTAGATGGAGGAAGACCGGCAACCAACTCAATCCGCAACCACTAGGAGCTTGGGATGATGGTTAAAGACAGAAGGACACGGATCAACTCAGTATAACCATTCCTAACTTCCTTTATATTGCTTGCTAGTATAGGGCTTAGGGTAGATCCGGGCATCGGGTCATGGTAGCGCCAGTTTACAAAATTTTTGTTCCGCATTTGGCCACGGTTTGATAGCCGGGGCACTGCCATAACCCAACATAAAGTACACCTGATGAAAAGCCAAATCTTGGAACTTAGCCAAAATATGCTAAGTATAGAAGCCTATGCTTCATATGTGATCAAATGATCAATTGAGCCCATATGCTCACTGTTTCTAAGTTGATCATAGTCTCATATATGACTAACGTTTCTTAGCCATATTATCTGAGTTGATCTTAGTCTCATATACGACTAACGATCCTTAGATCAAACCCAAGTATCCCGTGAACAGATGGATGTCATTCATGTTAGAAATGCTACTTAGGTTCAAGCCCAAATCTAATATATACGGATTTGGACCAATCCGCGCTTTACGAGTGACGATATATATTTATCTCCGTATATAATCCAAGGGCAAACCATAATAAAAAAAAACATAACACGACACGAAATGATATATCTGGAGTAGAGAAAGTTTTTATCGGTTGGTGATGACGTAATTAACTACAGAGGCTTGCGTCTGCAGGAAAAATCATCCCCACAATTAGAAATGCTTCATCATTGAGGGGGAATCTGAAAGTTCGGCTACAACAGTCACATTCATCCAAACCTCCGATAGATGGTGCCATAATCCCTAGGTGTCTTTGGATAGGTGGATGGATATATTCCATATAGGATCTGCCCATGTATTCAGGCTGGATGAGCTTCCCGCTTCACGGTCCGGTTTTCGGTGGTAAACAGATTCTGGAATGCCCAATTGGACCTTTTTCTCTTTCCACTCCACACTTCGTGTGTCGTATCTCGTGAACCAATCGCGGTATATATGTTTATAGTTATCCTTTGGTTGTAGGATACTGAAACTTGTGTTTTGTCTCTATATAGAGATCAATAGATTTCACTTGCGCTAACTATAATTCAGGCGTTACCACATCCGATGGAGTCAAGTATGGGATCTTAACTTTCTGCATTTCGTCTCCTCAAGAAATGATTGGGTTTCTCTTTGAGTCGATGCTCCCACCTCCTACCTTCGGGGACTCAACGCTGTAGGAGGAAGCCCAGAAGAAATCTGTCTTCCACAGGCTAGCTCCTCAAGCTTCAGCTCTCTCGACGGCATCAGTTTTCAAATGACTGGCACTTGCCGAAAGCCAAGATCAACACAAGGGGCAGAATAGTCAAGCTCTCAAAGAAAACATAAGCACACCTAACAAGCTCCTAAGACTGAAGAAACTCCAGTCGCAAGACATGCTCGACGTGGTTATTGGAGTTAAATAAGAAAAGCTGGGAGCAGTTCTCTGTCCGGGCTAACTCCACCAGCTCCAACTCCTGCTTGCTATGTTGTTGTTCCAACTGGGAACAGCTTCGAACCGTTAAAGAAAGTGAAGTACAATTCTCATACTGCGGTGCTGAAGAAGTCTCCATCTCCAGCGGAGATACCAAATGAGCTGAAGACAGCATGCTAATCCGAGCGGCTTTCCTTGACGATCTGCAAAGTTTGGAAGGAAGTTTAAGGCTCTGTTATCGATGATAGTTACTCTCGTTGGCCAAAGAAGCCCAAGGGTCAATGAGAGGATGACAAATCCCCTTCCAGATATAAAGGGATTTATCTTAAGGTGGTTTCTGTTATGATGGTTCCTCCTAAAGTGGTTTTCCACAAAAGGGAGAGTCCAGAGAAAGTCCGAGCGTCCAAGGCAATCTCTAAGGGCCGAGATTCCAAACACCCCAAGCTTGGGGGAATGGTAGTTCATATAGTATATATGATGATCTCTAAAGACGAAAGTCGTCCTTCTATTTCTTACAGACCACTTACTTGGTCTCTGACAAAGGCTCATCAGTAACAAGAAAAGCTGCAGGAGATACTTGCTCAAGCAACAACGCTCATAAGTCCCCCGCCCAAAGCAAGCTCGGAGGATGAACCCAAAGAACGCATGAGACAGGAGCCTGATGTTGACTTCCTAAAACACGTCCTCGAAAAAAAGGACAAAGAAGCGGCAGAGATGGCCACTAATATGAACAAAATGGCCCTCTTAATCCAAAATATGGCTGGAATGATGTCTTAATCAGAACCACCGGTAGACGAACCGCTGGTAGTCATTATTGACGACAAGAGAGACGCCTCAAACCTTCCGTAAGCCCTTTCATAGGCCAAAGAGAATATGATCTCGGCTGCAAAGCTGGATGAATATATCAAGCAGAAGATCAAAGCTTACCATGCCAGCAAAGCAGCAAATAAGTTGATCAATACTGGTCAACCGTATCCGGCATGCTACGACCAGATATGGTATCCTACAGGATACATGATCCCAACGTTCCATAAATACAAAGGAACCGGCAATCCTCGCCGGCATATCGCGCAGTTTAAATCCATGTGCGCCAACACTGGAGGAGATAACATGCTCCTTCTCCATCAGTTCGTTAGTAATCTATCAGGCACTGCTTTCGATTGGTATTCGGAACTCTTAAATGACTCTGTAAAGACTTTTGATGAGATGGAAATGCTTTTCTGCCAAAGATTCATCAGTGCGAGCAAACGTACTACCATGACGGCGTTGATCGATGAAAAGGTCAGACTGAACGAGACAGGGCTTCAATATGCTATCCGATGGCAAAACCTTTGGTCTAAATGCGAGTAGCGCATCGACAAAGCTCCAACCGTCAGAATGTTTGTAGCTATCATTAATCGACATTCGCAGGTGTACCCATTCATGGCCTTTTTCAAGCCTACTATCTATCAAGAGCTTATCGATAAATTAGCTCAGCTGGATCAGATGGGTCAAGATCCTTCCTCTTCTGGTGAAGATTTATGAAATAACAAAAGCGAAGGCGAGGCGGCATCTATCGCCAATGCTCAACAACAAACGAACGGCTCTAAAGCGCCCGTTTGCCAAAATAACAACCGCGCTGGTCCCACACTTGAAAAGATTGGGACGCGAATACTCATTCCCCCTAAACATATACGGGGGGCATCTTGCTCGCTGGTGAAAGAATATCCATGGAAGATGGTCCTTTCATAAAAAAAAAACAAAAAGGATGTTAAAGGATTTACAAGCGTGTTCTGCAATAAAGTGGAAAAGCCCGCTTGAAACAGAAATTATGGAAGGGATGTAGAAGCCATGTCTCACTCCGAAAACGGATGATAAGGGAAAAAAGCCCACAAGTCAAGATTATTCTTCTAAGAAAAAGAAGGCAAATACTATGAAACCCGTGCAGCCGTCTGAATATGTTGACAGCCGTATAGATTTGCATAAGCATATCGATGTGTTGGACGCATATAACCAGAAGGCGCGCTTGTCAATAACCCTCGAAGAATTCCTTCAGCTTATCCTTAAAAAATAGTGAGGCCGAAGAAGAAGAGAAGTAAGCTGAAGAAGTGAAAGAGCGTGTGGAAAGTTGTCACATGGCCTCTCATTCCTTCGTATATGACGAAGATATCTGTCAGCCTCAGAAAGCGACACTGAGGAGCAAGGGGCAGTTAACATGGAAAGTGCTCTGTATTTCCCGCAAGACAACCCGATTGACGTGATGATAAAAGAAGCAGTCCAAAAGGGTGAAGATAGCCTAAGGTGTGAAATGACTATTTATAGAAAATCCAAGTAGCGACGCTTAAGCAAGCAAGCAGTGAAAGGGAAGAGTTATGTAACTTCCCGACCGAAAAGAAGGAAAGATTGACGGCCATGTCCCTAAACTAGCACTCTGCCCTACGACATGGATCATACAACCAACCGTATACAATCCGCGGGCATAAACTATCTATTTCCCGCATGTGTTCTCTATGTCTCCCATAGACTACTATGTCCCTAAACTGCCGCATTGCCTTACGGTAGATCTCTATATTGATCACCATATGCAATCCATGGGCATAAAAGATCCCTACCTCCACCAATTCCTATCGACGAGGCTACACCAAGTCCCATCGACGAGGATGCACCTGAAGTCCCACTGGCTATGAAGCTCCACCAATGATGTAGTCCTTAAAAAAGGATACGTTCACAAGCAAAATGGGCATGGATGAAATCCCGAAAGGGCTCTGTAAGTAAAAACGGCAAGACTACCGGCGGCTAGTGAAAACCAGAAAGTGCGCAAACTCGTAAAATAAGTACTTACAGGATCCTCTCGAGTTGCAAGGAAAAAACACCTGCATGAGATCTTTACGACTCATAAAGAAGTAGCACACTTAGGAATCCTCATGATTCCTAGGGAGAAAATACACTTACGGGATCCTTTGGACCCGTAAATAGAAAATACCCCCTATGAGACCTTCATGGCTCATAGAATTTAAAAGCCTTAGGTTACAAGGATCTAAACTTGTTTCCTAAGCCATCATATCCTTAAAATGCCCTACAAGTAGTCCAATCCATGACACTTGTATATAATCCATGGGCATAAACCAAAATGTCCTAACTAAAGTCCCACCGAAAGCGAGCAATACCCCTATACAGTGAACAACACTTGTGAGATCCTTACGACTCGCTAGGGAAACACACTTAGGAATCCCCACGATTCTTAAGGAGAAAATAAACTTACGAGATTCTCTCGACTCGTAGGGAGAAATACCTTAATGAGACCCTTACGGCTTATGAAGATGGAAAAAGCCTTAGTTGGCGGGGTTCTAAACCTGTCTTCTAAGCCACCTTTGTTCAATTGGCAACGGCAAATGATGAGTCATTCCTGGCACTATTCCAGTTTGAGCGATCCTGATGTCTAATCAGGTATCAAATTCTAACTCCTCTCAAGACAGGATTTGTGTCTTTTTCCAAGAAAATTACCATTGATAACTCCGTTAAGTTTTCTAACCTAAATAGGCAAGCACTCACATTCTCCGGCTCCCTGGGGCTCAAGAGAATGAATCCCGCTTAAACCTATATTTACTAAAGTCCTTAAAATGGTTTTATATAACTCGAGGGGGTTTTATGAAAAATATTTTTAAATATAGTAAAAATAAACCTCGAGAATTTATTTATATTATTTAGGCTTTTCATGGATTTGAATTTTAAGGATTTGAGGTATTTTAATGATAATAGGTTAGCTTGGAAAGTACATGGTATTTTATTGTAAAACTTGTCTTTTGTTGGTATCTTGATGGTATTTTAGTGAAACTTGCAATTCTATTCTTAAAAATATGTAAGTTTATTATATTTTGAAAATATGTGGATTGGTAATATTTATATAATTATTAAAAATTAAGTTTTATTTAAGTAGAAAATTTCATTTTTATTAAAAATCGTATTTAAAACCTTTCGAGACCGAATGCTCCGTGAGGAGGTCTACATCTCGCTCTACTAGCCCAAGAATGTCCGATAATCTACACCATCCAATAGCGGGTCCCATAGAAAGGGTTGTAGAGGTTTAATCGCAAAGGAATTTAAAATACAATTGAAAAGAAATCTGGTTTTTATAGTAAATGGTATTTTCTTGTAAAGTTGTACTCGTAACAAATTTTCCAATAAAGATGTATCATGCTATGGAACCAAGCATGTACGTGAGGGGTAGGTCATTACCCCGTGAAGTTTTCTCCTAAAGGTATAGGTTAATACAACTAAAAGAGACGATTTTAAAGTTTGTGGTATTTTAATGAAAATGTTATATTAAAGTTATTGTGCATGATATTCTTGATTAAAATTTGATTCTAAACTTTGGTTTTATGATTACAAGCATTTTTTAAGAATATGGATGAACAATATTTAAGAAAAAGTGGAATTTCTAGAGTTTAGAAGAAGATGTCGGTATTAACTCTACTTACCGACATATGTTTTGAAATGAGATTTTCAAGAAAGAAAAAGAGGGATTGAGAGGAACTCACTATTTAGGAGGCTTAAAGAAAGGTGTAGGAAGAGAGGGTTGTCGTCGTGGCGTCGCAGAATCACCGGAATTTGCTTCGATCCTTCACCGGAAGTTGACCGCTTGCTAACTCCTCTTTTACTCTACTTGTACTTAAAAAATTTTGAGAATTTTGGCTATAATTTTCAGAATGATATTGAGCCAAAGGGTGGTGAGGTATTTATAGTGTGGAATTAGGGTTTTGGAATTAAAATGGTGAATTAAAATGTATTAAAAAGATGATAAATGGTGAATTGAAGGGTCTCTGTTTAATTGTAGGACAATCAAACGGTGCAAGGGACTTAGGGGTAGGGAAGAGTCGAGTGTGCAAAGAACGGGCATCTTTTGCCATGGTTGGACCGTAGGTACCGGCCTAGGGGCATTTCCTCCGGCCGATCTATAGGGTAAGACCCTTGGATTGGAGCCGCGTGTACAAGTCAGTGTTTAAACCTTTTTGCACATATTTGATTTTTCTAACTTTTTATTTTTGTGTGTATTGCACGTGTAAACTTTTGGGCTTCCAAAAGTTTAAAAAATAAATCAGAAAAAAATAATATGTCTGAAGGGGATCGAACACAAGAGCTACGTCACAGCAGTGCAAGGCTTTACCAGTGAGCTACAAGTTGTTTCTTGCTGTTATTAAACAAATTTACTTATAAGTTGTACTCTAGCTTGCAAATTCCTTTCTGTACACTAAACTGAAAAATTTTGTATAGTAAATTCAGAGTCGTTACAGCTTGAAAATAGTCGTGTACTCTACACTACTTCAACCACGCCTATACCTCTGTAGGAAAAGTAACGGAGGGCATTTGTTCCCGCCTAAAATTTAGGTGTAAAAGGGGGCCAAAGAGTCAAATAGCAGCAATACATCCTCATTTGTTCACACCTATTTAAATGCACAAGCATATCATAGTACGCACCTAGAATGAAGAAGCCAAGAATACTTGCGCATGTATCAAGTGTGCACATGGAGAAAAAGTCACTTTGATGACGTGCACAACAATATACATGCGCATGTGTAAACTGAGACATGAGATAGGCTGCGACACTTATGCAGCACGTGCACACATACTTTCCGTGCGTAAATGCATCCAATGAAGCATGCGCTTCTGTTAAATCTTGCTTTAAAGGGCTAAATCTTCGATTAGAAGAAAATCTTCTGCTAATTAACAAATTTAAGAAAATTAAATCAAATCAACCTTGGATAAAAATCCAACGGTGTGCATGTACTATAAGTTGATCCAACAGTGCGCAGGATTCCAAAATTGATATGAATCAATTTAAAATCGATTTAAAATCGAATTAAAATAAAAACAAACCAAATAATTAGGAATAAATCCTAATTTTCTATCTCCTATAAATAGGAGTCCCCTTCACAAAAAATACAAACATAGAATTTTATATCAAGCCGCCATCAAAAAGTTGCGCACCTCCTCCAAACAAGAAGAAAACGCATATTCTACAATCTCCTTTCATTAAAAAGAAAAAAAGAAAAAGAAAAGGAGAAAAGATCTCTTTGTTGATAATAAAACTTTAGCTTTACATGTAAAAGCATTTGCTTTTTGTTGAATCCATTAATTCATTGTATAAGGTCAAAATATCTTATGGCCGGTCTCACTTCATGACAAAAGTTTCGACTTTTTATGAGAAATCGATCTAAGACCTAAGACTTGAAGGAAAAAAAACCCTTACAAAATAAAAATAAGTGTTTCAACACGTGAAATTTAAAAGTTTTTTCTTCTTTAGATTTTTTATCCTTCATGAAAACCATAATTTTCATAAGAATTTGGATGCGCACTGTAGATACACCAAAAAATCAATGAACAGAGACTTTTTTCTCTTTTGAAAGACAATGCTTTCTGATGAACCGTGCGGACCCTACCTTAGGGCGCACTTAGTAAAATTGTCTTTGTAGACAGGCGCATCTCGTGCCAAAAACATGTGCGCATCACGTGCCAAACACGTATGGCCAAATGGAGAATATTGATCATAAGAACATGCGTATATATGTGTGCACAAGTGTGGAATACCAATAACGATGACATGCGCATAACGTGTCATATACGTGTGTGCAAGTGCAGAAAATTTTCTATTAAGACATATGATGGATGATGTGCACACCACATGTCATATAGGTGCGCGCACGTGAGGGAAAATTGTCTATGAAGATGTGCGATGGATGACATGGGCATCACTTGCGTATGAGTGTGAGGAAGTGAAGAATATTTTTAATAAAGATATGCAAAAGAAGTGCATGTGCACGATATGCGCACTTGTCCGAAGTGCGCAAGCAAATTATTTGAAGCTTATGCTTCTTATATACCATATCATCTAAGTTGATCTTAGTCCCATATATGACTAAAGATTCTTAATCCATATCATCTATGTTGATCTGAGTCTCAAATACGACTAAAAAGCTTTAGCTCATTTTTCTTAGCTGGCCTTAATCTTAAACACGACTAACGGCCCTTAGCGAAACATCTAAGTTGATCTTAGTCTAATACAAGACTAACGATCTTTAGATAAAATATAAGTTCAACAGGTTCCAACATATTCTCTTCCCTCATATACGGGATTTTGGTTCAAGGGTATATCCTTCCACACGTCTGATATACGACGTTGTAATTCCTCAACTTTTTCAGAGAGGTGGTAGGTCCCAACAACCGACGAACCCTCGTTCCTCGTCCTAACTTCTTAAAAGATATGAACTATCATCAAGATAGGGAATGCCCTAACCCTATATGCACACCATAAAATGCATGCGCACCATCAAGATAAAGAACAACAGAGCCTTGGCTCTATGAAAGCATACAGATATGTATATGTATATGTATATGTCTTTAGAGGAAATATAAACGCTTTCAAATTAGATTGCACCCCAATACTGGGCGCATCCCATTTTCACATCATGCTCTACGCCATGCGATATATACGTGTGTGCAAGCTGAAAGATGGACCGTTATGTCCTTAAACCGGTATTCCGTCCTTCGTCCTCTCACCAAATTGACTACCGTATACTATCCATGGGCTACCCATAGTAAAGTGCACCTGATGACAAGCCAAAGGTGGGAACTTAGCCAATATATGCTGAGTTTAGAAGCCTATGCTTCATATGCGATCAAATGATCAGTTGAGCCCATATGCTCACTGGTTCTAAGTCGATCTTAGTCTCATATACGACTAATGATCCTTAGCCATATTATCTAAGTTGATCTTAGTTTCATATACGACTAACGATCCTTAGATCAAACCCAAGTATCTCATAAACTGATGGACCTTATTCTTATGAGAAATACTATATAGGTTCAAGTCAAAATCTAATATGTACGGATTTGGACTAATCTGCGCCCTATGAGTGATGATATATATTAGTCTCCGTATACAATCCAAAGGTAATCTAAAATAAACAAAGCATAACACGACATAAAGTGATATATCCGGAGTAGAGAAAGTTGTTATCGCCTGGCGATAACTGATTGGTAGGATTTTACGTGTCGTTTAAGTTCTAAAGTAACCGCAATCAAGACGATGTCGTATGTAGCTAGTCGTGATGAGTATGGGTCGTCCACAGGGAGATAGTATGTTTTAGGTTCTTATTCTTACGAGTTAAGCCAAACGTCAGAATTGTTCGATTCTAACCTATGTGTTTTGTATATATGAAAACGAACTCTTGTTAGGGATAGAGATAGGTTAGTTTAAGTTAGGAAAATCCGCACTTATTCCTTTGTTCCTCACTTGACTATTTATGTTAGGGTAATCGGTAACAACGTGGATTAGGGAGCTTAAACACGGTATTTGCGATTCTGCGTGAAATCCGGCTTATTGAACTTTGTCCTTCCATTCTTGTCTCCTGACCTTTTCCTCCAGCCAAACGAAACGTAACCGGTCACGGTTAGGAATCACCGCTATCTTGGTAAGATATGGTACCTAACGGAGCGCTTGCATGAGATTTGGATAGAGTTTGATTAGCAAGTTTTGGGCAAAGGAAATGAGTAAAAAAATCTCAACTTAAACAACCCTTCTCATTCCCTAACAAGATCAACTACTCACAATCCATCACAAACATCAAAAGAGAACATAAGAGAGAAAAGATCGAAGAAAACATTACAAGTAAGTAAATGCAAGAAAAGTAAGTGCAAGAAGATACTAGGAACCAAATTGCAAGAAATTAGTCTTCATTAAAAGTTCAACTCCAAGATAAAAACTATGAGTTCAATAAACAAAACCTAAATTTGCAAGCTTAAAGAAGAGGTTGCAAGATCAGGAGAAGGAAAAAATTCAAAGTAAACTAACTACTATGTACAAAGAGCTAGAATCAAATTACAAAATGTAGAAATGAAAGTGCAAAAGAGTAGTCTAAATATTGCTCTCAAGCTTGCTCTCGGTTCTGGTATATATAGACACTTCATCAACAAAAATAAACAATAAACTTGAGATGATGTAACAGAAAAGTTTGACCAGAAGAAAAATGGAGGCAATAGGAGCAAGTGGGACCGCCGGTGGTGGTTTTTTGGCCATTTCTGACGGTTTTTCTTTGAGTGGCGGGGCCCGTCTTTGTGTGGTGATCTCATGTCCTCTTCACTATCTCTCTGGTATTGTTTGATTCTTTTATAAATACTTGAGTTTTAATCTGTAGATTTGGAGGGAAATGCAAGCATTAAATCACATCAGCACTTTTCAAGCACTCATTACATATGCCCACTTGCTCATCCACTTGCACAAACCATGATTTTTGTAGCCAACTTGTATGCCCACTTATGCTAAGCTGTTCTATGAGCAAAAATATGTGTTTGCACTTGTAATTAATCATGTCATGTTGGACCATTCTTGATAAAAAAATGTTGTGCACATATGTTTGTTGCAAAAACTCTTGAATATTGATCGGTTTTCTGTTCTGATTGTAATGTCGGCTCATAAATATCGTATCCGTGCATTTGAGTGTGTTTCTAGTATTTTGTCACGAATACCTATAATCTATACTTATTGAGCAGATACGAATTAATAGTACCGATATAACACAAAAATGATAATGAATGAGCGGTATTGAAATGTATTTTTTCGTGATGAACAATAATGTAATTAACTATAGTGGCTTGCATCTGCAGGAAAAAGCGTCCCCATAATTAAAAGCGCCTCATCATTGAGGGGGTATCTGAAAGTTCATCTACAATGGTCGCATCCATCCAAACCTCCGACACATGGTGCCATAATCCCTTGGTGTTTTCGAAGAGGTGGATGGATATGTTCTATATAGCATTTGCCCCCATATTTAGGATGGACACGCTCCCCGCGTCTTAGTCTGGTTTCCGACAGTAAACAGCCACCAATTTGTGTAAGTCCATGTTGCCCACCCCGGTGCTTGTGGGGAGACAGAAAACGGAATAAAAATCGGATTTTTACTACTCTAGGCAACATGGACTAGACAAAGGAGGATCTTTGCTAAACAAAAACAAGCTAAAGCTAACTAGAAACTAGCTAAAGGGTAGAATGGTTATACCTAAGGATTTATGTCCTTCTCTCCTTGCTCCTTGGAGTAGTAGAAAGGGATCATCTTTGTCGTCTTCTCACGTCGAAGAAGGATCCACCCGAAAGCCTCAACCTTTGGCTTCAAGTTCAAGCTAGAAGTAACTAGGGTGCTAGAAGTGCTAATCCTAGAACCCTAGATGAGAGTAGAGATTATCAAGAAGAGGTTTTTCTCAAGCTCAAGTGTTTCTCAACACATGAGAGGGGAGAGCTTGAGGAAGAGCAAGAGAGAGAAAGTATATGATAGAAAAATAGAGAATAATAAGTCATTCTCACATATATGTGTGAATTATAAAAAATAGATAATTAGCTAGATAATTGTCATGGTTAATCAAGACATGACCATTATCATTTCATATTTAATGCTAATTGCAAGGATCAAAGAGCATCTTTTATATGGAATGATGATGGTCAACATGTCAACTAAGGTCAACAAGTCAAGTATGGTCAAAATGTCAACAATCCTAACCATGCACAATTATATATATATATAGCTAATATCAATTAATTATAATACACACATAAACATTAGGGTTAATAAAATGAAAATGGTCATTAACCCTAATCAAAGTCCTCTTCCTCTGCCTCAATCAACTGTGCATACGCACCCGTATTCGTGATCCGAGGAACACGAATAAAAAGAGATAAAACCAATCCCAAATCATATACTAGGATCTGGCTTAAACCAAAGCCCGCTAGTATAAGCTGTCCGGACAGCAAACGTGCACAAGTGCACGGATGTGAACGAACCCTGTCGCAAAACCATGCGACCTCTACTCATTTTGCCTAAAGGCGAATAGCTCTCTGTGTGGGACTCTAAAGACTCGACACTACGCTGGCAGTGGGTTTAACCACAGACCGCAAACGGCACTAGCTGTACGTAACGGTCCCCAGGTAGATGCCGATAAGATGACCGACGAGGTGACCCCATCTGAACTCCTACTGAGCCTGTATGTGACAGTCTCCGTACAGTCCGGTCTGTTCGTCTGATACATCGCATGGCGGGCCTAGGGGGCGGTGAACGTCAGTCCACTAATAGCGGTACAAGTCGTGTCGGAGTGTAGCCCAGAACACCCTGAGATAACACTGGAAACCTACCAGTATATCTCGCTTGCCCTGGCCAGGGACTACTTGTGTAATGGCTCTCCTGGACACAGCGCGATGTCAACCCCCAATACCGGGAGAGACGAATCCTGTCTAACCGTCACTGCCTCCAAGTGCTTCGGGACTGCACCCAAAAACTACCTGTTTGCACGACTCCTTTGAGCCGTGGTAGGGTAGTAATCAAAATGCAGTGGGAACACACTCGAGGCGAAGTGACAGTGTCAAGTCAACGGACTAAGCTCTACTCATGTCACCTGGAAACTGATAACTGACGATAGGTATAATACCAACCAACAGTTCCCGACGAGTCCTGTCCAATGTACTCGTAACCTAACGAGCACCCGCATACTATCTCAAGCACGACGTACTGACGGCTGTGGGACAGACCGCCTCCCACGCTGGGATGAGAAGCGCATACGCTAGTCTACTCCGGAGTATCGATGCCCTGTCTTGATAGTCCAACGAATAGGGACCTGTATAAGGATGTGCTTATGGATTACCCAGCCCCCACGAGTGTGAGCGCCATCACAACGCTGGTAATCAAGCAAAGATCCTAAGGGCTCTACTAATAAGTATATCAGCGATATGCTAAAAGAAACACATGCCCGTATTAAAGCAGAGACAAACCAAGTAGCATACTACCATTTCGAGCAAGATTGTATATACAACTGTGAATATCCCAAGCTTCCATCAAGTAATATACAAACTAATATGATACAGTAATGGCCTCTAGGGCATATACACTAACAATCTCCCACTTGCACTAAGGCCATGTACTGGCGTATCGAAGACCTATCATCTCGATCAGCCGCTCGAACTGAGTCTGGGGCAAGGCCTTGGTGAATGGATATGCAGTGTTATCTTCTGAAGCAACCCTCCGAACCTCGATCTCCTGGCGATCCACAATCTTCCTGATCAGGTGATACCGCCTCAAGATGTGTCTGGATTTCTGATGGGACATGGGTTCCTTCGCTAAAGCTATAGCCCCGTTGTTGTCGCAATACAGAGGTATTGGGTCAACAATGGACGGAACCACCTGAAGTTCTTTCAAGAACTTCCTCATCCAGACAGCTTCTTTTGCGGCATCAGATGCAGCGATGTATTCCGCTTCCATAGTCGAGTCAGCAACGGTTTCCTGTTTAGAGCTCTTTGTTGGATATGTATGCCCTAGAGGCCTGTATTGTATAAGATACTAGGCATGTATATGTACAGAAACAATCTTTGCTCGAAATGATAGTATGCTATCTGGTTTATCTTTATCATAACATGTGATGTGTTGATGAAGCCCTTAGGACTATGCTTGACTACCAGGATTATGATGAGATCATACTGGTGGGACCTGGGCAGTCTACAAGCATATCCTTCAATAGTTCCTAGTCGAGGGTATATCGAGACAGGGCATCGGTATTACCAGATTAGACTAGTGTGTACGTTTCTTGACCCTGGGGGCGATGGTTGATTCCACAACCATTGATGTTTGACATCAAAGATTGTACACAGGTGCTCATTGGAGAATGGGTACACCGAATAGGACTCGCTGAGAACTCCTAGATGGTATATATACCTATTGTCAGATAGCAGTTCTCTAGCTACACTTGTACAGGTTAGTCTGTAGACCCGAGATCGTCATGGAGTCTTGTGTGATTCCCACTGTACTTTAATTTCCTCCCTACCACGGCTCTATTGAGTCGTGCAAACAGGTGGATTTTGGGTACAGTCCTGAATCATATGGAGACAGTGAGCGATAGGAGGGATTTCGTCTCTCCCGGTATAGGGAGTTGATGTCGCGCTATGTTTGATCGGCTATAACACCTAAATCCCTGGCCAGGGTTCTCGAGGTTTACTGATAAGTGTTATCAGTAGTTTCTCGAACTGTTATGAGCCATAAATCAGCATGACTTATAAAGTTACCGGGGTCTGACATTTACCACCCCTAGACTTCATATGCGATGTATCAGACGAAGAGACCGGACTGTACGGTAAGTGTTGCTTGCAGGCTCGTAAGGGTTGTGATGAGTTCGCTCGTTGGCCACCTTTTCGTCATGTACCTGGGTAGCCGTTACGCACAGCTAGTGCCGCTGACGTGCTTGTGGTTAAACCCACTGCCAGCGTACTGTCGAGTCTTTAGAGTCCCACACAGAGAGTTCCCTCGTTCAGGCGAAATATGTAGAGGCTGTAAGTTGTTATGGCAGCCGTAAGCTGTTACGGCAGGGTTTTGATTTTGTTCATGTAATTGTTACAGGAATAATAATCGGAAGGATAATACTGGTAGACTTTGGTTTAAGCCAGATACCTGTATTATATTATTGGATTAATTGTATTCGTATTTTTCGGATACGGGTATACGGTATACGGAGAAGGGGTATTTTTGTAATTGTTGCAAGAATACCTTCTAGAAGGTGCCACCTCATAATGACATAATAATGACATCATTTATTTTATGAAAATAAAATGAGGTGGAAATTAAAAGGTACAAGCATGATGAGGTTGTTGTTATAGAATTACTATTGAAGCATGATACTAATTTATATAATGCATGCTTCAAATTATTTCTCTTAGTGCTATATCTTTATTCATCATGCTTGAACACTTTCATTATGATAAACACTTACTCCTTCTCATCTCCTCCTTCTCCTTCTTCTTATAAATAGCTTCACATGAGATGTGAATGTTATGTGAATCAAGAGAAGGTTAAGAGAAAGAAATGCTATAGATTTCAAGCTAATCCAATACATTCATCTCTACATAATCCTAGTGACCTATTCTAGCAAAATTGGTCTCTAGGTTAAACTCTTATGAAGAGTTTCTAGCTCGCACGATAACTCTCGGGTGGATCATCTAGGTCTTGGGTGGCCGGAGATCGAAGACATCGGCAACATCTAAAGGAGCTAAGGAGTTCATCAAAGAGAAGACCCGAAGGACCGTATCATTGAGGTATAATCCCTAACATAGTAGATAAGATCTCTAGTTAGGTTTTTCTAGTTGTGGTTTAGACAAGATCTTCGGTTAAGTGCGTGTTGTATGCCAAGAAAATTTTCATTCACCGCTTCCGCCGCGCCACAAGAGTTGTGAGAGCATGCAACATACACTAACATGGTATCAGAGCCTAACTAAACCACAATTAGATGTTAGCCAAAAGTTAGAAGCTCGATCGACAGTTTTTTCTCCCGAAAACTCGTATTCTGCCCTTGCTGCTGTCAGTTTTTGAAAGTGTTCCAAAATTAATTTGACATGTCTTAAAAATACAAGCATGGTTTTATAAGAACACTGTAGAAATTTGGACTCCTGACTCGACTAAAGCGCCGCGGATCCGCGGCCAAACCCATGGTTTGGCCGCTGATCCGCCGCCGAGTTGGGGCCGCGTCGACTCGGTTTTCTACAGTGCTCATATATTGAAGAATTAGGGTTTCTGGGATATAAAGAATTTTAAAAAGGTGTTTGTACAGGAACATGTCAAGTGTTGGCATGGTTTAAAATTATCGATCGAAATTCTAATAGTGTTTGGCTAATCGAGTTTTTCGTTTTTTGTGATATGTGTTTGAAACGTCCGCTAATTGCTATATGATGATTAGTGGGGGTTGCACATATGAATATCATGAGATGGTATATGTATATGAATGTGTTGGATCGTCGTGATGAATGGCCGGGGAGTGTGAGAAGAGCGTTTTTTTTCTTTTCTTTCATTCCATGTAATTTGTAAAAAGCCATGTAATATTGTTTTAACGGGTACATCCGGGATGAGGTTGTAGCCACCGATGTATAATTTCTTTTTACTGTTTTTGCTTCTAGGATAGACCCAAGGTGGGGTGTACAAACTATCGGGTTTTCAAAGTGCCGAGTGGCCTACTCAATTGTTGAGGGAGGTTACTACACTTCGGGAATTTGGCGGGTAGTTTGCCGCACCCGTAGGGGTCTAGGGGTGTTTGGCTATTCATCACGACCGTGGAATCCGTCTTTCATTAAGGGCTTGAATGAAATACGGAATTCCTAGTATATCCAATGCATTCATCTGTGATCTGAAATGGTTATATTTATATATGAGATATATAATAAACGTTGCTTATGTTTTGCACCCGCACTAGTCCAACCCCCGCTCTGCCGTTAGTTAAGTAACCTAACGGTGCATGACGGGACCCAGTGACGAATGCGGATGGTATAAGCGTACGTTCTATTTTTTCATTTCTTTTCTGTGATGTTTAGGAAACGTAAATGGTGGGACTACATTAATGTGATTAATGATAAGAGAAAGAAACCTAAAGATGTTGTAGAATCAAATTTTTTAAGAAAAAGGGTAACTCTAGTTTTTGTTTTGCATAGCGGTATTCTTGAATATCTTGCACCTCATTCGATGAGGAAAAGGCCGAGATCCCTTCACCGGGAGTGACCCCTTTAGCAAAACTGGAAAATGTTACAAAGAACTCGATTTGATTTTATAGTTGATCTAACTTTGCTTTGCATCGTGGTATTTTCATATCCAGCACCTTATTCGATAAGGAAAGAGCCGAGATCCCTTCACCGGGAGTGACCTCTTTAGCAAAATTAGAAAGATACTACAAAACCATTCGATTTTTAAAACTGGAGCTTAAACCACTCCTTCCCACTTGATTCTACAACGATATCAAGTTCAAAACGTTAAAGGTTTTCATAAAAAAAAACCATCCGTTGCCCTTCGCCATTTTAGGAAGCAGAGTACTTAGTATTCGTGCCACGTTTGTTGACCATAGTTAAGGCGTGGTGTACGGTAGCTAAGTGGTGAATTCTTACAAAGCATTTGATGCGATCGATTAGGGCATTCTCATGACTTTGTTGACCATAGTTAAGGGTCATGTGGGTGGGTCTAAATCAATCACGAAATGGCGGGTTGAACTTGACTAGTACTTATGATTTGTTGACCATAGTTAAGGTCATAAGTCACTAGGGGTAAAAATTATATCGGGAATTTCAAGAGTTGAGATTTGCAATGAGATTGCATACCTTCTATATAATAGTTGGATCCCGATCCCACTGTGAGTAAAAGTTACTCCCGGGAGAATTTTGCACTTTCTGGTTAGCAAACTTGTAGATTGTAATTTATCCTGGCTAGTTTTCTTTTTAGGTTTGAAGGAAAATTTGATAAAAAGCAGTGGGAGACAACAATTAGATAAGTAACCAATCTAATTATGAAAGAGCAATCGCTGAATGATTTCTTTTCTATCTCCTAATAGCAAATACCGATGTCGGGACTTAAACTTTTATTAGACAAAAACAAACTCACTGGACCGAATTACAAAGATTGGCTAAGGAACGTGAATATTGCCCTGACATATGATAAGGTTGGATACGTCCTGACTACTCCAGCCCCTCCTAGCCCAAGCCCTGATTCTTCAGTTGCGGATAAAGAAATTCGCAAGAAATGGGATACAAACTGCGCAACAGCCAAGTGCCTCGCGCTAGCTTCTATGAACAATGAACATCAGAAGCAGCACGAGAAGATGGATGTCCAATCCATCTTTCTACATACAGAGGAGTTGTATGGAGAGCAATCTCGTACTCTCCGATACGAGGCATCTCGAAAGTTGTTTCAGATGCGGATGGCTGCTGGCACGTCTGTAGGTGACCATGTATTGAAGATGATTGGACTTATCGAAGAACTTGAGGACCTGGGTTGGACCATGGAGAACGAGCAGTATGTTGATATTGTTCTACAGTCCCTTTCCCCTGCCTTTGCTCAATTCATTGTAAACTTCAACATGCACAAAATGGAGAAGTCTTTACCAGAACTCCTCAATATGTTGAGGAGTGCAGAGAGCACGCTAAAGGTAGCGAAAACTCCCGCTCTTATTGCTGGGCCATCTTCTTCCTCCATCCCGAAAGCCAAGGCCAAGGGAAAGAAGAAGAAGAAGAATCCCATCAAGCAGAGAGGCGGAGTGAAAAAGGCATCGGGAAGGGACAAGAAAGGGGCTGCTGCGACAGGTCGTGGGGAATGTTTCCACTGCCACCAGACTGGGCACTGGAAGAGAAACTGTGTTAAATACTTGGCCGACCTCCAGAAGAAGAAGCATGGTGATGCTTCCACTTCAGGTGTGTTTGTAACAAAAAACTGTTTTTCAATTAACTCTGCTTCCTGGGTATTAGATACTGGGTCAGGATCTCACATCTGCAATTGTATGCAGGGGTTGAGAAATAGCAGGTTGTTGAAGATAGGTGATCACACTCTCCGGGTTGGGAATGGTTCCTCAGTACATGCTACTGCAGTGGGAGAGTATCATCTTGGTTTGCTGTCGGGTTCTATATTGGTTTTGAACCCATGTTATTTTGTACCTTCGATGTTATGTAATATTATATCTGTATCGTTGTTGGACAATGCTGGATATAATTTTGTATTGCAATCTAATGTTATGAATATTAACCTTAATCAAGAGTTGATTGGGTATGGAACATTAAATAACGGGATATACATCCTAAATCAGCATACAGTTTTTCATATACAACACGGAAACAAAAGAAAGGTTTCAGACATAAATGAAGCTTTCATTTGGCATTGTAGACTAGGTCATATTAATGAAACAAGACTAACCAAGCTACATAAAGATGAATATTTAAACTCGTTTGAATATAAATCTTATGCAACTTGCCAGTCTTGCATCAAAGGTAAAATGACCAAAACTCCGTTTACTGGACACGGAGAGAGAGCTACTGAACTCTTAGGCCTCATACATAGTGATGTATGTGGACCAATGTCTACACATGCTGGAGGTGGTTTTTCATACTTCATAACCTTCACTGATGATTTATCGAGATTCGGGCACGTGTTCTTGTTGAAACATAAGTCCGAAGCCTTTGAAAAGTTCAAGGAGTATAAATCTGAAGTAGAAAAACAAACAGGCTTAAGTATCAAGAAACTTCGAACGGATCATGGAGGTGAGTATCTAAGCTCATAGTTTCTAGATTTCCTAAAAGAGAATGGGATTCTCTCTCAGCTCACTCCTCCGTATACACCACAGCACAACGGTGTATCGGAAAGGAGGAATCGCACATTATTAGATATGGTACGATCTATGATGAGTGATGCTGAGTTACCAATATCATTTTGGGGGCACGCATTGGAGACTGCGATTTATCTATTGAATAGGGTTCCGACCAAAACCGTGTCTACCACTCCATATGAGATATGGTATGGGAAGAGACCATCTCTTAAAAGAGTTAAGGTATGGGGTTGTCCAGCTTATGTGAAAAAGCAGAATCCAGACAAACTTGAGACACGATCGGTTTTGTGTAAATTTGTGGGATATCCAAAACACTCGTATGGATATCTATTCTACCACAAGGAGGAACAAAGGGTGTTTGTTTCTCAGTATGCCACATTTTTAGAAAATGAATTTTTTACAAATGATACTGTTGGCAATGCGGTAGAACTGAAAGAAGTTCCAGATGCACAAACCATTACCGATGATTTGATTGAACCTGAGGTTTCAATAGAACCTGACACACCTCAGCCACTCCGTAGATCTAGTAGGACTTCTCGCCTACCTGATAGATACTACGGTTTTCTAATTGACGGCGATAGAGAAGATTGCATCATGGATGATGATGACCCTACTAGTTTTCAGCAAGCTATCACGAGTGGTGACTCAGTGAAATGGTTGGATGCCATGAGATCCGAAATGGAATCCATGCACACCAACAAAGTATGGACTTTGGAGGCTGCACCTTCTGGAGTAAAACCCATAGGGTGCAAATGGATCTTTAAAAGAAAGATTGGTGTGGATGGTCAGGTGGAGACCTATAAAGCTAGGCTGGTAGCAAAAGGATTTCGTCAAAGACTGGGCTTGGACTATGATGAAACTTTTTCACCAGTCGCGATGCTTAAATCCATTCGGATCTTGCTTGCTATAGCTGCTTACTATGATTATGAGATCTGGCAGATGGATGTTAAAACGACATTTCTAAATGGTGATTTAGAAGAATGCGTTTTTATGGATCAGCCAGAGGGCTTCATTGATAGTGGGAGCAGCGGAAAAGCATGCAGGCTGCTTAAATCCATCTATGGATTAAAGCAGGCATCATGGAGTTGGAACATCTGCTTTGATGATACAATCAAAGAGTTTGGTTTTATCAAAAATGTGGATGAACCATGTATTTATAAAAGGATTGTAGAGAGTACTGTTACATTCCTCGTATTGTACGTGGACGACATTCTCTTGATAGGAAATGATATTCCTATGCTACAGTCGGTCAAACTATTCTTATCGCAGAGGTTCTCCATGAAAGACCTGGGTGATGCCTCGTACATTCTGGGGATTAAGATCTATAGAGATAGATCTAAGAAATTATTGGGATTGTCCCAATCGAGATACATTGACACCATACTAAAGAGGTTTAGTATGGAAGATTCCAAGAGGGGTAATTTACCCGCTTGTCATGGGATCACCCTCTCCAAAGAGATGTCTCCAAAGACTGATGAGGAGAGGGCTCGCATGAGCATTATACCCTATGCATCGGCAGTAGGATCTATAATGTATGCGATGTTATGTACTCGCCCAGATGTAGCTTATGCACTTAGTGCAGTAAGCAGGTATCAATCCAACCCAGGGGAGAAACACTGGACTGCTGTGAAGAACATTCTAAAGTACTTGAGAAGAACTAAAGAAATGTTCATGGTGTATGGTAACGGAAATCTCCAAATGGAGGGCTTTACCGACTCCAGCTTCCAGAGCGACAAGGATGATAGTAAGTCCATCTCAGGGTTTGTATTTACTCTAAATGGGGGGGCGGTATGTTGGAAGAGTTCCAAACAAGATACCGTCGCTGACTCCACGATGGAAGCTGAGTATATTGCTGCTAATGATGCCGCAAAAGAAGCGGTCTGGATGAGAAAGTTCATTTCAGAACTTCAAGTGGTTCCATCCATTGCTAATCCAATACCTCTGTATTGCGATAACAATGGAGCCATGGCTTTGGCAAAGGAACCGAGGTCCCATCAGAAATCCAGACATATCTTGAGGCGGTATCACCTCATCAGGGAGATAGTGGATCGCCAGGAAATCGAGGTGCGGAGAGTAGACACGAAAGACAACACAGCAGATCCATTCACTAAGGCTATCCCTCAAGTACAGTTTGAGAAGCTGTTTGAGCTGTTGGGCATGCGGTACGCCGGAAACTAGTTCTAGCCGGTACTTATTGCATTAATTACAGGCCTCAGTGCAAGTGGGAGATTGTTGGATATGTATGCCCTAGAGGCCAGTATTGTATAAGATACTAGGCATGTATATGTACAGAAACAATCTTTGCTCGAAATGATAGTATACTATCTGGTTTATCTTTATCATAACATGTGATGTGTTGATGAAGCCCTTAAGACTATGCTTGACTACCAGGATTATGATAAGATCATACTGGTGGGACCTGGGCAGTCTACAAGCATATCCTTCAATAGTTCCTAGTCGAGGGTATATCGAGACAGGGCATCGGTATTACCAGATTAGACTAGTGTGTACGTTTCTTGACCCTGGGGGCGATGGTTGATTCCACAACCATTGATATTTGACATCAAAGATTGTACACATGTGCTCATTGGAGAATGGGTACACCGAACAGGACTCGCTGAGAACTCCTAGATGGTATATATACCTATTGTCAGATAGCAGTTCTCTAGCTACACATGTACAGGTTAGTCTGTAGACCCGAGATCGTCATGGAGTCTTGTGTGATTCCCACTGTACTTTAATTTCCTCCCTACCACGGCTCTATTGAGTCGTGCAAACAGGTGGATTTTGGGTACAGTCCCGAATCATATGGAGACAGTGAGCGATAGGAGGGGTTTCGTCTCTCCCGGTATAGGGAGTTGATGTCGCGCTATGTTTGATCGGCTATAACACCTAAATCCCTGGCCAGGGTTCTCGAGGTTTACTGATAAGTGTTATCGGTAGTTTCTCGAACTGTTATGAGCCATAAATCAGCATGACTTATAAAGTTAATGGGGTCTGACATTTACCACCCCTAGACTTCATATGCGACGTATCAGACGAAGAGACCGGACTGTACGGTAAGTGTTGCTTGCATGCTCGTAAGGGTTGTGATGAGTTCGCTCGTTGGCCACCTTTTCATCATGTACCTGGGTAGCCGTTACGCACAGCTAGTGCCGCTGACGTGCTTGTGGTTAAACCCACTGCCAGCGTACTGTCGAGTCTTTAGAGTCCCACACAGAGAGTTCCCTCGTTCAGGCGAAATATGTAGAGGCTGTAAGTTGTTATGGCAGCCGTAAGCTGTTACGGCAGGGTTTTGATTTTGTTCATGTAATTGTTACAGGAATAATAATCGGAAGGATAATACTGGTAGACTTTGGTTTAAGCCAGATACCGGTATTATATTATTGGATTAATTGTATTCGTATTTTTCGGATACGGGTATACGGTATACGGAGAAGGGGTATTTTTATAATTGTTGCAAGAATACCTTCTAGAAGGTGCCACCTCATAATGACATAATAATGACATCATTTATTTTATGAAAATAAAATGAGGTGGAAATTAAAAGGTACAAGCATGATGAGGTTGTTGTTATGGAATTACTATTGAAGCATGATACTAATTTATATAATGCATGCTTCAAATTATTTCTCTTAGTGCTATATCTTTATTCATCATGCTTGAACACTTTCATTATGATAAACACTTACTCCTTCTCATCTACTCCTTCTCCTTCTTCTTATAAATAGCTTCACATGAGATGTGAATGTTATGTGAATCAAGAGAAGGTTAAGAGAAAGAAATGCTATAGATTTCAAGCTAATCCAATACATTCATCTCTACATAATCCTAGTGACCTATTCTAGCAAAATTGGTCTCTAGGTTAAACTCTTATGAAGAGTTTCTAGCTCGCACGATAACTCTTGGGTGGATCATCTAGGTCTTGGGTGGCCGGAGATCGAAGACATCGGCAACATTTAAAGGAGCTAAGGAGTTCATCAAAGAGAAGACCCGAAGGACCGTATCATTGAGGTATAATCCCTAACATAGTAGATAAGATCTCTAGTTAGGTTTTTCTAGTTGTGGTTTAGACAAGATCTTCGGTTAAGTGCGTGTTGTATGCCAAGAAAATTTTTGTTCACCGCTTCCGCCGCGCCACAAGAGTTGTGGGAGCATGCAACATACACTAACACTCTTCCAACACACCGCCCCTCCATTGAGGGTAAAGACAAAACCCGACATGGACTTGGAATCATCCTTGTCACTCTGGAAGCTGGAGTCAGCAAAGGCCTCAATCTGGAGGTCTTTTCCGCCATACACCAAGAACGTCTCCTTAGTCCTTCTCAGGTACTTTAGAATATTCTTTACCGCTATCCAATGTTTCTCCCCAGGGTTTGACTGATACCTGCTTACCACACTCAGTGCATAAGCCACATCCGGTCTGGTACACAACATCGCATACATTATAGAGCCTACCGCAGAAGCGTAGGGTATAATAGACATGCGATCCCTCTCCAAATCGGTCTTGGGAGACATCTCTTTGGAGAGGGTGATCCTGTGACAAGCCGGTAGATTACCGCGCTTGGAATCTTCCATACTGAATCTCTTCAGTATGGTGTCGATGTACCTGGACTGTGAAAGTCCTAATATCCTCTTGGATCTATCACGGTAGATCCGGATACCGAGAATGTATGAGACATCACCCAGGTCTTTCATGGAGAACCTGTGTGACAAGAACCCCTTGACAGATTGTAGCATAGGAATGTTATTTCCTATTAAGAGAATGTCATCCACGTATAAAACGAGGAATACTACAGTTCTCGCTACAAATCTACAATAGATGCATGGTTCATCTGGATTTTTGATAAAGCCAAATTCCTTGACCGTCTCATCAAAACAGATGTTCCAACTCCGCGATGCCTGCTTTAGTCCTTAAATGGACTTAAGCAACTTGCACACCTTTCCGCTGCTCCCACTCTGAATGAAACCCTCTGGCTGGTCCATATAGACACACTCCTCTAAATGTCCATTTAGAAAAGCTGTCTTTATGTCCATCTGCCAAATCTCATAATCGTGGAAGGAAGCAATGGCAAGAAAGATCCGAATGGATTTCAGCATAGCTACTGGAGAAAAGGTTTCGTCATAGTCCAAACCAGGTCTTTGACGAAAACCCTTTGCAACCAGTCTAGCTTTATAGGTCTCAACCTGTCCATCTACACCAATCTTCCTTTTGAAGATCCACTTGCATCCTACGGGTTTTACCCCATCTGGAGCAATGTCCAACGTCCATACTTTGTTGGTGTACATGGACTCCATTTCGGTCCGCATTGCATCCAGCCATTTTACCGAGTCGACGCTCTGAATGGCTTGCTGGAAGCTAGTAGGCGCATCACAATCTATGATGCAATCTTCTCTATCCCCGTCAATGAGAAAACCGTAGTATCTCTCGGGCGGATGAGACTGCCTACTACTCCTGCGGAGTGGCGTGGGAATGTCCTGATCTTTCGAACCCTCTGGTTCTACTAAGCTTTCAGTAATAGCTCGTGGTTCTGGAATTTCTTCCAGTTCTATTGCGCTCCCACTTAGTTCTTTTTCTATGAACTGGTGTTCTAGAAAGTGGGCATGGCGAGAAACAAAAACCTTTTGTTCCTCTTCGCAATAGAAGAAATATCCCTTGGAGTTCTTAGGATACCCCACAAACTTGCACTGTACTGAGCGTGCCTCGAGCTTGTCCGCATGCTGCTTTTTTATAAAAGCCGGACATCCCCATGTCTTAATGTGATTAAGATAGGGTCTCTTCCCACACCACATCTGATATGGTGTAGTAGGCACAGTCTTAGTTGGAACTCGGTTCAAAAGGTATGCAGCTGATTCTAGTGCATATCCCCAGAACGATCGCGGCAACTCAGCGTTACTCATCGTGGACCGTACCATATCCAATAGGGTTCGGTTCCGTCTCTCCGATACACCGTTATATTGCGGAGTGTATGGAGGAGTAAGCTGAGAGAGAATTCCATTCTCTTTTAGGTAACCCAGGAACTCGGTACTCAAGTATTCACCACCTCGATCAGATCTTAGTGTCTTGATACTTTTGCCTGTTTGTTTTTCTACTTCATTCTTATATTCCTGGAATTTTTCAAAAGCCTCGGATTTATGTTTCATTAAGAAGACATAACCGTACCTTGAAAAGTCATCCGTAAAAGTAATGAAGTAAGAATAACCGCTTCGTGCATGTGTAGACATTGGACCGCACAAGTCGCTGTGTACGAGTCCCAAGAGCGAGCTCGCTCTTACTCCGTGTCCAGTGAACGGAGTCTTTGTCATCTTTCCTTTGAGACAGGATTGACAAATTGCATACGATTGATATTCGAACGGATACAAATATCCTTCTGTATGTAACTTAGTCAACCTTCTCTCATTGATGTGACCCAGTCTACAATACCATAAAAAAGTTTTATTGATTTCTGGAGACTTTCTTTTGTGTGTATTCTGGACATTGAAAATCTGTGGTTGGTTTAATACGTATATACCGTTGTTCAATGTACCTGACCCAATCAAAACTTGATTAAGGTGAATGTTCACTACATTACTTACAAATGCAAATTCATAACCTTCTTTAGATAATAAAGATACAGAAATGATATTACAGGTTGTATTTGGTACATAATAACAACTACGCAAAACCAAAAAATGTCCATCCGACAATCCCAGGTGATAGTCCCCCACGGCCTCAGCATCCATGCTAGCACCGTTTGCAACTCTGAGGGTCATGTCACCTGCCTTCAAAACTCTACGCTTTCTCAACGCCTGCAAAGAATTACAGATATGAGATCCTGATCCGGTATCCAATACCCAGGATGTAGAGTTTAATGATAGACAGTTTTCAATAACATACACACCTGAAGCTGAAGCCGCAACTCGCTTCAAATCCTATGTTCTATCCTTCCAAGCCTTGCAATCCTGTTTCCAGTGACCACTTTTGTGACAGTAGAAGCATTCATCCTTCCCCACCAGTTTTCCCGCTATCTTTGTTGCCTTTCATTTTCCCTTCGTATCCACTTTACTGACACCGCCTCTTGGTTTGGCGGGGGCTTTCTTCTTCTTACCCTTGGCTTTCGCCCTGGATCTAGAAGAGGAAGATCCTCCTACAAACAAAGTGGATGTCTCCCTACCCTTCTGTAGGGTGCCCTCAGCACTCCTCAACATGTTCAGAAGTTCGGAAAGTTCAACCTCCTTTCCTTGCATGTTGAAGTTTAAAACAAACTGGGCGTAAGTGGAAGGAAGGGACTGGAGAATCAAATCAGTATAGAGTTCATTCTCCAACGTGGTCCCAAGGTCCGCGAGCTCCTCTATATAGCCAATCATCTTAAGCACGTGTTCCGCTACCGATGATCCGACGGCCAATCTTGCCGAAAATAGTTTCTTCGACACTTTGTATCTTGCGATACGAGAGTGCTCTCCATACAGTTCTTTTGTATGGAGAAATATGGACTCCAGGTCCATATTCTCATGCCTCCTCTGATGTTCGTTGTCTATTGAGGCAAGCACGAGGCATTTGGCCTTCGCGCAATCGATCTCCCATGTCTTACGGATTTCTTTATCCGCGACGCTGGAGGTAGGACCTGGGACAGAGAGAGCTTTGGTGGTAAGGACATACCCCAACTTGTCGTAAGTGATTGCCATCTTAACATTCCTGAGCCAATCTTTGTAGTTTGGCGCTGTCAGTATGTTTTTATCTAGAAATAACTTAAGTCCGGTCATGTTGAATGGTCGCTGCAATTAGGAGAGAGAAAAGAAACACTTTAGCATGATGCTCTTGCAAGTTTAGAGTGGTTTTTAATTTGTCTAAACTGGATGGCTCCCACTGTCTCTCGAATCCCTTCTCAAACCATAAAGAAAAGATTAGTCGGGATCAATCTCACCGTACAATACTTACTTAACCGTTCAGCCAGGCCAGTATCGGTACTTCGAGGAAGGTTTTCCAACGCTTTCGCGAAGTTCCTTAATTTAAGAACCTCTTTTCCCTGGGGGCGTAGCCCCGCTAACACCTTTCTAAACACCTACTAGGTTTATAGCATTGATCGTTAAGTGAGAGTTTTCCCGAGGAGTAGCATATACTCACAGTAGGATCGGGATTCAAATATCATCGCGTGATAAAACCGAAGGAATCCTACCAGAATCATCACACTCCAAATGGTATGCAGCGCTAGCAAGTTTCAGTACTTATGAAACTCCCGATATGGATTTTTGCCCCATGCTCTTATAACCTTGACTTTGGCCAAAATATCATAAGTCACATGTCAAGTTCTACCCGTCATTCTCCTGGTTAATTTGGACCCATCCGTACCTACCCTTGACTTTGGACAAAATGGCAGCACGACTGTCCCAAACCAACGCATCTATCTATGCTGCACATGAATACCCAATAGATACCAATCACTATGCCTTGACTTTGGCCAAAATACATAGCTTGAATACTTCTTGACCATTCATGTGGAATGACGGAGGGCTACGAATGGTTTTGGCGAAACCGTGAACGTAGTGAACTTGATATAATCGATGGAACGAGATAGCTTTTAAAAAGGAGTGGTTCAAGCTCCGCGTTTAAAAGTTTAGTTTTGAAAAGAACCGAGTGGTTTTCAAAGTGTTCCAATCGACTTTTACTTGGTTTATTTTCTTGCATTAGTTCTTTTAATGCGTCCCATCAATTAATCCTACCATTGCAGAAAACAACCAAAATATGGCATACGCTTATGCCATTTGCATTCGCCACGGGGCCCCGTCATCACCCGTTAGGTTACTTAACTAACGACAGAGCGGGGGCTGGGCTAGCGCGGCTGTAAAACATAAGCAACGCCTAAATAGTTATTGTATATAAATATATAACAATGATAGACATTACAAATCACAGATGAATACATTGGATATACTAGGAATCCGCAATCCGTTCGAGCTTGCAACGAAAAGCGGATTACACGGTCGCGGTGAATAGCCAAATACCCCACCCAAGACCCCTACGGGTGCGGCAAACTACCCGCCAAGTACCCGAAGCGAAGCAACCTCCCTCAACACCGTGAGTAGGCCACTCGGCACTTCGAGATACCCGGTAGTTTGTGCACCCCCTCCATGGGTCTATCCTAGGAGCAAAAACAGTAAAAAGAATTATACAATGACGGCTACAACCCCGACCCGGTTGCGCGGCCAATCAAATAATAATACATCAATTTACATATTACAATGAATGAAAGAAAAAGAAACACTCATCTCACATCCACCCCGGCTATTCACCCGCGACAATCCAACGCATTCATATACACATACCATCATCAAACACAGATCACAGATATGTATAACCCCCACTAATCGACTTATAGCGATTAGCAGACGTTCAATACATATAAACATCACAGATATAACCCATTAGTCAAAGTGTAGTGAAATTCAATCAAAAATACGGATTTATAGGCCCTCGAAAACAAATTTCTTTTCTGGAAAACCTGGGCACAAATAAACCATCTTAAAAATCCCAAAACCAAACCATAAGAACACTGCACCAAACTCGACCCAGAACCGAGTCAAAACGGCTGCGGTTCCGCGGTAATAGGCATGCTTTTGCCGCGGAACCGCCGCGCTTTGAGCGATTCACTGGATCATTTTTGGTGGCTTTCTTCACAAAACCCTGAGATGATTTTTGACGTAAGATTTATTTTATTTTGAACAGAAAAAATTTCAACAGAAAGTTAGGGTTTTGTGTTTTTAGTTTTGTGACTTTTCTGATTGAACTTCCGTACACTTTGCTACCTAGCTAGTTTATGTTTAGTTAGGCTCTGATACCACTGTAAGTCCACGTTGCCCAACCCGGTGCTTGCGGGGAGGTGGAAAACGGAATAAAAATCGGATTTTTATCATGCTCTAGGCAACATGGACTAGACAAAGGAGGATCTTTGCTAAACAAAAACAAGCTAAAGCTAACTAGAAACTAGCTAAAGGGTAGAATGGTTATACCTAGGGCTTTATGTCCTTCTCTCCTTGCTCCTTGGAGTAGTAGAAAGGGATCACCTTTGTCGTCTTTTCATGTCGAAGAAGGATCCACCCGAAAGCCTCAACCTTTGGCTTCAACTTCAAGCTAGAAGTAACTAGGGTGCTAGAAGTGCTAATCCTAGAACCCTAGATGAGAGTAGAGATTATCAAGAAGAGGTTTTTCTCAAGCTCAAGTGTTTCTCAACACATGAGAGGGGAGAGCTTGAGGAAGAGGAAGAGGAAGAGAGAGAAAGTATATGATAGAAAAATAGAGAATAATAAGCCATTCTCACATATATGTGTGAATTATAAAAAATAGATAATTAGCTAGATAATTGTCATGGTTAATCAAGACATGACCATTATCATTTCACATTTAATGCTAATTGCAAGGATCAAAGAGCATCTTTTATATGGAATGATGATGGTCAACATGTCAACTAAGGTCAACAAGTCAAGTATGGTCAAAATGTCAACAATCCTAACCATACACAATTATATATATATATATATATATATAGCTAATATCAATTAATTATAATACACACATAAACATTAGGGTTAATAAAATGACAATGGTCATTAACCCTAATCAAAGTCCTCTTCCTCTGTCTCAATCAACTGTGCATACGCACCCGTATTCGTGATCCGAGGAACACGAATACAAAGAGATAAAACCAATCCCAAATCATATACTAGGATCTGGCTTAAACCAAAGCCCGCTAGTATAAGCTGTCCGGACAGCAAACGTGCATAAGTGCACGGATGTGAACGAACCCTGTCGCAAAACCATGCGACCTCTACTCATTTTGCCTAAAGGCGAATAGCTCTCTGTGTGGGACTCTAAAGACTCGACACTACGCTGGCAGTGGGTTTAACCACAGACCGTAAGCGGCACTAGCTGTACGTAACGGTCCCCGGGTAGATGCCGATAAGATGACTGACAAGGTAACCCCATCTGAACTCCTACTGAGCCTGTATGTGACAGTCTCCGTACAGTCCGGTCTGATACATCGCATGGCGGGCCTAGGGGGGCGGTGAACGTCAGTCCCCTAATAGCGGTACAAGTCGTGTCGGAGTGTAGCCCAGAACACCCTGAGATAACACTGGAAACCTACCAGTATATCTCGCTTGCCCTGGCCAGGGACTACTTGTGTAATGGCTCTCCTGGACACAGCGCGATATCAACCCCCAATACCGGGAGAGACGAATCCTGTCTAACTGTCACTGCCTCCAAGTGCTTCGGGACTGCACCCAAAAACTACCTGTTTGCACGACTCCTTTGAGCCGTGGTAGGGTAGTAATCAAAGTGCAGTGGGAACACACTCGAGGCGAAGTGACAGTGTCAAGTCAGCGGACTAAGCTGTACTCATGTCACCTGGGAACTGATAACTGACGATAGGTATAATACCAACCAACAGTTCCCGACGAGTCCTGTCCAGTGTACTCATAACCTAACGAGCACCCGCATACTTACTCAAGCACGACGTACTGACGGCTGTGGGACAGACCGTCTCCCACGCTGGGTTGAGAAGCGCATACGCTAGTCTACTCCGGAGTATCGATGCCCTGTCTCGATAGTCCAACGACTAGGGACCTGTATAAGGATGTGCTTATGGATTACCCATCCCCCACGAGTGTGGGCGCAATCACAACGCTGGTAATCAAGCAAAGATCCTAAGGGCTCTACTAATATGTATATCAGCGATATGCTAAAATAAACACATGTCCATATTAAAGCAGAGACAAACCAAGTAGCATACTACCATTTCGAGCAAGATTGTATATACAACTGTGAATATCCCAAGCTTCCATCAAGTAATATACTGTTGATATATGTATGCCCTAGAGGCCATTATATGATAGTGGTTGTATCTATACATGTATATATATATTCAGTATGCATTCTTGCTCGACATGATAGTATGCTATCTGGTTCTTCTTTATCTGACATGTTGATTTGATCATGCTTTTATTCATTCATACATGCTGATAAAGCCCTGAGGATATCGGCTTGACTGCTCTGATTATGATAGAGATCATACTAGTAGGACATCTGTAGTCTATAAGCATATCCTGGAAAGTCCCTAGTCGTAGGTATATCGAGACGGGGCATTGATATACCAGAGTAGACTAGCGTATATGATACTAGACCCATACGATGGGCGATGAATGTTCCCACATTCATCGATATTTGACATCAAGATCATATACAGGTGCTCAGTGGTGACTGGGTACACTGGACGGACTCACCGAGAATTCCTATATGGAATTATATCTATCGTCGGATAGCAGTTCTCAGGTGACACTGGTACAGATTAGTCTGTTGACCCGAGATCGTCATAGAGTCTTGTGTGTTCTTCCACTGTTCTTTGATTGCCACCCTACCACGGCTCTACTGAGTCGTGCAAACAGGTGGCCGTTGGGTACAGTCCCGAGACACACGAAGGCAATGAGTGATAGGAAGGGTTTCATCTCTCCCGGTATTGGGAGTTGATGTTGTGCTGTGCCCGACTGGTTATATCAGTAAGTCCCTGGCCAGGGCTGCTGAGATTTGCTGATAAGTTTTATCAGTAGTTTCTCGATCTGTTATAGACCATTCACCGGCATGACTTATTGAGTTATTAGGGTCGACGTGACCATCCCTAGGCTCGATATGCAGCATATCTGACGAAGAGATCGGACTGTACGGTAGTGTTGCCGGTTGGCTCGACGGGAGTTGTAGCAGGTTCGCTTGTTTTCTTCTGATCGCTCAATACCCGGGTGGCCGTTACGTTTAGCTGACCGCTTGCGGCTTGGGGGTACTTGATATGATCATCACCCTCTGCCGGCGTATTGAAGAGTCTTAGAGTCCCACACAGGAGTTACCTAGTCCAGGCGAAACGTTGTGGTGCACGTATGCGATATGCGCATGGACCCGATTAAAATGCGCGTATATGATACCGTACATTGATCGGGCAGCTTGCTTTTGGTAGGGTCATATGTGATATGGCCGGATTGATAAATCAAGTGTTGATTTATGATTTAACCATTAGTTTTCTCACTTAAAACCTTTTCTTGGATGATGGATGTGTGCATGCATGTATGTTTTTCTTTCTTTCTTTCTTACTAGTTTCATGCACATATGGATGTGCATACATACATACATACATACACCCATCTATCATGGTTGTTTACACATGGAAATGGTGGCAATATAAGACTCACACCATGGATAAATATATGGATTATTATTTAAATTTATGTTTAAAACAAAATAGAAAAGGAAAGGATAATTCTTGAGTTGTTTCTACACTCTTCTTTAACCTAACCATTCTCACCTACCTCTAAACTTGAGTTATCCTTCTCTTTGTGTTCTAAAACTCAAGTTAAATAATGTCTCCATCATTTAACCATGGTTCATAATGAGAAGAAATAAAATATATAAAGATATATTTCATTTCTTTTCATGGTTATCATTTTTTTTTTACTCTTGTTAAAAAGGAAAGCCTCCATCTTCTTCCTCTTTCACCATTTGCTCTCTAGTTTTTTCTAGTGAGTAAAACACACATAAAGAAAGGTTTTTGAAGTGAGAATCTAAACCACAATATCATTCTACACAAGTTTAGCCAACTTGTTTAAAGTGTTCTCTTCGATTCTCATCTTGATTATCGAAGTTGCGAGCTTGGACGAGGAACTCCGGGTGGATCGTCGTGGACGTGAGAGGACTTCAAGAGGACATTCTTCCAACACCCAAGAGACCAAAGAGTCCAGCGAAAGGGAGCTACAAAGGTTGTAGTCTCGAAACCCTAGTTTTTCATTCGCTTTAACTTTAGAAACCCTAATTTTCTAGGATCGATTCCTTTGTATGCTTGTTTAGCACCATAAAAATTTAAACTTTGGGACATGTGATGCTTCAAAACTCTACATAGGGTGCTAGACAAACCTTTCATATACAAACTAGTATGATACAATAATGTCCTCTAGGGCATATACACCAACAATTTGAACCTCACAAAAGACGAATCCAGCAACAAAGTTGATATCACACAATATCGACGTATGATTGGAAATCTACTTTATTTAATCGCTAGTAGACCTGATATCATGTTTAGTGTTACCTTGTGTGCTCGTTTTCAATCTTGTCCCAAATAATCACATCTAAGTGCGGTGAAGAAAATATTTAGATATCTTAAAGGGACAATCGGTTTAGGTTTGTAGTATCCAAAGAATAAAATTTTTGATTTTAAATCTTATTCGGATATGGACTATGCGGGTAGCCAAATAGACTATAAGAGCACGAATGGAATATGTCAATTTCTTAGAAATTATTTAGTCTCTTGGTCATCCAAGAAGCAAAACTCGATTGCTCTTTCCACCGCCGAAGTGGAATATATTGCCGCGGGAGCTTGTTATGCTCAAATTCTTTGGATGAAGCACACGCTAGAAGACTTTGGTGTATTTGTTGATCATATACATATTCTTTGTGATAACACGAGCATGGTGCACATGACGAAGAATGCCAATCAATATAGTGGCACCAAACACATTGATGTTCGCTACCACTTCCTTCATGATCATTACGAAAAATGGGACATCATTATTGAGCACATACCAACACGCAACCAATTAGCGGATATTTTTACCAAACCCTTTGATGCTGCACGTTTTGCTTATATTAGGGGAGAGCTAAATATGTGTTCAATTGATTGATTTGTTTTCATGAGTCTCATCTTGCCAAACGGCTTCCGCAACCCTTTTAGGGAAATCCAGTTGTGGATTTGTTCTTTATAACATTTCTTATTCTAGGGTCTAGCACAGAGAATGTAGGGCCTTCACCGGTTTGTCGATTTTTAAAGATGAGAAAATCCTATTTTGCATACCTTATTATCTCATGTTTGCCTCCACATATTATTATGATTTGCTTATCTCTTTTGTGTGTATTTTCGCATGTATTGTTTGATTCTTGTTATATTTCTTTCATACATGCATGTCGACATGAGCCAATGCCTTATTGCTTCTCTTTTGCTCATGTCATTCCCTATTAATCACATATGCACACATTTAGAGGGATTTATTCAAACATTTCATTCACTTTGGGTGTATGCATATAATTAGGGGGAGTAATTCAAATGTTTTACATTCTTTAGACACCCTTTTTGATGTTGTCAAAAGGGGAGAATAATAGGGTCGTCGTATATCAATATATAGCTTGCTTTGTGATTCTATTACTCGTCTAAATATATTGATATATGATAGCTATTAATATTTTGACATCATCAAAAATGGGGATATTGATGGCTTGTGGATTTTCGTAATCCGATTATTTAGTTTTGATAATGTTGAATATTAACAGCTATATACATGTGTTTTTATATTGCATATTCTATAACACTGTATAAGAGTTTGGTCGTGTTTGAGATTGGTTTTCAGGATATTTTCACGACATAAGCATATGATAGAGGAAGGAGGATATTGAGATTAAACGGAAAATCTATTGGAGGTTGGTAGATAATGGACTAGAGCTCCTCAAAGTTCAAAATCAAGCTTCAAGAAGCTAAGGAGCCGAAGTCCAAGTTAGAGTGTTCGAAACATCGAAGTTTCAAGAATTCAAGAGTTTGAGCTACGATTATAATCTCTAGGAGATCGATATAAGCACTTCATAGTTTATGATATTAACCTATAAGATCTCAAGCACGCACACTATTGCATGCATGAAACACTTGGCCAAAACATTGAAAAGGTTTTCATTCAAAACAATTTTCAATTTTAAGTTCAAAGTTTTCTGTGTTTTCCCCCTTCAGACGTTTGTACAATATACCTTCAGACGTCTGTTTTCTTTGAAAACCAAATATCAGTTTCAATATCGATTTTTTGGTTCAGAATAAAAGTCTGAACTTTTTTCAGAACAAATGTATGCATACTTGACAAACGTCTGTGCCAAAGTCTCGGGTTGAAAATCTTTTCTTCTTCAGACGTTTGTCCTATGCTACTTCAGACGTTTGTATGTTCTCTATGCTTTTTATTGTTTTGACTTATTTTAAGGAACAAATATCTGAAGCTATAAGGAATGAACGTTTGCAGTTCAAAATCTTTGAAAACTATTTCTTCTTCAGACGTTTGTCCTATGCTACTTCAGACATCTTCTTGTTCTCTGTGTTTTCTTTGGCCATCTTTGAAAAATGTCGGCAGACGTCTGAACTTATTTACGACAAAAATCTGCAACTCATTTTGTTTGAAAAATATTACCGTTGCATTAAATACCGTAACGGCTCTTTTTATTTTTCCTTCAGATGTTTTTCCAGTTTGCCTTCAGACGTCTGCAGTTCTTCTGCCTGGGCCACACTAAATGTTTATACTTATTTGTTTTTTGTGAGGGCTTTAAAAGGGATTTGCCTGAGAATTCATTGCCATCAACTATTCTGAAAATTTCATTCATTTCTTGAGTTCATCTTTACCCACCAAAATAAAAAAGAAACACTTAAGGTTTTATTGCAAATCCAATACTCCATCGAAGTATTCTAGAGCTTTAATTGTAAAAATCTTGAGAGAGTATTCTTGATTGTAATCTTCTTTTTCTCTTGAGTGAGGTCTCTTAAGTGTGAGAGGGCCTTTGTAAGAAAGGAGAACTTGTGGTGAAGAGTCACTCGTGTGTCGAGTGACGTGATTGTAAGACACTACTACAGATGCCCCTTATAGTAACGGTCTTATCCGTTAACATAACTAATATGGGTAACGGGTATGACCATTATAGACCCGTTACCCAAAACCCCATAACTATAGGTCTAGTAACAAATTAGACCATTACTATAAATAAATATGGTAATGGTTTAAAATGTTACTATAGAAGAGGTGTTACCAATTTTGGTTCAAAATATTAAACCAATCCCGGATGGGGTCCACATCTGTGCTAACGGTCATAACAGTTACCATTTGAAAAGGTAACTGTTCAAACCGTTACAGTTAGGAATATATGGTAATGATTGTCACCATTACCATATCTCATAAGCTAACTGATACCTGATGTCTTTCAGGTATTAGTTAGCTGATGCCCTTATGGTAACGGTTATACCTGTGACCATACGTCTGTGGTCACGGTTATAACCGTTACCACTAAAGAACAATTTTCTTAAAACAGAAAATTCCACGCACGCGCGATGCTTTCAATCACAAACAACAACAGATAATAATATTCAGAATATCAAATCTCACGCAGTTATAATAAGTAAAAAGTAATATTAATCGAATCGCAAGCAATAACTAACAAAAAATATGTACAATCCTTAGAATCAAAAAATCAAACGACAATCAAATATTTGTATCAACAAAAAAATAAGTCTATAATCCATGGGACGATCCACCTCCATTGTCCCGTGGCCTGAAGAAACTTGCTAACTCCTCTCGTATGGTTTGGCGGATGGACTCATCGTGCGACCGCCTCAGATCCCGGATCTCTGCCGTAAGGTTCTGCAGATGCTCCCGCGTCTGCAGATGCTCATGCTGATGCTGCGCCACCTAGTCACGGAGCTGACGGATCTCCTCCTGCGATGCAGCTGCCGCATCCACCTGCGTTAGGGTCATGGCGTACTCGTGGACGGACGGACACCTAGCAAAGTTTCATTGGGACCAAGACCAACCCCGCACTTAAAGCCACCGTGATAACCGCTGGATAACAAATCCAGGACAGGGACAACGGCGGTAATCGGGTCGTCGAGGCCAAGTCCTAAGGTGTCCATCCTCTCCTAGAATTGGGTCTGTAAATTATACACACACACACACACACACACACACACACACGTGTTAACTTAAAATACAGGACCGACTTAATTATATGAAACTTTCCATGTACTCGCCCGTGCCCCTGTATAATGCGAACCATCCCTTAGCAGCATAGTAGTTGGCGAGGTATTTTCGTTTCTGCTATAAAATTAGGATTTAATTTAATAAATAATTTGCAAAAAAGAAAACATATATTCTTAAACGTCGAAATACTCATGAGCCGGTGCTGAGCGCTAGCCTGCGAACATTTTTCTTAGATCGGGACAGCGCGGTTTCTTACGCCATTGTTTCGGTTCTCCTTGTTGTGAACCGAAGCCGTCTTGCAAATATAAAGAAGATTATATTATATAATTCAAAATATGATTTCATGTTGTATTATTATAATCTTAAAAATTAAATTTATACCTGGACATCCTCGCGCTCATAATACGTGACCAGCCGCGGCTAATCCTCTCTCAAGACATCCAGCGCTACGGCATCCATCATCACGCTCTGCTCTTCCTCAGTCGCTGGGAATGTAATGATGCATCTTTACGTCACTTCGGCGTCTCCTATTGAGAACCTGACACTCAGATATGACCCAGGTAATGGCACAATATGGATCGAATGGCACGTGCACACCATACTCACCAGTGATGCCGATGAATCTATAATGTCCCTTAGCCTGAAATTAAATTTTTTTAAGTAAATAAATATATATATATATATATATATATATATATATAACGACAATTGAAATTTCAATCTATAAAAGGGTATGTGATACCGTGGCGTTCGCAAAAAACTGCCGAACTAACTCGATCTCGCACGGGGTCCACCTTTGATTAAGCGGGTACTTATAGTAAGTACAGATCTTCGCTCCTATGTAGCCCCCCACTTGATCAAGTAATCACCAACAGGCACACCGTGGCTGTTCCACTCCAGCGTCCATGGACTAACGCTTGTGGCTGACCTAGAGCAAGCGCGTGTAGTAGGACCCCTCCTCCTGACACTGGTGGAGCCTGCATAAAAATAGATATACAGACACAATATTATAAAATTCAGAACATATATATAGTATTTGACAAATTTAAATTATAATCATTATTTAAAAGCTTTCGGCAATAACGATTATACCTGTCGTCCTTGGGGTGGCGCTAGAATCAGCGACAGACGCCAGCCCGCCAGTACTATGCGGACTTGAAAACAATAAACTGTTAGATGATTTGATAGAATTATTTTAATAGATAACTAATAAATCGAAAGATAACTATATACCATCTGTAGGAGGAGTGACAGGTGTTCCCCTCCGAACGGCGGCCGGGACGTTGGGACGTCTGAGGCGTTAGGTTCGGGGCAGGTGCTAATTGGTGCTATCCGTCCACCTCTCCGAAGATGCCAAGTTGATTTATGGCACCATATATCGAAGGTTTAAACGGATGCGACCGATGTAGCAGACTTCGTCAGATTCCCCCTCGTTTGAGGGGTTTTTGATTGTGGGGACGCTCTTCCCTGCAGGCGCAAGCCCCTGCAGTTAATTACGCTACCGCATTGCGGTAACAACTTTCTCCTTCTCCAGATGGTCACTTCGTGTCGTGGGTGTTTGTTTTATTGCCCGTGGATTGTTTACGGAGACTGAGTTATGTCGTCGCCCGTAGGGCGTGGACTAGTCCAAATCCGCATTATCTTAAATTTGGGTTTGGGGGGGTTTTGGTTTGAGGACACGTCAGCCCTACTCGAGGCTAAGATCAACTCAAACGTTTGTTAAGGATACGTTAGTCTAACTTTGTGACTAAGATCAACTTAACGGGATCGTTTAGATCCGACAAAAGAGTGTTTGGGCTCTAATGTTCCAGTTTAGGGACATAGTGGTCCATCGTCTGTATGGCTGTCGGGACCCATCACCTCTCTGACGACGTTGAAGGATTACAACGACAGATGTCAGAGGAGTTCAGAGATGTACCCTTGAGCCGGAGTTAATTTGGGGGATTCGTAGTCCAGTATGTTTGAGGGTTTAAGGACGCGTTAGCCATCTTTGAGGCTAAGATCAACTTAAACGGGACCGTTTAGGTCCAACAAAAGAGCATATGAAAGGGCTCTATTGTTCTAGTTTAGGGACGTTGCGGTCCATGGGTAGTTTAAGGACATTGCGGTCCGTGGGTAGTTTAAGGACATTGCGGTCCGTTGTTAGTTTTAAGACATCTCGGTCAAGGTTAAGGACGTCGTAGTCCATGGGTTTAAGGACCCCACAGTCGGGTATGTGCTCTGGATGCTTCACACGGGTTCACTGCCATGCTTAGCGAGGACCAGGCTCCGCTCTGGACGTTTTCCGTGGGGTCAAAGAGTGACGTTATCCACGTTCCGCGTGACCAGGAATTTGTATGAGTTTAAGGACCCCACAGTCCATATCATGGGTGGTCGTCGGGACCCGTCACCTCTTTGAAGACATTGAGGGATTACAATGCCAAGTATCAAAGGAGTGAAGAGATGTACCCTAGAACCGGAGTGGCTTGAGCAGTCCCTGGCCCAATTTGAGGTCAGGACTGATTAATTATGTTATGAGCCCATTGGCCCAATTAATCACGAATTGAGGACTTATGGCCAGCTTGGGCTAAGTCCCATCATGTCTGGAATATTGACTCCTTGTGAGTCCATCGAGGGAGAAGCTTTGCCTCTATCCCTTTAGCCAATTGGGCTATAGACTAGTGTTAAACACTTCAAAGCAATCAATGTTGAACACTGGGAATGAGTTTGACAAGTTAGTGTTTAACACTAGAAGAATAATTGGTGTTAAACACCAGCAACAAGGCCCGATAGCATTTCAATATTGGATTCGAGGGTTTTAACTTAGTGTTAGACACTACAGCAAGAACGGTCACGTGGCCCCACGTGGGAGTGCCTTCCCTTCAATGATTCTGCCGAGATTACTGTGCCTTTGATAGCATCACGTGTCAGCACGTGACGGGCATTCAAATGCCTATGTGTTAAGGCTTCTGCTGAAAGTCACGTGGGTCACGTGGGGTGCTGCCTCAAAGGGGCTTTCTGTAGGGCTTTTGGGGGGTCACGTGGTGACACGTGACCCTGCCTCAATGTTGTTTTTTTTTTTTTTGGAGGATCTGTTACTCCTCTTTCAGGAATTAAATTCCTCGAACTTTTAATTTCAGAGGAATTAAATTCCTAATTCCTTTTGAAGGCTTATATTCTGGAATAGAGTTTAAATCTGAGTTTTCTGTGGGAATTAAATTCCTTGTTTATGCGAAGAACCGAATAGGGTTAAACCCTAACAAAAGCTTTTAAGGAATTAAACTCCCCTTTTCTGAGGATTATGATTAAAGGAATTAAATTCCCACTGTTTCAACAGAACTATGTTCTTAATTAGGGTTCAACCCTGTTTCTTTTTGTTTTGAAGGAATTAAATTCCCATGATACAGGGTCGAACCCTAACTTTATTTTGGAGGAATTAAATTCCTATAGTTCTATGAGAGTTAAATTCTCATGCTTGCATTCCTTCTCTATGTTTTGGATCTGCATGGCAGGATCTCGACCCATTGAGAATTAAATTCTCAACCTTAAGGGGAGATGTGCACTTTGCAGGTCCTCTATCAAAGAGAGAAGAAATATGTTCTTCTGTTTTTATATTATCAGAGTTAAACTCTGTTGAGAATTAAATTCTCCTTCTTTCAAACGCCTTTCCCTTTCTTACCTAGGTTTTTTGCAGAAGATCTGAGTCTTTTGCCAGTATCAAAGCTCTTCTCCTTTTCTCTTTTCTTCTCTGCGTATGTATATCTCTTTTTTGTGTCCCTTGGCTCCTATTTATAGGAGAAGCAGCCGAATCAATCAGTCTTTTGTGAATCTTCATTGAGAGATTTGATTTGCGTCCATCATTCATTTTGGGCCTTTGGATTATTAGGTGAATTTTATTCACCATTGGATCTTAAATCCAGAGATTCTCCTTTGTTATTTTGGTTAGATTTAAGGGGGAAATCTTTCCACACCCGAGATTTTCCATAAATAGATGATATTTAATCATCTCTGGATCTTTAATTTGATTGGTCCCAAATAATTACTTTCCTTTGGAAAGATTCGAATTTCCTTCAGAATTTAATTCTGTCGTCAAAAATGGGCTTTGAAAGTCGGTCACGTGTGACCACGTGACCCATGGTCACGTGCAGACACGTGACCCTCTTTGGAATGAAGAACCCTCTTTCTTTCTGCGCTATCTTCCGGTTGCTGTTTTAGCCATCACGTGTTACCACGTGACCCCTGGTCACGTGTGAGCACGTGACCCCTGTCTGGCACTTCTTTCTCTGGTTCAATTGGAGAGCGAGTTTGCTGCTTTGAACGTCACGTGTCGACACGTGACCCTGGTCACGTGGGAGCACGTGACCTCTTCTGAAGCTCTTTTCCTTGACTTGATCAGCGAATCAAAGTGCGCTTTTTCTGTATTTTATAGGTCACGTGTCAACACGTGACTGCTGTCACGTGTAAGCACGTGGCCTCTTTTGAAGCTTTTCCCAGAAGCTTTCCTGATTTTAAATCAGGAAACAAATGCCCCCACAGCGTTGTTCTCACGTGTCAGCACGTGAGTGCAACGCTGTCATCTCTCGCGACCATTGGATTCCTTTAGGGATCTGGGGAGATGAAACGTTTCCATTGTTTTCTATAAATACTGCTGTCTCTTCATAGGAGCCTTCACTTTGCTCATTCATCTTCTTCCTCCGAGAATTTCCCCTTTGAGAATTTAATTCTCACTTTCAGAGCTTAGTTCTCTGTCTTGATCATTTCCCAGAGTTTAACTCTGTTGACGAATCCTTTCCCTCAGGTAAGAATGTTGAACGGCCAAAGAGCCTTCGTCTTTAAAAGAACTCTTTGGATTTCAAATCTATATTAAGGGTTTCGCAAAGAACCCATTTTTCTTCACGTTTCTCCATAAGAACAGGGGGCCTTCGAACTGTAGATCTCTTAGGTTTTAGGTGACCCTTGGGGAGATGATGACAACATTTCAACTCCATGGACTTTAATTCCATCAAAATTATTTCTGGGAATTTAATTCCCTTTTTTCTAATAAGGAATTTAATTCCTATGAAGAACTCAATCTCTTCACACAGAGGCTCCTTGGGGTCTCTTGGCCCGAGGCTGTTCTTCTGTAATTAATGCGATGGGGATTTTGTAATGATGCCCTCTGTGGGAATTTAATTCCCTTGATTTTGTTGGGTTCACTGTAGAGCCCGAGACAGATCCTGCTGGGGGAATGTGCATGGCCATCATTTTTTATTAAATGAGGATATTCCCTTTCGTTTTATTGTAACTGTTTGGTCTTATTATTAATGAGCCGTCATCCGGATTCTGTGGGGCCCATGTGTTTTGTAGCTAATGGTCCCAGGAAACTTTGCTGTTGCTTTCTCCCGCTAGTCTTCATGTTCGTGCATGAATATATATATCGCTGACCTTCCTTTTAATGGTTTTCTTTTTATTGGATTTCAGGTGCGATGGCTTCTGCTCCACGCTTTCCCTTTTCTCGCTCGGAGGCGGCTTTTCCTCAGCCACCGTCTGATGAGGAAGCGATGGCGATGATTCGGGCTCATGACCCGAACTGCACCAACCTTCTTCAGTGGGGGTCTTGGTACAGTCAGATTATTCAGGGTCGTCGGAGTTTTCTCTGCGCGGTGCCAACGGAGCCTACTTTCCCCTTTTTACCGATGGATCCTCCAAGGACAGCTTTTGCTGTGGAAATGCCCAACTGGACTCCAACGGGGAGGCTGGAGCCTTCGACGACCGGCATTCCGAACCATCCGATCCCGGCTATAGACATCTTGGGACGACGCATCTGCCAGGGTGAGGCCCACCCGTGGGGGCAGATTTATAAGATAGGGCTCACTCCCAGGCATCCTACGGGCTACCTTCTCTGGGCTCGCTACATCCTTTCTGCCCATCGGGCGCGATTGCAGAAAGTCGGGCTTTATCAGGCCGTATACGCGTCGCTATTCCATTACAAGTCCCCGCATGCCTGGTGGGTCAAGGCGTTTTTGAACCAGTGGAATCTTCCCACTAATACCTTCATTCTGGGAGATCGAGAGGTTTCGATTTCTCTGGCCGAATTCTATGATATCTCGGGGCTGCCGATAAGGGGTAGTCTGTACGAGGAGTTGTTGCCTCCTGACGAGTACGTTTTTGAGCCCGAGTCCGCCCCAGTTGACGGCCTGTCTGCTGAGAATGCTATTCGCCACAAGCGCCCCAGTTTAATTAAGGCCCTAGGCATCTTCGACCGATTGTTCACCGAGTCCGAAGAGCAGGGCGTTACTTTCAAGAGCTTCATTGCTCGTTTCCTTCGTGAGGACGCCTTATCGAAGACAGCCCCGAAGTTTGCCAACACCGGGGACCCTTTTGGGTTTGGCCCGAAGAGGTTGCCGACCAACGAATCAGATCTACCTCAGTATTACATCCCTATTATATCGCCGATCTCTTTTGAATCCATTGCTGCCCCAGGCATGGACGAGGAGACGTTCTTTGTGGGGTTTGTTAGCGTCTGGCTTAGTTGGTTCGTTATCCCCATGTATCGCCGCTTCATGAGAGCCTCGGTCATCTACCCGGCTCATCGTATTGCTGAGGGGACGAGGTTGGCTATCGGCATCCCGGCCTTGGCGCACCTCTATAACGGATTAGGCACCGCAGCTAATACTTCTACGCCTGGTGTGGACGTAGTGAACTTTTCGCTTCATTATTTCACGTCGTGGATCGAAATGCATGTGCTGGGGTCTTTTGCTATGCATCAGAGGCCCGCTTTTTACGACGCCTATACCTTCCCGCGACTCATGCGACTGGTGGGTGCTTCTGCTGCCGATCCAACTCAATTTGGGGCTATTCGGGTGCTGATTTCCCCTCACGCTACTGCCGGCGGGTTGGTTTTTAATGATCGGGTTCTGTCTACTCCTTCGGGTCCCATTCAGCAACTTTGGGACCAGTCAAAGGACGACGCGCCTTCTCTGAAGCCCCGAGAGGCCATACATTTGTATTCAATTAGACCAGGCTACTTGGTGTTTCGCCAGGATAGTGCAGCTCTTTTTATGCGGTACAATCCGCACCGATTTGCCCGGCAGCTTGGATACGACCAAGGCGTTCCTTTTGAGGCTTTTATAGTCGCTCCGATCCCTTCGCTCGACGCTGTTCGCGATGCCGCCCATCATTTCATGCGGTTGAACACCGGCTCTCATTTCATGGTCCCTGAAGCCGAGTATATGCCCCGATGCGTAGGTGCATTTACGGGCTGGTATCTTCATCGAATCACCCCAATCATTGCTGAAGAAAGAAGGGTTCTCCTTGGTCACGACTCCCCTCCTCAGGTTTCGGGAGCTAAGCTGCGACCGAGGGTTCCAGTCCGCTTCCCTTTGAGGGAGATTGGCGCCGCCCTCATTCCGGGAGAGTCAGGGGTGGACCTTACTCCAACAGCTGGTATGCCCTTGGGTTCCCGATCGCGGGGTAGACGGGCTCCAGTAGTAGCACCTCTGCCGGCGGCGGTACCGTCCCCCGTGGCGTCGATACTGGCGGCGTCGTCCTCGGTTGTGGCGCCGAGCGAAAGTAACAGGGACGAGAGTGCCGAAGGCGATGTGGGTCAGCGCCGCCCTAAGGCTTCACGAGGGAGGAAGCGGTTATCTTCAGCGGCCGGCTCTGGGTCTAAACGACGGAGGAAAGTGGCTACTCCCCCGCTTGATTCTGTGGTGGAATCTGAGCCTGTCGTTGAAGACGAGCCCTTGGCCTTGCAAGGGTCAGACACGGGGCTTCTCTTCCCGAGTTCGGCTGACGAGGAGGCTGCACAACTGGCTGAGGCCTTACGGCGTTCGAAAGACCCGTCCCATAATGCCAAGGTTCCGAAGAAGTCTTATCCCGCTGTAATTTTTTACGAAGACCCTTCGTGGATTCGGCGGCGATTTATCGGCCCTTTAGAGGAATGGGGGGAAAGGGCTTTGAAGCAGGCCGCTTCAGAAGACGCGGCTGATGCACTCTCTTTGTGGACTGGCGGTCATGAGTCTACGCTTGAACCCCGGCGAGCCTACTTCCTTGAGAAGGAGCAGCGGCTTGAAGAAGCCATATTGAGGGCTTCTTTGCGTATAGGTACGTTGTGCTTCCTTTGTAGTCTCTCCGACTATTTATGCCTGTGCATATACATCATTATTCTTATTTGGATCATGCAGAATCTTCGACGCTGGGGGAGCTTCCTACGGGCCTATTAAAGCTAAAGCCCGCCGAAACTCCCAATGAAGCCTTGCTGGATGTGGAGGGGGCTGACGAGGCTGCTCCTCTCGTGGTGGAATTTCCAGCGGCGGTCCTTGGCCAGGGCGTGCTTGCCCCTTTGGAGGAGGCTCCTTTGGAGGCCTACGCCCCGATGACTCCTACTGCGAGCGGCCCAAAGGCTGGGAGCGAGGTAGTCGGGACTACTCTCCTTTTGTTGGAGCCTGAGGTCATGACGGAGAACGTTGAAGCTCCTATCCCCCCGGCTCAGAATGGGAGGACTGTTGAAGGTATTCCTCTGTGTTTTAATTTAGCAACCCTTTCATAGTCTGAATCCTTTTATCTTTTCCCAGAATTGCGCGGTTTGGCGGCCACGATCGCGGATCTATCGCCCCGACAGTCATTTCAGCGTTTATTGGAGATGGCAGCTCCGCAGGCGATCTCCCCTCAATGCATTGTCCTCTCGTCTGGGCAAGGTTGGTGTCATTCGCCATTTTTTTTTTTTTACCATAGCATTGTTACTATTTTGCGAAATGACATTGATGTCTCTTATAGTTTTGGAAGCCGACGATGAGGTCGAGGTCGTCGAAGGGCCAGGGGAACCTTCGGCTCCTACTTGCATGACTATCGGTGAGTGATATTTTTATTATAATCTCATTCGTTCCGCGTTTAAGAGTTTTACTAACATTTGCCAAACTTGAACAGCCCTGCCAGTTTCCATGGCTCTGGAATCGCGCATTGTGATGCCGTCCGGCCCCTATGCCTTGCGGGCTTCAGAGCGATTGGCCCAATTGAGCCTTGTCTCCCTATCTTCTTTCATCGAGGAACTCCGTGCTGGTAGTACGACCACGGCCGAAGCATTTGCCGCTGAAGCCAACGGCTCTCTTCCTTTTCTCGCCACCTATCATAGCGAGGAGGTGGTGCGGGTCTGGGTGGAGTTCTGCAGGAAGGTGGAGGCTTGTTTGTATGCTCTTGAATGTTCTCGCCTTTCCTCAGAAGCCGTGGCTGCAAAAGCGGAGTTGCGAGGTCTGATAGCACGATGTGCGGCAAACATGACGTCATGTGAAAAGAGGCTTGGCCGCAAATTCTCGGAGAGGGAGCTAGCCTCTAAGGCGCTGGGCGAGCTTCAAGCCAATCTCACAGCCAGGGCCAATAAAGCGTATGAACTGTGGCGGGTGCTACAGGAGTCCATCAAAGAGGTGGTGGCTCTTGATAAAGCCGTCACGTTTACTCGCGAGAGGGTTGAGGCTCATAAGGCTACTGAAAAAGAGCTTGAAGCCCGGCTCGCTTCATATCAGGCCCAACAAGCTCAGGCGGAGGCGCGTCTTATGGAGATCCTGCGTCACGAAGCCGTAGCTCAACAACAAAATGATGAGCTGGTAAAATTATTGCACCGCCCGCCGGCTTGAGGACTTGTATCTTTTTTTTTTTTGTGCATACTCATGGATGAGAGTATCTCTTTTTTTGTTTTGAATTGTATTTTGTATCCATTTCGGTTTATGAATAAAGGATACAATTTTCCTCTCAGTGATGTGTCCCCTTTTCATTGAATGCATTCTGCGGATATTCTATCTTAATCTTCTTGCAGGACGGCCGTGGCTTAGGATTCAGGGTTAGGATCTGTTTCCTGAGGCCTTTGCATCTTATGAGCCACGAGGGTCTCATAAGGAGTCTTTCTCCCTATAGGTCGAGAGGATCCCATAGGTGTGAGTTCTTCTTAAAGATCGTGAGGATCCTTAAGCGGGTTTTCCCTTGAGAGTCGTAAGGATCTCATAAGAGAGTTTTTCTTCCTTACAGGTGGCGAGGGCCTGCAAGTGCCGGGTGTGATCACCTTTTTCCGTGTTTCACGGGGTTAGGGATCTCTCAAGGTATCGTAGTTTAAAGACGTCGCGGTCAAGGTTAAGGACCTCATAGTCCGTGGATTTAACGACTCCACAGTCCGATGTTAGTTTTAAGACATCACGGTCAAGGTTAAGGACCTCATAGTCCGTGGATTTAGGGACTCCACAGTCCGGTGTTTGGTTGCAGGGACCCGCCACCTCTTTGAAGACGTTGAGGAATTACAACGCCAGGTATCAAAGGAGTGAAGAGATGTACCCTTAAACCAAGGCGAAATCCGTAGGGAATCGGGGGGGTTGATCGTTAGTTTTAAGACATCACGGTCGAGGTTAAGGACGTCATAGTCCGTGGATTTTAAGGACTCCACAGTCCGGTATGTGCTCTGGATGCTTCACACGGGTTCACTGCCGTGCTTGGCGAGGACCAGGCTCCGCTCTGGATGTTTTCCACGGGGTCAAAGAGTGACGTTATCCGCGTTCCACGTAACCAGGAAGTTTGCACTAGATGCTTCACACGGGTTCACTGCCGCGTTAGGCGAGGACTAGGCTCCGCTCTGGATGCTTCGCACGGGTTCACTGCCATGCTCTGCGAGGACCAGGATCCGCTCTGGACGTTTTCCACGGGGTCAAGGAGTGACGTTATCCGCGTTCCACGTGACCAGGAAGTTTGCACTAGATGCTTCACACGGGTTCACTGCCGCGTTAGGCGAGGACTAGGCTCCGCTCTGGATGCTTCGCACGGGTTCACTGCCATGCTCTGCGAGGACCAGGATCCGCTCTGGACGTTTTCCACGGGGTCAAAGAGTGACGTTATCCACGTTCCACGTGACCAGGAATTTTGCACTAGATGCTTCACACGGGTTCACTGCCGCGTTAGGCGAGGACTAGGCTCCGCTCTGGATGCTTCGCACGGGTTCACTGCCATGCTCTGCGAGGACCAGGATCCGCTCTGGACGTTTTCCACGGGGTCAAAGAGTGACGTTATCCGCGTTCCACGTGACCAGGAAGTTTGCACTAGATGCTTCACACGGGTTCACTGCCGCGTTAGGCGAGGACTAGGCTCCGCTCTGGATGCTTCGCACGGGTTCACTGCCATGCTCTGCGAGGACCAGGATCCGCTCTGGACGTTTTCCACGGGGTCAAAGAGTGACGTTATCCGCGTTCCACGTGACCAGGAAGTTTGCACTAGATGCTTCACACGGGTTCACTGCCGCGTTAGGCGAGGACTAGGCTCCGCTCTGGATGCTTCGCACGGGTTCACTGCCATGCTCTGCGAGGACCAGGATCCGCTCTAGACGTTTTCCACGGGGTCAAAGAGTGACGTTATCCGCGTTCCACGTGACCAGGAAGTTTGCACTAGATGCTTCACACGGGTTCACTGCCGCGTTAGGCGAGGACTAGGCTCTGCTCTGGATGCTTCGCACGGGTTCACTGCCATGCTCTGCGAGGACCAGGATCCGCTCTGGACGTTTTCCACGGGGTCAAAGAGTGACGTTATCCGCGTTCCACGTGACCAGGAAGTTTGCACTAGATGCTTCACACGGGTTCACTGCCGCGTTAGGCGAGGACTAGGCTCCGCTCTGGATGCTTCGCACGGGTTCACTGCCATGCTCTGCGAGGACCAAGATCCGCTCTGGACGTTTTCCACGGGGTCAAAGAGTGACGTTATCCGCGTTCCACGTGACCAGGAAGTTTGCACTAGATGCTTCACACGGGTTCACTGCCGCGTTAGGCGAGGACTAGGCTCCGCTCTGGATGCTTCGCACGGGTTCACTGCCATGCTCTGCGAAGACCAGGATCCGCTCTGGACGTTTTCCACGGGGTCAAAGAGTGACGTTATCCGCGTTCCACGTGACCAGGAAGTTTGCACTAGATGCTTCACACGGGTTCACTGCCGCGTTAGGCGAGGACTAGGCTCCGCTCTGGATGCTTCGCATGGGTTCACTGCCATGCTCTGCGAGGACCAGGATCCGCTCTGGACGTTTTCCATGGGGTCAAAGAGTGACGTTATCCGCGTTCCACGTGACCAGGAAGTTTGCACTAGATGCTTCACACGGGTTCACTGCCGCGTTAGGCGAGGACTAGGCTCCGCTCTGGATGCTTCGCACGGGTTCACTGCCATGCTCTGCGAGGACCAGGATCCGCTCTGGACGTTTTCCACGGGGTCAAAGAGTGACGTTATCCGCGTTCCACGTGACCAGGAAGTTTGCACTAGATGCTTCACACGGGTTCACTGCCGCGTTAGGCGAGGACTAGGCTCCGCTCTGGATGCTTCGCACGGGTTCACTGCCATGCTCTGCGAGGACCAGGATCCGCTCTGGACGTTTTCCACGGGGTCAAGGAGTGACGTTATCCGCGTTCCACGTGACCAGGAAGTTTGCACTGATCGTATCCGCATTTCGCGGGATGGAGGCTTGACTGTTGGCGATATGTATACCACCGAGCCATGGAACTGGGAGCTGCCGCTGCTCTGCTTTGTTTGAAGTCATGTCCGTTGTTACGAGACGAGTGTTTGGATGATCTCTAGGTCGCTTGTGGCCCGTCGAGACGTGGCTTCTTTTTCTGATGAAACCTGGGGGAGAAGTATGATCCCTTTTTTGTTTACGCCCTTGGATTGTGTACAGGGTGTGATGGAATATCACCTGTAGGGCATAAATTTTATTTTTATTTTATTTCTTTTTCCGCGATGCTCTATCATTTCAGCTTTTATATCGCGAAAATCGCGATTGCCCAATCATTTCGGCTATTTTTCGCGGTGCCCAATCATTTCGGCTATTTATTTATTTTCTGCTCGCTGCTTTTTATTGCGAGTTGCCCCATCATTTCGGCTATTTTTCATGCCTTCATTTTTACTTGCTGCTTTTTATTGCAAGTTGCCCCATCATTTCGGCTATTTTGTAGGCATGTGTGGCTTGCTAGCTTTTCGTTACAAGCCTGGGTTTTAGGCATCGATTTTGGCATCAGCACCGCTACAACTGGAATGTTGCCAGGAGGAAATCATCATTTGCTTTTGTCGATGACGAACAAAGGTGGCTCAGCAAACAGGGTTAAGGGTCCTGTCGACCAAGGCTTTTGACTTCATGAGCCGTAAGGGTCTCACAAAGGTATTTCTTCCTACAAGTCGTGACGATCTTGCAGGTGTATTTTCTCCTTAGGGATCGTGAGGATTCCTAAGTGTGTGCTCCTCTGTAAGTCGTAAGGATCCTACAAGAGGTATTTCTCCTTATGGATCGAGAGGACCTACAAGGGTTGGACTTTGTTGGGGAAATGTTTATTCGCGCCCGTGGATTGTATACAAGGATCAGTATGGAGCCGCTTGTAGGGCAGTATTGGAGGTTGTGGAGGATTTTGCTTAAGAACAGGTTCAGGTTTCTGTAACTTAAGACTTTCAAATCTTATGAGCCGGGAGGGTCCCATAAGAGAATTCTCCTTACGAGTCGTGAGGATCTCGTAAGTGTATTTTCTCCTTAGGAATCGTGAGGATCCCTAAGTGTGCTGCTCCTTTGTGAGTCGTAAGGATCTCACGCAGGTGGTTTCTCCTTATAAGGTCGAGAGGACTCTGTAAGTGTCCTTTAACGAGGTTGCGCCCTTTCGGGTTTTCACAAACACTCGCCGGTAGTCCTGCTGTTCTTACTCACGGAGCCCTTTCGGGTTTTCATCCGTGCCCATTTTGCTTATGGACATACCGTTTGTTTCTTTTTTTATTCTTTTTCACTTTTTTTTTTACAAGGTCGCGCCCTTTCGGGTTTTCACGAACACTTGCCGGCAGCCCTGCTGTTTTTTACTCACGGAGCCCTTTCGGGTTTTCCATCCGTGCCCATTTTGCTTATGGACATACCGTTTTTTTTTATTCTTTTTCATTCATTTTTTTTTTTTTTTGTCAGCCTAAAGATGCTGCGGTAGTAGTTTTAGGGACGTTTCGGTCCGTCGTTAGTTTAAGAACGTTTCGGTCCGCCGTTAGTTTAAGGACGTTTCGGTCCGTTGTTAGTTTAAGGACGTTTCGGTCCGGCATTAGTTTAAGGACGTTTCGGTCCGTAGATAGTTTAAGGACGTTTCGGTCCGTCGCTAGTTTAAGGACGTTTCGGTCCGTCGTTATAGGAAGGCCGGCTGCTGCTTGTAAAGTCTGAGCCTGGGAAGATAGCGAGCGGACATAGTCGTCGTCATCTATCATTGACCTAGGCTGCAGCTTATTAAGCATGGTATTTCTTCAAGAAGCGGCCGTTTACTGGCCTGAAAGGCCTTTCACCGTGCATGTCCATGAGTAGATAGGCTCCACCCTGGTAGACCTTGTCTATGATGTACGGGCCTTCATAGTTTGGCTCAAATTTTCCTCGCTTGGCGCGATTGGGGATCATAGGTCTTTTGACCACTAGTACGAGTTCGCCTTGGCGGAATGTCCTCGGCCTGGTCAATCTTTCGTACGAGCGCGTCATCTTTGCTTTGTAGGCCTCTAGATGTTGTTGCGCTATGAGCCGGGTTTCGTCGAGGGCATCAAGCTCCTCAAGCCGAAGGTGAGCATTTTCTTCGTTCGTCAGCTCGTGGTGGGCTGCTACTCGTAGAGAGGGTAACTCTATCTCGAGGGGGAGAACTGCTTCCGTCCCAAATACCAACGCGTACGGCGTTGTGTTCGTGGCCGTCTTGAATGTAGTTCGATAAGCCCAAAGGGCTTCTTGCAGTCTTTCGTGCCAGTCCCTCTTATTCCTGGAGACGGTCTTTTTTATGATCTTCGTCTAGGTCTTATTGAAAGCCTCGGCTAGACCGTTAGCTCGTGGATTGTTAACTGAAGAATATCTCCACTCTATATTGTGCTGCTGTGCGAAGCGGCTAATCTTATGGCTTCGGTAGGCCGGCCCATTATCGGAGATAATCCGCCGTGGGGTCCCAAACCGATAGATGACGTGCGTCTTGAAGAAATGGAGGATATTCTCCGTCTTCACTTCCTTCAGTGGTACTGCTTCTGCCCATTTGGAGAAGTAATCAGTTGTCGCCAGGATAAAGCGGTGTCCCCGGGATGATGCTGGCTCAATGGGGCCGACTATGTCAGTCCCCCACATTTCGAATGGCCAACTAGCCAGCGTCGGGTGCAGTGGATTCGGATGTTGGTGGATGAAGTCTCCATGGATCTGGCATGAGTGGCATTGCTTCGCATACTCGAGGCAGTCCTGGATCATCGTGGGCCAGTAATAACCCATCCATTTAATTTTTAACTTCATCTTTGGGCCTGCTTGGTGAGAACCGCAAAGTCCATCATGAACTTCCTGAATGACTCTTTCTGCTTCATCAGGTCCTAAGCATCTGAGCCATAGAGAATCAAATGATCTCTTGTATAGAATGTCGTTGACGAAAGCGAAGGATAGAGCTCGTTTCATGAGCTGATGTCTTGAGGACGCTTCTTCGGGCATTCGGTGGGACTTAAAGTAGTCTATGAAGACTTCCCTCCAGTCTTCGGCCTTCTCATGGTCTTTTATTTGTAGGGTCGTCTGCTCAGTCGTTCCCTTTTCTTCGCATGATTCCGGAGATATTTCTGCCGGGGCGAGCACTCGACGGCTTTGTACCACGATTCTGACGTCATCGAGGTTCTCGTCAGCCAGTTCTTTAGCAAGTTTAGCCAACGCGTCTGCTTTGCTGTTTTCCGCGCGCGGTATGTTCTCCAAAGTATAGGAGGGAATTTGGGTCAATAGTTGTTGCACCCTTTCGCCGTACTTCACCAATTCCGGCTTGCACGTTTGGTAGTCACCATTTACTTGACTGACGACCAGCTGAGAATCCCCGTATATGAGGAGGTCTTCAATTCCCATGTCGATGGCGATCTCGAGGCCTGCTATCAGGGCTTCGTATTCGGCTTCATTATTTGTCCTCGGCTCTGTTAAGGAGAAGGCGAAGCGCATTATCCCTCCTTGTGGAGTTGCAAAGATGAGGCCTATCCCTGATTTGATCATTGGGATACCTTGTTTCTGTTTCTTTACGGAGGACGCTCCATCGAAATAGAGTTCCCATCGGGTGCTTCCGCCGCTAATCGCATCAAATGCATGCTCGTCCGGCAAATCACAGTTCAGAGGAGAATTGGCCGGTATCGGGTGCTCGGCGAGGAAGTCGGCAATGGCCTGGCCTTTCACTGCCTTGAGAGGTTGATACGTTATCGAGAACTCCATCAAGAGCAGGGCCCACTTAGCGAGTCGTCCCGTCAATATGGCTTTCGACATCAAATATTTGAGAGGGTCCACCTTCGAAATAAGACGGACTTCATGTGCTAATGCGTAATGTCTAAGCTTTGTTATTGCGAAGATCAATGCCAAGCAGTGCTTTTCAATGGGGGAATAGTTGCTTTCTGCCCCCAGTAGAACTCGACTTAAGTAGTAGAGTGCTCTCTCTTTCCCCTGATCGTTCTCTTGTGCCCATAATGCGCCCAAGGAACCTTCGAGGGCGGTCGTATAAAGAATGAGGGGTTTTCCCTTGACCGGCGCGGCCAACACCGGAGGGTTCTGCAGGTACTGCTTGATCTCGTCTAGTGCACCTTGACATTTGTGATCCCAAACGAATGGAGTTCCCTTTTTCATCAGGTGGCCGTAAGGACGGCATTTGCCCGAAAGATTAGCAATAAACCGCCGGATGTATGCGAGCTTCCCTTGGAGAGACCACAACTGCTTGAGGGTTCTTGGCGGAGGCATTTCCATGATCGCCTTAATCTTTGACGGATCTATTTCAATACCTCGGTGTCGAACGATGAATCCTAGGAATTTGCCCGAGGAGACTCCAAACGCGCATTTGAGGGGATTCATTTTCAAATTATATTGCCGAAGGCGTTGAAATACAGTCTCCAGATGCTTTAAATGATCTTCGTATGACATGCTCTTCACTACAAGGTCATCGATATAGCACTCGACGACGTCGTGTATGAGATCGTCGAAGATCTTTGTCATGGCCCTTTGATAGGTGGCGCCAGCGTTCTTAAGACCAAAGGGCATAACCCTGTAGCAAAATATACCCAAAGGGGTGCGGAAAGCGGTATGCTTCTGGTCTTCGGGATGCATCTTTATCTGATTGTATCCTGACGAACCATCCATAAAGGAGAAAACCTCGTGAGTTGACGTGTTATCTATCATTAGCTCGGTTACCGGTACTGGGAAATCATCCTTTGGACAGGCTTTATTGAGATCCCTGAAATCCACGCATATGCGTACCGTCCCATTCTTCTTCATTACCGGGACGATATTGGCAATCCAGTCGGGATATTGGACTTCTTGGATAAATCCAGAATCGATCAACTTCTTGACTTCGGCGTTGATGCTCATTTCAAGCTCGAGTCGCATCCTCCTTGGCGCCTGCTTGACTGGCTTGATATCTGGGGATATTGCTAATCTATGCACAGCAATCTCCAGATCCAATCCTGGCATCTCGGAGTAGTTCCACGCGAAGCAATCTTTATGCCGTAGAAGCACGTTCTTTAACGCAGCCACCTTTTCTTCGGATAATAGCTCGCTGACAAATGTCGGTCGCGGGTCGTCTGCCGATCCTAACTCAATCTTCTTGAGGTTATCTGCAGTAGTATGTATACCATCTTCCAGTTCTTTTGGAGCGGACGGAAATTCTGAGATCACCTCATCATTGCTGTTCTCAAAGCACCGGGGAAGGTCATCTACGTTCTCGGGCTCTTCTCCTAATATCGTAATCGTACAACAAGTGCGAACCCGCTTCCTGGACTGAGGTGGACCCGGTTCTGCTCTTGCGGCTTTCGCGGCGGCGTTACCTTCCAGCCGTCGGATAAAGCGAATCTACCCCGTCGGTACTGGTCCTCGACCCAGTTCTTGAAGGTGAAGCAGTCTTCGGTAGGATGTCCTATGGCTTGGTGATAAGAGCAATAACTCGGATGAGAGACCTTGCTAGCTTGCTCAGGACGTCTAGACTCTGGAAGCGTGATCATTTGATGTTTTATAGCGAGGTTGAGTAACCTCTCCGTCTTGTCTCGGGGGAAGGAATACGCTCGACTCATCTTCTTCACGAGGGGCAAACCCGAGCCGCTTCTTGATTTATTTCCGTCTCTGCGTCGGGCCTTTCGTACAACGGATTGACGAGGATATGCGTCTTTGTCTTTTTCGGTACGTTGAGATAGACGTTGCGTCCTGGCCTTCTTGTAGATGGCCATCTCGCGGTTGTGGTCTTCCTGAGCTCTCTGACCCGTTTTCCTGATAGGCTTGTTCGTTCGTTCTTCAAACGACGGACTCGGTGCTTCGATCGCGGGGTCTAGTTTTAATGAAAGGTTGGCATCTCCTGACAGGGCGTCCTCTTCTTCATCAAAGGTATATATAGTGTAGCTGCTGTGAGTCCGTTCCCGTTTTCCAGCTCTTGCGTATCCAAGCCCTAGTGTTTCCATCTTCCCGTTGGGCAATTTGCGTTGAGTCCCGGGGACATCCCAAATCTTGTTGTAGAACCGAGCCTGCCGAACAGCCTGTTTTAAGGGTACTCCTTGGCGCTTCAATAGCTTCTTTAATCCATCCGTATAGTATCTGGGCAGACGGATGGGTTGGAGCCTGTCGAGTGTAGTATCTGCGCCATGCCAGATCTCTTTCTCTATTTTCGACTCTGGGGATCGGTAAAATAGGATCACTTTCTCACCCCTTCGCCTGGGAGGGATGTAAAATGTTTCCAGGTCCTGCACACTGTGAGCTTGAAGCGCGTCGAGATCCTTATAGTGTTCTTGCGGTACCATGGTGATTTGCAGACTATGGTCCTCGCAAAGGGGTGCCTGTATTGACAGCCGACTGGAGAATACGGCGTTAACCTCGTCCTCCGAATCACTCCCGAAGACCGGTATGGGGGTGGGCGCCCCCAGGTTGTTGCGTTGGGATGGCCCTGTATACACTATTTCCTCCTCTTCTTCGGTATCGCTCCCAAAAACGGGAATGGTGGCGGCGGCTTTGTCCTCTGGGTCGCGACACCTTTCTGTATCTTCGAAATCTGGCAAAAAGTATTTCGCGTCTTCGTATTTGCGAACTTCGTTTACAGAAAACGGGTTCAACTCGCCTGTTACGGTGTACTCGAAACCATCCTTGAAGTACTTCATACACTGATGTTGCGTAGAAGGGATGATGTTGTACTCGTGTAGCCAAGGACGACCGAGCAAGGCGTTGTAGCAGGTCTTGGCGTCAATGACATGGAACTTGATGTCTGTGACGAGAAGTCCGAAGCGTAACGTCAGTATTACAGATCCGAGAGTCCGTGACGATTGAGAGTCGAAACCGGAGATAGTAATTTTGTCACGAGCGAGGTGTTGCACACTCATGCAGATTTCCTTCAACACCCGAACATTAAGGAGGTTGACGGAGGATCCATTATCCACCAGGATCTTGCCTATCTTGATGTCATGGCAGTATCCAGAGACATATAGGGGGCGGTTGTGGTCGTACGTCCCGAGAAGGAGGTCTTCATCACCGAAAGTGACATCGGCCGTGTGCACTTCCTCCAGTTCATCCTTCATCCTTTCAGTGGCGAGAAAGGCTTGGAATTGTTCAGGCTCTTGCAACGCCTTAACTAGTGAGTCTCGTGCTTCCTTTGATAATAGAAGGGCATCAAGAATGCTAAGCTGAGAGGGTAGCTTCCTTAAGTGCGCGAGGATGTTATAGTCCACCTTACCCTTTTTGGGAGGGTCTTTGGTAGTTAACTCTTTTGTGACCTGGTCATCTAAAGTGATATCTTCAATGACCTTTTCCTTTCCCTTATCTTTTCGGCCGACGGGCCCGAGATTCTTTTCTGGGAGTGTGCGATTGCGCAGCTGAATGTTCTCGCAGGCCTCCGATTCCTCCTCTTTCCCTAGAACGGATTCTGTAAAGAGAAGGCCCAGAGCCATTTCTTCATCAGAGTCGCTCCCGAAGGTGAGAACTTGTGACCCTCTGGCGTCAGCCATGTAACAGCTGCCAGTAGTCTTGTTGTGCCCTCCGACAGTACTTCTTCGCTCCCGACGGCTCTTGCGTTTCGTGCGCTTAAAATGTTGCCTATGAGCAACATATCCTTGCCACCATATCTTAAAGGCGTCGCACTCCTCCGTGGGATGTGAGATTTTCCGATGATATGTGCAATAGTCAGGATGCGTCTCTACCCCATCGTGTGTGTTTCCTTCCGAGGGCGGTAGCTTCATTCCCAGTGACATGGCTTTGGCAAACCTTTTTTTCGTCTTGAATATCTTCTTGTCTGCTTCGGATGCCTTATGTTCCGGCAGGGGTAGTTCAACTCTTTCGTTCGGTTGCCCGCATTTGGCTCCTTCCGATGTGGCCATCTCACGCTCCTGGTCCGCTTTACATTTTAGACGAATCTCGTCTAGAAAAGCGTCGATCATTTCATCTGTCGGCCATGCATGCTCTGGTACAGGCTCTGCCTCCAGCTTTTTAGTGCCATGAGTTTTCCCATCATCAGTAAACGAGTGGGAGATCACGTTACAACTCGCCACATATTCTTCGGATTCATCTGACGAGCTCTTTCCATCATCTTCCTCTTGAAAGATGTGGTTGAGGAACTCTTGCAGTGTGACAGGAGTTCGCGCCTTTTGGTTGTACTCTTCCAACGCGTCGATTTGCTTCTGCAAGTGCGTGTGCTCTTTTCCAGGCTTCACGGACCTCTTGGATTTCTTCTTCTTTTTCTTCGAAGATTTTGACGATTGGGCGTGAGTATTTGGGCCATTATCGCGAGTCTTCGTAGTTGGGCGGGGCTTCAACATTCCTTTGATAATTTGAGGTTCAAGAGGGTCCTTCCATTCGATCGCAGGGCACGCATGAAGGTCTCTCAGCATTCTTTTGGTTTTAGTTGATAGCACGACCTCCCATGGAGCTTCTTCAATAAAAGAACATGTTGCCCCCGGTGCATCCGCTTTCCTCGGAGCATGCGGCTGTGGTGGGTTCACTTTCCACTTTTCGGACAGTACAAACTTCCCCTGGAGGTATTGGTCTTCAATCCATCCTTTGAAGACGAAGCAATCTTCAATCGGATGGCCTACCGTTTGATGGTAAGGGCAGTAGTTGGAGTCATTCACCTCGGTGGGTTGCGGCGGTCGCCTTGGATTTGGTAGGTTTATAAGCCTGTTGCGTATCGCCAGCTCGAATAACCGCTTCGTCTTGTCTCGTGGGAACGAGTAGGGACGCTTCATTTTCTCATTATAATACCGACGCCTTTCCTCCAGTTGATCTGCCGGTTTCGGGGCGTTAGGTTGCTGTTGGGCATTCGCAACAAAGGTTGCCCTCCCTTTACCCTTGTCATTCCGAGGTTCCGACTTCGGTGTAGGTGGTCTATGACCCATCTGGTCCATCTGAGCCAACTTGTCGATTAAAGCCTGGAATGTGGTTGGCTTAAAGAACATCATAAACTGGGAGATAGTTGCGTGGGGGTCTAAGGTTCCCACGAATTTGCCCACCGCAGGTGCTTCCTCGATGCGTTGCTCACATCTCGACCACAAGTTCCGCCAGCGTATAGCGTACTGGACCCAGGTTTCGCCCGGTTTTACCCTGGCGTTAATAAGTGCGGTTATTGAAGTGCGTTCGCTGGCACTTGCAAATCGCTGAGTGAACAACAACTCCATTTCAGCGAACGTTTTGATGGAATCGTTCGGGAGTTCTGAATACCATTCGAACGTTGTTTCTGATAAGCTGCCCACGAACTGGCGGAGCAAAAATTTATCATCACCGCCGGTGTTACCGCAGAGGGCCCGAAACTGGGCGACATGTTGATGGGGATTGCCGGTCCCCTTATACACGTGGAATTTTGGTATCGTATAGCCTTGCGGGTAATTGATTTGGTCGTACCAGCTCGGATACGGCCGCCCCGTTTTCACGACTTGACCAGCTGCCTCAGTAGCGTGATGAACCCGGATTTGCTGGGCTATGTAGTCAGCCAAGTCAGCCTTAGAGATTGCCTCCTCCTTGGCCGTTGAGAGGGCTGGTGGTGGATTTGACGTTTCTCCTCGGTCGTCTTCAAGAACGATTGGGGGATCCTCGGCGGGTAAGTCCTGCTGGATCATCATTCCTATCACATCTTAGAAGAGAAGGCCCATCCGTTGTATGTTGGCCGCTTGTTCAGCAACCTCTTTGTCCCTTTTCTCTAGTGTCCGGCGAAGGAATTCAGCGTCGGTTTCTTCCTCCCGGCGTGCGTCTGAGGACGTTTCTGGGTTTTCTTTTGGCCCGGTGAGCGCGGCCATAGCATTCATCATTTCTTGAAGCTTTTGTTGCTGCTCCTGGGCTTTCGTCACGGATCGGGTTAGCGGTCGGTGGCCCGTAGAAGTGCGGCTTTCCTCTTTTCCAGAGGCCATGTAAACAGTGTGCACCACCATGCCCCCAGACTTAGGGCGTCTGGGCTCAGTGCTTTTAGCCGTCGTTGCATGCTGTGGGGTCTTCTCTGGCCTCCTTCTTTTATGAGTAAGTTGATCAACAGCCTTTTGGGGTTTAGCCTGGTGACCAGCTTCCGGTTGGATTTTCAGCTTCTTGTGCTGGCGGGAGAAGTTTGGATCGATGATCGAGTCTCGGGCCTGCCGCCAAACCTTATAGATTTTGGAAGACAGCCGTTGAGGAGATCGGGGCTGTTCGGGTTTTATTTCCACAACCTTTTTTAATGGGGGAGGAGACCTCTTCAGCACTGCAGTAGCCGAATTCCTTCGCACCTTATTTAGCATTTCGAAGCTGTTCCCAGTTGGAACAGCAGCATTAACTTCTGCCACCGGGGCCGATGGAGTCAACCCGGAGGGGGAGTTGCCCCCAGCCTTCCTTACTCGGCGCCAATGGCGACGTCGAGCGTGTCGAGCGGACGGTGTAGGGTCAGCGGTAAGAATGGTTTCGTCTTGCCCCCTGTCTGGGTGGGGGGTCGCTGTTGGTGTTAGCCTGTCAAAGACCGACATCCTTTGGGCAGCAGGAGCGGGAGCGGGAGCCGTCAATCTTGTAAAGACCGACCTTTTGGCCGGAGAAGCCGCCTTGACGATTTCGGGAGCAGGAGCAGCCACTTTCTTGGAAGCAGCCTTCTCTGAGATTGTAGGCCCCATGATGGGTTTGCAGGATTTCTGGCCCAATCTAGAGAAGACCGAGGCGTTGACGTTGGGCGACTCGTTGAGAGGAGCCGCGGCAGGGGTAAGACGATCAAAGACCGACTTCTTGAGAGCTTCCGTTGTCAGCACTGGAGCGGTGAAGTTCGTCGGCGGGACCATGGTCCCAAAGAACAATCCTGTGGTGGCGCGAGTGACCTGTTCCACGGGCATTGTGAATAGCAAAGCAGCTTGGGGTCCGTAGGCTATACCTCCTGGCGAGGCAGAGCGTTGGTTGCAATTGCAGTCTGAGCAGTTGGAGAATTTCACGGAAGTAGAAGCCATCGATCCTTTGCTTTCTGCAATAAGCAAGACGCCAATTCTTAGTATCTTGGAACCCAAGGGCAACCATTAGCGAACCGCGTTTGGTTCGCGAGTCACGACACACGAAGTGTGGAGTGGAAAGAGGAAAAGGTCCCACCGGGCATGCCAGAATCTGTTCCCCTCCGAACGGCGGCCGGGACGTTGGGACGTCTGAGGCGTTAGGTTCGGGGCAGGTGCTAATTGGTGCTATCCGTCCACCTCTCCGAAGATGCCAAGTTGATTTATGGCACCATATATCGAAGGTTTAAACGGATGCGACCGATGTAGCAGACTTCGTCAGATTCCCCCTCGTTTGAGGGGTTTTTGATTGTGGGGACGCTCTTCCCTGCAGGCGCAAGCCCCTGCAGTTAATTACGCTACCGCATTGCGGTAACAACTTTCTCCTTCTCCAGATGGTCACTTCGTGTCGTGGGTGTTTGTTTTATTGCCCGTGGATTGTTTACGGAGACTGAGTTATATCGTCGCCCGTAGGGCGTGGACTAGTCCAAATCCGCATTATCTTAAATTTGGGTTTGGGGGGGTTTTGGTTTGAGGACACGTCAGCCCTACTCGAGGCTAAGATCAACTCAAACGTTTGTTAAGGATACGTTAGTCTAACTTTGTGACTAAGATCAACTTAACGGGATCGTTTAGATCCGACAAAAGAGTGTTTGGGCTCTAATGTTCCAGTTTAGGGACATAGTGGTCCATCGCCTGTATGGCTGTCGGGACCCATCACCTCTCTGACGACGTTGAAGGATTACAACGACAGATGTCAGAGGAGTTCAGAGATGTACCCTTGAGCCGGAGTTAATTTGGGGGATTCGTAGTCCAGTATGTTTGAGGGTTTAAGGACGCGTTAGCCATCTTTGAGGCTAAGATCAACTTAAACGGGACCGTTTAGGTCCAACAAAAGAGCATATGAAAGGGCTCTATTGTTCTAGTTTAGGGACGTTGCGGTCCATGGGTAGTTTAAGGACATTGCGGTCCGTGGGTAGTTTAAGGACATTGCGGTCCGTTGTTAGTTTTAAGACATCTCGGTCAAGGTTAAGGACGTCGTAGTCCATGGGTTTAAGGACCCCACAGTCGGGTATGTGCTCTGGATGCTTCACACGGGTTCACTGCCATGCTTAGCGAGGACCAGGCTCCGCTCTGGACGTTTTCCGTGGGGTCAAAGAGTGACGTTATCCACGTTCCGCGTGACCAGGAATTTGTATGAGTTTAAGGACCCCACAGTCCATATCATGGGTGGTCGTCGGGACCCATCACCTCTTTGAAGACATTGAGGGATTACAATGCCAAGTATCAAAGGAGTGAAGAGATGTACCCTAGAACCGGAGTGGCTTGAGCAGTCCCTGGCCCAATTTGAGGTCAGGACTGATTAATTATGTTATGAGCCCATTGGCCCAATTAATCACGAATTGAGGACTTATGACCAGCTTGGGCTAAGTCCCATCATGTCTGGAATATTGACTCCTTGTGAGTCCATCGAGGGAGAAGCTTTGCCTCTATCCCTTTAGCCAATTGGGCTATAGACTAGTGTTAAACACTTCAAAGCAATCAATGTTGAACACTGGGAATGAGTTTGACAAGTTAGTGTTTAACACTAGAAGAATAATTGGTGTTAAACACCAGCAACAAGGCCCGATAGCATTTCAATATTGGATTCGAGGGTTTTAACTTAGTGTTAGACACTACAGCAAGAACGGTCACGTGGCCCCACGTGGGAGTGCCTTCCCTTCAATGATTCTGCCGAGATTACTGTGCCTTTGATAGCATCACGTGTCAGCACGTGACGGGCATTCAAATGCCTATGTGTTAAGGCTTCTGCTGAAAGTCACGTGGGTCACGTGGGGTGCTGCCTCAAAGGGGCTTTCTGTAGGGCTTTTGGGGGGTCACGTGGTGACACGTGACCCTGCCTCAATGTTGTTGTTTTTTTTTTTTAGAGGATCTGTTACTCCTCTTTCAGGAATTAAATTCCTCGAACTTTTAATTTCAGAGGAATTAAATTCCTAATTCCTTTTGAAGGCTTATATTCTGGAATAGAGTTTAAATCTGAGTTTTCTGTGGGAATTAAATTCCTTGTTTATGCGAAGAACCGAATAGGGTTAAACCCTAACAAAAGCTTTTAAGGAATTAAACTCCCCTTTTCTGAGGATTATGATTAAAGGAATTAAATTCCCACTGTTTCGACAGAACTATGTTCTTAATTAGGGTTCAACCCTGTTTCTTTTTGTTTTGAAGGAATTAAATTCCCATGATACAGGGTCGAACCCTAACTTTATTTTGGAGGAATTAAATTCCTATAGTTCTATGAGAGTTAAATTCTCATGCTTGCATTCCTTCTCTATGTTTTGGATCTGCATGGCAGGATCTCGACCCATTGAGAATTAAATTCTCAACCTTAAGGGGAGATGTGCACTTTGCAGGTCCTCTATCAAAGAGAGAAGAAATATGTTCTTCTGTTTTTACATTATCAGAGTTAAACTCTGTTGAGAATTAAATTCTCCTTCTTTCAAACGCCTTTCCCTTTCTTACCTAGGTTTTTTGCAGAAGATCTGAGTCTTTTGCCAGTATCAAAGCTCTTCTCCTTTTCTCTTTTCTTCTCTGCGTATGTATATCTCTTTTTTGTGTCCCTTGGCTCCTATTTATAGGAGAAGCAGCCGAATCAATCAGTCTTTTGTGAATCTTCATTGAGAGATTTGATTTGCGTCCATCATTCATTTTGGGCCTTTGGATTATTAGGTGAATTTTATTCACCATTGGATCTTAAATCCAGAGATTCTCCTTTGTTATTTTGGTTAGATTTAAGGGGGAAATCTTTCCACACCCGAGATTTTCCATAAATAGATGATATTTAATCATCTCTGGATCTTTAATTTGATTGGTCCCAAATAATTACTTTCCTTTGGAAAGATTCGAATTTCCTTCAGAATTTAATTCTGTCGTCAAAAATGGGCTTTGAAAGTCGGTCACGTGTGACCACGTGACCCATGGTCACGTGCAGACACGTGACCCTCTTTGGAATGAAGAACCCTCTTTCTTTCTGCGCTATCTTCCGGTTGCTGTTTTAGCCATCACGTGTTACCACGTGACCCCTGGTCACGTGTGAGCACGTGACCCCTGTCTGGCACTTCTTTCTCTGGTTCAATTGGAGAGCGAGTTTGCTGCTTTGAACGTCACGTGTCGACACGTGACCCTGGTCACGTGGGAGCACGTGACCTCTTCTGAAGCTCTTTTCCTTGACTTGATCAGCGAATCAAAGTGCGCTTTTTCTGTATTTTATAGGTCACGTGTCAACACGTGACTGCTGTCACGTGTAAGCACGTGGCCTCTTTTGAAGCTTTTCCCAGAAGCTTTCCTGATTTTAAATCAGGAAACAACAGGGTAGGAGGATCTGCTACCCCGCTAATAGGGATAGGCAGCGGGTCCTGTGGCACTGTGAATGCTGGGGGTGCTGGGGATCCAGTAGCGCCGGTAGGAGGGGAGCTGGTCGGGCCAAGTACGGCTGTTATGGATGCTGGGGCTAGTACAGAGGGTGGGAAAGGATAGGCACTGCTGCTGCTGAGCTCCCTCCAATCTGGTCTAAAAGTTTTTTATTATGATATTTGGAGCCTGAGCCAAAGCCCCCCGTCAGACCCTACATATTTATCCAAATATTAAAATTTTGTTTATAATCATTATATAATTTAAAATATTTAGTTCAATTTCATTACATAGCACGTTTGTTCGGTGCATTAGCTAAAGATTCGTTAGGTGGATTATCGAAATCTTGATCTGTGAGAATCAATTGGCCGATGTCATGTCTTACTAATGTATTGGACGGTGCATAATAGTTTGGATCGTTGGTATGTTCAATAGAAAGACTGACACGTGTTATCGCCTCTTCTTTGTTACTCTCATCTTTAGAGTCGGTCAACGTCGGCACATTATAAAAAGCTCTTAGTTTCCAATGACAAACAACACTCCATTCAACCTTCTTCAAGTCCCAAGAATAATATATTTGTGTTACCATTGAGGGAAAGATAATGTTATCGTATTCACAGGCTGTCCGTTTAGTGTTTACCAAAGTGAGTTTGTAATCATCGACCTTCATACCCCGTTCAGACTTGGTATCGTAACATCTGCATTGGAATATAAAAAAGGGGACAGCCTTATACATGTATGAAACTGCTATAACCTGCTCAAGAACACCTTGGTAGGGATTTCCACTGTCATCAAAAGTTGCGACGCCGCTTTTTTGCGTAGCTCTAATACGTTCCATCCTTTCGATCTCAAATTTATAGCCGGAAATCCCGTACCCGTTGTAAAACATAGCTGCAATCGATGGACTAATTAAAAGGTCATGAACTTCTCTGTCAATCTTCTCTCCATGATTCATTTGTCCGTCGACTTCTTCTCTATACCAAGCGACGGAAGTGCGCCTCTGTTCTTCTTCAATTCTATCATCCGACCACGGCCTGGGATTCGATCTCTTGAGTGTAGTTTTGTGCGCTCTGTTTGTTAATTTATAGTTATATCAATTAGATTATATTTAATTTCAAGCTGTTTAAATGGATGAAATTAGAAAAACTTACTCCGCATATTTAGCAAAACATTCGTTATTTAGCAAGATGAACACATGTAAACCACCAATAAGATCGTAAGACATATTTTTTAGCCTTCCTACTCCAATTGGACTGTCAAGAACACACGGCGGTGTATTCAGCTTTGTCCCGATATCGTCGTTCAGGAAACGAACAAAGAAAAACGTGATTTCTTCTAAAAGAAAACCTTCCGCAATCGAACCTTCAGGACGATACTTGCTGCTGATATAGTTTTTTAAGTTAATAGATACCTGTTGAAAATAATAGATATTAATAATTCATGATAATATTTTTCAATTTAAATGATTAATAATAAACATTTTCATACCTCTCGATGGGATACATCCAACGGTAATGCACCGGACCGCCAATCTTGACTTTGGTTGCCAAATGGTCGGACATGTGAACAATAATATCGAAAAAGGAAGCTGGAAAGATAGTTTCGAGCTTGCAGAGGATCAAAAGAATATATTTTTCAAGCTCTGCTATCTCATTGACGTCCATGTTTTTGGAACACGGTTGGAAAAAATACGTGCAAAAGTCATTAAGAACAAGACATACTTCGGATTTTACCGATAATCTGAGGCATAAAGGAAGAAGATGTTGCATCAATATATGGTAGTCGTGGCTCTTGAGTCCTACGATTTTTCCATTTTCTACTTGTACCTGTTTGGAAATGATTGATGAGAAACCATCGGGGACTTTCAATTCTTTCAAAACCCACAGGAACCGCCTTTGTCTAGGTAGTAGATTGCCGGTGGGATCTCGTAATAACCCGGTTTACCAGCCCCAAGCCGAGAATGCAATTCTTCTTTAATAGACAAACCATCCAAATCCTTCCAATCACGACGGGCATTGAGATTGTCCTTCGTTTTTCCATCCTTACACAGCAGAAAATTGATGATGTGTTCAGAGATACCCTTCTCTATATGCATAACATCTAAATTATGGCGCAGCAGTAGATCGGACCGGTATGGAAGTTGAAATAAACTACTTAACTTCTTCCAACCGGTTAGGCATAGCATTGCATCTTTGTTTTGTTTCTTTCTGAATATGATATTCTGATAAGCTCTCCATTGATGTAACATGTCGTTACTGGACAATGGTTTAGGAGGTTTACCGGTCTCCGTCTAGCCCTTGAACAATTCTTTATTCTTTCTGAATCTGTGAGTTATAGGCAAGAAACGTCGGTAACCCATAAACGACTCTTTCCCGCTAAACTTCAAGCGTACGACGCTCGTATGAATATGACAACAGGGGCATGCAAGCATACCTTGAGTTGTCCACCACGACAGCATGCCGTAGGCCAGAAAATCATTAATAGTCCACAACAAAGCTGCTCACATCTAAAAAAATTGTATACCATCTGCGTCATATATAGGTTCTCATGCCAGGTTCCCCCAACAATTTTAACTCACCGATTAAGGGTTGAACGTACACGTCGATGTTTTTCCCAGAATACGAGGGACCGTCGATTAAAAGAGCCAACGTAAAATAAAACTGTGTCATAACCTTCCATGGTGGCAGGTTGTATATAGTCACCACAACGGGCCAAGTACTATGAGTATGCACGTTGTGAACCATCTCAAATGGACTGAAACTGTCGCTCGCAATTCCCAGCCTCACGTTATGAGGGTCTGCATTGATCTCTAACCGAGCCCTCGCCTGCAATCCAAACCGAGACCGCATCCCCTAGCCAACCCGAAATCCTAGCCGCGAGATCATGCTTCGTGTTGCGTTCGTGTCTTCATCAGTTCTGTTGCCGTGTTCATCTCTGAGGCAAGTATTTAATACTTGCTTTTACATGCTAGTACTACAACGATTATGACTGTCGTAATACTAACATTCTATAATATGTATAATTGATATATGTTTTACAATGTTATTAGAGTAAAGCTATGCTTCAAATTTATGTCAAGCAGTTGTCAAGCATCATATTCTTCACTGTTTAGTAGTTATTCAACATTCATTCTACTAATACTTACATATATCTTGATTATTATATTTACACCTATTCATATCAAAGTTTCTATCAATTTTATGTTTGATTTGTGTATCGTTGTCATATTGTTTCATTATCAAATAGATAAATAATAATACCTAATAATTATAACAAAACTATTATAATACGGTCAAATTAATAAATTGAACTTGTAGGAATTGATATGGTTATTTCTTTATATCATATATCACACCTAGATAATGGTTACAACTATATTCATCATGACTTGTTTACATTATATTATAACGAAATAAACACTTCATCTGATTTAGTACACCATCCTTGACATGCTTGTAACCTGTCATATTGTTACTGTTTTGCTATCATGCTAATACCTATTTGCCTGTAGTACTTACTGATGCAAACAATCCTGACTTGTTGTCCTGATGGACGTTACCTGTTGTCTTGATAGACATAACCTGTACCTGCTTATCCCTATGGTGGTATTAGGTAGATATTATCTTCATACCTGACTTGGAAAATGAAACCTAGAGAAATGGGGAAATCAAAATTGTAATTGAAGTGTAACTCAAAAGGATATTATATGTTTCCGTGGTTCCGGAGGTTAACGGAACAAATCATTCTTATTTCATACATCTTGCATCCGTGGTCCCAGGGGGTAACGGGATATATCTTGCTTCTGTGGTCCCAGGGTAACGGGATATATCTTGCATCCGTGGTCCCGGGGTAACGGGATATATACTTTTGAGTTGCATGGAACAGTACATTAATTGATTTCAAATTCCTGTAGGATAGATAACTTAGAAACATGAACCCATAGGATACATATGATATGTTGATTATCTATAGCTTGCTTATTATATCACCTATGACTCCTTTTGCTTATACTCATGATATCCCACTTTTGCACCTGGAATTCTATATAGCATATTGGTCATATTATTATTATGATATCTTTGGCACACTGACGTCTGGGTTTTGTATGGTCCAGATCTTTTGACCTTATCACAGAAGGATCAGGAATACTTTGATAGGATTGGCGAGCAGTGAAGAGCTTTCCGCTTATTTAGTTTAATAATGCTTTAGATTTAATTTCTAGTTATGGATCTGTCGTTTTATCGTTGTGATCACATAAGAGATGAGTTTTGTTTCTTTTATAGGATCTTTATTTATTTCCGCTATCTTTCTAGTTATTATTTATTGTGGAAGTTTGGACATGAGATAGATAAATGTTTATTTTCTGTTCTTGATATCTGATTGACTGCCGTAATATGACTATGGAAGGATATTTCCTCACCATAGGTACCATGGTTGGCTTTATTACGTTCCGTATTTATGTATTTTGGAAAGCGGAGCGTGACAAGGTTTTCTTGGTAACAGAGCCTAGGTTTTAGGTTAGCTGGATTTGGTTTAATTTTATAGTTGGGTATTGTACCCAATACTTTGACCTTAAAACCCGGAATTAGGAATGTGTCCTGCCACATTACTGCCTTACCATTCTTGAATCTATAGTTTATTTATTCCTTGTTTTACTGAATCGTGTTTCCGTTGATAATCCGCTTCAATTGTTCTTGACTTCGGAATCATGGCGGGAAAAGAATTACGAGCATATCAGAGGCGTGTAGAAGATGAAAGGTTATGCAAACGCTCTGGCCAACAACCGAGACTGATTGCGGAACAAAATTTATTCTAACGATGTAAACTTGCCGCTAGAATAACCCTAAACCGGATCAACCATGAACCTAATTAGAAACTTAAGAAGCTGTCTACTATGAAAAGATTTTATACCAAGAGGCTCAAGTCCTTCGAGTCTTCACTCCTATCCTTTAGCACGCTTCTAGTGGCCTCCATGATCGAGCTTGATCGACGACTTCTTCACGTCAAAGATGATCCATCCGAGAGTGTCTACTTTGAGCTCCTACATTTAAAATAAGGTAACTAGGTTACTTAGTATGCTAATCTAAGTAGCCTAGAGAATGTAGAGAGTGATGATGGATTGTTTTGTCTTAAGAACCTTAGGTTTCTCAACACATGAGACTATTAGGGTTTGAGGTAGAAGAAGAGAACCTTGGAAGAGATGAGAGTGTTGTAGAGAACAACATAAGAATTGAGTGAATAATAGCTAAGTCTTATGACTAAAAAAGCAAGTATCCCAAGATAATAATAAAAAATTATCTCCACCACAAAATATCTAGATATTTTCCACAAAATATCTAGATGCCACCTTGCCTCAATAGTAACCCATGACTCACTAAGTGAGTCAACAAGCAGTCATACTTCACTTAATAAAAGTCAACACCTCATACCTCCACCTCATTTAACATTTAATCAAAAAGATTAAATAACAAATAAGGTGTCTTCTTCTAGAAGCATTCTTATAAAAATTACAAGAATACCCCTCATCCGTATATACATATCCGTATCCGTATTCCGAAAAATACGAATACAAAAGAGATGAAAATAATCCAACAATGTAATACCAAGATCTGGCTTAAACCAAAGCCCGCTAGTATTATCCGCTCGAACATCATACGTGCACAAATACACGTATGTGATCGAACCCTGCCATAAAACCATACGGCCTCTACATCGTTTCGCCCGAAACAAAGAAACCCTCTGTGTGGGACGATAAAGACTCGGCAATACGCCGACAGTGCGTTACTCAATAAATCCATAACCACAAGTACGTCAGCGGCACTAGCTGTACATAACGGCTACCCGGGTACTTGTTGAAAAGGAAAGCCGTCAAGCAAACTCATCCGGATCCCTACTGAGCCTATCCGTGACAATATCCGTATTTCGGTCTCTTTGTCTAAGAGTATCGCATACTGGATCTAGGGGGTGGTAATCGTCATACCCTAATAACTCGATAATTTATGCTGATGCGGCTCAGAACCAACCCGAGAAACTACTGATCAAGCTATCAGTAAATCCCAACTGCCTTAGCCAAGGTCTTATGGTCCTGACCAATCGAACACAGTGCGATATTAACTCCCAATACCTGGAGAAACGAATCCTTGACAATCACTTACTGCCTCCATGTGGCTTGGGATTGTACCCAACCAAAACCTATTTGCACGACTCAGTAGAGCTATGGTAGCATAGTGATCAAAGCACAGTGGGAACTCACACGAGACAAATAATGATCTTAGGTCCAAATACTAACATGTACACATGTCATAAGAGAACCGCTATGTGACGATAGGTATAATACCATCTAGAGGTTCTCAGCGAGTCCGTCCAGTATACTCACCCCCAGTGGGCACCCGAATACAATCTTAGGTGATCACACCAATAGTTGTGGGACCAACCACCGCCCCTCGTTGGGGTCTACAAACATACATGCAAGTCTACTCTGGAATATCAATGCCCGATCTCAATACTCCTACAACTTGGGACATTTAAGGATGTGCTTATAGACTACCCAGCTCCCATTAGTATGATCACCATCACAACACAGGCAGTCAAGCAAGATCCTACGGGCTTTATCAACATGTAACCGCAATATGTAATAACGTGTATAAAATATGCCATGTTAAGATAAAGTCAAACCATAATAGTATACTACTATATTAAGTCTTTATCAATATGTGCAAACTGGATAAAGTATCAATAAAAACAAATACACATATCCTGATAAAGCCAACTGAAATAATATACTATATAACTGAGCAAGATCGTCCTGTACATACATATCCCCGGCATCCATATGTATGCATATACAATAATGGCCTCTAGGGCATATATATCCAACTATCTCCCACTGCACTAAAGGCCCGTTATTGGCGTACCGAATACTCAACGTCTGCTCTAAGGCGAGTTGTTGGCGTACCGCATACCCAACATCTCAAAAAGTCGCTCGAACTGCGCTTGAGGGAGGGCCTTTGTAAATGGATCCGTCGTGTTCTTTTTTGTATCCACTCTCTGAAGCTCGATCTCCTGGCGATCTATGATCTCTCTGATCAGGTGATATCGTCTTAAGATGTTTCTTTATTTTTTATGTGACCGTGGTTCCTTCACTAAAGCTATAGCCCCATTGTTATCGCAATACAAAGGTATTGGATCAACAATGGACAGAACTAGCTGAAGTTCAGCAATGAACTTCTTCATCCAGATCGCTTCTTTTGCGGTATCGCTCGCAGCAATGTATTCAGCCTCCATCATCGAGTCTGCGACGGTATCCTGTTTAAAACTCCTCCAACACACACCCCTCCTTGAAGGTAAACATAAAACCCGAGACAGACTTGCTGTCATCCTTGTCACTCTGAAAGCTTGAATCGGTAAAGGACTCGACCTAGAGGTCTCCATTACCGAAAACCAAGAACATCTCCCTAGTCCTTCTCAGGTAGTTGAGAATGTTCTTCACGGTTGTCCAGTGGTTCTCATCTGGATTCGACTGATATTGGCTCACCACGCTTAGTTCGTAAGCTACATCTGGTCTTGTACATAGTATCGCATACATTATAGATCCTACCGCCAAAGCGTAGGGTATAGTGCTCATGCGAACCCTCTCCTCATCAGTCTTGGGAGACATCTCCTTGGAGAGGGTGATTCCGTGCAATGCGGGTATGTTACCGCGCTTAGAATCTTCCATACTAAATCTCTTTAGTACGGTCTCTATGTACCTGGACTGCAAAAGTCCCGGTAATCTCTTGGATCTACTCTGTAGATCCTGATCCCCAAAATGTACGAGGCATCACCCAGGTCCTTCATGGAGAACCTTTGTGATACGAACAACTTGACCGATTGTAGTATAGGAATATCATTTCCTATCAAAAGAATGTCGTCCATATACAAGACTAGGAATACGACAGTTCATCCTACAATCTTCTTATATATACATGGCTCATCCTTATTCTTGATGAAGTCAAATTCCTTGATCGTTTCATCAAAACAGATGTTCCAGCTCCGCAATGCCTGCTTTAATCCATAAATGGATTTAAGCAACTTGCACACTTTCCCGCTGCTTCCACTGTCTACAAAACTTTCTGGCTGATCCATATAAACGCACTCTTCCAAACTTCCGTTTAGAAAAGCCGTTATTACGTCCATCTGTGAGATTTCATAGTCATAGAAGGCAGCAATGGCAAGTAGGATCCGAATGGATTTGAGCATAGCCGCTGGAGAAAAAGTTTCGTCATAGTCCGATTCTGGTCTTTGACAAAAACCTTTTGCAACAAGTCTAGCCTTATAGGTTTCCACTTGCCCATCTACACCAATCTTCCTTTTGTAGATCCATTTGCATCCAATGGGTTTTACCCCAGGTGGAGCAATTTCCAAGGTCCACACTTTATTAGCATACATGGACTCCATTTCAGATTTCATAGAATCCAGCCACTTAGCAGAGTCCCTACTGATAATGGCCTGCCTGAAACTAGTAGGATCATCTTCTTCCAAGATGCAATCCTCTCGATCCCCATCTATGAGAAAACCGTAGTATCTCTCGGGCGGATGAGAAATCCTAGCAGATCTGCGGAGTTGCTGAGATTTGTCTGGGATTACCAAATCTAGTGGTTCCTCCAAATCTTCAGTTACATCTTGTGGTTCAAGGATTTCTCCCAGTTCTACCGTACTCCCATTAGTTTCTTTTGTAAGAAACTCTCTATTCCAAAAAGGTAGCATGGCGAGATACAAACACCTTCTGTTCCTCAGTGTGGTAGAACAGATATCTTAGTGAATTCTTAGGATATCCCATAAATTTACATAAAACTGACCGTGCCTCTAGTTTTTCCGGTTTCTGTATTTTCACATAGGCCGAACAACCCCATATCTTAAAATGATTAAGATATGGATTCCGTCCACTCTATATTTTGTATGGAGATTTAGGCACAGACTTAGATGGAACATAGTTCAGTAAATATGTCGCTGTCAAAAGCGCATGTCCCCAAAATGAGAGAGGCAACTCAGCACTACTCATCATGGAGCGAACCATGTCCAATAGGGTACAGTTCCTCCTCTCCGATACACCGTTGTGTTGTGGTGTATACGGAGGAGTAAGCTGAGAGAGAATTCCATTCTCTTTTGGGTAATCTAGGAATTACGTGCTCAAGTACTCCCCTCCTCTATCAGACCGGAGGATCTTGATACTTTTTTCAATCTGGTTCTCTTTCTCCTTTCTGAATTCTTTGAATTTCTCAAAAGTTTCAGATTTGTGTTTCATAAGATACACATAAACGAACCTAGAGAGATCGTCAGTGAATGTGATGAAATACGAGAACCCACCCCTTGCATGTATAGACATTGGACCACACCCATCACTGTGTATGAGTCCCAAGAGCTCTGCTACTCTTTCTCCTTGTCCGGTAAACGGAGATTTGGTCATTTTTCCTTTGAGACGGTACTGACAAGTTTCATAAGATGAAAATTCGAACGTATTCAAATATCCATCCTTATGCAATTTACTCAGTCTTTTCTCTCCGATATGACAAAGTCTACAATGCCATAAGTAGGATTCATTCGTATCTGAACTCTTCCTCTTGCTGTGTTTTGTACATTGAAAACTGTGTTTTGATTTAGAACATAGATACCATTACACAATGTACCTTCTGCAACCAATAAAGTAAAGAAACCGATATGATGTTGCAAACCATGGAAGGTACATATTAGCAATTGTTCAAAATTATAGTATTGCCTTTTGGCAACACTATGTGATATTCACCGACGATAGCAGCATCAAATTGTGCTACGTTCCCTACTCTGAGGGACATATCACCGGGTCCAACTATTCTACTTTTTCTCAGTCCCTGCAATAAATTACAGATATGAGATTCTGAGCCGGTATCTAGTACCCAGGAGGTAGGAATGACTGAAAAACGGTTCTCAATAACAAAAATACCTGAAGTAGACGCAATAGTATGCTTCTTCTTTGTTGGGGTCATTAAGGAATTCATGCAATCCTCTTTCCCTTGCTTATACCCATGACAGTTGTCATAGTTTAGAGCCAAACCGACGTTCCCCAACCCCGAATAAGAATTTGGATCGGTCAAGCGATACATTTTATAATCTTGATTAGGGCATGAAATGGTTGCACCTGGAGAAAGAGAAAAGAAACACTTAGTGTGCGCTCTTACAAGATTAGATTGGTTATTAATTTATCTAATCAGGATGGCTCCCACTGTTTCCTCAAATTCTTCCTAAAACCCTAAAAGAAGAACTAGTCAGTATTAATCGTACGTCACAATACTTGCTTAACCTTTCGGTCAGGCTAGTGTTGGTACTTCGAGGAGGTTTTCCAACGCTTTCGCGAAGTTCCTTAATTATGTAACCTCTTTTCCCTGGAGGCGTAGCCCCGCTAACACCGTTCTAGACACCTACTTAGTTTATAGCATTGATTGTTAAGTGAAATAATCTTCCAAGAGTAATCCTACTCATCGGTGGGATCGGGATAAAACTATCATTGTGTGATGACCTAGATGGAATCCACTCTAGTCACCACACTCTAGAAGATATACTAAAACTGCAAGTTTCCTGTATATTTGAAACTCCCGATGTAGTTTTTGTCCCTAGGACCCTAGTGACCTTGATGGAGTCAACAAATCAAAGAGTCCTAGTCAAGTTCAACCCGTCATTATCTTGATTGCATTAAACCCACCCACATAACACTTGAAGGAGTCAACAAGGTTACACGACTGTCCTAACCAATCTCAACTAATGCTACAAACGAGCACCACTTAGCTACCGTACACTACTCCTTGACGGAGTCAACAAACGCAGCACGAATACTAAGTACTACTCGTAGGAAATCACGGAGAGCTACGGCTGGGTTTTTGGCAAAAACCCCTTTAACGTAATGAACTTGATATCGTTGATGGAACCAGAGAAGTTTTGAAAAGGAGTGGTTTAGGCTCCGCTTTTGAAAACATATGGTTTTGAAAAAAAAACGAGTAATCTACAGTATAAACACCTGCTCAATAGGTCACTCCCCGTGAAGGGATCTTGGCTCTTTCCCAGTGGAATGAGGTGCTGTATATTCACAACCGAATACCACTATGCAAAGCGAAAGAATATAACTATAGTTTTTCAAAATTTGTTCCAACAACATCTTTTTAGGTTTCTTTTCTTGCATTAATCAAAATTAATGCGGTCCCATCATTTAACCTATCACACCAGAAAAGAACGAAAATATAATGTACGTATATACCATCCGCATTCGCCACTGGGCCCCGTCATCACCCGTTAGGTTACTTAACTAACGACAGAGCGGGGGCTGGACTAGCGCGGGTGTAAAACATATACAATATCTACTAGTATATATATAAATATATATTACATTCGTCCCAGACATGATATAATCAGTATCACAGAATCTCGGCAAGCAACACAGAGTGGTGGATAATCTTAGAGACTCGGGTATCATTTGAGCCGCAAATAAAACCCGACATTCTTGGTCGTGCGGATAGCCTATGCAATGAAACCTAGACCCCTACGACGCGACAAGTTACCTGCCAATCCCAGAAGTGAGGCAACCCCAATCATTAAAGTGAATGGGCCACCCGGCACTCCACAGGATCCGGTAACATGAGTGCCCCTCCGTGGGTCATCCTATACCCCCTACGAGTGCGGCGAATAGCTCGCCAATTCTAGAGTGAAGCCCCCTCCATCTCAATGCCATGAGATGCGGGCTTGTTGCCTTCTAGAACTCGGCTATTCGTGCACTCCACCGCAGAGTAATCCTAGTACAAAAAAAGAAGAAAATGTATAATGGTGACACCGACCTCAACCCGGTCGTGTCCCAAACAAATAATATACAACATGGTAGTGATGGCAGTCCACATGTCGGACGCTTGCCCGGCAATAACAAATATACAAAACAATCTTAACTGTACCACTAACATTGCATCACAAGCTATCCACCACGACTATCCAACCACAAACACAAACACAGAACATCAACGTGAATGTCATGTTCGCAAACCAGTCTAAAGGAACATATAGCAGTTAGACGAGTTATACCGCTCTAATGACATTCACGGTCGCAGATAGAAGTGAATGTACTGAAAACTATTAAACAATGTTAATATTAACAACTTCAAAATACTCCGTATTGCCCCAATGCTAAAGATAACAGAATATCCAACCTGGAAAAAATCAAACATATCCTGAAACCCTAAATCCAAGTGATATAGAGCACCAAACAAAAACGAACAATTTTCACCATAAGCAAACTGGCCAGGCCGGCTAAAACCCATATCTCGCCGGCCATTTTGATAAATTATTGTCTCGTTTTTCTCTGGTATTCTAGTTGTCACACAAGTAGTTATCTGCAATTGTTTAAAAAAAATTTGAAGACTTATAAAAATTGACAGAAGCTTGAAAATAGGATTTCGTATTTCGGAGTTGTTTCGGTTTCATTACTTTAACATTGTTTAAAAATACTAGTGTAGGTTTTATGGCCTGGCTATGATACCATGAAAGGTTATGCTAACGTCCTGGCTATCAACCGAGGCCGATTGTGGAACAAAATTTTTTCTAACGATGTAAACTTGGCGCTAGAATAACCCTAAACCGGATCAACCATAAACCTAACTAGCAACTTAAGAAGCTATCTACTATGAAAAGAGTTTATACCAAGAGGCTCAAGTCCTTCGGGTCTTCACTCCTCTCCCTTAGCACGCTCCTAGTGGCCTCCGTGATCGAGCTTGATCGACAGCTTCCCCACGTCAAAGATGATCCACCCGAGAGTGTCTACTTTGAGCCCCTACCTTTAAACTAAGGTAACTAGGTTACTTAGTATGCTAATCTAAGTAGCCTAGAGGATGTAGAGAGTGATGATGGATTGTTTTGTCTCAAGAACGCTAGGTTTCTCAACACATGAGACTATTAAGGTTTGAGGTAGAAAAAGAGAAGCTTGGAGGAGATGAAAGTGTTGTAGAGAGCAACATAAGAATTGAGTGAAGAATGGCTAAGTCTTGTGACTAATAAAGAAAGCATCCCAAGATAATAATAAAAAATTATCTCCACCACAAAATATCTAGATATTTTCCAAAAAATATCTCGATGCCACCTTGTCTCAATAGTAACCCATGACTCACTAAGTGAGTCAACAAGTGGGCATGCTTCACTTAATAAAAGTCAACACCTCATACCTCCACCTCATTTAACATTTAATCAAAAAGATTAAATAACAAATGAGGTGTCTTCTTCTAGAAGCATTCTTGTCAAAAATTACAAGAATACTCCTCATCCGTATATACATACCTGTATCCGTATTCCGAAAAATACGAATACAAAAGAGATGAAAATAATCCAACAATGTAATACCAGGATCCGGCTTAAACCAAAGCCCGCAAATATTATCCGCTCGAACATCATACGTGCATAAGTACACATATGTGATCGAACCCTCCCGTAAAACCATACGGCCTCTACATCGTTTCGTCCGAAGCAGAGAAACGCTCTGTGTGGGACTTTAAAGACTCAACAGTATGCCGACAGTGCGTTACTGGATAAATCCATAACCACAAGCACATCAGCGGCACTAGCTGTATGTAATGGCTATCCGGGTATCTGTCGAAAAGGAAAGCCTATGAGAAAACTCATCCAGATCCCTACTAAGCCTATCCATGACAATATCCGTATTCCGGTCTCTTCGTCTAAGAGTATCGCATACCGGATCTAGGTGGTTGTAATCGTCCGATCCTACTAACCCGATAATTCGTGTTGATACGGCTCAGGACCAATCCGGGAAACTACTGATCAACGTATCAGTAAATCCCAACTGCCTTAGCCAAGGTCTTATGGTCCTGACCAATCGAACACAGTGCGATATCAACTCCCAATACCTGGGGAGAAGAATCCCTGACAATCACTCGCTGTCTCTATGTAGTTCGGGACTGTACCCAACCAAAACCTGTTTGGACGACTCAGTAGAGCCTTGGTAGGGTAGTGATCAAAACACAGTGGGAACTCACACGAGACAAATGACGATATCAGGTCCAAAGACTAACCTGTACACATGTCACAAGAGAACCGTTATCTTACGATAAGTATAATACCATCTAGAGGTTCTCAGCGGGTCCCTCCAGTGTACTCACCCCCAGTGAGCACCCGCATACAATCTTAGGTGATCACATCAATGGTTGTAGGACCAGCCACCGCCCCTCGTCGGGGTCTAGAAACATACACGCAAGTCTACTCTGGAGTATCGATGCCCGATCTCGATACTCCTGTGACTTGGGACATTTAAGGATGTGCTTATAGACTATCCAGCTCCCATAAGTATGATCGCCATCACAACGCAGGTAATCAAGCAAGATCCTACGGGCTTTATCAACATATAACTGCAATATGTAATAACGTGTATAACATATATCATGTTAAAATAAAGTCAATCCATAATAGCATACTACTATATTAAGTCTTTATCAATATGTGCAGACTGGATAAAGTATCAATAAAAACAAATACACATATCCAGATAAAGCCAACTGAAATAATATACTATATAACTGAGCAAGATCGTCTTGTACATACATATCCCCAGCATCCATATGTATATATATACAATAATGGCTTCTAGGGCATTTATATCCAACAGAAGACGCCGCACTACTTAGGGTCATACGCGGTATGCTGGAGAACCAGAAACGTCAGACAGAGCTGAACCAGCGATAAGCTTAGGCTTTCCAAGATGGCTTGAGGATGGCCCAACATACTTCTATCATGGCAGCTGAGATGGCGGCAATTCCTAGACCAGCTCAGCGTGAGGGTACTGTGGCAGACTTTAGGAAGCTCAGTCCGGCAACGTTCACAGGATTGGAGGAGCCATTACCAATGGAGCAATGGCTGGTGGATATGGAAAATCTTTTAGTTGTTGCACAGATCCTGGACGAGAAAGGAATGGATGTTGTACGCATCCAGTTAGTGGATTATGCTCGCGAATGATAGCTTGTTGAGGAGAAACATTTGACAAAGCCGATCAGCTGAGCAACTTTTACATGGAGTTTCTTAGAGAAGTTCTTTCCGCTGTCTGATAGGGAGGAAATAGAAGAGAAGTTTATTGTCCTAAAGCAGAATGGCAGATCTGTTGATACACATGCGGCTGAGTGGACCCGGCTCAGTAAATTTGCGGGGACCTTGGTTGCCAACTAGGCGGATAAGGCAAGGCGGTTCATGCGCGGTCTGGATGTGCAGATTCAAAGGCATATCACATCGTTGGGGTTGACCACTTTCTCTCAAGTTCTCACGGAGGCTAGAGAACAATAGAGATTATCAGAGAGAGAAAAGTGTACTCATCAGCAGGAGGTTATGGTGCGGAAAACCTTGCATGCACCAACTAGAGCTCATGGACGTAAGGTCATTCCGGTCAGGTGACAGGGACAGTACATATGAAAAGGCATTTCATGTCAAATCAGAAAAGGAATGTGGTTTGTGATTTCTGCCATCTACCCGGACATATGTATAAGGATTATCGGATGAAACATGGACTCCGCTTAGTTTGTGGATCAGCTGACCATTCAATTGGTACATGCCCTTCGAAGCTACAATTGAAGGGCGATGTCTAGAAAGCACCACAGAAGCAGACTTATAGACAGAAGTATATTACTCAGAGGCCTAATCATGGAAGGGCCTTCACCCAGATGGCCGAGGCCAAAACTTCAGACGATATTGTTTCAGGTATCCTGCTTGTCTATAATTTTCCCGCATTGGTATTATTTGATTCAGGTGCATCACATTGCTTCATGTCATCCAAATTTATTGGTGCACATTCTATTACACGGCCCTATCTAGTAGTTCGGACATACAAACTGGGAATGGAAGAATTATATCTAGTAGTGAGTGCAAGGGTTGTCCTATTGCTATTTGCGAACGAGAGTTGTTCGCAGATTTCTTGGTAATTGATACATGCAGTTATGACGTTGTCTTGAGTATGGATTTTCTTGGCATTTTCCACGCTCACATAGACTGTAGAGCAAAGAAGGTGATTTTCCAAATTCCCAGACATCTAGAGTTCGAATTCTTGGGAGGCAGCAAATCGGTCGAGCCAGTTGAATTTAGGGTTAAACCGACAAATGTCGTTTTTCGTCAATAAAAGTGATCAAGGGGAAAGCACCAGTAGTAGTTCGGGATTTCATGGATGTGTTCAAGGACATCTCAGGTTTACCGCTAAAACGAGATGTGGGGTTTGAGACTGATCTTTTTCTTGGAGCAGCACCAATTTTGAAGGCTTATTATCTGATAGCACTGGTAGAACTGGAAGAAGTGAAGAAATAAGTTTCTGAATTATTAAAGAAGGGTTGGATTCGCAGAAGTGGTTCACCTTGGAGGGCTCTAGTTCTTTTGGTCAAGAAGAAGGATGGCACGCGGAAAATGTGCATCGACTATCGAGAGCTAAACCGGGTGACCATCAAGAATAAGTACCCAATTTCTCGCATAGACAATTTATTCGATCAACTCGGTGGCGCGAGAGTATTTTCGAAGTTGGATTTACGATCGGGTTATTGAAACAGCCTTAGAGAGGGGGTGAATAAGGCTATATGGCAAACTCAGAGTATTTTTGCGAAAACACAAAATATGCAGCGGAATAAAAGAATCTTAAGTATACTAAATTATCACAGTTACAGAATCAATCACAGAGGTATAAAAATGTAAAAATAAACACAAATGACATAGAGGATTTTTAACGAGTTTCACCACCTCTGTGGCTAGTCCTCATTTGAGACTATTGCTCAGGATTCACTAACTCTTTCGCGGGTAGAGACACCCAGACCTTTTCCCAGCCTCAAGTCTGAACCTTTACACTTGCAGGAAGTCAATGCCTAGACTTTTTACAACAAGCTTAAGTCGTAAACCTTTACAATTTGTGAAGGACTTAAATAACCCCACTTCACCAGATTTTACAATTCATGATTATAACAATCTCAATTTACACCAATTTTGACAATCCTAATGATCTCAAAAGAATAATCAAAAAATTAGAATCAAGGAGATGGTGGATTGTACTTTGGAAAATAGAAAAGTTTAAAATCAAATCAAATCGAAGAGGTTTTTTAAAAGATTAACACAAGTTTAAAATCGGTACCTTCTTTGATAATTTAACAATCTTTCTTTTCTAAAGTATTTATAAAAGTCTAAAGGCATAGAAAGATTGTTTCTCTCTGAAAAAGAATAGCAAAGACTTAGAGAGTATTCAGAGAAAGAGTTTTCACGAATTCTAGAAAATCATAAAACCAAAATTTTTAAAGCAATGATTCATTAAAAATCAAATGAAACTTTGTCCTATTTATAAAAAATGTTTTGGGGCAGTTAAAATAGCTCTCCCTAAATTATACGACAGTTTCTAGCCATTATAAAACTATTTCAAAACCGAAATTCCCACCAAATTTGAATTTTGAAAAATTGCATAATAGACGTCTGTACAGACGTCTATATAGACGTCTATTTTCCTGAAATAGACGTCTATATGTCTGAAATTCAGACATAGTTTTTCAGACATCATTTTAAGAAAATTTGGATTTTAGGAATTTTTTTTGGGATTAGGTGGAAATTTTTTATTCTAAACTTTTAAGATCGACTTGACTCTAAACTCAAAAAATAAAATGAAAAATTCTTGAACGTCTTGAATGGATTGAACGATCCTTGATGTCGACTTTCTCGTATATTCCGTTGATATCCATATTGAGTGCGATTGAGTCAATTTCATACTCCAGTTAATGTCAGTTAATTCCAATGATTGTCCTGATACTTTAATAACTCTATCGTGTAGCACTTGGACGTTTCTGACATGGTTAGATTGTATTGTATATGGATTTTGTAAAATAATCAAAACATGAAAAGATTTCTTTTTTAAAAACTAGATTCTCTTTAAAAGCTAACAATCTCTCTCTTTTTGATATTTTACAAAACTTATAATATTATGTATATTGTATTCATATGCTCCCCCTTAATGAATGCTCAATATTTATTTCTCCTCCATTTTGGAAATATCAAAAAGTGGTGACATAGGAGATGAAATATAAATATATGAAGCTTATGAAAATATTATGTGATAAAATGCTACATGAGAATGCAAAATACATAACCATAAACAAACACATACTAAATAAGTCTATTACAACCAAATTGAAAAGAAAATAACCACTTTAACGAAGTTCATACGAAATTATAAACTAAATTGTTCAAAAATAAAGAAACAGAAACTAAGCATAATCTAGAATCGTTCTGATTTGTCATCATCACCATCATCGTCATTGTCGTTGTCGGGTTGTTGAGGTGGTGGTGGATGATACTCAAACGAAGGAGGATGAGGGTAGTTGGCATGTGAATATTGATATGCAAAATGATAATCTACCTTTGCATTGAGTTCATCAAACATATAGTTCGTGTTGATAGTGAGATCTTGAAAGCATCGTAACAATTGGTTTGAGAAGTCTTGGAAATATTGTGGTGGTTGTTGGTTTGGATATTGAGGAGGTTTTTGTTGTGGTTCATGATGTTGAAGTTTTTGTTCAAGAAGGGGTTGTTCTTGATGAGGAGAATGTGAGGAGAATGGTGTGGAGAAGGAGGTGCTTGAACACTGAAATCATCGAGACCCATAAGACGAACATTGAGAATACCAAAATTCTTGTCTAGGGAAATGATATTGGCGTCAATGTTTGGATTTATACCAGCATCTTCTAGAATTTTAGTGATCACTTTATCATAATAAAGATTGGACTTTGAAGGTGCAAAAGTCCACATTTGTTGGATTATAAAGGCCGGTAAATTGACCTTAATGTTGGCTAACACACAAAATGTGAGTAATTTGTGTGTAGGGTGTAACTTGTCATGACTTCTCAATTTAGGATAAACGGTGTGACCAAGTAGAAGTGCAAAAACTCGAACTCTAAGCAAAAGATTTTTAGTATGTAAAACATGAAACATGTGAGGGTTTTTATCTCCATGCATCAACCTAGATATTTGTTCTTGAGAAACACCAAGAGGTAGCTGAAAAGATTCTAGTGTTTCATTGAAAATATCAATCCCTTCATTAGGAACTTGCAAAATTCATGCAAGGAAAGCGGCTGATATGGTGATAGTTGTTCGTTGGAGACGAGTACGAAGGACATTAGGTTGATCATGACTACTTTGCATGTTGGAATAGAAAAGATAAATGAACTTTGCATGAGATGAACAAGCAAGTGTTAAAAATGGAATCCAACCTTGAAAATTGAAAAGATGGTTGAATTGAAAATGAGCGATTTCATTTAGACGAACCCGTGAACCGGTCTTGATTTTCTTGGTGACAAGGCGATCGTAAAGATTGGAGACGTCTTGTGAGATAAATAGAAACTCGACATCTTCGACGACAATATCTTCTTGAATGTCAGTTGGCTCCGTTGACACTTGATTGCTCTCGTCTTCACTTTCTTCTTCTTTAATAGGTTGAAGAGAAGGATGGAGAGCACTTCGGCGTCTCTTAGAAGTAGATGATTCGCCTGACTCAACTTGTGAAGGCCTCACCATTTTTTTGATGAAAAATTTAAGTATAAAGTGGAAAGAAGAAAAGGGTGAAAATTTTGGGAGTAAAAGAGAAAGAGATAGGGTTTCTTACTGGTTGGATTGGGTTGAGAGAGTGAAAAGATACTTATATAAAGTGAATAGACGTCTAAAATTGAATGGGTGCATCTAAGGGACATGATTTTTCAATTCATATTTTGAAGAATCGTCTGCAACAGACTTCTATTTCCAGAAATAAACGTCTATTTTTGTCAATAGACGTCTATATAGACATCTATTAAGCCGTCTACTGCACATAAGTGGCAGAAGAATAGAGAATTTTTTTTGGTGTTTAAAATAGGTTTTAGTGATGTGTTTCTTATGGTTTTAAACATATATATTAATGATTATGTATATAGTAAAAAATGAATATATTTAACATAAACAAACAAATATTCATGAATTTAAATAACGACATACATGAAAAAAAAAACTCACTATATAGAAACACACATGACTAAAACTAATACCAAAAAAACTAAAAATTACACACTAACAACTAAACATACAAACACACAGGTTTGAGTTGATCATCGAAAATTTAGAAGCGGGGATGATGCTTCTAAATGTCGGTGACCTTTGTTTCCTTCTCCATGATGAACTCCACCTTTATGCGATCGAACACTTGTATTACTGTTTCACGAGACTCACGACGGCCAAAGAAAATCTTTCGCTCATCCAGACCCGAATGAACGTAATACGGATCATTTTCACCGGTCTCGAATCCTGTAGGAGTGTGGTAATAGCATTGCGCATTAGGATTCTGTGCCAATGAATTTGTTGGTGTCGATGAACTTTGTAGAGGAGGATCGAGAGGAAAAATGTGTTCATCGTTTATGGGAGGATGAAACGAATTCTCTTCGCTTGGATCCTCTTCCGATGTCGGTGGAGAAGGTGACTTCGGTAAAAAAAATTGGAAGGATTCGAATCGGATTTGGGGTATGCCGAATTGGGAAAATGGGTTCTTCCTTACTTTTCTTTAGTGAGGTTTGTCCTTCTTCGTAGATGGATGTATTTCTTGTGGAGATAGTACGTTTTGTCAATGGAAAATGTTTGATTTTATGAAGAAGATATGGAGAAGAGAGAATAGGATAAAGAGGTCTCTGTTGTTTTTCGTCTATATATAGGGAAAAATCAGAGAGGGAAATCAAAATGGTTAAAAAAAACCGTCAGAGTATGAATTTAAAATTCAAAAACTGAAAACTGCATAGATAGACGTCTATTTTATGTCTAATAGATGTCTCTGGGACGTCTATAATTTTATTATAGATGTCTATAAAAAAATTAAAATGTGAATTAAATTATAGTTAAAATTATGTTTCTAATTCTAACATATTTAATTCACCTCTGATTTTTGGCAAAACGAGTTCTATCTAGAGATTTTGTGAATATATCGGCCAATTGTGAATCGGTTGTTACATATTCAAGAACAATATCATCTTTGTGATAGTGATCTCGTTGGAAATGATATTGAACATCAATATGTTTGGTTCTGCTATGTTGATCAGCATTTTTGGTCATTTGGACTATGCTAGTGTTATCACAAAGTATTGGTATTTTAGAAACTAATTCTTTATAGTCTTCTAAAATATATTTAATCCAAAGACTTTATGCACATCATGTACCTGCGGCAATGTACTCAGCTTCAGTAGTAGATAAAGTTATTAATGCTTGTTTCTTAGATTGCCATGACACAAGGCAATTTCCTAAAAATTGACAAGTGCCACTAGTGCTTTTGCGATCGATTTGACTTCCGGTATAGTCGACATCTGAATAATTTGTTAAGTTAAATATGTTATATTTTGGATACCATAATCCTAGATTGATAGTGCCTTTGAGATATCTAAAAATTCTCTTGACTGCTACCAAGTGTGACTCTCTAGAATCAGCTTGGAACCGTGCGTAAAGACAGACACTATACATTATATCAGGTCTACTTGCAGTTAAATATAATAAACTTTCAATCATATCTCGGTAGAGTCGTATATCTACCGTTTTTCCGGTTTCGTCCTTGGAAAGTTTAGTTGTTGTTGCCATGGGTGTCTCACAAGCCTTTACGTCTTCTAATCCGAACTTGTTGATGAGTTCCTTTATATAATTAGATTGATTAATGAAGATTTCTTCTGAACTCTGTTTGATTTGATATTCGAGAAAGAATTTTAGTTCTCCCATTATACTCATCTCAAATTCATCCTGCATAGACTTGAAGAATTCTTGGCAAAGCTGCTCGTTAGTAGAACCAAATATAATATTATTAACATATATCTAAACTACTATCATATCCTTTTCATAGGATTTGATAAATAGGGTTTTGTCTACCATTCTTTTCGCATACCATATCTTGATTAGGAATGTACTAAGTCTCTCATACCAAACTCTAGGGGCTTGTTTGAAATCGTACAAAGTCATTTCTAGTTTGTATACATACTCAGGAAGTTTGTGATCTTCAAAGCCTAGTGGTTGTGCTGCATATACTTTCTCTTCTATTGTTCTATTTAAGAAAGTGCTTTTCACGTCCATTTGAAATATTTTAAAGTTTTTGAAACAAGAAAAGGCTAACAATATTTTAATAGTTTCATGCCATGCAACAGGACCGTAAGTTTCGTCATAATCAATTCCTTCGACTTAATTATAACCTTGAGCAACTAGACGTGCTTAGTTTCTTACTATATTTCTCGCTTCATCCAACTTGTTTCTAATAACCCATTTAGTACTTATAATTGGTCTATCTTTGGGATTTGGAACTAATTTCTGAACTTTATTTCTTTCAAATTGATTTAATTCCTCTTGTATTTCTTCTATCCAATACTTATCATTTTTGGCTTCTTTATAATTCTTTGATTCAATGACTGATATAAAGGCTGAATTGATACATAAGTTAAACGTTGATGATCTAGTGACAACTCCCATATCTATATCTCCTATTATAAGGTCTTTGGGGTGATTTTTGTTGAATTGCCAATCTTTGGGGGGGGGAATATCATCTACTTGCTCTTGTTGCTCCAATTGATTGGTTTCACCATCCCTAATAGTTGATGGAATATCTTTTACCGGTTAAAATGATTTGATTATCAAACCTTATTTTACATGTATCCTTTTTAAAAATAACGTTATAACTTTTACCACAAAATTGGCTAACACTAAATAAATTATGTTTTAGGTTTTCAACATATAATATGTCTTTTATTTTAGTTGTATTAGTTGAATTATTAAAGCAAATATCGTCTTTACCGATGATTTTGCCCTTTTTGTTATCTCTAAAAGTGGCATTGCCATTTTTTTCTTTTGATAGGGTTTCGAAGCTTTGAATGTTTCCAGTCATGTGCCTCGAGCAGCCACTATCAAGTATCTAACAACTATTATATCTTTGGAAGCCCTTCAATACAGGAAGAAGAAAGTGTTATTTTTAGGATCCAAATAGATTTAGTTTGTACATTATTAGGTATAAAACTATATTTATAGGTAGAATTATTTTTAATGTTGCAATATTGTGATATATATCTTATAGTACAGCAATAATTACAAGTAGATTGTGAATACTTATTACCATATTTATATGCATACTTATTTTTAAACGGTTTTGTTTTAGGAACTGGTTCAGAATATTTATTAAACCATATTCCTTCTTTCTTATAGTGTTTAATTGATTGACCTAAAATTATATCTAAATTATCTTTACTTTTGGTAAAATTCAAAAGCATTTTATCTTTTAATTCTAATTGTCTTTTAAGATCAAAAACTTCAAATCTATTAGTTTCGATTATCTTTTCTTTATCTTCGTTTATGAAGTTTAAATTTTTTGTTAGTTTTTCATTTTCTATTTTAATTTTCCTGAGTTCAATTTGGATTATCAATTCAGAATTAGTTTTAGTGGATAATTTTGTCTTTAAAGTTTTATTTTTGGATTTTAGTTTATCATGCTTATCTTTTAGAAAGTGAAATACTTAATTAATTCTGTTCTCCCTAGAGATTATATATCACATTCATCATTAGTTACCTCATCTTCTTGTGCCATAAAACATACGTTGGCGACTTCTTCAGCTTCCGAATCACTTGAATCAGTATCATCCCAATGACTTGAAATGATCTCTTTTCTAATTCCTTTTTGTACTTCCACTTGTCTACGTTTAGATTTGGACATTCGGACTTTAGATGGACCTTATTGTTGCATTCAAAACAACGCAAAGGTTTATTAGTATTAAAAAATTTATTTGACATATACGTACTTTTCTTTTGGGGGAATTTTCTGAACTTCAAATATCTTCTGAAGTGTCGTGCAATATGTTCCATCGTCATTATCATCATCACTTGATGATTCCTGATGCTTCGGCTTGGTGGTTTCCTTTAGTGCAATGGATTTCTTTTGAATGTCTATTTCTTGCTTTATCTTAAGGTCTTTAAATTGCATCTCATAGGTCTTAAGTTTACCTATTAGGGTATCTATCTTTAGGATGGTCATTTCATTAGCCTCTTCAATGGCGGTGACTTTAGGTTGCCAGGATATCGTAAGAGATCTTAGCAACTTATAGCACTTTTCTTTGTCATTGAATTTCTTTTCTAGATTGAAAAGTTCGGTAATGACATTGTTGAATCTAGAGAACATGGAGTCGATAGATTTATCGTCTCTCATTTGAAACATCTCATATTCATACATGAAACGGTTGATCTTACTCTCTTTGACTTGACTGGTTACTTCATAGGCAGTCTGGAGAGTAGTCCAAATCTCATTAGCAGTCTGACACATTGAGATTCCATTAAATTCTTCTGAATTTAATGAACAATGAAGTGCATTCATTACCTTGACATTTAATGTCATCAATCTCTTGTCAGCATCAGATAAGGGATTTGTCGTAGGAGGAACAAAGGGAGTTTGAATGATTTTTAGAACTTCTAAATCGATACATTAGAGAAAAACCATAATCTTAGTTTTCCAAAATTGATAATTTGTACCATCGAAAAGAGGAAGACGGTTAATGGCTTATCCTTCCATTTGATTTGCCATTGAATCATAAACTCAAGAGGTTAGTCTTATAAACTGAGTAACCTACTCTGATACCAATTGAAAACAATCTTAGAGGGGAGGTGAATAATGTTATATGGAAAATTTAGAGTATTTTTGCGAAAACACAAAATATGCAGTGAATAAAAGAATTTTAAGTATAAAAATTATCACAGTTACAGAATCAATCACAAAGGTATAAAAATGTAAAAATAAACACAGATGAAACAAAGGATTTTTAACGAGGTTCGCCATCTCTGTGGCTAGTCCTCGCCTGAGATTACTGCTCAGGATTCACTAACTCATTCACGGATAGAGAAACCCAGACCTTTTTCCATGCTCACGTCCGAACCTTTACACTTGCAGGCAGTCAACGCCTCGACTTTTTACAACAAGCTCAAGTCTTAAACCTTTACAATTTGTGAAAAATTTAAATAACTCCACTTCAATAGGTTTTACAATTCATGATTATAACAATATCAATTTACACCAACTTTGACAATCCTAACGATCTCAAAAGAATAATCAAAAACTTAGAATCAAGGAGATGGTGGATTGTACCTTGGAGAATAGAAAAGTTTAAAATCAAATTAAATTGAAGAGGTTTTTCAAAAGATTAACACAAATTGAAAATCGATACCTTCTTTGATAATTTAACAATCTTTCTTTTATAAAGTATTTAGAAAAGTCTAAAGGCGTAGAAAGATTGTTTTTCTCTAAAAAAAAAAAGAATAGCAAAGACTTAGAGAATATTGAGAGAAAGAGTTTTCATGAATTCTAGAAAATCAGAAAACCAAAGTTTTTAAAGCAAGAATTCGTTAAAAATCAAATGAAAATTTGTTCTATTTATAGAAAATGTTTTGGGGGCAGTTAAAATAACTCCCCGAAATTATAGGACAGTTTCTAACCGTTTCAGAACCGAAATTCGCACCAAATTTGAATTTTGAAAAATTGCATAGTAGACGTCTGTACAGATGTCTATTTTCCTAAAATAAATGTCTATATGTCTAATATTCAGACATAGTTTTTCAAACATCTTTTTAAGAAAAAAATTTGGATTTTATGAATTTGTTTTGGGATTAGATGGAAATTTTTGATTCAATTCTTTTGAGATCGACTTTACTCTAAACTCAAAAAAATAAAATGAAAAAGTCTTGGACGTCTTGAATGGCTTGAACGATCCTTGATGTCGACTTTCTCGTATATTCCGTTGAAATCCATATTGAGTGCGATTGAATCCATTTGATACTCCATTTGATGTCAGTTAATTACAATGATTGTCATGATGCTTGAATAACTCCATTGTGTAGCACTTTGATGTTTCTGACATGGTTAGATTGTATTGTATATGGTTTTTGTAAAATAATCAAAGCATGAAGACTCTTTTTAAAAACTAGATTCTCTTTAAAAGGTAATAGTTATCACCAAGTTCGTATGAAAACAGAAGACATTTGCAAGACGGCGTTCTAAACTCAATATGGGCATTACGAGTATTTAGTTATGCCATTTAGAGTTATTAACACACCGGCAATATTTATGGACTTGATGAACCGGATCGTTTCACCATTTCTGGACCAGTTCGTAGTGGTATTCATCTATGATATTCTGGTTTACTCAAGGAGCAAAGAAGAGCGTGAAGAACACTTAAGGATTGCACTGCAGACATTAAGACAAGAGAAGCTGTATGCTAAGATGAGCAAGTGTGAGTTTTGTTAGTGATATATGCCGTAGAGGCCATTATTGTATCATACTGGATCGTATATTACTTAATGGGAGCTTGGGATATACACAGATATAGTAACAGTCTTGCCCAAAATGGTAGTATGCTACCTGGTTTGTTTCTACCTCAATATATGCATGTGTTTTCTTAGCATATCGCTTATACATATTGGTAGAGACCTTAGGATATTTGCTTGATTACCAGCGTTGTAATGGTAGTCACACTAGTGAGGGCTGGGTATTTTATAAGCAAATCCTATGCAGGTCCCTAGTCGAAGGATTATCGAGACGGGGCATCGATACTCCACAGTAGACTAGTGTATACGCTTCTCATCCCAGCATGGGACATACTCTATCCCACAGCCATTAGTACGTCGTACTGGAGATAGTATGCCGATGCTCATTAGGTTATGAGTACACTGGACAGGACTCGTCAGGAACTGTTGGTGGGTATTATACCTATCGTCGGGTAGTAGTTCCCAGGTGACATGAGTACAGCTTAGTCTATCGACTTGACACCGCTACTTCGCCTCGAGTGTGTTCCCACCGTACTTTGATTAATACCCTACCACGGCTCAAAGGAGTCATGCAAACAGGTAGTAGTTGGGTGCAGTCTCGAAGCAGTTGGAGGCATTGGCGGTTAGATAGGATTCGTCTCTCCCGGTATTGGGGGTTGATATCGTACTGTATTCGGAAGGCCATTACACAAAGTCCTTGGCCAAGGCAAGTGAGATTTACTGGTAGGTACTCCAGTAGTTTCTCAGGGTGTTTTGGGCTATACTCCGACACGACTTATTGCGCTATAAGGGGTCTGATGATTACCGCCCCCTAGGCCCGATATGCGATACTCTTAGACGAACAGACCGGACTGTATGGAGATTGTCGCATACAGGATCAGTAGAAGTTCGGATGAGTTAGCTCATTAGCCTTCTTATCGACACCTACCTGGAGGCCGTTACATGCAGCTAGTACCGCTTGCGGACTGTGGTTAAACCCACTGCCAGCGTAGTGTCGAGTCTTTAGAGTACCACAAAGAGGGTTTCCCTGCACCGGGCAAAAGGTGTAGAGGTCATATGGTTTTATGGCAGGGCTTCGATCACGTACGTGCATTTGTGCGCGTATGATGATCCGGCAGGTAATACTAGTGGGCTTTGGTTTAAGCTGGATCCTAGTATTATATTGATGGATTGTTTCGTCTCTTTGTATTCGTGTTCTTTGGAATGCGGATGCAGGTATGTATATACGGATGAAGGGTGTTCTCGTAATTGTTCAGGAAAGCTTCTAGAAGAGGGGACACCTATTAGGGTTTATTCTTTTTGGATTAAACTAAATAGGTGGTGGAATATGATGGAACTTTACATTGAACCTAGCATGGCACTTGGTGACTCATGGTCATGACTCACCACATGGTATTAATGATTCTTGGTTGATATTTTATGAGATTTATCTCATAAAATATCTTATATGCTTCATAGAACCAAGAGAGGGCAGCCAAGGATGTTTCAATATTTACTCTCCTCTCATTTCCTCAAGTTCTCCTTCTTCTTCCTCAAAACCCTAGACCTCTCATGAGTTGAAAAACTTTGGGTTACAAGAGACAATACACTCCATCTTCTCACACAACACCATATAGGCCTTCTAGTTTAGCAAACTATAAGCCGTAGTTATCTCAGATTCAAGCTAGGAGCTCGGACTATAGACTCTCCGGTGGATCGTCTTTGACTCGAGGAGGCTGTCGAGGTTGCTGCGATCCGTTTCGATCCTTGGAGCTGACGATGAGGTGGAGGACAGCGTTGAAGACCCGAAGGACTTGGTATCGTGAGGTATAACTTCTATCTGAGTAGTTAAACCTCGCACGGTATTGTGTTAGTTAGGGTTTAACAACGATCCTGGAGTTCGAGTCGGTGTTGCGAGCTTTGAAAAATCGTTTTTTGAATATTCCGCCTCCCCACGGACACGCGGGGTGCGCGACATAGACTTACAAGTTTTGGGTCGATGAAGTGAAGTTCTTGAGTCGTGTTATATCCGGATATGGAATCGCAGTTGACCCGAAAAAGATTGCAGCTGTTCACGATTGGCCGACTCCAAAGAATGTAGGAGAGATTAGAATTTTTCTTAGGCTGGCTAGTTACTATCGAAGGTTTGTGGAGAACTTCGCTCAGATTGCAAAGCCATTAACTAAGCTAACACAAAAAGAGGTACCGTTTGTTTTGTCCAAGAAGTGTATGTTAGCTTTTGAGGCGCTGAAGCAAAGGTTGACAACCGCTCTTATTTTAACCGTGTCAGATGGTTCCAGAGGATTAGTTATTCACAGCGACACATCTGGAAAAGGCTTGAGATGTGTTTTGATGCAGCATGGAAAAGTGGTAGCGTATGCATCGAGACAGTTGAAGACTCATGAAAAGAACTACCCAACTCACGATTTGGAGCTAACAGCAGTTATCTTTGCGCTAAATATTTGGAGACACTATTTATTGGGCAAGAAGGTCGAGGTATTTATCGATCATAAGAGCTTAAAGTATGTGTTCACACAGAAAGAGCTTAACATAAGGCAGCGTAGATGGTTGGAGCTGATGGATAATTATGATCTTGATCTAAAGTACCATCCGGGAAAAGTTAATGTAGTACATGATGCTTTAAGTCAGTTGCCAGAAGTACGGATATTGACTTTACACAAGGAGATTATAGCGGATTTTCAGAGATTCGAGTTGGAGCTCGTACTACCAGATTCTTCGGGACAGTTGATGCAATTGCGAGTACAGTCATCATTGATTAATAGCATTAAGGCAACACAGTTGCAAGATCCTAGATTGCAAAAATTTTGAGGGCAGGTAGAGGCAAGCCTTTGAACGGATCTATTGATTCACGAAGATGGTTCTTTACGGTATGGAAGTCGATTGTGTGTGCCTAAAGGAGAAGTTCGTGCAGAAGTCATGAAGGAAGCTTATAGTTCTACATATTCGGTGCATCCAGGAGGCATGAAAATGTATAAAGATTTACAACAACACTTTTGGTGGGAAGGCATGAAAAGAGAGATCGCTCGTTTCGTGTTGAGATGCTTGGTGTGTCAGAAAGTCAAGACGGAATATCAAAGGGCCACTGGTTTGTTGCAACCACTTCCGATTCCCCAATGTAAGTGAGAACATATTGTTGGCTATAGTGCCCTCAAGTCAATTAATGGATCGTAGGCACGTGATTATAATGATTGAAGGAGGACCTATACCGGTAGAATAGTCTTACTCGAGATGATAGTATGCTATCTGGTTTGTCTTTATCATCGTGTACATGCTTCAGGTGTCATTACAGATCATTATTACATGTTGATATAGCCTATAGGATTCTTGCTTGACTACCAGCAGTATGATGGCGATCATATACGTGAGAGTTGGGTGGTCTATAAGCACATCCTTACAGTGTATCGTGGGAGTTTCGAGACTGGGCATCGATACTCCAAGAGTAGACTTTTGTATAGGGATCGAGACCCCGACGAGGGGCGGTGGCCGGTCTCACAAGCCATTGGTGTCAGTTGGTTCACCTAAGATGTATACAGGTGCTCATTGAGTTATGAGTACACCGGACGGAATTGTCAGGAACATGCTAGTTGGTATTATACCTATTGTCATATAGCAGTTCTCTGGTGACATATGTACTGGTTAGTCCATCGACCTGAGATCGTCATTTGTCTCGTGTGAGTTCCCACTGTGCTTTGATTACTACCCCACCACGGCTCAAAGAAGTCATGCAAACAGGTTTTAGTTGGGTACAGTCCCGAGCCACATGGAGGCAGTGAGCGGATCGTCGGGGGATTCGTCTCTCCCGATATTGGGGGTTGATTTTGCGGAGTGCACAGGTGGCCATCACCAGAAATCCTTGGCCAAGGTAGTCGAGAATTACTGATTCTGATCAGTAGTTTCTCAGGTGGTGATAGACTTCATACCGACAATAAATGTCGCGTTATTAGGGGTCTAATTTTATCCACCGCATAGACTCGATATGCGATCCTCATAGACGAACGGACCGGACTGTACGGATATTGTGACTGCCAGGCTCAGTAGGGTTTTAGGATGAGTTTGCTCATCAGCCTTCCTTTCGCTCAATACCTTGATAGCCGTTACGTACAGCTAGTGCCACTGACGTGCTTGTGGTTAAACCCACTGCCAGCATATTGACGAGTATTTAAAGTCCCACACAGAGGATTTCACTACTTCGGGCGAAACGTTGTAGAGGACGTATGGTTTTATGGCAGGGTTCGATCATATACGTGCACTTGTGCACGGATCATGATCGGACGGATAATACTAGTGGGTTTTGGTTTAAACCGGATCCTAGCATTATATTGTTGGATTATTTTCGTCTCGTTGTATTCGTATTCAGTCGGAATACGGATGCAGGTATGTATATACGGACGAGGGGTATTCTTGTAATTCGTTACAAGATTACTTTTGAAGATGTCATTTCCTTTTTCTATTAAACATTTAGGTTAATGTTTATTGGGTGGAAAGTGTGAGTGTTTGTTTTGGCTTTAATGTATTGATGTAGCATGTGCACTTGGTGACTCATGGTATAGGCTCATGGGATGATTTGTTTTAGCTAAGATATTTGTTGTGGGCAATTTGTGATGGCAGATCTTTTTCTTGCCTTGGGTTTTTCTTTAAGTGCTCACAACATATATCTCAGAACACTTCAATTATTCTTCACTTGCTCTTTTATTTTTTCTTAGGATCACACTCTTCACGCGTGGCATCGTCTTCAACCTCCACTCATACCCTCTCATGAGTTGAGGATCCTTGGGTGTATTGAGACAAAGTGATACACACTCTCTCTACTTCATCTTGGCTATCTAGGTTAGCTAACTAGATACCCGAGTTGCTTCAGTTTTGAGGCGGGAGCCCGTATTACTAATTCTCGACGTAGACCTTCTTCGATGTGGGGAGACCGGAGATCAAACTTGATCGGAGAAGCCGCGAGGAGCTTGGGACAGAGGTTGAAGACCGAATGACATGGATCGATCGATATAACCTCTCTAAACTCCTTTCATAGAACTAGTATAGGGTTAATGGTACGATCTGTAGATTAGGATTCCATTAGCGCCGGGTTTTAAAAGTTTTTGTTCCTCATTTAGCCATGGATTGATGGTCGGGGCACTGTCGTAACACAACATGGTATCAGAGCCAACTCATTAACCGCATACTAGTTTGTTTAGACGATGTTAAAGTATCGAAACCGAAACAACTCCGAAATATCACTCGATATATTCCATTCTCTGTCGAGTTTTATTTGGTCTTCTAAAAATATTTAAGCAACTGCAGAAGACTACCTTGATGACAACTAGACTGCACCCCAAATATGAGCCTATTCCAACAAAATTTGGCCGGCCAGATGCAAGAAATTTCTGAGTTGGCCGGTTTTGTAGTGGTGTTTGGACTTGAGATTTTGGATGAGGTTTAATCTCTGGAATATTGGTTCGGTGGTGTTGCTTGTTTAGCCCAGTTTGGATATGGTTTTATCTAGTGGTTTGAGGCTATTCGAGGTTATTTCGAAGTCGATATTTCTAACACTGTTTAAAGTTTGCAGTACATGCATTACTATCTGCGACCGTGAATATCATTAGAGCGGTACAACTTTTTTAATTGTTATAGTTCTTTTAGACGGGTTTGCGAACATGACATTCACGTTGATATACTATGTTGTGCTGTGTTGTTGCGGAATCGTCGTGGTGGATAGCTTGTTGCAATGATAGTACAGTTTAGTTTTATTTGTACATTTGATATCGCGGGGCGAGTGTCCGACATGTGGACTGCCGTCACTGCCTGCTTGTATATTATTTGTTTGGGGCACGACCGGGTTGAGGTCGATGTCATCGTTGTATATATTTTCTTTTCTGTACTAGGATTACCCCGCGATGGAGTGCACGGATAGCCGGGTTCTGGAGGGCAACGGGTCCGTATCTCATGGCGTTGAGAAGGAGGGGGCCTCACTCTAGAATTGGCGGGCTATTCGCCACACTCGTACGGGATACAGGTTGAACCAAGGAGGGGTGCTCAAGTTACCGGATTCCGTGAAGTGCCGGGTGACCCGTTCACTTTGATGAAGGGGGCTGCCTCGCTTCTGGTTTTGGCGGGTAACTTGTCGCGCTCGTAGGGGTCTAGGTTTTCATTGCACAGGATATCCACACGACCAGGGGAACGTCGGGTTTCAGTTGCGGCTCAAAGGAAACCCAGAGCTCCCAGATTATCTATATTGTTCTGTGATGCTTATCGCTATTCTGTGATGTTGCATTTATCAAGCCTGGAGCGATTATTATATATTGTTATATATATACCAGTAGATGTTGTATATGTTTTACACTCGCGCTAGTCCAGCCCCCGCTCTGTCATTAGTTAAGTAACCTAACGGATAATGATGAGGCCCAGTGGCGAATGCGGATGGCATATACGTACGTCATATTTTCGTTCTTTTCTGGTGTGATTAATTGATAGGACTGCGTTGATTCTGATCAATGCAAGAAAAACATACATATTCGATGTTGTTGGAACAATTTTCAAAAAGCTGTTATTACAAGGACGTTTTTTTTTGTTTTGCACAGCGGTATTCAGTTATGAATATCCAGCACCTCATTCGACGAGGCAAGAGCCGAGATCCCTTCACCGGGAGTGACCTCTTGGGCAGAAGTTTGCATCAGGGTAATAACTTCACTATAGTTGATTACTTTTTTTCTTTGCATCGCGGTATTCAGTGGGAATATCCTGCACCTCATTCTACGAGAAAAGAGCCGAGATCCCTTCACCGGGAGTGACCTCTTTAGTAAAGGTTTTTGCCACTATATATTTATAAAAAGCTATCCGGTTCCTTCAACGATATCAAGTTCATTACATTAAAGGTTTTTTGCCAAAAACCATTCGTAGCCCTCCGTCATTTCAGACAAGTAGCACTTAGTATTCATGCTATGTTTGTTGGCCTTCGTCAAAGCATAGTGTATGGTAGTTGTTTGTTACTTTTCTGTTGCATAGATAGATGCGTTGGTTTGGAACAGTCATACAGCCTTGTTGGACTTAGTCAAGGGCAAGTACGGGTGGGTTCAAATTAACCTGGACAATGACGGGTAGAACTTGACATGTGACTTATGATTTGTTGGCCTTAGTCAAGGTCATAAGAGTATAGAGTAAAAATCACATCGGGAGTTTCAAACATACAGAAAACTTGTCAGGCATGCGCATACCTTCTGAAGTGTGATAACTTGAGTGGATTCCATCAAGTTATCATGCGATGATAGTTGGATACCGATTCCCACTGATGAGTTGGTTTACTCCTCGGGTGATTTTAGATGATCTCGACTAATTCTTCTTTCTGGGTTTGGAGGAGAATCTGAGGATACAGTGGGAGACATCCTAATTAGATAAAGTGATTAATCATTCTGATCTAGATTAGAGTACACGCTGAGTGTTTCTTTTCTCTCTCTCTTTGGCAGCGTCCATGGCCCGACCCTAGACTATAACTCAATAACCAAGTTAACCGAACTTTCTTAAAACACACTGGCTTTTGGATTGTCACGGTTGCATACTTCATTGCCACTCCTACTTTTACCCTTTGCTTTTCTCCGGAACATTTTGTATCACTACGAAGATCCACAGTTATTGGATATGACCATCGTATAATTACATATGAACTCGAAGAAACTCGTTTAGAATGGTTTCCGGTTCTGGAGAAAATGAATAGGACTATTCAGTTGTCTTTTCCTTTTACCTTCTCTCAGGTTGTGAGGACTCCTAGGATTAGGAGAGGGTACACCTATTGCGCTTATTGGATAGTCTTCTTCCAAACCATAGGCAGGTGCCGAAAGGTATAAAAAGAAGAAAACCGATTAGCCTAAGTGTGGTGTACAAAAGGTAATAAGTAAAGACAAATAAAGGGATTATAAAGAGGGCAAAGTAAATTGTGACTGCTATCATTCACGACCAAACCGCGTATTTCATCGCCACTCATACTTCACCTTTGAATTTCTCCAGAATGCCCCGTATCACTACGAAGATCCACGCTTATTGGATAATCCATCATACTCGAAGAAACTTGTTCCAGTTCGAGAATGGATTCTGGTTCAGGAGAAGTATAATAAGGATTATTCTGTTGTCTTTTATCTTTACCTTCTTTCAGGTTGCGAGGGCTCCTAGGATTAGGAGAGTACACCTATTACGCTTATTGGATAGTCTTCTTCCAAACCATAGGTTGGTGCCGAATGGTAGGGAAGGAAGAAAACCATTTAGCCTAAGGGTGGTATACAGAAGGTAATGAGTAAAGACAAATAAAGGGATTTAGAGAGATGGCAAGGAAATATACGGTTATAGTTAAGAATCTGGATAATAGAAGAGGTATTACTAGGAATACCTGGCTACCCCTTCGAAACATTTTTTATTTCAGTTTCACTATGCGTTGTTAATTGAAAACTGATTTCCAAATTAGATCCTTACTCCAGGGTATGTATTTACCGGGTTTAATTCTCATATCTGTATGGTTTTACAGATGATGATTGGGAGTAAGTTATTGGGAATTAGGTGATTACATCCTCTTTATATCGGAATTCGTTGTAATTGGTGATATTTGAGAAAATCACCTAGGGTTTTTGCCTGACGGCAAATATTTGGTTTCGAATATCCGTTGTTATGCACCAATTTCAAACTGATATATCTGTACGTTTATTTTATAAAATGAGATATAAATTTTTGAAATTATGTCCATGACATTTACCTATATCAGTTAATGATTGGGTATGGAGCATTAAACAGTGGTGTAATTCTTCTTAACCATAGTACAGTTTTCAACCTACGACGCACAGGGTTTGAGTTATTAAACTCAGAGGACTTATAAAAAGTACTATATGTTGTCCAGTGTCCATTAGGACAAAGAGGTTGGTCCTCGTACTATATTTTGTTTACTTGTGACTTCTCCAGTCTTAGACAAGTATTTCGTAGAAATACAAGGTCCAAGTTTTGAGAAGTTATAGGTACACGAATAAAGTAGAGAACTATGTGTTGCAAGTATCAGGATTCTTCAAGGTGATCGAAGGTGAAGATACTTGTGTTTGGTATTCAGTTGATAGTAATGGTTTTGAGAACTTGCTTCTCTTTCAGGTTACTCATATCTGGATGCACTCCTAGTTGAGTAATGCTGATCGGCCTCTTTCCATTTAGTTGACATGCACTGGAGACAGCTGCAAGATTTGAATTTGGTTCCAATTAAATCAGTGCCTCTATTTCTATATTGTATATAGAATGGTTCATATCTTAACGATATTAAGGTATATGGAGTTGTCCGGCTTATGCTTCAAACCAGACTCTGGACATACTCAAGGCACGTTTTTGTAATGGCAGTTTGTGGGTTATCCCGGGCTATGACGAGGGTTAACTTTCTAGCATCTGGAAGATCAATAGTGATATTGTTCTTGACTCGCCACAGTTTTAGTAAAATGGACTTTTTCAGAAAACAGTAGTTGGAGTATGGTAGAACTGGAAGTGATTCCAGAACCACAAACGATTACTAAAAATTTAATAGAACCTAAAGATTCAATCGGGTTTGACATTCCATTAGCCACTCCGCAGGTCTGGTGGGTAACCTCAGGCACCCGAAAGGTACTTCGGTATCCTCAAAGACGATGACGGGGAGGTTCTTGTTTACCCAGACTTACCATTACTGTTGTTCTAGACTATAAGACCCGGAAGGAGGATGAGTATAGCCTCGTTCTAAACTAGCTTTAGAAGTTCACGTGTATATGACTCTGCCAGAAGGTTGTTGTGTTCAGTGGAAGCAGCTGAAGCATAGTGGACAAGTAGCTTCTGTCTATTTATAGACTAAAGCGAGTATAGCGGAGATAGATCATCTATTTTTGATGTGACGATCATAAGGCTTTGACTAAAGCGAGTATAGCGGAGATAGATCATCTATTTTTGATGTGACAGTCATAAGGCTTTGACTTCATCAGAATAGGAAATGGATCTGTTAATAAGGTAGTAGGGTGTGATGTCCTGATATTTGGATGACATACACTTTATAGGAAGTGAAATTTCTATACTGCGATCGGTTATACTGTGGTTGTCACACAGTGGTTTCTCCACATAGGATATGGATATTATATCAAGCATTCCGGTTACTGGATTTATGGTTTTAGATATAGATTTGGATAGTTTCCCAATTTGGGTACTTTGACAGTATTCTAAAGGTGTTTTAGAATGGTCGACTCCTAGCATGATGATGTACCTGCAATTGATGGAGTCACCCTCTCTAAAGATGTCTTACAGACTAAAGGGGAGAGGGATGTGCATGATTGGCATATCACTTACTTAGACAATTTAGTCAATCATGAGATGTCAAGTACCACACCAGATATTGTCTTTGCACTAGATACAATAAATTTATATATTAATCCAATCCTGGAGAAACGTTCGGAAGCAGTTTATGAACATAAGTGGATGGTCTAGAGATTTGGTAACGGCAGCCTCCTTCGGGAGACGGTTATCATTCCAGGCTTCCGAGATGACCTGGATGACAGAATGACTGTCAGAGTTATAGTTTTTCCTCTTGACAAGGGGCAGTAGTTTGGACAGGTGGTCCAAGCGGATACGAGGGAGGCATGGTGCAGGATACTAATTAAATTCAGTGGACGATACAATCTAAGAAGTTTGCTGGATTTGGAGTTCATTTGTGAACTGGGTCCTATCAGATATCCAGATATATTCTAAGACAGGTGTTGCTCATTTCGGGAGATGGCTTTCTCCGCGAACTTGAGATAAAGAGAGACACAGAAAGAAACATTGGAGCAGATCCACTCACTGAGGCTATTTCTCGAACGCAATAGTTTTACAAACGAGCTTTGTGAAACTAATTAGTAGAGAAGTTGGGTGTTCGGTATCACACGGGATGTGAGTATGCGACACCGCAACAATTAGCCTTAAGTTCAAGTGGGAGATTGTTAGCTATAGTGCCCTCAAGTCAATTACTGGATTGCAGGCACGTGATTGCAATGATTGATGGAGGACTTATACCGGTAGAACAGTCTTACTCGAGATGATAGTATACTATCTGGTTTGTCTTTATCATCATGGACATGCTTCAGGTGACATTACAGATCACTGTTACATGTTGATAGAGCCCATAGGATTCTTGGTTAACTACCAGCAGTAGGATGGCGATCATATACGTGGGAGTTGGGTGGTCTATAAGCACATCCTTAAAGTGTCCCTAGTCGTAGGAGTTTCGAGACTGGGTATCGATACTCCAAGAGTAGGCTAGTGTATACGGATCGAGACCCCGACAAGGGGCGGTGGCCGGTCTCACAAGCCATTGGTGTCAGTTGGTTCACCTAAGATGTATACAGATGCTCATTGGGTTATGAGTACACCGGACGGACTCGCCGGGAGCATGCTAATTGGTATTATAGCTATTGTCAGATAGCAGTTCCCTGGTGACATGTGTACAGGTTAGTCTATCGACCTGAGATCGTCATTTGCCTCGTGTAAGTTCCCACTGTGTTTTGATTACTACCCTACCATGGCTCAAAGGAGTCGTGCAAATAGGTTTTAGTTGGGTACAGTCCCGAGCCATATGGAGGCAGTGAGCAGATCGTCAGGGGATTCGTCTCTCCCGGTATTGAGGTTGATGTCGCGGAGTGCACGGATGGCCATCACCAGAAATCCTTAGACAAGATAGTCGAGAATTACTGATTCGGATCAGTAGTTTCTCAAGTGGTGATAGGCTTCATACCGACACTAAATGTCGCATTATTAGGGGTTTGACTTTATCCACCCCCTAGACTCGATATGCGATACCCATAGACAAACGGACAGGACTGTATGGATATTGTGACTGTCAGGCTCAGTAGGGTTTCAGGATGAGTTTGCTCGTCGGCCTCTGTTCAGTTGATAAAACTGCACATTTAATATGACATTTTTCCTACTATTTCTATATAGTAAAAGGTGTTTATTATAAATATGACACATTTGAAGGTTTATTTGCAAAAATATTATTTTCATGTGTTTATATATTATAATTATCATTATGTAGGAAAAAGTAAGCATATAATATCCATGTAACATTTGGTCTATTTAAATATGCTTACCTTATTAAATATCTTTGACCAATTCTCTTAAAACTAAAATATTATGACAAATGGTTAAAGATAATATCGCAATAAAAACAAATTCTACTAACATTATTTATTGAGATAATTGTGCAGAAATTATTTCAGGACTGGAATCAAGGAAATCCGAGTTATCGAAATCAAATCTGCCGAAATAGTAAAGTAAATTGAAGAAATCAATTCTGGCAGAGACGTAGAGAAGATTTTCAGATTCCAGATACAAAATAGTCTACATGTGTCACCAGAAGAAGCCTCAAGAGAAACGAACCCACGATCCTCCTAATCCACCGCGGATCCGTAGCCAAACCCACCATTACGCCGCGGTTCCGCCGCACTTCTAAGGTAGTTAGGGCATGAGATTTTTTCTGTTGGGATCTTAACCACTTGTTTCCATATTAGGAAATTAGGGTAGTTAGGGCATGAGATTTTTTCTGTTGGGATCTTAACCACTGGTTTCCATATTAAGAAACTAGGGTTCTGGCTCTGGGACTATAAATAAGGACCGAGAGACTCTTGGAAAAATCATCATAACGACGCGATCACGAAGTCCACGACGACTCAAGAATCCTGGTTGATCATCAACAGTTCATCTACCTCCTTAGAAGAGATCGAGAAGCAAACTAGTATTTTGTAATCATTTTCTAAGGGAACAAAGTGTAATTGATCTTGTTGATTAATAAAGGTAGTTTTATTCTATTGCATTTTATTTTCTTCATGATTTCTATCTTTTCTTTTCCCAACATGTGTGAGTAATTCTTTGCTTGTTAAGGTTCGTAGGATTAGGGTAGATTAATAGATAGTGAAGATACTTGAACTCTTTTTACGTCCTATAAAGTTTATAAACTTTATCAAAAGAATAGTTAACATCCCAATCGGGCGCGCTATCAATTCATTGATATTCATGACCACGATTAGAGATTAGATTAACAATTATTTTGGAAAAGGCTATACATGAACGGAGATCCATATCAAGATAGGGGTTAAGAGTAGGAACCTTTTTCCCTCCAGAAACCCTAATCTACATGCATCACTGTCGATCTAGTTTTAAATATATTAAAGAATAAAAGAGTAATCTTTAATTAATCATCCATGACTACTAAATCTTAACGAACCCTATAAGCCCCCTTCTACTATAAAACCTACATCCGTAGTTAATCTAGATCTATATTCTATACCCGTGTTTGACGTAGATCTAAAATCTATAACCATTCTTCACCATTCTTTATTCTTCCTCCTTTCCTAATCAACACGCCTAAAGTAAGATTAAAAGATTCAACGTTTCCCAGATGACGACCCGTACTCATCTCGGTCTAGCTACACGCGACACCGTTATTTATTGCGGTTAACTACTACACACACATAAATCAGATCAATCAGCCTCCCTTTCGCTCAATATCTGGGTAGCCGTTACGTACAGCTAGTGCCACTAAAGTGCTTGTGGTTAAACCCACTGCTAGCATATTGACGAGTCTTTAGAGTCCCACACAGAGGGTTTCACTGCTTCGGGCGAAATGTTGTAGAGGCCATATGATTTTATGGCAGGGTTCGATCATATACGTGCACTTGTGCACGGATCATGATCGGACGGATAATACTAGTGGACTTTGGTTTAAGCCGGATCCTAGTATTATATTGTTGGATTATTTTCGTCTCGTTGTATCCGTATTTAGTCGGAATACGGATGCAGGTATGTATATACGGATGATGGGTATTCTTGTAATTCGTTACAAGATTACTTTTGAAGATGTTATTTCCTTTTTCTATTAAACATTTAGGTTAATGTTTATTGGGTGGAAAGTGTGAGTGTTGGTTTTAACTTTGATGCATTGATGTAGCATGTGCACTTGGTGACTCATGGTATTGGGTCATGGGATGATTTGTTTTGGCTAAGATATTTGTTGTGGGCAATTTATGATGGCATATCTTTTTCTTGCCTTGGGTTTTTCTTTAAGTGCTCACAACATATATCTCACAACACTTCAATTATTCTTCACTTGCTATCTTATTTTTTCTTGAGCTCACACTCTTCACCCATGGCATCTTCTTCAATCTCCACCCATACCCTCTTATGAGTTGAGAATCCTTGGGTGTATTAAGACAAAATGATCACACGCACTCTCTACTTCATCTTGGCTATCTAGGTTAGCAAACTAGATACCTGAGTTGCTTCGGTTTTGAGTCGGGAGCCCGTATTACTAATCCTCGACGTGGATCTTCTTCAATGTGGGGAGACCGGAGATCAAACTCGATCGGGGAAGCCGCGAGGAGCTTTAGACAAAGGTTGAAGACCGAAGGACACAGATTGATCGGTATAACCTCTCTAAACTTCTTTCATAGAACTATAGGGTTAATGGTACGATCCGTAGATTAGGGTTCCGTTAGCGCCGGGTTTTAAAAGTTTTTGTTCCGCATTTGGCCACGGATTGATGGCCGGGACGCTGCCGTAACCCAACACATATAACCATGGATTTCATGACAGTACAGTATTACCACGAAGTCTAAAGAGCAATAATGCAGTATGGGTGATCGTCGATCGATTGACCAAGGAAGCTCATTTTATACCATTTCGAGTTGATCTGTCGATGGAGGCTTTAGCAGAGAGATAGATGCAGGAGATTGTGAGATTGCATGGGGTACCAGTGAGTATTGTTTTTTATTGTGACATCCGGTTCCTATCACATTTTTGGAAGATTCTACAAGAAAATTTGGGAACTTGCTTAAAGTTTAGCACGGTATATCACCCTCAGACAGATGGACAGTCTAAGAGAACGATCCAAACTCTTGAAAATATGTTGAGAGCTTGCATTTTAGACTTCAAGTGTTCGTAGGAGGATTATTTACATTTAGTGGAGTTCTCGTACAATTACTGTAACGACTTTGAAATCTCTGTACAGAATTATTTGTTTAAACATATAGAAAAAGGGTATTTCAGCATGTATAGGAGTTATAAGTCATTTTTGTTCAATAAAAGCAAGAAGCAACTTGTAACTCACTGGTAAAGCCTCTACACTGCTATGACATAGCCTGTGTGTTCGATTCTCATCAGTCCTAATTATATTTTTTAGATTTTTCTTTTTAATTTTTCGGAAACCCAAGAGTTGCACGTGTAATTCACGGAGAAACGAAAAGTTTCAAAAAAATCAAACAGCCGAAATAAGGAGTAAACATTGATTAAAGCATATGGCACGAATCTCGAGACAATTGGCGAAAATTCAACCGTCCGTTTCGTCGCTTTGGCCGCTACCGATGGTCCAAAAATTCTCTAAATCGCTCCATACTTTGCACACAAGTCCCTTCATCTCCTCTCAACTCCCCTGCTCTGTTTAATTTTCCTGCAATCAAACAGAGACTCTTCAAATCCCATATTAACACCATTAAATCCATTTTAATTCATTTTACTTCACACCCTCTCTCATTTTTACCCTATAAATACCACCCCATGCCCTAGCTCTCCCCCATTGTGAAATTTCTATCCAATTTCTCCCAAAATTCTCTAAGTACAAGTGGAGTTAAGACTAATCAAAGAGGAGTTAGCGGTCAAGCCTCTTTCGTTGAAGATCGGAGTTGTTTCTGGAGCCACCGCGACGCCACGGAGCCCCCCTTTCTCTTCCTTACTCTTTTCTCGACGTTATAAAACTGTAAGCCCCTTTCCCCTCTCTTTCTTTTCAACTAAAATCGCATTTTTAAAATATATCGGTAAAGTGGAGTTAGAATCGATATTGCTTTCTTTTCAAACCTTTTCACCCACTTGATAAGCAAAATAAATCACAACAACACTATAAAACCACTCTTAACCTTATTCACATCATTTAGTTTTTTAGCATAATGAAAACTTCCATATGAAATACTCATATAATGAACTTTTTCATTAAAATACCTTGAACTTTAATATAACCATAATTTCAATAGCTAGAGTATAAATCTTTAGATCATTCACGGGGTAACGACCTACCCCACACGCATACAATGGTTTCATAGTATGAGGTTCTAATCATAGGGTTTATGTAAAGAATAGGTTTTACATTAAAATACCACATTTTTTTTCAAAACGGGTTTCTTTTAAATCGATATTTTAAATCATTGGCAAATACACCTCTACAACTCTCGTTAGGGGACCCGCTAAAGAATGGTGCGTATTATCGCATATTTTGGAATAGTAGAGCTAGATACAGAACTGATCACGGAGTATTCGGTCTCAAAAGGAAATAAAAATACGGTTTTTAAAAAATACGACTTTTCTAAACAAAACTAAAACTTTGGAAAATTATATAAAACTATGAATTCGTATTTTCAATAAAAACATATTATGAAACTATATTTTTTTTAAATGAAAGATTAAAATTTTAATAAAATACCATCAAGTTTCCAAAATAGCTAGTTTGCATAAAAATACCATAAACTTTTAAAAGCTAGGTTTTTATCACTAAAACACCCTAACAATTAAAATATATGTTCATGAAAACTCTAAATATCATAAATCACTATCGAGGTTATTTTTAAGCAATATTAAAGTATTTTCATAAAAAACCCTCGAGAGATGCAAACAATATAAATACAATGTAAACAACAAACTAACAAATATTTAAGGACTATAGAGTAATATAGGTTTAAGTGGTATCATTTCTCTTGAGCACCAGAGAGCCGGAGAAAGTGAGTGCTTGCCTATTCAGGTTAGACAACTTAACGAAGTTATCAATGGCAATTGTCTTGAAAAAATAAACAAATCCTATCATTCATGTACAGCAGTTGCCGATTACTCCCGAACTTAAGAAATTCAAGAACTAAATCCTTTCATAAGATTCTGACTTCAATCTGAATCTAAACTCAAACCAGAATCCAAAATCAAATATGAACTTGATTACTTGATCATGAACCTAAAAACTCGAATTCAAATATCAAACTCAAACTCAAATACTTGACTCGACTTGACCGAACCATGGTTATAACTTGACATGAATACCTGAATACAAGATTTCATCTTGAACATGAACCTGTACATTTTATATCCATGGATTCGGCCAAGACCTATAATCTTAAATCTATACAATACAATACGCAGGGATAAAGGGGTAGATTGGTACGGAACGTATATCGTAGCACGAGAGGTCACTTTAAAAGACACCTACATAAATTCGCGTGCCGTTGTCCCATGGGTTATGATGGGGCCTTGTACTACATATTACCATAGTCCATGGGGTAAGATGGACTCCTCTCGTATACATGAATACCTTCTTTATCAAACTACAAATAACCATGTTAGAATAACTATCTTATACCGGTAAATAAACATACTTAGATACTCTCTTATATAACCGTGCATGTTCACTTTTACTTGGTTTTTTCTTCACTTTATACATTATCTTCTTTAACTTCTTTAGGGATTTATCGAGCGCTAGTTCGCTGACGACATTTCTCTATGTTATTTCTTTGGAATGTTCGTCAGGAGGACCAGATTTGGAGGAGATAGAGCCGATCCCGGAAGACTTGGACCAGTTCGCTTCTTAGCCTGATTTTCAGCTCCTGCTTATATTTACTTCCAGTATGCCATTCTTTAGGCATTTACTTTATCATTGTATCTTTTTATTACAAACAGTTGTATGTAAATTTGAATGTAAATAAAGTTGTTGTTTCATTTTATTACTCTTGGTATTCTTGCATATTGTTATATTGCTTAATTACGCTTAACGTATTTTCATATTAGCTTGCCACGTCACTGTTTCCGTCTACTGGGAAGCGGGGCGTGACAGGTTTTATTGGTGGCCCATGCAGGTCAGTTCTGCATGAAATCTTAAGCAATATATTACAAGAATTATAAGAATCAGTAACTATACATTCCTTACATTTCAAATTTCTTGAATCTATCCTAACATTTCCTTTTCTATTAAGGTAATAGATTCTCCCAACAACACCAGCACCAACGTCAATGGCAACACAACACCGCCTACCTTACCACCTTCCCCTACCGTTGCTGCTCTGATTAATGAACAGAAGGTGCTTATAGAAGCCATCAAAAGTCTTCTGGAGGGCCAGCAGCAGCAGACTGCAATTCGCATGAACCACCCTGAAACCGAAGCACCTGGAGCAAAGCAATTTTGTGCATTGCATCCAAGGAACATTTCAGTAAAAGAAAGTCCTCTTGAGGCTGAAAAATGGGCCCAAAGTATTGAGGACAACCTTGCAGCAGTGCAGGTACCAAACATAGCTTGGGTTCGTATGGCCAAGCTCCAGCTCACCGACAATACAAGAGTCTGGTGGAAAGCCGAGGAAATCCATCTCACACAACCAATAGAGTGGAAAATGTTTCGCGATCTATTCGATGCGAAGTTTTTCCCCAAGACTGCTCGATTTGAGATGGAACAACATTTTATCCACCTACAACAAAGCTTTATGTGGGTAAAATCAGTGGATGAATATGATTCCGAATTCATCATGCTTAACAGGTAAAGAATTCGTATCAAATTCTGTTCCGTAAAACACATCACTATCCTGGCATCAACATCTTATCAAGTTCGCGGCACACTTGATCCCGACCGATGAGATTCGGACTAGACGATTCCAACAGAGCTTAGACCCAGAGATTCAGGCGGTTTTAGCCATAGACGACTATCCAAATCATGAACTCGTACTGAAGGCAACACGCCGTTATGAAGCTATGGTCAAGAAGAAGGGTAATCCTCAAGCAGCCGGAATCAAACGCCCTACTATCCAGATGACAGGAGGATCCTCTTCTAGGCCGACTTTTGCACCCAAGAGGCTAGGAGGGTCGTTTAACCGGTCCAGTCCAGATTTCTGTTTCTATTGCAAGAGAACTGGACACTTGGCAAAGGACTGCAGGCTTGCAAATTGCATTTGTTTAATTTGTGGTGCATCTACTCACGCTATAGAAGCATACACATATCGTAGTAACACAGCGCCAACACCCATACCCGCAATTCTAGCTCAACAGAGGCCAGTCATTCAAGCACATGCACCTCGTCTAGCTCTTCCTGCACCAGCTCCATGTGGACCACCTATACAGCCTCAGCATCAATTCCATCAAGCACAGAGAAACGCGCCTCAAGAGCAGAGGAATGTGCCTCCGACGAGGAGGAATGTACCGAGACGACAGGATTTTACAATGACGGTGGAGGAGGCCGAAACCACAGGACAAGTCATCCTCTCCCATCCTTTCAACCTTTAAATTTTTGTGCATCATTATACTTTCCCTATATCTAAATACAACCTCACACAACTTAGGTACTATACGGGTATCCACCCTTGCTGCACTCGCACTTTTCGACACTGGAGTTTCACACTGCTTCATGTCACAACGATTCGTGAGAACGCACGCGATTCCCATGAAGCCACTCATTTCAAGCTGGAATGTCAGTTCCGGGAATGGAGTCTTGAAGGAAACTTTGGGATATGATCGGTGCCTAGTTGTACTTTGCGGTTGAGAATTCTACGCAAATTTCAAAGTACTGGACATACCAAATTTCGATGTTGTGTTGGGAATAGATTGGCTGGGAGTATTTTATGCTACTATTGACTGCCGTCAAATGAGGGTAGTATTTGAGATATCAGATTACCCATTCATCTATTTCAAAAGTGGAGACAGAACCTTGGAGCCAGGAAGATACCGTGCTAAACCGAAAAATGCAGAAGTGTTCCCTCTACCAGCTGAAGAAGAAAAACCTGAGGTAGTTCGAGAGTTTGAGGATGTGTTCCCTGAAAACATATCAGGTTTGCCTCCCGATCGAGCTCTTGAATTTAGTATTGATTTACAACTGGTGCACAACCTGTAATCAAAGCTCCATACCGATTAAGTCCAGAGGGAATGAAGGGGATCCGTATTCAGTTGGATGAACTACTGAAGAAAGATTGGATCCGACCCAGTACTTCAAGTTGGGGATCTCCGGTGTTACTAGTAAAGAAGAAGGAAAGTTCATACAGGATGTGTGTGGATTATCGAGCTTTGAACAAAGTGACAATTAAGAACAAGTATGCACTACCATGCATCGATGACCTTTTCGATCAGTTAAGTGGATCTTGTGTCTTTTCAAAGCTAGATCTTCGTTCAGGATATCATCAGGTGAAGGTAAAAGAGTACGACATTCCGAAAACAGCGTTTAGGACTCGTTATGGCCATTATGAATATCTCGTAATGCCATTTGGAGTGACCAATGCACCTGCCATTTTTATGAACCTGATGAACCAAGTTTTCCGAGAGTACTTAGAAAGGTTTGTTGTTATCTTCATCGACGACATCCTGGTGTATTCAAAGAATCGGAAAGAGCACGCCGAGCACTTGCGCATTATCCTAGAGACATTATGATAACACCAGCTCTACGCCAAGTACAGCAAGTGTGAATTTTGGATAGATCAAGTTGGGTTTCTCGGATATATTGTTTCAGGCGAAGGAATCTCGGTGGATCCAGCTAAGGTGTCAGTTGTCAGCGAGTGGCCGACACCAAAGACGGTGAAATATATAAGAAGTTTCTTGGGCTTAGCAGGATACTGCCAATGCTTCATCGAAGGATTCTTAAAGATCGCGTCACCCCTGACCAAGCTCACACGTATAGACGAAGTATTCGTGTGGTCAGAAGCATGTGAGAAGGATTTTTTAGAACTCAAGTCGAGGTTAACCTCTGCACCTATTCTTGTAATACCAGATCAATCTGGCGGATTCGATGTGCATTATGATGTGTCTGGTAAAGAATTAGGATGTGTTCTACATCAGCATGGAAAAGTTGTGGCTTTTGTATCAAGGCAGTTAAAAGTTCATGAATGCAACTGTCCAACACACGATTTGGAATTGGCAGCCGTCATCTTCGCCCTCAAGATTTGGCGTCACTATTTATTAGGAGAGCAAGTGGATATATACACTGACTACAAAAGTCTGAAGTAGGTATTTACTCAGAAGGAACTCAACATGCGGCAGAGAAGATAGCTAGAACTCATGGCGAACTTCGACATCAACCTACAGTATCATCCTGAAAAGGTGAACGTAGTTCCTGATGCACTTAGTCGCCAGCCATTAGCAATGAACCTCACCGCCCAGTGGAGACTACAACAAGAACTGCATGGATTGGAGATTAAAGTAGTTATGCCAGATAACGCTTCATCTTTGATGAACTTACAAGTCCAATCCACTCTTGTAAATCAGATCAAAGCAGCTCAAGTAAATGATGCCAAGCTACAAAAGATCCGAGAACAAGTAGAAAGTGGATTACGAATTGACTTCATCATCCACGAAGATGGATCCTTATGATATGAAAGCCGTTTTTGTGTACCATTCGGACCTGTTTGAGAAGAATTGATGAAAGAAGCTCACAGCTCTCCGTATTCGGTACACCCCGGCGGTACAAAGATGTACAAGGATCTACGGCAACATTACTGGTGGTATGGAATGAAGTGAGAAGTAGCAAGGAGTGTAGCAAAATGTCTAATATGTCATCAAGTGAAGGCTAAAAATCACAGAAATGCTGGTCTATTTCAGTCGTTACCAATCCCGGAATGGAAATGGCAGCACATTACCATGGACTTTGTGACTGCTCTCCCTCGCAGCACGAAGGGTAACGATATGATTTGGGTTATTGTGGATCGACTCACCAAGTCGGCGTACTTTATTCCATTCCGAGTTGGCCAGTCAACTGAGACGTTGGCAAGGAAGTACATGGAGGTGAGTAAAAATATAAAGTAAGATTTATACTTTCAAGTGTACCATATTTGATACCCATAAACTCATGCAAGAGATCGTGAGATTACATAGAGTACCTGTTTACGTCGTCTCCGATCGTGATACGAGATTCCGATCGCAATTCTGGCAGAGTCTGCAAGCTAGCCTGGGAACGAGTCTGAATTTCAGCACGGCATACCATCCACAGACAGATAGAAAGTCCGAGCGAACAATTCAGATATTAGAAGATATGCTGAGAGCCTGTATGTTAGACTTCAGAGGTTCATGGGAAGATCACCTACCCCTAGTGGAGTTTTCATACAACACCAGCTACCAGGCAAGTATTGGGATGGCACCATTCGTAGCACTCTATGGACGGAAGTGTTGTTCCACGCTAAGTTGGGACGACGTGGAAGATCGTGAACTCCTTGGACCAGATATGATCGTGGCAATTGTAGATGTAGTTCGCACAATCAGGGAAAAGATGCACAAAGCCCAGGACCGACAGAAGCATTGGGCAGAGGAAAAACGACGACATCTGGAGTTTTAACCCAGAGAGCGTGTATTCTTGAAGATCTCTCCAAACAGAGAAGTGATACGTTTTTCCAAGAGGGGTAAATTAAGTCCAAGATACATATAACCATTCGACATACTTGAACGAGTTAGAGAAGTGGCGTACCGTTTAGCACTACCACCCTCATTGGAAGGAGTGCACAATGTGTTCTACATATTCCAGCTACGACGATATGTGAGTGACTCCAGCTATATACTTGATCACTCAGAGCTCACGGTACAGACTGATCTAACTTGCGAGCAGCAACCAGTTGAGATTCTGGACCGAAAGGTGAAGAAATTACGGAACAAGGAGGTAAACTTGGTCTGAGTGATGTGAAGAAAGGATTCGCCATGAGAATCAACTTGGGAAAGAGAAGAAGATATGCGTACACGATACCCTTACCTTTTTGAAAATTAGTCTCTATGTAAATTTCGAGGATGAATTTTTATAAGGAGGGTAGAAAGTAACGACTTTGAAATCCCTGTACAGAATTATTTGTTTAAACATATAGAAAAAGGGTATTTCAGCCTGTATAGAAGTTATAAGTCATCTTTCTTCAATAAAAGTAAGAAGAAACTTGTAGCTCATAAATAAATCCTCTACACTACTGTGACATAGCTTGTGTGTTCGATTCCCATCAGTCCCAATTATTTTTTTTAGAATTTTCTTTTTAATTTTTCAGAAGTCCAAGAGTTGCACGTGCAATTCACGGAGAAACGAAAAGTTCAGAAAAATCAAACAACCACAATAAGGAGTAAACACTGATTAAAGCATGTGGCACAAATCTCGAGACAATTGGCGAAAATTCAGCCGGCCGTTTCATCGCTTTGGCCGCTACCGACGGTCCAAAAATTCTCCAAATCGCTCCATGCTTTGCACACAAGTTCCATCAACTCCTCTCAACTCCCCTGCTCTGTTTAATTTTCCTGCAATCAAACAGAGACTCTTCAAATCCCTAATTAACACCATTAAATCCATTTTAATTCATTTTATTTCACACCCACTCTCATTTTTACCCTATAAATACCACCCCATGCCCTAGCTCTCCCCCATTTTGAAATTTCTATCCAATTTCTCCCAAAATTCTCTAAGTACAAGTGGAGTTAAGACTAATCAAAGAGGAGTTAGCGATCAAGCCTTTTTCGTTGAAGATCGGAGTTGTTTCCGGAGCCACCGCGATGCCACGGAACCCCCCTCTCTCTTCCTTACTCTTTTCTCGACGTTATAAAACTGTAAGTCCCTTCCCCCTCTCTTTCTTTTCAACTAAAATCGCATTCTTAAAACATATCGGTAAAGTGGAGTTAGAACCGATATTGCTTTCTTTTCAAACATTTTCACCCACTTGATAAGCAAAATAAATCACAACAACACTATAAAACCACTCTTAACTTTATTCACATCATTTAGCTTTTTAGCATAATGAAAACTTTCATATGAAATACTCATATAATGAACTTTTTCATTAAAATACCTTGAACTTTAATATAACCATAATTTCAATAGCTAGAGTATAAATCTTTAGATCATTCACGGGGTAACGACCTACCCCACACACACACTATAGTTTCATAGTACGAGGTTCTAAACATAGGGTTTATGTAAAGAATAGGTTTTAAATTAAAATACCATATTTTTTTCAAAACGGGTTTCTTTTAAATCGATATTTTAAATCATTGGCAAATACGCCTCTACAACTCTCGTTAGGGGACCCGCTAAAGGATGGTGCGTATTATCGCACATTTTTGGGATAGTAGAGCTAGATACAGAACTGCTTACAGAGTATTCGGCCTCGAAAAGAAATAAAAATACGGTTTTTAAAAAATACGACTTTTCTAAACAAAACTAAAACTTTGGAAAATTATATAAAATTATGAATTTGTATTTTCAATAAAAACATATTATGAAACTATATTTTTTTAAATGAAAGATTAAAATTTTAATAAAATACAATCAAATTTCCAAAAGAGCTAGTTTTCATAAAAAAAATATCATAAACTTTTAAAACCTAGGTTTTTATCACTAAAACACCCTAACAATTAAAATGCATGTTCATGAAAACTCTAAATATCATAAATCACCCTCGATATTATTTTTAAGCAATATTAAAGTATTTTTTATAAAAACCCCTCGAAAGATGCAAGCAATATAAATACAATGTAAATAACAAACTAATAAATATTTAAGGACTATAGATTAATATAGGTTTAAGCGGTATCATTTCTCTTGAGCCCCAGGAAGCCGGAGAAAATGATTGCTTGCCTATTCAGGTTAGACAACTTAACGGAGTTATCAATGGCAATTGTTTTGGAAAAATACACAAATTTTGCCGTTCATGTGCAGCAGTTGCCGATTACTCCCGAACTTAAGAAATTTCAAGAACTAAGTCCTTTCATAAGATTCTAATTTCAACCTAAATCCAAACTCAAACTAGAATCCAAAATCAAACACAAACTTGAATACTTGATCATGAACCTGAACACTCGAATTCAAATATCAAACTTAAACTTGAATACTTGACTCGACTTGACCGAACAATGGTTATAACTTGACATGAACTTGAAATGAATACCTGAATACAAGATTTCATCTTGAATATGAACCTGTACATTTTATATGTAGGGTTCCTAGGCACACTCAAGAGGCTCCACAAGGCATCAACCATGCCAAATTCAAAAATTTAGGTGCCGAGAAACCCTAATATAGATCGTTAACTAGAGGATATGCGAAAACTATGCAAGCAAACTACTTTGCTACTCAGTGAAAGGGACTACAACCTTTGTAGATCCGGTCCTCCACTTCTTTAGCTCCGTGATGACGTCCCTCCGCTGCGATCAACCGGATCCCGGACTCTAGCGATGGTTTCGTCGGAGAAATGATCGGGCTAGGTCGTTGACTTCGATGCTGAAGATAATCTACGTCGAGGCGACTCAAACTCAAGCTCCATCTTCACTTGGTCATGAACCTTGTGAAGAAAACACCCTATACAACATGGCAAGTGATAGAGAATGAAGAAATAGGAAGTGGGTTCACTTTGGATTTGAATTTCTCACTTGATTTCAACACTTGAAATTTTTCAAGAAAGCTTTCTTTACTTCATGAAGAAGATGAAGAAGAAGCAAAAGAAAAGAATTATTAAATAATGAATAATCAAGTGAAGACTTATCATAATGCAACCATGGGTGAGTAAACTCATGTAGAGAATAAACTAGGGTTTAGGTGTAATGGTTAAGTTAAAGGAAAAGACAAAATGGTTAGAATTTTCAAAGATGCTAAGAAGCTTCATGAAGCTTGAAGCAAAGAAAGAAAGAATGCCACCATTTTGTTTCTTGCCAAAAATGAATAAATAAAATAAATAAAACCTAACCATTAACCTAAACATGGGTAAAGTGATACACACACCCAAGTTTGCATGTATCATCAAACATGATACAAATAAGTGCACAAACATATATCACATATACAACTTGTGCATATCAAGTGAGAAAATCAATCTTAAGTAAACCAATACTAGTTAATGTAAAGTAATATATCAAATATATAATTATACATTAAATCATTAAATCAACACTTGATTTAATGATCCGGTCATATCGCATATAACCGACTAATATAAAGTGTATCAATATATCGAATTAACACTTGATTCGGTAACCCGGCTATATCTTATATAACCATCCGATGATACAAATCGCGAGAATAGAATTCAGTATCACATACTGGTATTATTCTCGGTCCCGCACATATCTCATATGCGCTCCTATTTCGTTTCGCTTGAACCAGGAAACCTCTGTGTAGGACTCTAAAGACTCGTCAATACGCCGGCAGTAGGTGATGATCATATCAAACACCCACAAGCCGCAAGCGGTCTGCTAAACGTAACGGCCACCCGGGTATTGAGCGATCAGAAGATCAACGAGCAAGCCCGCTCATACTCTTGTGAATCCAACCAGTAACACTTACCGTACAGTCCGATCTGTTCGTCTGATATGTCGCATATCTCGTCTAGAGGTGGTAAACGTGAGACCCAATAACTCGATAAGTCGTGTCGATATGAGGCTCATAACGGGTCGATAAACTACTGGTAACACTTACCAGTAAATCCCTAAAACAGCCTTGGCCAAGGACTTCCTGTTATAGCCAATCGAACACAGCGCAATATCAACTCCCTATACCGGGAGAGACGAAACCCCTCATATCGCTCATTGCCTCCATGTGATTCGGGACTGTACCCAAAAGCCACATTTTTGCACGCTCTCTTGGACGTGGTATGATGGAAATCAAAGCACAGTGGGAATCACACAAGACTCTATAACGATCTCGGGTCTACAAACTAACCTGTACCAGTGTCACTAGAGAACTGACATCTGACGTAAGATATAATACCATCTGGGAGTTCTCGGCGAGTCCGTCCAGTGTACCCAGTCTCCACTGAGCACCCGTATATTATCTCTGATGTCAAACACCAATGGATATGGGATCATCCATCGCCCATCTATATGGATCGAGAAGCTACACGCTAGTCTACTCTGGTATATCGATACCCCGTCTCGATACACCCACGACTAGGGACTTTGAAGGATGTACTTATGGACTACCACGTCCCCACTAGTATGATCCGCATCATAGTCCAGGTAGTCAAGTACACATCCTAAGGGCTTTACCAACATGCAACAGAGAGACAATCAGTGTACACGTTAAGATAAAGAGTAACCAGATAGCATACTATCATATCGAGAAAGAAAGTCATCCCTATATATGTCCAAGCATCCACTACAATATACATCCTATGTCTAGTAATGGCCTCTAGGGCATACATATAACTAACAATCTCCCACTTGCACTAGGGTTATCTGATAGCAGTGGTTGTAGTATCTCATACTCAACCATCCCATAAAAGCCTCTCTCTGGGAAAAAGCCTTTGTGAGTGGATCCGCCGTGTTGTCCTCTGAGTCTACTCTCCTAACCTCGATCCCCTGGAGATCAACCATCTCCATGATCAGGTGACACTGCCTTAGAATATGTCTGGATCACTGATGGGACGGGCGTTCCTTGGCATAAGCCACAACTCCATTGTCACACAATGGGAGGAACGAAGTTCATCTCATGAACTAATATACACCCAGACTGCCTTTTTGGTAGCATCTTTGGTAGTGATGTATCCAGCCTTTATCGTCTAGTATGCCACGGTATCTAGCTTGGAACTCTTCCAACATACCGTCCCTTTACTGAGGGAAAAGACAATGCCTATGACTGACATTCAGTCATCCTTATCACTCTGGAACCTTTCCTGTGATTCTCCCCAGGATCAATTGATACCTTCTCACTACAGCTAGTGAGGATCCTAAGGTCCACTTAGATCTGTCTCATAGATCCAAACTAAAGATTTAGGAGGTATCACTTTGATCCTATATGGAGAATCCTTGTGATAAGTGGAGATTGACCGAGCGTAGCATAGGAAACTCCTTCCCTATCAAGAGTATGTTATCTACGTACTCTATGAGGATCACCACCATACTTTCTACTACCTTTTTGTATATACAAGGTTCATCAACCATTTTGATGATGTCAAACTCTTTGACTAACTCATCAAAACAGATGTTCCAACTCCGCGATGCCTGCTTCATCACATAAAACATCTTGCACACGTTTTCACTGCTCCCACTGTCTACGAAGCCCTCTGGCTGTGTACTTATAGACGCTTTCTTCCAAATCATCATTTAGAAAAGCAGTCAAGACACCCAACCGCCAGATATCGTAGTCATGGTATGTAGCCGTGGTAAGTAGGATCTGGATGGACTTAAGCATAGCTACTTAGAAGAGGTTTCATTATAATCCATACCTGGTCAATGATGCAAACCTTTAACAAGTCTAGCTTTGAAAGTCTCAACATTTCCATGTACACCAAGTAATCTTCTCAAGATATACTTGCTCCTGATGGGGATTTAACCCTTCAAATAAAGCAACCAAAGTCCATACTTTGTTGGTGTATAAGGATTCCATCTCAGATCGATAAGCATCCAGCCATTCTTACAGATTCCCACTCCTGATGGCCAGCTCGAAACTAGTTGGGTCATCATCTCATGATGCAATCCTTGCTCCCACTATCATAGAGAAATCGAGGTATCTCTCAGGTGGGTGAGGAAACCTACTAGATCGGCGGAGAGGCTGAGGTTCATTGGTTACTATTGAATCCTTTGGTTCTACCAAATCATCAGCTGCAGTTTGTATAGCTGGAACTCTTTCCAGTTCTACCTCATGAGCACTAATTTCTTCACAAGAAATTCCCTTTCATAAAGGTGGCATGCTGAGAAACAAAACATTTTTGTTCCTCGGTTAGGTAGAAGATATTCCCTTACTAATGCTTGGGATATCCAACAAACTTCCACAGAACTGACTTTGCCTCGAGCTTGTCCAGATTATACTTTTAGACATATGCTGGACAACCCCAAATCTTAACAAACTTAAGATATGGGCTCTTCCCTTTCCATATCTCATATGAAGTGGTAGGCAGTTGATTTGATCGGAATCCTATTCAATAGGTATGCAACTTCATAAGTGCATAACTCCCTAAAAGGAAATAGGAAACTCAGTAGTACTCATCATAGAGCACACCATATCTAATAGGGTGTGATTGCTCCGTCCCGATACACCGAGGTGTTGTGGTGTATCCGGAGGTGTCACGCCCCTTCCCAAAATACGGAAAACGAAGGATGACTAGGCCAGCCATGCTCCTACGGTCAAGGAATCATCCCGCCGTAGTCACACTTCGGTTTCTAGCATTACATGGTAATCAGTAAATAAAGTACAGTAGTAAAGGAATCACTTCACTAATTTATTACATTAAAATCCATTGTTCACAAATTACAAATAACAAGAACAGTTACTAACCAAGTTCAATCTCACGATCACTTTTATGGAAAGCAGTAAAGAAAGAAAGTACACCAGACTATATCTCCATGAACTCGAAAGGTAGATCCGTCTCCTGCGCTGGTCCTTCCACGGGATCTGAGCATGGATACTCAGGTCGTCAGAGCGACACAATAACAATATTATTATAATAAGATGAAACAGGTAAAAGAGGTAATAACATTGAAAGTACAATGCGAATAATCACTATATCACTACATGATGCAAAATATGATCTGTGTCCCTATCGGTCTCTAGGTCATGTTTGAAATCGCATAGTGGAAAGGAGGATCATGTTTAACAGGAGTCTCGTACATACCCGAGACAACGGCCCACATGCCCGGGACATAACCCTGTCAGCCGGATCGCTAGATCCTACCTAATATATATATCGCTGCTCGAATGATCATCCTCTAAAACACGGTCCCGCTAAATACGATTCTTTTTCCACTTCGATTTCCCCTTTATCCCCAGGTTTACACTATTTATGATCTTGATTTAGTCGTGTATAAGTATACCAATGGCACGGTTTTATCACTGTTCACTGTATCAATCACTGTCACGAATATTCACTTCCCATTGGTGTACTCGTCACTCCTAAACCAACATCAATCACTCACGATAATGCAATGTCCACTGACTCTAACACGCACTAACACTAAGTATATGGCAAATGGGGTATGATATATGTATGTATGCCATCAATAAGCTAAGTATGTTATGAACCAATGTGCACGTCATTAACTTACAAAAATTTCATAAATTCATATATTTAGAATTAAACAAAATGATACAAATACGATAAATAGAACACTCAGTCAGAAATTCATCAAAATTAGTTTCAGTTCAATCGGGTTTCCGGTATTCAAGATACAACTGTTTCATTTTAAGTGCTCGCGGCTGGAAATTCAGTTTCTGAACTGAACGTCCGTTTCGCGACACGAATTTCACCTAGTTGGGTTCATAATTTAGCGATGCTACAGTTGAATAAAATCTAGGCTTTTCGATAGGGTATTCAACGCAATAGACGAATCCTCAATCGCTTCTATACGTCGAAAGTTATACACAGTTTAATATTAGTATGTCACTTCTGAATCTGTTTTGGACAGTTATACGTTCTGCCCTTTTTATTTACAATTTAAATAGCAAACGGCAATGAAACGGAATGAAACTACTTGTTTTGTTTATCTAACAGATCCATATTAAATCCACTACAGAGTTCCGTAACATAAGAATTCAGGAAACAAAATAACACACATTTTGGGACAGAACACAGTAATCAGAGTCGCTCTGGACTGCAGTCCAGAGTCGCACTCCGATCTAAATATCGTCGCAGTTGCAGTACAGAAAACATTAGAAGTTTACATAGAGTTAAAGTTCGTCGAGTCGTCTTCGATTTAAACCCTCGATCGCATCATTCCAGTATGTACATAATTTACAGTGATTTTAATCATTTTCAGATACGGGAAATTTCTAGTTTTATCGGTATATTTGAGGGTATCCATTTTAGTCACTAACATTCGTATTTTCAAGTAAGATTTTTACAGGATAATCATCACTACAAGAGCCAACACAAATAATCTAATTCCGTCAACTTAGGCAAGTATTTTAATTGGGGCCAAGCATCGAACACATACGTCGTTTAATTCTATCGGGAAAAGGAATTTCATAATATACATGTTTGAGTTTGTAGTATGGGTAAATTAGCATGTAGCAAGTAAAGTACTTGCCTGGAAACGTCTCGGGGTTGCACGGCAGCAGCGGCGTCACGAACGCGCGATGTACGTCGTGAAACGATTTGCGCGAGCTTGGCTCGCGATACGTATTTGATGTCGAAGTTGCCCGAAGACTTCTTGTGCTTGCTGGAAGCGGAGGAGGTGCTCTGTGGTTCGCCTGAGAAGTGCTGGGGTCGCCGACGGTCGACGGCGGCGCTCCGGCGACGAGCGAGAGGGTGTCGGGTTCTTTGGGTTTTGTATTTTTTTTTTAAAGAGGGAGAGAGAAGAGAAGTGGTGGCTCGGGTCTGTCGTGATGGAGATGAGGATGGGGAGAAGAGAGTGTAGAGGTCGACGATGTGGTGTGGAGATCGCCGGCGTCGAGGGTGGAGGGTAGTGGTCGAGCTCGGCGCAGGGGGTTGGTGTGCAGGGGGTTGGTGTGCAGGGAAGCTCGGTTGATGGAGGGAAGGGGTTGTGAGAAGTGAGTTGAGTGTGAGGGAGAAAGTATGGGGTCGCCGAAGGGGTTGTCGTCGTCGGAGGGGTCGAGCGGAGTTGGGTTGATATGGGTTCATGAGTTTTCGAGAGGGAGAGATGTGAGGAATTTAGAAAATGAAAGAGGAGCAAGGGTGTGAGGGAGATAGGAAGCGACGAGGGAATAGAGAGGAGTAACGTCGCACAACGTGAGCGTGGGCGCGGGCAAAGGCGAGGAACGCGGATCGCGAGCGGGGATTAAGGAAAAGAGCCGTTGGAGGAAGGAGGAGGAATAGAAGCGGATCGGGTTGGCGTGGGTGCGGATGGGCTTAGAGATGAGCTGGGCTGGGGGTTCTAAAACAAAACTCATTTTAATTTTATGTTTGTGTGTGTGGGCTGAGGAAAGGGACGGGCTGGGTTTAAATAATTAAATTTCCTTAAAAAAAAAACTTTGGGCTGAAGAGTGTATGGGCCGGCTACTTAATTGATTTAATTGTGAAGGAATGGGCCGAGTATTAATTTTGGGGATGGGCTGACAGTTTATTTAAATTGCTTTTAGTTTAGAAGTTTTGCTTTAAATTTTAGGTTTGGTCTTAATTGGTTTTAAATCTTGGGTTTTGACTTTTAGGGTTTGGGAAGTTATAAATATTGGGATTTAAGCAAACAATTTCCCACAGAAAAATACGAGGGAAAAAAGAAAGGGACATTCGGGGAAAAATTTGGAAAATTAGAAACTTTTATTGAGATGGGAACGGGGATTTATATCATACCTTCCTTACAAAAATTTCGTCCTCGAAATTTAACAAGGATACAAGGAAACAATGTACTAAACAAGGAGATGTGGATAACGATCACGGATATCTTCCTCCCGCTCCCGGGTGGATTCTCCTTGGGAACGACCGCCCCAAGACACTCGGACTAACGGAATGACCTTATTCTTCAGCACTTTCTCTCTGCGGTTGAGGATGGTAGTGGGCTGTTCTTCGTATGACAGATCGGTACCCAAAACTAGCTCCGAATAGTCCAGGACATGGTTCTCATCCCGAACATAACGCCGCAACTGTGACACGTGGAAGGTATTGTGCACACCAGCTAGCGATGGAGGCAAGGCAAGTCGATAGGCCACCTCTCCTACTCGCTCTAGCACCTCAAAAGGTCCGATAAAACGGGGACTGAGCTTTTCCCGACCTCCGAACCTGATAACTCCACGAGTAGGGGAAATCTTCAAGAACACGTGATCTCCGACTTCGAATTCTAGTGCCCTCCTGCTGGTATCTGCCCAACTCTTCTGTCGATCTTGTGTCGTCTTAATGCACTGTCTGATCTTTTGGACCTTGTCGACTTTCTGAATAATGAGTTCGGGGCCCAGTAATCTTCGTTCTCCCACATCATCCCAACATACTGGGGATCGACACTTCCGCCCGTAAAGTGCTTCAAAAAGGGCCATCTGAATACTAGCCTGATAACTATTGTTATACGAGAACTCGACTAGATGCAGATGGTCCTCCAGGAACCCTGAAAGTCCAACATACAGGCTCTTAACATATTCTCGAGCGTCTGAATCGTACGCTCGGATTGTCCATCCGTCTGTGGGTGATACGCTGTGCTGAATTTGAGGCGAGTACCCAAGCTCTCTTGCAAGCTCTTCCAAAAGTGTGACAAGAATCTGGTGTCCCGGTCTGACACAATGCTGACTGGAACACCATGAAGTCGTACAATCTCCTGCATATATCTCTCTGCCAGCGATTCTGTCAACTGTCCCACTCGGAATGGTATAAAGTGTGTAGCTTTTGTGAGGCGATCGACGATAACCCAAATGGCGTTATTGCCCCTAGGGCTCCGTGGTAAGGTCGTCACGAAATCCATAGTAATGTGCTCCCACTTCCATTCAGGTATCAGCAGTGGTTGTAACAATCCCGCTGTCCTCTGATGCTCCGCCTTTACCTGCTGGCATACCAAACACCTGGATACGAACCTCGCAATTTCCCGCTTCATCCCGTTCCACCAAAAGTGCTGCTTTAGGTCTTGATACATTTTTGTACCTCCCGGATGCACAGAATAAGCTGAACTGTGTGCTTCAGCCAATACTTCTTCTCGAACATCTCCCTTGGGTATGCAGAGTCTGCTACCGAATCTCAAAGAGCCATCTTCATGTATAATCAAGTCCATTCTCAGCCCAGCTTCTACTTGCTCTCTGAACTTTTGCAATCGGGAATCATCCGCTTGTGCAATCTTGATGCGATCCACCAGAGAAGATTGCACCTGTAGTTACCAAAGTTGACTGAGTGCGTTCGACGTAACGACTTCAATCTCGAGTCTCTGGAAGTCCTCAATAATGTTCCTCTGACCGGTCAACATCATGACCGCTGGCTTGCGACTGAGCGCATCTGGTACAACATTCACCTTCCCCGGGTGATATTGAAGGTTTAAGTCATAATCCGCCATCAGTTCTAGCCGTCGGCGCTGCCTCATATTTAGTTCCTTCTGAGTGAAAACGTACTTCAAACTTTTATTATCCGTGTATACCTCCACTTTCTCACCCAATAGATAGTGCCTCCAAATCTTCAACGCAAAGACTACCGCAGCTAACTCCAAGTCATGCGTAGGGTAGTTCTTCTCGTGGTTTCTCAGTTGTCGAGAGGCGTAAGTAACCACTCGGCCGTGCTGCATCAGAATACAGCCTAATCCCTTCCGTGAGGCATCACTGTGTATCACCAAACCACCGGAATCATCTGGTACTGTAAGAATAGGCGCCGTGGTTAACTTCTGCTTTAGTGTGTCAAATGCCTGAGTGCACTCCTCTGACCACGTAAACGGTACGTCCTTCCGTGTCAGCCTCGTCAATGGTTCAGCGATTCTTGAGAAATCTTGGACGAATCTCCGATAATAACCTGCCAATCCCAGAAAACTCCTGATCTCGGCCACTGATTTCGGCGTTGGCCAATCTCTGACAGATTCTATCTTTGCCGGGTCCACCGAGATGCCTTCGCCCGAAACGATGTGTCCCAAAAACTGAACCTTGTCGAGCCAGAATTCACACTTGCTTAGCTTCGCATACAGCTTCTCTTCCCGAAGAATTTGTAGAACCGTGCGCAAATGTTCAGCATGTTCTTCCCGGGTCTTCGAATAGACAAGTATGTTGTCGATAAACACAACGACGAATGTGTCCAAGTACTTTGCGAACACCCTGTTCATCAGGTCCATGAATATTGCTGGGGCATTGGTAACACCGAACGGCATCACAAAGAACTCGTAATGTCTGTATCGGGTCCTGAAAGCCGTCTTGCATACATCCCCGGCTGCTACTCTGATTTGATGATATCCAGAACGGAGGTCCAACTTCGAGAATACCTTGACTCCACTTAGTTGATCGAATAAGTCGTCAATGCGCAGGATTGGGTACTTGTTCTTTATTGTGACTTTGTTCAGCTCCCGATAATCTATACACATTCGCAGCGATCCATCCTTCTTCTTTACTAATAGAACTGGTGCACCCCACGGTGAAGCGCTCGGCCCAATAAATCCCTTCTCCAATAGCTCTTCAATTTGCTTCTTCAATTCCGTCAACTCAACTGGTGCCATTCTGTATGGGGCTTTGGATACTGGGGCCGTACCTGGAGTCAAATCGATCGAGAACTCCAAGATTCGAGGAGGTGGTAGACCTGGTAGATCTTCGGAAAATACGTCCAGAAAGTCCCGAACAATTACTGGGACTGGGCTCTCATCAATCTCCATAGCTGTCAGCTCCTTGGGCTTGGCTCTGTACTTGGCTGGCTCCAAAGATTCGCTTCCGCCCTCGAAAATAAACTCCGGGTGATCGGGAATGCGGAAGATCACCTTCCTTGCACGACAATCGATAACTGCATGAAAAGTGCTCATCCAATCCATCCCGAGAATTGCGTCGTAACTGCCTGTCCCAATCAGAAGGAAATTCGTGTAGAATTCCCTGCCACACACTACAACCGGGCATGATCTACATTCTTGACTAGATATTATAATGCCATTACCCGTATGTATTTCCCATCCCTTGGTTAGTGGTTCATGTGGTATGGAGTGTGTATCAATGAAATGCTCAGACAAGAAACAATGCGATACTCCAGAATCAAATAGTACTCTAGCTGGCAAGGAATGTACGAGTAGAGTACCTGTATCAACGTATCCTGTCGCCTCTGCCTGCTCGGCGGTCAAGGTGAAAGCCCGTCCCTGACCGCGACCTGTAAAGGGTTGCCTCTGCTCCTGTGGCCTCTGCTGTGGCGGTCGAGAACCTCCCTGTATCTCTGTTTGCTAAGGGCAACCGCTAATCCTGTGCTGACTGAATCCGCAAATCAAGCACTGTCCCTTGGCATGGCGACAGTCCTTTTGGGTATGCCCACCTCTACCGCAATAGCCGCAAACTACGCTCTATCTCTGGGGGCGATGCTGTGGTACAAACGGGCGCTTCATTTGTGTCGTTCTAGGCCTGTGAACCGGTATGGCTCCTCGAGAAGGCACGTGGGTACGTGCTGGAACGACTGGGGGCTTCCTGAACTTATTGATCAATTGCTCTTGAACTCTCACCGCGTTGAGTACCTGTGCGAAAGTCTACAAATCCAGCGATGTAATCAACTGCTGCAACTCGAAATCTAGCCCCTGAAGGAAGCGTCTGGCCCTGGTGTCCTCTGAGACGACCATGTATGGAGCAAAACGGCTCAGACGGTTGAACTCTGCAGCATATACGTCCATTGGGCGTCCATTCTGCTTCAAAATAATAAACCTTTCCTCCATTTCTGCCTTGGCTGTGGAAGGAAAATAATGATCTAGGAAACACTCCTTAAATTTGCCCCATTCAATCGGCCCGTCTAGCCTGCTTTCTTCCACCGACCACCATGTACAGGCTTCATCTTCCAATTGGATCTTTATCACGTCCACCCTATCTTCATCTGGAACCCTGGCGGCTGTCAGTAAGTTCTCCATGTTCACCAGCCATTGCTCGGCCTCAAGAGGTTCAGCTAACCCTGTGAATGCAGCTGGATGCAACCGTCGGAAGTCTGATACGGTACCAGCCCTAGCATGATAAGCTGGTGGGGTAGCGCCCTCAGGGGCGGAATGAGTGCGGAGGGTCCTCCTGCGGCGGTAATCGCCCTGAGTCCCTCAGCGAGTAAATCTGTCTTCCCCTCCTGAGCTTCCGCGAGAGTGGTCAGTGCACTAAGTATTCTTTCCGTGCGGTCCTGAGAGCTGGAGTCCGAGGAGGGGTCGTTCGGGGACGTCATATCACTAGAAGATTCAAAAGGATAAGATCAGATTCAAGGATGAAGATCAAGAGTAGTGAAACAAGAATAACGTAATACAGTGTAGTTAATGTTATCCCTTGATACTAAACACGGCTCTGATACCAACTAAACCATGTCACGCCCCGCTTCCCAAAATATGGAAAACGAGGGATGACTAAGCCAGCCATGCTCCTACGGTCAAGGAATCATCCCGCCGTAGTCACACTTCGGCTTCTAGCATTACATGGTAATCAGTAAATAAAGCACAGTAGTAAAAGAATCACTTCACTAATTTATTACATTAAAATCCATTGTTCACAAATTACAAATAACAAGAACAGTTACTAACCAAGTTCAATCTCACGATCACTTTTATGGAAAGCAGTAAAGAAAGAAAGTACACCAAACTATATCTCCGTGAACTCGAAAGATAGATCCGTCTCCTGTGCTGGTCCTTCCACGGGATCTGAGCATGCATACTCAGGTCGTCAGAGCGACACAATAACAATATTATTATAATAAGATGAAACAGGTAAAAGAGGTAATAACATTGAAAGTACAATGCGAGTAATCACTATGTCACTACATGATGCAAAATATGATCTGTGTCCCTATCGGTCTCTAGGTCATGTTTGAAATCGCATAGTGGAAAGGAGGATCATGTTTAACAGGAGTCTCGTACATACCCGAGACAACGGCCCACATGCCCGGGACATAACCCTGTCAACCGGATCGCTAGATCCTACCTAATATATATATCGCTGCTCGAATGATCATCCTCTAAAACACGGTCCCGCTAAATACGATTCTCTTTCCACTTCGATTTCCCCTTTATCCCCAGGTTTACACTATTTATGATCTTGATTTAGTCGTGTATAAGTATACCAATGGCACGGTTTTATCACTGTTCACTGTATCAATCACTGTCACGAATATTCACTTCCCATTGGTGTACTCGTCACTCCTAAACCAACATCAATCACTCACGATAATGCAATGTCCACTGACTCTAACACGCACTAACACTAAGTATATGGCAAATGGGGTATGATATATGTATGTATGCCATCAATAAGCTAAGTATGTTATGAACCAATGTGCACGTCATTAACTTAAAAAAATTGCATAAATTCATATGTTTAGAATTCAATGAAATGATACAAATACGATAAATAGAACACTCAGTCAGAAATCCATCAAAATTAGTTTCAGTTCAATCGGGTTTCCGGTATTCAAGATACAGCTGTTTCATTTTAAGTGCTCGCGGCTGGAAATTCAGTTTCTGAACTGAACGTTCGTTTCGCGACACGAATTTCACCCAGTTGAATTCAGAATTTAGCCATGCTACAGTTGAATAAAATCTAGGGTTTTCGATAAGGTATTCAACGCAATAGACGGATCCTCAATCGCGTCTGTACGTCGAAAGTTATACACAGTTTAACATTAGTATATCACTTCTGAATCTGTTTTGGACAGTTATACGTTCTGCCCTTTTTATTTACAATTTAAATAGCAAACGGCAATGAAACGGAATGAAACTACTTTTTTTGTTTAGATAACAGATCCATCTTTAATCCGCTGCAGATTTCCATAACATACAAATTCAGGAAACAAAATGACACACATTTTGGGACAGAACACAGTAATCAGAGTCGCTCTGGACTGCAGTCCAGAGTCGCACTCTGATCTAAATATCGTCGCAGTTGCAGTACAGAAAACATTAGAAGTTTACATAGAGGTAAAGTTCGTCGAGTCGGCTTCGATTTAAGCCCTCGAACGCATCATTCCAGTATGTACATAATTTACAGTGATTTTAATCATTTTCAAATTCGGGAAATTTCTAGTTTTATCGGTATATTTGAGGGTATCCATTTTAGTCACTAACATTCGTATTTTCAAGTAAGATTTTTACAGGATAATCATCACTACAAGAGCCAACACAGAAAATCTAATTTCGTCAACTTAGTCAAGTATTTTCATTAGGGCCAAGCATCGAACACATACGTCGTTTAATTCTATCGGGAAAAGGAATTTCATAATATACATGTTTGAGTTTGTAGTATGAGTAAATTAGCATGTAGCAAGTAAAGAACTTGCCTGAAAACGTCTCGAGGTTGCACGGCAGCAGCGGCGTCATGAACGCGCGATGTACGTCGTGAAACGATTTGCGCGAGCTTGGCTCGCGATACGTATTTGATGTCGGAGTTGCCCAGAGACTTCTTGTGCTTGCTGGAAGCGGAGGGGGTGCTCTGTGGTTCGCCTGAGAAGTGCTGGGGTCGCCGACGGTCGACGGCGGCGCTCCGGCGACGAGCGAGAGGGTGTCGGGTTCTTTGGGTTTTGTATTTTTTTTTTGAAGAGGGAGAGAGAAAAGAAGTGGTGGCTCGGGTCTGTCGTGATGGAGATGAGGATGGGGAGAAGAAAGTGTAGAGGTCAACGATGTGGTGTGGAGATCGCCGGCGTCGAGGGTGCAGGGTGGTGGTCGAGCTCGGCGCAGGGGGTTGGTGTGCAGGGGGTTGGTGTGCAGGGAAGCTCGGTTGATGGAGGGAAGGGGTTGTGAGAAGTGAGTTGAGTGTGAGGGAGAAAGTATGGGGTCGCCGAGGGGGTTGTCGTCGTCGGAGGGGTCGAGCAGAGTTGGGTTGATGTGGGTTCGTGAGTTTTCGAGAGGGAGAGATGTGAGGAATTTAGAAAATGAAAGAGGAGCAAGGGTGTGAGGGAGATAGGAAGCAACGAGGGAAGAGAGAGGAGTAACGTCGCACGACGTGAGCGTGGGCGCGGGCGGAGGCGAGGAACGCGGATCGCGAGCGGGGATTAAGGAAAAGAGTCGTTGGAGGAAGGAGGAGGAATAGAAGCGGATCGGGTTGGCGTGGGTGCGGATGGGCTTGGAGACGAGCTGGGCTGGGGGTTCTAAAACAAAACTCATTTTAATTTTAAGTTTGTGTGTGTGGGCTGAGGAGGGGGACGGGCTGGGTTTAAATAATTAAATTTCCTTAAAAAAAACTTTGGGCTGAAGAGTGTATGGGTCGGCTACTTAATTGATTTAATTGTGAAGGAATGGGCCAAGTATTAATTTTGAGGATGGGCTGACAGTTTATTTAAATTGCTTTTAGTTTAGAAGTTTTGCTTTAAATTTTAGGTTTGGTCTTAATTGGTTTTAAATCTTGGGTTTTGACTTTTAGGGTTTGGGAAGTTATAAATATTAGGATTTAAGCAAACAATTTCCCACAGAAAATACGTGGGGAAAAAGAAAGGGACATTCGGGGAAAAATTTGGAAAATTAGAAACTTTTATTGAGATGGGAACGGGGATTTACAGGAGGAGTAATGCTGAGAGAGAATCTCATTCTCCTTTAGAATAATCCAGGAATTCTGTGCTCAAGTATTCTCTTCCTTGATCACATCAAAGGACATAATACTTTTACCTGTTTTTGGTTCTCTACTTCTTACTTATATTCTGTGAATATCTCAAAAGGTTCGGACTTGTGTTTCAACAGGAACATATGTCTGAATCTTGAGAGATCATCGGAGAAGGTAATGAAGTACAAAGAACCGGTCTTGGCATGTGTAGACAGGGGACCTTCATACATCAATATGTATCATCCCAAGAGTTTACTAACTCTTTCTCTGTTTCCAATAAACAGAGCTATGGTCATCTTATCTTTGTGACATGACTGGCAAGTTTCACAAGATGTAAATTCAAACTGATTTAAATATGCATCTCAATGTAACTTAGCTAGTCGGGTCGCATTGACATGACCTTGTCTACAATACCTCAAGAAGGATTCGTTCATATCTGAACTCTTCCTCTTGTGTATGTTCTGTATACTAAGAACTGTAGTTTGATTTAGAACGTTAATACTTTTAGATAACGTGCCTGATCTGATCAACTTTTGATATAGGAAATGTTCAAAACATTATCCAACAATACAAAATTATATCCTTCTTTACTAATAAAGAGACTAATATGATTTTGTATATCAGGTTCGGTATCTAATAACATTTGTTCAGAATCAATGTATTCTAGTAATACAGGGTGACAGTGATCAACAGACTTGGCTGCAACACTTGCACCGTTTTCTGCCTCATGAAACTTATCACCCGTTCTCAGTTCTCTACCTTTATGTAGCCCATGTAATATATTACATATGTGGGATTCTGATCCGGTATCATATACCCAGGACGTAAAGGACATTTGAGAAATAGTTCTCTGTAATGAACGCACCCGAAGATGACGCATCAACATGCACTTTCTTCGTTTGGGTGGCACGGGAATTCTGGTAATCCTCAATTTCCTGCTCTGTCTTATAACAATTATAAATTGGAGCGGGACCAACGTTCCCCAGCTTAGTATAACAAGCGGGTTCGGTCAATACATCCGTTTTATTATCTTGATTAAGGCGTGACATGGTCGCTACCTGGAGAGAGAGAGAAGAAAACACTCTGCGTGCGCTCTTGCAAGACCAGATTGGTTATTATTTTATCTAATCAGGATGGCTCCCACTGTTTTTATCAAATCTTCCTTCAAACCCTAAAAGGAAAGACTAGCCGGGATTAATTACACGCTATAAGTTCGCCAATCTTTCAGCCAGGCCAGTGTCGGTATTTTGAGGGAGGTTCCTCGTGCTTTCGCACGGACCTAATTAAAGTAAACCTCGTTTTCCCAGAAGCGTAACCCCGTTGACACCTTTCTAGACACCTACTTGATCGGCTAATTGTAATGTGTAAAACTCTTCCAGGAGTAACAATTACTCGCAGTGGGTATCGGGATCAAACTATCTCATAGAAGGTATGCGATCTCATTGCAAATTTCAACACTTGAAATTCCCGATAATTTTGCCCCTGGCATCCCATGACCTTGACGCAGGCCAACAAACCATAGTGTGCTAGTCAAGTTCAACCCGTCATTTCCTGATTGAATTAAACCCACCCGCACGACCCTTGACGCAGGCCAACAAAGTCGCACGACTACCCTAATCCAATCTGCATCATATGCATAAACAGATAAATACTAGTTAGCTACCGCACACTACGCCTTGACGCAGGCCAACAAACATAGCACGAATACTAAGTAGGACTTATCTGAAATGATGGAGGGCTACGACAGGTTTTTCTGAAAACCTATTGCGTAATGAACTTGATATCGTTGTAGAATCAAATGATTTTAAAATGGAGTGTTTTTTAGGCTTTTGCTAGTTTCGCTAAAGAGGTCACTCCCGGTGAAGGGATCGTCGGCTCTTTCCTCATCGAATGAGGTGCAGGATATATCATATATATCACTGTGCAAAGCAAGAACTAGAAAAGCAATCAAAAGACAAACCGAGGGCTGTAGCATCTGCCAGTTATTGCTAAAGGGGTCACTCCCGGTGAAGGGATCTCGACCCTTTCCTTATCGAATAAGGTGCAGGATGTTCTACAAGGAACACCGCGATGCAAAGCAAGAACTGTAGCTACCTGTTTTTGAAAATTCGATTCCACAACATTTTTAAGGTTTCTTTTCTTTCATTAATCATATTAATGAAGTCCCATCATTTAAGTCACCTAAACATCACAGATAAATACGATGTACACTTATGCCATCCGCATTCACCTCGATGTCCCCTCGTGCACCGTTAGGTTAGGTAACTAACGGCAGAGCGGGACAGGGCTAGCGCGGGTGTAAAACATAAGTAACGTCTATATAATATATCATATATACTATATACAGTATCCATCACAGCATATCAAATGATCACATCACAGATAACGCAGCAGAAGAAACATATGAAACATTGGATATACTAAGACGTCCGTGTTTTATTTTGAGCCTCTATAAAACACGGATTCCACGGTCGCGATGAATAGCCAACCCCACACCCCTAGACCCCTACGAGAGCTGCAAGCAACCCTACCAATTCTAGAGTTAGGAGACCCGGACTCGACTCCTCGAGTTGGTCTGCCACTGGACTCTAGAACCCGGTTACTTGTGCTCTCCTCCTTGGGTCTATCCTAGTGTGGAAAGGTAAATAATATACAAATGGTGACAGCAACCTCAACCCGGAAGTACCCCAATAAAAGAATATTACATACAAATAAATTTACATGAATGAAAATAAAAACTCTCATCTCACATAAAAAAAACCCGGCTATTCATAACGCGACGATTAAATGTAACATATCCAGCAACACAGAACATCACATGTCATCAACGTAAGTAAATATGCGCATCCTAATTGTCGTTGACATATAGCAACGAAACCGGCGATATCACATATTACACTTACGGTCGCAGAAAAGAAAGTGTAAAACTACAACAGTTGGAATCCGCAACCTTTTTAGACATCGCATGCCTAACCAAATGAATTCCTTAGACATCGCATGCCTAACAATTATAAACCCCGCATTTTAGTCTCAGTATCGAAAACTCTTTTCGATATCAAGTCGGGCAATTCAGCAAGATTCCCGACATCCTGATCGAATGCTCGTCGCAAACTTTAGTAGGCGGCCGCACCCCCAGATGCCGTCGACGAAGTGCACCAAGGCGGAACACCGCTGCCGCGAGCACCCGAACGGATGCTTTCGGCGACGGGGTTCTCCTACAGTCACTTGGTCGGGGTTATGGGGTGTAACTGTCTATTAAGTTTACCCGACGAGTATCCGCGTACGCAACGTGATTGCGACGGACTTTTGATCGCATCAAAATTCCGTGGCAACCGATCATTTGAGACTAAACTGCTATGTTTATAACATTCAAATCAGTTATCTCATAACTACTTATGGATTCCAAATATTGTATCACATTCCAGATAAATAGACAATGTTAAACTTTCCGATCGAACAATCACACACCCAAGTTTTCCCGAAACAGCTCAACACTTGAAATAAGTTTAAAAACATCCATTTCATGCCACAGTACCAACGGTCCAGCCGTAGAAGGGTCAAGCCAACGCCTCACATGTGGCACGCCGTACTGCCCCAAACCCTAAGGTTCAAAGGGCAGTTCAAGACGGTCACATAATCGAGTTAAGGTTTGTTGTCTTCTAGAGGGTCCATCGCGTTACTTGCACTACTTAGAACGTTTTCAAACTACGGAAAAATCCAATACTTGGAAATTTCCCGGCAGGGAAAAAAGTGGGTATTTATATCCGGTCGAACTTTTTAACATGTTCTAAAAATATCCGGAAACATTACGAATTTAAAATTTCCGATCGAATCAACGAATACAAAATAATCCCCAAAACACTCAACACTTGAGTCAGAATAAAATAATACCCAGAAAATATATAAGCAGCAACTAGAATTACTGTAGAAAAAACCGTCCCTAATACCCACACCTTGCCGGAGAACCGCCGCCAAAGGGGGATTATTGCCGCGGTTCCGTGGCCATGTGGACGAATTAGGGGCTCGTTTTTCATGGTAATTCTTAGAAAACCCTGCTGAATTTTTAGGTATTTTTAATATAGAAAATCCCAGATTTCAAAAATTTTCCAGAGAGGGGGTTAATTTGTCGTGTTCGGGTTCGTTCGGAGTTTTAACTTCGTAAACACATCGCCTAATGCTCGAGCTAGGCTCTGATACCACTGTAGGGTTCCTAGGCACACTAAAGAGGTTCCACAAGGCATCAACCATGCCAAATTCAAAAATTTAGGTGCCGAGAAACCCTAATATAGATCGTTAACTAGAAGATAGGCGAAAACTATGCAAGCAAATTATTTTGCTACTCAGTGAAAGGGACTACAACATTTGTAGATCCGGTCCTCCACTTCTTTAGCTCCATGATGACGTCCCTCCACTGCGATCAACCGGATCCCGGACTCTAGCGATGGTTTCGTCGGAGAAATGATCGGGCTAGGTCATTGACTTCGATGCCGAAGATGATCTACGTCGAGGCGACTCAAACTCAAGCTCCATCTTCACTTGGTCATGAACCTTGTGAAGAAAACACCCTATACAACATGGAAAGTGGTAGAGAATGAAGAAATAGGAAGTGGGTTCACTTTGGATTTGGATTTCTCACTTGATTTCAACACTTGAAATTTTTCTAGAAAGCTTTCTTCACTTCATGAAGAAGATGAAGAAGAAGCAAAAGAAAAGAATATTAAATAATGAATAATCAAGTGAAGACTTATCATAATGCAACCATGGGTGAGTAAACTCATGTAGAGAATAAACTAGGGTTTAGGTGTAATGGTTAGGTTAAAGGAAAAAACAAAATGGTTAGAATTTTCAAAGATGCTAAGAAGCTTCATGAAGCTTGAAGCAAAGAAAGAAAGAATGCCACCATTTTGTTTCTTGCCAAAAATGAATAAATAAAATAAATAAAACCTAACCATTAACCTAAATATGGGTAAAGTGATACGCACACCCAAGTTTGCATGTATCATCAAACATGATACAAACAAGTGCACAAACATATATCACATATACAACTTGTGCATATCAAGTGAGAAAATCAATCTTAAGTAAACCAATACTAGTTAATGTAAAGTAATATATCAAATATATAATTATACATTAAATCATTAAATCAACACTTGATTTAATGATCCGGTCATATCGCATATAACCGACTAATATAAAGTATATCAATATATCGAATCAATACTTGATTCGGTAACCCGGCTATATCTTATATAACCGTCCGATAATACAAATTGCGAGGATAGAATTCAGTATCACATACTGGTATTATTCTCGGTCCCGCACATATCTCATATGCGCTCCTATTTCATTTCGCTTGAGCCGGGAAACCTCTGTGTAGGACTCTAAAGACTCATCAATACGCCGGCAGTAGGTGATGATCATATCAAACACCCACAAGCCGCAAGCGGTCTGCTAAACGTAACGGCCACCCGGGTATTGAGCGATCAGAAGATCAACGAACAAGCCCGCTCACACTCCTGTGAATCCAACCAGTAACACTTACCGTACAGTCCGGTCTGTTCGTCTGATATGTCGCATATCTCGTCTAGGGGTGGTAAACGTCAGACCCCAATAACTCGATAAGTCGTGTCGATATGAGGCTCATAACGGGTCGAGAAACTACTGGTAACACTTACCAGTAAATCCCTAAAACAGCCTTGGCCAAGGACTTCCTGTTATAGCCAATCGAACACAGCGCAACATCAACTCCCTATACCGGGAGAAACGAAACCCCTCCTATCGCTCATTGCCTCCATGTGATTCGGGACTGTACCCAAAAGCCACCTTTTTGCACGCCCTCTTGGACGTGGTATGATGAAATCAAAGCACAGTGTGAATCACACAAGACTCTATGACGATCTTGGGTCTACAGACTAACATGTACCAGTGTCACCAGAGAACTGCCATCTGACGTAAGATATAATACCATCTGGGAGTTCTCGGCGAGTCCGTCCAGTGTACCCAGTCTCCACTGAGCACCCGTATATCATCTCTGATGTCAAACACCAATGGATATGGGATCATCCATCGCCCATCTATATGGGTCGAGAAGCTACACACTAGTCTACTCTGGTATATCGATGCCCCGTCTGGATACACCCACGACTAGGGACTTTGAAGGATGTATTTATGGACTACCACGTTCCCACTAGTATGATCTGCATCATGGTCCAGGTAGTCAAGTACACATCCTAAGGGCTTTACCAATATGTAACAGAGAGACAATCAGTGTACACGTTAAGGTAAAGAGTAACCAGATAGCATACTATCATATCGAGCAAGAAAGTCATCCCTATATATGTCCAAGCATCCACTACAATATACATCCTATGTATAGTAATGGCCTCTAGGGCATACATATAACTAACATTATATACATGAATTTCCCCAAGACCTATAATCATAAATCTATACAATACAATACGCAGGGATAAAGGGGTAGATTGATACGGAACGTATATCGTTGCACAAGAGGTCACTTTAAAAGACACCTATATGAATTCACGCGCCGTTATCCTATGGATTATGACGGGGCCTTGTACTACATGTTACCATAGTCCACGGGGTAAGATGGACTCCTCTCGTATACATGAATATCTTATTTATCAAACTAAAAATAACCATGTTAGAATAACTATTTTATACCGGTAAATAAATATGCTTAAATACTCTCTTATATAACCGTGCATGTTCACATTTATTTGGTTTTTCTTCACTTTATATACTATCTTCTTTAACTTCTTTGGGGACTTACCAAGCGTTAGATCGCTGACGACGTTTCTCTATGTTATTTCTTTGGAATGTTCATCAGGAGGACCAGATTCGGAGGAGATAGAGCCGAGCCCGGAAGACTTTGACCAGTTCACTTCTTAGCCTGATTTATAGCTCCTGCTTGTATTTACTTCCAGTATGCCATTATTTAGGCATTTGCTTTATTATTGTATCTTTTTATTATAAACAATTGTATGTAAATTTGAATGCAAATAAAGTTGTTGTTTCATTTTATTACTCTTTTTATTCTTGCACATTGTTATATTGCTCAATTACGCTTAACGTATTTTCATAGTAAATACGTTGCGGGCTTACCACGTCACTGTTTCCATCTACTGGGAAGCGGGGGGTGACAATAACATTTTTCAGGCAACTATACAGATGGCTCCATTTGAAGTGTTGTACGGTCGTAAGTGTTGCTCGCCAGTATGTTGGGACGACGTTGGAGAAAGATGATTGTTGGAAGCGGAACTGATTGTGCAAACTGTGGAGAAAATTAACTTGATTCATGATTTTATGAAGGTGACACAAGATCGACAGAAAAGTTGAGCTGATACTGGAAGAAGGCCATTAGAGTTTACTGTTGGTGATCATATATTCTTGAATATCTCACTGACTAGGGGAGTAATCCGGTTTGGTAGTCAAGGCAAGCTTGGTTCTCGATTCATGGGGTCTTTCGATATCATTGAGCATATTGGAGAAGTGGCGTATCGATTGGCTTTACCACCGTCCTTGGTAGGAGTGCTTGACGTGTTTCATGTATCTCAACTTCGCAAGTATATTCGATATGAGACGTACGTCCTAGACTTCTAGGAATTGACAGTGAGGGATTATTTGACTTATGAAGAGCAACTAATGTCTATTGTGGATCGACGAGAAAAGGTTCTCAAGAATAGAGTGATCCCTCTAGTTTTTGTTTCATAGGAAAATCATTTACATAGAGAATCTACATGGGAACGTGAAGAGAAAATTCGACAAAAGTTTCCATATCTGTTTCCTTAAATCCTTATTTCATTGTTCTTATCTTTTTCCTGTTTCCGCGAATTTCGAAGAAGAAATTCTTTTTATAGTTGGGTATAATTTAACACCCTAACACGATCATACGTTATTTAATGATATTAGTTAGTACATTGGGTTTTCTTTTAATTATTATTGTTTGGGTTATGACTGGTGTTGGATAGTATGTGTGTATCATATTTATACCCGACCCGCTTACAAATTAAACTAGATCTTTATGACTAATTTCTATTTAGCAAATCAATGGTATTGGTTACTATAATATTTTATTAGTATTTAATATTTGTTTGCTAATCCAATAATATTTTTATTAATTCATATAATATATTTTAGATGTTAGATATGTAGCAAATACATATATATAGAGAGAGAGAGAGAGAGAATAATGGAGGAAAAGGGCCATAGGGATTTCCTTTTATGGCGTCGAAAAAATACAACCTCCACCATTTTTTCCAACGATCGGCATCAATCATCATCATCGTTATCATCTAAGATGTGTATACACCAAATTTCATGTGATTCCACCACGTTTTCACCGTTGAATTAGCAATGTAAAAAGTTCTATTGTCGGTAAACCATTAATTTTGCACCAACTAAATCAACGGTGAAAAATGGTATAATCACATGAAATTTGGTGTATCCACATCTTAGATGATAAATATGGACGTGATGTATGCCGATCGTCAAAAAACTCATGGAGGGTGTATTTTTCCAAAGCCATAAGAAGAAATTCCCTGCTATAACACCTTTCCTCCATTGACCTCATAAGTACGTGTCTGTGTGTGTTTTTTAAACAAAAGATATTTTTGATAGTCTTAAAAAGATATGATATTATATTAGAGATTTCTTTAAAGCTTTTAAATACATATGATTGGAGGTGTTGCGAGAAAAGGAAGGAGTAAGGGGTGCTATGCTATTTTTTCCTAAATCCTATTTAACCCATCTCTCTTTCTCTCTCAAAATAATATACAACCCTCGTCTCCTCAAACTAAGCCCTAACTGAAACCCTAGCCTCCACCAAAACCCACGCCTTCACCCTCGTCGCCGAGCAACCCATCTCCATCGTCTCCATCGACTCTTTCTCCTTCTCTATAGCCAACCCGAGCAACCCACCAACCGCCGATCCAGATCCCAAGCCCGAGAGCCCAACTCCAATCCTCACCCTCATCGACAGAATTCTCGACCCTTTCAACCACCGCGTCGTTCACCATCACCTTCTACCACCATCATAGCCATCTCCTTCTCCAGGTTGTTGCAAAGCCTAACCTAAGTCGCACCCATCACCCATCGCATCAACCCCGAACTCATCAGCCTTCAACCGTCATTGTTAACGAAGCCATTAAGCGTTGCCGTCGTTGATCTCTAACCAAGCCCTCGCCTGCAATCCAAACCGAGACTGCATCCTCTAGTCAAGCCGAGATCCTAGCCACGAGATTGTGCTTCGTGTTGCATTCGTGTCTCTATCAGTTTCGTTCAAGTATTTAATACTTGCTTTTACATGCTAGTACAACAACGATTATGGTTGTCGTAATACTAACGTTCTATAATACGTATAATTGATATATGTTTTACAATGTTATTATAGTAAAACTATGCTTCAAAATTATGTCAAGTAGCAGTCAAGCATCATATTCTTCACTGTTTAGTAGTTATTCTGCATTCATTCAGCTAATACTTACATATATCTTGATTGATTGTTATATTTATACATATTCATATTAAGGTTTCTGTCAATTTTATGTTTGATGTGTCATTATCAAATCGAAAAATAATAATACCTAATAATTATAACAAAACCATTCTAATACGGTCAAATTGATAAATTGAACTTGTACGAATTGATATGGTTATTTTTTTACGTCATATATCGCACCTAGATAACGGTTACAACTATATTCATCATAACTTGTTTACACGATATTATTACGAAATAAACACTTCACCTGATTTAGTATACTATCCCTAACATGTTTGTAACCTGCCATATTGTTACTGTTTTGCTATCATATTAGTACATATTTACCTGTAGTATTTACTGATACCAACAATCATGACTTGTTATCATGATGGACGTAACCTGTTGTCTTGATAGACATAAGCTGTACCTGTTTATCCCTGTGTTGGTATTAGATAGATATTATCTTCATACCTAACTTGAAGAATGAAATCTAGGGAAATGGAGAAATCAAAAGTGTAACCGAAGTGTGACTCAAAAGGAAATTACATGTTTCCATGATTCCGGGGGTTAACGGAACAAATCATGCTTGTTTCATACATCTTACATCCGTGGTCCCAGAAGATAACAGGATATATCTTGTGCCCATGGCCCGGGGGTAACGGAATACATACTTTTGAGTTATATGGAGTACATTAATTGATTTCAAATATCTGTAAGATAGATAACTTAAAAATATGGACCCATAAGATACACGTAATATGTTGATTATCTATAACTTGCTTGTTATATCACCTGTGACTGCTTTTGATTATACTTATGATATCCCACTCTTACACCTGGCATCCTATATAGCATACTGTTCATATTATTATTATGATATCTTTGACGCACTGACGTATGGGTTTTGCATGACCTAGATCCTTTGACCTTATCATAGGAGGACCATGAATACTTTGACAGGATTGCCGAGTAGTGAAGAGCTTTCCGCTTATTTAGTTCGGTGATACTTTAGATTTATTTTCTAGTTATAGATTTGTCGTTTTATCGTTGTGTTCCCATGAGAAATGAGCCTAGGATATTGTTTGTTTTATTGGATCTTTATTTGCTTCCGCTATCTTTCTCGTTATTATTTATTGTGGTAGTTTGGACATGAGATAGATATTTATTTTTTATTCTTGATATCTTATTGGCAGCCGTAATGTGACTATGGAAGAATATTTTCTCACCATATGTTACATGGTTGGTTTTGTTACGTTCCGTATTTATGTATTTTGAGAAGCGGGGTATGACAAAGGGTTCTTCTAAATCCTCCAAAGCCTCAATAGATGGACTCGAAGAAGAATGAGGCAGAATGAACAACAGAATCCATGAGGGATTCGGTGTCAGTCGTATAGGAGAAATGGGCTTTTTCTTGACATCAAGTTCTTTGATGAAAATGACCCTCTCTCGACAATTGGGGGTGCATTTTGTTGATATGGTTCTCTTTGTCATGGTTAATGTAAGTGTAGGTTTTGAGCGAAAATGAGAAAAGTTAATTTGAAAGAAAAAATTCACTTGAATTTATAAAGATGACTGTGTGATGTGATGGGGAGCGGGAGGATTTTCGAAATTTCAAATGTCTGGTAATGATCTAGAGGAGTTTGATTGGTTTGTTTTTGGATATGTTATGAAATTTTTAGAAAAATTTTATACTGCAACTAAAATTTTTTCTGGTATTTACTACCCAACTAAATGTTTATTAGTAGAACAATTGTTTTATATTAATAAAATTATTAATAAATGTTTATTTTATACTGCAACTGCATGTTTATCAGTAGAAAAAATCCCAAAAAAACCCAAAGGACCAAGTTATTTTTAAAATAATATTTAAATTGTGGTTCGGCACCCAGCCTGACCCAAGCAGGACCTAAAGCCGACCCGGGCTCGGGTTTGGGGCACTCGGGCCGGGCCGAGGCCTGGCCTGAAGCCCGTCAATCGGGCTTGGCCCGGCCTGGCCTGTGGTGTTCCTCGCCCTTGTAAGTTAGTTAATAAAAGATTTTATTAGGTTTTTTCTTGATATTAATATTAGGTACTTGAAATTGTTAGATTTCTTTGATTACTATAACCAAGAAAAACACAATGAGTAATGTGTTGATTCACTCTTTCTTTTTCTTATAGATGGGAACAAGCGAGGTGAGATGCACGATTTCGAAAAGCATTTGAGTCTGCTTCGTGTGTCGTGAACTTTTACTTTTTCTGTTTGGACCTGTAATGTAATCCATGATATGATAAAGTGCCATTTTCTGAGTTATCAAGATATAAATCTTTTTAGAGATAACTTTACCTACCGGACTTGAAATCCGATCACAATTCATCCAACAGACACAATTGTGAAACAAGTGGATCTATGGTTTTTGTGTTTTAGATGGGTTATGATAGATTCAAGCCATGTAGGTTAAGCATTTTTCATCTTTTTAATATATGCTAGCGCTATAAAACAAACGTTCGGTCTTCTGTGTTACATTTATCATAAATGTGTCATCTTTATGATTACAGGTTATACTGTAGAGTACTGACTTTGTGTTTAGTGTATAAAAACAACTCCTCATATCTGCTCCCTTTTCTGGTTGTGTGGAGAAATTCCTGAGACAGTAAAAAATTTGTATGGTGTTTGCGTATTCAAAATTAGTTGGTCATATGTTAGATTACTTGTTTCGAGTTCGGTCAGGTGACACATAAGATTTTTCTTTTCTTTTGATGAAAAGACGCATAAGAAAAATAATAGGAGTATGTTATAAAGCTGGTCGAAACCCGACAAATAGACCAGCACGAGTTGTGATAACATACTTAATATCAATGGAAAGAAATTACTAAAAACTCCAGGCAGTTGCGGATGCCGTACCTACTTAGCTAACAAGCACTCCCTGTTTGTTTTACTTTGTGTTGTTCGCAGCAACATGTATCGATCTCCTAAAATAATGAAATAAACAGATCCATGCATTAATTAACCATCAAAAGAAAAGAGAAGATTAATGCATGCATATACCCAGCAATGATCAACATTAATTGATTAACCCAATTAAGTGAGGTAATCCAAGACAACCACAACATATCTATCAAACAGCACATATATATAATAATAATAATAATAATAATACATATATATATCCAATTAACATACAATACAACAGGCTTGCATCCATAAACAATATTGCAACATCCATCTCCTGCACCTGGTAATGGCACTGCAGCCCCTGGAGTAAGGATGGACAGGGCCAGATGCCCTGTGGCAGCTGTGGGTGTAGTAGGACCTCCCTGACCTTGGTGGGCATGGGATCCTGTTGGCAGAGAGGGCTCCATATGATATGTAGTGCCTCGTCCTGTGCCACAGCAGAGACCTCCTGCTGCTGTCGACTCTCATGTAAATCTCATCTGCAGCAGTCTCATCTTCGTATGCCGCCTCAGCTCCAAATGGGTACATGGAGCTGGCCATATTGATCAGGCTGCTGGTGCTTTCCTCAACTTGAGATTCCACTAGCATTGGGATGCTTGGGGTGATCAAGCAAGCAATGATGAGGAGGAGGAGGATGTGAAGGGCAAGATGAAAGAGAGTCGGCATTGGCATTGGCACTGGCATTGGGTGAAAGTGAGAGAGAGAGAGAGAGAGAGAGAGAGAGAGAATGTTAGAGAGAAGAGAGAGGGTGGAGACTCAATGACAGCAGAGAGGCAGTTTACATATGAAGCCTTGGAGGATTTATATTTTACAATTTCATGGCTTTGAAAGAGCTTGTTAGGACAGGGCAATAACCCTATAAAATTCCCGGTGTACATTTTTAAATAGAAACAGATTGCTTGTGCTTCATGCTGTGATACAATAACAATTGAGATTGAAAGAGAGATTAAATCCTATTTTTTAAGATGTTTTTTTCTCTCTTACCACACATCATAACTGTTCTTGAATAACCCGCTTTTACCCTAAAATATCAAATAAAAATTCTTTATTGTCCTTATCCATTAAGATGTGGAGCTCTTGATAACATGGACGTTATTCTTCCAATAGGATGGTTGGAAATGGTAGAAAATATGAGCTTTTTCTTTTTGAGTAAAACCAGAGCCTAAAGGGACCCGTCATTCCATTAAAAAAGTTTTAACGAAACAACAACGATAAGAAAACAAATAAAGAAAAAGACAAATACAAGGCTACATGATTACATCATCCGCAGAATACAAACCGAAGAGAAACCAAAACCCACAGTCCTGTCCGAGGATCACAAATAAAAGCGACATACATAAACTAAATGTCATGTCCCTGATCTGCTGAGTCATCCTAAATGCATAGGCTGCCGACGGGGACAGTAATCAGGCGTCTCTCGATCTCTGAATCTGCTGGAGGAACCAGTCTGGCCCTCTACCGTGCCCTAACCATAGCTGCACATGTCCATAGTTTAATAGTCGTCTCAGTATAACAAATCATAACAGCGATAGATCTAGAGGCAGAATTAAAAATTCTATTGATTTTTTGTAGCCATACATTCCAGCAGATCGCACTAACTATAATATCCCAAACTGAATAATTAGATCGCCCAAATTCCTAGACCTCCAAGAGCCCCATGGCTCTTGGACAGTAGGATGCAAAACCCCATCCACAGTAAATGAGGAAAACCTATCCCAAATATGTGAGGTAAAACCACAATTAAAGAACAGATAGATGGTCAATAGTTTCCAAATCATATCCACAAATACCACATTCCAAAGGACCGGTCCATTTTCTCCTGGCTAAGTTTTCTTTAGTTAGAATAGAGTTTCTCAACATTAGCCAGAGAAAAATTTTAACTTTATGCGGCACATAGATTTCCATGGGCTCAGCCACGATCGATCACGGACTCCTCCATATAACGGAGAATCCCAAAACAGCTTGGCAGGCTTTGTTTGGTTGCAAAGCATTTAAAAAATGAGTTTGATGTCAAACGGAAAAGGATGCATTGCTTTTTGTTACCCTTGTTTGTTAGTTATCAAACAAAATTCTAATAAGGAAATTGATGTTGCACAACATTTTCTTTCAGTTCTTTTGTTTCTTGTTATTTAGCAGTTGTTTAAAAAAGTGTTATGTAAATGCTTAAAAAGAAACACTATTTTCATTTTCAATGTTCAATTGTTTTTCGATTTTTGTTATTATATTTAATTACTATGAAACGGTCTATTATGATATAGCGTACAATTGTTTGTTTGGCTATACGGACTATTAATGGAAGAAAGCTTGCATGATGAATACAATGTTGGTATTGATTTAAGGATAAATAACTGAAATTAAATTTTAGCAGTTGCAAGAGAATTTTTTTTTTCTTTAACCAAAAAAGGCATGATGTGTTAAACTGGAAAACACAAGAAATTCAATTTTCTATTTTTGCAATTTACTTTGTTAAAGTAATTTATCGAAGAAAGACCAATTCAATAAAGTATGTCTGAAATAATTAGCCTAAAAGTAAGGGTTTATAATTCTTTTCGCAGCATCATATAAAAATATTGGAGAAGATGGAGTTTAGGGTTTTAAATTTGGTTGATTTTGCATTGAGACTTACAGTATATTTATACAATTACATGATAGAAAATAAAATCAAAGAAGAATCTTTCTATAACCACAATTTGGTAAAATCAGATTTACTAAATTTGGAACCGCAACAGCTGTGTTCACCTTAGGCAGACGTCTGACAAGTAGTCTTCAGACGTCGGCGTGTTCTCTATTATTTGTCGAAGAATCATGTCCAGATGTCTGACTCCTATTCTTCAGACGTCTGTCTCTTTTGCAGACATCTAGCTCTTCTTTTTCGGACGTCTGCCTTTGTTTTGTTGTTTTGGAAGTTCTCTGGCAAACGTCTGGAACTTCTCTTTCAGATGTCTGCCGCTGTTGTTTTTGGCCTGTGTCGCTAATACTTTCCAGCAAGATGGAGGTTCCATTGGAGATTCCAATCTTGAATCAAAGTTTGAGAAATTGTGTGCGTCCAAGTACTTTGGTGAAAACATCCGCAAGTTGATCATGAGTACTAATGTGGTATACATGAATGGTTCCATCTTCAACGCACTCCCGAACGAAGTGATAGTCAAGTGCAATGCATTTCATCCGAGAGTGGAAAACTGGATTCGCACTAAGATAAGTATCCCCAACATTATCACGATATAGAGATGGTGGTTTCGCATAATTATCTTGAGTTCATATAGAAGATTTTTCACCCAAAATATCTCAGCCGTGTCATTCGCAAGGACTTAATATTCAGCTTCGGAAGAGGAGCGAGAAATAGTCATTTATCAGGCCAATTTCCATAATATGGGATTCGAGCCTAGGTAGAGAATGTAGGCAGTGGTGGAACGACCGTCATCGCGAATTCAACCCCAGTCAGAGTTATTAAAGGCCTGAAGAGTTAGAGGAGATTGTCGACAAAGGTAAAGGCTATGATGTATCGTACCTTTGAGGTAACGAAGAACACGTTTGAGTGCCGTCAAGTGAATTCCTGTGGGAGAGTGCATGAATTGGGAGAGACGGTTGACGGCAAATGAAACATCGGGCCGAATAAGAGAGAGGTATTGAATAGCGCTAACTAGCTGACGATATGGCTTGGGATCGACAGAAGAAGGCCCGTCATGGCGAAGTAGAGGAGTGGTATTGCACATTGGAGTGGTAACTTTTTTAGCTCCTTCCATGGAGAACTTTTTCAGGATATTAGCGAAATGTTGAGATAGAAAGGGTCCTTGTGTCGTGAGAATAGCTTCTACACCAAGGAAGTGATGAAGGAACTATACGTTGTTACCCATGAGAATGACGTCGTCAATATACACCAAGAAATATGCAACGGTGGCGTCATTGGAGTAGACAAAAAAAGACGTATCCGCCACAGAATTTGCGAAGCCACTTTGTAAAAGATAGCTTTGAGTTCTTAATACCATGCCCTGGGCGCTTACTTGAGACCGTAGATAGATTTATGTAGTTTGCAGACATGGTTGGATAGGGAAGGATGGAGAAAGCCGGGTGGTTGAGCTATAAACACATCTTCCTGAAGAGTTTTAAAGAAAGTATTGTTAATTTCAAGTTGACAAAGAGGCCATCCATAAGAGAGTGCAAGTCATAAGATAATACGCAGTGCTTTCGGCTTGATAACGGGACTGAATGTGGTAGAATAGTCCAGACCAGGCCGTTAGTGGAAGCCTTTGGCCATAAGGCACGTTTTATATTGAGCAATGGTGCCATCGGAGTTTCGCTTGATTCGAAAGACCCATTTGCAGCATACAAGATTCTGATTAGATTTGGGAACAAGATCCCATGTTCCGTTCTTCATGAGAGCATCAAATTCTTCGGACATTGCAGCACGCAAGTTAGGATCATTCACAACTTGAGATACATAGGTTGGTTCAAGAGTTTGGGGTATTGGGTGATGTCACGCCCCGCTTCCTAAGATATGCAGACTACGGCACGTGACAGAGCCAACCATACTACCTGTGGGTAGGAATCATCTCTCGACAGTCACATTACGGCTGTCTATCGGATATCAAAAACAGAAAAAAAAATATAGTCTAGCTAGTACATGTCCATCTGCCACAATAAATCAAATCAAGAAAATGCATATAGCGGAACGAATCAAATCCAATAAACAATATCTAAATCATGTCTCAGTATGGGATCACATCAAAAGAAATAAAACTATGGAAGTAAACAAACTAAACAACTCTAATAATACATGTTCAATTCCTCATCGCTCGGCTTGATTGCTAAAATACTCTCGATCTGCCTGCGATAAAGGTAGAGAAACTGGGTCATGCAAAACCCAGACGTCAGTGCGTCATAATATCAAAATAACAGTGATAACCAGGATATAATGATATAACTAAACATGAATATAAATGAATAACACAGATATGAAACAGTGAGGCATGTGTATGTATGGGTGTGTGATGTGTATTCCAAATCTGTGCTTCTAGGTTATCTATTCTACAAGTTTTTGAAATCAATTTAATGGGATCGTCGGTGTAACTCAATAGTATCACGTGTGTGCCCAAGACTACGGTCATGATTCTCGGGCTGAATCCGAGACATGCCGCTAAGCAGTAAATAGGTAACATGCACAGATGAATGATGTCAGCAGCATCATCCCTGGGCTGGCCGAGCCCGTAAAGACCGATCAGTATAAGTATCGAACTGTTGAGTTACAACTCAGGTTTCATTAATGATTTCCCCTTACTCTCTAGGTTTTTTGTTCAAGTCAGGTATTGATGATGTAAATCTAATGCCAACACAGGATCAAGCAGGTACAGGTTTGTCTATGTAAACAACAAGTTACATCCGTCAGGACAACACGTCAAGATTGTCGGCATTAGTAATAAAATCCAAGTAACAACTCAAGTAGTGTGTCGTGAATATGTCATGTGATGTATATTAACCAAATAGATACCCCATGTGAAACTGCAATCAATATTGGAATATGGTAAACAGAACTGATACCAGGATGCATATGTATATATCTGTAATAACCATTATACGTCCATGACTATGTATGATGCAAACTAGATGACATGTTGTACTGATGTAGTAGTATAATGATATCATGATGTTCCGGCATACAACTAGATATGCTATTATCAATATGGATATGAACGGATATCGTAAAACTGTAAATCTGTAATATTTGCTGAATAATAAAACACATGCACTATTTTTATTTATATAGATATTGATATAATAACATAGCATGTTGCAAGTTAAAACTTGCCTGATCGGACCTCACGTCAAGATACGGATGCTACGTTCGATATCGGGATAACGTCGCGATGCAACTCATGCATGCAGGACTGAACCTGGCTGATCAGTGACGTGACGCAATGACTAGACTGGACGACGACGGTGATTGGGTCGTCCGGATCGTCGGCGACACGTGCAACTCAGGCGAGATGGCTGGAATACCAAGAAAGAAAGAAAGGAAGGAAGGAAGGAAGAAGAAGAAGAATGGGGTTGCTGATGTTGAGTTCTGGAGACAGAGAACAGATGAGAAGATGACGGCGACGATGGGCTGCCGTCGGCGGCGAGGGGGAAGTGGTTTCTGGGGTTGCTGTCGGGATTGGGAAGTCAGGGTTGATGGTGGTGGTGGAGGTCTGGGTGTCAGGGAAAGGAGAGAGAGGTAAGGAGAAGAAGGAGGTGCTGGTGGGGTGAGGGTGATGGCGACGATGAGGTCTCCGGTGAGAGGTTGGGGTTTCTTAAGTTGGTGTATGTTGCAAGGTTGGCGTCGTGGGTCATCAGGGTTGTCGAGGGTTGTCGAGGTTGTGATGAAAGCGAGGTGGTGAGGTCGAGGTGATCGGCGGCGAGGGAGCAGTGACGACGAGAGGGAGAACGAGGTGAGGAGCGGGGGTTGGGGCTCTGGGTTTGAGGCGTTTTATTAATTAGGGTTTATAATAATTATATATATATAAAAAGAAGAGAGAGAAAGAGAGACAGACAGAGGCTGAGAGACGAGAGAGAGATACTAGAGGTAGAGAGAGTGAAATAATTTAGATATATTAGTTAATATATTATATATATAATATATATATATATATATATTATATAACTCTTAGTTTAAGAAATATATTATAATATATATATTAGGTTTAAACAGCTAATATCAAAATACTCTTAATATTACCTGGGTTTCTTCTAAAAATCTAGTTTTAAAATATGGAGAATATACGTAAAAGTTAAAAGCATAATACGATACCCGGTCAGTAAAAATGCATACCCCCAAGTACGGATCTACGTATATTACGTAGCGCTCCAAACGGGTTTGTTTTAACAATTTGGACATGAACACAATGTATGGATGCAACCATATGATATGGAGTATAATAACATGACATGCTAGATATTAAAATATATTATTCGGTTATTATTTGTATTATTTAAAAGATATGTGAATACGAAATATATCATTTAAGTGTGTATAAAATCTATATATGCATAGATCCTCTGTACTAGAAAATATTGACGTAATCTTGAACTATGATGCGGTTCAAACATGCGGGTTGGGTCGGATACTAACCACAGTTACCAAATGCACTATCCGCACCCAAATCAATAATAAACAAGAAGTTATCGTAAGATTTGAAATAGCCCAAATAAAATATTGTATAAATGCACTAGGGTGTTATATTATACCCAAGTACAAAAGAATTTTGTCCTCGAAATTCCCGGAACAAGAAAAGAAAAAAAAACACGAATCTAAGAAAAGAGGTGTGGAAACTTCTGTCAAATCTCGTTTTTACGTTCCCAAATAGATTCTCCATGCGAGCTATTCCCCCTTGAAACATGTACTGGAGGGATAACCTTGTTCTTGAGAACTTTTTCTCGTCGATCCACTATCGCCATTGGTCGTTCTTCATATGTTAAGTCCTCCCTTACTGTCAGCTCCGAGTGATCTAGAACGTGTGTCTCATCTCGATCATACTTGCGGAGTTGAGATACATGAAACGCGTCATGAACACCAGTCAAGGATGGTGGTAAAGTCAATCGATACGCTACCTCTCCAACACGCTCGATAATACCGAAAGGCCCCATGAATCGAGGACTAAGCTTGCCTCAACTACCAAATCGAATCACTCTTCTGGTCGGTGATATCTTCAGGAATACAAGATCACTAACTGCGAACCCCAGAGGTCTTCGTCCTGTATCAACTCAACTTTTTTGTCGATCTTGTGCCGCCTTCATATGATTTCGGATCACGTTGACTTTCTCTACTATTTGCACAATAAGATCCGGTCCCAATAATTTTCTTTCTCCAACATTGTCCCAACAGACGGGCGAGAGACGCTTGCAACCGTACAATGCTTCGAATGGAGCTATCTATATAGTCGCTTGAAAACTGTTGTTATAAGAAAACTCCACCAAATGCAAATGATCTTCCTATGAACCCTTGAAATCTAGCATGCATGCTCTCAACATATTTTCAAGAGTTTGGATCGTTCTTTAGAACTGGCCATCTGTCTGCGGATGATAGGCTGTGCTAAATTTCAAGGGAGTCCCTAAACTTTCCTGTAAACTCCTCCAAAAGTAGGATAAAAATCGGGTATCACGATCGGAAACGATGCTCACAGATACTCTATGCAATCTCACAATCTTCTGCATGTACTGCTCTACCAAAGCCTCTGTCGACTAACCAACTTAAAACAGTATAAAATGAGCTGCCTTGGTCAATTGATCGATAATGACCCAAACTGTGTTATTGCCCTTTGGTCTCCATGGTAATGCTGTCAGGAAATCAATAGTTATATGTTCCCACTTCCATTGAGGAATCGAAAGTGGTTGCAATAAACCAGCTACCCTTTGATATTCAGTCTTGACTTGCTGACACACCAAGCACTTCGATACGTAGCGAGCAATCTCTCTTTTCATGCTTTCCCACTAGAAATGTTATCTTAGATCTCTGTACATCTTTGTGCCTCCCGGATGTACTGAATATACGGAGCTATGAGCCTCCTTCATGACTTCTTCACGAACGTCTCCTTTAGGCACACATAGACGACTACCATATCGTAACAAACCGTCTTCATGAATTAACAAGTCCTTTCGAAGTCCCACTTCCACTTATTCTCAAAACTTCTGCAATCTAAGATCGTGCGACTGCGCTGCTTTAACGTTATCGATCAAGGATAACTGTTCTTATAATTGCATCAACTGTCCCGAGGAATGTGGCAGTACAATCTCCAACTCGAATCTCTGAAGATCAGCTATGATCTCTTTCTGTGCAGTCAACATCCGTATTGCTGGCAACCGATTTAGAGCATCCGACACTACATTAACTTTCCTCGGATGGTATTTTATATCAAGATCATAGTCAACCATCAGCTCCAACCATCTACGCTGCCTCATGTTGAGCTCTTTCTGTGTGAACACATAGTTTAGGCTCTTGTGATCGGTAAATACTTCTACCCTTTCGCCCAATAAGTAGTGTCTCCAAATCTTCAAAGCAAAAATCACTGCTACTAGCTCCAAATCATGGGTTGGGTAGTTCTTCTCATGGGTCTTCAATTGTCTCGACGCATAAACTATAACCTTCCCATGCTGCATTAGAACACATCCCAAGCCTTTCCCAGATGCGTCGCTGTGAATAACCAACCCTCCGGGACCATCTGGCACTGTCAAGATAGGAGTGGTGGTCAATCTTTACTTCAACGCTTCAAAAGATGATGCACATTTCTCCGTCCATACGAACGGCACTTCCTTTCGTGTTAGCTTGATCAATGGTTTTTCTATTCGAGCGAAGTTCTCCACAAACCTTCTATAATATCCGGCAAGCCCAAGAAAACTTCTGATCTTCCCTACGTTCTTTGAAATTGGCCAATCATGAACAGCTGCAACCTTTTCAGGGTCAACGACAATTCCATCTCCGGATACAACATGACCTAAGAACTTCACTTTTTCGAGCCAAAACTCGCACTTGCTCATCTTAGCATATAACTTTTCTTGTTTCAACGTCTGCAGTGCAATTCTCAAGTGTTCTGCATGCTCTTGTTTGCTCCTCGAATAGACCAGAATGTCATCGATAAACACCACTATGAACTGGTCCAGATACGGTGAAAAGATTCGGTTCATCAAGTCCATAAATATTGTCGGTGCGTTAGTAATTCCAAATGGCATCACTAAGTACTCGTAATGCCCATATCGAGTTCGGAACGCTGTCTTGCAAATATCTTCTGATTTCAACCGAACTTGATGATATCCGGATCGCAAATTCAGCTTCGCGAATACCCTCGCACCATTGAGTTGATCGAATAATTCACCGATGCGAGAGATTGGGTACTTGTTCTTAATAGTCACCCGGTTTAATTCTCGATAATCAATGCACATCCTTCGTGTGCCATCCTTCTTCTTGACTAGAAGAACTGGAGCTCCCAGGGTGTATTGCTGCTGCGAATCCAATCCTTCTCTAACAATTCGGCAACCTATTTCTTTACCTCTTCTAGTTCCACCGGTGCCATCAAATAATAAGCTTTTGACATCGGCACTGCTCCAGGGATAAGATCAATTGCGAACTCTACATCTCGTTTTGGCGGTAAACCCGAGATGTCCTCGAACACATCCATAAACTCTTGAACTACTGCTGACGCTTCTTCCTTGTCTACTTCCATCGACGGAAGAACGGCACTTATCGGCCTAGCCCTAAATTCGACTGACCCGACAGATCTGCTACCTCCCGAAAATATAAACTCCGGATGTCCGAGAATCTGGAAAATCACTTTTTTTGCCCTACAATCGATGTGAGCGTGGAAAGTGCTAAGAAATTCCATTCCCAAGACAACATCATAGCTGCCGGTATCAATCACCAAGAAATCCGTGAATAACTCCCGTCCGTAAATAACAATCGAACAATCCTTGCACTCGCTACTAGATATAATTTTCCCATCCCTAGTGTGTATATCCTAGCAACTAGATAGGGCCGCGTGTGGAATAGAGTGTGCATTAATAAACTTGGACAACATGAAGTAATGGGATGCACCAGAATCGAATAATGCCAATGCGGGAAAATTATGAACGAGTAGGATACCTGAAACAACTTCGTCTGAAGTTTTGGCCTCCTCAGCCGTCAAAGTGAAGGCCTGTGCTTGATTAGGATTCTGAGTAATCTGCTTCTACCCATGAACCTGCTTCTGCGGTGGTTTCTGAATATCGTCCCTCAATCATAGCTTTGAAGGGCAAGCATTGATGGTATGGTCAGTCGATCCACAAACTAGACAAAGTCCAAGCCTTCTTTGACAGTCCTTCTGTAGGTGTCCGGGTAGACGGCAAAAGTCATAAATTACACTTCTTTTCTAATCGGATACAACGGGCTTCTTCATAGGTACAATGCCTCGCTTGTTCACTGGAATGCTTCTGTGTACAGGAGCTCTGTTTGGCATAAATGCCGGCTTCCGCACTACGACGGCTTGCTGTTGAGTACCTTTTGCTTTCATCAATAAACTCTGCTGCTCCCTGGCAGCCTTGAGAACTTAGGAGAAGGTGGTCAATCCCAGAGATATGATGTATCTCTGATCTCCACATCCAAGCTACGCATAAACCTTCGTGCCCTATCTGCCTCGTTGACAACCAAAGGCCCCGCAAAATGACTGAGCCGGGTCCACTCAGTTGCATGTACATCAACGGATCCACCATTCTGCTTCAAGCTAATGAACTTCTCTTCCATTTCCTCCTGAGCAGATTGCGGAAAGAACTTCTCTAAGAAACTCCGCGAATACATTGCCCAACTGATCGGTTTGGTCAGACGGGTCTCTTCTATGAGCCACCACTCGCGAGCGTAATCTACCAACTGGATGCGTACTATATCCACCCTTTTCTCATCTAGAATCTGCACGGCGACAAGCGGATTCTCTGTATCAACTAGCCACTGCTCCGCTAGCAATGGCTCCTCCAATCCTTTAAATATGGAAGGACCGAGCATTCTAAAGTCCGCCACGGTGCCCTCACGCTGTGCTGGCCTGGGTGCTACTGCAACTATGGACTGCTGGACTGTCCGCAGACCCTCTTAAAAAGCCTCGGCCTGCCGCTGATTCAACTCAGTTTGCCGTTTCTGGTTTTCAAGAATGCCACGTACAACACCAAGCAATGCGGCGTTATTAACACGCCTCTGGTATGATCGCAAGTTTCTATCCACCATGATTCTGAAGTTAAGACACTGAAGAGGATTAGCAATGGTAAACAGGATTCAATAAACAAGATGGCCGTATATTCAAGACTGGCAAGATAGTAATATGGCAGGGCATATTCCTAATTCCGGGTTTTCTGGTTAGTGTGTTGGGTTTAATACCCAACTACAAAAGAACCAAAGCCGACTAACCCTAAATCCTAGGGCTCTGATACCAAACAAACCCTGTCACGTCCCGTTTCCCAAGATATGCAGACTACAGCACGTGACAGAGCCAACCATACTACCTGTGGTTAGGAATCATCCGTCCACAGTCACATTACGGCTGTCTATCGGATATCAAGAACATAAAAAATATATAATCTAGCTAGTACATGTCCATCTGCCACGGTAAATCAAATCAAGAAAATGCATATAGAGAAAACGAATCAAATCCAATAAACAATATCTGAATCATGTTCTATTATGGGCTCACATCAAAAGAAATAAAACTACGGAAGTAAACAAACTAAACATCTCTAATAATACATGTTCAATTCCTCATTGCTCGGCTTGATTGCTAAAATATTTTCGATCTACCTGCGATAAAGATAGTGGAACTGGGTAATACAAAACCCAGACGTCAGTGTGTCATAATATCAAAATAACAGTGAAAACCAGAATATAACGATATAAGTAAATATGAATATAAATGAATAACACAGATATGAAACAGTGAGGTATGTGTATGTATGGGTGTGTGATGTGTATTCTAGATCTGTGCTTCTAGGTTATCTATTCTATAAGTCTTTGAAATAAATTTAATGGAATCGTCGATGTAATTCAATAGTATCCCGTGCGTGTCCGAGACCACGGTCAAGATTCTCGGAATAAATCCGAGACGTGCCGCTAAACAGTAAACATGTAATATGTACAGATGAATGATGTCAACAGCATCATCCCGGGGCTGGCCGAGCCCTTAAAGACTGATCAGTTTAAGTATCGAACTGTTGAGTTGCAAGTCAGGTTTCATTATTGATTTCCCTTTACTCCCCAGGTTTTGTGTTCAAGTTAAGTATTGATGATGTCAATCTAATACCAACACAGGATCAAGCAAGTACAGGTTTGTCTATGTAGACAACAACTTACGTCCGTTAGGACAACACGTCAAAATTGTCGGCATTAGTAATAAGATCCAAGTAACAAATCAAGTAGTATGTCGTGAATATATCATGTGATGTATATTAACCAAATAGATACCCCATGTGAAACCGCAATCAATATCGGAACATGGTAAACATAACTGATACCGGGATGCATATATATATCTGTAATAACCATTATACATCCATGACTATGTATGATGCAAACTAGATAACATGTTGTACTGATGTAGTAGTATAATGATAACATGATATTCCGGCATGCAACTAGATATGCTATTATCAATACGGATATGAATGGATATCGTAAACCTGTAAATCTGTAATATTTGCTGAATAATAAAATGCATGCACTATTTTTATTCATATAGATATTGATATAATAACATAGTATGTTGCAAGTTAAAACTTGCCTGATCAGATCTCACGTCGAGATACGGATGCTACGTTCGATGTCGGGATAACGTCGCGATGCAACTCACGCGTGCAGGACTGGACCTGGTCGATCAGTGATGTGACGTGATGACTAGGCTGGATGACGACGGTGATTGGGTCGTTCGGATCGTCGGTGATGCACGCAACTCAGGCGAGACGACCGGAATACCAAGAAAGAAAGGAAGTAAGAAGAATGGGACTGCTGGTGTTGAGTTCCGGGGACAGAGGACAGAGGAGATGATGACGGCGACGATGGGCTGCCGTCGATGGCGAGGGGCAAGTGGTTTCTGGGGTTGCTGTCAGGGTCAGGAAGTCGGGGTTGATGGTGGTGGTGGAGGTCTGGGTGTCGGGGAGAGGAGAGAGGTGAGAAAAAGAAGGAGGTGCTGGTGGGGTGAGGTTGATGGCAACGGTGAGGTCTCCAGCGAGAGGTTGGAGTTTCTTAAGTTGGTGTATGTTGCAGGGTTAGCGTCGTGGGTCGTCGGGGGTTGTCTAAGGTTGTTGAGGTTATGATGAGGGCGAGGTGGTGAGGTCGAGGTGATCGGCGGCGAGGGAGCGGTGACGATGAGGGGGAGAACGAGGTGAGGAGCAGGGGTTGGGGCTCTGGGTTTCTTTCGTGGCGAAGGAAAGAAGAAAATAGGAAGTAGAGAAAAGAAGGATGAGAGAGAGAGAGCGAAAGGATGAGGCGTTATATTAATTAGAGTTTATAATAATTATATATATATATATATATATATATAAAGAAGAGAGAGAGGCTGAGAGACGAGAGAGAGATACGAGAGATAGAGAGAAAGTGAAATAATTTAGATATATTAGTTAATATTATATATATATATATATATAATATAACTCTTAGTTTAAGAAATATATTATAATATATATATATATATATATATATATATATATATATTAGGTTTAAACAGCTAATTTCAAAATTCTCCGAATATTACCCGGGTTTCTTCTAAAAATCTAGTTTTAAAATATGGAGAATATACGTAAAAGTTAAAACCATAATGTGATATCCGGTCAATAAAAATGCATACCCCTAAATACGGATCTACATAAATATACGTAGCGATCCAAACGAGTTTGTTTTAACAATTTGGAAATGAACATGATATATAAATGCAACCATACGATATAGGGTATGATAATATGCCATGTTAGATATTAAAATATATTATTTGGTTATTATTTGTATTATTTAAAAGATATGCGGATACGAAATATATCATATAAGTGTGTATAGAATCTAGATATGCATGGATCCTCTGTACTTGCAAATATTGGCGTAATCTTGAACTATGATGGGGTTCAAACATGCGGGTCGGATTGGATACTAACTACAGTTACCAAATGCACTATCCACACCCAAAACAATAATAAATAAGAAGTTATCGTAAGATTTGAAATAACCCAAATAAAATATCATTTAAATGCACTAGGGTGTTACAGGTGAACATTGGTATGTTTTGTATATTGGGAGTTGAAGTATTTAGGTTTCGGTTTTCATTCATAGTTGGTTCGAAGATTTGGGGTGGTGGAGTATATGATAATTATGGGGAGGATAAATATGATTGAGCGGTTATGGAGGAGATTGGGAAATGGACGGGAAGGTTGAAGATGTTATCGAGATAGAGGGTGAGGATTGTGAAGAGTCGGTGGAGGGGGAGAGGTCGAAGGTATGAAATGTTAATGATTGAGGTTCACTGGGGGTTGGATTAGGTATGGTGGGTAGGATGCGAAGTTTGGTAGGTTGGATATACGTGATTGGGGGCGATACTGCGCCAGGGGAGTCCAAATCTTGCGGAGGAGCTTTTAGATGTCTACTAGATATCTGCATTGAAAAATTGGTTTGGAAAAATTTGACATGACGAGAAATATAAATTTTGTGAGTGACGAGATCTAGATATTTATATGCAAATTGAGATATTGAATAACCTAGAAAAATGCAGGGAGTAGATACCACACCCCGCTTTCAAGTAGACGGAAACGTGACGTGGCAAACCTGCGGCATATTTATCCAGAGAAGTTCATTCCCTAAATAAATATACTAAGCGTATTGAAATAATAATACACCATGCAAGAATAAATGAAGACTGTAAAAATTTTCAATAAATATCTTTATTTACATTCAACTTCAAATATTTACAAGTACAAGAGTTCAGCTGGAAAATAAATACAATAAGGGAAATGCCTAAACAAGTGGCATACATAATCTGAATAAAAATGAAGGTAGGCTAATCCTGTGGAGCAAGCCTATTGTAGTCCTCCTCGGTAGTCTCCACTTCCTCCGTCTCGACCGTATCTGACGAACATTCCAAGAGAAGAAAAGTGGGTGAAATACCCGTCAGCGAACTTGCGCTCGGTAAGTCCCAAAGATAAGTAAAAGTAAAGAAAATGACAATTGTAGAATATATATATATATATAATGAGTAAGAGTATATGATCATAGGTAAATATGGACTATAGGCCTCTATATGGTCACTATATTAACATTAAGTTCCAAGTGTGAATGTCAACGCAACTGTAGAAATATTCACGAGCTCAAGAATGGGGCCCCAAGAGTAAGAAAACACGGGCCCATTTCATGTGTTAGTATCGGGGCTCTAGGCTGTGAATGAGTTAACCCGACTGATATTCGAGTAAAAAAAAAAAGATGTTAATACGGGACTCCTGAAGCTCCGTTGGATTCACACAAGAGACCATCCCAAATATCCCGAGTATAATATATATTATAACTGTATAATATACTTAATTAAATTGATGGATTGGTTATAACATATCTTGATCGAAACCATAGATTGCAAAAAGTGTAGAATAAAGTTGAGTAAGTCGAGTAATATGCGAGTCAAGTCAATTGCAATCTTGGTTCGAGTCAAATTAGTTCGAGTAGATTGGGTTCGAGTTCATGTTCTAGTTTAGATTCGAGTTGGGTTGGAGTTGAGTTTGAGTTCAAGTTCAAGTTCAAGTTTAGATTCGAGTTCAGGTATTTTTATATGAATTAATTTAAACAGTTAAAAATCTTATGTTCGAAAGAAATCGACAACTGTTGCACAGGAACGACATGATTTGTGTATTTTTCCAAAACAAATGTCATTTGATAACTCCATTAAGTTGTCTAATCTGAATAGGCAAGCACTTACTTTCTCCGGCTCCCCGAGACTCAAGAGAAATGATACCGTTTAAATCTATATTAATCAAGAGTTCTTAATATTGTTTGTTTACTTTGTTTTATTTCTCAAGAGGGTTTTATGAAAAATATATTGATATTGTTTAAAAATAATCTCGAGGGTATGTTTAGGGTTTTCATGAACATGTATTTTAATTGTTGTGGTATTTTAATGATGGACCTAGCTTTTTGAAAGTTTATGGTATTTTTATGAAAACTAGCTCTTTTGGAAACTTGATGGTATTTCATTAAAATTTTAATCTTTCATTTTAAAAATATAGTTTCATAATATGTTTTTTTTATTAAAAATGGAAATTCTTAGCTTTATATAATTTTCCCAAAATTTAGTTTGTTTAGAAAAATCGTATTTCTTAAAAAACTGTATTTTTATTTCCTTTCGAGACTGAATACTCCGTGAGGAGTTCTGCATCTCACTCTACTGTTCCATAGATGTGCGATAATCCGCACCATCCATTAGCAGGTCCCCTAACGAGGGTGTAGGGTGTTTTTCGTCACCCCATTGAGATAGGAATACGCGCGCGCTTGTCAGGCGCATTATAAATTCCCCCTGCCTAAGGTAGGCTGGGGTTTATTGATTGTGGAGATCCGAATCTCCGGCAGTCGTGGACTAAGCTACCGTTAATTACCCCTCGCCTTTGGAGCGAGAGAACCTCCGATTGATGGGTCAAACAGGTCATGCAAACTCAATGTGCGGTGTTGTGTTTTGAAGGGATTTTGGATATATCGAGGGGCCCCGCGGAGTTTTTACGGGGGTCCCGCTATCCGGATAGCGGGCTGGAGGTCAAGGGAGCTAGCAGCCCCCTTGCGAGGTGCGGAGCAGCGCCCCGTTAGAAATTTTTTCTAACAGGAACAGTGTTGTGGAGTGTGTGTGTGTGTAAAGGGATAGGGCATCCAAAGGATGCGTGGGAGAAGGCGCCAGCGCCCCACGTGCCTGGCACGCGGGCGCTGTGCGCCAGAGCGCCAGCGCCCCACGTGCTTGGCACGCGGGCGCTAGGCGTCAGCAGCAGAAGGAACTTGGTCTCTGCACTGGGAGCTGTGCTCTAAAAAGGAAATATTTATTATTTTGTATATATATGTATATATATTTTTGAGGAGTTGAACTCCTAAGATATTTTGGAGCTGATGGAAGGTGCTTCTCCCTTGAGCCCTAGATCTTCCCCAAAATAGGGTTCTTGGAAGCGGATCTCCTTCTTTCTCCTCTGTTGGCCGGATCTTGAAGAACAAGAAATATGAGATTTTAAAAATCTCTCCTTTTTGAGATATAATGGAAGATCTGGGCTCCTCTTTGTGGGTTTTGTGGTCAAAAACTATTTAGTTTTGGAAAAGGAAAAGTAAAACTCTTGATTTAATTCAAAAGAAGAGAAGAAGGTTTTAGAACCTTTTGGAAGGAGAAGGCGGCACAGTAATTGGTTTTCGGGGAGAATGAAAAGTTCTTCTTTATTCATCATCATGTTGCCTTATATAGGCTACAAACTGTACATATAGCCCCTTAGGCTTTACAAAATGGCATTTTGCCCATCCCATGTCTCATGTGCTATTTCTTTTTGCACATAAGCCATGGGCTTTACAAAAATTTGGGTTTATGCCCATTTTGCTTACATTCATGCACAAAAAATTACATCAAAATTATTTATTACATGATTTTTATTTTGACATGGGGAGGCTGGCCGCGGGGCTCGACTTAGGCATGGGCCCACTTGCTTGGACTTGGGCCCGCTTACTTGGGGTTGACCTTGACTTTGACCCGGTCAACTGGGGTGCAAATTTTGACCCTAACAGAGGGTTGTAAAGACGTAATTGCCAAGGATTACAAAAAATATCGATTAAAAGAAACCTGTTTTTGTAAAAGTGTGGTAATTTAATGTAAAACCTATTTTTTAAATTAGCCATATGTTTAGAATACCGTGTTATGCAACCATAGTGTGCGTGTTAGGTAGGTCGTTACCTCCAAGAAGTTTTCCTAAAGGTATTTTTAACAATTATTGAAATGGGTGTTATACTAAAATTCATGGTATTTTAATGAAAAGGTTCGTTATTTGAGTATTGAATATGAAATTTTGGTTACGTCAAAAGGCAATAGATATGAGTTTTGTTTTAAAAAGATATTAGGGTGATTACGTGACATGTAGACCTATCAAGCATGAAAAAATATTTAAATGAGAAGGTTGTTACGCGTTAACTCCACTTTTATCGATATTTTCTTAGAAGACGAATTGAGATGAGAGAAATGGAGAGAAGAGGGACTTACTAGATTAAAGCGTTAACAAGGATGAGAGGAAGCCTTCGGGTGTCGTGGTGTCGTCGGAAAGGCTTCAGTCATCGAGTTTAGTTTGCTACTCCACTTGGGTGCTCAACTCCACTTGGTACTTAGAGAGTTTGAGAGAATTTTTGATAGAAATTTCAGAATAGGGGAGAGCTGGGAGATGGGGTGCTATTTATAGTGAAGAAATTAGGGTTTGGGAATTAAAAATTTAGATTAAATGGATTAAAATGGTGTTAAATGGTGAATTGAAGAGTCTCTGTTTGATTGTAGGAAAATCAAATAGTGTAGGGGAGTTGAAGGGAATCGAAGGGGGTGCAAAGCACGGGAGGAAGGGGCTACATCGACCGTCGGCGCCGGTCCAAGAGACAAAACGGGCGGTCGGATCTTGATGTCTTGCCTCGAGATTCGTGCCACGTGAAGTTTGGTGTTTACTCCTCTTTGCGTCTGTTTAATTTTTCTGAAACTTTTCGTTTCTCCGTGAATTGCACGTATAACTCTTGGGCTTTCGAAAAATTAAAAAGAAAAATCCTTTAAAAAATTGGGTCTGATAAGATTCGAACGCACAGGCTATATCGCAGCAGTGTAGAGGGTTTACCAGTGAGCTACAAGTTGCTTCTTGCTTTTATTGAAAAAAATAACGTATAATTCTTACACGGGCTGAAATACCATTTTCTATACAATAAACAAGAAACTGTTGTACAGGGATTTCAGAGTCGTTATAGTGGATTTAAGTTAAAGTTTGGAAGAGGTATACGACCTTAATCAGGGATAGCAAAGACATCCAAAAATCTTGAGACGTTTGTAATTTGGTGGACGTTGAAATAGTTTTTTCAAAGGAGATTGAAAATTAAGAACCGGTGTGGGAAGAAAATTTATGAGATAAACAACGGTTTGAAAAGCTTGACTCTAATACTTAAAGAGAAGAGCGTCCATATGAAAGAGTGTAAAACGGTTTTGACAACATGACAAATGTGCCATTATATTCAGGGGTGTATGGAGAATGGTGAGATAAGAGACACCATAGGATGTAAGAATGGAGGCAAGAGATGTGTATTCGCCACCATTATCAGAGTTTATAGATATAAGCGATAGTTGAAAATATGTTTTGATAAGTTTTTTGAATTGGGGAAAAATGGTGCCAACATCAGATTTACATTTCATAGAGTACAGCCAGACATATTTTGTGTAATAATCAACGAAAATTATGTAATAACGAAAACCATCATACGACAATTCAGTGGGTCCCCAAACATCAGTGTAAATTAATTGCAAAGGTTTAGAAGCACGAAGAGAATTTTCATAAAAAGGAAGTTTATGACTTTTATTGCAATCACAAAAATTATATTAAAAATTATTAATGACCGAGATATCAGACAATAACTTATTTTTCCTAACAACTGGCCAAAGGATTCGAATGAAGGGATGGCTAAGACGACAGTGTCGCTTACTTATTTCTGATCTGAAAGTAACGTGAATTTGAGGCTGGATGGAGTGTGGGAGGTAATAGACATCATTATAGCTATCCCCACGAAGAAGAGATGCCCCCGTTCAAAGACCCTTCATCAAAAAATTAGAGGGAAAAAACTCAAGTGAGACTTTATTTGATTTGCAAAATTTAGCAACAGGAATTAAGTTTTGAGTAATAGATGGTGCACAAAAGACATTAGCTAAAAGAAAGGGTTTTTGGGGTGAGTGCGGTGTTGTGTTACCGATGTGAGAAATTTTCAAATCTGAACTATCACCTATACTGATCACATCGAAACCACCATAATCAATGTAGCTATGAAGAGTCCTAATATCGAATGTAACGTGATGAGAAGTACCGGTGTCCAATATACAAAAGGAAGGAGCGAGCCGATTGGTATTTGTGTTGTTTGCAATAGGTTGAGGAAGCGTCTGCACCGGGTGTTGCGGTGAATTGGTTTGCACTACGTTCTCATGAATAAGCGAGCGAGTTGACGACAATTTTTAGTATTGTGACCAGGACGCTTGCAGAAGTTGCAGTAAGAGTTGGAGCGGGGCGAGTTGTTGTTGCATGTGCAGGAGTACTGATTATTATTGTTGTTGCGAGCGAAGTTGTTGTTGCGATTGTAGGAGATGCTTCCACGTTTTTGCGAAGGGCGATAGGAAAAGCGATTGGGTTGATTGGCATAGTTAGAGCTTGAGAGAGAGAGAGAGAGAGAGAGAGAGATGCACCTGTGTCCTCCTTCTTTAGATGGCGTTTGTAGCCTATGAGTTTGTCATAGAGCTTGTCAAAGGTGATAGAGTTGTCACGGGCTCAGATAGCAGCTGCGACTTCTTTGAATTCATGTTCAAGGCCAGTAAGGATTTGGAGAACAAAGTCATTTTCAGGAAAAAGGTGGTCGGCGAGACCAAGATCGTTGGAGATTGATCGTATCTCTTTTAGGTACTCACTTATCGAGCGCAAGCCGCATTGATTATTGATGAGAAGTTCCTTGAGCGATATAACTCGTGAACGAGATTTGTTCGCAAGGAGAGTAAAAAGTCGATCCCATGCTTTCTTGGATAAAGAAACAGAGGAGATATTGGGTTGGATTGTCTTGACACAGCTGTCGAGGATAGCGTTGATGTTGAGTTGATCTTGACGGTACCATTGATGGCAGTCTGGATTTTCAACATGCTTGGTGTTGTCGTTGACGTCGGCGATAGTCCTTATAGGAGGGGATTTGGATCCGTCGATGTGATCAAAAAGATCATGACCAATTAGGGCCGATTGGATTTAAGATCTCCACACGGTGAAATTTGTGTGGGAAAGTTTTGTTGGAAAAGAGAATTTGGCGATGATGAGAATTGAGTTTTGAGAGAAGGCCATGGATAAAAAATTGAGCTTTTAATCGTAAGGCTCTGATGCTATATAAAAATCTTGAAGAAGATGGAATTTAGAGTTTTGAACTTGGTTGATTTTGTATTGAGACTTGCGGTATATTTATACAATTACATGATGGAAAATAAAATCAAAACATAATCTTTCTATAAATACAAGTTGGTAAAATCTGATTTACTAAATTTAGAACCGCAACAGTTGTGTTCAACTTAGGCAGATGCCTGACCGGTAGCCTTCAGAGGTCTGCGTGTTCTCTGTTATTTGTCGAGGAATCATGCCCAGAAGCCTGTCTCATATTCTTCAGACGTCTGTCTCTTTTGCAGACATTTGGCTCTTTCTCTTCAAACGTCTTCCTCTGCTCTATTGTTTTGGCAGTTCTCCGGCAGACGTCTGGAGCTTCTCTTTCAGACGTCTGCCGCTGTTGTTTTTGGCATTGTCGCTAATAAATCAAGTGTCCCGGACTTTTATATATGTAAACTGCAATAAATCAATCGAGTATAGATCATACGGTAAAACTTTCATTTCCAAAGTTGGAAGTCGCCGGTTCAAACTACTTTATAAAAACAAGAAAAATTAACTGCTTACATTTTTCTTGGTGGATCAAAAAGTAAATAACAATATTTGTAAGACTGTTATGTAAATTTCACAACGTCAAAGAGACAGCCACAGAGAGAGTCACATGCAGTAATTTCAGGGTTGCAGCGATTCCAGCTGGGAATCAACAGATCCGCTGCATTGCGAAAAACACCCTCACTTTTTTCAGAGCAACTATACCGTGGGGCCCACAGATCTGGGCCTTAGAAAATTGACACGTCATCAGAAATGGTTTTTGAAGGTGGGAGAAAGGTGATCGTAAAAGAGATAGACTGATACGCGGCAGCTGTGTCTCGTGCAGGGCCAATCAATGCATGTTTCGATGTATCTGTAATATCTGCGGTGAGCTTACTCGTGAAAAATTTTGCCCAATAGATTAATGGTGGCAAAAGATACGCATATGAACCTTCAACATTCTCATTTTCTTGTGTGCATGTTGTATGTCTGTGTTTGCATCAAAATTGGGTTGAAATCAAATTAAATTAGCTGCCGACTAACACCGCTCAGCCGAGACAATAAGAAAATTTTGGTCAGAGCAGCGAACAAAATAGAGAAAAGCCCGCGGAAAGCTTGTGATGTATGAGCAAAAGGTGCATAAAAACATGGACCATAGCATGGAGTCAGTCTAAAGTTAGCTATTTGAATCACACGCCAATGCTTAACATAAAATAGTTTCAATCATAATGCTTTGGTTTTCATCTCATTGATCATCCAAAGTACGAGTGGTTGTAATTCAATAAGAATTTACAGTATAACAAATCTGTAATCGACAGAAGTTTCTCCAAAGGACCCTAATAAAATTCAAAGGTCCATTCCCTCCTCAGACAACAATTGCTCAATGGCATTAACGTACACAGACTTGGGCAGAGTACCAGTGATGCTCCTCAGCTGCTCTCCATTCTTGAACAGCAAAACCGTAGGGATTCGCCCGATTTTGTGCGAATCCGCCACTTGAGGGTAGTCATCAGTGTCAAGCTTGTAGCATTTGATTCTTCCATTGTATTCTTCGGATATTTCTTTTATTACTCGGCTAACCATCTTACAGGGCCCACACCAGGATGCCCAAAACTCTACAAGCACGGGCACGTCGCTGCACAGAACCAATTGGTTCCATGAGCATGCAGTGATTGCTTCAGCTGAAGATGAACATGCAATCGTCGTATTGTTATCAGTAAGTTTCACTTAAATGATGAAATTGCTTTGCGAGAAATAAAGCATAATGTAGAAGGGTAAATTGCCGTATTAGCTATCTTAAAGTTTTTGTTTAGTACAGTGAGCTACCTTGCAGTGCTACTTTCAGAGTATGTGGTCCTTTATAACCACCGTCTAAGGGATTTTACTGTAATAATATAAAAATTAAGGCAGCCTACTAAAAAGCTATGATAGTTTAGGGATTTCATGTAATTTACTCTATGTAGAATGCACTTTGTCCCTCCTAAATACGGACAGAAGTGAGCCTTCAAGCCTTTGATGCTGTACATGTGGCTTTACACTACAGCTTCATCCATATGCTTGTGTAAATTTGTGCGAATGTCTAATGATTTGCTCTAGGCTTTATTTGTGCTCTAGAGTTGAACAGAATTTCACGATAAGAAACTTATCATATTTCCCTTCTTAAAGAATTTCCCTGGTCTAGCAAAATTTGAAAGGTTCCAACTAGTCAATTGGAATTATGGGAAGCTTTTTATCGCCTACAGTTTCCTCAACTAAAAATTTGGCATTAATTAAAAGATGTCGCCCTCATGTTGTCAACAATTGTCGAATCTTTTGACTCTTGCTTCATGGCCAAGAGCTTTATCCCACAACATAATTCCAGCCTTTGATACATGATATAAGTTTATTCTACAACTTTTTAACGTACAATACTAGAATGCATCCTTTAACCTCTGTATTCACTCAATTTTGACATGGAGGGTGGAAACAAAGTCATACTGAAACCAGCAATCATTCTCTGATTTTCTGTCAAAATGGCAGGTGGTTCTACTTGTCTGCATTGTTGAGTATGTAATATTCACACAGGTCGCCTAAAAAAACCACAGAACTCCAATCGCTTTACTCAAACTACAAAAAGGTGACATTTTTGTCTAGTGCTCTAATACAAAATGAATTACCATATGATGTGCATAAAAAAATATTCTGCCAAGTGATCTCTGAAGTAAGCATGACAAAACTAGAAAAGTTGAGCTTATAGAAACAAGAAAGATTGGTGACCAAATAAACCATAAAGAAAACCTAAGCTTATAAATTTTAAGGGTAAAGTTCACTTAAACCCTACAAAATCACAATCTTTGAATCATGACAAAGATCAAGATTCTGCGCTAGCAAAGTCAAAAATAAACCCAACCATATCAATTGTAATTCCTGACTGTGACATATATATATAATGAGAATAATGAAGAAAAGAGGCTGTTGGAGGATTTTCGTTAGGTGGCATCAAAAATCTATATGCTCCACCATTTTTTTCGACGATCGGCATTCATCATCTTCATCTTTACCCTCTATGATGTAGATACACCAAATTTCACTTGATTCTACCATTTTTTCACCGTTGAATTAGCAATGTAAAAAGTTCTATTGTCGGTAAACCGTTAATTTTGCACCTACTAAATGGACGTTGAAAAAGTGATAAAAAATTTGGTGTATCCATATCTTAGATGATGATGGGTGTCGATCATCGACAAAATCGTGGAGGATACATTTTTTCGACGCCATAGGAGGAAATTCCCTCCTATGGCACATTTCCTCCATTGTCCTCATATACATATGTGTGTGCGCTCGTGTGCCAATCGTAGAAAAAAATCGATGGTGTATTTTTTTCGACACCGTAAGAGAAAATTCCCTTCTATGGCACATTTTCTCCATTATCCTCATATACATATGTGTGTGCGCCAATCGTCGAAAAAAATCTTGGAGGGTGTATTTTTTCGACGCCATAGGAGGAAATTCCCTCCTATGGAACCTTTCCTCCATGATATATATATATATATATATATATATATATATATATATATATATAACCCACAACATGTGAAGTGTGTGGGAATATCTTCTCTTTATCGTCTAAGATGTGGATACACCAAATTTCATGTGGTTCTATCATTTTTTCACCGTTTTATTAGCAATGTAAAAAGTTCTATTGTCGATAAACTGTTAATTTTGTACTAACTAAATCAACGGTAAAAAGTGATAGAATCATATAAAACTTGGTGTATCCACGTCTTAGATGATAAAAATAAAGATGATGGGTGGCGATCGTCGGAAAAAATGGAGGGTGTATTTTTTCGACGCCATAGGAGGAAATTCCCTCATATGGCCTCTTTTCTATATATATATATATATATATATATATAACCCACAATATTTGAAGTGTGTGGGAATATCTTCTCTTACAGTGTTCATATGGTATCAAAGTTTTGATACCAAGGAAATAATCTTTCTCACATATTTGGGCCTAAATCATATTCAATATGGCACCATCCTCTTCATCAAAATATCCATATCCCATTACTTTGAATATAGCCAACTTTGTATCATTGAAACTAGACGATGATAATTACCTACTTAAGGAAACACAAGTAATATCGTCGATCGAGAGTCAAGATCTACTTGATTTTCTTACCAATAAGACGAAAGCTCCACCTCAGGTTCTTAATGGCGCAAGCAGCAAGCACCAAGAAATCCCGAGCATGCAACTTCGGTTCGTATCGATCGGCTGGTCAAAGTCTGGATCATTGGAACCCTCTCCAAAGAAACTCTCAAGATCGCCATAGGGCTCAAAACGTCATCAGAGGTATGGACAACACTTGTTGAAAAAATTCTCTCAAAACTCAATGGCTCGAGAGTTTGAACTACTTTCAAAATTACAAAATATTGAGAAAGGCACTTCATCCATCATTGATTACTTGCGAAATTTTAAGTCTATTTGTGATCAGCTTAATGTCATCGGAAATCCCGTTTCGAATCAAAACAAAGGTTTTTTTTTGGATGTTGCAAGGGTTAGGATCAGACTATGAAATGTTTCGCATAACCATGCTTCGCCCGCTAGTTGATCCATTTTCAGATCGTACTCCAACTTCATGCTTATGAGATCCGAAATGGTCAGACAAACAATAAGCTTGCAGAATACTCAGTGACCTTGGTTGCTCAACGCGATCATGAGAATCGAGGTCGTAGAGGCAGAGGATATTCATTCTTTTCTAGACGTCGTGGTTTTCTTCAGTCTAATCAAGGCTATCACAATCAAAATTCTTCTATCAAGGTATGCCCAAAACAATTTTCAGAATCATTAAAATCACAAGGTTCCTGTAGCCGTATGCCAAATATGCAAGAAACCAAATCATAACGCACTTGAATGTTGGCACCGATTTGACAATAGTTTTCAACTTGAGCACATTACTCAGGCTTTAGCTGCCATGCAATTATCAGATTCACACAAGATGCAGATTGGTTCTCAGATACAGGGGCTACAACTTATGTTATTGCCAATGTTGATAAGCTTACTAATATCAAAGATTCTATCATGATAGGTAACGAAGATTATCTCCCTATTTCCTATACTAGTAATGGTGAAATATCCATTAATTGTTCTTCTCTTTCTTTAAAATATGTGCTTGTAATATCTTTGATTAAAAAGAATTTGCTACCCGTCTCTCAACTCATCAATGACTATCCTTGTTATTTTGAATTTATATAGGTGGATTCAACATAAAGAACTCAAAGATGAACAAGCTACTGGTGTCGGAAACTAAACGACTTTATTCTCTTGGAAATTGCTGGCCAGAAGTTTACTTTTCTAAACAATGTCAGGTTGCTAATGAGGATACTTCACATAGAAGACTTGGTCATCCACATTCCAATGTTTTAACACATTTAAGGAAAAATATTTTATTTCTATTAATAAAAGAACCAAAGGATTGTGTGCGAGTTGTCAGGTTAGTATTGTAAGTTCTCAGTCGACTATTCTGAGCCTAGATCAAATTCGCCTTTAAATAAAATTCATTATGATTTGTGGGATGCTATTCCAACTTCATCTGTTCAAGGTTTCATGTTTAATATGATTTTTGTGGATGATTTCTCAACATATTGTTGGTTTTATTTACTTAAGCGAAAATCAGATTTTTTTTCAAAACGTTTATTGCTTTTCAAACAATGATTGTAAACCAATTATATCATAAGATAAATATTTTCCAATCGGATGGTGGCGGGGAGTTTATGAAAAAGGAATTTCTTGATTATCTTATTTCTTGTGGTATATTGCACTATATGTCATGTCCAGAAACTCCTGAATAAAACGGTTCGGCTAAAAGAAAACATAGGTATATCATTAAATTATGTTTTACTATATTATATCAATCCTCGCTACCTTTCTGCTATTGGGGAGAAGCTTTCTATACTGCAAACTTTCTAATTAATCGCCTACCTTCAGTAGCTCAGAATAAGCAATGCTTATATAGCACTCTTTTTCATAAAAAACAATAATATATTATGCCAAGAGTTTTTGGTTCATGTTGCTATCCTTACCTAAACAACTACACTTCTAACAAATTGAATGCACGTCTCTCCCTTGTGTTTTTCTTGGCTACAACAAGAAACACAAAGGATATCGTGGCTTACATCGTTCCACGGGTCGGGTTTACATATCTTGATGAAACAAAATTCCCATTTATTTTAACATCTGCACTCGCGTGTCCTGCACAGCATGAATAAGATCGTTCTTGTTATGATGATTGGTTCGATCCGGTTGACGACACTACCTTGCCAACTGATTCCCTAACAACAATGACTCACAATCTTTTTAAAATCATGCTCCTCTCTTTGATGGTCTTCAATCACCTAACCATAATGAGTCATCCGAAACTCTAACTACCTCCATTGACTTGCTTGAACCAGCTTCTGCCGCGTCATCAAATCTCCAAAACACTATTCTTGATTCTTGCTCTCAAACTGCTTCAACTCCTCTTATCAGTTTGACTCATGCTATGAAAACACGGTCTCGAGTTGGCATTCACAAACTCAATCCTAAGTATGCATTGTTGATTGATCCTCCTCTAAAAGAACCGCATTCTATCATGAGTGCTCTCAAACATCCCGATTGGAAGACCGCTATGGATCAAGAAATGGCCGCCCTTACCGCCAATCAGACATGGACACTTGTTCCTAGGCATCGAGACATGAATGTGATCGGATGCAAAAGGGTCTTCAAGACCAAGCTTAAACCTGATGGCAACCTTGACTAATTAAAAGACTGTCCTGCATCCAAAGGCTATAACCAAAAAGAAGGTGTTGACTTCATTGAAACTTTTAGTCTTGTAATCAAGACAGCTAGCATACGCCTCACTCCTACTCTTGCAGTAGTCAAAGGATGGCCCATCCAACAACTGAACGTGAAAAATGCCTTTCTTCATGGCAAACATGTTCCCATTCATATGGAGTAACCACCAGGTTTTATTGATACATCTCGACGCGATCATGTTTGTCTCCTTCAACGGGCCTTATATAGGCTAAAGCAAGCGCCCTGTACATGGTTTGATCGCTTCATCGAATTTTTTGTTCGGTTTTGATTTCTATTGCAGTGTGGCTGACTCATCTATCTTTGTTTATCGTCGTAATGGGCATATGATTCTATTATTGCTCTATGTTGATGATATAATCCTTACGGGTGACTCATTACCTCTTATTAAAAATCTCATTCATCAGTTGCGCAAGACCTTCTCAATGAAGGATTTAGGTCCTTTATATTATTTTTTTGTATCCAGGTTCATCATCCTTTGACGGGCTATATCTTTATCAATCCAAATATGCACTTGAGCTCCTGGATCGAGTGACGATGACATCTTGCAACTCTACTACAACTCCTATGGCTACAAAATTATCTTCAAATGCATGAGATCTTGTTCCATGTAACGATCCATCGCATCATCGAAGCATTGTGGGGGCGCTACAATACCTAACCATCACTCGACTTGAGTTGGCGTATGTTGTTAATACAGTTTGTCAGCATATGCAAAGTCCTACCATCTTTCATTTTCAATTAGTCAAAAGGATACTTCGCTGCATACATGGTACACTTGCTTATGGTTTTCGAATCCTTGCTTGTAGCAGCCTTGATCTACTTGACTTCATTGATGCAGATTGGACAGGCTGTAAAGAAACAGGAAGGTCCACTACAAGTTTCTGGACATTTCTAGGCTCCAATTGTATCTCTTAGACTACTAAGAAACAAAATACAGTTGCTAGATCTAGTGCAGAGACCGAATATCGAGCAATGGCATCTACAGCGGCATGGCTTATTTAGAAGAATGCAAGAGAAAAGATATTCTCACACACACCAAACGTTGTGTTATATATATACACATATCAAATATTACAAATGAAATATCACAGCCAAGGATTACAATTGATATGGTTAGATTTATCTTTGGGTCTTTGACCTTGTTAGTGCAAAAAAATCACTGTCAAAAATTACAATTGATATAGTTAGGTTTATCTTTGCCTTTGCTAGTGAAGGATCTTGAAGGATCTTGATCTTTGTCATGATTCAAAGATAGTGTTTTTATACTCCCCATCAAACTAGGCGTCGGGTGAATCCATAGCCCTAGTTTGTTGCGTAGAAGCCGAAACGGGCCACAAGGTAATGGCCACATGATTTCCGTAATTCGATGTTTTCAGTAATTTATAAGTTCAGTGGTATTTAAGATAAACGATGAAAATTCACTTGGTTTTGTATAATTTATTCTAATATATAAGCCTTTCTTCTTCATTTTGCTTTATTGGCATCTAACCATCGACGTGAACTATATGCAAGGCAGTCCTACCTAAAGAAGAACAAAATCTTACATGAAAGTCTGCCCTATTTGATTGTCGGAAAATACACATGGTCATAATTTCTTGCAGAACCAAAATATTGTAACAAATTTGACATGCAAACTAATGGACTGTTACAAAAGACTCCTATGATCAGGCTTTACGCTTTGGATAAATTTGAAGATATATTATTGTAGATGAGAGAGTTGTCTTCCATACTCACAAACCTGATAAAGAAGCATAGATAGTTTAAGATGGCAATTGAAAGGCCTTGCTTCTCCACTAAATACAAGGGTCTATGTTCCAGCAAAGGCTTCAGCTAGGCCCCTTATATAACATCAAGAACTTGACATGCTGGACTATCAAAATCTCAAAGACCAAGGCCTATCGCAACTCTAGGTTTAAAGATAGGGTTAACCCCTTTGACCTTTCACACGGGGCTATGTAGGACCGGGAGGTAATAGGGCTTAATGTTACCCAGAACATGGCATGTTTCAGTAAGCGATACGAAATCAGGAATATGGAACACCACTTGTCATAGAACGTAGTACGATAAGGCAAACCCAAATAGGCCAGATAATATTTCATATTTATGTAGGTTTGGATGCATTAGATGCTAAAACGAAAATTGTGTCAAAATCTGTACTCAGGTTATAGGAAATTGTATGCGATACCTCGTTACTTAGTTCAACTATTAAATTTGTTCGGATATGTGTTCTATAAAGTGAAGTTGTCTACGGACTAATGAGGGGATGTAGCTCAAATTCTCAGAAGTTAGAGCGCTCGCTTAGCATCCGAGAGATACGGGGATCGATACCCCGTATATCAATATAATTTTAACAGCTTTCAAAGCTCAACAGGTTAGAGCATCCGTTTTAGTATACGGGAGGTCTTGGGTTCAACTCTCGATGCAAGCATACGTTTCATTCTAGGTTCCCCCCGCTCCCACCCCACAAAAAACGAAAAAAGTTTACGTACTTTATGTTCTTGGTATGAGATAATAGCAACGAAATTTCTTGAGTTGGTATAGTTCCAGAACGGCGAAAGCATCACTTCTACCACAACCTTCCATGATATATTTTTAGGCTAAGTTTGTTTGGTTCCACAAATCCTTTCCAAGGAGCACTTTTATGGCAAGCAACTTTTGAAAAGTTAAAAACTCTTGATCTAAACTAAGCAAGAGGTATCCATGAAGCTGACAATGCATTCTTTGCAAAGCTCAAGCCTCGCTCCGAAAAACATAAATATCAATTCTTCTTCTTCTTCTTTTTTGCATCATTTCTTTAATTGGGCGGTACGAGCATCATTAGCACATTGCGGGTTTTACAATCCACCCTCTAATCTATATGACATTATAGATTCTACTGAATTTAAGATCTCAAGTAAGAAGCCAATAAGCGCACTCCTTCATAATGTGGTTGCCAATATTGCTTGGCATGTCCGGAAAGAACTCAACTATAGAATTTTTTAAATCACAATGTAAGTGTAAAGAGATTGTTCTTCATGATGTTATCAAAACAAGGTAAGGACCAATATTTTCGGGCACAGTGTTCAAATGTTAATTTTTTTCATAGAATTCACAACCGGGTCATATTAATAGAAGGGAAATTTTTATTTTTATTTTTTTTGGACTTAAAAGTTATAATTATATATTTCCAAATTAATGTCTTTATTTCCTAATTGTCTTCATTATGGTCATGAATCCCAAAAAAAATTCAGCTTTACTATATTTGTAATAAATTTTGGGACAAACAAGCCCCAATTGAGAAATTGAAGAACGAAATCATTAAACCGATTCAATAACTTGGGGAAGTTTGAGGATCAAAGAGAGAAAGATTGGCAGCTTACTTGCATTTGAGAAGGAGCACGTGACCTTGGGCCTCTTGGTCTTCGTCTCGATGGAAAGAGAGTATTGGATCGAAGGCGATCGAGCCCTAAAGGCACGTGACCACGAAAGCAGATGATTTGGCAGATGGGTCCTGTTGGAGCTAGGGGAGAGAGAAGCCGACGGCTCATCCGCCATGAGAGAAGCGCACGATAAGCAGAGGGGCGCACGATAAGCAATAGCCATGAAGAAGAAGAAGCGGACGAGAACAAAATGATACTGTGATCTTAGTATATAAATTGTCGCTAAAAGTGGTGTCGCTAAAAGTGGTGTCACTAAAAATGGGTTACGCTTAGATTATACTTTTATTCATTACCGATTACATGTTCACCGTAAAAGGAAAAAATATTAAATATTAAATAAAATAGAAAAGGACATGTATGTGAATAAAACTTCCGGTTAGTATGAACCTCATGTGGAATGAAACTATCGGTTATAGATTATGGATTTGGAAATTTTGATTTATCAAAAGTTGTATAATAGACTAATTTGCATTTAAATACCCAGCCTTTGAAATTGGCAAACTGATGGAGGTCCTTTTCAGGTCTCTGTCAGATGTTGTCTTCCGTTGATCTCCCGGTAGATTTTGATGGTTATCTTCTGTTGCGAGTGGGTCTCAGTGGGTTTTGGTGGAAGAGATGGTATGAGGAGTTTAGCGCCGAGTACCTGCAAAAAAGTCCCGGGGTGGTTTGGTACCACCAAGGACCCTCCGACGATCAAGTCAGTGATGAGATCTGAGCAGAGTAACGGCTTAGTAGAGTAAAAAATGGCTCACTTGACCCCTCTGTGATGGGGGTTTATATAGCGGTGGCGGCACGCGGTGGCGGCACGTAGTGGCAAGCGCGAGAATCTCGCCAGCAGTTACGCTCCCGACGTCACGTCCGCGTAGAGAGCGGATTGCCCATTAATGGGGATCGTGGAGGCGTGGAACGTGGGTTGTTGCCGGCGGAGAATCCACGCATGGCGAGATTCGCGGAGCGGCGGTTACGCCTGCGAGCGGTGGAGTTGGTCGGAGGACCGAGGAAGACGGCCTCGGCCGGGGGGCTTAGGGACGAGCGAGAAGGCCGGGGAGTCTTGGACTTGCAGCAGCTCGGGGCGAGCCGGGGGGCCGAGGAGGCCGATTTGCAATGGAGCCCGAGGAGGGCCGGCTTGTGCTTGCAGGTCGGGTACGGGTGGCCTGGTCGGCCACCGTGGATCCTTTCTTCCGAGTCTTGGGACACGTTATCTGCCACGTGTCCTGATCTTGGAGATCGCCAATATTGAGCATCATCATTAGCCCCCCATTCTTGTCCCGACCAGCCAGTGGGTCGAGTCAGGAGTGGACTGCCAGGTCTCCCGAGGTGAGCTCCTTTCTAGGGCTTTGTCGGGACGAGTTCTCGGGCTGTCGGTTGTCTGTTCCGCTAGCGAATCAGGGCGAGATCTCCGCATTTAAAGAAGGTGCGCCGGTTCGTGCACTCTGCAACTGGAGCGACGGTCCACGTGTCAAGCGTTGATTGGCTGACGCGACGTATGCAGGCCTGCGGCGTCTGATGGGACGCGGTCCAGCGCAGGATCGTCACATGGAGCGATCAGAGCCGCTGGGCGCGAGGAGTCGTTTCGGCGGGAGATGACGGGCGCCGTTGGATGAAGCCGTTTGCTGCAATAAACAGGGGTGGGGTCCGCCCTTGGGCCGCCACTGTTTCATATTTCCCTCTCTTAAGTCCTGGTTGCTCGGCGCTCGTCTCCTTCTCTCTCTTTCGGCCCGTGAAGATTCCCTTTTTTTCAAGGTTAGATGTTTTCCTTTGTAGAGTCAGTAGACGTTGTAGAAGTAGGTTCTAGGGTCCCTTTAGTTGTGTCTGAGTCCTCCCGGGGAGCAGGGGTTGGATCCTCTCCCCGTGATCATGAGGCGGGGGCCGCTTCCAGGGAGGAGGAGGCAGATGCGGCCCCTGGCCCCTCGTGCTGGGTGAGGCATGAGGACGAGCTCGCCAATGCTCGGTCTCGCTTCCACATCCCCTCGTGCTACACGCTCCGACTGGCCAAGGAGGGAGAGAGGACGGACCAAGTACGGGGCAGGGAAATCGCCCTGTACTTGGAAGCTTTTTGGGGTGGAATGCACCTGCCCTTCTCTCCCGAGGTCATCGCTGCGCTGAATTTCTTCGGTTTGGCCCCCGGCCAGTTAGTGCCGAACTCGTAGAGGATCCTTCTCGGGTTCTTGATCCGCCTGAAGTTACAGGCGGTTCCTTTCAGCCTTTCCCTTCTCAATTCTTCTCTTGTCTTCAAAAGTCACCCTGGTAGTCGAGCGGGCGACCCGAGATGGGTCTATTTCTCTTTCAGGAAGCGGCCGGAGGGCGCTGCTGGGACCGGGGTCGTGACCTTGCCCTCTTCTATTCATGATTGGAAAAAGAAATTTTTCTTCGTTTCCCCTCCCGAGGGCGAGGACTGGCCTATGCCTACCAAGTGGTCGAGGGAGAAATGTTTGCCGGGGAACCAGTCCGATGACCCCACCGCGGTGAGGGTGGCGTCGTAGGAGCCCATCCCCAGACTTGACGTGCTGCTGTCCGAGAAGGTTCTGAGCTGGGCTGGGCTCAGCCCCGTTGAGTTCGTCGGTAAGTTAGGTTAGCTTTTTGGCTTGTGTTTTGCTCGTGTCGCTGATTTGTTGGGTATTTGTTTCGTGCAGGATCCATGGACTTCGTCTCGCTCAAAGCCTCTAAACGCCAGCCGAGGCAGGCTACGAAGGCTGGGGGCGCCAGTTCTTCTCGCGCGAAGTCCGCCCCGGCTCCTACTTCCCCGGTGGCGATACCCCACGAACGCTCGGGGTCAGATCCCATCCTGGGTCCCAGCAGAGTATCGGGCCGGAAGCGGGCCCTGATTCAGGAGGACCCGGCCTCGGAAGAGGAGATCGGCTCTCCCTCGGAGCCAATCAAGAGGAGCTCCCGGAGACCTTCCCGGGGCCGGTCCTCGCCGACCATGATGGAGGAAAGGGGCCTCCGATTCGAGGTGCCATCGGGGTTGTCCGTTGCGGATAGCCTCCTGCACGAAATAGAGACCTCGGCCGGGGGTAGAGTTCCCGGGGGGACCTTCAGGGCTCAACAGGCGTCCACCGCCCAGGAGTCCGTGCAGGTAAGTGTTTGGTTCATTGTGAGATTCGGTGCCTCCTTCCTCTTTCTGATCTTTTTCGTGTCTTCCAGGTTCTCCATCACGTGGCCCTCGCCCTGCGTATGGAAGCCGAGGTGGTAGTCCCGGCTTTGGAGGCTGCGGGCAGGCTCGCCTCACTGGAAGAGAGCTCCAGGCGGGAGCTGGAGGTGGCGATGGCGAGGGTTGCCGCCTTAGAAGGCGAGGTGGAGGTCGGGAAGCGGGAGGTAGCCCGGCACCGCGAGGCCGCCGTGATTGCCGAGGTCAAGCTCGAGGATGCCCAGGTGCTCGCCGGCAACCTGAAGAGGACGGTGAAGGCCCTCCGCAAGGAGCTGGGGGCGGCGGCCGAGACGGCCAAGTCGGCTGAACTGAGGGCGGTGGAGGGCTATAAGAAGTCGAAGGACTTCTATGACGACTTGGCCGTGGCTACGACCCGCATTTGGCAGGACGCCCTTGATGCCGTTAAGGCCCAGATGCCGAAGTTCGCCGACGGAGATCTCCGGGCCGAGTTCCCTCTCGCGGACGCCGATGAGCAGGGGGAAGAGGTTCCTGGCGAGGAAGCCGCCGAGGACCCCGCGCGTCACGTGGTGGAGGTCGAGGACCTCAAGGTCGTACCTGGCCCCGAGGTGTAGAGCCCCCGCTTTCCTCCTTTTTATTTTTGTTTTTTGAATCTTGTAAGGCTGGGGAGCCCCCAAAAAATACCCTCTGTAAAATCTTTGTCGTTTGGTAATAAAAGAAAATCCTTGTTTCATCGCTTTGCATTTTATCTTCTGTGTGTGAAGAATGCTCGTAAGATATCTCTGCTTGTACCGTTGTGTTTTCATGTCAGGTTGGCCATCTGTCTGGCGATCGTCCGTCGAGTTGACTTCAATCACTTGCCGACGAGCATGCCAAGCGCTGCCGAGGAGGTGTTCCCATGGGCCCCGAAGTCGAGGGGGGATCGTTTGGACTTGGATAGACCTGACGCCCCTCACTCGGGTCTCGGATCCTCCGCGGGCTACAGGGCATCTTTTGACTTCGAGCATCGACCACCAGCCGGGGGTGACTGAGCAGGGTAGCTGCTTAGTTGCCTCTTGCGAGGGCTTTCTGATCCCTGGCGTTGTAGTAGGGAAGCTACCAGCCTGGGATGAATGAGCGGGGCAGCCGCTCTAGTGCCTCTTGCGAGGGCTTCCTGATCCCTGGCGTCGTGGTAGGGAAGCTACCCACCAGGGATGACCGAGAAGGGTAGCTGCTCGGTCGCCCCTTGCGAGGGCCTCGATCCTTAGCGTTGGGGGGCTGTAAGAAGCCCACTAAGGATGATCGGGCAATGGGGGAGTGCGATTGCCACTTGGCGAGGGCTTTGACCTCTGACGTCGGGGGTAGACAACTACCAGCCTGGGATGAACGAGCGGGGTAGCTGCCCTGGTGCCTTTTACGAGGGCTTTCTGATCCCTGGCGTCGTGGGTAGGGAGCTACCAGCCGGAGTTGACCGAGTAGGGTAGCTGCTCGGTTGCCTCTTGCGAGGGCTTTGATCCTTCAGGATGGGGACTGAGCAGGGTTGCTTCCCAGTGCCTCTTGGCGAGGACTTTGATCCCTGTCGGTTGTGGTAGGAAGCTACCAGCCAGGGATAGCCGAGCAAGGACTCGACTGCCTCTGGGAGGACTTTGGTTCTTAACGCGGGAGGGGCTGTAGAAGCCTACCAAGGACCTTTGGCCGGTCAGGGTTACTGCCCGGTGCCTCTTGGAGAAGGCTTTTGTCCTGAAGGATAGCCGAGCGAGGGATCCTCGGGCTCGACTGCCTCTGGGAGGGCTTTTTGATCCCCGGCGTTGTGGCAGGGAAGCTGCCCGCTGGGGATAGCCGAGCGAGGGATCCTCGGGCTCAACTGCCTCTGGGAAGGCTTTCTGATCCCCGGCGTTGTGGCAGGGAAGCTGCCCGCTGGGGATATCCGAGCGAGGGATCTTCGGGCTCGACTGCCTCTGGGAAGGCTTTCTGATCCCTGGCGTTGCGGTAGGGAAGCTATCCGCCAGGGATGACCGAGCAGGGTAGCTGCTGGGTCGAATCTTGGTGAGGCGTAGCCCGGACGTCCCGCTGTAGGCATGGGGAATATGAACGGTCGTGGCAATGGTGCGTGTAGCATGTGCATTGAATGCAGATGGAGGCGAAGCGTTAGGGGCGTGTCGCTTCGATTCCACCAGAGAAGGCTTGACGACCGCCGCGTGGCAGCGACCTTCTGGGTGATAGCGGGCGACTGTTGAGCTGCGCAGCGGGCTATATAAGGCTGAAGGAGTACTGATCCTTCCATCCTTCATAAACAGGTTGAAAATGCAAGACTTCCCGTTTACCATCCCCGACATCATCCACTTCGAAGACGTGTACCTTTACGACCAGTACTGCACCGAGGACACGGTGCGGCTGGTCTATAGGAGCATTAAGGACTATTTCGGCCGGCTGCTCCCCCGACGCTCCTCCCTGCTGCAGCTGCTGGTGTTCTCCATCTGGAGGGCGTCGCCGGGGCTTTACAACCCCTTGTCCGAGCAGCTCTATGACGAGGCCGTAGGCAAGCTGCGATCTTTGAGACGCTTCGGCCTGATCTCCGCGAACCGGCTGGCCCGCTCAGAGGCGCTCGTCTGCGAATGCTATAAGCTGAGGCTTGGGATCGACGCGCACGGGAGGAAACGGAGACAGAGGTTGGACCTTGCTAGGCCCCGGCTAGCGGAGATCTTTACCGAGTACCACGAGCAGTGCTCGTTGCACCCCCTTCCCCCATTGTTGTAATTCCCTTTTCTTTTTGCGTGTATGGCTGAGGAGCCCATAATACCCTTTGAATAAACAAGGTTTTCCTTTCTTTTTCGCAATGTTCCATTGATCTTTATTAAATTAACAATAGATCCTAGGAAGAGTTTACATTGCCCTAAAGAAAAAGTACAGGCTAATAGATGATCTTATTGGCTTGGTCCGAGCTCGCCGGAGTTCCGTGCTGGCCGTCCGCCGAAACGAGCATGATCTGACCGATGGTCAGGTCAGCGAGAGGGTGATGCTGCTCCTGATCGCGGTCGGCCTGCCGCTTGTCTCTCAAGTACGTGGCGAGGTGTCCCGATCGGATGAGCTCTTCGATATAGTCCCTGAGTTGTTTGCAATCCTCCGTGGCGTGGCCCAGCGTCCGGTGGAATGTGCAGTAAGGGCCCCGGGTTCGCTTCGCAGCCTGACGCGAGATCGGAGGGAACTTGAAGAACCCCTCGTTTTGGGCCTCCTCTAGCAATACTGCGAGGGAGACGTTGAGGAGGGTATACTCCTGGAACTTCGGGTGGTAGGGCTGTTGACGCTCCGTCCTTTCTTCCCGAGCCCTCTTTTTCTGGTCGGATCGTTCCGCTCGGGGGAGGTTAGCGTTCACCTCGGATTCCAGCTGAACCTCGCGCTTGGTCTACGCCTTGACCTCGGCCATGGTCTTGGGTTGCGCCAACGCGAAGGAGCGCAACCACTCCCTGTGACACAGACCAGATCTAAGCGCCGTGATGACGATCTCGTCCCGGTGCTCGGGTACCTCGAGGAGGCCGTTGTAGAAATGGGTAATGTAGGCCTTGAACGTTTCCTTGTCCCCACTCTTAACCGTGAAGAGGTAGTCAACCGTGTGCTTCTGTCGACGGTTCCCAACGAAATGCCCGAGGAATTGAGTAGCCAGCTTGTCGAAGGTCAAGATCGAGCAGGGCTCGAGCCCCCCGAACCAGTCCCGACCTGTGCGGATAAGGGTGGCCGGGAAGGCCCTGCACTGGACGGCGTCGGAGTGGTCCTGGAAGCTCATCCCCGCGGTGAAAGCGTCCAAATGGTCCTTCGGGGCGGTTTTCCCGTCGAACAGAGAGACCTTTGGGGGCTTGTTGCGCGAGGAAACGTGGACGGCGAGCAATTCCTCGGTGAACGGCTTTGTGAGCGAATCAAAGGCGTACTTAGCCCCGTCGCTCGAGAGGTGAGCCTCCTGGCGCATGCCCTCGATTTTCTTCTTGAGGGCGTCGAGCCGACCGTGGTATCCCGAGGAATCGGCGCCTTGGGATCCCTGGCCTCCGCTGCGGGTGGCCTGCGTCTGGGAACGGCCCCGGTTCCTCTCGATGAGGTGCCTCAAATCCTTGGGTGAGGTGGCTCTTGAGCCGCCGAGGTGAACCCCTTCTGTACGGTCCCGCCGTGGGTAGTGGTGTCGACCGTGCCTGTGGATGGGCGAGGTGACTGATATCTCCTCGGGGGGATAAGGATCGCGAGGAGGCTCGAGGCGAGGTGTTCTGGCGGTGGACCTCAGTGTGGAGCCATGGGGCGCCCAACGGGCTTCGGAGGGTACTGGCTCGAGAGATCGGTGGCCAGGAGTCACAGGCCGCTGGTGGTCATCCGTCCAGACGGGGGCAGAGCCCTCCGGAGGCGGTGGAGCGGCGATCTGGGACCCGGGCCCGGCCGTGTGGACGCGGACGAGCGCCTCCACGAGAGATTATAGCCGATCTATCCGGCCTGCGAGGGCGTTGATGATGGTCGCTGGAGGAGGCTCATCCCCACCTTCGGTGAGTGGAAGGCGGCGGCTGGTACCGGGATCTTCAGGATGGTTGCTTGCCATGTGGGCGGAGATCGGAAGGCCAACTTTGTGTTTTGTGGAGTTAGTTTCCCACAGACGGCGCCAACTGATGGAGGTCCTTTTCAGGTCTTTGTCAGATGTTGTCTTCCGTTGATCTCCCGGTGGATTTTGATGGTTATCTTCTGTTGCGAGTGGGTCTCAGTGGGTTTTGGTGGAAGATGTGCTATGAGGAGTTTGGCGCCGAGTACCTGCAAAGAAGTCCCGGGGTGGTTTGGTACCACCAAGGGCCCTCCGACGATTAAGTCAGTGATGAGATCTGAGCAGAGTAACGGCTTAGTGGAGTAAAAAGTGGCTCACTTGACCCCTCTGTGATGGGGGTTTATATAGCGGTGGCGGCACGCAGCGGCAGGCGCGAGAATCTCGCCAGCAGTTACGCTCCCGACGTCACGCCCGCGTAGAGAGCGGATCGTCTATTAATGGGGAACATGGAGGCGTGGAACGTGGGATGTTGCCGGCGGAGAATCCGCGCATGGCGAGATTCGCGGAGCGGCGGTTACGCCTGCGAGCGGTGGAGTTGGTCGGAGGACCGAGGAAGACGGTCTTGGCTGGGGGGCTCGGGGATGAGCGAGAAGACCGAGGATTCTTGGACTTGCGGCAGCTCGGGGCGAGCCGGGGGGCCGAGGAGGCCGATTTGCAGGGGGCGCCGAGGAGGGTCGGCTTGTGCTTGCAGGTCGGGTACGAGTGGCCTGGTCGGCCACCGTGGGTCCTCTCTTCCGAGTCTTGGGACACGTTATCTGCCACGTGTTCTGATCTTGGAGATCGCCAATATTGAGCATCATCACAAATAAATTCCCAATGTTTACTTTAGCACTTTAATGGCTAGCATCTTCATGGAAAACATGAAATTGTTATTATACCCATAGTCACAAATACGCGGTTCCGGAATTATTCGGCGGGGTCGAAAATTCGGATTCAGAGAAATATTCGAAAAAAATCGGCAGGTATTCGGGTAAGATTCGGTAAGAATTCAGAAAATGTTCGGGAAGAATTTCGAGCAAGAAATTAATGGAGCTGGGTTTTGATATTGCGAATTATTCGCGAATTATTCGAATCGTTCGTCAGTGGTGATTAAATCGAAGAATTAATCGGCCGATCAAAAATTCACGAATTATTCACGAATTCGCCGTATTATTCGCGAATTATGTGACTATGATTCCCTCTTATACAATTGTCTTTCTTCTGTTGCCCCTTCTTCCTATTTTGAAAATCAAATCATAATCAAAGATATTTAGACACTTAATCGAAGGAGTAAAAGGAGGTGGGTGAAAAGAAACCCAAATCGAAGACCAATCATATGGCGATCAGCAAAACTCTAGGTGTTAGAATAGGATTTGGATGAATTTCAAAAAGAAAAGGAGGCCATGATTACGGTTCTCAATTGGCTTTGTGAAGAAAAGGGAGAAAAAAGAAAGGAGACTAAGGTTTGGGTTTTCATTTGATTTGGAGGAAAAAGAAATTAAAAACCTACATAGGTGAGCTATCATTAAATGAAGACTATTGTTTAGCATATGCAATAGATGTTTGTATGTTTTGATATCATGGATAAAGATAAAGATTTGAGAAGATTTTTTTAAAGAATTAGTTAAAAATAATATAGGTTTTAAAAGCTTTTTTACGGCTTTTTATTTTTAAAAAAATAATTAAGTTAGCTGTTTTCAATATTTGATATTTCTCAAACGAACAATTGAAATGATTTAAACTAAAGAACTGACAAATCTTTTTAATTTTTTTTTTATATTTTATCTATTTAACCATATGCATCGCACATGTCATAGTAAGTTGATATATCATCATTACTTAGGTGGCGGTAAATTAGATGATTGTTTTTCACATACTTCTTACACCCCTCTTTAGGCATTATAATAGTAGAGATAGCATTGTTGGCATTTGCGATGCACGTGATAAATTAATAGGATATATAAAATACCGAAGTTTTTATATAAGTTAAATATATCTGTATTTTATTATTTTAATCTTCGTAACTAATTTATTATCTTATAATAGATTTGAAAAGATTTAAGAAATTCGTTATTGTTTCATAAATGTTTTTTTAGAAAGCATAAAATTTTTGTTTTTATAAACAATCACATGTGTACTTTTAAGAATCCTTTTGTAATAACATATGGTGTGATTTGCTGTTTAGAAACTTATTATGCTTAAAAAAGAATTAGTTATTTTATTTTATTTCTTGAGAAATTCAAGTTTGTGAACATAGGTATAATAACCGTTAAAAAATTTATGACCATAATCATCTCCTTTAATATTTTTTTGTTTAAATCTATATTATATTCTTTCATAGTTGTTGATATTAATAGATAGATTTTCTTATATCACAAAAAAAAAAAAAAAAAAAAAAGATAACGTGGACAGTCTTAAAATATAGAATTTTTCTGGTTTTTCTGAATATTAAATTCGAAAAAACTGTCGGAACGCAACATACCCTTTTCTCTTTGTATTATAATAGCAAAGATAGGAACATTCCTCCCAATAATGAGTTGGACCCCTCAAATTGTATAAATAGAAAATCAGTAAATAAAGCATAGCTGAATATTGGCGGGTATTATTATTCGCAATTTGGAACACGAACAAACAAACATATGATTACAGCGAACTCTCCTATCGGGCCAAAACACAAGGATGGACGTCTGGATTATTTACATCGAAGGACTTTAAACCGAGTCTCCCCTTAACAATTTTCAATGAGTACAAGAATTGCATTATGGACATCATGTTTACTTTGTTCCTGAGTAGCTAAACTCCTCATACGAATATAGAAATAGACATCTGGATCATTCGCACAAACGACCTTAACACTGATCAGCCCGGCATCTGGCGTACTAAATTCGGCCTAAATTCGTCTTAATGAGCGCAGGACTAGACATCTAGATCACTCGATAAGCCGCATTTAGGCATAATAGGGCCGATTACCTTGCCTCGGCCAAGACGTAGCCTCAACCCACCGTCCGTACAAGCAGTCTTCAGCCATGTCCGGATAGTAGCATCCTCGAGCATTTTTCGATCGGCATGCTGATCCATTCAAGGATTGCATGTTAATGATTAAGCCAACGATCGTCCTCCTTACTTAGTTTTCAGAAAGGTTCACTGAAGAAAATGATGGAGGCATTACCTACGATGAGGATTGGACGTCTCTGGATTGACAGGGCCTCGATAGTACGGACGTTTGATCGCTGGAGCAAACTAAGTTATCATAAACTTGACAAGAGCTAAAGCTAGTGATGGAGGTCTGGATTTCCTTCAGATGTTGTCTTCCGTTGATCTGTGGCGAGCGTGGTTGAACGGCGGAGATTGGATATGAGGGTTGCCTTTTCAAGCGTGTGGATCTCAGTGGGCTTGGTTTGGAGTGAGGCCGAGCTACCTGCAAGGAAGTCCCGGGGTGGTTGTACCACCGTGGATCCTCTGACGATCAAGTTAGTCAAAGGATTTGGGTAGAGTAGCGGCCTATTCAGATAGAATTGCCTTACCTGAGTCGTCTGAGAGGGGGTTTATACAGTGGCAACCATGGGCTGGCGGGCGCGAGATTTACGCCGACCGTTACGCCCCTGGAGTCACGCCTACGCGAATGGCGAGATCCTCCATTGATGACGAGATACGCCCGTTAATGGGGGAACGTGATGGCGTGGAACGCGGGATCGTGGGGCGGAGGTTATCTCGCGTATGGCGAGATTCGCAGAGCCATGGCGGGGACGCCTGCGATCTGGGCTCTGGGTCGATTGGTGAGACCGAGGAGGTCTAGCTCGGCGGGAGGCCTAAAAAGAGCAGGAGGCCGAGCTAGTTCGGTTCTGTGATAGCTCGGGCGTGCTGGAAGGGCTGAGGAAGCCCGGTGCGTAGGAGGGCTCGGAGGTGAGCCAACAGTTATTTGTAAGACGAGCATAGGAGTGTCCTGGGAGGCCATCGAAGGTCGAGAACATTCTCGAGCCGAAGGCCCGAGGTACGCCTTCAATGCACCATTCTTACTCCTTTCTCATGAGCTTTAGGACACGTCATCCGCCACGTGTCATGATCTGGGGAGTTCTCAGTATTGAGCATCATCATTAGCCCCCCACTCTCGTCCCGACCTATTTATGGATCGGGTCGAGAGTGGTCTGATCGGTCACCCGAGCTAAGTTCTTATTTGAAGACATCGCCGGCATGGATTCTCGGGTAGTTATTCGTATTTTTTGATGATGTCAGCGGATCAGAGAGGAGATCGTGCATTAAAGGGGAAGCGCCGATTCGATCGTATGTTCGTTGAGGTGCCAGGCTACGCGCCCGACGCTGGTTGGCTGACGTGATGGGCTGCCGGTGTCCTTTGCGCTTCAGGGGATGTGTCCAATGCCCTTGAGACATGTGGAACGTCGATGGCCGTCGAATGCGAAGCGTTGTTTTTGCGGGAAACGATCGGCGCCGTTGGATACGCTTGCCGAATGTTATAAATAGAGGTGGGATCCCCCCAGGGTCCACACTTCGCTATAATTTTCTCATCGCTGCGTGTGTTAGCTCGGCGCTCTTCCCTTTAGGTCGGATTTCTCGCTCCTTTTCCTCGGAGGACCCCTTCCTTTGCTCAGGTTAGATGTCTTCTTCTGGAGAGTCTGTTGAGATAGTTCAGGTAGAGTCTAGGAAGTCTTTTATTGCTTCTTCCTCTGCCTCGTCCGAGTCGGATTCCCCTCGGGGAGTTAGGGTTAGACATGCTTCCCTAGGCCGCGCGACGGGGACGGTCCCTAAAGCGTGTATCAAGAGTGCTTGTGACGTGCCTTCTCTCCTGAGGAATGTAGATGAGCTCACCACAATCCAGGCTCGTTTCCACATTCCCCCTGGCTACTCGCTTCGCTTGGCCGGGGACAGAGAGAGGGCAGACCAGGTACTGGGCAAGGAGATTGCCTTATACCTGGATGCCTTTTGGGCTGGAATACGTCTTCCCTTCTCCCCCGAGGTGAGTGCGACGCTGCGCTGTTTTCATCTAGCCCCGGGCCAGCTAGTGCCGAACCCATGGAGGATTCTCCTCGGGTTTCCGGTTCGGTTAAGACTACAAGAAATCCCCTTCAGCCTGACCCTTCTCCTTTTTTCCCTCTGCAATAAAAATCACCCCGGCACCCGTAAGGACGAGCCGAGCTGGGTATACGTTTCCTTTAGAAAACACAGGGGAGGGGCGGCCGGGTCGGGGGTCGTAGCAGTGCCTTCCTCCATCTATGAATGGAAGGAGAAATTCTTTTTTGTCGGGCCACCTGAGGGTGAGGATTAGCCTGTGCCTGTTCAGTAGCACATGGCCTACTGCCCGCGGGTGTGGCGGTCGTCCAATCCCGAAACGAGGGCAGTGTCGGCGTGGGAGCCCGTCCAATGGGCCGATGTATTGCTTTGAGCAGACCCTCAGTTGGGCCAGGCTCATCCCCGCTCAGTTCGCGGGTAAGTTAGGAGCCTAGGTGACCTATTTAGACTCGCATACTCTTCTTCTATTCCTTTTGGGCATCACTAACTCCCTTTGTGTATTTTCCTTCTTCGCAGAACCGATGGACCGCTCCAAATTTTTGGCTGCGATGGCTGAGAAGAAGGGAAAGAAGGCCGGAGGCGTCGGCTCGTCACGCCTCGCTTCGAGCCCGGCCCCATCGGCGGCTGCTTCGGCTAGGCGTTTCACTACGCCCAGAGCTCCGGAGATCAGCCACGGGGAGAGCCGTAAACACGCTCGGGAGTAGGAACCCCGGGTTGTGGAGGTAGCGGATGAGGCCAACCCTCCCGTGGCCCCTCAAGCGGCGTAAGAGGACGGTGTCCCGAGCCCCGTCTCCCCGATCTTCGTGCAGGAGGGGGATCTTCGCTACGAAATGCCCTCGGAGATTTCTGTCGCCGATAGCTTGCTCCCGGAGATGGAGCGGTCGGCTGGGGGAAGAATCCCCTGGGGGACCCTCAAGGCCCAAATCGCGGTCATAGCTCAAGAGGCCGTGCAGGTTAGTGTCCGCCTCCCGTTCGGGTTTTTATTAAGCCTTTTTGTTTGCAGGATCGGATACTTTTTTAACCTCTCCTTTCGTTTTTCTCAGGTCCTCCAGCACTGCGCCCTTGTCGCCAACATGGAGCACGAGAAAATCGCCCCGGCGCTACAGATAGCGGGTGAGGCTTCCTCGCGGGAGGAGAGCCAGAGCCGGGAGCTGCGTCAGGCGAGGGAGAGGATCGCCGCCCTCGAAGACTGGGTGGATGTCGAGGAGGGGGTGAACACCAACTGCCGGGAGTCCATCCGAGCTTTGAGGGAGTCCAACAAGGTCGCTGAGGCCAAGTTAGAGGATGCCAGGGTGCTCGCAGTCACTCTGAAAAAGATGCGGGACACCCTAAAAAGGGAAAACGAGACAATGAAGGAAGGAATGAAGCGCGCCGACATCCGGGCTGCGAAAGCGGTGAGAGCTACAAGATGTCAAATCAATTCTACACCGACCTTGCTGACGCCTCGGCCCTAGTCTGGCACTAGGCCCTCGACGCCGTCAAGGCGTTGATGCTGGAGTTTCCCAACGGTGCGCTCCGGCTTTAGTACCCCATCGAGGATGAGACATAGGGGAATGCTGCCGGAAGTGCAGCCAGGGGGAAGGCCCCTGGTGAGGGCGTTGGGGATAAGGTGATCACTCCGGCTCCCAGTGCCGAAGCTTCTACTGTGGGCGCCGATCTTCAAGCTGCCACCCCAGCTTCCGACGCTGCCGCGGAGCACGTTGAGGTCCTCCCCGGCCCTGAGGCCCGAGCCTCTCCGCCTTCTTCTTTTTTTTGTTTTTGTTTTGGGATTTTGTAAGCCTTCGGGCGATTTTGTAAGGCTGAGAAGACTACAATACCTTTGTAAAGACTCTCGAGTAGTGAATAAATCCATTTTGCCAAAATTTGTGTGGTTCTTGTGTGGTAATGCTTCCATCTGTGTTGAAATGTTAGCGTTTTCCTCACTTGACGAGCCATGTGCTAGGTCGGCGACATGTCCTTTAGATGGCGATCGCACGTTGAGTTGAATCCAATCATTTGTCAAGGGTACAAAGGCCGGAATTAGGTCGGCGTCCTTATGGCCCCGAAGTCGAGGTAGCGATCGCTTGCTGAGGGTATGTCGGTTGGCACCTTAGAATGAGCCAGACAAGAACCTAGTTCAGATTGGTTGGTGTTTTCCGAGGTTGAGGGCTTTTGATCCTTTGCGTAGATGGGTAAGGAGTTACCCACTAAGGATGTACCGAGCAGGGAAGCTGCTCGGTGGCCTCTTGGTGAGGGCTTTGGATCCTTGGCGTCGGTGGGTAAGAAGTTACCCGCCAAGGATGGGTCGAGCAGTGATGCTTCTCGGTGGCCTCTTGATGAGGGCTTTGATCCTTAATGCAAATGGGTAGGAGCTACCCGCTAAGGATGGACTAAGCAGTAAAGCTGCTCGGTGGCCTCTTAATGAAGGCTTAGATCCTTAGCATAAGTGGGTATGAGCTACCCGCTAAGGATGGACCGAGCAGTGAAACTGCTCGGTGGCCTCTTGATGAGGGCTTTGATCCTTAGCGTAAGTGGGTAGGAGCTACCCGCTAAGGATGGACTGAGCAGTGAAGCTGCTCGGTGGCCTCTTGATGAGGGCTTAGATCTTTGGCATCGGTGGGTAAGAAGTTACCCGCCAAGGATGGAACGAGTAGTGAAGCTGCTCGGTGGCCTCTTGATGAGGGCTTTGATCCTTAGCGCAGATGGTTAGGAGCTACCCACTAAGGATGGATCGAGCAGTGAAGCTGCTCGGTGGCCTCTTGATGAGGACTTAAATCCTTAGCGTAAGTGGGTAGGAGCTACCCGCTAAGGATGGACCGAGCAGGGAAGCTGCTCAGTAGCCTCTTGATGAGGGCTTTGGATCCTTAGCGTCGGTGGGTAAGAAATTACCCGCCAAGGATGGGCCGAGCAGTGAAGCTGCTCGGTGGCCTCTTGATGAGGGCTTTGATCCTTAGCGCAGATGGATAGGAGCTACCCGCTAAGGATTGACCGAGCAGGGAAGCTGCTCGGTTTTGCGAGTCGTCGACCGACCTCCCCTGGTGTATGAAATTTGGAAGAGTGACCGTCGCGGGCGGCACATGGTAGAGACGCATATGTGAGGCGAGGCGTTCCAAGATCCGCGTCGTTTCGTCTTCGATTTGCCGAGAATTATGGGATGTCCGCTACGTGGCGGTACGATATTGGATGAATTGAGCAAATCCCAGGATTCTCGCAAATTTGCGCGCACAAATCTGGGCCCTTGGGGATTCTGTTGAGGCTATAAATAGAGAAGGGGATGTGTTTGTTTCAGCATTGCTTTTTCGAGATGGCAGGGTATATCTACGCGATCGAAGAGATCATCACTCCCGATGACATATTTCTGTATGACCAGTTCGTTTCGGAGGAGAAGTACTAGGGTGTGGTCCAGCGCATCGAGGACCATATCGGCCGTCTTCTTCCTCATCGATCGTCCCTCCTCCAATTGCTAATGTACGCAATCTGGAGGAGGTCCCCGGGGTTGTACAACTCCCTCTCCGAAGAGTTGCTGGATGAGGCTCTCGACAAGATGCGTACGATCTATGTGCTTGGCCTCATCTCGAAGAGCAGGCACGACCGATCTTTGGCCCTTATTTTGGAGTGCTTCCAAAAGAGATAGATCGCAAGCCAGGGCTCGGCAGACGGAGGGCCCGCCGTTTCCATGGCGTCCCGAGTTCACGGGCAGCATCAGCGGGAGCGGCTGAAGAGGCAAGGGCTCGTCTGGCGGAGATCTCCACGGAGTATCACCAACAGTGCTTCCTTGACCCCGTTCCCCCTCTTTTGTAATTTCAATTTTTATGTAAGGCTGAGGAGCCCACAATACCTTTGGATAAATAAATAAAGCTCTCCCTTCCGCGATGTTCTATTGTTTCCTTTTTGTCTTCTTGGTGCATTTGAGTATTTTTGCGAAATGAAATCCGTGAGGTTTGAACCGAGGAAGAGGGAAACACATAGGGGAAGTTCCTTCTTATTATTAAAAAACTTAGAAAAATTTACATCGCTTCGTCAAAGGAGAAACATGTATTCATAGATATACTTTTCAAAGGTATAACTTAAGCTTCTCAGTGTTGTAAGGCCGTGGAAATTTGCGACCCGCAGTGTCTTGTAGGCGATAGGCCCCGCCGGGCAAGACTTCAGAGACGATGAATGGGCTGTTCCACTTCGGAGAAAACTTATGCAACTTGCCCTAATCAACGAACTCGTTCCGCCTTAGGACCAAATCTCCGGCTTTGAAGGCACGATGCTTGACTCGTGCGTTGTAGTAGCAGGCAGTCTGTTGTTGGTAATCGGCAGCTCTGATCTGTGCCCGGTCCCGCTTCTCCAACAAGATGTCCAAATTAGTCCGGAGGGCCGAGGTGTTTACTTTGTCGCCGAAGTGCTCGAACCTATAACTGGGCAGCCCGATCTCTGTTAGGACCATCGTCTCGGTGCCGTAGCAGAGGTTGAAGGGGGTCTCTCCAGTGGGGGTCTTCTTCGACATGCGTAAGGCCCATAAGACCCGGGGTAACTCGTCGACCCAACTGCCCTATTGTCTCTCCAGGCGATCTCAAAGACCTCGAATGACGTCCCGGTTAGCGACATCGGCCTGCCAGTTGCACTGGGGGTGCGCGACCGTGGTGAACTTCATCAGTATATGGTATTCGCTGCAGAATCCTTTGACTTTTTTGTTTTCGAAATTCGTCCCATGGTCGGTGATGATACACCTCGGGATCCCGAACCGGAATATTATGTTGTTTTGCAGGAACTTGATGGTCGTGGTGGCGTCCGGTTTTCTGATGGGGACGGCCTCGATCCATTCGTAAAGTAGTCCACCGCGACGAGGATGTTTTTGTGCCCGCCAGTACCAGTAGGGAATTAGCCTATCATGCCCATTCCCCACTGGGCAAATGACCAGGGGGAGGTTAGGGTCGTTAGCTCGGTAGCCGGAAGGCGGGGTATGTTTCCATGGAGTTGGCAGATTTTGCACTTTCTGGAGAGCTTCTGAGCATCCTCATAGATGGTCGACCAATAATACCCTTAGAGGAGTGTCTTCTGGGCTAAGGTGCGGGCCCCTTGATATGCTCCGCTGACCCCTTCATGAACCTCACGGAGGACGTAGTCGGCTTCATGGGGATCGACACACCGAAGCAGGGGTTGAGTGAAGGATTTCTTGTAGAGGTTCCCTTTGCTCCAGACGAAATGGCGGGCATTGGCTCGAAGGCGACGGTCTTCCCTTCGATCTTCTAGGAGCATACCCTCCTTCAGGAATTCCACGAGGGGCTTCTTCCAATCCCGGACTTCTTCCCGGGCCGTATAAACTTAGAGTGGAGTCGCTCTGTCTTCCACGCTGGGCCGTGGTAGGACCTCGAAGAGGATATTTCGCTTGTTGTTGGCCGTGTAGGAGGAAGCTAGCTTGCTCAGGGCGTCGGCCTGGGCATTCAGGTGTCGGGGGATCTGCTCCACCTGAACTTCATTGAAGTCCTTTCGTAGTCTTCTTACGTCAGCTAAATATTTCACCATCAGAGGTTCCCGTGCCTTGAAGCGGCCGGTCACTTGGCCTACAACTAAGGCGGAGTCACTGCGAATTTGGATCGTCTTCAGCCCCGCTCCGGAAGCGATTCGCAGTCCAGCGAGCAAAGCATCGTACTCCGCGGAGTTGTTTGAGGGTTTGAACCCGAGCTTCAAAGAATACTCCATCTTTACCTCGTTCGGGCCTCGAATGATGAGGCCGGCACCATAGCCATCCTCAGTTGATGATCCATCGACGTAAAGGACCCAATCGGGGACGGAGTCGGGCCTCTCCTCGATCGATGGTTGAGGTCCGAGAGCCAACACTGGCACCCCCTCCTTGCTGGGTATAGTGCATTCGACAATAAAATCGGTTAGGACTTGTGTCTTGATAGCCTGCCTCGGGCGGTACTTGATGTCGAACTGAGACAACTCCCACATCCACTTCTCCAAACGACCAGAAGACTCAGGGGAGGCGAGAATAGCCCCTAAAGGGCGTTCAGTGAGAACGAGGATGGTGTGTGCCTGGAAGTAGTGTCGTAGTTTCCTTGAGGCCACTATAAGCGCCAGGAAAATTTTCTCTATGGCCGGGTACATTGTTTCCGCGTCCTTAAAGACGTGGTTTACATAGTAGAACCGACCACTGGACTCTCCTTCGACCTCATCGGACGAGCACCGAGCCTGCAGCTTGACCGGACACCGCTAGATATAGCGATAGCCCGTCTCCTTCAACTGGCCTGGTGAGTAGTGGGGGAGTCGCCAGGTGCATTTTCAATTGCTTGAAAGCGATCTGACACTCCTTTGACCATTCGAACCTTGGGATCTTCCTTAGGGCTTTAAAAGAATGAGAGGCACTTTTCCCTGGATCTTGACATGAATCGACTCAGTGCGGACCCTCCCCGTGAGCCGCATGATTTTGACGTTGGTCTTTGTGCGACCATGTGAGGATGGCGCTGATTTTCTCCGGGTTAGCTTCGATTCCTCGGTGGGTAACCATGAATCCGAGGAACTTTCCACTAGTGACCCCGAACGCGCACTTGGCGGGATTCAGCTTCATTTTGTAATTGCGGAGGATGTCGAAAGTCCTCGCCAAGATCTTTGGCGTACTCATCTGACGAGGTCGATTTAACGAGCATGTCGTCGACGTAAACCTCCCATGTTCCTCCCGATATGTGGTTTGAACTCTTGTTGACTAAGCGTTGGTATGTAGCCCTGGCGTTTTTGAGACTGAAGGGCATCACTTTATAGTAGTATACGCCCCGGTCTTGTGAATGCGGTGAGTTCTTCGTCTGCCGGATTCATACGGATCTGGTTGTAGCCGGAGAAAGCATCCATGAAGCTGAGTAACTCGTGGCCTGCCGATCTATCGATGAGCTGGTCTATCTAGGGAGGGGATAGTTGTCTTTTGGGCATGCCTTGGTGAGATCCGTGAAGTCGACGCATATGCGCCACTTCCCGCTAGCCTTTTTAACCATTACCACATTCGCCAGCCATTCTGAGTAGCCATGTTTCGAATGATAGTGGCTGCAAGCAACCTGTCAACTTCATCCTCGATCGCCTTTTGTTTGATCAGAGCGAAGCCTTCGTTTCTTCTGCCCGATGGGTCGTGTTCTCCGCTGAAGACCGAGAAAGACTGATGTCTTGCCTGAATTTATGGGCAGATGCTATTGGTTTGATTCGTCCACCTCTCCGAAGATGCCAAATTGATTTATGGTACCATGTATCGAAGGTTTAGACGGATGCGGCCGATGTAGCAGACTTTATCAGATTCTCCCTCGTTTGAGGGGTTTTTGATTGTGGGGACGCTCTTCCCTGCAGGCGTAAGCCCATGCAGTTAATTACGCTACTGCATCGCGGTAACAACTTTCTCCTTCTTCATATGGTCACTTCGTATCATGTGTGTTTGTTTTATTTTTGGTTGTCCGTGGATTGTATACGGAGACTAATTTATGTTGTTACCCGTAGGGCGTGGATTAGTCCAAATCCGTATTTTCTTAGATTTGGGTTTGGGGTTGGTTTTAAGGATGCGTTAGTCTCATTTGAGACTAAGATCAACTTAAACGATTGTTAAGGATACGTTAGTCTAATTTTAGACTAAGATCAACTTAACGGGATCGTTTAGATCCAACAAAAGAGTATTTGGGCTCTATTGTTTTAGTTTAGGGACTTTGCGGTCCATTGTTAGTTTAAGGACATTACTGTCCAATGTTAGTTTAAGGACATCTCGGTCCAGTTTAAAGACATCATAGTCTGTAAAGGTTAAGGACATCATAGTCCTTAAAGACCTCACAGTCCAGTTTAGAGACATCATAGTTTGTAGGGTTTAGTTTTAGGGACATCATGGTCCAGTTTAAAGACATCATAGTCTGTAAAGGTTAAAGACATCATAGTCCATGAGTTTAAGGACCCCACAGTCCAGTTTAGAGACATCATAGTCTGTAAGATTTTCTGGTTGTCGGGACCCGTCACCTCTTTGAAGACGTTGAAGAATTACAACGACACATATCAGAGGAATGAAGAGATGTACCCTTGAACCGATGTGGGTTGGGAGATTTATAGTCCAATTTGGGACTAAGATCAATTAATTAGATTATGAGCACATGGGCTCATTTAAATCTGAATTAAGGACTTATGGCCAACTTGGGCTAAGTCCAATTAAGTTTAAAATGTTGGACATTTGTTTGGGCTGCTGAACATTTGTCTGGGCTTAGCCCCCCTTTATTTAGCAATGCTAAGCATGGGTCTGGGTTCTGACAATATTTCTGTCTTTTATTGAGTGCTGAGCACTCGTATGCCATATGAGATGATCAATTTTGGAAGACAAGAGTGTATTTGAGGTTCAGTCAAAGGGGAGTCTTGCCTCTGGAAGACTTAGCTAATTTGGGCTAAGACTGGTTCAAATATAATGTTAAACACTAGCACATATTTTGCGATCACGTGTTCCTATGTGATGCACTCAAAAAAGTGTTAAACCCTAAAAGTGAAGCGCTCACGTGGGGTCACGTGAGGCGCCTAAGGATTGTGCCAGACTTCCTTTATTTTACTCTCAGAATATGCAAGTGTTAAACACTTAATCATCACGTGTGGACACGTGATAGTGCCGATGCATTGAGTATTAACTCCTCAGTTTTACCTTGTTTTCTTTTTTTTTTTTTCCTTAAAGAGGAGTTTGTCAGGGGTCACGTGGGAGCACGTGAGGCGCCCAAAATCTGTTCTGACTTGGCTTTGAGGAATTTATCCAAGGGTCACGTGGGAGCACGTGACCCCATCTCATCCATTCTTTTTTGACCATTGAGAGGAGGTTCACGTGTTGCTACGTGATCATTTTGGGTACTTGATCTTTTTACGTGCATGAAAAGTCTAAGTCCCTTGTTTAAGAATTAAATTCTTTTATAGGGCTAAACCCTAATTTTATTTAGAGGAATTAAATTCCTATATATTTGGAAGAATTAAATTCTTTAAACCCAATTCTCCCTCTAAGTTTTGGATCTGCATAGCAGAATCTCCCCGATGAGAATTAAATTCTCAACTTATGGGGAGATCTGCTTCTGCAGATCTTCAACCAGAGGAAGAATTAAGTTCTTATATTAAGGGTTAAACCCTATTTTTGTTGGAGAAATTAAATTCCTATGTATTTGGAAGAATTAAATTCTTTAAACCTAATTCTCTCTCTAAGTTTTGGATCTGCATGGCAGAATCTCCCCGATGAGAATTAAATTCTCAACTTATGGGAAGATCTGCTTCTGCAGATCTTCAACCAGAGGAAGAACTAAGTTCTTATATTAAGGGTTAAACCCTATTTTTGTTGGAGGAATTAAATTCCTATATGTTTTGTGGGAGAATATAATTCTCTGAACTTAGGTCTTTCCTTAGGTTTTAGATCTGCATGGCAGAATCTCCCCGATGAGAATTAAATTCTCAACTTATGGGGAGATCTGCTTCCGCAGACCTTCAACCAAAGGAAGAACTAAGTTCTTATTCAGAAGAGTTAAACTCTTAATTTGAGAATTAAATTCTCTTTTTATTTTGTGGGAGCTTATAGGATGATCTCTTTCCCTCTCTTACTTAGGGTTTCTTTCCTTTCTGAAGAGACCTTCTTCTTTTCTGGAGAATTAAATTCTCTTTTTTTTTTCTTCTTCTTGTCCCCCCTTTTTTTTCCTTCTTGGCTCATATTTATAGAAGGAAAAAAAGAATCAGTTTGTTTAGTCAATCTTTCATTGAAAATTTTTGATTGATTTTGTAACCAACATGATCTTTTAGATTACTCGGTGAATTTTATCCACCATTGGATTTTTAATCCAAAAGATATTTTATTTGTTGTTCCCAGCAGATTTTAAAAAAGTATTTCCTTGTATAGAATCTTTCTATAAGTTGGTGATTTTTAATCACCATTGGATTTTTAATCTAACGGTGCTCCTTTTACAGAGTGCAATCTTTTTGTTTGGAAAGATCTAGGAAAATATTAGGGTTTTTGATTTCTCTTAATTAGAATTTAATTCTATTAGTTCAGCAAGTTTAAGAGCCTGTCACGTGTTGGCACGTGATCCCACTGATTGACCATTTAATTAGAATTTAATTCTATTAGTTCGGAGAGCTTAGGAACCCATCACGTGTTAGCGCATGACCCCCGGTCACGTGCGGGCACGTGATGCCCCATTTGGGGTTTTCTTTCCATTAACTCAGTGAGTTTTAAGACCCTATCACATGTTGGCATGTGACCCACTGATTAAGCATTTAACCAGAATTTAATTTTATTATTTTAAAGAACTCGGGAACTCATCACGTGTCGGCACGTGATGCCCCATTGGGGTTTTTTCTTGCTGTTTTATTATACCTTTTAATTCCTTTCAGTGGGTTAAAGGCCCATCGCGTGCGGACACGTGACCCCATTTGATTAGAATTCAATTCTTATTATTTCAGAGTCATCAGGAAGCCATCACGTGTCGGCACGTGACCCCGGATCATGTGTGGGCACGTGATGCCCCATTGGGGTTTTTCCTTGTATTTTATGAGGTAACAAATGCCCCCATAGTGTTGTTCTCACGTGTTTGCACGTGAGTGCAACGCTGACATCTTTGTGGCCGTTGGATTTGCCTAGGGAAGGGGGCAGATGAACCGTTTCCCATCACATCCTATAAATGCAAGGGTCTCTTCAGAAGCGCCTCTACTCTTTCATCTTCTTCCTTGTTCATTTTCCTTTGAGAATTTAATTCTCTTCCTCAGAGATCAGTTCTCTGTTCCAAAAATTTCAGAGTTTAACTCTGTCTAAGAAAGAATCTTTTCTTCAGTAATGGTTTTGAACGGTCGAAGAACTTTTATAACAATTCTCTTTGGATTTTAAATCCACACCAAGGGTTTTTCCCTAAAAAAGAACTCATCTTTCTGATGTCCTAAAAATGCTCGATTTTTAGGTAACAAACTCCAAATGTTGACCATTTTCTGGATCTTAGGGTTTTGACGATTGTACTTGTTTTCCCTCTGGAATTTAATTCCATTTTAAAGAGCTTAGCTCTAAAAATTTTCTTGGAATTTAATTCCTCTGTTCAAAATAAATTTAATTCCTTTGGAGAACTTAGTTCTTAAAAGAAGACTTCTTGGGATTTTTTATCCTGAGTTGTTCTTGCAAAAAAATAGTTTAGGAGAGATCCTTCTCAATTTGCACAGAGTTTCTGCAATGGGTTTTCTCCTTGGGGAATGTGTAGAGTTGTTTGAATTTATTGAGAATCTTCCTTTTGTTCTCATGATGATTGCTCAGCCTCATTATTAGTGAGCCGCCATATTGATTTTGTGGGGCCCATGTGTTTTGTAACCCACGGTCCCATGAAATAAGTTGTTTGTCGTTTTCTTCCATTGTCTGCTTATATATATACTTACACACACACACACATACACACACACACACACACACGTGTGGGCTTCACTAACAGTTTCCCCTTCCTTTATTTCAGGAACAATAGCTTCCCTTCCCTACTTTCCATTTACTCGCTCGGAGGCTGCTTTTCCTCAGTCACCGTCTGATGAAGAGGTGATGGCAATGATTAAGGCTCATGACCCAGACCGCGCCAATCTACTTTTGTGGGGAACCTAGTACGGTCATATCATCCGTGGTCGCTGAAGCTTTCTTTGCGAGGTGCCAACAGAACCTCTCCGCCCGTTCTTGCCGATGGACCGTCCGCAGACTGCTTTTGCTGTAGAGGTGGCAAATTGGACTCCTACAGGCCTGCTCGAGCCGTCGAAAGTTGGGATACCAAACCAACCTGTGCCGGCCATAGATATCTTGTGGTGTCGTATTTGCTAGGTGAAGCCCAGCCCTGGGGACAAGTCTACAAGATAGGGTTTATCCCTCGCCATCCCACGGGCTATCTTCTCTGAGCTCGTTACATCCTGTCCGCCCATCATGCGCGACTGCAGAAGGTCGGGCTTTACCAGGCGGTGTATGCGTCTCTCTTCCATTATTTGCCTCCTCACGTATGGTGGGTTAAAGCTTTCCTTAATCAATGGAATCTTCCCACCAACACTTTCTTGTTAGGGGACCGCGAAGTTTCGATTTCTTTGGAAGAGTTTTATGAGATCTCAGGTTTACCGATCAGGGGAGCGCCTTACGAAGAATTGTTGCCCTCTGACGAGTATGTCTTCGAGACTGTGCCCGCTATGCTTGACGGCTTGTCGACTGAAAATGCCGTCCGCCACAAGTACCTGAGTCTAATCAAGACCCTGGGTATTTTTGAGAAGCTGTTCACAGAGTCAGAAGAACATGGCGCCACTTTTAAAAGCTTTATCTCCTGCTTCCTTTGTGGAGACGTTATATTAAAGGCGGCTCCGAAGTTCGTGAATATTAATGACCCCTTCGGGTTTGGTTTAAATAAGCTACCGGCTAGAGAAGAAGATTTGTCACAGTTCTACATTCCAATCTTGTCGGCTGTATCTTTTGAGTCGATCGCAGTTCCTGGCATGGATGAAGAAACTTTCTTCATCGGTTTCATTAGCGTTTATCTCAGTTGGTTTGTCGTTCCAACGCACCGTCGATTCATGAGAGCCTCGGTCATTTACCCTTCTCATCGCATTGCCGAAGGGACGCGACTAGCTATGAGCATTGCAGGTTATCGCATCTGTACCATGGGCTAAGCACTGCAGCCAATATCTTAACCCCAGGCGTGAACGTAGTGAGTTTCTCTCTTCATTATTTTACGTCATGGATTGAGATGCACATGCTAGGGGCATTTGCTGCGCACCAGAGACCCAGCTTTTATGATGCTTATACCTTTCCGCGGCTCATGAAGTTGGTGGATGCTTCTGCAACTGACCCGACTCAGTTAGGGGCTCTTCGTGTGCTGCTCAATCCGTATGCCAACGAAGGCGGAATGGTATTTAATGATCGAATCCTCTCTGCTCCCTCGGGACCTGTTCAACAGTTGTTTGATTTATCGAAAGAGAGAGCACCATCCTTGAAGCCCAAGGAAGCCATGCACTTGTACTCGGTCAGGCCGGGTTATCTGGTGTTCCGCCGAAATGATGCGGTTCTTTTTATGCGGTATAATCCGCACCGCTTCGCCCGGCAATTGAGTTATGACCAGGGTGTTCCCTTTGAAGCATTCATGGTAGAGCCTAGCTCTTCTTTGGAAGCTGTTCGTGACGCTACCTACCATTTCATGAGGCTGAACACCGGTTCTCATTTCATGATCCCCGAGACCGACTACATTCCGAGATGCGTGGGGGCTTTCACGGGTTGGTATCGCCACCGGGTTAGTCCAATCATTGCTGAGGAGAGGAGGATACTTTTTGAGCTTAGAGCTCCCGCCCCGCTCCAGGCTACGGGATCCCGCCGCGACCACGGGTAATGGTTCGCCTTCTCTTGAGGGGGACTGGCGCCTTACTTATTCCTGAGGCGGTGGACGCGGACCTGACTCCTCCTACTGTTGGGCTGCCGACGCACACTAGAGCTCAAGCGAGGGCTTCTGATAAGGCGCCGGTAGCAGTTTCATCGGCTGCGGCGTCAGCGATGGCAGTATCATCATCGGTAGCACCGCCAACAGAGGATATTGGAGGCGAGGTTCGGCAACATCGCGCCAAAGCGCTTAGGGGAAGGAAGCGATCTTCTACCGGCGCTAGCTCCGGGTCGAAGCGGAGGAAGAAGACAGTCACTGGTCTACTTGACTATTTTACAGAATCCGAGCCTATCATTCAAGACGAGCCAGTCTCTATGCAAGAGCCGGATGATGGTCTTCTTTTTCCCGGTTCATCTTCCGAGAAAGCCGCACAATTGGCTGAGGCTATAAGGCGTTCTCAGGATGAGACTGAGAATGTGCGCGCCCCAAAGAGTCCCTATCCTGCCGTAATATTCTACGAAGACCCTCCATCAATACGGCGAATATTCATAGGTCCCCTGGAAGAGGGAGGCGAGATAGCCCTCAAACAGCCTATCTCAGCTGCTGCTAATGACGAAGTTGAGATTCTTGATGGGCCTGGGGATCTTTTAGACCCTTCTTGCATGACTGTGGGTAAGTAAAGTTTCAACGTTGTTCCATCTGCTCTTTGCTTGCAAGTCTCGCTGATTGTTTATAAATCTTAACAGCTTTGCCAATTCTTGCCATGCTGGAATCTCGCATCGTCATGCCACCCGGCCCCTATGCTCTATGTGTCTCTGAACGGATGGCAAAGCTAAGCCTTCACTCTTTGTCAGCTCTGATCGAAGACCTTCGTGCTGGTAGCTTGATCACGGCCGAAGAATTTGCCGCCGAAGCCAACAGTTCTCTCCCCTTTCTTGCTGCTTAGCATAGTGAAACATTGGTGCAAGTCTGAGTTGAGTTTTATCGTCGGGTGGAGGCTTGTTTGCATAGTATTGAATGTACGTGCCTTCCTTCAGAGGTTATGGCTGCAAAGGTGAGCTTGCGGGGGCTGATTGAACGGTGCGCCGCAAATATGCTGTCATGCGAGAAGAGGCTCAGCCGAAAATTTTCAGAGAGGAAGCTGGCTTCAAATGCGCTGGGGGAACTTCAAGCTGAACTTACGGCCAAGACCACTCGTGCATATGAACTCTGGCGGGTGCTTCAAGAAGCTATTAGGGAGGTGGTAGCTATTGATAAAGCCGTCATTTTTACCCATGAGATGGTTGAAGCCCACAAAGTCACTGAACAAGAGCTTGAGAGTCGGCTTGCCTCGTACCAGGCCCAACAGTCTCAAGCAGAGGCCCGTCTTGTAGCGATAACAAATTATGAAGCCGAGGCCCAGCGGAAAAAGGATGAACTGACAAATCTAGTAAATCGTCCACAGGCATGAAAAATTGTATATTTTTCCTTTTATTCTTCTTTTGTACATACTCCTGAATGAGAGTATATTTTTTTTTGATTCTTTCATAGATTGTAATTTGTATTCATTTTGATTCATGAATAAAAGACATATTTTTCTTTTCCCCCTCTGTCATTTTTCTTCTTTACTGTATTGTCGCTATGTTACTCTAGCAAGCGTAGAGAATATTTCGTCCTAGCCTTCTTGTAGGGTATCGATGGCTTAGGAAGCAGGTTCAGGTCTGCTGCCTAAGACTTTCCAACTTTATGAGTCGTGAGGATCTCAAAAAGATCTTTCTCTTTACGAGTCGAAAGGATCTCGTAGGTGTATTTTCTCCTTAGGAATCGTGAGGATTTCTAAGTGTGTTTTCTCTTGAGAGTCGTAAGGATCTCACAAGAGAATTTTCCCGCCTACAAGTCGAGAGGGCTCATAAGTGGTTATTTCCCTCTTTGTCGATGTTCGACTTCGGAGAGTGTGACCCGTGAATAGTATGCAAGAGTCCATCTTGGACCGACTTGCAAGTCCCCAGTGCTTCGGAAACATGTTTTTTAATCCCCATTGCCTAAGGGTTTGCCTTACGAGTCGAGACGAATCGAGAAGTTCTCGCAAGGATGTCCTAACATCATAGTTAACCTCTGCTCTATACGACAGAGGTCCGTTAGGGTCTGTGATACTAGGGTTGTGTCCGTCCTACCTCCGCGTTGGCTGATGTATTCCTCGATAGGCAATTTTCTGTTCGAGTAGCCTTGCGACTGTCGTGTCTCTGATCCCTTCAGGGGCTGGACAAGACGTCTTCAAGCAATCTTCCAGGTAGTATTACCGTCGAAAGAACAAGTGTTAAGGATATTCCATGTCGCTTTTTACTTGAGATTAGGCTCAGTTTGGGAGCCCCGATGAGTCATGACCACTCCGCACTGGGGTGGGATGATCTCCGATAGTCTTTCAGGTTTTATATGAGTTGCCGTCAAGACCTTGAAGCTAGGAATATTGCCTTTGCTTCGTTTGCTGGCATTGCGTCTGCTGTATCGAGACGAATGTCGCGGTTGTCTCTAGGTTGTTGGTGAACCATCGAGATTTGGAACTAGGGACTTTGTCGTGGCTCCGTTGTTTGATTGTCGCATCTGAATCCTGCTGGAGGAAGAACGCTGTGGTGATATTTCGTCTGCTGTATCGAGACGAACGTCGAGGTGGTGACCACTCCGCGCTGGTGTGAGATGATCTCCGATAGTCTTTCAGGTTTTATATGAGTTGCCGTCAAGACTCTGAAGCTAGGAATATTGCCTTCGCTTCGTTTGCTAGCATTGCGTCTGCTGTATCGAGACGAATGTCGCAGGGGTGATCACTCCGCGCTGGTGTGAGATGATCTCCGATAGTCTTTCAGGTTTTATATGAGTTGCCGTCATGACCCTAAAGCTAGGAATATTGCCTTCGCTTCGTTTGCTGGTATTGCATCTGCTGTATCGAGAAGAATGTCACGGTGGTGATCACTCCACGCTGGTGTGGGATGATCTCCGATAGTCTTTCAGGTTTTATATGAGTTGCCGTCAAGACCTTGAAGCTAGGAATATTGCCTTTGCTTCGTTTGCTGGTATTGCGTCTGCTGTATCGAGACAAATGTCGCGGTGGTGATCACTCCGCGTTGGTGTGGGATGATCTTCGATAGTCTTTCAGGTTTTATATGAGTTGACGTCAAGACCCTGAAGCTAAGAATATTGCCTTTGCTTCGTTGTTTTGGCGCGTCCGAATCCTTGTGGAGGAAGAACGCTGTAGTGACATCTCATTTGCTGTGTCGAGACGAATGTCGAGGTGGTCTCTAGATTGCTGATGAACCGCCGAGGCTTGGAACTAGAGACTTTGTCATGGCTCCGAGGTTGATTGTCAGTTTGAGTCTTGCTGGAATGAGGAGGAACGCCGTTGTGAGTCTCCAAGCTGTAGATGTTGCCATCGAGACTTGGATCTCTTTCCGATGGAGCATGGTGGGATGATATGGTTCCCTTTTTGTTTGTGCCCCTGGATTGTATACAAGGATCGATGTGATCTCATCTGTAGGGCAAGAGTTTCATTTTGTTATTATTTCTTTTATATTTCCGCGATGCTCTATCATTTCAGCTTTTTTATACCGTGAAAGTCGCGATTGCCCAATCATTTCGGCTATTTTTCGCGGTGTCCAATCATTTTGGCTTTTATATGCATATATTTTACTTGCTGATTTTTTTGCAAGTTGCCCTATCATTTCGGCTATTATATGCATATATGGCTCGCTGACTTTTGCCGCGAGTATGAGGCTTGGGATCTGATCCCGATTTAAGCATCAGCATCGCTACAATTAGGATATTGCCAGGAGCGAATCATCATTTGCCTTTGTCGGTTTGAACAAAGGTGGCTTAGCAGATAGGGTCAGGATCCTGTCGACTAAGGCTTTTAACTTCATGAACTGTAAGGGTCTCATAAAGGTATTTCTCCCTACGAGTCGTGAGGATCTCGTAAGTGCATTTTCTCCTTAAAAATCGTGAGGATTCTTAAGTGTGTGTTCTCTTATAAGTCGTAAGGATCTTACAAGAGTGTTTTCTCCTTATAAGTCGAGAGGACTTATAAGGGTTGTTCACCGTCTGAGCATATCCCTAGTCGCTGGTGAGACTTTGTTAGGGAAATGTTTATTCGTGCCCATGGATTGTATACAAGGGTCAATGTTGAAACACTTGTAGGGCAATATAAGGAGTGTGATGATGGCTTAAGAACAGATTCAGATCCCTGTAGCTTAAGGCTTTTGAATCCTATGAGCCGTGAGGGTCTCAAAGGGGAATTCTCCTTACGAGTCAAGAGGATCTCGTAAGTGTGCTTTCTTCTAGGAATCATGGGGATTCCTAAGTATGTTGCTCCCTTATGAGTCGTAAGGATCTCACGCAGGTATTTTCTCCTTACAGGGTCGAGGGGACTGTAGGGTTACTAGGCACGCGCACAAGGGTCTACGAGGCATCAACCATGCCCGAATAAAAATTTAGCCGTGCCGAACAACCCGAATACGGAACTTTAAACTAGAGATTAGGCGAAAACAAGCATGCTAAACATTTTAACACTAAGTGAGAGGGATTACAACCTTTGTAGATCTGGTCCTTCACTTCATATGCTCCGTGTTGTGGTCCCTTCGCTGCGATCATCGGGATCCGGACTCTCGAGAGGTTCCACGAAGAGAAAGACGCAACCTTTGCTTCCGATCTTCGATACTAAGATGATCTACCTTGAAGTTTCTTTAACACAAGCTAACACTCATGAAATGATGTGAACACCCTCATCTAAATGGCAAGGGAAGATGAGGATGATGAAGTAGGATTTTTGCTCTATTTATTTATCTTTTTCTCACAATTATTCATCACCTTTTGAAAAACAAGTAAGCTTTTTCATGAAAGAATTGAAGGAAGAAGATGAACAATAATAGTTATCCTTTTGTGATGAATAGGAAATGAAATAATATGATAGATAATGCAACCATGGTCAAGCTAACTCTTGCAGAGAATTAACTAGGGTCAAAGGTTTGGTTAGGGTTTTGGAAATATCTAGCATAATATCTTAACAAAGACAAAGAAAGAAAACTTCTAGAAACTTCTAGAAAGCCTTAACCCTAATCAAACCCTAACCATGTTTAATCTCTACTAAACAAGTTGCATTATTTATCATATCATGTTACAATATTATATATCACATATACAATATTTATTGCAACAAAATAAAATAATACATTTAACATATATCGTATATATATCAATGTATTACCCGAGTGAGAAAAAGAATCTTTTAGTGAGCAAATATTAGCTAATGTAATTTAATATATCATATATATTATTATACATTAAATTATCGAATCAACACTTGATCCGACAATCCGGCTATATCGCATATAACCGACTAATATTTATCCGTACCGATTTGCCGAATCAACACTTGATCCGACGACCCGGCTGATATCAAATATCGCGAGAATATAATACGGTATCACATATCGCATTATCCTCGGTCCCGCACATATCACATATGTGCTCCTACTCCGTTTTGCCTGAGTCAAGAAACCTCTGTGTAGGACTCTAAAGAATCGTCAATACGCCGGCAGTAGGTGATGATCATATCAAACACCTACAAGCTGCAAGCGGTCAGCTAAACGTAACAGCTACCCAGGTATTGAGCGCTCAGAAGATCAACAAGCAAGCCTGTAACTTCTCCTGTGAATCCAAACAGTAACACTCCCGTACAGTCCGGTCTCGTCGTCTGATATGTTGCATATCTCGCCTAGGGGTGGTAAACGTCAGACCCCAGTAGCTTGATAAGTCGTGTCGATTTGAGGTCTATAACAGTTCGAGAAACTACTGATAACACTTACCAGTAAATCTCAGCAACTCTGGCCAGGGATTTCCGGTTATAGCCAATCGAACACAGCACAACATCAACTCCCTATACCGGGAGAGACGAATCCCCTCCTATCGCTCATTGCCTCCATGTGATTCGGGACTGTACCCAAAAGCCACCTTTTTGCACGCCCTCTTGGACGTGGTATGATGGAAATCAAAGCACGGTGGGAACCACACAAGACTCTATGACGATCTCGGGTCAACAGACTACTCTGTACCAGTGTCACCGGAGAACTGCCATCTGACGTATGGTATAATACCATCTGGGAGTTCTCGGCGAGTCCGTCCAGTGTACCCAGTCTCCACTGAGCACCCGTACACCATCCTTGATGTCAAACACCGATGGATATGGGATCATCCATCGCCCATCATATGGGTCAAGATGCGTATACGCTAGTCTACTCTGGTGCATCGATGCCCTGTCTCGATACACCCTCGATTAGGAACAGTTATAGGATGTACTCGCCGACTACCGTGGCCCCACTAGTATGATCTCATCATAGTCCCAGTAGTCGAGTACATATCCTAAGGGCTTTATCAACATGTAACATAGAGACAATTAGAGTACTTGTTAAGATAAAGTACAACCAGATAGCATACTATCATGTCGAGCAAGAAAGTCCTCCCTATATATGTCCTAGCATCCACTACAATATACATCGTATGTACAGTAATGGCCTCTAGGGCATACATATAACTAACAATCTCCCACTTGCACTAGGGCCATCTATTATGGTATCACATACCCAACAATTAGCTGCGGTTGAAGTATCTCATACTAAACCATCCCATAAAAGTCTCTACTGGGAAAAAGGCCTTTGTGAATGGATCCGCGCTGTTGTCCTCTGTGTCTACTCTCCTAACCTCGATCTCTCTGGAGATCAACCATCTCCATGATCAGGTGATACTGCCTAAGAATTATATCTGGATTTCTGATGGGACGGTAGTTCCTTGGCTAAAGCCACAACTCCATTGTCACACAATGGTAGGAACGAAGTTCATCTTATGAACTTATATATCCAGACTGCCTCTTTGGTAGCATCCTTGGTAACGATGCATCTTACCTTTAATTGTCTAGTATGTCACGGTATCTAGCTTGGAACTCTTCCAACATACCGTCCCTCCACTGAGGGTAAAGACAATGCCCGCGACTGACATTCAGTCGTCCTTATCACCCTGGAACCTTTCCAGTGATTCTCCCTAGGATCGATTGATACCATCTCACTACAACTAGTGAGTATCCTAACATCCAATTAGATCTATCTCATAGATCCAAAACCTTGGATTTAGGAGGTATCACTTTGATCCTATATGGAGAATCCTTGTGATAAGCGGATATTAACCGTGCGTAGCATAGGAAACTTCTTCCCTATCAAGAGTATGTCATCCACGTACTCTACGAGGATCACCACCATACTCTCTACTACCTTTTTTTGTATATACAAGGTTCATCTACCATTTTGATGAAGTCAAACTTTTTGACTACCACATCAAAACAGATGTTCCAACTCCGCGATGCTTGCTTTATCATATAAAACATCTTGCTCACGTTTCCGCTGCTCCCACTGTCTACGAAGCCCTCTGGCTGTGTACTTATAGACGTTCTCTTCTAAAACATCATTTAGAAAAGCAGTCATGACACCCAACCACCAGATATCGTAGTCATGGTATGTAGCCGTGGCAAGTAGGATCTGGATGGACTTAAGCATAGCTTTGAAAGTCTCAACTTTTCCATGTACACCAAGTAATCTTCTCAAGATATACTTGCTCCTGATGGGGATTTAACCCTTCAGATAAAGCAACCAAAGTCCTTACTTTGTTGGTGTATAAGGATTCCATCTCAGATCGATAAGCACCCAGCCATTCTTACAGAGTCCCACTCTTGATGGCCAGCTCGAAACTAGTTGGGTCATCATCTCATGACGCAATCCTCGCTCCCACTGTCATAGAGGAACTGAAGTATCTCTCAGGTGGGTGAGGAATCCTACTAGATCGGCGGAGAGGCTGAGGTTCGTTGGTAACAATTGAATCCTTTGGTTCTGCCAAATCATCAGCTGCAGTTTGTATAGCTGGAACCTTTCCAGTTCTACATAACAGACCTTGCCTCGAGCTTGTCCGGATTTTGCTTTTAGGCATAGGCTGGACAACCCCAAATCTTAACAAACTTAAGATATGGGCTCTTCCCTTTCCATATCACATATGAAGTGGTAGGCAACTGATTTGATTTGAACCCTATTCAATAGGTATGCAGCTTCTCAAGTGCATAACTCCCTAAAGGAAATAGGAAACTCAGTAGTACTCATCATAGAGCACACCATATCACATAGGGTGCTATTGCTCTGCCCCGATACACCGACGTGCTGTGGTGTATACGGAGGAGTAATGCTGAGAAAGAATCTCATTCTCCTTTAGAATAGTCCATGAATTCCGTGCTCAAGTATTCTCCTCCTTGATCTCATCAAAGGACATAATACTTATACCCGTATTTGGTTCTCTACTTCTAACTTATATTCTGTGAATATCTCAAAAGGTTCGGATTTGTGTTTCAACAGGAACATATGTCTGAATCTTGAGAGATTATCAGAGAATGTAATGAAGTACAAAGAACCGATCTTGGCATGTGTAGACAGGGGACTTTCATACATCAGCATGTATCAATCCCAAAAGTTCACTAACTCTTTCTCTGTTTCCAATAAACAGAGCTGTGGTCATCTTATCTTTGTGACATGACCGGCAAGTTTCAGAAGATGTAAATTCAAACTAATTTAAATATGCATCTATATGTAACTTCAGCCAGTCGGGTCACATTGATACGACCTAGTCTACAATACCTCAAGAAGGATTCATTCATATCTGAACTCTTCCTCTTGTGTGTGTTCTTTATACTAAGAACTGTAGTTTGATTTAGAACGATAATGCTTTTAGATAACGTGCCTAAACCGATCAACTCTTGATATAGGAAATGTTCAAAACATTATCCAACAATACAAAATTATATCCTTTCTTTACTAATAAAGAGACTGATATGATTTTGTATATCAGGTTCGGTATCTAATAACATTTGTTCAGAATCAATGTATTCTGGTAATACAGGGTGATAGTGACCAACAGACTTGGCTGCAACACTTGCACCGTTTTCTGTCTCATGAAACTTATCACCCGTTCTCAGTTCTCTACCTATCTGTAGCCCATGTAACAGATTACATATGCGGGATCCTGATCTGGTATCTCATACCCAGGACGTAAAGGATACTGAGAAACAGTTCTGTGTAATGAACACACCCGAAGATGATGCATCAGCATGCACTTTCTTCGTTTGGGCGGCACGGGAAATCTGGTATTCCCTAATTTCCTGCTCTGTCTTATAACACTTATAAGTTGGAGCGGGACCAACGTTCCCCAGCTCAGTATAACAAGCGGGTTCGGTCAAATATATCCGTTTTATTATCTTGATTAAGGCGTGATATGGTCGCTACCTGGAGAGAGAGAGAAGAAAACACTCAGCGTATGCTCTTGCAAGATTAGGTTGGTTATCTAATATATCTAATCAGGATGTCTCCCACTGTTTTAATCAAATCTTTCTTCAAACCCTAAAAGGAAAGACTAGCCGGGATTAATTACACGCTACAAGTTCGCCAATCTTTCAGCCAGGCCAGTGTCGGTACTTTGAGGGAGGTCCCCCGTGCTATCGCACGAACCTAATTAAAGTAAACCTCGTTTTCCCAGAGGCGTAACCCCGTTAACACCTTTCTAGACACCTACTTGATCGGCTAATTGTAATGTGTAAAACTCTTCCAGGAGTAACTCTTACTCGCAGCGGGTATCGGGATCTAACTATCTAATAGAAGGTATGCAATCTCATTGCAAATTTCAACACTTGAAATTCCCAATAATATTTTGCCCCTAGCGATCTATGACCTTAACTAAGTCAACAAATCATAAATCGCAAGTCAAGTTCAACCCGTACATTTCTCGATTGAATTAAACCCACCCGTACGACCCTTAACTGAGTCAACAAAGCCGTACGAATACCCTAATCCAATCACATCTTATGTTTTAGCAGATAAACATTACTTAGCTACCGTACACTATGCCTTAACTAAGTCAACAAACATAGCACGAATACTAAATAATATCTATCTGAAATGACGGAGGGCTACGCAGGTTTTTCAGAAAACCCTGAGCGTAATGAACTTGATATCGTCGTAGAATCGAGTGATTTTAAATGGAGTGTTTTTTAGGCTTTTCTAGTTTTGCTAAAGGGGTCACTCCCGGTGAAGGGATCGTCGGCCCTTTCCTCATCGAATAAGGTGCAGGATATTTCACAAATATCACTATGCAAAGCAAGAACTATAGAAGCAATCAAAAGACAAACCGAGTTTGTAGCATCTGCCAGTTATTGCTAAAGGAGTCACTCCCGGTGAAGGGATCTCGGTCCTTTCCTTATCGAATAAGGTGCTGGATGTTCTACAAGGAACACCGCTATGCAAAGTAACAACTAAAGCTACCAGTTTTTATAAACAAGTTTCTACAACATCTTAGGTTTCTTTTATTTCATTAATCTCATTAATGAAGTCCCATTTTAATGTGCTTCACAAGCATCTCTTTTGAAACGAAATCTGCAATATAACATATATCTCATATATATAATATAAACATTCGTCACAGGCAGTAATATGATCTCATCACAGAACATTGCAGCAGAAGAAACATATATGAAATATTGGATATACTAGGACGTCCGTGTTTTCAATACGAGCCTGTATAAAACACGGATTCCACGGTCGCGATGAATAGCCAAACCCACATCCCTAGACCCCTACGAGAGCGGCAAGTAACACTGCCAATTCTAGGGTTAGGAGACCCGGTCTCGACTCCTCGAGATGGTCTCCCACTGGACCCTAGAACCCGGTTACTTGTGCTCCCCGCCTTGGGTCTACCTAATGCGGAAAAGTAAATAATATACAACGGTGACATCTTCCGCTACCTGGAAGTGCCCCAATAAAAGAATATTACATACAAATGAATTTTACATGAATGAAAAAGAAAAACTCTCATCTCACATAAAACCCCCGGCTATTCAAACGCGACGATCCAATACAACATATCACAGCAACACATAATATCTCATATCATCAACGTAAGCAAGTATGCGTATCCCGATTGTCGTTGATGTAAAGCAACGAAGCCGGCGATACACCACATACTACGCTTACGGTCACAGAAAAGAAGGTGTAAAACTACAACAGTTGGAATCCGCAACTTCCTTAGACATCGCATGCCTAACCAAATGAATTCCTTAGACATCACATGCCTAACAATTATAAACCCCGCATTTTAGTCTCATTTATCGAAAACACTTTTCAATATCAAGTCGGGCAATTCAACAAGATTCCCGAAAAACTGATCGAATGCTCGTCGCAAACTTTAGTAGACGGCCGCACCCCCGATACCGTCGACGAAGTGCACCAAGGCGGAACACCGCTACCGCGAGCACCCGAACGGATGCTTTCGGCGACGGGGTTCTCCTACAGTCACTTGGTCGGGGCTATGGGGCGTAGCTGTCTATTAAGTTTATCCGGCGAGTATCCGCGTACACTACGTGATTGCGACGGAATTTTGATCACATCAAAATTCCGTGGCAACCGATCAACTGAGACTAAACTACTATGTTTATAATATTCAAATCAGTTATCTCATAACTACCTGTGGATTCCAAATATTGTATCACATTCCAGATAAATAGAAAAAGTTAAACTTTCCGATCGAATCATCAAGCACCCAAGATTTCCCCAATATATCTCAACACTTGAAATCAGTTTAAAAACATTCATTGCATGCCACAGTACCAATGGTCCAGCCGTAGAAGGGTCAAGCCAACGCCTCACATGTGGCACGCCGTACTGCCCCAAACCCTAAGGTTCAAAGGGCAGTTCAAGACGGTCACATAATCGAGTTAAGGTTTGTTGTCTTCTAGAGGGTCCACCGAGTTACTTGCATGACTTAGAACATTCTTAAACACGAGAAAAAATCCAACTTTTGAAAAAATTTCCGACAGGGGAAAAAGTGAGTTATTGATATCCGTTCGAACTTTTTAACAGTTTCTAAAAGTTATCCAGAAAAAACACATAGACAAAATCTGATAATCCGACCGAATCATCGAATCCCTAAACAACCCCAGAAAATTCAACAGTTGAATAAATATTAAAAATTCCCAGAAAATACAACATTACAAAATAGGATTTACTGTGAAAACCACGTGCCAAGAATCGACCATGTGGCCGCGGAACCGCCGCACATGCTGGGGTTGGGCCGCGGTTCCGCACCTCTTTGGGCGACTTACACTCACGTGCTTCACAGTAGTTCTTATAATTACCTGCTGTAATTTTTGGATATTTTTAATGTGGAAAAATCCCAATTTTTAGAAAATTTCCAGAGAGCATGTTTCGGACGGGGGTTTTGGTTCGATCGGACTTCAAACATCGTCTAGACTTCGCCTAAAGCTCTAGCTTGGCTCTGATACCACTGTAGGGTTACTAGGCACGCGCACAAGGGTCTACGAGGCATCAACCATACCCGAATAAAAATTTAGCCGTGCCGAATAACCCGAATACGGAACTTTAAACTAGAGATTAGGCGAAAACAAGCATGCTAAACATTTTAACACTAAGTGAGAGGGATTACAACCTTTGTAGATCTGGTCCTTCACTTCATATGCTCCGTGTTGTGGTCCCTTCGCTGCGATCATCGGGATCCGGACTCTCGAGAGGTTCCACGAAGAGAAAGACGCAACCTTTGCTTCCGATCTTCGATACTAAGATGATCTACCTTGAAGTTTCTTTAACACAAGCTAACACTCATGAAATGATGTGAACACCCTCATCTAAATGGCAAGGGAAGATGAGGATGATGAAGTAGGATTTTTGCTCTATTTATTTATCTTTTTCTCACAATTATTCATCACCTTTTGAAAAACAAGTAAGCTTTTTCATGAAAGAATTGAAGGAAGAAGATGAACAATAATAGTTATCCTTTTGTGATGAATAGGAAATGAAATAATATGATAGATAATGCAACCATGGTCAAGCTAACTCTTGCAGAGAATTAACTAGGGTCAAAGGTTTGGTTAGGGTTTTGGAAATATCTAGCATAATATCTTAACAAAGACAAAGAAAGAAAACTTCTAGAAACTTCTAGAAAGCCTTAACCCTAATCAAACCCTAACCATGTTTAATCTCTACTAAACAAGTTGCATTATTTATCATATCATGTTACAATATTATATATCACATATACAATATTTATTGCAACAAAATAAAATAATACATTTAACATATATCGCATATATATCAATGTATTACCCGAGTGAGAAAAAGAATCTTTTAGTGAGCAAATATTAGCTAATGTAATTTAATATATCATATATATTATTATACATTAAATTATCGAATCAACACTTGATCCGACAATCCGGCTATATCGCATATAACCGACTAATATTTATCCGTACCGATTTGCCGAATCAACACTTGATCCGACGACCCGGCTGATATCAAATATCGCGAGAATATAATACGGTATCACATATCGCATTATCCTCGGTCCCGCACATATCACATATGTGCTCCTACTCCGTTTTGCCTGAGTCAAGAAACCTCTGTGTAGGACTCTAAAGAATCGTCAATACGCCGGCAGTAGGTGATGATCATATCAAACACCCACAAGCTGCAAGCGGTTAGCTAAACGTAACAGCTACCCAGGTATTGAGCGCTCAGAAGATCAACAAGCAAGCCTGTAACTTCTCCTGCGAATCCAAACAGTAACACTCCCGTACAGTCCGGTCTCGTCGTTTGATATGTTGCATATCTCGCCTAGGGGTGGTAAACGTCAGACCCCAGTAGCTTGATAAGTCGTGTCGATTTGAGGTCTATAACAGTTCGAGAAACTACTGATAACACTTACCAGTAAATCTCAGTAACCCTGGCCAGGGATTTCCGGTTATAGCCAATTGAACACAGCACAACATCAACTCCCTATACCGGGAGAGACGAATCCCCTCCTATCGCTCATTGCCTCCATGTGATTCGGGACTGTACCCAAAAGCCACCTTTTTGCACGCCCTCTTGGACGTGGTATGATGGAAATCAAAGCACAGTGGGAATCACACAAGACTCTATGACGATCTCGGGTCAACAGACTACTCTGTACCAGTGTCACCGGAGAACTGCCATCTGACGTATGGTATAATACCATCTGGGAGTTCTCGGCGAGTCCGTCCAGTGTACCCAGTCTCCACTGAGCACCCGTACACCATCCTTGATGTCAAACACCGATGGATATGGGATCATCCATCGCCCATCATATGGGTCAAGATGCGTATACGCTAGTCTACTCTGGTGCATCGATGCCTTGTCTCGATACACCCTCGACTAGGAACAGTTATAGGATGTACTCGCCGACTACCGTGGCCCCACTAGTATGATCTCATCATAGTCCCAGTAGTCGAATACATATCCTAAGGGCTTTATCAACATGTAACATAGAGACAATTAGAGTACTTGTTAAGATAAAGTACAACCAGATAGCATACTATCATGTCGAGCAAGAAAGTCCTCCCTATATATGTCCTAGCATCCACTACAATATACATCGTATGTACAGTAATGGCCTCTAGGGCATACATATAACTAACAGGAACCTTGCAAGTGTCTTTTAACGAGATTGCGCCCTTTCGGGTTTTCACAAACTCGCCGGTAGTCTTGCTGTTTTTACTCACGGAGCCCTTTCGGGTTTTCATCCGTACCCATCTTGCTTATGGACGTACCGTTTTTTTTGCGCCAGCCTTGGGATGCTGCGATCCGTAGTTGTTTATCGACGTCTCGGTCAATTGTTAGATTAGGGACGTTTTGGTCCATCGTTAGTTTAGGGACATTTCGGTCCATTTTTGCAACGGTTTCGTTGGCTACCACTTATAAAGTTTGGGCTTGGGAAGATAGCAAGCGGACTTAGGCATCGTCATCTATCATTAACCCAGACCGTAACTCATCAGGCGTAGTATTTCTTTAGGAACCGACCGTTTAATTTCCTGAAGGGTCTTTCGCCATGCATATCCATGAGCAAGTAAGCCCCACCTTGGTAGACTTTGTCTATGATGTACGGGCCCTCGTAGTTCGGCTCGAACTTCCCTCATTTGGCACGATTGGGGATCATGGGTCTCTTGACCACTAGCATGAGTTCGCCTTGGCGGAATGTTCTTAGCCTAGTCAATCTCTTATATGAGCGCGTCATCCTCGCTTTGTAAGCCTCCAGGTTTTGCTGCGCCATGAGCCGGGCTTCATCAAGGGCGTCGAGCTCTTCAAGTCGAAGGTGAGCATTCTCTTCGTCCGTTAACTCGTAATGAATCGCCACTCGCATAGAGGGTAGCTCAATCTCCAATGGGAGTACTGCTTCAGCGCCGAATACCAATGCATACGGCGTTGTGTTTGTGGCCGTTTTGAATGTGGTTCGATACGCCCAGAGTGCTTCATGCAGTCTCTCGTGCCAGTCCCTCTTATTTCTGGACACCATCTTCTTCACGATCTTGGTTAAGGTCTTGTTGAAAGCCTCAGCCAGACCGTTAGCTCGAGGATTGTATACTGAAGAGTATCTCCAGTCTATATTATGTTGCTGCGCGAAGCGACTGATTTTATGGCTTCTGTAGGCCGGCCCGTTATCGGAGATAATCCGTCGCGGAGTGCCGAATCGATAGATGACATGTGTCTTGAAAAAATAGAGAATATTCTCCGTCTTCACTTCCCTCAGCGGTACTGCTTCTGCCCATTTGGAAAAGTAATCAGTTGTCGCCAAAATGAATCGATGTCCTTTGGACGATACTGGTTCGATGGGCCTGATTATGTCAGTTCCCCACATTTCGAACGGCCAGCTAGCCACTGTTAGATGTAGTGGATTTGGATGCTGGTGGATAAAGTCCTCGTGAATTTAGCATGAGTGGCACTGCTTCGCGTATTCAAGGCAGTCCTGGATCATCGTGGGCCAATAGTAGCCCATCCTTTTGATCTTCAGCTTCATCTTTGTCCCGGCTTGATGAGAACCGCAGAGTCCGTCGTGAGTTTCTTGAACGACTCTCCTTTCTTCTTCCGGTCCCAGGCATCTTAGTCATAGAGAGTCGAATGATCTCTTATATAGAGTATCATTGACGAAAGCGAATAACAGAGCTCGTTTCATGAGCTGATATTTTGAGGACGCATCTTCAGGTGTTCGACGGGATTTGAAGTAGTCTATAAAGACTTCTCTCCAATCCTTAGCCTTTTCCTGGTCTTTTATTCGTAGGGCCGTTTGCTCGGTCGCTTCCTTTTCTTTGGACGACTCCGGAGTCATATCTGCCAGTGCGAGAACCCGACGGCTTTGCACAACGATCCTCACATCATCGAGGTTTTCGTCAGCCAGTTCTTTAGCGAGTTTGGCTAACGCATCCGTCTTGCTATTTTCCGCGCGTGGTATGCTTTCCAGGGCGTAGTAAGGGATTTAAGTCAGCAGTTGTTGCACCCTTTCACCGTACCTTACCAACTCTGGTTTGCACGTTTGATAGTCGCCGTTTACTTGACTAACGACCAGTTGGGAGTCTCCGTATATGAGGAGATTTTTATTCCCATGTCGACAGCGATCTCAAGACCTACTATCAAAACTTCGCATTCGGCTTCGTTGTTTGTCCTCGGCTCTGTTAAGAAAAAGGTGAAGCGCATTATCCTTCTTTGTGGAGTCACGAAGATGAGGCCTACCCCAGACTTGATTATGGGGGAGCTGTGCTTTCACTTCTTCATGGAAGATGCCCCATCGAAGTAGAGTTCCCATCGTGTGTCACTCTCTCCTTTATTCCCATCGATCGTGTCAAACGCGTGCTCGTCTGGCAATTCACAATTTAGGGGTAAATCGGCAGGTATAGGATGCTCAGCGAGGAAGTCAGCGATGGCCTGGCCTTTCACTGCCTTGAGAGGTCGATAGGTTATCGAGAATTCTATTAAGAGTTGGGCCCATTTAGTGAGCCGCCATGTTAGTATGGCTCTTGACATCAAATATTTGAGAGGATCAACCTTTGATATGAGATGGACCTCATGCGCCAACGTATAGTGCCTGAGCTTTGTTATCGCAAAGATCAACGCTAGGCAGTGTTTTTCAATGGGGGAGTAATTATTTTCTGCCCCTAGGAGAACTCGACTCAAATAGTAGAGGGCTCTTTCCTTCCCTTGGTCATTTTCTTGTGCCCATAGCGCGTCTAAGGAACCTTCAAGGGCAGTTGTATACAGAATGAGGGGCTTTCCCTTGACTGGAGCAGTCAGCACCGGAGGATTCTGTAGGTATTGCTTGATTTCGTCCAGTGCGCTTTGGCATTTGCGATCCCAGACAAATGGGGTTCCCTTCTTCATTAAGTGAATGTAGGGGCGGCATTTTCGAGAGAAGTTAGCTATGAACCTCCGGATATACGCGAGCTTCCCTTGGAGAGACCACAGTTGCTTCAAAGTCCGTGGGGAGGGCATTTCCATAATCGTCTTGATCTTTGACGGGTCGATTTCGATGCCTCGATGTCGTACAATGAATCCTAGGAATTTACCCGAGGAGACTCCGAATGCGCATTTGAGAGGGTTCATCTTCAGATTGTATTTCCGAAGACGTTGGAACACTATTTTTAGATGCTCCCAATGCTCTTCGTGCGATTTGCTTTTTACTACGAGGTCGTCAATATAACATTCGACAATCTCATGTATAAGGTCATCAAAGATTTTCGTCATGGCCCTCAGGTGGCGCCGGCGTTCTTCAGACCGAAGCATTACTTTGTAGCAGAATATGCTTAGCGCAGTCCGAAAAGCGGTATGCTTCTAGTCTTCGGGATGCATTTTTATTTGATTATACCCTGATGAGCCGTCCATAAAGGAGAAGACCTCGTGAGTGGACGTGTTGTCTATCATCAGCTCGGTGACCGGTACGCGAAAGTCATCCTTAAGACAGGCTTTGTTGAGATCCCGAAAGTCTATGCAGATGTGCACCGTCCCATTCTTCTTCATGACTGGGACAATGTTGGCAATCCAATCGGGGTACTGAACCTCTTGAATGATGCCGGAATCGATTAGTTTCTTGACCTCGGCATTAATGTTCATTCCAAGTTCGAGCCGCATCCTTCTTGGTGCTTGTTTGATTGTCTTGATGTCCGGAGATATCGCTAATTTGTGCACAGCTACCTCTGGATCTAGTCCCGGCATTTCAGAGTAGTTCTATACGAAATAGTCTTTATATTGTATGAGCATGTCTTTTAGCATAGCCACCTTTTCTTCATACAGCAATTCGCTAACGAACGTAGGCCGCGGGTCGTTTGTCGTCCCCAAGTCAATTTTTCTGAGGTTATCTGCAGTAGTATGTATCTTATCTTCCAGCTCTTTTGGCGCCGGTGGAAACTCTGAGATCACTTCGTTATCATCATTTTCGAAGCACCAGGAGGGGTCATCCATACTCTCGAGCACTCCTTCTGTCAGCGTTATTACGTGACAGGTATGAGATTGTTTCCAAGACCGATGTTGATCTGGTTCTACTCTCATTGCATAAGTGGATTTTGATTCATGCTTTCGTGGCGGGCTTACCCTCCAACTGTTGGATAGAGCGAATCTGCCGAGTTGATACTGGTCTTCAACCCAGTCTTTGAAGGTGAAGCATTCTTCAATCGGATGTCCTATCGCTCGGTGATAGGAGCAATAGTCTGAGTGATGAACCTCATTTGCTCGATCGGGGTGCTTGGACTCCGGGAGCATAATCATCTGATGTTTCATGACGACGTCGAAGATTTTCTTCGTCTTTTCTTGGGGAAAAGAATATACTTGACTCATCTTCTTTATAAGAGACGGATCTCGGCTGCTCGATTTTCGATCGCGTGACTTCTTGGATCCGCTCGTTGCTGTCGAACGTTTTTTCCGTTCTTCAGTTTGTTTTTGTTTTTGCGTCGGGTCTTCTGTATGACAAACTGGCAACGAAGAGCATTGTCATTCTCTGTAGCCTGCTGAAGAAGGCGTTGCATCCTGGCTTTCTTATAGATGGCCATTTCGCAGTTATGATTATCCCGGACCTTTTGACCCGCTTCCCTTATTAGCTTGTCCATCTGTTCTTCAAACGATGAACTTGCCATTTTCATGGTGGGACCTCGTTTTGGTTCAGGGTTAGCGTCTTTTAACAGAACATCTCCTTCTTCATCAAAGTCATGTATGACGTAGTAGCCATGGACTCGCTCCCGTTTCTTGGATCAAATGTATCCAAGCCCGACCGTTTCCATTCTCCCGGTGGGCAATTTCCGCTGAGTTTTGGGGACGTTCCAGATCTTATTGTAGAACTGAGCTTGTCGCGTGGTCTGCTTAAGGGGTACGCCTTGGTGCCTCAACAGACTCTTCAATCCTTCTGTGTAGTATCTGGGCAGTCAGATGGGCTGAAGTCTGTCAAGTGTCAAATCGGCACCATGCCAGACTTCTTTCTCTACTTTGGTTTCCATGGATTGATAAAAGAGGATCGCCTTTTCATCTCTTCGCTTGGGAGGGACGTAGAATGTTTGCAGCTCTTGTACATTATAAGTTTCAAGTGCATCGAGCTTTTTGTAATGCTCTTGCGGAACCATGGCAACTTGCAAGCTTTGATCTTCTCCAGTGGAGGCTTGTATTGATGGCCGAGCAGAGAATACTGTATTGATTTCATCTTCAGAGTCACTGCCGAAGACCAACATAGGGGTGGAAGGTCCCGGCTTGGTGTATTGGGGCAGCCCGGAATAGACTATCTCTTTGTCCTCCTCGGTATCGCTCCCGAAGACCGGAATGGTGGTGATAGCTGTTTGTTTATTCTCCGGCTTATGGAACCTTTCCGTGTCTTTGAAGTCTGGCAAGAAGTATTTTGCATCCTCGTATTTGCGAACTTCGTTCACGGAAAATGGGTTCAGTTCCCCTGTCACAGTGTATTTAAGTCCATCTTTGAAATACTTCATACACTGATGTTGTGTAGAAGGGATAATATTGTACTCATGTAACAAAGGCCGGCCGAGCAAAGCGTTATAGCAAGTTTTAGCATCAATGACGTGGAACTTGATATCAGTGACGAGTAGCCCAAAGTGTAACGTCAGTATCACAGACCCGAGCGTCCGTGATGACTGGGAGTCAAATTCAGAGATAGTGATTTTATCCCGAGCGAGGTGCTGGACGCTCATGCAGATTTCTTTTAGCATCCTCGCATTGAGAAGGTTAACGGAGGATCCATTGTTGACTAGGATTTTGCCTATCTTGATGTCATGACAGTACCCGGTGACATATAGCGGACGGTTATGCTCGCATGTCCCGAGGAGGAGGTCCTCATCGCCGAAAGTGATGTCAGCAGTGTGCACGTCCTCCAACTCGTCCTTCATCTTTTCTTCGGCGAGGAAAGCTTGAAACTGTCCGGGGTCTTTGTAACACCCGAGTTCATTTATACCAATTCCAGTTTCCGTATTTACTTATCCATGGTCTACTATTGATTTATCGTGTTTGGGTACGAATGGTAGTTATATTTTACCTGGCATCCGACCCGACCCGCTTACTTGAACTTGTTTGATTTATATTTATAGGTTACCTTGACTCGTTGCATTGACATGTGCATCTAGTATAAACTGCATATTGGCATTGCATCTGACATCGTATGTTTTATCATATAACTTTTAAGTCACATAAAATATTTATTAAAATACATTGCATGGCCTGCTTGATACCCCTAACCATGTGGTAGAGTCCTTGCATCGTGTTCTCGTCCCGTTCAGTGAAACGAACGTGTTTGGATGGCTACGCGGACGTACGTGCGTCCGTTCTTGGGAGTATGCATTTCTGTCATATAATCTTTCATTTTAAATTTTTAAACCGGTTAATAATTTTCATATTTCAAATTCAAAATTTTGGATCCGACCCGGACGCATTTCTGATATATTTTGTAGTCCGCCTAAATTCAAATTAATTATTTTATCTTATTTATTTTTTGATTTTCTGTTATTGAATTGGGAACTGAGTAAATCTTTTAGTTATAACATCTTTTATAAATTTTATTCATTTTTCCCCACAGAGCCAATCAGAGCTCTCTCTTCTTTGCACCTGGCCCCACCACCGAGCTCTCTCTTTTCTATCCCTTTCTTTTTCTTTCCCTTTCCCTCAGCCAATCAGAAGCATTACTTTAAGTCACTGGGCCCCACGTCTCCCTCTCTCTCTCCCCCAAAATCTTTCTCTTTCTCCTTCTCTCTCCTCCTCCGCAGCGCTTTCTCTTTCTCTCTCCTCTCACGCTCTCTCTCTCCTCTCGCGAACACTGTTCGCTTCTCGATTCTGCTCACCGTCCGAAGGATCCCGTCATCTCCCTACTCTCTTTCTTCTTCTCCCTTGTTTAAAACCCCGAGCACGAGAAACCCAAAGCACATCGAACCCTAACCCTAAACTCCTCTGCCTATATACTCTTTACCTCACCATCTCCTCCTCGTCTTCATCTCCCCTTCCTCTCTTCTCCTTTCTTCGCCACGAGAACACTGCAACCAACCCTAACCAGAGAACCCATCACCTCACCTGCACCCATCGCCGACGCCCTCCTCTACTCATCGTCACCTCACCCCACTCCTTCTCTCCTCATCTCCATCATCTCCTTCTTCTCCATCTTCTTCCTCTTTCCACTGCACCCTGCACACCCGCAGAACCCACAGAATCTATCACCACCACCTTGTACCGCCTCGTTGCTGATCATCCCTCGCCGTCGCCATCTTACTCCATCTCTCCTCCTCTCCCTCTCCTCTGTGCTTCTCCCTCATCATTATCCCTGCACACCAAGAAACCTAGACAGCAAACCGAGCCTTAACCCTAACACACCCGAACCCTAGCCTCACCGGGAAACGCTCACGCCGGCAACCCTCATCGTCGCCACCCTTGCCGACTCCCCTCTGCAACTACAGAACGCAGCTACGGTAACCCCCCTCTAATGTTTTCCTTCTTCCGTTCTTCTCTCCATTCTTTCTTCTCCTGCTTTATGTGTTATTCACATGTTCACTGTTGGTTCTCGTTTGCCGGGATCTAACGTGCCGACGACGATCCCGACGACCCAGCGAGGATACCTGACCTGTGTGATCCCATCGTGTGTTGTTTGGACTCATTCCGTGTACCGTGCACGCGTCGTGACTTTTCCGCCGACACATAACGTTCCGTTTACCGTGTCGTGATCCGATCAAGGCAAGTTAATCTTGCTACATGCTATACTATTACCTTCTATGTATATTTAAATTATAATACCCCATCATGATTATTTATGCAACCCGCATTATCACTTTTCATGTTTTATCATTTTACGGATGTCCGATTACATCCGCACCATGTATTTCCTATCTAGTGCATGCTAGTGAAACTTGCTATATGCTATTTACAATATTCCATATTTATTTGCATATATATATTTTAAACATGAAGTTTGAATTGGTGCCTATATCACATTTTACCATCCGATGTCCGTTTATATCATTTTGAGTTATTTGTGAAACACACCCGATTGAATGTTAGATTACAATATTGTATGCCTATGCCTATATTTTATAACATAGTTCTTGGTCGCATAGCCATAGTACCCTTTAAATAGTTCATAACTGTACAACACCCGTGTGCATCCATCTAACCTGTTTTATACATATTATTGCATCCATTTAACCCTTTTACATATACTTGCATCAAGCAGGCTTTTAATACATGATAGTGTGATTTTAATATTCTATGTTCATTTAAGGTATGATACTTCATGTTGGAACTATAACCCTGACTCTAATTGATGACTGTACATCCATATAGTTGAGTCAGTACCTATTTGCATATCATATTACATGTTCCAGTTTGTTATTCTATTAGTACACATGCTTATTTCGTATACCCATGCTATGCTAGTTGATTATGAGCACCCATATGATATCCTGTACACCTGACATGACTTGTTAAACCCATTACTTGACCCGACATGGTACCGTACAACTCTTGACATGACATGACACCTTTATACATTACCTGGCTTGACCTGATGTACCATGGCTTTACCTGTTACCTGATCTTGTGTCTAATACCAACAAACCTGACCTGTTGTCCTTACGGACCGTTCCTGTTGTCTATCCCGACAAACTTGTACCTGCCTGATCCTGTGTTGGCATTAGCTCTAGATTATCTAATACCTGACTTGAATACACATAACCTGGGGGTATGGGGAAATCAATGATGAAACCTGACTTGTAACTCGACAGTTCGATACCTGTTCTGATCAGTTTTACGGGCTAGGCCAGCCCCGGGGTGATGATGCTGACATCACTCATCTTTACATACTACCCTTTTACTGCCTAGCGGCACGTCTCGGATTCAGCCCGAGAATCTTGACCGTGATCCCGGGCACGCACGGGATACTATTGAGTTACATCGATGATTCATCAAATTGATTTCAAAGACTTGAGAGTAGCTAACCCAATAGACCAGTTTAGATAACTCACTACACATTACCCCACTGTCCTTATTTATATCACTGTTATGCTTGTTTTACCATTTATACTCATACTTGCATGTATTGCTACCCCTGTTTTTATTATTGCTTGATGATATGACGCGCTGACGTCTGGGTTTTGCATGGCCCAGATCCTTCTACCTTTGTTGCAGACTGATCAGGAGTATTGCCGCTGTTAGACCGAGCGGTGAAGATCCTGTTGGTATGCAGTTTCACTTTCCAGGTGGTTCATTTATTGTATCTTTTGCTTCCGCATATTATCATTTCTTGACTCATTTATTCTGGCTCATGGACATGTACTAGATAGTTTAGTCTATTTTCCTGTTCTTGATATCTCTACAGCCGTAATGTGACTGTGGAAGGATTTTTCCTATCCACAGACAGCATGGTTGGCTATGTCACGTGCTTATTTGAGCGTACTCTGGGAAGCGGGGCGTGACAGTCTTGTAATGCTTTGATTAGGGAATCTCGCGCCTCTTTAGATAGCAGAAGGGCATCGAGAATGCTCAACTGTGAAGGAATCTTTCTCAGGTGTGCTAGAACGTTATAATCCACCTTGCTTTTATTGGGCGGGTCCTTGGCTGCCAGCTCTTCGACGACTCGATCGTCGAGGGCAATATCCTCAGGGATTTTTTCCTTCCCTTTATCCTTTTTGTTCGATTCCTTGTTCGCGGGTCCGAGATTCTTTTCAGGTAATGTGCGATTACGCAGCTGGATGTTCCCGCAGGTCTTCATTTCTTCTGCTTCGAAGGTAGATTCCTTGAAGAGAGGGCCAAGAGATATTTCTTCATCAGAATCGCTCCCGAAGGTAGGAACTTGTGATCCCTTGCTATCAACCATGTGACAGTTGCCGGTAGTTCTTCTGCGATCATTTGTCGTGCTCCTTTTTTCTCGACGAGTTTTGTGCTTCATCCGCTTGAACTACTGTTGATGAGCAACGTATCTCTGCCACCAATTTTTAATGACGTTGCATTCCTCAGTAGGGTGCATGGTCCTTCGATGGTACAAGCAGTAGTTTGGATGTGCATCCCCTTCGTCAAGGTGTATCGCATCAGGAGTGTTTCCTTCGGAGGGTGGCAGCTTCATTCCCATCGATATGGCTTTGGCGAACCATTTCTTCGTCTTGAACCTGCTTTTGCTGGCGACAGAAGTGCTTTGATCTGGTTGGGGTAATTCATGACCCATAACTTCTTTAAATTGACGATGACTCCTGGCCTTTTCGAATATAGCCATTTCGCGTTCTCGATCATCCTTGCTCTTCTGACGGGCTTCGTTCAGCAGTAGGTCGATGATCTTGTCAGACAATTCTAAGGGTTTTGATTCCAGTTCTGGAATTGCCCCCAGTTTCTTTGCATCAGGTGCTTCTTCGCCATCCATCGATGAGTGAGAGATCATGTGGCAGCTTGCCACATAGCCTTCAGTTTCATCTGCCGAGTCCTCTCCCCCATCATTGTCATCGTCTCTGTCCTCAAGGATGTGGTCGAGAAAATCTTGGAGCATGACCGGAGTTCGCACCTTCTGGTTATATTCTTCCAGCGTGTCGATATGTTTTTGCAGGTCCGTGCGCTTGTCAGCAGGCTTCACGGACTTTTTGGTCTTCTTCTTTTTATTCGAAGACTTTGACGGCTGGGCCTGAGCGTTTTGATTATCGCTACCAATTTTTGGCGTCGGGCGCGGCTTCAGGATTCTGTCACGCCCCGCTTCCCAGTATACGGAAGGGAACGCGACTGGTCCGCTACGTATTTACTCAGAAGCAAATACGCTAAGCGTAACTAAGCAATATAAAAGTAAATACACAAGAGACAAGAGATATAAACTGAACAGCAACTTTATTTATTAACACTCTTTTGTACAATGCATGAAAAGTAAATACATCTGAAACAAAGGCGATGCCTAAACAATGGTATAACAGGAAATGAAAAGTACTGAATAGAAAATTTACAATGAAGCTAGAGCTCAGGGTCTTCAATAATCTGGTCCAAGTCCTCGATGCTGGGCTCCGTCTCCAGAAGGTCCGAAACACCTGACGACATTCAAAGAAGAAAGAAATAGAATATCGTCAGCGAACAGATCGCTCGGTAAGTCCCAAAGACAATAGGAGAAATAGAATAGATATAGAGTAAGAGAGAGAGAGTAGCTTTTACAGTTGTTTTATATTGTTATATTGTTGTATTTAGTGTTAACGCTGTTGTTTGTAGCTTGGTACAGAAGAATACCAGTGTATACGAGAGGGGTCTCTATATGCTAGAGACCAGGGCAAACGAAATATAGAGTACAAGGCTCCGTTAGAAGGCCCGGAACAACGGCAATTGGATTCATGTTAGGTGTCTTAATTCTTACCGTCTCGTGCCACTTCTAACACCTTCCGTACCAGTCTACCCCTTAAACCCCGTAGTGTTTTGTTTGTATTATTTGTCTTGTAAATTGTATTGATTGTATAATTAGTTGACTGACCGAAATCATGATATCAGTAAACGGATATAACCGTAGAGTCATGTGAATGGAATAACTGGAGAATCATGTAAATGGAATGTATATCCATGGTTCGGTTCAGTCAAGTTATATAGATTGATAATTGGATTCATGGATTCATGTTGAATTGTAATATTGAAGATTATAGATTGTAGATTATAGACTGTAGATTGTAAATTGTAGATTGTACTTGAATCATATTCAAGTCAGATTATACTGAGACTCAAACTGAGTCAGACAATTAGTAAGGTAAATTGAAGTCCTAATTGTTTTTATTAATTTGTCTACCTATGTTTACTAGGGTCCTTAGGGTAATTTATAGAACTTGAGGGGTTTTTATGTGAAAACACTTTTATATACTTTTCAAAATACACCTCAAGTATTTATTATTCGTCTTTAGAGTTGTAATGAATGTGGATTTTTTTATTGTGATATTTCTAGTGAAAATATCCTAGTTTCATAAATAAAGGTATTTATCTGTAATATTGATTTATTTGGAATTCATGGTATTATTAGTGTAAACCGATTCTTGTGATCTTTTTAGAAAAAGTGGAATATTTATATCATAAAAAAATAGGTATTTTAATGATAAGTATACATATATTTATAGAAAAAATAATTTTAATATATTTATTATATTCTAAAAATCTCATTTTCTTAAGATGTCGTACTTTAAATCTTTCGAGACCGAATACTTCTTGCGGAGGTCTGAATCTCGCACTACTAAGACCGAGGATGTGCGATAATTCGCACCATCCCGAACGGGTTCCCCAAAATGGGTTGTAGTGGCGCTTTGCAAATATTGTAAAATACTAAATCCTTTAGAAAACGGTTTTATGAAGTAAATGGTATTTATTTGTAAAAATATAGATTTTCCCGTATTCTATGTTCTAGGGTCTCCTAAGTCAACTAGACTGTTTCTAACTGACCTAAACGATAAGTTGTGAGATGCCTCAAGTCGTCTCTTCACCGCCAATTGTGACCATGTATGTACAAATGAAGAAAGGAGGGATCCGCTCACGAATCACCGTGAGACGGGCCTTTTAAAATTACCTTTCTCACTTGCCTAGCCTAGACACCACAAAGTTAGGTTTAGATAAACGACTGATGTCCACAACTTATCGTATTTTCATAATAAGAGGTATTTATTTAAAAAATGTATCAATACTAAATCTTTTAGTAATGGTTTTATTAAGTAAAGGGTATTTAAATGAAAATATTGTTTTTTCGTATTCTAAGTTTTCGATGGTAACGTGTTAGGTTGTTTATGAGTGTGTGAGGAGGTATGTCATTACCTCGTGCTCTACTTTAAAGGTATAGCAAGTTTAATGGAGCTAAATGTAAAGTTGAAACAATGTGGTATTTAAGTGAAAAATACGATAAATTGAAATAGCTATCATTTCATGTGATGAAACTTGATCAAATTGTTTGATTAGTGCTTAATAGTCAACATGAGGAAGTTTAAGTATGATTGTAATAGTGAGAAGTGGAATTTTATAGAAAACCGAATCGGAAATCGGATTTGTTCCGATTCTGTCGGATTTTGTAATTTCGTATTTTTAGAATAGGAAAGAGAGATAGAAAAGGGACTTACATGTTTTAGATCATACAAGAGAGTGAGGGGGAAGTAGAGGAATCGCCGATGTGTTGCGTCGTCGCCGGTAGATCCTAAAACGATCGCCGGAAGTTCCGCCGGGGATTCGTCGGAGCTTCGCCTCGAGCTCGTTTTCAAGGTACACAAGATCTCTTGAGAATTTTAGAGAGTTGGTTCGGAAATATGAGTGAGAGGGTATAGGGTAGGGGGTGTATTTATAGGGTTAGGCTAGGGTTATGGTAGGTGAAGAGTTTAAAATAAAAAATTGTAAAAATGTATAAAAATCATTGAAAATTGGAGTAAATAGGGTATTTCAAAGGTCTATGAAACCGATGTAAATAAATAGAGTATACAGGGGGGGTTAAGGAGATGAAGAGTCAAAATTTTGTGTTGGCGACTCGGCCGTCCGGTCGAGTCCGGCCGTCAGCGTCGGCCGGAGTCCGCCGGTCCGCCGGCCGACTCGGCCGAGTCAGGGGTCAGGAAGGTGGGGGGTTTCGAGGTGTAGGCACTGGTATATTTAGTTTTTCAGATTCAGTTCAAGTTTTGGGAGTTATCTTAGGTGGATTGTTGGGCTTCCAAAGAATTTAAAACAAAATAATATTAAAAATAATGTGGGACAGGGAATTTGAACTCTGGTGGCTTGGTTCAGCAATGCAAGGTATTACCAATGAGTTACAAGCTCTTTCTTGTAATTAAATTGATAATTAATTATTTAAGTCTTATGCTCAGGCAATAAATACCTCTTTATGGATTTTGAAAAAAAACAATTTAAAAATTTGTATGGAAAAAGTGTATAAGAAAATTAGGGTTGTTACATTCTACCCTCCTTATAAAAATTTTGTCCTCGAAATTTGTAAAAGGAAAGTGTAACAAATCCAAGAAAAGTTTGGTGCTGGTGTACTGACAATATGTGAAAAATAATAAGATGGTGCAAGGGTTTTAAAAATGTGAGGAATGTGTGAAGGAATGAAAGAATGCGAAGGTTTTGGTAAAATTGTAAAAGAGGTGAGAGAATTTTGGGTTAGGACAGATTCAAGGTATATGATTCAAAGAACATGAAATTGTAAGATTCAAGGAAAATGATTGTAAAGAATATTTTAGTTGCTGGTTCTTGTGTTATATTGCTTAGCTTGTTCAAGCAGAACAGAACTGCATGATAGAGTTTCATACAGCTCTGACTTGCATGGGCGACCAACAAAACCTGCCATGCCCCGTTTCCCAGTATACGGGAAGGGAACGCGACTGGTCCGCTACGTATTTACTCAGAAGCAAATACTCTAATCGTAACTAAGCAATATAAAAGTAAATACACAAGAGACAAGAGATATAAACATAACAGCAACTTTATTTATTAACATTCTTTTATACACTGCATGAAAAGTAAATACAACTGAAACAAAGGCGATGCCTAAACAATGGTATAACAGGAAATGAAAAGTACTGAATAGAAAATGTACAATGAAGCTAGAGCTCGGGGTCTTCAATAATCTGGTCCAAGTCCTCGATGCTGGGCTCCGTCTCCAGAAGGTCCGAAACACCTGACGACATTCAAAGAAGAAAGAAATAGAATGTCATCAGCGAACAGATCGCTCAGTAAGTCCCAAAGATAAGAGGAGAAATAGAATAGACATAGAATAAGAGAGAGAGAGAGAGTAGCTTTTACAGTTGTTTTATATTGTTATATTGTTGTATTTAGTATTAACGCTGTTGTTTGTAGTTTGGTACAGAAGAATGCCAGTGTATACGAGAGGGGTCTCTATATGCTAGAGAGCAGGGCAATCGGAATATAGAGTACAAGGCTCCGTTAGAAGGCCCGGATCAACGGCAATTGGATTCATGTTAGGTGTCTTAAGTCTTACCGTCTCGTGCCACTTCTAACACCTTCCGTACCAGTCTACCCCTTAAACCCCATAGTGTTTTGTTTGTATTGTTTGTCTTGTAAATTGCATTGATTGTATAACTGGTTGACTGACTGAAACCATAATATCAATAAACGGATGTAACCGTAGAGTCATGTGAATGGAATAACTGGAGAATCATGTAAATAGAATATATATCCATGGTTCGGATTAGTCAAGTTGTATAGATTGATAATTGGATTCATGTTGAATTGTAATATTGAAGATTATAGATTGTAAATTGTAGACTGTAGACTGTAAATTATAGATTGTACTTGAATCATATTCAAGTCAGATTATACTGAGACTCAAACCGAGTCAGACAATTAGCAAGGTAAATTGAAGTCCTGATTGTTTTTATTAATTTGTCTATCTATGTTTACTAGGGTCCTTAGGGTAATTTATAAAACTTGAGGGGGTTTTATGTAAAAATACTTTTATATACTTTTCAAAATACACCTCAATTATTTATTATTCGTCTTTAGAGTTGAAATGAATGTGGATTTTTTTATTGTGATATTTCTAGTGAAAATATCCTAGTTTCATAAATAAAGGTATTTATCTGTAATATTGATTTATTTGGAATTCATGGTATTTTAGTGTAAACCGATTCTTGTGATTTTTTTTAGAAAAAATGGAATATTTATATCATAACAAAATAGGTATTTTAATGATAAGTATGAATATATTTATACAAAAAATAATTTTAATATATTTATTATATTCTAAAAATCTCATTTTCTTAAGATATCGTACTTTAAATCTTTCGAAACCGAATGCTCCTTGTGGAGGTCTGAATCTCGCACTACTAAGCCCCAGGATGTGCGATAATTCGCACCATCCCGAACGGATTCTCTAAAATGGGTTGTAGCGGCGCTTTGCAAAGATTGTAAAATACTAAATTCTTTAGAAAATGGTTTTATGAAGTAAATGGTATTTATTTGTAAAGATGTAGATTATCCCGTATTCTATGTTCTAGGGTCTCCTAAGTCAACTAGACTATTTCTAACTGACCTAAACGACAAGTTGTGAGATGTCTCAAATCGTCTCTTCACCGCCAATTGTGGCCAGGTAAGTACAAGTGAAGAAATGAGGGATCTGCTCACGAATCACCGTGAGACGGGCCTTTTAAAGTTAACTTTCTCACTTGCCTAGCCTAGTCACCACAAAGTCAGGTTTAGATAAACGACTGATGTCCACAACTTATCGTATTTTCATAATAAGAGGTATTTATTTAAAAAGTGTATCAATACTAAATCTTTTGGTAATGGTTTTATTAAGTAAAGGCTATTTAAATGAAAATATTGTTTTCTCGTATTCTAAGTTTTCGATGGTATCGTGTTAGGTTGTTTATGAGTGTGTGAGGAGGTAGGTCATTACCTCGTGCTCTACTTTAAAGGTATAGCAAGTTTAATGGAGCTAAATGTAAAGTTGAAACAATGTGGTATTTAAGTGAAAAATACGATAAATTGAAATAGCTATCATTTCATATAATGAAACTTGATCAAATTGTTTGATTAGTGCTTAATAGTCAACATGAGGAAGTTTAAGTATGATTGTATTAGTGAGAAGTGGAATTTTATAGAAAACCGAATCGGAAATCGGATTTGTTCCGATTCCGTCGGGTTTTGTAATTTCGTATTTTTAGAATAAGAAAGAGAGATAGAAAAGGGACTTACGGGTTTTAGATCACACAAGAGAGTGAGGGGGAAGTAGAGGAATCGCCGATGTGTTGCGTCGTCACCGGTAGTTCCTAAAACGATCGCCGGAAGTTCCGCCGGGGATTCGTCGGAGCTTCGCCTCGAGCTCGTTTTCAAGGTACACAAGATCTCTTGAGAATTTTAGAGAGTTGGCTCAGAAATATAAGTGAGAGGGTAGAGGGTAGGGGTGTATTTATAGGATTAAGCTAGGGTTAGGGTAGGTGAAGAGTTTAAAATAAAAAATTGTAAAAATGTATAAAAATCATTAAAAATTAGAGTAAATAGGGTATTTCGTAGGTTTATGAAAACGATCTAAATAAATAAAGTATACAGGGGGCTAAGGAGATGAAGAGTCAAAAATTTTGTGTTGACGACTCGGCCGTCCGGCCGAGTCCGGCCGGCGGCGCCGGCCCGAGTCGGGCCGAGTCAGGGGTCAGGAAGGTGGGGGGTCTTGAGGTGTAGGCACCGGTATATTTAGTTTTTCAGGTTCAGTTCAAGTTTTGGGAGTTATCTCAGGTGGACTGTTGGGCTTCCAAAGAATTTAAAACAAATAATATTAAAAATAATGTGGGGCAAGGGATTTGAACTCTGGTGGCTTGGTTCAGCAATGCAAGGTATTACCAATGAGTTACAAGCTCTTTCTTGTAATTAAATTGCTAATTAATTACTTAAGTCTTGTGCTCAGGCAATAAATACCCCTTTATCGATTTTGAAAAAATAATTTAAAAATTTGTATGGAAAAAGTGTATAACAAAATTAGGGTTGTTACAGATTCCCTCGATGATCTCGGGTTCTAGCTGATTTTTCCACCTGATCGCCGGGCATGTTTGAAGATCTTTCTGCATCCTTTTTGTCTTGGCTGAAAGAGCGACCTCCCATGGAGCTTCTTCAACAAAAGAGCATGATGCCCCCGGCGTGTCCTCCCTTTTAAAAGCGTGCGGTTGAGGTGGGTTTACTTTCCAGTTCTCGAACAGTGCGAATTTTCCCTGTTGGTATTGGTCTTCAATCCAGCCTTTAAAGACGAAGCAATCTTCAGTTGGATGGCTTACTGCTCGGTGGTAAGGGCGGTAATTGGGATTGTTAGCATCGCCGGGCTGCAGCAGACGTCTTGGATCTGGCAGATTGATGAGCTTGTTGCGCACTGCCAGCTCGAACAGTCTCTTTGTTTTCTCCCGTGGAAACGAGTAGGGATGTCCCAGTCTCTCCTCGAAGGATTGGCGTGGACGCACATTGCTTTGGCGAAAAACCGGTTTTAAGTTGGTCGGCTATTGTTGAGCATTGGCGACAAAGGTCGCTTTCCCTTTGCCCTTTTCATTCCGCGGCTCTGTCTTTGAAAAGGAAGGCTTATAACCCATCTGGTCCATTTTTGCGAGCTTATCAATCAAGGTCTGGAAGGTGGTCGGCTTGAAGAACATCACGAATTGGGATATGGTCGCCTGCGGATTGAGAGTTCCCACAATCATTCCCACTGCAGGAGCCTCTTTGATGCGCTGTTCGCACTTTGACCATAGATTCCGCCACCGTATCGCGTACTGGACCCAAGTTTCTCCCGGCTTCACCCTGGCATTGATCAGCGCTGTGATTGGGGTACGTTCGCTAGCGCTCGCAAAACGTTGGGTGAATAGCAGCTCCATCTCTGCAAATGTCTTGATAGAGTCATTCGGGAGTTCTGAATACCACTCGAATGCTGTCTCCGACAAGCTGCCAACAAACTGGCAGAGCAGTAGCTTATCGTCACCTCCGGTGTTACCACACAGAGCCCTGAATTGAGCCACATGTTGGTGCGGGTTCCCCGTCCCCTTATATACATTGAATTTAGGGATCGTATATCCCGGCGGGTACTTTATTTGGTTGTACCAATCCGGATAGGGTCGTCCAGTCTTAACAATCTGACCAGCCGCTTCATTCACCTGGTGAGCTCGTATTTGTTGAGCGATGTAATCATACAGGGCGGCTTTGGAGATGGTCTCCTCTTTGGCTGCTGAACAAGCCGGAAGAGGGTTCGATATCTCCCCTCTGTCATCTTCAAGGACAATCGGAGGGTCTTCAGCCAGAGGATCCGACTGTATCATCTTCCCGACCATATCTTGGAAGAGAAGCGCCATTCGTTTTATATTAGCCGCTTGTTCCGCTGCTTCTCTGTCCTTCTTTTCGAGGATTCTGCAGAGGAAGTCAGCATCGGTTTCCTGTACATGACGCTGCTCTGATGACGCCTCCGGGCTTTCTTTTGGCCCAATGAGTGCGGCCATTTGCGTTATCATTTTCTGAAGCTTCTGTTGCTGATCCTAGGCTTTTGTCACGGATCGCGTAAGCGGTCGATGACCCGTAGAGATACGGCTATCATCTTTTCCGGATGCCATATAAACAGTGTGCACCACCATGCCCCCAGACTTAGGGCGTTTAGGTTCGGCGCCTTTGCGATTTTCCAAATACTCAGGGATCTTCTTCGGCCTCCTTCTTTTGTGGGCGGTCGAAGCTGAAGGAGCCGTTGCAGCGGGCACCCAAACAGATGACACTTTTTGTGGCTTGACAGGATGGTCCTTTTCTCGCCGAACTTTCATCTTTTTCTGTCGGTGGGGATAGTCTTGATCAATCACGGAGTCTTGGACCTGTCGCCAGACCTTGTAAATTTTGGAGGACAGCCGCTAAGGGGGCTGCTCCGGCTTCACCTTTGCAGCGTTCTCCATAGGTGGAGGAGATCTTTTCAGCACAGCCATCGGAGAGTTCTTGCGGACCCTCCTTAGTGGTTCAAAGCTGTTCCCAGTTGGAACAGCAGTATTGACTTCTACCATTGGAGTTGGCGGAGTCAATCCAGAAGGGGAATTGCCCCCAGCTTTTCTCACTCGGCGCCAGTGGCGACGTCGAGCATGTCGTGCGGCCGGGATCACCTCCGCTGTTAGATGAGCTTCTTCTTGCCCCTTACTTTGAGGAGAGGCTGCTATTAGCGCTAGCCTGTCGAAGACTGACGTCTATTGAGAAGGGATAGTCAGTCTTGTGAAGGCCGACTTTCGAATAGGGGAAACAACCTTCATGACTTCACCTGGAGTGGGAGTTAAAATGGTCAGTCTTGCAAAGATTGACTCCTTAGCAGGGGATGCTGCTCTGACGGCTTCAGGGACAGGAATGGCTATCCGCTTCAGGCTAACCTCTTCAGGAATTGTGGGCTTCTTCATGGGCCCGTTGGAGCTTTGACCCAGTCTATTGAAAACTGGGCACTGGATTTGGGCGACCCGTTGAAAGGGGCCGCGGCAGTTGCAAGCCGATCAAAGACCGACTTCTTCGGAGTTTCTTGCGATGGTACAGGAGCGCTGAAGTTTATTGGTGGGATCATAGTCCCGAAGAATAGCCCAGTGGTGGCTTAGGTCGCTTGGTCCACCGGCATTGTAAAAAGGGAGGCCGCTTGGGGCCCGTAGGTTACTCTTCAAGATGAGGCGGAAAGAGAGTTGTTGCAATTAGTGCAGTTTGAAGCTATTGATCTTCTGTTTTTCTGCACGGAGCAAGATACCAAATCTTAGTACTTCACATCCAAAGGCAACCATAGCAAACCATGATTCGTTTGCGAAACATGATACACGAAATGTGGAGTGGAAAGAGGAAAAGGTCCCACTGGGCATCCCAGAATCTGTTCTCCACCGAAAGACCGGGAAAGACTGACGTCTTGTCTGAATTTGGGGGCAGATGCTATTTGGTTTGATCCGTCCACCTCTCCAAAGATGCCAAATTGATTTATGGTACCATGTATCGAAGGTTTAGATGGATGCGGCCGATGTAGCAGACTTCATCAGATCCCTCCTCGTTTGAGGGGTTTTTGATTGTAGGGACGCTCTTCCCTGTAGGCACAAGCCCCTACAGTTAATTACGCTACCGCATCGCGGTAACAACTTTCTTCTTCTCCATATGGTCACTTCGTGTCGTGTGTGTTTGTTTTATTTTTGGTTGCCCGTGGATTGTATACGGAGACTAATTTATGTTGTCGCCCGTGGGGCGTGGATTAGTCCAAATCCGTATTTTCTTAGATTTGGGTTTGGGGTTGGTTTTAAGGATACGTTAGTCTCATTTGAGAGTAAGATCAACTTAAACACTTGTTAAGGATACGTTAGTCTAATTTTAGACTAAGATCAACTTAACGGGATTGTTTAGATCCAACAAAAGAGCATTTGGGCTCTATTGTTTTAGTTTAGGGACTTTGCGGTTCATTGTTAGTTTAAGGACATTACAGTCCAATGTTAGTTTAAGGACATTACGGTCCAATGTTAGTTTAAAGATATCATAGTCTGTAAAGGTTAAGGACATCATAGTCCATGAGCTTAAGGACCTCACAGTCCAGTTTAGAGACATCATAGTCAGTAGGGTTTAGTTTTAGGGACATCATGGTCCAGTTTAAAGACATCATAGTCTGTAAAGGTTAAGGACATCATAGTCCATGAATTTAAGGACCTCACAGTCCAGTTTAGAGACATCATAGTCTGTGATATTTGCTGGTTGTCGGGACCCGTCACCTCTCTGAAAACGTTGAAGAATTACAACGACACATATCAGAGGAATAAAGAGATGTAACCTTGAACCGATGTGGGTTGGGAGATCTGTAGTCCAATTTGGGACCAAGATCAATTAATTAGATTATGAGCACATGGGCTCATTTAAATCTGAATTGAGGACTTATTGCCAACTTGGGCTAAGTCCAATTAGGTTTAAAATGTTGGACATTTGTTTGGGCTGCTGAACATTTGTCTGGGCTTAGCCCCCCTTTATTTAGCAATGCTAAGTATGGGTCTGGGTTCTGACAATATTTCTGTCTTTTATTGAGTGCTGAGCACTCGTATGCCATATGAGATGATCAATTTTGGAAGACAAGAGTGTATTTGAGGTTCAGTCAGAGGGGAGTCTTGCCTCTGGAAGACTTAGCTAATTTGGGCTAAGACTAGATCAAATATAGTGTTAAACACTAGCACATATTTGGCGATCACTTGTTCCCTCGTGATGCACTCAAAACAGTGTTAAACACTAAAAGTGAAGCGCTCACGTGGGGTCATGTGAGGCGCCTGAGGATTAGGCCAGACTTCCTTTATTTTACTCTCAGAATACGCAAGTAAGTGTTAAATACTTAATCATCACGTGTGGACACGTGACAGTGCCCATGCATTGAGTATTATCTCCTCAGTTTTACCTCGTTTTCTTTCTTTTTTTTTAAAGAGGTGTTTGTCAGGGGTCACGTGGGAGGACATGAGGCGTCCAAAATCTGTTCTGACTTGTCTTTGAGGAATTTATCCAAGGGTCACGTGGGAGCACATGACCCCCATCTCATCTATTCTTTTTTTACCATTGAGAGGAGGGTCACGTGTTGCCACGTGATCATATTGGGTACTTGATCTTTTTACGTGCATGAAAAGTCTATGTCCCTTATTTAAGAATTAAATTCTTTTATAGGGCTAAACCCTAATTTTATTTAGAGGAATTAAATTTCTATGTATTTGGAAGAATTAAATTCTTTAAACTCAATTCTCCCTCTAAGTTTTGGATCTGTATGGCAGAATCTTCCCGATGAGAATTAAATTCTCAACTTATGGGGAGATCTGTTTCTGCAGATCTTCAACCAGAGGAAGAACTAAGTTCTTATATTAAGAGTTAAACCCTATTTTTGTTGGAGGAATTAAATTCCTATGTATTTGGAAGAATTAAATTCTTTAAATCCAATTCTCCCTCTAAGTTTTGGATCTGCATGGCAGAATCTCCCAGATGAGAATTAAATTCTCAATTTATGGGGAGATCTGCTTCTGCAGATCTTTAACCAGAGAAAGAACTAAGTTCTTATATTAAGGGTTAAACCCTATTTTTATTGGAGGAATTAAATTTCTATATGCTTTGTGGGAGAATATAATTCTCTGAACTTAGGTCTTCTCTTAGATTTTAGATCTGCATGGCAGAATCTCCCCGATGAGAATTAAATTCTCAACTTATAGGGAGATCTGCTTCCGCAGACCTTCAACCAAAGGAAGAACTAAGTTCTTATTCAGAAGAGTTAAACTCTTAATTTGAGAATTAAATTCTCCTTTTATTTTGTGGGAGTTTATAGGATGATCTCTTTCCCTCTCTTACCTAGGGTTTCTTTCCTTTCTAAAGAGATATTCTTTTTTTTTAGAGAATTAAATTCTCTTCTTTTTTTTCTTCTTGTCCCTTTTTTCCCCTTCTTGGCTCCTATTTATAGGAGAAAGAAAAGAATCGGTTTGTTTAGTCAATTTTTCATTGAAAGATTTTTTTGTAACCAACATGATCTTTTAGATTACTCGGTGAATTTTATCCACCATTGGATTTTTAATCCAAAAAATATTTTATTTGTTGTTCCCGGAAGATTTTAGGAAAATATTTCCTTGTATAGAATCTTTCTATAAGTTGGTGATTTTTAATCACCATTGGATTTTTAATCCAACGGTGCTCCCTTTATAGAGTGCAATCTTTTTGTTTGGAAAGATCTAGGGAAATATTAGGGTTTTTGATTTCTCTTAATTAGAATTTAATTCTATTAGTTCAGCAGGTTTAAGATCCTGTCACGTATTGGCACGTGACCCCACTGATTGACCATTTAATTAGAATTTAATTCTATTAGTTCAGAGAGCTTAGGAACCCATCACGTGTTGGCACGTGACCCCCGGTCACGTGTGGGCATGTGATCCCCGGTCACGTGTGGGCACGTGATACCCCATTTGGGGTTTTCTTTCCATTAACTCAGAGAGTTTTAAGAACCTATGACGTGTTGGCATGTGACCCACTGATTAAGCATTTAACCAGAATTTAATTTTATTATTTTAAAGAACTCGGGAACACATCGCGTGTCGGCACGTGACCCCTGGTCACGTGTGGGCACGTGATGCCCCATTAGGGTTTTTTCTTGCTGTTTTATTATACCTTTTAATTTCTTTCAGTGGGTTAAAGGCCCATCGCATGTGGACACGTGACCCCATTTGATTAGGATTCAATTCTTATTATTTCAGAGTCCTCAGGAAGCCATTACGTGTCGGCACGTGACCCCCGATCACGTGTGGGCACGTGATGCCCCATTAGGGTTTTTCCTTGTATTTTATGAGGGAACAGGTCGACCCCGAGCTTGTATGATATCACTTTGGGGTCGATCCCGGGCATGTCGGCTGGCATCCAAGCGAACACGTCTGAGTTCCTTCTGAGGAAGCGGACCAGGTTGTTTCGCCAGGCCCCTGTTAAGAGTGACCCGATTTGGACGGTCCGTTCATTATCCCTTTCGACGAGGGGAACCTCCGTTAGAGGCTCCACCGGGGCTCCTCGGATTTCTTTTTGCTCGTCACGAGTATCCAAGGACCCCCTGAAATCCTCCGTGCTTTCAAGGTCATCGCTTCGCTCTTCGGGCATAGATGTCGCTGTGAAGCAAATCTTTGCAGTTTGCTGGTTCCCGTAGGCCCGACCTATTCCGCCTTGTTCGAGTGGAAACTTGATCGTAAGGTGGTAGGTCGATATCTGGGCCCGGAGGGAGTTTAGCGTTGGGTGTCCCAAGAGGATATTGTAGGCCGATGGAATTCTGGCGACGATAAACTCCACAGGCACGGTACGTGTACGACCTTCCTCCCCGATGTTAAGTAGGAGGGTGACCACTCCTTCCGCCGGGATGTAGTGGTTAGTATACCCCGACAGGATGTGAATGGTCGGCCTTAGGTCCGACGGGATAAGCCCCATACAGGAAGCAGTCGTAGAAGAGGATGTCTGCCGAGCTTCCCGAGTCGATCAGTATCCTTTGAACCTCATAGTGGTGGACCCACGCTGTAATCACCAGGGGGTCGTTGTAAGGCAAGGATATCCCGTGGAGATCCTCGTCGGTAAAAGTGATGGGCTCGGCTGCTTTGGTCCTCTTCATGGGCTGGCTGCTTGTCCCTTCGACCGGCAGGAGGCGTCGAATCTCGTCGGCCCCAGGCACACCCCCCGCTGATACGACCATAATCTGGCTGATCGTCAACTCGCCGGGAGGGGGACGTTGCTCTTGCTCTCGGTCCGCTTACCGCTTTTCCCGCAAGTATTTTGCCAGGTGCCCCGAGCGAATTAACTCCTCGATGTAGTCTCGGAGCTGTTTGCAGTTCTCGGTGGGGTGTCCCTGCGACCTGTAGAAGGCGCAGTAGGGGCCTCATGTCGTTTGGCCGCCCTATTGTTGGCCGGGGGGAGTTTGAAGAATTTCTCGCCCTTCGCCTTCTCCAATAGCTCTGTCTGGGAGATGTTGAGTGGGGTATACTCCTGGAACTTCGGGGAGTATGGCTTTGACCGGTCAATATTCTTTTTCTCTTCTCTGGCTCTCTCCTTTTGATCGGCCTGGTTGGTCCGGGGTAGGTTCGTGTTCACCTCAGACTCGAACTGGATCTCTCGATCGGTCCAGGATTTTACCTCGGCCATGGTCTTAGGTTGCACTAATGCAAAGGAGCGGAGCCACTCCTTATGCCTAAGACCCGACCTAAGGGCTGTGATGATCGTCTCGTCCCGGTGCTCTGGGACTTCAAGAATAGTGTTGTAGAAGCGGGTTACGTATCCTTTGAAAGATTCCTTATCCCCGCTCTTTATAGTGAAGAGGTGGTCGACGGTTCGCTTTTGCCGTCTGTTCCCAACGAAATGGCCGAGGAATTGGGCAGCCAGCTCATCGAAGGTAGAGATGGAGCATGGCGTGAGTCCTCGAAACCAATCTCGTCCAGCGCGGATGAGAGTGGCAGGGAACGCTCGGCATTGGGCGGCGTCAGAGTTGTCCTGAAAGCTCATCCCCGCCGAGAACACATCCCAGTAGTCTTTCAGGTCGGACTTTCCGTCGAAGAGGGAGACCTTTGGAGGCTTGTTCCTGGAGAAGACGTGGACAGCGAGGAGCTCTTCGGTGAAGGGCTTTGTAAGAGAGTCGGCGGCATATCTAGCCCCCTCACTTGAAGGGCGACTCTCCCGATGTATACCCTTGATCCTCTTTTCGAGGGCATCAAGTCGGTCGTGGTATCCCGAGAATTCGGCATACCGGGAGTGATGGCCCCCTACTGGCGGTCTGCTCCTGGCCGCGGTTCCGGTTCTATTCTATGAGGTTCCTCAAGTCCCCTGGCGAGGTTGTCCTCGAGCTACTGTGGTGAGTCCCGTCCGCGCGACCCTGTCGAGGGAGAGGCCGCCGGCCATGCCTGGGAGTAGGCGAGCTGACCGACACCTCCTCGGGAGGGACAGGAGCACGATGGGCCTCAGGGCGGGGTGCTCATTCACGAGACCTCGGCGTGGAGCTGTGAGGCGCCCAGCGTGTCATTGAGTTGGTCGCCATTGGGGATCTATGGCTGCTGAAAATAGCGAGGCTCTGTTCGGTCGTGCCAGCGTGGGCAGTGTCTTCTCCCCTTCTATGGAGGTCCAGGTCCCGAGGTGGGGGAACAGCGACCTGTGTGGCTTGCCCAGCAGTCTGGACACGGACGAGGGCATCTACGATGGACGCAAGCCTGTCGATCCGTGCAGACAGGGCGTGAACGGCATTCGAGGGAGGAGGAGATCCGTCCGCGCCCCCGTTGTGAGGAAGGCGGCGTCTAGTGCTTGGATCGTCGCGGTGATCACTCGCCATGAATTCGAGATCGGAAGATCAACTTTCGTTGAGTGGAATTTTCAAAGTTCCCACAGACGGCACCAACTGATGGAGGTCTGGATCTCCTTCAGATGTTGTCTTCCGTTGATCTGTGGCGAGAGTGGTTGAACGGCTGAGATTGGATTTGAGGGTTGCCTCTTGAAGCGTGTGGATCTCACTGGGCTTGGTTTGGAGTGAAGCCGAGCTACCTGCAAGGAAGTCCCGGGGTGGTTGTACCACCGTGGACCTTCCGACGATCAAGTTAGTCAAAGGATTTGGGCAGAGTAGCAGCCTATTCAGATAGAATTGCCTTACCTGAGTCGTCTGAGAGGGGGTTTATATAGTGGCAGCCATCGACTGGCGGGCACAAGATTTACGCCGACCGTTACGTCCCTGGAGTCACGCCTGCGCGAATGGCGGGATCCTCCATTGATGACGGGATACGCCCGTTAATGGGGGACCACGATGGCGTGGAACGCGGGATCGTTGGGCGGCGGATATCTCGTGTATGGAGAGATTCGCGGAGCCATGGTGAGGACGCCTGCAATCTGGGCTCTGGGTCGGTTGGTGAGACCGAGGAGGTCTAGCTCGGCGGGAAGCCTAAAAAGGGTGGGAGGCCGAGCTAGTTCGGTTCTGTGATAGCTCGGGCGAGCTGGGAGGGCTGAGGAAGCCCGGTGGGCAGGAGGGCTCGGAGGTGAGCCAACGGTTATTTGTAAGACGAGGATACGAGTGTCCTCGGAGGCCATCGAAGGTCGGGAACATCCTCGGGCCGAAGGCCCGGGTTACGCCTTCAATGTACCGTCCTTACTCCTTTCTCGTGAGCTTTGGTACACGTCATCCGCCACGTGTCGTGATCTGCGGAGTTCTCAATATTGAGCATCATCAGCTAGAGTCCTGACGGGTAAAAATTGTAGAGTTTAATTGATTGATTGCTTCCCCTTCTCTATCTCGGTCTCTTCTATTTACAGGATGAGGGATCAGCTGCACAATGGCCTTTAAATCCTGAGATTCTTGTGCTCACAAACCCCTTAATGCGAAAACATTCGCGGAAATTGTGCATTCATTATGGCATGATTGTTATGCTTTGTACTGGTGCATTTTTTGATCTGCTCGGCCGTGTGGTTTTAGGTTCCTGGCCGAGTTTCGTCAGCCTGCTTACTCTGCCAATTGGCATGTCGGGCTTCATTGCTCATTCGGTCGCTGACTAGTCCGATGTTTTGACTCGTTGACCGGAATATTCTTGTGCAAACAAATATCTACAAGAGAATTAGTGTTCCTTTCCTTATCCTTGTAGCAGTGCCGTTCCATTCATTCATTGAAGGAACATGAAAATACAATGTACATAATGGTAAGAGAGAAGATATCCTGCACATATGCTCCGCAATCAACTAAATCCGCAAAACGTGCACCAATGACTCGTTTACCATTAATTAAACTACTAGATCTGTATACAATATTAACTATTGAGGGTCATGTGCGCTACAAGGCTACAAGGAAACGGGGGAAATTTAGACGGCCATTTATTTGTCACTTATTTCGACCGCTATAAACCGTCGAAATAACTAAAAAATAGTTGAAATTTTGTTGACTTCGGTTAACAACTATTACGACTGAATTATTCCATTGAAAAAAAATTGTTGACCAATGTCAACAGAATAACCCCGTGACCCCTCCCTTCCAAACTTTGCCAAATATCTTTTTTTCCCTCCCAAATTATTTCCCTTCCCCTCCCAAATTTTTTTCCCTGCCTCCATCCAAGCCCTCTACCTCCAACGCCTCCACCCATCCAAACCGGCCTCCTGATCTGTCTCCTCCACCACCACTTCGCCTCCAGCCCCCTCCTCTCTCAGCCCCAGCCTCCACTCTACCGCCTCTGACGCCAAAATCCGTGAGTGGTTATATTAATTTAGTTAATTTGTTGGATTTTTGTTAAAACTAAATAATTTTATGGTTAGTGTTTGGATTAATTTTAGGGTTAGTGTCAATTTTAGGTTTAGGGGATGGATTAATTACCGGGTTAGGGTTAATTTTAGGGTCAGGTTTAGTGATAGGATTAATACTTTGTTAATTTTATGGTTAGTGTTATTATTATTTTTATTTAGGTTTAGGTGTAAATTTAGAGTTAGGTTTAATTTTAAGGTAATTTGTGTGTGCGCGCGCGCGTACTTGTTTGTATGTGTGTGTGCGTTTAGGGTTAATCTAATTAGGGTTTATTTTAGTGTCATGCTCTACTTCCCAGAAGACGGTAACGGCACGTGATAAGGTTCACAGCGTATTTACTATGAGAAGATCATTTCCCTTAATAAATACGTTAAGCCTGTGAAAGCAATATAACAACATGCAAGAATTAACAAGAATAATTAAAATTTAACAGTAACTTTATTTACATTCATTTTCATAGTCTGGATATAAGATAACTAAAATAAAAGTGCAAATGCGAAAAGATGCCTAAACAATAGTATACCAAAAATAAAATCTGGCGAACAAGAACTAGTAGTCTGGCTGAATAATAAGCTGCTCGAAATCCTCCTGTTTAGGCTTGATCTCTTCAGAATCCTGTCCACCTGACAAACATCCCAAGAAAAAGAAACAGAAAAAATGTTATCATCGAACTAGCTCCCGGTAAGTCCCCAAACAAAAAGTACCGATAACTGAAGGTATGTAAAATGAACAGAAAACCTAGTTATGAACATCTAAGAGTATATGGAAAGGTATCTTAAGCATGACTGTTCTCATCAAAAAAATTTGGTTCAGAGCTTGCTGTTCTCTTATAAAAATAAAGAGAAATCTCCACGTGTTAAACACGTACACCCACATGCAAAATATGTAAATACTGCCTCATATAGGATTAAATCCTTGAGCATTTCCCACGTGAGCGCTAGCACCAGTCTCTTTTAGGATTAAATCCTATAGTGGCGCCTCACGTGGAACATATGTGAGCACCGGCGTGCAAAGTACGTGAGTGCTTATTTATAAAAGAATTAGATTTTAGGCGGTAATCACGTGCATAGCACGTGAGCGTTGGCGTCCAAATTAAAAAAAGTAGAATTAAATTCTACATGGAGAATATTTACCTAAAATTTAGGATATTCTCTATTAAATAGAGCCGTTGTATCAAACATCCAATGATGATAAAAAATCGTCAAATGATAGAATTGAATTCTATTAGGAAAAAATATATCCCTAATCTTTCTAAATAATGAAGATATTCTTTGTTGGATCAAAAATCCAATGTTAGAATTAAACTGTGTGTGGAAAATATTTCCCAGATCTTTTTCAAACTAGAAAGATCCTCTTTATTAAATAGAGAACTCTTGAATCAAAAATCCAACGGTGATTATAAATCTGATAGAATAAAATTCTATGTTAGGAAAATATCTTCCTGATCTTGTTAAACTAACAAGATATTCATATGATAGAATAAAATTCTAATTTTTTTAAACTGACAAGATATTCATATGATAAAATAAAATCTTGTTAAACTAACAAGATATTCATATGATATAATAAAATTCTATCTCTGAAAAATATTTTCCTAATTTTATTAAAACAAATAAGAAATCTTCTCTGTTAAATAGAGAGCTTTTTGATTAAAAATCAACGGTGAATAAAATTCACCGATTGATCTAAAATATCAATTGGATTGATTATGAAATCAATCATGATCTCAATAAGTGATTTTCGCAACAAATTAATTCTTTTCCTTCTCCTATAAATAGCAGTAAAGAGATGAAAAGAAGGAAGAGGACTGGAGATAAAAAAAAAAAGATAGGAGGAGATCCCCTCCATAAGCTTCTATCAAAAAGATAGAAGGCTCTCCAAAAGTTTCGGCAACAGAGAATTTAATTCTCTTCGAAGAAGATCTTCATCCTCAAAACCCTAGGTAAAGAAAAAAGAAGAGATCAAAATATTTCCTTTACCTATCATTTCACATCTAAGGGTTTAACCATTTTAAAAGAATTTAGTTCTTTCTCTGAATCTAAGAACTACAAGACAAGTCTTTCACAGGTTGAGAATTTAATTCTCATCGGGAAGATCTTGTTGTTGAGAATCAAAGATTCAGAAAAGAATAAAGTTAAAAAGAAAGAAGATGGAGTCCATAACACTCTAGGAACTTAGTTCATTCAAATCAGGAACATAGTTCATTCAAATTAAGAATTTAGTTCTTTAAGAACCCGATCCAAGATCCTCAAAATAGTGATCTTGGTGATCGTTAATGGTCAAAATACTATTGACAGAGATTTAAGTTCTCCAAAAGACATCAGCAGAGATTGAATCTCCAAAAAACTTAGCACCTCACGTGAAACACACGTGGGCGCCAGACGCTCGGCGCCTCATGAAACACATGTGAGCGCCAGAAAACAGAAAAGTTTAGTGCTTAGCATTAGTGCAGCGCCTCACGTAAAACACACGTGAGCGCCAGACTCTCAGCGCCTCACGTGAAACACACGTGAGCGCCATAAAAGACTAGTGCTTAGCACTATTTCAACGTCTCACGTGAAACAAACGTGAGCGCTATATGCAACTTAGTGCTTAGCACTGCTAGGTGTTACAGAAGCCCAATCATAGCCCAAATTAGCTAAGCTTATATTCATGATATCCAAACTGATATCTAAACTGATCTTAGTCCCATACATGACTAACGATCTTCATCACATACCTTCTAAGTTAATCTTAGTCTCAAATAAGACCAGCGATTCTTAGATGATCCATCATGATCTTTCCATCAAATACGGGATTTGGTTCAAGAGTACATCTTTCCACACCTCTGATATATGTCGTTGTAATTCCTCAGTGTCTTCGGAGAGATGACGGGTCCCGACAACCAACAACTCCTTTCATCCCACATTGATGCACTTCCAAATTGACATACAGACCTCAAGTCAGACTGCATCCCAAATTGGGTGTATTCAATGTCACTATTGTTCATTCCATCACGTACCAAATACACGTGCGTGCAAGATGAATGTTGGACCGAGATGTTCTTAAACTAATATTCGCCTCAAATATAGCGATAATGGACCGAGATGTCCTTAAACTAGACATTCGCCCCAAATATGGCGATAATGGCGAAATGTCCTTAAACTAACGTTCGTCCCAAACAGGCAATGTTGAACCGTGATTTCCTTAAACTAAAATAATTGAGCTCATATGCTCATTTGTTTCTAAATTGGTTTTAGTCTCAAATATGACTAATGTTCAGTCGATATAATATTTTCCTTACTTTTCTTAAATATTTAAAGGTATTTATTATAAATATAGAACATATGTGGGTTTATCTGTAAATTTACTCTTTATCATATGTTTATATATTATAATTAACATTATGAAGGAAGATATATGCATATAATATTTATATAATATTTTTATTATGCATATCATATCAAATAATCTTAATCGAATTTCTTAAAGATTTATTACCATATAAAATGATTAAGATACTATCTCTAATTTAACAAATATTACTAATATTATTCATGGAGATATTGTGCAGATTTAGCTCAGGTCGGGAGATCGAGATATTCGAGATGTCAGGATCAAAATCTGCCAATAAAATCGTAGAATCAATACTGATAGAGACTCAGGAAATATTTGAAGAATCCAGACATTGAAAAAATCTCCACGTGTCAACATGAGAAGGCACCTGAATTTTGGAACCCTAACTCTCCCAAACAGCCGCCCTTCTGCGGCCAAATAGGCATCTTAGCGGCGGATCCGCGGCCATTTAATAACCGTAGGATCTGTGATTTTGTGATCAGGATCACAACAATAAATCCTTATACATGGGATGTAGGGTTTCTGATTTAGGGGCTGTATAAAGGACCGAGGGCTAAAATTAAAAGGCATCACCTTTAACACAAAGCAAATCACCGTCAAGAACAAGAGATCCACGACAGGTCCGCGATTCGATGTGATAGAGCGACGTGAATATCGACGGAGCATCTACTTCCTACGAGACAGAGATCGAGTGCAACTTCTTCTTGTAATCTAAATTCGAAAGATTTGTACTTGTAATGTTGATTAATAAAGGTAGATCATTTGCTTAATTATTTCGCATTTACTTTCTGCGTTTAAATTCTTCATTATGATTTCCTTCTCTATCTTTTTTTCTTTTTCTCAAAATATGCATGAGTAATTCTGCGCTTGCTAGGGTTCGTAGAATTAGGGTACATCAATGGATGATAAAATATTATAACTCTTTTTACATTTTATAAACTTTATAAACTTTAGCAAAAGAATTGTTAACATCCTAATCGGGCACGCTATCAATTCATTGATAGTCTCGACCGCGATTTGATATTAGATTAACAATTGTTTTGGTAAAGACTAAACATGAATGGAGATCCATCTAAAGATAAGGGTTAAGAATGGGAACCCTATTCTCTCCAAAAACCCTAATCTACATGCATCACTATTGATCTAGTTTTAAATCTATTAAAAAATAAAAGGAGTAATTTTTAGTTAATAATCCATTACTACCAAATTTTATGAACCCTACAAGCCTTTTCTTTATATACTTACATCCGTAGTATATCCGTAACTACAATTAATCTCACATATTTCTAATCAACTCGTCTAAAGCAAGATTAAAAGTTCCACACATCCCTGCGGATGACCCGTTCTCATCACAGCTAGCTACACGCGACGCCGTGTTGATTGCGGTAACTACAAACACTTTTTCACATTAATAAAATGGCGCCGTTGCCGGGGATACGTGCGTAATTTTTTTCTTGCTATTCGGATTGAATTCTTATCCGATCCATATCATAAAAACAAAACAAAACCGTATATTGTGTATTTAACGATTATTGTGCGAATTTTGCAAGGGGATCTGGAGTCACTGAATTGAGAAAACAGAGATTCCAAGACATCAAGCAAAGCCCAGAAGAGCTTAGGAGGCAACTGAAGAAAAATAAGCAACAGATCTCTCCCTATTGCGGCGAAACCGCGGCCAAAGCTTGGTTTTGGCAGCGGAAGGGCAGCGGAGTAGAGGAATTGGAGCGCAAACTCCTCTGGTATATTTTCCTGATTTTTCTCTCTCCTCTAGAAATCCAATAATTTGATTTTCTAACAGGATTCTTTGCAAAATATCACCGCTCAAAAATATTTTGTGTGTTTTGTTATTGGTTTATTTTGCATACTTTTAACCGTACTTTAAGGGGCAAGACCAAAATTCAGATTAGGTGAGGATTTCATCACCTTTCCTAGGCCCTACAAATCACAAAACGAGCATCTGCATAATCCTACATTAATTAAAAAATATCTAGACCAAGACTCTAAGGACTGTCGCGCTCAATTAAAACAGAAGGGGGTCATGGGTAATCTATCGCTTATCCGTATTTCTCTTGTGGTGTCTAGGTAAGTGTGACTAAGGAAAGTGGTTACTTAATTAGGCCCACTATTTTCGGTGATTTGTATAGTGGATACCTCCCACTTGTTAGTGATATATGCCCTAGAGGCTATTATTGTATCATACTGGATTGTATATTGCTTAATGGAAGCTTGGGATATATACGGATATAGTAATAGTCTTGCTCGAAATGGTAGTATACTATCTGGTTTGTTTCTACCTCAATATGTGCATGTGTTTTCTTAGCATATCGCTTATACATATTAGTAGAGCCCTTAGGATCTTTGCTTGATTACCAGCGTTGTGATGGAAGTCACACTAGTAGGGGCTGGGTAGTCTATAAGCACATCCTATATAGGTCCCTGGTCGTAGGATTATCGAGACAGGATATCGATACTCCACAGTAGACTAGTGTATACGCTTCTCATCCCAGCAGGGGAGATGGTATGTCCCACAGCCATTAGTACGTCGTACTGGAGATAGTATGCAGGTGCTCATTAGGTTATGAGTACACTGGACATGACTCGTCGGGAACTGTCGGTGGGTATTATACCCGTCGTCGGGTAGTTGTTCCCAGGTGACACGAGTACAGCTTAGTCCGTCGACTTGACACTGCTGCTTCGCCTCGAGTGTTTTCCCACTGTACTTTGATTACTACCCTACCACGACTCAAAGGAGTCGTGCAAACAGGTAGTAGTTGGGTGCAGTCCCGAAGCGCTTTGAGGTAATGGCGGTTAGATAGGATTCGTCTCTCCCGGTATTGGGGGTTGATATCGCGCTGTATTCGGAAGGCCATTACACAAAGTCCTTGGCCAATGCAAGCGATATTTACTGGTAGGTACTCGAGTAGTTTCTTAGGGTATTTTGGGCTATTCTCCGACATGACTTATTGCGCTACTAGGGGTCTGACGATTACCGCCCTAGTCCCGATATACGATACTCTTAGACGAACAGACCGGACTATACAGAGATTGTCACATTCAGGCTCAGTAGGAGTTCGGATGAGTTAGCTCATCGGCCTTCCTATCGACATCTACTTGGGGACCATTATATGCAGCTAGTACCGCTTGCGGCCTGTGGTTAAACCCACTGCCAGCGTAGTGTCGAGTCTTTAGAGTCCCACATAGAGAGTTTCCCTACACTGGGCAAAAGGTGTAGAGGCCATATGGTTTTACGGCAGGGCTTCGATCACTTAAGTGCACTTATGCACGTATGATGATCGGGCGGATAATACTAGTGGGCTTTGGTTTAAGCCGGATCCTAGTATTATATTGATGGATTATTTTCGTCTCTTTGTATTCGTATTCTTCGGAATGCGGATGCGAGTATGTATATACAGATGAGGGGTATTCTCGTAATTACTCGGGAAAGCTTCTAGAAGGGGACACCTCATTTAGGGTTTGATTTCTTTTATGAATTAAACTTAAATGAGATGAGGAAATGAGTTGGAGATATTTTTTCTTTGGATGATTATGACTCATTGATCAGTCGAAAATATTGTATATTTTAGCCGGCAATTTCCTTAACATTTGCATACATTTAGAAGTGTTCGGCATTCATATTCTACATATTAGCAAATCTGTCACAAAATATGAGATTGCATGTGTTAGACTTTTAAACCGACACTTTAAAGGAAAATTAACCGCATTTCATGGCATCGCATCATTTCTGTATTTGCGCAACACTTGTCTTGAGTCTGTGCAGGAAATACGGAAGAAAAACCAAAGAGCTGATAAAAAAATACGCCAACTAAATCATTTCAGACCTGGTAGCAATTCAGAGGGAGAAATACAAATCTATATATCAAACAAAGGCCCATACAACAGCCCAAGACAACTGCAGAAAATACAAGCTTCAACTCCCACAAGTAGCCGCGGAAGCGCGGCGGGAACAGGCTTGCGCCGCGGATCCGCCGCGTTTCTGCCACGTCATCACTTTATTTTCAGTGCAAAATTCTCAGCTCTGGGCCCACATTCATTTCTGATATGTCAAATTCCAGAATTCTCTCGAAGCTACTGCCAGATCAGCAAAGATCATTAAGCAAGGCTAATCCTAATTAAGCTCCTAACTAACCTCTTCTAGAAGCTCCCTCCTAACTAATCATATCTAGAAGTTTCTCCTCTAACTAACTTTTGGAGGGAAATTCAAATTTCCCCAACAAACTTTTGGAGGGAAATTCAAATTTCATCCAACAAACTTTTGGAGGGAAATTCAAATTTCCTCAACAAACTTTTGGAGGGAAATTTGAATTTCATTCAACTAACTTTTGGAGGGAAATTCAAATTTCATCCAACAAACTTTTGGAGGGAAAATCAAATTTCATCCAACAAACTTTTGGAGGGAAATTCAAATTTCATCCAACAAACTTTTGGAGGGAAATTTGAATTTCACTCAACTAACTTTTGGAGGGAAATTTGAATTTCATTTAACAAACTTTTGGAGGGAAAATAAAAATTCAAATCCTAGATCTAGGGTTTTGATGGCTATAAATAGGAACCTAGATCTAAGGGATGAGATTGTTCATTCTACACCATTTTCTTCCACAAGTCTCGTGACAAGGCTTGTGCGAAACCCTAACCCTAATTCCACTCCAAATTCAAGATCTTGAGTACCAAATCAAGCGAGAAGCCTTCAACCTTTTAGGAGCCGAGCCGATCTTCAATCGGACAAGTGATCCAAGCCGATCCGCGATCCACGGAGACGAGCAAAGCCAAGTCGACGATCGAATTCTTCCTCTTGTAGTTCTTGAGCGAATGTAATGAAATTGTTGATATAAATAAAAGGTGAAATTCTTTAATCTTGCTTTCTTTTAATTCTTGCATCATGATTAGATCTCAATTTGTAATTGTTGTTCTTATTGTGATGTTTGAGTAAAACTCCGCTCGTAAAGGAGTCGAGACGATTGTAGAATGATGATGTAACAAATCTTAATACTATTTTTAAGTCCTACGAGTTTTGTAAACCCTAGCAAGTTCAAGAATCGATGACCTAGTTTCGTAGCGATGCTTTCTTGATTGTGATCGCTCGAAATTAGGGATCTACGATCGTTTCTTGAATTTACTAGAGGCTAGAATATGAATGGTATCAATGAAAGAACAAGAGATAAGATGAAACCCTAATTTCACAAGAAGTCTCTAATTCTCATCGATTATCATCGATCTAGTATCAATTCATCGAAGGATAAGAATACGTAATTGTAAGATTACATCACATCTATAGATCCGATCGATTCCTACGAGCCTCATTTCGATTCTTGATATTTGGTTTGGAAAAATCAACAAACTATAAATTCTTGATTCTATCTTTTTCTTGTTATTAGATCTATATTTTCTAATTCTTGAACTTCAAATACAAATCATGAATTGTTTTCTTTTCTTTTCTTAAAGTTTCAATTCATCTAATTCAAAAGACGAACGATTACACTTTCCTTGTGGACGATCCGCACTCACTTACAATCTACAATCCGACACCGTAGTTGATTGCGGTCAAATAATTTTTGATTGTGATTTCTTTACAATTTTATACTACACATCAAGAATTCTTTTCAATCAAATGGCGCCGTTGCCGGGGACTATTTGATTCGATTTACACAACAAGAATTTATCATCAATCAAATGGCGCCGTTGCCGGGGATAGTGCGCTAACAGTTCGTATTTTGAAATTTGAGTTGAACAATTTATTCCATCATAATTTTTAGATCTAAATTCGTGCAAACACTAATACGTGTGTTGCGATTTGATTGCGAGGAAATCCGGAGCATTCTGTGCTGTGGAAATTTTTTTTTGGATATACCAGAGAGCTGAGGGAGCCGACAGAAGCTCCCTGAAGAAAATTTGTACAGTGATTCCACCAGAAGAGCGCGTTTCCGCGGCCAATACCTACAATACGCGGCGGTTCCGCGGCGAGGTTGGGGGTTCTCTGGAAAATTTTGCCTGCAGGTGATTTCTGTCTCTCTCTCCTCTCCCTTTCTAGCTCCAACTAACACTTTACTGCAGATTTCTTTGCAAATAAATCGCCGCGCCGCAAAGCAAAATAAAATTTGTGCGTGTTTTTGATTCTTGGTTGTTTGCATATTAATACAGAAAATTAAGGGGCACGACCAAATCCAAATTAGGTGGGGATTTCATTACCCTTCCTAGGCCCCGAAAATCGCAAAACTTGCATCCGCATTGACCCTCATTAATTAAAAGAAATCTAGAGATGACTCTAAGGACTGTCGCGCTCAATTAGGACAAGAGAAGGCCGTGGGTAATTCATTGCTTATCCGAGTTTTCTTGTGGTGCCTAAGGCGAGTGTGTCTAAGGCTAGTGGTTATTAATTAGGCCCACTGTAGTGGTGGTTCCTTCCCACTTACCTAGCACTTATCCGGCCACAGGGGGACAAAGAGGCAGTGGAGGATTTATCCTGCGACTTGTCTTTTGGCAGTTAGGAGCGGTCTAGAGCTTTGACCTAGGTGACCCCTAGATTTTAGGGTTTTGTGTGTTGCATTTGTTTTGTTGCATCATATTTTCAAAAATCCGTATCTTTTTAAAGAAAACACCGCATACATCATTTCCCCTAATTATAAATTCACGCTGCCACTTGTACTAACCCTTTTTAGTGCAAGATAGGCTGGACACGGGTTTCTAGTGCCCGTTAGTCCGCGTTTCCCTGATCGACCCAAAAGTCGGTATTTCTACATTTACCCTTTCTTTTACCCACCACCACACCCACATCGATGGATCCACCTCCATCGAACTTCTTTTCCACTACTCTGCCGCCGTCCGTTGGTGCGCAGATTCCACCTCGCATCTCTCTCCAAGAGAGGTGTTATCCAACACGAGGCCCACTTTCCACCTGTCTATCCATTCCACCAGCCAACGGGGAAAATTTTCAAATAAAACCCCAATACATCAACCTTCTACCAAAATTTCACGGTCTCGAGTCTGAAGACGCATACGTGTTTATCACGAAATATGAAAATGTATGCGCAATGATGGGTACTTCACAGCTTTCTGTGGATGCTTTCCGTCTACGTCTTCTCCCATTCACTTTGTGCGATTTAGCCGAGAAGTGGCTATATAACACTACCGCACATTCCATTTCAAATTGGGACGAATTCGTCAAAGCATTCCTTAAGAAATTCTACCCACATCAAAAGACAGCTCGAGTCCGTAGCGAAATCTATCAATTCACCCAGCTTCCAAATGAAACATTTTCAAAATGTCTTGACCGTTTCAAGGATTTGTTAATCCAATGTCCACATCACGACATCCCGAGATGGGATCTTTGCCGAATCATTTATGAGGGCATTACTCCTTACACAAGACAGACCCTTGAATCCATGTGTCAAGGCAACTTCATGACTAAAGATGACGGGGAAGCCTGGAATTTTCTAGAAGATTTCGCTGAAAAATCTTTACAGTGGGAGGGTGTGAGTCAATCGTCTAGGGATGGCAATGATATTTCCATAGGAATTAGAGCTGAAATTTCAGCTTTACACAAGAAATTTGACGCTATGGAAAACAAATTTTTAGCCGCCGCCCTAAGTCAAATATCACTCTCCAAAACTGTATGTGGTTGTTGTTCTGATCCGTCTCACTTGACGGAAGAATGTCCGTTTCAAGGTCATGAGCATACCAATGCCGCATTTCAAAGACCTAGAAACAACACTTCTTCCTCCACATATGATCAGGGTTGGAGGAATCACCCTAACTTTGATTGGAACCAATCCCAATTTCAAAACACGGTTCCAACCCAAAACAATTTTCAAAGGGCCCCTCCACCACAACAGCAATCACCACAATTGAGTCAGCACCCCTTTCAAGCACAAAATTTTCAAAATCCGGTCAACACTTTTGCACCATCTAGTCCTTTGCAGTTGACCGGAACGGATGAATCCTATTCATTTGCACAATGCATGAATTTGGTCTTAACAAATATCATGCAAGTTTCGGCTGAAATGAAGTCTTCTGTCGATTATATAAAGAAAAACTCTGCGTCCCAAAGCGAGAGTATTAAATCGATGGAAGAACAAATTGCACAACTAAAAGCCGAAATGAGTGCAAGAGAGAAAGGGAAACTTCCAGCTCAACCTTTACCTAATCCTGGCTATTCACATCATGTGGATGAGATCATGTTGAGATCTGGAAGAGTGCTTGACACTCATGTTGGGGAAGAGTTTGATGACCCAGATAAATCAATCAATAACACCCCGGCTGAGACCTTTCCTCACACACACACTTCTTACCCCAGTTCTTCTACCCCACCATCTTCTTCCGAGCCTATTCTCCATTTCCCAAAAGGCTCGCCACTACAGCCCACCTCTTTTACCCCTCCACGGACGATCCCCACTTCTATTCCGGGATCGGTTCCACAAACACTTCCTTCTCCTATGATGGACCCAGCGCTTATTGCTAAAGCACCTTATCCTAATCGGTTAAGGGCTAACACACCGAGTCCACATATGGAGAAGATTATGAACATTTTTAAGCAAGTAAACACCAACATCCCTCTCTTAGATGCCATCCAACAAGTTCCGTCCTATGCAAAAACTCTTAAGAACTTGTGCACTAGGAAGAGGAAGACTCAAGCGCCTAAAAAGATATTCATGGAAAAAAACAAAAGAAACGGCTTTCCCCCAACAATTACCGAGGAAACGTAAGGATCCAGGATATCCTACTATTTCTGTTTCTATTGGGGAAAAACACATCAACCGTGCTCTATTAGACCTTGGCGCTAGTGTTAACTTGCTTCCATACTCAGTCTATGAGCAATTAGGGATTGGAGAGTTGAAGCCAACCAATTGCACTCTCCAGATGGCTGACCGATCAATCACCAAACCTAGGGGTGAACTGGAGGATGTGTTAACAAAAATCGGAGAATTTATATTCCCGGTAGATTTTATTGTAATTGATACACAACCTGTAGCGAACCCACGGAATCAAATTCCGGTGATTTTAGGTCGCCCCTTTTTGGCCACTTCCAATGCTATTATCAACTGTCGTAACGGTTCTATGACCCTATCTTTCGGGAATAGGTCAATAGAACTAAACATTTACAAGTTGGGAAGTGTACCCTCCGAACCTACTGTTCAGGTCTGTTCTGTTGACTTAATGGATGTCAACAGCAGCGAATTTGATGATCCTCCTGATATTGATCTAGACTCTTTTCATACGTTATTGTTTGACCCAACTATATATCATACACATACGGACTCTTCCACCGAGATGTCCGGGTCAACAACTAACACTGATTATGAACTGTTCTTAGAGTCTGAAGATCACCCCGCACTTTGTGATGATATTATTCATCGGGGTATAGATGGAACTTTTGAGGAAATCTTCGCTGATGAACTCGCATTTTTGAATGACACGGGTGTTGAGATGAATCATCTCTCAATCAATGAAATTGAACCTCCACCCCTTCTTCTGAACTGTAAAAAGAATGCGAGTAATCCATCATATTCATTGCATCGTCTCTCCAAAATGAGACGCACACACATTCTATTCCACCACTTAACTTTTCCCCACTTCTTCTTCCACCAACCAGAGCACTGCATTGATAAAAATTTTGAATGGTTGGTGTTAACCTTCGGTCTTTGCAAAGCTTGGCATCGACCAATGATTTTTGACCCCCTCATGTGATTTTCAAAGATTAACATTGCATAAGTTTGGGGGGGTATATGATCGGGCTCCTGAAAAGAAAATTTTTACAAAATTTTGAGCCAAAAATAAGTTTGGGGGAGGATCTTCACTTAAATATTTTGCCCCCACTAATAAATTCCTCCCAAGCTTACAAGTTTTTCGAGATTTAGCAGATGGCAACAGTGAGGACACTGTTGAAAACAAGTTTGGGGGAGGTTTGTGCTTATTTGCGCATCATTTGCATATCATTTGCATAAGCACAAAACATTTTTTAAAACCTATAAAAATTTAAAAAATTTCAAAAGATAAAAATATTTTTGTACATAAATAAGATAATAAAAGATTAGATAGTGAAAAATTACATCCATGAGATTAGAAAAATTTAAGAAAACTAAGAAAATTAGAAGTTTTCTTATACGAACTAGTAATAAGTAGTTATGAGCCGTTGTCCCAAGGGTTAGTAAGATGAAGGATGTCACTAATCTGAGGATAAAAATAAGTCTGAAAAATAGTTTCTATTCTGAAAGCCAAACATTTTGAACGTTGATACCCTGCTATTTGCACTTACAAACGTTTTGAAGCCTGGGATAGTAGAGGAGACCTTGAAATGCTCTTGTCTTAAAGCCAAAAGTATGAAGGAAATAAAAAGAAAAAATGAATAAAGAAAATATAAAGTGGTGAGAAAAATGAACACTGGTTTTGTTATCACCGAAGGCAAGAAAAATGTATAGCGAGGGTGCTTCTTCACCTAGTGCCCTAAGGCCAACTGGTCTGGGAGTCACTGCTATGCCTGAGGTGGTGCAAGACGAGGAAAATACACCAAGTAAGCGAGCACAGGAGTAATCGATCGGTTAGTACCTCAAGAAGTATTAACGGTCGCATGAAAGTGTGTGAGCAATCTCATCTAAATATTCATTAATTAAAAAGTACTGAGGCTGATGGGCAAGAGTATGATAGCTTGAATTGAATTCTCCGGGTGTAGGGATGTCCTTTACACACACGCAGGGTTATATGATCGATGTTTGGAAGAAAGATAGGAATGAAGAATAAGACGATGTTTTATTGAGGGAGGACGTGATTTCTGACATTTTTTCATGACCATTAAGATAGGGCTCATGACAACCGAAAAGCTAGCTTAGTTGGAAACCCTAATTTTCAAAGTTTTTCTTTTACAATTCTTGTCTTTAAATGTAATATTCATGATCTTCCTTTTATTATTGGATTTTGTGGGTGCAATCCGCTGAAAACCCTCAGGAGATAACACTCCTCCTACTAGGGACACCTAGAGATTTAAAGGCTTGTTGCACGTGCTCAGTGCAATCGTGTTGCCTACGAAAGTGTGCTAGTTAGTTTTTCTCTTTCTTTATTTTCTCCTTCTCTTTTTAATAAAACATTCGCTCGAGACGATCGAAATTAAGTTTGAGGGTATTTGATCAGTCGAAAATATTGTATATTTTAGCCGGAAATTTCCTTAACATTTGCATACATTTAGAAGTGTTCGGCATTCATATTCTACATATTAGCAAATCTGTCACAAAATATGAGATTGCATGTGTTAGACTTTTAAACCGACACTTTAAAGGAAAATTAACCGCATTTCATGGCATCGCATCATTTCTGTATTTGCGCAACACTTGTCTTGAGTCTGTGCAGGAAATACGGAAGAAAAACCAAAGAGCTGATAAAAAAATACGCCAACTAAATCATTTCAGACCTGGTAGCAATTCAGAGGGAGAAATACAAATCTATATATCAAACAAAGGCCCATACAACAGCCCAAGACAACTGCAGAAAATACAAGCTTCAACTCCCACAAGTAGCCGCGGAAGCGCGGCGGGAACAGGCTTGCGCCGCGGATCCGCCGCGTTTCTGCCACGTCATCACTTTATTTTCAGTGCAAAATTCTCAGCTCTGGGCCCACATTCATTTCTGATATGTCAAATTCCAGAATTCTCTCGAAGCTACTGCCAGATCAGCAAAGATCATTAAGCAAGGCTAATCCTAATTAAGCTCCTACCTAACCTCTTCTAGAAGCTCCCTCCTAACTAATCATATCTAGAAGTTTCTCCTCTAACTAACTTTTGGAGGGAAATTCAAATTTCCCCAACAAACTTTTGGAGGGAAATTCAAATTTCATCCAACAAACTTTTGGAGGGAAATTCAAATTTCCTCAACAAACTTTTGGAGGGAAATTTGAATTTCATTCAACTAACTTTTGGAGGGAAATTCAAATTTCATCCAACAAACTTTTGGAGGAAAAATCAAATTTCATCCAACAAACTTTTGGAGGGAAATTCAAATTTCATCCAACAAACTTTTGGAGGGAAATTTGAATTTCACTCAACTAACTTTTGGAGGGAAATTTGAATTTCATTTAACAAACTTTTGGAGGGAAACTAAAAATTCAAATCCTAGATCTAGGGTTTTGATGGCTATAAATAGGAACCTAGATCTAAGGGATGAGGTTGTTCATTCTACACCATTTTCTTCCACAAGTCTCGTGACAAGGCTTGTGCGAAACCCTAACCCTAATTCCACTCCAAATTCAAGATCTTGAGTACCAAATCAAGCGAGAAGCCTTCAACCTTTTAGGAGTCGAGCCGATCTTCAATCGGACAAGTGATCCAAGCCGATCCGCGATCCACGGAGACGAGCAAAGCCAAGTCGACGATCGAATTCTTCCTCTTGTAGTTCTTGAGCGAATGTAATGAAATTGTTGATATAAATAAAAGGTGAAATTCTTTAATCTTGCTTTCTTTTAATTCTTGCATCATGATTAGATCTCAATTTGTAATTGTTGTTCTTGTTGTGATGTTTGAGTAAAACTCCGCTCGTAAAGGAGTCGAGACGATTGTAGAATGATGATGTAACAAATCTTAATACTATTTTTAAGTCCTACGAGTTTTGTAAACCCTAGCAAGTTCAAGAATCGATGACCTAGTTTCGTAACGATGCTTTCTTGATTGTGATCGCTCGAAATTAGGGATCTACGATCGTTTCTTGAATTTACTAGAGGCTAGAATATGAATGGTATCAATGAAAGAACAAGAGATAAGATGAAACCCTAGTTTCACAAGAAGTCTCTAATTCTCATCGATTATCATCGATCTAGTATCAATTCATCGAAGGATAAGAATACGTAATTGTAAGATTACATCACATCTATAGATCCGATCGATTCCTACGAGCCTCATTTCGATTCTTGATATTTGGTTTGGAAAAATCAACAAACTATAAATTCTTGATTCTATCTTTTTCTTGTTATTAGATCTATATTTTCTAATTCTTGAACTTCAAATACAAATCATGAATTATTTTGTTTTCTTTTCTTTAAACTTTTGACTCATCTAATTCAAAAGACGAACGATTACACTGTCCCTGTGGACGATCGCACTCACTTACAATCTACATCCGATACCGTAGTTGATTGCGGTCAAATAATTTTTGGTTGTGATTTCTTTACAATTTTCTCAAATATACACAATCCGAAATCTCATTACAATCACTCATCACTTGACAAAAGATTATGCATGACTCACCCTTGAGATATTTTGAACCATGGTTGATATTTGTGAGATATTTTCACTTGATTTTGATTTTATATCTTAAAATATAAGTATGGTTCGTTATTTTCAAGAAGAGGGCAGCCAATCTATGCTTTTCTTTAGTTGCTTACTTCTCCTCTCTCATTTTCTTCAAGTGCTCTTCTTCTTCCTCAAAACCCTAGGCCTTTCATGAGTTGAGAAACCTAGGGTTCCAGAGACAAATCTCTCCATCTTCTCACTCTACATAACTTAGGATTTCTAGTTTAGCGAACTAGAAGCCGTAGTTACCTCGGATTTGAGGTAGGAGCTCAGACTATAGACTCTCGGGTGGATCGTCTTTGACTCGAGGAGGCCGTCGAGGATGCATCGATCCGTTCCGATCCTTAGAGCCTACGAAGATGAGGAGGACAGCGATGAAGACCCGAAGGACATGTATCGTGAGGTATAACTTTGTATCCGAATAGTTAAAGCTCAAGTAGTTTGCTAGCTATGGTTTATGTTCGATCCTTGGTTCTAGTCGGTGTTGCGAAGCCCATAAAAATCATTTTTTGCAATTTCTGCCTCCCCGTGAACACGTGGGGCGTGCGACATTGAATTACAGTGGTATCAAATCCTCTCATAAATCTTAGATAGCTTGTAGCGACGTTAGAAATTCGCCATTTTTGTCGCGCAAAAACTGTCGAAAAAACAGTTTCCAAAATTGATGTTTTGAGTTGTTTGCACACCCCGCGGGCTCACGGTTTGAACCGAGAAGCCGCGGGGTGGAGCGTGTGCACCTCGGGGACCCTCCGGGGGGGGGTCCAAATGGCTAAGACCACTCCCCAAGACCACCACAAGGTGGTCTTGGCGGTGGGGACCCGAAACTGCCCCACCTTGGGTAGTTTCGGGTCTGCCTCACCCCCTGGCCATCTCGTGGTGGCCTCGGGGGTGGGGTACCCTCTCTAGGTCCTTTGAATCGAAGTTAATTTCATGCTCTAACTTCCCACGAAGGTTCGGGCGCGTTTCGTTTTGATTCGGACTTCCGAATTGGCTTAAAACGATCGGTTTTGGAAGTTTAGCTCACTGAATTTTTTGTGTTTTGGAATAATTGTTTTAGTTTGCTAATTGTGTGGGGAATTCTAATGTCGCAGTAACTTTACATGTTTTGTGATGTATATATGTGTTTGGAAACGTCGACTAATTGATGTACGTCGATTAGTCAGGGTTGCACATATCTGTGATGTTGTTATGTTAGTTTGTGTATATGAACTTTATTGGATCATTGTGAATGAATAGACAGGGATGTGAGATGCGAGTTTTCATTCTTTCATTCGATGTAAATATGTAAAGTGATGTAATATTATTTTTGTGGGGCACATCCGGGTTGAGGTTGTAGCTACCGTTGTATTATTTCTTTTACTGTTTTTGCTCCTAAGATAGACCCAAGGTGGGGTGCACAAACTACCAGGTACTTTGAAGTGCCGAGTGACCTACTGACTTTGTTGAGGGGGGTTGCTTCACTTCGGGTATTTGGCGGGTAGTTTGCCGCACCGGTAGGGGTCTAGGGTGGGGTTTGCCTATTGACCACGGCCGTGGAATCTGTCTTTTGTTACAGGCTCAAACGAAACGCGGAATTCCTAGTATATCCAATATGTTCATCCGTGATCTGGAATGCCTATTATTGCGTGAGACGAATGTATATATCTATATATGATATGTAGTAGGCGTTGCTTATGTTTTGCATCCGCGCTAGTCCAGCCCCCGCTCTGTCGTTAGCTAAGTAACCTAACGGGTGATGACGGGGCCCAGTGGCGAATGCGGATGGCATAAATGGACGTGGTATTTTCGTTTCTTTCTGTGATGATAGGTGTAAATGATGGGACTACATTACATTAATGCAAAGCAAACAAACCAAAGCTGAATCGTTGGAACAAATTTTAAAACCACTCAGTTATTTTAAAACATGAGACTTTTAAATGCGGAGCTTAAACCACTCCTTTTAAAAGCTATCAGGTTTCTTCGATTATATCAAGTTCACTACGTTCATGGTTTCGCCAAAACCATTCGTAGCCCTCTGTCATTTCAGTTGAATATTCAGTAGTATTCAAGCTATGTATTTTGACCTTCGCCAAGGTATAGTGATTGGTAGCTGTTGGATATTCATCTATAGCATATATAGATGCATTGGATTGGGACAGTCGTACTACTATTTTGGCCTTTGTCAAGGGTATGTACGAGTGGGTTCAAATTAATTTGGACAATGACGTGTAAAACATGACATGTGACTTATGATATGTTGGCCTTCGTCAAGGTCATAAGAGCATGGGGCAAAAATCCACATCGGGAGTTTCTAAAGAAATTGAAACTTGCTAGTGCTGCATACCATTTGGAGTGTGATAATATTGGTAGGATTCCTTCAGGATTATCACACAATGATATTTGGATCCCGATCCTACTATGAGTATCTGCTACTCCTCGGGAGATTCTTCACTTAACGATCAATGCTATAAACTAAGTAGATGTCTAGAACAGTGTTAGCGGGGCTACGCCTCCAAGGAAAAGCGGTTTTTTAATTAAGGAACTTCGCGAAAGCGTCGTAAAACCTCCCTCGAAGTACCGACACTAGCCTGGTCGAACGGTTAAGCAAGCATTGTATGATGAGGCCAATCCTGACTGATTCTTCTTTTATGGTTTGAGGAAGGATTCGAGAAACAGTAGGAGCCATCCTATTTAGATAAATTAAAAACCAATCTAAACTTGCAAGAGCATCATGATGAGTGTTTTCATCTCTCTCTCCTAATTGCAGCGAATAGGTGACCAGATTGGGTTACAGATAGATAATAAAATGACTGAGTTATACTATAGTGACTGGTGAAAGTTTGTCCAGATGTCCATTACTTATGACAAGATGGACCACCTCATTACTACTCAAGCCCCCGCCGTCCCAGGTCCAGTTTCCACCGTCGCGGATGTTGATATCCGTAAGACAAGGAAAAAGACTGTGCGAATGCCAAGTGCCTCGTGTTGGCCTCAGTTGATGGTATATACCAGAGGCAGCATGAGAATATGGACTTAGTTTCCATCTTCCTCCATAACAAAGTTTTATATGGAGAGCAATCTCATATCGCAAGATATGATACCTCGAAAGAATTGCTTCAAGCGAGGTTGGCTGTTGGATCATTTGTAGTGGACCACGTCCCTACAATGATTAGCTATATTAAAAAGCTCACGGACCTGGAGACCACGTTGGAGAACGAGTCATATCCTGACTTGATTCTACAGTTCCTACCTCCTACTTACGCCTAGGAGAAGAAAGTTATGCTTCCAGTTGAGGGCACCCTGAAAGAAACCAGGGAGACACCCACTCTGCTTATTGGGGAATCTTCCTCTTCTGGATCTAAGGTAGATGCCAAGGGTGAGAAGAAGAAGACCTCCACAAAGCCGATAGGCGGTGTCGGTAAGGTAGAAGAAAAGGGAAGGGCAAAAGTTTCGGGGTTAATAGTAGGGAATGAGAGATGTTCCTATTGTTATGGGAAAGAGCATTGGGAGAAGGGATGCAGAGCTTGGAAAGCCAGAATCCAGGATCCGAAACATGTTGTGGTTTCGACTTCGGGTGTGTTTATGATTGAAAACAGTCTGTCAATTAACTCTAATTCCTGGGTATAAGATACCGGATCAGGATCTCATATCTGTAATTCATTACAGGCTTTGAGAAACCGTAGAGTTATCAGGGCAGGTGATATGACTCTCAGGGTTGCTAACGGAATGAGCGTGGACGCTGTATCCGTAGGGTATATCAGTCGAAATATTGCACTTTTGATATAACATTTTCCTTACTTTTCTTAAATATTTAAAGGTGTTAATTATAAATATAGAACATACGTGGGTTTATCTGCAAAGTTACTCTTTATCATATGTTTATATATTATAATTAACATTATGAAGGAAAATATATGCATATACTATTTATATAATATTTATATTATGCATATCATATCAAATAATCTTAATTGAATTTCTTAAAGATTTATTACCATATAAAACGATTAAGATACTAACTCTAATTTAACAAATATTACTTATATTATTCATGGAAATATCGTGCAGATTTAGCTCAGGTCGGGAGATCGAGATATTCGAGATGTCAAGATCAAAATCTGCCAATAAAATCGTAGAATCAATACTAGCAGAGGCTCAGGAAATATTTGAAGAATCCAGGCATTGAAAAAATCTCCACGTGTCTGTTTCCCCAATTGAGAGCAAAGCTCTATTCAAAATTCAAAATTTGAACTGAGGCAGCACCTCACGTGCAAAGAACGAGAGCGCTAGCGCCAAGAGCGCCAGTGCTGATGAGTCAAAAACTCTGAGGCAGCGCCTCACGTGCAAAGCACGAAAGCACTGAGCGTCAAGTGTTAAGAGTCAAAGACTCTGTGACAGCGCATCACGTGGAAAGCACGAGAGCGCTAAGCGCTAGAATTAAGTGATCTCCACCGTTGGATCAAAGACCCAATGAAGATGATAAATCATCAAATTACCAGAATAAAATTTTGTAAAGGAAATACTCCTCAGAATCTTTCCAAACAGGAAAGATTGTGCTCTGTAAATCAGAGCCCCGTTGGATCAATGATCCAATGGTGATTAAAAATCACCAAGATACAGAATAAGTTCTGTATGGGAAAAGATTTTTCTAATCTTGTTAAAAACGAGAAGATTGCCTTCTGAAAAACAGAAGCGCTAGGATCAAAGATCCAACGGTGGGAAACATCTCCAAATCGATTAGAAAAAAGATCTCTTCAACTGATTCAACAAATCAGCCTCCCCTATATAAAGGACTCAAGACTTCAAGTCTTATAGAGAGGACCCCCCACAAACTTTAAGAAATTTCAAAGAGAAGAGCAAGCTCTCAGAAGAAGAAGAATTTCATCAAGGTAAATAAAATAGAGAGGTCAAAACATCTCATCAAATGAAGAAGAACATAGTTTCTTTCTTCAAGATCATAGATCTATAAGACAGATATCTTTCACAAAAAGAGATCATAACATCTCATCATAAAAGGGGAGGAGAAAGAACTTTAATTTTCCTTGGATCACAGATCGACAAAGACAAGGTCTTTCACAAAAACAATAGAGATTGTAAACATCTCTTATTAAAAGAGAAAAACATAGTTCTCGGATCCATGAGACAAAGTCACTTATAAACGAGAATTTAATTCTCAAAGTACAGAACTGATCAAAGTTGCCTAAAAAGAGCTTTAGCGCTCCAATTAAAAAGAAGAGCCTTAGCGCTCCAAGACTGGCGAACGAATCGCGGTTTGCTATGGTTGCCCCTGGATTCGAGGTACTAAGCTTTGGTGTCTTGCTCCGTGCAGAAAACAGAAGATCAATGGCTTTCAACTGCACCAATTGCAATAATGGCAATAACTCCCACTCCGTCCTTACTGGAGGAGTGACCTATAGGCCTCAAGCGGCCTATGTTTTCAAGATGCCAGTGGAACAGGTGACGCAAGCCACCACTAGGCTGTTCTTTAGAACTATGCTCCCATCCATGAGCTTCAACACCCCACTGCCGTCGCAAGAAGCTTCGAAGAGGTCGTTCTTTGATCGGCTTACGACTACCACGGCCCCTCTCAACGGTTCGCCCAAATCCAGCACCTCGGTTTTCAACAGACTGGGCCAAAGCTCAAGTGGGCCCGTAAAGAAGCCCGCAATACCTGAAATAGTTATTCCGAACCCGATAGCCATCCCTGCTTCAGTAAATGAAGTCGTCAAAGCGGCTTCTCCTGTTAAAGAATCAGTCTTTGCAAGACTGACCACTCCATCTTCCGTTCCAGGCGAAGTCATCAAGGTTGCTACCCCTGTTCGAAAGTCTGCCTTCGACAGGTTGGCATTTCCCTCTCAGCGAACGTCGGTCTTCGACAGGCTAAAGACGACAACAACCCCTCATCAGAGCGGGGGGCATGAGGGAGCCACCCCCATAGCTGAATCAATACCGTATGTAAGGCATGCTCGACGTCGTCACTGGCGCCGAGTGAGGAAAGCTGGGGGCAGTTCCCTTTCTGGATTGACTCCGCCGACTCCAATGGTGGAAGTTGCTGCTGCTGTTCCAACTGGGAACAGCTTTGAACCACTTAGGAGGGTGCGCAAGAACTCTCCGACTGCTGTGCTGAAAAGATCTCCTCCACCTCTGGAGAACGTCACGGAGGAGAAGCCAGAGCAGCCCCCTCAGCGGCTGTCCTTTAAAATTCACAAGGTTTGGCGACGGGCCCGAGACTCTGTGATTGATCAAGACTACCCCCGCCGATAAAAGAAAATGAAGGTTCGGCAAGAGAAGGACCAACCTGTCAAGCCATAAAAGTTGTCGCCACTTGGGTGCCCGCTGCAACAGCCCCCTCAACTTCAACAGCTCACAAAAGGAGAAGGCTGGAGAAAACCCCCGTGTTTGCGACGAATCTAAAGGGCATTGAACCTAAACGCCCCAAGTCTGGGGGCATGGTGGTGCACACTGTTTATATGGCATCCAGGAAAGAGGATAGCCATATTTCTTCGGGCTACCGACCGCTCACACGATCTGTGACTAAGGCTCAGGAGCAACAGTACAAGCTCCAGGAGATGCTAATAAAGATGGCCGCACTCACTGGGCCAAAAGAAAGCCTAGAGATATCGTCGGAGCAGCAACAAGAACAGGAAACTGATGCCGAATTCCTCCGAAGAATGCTAGAGAGGAAAGACAAAGAGGCCGCGGAACAAGCGGCCAACATAAAACAAATGGCGCGTTTATTCTAAGATATGGTCGGGATGATGATACAGCCGGATCCTCCAGCTGAAGACTCCCCGATTATCCTTGAAGACGATAGAGGGGAGTCATCGAACCTTCTTCCGGCTCTATCAGCAGCCAAAGAGGAGACGATCTCCAAAGCCGCCCTGGATGATTATATTGCTCAACAGATACGAGCTCATCAGGCGAGCGAAATGGCCGGCCAAATTGTTAAGACTGGACGACCATATCCTAGCTGGTACGATCAAATTAAGTACCCGCCAGGATACACAATCCCTAAATTTCATGTATATAAGGGGACAGGCAACCCCCACCAGCATGTCGCCCAGTTCAGGGCTCTGTGCGGCAACACTGGAAGTGACGATAAGCTACTGCTTCGCCAATTCGTCGGCACCTTGGCAGAGACGGTGTTCGAATGGTATTTAAAGCTTCCTAATGATTCCGTCAAAACTTTTACGGAGATGGAGTTGCTATTCACCCAGTGTTTAGCGAACGCACCCCAATCACGGCATTGATCAATGCCAGGGTGAAGCCTGGAGAAACATGGATTCAGTACGCGATACGGTGGTGGAACCTATGGTCGAGGTGCGAACATCGCATAGAAGAGGCTCCTGCAGTAGGCATGTTTGTAGGAACCCTCGATCCGCAGGCGACCATATCCCAATTCATGATGTTCTTCACGCCGACCACTTTCCAGGCCTTGATCGACAAGCTGGCCTAAATGGACCAGATGGGCCATAGGCCTTCCTCTTAAAAAATGGAGCTTCGGAATGAAAAGGGGAAAGGGAAAGCGACTTTTGTCGCCAATGCTCAGCAACAGCCGAGTAGTCCAAAACCAGCCGATCGCCAAAACGACAGACAGTGATTTAGCAACGAAAAGTTAAAGCGTCCTTACTCATTCCCTCGGGATAAAACAAGGAGACTGTTCGAACTGGCGGTGCGCAATAGGCTCATCACTCTACCAGATTCGAGATGCCCACTACAGCCAGGTGACATCAACAATCCCAATTACTGCTCCTACCACCGAGTAGTGGGCCATCCAATCGAAAATTGTTTCGTCTTTAAAGGCTGGATTAAGGACCAATACCAACAGGGCAAATTCGCACTGTTCGAGAATTGGAAAGTAAGCCCGCCTTAGCCGCACGCTCCTAAAAGGGTAGACACGCCGAGGGCATCATGCTCATTTATAGAAGAAGCTCCACGGGAGGTCGCTCTTTCAGCCAAAACAAAAAGAATGCTGAAGGATCTCCAAACATGCCCGGCGATCAGGTGGAAAAGTCCGCTGGAGCCCGAAGTCATTGAGGGAATGCTGAAGCCGCGCCCAACGCCAAGAATTGGTAGCGATAGTCAAAACACCCATGTCCAGCCGTCAAAATCTTTAAAGAAGAAGAAGAAGACCAAAAAGCCTGTGAAGTCTGATGAAAAGCGTACGGACCTGCAAAAACATATTGACGCACTGGAGGAATATAACCAAAAGGCGCAAACCCCGGTCACACTCCAAGAATTTCTCTACAATATCCTTGAGAGCGGAGATAACGACAATAACGACGGAGATGACTCGTCAGAAGAATTTGAGGATTATGTGGCAAGTTGTCACATGATCTCTCATTCGGCATTAACTAACGAAGAAGCTCACTCGGCGTCAGAAGACAGCATAAAGGAGCTGAGGGCAGGATCGAAGCCAAAACCCTTGGAACCATCTAACGAGATGATCGACCTGCTGCTGAACGAAGCTCTTCAGAAAAGCAAAGCTGACCGAGAGTGTGAAATCGACATATACGAAAAAGCCAAACGTCGGCGACTGAACGAAAGGATTGAAATACCCCAACCGGATAGAAGCACTTCTGCCGCCGGCAAAAGCAGGTTCAAGACAAGGAAGCAGTTCGCTAAAGCCCTGTCGATGGGAATGAAGTTGCCACCTTCCAAAGAATATACTTCAGAAAATACGTTCCCCGACGAACTAGATGCACATCCAAGATTCTGCTTGTACCATTGGAGGATCACGCACCCTACCAAAGAGTGTAATGCCTTTAAAAATTAGTGTCTGGGATACGTTGCTTATCGGCAGCAGTTCAAGCGGATGAAGCGCAAAATGCGTCGAGAGCAGAAGAGCACGACAGATGAGCGCAAAAGAACTGTCGGCAACTGTCACATGGTTGATAGCAAGGTATCGCAAGTTATCACCTTCGGGAGCGATTCTAATGAAGAAATAGCCCTCGGCCCTCTCTTCAAGGAATCCATCTCTGAAATAGAAGAGACGAAGACCTGCGAGAACATTCAGCTACGTAATCGTACGTTACCCGAAAAGAATCTCGGACCCAAAAATAAGGGGGCGAACAAAAAAGATAAGGGGAAAGAAAAAGTCCCTGAAGATATCGCCCTCAATGACCGAGTCGTCGAAGAGCTGGCAGCCAAGGACCCGCCAAAGAAAAATAAGGTAGATTACAACGTTCTGGCATACCTGAGAAAGATACCCTCGCAGCTAAGCATTCTCGATGCCCTTATGCTATCTAAAAAGATGGGAGATTCTTTGATCAAGGCACTATAAGAGCCCGAGCAGTTCCAAACTTTCCTTACCGAAGAAAAAATGAAGGACGAGCTGGAAGAAGTGCACACTGCTGACGTCACTTTCAGCGATGAAGATCTCCTCCTCGGAACATGCGAGCACAACCGTCCCTTGTACTTCACCGGATACTGCCATGACATCAAGATAGGGAAGATCCTAGTTGATAACGGGTCCTCTGTCAACCTCCTAAATGTGAGGGTGTTAAAAGAAATCTGCATGAGCGTTCAACACCTCGCTCGGGATAAAATCACTATCTCCGTATTCGACTCCCAGTCATCACGGACATTTGAGTCTATAATTCTGACGTTACGCTTTGGGCTGCTCGTCACCGATATCAAGTTTCACGTCATTGATGCCAAGACTTGCTACAACGCTTTGCTCGGTAGGCCTTGGTTACATGAGTACAATATCATCCCTTCTACACAATATCAGTGTATGAAGTATTTTAAGGATGGTCTCGAGTATACCGTGACAGGGGAGCTGAACCCATTCTTTGTGAGTGAAGTCCGAAAATACGAAAATGCAAAATACTTCTTGCCAGACTTCGAAGACACGGAAAGGTGCCATAAGCCGGAGAATAAGCAGAAAGCTATCACCGCTATTCCGGTCTTTGGGAGCGATACCGAAGAGGAGGAAGAGATAGTCTATTCAGGACCGCCCCAATGCAACAAGCTGGGACCGTCCACCCCTATTCTAGTCTTCGGCAGCGACTCTGAAGATGAGGTTAATGCAGAATTTTCTGTTCGGCCATCAATACAAGCCTTCACTGGTGATGGACGGAGTTTGCAAATCGCCATGGTTCCGTAAGGACATTACAAAGACCTCGACGCACTTGATACCTATAGTGTGCAAGAACTGCAGACGTTCTATGTCCCTCCTAGGCGAAGTGATGAAAAGGCGATCCTCTTTTATCGATCCACGGAAACCAAAGTAGAGAAAGAAATTTGGCATGGTGCCGATTCTGCACTTGACAGGCTCCAGCCCATCCGTCTGCCAAGATACTACACGGAAGGATTAAAAAGGCTGTTATGGTGCCAAGGCGTACCCTTCAAACAGACTGCTCGACAAGCTCAGTTCTACAACAGGATCTGGAATATCCCCGGAACTCAGCGAAAATTGCCCAACGGGAGAATGGAAACGATCGGGCTTGGATATGTTCAACCCAAGAAACGGGAGCGATTCCATGCCTGCTACGTTATACATGACTTTGATGAAGAAGGAGATGCTCTGATAGAAGACACTAACCCTGAACCAAAACAAGGTCCCGCCATGAAAGTGCCAAGTCCGTCGTTCGAAGAACAGATGGATAAGCTAATAAGGGAGGCGGGTCAAAAGGTCCGGGATGACCACAACCGTGAAATGGCCATTTACAAGAAAGCCAGGATACAGCGTCTCCTTCAGCAGACTACGGAGAATGACGATGCTCTTCATCGCCAACCCGTTATAAAAAAAAACCCGACGCAGAGGTAGAAACAAGCTAAAGAACGGAAAAAACGTTCGACAGCGGCAAAGCGGGTCCAAGAAGCCACGCGATCGAGAATTGGGCAGCCGAGATTTCTCTCTTATAAAAAAGATGGGTCGAGCATATTCTTTTCCCCAAGACAAGACAAGGAAGATATTCGATCTTGTCATAAAACATCAAACGATTACGCTCCCGGAGTCCAAATACCCCGAACAAGCAGATGAGGCCTCTCATCCGGATTATTGCTCCTATCACCGAGCGATTGGACATCCTCTTGAAGACTGCTTTACATTCAAAGACTGGGTAGAAGACCAGTATCAGCAAGGCAGGATCGCTTTATCCAGCAGTTAGAGGGTAACCTCGCCACAGAAGCATGAACCGAAAGCCGCGTATGCAGCGAGAGTAGAGCCAAATTAACATCGGTCTTGGAAGCGATCTCGTACCTATCACGCGATAATGCTGTCTGGAGAAGGAGTACGCGAGGATATGGTTGACCTCCTCTGGTGCTTCGAAAACGATGATGACGAGGTGATCTCAGAGTTTCCACCGGCGCCAAAAGAGCTGGAAGATGGGATACATACGACTGCAGATAACCTCAGAAAAATCGACTTGGGGACGGAAAACGACCCACGACCGACGTTCGTCAGTGAGCTATTGTCTGAAGAAAAAGTGGCTACGCTTAAAGACGTGCTCATGCAGTATAAAGACTGCTTCGCATGGAACTACTCCGAAATGCCGGGACTAGATCCAGAAGTAGCTGTGCACGAATTGGCGATATCTCCGGACGTCAAGCCAATCAAACAGGCACCGAGAGGAATGCGGCTAGAACTTTAAATGAGCATCAACGCCGCGGTCAAGAAGCTAATAGACTCCGGCTTCGTCCGAGAAGTTCAGTACCCTGACTGGATTGCCAATATCGTCCCAGTGATAAAGAAAAATGGGACAGTGCGCATCTGCGTGGACTTCGAGACCTCAACAAAGCTTGCCCAAAAGAAGATTTTCCTGTACCGGTTACCGAGATGATGATAGACAACACGTCCACTCACGAAGTGTTCTCCTTCATGGACGGCTCGTTAGGGTACAATTAAATAAAGATGCATCCCGAGGACTAGAAGCATACCGCTTTCCGGACTCCTTTGGGCATATTCTACTACAAAGTGATGCCTTTCAGTCTGAAGAACGCCGGCGCCACCTATCAGAGGGCCATAACGAAGATTTTCGATGGCCTCATACATGAAATCGTCGAATGCTATATCGACGACCTCGTGGTTAAAAGCAAATCGTACGAGGAACATTGGGAGCATCTGAAGATCATGTTTCAACGTCTTCAGAAATACAACTTGAAGATGAACCCTCTCAAATGCGCGTTCGGAGTCTCCTCAGGTAAATTCCTAGGATTTATCGTACGACACCAGGGCATTGAAATAGACCCGTCAAAGATCAAGACGATCATGGAGATGCCTCCGCCAAGGACTCTCAAGCAACTGCAGTCTCTTCAAGAGAGGGCCCTCTACTATTTGAGTCGAGTTCTCCTGAGGGCAGAAAACAACTACTCCCCAATCGAAAAACACTGTCTGTCATTAATCTTCGCGATAACGAAGCTCAGACACTATGCGTTGGCTCATGAGGTCCACCTCATATCAAAAGTGGATCCTCTCAAATATTTGATATCAAGAGCCATACTAACAGGGCGGCTCGCTAAATGGGCCCTCCTATTGATGGAGTTCTTGATAACTTATCGTCCCCTCAAGGCAGTGAAAGGCTAGGCCATCGCTGACTTCCTCGCTGAGCATCCGATACCTGCCGATTCACCCCTAAATTGTGAATTGCTGGACGAGCACGCATTTGACATGATCAACAGGGAGAAAGGGGGGAGTGATACCCGATGGGAACTCTACTTCGACGGGGCATCTTCCATGAAGAAGAGAAAGCACAACACTCCCATAATCAAATCTGGGGTAGGCCTCATCATCGTGACTCCACAAGAAGGGATAATATGCTTTGCCTTTTCCTTGACAGAGCCGAGGACGAACAATGAAGCCAAATATGAAGCTTTGATAGCAGGTCTTGAGATCCTTGTCGATATGGGAATCGAAAACCTCCTCATATAAGGAGACTCCCAGTTGGTCGTTAGTCAAATAAATGGCGACTATCAAACGTGTAAACCAGAGTTGGTAAAGTACGGTGAGAGAGTTCAATAATTACTGACTCAAATCCCTTCCTAGGCCTTGGAAAGCATACCGCAAGCGAAGAATAGCAAAGCAGAAGCGTTAGCCAAACTCGCTAAAGAACTGGCTGACGAAAACCTCGATGACGTAAGGATCGTGGTACAAAGCCGTCGGGTTCTTGCACTAGAAGAAATATCTCCAGAGTCGTTCGAAGAAAAGGGAGCGACCAAGCAAATGGCCCTACAAATAAAAGACCAGGAAAAGGCTAAGGATTGGAGAGAAGTCTTTATAGACTACTTCGAATCCCGTCGAACACCTGAAGATGCGTCATCGAGACATCAGTTCATGAAAAGAGCTCTGTCTTTCGCCTTCTTCAATGATACTCTGTATAAAAGATCGTTCGACTCCTTATGGCTAAGATGCCTGGGACTGGAAGAAGCAAGGAGAGTCGTCCAAGAAACTCATGATGGACTCTGCGGTTCTCATCAAGCCGGACCAAAGATGATGCTGAAGATCAAAAGAATGGGCTACTATTAGCCCACGATGATTCAGGACTATCTCTAATACCCAAAGCAGTGCCACTCATGCCAAATTCATGGAGACTTCATCCACCAGCATCCAAACCCGCTACACCCAACAGTGGCTAGCTGGCCGTTCGAAATGTGGGAAACCGACATAGTCGGGCCCATCGAACCAACGTCATCCAGAGGACATCGGTTCATATTGGTGACAACCGATTATTTCTCCAAGTGGACAGAAGCAGTACCGCTAAGAGAAGTGAAGACAGAGAATATCCTCCATTTCTTCAAGATACACGTCATTTATCGATTCAGCACTCCGCGACGGATTATCTCCGATAACGGGCCAGCCTACAGAAGTTACAAAATCAGCCGCTTTGCACAGCAGCATAATATACACTGGAGATACTCTTCGGTCTATAATCCCCGAGCTAATGGTCTAGCTGAGGCTTTCAACAAGACATTGACGAAGATCATAAAGAAGACGGTGTCTCTAAATAAGAAGGACTGGCACGAGAGACTGTATGAAGCTTTATGGGTGCATCGGACCACGTTCAAAATGGCCACGAATACAACGCCGTATGCATTAGTATTCGGCGCTGAAGCAGTACTTCCCTTGGAGATAGAGCTACCCTCTCTACGAGTGGCGGTCCATTACGAGCTAACGAAAAGAATGCTCATCTTCGGCTTGAGGAGCTCGATGCCCTCGATGAAACTCCTCTTATGGCGCAGCAAAACTTGGAGGTTTACAAAGCAAAGATGACACACTCATACGAGAGATTGACTAGGCCGAGAACATTCCGCCAAGGCGAACTCATGCTAGTAGTCAAGAGACCTATGATCTCCAATCGTGCCAAACGGGAGAAATTCGAGCCGAATTATGAGGGCATGTACATCATAGACAAGGTCTACCAAGGTGGGGCTTACTTGCTCATGGATATGCATGGCGAAAGACCCTTCAAGCCAATAAATGGCCGGTTCTTGAAAATACAACGCCTGAAGAGTCACGGCCTAGGTCAACATTAGATGACGACGCCTATGTCCGCTCGCTATCTTCCTAAGCCCAAACTCTATAAGTAGTATCCGACGAAACCTCGCCTCGAAAACGTGCGACGGACCGTAATGTCCTTAAACTAACAACGGACCGTAATGTCCTTAAACTAACGACTGACCGAAATGTCTTTAAACTACTACAAACCCGCAGCATCTTTGGGCTGACTCGTAAAAAAAAGGGGTACGTCCACAAGCAAAATGGGCACGGATGAAAACCCGAAAGGGCTCTGTGAGTAAAAACAGCAGGGCTACCGGCGAGTTTGTGAAAACCCGAAAGGGCACAATCTCGTTAAAAGACACTTGTAAGGCCCTCTCGACCTTGTAAGGAGAAAATATCTGCGTGAGATCCTTACGAGTCACAAGAGAACAACACACTTAGGAATCCCCACGATTCCTAAGGAGAACATACACTTACGAGATCCTCACGATTCGTAAGGAGAAACCTCTTATGAGACCCTCATGCCTCATAGGATTCAAAAGCCTTAAGCTACAGGGATCTGAACCTGTTCTTAAGCCATCACCTTTCCCAGATTACCCTACAAGCGTTTCAATATTGACCCTTGTATACAATCCACGGGCACGAATAAACATTTCCCCAACAGAGTCCCACTAGCGACAAGGGATATCCTCACATGGTGATCGACCCTTGTAAGTCCTCTCGACTTATAAGGAAAAAATACTCTTACAAGATCCTGATTTGTCAAAAAAAAATTGTATTTACCGCAATCAGAAACGGCGTCGCTTTGCAGCTAGCCGGTGAGTACGGGTCGATCCACAGAGATGGGTAATTTCCTTTTTGTGTTATCACGAGTTGATTCCAAATGTTGTTTGGATTGATTAAATCTAAAAACTAGATCTATCACTAAACTAAATTAATCTAAGTTAAAGTCTTGCTAGGGTTAGGTTTAGGGGAAGTTTGGAGATTAAAGGTTTCCTCACCGCTTTCATTGCCCTATTTTAGATCTATTAGATGTTACGATAATTATCAATAAAGTGGATCCGAATCTTTTGGGAAGATGTTTCTTCCTCTAGATTCGTATCCTTCCTTTATTGATAATTACCCTAACCCCCATGGAAAACACGCGCAACCGGTCCTTTATACTACGGTTCATCGTTACCTCGTGGGGTAGGATGCCATAGGGAGCGGTTGTGCGTGCATGCATGGAGTTCTAACTCTTAGGTGTGGATGGCATGAAAGGGGTGAGAGATTTCATCTCTCAAACCTTTCCCTAAGGCTAACCCTAACAAGCGAGGAGACTACTCGCTCATTAGGGGATGATAAGACATACTAATTAAAAGAATTAAAACAAAGACATAAAATAATGTACTAGCTTGACGACTCCCTCCAAGCAATATAGAACAGATCTGAATAATACCCCCAGCAATTCTGAATTTTATTGATTGAAAAGAGGCATCCAGTTTTACAATTTTCGATTACAATTTATAAGTAAACAGGAGAATTTAGGGTTACAGACTCTCGCACATGTGAAAATACAGATTTGCCCACGAAAAATCCAAACCCCTGCACCGACGCACCGACACGAGAAAATTTCACCGACGTGTGCACTTAATGACCGCGGAACCGCGGCAACCACGGTTCCGCGGCTCTTTGGTGGGCTTAGCTCACCAAACTTCAGGGTATGCTTTAGGGTGTCTTTTCCTCTCTGTTTCTTCAGTACTTTTCTCTATTTGGGTTCTTGGTCTTTTCCAGATCTTTCAGAGAAAACTTGTAGAGATCTTTTAACCGTTCACTTTGACATTTCGGACTGCATTGCCTTATACAATTGTAAATTGTTCTTCGTGACTAGGATCCGTCTACTTGTTGGTCAAAAGTCTCTTTTCTGTATCAACTTTCGTCTTTTTCACTGTATTTGCTCCAAGACCCTTGTATCCTGTAACATGCAACAAACGTGCGTCAAGAGTACCTGTTTATTTATAAAATGAATAAGAATTGGGGAATATAAAATGCAATATTATAGTATGAACAAATACCCCCAAACATACCTTTTGCTCATCCTCGAGCAAACTTATTTTTATTCACTAAAATCCTAACCGCACTTTCGCAGGGAAACGCGATTGCACTGAGCATGTGCAACAAGCCGTTAAACCTCTAAGTGTCCCTAGTAGGAGGAGTGTTGTCTCCTGAAGGTTTTCAGCGGATTACACCCATAAAATCCTATCAACTCGGCCCATTGAATTTTGTTCTCCAATTAGGTTTTCTAACATGAAATTCTATTATCTTTGACTCGCAAATTATCCACCCATATTCTTCACGCTTCTCATTATTTCACTTAAGATTATATATGTTATGTAGACCTACTTAGCTTTTGGCATCTCTTAAGTTTTCCTTCTAGATTTCCATCTCCACTTAGGAATTTCTATCAACCCTTACTAAAGATACAAGTTCTATTCTTCACTCCTTTCTCTTATCTAAATCCCAATCACATATCCCCACGTGTGTGTAACTATCACCCCTACACTTGGAAATTCAAATCAAGCAATCATACTCTCGTCCATTGTCCAAAGCACTTATTAAGTAGTGAATTTTTAAATGAATTTTGCTTACACGTCCTTCATGCGACCGTTAATACTTCTTGAGGTACCAACAACCGATTACAAGATGCATTAGCATTTTAAAGCGTACTTCCTAGTTTTGCAACACCCAAGGATTTTACCAGTGACTCCTAAACCAGTTGGTCTAAGGCACTAGGTGATGAAGCACCCTCGCTAAAGATTTTTCTATTTTTTTTGCAGCCTTAAGCAATCACAAAAACCAGTGTCCATTTTTTTTTATTCAATTTTTTTTTGTTTTCTTTTATTTTCATTGTACTAAGGACTTTAGACAAGAGCATTTCAAGGTCTCTTCTACTATTCCAAGTTTCAAGATGCGTGATTGTGCATTTTGTAGGGTATACGTTTTCAGAATCTAAACTTAAGTTAGGAACTATTTTTCAAACTTATACTCTAATAAGAACATCAATACTCTTCCCTTGTCTCGACTTAGCCCAAGAAGTGAACCCAAAATTTGCCTATTTCTAAATAAACTACAAGGCATATATTTTCTACCGTTAAACTTTAAGGAATGTTATTTTTTAGGGTTTTTAATTCACTAAGTCTAAGATCTAGTTGTTCCTAGCTAGTTAACCTATATGTCAAACTCTAGTCAAATAAGACAAAAATTGAATACAATTATTTTTATAATTTTTCAAAAATTTTCAATTTTTATGGGTTTTCAAATAAATATACAAATGCAAAAATATGTACAAATGAATGCGAAGGAAGAAGACGTACCGAGCATACCCCCAAACTTGAACTTGACAGTGTCCTCACTGTCATACTAAACCAAGAGGGTCAAAATACCGGCACTTCCCTGTTTTAAATTTTTTTTATTGTTAAGAAAAACAAATATATACAGAAAGGCCCTCCCCCAAACTTCATTTAAACTATGTTAGACATTACTGCCAAACTTTGCATAGACCAAAAGTCAACACCAACCAGTTGAAAAATTTATCGGTAAAGAATATTGGTTGGTGGAAGAATAAGTTATGGCGGTCCAAAAATAATTGGGGAAGATAGAAGTGGTGGTATGGAAAGTGTGGAGGTGAATATACAGGAGGTGGTGATGCATCAAAACGAGAATGTGAATGATCAGCAATCAGTGGAATGTTGGCATTCTCGCATCTTCTTAAAAGAAATGGGGGTGGTTCAACTTCTGAAGGAAGATGTTGACTAACCACAATACCCCCAAAATGTTCCTGTGGGTCCTCTATTGACTTGGCATCATCCATCAATTTTATATGATATTCAATTATAAGGGAACTGATCTTCTCGATGTCCGCCATAGTCCAACCGAAAACTTGCCGCCTATCTTGTAAGACTTTTAAAATAGCGTTCTCTTGCTCGAAGGCTAGAGAGGCTGACATTATAATGGGAAAAGTCTCATTCTCACCTATGTAAGCATATTTAAGGTGAGGCGGTAAGGACATGAGTTCGAGTTTCGGAGGCGAAAAAATCATTGCGGAATCTAACTCGAACTCAAAGGACTCCAACACAGGTTCGAAATCACTGCAAACAACCGATTCGGATGGCTCAACTAACTCATCCACAAATTCAAAAGACTCATATTCGGGCTGTGAGTCGTCGTCATCCGAAAAAGTGAAACATTCATAATCCATATCGGTTGTGTCAACTGTGGTAGGCTCAAGGAGGGACGCACTAGTGGCGTCAAAACTGTTTTCATCAAATAGAAATCTTTCAAGCTCGCAGTCCTCCTGCGTGATTTCGTGAGTAGAGCAAACTTATCGTGTACTAGTTTTAGGCACGGGGGGCAAACTTCCCATCTTATAAATATTGAACTCACTAGACATCTTCCCGAAGGATAGAGTCATGGAGCCATTGCGACAGTTTATTACAGCATTGGAAGTAGCTAAAAATGGTCGACTTAGGATCACCGGAATTTGGTTTCTTGGGTTTGCAACAGGTTGTGTATCCATAAAAATAAAATCAACGGGGAATATGAACTCCCCAACTTTGATCAACACATCCTCTAGCTGACCCCTTGGATGGGTGATTGATCGATCAGCCATTTGGAGAGTACAACGAGTGGGTTTCAACTCTCCAACCCCTAATTGTTCGTACACGGAGTAGGGAATCAGGTTAACACTAGACCCAAGATCTAAAAGTGCTCGATTAATTTTCTTATCCCCAATTGTGATTGAAATCGTAGGACAGCCGGGGTCCTTTCGTTTTTGGGGTAAGGTTTGATGGTGGTTAATAGCATTGCTCACTGCACTAGCCACTAGCACTTTCTTGGGTACTTGAGATGCCTTTCTCTTCGAGGTGCATAAGCCCTTTAAGATTTTCGCGTATGAAGGGACTTGTTGGATTGCATCCAAGAGAGGTAAATTTATGCTAACCTGCTTAAATATCTCCACAATCTTCTCCACTTGTGCAGTTGGTTTATTAGGACTCAACCTGTTTGGGAATGGAGCATTTTGAAAATTCGTTGAGTCAAATATCTGTGGAGTAGAATGTGGAGTAGGAACGGATCCCGGTGTAGATGTGTTCATGTTGTGAGAAATGGGTCCATTCGAGCTAGAAGAAGTAGAGCCATGTGAATGGTGGAGAATAGGCTCTAAAGAAAAAGGTGAAAAAGAAAGTGAAGAAAATGAAGAAGGGGAGGATGACGATGGAGAAAGAGAAGAAGAAGAAGAAGAACCACCGGCGGGGATGTCATCACTAGTTTCCACATTATTCTGCAACACTCTTCCGGATCTCAACGTGGTCACCGCATTTACATTGTGATTGTGATATGCGTTTTGTGTGTAACCGGGATTTGGCAATGGTTGAGATAGAAGCTTTCCCTTTTCTCTCTCGCTCAACGCAGCAGTTAATTATGCAATTTGTGCCTCAATAGATTTGATACTTTGATCGTGTGAGGCATTGTTATGCATCAAAGACTGAACATAATTTTCAAATCTTGCTGCGGATTCTGTAGATTGCTTAAGAAATGCATCTAGACTTTTTTCGAGCGAGATAACCTTATCATCATTTGGTTGAACCAAATTGTTCGTTTGATTTGTATAAGGTTGCTGTTGGAAAGGTTGCTGGTTTTGAATTTGTGAAGGTGCTTGTTGTTGTTGTGGAGAAGGAGGTCTTTGAAAATTGTTATTTCCTTGGACTTGTTGATTTTGGTTCCAAGCGAAATTTGGGTGACTCCTCCACCCTTGATTGTATGTCGAAGAGTACGGATCGTTTCTTTGTCGTTGCTGAAATGCAGCATTGACTTGATCCTGTTTTTGAGTAGATGCATTATAAGCGCAAACGTTTTGGAATTTATTGATAAAGATATATGCATCTTCGGATTCCAAACCATGAAATTTTGGCAGCATATTGATGAAATGTGGTTTTATTTCAAAGTTGTCCCCATTTGCCGGTGGGGGTGAAAGACATGTAGGTAAAGAAGTGCGGACGGGGTAGAAGAGATCCTGGAGCGCGATTCGTTGGGGCGCTACAATAGGCGGAAGATTCGGGTTATTCGCACCTAACGGAGGTGGAATCATTCCCGTCGGTAAGGTATCGTTGGGGTCGTGTCCCGACATACCTTCGAAAGAAGAATTTGAAGGTGGAGGTAAGGAAATGGAGGGAATTTCGACTTCGGTGTCGAAAGGTTCATCGGTCGGTACCAAGGAAACACGGACTAATCGGGCGTTAGTATCCCTAGTCCAAAGTGACATACACTAAAAGGGGTAGTGTAGTCAGAAAAATAGAAAAACAGAATGTGGAGGTAAGATAACGTCAATGGAGGGAAATGGTGGAAGTGAGTTGCAAGTTTTCTTAGCGACAAGTTGCAAGTTTTGAAAAGATTTTTTTTTATTTTTATGTGAGAGTTTTGCAAAGAAGTTTTGAAAAGAGACTCGTGACACAAATGTATCAACCACACATGCACAATCAGGCCTAGATCTAGGGTCGCCTAGGTCTGCTAGACAGCTCCTAACTAGGGCTAGAAATAGGACCTCAAACCGCTTCTTCACCGACACTGCGGCCAGGTAAGTGGGAAGGAACCACAGTAGTGGGCCTAATTAAAAACCACTAGCCTAGACACCGCAAAGTCAGTTAGGATAAACGGTCGATGCCTATACTAGTCCTTTTCCTATTGAGCTCGATGTCCATAGGTCTGAGTCTAGTATTTTTTTTAAATTAATTGTGGTCGATGCAAAATGCTTTAAGGTGATTTCTGTGGTCCTGGGAAGGGTGATGAAATCCCCACCCAATCTGAGTTTGGTCAATTAGCCCCTTAAAGTCTGATTAAATTATGCAAAACTATAAAAATTCACTTGCAATCAATTTTTTTAGCGCGGCGCAAAGAAACCTGCAGAAAATCTGTTATTTAGAAGGGGGAGAGAGAATTTTTAGCGCAAAGAATTCTTGCAGAAAATTTTTACAGAGAGATATATGGGGGTTGACAGAGGGGAGAAGGAGAAGACAAACCCTGCAATTTCCAAACAGAGAAGAGACCAAAGGGCCGCGGTTCCGCGGTCGGGGGTGCTCCTTGGAAACGGTTCCGCGGTCGGATAGAGGGATCAGGCTCTGCAAAAATTTCTACTGCACCCTTGTTCCACTCCTCCTCTGTTCTGATGTTCACTTTCCTGATTTGCTTTCTGTAAAATTTCAGATCCGCGATGCTTCGTTGTTCCTGCAAGATTCAAAAGATAACCCTTCAAACAGATCAAAATTGATAATTTTTTTATTTCTTTTTTTTTATTTTCAGATTTTTAAAATTTTTAAAATTTATATCAACCCGAAATTACACAGAAAGAAATTTTACGCCATCCCCGGCAATGGCGCCATTTGATTTGTTAAAAAAATTGTATTTACCGCAATCAGAAACGGCGTCGCTTTGCAGCTAGCCGGTGAGTACGGGTCGATCCACAGAGATGGGTAATTTCCTTTTTGTGTTATCACGAGTTGATTCCAAATGTTGTTTGGATTGATTAAATCTAAAAACTAGATCTATCACTAAACTAAATTAATCTAAGTTAAAGTCTTGCTAGGGTTAGGTTTAGGGGAAGTTTGGAGATTAAAGGTTTCCTCACCGCTTTCATTGCCCTATTTTATATCTATTAGATGTTACGATAATTATCAATAAAGTGGATCCGAATCTTTTGGGAAGATGTTTCTTCCTCTAGATTCGTATCCTTCCTTTATTGATAATTACCCTAACCCCCATGGAAAACACGCGCAACCGGCCCTTTATACTACGGTTCATCGTTACCTCGTGGGGTAGGATGCCGTAGGGAGCGGTTGTGCGTGCATGCATGGAGTTCTAACTCTTAGGTGTGGATGGCATGAAAGGGGTGAGAGATCTCATCTCTCAAACCTTTCCCTAAGGCTAACCCTAACAAGCGAGGAGACTACTCGCTCATTAGGGGATGATAAGACATACTAATTAAAAGAATTAAAACAAAGACATAAAATAACTTACTAGGTTGACGGTTCCCTCCAAGCAATATAGAACAGATCTGAATAATACTCCCAGCAATTCTGAATTTTATTGATTGAAAAGAGGCATCCGGTTTTACAATTTTCGATTACAATTTATAAGTAAACAGGAGAATTTAGGGTTACAGACTCTCGCACATGTGAAAATACAGATTTGCCCACGAAAAATCCAAACCCCTGCACCGACGCACCGACACGAGAAAATTTCACCGACGTGTGCACTTAATGGCCGCGGAACCACGACAATGATGGGCCTTGGGCCGCGGTTCCGCGGCCCTTTGGTGGGCTTAGCTCACCAAACTTCAGCGTATGCTTTAGGGTGTCTTTTCCTCTTTGTTTCTTCAGTACTTTTCTCTATTTGGGTTCTTGGTCTTTTCCAGATCTTTCAGCGAAAACTTGTAGAGATCTTTTAACCGTTCACTTTGACATTTCGGACTGCATTGCCTTATGCAATTGTAAATTGTTCTTCGTGACTAGGATCCGTCTACTTGTTGGTCAAAAGTCTCTTTTCTGTATCTACTTTCGTCTTTTTCACTGTATTTGCTCCAAGACCCTTGTATCCTGTAACATGCAACAAACGTGCGTCAAGAGTACCTGTTTGTTTATAAAATGAATAAGAATTAGGGAATATAAAATGCATTATTATAGTATGAACAGATCCTTACGACTTATAAGAGAACACATCACTTAGAGGTCCCCACAACTTTTAAGGAGAACATACACCTTTGAGATCCTCACGACTCTTAGGGAGAAACACCTTTATGAGACCCTTATGGCTCATGAAGCCAAAAGCCTTAGTCGACAGGATCCTAACCCTGTTGGCTAATCTACCTTTGTTCGAATCGACAGAGGCAAATGATGATTCTCTCCTGGCAATGTCCTAGTGGTAGCGATGTTGATGCCTAAATCGGTATCAAATTCCAAGTCCTTTCACGGAAAATGATGATTCGCTCCTGGCAATATTCCAGCAGCGATGCTGATGCTAAGATTGGCATCAGGTTCCAAGTTCCATACTTACAACAAAATCAGCAAGTAAAAGAAATGCATATGAAATAACCGAAATGATAGGGCAACTTGCAACAAAATCAGCAAGTAAACTATATGCATACAGAATAGCCGAAATGATTGGGTAACTCGCAACAAAAAACAACGAGTAAAAAAAACAGCTGAAATGACTGGGCACCGCGAAAATAGCCGAACTGGTTGGGCAATCGCGACTTTCGCGATATAAAAAGCTGAAATGATAGAGTATCGCGGAAAGAAATAAAAAAAATGAAATGAAACTTTTTGCCTTACAAGCGAGTCCATACTGACCCCTGTATACAATCCATAGGCATAAATGAAAAGGGAACCACATGTCCCCTACCAGATCCTGTCAAAAGGGAAAGTCGGATCTCAACAGCAACATCTGCATCCAGAAGACCAACAACGACATTCCTCCTCATTCCAGTAGGATACAGACGCGACATCACCAATCGGAGCCACGGCAGAGTCTCCAGTTCCAAGACTCTATGGTTCACAGACAACCTAGAGTCAAAACCCTGACACCGCAGAAAGCGGAATACATCAGCAAATGACCCCGTCGCGGAAATACGTCATCAAATGACCCCGTCGTGGAAATACGTCGGCAAATGACCCCGTCACGGAAATACGTCAGCAAATGACCCCGTCGCGGAAATACGTCATCCAATGACCCCGTTGCGGAAATATGTCATCTAATGACCCCGTTACGGAAATACGTCAGCAAATGACTCCGTGACGGAAAAATACATCAGCAAATGACCCCGTCACGAAAATACGTCAGCAAATAACCCCGTCACGGAAATACGTCAGCAAATGACCCCGTCGCGGAAATACATCATCCAATGACCCCGTCGCGGAAATACATCAGCAAATGACCCCGTCGTGGAAATACGTCATCCAATGACCCCGTCGCGGAAATACGTCATCCAATGACCCCGTCGCGGAAATACGTCAGCAAATGACCCCGTCGCGGAAATACGTCAGCAAATGACCCCGTCGCGGAAATACGTCAACGAAATGACCTCCTCGTCGGAGCAGTGCTTCGACTCGGAAAAAGGCCAAATCATCGATCACTTACAAGTCCTCTCGACTTGTAAGGGAGAAAATTCTCTTATGAGATCCTTACGACTGTCAAGGGAAAGCACACTTAGGAGTTCTCATGACTCCTAAGAAGAAAATACACCTACGAGATCCTCACGACTCGTAGGGAGAAATTTTTTTATGAGACCCTCATGGCTAATAAAATTGAAAAGTCTTGGGCGGCAGATATGAACCTGTTTCCTAAGCGATCACTACCCTACAAAGAGTTCAAGATGAACTATTATCTATCATCTACAGGCCAAATTTGCTAAAATCACATGACAGCAAAGAAGAGAAGGCGATAATACAAGATAGAAAAGAAATGTGTCCTTTATTCATAAATTCAATTGGATACGAGGTACATCATATGAAAATGGATGGAATAAAAGAAGAAAAAATTTATGAATACATGTTACTCATGAATTACAAATTTTCGTCAATACAAAAAATTACAAAGACAGGTACTAAGGAAGAGGCCTCTTCAATAAGTCGGCAAGCCGCCCGTGCACTCCTTTCAGCTCCTTCTCACAGTCAGCCACTGCTGCCAGCTCAGCTTTAATTCGAGCCCGTTGCTGCAAGCAGGATGAAAGCTTCATATCGATTTCATGCTTAGCAGCTTCGCAACTTTGCGCAACCCGCTCGGTAGAGTCAAGCTTCTGCCTTAGCGCCAACCCATCTAAGATACACCGTTGGAGACTATCGAAAATAGCCTTCAACCGTCCAGCATTCGCGTCGACCTCGGCGCACAACCGAACAGACTCATTAGAAGCCGCCTCATGTTCCTTCTGCCGTAGGGTCGCCTCTTGTTCAAAATGATGAAGGAAAGGAACACTTTGCTCCATCCATGCAACCCGCTGGGAAGTTGAAGCTACTACCTCAGGAGCAATACGCTTGAGCTCGATCTCGTGCAAGCAAGCCTCGATCTGTCTGCAGTAGTCAACCCATGACCCGACGACATCCTCAGCATGGAAGTTCACGAGTGTCGCCAGCATCGGATTAACCTGCATAGCAAAATTTGTAGCGAAAGTGAGGGCTTCAACATCGAGATCCTCGACGAACTTGCTCAATATTTGTCGGCTGTTCACGGCGCCTCGAAAAGATGTGAGTTTAACAAGAGGCCCTGCCGGCATCATAATGCGAGTCTCGAAGGGAGCTGGAGCCGGTGCGATTGCTGCAGAATGAGTTACGGTTAAATGCCAACTCAGTAAATAAAGAAAACGCATAAGGGGTAAAGCCTACCATACCAGCTACAACAGGCGGTAGGACGGGGAGTGCAGGGAGCTCGGTTATTCTCTCGACCCGCGACGCTATATCTAATATGAAGAAGAGTTAGCAATATGGCTATCCGTAAGAGAAAGGAAAAGACGTCTGTTATAGACTATGCTCACCGACATCAGCAGGTAGGGCAATCTCTGGCTGGAATGAGAAATGCGGGTTTAGCACATGATACAGGTGATCAAAAAGGACTCCTGCAAAGTTATGACGGCATACTGTCAGTACAAAGAAAGTGATACCCACAATGAAGCCGATGAATCACAAACCTATACCTTCCATCATTTCAGAAGACATGGGAGAAGGTGAGGGAACAACAGCCGTCATTGCAGCGACCCGAGGTGCTTCAGAGGGCACAATTTCAGCAACGGAAGTATCGCTTGGCCTAGTGACTTCTTCGCTCTCCTTCAGTGGGACGGTCTCGGCGCCTATGCCTTCATCCCCTGATTCGACAAGGGCCGCCATGACACTCGCGATGTCTGCCGACGCCAGAGAGCCATAAGGGAAGAGAGCAGCGGTTTGGGCAGTCCCAGACTCCCTAAAGAGAGTAGCTACTTCGGGCTCCATGGTCGTCGTCGCCTCGCCTACTATCTCACTGCCAAGACTTGGCTATGCAGGACATCATAAATAATAATTTGCAGACCAAGTTCTGATAAAAAAAATGGGCATTGCATTACCTTGCGATGGATCCTCAGTTGCCTCCCGAACTGCGCGTGCAACTTGTCTATAGGCGGTAGACAAGGCAGTTGGGGTACCCTCTGACGACAGAAGGATGGTGCTTGAACCTGCACCCATAGCCAAGGTAGCATCACACTCCCTCGCTGCGCGCTTCCTGCGCTTCTTTTCAGTTTGAGCAATGAGGACCGACCTCCTCAAGACTTCGGACAAGGGGATACCTTCGCTGTCATCTGACTCTAGTTCTGCCTCCGGTGCCGCTACAGCGTCCATCATCGGCTATTTCAACAAAGACTCTCGTGCTGGCTTGGGGTTAGTCGTAGCCGTGATGGCTGGCTCTGACAAGACTGCTGCACCATCGCTTGGGATCGGCGCTACACTAGGAACAAATGGAGCCGAAACAATTCCTGTAACAAGGTGAAATAAAGCGTCAGAGCATAGGTATAAATCATGAGGGCGTAATCAAACGAAATAAGTTATACCCAAGACATAAGAAGCGTGAAGCCTCTCTTCCTCCTCAAAAGTCCGAAGGGAAGCCGCCAGAGCCTCTTCAGCGGAGATGCCTGATAAAGAAGGATGTATTAATAAATGCATAATAAGAGAGAAGGAAAAAGCTCAAAACGACATGACTAGACCATACCCGTCTCCGCAAGTGATAGAAATGCCGCCTCTGTGCGAGCCTGTCGCTCGGAAGTCACAAGGGCGGCTTGAAGATCGGTATCATCCGTAGGCTCAATAAATAGACCCTCATTGGTCCCGTACTCACTCAAACCCTCGCTATAGAGAGCATGGGCTCCTGGCCGAGTATGACGTCGAGAGAAAACATTGACTTCTTCTTCTTCTTCTGCGAACGGGCCCCGGCGGCCGACGATAGGATCCTACGCTTCACGGGCATTTTTGGGTGACGGGTCCCAATCTCCGCGCCAACTCCAGAGTCCGGAGATGGTATAGCTACCGTTTTAGGAACGCTGGGCTGTGGCTTTGGAGTAAAGGTGTGAGGAACCACAACCGTATCAGTCTCCTTTAATGAAGGACGAATGGCAATTCGTCGTTTTAAAGGGACGGACGGGTTACCGGCAGGGATTGCACCCTTGCGATCAAGCAGCAGCCGTCGTTCTTCCCTAATCATGGCACCCGTTGCATGCTGATACAACGCCACATATGCGTTCGACGCGTTCGGGACGTAGCTCGGCTCGTTGACAAGGAAGATGGACCCGGTATTCAGACGCATGAAGTGGTGCAGCGCAGTGCGAATGCCCTCTTCATTGGCAGTCGGTTCAGCCAGAAAATCATTGAGGGGAACACCCTGGTTGTAACCCGACTGTTGGGAAAAGCGGTGTGGGTTGTACCTCATAAACAACGCCGACTCGTTCTGCCTGAATATTAAGAAGCCCGGCCTGATCGAGTACAAATGCACGATTTCCCAAGCCTTCAACGTGGAAACCCCGTCCTTAAAGGTGTCACGCAGCGGCTGCACCACCTTAGTTGACTCCTTGCCGATAGTCATGACCCTATCAACGAAGGTCATGTTGCCCCCAACCATGCGCGGGAGGAGGATCACTCCCCGAGCTTCTCGCGACGATGGGTTTGAAGCAGAGGCGTCGATTAGAGACATCACCCGGGGGAAATTGTAGCTATCCTAGAAACAGGGAAGTTTGTGGATTCCAAAGGCTCCAAGCACGTGCAGCTCGATCCACGAAGTAAAACAGTGCAGCGGGAGACGTACGGGCTCTAAACCCGGCTGAGTAGTGTCCGCCGCCAAGCTCAAGCCATGATACAAATGAGCCAGCCCGGCAATCTCGATGGGAACCCGCGTTCTTTCAACCATCCAGTGAGCCGGGTAGAAAACAGACAGCCTCATATGATGAGGGTGCATGGGAAGTACGAACCAACTTAGCCATAGGCCGAGAAACCCCAAAAAGAACGTCTCTTCGTCGACGTCTGAAGCTGCAAGCTCTACGAAGGGGACGATCGGAGTGTCCGGAAGAAAGAAATTTCTCTGATCCGCTTCCGCTGCCGGCTGTTTATCCAAACCAAAGCCGAAGGGATCGGCGAGCTTGGCAAATTTCGCGGTTTCCTTTGAAAAGACTTCGGGGCGGAGAAAGCGGGCAATAAAATCTGTGAAGTTGACGCTGTGCCCCCCAGATTCCAAGAAAAGGCACTTATAAATATTCAACACCTTGATTAAGCTTGGGAATCAGTGCTGAATGGCATTTTCCGGAGTCAGACCCATCACTACAGATCAGGTTGCAAAGACGTATTCGTCACGGGGAAGTATTTCCTCGTAGTGTTCCTCTCTGACAGGTAGGCCTAAGATCTCCGCAAACTTCTCCAGGGAGATTGAAACCTCCCGATCCGATAAGAGAAAGATGTGTGTCGGGATGTTCCATTGCTCTAAGAAAGCCTTAATCTACCACACCGGAGGCGCTGGATACTGGAAAAGCGACACATAGATAGCAGGGTATAGCCCGAGCTTCAATAACGCCGACTTTTTTGCCGATAAGATGTATCGGGCCCACTGCAGGTATCCGGCCGAATGACGAGGAGTTAAACCAATCATATACACCTGTCCCCATAGGCGCGACTCGCTCTGACATATGCACCGCCCCAGAACATCTAAAGCCATCGGCAACTGCATAGATATCGCGGCCATAGAGGGCTGAAGGCGACCCTCTAAGGTCCAGTGGATCTCCTCTACGGCATAGTTAACTTGGGGTAAGTCGGCATAGTGAATAGCGGAGATTGGTTCTTAAGGCGTCGTACAAGAGAAGCTGCGTCGACCCTGGATAATCTGGTTGTACCACAACCCCTACAAATGAAGCGACTTCTGGTCCGGGTCATGATCCTTGATCAGTGCAAAAACTTCTCGGTCTACGGGCATGTCGGCGAAAGCGCTCTCCGGAAGAATGAATGGGAAAGAAGTGTTGTAAGACATAGTACCTGCACGGGAAGAACGAGGGTTAGCCGTCAATGCCACAGCCCAAAGCCTAGTACTTGGTACTTTAAATTCGTACCGCACTGCAATGCAGTGGAAAGGGACCAAGAGGGACCCACACAATTTAGATGATGGCTCATCATTAATAAAACAGTCTCATCATTTGATGAGATATTCATTAAACGAGGAAATCCTAAAAGGATTCTCATTTAATAAGCGCCCCTTAGGCCAAGGAGCAAATCTTCCTTGAGAGCAGTGCTCTGCAATAGATATGACATCTGTCATAATTAATCATGAAGGGAATAAAATTCCCCCCAAAATTTCTAAAGAGAAATGCTCTGTGAAGAATATGGAGTAATCCATCAAAACCCTAAAAATCAAAGCTTTTTACAAAGTAAAAATTCCGAGATCTTTAAGATCTACAAAATGAACTCTAAGAGTTCTTCATTAAAGGGTTAAAAAACCCTAAGAAAGAATGTTTTTTCTGATCTATGATCTAAGAAGAGCAAAGCTCTGGTTATTAATTAACGGGTTAAGAAACATTAAGAATCTTTAGGATCTGTGAATCTAAGTAGAGCAAAGCTCTGTTAATGGGTTCAAATCTTACCAAATTTTTGGACCGGGTTTTAACTCTTAAGGAATTTCCTTTGGGCAGAGAGCTGTGCTCTGAAGAAGAATTAAATTCTCAGAAAAATAAGAAGGGAAGAAGATGAACAGAAATCATCTCAAGGGCCAAAGGCCCTATTTATAGGCGTTGGAAGTCGATCCAACTTCCAAGTTGATCCGACGGTGATAAAGCTGCCACCGCTGCACTCACGTGTGAGTCGCGTGAGCGCAACGGTGGAGGGCATTTGTTTCCCTAATTGAGAGCAAAGCTCTATTCAAAATTCAAAATTTGAACTGAGGCAGCGCCTCACCTGCGAAGTATGAGAGCGCCAGTGCTGAAGAGTCAAAGACTCTGAGGCAGCGCCTTACGTGCAAAGCACGAAAGCGCTGAGCGCCAAGCGCTAAGAGTCAAAGACTCTGTGACAGCGCATCACGTGCAAAGCACGAGAGCGCCAAGCACTAGAACTAAATGTTCTCCACCATTGGATCAAAGACCCAATGAAGATGATAAATCATCAAATTACCAGAATAAAATTATGTTAAGGAAACACTCCTCAGAATCTTTCCAAACAGGAAAGATTGTGCTTTGTAAATCAGAGCCCCGTTGGATCAATGATCCAATGGTGATTAAAAATCACCAAGATACAGAATAAGTTCTGTATGGGAAAAGATTTTCCCAATCTTGTTAAAAACAAGAAAATTGCCTTTTGAAAAACAGAAGCCCTAGGATCAAAGATCCAACGGTAGGAAACATCCCCAAATCGATTAGAGAAAAGATTTCTTCAACGGATTCAACAAATCAGCCTCTCCTATATAAAGGACTAAAGACTTCAAGTCTTATAGAGAGGAACCCCCCCCCCCCCCACACACAAACTTTGAGAAATTTCAAAGAGAAGAGCAAGCTCTCAGAAGAAGAAGAATTTCTTCAAGGTAAATAAAATAGAGATGTCAAAACATCTCATCAAATGAAGAAGAACATAGTTTCTTTCTTCAAGATCATAGATTTATAAGACAGATATCTTTCACAAAAGAGATCATAACATCTCATCATAAAAGGGGAGGAGAAAGAACTTAATTTTCCTTGGATCATAGATCCACAAAGACAAGGTCTTTCACAAAAACAATAGAGATTGTAAACATCTCTTATTAAAGGAGAAGAACATAGTTCTCGGATCCATGAGACAAAGTCTCTTATAAACAAGAATTTAATTCTCAAAGCACAGAATTGATCAAAGTTGCCTAAAAAGAGCCTTAGCACTCCAATTAAAAAGAATCGCCTTAGCGCTCCAAGACTGGCGCACAACGCCGCAGCGCTCCTAGCGCTCCAATTTAAAGAAGCGCCTTAGCACTCGTTAACTGGCGCTCAGCGCCAAGCGCACCACGTGCTCCTCACGTGTGCGCTAACTCACAAGGAGCGCTCTGCACCCATTAACTGGGGCTCACCGCCAAGCGCGCCACGTGCTCCTCACTTGTGCGCTATCTCACAGGAAGCGCCTTAGCGCTCTAAGTCTGGCGCTCAGCGCCAAGCGCACCACGTGCTCCTTACGTGTGCGCTATCTCACAGGAAGCGCCTTAGCACTCTGACGCTCAGCGCCAAGCGCACCACGTGCTCCTCACGTGTGCGCTGAGGGAACATAAATTGTTCTTTAAATAAAGCCCCAGAGCCATAATGAATGCTTAGCACTCAATAAAAGACAAAAGGGTGTCAGAACCCAAAACCAATGCTCAGCATTGTTAAATGAAAAGGACTGAGTTTAATTAAATGTCCAACATTTTAATTGAGTGGGCCGAGCCCAAGTTGGCCACAGATCCTTCATTTGAATTAATTGAGCCCATATGCTCATGAATCTTTTTAACTGATCTTAGTCCCAAACTTGACTACAGGTCTCCCAACCATTATTGGTTCAAGGGTACATCTCTTCATACCTCTGATATATGTCGTTGTAATTCTTCAACGTCTTCAGAGAGATGGAAGGTCCTAATAACCAATAACTTTTGGTGTATCCCCAAACGGTTAAACCAAAACCAGACTACGATATCTTTAAACCTTATAGACTATGATGTCTTTAAACTTTACAGACTACGATGTCTTTAAACCAGACTACGATGTCTTTAAACCTTACAGTCTACGATGTTTTTAAACCTTACAGACTATGATGTCTCTAAACTATCACGGACTATGATGTCCTTAAACCCAATGGACCGCAATGTCCCTAAACTAAAACAATAGAGTCCAAATGCTCTTTTGTTGGATCTAAATGATCCTGTTAAGTAGATTTTAGTCTAAAATTAGACTAACGTATTCTTAACAAACGTTTAAGTTGATCTTAGTATAAATGAGATTAACGATCCTTAAACCCAACCAAAAACCAAATCTAAGAAAATACGAATTTGGACTAATCCACGCCCTACGGGCGATAATATAAATTAGTCTCCGTATACAATCCACGGGTAACCAAAAATAAAATAAACATACACGACACGAAGTGACCATCTGGAGAAGGAGAAAGTGGTTACTGCGATGCAGTAGCGTAATTAACTGCAGGGGCTTGCGCCTGCAGGGAAGAGCGTCCCCACGATCAAAAAACCCCTCACAATGAGGGGGAATCTGACGAAGTCTTCTACATCAGCCACATCCGTCTAAACTTTCGATACATGGTGCCATAAATCAACTTGGCATTTTCGGAGAAGTGGACGGATAAAACCCAAATAGTATCTGCCCCCAAAATTCAGACCGGACGTCCCAACATCCCGGTCGCGTCTTTCGGCGGAGAACAGTATCAACATGAGAAGGCACCTGAATTTTGGAACCCTAACTCTCCCAAACAGCCGCCCTTCCGCAGCCAAATAGGCATCTTAGCGGCGGATTCGTGGCCATTTAATGGCCGTAGGATCTATGATTTTGTGATCAGGATCGCAACAATAAATCCTTATATATGGGATCTAGGGTTTCTAATTTAGGGGCTATATAAAGGACCGAGGGCTAAAGTTAAAAGGCATCACCTTTAACACGAAGAAAATCACCGTCAAGAACAAGAGATCCATGACAGGTCCGCGATTCGACATAATAGAGCGACGTGAATATCGACGGAGCATCTACTTCCTACGAGGCAGAGATCAAGAGCAACTTCTTCTTGTAATCTAAATTCGAAGGATTTGTGCTTGTAACGTTGATTAATAAATATAGATCATTTACTTAATTATTTCACATTTACTTTTTGCATTTAAATTCTGCATTATGATTTCCTTCTCTATCTTTTCTTCTTCTTCTGAAAACATGTGTGAGTAATTCTGCGCTTGCTAGGGTTCGTAGAATTAGGGTAGATCAATGGATGATAAAATATTATAATTTCTTTTACATCTTATAAAGTTTATAAATTTTAGCAAAAGAATTGTTAACATCCTAATCGGGCGCGCTATCAATTCATTGATAGTCTTGACCGCGATTTGAGATTAGATTAACAATTGTTTTGGTAAAGGCCAGACATGAATGGAGATCCATGTAAAGATAAGGGTTAAGAGTGCGAACCATATTCCCTCCAAAAACCCTAATCTACATGCATCACGATCGATCTAGTTTTAAATCTATTAAAAGATAAAAGGAGTAATTTTTAGTTAATCATCCATTACTACCAAATTCTATGAACCCTACAAGCCTATTCTTTATATAACTTACATCCGTAGTATATCCATGTTCCCTGATTAAAAATCAGGAAAAAACTTAAAAAGAGACATCACGTGTGAGCACGTGACCAATGGATACGTGTTGGCACGTGACGGTTAAAGCAGCAGCACAAAACAGAGCGCAGAAGAGGAGTCCATTCGGGGGGTCACGTGCTTACACGTGACCAGGGTTCACGTGCTCACACGTGACCAAAGGTCACGTGTCAACACGTGACTGGCTTTAAAATGCCTCGCAGTTTAACAGAATTAAATTCTAAAAAAGATCATTTAAATCTTTCTAAAATGGAGAAGAATTATGGAGAACCGTTGGATTGAGAATCCAGAGGTGATTAAATATCACCAATTTATGGAAAAATCTGGGACAAGGAAAGATTTCCCCTAAATCTCACCGAAATAACATATGGAATATCTTTGGATTAAAACATCTAACGGTGAATAAAATTCACCTAGTAATCTAAAGGTTCAGATTAATGACGAAAACAAATCAAATCTTTCAATAAGAGATTTACTAAACAAATTGACTCCTCTCCTCCTCCTATAAATAGAAGTCGAGAAGGGAGAGTTAAAGGAGGAGGAGAGATAAAATTTTGAAGAGAAAACTTTGAAAAGAATTTTAGTATCTTGAAAATTCAGAAAGAAAACTCTAGGTGAGAAAAAGAAAGGGGATCAAAACTTCAATAAAGAGAATTTAATTCTCAATCCAAGAGTTTAACTCTTTTATCAAAAAGAACTTAGTTCTTCCTCTAGTGGAAGATCTGCAAAGTGCACATCTCTCCATAAGTTGAGAATTTAATTCTCATCGGGTCGAAATCCTGCCATGCAGATCTAAATCTTAGAGGGGGAATTAAGTGTAGAGAATTTAATTCTCCTAAAATTATAGGAGTTTAATTCCTTCAAGATGGACAGAATTAGGGTTTGAACCCTATCTGAGAATTTAATTCTCCCAAAATTATAGGAATTTAGTTCCTTCAAGATGAATGAAAATTAGGGTTTAACCCTACATAAGAATTTAATTCTTTCATAGCGGGAATTTAATTCCTCCAAAATCGTGATTAGGGTTTAACCCTACAGAGAATTTAATTCTTAAAACAAAGAGACTTGAAAGATCTCCATGTGCACAAAGAACATTGGTCACGTGATGACACGTGATCCTAATCCGCAGTGATCAGAAAAGAAGGAATAAAACTAGGTCACGTGCCCCCACGTGACCCCTGTAAAGACCCACAGAAAAAAACTCAGAGGCAACGCCTCACGTGCTCCACGTGACCCCTGAAGCACAGAAAGAAAAAGGCAAAGGAAATGAAGGCTTTGGGCGCTCTCACGTGTTACCACGTGACCCCTTGGCAAACGCTTTAACAGTCAGCGCATTAATCCCTATCACGTGTCAATACGTGATGCTCAAAATAAAAAAAATGTTTAACACTTAATTGCAGAATAAAGAAAGGGATCTGATCCCTCCTTTGGACGCCCTCACGTGTCCACACGTGACCCCTCTTTCTTTAGTGTTTAACACTAATTTGAAGATTATATTTCCAGTGTTTAACACTGATTGTTTTCTAGTGTTTAACACTAAATTGAAGATTATATTTCCAGTGTTTAACACTGGTTGTCTTTTAGTGGTTAACACTAATTCGAGAGTTCTATCTCCAGTGTTTAACACTGTTGTTCTCTAGTGTTTAACGCTACTTTCAGCCAAATTGGCTAATTTTCCAGAGGCAAAAGTCCTTCCTCCAAATGAATCTCAAAATTGAGGAAATCAAATACAGAATCTTGGCAGAGCCCCCAAACCCCCGTTTAGCACTGCTGAATGATGAGGGGCTGAACCCAGACAAATGTCTAATGGTCCAAAGGGCCAATATTTCAAACATAATTGGACTTAGCCCAAACTGGCCATAAGTCCTCAAATCATCTTGAACCGAGCACATCTGCTCTTCCAACCAACTCATTGGTTCAAGGGTACATCTCTTCACTCCTTTGATATTTGTCGTTGTAATTCCTTAACGTCTTCAAAGAGGTGACGGGTCCCAACGACCATACATTTCACGGACTGTGGGGTCCTTAAACTCATGGACTATGATGTCCTTAACCTTGACTGGGATGTCTAAAACTAACAACGGACTATGACGTCCTTAACCTTGACCGTGATGTCTTAAAACTAACGCCGGACTGTGGAGTCCTTAAACCCATAGACTATGATGTCCTTAACCTTGACCGCAATGTCTTAAAACTAACATTGGACCACCATGTCCTTAAACTGGTAATTGACCGCAATGTCCCTAAACTAAACAATAGAGCCCAAATTCTCTTTTGTTGGATCTAAACGATCCCGTTAAGTTGGTCTTAGTCTTGAAATGAGACTAACGTATCCTTAACAAACCGTTGAGTTGATCTTAGTCTAAAATTAGACTAACGTATCCTTAACAAACGTTTAAGTTGATCTTAGTCTCAAATGAGGCTAACGTATCCTTAAACCCCAAACCCCCAAAACCAAATCTAGGAGAGATACGGATTTGGACTAGTCCACGCCCTACGGGCGACAACATAACTTAGTCTCCGTATACAATCCACGGGCAACCAAACACAAAACAAACACTGCGACACGAAGTGACCATATGGAGAAGGAGAAAGTTGTTACCGCGATGCGGTAGCATAATTAACTGCAGGGGCTTACGCCTGCACGGAAGAGCGTCCCTATAATCAAAACCCCCCTCAAACGAGGGGGAATCTGACGAAGTCTGCTACATCGGACGCATCCATTTAAACCTTCGATACACGGTGCCATAAATCAACTTGGCATCTTCGGAGAGGTGGACGGATAGCACCAATTAGCATCTGTCCCGAATCTCAGGCAAGACGTCCCTGTCTTGCGCCGTCTTTCGGAGGGGAACAGATTCTGGCACGCCAGGTGGGACCTTTTCCTCTTTCCACTCCACACTTCGTGCGTCGTGTTCGCGAACGAATCGCGATTTGTTAATGGTTGCCCTCGGGTTTCAAGTTACTAAGATTTGGTCTCTTGCTTGGCGCAGAAATCAAACAGCAATGGCGTTCAACTGCTCGAACTGTCCCACATGCAACTGCAACCTACGCTCCGCCTTGACTGGGGGCATAACCTACGGGCCCCAAGCAGCCTCTTTGTTCACGATGCCTGTGGAGCAGATTACTCAAGCCACCACAGGGTTGTTTTTCGGGACCATGCTCCCGCCGGCGAGCTTCACCATCCCTGTACCCGCATCGGAAGCTTCAAAGAAGTCGGTCTTCGATCGACTTGCTACTACCACGGCCCCTCTCAACGGGTCGTCCGATTCCAACTCCTCGGTCTTCACCAGGCTGAACTCGAGCTCCAAAAGGCCTACCAGGAAGCCCATAATATCTGAATTGGCCATCCCAAAGAAGATAGCCATCCCTGCTCCTGAAGTCGTCAAGGCGGCTTCTCCTGCCAGAGGGTCGGTCTTCGCAAGACTGACTGCTCCCATCCCCGCTCCCGATTAGAAATATGTTTTTGGCCGGTTGGACACGGCTTCTCAACGGACGTCGGTCTTTAAAAGGCTGACACCAGCGACAGCCCCTCACCTGAACAGGGGGCAAGACAAAGCCGTCGCTGAACCAATCCCAATAACTCGTCACGCCCGACGTCGCCACTGGCGCCGGATAAGGAAGGCTAGGGGCAACTCCCCCTCTGGGCTAACTCCACCAGCTCCAACGGTGGAAATTAATGCTGCTATTTCAACCGGGAACAGCTTTGAGCCGATGAACAGGGTACGCAGAAATTCGCCAACTGTGATACTCAAAAGATCTCCCCCACCGGTAGAGACCGTCGTAGAAACAGAGCCGGTGCCGTCCCCTCAACAGCTGTCTTCCAAAGTCTACAAAATTTGGCGACGAGTCCGAGAATCGGTGATTGATCCGAATTTCTCCCACCAGCATAAGAAGTCGAAGGTCCGACAGGAAGAAAACCGTCTTGTTAAGCCACGGAAGACGATGGCTACCTGGGTGCCCACAGCAACGGCCCCCTCAACTTCGATGGCCCACAAAAAAAGAAGGCCGAAAAAAGTCTCCACGCCTGTGGCAAATTTCAAAGGCAGTGAGCCTAACGCCTTAAGTCCGGGGGCATGGTGGTACATACCATCTGCATGGCGTTCGGGAAAGAGGATAGCCGCATATCCATAGGTCATCGACCGCTTACGTGATCAGTGACTAAGGCTCAAGAGCAATAGCAGAAGCTCCAAGAGATGATGAACGCGATGACCGCACTCACCGGGCCAATAGAAAGCCCAGAAGCATCCTCGGATCAGCGACAGGAGCAAGAAACCGATGCCGAATTCCTTCGCAGGATACTTGAAAAGAAGGACAGAGAGGCTGCGGAACAAGCAGCCAATATAAAACGACTGGTCTTTCTGTTCTTGGGCATGGTGGGTATGATGATCCAGCAGGATCCCCAAGCCGAAGATCCTCTGATTATCCTTGAAGATGACAGAGGAGAAACGTCAAATCCACAGCCGGCTCTTTCAACGGCCAAGGAGGAGACAATTTCTAAAGCTACCCTGGATGACTACATAGCCTAGCAGATACGAGTTCACCAGGCAACTGAGGCAGCCGGCCAAGTTGTCAAAACGGGGCGACCATATCCGAGCTGGTATGATCAGATCAAATACCCGCCGGGCTACACGATCCCAAAATTCCATGTCTATAAGAGGACAGGAAATCCCCATCAACATGTTGCCTAGTTTAGGGCTCTTTATGGCAACACCGGCGGCGATGATAAGCTCTTACTTCGCCAATTCGTCGGCAGCTTATCGGAGACGGCGTTTGAGTGGTACTCCGAGCTTCCAAATGACTCCGTCAAAACTTTCGCAGAGATGGAGTTGCTATTCACTCAGTGTTTCGCAAGCGCCAGCGAACGCACCCCGATAACAGCATTAATTCATGCAAGGGTGAAGTCGGGCGAAACCTGGGTTCAATATGCAATCCGATGGAGGAACTTGTGGTCGAAGTGCGAGCAGCGCATCGAAGAAGCACCAGCGGTGGGCATGTTCGTAGGCACCCTAGATCCTCACGCGACTATTTCACAGTTCATGATGTTCTTTAAACCGACCGCGTTCCATGACCAAATTGACAAGCTGGCTATGATGGATCAAATGGGTCACAGACCGTCTCCCCCGAAGCCGGAACCGCAAAATGACAAGGGTAAAGGGAAGGCAACCCTCATCGCGAACACCCAACAGAAGCCCAGTACCCCAAAGCTAGCGGATCAACTAGAAGAGAGACGATGCTATTACAATGAGAAAATAAAGCGTCCTTACTCATTCCCACGGGACAAAACAAGGAGGCTATTCGAGCTGGCAGTCCGCAACAGGATTATCAACTTGCCAAATCCAAGGTGACCACCGCAACCCAGTGAAGTGAATAATCCTAATTATTGCCCTTACCACCAAACGGTAAGCCATCCGATCGAGGATTGCTTCATCTTCAAGGGATGGATCGAGGATCAGTACCTACAAGGCTAGTTTGCGTGGTCCGAGAGGTGGAAGGTAAACCCACCACAACCTCACACTCCTAAGAAGGCGGACACACCGGGGGCAACGTGCTCTTTTGTTGAAGAAGCTCCATGGGAGGTGGTTCTTTCGACCAAGACCAAAAGGATGCTGAATGATCTCCAGACATGCCCGGCGATTAGATGGAAGAATCCGTTGGAACCTGAGATCATCGAAGGGATGCTAAAGCCGCGCCCAACTCCAAAGATTGGTAGTGATGGCCAAAGCGTTCATTCTCAGCCGTCGAAGTCTTCGAAAAAGAAGGAGAGATCCAAAATGCCCGTGAAGCCTGGTGACAAGCGCACGGACTTGCAAAAACAGATCGACGCACTGGAAGAGTATAACCAGAAGGCGCGGATTCCAATCACGCTCCAAGAGTTCCTCAGCCACGTCCTCGAGGACGAAAAATGATGGAGAAGACTCATCAGACGAATCTGAGGACTACGTAGCAGGTTTTCATGTGATCTCTCACTCATTGATAGATGATAAAGAGGCTCCTTGCACCGAGAAACCGGGGGCGGATCCTGAACCAGAACTTCTATGGCCGTCAGATGAGATGATCGATGCCTTCCTAAATGAGATTCGTCTGAAAAGTAAAGCTGATCGGGAGCGCGAAACAGCCATATTTGAAAGAGCCAAGCGCCGGCGACTAAACGAAAGAATTGAGACCCTCCCATCAAATCAAAAGACATCCGTGGCGGATAAAAATAAATTCACGACGAGGAAAAGGTTTGCTAAAGCCATATCAATGGGAATGAAGCTACCATCCTCTGAAGGAAACACTCCCAGTGAAGCAGGGACGCATCCTAGCTACTGCTTATATCATCGAAAGTTTTCGCACCCCACCGAAGAGTGCAAAGCTTTCAATAGATGGTGGCAGGGGTATGTTGTTCACCGGCAAAATTTTAAGCGGGAGAAGCGCAAAACTCGTCGGGAGCGGAAAAGTACGATCGAGGAGCTTATAAGAACTACCAGGGATTGTCGCATGGTTAACGCCGGGGAAGCGCAAATTCTCACATTCGGGAGAGACTCTGACGAGGAAATGGCTCTTTTCCCTCTCTTTAAAGAGTCCACCTCGGGAAAAGAGGAAGAGCCAAAGGCCTGCGAAAATATCCGGCTGCGTAATCGTACGCTACCCGAAAAGAATATTGGACCCTCAAATAAAAAAGATAAGGGAAAAGAAAAGATCTCTGACGATATCGCCCTAGATGACCAAGTCATGGAAGAGCTAACCGCCAAGGACCCGCCAAAGAAAAATAAGGTGGACTACAACGTTCTGACGCACTTGAGGAAATTGCCCTCACAGCTCAGCATTCTCGACGCCCTTTTACTATCCAAAGAAGCGAGAGATTCGTTGATCAAGGCACTACAACAGCCAGAACAATTCCAAGCTTTTCTCGCCGAAGAAAAGATGAAGGACGAGCTGGAGGAAGTACACACAGCCGATATCACCTTCGGCGACGAAGACCTCCTCCTTGGGACGTGCGACCACAACCGTCCCCTATATGTCTCTGGATATTGCCACGATATTAAGATAGGTAAAATCCTGGTTGATAATGGATCCTCCGTTAATCTTCTTAATGTACGGGTGTTAAAGGAAATCTGCATGAGCATTCAACACCTCGCTCGTGACAAAATTACCATCTCCGGTTTCGACTCTCAGTCATCATGGACCCTCGGATCTGTAATACTGACATTACGCTTTGGACTACTCGTCACGGATATTAAGTTTCACGTCATTGACGCCAAAACCTGCTACAATGCATTGCTCGGTCGTCCCTGGTTACACGAGTAAAACATCATCCCTTGTACACAACATCGGTGTATGAAGTATTTCAAGGATGGTCTTGAGTATACCGTAACAGGTGAGCTAAACCCTTTCTCCGTGAACGAAGTTCGCAAGTACGAAGATGCAAAATACTTTTTGCCAGATTTCGAGGACACAGAGAGATGTTGCAAACCGAAGAACAAAGCTGTCGCTACCGTTCCTATCTTCGGGAGTGATACCGAAGGAGAAGAAAAGATAGTTTACTCTGGGCCGTCTCGACGCAACAACCCGGAACCGTCCGCCCCCATATTGATCTTCGGAAGTGACTCGGAAGATGAGGTTAATGCTGTGTTCTCCAGCCGGCCGTCAATACCAGCATTCCCTGGTGATAATCAGAGTTTTCAAGTTACCATGATTCCGCGGGAGCACTACAAAGATCTCGACGCACTTGAAGCTTACAGCGTGCAAGACCTGCAGACATTTTACGTCCCTCCCAGGCGAGAAGGTGAAAAGGCGATCCTATTCTACCGCTCCGGGGAAACCAGAACGGAGAAAGAAATCTGGCACGGCGTGGATTCTATACTCGACAGGCTCCAGCCCATCCGCTTGCCTAGATACTACTCGGAAGGCTTAAAAAGGCTCTTGAAATGCCAAGGGGTACCTTTCAAGCAAACCATTCGACAAGCTCGGTTCTACAACAGGATTTGGGATATCCCTGGAACTCAGCACAAGCTGCCCAACGGGAAAATGGAAACGCTCGGGCTTGGATATGTGAAAGCCGGGAAACGGGAACGAGTCCATGGTAGCTACGTCATATATAACTTCGATGAAGAAGAGGACGCCTTATTAGAAAACGCTGACTCCGAACCAAAACAAGATCCTGCAATCAAAACGCCGAGTCCGTTATGTGAAGAACGAATGGATAAGCTTATCAAGGAAGCGGGTCAAAAGGTTCGAGACGACCATAATCACGAAATGACCATCTATGAGAAAGCCAGGATGCAACGCCTTTTTCAACAGGCTGCGAAAGATGAAAATGCCCCTCCCTGTCAACCTGTTGTGCAAAAGGCCCGACGCAGAGGCAGAAACAAGCCAAAGAGCGGAAAAGGCGTTCGACAGCAATAAAGCGGGACCAAGAAGCTACGCGGTCGGGAATCGAGCAACCCGGATTTATCCCTTATGAAGAAGATGAGTCGAGCATACTCTTTTCCTCAAGACAAAACAAAGAAGATACTTGATCTCGCTTTAAAATATCAAATGATTACACTTCCGGAGTCCAAACACCCTGAGCAAGCCAACGAGGTCTCTCATCCAGATTATTGCTCTTATCACCGAGCAATAGGACACCCTCTCGAAGACTGTTTCACCTTCAAGAACTGGGTCGAAGATCAGTATCAGCTCGGCAAGTTCGCTCTATCCGACAGGTGGAGGATAACTCCGCCACAAAAGCATGAACCCAAAGCCACGAGGGTAGACCCAGATCCACATCGGTCTTGGAAGCGAGCTCGCACTTGTCATATGATAACATCATCAAAAGGAGAACCTGAGAATATGCCTGACCTCCCCTGGTGCTTCAAAAACAATGATGAAGAGGTGATCTCAGAGTTTCCACCGGCGCCAAAAAAGCTGGAAGATGGAATACACACTACTGCAGATAACCTCAAGAAAATTGATTTGGGGACGACGAGTGACCCGCGACCGACATTCGTCGGTGAGCTATTGTCTGAAGAGAGGGTGGCTGCGCTAAAAGACGTGCTTATGCAGCATAGAGATTGCTTCGCATGGAACTATTCCGAGATGCCAGGATTAGACCCAGAGATTGTTGTCCACAAACTGGCCATATCCTCGGACGTCAAGCCAGTCAAACAGGCACCGAGAAGAATGCGGCTTGAGCTTGAGATGAGCATCAACGCCGAGGTCAAGAAACTAATCGACTCTGGCTTCATCCAAGAGGTTCAGTACCCTGATTGGATCGCCAACATCGTCCCGGTGATGAAGAAAAATGGGACAGTGCGTATATGCGTGGACTTCCGGGATCTCAATAAAGCCTGCCCGAAGGATGACTTCCCAGTACCGGTCATCAAGCTGATGATAGACAATACGTCCACCCACGAGGTTTTCTCCTTCATGGATGGCTCGTCAGGATACAATCAGATAAGGATGCATCCCGAGGACCAGAAACATACCGCTTTCCGCACCCCTTTAGGCATATTCTGCTACAAGGTGATGCCCTTCGGTCTAAAGAACGCTGGTGCCACCTATCAGAGGGCCATGACAAAGATCTTCGATGACCTTATACATGAAATCGTCGAATGCTATATCGACGACCTCGTGGTGAAAAGAAAATCATACGAGGAACATCTCGAGCATCTGAGGATCGTGTTTTAGCGCTTTCGGCAATACAATCTGAAGATGAACCCTCTCAAATGCGCGTTCGGGGTCTCCTCGGGTAAATTCCTGGGATTCATCGTCCGACACCGAGGTATCGAGATTGATCCGTCAAAGATCAAGGCGATCATGGAGATGCCCCCGCCAAGGACTCTCAAGCGATTGCGGTCTCTCCAAGGGAAGCTCGCGTACATCCGGCGATTTATAGCCAATCTCTCCAGCAAGTGCCGCCCGTACAGTCACTTGATGAAGAAGGGAACCCCGTTCTTCTGGGATCACAAATGCCAAGGCGCACTGAACGAAATCAATCAGTACCTGCAGAACCCGCCAGTGCTGGCTGCTCCAGTCAAGAGAAAGCCCCTTATTCTTTATACAACAGCCCTCGATGGTTCTTTAGGCTCATTATGGGCACAAGAGAATGGCCAAGGGAAAGAAAATGCTCTCTATTACTTGAGTCGAGTTCTCCTGGGGGCAGAAAGCAATTATTCTCCTATAGAAAAACACTGCCTGGCGTTGATCTTCGTGACAACGAAGCTCAGGCACTATGCGTTGGCGCATGAAGTCCATCTCATATCGAAGGTGGATCCCCTCAAATATTTGATGTCGAAGGCCATATTAGCAGGGCGGCTCGCTAAATGGGCCCTGCTCTTGATGGAGTTCTCGATAACTTATCGACCTCTTAAGGCAATGAAAGGCCAGGCCATCGCCGATTTCCTCGCTGAACATCCGATACCGGCCGATTCTCCCTTGAATTGCGAACTGCCAGACGAACATGCGTTTGATGCGATCGACGGTGGCGATACCCGATGGGAACTTTATTTTGATGGAGCGTCTTCCATGAAGAAGCGCAAACAGAGTACGCCCATAATCAAGTCAGGGGTAGGCCTTATCTTCGTGACCCCACAAGGAGGGATAATGCGCTTTGCTTTCTCTTTAAGAGAGCCGAGGACAAACAATGAAGCCGAGTATGAAGTTTTGATAGCAGGCCTCGAGATCGCCATTGACATGGGGATTGAGTACCTCCTCATATACGGAGACTCCCAACTGGTCGTTAGTCAAGTAAATGGCGACTATCAAACGTGCAAACCGGAACTGGTGAAGTATGGCGAGAAAGTACAGCAGCTGCTGACTCAAATACCTTCCTACATCTTGGAAAGCATACCGCGTGCAGAAAATAGCAAGGCAGACGCGTTATCCAAGCTCGCTAAAGAACTAGCTGATGAGAACCTCGATGACGTCAGAATCGTGGTGCAAAGCTGTCGGGTCCTCGCACCGGCGGAAATATCCCTGGAGTCGTCCGAAGAAAAAGGAGCGACCGAGCAGACGGCCCTGCAAATAGAAGACCAAGAAATGGTTGAGGATTGGAGAGAAGTCTTTATAGACTACTTCAAATCCCGTCGAACGCCTGAAGATGCGTCCTCAAAACATCAGCTCATGAAACGAGCCCTATCTTTCGCATTCGTCTATGATATTCTGTACAAGATGTCGTTTGATTCTCTGTGGTTGAGATGCTTAGGACCTAAAGAAGCAGAAAGGGTCGTTCAGGAAGTTCACGACGGACTCTGCGGTTCTTACCAGGCAGGCCCGGAGATGAAATTGAAGATCAAACGAATGGGTTATTATTGGCCCACGATGATCCAGGACTGCCTCGAGTATGCGAAGCAATGCCACTCATGCCAGATTCATGGGGACTTTATCCACCAACATCCAAATCCACTACATCCAACGGTGGCTAGCTAGCCTTTCGAAATATGGGGAACTGACATAATCGGTCCCATTGAACCAGCATTGTCCAGGGGACATCGATTCATTTTGGCGACAACTGATTACTTCTCCAAATTGGAAGAAGCAGTACCGCTGAGGGAAGTGAAGACGGAGAATATCCTCCACTTCTTCACGACGCATGTCATTTATCGGTTTGGGACTCCGCGACGGATCATATCCGATAACGGGCCAGCCTACCGAAGCCATAAAATCAGCCGCTTGGCACAACAGCACAACATAGACTGGAGATACTCCTCAGTTTATAATCCCCGAGCTAATGGTCTAGCTGAGGCTTTCAACAAGACCTTAACGAAGATCGTAAAGAAGACGGTATCTCGAAACAAGAAAGACTGGCACGAGAGATTGCAAGAAGCTCTCTGGGCGTATCGAACCACGTTCAAGACGGCCACAAACACAACGCCGTACGCGTTGGTATTCGGTACAGAAGCAGTACTTCCCCTCGAGATAGAGTTACCTTCTCTACGAGTGGCAGTCCATTACGAGCTGACGGACGAAGAGAATGCTCACCTTCGCCTCGAGGAGCTCGATGCCCTTGATGAAACCCGGCTCATGGCGCAACAAAATCTGGAAGCTTATAAAGCGAAGATGACGCGCTCATATGAAAGATTGACCAGGCCAAGGAGGTTCTGCCAAGGCGAACTCGTGCTAGTGGTCAAAAGACCTATGATCCTCAATCGCGCCAAGTGGGGAAAATTCGAGCCGAACTATGAAGACCCGTACATCATAGACAAGGTCTACTAGGGTGGAGCCTATCTACTCATGGACATGCATCGTGAAAGACCTTTCAGGCCAATAAATGGTCGCTTCCTGAAGAAGTACTACACTTGACGAGTCACAGCCTAGGTCAATGATAGATGATGACAACTATGTCTGCTCTCTATCTTCTTAAGCCCAAACTCTATAAGTAGTAACCGGCCTACTTTACAACGGACCGAAACGTCCTTAAACTAACAGTGGACCGAAACGTCTAAAACTAGCTGTTGACCGAGATGTCAAGAAACTACGGTGGATTGCAGCATCCCAAAGCTGATACAAGAAAAAAAAGAGAGAAAAAAGAAAACGGTATGTCCATAAGCAAAATGGGCACAGATGAATACCCGAAAGGGCTCCATGAGTAAAAACAGCAGGGCTACCGGTGAGTGTTTGTGAAAACCCGAAAGGGCGCAAGCTCGTTAGATATAAAAAAAAGAAAATAAATAAATAAAACGGTATGTCCATAAGCAAAATGGGCACGGATGAAAACCCGAAAGGGCTCCGTAAGTAAAAACAGCAGGGCTACCGGTGAGTTTTGTGAAAACCCGAAAGGGCGCAATCTCGTTAAAAGACACTTGCAAGGTCCTCTCGACTTTGTAAGGAGAAACCACCTGCGTGAGATCCTTACGACTCACAAGAGAGCAACACACTTAGAAATCCTCACGAATCTTAAGGAGAAATTACACCTACGGGATCCTCTCGACCCGTAGGGAGAACCCTCTTATGGGACCATCACGGCTCATAAGATTCAAAAGTCTTAAGTTACAGAGACCTGAACCTATTCTTAAGCAGCCCCCACAACCTTCAAAACTGCCCTACAAGCGGCTCAATTCTGACCCTTGTTTACAATCCACGGCGCGAATAAACACTTCCCTAACCGAGTCCCATCCGTTACTGGGGATATGTTTGCACGATGAACAACCCTTGTGAGTCCTCTCGACTTATAAGGAGAAAACCCTTTTGTAAGATCCTTACGACTTACAGGGAACACGCACTTAGGAATCCTCATGATTCCTAAGGAGAAAACACACCTATGAGATCCTCACGACTTGTAGGGAGAAATACCTTTGTGAGACCCTTACGGCTCATGAAGTCAAAAGCCTTAGTCGACAGAATCCTAACCCTGTTTACTAAGCCACCTTTGTTCGACATCGATGGAGGCAAATGATGATTCGCTCCTGGTAATATTCCAGTTGTAGTGGTGCTGATGCCGAAATCGGTGCCTAATCCTAAACTTGCGGCGAAAAACCAACAAGCCACACATGCATACGAAATAGCCGAAATGATGGGGCAACTTGCAGACAAAATCAGCAAGTAAAAATGTATGCATGCAAAATAGCCGAAATGATTGGGCAACTCGCAATAAAAAGCAGTGAGTAAAAATAAAACAAATAGCCGAAATGATTGGGCAACTCGCAATAAAAAGCAGCGAGTAAAAATAAAACAAATAGCCGAAATGATTGGGCACCGCGAAAAATAGCCGAAATGATTGGGCAATCGCAACCTTTGCGATATAAAGAGCTGAAATGATAGAGCATCGCGGAAAGAAATAAAAAAAAATGAAAGTTATGCCCTGCAGGAGATATCGTTTCGATCCCTGTATACAATCCAGGGGCGCAAACAAAGAAAGAATCACATTCCTCCCCCCCCCCAGGTTTCATCTGAAGAAGAAGCCAAATCTCGATGGTCCACAGATAACCTAAAGATCATCTCAACACTCGTCCCATCACAACGGACAGAACATCAAGCAAAGCGGAACGGCGAAAACTCTCAGTTCTCGCTGGCATACAGCTGACCGAGAGTCAAATTCCGATTTCATGAAATACAGAAAAAGTCAAAAAAAAAAATCCTGGTCATGTGGAACGCGGATAACGTCACTCTTTGACCCCGTGGAAAACGTTCAGAGCGGAGCCTGGTCCTCACCGAAAACGGCAGTGAACCCGTGGGAAACATCCAGAGCAAAATTCCTGGTCACGTGGAACGCGGATAACGTCACTCTTTGACCCCGTGGAAAACGTCCAGAGCGGAGCCTGGTCCTCGCCGAACACGGCAGTGAACCCGTGGGAAGCATCCAGAGCAAAATTCCTGGTCACGTGGAACGCGGATAACGTCACTCTTTGACCCCATGGAAAACGTCCAGAGCGGATCCTGGTCCTCGCAGAGCGCGGCAGTGAACCCGTGTGAAGCATCTAGAGCAGAGCCTGGTCCTCGCCGAACACGGCAGTGAACCCGTGGGAAGCATCCAGAGCAAAATTCCTGGTCACGTGGAACGCGGATAACGTCACTCTTTGACCCCGTGGAAAATGTCCAGAGCAGATCCTGGTCCTCACAGAGCGCGGCAGTGAACCCGTGTGAAGCATCCAGAGCGGAGCCTGGTCCTCGCCGAACACGGCAGTGAACCCGTGGGAAGCATCCAGAGCAAAATTCCTGGTCACGTGGAACGCGGATAACGTCACTCTTTGACCCCGTGGAAAACGTCCAGAGCGGAGCCTGGTCCTCCCCGAACACGGCAGTGAACCCGTGTGAAGCATCCAGAGCAAGCATTGGACTGTGGAGTCCTTAAAATCCACGGACTGTGGAGTCCTTAAAATCCACGGACTATGATGTCCTTAACCTCGACCGTAATGTCTTAAAACTAAAGATCAACCATGATAATTCTATACTGATTTTACCTTGGTTCAAGGGTACATCTCTTCACACCTTTGATATTTGTCGTTGTAATTCCTCAACGTCTTCAAAGAGGTGATGGGTCCCAGTAACCACACATTTCGTGGACTATGGAGTCCTTAAATCCACAGACTATGAAGTCCTTAACCTTGACCGTGATGTCTTAAAACTAAACATTGGACTGTGGAGTCCTTAAATCCACGGACTATGATGTCCTTAACCTTGACCGTGATGTCTTAAAACTAACATTGGACTGTAGAGTCCTTAAATCCACGGACAATGATGTCCTTAACCTTGACCGTGATGTCTTAAAACTAATATTGGACTGTGGAGTCCTTAAATCCACGGACTATGATGTCCTTAACCTTGACCGTGATATCTTAAAACTAATATTGGACTATGGAGTCCTTAAACCCACGGACTTCGATGTCCTTAACCTCGACCGTAATGTCTTAAAACTAGAAACGGACGGCGGAGTCCTTAAATCCACGGACTATGATGTCCTTAACCTCGACCGCGATGTCTTTAAACTACAGTACCCTGGAAAACATCAAGAGCAACCCCTGACCCCGTGAAATACGGATAAGGGCAACCGCATCTAGCACTTACGGGTCCTCACGACCCGTAGGGAGGAAAACTCTCTTGTGAGATCCTTACGACTCTCAAGGGAAAACCCGCTTAACAATCCTCACGATTCTTGACGAGAACTTACACCTATGGGATCCTCTCGACCTGTAGGGAGAAAAACTCTTTATGAGACCCTCACGGCTCATAAAGCTCAAAAGTCTTAGGAAGCAGATCTTAACCCTGAATCCTAAGCCATCGCTGCTCTGCAAAGAGATCAAGATAGACTATCCGCAGAATACATTCAATAGAAAGGGACATGTCATCGAGAAGAAAAATATGTCTTTTATTCATAAACCAAAATGGATACAAAGTACAATTCATGAAAGAACAAAAAATATATACTCTCATTCAGGAGTATGTACAAAAGAAAAAAAAGGATATATAAGTCTTCAGGCCGGCAGGCGATTTAGCAGCTTGGTCAGCTCATCCTTCTTTCGCTGGACCACGCCTTCGTGATTCAGTATCGCCAGAAGACGGGCCTCTGCCTGAGCCTGCTGGGCCTGATATGAGGAAAGCCGACCTTCGAGCTCCTTCTCGGTAGCTTTGTGGGCCTCGACTCTTTCGCGAGTAAACTCGGTGGCCTTGTCGATGGTCACCACCTCTTTGATGGCCTCTTGAAGCACTCGCCAGAGTTCATACGCATTGTTGGCCTTGGCGGTAAGATTGGCTTGAAACTCGTTCAGCGCCTTAGAAGCCAGCTCCCTCTCCGAGAATTTGCGGCCGAGCCTCTTCTCGCACGACACCATGTTCGCCGCGCACCACTCAATCAAACCCCGCAAGCCCGCTTTCGCAGCCACAACCTCTGAAGGAAGACGGGTACACTCAAGCACTGTATAAACAAGCCTCCATTCGACGGCAATACTCGATCTAGAACACGCACAAATCACCTGATATGGGAGGCAACAAGGAAAGTCTCCGATGCATATCCTGCCGAGCATGCATTTACAACTATATGAATATTCGAAAGGAAATCATACCCAAAGCTCTGATGTGCATGCAACATAACGATAGTGCTCGCAATTCAAGAAAATTTCCATGGAGAAATATGAAGCTCATTTATGCAAGCAAGACGCATATACGAGTACTCGGCAAACATGAAAATTCAACAGAAAAGCATATAACAGCCAACGATAAAAAGAGTACATCGATTTAAGCATACTACACTACCAGGAAAAGATCGCCAAACAAGGGATCAGTGGCACAAGGGTGAACAAAACAGTATTCAAAATTTTCTAACTCCCTCGCCGCCTTCTCCAGCACATCGAAGCGACGATTTTCACGAGGAGTGGCTCCCCACCGATTGGCACCATGTTCGTCTGCAAAAGCCGACATAATAGCCCGCCGGGCTCTTATTTGGCCCAACAGGTGAACCGAGCAATCTTTCAGAGCCCGAGTGATCAGACCCGCTTCGTGAAAACACTCGAGCTTGTCTTCAGCCCCGTCAAGCATTGCCAGGGTCATCTCCGCTGGGTGAGGAGGGATGTCAGCAAGCACGGCAGCAAGAATCATCCGGAGCCAAAGGAATCCCATTGGATGAGGGGACCCCCTACGGATCAAGAGTTCATATGTCGCCGAATCACATTCGTCGTCGGTGAGAAAGGGATCCACCAGTCGTGCAGCAAAGCAAGGAATCATCTCTTCGATAGGTACTTCCCATGGTTGTCGACGAGCATGGGGGCGGTTGCAGGCCATGGCACTCAGTTGTTTCCTCAAGATAAACCACACTAAATTGAGAATAGATTTCTCTGTGAAGAGAAAAAGAAGGCTATGGCCTCAGGTTATAAAAAGGAGCATTAAATGCTGCGCACGGAGAATATTGCATGGTGGAACTATTTCCAAGGCCCAAAAAAGGGAAGGCATTGGAAATCAAGGAGATAGAACTATTTCCAAGGCTCCTTTTCTGCATCTAATGCTGTGCACAAAAATATGGCATGAAAAATTAAACAGCCCCATCGAAAGGGCCCCACGTGCAGAGCACGTGAGCACCAAATTTGATATGCGCCGAAAAGTAAAATGGTGCCTCACACGCCGAACACGTCAGCAGCAACAATGACAATATAACAAAATCCCAAAAAGAGGGCATGCAAACACAAAAGGGAAGGAAAAACTTATCACTCATACTTTAAAAGTTCATACAAAAATAAGAAGAAACGATTACAATGGCAAGACCTCAGATTCGGGGCATGGATTAAGAAACTCAAAAGTGACTTTGTCTAAGATCTTCCAGGCATCTCGAACCATCCTAGTATGTTTTCTCTCGCGATCACAAGCGTCGGGATCCTCACGGATGTTCTCCACCCTCCGATAAGCAACAAGTTTGGCTGACTGCTGAAAAGCCTGATGCAAGAGATCAATGAGATTGTCTCGCCTTCTCTTCGAGATTAGGCTCATCAGATACACCGAATGCACTTTATCCTCGGAAGCATCCAATGCCCCGAGCGGTACGCCGGTGCAAAAGAGAGGGAGCGCCTCCCAGATCGCCAGCACGATGAGTTTTAAAAGAGAAGAGCGACGAGGGAGTAGCCGACCATTGTACTCGTCAAAGCGGCTCATGATCTCAGCACACTGAGCGTTGGTGAACTCCTGGTTCTGGCTGCGGCCCAGTGCACGAATGTTTCCGTAAGAAATGATTTCATCAAGATCATACAAATGGGCGTCCATAATACCTGAAATAAAGATCATGAGAATCTAATAGACAAGCCAATCAAGAAGAATACTTGTCTAAATAAACAAAGGATTTCAAGCAACTCTGTACGCTCCCTAGGGAAAGGCACCATTGCAAGATTCTTCCTCTTGGTTACAGGAGACAACTCAGGGCAAGAAAACCCCAAGAAGCTCTCTGGAAAGAACTGAGTTCTTCATAGGAATTAAATTCCGTGTTAAAAAGGGGGGGAAATTAAATTCCTAGAAACATTTTTGAGATGGAATTAAATTCCATGGAAAAAGGCAGACACCACCATTAACCCCTGAAGATCAGAGAAACCCTAAAGGGCCTGTTGATTAAAGAATGAGTGGTTTTCTTCTTAAAGAACTTAAAAATGGGTTCTTGTTAAAAGGAAAAACCCTTGGTGTGGATTTAAAAACCCATGGTGATTTCTGTGAAAGTTCTTCGTTCATTCAAGAGCATTACCTAAACAAAAAGGAAATTTTTTAACAGAGTTAAACTCTGGAAAATTTGCAAGGCAGAGAACTAAGCTCTGGAAAAGGAGAATTAAATTCTCAAAAGAAGAAAGTTCTCAAAGAAGGAAGATGAAAAGTAGAGGCGCTTCTGAAGAGACCCATGCATTTATAGGATGTGATGGAAAACGTTTCATCTACCCTACTCTCTAGACAGATCCAACGGTCACAAAAGTGACAGCGTTGCACTCACGTGCAGACACGTGAGAGCAACGCTGTGGGGGCATTTGTTCCCTGATTAAAAATCAGGAAAAAACTTAAAAAAAGACATCACGTGCTCGCACGTGACCAATGGTCACGTGTTGGCATGCGACGGTTAAAGCAGCGGCACAAAACAGAGCGCAGAAGAGGAGTCCATTCAGGGGGTCGCGTGCTCACACGTGACCGGGATCACGTGTCAACACGTGACTGGCTTTAAAAAGCCTCGCGGTTTAACAGAATTAAATTCTAAAAAAGATCATTTAAATCTTTCTAAAATGGAGAAGAATTATGGAGAACCGTTGGATTGAGAATCCAGGAGTGATTAAATATCACCAATTTATGGAAAAATCTGGGACAAGGAAAGATTTCCCCTAAATCTCACCGAAATAACAAATGAAATATCTTTGGATTAAAACATCCAACGGTGAATAAAATTCACCTAGTAATCTAAAGGTTCAGATTAATGATAAAAATAAATTAAATCTTTCAATAAGAGATTTACTAAACAAATTGACTCCTCTCCTCCTCCTATAAATAGAAGTCGAGAAGGGAGAGTTAAAGGAGGAGGAGAGATAAAATTTTGAAGAGAAAACTTTGAAAAGAATTTTAGTATCTTGAAAATTCAGAAAGAAAACTCTAGGTGAGAAAAAGAAAGGGGATCAAAACTTCAATAAAGAGAATTTAATTCTCAATCCAAGAGTTTTACTCTTTTATCAAAAAGAACTTAGTTCTTCCTCTAGTGGAAGATCTGCAAAGTGCACATCTCTCCATAAGTTGAGAATTTAATTCTCATCGGGTCGAGATCCTGCCATGCAGATCTAAAACTTAGAGGGGGAATTAAGTGTAGAGAATTTAATTCTCCCAAAATTATAGGAATTTAATTCCTTCAAGATGGACAGAATTAGGGTTTGAACCCTATCTGAGAATTTAATTCTCCCAAAATTATAGGAATTTAATTCCTTCAAGATGAATGAAAATTTGGGTTTAACCCTACATAAGAATTTAATTCTTTCATAGCGGGAATTTAATTCCTCCAAAATCGTGATTAGGGTTTAACCCTACAGAGAATTTAATTCTTAAAACAAAGAGACTTGAAAGATCTCCATGTGCACAAAGAACATTGGTCACGTGATGACACGTGATCCTAATCCGCAGTGATCAAAAAAGAAGGAATAAAACTAGGTCACGTGCCCCCACGTGACCCCTGTAAAGATCCACAGAAAAAAACTCAGAGGCAACGCCTCACGTGCTCCACGTGACCCTTGAAGCACAGAAAGAAAAAGGCAAAGGAAATGAAGGCTTTGGGCGCTCTCACGTATTACCACGTGACCCCTTGGCAAACGCTTTAACAGTCAGCGCATTAATCCCTATCACGTGTCAATACGTGATGCTCAAAATAAAAAAAAGTGTTTAACACTTAATTGCAGAATAAAGAAAGGGATCTGATCCCTCCTTTGGACGCCCTCACGTGTCCACACGTGACCCCTCTTTCTTTAGTGTTTAACACTAATTTGGAGATTATATTTCCAGTGTTTAACACTGATTGTTTTCTAGTGTTTAACACTAAATTGAAGATTATATTTCCAGTGTTTAACACTGATTGTCTTTTAGTAGTTAACACTAATTCGAGAGTTCTATCTCCAGTATTTAACACTGTTGTTCTCTAGTGTTTAACGCTACTTTCAGCCAAATTGGCTAATTTTCCAGAGGCAAAAGTCCCTCCTCCAAATGAATCTCAAAATTGAGGAAATCAAAGACAGAATCTTGGCAGAGCCCCTAAACCCCCGTTTAGCACTGCTGAATGATGAGGGGCTGAACCCAGACAAATGTCTAATGGTCCAAAGGGCTAATATTTCAAACATAATTGGACTTAGCCCAAACTGGCCATAAGTCCTCAAATCATCTTGAACCGAGCATATCTGCTCTTCCAACCAACTCATTGGTTCAAGGGTACATCTCTTCACTCCTTTGATATTTGTCGTTGTAATTCCTTAACGTCTTCAAAGAGGTGACGGGTCCCAACGACCATACATTTCACGGACTGTGGGGTCCTTAAACTCATGGACTATGATGTCCTTAACCTTGACTGGGATGTCTAAAACTAACAACGGACTATGACGTCCTTAACCTTGACCGTGATGTCTTAAAACTAACGCCGGACTGTGGAGTCCTTAAACCCATAGACTATGATGTCCTTAACCTTGACCGCAATGTCTTAAAACTAATATTGGACCACCATGTCCTTAAACTGGTAATTGACCGCAATGTCCCTAAACTAAACAATAGAGCCCAAATGCTCTTTTGTTGGATCTAAACGATCCCGTTAAGTTGGTCTTAGTCTTGAAATGAGACTAACGTATCCTTAACAAACCGTTGAGTTGATCTTAGTCTAAAATTAGACTAACGTATCCTTAACAAACGTTTAAGTTGATCTTAGTCTCAAATGAGGCTAACGTATCCTAAAACCCAAACCCCCAAAACCAAATCTAGGAGAGATACGGATTTGGACTAGCCCACGCCCTACGGGCGACAACATAACTTAGTCTCCATATACAATCCACGGGCAACCAAACACAAAATAAACACCGCGACACGAAGTGACCATATAGAGAAGGAGAAAGTTGTTACCGCGATGCGGTAACGTAATTAACTGCAGGGGCTTGCGCCTGTAGGGAAGAGCGTCCTCACAATCAAAAACCCCACAAACAAGGGGGAATCTGACGAAGTCTGCTATATCGGACGCATCCGTTTAATCCTTCAATACACGGTGCCATAAATCAACTTGGCATCTTCGGAGAGGTGGACGGATAGCACCAATTAGCATCTGCCCCGAATCTCAGGAAAGACATCCCTGTCTTGCGCCGTCTTTCGGAGGGGAACAATCCATAACTACAACCAATCTCACCTATTTCTAATCAACCCGTCTAAAGTTAGATTAAAAGTTCCACGCATCCCTGCGGACGACCCGTTCTCACCACACAGCTAACTACACGCGACGCCATGTTGATTGCGGTAACTGCAAACACTTTTTCACATTAATCAACTAACGATCCTTAGAAAGCCCAACTATCCTGTGAACTGATGGACCTCATTTATATGATATTTGCGTCCTAAATTTATTCTCGTTGGCAAACCATATTACCAACGTGGACCCCGTCAAGAAAATCCTTGACCCAAACCAAAATCTCAAATATACGGATTTGGACTGATCCGCGCCCTACGGGCGACGACATAAAATAGTCTCCGTATACAATCTATAGGCAACCTTAACAAACAAAATAACACACGACATGATGTGAACTGCTGGAGCAGAAGAAAGTGGTTATCACAATGTGATAACTTAATTAACTGCAGGGGCTTACGCCTGCAGGGAAGAGCATCCCCACAATCAAAAACCCCTCACAAATGAGGGGGGTCTAATGAAGTCTGTTACATCGGTCGCATCTGTCCAAACATCCGATATACGGTACCATAAATCAACTTGGTATCTTTGGAGAGGTGAATAGATATGTCCAAATAGCATCTGCCCCCAAATTCAGGCTAGACGTCCCAACTTCTAAGTCTGGTCTTTCGGCGGTAAACAATGACATGTATATATATAAGGTTAACTATTCTAACGTGGTTGTTTATAGTTTGATAAAGAAGGTAAGTGTGTATACGAGAGTGGTCCGTTAAACCCATGAACCCACAGCACAATATAATATAAGGCCCCATCAAACCTGTGGGACAAATAGCACATGAATATTCAAGAGGTGTCTTTTAGTTAACTCTCATGCCACGTCAAACATTCCTTACCAATCTACCCCTTATTCCCGTGTATGTTATTGTATAGTTAACGTTTGCAGGTCTTGACCGATTCTATGAATATAAGGATTACAGGTTCAGATTGTGTTTAAGTATTCATGTCAAGTTCAAGTCAAGTCATATTCATGATTCGGGTCAAGTCAAGTCAAGTTCAAATGTTCAAGTTCAAGTTGAGTTCGAGTTTGGGTTTGAGTTCGACTTTAAGTTCGATTGGAATTCAAATCAAGTTTGAATTTGAGTTCAGGGTCTAGACATATCGTATTTAAAAAAACTTAACTTTTGAAATTCTTAAGTTTGGGAACAATCAAGCAACCACTGCACATAGACGACAGGATTTGTGTTTTTTTCAATGACGATTGCCATTGATAATTCCTTTAATGTTATCGAGGCTAGGTAGGCCAGCACCCACTTTTTCCGGATCCCAGAGACCTAGAGAATTGGTACCGCTTAAACCCATTATTAATCTAAAATCCGTAAAAATTTATTAATTTGTTTATTGTATATTTTACCTGTTTGTATTTCACGAGGGGGTTTATATAAAATGTTTTAATTTAACAAATAAACCTAGAGGATGTTTTTGATAAAAACATGTTAATTAGAAATTCAAAAGTTTTTATAAAAATTATTTTATATTTTGTGATATTTTAGTGTCAAAACCCAGCTTTTAAAAGTTAATGGTATTTTAATGAAAAATCTATCTTTTGGAAATTTGATGGTATTTTCTTAAAAACTTTCATCTTTTCATAAAAAAATCTAATTTTCATAAATTATTTTATTTGTAAATACGAATATATGATTTGAATAATTTTCAAATTATTTAACTTGTTTTAAAATGTCGTATTTTCTTTAAACCGTATTTTATTCCATTCGAGACCGAATTCTCTATGAGGAGTTTTGCGTCACACTCTACTATTCTCAGGATGTGCGATAATCCGCACCAACTATAAACGGGTCCCCTAATGAGAGTTGTAGAGGCGTATTTGCAAAAGATTTAAAAATAACGATTAAAAAACCGGATTTTAGAAATTGAGGGTATTTTAATGCAATACGTTTCTTTCAAAAAAAACATATAACCATAGTATCATGCTATGTTTTCCTTGTGTATGTGAGGGGCAGGTCGTTACCCCGTGCATGATGTATATGAGAAATAAAGTCGATGGTATTTACTTATTAGCTTAATATGTCACAAAATAAATTTTTAAAGGGAATGAAGGTTCATGGATTAAGTCAGCATAAGGTTTGCAAGCAAGGTAAAATAGACATTTTTGTTTTCCTTAATCTTTTATCATGAAATTTATGGTTAACAAGTCAAATGTTTGCGGTACAAAATTTCTTCATAAAATTTAGTTTAGTATCGTTTTTTATGTAGGGTTTATGAGAGAAAAGTCAAGGAAATGAGTTAACGATGGATTCAAAGGGAAGTGAATTAGAGGGGTGACTTACTCGTACTACCCGTACTCGTACGAGTAAGAATTAGAAGAGAGGTAGCCTCGGTTTGAAGAATCGAGGCCGACGATATATGGAGGATGAGTGAGCTTCCGGCTTCAGGATCTTAGCACTTCACCTAGACACTTGAACAACTTCTTGAGGAAATTTGAGAATGAAATTTGAGAGAAAGGATGCCTAGGGATGGAGTTTGGACTGGTCTAGGTATTTATAGGGGACAGAGTGAGGGTATGGTGGATTAATTGTAATTAAAAGAATTAAAAATGTGAATTAAAAGAGAGAAAATGGGTAGATGAAGGGACTGCAGAGTTTCTGAATTAAAAAAAGGGATTTAAAGTGTAAAAAAGGGTAGTGGGGAGTCCAAAGATCGCACGGGGCAATTTGGACACACCCAGGCCACCGGTTGCGGCCAAAAAGAATTTTTGGGCGGCCGGATGAAGAGCTCCGGTCTCGAAGTTCATACCTAGGGTTTTAAATAGTTTTAAAATCTCATTTATCCACTTTAATTCTGTTGCAAGTTTTCGTTTTTCCGTGAATTACCCATGCAAACTCTTAGGCTTCCAAAACGTTAAAATAAAAATATTAAAATAATTGGAGCTGATGAGATTCAAACACGCAAGCTAAAGAACAGCAATGGAGAGTCTTAACCATGAGCCACAAGTTGTTTCTTAATTTTATTTAACAATAGTTACTTATAACTCATAGTCAAAGCTGAAATATACTTATATATATATTGAATATGATATAATTGTATAGGGATTTTAGAGTCGTTACATCCTACCCTCCTTATAAAAATTTCGTTCCTCGAAATTTACATAAGGACTAAATTTCAAAAGGATGAGGGTATCGTGTATGCATATCATCTTCTCGTTCTCAAGTTGATTCCAAAGATGAATCATTTTTCCACATCACCCGGACTAGTTTCACCACCTTGTTCCGTAACGGCTTCTCCTTCCGATCTAAAATCTTGACTGGTTGTTGCTTGCAAGTCAAATCGGTCTGCATAGTGAGCTCAGAGTGATCAAGTATGTGACTGGGGTCACTCATATAACGTCGTAACTGAGATAAATGGAATATGTTATGCACTTCTTCTAATGATGGTGGTAGTGCTAAACGATACACCACTTCTCTTACCCATTCTAATATATCAAATGGGCCGATGTATCTTAGGCTAAGTTTCCCTCGTCTTCTAAAACGAATGACTCCTCTGTCCAGAGAGATCTTGAGGAATACGTGATCTCCACGTTGAAACTCTAAGTGTTGGTGCTTTGCATCTGCCCAATACTTCTGTCTATCTTGGGCTATGCACATCTTTTCCCTGATCGTGCGAACTAAATCAAATATTGCCACAATCATCTCTGGCCTAAGGAGTTATCGATCTCCAACATCGTCCTAACTCAGAGGTGAGTGACATTTTCGACCATAGAGTGCTGCAAACGGTGCCATCCCAATGCTGGACTGGTAGCTGTTGTTGTATGCAAACTCCATGATGTGCAAGTGATCTTCCCACAATCCTCCAAAGTCGAGCATACAGACCCTGAGCATGTCCTCCAGTATCTAAATTTTCTTCTTGGACTGTCCGTCAGTTTGGAGATGGTATGCAGTGCTAAAAGTCAGACTCGTGCCCAGGCTAGCTTGAAGACTCTGCTAAAACTGGGATCGAAATCTGTTGTCTCGGTCGGAGGCGATGCAAACTGGTACTCCATGGAGTCTCACGATCTCTTGCATAATTCATGAGTATCAAGACAAGTGGGGATACAATCGAAAGGTGTAAATCTTACTTTAGATTTGATTTACCTCCATGTACTTCTTTACTAAAACTTATGTTGACTGGTCAATTCGGAATGGAATAAAGTGAGTCGACTCGGTGAGTCGATCCACAATAACCCAAACCGCGTCTTTACTCTTCGTGCTGTGAGGGAGTGCAGTTATGAAGTCCATGATAATGTGCTGCAATTTCCATTCTGGGATAGCTAACGGTTGAAGTAGAACATCAGTTCTGTGATACTCAGCCTTCACTTGCTGACAGACTAAACACTTTGCTATACTTCGAGAAACTTCTCAGTTCGTTCAATGCCATCAGTAATGCTGCTTTAGATCTTTCTATATTTTTATGCCGCTGGGTTGTGCAAAATACGGAGAGCTGTGAGCTTCTTTCATCAACTTTTCTCAAACAGGGTCGGCTGACACGCATAAACGGCTCCCATACCGTAAGGATCCATCCTCGTGAATTAGGAAGTCAATTCAAAATCCACTCTCTACTTGTTCTTTGATCTTCTACAACTTGGCATCACCTGCTTGAGCTGCTTTGATTTGATCAACAAGTGTGGATTGAATCTGTAGATTCATCAAGGATGATGTAACTCCTGGCACTAGCACTTCAATTTGTAATCTATGAAGCTCATGCTGCAGCTTCCACTGTGCTGTGATATTCATAGCCATTAGCTAACGACTCAAGGCATCTGAAACCACGTTTAACTTCCCTGGATGATAATGAAGGTTGATGTTGAAATCTGCCATGAGTTCTAGCCATCTTCTTTACTGCATATTAAGCTCCTTCTGGGTAAACACATACTTCGGATTTTGTGGTCAGTGTAAATATCAACTTTTTCACCCAGCAAATAGTGACGTCGGATATTGAGAGAGAAAATAACAGCTGCTAACTTCAGATCGTGTGTGGGATAGTTTCTTTCGTGCGTCTTTAGTTACCAAGATGCGAAAGCTACAATATTGCTACGCTGATGTAGCACACATCCTAAACATTTTCCAGACGCATCATAATGAACCTTAAAACCTCCAGATCTATCTGGTATAGTGAGGACATGTGCAAAGGACAATCTAGTTTTCAACTCCGCAAAAGCCTTTTCACAAGTTTCTGACCGCACGAAAGCTTCATCCTTACGAGTAAGCTTAGTCAAAGGTGCTGCAATCTTCGAGAATTCTTCAATGAAACGTTGGTAGTATCTGGCTAGGCCCAAGAAACTTCTAATATCCTTGACTGACTTTAGTGTCGTCCATTCCCTAACAGCTGACACCTTAGCGGGATCTACCGAAATACCTTCTCTTGATATGATGTGCCCGAGAAAACCGATTTTGTCTAACCAAAACTCGCACTTGCTATACTTGGGGTAGAGTTGATGCTGTCGTAGCATCTCCAGAACTATGCGTAGGTGATTGACATGTTCTTCCCGAGTCTTTAAATAGACCAAGATGTCGTCTATGAAGATGATAACAAACTTATCTAGGTATTCGCGAAAAACTTGGTTCATCAGGTTCAATAAAATAGCTGGTGCATTGGTTACTCCAAATGGCATCACAAGATATTCATAATGTCCATATCGGTCCCTGAAAGCCGTCTTCAAAATGTCAGACTCCTTGACTTTCACTTAATGATAGCCTAAATGAAGATCTAATTTCGAGAAGACACAAGATCTACTCAGCTGATCAAAAAGGTCATTGATGCGAGGTAGCAGATACTTGTTCTTAATAGAAACCTCGTTCAACACCCGATAGTCAACGCACATATGGTAAGTACCTTCCTTCTTCTTCACTAGCAACACTGGGGATCCCTAAGTTGAGCTTCCGGGTCTGATCCAACCTTTCTTCAAAAGTTCGTCTAACTGGATACGAAGTTCTTTCTATCCTTCCGGACTTAATCGATATGGAGCTCTTATTATGGGTTGCGTACCAGGTTGTAAATCAATACTAAATTTAAGAGCTCGATCAGGAAGCAAAACCTGATATATCTTCAGGAAAAATATCCTCGAACTCTCGAACTACTTCAGGCATGTCTCCTTCAGTTTGTAAGGAAGAAATTTCTGTTGTTTTCGGCTTGGCTCTGTAACTTCCTGGATCTAAGGTTTTGTCTCCACTTTTGAAATAGAAGACTAGGTGATATGGTATCTCAAAAACTACCCTCCTTTGACGGCAGTTGTTCAGTTGATAAAACTGCACATTTAATATGACATTTTTCCTACTATTTCTATATAATAAAGGTGTTTATATAATATATGACACATATGAAGGTTTATCTGAAAAAAATACTATTTCATGTGTTTATATATTATAATTAACATTATGTAGGAAAAAGTAAGCATAAATATCCATGTGACATTTGGCCCATTTAAATATGCTTATCTTATTAAAAGCCTTTGACCAATTCTTAATGGTTAAGTTAATATCTCCATAAAACAAATTAATATTATTTGTTGAGCTATTGTGCAGAATTTTCAGGAATAAAATCAAGGAAATCAAAGTTGGCAAAACAAACCTGCCTAATTAAGAAAGTAAACTAAAGAAATCAAGTCTGGCAGTGACGAAGAGAAGATTTTCAGTTTCCAGAGATGTGAAAAGATCACCACGTGTCATCAAGTTAAAGCCCCAGAAAAACTAACAGACGATCTCCCTGTTTGGCCGCGGAACCACAGCCAAACCCACCTATTGGCCGCGGTTCCGCCACGTTTTAGACGAGTTAGGAGTTGGGATTTTCTCTGTTAGGATCTTAACCTCTGATTTCCAAATAAGGAAACTAGTGTTCTAGCTCTGTGACTATAAATAAAGACCGAGAGCCTCTTGGAAAAATCATCAAGCTGAAGAGATCACGAAGTCCACGACAGGCTCACGCATCCAGGCTGATCATCAACGGTTCATCTACTTCCTTAAAAGAGATCGAGAAGCAAACTAGTATTTTTGTAATCATTTTCTAAGGGAACAAAGTGTAAATGAATTTTGTTGATTAATAAAGATAGTTGTTTTCTTATTCTATCTCTTTGTAGTTTTAATATGATTTCCCTCTCCATCTCTTCTTCTCCCAACATGCGCGAGTAATTCTTCGCTTGTTAGGGTTCATGGGATTAGGGTAGGTTAATGGATGATAAAGATCCTTAAACTCTTTTTAAGTCCTATAAAGTTTATAAACTTTATCAAAACAATAGTTAACATCCTAATTGGGCGCACTATCAACTCATTGCTAGTCTCGACCGCGATTAGAGATTAGATTAACAATTGTTTTGGTAAAGGTTAGATATGAACGGAGTTCCATGTCGAGATAGGGGTTAAGAGTGGGAACCCTTTTCCTTCCAGAAACCCTAATCTATCTGCATCACTGTCGTTCCAGTTTTAAATCTATTAAAGGATAAAAAGAGTAATCTTTAATTAATCATCCATAACTACTAAATCCCAATGAACCTTACAAGCCCATTTTTAATATTAAACTTACCTCCGTAGTTAATCTAGATCTATATTTTGCATCTGTGTTTAACGTAGATCTAGATCCTACAACCATTCATCACCATTCCTTATTCTTCCTCCTTTCTTTCTCAACACGTCTAAAGTAAGAATAAAATATTCAACGTTTCCCAGAGGACGACCCGTACTCATCTCGTTCTAGCTACACGCGACACCGTTATTGATTGCGGTTAACTACACACACTACTTTGAAATAGAGATCAATCAGCAGTCAATGGTAGCATAAAATACTCTCACCCAATCCATTCCCAACATAAATTCGAAATTTTGTATGTCCAGCACTTTGAAATTTGCATAGAATTCTCGGCCGCAGACTACAACTGGGCATGATCATACCCCCAAAGTTGCCTTCAAAATGTCGTTCCCTGAACTAACATTCCAGCTTGAAACGAGTGGCTTAACAGGGATCACATGCGTTCTTATGAACCGTTATGACATGAAACAATGTGAAGCCTCAGTATCGAAGAGTGCGAGTGCAAGTAGTGTGGATACTAGTATAATACCTAAGTTGTTTGGGATAGGTTTTAGGTATAGGAAAGGACAAGGATGTAGTAGTACTAAAAAAGTTGGAAAGATGGGAAGCAAAATTTTACTGGTAATAACTTGCCCTATGGCTTCAGCCTCTTCGACCGACATTGTGAATGCCTTATGCCTTGGCACATTCCTTCTTACCTGCTGCACATTCCTTTGGGCTTGTGGCACACTTCTCGGTTCCTATTGATACTGTCATTGAGGTTGTGTTAGCGGTCCTCGTTGAGTTGGTGCAAGAAGAGTTAGGCAGGGTGCAGGTGCCTGAATAGCTGGCCTTTGGAATGCCTGAACAGCGGGTCTTGGTGCAGGTGCATTGCCACCTCGGTATTGTGGGCATGCTTCCACAGAGCGATTCGATGCTCCACAAGCCAAACAAAGACCGTTGGCACGCCTGTGGTCATTTGCAAAATGTCCGGTCCTTTTGCAGTAATGACAGAACTTTGGATTGGTGTTGTGAAATGTTCCTCATGGCCTCTTAGGTGTAAAAGCTAGCCTTGAAGAGGCTCCTCCAGTAGTCTGGTTAGCAACGCATTTCATACCGGCCGACTGTGGCCTGTCCTTCTTTTTCACAACAGCTTCGTAGTGTCGGGCTGCCTTCAACACAAGATCATGCGTCGGATAGTCCTCCATTGCTAGAGCAACCTGTATCTCGGGGTCTAGTCTTTGCTGAAAGTGCCTGGCCCGGATTTCGGCGGTAGGAATCAAGTGGGCAGTGAACCTGATATGATATTGCTGTCAGAAAAATTTAATTGATTTAGACACAACAAATTTCAAGTCGATAAATTACATGCCGAGCATGGTAAATTCAGGATCGTATTCATCTACCGACTTAACCCATATAGAGCTTTGTTGCAGGTGGATGAATTGTTGTTCCATATCAAATCGGGCAGTCTCTGGGAAATACTTGGTATCAAAAAGATTGCAGAACGTCTTTCACTCTATCGGTTGTGCAAGACGGATCTTTTCAGCCTTCCACCAAACTCTAGAGTTGTCCGTGAGCTGGAGCTTTGTAACACGGACCCAAGTTATGTCTGACACTTGAGCTGCAGCAAGTCCATGGGGCTCCTTTCTAGAAAATTTCTTTGGGTGTAACGCCCGAAATTATTTTACACCTGGAGCTTCTGCTTCGGGACGAGCTAAAAGGATAGCAGTCTGCTGCTACCGTCTCTCCAGTAGAATCTTGATTGCTTTGAGAAGCATCGTCTATTCGTTGATTGAAGCTGCAACGGTAAGTGGAGGTGGAAGAACGGTAAGGATGGGTGGTGGTGTGTTTCCATTGACGTTGGTGCTGGTGTTGTTGGGAGAATCTATCACCTTGATAGAAAAAAAAGATTGGGATAGATTCAAGAGATTGATATGCAAGGAATGTAAATTTGCAGAATCGTATAATTCTTGTGATATATTGTTTAAGATTTCATGCATAACTGACCTGCATAGGCCACCAATAAAACCTGTCACGCCCCGCTTCCCAGAAGACGGTAACGACACGTGATAAGGGCCCCAACATATTTACTATGAGAAAGCCATTTCCCTTAATAAATACGTTAAGCGTATAAAAGCAATATAACAATATGTAAGAATTAAGAAGAGTAATTAAAATTTAACAGCAATTTTATTTACATTCATTTTCATAGTCTAGATACAAGATAACTGAAATAAAAGTGCAAATGTGAAAAGGTGCCTAAACAATGGCATACTAAAAATAAAATATCGCCAACAAGAACTGGTAGTCTGGCTGAGTAGTAAGCTGCTCAAAATTCTCCTGGCTAGGCTCGATCTCTTCAGAATCCTGTCCACCTGATGAGCATTGTTCGTCACAGAAAACTGCATTTTAATCCCTCTTGTCCGTTATCTATTTTGCTATATATCGGTATTATTAATCAGTGTCTGCTCAGTAATTACAGTTTACAGGTATCCGTGATAAATACTGGAAAACACATTCAAAATCACAGATATAACGTTTGGGAGCCGACACTGCAAACAGAACAGGAAACCGGCTGATATCCCAAGAGCTCTTTTGGAAATAATGCATGTGTACACACTTTTTGTCTAACTTGGTCCAACACATACAAGTGTGCACACAGCTTGGACCAAGTGGGGGTTGCCATGAGCAAGTAGGGAACAAGATGTGGGCACATGGTGTGATGTGCATTAAATGAGCATTGATTGCTAAAAGTATTGATGTGATATGAACCTTTGCACTTGATCCCTCTCTGTACGTTACTCCAGATTACATTCTGGTGTGAATTAAAAGAAATTGCAATTACAGAGAGATGCCCAAGAGACCAGAAGACTACTGAAGAAAGATGGGCCCCACTCTCCAAAACAAGGCCGCAAATAAATTCATCTTGGCCGCAAGGTGCTGCCAAGTTGGGGCCAAATGGGTTCGTGCTCTTTTGGTGGGTCTCTTGTTGTCATTCCAGTACAGTGTCATATGCAACTTTTGATATTTTGTTGCCTATAAATAGCAGATGAGTGTTTAGCTTGAGGGCTCATGTATATACCATATAACATTTTGTTAGTTTCTTTCTTTTGGTTTAGCTTGAGGGTGAGTGAGTTTCATATTGATTTCTTCTTCTTCTTCTTCCCTCTTGAAGCTCTCTTTGGAGAGCTTCATTAAGGAGCTTGAATAAGTTACCATAAAACTTATATCTCTTTCTCAAGTGCTTAATATAATTGTTGTTTTTTTATACTTGCTTTCTTTTTCTTATTTGCTTTTCTTATTCATGCTTAACGAATCTCTTTATTTGGTTGTGGTGTGGGTGAGGAAGTGAGATGAAAGGTTTTGCCTCCTCCACCTCTTGTTTTTGTTTTATGTGCTTAACCTATGATTCTAACCTAAATATTGTTTATGTATTGATATGATACAGCATTTTTACACATGGTTACTTGTAACCTCCTCATATACCGTATTTATTCCCTTTCCCCATTTTCAATGTTTAAGTTAATATCCATTTGGTGTTAAGTTTACTAAGTTTGGATATCGTATCTTGTGATCAATTGCTTGACAATCTTTTGTTTTCATATACGATATACCATCATAAATACTTAGCAAACTCAACACCAAAATCATTTGCTCTCACTAACCACTTTGTGTTTTTGTTGTTGCGGTATGCTTGCTAACCCTTGTGTTTAGTGTTGATACCCCATGCGTGGACATACAAACGGTAAGTGATCAAAAGGACTCGTTTCATACTTTGCGGAGAATATCAGAATTTGATGGTTTGTGCTCCGCAACCGCGTTGACAAATCGTGCATCATGCCGGGATCGACGTAAGGAACGGACAACTCATGATCAAAGAGTGTAGAGGGAAACGTCGTGATTCGACCTTCCGAGCCAAGCCACAATCATGCTTTCTTACCTTGTTTTCTTGCTTCTCTTTGTTTTCTTGTTTTCGTATTCTTTTATAATTTTGTGACAAACTCCCAATTCATTGATTTGTTAACCTTAAACAACAATACTTAATACACAATTCCCTACGGATCGACCCGTGCTTGCCGGCTCGCTACAACGCGCCGTGCACTTGCGGTTATAAATATTTAAAACGAGAACGATCTCGCGTGCGCATTCCGTTTCCTTAAACGATCACATTTTCAAAACATACGCGTTTGCGCGCGCGGGTGAATTTCCAACAAACATCCTAAAGAAAAGAAACAGAAAGGAATGTCGTCAATGAACTAGCGCTTGGTAAACCTCCAAAGGAAAGTACTGATGACTGAAGGTATGTAAAATGAACAGAAAACCAAGTAGCAATGAACATGTAAGAGTGTATGTAAAGGTATCTTAAGCATGACATGTATATGTATAAGATTAACTATTCTAACATGGTTGTTTATAGTTTTATAAGGAAGATAAGCGTGTATACGAGAGTGGTCCGTCAAACCCATATACTAATAGAACAAGAGAGTACAAGGCCCTGTCAAACCCACGGGACAACGGCACAAAAATGTTCAAGATGTGTCTTTTAGTTAACTCTTGTGCTATGTCAAACATTTCTTACCAAGCTGCCTCTTATCCCCGCATTTTTTATTATATAGTTCAAGTTTGCAGGTCTTAACCGATTCAATAAATATAAGAAGTACAACTTCAGGTTCAGCTTGTATTCAAGTATTTATGTCAAGTTCAAGTCAAGTCATATTCATGGTTCGGGTCCAGTCAATTCAAGTTCAAATGTTCAAGTTCAAGTTGAGTTCGAGTTTAGGTTTGAGTTCGAGTTTAAGTTCGATTGGAATTCAAGTCAAGTTTGAATTCAAGGTCTAGACATATCTTATTAAAAAGATTTAAATTTCGAAATTCTTAAGTTTGGAAACAATCGAGCAACCACTGCACATGAATGGCAGAATTTGTGTCTTTTTAAAAAACGATTGCCATTGATAATTCCTTTAATGTTATCAACGCTAGGTAGGCCAGTACCCACTTTCTCTGGCTCCCCGAGACCTAGAGAATTGGTACCGCTTAAACCCATTATTAATCTATAGTCCTTAAAAATTATTAATTTTTTTATTGTATGTTTTTACATGTTTGCATTCACAAGGGGGTTTATATAAAATGTTTTAATTTAACAAATAAAACTCGAGTGTGATTTTGATAAAAAAAAACATGTTAATTAGAAAGTCAAAAGTTTTCATAAAAAGTATTTTATATTTTGTGATATTTTAGTGTCAAAACCTAGCTTTTAAAATTTTATGCTATTTTAATGAAAAATCTATCTTTTGGAAATTTGAGGGTATTTTCTTAAAAACTTCCATCTTTTCATAAAAAATCTAATTTTCAGAAAATGTTTTATTTGGAGATATGAATAAACAAGTTAAATAATTTTCAAATTATTTAACTTGTTTTAAAATATCGTATTTTCTTTAAACTGTATTTTATTCCTTTCGAGACTGAATTCTCCGTGAGGAGTTCTGCATCTCACTCTACTATTTCCAGGATATGCGATAATCCGCACCAACCATAAACGGGTCCCACTACGAGGGTTGTAACGGGATATTTGCAAAGGATTTAAAAATAATGATTAAAAACCCGTATTTTAGAAATTGAGGGTATTTTAATGTAATACATTTATTGGGGTCGAAAATTGCACCCCGGTAGACCAATTCAAAGTCAAGGTCAATCCCAAGCCAAGTGGGCCCAAGCCCAGATCAAGTGGGCCCATGCCCAAGTCGAGTCCGAACATGAAGCGGCCGACCCCCCTCCATGCCAAAATAACAGTCATGTAATAAATAATTTTGTTGTAATTTGTATGCATGAATGTAAGCAAAATGGGCATAAACCCAAATTTTTGTAAAGCCCATAGCTTATGTGCAAAAGAAATGAACAAATGAGGTATGGGATGGGCAAAATGCCATTTTGTAAAGCCCAAGGGGCTATATGTAAATGTGTAGCCTATAAAGGCAACATGATGATGAAAGTAGACACTTTTCATTCTCTAAAAACTCTAGGGTTTTTGTGCTTTCTTCTCCTTCCTCAAGATTCTAAATCTTCTTCCCCTTTTCAATTAAATCAAGAGTTTTACTCTTCCTTTTTCAAAACTAAATAGTTTTTCACCACAAAACCCACAAAGGGGAGATCAGATCTTCTATTAGATCTCAAAAAGGAGAGATTTTTAAATCTCACCCCCTTTCTCTAAGATCCGGCCAACCGAGAAGAAGAAGAAGGAGACCCATATCCAGAAATCCCATCTTGGGAATATCCAGTGCCAAAGGGGAGAAACAAAGTAGCCCCTTTTGATCATTTCTAAATATTTTTAGGAGTTTAACTCTATTCAAGATCTATTGGAGTTCAACTCCCTAAATTAACCTCTGTCAGGAGTTCAACTCCATAAGTCAAATCGGGAGCACAACTCCCAGTGCAGAGACTAAGTCCCTTTTTCTACCGATGCCTAGCGCCCACGTGCCAAGCACGTGGTGTGCTGGTGCCCAGCGCCCGCGTGCCCTGCACGGGGGGCACTGGCGTCCAGCACCTAGCGCCAAGCGCGCTAGTGCCCACGTGCTAAGCACATGAGGCGCCAGCGCCCAGCGCCTGCGTGCTACGCACGTGAGGCGCTGGCCCCCACGCGTCCTTTGGACGCTTTTCCCTTTCTTATATATATGTGTATATATATATATATATATATATATATATATATGTATATATATATATGTAGATACACACACCCTCCACGACACTGTCCCTGTTAGAAAAAATTTCTAACAGGGCGCTGTCCCGCACCCCGCAAGGGGGTTGCTAGCCCCCTTGACCCCCAGCCCGCTATCCGGGTAGCGAGATCCCCGTAAGAACTCTATGGGGCCCCCGATATATCCAAAACCCTTCAAAACACGTACGCACAATGCACATTGAGTTCGCATGGCTCGTTTGACCCATCAATCGGAAGTTCCCTCGCTTCAAAGGCGAGGGTTAATTAACGGCAGCTTAGTCCGCGGCTGCCGGAGATTCGGATCCCCACAATCAATAAACCCCGGCCTATCCTAGGCAGGGGGAATCTGAAATGCGCCTGACAAGCGCGGCGCATTCCCATCTCAATGGGGTGATGAAAAACACCCTACAGATTCTAGCACGCCTGGTGGGACTGATCTCTCCTCCCACATTTCAGGTTAAATATCCAAGCGAACTCAATCAATATATACATCGATTGCCTGTACTGAAATCATGCTTCTTTGTACAGGTTAACAAATTTCAAACTGCAATCTCTGGACGCAACAAAATGTCTCTAAGGATCAGCTCAGCTCTCGACACAGCTCCCTTCTCCTACACGATGAAGATAGACGCCAGGACGGTCCTCCATGCAAGTCTCGGACGACAGTAGGAAGAACCGCTGCTACAATTTAGGTATATTCTATTTGTCTCAGCTAATGCCATCCCTGCACCTCAAGCTCCGGTAACCGAAAAACCAGCCTCGAAAGGCAAGAGGCCAAATGTGGTGGTCTCGAGGGCACCCCAACCCAAATGCAAATCCGTTTCCGAACGACTCTCCATCGCTCCAGTTGGGGGCAATGCCATAAACGTCAACGAAGCAACGGGGCATCTCGGGCAAGCTCCAATGGTACCCTCGACAACTGCTCGATCGGGTATCTTCTTTAAGCTCCCTATCAATCGACTCACAGTGGCTTCCCAGAAAACGGATGCCCGCCAAGCCCTCAAAATCGAGAAGCTAAGGCAGAAAAGGCTCAGATACAGAGCCAGGCTAGGGCTCATGCTAGGCTGAGCTTCATAAGGCTCCAAGAACGGGATTACCCCGCCAAAGATAAAGAGATGGCTGGATATGTGGTCCACACTGTCTCCATGGTCGAACATGAAGAAACAAACCCTCTTATACTTCACAACCATGGTGATGATATGGTGGACGCTACCATACGTCGACTCGGTCTAAATGATGAAGAGCTCGCTCAGGTCGATAAGCCAAAGGAGCCCGGGGTTCCTGCAGAATTGAGCTCAGGCAATAAGGTTGACCCGATTGTCATATCCGGAACTACAGAACAAGCATTATTCCGATGGCTTCAGAGGCAGCTTCAGGACATGGATGAGAAGTTAGCCAAGGTACAGTCTAAGGTCCATGAACTGGTAAACGTCGCAGCAGATCTCGCGACCAAAGTCGCCCGCTTGCAACTACAGCAGAATCAAATTTTGGTTCATGAGCCAGGGATTGATACCCGGAGGCAGCTAACTGATACCCCCTTCAGCCTAAGAGTAGAGCGCCTTAACGAAAAACGGCCGCGATCAGCCTCCAGTCCCTCCAATACATACACCGAAGGGGATTCGCCTCTAAAAGAGAAACTGGATAAGGTCTATTCCTTCAAATGGTACATAGTCCACAAGATATTCAAGGACGCCCTAAGAAACGGTCTACAACTGCCAGAATTAAAGAGACCGCAAGAAGCGAATATAATCGACGACCCAAAATATTGCCCCTATCACAGAGTGACAAGCCATGCCATTGAGGACTGCTTCGTCTTTAAAGATTGGGTCGAAAAGCAATACAAGACGGCAAAGATAGAACTGTCTAAAGGAGTGTTAGCAAACAGTAAAGCTACGACTGCCGATTTCATACAAATGGAGACCGGAGCCCTTCGGGAGCCTGATTCTCTCAGACATGTGCCATTATCTGAAAAGGGTGAACCAAAGACTGATCGGCTTCAAGGACCAGCATTGTAAGGGCACCTACTCTAATGGAGAGAAAGAAGAAGGTGTACTCCTTCAGGAGGGATGAGGTCCGCAATATATTCAAGGACGCCTTGAACAACGGTCTGCAACTGCCTATTCCGAAAAGGCCACATGAAATGAATATGACCGGCAATCCCATATACTGCCCATATCCTAGGTTGATGAGTCATACCATTAAAGACTGTTGTGTTTTCAAAGATTGGGCAGAGGACCAAAACAAGCTTGGAAAAACCTCACAGTCCTCGAATGTATCGGCAAGCTACAGAGCTACGGTCATCAACACAGCTCCGCCAAGATCAAAGTTCAAGGAGCTGGGATAAGCAAACTGACCACCACGTCGTTAAACTGGGAACGATAGACCTCTAAGTCTTTAAACTGGAAACCGCGGACCATTACATCGTTAAACTGGAAACAGTTAACCACCATGTCATTAAACTGGGAATAAACGACCTCTAAGTCGTTAAAATGGGAATGTAAAAATGTGTAAATAAAACAAAAATAAAAAAATAAAAAGATGAAATGATGGGGCAACTCGCAATAAAAATTAGCGATAAAAAATAAAGCCGAAATGATAGGGCAACCGCGAATAAATAGCCAAAATGATAGGGCAATCGTGACCTTCGCGATAAGAAAAGCTGAAATGATAAAGCAATCGCGGTAAAAAAAAGGCAAATGATGAGTCGCTCCTGGTACCATATTCCAGTGCAGCGATACAGACGCCAACCAAAACTAAAATCCCCGAATATCCTAATGGCGAATGATGAGTCGCTCCTGATCCCATATTCCAGTGTAACGATGCAGACACCAACCGAACTCTGAATGTCCCAACAGCGAATGATGAGTCGCTCCTGGTACCATATTCCAGTGCAGCGATACAGACGCCAACCAAAACTCAAATCCTCGAATATCCCAATGGCGAATGATGAGTTGCTCCTGATCCCATATTCCAGTGTAGCAATGCAGACGCCAACCGAACTCTGAATGTCCCAACGGCGAATGATGAGTCACTCCTGGTACCATATTCCAGTGCAGCGATGCAGACGCCAACCAAAATTCAAATTCCCAAAATTCTCCCGACCCTACGGTCGGTACCCAAGTTGACTACTGTATACAATCCACGGGCTCAAATAATTCTCATCATACCTATGCCCCATAGCAACCATCAGTCATGCAGCTGGTCTCCGCCCTTGGAATTATGCTCCATTTGGGAAGACCCGCTTGTTCACACCATAATATTGTATTATTATATTCCCCATTCTTATTCTTTTTATAAATAAACAGGTACTTTTGACGCATGTCTGCTACATGTTACAGGTTACAGGTTCTTGGACAGGAAACAGTGAAAACGATGTAAAGACAATGAAAATATGGACTTTTGACCAACAAACAGAGGACTCTTGATCAAGCTTACATCAAAGAACAGTTCACAATCAACAAGGCAAGGCAAGGTCCAAAATAATAAGGCAAACGGTTAAAAGATCCATTGCAAAATGTTCACTGAAGATCTGGAACCAATGGAGAAGTCCAATTAATAAAATAAACCCAAGAACCAGAAGCCCAAAGAACCTTGAAGCAGCCCAGGAAATTTCATGATGTGATCTCACCAATGGGCCGCGGAACCGCGGCCCAAGCCCTACCCATGCCGCGGTTCCGCGGCCATTAAGAGCCCTCTCTTAAAGAAAATTTTACCATAATGTTTATACGGCTCTGAAAAGATTCCCTGGGGCTATTTTTGTAATTTTAGACATGCGGATCAAAATGTAACCTAGGGTTTCTATTTCCTATAAATAGGAACTCTACAGATTGTAATTCTTTATGCCTCCTTTTGAATAAAATTTAGAAATCTTTTGGAGAGCATCGGTGCCTCTCTTTAATTCAGAAATTCAGATCTGACAACCCTGCTTTGATGTTTGAAGAGAGCCATCTGTAAGTAATTTAATTTCTTGCCCTAGGTAGATTTAAATTCATGCTCTAGGAACTTGTTTAGGGTTTCGCTTTGAGGAAGGATTTTGAGAGATGAGATCTCTCATCCCTTTCTTACCCACCAAATATTTACAATAGGATTCCATGCATACATGCACATACCGCTCTCTACGGCACTCTATCCCTCGAGGTAGCGGTGATACCGTAGTATAAAGGCCCGGGTGTGATGTTTTCCATGGAGGTTAGGGTAAGGATCTCTAAAGGAAGGACAAGAACCTAGAGGAAGGAACACCTTCCCGAACGGATCTAATCCACTTTATTGATAATTACCATAACTCCTCATAGATCTTCATTCGGGTATTGAAAGCGGTGAGATTTAATTACATTCCCAAACCATCCCTAAACCTAGCCCTAGCAAGAGTAGATCTAGATAATTGCCCTAGGTTAATTCAGTTTTTAGATTTAATAATTAATCCGAACACCTTTCGGAATTAATTCGTAAGAACGAATCGGAGATTCACAACATCCCTGTGGACCGACCCGTACTCACCGGCTAGCTTCATGCGACGCCGTTCTTGATTGCGGTTACAAATATTTTTGATCTATCTTTTAGAAAGCGCAAGCACGCTAAATCTCTTCAATCAAATGGCGTCGTTGCCGGGGATGGCGTAGAATTTTCTTTTCGCGATTTCGGGTTAATCTAAAATTTAAAAATTCATAAAAATCTAAAAAATCCAAAAAGATATAAAAATATATATATTTTGTTATTTTTGGAAGGGATACTTTGTTGTTTTAATTTTGCAGGATTTACAAAGACGATCTGGAAATTTCCAGAAGGCGAAACAGAAATCAGAAGATCGAAACAGAAGGGGAATCAAATAACAGAACAGTGAAAATTTTTTGGAGACCCAATTCCCCCAACCCGCCGAGATTCCCCGGCCAAAACCCACCTTAGGCCGCGGAACCGCGGCCTTCTAGTGGAATCAGAGCGTCAAATTTTTTTTGGGGATTCGTGCTGATTAGACTGCCGCTAAAACGCGGCAATAACGCGTTTATACCACGGAACCGCGCTCTTTTGGTGAGATCATCCTACGAAATTTGCATTGTAAGCCCTCTGTTATTTCTCCTCTGTAAATTTTAATATATTTTCTGAATAATGCCTGCAAGATTTTGTGTGCTTTAAAAATATATTCTCTTCCATATAACGAGTCTTGTGCAGGATTTTTGGGCCCCGCTCAAAATTAAAATTGATTACAAGTAATCTTTTTTGTTGCATATCTTTTCTCGAATATCTTTTTGCAACAATTTTTTCCAAATAAAGATTCTTGTGATATGCTTCAAATAATAACCAATTGCAAGTAATATTTGCTGTTGCATATCTTTTCTATAAAATATTTTGCTGTTGCATATCTTTTCTCTAAAATCTTTTTGCAACAAAAAAAAAATTTCCAAATAAAGAGAAAGAAAAAAAAGATCAATGAAAAATGAAAATAAAAAGGACAAATATTTTATAGAACTTGCAAAATGTTTTAGCCCCAAATAAATCCTTGCACCACCCAACCTTCCTTCTTGTCACCTTTCTTCTTCTAACATGGGTACCCCACATAATAAATCACTTGCCGAACTTTGGTATCCCGAACCTAATTTTGCGTCGTTCGGCAATTTGTTCTGTCAATTTAAAGACGATCCTTCCTTGCCTAAAATATCGTTGAAAGATCAAATAGAGGCGTTTAGGAGAAACAATTCGACTTTTCAACCCACTTTGTATCGACCAAGTCCATCTTTACCACCTACATATGTTGACACCACTTTTCCAAGTCCTACCGTCTCTCCTAGGCCGATGTCCATTGCTGAGCATATTGCTCAATCTCGCAGCCGATCTTTCACCCCTCTCCACTCATCTAGTTCTAGGGATCCACACGACTTTTCACCTTTTTATCCAGATGTTGACCCTACCCCTGTCCTACCACCCACTTCCTACCAGTCATACCCGACTTTCCCACCTTCACTAGACACTGTTTCTACACAGTCATTAGGGAGTTTCACATATCCAACCAATTTTGAATCTTTTACCGAAACCCCCTCACCACCCAAGTCTAGTTTGGAAGAGTCGTTGGAGGCTTATATTGCTGCAACAAACAAAATGGTGAGGAATGTGGAAGCGTCCATGGCCGCCCTTATGCAACCGAGTGAACCGGTAGCTAGTGTCCCGCTAGCTCCAAATTTTTCAATGTATGAGTCGGCAGTTGGACAGAGTGAGAATGAGAGAGGATTTTCAAATCAAACCTACCCTTACCCAATTGAAGCTCACAACTCCTGTTTTCCATCGATTGCCCTAAATAGTTCACCTGTTGAAAATAAAAACGAGTTGTGTGATTTTGTAGTGTTTGATTTGCCAAATTGTGAGGAACCCCTTTCGAGTGAAACCGCACCTAATTCTTTCGATCTTTACACCTCCACTCTAGAACCTAAATCGATACATATCCATGCTGATGAGGTGTCTAAAGAAATTGATTTTCACTTGATGGAGGATATAGACGCCGGGAATATTTCGGATGATGAACCTGTCGATTTGCTTGAAATTTTATGTTCAAATCATCATCCTGAGTTATTAAATGTTTCTCCCGAATCTCATATGTGTCTAGATTTTGATGATAATGGCATGGATGAGTTGGATATTGAGGAGAGTCTTGAGGATAATATTGAGGTTGAATCATTTTTGTTTAATGTGTCTGATTTTCCAATTCATCCTCCTGAACGTTTGACTGTTATATCACCCTCTCTCCTTCCCATCGTTCCGACCCTGCTTGAAGACTGTGAGCTTGAAACCTTTTCCTTTGAATCTGACACAATTCTCACAGACGATGACACCTACGAGCGTTTCACTTTTTCGGACGATGTTGATGACTCACCGCCCGAGTTTGAGTCCTTTACATTTTCAGATGAGCCATCAGACTCGGTTGATTATAGTAGTTTCGAACCATTAATGAAATCTTTCAAGTTCGAAATAGTTTATTACGGTGAGAATGAGACTATCCCTAATTTACTCCCTTTCGTTTTTCCCATTGTTCCGACCGAACAAGTGACCGTTACGCTTTCATCTCCTATACCAAGTTCGGCGTACCCATGTTTTATTGCGAATCTTGAGGGATTTGACCCCATTTCCGGACGGGTGGATACGTTAGCGCAATCGCTTATAACACATCGGTCATCACATATTGTACTAATTTATTCACTCGATTTACACCCTCAAGTTCGCGCGATCCTTCTTTCTCCTTTCCGCCCTTCTTCTCCCCCACCGAGACCATATTCTACCATTCTTCATTCCACACGGTCTCGCGTGTTTCTCATTTCTTTCATCTCCACCCCATTCTTGCACCGATTATATCTTTACCATGATAAGATTTTTGAATGGTTGGTGCTAACCTTTGGCTTGTGTAAGGCCAACCTTAAGTTTGGGGGGAATCTTTGTATATATGTATATATATTTTTCTTTTTCTATAAAAAAAATTAAAAATAAAAAATTCAAAACATTAAAAATATAAAAAGAAAATTATAAATAAATAAACAGGGGAGTACCGATATTTTGACCCTCTTGGTTTAGCATGACAGTGAGGACACTGTCAAGTTCAAGCTTGGCGGTATGCTCGGTACGTCTTCTTCCTTCGCATTCATTTGTACATATTTTTGCATTTGCATACTTATTTGAAAACCCATAAAAATTGAAAATTTTCAAAAATTATAAAAATTACTGTATTCAATTTTGGCTGATTGACTTGAGTTTGATGAATGGGTTAACTGGCTAGGAACAACTAGATCTTAGACTTAGTAAATTAAAAACCCTAAAGATAACCTTCCTTAAAGTTTAACGGTAGAAAGTATATGTCTTTATAGTTTATTTAGAAATAAGCAAATTTGGAGTTCACTTCTTGGGCTAAGTCGAAACGAAAGAAAAGTATTAAAACTTTTATTAGAGTATAAGTTTGAAAAATAATTCCTAGCTTAAGTCTAGATTCTGAAAACATATACCCTACAAAATGCACAAACACGCGCCTTGAAATTTGGATTAGTAGAAGAGACCTTGAAATACTCTTGTCTAAAGTCCTTAGCACAATGAAAATAAAAGAAAAAAATGAATAAAGAAAAAAATGGACACTGGTTTTTGTGATTACTTAAGGCTGTAAAAATAGAAAAATATTTAGCGAGGGTGCTTCATCACCTAGTGCCTTAGACCAACTGGTTTGGGAGCCACTGCTAAAAGCCTTGGGTGTTGCAAAACTAGGAAGTACGCTTTAAAATGCTAACGCATCTTGTAATCGGTTGTTGGTACCTCAAGAAGTATTAACAGTCGCATGAAGGATGTGAAAGCGAAAATTCACCAATTAATAAGTGCTTTGGACAATGGACGAGAGTACGATTGGTTGATTTGAATTTCCAAGTGTAGGGGTGATATTTACACACACGTGGGGATATGTGATTAGAGTTTAGATAAGAGAAAGGAATGAAGAATAGAACTTGTATCTTTGATAGAGTTGATAGAAATTCCTAAGTGGAGATGGAACCCTAGAAGGAAAACTTAAGAAATGCCGAAAGCTAGGTAATTCTACAGAATATATATAATCTTAAGTTAAACAAAGAGGAAGCGTGAAGAATATGGGTGGATAATTTGCGGGTCAACGATAATAGAATTCCTTGTTAGAAAACCTAATTAGAGAACAAAAGTCGAAAAACCAAATTGATAGGATTTTGTGGGTGTAATCCGCTGAAAACCCTCAGGAGACAACACTCCTCCTACTAGGGACACCTAGAGGTTTAACGGCTTGTTGCATGAGCTCAGTGCAATCGCGTTTCCCTGCGAAAGTGTGGTTAGGATTTTAGTGAATAAAAATAAGTTTGCTCGAGGACGAGCAAAAGATAAGTTTGGGGGTATTTGTTCACACCATAATATTGTATTATTATATTCCCCATTCTTATTCTTTTTATAAATAAACAGGTACTTTTGACGCATGTCTGCTACATGTTACAGGTTACAGGTTCTTGGACAGGAAACAGTGAAAACGATGTAAAGACAATGAAAATATGGACTTTTGACCAACAAACAGAGGACTTTTGATCAAGCTTACATCAAAGAACAGTTCACAATCAACAAGGCAAGGCAAGGTCCAAAACAATAAGGCAAACGGTTAAAAGATCCATTGCAAAATGTTCACTGAAGATCTGGAACCAATGGAGAAGTCCAATTAATAAAATAAACCCAAGAACCAGAAGCCCAAAGAACCTTGAAGCAGCCCAGGAAATTTCATGATATGATCTCACCAATGGGCCGCGGAACCGCGGCCCAAGCCCTACCCATGCCGCGGCTCCGCGGCCATTAAGAGCCCTCTCTTAAAGAAAATTTTACCATAATGTTTATACGGCTCTGAAAATATTCCCTGGGGCTATTTTTGTAATTTTAGACATGCGGATCAAAATGTAACCTAGGGTTTCTATTTCCTATAAATAGGAACTCTACAGATTGTAATTCTTTATGCCTCCTTTTGAATAAAATTTAGAAATCTTTTGGAGAGCATCGGTGCCTCTCTTTAATTCAGAAATTCAGATCTGACAACCCTGCTTTGATGTTTGGAGAGAGCCATCTGTAAGTAATTTAATTTCTTGCCCTAGGTAGATTTAAATTCATGCCCTAGGAACTTGTTTAGGGTTTCGCTTTGAGGAAGGATTTTGAGAGATGAGATCTCTCATCCCTTTCTTACCCACCAAATATTTACAATAGGATTCCAGGCATACATGCACATACCGCTCCCTACGGCACTCTATCCCTCGAGGTAGCGGTGATACCGTAGTATAAAGGCCCGGGTGTGATGTTTTCCATGGAGGTTAGGGTAAGGATTTCTAAAGGAAGGACAAGAACCTAGAGGAAGGAACACCTTCCCGAACGGATCTAATCCACTTTATTGATAATTACCATAACTCCTCATAGATCTTCATTCGGGTATTGAAAGCGGTGAGATTTAATTACATTCCCAAACCATCCCTAAACCTAGCCCTAGCAAGAGTAGATCTAGATAATTGCCCTAGGTTAATTCAGTTTTTAGATTTAATAATTAATCCGAACACCTTTCGGAATTAACTCGTAAGAACGAATCGGAGATTCACAACATCCCTGTGGACCGACCCGTACTCACCGGCTAGCTTCATGCGACGCCGTTCTTGATTGCGGTTACAAATATTTTTGATCTATCTTTTAGAAAGCGCAAGCACGCTAAATCTCTTCAATCAAACCCGCTCATGTGTCCTCACGATACATGAGGAGAACAAACTTACGGGATCCTCACGACTCGTAAGAAAACACCTTCGTGGGATCCTTACGACCCACGAAGGAAAAACACACTTGGCGGTCCTCACGACTCCTAAGGAGAAAATGCACCTACGGGATCTTTACGACTCGTAGGGAGAAAATGCTTTTGTGAGACCCTTACGGCTCATGATATTGAAAAGCCTTAGGTGATAGGGATCTAAACCTGTCTCCTAAGCCATCACTCCCCAACAGGGAAAGGCAAATGATGAATTGCTCCTGGCACCTGTGCTTCAGTGTTAGCAACGTTGATGCCGACCCTAACCCTAAAATTCCAAACTTCCGATCCAATAGACCCCTAAGTCTTTAAACTGGGAACAGATGACCTCTAAGTCTTTAAACTGGGAATAGATGACCTCTAAGTCATTAAACTGGGCATAATAAACCCCAAAGTCTTTAAACTGTGAACATATGACCTCTAAATCGTTAAACTGGGCATAATAGACCCCTACGTCTTTAAACTGGAAACAGATGACCTCTAAGTCGTTAAACTGGGCACAGATGACCTCTAAGTCGTTAAACTGGAAACAGAAGACCCCTAAGTCTTTAAACTGGAAACAGATGACCTCTAAGTCATTAAACTGGAAACAGATGACTCCTAAGTCATTAAACTGGGAACGATGGAAATCCACTCGTGTGTCCTCACGATGCATGAGGAGAACAAAACTTGTGAGATCCTTACGACTCGTAAGAAAACGCCTTCGTGGGATCCTTACGACTCACAAAGGAAAAACACACTTGGGAGTCCCCACGACTCCTAAGGAGAATGTACACCTACGAGATCCTTTCGACTCATAGGGAGAAAATGCTTTTATGGGACCTATACGGCCCATAAAATTGAAAAGTCTTAGGTGATAGGGACTTAAACCTGTCTCCGAAGCCATCGCTTCCCAACAGGAAAATGCAAATGATGAGTTGCTCCTGACATTATTCCAGTACAGCAATGCAGATGCCGACAAAAAAAAAAAGAATCCCCAAATCCTCTCAAAGGCAAATGATGATTTGCTCCTGGTACCATATTCCAGTGTAGAGATACTGATGTCAACACAAATCAAACCAACCAATTCCAACATCGACCTCTGCGTCAAACAGACGACAGTCTCGCCTCGAGGAAACGTCGACTAACGACACTCCGTCCTGAAGACGCGTCAAGCGTTGACCGTCTATGTCGTAAAAAGGGCAGTGCAGGCTTCCCACAAATCGGGAACTAAATCGCTCCGGGCCAGGGAAAATTCTACCACAGACACTCCGTCTCGGAGACGCGTCAAGCGTCGACCGTCCATGTCGTAAAAAGGGCAGTGCAGGCTTCCCACAAATCGGGAACCAAATCGCTCCGGGCCAGGGAAAATTCTACCACGGACACTCCGTCTTGGAGACGCATCAAGCATCGACCGTCCATGTCGTAAAAAGGGCAGTGCAGGCTTCCCACAAATCGGGAACCAAATCGCTCCGGGCCAGGGAAAAGTATACCATGGACACTCCGTATCGGAGACGCGTCAAGCGTCGACCGTCCATGTCGTAAAAAGGGCAGTGAAGGCTTCCCACAAATCGGGAACCAAATCGCTACGGGCCAGGGAAAAGTCTACCACGGACACTCCATCTCAGAGTCGCGTCAAGCGTCAACCGTCCATGTCGTAAAAAGGGCAGTGCAGGCTTCCCACAAATCAGGAATCAAATCGCTCCGGGCCAGGGAAAAGTCTACCACGGACACTCCGTCTCGGAGACGCGTCAAGCGTCGACCGTCCATGCAGTAAAAAGGGCAGTGCAGGCTTTCCACAAATCGAGAACCAAATCACTCCGTGCCGGGGAAAGTCTACCACGGACACTCTGTCTCGGAGACGCGTCAAGCGTTGACCATCCATGTCGTAAAAAGGGCAGTGCAGGCTTCCCACAAATTGGGAACCAAATCGCTCCGGTCCAGGGAAAAGTCTACCATGGACACTCCGTCTCGGAGACGCGTCAAGCGTCGACCGTCCATATCGTAAAAAGGGCAGTGCAGGCTTTCCACAAATCGGGAACCAAATCGCTCCGGGCCAGGGAAAAGCCTACCATGGACACTCCGTCCCGGAGACGCGTCAAGCGTCGACCATTCATGTCGTAAAAGGGGCAGTGCAGGCTTTCCACAAATCGGGAACCAAATCGCTCCGGGCCAGGGAAAAGTCTACCATGGACACTCCATCTTGGAGACGCGTCACGCGTCGACTGTCCATGTCATAAAAAGGGCAGTGCAGACTTCCCACAAATCAGGAACCAAATCGCTCTGGGCCAGGGAAAAGTCTACCACGGACACTCCGTCTCATGGACGCGTCAAGCGTCGACTGTCCATGTCGTAAAAAGGGCAGTGCGGGCTTCCCACAAATCGGGAACCAAATCACTCTGTGCCGGGAAAAAGTCTACCACGGAAACTCTGTCTCGGAGACGCGTCAAGCATCAACCGTCCATGTCATAAAAAGGGCAGTGCAGGCTTCCCACAAATCAAGAACCAAATCGCTCCGGGCCAGGAAAAAGTCTACCACGGACACTCCGTCTTGGAGACACGTCAAGCATCGACTGTCCATGTCGTAAAAAGGGCAGTGCAGGCTTCCCACAAATCGGGAACCAAATCGCTCCGGGCCAGGGAAAATTCTACCACGGACACTCCGTCTAAGAGACGCGTCAAGCGTCGACCGTCCATGTCGTAAAAAGGGTAGTGCAGGCTTCCTGCAAAGCAGGAACCAAATCACTCCGTGCCGGGGAAAAGTCTACCATGGACACTCCGTCTCGGAGACGCGTCAAGTGTCGACCGTCCATGTCGTAAAAAAGGCAGTGCATCCCAAAAAGTGGGAACCAAAGCAAGCCGCCGCCACGCGAAAGAAAATCCATCAATTTCATACACACGACCCACATATGTGGTGTGCATTTATTGATGGGGGCACTTTGTTGGGGTCGAAAATTGCACCCCGGTTGACCAAGTCAAAGTCAAGGTCAACCCCAAACCAAGTGGGCCCAAGCCCAGATCAAGTGGGCCTATGCCCAAGTCGAGTCCGAACATGAAGCGGCCGGCCCCCCTCTATGCCAAAATAACAATCATGTAATAAATAATTTTGATATAATTTTTATGCATGAATGTAAGCAAAATGGGCATAAAACCAAATTTTTGTAAAACTCATGGCTTATGTACAAAAGAAATGAGCACATGAGGCATGAGATGAGCAAAATGCCATTTTGTAAAGCCCAAGGGGCTATATATAAATGTGTAGCCTATAAAGGCAACATGATGATGAATAAAGCAGACACTTTTCATTCTCTAAAAACTCTAGGGTTTTTGTGCCTCCTTCTCCTTCCTCAAGGTTCTAAACCTTCTTCCCATTTTCAATTAAATCAAGAGTTTTACACTTCCTTTTCCAAAACTAAATAGTTTTTCACCATAAAACCCATAAAAGGGAGCTCAGATCTTCTATTAGATCCCAAAATGGGGAGATTTTTAAATCTCACCCCTTTTCTCCAAGATCCGGCCAACCGAGAGGAAGAAGAAGGAGACCCATCTCCAGAAATCCCATCTTGGGAATATCCAGGACCAAAGTGGAGAAACAAAGCAGCACCCTTTGATCATTTCTAAATATTTTTAGGAGTTCAAGATCTATTGGAGTTCAACTCCCTAAATTAATCTCTGTCAGGAGTTCAACTCCATAAGTCAAATTGGGAGCACAGCTCCCAGTATAGGGACCAAGTCCCTTTTCCTGCTGGCGCCCAGCGCCCGCGTGCCCTACATGTAGGGCGCTGGCGCCCAGCGCCCGCGTGCCAATCACGTGGGGCGCTAGCGCCTAGCGCCCACGTGCCAAGCACGTGAGGTGCCAGCGCTCAGCATCTGCATACCACGCACGTAAGGCACTGGCCCCCACGCGTCCTTTGGACGCTTTTTTCCTTTCTTATATATATGTATATATGTATGTATATATATAGATACACACATCCTCCACGACACTGTCCCTGTTAGAAAAAATTTCTAACGGGGCGCTGCCCCACACTCCGCAAGGGGGCTGTTAGCCCCTTGACCCGCAGCCCGCTATCCGGGCAGCGGGACCCCCGTAAAAACTCTGCGGGGCCCCCGATAAATCCAAAACCCCTTCAAAACACGTACGCACATTGTACATTGAGTTCGCATGGCTTGTTTGACCCGTCAATCGGAGGTTCCCTCACTTCAAAGGCGAGGGGTAATTAACGGCAGCTTAGTTCGTGGCTGCCGGAGATTCAGACCCCCACAATCAATAAACCCCGGCCTACCCTAGGCAGGGGGAATCTTTAATATGCCTGACAAGCACGCGCATTTTCATCTCAATGGGGTGACGAAAAACACCCTACAACATTTCTTTCAAAAAAACATATAACCATAGTATTGTGCTATATTTTTCATGTGTACGTGAGGCGTAGATCGTTACCCCGTACATGATGTATATGAGAAATAAAGTCTATGGTATTTACTTGTTGGCATAATATGTCACAAAATACATTTTTAAAGGGAATGAAGGTTCATAGATTAAGTGTCGCAAAAGGTTTGCAAGTAAGGTAAAATAGACATTTTTGTTTTTCTTAATCTTTTAGCATGAAATTTATGGTTAACAAGTCAAATGTTTTGCGGTACAAAATTCCATCACAAAGTTTAGTTTAGTATCGATTTTTATGTGGGGTTTATGAGAGAAAAGTCAAGGACATGAGTTAATGGTGGATTCAAAGGGAAGTGAATTAGAAGGGTGACTTACTCGTACCACTCGTACTCATACGAGCTAGAATTAGAAGAGAGGTAGCCTCGGTTTGAAGAACCGAGGCCAACGATATATGGAGGATGAGCGAGCTTCCGGCTTCGAAATATTAGCACTTCACCTAGAGACTTGAACAACTTCTTGGGGAAATTTGAGAATGAAATTTGAGAAAGAGGATGCCTAGGGATTGAGTTAGGACTGGTCTAGGTATTTATAGATGATAGAGTGAGGGTATGGTGGATTTATTATAATTAAAATGATTAAAAATGTGAATTAAAAGAGAGAAAATGGGTAGATGATGGGACTGCAGAGTCTCTGAATTAAAACAGAAGATATAAAGTGTAAAAATGGGTAGTGGGGAGTCCAAAGATCCCACGGGGAAAGCACGGGGCAATTTGGACACACCCAGGCCACCGGTTGGGGCCAAAAAGAATTTTTGGTTGGCCAAATGAAGAGCTCTGGTCTCAAAGTTCGTTCCCAGGGTTTTAAATGGTGTTAACATCTCATATATCCACTTTAATTCTGTTGCAACTTTTCGTTTCTCCGTGAATTGCCCGTGCAAACTCTTAGGCTTTCAAAACGTTAAAAAAATATTAAAATAATTGGGACTGATGAGATTCAAACACGCAAACTAAAGAACAGCAGTAAAGAGTCTTAACCAGTGAGCTACAAGTTGTTTCTTCCTTTTATTTAACAATAATTACTTATAACTCATAGTAAGAGCTGAAATACACCTTTATATATACATTGAATATGATACAATTGTACATGGATTTTAGGGTCGTTACATTTAGGTTTAGGATTTGGGTTAGGTTGTTAATTTTAGTCAATTATAGTTAAGAGTATATATATATTGTTGTTATTTATAGAGATGCGTATCATATGTAACTAAAAATTTGTGTGATTGTAGGGTTGATGTCGGCGTGATTGCTCATGTTTCTTCGCTTTCTATATACTCCAGTCTCCGGTACACAGCTTTATCACTTTTAATTGTTAAGTACTAAAGTTAGCCTAAGTCACCATACCTAGATTAAGTCACCAATTAAACATTAATTAAACCGGAAATATAGATACTTGACATGCCATAAACCAATTAGCTATATGCATGCTTTCTTTCATGAGTTTACAATCGGTTAATCACCATTCCTTAAAAAATAGCCAATGTCTAGATCTTCATCCGCCCCTCCATTGCCCTCAATAAACGATATCAAGAGGAGCATCCATTACACCGTAGTGAAATCTATACACACGAAGATAGACTACGCTGGTTATGAAACCATTCTTCATCGATTACGGGGGGTATGAACTTTCCACTCAAGATCGATCACGAAATCCTTCGGCTCTTACAGTTAGCCGTATTAGATGCGCTCCCGTCTCCTCCTGCAGAAATAATCCATATCCACCATGGCGAAACAAATCGTCTCATATTCTTTCATTCCATGGGTCTTCTTTCTGATCGTGTTATCGAGTACTCTATAAGCGCTCTCTACTGCATCTTCATGTATCGTCGGACTTTGAACCATCTCGAAATCACACGAGATTCCATGGTAGATGATGAAGCCATTACAGAAAAGATCAACTATGTTGCCACGAAGCTCGGTGTTTAAAAGAATATGTTTCTGGATTATTAGTGATGAATTCTGGTGTTTTTAGTGTTCTTGCTATCCATTTTGTTTGCAATATTTGCATGTCTAATATTGATGTGTGGATAATGTGTGGATAAGATATTGTGTATGGACATGTGTTTGTGTGAGAGTGAAGTCTAATTAAAACATTTTGATATATTAACTCGCTCTTATATGATACTCATAACTTAATTAATGTGAAACCTATAATTTATTTGTGTGTTTATGACATTCAATAGTATGTTTTACATTTAATTTACTTTTCCACATATTACTTCTAGCATTTATTGCTCCGGTATGATATTCTTTTCAACATTAATTTTAACTATTATTTTGTTCTCCAACATACTAAACTATATGCAGTGAAGTTGTTTTAGATATGTCAGGTTCTGATAGCAGGACTGAGGGGACGAGAGGCAGTCCTCCCAGAAACGGGGACGGAGGGAAAGAGGACCCACACGGGCCAGTGACGTCTGGAGGAGGCTGCCGCATGAACCTAACAAGCCGATTGTATACATTGCATTCTCAGGGGACACTGCTACAGGAGCCTTCAGCGACGTGAAGAAAATGATATCGTCTATCGTGAACAGCGAGGACCGCATGCCTCATGCGATCAAGGACAAAGATGACGAGTGGGTGATCGTAGATTAGGAAAGCGAAGAGTTGAGGCTAAATAAACAAGTTGCTATATGGGAGATGATGATGAGATTTGTTTATACATTTCAATACTGTGCTTTTTTATACACACATGCATATACCTATACAATGATGAATTATCACGTTTCACAGGCACGGTTTGAATTCTGGTGGTTGGGCGTACATGGCCCTCAGAAGGTTTGTGATGAACAAATAGTTTACGAAAAGATGTGCAAGCATATGGTGAAGAATTGGAGAGGCCATAAGAACAAGATCTTACGTAAGCTTGAAAACTGCGAATCAACGGAGGAGATGTATGCGATTAAGTTGGATCTAGATTGGTTCAATGTATACTGGCATGCCTTGGTCGATCATTACTTGAGTGGAGAGTTTAGGGTATTTCTTTGACGATACCTTTTTACTATTTCGTAGTAACTCAATAAACAATATTTGATGTAACTGCAGGAGAAGAGTGATCGAGACAAATCATCTCGCGCTCTGCTGCACGATATTTAGAGGAGAGGGTGCAAGAGTTTCCAGCAGTTTTCCGTCCAATACGTAAGTGTCGTATTTGATATTAATACGTTAAAAAATATCTTAGAAATTTATGTGTGAACTTTCTAAATGTAATATGCAGCAAGAAAGATATGGTGGAGAGCTTCTTGATCGATTTGAAATTTGCCGGGCTCAATTTGTACGGGACGATGACACGTCTGCATCGATTCAGGTACAAGAGCTATATGTAAGGCTCCATTTATGCCGTGCTTTTTCTTAATTATTTCAGAATAATTATTGTGTAGTTTTTAGAACGACAGTAATACATTTCTTCTACAAATAGATGGCGATAGCGGCTGAGAGAAATCGGTTGATCCAGGCGATGGAGGAGGAGTAGGGACACGCGGTTGATGACACGTAGAGATCATTCGCCGTAGATAAGTATTTCACGGCGTATCAAGGTCCGGATCATCACAGGAGAGTATAATGTGTGTCCTCCAAGATCTCTCCGCGCCAGTATAACGCTCCTTTCCAGCCGACCGGGCATTCACCTAGAAGGTTTCATCTGGCAGACGACTCGGCATCAGAGACGTCGCGCTAGACCAGGGCCCCTAGGTCTAGGACCCCCGTGTTTCATGGATCTTTCCAGGATCGGACACCGAAATACGACGGACCCTCATGCCAATCGACAACCGCGCCCACTCCCGCTGCCGATCTATTTGCTGACTGGACTCGCTAGTAGAGGCTTGATCTTATCGACATGTACGTCCAAGAGGAGAGTCTAGTACCTCCGGCAAGCCTTACACATACACAAGCATGCACATACACAAGCATATCATACACACACACACATACACACACACGCACATATCTCTCTCACACACACACAACCATACATACACAAACACACATACACACGCACAAGAATACACACACGCGCGCACATGTACACAAAAGCACATCACCCATACAAACACACAAACATACACACACAAACAACACACACAAACAAGCGCGTGCGCATTTAATTAATATAAAATATCCATACTAAATCATGTATTTTAAATTTTTAATCGCAAAGGCTCTACCCCGGATATCCATTATCGCTTCCTTCGTGATCGACTCTTCTTCCCTGTGTTCGTCCTTCCTTGATTTTTCATTTCCCATTTTAATAAATTTATGATGTTAGGATTGTAATGGAATGCGTAATATGTATTATAATCGTATTTGGATAATTTATATTTGAATGGATTGGATTTTGGATTAGAATCGATATTTGAATGAAATGGAATCGATATTTGAATGAAATAGATTGGATGTAATTAGATTTTAGATTTTCTGGTTTCAATTAATATTTTTCTGTAACCGCAACTTATTTCGATGGACTTGGGCCATCTAAATATACCCTATTTCGACGGTCTAGGTCCGTCGAAATAAGTTAAAAAAGGTTTATAATATTCACAGAAACCAATTTATACATATAAAATCTTACTTTTTCGACACATCAAATGTCGAAATATTATTTAATTTGACACACATAAGCCGTCGAAATAACTTAATTTATTGAGACGTTTAAATGACGTCGAAATAACTTAAAGCGACACAACTAATTATGTCGGCGGTCTTCCGTGGCTACTTGGGGTGTCCCGACGAAACAAGGCTATTTCGACAGAATTTAATTAGCCGTAAAAAAAACTTGGTTTTCCTGTAGCGGCAGTGTTTCGTCTGCCACCATTACAACCTTCATGTATATCATAAACATCACGAAAGAAGCATTAAAACAAGATGATCCGTGGACATTCTCTTACTCAGAGTACTCGTAATGCTTGGTCCAAACCGGACCGTCATAAATGAGAATTCGCAAGGCGAAGGAAGGGAGAATGGTTACCACAATGTAAGCAAACGCCCTCCCTTATGCCCGCTCTCTATTATGGTATATACCTCGGCAACGAAAGTAGAGACGGTGCTTAGACAGCTGAGGAACCCTAATTGGACCCCCCTCTCACAAGTATTGTGCATCTCTTCGTGTTCACCTGAAGAAAGAAATAATAATGTGTTATACTATGTCAAATTTGCCAGAAAAGAGAACTGCTTTTTACTTTTGTTAGATCGTTGAAGGGCTAATGCCACCTATGCCTCAAGCAAAAAATGCCTGTGAGGTGCTGTAATGCATTTAGGTAGAATATTGTTTGTGCCAAATATTTAACATGTCTCTATGTATGTTCAAGATATTGCATGTTGTTCAACATATTTTTAATAGAGTAAATGAGTTCTTCACACTTGTTGAGTTCTTCACACTTGTTTGTAAAATCTGCAATTAGCCACACATGCATGTGTGCATACACGCTTTGTCCAAACTTTTGGGCTCAGCTACATGAGTTCTTCTCATACAATATCCATTTTGGCTATAGTGTACTCTTCACAATTGGATTGTACATCTGAAATATCTTCTTAACTACAACTTCCTCATTCTAATTTGCACATTTAATGTTGGAATTATTGTATATTTCTGATAGTGCTTGATATTGGCGATCCCCAAGACGATGACGCGTGGCAGATGGCGTGTCCCGGAATCCGGAAGAAAGGGCCCCCACGGGCCGAGCAGGCCATCCCGTGCCCGACCTGCAAGCACAAGCTGGCCCCCCTCGGGGCCCCTGCAGATTGGCCTCCGCGGCCCCTCAGCTCGCCCCGAGCTGCCACCATACCAAGACCCCTCAGCCTCCTCGCTCGACCCCGAGCTCCCGGCCGAGGCCGTCTTCCTCGGACCTCCGACCAACTCGACCGCTCACAGGCGCAACCGCCATCCCGCGAATCTCGCCATGCGCGAGATATCCACCGGCCACATCCTACGTTCCACGCCATCACGATCCCGATTAACGAGCCTGTCTCGCCGTTAATGGGAGATCCCGCTCATCACGCGGGCGTGACGTCGGGAGCGTAACGGCCGGCGTGATTCTCGCGCCTGCCCTGCCTGCTGCCACCGCTATATAAACCCGTTCTTCAGACGGTTCATGTAAGCCATTCTGGACACTTTTATGCTGTTACTCTGCTCGGATTTCCCCTCTAACTTGATCGTCGGAGGGTCCTCGGTGGTACCTAACCACCCCGAGACTTCTTTGCAGGTACTCAGCAACAGCTTCCTCACCTAATCTCTTCCTCAAAAAACCCATTGAGACCCACACGCAACGAAGGATAATCAGTTAAGTTCACCGCGAGATCAACGGAAGACAACATCTGACGGAGGCCCGAAAAGGAGCTCCATCAGTTGGCGCCGTCTGTGGGAACATAACTCCACAAAATACAAAGTTGGCATTCCTTTCTCCACCCTCATGGCAGACGACCATCCTGGGGATCCCGGTACCAGCCGCCGTCCTCCACACACTGAAGGCGGTGATGAACCTCCTCCTCTGACAGTCATCAACACCCTCGCAGGCCGGATAGATCGCCTGCAATCCCTCGTGGAGGCCCTCGTCTGCGTCCAAACGGCCGCGCCCGGGCCCCAGATCGCCGCTCCACCGCCTCCAGAAGGCTCTATCCCTGTCTGGATGGCCGACCACCAACACGCCGCGTCCCCTGGCCGCCAGTCTCTCGAACCGGTGCTCCCTGAGGCCCGTTAGGCGCCCCAGGGCTCTACACCGAGATCCGCCGCCAGGGCGCCTCGCCTCGAGCCTTCTCGTGACCCCTATCCCCCTGAGGAGATGTCGGTCATCTCGCCTATCCAAGGGCATGGTCGACCCCACCACCATCGGCGGGGCCGCACAGAAGAGGTCCGCCCAGGCGGCTCAAGAGCTATCTCACCCCGGGACCTGAGGCATCTCATTGAGAAGAACCGGGGCCACTCCCAGACACACGTCACCCACAGCGGGGGCTAGAGATCCCGAGGCGCCGACTCCCTGGGGTACCATGGTTAGCTCGACGCCCTCGAGAAGCAGATCGAGGGCATGCGCCGAGAAGCTCACCTCTCGAGCGACGGAGCTAAGTACGCCTCCGACTCGCTCACGAAGCCGTTCACCGAGGAATTGCTCGCCGTCCACGTCTCCTCGCGCAACAAGCCCCCAAAGGTCTCTCTGTTTGACGGGAAAACCGACCCGAAGGACCACTTAGACGCTTTCACCGTGGGGATGAGCTTCCAGGATCACTCCGACGCCGCCCAGTCCAGAGCCTTCCCGGCCACCCTCATCCGCGCAGGTCGGGATTGGTTCCGGGGGGTCGAACCCCACTCGATTTCGACCTTCGACGAGCTGGCTACTCAGTTTCTTGGCCATTTCGTGGGGAACCGTCGACAGAAGCCCACGGTCGACTACCTCTTCATGGTTAAGAATGGGGACAAGGAAACGTTCAAGACATACATTACCCGTTTCTACAACGCCCTTCTCGAGGTGCCCGAGCACCGAGACGAAACCGTTATAACGGCACTCAGATCTGGTCTGAGGCATAAGGAATGGTTGCGCTCCTTCGCGCTGGCGCAACCTAAGACCATGGCCAAGATCAAGGCGTGGAACGAGCACGAGGTCCAGCTGGAATCCGAGGTGAATGCTAACCTTCCTCGGGCAGAACGGGCCGACCAGAAGAAGAGAGCTCGGGAGGAGAGGCCGGAGCGTCAGCAGCCCTACCACCCGAAGTTCCAGGAGTATACCCTCCTCAACGTCTCCCTCGCGGTGTTGCTGGAGGAGGCCTAGAACGAGGGGTTCTTCAAGTTCCCTCCGGTCCCGCGTCAGGCCGCGAAGCGAACCCGGGGCCCCTACTGCGCTTTCCACCGGGTACTGGGCCACGCCACGGAGGACTGCAAACAACTGAGGGACTACATCGAAGAACTCATCCGGTCTGGGCACCTCGCCGCCTACCTGAGGGACAAACGGCAGGCCGACCGCGAGCAGGAGCAGCATCGCCCTCCCGCCGACCTGACCATTGGTTAGATCATGCTTGCTTCAGCAGACGGCCAGCCCGGAGCTTAGAGAGCCCCATGCCCTATACCAAGCGCGGGGGCAGACAGCCCTTCAGGGAGCTCGGCCCAGCCAATAAAGTCATCTTCTAGCCTGTACCCTTCTTTTAAAGAAATGTAAATTCTTCCTAGGATCTATTGTTAATTTAATAAAGATCAATTGAGCGTTGGGAAAAAGAAAGAAAAGCTTTATCTATTTCAAGGGTATTATGGGCTCCTCAGCCGTACATGCAAAAAAAGGGGGGAATTACAATAGTGGGGGAAGGGGGTGCAGCGAGCACTGCTCGTGGTACTGGGTAAAAATCTCCGCCAAACGGGGCCTCGCCAGTTCTATCCTCTGTCCCCGGTTCCCCCCACGGGCATCGACCCCGAGCCTCAGCTCGTAGCATTCGCGGACGAGCGCCTCTGAGCGGGCCAGCCGGTTCGCAGAGATTAAGCCGAAACGCCTCAAAGATCGCAGCTTGCCCACGGTCTCGTCAAAAAGCAGCCCAGACAGGGGGTTGTAAAGCCCCGGCGATGCCCTCCAAATGGAGTACATCAGCAGCTGCAGCCGGGAGGAGCGTCGGGGGAGCAGCCGGCCAAAATGGTCCTCGATGCTGCCGTAGACCAGCTGCACCGTATCCTCGGTGCAGTACGGGTCGTAGAGGTACACGTCTTCGAAGTGGACGATGTCGGGGATGGTGAACGAGAAGTCCTGCATTCTCTGCGACCTGTTTATGAAGGATGAAAAGACCAGTACTCCTTCGGCCTTATATAGCCAAATGCGCAGCCCAACCATCGCATCTTTTCGCCCAGGGAATCGCTGCCATGCGGCAACCATCAAGCCTTCTCTAGTAGAATCGAAGCGACGCGCCCCTAGCGCTTTGCCTTCCCCTGACGCTTCGCCTTCCCCCGCTTTCGATAGGCTAGCTACGCACGCCGTTGCCTCGACCGTTCCCATTCCCCATACCTGCAGCTGAACGGTCGGGATACACCACAGCAAGATTCAACCCAGCAGCTTCCCTGCTCAGTTGTCCCCGGCGGGCAGCTTCCCTGCCGCGACGCCGGGAACCAAAAAGCCCTCCCAGAGGCAGTCGAGCACGAGGTCCGCTCGCTCGGCTATCCCCAGCGGGCGGCTTCCCTGCCACAACGCCAGGGATCATAAAGCCCTCTCAGAGGCAGTCGAGCCCGAGGATCTCTCGCTCGGCTATCCCCAGCGGGCAGCTTCCCTGCCAAAACGCCGGGATCAAAAAGCCCTCTCAAAGCCAGTCGAGCCCGAGGTTCCCTCGCTCGGCTATCCCCAGCGGGCAGCTTCCCTACCACAACATCGGGGATCAAAAAGCCCTCTCAGAGGCAGTCGAGCCCGAGGTTCTCTCACCCGGCTATCTTTCAGGACAAAAGCCCTCGCCAAGAGGCACCGGGTGGCAACCCTACCCGGCCAAGGGTCCTTGGTAGGCTTCTTACAGCCTTATAGCTCTTACCGTGCCATGGACCAAAGTCCTCCCAGAGGCAGTCGGGCCCTCGCTCGGCTATCCCCGGCTGGTAGCTTCCTACCACAACCGACAGGGATCAAAGTGCTCGCCAAGAGGCACTGGGCAGTAACCCTGCTCGGTCCCCGTCCTGAAGGATCAAAGCCCTCGCAAGAGGCAACCGATCAGCTACCCTGCTCGGTAAAAACTCCGGCTGGTAGCTCCCCACCCGCAACGCCGGGACAGAAGCGGCTGCCTCGCCCATTCGCCCCAGGCTAGTGGTTTCCTACCTACGACGCCAGAGGCCAAAGCCCTCGCCAAGAGGCAGCCGCACGGCTTCGCTGTCCGGACATCCCTAATGGGCTTCTTACAGCCCCTCAAACGCTGAAGACCCAAGCCCTCGCAAGAGGCAACCGAGCAGCTACCCTGCTCGGCCATCCCTGGTGGGAGACTCCCCTGCCACCACGCCAGGAAGCTTAAAGCCTTTGCAGGGGGTGACGGTACAGCTGCCCTGCCCAGTCACCCTCAGATGGTGGCTAATGCTCTAAATCGGAGATGTTCTGTGGCCCACGGAGCAACCGAGACCCCAGTGAGGGGCGTCGACTCTATCCAGGTCGAAACGATCTCCCCTCGACTCCGGGGCCCAGGGAGATACCTCCTTAGAAACGCTCGTCAGTCGGCAAGTGATTGCAGTCAACTCGACGGGCGATCGTTAGACAGATGGCTGACCTGACGTAAAAGCACAACGGTACAAGTAAAACATATCTCACGAACATTCTTCAATAGTTGGCAGAGCGCAATTCTATAGAGCTAAAGAAAAACTTTATTACTACTGCCAAAGGCAAAAGTTTTTCTTTACAAAGGGTATTTTTTGGGCTCCCCAGCCTTACAAAATTCAAAAGAAAAACAAATTGAAGAGTGGAGAACGGGGGCTCTACACCTCGGGGCCGGGCGTGACCCCGAGGTCCTCGACCTCCACCACTTAGGCCCCTACCACTTGGGGCGCTGGGTCCTCGGCCGCCTCCTCGCCGGGAAGTTCTTCCCCTTGCTCGTCGGAGCCCATGAGAGGGAACTCGGCCCGGAGATCCGCGTCGTCGAACCCGGGCATCCGGGACTTAACGGCGTCGAGGGAATCGTGCCAAATGCGGGTCGTAGCTACGTCCAGGTCGTTATAAAAATCCTTCGACCCCTTATAGCTCGCCACGGCCCTCGATTCAGCCGACTTAAACACCTCTGCCGCCGCCCCCAGCTCCTTTCGGAGGGCCTTCACCGTCCTCTTAAGGTTGCCGGCAAGCACCTGGGAGTCCTCGAGTTTGCCCTCGGCGATCACGGCGGCCTCGCGATGCTGGGCAACCTCCTTTTTCCCGGCGACCACCTCGCCCTCCAGGGCGGTGATCTTCGCCGACATCGCCTCCTACTCTGTCCTGGAGCTCTCTTGCAGCGAGGCGAGCTGACCTGCGGCCTCCAATGCCGGGGCTACCACCTCGGTCTCCACGCGAAGGGTGAGGGCCACATGCTGGAGAACCTGAGAAGACACAAAAAGGTCAGAAAACATAAAAGGGCACCAAACCTCACGATGAACTGGAGGCTTACCTGCACGGACTCCTGGGCGATCGACGCCAGATAGGCCCTGAGGGTCCCTCCAGGAACTCGACCCCCGGCCGAGGTCTCTATTTCGTGCAGGAGGCTGTCCGTGACCGACGGCACCGCGAACCGGAGCCCTCTTCCTCCACTACGGTCGGCGAGGACCGGCCCCGGGAGGGTCTCTGGGAACTCTTCTTAAGCGGCTCCGAGGGAGAACCGATCTCCTCTTCCGAAGCCGTGTCCTCCAGAATTAGGGCCCGCTTCCGACCTGATGCTCTGCTGGGGCCCGAGGCGGGATCCGCCACCGAGCGTCCTCGAGGCGTCGCCTCCGGGGCAGTAGGAGCCGGAGCGGGTTGCGCCCGAGAAGAGCTGGCGCCCTCGGTCCTAGCAGGCTGCCTCGGCTGGCGGATAGCATTTCGGAGAGAGCCAAGTCCATGGATCCTATATGAAACGAACACCCAACAGATCAGCAACACGAGTAAAATGTAAACCCAAAAAGCAAGCCTAACTTACCGACGAACTCGACGGGGCTAAGCTCGGCCCAGCTCAAAACCCTCTCGGACAGCAGCACGTCATGTCAAGGGACGGGCTCCCATGACGCCACCCTCACCGCGGCGCGGTCATCGGACAGGTTCCCCGGCAAACACTTCTCCCTCGACCACCTGGTGGGCACCGGCCAGTCCTCGGCCTCGGGAGGAGAGACGAAGAAAAATTTCTTTTTCCAATCATGGATGGAGGAGGGCAAGGCCACGACTCCGGTCCCGGCAGCGACCCCGGGCCGCTTCCTAAAAGTAAAGTAAACCCATCTCGGGTCGCCAGCTCGACCGCCAGGGTGACTCTTGAAAACGAGGGAGGAATCAAGAAGGGAAAGACTAAAAGGAACCGCCTGCAGCCTCAGGCGGATCAAGAACCCAAGGAGAATCCTCCATGCGTTCGGCACTAACTGGCCGGGGACCAAACCGAAGAAATTCAGGGCGGCGGCGACCTCACGAGAGAAGGGCAGGCGCATTCCGCCCCAAAAAGCTTCCAAATACAGGGCAATCTCCCTGTCCCGTTCCTGGTCTGCCCTCTCTCCCTCCTCGGCCAGACGAAGCGTGTAGCGCGGGGGAATGTGGAAGCGAGCCCGAGTGTTAGCGAGCTCACCCTCATGCCTCACCCAACACGAGGTGCTGGGGGCTGCATCTGTCACCTCCTCCCTGGAGGCGGCCCCCGCCCCACGGCCCCGGGGAGAGGGCCCAGCCCCTGCTCCCCGAGGAGACTCGGACACATCTAAAGGAACCCTAGCATCTACTCCTACAACATCTACTGATTCTACAGAGGAAGGCGTCTAACCTCAAAAAAGAAACTCTTCGAAGGTTGGAAATGAAAGAGGGGAGACGAGCGCCGAGCAGCTGGGGCTTGAGAGAGGAAAATATGAAAGAGTAAGGGCCCTAGGGCGGACCCTACCCGTATTTATTGCCGCATCCAACGGCGCCCATCGTCTCCCGCCGAAAGGGCTCCTCGCACCCAGCGACTCCGATCGTTCCACGTGGCGGCCCAACGCTGGACCGAGTCCCATCAGACGCCGTAGACCTGCGCACGTCGCATCGGCTAATCGACACTCGACACGTGGGCCGTCGTTTCGACTGCAGAGAGCACGAACCGGCGCACCTTCTTTAAATGCAAAGATCTCACCCTAATTTGCTAGGGGAAAAGACAACCGACGGCCCAAGGACTCGTCCCGACGAAACCATAGAAGGGATCTCACCTCGGGAGGCCCAGCAGTCCACTCCTGACCCGACCACTAACTGGTCGGGACAAGAGTGGGGGGCTAATGATAGTGCTCGATATTGGCGATCCCCAAGACGATGACGCGTGGCAGATGACGTGTCCCGGAACCCGGAAGAAAGGGCCCACAGGGGCCGACCAGGCCACCTTGTGCCCGACCTGCAAGCACAGGCTGGCCCCCCTCGGGGCCCCTGCAAATTGGCCTCCTCGGCCCCTCAGCTCGTCCCGAGCTGCCACCATACCAAGACCCCTCAGCCTCCTCGCTCGACCCCGAGCTCCCGGCCGAGGCCGTCTTCCTCGGACCTCCGACCAACTCGACCACTTACAGGCGCAACCGCCATCCCGCGAATCTCGCCATCCCGCGAATCTCGCCATCTACATCCCACGTTCCACGCCATCACGATCCCCATTAACGAGCATGTCTCGCCATTAATGGGAGATCCCGCTCATCACGCCGGCGTGACGTCGGGAGCGTAACGGCCGGCGTGATTCTCGCGCCTGTCCTGCCTGCTGCCACCGCTATATAAACCCCTTCTTCAGACGGTTCAAGTAAGCCATTCTGGACACTTTTATGCCGTTACTCTGCTCGGATTTCCCCTCTAACTTGATCGTCGGAGGGTCCTCGGTGGTACCAAACCACCCCGGGACTTCTTTGCAGGTACTCGGCAACAGCTTTCTCACATCACCTCTTCCTCAAAAAACCCATTGAGATCCACACGCAACGAAGGATAATCAGTTAAGTTCACCGTGAGATCAACGGAAGACAACATCTCACGGAGGTCCGAAAAGGAGCTCCATCAATTTCAAAACTTATTTAAAATCCATTTATTTTGCAAATGCAATTCTACAATTCTCTAGTCTGTTTGTTCCAATTTTTCTATGGTTTGTGCTTGCAGACTTTTGGTCCAAGGCCTATGTGATAGGCATAGAAGTGGTGACTTGGAATATATATGTGGATCTGCCTTTAATTGGTTTGATTAAAGTCCTTAATATGTTGGCATATAATTTCTATCATTCTTTGTATTGCATTCCACCCATGATGTTGCTCAATATTGGCGATCTTCAAGATTAAGACATGTGGCAGATGACGCGTCCCGGAACTCAGAAGGAAGGGCCCACGGAGGCCGACCCGGCTATCCCTGTACCCGACCTGCAAGTACAAGCTGGTTCACCTCAGAGCCCTCTGAAAATTGGCCTTCTCGGCCTCTCGGCTCGTCCCGAGCTATCACAGGACCAAGACTCTTCAGCCCTCTTGCTCGCCCCCGAGTTTCCCAGCCGAGGCCATCTTCCTCGGTCCTCCGACCGACCAACTCCATCACTCACAGGCGTAACCGCCGCTCTGCAAATCTCGCCATGCGCGGATTCTCCGCCAGCAACGTCCCACTTTCCACGCCATCACGATCCCCATTAATGGGCGATCCGCCCTTTACACGGGCGTGACGTCAGGAGCGTAACTGCCGGCAAGATTCTCGCGCCTGCTGCTGCGTGCTGCCGCCACTATATAAACCCTCATCACAGAGGGGTCAAGTAAGCCATTTTTTACTCCATTTAGCCGTTACTTTGCTCGGATCTCGTACTAACTTGATCGTCGGAGGGTCCTCGGTGGTACCAAACCATCCCGGGACTTCTTTGCAGGTACTCGGTGCCGAACTCCTCAAAACCACCAATTTCCTCAAAACCCATTGAGACCCACACGCAACAGGAGATCGCCTCCAAATTCCACCGGGAGATCAACGGAAGACAACATCTGACGGAGACCAGAAAAGGACCTCCATCAACCCAGCACAATTCTTTGAGACTGAGGCTTTACGGCAATTAATTATTGAATTCTAGCAACATATGCCATATAATCCTCTAACCGTTTCCAATCCATTAGCTTCCCAAAATTACTCTCTAATTTATTTTCTCATCACCTTTAAAGTCGTCTTCCATATCACATGAGATCCAAATTCAAAGCTAGCTAGAATAATTAATTTCAAATAAATATTGTTTGAATTGATATTTACAAGCTATATTCCATTTTGACAAGCATTGTAGCTTTCCATTCAAAACAATTGGGTGTAGATGGCTTAAGGTCGGCTTTTAAACAAATATTTGTATTCTTCAACCGAGAATATATTGTTATTGGCTTGAGATAACCCGAAAAATATAAATTGCACAATGCTTATTTTAATTTTTACATTTTAAATGACAGAACTGCATTCACTATTATGCATTTTGCCACCATTCGAGTAAACACATAACCGAGCTCGGTACTCACTAGTATTTTATTTAGACCAACTAATTTCTTCGATAGTTTTAAACTATCTACAAACATACAGTAAGAGGTAAAACAAATTAAAGTAATTTACACGGGTCTAAATGTAATTTTCTGGCTCTTAAATGTTTACAGAAATATATGTAAATGGCGGAAACCATAACATAATGTTATCTGGGGTGTTGATGAATTTTTTTCTTTTTTTCATATTTAAATTAACGAGTTGGATCGGATAGAATCAAAATCCAACCCGTATTTTAAATCCAACCCAAAACTAATTCAATATAATATAACACACCCACTCTCTAACTCTCTAACGTTTTCATTCTCACTCTCCTCCCCCCTCTCTCTATTTCCTCTCTTTCTTTCTTTTTATTTTTTATTTTTATAAAATGAAGACCTATAGAGAAAGAAAAAGAGGGGCAGTCATGGGGTCAGCTACCACAGTCACGGGAGTACTTACATCCGGTCGTAGTTTATCCGGAAAGGCTCGCGGAATTATAGCCGTGGCATCCTCTCTTAAAGAAGGACGGACAACTGCTCGTCGCCTCAGCGGGATTACTGGCCGAGACAGAATCCTTATGGTCGAGAAGTATCCGCCTTTTCTCTTTGATGATGGCACCCGTGGCATGCTGGTACCAAGCGATGAAAGCATTCGAGGCCTTCGGAATGTGGCTCGGCTCACTAATCAAGAAATGAGACCCCGTATTTAGCCGCATAAAGTGATGCGTCGCATTGCTAACGCTCTCTTCTGTAGCAACCGGATCGACGAGGAACGCTTCAAGGGGAACGCCTAGGTTGTAACTAGATTGGTGGGCGAAACGATGCGGGTTGTATCTCTTAAATAACACCGATGCATCCTGTCTGAATATGAGGAAACCTGGCCTGATAGAATATAAATAAATTGTTTCCCCAATTAGAGCAAAACTCTGTTCAGAATTCAAACTTTGAATTAAAACTGCGCTTTTATAAAAGCGCTGCACTACAAGTAGCGCACCCCGTGCAAAGCGCATAGGCGCTAACGCTAGATGCGCTGCGCTCCAAGTAGCGCACCACGTGCAAAACACGTGTGCGCTAGCGCTAAGAGCGCTGTGCTCCAAGTAGCGCACCATAAGCAAAGCGCATGAGCGTTAACGCCGGAACTAAATGTTCCTCACCATTGAATCAAATATCCAACGGATATGATTAAATCATCAATTAACAAGAATAAAATTTCATTGAATCTTTCCAAACAGGAAAGATTGTGCCCTGGATTTGGAACACCGTTAGATCAATAATCCAATGGTGATTGAAAATCACTAAAATACAGAACAAATTCTGTAAAGGGGAAAGATTTCTCAATCTTGTTAAAACAAGAAGATTATTTTCTGTAAACCAGAAGCCCTTGGATCAAAGATCCGACGGTGGGGAAATTCCCAAATCAATTGGAGAAAAGATCTCCTTAACTGATTCAATAAATCAGCTTGCCCTATAAAAAGGCCCCAAGACTTCAAGTCTGATATAGAGAAACCCCCCCTATAAACTTTGAAAAAACTCAAAGATAAAGAGCAAGCCCTTGCAAGAAGATACTTCTTCAAGGTAAAGATGATGGATGATGAACACAGAGATGAAATCATCTCATAAAAAGAAGAATTCTTTTCTTTAAAAAAGATCATAGATCTACAAGACAAAAAGTCTTTCATAAAAGAGATCAAAAGATCTCATCATAAAATAAAAGAAGAACATATTTCTTCTCACAGATCATGGATCTATAAAGGCAAAGCCTTTCATCAAAATAAGAGATTGAAAATCTCTCCTGTAAAATAAGAACTGTTGTTCTAAAATCTTGAGACAAAGTCTCTTTTAAAAGAACATAAATTTGTTCCCAGATCATAAAATTGATCAAATGCGCTTTACGCTCTTGAAATGCACCTTGCGCTCTTGAACTGCGCTTCTGCGCTCCTTGGATCGGCGATCGGCGTCAAATGCACCACGTGTCAACCACGTATGCGCTAATTAAACAACTTGCGCTTTGCGCTTCTGAAATAGTGCACTGGGCTCATGGGCTAGCGCTCAGCGCTAAGCGCACCACGTGTCACTCACGTGTGCGCCACTAAATTGAAAGCGCAATGCGCTCATGGACTACCACTCAGCGCTCATAAACTGGCATCATGCGCTCATCATCTAGCGCTTAGCGCTGAGTACGACACGTGTCCCTTGTATGTGCGCCAGGTGGCAGAAGCGCACTGCGCTCTTTAATTGGCGCAAAGCGCCTAGCGCACCACGTGTTGCGCCGACAGAACATAAATTGTTCTTTAATAAGCCCAGAGCTCTGGTGAATGCTCAACATTCAATAAAAGACAAAAATATTGACAGAAGGGCTAAGCCCAAATAAAGGCTCAATAGCCAGAATAAAAAATATTATACATTTATTGGACTTAGCCCAATATTGGCCATAAGTCATCAACTTATATTAATTGAGCCTACCTGCTCATAAATATTTCAACAGATCTTAGTCCCAAATTGGACTACAGATCTTCCAACCAACTCACACCGGTTCAAGGGTACATCTCTTTACTCCTCTGATATTTATCGTTGTAATCCTTCAACGTCTTCAGAGAGGTGACGGGTCCCGACAACCAAACACTCTACGGACTGTGGGGTCCTTAAGCCCATGGACTATGATGTCCTTAACCTGGACTGTGAGGTCTTTAAACTCACGGACTACGATGTCCTTAACCTTGACAGTGAGGTCTTTAAACTCACGGACTATGATGTCCTTAACCTTGGACCGAGATGTCCTTAAACTAACCGACCACAATGTCCATAAACTAAACAATAGAGTCCAAATACTCTTTTGTTGGATCTAAACGATCCCGTTAAGTTGATCTTAGTCTAAAATTAGACTAACGTATCCTTAACATACGTTTAAGTTGATCTTAGTCTCGAATGAGCCTAACGTATCCTTAAACCCAACCCCCAAACCCAAATCTAAGAAGATACGGATTTGGACTAATCCACGCCCTACGGGTGACAACATAAATTTATCTCCGTATACAATCCACGGGCAACCAAAAACAAAACAAACACCCACGACACGAAGTGACCATCTGGAAAAGGAGAAAGTGGTTACCGCAATGCGGTAGCGTAATTAACTGCAGGGGCGTGCGCCTGCAGGGAAGAGCGTCCCAACAATCAAATACCCCTCAAATGAGGGGGAATATGACGAAGTCTGCTACATCGGCCGCATCCGTTTAAACCTTCGATACATGGTGTCATAAATCAACTTGGCATTTTTGGAAAGGTGGACGGATAGCACCAATAAGCATCTGCCCTAGAAATTCAGGCAAGGCGTTTATCGCGTCTTCCCGCGTGTTTCGGCGGGGAACAGATTCTGGCACGCCCGGTGGGACATTTTTCTCTTTCCACTCCACACTTCGTGTGTCGTGTTCGCGAATGAATCGTGGTTTGCTATGGTTGCCTGTGGATTCAAGGTACTAAGATTTGGTGTCTTGCTCCGTGCAGAAAACAGAAGATCAATGGCTTCAAACTGCACTAACTGCAACTGCAACTATCGCTCCGTCCCGTCCGGAGGAGTGACTTATGGGCCCCAGGCGGCCTCCCTGTTCACAATGCCGGTAGAGCAGGTAACGCAGGCTACCACCGGATTGTTCTTCGGGACCATGCTCCCACCAGTAAGCATTAACATTCCGCTGCCGCAAGAAGCGCAGAAGAAGTCGGTCTTTGATCGGCTCACCACCACCACGGCCACTTTCAACGGGTCATCCAATGCCAAGCCAGCAGCATCAGTTTTCGATAGGCTGAGCCTGAACTCCAATGGACCCATCAAGAAGCCCACGATACCTGAAGCGGCCATCCCGAAACGGATAGCCATTCCTGCTCTCGAGGTCACTAAAGAAACTTCTCCCGTCAAAGGATCGGTCTTTACGAGGCTGGCCACTCCGGCTCCCGTTCCTGCTCAAAGGTCTGTCTTTGACAGATTGGATACTGTTGCTCAACGGACGTCGGTCTTCAAGAGGCTGGTACCAGCAGCGCCTCACCAGAACAGGGGGCATGACGAAGTCACCCCTAAAGCTGAAACAATCCCAATGGCTCGACACACTCGACGTCGCTACTGGCGCCGAGTAAGGATGGCCGGGGGCAACTCCCCCTCTGGGCTAACTCCGCCAGCTCCCATGGTGGAAATCAATGCTGCTGTTCCAACCGGGAACATCTTTGAATCGCTTAGGAGGGTTCGCAAGAACACTCCGACTGCCATGCTAAAGAGATCTCCTCCATCTATGGAGATTACTACAGAAAAAAAGACGGAGCAGCCCCCTCAGCGGCTGTCCTCCAAAATTTATAAATTCTGGCGACAGGTTCAGGACTCAGTAATTGATCAAGATTACTCTCACCGACAGAAAAAAGTGAAAGTTCAGCAAGAAGAGAACCGTCCTGTCAAGCCACAAAAGACGACAGCTGTTTGGGTGCCCACTGCAACGGCCCCTCCAACGTCAACTACTCACAAGAGAAGGAGGCCAGAGAAAGCCCCCGTGACTGCGGCGAACCGGAAAGACGCTGAATCTAGACACCCCAAGTCTGGGGGCATGATGGTGCATACTGTTTATATGGCTTTCGGAAAATAGGAAAGCCGTGCTTCTACGAGTTATCGACCGCTTACCCGGTCAATAACGAAGGCTCAAGAACAACAGCAGCAGAAGGTTCAGGAGATGCTGACTGCGATGGCCGCACTCACTGGGCCAAAAGAAAATCCAGAGACCTCGGAGCAGCGTCGGGAACAAGAAACTGACACTGAGTTCCTCCGAAGAATGCTCGAGAGGAAAGAAAAAGAGGCCGCGGAACAGGCAGCCAATATAAAACGAATGGCTCTCTTGTTTCAAGACATGGCTGAGATGATGTTACAGCCAGAACTTCCAGCTGAAGACCCTCCGATCATCATTGAAGACGACAGAGGGGAGACATCGAACCCTCCTCCGGCTCTTTCAGCAGCCAAAGAGGAAACCATCTCCAAGGCCGCTCTGGATGACTACATTGCTCAGCAAATACGAGCTCACCAGGCGAATGAAGCGGCCGGCCAAGTTGTTAAAGCTGGGCGACCATATCCAGGCTGGTATGACCAAATAAAGTACCCGCCGGGATAAACAATCCCTAAATTTCATGTATATAAAGGGACGGGCAATCCCCACCAGCATGTCACCCAGTTCAGGGCTCTATGTAGCAACACCGGAGGTGATGATAAATTGTTACTTCGCCAATTCGTCGGCAGCTTGTCGGAAACGGCATTCGAGTGGTACTCTGAACTCCCGAACGACTCTGTCAAGAAATTTGCGGAGATGGAGCTGTTATTTACGCAAAGATTCGCAAGCGCTAGCGAGCGCACCCTAATCACAGCGTTGATTAACGCTAGGGTAAAGCCAGGCGAGACATGGGTTCAATACGCAATACGATGGTGGAATCTGTGGTCGAAATGCGAACAACGCATCGAAGAAGCGCCGGCGGTGGGCATATTCGTGGGCACTCTTGATCCGCAGGCGATCATCTCCCAGTTCATGATGTTTTTCAAGCTGACTACTTTCTAGGCCTTAATTGACAAGCTGGCCCAAATGGACCAGATGGGTCATAGACCATCTTCCTCGAAAGCAGAGCCTCGGAACGAGAAGGGAAAGGGGAAAGCAACCTTCGTCGCCAATGCTCAACAACAACCGAGTGGGCCGAGACCGGTTGTTCGCCAAAGCAACAAGCGGCAATCCCTCGATGAGAAGTTGAGACGTCCCTATTCGTTTCCTCGGGATAAAACAAGGAAATTGTTCGAACTAGCAGTGCGCAATGGGCTCATTACTTTACTAGAGTCGAGACACCCACCGCAACCGAATGACATCAATAATCCCAATTACTGCCCCTACCATCGAGTATTGGGCCATCCACTCGAAAATTGCTACGTCTTCAAAAATTGGGTTGAAGACCAATACCAGCAAGGCAAATTCACGTTGTCTGAAAATTGGAAGGTGAACCCGCCACCACCACATGCTCCGAAAAAGATGGACATGCCGGGGGCATCATGCTCATTCATAGAGGAAGCTCCATGGGAAGTTGTTCTTTCGGCAAAAACTAAAAAAATACTGAAAGATCTTCAAACATGTCCGGCGATCAGGTGGAAAACTCCGCAAGAACCGGAGATTATCGAGGGGATGCTAAAACCATGCCCAACATTGGGAGTTAATAGTGATGATGGTCAAAACGCTTAGGCCCAGCCGTCAAAGTCTTCAAAGAAGAAGAAAAAGCCCGTGAAGCCTGATGACAAGCGTACGGATCTGCAAAAGCATATTGACGCGCTGGAGGAATATAACCAGAAGGCGCGGACCCCGGTCACACTCTAAGAATTTCTCAACAATATCCTTGAGAGCGCAGATAAGATAATAACGATGGGGATGACTCGTCAGAAGAATCTGAGGACTATGTGGCAAGTTGCCACATGGTCTCTCATTCGGCGTTAACTAACGAAGAAGTTCACTCGGCGATAGAAGACAGCATAAAAGAGCTGGGGGCAGGATCGAAACCAAAACCCTTGGAACCGTCTGACGAGATGATCGACTTGCTACTGAACGAAGCCCGTCAGAAAAGCAAAGCCAATCGAGAGCGCGAACTGGCTATATTCGAAAAAGCCAAACGCCGACAACTGAATGAAAAGGTCGAGGCACCCCAACCTGATCGAAGCATCCCTATCGTCAGCGAAAGCAAGCTTAAAGTAAGGAAACGATTCGCTAGGGCCCTGTCAATAGGAATGAAGTTGCCCTCTTTCAGAGGAAATTCTCCTGGCGATATACATCTTGATGAAGCGGACATATATCCTAACTTCTGCTTATACCATCAGAGGATTACACACCCTACCGAGGAGTGTGTAGCCTTTAAAAACTAGTGGCAGGGATATGTTGCCTACCGACAACACGTTCAACGAATGAAGCATAAGACTCGTCGGGAACAGAAAAGCACGGCAGATGAGCGCAAAAGAGCCGCTGGCAACTGTCACATAGTCGACACCAAGGAATCGCAAGTTATCACTTTTGGAAGCAGTTCTGACGAAGAAATCGCCCTTAGCCCTCTCTTCAAGGAATCCACCTTCAACACAAAAGATGCGAAGATTTGCGAGAAAATCTAGCTGCATAATCGTACGTTGCCCGAAAAATCTCGGACCTATGACCGAAACGTCTTTAAACTACTACAAACCCGCGGCATCCCCAGGCTGACGTGGTAAAAAAAAGGGTACGTCCATAAGCGAAATGGGCACGGATGAAAACCCGAGAGGGCTCCGTGAGTAAAAACAGCGGGACTACCGGCAAGTTTTGTGAAAACCCGAAAGGGCGCAATCTCGTCAAAAGACACTTGCGAGGTCCTCTCGACCCTGTAAGGAGAAACCACCTGCGTGAGATCCTTACGACTCATAAAGGAGAAACACACTTAGGTATCCCCACGATTCCTAAGGAGAAATTATACTTGCGGGATCCTCACGACTCGTAAGGAGAACCCTCTTATTGTTGGAGATAGTGCCCTCAAAGTCAATTATTGGATCGCAGGTACGTGATTGCAATGATTGAGGCAGGACCTATACCGATATGACAGTCTTGCTCGAGATGATAGTATGCTATCTGGTTTGTCTTTATCATCGTATACATGCTTTAGTTCACTATTGCATGATGATAGAGCCCATAGGATTCTGCTTGACAGCCAGCAGTATGATGGTGATCATATACGTGGGAGCTGGGGTCTATAAGCACATCCTTAAAGTGTCCCTAGTCGTAGGAGTTTCAAGACAGGGCATCGATACTCCAGAGTAGACTAGTGTATACAGTCGAGACCCCGATGAGGGGCGGTGGCCAATCTCACAAGCCATTGGTGTCAGTTGGATCGCCTAAGATGTATACAGGTGCTCATTAGGTTATGAATACACCGGACAGGACTCGCCGGGAACATGCTAGTTGGTATTATACATATCGTCAAATAGCAGTTCCCTGGTGACATGTGTACAGGTTAGTTTGTCGACCTGAGATCGTCATTTGTCTCGTGTGAGTTCCCACTGTGCTTTGATTCCTACCCTACCATGCTCAAAGGAGTTGTGCAAACAGGTATTTTTTGGGTACAGTCCCGAGCCACATGGAGGCAGTGAGCGGATCGTCGGAGATTCGTATCTCCCGGTATTGGGGGTTGATGTCGCGCAGTGCACGGGTGGCCATCACTAGAAATCCTTGGCCAAGGTAGTGGAGAATTACTGATTTGGATCAGTAGTTTCTCAGGTGGTTATGGACTTCATACCGACATGAATTATCGCGTTATTAGGGGTCTGACTTTATCCACCCCCCTAGAATCGATATGCGATACTCTTTAGACGAACGGACCGGACTGTATATACATTGTCACTGTCAGGCTCAGTAGGGTTTATGGATGAGTTCGCTCGTCAGCTTCCCTTCCAATCAATATATAGGCAAACCGTTACGTACAGCTTGTACCTCTGACGTGCTAGAGCTTATACCCAGTGCCACTGTATTGATGAGTCATTAGAGTCCCCCACAGACACTTTCCCAAGTTCGGATGAAACGTTGTAGAGTCCGTATGGTTTTATGGTAAGGTTCGGAAAATGCACGTGCGTTTTCGCACGTGTCATTTTTCGGGCAGATAATACTGATCGGCTTTGGTTTAAGCCGGATCCGAGTATTATACTGTGTAGATATAATATCTTTGTCTCAGTTGTATTTGTATTCAGTCGTAATACAAATGCGGGTATGTTTATACTGATACGGGGTTATCCTGAAATTCGTTTCAAGATCACTTTTGGAAGTTGCCAGTTTCCAGTTTTCTATCGCCCGTCTTTAACATTCGGTTAAAAACGGATTTATCTTTTCTTGAGAAGAGTGTGGAAGTTTCTAGAGGCTTCTAGAAGGTGGTGACTAGGTTCATGAATCTTTGTGACTCATTACTTGCATTAATGAGTTGTTTTGTGTTATGATAAGTATCTTTGCTTATGGTCACCTTCATTCCTTGCTCCTACACTCACCCCCTCCACCATATATATGGTCGGCCCCTCCCCTCCTCTCTACACACTCTCTCACTTGATTAAAAAGATTATGATAGTGTTTTGGTGTATGGAAATTAGATAGCTACATTTCTCATTTCACCCGATTCCATAAGGCAACTTCATTAACCGTTCGTCCATAGCTTTGGACGTAACGAGACAAAGTGTTCTACTCATTCTCTACAACATCTTGGTCATCTCTTTTAGCAAACTTGACGATCGAGTTGCCTTGGTTCAGAGGCGGGAGCCCGTTTAAAGATCCATCGACGTGGTGCCACCTGGACGAGAAGACTGGAGATTCAGGAGATTGGAGCAGCCGCAACAAGCGTGGGATGATGGTTGAAGACTGAAGGACTCGGATCATTCGGTATAACACTTCTACCCACTTTGTAGTTTGTTAGTTTAGTTTTAATGGCAGATCCAGGTTATAGTACGCGATAGCGCCAGTTGTAAAAAGTTTTTGTTCCGCATTTGGCGTCTGTTAGACGGCCGGGGCGCTACCGTGGACTTACAGTGGTATCAGAGCCTCACCATTAAGCTATACTAACTTGTGCTAACGCGTTTAAAAGATCGATCGAACGGAATTTCCGAAATCGCAATTTTGAGCACACATGTTTCTGTCGATTTTTTAAAAGGCCTAAAAATAATTTTGCATATGCAGGGTTTTCTAAGAATTATGGGAAAATTTGGGCACGTTATCCCACTTAACCACCGCGGAACCGCGGCGACTTTGTGGGAACAGTGCTCCAATTTTTCCAGAGAGCTTCTAATAGGAAATTGTGGTTTTCAGGTACTGTTCTTTTGGGCCCAGATTTTGTTACTGTACAGCAGATGTACGTGGGGCCCACTTAGGAAAATTTTATCGATCGAAATTTTAAACTTTTTAGTATGCAGTATTTACATTATATCTCTGACCGGGAATGTCATTTGATCGGTAAACCGCGTCTGATTGCTATAGTTCTTTTAGACGGGTTTGCGAACGTGACATTCGCGTTGATGTTCTGTGTTGTGCTGTATTGTTGCGGATATGTCGTGGTGGATAGCAGGGTGCAATGATAGTGCAGTTTGGATTTATTTATACATTTGATATTGCTGGGCGAGCGTCCAATATGTGGACTGCCGTCACTGCCTGTTGTATAATATTCTTTTTGGGACACGACCGGGTTGAGGTCGATGTACCCGTTGTACATATTTTTATTTCTGTATTAGGTTTATCCCGCGAAGGAGTGCACGAATAGCCGGGTTCTAGAGGGCAACGGGTCCGTATCTCATGGCTTTGAGAGGCAGAGGGACCTCACTCTAGAATTTGCAGACTATTCGCCGCACTCGTATGGAGTACAGAATGACCCAAGGAGGGGTGCTCAATTTACCGGATTCCGTGAAGTGCCGGGTGTTCCATTCACTATGTTGTGGGGACTACCTCGCATCAGGTTTTGGCGGGTAACTTGCCGCACCCGTAGGGGTCTAGGTTTCATTGCATAGGCTATCCACACGACCGGAGAACGTCGGGTTTCAGTAGCGGCTCTGTGAAACCCGGGGATCCCAGATTATCTGTATTGTTCTGTGATGCTTATTACTTTTCTGTAATGTTGCATATTATCACGCTCGGAGCGATTATTGTATATTGGTATATATACTATTAGATGTTGTATATGTTTTACACCCGCGCTAGTCCAGCCCCCGCTCTGTCGTTAGTTAAGTAACCTAACGGGTGATGACGGGACCTAGTGGCGAATGCGGATGGTATATACGTACATTATATTTTCGTTCTTTTCTGGTGTGATTGATTGATGGGACTGCATTGATTCTTATCAATGCAAGGATAAAACAAACCTATATTTGATGTTGTTGGAACAAATTTTAAAAAGTGTTATTACAAAGACGTTTCCTTTTGTTATGCATAGTGATATTCAGTTTAGAATATCCTGCACCTCATTCGACGAGGCAAGGGCTGATATCCCTTCACCGGGAGAGACCCCTTGGGCAAAAGTTTGCGTCAGGGTAATAACTTCAATATAGTCGATTACAAGTTGCTTTGCATCGCGGTATTCAGTTGGAATATCCTGCACCTCATTCCACGAGGAAAGAGCCGAGATCCCTTCACCGGGAGTGACCTCTTTAGGAAAACATTTTCGCCACTATATTTTTAAGCTATCAGGTTCCTTCAACGAGATCAAGTTCATTACGATAAAGGTTTTTCGCCAAAAACCAGCCGTAGCCCTCCGTCATTTCTTATGGATTGTCAGTAGTATTCAAGCTATGTTTGTTGGCCAAAGTCAAGCCATAGTGTTTGGTAGCTGCTGAACATTCATCTGTTGCATAGATAGTGCGTTGGTTTGGGACAGTCGTACTGCCTTGTTGGCCAAAGTCAAGGATATGTGCGGATGGGTTCAAATTAACCTTGACAATGACGGGTAGAACTTGACATGTGACTTATGATTTGTTGGCCAAAGTCAAGGTCATAAGAGCATGAGGCAAAAATCACATCGGGAGTTTCAAATATAAACTGAAACTTGCCAGGCATGCGCATACCTTCTGGAGTGTGATAACTTGAGTGGCTTCCATCAAGTTATCATGCGATGATAGTTGGATCCCGATTCCCACTGATGAGTTAGTTTACTCTTCGGGTGATCCCGACTAATTCTTCTTTCAGGTTTGGAGGAGAATTTGAGATTACAGTGGGAGGTTTCCTGATTAGATAAAATGATAACCATTCTGATCTAGGTTAGAGTGCACGCAGAGTATTTCTTTTCTCTCTCTCTCTTTGGCAGCAACCTTTGACCGACCCTAGACTATGACTCAGTAACCAAGTTGACCGAACCTTCTTAAAATACTGGCTTTTGGATGTCTAAGTTGCATAAGTCATTGCCGCTCCTTCTTTTACCCTTTGTATTTCTCTGAACACCCCGTATTACTACGGACATCCACTTCCATTGGATAGATCCATCGTATGGTTATATACGAACTCGAAGAGATTTCTTCGAGGATGGATCCAGGCTCATTATATCGGAATTCGTTATAATTGGTGATATTTGAGGAAATCGCCTGGATACAGTTTTTAACCTACGACGCACAGGTTTTAAGTTATTCAACTCAGCGGACTTATACAGAGTATTGTATGTTGTCCAGTGTCCGTCAGGACAAAGGGGTAGGTCCTCGTACTATGTTCTCTTTACTTGTGACTTCTCTAGTTTTTAGACAAGTGTTTCGTAGAAATACAATGTCTAAGTTTTGAGAAGTTATGGGTATAAGAATAAAGTAGAGAACCAGATATCGCAAGTATCGGGATTCTTCAAAGAGATCGAAGATGTAGATTCTTGTGATTAGTATTCAGATGATAGTAATGGTTTTGAGAAACTTGTTTCTCTTTCGGGTTACTCATAATTGGATGGATTCCTAAGTTGAGTAATGCTGATTAACCTCTCTCCATTAAGTAGATATGCACTAGAGACAGCTGCATGTTTTGAATCTGGTTCCAATTAAATTAGTGTCTCTGTTTCTATATTGGATATAGAATGGTTCATATCTTAACGATGTTAAGGTAAGGGGAGTTGTCCAGCTTATGCTTAAAACCAGACACTGGATAACTCAAGGCACGTTTCTGTAATGGCAGTTTGTGGGTTGACCCTGGTTTTGACGAAGGTTGACATTTCTACCATATGGAAGATCAATAGTGATATTGTTCTTGACTCGCCACAGTTTTATTAAAATGAATTTTTTTCAGAAAATAGTAGTGGGAGTATGGTAGAACTGGAAGTGATTCCAGAACCGCAAACGATTACGGAAAATTTAATAGGACCAATATATTCAATCAGGTTTGACATTCCAATAGCCACTCCGCAGATATGGTGGGTAACCTCAGACACCCGAGAGGTACTCAGGTAGCCTCAAGGACGGTGACAGTGAGGTTCTTGTTTACCCAGACTTAACACTACTGTTGTTCCAGGCTATGAGACCCGGCAAAAGGATAAGTATAACGTCATTCTAAACTAGCTTTAGAAGTGTACGTAGATATTATTCTGCCAGAGGGTTGTCGTAGTCAGTGGGAGTAGCGGAAGCATAGTGGGCAGGTAGCTTATGTCTATTTATAGACTTAAGCAGATATAGCGGAGATAAGATCATCTAATTTTGATGTGATAGTCATAGGTTTGACTTCATCAAAATAAGAGATGGATCTGTTAAGAAGATAGTAGGGTGTGATGTCCTGGTATTTGGATGACATACACAGAGTAGGAAGTAAAATTCCTATACTACGATCGGTTGTACTGTGGTCGTCACACAGTTGTTTCTCCACACAGGATATGGATATAATATTAGACATTCTGGTTTCTAGATCTACGGTTTTAGATCTAGATTTGGGTAGTTTCCCAATGTGGGTACTTAGACAGTAATTCTAATAGTATTTTAGAATAGATGACTCCTGACATGGTAGAGTACCTGCAGGTGATGGAGTCACCCTCTCTAAAGGTGTCTTAAAGACTAAAGGGGAGAGGGATGTGCATGATTGGCAGATCACTTGCTTAGGCAATTGAGTCAATTGTGAGAGGTCAAGTACCACACCAGATGTTGTTTTTGCACTAGATGCAATAAGTTTATATTAATCCAATCCTGAAGAAACATAAGGAAGCAGTCTTAGAACATTAGTGCATGTTCTAAGGATTTGATGACGGCAGCCTCCTTCGGGAGATGATTATCATTCCAGGCTTCAGAAGTGACATGGATGACAGAGTGATTGTCAGAGTTATAGTTTTCCCTCTGACGAGGGACAGTATTATGGACAGGTGGTCCAAGAGGATACTGTGGGAGGCATGGTGCTGGATACTGATTAGGTTCAGTGATCGATACAGTCTAAGAAGTTTGGATTTGGAGTTCATTTATGAACTAGGTCCCATCAGATATTCAGACATATTCTAAGACAGGTATTACTCGATTCGGGAGATGGCTTTCTCCGCGAACTTGAGATTTAGAGAGATATAGAAAGAAACATCAGGGCGGATCCACTCACTGAGGCTATTTCTCGAACACAAGAGTTTTACAAACTAGCTTTGTAAAACTGATTAGTAGAGGAGTTGGGTGTTCGGTATCACACGGGCTGTGAGTATGCGACATCGCAATAATTAGCCTTAAGTGCAAGTGGGAGATTGTTGGAGATAGTGCCCTCAAAGTCAATTATTGGATCGCAGGTACATGATTGCAATGATTGAGGCAGGACCTATACCGATATGACAGTCTTGCTCGAGATGATAGTATGCTATCTGGTTTGTCTTTATCATCGTATACATGCTTTAGTGTTGGAGATAGTGCCCTCAGAGTCAATTATTGGATCACAGGCACGTGATTGCAATGATTGAAGGAGGACCTATCCCGGTAGGACAGTCTTACTCGAGATGATAGTTTGCTATCTGGTTTACCTTTATCATCGTGTACTGCTTTAGGTGATCTGACAGGTCGCTATTACACGTTGATAGAGCCCCTAGGATTCTTGCTTGACTGCCGGCAGTATGAGGGCGATCATATAAGTGAGAGCTGGAGTCTACAAGCATATCCTTAAAAGGTCCCTAGTCGTGGGAGTTTCGAGACAGGGCATCGATTCTCCAGAGTAGACTAGTGTATACAGTCGAGACCCCGACGAAGGGCGGTGGCCGGTCTCACAAGTCACTGGTGTCAGATGGTTCACCTAAGATGTATACAGGTGCTCATTGGGTTATGAGTACACCGGACAGGACTCGCCGGGAACATGCTAGTTGGTCTTATACCTGACGTCAGATAGCAGTTCCCTGGTGACATGTGTACAGGTTAGTTCATCGACCTGGGGATCGTCATTTATCTCGTGTGAGTTCCCACTGTGCTTTGATTACTACCCTACCACGGCTCAAAGGAGTCGTGCAAACAGGTTTTAGTTGGGTACAGTCCCGAGCCACATGGAGGCAGTGAGCGGATTTTCGGGGGTTCGTCTCTCCCGGTATTGGGGGTGAGGTCGGCTGTGTCTAGGAGAGCCATTACACGAAGTCCTTGGCCAAGGCAGGAGATTTACTGGTAGGTATTCCAGTAGTATCTCAGGGTGTTCTGGGCTACACTCCGACACGACTTGTACCGCTTTTGGGGGTCTGACTTTTACCCACCCCCTAGGCCCGACATGCGATGCTCATAGACGAACGGACCGGACTGTACGGATATTGTCACTGACAGGCTCAGTAGGGTGTCAGGATGAGTTCGCTCATCGACGTCCCTTTTAGTCAATAGCTGGTGGCCCGTTACGTATTGGCTTATACCTCTGACGTGCTAGTGGTTAAATCCACAGCCATAGTATTGACGAGTCTTTAGAGTCCACCACATTTTCAGTTACTCAGCTTTCGGGCGAAACGCTGTAGAGGCCGTATGGAGATATGGCAAGGTCCGATCAGATACGTGCGGTATTGCACGGATCAGGATCGGACGGTTTGTACTAGAGGCCGTATAGTTATATGGCAGGGTTTGATCAGATTCGTGCGGTATTGCACGGATCAGGATCGGACGGACATTACTAGCCGGCTTTGGTTTAAGCCGGATCCTAGTTTAGTACAGTGTAGATTTTGTCTCTTTGCATTTGTATCCGGACGGAATACAGATGTGGGTATGTATGCACAGTATCGGGGTTTTCCTGTAATTTATTACGGGACCAGTTTTCTGGAGTTGCCAGTTTGCATTCCGTTCCGGCCGGTTTTCCTTGTTCTTTCCCGGCCGGACTTTTCCGATGGAGGGGGTTATTTGCAATTGTGCAAATAGCATTTGTGGAGGGGGTTTCTTGCAAATGTATTCATTATGAAAGGATTAGAATCTTTCATCCATGCTTTTGCTTTAATGAGATTTGATGTGGATGTAAGTAATAAGCATGGTTCATGTTTGTTTGTGGTCACCTCTTGATTTCTCCTACCCTCACCTCCCTTCATAGTTTTGCAATTTTAATCCCTCCACCATTCTCATATCATGGAATGGCCGGCCACAATATTGAGAGAGGAGAGAAAATGAGAGCTTTGATTTTTGGTGGTGTGGCAAAATTTCATTCATCTCATTTTTTATACAAGGAAAAATGAAAGCACCATTTTTCATATCTTCATTCCTCCATCTTCAAAAGGCAACCAATACCCCAAAGTGAGACATGCACTCTACACTACTTCCTACAGCACTTCTTGGACATGTCGACTTGCCAGCTTCGTGCCCGAGTTGCCTCGGTATAGAGGCGGGAGCCCGTAAAAGATGCAGGCGATGTGGTGCCCTTCCGGCGAGGAGGCGACGACCGGAGTTTCCGCGAGGAGATCGGAGTGGAGATGAAGACCGGAGGACTCGGATCAGTCGGTATATCTCTAACCCGTCTTGTAGTTAGCTAGATCTAGTTTAATGGCCCGATCCGGGTGTTTAGTGCGCGGTGGTGCCGGTTTGCAAAGTTCGCAAAATTAAAGTTTATCACCGTTTCCGCATTTGGCCGTCGGTTTGACAGCCGGGGCGCCGCCGTGCACTTACAGTGGTATCATAGCCTCGCCATTAACTTCGTCTAGCTTCGTTTGATGTGTTTTGCATTTCCGATCGACCAAAATTCCAAAATCTACATTTTCCTTTACATCAGTTTTCTGTTGAAATTTTTTGGGCTCTAAAATTTTTTCAGGTGGTCTCAGAATTATATGCAGGGAGTTCTAAGAACTCTGGGAAAATTCGAGACAGTGATCCCTCAGGTCGAGCGCGGAACCGCGGCAAAACCCCCCTTGTTGCCGCGGTTCCGCCGCAGGTTGGTGGGATCAATGCTTCCAATTTCTCCAGTGGGCTTATGGGCTTATTTTAGGGGTTTTGGAATATTAAAATTGGGTCCAGATTTTCTGTGAGTGCTACAGTATTGTTTGGGGGCCCACTTGTTAATTTTTGATCGATCGGATATTTTAATCACATTTTTCACAGTATTTACATTATATCTGCGACCGTGAATGTCACTCGATCGGTAAATCCGGTCTAACTGCTATAGCCCGGTTAGACGGATTTGCGAACGTGACTTTCACGTTGATGTTCTGTGTTTTGCTGTGATGTTGCGGATCGGTCGTGGGGGATAGCCTGGATGCAATGCTAGTACAGTTTTGTTGTATTATGTATATTTGATATTGCGGGGCGAGCGTCCGACATGTGGACTGCCGTCACTGCCTGATTGTATTATTCTTTTGGGGCACGACCTGGTTGCGGTCGATGTACCCGTTGTATGTATATTTTACTTTCTGTACTAGGATTGCCCCGCGGAGGGGTGCACGGATAGCCGGGTTCTGGAGGGCAACAAGCCCGCATCTCAGGGCATTGAGACGGAGGGGGCTTCAGTCTGGAATTGGCGGGCTATTCGCCGCACTCGTAGGGGGTACAGGTTGACCCAGGAGGGGTGCCCAAGTTACCGGATTCCGTGAAGTGCTGGGTGGTCCATTCACGGCGCTGAAGGGGGCTGCCTCACTTCAGGTTTTGGCGGGTGACTTGCCGCGCCCGTAGGGGTCTAGGATTTCATTGCACAGGCTATCCACACGACCAGCGGAACGTCGGGTTTCAGTAGTGGCTCTGTGAAACCCGGGGATCCCAGATATCTGTATTGTTCTGTGATGCTGTACATTTCTGTGATGTTGCATTTTATTCACGCCTTGAGCGAAATACTATATATTGGTATATATATTAGTAGATGTTGTATATGTTTTTCATCCGCGCTAGTCCAGTCCCCGCTCTGCCGTTAGTTAGCTAACCTAACGGGTGATGACGGGACCCAGTGGCGAATGCGGATGGCATATACGTACGTCAGTATATTTTCGTTCTTTGTGGTGTGATCAATTGATGGGACTGCGTTGATTCGGATCAATGCAAGTTAAACAAACCTATTCTGATGTTGTTGGAACACTTTTCAAAAAGCTGTTATTGCAAGGACGTTCACTTTTGTTTTGCATCGTGGTATTCATTTGGAATATCCTGCTCCTCAGTCGACGAGGCAAGGGCCGAGATCCCTTCACCGGGAGTGACCCCTTGGACAGAAGTTTGCGTCAGGGCATTAACTTCACTATAGCCGATTACTTTTGCTTTGCATCGTGGTATTCAGTTGGAATATCCTGCACCTCATTCTACGGGGAAAGAGCCGAGATCCCTTCACCGGGAGTGACCTCTTTAGTAAAGGTTTTCGTCACTATATTTTCTAAAAAGCTATCCGTTCCTTCAACGATATCAAGTTCATTACGTTAAAGGTTTTCGCCAGAAACCATTCGTAGCCCTCCGTCGTTTCAGACGGGTAGCACGTAGTATTCATGCTATGTTTGTTGGCCTTCGTCAAGGCATAGTGTATGGTAGCTGCTTGTTGCCTTTCTGCTGCATAGATAGATGTGTTGGTTTGGGACAGTCGTATAGCCTTGTTGACCTTCGTCAAGGGCTTGTACGGGTGGGTTCAAATTAACCTGGACAATGACGGGTGGAACTTGACATGTGACTTATGATTTGTTGACCTTCGTCAAGGTCATAAGAGCATGGGGCAGAAATCACATCGGGAGTTTCAAAAGAACTGAAACTTGCCAGATATGCGCATACCTTCTGGAGTGTGATAACGTGAGCGGATTCCGTCATTTTATCATGCGATGAGAGTTGGATCCCGATTCCCGCTGATGAGTTGGTTTACTCCTCGGGTATCCCCGACTAATTCTTCTTTCAGGTTTGGAGGAGAATTTGAGGTACAGTGGGAGGTTTCCAGATTAGATAAATTGGTAACCATTCTGATCTTGGTTAGAGTGCACGCTGAGTGTTTCTTTTCTCTCTCTCTTTGGCAGCGACCATTGACCCGACCCTAAGACTATGACTCAGTGACCAAGTTGACCGAACCTTCTTAACACTGGCTTTTGGATTGTCAGAGTTGCAGACCTCATTGCCACTCCTACTTTTACCCTTTTCTCCAGGACACCCCGTATTACTGCGAACGTCCACTTCCATTGGACAAAGCCATCGTATGGTTAGATACGAACTCGAAGGAATTTGGGGATGGTTTTCGGTTCTGGAGGAAACGGATAGGATTATTCAGTTGTCTTTTCCTTTTACCTTCCTCAGGTTATGAGTACTCCTTGGTTTAGGAGATAGTACACCTATTACGCAAATTGGATAGTCTTCTTCCAAACCTTAGGCTGGTGCCGAACAGTGGGGAATGAAGAAAACCAATTAGCATAACGATGGTGTGCAGAAGGTATTAAGTTAAGACAAAGCAAGGGATTAGTAAGAGGGCAAAGTAAATTGCGACTAATGTTCACGACCAAACCAACTATTTCTTCGCCAATCCTTAAATCACCTTTGTATTTCTCCAGGACACTCCGTATCACTACGAAGATCCACAGTTTATTGGATACTCCATCGTATGGTTATATACGAACTCGAAAGGAACTTGTTCCAGTTCGGGGATGGATTCTGGTTCAGGAGAAATAGGAATAAGGTTTATTCGGTTGTCTTTTATCTTCACCTTCTCTCACATTGCGAGCGCTCCTAGGACTAGGACAGTACACCCATTATGCTTATTGGATAGTCTTCTTCCAAACCATAGGCTGGTGCCGAACGGTAGGGAAGGAAGAAAACCATTTGGCCTAAGGGGTGTGCAGAAGGTAACGACTAAAGACATATAAAGGGATTTGGAGAGGTGGCAAAGAATTATACGGTTATAGTTGTGAATCTGGATAATGGTAGAGGCATTACTAGGAATACCAGGATACCCCATCGAAACATTTCAATGTTTCAGTTCAACTGTGTACTGTTAAAAGAAAACTGATTTCCCGATTAGATACTTACTCCAGGGTATGTATTTACCAGGTATGATTCTCACATCTGTATGGTTTTACAGATGATGAGTGGGAGTAGGTAATTGGGAATAGGGTGATCATCCTCATTATATCGGGATTCGTTGTAATCGCTGATATTTGAGGAGATCATCTAGGCTGTTTGCCGGTCGGCAAATATTTGGTTCTGAATATCCGCTGTTGTGCACCAATTTCAAATTGATATATCTGTACGTCTATTTTCATAGAGTGAGATATACCTTTTGATATTATGTCGATGACATTTACCTATATCAGTGGATGGTTAGGTAAGGAGCATTAAACAGCGGTGTAATTCTTCTTAACCATAAGTACAGTTTTCAACCTACGACACACAGTGAAAGAGTTGTTAGACTCAGCGGACTTATACAGAGTATTGTATGTTGTCCAGTGTCCATTAGGACAAAGGGGTTGGTCCTCATACTATATTCTGTTTACTTTTAACTTCTCTAGTTCTTAGACATGTGTTTCGTAGAAACACAGGGTCTAAGTTTTGAGGAGTTATAGGTATTTGAATAGAGTAGAGAACCAGGTATAGCAAGTATCGGGATTCTTCAAAGTGATCGAAGATGTATATACTTGTGTATGGTATTCAGTTGATTGTAATGATAAAGAGAAATTGCTTCTCTTTCAGGTTACTCATAATTGGAAGCATTCCTAAGTTGAGTAATGCTGATCGGCCTCTCTCCATTTAGTTGACATGCACTGGAGATAGCTGCATGATTTGAATCTGGTTCAATTAAATCAGTGCCTCTGGTTCTATATTGGATATAGAACAGTTCGTATCTTAACGATGTTAAGGTACGGGGAGTTGTCCGGATTATGCTTAAAACCAGACTCTGGATGTCTCAAAGGCACGTTTCTGTAATGGCTGTTTGTGGGTTGACCCAGGCTATGACGAGGGTTGATTTTCTACCATCTGGGAGATCAATAGTAATATTGTTCTAGACTCGCCACAGTTTTAATAAAAATGGATTTTTCAGAAAACAGTAGTGGGAGTATGGTAGAACTGGAAGTGATTCCAGAACCGCAAACGATTACTGAAGATTTGATAAGGAACCTAAAGATTCAATCTGATTTGACATTCCATTGGCCACTCCGCAGATAAGGTGGGTAACTTCCGGCACCCGAGAGGTACTCCGGTAGCCTCAAGAACGGTGACAGAGAAGTTCTTGTTTACCCACACTTGCCATTGTTGTTGTTCCAGGCTGCGAGACCCGGCAGGAGGATGAGTATAGCATCGTTCTAAACTAGCTTTAGAAGTGCGCGTCTATCTGACTCTGCCAAAGGGTTGTCGTAGTCAGTGGGAGCAGCGGAAGCATTGGTGGACATCAGGCTTATGTCTATCTATAGACTAAAGCAGATATAGCGGAGATAGATCATCTATTTCTGATGTGACAGTCATAGGTTTGACGTCATCAGAATAGGGGATGGATCTGTTAAGAAGGTAGTAGGGTGTGATGTCCTGGTTTTTGATGACATACACAGAGTAGGAAAGGAAACTCCTATACTACGATCGGTTATATTTTGGTCGTCACACAGTGGTTTCTCCACAAGGGACTTGGACATTATATCAGACATACTGGTTACTAGATCTATGGTTTTAGATCTAGATTTGGGTGGTTTCCCAATCAGGGTACTTTGACAGCATTCTAAGAGTATTTAGAATGGACGACTCCTGGCACGGTAGTGTACCTGCAGGTGATGGAGTCACCCTCTCTAAAGGTGTCTTATAGACTAAAGTAGAGAGGGATGTGCATGATTGGCAGATCACTTGCGTAGGCAATTGAGTCAATCATGAGATGTCGAGTACCACACCAGATGTTGTTCTTGCACTAGATGCAATAAGTTGATATTGTTCCAATCCTGGAGAAACAGTCGGAAGCAGTTTTAGAACATAAGTGGATATTCTAGGGATATGATAACGACAGCCTCTTTTGGGAGACAGTTATCATTCCAGGCTTCCAAGGTGACATGGACGACAAGGAGGTTGTCAGAGTTATAGTTTTCCTTCTGACGAGGGGCAGTATTTTGGACAGGCGGTCCAGGTGGATACTGAGGGAATGGCATGGCGCAGGATACTGATTAAGTTCAGTTGACGATACAGTCTAAGAAGTTTGGATTTGGAGTTCATTTATGAACTAGGTCCCATCAGACATCCAGACATTCCAAGACAGGTATTGCTCATTTCGGGAGATGGCTTTCTCCGCGAACTTGAGATATAGAGAGAGACATAGAAAGAAACATCAGAGCGGATCCACTCGCTGAGGCTATTCCTCGAACGCAATAGTTTCGCAAACAGGTTTTGTGCGACTGACTAGTAAAGGAGTTGGGTGTTCGGTATCACACGGGCTGTGAGTATGCGACATCGCAATAATTAGCCTTGAGTGCAAGTGGGAGATTGTTGGAGATAGTGCCCTCAGAGTCAATTATTGGATCACAGGCACGTGATTGCAATGATTGAAGGAGGACCTATCCCGGTAGGACAGTCTTACTCGAGATGATAGTTTGCTATCTGGTTTACCTTTATCATCGTGTACTGCTTTAGGTGATCTGACAGGTCGCTATTACACGTTGATAGAGCCCCTAGGATTCTTGCTTGACTGCCGGCAGTATGAGGGCGATCATATAAGTGAGAGCTGGAGTCTACAAGCATATCCTTAAAAGGTCCCTAGTCGTGGGAGTTTCGAGACAGGGCATCGATTCTCCAGAGTAGACTAGTGTATACAGTCGAGACCCCGACGAGGGGCGGTGGCCGGTCTCACAAGCCACTGGTGTCAGATGGTTCACCTAAGATGTATACAGGTGCTCATTGGGTTATGAGTACACCGGACAGGACTCGCCGGGAACATGCTAGTTGGTCTTATACCTGACGTCAGATAGCAGTTCCCTGGTGACATGTGTACAGGTTAGTTCATCGACCTGGGGATCGTCATTTGTCTCGTGTGAGTTCCCACTGTGCTTTGATTACTACCCTACCACGGCTCAAAGGAGTCGTGCAAACAGGTTTTAGTTGGGTACAGTCCCAAGCCACATGGAGGCAGTGAGCGGATCTTCGGGGGTTCGTCTCTCCCGGTATTGGGGGTGAGGTCGCGCTGTGTCTAGGAGAGCCATTACACGAAGTCCTTGGCCAAGACAGGAGATTTACTGGTAGGTATTCCAGTAGTATCTCAGGGTGTTCTGGGCTACACTCCGACACGACTTGTACCGCTTTTGGGGGTCTGACTTTTACCCACCCCCTAGGCCCGACATGCGATGCTCATAGACGAACGGATCGGACTGTACGGATATTGTCACTGACAGGCTCAGTAGGGTGTCAGGATGAGTTCGCTCATCGACGTCCCTTTTAGTCAATAGCTGGTGGCCCGTTACGTATTGGCTTATACCTCTGACGTGCTAGTGGTTAAATCCACAGCCATAGTATTGACGAGTCTTTAGAGTCCACCACATTTTCAGTTACTCAGCTTTCGGGCGAAACGCTGTAGAGGCCGTATGGAGATATGGCAGGGTCCGATCAGATACGTGCGGTATTGCACGGATCAGGATCGGACGGTTTGTACTAGAGGCCGTATAGTTATATGGCAGGGTTCGATCAGATTCGTGCGGTATTGCACGGATCAGGATCGGACGGACATTACTAGCCGGCTTTGGTTTAAGCCGGATCCTAGTTTAGTACAGTGTAGATTTTGTCTCTTTGCATTTGTATCCGGACGGAATACAGATGCGGGTGTGTATGCACAGTATCGGGGTTTTCCTGTAATTTATTACGGGACCAGTTTTCTGGAGTTGCCAGTTTGCATTCCGTTCCGGCCGGTTTTCCTTTGTTCTTTCCCGGCCGGACTTTTCCGATGGAGGGGGTTATTTGCAATTGTGCAAATAGCATTTGTGGAGGGGGTTTCTTGCAAATGTATTCATTATGAAAGGATTAGAATCTTTCATCCATGCTTTTTCTTTAATGAGATTTGATGTGGATGTAAGTAATAAGCATGGTTCATGTTTGTTTGTGGTCACCTCTTGATTTCTCCTACCCTCACCTCCCTTCATAGTTTTGCAATTTTAATCCCTCCACCATTCTCATACCATGGAATGGCCGGCCACAATATTGGGAGAGGAGAGAAAATGAGAGCTTTGATTTTTGGTGGTGTGGCAAAATTTCATTCATCTCATTTTTTATACAAGGAAAAATGAAAGCACCATTTTTCATATCTTCATTCCTCCATCTTCAAAAGGCAACCAATACCCCAAAGTGAGACATGCACTCTACACTACTTCCTACAGCACTTCTTGGGCATGTCGACTTGCCAGCTTCGTGCCCGAGTTGCCTCGGTATAGAGGCGGGAGCCCGTAAAAGATGCAGGCGATGTGGTGCCCTTCCGGCGAGGAGGCGACGACCGGAGTTTCCGTGAGGAGATCGGAGTGGAGATGAAGACCGGAGGACTCGGATCAGTCGGTATATTTCTAACCCGTCTTATAGTTAGCTAGATCTAGTTTAATGGCCCGATCCGGGTGTTTAGTGCGCGGTGGTGCCGGTTTGCAAAGTTCGCAAAATTAAAGTTTATCACTGTTTCCGCATTTGGCCGTCGGTTTGACGGCCGGGGCGCCGCCGTGCACTTACATTTAGTTTACTATTGCATGATGATAGAGCCCATAGGATTCTGCTTGACAGCCAGCAGTATGATGGTGATCATATACGTGGGAGCTGGGGTCTATAAGCACATCCTTAAAGTGTCCCTAGTCGTAGGAGTTTCAAGACAGGGCATCGATACTCCAGAGTAGACTAGTGTATACAGTCGAGACCCCGACGACGGGTGGTGGCCGGTCTCACAAGCCATTGGTGTCAGTTGGATCACCTAAGATGTATACAGGTGCTCATTAGGTTATGAGTACACCGGACAGGACTCGCCGGGAACATGCTAGTTGGTATTATACATATCGTCAGATAGCAGTTCCCTGGTGACATGTGTACAGGTTAGTTTGTCGACCTGAGATCGTCATTTGTCCCGTGTGAGTTCCCACTGTGCTTTGATTCCTACCCTACCACGCTCAAAGGAGTTGTGTAAACAGGTATTTTTTGGGTACAGTCCCGAGCCACATGGAGGCAGTGAGCGGATCGTCGGGGATTCGTCTCTCCCGGTATTGGGAGTTGATGTCGCGCAGTGCACGGGTGGCCATCACTAGAAATCCTTGGCCAAGGTAGTGGAGAATTACTGATTTGGATCAGTAGTTTCTCAGGTGGTGATGGGCTTCATACCGACACGAATTATCGTGTTATTAGGGGTCTGACTTTATCCACCCCTCTAGACTCGATATGCGATACTGTTTAGACGAACGGACCGGACTGTATATACATTGTCATTGTCAGGCTCAGTAGGGTTGATGGATGAGTTCGCTCGTCAGCTTCCCTTCCAATCAATATATAGGCAAACCGTTACGTACAGCTTGTACCTCTGACGTGCTAGAGCTTATACCCAGTGCCAGTGTATTGATGAGTCATTAGAGTCCCCCACAGACACTTTCCCAAGTTCGGGCGAAACGTTGTAGAGGTCGTATGGTTTTATGGCAAGGTTCGGAAAATGCACGTGCGTTTTCGCACGTGTCATTTTTCAGGCAGATAATACTGGTCGGCTTTGGTTTAAGCCGGATCCGAGTATTATACTGTGTAGATATAATATCTTTGTCTCAGTTGCATTTGTATTCAGTCGTAATACAAATGCGGGTATGTTTATACTGATACGGGGTTATCCTGAAATTCGTTTCAGGATCACTTTTGGAAGTTGCCAGTTTCCAGTTTTCTATCGCCCGTCTTTAACATTCGGTTAAAGACGGATTTATCTTTTCTTGAGAAGAGTGTGGAATTTTCTAGAGGCTTCTAGAAGGTGGTGACTAGGTTCATGAATCTTTGTGACTCATTACTTGCATTAATGAGTTGTTTTGTGTTATGATAAGTATCTTTGCTTATGGTCACCCTCATTCCTTGCTCCTACACTCACCCCCTCAACTATATATATGGCCGGCCCCTCCCCTCCTCTCTACACACTCTCTCACTTGATTAAAAAGATTATGATAGTGTTTTGGTGTATGGAAATTAGATAGCTACATTTCTCATTTCACCCGATTCCAAAAGGCAACTTCATTAACCGTTCGTCCATAGTTTTGGACGTAACGAGACAAAGTGTTCTAGTCATTCTCTACAACATCTTGGTCGTCTATTTTAGCAAAATTAACGATCGAGTTGCCTCGGTTCAGAGGCGGGAGCCCGTTTAAAGATCCGTCGACGTGGTGTCGATTTATCTTTTCTTGAGAAGAGTGTGGAAGTTTCTAGAGGTTTCTAGAAAGTGATGACTAGGTTCATGAATCTTTGTAACTCATTACTTGCATTAATGAGTTGTTTTGTGTTATGATAAGTATCTTTGCTTATGGTCACCCTCATTCCTTGCTCCTACACTCACCCCCTCAACCATATATATGGCCGGCCCCTCCCCTCCTCTCTACACACTCTCTCACTTGATTAAAAAGATTATGATAGTGTTTTGGTGTATAGAAATTAGATAGCTACATTTCTCATTTCACCCGATTCCAAAAGTCAACTTCATTAACCGTTCGTCTATAGTTTTGGACGTAACGAGACAAAGTGTTCTACTCATTCTCTACAACATCTTGGTCGTCTATTTTAGCAAAATTAACGATCGAGTTGCCTCGGTTCAGAGGCGGGAGCCCGTTTAAAGATCCATCGACGTAGTGTCACCTGGACGAGAAGACTGGAAATTCAGGAGATCGGAGCAGCCGCAACAAGCGTGGGATGATGGTTGAAGACCGAAGGATTCGGATCGTTCGGTATAACATTTATACCCACTTTGTAGTTTGTTAGTTTAGCTTTAATGGCAGATCCGGGTTATAGTACGCGATAGCGCCAGTTGTAAAAAGTTTTTGTTCCGCATTTGGCGTCTGTTAGACGGCCGGGGAGCTACCGTGGACTTACACTTATGAGACCCTCACGGCTCATAAGATTCAAAAGCCTCAAGCTACAGGGATCTGAACCTATTCTTAAGCAGTCATACCCCCCGATTTTGCCCTACAAGCGGTTCAATATTGACCCTTGTATACAATCTACGGGCACGAATAAACATTTCCCTAACAAAGTCTCACCCGCGACTAGGGATATGTTCACACAGTGGACAGCCCTTGTAAGTCCTCTCGACTTATAAGGAGAAAACACTCTTGTAAGATCCTTACGACTTACAAGAGAACACACACTTAGAAATCCTCACGATTCTTAAAGAGAAAACGCACTTACGGGATCCTCACGACTCGTAGGGAGAAATACCTTCATGAGACCCTTACGGCTCATGAAGTTAAAAGCCTTAGTCGACAGAATCCTAACCCTGTTTGCTAAGCCACCTTTGTTCGACATCGACAGAGGCAAATGATGATTCGCTCCTGACAATGTCCTAGTGGTAGCGATGTCGATGCCTAAATCGGTATCAAATTCCAAGTCTTTTCACGGTAAATGATGATTCGCTCCTGGCAATATTCCAGTTGTAGCGATGCTGATGCTGAGATTGGCACAGATTCCAAGTTCCACACTCGCGATAAAAAATCAGCGAGCCAAAATGCATATGAAATAGCCGAAATGATGGGAAAACTTGCAACAAAATTAGCAAGTAAAATATATCATACAAAATAGCCGAAATGATTGGGCAACTCGCAATAAAAAGCAGCGAGTAAAAAAAACAAAAACAAAAAAAAACAAAAATAGCCGAAATGATTGGGCACCGTGAAAAATAGCCGAAATGATTGGGCAATCGCGATTTTCACGATGTAAAAAGCTGAAATGATAAAGCATCGCAGAAAGAATTAAAAAAAATGAAATGAAATGAAACTTTCTGCCCTACAGGTGAGATCACATCGATCCCTGTATACATTCCAGGGGTACAAACAAGAAGGGAACCATATCTTCCCACCAGACTTTGTCGAAGCGAAGCCAAATCTCGACGGTTCATAGACAACCTAAAGACAATCTCAACATTCGGCGCAATATTGCAGACACAATGTCAACAAATGAAGTGAAGGAAGATCCCTAGCTTCAGGGTCTCGACGTCAACATTGACAACTTAGAGATCAACACTGGCGTTCTTCCTCCCTCCAATCGGATGCAGACGCAACATCAACAAACGGAGCCACGGCAAAATCCCCTAGTTCTAAATCTCGACGGTTCACAAACAACCTAGAGACTACAACGGAACCATGGCAAAGTCCCCTAGTTTCAATTCTCGACGGTTCACAGACAGCCTGGAGATCACCAACGGCGTTTCTCCTTACTCCAGCAGGATGCAGATGCGACGTCAACAAACGACCCCAGGGTCAAAACAACGGAACCATGGCAAAGTCCCCTAGTTCCAAATCTCGACGGTTCACAGACAGCCTAGAGATCACCAACGGCGTTTCTCCTCACTTCAACCAGATGCAGACATGATATCAACAACCGACCTCAGAGTCGCAACAAAGCGGAGCCATGGCGAAGTCCCAAGTTCCAAATCCCAATGGCCACATCTATGGCCCGAAGACCAACAACGGTGTGCCTCCTCATTCTAGCAGGACACAGATGCTACACCATCAATCGGAGCCACGGCAAAGTCCCCAGTTCCAAGACTCTACGGTTCACAGACAACCTGGAGTTATCCAATGATTATGTCTCGGAAAACAAGTCAACCAACTCCGAGGAAATCAGCATCCTTAGCAAAAACCTCGATTCAGGGAAATCAGTGTCCTTAACGAGAGCATCTCGATTCGCGTCGACCCGCAAGGATATCAGTGTCTTTGCAGGAATACCTCGATTCGTTTCAACTCCAGGGAAATCAGTGTCCTTGGTAACCTCCTCGATTCAGGGAAATCAGCATCCTTGACGAGTGCATCTCGATTCGCGTCGACCCACAGAGAACTCAGCGTCTTTGCAGGAATACCTCGATTCATCTCAACCCCAGGGAAATCAGTGTCCTTGGCAACCTCTTCGATTCAGGGAAATCAGAATCCTTGACGAGAGCATCTCGATTCACATCGACCCGCAGAGAAATCAGTGTCTTTGCGGGAATACCTCGATTCGTCTCAACCCCCAGGGAAATCAGTGTCCTTGGCAACCTCCTCGATTCAGGGAAATCAGTGTCCTTGGCAACCTCCTCGATTCAGGGAAATCAGCGTCCTTAACGAGAGCATCTCGATTCGCATCGACCCGCAGAGAAATCAGTGTCTTTGCAGGAATACCTCGATTTGTTTCGACTCCGGGGAAATCAGTGTCCTTGGCAACCTCCTTGATTCAGGGAAATCAGTGTCCTTGACGAGAGCATCTCGATTCACATCGACCCACAGAGAAATCAGCGTCTTTGCAGGAATACCTCAATTCGTCTCAACCCCAGGGAAATCAGTTTCCTTGGCAACCTCCTCGATTCAGGGAAATCAGCGTCCTTGACGAGAGTATCTCGATTCGCATCGACCCGCAGAGAAATCAGCGTCTTTGAAGGAATACCTCGATTTGTCTCAACCCCAGAGAAATCAGTGTCCTTGGTAAATACCTCGATTCAGGGAAATCAACGTCCTTGACGAGAGCATCTCGATTCACATTGACCCGCAGAGAAATCAGCGTCTTTGCAGGAATATCTCGATTCGTCTCAACCCCAGGGAAATCAGTGTCCTTGGCAAATACCTCAATTCAGGGAAATCAGCATCCTTGACGAGAGCATCCTGATTCGTGTCGACCCGCAGAGAAATCAGCGTCTTTGCAGGAATACCTCTATTCGTTTCAACTCCGAGAAAATCAGTGTCCTTGGCAAATCCTCGATTCAGGGAAATCAGCGTCCTTGACGAGAGCATCCTGATTCGCGTCGACCCGCAGAGAAATCGGTGTCTTTGCAGGAACACCTCGATTCGTCTCAAACCCCAGGGAAATCAGTGTCCATGGCAAATATCTCGATTCAGGGAAATCAGCGTCCTTGACGAGAACATCTCGATTCGCGCCGACCCGCAGAGAAATTAGTATCTCTGCAGGAATATACGACATCAGCAAAGCGGAGCCGTGGCAAAGTTCCCAGTTCCATGACTCGGCGGTGCACAGACAACCCAAAGTCAACCCTCGACCTCCCTGTTGAAACAATGTTTTGACTCGGGAGTAAGTCAACTCATCAATCACTTACGGGTCCTCTCGGCCCGTAAGGAAGAAAACTCTCTTGTAAGATCCTTACGACTTATAAGAGAAAACGCGCTTAGGAATCCTCATGATTCCTAAAGAGAAATTAAACCTACAGGATCCTCTCGATCTGCAGGGAGAAAATTCTTTATAAGACCCTCACGGCTCATAAAGTTGAAAAGCCTTAGGAAGTATATCTTAACCCGGCTCCTAAGCCATCGCTGTCCTACAAGGAAATCAAAATAGATTGTCCATAAAATGCACTTACTAAAAGAGACACATCATCATAAAGCAAAATATATCTTTTATTCATGCATCAAAATGAATACAAAGTACAATTTATAAAAGAATCAAAAAATACTCTTATTCAGGAGTATGTACAAAAGAAGAATAAAAAAAATATACAATTCTGCAAGCTGGCGGATGATTCAAAAGGTTTATCACTTCATCCTTCCTTTCTTGGGTCTCTGCTTCAAAATTGACTATGGCTGCGAGATGGGCCTCCGCTTCCGACTGTTGGGCCTGATGCGAGGCAAGCCGGCCTTCAAGCTACTGCTCAATAGCTTTATGAGCGTCAACCATCGTGCGGGTAAAGGTAACAGCTTTATCAACAGCCACCACGTTCTTGATTGCGGCTTGAAGCTCCTTCCAAAGTTCATATGCGTGGCTGGTCTTAGCTGTAAGTTCGGCTTGAAGCTCCCCGAGCGTGGTTGAAGCCAGCTTCCTCTCTGAGAACTTTCGGCGGAGCCTCTTTTCACAAGAAAGCGTATTAGCGGCATATCGCTTAATCAGTCTCTGCAAGCTTAACTTCGCAGCCACTACCTCCGAAGGAAGGCATGCGCATTCAAGACTATACAAGCAACCCTCCACTCGACGACAGAATTCGACCCAAAATTGCATAAATTCTTCGCTGTGATAAGTTGCAAGAAAGGGGAGAGAACCGTTTGCTTCGGCAGCAAATTCTTCAGCCGTAAGCGAGCTACCAACACGAAGGTCTTCGATCAATGCTAACAAAGAGTGAAGGCTTGACTTGGCCATACGTTCGGATGCACGCAACGCATAAGGGCCAGACGGCATGAGAATGCGAGTCTCCAACAGGGTAAAAGTAGGCAGAGCTGTTAAAGATTGATAAATGATCAGCGAAGGTTGCAAACAGAAGACAGATGCCAAGGCGTCGAAACTTTACTTACCCACGTTTATACAAGAAGAGTCTGGAAGATCCCCAGGCCCATCGAGGACCTCAACCTCATCATCAGGTTCCAGAACTACAGAAGACATGAACATTGTTATATGAAGAAGTAACAATACCGAGAGAGGAGCGAACAATGCTAACCTTGTCCGGAAGATAGAATGATACGCTGAGGGGATATCGCCTGTGGAGCAGCCAGTTCCAGCAGACGCTGGAAAGACTTCCTGGGAGACAGGCCAGCAATGGATGCCGCCAAGCCTTGTAGCTCTGAAAAAAGCAAGGAAGGTTCAGATAATCGAAATATCGTTTAAAATAAAGTATGGGATAATACCTTCGATACTTCTCTTGCTTTGAACAGGAGGAATAGCAGCCTCAGCAGCCTCCTCCGTACCATCGGGCACAGCACCGGAAACATTTGCTGGTTGAGGCACAGCAGCCACTTCGGGAAGGGTAATCTCAGCCATTTGTTCCACCGCTTCTAGGCCGTCACCGGAAGGGTCCATTAAATCTACGACGGGTAAAGGCACCTCCTCAGGGCCAACGAGCGCGGAAGGAATGGAGGCCGTCAGTGGAAGCTCTATAGCAGGAATGGCAACCGTGGCAATCGCCTCCACACCTACGAGTGTCTCATCGGGGATATTTGTAGAATCCATAGTCAGGGCGTGACTTGGACTCAGGTCCTCTGCCATCATCGAAGTCCCTGCAAAGTTTGCACGAGGATAAAGATATGTATATATATAAGCAGTGCAAGACACGCTACAAAAGGATATATAAGTGTACCAATGCGCAAAGGAGCTTCTAGTATGGCTTGTTCAAGCCGACACTCCTTCCTCAGAAGGTATGTTCGCCGGGGTTCGAGGGTAGATTCGTGGCCACCGGTCCACAACGAAAGTACATCTTCAGTGTCAGCTGAAACAACCTGCTTAAGGCCTCTCTCGCCCCCTTCTTCCAAAGGACCTATGAATATCCGCCGTATCGATGGAGGATCTTCGTAAAAGATGACGGCAGGATAAGGCCTCTTCGGGATCCTTACATTCTCGGATTCATCTTGTGAGCGTGTTATAGCCTCAGCCAATTGTGCGGCTTCCTCGGCAGATGAACCAGGAAAAAGAAGACTGTCTTCCGGCGGATTAGTAACGGTCTTCTTCCCCCGCTTTGGCCCAGAGCTAGTGACTGTAGAAGCTTGCTTCCTTCCCCTTGCCGCCCGCTTTCTGAGCTACTTCTCGGTTTTGACAGAGAGGGAAGACTTCTTCAGGACCTCCGCCAAGGGGATATTATCATCAGCGCTAGGTTTTACCTCCGGAACCGTTACGGTATCCATCATCGGTCGTTCAAATGAAGCCTCTGTTGGCAATGAGGCACGACGACTTTCCTCCTCTCCAAAGGTTTTAAGCAAAGCAGCAATGGCTTCTTCTATAGAGGCACTTGTTGAAACAGCGGGCGTCAGTCAAAGCATGATAAAAAGAAAAGTGAAATAAACAGCGTAAAGATAAGGGAGAAGTATACCTGACTGCGCAAGGGCAGCCAGTTCTTTTTCGAGGATGGCCGACTATTTGGAAGCTTCAATGGCAGCCTCCAAATCGGTATCATCGAGCGTCCCGAATAAACCCTCATTGGTCCCATACTCGCTAAAGCCTTCGCTAGACGGAGCAAAGGGCGTCGAGCCTAATATGGTGTCCAAAGAAAGTACTTGTTTCTTTTTCTTCTGAGGACGAGCGCCGGTGGACGATAACACGAGTTTGTGTTTAGTAGGCACCTTTAGACGACGAGTCTCAATTTCTTTTCCTACATCCGACTCGGGCGACGTCGCAGCCACCTCTTTTTCGGGTGCGCTGGATGGGGGCAAGCCATGCGTAGGGCTTAGCATGTGTGGGGGCTCAACTGCAGTAACCTCTCTCAAGGGAGGATGAACAATGTTCTGTCGCTTCAGAGGGATATTTCGATCACCAGCCGGCACTGCGCCCTTGCGATCAAGTAGCAATCGCTTTTCCTCCCTAATGACGGCACCCATCGAATGTTGGTACCACGCCACATACACATTCAGGGCTTGCGGAACACAACTCGGTTCGTTGATGAAGAAGTTAGACCCAGTTTTCAAGCGCATAAAATGATGTAGTGCGCTCCGAGTACCCTCTTCAGTGGCAGCCGGTTCTGCCAAGAAAGCCTCGAGTGGGACGCCCTGATTGTAGCATAACTGCTGGACGAAGCGATGCGGGTTATACCTCATAAATAAAGCCGAGTCATTCATCTTAAATACGAGAAAGCCCGAACGGATAGAGTACAGATGAAGAATCTCCCGAGCTTTCAAGACGGAGGCCCCATCTTTAAATATATGTTGTAATGGCAGCACCGTCTTCCCCGACTCCTGGCCGACGGTCAAAATTTTATCAATAAAGGACATGCCAGCTCCAACCGTGCGCGGGCGAAGAAGCAAGCCTCTATCTTCCCATTGCGTTGGAGTCACAATAGAAGCGCCGACCAGTCGCATGATCCGAGGGAACCTGCACTTGTCATAAAAACCCGGCCTCTTATGGATGCCAAAGACGCCTAGCATGTGCAACTCGAGCCATGACGTGAAATAATGCATCGGGAAATTTACCGACTGCACCCCTGGCTCGGTGGTATCGGCTGCCAAGCTGAGGCCGTGATACACATGGGCAAACCCAGCGATCCCCACAACCACTTGTATCCCAACAACCATCCGATGCGCAGGATAGAAGAGGGACAGCCTCATACGGCGAGGGTGCATGGGAAGCGCAAACCAACTCAGCCATAACCCAAGGAACCCTAAAAAGAACGTTTCTTCGTCAATCCCAGGAGCCGCCAGCTCTGCAAAAGGGATGACCGGGGTATCGGGTAGAAAGAAGCTCTTCTGATCCACCTCCGCCGCCGGCAGGTTGCCCAAACCTAAGCCGAAGGGGTCATCAAGACTGGCAAATTTCTCGACTTCTTCCTTCAATACTTCTGGGCGAAGAAAACCGGCGATAAAAGCCGTAAAATTAACTCCACGGCCTTCGGATGCAAGAGAGAGGTTCTCATAAATATTCAACACCTTTATCAAACTCGGAAATTGGTGTTGAATAGCGTTCTTGGGAGTAAGATCCATTACCACTGATTTAGTGGCAAAAATATACTCATCCGGGAGAAGCAATTCCTCATAATGTTCCCCCCTAATGGGTAAACCCGAGACCTCTGCAAACTCCTCCAAAGAAATGGAGACTTCTCGATCTGATAGGAGGAAGGTGTGGGTCGAAATGTTCTACTGTTCCAGAAATGCCCTGACCCACCATGTAGGAGGTGTGGAATATTGAAACAAAGAAGCGTAAACGGCGGGATATAATCCGAGCTTCAGCAACTGTGATTTCTTCGCTAATAAAATATACCGAGCCCACTGCAAATACCCGGCTGGATGACGAAGAGTCAGTCATACATTGTATGGCTGTCCCCACGGGCGCGCTTCGCCTTGACAAATGCGCCGTCCTAGAATGTCCAAGGCCACCGGTGGCCGCACTGGTATTGCGGCCACAGAAGGCCGAAGGAGACCCTCTGAAGTCTAGTTGACCTCCTCCACGGCATAATTTATCGGAGGTACATCTGCATAAGCGATCGCCGAAATAGGCTCCGAGGGTGTCGCACAGGAAAAGCTCCTTCGGCCCATGATAATTTGATCATACCATTTCCCCCATAGATGAAGACTCTTGTGCTCCGGGTCATGGTCTTTTATCAACGAAAAAACCTCGCGGTCCACAGGGGCTTTAGGAAATCCGCCTTCTGAGCGGATGAACGGAAAAAAGTGTCAAAAGGCATGTCACCTGCGCAAAAAAGAACAAAAGTCAACCTTTGGTGCTATAATTTAAACTTTGACGTTTGGTACTCTAAAATCCGTACCGCACTGCAATGCAGTCAAAAGGGACCAAAGGGGACCCACAAAATCTAGATGACATTATCATTAATAAAGCAGCCTCATCATTTGACGAGGCTGTCATTAAATGAGGAAATCCTCAAGTGATTCTCATTAAATGAGAAATCCCTCGGGCAGAGGAGTAAAACTCCCATTGAGAGAAGTGCTCTTCACTAGACAGACATCTGTCAAAGTCTAATCATGAAGGAATAAAATTCCTCAAGAAGAGCCTTGCTCTGAGAAGATGATGGAATAATCCATCAAAAATAAAATTTTATTTTTGATCTTCAAGATCCATGAACAAACTCTTAAGAGTTCTTCTATATGATTTGAAAGGAGCAAAGCTCCATTAATGGATTAAGAAATCATAAGCAAGATCCTTTTAGAGAGCAAAGCTCTGTTAATAAAACCTTAAAAAGGATTTTCTTTAGATCAAAGATCTATGAAGAGCAAAGCTCTGTTAATGGGTGAAACCCTAAAAGATATTTCAAAAAGATTTAATCTTTTACCTAATCTGACAGAGTTCTGTCCTTAAAAATTCTTAAGAAGAAGAGCTGCGCTCTGAGAAGAAAATAATTTCTCAAGAAGGAGTGAAGATGAACATGAGTCATCTCAAGGGCCAAGGGTCCTATTTATAGGCACTAAGTGCCGTTTTAATTCTTCGGTTGATCCAAGAGTCGAGATGATGCCACCGCTGCACCCACATGTGGGCCCCGTGAGCGCAACGGTGGGGAGGCATTTGTTTCCCCAATTAGAGCAATGCTCTATTCAGAATTCAAACTTTGAATTAAAGCTGCGCTTTTATAAAAGCGCTGCGCTACAACTAGCGCACCCCATGCAAAGCACGTGTGCGCTAGCGCTAAAAGCGCTGCGCTCCAAGTAGTGCACCATAAGCAGAGCGCATGAGCGCTAGCGCTGGAACTAAATGTTCCTCACCATTGGATCAAATATCCAACGGATATGATTAAATCATCAATTAACAAGAATAAAATTTCTTTGAATCTTTCCAAACAGAAAAGATTGTGCCCTGGATTTGGAACACCGTTGGATCAATGATCCAATGGTGATTGAAAATCACTAAAATACAGAACAAATTCTGTAAAGGGGAAATATTTCTCAATCTTGTTAAAACAAGAAGATTATCTTCTGTAAACCAGAAGCCCTTGGATCAAAGATCCGACGATGGGGAAATTCCCAAATCAATTGGAGAAAAGATCTCCTTAACTGATTCAATAAATCAGCTTGCCCTATCAAAAGTCCCTAAGACTTCAAGTCTGATATAGAGAAACCCCCCCAATAAACTTTGAAAAAACTCAAAGATAAAGAGCAGGCTCTTGCAAGAAGATATTTCTTCAAGGTAAAGATGATGGATGATGAACACAGAGATGAAATCATCTCATAAAAAGAAAAATTCTTTTCTTTAAAAAAGATCATAGATCTAAAAGACAAAAAGTCTTTCATAAAAGAAATCAAAAGATCTCATCATAAAATAAAAGAAGAACATATTTCTTCTCACAGATCATGGATCTATAAAGGCAAAGCCTTTCATCAAAATAAGAGATTGAAAATCTCACCTGCAAAATAAGAACTGTTGTTCTTAAATTTTGAGACAAAGTCTCTTTTAAAAGAACATAAATTTGTTCCCAGATCATAAAATTGATCAAATGCGCTTTGCGCTCTTGAAATGCGCCTTGCGCTCTTGAACAGCGCTTCTGCGCTCCCTGGATCGACTCTCAGTGCCAATTGCGCCACGTGTCAACCATGTATGCGCCAATTAAACAACTTGCGCTTTGCGCTTCTGAAATAGCGCACTGCGCTCATGGGCTGGAGCTCAGCGCCAAGCGCACCACGTGTCACTCACGTGTGCGCCACTAAATTGAAAGCGCAATGCGCTCATGGACTAGCGCTCAGCGCTCATAAACTGGCATTATGCACTCATCATCTAGCGCTTAGCGCTGAGTGCGACACGTGTTCCTTGCATGTGTGCCACGTGGCAGAAGCGCACTGCACTCTTTAATTGGCGCAAAGCGCCTAACGCACCACGTGTTGCGCGGACAGAACATAAATTGTTCTTTAATAAGCCCAGGGCTCTGGTGAATGCTCAGCATTCAATAAAAAAACAAAAATATTGACAGAAGGGCTAAGCCCAAATAAAGGCTCAATAGCCAGAATAAAAAATGTTAAACATTTATTGGACTTGGCCCAATATTGGCCATAAGTCCTCAACTTATATTAATTGAGCCCACCTGCTCATAAATATTTCAACAGATCTTAGTCCCAAATTGGACTACAGATCTTCCAACCAACTCACACCGGTTCAAGGGTACATCTCTTTACTCCTCTAATATTTGTCGTTGTAATCCTTCAACGTCTTCAGAAAGGTGACGGGTCCCGACAAGCAAACACTCTACGGACCGTGGGGTCCTTAAGCCCATGAACTATGATGTCCTTAACCTTGATTGTGGGGTCTTTAAACTCACGGACTACGATGTCCTTAACCTTGACTGTGAGGTCTTTAAACTCACGGACTATGATGTCCTTAACCTTGGACCGAGATATTCTTAAACTAACAATGGACCGTAATGTCCTTAAACTAACCGACCGCAATATCGATAAACTAAACAATAGAGTCCAAATACTCTTTTGTTGGATCTAAACGATCCCGTTAAGTTGATTTTAGTCTAAAATTAGACTAACGTATCCTTAACATACGTTTAAGTTGATCTTAGTCTCGAATGAGGCTAACGTATCTTTAAACCCAACCCCCAAACCCAAATCTAAGAAGATACGGATTTGGACTAATCCACGCTCTACGGGCGACAACATAAATTAGTCTCCGTATACAATCCACGGGCAACCAAAAACAAAACAAACACCCACGACACGAAGTAACCATCTGGAGAAAGAGAAAGTGGTTACCGCGATGCGGTAGCGTAATTAACTGCAGGGGCTTGCGCCTGCAGGGAAGAGCGTCCCCACAATAAAAAAAACCCTCAAATGAGGGGGAATCTGACGAAGTCTGCTATATCGGCCACATCCATTTAAACCTTCGATACATGGTGTCATAAATCAACTTGGCATCTTCGGAAAGGTGGACGGATAGCACCAATTAGCATCTGCCCTCGAAATTCAGGCAAGGCGTTTATCGCGTCTTCCCGCGTGTTTCGGCGGGGAACATGAACGATCTCCCGGGCCCTCAACGCAAAAGCTCCTTGAAGACATCGTAGAGCGGCTGGATTACCTTGGAAGATTCCTTGCCGATGGTCAGAACCCTGTAAATGAAAGTCATGCTATCCCCAACCATGCGCGGGCGAAGAAGCAATCGCCGAGCCTCTCGCTGGGTTGGATCTGCAGAAGAAGTATTGACCAATTGCATGACCCGAGGAAAATTATATCCTTCATAAAATCTGGGCCGTTTATGTACACCGAAAGCACCCAGCACGTGCATCTCGATCCATGAGGTGAAGTAATGCAATGGGAGATTCACGGGCTTCAAACCCGGCTGAGTGGCGTCGGCCGCTATACTCAAACTGTGATATAGGTGAGCCAGTCCTGTGACCCCGATAGCTATGTGTGTCTCCGCGGCGATGCGATGAGCCGGATAAAAGACAGATGGTCTCATATAGCGAGGGTGCATTGGAAGAGCAAACCAACTCAGCCACAAGCCGATAAACCCTATGAAGAATGTCTCATCATCAATGTCTAGAGCGACAATCTCTGCGAAGGGGACGAATGGAGTATCCGGAATAAAGAACTTCTTTAAATCCGCCTCCGCAGTTGGCAGTTTGTCCAAACCAAATCCGAACGGGTCTTCGAGTTTGGCAAACTTCGCAGCTTACTTAGATAGAGCCTCTGGATGAAGAAAGCGGGCAATAAAGTCCGTAAAGCTAACTTCATTCCCACCAGACTTCAAGAATAAGCTCTCATATATGTTCAACACTTTGATCAAGCTCGGAAACTTGTGTCGAACGGCATTCTCTGGGGTAAAACCCATAACCACCGATTCAGTAGAGAAGACATACTCGTCAGGAGGAAGTATCTCCTCATAATGATCTCCTCTAACGGGTAACCCAGATATCTTCGCGAATTCCTCCAGCGAGATTGTCACCTCCCGATCCGATAAAAGAAATGTGTGGGTCAGGATATTCCACTGCTCTAGAAAGGATTTAACCCACCACACATGAGGGGTGTGGTAATAAAAGAGGGATGCGTAGATCGCTGGATATAGCCCGGTCTTCAGCAGTAGCAACTTCTTGGCCGACAGAATGTAACGGGCCCACTGCAGATACCCAGCCGGATGACGGGGGGTCACTCCTATCGTATAGACCTGGCCCCAATGACGCACTTCTCCTTAGCATATGCGATGCCCCAGAATGTCTAGGGCCATCGGTGGCTGCACTGGTATCGACGCCATGGAAGGTTAGAGACGACCTTCCGAGGTCCAGTTGATCTCTTCCACTGCGTAAGCGACCTGCGGAGGGTTCGCATAACAAGTCGACGGGATCGGTTCTGACAGCGCCGCACAAGTAAAACTGCGCCGACCCAGGATAATGTAAATGTACCATGATCCCCACAAATGAAGAGATTTCTGCTCTGGGTCATAGTCCCGAATTAGCGCAAAGACTTCCCAATCTATAGGCGCATCGGCGAAAGCGCTCTCCAAGCGAACGTAGGGGAAGGAGGAATCGGAAACCATAGTACCTAAAAAAAATAGAGGGTTAGTTATCGACACAATGAAATCAACTACAATTAAAGGACTTGGCATTTTCAGTACATCCAATTTTGTATTTCATTCTGGCATATTAAAGTCACCACAGTCAAAAGAAAAAGAGACAATGGGACCCACAAAATTAACGTAATGCCCCATCAATGATGAGGCAGGTACTCATTGTAAGAATCCAAAAGGATTCTCATTTAATGAAAAATCTCATTGAACAGCGAAGTTCAAGACTCCCAATATCCTCGAAAAACGTGTTCTACAACAGATCTGAATCTGCGAGAAGAATCTACAACAAAAGCCTGAAAAGAAAATAAGAAAAGGGAATAAAATTCCCATAAAAATTCAAAAGAATTTTTCTCAGAGCTAAGCTCTGTAGAACAAACCGGAATTGATGGGATTAAATCCCAGAAATCCTCATGGGAAATACACAGGAATTAAATTCCAGAGAACCCTTAAGGATCAGAGTAATAGGGTAAAACTCCAAGATCTCTAAGACCCACGGTCTCTCTAAATAAAGTTTTTTTTTAAGATCTCTAAGAGATCATTTCAAGAAAAAGAGCCAAGCTTTGTTGATGGGTTAAAACCCCAAAACAAAAAAGAGTTTCTTTTAAAAGTTAAAAAGTTGGTCATAATTCTTACCAATTTTCTTAAACAGAGTTCAAACTCTAAGAGTTTCTTTAGGCAGAGATCTAAGCTCTGAGAAGATAATTAAATTCTCAAGGAGGAAGAAGGAAGATAACGAAATGGCAGTCATCTCAAGGGCCAAAGGCCCTATATAAGATATGAAGGGACGATTCAACTCCCTAGAAGATCCAACGGCAAAAAAAGATGACACCGTTACACCCATGTGTAAGCCACGTGAGAGCAACGGTGGGGGGCATTTGTTTCCCTAATATTTAAACATATTAAAAGAGCAAAGCTCTATTGGAATTTAATGAGGCAGCACCTCACGTGCTCTCCACGAAGACGCCAGCACCAGAACCAATCTTATAGGATTAAATCCTATGGTGGCGCCTCACGTGCTCCTCACGCGGGCGCCGGTGTGCAAAGCACAAGAGAATTTATTACATAAGAGTTAGACTCTTATATGGTGCATGTTCCCCTCCGAACGGCGGCCAAGAAATAGGCGTCTTCGCCTGAGATTCGGGGCAGATGCTATTTGGTTTTATCCGTCCACCTCTCCGAAGATACCAAGTTGATTTATGGCACCGTGTATCGGAGGTTTGGACGGATGCGGCCGATGTAGCAGACTTCGTCAGATTTCCCCTCGCTTTAGGGGTTTTTGATTGTGGAGACGCTCTTCCCTGCAGGCGCAAGCCCCTATAGTTAATTACGCTACGCATCGCGATAACAACTTTCTTCTTCTCCAGAATTTCACTTCGTGTCGTGGGTGTTTGTTTTGTTTGTGGTTTCCCATGGATTGTATACGGAGACTAATTTATGTCGTCGCCCGTAGGACGTGGATTAGTCCAAATCCGTATTTTCTTAGATTTGGGTTTAGGATTTTGGTTTGAGGATATGTTAGCCGTATTTGAGGCTAAGATCAACTCAAACGTTTGTTAAGAATACGTTAGTCCAGTTTGAGACTAAGATCAACTTAACAGGATCGTTTAGATCCGACAAAAGAGCGTCTGGGCTCTATTGTTCCAGTTTAGGGACGTAGTGGTCCATTGCATGTATGACCGTCGGGACCCGTCACCTCTCTGACGACGTTGAAGGATTACAACGACAGGTGTCAGAGGAGCTCAGAGATATACCCTTGAACCAAAGTCAATTGGGGAATCTGTAGTCCAATTTGAGACTAAAGTCTGTTTTAAGGTTTAAGGATACGTTAACCATATTTGAGGCTAAGATCGACTTAAACGGGATCGTTTAGATCCGGCAAAAGAGCATTTGGGGGCTCTATTGTTCCAGTTTAGGGACATAGTGGTCCATTGCCAGTTTAGGGACATGGGGGTCCATGTTCCAGTTTAGGGGTATGTTCCAGTTTAGGGACATGGGGGTCCATTTGTTTAAGGACGATTGAGTCCGGGAGTTTAAGGACGCTTAAGTCCGGGAATTTAAGAACGCTTGAGTCCATGAGTTGGTTTAAGGACGCTTAATTCCATGAGTTTAAGGACGCTTGAGTCTGGGAGTTTAAGTACGCTTAAGTCCATGAGTTGGTTTAAGGACGCTTAAGTCCGGGAGTTTAAGGATGCTTGAGTCCGGGAGTTTAAGGACGCTTAAGTCTATGAGTTTAAGGACCCCACAGTCCGTATCGATGTGTGGTTGTCGGGACCCGTCACCTCTCTGACGTCGTTGAAGGATTACAACGATAGGTGTCAGAGGAGTTCGGAGATGTACCCTTGAACGGGATGTAAATTGATTTAAGAGAGCAGTTATGCTCAGTCAATTTTAATTTGAGGACTTACGGCCATGATTGGGCTAAATCCAGTTGAGCATATTCAACGTTTTTATTTTTGGCCTATTAGGCCTGTGCTAGGGCTTTGCCCCTATTTAATAATGCACTGCATTTTCTTTTGGCCTGCTAAGCCTTTTGATTTGGGCTTTATCCCTTTTAAATGATGCACAGCATCTGTTTTTGTTTGGGCTCCGCCCTTTTTAAAATAATGCATTGCATTTTATTCGGCCTGTTAGGCCTTTTTTTAATTGGGCTTGGCCCTTCTGTAAATAATGCAGTGCATTAATCAAACTGACAGCAGCCATGTGGCCTGTCAGGCACTTTGCGCCAATTATTGAGCGCAAGCGCATGTGAAGGTGACACGTGTCACGCTCTGGTGAGCGCAAGCGCAGTGCGCTGCGCTGTTGCGCTGCTGACACGTGGCGCGTTCTGGTGAGTTGCGCCAATTTCATAGAGCAATGCTCTATTTTAAAAGCGCATAGCGCAAGTTATTCTGGTGCTGACACGTGGCGCTCTCTGGTGGCTTGCGCCAACCCAAGAGCGCAACAGTGCGGATTTTCAAGTGCAAGGCACTGTTTTAATATCTTGATCCAATTTTGGATTCAAGAAAAGAATCTTAAAGATTCCAGAACCAATGGTTCATAAAAAAAGGCAATGCCTTTGTTATTATTATATTTTTATATTGAAGATCCTTGATCTTATTCTTAGATCAATGATCTTTTCAGAAGAAATTCTTCTTTTTTATTCAAAGGTTTTACCTTTCTCTCTGTTTGAGTTCTTCTTAGAGTTCTTTAGAGGAGTTCTCTCTTTTTTCTGTGTTTTTCTATCTCTTTGTTGTCTTTTTTTTGGAGTTGGGGTCTAGGGGCCTTTATATAGTGCTCATTAATTTGTTAAATTTATTGAAGAGATCATTCTCTGAGTGATTTGGGGAATTTTCCCCACCGTTGGATTTTTTATCCAAGGGCTTCTGTTTTACAGAAGACAATCTTCTTGTTTTAACAAGAACAGAAGGATCTGACTGGAATTTTAATTCTGTTTGGCGCAAACGCACCAGCGCTTAACACGTGTCACGCAGCGCAGAGCGCAGCGCAACTGCGCTGCCACGTGTCGCGCAGCGCAGGGCGCAGCGCAGGGCGCAGCGCAACTGCGCTACCACGTGTCGCGCAGCGTAGGGCGCAGCGCAACTGCGCTGCCACGTGTCGCGCAGGTCAGCTGAAGCGTTGCTTCCTTTATTAAAGTTTGAATTTTAAACAGAGCTTTGCTCAGATTGGGGGAAACAGAAGCGTTGCTTCATTTCCCGCCTTGGGATTTGAACAGAGCTTTGCTCTGAAAGGGAGATTTTCTCCTTTATTATTATTATTTATTTATTTATTTATTTATTCTTTTATTGTTATTATTTTATAAGGAGCGGGTTTTGAGCCAAAATTTTGGCGGGAACAAATGCCCCCCACTACTTTGCCTACGTAAGTATGTACGTGGGTGAAGTAGTGCAAAGTTATGAGTAGCCATGGAATCGAGGGCTTAGGAGACAAGTCTAGGGTCCTTGTAACCTAAGACTTTTCAACTTTATGAGCCGTGAGGGTCTCACAAAGACTTTTCTTCCTACGAGTCGAGAGGATCTCGCAGATGTATTTTCTCCTTAAGGGTCGTGAGGACTCCTAAGTGTGTTTTCTCTTATAAGTCGTAAGGATCTTATAAGAGAATTTTCCCTCTTACGAGTCGAGAGGACCCATAAGCGGTTGTTTCCCTCCTTATCAAGATTTGACTTCGGAGAGTGTGACCCGTGAATAGTATACAAGAGTCCGTTTTAGACCGACTCGCAAGGTCCTAGTGCTTAGGAAACAGGTTTTTCAGTCCCCACTGCCTAAGGCTTTTTCTCACGAGTCGAGACGAATCGAGCATTTCTCGCAAAGACACTAATTTCCTCACGAGTCGAGACGAATCGAGCATTTCTCGCAAGAATATCCTAACGTCACAGTTAACCTCTGCTCTTTACGACAGAGGTCCGTTAGGGTCTGTGGTACTTAGGGTTTTGGCCGTCGTACCGTCGTGTTGGCTGATATATTCCTCGATATGCAATCTTGCTGTTCGAGTAGCCTTGCGATTGTCGTGTCTCTGATCCCTTCGGGGGCTGGACAAGATGACTTCAAGTAATCTTCCAGGTAATCTTACCGTCGAAAGAGCAAGCGTAGGAATATTCCATGTCACTTTTTACTTGAGGTTAGGCTTATTTTGGAGAGCCCCGATGAGTCATAACCACTCCGCGCTGGTGTGGGATGATCTCCGATAGTCTTTCAGGTTTTATATGACTTGCCGTCAAGACCCTGAAGATAGGAATTTAGCCTTTACTTCGTTTGCTGGCATTGTGTCCTCTATATCGAGACGAATGTCGCGGTTGTCTCTAGGTTGTTGGTGAACCGTCGAGGTTTGGAACTAGGGACTTTGCCGTGGCTCCGCTGTTTGATGATGTTGCGTCTGAATCCTGTTGGAGGAAGAACGCTGGGGTGACATCTCGTCTGCTGTATAGAGACGAACGTCGAGGTGGTGACCATTCCGCACTGGTGCAAGATGGTCTCCGATTGTCTTTCAGGCTTTATATGACTTGCCGTTAAGACCTTGAAGCTAGGAATTTGGCCTTCGCTTCATTTGCTGGCATTGCGTCTGTTGTATTGAGACGAATGTCGCGGTTGTCTCTAGGTTGTTGGTGAACCGTCGAGGTTTGGAACTAGGGACTTTGCCGTGGCTCCTCTGTTTGATGATGTTGCGTCTGCTGTGTCGAGATGAACGTCGAGGTGGTGACCATTCCGCACTGGTGTGAGATGATCTCCGGTTGTCTTTCACGCTTTATATGACTTGCCGTTAAGACCTTGAAGCTAAGAATTTGGCATTCGCTTCGTTTGCTTTGACTGCGTCTGCTGTATCGAGACGAATGCTGGGGTGGAGCTGGGATTTTGCCGTCACTCCGCTTTGCTGACCATGGGGTCTTTTGTTGATGTTGCTTCTGCATCCTGTTGGACTGCGAAGGAACGCCTTTGTTGACATCTCGTCTGCTGTATCGAGACGAATGCTGAGATGAAGCTGGGATTTTGCCATGGCTTCGTTTGATAGTGTAACATCTGAGTCCTGCTGGAATGAGGAGGCACACCGTTGTTGGTTTCTGGGCCGTAGATGTGGCCATTGAGATTTGGAACTAAGGACTTTGACATGGCTCCGTTTCGTTGCGACTCTGAGGTCGGTTGTTAACGTCACGTCTGCACTGGTTGGAGTGAGAAGAAACGTCGTTGGTGATCTCTAAGTTGTCGATATTGACGTCGAGACCTTGAGGCTAGGGATCTTCCTTTGCTTCGTTTGTTGACATTATGTCTGCAATATTGCGACAAATGTCGAGATTGTCTCTGGGTTGTCTATGAACCGTCGAGATTTAGCTTCGCTTTCTGGTGAAGCCTGTTTGGAAGGTATGGTTCCCTCTTTGTTTGTACCCCTGGATTGTATACAGGGATCGACATGATCTCACCTGTAGGGCAGCAGTTTCATTCATCATTCATTTTTTTTATTATTATTATTATTTTCTTTCCGCGATACTCTATCATTTCAGCTTTTATATCGCGAAGGTCGCGATTGCCCAATCATTTCGGCTATTTTTCGCGGTACCCAATCATTTCGGCTATTTTTCTTTTTACTCGCTGCTTTTTATTGCGAGTTGCCCAATCATTTCGGCTATTTTTATATGCATACATTTTTACTTGCTGATTTTGTTGCAATTTACCCCATCATTTCGGCTATTTCATATGCAATTTTTTTGTCTCGCTGATTTTTTATTTTTTTTGCGAGTAGGGGATTTGGGATCTGATACCAATCTTAGCATCAGCATCGCTACGACTGGAATATTGCCAGGAGCGAATCATCATTTGCCATAACAGGACTTGGAATTTGATACCGGTCTAGGCATCAGCATCGCTACAACTAGAATATTGCCAGGAGCGAATCATCATTTACCATGACAGGACTTGGAATTTGATACCGGTCTAGGCATCAGCATCGCTACAACTGGGATATTGCCAGGAGCGAATCATTATTTGCCTCTGTCGATGTTGAACAAAGGTGGCTTAGTAAACAGGGTTAGGATTCTGTCGACTAAGGCTTTTGACTTCATGAGCCGTAAGGGTCCAACAAAGGTATTTCTCCCTACAAATCGTAAGGATCTCGTAGGTGTGTTTTCTCCTTAGGGATCGTGAGGATTCCTAAGTGTATGTTCCCCTGTAAGTCGTAAGGATCTTACAAAAGGGTTTTCTCCTTATAAGTCAAGAGGACTTACAAGGGTTGTTCACCGTATGGACATATCCCCAGTCATGGGTGGGACTTGGTTAGGGAAATGTTTATTCGCTCCCGTGGATTGTATACAAGGGTCAGTATTGAGCCGCTTGTAGGGCAATATCGAAGGTTGTGGGGGTTGCTTAAGAACAGGTTCAGGTCTCTGTAACTTAAGACTTTCAAATCTTATGAGCCGTGAGGGTCCCATAAGAAAGTTCTCCTTACGAGTCGTGAGGATCTCGCAAGTGTTATTCCTCCTTAGGAATCGTGAGGATTCCTAAGTGTATTGCTCCCTTGTGAGTCGTAACGATCTCACATATGTTGTTTCTCCTTACAAGGTCGAGAGGACCCTGTAAGTGTCTTTTAACGAGGTTGCGCCCTTTCAGGTTTTCACAAACACTCGCCGGTAGCCCTGCTGTTTTTACTCACGGAGCCCTTTCGGGTTTTCATCCATGCCCATTTTTCTTATGGACATACCGTCTTCTTTTTTTTTATTCTTTTTTCTAACGAGATTGTGCCCTTTCGGGTTTTCACAAACACTCGCCGGTAGCCCTGCTGTTTTTACTCACGGAGCCCTTTCGGGTTTTCATCCGTGCCCATTTTGCTTATGGACATACCCTTTTTTTTTGTTTTTTTTTTTATTATTTTTTTTAACGAGGTTGCGCCCTTTCAGGTTTTCACAAACACTCGCCGGTAGCCCTGCTGTTTTTACTTACGGAGCCCTTTCGGGTTTTAATCCGTGCCCATTTTGCTTATGGACATATCTTTTTCTTTTTTTTTTAACCACGTCAGCCTAGGGATGCTGCGGGTTGGTAGTAGTTTAACGACGTTTTGGTCATTATCCAGTTTTAGGACATAGTGGTACATCATTAGTTTAAGGACGTTTCGGTCCACAGCCAGTTTTAGGACATAGTGGTTCAATGTCGCCATATTTGAGGCGAATCTCTAGTTTACTGACTTTTCGGTCGATTATCCAGTTTTAGGACGTAGTGGTCCGTTGGGCTTTCTCTATGAATGAGCATGATGCCCCCGGCATACCCATCTTTCTCGAAGCATGTAGTTGTGGCGGGCTCACCTTCCAGTTTTCGGACAGCGCGAGTTTGCCTTGTTGGTATTAGTCTTCAACCCAGTTTTTGAAGACGAAGCAATCTTCGATCGGATGACTTACTGCTCGATGGTAGGGACAGTAATTAGGATCGTTGACATCGCCTGGCTGTAGCGGACGTTTCGGACTCGGCAGATTGATGAATCCGTTGCGCACTGCCAGCTCAAACAGTTTCCTCGTTCTATCCTGGGGAAACGAGTAAGGATGTCCCAGTCTTTCCTCGAGGGATGGCGTGGACGCATATTGTTTTGGCAAACAACCGACTTTAAGTTGCTCGGCCGTTGTTGAGTATTGGCAACGAAGGTTGCCTTCCCTTTGCCCTTTTCATTCCAAGGCTCCGTCTTTGAAGAAGAAGGCCTATGGCCCATCTGGTCCATTTGGGCCAGCTTGTCAATCAAGGCTTGGAAGGTGGTCGGCTTGAAAAACATCATGAACTGGGAGATGGCCGCTTGAGGGTCAACAGTGCCCACGAACATGCCCACCACCGGCGCTTCTTCGATCCACTGTTCGCATTTCGACCATAGATTCCGCCATCGTGTTGCGTATTGAACCCAGGTTTCGTCTAGCCTTACCCGGGCATTAATCAGTGCTGTTATCGGGGTGTGTTCACTAACACTCGCGAATCTTTGTGTAAACAATATCTCCATCTCCGCAAATATTTTGACAGAGTCATTAGGTAGCTCCGAATACCATTCAAAAGTCGTTTCTGCTAAGCTGCCAACGAATTGGCGAAGCAACAGTTTGTCGCCTCCTCCAGTGTTTCCGCATAAGGCCCTGAATTGAGCGACATGCTGATGTGGATTCCCTGTCCCCTTGTACACATGGAACTTAGGGATCGTGTATCCCGGTGGATAACTGATTTGGTCATACCAGCCCGGGTAGGGTCGTCCGGTTCTAATAATTTGCCCAGCCGCTTCATTCGCGTGATGAACTCGTATCTGCTGAGCTATATAGTCGTCTAGTGCAGCTTTGGAAATGGTTTCTTCCTTGGTTGTTGAATGAGCCGGAGGAGGATTAGATGTCTCCCCTCTATCGTCTTCATCAATGATTGGAGGGCCATCAGTTGGAGGGTCCGGCTGTAATATCATCCCTACCATATCTTAGAAGAGGAGCGCCATTTGCTTTATGTTAGCCGCTTGCTCTGCGGCTTCTCTGTCCTTCTTTTCGAGGACACTGCGTAAGAAGTCAGCATCAGTTTCTTATTCGTGACGCTGCTTTGATGATGCCTCTGGGCTTTCTTTTGGCTCGGTAAGCGAGCCATTGCAGTCATCATTTCCTGAAGCTTCTGTTGTTGCTCCTGGGCTTTGGTCACGGATCGAGTGAGCGGTCGGTGACCCGTCGAAGCACGGCCTTCCTCCTTTCCGGAAGCTATATAAACAGTATAGACCACCATGCCCCCAGACTTGGGGCGTTTGTGCTTAGCGCTTTTACGGTTCGCCATGTTCGCAGGGGCTCCTTGCGGCCTCCTGTTCTTTTGAGTGATTAACGTTGAGGGAGCCATTGCAGTAGGCACCCAGCCAGCTGTTGCTTTTTCTGGCTTGACAGAGTAGTCCTTCTCCTGTCGAACCTTTATCTTTTTCTGTCGACGGAGATAGTCTTGATCCATCGCGGAGTCTTGGACTTGACGTCAGACCTTGTAAATTTCAGAGGATAGCCGTTGAGGAGGTTGCTCCAGCTTCTTCTCTGTAGCATTCTTCACAGGTGAAGGAGTTCTTTTTAGCACAGCAGTTGGCGAATTCCTGCACACCTTGTTAAGTAGTTCAAAGCTGTTCCCGGTTGGAACAGCAGCGTCAACTTCCATCGCTGGAGCCGGCGGAGTCAATCCAGAAGGGGAATTGCCCTCAGCTTTCCTCACTCGGCGCCAGTGGCGACGTCGAGCATGTCGTGCGAATGAGATCACCTCCGTTGTTGGATAAGCTTCTTCATGCCCCCTGCTTTGAGGAGAGACTGTTATTGGTGCTAGCCTGTCGAAGACTGACACCCGTTGAGAAGCAATGTCTAATCTGTCAAAGACAGACCTCTGGGCAGGGGAAGCAGCTTTGAGGACCTCGCCTGGAGCAGCAACCGGAATGGCCAGCCTTGTAAAAACTGATTTCTTGGAAGGAAGAGCCTTTCCAATGATTTCGTTCGCTTGAGCCGGGATGGATATCCGCTTTGGGATGGCAGCTTCGGGTATCGTGGGCTTGTATACGTTCTGGCCCAGTCTGTTGAAAATTGAGGTATTGAAGTTAGGCGACCCGTTGAGAGGGGCCGCGGCAGTGGTAAGTCGATCAAAAACCAGCTTCTTTGGGGCTTCTTGCGACGTCATTGGGGCATTGAAGCTCATCGGTGGGAGCATGGTCCCGAAGAATAATCCAGTGGTGACTTGAGTTACCTGCTCCACTGGCATCTTGAAAAGGGAGGCCGCTTGGGGCCCATAAGTCACTCCTCCAGCAGAGACGGAGCGAGAGTTGCAGTTGCCGGCAGTGCAGTTTGAAGCCATTGATCTTCTGTTTTCTGCACGGAGCAAGACACCAAATCTAAGTACCTCGAATCCACAGGCAACCACAGCAAACCGCAATTTGTTCGCGAACACGACACACGAAGTGTGGAGTGGAAAGAGGAAAAGGTCCCACCGGGCATGCCAAAATCTGTTCCCCTCCGAACGGCGGCCAAGACATGGGCGTCTTCGCCTGAGATTCGGGAAAGATGCTATTTGGTTTTATCCGTCCACCTTTCCAAAGATGCCAAGTTAATTTATGGCACCGTGTATCGGAGGTTTGGACGGATGCGGCCGATGTAGCAGACTTCGTCAGATTCCCCCTCGCTTGAGGGGTTTTTGATTGTGGGGACGCTCTTCCCTGCAGGCGCAAGCCCCTGTAGTTAATTACTCTACCGCATCGCGATAACAACTTTCTCCTTCTCCAGAATTTCACTTCGTGTCATGGGTGTTTGTTTTGTTTGTGGTTGCCCGTGGATTGTATACGGAGACTAATTTATGTCGTCGCCCGTAGGACGTGGATTAGTCCAAATCCGTATTTTCTTAGATTTGGATTTGGGATTTTGGTTTGAGGATACGTTAGCCGTATTTGAGGCTAAGATCAACTCAAACGTTTGTTAAGGATACGTTAGTCTAGTTTGAGACTAAGATCAACTTCACAGGATCGTTTAGATCCGACAAAAGAGCGTCTGGGCTCTATTGTTCCAGTTTAGGGACGTAGTGGTCCATTGCATGTATAGCCGTCGGGACCCGTCACCTCTCTGACAACGTTGAAGGATTACAACGACAGGTGTCAGAGGAGCTCAGAGATATACCCTTGAACCAAAGTCGATTGGGGGATCTGTAGTCCAATTTGGGACTAAAGTCTGTTTGAAGGTTTAAGGATACGTTAACCATATTTGAGGCTAAGATCAACTTAAACGGGATCGTTTAGATCCGGCAAAAGAGCATTTGGGGGCTCTATTGTTCCAGTTTAGGAACATAGTGGTCTATTGCCAGTTTAGAGACATGGGAGTCCATGTTCCAGTTTGGGGGTATGTTCCAGTTTAGGGACATAGGGGTCCATTTGTTTAAGGACGATTGAGTCCGGGAGTTTAAGGACGCTTAAGTCCGGGAGTTTAAGGACGCTTGAGTCCATGAGTTGATTTAAAGACGCTTAAGTCCATGAGTTTAAGGACGCTTGAGTCCGGGAGTTTAAGGACGCTTAAGTCCATTAGTTGGTTTAAGGACGCTTAAGTCCGGGAGTTTAAGGACGCTTAAGTCCATGAGTTTAAGGACCCCATAGTCCGTATCGATGTGTGGTTGTCGGGACCCGTCACCTCTCTGACGTCGTTGAAGGATTACAACGATAGGTGTCGGAGGAGTTCGGAGATGTATCCTTGAACCGGATGTAAATTGATTTAAGAGAACAGTTGTGCTCAGTCAATTTTAATTTGAGGACTTACGGCCATGATTGGGCTAAGTCCAGTTGAGAATATTCAATGTTTTTATCTTTGGCCTATTAGGCCTGTGCTAGGGCTTTGCCCCTATTTAATAATGCACTGCATTTTCTTTTGGCCTGCTAAGCCTTTTGATTTGGGCTTTATCCCTTTTAAATGATGCACAGCATCTGTTTTTGTTTGGGCTCTGCCCTTTTTAAAGTAATGCATTGCATTTTATTCGTCCTGTTAGGCCTTTTTTTAATTGGGCTTGGCCCTTCTGTAAATAATGAAGTGCATTAATCAAACTGACAGCGGCCATGTGGCCTGTCAAGCACTTTGCGCCAATTATTGAGCGTAAGCGCATGTGAAGGTGACACGTGTCACGCTCTGGTGAGCGCAAGCGCAGTGCGCTGCGCTGTTGCGCTGCTGACACGTGGCGCGTTCTGGTGAGTTGCGCCAATTTCAGAGAGCAATACTCTATTTTAAAAGCGCATAGCGCAAGTAATTCTGGTGCTGACACGTGGCGCTCTCTGGTGGTTTGCGCCAACCCAAGAGCGCAACAGTGCAGATTTTCAAGTGCAAGGCACTGTTTTAATATCTTGATCCAATTTTGGATTCAAGAAAAGAATCTTTAAGATTCCAGAACCAATGGTTCATAAAAAAGGCAATGCCTTTGTTATTATTATATTTTTATATTGAAGATCCTTGATCTTGTTCTTAGATCAATGATCTTTTCAGAAGAAATTCTTCTTTTTTATTCAAAGGTTTTACCTTTCTCTCTGTTTGAGTTCTTCTCAGAGTTCTTTAGAGGAGTTCTCTCTTTTTTCTGTGTTTTTCTATCTCTCTGTTGTCTTTTTTTTGGAGTTGGGGTCTAGGGGCCTTTATATAGTGCATATTAATTTGTTAAATTTATTGAAGAGATCATTCTCTGAGTGCTTTGGGGAATTTTTCCCACCGTTGGATCTTTGATCCAAGGGCTTCTGTTTTACAGAAGACAATCTTCTTGTTTTAACAAGAACAGAAGGATTTTACTGGAATTTTAATTCTGTTTGGCGCAAACGCACCAGGGCTTGACACGTGTCACGCAGCGCAGAGCGCAGCGCAACTGCGCTGACACGTGTCGCGCAGCGCACATCGCTAGCGCAACTGCGCTGACACGTGTCGCGCAGCGCAGAGCGCATGTCAGCTGAAGCGTTGCTTCCTTTATTAAAGTTTGAATTTTAAACAGAGCTTTGCTCTAATTGGGGGAAACAGAAGCGTTGCTTCATTTCCCGCCTTGGGATTTGAACAGAGCTTTGCTCTGAAAGGGAGATTTTCTCCTTTATTATTATTTATTTATTTATTTATTTATTTATTTTTTCTTTTATTGTTATTATTTTATAAGGAGCGGGTTTTGAGCCAAAATTTTGGCGGGAACAGTGCCACACGTGCTCAGCACGCAGGAGCCAATGTGCAAAGCACATGAATACCCATCTTAAGAATTAAATTCTTAAGTGGCGCCCATATGCACAACACATGAGCACCGGTGCCCAAGTAGAATTAAATTCTACGATACTCTCTTAAACAGAGCCGTTAGATCAAAAATCCAACATAGATGATAAATCATCAAAATATAGAATCAAATTCTATGAGGAGAAAATATCTCCCAAATCTTTCTAAATAAGAAAGATACTCTCGGTTGGATCAATGATCCAATAATAGAATAAAATTCTATTTTGGGAATATATTCTCTCAATCTTTCCAAACAAAAAGATTGCTCTCTGTAAAACAGAGAACCCTTGGATTAAAAATCCAATGGTGATTAAAAATCACCACTTGACAGAATAAATTCTGTATATGGGAGAATATTTCCTCAGTTTTGTTAAAAAAACAAGAATAACATATTCTGTAAAACAGAACTCCTTGGATCAAAGATCCAACGGTGGGTAAAATTTCCCAAATCAATTTTGAGACCAATTAAATCAATTGGAATCTCTCAATGAGAGATTTTCTCAAAACTAATTAACAATCTGTCTCCACTATATAAAGGATCCGAGACTTCAAGTCTCACATAGACAGAGAGACAGAGACACACAAAGAGGAAGAGACCATAGATAGAAAGAATAGAGAATTCAATTCTTAAAGAAGAAGAGCTTCCTTCTCAAAACCCTAGGTAAAGAAAAGAGATCAAAATATCTCTATTACCTATAATATCACATCTAAGGATTTAATCCTTTTAAAATGAACTTAGTTCTTTCTCTGGATCTGAGATCCACAAGACAAGTTTCCCACAAGTTGAGAATTTAATTCTCATCTGGAAGATCTTGTTCTTAGGAATCAAAAATTCAGGGAAAAACAAATTTAAAGAGGAAGAAGATGGAGTCTATAATACTCCAGGAACTCAGTTCTTTCAAATCAAGAACTTAGTTCTTTAAAAACTCAACCCGAGATCCTAAAAAAATAGTGATTTTTGCGACCGTTAATGGTCAAAATACCATTAACAGAGATTTAAGTTCTCTAAAAATATTAACAGAGATTAAATCTCCATATAAAAGAGAGAGAGAGAGAGAGACTAGCGCCTCACGTGCTTCCCATGTGGGCACCCTTTTAACAGCGCCTAGCGTCTCACGTGAAAAACACATGGGCGTCCAAAACAGAAGGCCAGCGCCTCACATGAAACACACGTGGGCGCTGAATAGAAGTGCTCAGCACTCCATATACAGCCGAAGACAGCTAAGTGCTAAGCACTGATTGGGCAGCGCCCAGCGCCTCACGTGCTCCTTACGTGGGCGCCATAATAAAAGTACTCAGCACTTTATATACAGGCAAAACGGCTGAGTGCTTAGCACTAATTGGGCAGCACCCAGCATCGCACGTGCACCTCACGTGGACGCCATAAGAAGTGCTTAGCACTTCACATTTAGTCAAAAGGACTAAAGTGTTCAACATTCATTGGGCAGCGCCCATGACTGAAAACTTCACATGACATTTATGTGAGTATCAGAGTTCAAATAAGTACTTAGCACTTTTACATAATAAAAGAAAAGGGCTGAACAAATAAAGCCCAAATAAGTGCTTAGCACTTTTGAATGAAAAAGAAAAAGAATAAGTAGACTAAGCCCAAATTGGCTAAGTCTCTGAAGTTTTCTTGCAGCTGAGCCCAAATATTCTTTTGCTGGATCTCAAGTAAAAATGATCCCAAAATGTTGTTAAGTTGGTCTTAGTCCCAAACAAGACTAACCTATCCTTAGCAAAAACAAACTGAGCCCAAATGCTTACTTATAGATTTAAGTTGATCTTAATCTCAAACCAGATTAACGGTCCTTAAATAAACCAAATACCCAAATCTAAAATATAAGGATTTGGACTAATCCACGCCCTACGGGCGACGACATAAACTAGTCTCCGTATACAATCCACGGGCAACCAAAACAAACAAAACATACACGACACGAAGTGAACTGCCGGAGTAGGAGAAAGTAGTTATCGTAATACGGTAACATAATTAACTGCAGGGGCTTGCGCCTGCAGGGAAGAGCATCCCCACAATCAAAAAACCCTCATAAAATGAGGGGGAATATGATGAAGTTTGCTACAACGGTTGTATCTGTCCAAACATCCGATATATGCTGCCATAAATCAATTTGGTATCTTCGGAGAGGTGGATGGAGAAGTCCAAATAGTATCTGCCCCCAAAATTCAGGCTAGACGTCCTAACGTCTCGGTCTTTGTCTTTCGGCGGTGAACAATTTTGACTTGAAGATATTCTATAATTATGTTAAGAAAAAAGTAATAAATACATACCCGATAAAACCATTCACATCTGAACAGTTAAATAAAAGGTAACGGTGAATCATACCGAGCTGCTCAGATGCAGTGTGACCCGACTTCACTTTACCCAGTTCCTTTCCTTGGGCCCGGAAGACGGATATTACAGGTCTATTGTCAACCATGTCCTTATTATATCTCGGCCTATTAAATGCAGTCTCAACACCCTCTATATATATAGAACAGTCATACATTCCTCCGCGAGAAACTCTTCAGTGATCGACTCTTCAGGCTGACTCCTGTTACGCATGTACCGTTTTATTTTTTACATGAACCTGACGGATGCAAACAAATTTAATTTGTTTTATTATAAATATTCAATTTATAATGAACAATAAATACTTGTTATATAAGTTTTACCTCTCGAACAAATACATCCACCGATAATTCACGGGACCACCTAAACGTGCCTCTTAAGTAATGTGAACTATGAGATGCAACATTACGGTGAAAAATAAAAGGCGGAAACAACATCTCCATTCTAAAAAGTATGTGAGGTATTTTATTCTCCATGGTTCTAAAATCGTTTGCCGAGTAATCTTTAGAGCGTAACCTTCTAAAGAAATGATACAAATCAGTCAAAACTGATACAACGTCGTTATCTGGTAACGCCCTAACAGCAATGGGAAGCAATTGCTGCATGATCATATGACAGTCGTGACTTTTAAAGCTGACGAGAGTTTTCTTTTTCAAGTTTACGCATTTACTAATGTTCGCAGAATATGCATCCGGTACCCTTACTTGTTTAATTAAGTACCTTTAGAAAGCTCAGCTTCTTATTATCGGACATCGTGTGCTTTGCTGGTGGAATAGCCCATTTACCATTCTCTTTCGGGGTTGGATGCAATTCTGGACGCAAATGCTTTATAGCAAACCATTGTCGTATTGCTAATGTGTCTTTGTTCTTAAATTTGGTATTCAACAGGGTACCCAGCAAAAGCTCACAGACATTCTTTTTGATGTGCATGACGTCCAAGTTATGGCGATATCTTTCTCCAGTTATTTGATATCTCGTTCGGAATAGTATGCTTATGTTTCTTAGCAAAAACAATATTGATGTGCTCTACGTCCACAAACGCCTTTATCCTATTTGGCTCGGGAGGTGGGGGGCGATTCTCCTACTCATCATTGAATTTGATTCCATTGCGTCGATAAGGATGATCAACATCTAGCTAACGACGATATCCAGTGTAACAGAAAATCCTATTTACTAGCGTTTCACAGACGGTGTTCTCTTGACAACAAGGGCAAGCACGATAACCTTTTATACTCCATCCCAACAACATGGCATATGCCGAGAAATCGTTTATTGTCCAAAGCAACGCCGCGCGCAGTGTGAATCTCTCCTTTCCGTGGACATCATAAGCAACGATACCAGTCTCCCTCAGCTCATTCAACTCATCGATCAACGGTTTTAAATAAACATCGATATCAATACCGGGAGAGTTGCTTCCAGGGATCAACAGAGGCATTTGGATGTAAGATTGTTTCATACTCATCCACGGTGGGAGGTTAACTACTAATGTAACAGGCCATACACTGTGAGATTCACCTCCTTTAAACGGTTCCAATCCATCAGCCGATAATCCAAGTCTCACATTACGAGCTTCCGTAGCGAACGCTGGAAATTGAGCGTCAAATCCTTGCCACTCTTCACTATCAGTGGGATGCCAGAAAACTCCAGCCTTCCTGCGACCATCTGAATGTCATGCCATATGTTCGGCGGTTTTAGACGACAGAAATAATCTCTGTAGTCTTTTCTTAATAGAAAAAAGCGCAACACCTTCACAGGAATTTTCCGAATTGGCTCCTCATCCCTCGGTGGCCTTTTAGGTAATATCCACCTCGATTCACTATAACTTCTACACTTATTTAAGTTCCTGTCATCATCTGTCGTGAATAACATGCAGTCATTTGGACATGCATCGATTTTTTGATAACTAAAACCGATGTCGGCAATAATCTTCTTCATCTCTTGAAAATTTGCAGGGAGATCGGAATTTGGGCAAGCCTCCTTCTCTATCTTTAGAAAGTCATCGATCGACTTGTTGCTCCATAAACTTTTGTATTTAAGATGAAACATGCGAACCATCCAATCCAACTTCGTCATTGTCGCACCCTCATAAAAAGGTTTCTTAGCATCCTCCATATACTTACAAAAATCTAGCAGATTCGAAATCTGAAACCGCATCATCCGTAGGGGTATCATCGTTCATGCCATCATATACTCGTCCATTATATCATTTAAACCGGTTGTTGATGGAGTTCTCATAGGTGGAGGTAACAGACGATGTGCACCGATTCTATAGTCCACGACCTCTTCATGCAAGTGCCAAATAGTGTAACCTTCACAGAATCCGTTAGCAAGTATATGCAGTCGAACCGCCTCTCGACTATCACTTCTACCATTACAACATTTTCTACAGGGACAGGGGATCCGACTACCACCAACTCTTAATGAGAATTGCATAAATTCTTGTACACCGATTTTAAATTCATAGCCAAATTTGTTCTTATTTATCCAAGTCTTATCCATTCTTGTCCGATACGTAAAACCTAATACAGTTCATAATTAATTGTTATATCATAACAAACATTTTTAAATCATACGCGATATTAACAATTCTAACCCACAGTGAGAAAGCTAAGAACGAGATGATTATAAACAAAGAAGATAATGACAATAGTGTCTCGGAAATACATTTGAGTGATTTTATCATGGCTGGAAATAATATTAACGCTTCTATCTTGGATGTCAATGGATAAAGGCTGTCGGGGGTAAATCTTCTATCCCATTAAGAATGTATAACGCATACACTCTCTGGACTTATGTTTTCATTCGCTTCGAGAAAATTTCAGCAGCACTTCCCCGCTGTTCTCCAAGTACTCTGCAATAGAAGAGATAAATATCTTAATACTATCAGTATTGAGATGATCATCTCAACTATATTTGTACACGGAGAACAAGCGGAAAGGTACTGACGAAACTCATCTCGAAACGAATGAAAAGCATAAATATGCGGAGAAGTGTATACGTTATACATTCTTAACCTGTCCAAAACGGGACAAATCTATCGGTTATAGTACGACTAGTATTCCCGTCGCATATACTGCGAGATGGTTGTCAATGAAAAACGATTAACGTTCGAGGTTGACAATGCACGTGTAGTTTTATGTCACGAAAAAAACCGTACGAATATAACTGATAGACGGTTTCTAAGTTGCGATATTTTTTCAATGTGAGATGCTCGATGACGATATGTATCGGTTTACTTTTTTTCATCATCGAGTATCATGCACTTAATTAGATTAGTTTTGATAGTTATCATTTTAGTATCGTCAGTTATTTAACTATTTTGTTTAAGGTTTTGGAATTTTCAGTTTGAATGGTAAGTTCTCAAACAATTGATATTATTAACGAAGTATCTGCATTCATTTAAATAAACACGCATCCATACAATGAAAATTACATAAAGATAAGTCTTACACACTCTCACACAACCACATTTCCATAAACAATATATTACACACACAGTACATACACTTCCACATTAGATCCCGACATTGACTATTTGTTTAAGGAATGATGATTAATTGATTTTAAACTCGTGAAAGAAAGCATGTATATAGCTAATTGGTTTATGGCATGTCAAATATCTATGTTTTCGGTTTAATTAATATTTAATTGGTGACTTAATCTAAGTATGGTGACTTAGGCCAACTTTAATACTTAAGAATTAAAAATGATAAAATTGTGTACCGGGAACTGACGTATATAGAAAGCAAAGAAATAGGAGTAATCACGCCCACGTCAACCCTACAATCACACAAATTTTTAGTTACATATGTTTTCATTCTCTATCAATAACAACAACAATACACACACACACCTAACTATAATTAACTAAAATTAACAACCTAACCCAAGTTCTAAATCTAAAATTTTCAACAAATAAACCAACTTAATCCTAACCCTAAAATTAACCATAACTCTAATCCCAAAATTAAGCATAACACTAACCCTAACCCCAACCCTGACCCCAAAATAACCTAACCCTGACCCCAAAATTATTAATCCTAATACCAACCCTAAAATTAGCCCTAACACTAACCATAAAATTAACGCTAACCCTAACCTAAAATTAATCCTTATTCTAAATCTAAAATTAACCCTAACACTAAAATTATTCCTAAAATTAACCCTAACCCTAAAATCAGTCTTAACACTAACCCAAAAATTACTTAAATTTAACAAAATTTCAAACAAGCTAAATAAATTAATAAACCAACTCACCGATTGGTATCGGAGGCAGAGGCCGGAGGTGCTTAAAGAGGAGGCTAGGAGGCGGCCGGGGTTCGAAGCCGGGGGAACCGGCCAGCAGGCATGCTTGGAGAGGAGGAGGCGGTGGAGATGGATGAAGGCTCGAAGTGGGTTTAGATCGGGTAGAGGAGGAGGGGAAAAGGGGAGGAGGCGGATGGAGGGCTGAGATTGGAGGCCGGCGGAGTATGGACAGGACAGCCGGGAGACTTTTTTTGGTGGCGGGGGAGGGGGAAAGGAGGGGAGAAGGGGCCAGGGATTTTTTAAGAGGGAAGGAGGGAAAAAATGTGGGGTGGGGGGTGGTTAACAAATGGGGAAAGAGGAAGGGAGGTCACGGGAAATTGTTGATTTCGGTCAATAATTTTTTCGACGAAAATTAACCGTCAAAATAATTGTTGACCAAAGTCAACAAAATTTCAATTTTTTTCGACGGGATGTGACTTATTTCGACAGAAATATTCCGTCGAAATAAAGCTCAACAAATTCGCTGTCGAAATTGGGCCCATTTTACTGTAGTGATATAGTTTTCCAAACTGTGATTTTAAACTAGGGTTTGGAAAATCCAATGTGATAGTGTTTTTAAGATGGAAAGGCAAAAGAAGAAGCTGATTAGCTGCCAAATTAACAACCACCAAAAGCAACTAATGAGCCCATGACTCTAAAAATCCCTACTCTTGCACGCAATTTCCTAATTGAGGAATTTTTTTTCCCAAAAAGATTTCCACATTAATTTCCTAAACTGAGGGTGAGCTACAGGTTAGCATTCAATAGTAAAACTTTGTAAAAAAAAATTCTACCCATTTGATAATCATGGCCTAGTTTTTAACAAGCTAGTTTTTACATACTTTCAAATTTTGAACAATTATGCAACTATTTCAAAACTATGTAAAACGATTTACCATTTAAATTCTTGAGAAATGAGATTTAAAGAAAGGGACTATTTAAGATATAACTATCTAGCTTGCTATTTCGACATATCAAATATTATTCTCAAATCTTCCCCCTACCCACCAGTAAGATTATTTAAAATTTCAATTTCGATATATAGAAGGAAGCGAGGGGGTGGGCACTAGTGAATGGAGATATGCCCATGGGACCTGTCGGCGATAGCGATAACAGCATTGATGACTGCTAGGACTTTCAAGAGAAACTAGTACTAATGGCCGGATTTGACGAAAAATATTCAACAATGGATACACCCTATAAAGATCTAGGTATTCTGCATGCGTAACTTCATCTCTAAGAGGATTTGGCGTTTATAATTATCGGCCAGATGACATTTATATTATTTGAATGTCATATTTTTAATTCCAAGCGTGTCTGTGTATGACATAGTTAAGGGCAAATTACTTAATTATCCTTCAATGTTTCACCATCACTGCACTTTAGTACCTTAATGATCAAAATTGCAGTTTAATATCTTGACAATGTTAGCAGCAGCAGCCGCCACAAAATTTACATGGTGAAACCCTAGATCCCCAAATCTAACGAGCAATTGAATACGAATTGGAAATAATGCTAATGGCTTGAAGATCATCAACCATCTCATTTGGAGAGATAACAGTTGATTAAGACAGGTTTTTTTTTTTGAATAAAAAAATTGGACTTTCAAACTTCGGGCACTTTTCTTTTTGATGTGGATGCCCTTGTCTCCAGCGAATAAAAAAAGCCTAAACTCTAAATTTCGGTCTTGTCCTTTATCTTTTAGATTTGGGTTTCTTTTGCGTTCCCCTTTTTGCTTTGGGAATTTTATATTCTCTTTTTTATTTTGGGTATATTTTAAAAGCCACCGTTGTCTTTTAGATTTGGGTTTCTTTGCGTTCCCCTTTTACTTTGGGAATTTTATCTTGAAAAGCCACCGCGGCTTTGATGCATTCTTTCTCATGTCAGGCTTATTCAATTTTTCAACAACTACTTTGTTTCATGTATGTTTTGTCCCTCTTTAATTTTTCAAACAAGCATGCTCTGTCTTTGAAATTGCAATGAATGATTCTTGTCCATTAAAAAATATGCCTCCACCTATTTGCAGTATCAATGAAACGTGCATGCACGTAGGTCAATGCTGCCTCCCATGAGCATTGTCTCGTGGATGCTGCCTTCATGTGGCGCCAACTGGAGTCGCCGTCCACATGTAGCACCGCCATGGGGGACCACCGCTCCTACTGACTACTTGGAATTTGAAATAATTTCAACACTTCAAAGAGACCATGTCTCTAAAAATCCCCACTCTTGCACGCAATTTCATAATTGAGGAATTTTTTTTCCCAAAAAGATTTCCACATTTCCTAAGGGGCTGTTTGGTTGCAGGATTATGGGTTTGGATTAGGATTTTGGATTGTGGAATCCTAGGATTCCACAATTTTGTGTTTGGTTGCAGGATTAGGATTTCTAGGATTCCTTTGTTTTATATGGGGGGCCCACCACAAAAGAAGGATTCATGAATCCTAAAAATTTTCATGGATTCTCAAGGATTTGGCACTATTCATTGTGCTTTTAGATGGGGCCCATGCACTTTATTTATTTAACAATCCTCTCTCTCTCTATCTCTCTCTAAAATCCTCAAATCCAAATCCTATTTTTTTTCCAACAACCAAACAAAGATTACAAGAATCTACAAATCCAGATCTACAAATCCAAAACCAACCAAACAACAAATTACCAAATCCAGAAATTTCAACCGTACTATTTTTGGAATCCAAATTCCATAATCCTGCAACCAAACAGCCCCTAAACTGATCAAGGGTCAGCATTCAATAGTAAAACTTTGTCAAATCTTTTTTCTATCCATTTGATTATCATGGCCTAGTTTTTAACAAGTTTTCACATACTTTCAAATTTTGAACAATTATGCAACTACTTCAAAACTATGTAAAACGATTAACCATTTAAATTCTTGAGAAATGAAATTTAAAGAAAGGGACTTTTTAAGATATAACTATCTAGCTTGCTATTTCGATATATCAAATATTATTCTCAAATCTTTCCCGTACCCACCAGTAAGATTATTTAAAATTTCAAATTAGATATATAGGAGGAAGCGAGGGGCGGACACTAGTGCATGGATATATGCAGAAGGAAGCGAGGGGTGGGCACTAGTGAATGGAGATATGCCCTCGGCGATAGCGATAACATCGATGACTGCATGCTAGGACTTTCAAGAGAACATTCTGACAGCACCATGACAAAATGTAGCAAAGTGCTAACTATAAAATACTTCAAGGTATTAAAGCACTTGGGAAAAACGGTAAGGTATTAAAGTGCACAAATGGTGCAACACTGAGGGATTATTAAATGATTTACCGAATAATTAATAATAAATCAAATACAATAGCCATTGTTTCCAGTTTATAATCTTAGTTTCAACAATTACTTTCTTTTGTTCCTCAACATGTAATATCTACAAGAGAATGAATGTTGCTTCCTCATCCTTGTATCTTATACAATGTACATGAATGGTGCTAGAGAAGATATCCTGTACATTCGCTGCATGCCACAATCAACAGCACAAAGGCGGAAAATCCAGATGAGTCTGAGGTATGTATAGTTGTTGTATACCAAAGATTGTTCGATCATACCTCATCCGCAACACATGCACCGAGGACTCGTTTACTTTTGCTAAACCAATATGCATACGATATTAACTACATACTGCGGGCCGCGGCGTTTGGCCCACCACCATTACAGCCTTCATGTATATCAGAATTATCACAAAAGAAGCGATGAAGCAGAATGAAACAAGAAGATCTATGGTCATTCTCTTGCTCGGATTAATTACTTGTAATGCTTGGTCCAAACTGGAACGGCGTAAATGAGAATTCCCAAGGCGAAGGAAGGGAGAATGGTTACCGCAACGTAAGCAAGCGCTCTCCCGCTATGCCTGCTCTCTCTCATGGCATACACCTCGGCAACGAATGTAGAGACGGTGCTTAGACAGCCGAGGAACCCTAACTGGACCCCACTCACAAGTATTGTGCATCTTTCTGTGTTAACCTGAGAGATAAAACAATGCATTACTTTATGAATTGCCATAACAGAAACCTACTTTCTACCTTATTACATTATTGAAAGACTAAAATAAATTGCAAGAATAGATTTTGAAAACCTATTATTTTACCCAGATTTACCAAGTGTTATTGTATAATACTTCCGCCAATTTTCATTCAAGAAAAGACCCATGATGCTCCATCACTTTTCCACTAGAACTGCATATAACTTTTTCCCCGAGGGCCGAGGGCTAATTGGTAAGAGATAATTAAATGGAAATCTTTAATAGGTATGGTCTTTCTATGGGCAAAGGAAAGTGTTGTGCAACAAGACATAACAGGGAACAGTAAGCGGTGTTCTAAAGTAGAGGGGATACATAGAAATTGGAATCGATATGCAAACTACAAGGCGGTCTTCTGGGTCACATAAGGGTATTCAACATCTTAAGCTCACATGTCGCAGTGAGAAATTCCACGATAAATTGGATAAAAGGAAACCCTCCCTTCATTAAACATGAGGCCTCTGACTGGGTGTAAAATTAAATGGAATTATGGTGGAAATCTTGTTTGTGTCAGATATTTAATATATCTCTATGTTCTGCTGAGTTTTTCCTAATGTGGTTAGTTAACTTGGTACCCTGAGGGTGAAAAACCATTACCTCATTATTTATTCTTAGATATTTCACTCTCAATTAAGAAATATTCTTTTAAGATGGAGAATGATGTTCAAGACATTTAATCAGAGTAATTAGTTCTTCGAATATTTGAAAAATATATCAGATATTAAGAAATAGATAACTGCATTGAAAAATGAAAATATGATTCTCGAGGTTGTTAAAATGATGGTTGGAACTAGGAGAAAAATGTTTCTGTGCATGTGCACACGAACATTTTCTGTGAATCGATTGCACAGAAAATGGCCCTGTGCATGTGCACCACCTGTCCCACTCCCGTCTCCTATGAGGCGCATTCACAGGATACGGCCTTGTGCACATGCATAGGGCCATATTCCTCTGGAACTATATAGTTATTAAATTCACTTTTTAAGGTCCTGTCTTCCGGATTTATTTGGCCACTGGGATATCTTTCTTTACACTGCAATTGTACTAATTTTCATGTTTATTAGCCTCCACCGGACATGTCAAGACCATTTCAATCCTTTTTTTTCCTCTTAAGATTATCAACTTACTTCTAGAGATACATCAACTTCTTACAAATGCACTAATTTCATTTCTTGTCTCAAAAGGTAAGGATAAAACCCAATTGAAATTTATACATGGTCTAAAAACAATTGGCACTCTATTGAGATGTGGTCTTCCTCCAAAATGATAAGAATGCAACAACAACAAGAAGCATGTCTCCCAAATTTTTGAGTTGGACAAATGATTTCTTCCTTTTTGCTCCGTTAAGGGCCATTGTTTGAGTTATATTGACAGCTAACATATCATTTTTAACTGCCTTTGTCAATATTTGTTTAGGTCTACCCCTAGCCTTTGCCACGACGTTAACTATAATTTTTACGCTTCTCCTAACTAGAACATCATTCGTCTTCGTTGCATATGTCCAGACTCCAAACCATCTTTATCGGTTCTCCCTCATTAATTCAAAATGAAAACAATATACAACAACAGCTGAGCCTTTATCTTAATAAAAGTAACATGAAACATGATTAAAAGCAAGATATTTCTAATATCAAATGGGCATCAAACATACATACCGCTTTACTTATAGTCGACAGTGCTGCCATAAGACACGCAGCAAGAATATTGGCGGACAATGTTCCAATAGGAAGCCACTTGAGCAAACCTTTCCTTCCAAGACCCTGTCCATTGAGCCTCGCTAAATACCAGCGAGCCCATACGCCAGGTGGCCCAACTAAGCATCCCAACCACAAAACAGCACCATCGGTGTTTCTGTCCAACTTTTTACCTGATAACGCCCCACTCAAACCCCATAATGAGCCCAATAAAAGTAGCATAATTGTCATAACAATGATATGCCTCTTGCGACTATCTACTCTCCATTGGTCGAGGATGCATCCATTTTGGTTGAGATTTTTTGAGAAGGCTTTACGAAGCCACTCAGCCGATTCAACCCCGACTCTGATGCTCTCATTCACAATAAACATACCTATAGTAACAAAAATAAAATATATTTATGAATCCAAGCACAATTATAGCAGCATGTATTATTGACGTATTTTAACAATTTAGCTTAATATTTAAAGTTACAGGATAAACTAGCCTTAACTAATCACCTGTATGTATGTGCTTTCTGACATGGTGACAAAATGTATAAAAGTGAATGCAATTCTGTCATGTAAATTGTAAAGATTAAAATAAGCATTGTGTAATTTACCTTTTGGATTAGGTCAAGCCAATAACAATTTTTGGAGGTGTAAGCTATAATACGCATATTCGGTTGAAGAATGTGAATATTTGTTTAAAAGCCGACCTTAAGCCATTCTATACTTAATTGTCCTGAATTGAAAGCTAAAATGCTCCTAAAAATGGAATACGCCTAGTAAAGATGTTAATTCGAATGTAGTTTGTAAATATCAATTCAAACAATAATATTCAACTAATCTACAAATTTGGATCTCATGTGAAATGGAACATAGCTTCTATATGTCTTCATCACTTAATAATCTGCATGTAGCATAATAGCGATCGACGCATTTTTCTAATCATTAAAGAGTTAGCTTACCTAATATGATGCCGGCCACGGCAAATGCCCAGTGACCCTTGGAGGCCAAACCAAGCATTTTCTGATTCCATCCGCTAAAGGTTGTAACGCTGCCCAAATACCCAGTTGACAATCCAATTGCTAAATGTTCGGATATATGGCGTATATCTGCCTTGAACACGACCCCAAAATACCCCATGAGGAAGGAACCTAACTGATAGCAACAAAAAACTGTTAGCGTACATCAAGACTATTATTGGCAATCCATTCAAAAGAGAGACGCCACAAAAAAAATAGAATATACCATATTAGAGGGAAGGTCGAGGTAAAGCGGTGTGTTATCTCCTGTGAGGGCAAGAAGGCTAGGGCCAAAGAGCTTTTGTAGCAAATACCTGGTCAATACCTGGCAATAAAAGGCTAATAAGCACAAAACTGAGGTAGTTCTCTTGCTCAACAAAGGCCTTGAAGGAAATGCAAACACTCTCTTCTAATTTGAAGTTTGGATCTTTGATTTTGCATACCAAGAATAAATGTTGCATAATAAGCATAAAAAGAAATGTTGCAATACCCCGAGAATTCCGAAAAGAGCTAAGTGGATCAAGTATATTATATAGTCCAGTCTCTGAGGAAGCTTATAATGGTCATCCTGCAGATAAACAAACTTTCAAAATCATTTCCAGTTCAATTATTCATAAATTTAATAAAATTGCATCTTCCAGTAAAGATGTCGCCGTCTGTGTGATCTGACATGAGTGAAGAAAACCTTTACATAATGAAATAGTCTGATACAAATATTCCAAGAGCATAAAGGATAAACAAAATGAACTTTTAATAGATGCCTCTTGTCTACTCAACATGATCTTTCATTAATATAAACAACTCCTTAACTTCACAAGTCTTAAGGTAAGTGCGAGGTTCCCCTTAAAACAACTCAACTTTCATTCTTAAACAACTTGTAATTTTTAAAATTCTTCGGTTTCTATTTGCAAAGTATCCATTTCCTTGCTAAACTAATCAACATGTCATCAAGTTGTAACTACTTAGAAACAAAAAAACCTTAATGAGAAACAAACAAGCACAAGCCTCACCTTGAATGATGAATCTTGTATTTTCTTGCTTGAATCAAGTATGGCATCAGTCGGAAGAGGAGATTTAGAGTCCTCTCCAACCAATGAAACAGGCGACAATGAATTAAAAATACGAGAGTTAGAACGAAGCCCATTCTCAACGCATCCCATATCATCTCTATCGTCTGTCGTCACCCGATCTCCGCTATCTCCAACTTGTGCAAACAATGAACTATCATCATCTCCAAGTAGCTGTTCCGCTAAGTCCCGCGAAAGATGAATCGAGTGGAGAATTCGATCGCTCGAATTTCTTCGCAAAGAACTTCTGCTAGTCAACCTAACAAGTGAATTGTAAAGATTCGTATTGCTCCCGTCACAAGAAAGAGGAGTAGATCTTCTGCCAGAAGAAGAAACGCCGAGAGAATTCGAGCGAGATGAAGAATGGCTGTTGCAATCTATGTCTTTGCTTAAAGCTTGGTGCATGTCCTGCTCCATGTTTCTACAACTAATTATGGTTCCTGCAAGAGGAGCATTAGAAGAGCAAAGGTAAATTTACATACCCAGATGGAGTTTTGACTTTTGCATTGAGATATGAAGAAGTTTGATTGGATGAGATTCATCTAAGGGCATGTGGAAGAAAAATATTGAGTACTCCAAGAAGAGAAATTTTACATAAGAGATACATATAGAGGAAGGGACCACTAAAAAAAAGTTAAATTCATTTTTTCTTGGTTGAAGATGAAGGGTTAAAGTGACCCTAACCAAGTAAACATTTTATTGACCCTCAAAAAGATTAAAAATAATCAACTACCCAACAAATTCAACTATAGGTTTAGTTTGTCAATTTTAGCAAAGATTCAAATTTATCTTGTCGAATCCTCTCTCTCTCTCTCTCTCTCTCTCTCTCTCATCACAAAGATTCAAATTTATCTTGTCGAATCCTCTCTCTCTCTCTCTCTCTCTCTCTCTCTCTCTCTTCAGACCAAGTGTCCATGGTTCTAGCATAATATTAAATTGTCACAGAACAACAAAAGAAGACGTATTCTTTTACCATACAAGACTCCGACATTTCTTTCAACCGAAATACACCAGCACAATGCAATGAACATAGATTTAATAAGAGGGTTGAACAGACATTTCTTAGCATGATTCATGAAATGAAGAAAAATAAAACTGAAGTGCAGTTCTCTCTTGAACTTATTCTGCAATTCATAGAAAAATGCATGAAAAGTGAATGTAGACTATAGGATGCATGAAACACATGCTATATCCATCAAACTAGACTCAGCTAGTCCTCCACTAATTTGAGGCTTTGTTCTTGTTGTTCCCAACAAAAATCCACAAAATAATTGTTAATAAAAAAATCAGAATTTATTTGTTGAATACCGACTATTATTCTCGGACTCGTTCCTTCTCATTCTGTGGCTACCAACAAAACCATCTTTTGACTAAAAGGTTCAAGACAATCTAGGAATTAGATTTTCTATTGGAGGCATTCATAAAGGTTGGGTCCTTCTGTAGCTTGGTTTTAATTGCAAGTAGCCATTATTTTATATATAGAAACTGATTTAGTAAATAACATATTAGCTATGACAGGACTGTTTAGAGACAAAGGTGACCTATTTTAGTGCATACTTTATTACTTCTAATATATTAATTGACTAGCTACTGATTATCATAATACAGAACTACCTTTATCTTGCCAGTTGGAACTACAAGTCTAAAACCTCTGACTCTAACATTGGTTTTCAGATCTAATCACTAATATTAAAATAGGACCCTCATGAACAAGACCTGGAAATTTGTGGATGTGTTCCATTTTGCTATAGGTTTATCTCTGACTCAGAGTTGAAAGTAATTTCATTCTTATAGAATTTTGCGCAATACTTTACCTACCAGCTTGAAATCCTACAACAATCTACCAAGGGACAAAATGGTGAGACCCACAACACCTAAATACTAGTGACAAATAAGTGAGCCATGGTGTTTGTCTTTTGGGTAGGTTTGGATAGGATGTGAAGTCCGGTAGGTTAAGCATTTTTCTAGACTTTTAGGCCCTGTTTGTGTTAAAAGTAATTCGCCTCTCTACAACAATTAGCAAGCATGCAAACATAGAGTTTTAAAAAAAACTAGAGAGCTAATAACTTCATACCAGAATCATAACTAAAAATTAGACTTGTAACTACAACTAAGCAAGAAAGAAGAGTTCCATTCAAGGTTAGGGTTTCCTTACATCCTCAAGAGCTAGCTAAGAAGTGGTTGAAGGAAGTAGAGAGCTTGTAAGCCTTCTCTAGATCAATGATGATCCACCTTGAGCTCCTCTAAGACTTGGCTTCAAGCTTTAACCTAAAGCTAACTAAAAGAAGACTGTTGCTAATGATCGTCTCCTAGGTTGTAGTTATAATTAACTAAATGAATTATACCCTTTTATAAGCTATTTCTCTCTTTCTTTCTCTTTATCTCTTTTAGGAGAGAGCTTGAGAGAAAACTAGGTGAGAGAGTAAGAAGTTTTCAAGAGAATAATCAATGGAAAAATAAACAGAAAAACAAATATATAGATGGGAGTCATCCAATGGATTAATCTCATCCATTGATCCCACCAACCATACACTTGTACGCCCTCTCCTCTAGATTACATGTGTCGAGCTCCTACAAAGAGATAAGCATATGCTATGCTTAAGGTTTATCATAAACCTAAAACAGAAACTAAGAAGAAAAAGAAAATAGAAATTAAATGCAATTTCAAATGTTTATGCAAATGCAAAATTGCATTCATAAATATTTCTTTTGCAATTAATTTCTAATCCATAAAGAGATATAATTAATTAGTTATAAAATACTAGAAAATACATACAACATTTGTACGAATTAAATATTAAATCGAAAACCCAATTTAATATCCGTCTTCCCTCAAAAAGTGGCTAGTACTTCTGGACATCCGATTGCTGTCAATGTAACAATACTAGTTTCAATTGGACTCCCGCACGTACCCAGTACGATAACTACAAACGTTTCGCCAAGGCGGGAAAAACCATGTGTGGGACTCTAAACACTCGACAATACGATGGCAGTGAATCGTGTATCATTCACAAACACGTCAGTGGCACTAACTGTACGTAACGGTTACCCAGATATTGAACGAAAGAAAAACCGACAAGTAATCTTGTCCAAACCCCTACTTAGCCAACAAGCGACACTTACCATACAGTCCGGTCTCTTCGTCTGATATGTTGCATATCGGGCCTGGAGGTGGAATCTTCAGACCCCGATAACCCGATAAGTAATGCCGATGTCCGGCCTATAACTAACCGAGAAACTACTGATAACACTTATTAGTAAATCTCACATGCACTGCCCAAGAACTTGTGGTTATAGCCGATCGAGCACGGTGCAACATCAACTCCCTATATCGGAAAAAAACGAAACTCTTCTTATCGCTCACCGTCTCCATATGATCCGGGACTGTACCTAACTACTACCTGTTTGCAGAGCTCTTTAAAATTGTGGTTAGGTAATAATCTAAGCACGACCACACAAGACCCTATGACGATCTTAGGTTTACAGACTAACATGTATAAGCGTCGTCAGAGAACTGATTTCTGACGATAAGTATAATACCATCTAAGAGTTCTCGACGAGTCCGTTCGGTATACTCAGTCTCTAATGAGCACCTGTATACAATCTGATGTCAAACACCAATGGATATGGGATCATCCATCGCCCCATATAGGGTCAAGAAACGTATATGCTAGTCTACTCTGGGTCATCGATGTGCTGTCACCATATCCGCTCGACTAGGAACATTTAAAGATATGCTTATATTTACCCAGGGCCCACTAGTATTATCTGCATCACAATCATGGTAATCAAGCAAAGATCCTAAGGGATTTATCAACATGTATTAGCGACAGTAATAACAAGCAGAACCATACATATGAATGATAAAGTCAAACCAAATAGCACACTATCATATCGAGAAAGATTATCTTGTGTGTGTGTGTGTGTGTCCAACAATTACAATAATTGTCTATAGGGCATATATATCTAGCAGTTTGGATACGGAGTTAGAATAAATGTGGTTTATTTTTAACTGGAGGTAGAGTATGAAATCTATGGTTTGCAAGCCCCAAACTCCAAAAATGGAGTTTACAAAACTTTGGTCAGATTGGAGTTGTGATAACTACAGTTATCTCAAGTTTTGAGCTAAGATAACTATAGTTATCTCAACTTCAAAATGGTTGTCAAACAAGACAAAGTTAGGATTTTTGAGTAAGTTTTGCTACCTTTATGAAACTACAGTTTAGAAAACATAACTCCATTCCCAAACAGGGCATTAAGGATAAACAGAGTTTGCCAATTAATTTTTCTACAAAAAAGAAAAATGAGGCTGTTGTGATCGACCGCAGCCTCGTATATGCGGTAGCATGACCCAGCTCGGGGGTGGGGCCGTCCCAACTTAAACCGAGGCCCCCAAACCCTTGTTTTACACTATTGGAGAGCCACGACCACACCACAGGCCCGTAAATCTCATAACAAGCACTAAAAGGTATCTTAAACAAAGTCGTCGTTTTACGAAGCCCCTCTCCTGCAAATAAAATTCTCATTGAGGAATCTGACAATACGGCGGTCGATCATAAAACTTTGTCAGATATTTAAGAAAGCCTCTCTAGAGCCAATTACATTTTATAATCTTATGGGGAAAGAGATTAGGCAATGATAATGGTGATACAAGCAAGCCCCATAAATTCAATATATATTCTTGCAAAAACTTATAAGCTTAGAAGCTTCGTTACATCAATTTCCAACCCAAAATAGAAGAAGGAAAAAAATTTGAAAGAGGGTTGGGGAGAAGAAGTGATCCAATATCCTTTAAAAGAGGATCAGAAATACAAATAAAATTGAAGCAAATAACTAAAAAGATGAAATTTTTAACAAAAATGGAAGAAAAAATAGAAAAGCCGTACCTTTTGATGGGGGAAGAGGAACAGCCGTCGTGGGTTTGTGGGGAAAACGAAGGAGGAGGGAAGAAGAAGAACGAGAAGGAGAGAAGAACGTGAAGGAGAGAAGGTCAAAGCTTTCTTTTATTTTCGCAGGTCCCTATCTTTACATTAGATTTATATGGCTTGGAAAAATTTTTTCATGTGCAGTGCATATGTACGTTGAACCGTGAATTTTCACAACCTAATAGCTATAAACATTCCTATGGATTGACAAAAGAGTTGTAAATACGTTCACAGCTAATGGATTCGTGATTTGATAATTCGCAGCCCATTAACCTCATATAATAATTTAAAGAAATGATTATTAAAGAATGAACCGAGATCAGGCGTGCTTGATTTTGTATTATATGCACATCTATGTGGTTTATTTTGTATCATATATATGTATGCTAAGATTATGAAATATCTTTTTCATAGCTCATATGAGATGAGCCTTATCAACATGTTTTTTATTTTTGGGAATTGGCCCGTAAATCTAGCTCATACGCACATCACACACGCACATCTAAAACGTCTCACGAATCAACGCCGGATGCGATTAAATTGATTGTTCAATTCGTTCAAAGAAAATCAACAGAATCATGACAATTGAAGTTTTTTTATAATTATGATCGGGGTTGTTAAAAAAACTCAAAGCCCGGAGCTTGGCTAGGAATCGGCTTGTTCAAAGCTCGACCTGGACTCGTTTGAAAACCAAACGAGCCGAGCTTGGACAAAAATCTAAGCTCGATGAAATAAATGAACAAACACAAACATGGCAGGCTTGAGCTCGGCTCGTGTTCAAGCTCGGCATGTTTAAAGCTCATGTAAAATTGGATAATTTGTATCTTATTTAGTATTCACTACGAATAAATATATGATTACTTATTGCTAAACTTAGATTATAATTATTAGTATGTTGATATTAAGTAAAACTTACATTATAATAAATATTGAATCAAATATTGTTATACTAAAATGTTGAAGAATTGAAATAATTAATAGCTTTAAATTTTGTTCATAATATTCAAAACAAGTTGTAAACTCGTTTATTTAATTATAATATTGCATTCCTCGCTGCTCGTTTTGTCAGATATCATATTGAACATTGATATTATGTTTTTATATAATGATGTAATTATTTATAACTTGTTTTCTAGAATTTAGACAATCTCGATAAAGCTCGAGGCTCGCTCGGGCTCCATGAAGCCTCGGCTCGGGCTCATTTGATAAATAAACGAGCCAAACTTGAACAAATTTTTAAGTTCGTTTAAATAACTGAGCCAAGCTGAACAGCCTAAAGCTCAGTTCGTTTTGTTCGTTTAACATCCCTAATCATGACAATCTATTAAGATATTTTTGTTTTAAAACTATTGTTGTTGTTTTTTGACGAAAAGATCAGGGTGGGTCAGCATAACCGGCTCATGAACTTTATTAATACTTAACTATCGTTCTTATGGGCCGAATAGACCGACACCCCCTCCCTTGACGGGGTCGCACAGAGGGGGCTCGCCACGGCGGCTCGAGGGCCACCTCGCCCAAGGATCTAAGCCCTCACTAAGAGGCAGCCCAGCAGCTACCCTGTTAGTGTATATGCCCTAGGGGCCATTATTGTATCATACTAGTTTGTATATTACTTAATGGAAGCTTGGGATATTCACATGTATATAACAGTCTTGCTAAACATGGTAGTATGCTACTTGGTTTTTCTATCTTAATATGTGAGTATACGTATTGATAGAGCTCTTAGGATCTTGCTTGACTACCAGCATTGTGATGGCAGTCACACTAGTGGGGGCTGGGTAGTCTACAAGCACATCCTTATTCAGGTCCCTAGTCGTTGGATTATCGAGACAGGGCATCGATACTCCGGAGTAGACTAGTGTGTACGCTTCTCATCCCAGTTGGGGAGATGGTCTGTCCCACAGCCGTCAGTACGTCGTACTGGAGATAGTATGCAGGTGCTCGTTAGGTTACGGGTACACCGGACAGGACCCACAGGGAACTGTTGGTTGGTTTTATACCAGTCGTCAGTGAACAGTTTCCAGGTGACATGAGTACAGCATAGTCCGCAGACTTGACACTGCTACTTCGCCTCGAGTGTGTCCCACTGTTCTTAGATTGCTACCCTACCACGGCTCAAAGGAGTAGTGCAAAAAGGTAGCAGTTGGGTGCAGTCCCGAGCACTTGGAGGCAGCGGCGGTTAGACAGGATTCGTCTCTCCCGGTATTGGGGGTTGATATCGCGCTGTGTCAGAGAGCCATTACGCAAAGTCCCTGGCCAGGGCAAGCGAGATTTGCTGGTAGGTTCCAGTAGTTTCTCAGGGTGTAATGGGCTTCGCTCCGACACGACTTATACCGCTATTAGGGGACTGACGCTTGCCGCCCCCTAGGCCCGATATGCGATAGTCTTAGACGAACAGACCGGACTGTACGGAGATTGTCACATCAGACTCAGTAGGAGTTCAGATGGGTTTCCTCATCGGCCTTCTTATCGACATCTACCTGGGGACCGTTACGTACAGCTAGTGCCGCTTGCGGTCTGTGGTTAAACCCACTGCCAGCGTAGTAGTCGAGTCTCTAGAGTCCCACGCAGAGAGTTTCCCTACTCCAGGCGAAACGATATAGAGGTCGTATGGTTTTACAACAAGGGTTCGGACGCATACGTGTGTTTACGCACGTACGACTTTCGGACAGTTTTTACTAGTCGACTTTGGTTTAAGCCAGTTACTAGTATCCGGTTATTGGATTTATACAGTCTAAAGTTTTTCCGTGTTTTCACGGATAGGAGGGGCGTTCTCGTAATTGCGCGAGAAGCTTCTAGAAGATGGTGACTAAGGAGGTTTAGGTGGCATATACATTGAATGAGATTAGTGAGTCATATGGATGATTCATCCATGTCATTAATGCTTCATAATTGCTTAATGACACATGGAGATGAATCACCATAAGATATTTATCAAGCATGGTTGTAAATCATTTTCTTTTCTTTTCTTGATAAATAAAAATGCTTGATTAATATTATGATAACTCATTTTCTCTTCTCATTATTATGTTCATCTTCTCTCTCCTCAAGCTCTCTCTCTTCAAACCCTAATCCCCCCTCTCATGTGTTGAGTACAAGGATTAATTAGACTACTTAATCCATAACCATACTCTATTTCATCTAGGTACTTTGATTAGCACTTAAAGATACCTAGTTGCCTCAAGTTTAGAGGCAAAACTTGGAGTTTAGCTCTCGTGGTGGATCGTCTACTACTTGGAGAAGGCCGAGGAGGAGGTGGAGTTCGTAAAGACGAAGGACATGGTTCTTTAGGTATAATCACTTCACATAGTAGTTTAGAACTTCTATATTTGATGTTAGTTATCGTTTAGCTTCGATTCATGCGGTTAGTCGATGTTTATACAAAGAACAAGATCGTTTTTCATATTTCTGCCTCCCCGCTAGTCGTGGGATGTTGTACATCGACTTACAGTGGTATCAGAGCCTCGCTAAACAATAAATAACTCACTTGCAAAATTGTATGAATTTCGAACGAAAAAAAAAACCGGAAAACCCCGATATCATGGTATTTAGTCGATTTTTAAATGTGGTCCAAAAATTTTTCAGGGACGTTCAGAAAGCTCAAAATGATAGTATTAGAACACCCAAGAAAACTGGGCTCATGAATCGACTAAAGCGCCGCGGAACCACGGCGGATCCCACCGATCCGCCGCGATTCCGCCGCCGAGTTGCCGATTCATCAGCCCAATTTTCCTGTGTTGGTTCTCTGTGATATTTGGTATTTTCTGGAATTTTTAAATTTTTGCTCAGGTTTCAGATTTACAGAGAAGTATTGGAGCAAAATTAAATATGTTTAATCGATCGAAATTATACGGTATTTGCTTATTGGATTATATCTGTGTTTGTATAATGTGTTCGTAAACCTCCCCTAACTGGTAGTATGTCGGTTGGCAGGGGGTTGCACATTTCTGTAATGGTTTTTACTGTTTGTGGATGTAAACTGTATTGGACTGTTGTGATGTTTAGCCGGGGTTATGTGATGGGTTATTATTTAATTCATTTGATGTAAATGTAATTTGTTGTAATATTATTTTGCGGGGCACATCCAGGTTGCGGTTGTAGCCACCGTTGTATTATTTCATTTTACTGTTTTTGCTCCTAGGACAGACCCAAGGTGGGGTGCACAAACTGCCGGGCGGGTAGTTTGCCGTACACGTAGGGGTCTTGTGTGGGGTAATGGCTATTCATCACAGCTGTGTAATCCGTCTTTCCTTGCAGGCTCAAAAGAAATAAGGATTGCTTGCAAATCCAATAAAGTTCATATGAGATCTGGAATGCCTATTATTGCGTCTGACGAATGTACAATATCTATATATGATAGCTATTTAGACGTCATTTATGTTTTACACCCGCGCTAGCCCAGCCCCCGCTCTGTCGTTAGTTAAATAACCTAACGGGTGATGACGGGACCCCGTGGCGAATGCGAATGGCATAAGAGGACTTTGTATTTTCGTTGTTTTCTGCAATGATAGGCTAATGATGGGACGCATTATTTATAATGCAAAGAAAATAAACCAAAAGTTTAATCGTTGGAACAATTTAAAAGAAACCACTCGGTTAATTTTAAAAACAGATATTTTTAAATGCGGAGCTTTAACCACTCCTTTTAAAAGCTATCAGGTTCCTTCGGTTATATCAAGTTCACTACGTTCACGGTTTCGCCAAAACCATTCGTAGCCCTCCGTCATTTCATCTGGGTATTCAGTAGTATTCAAGCTATGTATTTTGACCTAACGCCAAGGCATAGTGTTTGGTAGCTACTGGATATTCATTTGTTGCATAGATAGATGAGTTAGTTTGGGACAGTCGTATTATCATTTTGGCCGAACGTCAAGGATATATACGGATGGGTTCAAATTGACAAGATAATGATGGGTAGAACTTGACATGTGACTTATGATATTTTGACCTAACGCCAAGGTCATAAGAGCATGGGGCAAAAATATATATCGGGAATTTCTAAAGAAACTGAAATTTGCAAAGAGTTGCATACCATTTAGAGTTTGATGAATGTTGGTAGGATTCCTTCAACATTATCATACAATGATATTTGGATCCCGATCCTACTGTGAGTATATGCTACTTATCAGGATATTCGTCACTTAACGATCAATGCTATAAACCAAGTAGGTGTCAAGAAAGGTGTCAGCGGGGTTACGCCCCCAGAGAAAAGAGGTTCTTTAATTAAGGAACTTCACGAAAGCGTTGGAAAACCTCCCTCGAAGTATCGACACTAGCATGGCTGAACGGTTAAACAAGAATTGTACAGTGAGAATAGTCCTGGCTAATTCTTCTTTTATGGTTTGAGGAAGGATTCGAGAAACAGTGGGAGCCATCCAGTTTAGATAAATTAAAAACCACTCTAAACTTGCAAGAGCATCATGCTAAAGAGTTTTCTTCTCTCTCTCCTAATTGCAGCGACCCTGAAAATGACTGGACTTAAGTTACTTTTAGAGAAAAATATATTGACAGGGCCAAACTATAAAGATTGGCCGCGGAATGTCAAAATGGCTTTGACCTATGACAAATTGGGGTACGTCCTCACCGCTACGGCACCTGCTGTCCCTGGTCCCAAATCCAGTAATGCGGATAAGGAAATCCGCAAAACCTGGGATTTCGATTGCGCGAAAGCCAAGTGCATCGTGCTTGCCTCGATGAACAATGAACATCAGAGGAGGCACGAGGATATGGAACTAGATGCCATATTTCTCCATACAAAGGAACTTTATGGAGAGCAATCTCGTATAGCAAGATATGAGACCTCTAAGAACTTGTTTCGAGCGAGGTTGGCTGTCGGGTCATCGGTAGGAGAACATGTCCTAAAAATGATCGGCTATATAGAAGAGCTCGCAGACCTTGGGACGACTTTGGACAATGAGCTCTATACAGACCTTATTCTCCAGTCCCTTCCTTCCACCTACGCCCAGTTTATCCTGAACTTCAACATTCAAAGAAAAGAAGTTGAACTTCCGGAACTCCTGAACATGTTAAGGAGTGCAGAGGGCACCTTGCAGAAAGCAAGGGAAACACCCGCTATGTTTGTTAGCGGTGCATCTTCTTCCGGGTCCAAGGCTAGGGCCAAAGGAAGGAAGAAGAAGGCCGCCACCAAACCTGGAGGAGGTGTTAGTAAGGTGGGAGGGAAGGGAAAGAAAAAGTTTGCGGTACCAGTAGTGGGCCAGGATGAGTGCTTCCATTGTCACAGGAAAGGGTACTGGAAGAAAGATTGCAAGGCGTGGAACGCCAAGAACCAGGAACCGAAGCAAAACTATGGCTTCGACTTCAGGTGTGTTTGTAATTGAGAATTGTCTGTCAATTAACTCTACTTCCTGGGTATTGGATACCGGATCAGGATCTCATATTTGCAATTCATTACAGGCACTGAGAAACCGTAAAGTGCTGAAGGAAGGTGATATAACCCTAAAGGTTGCTAACGGAGCTAGCGTGGGAGCTGCGTCCGTCGGGGATTATCACCTGGGATTGACAAGTGGACACATTTTGGTTTTACATAACTGTTTTTTTGTACCAAGCTTAACATGTAATATCATATCAGTTTCCTTGTTATCAAATAAAGGTTATGATTTCACGTTTGTAAGAGATGTTGTTAATATCCACCTTAATCATGGTTTGATTGGGTTCGGTACACTAAATAACGGTATATATGTTTTAAACCAACTCCAAATTTTCAATGTCCAGAACACACTAAAAAGAAAGTCTCCAGATTTAAATAAAGCTTTCTTATGGTATTGTAGACTGGGTCACATCAATGAGAGAAGGTTGACTAAGTTGCATAGAGAAGGATATTTGGACTCGTTCGAATATCAAACTTATGACACTTGTCAATCTTATCTCAAAGGAAAGATGACAAAGACTCCATTTACTGGACATGGAGTAAGAGCGAGCGAGCTCTTAGGACTCATACACAGCGATGTATGTGGTCCAATGTCTACGCATGCAAGAGGTGGTTTTTCCTATTTCATTACTTTCACGGATGATTACTCAATGTACGGATTCATTTATCTGATGAAATATAAATCTGAGGCTTTTGAGAAATTCCAAGAGTATAAGAATGAAGTAGAAAACCAAACCGGCAAAAGTATCAAGACACTAAGATCTGATCGAGGTGGTGAATACTTGAGTGCCGAGTTCCTAGGTTACCTAAAAGAGAAAGGAATTCTCTCTCAGCTTACTCCTCCATACACTCCACAACATAACGGTGTATCGGAGAGACGGAATCGAACCCTATTGGATATGGTACGATCCATAATGAGTAATGCTGAGGTACCGCGATCTTTTTGGGGTTATGCGCTAGAATCAGCGGCATATCTTTTGAACATGGTACCTACCAAGACTGTGCCTACCACTCCATATCAGATGTGGAGTGGGAAGAAACCCCATCTAAAGTATATAAAGATTTGGGGATGTCCAGCTTTTGTTAAAAAGCAGCATGTGGACAAGCTCGAGGCACGATCGGTAAAGTGTAAGTTTGTGGGATATCCAAAGAACTCCAGGGGATATCTATTCTATTACGCAGAGGAACAAAAGGTATTTGTTTCTCGTAATGCCCATTTTCTAGAACATCAGTTTTTAGAAAAGGAATCAAGTGGGAGCGAAATAGAACTGGAAGAAATTTCAGAACCACAAACTAATACTGAAAGTTTGGTAGAACCGGTAGTTCAAGAAGAATAGGACATTACCGCACCGCTCCGCAGGAGTAGTAGGTCGTCTCATCCGCCTGAGAGATACTACGGTTTTCTCATAGATGGGAATAGAGAGGATTGCATCATAGATGATGATGAACCTACTGGCTTCCAGCAGGCCATCCAGAGCGGCGACTCGGTACGATGGCTAGATGCAATGTGGACCGAAATGGAGTCCATGTACACCAACAAAGTATGGACTTTGGACTTTGCTCCAGATGGGGTAAAACCCATAGGATGCAAATGGATCTTCAAGAAAAAGATTGGTGTAGATGGACAGGTGGAAACCTATAAAGCTAGACTTGTTGCAAAGGGTTTTCATCAAAGACCTGGTTTGGACTATGACGAAACGTTATCTCCAGTGGCTATGCTCAAATCCATTCGGGTCCTTCTTGCTATTGCTGCCTTCCATGATTATGAAATCTGGCAGATGGACGTAAAGACGGCTTTTCTGAATGGAAATTTAGAAGAGTGCGTCTATATGGATCAGCCAGAGGGTTTCAATCAGAGTGGGAGCAGCGGGAAAGTATGCAAGCTGCTTAAGTCCATTTATGGACTAAAGCAGGCATCGCGGAGTTGGAACATCTGTTTTGATGAGACGGTCAAAGAATATGACTTTATCAAAAATCCAGATGAACCATGCATATATAGTAAAGTTGTAGCCAGAAGTGTCGTATTCCTCGTCTTGTACGTGGATGACATTCTATTGATAGGAAATGACATTCCTATGCTACAATCTGTCAAAGGATTCTTGTCACACAGGTTCTCCATGAAAGACCTGGGTGATGCCTCTTACATTCTGGGGATCCGGATCTATCGTGATAGATCCAAGTGGATGTTGGGACTTTCGCAGTCCAGGTATATTGACACTGTACTGAAAAGATTCAGTATGGAAGATTCTAAGCGCGGTAATCTACCGGCTTGTCACAGAATCACCCTCTCCAAAGAGATGTCTCCCAAAACTGATTTGGAAAGGGAACGCATGTCTATTATACCCTACGCTTCTGCGGTAGGCTCTATAATGTATGCGATGTTGTGCACCAGACCAGATGTAGCTTACGCACTGAGCGTAGTAAGCCGGTATCAGTCAGACACAGGGGAGAAGCACTGGATAGCAGTAAAGAACATTCTCAAGTACCTAAGGAGGACTAAGGAGATGTTCTTGGTTTACGGCGGAAAAGACCTCAGGTTGGAGGCCTTTGCTGATTCCGGCTTCCAGAGTGATAAGGACGATTCCAAGTCCATATCAGGTTATGTCTTTACCCTCAATGGAGGGGCGGTGTGCTGGAAGAGTTCCAAGCAGGACACCGTTGCTGACTCGACTATGGAAGCGGAGTATATTGCTGCTTGCGATGCCGTAAAAGAAGCGGTCTGGATGAAGAAGTTCCTAACAGAACTTCAGGTGGTTCCTACCATAGTTGATCCAATACCTCTGTATTGCGACAACAACGGAGCTATAGCTTTAGCGAAGGAACCAAGGTCCCATCAGAAGTCCAGACACATCTTAAGGCGGTATCACCTGATCAGGGAGATCATTGATCGTCGGGAGATCGAGGTTCGGAGAGTTGCTTCTGAAGAGAACATTGCTGATCCATTCACAAAGGCCCTACCTCAGATTCAGTTCGAGAGGCTACTCGAGATCATCGGTCTTCGATATGCCAGTACATGGCCCTAGTGCAAGTGGGAGATTGTTAGTGTATATGCCCTAGGGGCCATTATTGTATCATACTAGTTTGTATATTACTTAATGAAAGCTTGGGATATTCACATGTATATAACAGTCTTGCTAAACATGGTAGTATGCTACTTAATTTTTCTATCTTAATATGTGAGTATACGTATTGATAGAGCTCTTAGGATCTTGCTTGACTACCAGCGTTGTGATGGCAGTCACACTAGTGGGGGCTGGGTAGTCTACAAGCACATCCTTATTCAGGTCCCTAGTCGTTGGATTATCGAGACAGGGCATCGATACTCCGGAGTAGACTAGTGTGTATGCTTCTCATCCCAGTTGGGGAGATGGTCTGTCCCACAGCCGTCAGTACGTCGTACTGGAGATAGTATGCAGGTGCTCGTTAGGTTACGGGTACACCGGACAGGACTCACAGGGAATTGTTGGTTGGTTTTATACCAGTCGTCAGTGAACAGTTTCCAGGTGACATGAGTACAGCATAGTCCGCAGACTTGACACTGCTACTTCGCCTCGAGTGTGTCCCACTGTTCTTAGATTGCTAACCTACCACGGCTCAAAGGAGTCGTGCAAAAAGGTAGCAGTTGGGTGCAGTCCCGAGCACTTGGAGGCAGTGGCGGTTAGACAGGATTCGTCTCTCCCGGTATTGGGGGTTGATATCGCGCTGTGTCAGAGAGCCATTACGCAAAGTCCCTGGCCAGGGCAAGCGAGATTTGCTGGTAGGTTCCAGTAGTTTCTCAGGGTGTAATGGGCTTCGCTCCGACACGACTTATACCGCTATTAGGGGACTGACGCTTGCCGCCCCCTAGGCCCGATATGCGATAGTCTTAGACGAACAGACCGGACTGTACGGAGATTGTCACATCAGACTCAGTAGGAGTTCAGATGGGTTTCCTCATCGGCCTTCTTATCGACATCTACCTGGGGACCGTTACGTACAGCTAGTGCCGCTTGCGGTCTGTGGTTAAACCCACTGCCAGCGTAGTAGTCGAGTCTCTAGAGTCCCACGCAGAGAGTTTCCCTACTCCAGGCGAAACGATATAGAGGTCGTATGGTTTTACGACAAGGGTACGAACGCATACGTGTGTTTACGCACGTACGACTTTCGGACAGTTTTTACTAGTCGGTTTTGGTTTAAGCCAGTTACTAGTATCCCGTTATTGGATTTATACAGTCTAAAGTTTTTTCGTGTTTTCACGGATAGGAGGGGTGTTCTCGTAATTGCGCGAGAAGCTTCTAGAAGATGGTGACTAAGAAGGTTTAGGTGGCATATACATTGAATGAGATTAGTGAGTCATATGGATGATTCATCCATGTCATTAATACTTCATAATTGCTTAATGACTCATGGAGATGAATCACCATAAGATATTTATCAAGCATGGTTGTAAATCATTTTCTTTTCTTTTCTTGATAAATAAAAATGCTTGATATATATTATGGTAACTCATTTTCTCTTCTCATTATTATGTTCATCTTCTCTCTCCTCAAGCTCTCTCTCTTCAAACCCTAATCCTCCCCTCTCATGTGTTGAGTACAAGGATTAGTTAGACTACTTAATCCATAACCATACTCTATTTCATCTAGGTACTTTGATTAGCACTTAAAGATACCTAGTTGCCTCAAGTTTAGAGGCAAAGCTTGGAGTTTAGCTCTCATGGTGGATCGTCTACTACTTGGAGAAGGTCGAGGAGGAGGTGGTGTTCGTAAAGACGAAGGACACGGTTCTTTAGGTATAATCACTTCACATAGTAGTGTAGAACTTCTATGTTTAATGTTAGTTATCGTTTAGCTTCGATTCATGCGGTTAGTCGATGTTTATGCAAAGAACAAGATCGTTTTTCATATTTCCGCCTCCCCGCTAGTCGTGGGGTGTTGTACATCGACTTACATACACTTGTAGGGTTCCTAGGCACGCTAATGAGGTCTCACAAGGCATCAACCATGCCAATTTCAAATTTTACGGGTGCCGAGAAACCCTAATACGGATCGTTAACTAGAATTTTAGGCGAACACATGCAACTAGTTAACAATTTAACTAAAAGAACGGAAATACAACCTTTGTAGATCTGGTCCTTCACCTCCATAGCTCCGCAATGAAGTCTCCTCGCTGTCCAAATGGAATCCCGGGCTCTAGCGTCGGCTTCATCGGAGAAATGGGCGGGCAAGGTCGTCGGCTTCGTGCCGAAGATGATCTACGTCGAGACATCACAAGATCAAGCTCCCACTTCACCAAGTCATGAAACTTGTGAAGAAAACACCCTATACTACTTGGCAAGTGGTAGAGGATGAAGAAATAGGAAGTGGGTTCACTTTAGAATTGGATTTCTCACTCATTTTCTCAAGTTGCCATTGATGGAGGCAAGCTTCTTCATGTTGTTAAGATGAAGAAGAAGCAGAAAGAATATGATAAGTGTTATTTAAAATGGAAAAGAAAAATGAATACTTATCATATTCAAACCATGGTTAAGTGTAGAGAATGAATCATGGTTAAGTGGAATGGTTAGGGTTAAGCATGAAGACAAAATGGTTACTTTGGTCAAACCTTCATGAAGCTTCAACAAGCTTCATCTTTGAAAGCAACCCTTTTGTTTTCATTTCTCTTTTTCTTTTGTCAAAACAAAATAAATAAAGGCATAAATAAATCAAATGAAACCCTAACCATTAACTAACCATGGTTTAATCATACACTTAACCAAGTCATCATGTATCATCAAACATGATACAATCAAGTGCACAAAAGTATATCACATATACAACTTGTGCAAAACAAGTGAGAAAATCCATTTAAAGTGAACCAATACTAGTTAATGCAAAGTAATATATCAAATATATAATTATACATAAAATCATTAAATCAACACTTGATTTAACGATCCGGTCATATCGCATATAACCGACTAGTATCCTATGTATCGGCTTACCGAATCAATCCTTGATTCGATAACTAGGTTATATCGCATACAACCAATCGATACATTCATCGCGAGAATGGAATACGGTATCACATACACACATTATTCTCGGTCCCGCACATATCTCATATGCGCTCCTATTTCGTTTCGCTTGAGCCAGGAAACCTCTATGTAGGACTCTAAAGACTCGTCAATACGCCGGCAGCAGGTGATGATCATATCAAACACCTACAAGCCGCAAGCGGTCTGCTAAACGTAACGGCCACCCGGGTATTGAGCGATCAGAAGATCGACGAGCAAGCCCGCTCACACTCCTGTGAATCCAACCAGTAACACTTACCGTACAGTTCGGTCTCGTCGTCTGATATGTCGCATATCTCGCCTAGGGGTGGTAAACGTCAGACCCCAATAGCTCGATAAATCGTGTCGATATGAGGTCTATAACAATTCGAGAAACTACTGGTAACACTTACCAGTAAATCTCAGCAACCCTGGCCAGGGATTTCCGGTTATAGCCAATCGAACACAGCGCAATATCAACTCCCTATACCGGGAGAGACGAATCCCCATCTATCGCTCATTGCCTCCATGTGATTCGGGACTGTACCCAAAAACCACCGTTTTGCACGCCCTCTTGGATGTGGTAAGGTGGAAATCAAAGCACAGTGGGAACCACACAAGACTCTATGACGATCTCGGGTCAACAGACTACTCTGTACCAGTGTCACCAGAGAACTGCCATTTGACGTAAGGTATAATACCATTTGGGAGTTCTCGGCGAGTCCGTCCAGTGTACCCAGTCTCCACTGAGCACCCGTATATCATCTCTGATGTCAAACACTAATGGATATGGGATCATCCATCGCCCATCTGTATGGGTCGAGAAGGTATACGCTAGTCTACACTGGTATATCGATGCCCCGTCTCGATACACCCACGACTAGGGACTTTGAAGGATGTACTTATGGACTACCATGTCCCCACTAGTATGATCCGCATCATAGTCCAGATAGTCAAGTACACATCCTAAGGGCTTTACCAACATGTAACAGAGAGACAATCAATGTACACGTTAAGGTAAAGAGTAACCAGATAGCATACTATCATGTCGAGCAAGAAAGTCCTCCCTATATATGTCCCAGCATCCACTGCAATATACATCCTATGTATAGCAATGGCCTCTAGGGCATACATATAACTAACAATCTCACACTTGCACTAGGGCCATCTGATAGCAGTGGTTGTAGTATCACATACTCAACCATCCCATAAAAGTCTCTCTCTGGGAATAGGCCTTCGTGAGTGGATCCGCCGTGTCGTCCTCTGAGTCTACTCTCCTAACCTCGATCCCTTAGAGATCAACCATCTCCATGATCAGGTGATACTGCCTTAGAATATGTCTGGATCACTGATGGGACCTGCGTTCCTTGGCACAAGCCACAACTCCATTGTCTCACAATGGTAGGAACGTAGTTCATCTCATGAACCAATATACACCCAAACAGCCTCTTTGGTAGCATCTTAAGTAGCGATGTATCCTGCCTTTATCGTCTAGTATGTCACGGTATTTAGCTTGGAACTCTTCCAACATACCGTCCCTCGATAGAGGGTAAAGACAATGCCTGTGACTGACATTCAGTCGTCTTTATCACCCTGGAACACTTCCAGTGGTTTTCCCCAGGATCAACTGATACCATCTCACTACAACTAGTGAGTATCCTAATATCCAGTTAGATCTATCTGATAGATCCATAACCAAGGATTTAGCAGGTATCACTTTGATCCTATGTGGAGAATCATTGTGATAAGCGGAGATTGATCGAGCGTAGCATAGGAAACTCTTCCCTATCAAGAGTATGTTATCCACGTACTCTACGAGGATCGTCACCATACTCCCTACTACCTTTTTGTTTATACAAGGTTCATCTACCATTTTGATGATGTCAAACTCTTTGACTACTTTATTAAAACAGACGTTCCAACTCCGCGATGCCTGCTTTATCCTATAAAACATCTTGCACACGTTTCCGCTGCTCCCACTGTCTACGAAGCCCTCTGGCTGTGTACTTATAGACGCCCATTTTTAAAACATCATTTAGAACAGCAGTCATGACACCCAACCGCCAGATATCGTAGTCATGGTATGTAGCCGTGGCAAGTAGAATCTGGATGGACTTAAGCATAGCTCCTTAGAAAAGGTTTCATCATTATCCACGCCTGGTTGATGACGAAAACCTTTAACAAGTCTAGCTTTGAAAGTCTCAACTTTTCCATCTACACCAAGTAATCTTCTCAAGATTTACTTGCTCCTGATGGGGATTTAACCCTTCAGATATAACAACTAAAGTCCATACTTTGTTGGTGTACATGGATTCCATCTCGGATCGCTAAGCATCCAGCCATTCTTACAGAGTCTTACTCCTGATGGCCAGCTCGAAGCTAGTTAGGTCATCATCTCATGATGCAATCCTCGCTCCCACTGTCATAGAGAAACCGAAGTAACTCTCAGGTGGGTGAGGAACCCTACTAGATCGGCGGAGAGGCAGAGGTTCGTTGGTTTCTATTGAATCCTTCGGTTCTACCAAATCATCTGCTGTAGTTTGCATAGCTGGAACCTTTCCAGTTGTACATAACTGACCTTGCCTCGAGCTTGTCCGGATTTTGCTTTGTAGACATAGGCCGGACAACCCCAAATCTTAAGTAACTTAAGATATGGGCTCTTACCATACCATATCTCATATGGAGTGGTAGGCAACAGATTTGATTTGGACCTAATTCAATAGGTATGCAGCTTCTCAAGTGCATAACCTCTCAAAAGGAAACAGGTAACTCAGTAGTACTCATCATAGAGCACACCTTATCATATAGGGTGTGATTGCTCCACCCCGATATACCATCGTGCTATGGTGTATACGGAGGAGTAATGCTGAGAGAGAATCCCATTCTCCTTTAGAATAGTCCAGGAATTCCGTGCTCAAGTATTCTCCTCCTTGATCTCATCATAGGACATAGTACTTATACCCGTATTCTGGTTCTCTACTTCTCGCCTATATTCTGTGAATATCTCAAAAGGTTCGGACTCATGTTTCAACAGGAACATATGACTGAATCTTGAGAGATTATCAGAGAATATAATGAAGTATAAAGAATCAGTCCTGGCATGTGTAGACAGGAGACCTTACATACATCATCATGTATCGGTCCCAAGAGTTCACTAACTCTTTCTCTGTTTCCAATAAACAGAGCTGTGGTCATCTTATCTCTGTGACATGACTGGCAAGTTTCACAAGATGTAAATTCAAACTGATTTAAATATGCATCTATATGTAACTTCAGCTAGTCGGGTCGCATTGATATGACCTAGTCTACAATACCTCAAGAAGAATTTGTTCATTTCTGAACTCTTCCTCTTGTGTGTGTTCTGTATACTAAGAACTGTAGTTTGATTTAGAACATTAATGCTTTTAGATAACGTGCCTGAACCGATCAACTTTTGATATAGGAAATGTTCAAAACATTATCCATCAATACAAAATTTTATCATTTCTTTACTAATAAAGAGACTGATATGATTTTGTATATCAGGTTCGGTATCTAATAGCATTTGTTCAGAATCAATGTATTGGTAATACAGGGTGACAGTGACCAACAGACTTGGCTGCAACACTTGCCCCGTTTTCTGCCTCATGAAACTTATCACCCGTTCTCAGTTCTCTATCTTTATGTAGCCCTATGTAACACATTACATATCTGGGATCCTGATCTGGTATCACATACCCAGGACGTAGAGGATACAGAGAAACAGTTCTTTGTAATGAACACACCCGAAGATGATGCATCAGCATGCACTCTCTTTGTTTGGGCGGCACGGGAAATCTGGTATTCCCCAATTTCCTGCTCTGCCTTATAACAATTATAAGGTGGAGCGGGATCAACGTTCCCCAGCTCAGTATAACAAGCGGGTTCGGTCAAATTTCCGTATTATTATCTTGATTAAGGCGTGATATGGTCGCTACCTGGAGAGAGAGAGAAGAAAACACTCAGCGTATGCTCTTGCAAGAATAGATTGGTTATTATTTTATCTAATCAGGATGGCTCCCACTGGTTTTTATCAAATCTTCCTTCAAACCCTAAAAGGAAAGACTAGCCGGGATTAATTACACACTACAAGTTCGCCAATCTTTCAGCCATGCCAGTGTCGGTACTTTGAGGGAGGTCCCCCGTGCTTTCGCACGAACCTAATTAATGTAAACCTTGTTTTCCCAGAGGCGTAACCCCGTTGACACCTTTCTAGACACCTACTTGATCGGCTAATTGTAATGTGCAAAACTCTCCCAGGAGTAACTCTTACTCGCAGCGGGTATCGGGATCCAACTATCTCATAGAAGGTATGCAATCTCATTGCAAATTTCAACACTTGAAATTCCCGATAATATTTTGCCCCTAGTACCCTATGACCTTGACGGAGGTCAACAAACCATAGGCTACTAGTCAAGTTCAACCCGTCATTTCTTGATCGAATTAAACCCACCCGCACGACCCTTGACGGAGGTCAACAAGGCCGCACGACTACCCTAATCCAATCTGCATCATATGCATAAGCAGATAAATACTAGTTAGCTACCGCACACTACGTCTTGACGGAGGTCAACAAACGTAGCACGAATACTAAGTAGGACTTATCTGAAATGACGGAGGGCTACGACAGGTTTTTCTGAAAACCAATTGCGTAATAAACTTGATATCGTTGTAGAATCAAATGATTTTAAAAATGGAGTGCTTTTGAGGCTTTTCTAGTTTTGCTAAAGGAGTCACTCCCGGTGAAGGGATCGTCGGTCCTTTCCTCGTCGAATGAGGTGCGAGATATATCATATATATCATTGTGCAAAGCAAAAACACTTAAAAGCAATCAAAAGACAAACCGAATGTGTAGCATCTGCCAGTTATTGCTAAAGGAGTCACTCCCGGTGAAGGGATCTCGGTTCTTTCCTCATCGAATAAGGTGCAAGATATATCATATATACCGCTGTGCAAAGCAAGAACTGTAGCTACCTGTTTTATTTTGAAATTCGATTCTACAACATCTTAGGTTTCTTTTATTTCATTAATCATATTAATGAAGTCCCATCATTTAAGTACCTAAATATCACAGATAAATACGACGTACACTTATGCCATCCGCATTCGTCTCGATGTCCCCTCGTGCACCGTTAGGTTAGGTAACTAACGGCAGAGCGGGGCAGGGCTAGCGCGGGTGTAAAACATAAGTAACGCCTATATAATATATCATATATACTATATACAGTATCCATCACAGAACATATCAAATGATCACATCAAAGATATCGCAGCAGAAGAAACATATGAAATATTGGATATACTAGGACGTCCGTGTTTTTAATACGAGCCAGTATAAAACACGGATTCCACGGTCGCGATGAATAGCCAAACCCACACCCCAAGACCCCTACGAGAGCGGCAAGCAACCCTACCAATTCTAGAGTTAGGAGACCCGGACTCGACTCCTCGAGTTGGTCTCCTACTGGACTCCAGAACCCGGTTACTTGTGCCATCCTCCTTGGGTCTATCCTAGTGCAGAAAAGTAAATAATATACATCAACGGTGACATCTTCCGCAACCTGGAAGTGCCCCAATAAAAGAATATTACATACAAGTTTTTACATGAATGAAAATGAAAAAAACACTCATCTCACATAAAAACCCCCGGCTATTCAAACACGACGATCCAATATAACATATCCAGCAACACATAACATCATATGTCATCAACGTAAGTAAATATGTGCATCCCAATTGTCGTTGACATATAGCAACGAAACCGGCGATATCACATATTACAGTTACAGTCACAGAAAAGAAAGTGTAAAACTACAACAGTTGGAATCCGCAACCACCTCAGACATCGCATGCCTGACCAAATGAATTACTTAGACATCACATGCCTAACAATTATAAACCCCGCATTTTAGTCTCAAAATCGAAAACACTTTTCAATACCAAGTCGGGCAATTCAACAGGATTCCCGACATTTTGATCGAATGCTCGTCGCAAACTTCAGTAGGCGGCCGCACCCCCGACGCCGTCGACGAAGTGCACCAAGGCGGAACACCGCTGCCGCGAGCACCCGAACGGATGCTTTCGGCGACGGGGTTCTCCTACAGTCACTTAGTCAGGGCTATAGAGTGAGGCTGTCTATTAAGTTTACCCGGCGAGTATCCGCGTACGCTACGTGATTGCGACGGACTTTTGATCACATCAAAATTCCGTGGCAACCGATCAAGTGAGACTAAACTGCTATGTTTATAATATTCATTCAGTTATCTCATAACTTCTTGTGAATTCCAATTATTGTATCACATTCCGGATAAATAAAAAAATGTTAAACTTTCCGATCGAACAATCGAACACCCAAGTTTTCCCGAAACAGCTCAACACATGAAATAAGTTTATAAACATTCATTTCGTGCCTCAGTACCAACGGTCCAGCCGTAGAAGGGTCAAGCCAATGCCTCACATGTGGCACGCCGTACTGCCCCAAACCCGAAGGTTCAAAGGGCAGTTCAAGACGGTCACATAATCGAGTTAAGGTTTGTTGTCTTCTAGAGGGACCATCGCGTTACTTGCACTACTTAGAACGTCGTTAAACTACGGAAAGATCCAACACTTGGAAATTTCCCGACAGGGGAAAATGTGGGTATTTATATCCGGTCGAACTTTTTAACATATTCAAAAATTATCCGGAAAGCCACATAGACAAAATCTGATACTCCGATCGAAACACCGAATCCCCAAAACAACCCCAGAAAATTCAACTCTTGAATAAATATTAAAAATTCCCAGAAAACTCAGCACTGAATAAAGGAAGTTACTGTGCAAAATTGGGAGGGTGACGTCACACTTTTGCCGCGGAACCGCCGCATAAGCTAGGCTTATGCCGCGGTTCCGCCGCAATATTGAAGGAACGTTTGTCAAATTTTGCACCGTAATTCTTATAATTCCCTGCTGAATTTTTTAAGCATTTTTAATCTGGAAAAAACCCAGTTTTTGAAAAAAGTCCAGAGAGCATTTTTTGTGTTAGGGTTTCGGTTCGTTCGGGTTTCAAACTTCGTCTACGCTTCGCCTAAGGCTCTAGCTAGGCTCTGATACCACTGTAGGTCAGGCAACCACCCCATCCAATGGGGTCGCCGTGGCACCAACGGGTCCCTCAGCCGCTACTTTTTACGCATGCCCCCTCGCGAGGACTACAACCCGCCGGAACACTTTCCGGTCTCGGGACACCCTGGGGGTAAGAGCCTATGCTTCGCCACACTGTCACACAGTGAGAACCCCCCATAGGTCGACATCCAATGCCTAGTAGCTCTGATACCACTGTAGGGTTCCTAGGCACGCTAATGAGGTCTCACAAGGCATCAACCATGCCAATTTCAAATTTTACGGGTGCCGAGAAACCCTAATACGGATCGTTAACTAGAATTTTAGGCGAACACATGCAACTAGTTAACAATTTAACTAAAAGAACGGAAATACAACCTTTGTAGATCCGGTCCTCCACCTCCATAGCTCCGCAATGAAGTCTCCTCGCTGTCCAAATGGAATCCCGGGCTCTAGCGTCGGCTTCATCGGAGAAATGGGCGGGCAAGGTCGTCGGCTTCGTGCCGAAGATGATCTACGTCGAGGCATCACAAGATCAAGCTCCCACTTCACCAAGTCATGAAACTTGTGAAGAAAACACCCTATACTACTTGGCAAGTGGTAGAGGATGAAGAAATAGAAAGTGGGTTCACTTTAGAATTGGATTTCTCACTCATTTTCTCAAGTTGCCATTGATGGAGGCAAGCTTCTTCATGTTGTCAAGATGAAGAAGAAGCAGAAAGAATATGATAAGTGTTATTTAAAATGGAAAGAAAAATGAATACTTATCATATTCAAACCATGGTTAAGTGTAGAGAATGAATCATGGTTAAATGGAATGGTTAGGGTTAAGCATGAAGACAAAATGGTTACTTTGGTCAAACCTTCATGAAGCTTCAACAAGCTTCATCTTTGAAAGCAACCCTTTTGTTTTCATTTCTCTTTTTCTTTTGTCAAAACAAAATAAATAAAGGCATAAATAAATCAAATGAAACCCTAACCATTAACTAACCATGGTTTAATCATACACTTAACCAAGTCATCATGTATCATCAAATATGATACAATCAAGTGCACAAAAGTATATCACATATACAACTTGTGCAAAGCAAGTGAGAAAATCCATTTAAAGTGAACCAATACTAGTTAATGCAAAGTAATATATCAAATATATAATTATACATAAAATCATTAAATCAACACTTGATTTAACGATCCGGTCATATCGCATATAACCGACTAGTATCCTATGTATCGGCTTACCGAATCAATCCTTGATTCGATAACTAGGTTATATCGCATACAACCAATCGATACATTCATCGCGAGAATGGAATACGGTATCACATACACACATTATTCTCGGTCCCGCACATATCTCATATGCGCTCCTATTTCATTTCGCTTGAGCCAGGAAACCTCTATGTAGGACTCTAAAGACTCGTCAATACGCCGGCAGCAGGTGATGATCATATCAAACACCCACAAGCCGCAAGCGGTCTGCTAAACGTAATGGCCACCCGGGTATTGAGCGATCAGAAGATCGACGAGCAAGCCCGCTCACACTCCTGTGAATCCAACCAGTAACACTTACCGTACAGTCCGGTCTCGTCGTCTGATATGTCGCATATCTCGCCTAGGGGTGGTAAACGTCAGACCCCAATAGCTCGATAAGTCGTGTCGATATGAGGTCTATAACAATTCGAGAAACTACTGGTAACACTTACCAGTAAATCTCAGCAACCCTGGCCAGGGATTTCCGGTTATAGCCAATCGAACACAGCGCAACATCAACTCCCTATACCGGGAGAGACGAATCCCCTCCTATCGCTCATTGCCTCCATGTGATTCGGGACTGTACCCAAAAACCACCGTTTTGCACGCCCTCTTGGACGTGGTAAGGTGGAAATCAAAGCACAGTGGGAACCACACAAGACTCTATGACGATCTCGGGTCAACAGACTACTCTGTACCAGTGTCACCAGAGAACTGCCATCTGACGTAAGGTATAATACCATCTGGGAGTTCTCGGCGAGTCCGTCCAGTGTACCCAGTCTCCACTGAGCACCCGTATATCATCTCTGATGTCAAACACTAATGGATATGGGATCATCCATCGCCCATCTGTATGGGTCGAGAAGGTATACGCTAGTCTACACTGGTATATCGATGCCCCGTCTCGATACACCCACGACTAGGGACTTTGAAGGATGTACTTATGGACTACCATGTCCCCACTAGTATGATCCGCATCATAGTCCAGATAGTCAAGTACACATCCTAAGGGCTTTACCAACATGTAACAGAGAGACAATCAATGTACACGTTAAGGTAAAGAGTAACCAGATAGCATACTATCATGTCGAGCAAGAAAGTCCTCCCTATATATGTCCCAGCATCCACTACAATATACATCCTATGTATAGCAATAGCCTCTAGGGCATACATATAACTAACAACCCTGCTCGGCTATCCCTGGCGGCTAGCTTCCCTACCGCAACGCCAGGGATCAGAAAGTCCTCCCAGAGGCAGTCGAGCCCGAGGATCCCTCGCTCGGCTATCCCTGGTGGGTAACTTCCCTACCGCAACGCCAGGGATCAGAAAGTCCTCCCAGAGGCAGTCGAGCCCGAGGATCCCTCGCTCGGCTATCCCTGGCGGGTAGCTTCCCTACCGCAACGCCAGGGAAGGGATCAGAAAGTCCTCCCAGAGGCGGTCGAGCCCGAGGTCCCTCGCTCGGCTATCCCTGGCGGATAGCTTCCCTACCGCAACGCCAGGGATCAGAAAGTCCACCCAGAGGCAGTCGAGCCTGAGGATCCCTCGCTCGGCTGTCCCTGGCAGGTAGCTTCCCTACCGCAACGCTAGGGATCAGAAAGCCCTCCCATAGGCATTCGAGCCCGAGGATCCCTCGCTCGGCTATCCTTCAGGACAAAAGCCCTCGCCAAGAGGCACCGGACAGTAACCCTGCCCGTCCAAGAGCCTTTGGTAGGCTTTTTACAGCCCTACAGCTCTTCCCGCGCCAAGAACCAAAGTCCTTCCAGAGGCAGTCGGGTCCTTGCTCGGCTATCCCCGGCTGGTAGCTTCCTACCAAAACCGACAGGGATCAAAGTCCTCGCCAAGAGGCACTGGGCAGCAACCCTGCTCGGTCCCCGTCCTGAAGGATCAAAAGCTCTAGAGGCAACCGAGCAGCCGCCCTGCTCGGTCATCTCCGACTGGTAGCTCCCTGCCCATGACGCCAGGGATCGAAGCCCTCGCAAGAGGCATCCGAGCGGCTACCCCACTCGGTCATCCCAGGCTGGTAGTTGTCTACCCATAACGCCAAAGATCAAAGCCCTCGCCAAGAGGCAACTGCGCAGTTTCACTGCTCGGCCGCAGGCCTCTCACGGCCCTTCCAGCGCTAAAGGTCAAAGCCCTCGGAGAGAGGCACCGAGCAGCTACCCTGCTCGGCCATCCTTAGCAGGCCTCCCACGTCCCCTTCGACGCTGATGGTCTGAAGCCCTCATCGCGAGGCCGTCGAGTTCCTTCTGCTCGGCGCATCCCCAGCGGGCATCCTCCTGCCTATCAGATGCTGAGGATCTCAAGCCCTCATCGTGAGGCCGCCGAGTTCCTTCCTGCTCGGCGCATCCCCATCGGGCATCCTCCTGCCCATCAGACATTGATGGTCTGAAGCCCTCATCGCGAGGCCGTCGAGTTCCTTCCTGCTCGGCGCATCCCCAGCGGGCATCCTCCTGCCCAACAGACGCTGATGGTCTGAAGCCCTCATCGCAAGGCTGCCGAGTTCCTTCCTGCTCGGCGCATCCCCAGCGGGCATCCTCCTGCCCATCAGACGCTGATGGTCTGAAGCCCTCATCGCGAGGCCGTCGAGTTCCTTCCTGCTCGGCGCATCCCCAGCGGGCATTCTCCTGTCCAACAGACGCTGATGGTCTGAAGCCCTCATCGCGAGGCCGCCGAGTTCCTTCCTGCTCGGCGCATCCCCAACGGGCATCCTCCTGCCCATCAGATACTGAGGATCTCAAGCCCTCATCGTGAAGCCGCCGAGTTCCTTCCTGCTCGGCGCATCCCAGCGGGCATCCTCCTGCCCATCAGACGCTGATGGTCTGAAGCCCTTATCGTGAGGCCACCGAGTTCCTTCCTGCTCGGCGCATCCCCAGCGGGCGTCCTCTTGCCCATCAAACGCTGAGGATCTGAATCCCTCTTCGTGAGGCCGCCGAGCCCCTTCCTACTCGGCGCATCCCGACGGGTAGCTTCCTACCCAATAAAGACAAGGATCAAAGTCCTTCCAGACTCGACTATCCCTAGCTGGTAGCTTCCCTACTCGCAACGCCAAGGGTCAAGACCCTCGCCAAGATCAACCGAGCAGCTTCCCTACTCGGTCGTCCCCAGCAGGCATCCTCCTGCCTAACAGACGCTGCGGGTTTGTAGCTCTCATAACGAGGCCATTGAGCCCATCACATGCAGCAGATCCGAAGCCCCAACAAGAGACATCAGGTCTATCCAAGTTTGAGTAATCCCCCCTCGACTTCGGGGCCATAGAGATGCCTCCTTGTCAGCAGCGCTTGGCACACTCGGCAAGTGATCGAAATCAACTCGACGACCGAACGCTCCACATGTCACGCCCACACTGGGCTGCGCTCCATCAGTCCACAGGTCTGCACACGTCGCGTTGGCCAACTGGCGCTCGACACGTGGACCGTCACTTCAGTGGCAAGACGCTCGAACCGGCGCACCTTCCCTAAATGCAGAGATCTCACCCCGATAAGCTGGCAGAAAAGACAGTTGACAGCCCGGGAACGCGTCCCGACAAAACCTTAGGAGGGAGCTTACCCCAGACGGCCCGGCAGTCCACTCTTGACCCGACTCACTAGCTGGTCGGGACAAGAGTGGGGGGCTAATGATGATGCTCAATATTGGCGACCTTTCAGATCAGGACACGTGGCAGATGACATGTCCCAGAACTCAGAAGAGAGGGCCCATAGGGGCCGATCAGGCCCGACTTACAAGCACAAAGCTGGCTCACCTCAGGGCCCTTGCAAATTGGCCTCCTCGGTCTCTCAGCTCGCCTCCGAGCTACCGTAGGACCAAGATACCTCGGCCCTCTCGCTCGTTCCCGAGCTCTCCCGCCGAGACCATCTTCCTCGGTCCCTCCGACCGACCGACTCCACCACTCACAGGCGTAACCGCCGCTCCGCAAATCTCGCCATGCGCGGATTTTACGCTAGCAACGTCCCACGTTCCACGCCATCACGATCCGCATCGATGGGCGATCCGCTCTCTACGTGGGCGTGACGTCGGGAGCGTAACTGCCGACGAGATTCTCGCGCCCGCTGCTGTGTGCTCCACCGCTATATAAACCCCCATCACAGAGGGGTCAAGTAAGCCATTTTGATACTTTTATGCCATTACTCTGCTCGGATCTCATCACTAACTTGAGCGTCGGAGGGTCCTTGGTGGTACCAAACCACCCCGAGGCTTCTTTGCAGGTACTCGGCAACACCTCTCTCATCCCACCTCTTCCTCCAAAGACCCATTGAGACCCGCACGCGAAGGAAGATAATCAACTAAGTCCACCGCGAGATCAACGGAAGACAACATCTGATGGAGGCTCGAAAAGAAGTTCCATCAATAAGGTTACCATAAAACGGGGTCATTTGATTACCATGGTAATCCTGTATTTTCAGGAATATCTTTTATACCTAAACAAGCGTCGTGATATTTCACGATAATTTAGGATTATCATTTAGATTATCTTGTACAAAGCCCACCCTTAGTCAAGTTCTTTAATTTCTCTCATCCCCAATGTCGTTTTTATTTTACTCATGTAGGATGGAGGATTGCCCTCTTTATTGTCTTTTTCTAAACACTGTTAAGAAAAAACACACTGTACTCATGTGGTAGGGTTTACCATTTCTTCCGCTAGTTAAGGTCGGCTTCGAACCTACGAGGTGATGAGGACTCTCTCATAGCTAAGTAGATCTGAAGAATTTGAGCATAAATTTCAAGAACTTATATATAAACAGCTATGCACCTATGTGAAACAAAATCCTTTTTTCCCCTTTCGTATGTTGATGTTTCAATTCTTGACTCATCAAAATTCTTAGGTATATCAAGCCAAATAACATGATACACTCATTTAATCTTGCAATAAGGATTTTGATAATCTTTTTTTTCCAGTTTTATTCTACTATGTGCATCTTATCCATTTCTCTATCTGAGCTGTTTAGGATTGAATTTGAGTGTTCTTTTTAGTGGTTAAAACGGGAGAGCGAGGTTGTTTGTGCTAATAAATGGCCAAGTGCGCCATGCGGGTAAACTATAGAGATATTTTATGCATCGAAGCCCAATATACCAATACAATTCCGATGAAAGTTGCCAATTATTTGGGCCACGTAACAAAGGCCCATTCAAGAATCCAAAATTCCAAACGCACAAATTCTCCTCGTCTTCTAAAATCTCCACAAAACCCTAACCCTATCGAAAACTGAAATCGAGCGATCGAGTTATCACAATTCAGCAACAATCTCAGGTTTCAATTGTTCTAATTCTTATGTAAAACTATTACTCGTGTTTCATTCATTATTTTTTTATTCCTTCGAAACCTAGACCAGAGAATTGCCTATTCATAATAAAACAAGCAATTAGAATTAAATTATTTGCAAGATGCAGCATCAGTATTATTTTTACTAGCAAAAGATTGCATTTTTCTTCTTGAAGAAAGCAAAAGATGCAATTGTAACTGTGATGGTTATTTATCAGCCACTGTTGCTTTAAAACACCTCTATCACCCGCGACACCAGCTTCAAGCTGAATCTAGACATCTTCTCTCATTTACAATTATAATTGGACAATTTTTGGGAACTAGCGCTTTTTAGAAATATTTAGCAAAATGGTTCCCAAATTTTTTTTTAGCAAAATGGTGTCGGGGACGTGATTAGTGTGATTTGGCAGTTTTTAACTAAAACCGCACTTTTAAAGTTCGGTTTTAGACTGCAAACTCCTCAACACCTGTAACTTTAGGGGTTGTGGGCTTCGTGGTTTTTGGGCTAAGAACCGCACTTTAAAAGTGCAGTTTTTACCTACAAAACCACAACCCTACAACCAAGCAAGAGTTACAAGTTTTTGTTAAGTTTTTATTCTTAAAACCGCACTTTAAAAGTGCGGTTTTAGTTAAAAACATCTAAACCTGGCCAATCACCTTCCCAACACCATTTTGCTAAATATTTTTTTTGGACACCATTTTGGTAAATATTTCCAAAAAGTGCTAGTTCCCAAAAATTGTCCATTATAATTTCATTTGCAAAAATATGTCCTTTGGCCTTCGAAATTCGGCTTGAGTTAGAGTTCAATTCAAGGCTTCGAGCATGTTTTGTTTCCCCTAATAAATCACGCTTTATAGTACGTCACTTTCAACATTGATCAATTTTTTGGGACGCAACCCCTTTGGAAATCAAAGTGGTGACCTCAAACTTCGGAGAGGAAAGCTTTACTGCAAGAGCTGTACTCCTTTGTTGTAAGACCTAGATCATAGCCATTACATATTTACCTCATATAAGATTAAACAACATTACTTTTAGTCTAATGCCAAATTAAGATTTGAACTCTGTACTTAAAATCTGCTATAACCACTAATACTGCATGTGTTATTTATTTTCAAATACTGGTTTCCTGATAGAAAAAATATATAGAAATTTATTTAGGTGATATATGGATTATTAATCATGCAAACAGAATAGTTTTAACCATAACATGTATTCATGCGGACAAGATAAAAAAAAGTTGCTATAATTGAGTGTAAATTGGTTGTTGTAGTTTTTGCTGCTTTTGCTGCTGCTGCTGTTCGACTGCGAGAATTATTCCACAAAAGATGTAATAACAATTACTTTTCAAGCTTGTCACAACGCAATTATGGAGGTATATGCTATTGACATTATTTGCTACTAGTTGCTTAGGATTTTAAAATGGTCTTGAGAGGTTCATATCTTAGCAGGCTCGATTGATACTAGCTTGAGATCATCTGTTAATAACCAATCGAGCTTGAACAAAAGTATAGGCTCCTTGTCCGTTTAAGATCAATGGACATGAACAACTTCATGCTTTGTTCACCCTAATTACATGTAGAAATAATATAAATTGTTTAAAGGAAACCAGCTGTGCCTCACCTCATGTTCATCTGCTATGCACTATATTTATGAACAATGCCAATTCGCCTTAGGCCTTGTTTGGGTATGGAGTTACGATAACCGGAGATTATTTTGAAGTGAAGGTAGAAGGGAGGCAAACTCTAGTTTGCAAGCCCCAAACTGCATTTTAAACTAAATTCTAGTTATATCTTGAGAGACGTGTTTGGGGAAATGGAGTTTAGAAAACTTAGATCAAATTGGAGTTTAGCTAACTGCAAAGTTAGAATTTTGGAGTTAAATTGTGCAAACTTTATGACACTCTGGTTTAGAAAACTCAACTCCGTTCCCAAACAGACACGGATACGACACTATAGGGCACAACCACATGGCTAAGTTCTAAAAAATAGGTTACAGGGATATGGTTATAATTTTTTTTTTAATTTAATGCAAATATATGTATAATCTTGTGAGACTAGAAAGCAGGACAATAAATGTATTTGATAGTTCATTGGAAAAACTACTTTAAATTCAAGGCGTTCTATTGAAATTAAGCCAAGTAGCAGTATAAAATAGGAATTTTGAACTGCTCAATGGCTGGACACAGATGTGGCACGCTTAACAAGTGTCGGGCGGGTATCCGTGTCTGACGCTTGTCCGACATGGATACAGCGCCCCTTTTGCCTTGTCCATGCAACCTTGGCCTTAACATTTGCTCTCTTACAGTGTAAATTAACATGCAAACTTGTTCTCTGTCATTGAGGAACATTTAGCACCGGTCCATAAAAATCAACTTCGCGCATACTGCAACTGCACTGTAAACAGCTGATTTGTACTTTTCTGTCAGTTAAACCCCAAATCCATAGGGTGTTCGGAAGACCATAGCTTCCAAAATTCTAAATTGAAATTGTACTTGATCATTTTTTTAGTCTGCGGAGGCTGAAGTTGACATTCCACAAGTGGACATAAAGCCCATATAAACAAACAATCGGCAGTAATTCTTGAGCATCCAGTGATCTTTGTTTTTCTTCCGTCAGGGTCCGGAGGATACAGAATATATAGCGATGGCAAAGGGCTTGGCTATGTTTTGATGCAGGAAGGAAAAGCTATAGCTTAGGCGTCACGACAACTCAAACCATATGAGCAGAATTATCTTATTCACGATATGGAGCTGACAACAGTTATCTTTGCCTTGAAAATTTGGAGGCATTATATTTATGGTGAGGGTTGCGAAATCTACACAGATCACAATAGCTTAAAGTGTATTTTTACTCGAAAGTAGTTGTACATGATGGAAAGAAGGTGGCTTGAATTAATGAATGATTATGACTCGACTATCTATTATCATCCCTAAAAAGCGAATGGCATTGCAGACGCTTTGAGGAGATCTAGCGACTGTATTAACCACGTAAGGTCATTTATTGGAGGATATGCACCGACTCAAGATAGCTAAATCTTATCATGGTTTGGGTGCTATCTTGGCTTAGCTTTGGTTGTAGCCAGACTTAATTGAACATGTTTAGAGTGCACAGGTTGACGATCTTCGGCTGGAGAAGATTCGATTAAAGATCGGGCAAGGAATTAAGCCAGAGTTCGCTATTTAAGATAGCATGTCATATAATCTTGAGTTGAAGAAGTAAATTATGGAGGAAGTGCATTGTACCAGATATTTTATTCATCCGGACAATATGAAGTTTTAGCGGGACCTTCGAGATGTGTTTTAGTGGAATAGCATGAAAATAGAAATTGCTAGTTTTGTTGTTCAATGCCTTGTTAGCTGGCTAAGGTAGAGCATTAAAAACTTGCAGGTTTATTACTTCCACTCCCTGTTATAGAGTGGAGGTGGCACCGATTCTTTAGGTGGGAGGGGTTGGCGGGGAAAAGGGGAGAAGGAGGTGGCACGAATTCTTGTGAGGGGAAGGAAAAATTACTCCATGTGTCTGCCGTATACTTCTGGACAAGAGAGAAGTAATAAAAGTATGAGCTCCATACACTGCTCAAAGCAGCCCGAAACCCCCCTCCTTAAACTCCTATCCGGATGTATTACACCCGGCACACTGAATAATTCTTTTAGGGGAAGAGATCCGTTGGGAAAAATGGAGGAGGTGGCAGCAACTGATAAAAGTGCTATGCAACGTGGTGGAGGTATGCTGAGCTGGGACTCTTAAGTGTTTGAGAGAGAAGAAATTATTCGGTGTGCCAGGTAACACATCCGGGTAAGGGGTGAGAGAGGGGGGAATTTTGGACAGCGTGTGGAGTCCACACTTCTATTTATTCTCTCTTGCTCTGAGGTATACCGCCGGCACACCAAATAATTTTTCTAGAGAGAGATCCTTTTGATGCATCGAATCCTCTTCCCTCTTTCTTTTTTTATTTTTAATTTTCTGTGATAATATCTCTCTCCTCTTTCTTTTTTTATTTTTAATTTTCTGTGATAATATTATTCTTTTTTTCCCCTTGTCTTCTTCTTCCGCTCGTTGATCCAACGCAGCCCAACTCTGGCGCTGATCCTCCGCTTGCTGCTTTTTGATCAACATCTCCACGCAAAGGTAGAAATCAATTTAAGAGCCTTTTTCTTTTTCCCCGTTTTCTTTTGTTTGGTTAGGGTTTTGATTCTTGCAACTAATTTGCTTTTAGCTGATTTATTTATTTTCTACTTTTACAAGTATATCTCATTTATTAAAGAGGACTATTTCCTTTTTTGGGGGGTTTCTTGGGTTTTGGGATAGGGGTGGAAAAATTGATAAATTGTGGGAATTAGGGGCTGCCCATATGCTAATAAATTTTTAAAAGGGGGTTCCTTTGATATGAAATTGATGCTATTTAACTTTTGATTTGCAAATTTTTAGGGAACTGAGGGACTGCCGATATGCTGGTAATTCTTTTAAAGGTTTTTCCTTTGATATGAAATTGATGGGAAATTTTGTTGGTTATTGTTTTAACGATCTTTTAGTTTATGTGCTCGTGTTGTATCTATTTAGTGATTTATATAACTTTCATGTTGCAGGTGTTTGCACTAGTGTTTTGAAGAGAATATGCCGTGAGAATGGAATTATAAGGTGGCCCTGCTGGAAGGTATACACATAACACGAAGTAAAAGGTGAAGAATCAGAATACGTCGTCGTCGAGGAGGGTTGTTGGAGTTGTCTGTGGCAAACTTTGGCCATGGAAATTTGTTGCTAGGGTTAAGGATTAGGATTTTCTTGCGGAATTCTTGAGGAAGAAGTCATGGGGAAAAAAGATGCGGTGAGAAAGAGAGAAATAAGAATTAAAGTTAGGGTTTTGTTTCAGGTCGGGTTTGAATTCGTATTCGATCTGACCTATATAAATGCATAAATAGATGTTGGGTTGCTGATTGGGTTTAATTCTTATTACCTGAACCCGATCCATTTAACTTGTATCATAACGTTTTTGGGTTGCAGATTGTTGATTGAATTTGTATTTGATTTGACCCGACTCGATCCCACAACTTGAATCTTTCAATTATTGAAACCAGTAACCAATGTTCTAAATTTCGGATGTCGGTGTCGTGTCGGCCCAAAAAATTTGATGTCGGATATCATGAAATGTCGGGTGGTTTTATTAAATATCGGGTTCTACATTTTTGTAATGTAAACGTCATTTATATAACTTTTTAAAAAATATTAATTTATTCAGATTTTTAGTTTTATTAAATTTATATTTTTCTCAATAGCTCAGTGGTAGAGCGGTCGCCGATTAAGCGAACAGTTGTAAGCAATGGTGATGTCTTTTTTTTTTGTAACAGACCGGGTTAATTACTTAATGTACAAAACCCAAATCCTAAAATCCGAAATAAAATTACCTAAATTTTTTTCCACATATCGGTAAATGTCTGATAAAACGTTGACATAAACGTTGACATCATGACATATCGGCCGACTTCACGAAGATATCGGTCGATATTTTAAAAATATCGGTAACCGAAATAATTTTGCACATCTGTGTCATTTTCTTCCCATAACCGACATGTCGCCGAGATGTCCGGTATTTCGGTGATATCAGTCGACATTTAGAACACTGATGGTAACTTGGCCAGTGAAGTGAAAAAGGAAGGACAACAATTGCTAAAAGTGTTATGCAACGTGTCCGGTTTGATGGAGCTGTGCTGAGCCGAGACTCCTAAGTGTTTGAGGGAGAGAGAGAGGTCCTTTTGGTGTGTCGAATCCAAGGTTCAAGAATTCGGTTTCGGTTTCGGTTTCGGTTTCGGTCTCTCATAATTTTATTAGTTTCGCTGGGTTTCGGCTAGTTTCGTTAATCTCGGTTCGGGTTTTGGTTTCGACGGTAATACAACATACATAAGTGTAGATATATTAAATACTTAAATTTATGATTTTATATTACAAGATAATGATCCTAGTATTTAAAAATCCGGCCATGATATAAAATATATTAAAAAGTGTACTTAGATAAGTATTAATATAGGGTTTATGTTTACTTTTTGTGGTTTTCTAACAACGAAGGCCTACAATGATCACAATTTTAGAAAAAATGGTATAAAAAATAAGTGTTTAAAGGTTTTGATCGAAACGATATTGTATGGTTGGTTTTGTATCGGTCTCCACCGAAACCGATACGAAAGCATCACATATCGGTGGTTTCGGCCGAAACCTCGAACCTTGGTCGTATCCCTCTCCATTCTTTTTTTTTATTTTTAAGTTTCTATGATAATATATTCTTTTTGAGGAGAAGAGAGCCGTTGGGGGAAAAGGAAAGAGGTGCAACTGTTAGTGTTATGCACCGTGTCCAGCTTGGTGGAGCTGTGCTGAGCTGGGACTTTAAGTGTGTGAGAGAGAGAGAGAGGCCCTTTTGGTTGGTCGAAGCCCTCGCTCTTTTTTTATTTAAATTTTTCGTGATAATATATTCTTTTTTGTTCCTTATCTTCTTCCTCCGCTCATTGATCCAACACAGCCCAACTCCGCAGCTGATCCTCCGTTCGCTGCATTTTGATCAACATCTCTTCATACAATGGTAGAAATCAATTTAAGAGTCCTTTTCTTTTCTTTTCTTTTCCCCCATTTTCTTTTGTTTGGTTAGTGTTTCGATTCTTGCAACTAATTTTCTTCTAGCTGATTTATTTATCTTCTACTTCTACAGGTATATCTTCTTTATTCAAGAGGACTATTTTCTTTTTTAGGGTTTTTGTGGGTTTTGGGGTGGGGGTTGGGGTGGAAAAAATGATAAATTGTCGGAATTAGGGGCTGCCCATATGCCAGTAAATCTTTCAAAGGGGGTTCCTTTGATATGAAATTTATGCTATTTATCTTTTGATTTGCAAATTTTCGGGGAACTGAACTGGGAATCCTTTCAAAGGTTTTTCCTTTGATATGACATTGATGAGAAATTTTGTTGGTTATTGTTTTTATGATCATTTAATTTATGTGCTTGTGTTGTATCTATTTAGTAATTTATATAACTTTCATGTTGTTGGTGTTTGCACTAGTGTTTCGAAGAGAATATACCATGAGAATGGAATTATAAGGTGGCCCTACTGGAAGGTATGCACATAAGTAAGAGGTGTAGAATCAAAATACGACGTCGAGGGGGGTCGTTGGAGTCGTCGGTGGCAAAGTTTGGCCATGAAAATTTGTTGCTAGGGTTAAGGATTTGGATTTTTGTGCGGAATTCTTGAGGAAGAAGTCCTGGGGAAAAAAGATGCGGTGAGAAAGAAAGAAATAAGAATTAAAGTTAGGGTTTTTGTTTCAGGTCGGGTTTGAATTTATATTCGATCCAATCCGACCTATAATAAATGCATAAATAGATGTAGTGTTGCCGATTGGGTTTAATTCTTATTACCTGAATCGACCCATTTAACTTGTATCGTAATGTTTTTGGGTTGCGGATTGTGGATTGAATTTGTATTTGATTTGATCCATCTCGATCCCACAACTTCAATCTTTCAACTATTGGAAGTTTGGAACTGGTAACCCGGCCATTGTAGGCGCAGTTGATTACTTGTGTATAAGTGGTAACCCGACCATTGTAGGTAAGCCGTTGTAGGTGTTGGCTATAGTGCCCTCAAGGCAATTATCATAGTCGCGGACTTGTGATTATGATGTTTGAGGCATGACCTATACCGATAAAACAGTCTTACTCAAGATGATAGTATGCTATCTGGTTTGTCTTTATCATTATGTTCATTTTGATAGAGCCCATATGATTCTTGCTTGACTGCCAGTATTATAATGGCGATCATATATGTGGGAGCTGGGGTCTATAAGCACATCCTTAAATGTCCCTAGTCGAAAGAGTATCGAGACCGGGCATCGATACTCCAGTGTAGACTAGTGTATACTGATCGAGACCCCGACGAGGGGCGGTGGCCAGGTCTCACAAACCATTGGTGTTAGTTTGTTCACCTAAGATAGTATGCAGGTGCTCATTGGGTTATAAGTACACCGGACGGACTCGCCGGGAACCTGCTAGTTGGTATTATACCTATTGTCAGATAGCAGTTCCCAGGTGACATGTGTACAGGTTAGTCTGTCGACCTGAGATCGTCATTTGTCTCGTGTGAGTTCCCACTGTGCTTTGATTACTACCCTACCACGGCTCAAAGGAGTCGTGCAAACAGGTTTTAGTTGGGTACAGTCCCGAGCCACATGGAGGCAGTGATCGGATCGTCGGGATTCGTCTCTCCCAGTATTGGGGGTTGATGTCGCATTGTGTACGGATGGCCATCACCACAAATCTATGGCCATGGTAGACGAGAATTACCGATCCAGGATCGATAGTTTCTCAGGAGGTGATGGGTATCATGCCGACACTAAATATCGCGTTGTTAAGGGTCAGACTTTATCCACCCCCCTAGACTCGATGTGCGATACTCTTAGACGAACAGACCGAACTGTACGAATATTGTCACTGTCAGGCTCAGTAGGAGTTCAGGATGAGTTTGCTCGTCGGTCTCTCTTTCGCTCAATACCTGGGTAGCCGTTACGTACAGCTAGTGCCGCTGACGTGCTTGTGGTTAAACCCACTGCCAGCGTATTGACGAGTGTTTAGAGTCTCACACAGAGGGTTTTCATGGTTCAGGCGATATGGTGTACATGATGTATGTTGGTACATACAGGTGTCCGATTAAATATGTGCACTCTCTGCGCAGACTTTAATCGGACGGTTGATAATACTAGCGGCTTAGGATTAAGCCGGATTATTAAATCAGGTTTTGATTTAATAATTTACATATGTATTTATATATATGTATTCTAGTATTATTGTTCACTATTCATGTAACACCCGAGTTCATTTATACCAATTCCAGTTTCTGTAATTACCTATCCATGGTCTTTTCTTGCTTTAGCGTGTTTGGGTCGAATGGTAGCTACTTGGTACATCGCATTCGACCCGACCCGCTTGCTTGAACCTGTTTGACTCTTATTTACAAATTATATTGACTGGTTGCATGAACTGGTACACCTCATGATTTAGGGTATACTGATATTTTGTTTAGTATCGCATCTTTTGCATATAACAATTTAAATCACGTAAAATAAATTAAAATACTTGTCTTGGCCTGCTTGATACCCCTAATCCTGTGGTAGCGTTCTTGCATCGTGTCTTTGTCTCGTTCAGAGAAACGGACGTGTTTGGATGGCTACGCGCACGTGCGTGCGTCCGTTCTTGGGGGGTATGCTCTTTTATTACAGAATCCTTCATTTCAAATTTTTGGAACCTGCCAATATTTTTTATATTTCAAATTCAAATTTTGGACCCGACCCGGACGCAATCCGGAAATATTCTGTATTCCGCCAAATCTCTTTTTTGAAATTCTTTAATCTGTTTAAATATATATATATCCAGCTCAAAATCTTTTTTTACTAACGAATGATTCTTTGAAAATATTAAATCCTATATACAATATTTTTTCCAACCAATTCCTTTTCCCAGCCTATCAGAACCCTCCTTTCCCTTGGGCCCATCGTCTCTCTCTTTCTTTCTTCCTGAGCATTCTTTCTTTCTCTCCCTATCTCTTTCTTCCTTCTATTTTCTTCCCCCTCTCTTATTTACCCTCAAAATTCACAAACCCTGGCACTCATTAATGGCGTCCTCGATCTCCCTCTCATCTCTCTCCTCTCCCTGTGCTCTCCAAATCCGCATCTGCTCCTCGATCGCTCCGCTTCTGCGGCCTCAGGAGAGAGGCGCTAGGGTTTCAGGCGGAGAACCCTTCGTTGGGATCTATTAGGACCAGTTATACTCAGAGATCGATGAAGAAGACGATCTTGGCGCTGAGTTTCAGCAGTGGCAAGGCTGCGGCGGTGAAGGGGAGCTTCGATTACGACCTCGTCATCATTGGAGCTGGTGTTGGTGGACATGGCGCTGCTCTACACGCAGTCGAGAAGGGTTTGAAAACTGCCATAATTGAGGGGGATGTTATTGGTGGGACCTGTGTGAACAGAGGATGTGTTCCATCTAAAGCTCTTCTTGCTGTGAGTGGTCGGATGCGTGAGCTTCAAAGTGAACATCACTTGAAGGCACTGGGTTTACAGGTCTCATCTACTGGTTATGACAGACAAGGTGTGGCTGATCATACAAATAACCCCGCTTCAAAAATTCGAAGTAATTTAACCAATTCACTGAAAGCTTTGGGTGTCGATATACTGACCGGTGGTGGTTCAATTGTTCCATCAAGCTTGGATCTTGCTTCCGTCCTGTTGTTTACGTGACCGTCATCTATGAGATCGCCGGAGCCGTGACGACGTCGACATCCTGACGACCCAACGAGCGTACCTGACCCGTGTGACCCCCTCGTACGTTGATTGGATCCGTTCCGTGCACCCGTTTCTTGATCTGTCGAGGCAAGTTAAACTTGCTACATGCTATTTGAATTACTATATATGCTATTTAATTCATTATATACACATTTGATTGCACATTAAACCTGTAGTTTAAATTTAATACCATAATTTCCATTTTATCATGTTATACCATTTGGATTCAAAACTTGAAACCTACTTGTTGCAATTACTTTACTAAACCTAGTAACCACATTTATATTTTAATCCCGTAATAAATATTTACCTAGTTTTTTGTACTCTTTCTCTAGTTTACTCTATTGGGCACCCGTGTGCATCTTTGACTCGTTTTGGCTATAATTACATCCATTGAACCTAGTATACATATCATTGCATCTCTAGATTACGTAATACAGGTTGACATGATTCTAACATCCATATTTGTATACTGTAGTTAAGTAATGATAACCGTGCCTCGATATAAATTAATCTGTACCTATTTGGTTATCATATCACTTGATCTAGTTTATTGTTCTGATAATACTCATGCTTGTTCATTTATAACCATATTTATGCTAGCTGTTTATGAGCACCCACATGTTATCTTTACACCCTGACATGACTTGTTACACATATTTCTTGACCCGACATGGTACCGTACATTACTTGACTTGACATGATATATCATGGCTTGACCTGTTACCTGATCTCGTGTCTAATGCCAACAAACCTGACATGTAATCCTCACGGACCGTTCCTGTTGTCTATCCAGACAAACCTGCTCTTACCTGATCTTGTGTTGGCATTAGTTCTTGATTACTGAATACCTGACTTGAACACTTATAACTTGGGGGTATGGGGAAATCAATGGTGAAACCTGACTTGTAACTCAACAGTTCGATATCTGTTCTGATCAGTTTTACGGGCTAGGCCAGTCCCGGAGTGATGATGCTGACATCACTCATCTGTACCTGCTACCTTTTACTGCCTAGCGGTACGTCTCGGTTTCAGCCCGAGAGTCTGTAGACCGTGGTCCCGGGCATGCACGGGATACTATTGAGTTACATTGATGATTCATCAAATTGATTTCAAAGACTTGAGAGTAGATAACCAACTGACCAGTTTAGTTTACTCACTGCACGCTACCTTTCACTGCCCTGATTTAGATTGCTTTACACCTGCTTTATTATTTATGATTATATTTGCATGTCTTGCTACCCTGTTTACATATTGTTGCTTGATGTTATGACGCGCTGACGTCTGGGTTTTGCATGGCCCAGATCCTTCTACCTTTGTTGCAGACTGATTAGGAGTATTGCCGCTGTTGGACCGAGCGGTGAAGTTCCTGTCGGTATGTAGTTTTACTTTCCAGGTGTTTCATTATTGTATCTTTTGCTTCCGCATATCATTATTTCTTGACTCATTCATTCTGGCTCATGGACATGTACTAGATAGTTTAGTTTACTTTCCTGTTCTTGATATCTCTACAGCCGTAATGTGACTGTGGAGGGATTTTTCCTACCCACAGGTAGCATGGTTGGCTATGTCACGTGCCCATCTTAGCGTACTCTGGGAAGCGGGGCGTGACAATTCATTTTCCCTCTTGGCTATTCGTATTTTTGTACGAATACGCGTATATGTATTTCGTTACATGTACCGGAAAGTATTCCGTATTTTATACGGAACAGCTTCTAGAAGGTGCCACCTCATTATTGATTTTCTTTATTGAAAATCTTTTTGGAAACGAGGTGGAGGGGTAACATGGCATGAACATGGTCAAAGCATGGTTTTGTGCATGTTGTGAGGCATGTAGTTTATTGTTTTAATTGTAAAAAAGAAATGGTGGACATTTCTTTTGATGGGAGAGAGAGAGGGGCCGGCCACTTATGATGGGGAGCTCATTTCATTTGATCAATTTAATTTTACATTACACTAGCTCTCTCTCTCTCGCTTGAAAAAAGACTTAGCCAAATTTCCTTTGTTCATGCCAAACTTCACCTCCTTCATCTTTCTTGAGTTTCTTATTAAGCTCATGGGTAGAGAGAAAAATATAGTAACACACTACTACACACCCCACTCTCCATCGCTAGCAACTTTGGAGCGTCGGTTGCCTCGTTTGTCGAGGTTGGAGCTTGCGCCGTTTCCCTCAGGTGGATCATCGGAGATGGAGGAAGTCCGGCAACCAAACATCATCAAAGGATCACTAGGAGCTTGGAATGAAGACCGAAGGACACGGATCAACTCGGTATAACAATTCTAACTCTTAGTTTGCATGCTAGTTTAGGGTTTAAGGTCGATTCGTAAATCGGGTAGCGGTAGCGCCAGTTTAGAAAATTTTTGTTCCGCATATTGGCCGCGTTTTGATGGCCGGGGCGCTGCCGGAACCCTTCAGTAGGCCTAACCGATTACTTGTGTATAGGTGGTAACCCGACCATTGGTTTATAAGTGATGGTCCATATCTATATTGTTGCTTAATTCACCCTCATAGTTTTCTTATATTTGGACATCTATTTCAAATTCCTTGCACATGTTTACTATGTCAATTTGATTTCATACACGACATTGTAATTGTGATTCTTATCCATTTTTCATGTTTTTATATATCGAACAAACCTTTATATTGATTCTTTACTTGTTGTAGATAACTTATAATGTATGAGTCATATCCTTGCCGAGATGTGGTTTGCTCATCCTTATTTAACAATTTTACAGGTTAGCATAGGGATTTCTGACGATAAAGCATGCCTATGCTTGGGAATAAATTTGCTGCTAATAGGTCATGTCTTTAGTTTATTCTTAGTGGGCTTGTAATAAATAATAAGAACGATGTGATTTAGGAGATTTGCTATTGTTCGACTCTATTATGAGATTTATTTCAGAGTTTGAGACTTTGAAGATCATTTTAATTGATCATAATTGGAACATATATTGTGTATGGAGATTGTATGGATTTTAGGCCTAACAGTTTCTAAGGGTAGGGCTTACGGCCGGTTATTCTTTTCCCCTTTAAATTCATTGTTTTCAATTTCCTTTTTAACGTTGTATTTTAATTGATTAAAACATTAATCATAAGTTATGTCTTGCAATTTGGATAAGAGGGCCTAGTTTGTGATATATAGATCAAATAGTGCTAATATTATTTTTTTACTGTCTACCTTCATTATACTGTTTTCTTACCTACTTGGCCGAAAACTGCTCTTTGTTTGAACAGCACATGGATTATCACTAGCTTTATGTATGTTGTTTATTTTATATCAGTATATTTGTCAAATATTTCATTGGGCCTTTCTTCATAGTTGACACTATTTTGATGGAAGGCCTAGTTGAAGACGAAAAGAAAACTTCTTATTGTATGAATTAAAAGATTAAAACGGCTCTCTTTTGATGAACAAACATATCTTTCCAATGACGTTAATGGTTTGGCTTCTTAATCCTGATTTCTTGGAAGAAAGCAACATTTTCTAGCTACATACTTTGTGGAAAAAGAGAGGACTCTTTGGTTGTAAAGGATGAGACAGATGAATGTCGAATTAATATTTAAAAGCAGTGGATTAGTGATAATGCAGGAAGGAGCTTTCTTATTTCTTAATGCCATTACTCTACAAAGACTGACTTCAATTTAGAATACACCAAAATAAGAAGTTACAAAATCATATATTTCAATTTCCACATTATTGTTTTGCCTGTTTAATGTGCATGTATGCTTCTTATAAATTTGCTCGGTAATGTTTATATTAGATTTTTTTTATATGATATATAGTTGGCAGGACAACGTTTCTGTATACTTGTATTGCTATTACTTCACAGCTTTGCAGGACAAGTATCAGGGCTAATTTTCTTAAATTTCAAGTCATGACATGGATATTGAATTTTAAATTCCATATAATATGGTATGATTATGGTATTTTCTCCCAATATGAGGTATTTTCTCGACATCTCTCTTTGTTCTACTCATGTTTTTTAGTCAAGCTTTTTATGTGTGTATTCTATGCTGTTGACTTTTGGTAGGCTATGATACAGAACTATATTGCAAATTATATGAAAAATAGTGTACCTTGACAAGGTTTCTGATGGTTGTGTATTGCAGAAGTGGAGTTCAATGTGCTTCATTAGCCATGCTCTTCATATTGAGGTATACGGCTTATGAAAAATCTTTGTTATGCCAAGTCAGTACCTACTTGTTCTGAATCTGTTTTTGTATCTGTGGTTATGATTAACATCTGTAATTTATTGCCTCCTCATTTTTCGAAGAATCATGGCAATTTTATATTTATGCTTAACCGTTATGGATATATTACAAAAATCCCCATCTTCTGTTATATCTCTGAAATTATATTGCGATGTTGTAGCATATGAAAAAATCTAAAGTAGATAAAAGAGATATTGATAGATAGGTTATTTTATGAGTTTGAAGTTTGAACAACTTGGAAATAACCATGCAGGATAAATACATGTCAAAGTAACCATGTGGCTTTTAATAAATTAGCTTTCTGACACCTGGAACCTACAGGGTGATTTCATTTGCCTTTAGGTTGTTAATAAGGCCATACCTACATCTTTCTTTATTTGCTCTAAAGATAGGATTCAACGCCGCATTTTAAGAGAATTTGGAGCCAAATTAGTCACCAATTTAGCTGACTGTTTTTTTTTTGTGGAGCTTCTTAACCTGACTCATCCTTCATAGCTGATCCCAGGCCTAAACGACCATGATGATGCAAAATATATAATTCAGAGAAATGATTTATGTTATACGCTGACTAGCTACCTAGCTGTATAAGGTAATTTGAGTTGTAAATTCTGTTTCAAGAAGCAATCAGGATAATGGAAGATTTACCCTTGTCATACACTTCTATCTGTAGAATGACGAGTCACCTATACTGATGTATCATTTAACTGCTTATTTTTTACTGGCATTATGCTCTGCAGAGTGTTCTTCTCATTGGATTTGGTGTTTCCTCCCGCATTAAAATCCATTACAAGATTTCCTGAAAACCTCTATCCTCGCTTATCCCCATAGTAACTAGCATTCTTGTTGTGCGGAGACAGTAAGGGACGTATTACCATTCCAACTTCCAATGGGTGATCATGTATACAGTGTGCCTTCATCTTGCATTCTTGTTAGGATTTGCATGCATCATAACTTGCTTGATTTAATTATTTTTGCATACACATAAAATATCTATCCTTCAATTCTTTTCTGCGTGAAATGTTTTGTTTTGATACGCTGCTGACAGTAAGGGGCATATTACCGTTCCAAATTCCAATGGGTTAGTATGTATGCAGTGTGCTTCCCCCCCCCCCCCCCCCCTAATAGTTTCTTCTTCTCCGCCAAAAGAGAAGATCCGAATCAGAGTAATCGGGATTCTATCTTCTGTACATCATATCCTCTACATCAAATCTTCAGTGACAAATAGTAAATGACTAATGATTGAGTTATGGCACCTGAAGCATCTTCAGCTAACAACATCAAGAACCTTCCAAAGACACTCTACCTTTACATCTGTCAACCTTTGTCATGCACCATCTCTACTTCATTACATCCGACAAGGAAAACCATCTTTCAAATCACGTCTATTGTTGTTTAGTTTTTGTTTTTTTAGTTCCTGTATACGAAACAAGGATACGATCTGCTGCTGATTTGTACCCACATTTGTTATACTACCATCTTTCGCTTTTAAATTGTTTTAATATTAGTTTTAAATGTCAGCCATTATGATCATCACACAAAATTTTCAACTACCTCTTTTGTTCATTAATTGCTGCTTAGGTGAAATCTCTTTGGTTCTGTTTTTTTAGAATGCATTGGTATCATCTTATAAAAGACTTTCATGTTTGTTTTGCATTCTGTGTCAAACTGATGGATCTTTTAGAACAAGTTTCTCTATTCATACAAAGATATGGTTTTGGGTTCATGCTTTTAAGATATGAATTTAATCCTTCCTGCTTCATAGACCAGGAGCAGTTCTCATTTTATGCATTTTTCTCCATTTTATACAAGTTCCCCAACTTTCCATGAATGTAGGGTTTACAAATTGAAGTTTTCTCGATTACTACTAAATGACTAAATTTAAGGGTAAACATGGGAAATAAGTCAGAACCCAAACTCTATTTCGTGTGATCATGCTTTCGACATATTCAACCTGCGGGTACTGCCCTTAGTGTTCCAGCTGCATGTCGATATCTTTCATTCCTTCAAGTCCAGTCCATCAATTGGTAAGCCAAGAGTGTTGGCATTGAGAGTGTTGGTTTGTGGTTGACATTTAGCTATAAAATAATGCTTTATCATTTGTTTTGGTGGAGTCAGTATGCTTCATTGTAGACCCCGTATCGAGTGGGAAGTTCTTGTTTGTTTGTTGTGCCATGCCGTGTCCCTCTTTCCAGTCTCAGCGGATGAGACACCTTTGGATTCACACTCAGAACATAGGTAACTTCACGGGGGCAACTAGAAAACCAACACATACATGCCTTACATGCAGTTTCGTGAAAACACTGTCTTTCCATCTCAAATATCGTTAATCAAAATTTAAAATTACTAAAACCTTCTAGGTGGTGCTTAGGCGACTAAGTGTTAGGCCGTACCACAATCACTCAACACTGTGTACCGCTTTTTAAGACCTTGCTTGCATGACTTGCCGTATATACTGTTCAATTGAAATATCAGAATTATTTCATATCAACCTCTTGATCAGGCTATAATTATATTTTCATGGTGCGAAAACATTAAATGAAAAGGACATGGTACCAATAGAAGGGACCGCCATGAGCTAGGGTCCAAGGAGATGAATTCAATGACCCATGGTAGTTCATTGAGGGACGAAAAAGATTGATAGTGGAAGCCATTTTATTAACAGGGACCTTCTTTAGCTAAGCTTTATCCTGGCTCTTTAAAACATTTGATAGCGGTTCTAAGATTGGCTAGGAACCCTCTCTTTATTATTGTCTTGAGAAAACAAATTGCGGGGATGAGAGGGCTTTACCATAATCCTAAAAGACTAGGTTTTAAGAAGGGAAATGCTAGATTTCTTATAGGGAATAATATTATGCTCCATGATGTCAATTGTGAAGCTAAATGCATTTTTCACCAATTTATTTGTAGGAATACTGTTTGAATTAACTCCATATCCTAATACTACCTTTATGGGATAAGCTTTAGTCCTGTCATGATGGTGTTCCATAAGCTAGTTTGAGTTAAGTGTGATGCCCTTTACGATGTTATGTGAGAAGGATGGCTCTTTTGCGAGAAAGACGCAATCAAGATTTTTTAGTCACTTGAATCGTGAAATCAGGGATCTCAAAAAAAGTTAGCATATCTTTTCGTAAAAACAAGAGTGCATCATTAAACCTAAATCTTGTAGCCCAAAATAGGTACCATCGATGGGTAGGTTTGCATTGTATCCATGAGGTCTATATTATTGGCAGTCAAGAATTCTTAACTAGATTATTCTGCAGATACTTGGTCCTTAAGTTACTGTCCAACACAGGGGCTAACCGATTGAAAATAATTTTTTTAAATAGTAAATATAAATGATAATATAAAGTGCATACAAGAAATCTTGGTTTTGCATACACATTACTCTTAACACTTACCTCTATGTACACACGGTTCATCTTTCAAGACACAATATATCTTTTGCCATTGACTACAAGCTGTTTTCATTTTTTGAAATTTTCATACTTGTATATGCTTTCCTTCTACCTATGAATACTCACACAGTAAGAACATTTTATAGTTAAATTTTTGCGTTGCAAGAGTTCTTGTTTCTTGTAGTCATGAATTTTTTCCTTCATCGACTAGTCAGTATTACCCTTCTAATTGGGTTGCACAGTATTTGTTTGCTTTTTTTTTTTTAACACGACTGATATGTCAAGAATGTAGGCACAGCTTTTTGAGAGAGTTGGTCTGTTGGTGACATTCAGCCATAGCAATGCTTTGTATGCTGAGACACTAAGAGCCACATTACTTTTCCATGGTGATTCGTACAGCGTTTAGCATACACTGGCGTTTTGCATTTGTGATTTTCATAGTTGGATGTACCTCTCTTTCTTGTTATCCAAAAGAGAAGATCCAGATCAAATCAATAGGGTCTCAATTCGCTAACAGTACGCTCGTTATCATATCTTTACCCATCAGAGAGTACTGATTGACTGTAGGGGACCCCTCTCCGAACCATACCTGGAAGCATTTCCAGCAAAAATAACAATGAAGAAGCTTCCAAAGACACTCTGGTTTTAGCTTTTGTCATGCGCCATCTCTGCTTCATTATTTTTGGACGGGGGGCATCTTTCAAATCGTGCAACAGTTTGATCATCCTTTTTATCTTCTTAATCTCCCATACAATGTTAGATTACTATCCCAAACTGTAATTTGATGCCAAGTGTTTGATTAGGTTGTATAGATTTTGTGGACAATAACACATATTCAGAGCTCATCGGCCTTTTCTTCACGTTTGTTTTGGTGTAGTATATTGAGTCTTTATTTCATGGTTCTTGGTATCTCATAAAAGATCTTGATCCGTGTGTTGTGAAAACTATGCATATCAAGGTTTCATGAATCAATGTATGAAGTAACCTACAACATATCTGTTTCAACCTATATAGTACATAAAGAAGGCTGCCATCATTTAGTCGATTCATTCTGGTATTAAAAAAAATGAGATCCCGGGCCCAATCCCGGGATGATAGGTGGAATAAATTAGCCACCCGCTTCTCATTAATGGGGTATCCCGGATTTGAACCCGGGTCTCCCCAATGAGCTACCATAAGCTCCTATTCATTCCTGTTATAGACTGGAGGAAGATTTTATTTTATGATTTTTTTTGTATCCCATTTACCTTTTTCCAACATATATTTTCCCTTCTTCCCTGTAATGTCTGCGCAACTATGAGCTTTCCGTAAATTTATCGGCTTTAGACTTATAAGGATTGAAGAGTTGGTAAGACATGAGAATTGTGACATGAAGTCCACAAGTTCAAAGCTGAAGAGGAAAGGAGACCAGACCTAGGAGACCTCCCACATGGGTCCACAAACTTATAGCACAAAGATTAATCTATAGAGTTCAGGAACCGGAGCTTTTAGACTATAAATAAATGTCTAAAATCAAAGAGCAAATAGGGAGAAAGCCAAGGGAGTTGAAGCAACTTTATTTTTGGAATTCATACTTTCTGTTGTTCCATCTGGCCAGTATTTTCCTTAGTAATTTTGTTGTAGATCATTTGTTTATCATATCTTTTGTTCCTAATTTAAGCCCAACCATTCAATCGGCATGTCAAGAATGCCTGCATAACATTTCAAAGACTCGTAATTTGGTTGGTTGTGCCAGTTGCTACTTGCTGTCGCTTTTCATGGGATTTCAATGAATGCTTTCTGTTTGGGTATATGTATCCTTTAGCCAAATCAATTATTTAGTAGGAAGATGCTGAAATTTATACATTGCCCATCTAATCTCTTCACGGGATTTTGATATGTTGTTGTTGTTGTTGTTGGTGGTGGTGTTGATGTTTCTGAAATTAGCATTAGTTAAGTTGTGATAAACCTTTTGCTTTGATGGGACAATGATGGTTCTTTAGGTGAGATAAAGATTAAATTTTGTTGCTTGGGTTATGAAATGAGTAATCTGCCACAAAGTTGGTGAATCTCATGGAAACAAGAGTGCATCATCATTCATCAAATTTGTATACAAGTGTTTCTCTCAGCATTTACCACAACTTAGAAGTTTTGGTGCAGTAAGGGCGCTTACGATATGCATCAATCTTCCATGATATTATAAATGCCTAAATCTTTCGCTTTTGTCGACTTAAGATATGAGATAGAAGTGGGAAAAGATCAGAAAGACACTGAACCAGTGTATCTCTCAGTTTTGCTGATCCTTCCCTTTTAAAGATCCACTTTCAAAAAGGGACAATGACCAGTGCACAAAAGATAAGAACCCATTTCCAAAGCATAAAGTTTAAGCCTTACACTAACCCTCCTTTTACATCAGTTCATATGACAAAGTTTAATAGTATGAGCTTTTGGACTCAACCCTTTGGGTGTTTGTTCTGGTGCTGGACTCAACCCAGTCACCATCATCTTCTTGTCTTGAGATGCCAATGATTAGTGTTCACATGGAAAAGAGAGAAAAAGAAAGAAAATCTCTCATTGGATTCGGGTCCAAAAGGATGAAGTGAACATGCAATCTCATGTGGGGAGGATGATAGTACACACAAAAAGTCACTATGTCATTGGTGCACCGCATGCTATAATGCAAGCACATCACAATGTAGGGTGTTTTTCATTACCCATTGAGATGGGAATACACGTCGCTTGTCAGGCACATTACAGATTCTCCCTGCCTAGGGTAGGCTGGGGTTTATTAATTGTGTGGATCCGAATTTCCGGCAGTTGCGGACTAAACTGCCGTTAATTACCCCTCGCATTTGGAGCGAAAAAACTTCCGATTGACGGGTCAAACTGGTAATGCGAACTCAATGTGCAGTGTGCGTGTATTGTGTTTTGAAGGGTCTTGGGTATATCGGGGGCCTCGCAGTTTACAGGGATCTCGCTATCCGGATAGCGGGTTGGGGGTCAAGGGCGCCAGCAGCCCCCTTGCGGAGTGCGGAGCAGCGCTCCGTTAGAAAATTTTTCTAGTAGGAGACGTGTTTTGAGTGTAGAGTGTATAAAAAAGGGCTGAAGAGCGTCCTAAGGACGCGTGAGTGATGCGTGGGCGCGGGGCGTCCGTGGGTCACGTGTCCTGCACGCGCGGGCGCCCGAGTGTCACGTGCGCGACACGCGGACGCTGGGCGCCAGCGGGTCACGTGCGCAGCATGCGACCGCTGAAAGCACCAGTAGAGAAAGAGGCTTAGCCCCTGGGCTGGGAGTTGAACTTCCGAGAGGTTTTGGAGTTGAACTTCTAAACAGAAATTAGGTATAAATTTGGAGTTAAACTCCCAAAAGATTTGGATTTTGGAGTTAAACTCCTATATAATAAATTGGATGTGGATTTGGAGTTAAACTCCTGAGGGACTTTGGAAACTCCCAGAAAAGGGGCAAGAGGACCCCTTTCTTCTTCTCTTTAGCCTTGGATTTTCTTTTGAGTCTTGGATCTTTCCGAACTAGGGTTTTTAGGAAACGGGTCTCCTTCCTTCTCCTCTCTGTTGGCTAGATCATAGAGAAAAAAAGGGCGAGACTTAAAAATCTCCCCTTTTCGGGGGCTGATGGAAGATCCGAGCTCCCCTTCAAGGGTTTTATAGTGAAAAATTGTTTCTTTTTGGAAAAAAGAGTTAAATTCTTGATTTAATTCAAAAAAAGAAAGAGGGTTCAGAACCTTGAGGAAGGAGAAGGAGGCACAGAACCCTAATTTTTGAGAGAATGAAAAAAGCCGTCTTTGATTTTTTCATCATGTTTGCCTTAATAGACTACACACTTTATATATAGCCTTTTGAGTTTTACCAAATGGCACTTATGCCACCTCATGCCTTATGTGCTTATTTCTTTTTGCACATAAGCCATGAGGTTTACAAAATTTTGGCTTCTGTCTATTTTTTCATATATTTATTTCTATAAAAAAAAGAATTACATTAAACCAATTTATGCCTTCATTCTTTTTGTCATGGAGCCGATCTCTTCCATGCTTGGTCTTGACCTGGGCTTGGGCCCACTTGGCTTGGGGTTGACTTTGATTTTGACTTGGTCAACCGGGATGTAATTTTTGACCCCAACAAAGTACCCCCTATCAATAAATGCACACCGCGTATGTGGGTTGTGTGCATGAAATTGATGGATCTTGTTCTATATGGAACTTGATTTGGTTGGGTTCCCTTTTGATGACGTGGAGGGTCGATACTGCCATTTTAGCGACTTGGGTGGTCGATACTGCCATTTTTGCGACTTGGACGGTCGGTGCTGCACTTTTTAGTGACGTGGACGGTCGATACTGTCCTTTTTGCGACTTGGACGGTCGTTGCTGCTTTTTTTGCGACTTGGACGGTCGATACTGCCCTTTTTGCGACGTGGACGGTCGGTGCTGCCATTTTAGCGACTTGGACGGTCGGTGCTGCCCTTTTAGCGACGTGGACGGTCGGTGCTGCATTTTTTTGCGACTTGGACTGTCGGTGCTGCCCTTTTTGCGACGTGGACGGTCGGTGCTGCCATTTTAGCGACGTGGACGGTCAGCGCTTCCCTTTTTGCGACTTGGACGGTCAGCGCTGCCCTTTTTGCGACTTGGATGGTCGGTGCATGCTCCGCTTTTTGCAGTGTCGGAATTTGATCTGACTTGCTCCGCTTTCTACGGTGTCGGGGTTTGATTTGACTTTCTCCGCTTTCTGCGGTGTCGGGGTTTGATTTGACTTTCTCCGCTTTCTACGGTGTCGGGGGTTGATTTGACTTATTTTGGGAGTTCCCTACCCGTCCAGCGAGACTTTTGAGCTTGGAAGCACTACCGGGTAGGACATTAATTTGATCGGTTTGATTTCTGTCTTGTTTGGCAGGACTTTCGAATTCGAGAGGAGCTTGGAATTTGGATTTTGTCTGGCATCAACATTGCTGCACTGGAATAATGCCGGGAGCAACTCATCATTTGCTCCGGGAGGACTGGGGATTTGGTTTTTGGGTCGGCATCAGTATTATTGCACTGGAATAATGCCAGGAGTAACTCATCATTTGTCCCTGGAGGACTTGGGATTTGGTTTTTGGGCGGCATCAGCACCGCTAACACTGAAGCGTAGTACCATGAGCGATTCATCATTTACCGTGCCCGTTAGGGAACGAGGGCTTAGGAGACAAGTTTAGATCCCTATCACATAAGGGAACTTGATTTGGTTGGGTTCCCTTTTGATGACGTGAAGGGTCTATACTGCCATTTTAGCGACTTGGGCGGTCGGTGCTGCCATTTTTGCGACTTGGACGGTCGGTGCTGCACTTTTTAGTGACGTGGACAGTCGGTGCTGTCCTTTTTGCGACTTGGACGGTCGGTGCTGCTTTTTTTGCGACTTGGACGGTCGATGCTACCCTTTTTGCGACGTGGACGGTCAGTGCTGCCCCTTTTGCGACTTGGACGGTCGGTGCTGCCCTTTTTGCAACTTGGACGGTCGGTGCTGCCCTTTTAGCGACGTGGACGGTCGGTGCTGCCCTTTTTGCGACTTGGACTGTCGGTGCTGCCTTTTTTGCGACGTGGACGGTCGGTGCTGCCATTTTAGCGACGTGGACGGTCAGCGCTGCCCTTTTTGCGACTTGGATGGTCGGTGCTTGCTTCGCTTTTTGCAGTGTCGGAATTTGATCTGACTTGCTCCGCTTTCTACGGTGTCGGGGTTTGATTTGACTTTCTCCGCTTTCTGCGTTGTCGGGGTTTGATTTGACTTTCTCCGCTTTCTACGGTGTCGGGGGTTGATTTGACTTATTTTGGGAGTTCCCTACCCGTCCAGCGAGACTCTTGAGCTTGGAAGCACTACCGGGTAGGACATTAATTTGATCTGTTTGATTTCTGTCTTGTTTGGCGGGACTTTCGAATTTGAGAGGAGCTTGGAATTTGGATTTTGTCTGGCATCAACATTGCTGCACTGGAATAATGCCGGGAGCAACTCATCATTTGCTCCGGGAGGACTTGGGATTTGGTTTTTGGGTCGGCATCAGCATTATTGCACTGGAATAATGCCAGGAGTAACTCATCATTTGTCCCTGGAGGACTTGGGATTTGGTTTTTGGGTCGGCATCAGCACCGCTAATACTGAAGTGTAGTACCAGGAGCGACTCATCATTTACCGTGCCCGTTAGGGAATGAGGGCTTAGGAGACAAGTTTAGATCCCTATCACATAAGGGAACTTGATTTGGTTGGGTTCCCTTTTGATGACGTGGAGGGTCGATGCTGCCATTTTAGCGACTTGGGCGGTCGGTGCTGCCATTTTTGCGACTTGGGCGGTCGGTGCTGCACTTTTTTGCGACTTGGACGGTCGGTGCTGCTTTTTTTGCGACTTGGACGGTCGTGCTACCCTTTTTACGACGTGGACGGTCAGTGCTGCCCTTTTTGCGACTTGGACGGTCGGTGCTGCCCTTTTAGCGACGTGGACGGTCGGTGCTGCCCTTTTTTGCGACTTGGACGGTCGGTGCTGCCCTTTTTGCGACATGGACGGTTGCTGCTGCCATTTTAGCGACGTGGACGGTCGGTGCTGCCCTTTTTGCGACTTGGACGGTCAGTGCTGCCCTTTTTGCGACTTGGATGGTCGGTGCTTGCTCCGCTTTTTGCGGTGTCGGAATTTGATCTGACTTGCTCCGCTTTCTGCGGTGTCAGGGTTTGATTTGACTTTCTCCGCTTTCTGCGATGTCGAGGTTTGATTTGACTTGCTCTGCTTTCTACGGTGTCAGGGTTGATTTGATTTATTTTGGGAGTTCCCTACCCGTCCAGCGGGACTTTTGAGCTTGGAAGCACTACCGGGTAGGACATTAATTTGATCTGTTTGATTTCTGTCTTGTTTGGCGGGACTTTCGAATTTGAGAGGAGCTTGGAATTTGGATTTTGTCTGGCATCAACATTGCTGCACTGGAATAATGTCGGGAGCAACTCATCATTTGCCCCGGGAGGACTTGGGATTTGGTTTTTGGGTCGGCATCAGCATTGTTGCACTGGAATAATGCCAGGAGTAACTCATCATTTATCCCTGGAGGACTTGGGATTTGGTTTTTGGGTCGGCATCAGCACCGCTAACACTGAAGCGTAGTACCAGGAGCGACTCATCATTTACCGTGCCCGTTAAAGAACGAGGACTTAGGAGACAAGTTTAGATCCCTATCATATAAGGCTTTTCAATTTTATGAGCCGTAAGGATCTCATAATCATCTTCTCCCTACGAGTCGAGAGGATCTCGCAGGTGTATTTCTCCCTAGGATTCGTAGGGATTCCTAAGTGTGTTGCTCCTTTATGGGTCGTAAGGATCTCACGTGGGGACTTTCTTCTCACAAGGTCGAGAGGACTTTGCGGGTGTATTTCATCTCTTTTCACGAGTTTGCACCCTTTCGGGTTTTCACAAATTCGCCGGCAGTCTTGCTGTTTTTACTCACGGAGCCCTTTCAGGTTTTCATCCGTGCCCATTTTGCTTATGGACACACCTCTTTTTTTTACATTGGCGGATCTTCATCATTGGTGGGACTTTAAATGTGTTGGATATAGTGCCCTCTAAGTTAATTATTGGATCGCAGGTATGTGATTGTAATGATTGAGGGAGGGCCTATACCGATATGACTGTCTTACTCAAGATGATAGTATGCTATCTGGTTTGTCTTTATCATCGTATACATGCTTTAGTTCACTATTGCATGTTGATAGAGCCCATAGGATTTTTGCTTGACTACCAGCAGTATGATGGCGATCATATATGTGGGAGCTTGGGTCTGTAAGCACATCCTTAAAGTGTCCCTAGTCGTGGGAGTTTTGAGACAGGGCATCGATACTCCAGAGTAGACTAGTGTATACAGTCGAGACCCCGACGAGGGGCGGTGGCCGGTCTCACAAGCCATTGGTGTCAGTTGGTTCACTTAAGATGTATACAGGTGCTCATTGGGTTATGAGTACACCGGACAGGACTCGCCGAGAACATGCTAGTTGGTATTATACATATCGTCAGATAGCAGTTCTCAGGTGACATGTGTACATGTTAGTTTGTCGACCTGAGATCGTCATTTGTCTCGTGTGAGTTCCCACCGTGCTTAGATTACTACCCTACCATGCTCAAAGGAGACGTGCAAACAGGTATTTTTTGGGTACAGTCCCGAGCCACATGGAGGCAGTAAGCGGATCGTCGGGGATTCGTCTCTCCCGGTATTGGGGTTGATGTCGCACAGTGCACGGGTGACCATCACTAGAAATTCTCGGCCGAGGTAGTGGAGAATTACTAATTTGGATCAGTAGTTTCTCAGATGGTGATGGGCTTCATACCGACACGATTTATCGCGTTATTAGGGGTCTGGCTTTATCAACCCCCTAGACTCGATATGCGATACTCTTTAGACGAACAGACCGGACTGTACGGATATTGTCACTGTCAGGCTCAGTAGGGTTTTTGGATGAGTTCGCTCGTCAGCTTCCCCTTCCTTCAATACATAGGCAACCATTACGTACAGCTCGTACCTCTGACGTGCTAATGGTTATACCCAGTGCCAGTGTGTTGATGAGTCATTAGAGTCCCCCACAGACACTTTCCCAAGTTCGGGCGAAACGTTGTAGAGGCCGTATGGTTTTATGGCAGGGTTCGGAAAATACACGTGCGTTTACGCACGTGTCATATTTCAGGCAGATAATACTGGTAGGCTTTTGTTTAAGCCGGATCCCAGTATTATACTGTGTAGATATAATATCTTTGTCTCAGTTGCATTTGTATTCGGTTGTAATACAAATACAGGTATGTTTATACTGTTACGGGGTTATCCTGAAATTCGTTTCGGGATCCCTTTTGGAAGTTGCCAGTTTCCAGTTTTCTATCACCCGTATTTAACATTCGGTTAAATGCGCATTTATTTTTTCTTCTGGAGGGTGAGTCATGAGGTGAGTCATGAGTGGAAGCTTCTAGAAGAGGTGACTAGGATGGTGAGGTGGCTTAATGCATTAATTATATGATGATGTGTTGTGATGATTCATTAGTTCATTAATTGATAATGCAAGGTGTTTTTGATGATTCATTCTCTTCATTAATTGTTGTGGTCACCCCCCTCTCCTACACTCACCTCCCCCTTCTCCTTAAGTGGCCGGCCATTCATTTAGTGGGGATCATGGTTGTTGATTTGAAAAAGATGCAAGTATTTGGTTCATGGAAATTAGTATACTCTACTTCTCATTTTCACCCGATCCAAAAGGCAACTTCATTAACCGTTCGTCCATAGCTTTGGACGTAACGAGACAAAGTGTTCTACTCATTCTCTACATCAATCTTGGTCATCTCTTTTAGCAAACTTGATGATTGAGTTGCCTCGGTTCAGAGGCGGGAGCCCGTTTAAAGATCCGTCGACGTGGTACCACCTGGACGAGAAGACTGGAGATTCAGGAGATCGGAGCAGCCGCAACAAAGCGTGGGATGATGGTTGAAGACCGAAGGACTCGGATCGTTCGGTATAACATTTTTACCCACTTTGTAGTTTGTTAGTTTAGTTTTAATGGCAGATCCGGGTTATAGTACGCGACAGCGCCAGTTGTAAAAGTTTTTGTTCCGCATTTGCCGTCTGTTAGACGGCCGGGGCGGTACCGTGAATTTACAGTGGTATCAGAGCCTCACCATTAAGCTATACTAACTTGTGCTAACACGTTTAAAATATCGATCGAACCGATTTTCAAAAACTACACCTTTTCTGTTCAAACTTTCTGTCGATTTTTAAAACGATCTAAAAATTATTTTGCATATCATAGAAAATTGAGCAGGGTTTTTGAAGAGTTACGGTAAAATTTGGACACGTGTTACCACTATACCGCCGCGGATCCGCGGTCAAAGCTTGGGTTTGACCGCGGAACCGTGGCCAGTATGTGGCAACAGTGGACCAAATTTTTCCAGTGTGTTCTTCATGTGAAATTATGGCTTCTACAATGTTTCTTTTGGGCCCATATTTGGTTACTGTACAGCAGAAGTTCGTGGGGCCCACTTCGGGAAATTTTGTCGATCGAAATTTAAACTTGTTAGTATACAGTACTTACTTTATATCTCCGACCGGGAATGTCATTCGAGCAGTAAATTGCGTCTAATTGCTATAGTTCTTTTAGACGGATTTGCGAACGTGACATTCGCATTGATGTTCTGTGTTGTACTGTGATCTTGCGGATTTGTCGTGGTGGATAGCAGTGTGCAATGGTAGTGCTATTTGAATTTATTTGTACATTTGATATTGCGGGGCGAGCGTCCAACATGTGGACTACCGTCACTGCCTATTTGTATAATATTCTTTTGGGGCACGACCGGGCTGAGGTCGATGTACCCGTTGTACATATTTTTATTTTTGTACTAGGTTTACCCCGCGACGGAGTGCACGGATAGCCGGGTTCTGAAGGGTAACGGGTCCGTATCTCATGGCTTTGAGAGGCAGAGGGGCCTCACTCTAGAATTGACAGACTATTCGCCGCACTTGTAGAGGGTACAGGTTGACCCAAGGAGGGGTGCTCAAGTTACCGGATTCCGTGAAGTACCGGGTGGTCCATTCACTATGCTGTAGGAGGCTGCCTCTCTTCAGGTTTTGGCGGGTAACTTGCCGCACCCGTAGGGGTCTAGTTTTCATTGCACAGGCTATCTACACGACCAGGGGAATATCGGGTTTCAGCAGTGGCTCTGTGAAACCCGGGGATCCCAGATTATTTGTATTGTTATGTGATGCTTATTATTTTTCTGTAATGTTGCATATTATCACGCCTGGAGCGATTATTGTATATTGGTATATATACTATTAGATGTTGTATATGTTTTACACCCGCGCTAGTCCAGCCCCCGCTCTGTCGTTAGTTAAGTAACCTAACGGGTGATGACGGGGCCCAGTGACGAATGCGGATGGCATATACGTACATTTTATTTTCGTTCTTTTCTGGTGTGATTGTTTGATGGGACTGCATTGATTCTTATCAATGCAAGGATAAAACAAACCTATATTTGATGTTGTTGGAACAAATTTTAAAAGGTGTTATTACAAAGACGTTTCCTTTTGTTTTGCATAGTGATATTCAGTTGGAATATCCTGCACCTCATTCGACGAGGCAAGGGCCGAGATCCCTTCACCGGGAGTGACCCCTTGGGCAGAAGTTTACGTCAGGGTAATAACTTCAATATAGTCGATTACAAGTTGCTTTGCATCGCGGTATTCAGTTAGAATATCCTGCACCTCATTCCACGAGAAAAGAGCCGAGATCCCTCCACCGGGAGTGACCTCTTTAGCAAAAGGTTTTCGCCACTATATTTTTATAAAAAGCTATCAGGTTCCTTCAACGGATCAAGTTCATTACGTTAAAGGTTTTTCGCCAAAAACCATCCGTAGCCCTCCGTCATTTCTTATGGATGGTCAGTAGTATTCAAGCTATGTATATTTGGCCCTTAGTCAAAACATAGTGATTGGTAGCTGCTGGGGTGTTCACATGTTGCATAGATAGATGCGTTGGTTTGGGACAGCCGTTCTGCCATTTTGGCCAAAGTCAAGGGCATGTGCGGGTGAGTTCAAATTGACCTGGATAGTGACGGGAAGAACTTGACATGTGACTTATGAGATATTTGGCCCTTAGTCAAGGTCATAAGAGCATGGGGCAAAAATTATATCGGGAGTTTCAAACATACAGGAAACTTACCAGGCATGCGCATACCTTCTGGAGTGTGATAACTTGAGTGGCTTCCATCAAGTTATCATACGATGATAGTTGGATCCCGACTCACTGATGAGTTGGTTTACTCTTCGGGTGATCCCAACTAATTCTTCTTTCAGGTTTGGAGGAGAATTTGAGATTACAGTGGGAGGTTTCCTGATTAGATAAATTGATAACCATTCTGATCTAGGTTAGAGTGCACGCAGAGTGTTTCTTTTCTCTCTCTCTCTTTGGCAGCGACCTTTGACCGACCCTAGACTATGACTCAGTGACCATGTTGACCGAACCTTCTTAAAATACTGGGTTTTGGATTGTCCGAGTTGCATAAGTCATTGCCGCTCTTTCTTTTACACTTTGTATTTCTCAGAACACCCCGTATTACTACGGACATCCACTTCCATTAGATAGATCTATCGTATGGTTATATATGAACTCGAAGGGACTTCTTCGAGGATGGATCCAGGTTCAGGAGAAATAGAATAAGGTATTATTCAGTTGTCTTTTATTATCACCTTCTCTCAGGTTGCGAGGGCTGCTTAGTTTAGGAGAGTACACCTATTACGCTTATTGGATAGTCTTATTCCAAACCATAGGCTGGTGCCGAAAGGTAGGGAATGAAGAAAACCAATTAGCCTAAGTAGGGTGTACAGAAGGTAATAACTAAAGACAAAATAAAGGGATTAGAAAGTGGGCAAAGTAAATTGCGACTGTTACCATTCACGATCAAACCGCGTACTTCATCGCCACTCCTATTTTCACCTTTGCTTTTTCCCCGGTTCGGGAGAAATAGAATAAGGTATTATTCAGTTGTCTTTTATCATCACCTTCTCTCAAGTTACGAGTACTCCTTGGTTTAGGAGGGTACACCTATTATGCTTACTGGATAGTCTTCTTCCAAACCATAGGCTGGTGCCGAACGGTAGGGAAGGAAGAAAACCATTTAGCCTAACGATGGTGTACAGAAGGTAATGAATAAAGACAAATAAAAGGATTTGGAGAGATGGAAATAAAATATACGGTTAAAGTCATGAATTGGATTATGGAAGAGGCATTACTAGGAATACCAGGATACCCTACGAAACATTTTCATATTTCAGTGTATTGTTAAAGGAAAACTGATTTCCCGATTAGATACTTACTCCAGGGTATGTATTTACCAGGTATGATTCTCACATCTGTATGGTTTTACAGATGATGAGTGGGAGTAAGTTATTGGGAATTAGGTGATTATCCTCATTATATCGGAATTCGTTGTAATTGGTGATATTTGAGGAAGTCGCCTGGGTTTTTGCCGGATGGCATGTATTTGGTTTTGAGTATCCGTTGTTGTGCACCAATTTCAAAATGATATATCTGTACGTTTATTTTTTATAAAGTGAGATATAACTTTTTGATATTATGTCGGTGACATTTACCTATATCAGTTGACGATTGGGTAAGGAGCATTGAACAACGGAGTAGTTCTTAAACCATAAGTACAGTTTTCAACTTACGACGCACAGTTTTTGAGTTATTCAACTCAGCGGACTTATACAGAGTATTGTATGTTGTCCAGTGTCCATCAGGACAAAGGGGTTGGTCCTCGTACTCTGTTCTGTTTACTTGTAATTTCTCTAGTTTTTAGATAAGTGTTTCGTTGAAATACTATGTCTATGTTTTGAGAAGTTGTGGGTATAAGAATAAAGTAGAGAACCAGGTATCGCAAGTATCGGGATTCTTCAAAGAGATCGAAGATGTAGATTCTTATGATTGGTATTCAGTTGATAGTAATGGTTTTGAGAAACTCGTTTCTCTTTCAGGTTACTCATAATTGGATGGATTCCTAAGTTGAGTAATGCTGAGTAGCTACTTTCCATTAAGTTGATATGCACTGGAGACAGCTGCATGATTTGAATCTGGTTCCAATTAAATTAGTGCCTCTATTTCTATATTGTATATAGAATGGTTCATATCTTAACGATGTTAAGATACGGGGAGTTGTCTAGCTTATACTTAAAACCAGACACTGGATAGATCAAGGCACGTTTCTGTAATGGCGGTTTGTGGGTTGACCCTGGTTTTGACGAGGGTTGATTTTCTACCATCTGGAAGATCAATAGTGATATTGTTCTTGACTCGCCACAGTTTTAGCAAAATTGATTTTTTCAGAAAACAGTAGTGAGAGTATGGTAGAACTGGAAGTGATTCCAGAACCGCAAACGATTACGGAAAATTTAATAGGACCTATATATTCAATCAGGTTTGACATTCCAATAGCCACTCCGCAGATATGGTGGGTAACCTCAGACACCCGAGAGGTACTCCGGTAGCCTCAAGGACGGTGACAGGGAGGTTCTTGTTTACCCAGACTTGACATTACTGTTGTTCCAGACTATGGGACCCGGCAGGAGGATAAGTATAGCGTCGTTCTAAACTAGCTTTAGAAGTGCACGTATATATTATTCTGCCAGAGGGTTGTCGTAGTCAGTGGGAGCAGCGGAAGTATAGTGGGCAAGTAGCTTATGTCTATTTATAGGTTTGAGCAGATATAGCGGAGATAAGATCATCTATTTTTGATGTGAAAGTCATGGGTTTGACTTCATCAGAATAGGGGATGGATCTGTTAAGAAGGTAGTAAGGTGTGATGTCCTGGTATTTGGATGACATACACAGAGTAGGAAGTAAAATTTTTATACTACGATCGGTTGTACTGTGGTTGTCACACAGTTGTTTCTTCACAAAGGACATGGATATAATATCTGACATTCTGGTTACTAGATCTATGGTTTTAGATCTAGATTTGGGTAGTTTCCCAATGTGGGTACTTTGACAGTATTCTAATAGTATTTTAGAATAGTTGGCTCCTGGCATGGTAGTGTACCTGCAGGTGATAGAGTCACCCTCTCTAAAGGTGTCTTAGAGACTAAATGAGAGAGGGATGTGCATGATTGGCAGATCACTTGCTTAGGCAATTGAGTCAATCATGAGATGTCAAGTACCACACCAGATGTTGTTTTTGCACCAGATGCGATAAGTTTATATTAATCCAATCCTGGAGAAACATAAGGAAGCAGTTTTAGAACATAAGTGCATGTTCTACGGATTTGATGACAACAGCCTCCTTCGGGAAACGGTTATCATTCCAGGCTTCCAAGGTGATATGGATGACAGAGTGACTGCCAGAGTTATAGTTTTCCCTCTGACGAGGGACAGTATTATGGACAGGTGGTCCAAGAGGATACTGTGGGAGGCATGGTGCTGGATACTGATTAGGTTCAGTTATCGATACAGTCTAAGAAGTTTGGATTTGGAGTTCATTTATAAACTAGGTCCCATCAGATATCCAGACATATTCTAAGACACCTATTACTTGATTCGGGAGATGGTTTTCTCCGCGAACTTGAGATTAAGAGAGACATAGAAAGAAACATCAGGGCGGATCCACTCGCTGAGGCTATTTCTCGAACACAATAGTTTTACAAATGGGATTTGTGAAACTGATTAGTAGAGGAGTTGGATGTTCGGTATCACACGGGCTGTGAGTATGCGACATCGCAATAATAGCCTTAAGTGCAAGTGGGAGATTGTTGGATATAGTGCCCTCTAAGTCAATTATTGGATCGCAGGTACGTGATTGCAATGATTGAGGGAGGACCTATACCGATATGACTGTCTTACTCGAGATGATAGTATGCTATCTGGTTTATCTTTATCATCGTATACATGCTTTAGTTCACTATTGCATATTGATAGAGCCCATAGGATTCTTGCTTGACTACCAGCAGTATGATGGCGATTATATACGTGGGAGCTGGGGTCTGTAAGCACATCCTTAAAGTGTCCCTAGTCGTGGGAGTTTCGAGACAGGGCATCGATACTCCAGAGTAGACTAGTGTATACAGTCGAGACCCCGACGAGAGGCGGTGGCCGGTCTCACAAGCCATTGGTGTCAGTTGGTTCACCTAAGATATATACAGGTGCTCATTGGGTTATGAGTACACCGGACAGGACTCGCCGGGAACATGCTAGTTGGTATTGTACATATCGTCAGATAGCAGTTCCCAGGTGACATGTGTACATGTTAGTTTGTCGACCTGAGATCGTCATTTGTCTCGTGTGAGTTCCCACCGTGCTTAGATTACTACCCTACCACGCTCAAAGGAGACGTGCAAACAGGTATTTTTTGGGTACAGTCCCGAGCCACATGGAGGCAGTAAGCGGATCGTCGGGGATTCGTCTCTCCCGGTATTGGGGGTTGATGTCGCACAGTGCACGGATGGCCATCACTAGAAATCTTCGGCCGAGGTAGTGGAGAATTACTGATTTGGATCAGTAGTTTCTCAGATGGTGATGGGCTTCATGCCGACACGATTTATCGCGTTATTAGGGGTCTGACTTTATCCACCTCCCTTAGACTCGATATGCGATACTCTTTAGACGAATGGACCGGACTGTACGGATATTGTCACTGTCAGGCTCAGTAGGGTTTCTGGATGAGTTCGCTCGTCAGCTTCCCCTTCCTTCAATACATAGGCAACCGTTACGTACAGCTCGTACCTCTGACGTGCTAGTGGTTATACCCAGTGCCAGTGTGTTGATGAGTCATTAGAGTCCCCCACAGACACTTTCCCAAGTTCGGGCGAAACGTTGTAGAGGCCGTATGGTTTTATGGCAGGGTTCGGAAAATGCACGTGCGTTTACGCACGTGTCATATTTCGGGCAGATAATACTGGTAGGCTTTTGTTTAAGCCGGATCCCAGTATTATACTGTGTAGATATAATATCTTTGTCTCAGTTGCATTTGTATTCGGTCGTAATACAAATGCGGGTATGTTTATACTGTTACGGGGTTATCCTGAAATTCGTTTCGGGATCGCTTTTGGAAGTTGCCAGTTTCCAGTTTTCTATCACCCGTATTTAACATTCGGTTAAATGCGGATTTATCTTTTCTTCTGGAGGGTGAGTCATGAGGTGAGTCATGAGTGGAGGCTTCTAGAAGAGGTGACTAGGATGGTGAGGTGGCTTAATACATTAATTATATAATGATGTGTTGTGATGATTCATTAGTTCATTAATTGATAATGCAAGGTGTTTTTGATGATTCATTCTCTTCATTAATTGTTGTGGTCACCCCCTCTCCTACACTCACCTCCCCCCTCTCCTTAAGTGGCCGGCCATTCATTTGTTGGGGATCATGGTTGTTGATTTGAAAAAGATGCAAGTATTTGGTTCATGGAAATTAGTATACTCTACTTCTCATTTTCACCCGATCCAAAAGGCAACTTCATTAACCGTTCGTCCATAGCTTTGGACGTAACGAGATAAAGTGTTCTACTCATTCTCTACATCAATTTTGGTCATCTCTTTTAGCAAACTTGATAATCGAGTTGCCTCGGTTCAGAGGCGGGAGCCCGTTTAAAGATCCGTCGACGTGGTGCCACCTGAACGAGAAGACTGGAGATTCAGGAGATCGGAGCAGCCGCAACAAAACGTGGGATGATGGTTGAAGACCGAAGGACTCGGATCGTTCGGTATAACATTTTTACCCACTTTGTAGTTTGTTAGTTTAGCTTTAATGGCAGATCCGGGTTATAGTACGCGATAGCGCCAGTTGTAAAAGTTTTTGTTCCGCATTTGCCGTCTGTTAGATGGCCGGGGCGCTACCGTGGACTTACAAAATGTAGCCTCGCCGGTAGGACTTGGGAGAGATAGTGGTCGTTTATACTCGTGGATTGTATACGGTTTTACATGATGTATGACTCAGACCGTAGGGCCGGTGTGCTCAATTCGCCTGCGACTTGGAGCATTCACGCGTAGTATTTCTTGAGGTATCGGCCATTGATGGGTGGCATGGGCCTTTCTCCCTCGGCATTTATCAGCTGGTAGGATCCTCCATCAAACACTTTCTCGATGACGTATGGTCCCTCCCAGTTTGGCTCGAATTTTCCCTTGGCACGTCGATTGAGGATGATCGGTCTTTTGAGGACCAACAACAATTCGCCTTTTTTTAAAAGCACGGAGACGGGTCATATTATCATAGGCCCATGACATTTAGGCTCGGTACTGCTCCAGATTTTGCTGTACTGTGAGCCTTTTTTCTTCGAGGGCGTCGAGCTCTTCGAGCCGAAGGAGGACGTTTTCCTCCCCCGTCAACTCATGTTGGATGACCATTCTTAGGCTTGGAACTTTGACTTCGAGCGGGATGATTGCTTCCACTCCGAAAAGTAGTGAGTATATAGTGGACTGAGTTGGAGTACGGTGCGTGGTACGATATGCCCACAACGCCTCGTGAAGTTTGAGATTCCAGTCTCTCTTGTTGGCTGAAGCATTTTTCCTCAAGAGCTTGCATAGAGTTTTATTGAAGGTTTCGGCTAGCCTATTGGCCCTTGGATTATAGATGGAGGAATATCTTCAGTCTATTTTGTGCTGAATAGCGAACCTTTAGATTTTGAAGCTCTTGAAAGAAGGCCCATTGTCAGAAATGATTCTTCTAGGTGTACCGAAGCGGTATAGGATATTATGTGGGAAGAACATTTTCTGTCTTGACTTCTTTTAGCGGGACAGCTTCAGCCCATCTGGAGAAGTAGTTAGTGGCGGCCAATATGAATCGATGGCCTTTAGATGATGGAGGATCAATTGGACCAACTATATCGGTGCCCCAAACTTTAAAGGGCCATGACGCCACCGTAGGATGCAGCGGATTGGGATGCTTGTGAATGAAGTCACCGTGAATTTGGTAGAGATGACACTTCTTTGCATGCACTTTACAATCCCTTATCATGGTAGGCCAGTAATATCCAAGCCGTTTGATTTGAAGCCGCATTTTGGGGCCGGATTGGTGAGCTTCGCAGATGTCTGAGTGAACTTCTTTCATGATATTTTGGGCTTCCGCCGATGACAGACATTTGAGCCAGAGTTGGTCATATGATCTGCGGTATAGCGTATTATTTACAAACACGTATCGAAGAGCTCTCTTCTTCAGCTGAATCCTTGCAGATTTTACTTCGGGCAGCTTGTCATATCGGAGGTACTCTATGAAGGGTTCTCTCCAATCGGGCTCATCCTGGATGATCAGAGCTTCTTCGGCAGGATTGTTCACTTGTTCTACGCTTCCCTCTTCACGCAAAGAGACCGGAGGTAGAATTTGCCGGCTTCTGACTGTTATGAGAATTTCATTCACATCGGGATCAGCCAGCTCCTTGGTTAAGCGAGAGAGTACGTTCGCTTTTCTATTTAACGCCCTAGGAACTCTCATCAGTTCAATGTGGGTGAACTGTTTCATAAGCTCCACCACTCGGCTTCTGTACCGAGCTAATTCAGGTTTGTATATCTTATAGTCGCTATTTACTTGGTTGACAATAAGTTGGGAATCACCGTAGAATCGTAGCCGAAAGATTTCCATTTCTATGGCGAGCTCCAGACCAGCTATCAGAGCCTCCTACTCAGCCTCGTTGTTTGTACGAGGCTCGATGAGAGCAAAAGAACGCCGTAGGGTTCCCATCGATGGTGTGATGAACACCAATCCTATCCCTGCTTTTATCTGTAGGACACTTGATTTGCTGGAGGTCCTAATTGATGAGTCTCCATCGAAGTAGAGCTCCCAACATGGCTCGTCATTCTCGAGGTGCAGCACTTGTTCGTCTGGTAACTCGCAATTGAGCGGTGACCCTTCTGGTACGGGATGTGCAGCAAGGAAGTCGGTAAGGGCTTACCCTTTTATTGCTTTCTGAGGAGTATAGATTATGTCAAATTCAAGCAGCATGACAGCCCATCTTGCCATTCTACCGGTTATGCTTGGTTTAGTCATTAAGTGTTTGAGCGGGTCAACCTTGGAGATCAGCATAACCCGATTAGCGAGAAGATAGTGTCTTAGCTTTTTCACGGCAAATATCAGGGCCAGGCACTGCTTTTCGATCGGGGAATAGTTGTGTTCCACCTCGACTAACATTCGACTGAGGTAGTAGAGGGCATTCTCTTTTCCTTCCTTGTTGTTCTGGGCAAGGAGCGTATCTAGTGACTCATCCAGTGCGGCAGTATAGAGAATCAACGGTTTATTTAGAATATGAGCTGCAAGCACCGGAGTGTGCAACATGTACTGTTTGATATTTTCGAACGCTTCTTGACATTCGACGTCCCAGACAAAAGGAGCTCCCTTCTTCATGAGCTTTGAGAAAGGCTGGCATCTCCCCGATAGGTTTGAGATGAACCTTCGGATGTAAGCGAGTTTGCCTTGAAAGGATCTTAACCGCATCAGATTCTTTGGAGAAGGCATCTCTATGATGACCTTTATCTTTGATGGGTCAATTTCGATCCCCCGATGTCCAACTAAGAAGCCCAAGAATTTTTCCGACGACACGCTTAAAGCGCACTTTAGAGAATTCATCTTTAGATCGTATTCCCTCAGTCGGGTGAAAACGGTTCTGAGATCCTGGATGTGATCGGCCTTGGCTTCGGTCTTAACGACCAAATCATCAACATAACATTCGACGACTTTATGGATTAAGTCATCAAAGATTTTGGTCATTGCCCTTTGATATGTGGCACCTGCATTCTTCAGTCCGAACGACATCACCGTGTAGCAGTATATTTCGATCGGGGTTCGGAATGCTGTGTGTTTCTCGTCCTCGGGCGACATCTTGATCTGATTATATTCATACGAGCCATCCATGAAAGTGAACAGCTCGTAATTTGAGGTATCGTCGACCATCATTTCCATGACCGGAAGCGTGAAATCGTCTTTAGGGCATGCCTTATTGAGATCCCTGAAATCGACGCAAACTCGTATCTGCCCGTTCTTCTTTTTCACTGGTACGATGCACGCGATCCAGTCCGCGTATTTCTCTTCCCTGATAAAGTCGGCATCAGTGAGTTTCTTGGTTTTCTCGATGACCTTTTCTTCCAGTTCCCTTCTCATTCTTCGAGGAGCTTGTTTGACTGACTTAGCATCAGGAGATATAGCCAGCTTATGCACGGCCACTTCAGGAGAAATGCAAGGCATTTCTTTGTATGTCCATGCGAAGCAGTCAGCAAACTCATGCAGCAAGGCGACTATCTGCTCTTTCATCTCCTATAACAAGAGTGAGCTGATGTAGGTCGTCTTTGGATTATCGGGCGTTCCCAAATCAACTTCGGTTAGGTCGTTGAAAGTTGCTTGTCCACCATCTTCGAACTCTTGAGGGGCTTCTTCTGGCTCTACTAGCTCGTCTTCATCATTTGACTCTTCGCTGGTGTTTACTGCCGAAAACAGGAGACGAACTGGGATGGATCGTCTTTCCTGAATTTGGGGGCAGATACTATTTGGATTTATCCGTCCACCTTCCCGAAGACGCCAAGTTGATTTATGGCACCGCACATCGGAGGTTTAGACGGATGCAGCTGTTGTAGCAGACTTCGTCAGATTCCCCCTCGTTGTGAGGGGATATTTATTGTGGGGACGCTATTCCTTGCAGGCGTAATCCCCTGCAGTTCATTACGTTACCGCATCGCGATAACCACTTTCTCCTGCTCCAGAAGTTCACTTCGTGTCGTGTTTGTTTGTTTTATTTTTGGTTGCCCGTGGATTATATACGGAGACTAATTTATGTTGTCTCCTGTAGGGCGTGGATTAGTCCAAATCCGCATATTCTTAGATTTGGGTTTGGGTTGGTTTAAGGATCGTTAATCTCGTTTGAGATTAAGATCAACATAAATGTTTGTTGAGTATACGTTAGTCTAATTTTAGACTAAGATCTACTCAACAGGATTTTGGGATCATTCAGACCCAACAAAAGAGTATTTGGGCTCCGTTGTTTCAGTTTAAGGACGTTACGGCCCGTTGTTAGTTTAAGGACGTTTCGGTCCATAGCTAGTTTAAGGACGTTACAATCCGTTGGGATGTGCTCATCGGTTTGGGAGTACACCAAGATTTGTTGGTTGTCGGGACCCTCCACCTCTCTGAAGACGTTGAAGAATTACAATGACATGTATCAGAGGTGTGGAGAGATGTACCCTTGAACCAAATTCTAGATTGAGGGGAGAGATCATGGACCATCTAAGAATCATTAGTCATTTTTTGGGAGACTAAGATTAACTTAGAAGATGTGTGATGGACATCGTCCTGGTCAGTTAGTTTGGGAAGTCATGAACATAGAGGCTCAGTCTTTTTGGAGATCTAAGACGTTTTAATCTTAAGAGGGCTTATCCAATTTGGGGGTGAAGTTGGCTTCTTATAGTGTTAAACACTGATATATGCTCGGTGCTCACGTTCTCTCACGTGAGTCTCTAAAGCAGTGTTGAACACTGAAATTTGGGACGCTCACGTGTGACACGTGAGGCACCTGAAAGTTGGTGTTGTGCCCTTGGGTTCAAATCCCTGTCTATATATACAAGTGTTAAACACTTAAGTCTTGTGTCCATCACATGTGGACACGTGAGGCGCCCCAGAGTTGGGCACTGCCTCTTTGGATTTATTCCCTCTTCCTTTTATAAGTGCTAAGCACATAGCTCATATAATGCTCACGTGCGAACACGTGAGGTGCTCAAAATATGAGCGCTGTCTTTGGAATTTTCCTCTTTTCCATATAAGTGTTAAGCAACTGCTTGGGGGTCACGTGGGAACAAGAGAGGCACCTTAAAATGGGAATTATCTTTGGGTTTATTCCCTTTTTCATGTAATTGCTGAGCGCTCGTTTTAAGGGGTCACGTGGGAATACGTGATTCGATCTCAATTCTTCCTTTTTGTTCCTCAGAGGTGCTCATATAGGATCACGTGAGCCTTTGTTATATAGCGTTGAGCGCTAATGAATCACTAGTATGTTCTTTTATATGTATGAAGATTTTGATTTGAGCTTTGAGAATTTTAGTCCCTTTTCTTTATAAGAATTAAATTCTTTTGCAGGGTTAAACCTTAATTTTATCAGAGGAATTAAATTCCTGTATACTTTTGGAAGAATTAAATTCTTTGGACTTAGTTCTTTCCCTTAAGTTTTGAATCTGCATAACAGAATCTCCCCGATAAGAATTAAATTCTCAACTTGTGGGAGATCTGCTTCTGCGGACCTCAACCAGATGAAGAACTAAGTTCTTTTTGAAGGGTTAAACCCTTGGAGAGAAAATAATCTATGTACTTTCTTCTTACCTAGGAATTTTGTTTAAGAAGGGGATTTTCTTCCTCTAGAGAATTGAATTCTCTCTTTCTTTTTTTCTTTTGTTTCTCAAAGCTTATGGGGGGTCTCCTCTTCTGTCATTCCTCCTCTCCTCGCTCCTATTTATACGAGAAGAACAAGAATCAATTTGTTAAGAGAATCTCTCATTGAGAGATCATGATTAATTCCATGATCTTTTAGATCAATCGGTGAATTTTATTCACCGTTGGATTTTTAATCCAAAGACTCTCTGTTTAACATAGAAGATTTCTTGTTTGTTTAATAAGATTAGGAAATATTTTCCTAAGATAAAATTTTATTCTATCAGACTATCACCGTTGGATCTTTGATCCAAAGGTCTTTTATTTAACAACAGATAAGATGTTTCTGTTTTAAAGAAGATCAGGGATATATTTCCCATATATATAGAATTCAATTCTATCAGATAGTTTAGAAAGATTTAAGGAAATATTTTCCAAATAGGGTTTTGATCTTTTTATTTAGAATTTAATTCTATCAGTTTGGAATGTGTTTAGGACCACTCACGTGTAGCACGTGACCCCCACTGAGTTAAACTTGTTTGCTTATACGCAACAGCCTAATAGGGCATCACGTGCTAACACGTGATCTTCTCTGGTCTGCTATTTGTTTTAATATGGCGTCTATATACTTTGTATATAGATGCTCACATGCTAGCACGTGAGGCTCAATTTCAGCCTGTCAATTGTTAAGCGCAGCGTCTATAATCTTTGTATCTAGGCGCTCAAGTGTGAGCACGTGATGTTCTACCAGTGGGAAATTTTTCCATCGTTTTTTCTCTCTTTCTTTTCTTTTCTCTTTTTCTCTTTTTTTATAAGGGAACAAATGCCCCCACAGCGTTGTTCTCACTTGGCTTGCACGTGAGTGCAACGCTGTCACCCTTACAGCCGTTGGATTGCCTAGGGGAATGGGAAGATGAACCACTCCTCATCACGTCTTATAAATGCAAGGGTCTTGTCTTTAGGAAACCACTGTTCTTTCATCTTATTCTTTCCTTGTCTTCTTTGAGAATTTAATTCTCTTCCTCAGAGCTTAGTTCTCTGCCTATTGAAATTTCAGAGTTACTCTGTCAGAAAGAACCTTTTTAGGTAAAGATCTTGAACGACAAAGAAACCCTTTTCTTTAATTCTTTTTCTCTCTGAATTTTAAATTCACCATAAGGGCTTTGCTCTCTTCTGAAACCCATCTCTTAGAGATCCAAAAGACGTAATCTTTGAGTAGTAAACCCTAATGTTTTCGAAGATTGGGCATTTCTCCTTTGATTTTTAAGGATTCATGGCATTTTAATTCTATTTTTCATTTCCTCATAATGGGGGTTTCTGGAATTTAATTCCACCACTTAAAAGGAATTTAATTCCTCGTCAAAGAACTTAGCTCTGAAGATCAAGAGGGCCCTTCGGGAATTTCATTCCCTGGTGTTCTTGATAATATTTTCATAGGGTTTTACCCTTATTTGCACAAATTTAAATTTGTTGGGTATTTTAACAAAATTCATTTTCCCCATGAGGATGTCAAGAGTTGTTTAAATTCCAGTGTCTGCTTAATGAGAATCTTTTTTGATTCTCACAATAATTGTCCTGTCTCATCATTGATGAGCCGCCATATTGATTTTGTGGGGTCCTTTAGTTTTGCAATCAGTGGTCCCATGGAACAAACTTCTTGTCGTTTCCTTCTGTCATTACACACACACACACACACACACACACATATAGGTTTCATTAATGGTTTTTCTTTCCCTTATTTCAGAAACAATGGCTTCTCTTCCCTTGTCACGCCCCGCTTCCCAAAAATAAGGAAAACGAGGTATGACTAGGCCAGCCATACTCCTACGGTCAAGGAATAATCCCGCCGTAGTCACACTTCGGCTTCTAGCATTATATGGTAATCAGTAAACAAAGCACAGAAGTAAAGGAAATACATCACTAAATCATTACATCAACTTTTATTGTTCACAATTTACAATAAAGTAAGGAAAGAACTACTAACCAAGTGCGAATACAAGGTTTCTTTAAGGAAAGCAGTAAAAGTGAAGGAGATACTCCCGACTAAATCTCCGCAAGCTCGAAGGGCAAGTCTGACTCCTGTACTGGTTCTTCCTCGAGATCTGAGCATGCATACTCAGGTCGTCAGAGCGACGTAATAGCAATATTATAATAGTGACAAGAAATAAGCAAGGAAGGTAATAACAGTGGAAGTAAAATGCAGGTAATCAATATGTCACTGACTGATGCAATGTATGATCTGTGTCCCTATCAGTCTCTAAGTCATCTTTTGAAATCGAGTTGTGGAAAGGAGGATCATGTTTAACGAGGGTCTCGTACATACCCGAGACAACGGCCCGCTATCGCCCGGGACATAACCCTGTCAGCCGGACCGCTAGGCCTAACCTAATATATATAAGAGTCGCTGTTCGAATGATCATCTTCTAAATCACTGTCATCGCTAAATACAATGCTCTTTCCACTTCGATTTCCCCTTTTTCCCTCAGATTTACACTATTTATGAGTATGGTCTAGTCGTATACAAGTACGCACTAATAACACGGTTTTAGTCACTGTTCACTGTATTGTTCACTGTATTGTTCACTGTCACGAATCATTCACTTTTCACTGGCATACTTGACACTCCTAAACCGATACCATTCACGCACGATAATGAATTGTACACTGAATAATAACGCGCACTATCACTAGAAGTATGGCAATCGGGTAAAATGTGTGCATTTATGCAGTTAACAAATCATGTGTAATACGAACTATTATGCATCTTATGAACTTATAAAAATTTCATTAAATCATACATTCAAAATTCAGTAAAATGATACAAAAGTGGTAGCAAGTAAACTCGGTCATAAGTTCAACAAAATTTATTTCAGTGCAATCGGATTTCGGGTTTGCAAGTTACAGCCGTTTCATTTTAAGTGTTCGCTGCTGGAAATTCAGTTCCTGAACTGAATGTCCATTTCGCAACATAATTTTCATCCCGTTGGGATCAAAATTAGGCGATGCTATAGTTGAACGAAATTAAGTTTTGTCAATTAGGGTTCCAACTCACCAGACGGATTCTCAATCGCGCCTCTACGTCAGAAGTTATGTACTGTACAACCATGGGGTATAAGTTCTGTTTCTGTTTGGGACTGCTATACGTCCTGTTAATCTAAAATATAGTTTAAATAGTAAACGACAGTGAAAAGGGATGAAATCACTTTCATTAGTTATCTAACTGTTTCATCTTCGCTATGGTATAGGGTTCCGCAATATAACATGTTCAAGCAGCAAAGGGTAAGTATTACAAGATGAGAATCAACAGCCAGTGCTGCTCTGGACTGTAGTCCAGAGCCGCACTCCGAACCAGTTTTCGTTGTCCTTTTAGCATAGAAACAATTAGAACTCTTATAGGGTTCTATTTCGTCAAGTCGTCTTCGATTTGAGCCCTCGAACGCAACATTCCAATCTATAATCAATTAGTTGTGATTTTTATAAGTTTCAGACGCGGAAAGTTCCAGTTTTAACGGGTTTAAATGGGGATGATCGTTCACGTCAGTAACGACTGTATTTTTCAACCAACTTATAAAACGTTGTTCATTACTATACGGGACAACTTATGTGATCAGTTTCCGTCAATTTAATAGGACTTTTTCATTCGGGTTTCGCATCAAACACTTGCATCATATTAATTTGCACGAATTGTATACACAGAATTCATTATTATTTCGAATTGTAATAGATCAATTTAGCATGAAGCAAGCAGGGTACTTGCCTGATGACGCGTTGACGACGCACGACAGCGGCAACGGCACGAACGCCGCGGCTACGGTTCCCGGCCTCGGCTCGCGCTTGGAGATGGACTGCTGTGGCTATAAGCTTGGGTTCTTGGTAGAGGAGGCTTGGGTTCCTGGGGCGAGCCGGCTGCGAGCGGTGATGGTCTGTCGTCGGCGATAGAGGAGGGGCTCGACGAGTTCGTCGGCATGAGGTGGTGAGGGGAGGAGATGGGTTTTGGTGAAGAAGGTTGGTGGAGCTGGGCTCGGTGAGTGGTGTGCAGGGGAGGTGGTGCTGCTGTTGAGGTGGTTGATGCGAGCGACGACGATGGCAGTGGAGAAGACCGGAGGTGATGGAAGTGATGTCGACGGCGAGTTGGCTGCAGGGGGAGCTTGAAGCGGCTGTCGCAGGTTGCGGTGATGGCTAAGGTGGTCGCGGTTGTGAATGGAGAAGGGAGTGGGGAGAAGTGGTGAGGTCGTCGACGGTGGTGGGTGCTTCTAGTTTTGGAGAGAGGAGAGAGAGGCGAGGGTGATCGCGGGCGTGGGTGTGGGTTCGAGAGAGGGGAGCAGGAAGGATATGGGGAAGGAGAAAGGGAGACGAGGTCGAGAGGGGGAGATGGCGCGCGCGAGGTCGACGAGTGGGGACGTGGGGCGACGAGTACGGGGGCGCGGCATGGAGCGTGGGCGACGTGGGAGGCGCGGTGAAAGGAGCGGGAAAATTTTGAGGGAGTGGGGAAGAGGGGATAACGGGTCGGGTGTGGGTATGGGTCCGTATCGGTAGGGGCTGGGTTTGGGCCGTAGGTTTGTAAAGAAAAGAAAAGAGAGTGGGCTGGGTAAGGAAATTGGGGTTTAATTATTTATTTATAACTTTGTCTTGGGCTTTATTTGTTTAGGAAAAATTAAATTTTGAGAATTAAAGTAAACACAAGGATTCTAAATTCCTCCAAAAATAACGGGAAAAATAGAAAATATTCAGGGGACTTGGAAAATTTTAGAAAATTTTTATTGACGGAACCGGGAATTTACATCCCTACTTTTCCTTTACTCGCTCAAACGCCGCTTTTCCGCAATCGTCGTCGGATGAGGAAGCTATGGCGATGATCAAGGCACATGACAGAGACCGTACTAGTCTACTCTTATGGGGAGTTTGGTATGGTCATATCATCCGGGGCCGCCGCAGCTTTACTTGTGAAGTGCCAACAGAGCCTCTCCGCCCAATATCGCTGATGGAGCGCCCGCATACCGCTTATGCGGTGGAGGCGGCTAATTGGACTCCTACAGGCCGGCTTGAACCGTCAACAACCGGGATACCCAACCAGCCCTTGCCGGCTATAGATATCTTGGGGCGCCACATCTGTCAAGGTGAATCCCAACCCTGGGGACAAGTTTATAAGGTAGAGCTTACCCCTCGCCACCCAGTAGGCTATCTTTCCTGGGCTCGATATGTTCTTTCCGCCCACCGTGCACGGTTGTAGAGGGTTGGGCTATATCAAGCGGTGTACGTGTCTCTTTTTATTACTAGGCCCCTCACATCTGGTGGGTTAAAACTTTTCTGAACCAATAGAATCTTCACACCGACACCTTTTTGCTAAGGGATCGCGGGGTCTCTATTTCACTGGAAGAGTTTCGCGAGATCTATGGACTGCCAATCAGGAAAGAGCATTATGAAGAGTTGCTACCTCCCGACGAGTACGTGTTTGCGACCATGCTGGCTATGCTTGACGGCCTGACTACTGAAAACGCCGTCCGCCATAAGTACCCCAGTCTAATCAAGGCTCTGGGTATTTTTAAGAAACTGTTCGCGAAGTCAGAGGGGCAGGGCGTCACCTTTGAGAGTTTCATCGCCTTCTTTATCCGTGAAGACGCTTTATCCAAAGAGGCTCCAAAGTTTGCGAACATTGACGACCTTTTTGGGTTTGGGCTGAATAAACTGCCGGCTAAAGAGGAAGATTTGCCGCAGTTTTACATTCCGATCTCGTCGGCCGTGTCCTTCGATGCGATTGGGGCCCCTGGAATGGACGAAGAGACCTTCTTCATCGGCTTCATCAGCCTTTGGCTCAGTTGGTTCACCATTCCGACGCATCGACACTTCATGAGAGCTTCCGTCTTCTATCCCGCTCATCGCGTAGCTGAAGAGACACGATTGGCCGTTGGTATTGCGTGACCGTCGCACCTATATCATGCATTAAGCTTTGCGGCTAATACTTCGACCCCAGGTGCGGATGTTGTGAATTTCTCTCTCCACTACTTCACGTCGTGGATCGAGATGCATGTACTGGGAGCATTTGCAGCACATCGGCGGCCAGATTTCTATGACTTCTATACCTTCCCACGGGTTAGGAGGTTGGTGGATGCTTCTGCTCCCGATCCGATTCAGCTGGGGGCCCTCCACGTGTTGCTCAATCTATATTCAAACGAGAGCGGGATGGTGTTTAGTGACCGAGTCCTCTATGCTCCTGCGAGGCCCGTTCAACAGCCTTTTGATCTATCAAAAGGGCGAGCGCCACTTTAAAGCCTAAAGAGATTATGCACCTTTACTCAATTAGGCTGGGCTACTTGGTATTCCGTTAGAATAACACGGCTCTTTTTATGCGGTACAATCCGCACCGCTTTGCTCAGCAATTGGGTTATAACTAGGGTGTCCCTTTCGAGACGTTCTTAGTTGAGCCCACTCTGTCTCTAGAAGTTACTCGTGATGTCATCCATCATTTTATGCGGCTGAACACCGGCTCCCGTTTCATGATCCCTGAGTCCGACTACCTTCCAAGGTGTGTGGGATCTTTTACGAGTTGGCATCATCATCGAGTCGGTCCTATCATTGCCGAAGAGAAGCGGGTACTCTTCGAATGTAGAGCTCCAGCTCCGACCTAAGCCACTGACGTTCCGTTGCGTCTATGGACAGTGGTTCGCCCTCTATTGAGGGATAGCGGTGTGGTACTTATCCCCAAGGCCGCAGAAATAAAATCGACTCCTCGCATTGTTGGTATGCCAGTGCGCACTAGAGCCCAGGCAAAGGCTTCTAATGAAGTGTCAGCAGTAGTGTCATCAGTGGCGGCGTCATCAATGGTGGTGTCATCAATGGTGGTGTCATCAGCGGTGGTATCGCCAAAGGGGAACACCGGAAGCGAGGTTGGTCAACGTCGCGCCAAAGCGCCGAGGGGAAGGAAGCGTTCTTTGGTCAATGTTTACACAAGTTCTAAGAGGAGGAAGAGATCGGTCACCGGCTTACTTGACACCTTGCTTGAGTCCCAGCCGTTCATTCAGGACGAACCGATAGCTATGGAGGAATCAGATGCCGGTCTTATTTATCCTGGCTCTTCCGCCGAGGAAGCCGCACAATTGGCTGAGTCTTTAAGGTGCTCACAGGATGAGACCGAGAACGTGCGCATCCCGAAAAAGCCCTACCCTCCGTTTATCTTCTATGACGTTGATCCATCATTACGACGGGTACATATGGGTCCTTTGCTGATGGAAGAAGAACGGGCCCTCAAACAGCCCATAACGATCGCCTCCGAAGACGAGCTTGCATTAAAGACAGGCAGTCATTCATTTGCACTTGAACCCCGGCGAGCGCACTTAGAAAGAAAGGAAAAACGTCTCGAGAAAGCTATACTTCAAGCTCCTTGGCGCATTGGTATGCGTTTTTCTCTTGTCCTTCTTTTAGCGAATAGTCTGTATCATTTTTATGTCTTCTCATTTTTTTGAAAACTTTGCAGGGACTTCGGTGGCGAAAAAGGATTTGAATCCAGCTCGGGATATAACCGTGGACTCTACAAATGTCTCTCGTGACGCACCGGCAGGTGTAGAGGAGATCATTACAGCTGCTATTCCTGTTGTGGAGCTTCCGGTGGTAGCTTCTGTTCCTTCGGTATCTATTCCTCCAGCAGAGGTGACCCCACTGGTTACGAACCCTATGGACATCTTTAGTGATGCACCAAAGGGTGTAGAAGAGTTTGTTGAAGCCGTTAGTCTTATCTTGGAGCTCCCGGTGGTGGCTTCCGTCCTTTTAGCATCTGTACTTTCCGCAAAGGTGAGCTTACCAGCCGTAGATCCAGTGGATCTCTCTGGTAGCGTCCTGGAGATTGTAGAAAGGACCGCTGAGACCGGTGTTGCCTCCTCAGAGCCTGAACTGGCGGCTGTTGTTTCTGAATTGGAAGCTGACATGTCTGCAAATGTCTCTAGTGCTATACCTGATGGTGTGGAGGAGGCTGCCGAAGCTGCTATCCCCCCAGTTCAAGGCGGGCGGAGCATCGAAGGTAATTTCCTACATTTCATTTTAATGATCTCTCCGTTATCTGGACTCTTTTTTCTTCAGAACTACGGGAACTGGCGGCTTCTATCGTGGATCTATCTCCCAGGAAGACCTTCCAGCGTCTACTTGATATGGCTGCCCCACAGGCGATACCCTCGCAAAGCGTAGTCCTTTCTTCTGGGTAAGGTCGGTGTTCTCTGACCCCTTTTGTTGTATTATCATCTTTTTTTTATGATGCTAACATGCTCTCCACGGTTCTGGAAGCTGATGACGAAGTTGAGATCCTTGATGGGCCTGGGGATCTTTCAAAACCCCCTTGCATGACTGTGGGTAAGTGAGGTTTTATCTTTGGCATTGCTTTGTCTATTCCATTTTTATGAATCTCACCGACTGTTCACAAATCTTGACAACTCTGCCAACCCTAACTCCGCTGGCATCTCGGATCTTCATGCCACCGGGTTCCTATGCCCGGCGTGCGTCTGAACGGATGGAGAAACAAAGCATTCACTCCCTGGCGGCTCTCATTGAAGACCTTCGCGCTGGTACCTCTGTCACGGCCGAAGAATTTGCTGTCGAAGCCAACGCTTCCTTATCCGTTCCCGCCACTTATCATGACGAAGTATTGGTGCGCGTATGGGTTGAGTATTGTCGTCGAATAGAGGCTTGTCTATACGGGCTTGAGTGCATACGCCTTCCCTCCGACATTTTAACTGTAAAAGCGAGCCTGCGGGGATGGATCGAACAGTGCGCCGCTAATCTACAGTCGTGCGAGAAGAGGCTCAACCGAAAGTTTTCGGAGAGGGAGTTAGCTTCGAATGCTTTGGGGGAACTTCAGGCTCAGCTTACTGCCAAGACTATCCGTGCATACGAAATTTGGCGGGTGCTTCAAGAAGCTATCACGGAGGTGGCGGCTCTTGATAAAGCCATTATCTTTACTCGCGAGATGGTTAAAGCCCATAAAGTTGCCGAAAGGGAGCTTGAGAGTCGGTTCGCTTCATATTAGACTCAGCAGACTCAGGCGGGGGCCCGTCTTGCCGCACTTACAGAGCTTGAAGCCGAGGTCCAGCGGAAGCATGACGAACTTACCGGCTTATTGCACCATCCGCCGGCTTAATAGATTTTTTTTTTGTATATTATCCTTCTCTCTTTTTTGTATTCACTCCTGAATGAGAGTATCCTGTATTCATTTTGATTCCTTTATGAAATGTATCTTGTATTCACTTGAATTCATGAATAAAAAACATATTTTATTTCATATTGGCATGTAACTCTGGCAAATGTGGTCCGTAGATAGTCCATCTTGACCTCCTTGTAGGGCAGCGATGGCTTAGTAAACATGTTTGGATCTGCCGCCTAAGACTTTTCAACTTTATGAGCTGTGATGGTCTCATAAAGACTTTCCTCCCTACGAGTCGAGAGGATCCCGTAGGTGTATTTTTTCCTTAGGAGTCGTGAGGATTCCTAAGTGTGTTTTTACTTGAGAGTCGTAAGGATCTCACAAGAGAATTTTCCCCTTTACAAGTCGAGAGGACTCGTAAGTGGTTTTTTCCCTTCTTGTCGATATTCGACTTTAGAGAGTGTGGCCCGTGGATAGTATGCAATAGTCCATATTGGACCTACTTGCAAGGCCCCGATGCTTAGGGAAACAGGTTGATATCCCTACTGCCTAAGGCTTTTCACCTTCATGAAGATTTCGTGAAGATGTTTTTCCCTACGAGTCGAGACAAGTCGAGAAGTTCTCGCAGGAACATTGTTTTCCCTACGAGTCGAGACGAATCGAGAATTTCTCGCAAGAATGTCCTAACGTCACAGTTAACCTCTGCTGATAGAAGTCCGTTAGAGTTTGTGGTACTAGGGTTTTTGTCCGTCATACCATCGCGTTGGCCGATGTATTTCCCGATATACAATCTTGCTGTTCGATTAGCCCTATGACTGTCGTGTCTCTGTTCCCTTCGGGGGCTGGACAAGACGTCTTCAAGTAATCTCCCAGGTCATATTACCCTCGGAAGAGCAAGCGTTAGGGATTTTCCATGCCGCTTTTTACTTGAGCTTAGGCTCAATTTGAGAGCCCCGATGAGTATGACCACTCCGCGCTGGTGTGGGATGATATCCGATAGTCTTTCAGGTTTTATCTGAGTTGCCGTCAAGACCCTGAAGCTAGGGATCTTCCTTTGCTTCGTTTGTTGACATTGTGTCTACAATATTGCGACGAATGTCGAGGTTGTCTATGAACCGTCGAGTCTTGGAACTAGGGACTTTGCCATGGCTCCGTTTGTTGATGTCGCATTTGCATCCTGCTGGAGAGAGAAGAAACGTCGTTGTTGATCTTTGGGCTGTTTGTGAACCGTCGAGATTTGGAACTAGGGACTTTGCCATGGCTCCGAGGTAGTCTCTAGGTTGTCTGTGAACCGTCGAGGCTTGGAACTAGGGACTTTTCTATGGCTCCGTTTTGTTGATGTTACGTCTGTATCCGTCGCGTTGGCTGATGCATTCTCTGATACGCAATCTTGCTGTTCGAGTATCCTTGCGACTGTTGTGTCTCTGATCCCTTCAGGGGCTGGACAAGACGATCTTCAAGTAATTTCCTCGGTTATATTACCGTCGGAAGAGCAAGCGTTAGAGATTTTCTATGCCACTTTTTCCTTGATGTTAGGCTCAATTTGGGAGCCCCGATGAGTCATGACCACTCCGCGCCGGTGTGGGATGATCTCCGATAGTCTTTCAGGTCTTATTTGAGTTGCCGTCAAGACCCTAAATCTAGGGATCTTCCTTTGCTTCGTTTGTTGACATTGTGTCTGCTATATTGCGACGAATGTCGAGGTTGTCTCCAGGTTGTCTGTGAACCGTCGAGGCTTGAAACTAGGGATTTTGCCATGGCTCCGTTTTGTTGACGTTGCGTCTGCATCTTGCTGGAGTGAGAAGGAACGCTGTTGTTGATCTCTAGGTTGTCTATGAACCGTCGAGACTTGGAATTAGGGACTCTGCCATGGCTCCGCTTTGTTGACGTTGCGTCTGCATCCGGTTGGAGTGAGAAGAAACACCGTTGTTGATCTCTAGGCTATCGATGAACCGTTGAGACTTGGAACTAGGGACTTTACCATGGCTCCATTTGCTGACGTCGCGTCTGCATCCTACTGGAGTGAGCAAGAATGTCGTTGTTGATCTCTAGGCTGTCGATGTTGCCGTCGAGACTAGGAACTATAGACTTTGCCATGGCTCCGAGGTAGTCTCTAGGTTGATGGTGAACCGTCGAGGCTTGGAACTAGGGACTTTTCCATGGCTCCGTTGTTTTTACCCTGGGGTCGGTTGTTGACGTTGCGTCTGCATCCTGCCGGAGTGAGAAAAAACACCGTTGTTGACACTGTGTCTGCTGTAACGAGACGAATGTCTAGGTGGTCTCTTGGTTGTCTGTGAACCGTCGATATTTGGAACTAGGGACTTTACCATGGCTCCGCTTTGTTGACGTCGTGTCTGCATCCTGCTGGAGTGAGAAAAAACGCCGTTGTTGATCTTCTAGGCTGCAGATGTTGCCGTCGAGATCTGATTCCCTCTTTGACAGAGCCCGGTGGGGAAATATGGTTCCCTTTTCGTTTATGCCCATGGATTGTATACAGGGGTTGATGTGGACTCACCTGCAGGGCAAATTTTTTTCTCTTTTTTGTTTCTTTTCGTGATGCTCTATCATTTCGGCTTTTTACATCGCGAAAGTCGCGATTGCCCAATCATTTCGGCTTTTCATCGCGGTGCCCAATCATTTCGGCTATTCTTTTCTTTTTTACTCGCTGCTTTTTATTGCGAGTTGACCAAACATTTCGGCTGTTTTTATATGCATATATTTTGCTCGCTGATTTTTATTGCGAGTTGCCCCATCATTTCGTCTATTTCATATGCATTTTTTGCTCGTTGATTTTTATTACGAGTATGGAACTCGAGATATGATACCAATTTTAGCATCAACATCACTGGGACTGGAATATTGCCAGGAGCGAATCATCATTTGCCGTGAAAAGACTTAGAATTTGATACCGATTTAAACATCAACATCGCTACAACTGGGATATTGCCAGGAGCGAATCATCATTTTCCTTTGTCGATTTGAATAAAGGTGGCTTAGCAAACTGGGTTAGGATCCTGTTGACTAAGATTTTTTGACTTTATGAGCCGTAAGGGTCTCACAAAGGTATTTTCTCCCTACGAGTCGTGAGGATGCCGCAGGTGTATTTTCTCCTTAGGAATCGTGGGGATCCCCAAGTGTGTGTTCTCTTATAAGTCGTAAGGATCTCATAAGAGTATTTTCTCCTTATAAGTCGAGAGGACTTACAAGTGTCGTTCACCATATGAGGACATTCCTCTTATTGGTGGGACTTGGTGAGGGAACGTTTATTTATGCCCGTGGATTGTATACAAGAGTCAATATTGGAATGCTTGTAGGGAAACTTAGGGAGTGTGATGGCTTAAGAACAGGTTCAGGTCCCTGTATCTTAAGGCTTTTGAATCCTATGAGCCGTGAGGGTCTCGTAGGGGGAATTCTCCTTACAAGTTGTGAGGATCTCGTAAGTATAATTTCTCCTTAGGAATCGTGGGGATCCCTAAGTGTGTTTCTCCCTTGTGAGTCGTAAGGATCTCACGCAGGTGTTTTCTCCTCACAAGGTCGAGAGGACTTACAAGTGTTATTCACCATATGAAGACACTCCTCGTCATTGGTGGGATTTGGTGAGGGAACGTTTATTTGTGCCCGTGGATTGTATACAAGGGTCAATATTGGACCGCTTGTAGGGCAACTTGGGGAGTGTGATGACTTAAGAACAGATTCAAGTCCCTGTATCTTAAGGCTTTTGAATCCTATGAGCCGTGAAGGTCTCGTAGGGGGGAATTCTCCTTACGAGTCGTAAGGATTTCGTAAGTGTAATTTCTCCTTAGGAATCGTGGGGATCCCTAAGTGTGTTGCTCCCTTGTGAGTCGTAAGGATCTCACGCAGGTGTTTTCTCCTTACAAGGTCGAGAGGACCTTGTAGGTGTCTCTATTTTAACGAGATTGCGCCCTTTCGAGTTTTCACAAGCTCGCCGGTAGCCTTGCTGTTTTTACTCACGGAGCCATTTCGGGTTTTCATCCGTGCCCATTTCTCTTGTGGACGTACCGTTTGGTTTTTTTTTAATTACTCCGTTTGACAATGGCACTTAGGGGGGACTTCGCCACTGGGGCAGCTGTGCAGCCATCGAGACTTGAGTTGCAATCCTCGCCGCTGGGGCTTGTGGACTTGAATTCCACTGTCGCCATGTTTGAGACGACGTATTTAGTTTAAGGACATTACGGTCCGTTGTTAGTTTAGGGACATCTCGGTCCATTGTTATTTTAGGGACATCTCGGTCCATTGTTAGTTTAAGTACGTTACGGTCCGTTGTTAGTTTAGGGACATCTCGGTCCATTGTTATTTTAGGGACATCTTGGTCCATTGTTAGTTTAAGGAAGTTATGGTCCGTTGTTAGTTTAGGGACATCTCGGTCCATGACGAACTTCGAGGCAAGTTTTGCCGGATACTAGTTATAGAGTTTGGATTCAGGAAGACAACGAGCGGACACGAGCGTCGTCATCTATCATTAACCTGAGCCGTGACTTGTCAAGCGTAGTATTTCTTATGGAACCGGACGTTTATTGGCCGGAAGGATCTTTCGTCATGCATGCCCATGAGCAAGTAGGCCCCACCTTGGTAGACCTTATCTATGATGTACGGACCCTCATAGTTTGGTTCGAATTTCCTCCGCTTTGCACGGTTGTGGATCATAGGTCTTTTTACGACTAGCACGAGTTCGCCTTGGCGGAATGTTCTCAGCCTGGTCAGTCTTTCTAATGAGCGCGTCATTCTTGCTTTGTAAGCTTCCAGGTTTTGCTGCGCCATGAGACGAGTTTCATCGAGGGCATCGAGCTCCTCAAGCCGAAGATGGGAATTTTCTTCATTCGTCAGCTCGTATCGAACTGCTACTCGTAGAGAGGGTAATTCTATCTCCAAGGGAAGTACCGCTTCCGTGCCGAATACCAACGCGAATGGCGTTGTATTCGTAGCCGTTTTGAACGTGGTTCGATACGCCCAGAGAGCTTCATGCAGTCTCTCGTGCCAGTCCCTTTTATTTCTGGACACTGTTTTCTTTATGATCTTCGTTAAGGTCTTGTTGAAAGCCTCAGCTAGACCGTTAGCTTGGGGATTATAGACCGAGGAGTATCTCCAATCTATTTTATGCTGCTGTGCAAAGCGGCTGATCTTATGGCTTCTGTAGGCCGGTCCATTGTCCGAGAAGATCCGTCGTGGAGTGCCGAACCGGTAGATGACGTGTGTCTTGAAGAAATGGAGGATGTTCTCCGTCTTCACCTCTCTTAGCGGCACTGCTTCTGCCCATTTAGAGAAGTAATCGGTTGTTTCCAGTATGAACCGATGTCCTATAGACGATGCTAGCTCGATGGGCCCGATTATATCGGTTCCCCACATTTCGAACGACCAACTAGCCAATGTTGGATGTAGCGGATTCGGATGCTGGTGGATGAAGTCCCTGTGAATCTGTCATGAGTGACATTGCTTCGCATATTCAAGGCAGTCCTGAATTATCGTGGGCCAATAGTAACCCATTATTTTGATCTTCAGCTTCATCTTGGGCCCAGCTTGATGGGAACCACAGAGTCCGTCGTGGGTTTCTTGGACGACCATTTTTGCTTCTTCTGGTCCCAAGCATCTCAGCCACAGACAGTTGAATGATCTCTTATAAAGAGTATCATTGATGAAGGCGAAAGACAGGGCTCGATTCATGAGCTGATGTCTTGACGACGTGTCTTCGGGTGTTCGATGGGATTTGAAGTAGTCTATGAAGACTTTTCTCTAATCCTTAATCTTTTCTTCGTCCTTTATTTGGCAGGCTGCTTGTTTGGCCGCTTTCTTTTCTTCAGACGACTCCGGAGATATTTCTGCTGGTGCGAGAATCCGACGGTTTTGCACAATGATCCTTATGTCATCGAGGTTTTCATCAGCCAGTTCCTTACCAAGCTTGGCTAATACATCTGCCTTGCTATTTTCTACACGCGGTATGCTTTTTAGAATGTAGGAGGGGATTTAAGTCGGCAGTTGCTGCACTCTCTCGCTATATTTTACCAACTCAGGTTTACACGTCTGATAGTCTCCATTTACTTGGCTAATGACTAGCTGGGAGTCTTCATATATGAGGAGGTTTTCGATTCCCATGTCGACAGCAATCTCAAGACCTGCTATCAAAACTTCATATTCCGCATCGTTGTTTGTTCTTGGCTCTGTTAAGGAAAGGTCGAAACGCATTATCCCTCCTTGTGGAGTCACGAAGATAAGGCCTACCCCAGCTTTAATTATAGGTGTGTTTTGCTTTCGCTTTTTCATGGAAGATGCTCCATCGAAGTAGAGTTCCCATCGTGCATTATTTCCTTCTTCCTCCCTGTCGATTGCATCGAACGCGTGTTCATCTGGCAATTCGCAATTTAAGGGGGAGTCGGCTGGTATTGGATGTTCAGCGATGGCCTGGCCCTTTATTACCTTGAGGGGTCGATATGTTATCGAGAACTCCATCAAGAGGAGGGCCCATTTGGCAAGCCTTCCCATTAGTATGGTTCTTGACATCAAATATTTGAGAGGATCCACCTTTGATATGAGATGGACGTCATGTGCCAAGGCGTAGTGCCTGAGCATTGTTATCACGAAGATCAGTGCCATGCAATACTTTTCAATAGGGGGTAGTTGTTTTCTGCCCCCAGAAGGACTCGACTCAAATAATAGAGAGCTCTCTCCTTCTCCTGGTGGTTCTCCTGTGCCCATAGTGCGCCTAAAGAACCTTCAAGGGCCGTTGTGTACAGGATGAAGGGCTTTCCCTTGACCGGAGCGGTCAGTACTGGTAGGTTTTGCAGGTATTGCTTGATTTCGTCCAATGCACTTTGGCATTTATGATCCCAAACGAACGGGGTCCCCTTCTTCATTAGATGGCTGTAGGGGCGGCATTTCCCGGAGAGGTTGGCTATGAACCGTCGGATATACGCGAGCTTTCCTTGGAGAGACCGCAGTTTCTTAATAGTTCTTGGTGAGGGAATTTCCATAATCGTCTTAATCTTTGATGGGTCTATTTCGATACCTCGGTGTCGTATGATGAATCCTAAGAATTTGCCTGAGGAGACTCCAAACGCACATTTCAGAGGGTTCATCTTCAGATTATATTTCCGAAGACGCTGGAACACTATTTTTAGATGTTCCTAATGCTCCTCGTACGATTTGCTTTTCACCACAAGGTCGTCAATGTAGCATTCAACGATCTCATGAATGAGATCATCGAAGATTTTCGTCATAGCCCTTTGATAGGTAGTGCCTGCGTTCTTCAAGCCGAAGGGCATCATCTTATAACAGAATATGCCTAGCGGAGTCCGCAAGGCGGTATGCTTTTGGTCTTCTGGATGCATCTTTATTTGATTGTAGCCTGAAGATCCATCCATGAAGGAGAAGATCTCATGAGTGGACGTGTTATCGATCATTAGCTCGGTAACCGGTACTAGGAAGTCATCCTTCGGACAAGCATTGTTGAGATCCCGAAAGTCCACACAGATGCGTACTGTCCCATTTTTATTCATCACTGGGACAATGTTGGCGATCCAGTCGGGATATTGAATTTCTTGGATGAAGCCGAAGTCGATTAGTTTCTTGACTTCAGAATTGATGCTCATCTCGAGTTCAATCCGCATTCTTCTTGGCGCTTGCTTGACTGGCTTAACGTCCGGCGATATCGCCGGTTTATGCACAGCTATTTCAGGATCTAGTCCCGGCATCTCGGAATAGTTCCATACGAAACAGTCTTTATATTGCGTAAGTATGCCCTTTAGCATGGCCACCTGTTTTTCAGACAACAGCTCACTGATGAATGTTGGCTTTGGCTCGTTCTCTGTCCCCAAGTCGATTTTTCTCAGGTTGTCCGCTGTGGTGTGTATCCCATCTTCCAACTCTTTTGGCGCCGGTGGAAATTCTAAAATTTCCTCGTCCTCATCCCCGTCTGCGAAGCAGTGGGAGAGGCCGTCCATATTCTCATGCTCCTCCTTTGAGAATGTTATCACGTGACAGGTACGGATTCGTTTCCAAGCTCGATGTTGATCTGGACTTTCCCTGTAGTGTGGGTTGCTCTTGGCTCATACTTTCGTGGCGGGGTTACCCTCCAAATGTCGGACAGAGCGAACCTGCCTTACTGATACTGGTCTTTGACCTAATCTTTGAAGGTGAAACAATCTTCAAGAGGATGTCCTATTGCTCGGTGGTAGGCGCAATAAGCCGGATGATGGATCTCGTTTATTTGGTCAGGGTGCCGAGACTCCAGGAGTGTCATCATTTGATACTTCATGACAAGGTTGAATATTTTTCTTATCTTGTCTTGAGGGAAAGAGTATTCCCAACCCATCTTTTTCATAAAAGACGGATTCCAGCTGACTTTTTCTCGATCGCGTGGTTTCTTAGATCCGTTTCATTGTCTTTAAACGCCATTCCCGTTCTTGTTCTTGTTGTTGCTTTTGCGTCGGACATTTTCCTTGCCACGAGAGCACATAGCAGTATGAGGATGGAGGGCATCGTCATTTTCTCTTTCCGTAGATTGCTGAATGAGACGTTGCTTCCTGGCTTTCTCGTAAATTGCCATTTCGTGGCTGTGGTCATCCCGAACCTTTTAACTCGCTTCACTTATTAGCTTGTCAATTTGTTCTTCGAATGACGGGCTTGGTATTCTCACGGCGGGATCTCACTCTGGTTCAATATCGATGCTATCTGGAAATGCATTCGCTTCTCCACCGGAGTTATTTATGACATGGCAACTATGAAATCGCTCCCGTTTCTTGGACTGAACGTATCCAAGCCCCGTCGTCTCTATCCTCCCGTTGGGCATTTTTCACTGAGTCCCGGGAATGTCTGAAATCTTGTTGTAGAACTGGGCTTGTCGAGCGGTTTGTTTGAAAGGTACGCCTTGGCATCTTAATAGCCTTTTCAATCTCTCTGCGTAATATCTGGGCAGACGGATTGGTTGGAGCCCATCGAGTACAGAATCGGCACTATGCCAGACTTCTTTTTCCATTTTAGTCTTCGTGGATTGGTAGAAGAGGATCGCCTTTTCACCTCTTCACCTAGGAGGAACGTAGAAGGTCTGCAGCTCTTGCACGCCGTATGTATCGAGCGCATCAAGTTCCCTGTAATGCTGTTGCGGAACCATGGTAATTTGTAAACTTTGATTAGCTCCAGTGACGGTTTGTATTGATGGACGAACAGAGAACACTGCGTTGACCCCATCTTCAGAGTCGCTATCAAAGACCAAAATAGGAGTAGATGGTCCTGGCCTGCTTCCTTGGGGTTGCCCCGAGAAGACTATCTCTTCATCCTCCTCGGTATCGCTCCCAAAGATTGGGATGGTGGCGACGACTTTTTGTTTATTCTCCGGTTTACGACATCTTTCCGTATCTTCAAAGTCTTGTTGGAAGTACTTAGCATCTTCATACTTACGGACTTCATTTATGGAGAATGGGTTTAACTCCCCTGTAATTATGTGCTCGAGGACGTCTTTGAAGTACTTCATACACTGATGTTGTGTAGAAGAGATGATGTTGTACTCTTGTAACCAAGGCCTGCCGAGCAAAGCGTTGTAGCAAGTCTTGGCGTCAATGACATGAAATTTGATATCAGTGACGAGCAGCCCGAAGTGTAGCGTCAGTATTACAGACCCGAGCGTTCGTGATGACTGAGAGTCAAACCCGGAGATGGTAATTTTATCTTGAGCCAGGTGCTGAACGTTCATGCAAATCTCCTTTAACACTCTCACATTGAGAAGGTTGACGGAGGGCCCGTTGTCAACCAGGATCTTCTCGATCTTGATGTCGTGGCAGTATCCGGTTACATACAATGGACGGTTATGCTCACACGTTCCGAGGAGGAGATCTTCATCGCTGAATGTGATGTCAGTTGTATGAACCTCTGCCAGCTCGTCCTTCATCTTTTCTTCCGCAAGGAAGGCTTAGAACTGATCAGGCTCTTGCAGTGCCTTGATTAGAGAATCCCGTGCCTCTTTGGACAGGAGGAGAGCATCCAGTATGCTCAATTGTGAGGGTATCTTCCTCAGGTGTGCTAGGACATTGTAATCCACCTTGTTCTTCTTAAGCGGGTCCTTGGCTGTGAGCTCTTTGACAACTCCATCATCGAGGGCAATTTCCTCAGGGACTTTTTCCTTCCCCTTATCTCTTTTGCTCGAATCATTATTTGTAGGCCCGAGGTTCTTCTCAGGCAGCGTGCGGTTACGTAGCTGAATGTTCTCGCATTTCTTCACCTCTTCTTCTCTTCCAGAGGTAGATTCCTTGAAGAGAGGGCCGAGGGCTATTTCTTCGTCAGAATCGCTCTCGAAGGTAAGAACTTGAGATTTCCCTTTTGTCAAAATAGCATCAACCATATGACAGTTACCGGCTGTTCCTTTACGCTCATCTGTCGTGCTTCTCTGTTCCCGACGGGCTTTGCGCTTCATTCGCTTGAAGTGTTGTTTGTGGGCAACGTATCCCTGCCACCACTTCTTGAAGGCATTGCACTCTTCGGTAGGGTGTATGACCCTTCGATGGTATAAGCAGTATTTCGGATGTACATTCGCTTCGTCAAGGCAAGTACTCCCGGGAGTATTTCGTTCGAAAGGTGGCAGTTTCATTCCCATTGACAGGGCTTTGGCGAACCGTTTCCCCGTCTTAAACTTGCTTTTGTCTGCCGCGGGGGTGCTTCGATCCAGTTAGAGTACTTTGTGACTCTTCCTTGCCACAACTTCCTCATCCTGACGCCGACGCTTGGCCTTTTCGTATATGGCTGTTTCACATTCTCGGTTGGCTTTGCTCTTTTGAAGGGCTTCGCTTAGCAGCCTATCGATCAAGTCGTCTGACAGCTCCAGGGATTTTGACGCCGGTCCTGCCCCCAGCTTCTTCGCGTTGTTCTCCGACACCGAGGGAGTTTCTTCATCTTTTAACGACGAGTGAGAAACCATGTGGCAACTCGCTACATAATCCTTGGATTCTTCTGACAAGTTATTCCCCTCATCACTGTCGCTGTCTCCGTTCTCAAGGATATAGTTGAGAAACTCTTCAAGAGTGACTGGGGTCCGCATCTTCTGTTTGTATTCCTCCAGCGCGTCATTGTATTTTTGCAAGTCTGTACCCTCGTCGTCAAGCTGCACGGGCTTCTTGGTCTTCTTCTTTTTCTTCGAAGACTTTGAAGACTTGACCTGGGTGTCTTGCCCATCGCTACCAACTTTCGGTGTTGGGCGCGGTTTCAGCATCCCGTCAATAATCTCGGGCTCCAGCGGGCTTTTCCACCTGATCGCCGGGCATACTTGAAGATCCTTCAGCGTTCTTTTAGTTTTAGCCGAAAGGACAATTTCCCACGGAGCTTCTTCTACAAATGAGCATGATACCCCCGGCATGTCCACCTTTTTAGGAGCGTGCTGCTGTGGCGGGTTTACCTTCCTGTTCTCGGATAGCGCGAATTTACCTTGTTGGTACTGGTCCTCAACCCAGTTTTGAAGCCGTAGAAATCTTCGATTGGATGGCTCATTACTCTGTGGTAGGGGCAGTAGTTGGGACTGTTGACGTCACCAGGCTGCAGTGGGCGTCTCTGATCCGGCAGAGTGATCCAGTTGCGCACCGCCAGTTCGAACAGTCTCCTCGTTTTATCCCAGGGAAATGAGTAAGGACGTCTCAACTTCTCTTCGAGGGATCGGCTTTGCTTTGGCAAGCAACCGGTTTCGGGTCACTCGGTTGTTATTGAGCGTTAGCAACGAAGGTCGCTTTCCCTTTGCCCTTTTCATTCCGGAGATCAGTTTTTGAAAAGGACGGCCTATGGCCTATCTGGTCCATTTGGGCCAGCTTGTCAATTAAGGCTTGGAAGGTGGTCGGCTTGAAGAACATCATAAATTGGGATATAGTTGCATGAGGATCAAGGGTCCTCACAAACATGCCCACGGTAAGAGCTTCTTCGATGCGTTGTTCGCATTTTGACCATAGGTTCCGCCACCGAATTGTGTATTGAACCCAGGTCTCCCCTGGCTTCACCCTGGCATTGATTAATGTCGTGATTGGGGTGCACTCGATTGTGCTTGCGAACTGCTGTGTGAATAGTAGTTCCATCTCCGTAAATGTTTTAATGGAGTCATTCGGAAGCTCTGAGTACCATTCAAATGCTGTCTCTGCCAAGCTGCCGACGAACTGGCGAAGCAGCAGTTTGTCGTCGCCTCCAGTATTCCCGCATAGAGCTCTGAACTGAGCGACGTGCTGATGGAGATTGCCTGTCCCCTTATACACGTGGAATTTAGGGATCGTATATCCCGGCGGGTACTTGATTTGATCATACCAGCCTGGATAAGGTCGCCCAGTTCTGATGACTTGGCCAGCCGCTTCGCTTTCCTGATGAGCTCGTATTTGTTGAGCTATGTAGTCGTCAAGGGCATCTTTGGAGATCGTTTCTTCCTTTGCTGCTGAGAAAGTCGGTAGAGGATTTGACGTTTCCTCTATGTCGTCTTCGATAATTATCGGAGGGTTTTCGGCTGGAGGATCCGGCTGGATCATCATCCCGACCATGTCTTGGAACAAGAGCACCATCTGCTTTATATTAGCGGCTTGTTCCGCGACCTCCTTATCCTTTCTTTCTAGCACCCTACGCAGGAACTCGGTGTTGGTCTCCTGATCTTGGCGCTGTTCGGACGATACTTCTGGGCTTTCTTTATGCCCAGTGAGTGCGGCCATCTTTGTCAACATCTCCTGGAGCTTTTGTTGTTGCTCCTGAGCTTTTGTCACAGATCGTGTGAGTGGTCGATGACCCGTGGTAGTACGGCTTTCCTCTTTCTCGGAAGCCATGTACACTGTGTGTACTACCATGCCCCCAGACTTAGGGCGCTGGGGTCCACTGCCTTTGAAATTTACCGCAGGCATGGGGATCTTCTCCGGCCTTCTCCTTTTGTGGGAGGTCGAAGTTGAGGGGGCCACTGCAGCAGGCACCCATGCAGACGATACCTTCCGTGGTACGACGGAGGGATGGTCTTCCTCTTGCCGAGCCTTCATTTTTTTCAGCCGGCGAGAGTAGTCTTTGTCAATTACAGAGTCTTGGACTCTCCGCCAGACCCTGTGGATTTTGGAGGACAGCCACTGAGGGGACCGCTCCGGCTTCACCTGTGTCATGCTTTCAGCAGGTGGAGGAGACTTCTTCAATATGGCGGTTGGAGAGTTCTTGCGCACCCTCCTGAGCAGCTCGAAGTTGTTCCCAGTTGGAACAGCAGCGTCAATTTCCACCATTGGAGCTGGTGGGGTAAGTCCAGAAGGGGAATTGCCCACAGCTTTCCTCACTCGGCGCCAATGGCGACGTCGAGCATGTCGTGCAGACAGGTTCACCTCTGTTGTGGAAGCGACCTCGTTATGCCCCCTGCTTTGATGAGAGGCTGCTGTTGGTGTCATCCTGTCGAAGACTGACGTCCGTTGAGAGGGAACGACCAATCTGTCGAAGGCCGACTTTCTAGTAGGGGGAGCATTTTTGACGACTTCACCCATAGCAGGAGTTGGAACGGCCAGTCTTGCGAAGACCGATCCTTTAGTAGGAGAAGCCGCTTTGACGACTGTTCCAGCCAAAATTTTCGGCCAAGATTCCCTGATAAAAATAGGGGGATTCCTCAAAATAGGCCTCACGTGTAAAACACGTGAGCGCTCATATGCAAAGCGTATGGGCGCTAAATAAAACAATTAAGGGCCAAATAGGCCTCACGTGTAAAACACGTGAGCGCTCATATGCAAAGCATATAAGCGCTGAGCATAAATCACCAATGGCCAAACATGCCTCACATGTAAAACACGTGAGCGCTCATATGCAAAACATATGAGCGCTGAACATAAACAGGCTAAACCCACAGCAAGGGTCACGTGTTAAACACGTGAGTTCTCTTGCCTCTCACATGCAAAGGATGTGAGCGCCCCAATTTAAAATGCTCCTAAATTCTATTTTGGGAAACATTTTCCTAACTTCCTCAAACTAGAAAGATCTTTTCTGTTAAACAGAAGACCTTTGGATCAAAGATCCAACGATGATCATATGATAGAATAAAAATCTATCATACGAAAATATTTTCCTAATCTTATAACAAGAATAAAATTCTATGTTAACAAGATATCCATATTAAGAAAATATCTTTCTGATCTTGTTAAACTAAAAAGATTTGATAGAAAAAATTCTAATCTTATTAAAACTAACAAGATATTCATAATTTTGTTAAACAAATAAGAAATCCTCTCTGTTAAACAGAGAGCCTTTGGATTAAAAATCCAACGGTGAATAAAATTCACCGATTGATCTAAAAGATCATGGAATCAATCATGATCTCTCAATGAGAGATTTTCTTAACAAATTGATTCTTTTTCTTCTCATATAAATCGGAGCAAGGAGAGGAGGAAAGAAACATACACAGAGGGAGAGGGGAAGAAAAAGAGAGAGAGAATTTAATTCTCTAAAGAAGAGGAACCTCTCCCAAAAGCTCCCACAAAAAGAGAATTTAATTCTCAAACCAAGAGTTTAACTCTTCTCAAAGAACTTGGTTCTTCCCCTGGTTAAGATCTGCAGAAGAAGATCTCCCCACAAGTTGAGAATTTAATTTTCATCGAGGAGATTCTGTCATGCAGATTCAAAATCTAGGGGAAAGAACTGAATCCAAAAGAGTTTAACTCTTACAAAACATATGGGAATTTAATTCCTCTAAAACTAGGGTTTAACCCTTTAAAAAGAATTTAATCCCTGCAAAGAACAAAAGGAGAACTTGATTCCTCAGAACCATAGAAGAACAGCCTGATAATTCATTAGCGTTCAAACGTTACGTAACAGATCACGTGTTCCCACATGAGAACCTTTGAGGAACAAAAAGGAACAACTGATATCGCGTCACATGATCCCACGTGACCCCCTAATAGTGCTTAGCACTTTCAAAAGGAAAAGGGGAATAGACCAAAGACAGTTCCCATTCTGGGGTGCCTCACGTGATCCCACGTGACCCCTTAATAGTGATTAGCACTTTCAAAAGAGAAAAGGGAATAAACCCTATTTTTGAGACGCCTCACGTGATCCTACGTGACCCCCTAACAGTGCTTAACACTTGTAAAAGAATAAGAGAATCAAAGAAGCAGCGCCCAACGCTAAGCGCCTCACGTGACACACGTGATCCCACGTGAGCGCCTCAAATTCTTAGTGTTCAGCACCACTTTAAGGCCTCACATGGGAGCACGGGAGCGCTGAGCATACACTAGTGTTTAACACTACGAGAGGCTAACCTTAGCCCAAATCAGCCAAGTCTCCAAAGTCAACACTCGAGCTCCAATTATACCCAGGTCCTTCAAAATTGATCTCAGATGGCATTCAAAGTAATGTTCATCCCATTCCTTTTCAATATGTTATTTGGTTCAAGGGTACATCTCTCCACACCTCTGATACATGTCGTTGTAATTACTCAACGTCTTCAGAGAGGTGGAGGGTCCCAATAATCAATAACTTTTGGCGCACCCCCAAACTGGTTAAACCAGAACCCTATGGACTATGAGGTCTTTAAATTCATGGACTATGATGTCCTTAAACTTTATGGACAATGAGGTCCTTAAACTCATAGACTATAATGTGCTTAAACTTTACAGACTATGAGGTCTTTAAACTAGACTATGATGTCTTTAAACTGGACTATGAGGTTCTTAAACTCATAGAATATGATGTCCTTAAACTTTACGGACTATGAGGTCCTTAAACTCATGGACTATGATGTCCTTAAACTTTATAGACTATAAGGTCTTTAAACTAGACTATGATGTCTTTAAACTGGACTATGAGGTCCTTAAACACATGGACTATGATGTCCTTAAACTTTATGGACTATGAGGTCCTTAAACTCATGGACTATGATGTCCTTAAACTTTACAGACTATGAGGTCTTTAAACTGGACTATGATGTCCTTAAACTCACATGGACTATGACGTCCTTAAACCCAATAGACTACAACATCCCTAAACTAAGACGATAGAGCCCAAATACTCTTTCGTTGGATCTAAATGATCCTGACCCCCCGTTAAGTAGATCTTAATCTAAAAATTAGACTAACGTATCCTCAACAAATATTTAAGTTTATCTTAATCTCAAAAGACATTAACGAGCCTTAAATCAAACCAAACCGCAAATCTAAGAAAATACGGATTTGGACTAATTCCCGCCCTACGGACGACAACATAAATTAGTCTCCGTATACAATCCACGGGCAACCAAAATAAAAACAAACACACACGACACGAAGTAACCTTCTGAATCAGGAGAAAGTGGTTATCGCTACGCGGTAACATAATTAACTGGAGGGGCTTGCGCCTGCAGGGAAGAGCGTCCCCACAATCAAAAACCCCTCACAATGAAGGGGAATCTGACAAAATCTGCTACAACGGCCGCATCCGTCCAAACCTCCGATGCATGGTGCCATAAATCAACTTGGCATCTTCGGAGAGGTGGACGGATAAAACCAAATAGCATCTGCCCCCAAAATTTAGGCTAGACGTCCGAACGTCCCGGTCGCGTCTTTCGGCGGTGAACAGATTCTGGTACGCCCGGTGAGACCTTTTCCTCTTTCCACTCCACACTTCGTGTGTCGTGTTTTTCGCGATCAAATAATCGCGGTATATATGTTTGTTGTTGCTTTTAGGGGTGGGGATACTGAAGCCGGCGTTTCATCTCTATGAAGAATGGCGTTTGCTCCCACCCTAGCAACTCAGGCTCTGTCATATTCGGTGGAGTCAAGTATGGGCCACTTGCAGCCTCAAATCTCTGCAATCCGGCTCTTCAAGAAATCAACAGGCTTCTCTTTGGGTCGATGCTCCCACCTCCCACCCTCGGTGCTTCAACGCCAATGGAGGAAGCCCAGAGGAAGTCTGTCTTCCACAGGTTGGTTTCCCAAGCTGCAACTTTGCCGACAGAATCAGTCCTCAAACAACTGGAACACGTCAAGGATCAAGGTCGACGCAAGGGGCATAATATTCAAGCTCTCAAAGGAAACATGGGGCAAGCTCGGCAAAATTCTGAAGCTAATCAAATCCCGGCCATAAGAAACGGTCGACGACAATATCGACATCATACCAAATGTGCTGGGGGCAGTTCTCCGTATGGTCCTGTTTCAACCCCAGTGGTGAATGTTGTTGTTCCAACTGGGAACAACTTCAAACTGTTGCGAAGGGTCAGACAAAATTCTCCTACCGCAATATTGAAGAAGTCTCCACAGCCTATAGAGATCCCACGAGAGCAGAAACCAGTTCGCTCGCTGATACAACTTTCTTCATCTATATATAAGGTGTGGAAGCAGATGAAGGGGACTCATCCTAAGACGGATCCTGATACAGCGGTTCCTTCCAAAACCAAAGCGGCTTTTCACAAAAAAGATAGGCCTAATAAAGCTCAAGTACCCGAAGCAAACTCCAAAGGCCAAAACTCCAAGCATCCCAAGCCTGGGGGCATGGTAGTTCACATAGTTTATGTGATGAATTCCAAAGACGAAGTTCGAGCTTCTACTAGTCACCGACCTCAAACTCGGTCCCTGACAAAAGTTCAACTGCAACGTGAAAAGATGCAGGAGATGTTCGCTCAGGCTGCGACAAACGCTACTCCATCGCCTAAGGAATATCCCGAGGACGCACCCGAAGAAAGAGAGATGAAGAAGCGGCAGAAATGTCCACTAAAATGGACCAGATGGCCCTTCTGATTCAGAATATAGCTGGAATGATGGTTCAATTGGAACTGCTGGCAGATGAACCGCCGGTAGTCGGTCCTAAAGATAAGGATGAGATTTCAAATCCTCCGCAAACCTCGTCAATGGCTGAGGAGGAAATGATTCCTAAAAGAAAAGCTGGACACATATATCGCTCAGCGAATCAAAGCTCACTACGCCAGTGAAGCCGCAAATAGATCAATCAAGACTGGTCGACCGTTCCGACATGGTATGATCAAATACAGTACCCGCCAGAGTACCCATTTCCAACGTTCTACATGTAAAAAGGAACTGGGAATCCTCGCTAGCACATTGCGCGATTTAAATCCATGTGCGGCAATTCTGGAGGAAATGACATACTACTCCTCCGACAATTCATGTGCGGCCTGGCAGGTATCGCCTTCGTATGGTATGCGGAACTCCCAAATGATTTCGTGAAGAGCTTCAACTAAATGGATATGCCCTTCTGTCAGGGATTCGCTAATGAGAACGAATATACTACCGTGACGGCGCTGGTCAACGAAAGGGTTAGACCGAATGAGACTTGGGTTCAATATGTTACCCGATGGCGAAATCTCTGGTCAAATACAAGCAACGCATCGATGAAGTTGCGGCCATGAGAATGCTCATAGCCACCCTTGACCCAAATTCAAAAGGCGTCCTCGTATATGGCCATTTTCAAGCCGACGACCTTCCAGGAACTCATGGATAAAATGGCTCGATTGGATCAAATGGGTCAAGACTCTTTCTCATCCGATGATGACGAGTGAAAAGCGGAGGCAAGGTCGCGTTTGTCGCCTACGCTCAACAAAATAAGAGGCTCTGAAGCAACCTGTCGCCAAAATAGCGACGACCTGGGTACTCGTTCCCCCCAAGATATACACAAGGGGCATATTCTTCACTGGCGGAAGAATCTCTGTGTAGAATGGTCCTTTCTTCTCAAAAGGTAGGAAGGATATTAAAGGGCCTACAAACAGGTCCTACAATCTAATGGAATACCCCGCTAAAAAAAGGGGTACATTCACAAGCGAAAAGGGCATGGATGAAAACCCGAAAGGATGCCGTGAGTAAAAACAGAAGGACTGCCGGCGAGTTTGTGAAAACACGGAAGGGCGCAATCTCGTTAAAAAAAAGAAAGAAAAAAAAGAAAAAAAGAAAAAAATGGTATGTCCACAAGTAAAATGGGCACGGATAAAAACCCGAATGGGCGCCGTGAGTAAAAACAGCAGGACTGCCAGCGAGCTTGTGAAACCCGGAAGGGCGCAATCTCGTTAAAAAGAAAAAAAAGAAAAAAAAACGGTATGTCCACAAGAAAAATAGGAACGGATGAAAACCCGAAAGGGCGCCGTGAGTAAAAACAGCAGGACTGCCGGCGAGCTTGTGAAAACCCAGAAGGGCGCAACTTTGTTAAAGTAAATACACTTACGAGATCTTTACGACTCGTGAGGAGAATCCTTCCCCCCCCGTGAGACCCTCACGGCTCATAGGATTCAAAAGCCTTAAGTTACAGGAATCTAGACCCGTTCTTAAGCCGTCATCTCTCAAATTGCCCTACAGGCATGGGCACAAATAAATACTTCTTTGCCAAGTTCTACAAATGGCAAGAAATGCCCCCATATAGTGAATAACACTTGTAGGTCCTCTCAACTTATAAGGAGAAAACACTCTTGGAAAATCCTTACGACTTACAAGAGAAAACATCACTTAGGAATCCCCACGATTTTTAAGGAGAAAATACGCCTACGAGATCCTCACGACTCGTAGGGAGAAAACCCTTTATGAGACCCTTACGGCTCATAAAGTCAAAAGTCTTAGTCGACAGAGTCCTAACCCTGTCTACTAAGCCACCTTTTTCCAAATCGACAGGGGCAAATGATGAGTCGCTCCTGGCGATATCCCAGTTGTAGTGATGCAGATGCCTAAACAGGTGTCAAACTCCAAGTCGACCTCTCCGGCAAATGCCGCCCCTACAGTCATCTGATGAAGAAGGGGACCGCGTTCGTTTGGGATCGCAAATGCCAAAACGCACTGGACGAAATCAAGAAATACGTGCAGAATCCACCGGTGCTGACTGCTCCAGTCAAGGGAAAGCCTCTCATCCTATACACAACCGCCCTTGAAGGTTCTTTAGGCGTGCAATGGGCACATGAAAATGACCAAGGGAAGGAGAGAGACCTCTACTATTTGAGTCGAGTTCTCCTAGGGGCAGAAAATAACTACTCCCCCATCGAAAAACACTGCCTGGTGTTAATCTTTGCGATAACGAAGCTCAGACACTATGTGTTGACGCATGAGGTCCACCTTATATCAAAAGTGGATCCTCTTAAATATTTGATGTCAAGAGCTATACTAACGGGACGGCTCACTAAATGGGCCCTCCTCTTGATGGAGTTCTCGATAACATACCGACCTCTCAAGGCAGTGAAAGGCCAGGCCATCACCGACTTCCTCGCTGAGCATCTGATACCTGCTGATGCACCCCTAAATCGTGAATTGCCAGATGAGCACGCGTTTGACACGATCAACGGGGGGAGAAGAGAGAATGATAACTGATGGGAATTCTACTTTGATGGGGCATCTTCCATGAAAAAGCGAAAGCACAGCTCCCCCATAATCAAATCCGGGGTAGGCCTCATCTTCATGACTCCACAAGGAGGAATAATGCGCTTATCCTTCTCCTTAACAGAGCCGAGGACGAACAATGAATCAGAATAAGAAGCTTTGATAGCAGGTCTTGAGATCGGTGTCGACATGGGAATCGAAAACCTCCTCATATATGGAGACTCCTAATTGGTCGTTAGTCAAGTAAACGGCGATTATCAAACGTGCAAACCAGAGTTAGTGAAGTACGGCGAGAGAGTGCAGCGACTACTGACTCAAATACCTTCCTACGTCTTGGAAAGCATACCGCGTGCGAAAAATAGCAAAGCGGACGCCTTAGACAAACTCGCTAAAGAACTGGCCGACGAAGACCTCGATGACGTAAGGATCGCTGTACAAAGCCGTCGGGTTCTTGCGCCAGCGGAAATATCTCCGGAGTCGTCTAAAGATAAGGAAGCGACCAAGATAACAGCCCTACAAATAGAGGACCAAGAAAGGACTAAGGATTGGAGGGAAGTATTTATAGATTACTTCAAATCCCGTCGAACACCTGAAGATGCATCCTTAAGACATCAGCTCATGAAACGGGCTCTGTCTTTCGCCTTCGTCAATGATACTCTATATAAGAGATCGTTCGACTCTCTGTGGCTAAGATGCCTGGAACCAGAAGAAGCGAGGAAAGTCGTCCAAGAAACTCACGACGGACTCTGCGGTGCTCATCAAGCTGGGCCAAAGATGAAGCTGAAGATCAAAAGGATGGGCTACTATTAGCCCACGATGATTCAGGATTGTCTCGAATACGCGAAACAATGCCACTCGTGCCAAATTCACAGGGACTTCATCCACCAGCACCCAAACCCGCTACACCCAATAGTGGCTAGTTGGCCGTTCGAAATGGGGGGAACCGACATAATTGGGCCCATAGAACCAGCATCGTCCAAAGGACATCGGTTCATATTGGCGACAACTGATTACTTCTCCAAGTGGGCAGAAGCAGTACCGCTAAGAGAAGTGAAGACGAAAAATATTCTCCATTTCTTCAAGACACACATCAATTATCGGTTCAGCACTCTACGACGGATTATCTCTGATAACGGGCCAGCCTACAGAAGTCACAGAATCAGCCATTTCGCGTAGCAGCATAATATAGACTGGAGATACTCTTCGGTCTACAATCCCCGAGCTAACGGTCTAGTTAAGGCTTTCAACAAGACCTTGACAAAGATCATGAAGAAGACGGTGTCCAAAAATAAGAAGGACGAGCACGAGAGACTGCATGAAGCTCTCCGGGTGTATCAGACCACGTTCAAAACGGCCACAAACACAACGCCGTATGCATTGGTATTCGGCACTAAAACAGTACTCCCTTTGGAGATAGAGCTACCCTCCCTACGAGTGGCGGTTCATTACGAGCTAACAGACGAAGAGAATGCTCATCTTCGGCTTGAGGAGCTCGACCCCGTTGATGAAACTCGGCTCATAGCACAGCAAAACTTGGAGGTTTACAAAGCAAAGATGACACGTTCATACGAGAGATTGACTAGGCCGAGAACATTTCGCCAAGGTGAACTCGTGTTGGTGGTCAAGAGACCTATGATCCCCAATCGTGCCAAATGGGGGAAATTCGAGCCGAACTACGAAGGCCCGTACATCATAGACAAGGTTTACCAAGGTGGGGCTTACTTGCTCATGGATATGCATGGCGAAAGACCCTTCAGGCTAATAAACGGCCGGTTCCTAAAAAAATACTACGCTTGACGAGTCACGAACCAGGTTAATGATAGATGACGACGCCTATGTCCGCTCACTATCTTCCTGAGTCTAAACTCTATAAGTAGTGCCCAGCGAAACCTTGCCTCCAAGGCTACGGACCGAGATGTCTTAAAACTAACAACGGACTGAAATGTCCTAAAACTAACTACGAACCGAAACGTCCCTAAGCTACTACGAACCGCCGCATCCAAAAGCCGACACAAGAAAAAAAAGGTACGTCCATAAGCGGAATGGGCACGGATGAAAACCTGAAAGGGCTCCGTGAGTAAAAATAGCAGGGCTGCCGGCGAGTTTGTGAAAACCTGAAAGGGCGCAATCTCGTTAAAAGACACTTGCAAGGTCCTCTCGATCTTTTAAGGAGAAAATACCTGCGTGAGATCCTTACGACTCACAAGGGAGCAACACACTTAGGGATTCTCATGATTCCTAAGGAGAAAACACACTTACGAGATCCTCATGACTCGTAAGGAGAATTCCCCCTATAGGACCCTCACGGCTCATAGGATTCGAAAGCCTTAAGCTACATGGATCTGAACCTGTTCTTAAGCCATCTGAACCTGTTCTTAAGCCATCATACACCCCAATTTTCCCTACAAGCGGTTCAGTATTGACCCTTGTATACAATCCATGGGAACAAATAATCATCTCCCCCACTAAGTTTCACCAATAGCGTGAAATTCCCCTATTCGGTGGACAAACACTTGTAAGTCCTCTCGACTTATAAGGAGAAAACACTCTTATAAGATCCTTACGACTTACAAGAGAACACACACTTAAGAATCCTCACGATACCTAAGGAGAAAACGCGCCTGCGAGACCCTCACGATTCGTAGGGAGAATACCTTTATGAGACCCTTACGGCTTATGAAGTCAAAAGCCTTAGTCGACAGGATCTTAACCATGTTTGATAAGCCATCTTTGTTCGAACCGACAAAGGTAAATGATGATTCTCTCATTTCAATATCCCAGTTATAGCGATACTGATGCCTAAAATCGGTGTCAGAGCCCAAGTCCCATACTCGCGGCATAAAGCCAGCGAGCCTTAAATGCATATGAAATAGCCGAAATGATAGGGCAACTTGCAAAAAAATCAGCAAGTAAAATATATGCATTCAAAAACAGCCGAAATGATTGGGTAACTCGTAATAAAAAACAGCGAGTAAAAAGAAAGAAAAAAAAGCCAAATGATTGGGCACTGCGAAAAATAGCCCAAATGATTGGGCAATCGCGAACTTCGCGATATAAAAGCTGAAATGATAGAGCATCGCGAAAAGAAATAAAAAAAGGAAAGAATGAAACTTTTTGCCCTACAGGTAAGTCCACACTGACCCCTGTATATAATCCATGGGCATAAACGAAAAGGGAACCTCATTTCCCTACCAGACTCTGTCAAAGGGAGGGCCAGATCTCGACGGCAATATCTGCATACCAGAAGAGCAACACGATGTTCCTTCTCAACTCCGGCAGGATGAAAATGTAACGTTAACAACCGACCTCAAGGTCGCAACGAAGCGGAGCCATGGCAAAGCCCCTAATTCCAAATCTCGACAGCAACATCTACACCCTAGAGACCAACAAAGGCGTTCCTCCTCATGCCAGCAGAGCATGGATGCGACACCACCAATTGGAGCCACGGAAAAGTTCCCAGTTCTGAAACTCTACAGTTCACAGACAACCTAGAGTCAACCCGACGTCATCCAATCACCTCGACTCGGACACACGTCAAATTCTGACCTCCTTGTCGTCAAGCAACGCTTTGACTTGGATACATGTCAACCCCTGACCTCCTTGTCGTTAAGCAATACTTCGACTCTGATACATGTCAACCCTTAACCTTTCTGTCGTCAAGCAACTCTTCGACTTGGATACGTGTCAACCCTTGACCTCCTTGTCGTCAAGCAACGCTTCGACTTGGATACATGTCAACTCCTGACCTCCCTGTCGTCAAGCAACGCTTCGACTTGGATACATGTCAACCCTTGACCTCCTTATCGTCAAGCAACACTTCGACTTGGATACATGTCAACCCCTGACCTCCCTGTCGTAAAGCAACTCTTCGACTCGGATACATGTCAACCCTTGACCTCCTTGTCGTCAAGCAACGCTTCGACTCGGATACATGTCAAACCCTTGATCTCCCTGTCGTCAAGCAACGCTTCGACTCGGATACATGTCAACCCCTGACCTCCATGTCATAAAGCAACGCTTTGACTCAGATACATGTCAACCCTTGACCTCCCTGTCGTAAAGAAACGTTTCGACTCGGATACATGTCAACCCTTGACCTCCCTGTCGTCAAGCAACGCTTCGATTCGGATACATGTAAACCCTTGACCTCCTTGTCGTCAAGCAATGCTTCGACTCGGATACATGTCAACCCCTGACCTCCCTGTCGTCAAGCAACGCTTCGACTCGGATACATGTCAACCCTTGACATCCTGTCGTAAAGCAACGCTTCGACTCGGATACATGTCAATCCCTGATCTCCCTATCGTAAAGCAACGCTTCGACTCGGATACATGTCAACCCCTGACCTCCCTGTCGTCAAGCAACGCTTCGACTCGGATACATGTCAACCCTTGACCTCCCTGTCGTCAAGCAACGCTTCGACTCGGATACATGTCAACCCCTGACCTCCCTGTCGTCAAGCAACGCTTTGACTCAGATACATGTCAACCCCTAACCCCCCCGCCAGAGCAATGCTCCATCTCGGAAATACATCAATCCATGATCTCCCTGTCGTAAAGCAATGCTTCGACTCGGAAATAAGTCAACACACGAACCTATAAAAAGAAAGTTCTCTTGTGAGATCCTTACGACTCTAACAAGAAAATGCACTTAGGAGTCCTCACGACCCCTAAATAGAAAAGACACCTACGGGATCCTCTTGACTCGTAGGGAGAAAAGTCTTTATGAGACCCTCATGGCTCATAAAGTTGAAAAGTCTTATATGGCAGATCCTAACCCTGTCTCCTAAGCCATCACTGCCCTACAAAAAGGTCAAGATGGACTATCTATGGGCCACACTCTCCGAAGTCAAACATCGACAAGAAGAGAAACAACCACTTACAAGTCCTTTCGACTTGAAAGCCGGAAAAATTCTCTTGTGAGATCCTTACGACTCTTAAGAGAAAACACACTTAGGAGTCCTCACGACTCCTAAGGAGAAAATACACCTACGGGATCCTCTTGACTTGTAGGGAGAAACGTCTCTATGAGACCCTTACGGCTCATAAAGTTGAAAAGTCTTAGACGGCAGACCTGAACCTGTTTCCTAAGCCATCGCTGCCCTACAAGGAGGTCAAGGTGGACTATCTACGGGCCACATTTGCTAAAGCCATATTCGCCAATGAAATAAAGAAGCTACTTATGTTTCCTCACGATTCGTAAGGAAAATACCCGAGTGAGATCCTTACGACTCACGGAGGCGATGAACACTTAGAAATCCTCACGATTTTTAGGGAGAATTTGCACCTACGAGATCCTCTCGACTTGTAGGAAGAAAAACCTTCTTGAGACCCTTAAGGCTCATGAAGATGGGAAAAGTCTTAGGCTACAAGGACCCTAAACTTGTCTCCCAAGCCATCAATTCTACGGTCACACATTACTTTGCACTACTTCACCCACGTACATGCTTACGTGGGTAAAGTAGTGGGTGACATTTGTTCTCACCAAAATTTTCGGCCAAGAGCTACTTGTTCCCTTATAAAAATGGGGGAGAGTCCTCAAAACAGGCCTCATGTGTAAAACACGTGAGCGCTCATATGCAAAGCGTATGAGCGCCGAATAAAACAATTAAGGGCCAAACATGCCTCACGTGTAAAATACGTGAGAGCTCGTATGCAAAGCATATAAGCGCTGAACATAAATCACCAATGGCCAAACAGGCCTCTAAAACATGTGAGCGCTCATATGCAAAACATATGAGCACTGAACATAAACAAGCTAAAACCCACAGCAAGGGTCACGTGTTAAACACGTGAGTTCTCTTGACTCTTACATGCAAAGCATGTGAGCGCCCCAATTTAAAATGCTCCTATCAAATTCTAGAATTAAATTCTATTTTGGGAAATATTTTCCTGATCTTCCTCAAACTAGAAAGATCTTTTCTGTTAAACAGAGGACCTTTGGATCAAAGATCCAGCGATGATCATATGAAAGAATAAAAATCTATCATAGGAAAATATTTTTCTAATCTTATAACAAGAATAAAATTCCATGTTAACAAGATATCCATATCAAGAAAATATCTTTCTAATCTTGTTAAACTAAAAAGATTTGATAGAAAAAAAATTCTAATCTTATTAAAACTAATAAGATATTCATAATCTTGTTAAACAAACAAGAAATCCACTCTGTTAAACAGAGAGCCTTTGGATTAAAAATCCAACGGTGAATAAAATTCACCGATTGATCTAAAAGATCATGGAATCAATCATGATCTCTCAATGAGGGATTTTCTTAACAAATTGATTCTTTTTCTTCTCATATAAATCGGAGCAAGGAGAGGAGGAAAGAAACATACACAGAGGGAGAGGGGAAGAAAAAGAGAGAGAGAATTTAATTCTCTAAAGAAAAGGAACCCCTCCCAAAAGCTCCCACAAAAAGAGAATTTAATTCTCAAACCAAGAGTTTAATTCTTCTCAAAGAACTTGGTTCTTTCCCTGATTAAGATCTGCAGAAGAAGATCTCCCCACAAGTTGAGAATTTAATTCTCATCGGGGAGATTCTGTCATGCAGATTCAAAACCTAGGAGAAAGAACTGAATCCAAAAGAGTTTAACTCTTACAAAACATATGGGAATTTAATTCCTCTAAAACTAGGGTTTAACCCTTTAAAAAGAATTTAATCCCTGCAAAGAACAAAAGGAGAACTTGATTCCTCAGAACCATAGAAGAATAGCCTGATAATTTATTAGCGTTCAAACGCTACGTAACAGATCACGTATTCCCACGTGAGAACCTTTGAGGAACAAAAAGGAACAACTGACATCGCGTCACATGATCCCACGTGACCCCCTAATAGTGCTTAGCACTTTCAAAAGGAAAAGGGGAATAGATCAAAGACAGTTCCTATTCTGGGGCGCCTCACGTGATCCCACATGACCCCTTAATAGTGCTTAGCACTTTCAAAAGAGAAAAGAGAATAAACCCTATTTTTGAGGCGCCTCACGTGATCCCACGTGACCCCATAACTGTGCTTAGCACTTGTAAAACAATAAGAGAATCAAAGAGGCAGCGCCCAACGCTAAGCGCCTCACGTGACCCCACGTGAGTGCCTCAAATTCTTAGCGTTCAGCACTACTTTAAAGCCTCACGTGGGAACACGTGAGCGCTGAGCATACACTAGTGTTTAACACTACGAGAGGCTAACCTTAGCCCAAATCAGCCAAGTCTCCCAAAGTCAACACCCGAGCTCCAATTATACCCAAGTCCTTCAAAATTGATCTCAGATGGCATTCAAAGTAATGTTCATCCCATTCCTTCTCAATCTGGCATTTGGTTCAAGGGTACATCTCTCTACACCTCTAATACATGTCGTTGTAATTACTCAACGTCTTCAGAGAGGTGGAGGGTCCCAATAACCAATAACTTTTGGCGCACCCCCAAATTGGTTAAACCAGAACCCCATGGACTATAAGGTCTTTAAACTCATGGAATATGATGTCCTTAAACTTTATGGACTATGAGGTCCTTAAACTCATGGACTATGATGTCCTTAAACTTTACAGACTATGAGGTCTTTAAACTAGACTATGATGTCTTTAAACTGGACTATGAGATCCTTAAACTCATGGACTATGACGTCCTTAAAATTTACGGACTATGAGGTCCGTAAACTCATAAACTATGATGTCCTTAAACTTTACAGACTATGAGGTCTTTAAACTAGACTATGATGTCTTTAAACTGGACTATGAGGTCCTTAAACACATGGACTATGATGTCCTTCAACTTTATGGACTATGAGGTCCTTAAACTCATAGACTATAATGTCCTTAAACTTTACAGACTATGAGGTCTTTAAACTGGACTATGATGTCCTTAAACTCACATGGACTATGATGTCCTTAAACCCAATGGACCACAACATCCCTAAACTAAGACGATAGAGCCCAAATACTCTTTCGTTGGATCTAAATGATCCTGAACCCCCGTTAAGTAGATCTTATTCTAAAAATTAGACTAACGTATCCTTAACAAACATTTAAGTTTATCTTAATCTCAAAAAAGATTAACGAGCCTTAAATCAAACCAAACCTCAAATCTAAGAAAATACGGATTTGGACTAATCACCGCCCTACGGACGACAACATAAATTAGTCTCCGTATACAATCCACGGGCAACCAAAATAAAAACAAACACACACGACACGAAGTGACTTTCTGGAGCAGGAGAAAGTGGTTATCGCTACGCGGTAACATAATTAACTGCAGGGTCTTGTGCCTGCAGAGAAGAGCGTCCCCACAATAAAAAAACCCTCACAATGGGAGGGAATCTGACGAAATCTGCTACAACGACCGCATCCGTCCAAACCTCCGATGCACGGTGTCATAAATCAACTTGGCATCTTTGGAGAGGTGGACGGATAAAACCAAATAGTATCTGCCCCCAAAATTCATGCCAGACGTCCCAACGTCACGGTCGCGTCTTTCGGCGGTGAACAACGACTTCATCTGCCGGAACTGAAATGGCTATCCGCTTTGGGATAACCCCTTCAGTTATTGAGAGCCTTTTTGCAGGCCCACTGAAGCTTTGGCTTAGTCTGTTAAAGACTGAGGTAGAAGAATTGGATGACCTGTTGAGAGGGGCCATGGTAGCTGCAAGTCGATCGAAGACCGACTTCTTCGGAGCTTCTTGTGGTGGCACCGGGGAGCTGAAGCTTGTGAGCGGGATCATGGTCCCAAAGAATAGTCCAGTGGTGGCCTGAGTCACCTGTTCTACTGCCATTGCAAAGATGGAGGCCGCTTGGGGCCCATAAGTCACTCCTCCGACGAGGACGGAGTGGGAGTTGCTGTTAGAAGAGCAGTTGGAAGCCATTGACTTTCTTCTCTTCTGCATAGGAGCAAGACACCAAATCTTAGTACCTTAAATCCAGAGGCAACCATATTAAACCGCGATTTGTTCGTGAACACGGCACACGAAGTGTGGAGTGGAAAGAGGAAAAGGTCCCACCGGGCGTGCCATAATCTGTTTACTGCCGAAAACTGGAGACGAACCGGGATGGGTCGTCTTGCCTGAATTTGGGGGCATATGCTATTTGGATTTATCTGTCCACCTCCCTGAAGATGCCAAGTTGATTTATGGCATCGCACATCGGAGGTTTGGATGGATGCGGCCGTTGAAGCAGACTTCGTCAGATTCCAGCTCGTTGTGAGGGGTTTTTGATTGTGGGGACGCTCTTTCCTGCAGGCGCAAGCCCTTGCAGTTAATTACGTTACCGCATCGCGATAACTACTTTCTCCTGCTCCAGAAGTTCACTTCGTGTCGTGTGTGTTTGTTTTATTTTTGGTTGCCGTGGATTGTATACGGAGACTAATTTATATTGTCGCCCGTAGGGCGTGGATTAGTCCAAATCCGCATATTCTTAGATTTGGGTTTGGGTTGGTTTAAGGATCGTTAATCTCGTTTGAGATTAAGATCAACTTAAATGTTTGTTTAAGATACGTTAGTCTAATTTTAGACTAAGATCTACTCAACAGGATTTTGGGATCATTCAGACCCAACAAAAGAGCATTTGGGCTCCATTATTTCAGTTTAAGGACGTTACAGCCCGTTGTTAGTTTAATGACGTTTCTGTCCATAGCTAGTTTAAAGACGTTGCGGTCCGTTGGGATGTGCTCATCGGTTTGGGAGTACACCAAGATTTGTTGGTTGTCGGGACTCTCCACCTCTCTGAAGACATTGAAGAATTACAATGACATGTATCGGAGGTGTGGAGAGATGTACCCTTGAACCAAATTCCAGATTGATGGGAGAGATCATGGTGGACCATCTAAGAATCATTAGTCATTTTTTGGGAGACTAAGATTAACTTAGAAGACGTGTGATGGACATCGTCCTGGTCAGTTAGTTTGGGAAGTCATGAACATAGATGCTCAGTCTATTTGGAGATCCAAGACGTTTTAATCTCAAAAGGACTTAGCCAATTTGGGGGTGAAGTTGACATCTTATAGTGTTAAACACTGATATATGCTCGGTGCTCACGTGCTCTCACGTGAGTCTCTAAAGCAGTGTTCAACACTGAAATTTGGGGTGCTCACGTGTGACACGTGAGGCACCTGAAAGTTGTTGTTGTTCCATTAGGTTCAAATCCCCGTCTATATATACAAGTGTTAAACACTTAAGTCTTGTGGCCATCACGTGTGGACACGTGAGGCGCCCCAGAGTTGGGCATTGCCTCTTTGGATTTATTCCCTCTTCTTTTTATAAGTGCTAAGCACTTAGCTCATATAATGCTCACGTGCGAACACGTGAGGTGCTCAAAATATGAGCGCTGTCTTTGGAATTTTCCCCTTTTCCATATAAGTGTTAAGCAACTGCTTGGGGGTCACGTGGGAACACGTGAGGCGCCCTAAAATGGGAATGTTTCCCCCAATCAGGGCAAAACTCTGTTCAAAATTCAAATTTTGAAATGAAGCAGCGCCAAGTGCGCTGCGCCCTCGGCAGCGCACCACGTGCAAAGCACGTGTGCGCTAACGCTAAGAGCGCTGCACTTAAGCAGTGCACCACATGCAAAGCACGTGTGCACTAGTGCTAACTGCGTTGCACTTAAGCAGCGCACCACGTGCAAAGCACTTGTGCGCTAGCGTTAACTGCGCCGCGCTCTGAGCAGCGCACCGCGTGCAAGGCACGGGTGCGCTAGCGCTGGAACTAAAAGCTCCCCACCGATAGATCAAAGATCTAATAATAATGATAAATCATTAATTAATTAAAATTAAATTCTGTTAAGGAAAGATTCCTCAAAATCTTTCCAAACAACAAAATTGTGCTCTGTAAATCAGAGCACCGTTGGATCAATGATCCAATGGTGATTAAAAATCATCAAAGTACAGAACAAATTTTGTATGGAAATATTTCCCAATCTTGTTAAAACAAGAAAATTGCCTTCTATAAATCAGAAGCCCTTGGATCAAAGATCCAACGATGGGAAATTCCCCAAATCAATTGGAGAAAAGATCTCCTTAACTGATTGAACTGATCAGCTTGCCCTATAAAAAGGCCTCTAGACTTCAAGTCTCAATAGACAGAAAAAAAAGAGGAACTCCCCTATAAGCTTTGAGAGAATCTCAGAAAGAAGAGCCAAGCTCTCAATAGAAGAACTTCTTTTCTTCAAGGTAAAAGAACAGAGAGATGAAATCATCTCATAATTAAAAAGAAGAATTCACTTCTTTAAAGATCATAGATCTACAAGACCAAGGTCTTTCATAAAGAGATCAAAATATCTCATCATAAAAAGAAGAACATAATTCTTCTCACAAATCACAGGTCTATAAGACAAATTGTCTTTCATAGATCATGAACATCTCATCATAAAAGGGGAGAATAATTCAATTCTCTTAGGATCAAAGATCCATAAAGACAAAGTCTTTCACTAAAATAAGAGATTGTAAAACTTTGAGACAAAGTCTCTTATAAAAAGAGAATTTAACTCTCAGGACGCAAACTGATCTAAGTTGCATCAAGAAGAGCCATAGCGCTCTTAATTTAAAAAAAGCGCTTCAGCGCTCCACATCTAGCGCAAAGCGCTGCATAGCCTTGGCGCTCTTAATTTTAAAGAGCCTCAGCACTCCAAACATAGCGCATTGCGCTTATTGACTGGCGTTCAGTGCCAAGCGCAACGCGTGTCCCTCACGTAGGCGTCACCTAATAGTTAGCGCTTTGTGCTCTTAAACTAGCGCTTTGCGCTCATGGGCTGGCGCTCAGCGCCAAGCGCACCACGTGCTCCTCACGTGTGCGTCACTAAACTAATAGCGCTCTGCGCTTATAAACTGGCGCAATGCTCCCATCATCTGGCGCTTGGCGCCAAGCGCAACGCGTGTCCTACATGTGTGCGCTACTCGGCAGAAGCGCACCGCGCTCTTTGACTGGCGCAAAGCGCCAAGCGTGCTCCTCACGTGCGCGTTGATAGAATATAAAATGTTCTTTAATAAGCCTAAGGCTATGAGGAATGCTCAGCATTCAGTAAAAGACAAAAACACTGTCAGGGCCAAGCCCAAATAAAGACTCAACAGTCTAAAATAAATGTTAAACATTTTAACTTGATTGGACTTAGCCCAAGAATGGCCATAAGTCCTCAACTCAGATTAATTGAGCCCATATGCTCATAAATCTTTTAACGGATCTTAGCCCCAGATTGGACTACAGATCTTAACCAAAATTGGTTCAAGAGTACATCTCTGAACCCCTCTGATATATGTCGTTGTAATCCTTCAACGTCTTCAGAGAGGTGATGGGTCCCGACAACCATATATTTCATAGACTATGACGTATTTAAACTGGACTGTGAGGTCCTTAAGCCTATGGACTATGATGTCCTTAACCTCGGACTGTGGGGTCCCTTTAAACCCACGGACCGAGATGTCCTTAAACTAACAATGAACCGTAATGTCCTTAAACTAATTGACTGCAATGTCCCTAAACTAAACAATAAAGCCTAAATGCTCTCTTGTTGGATCTAAACGATCCCGTTAAGTTGATCTTAGTCTAAAATTAGACTAACGTATCCTTAATAAACGTTTAAGTCAATTTTAGTCTCAAATACGACTAACGTATCCTTAAACTCAACCCCCAAACCTAAATCTAAGAAGATACGGATTTGGACTAATCCACGCCCTACGGGCGACAACATAAATTAGTCTCCGTATACAATCCACGGGCAACCAAAAAACAAAACAAATATACATGACACGAAGTGACCATCTGGAGAAGGAGAAAATGGTTACCGCGATGCAGTAGCGTAATTAACTGCAGGGGCTTGCGCCTGCAGGGAAGAGCGTTCCCACAATCAAAAACCCCTCAACGAGGGGGAATCTGACAAAGTTTGCTATATCGGCCGCAACCTTCGATACATGGTGTCATAAATCAACCTGGCATCTTCGGAGAGGTGGACGGATAGCACCAATTAGCATCTGCCCCGAATTCAGACGAGACGGACCTGCGCGGTCGCGTCTCCGTGTTTCGGAGGGGAACAGGGAACTGTCTTTGGGTTTATTCCTTTTTTCATGTAATTGTTGAGCGCTCGTTTTAAGGGGTCATGTGGGAACACGTGATTCGATCTCAGTCCTTTCTTTTTGTTCCTCAGAGGTGCTCATGTGGGACCATGTGAGCCTTTGTTATATAGCGTTGAACACTAATGAATCACCGGTCTGTTCTTTTATATGTATGAAGATTTTGATTTGAGCTTTAAGGATTTCATGCCCTTTTCTTTATAAGAATTAAATTCTTTTGCAGGGTTAAACCCTAATTTTATCAGAGGAATTAAATTTCTATATACTTTTGGAAGAATTAAATTCTTTGGACTTAGTTCTTTCCCCTAAGTTTTGAATCTGCATAACAGAATCTCCCCGATGAGAATTAAATTCTCAACTTGTGGGGAGATCTGCTTCTGCAGACCTCAACCAGATGAAGAACTAAGTTCTTTTTTGAAGGGTCAAACACTTGGAGAGAAAATAATCTCTGTACTTTCTTCTTACCTAGGATTTTTGTTTAAGAAAGGGATTTTCTTCCTCTAGAGAATTGAATTCTCTCTTTCTCCTTTTCTTTTGTTTCTCAAAGCTTATGGGAGGATCTCCTCTTATGTCCTTCCTCCTCTCCTCTCTCCTATTTATACAAGAAGAACAAGAATTAATTTATTAAGAGAATCTCTCATTGAGAGATCATGATTGATTCCATGATCTTTTAGATCAATCGGTGAATTTTATTCTCCGTTGGATTTTTAATCCAAAAACTCTCTGTTTAACAGAGAAGATTTCTTGTTTGTTTAACAAGATTAGGAAATATTTTCCTAATATGGAATTTTATTCTATCAGACTATCACCGTTGGATCTTTGATCCAAAGGTCTTTTATTTAACAACAGAGAAGATGTTTTTGTTTTGAAGAAGATCAGGGATATATTTCCCACATATATAGAATTTAATTCTATCAGATAGTTTAGAAAGATTTAAGGAAATATTTTCCAAATAGGGTTTTGATCTTTTTATTTAGAATTTAATTCTATCAGCTTGGAAGGTGTTTAGGACCACTCACGTGTAGCACGTGACCCCCACCGAGTTAAACTTGTTTGTTTATACGCAACAGCCTAATAGGGCATCACGTGCTAACACATGATCTTCTCTGGTCTGCTATTTGTTTTAATATGGCGCCTATATACTTTGTATATAGATGCTCACGGGATTGCAGTGAGGCTCAATTTCACCTGTCAATTGTTAAGCGCAGCGCCTATAAACTTTGTATCTAGGCGCTCACGTGTGAGCACATGATACTCTACTAGTGGGAAATATTCCCATCGCTTTTTCTCTCTTTCTTTTCTTTTCTCTTTTTTCTTTTTTTTTATAAGGGAACAGCTGGCTTCACCAATATGAATCATGTAACATGCCTTGATATCAGGTTGAGTGAAACCTATATCCCGTCTATCTGGGATTCGTCCATCGATGAGTGCTCGGACCTGAAGCGGGTGCCACATCCCCTCATAAAACTTTGTTTTGGAGTCCGTTTGGTATAACCGACATCCGCACTTTTTAAAATATTCCCGCATCTCGGGCGTATAATATCTGAGGTTTAGGACGGCTCTTATGCCTCTTTCATAGGGCAGGCACGTGACAGACAAATTGTCGTGGTGTACGACATGATTTGACCCATAAAACAGGATGCCCTTTTGCCCACTCTTTCTTCCGGGAACGTAGAAGGTTTTCAGCCGGTCCACGGTAGAGACTGACAATGCGTCGAGCTCTTTGCACATCTGCTCTGGCACCCTTGTGATGGCTAGGGACCCTTCCGTAACTTCGAAGGTCTCTCTTTGCTTCGCTTTTTGCACGAGAGCCCGATCTGCACAGCTGTTGCAAGACGGATCCTCTTCTTCTGATTCCTCAGTTTCACTGCCTAAACGAGGGTGAATTTTGCTGTTGGATGGGCCTTCGATATCAGACTCATCCGTATCGCTACCAAGATGAGGGCGATTTTTATGGACAGATGGACTTCCAACGTCGGACTCATTAGTGTCACTGCCAAAATGCGGACGCACTTGGGGTTTTTTTTTTTTGAAAGTGACAGCCGGCTCGGATTTGCTTTTGAGTTTCAGGGCCATTCTGTCTTTGGTCAGCTGTGGCTCAGTATTTTGTAGGTTCATAAAGTACCGAGAATCTTCATATCGGATTTCATGCACACCGAACGGCTGGATGTCTCCGTCAATGCGTCTTTCTTCTCCATTTTTGGTATACTTCATGCATCGATGGAGAGTTGATGGAACGATGCCGTAATCGTGAAGCCACGACCTTTCTAGGAGAATCTTATAGGAAGTGTCGACATCGATCACGTATATCTTGGCTTCAGTTTGTAGGTTTCCGAACCTGATCGGCAGAGCTATGGATCCCAGAACTTGCTGGAAATTTTGATTGAAACCTTGAATGATAATCTTTTCTCTTGACAGGTGTCGGACGTCCATTGACAAACTCTTCAGAGTCCGCAAGTTCATGATGTTCACTGAGGACCCTGAATCAATCAATATGCGATTAATCCGGTCTCCGTCGCTGTACCCTGTCACGTAAAATGGTCGGTTGTGCTCAGTTATTCCTAGAAACAGGTCTTCATCTTTAAATGTGACCGCGGCTGTATGCAGAGTGCACTGGGCTTCTTTCATATCAATTTCCGTAAAGCGAGTTTGGTACCGCTCGGGGTTTTGTAGAGCGTAAATAAGAACATATCTAAGCTCCTTAGATAGGACCAAGCCATCGTAGATGCTCAGGAGAGACGGAAGCTTTCGGAGATGAGCTAAGACATTATAGTCTACCGAGGAAGGACTCGAATTTTCATGAGCCGGCTCTCCGCCATCTTCTTCATTAGCGACTTGTTTTTCCTTCCCTTTTGGGGCATTGCCCTGATTTGGCTGTAGAGCCCTGCAGCTTCTGAGCTGGATTTGGTTGGCCTTTGTGGTGAGCTCCTCGTTCTCTTAGGGAAAACAGAGCTCCTCCTCAAAATTGCTACCAAGGTGAACGGCGTAGCAGGTCACTATAGGAATCTCGTTATCGGAGTCTTCTTCTAGCTCCTCCAGGATTTCAGCCGCTTCTACGGGGAATAACTCCTTCAATTGAATCAGAGTTCTTTCCTTTTGTTCATATTCTTCGAGAGAATCGATGTACTTTTGAATGGTCGATCTCCCCGCAGATTCTTTTTCACGTCGAGCCGCACTTTTCTTCTTCTTGAGCTTTTTAGATTTTAAGCCTGATTGAGCCAAAATTGGTAGCTGGAACGGCGGGCTCCTTCCGCCCTTCCCATTTTGTTCTGGGCTCTTTTTGAAGTAGCTTTAGCATTTTCTTCATCTTTTTAAACATATGCATGCTCTATAGAGGTTGCGGCGAGTCAGTTTCATTCCTCAGGGTAGCGGGTTCAGCTGCCTGCTCCCAGAAAGGTTCAGTTTGTGTCTGTATAAAGTTGGTGGTTGCAACTTGATTGTTCACTAACACACTCTTGGAAGGCTCGATCTCTCCAGTCTTGTACCGCTTCTCGACCCAGTCTTTGAAGATATAGCAATCCTCGATCGCATGGCTCACTACTCGATGGTATGGCAATATAGAGGATTGTCGGTCATTTTTTCTTCGTGAGCTCTTTTCGACTCCGGCAATTGTAGACCGTTGTTCAGGGCATCTTTGAATATCTTTCAGACCTTGTCCCTCCTGAAAGAGTAAACCGTGTTCTTTTTCTCCTCTAAGGAAGGCCCTTCTCCTTCCAGCACTGGCTTTCGAGACCGGTTGGTTTTGGATTCGCCTTCCTTTCGCTTGTCTTCATTATCGGACGCATTGAAGACATTGGTATTGCTGGAATTCCTGCTTCTACGGTTGTCGTCCCTCTTGCTTTTCCAAGGCTTGTCTCTCTGAGAGTCCGGGGTAAATTCTTACTTCGAGCATTCCAGCATTTGGACTTTTTTGGTCAGCTCTTGAAATGTCTTGAGGCATGCTGTACATAAGAATGGGACCATCCAATTGCTGAGGTTCCCAATAAGGAGGCTGGCGGACTAGTTCTGCTCTGGCGGCGGTTTGTACTTGACAGTGAGATTGCGCCATCGGGCAATAAAGTCCGTGTTGCTTTCGTTTTTCCCCGGCTTGGTTCTCACGAGGTCAGCGATGGAGATTTTGTCACTAACACTCATGAATCTTTGTCGAAACAGAGACTCTATTTGGGCGAAAGTAGTGACTGACCCGTATGGTATACTTGCGTACCAGTCGAAAGCAACACTAGTCAGGCTGTTGACAATCTGACGAAGAAGGAGTGCATCATTTCCCCCTGTATTTCCGCACGATGCTTTAAAGTTGGCGACGTGCTGATTTTGTTAGTGTATATGCCCTAAAGGCCATTACTGTATCATACTAGTATGTATATTACTTAGTGGAAGCTTGGGATATTCACAGTTGTACAGACAATCTTGCTCAATATAGTAGTATGCTACTTGGTTTGTCTCTGCTTTAATGTGTACATGTGTGTTTATTTATTATATCACCTATACGCATTAGTAGAGCCCTTAGGATCTTTGCTTGATTACCGGCGTTGTGATGGCGATCACACTCGTGGGGGCTGGGTAATCTACAAGCACATCCTTATACACGTCCCTAGTCGTGGGAGTATCGAGATAGGGCATCGATACTCCAGAGTAGACTAGCGTATGCGCTTCTCATCCCAGCACGGGAGACGGTCTGTCCCACAGCCGTCAGTACGTCGTACTTGAGATAGTATGCGGGTGCTCGTTAGGTTACGAGTACACTGGACAGGACTCGTCGGGAACTGATGGTTGGTATTATACCTATCGTCAGTTATCAGTTCCCAGGTGACATGAGTACAGCTTAGTCCGCTGACTTGACACTGTCACTTCGCCTCGAGTGTGTTCCCACTGTTCTTTGATTACTACCCTACCACGGCTCTACTGAGTCGTGCAAACAGGTAGTAGTTGGGAGCAGTCCCGAAGCACTTGGAGGCAGTGACGGTTAGACAGGATTCGTCTCTCCCGGTATTGGGGGTTGACATCGCGCTGTGTCTAGGAGAGCCATTACATGAGTAGTCCCTAGCCAGGGCAAGCGAGATATACTGGTAGGTTTTCAGTGTTATCTCAGGGTGTATTGGGCTTCGCTCCGACACGACTTGTACCGCTATTAGGGGACTGACGTTTACCGCCCCCCTAGGCCCGCCATGCGATGTATCAGATGAACAGACTGGACTGTACGGAGATTGTCACATACAGGCTCAGTAGGAGTTCGGATGGGTTTACCTCATCGGCCTTCTTATCGACATCTACCTGGGGACCGTTACGTACAGCTAGTGCCGCTTGCGGTCTGTGGTTAAACCCACTGCCAGCGTAGTGTCGAGTCTTTAGAGTCCCACACAGAGAGTTTCCCTGCACTGAGCGAAACGTGTAGAGGCCGTATGGTTTTACGGCAGGGCTGCGATCACTTACGTACACTTGTGTGCGTATGGTGTTCGGGCAGGCAGTACTAGTAGGCTTTGGTTTAAGCCGGATCCTAGTATTGCACGGATGGATTTGTTTTGTCTTCTGTGTATCCGCATTCTACGGAATACGGATGCAGGTGTGTATGCACAGTTTTTCGGAGTAATGAAGGAGGAGGTGCCTCATTAGGGTTTTGGCAGTTGGTTCCGCCAAAACCATTATGTGGCAGGCTCATTAGGGTTTTGACAGTTCGTTTGGTCAAAACCATTATGAGCCGCGAACATCATTTACTAATCCTATTAGTGATAATCTTATGATGGCTAAATGCATTGACCATTGACTTTCAAGAGGTTTCCACACTCTTCTTTTCTTTTCCTTTTTCTTTTGGATTATGATAATGGTCATTTCAAAGTAGCCATCAACTTTATCTTGATGGGATTAGTAATGATGTTGTTTTGCATTATTTGCAACCATGGTTGTTTTTCTTTTGTATCATAATTTTATTCTCACTCCCTCTCTTGAAATGAGAAGCTCCATGGTTGCTAACCTTCCTTCTTCTTCTTCCTCCTCTTGATTTCTCCTTTGATCTCATGTGTTGAGAGAAAAAGGATTCCACTTGACAAACACATCCATACATCTTCTCTACACATCCTAGGGCTTCTAGATTAGCAATCTCCTTGACCTAGTTACCTCGGCTTGAGGTGGAGCTCGGTGTACATCTCTCGGGTGGATCGTCTTCGACTCAAGGAGGCCGCGGAGGTGACCGAAGTCCGGATCAACCATTGAGCAAGCAAAGAGAAGAACAACAAGAAGAGAAGAACAACAAAAAAGAAGAACAACAAGAAGAGAAGCAGTTCAAGTTGAGGTATAACCCCTAACCGAGTAGATACATCTCTTGTTAGGTTGCTAGTGTATTGTTTAGCAAAGATCCGGCTTTTACGGTCCATGTTACAAAGTTCAGAAAATTTTTGTTTTACCGTTTCCGCAACCCCGAAAGTACCGGGAGAGGTAACGTGGACCTAACAGTGGTATCAGAGCCTAACTAAACATAAACTAGCTTGATAGTGAAGTGTATCGAAGTTCGAAACGGAAAAATCGAAAAAACCAAGTTACGAAAACCTGAGTTTCTGTTAAAATTTTTTCTGGTCAAAACAAAATTTGTTATACTCCAAAAATCATCTCAGGGTTTTTAGAAGAAAGCCACCAAAAACGAGCCAGCAACTCGACCAAAGCGCCGCGTTTCCACGGCAATAGCAAGCTATTGCCGCGGAACCGCGGCCATCTTGGTGAGTCACTGGGTCATTTTTGGTACAGAGTGTTTCTGACTTGGTATTAGGATTTTTAAGATGGTTTAAATGTGCCCAGATTTTCCAGAATAGAAATTTGTTTTTGGGGGCCTATAAATCCGTATTTTTTCGAACTTCAATATACTTTGACTATGAAGGTTATATCTGTGATGTTCTTATGTATTGAACGTCGGCTAATCGCTATATGTCGATTAGTCGGGGTTATACATATCTGTGATCTGTGATTGTTGTTGATGGTTTGTGTATATGAACTCGTTGGATTGTCGCGGATGAATAGCCGGGGTGGATGTGAGATGAGAGTTTCTTTTTCTTTCATTCATGTAATAAATTTGTAAATTGATGTAATATTATTTGTATGGCCGCACAACCGGGTCGGGGTTGTAGCCGTCATTGTATAATTCTTTTTACTGTTTTTGCTCCTAGGATAGACCCATGGAGGGGGTGCACAAACTACCGGGTATCTCGAAGTGCCGAGTGGCCTACTCATGGCATTGAGGGAGGTTGCTTCGCTTCGGGTACTTGGCGGGTAGTTTGCCGCACCCGTAGGGGTCTTGGGTGGGGTATTGGCTATTCATCGCGACCGTGTAATCCACTTTTCGTTGCAGGCTCGAACGAATTGCGGGTTCCTAGTATATCCAAAGTGTTCATCTGTGATCTGGATTGGCTATCATTGCTATATTGCTATATATAATAACTATTTAGGCGTTGCTTATGTTTTACAGCCGCGCTAGCCCAGCCCCCGCTCTGTCGTTAGTTAAGTAACCTAACGGGTGATGACGGGGCCCAGTGGCGAATGCGAATGGCATAAGCGTACGTCATATTTTGGTTGTTTTCTGCAATGGTAGGATTTAAATGATGGGACGCATTAAAAGAACTAATGCAAGAAAATAAACCTAAAAGACGTTGTTGGAACAATTTTTCAAAAAGCTGTTATTACAAGGACGTTCATTTTTGTTTTGCATCGCGGTATTCGGTTATGAATGCCCAGCACCTCAGTCGACGAGGCAAGGGCCGAGATCCCTTCATCGGGAGTGACCCCTTGGACAAAAGTTTGCGTCAGGGTAATAACTTCACTATAGTCGATTATTCTTGCTTTGCATCGAGGTATTCAGTCTGGAGTATCCTGCACCTCATTCGACGAGGAAAGAGCCGAGATCCCTTCATAGGGAGTGACCTCTTTAGCAAAAGTTTTCGCCACTATATTTTCAAAAGTGTATCACGTTCCTTCAACGACATCAAGTTCATTACGTTAACGGGTTTTTCGCCAAAACCCAGTCGTAGCCCTCCGTCGTTTCGGATTGATATTACTTAGTATTCGTGCTACGTATTTCGTGCTCAGCCGAGGCGTAGTGTACGGTAGCTATGTAATATTTTTCCGTAGGATACAAAGTGATTGGTTAGGACAGTCGTACGGTCATTTTGGCTCAGTCAAGGACTCGTACGGGTGGGTCTAATGCAGTCAAGATAATGACGGGTTGAACTTGACTAGGATCCTTTGATATGTTGGCTCAGTCAAGGTCACTTGGGTCCTAGGGGCAAAAACCACATCGGGAGTTTCAAAAGTACTGAGACTTGCAGATTTAGCATACCTTCTGGAGTGTGGTGACTAGAGTGGATTCCATCTAGGTCATCACACAATGATAGTTGGATCCCGATCCCACTGATGAGTTGGATTACCCTCGGGAGATTATTTCACTTAACAATCAATGCTATAAACCTAGTAGGTGACTAGAAAGGTGTTAGCGGGGTTACGCCCCCAGGGAAAAGAGGTTCTTGAATTAAGGAACTTCGCGAAAGCGTTGGAAAACCTCCCTCGAAGTACCGACACTGGCCTGGCTGAAAGGTTAAGCAAGTATTGTGACGTGAATTAAATCCCGGCTAGTTCTTCTTTTAAAAAGGTTTTAAGAAGAATTTGAGTAAACAGTGGGAGACATCCTGGTTAGATAAATTAATAAACCAATCTAATCTTGCAAGAGCATACGCTGAGTGTTTCTTTTCTCTCTCTCCAGGCAGCAACCTTTTCACGCCCTAATCAAGATAATAAAATGTATCGCTTGACCGATCCGAATTCTTATTCGGGACTGGGGAAAGTTGGTTCAGCTCTAACTTGTGACAACAGTCATGAGTATGAGAATGGGAAAGAGGAAAGTATGGATTTCCAGGATACCCAGTTGAAGAAGAAGCATGGTTTTGCATCTACTTCAGGTGTTCTTGTAATTGAGAACTGTTTTACGGTCAGCCCTACCTCCTGGGTACTTGATACCGGATCAGGATCTCATATCTGTAATTTATTGCAGGGACTGAGAAAAAGTAGGAAAGTTGCACCGGGTGATATGTCGCTCAGAGTAGCGAACGGAGCGCAAGTTAATGCGGCAGCCGTCGGTGAATATCACCTAGTATTGCCTAATGGCAAGACTATGATTTTGAACGATTGCTACTATGTACCCTCCATGGTTTGCAACATCATATCAGTTTCTTTACTCGATAAAGATGGATATAACTTTGTTCTTGACAAGAATATCATGAACATCTACCTACATAAGGTATTGGTTGCAGAGGGTACACTGTGTAATGGTATTTATGTTCTAAATCAGAATACAGTTCTCAATATACAAAACACACGCAAGAGGAAGAATTCAGATACGAATGAATCCTACTTGTGGCATTGTAGACTTGGTCATATCGGAGAGAAAAGACTGAGTAAGTTGCATAAAGATGGACTCTTGGATGCGTTCGAGTTTTCATCTTATGAAACTTGTCAGTCTTGTCTCAAAGGGAAGATGACCAAATCTCCGTTCACCGGACATGGAGAAAGAGCAGCAGAGCTCTTGGGACTTATACATAGTGATGTATGTGGTCCGATGTCTATACATGCAAGGGGTGGGTTCTCGTACTTCATCACATTCACTGACGATCTCTCTAGGTTCGGATATGTGTATCTGATGAAACACAAATCTGAAGCTTTTGAGAAATTCAAGGAATTCAGAAACGAAGTAGAGAACCAGACAGGCAAAAGTATCAAGATCCTCCGGTCTGACAGGGGAGGGGAGTACTTAAGCACGGAATTCCTAGATTACTTAAAAGAGAATGGTATTCTCTCTCAGCTTACTCCTCCTTATACACCACAGCACAACGGTGTATCGGAGCGGAGGAATCGTACCCTACTGGATATGGTTCGCTCCATGATGAGTAATGCCGAGTTACCTCTTTCATTTTGGGGACATGCGCTCTTGACGGCAGCATATCTGTTGAATGATGTTCCGTCTAAATCTGTGCCTAAGACACCGTTCGAGATATGGAATGGTAAAAAGCCGTATCTTAAACGTATTAAAGTATGGGGTTGTCCGGCCTATGTAAAAGTACAAAATCCGGACAAACTTCAGGCACGTTCAGTTCTATGTAAATTTGTGGGATATCCTAAGAACTCTACAGGATATCTGTTCTACCACACCGAGGAACAGAAGGTGTTTGTATCTCGCCACGCCACCTTTTTAGAGTGGCAATTTCTTGCAAAAGAAACAAGTGGGAGTTCGGTAGAACTGGAAGAAATTCAGCGACCACAAAATGAAACTGAAGATTTGACAGAACCTCAGAATTCAATAACCCCAGAAGAACCTCAGCCACTCCGCAGATCTGGTAGGATTTCTCATCTGCCCGAGAGATACTACGGTTTTCTCATAGACGGGGATCGAGAGGATTGCATCTTGGAAGAAGATGACCCTACCAGTTTCAGTCAGGCCATTATCAGTAGGGACTCTGATAAGTGGCAGGAAGCAATGCAATCCGAAATGGAGTCCATGTACGCCAATAAAGTGTGGACCTTGGATATTGCTCCACCTGGGGTAAAACCCGTTGGATGCAAATGGATCTACAAAAGGAAACTTGGTGTAGATGGGCAGGTGGAAACCTATAAAGCTAGACTCGTTGCAAAAGGTTTTCGTCAAAGACCTGGTTTGGACTATGACGAGACTTTTTCTCCGGTGGCTATGCTCAAATCCATTCGGATCCTACTTGCCATTGCTGCCTTCCATGACTATGAAATCTGGTAGATGGATGTTAAGACGGCTTTCCTAAACGGTTGTTTGGAAGAGTGCGTTTACATGGATCAACCAGAAGGTTTCGTAGACAGTGGGAGCAGCGGAAGGGTGTGCAAGTTGCTTAAATCTATTTATGGATTAAAGCAGGCATCGCGGAGCTGGAACATCTGTTTTGATGAGGCAATCAAGGAATTTGATTTCATCAAGAACGAAGATGAACCCTGTGTATATAAGAAGATTGTAGGACGAACTGTCGTGTTCCTAGTCTTGTACGTGGACGACATTCTTTTGATAGGAAATGATATTCCTATGCTACAATCGGTCAAGCTATTTTTGTCACAAAGGTTCTCCATGAAAGACCTGGGTGATGCCTCGTACATTCTGGGGATCAAGATCTATAGAGATAGATCCAAGAGACTACTGGGACTTTCGCAGTCCAGGTACATAGAGACCGTACTAAAGAGATTTAGTATGGAGGATTCCAAGCGCGGTAACATACCCGCATTGCACGGAATTACCCTCTCCAAGAAGATGTCTCCTAAGACTGACGAGGAGAGGGTTCGCATGAACACTATACCCTACGCTTCGGCGGTAGGATCTATAATGTATGCGATGCTATGTACAAGACCAGATGTAGCTTACGCGCTGAGCGCGGTAAGCCGGTATCAGTCAGACCCAGGGAAGGACCACTGGACAGCAGTGAAGAACATTCTCAAGTACCTGAGAAGGACTAAGGAGATGTTCCTGGTTTACGGTAATGGAGACCTCAGGGTCGAGTCCTTTACCGATTCAAGCTTCCAGAGTGACAAAGATGACAGCAAGTCTGTCTCGGGTTTTGTGTTTACCCTCAACGGAGGGGCGGTATGTTGGAGGAGTTCCAAGCAGGATACCGTCGCAGACTCGACGATGGAGGCTGAATACATTGCTGCAAGCGATGCCGCAAAAGAGGCGGTCTGGATTAAGAAGTTCATTAGTGAACTTCAGGTGGTTCCATCCATTGTTGACCCAATACCTTTGTATTGCGATAACAATGGGGCTATAGCTTTAGCGAAGGAACCAAGGTCCCATCAGAAATCCAGGCACATCTTAAGGCGGTATCACCTGATCAGGGAGATCATTGATCGACAGGAGATCGAGGTGCGGAGAGTGGACACAAAGGACAACATTGCGGACCCATTCACGAAGGCTTTACCCCAGACTCAGTTCGAGCGGCTGATCGAGATGATAGGTCTTCGATACGCCAGTACATGGCCTTAGTGCAAGTGGGAGATTGTTAGTGTATATGCCCTAGAGGCCATTACTGTATCATACTAGTATGTATATTACTTAATGGAAGTTTGGGATATTCACAGTTGTACAGACAATCTTGCTCAATATAGTAGTATGCTACTTGGTTTGTCTCTGCTTTAATGTGTACATGTGTGTTTATTTATTATATCACCTATACGCATTAGTAGAGCCCTTAGGATCTTTGCTTGATTACCGGCGTTGTGATGGCGATCACACTCGTGGGGGCTGGGTAATCTACAAGCACATCCTTATACACGTCCCTAGTCGTGGGAGTATCGAGATAGGGCATCGATACTCCAGAGTAGACTAGCGTATGCGCTTCTCATCCCAGCACGGGAGACGGTCTGTCCCACAGCCGTCAGTACATCATACTTGAGATAGTATGCGGGTGCTCGTTAGGTTACGAGTACACTGGACATGACTCGTCGGGAACTGATGGTTGGTATTATACCTATCGTCAGTTATCAGTTCCCAGGTGACATGAGTACAGCTTAGTCCGCTGACTTGACACTGTCACTTCGCCTCGAGTGTGTTCCCACTGTTCTTTGATTACTACCCTACCACGACTCTACTGAGTCGTGCAAACAGGTAGTAGTTGGGAGCAGTCCCGAAGCACTTGGAGGCAGTGACGGTTAGACAGGATTCGTCTCTCCAGGTATTGGGGGTTGACATCGCGCTGTGTCTAGGAGAGCCATTACACGAGTAGTCCCTGGCCAGGGCAAGCGAGATATACTGGTAGGTTTCCAGTGTTATCTCAGGGTGTATTGGGCTTCACTCCGACACGACTTGTACCGCTATTAGGGGACTGACGTTTACCGCCCCCTAGGCCCGCCATGCGATGTATCAGACGAACAGACCGGACTGTACGGAGATTGTCACATACAGGCTCAGTAGGAGTTCGGATGGGTTTACCTCATCGGCCTTCTTATCGACATCTACCTGGGGACCGTTACGTACAGCTAGTGCCGCTTGCGGTCTGTGGTTAAACCCACTGCCAGCGTAGTGTCGAGTCTTTAGAGTCCCACACAGAGAGTTTCCCTGCACTGAGCGAAACGTGTAGAGGCCGTATGGTTTTACGGCAGGGCTGCGATCACTTACGTACACTTGTGTGCGTATGGTGTTCGGGCAGGCAGTACTAGTAGGCTTTGGTTTAAGCCGGATCCTAGTATTGCACGGATGGATTTGTTTTGTCTTCTGTGTATCCGCATTCTACGGAATACGGATGCAGGTGTGTATGCACAGTTTTTTGGAGTAATGAAGGAGGAGGTGCCTCATTAGGGTTTTGGCAGTTGGTTCCGCCAAAACCATTATGTGGCAGGCTCATTAGGGTTTTGACAGTTCGTTTGGTCAAAACCATTATGAGCTGCGAACATCATTTACTAATCCTATTAGTGATAATCTTATGATGGCTAATTGCATTGACCATTGACTTTCAAGAGGTTTCCACACTCTTCTTTTCTTTTCCTTTTTCTTTTGGATTATGATAATGGTCATTTCAAAGTAGCCATCAACTTTATCTTGATGGGATTAGTAATGATGTTGTTTTGCATTATTTGCAACCATGGTTGTTTTTCTTTTGTATCATAATTTTATTCTCACTCTCTCTCTTGAAATGAGAAGCTCCATGGTTGCTAACCTTCCTCCTTCTTCTTCCTCCTCTTGATTTCTCCTTTGATCTCATGTGTTGAGAGAAAAAGGATTCCACTTGAGAAACACATCCATACATCTTCTCTACACATCCTAGGGCTTCTAGATTAGCAATCTCCTTGCCCTAGTTACCTCGGCTTGAGGTGGAGCTCGGTGTACATCTTTCGGGTGGATCGTCTTCGACTCAAGGAGGCCGCGGAGGTGACCGAAGTCCGGATCAACCATTGAGCAAGCAAAGAGAAGAACAACAAGAAGAGAAGAACAACAAAGAAGAAGAACAACAAGAAGAGAAGGAGTTCAAGTTGAGGTATAACCCCTAACCGAGTAGATACATCTCTTGTTAGGTTGCTAGTGTATTGTTTAGCAAAGATCCGGCTTTTACGGTCCATGTTACAAAGTTCAGAAAATTTTTGTTTTACCGTTTCCGCAACCCCGAAAGTACCGGGAGAGGTAACGTGGACCTAACAGATTTGCATTTCCCGTCCCGTCAAATCTTCCGAACTTAGGAATGACGTAGCCGCTCGGGAACTCGATCAGATCGTACTGTGCGGGATATGGTCGTCCACTACTGCCGGTTTCTTTCTGAGCTTCAACTTCGGCTACCAATGTTCTAACCTTGCTAGTGACTAAATCCATTATCCGATCTTGTGTTAGCGGGATGGTGCTATCTGGGGCCAAGACATCCCCAGAAGCGGAATGTGGCCGGCTTTCGTGCGGCTCGCCCAATCTTGGAAACAAAGGGACAAGCATCAGTTGCTTTGGGTTGTCATCACCCGGTTCATGAGTAGAGACTTGTGCTTGATTGGGAGGCGCCCGAGCAATTTGAGCCGTAAGCTGCATCACAACGTTCGTTAAGCCGTCAATTTTTGAATAGAGCTTGGCCATCTCTTTATTTTTGCTCCTGAGCTGTTTTCGAAGCTCTTGAAATAGCTCTTGCTCTGCGGTCTTGGGGCTGAAAGTCAGCTCTTCCTCGCTGTTCGTGCTTAATTCCACATGAACTGAGGGGCCTATCGGCCCCATCGAGAGAGTTTTCATCATCCAGCGGAGGCGGCTGATCTTGGGAAGTGGCAACCATATCCAAGCCAGATTGGGCTTGGGATGTGGTGGCCCCATTCTTGCTTTTGCTGCGGAGATTGTCGCTTGGGCGCGTGCCCGCCATATAGACAGTGTGGATAACATATCCGGCTGTCCTTTCATTATTAGTAGTTGATTTCGTGGACAGCTGTCAGGGCCCCTCTTTTTCGGTAACGGGAAATCGACTGAAGACGGCTGGTCTGATCGGGTTTTTTAATAGTGTTGGCGCTTCCTTTTTGGTTTTGCCCCGCTGTTATCGTATGGCACAGAGTGCCTGATAGACCTTTGAAGAGACGGTGTCATGCTTTCTCTGTTGGGGCTGGGACACGTCTCTTTGTAGTATCATTCGGACTGCTGTCTTCTTGATTCTGACGGTCATGGCATTTTTCTGAACCCATTTCAGAGATTCGAAGGAATTGCTGACTTTTACGGACGACTCGGTCGTCGTCACGGGGTAACCCTGCTCTTGGAACCTCACAAGATTCCACTTGGCCAGAGTCCTGGCCCTCTTGTTGGCTTGATACCTGAGCCTCTTCTGCCTTAACTTTTCTGATTTGAGCACTTGGCAAGCTATGGCTCTTTGGGAAGACGCCGTAGACCGGGCGATGGAGGGCTTTGGAGATACGCCTGATTGTGCACTTGTTGGAGTCTTCGTCTGAGCTCGTCTGCAACGTTTGATGTTGCCCTTTGTACCGGAAGTCTTGCCCCCAGCTGGAGCACCAGAGAGTCGTTCGGACACCGTCTTATGTTTGGGTTGTAGTGCCTTAGCGATCACAACGTTCAGCCTCTTGCCCCTTGAGACCGGCTTGGCCACCTGGTTTGCCGGGATTTCTGCCAGATGAGTACTTTCGGCATGGTAGATGATGACGGAACCAAATTGACGGGGTGACTCCTCCCATTGCTGGCTGAGACTTGCAGGGAGAACCACGCGGGCGTTGATCTTGACCACGCACAGGATCGGGGTCGCGTCGGAAACGAAGCTCGTCTTGGGAGACATGATTGCTGAGTTAAAGATTGTAACTGAAATCTGTTAACCTGTACACACAAGAAAGGAAAAGAAAAAAATGACTTCAGTACAGGCAATCGATATATATGTTGATTGAGTTCGCATGAACGATTAACCCGAAATATAGGAGGAGAGAAAGTGTCATCCCGGGCGTGCCAGAATCTGTAGGGTGTTTTTCGTCACCCCATTGAGATGGGAATACGCGTCGCTTGTCAGATGCATTACAGATTCCCTCTGTCTAGGGTAGGCTGGGGTTTATTGATTGTGGAGATCCGAATCTCCGGCAGCCGTGGACTAAGCTGGTGTTAATTGCCCTTCGCCTTTGGAGCGAAGGAATCTCCGATTGACGGGTTAAACTGGTCATGCGAACTCAATGTGCAGTGTGTGTTGTGTTTGGAAGGGTCTTAGGTATATCGGGGGCCACGCAAAGTTTACGAGGGTCCTGTTACCCGGATAGAGAGATGGGAGTCAAGGGGGCTAGCAGCCCCCTTGCGAGGTGAGGGGAAACGCCCGTTAGAAATTTTTTTAGTGGGGGATGTGTTTTGAGTGTGGAGTGTATAAAATGGGGGCTGAGGAGCATCCTAAGGACACGTGCGCGGCGCTCGGGCGCTGGGCGCCAGCGGGTCACGTGCGCGGTACGCGACCGCAGAAAGCACCAACAAAGAAAGGGGCTTAGCCCCTGGGTGGGAGTTGAACTCCCGTGAGGCTTTGGAGTTGAACTCTTAAACAAAAATTAGGTATAAATTTGGAGTTAAACTCCCAAAAGATTTGGATTTTGGAGTTAAACTCCTATATAATAAATTGGATGTGGATTTGGAGTTAAACTCCTGAGGGACTTTGGAAACTCCCAGAAAATGGGAGGATCCAAGAGAACCCCTTTCTTCTCTCCTTTAGCCTTGGATCTTTCCGAACTAGGGTCTTTAGGAAATGGGTCTCCTTTCTCCTCCTCTCTGTTGGCTAGATCTTGGAGAAAAAAGGTGTGAGACTTAAAAATCTCTTCTTTTGGGGGTTTGATGGAAGATCCGAGCTTCCCTTCAAGGGTTTTATGGTGAAAAACTGTTTCTTTTTGGAAAAAGAGTTAGATTCTTGAGGAAAGATGAGGCACAAAACCCTAACTTTTGAGAGAATGAAAAAGGTTGTCTTTGATTTTTTCATCATGTTTGCCTTTATAGGCTACACAACAACAACAACTGAGCCTTTTATCCAAGCATATGGGGTAGGCTACATGAACCAACATGAGAATCACGCCGGGTCCAGCACATGAATGCTCCGCCTCCACTCACTCCTATCGAACAATATACTTTCATTGAGGCCTTTGGCAACCATATCATTTCGTATCATCTCCATCCATATTTTCTTCGGTCTTCTTTTTGCCCTTTTGACATTGTCCATATCGAGAATATCTATTCGTCGAACCGGTGCTTTCATAGGTCTGCGTCGCACATGACCAAACCATCTTAGCCGGTTTTCCCGCATCTTCTCCTCCACAGGTGCTACACCAACTTTTGCACGAATAGGCTTTATAGGCTACACACTTTATATATGCCATATTGGGCTTTGCCAAATGGTACCTATGCCAACCCATACCTTATGTGCTTATTTATTTTTGCCCATAAGTCATGGGGTTTACAAAATTTTGGCTTTCTGCCCATTTTTTATACATTTATTTCTATATATAAAAAAAGAATTACATTAAGCCAATTTATGACTTCATTTTTTTTTGTCATGGGACCGGTCTTTTCCTTGCTCGGTCTTGACTTGGGCTTGGGCCCACTTGACTTGGTATTGATTTTGATTTTGACTTGGTCAACCGGGACGTAATTTTTGACCTCAACACACACCAAGAAAGGTTCATTTTTGTTGGAAATTGTAACTAGTTGCAGGATTGTTGAATTCAATTGAGAACTAAGCATTATTTTCTTTTTTCTTTTTGGACATATAATTGTGTCAATTAGTAGAAATCTAAGAAAATCCTGAATAGAATAACCATACTCAATTTTCCTGTTCCATTTTTGCCAAATATATGCAATAAATGTAGATTTTCCCCTTGTAGTTTGTCTTGTTTTATGCTTAGGATATCAATAAAGCTTGACATTCTAATGGCTAATATTATCAAGTTATGTTACTACTGTACTATTTACGAACTTGCGACATTAGGAAAATATGGACTTCAGAGATTACAAATTGCAGAAAATGCACCATGAGCGAGTTAGCTAGTTTATGTTTTTTCAGAAGCTCGATTTTCTTTTTGGGAGTTGTAGTGGGATAATTATTTGGTGAAGAGTCAAGAAACTATTTTGAGAGGATGAAAGAGATGGTAATTTGGTAAAAAGTGTGCCTCGTTTACATGCTCAAGCTTTTATTCAATATGTAGATTCCATGACAGCGGAAGGTTATTGGTTGAACTTTTCCCATCAACGTTATATATTTTACATATGTATTGCTTTAAGTTTTTAAATCTCATCGTTGAGTAGCCCCTCAAAGTGACCACCAAGCTTAATTATCAGGTAACTTTGGTCCGTCTACCTCACCATATTAGTGTTTTTTTTATCCTTTTCTTTGTTTTGTTGATTGATGTGAGCATTGCAACTGCTTGATTCACAGAAGACATTTTAGAAAGACAAGATACTTTTCCTTGAACAAGCCTTGCATTTCATTAGTGGATACATACAATCTAACCGAACTAGAAACCATTACATTCAAGCACACTCAAAGCACCCTCAATGTTTTTTTTTTGCTTTTTTCCATTTTCTTTTCAAATTTGGTAATTAGAGGTAAAAAGATAAAAATAAAATATTTTTCGTCTAAGGCTTAGCAGGCTTAGGAGGGCACTGATAGCACTTCGTAAAGACTCCAAAGGTGTCAACTTGATGTATGAAATTGAGCATGCTTGCCCACCCTCCGAACCCAAATCCAACCACCAGCACCCAAACCACCACAAAGCAGTTCACCGAGTACAAGCCGACCCAGCCCCCTACTAATTTTGGTGGCCTCTCCACAGCATTCTGCAACAAATTAAAGTAGGTCATTAATTAGTCGCCCAATTGAAGATGTGGGTTAATCTCACCAAAATACCACTGCCTTTCAGCATTCTTCAGATAAATACCTTATACTTTGTTAATTGCTAGTTCATGTCATACACTTCGTGCCATAAACAGCTAGCGTTTTTGTTTTCGTCTAGATAACAGAAAGATGTGCGCAGATGTGACTGACGTATGGTGGTGAATATGAAAATTGCTAAAGATCATGGTATATACTCGTGAATCACTAAGATCATGGTATTTATATGGTTTTTATTAGAAAGAAAGCTGAAAACTCTTGGTATTTTACTGAAATCGAAACAAAGATTAATCACAAACTGGTAATACCTCTCTTGCTGAAGCTGGGGCAAAGGTGATCATGTGAGCCAAGGCTGGGATGACGTAGACTGTGAAGCTAACAAGGAGGGACCCCACAGCGGAGTTGATGGGGCCGAAGAAGGGGAATATGATTGCAAGAAACCATATTGGGATCACCACTGGAAGCCTTGCCAGTGCCCTCTTCGCCATGCTCTTGGTCTCGTGTATGCCGATGGCTTTTTCCCAAACAAAGTAGAGTGGAGTGCACGCGAACCCAAACGTTATAAACTGCACATATATATTTGATTTCATTCCAATTCAACCGACTATTTTTTTTAAAATTCATAATAACAAAGTGATGGCTTTGGTTTGAGGAACTCGAAGGTTGGTTATTATTTTGTTAAGAAATTACATGACTAAATTACTATTACAACACTAATCAACTCACGAATTTTAGAATGAATATATTTAGAGCCAGTGATATATATTGGTCTGTCATGGCGGATGAATATTTTTTTCTACCTAAGTAATTAATACATATTTTTAAAGCCGGACTGTCTAGGACTCCTACATGTTTATAGGAAATTTTGCATTTTGCGAATTTCGTCATATCGAAACAAAACGTTTAATCAATTTCCACTGTTGGTTATTATGTCCTGTTTATCTACTCATATACATTCTTACTAAAATCTACCGTTATTTTCTCTGAAACAGAAAGCAAAGCAAAAATATCTAAATCTGTCCAGAACATTTACAAGTTCTTAGAACTTTAATACCTGATGGATGAGCATGAGGATAACTGCTGTGTCTCTAAATCCAGTTCTCGGGAGCAAAGCAAAAGCATTGGAATGGTTGAGGAGCATGTCCCCGAAGGCCCAATACACCGCAGCGGCCGATGGTAGGGTAAGGGTCAGCACGTACAAGGTTGCCATCAAGTATATAAGCTTAAACTTCTGTGGCTTCCACATTGCATGCATTATCTCTCTGTCAATTCCACAAAGATACCACAACATAACATTAGATATATGTGAAATGAAGAAGAAAACATTGTGTTCGATTCATAGAGTTGTTTGTAGAAAGTGCATCATTTGTTGCAAGAAAATGGCCCCCAAATCATATCGATTAGTTGTTTTTAAATCCAAGGCAGGACTAAGTTTTGTTGGAAGAATAAAATGGAAGTGCATGCAGATATTGCGTTTTTAAACGTTGCAACAATTCTATTGCAGCCCGATGGATGCACTAAATACTTTCAACAAATATTCGCTACTTTTTGCAGCTATGTGACAAAATTAAAAAAATATGCAAAATTCGCTTGGCAGCTCCATTTTCATCCAACCAAACAACCAAGAAAAGCACAGCAAGGGAACCCTACACCGTGACGGCATGGCCTCCAAATGTGTAGAGAATGTTGGTTGCTCCCGTGAAGTATAATACCATCTTGGTAGGTCCCGAATGCTTTACTCCTTCAACCTTAAACACAAATTAAGATGGTACATTATATATTGTTGAAATATATTGTGAAAATTGGAAACTATGTATAAAGGCAAGATAAATGTTACATGCACAAGTACCTGGCCATGGAGCAAGGATGCAACAGTTAGGTACCATGCAGTAAAAGTGGTCATCAAGAGGCCGAGGAAGGACCACATTCTATAGTTGTGGAAGGAAGGAATGAATACCGTCGTGGCACAACATGCCCCAAATATATACGTCCATGTCCTCTTGTCTAAGTTGTCGTTGATGTAGTAAATGTTGCTGTATATATATTTGAAGCAAGAAAGATAATGATTCTTATTCTATTTTTTTTTTTCGAAGAAATTTGATCTAAATAGCTTTAAGGATTGTTGTTTTTTTCCCTAGATATATATATCTCATACCTTGCACATGCAATCAACTGGATAACTGATCCAAAGAGAAGGAAAGTGCAGTTGAAGAGGAGGCCGATGTTTCTCCAATGCTTCCCTAGCAATCCATCCAGGACTTCAAACCACTGTGGAAAATCGAAACATGGTTATGTTCCTCAACAACTTCTCATATCATGTGGCCAAAAGGGTCCTTAACAAAAGCCATGTGCGTACTACCACTCTCTTATACATACACAACAAAAAAGGAAAAGCAGAAGAAATTTCATAGCTAGACATGTACGTACGTACCTGAATGACATGAGTCCTGAAGTCTACCTTCTCCCTCTCCTTTCTAGTTCTATACTCCACATAGAGAACGCTTATAAGGTAAGCAGTCCAACTCCCCATCAAGCCATAGAAAAGCTGGAACAGGATCCCAGAGACCATCCCAAGCTGCGAGAATGAGTATGGCAATGTCAGCAGCACTTGAGCCACCTACACAGCAGCAGCAGCATTTTTATATATATCGCGATTAGTTGCATGCAGCTAGATTGATCGATAAGCTCTGATTTCATCCATGCATATGTAGAAGTACCTGGTTGGATGCGCAGCTGAACCATGCATCGTAGGCGGAGCCGCCATGCCAGAATAGCTCCGCGAGCTTGCTCTTTCTATTGTCGCCTTCCTCGGTCTCCATCTCTATGTAGTTTCCTGCGACGATCGTCTCGACCTTTTCCGATGCCATGGCTTCTCTGGTGTTCTGAGATGAAGAGAGGAGTTATGGAGATTTAAAGAGAGCTTCTACTCCCTTTGCGAGGTGGAGGTTGGGACCGGGTAGCCCAGCACTACACGAGCAGGCCGGCCCCACCAGAGTGGCTTTATTGACAAATGAAAGCCCATCAACTAAGAGAGGCGGTGGTCCATAGATTGGCATGCTTCAACCCTCTCTAGATTGGTTATGCATGGAAGCGGGTTAGTTTGATGCAGATCTACTCGATCTATCTTGATACGGTTAAATATGACTAGTCATGCGCAGATCAGGTCTTGCTCTAATACCATGGTGACCTACTTTCCAAATGCGTTCACCGCAAAATGATCGACAAAATAAAGCATCAACTTTAGACCAAAGATTTCTCTTCATGGTAACGAGATCTTTCAAACATCCAAGGATATCAAAAGATGGCACATATCTACTAGAAAAGACGCAATTGTCATGGACGATGCACGCATCTCAAATCTTCTAGCAATTTTCTTGTGCTTGTTTTGGGGTCGTTCCTAACATAAAAGGCCAAAGGGTATGGGTCACCGATCACTTTTTTGATAATTGCGTCTTACGACTCCGTCTATGCTGATGTTTGTTTGCACGTGGGCGATACTGCTCGATCTAGTTAGCGCCCAGAATCAATTTGGCTATAATAGCGGATTCGACTGAGGGATGTCATTTTTCATTATTTTTTTTTCTAAATTTTTTTACTTATTTTTATTTTCAATGGATGGAAAGTTGTGAGCTTGAAACTTTCCATCTGCACTGACAAAGAAATTGAGTTCAGATTTTATGAATGCATCATTGCATTGCTGCAAGCTCTTCACTTATAGTTACATGAAGGCAGGCAAATGAGTTTCGTGAAGACTTGTTGCAAATTATATTAGATAGTTGTAAGACTAATAATTTCTTACGCTATTGTAGTTTCCGCCCTCTGTTTTTTCACATTTGTATTATCAATGATTCTTTAATGTAATATTTTCAACCACCTTTATTTTTTCCCTCTAAAAGGAAACGAAAAATAGTTTCCATTCTATGAACTAGTTTATTTTGATACCTGATCCATGTGGATGTTTAGTAGATTTTATACAGTTCATGATTTGAATCGATCAAAATAACCGGGATCTTTCATTTAGTGCTTCGAAGAGGGATATACGGGACTCGTGGGTTTGACTGCGGTCAAAAAAAATATTGGCATAGAATAATGATGTGGACAAGTTGAAATGAAGCACCATGAGAAAAGGCGCTTGTCATGATGAACCTTGAGATTTATTGGTCATGAATACATAATGCAACTTGAGCATTAAAGTTTTGTGTGATGAAAAATAATTAATATGTTGATTCTACTCCTATTCCTACGGTATGAAAGTTTTTTCTTTTGTTTTCAACTTCTTTTGTTATAAAAAAGAAAATTATCAAATTGATGACATGATTTACATTGTTAGGGTTTGCATTACAAGTGAAGATTTATTTTGTTTGCTTTTAATAGCATCATTTTTCCACTTTTGCGAAAATGAGTTTAAATAAAATTTACAAGAATTTGATTATTACAACGACCTATAATTATATCGTTGAAAGAGGATAAATAAATAGATTTAAAGATATGATCTCTCTTTTTGCAACGGAATCTACTTGCATATTTGTTTTTCCCTTTAAAGTAAGGCATATTTTAGACAAATATGAAAAGTGGCACATCTTCAAGTGGTTTTTTTTCACCCTTTTCCCCTACTTTAATTTTGAAAATAATGGTTTGACAATTCTTTTGCTAACTTAAAGCTCATTAACTTAAAAAAGTTTCAACAAGAAAATTAACCTTAAAATTTAGACCCTACTAATACATAGTGATTATAGCTATCCAGTAAGATTTTTTTCTTAAATGAAGGGTCACTTGTTCGATTTGTAAGTGGTTTGCATCCAAAGCTACTAAACAAACTATTGCGGCAAGACAATCACGAAGCAATAACACAAATGATAGAGAAGTAATCACATAAGCAAATCACAGGTAAATTGGAAATATAGAGCACCAACCAAAACAATAGGCGGAGGCGAAGCATTATTACTAACCAAAAGTAGAGAAGTACAAAACGGTGGACGAAATACACATAGCCCTCGAATCCTATCTCTTATAAAATAACAAAAGAGTTCTCTCAAATATCACGAAAGTCATCAGATCTAGGGTTGCTGCATAATTCAATATATATATCATACAAAAGATTTATCCAAATAACTAATTTCCTGACTAAAACAAATATCTGACCTAGACACGGCAGGCTATTGCAGAAAGAATGGGCAGACGTATGCCCAAGTTATTTATGAAACTACAGAGTGTTACCAGACGTCTGAACAAGGATGTTCAGCTGGCCTTCATAACTTCAAAAAACCAGCGTGCTCGCAGGCGTCTGGACTGATGGGGTCAGACGTCTGCATAATGTATGTTGATCATACAGAGTCAAGACAGACATCTGAAGCTTTTCTGCTCCAAACATTTGTCACCTATCTTGTAGATAAACTCGAATCTCCATGACTTCGTAATAGCTCCGGATTTGATAGGAAATCAAAATGGATAGAATGTGAGGCATCACAACAAATATCCATCTTACCTCACATTCCCAACAACACTTATATTTTGGTAGATTCGATTCCGACATCTTGATTTAACCTGGATCTCCTTGATTCTAGACCTGAGCTAATATCTGCACAATATCTCAAATCAAAGTGTTAGTAATATTTGGTGTTTTTGAGATATTATCCTAACCATTTTATATGATATTATATTTTAAGAATATTGATTAGAGATATTTGATATGATATGCATATTTAAATTACTAAAATATTATATAAATATTATATGCATATATTTTCCTTCATAATGTTCATTATAATATATAAATATATGACAATAGATATGTTACAGATAAACCCTCATATGTTTCATATTTATCATAAACACCTTAAATATTTAAGAAAATTAAGAAAAATATTATATCAAATGTGCGATATTTTCGAATGAACAAATACCCTCAATCTTAACTTTGATCATCCCAAGCAAACTAGTTATTAAAGAGAGGGAGAAAAAGAAAAACCTAAGTAGCATACTTTCGTAGGCAACACGATTGCACTGAGCACGTACAACAAGCCGTTAAATCTCTAGGTGTCTCTAGTAGGAGGAGTGTTGTCTCCTGAGAGTTTTCAGTGGATTACACCCACAAAATCCTATAATAAAAGAAAGAAAATGAAAGTTACGTACAAAAATAAAAACTTGAAAATAAGAGTTTCCAACTACACAAGCTTTTCGGTTGCCCTGAGCCCTATATTAATGGTCATGAAAAGATATTAGAAATCACCTCATTTCTCAATAAAACACCGCCTTTAGTATTTCTCCCTACCTTTCTTCTAAATATCGATCATATACTCCTACGTGTGTGTAAAAGATATCTCTACACTTAGAGAATTCAATTCAAGCTATCATACGCTTGTCCATCTTTCTTAGTACTTTTTAGTCGGTGAATAATTTCGATGAAATTTCTCACACATTTTTCATGCGACCGTTAATACTTCTTGAGGTGATAACCAACCGATTACCAAATGTGCTCGCTCATTTAGACGTAATTATCCTCGTCTTGCAACACCTAACGCTTAGCAGTGGCTCCCAAACCAATTGGTCTAAGGCATTAGGTGATAAAGAACCATCGCCATAATTTTTTTATGCTGCCTTAAGTAATTATAAAACCAGTGTTCATTTTTTTTCTTAATCACTTATACTTTTTTTATTTCATACTAAGGCTTTTAGACAAGAGCATTTCAAGGTATTTTCTACTACCCCAAGTTTCAACATATGTGAAAATGCATATAGTTGGGTATCAACGTTCAAAAGTTTGGACTCAAGAATATGGACTATTTTTCAGACTTATTTTTATCCTTAGATTAGTAATTTCCTTAATCTTACTAACCCTTGGAACAATGGATGTGATACCCAGTCCCATTTTGTACGCCAATACCAGTAATTTTTATAAAATATTAGTCTAAATAGTTTACCCATTTTATATTTTTCTTCTACTTATATTTTCTTTCTTTCCTATACATACTTATTCTAATTATTTTGTTTCCTACAAACCTAACCCAAGGCCCAAGCCCATTAGCTAAACCCTCCACTTTTTCCCCAACAATTTCTTTTAACCTTTTCAAATTTAAAATTATTCTCATTTAAAAAATCCAAATCCTACCCAATCAATTTCTTTAAAACCCTAATTAAAACCTAATTAATATATGTTCCTCATTACTCTCTCCTTTATATTTTCCTTTCAATTATTATTTTAACCCCTCCAACGTCCACTCTCTCTCTCCTCTCATTCACACACACTCTCTCTCTCTCCTCTCGATCAATCTCTCTCTCTCTCTCCCCTTCTGCTTCCTCTATTTTTCCTTCTTCTACAAGAACCCACGCCCATCGCCCCAGTGCTCGCCTCTCTCTGCCGACCCCATGCCACCACCCTCGTCTTTACCCTTCCTACTTCCTCTTCCTCTCTCCTCCTTCCCGACGAGGTCCCCGACCCGAGCAAGAACCCCGCCGTCAACCCATCACCCCGACCTCCCTACGACCCTCACCTGCATGCCCATGTCACTGGAGCTCAACCCCTCGTCGTCATCACTCCGCACTCGCCTACACCTCCTCCTTCTTCCCTGACAAGAACCCATCTCCCCGCAAAAACCCCAATAAAAACTCCTGCACCCATCACCATGACACCTATCATACCTTTATCGGCGACCCCATCCACTCTCCTCCCCGAGCTCCCGACCTCCCTCTACCACTACAGCTCCGGCCATCGCAACCCCAAGCCCCGACTCCAAGCTTTGGCCACCCACTTTACGACTGCTTACTACCTCCAAGCCGACCCCTCACAACCTCTTCTCGCCACCGCCCGAGCTCCCCACCTCGTCGGAACCGTCTCTGGACCACCGAATACCTTGCCAACGACACACTGTGCTCATCGTCGCCGCCACCGTTGCATCGCCCGACCCTAGTCGCTGCCGAGCCGTCAAAACCGAGCCGAGGTCGAGTTTGCTATGTCGTGCCTAGCCATGCCTGCGTCGTGATTGCGCCATTGCCGTTGCCGTTGCTGTAGGTCACCGCTGTTGCTACGTCACTGTCGTATCGTCATCGATACATCGTCAGGCAAGTTCAAATACTTGCTACATGCTATAGTATATTCATTTCGGTTGCGAATCAAATGTTCATATAAGTGCCCGATGCAAACCCTAAGCTAAAAACCCTCTTAAAATAATGGAACTTAGGTATAACGGATCGACCTAGTGATAATGAATACTGTGTTAAGAGATGGCTCGAAAATACGGACCCTAACACCGTAAAATGTCATCCCCATTTAGATTCGTTGAATTTGAAACCTTCCGTACCTAAAATTTGTGAAAATCATAGTAAATTGGTTACACACCGGAATATGGTGTTCAAGGGCTCTTATCGAAGAATACTCGACAACCTAGAACCCCATATAATTTATATTTTGTTTCTATTTTATAGAGGTAACAGAAACTGCTCGTGAGTGCGGCTCTGGACTGCAGTCCAGAGCAGAACTGTTTGTTGATACTTGAAATATAATGATTTTACAACTCTGTGTGAAAATGGTATTATGAGGAACCCTATACCATTGTGAAGATTAATCTGTTAGATAACTATTGAAAGTAATTTCATTCATTTTTACCATCGTTTGCTATTTTAATCATATTTTAAATCATCAGTACATACTACAGTCCCAAGCAGGGACAGAACGCCGATCTTAAATAATGTATAACTCCTGGCACACAGTGGATATTATCGATCTGTATGGTACGTTGGAAACCCAACTGATAAACCTAAATATTATCCAACTTCAGCATCACCTAATTTTGAACCCAACAGGGTGAAAACTGTGTTACGAAATGAACTTTTAGTTCAGGAACTGAACTTCCAGCAGAGAACACTTAAAATGAAATGACTGTAATTTGCGAACCCGAAACCCGATTGATTTGAAGCCAATTTCGTTGAACTTCTGGTTAAATTTACTTTTTACCACTTTTGTATCATTTTACTTAATTCTAAACGCACGATTTAATATGATTTTTCTAAGTTCATAAGATGCGTAATGACTTGTATTGCATATGATTGATTAGCGGCATAAATGCACATATTTACTCAACTGCGATATCTCTAGCGATAGTAAATGCTCTTATTAATTCTCAGTGTATAATGCATTGTCGAACGTGAATGGTATCGATTTAGATGTGTCGAGTACGCCAGTAAAAGTGAATGATTCGTGGTAGTGAACAACACAGTGAATAGTGAATGAAGTAGTGTTATTGGTGCGTACTTGTACATAACTAGCCCATACTCATAGATAGTGAAACCTGGGGAAAAGGAGGAAATTGAAGTGGAAAGGAACTTGTATTTAGCGAGGTCAGTGCTTTAGAGGATGATTATTCGAACAACGACTCTTATATATATATTAGGTTTGGACCTAGCGGTCTGGCCGACAGGATTATGTCCCAGGCAACAGTGGGCCGTAGTCTCGGGTACGTACGAGACCCTCGTTAAACATGATCACCCTTTCCATAACTCGATTTCAAAAGTAACTTAGAGACCGATAGGGACACAGATCATATATTGCATTGTTTAATGGCATATCGACTACCTGCATATATTGTCTCCACCGTTATTACTTTATTTCCTTGCCTTTTGTTATTATTATAATATTGTTATTGCGTCATCCTGACGACCTGAGTATGCATGCTCAGTGATAGAAGTGGATCTGTCTGATTTCGAGGAGACTGCGAAGATCCAGACCAGTGAACCAGTTGTATCTTTCCCTTGATATCCCTGGTTAGTTGCCCTCTTGTTTACTTCCATTGCGCTCAGTTTTCTTTATATCTGATAGTTCCAGTGACTGCATTCTTTTTATCCGTGTTGTATTTTACTGATTACCATATAATGCTAGAAGCCGAAATGTGACCACGGCAGGACTTTTCCTTGATTGTAGGAGCATGGCTGGCGTAGTCACCCTCGTATTCCGTATTTTGGGAAGCGGGGTGTGACATGATTTTTTTGGTATCACAGCGCCGGGTTTAGAATAAGTTTGCAGTTCAATTTAAGGGATCCCTTGAATTATACGTTGTTTCCTGCATTTCTTTCGACTGCATATTAGTGAGTTCAGACGACGAGGTCGATGGCCCACAGATTATTTTCGACGACAGCGAATCCGAGGACGAGGAAGTCGATGTCGCAGCTCCAGAGATCAATATGATTAATGATTATGACGATGAAGAGAAGGAACCAAAAGAGGACCCTGAAGAGGAGGATCCCGAAGAAGACCCGATAGAAGAGGATCCACAGGAAAATGCAGTGGAAGGGGATCCAGAAGAAGACCCTGAAGAGGAGGATCCCGAAGAAGACCCGATTGAAGAGGATCTACAGGCAAATACAGTAGAGGAGGATCCAGATGAAGATCCTGAAGAGGAGAATCCTGAGAAAGACCCTATGGAAGAGGATCCAGAAAGGGACCTGGAAGAAGTAGAGCATATGGAGGAGGATTCCGATGAGGAAGCTCCCGCCGAAGAGGAAGAGCCAGGAGAAGAAAACCCTACAGGGGAGGAATCTAAAGACGAAGCTCCAGCCAAGGAGGAGTCGGAGGATGAAATCTCGAGGGAAGAGGAACTCGAGACTGATGAACCTCAAGCATACATCCCGGCAAGGCACTATGGGAATGGATGCCCCTATTTTAGCGCGAGAACTTATCGCTACTTGTTGAACTTCCACAATCGCGACTGACGCGACTTATTTTCTTTTCTTTGGGCCAAATAAAAATAATGTATAGTTTAGGGCCACATTTATCTCTCAATTGTACTCTGTCAAGATTTCCTGAATAATAAAGTTTTGGTTCGATCAAATTTTTCCTAGAGTATTATACCTTTAAAGCCCGTTTGATGCATTAATTGATCCTTCTTACAAAATTTCTTTCCCTTATTGCAAGTAATTACTTTATCCCATCCCTGAACCTTGTAATCACCTGACCTCCAATTTAGCTAACGCGGAAGGAAGTGCCTTACGTATGGATAGAGGAATGTACTCGGGGTTTTGAGATACTGAAGCAAAAGTTGACCACGGCCCCAATTCTTACAGTGCCATCAGGTGATTTAGTGATACACAGCGATGCTTTAGGGAAAGGTTTAGGCTGCGTTCTGATGCAGCACGGTTGGGTAGTTGCTTATGCCTCACGGCAGCTGAAGAATCATGAGAGGAACTATCCAACGCATGACTTGGAGTTAGCTGCAGTGGTTTTCGCATTGAAGATCTGGAGACATTACTTATTAGGCGAAAAGGTGGAAGTGTACACAGATCACAAGAATCTGAAATACGTGTTCACTTAGAGAGAATTGAATATGGGACAACGCCGATGGCTAAAACTAATGGCGGACTACGACTTGGACTTATAGTACCATCCGGGGAAAATAAATGTCGTACCCGACGCTCTTAGTCGTAATCCAGCGATCATGATGTGGACCAGTCAAAGGAGCATCATTGAGGACTTTCAGAAGCTCGAACTAGAGGTTTTTACACCGGGTGCAACCGGGCAGTTTTGGCAGTTACAGGTGCAGTCTTCACTTGTAGATTGCATTAAGGCTGCACAAGCTGATGATCCTCGATTGCAGAATTTCAGAGAGCGGGTGGAAGCCGGACTAAGGACGGACTTACTCATACATCGAGATGGTTCTTTGAGATTTCGATAGCAGACTCTACGTTCCCAATGGGGATGTTCGAGAAGAAGTACTAGTTGAAGCTCATAGGTCAGCTTATTCTGTGCATCCGGGAGGCACGAAAATGTATCGAGATCCGAGGCAGCACTATTGGTGGAACGGGATGAAGCGAGAGATTGCACGGTTTGTATCCAAGTTCTTAGTATGCCAACAAGTAAAGGCTGAACACCAGAGAACAGCTGGACCGTTGCAACGGCTTTCGATACCCGAATGGAAATGGGAGCACATCACTTTGGATTTTGTGACTGCTTTACCATGGAGTCCAAGAGGCAACAACGCCGTTTGGGTTATCGTCGACCGTCTTACGAAACCAGCACACTTTAAACCCTTTCCGGTTGGGACAGACGACAGAGTCGCTTGCGAAGAAATACATGCAAGAAGGAGTTGGACTTCACGGAGTTCCGGTTAGTATAGTGTCAGATCGAGGCACCAGATTTGTTTCACACTTTTGGAAGAGCTTACAGGAGAGTCTGGGTACACGTCTCAAGTTCAGCACGGCTTACCATCCATAGACGGACGGACAGTCTGAGAATACTATTCAGACGCTCGAGGACATGTTGAGGGTGTGCACGTTAGACTTTTAAGGTTCTTGGGAGGATCACCTCCATCTAGTAGAGTTTTCTTATAACAACAGTTTCCAAGCTAGCATTCAGATGGCTCCATTCGAAACACTTTACGGAAATGTTGATCCCCTGTTTGTTGGGATGACGTTGGTGAGCGAAGATTACTGGGCCCCGAACATATAGTTTAGACGGTAGACAAGGTCCAGATGATCAGACAGCGTATTAAGAAGGCTCAGGACCGACAGAAGAGTTGAGCGGATGCCAGCAGGAGATCGCTAGAATTCAAAGTTGGTAATCATGTGTTTATGAAGATTTCACCTACCCCCGGTGGGTGTTATCAGGTTTGTAAGTCGTGGGAAACTCAGTCCCCGATTCATCGGACCATTCGAGGTATTGGAGCGAGTATAAGAAGTGGCTTACCGTCTTGCCTTACCCCTATCATTAGCGGGCGTACACAACACATTTCGTGTGTCACAGTTGAGGCGTTATGTTCAAGACGACAGTCATGTTCTCGATCATTCTGAATTGACTTTGGGTACCGATTTAACTTATGTGGAGCAGCCAACTACTATAGTCGACCGTAAAGAGAAGGTGTTAAAGAATAAAGTCATTCCGTAGTCCGAATGTCTTGGGGCGGTTGTTCACCTGGGGAATCTATCTGGGAACGTGAGGAAGATATCCGTTCGCGGTTCCCACATTTTTTCGAGTAGCCATTTGTATCGCCGTTTTCTATTTTTTGTTCTTTTAAATTCGAGGACGAAATTTTTGTATGGTTGGTATGATGTAATACCCAGTCCCCTTTTGTATGCCAATACCAGTAATTTTTATAAAGTGTTAGTATAAATAGTTTACCCATTTTATATTTTTCTTCTACATATATTTTCTTTCTTTCCTATACATACTTATTCTAATTATTTTGTTTCCTACAAACCTAACCCAAGGCCCAAGCCCATTAGCCAAACCCTCCACTTTTTCCCCAACAATTTCTTTCAACCTTTTCAAATTTAAAATTATTCTCATTTAAAAATCCAAATCCTACCCAATCAATTTCTTTAAAACCCTAATTAAAACCTAATTAATATATATTCCTCATTACTCTCTCCTTTATACTTTCCTTTCAATTATTATTTTAAACCCCCCCTCCGTTCACTCTCTCTCCTCTCATTCACACACACACACTCTCTCTCTCTCTCCCCCTCGGCTTCCTCTCTTTTTCCTTCCTCTACAAGAACCCACGCCCGTCGCCCCAGTGCTCGCCTCTCGCTGCCGACCCCGTGCCACCACCCTCGTCTTCACCCTTCCGTAGCCTTCTTCCTCTCTCCTCCTTCCCGACGAGGTCCCCGACCCAAGAAAGAACCCCGCCGTCAACCCATCACCCTGACCTCCCTGCGACCTTCGCCTGCATGCCCACGTCGCCGGAGCTCAACCCCTCGTCATCATCACTCCGCACTCGCCTACACCTCCTTCTTCCTCGACAAGAACCCATCTCCCCCCAAAAACCCCACTATAAACTCCTGCACTCATCACCACGACACCTATCATACCCTCATTGGTGACCCCTTCCACTCTCCTCCCCAAGCTCCCGACCCCCCTCTACCACTACAGCTCCGGCCATCGCAACCCTAAGCCCTGACTCCAAGCTCTGGCTACCCACTTTACGACCGCTTACTACCACCATGCCGACCCCTCACAACCTCTTCTCGCCACCTCCCGAGATCCCCACCTCGTCGGAACCATCTTTGGAACGCCGACGACCTTGACAACGGCACACAGTGCTCATCGCCGCCGCTACCGTTGCATCGCCTGACCCTAGTCGTTGCCGAGCCGTCAAAACCGAGCCAAGCTCGAGCCGAGGTCAAGTTTGTCGTGTCGTACCTAGCTGCGCTTGCGTTGTGATCGCGCCGTTGCCATTTTCATTGCTGTAGGCTACTGTTATTGCTGCGTCGCTGTCGTATCGTCATCGATACATCGTCAGGCAAGTTCAAATACTTGCTACATGCTATAGTATATTCATTTTGGTTGCGAATCAAATGTTCATATAGGTGCTCGATGGAAACCCTAAGCTAAAAACCCTCTTAAAATAATGGAACTTAGGTATAACGGATTACCCTAGTGATAATTAATACCGTGTTAAGAGTTGGCTCGAAAATACGGACCCTAACACCGTGAAATGTCATCCCCATTTAGATCCATCGAATCTGAAACCTTCCATACCTGAAATTTGTGAAAACCATAGTAAATTGGTTACACGCCGAAATATGGTGTTCGAGGGCTCGTATCCAAGCCGACTCGACAACCTAGAACCCCATATAATTTATATTTTGTTTTTATTTTATAGCGGTGATGGAAACTGTTCGGGAGTGCGGCTCTGGACTGGAGTCTAGAGCAGCGCTGTTTGTCGATACTTGAAATATAATGCTTTTACAACTCTGTGTGAAAATGGTATTATGAAGAACCCTATACCGTTGTGAAGATTAATCTGTTATCTAACTATTGGAAGTTATTTCATTCATTTTTACCATCTTTTTCTATTTTAATCATATTTTAAATCATCAGTACATACTACAGTCCCAAGCAGGGACAGAACGTATATCCCGATATTAAATAATGTATAACTCCCGAAACGCAGAGGATATTATTGATCCGTCTACTGCGTTGGAAACCTAACTGATAAACCTAAATATTATCCAACTGCAGCATTGCCTAATTTTGATCCCAATAGGGTGAAAACTGTGTTACTAAATGGACTTTCAGTTCAGGAACTGAACTTCTAGTAGAGAACACTTAAAATGAAATGACTGTAATTTGCGAACCTGAAACCCGACTGATTTGAACCAATTTCGTTGAACTGCTGGTTAAATTTACTTTTTACCGCTTTTATATCATTTTACTTAATTCTGAATGCACGATTTGATGTGATTTTTCTAAGTTCATAAGACGCGTAATGACTTGTATTGCATATGATTGATTAGCGGCATAAATGCACATATTTACCCAACTGCGATATCTCTAGCGATAGTGAACGCTCTTATTAATTCTCAGTGTATAATGTATTGTCGAACGTAAATGGTATCGGTTTATATGTGTCGAGTACGCCAGTAAAAGTGAATGATTCGTGATAGTGTATAACATAATAAATAGTGAATGAAGCAGTATTATTGGTGCGTACTTGTACATAACTAGCCATACTCATAGATAGTGAAACCTGGGGGAAAAGGGGAAATCGAAGTGGAAAGGAACTTGTATTTAGCGAGGTCAGTGATTTAGAGGATGATCATTCGAACAGCGACTCTTATATATATATTAGGTTTGGACCTAGCGGTCCGGCCGACAGGGTTATGTCCCGGGCAACAGTGGGTCGTAGTCTCGGGTACGTACGAGACCCTCGTTAAACATGATCACTCCTTTTCACAGATCGATTTCAAAAGTAACTTAGAGACCATATTGCATTGTTTAATGGCATATCGACTACCTGCATATATTGTCTCCACCGTTATTACTTTATTTCCATGCCTTTTTGTTATTATTATAATATTGCTATTGCGTCACCCTGACGACCTAAGTATGCATGCTCAGTGATAAAAGTGGATCCGTCTAATCTCGAGGACATCGCGAAGATCCAGACTTGTGAACCAGTTGTATCTTTCTCTTAATATCCCTGATTAGTTGCCCTCTTGTTTACTTTCATTGCGCTCAATTTTCTTTATATCCGATAGTTCTAGTGACTGCATTCTCTTTATCCGTGTTGTATTTTACTGATTACCATATAATGATAGAAGCTGAAATGTGACCGCGGCGGGATTTTTCCTTGATTGTAGGAATATGGCTGGCCTAGTCACCCTCGTATTCCGTATTTTGGGAAGAGGGGCGTGACAATGGCTCATAATTACTTATTACTAGTTTCGTTTAAGAAAACATCTAATTTCTTGCTTTTCTCAAATTATTCCTATCTTTCATATGTAATTTTTCACTTTCAAACTTTCATTATATATATAGTATAATGCAAAATAATGCGTAAATAAGCACAAAACTCTTCCAAATCTGTTTGCAGCAGTGTCCTCACTGATGTCATCTGTTAACCTTAAAAAAAACTGTAGACTTGGGAGGAAAAGTTAGTAACGGAAACATGAATAAATGACAGTGAAATCCTTCCCCAAACTTATTTTTGGCTCATAATTTTGCAAAATTTTTTTTTTCAAGAGCCAAAATATATTTCCCCCCCCCAAACTTGAGTAAAATCGTATTAAGCATTTAAAATTATGAGGGGGAGTTAAAGTTATTGGTCAATATAAAACTTTACAAAGACCAAAAGTTAACACCAACCATTCAAATATTTTATCGATGTAATGTACTGGTTGGTAGAAGATCATGTCACCTATCGACGTGAAGATGTGGGGAGTGGATAAGAGGTAGAATAGAACGGGTTTACATCTCGGTTTATAGAGACGAAACAATGATGGTGGATTACTCGCATTCTCGTTATTGATAAGAAAAAGGGATGGTGGTTCAATTTCTTTGTGCTGGGGTTGATTCATCACAACTCCCATATTTTCTGAGAATGCGAGTTCTTCAGCGAAAATTTCTTTAAACCTTTCATCGATATCCCGAATAATAATCCCATCGGAAAGAACGGGATGATACTCGGACTCTATAAAAGGTTCATATTTAGCGTCAGATGTTGACCCAGACAGCTCGATAGAAGGGTCTGTATGTGTATAACAAATAGCAGGGTCAAAAAATCGTACTAGCGGAGTCAAGATCAGAATTATAAAGCTGTGCAAATTCGCTGCTATCGGAATCCATCCTTTCGACAGAAAATACTTGAGCATAGGTTTCGGAGGGTTCACTTCCCAACTTGTAAATGTTAAGCTCAACTTCCCGAAAGATAGGGTCATAGAGCCGTTTCGACAATTGATTATTGCGTTGGAAGTCATAAGAAAAGGTCGACCTACAATCACCTGAATTTGGTTTCGGGGGTTTGCTACAGGCTGTGTATCTATAACGATAAAATCCACAGGGAATATAAATTCCCCGACTTTGATTAACACATTCTCTAGCTCATCCCTAGGTTGGGTGATAGATCGATTTGCCATCTGGAGAGTGCAGTGCGCTGGTTTTAACTCTCCAATCTTTAATTGCTCATACATAGAATACGGAAGTAAGTTAACACTAGCACCTAAATCGAGTAGAGCATGATTGATAGTTTTACCCCCAATAGAAATAGATATGGTAGGACTTCCGGAGTGTGTTCTTTTCTTGGGTAATTGTTGGGTAAACGCGGTGTTCACATTACTCGCTAAGAAAACTTTTTTAGGTATTTGAATTTTTTTTCTTCCTAATGCACAAGTCCTTTAGAATTTTCGCATAAGACGGAACTTGTTGAATAGCATCTAGGAGATGAATATTTATGTTAACTTGCTTAAAAATTTCCATAATTTTCTCCATTTGTGGACTTGGTCTGTTGCCTCTTAACCTATGTAGATAAGGAGCTTTATCAATAAGGGTTGGGTCCAATATTGGAGAAGATTTTGGGGATGAAATGGATCCCAGAATTGGAGTTGGGATAGTTTTAGGTTGACTCGAGAAAGTGGGCGGATGGTTCGAGTCTAGGGAAACACGGAGAATAGGCTCGGAAAAAGGTGGACTAGACGAAATAGGGTTAGAAGTAGAAGCCTATCAACTGATTCCTCATCATCAACATGTTCACCGACTTGGTTGTTCAGCATTCTTCTCGACCTCAACGTGGTAACGGCACTCACATTATAACTTTGTGAGTGGCCAGGATTTGGTAGGGGTTGAGACGGAAGTTTCCCTCTCTCTCTCTCTCACTCATCGCGGTATTTAGCTGTGCAAGTTGTGCTTATATCGATTTTATGCTTTCATCATGGGAAGCAGTGTCCTGCTGTAACATTTGGATAGAAGACTTTAAATCAGCCGACGTTTGCGTAGAATGTTTAATAAATGTATCCAAGCTTCATTCGAGTGCAGATGAGTTTTCGGTACCGGCCGTTTGGAAAGAATTATTATAAGGTGTAGAATTGTTGGTCAGATTTTGAAAAGTTTGTGATTGAAAGGGGTGTTGACTCTGTTGTGGTGGTTATTATTGTTGTGGGGGAGGTCTTTGATAGTTGCTTGGGAACTGGTTTTGATTTCGAGGTTGGTTTTGGTTCCAAGCAAAATTAGGATGATTTTTCCATCCCTGACTGTATGTGGAAGAATAAGGATCGTTTCTAGGTCGTTACTGAAAAGTATCATTAATTTGTTCTTGACCTTAAAACGGTGGACTTAAAGGACATTCTTCCGTTAAGTGTGATGGGTCGAAACAGCAACCACACACGGTTTTGTGGAGCGTAACCTGGTTTAGGGAGGCTGATGAAAATTTATTTTCCTTAGCTTCGAGTTTTTTCTGCATCGCTGCCATTTCGGATTTCATTGCGATGGAAATATCGAGCTGATGGATGCCTGCCCTAGATGAAGATGATGGTCTAACGCTTTCCCACTGTAAAGATTTTTCGGCGAGATCTTCCAGAAATTGCCAAGCTTCACCATCGTCTTTAGACAGGAAATGACATTGACAAATAGTTTCAAGCATCTGTGTCACGACCCCAAAATGGCACATGACTGGCACTTGAATCATATGAAGTCTATAGGACCCCATCTAATTCAAGTAAGCAAAAATCCCAGAAATCTAAACCATTTTAAATAAGAAGTGAAGAAAACATGTTTTAAAACGAGGGTTTTTAAAGAAGTAAGCCGAATACGTACTTTTAAAATCTCAAGTCTTTTCTGAAAATTTCGGCAAGTTTCCTTTGTAAAAACTGGGCCCAAACGGGGTACAACATGAATAATATATGCATCAATGATAAAAGGTATCCCCAAGCGGGAGCTAGCTCTTCGTCAATCGACGGTCACAACCACACAAGCAATATAATATACAACGCCGAAGGGCGAGGATCAAAACTCAAAAAGAAACTTGAAATCATCAAGAAAACCATAATACTACAATGCGCGACTCTAAGGTCAAAATAATACACAACTAGTTTTCTAAGTCTGAAATAAATATACAAGTCTGGTTGATGGAATTACTAGATATAACTGATTAAAATAAATAAGTACAATGGTGGTCACGATGCGAGTGAACCCACCTACCAAAGTAATCACCCAGAAAGGAAGCAGTATGCCAGAAAGCCGCAATGAAACCTGTACGGCAAAACCTTCAAGAAACTGTGGCACAACGGGGGTGAGTTGCCAACTCGTGGATAGAAAACATCACAGAGCAGAAATCATATGTATGACTCAATCCTACGTCAATACGATCAGTAATAATGTATATCCTCAATATGATAAAGTCTGAAGTATGATAAGATGGCAAGGGTAAACATCTATACATAAGTGTAGTACCAAGTGCTCGTGCCAGTGTCTCAGGTAGCAACATATCATAAATGTGAGGTGTGATCAATGTAATCAACATGAATCAATGTCAACTATATCATGAAGTCTATAAGTATGTGGATATCATCCAACTATGTAATCAATGTCTGTATGCATGTGGATCTCGTCCACCTGTCAACCAATGACACAAAACATCATGCATGTAAATATCATAAAGCATATGCAATGGAAGTATGAGGATATAAATCAACGTGTGTCCCTCGCGACACAACAAAATCATGGAACCTGAGTGTCCAGCATCGACACTCGAAAACATCATGAAACCTGTGTTCAGCATCGGCACGTAAATCCTCATATATATATATAGGGCCCCGTCAGTCCAGATCGGCCCACGGGCTCCGTCAGTCCGGATCGGCGCATATCATCTCTCAACTCCGGTCGGTATCCTCCGGATATCCGCCGAGCTCAAATACAATCACCGGTAGGTAGTAGTCCCTCTGCCAGGCTCACCGTCTGTATACACAGCATCCCTTTCTTGTCCCGGGGTACCATACCGGGCCCCACCATGTACCCACACACGGCCTACGAATCCTCCTCGCATAGGGTATATACATATCAGAACCGATAAAACTCATGGTGGACGCACTGAAATATCATATCAAGAGAAACCGGGTTTTTAAACAATACATACTTTCTTTCGAAATAGCCATGGTTCCCAAATCCAGAAATCTCATGAAAACAGCATATCTCAATGCGTATAATCACAAAACATGATGTATGCGACATATAATAGAAATGTAAGCATATCCGTATATTATGCAACATAAATAGTAATATGCACACATTGAGGGAAAACCACCCTTTTAAATGAATCCAGTTTTAAAATATATCTTGCGGTTACTAAATCTCCAAAATAAAGCCAGAATCATCTATGCATGTGCAAATATGTATGTATGCAGTATGGGTGTCCAATATGTATGTGTTCCAATATGGATGTACAAGTAGGTATATACGCAAGTATGAGTGTACAATATGCCTGTGCGCCAATATGGATGTACAAGTAGGTATATACGCAAGTATGAGTGTACAATATGCCTGTGCGCCAATATGGATGTACAAGTAGCTATATACGCAAGTATGAGTGTACAATATGTATGTGTGTCAGTATGTCATACAAGGAGTCATATCCTGATGCAACAATCCTACTGTGTAGTGACATGGCAATTATCGATGATGAAGTGTGTGAGCCGGCAAACAGGTGTACGTGGAACATACGCATTATCGATAATGGTGCTGGTGTCCTGACAGTATGGGTTTAATATAACCATAAACATATTTAAACATGCGATGCAATGCAAATAGCAAGAATATGCGGAAAATGAATAATAACACAACAGTGAAGAATCTATATCAATATATATATGTCATATAGTTTTGCCATTTGAAATAACACGAATCGTGGTATTTAGAAAAATAAGGGCTACGGTGTTTTTAGGGAAAGATGCGTCTTTTGAAAATATCTGTAGAATCCCTTAACCCGTCTTTTAAAATACTCACGATTCGTTAGTTTTGAAATAGGTATGACTCGGGTCTAGTCTAACATCTACTAAGTACTACAGAACTAAACGAACAGTCTAACCGAAAGGGTAAGGGAAACCACCTAAATCTGAGTCGATACACATATAAATATAATAGTCGGTGATCCATTCTCGAGTCAAGAGTGCAGATCTATCATCAATATATAGCTCATACATAAATCCGTCATACGACATCCCAATCAGGGTACGGGTCAAATATCACATTCAGCTCATCATTTATATGGTATCCTTACCATCATAACTCATGAACTGGGGTTCTGATCTAAGTCTAGTACAAACTGATACCATCTGCATATATATGCGTGTATGAAAACACACGCCTAAAGGCCCGCTAAAATCTCATGTCGTATTTCCTAATACGAACCACATCATATCACCGATCTCGTGGCACCATGCCCAAACTCATCGACTCATCTCCAAATATCATCCACTATCCTCATCATCTAAGTGTAGGTGTGTGTGTGTGTGTATGTGTGTGTGTGTATACAGTCCCATACCTATGTGTGTGTGTGTGTGTGTGTATCCCCATATACGCACAAGTATAACAGTAAGCATGTGTGTGCGTGTGAATGTAAACCTATTATAGGGTTCGCGACTAAGAAGCTAAACTAAGTTACTTCTAACTACTCTAAACTAAACCATAAACACAAATCATATCTTGATAATCATCCACGTAACATAAACACATATATATATATAACCAAATATATATATAAGCTATATTACGAAATGCGGGGGTGCTATACGCCATCCACCCGACTTCCCCCGTAGATACAATCTACTCACCTTGCTCCCGTATGCCGTTGCCGACGTCGCCACGCGCTTGCTTATCATCTCGAAGTCTTCGTGGGGGGTACCTACACATCATAACGTATCGCAATTGCGTATTAAAATCACATCGGAAAGTCAAAACAACACGCTAAAGGCCTATAGGTTAGAACCTATGGACCACGCCTTCAAAACCACCAACAACCCTCGATATCGTCGTACAAACGTCGAATGATCGAGGTACAACACAGATACAAAAATCCAGAATGCAAAATACGAGAAACGAACCCCGAATCAAAACAACAACTCTTGAAAATGGTCCCAGATTTACCCTAGGTCAAATTAGCCAATTTTGCATATGCCAAGGGTCTAGTTTACAGGAGATAATGCCCTGGAACAAAAACGAGTCAATTTCCCCCCACTCTGGCCGCAAATTGCAGCCAGAAAGAATTTAATTACGGCCCAGATGAGAGTGTAGGGGCTGGAGTCTTGGGGTTAGCTTCCTAGGTGCCTGCACACTCCTCTATACTTGCTAAATAATTTTCAGGTCACCCGGGTGTTAGCAGATTTCATTTTACACTCACAGAATCCACAATTCTTCCGATATCGGGTTTCTAAGTTCGTATTCCGGGGTTCTGGTCTCTGGTTTGGGTCTGAATTCTAGCACTAGGGGGTTTGTGTGGCCTCTACTAAGCTCAATTACACACCACAACTCAAGAATTCCATAAACCCTAACTAGAAATTTCCAAATCTTACTAAACGACACCAAATCGGTTCTAAACAAACATGGATGTAAAGGCAATGGAAATACTATGCTAATAGTTAAGAGAATACCTCATTTGGCAACTCAAGAATTTTCTTGAGTTGCCCCAAGTGTCCAAAATGCAAGCTTTCTTGGTCCAAGGTCTAGCTAGTGAGCTCATGCACATTTTTAATGAAGTGGGTATTGAGTTTTGAGGCGTTTTTGGTGATGCAGTGGGGTGTTTGAGGAGTGAGGAGGTGGAGGGCAGCAGCAATAGTGAGAGAGGAGATGAAAAAGATGAAAAAAATGAAGAGAGAGACAAGGACCATGACTTAGGTTTGACCCCTCACTCTCTCACTTGCCTATGCCTTAATTCTTTATTCATATTCCTTTTCTTTTCTTTTCTTTTCCTTTTCTTTTCTCTTCTCACAAGACCAAGCCATGAATGAAAAATGAAGAGAAAGCCATGTAGGAAATTATAACACAAGTGTAAAAATGATATGGTGCATGTTTTGCACAAAACAAGCTTAATGCGCGATTAGTGATATTTAATCGCGATTAGCACTAAATAGCGTATAATTAATCATAAAAACTTATAATTTACTTAAATCACATAAAACACCTTCATTTTAGTAATTTCCATAATTTTCCAAATTTTCCCCAATTTATCGGTATTTAATTATACCACCTTATTAAAATATTCAATATTTTATTATTTAATTATAAAAATTCCCAAAAATAATATTTTACTTTTTTTGAAATGTTACAATTTTCCCCCTTAAAGAAATTCGGTCCCCGAATTTAAATCTAAACCCCTCAATACTAAAATATTTCAGTAAAAAGGTCCAAGTCGTCGGGGCTCCGAAATCATCAATACATAAAACGCATCATAGCGCAATGCATGTGCATGAACAATGAGCAGATAACTCAAAATATTTAAAAAAAAACAAAACTCCGTCAAGCATCTCGCAATCATCGGAGTCATGGTGAAGACACAAATATCAAATCCAAAACAAAACCAATATGATATACATCAAACTATGCATGTAACCATCAAATCTGTACATGTAAACATCTGAAAGAAATGCATGCCAAACCTTCATGTTGCTGTGTGATGCGCGTATCGCGGCACAGTGGCAGACGTCTATTGTAAGAAAATAACTATAAATATACTTATCCTTTGTTTAATATGTACGTCCCGCCATTGTGAAAACAATTTAGAAGGGTTTCCTTGCTTTAAACGATTCGTGTCATATCAGACACGCAGGTAAATACTGAGACTATAGCTCCCTTTTTGGAAATCCCTTCGATAACTATCAATGCATGCAAAATATATTCAGGTACTGTCCTCTGACTAGTCCTGCTCAGTACGAAAACAAATAGCAAATATCATAAAAACGTACTGCTCCATAAGAAATCAATCCCAAAATGTGCATATGAATGCTACGTGCGTCTGGTGCGCACAGAAATCAAAATCTATATATGTGCCATACATGTACACAGAAGCGACATCTAAGTGCAACGGGTGTGCATGAAACACGTGTCAGAGACAATGTGTGTGCCTGACAGCAAAATCAGGTGCATCGGATATGCACAAAGAATCCCGATTTAGTGTATCTGGTGTGCACCAAAATCGCATCTCATATCATACGCCCAACATGCGCGAAAATCCAAATCAGATGCATCCAACATGCGCGAAAGCACGAAATCCAATATCAAGCGCCAAACATGCGCAAAATCCAATCCAAGCGCGCCAAATATGTGCAAGAATCCAAATCAAATGCACAGAGTGCAAGAAATCAACATCAATATCAGAATCGAAATCGACGGTATACAATAAAGCTCAATCCAAATCAGGTATACCGCGGTATATAATCTCACAACCATGTGCATCAGCGTGCACAAATAAAATCAAAACACTAAAAGTGCTTGAAAACTATGCCGAAAGTATAAGTCAAATCACATGCATAACATAGGCATGAAATCTAAATCAACATATCGAATGACATCAAACCGAAGTCAGGTTGTAACGTTTTGAAAATCGTTTCGGTGAAATTTCGGAAAAACGGTAAAATAAGGGGGTTTCTGTAAAAAGTCAAAATACAAACATATTTATTATAAAATTAAATATACATATTCTAGCTATGTAATTGCTAGTATTTAGTATTTATTGAGCCAATGGTGAAATTTTAAATTTTCTGAAAAATTTTCCGAAATTAATTATTTTAATATTATTTTAAGCCGTCCCTAATACATTTAATTAGGGAAAATTACAGATTGGAATGGGTTGATACAAATTTTATAATTCATGACACACTAAACTGACATGTAAAATATTGTTTTTGAAACGAAATGGTTTGCCAAAATGGTGTTAGAAAATATCGAAGAAAAAGGCTTAAATAGTGAATTTAGTGTAAATGGATGTTTGGGGTATAGTATTTATCATTTTCCCTCACCCCACACATACCCCCACACTCACACACCCCCACTTGCCATCTTGGCCGAGCCTTGCTTCCCCAAACCCCTTTTGGCCCACTTCATTTCTCACAAAACAAAGAAATAAAAAGAATTGAAGTGTAGATTATAATATAGTAATTGAGGTATGGGTTTATATACTTAATGTATGGGTTCTTGACTTGGTCAAACTCCCCACACCCTCTCTCTCCTCTCCCCACCTGCATTTGGCTGAGCCCCCCCATTTAGAACAACCCCTTCACTTCTTCATCTCATATTCTCTTCAAAAAAATCCACAAAAATGCTTAAAAATCCACAAAATTTCAAAGCAAAATCCAAATCCAACTCCTATCCATTATTTCTTTGCCTTAGCTAACATGGATCTTGGAGCTAGAGAGCAAGTTGGGAGGCCAAGTTTTCATGGGAGATCTCTAAAATTGTGGAGGTAAATCCTAACTCTAGTGTTTAGTTGTAGGTTAATTTCTTTGAATCAACTTAATTAGGTGTTTAATTTAGGTTTTTAAATTGCAAGTTTAAATTCTAGAAAAGGGTTTAATTTTTTTATTAGGGTTGTTATCATTAGATTGTGGTCTTAATGAGTAGATTAACATGTTATTGTTATGTAAAACTTAATCTTGTTGCATCTTGCTAATTGCTACTTTTAAATTGTCCAAATTGCATAATATTGCAAACTAGGTTTTAAAAATTAAGTTAAATTGTTAGATAAAAATTCTAATTATGGTTTCATAGCATTATTAACATTATAATGAGTGGTTTAATATCTTAGGTTATGCAAAACTAAGCTTAATTGTTAAATTGTGAATTTTTGCGTGAAAATTGTTAAAATTGGATAATTTGTAAACTAGGTTTTTGGGGTTAATGAAATTTAATGAGATTAAATTGTGGAAATGGTTTATATAACTTAGTTATGATATTTAGCGGATATTATGGCCATTAGTTTTGTTAAAACGTCAAGTTTCGAATTAAAACGGTAATTAAGTGTTTTCTAGGTTTTGTGAAATAAACCGATTTGATCAATTTATTGGTTTTGATGATTTGCATCGTATTTCATATATTTTTAGTGATTTATGAAACCATGATTGGTATGTTTGGTTTTAACTTGATGATCTGACGTTTGTACGACGATATCGAGGGTTGGTGGTGGTTTTGAAAGCGTGGTCCATAGGTTCTAACCTATAGGCCTTTGGCGTGTCGATTTGGTTTTCCGATGTGATTTTAATGCGCATTTGCGATTATGTATATGTGTAGGTACCCCACGTGATGTCGAGACGTTGAAGATGAAGAGGGTGACATCGGCATCGGCACACAAGGAGCAGGTGAGTAGATTTATATCTACGGGGAGAAGTCGGGTGGATGGCGTATAGCACCCCCACAGTTCGTGGTGATGTATACGAATACGTATACACACATATATATTGATTATATATTGTTGAGTTTATTGATGATAAAGATGGACTTTTGGTGATTCTGTGATTGGTTTAGTGTAGTTGCGAAACCCTAGAGTAGGGGTTGCACCTATACACACACACGCACATACTTGCATACATTCTTTCTTTTACATGTGCGTATATGGGATTATATATTTATGTGTTCACATGGGTATGAGACTATGTGTTCATATACTGGATTTGAGGATAGTACTTGGGATTTCAGATGAGTCGATGAGATTTGATTCGAGACTGTGAGATCGGTGATTTGGCAGGGTTCGTAGTTGAGATACGACATGACGTTGTATCGGGTCCTTTGACATAGTGTTTCACACACGTGCATGCATACGTAGGTGGTATCAGTATTGTACTAGATATAGATCAGTACCCGGATTATGATCTTTGATAAAGGGGATACCAGATGAATAGTGAGATGAATGTGATATTGACCCGTACCCAGATTTGGGATGCCGTACGACGGATGTACGTATGAGCTATATATTGATGTTTGATCTGCACTCTTGACTTGGGATGTCTGATTATAGATATGGTATCGGATATGATATTATTGAGGCGGGATCACCGACTAATATATATACAGGTATGTATATGTATCGACTCAGATGTTAGGCGGTTTCCTTACCTGTAGTTCAGCTTGTTAGTTCAGCCGTATAGTTTAGTGTAGTTGTTAGACTAGATTAGACTCCTACCTATTTCAAAACTAACGAATCGTGGGTATTTTAAAAGACGGGTCAAGGGATTCTACGGATATTTCAAAAGACGTATCTTTCCTTAAAAACACCGTAACCCTTATTTTCAAAACACCGCGATTCGTGTTATTTCAAAAGGCACTATTGTAGGATTTATATTAGGGTAATGCAGATTAGTTATCGTTGTGTTTAGTATTTAGCTCCCGCTCATTATTGCTGTTCGCTCCACATCGCATGTTTAAATTATGATTCATATTCTATTTTTAACATCATGCTGTTAGGACACCAGCACCATTACCGATGATGCGTATGTACCACGTACACTTACTTGCCGTCTCACATACATCTTCATCGGTAATTGCTATGTCACGTACACTTAGAGAATATTATTGCTTGATTTAGCTTGTTAGCTAGTAGTTTGACATGATATTAGTGTACTTGCCTTATATGCCAGCTAGATATTGTAGTTATTCCTTGTCACTTCATGCATACTGTTATTCATAGTTATGCCGTATTCATGGATTCTCCTGCCTATATTCACTGTTTTACGTGCTATTGAGTTTTGGATTCGTATTTCCATGAGATTTTCTGGATTTGGGGGAAAACCGCAAAACTTATATAAACTTCTTTTCTCTCTTTTAAATAAAAAGCGCGGTTTTCCCATGATGTATGAGTCGTCCACCATGAGTTTGCTGATGGATTTTGAGACCCGAGTTCGAGGAGTGGAGGAACCGTTTCGGATACATGGTGGACCCGGTGCGGTACCCCGGGGCAAGAGGATCGCAGATGATGGCGTTGAGCCTGGCAGGGGAGCACTACCGACCGGTGATTTTACCCGACGCGTCGGATATCCGGAGGATACCGTCGTAGTCTTGAGATGGATGGTAGGGGCCGGTCTGGACTGAGGGCGCCCTAGATATTGAGATTAAGACATTGAGATTTCGAGATATTGAGGTACTGAGATTTGATGATACAGGCCAGTCCAGATAGCCGGAGCCTGAGATTTTGAGACATTGAGATTTATGTTTTGTGTCGATGCTAGACACTGTTTATGCTGATTTCATTTATGATACCTCTTTTAAAAAGATACAGAAATCTCACTTAGTTATGAAAGCAGTTTTCTCCAGTACATGCATTCTGTTTCATGTATTCATACATCATCCATATGATACATTGCTACCTGAGGCACTGACACGAGCACTTGGTATTACCGTTGTTTAGAGCTATACCCTAGCCATTGTTATAGGCGACTGGTTATATATTTGAGGATATATTATGATTGCATGACTTAGGATTGCGTTGTTCATGCGATTTCTGTTCGTAGATGTTTCTATTCACGAGTTGGCAACTCACCCCCGTTGTGCCACAGTTTCTTGCAGGTTTTGCCGTACAGGTTTCATTACGGCTTTGCTGGCACTACTTCCATTCCGGGTGATTTGCTAGTAGGTGGGTTTATTGTATCGTACCCATCAGTATACTTGGTATATATTATTATTCAGTTGTATCTAGAAGTTCCATCAACCAAATATGTAATTATTTTGAGATAGAGACCAGTGATGTTATTCTTTCGACCTTAGAGTCGCGCGTTATATTTCTGTGGATTCTTGTTGTTTTGAGTTTCCTTTTGAGTTTTGATCCTCGCCCTTGGCGTTGTATATTATATGGCTTGTGTAGTTGTGACCGTCGATTGACGAAGAGCTAGCTCCCGCTTGGGGATGCCTTTTATTGATTTCGTATACTATTCATATTGTATCCCGTTTGGGGGCCAGTATTTACAAAGGAGACTCTGCCGAAATTTTCAGGAAATATTCGATGTTTTAAAAAAACGCATAATTCGGCTTATGCTATTAAAACTACTTGATTTAAATTGGTTTTCCTTCACTCTACTACTTTTCTTGGTTCGGATTTCTGGGTTTTCGGCTTACTTAGATTACGTACGCCTCGAGACGTTTCATAGTCTAAGTGCCGGTCATGTTCCGTACTTTCGGGTCGTGACAGTGCAACTGTGGTGCACAAATACGTATCAATGCACTGCAAGCATATGTGAACTATACCGAGTACAAAAACCAAATCGTGTGCATATCATATGCACAAAATCAACTCAACTATAATAAGTCCATGAAATCATAAACATGTGCGACCAAGGCACAAAATGATATTAAGTGTAATCACTGTGCACAAATTATAAATCAACACCACGGTGTATAAAGCATATCTCAAGTGTAATAACTATGCGTAAAATATAAATACCCAGTAAGTGCAACCATGGTGTACGAAAACAAATATCATGAAACTCAGTCATCAAGAATAAATCATCTGAATAGATCGCCCAAAATACCGAAATCCAAGGTGACTGATACGTGATAATCGAATCACTAAATCACAAATCATAAATACCGTCGTCGATATTTCCTCCTTCAAAGTCGAGAAGGTGTCAGTGCATCCAATGCAAGCAGAGCAAGATATCTACTTGCCTCCTGTTCATGGTCTGACACCTGGTGCTTTTAGGCTCTTGTCTCTCACTGTGCATTGCTAGATATATAGCTTCTCGGCTCAACGGCCCAATATGGAATGACGACGGAAATAGCCCCGCTCTGGCACATCCTCTATAGATCTCTGGCCAACTATCTCGTCGACAGTGCCGAACTCTGGCCTGCTAGGTGTGCGCAATATAACCGCTCCTGGGTCCATGTTTTCTCGTATAGTATTCCAAAAAGGTCCTGTCGAGGTCTCTCCCAAATCTCGTTTCTGCCAAACTGCCCGGAAGTTACCACCCTTTACTATATATGTTTCTTGTTCCAGAACGGCTGCATTCTCATCGCGACTCCTTCTAGAAGATATATCAATTATCAATGCCTCTGCATGCGTATCACATCTCTGATGTCGGCAGAGTGGAACGTCATCTCATCAAGATCTTGTACGAACCTCTTACTCCACTTTTCTCTGTTGTCGACTGCTTCGGACTCGTCTCATCGTGGCTGCATAGACTGTGCTCCAACGGCTATACTCGTATCTGGAGTCTCCCAAGCAATGTGTCCCATCACATGATATCCGAAAGATGTCGAACCTTTCGATCAATTCGTCAATGTTCTATAATCCCCCAAGAGTTCAACATCTTGGGTACAGTTTAATAGTACTCCAGTACATGCCACAGCACCTATGGACCAACCATAGAAGGGTAAACCCAAGCCTCACAAATGGCACCGCTGAACTGCCGCAAACCCTAAGGTTCAAAGGCGTCCCATGGTCATTATGTCGAGTTAGTGTTTCATTCTTCTAGAGGGTCCATAGCATTACTTGCATTTGTCTCTGAATACTTTAAACTTGGAAAATGGGCTCCTAACATTCGATCGTCTCCATCGACTCTCAACGTACCTACGTGAAGTCGTCTCTAGCTGGAATCAATCTATCTGATGACCTCGCATCGGGGTAAGCGAGCGAACCACATGTCCTAGTCTTTCATCCTCGGGTGACTAGTGACCTTCTATCATATCTCTAAGTACATCTTGTACTGCAATAGCTCCAACATCTGGGGCGATATCTCATCGTTCGCAGCAGCAACTGGCTCATTTGTCCGCACGCTGAACAATGCCTCAATCATCAATTAATAGGTGCATCGACGGTCATCACATTCTGGCTGGCCTCTAGCAGTAGCTTGACCCTCTGGTGCTGATCTGCACGTCCGAGAAATCCCGTAAAAGCGATCCATCAAACGCTCATGGCGCGAAAACACAATAAGATGACGCCTCTCTATGAAATCGTATGCCCCTGGAATCACGACCTGGTCAGTCCTCGTCCGCGACGAGCTCATGCTGACGCAACTCTAGCCGTAGCTCTCTCTGCCCGTGTAATCGTGGCAGCAAAATCATAACCAATATCGATGAGTATAGATCATAGGAATGAATATAATAGTGTGCAAGGAAATGTACATCCTAAGGCTCCTTAAGCGGAGTGGCGTATCGTTAGTATGCCGCGGAACATACACACGATACGTCACTCTCCTTAAGTCACTTACTCTATCAACCAAGGTCAACCTATGCGACGAAAGTTCGGGTGTAATACCCCCTCGACTAAGTCTAAGTTCCGTAAGGTCAAGCCTAAGTTCCGAATATATACAAACGCTCTAGGCTTCGCATAGTCAAACTTAGACTCAAACCAAGGTTAACCTAGCGCTCTGATACCGACTTTGTCACGACCCGAAATGGTACGTGACTGGCACTTGAATCATATGAAGTCTATAGGACCCCATCTAATTCAAGTAAGCCAAAAATCCCAGAAATCTAAACCATTTTAAATAAGAAGTGAAGAAAACATGTTTTAAAACGAGGGTTTTTAAAGAAGTAAGCCGAATATGCACTTTTAAAATCTCAAGTCTTTTCTGAAAATTTTGGCAGAGTTTCCTTTGTAAAAACTGGCCCCAAAGGGGTACAACATGAATAATATATGCATCAATGATAAAAGGCATCCCCAAGTGGGAGCTAGCTCTTCGTCAATCGACGGTCACAACCACGCAAGCAATATAATATATAACGCCGAAGGGCGAGGATCAAAACTAAAAAAGAAACTCGAAATCATCAAGAATACCATAATACTACAACACGCGACTCTAAGGTCTAAATAATACACAACTGGTTTTCTAAGTCTGAAATAAATATACAAGTCTGGTTGATAGAATTACTAGATATAACTGATTAAAATAAATAAGTACAATGGTGGTCACGATACAAGTTAACCCACCTACCAAAGTAATCACCCAGAAAGGAAGCAGTGTGCCAGAAAACCGCAATGAAACCTGTACGGTAAAACCTGCAAGAAACTGCGGCACAACGGGGGTGAGTTACTAACTTGTGAGTAGAAAACATCACAGAGCAGAAATCGTATGTATGACTCAATCCTAGGTCAATATGATCAGTAATAATGTATATCCTCAATATGATAAAGTCTGAAGCATGATAAGATGGCAAGGGTAAACATCTATACATAAGTGTAGTACCAAGTGCTCGTGCCAGTGCCTCAGGTAGCAACATATCATAAATGTGAGGTGTGATCAATGTAATCAACATGAATCAATGTCAACTATATCATGAAGTCTATAAGTATGTGGATATCATCCAACTATGTAATCAATGTCTGTATGCATATGGATCTCGTCCACGTGTCAACCAATGACACAAAACATCATGCACATAAATATCATAAAGCATATGCAATGGAAGTATGAGGATATAAATCAACGTGTGTCCCTCGCGACACAACAAAATCATGGAACCCGAGTGTCCAGCATCGACACTCGAAAACGTCATGAAACCTGTGCCCAGCATCGGCACGTAAATCCTCATATATATATAGGGCTCCGTCAGTCCGGATCGGCCCACGGGCTCCGTCAGTCTGTATCGGCCCGTATCATCTCTCAACTCCGGTAGGTATCCTCCGGATATCCGCCGAGCTCAAATACAATCACCGGTAGGTAGTAGTCCCTCTGCCAGGCTCACCGTCTGTATACACAGCACCCCTTTCTTGTCCCGGGGTACCATACCGGGCCCCACCATGGACCCGCACACGGCCCACGACTCCTCCTCGCATGGGTTATATACATATCAGAACCAATAAAACTCATGGTGGACGCACTGAAATATCATATCAAGAGAAACCGGGTTTTTAAACAATACATACTTTCTTTCGAAATAGCCACGGTTCTCAAATCCAGAAATCTCATGAAAACAGCATATCTCAATGCGTATAATCACAAAGCATGATGTATGCGACATATAATAGAAATGTAACCATATCCGTATATCATGCTGTTCCCCTCCGAAAGACGGCGCGACGCAGAGAGATGCCTTGCCTGAGATTCGGGGCAGATGCTATTTGGTTTTATCCGTCCACCTCTCCGAAGATGCCAAGTTGATTTATGGCACCGTGTATCGGAGGTTTAGACGGATGCGGCCGATGTAGCAGACTTCGTCAGATTCCCCCTCGCTTGAGGGGTTTTTGATTGTGGGGACGCTCTTCCCTGCAGGTGCAAGCCCATGCAGTTAATTACGCTACCGCATCGCGGTAACAACTTTCTCCTTCTCCAGAATTTCACTTCGTGTCGTGGGTGTTTGTTTTGTTTATGGTTGCCCGTGGATTGTATACGGAGACTAAGTTAAGCCGTCGCCCGTAGGACGTGGATTAGTCCAAATCCGTATTTACTTAGATTTAAGTTTGGGGTTTTGGTTTGAGGATACGTTAGCCATATTTGAGGCTAAGATCAACTCAAACGTTTGTTAAGGATACGTTAGTCTGATTTGAGGCTAAGATCAACTTAACGGGATCGTTTCGATCCGACAAAAGAGTATTTGGGGGCTCTATTGTTCCAGTTTAGGGACATAGTGGTCCATTGCCAGTTTAGGGACATGGTGGTCCATTGCCAGTTTAGGGACATGGTGGTCCAACATTCCCATTTTGGGGACGAATGTTAGTTTAAGGACGCATAAGTCCATGAGTTTAAGGACGCATAAGTCCGTATTGTTGGTTTAAGGACGCATTAGTCCATGAGTTTAAGGACCCCACAGTCCGTATTGTTGGTTTAAGGATGCATTAGTTCATGAGTTTAAGAACCCCACAGTCCGTATTACCAGTTTAGGGACATAGTGGTCCATCATTCCTATTTTGGGGACGGATATTAGTTTAAGGACGCATTAGTCCATGAGTTTAAGGACCCCACAGTCTGTATCAATGTGTGGTTATTGGGACACGTCACCTCTCTGAAGACGTTGAAGGATTACAACGACAGATATCAGAGTAGTTCGGAGATGTACCCTTGAACCGGATGTAATTTGATTTGAGAGAGCAGTCGTGCTCAGTCAATTTAATTTAAGGACTTACGGCCAGTATTAGGCTAAGTCCAGTTGAGAATATTCAAAAGTTTTTTTTTATTTGTGTCTGGCCTGTTAGGCCTTTGTTTGGGCTTTGCCCTTTGTTTAATAATGCATAGCATTAATCTTGGTCTCTGTTGGACCTTTATTTGGGCTTTGCCCCTTTTATTAATGCATAGTATTGGGCTTTTAATTAAATGCACAGCATTTGTTTTGGTCTGACAGACCTTTGTTTGGGCTCTGCCCTTTTTTAAAGAATGCATGGAATTTTTATTAGGCCTGTTAGGCCCTTTTAATTGGGCTCTGCCCTTCTTTTTACTAATGCACTGCATTAATTAGTCTGACAGAGCGCCATGTGGCTTGTCAGGTGCTTTGCACCAGCGCAAGGCGCAAGCGTATATGGGAGTGACACGTATCACGCTCTGGTGAGCGCAAGGGCAGTACGCTGCGCTATTGCGCTGCTGACACGTGGCGCGCTTTGGTGACATGCGCCAATTTAAGAGAGCAGCGCTCTGTTTTAGAAGCGCAAGGCGCAGCTGTTCTGTGATTGACACGTGGCGCTCCCTGGTGGCTTGCGCCAATCCAAGGAGCGCAACAGTGCAAACTCAAAAGTGCAAGGCACTGTTTAATATTTGGATCAAATTAGATCAAAGGGAACAAATTTTTCTTGTTTTCCAGAGAGGTTTTACCTCGAATCTCAAGAACCAGTGGTTCATCAAAAGGCAATGCCTTTATACAGAAGTAAATTACTTCTTCTTTATTAATATTATCATTTTTTTATTGAAGATCTTTGATCTTGTTCTTAGATCATTGATCTTTTTTTTTAGAAGAAATTCTTCTTTTATTTAAAAGGTTTACCTTTTCTTTCTCTGAGCTCTTCTCAAAATTTTTTTTAGAGGAGTTTTATGTTTTCTCTTTCTCTATGTATCTTTTAGACTTGGAGTCTAGGGGCCTTTATATAGTGCCAATTGATTTATTAAATCGGTTAAAGAGATCTTTTTCTGAGTGATTTAGGGATATTTCACCACCGTTGGATCTTTGATCCAAGAGCTTCTGTTTTATAGAAGAGAATCTTATTATTTTAATAAGATTAGAAAGATCTTTCCAGAATTTTTCTGTTTTAAATGCTGGCACAGCTGGCGCAAGCGCACCTGCGCTTGACACGTGTCGCGCAGCACAGAGCGCAGTGCAAGTGCGCTAGCGCATCGCGCAGCGCAACTGCGCTGACACGTGTCGCGCAGCGCAGAGCGCAGCGCATCTGAAGCGTTGCTTCCTTTATTTTTATTTTAAATAGAGCCTTGCTCTGATAGGGTGCGCTGTCTTGGACGCAGCGCTGGCGTTTCTACTTTTGACACGTGGCGCGTTGCGCGCATGTAACGCTTCGAATATCGTTTAGACAGTTTTTTGGTAATCGGCAAAATTAGCAGTTTTTTCCGTAAAAAGTCAAAATAGCTATTTTTTTCTATATAGACCTAATTATACAAAATTTAGATAAGATATCGCTAAAATTTGATCACAAAATTTTTACTTAAAATTTTCTAGTTATTTAAAAAAAAATTCCTTAATTAATTATTTTTAATATTATTTTAAGCTTTTAAAAATACATTTAATTAGTGATAAATACAAATTTAATTGGGTAAATTACATAATTAGGAACCATTATAAACTAAAATTTAGTGTAACAAAAATTTTAGCAAACCATTTCATGTTTAGTTGTTTATGGTAAAATGGGTTGGAAAAATGAAAAGAAAAAGGTTTTTTTTTGAAAAGATTTGATGTAACATGCATTAATTGACCTTAGATGATATTTTTTTGTGGAAATTTCCACATAATTCTCTCATTTCCACCCCTCCCACTACCTGGCCGAACCTAGATGCAGTTCCCTCTTCTTTTTTCCCTATTTTCTTGCATCAAAATTCTTGCAAAAATCCTCCGAAATCCATAAAAATTCACATTTTTCCTTCACAAATTCAAACCAAATCTTAAGTCATCCCTTCTTTAACCCTAGTTGGTCTAAAACATGGAGAAAGGAGGTGTCTTGGAGGCTAGTGCAAGCTAGGAATCAACACTTGTAAGGTATAATTCTAACCTAGTGTTTAATTGTAGTTTAAAATTTGCTAGATTTAGTAGTTTAAGTGTGAAATTTGGTTTAATTTGTTTGCTCATGATTTTCAAGAGAGATGTTGATGTTCTAATTAGGGTTTGTATCATGGTTGATGGGTTAAAGTAAGTGTTTTGGCCATCTAGTTGGTTAGATTGGTTGTTTGTGCGATGCAACGATCGCTAAATCGCGATATTTGCATCGAAATTGCTATGTCAATGCTTACTAGATTTTCTAAAAAATTAGGAGGTGATCTAATTGCGATATATTGGCGATTCATTTAGCATCTCATATGACTATTAGTGTGTTCGAATGCGGGGTTTTGTCTAGTCGGGTTTTAGTTTTGGCGGTTGCCCCGAAATGACGACTTTAGTTAAGGGTTTAGCGATTTTCGTGTGTTTTCAGCGCACCGAGTGCACGTTGTGATTAATTCAAGAGCGTCGATCTTTTTATATTGTGACTTGCGTCATTTTAGGAATATGTAATCTTATATTGTGTGTTATGCAATTCTAGGATCGGTCGCGGAAACATCGGACGCGGCGCGCAAACGCAAAGCGGTGGTTGGATCGGATTAGCGAGGTATCCAGGTGAGTAGATGTATTCATCTATGGGGGAATCGTCTGGATGGCGCGAGGCACCCCCTAGTTAGGATTACTTTATTTCTTGCAACATATGCATTGTTAGCTAAACCCCCCTCATTCACATTGCATATCTTTATAGCTTTCGTCTACTAGATTTGCATGGATATCCATATACACATGTGTGATATCACCTCATAGGACACGTACACCATTACCATTGGCTCCTGTTGCACGCGCACTATTCATGTGATACACACGCATTTGGTAATTGCCATGCCACGGGCACTGTAGGACCTGTTTAGTTTAGTATCACCACCTGCATTATACACGATATATGAAATCGCATAGCATGTATATACCTCGCATCATCATCATACTTACATAGATTTCTAGCCACAAATCACATCGCATACCTTGATATCATAGACATTTATCATATTCAACATGTTGGGTATTATGATTTTCTTGAAGATTTCAGTATTGCTGCGGTTTCTGGATTTTGGGGAAAACTGCAAGAATTTAACAAAAGCTTATTATTATCATTTTTAAAAATAAGTTGCAGTTTTCTCGTGATGTATGTGTCGTCCACCATGAGTTTTCATGTTTTCTGTCGGATTTCGAGACCCGATTCGAGGAGTGGATGAACCGTCTCGGGTATATGGTGGGCCCGGTATGGTACCCCGGGGCAAGAAGATCGAGTTGCAGACGATGAGCCTGGCAGGGGAAGACTACCTACCGGTGATGTCTGGTGCGGCGGATATCCGGAGGATACCGACCGTTGTCGTGAGATTTGATGATATGGGCCGATCCGGACTGATGGAACCCGATGTATTGAGACATTGATACAGTGAGACATTGAAACAGATGTATTTTCATATTTGATGTCGATGCTTGACACGGTTTTCAGATGGTTTCACGATGGTACTTAGCTATTGCATAGATATTCTTTTTCTAAAGTAAGAATGCAGAACTCATAGCATTTAAAACACTTAAAGATTTAGTATTGATATTGCATACATGTGCATGCATACTAGAGGTATTACATCATATCTGGACATACATGTTGTGACGCATTTGCGTGCATTCTTACGATAGCCTTACTAGATGTTATATTCTACTTACGAGCTGGCAACTCACCCTCGTTGTGCCACAGTGTCTTGTAGGTCGGACTCATCAGCCTTGTAGCGGCGGCTTATCTTATTGTTGACTTCTTTTGCTCAGACTCGCGACATTGCCCGTAGGTGGGTTGCGAGGGCACTTTTATCTCTTTTTGTACTATTTTTGTATCTAGTATTCTCCATCTACCACTTCTTATTGTATATGCGACCTAGTGATGAGACTGAAAAATTTGTGTATATATGGTTTCTTTTGGGTTGAGCTCACTTGAACCGACGTTGTGTTTTCTTATATTTTGCATTTTTTATGCTCTTTTTCTTGATATTACATATATATTGCGTATGGTTGTGATCCGCCTTGGGCGAAGAGCTAGCTCCCGCTTGGGGATGCCATTTTGTTATTACAGGTTTATATTTCTTATTGTACCCATTTTGGGGGATAGTATTTGCAGAGGAGACTCTGCCGAAATTTTCGGAAATTTTTGATGTTTTTAAAAAGGGGTTCAACGAAACTAAATTGATTTCAAGTCATTTTCATGAAAGGTTTCCTTCACTCTCTTTGGTTTTGGTTTAGATTTTCCGGGCTTTGGCTGACTTAGTTTACGTTACACCTTTAGACGTCTCGTAATCTAAGTGCCACTCACGTTCCGTACTTTCGGGTCGTGACAAAGTGGTATCAGAGCGTAGGTTTTACCTTTCTGAGTGTAGGACGACCCTTGGTAGATGGAGTAGGTGACTTAAGAAGAGTGGCGTAGCGTGGGTATGTTCCGTGGCATACTTACAATACGGTACTCCGCCTAAGTGACCTTAGAACATAATTGCTTGTATTTCTTTTCTTGATTCCCTGCGTTCCTTGATTCAATTGCAATGTTCTTATCGCTCCTGTTTCTTATTCCAGTTTCAATGCCGCCAAAGACTACGAGAGCTCAGCGGGCTGCCGCTAGGGATGAGCTTCGAGCAGGCTCGTCCGAGGCGAGGATCGAGCGGGATGATACGCCTACCCCTCAGGGTCAGATTGATCCGCCCTTTCCAGACCGTATTGCCATATTAGAGGCCGGGATACAGGAGTTGCGACAGATGATGGGATCTTTAGTTGAGTCCAGTCGGGCACAGAGATCTGAGGACGTTCCTTCCATCGCACAGACCACGATTGTACCTGCTGCACAGATGGTCACTCCTGCTACTACTGCGACTATCCCTGTTTCACTACAGGAGTTTATGAGATTGAGACCTCCAGCTTTTACCAGTACGGATGCGACAGAGGACCCACATGCATTTCTTGATAGGATGGCTAGGATTTTCCGTTCGTTGAGGTGTTCTGATGATAGATGGGTGGAGTTCGCAGGTTTTCGTCTGGAGGGCCTTGCCCAGACATGGTACGATTCAATAGAGAGAGGCCGAGCTGCAGGTCTACCTTCTATGACCTGGGATGAGTTTACAGCTGCATTTCTTTCCCGTTTTCTTCCGGAGAGTGTCCGAGATGCTCGAGCCCGTAGTTTTGATTCTCTGCGCAAGACTCCTGGGATGACAGTGTCGGAGTATGATATACAGTTTACCCAGTTGTCTCGATATGCTCCGTACCTAGTAGACACGGAAGAGAAGAGAATAAAGAGGTTTGTGCGAGAGCTTGACACACAGCTATTCCTTGCCATCGGCACCCAGCACTTTGATACATACGCAGTGCGATGGACGCGGCCTTACTTTTGGAGGAGCGTATTTCTGAGACTCCGGTCGTTTCTGGACCGAAGAGGATCTGTACTGATACGCCAGCTCAGCGGCAGATGGGTAGACACCGCGATAGATTATTTCTGGGAGATGGTGGTGGCAGAGGATTGAGACGAGGTCGGTTATTTGGTTCATATCCACAGACCCAGCAGTCGTCGCCAGGATGTTTTCGGTGTGGGAGTCAGTACCACCGTATCAGAGACTATACCATGGGGCGTCAGGGCGCGGCGACAGTCCCGCATATGACCTTACCACCTTCACCACCTCCTCAGAGAGCTCTACTTCCTACCCCTGATGATGTTCCACGCCAGCCAGATGCTCCTAGAGGTCGTAGGCGTGGCGGTCCGGTTCAGAGAGCACGAGGCGACATAGGCAGAGGCAAAGGCTGAGGTAGAGGCAGAGGACAGCCAGCTACTAGTGGTGGACAGGCCTGAGTGTTCGCGTTGAATCCTCAGGATGCACAGGCATCCAATGCCGTCATGACAAGTACTCTGCCGGTATGTTCTTTTGATGCACGGGTATTATTTGATCCAGGCTCCACACATTCCTATGTATCCACGTACTTTGCACCAAGGTTGGGCCGAGAGTCTTCTCCGTTAGATCAGCTACTTGTCGTTATTACACCGGTAGGCGAGTCGTTTGTTGCTCGTTTTATGTACCGATCATGTTCCGTTCGTATCGGGGAGAGAGATTCTTCAGCTGATTTGATTCTCCTCGATATGCTAGACTTTGACGTTCTTCTTGGTATGGACTGGCTAGCCACCTATTATGCATCCGTGGACTGCCGTGAAAAAGCAGTCAGATTCAGTTTTCCTGGTGAGCCGGTTCTTGTTATTCAGGGAGATCGTAGCGCTACCCTTCCCAGCTTGATTTCTTCTCTTCACGCTGGTTAGCTCTTAAGGAAAGGGTGTCAGGGATTCTTAGCCTATGTTTGTGATGCTAGCGCCGCAGAGGTTCCGTTGGACCAGGTCCCTGTTGTGAGAGAGTTCCCTGATGTATTCCCTGACGAGCTGCATGGTCTGCCACCAGAGCGCGAGATTGAGTTCTGCATTGACTTGATCCCCGGCACGGGGCCTATCTCTATACCACCTTATCGGATGGCCCCGGCGGAGCTGAGAGAGCTGAAGGATCAGTTACAGGACTTACTGGACAAAGGGCTTATCCGACCGAGTGTGTCACCTTGGGGTGCTCCCGTCTTATTTGTTAAGAAAAAGGACGGCAGTATGCGCTTATGCATTGATTATCGTCAGTTGAACCGGGTTACTGTGCGGAACAGATATCCCCTACCCCGCATCGACGACTTATTCGATCAGCTCCAGGGTGCAGGATTTTTCTTGAAGGTTGATTTACGGTCAGGTTATCACCAGTTGCGGGTTCGGAAGGAGGATATTCCGAAGACCGCTTTCCGTACTCGATATGGTCATTATGAGTTCTTGGTGATGTCGTTCGGGCTCACCAATGCCCCGGCAGCATTTATGGACTTGATGAACCATGTATTCAGGCCGTATCTCGATCAGTTCATCATTGTGTTCATTGACAACATCTTGGTTTATTCTCGGAGCCGGGAGGAGCATGAGCAGCACTTGCGTATCACATTGCAGACTTTGAGGGAGCATCAGTTGTTTGCCAAATTTTCCAAGTGCGCATTCTGGCTAGATAGTGTCGACTTCTTGGGTCATGTGGTGACGAGAGATGGTATTCGTGTGGACCCGAAGAAGATCGAGGCAGTGCAGCGTTGGCCCAGACCGGTATCAGTTACAGAGGTTCGCAGCTTTCTAGGTCTGGCCGGCTATTATCGACGTTTTGTCCAGGATTCCTCCCGTATTGCTGCACCGCTGACCGGGTTGACCCGGAAGGGGGTCCCTTTTGATTGGACCGAGGCATGTGAGGATAGTTTCCAGCAGTTGAAGACTCGTCTGACTACTGCACCGGTGTTAGCTTTGCCTTCAGGATCAGGTGAGTTCGTGGTATATTGTGATGCTTCTCGAGTGGGGCTGGGCTGTGTATTCATGCAGCATGACAGAGTTATCGCGTATGCTTCTCAGCAGCTGAGGAAACACGAACAGAACTACCCCACTCAAGATTTAGATATGGCTGCAGTGGTATTTGAACTTAAGATCTGGAGACATTACCTATACGGCGAGTCATGCCAAATATTCACTGACCACAAGAGTTTGAAGTATATCTTTCAGCAGCGAGATCTGAATCTGAGACAGCGCCGTTGGATGGAGTTGGTGAAAGATTATGACTGCGAGATTTTATACCATCCGGGCAAGGCGAATGTGGGGGCAGATGCCTTGAGTAGGAGGCTCGGAGGTAGCCTATCTTGTTTGAGCGCAGTACAGATGCAGTCGACGGCGGATTGGCAGGTTTTACGTGACAGCAGAGTACAGTTTGAGTTTACTCCTACAGGGGGACAGCTGGCCCATTTCAGAGCACGCCCACAGTTACTTGACCATATCCGCGAAGCACAGTCCGGCGATGTCCGTATTTTAGAGATTATCGAGCAAATTCGGAAGGGTAGAGTTTCTGAGTTCGTGATTGATGATCAGGGGATACTTCGATTTGGGACTCGACTGTGTGTACCAGATTCTGAGGGACTAAGACGTGATATCCTTGAGGAGGCACATAGATCAGTATACAGTGTGCATCCAGGTTCCACCAAGATGTACCGTGATTTGAGAGAGGTTTACTGGTGGGACAGGATGAAGAAGGATGTTACAGACTTTGTGTCGAGATGCCTGACTTGTCAGCAAGTCAAGGCCGAGCATCAGAGGCCAACCGGCGAGTTACAGCCTTTGCCCATCCCTGAGTGGAAGTGGGAACAGGTCTCCATGGACTTCATTGTGGGTCTACCCAGGACCAGTCGAGGGTATGACTCTATTTGGGTGATTGTGGATCGACTGACGAAAGCGGCTCATTTCCTGCCAGTGAAGACCACTTTTGGATTTTCTCAGTACGCCCAGGTTTATATTGATGAGATCGTGCGACTGCATGGCATCCCGACTTGCAACGTGTCCGACCGGGGCACCCAGTTTACCAGCCGATTGTGGCAGAAACTTCAGGAAGCTTTGGGCACCCGATTGAGTTTTAGCACAGCCTTCCATCCGCAGACTGACGGTCAGTCAGAGCGTACTATTCAGACTCTTGAGGACATGCTCAGAGCTTGTGTTTTAGATTTCGGTGGTAGCTGGGATCGTCATTTGCCTTTGATCGAGTTCTCCTACAATAATAGCTTCCAGGAGACGATTCAGATGGCACCTTTCGGGGCTTTATATGGGAGGAGATGTCGATCACCTGTGTGTTGGACAGAGCTCAGGGAGAGCAGTATTTTGGGCCGTAGATCGTACAGGAGACGACCGAAAAGATACAGCCAATTCGGGACAGGATGAGAGCAACACAGAGTAGGCAGAAATCATATGCTGACAGGCGCCGTCGCCGACTCGAGTTCGCTGTTGGCGATCATGTTTTCCTGAGGGTCTCTCCGATGAAGGGTGTGATGAGATTTAGACGGAAAGGGAAGCTTAGTCCTAGATATGTTGGTCCCTTCGAGATCCTAGAGCGTGTTGGTCCAGTCGCTTATCGATTAGCTCTTCCTCCCAGCTTCCCCGATGTTCACCCCGTGTTCCATGTTTTGATGCTCCGCAAGTACCTTCATGATCCATCCTATGCGATTCAGCACCAGACGATCTGGCTAGAGCGCGATCTTTCATTCACCGAGCAGCCGGTGGTCATTTCGGATCGGCAGGTGAAGAAATTGAGGTCAAAGGTTATATCGTCCGTCAAGGTTCTTTGGCGTGGCCCGAACAACGAGGAGGACACCTGGGAGACCGAGGTCGAGATGAGGAAGATATATCCCCATCTTTTTGAAGGTACATATAGTGAAATTCTAAATTCGGGGACTGAATTTCTTTAAGGGGGGAAGATTGTAACGCTTCGAAAATCGTTTAGGCAGTTTTTCGGTAATCGGCAAAATTAGCAGTCTTTTCCGTAAAAAGTCAAAATAAGTATTTTTTTTCTATATAGGCCTAATTATACAAAATTTAGATAAGATATCGCTAAAATTTGATCACTAAATTGTTACTTAAATTTTCTAGTTATTTAAAAAAATTTCCTTAATTAATTATTTTTAATATTATTTTAAGCTTTTAAAAATACGTTTAATTAGTGATAAATACAAATTTAATTGGGTAAATTACATAATTAGGAACCATTATAAACTAAAATTTAGTGTAACAAAAATTTTAGCAAACAATTTCATGTTTAGTTGTTTATGGTAAAATGGGTTGGAAAAATGAAAAGAAAAAGGGTTTTTTTTTGAAAAGTTTTGATGTAGCATGCATTAATTGACCTTAGATGATATTTTTTTGTGGAAATTTCCATACAATTCTCTCATTTCCTCCCCTCCCACTACCTGGTCAAGCCTAGCTGCAGTTCTCCCTTCTCTTTTCCCTATTTTCTTGCATCAAAATTCTTGCAAAAATCCTCCAAAATCCATAAAAATTCATATTTTTCCTTCATAAATTCAAACCAAACCTTAAGCCATCCCTTCTCTAACCCTAGTTGGTCTAAAACATGGAGAAAGGAGGTGTCTTAGAGGCTAGTGCAAGCTAGGAATCAAAACTTGTAAGGTATAATTCTAACCTAGTGTTTAATTGTAGTTTAAAATTTGCTAGATTTAGTAGTTTAAGTGTGAAATTTGGTTTAATTTGTTTGCTCATGATTTTCAAGAGAGGTGTTGATGTTATAATTAGGGTTTGTATCATGTTTGATGGGTTAAAGTAAGTGTTTTGGCCATTTAGTTGGTTAGATTGGTTGTTTGTGCGATGCAGCGATCGCTAAATCGCGATATTTGCATCGAAATTGCTATGTCAATGCTTACTAGATTTTCTTAAAAATTAGGAGGTGATCTAATTGCGATATATTGGCGATTCATTTAGCATCTCATATGACTATTAGTGTGTGCGAATACGCGGTTTTGTCTAGTCGGATTTTAGTTTTGGTGGTTGCCTCGAAATGACGACTTTAGTTAAGGTTTTAGCGATTTTCGTGTGTTTTCCGCGCACCGAGTGCACGTTGTGATTAATTCAAGAGCGTCGATCTTTTTATATTGTGACTTGCGTTGTTTTAGGAATATGTAATCTTATATTGTGTGTTATGCAATTCTATGATCGGTCGCGGAAACATCGGACGCGGCGCGCAAAGGCAAAGCGGTGGTTGGATCGGATTAGCGAGGCATTCTGGTGAGTAGATGTATTCATCTATGGGGGAATCGTCTGGGTGGCGCGAGGTGCCCCCTAGTTAAGATTACTTTATTTCTTGCAACATATGCATTGTTAGTTAGCTAAACCCCCCTCATTCACATTGTATACCTTTATAGCTTTTCGTCTGCTAGATTTGCATGGATATCTATATACACATGTGTGATATCACCTTATAGGACACGTACACTATTACCATTGGATCCTGTTGCACGCACACTATTCATGTGACACACACACCTTTGGTAATTGCCATGCCACGAGCACTGTAGGACCTGTTTAGTTTAGTATCACCACTTGCATTATACACGATATATGAAATCGCATAGCATATATATACCTTGCATCATCATCATACTTACATAGATTTCTAGCCACAAATCACATCGCATATCTTGATATCATAGACATTTATCATATTCAACATGTTGGGTATTATGATTTTCTTGAGGATTTCAGTATTGCTAGCTGCGATTTCTGGATTTTGGGGAAAACCGCAAGAATTTAACAAAAGCTTATTATTGTCATTTTTAAAACAAAGTTGCGGTTTTCTCGTGATGCATGTGTCTTCCACCATAAGTTTTCATGTTTTCTGTCGGATTTCGAGACCCGATTCGAGGAGTGGATGAACCGTCTCAGGTACATGATGGGCCCGGTATGGTACTCCGGGGCAAGAAGATCGAGTTGTAGATGATGAGCCTGGCAGGGGAAGACTACCTATCGGTGATGTCTGGCGCGGCGGATATCCGGAGGATACCGACCGTTGTCGTGAGATTTGATGATATGGGCCGATCCGGACTGATGGAGCCCGATGTATTGAGACATTGATACAGTGAGACATTGAGACAGATGTATTTTCATATTTGGTGTCGATGCTTGACACGGTTTTCAGATGGTTTCACGATGGTACTTAGCTATTGCATAGATATTCTTTTTCTAAAGTAAGAATGCAAAACTCATAGCATTTAAAACACTTAAAGATTTAGTATTGATATTGCATACATATGCATGCATACTAGAGGTATTACATCACATCTGGACATACATCTTGTGACGCATTTGCGTGCATTCTTACGATAGCCTTACTAGATGTTATATTCTACTCACGAGCTGGCAACTCACCCCCGTTGTGCTACAGTGTCTTGCAGGTCGGACTCATCAGCCTTGTAGCGGCGGCTTATTTTATTGTTGACTTCTTTTGCTCAGATTCGCGACATTGCTCGTAGGTGGGTTGCGAGGGCACTTTTATCTCTTTTTGTACTATTTTTGTATCTAGTATTCTCCATCTACTACTTCTTATTGTATATGTGACCTAGTGATGAGACTGAAAGATTTGTGTATATGTAGTTTCTTTTGGGTCGTGCTCACTTGAGCCGACGTTGTGTTTTCTTATATATTGCATTTCTTTATGCTCTTTTTCTTGATATTACATATATATTGCGTGTGGTTGTGATCCGCCTTGGGCGAAGAGCTAGCTCCCACTTGGGGATGCCATTTTGTTATTACAGGTTTATATTTCTTGTTGTACCCATTTTGGGGGATAGTATTTACAGAGGAGACTCTGCCGAAATTTTCGGAAATTTTTGATGTTTTTAAAATGGGGTTCAATGCAACTAAATTGATTTCAAGTCGTTTTCATGAAAGTTTTCCTTCACTCTCTTTGGTTTTGGTTTAGATTTTCTGGGCTTTGGCCGACTTAGTTTACGTTACGTCTTTAGACGTCTCGTAATCTAAGTGCCAGTCACGTTCCGTACTTTCGGGTCGTGACAGCGCAGCGCAAGAAATCTGAAGCGTTACTTCAATTTTTGAATTTTTGAAATTCAAACAGAGCTTTGCTCTGATTGGGGGAAACAAATGCCCCCTACCGTTGCGCTCACGTGGCGCACACGTGAGTGCAGCGGTGGCAAGATCCTGGCCGTTGGATCAACTCAGGAGTTGAAGGGGTGCACAAGCTCCATAAATAGGACCCTTGGTCCTTAACAGATGATTATCATCTTCAAGACTTTTATTTTCAGAACCTCAAAGCCTTGCTCTTTATTTTCAAGAACTCCAAGAGTTAAACTCTTAAAACTTTTTTAGGTAAAATTTTTAATTAAATTAAATTAATTGACAGAGCCTTGCTCTCATAGATCTTTGATCTAAAGAAAAACCTCTTTGGGGCTTCACCAACAGAGCCTTGCTCTCAAGAATCTGTTTCAGGGTTTCTTAACCCATGAACAGAGCATTGCTCTTTGGGAAAACATAGATCTTTTGATCTAAAAATGAAGAACTCTTAAGAGTTTTCATGGATCTTTAAGATCCCAAAATTTTTTATTTTTTAATTTTTAAGAATTAATTTTCCTTTTGATAGATATTTCCATCATTATCACAGAGCTAGGCTCTTTTAATCTTTTGAGGAATTTTATTCCCTTGAGACCAGAGTTTGACAAGTGTCACTCTGTGACAGAGCTTTACTCTGAAAGAGGAGATTTTCTCCTTGTCTCTAACGATTTCTCATTAATGAGAATATTCTTTTGGGGATCTCCTCATTAATTGATAGTCTCATCCAATGATGGGGTTGTCTTATCAACTGATGTATTGTCATCTAGATTTTGTGGGTCCCCTTTTGGTCCCCTATCCACTGCATTGCAGTGTGGTACAAATCTTGAAGTTTCTAGTGTCAGGCTTTTTTTAAAAAAAAATTAAATTAAGATACTGACGGCTGAATGTCGTTTTTCTTTGCAGGCCATCATGTCTGCTAATTTGTCTTTCCCGTTTGTTCGCTCAGAGGAAGGGTTTCCCGAGGCGCCGGTTGACCGAGAGGTGCTCGCTCTCATTAAGGATCATAACCCCGAGCACAAGAACCTTCACCTGTGGGGTAGGTGGTATAATGAAATCATCAAGGGTCGCCGAAGCTTCGATTCCGCGATGCCGTCTGAGCCAATCTCGTCGATCCCGTATGCGGATGCACCCCCGGTAAACTATGTCGTGGAGGTTGTGAATTGGAACTCGGAGGATCTTCTCCAGCCTTCGATTGGTGCTATTCCCGTTCAGCCGTCGCCGGCCGTAGATATTCTGGGGTGGCGCATATGCCTGGGTGAGGCGCGCCCTTGGGGACAGGCTTATAACCTCGGATTGACCCCGCGACAATCGGCCGGATATTTGCAATGGGCGAGGTATATCTTGTCGGCGAAGAAGTCACATCTGATGAAGATCGGTTTATACCCTGCTGTTTACGCCTCGCTTTTTGAGTATCATGCTCCTCCAACGTAGTGGGTTAAGGCGTTCGTGGACCAATGGAACATCCCCACTCATACCTTTCTCTTGACGGACAGGGAAGTCTCCATCCTCCTGGAAGAATTTGCTGAGATATCCGGTCTGCCGGTGAGGGGGGAGCATTATGAGGAGTTACTTCCTCCAGATGAGCACGTCTTCGCCACCAAGCCGCCGGTATTTGATTTGACGCCGGAGAATGTTATTCAGCACCAGTTTCCAAGTCTGGTGAAGGTGCTGAATATATATGAGGGTCTCTACTTGGAATCAGGAATCCGAAGAGTTAGTATTGCCGATTTTATTGCCCGCTTTCTTCGACCGGAGATTCTTTCACAGCGGAATGAAAAGTTTGCCAAGCTCGACGACTCCTTCGGCTTTGGCTTAGATCGCCTACTGGCATTGGAGAATGACCAACAGGGTTTTTACTTTCCGGACGCTGCCATCATGCCCTTATCGGAAATCGCCACCCCGGGTATTGACGAAGAGACCTTCTTCCTCGGCTTTCTGGGATTATGGCTGTCCTGTTTCGCACTTCCCATGCACCCACGCTACATTAGGCCATCCGTCTTCTACCCAGCGCACCAGATGGTGGCTGGTATACAATTGTCGATCGGAATCGCCGGGCTGGCTCACCTGTATCATGGATTAAGCATGGCGGCGGACGCGAATGAACCCGGGGTGCAACCCGCCATTTTCCCGATGCACTATTTTACTTCATGGATGGAACTGCATGTGCTCGGAGTATTCGGGATTCATAAGAGCCCCTCATTTTTCGAGAAGTGCAGACTCCCGAGAGTCATGCGGTTAGTCGGTGCTTCTATAGTGAACCCATCTCCGCGGGAGGCTAGGGGGTTGCTTCTCCGTCCGCACATGGTCGGAGCGAGAATGTCTTTCCAAGACAAGGTGATGACCGTTGGCCCGGATACCTCCAAGACAGTGTTGGCGCTGCACGATATTTTCAAAGACGGGGTCTCCGTATTGAAAACCCAGGAAATCCTGCACTTATACTCCATCCGGCCGGGCTTTCTGGTGTTTAGGCAGGATGATAAGGCGCTCTTCATGAGGTACAGCCCCAATCGGTTCTTCCAGCAACTAGGATATAACCAGGGGGTCCCGCTGGAGGCGTTTTTAGAAGAGCTCGCGGCCACCACGGAGGGGATATGGAGCGCGTTACACCACTTTATGCGGCTGAACATGGGCTTCTACCTCTTTATCAGTGAGTCGAGCTGCGTCCCACGGATATTCAATGTATACGTGGCTTGGTATGGGCATGCCATGGGTGCAGTCATCCATGAAGAGAAGCGCATGTTGGTTGACCGCAAGGGTGCGCCTCCCGGCCACGATCGCAAGGCTCCCCTGAAGCCAAGGACCCCGGTTGTTCCTCTGCTGAAAGATGCTGGAGCTGGACCACCGCGCGTGCTGAGCCCTTCACGCAGATTGCCGCTTCGTGATACCGTAGACGCGTCCCGTGCTCCAGTGGAGATGGTGAACGTCATTTCGCCCGAGTCTGGCGTGGGCTCGAACATTGGGACCCGCCGCCCTAAGGTGCCTGCGAAGCGTAAGATGATTTTGGCGGCGACCGGGGCCCGCGCGCAAAAGAGGAAGAAGAAGCCCGTTCTTTCTCTGGATGCCGTCCTCGGCTTAGAGCCTCAGGCCCCTGTCATCGAAGGCATAAGCGAGTACGGCAGCAACGAGGGCTTCTCGGTAGATCCAGCAGACACCGATCTGGCGGCCGCCATTGCGGCTTCTGAGCGAATAGCCAGACTCGAAGCGTGGTTGGCTAATCTCGCTCAATCAGGTAATCATTAGTTGCACTCTTCATTATTTCATCGTACTTTTATCATTATCTTTGACTAATGCTTTACCCCCTTTTTAACAGGCGTCACCACTGAAGAAGCTATCGCCGCTTCCCTCAAAACTTTCCAGGAGGAGGAAAGGAAACGCGCTCTGTCGGGCGTTGGTATGTCTCGGCTCGCTGAGTCTTTATTCTTTTTTTTATAGCCAATCTAATCTTCTTTTTGTCTCTTTGCAGGGGTCGTGCAAGCCGATGCGGGGACTCTCCCCGGGCCAACTACCGATGTCCCGGTCTCTTCGGGGGTGCCGCGAGAGACCTGACTCAAAAAGCCGATGAGGGATGCCTTGAAGGCTCTGGAGGCAACTCTATACGCGGATGACGACGCCTTGTTGGAAGCTTCCAAGAGGTCCGTCGTGACGGCCCGGGAAGAGAGGAAGCTCTTGAGGCGCTAGGCGAAAGAGCGCAAAGCTGCTTTGGCCGTGGGAGCGGGCCCAAGCGCCATTATTCCCGCTGCTTCTCCTTCCAAGGAGCCCTCGGCCGCCTTGTATACGGCTCATAGACAGGCGGCGCATGCAGTTCGGGAGGCCAACGATCGATCCACCTCAGGTAATGCGTCTTTCGAAACATTGTTGCAAAAGTTGTACAATTGTCGGTTCTCATACGTCTTTTCCTGCAGGGCCAAGTCCAACTGAAGGAGCGGCAGAAACCGTCGAGCCTAAGGGGACAGTGGAGGAGGTACTGACTGAACCCGAGCCGACGGTGGGCGACGTAGCCGGGGTTGCCAGACCCGAGGTAGTAGCTAATGAGACATCCACGCCTACTGCCCCCGAGACGGCCACTATAAACAAGCCTGGGGAAGTAGCGGATGGAGCGGCTGAGACCGATGACCCCATGGCACCGGTGGATGAGACGGTCGCGACCACTGAGCCCAAGGAAATAGCGGGTGAGACGGGCATGATTCCTGAGGACGAGCCGGCCGCTCTTTCTCAAGAGTCTGGCAATGCTCCGATCATTGCTCTCCCCTCCTACGGTCCTCCGCCGTCTCCTGGCCTCGCGTGCACGACGACGGCTCCCGTAGAGTCTGGCGATGAGGCGACGGGAGGTGGTCTCATATCAATGGAGGGAGACGCCGCCGTTTCGGCTGGATCATCATCAGGTAAATTTCTGGTTACCTGTCCTTTTCCTTATTCTGCAACTTTTCTGACAGTGTTCTTCTTGTTTCTAACGCAGGCGCGGCCAGTGTTGATGCCCCATTGCTCGAGGGAGCGCCGTCAGCTACTGCTTTGGCGGTGGCCACCTCTCTACCTTCTCTCACACCGTCGCAAATGCTGGAAGGTATGGATTCGTGACCCATCAGTCTTATCTTTATTGCATGATCTATGTACTGATGTTGTATTACTGCATCTTTGCAGGGGTGCTTTTTGATCACCTTTATCAGGTGCTGTGCCCACACTTCTCCTTCCCGTTGGAGCTTGCTTTGTAAGTCTACGGTAGCGCCCCGGCCGTCTTTCAGACGCCAAATGCGAAACAAAAACTTTTATAACTGGCGCTATCGCATACTATAACCCGGATCTGCCATTAACGCTAAACTAACTAACTACAAAGAAGGTAAAAAGGTTATACCGAACGATCCGAGTCCTTCGTTCTTTAACCATCATCCCACGCTCCGTTGCGGCTGCTCCGATCTCGTCGCTCTCCGATCTGCTCGTCCAGGTGGCACCACGTCATCGGATCTTTAAACGGGCTCCCGCTTCTGAACCGAGGCAACTCGGTCATCAAGTTTGCTAAAAGAGATGACCAAGATTGTTGTAAAGAATGAGTAGAACACTTTGTCTCACTTCGTCCAAAGCCATGGACGAATGGTTAATGAAGTTGCCATTTGGAATCGGGTGATGAAAAATGAGCTTGGAAACTTAGCAAATATTTCATATCATATTTCCAAATGAGAGTTAGTAGAAAAATCAATCAAGAGGGCACCATATAATGGCCGGCCACTTGATGAGGTGGGGGGGATGAACACAAGCATTAAATGAGGATGATGAGTCAATAATACACCTTGCATTTATCATTTAATGCATACATGAATCATTAACCTTAGTCACCATTCATTTAATGCTAACAATGAATCATCAATTCTAGAACCTTCTAGAATCACGACTCATCACATGACTCACCAAATGACTCACCCTCATGAAAAAAAGATAAATCCGTATTTAACCGAATGTTAAATACGGGTGATAGAAAACTGAAAACAGGCAACTTCCAAAAGCGATCCCTAAACGAATTTCAGGATAACCCCGTAACTGTATAAATATACCCGCATTTATATTACGACCGAATACAAATGCAACTGAGACAAAGATATTATATCTATCCAATATAATACATGGATCCGGCTTAAACCAAAACCCACCAGTATTATCTGCCCGAAATATGACACGTGCGTAAACGCACGTGCATTTTCCGAACCCTGCCATAAAACCCTACGGCCTCTACAACGTTTCGCCCGAACTTAGGAAACTATCTGTGGGGGACTCTAATGACTCGTCAGTACCCTGGCAGTGGGTTTAACCACAAGCCGTCAGCGGCACTAGCTGTGCGTAACGGCTGCCCATGTACTGACCTCAAGGGAGGCCGATGAGCGAACTCATTCTGAGACCCTACTGAGCCTAACAGTGACTATATACATACAGTCCGGTCCGTTCGTCTATGAGTATCGCATATCGGGCCTAGGGGGCTGGTAACGTCAGACCCCCAATATCGGTATAAGTCGTGTCGGAGACAAGCCCTGAGCACCCTGATAAACTACTGGAGTACCTACCAGTAATTCTCACCTGCCTTGGCCAAGGACTTGGTGTAATGGCTTTCCTAGACACAGCACGATCTCACCCCCAATACCGGGAGAGACGAATCCCCTGCCGATCCGCTCACGTGCCTCCATGTGGCTCGGGACTGTACCCAAAAACTACCTGTTTGCACGCTCCTTTAAGCCATGGCAGGGTAGAAATCAAAGCACAGTGGGAACTCACACGAGACAAATGACGACCTCAGGTCGATGAACTAACCTGTACACATGTCACCAGGGAACTGCTATCTGACGATAGGTATAATACCAACTAGCAGGTTCTCGGTGAGTCTTGTCCGGTGTACTCATAACCCAATGAGCACCTGTATACATCTTAGGTGATCCAACTGACATTAGTGGCTTGTGAGACCGGCCACCGCCCCTCATCGGGGTCTCGACTGTATACACTAGTCTACTCCGGAGTATCGATGCCCTGTCTCGAAACTCCCACGACTAGGGACCACTTTTAAGGATGTGCTTATAGACTACCCAACTCTCACGTATATGATCGCCATCATACTGTTGGTGGTCAAGCAAGTTTCTAAGGGCTCTATCAACATGTAATTGTGATTAGTCACCCGAACCTCTACACGACTGATAAAGGCAAACCAGATAACATACTATCATCTCGAGTAAGACTGTGCTACCGGTATAGGTCCTCCTCAATCATTGCAATCACGTACCTGCGATCCAATAATTGACTTTGAGGGCACAATATCCAACAATCTCCCACTTGCACTTAAGGCTAATTATTGCGATGTCGCATACTCACAGCCCGTGTGATACCGAACACCCAACTCCTCTACTAATCAGTTTCACAAAGCCCGTTTGTAAAACTCTTGTGTTCGAGAAATAGCCTCAGTGAGTGGATCCGTCCTGATGTTTCTTTCTATGTCTCTCTTAATCTCAAGTTCGCGGAGAAAGCCATCCCCCGAATCGAGTAATACCTGTCTTAGAATATGTCTGGATATCTGATGGGACCTAGTTCATAAATGAACTCTAAATCCAAACTTCTTAGACTGTATCGTCAAGTGAATCTAATCAGTATCCTGCACCATGCCTCCCACAGTATCGTCTTGGACCACCTGTCCATAATACTGCCCCCTTCGTCAGAGGGAAAACTATAACTCTGACAATCACTATGTCATCCATGTTACCTTTGAAGCTTGGAATGATAACCGTCTTCCGAAGGAGGCCGCCGTCATCAAATCCGTAGAACATGCACTTATGTTCTAAAACTGCTTCCTTATGTTTCTTCAAGATTGGATTAATATAAACTTATCGCATCTAGTGCAAAAACAACATCTGGTGTGGTACTTGACATCTCATGATTGACTCAATTGCCTAAGCAAGTGATATGCCAATCATGCACATCCCTCTCCCCTTTAGTCTGTAAGACACCTTTAGAGAGGGTGACTCCATCACCTGCAGGTACACCACCATGCCAGGAGTCATTTATTCTAAAAACCATTAGAATACTGTCAAAGTACCCACATTGGGAAACTACCCAAATCCAGATCTAAAACCATAGATCTAGAAACTAGAATGTCAGATATTATATCCATATCCTGTCTGGAGAAACAACTGTGTGACGACCACAGTACAACCGATCGTAGTATAGGAATTTTACTTCTTACTCTGTGTATGTCATCCAAATACCAGGACATCACACCCTACTATCTTCTTAACAGATCCATCCCCTATTCTGATGAAGTCAAACCCATGACTGTCACATCAAAATTAGATGATCTATCTCCGCTATAACTGCTCTAGTCTATAAATAGACATAAGCTACTTGCCCACTATGCTTCCGCTGCTCCCACTGACCATAACAGCCCTCTGGCAGAATAATATATACGTGCACTTCTAAAGCTAGTTTAGAACGACGCTATACTTAACCTCCTGCCAGGTCTCATAGTCTGGAACAACAGTAGTGTCAAGTCTGGGTAAGCAAGAACCTCCCTGTCACCGTCCTTGAGGCTACCGGAATACCTCTCGGGTGTCCGAGGTTACCCACCATATATGCGGAGTGGCTATTGGAATGTCAAACCTGATTGAATTTATAGGTCCTATTAAATTTTCCGTAATCGTTTGCGGTTCTGGAATCACTTCTAGTTCTACCATACTCCCACTACTGTTTTCTGAAGAAAAAAATCCATTTTACTAAAACTGTGGCGAGTCAAGAACAATATCGCTATTGATCTTCCAGATGGTAGAAAGTCAACCCTCGACGTAGCCCAGGCCAACCCACAAACAGCCATTACAGAAACGTGCCCTGAGTTATCCAGAATCTGGTTTTAGGCATAAGCCGGACAACTCCCCGTACCTTAACAACGTTAAGACATGAACCATTCTATATCCAATATAGAAACTTTGGCACTTATTTAATTGGAACCAGATTTTAATCATGCAACTGTCTCCAGTGCATATCAACTTAATGGAGAGAGGCTAATCAGCATTACTCAACTTAGGAATCCATCCAATTATGAGTGACCTGAAAGAGAAACAAGTTTCTCAAAACCATTACTATCATCTGAATACCAATCACAAGTATCTACATCTTCGATCTCTTTGAAGAATCTCGATACCTGCGACATCTGGTTCTCTACTTTATTCTCATACCCACAACTTCTCAAGACTTAGACCTTGTATTTCTACGAAACACTTGTCTAAACACTAGAGAAGTCATAAGTAAACAGAACATAGTACGAGGACCAACCCTTTTGTCCCGATGGACACTGGACAACATACAATACTCTGTATAAGTCCGCTGAGTTGAATAACTCAAAACCTGTGCATCATAGGTTGAAAACTGTACTTATGGTTAAGAACTACTCCGTTGTTCAATGCTCCTTACCCAATCGTCAACTGATATAGGTAAATGTTATCGACATAATATCAAAAAGTTATATCTCACTTTATAAAAATAAACGAACAGATATATCATTTTGAAATTGGTGCACAACAACGGATACTCAAAACCAAATACATGCCTGCCGGCAATAACCCAGGCGACTTCCTCAAATATCACCAATTTCAACGAATTCCGATATAATGAGGATGATCACCTAATTCCCAATAACTTCCTCCCACTCATCATCTGTAAAACCATACAGATGTGAGAATCATACCTGGTAAATACATACCCTGGAGTAAGTATCTAATCGGGAAAACAGTTTTCCTTTAACAATGCACTGAAACATGAAAATGTTTCGTAGGGGTATCCTGGTATTCCTAGTAATGCCTCTTCCATAATCCAATTCATGACTGTAACCGTATAATTCTTTGCCATCTCTCTAAATCCCTTTATTTGTCTTTAGTCGTTACCTTCTGTACACCATCGTTAGGCTAAATGGTTTTCTTCCTTCCCTACCGTTCGGCACCAGCCTATGGTTTGGAAGAAAACTATCCAGTAAGCATAATAGGTGTACCCTCCTCAACCTTGGAGTACTCACATCTTGAGAGAAGGTGATGATAAAAGACAATTGAATAATACCTTATTTTTTTAAAGGTGAAATAGGAGTGGCGATGAAGTACGCGGTTTGGTCGTGAATGATAACAGTCGCAATTTACTTTGCCCTCTTTCCAATCCCTTTATTTTGTCTTTAGTTACTACCTTCTGTACACCCTACTTAGGCTAATTGGTTTTCTTCATTTCCTACCTTTCGGCACCTGCCTATGGTTTGGAATAAGACTATCCAATAAGCGTAATAGGTGTACTCTCCTAAACCAAGAAGCCCTCGCAACCTGAGAGAAGGTGATAATAAAAGACAACTGAATAAACCAATTCTATTTCTCCTGAACCTTGATCCATCCTTGAAGAAGTCCCTTCGAGTTCGTATATAACCATACGATGGATCTATCCAATGGAAGTGGATGTCCATAGTAATACGGGGTGTTCTGAGAAATGCAAAGGGTAGAAGGAGTGGCAATGACTTATGCAACTTAGACAATCCAAAAGCCAGTATTTTAAGAAGGTTCGGTCAACTTGGTCACTGATTCATAGTCTAGGGTCGGTCAAAGGTCGCTGCCAAAGAGAGAGAGAAAAGAAACACTCTGCCTGCACTCTAACCTAGATCAGAATGGTTATCGCTTTATCTAATCCGGAAACCTCCCACTGTACTGTCAAATTCTCCTTCAAACCTAAAAGAAGAATCAATCGGGATCATCCGAAGAGTAAACCAACTCATCAGTGGGAATCGGGATCCAACTCTCATCGCATGATAACATGACGGAATCCACTCACGTTATCACACTCCAGAAGGTATGCTCATACTTGGCAAGTTTCAGTTTCTTTAGAAACTCCCGATATGATTTTTGCCCCATGCTCTTATGACCTTGGCGTTGGTCAAAATGTCATAAGTCACATGCCAAGTTCTTCCCGTTACTATCTTGTCAATTTGAACCCACCCGCACATGCCCTTGATGTTGGCCAAAATGGCAGAACGGCTGTCCCAAACCAACTCATCTATCTATGCAACAAATGAATACCCAGCAGCTACCAAACACTATGCCTTGGCGTTGATCAAAATACATAGCTTGAATACTACTGAATACCCAAAAGAAATGACGGAGGGTTACGGCTGGTTTTTGGCGAAAAACCTTTAACGTAATGAACTTGATATCGCTGAAGGAACCTGATAGCTTTTTTATGAAAATATAGTGGTGAAAACTTTTGCTAAAGAGGTCATTCCCGGTGAAAGGATCTCGGCTCTTTCCTCGTGGAATGAGGTGCAGGATATTCCAACTGAATACCGCGATGCAAAGCAACTTGTAATCGACTATAGTGAAGTTATTACGCTGACCCAAACTTCTGCCCAAGGAGTCATTTCCGGTGAAGGGATATCGGCCCTTGCCTCGTCGAATGAGGTGCAGAATATTCCAACCGAATACCGCTATGCAAAACAAAAGGAAACGTCTTTGTAATAACACTTTTTAAATTTGTTCCAACAACATCCAAACAGGTTTGTTTTCCTTTACATTGATCAAAATCAACGCAGTCCCATTAATTAATCACACCAGAAAAGAACAAAAATAAAATATACGTATATGCCATCCGCATTCGTCACTGGGTCCCGTCATCATCCGTTAGGTTACTTAACTAACGACAGAGCGGGGACTGGACTAGCGCGGGTGCAAAACATATACAACATCTAATAGTATATATACCAATATACAATAATCGCTCCAGGCGTGATAATATGCAACATTACAGAAAAGTAATAAGCATCACAGAATAATACAGATAATATGGGATCCTCGGGTTTCACAGAGCCACTGCTGAAACCCGACGTTCCCCTGATCGTGTGGATAGCCTGTGCAATGAAACTTAGACCCCTACGGGTGCGGCAAGTTACCCGCCAAAACCTGAAGCGAGGCAGCCCCCTACAGCATAGTGAATGGACCACCCTGCACTTCACGGAATCCGGTAACTTGAGCACCCCTCCTTGGGTCAACCTGTACCCCCTACGAGTGCGGCGAATAGTCTGCCAATTTTAGAGTGAGGCCCCTCTGCCTCTCAAAGCCATGAGATGCGGACCCGTTGCCCTCCAAAACCCGGCTATCCGTGCACTCCGTCGCGGGGTAAAACCTAGTACAGAAATGAAAAATATGTACAACGGGTACATCGACCACAGCCCGGTCGTGCCCAAAAGAATATTATACAAACATGCAGTGACGGCAATCCACATGTTGGACGCTCGCCCCGCAATATCAAATGTACAAATAAATCCAAACTGCACTACCATTGCACACTGCTATCCACCACGACAAATCCGCAACATCACAGCACAACACAGAACATCAACGCGAATGTCACGTTCGCAAACCCGTCTAAAAGAACTATAGCAATTAGATGCAATTTACCGCTCGAATGACATTCACGGTCGGAGATATAATGTAAGTACTGTAAACTAACACGTTTAAATTTCGATCGACAAAATTTCCCGAAGTGGGCCCCACGTACATCTGCAGTACAGTAAGAAAATCTAGGCCCAAAAGAACAGTTCCAGAAACCACAATTTCCTAAGTAGAAGCCCCAGAAGAAAAACTACCCACTGATTCACCAAGACGGCCTCGTTTCCGCGGCCAAAGCATGGCTTTGGCGGCGGATCCGCGGCCGTACGGTATGGATCAGACGATCGTATTTGTTCAGTGTCCTTTAAAAAACCTGCTCAATTTTCTGGTATACTCAAAATGATTTTTAGACCAGTTTTAAAATCAACAGAAACTTTAGACTTGAAAATTGCGATTTTGAAAATTCCGCTCGATCGATATTTTAAACGCGTTAGAACAAGTTAGTAAAGCTTAATGGCATGGCTCTGATACCATGTAAGTCTACGGTAGCGCCCCGGCCATCTTTCAGACGCCAAATGCGGAACAAAAACTTTTATAACTGGCTCTATCGCATACTATAACCCGGATCTTCCATTAACGCTAAACTAACTAACTACAAAGAAGATAAAAAGGTTATACCGAACGATCCGAGTCCTTCGTTCTTTAACCATCATCCCACGCTCCGTTGCGGCTGCTCCGATCTCGTCGCTCTCCGATCTGCTCGTCCAGGTGGCACCACGTCATCGGATCTTTAAACGGGCTCCCGCCTCTGAACCGAGGCAACTCGGTCATCAAGTTTGCTAAAAGAGATGACCAAGATTGATGTAGAGAATGAGTAGAACACTTTGTCTCACTTCGTCCAAAGCCATGGACGAACGGTTAATGAAGTTGCCATTTGGAATCGGGTGATGAAAAATGAGCTTGGAAACTTAGCAAATATTTCATATCATATTTCCAAATGAGAGTTAGTAGAAAAATCAATCAAGAGGGCACCATATAATGGCCGGCCACTTGATGAGGTGGGGGGGGGATAAACACAAGCATTAAATGAGGATGATGAGTCAATAATACACCTTGCATTTATCATTTAATGCATACATGAATCATTAACCTTAGTCACCATTCATTTAATGCTAACAATGAATCATCAATTCTAGAACCTTCTAGAATCATGACTCATCACATGACTCACCAAATGACTCACCCTCATGAAGAAAAGATAAATCCGTATTTAACCGAATGTTAAATACGGGTGATAGAAAACTGAAAACAGGCAACTTCTAAAAGCGATCCAAAAACGAATTTCAGGATAACCCTGTAACTGTATAAATATACCCGTATTTGTATTATGACCGAATACAAATACAACTGAGACAAAGATATTATATCTATCCAATATAATACATGGATCCGGCTTAAACCAAATCCCACCAGTATTATCTGCCCGAAATATGACACGTGCGTAAACGCACGTGCATTTTCCGAACCCTGCCATAAAACCATACAGCCTCTACAACGTTTCGCCCGAACTTGGGAAACTATCTGTGGGGGACTCTAATGACTCGTCAGTACCCTGGCAGTGGGTTTAACCACAAGCCGTCAGCGGCACTAGCTGTGCGTAACGGCTGCCCATGTACTGACCTCAAGGGAGGCCGATGAGCGAACTCATCCTGAGACCCTAATGAGCCTAACAGTGACAATATACATACAGTCCGGTCCGTTCGTCTATGAGTATCGCATATCGGGCCTAGGGGGCTGGTAACGTCAGACCCCCAATAGCGGTATAAGTCATGTCGGAGACAAGCCCTGAGCACCCTGAGAAACTACTGGAGTACCTACCAGTAATTCTTACCTGCCTTGGCCTAGGAGTTGGTGTAATAGCTTTCCTAGACACAGCACGATCTCACCCCCAATACCGGGAGAGACGAATCCCCTGCCGATCCGCTCACGTGCCTCCATGTGGCTCGGGACTGTACCCAAAAACTACCTGTTTGCACGCTCCTTTGAGCCGTGGTAGGGTAGAAATCAAAGCACAGTGGGAACTCACACGAGACAAATGACGACCTCAGGTCGATGAACTAACCTGTACACATGTCACCAGGGAACCGCTATCTGACGATAGGTATAATACCAACTAGCAGGTTCCAGGCGGGTCCTGTCCGGTATACTCATAACCCAATGAGCACCTGTATACATCTTAGGTGATCCAACTGACACCAGTGGCTTGTGAGACCGGCCACCGCCCCTCGTCGCGGTCTCGACTGTATACACTAGTCTACTCTGGAGTATCGATGTCCTGTCTCAAAACTCCCACGACTAGGGACCACTTTTAAGGATGTGCTTATAGACTACCCAACTCTCACGTATATGATCACCATCATACTGTTGGTAGTCAAGCAAGTTCCTAAGGGCTCTATCAACGTGTAATCTTGATCAGTCACCTGAACCTATACACGACTGATAGAGGCAAACCAAATAGCATACTATCATCTCGAGTAAGACTGTGCTACCGGTATAGGTCCTCCTCAATCATTGCAATCACGTACCTGCGATCCAATAATTGACTTTGAGGGCACAATATCCAACATGCTTCCTCCAGTGGCGCTGGTGAGTATAGTTTTCAACTAATACTCTTTCTTTTTTCCATAATGAACCTATTTCTGATTTTTCCTTGCCCTGATTACAGTGCTACAGATCGAAGGGGGAGATGAAAGATCAGTTGGGCCACCAGTCCTCCCGGCTTTGCCGCCTGCCGCAGCTGGTATAGTAAACCCCCTCATTGATGACTTTCTTATATTTCTTGAACTGTCATCTGATTGTGTTTTGTTTTTTCAGCTGTTGTTCTGGTTCCGGCCCCCTTCGAGTCTCGCGTCAAGATGCTGGCAGGCCCATTCTTGAGACGTCCATCTTCAAAGGGAGCTGCGATGAGTTTGGGCATGCTGAGCGGATACGTCGAAGAGCTCGACGCAGATGTTCCCCCATCTGCTGCAGATTTCACTGCGGAGGTTAATCCGATGTTGGTGACGCTTGTAAATTTTCATAATGAAGGCGTCGTCGAGTCTTGGGTTAACCACTGCAGGGAGATCGAGGCCCGCCTGCATCAGCTGGAGTCTATGCGTCCTGCCCCTGAGATCTTGGCCGCGAGCACTCAACGAGCGGCATGGATCGAGCAAAACGCTTCTTACTTCCGCCATTTGGAACAAGAAGCAGCTTTAAGGCTGAGGGAATGCCAAGAGTCCTCAAGCGAGACTGCTCGTCTGCGTGCTGAAGTCGATGCGAACGCTGCCCGGGTGAAGGCTATCTTCGAGGGCCTTCTGCAAAGTATTTCTGATGGGCTAGCACTGAAGCAGAAGCTCGATGCCGTTGAGCGTGATGCCCAAGGTCGCAACGCAGCTCAGCAAGCAGTTAAGGTGCAGCTTTCATCCTTCCTGCAGCAGCAGGCTCAAGTGGAAGCAGAACTGGCGGTGGCAGCCGATCAGGAGAAGGCATTGAAGGAAGTGCACGAGCAATTGATCGGGCTATTTAAGACACTTCCTTCTCAGTAGCTGCTTTTTGTATCGATTATACACTTGTAATCTTTGAACAAAATGTATCCATTCTTTATTCTTTTATACGATTCGCCTTGTACTTAATTGAATTCATGAATAAAGATATACACATTTCTTTTTGCAATGTCTTGTGTCACCTCTGTGCTTTCTTCCTTCTTTTATTATCAGTATGTTACTTTAGCAAACATGGTCGACAGATGATAGAGCGAGCATCCTATCTTGGCTTCTTTAAGAGGTAATGATGGCATAGGAGGCAGGTTTAGATCTGCTGCCTAAGACTTTTCAACTTTATATGCCGTGAGGGTCTCACAAAGACTTTTCTCCCTACGGATCGAGAGGATCTCGTAGGTGTATTTTCTCCTTAGGAATCGTGAGGATTCCTAAGTGCGTTTTCTCTTATAAGTCGTAAGGATCTTATAAGAGAATTTTTCCCCCTTACGAGTCTAGAGGACCTGTAAGCGGTTGTTTCCCTCCTTGTCGAGATTCGACTTTGGAGAGTGTGACCAGTGAATAGTATGCAAGAGTCCATTTTGGACCGACTTGCAGGGTCCCAGTGCTTAGGAAACAGGTTTTTTAATTCCCGCTGCCTAAGGCTTTTCCTCACGAGTCGAGCCGAATCGAGCACTCCTCGCAAGAATATCCTAACGTCACAGTTAACCTCTGCTCTTTACGACAGAAGTCCGTTAGGGTCTGTGGTACTTAGGGTTTTGGCCGTCGTACCGTCGCGTTGGCTGATATATTCCTCGATAGGCAATCTTGCTGTTCGAGTAGCCTTGCGATTGTCGTGTCTCTGATCCCTTCGGGGGCTGGACAAGTCGTCTTCAAGTAATCTTCCAGGTATTATTACCGTCGAAAGAGCAAGCGTAAGGATATTCCATGTCACTTTTTACTTGAGGTGAGGCTCATTTTGGAGAGCCCCGATGAGTCATAACCACTCCGCGCTGGTGTGGAATGATCTCCGATAGTCTTTCAGGCTTTATATGACTTGCCATTAAGACCCTGAAGCTAGGAATTTGGCCTTTGCTTCGTTTGCTGGCATTGCATCCTCTATATCGAAACGAATGTCGCGGTTGTCTCTGGGTTGTTGGTGAACCGTCGAGGTTTGGAACTAGGGACTTTGCCGTGGCTCCGCTGTTTGATTGTCGCGTCTGAATCCTGTTGGAGGAAGAACGCTGGGGTGACATCTCGTCTGCTGTATTGAGACGAACGTCGAGGTGGTGACCACTCCGCACTGGTGCAAGATGATCTCCGATTGTCTTTCAGGCTTTATATGACTTGTCGTTAAGACTCTGAAGCTAGGAATTTGGCTTTCGCTTCGTTTGCTTTGTTGCGTCCGAGTCCTGTTGGAGGAAGAATGCTGTTGTGACATCTCGTCTATTGTATTGAGATGGACGTCGAGGTGGTGACCACTCCGCGCTGGTGCGAGATGATCTCCGATCGTCTTTCAGGTTTTATATGAGTTACCGTCAAGACTTGGCTCCGTTTTCTGATGGAGCATGGGGAGGGAAGATGTGTTTCCTTCTTTGTTTGTGACCCTGAATTGTATACAGGGATTGCTATGATATTGCCTGTAGGGCAAAAGTTTCCATTCATTTTTTTATTTTATTTCCGCGATGCTATATCATTTCAGCTTTTATATCGCGAAGGTCGCGATTGCCCAATCATTTTGGTTATTTTTCGCGGTGCCCAATCATTTCGGCTATTTATTTTACTTTCACTCGCTGCTTTTTATTGCGAGTTGCCCAATCATTTCGGCTATTTTGCATGCATACATTTTTACTTATTGATTTTTATTACAAGTTGCCCCATCATTTCGGCTATTTCGTATGCATGTATGGCACGTTGATTTTTTTTATCGCGAATGTGGAACTTGGAATCTGACGTCAATCTCAGCATCAGCATCGCTACAACTGGAATATTTCCAGTAGCGAATCATCATTTGCCATGAAAGGGCTTGGAATTTGATACCGGTTTAGGCATCAGCATCACTACAACTGGGATATTGCCAGGAGCGAATCATCATTTGCCTATGTTGATATCGAACAAAAGGTGGCTTAGCGAACAGGGTTAGCATCCTGTCGACTAAGGCTTTTGACTTCATGAGCCGTAAGGGTCTCACAAAGGTATTTCTCCTTACAAGTCGTGAGGATCTCGTAGGTGTGTTTTCTCCTTAGGGATCGTGAGGATTCCTAAGTGTATGTTCCCCTGTAAGTCGTAAGGATCTTACAAAAGGGTTTTCTCCTTATAAGTCGAGAGGAATTATAAGGGTTGTTCACCATATGGACATATCCCCAACCACGGGTGTGACTTGGTTAGGGAAATTTTATTCACGCCCGTGGATTGTATACAAGGGTCAGTATCGAGCCGCCTGTAGGGCAATATCGAAGGTGTTCCCCTCCGAATACAGAGACACGACCGCGTAGGTTCGTCTTGCCTGAGATTCGGGGCAGATGCTATTTGGTTTTTATCCGTCCACCTCTCCGAAGATGCCAAGTTGATTTATGGCACCGTGTATCGGAGGTTTAGATGGATGCGGCCGATGTAGCAGACTTCATCAGATTCCCCCTCGCTTGAGGGGTTTTTGATTGTGGAGAGCTCTTCCCTGCAGGCGCAAACCCCTGCAGTTAATTACGCTACCGCATCGCGGTAACAACTTTCTCCTTCTCCAGAATTTCACTTCGTGTCGTGTGTGTTTGTTTTGTTTATGGTTGCCCGTGGATTGTATACGGAGACTAAGTTATGCCGTCGCCCGTAGGACATGGATTAGTCCAAATCCATATTTACTTAGATTTGGGTTTGGGGTTTTAGTTTAACGATACGTTAGCCATGTTTGAGGCTAAGATCAACTTAAATGTTCGTTAAGGATACATCAGTCTAATTTGAGACTAAGATCAACTTAACGGGATAGTATAGATCCAACAAAAGAGCATTTGGGCTCTATTGTTCCTTTTTAGGGATATAGTGGTCCATTGCATGTATGGCCGTCGGGACCCGTCACCTCTCTGACGACGTTGAAAGATTACAACGACAGATGTCAGAGGAGTTCAGAGATGTACCATTGAACCAAAGTTGATTGGGGGATCTATAGTCCAATTTGGGACTAAAGTTTGTTTGAAGGTTTAAGGATACGTTAGCCATATTTGAGGCTAAGATCAACTTAAACGGGATCGTTTAGATCCGGCAAAAGAGCATTTGGGGGCTTTATTGTTCTAGTTTAGGGATGTAGTGGTCCATTGCATGTATGGCCGTCGGGACCCATCACCTCTCTGACGACGTTGAAGGATTACAACGACAGATGTCAGAGGAGTTCAGAGATATACCCTTGAACCAAAGTTGATTAGGGGATCTGTAGTCCAATTTGGAACCAAGACCAATTCATTAGGTTATGAGCACATTGGCTCAGTTGAGTCTGGATTGAGGACTTATGGCCTTCTTGGGCTAAGTCCAATCATGTTTGGAATATTGGCCCTCTGTTGGTCCATTGAAGGAGAGGCTTTGCCTTTGAAAAATCAGCCAACTTAGCTAAGAGTAGTGTTAAACACTAAAGATCAAAAGTGTTAAACACTAAAGATAGAATTCTTAAACTAGTGTTAAACACTAAAAGTACAATCAGTGTTAAACACTGGAAATATAGTTATTGATGTAGTGTCAAACATCAAAAAGTAACAGTGTTAAACACTGCAAATAGGGTTTTCAAATTAGTGTTAAACACTAAGAAAATCAGTGTTAAACACTGCAAATAGGGTTTTCAAATTAGTGTTAAACACTAAGAAAATCGGTGTTAAACACTGCAAATAGGGTTTTCAAATTAGTGTTAAACACTAAGAAAATCAGTGTTAAACACTGGGATCAAAGATCTCGAATTAGTGTCAAACACTAAAGAAAGAGGGGTCACGTGTGGACACGTGAGAGCGCCCTGATTCCCCTTATTTAGTTCTGCCAAAAGTACTGAATACTTTCTATACTTGATTTTAGAGCATCACGTGCTATCACGTGATGGGGATTTGGGTATTTGGCTACTAAAGCTTTTGCCAAGGGGTCACGTGGTAGCACACGTGAGTTCCCATAGCTTCTGTTTCTTTTGCTTTTTCTTTGTGTGCTTCAGGGGTTACGTGGAGCACGTGAGGCGTTGCCTCAAAGTTCTTTTTTTGTGGATCTTTATAGGGGTCACGTGGGGACACGTGACCCTGGTTCTTTGCTTGTTTAAAGATCTGTTCATCTTTTAAAAATTAAATTCTTCATAGGGTTAAACCCTAGCAATTACTTTAGAGAAATTAAATTCCTACTTTCTTTTGAAGAATTATATTCTTAGATAGGGTTAAACCCTAATTTTCCTTCTGTAGGAATTAGATTCCCATTCTTCTTTTTTTTTAAAGAATTATATTCTGTAGGAATTAAATTCCCATGTGTGTGAAGAATTAAGCTCTGGCATAGGGTGTAACCCTAATTTCTTTTTTTAAGGGAATTAAATTCCTGTGAGTTTGAAAGAATTAAGTTCTCAATTAGGGTTAAACCCTAGTTCTGTCCATTTTTGAAGGAATTAAATTCCTATAATTTTGGAGAATTAAATTCTCAAAACTCAATTCCTCCTATATGTTTTAGATCTGTATGGCAGGATCTCAACCCAATGAGAATTAAATTCTCAATTTATGGGGAGATGTGCACTTTGCAGATCTTCAATCAGAGAAAGAACTAAGTTCTTTTCTTTTTATATAAGAGTTAAACTCTTGGATTGAGAATTAAATTCTCTTTTTGAAGTCTTTACCCCCTTTCTTTTCTTACCTAGGGTTTTTTCTTTGTAGAGAATCAAATTCTTCTTTCTTTTCTCTCTGAATTCTCAAAATTCCAAGGCTCTATCTCTCTCTGTTTATATCTCTCTCTTTTCTTTTGGCTCCTATTTATAGGAGAGGGAAAAGAATCAATCTGTTTGGTAAATCTCTCATTGAAAGATTTCATTTATTTTCATCATTGATCTGGACCTTTAGATTATTAGATGAATTTTATTCACCGTTGGATTTTAAATCCAAAGATATTTCTTTGTTATTTCGGTTAGATTTAGGAGAAATCTTTCCTTGTCCAAGATTTTTCCATAAATTGGTGATATTTAATCACCTTCGGATTCTTGATCCAACGGTTTTATATAATTCTTCTCCATTTTGGGAAGATTTAGAGAAATTTAGAATTTTAATTCTATTTGGAAAGATTTAGAGTAATTTAAAATTTTAATTCTATTAAACTGTAAGGCTTTCGAAGCCTGTCACGTGTGAGCACGTGACCCCTGGTCACGTATGAGCACGTGATACCTCATTGAGGTATTTCCTTCAGCCATTTGTTTTTATTTCTGCTTTAACTATCACGTGTCAACACGTGACCATTGGTCACGTGTGAGCACGTGACTCCCAATTGGGTCCTTCTTCAGCCGTTTCTTTTTTTATTTATATTTTAACTATCACGTGTGAGCACGTGATATCTCATTGAGGTAATTCCTGATTTTTAATCAGGGAACAATGCATAGCATATTTGCTCATAACTTTTGATCCTGGATGAATTATGAAGCTCATAATATATCAAATCGAAGGGTTTTTCGAGGCGCTTTCGATACCATCAGAATTTATCTATTTCTCATTTGGGAGTTTGTCAAAAAAACAGCCAGGAAAATACTGGTTCGTATTTTCATAAGCGTATCACTGCCATTTGATTCCTTGGGCTCTTTTGCGCAGAAATTTTTGGCGGGAACAATTGCCCCCTACTACTTTGCCCACGTAAGTATGTACGTGGGTGAAGTAGTGCAGAGTTATGCATGGCGTATGACCAGTTTCGGGTTGGTGTATCACTTTCAAAATCTTGATCTGAGAAGATAACGAGCGGACACAAGCGTCGTCATTTATCATTGACTCAAATCTCAACTCTTAAGGGGTATAGTTCCAAACCCTCATCCCCATGAGCCGCACCCTTCCATTTTTTTATGTCTTACTCTGGCGTGAAGTAGTTTATATGCTCATGAGTAGCTTCTCCATTTCAGTGGCATGTAGCTTTGGCAAGTGTGGCCCATAGATGATAGATAACAATTCATCTTGAATCCTTTATAAGGTAGTGATGTCTTAGAAGACAGGGGTAGGATCTGCCACCTAAGACTTTTCAACTTTATGAGCCGTGAGGGTTTCATGAAGACTTTTCTCCCTACGAGTCGAGAGGATCCCGTAGGTGTATTTTCTCCTTAGGAATCGTGAGGTTTCCTAAGTGTGTTTTCCCCTATAAGTCGTAAAGATCTTATAAGAGAATTTTCCCTCCTACAAGTCGAGAGGACCCGTAAGCGGTTGTTTCCCTCCTTGTCGAGATTCGACTTTGGAGAGCGTGGCCCGTGAATAGTATGCAAGAGTCCGTCTTGGACCGACTTGCAGGGCCCCAGTGCTTAGGAAACCGGTTCTTATCCCGATTGCCTAAGGCTTTTCCTCACGAGTCGAGACGAATCGAGCATTTCTCGCAAGAATATCCTAACGTCACAGTTAACCTCTGCTCTTTACGACAGAGGTCCGTTAGGGTCTGTGGTACTAGGGTTTTGTCCATCGTACCGTCGCGTTGGCTGATGTATTCCTCGATAGGCAATCTTGCTTGTTCAAGTAGCCTTGCGACATGTCGTGTCTCTGATCCCTTCGGCGGCTGGACAAGACGTCTTCAAGCAATCCTCCTAGGCAGTTTGACCGTCGGAAGAGAAAGCGTTAGGAATTTTGCCATGCCGCTTTTTACTTGAGGTTAGGCTCATTTTGGAGAGCCCCAATGAGTCATAGTCACTCCGCGCTGGCGTGGGATGATCTCCGATAGTCTTTCAGGTTTTATATGAGTTGCCGTCAAGACCCTGAAGCTAAGAATTTGGCCTTTGCCTCGTTTGCTAGTATTGCGTCTGCTGTATCGAGACGAATGTCGCGGTTGTCTCTAGGTTGTTGGTGAACCGTCGAGGTTTGGAACTAGAGATTTTGCCATGGCTCCGTTGTTGTTGTCGCATCTGAACCCTGCTGGAGGAAGAACGCTGTGGTGACATCTCGTCTGCTGTATCGAGACGAATGTAGAGGTAGTGATCACTCTATGCTGGTGTGAGATGATCTCCGATGGTCTTTCCGGTTTTATATGAGTTATCGTCAAGACCTTGAAGCTAGGAATTTGGCCTTCGCTTCATTTGCTTTGGTGTGTCCGAATCCTGTTGGAAGAAGGATGCTGTAGTGATATTTCGTCTGTTGCGTCGAGATGAACGTCGAGGTGGTGATCACTTCATGTTGGTGTGAGATGATCTCCGATAGTCTTTCAGGTTTTATATGAGTTGCCATCAAGACCCTGAAGCTAGGAATTTGGTCTTCGCTTCATTTGTTTTATCATGTCTGAATCCTGTTGGAGGAAGGACACTGTTGTTGACATTGCGTCTACTGTAACGAGACGAATGCTGAGGTGGAGCTGGGATTTTGCCGTCACTCCGCTTTACTGACCATGGGGTCTTTTGTTGACGTTGCATCAACATCCTGCTGGACTGCGAAGGAACGCCGTTGTTGACATTGCGTTTGCTGTAACGAGACGAATGCTGAGGTGGAGTTAGGATTTTGCCATCACTCCGCTTTGCTGACCATGGGGTCTTTTGTTGACGTTGCATCTGCATCTTGATGGACTTCAAAGGAACGCCGTTGTTGAAATTGTGTCTGCTGTAACGAGACGAATGCTGAGGTGGGGCTAGGATTTTGCCGTCACTCCGCATTGTTTCGACCATGGGGTCTTTCGTTGACGTTGCATCTGCATCCTGCTGGACTGCGAAGGAACGTCGTTGCTGATTCTTAGGCTGTAGATATTGCTGTTAAGATTTGGAACTAGGGACTATGCTGTGGCTCCATTTCGTTGCGACTCTGAGGTCGGTTGTTGACGTCATGTCTGCATCTGGTTGGAGTGAGGAGAAACGTCGTTGGTGATCTCTAAGTTGTTGATATCGACGTCGAGACCCTGAAGCTAGGGATCTTCTTTTGCTTCGTTTGTTGACATTATGTCTGCAATATTACGACAAATGTCGAGGTTGTCTCTAGGTTGTCTATGAACCGTCGAGATTAGGCTTCGCTTATGGTTCCCTCTTTGTTTGTGCCCCTGGATAGTATACAGGGATCGATGTGATCTCACCTGTAGGGAAAAAAGTTTCATTCTTTCATCATTTTTTTATTCTTTCCGCGATGCTCTATCATTTCAGCTTTTTATATCGCGAAAATCGCGATTGCCCAATCATTTCGGCTATTTTTCGCGGTGCCCAATCATTTCGGCTATTTTTCTTTTTACTCGCTGCTTTTTATTGCAAGTTGCCCAATCATTTCGGCTGTTTTTTTATGCATACATTTTTACTTGCTGCTTTTTATTGCGAGTTGCCCAATCATTTCGGCTGTTTTTGTATGCATACATTTTTACTTGCTGATTTCGTTGCAAGTTGCCCCATCATTTCGGCTATTTCATATGCATTTTTGGCTCGCTGATTTTTTTATCGCGAGTGTGGAACTTGGAATCTGATGCCAATCTTAGCATCAGTATCGCTACGACTGGAATATTGCCAGGAGCGAATCATCATTTGCCATGAAAGGACTTGGAATTTGATACCGATTTAGGCATCAGCATCGCTACAGCTGGGATATTGCCAGGAGCGAATCATCATTTGCCTCTGTCGATGTTGAACAAAGGTGACTTAGCAAACAGGGTTAGGATCCCGTCGACTAAGGCTTTTGACTTCATGAGCCGTAAGGGTCTCATAAAGGTGTTTCTCCCTATGAGTCATGAGGATCTCGCAGGTGCGTTTTCTCCTTAGGAATCGTGAGGACTCCAAAGTGTATGTTCTCTTATAAGTCGTAAGGATCTTACAAGAGTGTTTTCTCCTTATGAGTCGAAAGGACTCACAAGGGTTGTTCACCGTACGAACATATCCCTAGTCACGGATGGGACTTTGTTAGGGAAATATTTATTCACGCCCATGGATTGTATACAAGGGTCAGTATTGAGCCGTTTGTAGGGAAGAATCGGGAGGTATGACTGCTTAAGAACAGGTTCAAATCCCTGTAGCTTAAGACTTTTGAATCTTATGAGCCGTGAGGGTCTCATAAGAGGGTTCTCCTTATGAGTCGTGAGGATCTCGTAAGCGTAATTTCTCCTTAGGAATCGTGAGGATTCCTAAGTGTATCTCTCCTTTGTGAGTCGTAAGGATCTCACGCGGGTGGTTTCTCCTTACAAGGTCGAGAGGACCCTGTAAATTTCTTTTAACGAGATTGCGTCCTTTCGGGTTTTCACAAACACTCGCCGGTAGCCCTGCTGTTTTTACTCACGGAGCCCTTTCGGGTTTTCATCCGTGCACATTTGCTTACGGACATACCATTTTTTTTACGAGGTTGCGCCCTTTCAGGTTTTCACAAGACTCGCCGGTAGCCCTGCTGTTTTTACTCACGGAGCCCTTTCGGGTTTTCATCCGTGCCCATTTTGCTTATGGACATACCGTTTTTTTTAACATGTCAGCCTGAGGATACCGCGGGCTGGTAGTAGTTTAACGACGTTTCAGTCATTTGCAAGTTTTAGGACATTGCGGTCCACCATCGCCGTATTTGAGGCGAATCTCTAGTTTACTAACTTTTCGGTCTATGGGGCTTTCCCTATGAATGAGCATGATGCCCCCGGTATATCCATCTTTCTCGGAGCAGGTGGTTGTGGCGGGCTCACCTTTCAGTTTTCGGACAATGCGAACTTGCCCTGTTGGTACTGGTCTTCAACCCAGTTTTTGAAAACGTAGCAATTTTCGATGGGATGGCCCAATACTTGGTGGTAAGGGCAGTAATTAGGAGTATTGACATCATTCAGTTGTGGCTGGTGTTTCACCTCCGGTAGAGTGATAAGCATGTTGCGCACTGCCACTTCGAACTGCCTCCTTATTTCATCCCAGGGAAATGAGTAAGGACGCTTCAACTTCTCATAGAGGGGTTGCCGCTTGTTGTTTTGGCGAACAACCGGTCTAGGGCCACTCGATTGTTGTTGAGTGTTAGCGACGAAGGCCATTTTTCCCTTTCCTTTATCCTTTTTGTTCGATCCGTTGTTTGCGGGTCCGAGATTTTTTCCGGGTATCGTGCAATTGCACGGCTGAATTTTCTCGCAACTCCTCAATTCTTTCGTTTTAGAGATGGATTCCTTGAAGAGAGGGCCGAGGGCTACTTTTTTGTCGGAGTCGCTCCCGAAGGTGAGAATTCGCGGTCCCTCGGGATCAACCCTATGACAATTGCCAGCAATTCTTTTATGCTCATCTGTCGCATTCTTCCGCTGTCTACGAGCTTCACACTTTGTCCTGTTGAAGTGTTGCCTATGAGCGGCATACCCTTGCCACCAACACTTAAAGGAGTCGCAGTCTTCAGTAGGATGTGTGATCTTCTGATGATATAAGCAGTAATCATGATGCATCTCTACTCCACCGAGAGTGTCTTCTTCAGAGGGTGGTAGCTTCATTCCCATTGATATGGCTTTAGCAAACCTTTTCCTCGTCTTGAATTTGTTTTTATCCGCAGTAGATGTCTTTTGATTTGACGGGAGTGCCTCGACTCTTTCGTCTAGTCGCCGGTGTTTGGCTCCTTCCAATATGGCCATCTCACGCTCTTGATTGACTTTAACTTTAAAACGAATCTCATTCAGGAAGGCATCGATCATCTCGTCTGATGGTCACAGAAGTTCCGGTTTAGAATCCGCCCTCGGTTTCTCGGTGCAAGGAGCCTCTTCATCATCTATCAATGAGTGAGAGATCACATGACAACTTGCTACGTAGTCCTCAGATTCATCTGATGAGTTTTCTCCATCGTTTTCGTCCTCGAGGACGTGGCTGAGAAACTCTTGGAGCGTGATGGGAGTCCGTGCTTTCCGATTATACTCCTCCAGCGCGTCAATCTGTTTTTGTAAGTCCGTGCGCTTGTCACCAGGCTTCACGGCCTTTTTGGACTTCTTCTTCTTTTTCGAAGATCTTGATGACTGAGTGTAAGCGTTTTGGCTATCACCAATATTTAGAGTTGGGCGCGGCTTCAGCATCCCCTTGATGATCTCAGGTTCCAACGGATTCTTCCATCTGATCGCCGGGCATGTCTGAAGATCATTCAGCATCCTTTCGGTTTTGGCAGATAGCACAACCTCCCACGGAGCTTCTTCAACAGAAAAACAAGTTGCCCCCGGTGTGTCCGTCTTCTTTGGAGTGTGCGTAGTGGTGGGTTTATTCTCCACTTCTCGGACAGCGCAAACTTGCCTTGTTGGTATTGGTCCTCAATCCAGCCTTTGAAAACGAAGCAATCTTCGATTGGATGGCTTACTGTTTGATGGTAAGGGCAGTAGTTAAGATCGTTGACATCGCCTGGCTGCAACGGACGTTTTGGACTCGGCAGATTGATGAGTTTGTTGCGCACTGCCAGCTCGAACAGTCTCCTCGTTTTATCCTGAGGAAATGAGTAAGGACGTCCTAGTCTCTCCTCGAGGGATGGGCGTGGACGCACGTTGTTTTGGCAAACAACCGGCTTTGAGTTGCTCGGCTGTTGTTGAGTATTGGCGACGACGATCACTTTCCCTTTTCCTTTCTCATTTCGAGGGTTTGGCTTTGGAGGAGACGGTCGTGACCCATCTGGTCTATTTGGGCCAGTTTGTCGATCAAGGCCTGGAAAGTAGTTGGCTTGAAGAACATCATGAATTGTGAGATGGTCGCTTGCGGATCAAGAGTGCCTACGAACATGCCCACCGCCGGCGCTTCTTCGATCCCCTGTTCGCATTTCGACCATAGATTCCGCCATCGGATAGCGTACTGGACCCACGTCTCGCCTGGCTTCTCCCTGGCATTGATCAGTGCTGTTATCGGGGTGCGTTCACTAGCACTCACGAATCTTTGTGTAAACAATAGCTCCATCTCCGCAAATGTTTTGGCAGAGTCGTTAGGTAGCTCCGAATACCATTCAAAGACCGTTTCTGCTAAGCTGCAGACGAATTGGCGAAGCAACAGTTTGCCGTCGCCTCCAGTGTTGCCGCATAAGGCCCTGAATTGAGCGACATGCTGATGTGGATTCCCTGTCCCCTTGTACACATGGAATTTAGGGATCGTATATCCCGGCGGGTAACTGATTTGGTCATACCAGCCCGGATAGGGTAGTCCGGTTCTAACAATTTGCCCAACCGCTTCATTCGCCTGATGAGCTTGTATTTGCTGAGCTATATAGTCGTCTAGTGCAGCTTTGGGAATGGTTTCCTCCTTGGCTGCTGAAAGGGCCGGAGGAGAATTAGATGTCTCCCCTCCGTCGTCTCCAACAATGATCGGAGGGTCTTCAGCTGGAGGGTGCGGGTGTAACATCATCCCTACCATTTCTTAGAAGAGGAGTGCCATTTGCTTTATGTTAGTCGCTTGTTCTGCGGCTTCTTTGTCCTTCTTTTCGAGGACTCTACGTAAGAAGTCAGCATCGGTTTCTTGCTCGTGACACTGTTCTGATGATGCCTCCGAGCTCTCTTTTGGTCCGGTAAGTGTAGCCATTGCAGTAATCATTTCTTGAAGCTTCTGTTGCTGCTCCTGGGCTTTTGTCATGGATCGGGTGAGCGGTCGGTGACTCGTCGAAGCACGGCCTTTCTCCTTTCCGGAAGCCATATAAACAGTGTGCACCATCATGCCCCCAGACTTGGGGCATTTGTGTTCAGCGCTTTTACTGTTCGACATGTTCACAGGGGCTTTTTGCGGCCTCTTTTTCTTTTGAGTGATTGACGTTGAGGGAGCCGTTGCAGCGGGCACCCAGCGAGCTGTCACTTTTTGTGGTTTTGAGTAGTCCTTCTCCTGCTGAACCTTCATCTTTTTCTGTCGGCAGAGATAGTCTTGATCGATCACTGACTCTTAGACACGTCGCCAAACTTTGTAAATTTCAGAGAATAGCCGTTGAGGAGGTTGCTCCGGCTTCTTCTCTGTAACATTCTTCACAAGTGAAGGAGTTCTCTTCAGCACTGCAGTAGGAGAGTTTCTACGCACCTTGTTGAGCAGTTCAAAGCTATTCCCGGTCGGAACAGCAGTATCAACTTCCACCATTGGGGCTGATGGAGTTAGCCCAGAGGGGGAGTTGCCTAAAGCCTTCCTTACTCGGCGCCAGTGGCGACGTCGAGCGTGTCGTGCGGATGGAGTTGTTTCAGCTATAAGGGTGACTTCATCATACCCCCTGCTTTGAGGAGAGACTGTTATTGGTGCTAGCCTGTCGAAGACTGACACCCGTTGAGAAGCAATGACTAATCTGTCAAAGATAGACCTCTGGGCAAAGGAAGCAGCTTTGAGGACCTCGCCTGGAGCAGAAACCGGAATGGCCATCCTTGTAACAACTGACTTCTTGGAAGGAGAAGCCTTTCCAATGATTTCGTCCGCTTGAGCCGGGATGGCTATCCGCTTTGGGATGGCAACACCGGGTATCGCGGGCTTGTAGATGTTCTGGTCTAGTCTGTTGAAAACTGAGGTATTGAAGTTGGGCGACCCGTTGAGAGGGGCCGCGACAGTGGTAAGTCGATCAAAGACCAACTTCTTTGGAACTTCTTGCGATGCCATTGGGGCATTGAAGCTCATCGGTGGGAGCATGGTCCCGAAGAATAGTCCAGTGGTGGCTTGAGTTACCTGCTCCACTGGCATTTTGAAAAGGGAGGCCGCTTGGGGTCCATAAGTCACTCCTCCATCAGGGATGGAGCGAGAGTTGCAGTTGCAGGTAGTGCAGTTTGAAGCCATTGATCCTCTGTTTTCTGCACGGAGCAAGACACCAAATCTAAGTACCTCGAATCTACAGGCAACCACAGCAAACCGCGATTTGTTCGCGAACACGACACACGAAGTGTGGAGTGGAAAGAGGAAGAGGTCCCACCGGGCGTGCCAGAATCTATTCCCCTCCGAAAGAAAGAGACGCGACCGCGTAGGTTCGTCTTGCCTGAGATTCGGGGCAGATGCTATTTGGTTTTTATCCGTCCACCTCTCCGAAGATGCCAAGTTGATTTATGACACCGTGTATCGGAGGTTTAGACGGATGCGGCCGATGTAGCAGACTTCGTCAGATTCCCCCTCGCTTGAGGGGTTTTTGATTGTGGGGATGCTCTTCCCTGCAGGCGCAAGCCCCTGCAGTTAATTACGCTACCGCATCGCGGTAACAACTTTCTCCTTCTCCAGAATTTCACTTCGTGTCGTGTGTGTTTGTTTTGTTTGTGGTTGCCCGTGGATTGTATACGGACACTAAGTTATGTCGTCGCCCGTAGGACGTGGATTAGTCCAAATCCGTATTTACTTAGATTTGGGTTTGGGGTTTTAGTTTAAGGATACGTTAGCCATGTTTGAGGCTAAGATCAACTTAACGGGATCGTTTAAATCCAACAAAAGAGCATTTGGGCTCTATTGTTCCAGTTTAGGGACATTGTGGTCCATTGCATGTATGGCCGTCGGGACCCATCACCTCTCTGACGACGTTGGAGGATTACAACGACAGATGTCAGAGGAGTTCAGAGATGTACCCTTGAACCAAAGTTAATTGGGGGATCTATAGTCCAATTTGGGACTAAATTCTGTTTGAAGGTTTAAGGATACGTTAGCCATATTTGAGGCTAAGATCAACTTAAACGGGATCGTTTAGATCCGGCAAGAGCATTTGGGGGCTCTATTGTTCCAGTTTAGGGATGTAGTGGTCCATTGCATGTATGGCCGTCGGGACCCATCACCTCTCTGACGATGTTGAAGGATTACAACGACAGATGTCAAAGGAGTTCAGAGATGTACCCTTGAACCAAAGCAGATTAGGGGATCTGTAGTCCAATTTGGAACCAAGACCAATTCATTAGGTTATGAGCACATTGGCTCAGTTGAGTCTGGATTAAGGACTTATGGCCTTCTTGGGCTAAGTCCTATCATGTTTGGAATATTGGCCCTCTGTTGGTCCATTGAAGGAGAGGCTTTGCCTTTGAAAAATCAGCCAACTTAGCTAAGAGTAGTATTAAACACTAAAGATCAAAAGTGTTAAACACTAAAGATAGAATTCTTAAACTAGTGTTAAACACTAAAAGTATAATCAATGTTAAACACTGGAAATATAGTTCTTGATGTAGTGTCAAATATCAGAAAGTAACAGTGTTAAACACTGCAAATAGGGTTTTCAAATTAGTGTTAAACACTAAGAAAATCAGTGTTAAACACTGCAAATAGGGTTTTCAAATTAGTGTTAAACACTAAGAAAATCGGTGTTAAACACTGCAAATAGGGTTTTCGAATTAGTGTTAAACACTAAGAAAATCAGTGTTAAACACTGGGATCAAAGATATCGAATTAGTGTCAAACACTAAAGAAAGAGGGGTCACGTGTGGACACGTGAGAGCGCCTTGATTCCCCTTATTTAGTTCTGCCAAAAGTACTGAATACTTTCTATACTTGATTTTGGAGCATCACGTGCTGTCACGTGATGGGGATTTGGGTATTTGACTGCTAAAGCTTTTGCCAAGGGGTCACGTGGTAGCACGTTAGAGCGCCCATAGCTTCTGTTTCTTTTGCCTTTTCTTTGTGTGCTTCAGGGGTCACGTGGAGCACGTGAGGCGTTGCCTCAAAGTTCTTTTTCTGTGGATCTTTATAGGGGTCACGTGGGGACACGTGACCCTGGTTCTTTACTTGTTTAAAGATCTGTTCATCTTTTAAGAATTAAATTCTTCATAGGGTTAAACCCTAGCAATAACTTTAGAGGAATTAAATTCCTACTTTCTTTTGAAGAATTATATTCTTAGATAGGGTTAAACCCTAATTTTCCTTCTGTAGGAATTAAATTCCCATCCTTCTATTTTTTTGAAGAATTATATTCTGTAGGAATTAAATTCCCATGTATGTGATGAATTAAGCTCTGGCATAGGGTGTAACCCTAATTTCTTTTTTTAAGGGAATTAAATTCCTGTGAGTTTGAGAGATTTAAGTTCTCAATTAGGGTTAAACCCTAGTTCTGTCCATTTTTGAAGGAATTAAATTCCTATAATTTTGGAGAATTAAATTCTCAAAACTCAATTCCTCCTCTATGTTTTAGATCTGCATGTCAGGATCTCAACCTAATGAGAATTAAATTCTGAATTTATGGGAAGATGTGCACTTTGCAGATCTTCAACCAGAGAAAGAACTAAGTTTTTTTCTTTTTATATAAGAGTTAAACTCTTGGATTGAGAATTAAATTCTCTTTTTGAAGTCTTTACCCCCTTTCTTTTCTTACCTAGGGTTTTTTCTTTGTAGAGAATCAAATTCTTCTTTCTTTTCTCTCTGAATTCTCAAAATTCCAAGGCTCTATCTCTCTCTGTCTATATCTCTCTCTTTTCTTTTGGCTCCTATTTATAGGAGAGGGAAAAGAATCAATCTGTTTGGTATATCTTTCATTGAAAGATTTCATTTATTTTCATCATTGATCTGGGCCTTTAGGTTATTCGGTGAATTTTATTCACCGTTGGATTTTAAATCCAAAGATATTTCTTTGTTATTTCGATTAGATTTAGGAGAAATCTTTCCTTGTCCAAGATTTTTCCATAAATTGGTGATATTTAATCACCTTCGGATTCTTGATCCAACGGTTTTATATAATTCTTCTCCATTTTGGGAAGATTTAGATAAATTTAGAATTTTAATTCTATTTGGAAAGATTTAGAGAAATTTAGAATTTTAATTCTATTAAACTGTAAGGCTTTCGAAGCCTGGCACGTGCTGGCACGTGACCCTTGGTCACGTGGGAGCACGTGACCCGTGGTCACGTGTGAGCACGTGATACCTCATTGAGGTATTTCCTTCAGCCATTTGTTTTTATTTCTGTTTTAACTATCACGTGTCAACACGTGACCCCCAATTGGGTCCTTCTTCAGCCGTTTGTTTTTTTATTTCTATTTTAACTATCACGTGTCAACACGTGACCATTGGTCACGTGTGAGCATGTGATCCCTCATTGAGGTAATTCCTGATTTTTAATCAGGGATCAATGCATAGCATATTTGCTCATAACTTTTGATTCCTGTGAGTTTGAGAGAATTAAGTTCTCAATTATGGTTAAACCCTAGTTCTGTCCATTTTTGAAGGAATTAAATTCCTATAATTTTGGAGAATTAAATTCTCAAAACTCAATTCCTTCTCTATGTTTTAGATCTGCATGGCAGGATCTCAACCCAATGAGAATTAAATTCTCAATTTATGGGGAGATGTGCACTTTGCAGATCTTCAACCAGAGAAAGAACTAAGTTCTTTTCTTTTTATATAAGAGTTAAACTCTTGGATTGAGAATTAAATTCTCTTTTTGAAGTCTTCACCCCCTTTCTTTTCTTACCTAGGGTTTTTTCTTTGTAGAGAATCAAATTCTTCTTTCTTTTCTTTCTGAATTCTCAAAATTCCAAGGCTATATCTCTCTCTGTCTATATGTCTCTCTTTTCTTTTGGCTCCTATTTATAGGAGAGGGAAAAGAATCAATCTGTTTGGTAAATCTCTCATTGAAAGATTTCATTTATTTTCATCATTGATCTGGGCCTTTAGATTATTTGGTGAGTTTTATTCACCGTTGGATTTTAAATCCAAAGATATTTCTTTGTTATTTTGGTTAGATTTAGGGGAAATCTTTCCTTATCCAAGATTTTTCCATAAATTGGTGATATTTAATCACCTTCGGATTCGTGATCCAACGGTTTTATATAATTCTTCTCCATTTTGGGAAGATTTAGAGAAATTTAGAATTTTAATTCTATTTGGAAAGATTTAGAGAAATTTAGAATTTTAATTCTATTAAACTGTAAGGCTTTCGAAGCCTGTCACGTGACCCCTGGTCACGTGCAGGCACGTGACCCCTGGTCACGTCTGAGCACGTGATACCTCATTGAGGTATTTCCTTCAGCCATTTGTTTTTATTTCTGTTTTAACTATCACGTATCAACACGTGACCATTGGTCACGTGTGAGCACGTGACCCCAAATTGGGTCCTTCTTCAGCCGTTTGTTTTTTATTTCTATTTTATGTATCACGTGTCAATACGTGACCATTGGTCACGTGTGAGCACGTGATACCTCATTGAGGTAATTCCTGATTTTTAATCAGGGAACAATGCATAGCATATTTGCTCATAACTTTTAATCCCGGATGAATTATGAAGCCCATATTATATCAAATCGAAGGGTTTTTCGAGACGCTTTCGATACCATCAGAATTTATCTGTTTCTCATTCGGGAGTTTGTCAAAAAAACAGCCTGGAAAATACTGGTTCGCATTTTCATAAGTGTATCACTGCCATTTGATACCTTGGGCTCTTTTGCGCAGAAATTTTTTGCGGGAACAGAAGGTTGTGGGAGTTGCTTAAGAACAGGTTCAGGTCTCTGTAACTAAAGACTTTCAAATCTTATGAGCCGTGAGGGTCCCATAAGAGAGTTCTCCTTACGAGTCGTGAGGATCTCACAAGTGTAATTTCTCCTTAGGAATCGTGAGGATCCCTAAGTGTGTTGCTTCCCTGTTAGTCGTAAGGATCTCACGCAGGTGGTTTCTCCTTACAAGGTCGAGAGGACCCTGCAAGTGTCTTTTAACAAGGTTGCGCCCTTTCGGGTTTTCACAAACACTCGCCGGTAGTCCTGCTGTTTTTACTCACGGAGCCCTTTCGGGTTTTCATCCATGCCCGTTTTGCTTACGGACATACCGTCTTCTTCTTTTTTTTATTCTTTTTATTCCTTTTTTTTATTTTTCTAACGAGGTTGCGCCCTTCCGGGTTTTCACAAACGCTCGCCTGTAGCCCTGCTGTTTTTACTCACGGAGCCCTTTCGGGTTTTCATCCGTGCCCATTTTGCTTATGGACATACCGTTTTTTTTATTATATTTTTTTTATTCTTTATTCTTTTTTTTATCTCTTCCACCTGAGGATACTACGGTAGTAGTTTAAAGACGTTTCGGTCATTTGCAAGTTTTAGGACATTACGGTCTACCGTCGCCGTATTTGAGGCAAATCTCTAGTTTACTGACTTTTCGGTCTATGGGGCTTTCCCTATGAATTAGCATGATGTCCCCGGCATATCCATCTTTCTCGGAGCATGTAGTTGTGGCGGGCTCACCTTCCAGTTTTCGGACAGCGCGAACTTGCCCTGTTGGTATTGGTCTTCAACCTAGTTTTTGAAAACGTAGCAGTTTTCGATCGGATGGCCCAATACTTGGTGGTAAGGGCAGTAATTAGGATCATTGATGTCATTTGGTTGTAGCTGGTGTTTCGGCTCCGGTATAGTGATAAGCCTGTTACGTACTGCTAGTTCGAACAGCCTCCTCGTTTCATCCCGAGGAAATGAGTAAGGACGTTTCAATTTCTCATATAGGGGTTGCCGCTTGTTGCTTTGGCGAACAACCAGTCTAGGGTCACTCGATTGTTGTTGAGCGCTGGCGACGAAGGTCGTGTTTCCCTTTCCTTTATCCGTTTTGCTCGATCCCTTGTTTGTGGGTCCGAGATTCTCTCCGGGTATCGTGCAATTATACGGCTGAATGTTCTCGTAATTCTTCAATTCTTCAGAGATGGATTCCTTGAAGAGAGGGCCGAAGGCTACTTTTTCGTCGGAGTCGCTCCCGAAGGTGAGAACTCGTGATCCCCCGGGATCATCCCTATGACAATTGCCGGCAACTCTTTTATGCTCATCTGTCGTATTTTTTTGCTGTCTACGAGCTTCACGCTTTGTCCTGTTGAAGTGTTTCCTGTGAGCGACATACCCTTGCCACCAACACTTAAAGGAGTCACAGTCTTCAGTGGGATGTGCGATCTTCTAATGATATAAGCAGTAATTAGGATGCATCTCTACTCCACCGAGAGTGTTTTCTTCAGAGGGTGGTAGCTTCATTCCCATTGATATGGCTTTAGCAAACCTTTTCCTCGTCTTGAATTTGTTTTTATCCGCAACGGATGTCTTTTGATTTGATGGGAGTGCCTCGACTCTTTCGTCTAGTCGCCGGCGTTTGGCTCCTTCCAATATGGCTACCTCACGCTCCCGATCGGCTTTACTTTTCAAACGAATCTCATTCAGAAAGGCGTCGATCATTTCGTCTGACAGCCATAGAAGTTCCGGTTCAGGACCTGCCCCCCGTTTCTCGGTGCAAGGAGCTTCTTTATCATCTATCGACGAGTGAGAGATTACATGACAACTTGCTACGTAATTCTCAGATCCATCTGATGAGTCTTCTCCATCGTTTTCGTCCTTGAGGACGTGGCTGAGGAATTCTTGGAGCGTGATTGGAATCCACGCCTTCTGGTTATACTCTTCTAGCACGCCAATCTGTTTCTGCAAATCCGTGCGCTTGTCGCCAGGCTTCACGGGCTTCTTGGATTTCTTCTGATTTTTCTTTGAAGATTTTAACGGCTGGGTGTGAGTGCTGGGGCCTTCACCATCGATCTTTGGAGTTGGGCGCGGCTTCGGCCTCCCTTCGACGATCTGGGGTTCTAGCGGGTTCTTCCATCTGGTCGCCGGGCATGTCTGGAGATCATTCAACATCCTTTTGGTTTTGGCAGACAGCACGACCTCCCATGGAGCTTCTTCAACAAAGGAACAAGTTGCCCCGGCGTGCTCGTCTTCTTTGGAGTGTGCGGCTGTGGTGGGTTTACTTTCCACTTTTCAGACAGCGCAAACTTGCCTTGTAGGTACTGATCTTCGATCCATCCTTTAAAGACGAAGCAATCCTCAATCAGATAGCTTACCGTTTGATGGTAAGGGCAGTAATTGGGGTTATTCACCTCGCTGGATTGCGGTGGTCTCCTTGGATTCGGGAGATAGATAAGCTTATTGCGCATCGCCAGCTCGAATAGCCTCTTCGTTTTATCCCGCGGGAATGAGTAAAGGCGCTTCATTCTCTCATTATAATACCGCCGACTTTCCTCCAGTTGATCCGCTAGTTTTGGGGCACTGGGCTTCTGTTGGGTGTTCACAACGAAGGTTGCCTTCCCTGTACCCTTGTCATTACGGGGTTCCGGCTTTGGAGGAGACGGCTTGTGACCCATTTGGTCCATTTGGGCTAGCTTATCAATTAAAGCCTGGAACGTGGTCGGTTTAAAGAACATCATGAACAGTGAAATAGTTGCATGAGGGTCTAGGGTGCCCACGAACATGCCCACCGCTGGTGCTTCTTCGATGCGTTGTTCGCACTTCGACCACAAGTTCCGCCATCGGATTGCATATTGAACCCAGGTTTCGCTCGGCCTTACCCTGGCATTAATCAATGCTGTTATCGGGGTGCGTTCACTAGCACTCACGAATCTTTGTGTAAACAGTAGCTCCATCTCCGCAAATGTTTTGACAGAGTCGTTAGGTAGCTCCGAATACCATTTAAAGGCTGTTTCTACTAAGCTGCCGATGAATTGGCGAAGCAACAGTTTGTCGTCGCCTCCCGTGTTGTCGCATAAGGCCCTGAATTGAGCGACATGCTGATGTGGATTCCCTGTCCCCTTGTACACATGGAATTTAGGGATCGTATATCCCGGCGGGTAACTGATTTGGTCATACCAGCCCGGATAGGGTCGTCCGGTTCTAACAATTTGCCCAGCCGCTTCACTCGCCTAATGAGCTCGTATTTGCTGAGCTATATAGTCATCCAGTGCGGCCTTGGAAATGGTTTCCTCCTTGGCTGTTGAAAGAGCCGGAGGAGGATTAGATATCTCCCCTCCGTCGTCTCCAACAATGATTGGAGGGTCTTCAGCTGGAGGGTCCGGCTGTAATATCATCCCTACCATATCTTGGAAGAGGAGCGCTATTTGTTTTATGTTAGCCGCTTGCTCTGTGGCTTCTTTGTCCTTCTTTTCGAGGATTCTACGTAGGAAGTCAGCGTCAGTTTCTTGTTCGTGGTGCTGTTCTGATGATGCCTCCGAGCTTTCTTTTGGCCCGGTAAGTGCGGCCATTGCAGTCATCATTTCCTGAAGCTTCTGTTGTTGCTCCTGGGCTTTGGTCATGGATCGAGTGAGCGGCCGGTGACCCGTCGAAGCGCGGCTTTCCTCCTTTACGGAAGCCATATAAACAGTGTGCACTACCATTCCCCCAGACTTGGGGTGTTTGTATTCAACGCTTTTACGGTTCGCTATGTTCATAGGGGCTCTTTGCGGCCTCCTTTTCTTTTGAGTGATTGACGTTGAGGGAGCCGTTGCAGCGGGCACCCAGCCAGCTATCACTTTCTGTGGCTTTGAGTAGTCCTTCTCCTGCTGAACCTTCATCTTTTTCTGTCGGCGGAGATAGTCTTGATCGATCACTGACTCTTGGACACTTTGCCAAACTTTGTAAATTTCAGAGGATAGCCGTTGAGGAGGTTGCTCCGGCTTCTTCTCTATAGCATTCTTCACAGGTGAAGGAGTTCTCTTCAGCTCTGCAGTAGGAGAGTTTCTGCGCACCTTGTTGAGCAGTTCAAAGCTGTTCTCGGTTGGAACAGCAGCTTTGATTTCCACCACCGGAGCTGATGGAGTTATCCCAGAGGGGGAATTGCCCCCAGCCTTCCTTACTCGGCGCCAGTGGGGACGTCGAGCGTGTCGTGCGGATGGAGTTGTTTCATCTATAAGGGTGACTTCATCATGCCCCCTTTAGGCAGGTGAAGCAGCTTTGAGGACCTCGTTTGGAGCAGAAACCGGAGTGGCCATTCTTGTAAAAACTGACTTCCTGGAAGGAGAAGCCTTTCCAATGATTTCGCCCGCTTGAGTCGGGATGGCTATCCACTTTGGGATGGCAACTTCGGGTATCGCGGGCTTGTAGACGTTCTGGCCCAGTCTGTTGAAAATTGAGGTATTGAAGTTGGGCGACCCGTTGAGAGGGGCCGCGACAGTGGTAAGTCGATCAAAGACCGACTTCTTTGGGACTTCTTGCGACGTCATTGGGGCATTGAAGCTCATTGGTGGGAGCATGGTCCCAAAGAATAGTCCGGTAGTGGCTTGAGTTATCTGCTCCACTGGCATCTTGAAAAGGGAGGCCACTTGGGGCCCGTAAGTCACTCCTCCAGCAAGGACGGAGCGAGAGTTGCAGTTGCAGTTAGTGCAGTTTGAAGCCATTGATATTCTGTTTTCTGCACGAAGCAAGACACCAAATCTAAGCACCTCGAATCCACAGGCAACCACAGCAAACCACGATTTGTTCACGAACACGACACACGAAGTGTGGAGTGGAAAGAGGAAAAGGTCCCACCGGGCGTGTTAGAATCTGTTCCCCTCCGAAAGACGGCGCGACGCAGAGAGACGCCTTGCCTGAGATTCGGGGCAGATGCTATTTGGTTTTATCCGACCACCTCTCCGAAGATGCCAAGTTGATTTATGGCACCGTGTATCGGAGGTTTAGACGGATGCGGCCGATGTAGCAGACTTCGTCAGATTCCCCCTCGCTTGAAGGGTTTTTGATTGTGGGGACGCTCTTCCCTGCAGGCGCAAGCCCCTGCAGTTAATTACGCTACCGCATCGCGGTAACAACTTTCTCCTTCTCCAGAATTTCACTTCGTGTCGTGGGTGTTTGTGGTTGCCCGTGAATTGTATACGGAGACTAAGTTATGCCGTCGTCCGTAGGACGTGGATTAGTCCAAATCCGTATTTACTTAGATTTGGGTTTGGGGTTTTGGTTTGAGGATACGTTAGCCATATTTGAGGCTAAGATCAACTCAAACGTTTGTTAAGGATACGTTAGTCTGATTTGAGACTAAGATTAACTTAACGGGATCATTTCGATCCGACAAAAGAGCATTTGGGGGCTCTATTGTTCCAGTTTAGGGACATAGTGGTCCATTGCCAGTTTAGGGACATAGTGGTCCATTGCCAGTTTAGGGACATGGTGGTCCAACATTCCCATTTTGGGGACGAATGTTAGTTTAAGGACGCATAAGTCCATGAGCTTAAGGACGCATTAGTCCGTATTGTTGGTTTAAGGACGTATTAGTCCATGAGTTTAAGGACCCCGCAGTCCGTATTGTTGGTTTAAGAACGCATTAGTCCATGAGTTTAAGAACCCCACAGTCCGTATTACCAGTTTAGGGACATAGTGGTCCATCATTCCCATTTTGGGGACGGATATTAGTTTAAGGACGTATTAGTCCATGAGTTTAAGGACCCCACAGTCCATATCAATATGTGGTTGTTGGGACCCGTCACCTCTCTGACGATGTTGAAGGATTACAACGACAGATATCAGAGGAGTTCGGAGATGTACCCTTGAACCGGATGTAATTTGATTTGAGAGAGCAGTCGTGCTTAGTTAATTTAATTTAAGGACTTACGGCCAGTATTGGGCTAAGTCCAGTTGAGAATATTCAACAGTTTTTTTTTATTTGTGTCTGGCCTGTTAGGCCTTTGCTTGGGCTCTGCCCTTTGTTTAATAATGCATAGCATTAATCTTGGTCTCTGTTGGACCTTTATTTGGGCTCTGCCTCTTTTATTAATGCATAGCATTAGGCTTTTAATTAAATGCACAGCATTTGTTTTGGTCTGACAGACCTTTGTTTGGGCTCTGCCCTTTTTTAAAGAATGCATGGCATTTTTATTAGGCCTGTTAGGCCCTTTTAATTGGACTCTGCCCTTCTTTTTACTAATGCACTGCATTAATTAGTCTGACAGAGCGCCACGTGGCTTGTCAGGCGCTTTGCGCCAGCTCAAGGCGCAAGTGCATGTGGGAGTGACACGTGTCACGCTCTGGTGAGTGCAAGCACAGTGCGCTGCGCTATTGCGCTGCTGACACGTGGCGCGCTCTGGTGACCTGCGCCAATTTAAGAGAGCAGTGATCTGTTTTAGAAGCGCAAGGCGCAGCTGTTCTGTGATTGACACGTGGCGCTCCCTGGTGGCTTGCGCCAATCCAAGAAGCGCAGCAGTGCAAACTCAAAAGTGCAAGGCACTGTTTAATATTTGAATCAAATTAGATCAAAGGGAACAAATTTTTCTTGTTTTCCAGAGAGGTTTTACCTCGAATCTCAAGAACTAGTGGTTCATCAAAAGGCAATGCCTTTATACAGAAGTAAATTACTTCTTCTTTATTAATATTATCATTTTTTTATTGAAGATCTTTGATCTTGTTCTTAGATCATTGATCTTTTTTTTTATAAGAAATTCTTCTTTTATTTAAAAGGTTTACCTTTTCTTTCTCTGAGCTCTTCTCAAAAATTTTTTTAGAGGAGTTCTATGTTTTCTCTTTCTCGGTGTATCTTTTAGACTTGGAGTCTAGGGGCCTTTATATAGTGCCAATTGATTTGTTAAATCGGTTAAAGAGATCTTTCTCTGAGTGATTTAGGGATTTTTTCCCCACCGTTGGATCTTTAATCCAAGAGCTTCTGTTTTACAGAAATGAATCTTATTGTTTTAATAAGATTAGAAAGATCTTTCCAGAATTTTTCTGTTTTAAATGCTGGCACAGCTGGCGCAAGCGCACCTGCGCTTGACACGTGTCGCGCAGCGCAGAGCGCAGCGCACGTGCGTTAGCGCAGAGCGCAGCGCAACTGCGCTAACACGTGTCGCGCAGCGCAGAGTGCAGCGCATCTAAAGTGTTGCTTCCTTTATTTTTATTTTAAATAGAGCCTTGCTCTGTCTTGGGCGCAGCGCTGGCGTTTCTTCTTTTGACACGTGGCGCGTTGCGCGCAGCGCAAGGAATCTGAAGCGTTGCTTCAATTTTTGAATTTTTGAAATTCAAACAGAGCTTTGCTCTGATTGGGGGAAACACATGCAACATAAAACAGTAATATGCACACATCGAGGGAAAACCGCCCTTTTAAATGAATCCAGTTTTAAAATATATCTTTCGGTTCCTAAATCTCCAAAATCAAGCCAGAATCATCTATGTATGTGCAAATATGTATGTATGCAGTATGGGTGTACAATATGTCTGTGCGCCAATATGGATGTACAAGTAGGTATATACGCAAGTATGAGTGTACAATATGCATGTGCGCCAATATGGATGTACAAGTAGGTATATATGCAAGTATGAGTGTACAATATTCCTGTCCGCCAATATGGATGTACAAGTAGGTATATACGCAAGTATGAGTGTACAATATGTATGTGTGCCGGTATTTCATACAAGGAGTCATATCCTGATGTAACAATCCTACTGTGTAGTGACATGGCAATTATCGATGATGAAGTGTGTGAGCCGGCAAACAGGTGTACGTGGAACATACGCATCATCGATAATGGTGCTGGTGTCCTGACAGCATGGGTTTAATATAACCATAAACACATTTAAACATGTGATGCAATGCGAATAGCAAGAATATGCGGAAAATGAATAATAACACAACAGTGAAGAATCTATATCAATATATATGTATATGTTATATAGTTTTGCTATTTGAAATAACACGAATCGTGGTATTTAGAAAAATAAGGGCTACGGTGTTTTTAGGGAAAGATGTGTCTTTTGAAAATATACGTAGAATCTCTTAACCTGACTTTTAAAATACTCATGATTCATTAGTTTTGAAATAGGTATGACTCGGGTTTAATCTAACATCTGCTAAGTACTACAGAACCAAACGAACAGTCTAACCGAAAGGGTAAGGGAAACCACCTAAATCTGAGTCGATACACATATAAATATAATAGTCGGTGATCCCGACTCAATAGTATCACATACGATACAATACATAATATGACATCTTCGAGTCAAGAGTGCGGATCTATCATCAATATATAGCTCATACGTAAATCCGTCGTACGGCATCCCAATCAGGGTAGGGGTCAAATATCACATTCATCTCATCATTTATCCGGTATCCTTACCATCATAACTCATGAAATGGGATACTAATCTAAGTCTAGTACAAACTGATACCATCTGCATATATATGCGTGTATGACAACACACGCCTAAAGGCCCGCTAAAATCTCATGGCGTATCTCCTAATACGAACCACATCATATTACCAATCTCGTGGCACCATGCCCAAACTCATCGACTCATTGTTCCCCGCCGAAAATCGGAGACGCGACCGCGCGGGTCCGTCTTGCCTGAATTCGGGGCAGATACTAATTGGTGCTATCCATCCACCTCTCCGAAGATGCCAAGTTGATTTATGACACCATGTATCGAAGGTTTAAACGGATGCGGCCGATGTAGCAGACTTTGTCAGATTCCCCTCGTTGAGGGGTTTTTAATTTTGGGGACGCTCTTCCCTGCAGGCGCAAGCCCTACAGTTAATTACGCTACCGCATCGCGGTAACCACTTTCTCCTTCTCCAGATGGTCACTTCGTGTCGTGAGTGTTTATTTTGTTTTTAGTTACCCGTGGATTGTATACGGAGACTAATTTATGTTGTCGCCCGTAGGGTGTGGATTAGTCCAAATCTGTATCTTCTTAGATTTAGGTTTTGAGGTTGGGTTTAAGGATACGTTAGTCTCATTTGAGACTAAGATCAACTTAAACGTATGTTAAGGATACGTTAGTCTAATTTTAGACCAAGATCAACTTAACGGGATTGTTTAGATCCAACAAAAGAGCCTTAGGACTCTATTGCTTAGTTTAGGGACATTGCGATCGATTACCAGTTTAAGGACATAGTGGTCCAATGTTAGTTTAAGGACATCTCGTTCTATGGGTTTAAAGGGACCCCACAGTCCGAGATTAAGGACATCATAGTCCGTAGGTTTAGAGGGACCCCACAGTCCGAGATTAAGGACATCATAGTCCATGGGTTTAAGGACCCCACAGTCCAGTTTAAAGACATCATAGTCTGTGAAATGTGTGGTTGTCGAGACCCGTCACCTCTCTGAAGACGTTGAAGGATTACAACGAAAAATATCAAAGGAGTGAAGAGATGTACCATTGAACCAAAGTTGATTGGGAGATCTATAGTCCAATTTTGGAACTAAGATCAATTAATTAGATTATGAGCACATTGGCTCAGTTAAATCTGAATTGAGGACTTATGGCCAATTTGGGCTAAGTCCAATTAAGTTTGAAGTGTTGGCCCTTTATTGGACTATTGAACATTTGTCTAGGTTCAGCCACTCATTATTTAGAAATGCTAAACAAGAGTTTGAGGGCTCTGATAATATTTTGTCTTTGGCTGAGCATTAAGCATTATAGCTCTGGATTTTAAAGTTCATTTGAAGGGGAAATTTTCCTCTGGAAAACTTAGCCTATTTGGGCTAAGCTGGCTTTTAAAATAGTGTTAAACACTAGAGGACATCTGGTGGTCACGTGTCCTCACGTGATGTATTTAAAACAGTGTTGAACACTGGAGATGAAATGCTTAAAATAGTGTTAAACACTAGAAAGGAAGGGGTCACGTGGGGGCACGCAAGGGCCACCAAAGGTAAGGCCAGACCTCCTTTATTTTGTTCTCAGAACTGCAAATAAGTGTTAAACACTTTTGATCTTCTGGCCATCACGTGTTGGCACGTGATGGGTATTCATGTATTGATTATTAAAGTGTTTATTAGGGGTCACGTGAGGACACGTGAGAGCGCCCAAAGCCAGTACTGCCTTTGCTTTTGTTCTCTTTGTTTTGGAAGTCATGCGGGAGCACGTGAGGCATTGCCTCCAAGCTTTTTTCCTTCTCATTTTAAGGGATTTGTTTAGGGGTCACATGGGGGCACGTGACCTAGTTTTGTTCTTTCTTTTCTGATCATTGAGGATATGGGTCATGTGTCACCACGTGACCAAGTTCTTTACGTTCATGGAAAGCGTTCAAGTCTCTTTGTTTTAAGAATTAAATTCTCTGTAGGGTTAAACCCTAATTATGTTTTTAGAGGAATTAAATTCTTATGTATGTGGAAGAATTAAATTCTCATATAGGGTTAAACCCTAGTTCTATTTTGGAGGAATTGAATTCCTACGAATTTGGGAGAATTAAATTCTCATATAGGGTTAAACCCTAGTTTTATTTGGGAGGAATTAAATTCCTGTGAATTTGAGAGAATTAAATTCTTATATAGGGTTAAACCCTAGTTTTATTTGGGAGGAATTAAATTCCTATGAATTTGAGAGAATTAAATTCTTATATAGGGTTAAACCCTAGTTTTATTTAGAGAAATTAAATTCCTATGAAATTGAGAGAATTAAATTCTCATATAGGGTTAAACCCTAGTTTTATTTGGAGAAATTAAATTCCTATGAATTTGGGAGAATTAAATTCTCTAAACTCAATTCTCCCTCTAAGTTTTGGATCTGCATGGCAGAATCTCCGTGCTGAGAATTAAATTCTCAACTTGTGGAGAGATTTGCTTCTGCAGATCTTCAATCAGAGGAAGAACTAAGTTCTTTTTCAGAAGTGTTAAACTCTTAGATTGAGAATTAAATTCTCTTTTTGTTTTATGGAGCTTAGATCTCTTTCCCCTTTCTCACCTAGGGTTTTTTTCTTGAGAATTAAATTCTCCTCTCTTTTCTCTCTGTTGTTGTCTTTTCTCCAGAAAATCAAAATTCCAAGGATCCAAAAATCATCCTTTCTCTCCTCTTCTTGGCTCCTATTTATAGGAGAAAGAAAAGAATCAATTTGTTTAGTGAATCTTTCATTGAAAGATTTTGGTTGTTTTTGTAACTAACATGATCTTTTAGATCACTCAGTGAATTTTATTCACCATTGGATTTTTAATCCAAAAGATTTTCTGTTTGTTATTCTTGGTGAATTTCAGGGAAATCTTTCCTTGTATAAAATCTTTCCATAAATTGGTGATTTTTAATCATCATTGGATTTTTAATCCAACGGTGCTCTATTTTACAGAACACCATCTTTTTTGTTTGAAAAGATTTAAAGAAATATTTTCCCAGTTAGGGTCTTTGATTTCCCTTAATTAGAATTTAATTCTATTATCTCAGAAGGCTTTTAAAGCCCATCACGTGTTGGCACGTGATCCCAATGTTTGATCATTGAAATAGAATTTAATTCTATCAATTAAAGAGTTTAGGAACCTGTCACGTGTTAGCACGTGACCCTCTTGGTTAAACATTTTATTAGAATTTAATTCTTCCTTTTAACAGAGATAAGGAATCATCACGTGTCAACACGTGACCCTTGGTCACGTGTGAGCACGTGATGCCTCATTGAGGTTTTTCCTTAGCTGTCTTGTTACATTTTTGTTTGACTAGAATTTAATTCTATAAAGTAGAGATCACAGGAACCTATCACGTGTCAGCACGTGACCCTTGGTCACGTGTGAGCACGTGATACCCCATTGGGGATTTTCCTGATATTTTATCAGGGAACAAATGCCCCCACAGCGTTGTTCTCACGTGTTTGCACGTGAGTGCAACGCTGTCACCTTTGTGACCGTTGGATCTGTCTAGAGAATAGGGGAGATGAACCGTTCTCCATCGCATCCTATAAATGCAGGAGTCCCTTCTGAAGCGCCTCCACTTTTTCATCTTCTTCCTTGTTCATCTTCTTTTGAGAATTTAATTCTCTTTTTCAGAGCTCAGTTCTCTATTCCAAAATTTTCAGAGTTTAACTCTTTCCAAGAATGAATCCTTTCTTCAGGTAATGGTTTTGAACGACCGAAGAACTTTCATATATATAAAAAAAACTCTTTGGATTTTAAATCCACACCAAGGGTTTTCCCCTTCAAAGAACCCATCTTTCTAAGTTCTTCAAAGATGTCCAATCTTTAAATAATAAACCCTTTTTGCTAGGGTTTCTTTGATCTTAAGGAATTGATGATGAAACTGTCCTCCCACTGGAATTTAATTCCATTTCCAAGAGCTTAGCTCTGCCAATTTTCTGGGAATTTAATTCCTCTGCTCAAAAGGAATTTAATTCCTCTAAAGAACTCAGTTCTTCACAGAGAACTTCTTGGGGTTTTCTTTCCCTGAGTTGTTCTTTGCAAAAAAAAAATTCCAGAGAGATCCTTCTTGATTTGCACAAAGCTTCTGCAATGGGTTTTTTTTCCTTGGGGGAATGTGCAGAGTTATTTGAATTCATTTAGAATCTTGCCTTTATTCTCATGATAATTACTTGGACTCATTATTAGTGAGCCGCCATCTTGATTTTGTAGGACCCATGTGTTTTGTAACCAATGGTCCCATAAAATAACTCCTCTATTGCTTTCTTCCACTGTCTTTTTATATATATACATTTATAAACACACACACACACACACACACACACACACGCGCGCGCGCGCGTGTTGGCTTCGCTTTAACAGTTTCCCCTTCTTTTATTTCAGGCACAATGACTTCTGTCCCATACTTCCCTTTCACCCGCTCGGAGGCTACCTTTTCTCAGTCATCGTCTGACGAGGAGGTGATGGCGATGATCAGGGCTCATGACCCGAATCGCACCAATTTACTTTTATGGGGGACCTGGTACGGTCACATCATCCGCGGTCGCCGCAGTTTTCTTTGCGAGATACCGATGGAGCCTACCATTCCATTTTTGCCGATGGATCCTCCGCGGACCGCTTTTGCTGTAGAGATGCTGAATTGGACCCCTATGGGATGCATTGAGCCATCAACAACTGGTATTCCGAACCATCCTGTGCTGGCTATAAACATTTTAGGGCGCCACATTTGCCAAGGCGAAGCCCAGCCATGGGGACAGATTTACAAGATAGGGCTTACCCCTCGACATCCCACGGGCTACCTTCTTAGGGCCTGTTATATCCTGTCCGTCCATCGTGCGTGACTACAGAGGGTCGGACTTTATCAGGAGGTATATGCGTATCTTTTCCACTATCAGTCTCCCCATATCTGGTGGGTTAAGGCCTTCTTAAACCAATGGAATCTTCCCACCGACACCTTTTTTCTAGGGGACCGCGAAGTTTCAATTTCTCTGGAGGAGTTTCGCGAAATATCAGGGTTGCCGGTCAGGGGGACGCTCTATGAAGAACTACTACCTCCCGATGAGTATGTTTTCGAAACCGAGCCAGCCATGCTTGACGGGCTGTCAACCGAGAATGCCGTCCGCCACAAGCGCTCAAGTTTGATCACGGCTCTGAGCATTTTTGAAAAATTATTCGCAGAGTCAGAGGAGCAGGGCATCACTTTTAAAAGCTTTATCGCTTGCTTCCTTCGTGAGATGTCCTATCAAAGACGGCTCCGAAGTTCGCGAATATTAACGACCCCTTTGGGTTTGGTTTAAATAAGCGGCTGACTGAAGAAGAGGACCTGCCGCAGTTCTACATTCCCATCATGTTAGCGGTATCTTTCGAGTCGATTGCAGCTCCTGGTATGGATGAGGAGACTTTCTTTGTGGGCTTCATCAGTGTTTGGCTCAGTTGGTTCGCCATTCCCATGCATCGCCGTTTCATGAGAGCCTCAGTTATTTACCCTGCTCATCGTATTGCTAAGGGAACGCGACGAGCTGTGGGCATTGTAGGGCTAGCGCATCTATATCATGGGTTAAGCGCCGCGGCCAATACCTCAACTTCAGGCATAGATGTGGTAAATTTCTCTCTTCATTACTTTACGTCTTGGATTGAGATGCACGTGCTGGGGGCATTTGCTGCGCACCAAAGACCCAGCTTTTATGACGCTTACACATTTCCGCGACTCATGCGGCTGGTGGACGCTTCTGCTCCTGACCCGACTCAATCTGGGGCTATTCGCGTGCTGGTTAATCCCTATGCCAATACAGGCGGGATGGTATTCAACGACCGAGTTCTCTCTGCTCCCTCAAGACCGGTTCAACAGCTTTGTGACTTATCGAAAGAGGGGGTACCTTCTTTGAAGCCCAGGGAAGCCATGCACCTATATTCGATCAGACCAGGTTATCTGGTATTTTGTCAGAACGGTGCGGCCCTTTTTATGCGGTACAACCCACACCGCTTTGCTCGGCAACTTGGATATGACCAGGGCGTCCCTTTTGAGGCATTTATGGTGGAGCCTAGCCCGTCGCCAGAAGTTGTTCGTGACGCCGCTCATCACTTCATGCGGCTGAACACTGGCTCCTGCTTCGTGACTCCTGAAGCTGGCCATATTCCTCGATGTGTGGGGTCATTCACGGGCTGGTACATCCACCGAGTCAGTCCAATCATTTCCGAAGAGAGGAGGGTGCTCCTCGGATATAGGGCCCCACTCCGATCCAAGCCACGGGAGTTCCACCGCAACCGCGTGCAACGGTCCGCCCTCCCTTGAGGGATACCAGCGTCGTGCTTATTCCGGAGGCGGCGGAAGTGGATTTAACTTCCGCAGTTCTACATTCTTCAAGATGAACCACTAGCCATGCAAGAATCGGATGGTGGTATACTTTTCTCGGGTTCATCTGCTGAGGAAGCCGCACAATTGGCTGAGGCTATAAGACGTTCACAAAATGAATCTGAGAACGTAAGGATCACGAAGTGGCCTTATCCTGTCGTCATTTTTTACGAAGACCCTCCATCGATACGGCGGCTATTCATAAGCCCTTTGGAAGAATGGGGTGAGAGGGCCCTTAAGCAGGCTGTTTCAGCCGATGCCGAAGACGCACTTTCATTGTGGACCGGTGGCCACGAGTCTACTCTCGAAGCTCGGCGAGCATATCTCCTAAGAAAGGAGCGTCGGCTTGAACAAGCCATATTAGAGGCTCCCTTGAGCATTTGTATTTGTAATATTTTGTATTGCTCGTATATATATATATATATATCCTTATCCTCGTACAAACTTTGCAGGGACTTCGGTGGCGGCGAAGGATCTGAATTCGAGTCGCGCTTTGACTGTAGAATCCGCTAATATCCCCAATGAAACACTAATCAGTGTGGAGGGGGTCGATGCAACCGTTGCTCCTGCGATGGAGCCTCCCTCGGTGATTCCCGCTCCCCAAGCGCTTGCTCCCCCGGGAGAGGCATCTTTGTTGGTCACCGATCCAATGGATCTTTCTGGGGGCGGCCCGGAAATTAGGGGACAGGTAGTCGAGGCTACCGTCCTTCCGCTGGAGCCTGCAGTGGCGGCAACTGCTCCTCGCTCGGAAGTCGTTACACTGGCCCACGTCGCTGATGATGTGCCTGGGGGCACGGAGGAAGCCACCGAAGCTGCTATCCCTCCAGCCCAGAATGGGAGAAGCATCGAAGGCAGCCTTTTATATTTTACATTAATAATCTCTCCATTATCTGAACCCTTCTGTCGTTTCAGAATTGTGTGGCTTGGCGGCGTCTATTGCCGACCTGTCTCTCAGGAGGTCTTTTCAGCGCCTGTTGGAGATGGCCGCTCCATAGGCGATATCTCCTCAACGTATCGTCCTCTCTTCCGGGCAAGGTCAGTGTATTTTGCCCTCTCCTCACAGCATTATCATTATTTCATATAATGACATTGATGTCTTCCACAGTTCTGGAAGCGGATGACGAGGTTGAGATTCTTGACGGGCCTGGGGAGCCTTCAGACCCCTCTTGCATGACTGTGGGTAAATAAAGTCTCAACGTTGTTCCATTTGCTCTTTATTTACACGTCTCGCTGACTATTTATAAATCTGAACAGCTTTGCCAATTCTTACCACGCTAGAATCTCGCATCGTTATGCCACCCGGCCCCTATGCTCTACGTGCCTCGAAACGGATGGCAAAGCTAAGCCTCCACTCCTTGTCAGCCCTAATTGAGGATCTTCGCGCTGGCAGTCTGATCACGGCCGAAGCGTTTGCCGCTGAAGCCAACGGCTCACTTCCCTTTCTTGCCACCTACCATAGTGAAACATTGGTGCAAGTCTGGGTTGAATTTTGTCGGCAGGTGGAGGCTTGCTTGCATGTTCTTGAATGTACACGCCTTCCTTCGGAGGTTGTGGCCACGAAGGCGAGCTTACAGGGGCTTATCGAGCTGTGCACTGCGAATATGATCTCATGTGAGAAGAGGCTCAGCCGCAAGTTTTCGGAGAGGGAGCTGGCTTCCAAAGCGCTGAGGGAGCTTCAAGACAATCTTACGGCCAAGACCACTAGGGCGTATGAACTGTGGCGGGTGCTTCAAGAGGCTATCAAGGAGGTGGTATCCATTGATAAGGCCGTCGTTTTTACTCATGAAATGGTCGAAGCCCATAAGGTTACTGAAAAAGAGCTTGAAGGCCGGCTTGCCTCATACCAGGCCCAACTAGCTCAAGCGGAGGCCCGTCTTTTGACGATAATGAATCATGAAGCCGAGGCCCAGTGGAAAAGAGGTGAACTGGCAAACCTACTAAATCGTCCGCCGGCTTGAAGAATTGTATTTTTTTTATTCTTCTTTTGTACATACTCCTGAATGAGAGTATATTTTCTTTTATTCTTTCATAAATTGTACTTTGTATTCATTTTGATTCATGAATAAAAGACATATTTTTCTTCATGATGGTGTGTCCTATTTAGTAAATGCATTTTGTGGATAATCTATTTTAATTTCTCTGTAGAACAGCGATGGCTTAGGATTCAGGGTTAAGATCTGTCTCCTAAGACTTTTCAACTTTATGAGCCGTGAGGGTCTCATAAAGAATTTTCTCCCTACAGGTCGAGAGGATCCCGTAGGTGTAAATTCTCTTTAGGAATCGTGAGGATTCCTAAGTTCGTTTTCTTTTGAGAGTCGTAAGGATCTCCCAAAAGAGTTTTCTCCCATACGAGTCGAGAGGACCCGTAAGTGATGGATGAGGTTGACATTATCCGCATTTCACGGGGTCAGGGGTTGCTCTGGCCATTTCCCACGGGGTCAAGGTTGACTTTAGCCGTGTTCTATGGGACTAGGATTTGCTCTGGATGCTTCCCACAGGGTCAGGATTGACATAGGCCGTATTCTGCGAGGACCAGGCTCCACTCTGGATGCTTCCCATAGGATCAGGATTGGCATAGCCATGTTCTGCGAGGACCAGGATCCGCTCTGGACGTTTCCCACGGGGTTAGGATTGACATAGGCTGTATTCCACATGACCAGGAATTTGCTCCGGATGCTTCCTACGGGGTCTGATTGACATAGCCGTGTTCTGCGAGGACCAGGCTCCGCTCTGGACGTTTCCCATGGGGTCAGGATTGACATAGGCCGCGTTCCACATAACCAGGAAGTTGCTCTGGATGCTTCCTACATGGTCATAGCCGTGTTCTGCGAGGACCAGGCTCCGCTCTGGATGCTTCCCACGAGGTCGGATTGACATAACCATGTTCTGCGAGGACCAGGATCCGCTCTGGACGTTTCCCACAGGGTCAGGATTGACATAGGCCGTGTTCCACGTGACCAGGAATTTGCTCTGGATGCTTCCCACGGGGTCTGATTGACATAGCCGTGTTCTGTGAGGACCAGGCTCCGCTCTGGACGTTTCCCACGGGGTCAAGATTGACATAGGCCGCGTTCCACGTAACCAGGAAGTTTGCTCTGGATGCTTCCTACGGGGTCATAGCCGTGTTCTGCGAGGACCAGGCTCCGCTCTGGATGCTTCCCACGGGGTCGGATTGACATAACCGTATTCTGGGAGGACCAGGATCCGCTCTGGACGTTTCCCACGGGGTCAGGATTGACATAAGCCGCGTTCCATGAAACCAGGAATTTTCTCTGGATGCTTCCCACGGGTCATAGCCGTGTTCTACGAGGACCAGGCTCCGCTCTGGATGCTTCCCACGGGGTCGGATTGACATAACCGTGTTCTGCGAGGACCAGAATCCGCTCTGGACGTTTCCCACGGGGTCAGGATTGACATAGGCCGTGTTCCACGTGATCAGGAATTTGCTCTGGATCCTTCCCACGGGGTTTGATTGACATAGCCGTGTTCTGCGAGGACCAGGCTCCGCTCTGGACGTTCCCACGGGGTCAGGATTGACATAGGCCACGTTCCACGTGACCAGGAATTTGCTCTGGATACTTCCCACGGGGTCATAGCCATGTTCTGTGAGGACCAGGCTCCGCTCTGGACGTTTCTCACGGGGTCAGGATTGACATAGGCCGTGTTCCACGTGACCAGGAAAGGTTGACTTTATCCGCATTTCACGGAGTCGGGGTTTGACTCTCGGTAATCTGTGCTCCGCCGAGTCATGGAACCGGGAATTGTCGCGGTTCCGCTTTGCTTGATGTTGCGCCTGTTGTAATGAGACGCATGTTGAGATGATCTCCAGGCTGTCTGTGAACCGTTGAGATTTGGCTTCTTCTTCCGATGGAGCCTGGGAAGGGAAGGTGTGATTCCTTCTTTGTTTGCGCCCCTGGATTGTATACAGGGATTGATGTGATATCACCTGTAGGGCATAAATTTCAATTTTTTTATTTCTTTCCGCGACGCTCTATCATTTCAGCTTTTATATCGTGAAGGTCGCGATTGCCCAATCATTTCGGCTATTTTTCGCGGTGCCCAATCATTTCGGCTATTTGTTTTATTTTTACTCACTGCTTTTTATTGCGAGTTGCCCAATCATTTCGGCTAATTTTGTATGCATATATTTTTACTTGCTGATTTTGTTGCAAGTTGCCCCATCATTTCGGCTATTTCGTATGCATGTGTGGCTCGCTGGCTTTTTTGCTGCGAGCTTGGAATTAGACACTGATTTCGGCATCAGCACCGCTACGAATGGGATATTGCCAGGAGCGAATCATAATTTGCCTTCGTCGATGTCGAACAAAGGTGGCTTAGCAACAGGGCTAAGATCCTATCGACTAAGGCTTTTGACTTCATGAGCCGTAAGGGTCTCATAAAGGTATTTCTCCCTACAAGTCATGAGGATCTTGTAGGTGCGTTTTCTCCTTAGGAATTGTGAGGATTCCTAAGTGTGTGGTTTCTCATAAGTCGTAAGGATCTTACAAGAGTGCTTTCTCCTTATAAGTCGAGAGGGCTTACAAGGGGGGTTCATTATGCAAACATATCCTTAATCACGGATGTGACTTTGTTAGGGAAATGTTTATTCACGCCCGTGGATTATATACAAGGGTCAGCATTGAGCCGCTTATAGGGCAGCATTGGAGGTTGTGGTGGCCGCTTAAGAACAGGTTCGGATCCCTATAGCTTAAGACTTTTGAATCTTATGAGCCGTGAGGGTCTCATAAGAGGGTTCTCCTTACGAGTCGTGAGGATCTCGCAAGTGTAATTTCTCCTTAGGAATCGTGGGGATCCTTAAGTGTGTTGCTCGCTTATAAGTCATAAGGATCTCACGCGGGTGGTTTCTCCTCACAAGGTCGAGAGGACCTTGCAAGTGTCTTTTAACGAGATTGCGCCCTTTTGGGTTTTCACAAAAACTCGCGGGTAGCCCTGCTGTTTTTACTCACGAAGCCCCTTCGGGTTTTCATCCGTGCCCATTTTGCTTATAGACATACAGTTTTTTTTTGTTCTTTTTTTTATTATTATTTTTTTGTCAGCCTTGGGATGCTGCAGTCCACAGTAGTTTATCGACGTCTCAGTCAACAGCCAGTTTTAGGACATAGTGGTCCGTCGTTAGTTTAAGAACGTTTCGGTCCTCAAATCGGCTACTACTTATAGAGTTTAGGCTTAGGAAGATAGCGAGCAGACATAGGCGTCGTCATCTATCATTGACCTAGGCCACGACTCGTCAGGCGTAGTATTTTTTTAGGAAGCGACCGTTTATTAGCCTGAAAGGTCTTTCACCATGCATGTCCATGAGTAGGTAAGCTCCACCCTGGTAGACTTTGTCTATGATATACGGGCCTTCATAGTTCGGCTCGAACTACCCTCGCTTGGCATGATTAGGGATCATAGGTCTTTTGACCACTAGCACGAGTTCGCCTTAGCGGAATGTTCTCGGCCTAGTCAATTTCTCATATGAGTGCGTCATCTTCGTTTTATAAGCCTCCAGATTTTGCTGCGCCATGAGCCTGGTTTCATCAAGGGCATCGAGCTCCTCAAGCCAAAGGTGAGCATTTTCTTCATCTGTTAGCTCGTAGTGAACCGCCACTCGTAGAGAGGGTAACTCTATCTCGAGGGGGAGTACCGCTTCCGTACCGAATACCAATGCGTACGACGTTGTGTTCGTGGCCGTTTTGAACGTAGTTCGATACGCCCAGAGAGCTTCGTGCAGTCTCTCGTGCTAGTCCTTCTTATTTCGAGACACTGTCTTTTTCACGATCTTCGTCAAGGTCTTGTTGAAAGCCTCAGCTAGACCGTTAGCTCGAGGATTATAGACTGAAGAGTATCTCCAGTCTATGTTATACTGTTGTGCGAAGCGGCTGATCTTGTGGCTTCTGTAGGCCGGCCCGTTATCGGAGATAATCCGTCGTGGAGTGCCGAACCGATAAATGACGTGTGTCTTGAAGAAATGGAGGATATTCTCCGTCTTCACTTCCCTTAGCGGTACTGCTTTTGCCTATTTGGAGAAGTAATCAGTTGTCACCAAAATGAATCGATGTCCTCTCGATGATGCCGGTTCTATGGGACCGATTATGTCAGTTCCCCACATTTCAAACAGCCAGCTAGCCACCGTTAGATGTAGTGGATTTGGATATTGATGGATAAAGTCCCCGTGAATCTGGTACGAGTGGCATTGCTTCGCGTATTCGAGGCAGTCCTGGATCATCGTGGGCCAATAGTAGCCCATCCTTTTAATTTTCAGCTTCATCTTCTGGCCGGCTTGGTGAGAACCGCAGAGTCCATCATGAGTTTCTTAGACGACTCTCTTTGCTTTTTCTGGTCCCAGGCATGTTAGCCATAAAGAATCAAATGATCTCTTATACAGAATATCATTAACAAAGGCGAAGGTTAGAGCTCGTTTCATGAGCTGATGCCTTGAGGATGCATCTTCAGGTGTTCGACGGGATTTGAAGTAATCTATAAAGACTTCCCTCCAATACTCAGCCTTTTCCTGGTCTTTTATTTGCAAAGCCATTTTCTCGGTCATTCCCTTTTCTTCGGACGACTCCGGAGATATTTCTGCCGGTGCAAGAACCCGACGGCTTTGCACAACGATCCTCACGTCATCGAGGTTCTCGTCGGCCAGTTCTTTAGCGAGCTTGGCTAATGCATCCGTCTTGCTATTTTCCGCGCGCTGTATGCTTTTCAAGGCGTAGGAAGGAATTTGAGTCAGCAGTTGCTGCACTCTCTCGTCGTACTTCACCAACTCTGGTTTGCACGTTTGATAGTCGTCGTTTACTTGACTAACAACCAGTTGGGAATCTCCGTATATGAGAAGGTTTTCAATTCCCATGTCGATAGCGATCTCGAGACCTGCTATCAAAGCTTCATATTCGGCTTCATTGTTTGTCCTTGGCTCTATTAAGGAGAAGGCAAAGCGCATTATCCCTCCTTGTGGAGTCACGAAGATGAAGCCTACCCCTGATTTGATTATGGGGGTGCTTTGTTTGCGCTTTTTCATGGAAGATGCTCCATCGAAGTAAAGTTCCCACCGGGTATCATTATCTCTTCTCTCTTTGTCGATCGTGTCAAATGCGTGCTCGTCTGGAAATTCGCAGTTCAAAGAAGATTCGGCAGGTATCGGATGCTCAGCGAAGAAGTCGGTGATGGCCTGGCCTTTCACTGCCTTGAGGGGTCGATAAGTTATCGAGAACTCCAACAAGATCAGGGCCCATTTAGCGAGTCTTCCCGTTAATATACCTTTGACATTAAATATTTGAGAGGATCCACCTTCGATATGAGATGGACCTCATGTGCCAACGCATAGTGTCTGAGCTTCGTTATCATAAAGATCAACGCCATGCAGTGTTTTTCAATGGGAGAGTAATTGCTTTCTGCCCCCAGGAGAACTCGACTCAGATAATAAAGGGCTCTATCTTTCCCTTGGTCGTTTTCTTATGCCCACAACGCGCCTAAAAAACCTTCGAGGGCTGTTGTGTACAGGACGAGAGGTTTTCCTTTAACGGGAGCGGCCAGCACTGGCGGATTCTGCAGGTATTGCTTGATTTCATCCAGTGCGCTTTGGCATTTGTGATCCCAGATGAACGGAGTTCCCTTCTTCATTAAGTGACTGTAGGGGCGGCACTTGCTTGAGAGATTGGCTATAAATCGCCGGATATACGCGAGCTTCCCTTGGAGAGACCGCGGTTGCTTGAGAGTCCTTGGCGGAGGCATTTCCATAATCGCCTTGATCTTTGACGGATCTATCTCGATGCCTCGGTGTCGGATGACGAATCCTAGGAACTTGCCCGAGGAAATTCCGAACGCGCATTTGAGAGGGTTCATCTTCAAGTTGTATTTTCGAAGGCGCTGAAACATGATCTTCAGATGCTCTAAATGTTCCTCGTATGATTTGCTTTTAACCACGAGGTCGTCGATATAGAATTCGACGATTTTATGTATGAGGTCATCGAAAATCTTCGTCATGGCCCTCTGATAGGTGGCACCGGCGTTCTTTAGACCGAAAGGCATCACCTTGTAACAAAATATGCCCAAAGGGGTCCGAAAAGCAGTATGCTTCTGGTCCTCAGGATGCATTCTTATCTGATTGTATCCTGATGAGCCGTCCATGAAGGAGAAGACTTCGTGAGTGGATATGTTATCTATCATTAGCTCGGTGATCGGTACTGGGAAGTCGTCCTTCGGACAAGCTTTATTAAGATCCCGAAAGTCCACACAAATATGTGCTATCCCATTTTTCTTCATCACCGGGACAATGTTGGCGATCCAATCAGGATATTGAACCTCTTGGATGAAGCCAGAGTCGATTGGCTTCTTGACCTCTGCGTTGATGCTCATTTCAAGCTCGAGCCGCATTCTTCTCAGCGCTTGTTTGACCGGCTTAACGTTCGGAGATATTGCCAATTTGTGTACAGCAATCTCTGGGTCTAGTCCTGGCATCTCGGAATAGTTCCATGCGAAACCGTCTCTATGCTGCGTAAGCACGTCCTTTAGTGTAGCCACCCTTTATTCAGACAGCAGCTCACTGACGAATGTCGGTCGCGGGTCACTTGCTGTCCCTAAATTAATTTTCTTGAGATTATCTGCAGTAGTATGTATCCTATCTTCCAGCTCTTTCGGCGCCGGTGTAAACTCCGAGATCACCTCGCCATCATCGTTTTCGAAGCACCAGGGGAGGTCATCAATATTCTCAGGCTCTTCTTCTGACGGCGTTATCATGTGGCAGGTACGAGATCGTTTCCAAGATCTATGTTAATCTGGTTCTACTCTCGTTATACACGTCGCTTTTGGTTCATGCTTCTGTGGCGGGCTTACCTTCCAACTGCTGGATAGAGCAAACATGCCTTATTGATATTGGTCTTCAACCCAGTTCTTGAAGGTGAAGCAGTCTTCAAGAGGATGCCCTATTGCTTGGTGATAGAAGCAATAGCCTAGGTGAGAGACTTTGTTCGCTTGCTCAGGGTGCTTGGACTTCGGTAGTGTCATCATCTGATGCCTTACGACGAGATTGAATATCTTCTTTGTCTTATCTTGGGGAAAAGAATATTCTCGACCCATCTTCTTTATAAGGGACGAATCCCGGCTGCTCGACCCTTGCACGCATGGCTTCTTAGACCCGTTGGGCTGCTGTCGAACGTTTTTTCCGTTCTTTGGTTTATTTTTGCCTTTGCGCCGGGTCTTCTGTATGACGGGCTGGCGACGAGGAGCAATGTCATTCTCCATGGCCTGTTGAAGGAGGCGCTGCGTCCTAGCTTTCTCGTAAATTGCCATTTCACGGTTATGGTCATCCCGGACCTTTTGACCCGCTTCCCTTATTAGCTTGTCCATCCGTTGTTCAAACGACGGACTCGGCATTTTGATGGCAGGCTCTCTTTTTGGTTCAGGGTCAGTGTCTTTTAACAGGGTGTCTCCTTCTTCATCGAAGTCAAGTATGACGTAGCTACCATGGACTCATTCCCGTTTCTTGTATTGGATATATCCAAGCCCGACCGTTTCCATTTTCCCGTTGGGCAACTTTCGCTGAGTTCCGGGGACGTCCTAAATCCTGTTGTAGAATCGAGCTTGTCGAGTAGTCTGTCTGAAGGGTACCCCTTGGCGCTTCAATAGCCTTTTCAAGCCTTCTGTGTAATATCTAGGCAGACGGATGGGCTGGAGCCTGTCGAGCGTAGAATCGGCGCCATGCCAGATTTCTTTCTCCACTTTGGTTTCCCCGGATCGGTAGAATAGGATCGCCTTTTCACCCTTTCGTCTGAGAGCGACGTAGAATGTTTGCAGTTCTTGCACACTATAAGTTTCAAGTGCATCGAGCTCTTTATAATGCTCTTGTGGAACCATGGCAACTTGCAAACTTTGATCTTCGTCGGTGAAGATTTGTATCGACGGCCGAGCAGAGAATACAGCATTGACCTCATCTTCCGAGTCGCCGCCGAAGATCAACATAGGGATAGACGGTCTTGGGTTGTTGCGTTGGGGCGGCCCTAAATAAACTATCGCTTCTTCCTCCTCGGTATCACTCCCGAAGACCGGAATAGTAGTGATGGCTTTGTTCTTCGGTCTGTGACATCTTTCCGTGTTCTCAAAATCTGGTAAGAAGTACTTTGCATCTTCGTATTTTCGGACTTCGTGCACGGAGAATGGGTTCAGCTCTCCTGTTATGGTATACTCGAGACCATCCTTGAAATACTTCATACACTGATGTTGCGTAGAAGGGATAATGTTGTACTCGTGTAACCAAGGCCTGCCGAGCGAAGCATTGTATCATGTCTTGGCGTCAATGACATGAAACTTAATGTCCGTGACAAGCAGCCCAAAGCATAGTGTCAATATTACAGACCCAAGTGTCCATGATGACTGGGAGTCGAACCCGGAGATGGTGATTTTATCACGAGCGAGGTGCTGAACGCTTATGCAGATTTCCTTCAACACTCTCACATTGAGGAGATTGACAGAGGACCCATTGTCAACCAGGATTTTGCCTATCTTGATATCATGATAGTATCCGGAGACATAAAGGAGACGGTTATGCTCGCATGTCCCAAGGAAGAGATCTTCATCGCCGAAGATGATACCCGCGGTGTGCACTTCTTCCAGCTCGTCCTTCATCTTTTCTTCTGCGAGAAAATCTTGGAATTTCTCTGGCACTTGTAGTGCCTTGATCAATGAATCTCTCACCTCTTTGGATAGCAGAAGGGCGTCAAGAATGCTTAACTGCGAATGTAGCTTTCTCAAGTGTGCCAGAACGTTGTAGTCCACCATACTTATCTTTGGCGGGTCTTTGGCTGTCAGCTCTTCGAGGGCTTGGGCATCAAGGATGATATCCTCAGGGACCTTTTCTTTCCCCTTATCTTTTCTATTTGACCCCTGTTCGAGGGCCCAAGATTCTTTTCGGGCAGCGTGCGATTACGCAGCTGAATGTTCTCGCAGTTCTTCGGTTCTTCCTCTTTTCCCGACGTGGATTCTTTGAAGAGAGGGCCAAGAGTCATTTCTTCGTCAGAGTAGCTCCCAAAGGTGAGAACTTGCGATCCCCCAGCGTTGACCATGCGACAGTTGCTGGTAGTTCTTTTATGCTCCTCAGTCGTATTTCTTTGCTCCCGACGAGTTTTGCGTTTCATCCACTTGAAATGTTGTCGGTGAGCAACATACCCCTGCCACCATCTTTTAAAAGCGTTGCACTCTTCGGTGGGGTGCACGATCTTTCGATGAGATAAGCAGTAGCTAGGATGCATATCCGCTTCATCAGGAGTATTTCCTTCAAAGGGTGGCAGCTTCATTCCCATCGACATGGCTTTGGCAAACATTTTCCTCGTCTTGAACCTACTTTTATTTGTGGCGGATGTGCTTTGATCTGGCGGGAGTGTTTCAATCCTTTCATCCAGTCGCCGGCGTTTGGCTTTTTCGAATATGGCTATCTCATGCTCTCGAGCCGCTTTGCTTTTAAGAAGAGCTTTGTTTAGGAACGCATCAATCATTTCATCTGACGGCCCAAGAAGTTCCGGCTCAAGATCCTCCCCCAGTTTCTCTGCATAAGGAGCTTCTTCATCGTTTATTAACGAGTGGGAGATCACATGGCAGCTTGCCACATAATCTTCAGACTCATCTGACGAGTCTTCTCCATTGTCGTCGTCTCCGTCCTCAAGGACGTGGCTGAGAAATTCTTGGAGTGTGACTGGGGTACGCGCCTTCTGGTTATATTCTTCCAGCGCGTCAATCTATTTTTCCAGGTCCGTGCGTTTGTCACCAGGCTTCATGGGCTTTTTTGGCCTTCTTCTTCTTTTTCTTCGAAGACTTTGACGGCTGGGTGTGAGCGCTTTGGCTATCACCACCAATCTTTGGATTTGGGCGCGGTTTCAGCATTCCCTCGATGATCTAAGGTTCCAGTGGGATTTTCCACCGAATCTCCGGACATGTTTGGAGGTCCTTCAGCATCCTTTTAGTCTTGGCTGAAAGAACGACCTCCCATGGAGCTTCTTCTACGAAAGAACATGATGCCCTCGGTGTGTCCGTCTTCTTGGGAGCGTGTGGCTGTGGCGGGTTCACCTTCCAATTCTCGGACAGTGCAAATTTGCCCTGTTGGTATTGATCTTCAATCCAGCCTTTAAAGACGAAGCAATCTTCAATTGGATGGCTTACCATTTGATGGTAGGGGCAATAATTGGGACTATTAGCCTCGCCGGGTTGCAACAGGCGTTTTGGATTCGGCAGATTGATGAGCCTGTTGCGCACCACTAGCTAGAACAATCTCTTTATTTTGTCCCGGGGAAACGAATAAGGGCGCTTCATCTTCTCATTATAAAATTGCTGCATCTCGTCTAGGCGATCAATTAGTTTTGGGCCACCGGGCTGCTGTTGAGTATTTGCAACGAATGTCGCCTTCTCTTTACCCTTTTCGTTCCGCGGCCCCGGCTTTGGAGAAGACGGTCTATGACCCATCTGGTCCATTTGGGCCAGTTTGTCGATCAAGGCCAGGAACGTGGTCGGCTTGAAGAACATCATGAATTGGGAAATAGTTGCCTGAGGGTCCAGAGTGCCCACGAACATGCCCACTGCCGACGCTTCCTCGATGCGCTGCTCACATTTTGACCATAAATTTCGCCACCGTATTATGTATTGTACCCAAGTTCCGCCTGGCTTCACCCTAGCGTTAATTAATGCGGTAATCGAGGTACGCTCGCTAGCTCTCGCGAATCTCTGTGTAAACAGTAGTTCCATCTCCGCAAATGTCTTGACAGAGTCGTTTGGAAGTTCAGAATACCACTCGAATGCCGTCTTCGACAAGCTACCAACAAACTGGCGGAGCAGAAGTTTATTGGTTGTTTCTAAAGAGTGTTTTTGTAGTTAACCGCAATCAATAACGGTGTCGCGCGTAGCTAGACCGAGATGAGTACGGGTCGTCCTCTGGGAAACGTGAATCTTTTACTCTTACTTTAGATGTGTTGAAAAAGAGAGGAGGGATAAAGCATTTTGTAGAAAGGTTTCTAGATCTACATTAAACAAGAATGTAAAATATAGATCTAGATTATTTCAAGGATATAGTTAATATAATAAGGGGGCTTGTAGGGTTCGTTAGGATTTAGTAGTTATGGACGATTAATTAAAAGTTACCCTTTTTATCCATTAATAGATTTAAAACTAGAACGACGGTGATGCGTGTAGATTAGGGTTTCTGGAGGGAAAAGGAATCCCACTCTTAACCCTTATATCGACACGGAACTCCGTTCATATCTAGCCCTTACCAAAACAATCATTAATCTAAACTCTAATCGCGGTCGGAACTAGCAAAGAATTGTTAGCGCGCCCGATTAGGATGTTAATAATTCTTTTGATAAAGTTCATAAACTTTATAGGACTTAAAAAGGGTTTAGGGATTTTTATCGTCCATTAGCCTACCATAATCCTACGAACCCTAACAAGCGGAGAATTACTCGCGCATGTTGGGAAAAGATGATGAAAAGACAGAGAGGGAAAACATAATGTAAAATGCAAAAGAATTAAATAAAATAACTACCTTTATTAATCAACTTGAACAATCTACACTTTATTCCGTAGAAAATGATTACAAAACTAGTTGCTTCTCGATCTTTCCTAAGGAGGTAGACGAACAGTTGATGACCAGCATGGATGCGTGAGCGTCTAGGACTTCGTGATCTTGTCGGCTTGATGAATTTTCAAAGAGGCTCTCGGTGTCTTTTTATAGTCCAAAACCACAATCTTTTGCTTGAAAACTTGGTAAAATATAGCAGAGATTCATCGCCCAAAATTTAGGCAAGTGATCCCTCTATATTGCCGCGGATCCGCGGCCCAAGGGGGGTACGGCCGCGGATCAAATTTGATGAAGGGATGTGATTAAACGGCCGCGGATCCGCGGCCGTTTAATCACATCCCTTCATCAAATTTTAGGGCATCTATCTTTGTGACATTTGGACTCCTCTGGAACCTTTGTATCTTTGAAATCTTCTCGTAGTCGCTGCCAGACTTGGTCTCCAAGTTTTGATTCTTAATTAGGCAGGTCTTCTTCAACAACTTGATTTGCTTGATTCTAGTCTTTGAAAAATTCTGCACAACTTGGAAATATTCTGCACAACAACTCAATTAATATTTAGTAGACTTTGTTCTCCTAGAATTAGGTCAATGAATTTATTTGCATACATTTTCCTACCAAATGCTAATTAAAACATATTAACATATGAAAAATAGTGTTTTTACACATAAACCCCCATATGTATGATATATTAAAGTAAAGTCCTTTTCTAATATGAAAATGGTAGGAAAAATGTAATACAAATGTGCAGTTTTATCAACTGAACAAATACCCCCAAACTTATCTTTGATCGTCCCGAGCAAACTAGTTTATTCAAGAGGAGAAAAAGAAAGGAGAAAACTAAGCACACTTTCGTAAGCAACACGATTGCACTGAGCACATGCAACAAGCCGTTAAACCTCTAGGTGTCCCTAGTAGGAGGAGTGTTGTCTCCTGAGGGTTTTCAGCGGATTACACCCACAAAATCCCATAATAAAAGAGAGATGGTGAAATTTACATATAAAGATAAGAACCATAAAAGAAAGACTTTGAAAATAAGAGTTTCCAACTACACTAGCTTTTCAGTTGTCATGAGCCCTATCTTAATGGTCATGAAAAGATATTAGAAATCACATTATCCCTCAATAAAACATCATCTTTATTCTTCATTCCTACCTTTCGTCCAAACATTGATCATATAACCCTACGTGTGTGTAATGAACATCCCTACACCTGGAGAATTCAATTCAAGCTATCATATTCTTGTCCATCTGCCTCAGTACTTTTTAATTTTATGAATATTTAGATTTGCTCACACATTTTCATGCGACCGTTAATACTTCTTGAGGTACTAACCGACCGATTACTCATGTGCTTGCTGATTAGGTGATAATATTTTCCTCGTCTTGCACCACCTAAGGCTTAACAGTGACTCCCAGACCAGTTGGCCTTAGGGCACTAGGTGAAGAGGCACCCTTGCTATATTTTTTTATTGCTGCCTTGGCGATAACAAAACCAGTGTTCATTTTTTTCTTTTCACCATTTTTGTATTTTCTTCATTTTTTCATTTCCTTCATACTTTGGCTTTTAGACAAGAGCATTTCAAGGTATCCTCTACTATCCCGAATTTCAAGACGTGTGTAAGTGCAAATAGTAGGGTATCAATATTCAAATGTTTGGCTTGCAGAATAGAAACTATTTTTCAGAATTATTTTTATTCTCAGATTAGTGACTTCCTTCATCTTACTAACCCTTGGGACAACAGCTCATAACTACTTATTACCAGTTCGTTTAAGAAAACTTCTAATTTTCTTGGTTTTCTTAAACTATTCCTATCTTTCATATATAATTTTTCACCTTCTATTCTTTTATTATCAAAAAAAAAAAAAATTTTTTAAAAATGTTGTGCTTATGCAAAATATGATGCAAATTGATGTGTAAATAAGCACAAACCTCCCCCAAACCTGTTTGCAGCAGTGTCCTCACTGATGTCATCCGTTAAGCTCAAAAACCTGTAGACTTGGGAGGAAATTATTAATGGGGGCAAGAATATATGCAAGTGAAATCCTCCCCCAAACTTATTTCTTGGCTCACAATTTTGTAAAAATCATTTTCTTTCAAGAGCCAAAATATACCACCCCCCAAACTTGAGTTAAACAATTTTAATCTTTTAAAATCACACGAGGAGGTCAAGGTTATTGGTCAATGCCAAGTTTTGCAAAGACCGAAGGTCAACACCAACCATTCAAAAATTTTATCGATGAAGCACCAAGGTTGGTGGAAGAACATGTCACCTTTCGACGTGAAGAAGTGGGGAGGTGACAAGAGGTGTAATGGAAAAGGATTGCGTCTCAAGTTGGAGAGACGACACAGTGATAGTGATGATGGATTACTCATATTATCATGATTGTCCAAAAGAAGGGGTGGAGGTCCAATTTCTTTATCTTGGAGTTGATTCATCTCAACACCCGTGTCTTGTAAAAATGCGAGTTCATCAGCGAAAATTTCCTCAAAGCTTTCATCGATACCCCGAAAAATAATGTCATCAGAAAAAATGGGGTGATCGTCAGACTCAATATAAGGTTTCTCATTAGATGTTGACCCGGACAACTCGGTGGAAGAGTACATGGTTGGGCCAAACAACAACATATGAAAAGAGTCAGTATCGTGAGGTTGATCAAATTCGCTGCTGTCGACATCCATTAATTCGACAGAACACACATGAGCATAGGGTTCGGAGGGTTCACTTCCCAACTTGTAAATGTTAAGCTCAATTGACTTCTTTCCAAAGGATAGGGTCATAGAGCCGTTTCTACAATTGATTACTGCGTTGGAAGTGGCCAAAAAGGGTCGACCGAGTATCACCGGGATTTGATTGCGTGGGTTTGCTACAAGTTGTGTATATATAACAATAAAGTCCACAGGAAATATGAATTCCCCGACTTTGATTAACACATCCTCTAGCTCACCCCTTGGTTGGGTGATAGATCGATCGGCCATCTGAAGAGTGCAATGCGCAGGTTTTAACTCTCCGATCCCTAATTGCTCATAAACAGAATACGGAAGCAAGTTAACACTCGCACCTAAATCGAGTAGAGCACGATTGATATTTTTACCCCCAATAGAAATAGAAATTATAGGACTTCCGGAATCCTTTCGTTTCTTGGGTAGTTGTTGTGTAAAAGCTGTGCTTACATTACTCGCAAGGAAAACTTTTTTAGGTACTTGAACTTTTCTCTTCCTAGTACACAAGTCCTTTAGGATTTTCGCATATGACGGAACTTGTTGAATAGCATCTAGGAGAGGAATGTTTATGTTAACTTGCTTAAAAATTTCCACAATCTTTTCTATTTGTGGACTTGGTCTGTTGCCCCTTAACCTGTTTGGATAAGATGCTTTATCAATAAGGGTTTGGTCCAACATTGGAGAGGATTGTGGGGACGGATTCGATCCCAAAACTGGAGTGGGAATCAACTTAGATAGATTTGGCAAAATGGGCGAAGGGTTCGAGCCTTGAGGAAAACGGAGAATAGGCTCGGGTGAAGGTGGGAGACTAGACGAATTAGGGGAAGAAGAAGAAGAAGCTGGGGTATCAAATGTGTCACTAACATCAAACTGCTCACCCACTCGGTTATTCAGCTCTCTCCCCGATCTCAACGTAGTAACGGCATTCACATTATGATTTTGTGAATGGCCAGGATTCGGTAGGGGTTGAGATGGGAGTTTCCCTTTCTCTCTCGCACTCATTGCGGCCTTTAACTGTGCGATTTGGTTTTCTAATGATTTAATACTCTCACCATGGGAGGCGGAGTTTTTCGTTAGGGTATCAATAGAAGACCTCATCTCAGCCGAAAATTGTATGGATTGTTTCATGAACATATCCAAAGTTTTTGCAAGTGAGTTGTCAGTACCGGCCACTTGTGGTGTAGAAATGTTGGCCGGATTTTGGAAATTCTGTGACTGAAAGGGGGGCTGATTCTGTGGTTGTGGTTGCTGTGGAGGAGGTCTTTGATAATTGCTTTGTTGGTTTTGATTCCAAGCAAAGTTAGGATGATTCCTCCATCCTTGATTGTACGTGGAAGAATAAGGGTCGTTTCCAGGTTGCTGCTGAAAAGCAGCATTAGCTTGAAACGATGCATTCATAGGACATTCTTCCGTTAAGTGTGAAGGATCCGAACAGCAACCACAGACGGTCTTAGGAAGCGTGACCTGATTTAGGGAGAATGATGAGAATTTGTTCTCAATAGCGTCGAGTTTCTTCTGTATCGCTGCCATTTCGGCTTTTACTGCGATAGAAACATCGAGCTGGTGAACACCTCCCCTAGATGAAGGTGGTCTTACGCTTTCCCACTGCAAAGTGTGTTCAGCAAGGTCTTCCAGATATTTCTAAGCTTCACCGTCGTCTTTAGACATGAAATTGCATTGACAATTTGTTTCAAGCATCTGCTTTGTCGCTAGAATAATGCCCTCATATATAATTCGGCATAAATCCCATCTATTGATTTCATGATGAGGACATCGGACAAGCAGATCTTTGAAACGTTCAAAGCACTTCCAAAATGGTTCATTAGGAAGCTGGGTGAACTGGTTGATCTCGCTTCTAACACGGGCAGTCTTATAGTTTGGGTAAAACTTCTTAAGAAATGCTATGACGAATTCATCCCAATTAGTGATAGAGTGTGCGGCAGTATTATAAAGCCATTTTTCTTCCAAGTCGCACAGTGTGAATGGGAGAAGACGTAAGCGCATAGCATCTAAAGTCAATTGTGAAGTACCCATCATTGCGCATATGTTTTCGAATTTGGTGATGAAAACGTACGCGTCTTCCGACTCAAGCTCGTGAAATTTGGGCAGCAGATTGATGTAGTGGGGTTTAATTTCGAAATTATCCCCGTTCGGTGGTGGAAGAGATAGACAAGTGGGAAGAGGACCACGGATAGGATAGCATCTCTCTTGGAGAGAGATGCGCGGTGGATTCTGCGCACCTACGGGCGGTGGCAGCGTGGTGTTATATTCTGATGGAGTGCCGTCCATCTCGGTTGTGGTGTGTGGTGGGGGAAAAGAAGATGAAGAAGTACCGACTTCGGCGTCGATAGCAGAAACGCGGACAAGATGGGCACTAGGATCCCGTGTCCAGCCGAGCATGCACTAAGCGGGTTTAGTGCAAGTGGCAGCGTGTGTGTGATTTAAAATTGGCTTGTTTTGAAAAAGTGGGACTCAAGACAAATCACTCTAAAATGTACAAGCAACCCTAGAACTAAGGTCACCTAGGTCCAGTCTCTAGACCGCTCCTAGACTTCCAAAGGACAAGCCGCATGATCAATCCTCTACCGCCTCCATACTACCCGTGTAGCCAGGTAAGTGCCAGGTAAGTGGGAAGGAACCACAGTAGTGGGCCTAATTAAAAACCACTAGCCTTTGTCACGCTTGCCTAGACACTACAAAAGTAATGCGGATAAACGATAGATTACCCACGACCTTCCTCTGTCCTTATTGAGCGCGACAGTCCTTAGAGTCTGGTCTAGATATTTTTTAAATTAATGAAGGGTAGATCTAGATGCTCGGTTTGTGATTTGTGGGGCTTAGGAAGGGTGATGAAATCCCCACCTAATCTTGATTTGGTCTTTGCCCCTTAAAGTCCGTATTAAAATATGCAAAACAAAACCAATCACAAAACTTTTGCAAAAAGATTTTTGAGCGGCGCTATTTTGCAAAGAATCCTGCAGAAAATAGATTTTATTGGATTTGAGAGGAGAGAGAAGGAGTTGAGAATCTTACCAGAGAGTTCTGTAGCCCTAATCCTTCTAACCTGCCGTGATTCCACCGCCGGAAGCACCTTTATGCCGCGGTTCCGCCGCGTGGCAGAAGGATCACTTGATGAAATTTTTTGTATAGCCTTCTGTGCTCCTCTGGATCTCTAAAAATGTCTCCGTTTCCTGTTTTCCTTGACTCTGTAACTCCAGATCTCCTTGCAAAAAATTCACGCACAAATCGTTAAATATGCAATTTGCAGTTTTGTTTTAATAATGATATGAATCGTCTAAGAATTCAACACAAATAATAAGAATCAAAATTACGAACGTATCCCCGGCAACGGCGCCATTTGATTGTTACGTGAAAGAGTTGTTTTGTAGTTAACCGCAATCAATAACGGTGTCGCGCGTAGCTAGACCGAGATGAGTACGGGTCATCCTCTGGGAAACGTGAATCTTTTACTCTTACTTTAGATGTGTTGAAAAAGAGAGGAGGGATAAAGAATTTTGTAGAAAGGTTTCTAGATCTACGTTAAACAAGAATGTAAAATATAGATCTAGATTATTTCAAGGATGTAGTTAATATAATAAGGGGGCTTGTAGGGTTCGTTAGGATTTAGTAGTTATGGACGATTAATTAAAAGTTACGCTTTTTATCCATTAATAGATTTAAAACTAGAACGACGGTGATGCGTGTAGATTAGGGTTTCTGGAGGGAAAAGGAATCCCACTCTTAACCCTTATGTCGACACGGAACTCCGTTCATATCTAGCCCTTACCAAAACAATCATTAATCTAAACTCTAATCGCGGTCGGAACTAGCAAAGAATTGTTAGCGCATCCGATTAGGATGTTAATAATTCTTTTGATAAAGTTCATAAACTTTATAGGACTTAAAAAGGGTTTAGGGATTTTTATCGTCCATTAGCCTACCTACGAACCCTAACAAGCGGAGAATTACTCGCGCATGTTGGGAAAAAATGATGAAAAGACAGAGAGGGAAAACATAATGTAAAATGCAAAAGAATTAAATAAAATAACTACCTTTATTAATCAACTTGAACAATCTACACTTTATTCTGTAGAAAATGATTACAAAACTCGTTGCTTCTCGATCTTTCCTAAGGAGGTAGACGAACAGTTGATGACCAGCCTGGATGCGTGAGCGTCTGGGACTTCGTGATCTCATCGGCTTGATGAATTTTCCAAGAGGCTCTCGGTGTCTTTTTATAGTCCAAAACCACAATCTTTTGCTTGAAAACTTGGTAAAATATAGCAGAGATTCATCGCCCAAAATTTAGGCAAGTGATCCCTCTATATTGCCGCGGATCCGCGGTCCAAGGGGGTACGGCCGCGGATCTGCGGCCGTTTAATCACATCCCTTCATCAAATTTTAAGGCATCTATCTTTGTGACGTTTGGACTCCTCTGGAACCTTTGTATCTTTGAAATCTTCTAGTAGTCGCTGCCAGACTTGGTCTCCAAGTTTTGATTCTTAATTAGACAGGTCTTCTTCAACAACTTGATTTGCTTGATTCTAGTCTTTGAAAAATTCTGCACAACTTGGAAATATTCTGCACAACAACTCAAATAATATTTAGTAGATTTTGTTCTACTAGGATTAGGTCAATGAATTTATTTGCATACATTTTCCTACCAAATGCTAATTAAAATATATTAACATATGAAAAATAGTGTTTTTACACATAAACCACCATATGTATGATATATTATAATAAAGTCCTTTTTTAATATGAAAATGGTAGGAAAAATGTAATACAAATGTGCAGTTTTACAACTGAACATTTATCATCACCCCCGGTGTTGCCGCACAAGGCTCTGAATTGAGCGACGTGCTGATGCGGATTTTCCGTCCCTTTATATACGTGAAATTTAGGGATCGTATATCCCGGCGGATACTTTATTTGGTCATACCAGCCTGGATATGGTCGCCCAGTTTTAACAATTTGGCCGGCCGCTTCATTCGCCTGTCGAGCTCATATTTGTTGAGCAATGTAATCATCCAGAGCGGCCTTGGAGATGGTTTCCCCTTTGGCTGCTGAAAGAGCCGGAGGAGGGTTCAATGTCTCCCCTCTGTCGTCTTCAATGATGATCGGGGGGTCTTCAGCTGGAGGTTCCGGATGCAACATCATCCCAGCCATGTCTTGGAACAAGAGAGCCATTTGTTTTATGTTGGCTTCCTGCTCCGCAGCCTCTTTTTCTTTCCTCTCGAGCATTCTTCGGAGGAACTCGGTATCAGTTTCTTGTTCCCGACGCTGCTCTGAGGTTTCTGGATTTTCTTTTGGCCCAGTGAATGCGGCCATTGCAGTCAGCATATCCTGAAGTTTCTGCTGCTGTTGTTCCTGAGCCTTCGTTATCGATCGGGTAAGCGGTCGATGACCCATAGAAGCACGGCTTTCCTCTTTTCCGGAAGCCATATAAACAGTATGCACCATCATGCCCCCAGACTTGGGGCGTTTAGATTCGACATCCTTGCGACTTGCCGCATTCACGGGGGCTTTCTCTGGCCTCCTTCTCTTGTGAGCAGTTGAGGTGGAGGGAGCCGTTGCAGCGGGCACCCAGACAGATGACGTCTTCTATGGTACCACGAGATGGCTCTTTTCTTGTTGAGCTTTGAGCTTCTTTGGCCGGCGAGAGTAGTCCTGGTCAATCACCGATTCCTGGACCTGTCGCCAGACTTTATAAATTTTGGAGGACAGCCGCTGAGGGGGCTGCTCCATCTTCTTTTCTGTAGTAATCTCCATAGATGGAGGAGATCTCTTCAGCACGGCAGTTGGAGAGTTCTTGTGAACCCTCCTAAGCAGTTCAAAGCTGTTCCCAGTTGGAACAGCAGCATTGATTTCCACCATCGGAGCTGGCGGAGTTAGCCCAGAGGGGGAGTTGCCCCCGGCCTTCCTTACTCGGCGCCGGTGGCGACGTCGAGCATGTCATGCGGATGGGATTGGTTCAGCTATGGAGATGGCTTCGTCATGTCCCCTGTGTTGGTCAGAAGTTGTCGTTGTCAGCCTATTGAAGACTGATGTTCGCTGAGTGGGGATGGCCAACCTATCGAAGGCAGACTTCCAAGGAGGGGAAGCAACCTTGACGATTTCGCCTAGAACAGGAGCTGAAATTGTCAGTCTTGTGAAGACCGACCCTTTGGCAGGAGAAGCCGCCTTGACGACTTCGAGAGCAGGGATGGCTGTCCTTTTGGGATAACCCTTTTTGGTATCGCGGGCTTCTTCATGGGCCCAACTGAGGTTTGGCCTAGTCTGTCAAAGACTGAGGCGTTTAAGCTGGACGACCCGTTGAGAGGGGCCGCAGTAGTTGTAAGACGATCAAAGACCGACTTCTTCTGAGCTTCTTGTGTTGGTACAGGAGCGTTGAAGCTCGTTGGCGGGAGCATGGTCCCGAAGAACAATCCAGTGGTGGCCTGAGTGACCTGTTCCACCGGCATAGTGAAGATAAAGGCCGCTTAGGGCCCGTAAGTCACTCCTCCGGACGGGATGGAGCGAGAGTTGCAGTTGCAGTTAGTGCAGGTTGAAGCCATTGATCTTCTATTTTCTGCACGGAGCAAGACACCAAATCTTAGTACCTCGAACCCAAGGGCAACCATATCAAACTACGATTCATTCGCGAACACGACACACGAAGTGTGGAGTGGAAAGAGGAAGAGGTCCCACTGGGCGTACCAGAATCTATTCCCCGCCGAAAATCGGAGACGCGACCGCACGGGTCCGTCTTGCCTGAATTCGGGGCAGATGCTAATTGGTGCTATCCGTCCACCTCTCCGAAGATGCCAAGTTGATTTATGACACCATGTATCGAAGGTTTAAATGGATGCAGCCGATATAGCAGACTTTGTTGGATTCCCCTTCGTTGAGGGGTTTTTGATTGTGGGGACGCTCTTCCCTACAAGCGCAAGCTCCTGTAGTTAATTACGCTACCGCATCACGGTAACCACTTTCTCCTTCTCAAGATGTTCACTTCGTGTCGTGGGTATTTATTTTGTTTTTGGTTGCCCGTGGATTGTATACGGAGACTAATTTATGTTGTCGCCCGTAGGGTGTGGATTAGTCCAAATCCGTATCTTCTTAGATTTGGGTTTGGAGGTTGGGTTTAAGAATACGTTAGTCTCATTTGAGACTAAGATCAACTTAAACGTATGTTAAGGATACGTTAGTCTAATTTTAGAACAAGATCAACTTAACGGGATCGTTTAGATCCAACAAAAGAGCCTTAGGACTCTATTGCTTAGTTTAGGGACATTGCGGTCGATTACCAGTTTAAGGACATGGTGGTCTAATGTTAGTTTAAGTACATCTCAGTCCATAGGTTTAAAGGGACCCCACAGTCCGAGGTTAAGAACATCATAGTCCATGGGTTTAGAGGGACCCCACAGTCCGAGGTTAAGGACATCATAGTCCATGGGTTTAAAGACCCCACGGTCCAGTTTAAAGACGTCATAGTCTGTGAAATGTATGGTTGTCGGGACATGTCACCTCTTTGAAGACGTTGAAGGATTACAACGACAAATATCAAAGAAGTGAAGAGATGTACCCTTGAACCAAAATTGATTGGGAGATCTATAGTCCAATTTTGGAACTAAGATCAATTAATTAGATTATGAGCACATTGGCTCAGTTAAATCTGAATTGAGGACTTATGGCCAATTTGGGCTAAGTCCACTTAAGTTTGAAGTGTTGGCCCATTGTTGGACTATTGAACATTTGTCTGGGTTCAGCCCCTCATTATTTAGCAATACTAAACAAGAGTTTGAGGTCTCCGATAATATTTTGTCTTTGGCTGAGCATTAAGCATTATAGCTCTGGATTTTAAAGTTCATTTGAAGGGGAAATTTGCCTCTGGAAAACTTAGCCAATTTGGGCTAAACTGGCTTTTAAAATAGTGTTAAACACTAAAGGACATCTGGTGGTCACGTGTCCTCACGTGATGTATTTAAAACAGTGTTGAACACTAGAGACAAAATGCTTAAAATAGTGTTAAACACTAGAAAAGAAGGGGTCACGTGGGGGCACGTGAGGGCCCCCAAAGGTGAGGCCAGACCTCCTTTATTTTGTTCTCAGAACTGCAAATAAGTGTTAAACACTTTTGAACTTCTGGCCATCACGTGTTGGCACGTGATGGGTATTCATGTATTGATTATTAAAGTGTTTATTAGGGGTCACGTGAGGACACGTGAGAGGGCCCAAAGCCAGTACTGCCTTTGCTTTTGTTCTCTTTGTTTTGGAAGTCACGTGGGAGCACGTGAGGCATTGCCTCCAAGCTTTTCTCCTTCTCATTTTGGGAGATCTGTTTAGGGGTCACATGGGGGTACGTGACCTAGTTTTGTTCTTTCTTTTCTGATCATTGAGGATAGGGGTCACGTGTCACCACGTGACCAAGTTCTTTACGTGCATGGAAAGCTTTCAAGTCTCTTTGTTTTAAGAATTAAATTCTCTATAGGGTTAAACCCTAATTATGTTTTTAGAGGAATTAAATTTCTATGTATACGGAAGAATTAAATTCTCATATAGGGTTAAACCCTAGTTCTGTTTTGGAGGAATTGAATTCCTATGAATTTGGGAGAATTAAATTCTCATATAGGGTTAAACCGTAGTTTTATTTGGGAAGAATTAAATTCCTATGAATTTAAAAGAATTAAATTCTTATATAGGGTTAAACCCTAGTTTTATTTAGAGGAATTAAATTCCTATGAAATTGAGAGAATTAAATTCTCATATAGGGTTAAACCCTAGTTTTATTTGGAGAAATTAATTCTTATGAATTTGGGAGAATTAAATTCTCTAAACTCAACTCTCCCTCTAAGTTTTGGATCTGTATGGCAGAATCTCCTTGATGAGAATTAAATTCTCAACTTGTGGAGAGATTTGCTTCTGCAGATCTTCAATCAGAGGAAGAACTATGTTCTTTTTCAGAAGAGTTAAACTCTTAGATTGAGAATTAAATTCTTTTTTTGTTTTATGGAGCTTAGATCTCTTTCCCCTTTCTCACCTAGGGTTTTTTTCTTGAGAATTAAATTCTCCTCTTTTTTCTCTCTGTTGTTGTCTTTTCTCCAGAAAATCAAAATTCCAAGGATCCAAAAATCATCTCTTCTCTCCTCTTCTTGGCTCCTATTTATAAGAGAAAGAAAAGAATCAATTTGTTTAGTGAATCTGTCATTGAAAGATTTTGGTTGTTTTTGTAACTAACATGATCTTTTAGATCACTCGGTGAATTTTATTCACCATTGGATTTTTAATCCAAAAGATTTTCTGTTTGTTATTCTTGGTGAATTTCACGGAAATCTTTCCTTGTATAAAATATTTCCATAAATTGGTGATTTTTAATCACTATTGGATTTTTAATCCAACGGTGCTCTATTTTGCAGAGCACCATTTTTTTTGTTTGGAAAGATTTAAAGAAATATTTTCCCAGTTGGGGTCTTTCATTTCCCTTAATTAGAATTTAATTCTATTATCTCAGAAGGCTTTTAAAGCCCATCACGTGATCCCAATGTTTGATCATTGAAATAGAATTTAATTCTATCAATTAAAGAGTTTAAGAACCTGTCACGTATTAGCACGTGACCCTCTTGGTTAAACATTTTATTCAGAATTTAATTCTGCCTTTTAACAGAGCTAAGGAATCATCACGTGTCAACACGTGACCCTTGGTCACGTGTGAGCACGTGATGCCTCATTGAGGTTTTTCCTTAGCTGTCTTGTTACATTTTTGTTTGACTAGAATTTAATTCTATAAAGTAGAGATCACAGGAACCTATCACGTGTCAGCATATGACCCCTGGTCACATGTGAGCACGTGATACCCCATTAGGGAATTTCCTGATATTTTATCAGGGAACACTCATCTCCAAATATCATCCACTATCCTCATCATCCAAGTGTAGGTATACGTGTGTGTGTGTGTGTACACAGTCCCATACCTATGTGTGTGTGTGTGTGTGTATATATATATATATCCCCATATACACACAAGTATAACAGTAAGCATGTGTGTGCGGGTGAGTGTAAACCTATTCTAGGGTTCGCGACTAAGATGCTAAACTAAGTTACTTCTAACTACACTAAACTAAACCATGAACACAAATCATATCTTGATAATCATCTACGTAACATAAACACATATATATAACCATATATATATATATAAGCTATACTACGAACTGCGGGGGTGCTATACGCCATCCACTCGACTTCCCCCGTAGATACAATCTACTTACCTTACTCTCGTATGTCATTGCCGACGTCGCCACACGCTTGCTTGTCGTATCGAAGTCCTCATGGGGGTACCAACACATCATAACGTATCGCAATTGCGTATTAAAATCACATCGGAAAACCAAAACAATACGCTAAAGGCCTATAGGTTAGAACCTATGGACCACGCCTTCAAAACCACCACCAACCCTCGATATCGTCGTATAAACGTCGAATGATCGAGGTACAATACAGATACAAAAATCCAGAATGCAAAATGCGAGAAACGAACCCCGAATCAAAACAGCAACTCTTAAAAATGGTCCCAGATTTTACCCTAGGTCAAATTAGCCAATTTTGCATATGCCACCCTGGAACAAAAACGAGTCAATTTGCCCCCGCTCTGGCCACAAATTGCGTCCAGAAAGAATTTAATTGCGGCCCAGATGAGAGTGTAGGGGCTGAAGTCTTGGGGTTAGCTTCCTAGGTGCCTGCACACTCCTCTGTACTTGCTAAATAATTTTCAGGTCACCCGGGTGTTAGCAGATTTCATTTTATACTCACAGAATCCATAATTCTTCCAATATCGGGTTTCTAAGTTCGTATTCTGGGGTTCTAGTCTCTCTTTTGGGTCTGAATTTTAGCACTAGGGGGTTTGTGTGCCCTCTACTAAGCTCAATTACACATCACAACTCAAGAATTCCATAAACCCTAACTAGAAATTTCCAAATCTCACTAAACGACACCAAATCGGTTCTAAACAAACATGGATGTAAATGCAATGGAAATACTATGCTAATGGTTAAGAGAATACCTCATTTAGCAACTCAAGAATTTTCTTGAGTTGCCTCAAGTGTCCAAAATGCAAGCTTTCTTGGTCCAAGGTGTAGCTAGTGAGCTCATGCACATTTTTAATGAAGTGGGTATTGAGTTTTGAGGTGTTTTTGGTGATGAAGTGGGGTGTTTGAGGAGGGAAGAGGTGGAGGGAAGCAACAATGGTGAGAGAGGAGATGAAAAGGATGAAAAAATGAAGAGGGAGACAAGGACCATGACTTAGGTTTGACCCCTCACTCTCTCACTTGCCCATGCCTTAATTCTTTATTCATATTCCTTTCCTTTTCTTTTCCTTTTCTTTTCTTTTCTTTTCCTTTTCTTTTCTCTTCTCACAAGACCAAGCCATGAATGAAAAATGAAGAGAAAGCCATGTAGGAAATTGTAACACAAGTGTAAAAATGATATGGTGCATGTTTTGCACAAAACAAGCTTAATGCGCGATTAGCGATATTTAATCGCGATTAGCACTAAATAGCGTATAATTAATCATAAAAACTTATAATTTGCTTAAATCAAATAAAACACCTTCATTTTAGTAATTTCCATAATTTTCCAATTTTCCCCCCAATTTATCGGTATTTAATTATACCGCCTTATTAAAATATTCAATATTTTATTATTTAATTATAAAAATTCCCAAAAATAATATTTTACTTTTTTTGAAATGTTACAAGCTGTTTTGTTGCAGGATTAATACCCTCATATATAATGCGGCAAAGGTACCATCTATTGATTCCGTAATGAGGGCATTGCAGAAGAAGATCCTTAAACCGTTCAAAGCATTTCCAGAATGGTTCACTGAGAAATTGGGTAAACTGGTTGATCTCGCTTCGAACGCGAGCGATCTTATGATTTGGATAAAAAAAAAATTAAGGAATGCTACAATGAATTCATCCCATTTGGTAATAGAATGTGCGGCAGTGTTATAAAGCCATTTTTCTGCTAGATCGCACGAGGTAAAAAGAAGAAGACGTAATCTCATAGCATCCACAGAAAGTTATGACATGCCCATCATTGCACATACGTTTTTGAATTTTTTTATAAAAAAATATGCGTCTTCGGATTCAAGCCCGTGAAATTTAGGCAATGGTTTGATGAAGTGGGGTTTAATTTCAAAATTATTCGTATTGGCTGGTGGAATAGATAGACAAGTAGGAAGGGGTCCACGCACGGGGTAGCATCTCTCTTGGAGAGAGATGCGCGGTGGATTTTGCGCACCTACGGGTGGTGGCAGGGTGGAGTTATAATCTGATGCAGAACCGTCCATCTCGGTCGATGTGGTGGGTGGAGGGGAAAAAGAAAATGAAGAAGTACCGACTTCGGAGTCGATAGCAGAAACGTGGACAAGACGAGCACTAGAATCCCGTATCCAACTGAGTTTGGACTAAGCGGGTTTAGCATAAGTGGCAGCTGTTCGCCGCCGAAAACAGAGACGGAACTGCGTAGGTCGTCTTGCTTGAATTTCGGGGCAGATGCTATTTGGTTTTATCCGTCCACCTCTCCGAAGATGCCAAGTTGATTTATGGTACCATGTATCGAAGGTTTAGACAGATGTGGCCGATGTAGCAGACTTCGTCAGATTCTCCCTCATTGTAAAGGGTTTTTGATTGTGGGGACGCGCGTCCCTGCAGGCGCAAGCCCTTGCAGTTAATTACGCTACCGCATTGCGGTAACCACTTTCTCCTTCTACAGATGGTCACTTCGTGTCATGTGTGTTTGTTTTGTTTTTTGTTGCCCATGGATTGTATACGGAGACTAATTTATATTGTCGCCCGTAGGGCGTGGATTAGTCCAAATCCGTATTTTCTTAGATTTGGGTTTTGGTTGGATTTAAGGATCGTTAATCTCATTTGAGACTAAGATCAACTTAAATGTTTGTTAAGGATACGTTAGTCTAATTTTAGACTAAGATCTACTTAATAGGATCATTTAGATCCAACAAAAGAGTATTTGGACTCTATTGTTTTAGTTTAGGGACATTGCGGTCCATTGAGTTTAAGGACATCATGGTCCGTGACAGTTTAAAGACATCATAGTCTGTAAAGTTTAAAGACATCATAGTCTATGAGTTTAAGGACCTCACAGTCCATAAAGTTTAAGGACATCATAATCTATGAGTTTAAGGACCCCACAGTCCGTAAAGTTTAAGGACATCATAGTCCAGTTTAAAAACGTTATAGTCTGTGTGGTTTTGGTTCAACCGTTTGGGGATACACTAAAAGTTATTGGTTTTTGGGACCCTCCATCTCTCTGAAGATGTTGAGAAATTACAACGACGTATATCAGAGGTATGAAGAGATGTACTCTTGAACCAATGTTGGTTGGGAGATCTGTAGTCAAGTTTGGGACTAAGATCAGGTAAAAAGATTTACGAGCGTATGGGCTCAATTAATCTAAATTGGGGATCTGTGGCCAACTTGGGCTCGGCCCACTCAGTCAAAATGTTGGACATTTAAATAGGCTCAGTCCTTTTTCATTTAACAATGCTGAGCATTGGTTTGGGTTGAGACAAACTTTTTGTCTTTATTGAGTGCTGAGCACTCATTATGGCTCTGGGGCTTTATTTTAAGAACAGTTTATGTTCCCTCAGCGCACACGTGAGGAGCACGTGGTGCGCTTGGTACTGAGCGCCAGATTTAGGACGCTAAGGCGCTTCTTGTGAGATAGCGTACACGTGAGGAGCACGTGGCGCGCTTGGCGCTGAGCGTCAGTCAATAAGTGCAGAGCGCTCTTTATAAAATAGCGCCCACGTGAGGAGCACGTGGTGCGCTTGGCGCTGAGCGCCAACCTTAAAGCGCTGGGGCGCTTCTTTGAATTGGAGTGCTAGGAGTGCTGCGGTGCTGTGCGCCAGACCTGGAGTGCTGAAGCGCTTCTTTAAATTGGAGCGCTAGGAGCGCTGTGCGCCAGTCTTGGACCGCTGAGGCGCTTCTTTTTAATTGGAGCGCTAAGGCTCTTTTTAGGCAACTTTGATCAGTTCTGCGCTCTGAGAATTAAACTCTCGTTTATAAGAGACTTTGTCTCGTAGCTTTAAGAACAAAGTTCTTATTTTTATAGGAGATATTACAATCTCTTATGTTTTTGTGAAAGACTTTGTCTTTGTGGATCTGTGATCCAAAAAGAATTAAGTTTTTCTCATCCCCTTTTATGATGGGATGTTATGATCTCTTTTTGTGAAAGACATCTGTCTTATAAATCTATGATCTAAAAAGAGAACTAAGTTCTTCTTCCCTTTATGAGATACTTTTATCTCTCTGTTTTATTTACCTTGAAGAAATTCTTCTTCCGAGAGCTTGCTCTTCTTTTTGAAAATTTCTCAAAGTTTGTGGGCGGGGGGGTGCTCTGTGTAAGACTTGAAATCTTAGGTCCTTTATATAGGGGAGGCTGATTTGTTGAATCAGTTAAGAAAATCTTTCCTCTGATTGATTTGGGGATGTTTCCCACCGTTGGATTTTTGATCCAAGGGCTTCCGTTTTACAGAATGTAATCTTCTTGTTTTTAACGAGATTGGGAAATGATTTTCCCATACAGAACTTATTCTGTATCTTGGTGATTTTTAATCACCATTGGATCTTTGATCCAACGGTGCTCTAATTTTCGGAGGTAACTTGATGATTTTTAGTCATCTTTGTTGGATTTTTGATCCAAGGGTGGGGAACATTTAGTTCCAGCGCTAGCGCTCTCGTACTTTGCACGTGAGCGCTGCATCAGAGTCTTTGACTATTGGCGCTAGCACGCTTAGCTCTAGCGCTCTCGTACTTTGCGCGTGAGCGCTGCGTCAGAGTCTTTGACTCTTAGCGCTGGCGCTGCTAGTGCTGCTTCATTTCAAATTTCAAAATTTGAACAGAGTTTTGCTCTGATTGGGAGAAACAAATGTCCCCCATCGTTGTGCTCACGTGGCTTACATGTGAGTGCAGCGTTGGCAGCATCTCCGCCATTGGATCAACTTAGAAGTTGAAACGGCTCTCGGTGCCTATGAATAGGGCCTTTGGCCCTTGAAATGACCTATGTTCATCTTCTTGTTTTCTCTCAAGAATTAATTCTCCTTCAGAGCATAGCTCTTTGTCTTAAAAACTCTCTTAGAGACAGAACCCTGTCGAAAATTTTAGGTAAAGATTAAATTTTTGAAGGGATTACTTCATAATCTAGGGTTTCACTCATTAACAGAGCTTTGTTCTCTTAAAATCATAGATCTAAAGAGATCTTTCTTAGGGTCTCTTAACCCATTAAAGAAGAACTCTTAGAGTTCATCTTGCAGATCTTAAAGATCTTAGAGTTTTTAACTCAGTAAAGCTTTGCTTTTAAGGTTTTTGATGGATTATTCCATCTTCTTCGCAGGGCATTGCTCTTTAGAATTTTTGGGGGAATTTTATTCCCTTCATCATTAATTATGACAGATGTCACTCTTGTCTGCAGAGCGTTGCTCTCAAGAAGTTTAACTCCTTGACCCGAGGAGTCTCTCATTAAATGAGAATCCTTTTTAGGATTTCTCCTTTATTTGCACAAATTTGAATTTATTGGGTGTCTTAATCAGAACTTGTTTTCTCCATGAGGATATCAAGAGTTGTTTAAATCCCCGTGTCTGTTTCAATAAGCATTTTCTTGATCAGTGTGTCTACTAAACTCTCACTGATTTTCCTTTTCAGGTGCTATGGCCGCCCATCTGTATGATCTTAACGAAATTATTTCTTATAAAGACATTCACGCACTAGGCCGCTGCCAAAACCAGGATTTTACAAACGCCCAGTGTGCTAAAGTTATGAGTCACTTTGATGAATACAATGGTCAACTGCTTCCTCGTCATTCCGCTCTTTTGAAGCTCATTGTGAGAGCGATTTGGGGAGCACTTCCTGGCTTTTATGAAGCCATACCGCTTAAGGCATTGGATGATGCCGAAGATATGGTGCACTCAGTATATCTGATGGGCTTAATCTCGAAGAAACGACGAGACAATCTTGTTGATATCCTGCATCAAATCTTCCAGCAGACAACGATAATCGCTGCCTATCAGAGGGTGGAGGACATCAGCGAAGGTCCCGACGCTTGCGATCGTGAGAGGATGCATACGAGAATGGTCCGAGAGGCCCGAAGCATTTTAGATAGCCTTACTTCTGAATTTCTCAATCCATGTCCTGGGTTTGATGTCTTGCCATTGTAAACATTTTAGTGATATTTTTGTTTACTGTTTTCATTGCTGTAAGAATTTTCTGAAGTATGAATAACGACTTTTTCATTTCCGTGCGTTTATTTCATGCATTAAACCTTTTCGCACATATATGAATGGGTACACTTCGAATGCTTAACTGGATGCGAATCAAATGCTTTCTTTACTGTCTTGCATAGTATGTGGCTGACGTCCGGAGGTTACGCCTTTTTGTTTTGACTTGGCGTAAAGCAGTTTACGTACTCTTGAGTAGCACCTTCATTTCTCTGGCATGTAATTTTGGCAAATTTGGTTAGTAGACGAGAACAATGCATCTTGAACTCTTTGTAGGGTAGCGATGGCTTGGGAAGCAGGTTCGGGTCTGCTGCCTAAGACTTTTCAACTTTATGAGCCATGAGGGTCTCATAAAGACTTTTCTCCCTATGAGTCGAGAGGATCTCGTAGGTGTATTTTCTCCTTAGGAATCGTGAGGATTCCTAAGTGTGCTTTCTCTTGAGAGTCGTAAGGATCTTGCAAGAGGATTTTCTCCCTTATAAGTCGAGAGGACTCGTAAGTGGTTGATGAATTGATTTGTTCTCGAGTTGAAGCGTTGCTTCGACGAGGGGGTTAAGGATCGACTTTCTCCGTTTTATACGGTGTCGGGATTGACTTTCTCCATTTTCTACGGTGTCGGGGATCGACTTTCTCCGTTTTCCACGGTGTCGGGGATCGACTTTCTCCATTTTCCATGGTGTCGGGGATCGACTTTCTCCGTTTTCTACGGTGTCAGGGATCGAATTTCTCCATTTTCTACGGTGTCAGGGATCGACTTTCTCCGTTTTCTACGGTGTCGGGATCGACTTTCTCCGTTTTCTACGGTGTCGGGGATCGACTTTCGGTTGTCTGTGAACCGCAGAGGCTTGGAACTAGGGACTTTGCCTTGGCTCCGATTTTGGTGGTGTCGCGTCCGTATCCTGCTGGAATGAGGGGAACGCCGTTGATGATCTCTAGGCTATAGATGTCGCCCTCGAGATTTGACTCTCCGTTTAAAGGATCCTGGTGGGGAAATATGGCTCCCTTTTGTTTATGCCTATGGATTGTATACAGGGATCGTTATAGACTCTCATGTAGGGCAAAAGTTTCATTTCATGTATATTTTTTGTTTTCTTTCCGCAATGCTCTATCATTTCAGCTTTTTGTATCGCGAAAGTCGCGATTGCCCAATCATTTCGGCTATTTTTCACAGTGCCCAATCATTTCGGCTATTTTTTTTACTCGCTGCTTTTTATTGTGAGTTGCCCAATCATTTCGGCTATTTTGCATGCATATATTTTACTTGCTGATTTTGTTGCAAGTTTCCCCATCATTTCAGCTATTTCATATGCATTTATGGCTCGCTGACTTTTGCCGCGAGTATGGAACTCGGGATCTGATACCAATCTTGGCATCAACATCGCTGCAGCTGGAATATTGCTAGGAGAGAATCATCACTTGCCGTTGTCGATTCAAACAAAGGTGGTTTAGCAAACAGGGTTAGGATCCTGTCGACTAAGGCTTTTGACTTCATGAGCCGTAAGGGTCTCATAAAGGTATTTCTCCCTACGAGTCGTGAGGATCTTATAGGTGCGTTTTCTCCTTAGAGGTCGTTAGGACTCCTAAGTGTGTTTTCTCATGTAAGTCGTAAGGATCTTACAAGAGTGTTTTCTCCTTATAAGTCGATAGGACTTACAAGTGTTGTTCACCAAGCGGGGAAATTTCGCGCCATTGGCGGGAACTTGGTGGAGGAGACGTTTATTTGTGCCCGTGGATTGTATACAAGGGTCAATATTGAACTGCTTGTAGGGCAATCTGTGGATTGTGATGGCTTAAGAACAGGTTCAGATCCCTGTAACTTAAGGCTTTTGAATCCTATGAGCCGTGAGGGTCTCATAGGAGAATTCTCCTTACGAGTCGTGAGGATCTCATAAGTGTAATTTCTCCTCAGGAGTCATAGAGATCCCTAAGTGTATTGTTCCCTTGTGAGTCGTAAGGATCTCACGCAGGTATTTTCTTCTTACAAGGTCGAGAGGACCTTGCAAGTGTCTTTTAACGAGATTGCCCCCTTTCGATTTTTCATAAACTCGCCGGTAGCCCTGCTATTTTTACTCACGGAACCTTTTCGGGTTTTCATCCGTTCCCATTTTGCTTATGGGCGTACCGTTTTTCTTCTTCTTTTTTTTCTTTTTTTATTATATTTTTTTTGCGTCAGCCTTAGGATGCTGCGGTTCGTAGTAGTTTACAGACGTTTCGGTCAGGCGTAGTATTTTTTCAAGAACCGACCGTTTATTGGCCTGAAGGGTCTTTCGCCATGCATATTCATGAGCAAGTTAGCCCCACCTTGGTGGACCTTGTCTATGATGTACGGGCCCTCATAATTCGGCTCGAACTTCCCTCGTTTGGCACGATTGGGGATCATAGGTCTCTTGACCACTAGCATGAGTTCTCTTTGGTGAAATGTCATCGGCCTAGTCAATCTCTCGTATGAGCGCGTCATCTTCGCTTTGTAAGCCTCCAAGTTTTGCTGCGCTATGAGCCGAGTTTCATCGAGGGAGTCAAGCTCCTCGAGCCGAAGATGAGCATTCTCGTCATCTGTTAGCTCGTAATGAACCGCCACTCATAGAGAGGGTAGCTATATCTCCAAGGAGTACTGCTTCAGTGCCAAATACCAATGCATACGGCGTTGTGTTCGTGGCCATTTTGAATATGGTCCGGTATGCCCAGAGAGCTTCATATAGTCTCTCGTGCCAGTCCTTCTTATTCTTGGACACCGTCTTCTTTATGATCTTCGTCAAGGTCTTGTTGAAAGCCTCAGCTAGACCATTAGCTCAGGGATTATAGACCGAAGAGTATCTCCAGTCTATTATATGCTGCTGTGCGAAGCGGATGATTTTGTGACTCCTGTAGGCTGGTCCATTATCGGAGATAATCCGTCGCGGAGTGCCGAACCGATAGATGACGTGTGTCTTAAAGAAATGGAGAATATTCTCAGTCTTTACCTCTTTTAGCGGTACTGCTTCTGCCCACTTAGAGAAGTAATCGGTTGTCGCCAATATGAACCAATGTCCTCTAGATGATGCTGGTTCGATGGGCCCGATGATGTCAATTCCCCACATTTCGAACGGCTGGCTAGCCACCGTTGGGTGTAGCGGATTTAGATGCTGATGGATGAAGTCCCCGTGAATCAGGCACGAGTGGCACTAATTCGCGTATTCAAGGCAGTCTTGGATCATCGTAGGCCAATAGTAGTACATCCTTTTGATCTTCAGCTTCATCTTTGGCCCGGCTTGATGAGAACCGCAGAGTCCGTCGTAAGTTTCTTAGATGACTCTTGTTGCTTCTTCCGGTCCCAGGCATCTTAGCCACAGAGAGTCGAATGATCTCTTATATAGAGTATCATTGACGAAGGCAAAAGACAGAGCTCGTTTCATGAGCTGATGTCTTGAGTATGCATCTTCAGGTGTTCGACGGGATTTGAAGTAATCTATAAAGACTTCTAGCATTTTCCTGGTCTTTTATTGGTAAGGCCGTTTGCTCGGTCGCTTCCTTTTCTTAAGACGACTCCGAAGATATTTCTGCTGGTGCAAGAACCCGACGACTTTGTACCACGATCCTTACGTCATCAAGGTTTTCGTTAGCTAGTTCTTTAGCGAGTTTGGCTAACACATCTACTTTGCTATTTTCCGCACACGGTATGCTTTCCATAGCATAAGCGGGAATTTGAGTCAGTAATTATTGCACTCTCTCACCGTACCTTACCAACTCTGTTTTGCACGTTTGATAGTCGCCGTTTACTTGACTAACGACCAGTTGGGAGTCTCCGTATATGAGGAGGTTTTCGATTCCTATGTCGACAGCGATCTCAAGACCTGCTATCAAAGCTTCATATTCAGCTTCATTGTTTGTCATCGGCTCTGTTAGGGAAAAGGCAAAGCGTGTTATCCCTCCTTGTGGAGTCACGAAGATGAGGCCTACCCCAGATTTGATTATGGGGGAGCTGTGCTTTCGCTTCTTCATGGAAGATGCCCCATCGAAGTAGAGTTCCCATCGGGTATCACTCTCTCTTCTCCCCCCGGCGATCGTGTCAAACGCGTGCTCGTCTGGCAATTCGCAATTTAGGGGTGAATCGGCAGGTATCGGATGCTCAGCAAGGAAGTCGATGATAGCCTGACCTTCATAGCCTTGAGGGGTCGATATGTTATCAAGAATTCCATTAAGAGGAGGGCCCATTTAGCGAGTCATCCCGTTAGCATGGCTCTTGACATCAAATATTTGAGAGGATCCACTTTTGATATGAGGTGGACCTCATGTGCCAAAGCATAATGCTGAAGCTTTGTTATCGCGAAGATTAACGCCAGGCAGTGTTTTTCGATAGGGGAGTAGTTGTTTTCTGCCCCCAGGAGAACTCGACTTAAATAGTAAAGGGCTCTCTCTTTCCCTTGGTCATTCTCATGTGCCCATAGCGCGCCTAAAGAACCTTCGTGGGCTATTGTGTACAGGATGAGGGGCTTTCCCTTGACCAGAGCGGTCAGCACCGGCGGATTCTGCAGGTATTGCTTGATTTCGTCGAGTATGCTTTAGCATTTGCGATCCCAGACGAACGGAGTCCTCTTCTTCATTAGATGACTGTAGGGGTGGCACTTGCCGGAGAGATTGGCGATGAACCACTGTATATACGCGAGCTTTCCTTGGAGAGACCACAGTTGTTTCAGAGTCCTTGGCGGAGGCATTTCCATAATCGCCTTGATCTTTGACAGGTTTATTTCGATGCCCCGATGTCGTACGATGAATCCTAGGAATTTGCCGGACGAAACTCCAAACGCGCACTTGAGAGGGTTCATCTTCAGATTGTATTTCCGAAGATATTGGAACACTATCTTCAGATGCTCTCAATGCTCCTCGTGCGATTTGCTTTTTACCATGAGGTTGTCAATATAGCACTCGACGATTTCGTATATGAGGTCATCGAAAATCTTCGTCATGGCCCTCTGATAGGTGGCGCCGGCGTTCTTCAGACCGAAAGGCATCATTTTATAGCAGAATATGCCCAGAGGAGTCCGGAAAACGGTATGCTTCTGGTCTTCAGGATGCATCTTTATTTGATTGTACCCTGATGAGCCGTCCATGAAGGAGATGACTTCGTGAGTAGACGTATTGTCTATCATGAGCTCAGTGACCGGTACGGGAAAGTCATCCTTTGGACAGGCTTTGTTGAGGTCTCGAAAGTCTACGCAGATGCGTACCGTCCCATTTTTCTTCATCACTGAGACAATGTTGGCGATCCAGTCAGGGTACTGAATCTCTTGGATGAAGCCGGAATCGATTAGCTTCTTGACCTCGGTGTTGATGCTCATTTCAAGTTCAAGCCGCATTCTTCTCGGCGCTTGTTTGACTCGCTTGACGTCCGGAGAAATCGCCAATTTGTGGACGGCTATTTCTGGATCTAATCCCGGCATCTCGGAATAGTTCCACGCAAAGCAGTTTTTATATTGCATGAGCACGTCTTTTAGCGTAGTTACCTGTTCTTTAGACGGCAGCTCACTGACGAACGTTGGCCGCGGGTCATTTTTCGTCCCCAAGTCGATTTTCCTTAGGTTGTCCGCAGTAGTATGTATTTCGTCTTCCAACTCCTTTGGCGCCGGTGGAAATTTCGAGATCAATTCCTCTTCATCCTTGTTTTCGAAGCACCAGGGGAGGTTAACCATATCCTCGTGTACTCCTTCTTACGACGTCGTTATCGCGTGACAGGTACGAGATCGCTTCCAAAACCGATGTTAATCCGGTTCTACTCTTGCTGCATACGTGGCTTTCGGTTCATGCTTCTGTGGCGGGGTCACCCTCCAACTGCTAGATAGAGCGAACCTGCCTTGCTGATACTGGTTTTCTACCCAGTCTTTGAATGTGAAGCAGTCTTCGAGAGGATGTCCCATCGCTCGGTGATAGGAGCAATAATCCGGGTAAGAGACCTCGTCGACTTGTTCGGGGTGTTTGGACTCTGGGAGCGTAATCATTTGATATTTCATGACAAGATCGAATATCTTCCTTGTCTTGTCTTGGTGAAAAGAATATGCTTGACCCATCTTCTTTATAAGAGACGAATCCCGGCTGCCCAATTCTCGATCGTGTGGCTTCTTGGACCCGCTTTACCGCTGTCGAATGTTTTTTCCGTTCTTTAGCTTGTTTTTACCTCTGCGTCGGGTCTTCTGTATGATGGGCTCACGACGAAAAGCATCATCATTCTCCGCAGCCTGCTGAAGGAGGCGCTGCGTCCTGACTTTCTCGTAAATGGCCATTTCACGGTTGTGGTCATCTAACCAGTCTCCCTTATTATCTTTTCAATCTGTTGTTCAAATGACGGGCTTGGCATTTTTACGGCGGGATTTCGTTTTGGTTCAACTGCAGCGTCTTCTAATAGAGCGTCCCCTTCTTCATCGAAGTCATGTATAACGTAGCAGCCATAGAATCGTTCCCGTTTCTTGGATTGAACATATCCAAGCCCGGTCATTTCCATTCTCCCGTTGGATAATTTTCGCTGAGTTCCAGGGACGTTCCAGATCCTGTTGTAGAACTGAGCTTGTCGAGCAGTCTAGTTGAAAGGTACGCCTTGACGCCTCAACAGCCTTTTTAATCCTTCCATGTAGAATTTGGGCAGACGGATGGGCTGGAGCCTGTCAAGTGTAGAATCGGCACCATGCCAGATTTCTTTCTCCACTTTGGTTTCTGTGGATCGATAAAAGAGGATCGCATTTTCATCTCTTCGCCTGGGAGGGAAGTAAAACGTCTGCAGTTCTTGCACACTATAGGTATCAAGTGCGTCGAGCTCTTTGTAATGCTTTTGTGGAATCATGGCGATTTGCAAATTCCGTTCATCGCTAGTGAAGGCTTGTATTGATGGCCGAACAGAAAATACTACATTGACCTCTTCTTCAGAGTCGTTGCCGAAGACAAATATAGGGGTAGACGGTCTGGGCTTGTTGTATTGGAGCGGCCTCGAATAGACTATCCCTTCCTCCTCCTCGGTATCGCTCCCAAAGACCGGAATAGTGGTGATAGCTTTTTACTTATTCTCCGGTTTATGGCATCTTTCCGTGTCTTCAAAGTCTGGCAGAAAATACTTTGCATCCTCGTACTTTCGGACCTCATTTACGGAAAGTGGGTTCAGTTCCCCTGTCACGGTGTACTCAAGACCATCTTTGAAATACTTCATACACTGATGTTGTGTAGAAGGGATGATGTTGTACTCGTGTAATCAAGGCCTGCCGAGCAAAGTGTTGTAGCATGTCTTGGCGTCAATAACATGAAATTTGATGTCAGTGACGAGCAGCCCAAAGCGTAACGTCAGTATCACAGACCCAAGCGTCCATGATGAATGGGAGTCGAATCCGGAGATAGTGATTGTATCCCGAGCGAGGTGCTGAACGCTCATGCAAATCTCCTTCAACACTCTTACATTAAGAAGGTTGACGGAGGACCCATTGTCGACCAGGATTTTGCCTATCTTGATGCCATGACAGTATCCGGTTGCATACGGGGGACGGTTGTGCTCGCACATCCCGAGGAGGAGGTCTTCATCGCCGAAAGTGACGTCAGTAGTGTGCACTTCTTCCGGCTCGTCCTTCATCTTTTCTTCGGCAAGGAAAGCTTGAAACTACTCGGGCTCTTGTAGTGCCTTGATCAAAGAATCTCTCGCCTCTGTAGATAGCGGAAGGGCATCGAGAATGCTTAGCTGCGAGGGTATCTTCCTCAGGTGTGCTAGAACGTTGTAATCCACCTTGTTTTTCTTGGGCGGGTCCTTGGCTGCCAGCTCTTCGACAACTCGGTCATCGAGGGCAATATCTTCAGGGACTTTTTCCTTCCCTTTATCTTTTTTACTCGACCCCTTGTTTGTGGGTCCGAGATTCTTTTCGGGTAACTTGCGATTACGTAGCTGAATGTTCTCGCAGGTCTTCGTCTCTTCTGCTTCAGAGATGGATTCCTTGAAGAGAAGGTCGAGGGCTATTTCTTCATCAGAATCACTCCCGAAGGTGAGAACTTGTGATCCCTTGCTATCAACCATGTGACAGTTGCCGGCAGTTCTTTTATTCTCATCAGTCGTGCTTCTTTGCTCCCGACGAGTCTTACACTTCAATCGCCTGACGTGTTGTCGGTAGGCAACATATCCTTGCCACCAGTTTTTAAAGGCATTGCACTCTTCAGTAAGGTGCATGGTCCTCCGATGGTATAAGCAGTAGTTTGGATGTCCATCCTTTTCATCAAGGTGTATACTGCCAAGAATATCTCCTTTAAAAGGTGGTCACTTCATTCCCATCGACATGGCTTTAACGAACCGTTTCCTTGCCTTAAGCCTACTTTTATCTGCCGTAGGCATGCTTTGGTCTGGTTGGAGTGCTTCAACCCTTTTATCCAGCCGTCGACGTTTGGCTTTTTCAAATATGGCCATTTCGTGCTCTCGATCAGCTTTGCTCTTTTGACAGGTCTCGTTCAGCAACATGTCAGTCATCTCGTCTGACGGTTTTAGGAGTTCCGGTTCTGGATCTGCCCCCGGTTTTTCTGCATCGGGAGCATCTTTTCCATTTATTGGCGAGTAAGAGATCATGTGGCAGCTTGCCACATAATTCTCAGGATCATCTGACGAGTCTTCTCCCTCATCATTGTCATCATTTCCGTCCTCAAGGATGTAGTTGAGAAACTCTCAGAGTGTGACCGGGGTTCGCGCCTTCTGGTTATATTCTTCCAGCGCGTCAATATGTCTTTGCAGGTCCGTGCGCTTGTCATCAGGCTTCATGGGCTTTTTGGTCTTCTTATTCTTTTTTGAAGACTTTGACGATCGGGCATGGGCGTTTTGACTATCACTACCAATTCTTGGTGTCGGGCGCGGCTTCAGCATTCCCTCGATGACCTCAGGTTTTAGCGGACTTTTCCACCTGATCGCCGGGCATGTTTGGAGATCCTTTAGCATTCTTTTTGTTTTGGCTGAAAGAGCGACCTCCCATAGAGTTTCTTCTATAAAAGAGCACAATGCCCCCGGCATGTCCACCTTTTAAAGAGCGTGCGGCTGGGGCGGGTTTAGCCTCCAATTTTCAGACAACGCGAATTTGCCTTGCTGGTACTGGTCCTCAATCCAGTTTTTGAAGACAAAGCAATCTTCGATTGGATGGCCCTTTATTCGATGGTAGGGGCAATAGTTGGGACTGTTGACGTCACCGGGCTGCAGTGGGCGTTTTGGATCCGGCAAGGTGATGAGCCTGTTGCGCACCGCCAGCTCGAACAGTCTCCTCGTTTTATCCTGGGAAAACGAATAAGGACGCTTTAGCTTCTCGTTAAAGAATCGTTGTCTATCATCTAGGCGATCAGTTGGTTTTGGACCACTGGGCTACTGCTGAGCATTGGCGACAAAGGTCGCTTTCCCTTTTCCCTTTTCGTTTCGAGGCTCCATCTTCGAAGAAGACGGTCTATGACCCATCTGATCCATTTGGTCCAGCTTGTCAATCAGGGCCTGAAAGGTAGTCGGCTTGAAAAACATCATGAACTGGGATATGGTCGCCTGCGGATCAAGGATACCCATGAACATGCCTACTGCAGGAGCCTCTTCTATGCGTTGTTCGCACTTCGGCCATAGATTCCGCCACCGTATCGCGTACTGAACCTATGTTTTTCCTGGCTTCACCCTGGTGTTAATTAGTGCGGTGATCGGGGTGCGCTCGCTAGTGCTTGCGAATCTCTGTGTAAACAGTAGCTCCATTTTTGCAAATGTCTTGACAGAGTCATTCGGGAGTTCGGAATACCACTCGAACGCTGTCCCGACAAGCTGCCGACAAACTGGCGAAGCAGCACTTTTTCGTCACCCCCAGTATTACCGCACAAGGCTCTGAATTAAGCTATGTGCTGGTGTAGATTCCCCGTCCCCTTGTATACATGGAATTTAGGGATCGTATATCCCGGCGGGTACTTTATTTAGTCATATCAACCCGGATAGGGTCGTCCAGTCTTAACAATTTGGTCGGCCGCTTCGCTCGCCTGATGAGCTCGTGTCTGTTGAGCGATATAGTCATCCAGGACGGCTTTGGAGATGGTATCCTCTTTGGCTGCTGATAGAGCCGGAAAAGGGTTCGATGTCTCCCCTTTGTCGTCTTCAAGGATAATCGGGGGGTCTTCAGCTGGAGGATCCGGCTGGATCATCATCCCGACCATATCTTGGAATAAAAGCGCCATTCGTTTTATGTTGGCCGCTTGTTCCACGGCCTCTCTATCTTTCTTCTCAAGGATCCTGCGGAGGAACTCAGCATCGGTTTCTTATTATTGAGGCTGCTCCGAAGACGCCTCCAGGCTTTCTTTTGGCCCAGTGTGTGCGGCCATGGTTGTCAGCATCTCCTGGAGCTTTTGTTGTTGTTGCTCCTGAGCCTTTGTTACTGATCGGGTGAGAGGTCGGTGACCCGTTGAAGTACGGCTTTCCTCTTTTCCGGCAGCTGTATAAACAGTGTGCACCACCATGCCCCCAGACTTGGGGCGTTTAGGTTCAGTGTCCTTGAGATTCGTCGCAGGCACGGGAATTTTCTCCGGCCTTCTCTTTTTGTGAGCGGTCGAAGTTGAGGGGGCCGTTGTGGCGGGCACCCAAGTAGACGACACCTTCTGTGGTACGATAGGGTGGTCCTTATCTTGCCGAACTTTCATCTTCTTCGGTCGGCGGGAGTAGTCTTGATTGATCACCGAGTGTTGGACTTGTCGTCAAACCTTGTGAATTTAAGAGGACAGCCGCTGAAGGGGTTGTTCTGGCTTTGTCTTTGTAGCATTCTCCACAGGTAGAGGAGATCTTTTCAGCATGGCAATCGGAGAGTTCTTGTGGACCCTCGTAAGTGGTTCAAAGCTGTTCTCAGTTGGAACAGCAGCGTCAATTTCCATCATGAGAGCTGGTGGGGTAAGTCCGGAAGAGGAACTGCCACCAGCTTACCTCACTCGGCGCTAGTGACGACGTCGAGCATGCCTTGCAGACGGTATTGGTTCAGCTATGGGGGTAGCTTCATCATGCCCCCTGCTCTGGTGAAGGGTTGTTGCCGGTGCCAGCCTCTTCAAGACTGACGCCCATGAAGAAGAAGCGCCCAACCTGTCGAAGATTGACCCTTGGGCAAGGGAAGCAACTTTGGTGATCTCGTCTGAAGCAGGAGTTGGAGCGGACAGTCTAGCGAAGACCGATCCCTTTGCAGGAGGGGCCGCTTTGACGATTTCCTCTACTTGAGCCGAAATGGCTATCCGCTTTGGGATAACCCCTTCGGGTATTACGGGCTTCTTCATGGGCCCATTGGAGCTTTGGCCTAGTCTATTAAAGACCGAGACGTTGGATTTGGATGACCCGTTGAGAGAGGACGCGGTAGTCGTAAGTCGATCAAAGACCGACTTCTTCAGAGCTTCTTGCGACGGTAGTGGGGCGTTGAAGCTCATGGGTGGGAGCATGGTTCCAAAGAAAAGCCCAGTGGTGGCTTGTGTCACCTGTTCCACAGGCATCGTGAAAACGGAGGCCGCTTGAGGCCCATAGGTCACTCCTCCAGCAAGGACGGAGTGGGAGTTATTGCAGTTGGTGCAGTTGAAAGCCATTGATCTTCTCTTTTCTGCACGGAGCAAGACACCAAACCTTAGTACCTCCAATCCAGGGGCAACTGTAACAACCTAGTTCATTTATACCAATTCCAGTTCTCGTATTTCCTTAATTGTGGTATTTTCCTGATTTATCATGTTTTGGTTGCGAATAGTATTTTACATTTTATATTGCATTCGACCCGACCCGCTTGCTTGAACTTATTTGATTCATATTTATGAATTATCCTGACTTGTTACGTAGAGTGGTGCATTTTCATGTTTAGTGCATACTGGCATTTTATCTGGCATTTGTATTTTTACAATATAACATTTTAAGTCACATAAAATATTTTAAAATACATTGCATGGCCTGCATGATACCCCTAGCCCCGTGGTAGTAGCTGCGCATCTTGTTCTCGTCCCGTTCAGTGAAACAGACTTGTTTGGATGGCTACGCGCACGTACCTGCATCCGTTCTTGGGGTATGCATTTTCGTTACCCGGACATTCATTTTTTTATTTTGGTCGACATGTATATTTTTCGTATTTAAAACTGAATTTTAGACCCGACCCGAGCATATTTTGGACTATGTTTGTATTTATCAGATATCAAATTTTATTTATATAATATTAATTTTATAAACTAATACAAATTAAAATTTAGTTAACTAATAAAAGATTTTTTAAATTTAAATCTAAACTAATTTTCTAACAAACTAACAACCCCTTTCTCTCTCTCTCCTCTGTATATTTTATTTATTTATTTTTTTCTTTCCTTATTTAATATACAGTCTCTTCTTCTTACTTCTTCTTCTTCTTTCTTCTTTCTTTTTCTTGATCTTGTTTCTTGATTCCGGTGATCACCGCCGGAGTCATGCTCGTCGCTGACGATCCGAGTGATCCAGTGAACGTACCTGACTTGCGTGATTACCCTCGTGCGTTGTTTGAAACCGTTCCGTGTACCGTGCGCGCGTCGCGACATTTCACCGACGAAGGACATTCCGTATACATCCGTTCTTGTTCCGTCTAGGCAAGTTAATCTTGCTACATGCTATATAACTCATTATATACCTATTTAAATAAATATCACACCTGTATTCTAAATCAAGCATCGCTTGTTTCATATTACAGCCTTTCGACGTTCCGTTTACATTTGTATAGTGCATTTCAGATTTAGAGCATGCAAACCAATCTTAATTACATGCTATATTACTTTAGACGCGTCTATTTTAACAATGGAATACCTGTATTTAAAATCATGCACCCCATATTTAGTTTTATAACTTTTCGATATTCCGCTTGTATCCATTTATATCATTTCAGATCTAGGTCATGAAAACTTATCTTGTTACATACTATACTATCATATATTGCATCAAATTGAATAGTTACATTTCATATTGCTTAGTTATATGTTCCGCACTTGTTAGTTTATCATTTTACGATTATGTGATACCCGTTTGCATCCATATCATTTAAAATATATATCGTCGTAATATTTCTTATTATTATCTTTAATTAGTTTATAATCTGCATTTTATAATTTTATACATTTGAAAATACTATAGTTTACATATGAAACGTCGTCGTAAAGCGGATACGACAAATCTGAAATTTACTGTACACCTTACCTTATAAAATTCATTATAAATCATAGAAAACTCATTAGTATACATTCTTTAGTTCGTTACGAAGCTAACTCAGAATTCTATAACTCTATAAAATATTTACTTGTAAAATAAATTGTTTAAATAACGTAAAATGCAAATGAAAATGTTTCTAAACTGCTATCCAGGGAAATTCCAGCAGCAAACTTTCAATTTCGAATGTTCATAGATTTTTGTAGGGACAACCTAAGATGCTTATACTTATAAAAATGAAAACCTTATTGAATTATCTTTGTTTTGGTATAAGACACGTCCCTTTTGGAGAACGTTTGTTATTTTTAAGCTATTTTACAAATCAGGATGACGCTGAATTTCTGAACGGAACTTTCTTGTGCATGGTTAATCAATCCACTTTTATAGTTATTAATCGGTTTGAATATGTTATCCATATTAATATTATTATATCAATATCTATTTAATAAATAATAGTTCTTGTGTTTTAATATTCAGCAAATTTTACCGATTTACAGTTTTATAGTATCCGTCTGTATCCGTACGGTTTATTACATATCTAGTTGCACGCCGAGACCATATTATTTCATTTTACTGTTATATTAGTATCCCATACTTGATCTTGTGCATCCTACATAGTCATGATGTAATCCCTGATAAATATTTGTGCATTCATGCTTTATTTGTGCACCCGGACCTGTTACAGTTTAGTTATGAGCATCCGTTTGATACCTTTACACTACTTGACATGACCTGATACACTACTACTGACATGACTTGATACATGTGCGCTACTTGACATGACTTGATACATGTACACCACCTGACATGACCTGATGCACCACAGCTTGACTTGATACCTGATCTTGTTACTAATGCCGACAATCTTGACCTGTTGTCCCTACGGACATTTCCTGTTGTCTATACAGATAAACTTGTACCTGCTTGATCCTGTGTTGGCATTAGCTCCAGATTTATCAATACCTGACTTGAACACATAACTTGGGGGTATGGGAAAATCAATGATGAAACCTGACTTGTAACTCGACAGTTCGATACCTTTACTGATCAGTCTTACGGGCTAGGCCAGCCCCGTGATGCTGCTGCTGACATCATTCATCTTTACATACTACCTTTTACAGTCTAGCGGCACGTCTCGGATTCAGCCCGAGAATCTTGACCATGGTCCCGGGCACACACGGGATACTATTGAGTTACATCGATAATTCATCAAATTGATTTCAAGGACTTGAGAGTAGTTAACCCAGTAGACCGGTTTAGATTACTCACTGCACATCACATGTGCCTTACCCTGCACTGTCCTTATTTATATTACTGTTATACCTGTTTTACCGTTCATACTCGTACCTGCATGCCTTGCTACTCCTTGATTTTATTATTGCTTGATATTATGACGCACTGACGTCTGGGTTTTGCATGGCCCAGATCCTATACCCTTGTCGCAGGCTGATCAGGAGTATTTTCCGCCGTCAGGCCAAGCAGTGAGGATTCAGTTAGTATCCAGTTTTATTTTCCAAGTGTTTTGTTTATTGGATTTATTGCTTCCGCATATTATTTATTGACTCGTTTATTCTGGCTCATGGACATGTACTAGATAGTTTATTTACTTTCCTGTTCTTGATATCTCTACAGCCGTAATGTGGCTGTGGAGGGATTTTTCCTATCCACAGGTAGCATGGTTGGCTCTATCACGTGCCTATCTTAGCGCACTCTGGGAAGCGGGGCGTGACATCAACCATAGCAAACCGCGATTCGTTCGCGAAACACGACACACGAAGTGTAGAGTGGAAAGAGAAAAAGGTCCCACCGGGCGTGCCAGAATCTGTTCGCCGCCGAAAACAGAGACGGAACCGCGTAGGTCGTCTTGCCTGAATTTGGGGGCAGATGCTATTTGGTTTTATCCGTCCACCTCTCCGAAGATGCCAAGTTGATTTATGGCACCATGTATCGAAGGTTTAGACCTTATTATGAAGAGTTTTTAATTGTGGGGACGCTCTTCCCTGCAGGCGGAAGCCCCTGCAGTTAATTACGCTACCGCATAACGGTAACCACTTTCTCCTTCTCCAGATGGTCACTTCGTTTCGTGTGTGTTTGTTTTGTTTTTGGTTGCCCGTGGATTGTATACGGAGACTAATTTAAGTTGCCACCCGTAGGGCGTGGATTAGTCCAAATCCGTATTTTCTTAGATTTGGGTTTTGGTTGGGTTTAAGGATCGTTAATCTCATTTGAGACTAAGATCAACTTAAATGTTTGTTAAGGATATGTTAGTCTAATTTTAGACTAAGATCTACTTAGCAAGATCATTTAGATCCAACAAAAGAGCATTTGGACTCTATTGTTTTAGTTTAGGGACATTGCGGTCCATTGGGTTTAAAGACATCATAGTCCGTGACAGTTTAAAGACATCATAGTCTGTAAAGTTTAAAGACATCATAGTCTATGAGTGTAAGGACCTCACGGTCCATAAAATTTAAGGACATCATAGTCCATAAGTTGAAGGATCCCACAGTCCGTAAAGTTTAAGGACATCATAGTCCAGTTTAAAGACGTCATAGTCTGTGTGGTTTTGGTTCAACCATTTGGGGATGCACCAAAAGTTATTGGTTATTGGGACCCTCCATCTCTCTGAAGACGTTGGGTAATTATAATGACGTATATGAGAGGTATGAAAAGATGTACCCTTGAACCAATGTTGGTTGGGAGATCTGTAGTCAAGTTTGGGACTAAGATCAGTTAAAAAGATTTATGAGCGTATGGACTCAATTAATCTAAATTGGGAATCTGTGGCCAACTTGGGCTCGGCCCACTCAGTCAAAATGTTGGACATTTAAATAGGCTTAGTCCTTTTTCATTTAACAATGCTGAGCATTGGTTTGGGTTGAGACAACCTTTTTTTCTTTATTGAGTGCTGAGCACTCATTATGGCTCTGGGGGTTTTATTTTAAGAACAGTTTATGTTCCCTCAGCGCACACGTGAGGAACACATGGTGCGCTTGGCGCTGAGCGCCAGATTTAGAGCGCTAAGGCGCTTCCTGTGAGATAGAGCACACGTAAGGAGCACGTGGCGCTTGGCGCTGAGCGCCAGTCAATGAGTGCAGAGCACTCTTTATAAAATAGCGCCCACGTGAGGAGCACGTGGTGCGCTTGGCGCTGAGCGCCAACCTTGAAGCGTTGGGGCGCTTCTTTGAATTGGAGCGCTAGGAGCACTGCGGCGCTGTGCGCCAGACCTGGAGTGCTGAAGCGCTTCTTTAAATTGGAGCGCTAAGAGCGCTGTGCGCCAGTCTTGGAGCGCTGAGGCGCTTCTTTTTAATTGGAGCGCTAAGGCTCTTTTTAGGCAACTTTGATCAGTTCTGCGCTCTGAGAATTAAACTCTCGTTTATAAGAGATTTTGTCTCGTAGCTTTAAGAATAAAGTTCTTATTTTTATAGGAGATGTTACAATCTCTTATGTTTTTGTAAAAGACTTTGTCTTTATGGATCTGTGATCCAAAAAGAATTAAGTTTTTCTCCTCCCCTTTTATGATGAGATGCTATGATCTCTTTTTGTGAAAGTCATCTGTCTTATAGATCTATGATCTAAAAAGAGAACTAAGTTCTTCTTCCCTTTATGAGATGCTTTTATCTCTATGTTTTATTTACCTTGAAGAAATTCTTCTTCCGAGAGCTTACTCTTCTCTTGAAAATTTCTCAAAGTTTGTGGGGAGGGGGGTTTCTCTGTGTAAGACTTGAAGTCTTGGGTCCTTTATATAGGGGAGGCTGATTTGTTGAATCAGTTAAGAAAATCTTTTCTCTGATTGATTTGGGAATGTTTCCCACCGTTGGATCTTTAATCCAAGAGCTTCTGTTTTACAGAAGGCAATCTTCTTGTTTTTAACAAGATTGGGAAAAGATTTTCCCACACAGAACTTATTCTGTATCTTGGTAATTTTTAATCACCATTGGATCTTTGATCCAACGGTGATCTAATTTTCAGAGGTAACTTGATGATTTTTAGTCATCTTTGTTGGATCTTTGATCTAAGGGTGGGGAACATTTAGTTCCAGCGCTAGCGCTCTCGTGCTTTGCACGTGAGTGCTGCATCAGAGTCTTTGACTCTTGGTGCTAGCGTGCTTGGCGCTAGCGCTCTCGTGCTTTGCACGTGAGAGCTGCGTCAGAGTCTTTGACTCTTAACGCTAGCGCTGCTAGCGCTGCTTCATTTCAAATTTCAAAATTTGAACAGAGCTTTGCTCTGATTGGGGGAAACAGCAGCGTGTGAACGATTTGAAAATGGTTTGTTTTGAAAAAGTCGGACGTGAGACAAATCACACAAAAAATGCACAAACAACCCTAGAACTAAGGTCACCTATGTCAAGTCACTAGACCACTCCTAGACTTCCAAAGGACAAGCCGCAGGATCAATCCTCTACCACCTCTTTATCGCTCTTATGGCCAGATAAGTAGGAGGTATCCGCTATACGAATCACCGAAAATAGAAAGCCTAAATAAGTAACTACTTTCCTAGACACGCTTGCCTAGACACCACAAAAGAAATGCGGATAAGTGATAGATTACCCACGACCTTTCTCTGTCCTAATTGAGCGCGATGGTCCTCAGAGTCTTGGTCTAGATATTTTTTTAATTAATAAAGGGTTATATGGATTCTCGTTTTGTGATTTGTGGGGCCTAGGAAGAGTGATGAAATCCCCACCTAATCTGAATTATGGTCTTTCCCCTTAAAGTCCGTATTAAAAATATGCAAAAACAAACCGCAAAACAAAACACACAAAAATATTTTTGAGCGGCGATATTTTTCAAAAAAATCCTGCAGAAAAATATATATTTGGATTTTCATAGGAGAGAGAAAGAGTTGAGGAATATACCAGAGAACTTTGGGGCTCCAACTCACCAACTCGGCCACGGTTCCGCCGCCAAAACCAAGCTTAGGTCGCGGTTCCACCGCGGAAAGTAAGGTTCTTTTGCAAAAAATTTCACTGTGGCCTTCTTTGCTCCTCTGGTCCTCTCTGAAGGTCTCTGAATCTTGATTCCTCAATCCAGTGACTCCAGATTCCCTCGCAAAAAGTCGCATAATAATCGTTAAATACACAAGTTGTTGTTTTGTTTTATTTTTATGATATGGATCAAATAAGAATTCAACCCGAATAGCAAGAAAAAAATTACGCACGTATTCCCGGCAATGGGGCCATTTGATTGATTCTTTGAATATGTGTTTGTAGTAACTGCAATCAATAACGGTGTCGCGTGTAGCTAGCCGAGATGAGTACGGGTCGTCTGCAGGGATGTGTGGACTTTTAGTCTTGCTTTAGACGAGTTAAATAGAATAAAAGAATAGGGAGAATAGTTTCTAGATCCTAGATCTATGTTAAACACGGATGTAGAATATATAAGAAGAAGGCTTGTAGGGTTCATTAGGATTTAGTAGTCATGGATGACTAATAAAGATGACTCCTTTTATCTATTGATAGATTTAAAACTAGATTGATAGCGATGAATGAGAATTAGGGTTCTTGAAAGAAACTAGGGTTTCCCCACTATTGACTCATGTCCTTTCATTGATCTCTATTCATGTCTAGCCCTTAACAAAATAATTGTTAATCTGATCTCAAATCGCGGTCGAGACTAGCAATAAATTGGTAACGCGCCCGATAAGGATGTTAACGATTCTTTTGCTAAAGTTTATAAACTTTATAAGACTTAAAAGAAGTTAAAATATTTGCTCATCTATTATTCTACCCTAATCCTACGAACCTTATCAAGCGGAGAATTATTCGCGAATGGAGATAGAAGAAGAAGAACTGATAGAAATCATAATGTAAATATAGAAAATAAATGCGATAAGAATAAAACAACTACCTTTATTAATCAACTTGATCAATTACACTTTGTATTCCTTTAGAAAGTGGAATACAAAACCCTAGTTTGCTTCTCGATCTATCTTGAAGGAGGTAGATGAACAGCTGATTGATCAACCTGGATGCGTGAGTCGACTTAGACTTAGTGATCTCTTCGGTTTGATGATTTTCCAAGTGAGGCTCTCGGTCCTTTATAGTCCCAAAACCAGAAACCCTATATTTCATAAGTTAAGATATTCTGTTAAGATCATGATCCTGAAATCTTACATCGTACGGCACCAAAGAGCCGCGGATTCGCTACGTTTATCCCTATTTGGCCGCCCTTCCGCCGCGGTTTGGTAGAGTTAGGATTTGGGATTTTTTCTGGTATTTTTTGTTGATATTTGGAGACCCCCTAGATGTCTAGATTTTGAAAATAATGCTCTGGGTCTCTGTCGTTACTAGATCTCGTGATTTACTTTAATATTTTAGCACTTTCGATTCCGACTTCATGATTTAACCCGGATCTCCTTGATTCCAGACATGAGCTAATATCTGCACAATATCTCAAATCAAAGTGTTAGTAATATTTGGTGTTTTTGAGATATTATCCTAAACATTTTATATGATATTATATTTTAAGAATATTGATTAGGGATATTTGATATGATATGCATATTTAAATTACTAAAATATTATATGCATATATTTTTCTTCATAATGTTAATTATAATATATAAACATATGACAATAGATATTTTACAGATAAACCCTCATATGTTTCATATTTATAATAAAGACCTTTAAATATTTAAGAAAAGTAAGGAAAATATTATGTCAAATGTGTGATATTTTCGACTGAACAATACGGCACGTGAAAGAGCCAATCATACTACCTATGGCTAGGAATAATCCCTCCATAGTCACATTACGGCTGAATCGGATATCAAGAACGGTAAAATAAAATCTAGCTAACACAGGTCCATCTGCCACAATAAATAGAATCAAGAATTGCAAATAGTGGAAACGAATCAAGATCTAATAAATAACAATATCTGAATCACGTCTCTTATGGAATCACATCGATAAAATAAAACTATGGAAATAAAAGAAATTAAGCATCTCTAAACTAAACGTCTAGCTCCTCATTACTCGGCTTGCTTGCTAAACTACTCATGATCTGCCTGCAATAATATCAGAGGAACTGGGCCATGCAAAACCCAGACGTCAGTGCGTCATAATATCAAAATAATAGTAATAACCAGGATATGATGCTATTATTAAACATGAATATAAATAATAAACACGGGTATAAAACAGTGAGGTATGTGTATCCTAAAGTCTGTGCTTCTAGGATATTTATTCTACAAGTTTTTGAAATTAATTAAATAGAATCGTCGATGTAACTCAATAGTATCCCGTGCGTGCCCGGGACCACGATCAAGATTCTCGGGGCTAAATCCGAGACGTGCTGCTAAGCAGTAAACAGGTAACATATACAAATGAATGATGTCAACATCATCATTCCAGGGCTGGCTAAGCCCGTAAAGACTGATCAGTATCTGGAGTATCGAACTGTTGAGTTACAAGTCAGGTTTCATTATTGATTTTCCCTTACCCCCAGGTTTTGTGTTCAAGTCAGGTATTGATGACATAAATCTAATGCCCACACAGGATCAAGCAGGTACATGTCTTGTCTATATAGACAACAAATCACATCCGTCAGGACAAAAGTCAGTATTTTTGGCATTAGTAAAAGATCCAAGTAATAAGTCTGGTAGTGTGTTGTGAACATGTCATGCAAGGTATTTTAACCAGAATAGGCACCAAATGTAAAACTATAATTAATATCGAAACACGGTAACCACAACTAATGCCAGGATGTATATGTATCTATCTGTAATAACCGTTTCACATCCATTACCATGTATATTGCAATCCAGATAACATACTAAACTAATATAGTAGTATGATAATATTGTGATGATCCGGCATGCAGCTAGGTAAACCATTATCGGTACGGATACAGACTGATATTATAAAACTGTAAATCAATAATATTTGCTGAATATTAAAACATGTATACTATCATTAATCATATAAATATAAATAAAGTTGCATGTTGCAAGTAGAAAACTTGCCTGATTGAATCTCACATCGAGATACGGATATCACGTTCCGACGCCGAATAAAGTCACGACGCAAAACTTACGCATGCAGGACTTGACCTGGCTGAGAAGATGCATGATGTGGTAACTGGACTAGATGACGGCGATGACTGGGTCGTCTGGATCATCGACGACGTGCGCAAATCCAGCAAGACGATCGGAAAAAGAGAAGTAAAGAAAGAAGAAGAAGAAGAAGGTGATGGCGGGGTTGTTGATGTTCTAGGGTTCTCTGGATTTGGCGAGGATAGAGGAAAGATGGTGGTGATGAGGTGACAGCGACAAGGCAAAGTCGTCGGCTGTGAGGTCGTCGTGTCTTGGGTTAGGGTTTGCGTTCGTAGGTGAGGACGTGAAGAAGAACGAGAGAGAGAGAGAGAGAAGGTGAAGTTTAATTTTATAATATGTTTTATAATAATTCTATTATAATATATATATATATTAGAGAGAGAGAGAAACAGAGAGAGGGGGCGGGAGAGAGAGAGATACGAGAGAGAGAGAGAGAAAGATTAGAGAGAGAGAGAGAGTGATTAATTAATATATTATATATAAATATATATAACGGTATAGTATATTATATATATAATATATATATAGTTAGATTCTACAAATAATACCGGATCTTTCCAAATATTACCCGTATCCATTCAAAAATCTAGTTTTTCAATATGGAGAATATACGTAAGAATCTAAACCATGATGCAATATCCTGTCAATAAAAACCTATACCCCAAATATAGATCTACGTAAATATATGTAGCGATAAAAAGCGAGTCTGTTTAACAATTAGGACATGAATATATTTGTGGGTGCAACTACATAATATTGGGTACTATGACATGCAAGGCTAGATATTAAAATATATTATTTAATTTTTATTTTGTATTATAAAAGATATGTGGGTTATATATTATATATGTATAACATCTAGATTTGCATGGATACTCTATACTAGCAAATATTTGAAATAACCTCACACCATGTTAGGTTTCAAACATATTGGTCAGGTCGGATAATGACCACAGTTACTAATTGCATCATTCGCAACCCAAAAGCAACCATAGTAAATAATTTTACCGTAAAATTTAAAATACCAAAATATATAGTATAAATTTTCTAGGGTGTTACAATGTATGAGGTAACCGATTCACAATAAAGTATGTCGTATTCCTCGCTTCTGCCCAAAGCTCCTTGTCGAGCGTTGCATTAGATAACATGCACCGAGCTTTCTCCATAAGAGTCTGATTCATACGCTCCATGACTCCATTCTTCCGTGGTGTGTAGACAATGGTATGATGCCGAACAATTCCTTCGTTTTTGCAGAAATCATTGAAATCTCCACCGCAAAACCTTAACCCGTTGTCTATCCGCAATCTCTTGATCTGCTTCCATGTCTGCTTCTCAAGCAACGTCTTTCATTGCTTGAACGTAGTAAATACATTACTTTTGTGATTCAAGAAGTAGACCCAAACTTGCCTCGAAAAATCATCGATGAAAGTGTAACGACCCTAAATTTCATGTACCATCCCTTTTGTTTTAATTAATAAAAGATATTGTTTTCTGATCTTGAATCGGATTATAGGTAATTATTGTGAAATAAGTACAAGAAAATCTTTATAGCTCACTGGTTAAGCCTCTACGCTATTTTCCCATAGTCCGTGTGTTTGAATCCCCACAGTAAAATTATTTTATTATTATTTTTTGACGCTTTGGGGAGCTCAAGAGTTTGCACGAGTACCACACGGAGTTATGAAACGTTGTTACAGAAAAGATTTATAAAAATGGACTTGAACCCAAGACTATGGCACGAACCCTGAGGCCTAAAGCCAACATAGGACCGACCGGGGGCGGGTTTAGGCGGCCTGGAGGAGCCCAATCGCCTCCATCTTCTGCCCGTGCATTCTTTTGACTCTCATCTATCCCTTTTAATATGCTAAAACTCCTGAGTTAAACCAGAGAACATCAATCTCTTCATTTCTCCATTTAATCTCTTTTTAAATGTAATTTAATCAAATTCTTTATACCACCCCTTCAACTCTCATTCTTATATAAACCCCAACCTGCCTCAACACTCTTCTCTTCTGAAATAATCTAAAAATTCCATGCAAAAACTCTATCTCTCAAGTTATATTCTAGCCAAGAAGTTAATCACCCTTAAATTCCTTTAGAAGTCGAATTTCTTCAAGAATCCAAGCCAGGCTCAAGGTTCCCTCAAGTTCGTTCTTGGCGTCGTCAAGTTTTCTTCTCGCACCGTTAGTCTCGGTTCTTCCAACAGAGACTGTCTTCATCCCCTCTTGTACGCACAAATCCGTAAGTCTCCCCTCCCTCTCATACTCTCTTTGAATCTAATCCCTTGTCATGATGCCAATTTCCACACTTAAATGATATCCACTTATACTAAAATCACCCATGCCATCATCAACCTTTTCATAAAATAGAATTTTATGATATGTTAACCAAACATTATTAATCGATATGTATACATGTCACGCCCCGCTTTCCAAAATACGTAAACACGGCACGCGACAGAGCCAACATGCTACCTGTGGTTAGGAATCACCCCTCCACAGTCACATTACGGCTGTCAATCGGATATCAAGAACAGTAAAATATAAAATCTAGCTAACACATATCCATCTACCACAATAAATAAAATAAAGAAAATGCATAAAGCGGAAATGAATCAAGATCCAAAAAACAATAGTATCTGAATCACGTCACAATATGGGCTCATATCAATAGAAATGAAACTGATGAAATAAATAAACTAAGAGTCTCTAAACTAAATAGCTAGCTCCTCATTGCTCGGCTTGATTGCTAAAGTACTCCTGATATGCCTGCGATAAAGGAAGAGGAACTGGGTCATGCAAAACCCGGACGTCAGTGCATCATAAATACCAAAATAATAGCGATAACCAGGATATGATGATATGATTAATAAGAATGTAAATAATAAACACAGGTATAAATAGTGAGCTATATGTATGTGATGTGTACCCTAAAATCTGTGATTCTAGGTTATCTATTCTACAAGTCTTTAAAATCAATTAATATAATTCTCATCATAACTCGACAGTATATATCCCGTTCAAACCCCCACGGGACCACGGCACAATGATTTATTCCGCCACGCCCAGAATCACGGCAAACAATGATTATTTCGTCACGTCCGGAATCACGGCAAACAATTATAATATCCTCTTAAGTTACGTTTCGGTTACATTCTTGATTTTCGCTTTTCCCCCAAGATTCTGTGTTCAAGTCAGGTATTGACGATATAAATCAACGCAGGATCAAGCAGGTACAGGTCTTGTCTATGTAGACAACAACTTACTTCCGTCAAGACAACAATTAGGATTGTTGGTATTAGCAATAAGATCCAAGTAACAAATCTGGTAGTGTGTCATGAACATGTCATGTACTGTATATTAACCAAAATAGATACTAATGTAAAACTATAATCAATATTGAAATACAATGAATGCCCGGATGCATATATATCTATCTGAAATAACCGTTATACATCCATTACCATGTATACTGCAAACTAGATAACATATTGAACTGATATAGTAGTATGATAATATTGTGATGTTCCGGCATGTAACTAGATAAACTATTATCGGTACGGATACAGAAGGATTCTATAAAACTGTAAATCGGTAATTTCTGATGAATAGTAAAATACATGCACTATAATTTATCGAGTAAATATTGATATAATAACATAGCATGTTGTAAGTTTAGAACTTTCCTGGTCGAATCTCACGTCGAGATACGGATGTCACGTTCCGACGTCGAAATAAAGTCATGATGCAAATTTATGCGCGCAGGACTAACCTAGCTGAGCGACTGCGTGACATGGTAACCGGGCTAGACGACGACGGTGGTTGGGTCGTCTTGATCGTCGGCGACGTGCGCAACTCCGGCAAGATGATCGGGGATCAAGAATTGAGAAGAAAGAAAAATAAGAGTGGATGTTGCTGGGTTTGCTGTTGTTCAGTCGAGGACAAAGGAGATGGTGGCGACGAGGTGACAGCGACGAGGTGAAGTCGTCGGCGGCGAGGTCATCATGGCCGAGGGGGCCGTGAGGTTTGAAAGGTGATCGGAATTAGTAGAGGAGGAAGAAGGGGTATGGTGGTGGTCTGGGGTTGCCGGGAGAGGAGATGAGGTGACGGGGTGGTCGGTTGTGATGGGTTCCCGATGACGAGGGGTTGCCGCGATGGGGGATGGGTTCTTAGTCAGGGTTCTGGGTTAGGAGCTTGGGGCGTTGGGGAAAGGAGGAGGAGCTGGTGATGGCGGCAAGGTAGGGGAGGTGAGGACGAAAGGGGGATGATGATGGTGAGGGGGCGGCGACGGTACGGTGACAACAAGGGATGAGGGTTAGGGTTCACGACGGGGAAAAGAAGAAGAACAAGGGGGAGAGAGGGTGAGGTTTATTAATTAATTAATTTATTACTTATTATATATATATAATGGTATATATTATACATTAGTTATATAAAATATTATATATATATGGGATTTTACAGATAATACCATATTACTCCGAATATTACCCGCGTCCCTTCAAAAATCTAGTTTTTCAATATGGAGAATATACGTAAGAATTTAAAGCATAATGTGATATCCAATAAATAAAAACATATACCCCCAAATATGGATCTACGTAAATATACATAGCGATACAAAAACGGGTCTGTTTAACAATTAATGTATGAACATGATATATGAGTGCAACCACATGATATGGGGTATTATGACATGCAAGGTTAGATAAAAATATATTATATGATTTTATTTTGTATTATAAAAAGATATTTAGAGTCTAAAATATATTTATATGTTTATAAAATCTAGATTTGCATGGATCCTCTGTACTAGCAAATAATTGATGTAATCAACCATGATGGATTCCAAACATGCAGGTCGGGTCGGATAATAAGCACAGCTGCTAATTGTACTATCCACAACCCAAAAGCAACAATAACAAGAAATTTTGCCGCAAGATTTGAAATACTCAAATAAATAGCATAAATGCACTAGGGTGTTACATTATACCCAACTACAAAAGAATTTCTTCGTCGAAATTCTCGGAACAACAAAAGAGACAATAAGACACGGATCTAAGAAAAGAGGTGTGGAAACTTCTGTCGGATCTCGTTTTCACATTCTCAAGTAGATTATCCGTGCGAATGATTCCCCCATGAAACGAGTACTAGTGGGATAATTTTATTCTTGAGAACATTTTCTTGTCAATCCACAATACCCATTGGTCGCTCTTCAAAAGTTAAATCTTCTTTTACAGTTAGTTCCAAGTGATCTAAGACATACGTCTTATCTCGAACACACTTGTGAAGTTGAGATACATGAAACACGTCATGAACACCCGCCAAGGATGGTAGTAAAGCCAATCGATAACCTACCTCTCATACACGCTTAATGATATCGAAAGGCCCCATGAATCGAGGACTAAGCTTGCCTCGACTACCAAATCGGATCACTCTTCTAGTCGGTGATATTTTTAAGAATACAAGATCACCAACTGCAAACTCTAGAGGTCTTCGTCCAGTATCATCCCAACTTTTTTGCCGATCTTGTGCCACTTTCATATAATTTCGGATCATGTTAACTTTCTCCACCGTTTGCACAATAAAATCCAGTCCCAATAATTTTCTTTCTCCAACATCGTCCCAACAGATAGGCGAGTGACACTTACAACCGTACAATACTTTCAATGGATCCATCTGTATAATCGCCTAAAAACTGTTATTGTAAAAAAAACTCCACTAAGTTCAAATGATCCTCCCATGAACCCTTGAAGTCTAACATGCACGCTCTCAACATATCTTCAAGAGTTTAGATCGTTCTTTTAGACTGGGCATCTGTCTGAGGATGATAGGCTATGCTAAAGTTCAAGCGAGTTCGTAATCTTTCCTGTAGACTCCTCCAAAAGTGTGATAGAAATCGAGTATCACGATCCGAAACAATGCTCATGAGTACTCCATGCAATCTCATGATTTCCTGCATGTACCGCTCTGCCAAAACCTCCATCGACTGACCAACTCGAAATGGTATAAAATGAGCTGCCTTGGTCAATCGATCGACAATCACCCAAACTACATTATTGCCCTATGGATTCCGTTGTAATGCTGTCAAGAAATCCATGGTTATATGTTCCCACTTCTATTGAGAAATCAGAAGTGGTTGTAACAAACCAGCTACCCTTTGATATTCAGCCTTGACTTGCTGACATACCAAGCAATTCGATACATAGCGAGCAATCTCTCTTTTCATGCCTTCCCATCAGAAATGTTGTCGTAGATCTCTGTACATCTTTGTGCCTTCCGGATGTACGGAATATGCGGAACTATGAGCCTCCTTCATGACTTATTTATGAACATCTCCTTTAGACACACATAAACGACTACTATATCGTAACGAACCATTTTCATGAATTAACAAGTCCGTTCGAAGTCCCGCTTCTACTTGTTCTCAGAACTTCTGTAATGTTGGATCGTGCGACTGCACTGCTTTAATTTTATCGATCAAGGATGACTATACTTGTAACTGCATCAACTGTCCCAAAGAATTCGGTATTACGATCTCCAAATCGAATCTCTGAAAATCAGCTATAATCTCCTTCTGTAGAGGCAACATCTGTATTGCTGGCAATCGACTTAGAGCATCCGCACTACATTAACTTTCCCCGGATGATATTTTAGATCAAAATCATAGTCAGCCATCAGCTCTAACCATCTACGTTGTTTCATGTTGAGCTCTTTCTGTGTGAAAACATACTTTAGGCTTTTGTGATCGGTAAATACTTATACCCTTTCGCCCAATAAGTAGTGTCTCCAAATCTTCAAAGCAAAAATCACTGCTGCTAACTCCAGATCATGAGTTGGGTAGTTCTTCTCATGATTCTTCAATTGTCTCAACGCATATGCTATGACCTTTCTATACTACATTAGAACACATCCCAAGCCTTTCCCAGATGCGTCGCTGTGAATAACGAGTCCTCCGGAACTATCTGGCACTGTTAAGATAGGAGCGGTGGTCAATTTTTGCTCCAATGCTTCAAAAGCTGACGCCCATTTCTCGCTCCATATGAACGGTACCTCCTTTCGTATTAGCTTGGTCAATGATTCTGCTATTCGAGCAAAGTTCTCCACGAACTTTCTATAATATTCGGCAAGCCCAAGAAAACTTCTGATCTCCCCTACGTTCTTTGGAATTGGCCAATCATGAACCGTTGCAATTTTTTCGGGGTCAACAGCAATTCCATCTCCGGATACAACATGACCCAAAAACTTCACTTCTTCGAGCCAAAACTCGCACTTGTTCATTTTAGCATATAATTTTTCTTGTCTCAACGTTTGCAGTGCGATCCTCAAGTGTTCCGCATGCTCTTCTTTACTCCTTGAATAGACTAGAATATCATCAATAAATACCACTACGAACTGGTCCAGGTACGGTGAAAAGATTCAGTTCATCAAGTCTATAAATATTGTCGGTGCGTTGGTAACTCCAAATGGCATCACTAAGTACTCGTAATGCCCATATCGAGTTCGGAATACTGTCTTGCAAATATCTTCTGATTTCACCCGAACTTGATGATATCCGGATTACAAATCCAACTTCGAGAATATTCTCGCGCCACTTAGTTGATCGAATAATTCGCCAATGCGAGGGATTATGTACTTGTTCTTAATAGTCATCCGATTTAATTCTTGATAATCGATGCACATCCTCCGCATGCCATCCTTCTTCTTGACTAGAATAATTGGAGCTCCCCATGGTGAACCGCTGCTGCGAATCCAACCCTTCTCTAGCAATTCGACAACTTGTTTCTTTACCTCTTTCATTTCCACTGGTGCCATTGGATAATAAGCCTTTGAAATCGGCGCTGCTCCAGGAATAAGATCAATCGCGAACTCCACATCTCGTTTTGGCGGTAAACCCGAGATGTCCTCAAACGCATCCATAAACTTCCGAACTACTGCCGGTGCCTCTTCCTTGTTTACTTCCATTGATGAAAGAACGACATTAGTCGGCCTAGCCCTAAATTCGACTGGCCCGACAGATCTGCTACCACCCAAAAATATGAACTCCGGATGTCCGGGAATCTGGAAAATCACTTTCTTTGCCTTACAATCAATGTGAGCGTGGAAAGTGCCAAGAAAGTCCATTCCCAAGACAACATCATAGATGCCCGTATCAATTACCAAGAAATCCGCGAATAACTCCCGTCCGCAAATAACGATTGAGCAACCCTTGCACTCACTACTAGATACTATTCTCCCATTCCCAGTGTATATGTCCCAACAACTAGACAGGGCCGTGTATGAAATAGAGTGTGCACTGATAAACTTGGACGACATGAAGCAATGGGATGCACCTGAATCGAATAATGCCAATGCGGGAAAATTATAAACGAGTAGGATACCTGAAACGACATCGTCTGAAACTTTGGCCTCTTCGGCCGTCAAAGTGAAGGCCCATGCTTGGTTAGGCCCCTGGGTAATCTGCTTCTGCTGTGCAATCGGAGCATCACCCTTCAACTGAACTCTCGATGGACAAGTATGCATTCGATGATCAGCAGCTCCGCAAACCAGACACTGCCTCAGCCCCATCCGGCACTCCCTACGAAAATGACCCGATTATTGGCAGTAATCACAAATCATATCCTTTTTCTGCGTTGAACCAGAGGTCTTTTTCACAGGTATTGTCCCATGTTTATTTATCGGGATGCCTCTACGTACAGAAGCTCTGTTTGGCGTAACACCGGCTTCCGTACTACAACAGCTTGCTGTTGAGTACCCTTTACTCTCACTGATAAACTTTGTTGCTCCCTGGCTGCCTTGAGAACTTAAGAGAAGGTGGTCAATTGCAGAGATATGATGTGTCTCTGAATCTCCACATCTAAGCTACGCATAAACCGCCTTGCCCTATCTGCTTCATTGGCAACTAAGGGCCCCGCAAATCGACTGAGCCGTGTCCACTCAGCCGCATGTGCATCAACGGATCTTCCATTCTGCTTCAAGCTAATGAATTTCTCTTCCATTTCCTCCTGAGCAGACTGCGGAAAGAACTTCTCCAAGAAACTTCGCGAAAACATTGCACAACTGGTCGGCTTGGTCAGACGGGTCTCCTTTATGAGCCACCACTTACGAGCGTAATCTACTAATTGGATGCGTACTACATCCATCCTTTTCTCATCTGGAATCTGTGCGGCAACGAGCAGGCTCTCTGTATCAACCAGCCACTGCTCCGCTGGCAATGGCTCTTCCAATCCTATAAATGTGGACGGATTGAGCTTTTTAAAGTCCGCCACGATACCCTCACGCTGTGTTGGCCTGAGTGCTGCTGCAACTACGGACTGCTGGATCGTCCGCAGACCCTCCTGGAAAGCCTCAGCCTACCGCTGATTCAGATTAGTTTGTCGCTTCTGATTTTCAAACATACCACGTATAACTCCAAGCAATGCGATGTTATCAACACGCCTGTAGTATGACCGCAAATCTCTATCCGCCATGATTTTGAAGCCAAGACACCGAAGAGGATTAGTAACAGTAAACATGATTCAATAAACAGGATAGCTATGGATTCAAGACTGGAAAGATAGTAATGTGGCAGGACATGTTCCTAATTCTGGGTTTGCTGGTTAGTATGTTTGTTTCAATACCCAACTACAAAAGAACCAAACCCGACTAACCCTAAATCCTATGGTTCTGATACCAAACAAATCCCGTCACGCCCCGCTTCCTAAAATACGTAAACACGGCACGCGACAAAGCCAATCATGCTACATATGGTTAGGAATCATCTCTCCATAGTCACATTACGGATGTCAATCGGATATCAAGAACAGTAAAATATACAATCTAACTAACACAAGTCCATCTGCCACAATAAATAAAATCAAGAAAATGTATAAAGCGGAAACGAATCAAGATCCAATAAACAATAGTATCTGAATCACGTCCCAATATGGGCTCACATCAATAGAAATGAAACTGATGAAATAAATAAACTAAGAGTCTCTAAACTAAATAGTTAGCTCCTCATTACTCGGCTTGATTGCTAAAGTACTCTTGATCTGCCTGCGATAAAGGTAGAGGAACTGGGCCATGCAAAACCCAGACGTCAGTGCATCATAAATACCAAAATAATAGTAATAACCAGGATATGATAATATGATTAAACAAGAATGTAAATAATAAACACAGGTATAAATAGTGAGCTATATGTATGTGATGTGTACCCTAAACTCTGTGATTCTAGGTTATCTATTATACAAGTCTTTAAAATCAATTAAAGTAATTTTCATTGTAACTCAACAGTATATATTCCGTTCAAACCCCTATGGGACCACGGCACAATGATTTATTCCGTCGCGCCCGGAATCACGGCAAACAATGATTATTCCGTCACGCCCAGAATCACGGCAAACAATAAACAATGATTATTCCGTTACATCCGGAATCACGGCAAACAATTATAATATTGTAACATTTCAAAAAAATAAAATATTATTTTTGGGAATTTTTATAATTTAATATTAATTTTTAATGAATATTTTAATATTTCGGTATAATTAAATACCGATAAATGGGGAGAATTTTGGAAAAAATTATGGAAATTCTAAAATAGGGTATTTTGTGGAAATATGCCATTTTTAAGTTTTATGGTTAAGTATATGCTATCTTAGTGTTAATTGCGATTAAAAATCGTTAATTGGATTTTTGGCTTTTTGTGCAAAAATGTGCACATATCATTTCCCACACTTGACACACTTGTTTCATGTTTTGGATTCTTGGTAGCCTAGGGTTAAACCATGCTTAGATGACCATGGTGGCTTGAACCATTTGGTTAAGATAATTGGGTTTAATTAGGGGTTTTGGTTTTAAATTTGGTTAGGGTAGGGATTGACTAGTAGGTAGGTGAGAGAGAGAAAGAGAGCCATGATGGTTTTGGGCATGCTAGCATTTAATGTAAAGAGAGGGTGAAGGGGGTTAACCTCATGTTATGTCTTAACCCCATTGTTTTCTTTCATACTCCCTCTCACTCATATCACTCCCTCTCATTGATTACATCTCTCCCTCTCACTCACATCTTTCACTCTCACACTCTACCACAAACAACAGCCCAAAACAACAGCAGTAGCAGCTGCTACAGCCACAACAACATCAACCACAACAATTCCAGCAATAGCAACAAAACTGCTGTTGAAAAACAGCTTCAGCATCAGCTGCAACAGCAACACCAGCAGCAGTAGAAGCAGTCCAGCAGCTGCAACAGCCCTTCCTCCTTCTTCTTCTCCTCTTCTCCTTCATCCTAGAATCCTTTGAGGTATAATCTTGCAACCTAACCTCCTTCTTGCTTGATTATGGTTGTTAAAACTGAAATTTAGTGTTATTATGTGAATTAGTGCTAGTCTAAGAAAATTTGAGTGAGATTTGGTCAAGTGTTGGTTGTGATGGTTAGTATAGCCTAATTAGGTGCTGTTGAGACCAGTTAACCCTAGATCTAACCCAGATTCCAGTAAAATACCAGATTTGTTCGACTTGGCATAATTTAGCGATTTTGTCGACTTTTTGACCTTTCTAGGATCTGCTATCACCCCGGAACCCCTAAAATAATTTTGAGTTGGCAGTGAGATGTGCAGGCAGATAGAAACCAACACCCAAAACCTTAGCCCCTACCTCTTGATTCTGGCCGCAAATAAATTCCCCCTGGCCGCAATTTGCGGCCAGAGCAGGGGAAACCCCCTCGTTTTTGGTGCACAGCCCTATACCCTGTAAACTTGACCCTTGGTATGTGCAGTTTTGTCTGATTCCAATCAGGGCAGAATCTAGGTTGATTTTCTTGAGTTGGCGCATGATTTACGACTTGTTTTAGCATGGATTTTGATATTCGATGATTCGTTTCTGTCGGGTGGCGTTTGGACTTCAACGACGAGTGGATATTGGCTGTGTTTGCACGCGAAGCTATAGGTTTTTACCTATGGGCGTAGCGTGTACCGTTTTGGTTTCCGACATGGTTTTCATGTACTTTAGCATTTGTGATATCCTTGTAGGTACCCTATGTGACGTCGAGGCGTTGGAGATGCAAATGGAGGCGTCGGCATCGGCACGTATAAAGCAAGGTGAGTAGATTTATATCTACGGGGAGGAGTCGGGTGGATGGCGTATAGCACCCCTGCAGTCCGATGTCTAGTGTACTGTATATACTATATATATATATATATATATATATATATATATATATATATATGATGGCTTATGTGTGACTTGGTTGCCTAGTATGTGTTAGGTGTACTATGCATAGGTTAGGGTTAGAAGTAACTAGTGTAGTTTCTAGTTGCGAACCCTATAATAAGTTTACACCCACACCCACACACGTGCATATTTGCTATGTTTATACGGTGACGATGAGGATATTGGAGGACATTGGGGATGAGTCGATGAGATTGGGCATAGTGCCGTGATATCGGTGATGTGATGTGATTCATATTTGGGATACGACATGTGATCTCTAGCGGGCTTTTGGACGTGTGCTTACACACGCAGTTATATAGATGGTATCGATTTGTACTAGACATAGATCAGTACCCCAGATTATGTCATATGATGATAATGATACCTGATATGTGATGAGAGTAATGTGATATTGACCCGTACCCAGCTATTGGGATGTCGTACGACGATTTACCGTACGAGCTATATATTGATGGTTGATCCGAGCTCATGACTCGAGGATGTTAGATGACATACGGTATAGTACATGATACTATTGAGGCAGGATCACCGACTATTATATTTATATTTACATATATATCGACTCAGATTTAGGTGGTTTCTATACCCCTCCCGATTGACTTGATAGTTAGATCAGTAGTTAGTATAGTAGATGTTAGACTAGACCCGAGTCATACCTATTTCAAAAACTTACGAATCGGGAATATCTTAAAAACAAGTAAAGGAATTCTACGGATATTTTCAAAGGACGTATCTTTCTTAAAAACTCCGTAGCCCTTATTTTACTAAAAACCCCGATTTGTCTTATTTGAAATGGCACAATTTCATGACATATACATATTGATGTAGACTCTTCACGGTTGCGTTGATTTATTCGATTCCGCATTTTCATTGCTATTCGCATTTCATTTCATGTGCTATTGCTATATTACCATCATGCTGTTAGGACACCAGCACCATTATCGATGATGCGTATGTTCCACGTACACTTGCTTGCCGGCTCACACACTTCATCATCGATAATTGCCATGTCACTACACTGTAGTACTGTTGCATTCAGGATACGGTCCTTGCATGGCATACTCATTGTACACATACATGTTTGCATATACATAGACGGTATTCTAGATTTGGGAACCGCAAGATACTCTTTAAAACTGACTCATTTTAAAAGAGCGGTTTCCCTCAATATGTGCATATTACTATTCTAGGTTACATGATAGGCAGATGTGCTTGCATTTCTTTTACATGTCGCATATATCATGCTTTTGATTATACGCATTGAGATATGTTGTTTCCATGATATTTCTGGATTTGGGAACCGAGGATATTTCAAAAGAAAATATGTAATTGTTTTAAAAACCCGGTTACCCTTGATATGATATTTCAGTGCGTCCACCATGTGTTTTCTCGGTGCTAGAGTGACATGTGAAACCCAATTCGAGGAGGCGGATGAGGCCAATTACGGGTACATGGTGGACCCGGTATGGTACCCCGGGGCGAGAACGGGTCGCTGTATAGTAGACGGTGAGCCTGGCAGTGGGACCACTACCTACCGGTGATTGTATTTGAGCTCGGTGGATATCCGGAGGATACCGACCGGAGTTGAGAGATGGATATGGGCGTACTGCTGGGACCGAGAGCCAATACAGCAGACGGAACCCGTGGGCTGACCCGGACTGACGGATGCCCGATATATAAGGATTTACGTGCCGATACTGGGCACAGTTTTCATGATGTTTTCTATGCTTTTAATTATATCCTCATATCTACATGCTTGATGCTTATTTGTCATTGGGTGACAGGTGGACGGGATCCACACATATACAGACATTGATCACATACAGACCTGGATTACATTGATCATACTTCATTTGTATATATAACAGGGTATGAGGGCGCTGTTATATATACCCTTACACCAATATTAGTGGAATGGGACGCTAATATATGTGTATTGATATCCATTTGATACTTCATCATACTTACTTCATGCAGACATACATTATATTATGACATGTTATTACCTGAGGCACTAGCACGAGTATTTGGCACTACCCACATGTATAGATGTTATATTGCCACCTTATCATACTTCAGACTTATCCTTTTGAGGTTTATATTATACCGATCGTATTGACATAGGATTATGTCATGCATTCGATTTCTGCTTGTAGATATTTTTCTATTCACGAGTTGGCAACTCACCCCTGTTGTGCCACAGTTCCTACAAGTTTTGCCGTACAGGTTCCATAGCGGCATTTCCGGCACATTGCTTTCCTTTGCGGGTGATTTACTCGGTAGGTGGGTTCTTGCATCAGAACCACCCTTGTACATGTATTATTCATTGTATCTAGAAATTCCATCAACCAAAACTTGTATATTGTTTCAGACTTGGTAACCCGCTATGTATTATTTTGACCTTAGAGTCGCGCTTGTAGTATTATGGTTTTCATGTTATTTTGAGTTTTCTCTTTGACTTTTGATCATCGCCCTTCGGCGTTGTATATCTTATTGCTTGTGTGGTTGTGACCGTCGATTGACGAAGAGCTAGCCCCGCTTGGGGATGCCTTTTATCATTGCATATATATTACTCTTGTTGTACCCCGTTCGGGGCCAGTTTTTACAAAGGAAACTCTGCCGAAATTTTCATAAAAGACCATACATTTTAAAACGCACATTCGGCTTACTTATTTAAAAACCTTGTATTTAAAACATGTTTTCTTGACATCTTTAAACTAGTTTTTCCTTATCTATTCCTTAAAAAGGTTTTAGATTTCTGGGCTTTTGGCTTACTTGGATTAGATGGGGTCCGATAGACTTCATATGATTCAAGTGCCAGTCACGGGCTATTTCGGGTCGTGACAAATATTCTCTTGAGTTACGTTTTGGTTACATTCTTGATTTCCCCTTTTCCCCTAAGGTTCTGTGTTCAAATCAAGTATTGATGATATAAATCCAATGCCAACGCAGGATCAAGTAGGTACAGGTCTTATCTATAAAGACAGCAAGTTACGTCCGTCGGGACAACAATCAGGATTGTTGGTATTAGCAATAAGATCTAAGTAACAATTCTGGTAGTGTGTCGTAAACATGCCATGTACTGTATATTAACCAAAATAGATACCAATGTAAAACTGTAATCAATATCGAAACACAATGAATGCCCGGATGCATATGTATCTATCTGTAATAGCCGTTATACGTCCATTTCCATGTATACTGCAAACTAGATAACATATTGAACTGATATAGTAATATGATAATATCGTGATGTTCCGGCATGCAACTAGATAAACTATTATCGGTATGGATACAGACGGATACTATAAAACTGTAAATCGGTAATTTCTTCCGAATAGTAAAACACATGCACTATAATTTATCAAGTAAATATTGATATAATAACATAGAATGTTGCAAGTTTAGAATTTGCCTGATCGAATCTCATGTCGAAATACGGATGTCACGTTCTGACATCGAAATAAAGTCACGATGCAAACTTACGTGTGCAGGACTGGACATGGCCGAGCGGTTGCGTGATTTGGTAATAGGACCAGACGACAACGATGGCTGGGTCATCTAGATCGTTGGCGACGTGCGCAACACCGGCGAGATGATCGGGTATCAAGAAAAGAGAAGAAGAAGAAGAAGAGTGGTTGTTGTTGGGTTTGCTGGTGTTCTGTCGAAGACAGAAAATGGTGGCGACGAGGTGGCGGCGACGAGGCAAAGTCGTCGGCGGCGAGGTCATCGTGGCCGAGGGGGTCGTGAGGTTTGAAAGGTGATCGGGATTAGCAGAGGAGGGAGAAGGGGTGTGGTAGTGGTCTGGGGTTGCCGGGAGACAAGAGGAGGTGACGGGGTGGTCAGTGGTGACCGGTTCCCGGCGATGAGGGGTTGCCGGCGATGGGTGATGGGTTTTTGGTCGAGGTTCTAGGTTAGGAGCTTGGGTCGTCGGGGAGAGGAGTAGGAGGTGGTGATGGCGATAAGGCAGGGGAGGCGAGGACGAGAGGGGGACGGTGATGGTGAAGGGGCGGCGACGACGAGGGATGAAGGTTAGGGTTTGTGGCGGGGAAAAGAAGAAGAACGAGGGAGGGAGGGAGAGGGTAAGGGATTTCGTTGTAGGTCTATCTAGGTCTATTTGAGGGTATGACTTCATTTAGGTGATTGTTGACCGATTGACGAAAGCGTCTCACTTCTTTCCAGTGAAGACCACTTTCGGTTTTGCTCAGTATGCTCAGCTGTAAATTGATGAGATTGTGCGTTTGCATGGCGTTCCTACATGCATTGTATCCGACCGAGACACCCAGTTTACCAGTCGTCTTTGGCAGAAACATCAGGAATCTTTAGGTACCCGATTGAGTTTTAGCACCGCTTTCCATCCGCAGACCGATAGCCAGTTAGAGTGGACTATACAGACTCTTGAGGATATGCTTCGAGCATGCGTGCTAGATTTTGGTGGCAGTTGGGATCGTCACTTTCCATTGATAGAGTTCTCCTACAATAGTAGTTTTCAGGAGATGATTCAGATGGCATCTTTTGAGGCCTGGTATGGAAGAAAGTGTCGATCGCTAGTCTGTTGAACCGAACACAGCGAGAGCAGGATTTTGGGACCACAGCTAGTCCAGGAGACTACGGAGAAGATCTAGTTGATTCGGTACAGGATGAAAGCAGCCCAGTGCAAGCAAAAGTCTTATACCGACTGTCGTCGTCACAGACTTGAGTTCGCAGCGGGTGATCTTGTATTCCTATGGATTTCTCCGATGAAAGGTGTGATGAGATTTAGGAAGAAATGGAAGCTTAGTCCCAGATTTGTTGGTCCTTTTGAGATCCTTGGGCAAGTTGGTACCGTTGCCAATCGTTTGGCACTTCCGTACAGTTTTCCGGATGTACACCCCGTATTTTTCGTGTATCGATACTTCGCAAGTACCTTCATGACCCTTCTCACGTGATTCAGCACCAGACCATCCAGCTGGAGTGCGATCTTTCTTTCACCGAGCAGCCGGCAGTTATTTTAGATCGGCAGGTGAAGAAACTTCGGTCAAAGGTCTTGCCGTCGGTGAAGGTTCTGTGGCGTGGCCCGAACAACGAAGAGGTCACATAGGAAGCCGAGGGCGAGATGTGGAAGAAATTCCCTCATCTCTTCGAAAGTTCGTATAGTAAGATTTTTAAATTCGGGGACCGAATTTCTTTAAGGGGGAAGATTGTAACACGTTAGAACGCGATTAAAGTTAACTAAGCGATATTATGCGGGTTTTTAATAAATTTAACCAATTATTGCTTTCACATATTTTATTATAATTAATTAGTATTTTATTTAATTATTTTTATACTTGCACACACATGTGCATGTTAATCTAGGGTTAAGGATGTATTAACCATGCTTTGCTAGCCATGTCACCCTAACCATATTATGTCATGTTTTAATTATATTCATATCTATTTTTTTAAGATAAAAAGGTTTTTGTTTTAAAAATGAAGAGGGAAGGAAAAGAATTGACTTTTGGAAGGAATGATGAGGTATGGAGTATGAGGGACAAAGCATAGAGAGCATTTAATGAGAAAGTGAGAGAGAGCATGGCTCAACTCTCATCCCTTACCATCACCCTCAACACCTCTCTCATCTCTCATTTCCTCAACTCAACACCCTCATTCTCTCTTCTTTTGTCACAAAAAAAATTCCCCTCTTGAAAACCTTTTCCCCACAACCTTAAGCCTAAATCTTCATCCAAACTCACTAAACCTTTCACTAAGCATGTTTAACCCTCTTGAGGTGTCTAGGAGCTTGCTTGGCTAGGGTTTTATACAAGTTTAGTAAGGTAATGATACTAATATGTTATTTAGACTTTACGGAAGGGTTTTGTGTTAGTTAGTTTCAGTTTTTACCATGGTGTTTTAAAATTAGTGTCGATATCATATTTCGTGTTAAGTTGGGTTCTATCTTGATCTACTATCCGTATGTGGATCCATAAATAAATCTAATGATACAATAGAATGATGATCGAGCCCTGTGTTTACCCTAAAAACTCGGACCCAATCCCTCACCATTGGACCGGCGACATTCCTAATATGGCCGGCGCCGCCGGTTTTTTAGAGGCTTGGGGCGATGGGTTTTTGTGGGTAGCTTTCTGTGGGTCACGTAGGATTTTTTGTATACTTTGTTTTTCCTATATTATTTGTAGGAAAAATCTGGGACCGTTTAGCTAGATTTCAAGCATTTCGGAAATGTGCGATACGGATTTATCCGACTTTCGTTTTAGTGTTTAGTGCATTTAACAGCCGTAGGGTAGGTCCAGGGTGCCGCTGCACACGTTTAGCCTGCTAAGTTAACACTTGGTAGTTTGTGAGAGCCAATTCGTTAGTTGGCGTTGTGTCCGTATTTTTATTGGAAAGTTTACTAATTTCTTGTGTATTGGTTTTGGGTGATGCTAAGATCACAGGCGGGGACTTCGGATCCAGCCAGGAAGGGGAAGGAGGTAATCGGATACACCTAGCTCGAGATCGTCCAGTTAGTAGATTTAACATCTATGGAGGAATCGTCTGTATGGAGGAAAACACCGAGAGCTAGATTCAAGTGATATGACCTTGTGTGAAATACTTATACACTCACATACACACACACACACACACACACACACACACATATACATATATATACACATATATATACATACATATATATATATACACACATATATATACATATATATATATATATATTGTGATTATGCATGAGTACCATTTTGTATATCCTATTACCTATTGTACATTGACATATCATTAATAGGGCACTGCACCATTACTAACGGTTCATGTTGTACGAGCAATGATTTATATGCTACACACGCCGTTGGTAATTTCCATGCCACGTACACTATAAAAATTGTCATGGATAAATATATATTGTACCGCATTCATTATTGACAGTTAGACGTTGATTCTTGTTCCAGTACGCATCATAATTTGTATCATGCATACATTGCTATAGTGATATATCTCATATGATGTTTTCATGAGATTTCTATTTTGTGAATTTGGGAAACCGCAAAGTATATTTTGAAAACTTAGAATATTTAAAAAGTGTGGTTTTCCCTTGATATGATATTTCATGTCCGCCATGAGTTTTCTCGATTTTGAGCTATGAGCAGACCCGACTCGAGATAGGGAGGAACCATTTGCGGGTATATGGTGGACCCGGTGAGGTACCCCAGGATGAAAAGCTCGTAGAGTTAGGCGATGAGCCCGGCGGAGGGAGCACTACCCACTAATGATTGTATAGAAACTCGGCGGATATTCGGAGGATACTATTCGGAGTTAGATGATTAGATGGATACGAGGGCCAATCAGAGTGACGGCGCCTGCGATATTGGGATTATGGGGTGTCGTTGATGGACACTGGATTTCTATGATGATGATTTATTGATGATGGCTCTATTTTCATCCCACACTCAGGATTTTTATGGCATATTCCGTACATATGGTTGTTGTACTTTAATGTAGTACCTGGATTTGATTTATGCTGCATCTCATATTATTGTACATGTATTATCATGACCGCATACGTAGAATTGATCTTTTATCGTGCATACATGTGATTACCTGTACGATATTATTTACTTCTCATGAGTGGGCAACTCACCCCCGTTGTGCCACAGTGTTTTGCAGGCTTGACCCTCAGTGTAGTCGCGGCAGGGCTCCTTATTGCATCTACTCTGCGGATACCGCTATTGTTGGTCATGATTTTGGTGTAGGTGGGTTTTGCGGGTATCCGTATGATTCCATTGTATATCTTATTTTGTATATTGTACTCTCCATCTACCACTTACATGTATTTGACTTAGAGATGAGATTGTGAGGATCGATATTGTATTATTTGTGCTTCTGGGTGTCGTGCTCGTGTGAGCCGGCTTTTCATTTATGTTGCGATGGTGTTTTACTTCTTATTATGCTGTTTTCACTTCTTAATTTCTTATGTTCTTCGCTACGGCGTCGTATATTTACCTGTTGTGATTGTGTTCCGCCTTTAGGCGTGAGATGCTCACGTTTGAGGATGCCTTATTTATATTCTATGTTTTGTACCCGTCTGGGGCTAGTTTTTACAAAGGAGATGCTGCCGAAATTTTTAAGAAAATGAATTTAAGTTTTAAGATTTTTAACTTGAGATTTTAAATGTTTTTAACTAATATTTTAATGTTTTATCACTCTATCTTTTCATGGATTAGATTTCTGGGTTTTTCGGCTTACTTGAATTACGTTACGCCTTTAAACGTTGCGTGATTTAAGTGTCGGTCGCGTTCCTAAATTGGGTCATGACATTACCAATAAATACCTTAGGATTCAAAATATTAGACTATGATACGTATTTAGCTTGCAGCTTGGTTTGAATGGTGTCTTCTCTCAACAGGCCTCGGGATGTCTGAGACAATGATACACCACTTGCATCTTCCTGAATATAGGTCGTAATTTCAGGGAAATTAAATCACATAGGACTCGAAACTTGAACTTGAAAATCTGAACTTGACTTAAATCGAAAATTGATTTAAATTTCGAACTTGACTTAAACCTGAACTATATTCTTGAAACATGATATGAATACTTGAACCCAATATGTACAATTGAATCAACTTGATTCAAACCATGAATACAAATGACATGATTTGCACTTGACATGACTACACGAACTCAATCTTGAAAACTTGATATCATACACCACCTTTTGTATTCATGGATTCGATCAAGAATCGTAGCATTAATCATAGACTAATATACATGAGATATTGGGGTAGTTTGAGTATGAATCCAACGGAATCTCATGAGTCACATACTAATGTCACATCACGAATTCATGAATTTTTGAATGAGGGCCTGTAGTTCGTTACTTCTGGGGCCCTGCCCTTGAGTTCGAGAACACTCTTGAAATTGGTTGACATTCACATTTGAACATACGTTAGTTAGCTTACCTTATTAGTGATCTCTTTAAATCATATTGACAGTACACTTCATGTTCACTATATTTACACTACATGACCATACTATACTTGTTTACCATGCTCATGTTACATTGACATGCTTATATAGTTGCCATTAATATTGTCATGTTATACTTGTTCATGCTTTATTATTTCTAGTCATACTATATCACATGTTACCTTACATATTCATTTATATGCATTCACATCCCACTTTTCTTGGGGACTTACCGTGCGCAAGTTCGCTGACGGGTATTCCACCCATTTTTCTTTCTTTCTTGAAATATTCATCAGATAATCTAGAAACCGAGGAGGTGAAACCGACTATAGAGGACTACGACCAGCTCAGCTCACAAGCCGATCCATAAATTTCCTTTTCAGTTTCAGTTTATGTATGCCACTTATTTACGCATTATACTTCATGTTATTTCCTTTTCAGGTAATCTATCAATATAATTAAACTTGTTGAAATTGAATGTAAATAAAATTGTTGTTGGAAATTTTAGTTTCATGCTTATTCTTGGGTTATTTTATATTGCTTATATACGCTTAGCGTATTTGTTTTGAGAAAGGTTCTTCTCGGAATAAATATGTCACGGGCCTCGTCATGTGCAAGCTCCCGTATTTTGCAAAGCAGGCCGTGACAGAAAGTAAGCAGATACTTGGTACCGCTTCCTTTAGAACCAACTGGAGAGGGTCCCCAAAGATCCGAGTCAATATAATCAAGTGTACCTTTTGTGTTGTGCACCGCCGAACTGAAACTAACACGTTTTTGCTTCCAAAAAATGCAATGTTCACAAAACTTCAGCTTCGTTGTACTCTTCCCACTAAGTATACCATGCTTCGACAACTCGGCCATACCTCTCTCACTCATATGACCGAGCCTCATATGCCATAATCTGGTAGTGTCAGAATCCGTCATAGTTTAGATGATGAAATAGCCACCGAACTGGAAGTCGTCGAACCCAACAATGAATATTATTACCCTTCTTCAAGCCCTTCATCAAAGCTAGAGCATCTTTGGTTACCTTTAAAACTCCACATTCAGTGGAAAACGTGTAACCCTTGTCGTCAAGTGCACCCAAAGAGATGAGATTCTTCTTCAAGTCGGGTACGTGCCTGACTTCCGCCAATATCCTCACAACACCGTCAAAGATCTTGATTTGGATCATTCCCTTACCAATAGCTCGACACGAACTATTGTTGCCCATCAAAACCACTTCACCATCAACAGACTCATAGGTGGTGAACGAATCCCTATTGGAACACATGTGATAGGAACAATCTGAATTCATAATCCACTCGTTTTTAGATCGATGTGTGCTATCAAGAACCACAAGAAGATCTCCTTCTGCTATACTAGTTTTGGCTGAAAACTCCTTCGATTTATCTTCCAACTTCTGCTTGTTCTGCAATTTAAAACAATCGACCTTAAACTGCCCCGACTTCTTAGAATAGTTGCAAGTCAAGTTCTTTTTATTCATGGACTTCAGCCTTGACTTCTTTCTATTACCTTCCGTATTTCTCTTCTCCGTTCGTCCTTGAACAAATAAGCCGGAAGATGAACCATCGGCTTCACTAGAAGTCAACTCATTGTTAACCTTCTCTTTGTTCATCAAGTTCTCTTTGACATCCTTGATCGAGATTGCATCTCGTCCATAGATCATGGTGTCATAAAAGTACTTATATGAGGGTGGCAACGAACATAACAAGAGAAGAGCTTGATCTTCATCATCAATTTTAATATCAATTTTATCCAGATCTGTAATGATTGAATTAAACTCACCAACGTGAGATTTGATTGGAGAGTCTTCTGACATGCGAAATGTGTAGAGATGCTGTTTCAACAGGAGTCGATTCGTGAGAGATTTCCTTAAATATAACTTTTATAATTTTTTCCACAAACTAGCTGCCGTCTTTTCTACAAAAACTTCTTGCAAAATATCGTTTGTCAAACACAACTGAATAGCCGTGAGGGCCTTTTCATCCAACTCCTCCCAACCTTCCTCCGTCATAATGGAAGGCTTTGCATCCTTTCAAGAATCACCTTTCTCAAATTATTTTGATTCAACACAAAAATCATACAAACTTGCCATAAACTGAAACTCATATTTCCATCAAACTTCTCGATATCGAACTTCATGATTGTCGGAGATATAATGCGAGATCAATTTAAAACACCTTGAGTGCTAACGAATCCTAAAACTTCAAAATTACAATCTAAGAATGTGGAAAAAAGAACACAAGTATTGTTACCCACCGTTAACCTATATCACAAAATTAAAGACCTAACGATTCAACCAAAAGATCCCCAATCAACAATGGCTCTGATACCAGTTTGTTGCGACAAGATGATCACAAAGCAACAACACAAACGATAGAGAAGTAATCAAATAAGCAAATCACGAGTAAATTGGAAATATAGAGTACTAACTAAAATAATAGACAAAGTCGAAGTTTTATTAATAACCAAAAATGGAGGAGTACAAAACGGTGGACGAAATACACAAATCCCTCGAACCCTAGCTCTCACAAATTAACAAAAGGGTTATCTCAAATATTACAAAAGCTATCAGATCTAGGGTTGCAATATACTTCAATATATATAACATACAAAAGATTTATCCAAATATCCGACCCAGACGTGACAGACGTCTGCAGAAGGAATGGGCAGACGTCTGCCCAAGTTATCTTCAAAACCACAGAGGGTTACCAGACGTCTGAATAAGAATGTTCAGACGTCTAGCCTTCACAACTTCAGATTACTAGAGTGCTCGCAGGCGTCTGAACTGATGGGGTCAGATGTCTGCCTAATGTATGCTGATCATACAGAGCCAGACTGTAGGGTGTTTTTCGTCACCCCATTGAGATGGGAATACATGTCGCTTGTCAGGCGTACTACAGATTCCTCCTGCCTAGGATAGGCAAGGGTTTATTGATTGTGGGGATCCAAATCTCCGACAACCGCGGACTAAACTGTCGTTAATTACTCCTTGCCTTTGGAGCGAGAGAACCTCCGATTGACGGGTCAAACTGGTCATGCGAACTCAATATGCAGCGTGTGTATGTGTGTCTTGAGGGGTTTTAGATATATCCGGAGCCACGCAGAGTTTACGGGGTCTCGCTACCCGGATAGCGGGCTGGGAGTTAAGGGGGCTAGCAGCCCTCTTGCGGGGTGCAGGGCAGCGCCCTGTTAGAAAATTTTTCCTAACGGGGGTGTATTTTGAGTGTGGGATAGTGTGGGGAAAAATAGGGTGAGGAGCATCTTAAAGACGCTAGGGAGCTGGGAGCTGGGAGCTGGGAGCTTGGCGCTGGGCGCTTCACGCGCCCGGCATGTGGGTGCTGGGCGCTAGCGCCTCACACGTCCGGCACGTGGGCGCTGGAAGCTTGGACACTGGTGGAAAAAAAGGGGGCTTTTAGCCCCGAAAATAGGAATTAAACTTCAAAGGGTTTTTTATTTATGGAGTTAAACTCCGACAGATCCTGAATGGAGTTGAACTCCTATATATATATATATATATATATATATATATATATATATAAGTGTTTGATTTATGGAGTTAAACTCCAGCAGATCTTGAATAGAGTTAAACTCCTAGAAATTTTTGGAAATGATCAAAGAGAGCCCCTTTCTAACCCCCTTTGGTCCTGAATCTTCTTTTAGGCCTTGGATCTTCCCAAGGTGAGATTTTTGGAGATGGGTCTCCTTCTTCTTCCTCTTGGTCGGCCGGATCTTGGAGAAAAAGAAGGGTGGGATTTAAAAATCTTCCCTTTTTGAGATCTGATGGAAGATCTGAGTTCCCCTTCAAGGGTTTGATGGTGAAAACTGTTTATTTTTGGAAAAGGAAGAGTTAAACTCTTGATTTAATTCAAAAAGGGGAGAAGGTTTTAGAACCTTGAGGAAGGGAAAGGAGGCATAGAAACCCATAATTTTGAGGGGAATGGAAAAAAAAAATCATTTCATTATCATGTTGCCTTATATAGGTGTTAGTTGTATGTATGCCCTAGAGGCCATTATTGTACATGAGATGTATATAATAGTGGATGCTCGGACATATATAAAGAGGACTTTCTTGCTCAACATGATAGTACGCTATCTGGTTGCTCTTTATCTTAACATGTACACTTATTGTCTCTCTGTTACATGTTGATAAAGCCCTTAAGATGTGTACTCGACTTCCAGGATTATGATGCAGATCATACTAGTGGGGCCTGGGTAGTCCATGAGCGCATCCTTCAATGTTCCTAGTTGTGGGAATATTGAGACGGGACATCGATATTCCAGAGTAGACTAGCGTATATCTTCTCGACCCATGAGATGGGCGATGGGTGTTCCTATATCCATTGGTGTTTAACATCAGAGATGGTATATGGGTGCTCAGTAGAGACTGGGTACACTGAACGAACTCACCGAGAACTCCCAGATGGTATTATACCTCATGTCAGATGGCAGTTCTCTGGTGACACTGGTACAGCTTAGTCTGTAGACCCGAGATCGTCATAGAGTCTTGTGTGTCTCCCACTGTGCTTTGATTTCCATCCTACCACGGCTCTACTGAATCGTGCAAAAAGGTGGTTTTTGGGTACAATCCTGAGTCACATAGAGGCAATAAGCGATAAGAGGGGATTCGTCTCTCTCGGTATTGGGGGTTGATGTTGCGCTATGCTCGACTGGCCATAGCAGGAAATCCCTGGCAAGGGTTGATGTGATTTACTGGTAAGTGTTATCAGTAGTTTCACGCTCGTTATGGACCTTATATCGGCATGACTTATCAAGCTACTGGGGTCTGACGTTTACCATCCCTAGGCGAGATATGCGACATATCAGACGAACAGACCGGACTGTGCGGTAAGTGTTACTGATCGGATTCGCAGGAGTGTGAGCAGGCTTGCTCGTTGATCTTCTGATCGCTCAATACCCGGGTGGCCGTTACGTTTAGCAGATCGCTTGCGGTTTGTGGGTGTCTGATATGATCATCACCTACTGCCGGTATATTGACGAGTCTTTAGAGTCCTACACAGAGATTTCCTGGCTCAGGCGAAACGAAATAGGAGCACATATGAGATATGTGCGGGACCGATAATAATACGAGTATGTGATACTGTATTCTATTCTAGCGATTTGTATCATCGGTCGGTTATATGCGATATAGCCGGGTTACCGAATCAAGTGTTGATTCGATATACTGATACACTAGATATTAGTCGGTTATATGCGATATGACCGGATTATTAAATCAAGTGTTGATTTAATAATTTAATGTATAATTATATATTTGATATATTACTTTACATTAACTAGTATTGGTTCACTTAAGATTGCTTTTCTCACTTGATGTGCACATAATGTATATGTGATATATGTTTGTGTACATGTTTGTATCATGATTGATGATACATGCAAACATGGGTGGGTGTGTGACATACACCATGCTAATTATAATTTAGGTTTTTATTTATCTTAATTATTCAAAATGGTGGCATCTTTTGTCATAACTTGAAGCTTCATGAAGCTTGAAGCATCTTAGACAAAGTCCACTTATTCTGTCTCAATTAAGATATTTATTAACCAAACCATTATAATTAACCATGATTATGTCTCTACAATAGTTAGTGGATGATACTAACTCACCCATGGTTGCATAATTATGAGAATTCTTTTTTTTCTCATTATTCATTCATACTTCTTCTTCTTCATCATCCAAAAGGAAAAGCTTTCTAGGTTTTTTCTAAGTGGTGAAAACTAGTGAGAAATCAAAATCTAAAGTGAACCTACTTCCTATTTCATCATCCTCTACTACTTGCCATTTAGTTTAGGGTGTTCTCTTCACAAAGTTTTTGACCTAGTGAAGGGTTAGCTTGAGTTTGAGTCACCTCGACGTAGATCATCTACGGCCTCGAAGTCTACGTGCAAACTTGTTCATTTCTCCGGGGAATTCCATAGTAGAGTCCGGGAGTTCGATGATCGCAGCAAAGGGACGTCAACACGGAGCTTTAGAAGTGAAGGACCGGATCTACAAAGGTTGTATTTTTGTTCACTTCTCTTTGTAAGGAAGATTACTTGTTTTGGTTACCCTAGTTTTCTAGCATGATTCTTAGTTTGATTGCTTAGCACCCCCTTGAATTTTTTATTGTGGCATGTATGATGCTTGCAAACCCTAGGTTAGATGCTAAGAAATCCAAACATGGTATCAGAGCCTAACTAGAAAACTAGACGATGTTAGAACTAATACGAAACCGAAACATCTCCGTAAAACGATTTATAAAACCCTGCAATTCATGCTCTCTGTTGTTTTTCAAAAGGTTTGTAAAAAATTGTGCAAACAAGTGCAGAGTCATGTATTTGGTACCTATAGTGCACAGAACCAAAACGAGACCCATTGCTTAGTTTTCAACCGAGCACATTGACTCAAAAACCGAGGAGGCCGGCCCCCTTTGCTCCTCTGTGTCTCGTTTTTGTTTTGTGCTATGGTGTGCTCATTTTGGGGTTTCAAGTATTATTTGCTTGGTCCAAATTTTCATGTGATGTAAATTTTGCTATAGGACCAAAATGGAGTGTTTCGTAGTCGTAAAATTTAACATTGTGATGGTAACCTAGGCTATGTTTGACAGTTCGAACGAATCTCAAATATCACCCCATGTCCCCCTCTGAAATTTCCAGGTGTTGGAATTTTTCTAAGTTAATTATATTCAATGTTCATACAAGTAACTCTATAGACCCTCTAGAAGAACAAAAACCTTAACTCGATTCTATGCCTTCGGAACCGCGGCTTGAACCCTAGGATTTGCCGTAGTTCCGCGGTGTCCTAGGTGAGGTGTTGGTTTGACCCTTCTACAGCTGGATCATAGCTACTATGGCACGTTTTGGGTACTTTAACTTCGCTTAAGAGCTCATTGGGAGATGTGGATGTTGCTTGATTCACTCGAAACGTTTTAACATAGTCTAGTATATGATGATACAATACTTGGAATCAACAACATTTGAATTTTATAAGTCTAGCAATTTAGTCTCATTTGATTGGTTACCACGGGATTTTGATGTGATCAAAAGTCCGTCGCAATCACTTTGTGTATTCAGATACTCGCCGGGTAACATTACTAGATAGCCACGATCCATAACCCCGACCAAGTGACTATAGGAGAACTCCGTTGCCAAAAAGCATCCGTCCGGGTACTCGCGGCCGCGGTGTTCCTCTTAAGTGCACTTCGTCGTTGGTATCGGGGGGTGCGGTCGTCTACTAAAGTTTCCGACAAGCATTCGATCGGGATGTCGGGAATCTTGTTGAATTGCCCGACTGATTATTGGAAAGTGTTTTCAATATCGAGACTAAAATGCGGGGTTTATAATTGTTAGGCATGTGATGTCTAAGGAATTCATATTGTTAGGCATGAAATCCGCAATATGTGATATTACGGGTTTATGATATCTAAGGTGGTTGCGGATTAAACCCACCGTTGCCGGTCCTAAGTCCGGATGAGAAAGGGTGAAGGTTGTGGTAGGCTTGTGACAGCCAACGTAAAACTTTGTCACATTCTATTACATGAACCATAATAAAAATATCGTTGGGGCGTCACCTACTCAGCGACACGCTACATCGGATCCCGGGTGTAGTGTTAAGTATGCAAGGGCTTCTAGGTCGTCGTCCAGAAACGGCGGGCTACATCGGACCCCGGGTGTAATGACAAATAAGAAAGGGTCGTCATCCAGAAACGGCGTGCTACATCGGACCCCGGGTGTAGTGACAAATAAGCAAGGGTCTTCATCCAGAAACGGCGCCCTATATCGGACCCCGGATGTAGTGACAAATAAGCAAGGGTTTCATAGGATCCGTCTAGCTTCCTGGAATATAGGTTCCCTTACGGGTAGACTAATAGAATTAGTTGAGGTGATGATTAGGAGGAGAGTTGGTATTATGTGTTTGCAAGAAACTAAGTGGGTAGGTGAAAAGAGTAGAATCATAGAGCCTTGGGGTTACAAGCTTTGATATACGGATAGAGATAAAAATCGTAATGGGGTAGGCATAATTATAGATAGACGGTTGCTTGAGGATGTAGTTGAGATTAGGAGAAAAGGTGATAGAATTTTACTGGTTAAGCTTATTCTAGGTGGAGAGATCCTTAATGTTATTAGTGCTTATGCACCACAGATAGGTCTTGATGACGTTAGTAAGCGTCTATTCTGGGAGGATTTAGACGAGATGGTGCAAAGTATACCTAGTGGAGAGAAGTTATTTATTGGTGGTGATCTTAATAGACATGTAGGTACTAGTCGTAGTGGGTTTGATACTATCCATGGAGGTTTTGGTTTTGGACAAACGAATGAAGTAGGTGGCTCGATTCTAGATTTTGCCTTATCTTATGACTTGATCTTAGCAAACACCTGGTTTAAGAAAAGAGAGTCCCACCTTATCACTTTTAGGAGCGGATCAAGTGCTAGTCAAATAAACTTTTTCTGATGAGAAGAATAGATAGAGGTTATTGTATCGACTGTAAGGTAGTGCCAGGTAAGAGTGTAACCACTCAACATAGACTTTTAGTTCTAGACTTTTGATGTAGAAGAGGACTTAGGAAGTTTAGACGTAAGGTAGAGCCTAAAATTAAATGGTGGCGATTGAAAGAAGGTAACCAAAAGGCTTTTATAGATCGTGTAGTCCAAGAAGCGGATTGGCAGTCAGAAGATGATTCAGACAGAACATGGAACAAAATGGCTAGTTGTATTAAAAAGATAACTAGAGATCTACTTGGTGAGTCGAGAGGTGGTGCTCCACCATCTAAGGACACATCATGGTGGAATGAAGAAGTAAAGGCTGCTATTAAAATTAAATGGGATTCTTATAAAGATTTGAAGAAAAGTAGAGATGTGGAGAGATTTGAGAAGTATAAAATGGCTAAAAAGGAAGTTAAGAAAGCTGTTCGGGAAACTAAATCTAAGGTCTACAAGGAGGTGTACGAGAAATTAGACACTAAAGAGGCTGAAAATGATATATACCGGATTGCTCGGATGCGGGAAAGGAAGACTAGAGACTTATGTGCGGTGAAGTGTGTCAAAAATGAAAATCAGAAGGTTTTAGTTCGAGATGAGGATATCAAGGAAAGATGGAGAGATTATTTTGACAAATTGTTCAATGAGAGCTTTACCAAGAATTTGGATGAACTTGTCATTCAATCTCAAGATGTAAACCGTGATTTCATGCGTAAAATAAGACTACCTGAGGTTAAAGAAGTTTTGAACAGAATGAGTTTAAGAAAAGCGGTTGGTCCTGACGGGATTCCTATCGAGATTTAGAGATGCTTAGGAGAAATATGCATTAAATGGCTGACAGATCTGTTTAATAAGATTTGGCAGACAAAAAAAATGCCAAATGAATGGAGGAAAAGTATCCTTGTACCTATCTACAAAAACAAGGGTGACATTCAAAGTTGCTCAAATTACCGTGGAATAAAACTTATGTGTCACACCATGAAACTTTGGGAGAGAGTGGTTGAACACAGGCTAAGGAAGGATATTAAGATAACAGAGAACCAGTTTGGGTTCATGCCTGGACGATCGACGACAGAGGCTATTCATTTGATTCGTCAACTTGTCGAGTATTTTTAAGAGAGGAGAAAAGATTTGCATATGATATTTATTGATTTAGAAAAAGCGCACGACAAGGTACCTAATGAGGTATTATGGGAGACAATGATGAAGAAGGGGGTCCCCGTCAAGTATATTGACATAATCAAGGATATGTACGATGGAGTAGTGGCAAATGTCAGAACTTGCGGCGGCTTAATAAGTGATTTTCCGATTACAATTGGTTTACTTCAAGGATCTGCATCAAGTCCATTCCTGTTTACCATCGTGATGGATGAACTTACTAGAACTATCCAAGATGAGGTACCTTGGAGTATGCTATTCGCTGATGATATTGTTCTAGTAAATGAGACGAAAGCAGAGGTTAATGCCAAATTGGAATTATGGAGGCAAACATTGGAATCTCGGGGATTCAGATTGAGCAGGTCCAAGACAGCATATATGCATTGCAAATTTAGTAACCAGAGAAGTCAAAACCATATTGGTATAATATTGGAAGGGCAAGAGATATCACCGAGCAACCAGTTTAGATATCTAGGTTCCATAATCCAAAAGAATGGGGAGATCGATAGTGATGTTAATCAAAGGATCCAAGCTGGTTGGTTGAAATGGAGGAGTGCAACAGGGATTTTGTGTGATCGTAACTTTCCGTTAAAATTGAAAGGGAAGTTTTATCGGAGCGCAATTCGGCCTGCCTTATTATATGGTACAGAATGCTGGGCTCCTAAGAAGCATCATACACAGAAGATGCACGTAGCGGAGATGCGTATGCTTCGTTGGATGTGCGGTAACAATAGAAAAGATAATGTGCGAAATGAGGATATTCGTGCAAAAGTTGGTGTAGCACCTGTGGAGGAGAAGATGCGGGAAAACCGGTTAAGATGGTTTGGTCATGTGCGACGCAGACCTATGGAAGCATCGGTTCGACGAATAGATACTCTAGATATGGGCAATGGCAAAAAGGCAAAAAGAAGACCGAAGAAAATATGGATGGAGGTAATACGAAACGATATGGTTGCCTAAGGACTCGATGAAAGTATATTGTTCGATAGGAGTGAGTAGAGGCGGAGGATTCATGTGCTGGACCCGGCGTGATTCTCATGTTGGTTCATGTAGCCTACCCCATATGCTTGGGATAAAAGGCTCAGTTGTTGTTGTAAAGTGGTTGCGGATTCCAACTGTTGTAGTTTTCACTTTCTTTTCTGGGACCGTAAGTGTAATATATGGTGTATCGCCAATTTCGTTGCTATACGTCAACTACAATTGGGATACGCATATTTACTTACGTTGATGACATGTGATGTTATGTGTTGTTGTGATATATTATATTGGATCGTCATGTTTGAATAGCCGGGGGTTTTATGTGAGATGAGAGTTTTTCATTTTCATTCATGTAAAATTCTATGTATGTAATATTCTTTTATTGGGGCACTTCCTGGTTGAGGAAGATGTCACCGTTGATGTATATTATTTACTTTTTCGCATTAGGATAGACCCAAGGAAGGGAGCACAAGTAACCGGGTTCTAGAGTCCAGTGGGAGACCATCTCAAGGCGTCGAGTCCGGGTCTCCTAACTCTAGAATTGGTAGGGTTGCTTGCCGCTCTCGTAGGGGTCTAGGGATGTGGGTTTGGCTATTCATCACGACCGTGGAGTCCGTGTTTTATACTGGCTCAAAATAAAACACAGACATCCTAGTATATCAAATATTTCATATGATGTTTTCTGCTGCGATATCTGTGATGTGATCATTTGATATGATGAGATAAATACTGTATATAGTATATATGATATATTATATAGACGTTGCTTATGTTTTACACCCGCGCTAGCCCTGCCCCGCTCTGCCGTTAGTTACCTAACCTAACGGTGCATGACGGGATATCGAGGCGAATGCGGTTGGCATAAGCGTACGTTGTCTTTATCTGTGATGTTTAGGTGACTTAAATGATGGGACATTCATTAATGAGATTAATGAAAGAAAATAAACCTAAAAGATGTTGTGCAATCGAATTTTCAAAATTAGGTAGCTCTAGTTGTTGCTTTGCATAGCGGTATTCCTTGTAGAATATCCAGCACCTTATTCGATAAGGAAAGAGCCGATATCCCTTCACCGGGAGTGACTTCTTTAGCAATAACTAGAAGATACTACAACCTTCGGTTTGTCTTTTGACTACTTTTCTAGTTCTTGCTTTGCATAGTGGTATTGTGAATATCCTGCACCTCATTCGACGAGGAAAGAGCCGAGATCCCTTCACCCGGAGTGACCTCTTTAGCGAAACTAGCAAAAACCTCAAAAACACTCCATTTAAAACCATTTGATTCTACAACGATATCAAGTTCAAAACGTTATAGGTTTTCTTAAAAACTATCCGCAACCCTCCGTCATTTTAGAAAGTAGAGTACTTAGTATTCGTGTTGCGTTTGTCGACCATAGCCGAGGCGTAGTGTACGGTAGCTAAGTGATGTCTTCCTACACAGCATATGATGCGATTAGTTAGGACGGTCATGTGACTTTGTTGACCTTAGCCAAGGGTCATGTGGGTGGGTATAATTAATCATGAAATGACGGGTAGAACTTGACTGGTGCTTATAATTTGTTGACCATAGCCAAGGTCATAGGTGCTAGGGGTAAAAACCTTTATCGGGAGTTTCAAGTGTTGAAATTGCATACCTTCTATATGATAGTTGGATCCTGATACCCACTGCGAGTAATTGTTACTCCTGGGAGAGTTTTGCACTTTACAATTAGCCGATCAAGTAGGTGTCTAGAAAGGTGTCAACGGGGTTACGCCCCTGGGAAAACGAGGTTTATTTTAATTAGGTCCGTGCAAAAGCACGAGGAACCTCCCTCAAAATACCGGCACTGGCCTGACTGAAAGATTGGCGAACTTGTAGAGTGTAATTAATCCAGGCTGGTCTTTTCTTTTAGGCTTTGAAGGAAGATTTGATAAAAACAGTGGGAGCCATCCTGATTAGATAAAATATATAACCAATCTAATCTTGCAAGAGCGCACACAGAGTGTTTTCTTCTCTCTCTCTCCAGATAGCGACCATGTCACGCCTTAATCAAGATAATAATATGGATGTATTGACCGAACCCGCTTGTTATACTGAGCTGGAGAACGTTGGTCCCGCTCCAACTTATAATTATTATAAGACCGAGCAGAAAATAGGGGAATACCAAGATTCCCATGGCGCCCAAACGAAGAAAGTGCATGATAGATGCATCTTCTTCGGGTGTGTTTATTACCAAGAACTGTTTCTCAGTATCCTTTACGTCCTAGGTATGAGATACCGGATCAGGATCCCACATATGTAATCTGTTATATGGGTTACAGATAGGTAGAGAACTGAGAACAGGTGATGAGTTTCAAGAGTTAGAAACGATGCAATTGTTGCAAGCCAAGCAAGTTTGCAGTTATCACCCTGTATTACCAAATACATTGATTCTAAACGAATGTTATTAGATACTGAACCTGATATACAATATCATATCAGTCTCTTTATTTAGTAAAAAAGGATATAATTTTGTATTTTTGGATCATGTTTTGAACATTTCCTATATCAAAAGTTGATCAGTTCAGGCATGTTATCTAAAAGCATATACGTTCTAAATCAAACCACAGTTCTTAACGTACAGAACACACACAAGAAGAAGAGTTCAGAAATGAACGAATCCTTCTTGAGGCATTGTAAACTAGGTCATATCAAAGCGACCCGACTAGTTAAGTTACATAAAGATGCATATTTAAATCAGTTTGAGTTTACATCTTGTGAAACTTTCCATTCATGTCACAAAGATAAAATGACCCTAGCTCCGTTTATTAGAAACAGAGAAAGAGTTAGTAAACTCTTGGGACCGATACATGATGATGTATGTAGTCCCCTATCTACACATGCCAAGACTGGTTCTTTATACTTCCTTACATTCACTGATGATCTCTCAAGATTCGGACACATGTTCCTGTTGAAACTAATGTCTGAACCTTCTGAGAAATTCAAAGAATATAAGTCAGAAGTAGAGAACCAATACAGGTATAAGTATTATGTCTTATGATGTGATCAGGAAGGAGAATACTTGGGCATAGAGACCCTGGACTATTCTAAAGGAGAATGTGATTCTCTCTCAGCATTACTCCTCCGAATACACCACAGCACAACGGTGTATCAGGACGGAGCAATCGCACCCTATGAGATATGGTGCACTCTATGATGAGTACTACTGAGTTGCCCATTTCCTTTTGGGGGTTATGCACTTGTGAAGCTGCATACCTATTGAATAAGGATTCAATAGTTCCCGACGAACCTCAACCTCTCCGCCGATCTGGTAGGGTTCTTCATCCGCCTGAGAGATACTTCGGTTTCTCGATAACAGTAGGAGCGAGGATTCCATCATGAGATGATGACCCAACTATTTTCTAGCAGGCCATCAAGAGTAGGGACTCTGTAAGAATGGCTGGATGCTAAGTGATCTAAGATGGAATCCATGTACACCAACAGAGTATGGACTTTGTATGCTATATCTGAAGGGTTAAATCCCCATCAGGAGCAAGTATATCTTGAGAAGATTACATGGTATAGATGGAAAAGTTGAGACTTTCAAAGCTAGACTTGTTACAAAAGGTTTTCGTCATTAACCAGGTGTGGATAATGATGAAACCTTTTCTCCAATAGCTATGCTTAAGTCCGTCCGGATCCTACTTGCCACTGCTACATACCATAACTACTATATCTGGTGGTTGAGTGTCATGACTGCTTTTCTAAATATAGATTTAGGAGAGAACGTCTATAAGTACACAGTCTGAGGGCTTCGTAGATAATGGGAGCAGCGGAAACGTGTGCAAGTTGCTTTAAAAGTTAAAGCAGGCATCGCGAAGTTGGAACATTTGTTTTGATGTGGTAGTCAAAGTGTTTGACTTCATCAAAATGGTAGATTAACCTTGTATATACAAAAAGGTAGTAGAGAGTAAGGTGGTATTTCTCGTAATGTACGTGGACGACATACTCTTGATAGGAAAAGAGTTTCCTATGCTACGCACGGTCAATCTCCTCTTATCACAAGAATTCTCTATATAGGATCAAAGTGGTACTTCCTAAATCCTGGATTTTGGATCTATGAGATAGATCTAAATGGATGTTAGGATTCTCACTAAGTGTAGTGAGATGCTATCAATAGATCGTAGGGAGAATCACAGGATAGCTTCCAGGGTGGTAAGGATGAATGAATGTCAGTCACAGGCATTGTCTTTTTCCTCAGTGGAGGGACGGTATGTTGGAAGAGTTCCAAGTTAGATACCGTGGCAAACTAGACGATAAAGGCTGGATACATCGCTACCAAAGATGCTACCAAAGAGGTAGTCTGGGTGTATATTTGTTCATGAGATGAACAAGATTCCTACCATTGTGTGACAGTGGAGGTGTGGCTTTGGCCTAGGAACCCCGGTCCCATCAGTGACCCAGACAGATTCTGAGGCAGTATCACTTGATCATGGAGATGGTTGATCTCCAGGTAGATCGAGGTTAGGAGAGTAGACTTAGAGGACAACACGGCGGATCCACTCACAAAGGCCTTTTCCCAGAGAGAGACTTTTATGAGATGGTTGAGTATGAGATACTACAACCACTGCTATATGATGGCCCTAGTGCAAGTGGGAGATTATTAGTTGTATGTATGCCCTAGAGGCCATTATTGTACATGAGATGTATATAATAATGGATGCTGGGACATATATAGGGAGGACTTTCTTGCTCGACATGATAGTACGCTATCTGGTTGCGCTTTATCTTAACATCTACACTTATTGTCTCTCTGTTACATGTTGATAAAACCCTTAGGATGTGTACTCGACTTCCAGGATTATGATGCAGATCATACTAGTGGGGCTTGGGTAGTTCATGAGTACATCCTTCAATGTTCCTAGTCGTGGTACGGAGCATCGATATTCCAGAGTAGACTAGCGTATATCTTCTGGACCCATGTGATGGGCGATGGATGTTCCCATATCCATTGGTGTTTGACATCAGAGATGGTATATGGGTGCTCAGTAGAGACTGGGTACACTGAACGGACTCGCCGAGAACTCCCAGATGGTATTATACCTCACGTCAGATGGCAGTTCTCTGGTAACACTTGTACAACTTAGTCTGTAGACCCGAGATCGTCATAGAGTCTTATGTGTCTCCCACTGTGCTTTGATTTCCACCATACCACGGCTCTATTGAATCGTGCAAACAGGTGGTTTTTGGGTACAATCCCAAGTCACATGGAGGCAATGAACGATAGGAGGGGATTCGTCTCTCCCGGTATTGGGGGTTGATGTTGCGCAATACTCGACTGGCCATAACTGGAAATCCCTGGCCAGGGTTGATGTGATTTACTAGTAAGTGTTATCAGTAGTTTCACGCTCGTTATGGACCTTACATCGGCATAACTTATCAAGCTACTGGGATCTGACGTTTACCAACCCTAGGCGAGATATGCGACATATCAGACGAAAAGACCGGATTGTGCGGTAATTGTTACTGATCGGATTCGCAGGAGTGTGAACAGGCTTGCTCGTTGATCTTCTGATCGCTCAATACCCGGGTGGCCGTTACATTTAGCAGACCGCTTGCGGCTTGTGGGTGTCTGATATGATCATCACCTACTGCCGGCGTATTGACGAGTCTTTAGAGTCCTACACAGAGGTTTCCTGGCTCAGGCAAAACGAAATAGGAGCACATATGAGATATGTGCGGGACCGAGAATAATACGAGTATGTGATACTGTATTCTATTCTCGCAATTTGTATCATCGGTCGGTTATATACGATATAGCCGGGTTACCGAATCAAGTGTTGATTCGATATATTGATACACTAGATATTAGTCGGTTATATGCGATATGACCGGATCATTAAATCAAGTGTTGATTTAATGATTTAATATATAATTATATATTTGATATATTACTTTACATTAACTAGTATTGGTTCACTTAAGATTGCTTTTCTCACTTGATGTGCACATAATGTATATGTGATATATGTTTGTGTACATGTTTGTATCATGATTGATGATACATGCAAACATGGATAGGTGTGTGACATACACCATACTAATTATAATTTAGGTTTTTATTTATCTTAATTATTCAAAATGGTGGTATCTTTTGTCATAACTTGAAGCTTCATGAAGTTTGAAGCATTTTTGACAAAGTCCACTTATTTTGTCTCAATTAAGATATTTATTAACCAAACCATTATAATTAACCATGGTTATATCTCTACAATAGTTAGTGGATGATACTAACTCACCCATGGTTGCATAATTATGAGAATTCTTTTTTTTTTCTTCTCATTATTCATTCATACTTCTTCTTTTTCTTCATCCAAAAGGAAAAGCTTTCTAGGTTTTTTCTAAGTGGTGAAAACTAGTGAGAAATCAAAATCTAAAGTGAACCCACTTCTTATTTCATCATCCTCTACTGCTTGCCATTTATTTTAGGGTGTTCTCTTCACAAAGTTCTTGACCTAGTGAAGAGTTAGTTTGAGTTTGAGTCATCTCGACGTAGATCATTTTCGGCCTCGAAGTCTACGGGCAAGCTTGTTCATTTCCCCGAGGAATTTCATACTAGAGTCCGGGAGTTCGATGATCGCAGCGAAGGGACGTCAACACGGAGTTTTAGAAGTGAAGGACCGGATCTACAAAGCTTGTATTTTTGTTCACTTCTCTTTGTAATGAAAATTACTTGTTTTGGTTATCCTAGTTTTCTACCATGATTCTTAGTTTGATTACTTAGCATCCCTTTGAATTTTTTATTGTGGCATGTGTGATACTTGCAAACCCTAGGCTAGGTGCTAAGGAATCCTAACAATAGGCTTACAAATTTACATATAACCCCTTGGGCTTTACAAAATGGCATTTTTGCTCGTCTCATGCCTCATGTGATCATTTCTTTTGCACATGAGCCATGGGCTTTACAAAAATTTGGCTTTATGCCTAATTTTCTTACATTTATTCATAAAAATTATATCAAAATTATTTATTACATGATTTTCATTTTCGTATGGGAAAGGCCGGTCGCGGAGCTCGACTTGGGCATGTGCCCACTTAACCTGGGTTTGGACCCGCTTACTTGTGGTTGACTTTGACTTTGACTTTGACTTGGTTATCCAGCGTGTAATTTTTGACCCCAACACAGACGTCTGAAGCTTTCTTGCTCCAGACGTCTGTCGCCTGTCTTGTAGATAGCCTCAAATCTCCGTGACTTTGTGATAACTCTGGATTTGATAGGAAATCAAAAGGGATAGAATATGAGGCATTAACATTGATCAACCCGAATGGCACCCCCCATCCTCTAAAGGCCCACCATAGAACTAGAGTAATTAGCGCAAGCACTAGAAGATGGCCCCCACAAAGATGGGCTAATTAGTACGAGTACTAATTCTTACTTATAATTTATATAAGAGATAAATCAGTCACTAAGATGGGGTTAATGATTACATTGGAAATTTGAGGTTTGTGCTTCACATGATTAAGCCACACGTGCGACAACCCACTTTATATACGGAATTCTTCTTCTCCTCCTTGCTGATCTTTTTTTCTCTACATGGCAATAATTAGGGAGCCTGTAGTGAGGGGGCAGCCCTTCTTTGTTTATGAATCAGCTAGGGATCCAAGGTATAGACTTTTTGCCTTTAATGAAATGAAAATCTTAGTGAATAATACAAGTAGTGAGGTTAGGGTTTGATATTATGTTCTTAATTGAGCCCTAATTAGTATGGCTCAACTCATAGGTGAGTGGGTTGTTGATGAAAGTGATGGAAGAACTTTATGTACAAAGCAAGATTTAAGATTTTTGATTTTTGATTTTTGATTTTTTATTTGGCTAGGCTATTATGATATAATAACTCTAGTTAATAGAGAATGCAGGTATTGTGGCAGGTTGTGGCAACAATTTTAGTTTTCTCTATCTTTTTCTCAAGGCCTTTTCAGCGAATCCAAATATTTTACCGTTTCTGGTTGTTGTAAGTTGAAGAAAAATAAAGATTGATGAGGGATAATTTTAGTCACTTTGGATTTTTGTAGGATGAGCATCATGTGTCGTGTTTTTAGGCATATTCGGTATTTTGTTCTATTAATAGATGGTGATGGAGGTCCTTTTCGAGTCTCCGTCAGATGTTGTCTTCCGTCGATCTCCCGGTAAATTTTGGAGGTGATCTCCTGTTGCGTGTGGGTCTCAATAGGTTTGAGGAGATTGGTGATTTGAGAAGTTTAACGCTGAGTACCTGCAAAGAAGTCCCGTGGTGGTTTGGTACCACCGAGGATCCTCCGACGATCAAGTAAGTGCTAGGTCCGAGCAGAGTAACGGCTAAGTGGGATAAAAATGGCTTACTTGACCCCTCTGTGATGGGGGTTTATATAGTGGCGGTAGCACGCGGCAGCAGGCGCGAGAATCTCGCCGGCAGTTACGCTCCCGACGTCACGCCCGCGTAACAAGCGGATCGCCCGTTAATGGGGATCGTGATGGCGCGGAACGTGGGATGCTGCCGGCGGAGAATCCGCGCATGGCGAGATTCGCGGAGCGGCGGTTACGCCTGTGAGTGGTGGAGTTGGTTGGTCGGAGGGACCGAGGGAGATGGCCTCGGCGGGAGAGCTCGGGAACGAGCAGGGGAGACGAGGTGTCTTGGTCCTGTGGTAGCTCGGGGCGAGCTGAGAGGCCGAGTAGGCCAATTTTCAGGGACTTTGAAGAGAGCCAGCCTGTGCTTGCAGGTCGGGTACAAGGGTGGCCTGGTCGGCTCCATGCAGGCCCTTTCTTCTGAGTTCTTGGACACGTCGTCTGCCACGTGTCGTGATCCTGGGGATCACCAATATTGAGCATCATCATTAGCCCTCCACTCCTGTCCCGACCAGCCAGTTGGTCGGGTCAGGAGTGGGACAGGAGTGGACTGCCGGGCCGTCCGGGATGAGCTCCCTCTTAAGGTTTCGTCGGGATGCGTCCCCGGGCTGTCAGTTGTCTTTGTTGGGTAGGAAGCTACCCGCCGGGATGCGCCGAATAAAAAGGGGCTCGGCGGCCTCGCGAAGAGGGCTTCAGATCCTCAGCGTTTGATGGGCAAGATGATGCCCGCTGGGGATGTGCCGAGCAGGAAGGAACTCGGCGGCCTTGCGATGAGGGCTTCAGACCATCAGCGTCTGATGGGCAGGAGCATGCCCGCTGGGGATGCGCCGAGCAGGAAGGAACTCGGCGGCCTCACAATGAGGGCTTGAGATCTTCAGCATCTGATGGGCAGGAGGATGCCCGCTGGGGATGCGCCGATCAGGAAGGAACTCGACGGCCTCACGATGAGGGCTTAAGATCCTCAGCGTCTGCTGGGCAGGAGGATGCCCGCTGGGGATGTGCCGAGCAAGAAGAAACTCGGCGGCCTCGTGATGAGGGCTTCAGACCATCAGCGTCTGATGGGCAGGAGAATGCCCGCTGGGGATGCGCCGAGCAGGAAGAAACTCGGCGGCCTCGTGATGAGGGCTTCAGACCATCAGCGTCTGATGGGCAGGAGAATGCCTGCTAGGGATGCGCCGAGCAGGAAGGAACTTGGCGGCCTCGCGATGAGGGCTTCAGACCATCAGCGTCTGATGGGCAAAAGGATGCTCGCTGGGGATGCACCGAGTAGGAAGGAACTCGGCGGCCTCGTGGTGAGGGCTTGATCCATGGCGTTGTGGGGTAGGAAAGCTGCCAGCCAGGGATAGTCGAGCAGGGTAGCTGCTCGGTGCCTCCTGGCGAGGGCTTTGATCCTTGACGCTGGAGGGGCCGTGAGAGGCCTGCGAAGGGTGGCTGAGCAGCACTGGAGGGGCCGTTTGAGACCTGCGAAGGATGGCCGAGCAGGGTAGCTGCTCGGTGCCTCTTGGTGAAGGCTTTAATCCTCGACTGTGGAGGGGCCGTGAGAGGCCTGCGAAGGATGGCCGAGCAGGGTAGCTGCTTGGCGCCTCCTGGTGAGGGCTTTGATCCTTGACACTGGAGGGGCCGTGAGAGGCCTGCGAAGGATGGCCGAGCAGCACTGGAGGGGCCGTTTGAGGCCTGCGAAGGATGGTCGAGCAGGGTAGCTGCTCGGTGCCTCTTGGCGAGGGCTTTCTGATCCCTGGCGTTGCGGTAGGGATGCTACCCGCCAGGGATAGCCGATCGAGGGATCCTCGGGCTCGACTGCCTCTAGGAGGACTTTCTAATCCCTGGCGTTGCGGTAGGGAAGCTACCCGCCAGGGATAACCGAGCGAGGGATCCTAGGGCTCGACTGCCTCTGGGAGGACTTTCTGGTCCCTGGCGTTGCGGTAGGGAAGCTACCCGCCAGGGATAGCCGAGCGAGGGATCCTCGGGCTCGACTGCCTCTGGGAGGGCTTTCTGATCCTTCAGGACGGAGACCGAGCAGGGTTACTGCCCAGTGCCTCTTAGCGAGGACTTTGATCCCTGTCGGTTGTGGTAGGAAGCTACCATCCGGGGATAGCCGAGCAAGGACTCGACTGCCTCTGGGAGGACTTTGGTCCTTAGCGCGGGAGGGGCTGTAAGAAGCCTACCAAGGACCCTTGGCCGGACAGGGTTACTGCCCGGTGCCTCTTGGCGAGGGCTTTTGTCCTGAAGGATAGCCGAGCGAGGGATCCTCGGGCTCGACTGCCTCTGGGAGGGCTTTCTGATCCCTGGCGTTGCGGTAGGGAAGCTACCCGCCAGGGATAGCCGTGTGAGGGATCCTCAAGCTCGACTACCTCTGGGAGGGCTTTCTGATCCCTGGCGTTGAGGTAGGGAAGCTACCCGTCAGGGATAGCCGAGCGAGGGATCCTCGGGTTCGACTGCCTCTGGGAGGTCTTTCTGATCCCTGGCATTGCGTAGGGAAGCTACCCGCCAGGGATAGCCGAGCGAGGGATCCTCGGGCTCGACTGCCTCTGGGAGGACTTTCTGATCCCTGGCGTTGCGGTAGGGAAGCTATCCGCCTGGGATAGCCGAGCGAGGGATCCACGGGCTCGACTGCCTCTGGGAGGACTTTCTGATCCCTGGCGTTGCGGTAGGGAAGCTACCCGCCAAGGATAGCCGAGCAGGGTAGCTGTCGGGCTGCCTTTTAATGAGGGCCTAGATCCTTGGGCGAGGTGGCCCTCGAGCCGCCGTGGTGAGCCCCTTCTGTGCGACCCCGTCAAGGGAGGGGGTGTCGGTCGCGAGGAGGCTCGAGGCGAGGCGCCTCGAGGCGAGGCGCCCTGGAGGAGGATCTTGGCGTGGAGCTGTAGGGCGCCCAGCGGGTCTCAGAGAGTATCGGCCCGTGAGACCCGTGGCCATGGGACGCTTCCTGCCGGTGGTCAGCCGCGCCGATGAGGGCAGAGTCTCCTGGAAGCGGAGGAGCGGCGATCTGGAGCCCTGGCCCGGCCACTTGGACGCAGACGAGCGCCAATTGATGGACTGCAGTCGGTCTATTCGGCCGGCGAGGGCGTTGATGACGGTCGCCGGAGGAGGTTCATCCGTGCCTTCGGTGAGGAGGGGGCGGCGGCTAGTATCCGGATCTTCAGGGTGATCGCTTGCCATGTGGATGGATATCGGAAGACCAACTTTGTTTTTTGTGGAGTTTCGTTCCCACAGACAGCGCCAACTGATGTAGGTCCTTTTCGGGTCTCCGTCAGATGTTGTCTTCCGTGGATCTCCCGGTGGATTTTGGAGGTGATCTCCTGTTGCGTGTGGGTCTCAATGGGTTTGAGGAGATTGGTGATTTGAGGAGTTTAACGCCGAGTACCTGCAAAGAAGTCCCGGGGTGGTTTGGTACCACCGAGTACCCTTCGATGATCAAGTAAGTGCTAGGTCCGAGCAGAGTAACGGCTAAGTGGGATAAAAATGGCTTACTTGACCCCTCTGTGATGGGGGTTTATATAGTGGCGGTAGCACGCGGCAGCAAGCGTGAGAATCTCGCCGGCAGTTACGCTCCCAACGTCACACCCGCGTAACAAGCGGATCGCCCGTTAATGGGGATCGTGATGGCGCGAAACGTGGGATGTTGCCGGCGGAGAATCCGCGCATGGCGAGATTCGTGGAGCGGCGGTTACGCCTGTGAGTGGTGGAGTTGGTCGGTCGGAGGGACCGAGGGAGATGGCCTTGGCGGGAGAGCTCGGGAACGAGCGGGGGAGCCGAGGTGTCTTGGTCCTGTGGTAGCTCGAGGGTGAGGGCGAGCTGAGAGGCCGAGGATACCAATTTTATGGGCTCTGAAGAGAGTCGGCTTGTGCTTGCAGGTCGGGTACAAGGGTGGCCTGGTCGGCTCCATGCAGGCCCTTTCTTCTGAGATCTTGGACACGTCGTCTGCCACGTGTCGTGATCCTGGGGATCACCAATATTGAGCATCATCAGATGGTATAAACCCTACATCCTCTATAAATGGAACTGCTTATTGAAAGTCTAAAATCTATTAATAAAACAAGATTTGAATCGACTAATCCTTACTAAACCCTTACAATGCAAAAGAACTATGCAAAGTACTCAAATTTGTCATCTAAACTTCTCATCTCCTACTCCCACTCAAACATCGATCCTTTCAAATACTTCAATTATGATGTCAACAGAATATAGTTCAATTAGCTGGCAGAGTATAAATCTTTTTCCCACCATGGTTATAGGAGTCCATTCTGATGTCTGGTTGCGCAACTATGAACTCTTGAAGTTGATCTAAAATTCGGCACATCTAATCTGAGCACCTGTATTTATTTCAGTGCAAATGGCCTAGGATCCCCCCTCTGGACCTATACACTACATAGACTCTCGTATAACTAAAACGGGTCACATTTATTATTTATTTTTAATGTATTCTTCAACTTTATCGAAGCATTTGATTAGAGGTCCAATTAATCTCTATCATTAGGTGGTTCGTTAATCATTTTCTTCTTTCTTTTCTGAAAATATTGTGTGCTGATCAATCAAAAAAGTGGAAAAGTAGCACAAGGGGAATTCAAAGATATATAAAACTAAGGGGTCTCTCGCTATAGAAACTTGAAAGTGTGTGCTCAATGCTCATCATAATCAACTCTCATCACTTTCAAGATTTTGGTCCCCCAGTGCCAGCTGTGATTAATTCAGGCTAATTGCATGTTAACATAATAGACTAATTGGTTTGCTTCTGCACCTTTCACAAGTAACGCTCCTTAGCTTTCATTTTCTTTAAGGCAGGCAAGGGACCCAGTGCAATGTGCGTGTATGAAGTTTAAAATCAAGAAAAATTATATTAAGTTAAAACTTTATTATTATATAATTTGTAAGTGGTAATATCTCATATTTGTAAACTTTATATGTAAACTATGTGAAGGCCTGGCTTGCAAAAAGTTCGGCAATTTTCTTCAGTTTTTCGATGATTTCTTTGCCGATATATGAAGCATAGGAAATCCGTGAAATTTTTAAAATCTCAACAAAAAAGAACATTGGTATTTCAATATTTTGTTTATCATAGCACATGAGAATTACGAAAAAGCGTACGACAAGGTACCTAGAGAGGTATTATGGGGGACAATGATGAAAAAGGGGGTCCCCGTCAAGTATATTGACATAATCAAGGATATGTACGACGGAGTAGTGGCAAATTTTATATGTAAACTATGTGAAGGCCTGGCTTAAATTTTATATGTAAACTATGTGAAGGCTGGTGCTTCCATAGGTATTTCAATATTTTGTTTATTGATTTAGAAAAAGCGTACGACAAGGTACCTAGAGAGGTATTATGGGGGACAATGATGAAAAAGGGGGTCCCCGTCAAGTATATTGACATAATCAAGGATATGTACGACGGAGTAGTGGCAAATGTCAGAACTTGCGGTGGCTTAACAAGTGATTTTCCGATTACTATTGGTTTACATCAAGGATCTGCATTAAGTCCTTTCCTGTTTACCATCGTGATGGATGAGCTTACTAGAACTATCCAAGATGAGGTCCCTTAGTGTATGCTATTTGCTGATGATATTGTTCTAGTAAATGAGACGAAAGCAGGGGTTAATGCCAAATTGGAATTATGGAGACAAACATTGGAATCTCGGGGATTCAGATTGAGCAGGTCCAAGACAGCATATATGCACTGCAAATTTAGTAGCCAGAGAAGTCAAAACCATATTGGTATAACATTGGAAGGGCAAGAGATATCACCGAGCGACCAGTTTAGATATTTAGGTTCCATCATCCAAAGGAATGGGGAGATCGATAGTGATGTTAATCAAAGGATCCAAGCTGGTTGGTTGAAATGGAGGAGTGCAACAGGGATTTTGTGTGATCGTAACTTTCCGTTAAAATTGAAAGGGAAGTTTTATCGGAGCGCTATTCGGCCTGCCTTATTATATGGTACAAAATGCTGGGCTCCTAAGAAGCATCATACACAGAAGATGCACGTAGCGGAGATGCGCATGCTTCGTTGGATGTGCGGTAACACTAGAAAAGACAAGGTGCGAAATGAGGATATTCGTGCAAAAGTTGGTGTAGCACCCGTGGAGGAGAAGATGCGGGAAAACCGGCTTAGATGGTTTGGTCATGTGCGACGCAGACCTATGGAAGCACCGGTTCGACGAATAGATACTCTCGATATGGGTAATGGCAAAAGGGCAAAAGGGAGACCGAAGAAAACATGGATAGAGGTGATACGAAACGATATGGTTGCCAAAGGACTCAATGAAAGTATATTGTTCGATAGAAGTGAGTGGAGACAGAGGATTCATGTGCTGGACCCGGCGTGATTCTCATGTTGGTTCATGTAGCCTACCCCATATGCTTGGGATAAAAGGCTCAGTTGTTGTTGTTGTAGCATATGAGAATTACGAAATGTACAAAAATCTTAAATTTTTTAGCATTTTGCACATTATAGTACACGAATATTGCGTGATTTTTAAAAAGCTCAGATTTCTGTTTAGTTCGGTTATTCAATATTTTGCATCGTATAATACAAGAAAATCATGAAATTATAAAAAATATATTTTTCGTGTTTTTCGGTCACAAGAAATCGCAACCTATTCAAAAATCTCAAAATTTTCTTTTTTAAAAATATTATGCATGCTACATACCATAAGAAAATTATAAAATTTTCAAAATTCTCAAATTTTTCAGCTTTTTAATATTTTGCATATCACATGACAATCACGGAATTTACAAAAATCCCAAAATTATTTGATTTCTTCAAATTTATAATATTTTGGATGCTACCATGCAAAATCGCTAATTTTCAAAAATCTCAAATGTCTCTGTTTTTTTTTCGGTTTTTCAATATTTTGCACGTTATAACACACAAAAATCATGAAATTTTCAAAATTCTTTAAATTTTATATGCTCTTCGAATTTATCAGTATTTTCCTTACTGTATAGCACACAAAAATCATGACATCTTCAAAAATTCTAAAATTTTCTATCTGCTTCAAAATTTTCAATATTTTGCATACATAAATGATAATCATGAATTTCTTAAAATTCAATTTTCTTCGTTACTTCAATTTTCAATCTTTTGCATGTTACAGTATAGGAAAATCGCGATTTTTTTAATTCAAATTTTTTTGTTTTCTTCGTATATTTAATATTTTACACGGTCACATGAAAATCATGATATTTTCAAAATTTGTAATATTCTTTGTTTTATTCGGTTTTTCAATATTTTGCTTACTTAAATATAGGTCATAAACTTTTCAAAATATATCAACATTTTCTTAAATCTTAATATTTTCTTTTTTCTTCCGTTTATTTTACATTCTATAGTACAAGAAAATCATAAAATTTTCAACAAAAAATCTCATTTTTTTTGTTTTCTTCCGTCTTTTCAATATCATGCATGACTCAAGAAAATCGCAAATTTTTGAAATTTTCAAAAATCATAAATTTTCTATTTAATTCAAAACTTTAATATTTTACGTGTTATAGCACATGAAAATAGCTAATTTTTCAAAAATATCAGAAAAAAACTGTTTCTTTGTTTTTTAAATACGTTTTATTTTACCAAACGAAAATCGTAAAAATTTTAACTCTCGATTTTTTATCTTTTGCATGCTATGGTAAAAAAAATGTGAAATCTTTTAACAGTTTGCCAGTAAAACCTAAATAATAAGAGAATAAATAGATAGAGATTTTAAAGAAAGGGCACATCATAATTTTTTCACTATATAAGCTTATCTGTATGAGATAAAAGAGTGATAATATTGAATAGTAAGCCAATAAAAAAAAATCCACTGTACATTAACTTATTACCAACCAACGTATAGCATTTAAATACAGGTATAATAGTCGTTGTGCACGTTAACTTGATCTGTAGAAGAATAATTAGAGAAAACACAACAAGATATCAGCTGTTTCGACAGTGACTATATCACATCATGACATACATTAATCTTACCATCCACAACCATGAGACACGCGCACATTTGAAAGAGATTGGGTAAAGGCCAAATTAATCAACACAACATGTAACGTGTTAGGCAGCAGGAATCGGCCAGGGGTCGACGACTTAGTCATTCAAGCTCAAAGTCGGAGATAACACGACACGACGGAGTTAGCATTGAAGCGCAACAAGAGGCAGACAAGGTGTCAACCATGACCTGTACTAGAGCGATCCTTCAAAGATTTAATTGTTTGATGTGAAATTTGGAACTTAAATAGTAATAATAATGCAACTATTGCATGTCATTGATGTAGTTATACAGTATATTCAGAGACATTGAACTGTTTGAAAAGATTTGTTATTAGATTTTGCTTCTTTGGCTGTTTTTTTCTGTTTTTTTTTAATGGCATAATAAAATACAACATACATGAAAAAATGGTTGGAAAGCAGGGACGATTTACTAATCTGATTATTTAGGGCTAAAGGAAGATTGCTGGCATGTCCCTCAGATTGCGCAGCTGATAAAAGAGGGTGGTGCATCGTTGAGCAACCCAGGTACTATACAAGTCATATCTCCAAACTAAAAATAGAAAGACTAAGATTCAGATAGCACAGATTGAAAGAATTGAGGGCTCAAGGACTGAAAACACACACCGGATGGATGGAGTGATCACTGCTGTCATCCGAGAGATTCAAAGATGAAAAAACCCAGTACACTAAGGTTGGAAGAGATTTTTCTGAGTATCATATAGGTTTAAAGGTGTGATAAAAAGATTCTAAGTTAAAGAAGTGATTTTAGACACGAAAAGATACCGTTGCGGTTGATCGCTATGTCATTACTGCTATCGGCACAACATATAACAAGAGGTCGGTTCCTCTTTTTCTTTTTATAAATCATACCTCTCGGAGAATTGAACCAACAACTTCTAACATTGGAGAGGAAATTGATACCAACTGAATGAAATCCGGTTGATGAGACGGGTTCATCCTAATCTCCTGCAACTGCTGCGGTTAATCGCGGCGCCATCTTAAATGGATTTGGATCGTTTGCTTGCCAAGAAAAGGGCAAGAACCATGCTCTTGCCTCTCCCAACAACCCCGTACAAACAATGGGCCCCCTGTTGTACCCCCATTGCCCACCATTGGATTGCCAAGATCCTTGCTTGCCACTTTACATGTAAACTTAATCTATATTTGTTGGGGTTATGTAATGTAACTAGTAAAAATTCTTTCCGGGTTCAAACCTGCGACCTCTCATATTAGAGAATAAATCGATGTCAACTGAATTGAGCCCCCGAGGCGGGTTTTTCCTGATCCCCCACATTCGTTGTGGTTAATTGCAGTAGCGCCATCTAAGATGCAGCTCACATGGAAGCATATTTTGTTGGTATGTAAAAATGTAGCTAGTAAAATAACACTGCCTAAACAAGAACCAAACGTCCATTAAAAAAAGAGCAGATCGGTAACGCATGACACCCTGACTCGACCCGTGAACTCGTACCCCATTTTCTGTTGAATCCATTGTCGGATCCACCACCACCTTCGTCCCCAAAATCCCCTCCCCTTCGATGGCCGCCGCGGCCACCAACTCCCCTTCCTCCTCTTCCTCCTCCTCCAACTCCTACCCTATCAACGCAACCACCAACAACAACACCGCCATCACAAACCCTAACCCTAACCCTAATTCCATGGCGATGGTGGCGGCAAACCCGATGCAGTCGTGGTGGGAGTCCATCTCCAAGGCCCGATCCCGCATCCACTCCCTGTCCGACCTCCTCTCCCTCCCCTCCCTCTCCTCCCTCGCCGACTCCGAGCGCCCCGCCGCCTCCCTCCTCTCCTCCTCCGCCTCCTACTCCGCCCTCTCCTCCGCCCTCTCCCACCCCTCCTCCGGCTCCGGCGACGACCCCCTCTGCCACTGGCTCTACGACACCTTCCTCTCCTCCGACCCCGACCTCCGCCTCGTCGTCCTCTCCTTCCTCCCCCTCCTCGTCGGCCTCTACCTCTCCCGCCTCCACGCCTCCGACACTTCCCCTTTCCCCCCCTCCCTCGCCGGCTTCGAGTCCGTCCTCCTCACCGTCTACCACTCCGAGACCCGCTCCCGCGGTGGCAAGCCCCTCCTCATCTCCGTCCCCGACCTCTCCCTCCCCTCCCTCTACCACTCCCCCAGGCCCCCCAGAGCCCCCTCCTCACAGCACCCCCACCCCCACCCCAACCCCAGGACCGCTGTCCTCTTCCCCGCCCTCGAGCCCCAGACCGCCGTCAAATCCACCAAGCGGCCCTGCATCATCGCCGTCGCCCTAGACTGCTACTACAGGAAGATCTCCCTCATGCCCCCCAGGTCCAAGGCCGACTTCTGCGAGTTCGTGGTCGCCTGGGCGGGCCAGGATTGCTCTTGCAGGTACGAGCTTGACGACGGCCATGGCGATAGGCTGTCCAATCTTGATGAGGAGGAAGCGAATGGGATAACCTCGAATTGCAACGGGAGGGATTCGAATTCACACTCGGACTTGAAAAAGGGTTGTAGGGTTCCGCTGCCTTGGGAGCTGATGCAGCCCATGCTCAGGATCTTAGGGCATTGCCTCCTGGCACCGAGGAACCCCCAGGAAGTGAAGGACGCGGCTTCCGTGGCGGTGAGGAGCCTCTACGCTCGGGCATTGCATGATTTGGTGCCTCAGGCGATTCTGGCGTCAAGAAGTTTGATTCAGCTGGATAAGGGCTCGAGGAAGACCTCGAAGGATAATGTGGGGTTGCTGGTGGCAGGGGGGACGGTTTCGAACCCGACTACGCCGTCGAAGCCTAAGAAGCCGGAGATGCTTTTGGTCTCGAAATGATTTGGTGAGTTTTTTAATATTTGGTTTGAAGAATGACGATATGATGTTTGCTGTTATGTTTTTTTATGGTATTTATATCGGTGATTTATGTCATGGTAGAACGATTGAGCTTGAGTAGATAACTGGTGTGATTATATTTAATTCCATTCGATGGTTGTGTTTCCTTGTTTATAAATTTCATATAAGATTGTTCTCGAATGATGATTATGATTGTGTTTATGAGCCATTTATATTTTAAATGATGGAGCTTCATTTAGCTCTTGCATTCTAATGGTTGTAGAGCCAATTCCGGTTCTGCCTGTTAAGCAGGATCGCGTTACTACAAATATTCTCGACTGGTCTTTGATAGTTATGGCCGTAATTATCTCATACATATAATGGGCAGCAAGTTGCTAAGTAGTTACCTAAAACGATTGAGTAAATTCATCATCTTGAATTTATATAATGCTTTGAGGAACGTCTAAAACTCTCATTAATATTTTCTCTTGGTGTTGAAGTCTCGATTAAATTTAATTCAGTCATGGATGGAAAATCGGATGCTGTTGGTTAGGTGTTAATCTATTTAAGAAATTTTAAACGCAGTTGTTGTGTCGTGAGTTTTCCTTTTTTCCCTCTCTTAGAAATAACCCCTTTTGACTTTTAAAAAGAAGCCTTTTGTTATGGTGCTTCTTTCGACAACTTAAGCTGGGTCGTTGCATTTTTTTGGCTTCTTATGTGTGCCTCTAGTTAAATTGAAGTTAGATCCATGTTATAGCAGCGCCGGCAGACCTACCCTGGTCGTCTTTTAACCGATTTTCTATCCATCTTTATTTATTCTTTATTGCAACAGTTGAGCTCCTCTTCTGGTAGAATTGGGCTAGTACATTTTATTAGCATTGGTCCCTTTGAGTCATTCCAGGTTCATTCAATTTATCCTGGCGAATATTGCTCTGTTGATTATAGCCCTAGGTTAGTTACTGTCTATTGTATATGATATAAAGCCCTTAAAAGTTTGATTCAAGCTTTTGGGCTTTCGAAATTTACCCCTAATGATTGCTTCAATCCCATTTTTATCCCCACCTTCAAATATCTTCGCAATGCTCTTCAAACCCTTCTTGGGCTTTAACTTTGTATTTGGTCCCTCAACTTTGTTTGCCGTAAAATTTCTTCACCCCCTTTTGTGCTTTAAATTTGTATTTGGTCCGTTAACTTTTATTTTGAGTTTGCCATAATCTTTCTTTGTTTCTCATTATAACGATTAGATGCAAATAGAATTTGATGAAATCTCATAACTTTTATTATAAATTCGCCTTATTCTATGTTTCCATTGATGAATAGACTTCCATTGATGAATAGACTGAAAATATATTTAATCAATTCTCAAAAGTCATAACAGTTTATAGAAACTTATGCATCTTATATCTTTTATAAATTTTGCATGGTTATAGTTGTTTAAAAAACTATTTTATGTGTTGGTTTTTTCCATGTTTGATGAAATCTTGTAACTCATTACATTGTATAGGAATTTATGCATGTTATGTGGTTTAAGTGTTTTTATTCCAAAAATAACGATGTCTGCAAATAGATCTTAAAAAAATAATGTCTGAAATTTTTTTAAGATGTAAAAAAGAATTGTAATCTCCATCTAGAAAACGTTGACTGGTCAAGAAATTTTCAAATGCTATTTAGCGTCCATTCAATAAATACAGAAAATGGATAAAGATGTAAAGTCTAAGAGACTTTTATGAAATTGTTTTCCAAAAAAATAAAGAATTTTTTCAAAGTTTTTTTGAGAGAATTTGGGTCTAGTTTCAAAGATTAGCGAGAATGAACTTTAGTTGAAATGCCGATCATTTCTGCAATAATATATTTCTTGAATTCTTTGGTAACTTTGTGTGCCCGTGCACGGCACGGAAACACTTGCTAGTTATGGTATGCTTGTTTTTCATGTAATTTAAGAGAGAAAATTTCTTAGGTCATATGGTGTTTGAGATAGAATTTAGTAGCCTTGGAGAATTGACAAATAAAAAAATGTTTATGTAATGGAATACCAATTTAAATTCAAAACGGTAACTATTTTATCTTTACTCCCAAACTAATAGCCACAAAGCTTTTGCCATTTCTATGAAGCAGAATTGGGAAGCATTAATCAGTATTTGTTTAGAGGTTAGTTCAGCGAGAAAGCATAAAATGCGCAGAATAATAAGGAATAACAATGGTGAATGTATATAGAGATTGGACTCCGTAACAATCGGTGTCCATATTTAGAGTAGATACCATTAAAAATACGTGCGCACACAGTTGTTCACGCGCGCGCATGTGAGGAAACTGTAAACCCGTTGAAGGGAAATATTATGAGTAGATTTATATAAAATAACACTGATAAATTTGATTGAATATGTGAAGGGAAAATGGGCATGTGAATGTCACAACCAAGTTGGTTGTGAATACATCTCACATCCATAGGGCGGTGTCTCTCCCCAACTTAAATCCAGGGACCCACCCCTTTGTATTTTCTTTTTGGGGTGTGAACCTTCACAGCCAACTTGGCTGTGAACGTTCACAGTCCCATTAACCTATATATGTAACCGCTGGTTGATTTTGGTATTTTAGAACCCCAAGGCTCCATGTCCTTATTTAGTATTCAATTTGATATCACGTCCTTGATGTTGGGCATTGTTATGAGATTTGTTCTAGATCAATTAAAGTAGGAATCAGCCGTAAATAATCAATGAAAGATTGATTATGGTATTTATCTTGATGTGGTTGGTGAACTTGCCATAGCCTTCTTTTGGTCACTCGATTATATGACCCATATTTTGTAAATTGTTTAATATCTAATGTGACAGTTGGGCTCCTTTTCCCCTCGATAAAAATTTGAACCAGTATTTTAACACTAGCACTGGCCCACAAATTAGGATTCTTTGAACTATTCTAGGTTTGTTCAATTTGTACCGGTGAATCTTGCTCCATGTTGATTATAATCCTAGTTAGTTCTTGTTACAGTATATTTATCCTTAGTTCAATTAAAGGGGGGAAAGAACTTCAGTCATACGGTGTTTGAGACAGATTTTAGTAGCTTTTGTGAATTATGAATTTATAAAGTTTTCGTAATGGAATACCATTTTAATATAAAATAAAAGCTATTAAAGCTTCAATAAATTCCGCAAAGCAGAATTGGGAAGTAACAATCAAAGGTTAGTTCAGAACAGAAAAATAAGGCAGCAAGTGCTCATAATGGTAAGAGATAAGAATGGTGAATATATATAGATATTGGATTTAGATAGGCTGGACATGAGGGTCCTTCACTTTTGGAAAATAACTGATATTCGTGAGGGGGTATGTCTTCAAAGCTTTTTTGTTTTTGTTTTTGTATAAAACAATTTCTACTCTAGCATTGCTATCTTAAAAAGTACATGTACACACATCGTTGCTCACACACACATGAAACATTACAGGAGTTAAACTCCCTGAAAGGCAATATTTTTTTTACTACGATTATTTAGGACAATAACGCCTATAATTTTGAGCGATTATGTGTAACCACTAGTTGGTTTTTGAGATTCTAGGACCCCCAAGGCTCCTCCTTATATAGTAAAAACAGCATCCTTTGAATTGATATCATCATCAATGTTGGGCGATATTGTGAGGTTTATTCTAGATTAATTTACTTAAGGAATCAGTTAACGCGATATTCCCCTTTCTTCTAAAACCTAAGATTAAACTGTTTTCGAGGTTTATCCTGGAGTAGTTGTAGATTAATTAATGAAAGTTTTATAAACAATTTTGAAGTATCGACCTTGCTACCCGGGTTAAAGAAGAAGGTAATGATAGCGGATATGATACCCTATTCTGTCATGGCATGTGATGAAAGTCTTAGTGTAATAGACGTGTTTTGTGTAGGTTTCATTAACCGGTTGTTCGGTACATCCAAATGGAAAGGGTTAAAGGTTCTTGGTCGCTACTATATCAGCTTACGTTCGCTAACCAAGACACGGTTCATTCTCTCAAAGTCCATACAAAATGTGGTGTCAGATAGGGCTGTTAAAAAAGCTCAGAGCTCGGATTAGGATTGACTTGTTAAAAGATCAGTTCGGGCTCGTTTGACAACTAAATAAGCCGAGCTTCATAAAAAATCTAAGCTTGGTGAAATAAACGAACAAACACGAACACGGCAAGCTCGAGCTCGGCTCGTGTTCAAGCTCAGCTTGTTTAAGGCTCGTGTAAAATTAAATGATTTATTCTTATTTGGTGGTCACTACAAACGAAAAATATATATGATTATTTATTCTTAAATTTAGATTATAATTATTAGCTTGTTAATGTTAACTGGGATATACATCATGATAAATATTGAATCAAATATTGTTATGGTAAAATTTTGTAGAATTTAAATAATTAATAACTTTAAATTTTGTTGACAAAGTGCAAACAAGTTTTAAACTCATTTATTTAATTATAATAACTGCATTTCTCGCTGCTCACTTTGTCAAGATATATTATTGAATATTGATCTGATATTTTTATATATTGATCAATGTTTTGGAAAGTGTAAAGCGTAGCGAAGCGGAAGGATATGGCTTAGCCTTTATCGGGGCTTTAGAGGCAAAAAGCGCCAAGACATTTTTTATTATTAAACGAGATTATATGATGGAAAAGTTAGATATATAGAAAGATTTATATACAAAAGATAACAAAATATAAGAGATGTTTTTCTTTTTTGTATTCTATAAAGTATATCAAACAACAGCAACTGAGCCTTTTATCCCAAGCATATGGGGTAGGCTACATGAACCAACATGAGAATCACGCCGGGTCCAGCACATGAATCCTCTGTCTCCACTCACTTCTATCGAACAATATACTTTCATTGAGTCCTTTGGCAACCATATCGTTTCGTATCACCTCCATCCATGTTTTCTTCGGTCTCCCTTTTGCCCTTTTGCCATTACCCATATCGAGAGTATCTATTCGTCGAACCGGTGCTTCCATAGGTCTGCGTCGCACATGACCAAACCATCTAAGCCGGTTTTCCCGCATCTTCTCCTCCACGGGTGCTACACCAACTTTTGCACGAATATCCTCATTTCGCACCTTGTCTTTTCTAGTGTTACCGCACATCCAACGAAGCATGCGCATCTCCGCTACGTGCATCTTCTGTGTATGATGCTTCTTAGGAGCCCAGCATTCTGTACCATATAATAAAGCAGGCCGAATAGCGCTCCGATAAAACTTCCCTTTCAATTTTAACGGAAAGTTACGATCACACAAAATCCCTGTTGCACTCCTCCATTTCAACCAACCAGCTTGGATCCTTTGATTAACATCACTATCGATCTTCCCATTCCTTTGGATGATGGAACCTAGATATTCTATAAAGTATATCCAATAATAGAAATATATTGAATAATTATAAGACTACACTAATAAACATGTCATAATATAAGTCTAAAAAAGTATTGTTATAGATTAGAGACAACAATAAGAATCATTGGTTTTATAATTTAATATGACAATTTGAAAAATTTGATAGAATAAGGACTTTATTGTATTATAACTGAATAAAAAGGGGGTTTAAGCGGGGTTGCAAATGCATAAACGCGGACAAAGCGGGATTTTAGGCCACTAAAGAAGCACGGAGGCATTATACTGCCGCTTCATATGAAAGCAAAGCCTTTGTGACCGCTTTCTGCTAAAGCGAGGAGCTTTATGGGGCTTTTTATAACAGTGATATTGATGTAATTATTTATTTATTTTTTAGATTTTGGATAGGTTCGATAAAGCTCGAGGCTCGCTCGGACTCAATGAAGGCACGGTTCGGATTCGTTTGATAAATAAATGGGTCAAGCTTGAACAAGTTTTTAAGCTCGTTTAAATAACAGAGCCAAGCCGAACAATCTAAAGCTCGGTTCATTTGGCTTGTTTAACAACCCTAGTGTCGGATATGTTTGGCGTAGGTTGCTTATGTGTTTTCAGTTAATTTTAAGGCAGCGAATTATTCTACGTTCTTAAGGTCCTCTCTATTCGAAATGCAGTAGACTATCAAGTGTATAACATGGCGAATTTGTAAGATCCATTTGCATGTGGAAGGGAAGAAATGGTCAAGTCATGTCTTTTTATGATTGGAAGTAGTTGATGCAATGGTAGTTTTGACTGAAAAGTTGTGTTGATATTACTAGGAGAAAATGGACATGTCATGTTCGTGAAACATCCTCAAATGCATGTGATATGAGAGATATAGGAAGATGGTTTATCACAACAAACACAAGCACAATATTAACACAACAATCCTCGATATTTTGAATAATCAATATAAAGACACTGCAAAACATGATTTTCCCCTTGGAACATTGATAAAGGGTATAAAATAACGGTGATACATTTCCTGGTCCTTCATGCGATGAAGAAGACACTGAGCACATGATATTAATTGTAGTCGTCGTTGCTCGTAGATAACTTACCTGCTCCATCTGCCACACTAATCCAAAGGTAAAAAATCCAGAAAATGTAGAAAAAGACAGTTTGTATTGGTTTCTTGGCGACAACTCACATTTACATTGTTTCTTGGTTCACTTTCATTGTTTAGAATGCTGAGGGATGTGTCTTTGAAGGAGGAGGAAGAAATCAGGAAGAAACCAAAGAAGATCCACACTTACCAAGATTTGTAAAGAAAAAATGAAATAGGGAACATGGTGGTTGAGAAAATGTTTATGGGTTCAGTGTTAAATCTGGTTGGTTGAGGTTCGTATATATGGTACTGACAGAATTGGTTGTCTCCGCTATTGAATCCATCTTTTCATCTGAAAACCGTAAAATATTTATTACGTTGTATTGTCGATATTTCCTAATATTCATGGTGTGATAAACAAATATGTTTTTAGCAATGATACACGATGTTTATCCTTATAATTCGGATGATTGTACTAATAGCATTTACCCATTTAGGTTTTTCTCGGCTTCGAAGGGGAATATTTTATCTGTAAACATCGGTTGATTGGGAAAGCGGAGTAGACTTCTCAAGTAATCTGCTTGTGAAATGAGTATAATTTACCAATGAATTTGTGGTGAATATGTTGTGTGTGTCATCTCATAGCTGTATGAGTTTCTTTATAAGCTTCCTACATATCAGCAATAGAGCAAAGCTCAAACAAGGGTTTCTTAGTTTTTGTATGGTACTTTTGCAAATTCTTGCCCCAGGTTGTACCTTTGTTTTAATCGGTTACAATTGCTTTGTAGAAATTAAGAGCAGAAAATGATTGTAACTTTATTGAGTCTCTGGTATTAGGAACATCAAAAGCTAAAGGAGTCCCATGCCCAAAATAAAATATGTTCTTATGAAGATTTCTTGCTGAGTTTCTCCTTCGCCATTCTCGCATTTATAACTACAATACTTGCAATCTTGGCACATATATTATAGATGAGATTTAATGTTTTGAAATTTGAGGCCTAGCAAGGTTTCCTGAAACCATAGTTTCGATGAAGTTGAATGAAACCATGGTTTGCATATGTGCAAACGGTGGGCCAGAAAATTGGAATTCATTTTAGCATACATTTGACACCGAGGGATTGGTTAACTTATTTTTGAGAGAGAGAGACGGAAGGATACCTTGTGAAACTCCACTCTTCTTAGAGTGTTAAAAATGAGGTTTCGAACCCTTGGAACTCTTTGGAACAACGGTTTAGGAAACTCTATTTTGGTTGTCAAACAAGCTATAGTTTTAATTTTTGGAGTTTAGTATCGAAACTCCATGAAACCGCTATTTCGGAAATTGTAATCTCATTGCCAATGTGGTCTCATCTTCTAATGTTTTAAAGAGAAAATTGGTTTTAGAATAGTTAAGCATACTGGTGATTCTCACACGTGATGCATGCATATGGTGCGGAAAAAGCTTGCATTGAAATAAAATAGAAGAGGATATATTTGAATTTATTTATTTAGAGCGTGTACATAAGACATACCCTGGTGTCTTTCATTGAAGGATATAATCAAAATAAGTCAATTATTTGGTTATAATATATATTAAAAAAATTTGATTGAGCTTTCTATATTTATTTTTGTTGGTATGTATTCATTATTCCTTTTTTTAAATGAGGTTTAATAGTTTTGTGGACCTTTTGAAATTAAATCTTGAAAGTAGTGTTTTTTTCCTTTCCTTTCCTTTTGTTCTCTCTTTTCTTTAAGAGTATAGATAAGAGCTTATTTTCATATGGTTCTTAGGAATTTGGCATGTTCTTTTGTAATAGTTTTGAAGAGGAATCTTTTGTAAATTTATTTTTTTATTACTTTGTAAATTCATTTTTAATCAAGTGCAGCCAAGATATACAAATATGCAAATGATATATGAATAAAAAAAAAGAATTGAAGCTTACACCAAAATAAATTCCATCAAAATTAATTTAGATATGTAATTGATACAACTGGAATCTGAAAACAAATTATGAGTCTATAATCACATCATTTATTAGGACGGTCAATACAACTACGGCAGAGACTTTTATTTCGAGTATTTTCAATAAATTCAACATTGATATATCAATAACCTTACCACAAGAAACAACTTTTCAACTTACCATCACTCGACAACATAATTCTTTCATTATCACGAGGAAAAAGATTGGTGTTGATCAGAACGAGAGGACTTTCTGTATAGAAATCCTCTCCATTGTCTTTTGCTTTGCCAAGTAATTGTTGATTATGAAACAAGGCCTCATAAAAGATCAGATCTTACAACAAACTCACTTAATAGCGGCCAATTTCTAACCACTAAACAAGTGGACAAGAGAATAGCAAGACATAAGTGGAAATATCGATCGACGGCATTCTACGGTTTACAAATCAAAAGATGAAATACAAAAAGAGAAAAACATGATTGGATAAAAGAATAAAAGATGAAAGCCGATGAATAAAATAAATTATCTAATTTGATCCCAACTTACCCATCATGTTAGCTAAAAGAAATTAAGGAGAAAAATATGAAGGAGAAAAGAAAAGGAACCAGAGGAAGGCAAGAAACCTTTTCATGAACAGCTTTCTGAAACCTATTTTGAGGACAATAAAATGTGAAAAAGTGTTGTATAAACATAAAGATTAGAAGGAAGAAATGCAAAGAGATATCTATAGTTTATTGTGACATGGTGAGTAATGAAATTTTTGGGTATAAATGGATGTGTTTATATAGGCATTAATGGGCCATTGTTGAGGATTCATGGTGGCAAATGTCCATGAATCCAAGTTCCCTGGCCAATCTCCGTTCATTCCCTCTCAATAAATGCAAAATTTTCTATTGATAAAATAAATTATTCAGGATATCAAATGCAATGCATCACTACAAAAGAAGAAATTTTTTCCACCAATAGTATTATGTATTTTGCAAGACGCCATATATGGTTTGAAGATTGAAACCTTTTCCCCCAATCAAATATTGTCTATCTGGGCTCACTCTTTGATATGTCTAGAACCATACGTGGAAGAATTTGAATCGGTTAGTCTTTATTATTCGTGATTTAATGTTGGATAACCAGTGACATATGGTCCACCTCGAAATACACATGCCTTGATAAAAAAAGAAATCGAGGACATTCTTTTCTTACGATTAAGAATTTTTATGACACAGATGAACATCAAACCAACCTTAGCTCACTCTAATTTGGGGCTAGGCGTTCGGATTAAGCAACTAACAAGGTCATAGCAGCTCGCTTTTAAGCAGGCAAAACCATCATTACCCTGGCACCACAGCCATAATATCACTGGCACCACAAAATACTCCCCAGCACTTCCTGAAACGTTGAGCGTGATCTATACAATGGTTGCGCGCGCACGCATGTTTGTTTGTTTTGGTTTCTGGGGTTTCTTTGGTGGGCCGAGGTCATGGATAATAGCAGCATCTTCAAATCCTGGAAGGGGTCTGAGCCCTTGCATGGGGGGTTGGGTTTTTTCTTTTTCTGGATGGGAAGGGGGGGGGGGGGGGGGGGGGGGGGCGTGTGTGTGTGTTAGGTATTGACTGCACAGGTCAGCACTTAGTAATCAAACCGGTAATCTCTACCCTGCATTGCGCTCCGAAATCTTGTTTTCCCTCGGTGTCCTCTAGTTCCCATATGTTCGAAAGTGACTCTAGGGAAGCAGAACACAAAGACAGTGTCATAAAATAAAGGACAAAAAAGGCATATTTGGAAATCAAAGTGAGAAGAACGATAAAAAATCAGATTGCTCAGCTTTATGCATGAAACAACAGTAACATAATTTAACCGCCAAACAATTCTGATCCGGCATGGTTGTGGACACCACTAATGCATCCAGAAATATGAAATCGCCAGGGTGTAAGAAATTAAAATGTATTCTTAATAATCTATACGGCATAATTAACGACTTCACACATGCCATACACAAGTCTAGAGAAACTTACCTTGAACCATGTGTTGTAGAATAAGAATAATTAAGGCTCATTGATCTTTTTTGCCTACTCCAATATCGTAAAGTATCCCGATGGGAGGAACACACATCTTTATTTCACAAATCGCATTTGTGTTTTCTTTTGTTAATTATGTAAGCAAGTAGTATCTTTATATAACCCCTCCCATCAAGGGAGTTATGGTAGTTTTCAAAACTACTTGGTAGTTCCATTGTAACCACTCATAACTAAATGTGGATAACCATTCAAAACTTCATAAGAACAATCACCACAAAAATTACCCTCATATGCTATATAATATAGTAATAGGATATTTGAGTCGCATATATGATTATTCTAACATTCTTTCACTTGACTCAAAATATCATATTAATATCTTAATCATATAACATCTTTGTAAGTATACATTATGACCAAATAAATAGTTACATTTTAATAAGCAATTAATTTATTTTAAAGAAACTTCATATGCATATACAAATAGCCCTACGAATAATTATTACAATTATTCCGAGTCCAGCTTTAAATTGCTTCAAAAGCAAAAAAAATCACATGACCTAAGAATAATGTGCACACTTTATTAGTCATATATAATATTACTAACAACATCCAAATGTCCAGACATAAAACTATATATAGATTTTAGGAAAATACTACACAACACATGAATCCTTGAGTCTCATATTTCTTGCATGATCCGTAAATGGAACGACACATAATATTTTAGCCAATGGGCAATAATTATGGACCCTATCTTTATGTGCTAAAAACCAAATGCACCCTATAATCTTATGTCGATATGCCTTTAATCGACTTTTTATATATTGTTGTTAGCAAACTAAGAATCATCATAGTAGATGGTAAAGCCTTTAATATGTGTCAATCTCTTTAAACCTTGTGACAAAATTTTCAACCGGTTCAAGAAACTGAATTCAGGGGTCTTATTGCAAATGTTGCAGTAAATTTCAGTATTTACAGAATAGTTCAGAATATTCATTTTGCAAATTTCAGAAGCTGTTTTTGTATCAGCCTAAATTCATTAGCTTAAATTCATTATACAAGATTATTGTTTTATGCTCATTTTTAGTAGTTTTATCATTCAAATTTTGGTTAAAATAATTCATATAACTTGCTTATTATGTTATAATCATGTTAGAGTTATCCTATATGAATATTATATAAATTATACATGATATTTGATAAATTTTATAAATTGCAAATTATATAAAGTTTCCCATACATCATGTATATCTTAAAGTAACAAAATCTTTTGATATACTTGTTCGTTTTTGATGATCCAACATTCGTTGGAAATCATTTCTCATGCTAAACATATATTATCGATTTATACTATCAGGTACCAAGTAAAAATATTGTGTTTATGTACATGTGTTGTTTCATCATATATATTTAAAACGATGGATTAAAGTTTAGATGTCGTTTACAACTAAATTATCTTATGAGTTGGGAGCAGCCACAACATCCTAATTCGTGTGATGTTAGTATATTATGATTTTCTTCACATATAGTTGTTTTTGTATTTACATGACATCAAATATTGCAATTATTTTCATTTAGATAATTACTGAGCCTCACAGGGAAGTGATTATTTGTATGATTCAATTGAAATAAAATAGCTTAAAGAAATATTAGAATAGAAATTTCTCATACCCACAGGAAAAGAAATTGTCTATCTGATGTTACATTGCTAGTTTTATTATGATCAAGGTGTCCCGAGCGATCACAGGCTTCCGAGCGTCATACTCATGATCAAGGTGTCCCGAGCGATCACAGGCTTCCGGAAGCTCACTTTGTCGACGCCGGCAAAGAAGAAGTTGTCCTTTGAGCCGCCCACCTCTGGTTGCAACATCACCAGCCCTCCGACCTGGGCCATGGCCTGGATATCACATAGTCCAACATAAATTCATTAGTAGTAATTTACATGCGCTTTTTCAACAGGAACAGGAAGAAGAAGTTTATGATAATTGTGGAGGAGCACATTTATCACATATCTGCATTATAGATACTACTTGTTTACATTGGGGATGCTTTTTCTACGATCACGCGACTACTTTTTCTAAGATATCTTTGTTAATTTATGTGGACCATTGAAAGGTTGGGGATTTTTTTTTTCAATAGGTTCTTTACTCTAGCATTAATACAGGAATTATCTGCAACGTCGTTTACAAATGTGGGAGAAAGATGTCCATATTAATAAATTACCTACAGAATCTTCTCCTTCAGTCTAAAAACAATAAAGAGAGAATATTGTTCTTATTGTTTCGAAGATAAAATATTAATAATTTGGATATTAGTCGATACATTGCCCGATAAAACCCTTTATATATCATTCTGTCACGTCCGATATCACTTATTTCTCATTCATATCTTAAAATTTAGTTATATTGTAAATAGGTTATTTTGTAGTCCATATATGGGATTCGGTTTTCTATGAATGTCTTCTTATGACAATTTTTTCATATAATACACAATTTCTTCATATTGAAACTACCTCTAAGTTAGAAATATTTGTATGCATTAAGCATCTACGGTAACCAAAGGAGCATAGCTCTTGCGGTAAAATTTTCCTTCTCAATGCGAGAGACCGCTGGTTTGATTAGCAAAGGGGTCACATCCAAAAAAAAAGAAGGTATCTATAGAACATTCAAAATCATCGAATACATCATCTCTATATACAGCATCTGATAAAGAAAATGCTAACATGTATATCTAATATGTATAATCGATTTTGTTTGTGTACTAGCACTTGTGAATCTAAATCAAGGTACCTCAGTATCAGTATCGTACGTTGCTTTTACGATCAAAATCGGCTGAAGCAGATTGGAATATCAGATTTTATATTGTTTGAAAAAATGGATATTTTAAAATTACTAATTTTTTTTGATAAGTTATATAGTAATAATGATGTCTAAAGTGGTTGTTTTAATACTTGAGAAAACTACCTATAAACTTTTTGATACATATTTTCAGTAATTAATGTTGTCAAGTAAACTACATTAACCCAAAGACCTATGTATAAACCCATTAACCCATTAGGGAAATCAGGTAGGAAACTCCAAGGAGGATGAGACTAGAGAGCATGAGAATGAAAGATTAACATCGAAAGTTGCATATAATATTTTTGTCTGGTGTCATACGGTATATGAATAGTAGCATGGTAACATAATGTGAAATGGCCAATTAGACTAAGTAATTATGTGCACGCGTCTAAGAAATAAAGTTAGGACTAGATCAAAAAAGCATGCTACCTGGGGAAACTCTAAAACTGGCCAAGCTAATAGTCATGGATTAACATTTAGATTTTTTTTGTTTATTTCAGTTTTTAATAATTTCGCAATGCTAATAATTAGACAAGATCTTACAACCAGTGATTATCATGTTGGTGTTGGTTATGTTGTCACTTAATCTAAGATAAAATCTTCAAACCCATTAGAGGCAGAGCCAAAAAGGCTTCTGATGGAGGTCCTTTTCAGGTCTCCGTTCCGTTGATCTTCCAGTGGATTTTGATTGTTATCTTCTGTTGCGTGTGGGTCTCAATGGGTTTTGGTGAAAGAGGTGGTATGAGGAGTCAGACGCCGAGTACCTGCAAAGAAGTCCCGGGATGGTTTGGTACCACCAAGGACCCTCCGACGATCAAGTTAGCGATGAGATCCGAGCAGAGTAACGGCTTAGTAGAGTAAAGAATGGCTTACTTAACCCTGTGATGGGGGTTTATATAACGTTGATGGCACGCAGCAGCAGGCGTGAGAATCTCGCAAGTAGTTATGATCCCGACGTCACACCCACGTAATGAGCGGATCGCCCATTAATGTGGATCGCGGGGGCGTGAGACGTGGGATGTTGCTGGCGGAGAATCCGCGCATGGCGAGACTCACGGAGCGGCGGTTACGCCTGTGGGTGGTGGAGCTGGTCGGAGGGACCGAGGAAGACGGCCTAGGCCGGGGGGCTCGGGGAAGAGCGAGAAGGCCGAGGAGTCTTGGACTTGCGGCAGCTCGGGTCGAGCTGAGGGGCCGAGGAGGCCGATTTGCAGGGGCCCCGAGGAGGGCCAGCTTGTGCTTGCTGGTTGGGTACGGGTGGCCTGGTCGGTCACCATGGGCCCTTTCTTCCGAGTCTTGGGACACGTCATCCGCCACGTGTCCTGATCTTAGAGATCACCAATATTGAGCATCATTAGCTTCTGATATGGGCTATATACATCCAAGAAAATGATATTATGTACAATACTACTAGAAAAATATAAAATTGTCAATCTAAGTAGTAAATATTTCTTAAATAAATATTTTAATACATTCATCTTCATTCCATTTTTATATTGATAACAAAATTAAAATATCCAAGTCAACAATTGCATGAATAAAATTGTATTATGTTTAAGCCACATATGTCCGGTCATAAAAGAAAGACATAATATCATGAGCCGAACAAAGCTACCCACAGATGCTTGAAAGTTATAATCTCCATCTCTCTTGTACACACCAAACTGAATTATTTATCCTCAAAACTATCATTTTGTAGTTATTAAATTTAAAATTTAAAATATATAATATGGCTAATGATTGTTTTATTTAGCCTCAATGCAAATTTACAAAGACAAAAAACAATATCCTAGGCAGAAGAAAATAAATCTGGCATGTATTAAAAAAACAATGTGTTCTTTTCTTGATCAATCCATTCAACATGTCCTTTTAAAACTTTTGATATGGCACATATTATACTAGAAAGAGTAATATATGTGTGTAAGTGTGTAGCGGTGTTTTCAAAGGCAGAGACGTGAGGTAAAGCGATCGACCCTCGATTAGACGAGGCATTGGGCCTCGAGACGTGAGACGTAAGCTTCACGATTTTTATATTTTTATTAATTATAAATATAAATAAATAGAGAAAAATCAGAATATAAGATAATATTATGGACTTGCTTCACTCATACATCAAAACAAAGACATTCTTAATATAATAAATTATGTATGTTAGTTAATATTTAATAATAATATAGTGTAGTTTTAATTTTTAAATTATCAATAACAACTGAATTTTTGTTTAGTTGTGTAGGGACAGAGAAAGAAAAATTGAAATGTTATGTGCTACCATATTAACCCAAAGCCCAAACCCAATAACATCTCCCTTTGCAACTCTCTTATTACAACACAATAAAGAAAAAAAAACCTTGTGCTTTCTCGCGAGGGTTCCCTGTGTTGCCAATAATGGAAGAACGAAGCTTTCTTCTCTCAAAGCACCTTCAATCATCGCCTTCTAGCCTTGATCTTGCTGCCAACTTGCGCAACACCTTCGATCGCCTCCTAACCTCGATCTTGCTGCCAACTTGCAATCTAGAAGACAAAATCCACGATCCAGGTTGGAATTTAAGTTTTTTCTGCTTTTTTCCCAACAAAAGAAACGTACGCTTCAAAACGCTTCACGATTGAAGCGTACGCTTCGTCTGCCTCAACAGAACCTCGGGAATGAAGTGTACGTTTCAAGAGGTCTCGTCTCTCCTCTACGCTCAAGGACGAAATCTTAGCCATTCGTTCTAAGACGCGCCTCGGAAACGCCTTAAAAACAATGGTGTGTAGAGAGTGACTGTGGGAGATAAAGCTTTAAGGGGGCCCACGCCCTTGTCAGCCCCTCCATGGCTCCATACTAGCTCAGCAACAACAGTTTAACCAAGTATAATTAAAGTGATCATTTAAGTTTAACTTAGACTGAATCAACATATTGAATAGCTCTTGTACCCATCAAGATGAGTGGCCACAAAGATGAGTTTGGCATAATCATAGTCCTAAAATGCAGTCCAGGTGTTAGGCGGAAGCGACCTTAGACTGCTATGCTTTAGGGCTAGACGATGAAATTAAGTGGTTAAGGCTACTTGCGTTAATTTTAAGTGGATCGGGTCGTTTCAGGGAGTTAACCAGATATTAGTTGTATTATAAATTGTTGTTTGTCAACTTGATGTTTTCAATCATTACACAAGTAATGCTATACATATTATATCGTTTCTTTCATTGTTATATGTATATTCACTATAGTTTATAATAATATTTTTTAAAAATTTGATATTTTATTGGGATATTAGTAAAGCACTCATGTTTTTCTTTGCTTTTTTTTTTTCATATATGCATAAATTTACTTTAAAAAGTTAAAATTTGCTTAGGTATCGCAGTTAGGCACTTATGCACTAGGCGGTACCCCTACCATCCAACACCCCCTAGTGCTTCTTACAATAGTGGGCATAATTACAAACTCTAGTATAATGGCTATACTTTGATCAGAGAAGCTATATCGAAAGCTAGCCACATCAGTCAGTTGATAAATAGAGAGTAATATCATAGACAAGTAGAAACACATTAACTTTCGCTCTAATTTTTTTCTGATCCACATCGCTTTTCCAACTTAATCGAGCATTCATTCTCTATCTCGTTTAAAATTTATAAGCATGGTTTAATAATTTATACTCTGCAAGTATAGTCAATCGTTTAATCAATTCACAAAATCCATATACACAAGGCTAAGGAATGGGGTTTTCTCTAAACAATCTGACCTCAACCATAAGGACACCAGGCATAATCGGCCTCTCCAGAAAATGGCCAGGGAAGAAGTCGTCATTTATAGTAACATTCTTGATCCCCACAAGCAGTCACGCCCGGCCTCTCCGGCATAAAAACGGATACCTAAAATCCACAATCAAAACAACAATACATCAATAAACAAAAACACATCAACTCAATCAGCCACAGTTTTTCCAACGGAGAAGCTCACCTATGAGGCAAGATGTCGCGGATCTGGTTGATGTCCGTGATCGACGGAAACGGAGAAAATTCTTCAGATCACAGATCAAACATAAACAAAATCAATTATTCAAACAAAATAACAAAGAGAAAACCCTAGATTGATACAAAGAGAGAGGGGAAGAGCGTACGCAGCTCGATGGGGTCTTTTCTTGGACTTTGACGTCGGAGGAGCGGATGGTTAAGCTGCTCCGCCTCGTAATGGTGGAGATTTGAGAAGATGAGAGACGGAAGGGAGAGAAACTGGAGCGGTGGTGAGAGGGGGAGGGAGGTGAGTGGAGAGGCGGAGGAGAGAGGAGAGATCTCGCCATGGCCGTTGCTTCCATTTTAGAGAGAGAGAGAGAGAGAGAGAGAGGAGGTTGTCGATGGGAGATACAAGCGGTGTGGGTTTTGAAGGGGGGAGGGCGAAGAGAACGAGAGAGGGTGAGAGAGCTGGGAGTAATGTGTCTTTTTTTGTAGTGAGATTTGGGCGGACACTTCGAAGTTGTTGATTGCAATTTTTGTAGGGTCCTTAATAATTATACAAAAATACCATAAACTATCAAGGTTTTACACTAAAATAAAATACATTTAAGGGAGGCCTGAAGGCCTGTTTACATTCAACCTTTCAGCTCATTTGGGGGTTTGCCACGGATGGGTGCCCGAGCATGACGGTAGGTTGAACACCACAGCCCTGTCCTCCACATATCTAAGGATGCAGCGGTTTGCGCACACGTTCCCGACCCCGTCTTAGATAGGATTTGGTTGTTAGGGCCGACCATCGACAGAGCTCTACTAGCCGAGGGTGTGTGCCATATCTCAATGAAGGTTCTATCCATGGCGATGTCATGGTGTCGGTGGGGTTTACCTGACGGCGAAAGGCTTACAATCTACTCTGGGAGGGACTCCGACAGCACGGTTGTCTACAAAGCTAATCGAAAAGACAAAGTAAGGCATAAATATGGTATTTTGATAAAACAAGGTATTGTGATTGATCAGCTGTGAGAGGTGTGATTGATCAGTTGTGAGAGGTCCGTCTCTCTTTGGTTTTGTTGATATTTATGTTCTTTTAAGTAGCAGTTATGCCAACGATTTATTGCTGTAACCCTCCATTATATTGCTTAAGCGTGAGTGCATCATTCTAACCGCAAGACGTGGTTTTCCATGTTTATGTGCATGTCTTTTCATGCTAGCTGTCACTTTGTCACGCCCCGCTTTCCAGTAAACGGAAACGGTAACGTGTCAAACCCGCGACATATTTATCCAAAGAAGATCATTCCCTAAATAAATATGGAAAGTGTATTGAAATAATAATACACAATGTAAGAATAAATGGAGACTGAAATTTTTTCAACAAATATCTTTATTTACATTCAAACTTGAAATATTACAATACATGAGTTCAATTGAAAATAAAATACAAGAAAGGAAGTGTCTAAACAGACGGTCTATATAAATTGAAAGAAAAGGTAAGCTAAGCTAAGGCTGAGGAGCGTTCTGGTCGTAATTCTCTTCTGTGACGTCCACCTCCTTGATCTCAACAGTATCTGGCGAACATTTCAAAAAAACAAAGATGGATGGAATGCCCGTTAGCGAACTAGCGCTCGGTAAGCCCCAAAGGTAGGGTAAAAATGAAGAGTGACATGAATAGCATAATCATAAGATAATGTAAATGACAAGTAAAAAGTATGTGGAAATGAATATGAATATATGTCCTATAGATCTCTATATGGTTACTATGTTAATGTTAAGTTCCAAATGTGAATATTAACGCAACCGTAGAAATATTCACGAGCTCAAGAGTGGGCCTCAGGGGCGCCACGCTCTGCTTCTCAAAATACGGAATACGAGCGTGACTAGACCAGCCATGCTCATACGATCAAGGAAAATCCTGCCATAGTCACACTTCGGCTTTTAGCATTACATGGTAATCAGTAAAACACGGTATGGATAAAGATAAATGCTGTCACTAAAACTATTAGATATAAAAGAAACTGAGCGCAACAGATACAAATAAAAGAGACAACTAACCAGTGATATTAAAAGAATGATACAGCCGGTTCACTGGTCTGGATCTCCGTGATCTTCTCGAAATTAGTCAGGTCCATTTCTTCCTCTGAGCATGCATACTCATGTCGTCAGAGCGACACAATAGCAACAATATGATAGCAATAATGAGGCATGAAATAAAAGGGTAATAACATTGGAGACAGTGAATGCAAGTAACCAATATATCAATAATCAATGCAGTATATGATATATGTTTTTATTGGTCTCTAGGTCAATTTGAAATCGAATTGTGGAATAGAGTGGCCATGTTTAATGGGGTTCTCGTGCGTACCCGAGACTACGGCCCGCTGTTGCCTGGGACATAATCTTGTCAGCTGGACCGCTAGTGTTAGTTATATGTATGCCCTAGAGGTCATTACTGTACATACGATGTATATTGTAGTGGATGCTAAGACATATATAGGGAAGACTTTCTTGCTATGCTATCTGGTTGTACTTTATCTTAACATGTACTCTGATTGTCTCTATATTACATGTTGATAAAGCCCTTAGGATATGTACTCAACTACTGGGACTATGATGAGATCATACTAGTGGGGCCACGGTAGTCGACGAGTACATCCTATAACTGTTCCTAGTCGAGGGTATATCGAGACAGGGCATCGATATACTAGAGTAGACTAGCGTATACGCATCTTGACCCATATAATGGGCGATGGATGATCCCATATCCATCGGTGTTTGACATTAAGGATGGTGTACGGGTGCTCAGTAGAGACTGGGTACACTGAAAGGACTCGCCGAGAACTCCCAGATGTTATTATACCTCACGTCAGATGGCAGTTCTCTGGTGACACTGGTACAGGTTAGTCTGTTGACCCGAGATCGTCATAGAGTCTTGTGTGATTCCCACTGTGCTTTGATTTCCATCATACCACGTCCAAGACGGCGTGCAAAAAGGTGGCTTTTGGGTACAGTCCCGAATCACATGGAGGCAATGAGCGATAGGAGGGCATTCGTCTCTCCCGGTATAGGGAGTTGATGTTGCACTGTGTTCGATTGGCTATAACTGGAAATCCCTGGCCAGGGTTGCTGAGATTTACTGGTAAGTGTTATCAGCAGTTTCTCGAACTGTTATAGACCTCATATCGACACGACTTATCAAGCTACTGGGGTCTGACGTATACCACCCCTAGGCGAGATATGCGACATATCAGACGACGAGACCGGACTGTACGGGAGTGTTACTGATTGGATTCGCAGGAGAATGTACAGGCTTGCTTGTTGATCTTCTGATCGCTCAATACCTGGGTGGCTGTTACATTTAGCTGACCGCTTGCAGCTTGTGGGTGTTTGATATGATCATCACCTACTGCCGGCGTATTGACGATTCTTTAGAGTCCTACACAGAGGTTTCTTGGCTCAGGCAAAACGGAGTAGGAGCACATATATGATATGTGCGGGACCGAGAACAATACGTGTATGCAATACCGTATTAGATTCTCGCGATATGAGATATCGGCTGGGTATATGTGATATAGCCGGGTCATCGGATCAAGTGTTGATTCGATGAACTGATACAGATTATATTAACCGGTTATTTATGAAATAGCCGGATTATCGGATCAAGTGTTGATTCGATAATTTAATGTATAATTATATATTTGATATATTAAATTACATTAACTAATATTAGCTCACTTATTGATTCATTTTCTCACTCGGGTAATGCATTGATATATATGCGATATATGTTAATTGTATTATTTTCTTTTGTTACAAAATATATTATATATGTGATATATAATATTGTAACAAGTTATGATAACTAATGTAACATGATTAGTGGAGATTAAACAAGGTTAGGGTATGATTTGGGTTAGTCCATTCATGAACCTTCTAGAAGGTTTTCTTTTGTTTTGTGCTAAGATATTATGGTTGATATTTTAGTGACTCGTTGTTAATCCAACCCAAACCCTTCACCCTTGGTTAATTCTCTACATTGGTTAGCCTTTTCATTTAGCAACCATGGTTGCATAAGTTATTATTATTACATATTCATTATTCATCACAAAAGGATGCATCTTCTTCTTCCTTTTTGAAAAGCTTTCTTGCTTTGATTTTTTGTGATGAAAGTGAGTGAGAATAAGAAAACAAATGAGAGCTAAAATCCTACTTCATCATCCTCATCTATCCTTGCCATTTAGATGAGGATGTTCACTTCATTTTGTGAGTGAGAGCTTGTGTTAAAGAAACTTCAAGATAGATCATCTTAGTTATCGAAGATCGGAAGCAAGCTTGTATCTTTCTCTTCGTGGAGCCTCTCTAGAGTCCGGGAACATGATGATCGCAGCGAAGGGAGCTCAACACGGAGCTTTAGAAGTGAAGAACCGGACTACAAAGGTTGTAATCCCAATCTCTTAGATGTTAAAGTGTTTAACATGCTTTGTTTCGCCTAATCTCTAGTTTAAAGATCTTGTTAAGGGTTGTTCAGCACGTCTAAATTTTAAATCGAGCATGGTTGATACCTCGTAGACCCTTGTGAGAGTGTCTAGTAACCCTACAGCTAGGTCCAAAACTAATATATATATATATATATATGAGAATAATGGAGAAAAGAGTCCATAGGAGGGGATTTCCTCCTATAGCGTCGGAAAAATACACCCCCACCATTTTTTCCGACGATCGGCATCCATCATCGTCATCGTTATCATCTAAGATGTGCATACACCAAATTTCATGCGATTCCACCACTTTTTCACCTTTGAATTAGCAATGTAAAAAGTTCTATTGTCGGTAAACCATTAATTTTGCATCAACTAAATCAACGGTGAAAAAATGGTATAATCACATGAAATTTGGTGTATCCACATCTTACATGATAAAGATAGAGGTGATGTATGCCGATCGTCGAAAAAATCACGGAGGGTGCATTTTTTCGACGCCATAGGAGGAAATCCCCTCCTCTGGCACCTTTCCTCCATTAAACCCCCCCCCCCCTCTCTCTCTCTCTCTATATATATATATATATATATATATATATATATATATATATATATATATAAGTCGATGTTCGAATGATCATCCTCTAAATTACTAAACCTCGCAAAATACAAGATCCATTCAACTTCAATTTCCCTTTTCCCCAGATTTCAATAACTATAAGTAAGGGCTAGTTGTGTACAAATACGCACAACTAACACGGTTTTATTCACTTTTCACTACACTGTTCACTTTCACGAATCAAGCACTTAGCGCTGGCGTACTTAACAAAACTAATCCAACACCACTCACATTCGACAATGCAACACTAAAAATTAATAACAGCGCTCGCTATCACTAAAGGTATCATGGTCGGGTAAATATGTGAATTATGCCGCTAAACAAGTCATGTGCAATATAAATCACTACGCGCCTTAAGAGTTCAGAAAAATCATATTAAATCGTACAATCTTAATTAAGCAAAATGATACAAAAGAGGTAGGAAGTAAACTTAAACAGAAATCCAAAAAAAATAGTTTCGGGTCAATCAGGTTTCAGATTTGCGAGATACGGTCATTTCATTTTAAGTGTTCTCTACTGACAATCCAGTTCCTGAAATGAAAGTCCATTTCGTAACACATTTTACACCCAGTTAGGCTTGTAATTGGGCGATGCTACAGTTAGATAATATTTAGATTTATCTTTTATGTTTCCAAAGCACTAGACAGATCGACAATATCCATTGTATACAGGGAGATATACACCGTTTAAGGTTAGGGTATACAATCTGTCTCTACACTAAACTGCAGTACACATCGACGATTTAAAATGCAATTAAAATATCAAACAACAGTAAAATCGAACGGAACCACCACCTATAGTTATCTAACAAGTTTATATTCGCAACAACATAGGATTCCGCATAGTTTCATTTTTATACAGAGGTATACAAACAAGCTGATTCAGGTGTCAATAAGAAGTACTGCTCTGGACTGCAGTCCAGAGCCGTGCTTCCAATCAGTTTTCTTCATTGTGTTATAACAGTATCGAAATATAAAATGCAGAGGGTTCTAGGTTGTCGATCCAGTTTCGATACGAGCCATGAAACCTTTCATTATGAATCATACTCAATTTAATATGAATTTTAAAATATGGAGTGCACGGTAGAATTGAGATTTTATGACGCATCCTGGGGACGTTGTTTCATATGCAAAATTTAATCATTTCGATCCTAACATTTTATACGTTACACTTTAACAGTAAAAGGAACTATTGATTACGAAAAAGTTTACTTTCATTAAGGTTTTAAGTCTGGTAATCATATCAAACACTTGTTATGCTTATATAAATAATATCATAATTATCATTTAGCAAGTTAATTAACATTATATATATAGCATAATTTCACAAGTGAAGGGGGTTCACTTGCATTCAGTTGCTGATATAGAAGCGACGAATAGTAGGATTCGCCTCGACGCACGAGACGGTGACACGGAGCCGGGCAAGGTGCGCGGTGCATACGTGGTGTGATAGCGACACGATACAGGGCATGGTGTGACACGGTACAGAGTACGGTGTGGCACGGAGGCGGGCACAAGAGCGGCTCGAAATAGGAATGGCGATTTAGGGAAGTGGGCACGGGGCTTTAGTTTATGAAGAGGACACGCAAGTGGGCATGGTCGTGGTGCGCGGTAGGCACGAGGCGGGTATGAGGAGGCTTGATACCGGGCACGTAGTGGGTACGATGGCGACTCGAGGTGGATATGGGGGTGTCGTTGGCAAGAGGAGGTCGCCGGTGAGGTGGTGGTGCTAAGTGATGGAGGTGGCTCCGGCGACGGTTTGTAGGGACGTGGCGATGCAGGGAGTGGCGACGGCGATGGTGCTCGGCCGGCAGAGATGCGGTCACTTAGAGAAGGAAGAGGTGGTGGAGATAGGGCTCAGTGTGCAGGAGGTGGTGTTCGGGTGTGAGGTCAGTGAGGGAGGATAGGGTTCGTCGGAAGAGGTGACTGTGGGGTCGACAGCACAGAGGAAGGCTCGGTAGTGCAACATTGGTGGTGGGTTTGAGGTTGGAGGCAAGGGGGCTTAGGTGCGGGCTGTCAAGGAGCTCGGGGTGGGGCTTGGTGCTCGGGTGATGGAGTTGCGTCGGTTTGAAAGCTCGGAGGAGTCGGTGGTCGCTTAAGGTGGTTCGTCGGCGAGGTGGAGATCGGAGTTTGGAAATTGACGGAGCTCTGGATATCCTTCAGATGTTGTCTTCGGCGATCTTTCTACGGCATAGGCGAGCGGCTGAGATCGGGTTTGAGGACTGTCACTTGAGGCATGTGGATCTCAATGGGTTTGGTTTGGTGCGAAGCCGAGATACCTGCAAAGAAGTCCCGGGGTGGTTGAACCACAGTGGACCCTTCGACGATCAAGTTAGTCGAGGTATTTAGGCAGAGTAGCGGCCTATTAGATAAGAATTGCCTTACCTGAGTCGTCTGGGAGAGGGGTTTTATAGCGGTCGCTTGGAGCGAGTGTAACAACCCCAAATTTCCAATACAAGTTTTTACAAAAAAAATTCAAAATCCATTGAGGGGTATTTATTGCCTGAGCACAAGATAAGTAATTAATTAGTAATTTAATTACAAGAAGGAGCTTGTGGCTCATTGGTAATACCTTGCACTGCTGAACCAAGCCACCAGAGTTCAAATCCCATACCCCACATTATTTTTAATATTGATTTTTTTAAACCTTTAGAATACCAAGGGTTTACACGCGCATATCTCACAAAAACCCCACTACACCCAAAAATGTAACATTGCCAGAGGATAGATGAACCGTCGGGGGGGATTCCGGCCGCCTGACTCGGCCGGAAATCGGCCAACTCGGCCTCAACTCGGCCGACTCAGGCCTCCGACCGAGTCACGGCCGAGTCGGCCGATTCCGGCGACGATCCCAACATGAAAATTGTGTCTTTTCACATTCCCTACACACCTGTATAATTTATTTCCTCAGAACATTTCCATAGCTCTTTTAAAACCCCAATTACTCCACTTTTATTACATTTTAATATAATTTATCACATTTTTCATTTTAACCTTTCACCTACCCTAAACCCTAGCCTAACCCTATAAATACCACCCCTAAACACTACCTGCTCACCCTAAAATTCTCTCAAGAATTTTCAAGAAACATTGTGTACTTTGAAAACGAGCAAGAAGCGAAGCTACGGCGAATTTTCTGGCGAACTTCCGACGACCATCCTAGGAGCTCCCGGTGACGAAACGACGCACCGACGACTCCTCCCGATCCATCTCCCTCTCCTTGTTGTCCTAAACCCGTAAGTCCCACTTTCCCCCTTCTCTACTCTTTCTAAAAATACGGAATTACAAAACCCGACGGAATTGGAGCAAATCCGATTTTCGATTCGGTTTCTTTCTAAAACTCTCACTTTTTTTAATACAATCTTGTTAAACCATTACATGTTGACTATTAAATACTAACTAATCATATTAAACAAGTTCCATATCAAAATAAATTTCTATTTCCATTTTACCGTACTTTTTCATTAAAATACCATATAGTTTCATTTTCGACATTTAAACCATTAAATTTGCTATACCTTTAAGTAGATCATAAGGTAATGACCTACCTCCTCACAACACTCATATGCAACATAGCACAATACCTTCGGAAACATAGAATACGGAAAAACGTCCCCTTTTCAAATAAATACTATTACTAATAAAACCATTTCCCTTAATGATTAGTATTTGACACAAATCTTTGCAAAGCGCCGCTACAATCCATATGGGGAACCCGTTCAGGATGGTGCGGATTATCGCACATCCTCGGGCTTAGTAGTGCGAGATGCAGACCTCCGCAAGGAGCATTCGGTCTCGAAAGATTTAAAATACGACATCTTAAGAAAATGAGATTTTTAGAAATAATAAATATATATTAAAATTATTTTTATATAAATATATATAGAAGTAACATTAAAATATCTATTTTGCAAATAATATAAATATTCCAACTCTTTTCAAAAATCACAAGAATCACTTTATATTAAAATACAATGAATTCCATGCAAGATTAATATTACAAGTTAATACCATATATTATGGAAATTAGGTCATTCTTACTAGAAATGTCACATGTATAAAATCTACATTCATGATAACTTCAAAGACGATAACTAAATACTTGGGGAGTATTTTGAAAAGTATATAAAAGTATTTTTACATAAAACCCCCTCAAGTTCTATAAATTACCCTAAGGACCCTAGTAAACATAGCTTTAAGGGGGACCAATCTCTTGAGCCTCAGGGAGCCGGAGAAGTGGGTGCTTGCCTATCTAAGGTAGATAATTAACAAACGGTGTTATCAACACGGTAATCGTCTTTGAAAAAGACACAAATCCTGCCGTCCATGTGCAGCGGTTACCGATAACATCAAAACAATCAAAACTTCAATTTACTTTTCTAATTGTCTGACTCAGATTGAGTCTCTCTATAATCTGACTTGAATATGATTCAAGTACAATCTACAATCTACAATCTACAATATTACAATTCAACACGAATCCGTGAATCCATTATTCAATATATTCAATCTATCAATCTATAAAACTTGACTGAACCGAACTATAGATATACATTCCAGTTACATGATCATCCAGTTTGCATGATTCTCCAGTTACATACATGATTCTACAGTTACATCCGTTTACTGATATCATGGTTTCGGCAAGTCATCCAATTATACAATTCAATTTACAAGACATTACAATGCAATATACTATCAATACAATAACTACACGGGGTATTGGGGTAGTTCATTCGTGAATCCAATAGAAGCTCAAGAGTCCCCCTAGATCATGAATCCATGTCTACTAACACAAGCAAGCAATCATGAGGGCCCGTGTTTCCATGCTCCTGGACTGTGGCCTGTTGAGTTTGGAATACTTCGGCGACGGTCGAAGTCCCGCTACTAATATATCATTCGGGCCCGTGGTTCCCTACCCCTGGACTGTGGCCTGTTGGGTTTGAGAACACTCTTGAGATTAGTTGATATTCACCCTTAAACTTACGATAATAACAATATTAACATTATAACAATATAATACGACTTTAAAAGCTACACTCTCTATTTCTTCTTTTCTACTTCTCCCTTATCTTTGGGACTTACCGAGCGATTTGTTCGCTGACGACATTCTTTTCTTTCTTCTTTGAATGTCGTCGGGTGTTTCGGACCTTCTGGAGACGGAGCCCAGCATCAAGGACTTGGACCAGATTATTGAAGACCCAGAGATCTAGCTTCATTGTACACATTTCATTCCAGTACTTTTCTTTTTCTATTTTGCCATTGTTTAGGCATTGTTTTCATCAGATGTATTTACATTTCCATGCATTGTACAGAAAGAATGTGAATAAATAAAGTTGCTGTTTTATTATATCTTGTCTCTTGTGCTTTTAGTTTTATATTGCTTAGATACGCTTAGCGTATTTACTTCAGAGTAAATACGTAGCGGCCTCGTCGCGTCCTCTGCCCGTATACTGGGAAGCGGGGCGTGACAGCGAGCTAGCGCGAGATCGTCACCGGCCGTTACGCCCCTGACGTTATGCCTATGCGAATAGTGGGATCCTCCATTGATGATGAGATACACCCGTTAACGGAAGAACGCGATGGCGTGGAACGCAGGATCGTGGGGGCGGCAGATATCTCACGTCTGGCGAGATTCACGGAGCCATGGCGGGAACACCTATGATATGTACTCTGGGTCGGTCGGTGAGACCGAGGAAGATGAGATCGGCGGGAGGCTCGGGGGCGAGCGGGAGGCTGAGGAAGCTTGGTTCTGTGATAGCTCGGGGGCGAGCTGGGAGGGATGAGGAAGCCCAGCGTGCAGGAGGGCTCGGAGGTGAGCCAATGGTTATTTGTAAGACGGGCATAGGAGTGTTCTGGGAGGTCATCAAAGGTCAAGAACATCCTCGGGGCGCAGGCCCAGGGTACGCCTTCAATGTACCGCTCTTGCTCCTTTCCCGTAAGCCCCGAGACACGTCATCTGCCACGTGTCATGATCTGGGGAGTTCTCAATACTGAGCATCATCATTATCCCCCCACTTTCATCCCGATCTATTTATGGTTCGGGTCGAGAGTGGTCTGATCGGTTACCAAGGATAAGTTCTTAGTTGAAGACCTCGTCGGCATGGATTCCCGTGCAGTTAGTCGTATCTTTGATGACGTCAGCGGATCAAAGAGGAGATCGTGCATTAAAGGGGAAGCGCCGATTCGATCGTACATTCATTGAGACGCCAGGCCACGTGTCCGACGCCAGTTGGCTGACGTGACGGGTCACCGGTGTCCTCTGCGCTTGAAGGTACGCGTCCTATGATCGTGAAACACGTAGGACGTTGACGGCCGTCGAAGGCGAAGCGTTGTTTTTGCGGGAAACGATCGGCGCCATTGGATGCGCCTGCCAAATACTATAAATAAAGGTGGGATCCTCCCAGGGTCCACACTTCGCTATCATTTCCTCATCGCTGCGTGAGTTAGCTCGGTGCTCTTCACTTTAGGTCGGATATCTCGCTCTCTCTCTTTTAGGTCGGATTTCTCGTGCTCTTTCCTCGAAGGACTCCTTCTTTTGCTCAGGTTAGATGTCTTTCTCTGGGTGTCTGTTGAGATAGTTCGGGTAGAGTCTAGGGAGTCTTCCGCTGCTTCTTCCTCTACCCCATCCGAGTCGGATCCTCCCCGGGGAGTTAAGGTTAGACATGCTTCCCAGGGTCGTGCGACGGGGACGGTCACCAAAGCGCGTATCAGGAGTACTCGTGACGTGCCTTCCCTCCTGAGGAATGTGGACGAGCTCACCACAATCCGGGCTCGCTTCTATATTCCCTCTATCTACTCGCTTCGCTTGGCTGGGGAGGGAAGGAGGGTAGACCAGGTGTAGAGCAAGGAGATCACCATGTACCTAGATACCTTTTGGACTTGAATGCATATGCTCTTCTCCCCCGAGGTGAGTGCGGTGCTGCGTTGTTTTCAACTAACTCCAAGCCAGCTAGTGCCAAACTCGTGGAGGATTCTCCTCGGGTTTCTGGTCTGGTTGAGAGTACAAGAAATCCCTTTCAGCTTGACCCTTCTCCTTTCTTCCCTCTGCTACAAAAATCATCCTGACACCGGTAAGGACGAGCCGAGCTGGGTATACGTTTCCTTTAGAAAACACAGGAGATGGGCGGCCGGGGGAGGGGGGGTCGGAGCAGTTCCTTCTTCCATCCATGAATGGAAGGAGAAGTTCTTATTTGTCGGGCCACCCGATGGTGAGGATTGGCATGTGCATGTCTATTGTCACAGAGCTGACTGCCCACGGGTGAGGAGGTCGTCCTCTCTCGAAGCGAGGGCAGTGTCGGCGTGGGAGCCCGTCCAACGGGCTGATGTGTTGCTTTCCGAGCAGGCCCTCAGTTGGGCCGGGCTCAGCCCCGCTCAGTTCATAGGTAAGTTAGGAGCTTAGGCAACCTGTTTAGACTTGTATATTCTTCTTCTATTCTTTCTGGCATCGCTAAATCCCTTTGTGTATTTTAACTTTTTGCAGAACCGATGGACCAATCTAAATTTCTGGCTGCCGTGGCTAAGAAGAAGGGGAGGAAGGCCGGAGGCGCCGGCTCGTCACGCCCCGCTTCGAGCCCTACCCCGTCGGCGGCCGCTTCGGCTAGGCGTTTCACTACGCCCCGGGTTCTGGAGACCAGCCGCGGGGAGATCCGCAAACACGCTCGGGAGAAGGAACCCCGGGTTTTGGAGGTGGCGGATGAAGCCGACCCTCCCGTGGCCCCCCTTAAGCGGCACAAAAGGATACTGTCCTGATCTCCGTCTTCCCCGATCTTCGTGCAGGAGGGGGATATTTGCTTCGAGCTGCCCTCGGGGATTTCTATCGCCGGTAGCTTGCTCTCGGAGATGGAACGATCGGCCGGGGGCAAAATCCCCCGGGGGACCCTCAAGGCTCAAATCGCGGCCATAGCTCAGGAGGCTGTGCAGGTCAGTGTCTGCCTCCCGTTCGGGTTTCCATTAAGCCTTTTTTGTTTGCCAGATCAAATTGAGCCCGCCATCTCTTATGGCATATCTCAGAGAACACGTCTTGCATTTCGGATACTTTTTAACCTCTCCTTTCGTTTTCCTCCGGTCCTCCAGCATTGCGCTCTCGTCGCCAACATGGAGCACGAGGAAATTGCCCCGGCGATGCAGATAGCGGGCGAGTCTTCCTCGCGGGAGGAGAGCCTGAGCTGGGAGCTGCGTCAGGCGAGGGAAAGGATCGCCGTTCTCGAAGACCGGATGGCTGCCGAGGAGGGGGTGAACTACAACTGCAGGGAGTCCATCCGAATTTTGAGGGAGTCCAACAAGGTCGCTGAGGCCAAGTTGGAGGAGGCCGGGGTGCTTAACGCCACTCTGAAGAAGAAGCGGGACACCCTTAAGAGGGAAAACGAGGCGGCAAAGGAAGGGATGAAGCGCGCTGACCTCCGGGCTGTGAAGGCGGTGGAGAGCTACAAGACGTCGGATCAATTCTACGACGACCTTGCTGACGCCTTGGCCCTCGTCTGGAATCAGGCCCTCGATGCATTCAAGGCGTTGATGCTGGAGTTTCCCGACGGCAGGCTCCGGCTCGAGTACCCCCTCAAGGATAAGACGCAGAAGGATGCCGCCGGAAGTGCCGGTGGCGGCGTTGGGGATAAGGCGATCACCCCGGCTCCCAATGCCGAGGCTCCTGCTGGGGGAGCCGACCCTAAAACCGCCACCCCGGCTTCTGATGCTGGCGCGGAGCACATCGAGGTCCTCCCCGGCCCCGAGGCCTGAGCCTCTCTGCCTTCTTCCTTTTTTTCTTTTTTTCTTGTTTTTGTTTTGGAATTTTGTAAGCCTTCGGGCGATTTTGTAAGGCTGAGGAGCCTACAATACCTTTGTAAAGATTCCCGAGTTGTGAATAAAGCCATTTGTCAGAAATTATTGCGTGGTTCTTGTGTGGTGATGCTTTCATTTGTGTGGCAATGTTAGCGTTTTCCTCGCCTGATGAGCCATGCGCTAGGTCGGCAACCGGTCCTTTAGTTGGTGATCGCGCGTCGAGTTAAATCCAATTATTTGTCAAGCGTACAAAGGCCGGTATTAGGTCGGCGTCCTTATGGCCCCGAAGTCGAGGTGGCAATCGCTCGCTGAAGGCATGTCGGTTGGCACCTTCGAGTAGAAAGGTGTAGATTTGCCCATTCCCTCGAGTTGAACCGGCGACCACTTCTCTTAGAATGAGTCAGACAAGAACCTAGTTCGGATTGGTCGGTGTTTGCTGAGGTTGAGGGATTCTGATCCTTAGCACAGATGGGTAAGAAGTTACCCACTAAGGATAGACCGAGCAGGGAAGCTGCTCGGTGACCTCTTGAGGAGGGCTTTGGATCCTTAGCGTAGATAGGTAAGAAGTTACCCGCTAAGGATGGACCGAGCAGTGGAGCTGCTCGGTGGCCTCTTGATGAGGGCTTTGATCCTTGGCGTCGGTGGGTAAGAAGTTACCCGCTAAGGATGGACCGAGTAGTGGAGCTGCTCTGTGGCTTCTGGATGAGGGCTTTGATCTTTGGCGTCGGTGGGTAGTAAGCTACCAGCCATGGATGGATCGAGCAGGGAAGCTACTCGGTGGCCTCTTGATGATGGCTTTGATCCTTGGCGTCGGTGGGTAGTAAACTACCAGCTATGGATGGACCGAGCAGGAAAGTTGCTCGGTGGCCTCTTGAGGAGAGCTTTGGATCCTTAGCGTAGATGGGTAAGAAGTTACCCATTAAGGATGGACCGAGCAGGGGAGCTACTCGGTGGCCTCTTGATGAGGGCTTTGATCCTTGGCGTCGGTGGGTAGTAAACTACCATCCATGGATGGACCGAGCAGGGAAGCTGCTCGGTGGCCTCTTGATGAGGGCTTTGATCCTTGGCGTCGGTGGGTAGTAAACTACCAGCCATGGATGGACCAAGTAGGGAAGCTGCTCAGTGGCATCTTGATGAGGGCTTTGATCCTTGGCGCCGGTGTGTAGTAAACTACCGGCCATGGATGGACCGAGCATGGAAGCTGCTCGGTGGCCTCTTGAGGAGGGCTTTGGATCCTTAGCATAGATGGGTAAGAAGCTACCCGCTAAGGATGGACCGAGCAGTGGAGCTGCTCGGTGGCCTCTTGATGAGGGATTTTATCCTTGGCGTCGGTGGGTAGTAAACTACCAGCCATGGATGGACTGAGCAGGGAAGATTCTTGGTGGCCTTTTAATGAGGGCTTTGATCCTTGGCGTCGGTGGGTAGTAAACTACCAGCCATGGATGGACCGAGCAGGGAAGCTACTCGGTTTCGGGAGGCGTCAACAGACCTCCCTTGATATATGAAAATCTGGAAGAGTGACCGCCGTGGGCGGCACATGGCAGAAACGCATAGGCGAGGCGAGGTGTTCCAAGATCCGCGTCGTTCCGTCTTCGATTCGTCGAGAAATACGGGATGTCCGCCACGTGGCAGTATGGTATTGGAAGTATTGAGCAAATCCCAGGATTCACGCCCATGCGCGCGCAAATTTGGGCCCTTGGGGATTCTGTTGAGGCTATAAATAGAGAAAGAGACAGGTTCCTTTCAGCATTGCTTTCCTGAGATGGCCGAGCGCATCTACGCGATCGAAGAGATCGTCACTTCTGATGACGTCTACCTGTACGACCAGTCTGTTTCCGAGGAGATGTACCGGGGTGTGGTCCAGCGTATCGAGGACCACTTCGGCCGTCTACTTCCTCGTCAGTCGTCCCTCCTCCAATTGCTGATGTACGCAATTTGGAGGAGGTCCCTAGGGCTGTACAACCCTCTCACTGAGGAACTGCTGGACGAAGCGCTTGACAAGATGTGTATAATTTATGTGCTTGGCATCATCTTGAAGAACATGCACGACCGATCTTTGGCCCTTATTTAAGATTGCTTCCAAAAGAGACAGATCGCAAGCCGGGGCTCGGCAGATGGAGGGCCCGGTGCTTCCGTGGTATCCCGGGTTCGTGGGCAGCATCAGCGGGAGCGGGCTGAAGAGGCTAGGGTCGGCTGGCGAAGATCTCCATGGAGTATCACCAGCAGTGCTTCCTTAACCCCGTACCCCCTGTTGTAATTTTAATCTTTATGTAAGGCTAATGAGCCCATGTTTCCCTAATAAAAGAGCAAAGATGTGTTCAAAATTTGAAAGGCAACGCCAAGAGTTAAAAACTCTGAGGCGGCACCTCACGTTCCTTGCATGAGGGCGCCTGCACCAAGAGTTAAAAAACTCTGAGGTAGCACCTCACGTGCCTGTGGCTTCGGCTTCCTCAGCCGTCATTGTGAAAGCCTGACGTCTGGGTACATTCCTCCTTACTGGAGGTACATTCCTCTATCCCTGGGGCACGTTTCTCTGCCCTTAAGGTACGTTTCTATGTGCTTGATGGAATTGTCGAGGAGGCTATGCGGGAGGTTTACGTGGAGGTGGAGCAGGGACAACAAGACGAGGTGCAGGTGCCTGAATACCTGGCCGTTGCGGGACCGTGATTGCGGGTCGGGGTGCGGGAGCTGTGTTGAGTCGATTTGGACATGCTCCTATAGGTGTGAGTGGATGCGCCATAAATCAAACATAGGCCATTTGAACGCCTGCATTCTTTTGCTAGGTGTTCATTCCTCTTACAGTAGAAACAAAAGTCTGGACTGGGCCGGTTAAATGATCCTCCCGGTCTTCTGGGTGCAAAAGTTGGCCTGGAAGAGGCTTCTCTTATCATCTGTGTGGCAGGGCATTTCACACCGGCAGTCTGAGGTCTGCTTTTCTTCTTCACAACTGCCTCATAGTGCTTGGCAGCCTTCAAAGCAAGATCATGGGTTGGGAAATCCCCTGTAGCGAGTGCAGCTTGGATTTCTGGGTCCAACTCTTGCTGAAATAGTCGTGCTCGGATCTCAGCGGTAGAAATTAGGTGTGCCGCGAACCTGTTATGGTCTTGTGTTAGCAGTGTAATAAGTGATATCAGGAATTTGAATTTGAGACAATATCTTGCCTGCTAAACATGGTAAACTCAGCATCGTATTCATCCACGCACTTGCTCTACATCGAGCTTTATTGTAAGTGGATGAACTGATGTTCTATATCGAAACGGGCGATCTCAGGGAAGTACTTCGCGTCGAACATATCGTGAAATGTCTTTTATTCAATCGGTTGAGCGAGACGGCTTTCTTCAGCCTTCCACCATACTCTGGCGTTGTCTGTTAGTTGCAGCTTTGCAATCCTCACCCAATCAATCTCTAGCACTTGTGCTGCTGCCAGATTATCTTCTATTGACTAAGTCTATTCTTCTACCTCCAATAGGATCTCTTTTCCTGAAAAATGTTTTGGGTGCAGTGTCCGGATTTGCTTGACTCTGGGTGCCTTGACCTTTGGATGGTGCATGAGGATAGTAGTATGCTTCTGTTGACCCTCCAAGAAACTCTTGATTGCCTCAAGCAGTACCGTTTGCTTGTTGACGGGAGCTGCAATGGTAGATGGTGGTGGTGGAGTAGGTGGTGGAGTGTTGCCATTGACGTTCGTGCTGGTGTTGTTGAGAGAAATCATGACCTTAATAGAAAAAGAAAGGTTATGATAGATTCAAGGAATTTGAAATGTAAGGAATGTATAGTTGCCGATTCTTATAATTCTTGTGATATATGTTGTTTAGGACTTCATGCAGAACGGATCTGCATGGGCCGCCAACAAAACCTGTCACGCCCTGGTTCCCAGTGTACGGAAACAGTGACGTGGCGGGCCGCAACGTATTTACTAAGAAATAGATACGTTAAGCGTAATTAAGCAAAATATATAAAATACATAAGAATGACAAGAGATATAAAATAAACAACAACTTTTATTAATATTAATCTTTACAATACAATTGCTTTGAAAAGGAAAGATATAATGATATAAAACAATGCCTAAACAGTGGCATATAACTGAAAGTAATTACAAGACAGCAAGAAGTCCGGCTGGGCAATGAACTGGTCCATGTCCTCCTGACTAGGCTCAATCTCCTGAGAGTTCGTTCCTCCTGACGAACATTCCAAAGAAAGAAAAGACAGGAATGTCATCAATGAACTAGCGCTCGGTAAGTCCCAAAAGAAGGAATGGAATATAACAAGTAATGTGAAATGAAACTGGTAAGTTGTACAGATATATACTTGTTATTCTAACGTAGTTGTTTGTAGCTTGGTACATAAAGTATTTGTGTATACGAGAGGAGTCCATCTTACTCCGTGAACTATGGTAATATGTAGTAAAAGGCCCCGTCAAAACCCACGGGACAACGGCATGAGAGTTCATGTAGGTGTCCTTTAAGTGACCATCTCGTGCCATGCTATACGTTTCGTATCAATCTACCCCGTTATCCCTGCGTAATGATTAGTATAGATTATATTTACAAGTCTTGCCGAAATCATGGATACAAGTCGTTCAAGTAGTCAGGTTCAGGATGTGATCATGTGTTCAAGAAGTCAGGTCAAGTTATAACCATGGTTTGGTCAAGTCAAGTCAAGTATTCAGGTTTGATATTGAAATTTGAATTCAGGTATTCAGGTTCAGATTTAGGTATTCATGTTAGACTTTGGATTCATATTTGAATTGGACTTGGATTCAGGTTTGAGTTAGACTCAGACTTGAGTCAGACACTTGTAAACTGATTTAGATCCTGAATTAAGTTCGAGAGTCATCGGTAATTGTTGCACATGGACGGCAGGATTTATGTTTTTTTCCAAGACAATTACCATTGATAACTCCGTTAAGTTTTCTACCTTAAATAGGTAAGCACTCACTTTCTCCGGCTCCCTGGAGCTCAAGAGAATTGATCCCGCTTAAACCTATATTTACTAAAGTCCTTAAATATTGTTTTATATAACTTGAGGGGGTTTTATGAAAAAAATATTTTTAATAAAATTGAAAATAAACCTCTAGAAGTTATTTACATTATTTAGGGTTTTCATGAATGTGAATTTTAAGGATTTGAGGCATTTTAGTGATAATTACATAGCTTGGAAAGTTCATGGTATTTTATTGTAAAACTTGTCTTTTGTTGGTATCTTGATAGTATTTTGGTGAAACTTGTAATTCTTTCATTTTCAAAAGATGGAAGTTTATTATATTTTGAAAATATATGGATTTGTAATATTTATATAATTATTAAAAATTAAATTTTTATTTAAGTAGAAAAATACGTTTTTCTTAAAAACCGTATTTAAAACCTTTCGAGACCGAATACTCCGTGAGGAGGTCGGCGTTGTTGGATATGTATGCCCGAGAGACCATTTTTGTATATGTATACATGTAGATCCTTGGACATATGTATGTATATGACAATTTTGCTCGATATGATAGTATGCTATCTGATATGTCTTTATCTTAACATGTGTATATGTTCTACTTGTTATTATGTATCATCTATACATGTTGATAAAGCCCGTAGGATCATTGCTTGATTACCTGCGTTGTGATGGAGATCATACTTGTGGGAGTAGGGTATTCGATAAGCACATCCTTAAAAGGTCGCTAGTCGTGGGAGTATCGAAACTGGGCATCGATATTCCAGAGTAGACTGGTCTATACGTTTTCTAGACCCCGACGAAGGACGATGATTGGTCCCGCAGCTATTGGTCTTTTGCACCTAAGATCGTATACAGGTGCTCACTGGGGGTGAGTACACTGGATGGACTCACCGAGAACTTCTAGATGGTACTATACCTATCGTCAGATAGCAGTTCTCAGGTAACATGAGTACTGATTGTTGGGGATTTGTTTCTCCCGGTATAGGGAGTCGATATCGCACTGTGTTCGATTGATCAGGACCATAAGGCCTTGGCTGAGACAGTTGGGATTTACTGATAGGTTGATAGTAGTTTCCCAGATTAGTCCTGAGCTGCATCAGCACGAATTATCGGGTTATTAGGGTCTGATGTTTACCACCTCCTAGACCCGGTATGCGATACTCTCAGACGAAGATTGTACGGAGATTATCACGGATAGGCTTAGTAGGGATCCGGATGAGTTTGCTCATCGGCCTTCCTTTTCGACAGGTTCTCGGATAGCCGTTGCGTACAGCCAGTGACGCTGACGTGCTTATGCTTATGGATTTATCCAGTAACTCACAGCTGGCGTACTTTTGAGTCTTTAGAGTCCCACACAGAGGGTTTCCCTGGTTCAGGCGAAATGATGTAGTAGCCGTATTGGATACGTGCAGGGTTCCGATTGTAGTCCCACACAGAGGGTCCGGATTTTCGATCGGACAGTTGATAATACTAGCCGGCTAGGGTTTTGAGCCGGATTATTAAATGAGATACTGATTTAATAATTTACATATATATTTCGATATGTATATTCTAGTATTATGTTCTTTGTGTTATTCTATCTCTTTGGGTATTCGTGTTTTTATGCGAATGCAGGTATGTATGTACAGTAGACTGTAATCCGTATTTTATACGAAAAACATTCTAGAAGGTAGACACCCCATTCTTGATTTTTCCATTTATTCATAAATAGAAAATGAGGTGTAAAGTGAGGTGAGGAAAGTATGGTGAGAGCCATGCCTAAATAGTGTTGACAAATGAATTTTTACTTCATTTGTGCTCACTATTGAAGCATGGTTGCTTTATTATATTGTAAAACTCATTTACAAAACCATTGTGAGGATTTTCTCTCACATGTACGCTTCATTATTTTGAGCTCACCATTTGCTTCACTCTCCTCTTCCTCTTTTAAGCTCCTCCACCTTCAAGTTCAACCTCCTCTCTACCTTCTCATTAGTTGAGAATCAAGAGAGGAGGTGAGATAGAAACACACTTAGAACCCTAGACTACATCCTAGAGTTCTTAGACTAGCAATCCAAGTTCTCTAGTTCTCCATTTGATACTTAGTTTGGAGTTCTTAGACTAACCTTCTCTCTACCTTCTCATATGCTTCATTATGTACTACATCTCTCGGGTGGATCATCTTCGACGGAGGGAGACAGATGATCAAGCTCGATCGTGGAGGCCACTAGGAGCTAAAGAAGAGAAAAGAAGACCGAAGAACATGGATCTTTTGGTGAGACTCTTTCATCATAGTAGATAGCTCCTCTTCTAGTTTAGCTAGTTAGGTTTTTGGTAGATCCGGTTAACGGGTTATTCTAGCTCCAGTTTTAAACCCTAGAAACTTTTTTATTCCGCATTTGGCCATGGTAGATGGCCGGGACGCTAGTGTAACCCAACATGGTATCAGAGCCAGCCCATAAAACCTTAACTAGCTCGTTAAGACGTGCTTAAAACTTCGATCGACAAAATTTTCCGAAACCGCAATTACAATTTCAAACTTTCTGTCGATTTTTAAAAGTGTTCAAAAAATATTTCCAGTGACCTTAAAAATACATGCAGGGTTTTTTAAAGTGACAGAAGAAATTTGAGACCATGAACCCTTAACTCCGCCGTGGAAGCACGGCGAAACATGCTTGTTTGCCGCGGTCCCGCGGCCTGAGTTGGGTTACTGTGCACAAAAATTCTTCTGGCACTCTTATGTTTGGAATTGTGATTTTTGGGATGCTTATTTCTGGCCAAGATTTGTTTGAGTACTGGGTAGCACTTGGGGCCTATACGGAAAAGTTTTTGTCGATCAAAGTTTTAAAATACATGTTTTTATTAGTACAAGTGTTACTATCTACGACCGTGAATGTCATTTGAGCGGTATAACCCGTCTAACTGCTATATGTTCTTTTAGAAGGGTTTGCGAACATGACATTCACGTTGATGTTCTGTGATTGTGCTGATATTGTGGTTGGATTGTCGTGATGGATAGTCGATGTTGCAATGGTAGTTGTAAAATTCAGATTCATTTGTATATTTGTTATTGTGGGGCGAGTGTCCGGCATATGGACTGCCGTCTCTGCTGTGTTGTATATTATTTGTTTGGAGCACGACCGGGTTGAGGTCGATGTCACCATTATACATATATTTTCCTTTTCTGTATTAGAATTACCCCACGGTGGAATGCTCGAATAGCCGGGTTCTAGAGAGCAACAAGCCTGCATCTCATGGAGTTAAGACGGAGGGGGCTTCACTCTAGAATTGGCGGGCTATTCGCCGCACTCGTAGGGGGTATAGGATGACCCACGAAGGGGCGCTCAAGTTACCGGATCCCGTGATGTGTTGGAAGACCCATTCACTTTGTTGATTGGGTTGCCTCATGTTCAGTCGATAAAACTGCACATTTGTAGTACATTTTTCCTACCATTTTTATATTAAAAAAGGACTTTAATATGATATATTATACATATGAGGGTTTATGTGTAAAAATATTATTTTCCATGTGTTAATATATTTTTATTATCATTTTGGTAGGAAAATGTATGCAAATATTATTGACCTAATCCTAGTAGAACAAAGTCTACTAAAATCTTATTTGAGTTGTTGTGCAGAATTTTCCAAGTTGTTATGCAGAATATATCAAAGAAATCAAGCTGTTGAAGAAATCTTGCCAAATTAAGAAGCAAACTTGGAGACCAAGTCTGGAAGCAACCGAGAGAAGATTTCTGAATTCTGAAGATGCCTAGGATTTCCACATGTCACCAGATGAAAGCCCAAGAAAAATAAGCAATTGATCACATCCCTTGAGCGCGGATCCGCGGCCAAACACACCTTTGGGCCGCGGATCCGCCGCAATAATGAGGAGTTGGAATGCAAGATTTTGGGAGATTGATTACTGCTGAATTTTACCAACTTTTCAACAATAAGATTCTGGGTTTTCACTATAAAAAGACACCGAGAGCCTCTTGGAAAAGCTATCAAGCCGAAGAGATCACGAAGCTCCCGACGCTCACGCATCCAGGCTGATCATCGACTGTTCGACTACCTCCTTAGGAAAGATCGAGAAGCAACTAGTTGTAATCATTTTCTATGGATTAAAAGTGTAGTTTGAAGAAGTTGATTAATAAAGGTAGTTATTTTATTTAATTGTTTTTACATTATGTTTTCCCTCGATTTCTTTTCGTCTTCTTTTCCCAACATGCGCGAGTAATTCTCCGCTTGTTAGGGTTCGTAGGATTAAGGTAGGCTAATGGACGATGAAAATAACTAAACCCTTTTTAAGTCCTATAAAGTTTAGGAACTTTATCAAAAGAATCATTAACATCCTAATCGGGCGCACTAGCAATTCTTTGCTAGTTCCGACCGCGATTAGAGATTAGATTAATGATTGTTTTGGTAAAGGCTAGATATGAACGGAGTTCCGTGTCGAGATAAGGGTTAAGAGTGGGATTCCTTTTCCCTCCAGAAACCCTAATCTACACGCATCACCGTCGTTCTAGTTTTAAATCTATTAATGGATAAAAAGGGTAACTTTTAATTAATCATCCATGACTACTAAATCCTAACGAACCCTACAAGCCCTTTTATTATATTAATTACATCTTTAAAATAATCTAGATCTATATTTTATATTCTTATTTAACGTAGATCTAGAAACCATTCTATAAAATTCTTTATTCCTCCTCTCTTTCTCAACACATCTAAAGTAAAAGTAAAAGGTTCCACGTTTCCCAGAGGACGACCCGTACTCATCTCGGTCTAGCTACGTGCGACACCGTTATTGATTGCGGTAAAAAAACACACCTTTTCGAACCAATCACCTCACTTCTGATATTGGCGGGTAATTTGCCGCGCTCGTAGGGGGTCCAGATTTTCATTGCACGGGCTATCCACATGACCGGGAACGTCGGGTTTTATTTGCGGCTCAAGTGAAACCTGAGGCTCCAAGACTATCCACCATTTGGTGTTGCTTATTGTTGATCTGTGATGTTGTTTATACCATGCCTGAGATGAATGTTATATATATATATATTTATATATACTAGTAGATATTGTATATATTTTGCACCCACGCTAGTCCAGCCCCCACTCTGCCGTTACTTAAGTAGCCTAACGGTGCATGACGGGGCCCGTGGCGAATGCGGATGGCATATACGTATATTGTATTTTCGTTCTTTTCTGGTGTGATAGGTTAATTGATGGGACCGCATTAATTTTGATTAATGCAAGAAAAGAAACCTAAAAAGATGTTGTTGGAACAAATTTCGAAAAACTATAGTTATACTCTTTCGCTTTGCATAGTGGTGTTCAGTCATGAACATCCATCACCTCATTCTAAGAGGCAAGATCCTAGATCCCTTCGCGGGGAGTGACCTCTTGAGCGGAAGTTTATACTGTAGATTACTCGGTTTTCTTCAAAACCACACGTTTTCAGAAGCGGAGCGTAAACCACTCCTTTTCAAAACTGCTCAGTCAACGATATCAAGTTTATTACGTTAAAGGGTTTTTTGCCAAAAACCCAGCCGTAGCCCTCCGTCATTTCAGATAACTAGCAGTTAGTATTAGTGCTATGTACGTTGGTCTCTATCAAGACATAGTGAACGGTAGCTAAATGTTACTTATCTGTTGCATTTTTGGATGCGATTAATTAGGACAGTCGTATATCCACGTTGGTCTCTATCAAGGGCTTATGCGGGCGGGTCTAAGTTAATCTAGGAAAATGACGGATTGAACTTGACTTGCAACTTATGGTACGTTGGTCTCTATCAAGACCATATGACGCTTGGGGTAAAAACCACATCGGGAGTTTCAAATATACAGGAAATTCGCTAGTATTGCATACCTTCTGGAATGTGGTGACTAGAGTGGCTTCCATCTAGTTGATCACACAATGATAGTTGGATCCCGATCCCACTGATGAGTAGGATTACTCTTGGGAGATTTTTTCACTTAACAATCAATGCTATAAACCAAGTAGGTGTCTAGAATGGTGCTAGCGCGGCTACGCCTCCATAAAAAAGAGATTATGTAATTAAGAAACTCCGCGAAAGCGTTGGAAAAGCTCTCTCGAAGTACTGACACTAGCCTGGCCGAAAGGTTAAGCAAGTATTGTGACGTGCGATTAATCCTGACTAATTCTTCTTTTAAGGTTTGAAGAAGAATTCGAGAAAACAGTGGGAGCCATCCTGATTAGATAAACTAACAACCAATCTAATCTTACAAGAGCGCATGCTGAGTGTTTCTTTTCTCTTTCTCCAGGTAGCAACCATTTCACGGTCTAATCAAGATAATAAAATGTACCGCTTGACCGATCCGAATTCTTATTCGGGACTAGGGAACGTCGGTTCGGCTCTAACTTATTACAGCAGTCATGAGTATGAGCAAGGGAAAGAGGATTACATGAATTCCTTGATCGCCCCAATGAAGAAGAAGCATACTATTGCGTCTCCTTCAGGTGTTCTTGTTATTGAGAACTGTTTTTTCGGTCAGTCCTACCTCCTGGGTACTAGATACCGGATCGGGATCTCATATCTATAATTTATTGCAGGGACTGAGAAAAATTAGGATGGTTGGACCTGGTGATATGTCCCTCAGAATAGGGAATGGAGCACAAGTTGATACTGTTGCCGTCGGTGAATATCACATAGTGTTGCCAATAGGCAACACTATGATTTTGAACAATTGCTACTATGCACCTTCCATGGTTTGCAACATCATATCAGTTTCTTTACTTGATAAAGATGGATATAAGTTTGTTCTTGATAGAAATATCATGAACATTTACCTAAATCAGGTATTGGTTGCAGAAGGTACACTGTGTAATGGTATCTATGTTCTAAATCAAAACACAGTTTTCAATATACAAAACACACGCAAGAGGAAGAGTTCAGAAGAGAATGAATTCTACTTGTGGCATTGTAGACTTGGTCATATCGGAGAGAAACGACTGAGTAAATTGCATAAGGATGGATATTTGAGTACGTTCGAATTTTCATCTTATGAAACTTGTCAGTCTTGTCTCAAGGGAAAGATGACCAAATCTCCATTCACCGGACACGTAGAAAGAGCTATAGAGCTCTTGGGACTCATACACAGTGATGTATGTGGTTCAATGTCTATATATGCGGGGGGTAGGTTCTCGTACTTCATTACATTCACTGACAATCTCTCAAGATTCAGACATGTGTATCTTTTGAAACACAAATCTGAAGCTTTTAAAAAATTCAAAGAATATAAGAACGAAGTAGAGAACTAGACTAGTAAAAGTATCAAGATCCTCTGATCTGATAGAGGAGGGGAGTACTTAAGTATGGAATTCCGGGATTTATAAAAGAGAATGGTATTCTCTCTCAGCTTACTCCTCCGTATACACCACAGCACAACGGTGTATCGGAGCGGAGGAACCGTACCCTATTGGACATGGTTCTCTCCATGATGAGTAACGCTGAGTTGCCTCTTTCATTATGGGGACTTGCGCTCGAAACAGCAGCGTACCTATTGAATCAGGTTACGTCTAAATCAGTGCCAAAGACTCCATATGAAATATGGAGTGGTAAAAAACCATGTCTTAAACGGGTTAAGATATGGGGTTGTCCGGCCTATGTGAAAAACCAGAATCCGGACAAACTTCAGGCACGGTCAGTTTTATGTAAGTTTGTAGGATATCCTAGGCATTCGAATGAATATCTATTCTACCATGTCGAAGAACAAAAGGTATTTATTTCTCGATACGCCACCTTTCTTGAAAGAATGTTTCTTGAAAAAGAAACAAGTGGGGGCGTGGTAGAATTGAAAGAAATTCCAGAAGGAGAAACTATAATTGAAGATTTAGTAGAACCAGAGGATTCAATAATCCCGGACGAACCTCAGCCACTCCGCAGATCTAGTAGGACTTCTCATCCGCCCGAGAGATACTACGGTTTTCTCATAGACGGGGATCGAGAGGATTGCATCTTGGAAGAAGATGATCCTACTAATTTCAACCAGGCCATTATCAGTAGGGACTCTGATAAGTGGTTGGATGCTATGCGGTCCGAAATTGGAGTCCATGTACGCCAATAAAGTGTGAACCTTGGATATTGCTCCACCTGGGGTAAAACCCGTTGGATGCAAATGGATCTACAAAAGAAAGTTCGGTGTAGATGGGGAGGTGGAAATCTATAAGGCTAGACTTGTTGCAAAATATTTTCGTCAAAGACTAGGAGTGGACTATGACGAAACCTTTTCTCCAGTGGCTATACTCAAATCATTCGGATCCTACTTTCCATTGCTGCCTTCCATGACTATGAAATCTTGAAGATGGACGTAAAAATGGCTTTTTTAAACGGATGTTTGGAAGAGTGCGTTTATATGGCTCAGTCGGAGGGTTTTGTAGACAGTGGGAGCAGCGGGAAGATGTGCAAGTTGCTTAAATCCATTTATGGATTAAAGCAGACATCACAGAGCTGGAACATCTGTTTTGAGGAAACAGTCAAGGAATTTGACTTCATCAAGAGCGAGGATGAGCCTTGTATATATAAGAAGATTGTATGACGAAATGTCGTGTTTCTAATCTTGTACGTGGACGACATTCTTTTGGATATTCCTATACTACAATCGGTCAAACTATTCTTATCACAAAGGTTCTCCATGAAAGACCTGAGTGATGCCTCGTACATTCTGGGGATTAAGATTTACAGAGATATATCCAAGAGATTATTGGGACTTTCGCAGTCTAAGTATATAGAGACCGTACTAAAGAGATTTAGTATGGAAGATTCCAAGCATGGTAACATACCCGCATTGCACAGAATCACCCTCTCCAAGGAGATGTCTCCCAAGACTGATGAGGAGAGGGTTCGCATGAGCACTATACCCTATGCTTCGGCGGTAGGATCTATAATGTATGCGATGCTATGTACAAGACCATATGTAGCTTACGCTCTTAGCGTGGCTTGCCGGTATCAGTCAAACCTGGGTGAGAATCACTGGACAGCTGTGAAGAACATTCTCAAGTACCTGAGAAGGACTAAGGAGATGTTCTTGGTTTACGGTAATAGAGACCTGCAGGTCGAGTCCTTTACCGATTCAAGCTTCAAGAGTGACAAGGATGACAACAAGTCTGTCTTGGGTTTTGTGTTTACCCTTAATGGAGGGGCGGTGTGTTGGAAGGGCTCTAAACATGACATCGTCGTAGACTCGACGATGGAGGCTGAATACATTGCTGCGAACGATGCCACAAAAGAAGCAGTCTGGATGAAGAAGTTCATTACTGAACTTGTGGTGGTTCCGTCCATTGTAGATCCAATAGCTCTGTATTGTGATAACAATGGGGCTATATCTTTAGCGAAGGAACCACGGTCCCATCAGAAATCCAGATACATCTTAAGACGGTATCACCTGATCAGGGAGATCGTTGATCGCCAGAAGATCGAGGTGCGGAGAGTGGACACAAAAGACAACACGGCGGATCCATTCACAAAGGCCTTCCCTCAAGCGCAGTTCGAGCGACTTTTTGAGATGTTGGGTATGCGATATGCCAACAGCTGGCCCTAGAGAAAACGTTAGGTACTCGGTACGCCAATATATGACCTTACTGCAAGTGGAAGATTGTTGGATATGTATGCCCTAGAGGCCATTATCGTATATGTATACATGTGGATACTTGGACATATGTATGTGCAGGACAATCTTGCTCGATATGATAGTATACTATCTGGTTTGTCTTTATCTTAACATGTGCATATGTTCTACTTGTTATTACGTATCATCTATACATGTTGATAAAGCACGTGGGATCATTTCTTGACTACCTGCGTTGTGATGGCAATCATACTTTTAGGAGCAGGGTAGTCGATAAGCACATCCTTAAAAGGTCCCTAGTCGTGGGAGTATCGAGACTGGGCATCGATATTCCAGAGTAGACAGGTGTATACGTTTTCTAGACCCCAACGAGGGGTGATGGTTGGTCCAGCAGCCATTGGTCTTTTGCACCTAAGATGGTATACAGGTGTTCACTGGGGTGAGTACATTAGACGGACTCGTCGAGAATTTCTAGATAGTACTATACCTATCGTTAGATAGCAGTTCTCAGGTGACATGAGTACAAGATAGTCTTTGGACCTGAGATCATCATTTGTCTCGTGTGAGTTCCCACTGTGCTTTGATCACTATCCTACCACAGCTTTACTGAGTCGTGCAAACAGGTTTTGATTGGGTACAGTCCCGAACCACATGGAGGCAAGGAGTGATTGTTGGGGATTCGTCTCTCCCGGTATAGAGAGTCGATATCGCACTGTTTTTGATTGGTCAGGATCATATGACTTTGGCCAAGGCAGTTGGGATTTACTGATAGGTTGATCAGTAGTTTCCCGGATTGGCCCTGAACCGCATCAGCACGAATTATCGGGTTATTAGGGTTTGACGTTTACCACCCCCTAGACCCGGTATGTGATACTCTCAGACGAAGAGACCGGACTGTACGGAGATTGTCATGGATAGGTTCAGTAGGGATCCGGATGAGTTTGCTCATCGGCCTTCCTTTTCGACGGGTTCTTGGGTAGCCCTTACGTAAAGCTAGTGCCGCTGACGTGCTTGTGGTTATGGATTTATTCAGTAACTCACTACCGGCGTACTGTCGAGTCTTTAGAGTCCCACACAGAGTGTTTCTCTGGTTCAGGTGAAATGATGTAGTAGCCGTATTGGATACATGCAGGGTTCCGATTGATTGATAGTACTATATACTCGGACTTTCGATCGGACAGTTGATAATACTAGCCGACTAGGGTTTTGAGCCGGATTATTAAATGAGGTACTGATTTAATAATTTACATATATATATATATTTCAATATGTATATTCTAGTATTATGTTCTTTATATTATTCTATCTCTTTGGGTATTCGTGTTTTTATACGAATGCAGGTATGTATATACAGTAAGCTGTAATCCGTATTTTATACGGAAAACATTGTAGAAGGTGGACACCCCATTCTTGATTTTTCCATCTATTCATAAATGGAAAATGAGGTGTAAAGTGAGGTGAGGAGAGTATGGTGAGAGCCATGCCTAAATAGTGTTGACAAATGAATTTTTAATTCATTTGTGCTCATTATTGAAGCATGGTTGCTTTATTATATTGTAAAACTCATTTTACAAAACCATCGTGAGGATTTTCTCTCACATGTATACTTCATTATTTTGAGCTCACAATTGCTTCATTCTTCTCTCCTCTCTTGAGCTCCTCCACCTTCAAGTTCAACCTCTTCTCTACCTTCTCATGAGTTGAGAATCAAGAGAGGAGGTGAGATAGAAACACACTCAGAACCCTAGACTACATCCTAGAGTTCTTAGACTAGCAATCCAAGTTCTCTAGTTGCTCCATTTGATACTTAGTTTATAGCTAGAGCTATGGACTACATTCCTCGGGTGGATCATTTTCGACGGAGGGTGACATATGATCAAGCTCGATTGTGGAGGCCACTAGGAGCTAAAGAAGAGAAGAGAAGACCGAAGGACATGGATCTTTTGATGAGACTCTTTCTTCATAGTAGATAGCTCCTCCACTAGTTTAGCTAGTTAGGTTTATGGTAGATCCAGTTAACGGGTTATTCTAGCGTCAGTTTTTAATCGTAGAAAAAAATTTGTTTCGTATTTGGCCACGGTAGATGGCCGGGACGCTAGTGTAACCCAACATGCATCTCGTTCTACTAGCCCAAAGATATGCGATAATCCGCACTATCCAATAGTGGGTGCCCTAAAAAGGGTTGTAAAGGCATAATCGCAAAGGGATTTAAAACACCGTTTAAAAGAAATCCAGTTTTTATAGTAAATGGTATTTTTATGTAATATTTTATTCTTCACAAAAATTCACACAAAAGCGGTATCGTGCTATGGAACCATGCGTGTATGTGAGGGGTAGGTTATTACCCCGTGAAGTTTTTTTAAAGGTAAAGTATTAACAAAATACTAAAAGAGGTGATGTTTGAAGTTCATGGTATTTAAATGAAAAACTTAAATTAAAGTTATTTTACTTCATAATTTTAATGAAATTTTGATTCTAAATATTAGGATTTAAGGTTATAAGTATAGTGTAAAAAATTGGTTGATCAAAGAATGAAGATAAGAAGTTTTCTAGGGTTTAGAAAAAAGATATCGGTATTAATTCCACTTACCGATATGAGTTTTGAAAATGGATTTTTAAAGAAGAGAAGTGAAGATTAGAAGGGACTTACTAGTTGATTAACTTAAAGAAAGATAGAAGGGGGAGGGTTGAACTTCGTGGTGTCGCGGGAGCGCCGGAATAGCTTCGATTTTTCGTCAGAAGTTGACCGCTTGCTAACTCCATTTGTACTTAGAAAATTTTGAGAGTTTTGGCTAGAATTTTCAGAATGATATTGAGCCAAAGGGTGCGGTGGTATTTATAGTGAAGAATTAGGGTTTTGGAATTAAAATGATGAATTAAAATGTATTAAAAGATGATAAATGGTGAAATGAAGGGTCTCTGTTTGATTGCAGGGAAATAAAACAGTGCAGGGAAGTTAATGGTAGGGGAAGAGTCGAGTGTGCAAAGCCCGGGCTCAATTGGCCACGGTTGGAATGTCGGTACCGGCCCAAACCGTATTTCCGCCGGCCGATCTAGGGAGTTGGGTCACTGGATTTGTGCCACGTATACAAGTCTATGTTAACTCCATTTTCCACATGTTTGATTTTTCCGTCTTTTCATTTTTGTGTGTATTGTAGTGTAAACTTTTGGGCTTCCAAAAAGTATTTAAGAAAATTAGAAAAAATAATGTGTCTGATGGGATTCGAATACCGGGGCTACGTCACAACAGTGCATGAACTTTACCAGTGAGCTAAAATTAGCTTCGTGCTTTTTTTTAACAAAATTAACTTATGACCCAATCTCAGGCTGTATAACTCATTTTCTATACATTAAACTGGAAAATTCTGTACAGTAAATTCAGAGTCGTTACACGTAAGTATCGTATTTGATATTAATACGTTAAAATTATCTTAGAAATTTATGTATGAACTCTCTAAATGTTATATGCAGGAAGAAAACCATAGTGGAAAGTCCATTGATCGTATCGAAATCTACCGGACTCACTTTGTACGGGACGATGGCGCGCCTACATCGATTGAGGCACATGGGATATATGTAAGACTCCATATATGTCGAGCTTTTTTAATTATTTCAGAATAATTATTGTGTATCTTTTAAAACGGCAGCAATACATTTCTTCTACAAACAGGCGGCGATGGCGGCTAAAAGAGATCAGTTGATCCAGACGATGGAGGCGGAGCAAGGACACTCGGTTGATGACGTGCAAAGAACATTCATCATAGATAGGGATTTTACGGCGTTTGGGCCGGATCGTCACGGGAGAGTACTGTGTATGTCCTCCAAGATCACTCCGTGTCAGTATAACACTCCTTTCAAGCCGATCGGGCATCCACCTCCTAGGTTTCAACCGGCAGACGAATCGATATCGGGGATGCCGATACAGACCATGGCCTCGAGGACTAGAACCCCTGTGTTTCATGGTTTGCCCCATGAGCGAACGTCGGAATACGGCGGTTCCTCATGCCGATTGACTTCTACTGCCGCTCCTGCTCCCTCTCCTGCAGCCGATTTATTTGCTTGCTGGACTCTCGAGCAGAGGCTTAATCTTATTGACACGTACGTCCAGGGTGGGAAGCCAGTACCTCCGGTAAGTTCGATAACCCTTACATATATACACACATACGCACATATCACACACACACACAATCATACATACACATACACACATACATGCACAAGCATACACACACGCGTGCGCACATGCATACAAAAGCATATCACATACACAAATCACATACATGTGTGCACACACATGCTTACATACACAAACACAAACAGGCGGGCGTGCGCACAGGCATACACACAAACAAACAAACAAACAAACGCGCGCGCACACAAGCATGCATACACACACGCACACAAATAAGCGCGCACACACATTTAATTAATATAAAATATCCATACTAATTCATGTCTTTTAAACTTTTAATCGCAGGGGCTTTACCCCGGAAATCCATGAGCGCCTCTTTCGTGATCGACTCTCTCTCTCCGTGTTCGTCCTTCGTTGATTTTTCATTTCCCACTTTTGTAAATTTATGATGTTAAGATTGTAATGGAATGCGTAGTATGTATTGTAATCGTATTTGGATAATCGATATTCGAATGGAATGGATTTTGTATTAGAATCGTTATTTGAATAGAATGGAATCGATATTAAATTAAAATAGATTGGATTTGAGATTTTCTTGGTTTTTTAAATTATTTTTTTTCTATAACTCACTCTATTTCGATGGGTCGATTCCGTTCAAATTAGTTTATTTCGACGGGACTTACCCGTCGAAATAGAAAAAAATGATTCCAGAAACTATTTTTTTAACTTAAAAACCTTATATATTTCGACATGTTACGTCTGTTGAGAAAAAAACTATTTCGACGGGAAATAGCTGTCGAAATACATTTGATTATTGTGACAAATGTTAGCTATGGAAATAACCTATACGACACAACTTATTGCGTCGGTGTTCCTTCATGGCTATTTGGGGTGTCCTGACGAAATAGACATATTTCGACGGTACATTTCGGTGGAAATAAGTATTTATTTACTGAAGTGTAATTTACTCTCTGATGATGCTCTATATTAGCGATCTCCAAGATCAGGACGCGTGGCAGATGACGTGTCTCAGAACTCAGAAGAAAGGGCCCACAGGGGCCGGCCAGGCCAGCCCTGTACCCGACCTGCAAGCACAAGCCGGCTCTCCTTAGGACCCCTTGCAAATTGGTCTCCTCGGCCTCTCAGCTTGCCTCGAGCTACTACAGGACCAAGACTCCTCGGCCCTCTCGCTCGTTCCCGAGCTCCCCTGCCGAGGCCATCTTCCTCGGTCCCTCCGACCAACCAACTCCACCACTCACAAGCGTAACCGACGCTCCGCAAATCTCTCCTTGCGCAGATTCACCGCCAGCAACATCCCACGTTCCACGTCATCACGATCCCCATTAACGGGCGATCCGCTCATTAGGCGGGCGTGACGTCGGGAGCGTAACTACCGGCGAGACTTTCGCGCCTACTGCTGCGTGCTGCCGCCATTATATAAACCCCCATCACAGAGGGGTCAAGTAAGCTTTTTTCACCCCACTTAGCCGTTACTCTGCTCGGATCTCGTGCTAACTTGATCGTCGGAGGGTCCTCGGTGGTACCAAACCACCCTGGGACATCCTTGCAGGTACTCGGTGCTAAACTCCTCAAACCACTAATATCCTCAAAACCCATTGAGATCCACACGCAACAGGAGATCACCTCCAAAATTCACCGGGAGATCGACGGAAGACAACATCTGACGGAGACCCGAAAAGGACCTCCATCAATTGGCGCCGTCTGTGCGAAACTAAACTCCACAAAAAACAAAGTTGGTCTTCCGATCTCCATCTACATGGCAAGCGACCACCCTGAAGATCCAGGTACCAGCCGCCGCCTCCACCTCACCGGAGGCGCGGATGAACCTCCTCCTGCGACCATCATCAACGCCCTCGCCAGCCGAATAAATCGGCTACAGTCCCTCGTAAAGGCGCTCGTCCGCGTCCAAACGGTCGGGCCAGGGCCCCAGATCACCGCTCCTCCGCCTCCAGAAGGCTCTGCCCTCGTCGGCACGGCTGACCATCGGCAGGCTACGATCCTTGGCCACAGATTTCATGAGCCGATACTCCCTGAGGCTCGCTGGGCGCCCCATAGCTCCACGCTAAGATCCCCCGCCAGGGCGCCTCGCCTCGAGCCCCCTCGCAACCCTTACCCCCCTGAGGAGATGTCAGTCACCTCGCATGTCCCCAGGCATGATCGACGTCCCTTCCCTTGACGGGGTTGCACAGAAGGGGCCCGCCACGACGGCTCGAGGGCCACCTCGCCCGGGGATCTGAGGAACCTCATCGAGAGGAACCAGGGCCACGCCCAGACGCAGATCTCCCACAGCAGAGGCCAGGGATCACAAGGCGCCGAATCCTCGGGGTACCACGGCCGACTCGATGCCCTCGAAAAGAAGACCGAGGGCATTGTTCATATCAGAATTTTGTATTATTATATCACCCATTCTTAATCATATTTCAAATAAATAGGTGCTTTTGATCCATGTCTGCTAAATAGTTGCAGGTTACAGGTTCTCAGAACAATACAGTGAAATTCATGAAAAACGCTAAAATGTGAGACTACAACCAACAAAAGATGAATCTGTATGATGCCGCCTAACAGTTCAAGGAACAAATGAAGATCAGTAAACAGTTCCATGCATAAGACAGTTCAAGGGCAGCACAAGATACAAGACTTCAAAGCGAAGCTTACGGTAAAATTCCACAAATTTTGCACTGTTGGAAATCTGGAAGAAAGTAGAAAAGATTCTGAGGAACCAAGTGAAGAAACCAGAAGGAAAATGCAACATGAAGAAAACCTGAGAAAACGAGCCAAAGATCCTTCAAGATGGCCGCAGAACCGCGGCCAAACAAGCCTTCTGGCCGCGGTTCTGTGGCCGTGCAGTGCACGTGTCGGTGCAAAGTGTCAGTGGTGTCGGTACTTTGACCCGGCTTTCTTAGGGTAGTATTGTAATTTCAGATGTGGATCAGATGTAAACCCTTGGGTTTCTCCTATCTATAAATAGGAAAGCCTACAGTCTGTTTTGGGGTGTGCCTCTTTTGAAATGCCTTTTTTTCATTTCTAGATTAAATTTTAAATTCCTTGTAATCGTCAAGAGGTCATCAATAAAGGTATTTTTTTTATCGTGCATTCTTTTATCTGAATTAATTCCTGAATTTTTATCTGTCTTTTATTATCTGCAACTTAGATAGCCTTTTAAAATTATAAAAATGAATCTTATCATAACTTCTCTAATGAGTGAGTAATTCCTCACTTGTTAGGGTTAGGATTGAGAAGATTTGAGAGAAGTAAATCTCTCTCTCTTTTCTTTGCCCATATAATTTTTATAATAGGACTCTATTTAAATTAACCACACACCACTCACTACGGCACCCTATCCTACAAGATAGCGGTGATTCCCTAGTTAGACCGGTTGTGGTTGATTTAAATAGAGGTTAGGGCTAAGAGTTAATAAAGGACGGATATGGACCAAAAGGAAGAAACTAAGTTTCTTCCTAGTCGTGCTAATCCCCTTTGTTGACTATTACCCTAACACCTATATTCTTCACTAGGGCATTGAAAGCAGTGGGTAGAATCCTTTTTCCAAACTAACCTAATCCTAACCCTAGCAAGACTTTTAATCAATTTAATTTCATTCTTAGATCGTAAAACAAAACCTGACTTGATCGGATTAACTCGTTAGAACATAAAGAAAAGGAATCCATCTCCCTGTGGATCGACCCGTACTCAACCGACTAGCTACCAAGCGACACCGTTATTGATTGCGGTATTCTTTGATTTTAAAATGCATACGCAAAACAACAACTCTCAATCAGGCATGCGCCGGGAAGATCACCTCTCAGCCGACGGGGCTAAGTACGCCGCCGACTCGCTCACTAAGCCGTTTACCGAGGGACTGCTCGCTGTCCACATCTACTCGCGCAACAAGCCCCCGAAGGTCTCTCTGTTTGACGGGAAAACCGACCCGAAAGACCATTTGGATGCTTTCACCGCGGGGATGAGCTTCCAAGACCATTCCGACGCCGCCCAGTGCAGGGCCTTCCCAGCCACTCTCATCCGCTCTGGACGGGACTGGTTCCGAGGACTCGAGCCTCGCTCAATCTCGACCTTTGACGAGATGGCTATTCAATTCCTCGGCCACTTCGTCGAGAACCATCGGCAGAAGCGCACGGTCGACTACCTCTTCACAATTAAGAGCGGGAAAAAGGAGACGTTCAAAGCTTACATCACCCGCTTCTACAACGCCCTCCTCGAAGTTCCTGAGCACCGGGACGAGACCGTCATCACGGCGCTCAGATCTGGTCTTAGGCACAAGGAGTGGTTGCGCTCTTTTGCGTTAACACAGCCTAAGACCATGGCCGAGGTCAAGGAGTGGACCGAGCGCGAGGTTCAGCCGGAGTCCGAGGTGAACGCGAACTTCCCTCGAGCAGACCGATCCGACCATAAGAAGAGGGCTCGGGAAGAAAGGCCGGAGCGTCAGCAGCCCTATCACCCGAAGTTCCAGGAGTACACCCCGCTCAACGTCTCCCTCGCAGTGTTACTAGAAGAAGCCCAGGGCGAGGGGTTCTTCAAGTTCCCTCCAATCCCGCGTCAGGCCTCGAAGCGAAACCGGGGCCCTTACTGCACCTTCCACCGGATGCTGGGCTACGCCACGGAGGATTGTAAGAAACTCCGGGACTACATCGAGGAGCTCATCCGATCGGGGCACCTCGCCGCCTACTTGAGGGACAAACGACAAGCCGACCGGGAGCAGGAGCAGCGTCCCCTCCCGCCGAGCTGACCATCGGCCAGATCATGCTCGTTTTGGCAGATGACCAGTCCGGCGCTCAGGGAGCCCCATACTCGGTGCCGAGCACGGAGACCAACAAGCCTCCGAGGAGCCCGGGCCACGCTAATAAGGTCATCTATTAGCATGTACTTTTCTTTTAGGGCAATGTAAACTCTTCCTAGGGTCTGTTGTTAATTTAATAAAGATCAATGGAACATTGCGAAAAAAAAGGAAATGTCTCATTTATTCAAAAAGGTATTATGGGCTCCTCAGCCATACATGCAAAAAGAAAAAGAAAATTACAGCAGCGGGGGAAGGGGGTGCAGAGAGCACTGCTCATGGTACTCAATAAAGATCTCCGCCAGCCGAGGCCTCGCGAGATCCAACCTCAGCCCTCGATTCCCCCCGCGTGCGTCGACCTCGAGCCTCAGTTCGTAGCACTCACGGACGAGCGCCACTGAGCGAGCCAGCCGATTCACGGAGATCAGGCCGAAGAGCCCCAGAGACCGCAGCTTGCCCACGGCCTCATCGTAGAGCTGCTCGGACAAGGGGTTATAAAGCCCCGGCGACGCCCTCCAGATGGAGTACATCAGCAGCTGCAGCAGGGAGGAGCGCCGGGGGAGCAGCCGGCCGAAGTGTTCTTCGATGCTCCCATAGACCAACTGCACCGTGTCATCGGTGCAGTTCTGGTCATAGAGATATACGTCTTCGAAGTGGATGATATCGGGGATGGTAAAGGGGAAGTCTTCCATTCTCAACGATCTGTTTACGAAGAAAGGAAGGACCAGTGCTCCTTCAGCCTTATATAGCCCACTGCGCCCCAACGGAACCCAACAGTCGCCCGTTTTCGCCCACAAAGTCGCTACCACGCGGCGATCATTGAGCCTTCTCTGGCAGAATCGGAACGACGCGACTCTGGTGTTCCCGACGAACTCAACGGGGCTGAGCCCGGCCCAACTCAGGACCCTTTCAGACAGCAGCACGTCGAATCGGGGGATGGGCTCCCACGACGCCACTCTCACCGCGGCGGGGTCATTGGACTGGTTTCCCGGCAAGAATTTTTCCCTCGACCACCTGGTGGGCACGGGCCAGTCCTCGCCCTCGGGCGGCGTGACGAAGAAAAACTTCTTCTTCCAATCGTGAATGGAAGAAGGCAGGGCTACAACCCCGTCCCGGCGGCGCCCCCCTGTCGCTTTCTGAAAGAGAGGTAGACCCACCTCGGGTCGCCCGCTCAACCCCCAGGATGATTTTTGAAAACGAGGGAAGAATCAAGGATGGAGAGGCTGAAGAGGACCGCCTGCAACTTCAGGCGGATCAGGAACCCGAGGAGAATCCTCCATGAGTTCGGCACTAACTGGCCAGGGGCTAGCCCGAAGAAATTCAACGCTTCGAAGACCTCGGGAGAGAAGGGCAGGCGCATTCCACCCCAAAAAGCTTCCAAGTACAGGGCGATCTCCCTACCCCGTACTTGGTCTACCCTCTCTCCCTCCTTGGCCAGACGAAACATATAACGTGGGGGGATGTGGAAGCGAGCCCGAGCATTGGCAAGCTCTTCTTCGTGCCTCACCCAACACGAGGCGCCGAGGGCAACATCTACCGCCTGCTCCTTAGGGGCTGCCCTCGCCGCACGATCCAGAGAAGAGGGTCCGATCCCTACTCCCTGAAAAGACTCAGGCTCAACTAAAGGGTCCCTAGAACCTACTCCTACGACATCTACAGATCCTACGAAAGAAGACATCTAACCTGAAGGAGAGAGATCCTCGGGTAACGAAAGCAGAAGAAAGAAGACGAGCGCCGAGCAACCAGGTCTTAGAGTGAGGAAATATGAAGGAGTAGGGGCCCCGGAGTAGGCCCCACCCCTATTTATCACTGCAATCGCCCTCATCCAATGGCGCCCTTCATCTCCCACCAAAACGTCTCCTCGCGTCCAACGGCCCCGATCGCTCCACTTGTCGTTCCCACACTAGGTCGCATCCCATCAGACACCGCAGGTCTGCACACGTCGCGTCGGCCAACCGACGCTTGACATGCGGACCGTCGCTTTAGTGACAGGATGCACCAACCGGCGCACCTGCCTTAAATGCAGAGATCTCGCCCTGATTCGCTGGCAGAAAAGACAGCTGACAGCTCGAGGACGTGTCCCGACGAAATCTTAAGAGGGAGCTCACCCCGGGCTGCCCGGCAGTCCACTCTTGACTCGACCCGCCGCCTGGTCAGGACAAGAGTGGGGGGCTAATGATGATGCTCTATATTGGAGATCTCCAAGATCAGGACGCGTGGCAGATGACGTGTCCCAGAACTCAGAAGAAAGGGCCCACAGGGGCCGGCCAGGCCACCCCTGTATCCGACCTGCAAGCACAAGCCGGCTCTCCTCAGGACCCCCTGCAAATTGGTCTCCTCGGCCTCTCAGCTCGCCCCGAGCTGCCACAGGTCCAAGACTTTTCGGCCCTCTCGCTCGTTCCCGAGCTCCCCTGCAAAGGCCATCTTCTTCGGTCCCTCCGACCGACCAACTCCACCACTCACAAGCGTAACCGACGCTCCACAAATATCGCCATGCTCAGATTCTCCGCCAGCAACATCCCACGTTCCACGCCATTACGATCCCCATTAACGGGCGATCCGCTCATTACGCGGGCGTGACGTCGGGAGCGTAACTGCCGGCGAGACTCTCGCGCCTGCTGCTGCGTGCAGCCGCCACTATATAAACCCCCATCACAGAGGGGTCAAGTAAGCTTTTTTCACCCCACTTAGCCGTTACTCTGCTCGGATCTCGTGCTAACTTGATCGTCGGAGGGTCCTCGGTGGTACCAAACCACCCCGGGACTTCCTTGCAGGTACTCGGTGCTAAATTCCTCAAACCACCAATCTCCTCAAAACCCATTGAGATCCACACGCAACAGGAGATCACCTCCAAAATCCATTAGGAGATCGACGGAAGACAACATCTGACGGAGACCCGAAAAGGACCTCCATCACTCTCCCCTCTTAATTACTTAATTACCTGAGCACCCCACTTCCCTCTTGTATAACTTGCCTAATCCTAACCCTTGCAAGAGTGTTCGTCGCCTGATCCTAACTCTAGTAAGTGTTTGCGCCTCCCACTGATTTGCCCTTTGCGCTACATATATACGGGTTATAGCCGCCCCCAACAGTGGCCACATATAGCATATATATGGGTCATTGTATGAACGACGTACGTGAAGAAAGAATACGCATGCATGGAATGTATGTGATCTATTTATAACGAATTTTCATTTTTCTTGCATATGTTTTTGTCAAGAAATTAAACAAATATTGTTACCACAGTTTCTGGGGGTGGGGATTAAACAAATTCTACCGTTAGAGATCCATCCCCCCCGCGCCCCCCCGCGACACCCCCACACCTTCCTTTCCAAATTCTACAGTTAGAAAATGATTGGACATAGAAGGGAGTGATTGATTCAAAGGAATTTTCATTTTTCTTCTATATATATTTTCATTTATATAGATTGATTGCACATATAGAAAGGAAATGATACTTGATTCATTCATGCAGAATGTTTATATAATTTGTATCTACATTCGATCTACAGTAAACCAATTGTGCGGTAGCTCACGCGGTAAAATTTTCCTCCCCAAAAATGAAAGATCACAGATTCCATTTCCAAAGAAATCGCATGAAGATAAAAAATACATTCTACACTGAGAAATGAGAGGCATGCCTTTAATTATGTGGAAGGGAGTAAAAGTAAGGTGGAAAGGGGTTTGGAATCAATTTAAAACAGTAGCCATCACCAGACACTCACCAGAATCTCTCCTAGGCAATAACACAAACGTTTGATTATTATATTAATTTGCTGAGAAAATTAATTAAATCCCATTTTCACAAGTTAAAAACTAAATCCCACCAAAACCAAATAAACCTACAACTGAAATCTCACCCAAACTCCATGACTGGGCACCCCACCATGCACCACAAACAGCAAATAATACCCCGGCGGCGCAATCTCCGGCGTCGGAGGCCCCCACACCATAGCCTCGTAATGAAACGGTGGCCCCACAGGCACCACCCTCTCCACCCTCAGCCCCACCATCCTCTGATTCATTCCGAACGCGTGTGTTGCAAATGCCGGAGCCATCACCACCACCTCCACCGACCCCATCAACCCTGTCACCGCATCGAAAATCACCCGAAGATTCCTCGCACCGTACCCCACCGGACCCCACCCCTCGCTAACTATTCTAGGACTGACGCCACCAAAGTACGGCGGCTCGAACGCCTCCAGGCTCAGTTCTGTGGGGTACGTCACGTTCGTGAAAGTGTACGTCACGTGCGGGTTGCTCCCACCGATGAGCACCCGTCCCGATGGATCAAGAATCGCCGTGGAGTGATACATCCGAGGGACCGGAGAGCTGTTCAGAACCACGAACCGTTCACTGGCAGGCGATCTCGGACGGTACAACAATGGAGCGGTGACCGGGTCCACCGCCAGCTCCCACCCTGCGGTCCCCGCCCCGGCACCGTTGACAATCAAGATCTCCCCTGTTGGTAAAATGACCATATCCCCCATGACACGCGGCATTGGCATATCCTCCATGGCCCACCCTGCGTGCTCGGCATCCGTCACTGTCATCCTCCCGCACGTGCGGCTGGCACGTAGAAAGCTCCCATTCAGCGCGGCCTGGAAGTTCCCAAACGCCGCCCCGCCGCATATCAGCACCTCCGCGCGTGTGGCGGCCGGGTTATCAGGATCAGGGACCAGCGGCAGAAGCACTGATGAGCCAGAACTGGGGTAGCTTCTTGGGACCGAGTCCGGGATCTTAGGCAGCTCGTGTACGATCTGGTTCCTGGTGGGGTTCAGGATGACTGATCTGGTGTTGGCGAAGACGAACAGGTTCCCGTCTGGCAGCAGGTGGAGGAACGGGTACAAGTTGTTCTCCGCGTCTCCATCGCGGGTCTGCTCCAAGAACGGAAACGGGAAGAGGTCGTTGTGATCTTGATGATATCTCTTGGGGAAAAACTCGTAGTTGAACTGTTTGCGGCCGCCGAGGATGAGGACGGTGCCGTCAGGGAGGAGCTGGTTGGTGGCATACCTGTCAATTTAAGATATATAATTTCAGTCTTCCACAGTTTCATAAGATAATCTCAGTTGTACAAAAAGAAAATTTCATTTCATAATGGTCAAAAAGAAATTATTCGGTGCGGGTCAAATATATATATATATATATATATATATATATATATATATATATATATATATATAATGAACTGGAAAGAAATAATCAATATGTAATTAGGTGTTGATAATCCAATTAAAAAGTTAGAAGTTGTCTTTTCAGACTGCACCGCGCACAGCTAAAATAAATTCTAGTTTTTCTTTTTCTCTCTGTTTCCTAATATCCTATGTATATATATGTAGCTGATGTTATATATCTTTTTGCAAATTAACACCCACACACACACACCAGCGACGGACGGAGAGGGCATCAGGGAGCTCGAGCCAGTCGGAGGTGGGATCAGTGAGAATGCGGATGGTTCTATCGCCGCGGTTGAAGCCACCGGATTGGAGGAAGGAGGAGTTGGGAAGGAGAGTGGCGGAGGAGCACCAAGGGTCCGAGAGGAAGGAGAGGGGGCGGAGGGAGAGGGACGGCAGGTGTAGGATGACGGAATGAGCCGTGCAGTCTGTGGAGTTAGTGTTGTTATTGTGGCTGCTGCAGCTGCTGAGGGGGAGGGAGAGGTTGGAGGGTCCAGAGCCAGTTCGGTCGAAGATGACGACATGATTGGATGGGAGGAGCTGCATGTGCATGGCCGAGATTCCGATGCTCGACCGCAGGAGAAGCCATGACCCCCCACCGGAGGTTGAGGCATTGCCGAGCGTTGTAAGGAGGAAGGAGAGGAAGAAGAGGAGGGGAGTTGAGTTATTGGTTGCCATTTGGGATTCTTTAGGTTGCTTTGTGCATGGGGGGTGAGGGGTTTTGTAAGCATCGTGATTTTAGAGTTATAGGAGGAGTTGAGGTTTAGTCAGGAGTTAAGTAAATATTATCATTTTTTAAAGATTTTAAAAGCTATATATTCTATTTTCACATACATTTGGATCAGCAATCTCTGTTATATATTATCATTAAGAGACACAAATAATAGACTATATACTCTAGAAAAGATACAAGTCTTGACACAATTTAACCGTTTGGATAATCAGCACTATACATTTCTTTTTGAGGAAAATAAGCAATGTACGTAGATTTTGATATCCATATTCTATCATATGGAAGTTTGATTACATATTATTTGGCTACATAATGTTTTATTGACCTTAGCATATACAATCAAAATTTTAAAATCTGGCATATGAATACTTCTTACTTTCCATGCATCGACCTTGAGTAGCAAGCCCACTCTTAAGCTAACGTACTTCTTGTTAATTTTAACATACACGAAGCCTGTTATATATTAGGGCTATATTAGGGCACACATGAGTTTTCAACATAAATGGGTTCCAACCAAAAAATGTTGCACACATGTAAAAAGGCTAGTCTATCAACTTCTAGTTAATTTTAATATACACGAACGAGTGGAACTTGTTATATGTTGGGGCACATAGCGGTTTTCGACATAAAGGGGTTCCATCCAAAAGATGTTGCACACGCATAAAGATGCTAGTCTATCAAAGACATGCAATTTTTTATTTGAAAATTGAACTTGCGAGCTTTCACATTGGAGAGAAAATTAATACAAACTAAGTTAAGCCTATAGTTGGTATCAAAGGCATGTAGACGGAGGAAATTGATATCAACTAATAAGTATCAAAGGCATGTAGACGGCTCGCACACACAGGCTTTTAAATTGGTTCCATCCAAAATGTTGAGTTTATCTTGTATTCTTGATCCTCGGAAGTTCCAAATCAATTAGGCGTTCACGGAGTTTCAGGTTCAACTTCAATCAAGATCCAGATGTCTGAAGCTTAAGCTTCAGATGTTAGTCGATGCTCTGTTATTTGGATAGACGTCTGACTCATGTTAGTCAAACGTCTGCGTGCTCTCGGGATTTGCTGAAGCCTCATGCCCAGACGTATGGAGCTTCTTCTTCAGATGTCCGGCTTTGCTCTGTGTTTTGGGCAGACATCTACCAAGTCTTTTTCAGACATTTGCACCTGACTTGGGTCGAATATTTGGAAATCCTAGTTCTACTCTGATTTGCCTATACTATATATATATTTTAGTTTGTAATCCTAATTGGGTTAACCCTTTTGTAATTAGAATTAAGAGAGAGGTGGTTAGAGTTTTTTGTTAGGAATTTTGTGAGAGTTGATCCACCATTGTAATCCTCCATATTTGTTCAATTAGTAAAGTTTCTTTTCACCCGTGATTTTTCCCGTAAGGGTTTTCCACGTAAATCTTTTGTTTTTTGGTTTGTGTTTTATTGCAATCACTTTTGATTATTTGTTTCTTTTCTTTATCGTTTATTTATTGCTTCGTGATCGTATTTGCCACAACAAATTGGTATCAGAGCTATATCGTGTTTGAGAGATTTGGTGTTTTGTTTGAACCTTTAGGTCTTTAATCTCACGATTTAAGTTTACGGTAGATAACGACTCTTGTGTACTCTTCCCCGCCTTCTTAGATTGTGATCTTGAAGTTTTAGGCTTTGTAAGCACTCAAGGTATCATCTTTTGATCCTGCATTATGTCTCCAACGATTATGAAGTTCGACATTGAGAATTTTGATGGGAATATGAGTTTTTTTCTATGGCAAGTTCGTATGATTGCCATATTGACATATAATAATTTGAGAAAGGCGATTCTTAAGAAAGATTCAAGATCTTCTACTAAGACAGGGAAGAATAGGAGGAGTTGGATGAAAGGCTCTCACGCCTATCTAATTGTGTTTGAAAAATGAAAATTTGCAAGAAGTTTTGATGGAGAATACGGCTGCTAGTTGTGGTCGAAGTTAGAGGAGTTATATTTGAAGAAGTCTCACACAAATTGACTCCTGTTGAAACAGTGTCTCTACATATTTCGTATGTCAGAAAACTCGCATATCAAATCTCACATTAGTGGGTTTGATTCGATCATTACAGATCTGGATAATATCGATATTAAGATTTATGATGAAGATCAAGCACTTTTATTGTTATTTTATTTTCCACCCTCTTATAAGCACTTTCGTGACACCATGGTCTATGGACGGGATACTATCTCGATTATTGATGTCAAAGAAAATTTAATGAACAAGTAGAAGATCGATAAAGAGTTAACTTCTAGCAAAAGTGATGGTTAATTTTCAGGCTTATTTGTTCGAGAGCGAGCAGAGAAGAGAGATCTAGAAGATAGTAAGAAGAAGTCAAGATCGAAGTCTAAGAATAAGAACTAGACCGGCAACTATTGTAAGAAGAAGATGCACTTTAAAGTCGATTGTTTCAAATTATAGAATAAGAAGAATGTAACAACCATAAACTTTCTGTATAATTTTTCAAAAAATACAGAAAGGGGTATTTTTGCCTGAGCACAAGTTATAATTTTTTTTTGCTTTTTAATAGCAAGAAGGAGCTTCTAGCTTATTGGTAGGATGTTGCACTGCTGAACTAAAGCACCAGCGTTTCAAATCACATCACCCACATTATTTTTAATATTGTTTTCTTTTAAATTTTTAGAATCCCAAGGGTCTACACGTGCATAACTCGTAAAAACCCCACTTCACATATCAAACAAACTGTCCCAGGGGGTAGACAAATCGCCAAGAGACTCATGGACCCCTGACTCGGTGCAACTCGGTTGACTCGGGCCGGCGGATCGCCCGACTCAGCCTACCGCCGCCGGCCGAACACGGTCAAAACCCGAGTTGGTCTTCATGAAAGTTCTGCCTCTTGGCCTCCCCATTACCCCTGTATACTTTAAAAATTCTGCACCTTAACAGAGCCCTTTAAAATCTCAATAAATCCAATTTTTAATACAATTTAATACATTTTTTCTTCACACCCTTTCACCTACCCTAACCCTAGTTTTACCCTATAAATACCATCCCTAAACACACTCCCCTCACTCTAAAATTCTGATCAAAACTCTCAAGAAAATCTCTAGAAACTTTAGTGTGCAATTGGAGTTAGCGAAGGGTGAAGCTCCAGCAACAATTCCGACGACGACCCTAGGAGTTCCCGGCGATGAAACGACACACCGGAGAATCCTACTTCCTCCTCTCCCTCCTCTCTAACCTTACAACAAATAAGTCCCACCTCCCTCCTTTCTAATCTATTCTTAAAACTTCTTTTTCTAAAATCTGACGGAAGCAGAGTTAAATCTGACTTCCAATCCGGTTTTCTTTGTAAAGTTCAATTTTCCTTAACACAACCATACAAAACTCTTACATCTTGACTATTAATCATTAACAAAACATGTTGAACAAGTTTCATAGCAAAACATTTCATTTTGTAATTTTTACCGCTCTTTTTCAGTAAAATACTATGTAGTTTAGTTTCGACTTTAAAACATTATTAATCTTGCTATATCTTTAATTAGATCATGAGGTAATGACCTACCTCCTCACAACACTCATATGCAACATAGCACAATGCTTTTCGGGAATATAGAATACGGGAAAACGAAACTTTACAAATAAATACCATTTACTATTAAAACCGTTTTCTACAAGATTACGTATTTTTACAAATCTTTGTAAAGCGCCGCTACAACCCATTTTGGGGAACCTGACTGGGATGGTGCGGATTATCGCACATCCCTGAGCTCAGTAGTGCGAGATCCAGACCTCCGCAAGAAGCATTCGGTCTCGAAAGATTTGAAATACAAATATCTTAAGAAATGAGATTTCTAGAAAATAATAAAAATTATGTTTATATATATATATGTATGTATGTATGTATGTATGTATGTATTATCAAAATACCTATTTTTGATATAATATAAATATTCTAACTTTTCTAAATCAAAAGGATCACTTTACATGAAAATACCATGAAATTCCATACAAGTTCAATATTACAATTAAATACCTTATATTATGAAAAATAGGTTTATTCACTAGAAATGTCACAAATATAAAATCCACAACTATGAAAACTTTAAAGACGATAATTAAATACTTGAGGTGTATTTTGTAAATTATACAAAATTATTTTTACATAAACCCCCCTTAAGTTTTATAAATTACAATAAGGACCCTAGTAAATATAGGTTTAAGCGGAACCAATCTCTTGAGCCTCAGGGAGCCGGAGAAGTGGGTGCTTACCTATTTAAGGTAGACAACTTAATAACGGTGTTATCAACACGGTAATCGTTTTTGAAAAAGACATAAATCCTGCCGCCCATTTGCAGCGGTTACCGATAACATCAAAAACTAATTCAGGACTTCAATTTCTTTTCTAATTGTTCTGACTCAATCTGAGTCTCATTATAAATAATCTGACTTGAATATGATTCAAGTACAATCTACAATACTACAATTCAATATGAATCCATGAATCTATATATTCGATATATTCAATCTGTATTGATTGAACCGAACCATGGATATACTTCCATTTATATGATTCTCCAGTTACATTCATGATTCTCCAGTTACACCCATTTACTGATATCATGGTTTCGGCAAGTCATCCAATTATACAATCTATTTTACAAGACATTACAAGTTGCAATACAATACAAACAATACAACCAAGACATCGCGGGGTTTAAGGGGTAGATTGGTACGGAAGGTGTTAGAAGTGGCACGAGATAGCAACCATAAGACGTAATTACATCCATGCCGTTGTTCCGTGGTATTATCGACGGAGCCTTCCACTTCCATTTGCATTAGTCTCTGGCATATAGAGACTCCTCTCGTATACACTGGTATCCTTCTGTACCAAACTACAAATAACAGTGTTAACACTAAATACAACATTATAACAATATAATACAACTTTAAAAACTACACTCTCTCTCTTTTTGTCTTTTCTACTTCTCCCTTATCTTTGGGACTTACCGAGCGATTGTTCACTGACAACATTCCTTCTCTTTCTTCTTTGGAATGTTGTCAGGTGATCTGGACACTCAGGAGATCGAGCCTACTAGCGAGGACTTGTATCAGCTTGCCTACGACCCAGAGCTCTAGCTTCATTGTACACATTTTTCTTTCAGTACTTTTCATTTCTGTTATGCCACTGTTTAGGCATTGCTTTCATTCAGATGTATTTACTTTTCCATGCATTGTACAAAAGAATGTTAATAAATAAAGTTGTTGTTTCATTACATTTGTCTCTTGTGTAAATTCTTTTATATTTCTTAGATACGCTTAGCGTATTTATTTCAGAGTAAATACGTAGCGGCCAGTCGCGTCCTCTGCTCGTATACTGGGAAGCGGGGCGTGACAGGTTTTGTTGGTGGCCCATGCAGGTCAGAGCTGTATGGAACACTATCATACAGTTCTATTCTGCGTGAACAACCTAAGCAATATAACACAAGAACCAGCAACTAAAACATTCTTTACAATTCATGTTATTTGAATCTTATCATTTCATATACTTTGAATCTATCCTAACCAAAAAATTTCATTCAAGGTTATGGATTCCCCAAACAACACCAGCACCAATTTCAACAACAATCCACCTCCACTACCAATCACACCTGCCGTCCCTGCTCCGCTCAACGAGCAGACGGTTCTGCTTGAGGCAATTTGCAGCCTTCTAGAAGGACAGCAGCAGTAGACAGCAATTTTAACGAACCGTCCATAGGCTGAAGCACCTGGGGTGAAGCAATTCAAAGCTTTGCATCCCAAAACAGTTCTCAGGAAAGGGGAGCCATCTAGAAGCTGAGGAATGGGCTCAGGCATCGAAGAAGATCTGGCAGCAGCACAAGTGCCAGAAATAGCTTGGGTTCGTGTTGCGAAACTGCAGCTCACGGACAATGCACGGGTGTCATGACCCGAAATGGCACGTGACTGGCACTCGAATCATATGAAGTCTATAGGACCCCATTTAATTCAAGTAAGCCAAAAATCCCAGAAATATAAACCATTTTAAATAGAAGTGAAGAAAACTTAATTTAAAGTAAGTGGTTTTAATAACTTAAGCCGAATATGCATTTTTAAAATCTTATATCTTTTCTGAAAATTTCGGCAGAGTTTCCTTTGTAAAAACTGACCCCAAACGGGGTACAACATGAATAAGATATGCATAATGATAAAAGGCATCTCAAGTGGGAGCTAGCTCTTCGTCAATCGACGGTCACAACCACGCAAATAATATAATATACAACGCCGAAGGGCGAGGATCAAAACTCAGAAGGAAACTCAAAATCATCATGAAAACCATAATAATACAACGCGCGACTCTAAGGTCGAATAACAACAACAGGTTTTCTAAGTCTGAAATAAATATACAAGTTTGATTGGAGTTTCTAGATACAACTGAATATAAATAAGTACAATGGTGGTGAACCCACCTACCAAAGCAATCACCCGGAAAGAAGCAGTGTGCCAGGAAGCCGCAATGAAACCTGTATGGCAAAACCTGCAAGAACTGTGGCACAACGGGGGTAAGTTGCCAACTCGTGAGTAGAAAACATCACAGAGCAGAAATCGTATGTATGACTCAATCCTAGGTCAATACGATCAATAATATATATATTCTCAAAATGATAAAGTCTGAAGCATGATAAGGAGGCAAGGGTATACATCTTTACATAAGTGTAATACCAAGTGCTCGTGTCAGTGCCTCAGGTAGCAACATATCATAATATGAGGTATGAATGCATGAATACAGAATGCATCTAAATGTGGAAACTGTTTTCATAAAATAGTGAGATTTCTGTATAATTATTAATCGAGGTATCATCAATGAAATCAACATTAAATCAGTGTCAAGTATCAACACAAAACATAAATCTCAATAACTCAATATCTCCGGCTCCGGCAATCCGGACTGGCCTGCAACCTCGAATCTCAGTATCTAGGGCTCCGGCTATCCGGACTGGCCCATATCATCAAATCTCAAAACCTCAGGTTCCGGCTATCCGGACTGGCCTGTACACCGATCGGTATCCTCTGGATATCCGTCGAGTCACAATACAATTACCGGTCAGCAATGCTCCACTGTCTCAGGCTCAACGCCATCATCTGCGACCATCTTGTCCCGGGGTATCGCACCGGGTCCACCATACACCCACAGACGACTCCTCCTCCTTCTCGAATTGGGTGTATAATATCGCTCAAGAGCCGAGAAAACTCATGGTGGACATATCTCAAATCATATCATGAGAAAACCGCAACTTTCATTATAAAATGATAATCAGTTTATAAAATTCTTGCGGTTTCTCCAAATCCAGAAATCTCATGGAAATACGAAATCATAAATCACGATACAACAACAACAACAACAACAACAACAACTGAGCCTTTTATCCCAAGCATATGGGGTAGGCTACATGAACCAACATGAGAATCACGCCGGGTCCAGCACATGAATCCTCTATCTCCACTCACTTCTATCGAACAATATACTTTCATTGAGTCCTTTGGCAACCATATCATTTCGTATCACCTCCATCCATATTTTCTTCGGTCTCCCTTTTGCCCTTTTGCCATTGCCCATATCGAGAGTATCTATTCGTCGAACCGGTGCTTCCATAGGTTTGCGTCGCACATGACCAAACCATCTTAGCCGGTTTTCCCGCATCTTCTCCTCCACAGGTGCTACACCAACTTTTGCACGAATATCCTCATTTCGCACCTTATCTTTTCTAGTGTTATCGCACATCCAACGAAGCATGCGCATCTCTGCTACGTGCATCTTCTGTGTATGATGCTTCTTAGGAGCCCAGCATTCTGTACCATATAATAAGGCAGGCCGAATAGCGCTCCGATAATACTTCCCTTTCAATTTTAACGGAAAGTTACGATCACACAAAATCCCTGTTGCACTCCTCCATTTCAACCAACCAGCTTGGATCTTTTGATTAACATCACTATCGATCTCCCCATTCTTTTGGATGATGGAACCTAGATATTTAAACTGGTCGCTCGGTGATATCTCTTGCCCTTCCAATGTTATACCAATATGGTTTTGACTTCTCTGGCTACTAAATTTGCAATGCATATATGCTGTCTTGGACCTGCTCAATCTGAATCCCCGAGATTCCAATGTTTGCCTCCATAATTCCAATTTGGCATTAACCCCTGCTTTCGTCTCATTTACTAGAACAATATCATCAGTGAATAGCATACACCAAGATACCTCATCTTGGATAGTTCTAGTAAGCTCATCCATCACGATGGTAAACAAGAATGAACTTAATGCAGATCCTTGATGTAAACCAATAGTAATCGGAAAATCACTCGTTAAGCCGCCGCAAGTTCTGATATTTGCCACTACTCCATCTTACATATCCTTGATTATGTCAATATACTTGACGGGGACCCCCTTCTTCATCATTGTCCCCCATAATACCTCTCTAGGTACCTTGTCGTACTTTTTTTCTAAATCAATAAATATCATATGCAAATCTCTTCTCCTCTCTCGAAAACGCTCGACAAGTTGATGAAGCAAATGAATAGCCTCTGTCGTCGATCGTCAAGGCATGAACCCAAACTGGTTCTCTGTTATCTTAATATCCTTCCTTAGCCTGTGTTCAATCACTCTCTCCCAAAGTTTCATGGTGTGACACATCAGTTTTATTCCACGGTAGTTTGAGCAACTTTGAATGTCACCCTTGTTCTTGTAGATAGGTACAAGGATACTTTTCCTCCATTCATTTGGTATCTTTTTTGTCTGCCAAATCTTATTAAACAGATCTGTCAGCCATTTAACGCCTATTTCTCCTAAGCATCTCCAAATCTCGATAGGAATCCCGTCAGGACCAACCGCTTTTCTTAAACCCATTCTGTTCAAAGCTTCTTTAACCTCAGGAAGTCTTATTTTACGCATGAAATCACGGTTTATATCTTGAGATTGAATGACAAGTCCATCCAAATTCTTAGTAAAGCTCTCATTGAACAATTTGTCAAAATAATCTCTCCATCTTTCCTTGATATCCTCATCTCGAACTAAAACCTTCTGATTTTCATTTTTGACACACTTCACCGCACATAAGTCTCTGGTCTTCCTTTTCCGCATCCGAGCAATCCGGTATATATCATTTGCAGCATCTTTAGTGTCTAATTTCTCGTACACCTCCTTGTAGACCTTAGATTTAACTTCCCGAACAGCTTTCTTAACTTCCTTTTTAGCCATTTTGTACTTCTCAAATCTCTCCACATCTCTACTTTTCTTCAAATCTTTATAAGAATCCCTTTTAATTTTAATAGCAGCCTTTACATCTTCATTCCACCATGATATGTCCTTAGATGGTGGAGCACCACCTCTCGACTCACCAAGTAGATCTCTAGCTACCTTCTTGATACAACTAGCCATTTTGTTCCATATTTTGTCTGGATCATCTTCCGACTGCCAATCCGCTTCTTGTACTACACGATCTATAAAAGCCTTTTGGTTACCTTCTTTCAATCGCCACCATTTAATTTTAAGCTCTACCTTACGTCTAATCTTCCTAGGTTCTCTTCTAAATCGAAAATCTAGAACTAAAAGTCTATGTTAAGTGGTTACACTCTCACCTGGCACTACCTTACAGTCGATACAACAACCTCTATCTATTCTTCTCGTCAGAAAAAAGTCTATTTGACTAGCACTTGATCCGCTCCTAAAAGTGATAAGGTGGGACTCTCTTTTCCTAAACCAGGTGTTTGCTAAGATCAAGTCATAAGATAAAGCAAAATCTAGAATCGAGTCACCTACTTCATTCCTTTGTCCGAAACCAAAACCTCCATGGATAGTATCAAACCCACTACGACTAGTACCTACATGTCCATTAAGATCACCACCAATAAATAACTTCTCTCCACTAGGTATACTTTGCACCACCTCATCTAAATCCTCCCAGAATAGACGCTTACTAGTGTCATCAAGACCTATCTGTGGTGCATAAGCACTAATAACATTAAGGATCTCTCCACCTAGAATAATCTTAACCAGTAAAATTCTATCACCTTTTCTCCTAATCTCAACTACATCCTCAAGCAACTGTCTATCTATGATTATGCCTATCCCATTACGATTTTTATCTCTACCCGTATACCAAAGCTTATAACCCCAAGGCTCTATGACTATACTCTTTTCACCTACCCACTTAGTTTCTTGCAAACACATAATACCAACTCTCCTCCTAATCATCACCCCCACTAATTCTATTAGTCTACCCATAAGGGAACCTATGTTCCAGGAAGGTAGACGGATCCTATAAAACCCTTGCTTATTTGTCACTACATCCGGGGTCCGATGTAGCGCTCCTTCTCTGGACGACGACCCTTGCTTATTTGTCACTACACCCGGGGTCCGATGTAGCGCGCCGTCTCTGGATGACGACCCTTGCTTATTTGTCACTACACCCGGGGTCCGATGTAGCGCGCCGTCTCTGGACGACGACCCTTGCTTATTTTTCATTACACCCGGGGTCCGATGTAGCACGCCGCATCTGGACGATGACCTAGAAGCCCTTGCATACTTAACACTACACCCGGGATCCGATGTAGCGCGTCGCTGAGCAGGGGACGCCCCAACGATATTCTTATTATGGTTCATGTCATAGAATGTGACAAAGTTTTACGTTGGCTGTCACAAGCCTACCACAACCCTCACCCTTTCTCATCCGGACTTGGGACTGGCAACGGTGGGTTTGAAATCATAAATCACGATGTAGATAAATAATGAATACTGGGCTCTGGCAATCCGGACTGGCCCAAAATGTCATGGCAAATGAACATATAAATAAACATGAAAATCACAGTAATAAATGTAATGTCTAAGCTATCATATAAAAGCAAGCTCACTAGTACCATGTCGAAACTATCAGCTAACATTTTATACTAATGAAGTAGTATTTTCCAATGTGTACGTGACATGGCAATTACCGATGATGATGTGTGAGAGCCGGCAAGCAGGTGTACGTGGAGCATACACATCATCGGTAATGGTGTTGGTGGCCTAGCAGCATGATTTTAATAATAACCATGAAAACACAATATAAGCATGCAATGCGATGCAAACTGCAATAATATGCAGAACATGAATAATAACGCAACATATGAGAATATACATTTATATATGAGTCATACAGTTGACATTTGAAATAATACAAATCGTGGTGTTTAGAAAATAGGGTTACGGTGTTTTTAAGAAAATGCACGTCCTTTGAAATATCCGTAGAATCCCTCGTCCTGTCTTTAAAATACTCACGATTCGTTAGTTAGGTATGATTCGATTCTAGTCTAACATCTACAAGTAAACTACATGACTAAACTAGTAGGCTAATCGAAAAGGTAAGCAAACCGCCTAAATCTGAGTCGATATATATATATAGTCGGTGATCCCGCATCAATAGTATCGCGTACGATACACTATATCATATTACATTCTCGAGCCAAGAGTGCGGATCTATCGTCAATATATAGTTCATACGGTAAATCCATCGTACGGCATCCCAATCTGGGTACGGGTCAAATATCACGTTTATCTCATTATTCATCTGGTATCCTTATCATCACATATCGTGAACTGGGGTACTGATATAAGTCTAGTACAATATTGATACCATCTACATATATATGCGTGTGTATGAAAACACATCGCCCAAGGACCCGCTATACTAATCATGTCGTATCTCATAATACGAACCATGTCACATCACCGATCTTATGGCATCATGCTCAATCTCATCGACTCATCTCCAAATATCATATACTATCCTCATGATCCGTGTATATATATATATACATACATACATAGTCCCATACCTATGTGTATTTATATATACATACATATCCCCATATACGCACAAGTAATAAAATGTATGCAAGTGTGTGTGTGTGTATGCAAATCATTAATCTAGGGTTCACGACTAAAACTAACTATCGACACTATCATCCAATCACACTAAATTTTATCCACGAACTCCTAAAGTCTATCTAGATAATCATCTAGTCTCATAATAAATATAACTATATATATATATATATATATACGTATTCGTATAATACACTACGAACTGCGGGGGTGCTATACGCCATCCACCCGACTTTCCCGTAGATATATATCTACTCACCTTTATCCTTACTTGCTGGAGTCGATGGCGCCACGCTCATTCTCATCATCTCGAAGTTCATGTGGGGGTACCTACATATCACATACAACATTGTAAACAGAAATCACGCACGAAAACCAAAACGGCACGCGAATCGGTTATAGGTTAGAACCTATATTCTCGCATGCAAAACATGACCAAATAATCCCAGTCGTTGACGTTCAAACGCCACACGATGGAACAATATATCAAATACCAAAATTCAAGTCAAAACGAATCGCAAAACAATGTAGCAACCCAAGAAAATGGTCTCAGATTTTACCCTAGGTGAAATTAGCCAATTTTGCACATGGGAGGGGTCTAGTTTACTGAAGATAAAGCCCTGGACCAAACACGGATCATTTCCACTCTACCCAGGCCGCAATTTGCGGCCAAAATGAGTAAATTTATGGCCAGAACTTGGAGTGGGGGTCTCAGGTTTTGGGTATAGGTTCTAGGTCGCCTGCACATCTCTCAGTCTTCGCTAAATATTTTTCAGGTCACCCGAGTTATAGCAGATCACTAAAACACATCACAATTCTCACAAATTCCCGATATCGGGGTTTCTAAGTTTAGGGTTTGGGGGTTTAAGTCTCTGTTTTAGTTCAATTTACCATCACCACAGGGGTTGTAGTCCCTAATTACACCTCAATTGCATCTTTGGAATCAATTCAAACCCTAATCCCTAACTTGGAATTTTCAAAGTTCGCTAAACTACACAATATCGATTCTAAACTTGTATGGATGCTTAAGGAATTGAAATACTATTCTAATGGTGCAGAAATTATCTCATTTGGCAACTCAAGAATTTTCTTGAGTTGCCCCAAATCTTCAAAATCCGATTTTTCTTGGTCCAAAGTGTTTATATTGAGCTTGTGCATGTTTTTAATGAAGTGGAGATGATGGTTTGATGAGTTTTTGAGTGTGTTGTGAGGGTTTTTTAGAGGAGGGAGGAGATGGAGCTGCCATGAGAGGAGAAGGAGGAGGTACAAAAGGTGAAGAGGGAATGAATAACAAGAGCCTTGCCCAAGGTTTGACTCTCACCCTCTCTCTCTCATGCCCATGCCTAATTCTTTAATATTTTCCTTTTTCTTTTATTTTGTTTTGTTTTGTTTTCTTTTAAATTTTGAAATAGGAAATCCAAATGAAACCATGGTAGAAAATGTAACAAGTATTTGTAAATGTAATATGGTGCATGTCATGTGCACAAAACCGGATTAATGCAAGATTAGCGATATTTAATCGCGATTAGCATTAAAATGAATGTAATTAATTATAAGAAGTTCATAATTTGCTTAAATCATATAAAGCACTCTCATTTTAGAAATTCCTAAAATTTTCCAAATATTTCCCAATTTATCGGTATTTAATTATACCGCATAATAAAATATTCATAATATTTATTATTTAATTATAAAAATTCCCCAAAATAATATTTTATTTTTCTGAAATGTTACAGTCTTCCCCCTTAAAGAAATTCGGTCCCCGAATTTAAATTTAAACTCCCCCAATTTCTAAAATATTTCAGTAAAAAGATCAAGTCGTCGGGGCTCCGAAATCATAAATGCATGAATCACATCATAGCGCAATGCATGCGTATGAAAAACGAGTATATAAACCATAATCAAAACTCCGTCAAGTTTCCCACAATCATCGGAGTTTTGGCGAAGACACCAATATCAAAGCCCAAAATGAAAACCAACATGATATACATCAACTATGCATGTAAACATTATTAAAACATCTGAAAGGAATGCATGTCAAACTCTTTTTCCAATCGCCGTGCAATGAGCGTATCACTGCACAGTGGCGGACGTCTATTGTAAGAAAATAACTACCTATATGTATAAATATATCATTTATTTAACATACACGTCCCGCCGTTTTGAACATAATCTAGAAGAGTTTCCTTTATTAAATGTCTTGTTTCATCTTGAACACGTTGGTAAATACTGAGACTATAGCTCCTTTTTGAAAATCCTTTCGATAACTATAAATGCATGCAACAATATATTCGAGTACTGTCCTCTGACTATTCCTGCTCAGTCACTATATTAAATAGTAAATATCATAAAACATGCTGCTCAAATGAAATCAATCCAAAAATGTATATATGACTGCCACGTGCATCTGGTACGCACGGAAATCGAAATCAATGAATGTGTTATACATGTGCACAGAAACAAAATCTAAGTGCAACGGGTGTGCACGAAACACCCGTCAAGGGCAACGGGTGTGCCTGACAGCAATATCCGGTGCATCTGATATGCTTGAAGAAACTCGATTTAGTGCATCTGGCGTGCACCAAAATCGCATCAAGCGCCCAAATATGCGCAGGAATCCAAATCAAGTGCACAAGGTGCACGAAAAAAAATATCGAATATCACAATCGAAATTGATGGTATACAACATATCTCAATCCAAACCCAATCAGGTATACTGTGGTATATAATCTCACAATCATGTGCATCAGCGTGCACAAAAATCGAATCAAAATACTAAAAGTGCATGAAAACTTTGTCGAAAGCATAAGTCAAATCATATGCATACTATAGGTATGAAATCAAAATCAATATCTTGAATGATATCAAACCGAACTCAAGTGCTACCGTGGTGCACAAAATCTCAATCATGCGAATAAATCGCCCAAAATACCGAAATCAAAGATGGCGGAAACAGTCCCGCTCTAGCACATCCTCTAAAGATCTCTGGCCAACTGTCATGGTTACTCATAACACGTCTTGTCGACGATGCCGAACTTTGTCCTGCTGGGTATGCGTAACCGATCCTGGGTCCAAGCCTTCTCGTATAGTGTTCCAGAAAGATCTTGTCAGGGTCCCTCCCGAATCTCGTTTCTGCCGAACTGCCCAGAAATTATCACTTTTACTAAATCCGTTTCTTGTTCCGGAACGGCTGCATACTCATCGCGACTCATTCTGGAAGATATATCCATGTTTGACACCTCTGCATGCGTATCACATCTCTGATGTCAGCGGAGTGGAACGTCATCTCATCAAGATCTCGTACGAAGCTCTTACTCCAATTTTCTCAAATGTCGACTGATCGGACTCGTCTCTTCGTGGCTGCATGGACTGCACTCCAACGGCTATACTCGTATCTGGAGTCTCCCAAGCAATGTATCCCATCACATGATATCCGAATGACGTCGAACCTTTCGATCGATTCGTCAGAGTTCCATAATCCCCCAAGAGCTCAACATCTTGAGTACAGTTTAATAGTATCGAGTACATGCCACAGCACCTATGGACCAACCGTAGAAGGGCAAACCCAAGCCTCATTAATGGCACCGCTGAACTGCTGCAAACCCTAAGGTTTCAAAGCGTTCTCATGGTCATTATATCGAGTTAGGGTTTCATTCTTCTAGAGGGTCCACGGAATTACTTGCGTGTTTTTCCGAATACTTTAAACTTGGAAAAATGGGTTTCTTACATTCGATCGTCTTCTATCGACTCCCAACGTATCTGCGTGAAGTCATCTCTAGCTGGAATCAATCAATCTGATGACCTCGCATCGGTGTAGGCAATGAATCTCATGTCCTAGTCATTCCTCCTTGGGTGACTAGCGATCTTCTATCATATCTCGAAGTATAACTCGTGCGACATTAGCTTCAAACATCTGGGGCGATATCTCGTCAGTCGCAGCAACAACTGAATCTTTCATCCGCACGCTGAACAGTGCCTCAATCATCAAGATAACGGTGCATTAACGGTCATCACATTCTGGCTGGCCTCTATCAGTGGCCCAATCCTCTGGTGCTGATCCGCAAGTCCGAGAAATCTCATAAAAGCGATCTATCAAACACTCATGGCGCGAAAACACAAATAAACGATACATCTAAGCAATCGTGTGTCCCTGGAATCACGCCCTGATCAGTCCTCGTCCGTGACGAGCTCATGCTGACGCAACTCTAGCCGTAACTCTCTCTGCCCGTGTAATCGTGGCAGCAAAACCATAAACCGATATCGATGAGGATAGATCATAAGAATTAATATAATGCTGTGCAAGGAAATGTACATCCTAAGGCTTCTTAAGCGGAGTGGCGTATCGTAAGTATGCCGCGGAACATACACACGATACGTCACTCTCCTTAAGTCACCTACTCCATCAACCAAGGTCAACCTACACGACGAAAGTTTGGGTCTAATACCCCCTCGACTAAGTCAAAGTTCCGTAAGGTCAAGCCTAGATTCCGTATATATACAAACGCCCTAGGCTCCGCATAGTCAAACATAGACTCGAACTAAGGTTAACCTAGCACTCTAATACCAACTTTGTCACGACCCGAAATGGCACGTGACTGGCACTCGAATCATATGAAGTTTATAGAACCCCATCTAATTCAAGTAAGCCAAAATCCCAGAAATCTAAACCATTTTAAATAGAAGTGAAGAAAACTTAATTTAAAGTAAGTGGTTTTAATAACTTAAGCCAAATATGCATTTTTAAAATCTCATGTCTTTTCTGAAAATTTCGGCAGAGTTTCCTTTGTAAAAACTGGCCCCAAACGGGGTACAACATGAATAAGATATGCATAATGATAAAAGGCATCCCCAAGCGGAAGCTAGCTCTTCGTCAATCGACTGTCACAACCACGCAAACAATATAATATACAACGCCGAAGGGCGAGGATCAAAACTCATAAGGAAACTCAAAATCATCATGAAAACCATAATAATACAACGCGCGACTCTAAGGTCGAATAACAACAACAGGTTTTCTAAGTCTGAAATAAATATACAAGTTTGATTGGAGTTTCTAGATACAACTGAATATAAATAAGTACAATGGTGGTCACGATGCGAGTGAACCCACCTACCAAAGCAATCACCCGGAAAGAAGCAGTGTGCCAGGAAGCCGCAATGAAACCTGTATGGTAAAACCTGCAAGAACTATGGCACAACGGGGGTGAGTTGCCAACTCATGAGTAGAGAACATCACAGAGCAGAAATCATATGTATGACTCAATCCTAGGTTAATACTATCAATAATATATATATATCCTCAAAATGATAAAGTCTGAAGCATGATAAAGTGCTAAGGGTAAACATCTATACATAAGTGTAATACCAAGTGCTCGTGTCAGTGCCTCAGGTAGCAACATATCATAATATGAGGTATGAATGCATGAAAACAGAATGCACTAAATGTGGAAACTATTTTCATAAAATAGTGATATTTCTGTATAATTATAAATCGAGGTATCATTAACGAAATCAACATGAAATCAGTGTCAAGTATCGACACAAAACATAAATCTCAATATCTCAGGCTCCGGCAATCCGGACTGGCCTGTAACCTCGAATCTCAGTATCTAGGGCTCCGGCTATCCGGACTGGCCCATATCATCAAATCTCAAAACCTCAGGCTCCGGCTATCCGGACTGGCCTGTACTCCGATCGGTATCCTGCGGATATCCGTCGAGTCACAATACAATTACCGGTCAGCAATACTCTCCTGTCTTAGGCTCAACATCATCATCTGCGACCATCTTGTCCCGGGGTACCGTACCGGTCCACCATGCACCCACAGACGGTTCCTCCTCCTCCTCCTTGAATTGGGTGTATAATATCGTTCAAGAGCCGAGAAAACTCATGGTGGACATATCTCAAATTATATCATGAGAAAACCACAACTTTCATTTTAAAACGATAATCAGTTTATAAAATTCTTGCGGTTTCTCCAAATCCAGAAATCTCATGGAAATACGAAATCATAAATCATGATGTAGATAAATAATGAATACTGGGCTCCGGCAATCCGGACTAGCCCAAAATGTCATGGCGAATGAACATATAAATAAACATGAAAATCACATTAATAAATGTAATGTCTAAGCTATCATATAAAAGCAAGCTCACTAGTACCATATCGAAACTATCAGCTAACATTTTATACTAATGAAGTAGTATTTTCTAATGTGTACGTGACATGGCAATTACCGATGATGATGTGTGTGAGCCGGTAAGCAGGTGTACGTGGAGCAAACGTATCATCGGTAATGGTACTGGTGTCCTGGCAGCACGATTTTAATAATTACAATGAAAACACAATATAAGTATGCAATGCGATGCAAACAGCAATAATATGCAGAACATAAATAATAACGCAACATATGAGAATATACATTTATATATGAGTCATACAGTTGACATTTGAAATAATACGAATCATGGTGTTTAGAAAATAGGGCTACGGTGTTTTTAAGAAAAGGCACGTCCTTTGAAATATCCGTAGAATCCCTTGTCCTGTCTTTAAAATACTCACGATTCGTTAGTTTTGAAATAGGTATGACTCGATTCTAGTCTAACATCTACAAGTAAACTACAGGACTAAACTAGCAGGATAATCGAAAAGGTAGGCAAACGGCCTAAATCTGAGTCGATATATATATATATATATATATATATATAATAGTCGGTGATCCCGCCTCAATAGTATCGCGTACGATACAATATATCATATTACATCCTCGAGTCAAGAGTGCGGATCCATCATCAATATATAGCTCGTACGGTAAATCCATCGTACGGCATCCCAATCTGGGTACGGGTCAAATATCATATTTATTTCATTATTCATCTGGTATCCTTATCATCACATATCGTGAACTGGGGTACTGATCTAAGTCTAACACAATACTGATACCCTCTACATATATATGCGTGTATATGAAAACACATCGCCCAAGGACCCGCTATACTAATCATGTCGTATCTCATAATACGAACCTTGTCACATCACCGATCTTATGGCATCATGCCCAATCTCATCGACCCATCTCCAAATATCATGTGCTATCCTCATCATCCGTGTGTGTGTGTGTGTGTGTGTGTGTGTGTGTGTGTGTGTGTGTGTGTGTGTGTACATAGTCCCATACCTATATGTATTTATATATACATATATATCCCCATATACGCATAAGTAATAAAATGTATGCAAGTGTGTGTGCGCGCGCGTGTATGCAAATCATTAATCTAGGGTTCGCGACTAAAACTAACTATCGACACTATCATCCAATCACACTAAATTTTATCCACGAACTCCTAAAGTATATCTAGATAATCATCTAGTCTCATAATAAACATAACTATACATACATATATATATATATATATATATATATATATATGTATTCGTATACTACACTACGAACTGCGGGGGTGCTATACGCCATCCTCCCGACTTCCCCCGTAGATATATATATATCTACTCACCTTTATCCTCGTTTGCTAGAGTCGATGACGCCACGCTCATCCTCGTCGTCTCGAAGTTCACGTGGGTGTACCTACATATTACATACAGTATCGTAAACAGAAATCACGCACGAAAACCAAAACGGCAAGCGAATCGCTTATAGGTTAGAACCTATATCCTCGCATGCAAAACATGACCAAATAATCCTAGTTGTTGACGTTCAAATGCCACACGACGGAACAATATATCAAATACCAAAATTCAAGTCAAAACGGATCGCAAAACAAGGTAGCAACTCAAGAAAATGGTCCAGATTTTACCCTAGGTGAAATTAGCCAATTTTGCACATGGGAGGGGTCTAGTTTACTGAAGATAAAGCCCTGGACCAAACACGGATCATTTCCACTCTACCCAGGCCACAATTTGCGGCCAAAATGAGTAAATTTGCGGCCAGAACTTGGAGTGGGGGTCTCAGGTTTTGTGTATAGGTTCTAGGTCGCCTGCACATCTCTCAGTCTTCGCTAAATATTTTTCAAGTCATCCGGGTTATAGCAGATCACTAAAACACATCACAATTCTCACAAATTCCTGATATCGGGGTTTCTAAGTTTAGGGTTTGGGGTTTAAGTCTCTGTTTTAGTTCAATCTACCATCTCTACAGGGGTTGTAGTCCCTAATTACATCTCAATTGCACGTTTGGAATCAATTCAAACCCTAATCCCTAACTTGGAATTTTCAAAATTCGCTAAACTACACAATATCGATTCTAAACTTTTATGGATGCTTAAGGAATTGAAATACTATTCTAATGGTGTATAAATTACCTCATTTGGCAACTCAAGAATTTTCTTGAGTTACCCCAAGTTTTCAAAATCCGATTTTTCTTGGTCCATAGTGTTTGTATTGAGCTTGTGCATGTTTTTAATGAAGTGGAGATGATGTTTTGATGAGTTTTTGAGTGTGTTGTGAGGGTTTTTTAGAGGAGGGAGGAGATAGAGCTGCCATGAGAGGAGAAGGAGGGAGAAAAGGTGAAGAGGGAATGAATAACAAGAGCCATGCCCAAAGTTTGACCTCTCACCCTCTCTCTCTCTCTCTATCATGCCCATGCCTAATTCTTTAATATTTTCCTTTTTCTTTTGTTTTGTTTTGTTTTATTTTCTTTTAAATTTTGAAATAGGAAACCCAAATGAAACCATGGTAGAAAATGTAACAAGTATTTGTAAATGTAACATGGTGCATGTCATGTGCACAAAACCGGATTAATGAAAGATTAGTCATATTTAATCACGATTAGCATTAAAATGTATATAATTAATTATAAGGAGTTCATAATTTGCTTAAATCATATAAAGCACTCTCATTTTAGAAATTCCTAAAATTTTCCAAATATTTTCCAATTTATTGGTATTTAATTATACCGCATAATAAAATATCCATAATATTTATTATTTAATTATAAAAATTCCCCAAAATAATATTTTATTTTTCTGAAATGTTACAACGGGTCTGGTGGAAGGCGGAAGAAAGCCGTCTTGATCAGCCCATCGAATGGAAGACTTTCTGCGACATGTTTGACGCAAAGTACTTCCCTGAGACTGCTAGGTTCGACATGGAACAGCAGTTCATCCATCTACAACAAGGTTCAATGTGGACCAAATCAGTAGATGAGTATGACGCTGAGTTCACCATACTCAGTCGGTAAGAAATGTCTCAATAAATTTGATTTTCAAAATATCACATACTCACTACTACAAATAGGGGTTGCCCCTACGGATAAATCCGTATGCGCAAACCTCTGCCCCTACGGCTATATTCGTAGGGGCACAAAAATACGCCGTAGGTGCACATGCCGCAGGTATAAGTCTTAGCCTTAAACATGCCCCTACGGTGAAATATTTTCCCCTACAGCTTAATGTGTAGGTCTACTGGTCCCTACGGATTTCACCGTAGGAAAAAAATATTTATTTAATTTATCGGTTTATAAAATAAAATAATTGCCCCTCCGGATAAATCCGTAAGGACAAATATATGCCCCTACGGCTTAAGGCGTAGGTATAGATGTGTAGGGGCAAAATATCATGTATCCTGATATTTTGCCCCTACGGGTAAATTTGTAGGGGTAAAGCTAAGCCCCTACGGATTACTCCGTAGAAACAAGCCTAACCCCTGTTACCGAGTCCATAGGATCAAAATATCAGGTATCCTGATATATTATCCCTACGGATAAATGTGTAGGGGCAAAGTTGGACCCTATGGATTAAAAGGTAGGTGCAACATGTGTACCTACGGATTAATCCGTAGGGACATATTATCAGGTTTTTTAAAAAAAAAGGGATGCCTGTTTTTTCCTCGCCCTGTGCACAATAATATATACATCATATATGAAAGTAATCAACAAGCAGAATATATACAGCAGTATTCATAATCAACATCTCATGCATAATATATAAAAGAAATCAACAAGCAGAATACAATATCAATCTAAATCAATATGAACACCACCAATATTGTCCAAAATATATACAATATGTATCATATAAGTAAATACATGTTTAAAATATAAAAATAAAAAAGCTACCCTAGCTCGGTCCAGCTCCACCTCTGATAATCGCCGTAATCTGGCGCATCTACTCCCCGGATAAACCCTGAGTCAACAACTCGAGCAATGCGGACGGTGCGGGAGTCTGAACGGACTGTGGAGCTGGTCTGCGCAAACGCAGCCGAGGTAGTGGCTTGCGGAGCCGCAGCTGCGGGAGTCTGAGCGGGCTGTGGAGCTGTAGGAGCCAAAGGAGATGCATGTGGAGCCTCAGCCGAAGTACCTTGTCGCGTCTGTTCAGTTTTGCGTGTAATAAATGAGTAAGAACTGTGTATTAGTCGAATTCGTATCATTATCAGGTTATTGTAAAACCCCAATCTATGAATACTTAGGGACTTAGGCCTCATTTGGATATCTAGTTTGGAAAACCGTAGTTTATTTTAATTACACAGTTCTATGTATGTATGATTAATCAAAGCTAAGTCTACAACCAAATAAGCTCAGGCTACGTACTAATATTGGATATGTTGCTATCTATAATATGACATAATATTTTACTATTAAGTAGTATACATACCATCATCTCCTTCAACTCCTGGATGGTGGCCTTCAAGGTGTCAAGTTCTTGCTCTAGACGTCGCTCACAGGAGATAGAGGAAGTAACTGCCGGAGTGGAGTCCAACCTCATATGGGCCCTGCTAGGACCCAGTACCCGGCCTCTCTCCCAACCTCCGTGGTGCCCTCCGTGTGCGGCGTCTAGGACTGGGATCAACAGCATCAGATCGTTCTTTCCAGTAAAATCGATCCCCGATGCCTCGGCCTGCTCAACCACCCGCTCCTACACCCACATTAACCAGTAAAATATAAGTATATCATTTAAATTTGAACTTTTCAAAACAAAAATTTCAAATAGGGGTTGAATAAATATTAACACTTACGCAATACTCCTGGGTAGCGGTGTCGGGGTATCGAAGCTCGCCCGTGGCGGGATCTGTCGAGGTGCCGTGGACGGCAAGATACGCGGGCAGCACGCTCGGTGTACCACCCTGCGCCAGGGTTTGAGCTCTCTGCAATTCGCCAAAAATTTATATTTATTATAAAATAACTCTTAAGTTCACATTATATTAAAATAGATCTATTGTAATTTACCGATGCCTCCATGGCACGAGTAATATTCCTCGAGCCACTTGTATAAGTGGGACGACCCCTCTTCGCCGACTTCCCATTCAAATTATATACTAAACAATGAATTACATTTAAAATACATACCTGTTTGCGCTGAGAGTCGAAATATTTGCATAATAGAGGCCATGTATCTACGTCGACTCTCGCAAAGGCCGGAGTATGTAGGAGGGCTGCTCTCTCTGCCTCGGGGGTCACCATCCACAGAGAATAGCAGTCGATCTTCAGCTCGTTCCTATTGTATCGGACCTTCGATTGCATGTTCTTCATCAGGTCATGGTACAGAGCTTGAAGATCGAGCGCCCTCCCAGGGTGATCAGGGTCGGGTACAACCTGAAAATCGTAATCCAACTGCAAATAAAAAAAACAATGTTATTAAATTGCATGTGTTAATAATAAATATATTGGATAAATCAAATGAAAATATATATTAATACCCAAGCCTGATCCCAGAAGAGGGCGAATGAGTGCCGGTGCTGGTTGCCCCACTCAACGTGAAATGGATACTTCTTCACGAGGCGGCTCTCATCTCCCATATACCGACCGAACCTCTCGGCATAATCACCGGTATAGCGATAATCAGGGGTAAAGAAGAGGGGGAATGCTGCCTCCTCCTGGCTCTGTCGGGCCTCAGCCTGTGAGACTGATTTGGGCCTCGAGTCCCCCTCTCGGGATGGGGATGCCCTGCGTCTACAAGAAATATCAAGACAATCAATATTAAGACAAAGTGGTATTAAGAAATCAAGATTTAACGAAAATTGAAGTGTGATATATACCTCCGGCGACAGAAGCACGAGCCTCGGCCCGGGCAGCAGCATGAGCGAGGCGATAGTTCCTCCGGTGAGGAACAGCCGGTGACCCGAATGTGGACGCATCCCCTCTAACTAGAAAATAAACATCGATAAAATTACATGAATATTTAAAGGATATGTAAAATGAATAAATATTTTATATTTATTCATATAAACCTGCAGAATGAGCGGAGGGTATGGAAGTGACGGGAGTGACCCCTGCACCGGGAGTGCCCCCTGCACCAGACGTGGACACACCACCTATAATTAGACAATCAAACATTGACTATATATGTAATTGCAAAAAGAATACGTATATCAATAATATAACATTCTAAATCAACATGTATACACTATAGGATATATAAACATACCCGCAGGTGTGGTGGTGGGCTCTGCCCCTGATGTATGTACGTAAGAGCAAAAAGAATGTATGCATATTTATGATATAGAATTCTAAATCAATATACATACACTATATGATATATAAACATACCTGAAGGTGCGAGAGTGGCCTCTGTCCCTGATGTGGACGCACCAACAGCTAGACAATTAAACATTGACTATGTAAGTAATTTTGACATGAATATGCATGTATATCTATAATATTACATTCAAAATGAATAGGGGTATAACATACCTGGAGGTACGGGAGTGGCCTCTGTCCCTGATGTGGACGCACCACCAACAATTAGACAATCAAACATTGACCATGTAAGTAATTTTGACATGAATATGCATGTATATCTATAATAGATATTACATTCAAAATGAATATGCGTGCAATATACCTGGAGGTGTGGCAAAGTCCACATGGAAGGAAGCTTCCGAAGGGGTCTCCGATCGGGGTGCAATACCGGCTCTCTGAAGCTCCCTATGCAGCTCTCCGGGCGGCAGAACTGTTCTGCCTCTGCCTCTGCGGGTGCCGCGGCTGGAGATCTTGCCGCCCCTTGCTGCTCCCGTCGTCGTCATCAAATCTAGATAAAACGGTTCGTGTACGCATTAGACAATCATTACATATGCATGCTATATATGTATAGATCGTAAAATGTGAAGTAATAATATAACATTACTAATAATCTTTTTCGTTTCGTGGACGCATTAGACATATCTACTTGGATTTCATCATCGATATCATTTCTAACCCACGTAATTTTGTGATCAGCCGAAGACAACCCGTCTTTCAAAATAGACGGTCGGATCACTCTAAGTCTTCTCTCTTCTTCATCCCCATCGCTGTCCTCGAATTCTGGGACATCGTAAACATCCCTGGGTTTCCAAGGGCATACGACGCTCCATCCCGGATTCTTCAAACACTGTGAGTAATATACTAGGAACGCTTGGTTCGGAAAGGTAAACGAATCTTCCTGACCGTAAAATCGAAGTGTGTTCACACTGGTCAATCCATATTCATCTTTCCAAGTCCCAAGATTGCTTCTCCACTTATCCGTATCAGTTCGTGTATCGTACCAAGTACACTGAAATATATAAAAGGGTTCTGATCGTCCAGGATATTGGATGCCGAGTATACAATTTAAGTATCCATAATAAATCACACCATCCGATCCTACCATCGTAATCCCACTATTCTGAGTGGTTCTAGATGTTTTTATGTCCTTAACTTCGAATTTGTATCCAAGGACACAGAATCCTTTATAATATGCAACCTCCATACTAGAAAACTGAGCTAAACATCTTGAATCACTCTCTAATGATGCAGAAAAGTTCGGATCGTGGATCTAACAAAACAAATTTTACGACAAATACAAAACGATATAAATTTAGATTAAAACTGTTAGACTGTATAACATATAAATTGTAGGTTATGATGATTATATTGAGAAATCTAAGAACGGGATGGTTACTGAAAAAAGAGAAAATCCGTGTATATGCTTTGTGTGTGCATTTGTCATTGAAAAGAATAAATTATCGATAATCAAAGTTAGATATGAGGATACCCATATATGAGTTGTATTCTATATATGTGTGTTTCAATTTATGATTTCGCTTAAGTGTAGGGTTGTTAGTGTGTATGGGCTGTGTGTGCGTTTGTTGTGTATTCGTGTTGTATGTGTATGTTTCGGCTGTCGGGGGTAAGGCTTCTATCCCATTAAGAATGTTTAGAGAGGACACCCATTCGCTTGTGCTTTCAATCGTTTCGAGTAAATTTCGGCAACACCTCCCCGCTGTTCTCCGAGTACACTGTAATAGAATAGATAATTATTTCAAAGCTGTAAAACAACGTTGAAATGAACATCTAATCTATCTTTGTACACGGAGAACCAGCGGAAAAGTACCGACAAAATATCTCAAAATGGATGAAAACACAAGTGAATGCAGGTGTTTGCTTTATACATTCCTAACTTGTCCACACGGGACAAATCTATCGGTTATCATACGACTGAATCTTCTCGTCACATAGACTACACGACGGTTGTTAGTACCGAGCTATACCGTTCGATATTTAACAAGCTTCGTATACTTCTATGTCACAACGAACATCGAACGTGTGTTAACCGATAGACGGGGACTAAGTGGTGCTTTGAGTTTCATATATGAGTATCGATGAGAATATGAAAGTTTTATATTATCATCGAGTATCATATATTGGTTTTAACTTGAACATCTTGAATTACTCTCTAATGATGCATTTGTTGTGTATGCGTGTTGTATGTGTGTGTTTTGGCTGTCGGGGGTAAGGCTTCTATCCCATTAAGAATGTATAGAGCGGATACCTATTCGCTTGTGCTTTCAACTGTTTCGAGTAAATTTCGGCAGCACCTCCTCGCTGTTCTCCGAGTACACTGTAATAGAATAGATAATCATTTCAAAGCTGTGAAACAATGTTGAAATGAACATCTAATCTATCTTTGTACACGGAGAACTAGCGGAAAATTACCGACGAAATATCTCGAAACGGATGAACACACAAGTGAATGTAGGCGTTTGCTTTATACATTCCTAACTTGTCCACATGGGACAAATCTATCGGTTATCATACGATTGAATCTTCTCATCACATAGACTACATGATGGTTGTTAGTATCGAGCTATACCGTCCAATATTTAACAACCTTCGTATAGTTCTATGTCACGACGAATATCGAACGTATGTTAACCGATAGACGAGGACTAAGTGGCGCTTTAAGTTTCATATATGAGTATCGATGAGAATATGAAAGTTTCATATTATCATCGAGTATCATATATTGGTTTTAACTTGAACATTTAACATGAATAGGTTTTACGTTTACGTTTCGTTATTAAGGGTTCAAAATTTCAAGTTTAGAGTAAATTTTTCTTGCATTTACGGTAAAATTGTACGTTTACGTTATTATCGAGTATCCTACTGCAATGAACTAGTGCACCCTAAACCCTAACCCTAAATAACCCAAATTAACCTAATTAATTACAATTAACCATAATCGTTACCCTAACACAAATTATCCCTAAGTAACCCAAACTTAACCCAATTTACCCAAATTAACCTAATTAACCCTAATCAACACCCTAACCCATTCAAATTATCACTAATTAACCCAAATTAACCCAAATTAACCCTACTCTCTAATTAACCCTAGCCTCTAACCCTAAACCTGAACCAAACCCTAACCCTAATTACCCTAACCCCAACCCCAACCGAACCCCAACCCCAACCCCAACCCCAACCGAACCCTAACCCTAACCCTAACCCCAACTGAACTCTAACCCTAACCCCAACCCCAACCCCAACCCAACCCCAACCCCAACCCCAACCGAAATCTAACCCTAACCCTAACCTAAACTGAACCCGATGCCTAACCTTAACCCTCAGGCTCCTACCCGAACCCTGCAGAACCAAGAACCCTTACTCTAACATCATCAAAATTATAAGTAATTAGAGATTTACTAACCTGTAGCGGGCGGTAGAGGAGACGACGGAGGAGACCGGTGGTCGACGACGCAATCGACTACGAGTCGCGGGCGGTGGCGACGAGGAAGTCGACGAGGAAGTTTTAGGAACGATCGATCGAGACGCGGTGGGGGGCCGGGGGCGGAGCGCAGTAGCGACGAGGCGAAAAATAGAGGCACGTGTGGGAACGATCGATCGAGACGCGGGAGAGAGTGAGAGAGAGAATTTTGGGAACAGCGAGGGCTTTTCTGTGCCTTTTTTTTATTAAATACCCATATATATGTCCCTATGGATTTAACCGTAGGGCATTTGTTTGCGGCTCTGTAGGGCCAAACAACAAATTACGATTTAATATTTTTAAATTAAAACGTAGGGCACCGTAGGGACAACCATGGGGACTTACAGATCCGTATGGGCAATAAAAAATTGCCCCTACGGATTCCTGTAGCTGTAGGGGCAACCCCATATTGTAGTAGTGACTACACAGCTAACACAAGACCGTAACAGGGTTGCGGCCCATCTCATACAGACTGCTGAGATTAGAGCTAGAAGATTTCATCAAGGGTTTTACCAGGAAATCCAAGCTGCTATAGCTACAGGAGATTTTCCAACCCATGATTTGGATTTGAAGGCTGCTCGAAGATATGAGACAGTAGTAAAGAGGAAGGGCAGGCCTCAATTTGCCGGTTTGAAACACCCTGCCACTCAAATGGTAGGAGGAGCCTATTCCAGGCTATCATTCGAACCCAGGAGAACTGAAAAACCCAATAACTAGCCAAGACTAGATTTCTGTTTCCATTGCAAGAAAGATGGACATTTGATAAAGGACTATTGGCGCGCAAAAGGCCAGTGCCTAGTTTATGGCATGTCTAATTACAGAATTGAGACCTGTCTATATAGATACAACTCAGCTCACACACACACCAACTACCCACAGCGTCCAGCTATCCAGACTCCTGCAACTCATCCTACACTCCCAGCACCATTTCCATGTGGATTTTCTGTACAGCCAAATCGCCAATTCCATCAGGCATTGAAGAACATGCCTTGAAGACAGAGGAATGTGCCTCCAGCTAGGAGAAACATGCCACAGCGACAGGCTTACACCTTAGCAGCCGTAAAAGCCGAGACAGTTGACCAAGGTAACACTAGTAAGTCTCTTTCACATTTTTAAAACCCTTGCACCACCTCGTTATTTTTCATACACTATCAGTACTTCAATCACTAAACTTTCCTTGAATCTGTTACACTTGCCTTTTACAAATTTCGAGGGTAAAATTTTTATATGGAGGGTAGAATGTAACAACCATAAACTTTCTGTACAATTTTTCAAAAAATACAGAAAGGGGTATTTTTTCCTGAGCACAAGTTATAAATTTGTTTTGCTTTTTAATAGCAAGAAGGAGCTTGTAGCTCATTGGTAGGACCTTGCACTGCTGAACCAAACAACAGAGTTCAAATCACATCACCCACATTATTTTTAATATTGTTTTCTTTTAAATTTTTAGAATCCCAAGGATCTACACATGCATAACTCGTAAAAACCCCACTTCACATGTAAAAAAAACTGTCCTAGGGGGGTAGACAAATCGCCAAGAACACGTGGACCCCTGACTCGGTGCGACTCGCTCGACTCGGGTCGGCGGATCGCCCGACTCGGCCCGCCGCCGCCGTCCGAACTCGGTCCAAACCCGAGTTGGTCTTCATGAATGTTCTGCCTCTTGGCCTCCCCATTACCCCTGTATACTTTAAAAATCCTGCACCTTAACAGAGCCCTTTAAAATCTCAATAAATCCAATTTTTAATACAATTTAATACATTTTTTTCACACCCTTTCACCTACCCTAACCCTAGTTTTACCCTATAAATACCACCCCTAAACATACCGCCCTCACTCTAAAATTCTGATAAAAAATCTCAAGAAAATCTCTAGAAACTTTAGTGTGCAATTGGAGTTAGCAAAGGGCGAAGCTCCGGCAACAATTCCGACGACGACCTTAGGAGCTCCCAGCGACGAAACGACGCACCGGCGAATCCTACTTCCTCCTCTCCCTCTTCTCTAATCTAATAACAAGTAAGTCCCACATCCCTCCTCTCTAATCTATGCTTAAAACTTCTTTTTCTAAAACCCGACGGAAGCGGAGTTAAATCCAACTTCCAATTCGGTTTTCTTTGTAAAGTTCAATTTTCCTTAACACAACCATACAAAACTCATAAATCTTGACTATTAATCATTAAAAAAATATATTGAACAAGTTTCATAGCAAACTATTTCATTTTGTAACTTTTACCGCTCTTTTTCAGTAAAATACCATATAGTTTAGTTTCGACTTTAAAACATCATTAATCTTTCTATACCTTTAATTAGATCACGAGGTAATGAGCTACCTCCTCACAACACTCATATGCAATATAGCACAATACCTTTCGGGAACATAGAATACAGTAAAACGAAACTTTACATATAAATATCATTTACTATTAAAACCGTTTTTTACAAGATTACGTATTTTTACAAATCTTTGTAAAGCACCGCTACAACCCATTTGGGGAACCCGACTGGGATGGTGCAGATTATCGTACATCCCTGGGCTTAGTAGTGCGAGATGCAGACCTCCGCAAGGAGCATTCGGTCTCGAAAGATTTGAAATACAAATATCTTAAGAAAATGAGATTTCTAGAAAATAATAAAAATTATGTTTATATATATATATATATGAATGTATATGTATTATCAAAATACCTATTTTTGATATAATATAAACATTCTAACTTTTCTAAATCAAAAGGATCACTTTACATGAAAATACCATGAAATTCCATACAAGTTCAATATTACAATTAAATACCTTATATTATGAAAAATAGGTTTATTCAATAGAAATGTCATAAATATAAAATACACAACTATGAAAACTCTAAAGACGATAATTAAATACTTGAGGTGTATTTTGTAAATTATACAAAATTATTTTTACATAAAACCCCCTCAAGTTTTATAAATTACAATAAGGACCCTAGTAAATATAAGTTTAAGCGGAACCAATCTCTTGAGCCTCAGGGAGCCGAAGAAGTGGGTGCTTGCCTATTTAAGGTAGATAACTTAACAACGGTGTAATCAACACGATAATCGTCTTTGAAAAAGACACAAATCTTGCCTCCCATGTGTAGCGGTTACCGATAACATCAAAACCTAATTCAGAACATCAATTTCTTTTCTAATTGTTCTGACTCAGACTGAGTCTCGTTATAAATAATCTGACTTGAATATGATTCAAGTACAATCTACAATACTACAATTCAATATGAATCCATGAATCCATATATTCGATATATTCAACTTGTATTGACTGAACCGAACCACGGATATACTTCCATTTACATGATTCTCCAGTTACATTCATGATTCTCCAGTTACACCTATTTACTGATATCATGGTTTCGGCAAGTCATCCAATTATACAATCTATTTTACAAGACATTACAAGTTGCAATACAATACAAACAATACAACCAAGACATCGCGGGGTTTAAGAGGTAGATTGGTACGGAAGGTGTTAGAAGTGGCACGAGATAGCAACCATAAGACATAATTACATCCATGCCGTTATTTCGTGGTATTATCGACGGAGCCTTGTACTTCCATTTACATTAGTCTCTGGCATATAGAGACTCCTCTCGTATACACTGGCATCTTTCTGTACCAAGGTACAAACAACAGCGTTAACACTAAATACAACATTATAACAATATAATACAATTTTAAAAGCTACACTCTCTCTCTTTCTGTCTATTCTACTTCTCCCTTATCTTTGGGGCTTACCGAGCGATTGTTCGCTGACGACATTCCTTCTCTTTCTTCTTTGGAATGTTGTCACGTGATCTGGACACTCAGGAGATCAAGCCTACTAGTGAGGACTTGGATCATCTTACCAACGACCCAGAGCTCTAGCTTCATTGTACACATTTTTCTTTCAGTACTTTTCATTTCTGTTAGGCCACTGTTTAGGCATTGCTTTCATTCAGATGTATTTACTTTTCCATGTATTGTACAAAAGAATGTTAATAAATAAAGTTGCCATTTCATTACATTTGTCTCTTGTGTATATTCTTTTATATTGCTTAGATACGCTTAGCGTATTTACTTCAGAGTAAATACGTAGCGGCCAGTCGCGTCCTCTGCCCGTATACTGGGAAGTGGGGCGTGACAAAGAAATATGAAGACAATTAGAAAAAGGAATCTTTAGCTAAAGCTAGTATTATGGATGCAGAAGAAGATCTACTTGTGGTTCTTGACAACATACATCGATCCAAGGATGAATGGATTATGGATTCGGATTGTTCCTACCATATGTGTCCCAATAGAGATTTGTTCACCACCTATGAGTCTGTTAATGGTGGAGTAGTTTTGACGGGCAATAATAATTCATGTCGAGTTATTGGCAAGATGACGATCCAAATCAAGATATTTGACGGTGTTGTAAGAACATTAGCGGAAGTTAAGTATGTACCCGACTTGAAAAAGAATCTCATCTCATTGGGTACAGTCGACGTTAAGGGTTATAAATTCTCTGCTGAAGGTGGGGTTTTGAAACTAACCAAAGGTACACTTGTTATTATAAAGGGCATGAAAACGGGGTCCTTATATGTGTTGCAAGATTCAACAACTATAGGGTCGGTGGCAATTTCATCATCTAAATTTATGTCAGATTCAGATGTTACCAGATTATGGCACATGAGGCTCAGGCATATAAGTGAGAGCGGTATGGCTGAGTTATCGAAGCAGGGTTTGTTTACTGCTGAAAACTGGGAAGACGAACGTCTTAGCTGAATTTGGGGACAAATGTTATATGAAACATATCCATCCACTTCTCCGAAAATACCAAGTTGATTTATGGCACCGTCTATCAGAGGTTTGGATAGATACGACCATTTTAACAGACTTATTAGATTCCTTCTCATTTGTGAGGAGTTTTTGATTGTGGGGATGCTTTTTCCTGCAGGCGCAAGCCCCTGTAGTTAATTACATTATCGCAACGCGATAACAACTTTCTCCTTCTCCATGTGCATCATTTCTTATCATGTTGTATATTGTTTCTTTTGGGGTTGCTCTTGGATTGTATACAGAGACTAATTTTGTCATCCGTAGGGCGTGGATTAGTCCAAATCCGTACATTAGATTTGGGGTGAACTTAGGTAATTTCTGCCATCGGTTCATAGGTTTAAGGACCATTAATCTTATTTTAGATTAAGATTGATTTAAAACAAGATCAAGGACCATTAATCTTATTTTAGACTAAGGTCGACTTAAAACATATAATCATGATTGATTTTCTTTTTAAAATCAAAGAAGTTTAAAACTTCAGGGACTTAGACTAAATATTGGGCTATGTATTACTCAACAGTGCTAAGCACTAGGCTATACATCTTGTTCTGGGTTTTAGATAACCTAACAGTGCTAAGCACAGGGCCTAGAAGCTCAAGCTTCATCATAGGATATAATATCCTTTCCATTTCAGTGTTCACGCGCTCTTCACGTGAGTATTCTATTTCCTGTTGTTCACATGTCTTTCATGTGAGTAGTGCTAAACACTCATTCATATAACGCTCAAGTGAATATCACGTGAACCGTTGCTTTCATAATCGCTCACGTTTCTTTCACGTGGGTAGTGCTAAGCATTAGTTCATCTAGCGTTCATGTGAGTATCATGTGAAGCACTGCCTTTCATGATCGCTCATGTTTCTTTCACGTGAGTAGTGCTAAGCACTAATTCATCTAGCGCTTACGTGAGTATCACGTGAAGCGCTGCCTTCATGATCGCTTACGTGTCTTTCATGTGAGACTTTAAGTCTCAGCGGCTTCCTTTTGAGCGTTCACGTAGATATCACGTGAGACACTATCTTCATGTTTCTTTGAGCGCTCACGTAGATATCACGTGAGACGCTGTTTCATATGGATGCTCACGTGAATATCACGTGAGACGTTGTTTCCTCGGGTTTTCACGTGAGCTTTTGTTTTCTTTTCTTTCTTAGGGTATTCACGTGTCTTTCATGTGATCCCCTCCATGTTCATGCAGAGATTAACTCTGAAAAATAGAGTCAGTCTCTAAAATCTGCAGATTTTGTTTATGCAAGAACTGAGTTCTTTCCCTGAGTTCTTATTGGGATAAAAGCTATCTTCAGGTAAAATCATACCTTTTGGGAGAACTAAGTTCCTGAAATATAAATTCCATCTTTTCCTTTCTTTTTTCTATGTACTTTTCTTTATGTTCATGTGGGGGGATAAAACATCATAGTTCTCTGGATCTTGAGTTTAAAAAACAAGATCTTCCCAATGAGAATTAAATTCTCATCTTGTGAGAGATTTGTCTTGTGGAACTTGGATCCAGAGTAAGAACTAAGTTCTTTTTAAAGGGTTAAACCCTTATATCATATATGAAGGTTGGCAAGAAGGGGATATTCTTATCTCTATTTTTACCTAGGGTTTGAACAAAGAGGATGATCTTCTTCAAAAAGAAAATTAAATTCTCGGTTTGTTTCTTATAAGCTTAGGGGTAGTATTCTTTATATTGCGAAAGCTTAGGGGGATATTCTATATATGAGACTTGAAGTCTCGAGTCCTTTATATAGGGGAGGAAAAACTATCAATTAGTTTGAGAAAATCTCTCGTTGAAAGATCTTCAATTGATCTAATTCATTTTAGAGATCACTCGGGGAATTTTGTCCACCGTTGGATTAAAGATCCAGTGACTTTCTGTTTAATAAAAAATATTTTCTACTAGTTTTAACAAGATTAGGAAAATATTTTCCTAACAAATAATTTTATTCTATCTTCTGATTTGATCGATGATATTATATTCACCGTTGGATTTTAAATTTAAAAGCTCTCTGCTTTAACAGAGAAAATCTTTCTATATTAGAAATACCAGGGGCAATATTTCCCAAATAGAATTTATTTCTATATAGAATTTAATTCTACTAGAAACCAGCGCTTCAAATTGATGCGATCACGTGAATATCATGTGAGTGCTCCCATATACATATATGGCAGCAGCGCTCACGTGTTTAACTTGTGGGTGCTATCATATAATTATGGCCGGGGGCTCACGTACCTTGCACATGAGCGCTCATGTAAGGCTTATCACAGGATTTAATCCTAACTGAAGTCGACACTCATATGCTTTGCATGTGAGCGCTCATGTGGATATCACGTGAGGGCTTCCATCTATTTTTTCTTCTTTTAATAAGGGAACAAATAACCCCCACCATTGCTCTCATGTGTCTTGCACGTGCGTGCAACGGTGCCAGCCTTATAGCCGCCGGATCACCTAGGGAAATGGGGGAGCTGAACCGATCCCATCATCCCTTATAAATAGAGCGTTTTGCTCTGAAGTGACCACTGTTTTTCGTCTTCATCGCTTGTTTTCTTTCTTTTTTTGAGAATTTAATTCTTCTTCAGAGCTTAGTTCTCTGTCTTCAAAATCCTTTCGAACAAAGTCGATTCTGCCAAATTTTTGGTAAGGATCATGAATAGAGTTTAGCTCTAAACATATTTTGGACATTGTCGGATTTTAAATCCATTAATATATTTGACATAGCTTAGCTCTTGATATTGGACCGATCTTTTGGAGATCTTAAAAAAAGAATCTTTTTTATGTAGATTACAGATTTTGATATTTTGATCCAAGATCTTCATCGATAAACATTTTTGAGTTTATCTCCGATTTTCCTTTTAGGGATTTTACTCCGCTTTCAATCTTGACATCTTTTGTTTTCGGGATTTCTGGAAATTAATTCCATTGCTTATCCCATAAGCTTCCCAAGTGGGATCTCTGGGATTTAATTCTATTATCATCTTCTCATTTACAGAGCTTAGCTCTAATTTGACTTTCTTTTGAACAGTTTTTTTTAAGGAATTTTTTGGGAATTCAATTCCATTTTCTTTTCTGTTCTTGAATATTTTTTTCTTTTTTTCAAGGGTTTTAGGGGTTTAACCCCTATTTCACAGATTTGAACAGATTTGAACTTTTTGTTATTAAAAGACCCACTTTTTGGGGCCTTGGGTGTTTATCTCCATCTGCTCATTTAATGAGAATCTTTTTTGATTCTCTCAATGGGCACATGCTCCATCATTAGTGAGCCGCCACTTTGATTTTGTAAGGACCAATAACTTTGGAGCTAGTGATTCCATAATCTGAACTTGAATCTTTTTGCCGACGCTACTTTTGTGTTCTCTCAGGTACAATGGCTAGTCGTCTGTATTCTATCAGGGACATTATTTCCTATGCTCATATCCGCTTTTACGAGCCTACTTACACTGATGCCTAATGTGAGGTCATACTCTATTGCCTCGAGGATCACTGTGGGCGGTTGCCCTCATGTCGGTCTTCCCTTTTGCAGATGATCTTCATCGCGATCTGGAGCGCTATAATCGGTCTTGTCGGGGCGATGCCGCTTCATGCATTAGATCAGGCCGAAGATAAAGTGCACTCGGTCTATTTAATCTGCTTGATTTTCAAGAACTGAAAGGACCGTTCAATAAACGTCCTGCACCGGATCTATTATCAAAAGGCAATTATATCTTTATATGCGAGGGCAGAAGATATAAGGGGAGACCCTGATGCTCGTATTCATGAGCGAAAGCACAAGCAGATGGAGGATGCCGCCTGGGATGCCCTCCAAGACCTTCTTTTGAATTTTAGTCTTTTGCCCCTCCTTTAGACTTTGGGTGATGTTGGTCGTTTGTTTTGTTGTAATTACGTTGTTTTGGTAGTTTGTGCCCCACATTTTGATGTATAAATGGGAAGTACTCTTTTGTCTTGCGTAGCTTTTTATACCTTTTTCTTCAACTTTGATATATGAATGAAATGAAATTTTTGCTTTGCATCTTCTCTTTTTTCTGATTGCCCCGAAATGGTTTAGTTTAGTTTATTTACTCATTCTGGAGCGTTCAGTTTATCCTTCCCTAAGGCATGAAGATAAACTCATCCTAACGTCAAACATGCATAACTCCTATCGATATAGGCGTCCATTAGGTTTGTGGTGTTGGGTTCAGTTCATCGCACCGTTATGTCAGCAGAATTCTTATCGATCGACGTCCACTCGGGTCGCTGGTTTCGAGTAGCCACGTACTTACTGTATCACCCAACCCTATCATTGTAGGATACGTCTCAAGTAACCTTCCTAGGCCAGTATGTCCGTATTGCCGTCAGATGGTTCAGCGTCAGACGACACCGTAGCGGTTTACCTTGAGGTCAGACTCCCTTCTTTGAGAAGTCCCACAGAAGTCAGAGCCACATCCGTTCGAGGTAGGTTAACATCCGATGGTCTTTAGGCTTTGTATGTATTGATATCGAGACCCAAAGCTAGAAATATTCCATCACATAGCTTCATTTGGACCCTTGGGTCCTTGACGCCGCCGCCTGCACCCTGCTGGAATGAGAAGGACGTCGAGATAATCTCTAGGTTGTAGATGTTGCCATCAAGATCTAAAGCTAGGATTTTGCCGTTACCCCGCTTTATTTTTGACCCCATGGTCCTTGATGATGCCATAATTGTACTTCACCGGAGCGAGTCGGACGTCGATGAACTGCCTACAGAAGTCGAGATTCGAACCATTTGCATGGTAGAAATTTTTTTATTTTATCATTTTTTAATTTTCATTCTCCACGATACTCTATCATTTCAGCTTTTCATATCTAAAAAGTTGAGATTGCCTAATCATTTCTGCTATTTATTCACGGTGCTCAATCATTTCCGCTATTTTATATACATTTTTTGTGTCTGTTACCAGCTTTGGCATCGGTAGCACTATAACTGGAATACTATTAGGAGCAACTCATCATATGCCGTGAGAGGACTTAGGGTTTGATACCTGAGTTGGCATCAGCGTCGCTACAACTGGGATAGTTCCAGGACCGACTCATCATTTACCATTGCCTTTTTTGGACAAGGGTGGCTTAGAAGACGGGGTTAGGATCCCGTCAACTAAGGTTTTTCAATGTTTATGAGTCGTGAGGGTCTCGTAAAGTTATCTTCTCCCTATGAGTCAAGAGGATCTCATAAGTGCATTTTCTCACTAGGAATCATGAGGACTCCTAAGTGAATCTTGTAGGTCGTAAGGACCTTACAAGAGTACTTATCTCTTTGCAAGTCGAGAGGACTTTCAAGTGTCGTACACCATATGGAACTTGGGTTTGTTTATGTTTATTTATGCCCATAGATTGTATACACGGGTCGAGATCGAACTACATGTAGGGCTATTTTATAGGGGTATATGATGGCTTAGGAACATGTTCAGATCTGTAACCTAAGACTTTTGAATTCTATTTGCTTTGATGGTCTTATAAAGGAGTGTTTTCTCCTTATGATTCGAAGAGATCTCGTAAAATTATATTCTCCCTGGAAATTATGGGAATTCCTAAGTGTCTTTCATCTTTGTGAGTCATAAGGATCTCACTCAGGTATTCTCCTTGCAAGTCGAGAAGACTTTGCAAGTGTATTTTTTACGAGTTTGCGTCCTTTCGGGTTTTCGTAAGCTCGCAGGCAGTCCTACTGTTTTTACTCACCGAGCCCTTTCAAGTTTTCATCCATGCCCATTCTGCTTATGGAAATACCATTTTTTTAAATCGGTGAAACTTCCGGATGTGGCTTCACCGCAGATAACCCAACTGTTTGTCAGTGGGACTTCAAGCGCAGCCTTGCAGGTGGGACTTGAGTTTCAATCTTCTCCAGTAGGACATTAGTTGCAATGTCGATCCCAAGGGGTATATTAGTTTAAGGACTTCGCGGTCCAACATTCTTATGCATGAGGCAATGTGTTAGTTTAGGGACATCTCGGTCCAACATCCTCTTGTTTGGGACATATATTAGTTTAAGGACATTTCGGTCCAACATTCTTGTGTTTGGGACGACGAGCTAGTTTAGGGACATTTCGGTCCAACATTATCATGTATGGGCGAATATATTAGTTTAGAGACATCTCGGTTCAACATTAGTTTAGGGACATTATGATCCAACATTCCCGTGTTTAGGGCGATGATTTAGTTTAAGGACATGTCGGTTCGATATTAGTTTAGGGACATTACGGTCCAACATTAATTTAGGGATATTACGGTCCAACATTAGTTTAGGAACATTACAGTCCAACATTCCCATGTTTGGGGCGACGATTTAGTTTAAGGACATTTCAGTCTGATATTATTTTAGGGACATTACGGCCTAACATTAGTTTAGGGAAATTACGGTCCAAAATCCCCATGTTTGGGGCGACGATTTTAGCTCTTAGAGTTCTGACTTAGGATGACAAGGAGCGAACACAGGTTTTCATTTATCATTGACCAAAGTTGTAACCCCTTAAGTATAACACTTCTTGAGAAATTGACCGTTTATCGGTCGATATATTCATTTTCCATGCATATCCATGAGTTGGTAAGCTCTACCTTGGTAGACTTCCTCTATAATACACGGGCATTCATAATTTGGCTCGAACTTCCCACGTTTTTGCACGGTTAGTAATCATGGGTCTTTTGACAGCCAGCCTTGGCAGAATGTCCTCGGTCTGGTCAATCTTTCATATGCTTGAGTCATCTTTGCTCGATAGGCTTCCAGGCTTTACTGTGCTGCGAGACTGGTTTCATCAAGCACATCGATTTCTTCAGTCAGAGGTGAGCATTATCTTCATCTGTAAGCTCGTGGTGAACTGCTATCCTTAGCGAGGGAAGTTCTATCTCTAGCGGGAGTACTGCTTCGGCTCCAAACACCAAGGAATAAGGTGTGTTGTCTTTGTGGCCGTCTTGAACGTCGTTCGGTACGTCCAAAGAGCCTCATGCGGCCTTTCGTACCAATTCTTTCTATTCTTTGACACCATCTACTTTATGAGTTTTGTCAACGTCTTGTTCAAGGCCTCAGCTAGACCGTTAGCTCGAGGGTTATAGATGAAGGATTATCCCTAGTCTATCTTGTGTTGCTTGGCAAAGCGGCTTATTTTGTGGCTTCTATATACTGGTCCGCTATCCGAAATTATACGCCGGGGGACTCTGAACCGGTATATCACATGAGTTTAGAAAAAGTGGAGAATGTTCTCCGTTTTTACTTCTCTCAGTGGAACTGCTTCTGCCCATTTAGAGAAGTAGTCGGTTGTCACCAAGATGAATTGATGTCCTCTTGATGACGCTGGTTCAATGGGGCCGATTATATGTGTCCCCCATATCTCGAACAAACAGTAGGCTATAATAGGTTGCAGCGGATGGGATGTTGATGTATGAAGTCCCTATGTATTTGGAATGAATGGCATAGCTTCACATATTCGACGCAGTCTTGAATCATCGTGGGCCAGTAGTAACCCATCCTATTCATCTTCAATTACATCTTTGGTCCCATTTGATGGGACCCACAAAGACCGTCATGTACTTCTTGGACGACTTTCTTTGCTTCTTTCAGTTCTAGGCATCTCAACCATACAGAGTCAAAGGATCTCTTGTATAAGATATCGTTGACGAAGGAGAACAACATAGCTCGTTTCATGAGCTGATATCTAGATGACACATCTTCAGGAGTTCGTTGGGACTTGAAGTAGTCTATAAAGACTTCCCTCTAGTCTTCATCTTGTTCTTTTTTTCGGTTTGGAGAACCTTCTCTCCAAGCATTCTTTCTTTTTCTTCGGGTGTTTTTATTAGACTCCGAAGGAAATTCGGCTGGCAATAGGATCTTGCGGTTTCGGACATTGATCCTTACATCGTCGAGATTTTCATCTGCCATTTCTTTGGCAAGTTTTTATAACGCGCCTGCTTTGCTGTTTTCCGCTCGCCACACGCTTTCCAGTACATAAAAGGGAATTTGCGTCAGTAGTTGATGTACCTTTTCATTATACCTATTAGATCTGGCTTGATTGTCTTGTAGTCACTGTTCAGTTGATTGACGACTAACTTTGAATCTTTGTATGTGACAAGATTGTTGATGCGCAAGTTGTAAGTCCATGTCACACTCCCCGCATGTTCGCGGGGAGGTGGAATTTTCAAAAAACAATTTTTCAAATCTCGCAACACGGACTTGAACTCCAGGATTGATGCTAAACCCTAGCTAACAAATAACTGTGTGAGGTTTAACTACTCGGATGAAAGTTATACCTCACGAAACCAAGTCCTTCGGGTCTTTTAGTTGCTGTCCTCCTCGTCATCGTAGGGTCCGAGGATCGTAACGGTTTAAAGCTTCCTCGTTGGCTTCCTCGAGTTAAGATGAAATAGTTTTTCTCTTGGAACCCTAGGTTACTCAACTCATGAGACTTTTAGGGTTATGAGGAAGAAGAAGGAGACTTGAGAAATATGAGAGTGAAGTTGTGTACTCTTGAAAGAAGCTTGGTTGCCTTTGATAAAAGAATGAATCATATATGATAATTGAGGAGATATAATATCTCACACAAATATCTCATGAGCTTCACAAAATATCTAATGGTGAGTCATAGCCATGAGTAACCAAGTAGCCATGCTAGATTCAATGTAAAACTCCACCTTATGTCCTCACCTCATTATGTTTAATCCAAAAAGAATAAACCCTAAATGAGGTGTCCACTTCTAGAAGCTTTCCTGACAAATTACTAGAATGCCCCTGATTGAACGCTTTTGGCGTGTCGAGTTTTAAAGTTCTAAAGTTAACAGAAATCAGGACGGTATCGCTTTGCAGCTAGCCGCGATGAGTACGGGTTGTCCGCAAGGAGACGAAGTGTTTTAAGTTCTTGTTTTCACGAGTTAATGTGCGTGGCGGAATTGTTCATTTCTAACCTAAGTGTTTATATGCAAGTATAAGTTTGTTAGGAATAGATAGGTTAGTGTAAATTAAGAAAATCCGTACTAAATCTTCTGAGTCGAACTTGACCAATGAAGCTAGAGCAATTAGCAACAACGTGGATTAGGGTGCTTAAGCACGGTATTTGTGAAATACGGCTTATTGACCCTAGTTCGTCCATTATTGTTGCTTGCTTTCGCTTCCGGCCAATCCGAACGCAACCGGTCACGGTTAGGAATCACCGATACCTTGGCAGGGTATGGTGCCTAACGGAGCGCTTGCGTAAGGTTTGGACGGAGTTCAATGGAAAATAACGGGAAAAGGAAATGAGACACGAAACCTTAACTTACAAAACCAATCTTTTTCCTAACAACACTATATTCACAACCATTTCAACAACAAACAAAAAGAGCAAAGAAAAGAGAAAATAAAAGAAAAGAAAAGCAATACAAGTAAATGACATGGTAATAAATTGCAAGTAAGTAAATAGAAAGAATGGAAATGCAAGTAAGTAAGATAGAAATAATACTAAGAACCCAAGAATGAAAGCTTCATTAACTCAAAGGGACAATAAAAGCCATGGGTTTAATAACCTAATCTTAAACTTGCAAGATCAATGAAGAGGTTGCAAGATCAAGAGAAGGCAAAGAACTCAAGGTGAAGTGAAGGTAAAATGAAAGCTTTATTAATCTTCAAGTAATGATATAACCCTTGAGATCAATAACAAAAACTTAAACTTGCAAGCTCAGTGAAGAGGTTTCAAGATCAAGAGAAGGCAAGGAGCTCAAGGGGACTAGCTATGTACAAGAATAAAAAGAAAACAAAAAAGAGTTGCGAATGAAATCTTGAACAAAACTTGGACCTCCTCTCCCTTGCTCACTGGTCTGTATTTATAGGCTCAAAATGAAATAAAACAAGTAATAAAAATGGGATGATGTGATAGCAAGGGAGGGACAGAAGAAAAATGGGGACCATTGGGGCTAGGGGGCTGGCGAGCTCGGTTTTTGTGGGCTTGTGACCAGCCAAAATCCGAGCATCTTGGCTCGTGTTGATGTGGTGGTTTTGTGTTCTCTCGACAAGTCCACTGGTGGTACTTGATTTCTCTATAGAGGCCTGGGTTGTACTCAGTAGCTTGGAGGGAACTTGATGCTTTTTAAATCACATCACACCTTTTGCATTTATAACACATCACCTCACTTGTGCTTTGGGCAGCCCCCTTCTCTAGGTCCATGAACTAACAAGCTAGTGTACACACTTGTATGTGTTGGACCATTTAGATAAAAAGTGTGTACACATGCATGTTGCAAAAAGAAACTCTTGAAATATCAGTCGGTTTCCAGTTCCGTTTGCAGTGTCGGCTCAAAAAAAACTTATATCTATGAATTTGAATATTTTTCTAGTATTGTGTCACGGATGTCTATAATATGTAATTACCGAGTAGACACTAATTAATAAAACCGATCAATAACAAAATAGATAATGAATGAGAAGTATTGAAATGCAGTTTTCTGTGATAAACAAATACTCCCAAACTTATCTTTTGCTCGTCCCGAACGAAACAAAATCCTAGCCTCACTTTCCCAGGGATCGCGATTGCACTGAGCTTGTGCAACAAGCCTGTCACGACCCAAAATTGGCCCGTGACGGCCCTAGTACTACGCAACGCCCTAAGACGTAACGTAGTAAAAGAAAGCCAAAACCCAGAAATCTAAACCATAAAAATACGGAAAAGATAATATAAGTTTTTGAAACATTTGAATTCGCAACCCAAATTCTTTAAAAGTCCTACTTTATTTCTTTAAAATTTTAGCAACACCCCCTTTTTGTAAAAACTAGCCAAGATGAATGCAACACAAAAATATAACGCTGTAGCGAAGAAATAAGACAAAAGATAGAACTGAATATAAAAGACAACAAATCCATAAATAATACACAATATCGTCCTCACCAAGTCTCTAAGTCAGCAACATAATAGTAGATGGAGAGTACAAGATACAACGAATGTACAATACAAAATACAGATAACCACCAAAACCCACCTAAGCAAAATAGTACCGTGAGCTGATGCGGTATCTGTAGCAAAAGATGATAGCTGAAAAGCGGAATAGCCTGCCTCGACTACTCTGGGGAACAACCTGAAACACCTGTGGCACAACGGGGGTGAGTTGCCAACTCGTGAATAGTAGATAACATATGCAGGTAATCGCAGGAATGCACGTACAGCATGAATCTAAGATATGCGATTACAGTAATAACATGTCATGCAAATGCTGAATAAAGAAAAGTGCACTAGCAGATACAGTCAATATGTGAGGCAATAGTAACATGACAATAATATGCAATAACCATGCAATAGGGATATGAGAATGTAAATATGCAACTATCACAAGGGTACATTAAAAGGTACTACCAATATATGAATCGTGCATAAGGTAGATAAGTGTGAGGTAGGGGGTGGAATATGTCATTTCCACGGAAACCTGACATCGTGGTAGGATCACAATCCATCAAGACACTCAAATCCCAAATCCTCAAATCAGCCCCCAACTGGGCTCTCACATCGTATAAGTATCACATCACCTCAATGTACAATATCGAATAGCTCTCCTATATCTCGACTGTACAAATCAACAATCTCTTTCATATCCAATATCCAATCTCAATAAATCACCTATATCCCAAATCGAATCTCAAGTAAGTTTCTAACATCCTAAAGCTATATATATATATATATATATATATATATATATTTGCAGAAATAAATATGATGGGGGCAATACACATATATTAGCGTCCCATTCCACTAATATTGGTGTAAGGGTATATATAACAACGGCTAATCCCCTGTTATATATACAAAGGTATTAAAAGAAATATCATGAAAACAATGTGCGAAGTATCGACACAGAAATCCTGATAGGTACGTATCATACGCTGTCCCGAAAGCACGAGTGCCTAGCTCTGACCCTCGCCTTTCGACGTATGCATACGTGCATGACTCCCAACGGTATCTCCATGATCCCCGCCGAGTCATTGGTACTGTCACCGGATGGTATGGTTCCCCTGCCGGGCTCATCGGCTCATAGCACATCGACATCCCTTTCTTGCCCCGGGGTACCTCCGGGCCCCACCATGTACCCTCTACGGCCTCGACGCCTTCTCGTAGGGGTATATATAATCAGCAACGATAAAACCCATGGTGGATGCGCAAATATCATATCAAGGAAACCGGGTTTTTCAATGTATGCATAATTTCATGAACTCCCGCGGTTCCCAAATCCAGAAAACATCATGTAAAATCCAAATAATAAAGCACAATCCAGAAATAAACATATACGATATATCTGAAATGCGAGCATATAAATGAGAATATGTAGCTGAAACCAGATTTATGCGAAACCAATAAGGAACAGCTAAGTAACATCAGTAAAGGTAAATATATGATTGCAACTGAATATGTGTGTAACATACAGGTGTAGCAATGTATCGGTATCTACCTATAGGAACTGATGTCGTATACTCCCCTGGGTATAAGAAGAATATGAGTAAGATATACCTGTAGATGTATCGTAAAGGGTATGTGTACCTATCACTAATGGTACGATACTCTATAGGTATATAGGTATGGTAATGTCATATGTGATAAGCAGTACGAATCAATGTCACAAGGTCCCTAACCAAGCAATATAATGTCTATACTGGTTTGTGTGTGACATGGCAATTATTGACGGTGTGTGTAGCATACCATCCGTGCTCGTGCAAAATGAACCGTCAATAATATGTGCAGTGTCCTACGGCTGCTAGCCACAGTATAACTATATCAAGGAAATAAAGTAAAGGCGTAATTCTAACAATGACGTAGAATATGCGACAAGTATTGAATCCTAGCCCAGACGCATAACGCCATGCGGGCGATTCCCTTGTAGGTGTTAAATCTACTCACCTACGCTCCACGCTAGGTGAATCCTACCATCTGCTCCCCCCTGTAGCAGTGCCCGTAGTCCCTGCCTGCAAACCTGCAAATAACACATGGAAATCATATATAAGCCAAATATTCCGCAAAACGCGATATCGAACCAAAACGAGAAACTCGCGTCGCGAACTAAACATGCGTGCACGATACGCTAAAACGTGTGTATACGCGTCTAAAACCATCGCGACACGCCGGATCACAAAACCCACTCATGTATCGGCGTATCGCGCAAACACAACGGACACAAAAACGATATATAGTGCCAGATTTTCGTACAGGTCAAAACTTACAAAACTAGACATTCCAAAGCACTACAATACACTGCAGACAACCCTACCCAAAACCTCAGGACCCAAAACCCTACCCTGGCCGCAATTTGCGGCCAATAAGATTAAATCGGCGGCCAGAATTTAGGGGTAGGGGCACGTGTTCTGGTGGTGTTGTCCATACCTAGAGAGCATGCTCCAGTCTTCTTAATTTTTACCTGAAGGCCCCGGGTCAATAGCAGATTACAAAATGCTAATATATCGCTTTAAAATCACCAATTTCACACAAAAAGCAAACCCTATGGTATTTTAGTGAAATCTGGGTTATTTCTTAGTTGAAGTGACCCTAATAACACAAAAATAATCTAGGTTAACTAACACAATCATCACTTAAACAACATTCCACACAAATCACCTTAATTAGCACTAAACTAGCTAATTTAACACTAATCGAAGCTAAGTAACACACAAGCTAAGCAAACTAGGGAAAGGGTTCATAAATATACCCTAAAGAACCCTAGAGAGCAGGTGAAGAAGTGGAGAAGAGCTGCTGTAGGTTGCTGGAGCTCCTGCTACCACTGTTGCTGCCTGCTGCTCCTGCTGCTGCTGATGATGATGATGCTGTTGCTGATGATGATGATGTTGGAGCTGCTGCTGCCTTTGCTTCAGGTGCTGCTGCTTCTTGAGCTGCTGCTTCTTCTGTTGCTGAAGCTGATGTTGGGATTGGGGCTACTGCTGCTGTTGCTTGCTTCTGCAGCTGCTGCTGATGCTGCCAGATGCTGCTGCTGCTGTTGTTGTTGTTGCTGCTACTGTCTTCTGCTGCTGCTTCTCTCTCTTGGTGTGAGTGTGTGTGTGTTTGAGAGTGAGAGAACAAGTAAATGAGAGTGAGGATGAGAATGAGAGGAATTCAAACACCCCCCTCTTCTCACTCTCTCTCACTTCATTTAATGGGCATGGCACAAGCCATGTTGCCCATGCCCTCTCTCTCTCAAAGTCAACAAGAAACCAATTTAAATCCCCTTTTTAAATTCATTTTTAACAACCATACACATTATAAAACCCAAAAGCACCTAAACAATATTTAAAACAAGCTCAAAGGAAAATGGTTAGCTAACCATGATTGCTAATCATGATTAAACTCCCAATTAGCACCCTAGTTAACATGCACAAGTGTGTGTGTGCCTAGGAAAATTCTAATAAAATACTCATTAAATAGGATAAAATAATTAAAACCCAAATTGGTAAACTTTTTATTAAAAACTATATATATAAAATATAATTAACCACAAAACACATTCTAAGGTGTTACAATCTCCCCCCCTAAAAGAAATTCGTCCCCGAATTTAAAAATATACTGTTACGCGTACTTTCAAAGAGAAGATTACAACTCTCAAATCTCGCTCGCAGCCTTCCAAGTGATTACCTCACTATACGGCTACGCCCAAGAAAACCCTTCACAGATGGCAAGACCCTTGATCGACGTTTCTCCACCTGCCGAGCCATTAACACACATGGCTGCCTGTGAGCGAAACGATCGCGTCCAAGTCCAATGGACTGGTGCCAAATCATGTGACAAAGGTCAAGAAGGTAATTGTAAAGTATCATCACAAAGAATACGGGGTGAAAATCCAATAATCTGGGTGGAAGTGCCAAATTAAAGGCAACGAAACTAACTCGCTTATAGGATCTTAAAAGGACCTAAAATCCTGGGATAAGCTTCCCAAAATCCAACACGTCATTCATCGGAAAGTCCATAGGAATACATGATCTGTCCCTGCGATCTCGAGTCTATGACCAACACAGTCGGCATAAGACCTCAGTTCGCAATGGACAATTTCCATCCTGACCTAACACCACTGGTCCATCTCCGAAGTCTCTAGACTAGCTGGGGTCCAAAATCCTACTTACGCAGAGTCATAAAAAAACAACAGACTGGTGATCGACACGACCTAACCCCTAAACCTAAAGGTGGCCAATTGGAGTGTCTCCTGATAGCAGCTATCAAAGGAGAACCCTAACGATGGCGAGTGACGATCCCCAACCGCTGACAACAAACAATACAAACACACAACTTAACAAGGAACAACTGAGCAAATTGTGTATAACCGGACGACAAGAATCCGAATGGAGTCACACCCTGACTAAACCTGGGTAGAAACCATAACGAAATTCGTGGAGATCTGCTCCTATTCCTACTTCGGAACAGTAAAAGGTTGCAACTCTCCAGCCGGCCTCAGATGCTCGACCCAAGCACACAACAAGACAGACACCTTGAAACGAATCCTGACTTCTCTTTAAATCCCTGCCCACCCGTAACTATCTTACAAGTTACGTCAATGCTGGTGGAACTTAAATGAATATAGAGAATTGACAGATGTGCTAGCTCTAGGATTTCACGTCTCTACCTGATAATGTCAGGTACACAAACGTGTCCCTAACTTAGCACATCATTGTCACAAATCAAGGACTCCGAATCATTTCCCAGCCGAGTATGCTCAAGTATCTCTGACGTACGAGCATCGGCGGGCAGTGCCTCGCGAAAGCGATTTAAGAAAAGTGGTCGGGCGCGGACATGAGCAAGCTGTCCCCTCCGTAGAGACGAACTTAAGCTGTACTCGACGATCACACAAGAACTGTAAATCTGCAGAAGACTATCACAACAATCAAATCCGCTGCAGGAAGATGTACATTAAGCTCTGGTGGTCCGTGAAAATCTGACACGACTCTCGAACAGGCAGTGTCTCCAAATCTCCAACGCAAAACCACCGCGGCCATCTCCAGATCATGAGTAGAATATCCTCCTCGTACTCCCTCCATATGTAGGGAAGCAAAAGTGATAACTCTATAGTGTCACCCCAGTACACAATGGAGCCCACTCAAGAAACATTACAGTTAACAACAAGGTCGCCCGAACCAGAAAGCAAGGAAAGAACTGGTGCAGTTGTTAACAGAATCTTCAACTGCCGAAAACTCCGCACACATGCCTCAGTCCACAGAAAAGAAACCTCCCTTCCGGTCCATTCAGTCGACCGTGCAGTACTACTGTAGCAATCCTGCATGAAACGGCGGTAAAAACCTGCTAAGCCCAATAATCTGCGGATCTCCATCCTGCACACAAGTCTGGACTTACGCTGTACGACCACGATCTCCCTCGGAACCATACGAACCCGTCTCCCGTGACTACAAGACCTAGGAGTCAACACAAAACAAGCCTGAAGAAACACTCCGAGAATTTAGCAAACTGCTGGTGCTCTCCCAGTATCTGCATAACAAATCTTCAAGTGCTGCTCCTGTTCCTCAAGACACATTAGATAGACCGGAATGTCGTAAATAACACAACAATGACTGGTCGAGGAACGGCCTGCAGAAATCTGGTTCATCATATATACGAATGCTGCTAGGGCATTGGTGAGTCCAGTGACACCCAAAACACACAAAGCCCGTAGCACGCACAAGGCAGCCTTCGGAATGCCATTACCCCGAATCCGCAATAATGATGACCTGATCCCAAAAAAACTTAGAAAATGTCTCGCACTCTGGAGCTGATCGAAGAATCGTCAATGCGAAGTGAAGGATACACATCCGCACCGTAAGCCGGTTCAAGTAACGATCCGTCGATACACAACCTTAAACTGCTGTCTTTCTCCTTGACGAACAGAAATAGGAGCTTCCAAAAGCGAAACACTCAGACGCACAAAACTCCCCAAACCACAACTCTGCAGCTGATCCTTTAGCTCCTAAGCTTCGCCGGCTCATCCGGAACAACGTCGGAAAAACTCTTGCACAAAAGGAACACCGGTCCAACAAACCCTCTATGGCTACGGTATCACAAATGAACGCCAAGAATCCACGACATCTCCTCAGAAGCCGACTAGCGAAAAAGGCTGAATTCAAGCTGTGAGAGGCGGCACAACTATCCACCTGCACAACAAGAACTGACCTGCCGGGAAAACAAACCTGAATGTTTCCTCACGGTAGTCCACAGACGCCTAGCACGTAGTTAACCAGTCCGTGCCTAGGAGAACGTCAAATCCAACATCTCTAGAAGGATCAAAACGACGGACGAATCTCTATCTCCTATCCGATTGGCACACAACTGAATATGTGCCGCGCAACAAAAGAATCGCTGACAGAAGTTAGCACAACTATGACTAATCTACCCAACCACGGTACATGTATGAAAAACAAACAAATTAAGGATACCTGAAAACTCTGCATTGGACGTCTGCGCGTCCCGATGAGTAGAAGCAAACTCCTGTGTCTGCCCTCTACCCGCAACTGGCTGAACTCCTCTGGTAGATTGAGCCCTCTGAGCGAACCTTCCACGTCCATGGCCTCTCTGAGTACGATCCTGATGCCGTGCTGAGGAACAATCCCTGACGAAATGCTGAAGGCTTCTGCATCGAAAACATCTACGCGCTGACTGCTGACCATCCTGGGGATGAGAGCTGAACGACTGTCCTCGTCCTAAGTCTCTGCTACTCCCGCGACGGCCACAAAATCTATCTCGATGACCAAACCTCTGCCTCTGGGCTGGTACACTGGTACGAGTCCTCCATTGTCCTGGAATATGTGCCTCGTCAGCTGGAGCTGCAACCACTGGTGCTATGTAGGTGACGGACTGCTGCATGCTGATCGCAAGTGACAACTGAGTAACAGGGGTGACAACCTCCTGTCGTAGCTCCCGAACGACATCAACCAAAGAACTCATAGTCTGGCGGAAGTCCTGCATCTCTGCCAAAAGTCTATCAATAGTATATGTCGTAGGCTGATCCGTCTGCACCTGTGCAACTAGAGTGCCATCCTGGTCAGTACTCGTCTCACCCGAGCAAACTCTGACATCGGCCCTCGCTGCATCACTCTGAGTCCCCATAGTCATCGGCGGCAAGGCTATAAATAGATATAAGATTCGATGAGAATAAGGAGTCGAATCTCAAGGATAAGAATCATCAAGGAAGGAATGTCAAGCAATTTGTACTTAGGTCACTTAAGGCGAAGTACCGCATCGTGGGTATGCTGCAGACATACACACACTACGTTACTCTGCTTAAGCTACCTACTCCATCATACTAAGGTCATCCTACACTCCGAAAGGTAAAACCTAGCGCTCTGATACCAACTTTGTCATGACCCAAAATTGGCCCGTGACGGCCCTAGTACTACGCAACGCCCTAAGACGTAACGTAGTAAAAGAAAGCCAAAACCCAGAAATCTAAACCATAAAAATACGGAAAAGATAATATAAGTTTTGAAACATTTGAATTTGCAACCCAAATTCTTTAAAAGTCCTACTTTATTTCTTTAAAATTTTAGCAACACCCCCTTTTTGTAAAAACTAGCCAAGATAAATGCAATACAAAAATATAACGCTGTAGCGAAGAAATAAGACAAAAGAGAGAACTGAATATAAAAGACAACAAATCCACAAATAATACACAATATCGTCCTCATCAAGTCTTTAAATCACCAACATAATAGTAGATGGAGAGTACAAGATACAACGAATGTACAATACAAAATACAGATAACCACCAAAACCCACCTAAGCAAAATAGTACTGTGAGCTGATGCGGTATCTGTAGCAAAAGATGATAGCTGAAAAGCGGAATAGCCTGCCTCGACTACTCTGGGAAACAACCTGAAACACCTGTGGCACAACGGGGGTGAGTTGCCAACTCGTGAATAGTAGATAACATATGCAGGTAATCGCAGGAATGCACGTACAGCATGAATCTAAGATATGCGATTACAGTAATAACATGTCATGCAAATGCTGAATAAAGGAAAGTGCACTAGCAGGTACAGTCAATATGTGAGGCAATAGTAACATGACAATAATATGCAATAACCATGCAATAGGGATATGAGAATGTAAATATGCAACTATCACAAGGGTACACTAACAGGTACTACCAATATATGAACTGTGCATAAGGTAGATAAGTGTGAGGTAGGGGGTGGAATATGTCATTTCCACGGAAACTTGATATCGTGGTAGGATCACAATCCATCAAGACACTCAAATCCCAAATCCTCAAATCAGCCCCCAACTGGGCTCTCACATCGTATAAGTATCACATCACCTCAATGTACAATATCGAATAGCTCTCCTATATCTCGACTGTACAAATCAACAATCTCTTTCATATCCAATATCCAATCTCAATAAATCACCTATATTCCAAATCGAATCTCAAGTAAGTTTCTAACATCCTAAAGGTGTGTATATATATATATATATATATATATATATATATATTTGCAGAAATAAATATGATGGGGGCAATACACATATATTAGCGTCCCATTCCACTAATATTGGTGTAAGGGTATATATAACAACGGCTAATCCCCTGTTATATATACAAAGGTATTAAAAGAAATATCATGAAAACAATATGCCAAGTATCGACACAGAAATCCTGATAGGTACGTATCATACGCTGTCCCGAAAGCACGAGTGCCTAGCTCTGACCCTCGCCTTTCGACGTATGCATACGTGCATGACTCCCAACGGTATCTCCATGATCCCCGCCGAGTCATTGGTACTGTCACCGGATGGTATGGTTCCCCTGCCGGGCTCATCGGCTCATAGTACATCGACATCCCTTTCTTGCCCCGGGATACCTCCGGGCCCCACCATGTACCCTCTACAGCCTTGACGCCTCCTCGTAGGGGTATATATAATCAGCACCGATAAAACCCATGGTGGATGCGCAAATATCATATCAAGGAAACCGGGTTTTTCAATGTATGCATAATTTCATGAACTCCCGCGGTTCCCAAATCCAGAAAACATCATGTAAAATCCAAATAATAATGCGCAATCCAGAAATAAACATATACGATATATCTGAAATGCGAGCATATAAATGAGAATATGTAGCTGAAACCAGATGTATGCGAAACCAATAAGGTACAGCTAAGTAACATCAGTAAAGGTAAATATATGATTGCAACTAAATATGTGTGTAACATACAGGTGTAGCAATGTATAGGTATCTACCTATAGGAACTGATGTCGTATACCCCCTGGGTATAAGAAGAATATGAGTAAGATATACCTGTAGATGTATCGTAAAGGGTATGTGTACCTATCACTAATGGTACGATACTCTATAGGTATATAGGTATGGTAATGTCATATGTGATAAGCAGTACGAATCAATGTCACAAGGTCCCTAACCAAGCAATATAATTTCTATACTGGTTTGTGTGTGACATGGCAATTATTGATGGTGTGTGTGTAGCATACCATCCGTGCTCGTGCAACATGAACCGTCAATAATATGTGCAGTGTCCTACGGCTGCTAGTCACAGTATAACTATATCAAGGAAATAAAATAAAGGCGCAATTCTAACAATGACGTAGAATATGTGACAAGTATTGAATCCTAGCCCAGACGCATAACGCCATGCGGGCGATTCCCCTGTAGATGTTAAATCTAATCACCTACGCTCCACGCTAGGTGAATCCTACCATTTTCTCCCCCTTTAGCAGTGCCCGTAGTCCCTGCCTGCAAACCTGCAAATAAGACATGGAAATCATATATAAGCCAAATATTCCGCAAAACGCGATATCGAACCAAAACGAGAAACTCGCGTCGCGAACTAAACGCGCGTGCACGATACGCTAAAACGTGTGTATACGCGTCTAAAACCATCGCGACACGCCGCGATACGCTGGATCACAGAACCCACTCACGTATCGCGCGTATCGCGCAAACACAACGGACACAAAAACGATATATAGTGCCAGATTTTCCTACAGGTCAAAACTTACAAAACTAGACATTCCAAAGCACTACAATACACTGCAGACAACCCTACCCAATGTAGGGTTCCTAGGCACCGTAGTGAGGTCTCACAAGGCATCGATCATGCCAAATTAAAATTTTAACGGTGCCGAGAAACCCGACTACGGATCGTCGGCTAGAAATCTAGGCGAAAAAGCTAACTAGTTAACACTTAACTATGAGAATACGGAAATACAACCTTTGTAGATCCGGTGCTCCACCTCCATAGCTCCGCAACGAAGTCGTCTCCGCTGTCCAAAAGGAATCCGGGCTCTTTGAGTCGGCTTCGTCGGAGAAAAAGCGAGCTAGGTCGTCGATGTCCACGCTGAAGATGATCTACGTCGAGGCATCGCTAAATCAAGCTCCACCTTCACCAAGCCCTAAAAACTTGTGAAGGAAACACACTCTACTACTTGGCAAGAGGTAGAGGATGAAGAAATAGGAAGTGGGTAGACTTTAGAATTGGATTTCTCACTCTAATTCTCACTTTGCCATTAAAGCTTGTGAAGCTTTTTCTTGAAGTGAAGAAGAAGAAGAAGATGAAGAATATGATAAGTTCTTATAAAATAGAAAAATAAAACAATACTTATCATAATCTTTACCTTAGTTAAGTGCAGAGAATTGACTAAGGTTGGGTTGATGGTTAGGGTTAAGGATGAGAACAAAAAAGTCATCAAGTCAAAGCTTCATGAAGCTTCAACAAAAAACAAAAGAAGCCACCATTCATTTATCTTTCAATTTATTCAAAATGAATAAATAAATTGTAAGATAAATGAATAAGTAAAACCCTAATTAACAACTTAACCTTGGTTTAATTCTTCACACTTAACCATAAAGCATGTATCATCAAACATGATACAAATAAGTGCACAAAAGTATATCACATATACAACTTGTGAACTTCAAGTGAGAAAATCCATTTAAAGTGAACCAATACTAGTTAATGCAAAGTAATATATCAAATATATAATTATGCATTAAATCATTAAATCAACACTTGATTTAACGACCCGGTCATATCGCATATAACCGACTAATATTCAATGTATCGACTTATCGAATCAACGCTTGAATCGATAACTAGGTTATATCGCATACAACCATTCGATACATTCATCGCGAGAATGGAATACGGTATCACATACACGCATTATTCTCGGTCCCGCACATATCTCATATGCGCTCCTATTTCGTTTCGCTTGAGCCAGGAAACCTCTGTGTAGGACTCTAAAGACTCGTCAATACGCCGGCAGCAGATGATGATCATATCAAGCATCCACAAGCCGCAAGCGGTCTGCTAAACGTAATGGCCACCCGGGTATTGAGCGATCTGAAGATCGACGAGCAAGCCCGCTCACACTCCAGTGAATCCAACCAGTAACACTACCGTACAGTCCGGTCTGATCGTCTGATATGTCGCATATCTCGCCTAGGGATGGTAAACGTCAGACCCCAATAGCTCAATAAGTCGTGTCGATATGAGGTCTATAACAATTCGAGAAACTACTGGTAACACTTACCAGTAAATCTCAGCAACCCTGGCCAGGGATTTCCTGTTATAGCCAATCGAACACAGCGCAACATCAACCCCGTATACCGGGAGAGACGAATCCCCTCCTATCGCTCATTGCCTCCATGTGACTCGGGACTGTACCCAAAAACCACCGTTTTGCACGCCCTCTTGGACGTGGTAAGATGGAAATCAAAGCACAGTGGGAACCACACAAGACTCTATGACGATCTCGGGTCAACAGACTACTCTGTACCAGTGTCACCAGAGAACTGCCATCTGACGTGAGGTATAATACCATCTGGGAGTTCTCGGCGAGTCCGTCCAGTGTACCCAGTCTCTACTGAGCACCCGTATATCATCTCCGATGTCAAACACCAATGGATATGGGATCATCCATCGCCCATCTGTATGGGTCGAGAAGGTATACGCTAGTTTACTCTGGTATATCGATGCCCCGTCTCGATACACCCACGACTAGGGACTTTGAAGGATGTACTTATGGACTACCATATCCGCACTAGTATGATCCGCATCATAGTCGAGGTAGTCAAGTACAGATCCTAAGGGCTTTACCAACATGTAACAGAGAGACAATCAGCATACACGTTAAGGTAAAGATCAACCAGATAGCATACTATCATGTCGAGCAAGAAAGTCCTCCCTATATACGTCCTAGCATCCACTACAATATACATCATATGTACAGTAATGGCCTCTAGGGCATACATATAACTAACAATCTCCCACTTGCACTAGGGCCATCTGTAGCAGTGGTTGTAGTATCTCATACTCAACCATCCCATAAAAAAATCTCTCTTTGGGAACAGGCCTTTGTGAGTGGATCCGCTGTGTTGTCCTCAGAATCTACTCTCCTTACCTCGATCACCCTGGAGATCAACTATCTCCATGATCAGGTGATGCGGCCTCAGAATATGCCTGGGTCACTGATGGGACGGGTGTTCCTTGGCATAAGCCACAACTCCATTGTCTCACAATGGTAGGAACGAAGTTCATCTCATGAACTATTATACACCCAGACTACCTCTATGGTAGCATCTTAAGTAGCGATGTATTTAGCCTTTATCGTCTAGTATGCCACGGTATCTAGCTTGGAACTCTTCCAACATACCGTCCCTTTACTGAGGGTAAAGACAATGCCTGTGACTAACATTCAGTCGTCTTTATCACCATGGAACCCTTCCAGTGATTCTCCCCAGGATTGATTGATACCATCTCACTACAACTAGTGAGAATCCTAACATCCAATTAAATCTATCTCATAGATCCAAAATCCAGGATTTAGTAGGTATCACTTTGATCCTATATGGAGAATCATTGTGATAAGCGGAGATTGATCGAGCGTAGCATAAGAAACTCCTTTCTTATCAAGAGTATGTCATCCACGTACTCTACGAGGATCATCACCATACTCCCTACTACCTTTTTGTTTATACAAGGTTCATCTACCATTTTGATGATGTCAAACTCATTGACTAATTCATCAAAACAGATGTTCCAACTCCGCGATGCCTGCTTTATCCTATAAAGCATCTTGCACACGTTTCCGCTACTCCCACTGTCTACGAAGCCTTCTGGCTGTGTACTTATAGACGCACTCTTCTAAAACATCATTTAGAAAAGCAGTCATGACACCCAACCATCAGATATCGTAGTCATGGTATGTAGCCGTGACAAGTAGGATCTGGATGGACTTAAGCATAGATCCTTAGAAAAAGGTTTCATTATGATCCATATCTGGTCAATTATGCAAACCTTTAACAAGTCTAGCTTTGAAAGTCTCAACTTTTCCATCTACACCAAGTAATCTTCTCAAGATATACTTGCTCCTGATGGGGATTTAACCCTTCAGATATAGCAACCAAAGTCCATACTTTGTTGGTGTACATGGATTCCATCTCAGATCGATAAACATCCAGCCATTCTTACAGAGTCTTACTCTTGATGGCCAGCTCGAAACTAGTTGGGTCATCATCTCATGATGCAGTCCTCGCTCCCACTGTCATAGAGGAACCGAAGTATCTCTCAGGTGGGTGAGGAACCCTACTAGATCGGCGGAGAGGCCGAGGTTCGTTAGTAACAATTGAATCCTTTGGTTCCATCAAATCATCTTCTGTAGTTTGCATAGCTGGAACCTTTCCAGTTCTACACAACTAACCTTGCCTCGAGTTTGTCCGGATTTTTCTTTTAGACATAGGCCGGACAACCCCAAATCTTAACTAGCTTAAGACATGGGCTCTTCCCTTTCCATATCACATATGAAGTGGTAGGCAACTGATTTGATTCGAACCCTATTCAATAGGTATGTAGCTTCTCAAGTGCATAACACCCTAAAGGAATTAGGTAACTCAGTAGTACTCATCATAGAGCACACCTTATCACATAGGGTGTGATTGCTCCGCCCCGATATACCATCGTGCTATGGTGTATAAGGAGGAGTAATGCTGAGAGAGAATCTCATTCTCCTTTAGACTAGTCCAGTATTTCCGTGCTCAAGTATTCTCCTCCTTGATCTCATCATAGGACATAATACTTATACCCGTATTGGTTCTTTACTTCTAACTTATATTCTGTGAATATCTCAAAAGGTTCGGACTTATGTTTCAACAGGAACGTATGTCTGAATCTTGAGAGATTATCAGAGAATGTAATGAAGTATAAAGAACCAGTCCTGACATGTGTAGACAGGGGACCTACATACATCAACATGTATCAATCCCAAGAGTTCATTAACTCTTTCTCTGTTTCCAATAAACGGAGCTATGGTCATCTTATCTTTGTGACATGACTGGCAAGTTTCACAAGATGTAAATTCAAACTGATTTAAATATGCATCTTTATGTAACTTAGCTAGTCGGGTCGCATTGATATGACCTAGTCTACAATGCCTCAAGAAGGATCCGTTCATTTCTGAACTCTTCCTCTTGTGTGTGTTCTGTATACTAAAGAACTGTAGTTTGATTTAGAACGTCAATGCTTTTAGATAACGTGCCTGAACCGATCAACTTTTGATATAGGAAATGTTCAAAACATTATCCAACAATACAAAATTTTATCATTTCTTTACTAATAAAGAGACTGATATGATTTTGTATATCAGGTTCGGTATCTAATAACATTCGTTCAGAATCAATGTATTGGTAATACAGGGTGACAGTGACCAACAGACTTGGCTGCAACACTTGCCCCGTTTTCTGCCTCATGAAACTTATCACCCGTTCTCAGTTCTCTACCTTTCTGCAGCCCTATGTAACAGATTACATATCTGGGATCCTGATCTGGTATCACATACCCAGGACGTAAAGGATACTGAGAAACAGTTCTGTGTAATGAACACACCCGAAGATGATGCATCAGCATGCACTTTCTTCGTTTGGGCGGCACGGGAATTCTGGTATTCCCCAATTTTCTACTCTGTCTTATAACAATTATAAGTTGGAGCGGGACCAACGTTCCCCAGCTCAGTATAACAAGCGGGTTCGGTCAAATATCCGTATTATTATCTGGATTAAGGCGTGATAGGGTCGCTACCTGGAGAGAGAGAGAAGAAAATACTCAGCGTGCGCTCTGTCAAGAATAGATTGGTTATTATTTTATCTAATCAGGATGGCTCCCACTGCTTTTTATCAAATCTTCCTTCAAACCCTAAAAGGAAAGACTAGCCGGGATTAATTACACACTACAAGTTCGCCAATCTTTCAGCCAGGCCAGTGTCGGTACTTTGAGGGAGGTCCCCCGTGCTTTCGCACGAACCTAATTAATGTAAACCTCGTTTTCCCAGAGGCGTAACCCCGTTGACACCTTTCTAGACACCTACTTGATCGGCTAATTGTAATGTATAAAACTCTCCCAGGAGTAACACTTACTCGCAGCGGGTATCGGGATCCAACTATCTCATAGAAGGTATGCAATCTCATTGCAAATTTCAACACTTGAAATTCCCGATAATATTTTGCCCCTAGCTCGCTATGACCTTGACGAATGCCAAACAACCCATAGTCCACTAGTCAAGTTTAACCCGTACATTTCTTGATTGAATTAAACCCACCCGCACGATCCTTGACGAATGCCAAACAACGCCGTACGAATACCCTAATCCAATCGCATCATATGCTCAAGCAGATAAATACTAGTTAGCTACCGTACACTACGCCTTGACGAATGCCAAACTACCGCAGCACGAATACTAACTAGTACATATCTGAAATGACGGAGGGCTACGACAGGTTTTTCTGAAAACCTATTGCGTAATGAACTTGATATCGTTGTAGAATCAAATGATTTTAAAATGGAGTGCTTTTGAGGCTTTTCTAGTTTTGCTAAAGGAGTCACTCCCGGTGAAGGGATCGTCGGTCCTTTCCTCGTCGAATGAGGTGCGGGATATATCATATATATCACTGTGCAAAGAAAAAACACTTAAAAGCAATCAAAAGACAAACCGAGTGTGTAGCATCTGCCAGTTATTGCTAAAGGAGTCACTCCCGGTGAAGGGATCTCGGTCCTTTCCTCATCGAATAAGGTGCAGGATATATCACATATACCGCTATGCAAAGCAAGAACTGTAGCTACCTGTTTTATTTTGAAATTCGATTCTACAACATCTTAGGTTTCTTTTATTTCATTAATCACATAAATGAAGTCCCATCATTTAAATACCTAAACATCACAGATAAATACGACGTACACTTATGCCATCCGCATTCGTCTCGATGTCCCCTCGTGCACCGTTAGGTTAGGTAACTAACGGCAGAGCGGGGCAGGGCTAGCGCGGGTGTAAAACATAAGTAACGTCTATATAATATATCATATATACTATATACTGTATCTATCAAAGAACATCACATGATCACATCACAGATATCGCAGCAGAAGAAACATATGAAATATTGGATATACTAGGACGTCCGTGTTTTCAATACGAGCCAGTATAAAACACGGATTCCACGGTCGTGATGAATAGCCAAACCCACACCCCTAGACCCCTACGAGAGCGGCAAGCAACCCTACCAATTCTAGAGTTAGGAGACCCGGCCTCGACTCCTCGAGTTGGTCTCCCACTGGACTCCAGAACCCGGTTACTTGTGCCCTCCTCCTTGGGTCTATCCTAGTGCGGAAAAGTAAATAATATACAAACGGTGACAACTTCCGCAACCTGGAAGCGCCCCAATAAAAGAATATTACATACAAGTTTTTACATGAATGAAAATGAAAAACACTCATCTCACATAAAAACCCCCGGCTATTCAAACACGACGATCCAATATAACATATCCAGCAACACATAACATCACATGTCATCAACGTAAGTAAATATGCGCATCCCAATTGTCGTTGACATATAGCAACGAAACCGGCGATATCACATATTACACTTACGGTCACAGAAAAGAAAGTATAAAACTACAACAGTTGGAATCCGCAATCTCTTCAGACATCGCATGCCTGACCAAATGAATTCTTTAGACATCGCATGCCTAACAATTATAAACCTCGCATTTTAGTCTCATTATCGAAAACACTTTTCAATATCAAGTCGGGCAATTCAACAAGATTCCCGAAAAACTGATCGAATGCTCGTCGCAAACATTAGTAGGCGGCCGCACCCCTGATACCATCGACGAAGTGCACCAAGGCGGAACACCGCTACCGCGAGCACCCGAACGGATGCTTTCGGCGACGGGGTTCTCCTACAGTCACTTGGTCGGAGCTATGGAGTGAGGCTGTCTATTAAGTTTACCCGGCGAGTATCCGCGTACGCTACGTGATTGCGACGGACTTTTGATCACATCAAAATTCCGTGGCAACCGATCAAGTGATACTAAACTGCTATGTTTATAATATTCATTCAGTTATCTCATAACTTTTTGTGAATTCCAATTATTGTATCCCATTCCAGATAAATAGAAAATGTTAAACTTTCCGATCGAACAATCGAACACCCAAGTTTTCCCGATACAGATCAACACATGAAATAAGTCTAACAACATTCAGTTCGTGCCTCAGTACCAACGGTCCAGCCGTAGAAGGGTCAAGCCAACGCCTCACATGTGGCACGCCGTACTGCCCCAAACCCGAAGGTTCAAAGGGCAGTTCAAGACGGTCACATAATCGAGTTAAGGTTTGTTGTCTTCTAGAGGGTCCATTGCGTTACTTGCACTACTTAGAACGTCGTTAAACTACGAAAAAATCCAACACTTGGAAATTTCCCGACAGGGGAAAAGTTGGGTATTTATATCCGGTCGAACTTTTTAACATATTCTAAAATTTATCCGGAAAGCCACACAGACAAAATTTGATACTCCGATCGAAACACCGAATCCCAAAATCAATCCCAGAAAATTCAACTCTTGAATTAATATTAAAAATTCCCAGAAAATCCAGCATAATTTAATAAGAGTTACTGTGCAAATTATATTAAATAAGATGGCCGTACGGCCGCGGAAACGCCGCACGAGCCATGCTCGTGCCGCGGATCCGCGGCAGTTCAATGGATTTAGGAACTCGAATTTCACAGGAACTCTTAAAATCACCTGCTGAATTTTCTTCATATTTTTAATGTCGAAAAACTCACTGTTTTCAAAAAAGGACAGAGAGCATGGAAATTTTGGGTTTCGGGTTCGTTCGGACTTCAAATTCCGTCTAGACTTCGCCTAAGGCTCTAGCTAGGCTCTGATACCACTGTAGGGTTCCTAGGCACCGTAGTGAGGTCTCACAAGGCATCGATCATGCCAAATTAAAATTTTAACGGTGCCGAGAAACCCGACTACGGATCGTCGGCTAGAAATCTAGGCGAAAAAGCTAACTAGTTAACACTTAACTATGAGAATACGGAAATACAACCTTTGTAGATCCGGTGCTCCACCTCCATAGCTCCGCAACGAAGTCGTCTCCGCTGTCCAAAAGGAATCCGAGCTCTTTGAGTCGGCTTCGTCGGAGAAAAAGCGAGCTAGGTCATCGATGTCCACGCCGAAAATGATCTACGTCGAGACATCGCTAAATCAAGCTCCACCTTCACCAAGCCCTAAAAACTTGTGAAGGAAACACACTCTACTACTTGGCAAGAGGTAGAGGATGAAGAAATAGGAAGTGGGTAGACTTTAGAATTGGATTTCTCACTCTAATTCTCACTTTGCCATTGAAGCTTGTGAAGCTTTTTCTTGAAGTGAAGAAGAAGAAGAAGATGAAGAATATGATAAGTTCTTATAAAATAGAAAAATAAAACAATACTTATCATAATCTTTACCTTAGTTAAGTGCAGAGAATTGACTAAGGTTGGGTTGATGGTTAGGGTTAAGGATGAGAACAAAAAAGTCATCAAGTCAAAGCTTCATGAAGCTTCAACAAAAAACAAAAGAAGCCACCATTCATTTATCTTTCAATTTATTCAAAATGAATAAATAAATTGTAAGATAAATGAATAAGTAAAACCCTAATTAACAACTTAACCTTGGTTTAATTCTTCACACTTAACCATAAAGCATGTATCATCAAACATGATACAAATAAGTGCACAAAAGTATATCACATATACAACTTGTGAACTTCAAGTGAGAAAATCCATTTAAAGTGAACCAATACTAGTTAATGCAAAGTAATATATCAAATATATAATTATGCATTAAATCATTAAATCAACACTTGATTTAACGACCCGGTCATATCGCATATAACCGACTAATATTCAATGTATCGACTTATCGAATCAACGCTTGAATCGATAACTAGGTTATATCGCATACAACCATTCGATACATTCATCGCGAGAATGGAATACGGTATCACATACACGCATTATTCTCGGTCCCGCACATATCTCATATGCGCTCCTATTTCGTTTCGCTTGAGCCAGGAAACCTCTGTGTAGGACTCTAAAGACTCGTCAATACGCCGGCAGCAGATGATGATCATATCAAGCATCCACAAGCCGCAAGCGGTCTGCTAAACGTAACGGCCACCCGGGTATTGAGCGATCTGAAGATCGACGAGCAAGCCCGCTCACACTCCAGTGAATCCAACCAGTAACACTACCGTACAGTCCGGTCTGATCGTCTGATATGTCGCATATCTCGCCTAGGGATGGTAAACGTCAGACCCCAATAGCTCAATAAGTCGTGTCGATATGAGGTCTATAACAATTCGAGAAACTACTGGTAACACTTACCAGTAAATCTCAGCAACCCTGGCCAGGGATTTCCTGTTATAGCCAATCGAACACAGCGCAACATCAACCCCGTATACCGGGAGAGACGAATCCCCTCCTATCGCTCATTGCCTCCATGTGACTCGGGACTGTACCCAAAAACCACCGTTTTGCACGCCCTCTTGGACGTGGTAAGATGGAAATCAAAGCACAGTGGGAACCACACAAGACTCTATGACGATCTCGGGTCAACAGACTACTCTGTACCAGTGTCACCAGAGAACTGCCATCTGACGTGAGGTATAATACCATCTGGGAGTTCTCGGCGAGTCCGTCCAGTGTACCCAGTCTCTACTGAGCACCCGTATATCATCTCCGATGTCAAACACCAATGGATATGGGATCATCCATCGCCCATCTGTATGGGTCGAGAAGGTATACGCTAGTCTACTATGGTATATCGATGCCCCGTCTCGATACACCCACGACTAGGGACTTTGAAGGATGTACTTATGGACTACCATATCCGCACTAGTATGATCCGCATCATAGTCGAGGTAGTCAAGTACAGATCCTAAGGGCTTTACCAACATGTAACAGAGAGACAATCAGCATACACGTTAAGGTAAAGATCAACCAGATAGCATACTATCATGTCGAGCAAGAAAGTCCTCCCTATATACGTCCTAGCATCCACTACAATATACATCATATGTACAGTAATGGCCTCTAGGGCATACATATAACTAACACCCAAAACCTGAAGACCCAAAACCCTACCCTGGCCGCAATTTGCGGCCAATAAGATTAAATCGGCGGCCAGAATTTGGGGGTAGGGGCTTGTGTTCGGTGGTGTTGTCCATACCTAGAGAGCATGTTCCAGTCTTCTTAATTTTTACCTGAAGGCCCCGGGTCAATAGCAGATTACAAAATGCTAATATATCGCTTTAAAATCACCAATTTAGCACAAAAAGCAAACCCTATGGTATTTTAGTGAAATCTGTGTTATTTCTCAGTTGAAGTGACCCTAATAATACTAAAATAATCTAGGTTAACTAACACAATCATCACTTAAACAACATTCCACACAAATCACCTTAATTAGCACTAAACTAGCTAATTTAACACTAATCGAAGCTAAGTAACACACAAGCTAAGCAAACTAGGGAAAGGGTTCAGAAATATACCCTAAAGAACCCTAGAGAGCAGGTGAAGAAGTGGAGAAGAGCTGCTGTAGGTTGCTGGAGCTCCTGCTACCACTGTTGCTTCCTGCTGCTCCTACTGTTGCTGTTGATGATGATGATGATGCTGTAGCTGCTGATGATGATGTTGGAGCTGCTGCTGCCTTTGCTTCAGGTGCTGCTGCTTCTTGAGCTGCTGCTTCTTCTGTTGCTGAAGCTGATGCTGGGATTGGGGCTACTGCTGCTGTTGCTTGCTTCTGCAGCTGCTGCTGATGCTGCCAGATGCCTGCTGCTGCTGTCTTCTGCTGCTGCTGCTGCTGTCTTCTGCTGCTGCTTCTCTCTCTTGGTGTGAGTGTGTGTGTGTTTGAGAGTGAGAGAACAAGTAAATGAGAGTGAGGATGAGAATGAGAGGAATTCAAACACCTCCCTCTTCTCACTCTCTCTCACTTCATTTAATGGGCATGGCACAAGCCATGTTACCCATGCCCTCTCTCTCTCAAAGTCAATAAGAAGCCAATTTAAAACCCCTTTTTAAATTCATTTTTTTTTCATTTTTAACAACCATACACATTATAAAACCCAAAAGAACCTAAACAATATTTAAAACAAGCTCAAAGGAAAATGGTTAGCTAACCACGATTGCTAATCATGATTAACCTCCCAATTAGCACCCTAGTTAACATGCACAAGTGTGTGTGCGCCTAGGAAAATTCTAATAAAATACTCATTAAATAGGATAAAATAATTAAAACCCAAATTGGTAAACTTTTTATTAAAAACTATATATATAAAATATAATTAACCACAAAACATATTCTAAGGTGTTACAAAGCCGTTAAACCTCTAGGTGTCCCTAGTAGGAGCGTTGTCTTCTGAGGGTTTTCAGCGGATACTACCCACAAAATCCCGTCAAGCTAGTTTCATAAGTTAATATCGATTCTACTCCTACAGTTTAGTATCAAGGTTAGAAATTCTATCATCCTAAGTTAGAAATATTCAACCCTTATGTTTCACACCTCCTATTTATTCAACCTCAGATCCTATACGTTTTACAGTTCAGAAAGATCTCGGTATCTCTTGAGTTTTCCTTTTAAAGTGCGGTCTCCAATGAGGGATTTTTATCAACTTTACAAAAAACATAAGTCTTATTCTTTATTCCTATCTATCCTCCAAACTTTGATTGTATACCCCTACGTGTGTGTAAATTTTCACTCCTACACTTAAGAATTCAATTCAAGCTATAGTGCCCTTGCCCTAATACCTAATACTACTTCTTTTCATTTAATGATGGACGGTGTTGCTCACACGTCTTTCATGCGACTACTGATACTTCTTAAGGTACTAACAGCCGATTACTGAATGTGTGAGCTTAAAGTGTAAATAGCAGTTTTCAGGTCTTGACTTTATTTATTTTTTTCTTCTTTTTTTCCTTTATTTTTCTTTTTCAAGACCGGATATATTTTTCAATAATGCTCTTTTGGTGGTCAACTTTAAATACCGTTTTTTCTTTCATACTAGGTTTTCAGGCAAGAGTATTTCTAGTTATCCTCTACTATCCCAAGTTTTAAGCTGTGTGTATGTGCAGTTTGTAGGGTATATACTTTCTAAATTTGGACTCAAGAATATAAACTATTTTTTAGACTTATCCTTCAGTAAAGCTTCAATACTTTCCCCTCATCTTGACTTAACTCAATAACTGAACTCAAGATTACCTACTTCTATAAAAAAACTGCAAGGACGTAGAATTACCAATGTTAAACAGAAGGAGAGTTATTTTAGGGTTTTCAATTCCCAAGCCTAGGATTTAGTTATTTCTAACGTATCAACTAAACTTTCGGAAATAGAAATCTAAGTTACTTTATTAGCTAACTTGACGACAAAGTTTTTATATTTTTGTAATTTTTTCTATAGGTTTTTAAAATAAGTATGCAAATGCAGAATTTACAAATGAATGCAAAGGCAGAAAGCTTACCGAGCACACCCCCAAACTTAAACTTGACAGTGCCCTCACTGTCAGGCTACATCAAGAGGGTCAAAATATACGGTGCTCCCTGTTTTTTTATACAAAACAAAAAGCAAACCAGAAATATATATATACAAAAAGGTCCCCCCAAACTTAAGTGAAACAGTGTTTCCACTGTTTAGGCGTTAAGTTCAGAGTTAGGGGGAGAGAACAGTATAGATCTATACAAGGCCTTACACATGCCAAACGTTAACACCAACCATTCAAAAATTTCATTAGGATAAGGCCTGGGCTGGTGAAAGAATGCGGAGAGGACAGAAATAGAGAATACGCAAGACCGTATTGGGATATAAGTGGTATACGGTCCCGGTATATGAGGAGAAGAATGGCAGAAGGGAAAAAGAAATGGAGTACGAACTTGAGGGTGAAAATGGAGTGAATAAATTAGTACAATTTTTAATGACCGATGTGAAAAAAGCGATTGTACTAATCTATCAACCCGTCGAGAAATGGGGTCAAATCCTTCAAGATTCATGAGAAAATATGGGTAGACCGAACTTGGTAAACCAGACATAAGAAATGATGGTGATACGGTTTCTTGCGAAGTCAGAACAATGGAAAGGATGGAGGGGAGTGATCGAGGAAGGGTATCAGTTAAAGGTTCAGGAGAGTGTACACAGTCAATGAAAGAGACATGATGAATTGGAAAATCCGACTCATAAAGTAAAACTGTTTCATCCTCAGTACTATCCTCAATATTCTCCTTAAAATTATGCTCATCCATGCATTTATCATCATCAATAACAAGACGCATATGGAGTTCGGAAAAAACAGTTTATGACTCGGGATGATGAATTGGAGAGAAAAACTCATCCAAAACAGCGGGTTCATCAATTAAAATATTCCCAGCGTCGATATCGTTAATCAAGTGAAAATCAAATTTCTCAGACACCTCATCAACAGCATGGATTTCAATCAATTCAGGTTCTAGAGTGGATGTGTAGAGATCAAAAGGATTGGATGTGGGTTCACTTGACAAGGTTCCTTCACAATCTGGTAAATCAAACACTAAAAAGTCGCACAACTCATTAATCATTCTAGCTTCAATTAGTGAATCATTTGAGATACTCGATAGACTTTTGAAACCGGAGTTGTGGAAATCAATCTGGGATGGGTAGGTTTGATTTGGAAGGGTGTACTGCTCACTTTCACTACTCAAATTTCCAGCCTGTCCTATCGCCTCATCATACATTGGAAAATTTGGAGCTAGTTGAAAACTAGCTACCGGTTCGTTAGGTTGTATGAGGGCGGCCATAGACGCATTCAACTCCATCATTTGTTGGTATGATGCTACCCGAAAATCTTCTAACGACTGTTCCAGACTACACATGGGTTGTGAAGGGGTTTTAGTAAAAGATTTAAAGTTGTTTGGATACTGGAAACTCCCAAAAGGCTGTTCAGAAGCTATATCTAGGGAAGGTGTAAAAGTTGGGTATGATGGATAAGAATTGAATTTTTGGACAGGGGTAGGATCAACATTTGGATAAGAAGGTGAATAGAATTGTTGATCCAAAGAATTGGAAGTGGTGAGAGGAGTGAAAGGTCGGCTACGGGATTATTCAATACGTTCAACAATAGATCACTCTTGGAGTTACAACAAGACTCTCAAAAGGGGTATCAACGTAAGAAGGTAGGGTAGGTTGAAACGGTTGATACAAAGTTGTTTGCGGAGTCCAATTGTTTGTCCTAGACGCGTCTATCCGATCTTTCAAAGAAATATTGGGCATGGAGAGATCGTTTGATGTTCGACCAAAGCAAGAACCGTATGAAGTAATGTCTGGTTGTGGGTACCAAAGTTCGGCAAGAGTTTTTCGAAGTGGGGTACCCATGATATGAATTGAAGAAGAAGAAGAAGAGAAAAGGAGGGGAAAAAGAATGTAATTTTTTTATATTATTTTTAGAGTTAGTTATTAACAAAAGAATGAAACACATAAAAAGAATCTGGATAAAAAACAATCATGACACAATACCACACACCTAATCGGTCTAGAGTGCACCTAGGTCAATTAGACCTGCTCAAGAACTTGATTGATAAAGTAAAACTGTATCGAGAAACATGCTCAAGATATACTGATCACGAGGCCAGGTAAGTGCAGAGTTAAATGGAGGTTTTCCGACGCTTTTGCGAAGGTCCTTAATTAGATAACGCTTTCTCTTTTTGCGGTTTCGCCGTGAACACTTTTCTAGACACCCTGTAAACGATATACCATTAAACGGTGTTCTATACACAGTTAACTTCTCCTAGTGAGCATGAAGTCCTTACAGGCTTAAAGTCTAGTTTCTTTTAAAATTTGTGCGGGTAAACGTTATGCTCAATTTCGTGATTTGTGGGCTACGGAAAAGATGATGAAATCCTTTACCGTATGTTGTAGGGTTCGCTTGTCCTTAAGTCCGTATTAATGGATGCAATGCGCAAATCAATGAAAAAAGTTATTCAAAATATCAAACAACCATTTTTTTATGTTAAGCACTGCACTGCACTGCACTACAACAAATACGGGTTAGTCAATTTTAGCGTTTGCTAGCGAACTTGCAAAGATATTATATTGGATGCGTCGGATTTGAGAAGAAGGTGTTTAGTAAAGTACATACCGATAAATTTTCGGGTTAAGAAACCCTCGTTGAATTGAATCCGAATAGCTTGGAAAGTTTGCTTGCACGGGTCAAACTACCCGGATCTTTGGCACTGTACTTCGCAATCACCTTAGCCTTGAATGTACACTTTGCACCACACAATCGCAGTTCGCAAATCCGAAAAAATCTGAAAATGTCGGAAAACGAATGTTTAGTGCGAAAAAGCGATATGAATGCCCAAATACCTGCACACTAAAAATTATAAAAAACAAACAATAGAATTGGGACAAAATTAGAACACTGGAGCACATGACAAAAGTTTGGAGCCAATGGGGGAGCTTGGGCCGGCGAGCTCGGATATTGTAGGGATGTCGCCGGGTTTAATTTGTAGTTTGGGCTCCAAATTTCTCCAAGTGTCTATGCGCTCTACTATTGTCTCAATGTCATTGTTTAATTTTTCTGTTTAGATCCAGAGTGCTTGCCGGTCTTAAATCCAGAGAACAAAATGTTAGCAATGTCATTTTTTTGTTGGTTTTTGAATTTTTTTTTGATTTTTTAGTTTCTTTTTAAGAATGGCATAAGATGATATAGACAAGATTAACCCGAAATGAAAAGAATAAAAACGTCACCGTCTCCGCGGTAACGGCGCCATTTGATTGTACGCTTTTGGCTTGTCGAGTTTTAAAATTCTAAAGTTAACCGCAATCAGGACGGTATCGCTTTGCAGCTTGCCACGATGAGTACGGGTCGTCCGCAGGGAGACGGAGCGTTTTAAGTTCTTGTTTTCACGAGTTAATGCGCGTGGCGGAATTGTTCGTTTCTAACATAAGTTTTTATATGCAAGTATAAGTTTATTAGGAATAGATAGGTTAGTGTAAGTTAAGGAAATCCGTACTTAATCCTTTGAGCCGAACTTGACCAATGAAGCTAGAGCAATCGGCAACAACGTGGATTAGGGTGCTTAAGCACGGTATTTGTGAAATCCGGTTTATTGACCCTTGTTCATCTGTTCTTGTCACTTGCTTTCGCCTCCGGCCAATCCGAACGCAACCAGTCATGGTTAGGAATCACCGATATCTTGGTAGGGTAGGGTGCCTAACGGAGCGCTTGCGTAAGGTTTGGGTGGAATTCAATAGAAAATAACGAGAAAAGGCAATGAGACACGAAACCTTAACTTACAAAACCAATCTTTTTCCTAACAACACCATATTCACAACCATCTCAACAACAAACAAAAAGAGCAAAGAAAAGAGAAAAGAAAAGAAAAGAAAAGAAAAGCAATACAAGTAAATGACATGGTAATAAATTCAAGTAAGCGAATGGCAAGAATGGAAATGCAAGTAAGTAAGATAGAAATAATACTAAAAACCCAAGAATGAAAGCTTCATTAACTCAAAGTGACAATACAAGCCATGAGTTCAATAACCTAATCTTAAACTTGCAAGCTCAATGAAGAGCTTACAAGATCAAGATAAGGCAAAGAACTCAAGGTGAAGTGAAGGCAAAATGAAAGCTTTATTAATCTTCAAGTAATGATACAACCTTTGAGATCAATAACCAAAACTTAAACTTACAAGCTCAGTGAAGAGTTTGCAAGATCAAGAGAAGGCAAGAAGCTCAAGAGGACTAGCTATGTACAAGAATAAAAAGAAAACAAAAAAGAGTTATGAATGAAATCTTGAACAAAACTTGGACCCCCTCTCCCTTGCTCACTTGTCTGTATTTATAGGCTCAAAATTAAATAAAACAAGTAATAAAAATGGGATGATGTGACAGTAAGGGAGGAACAGAAGAAAAATGGTGACCATTGGGGTTAGGGGGCCGGCGAGCTCGGTTTTTGTGGGTATGTGACCGACCAAAATCCGAGCATCTTGGCTCGTGTTGATGTGGTGATTTTGTGTTCTCTCGACAAGTCCACTGGTAGTACTTGATTTCTCTATAGAGGCCTGGGTTGTACTCAGTAGCTTGGAGGGAACTTGATGCTTTTTAAATCACATCACACCTTTTGCATTTATTACACATCACCTCACTTGTGCTTTGGGCAGCCCCCCTCTCTAGGTCCATGAACCAACAAGCTAGTGTACACACTGTATGTGTTGGACCATTTAGATAAAAAGTGTGTACACATGCATGTTGCAAAAAGAAACTCTTGAAATATCGGTCGGTTTCCAGTTCCGGTTGCAGTGTCGGCTCACAAAGGTTATATTCGTGAATTTGAATGTTTTTCCAGTATTGAGTTACGGATACCTGTAATCTGTAATTACTGAGCAGACACTGGTTAATAGCACCGATCAATAATAAAATAGATAATGAATGATTGGTATTGAAATGCAGTTTTCTGTGATAAAAAAATGCCCCCAAACTTATCTTTTGGTCGTCCCGTGCAAAACAAAATCCTAGCCTCACTTTCACAGGGAACGCGATTGCTTTGAGCTCGTATAACAAGTCGTTAAACCTCTAGGTGTTCCTGTAAGTCTACGGTAGCGTCCCGGCCGTCATTCTGACGCCATACGCGGAACAAAAACTTTTATAACTGGCGCTATCACATACTATAACCCGGATCTTGCCATTAACGCTAAACTAACATACTGTAAAGAGGTAGAAAGGCTATACCGATCGATCCGAGTCCTTCGGTCTTTAGCCATCATCCCACGCTCCTTGCGACAACTCCGATCTCATGTCTCCTCATCGAGGTGGCACCACGTCAACGGATCTTTAAACGGGCTCCCGCCTCTATACCGAGGCAACTCGGTCATCAAGTCTGCTAAAAGAGATGACCAAGATGAAGTAGAGAATGGGTAGAATACTTTGTCTCAAACACCCTAGGGTTCTCATCACATGAGAGGGTTAGGGTGGAGGTTGAAGAAGATGCTTAGGATTGGAAATTGTGAACTCAAGAAAAGAATCAAGTGAGCAAAAACCAAGCACACAAAATAACTCCTTGGCTGCCCTCTTCTCTTGTGTGTGATATATATAGGGTTTAGTGTTAGAGAAATAAAGAAAATATCTTATGAAAATATCTTCAACTCAACCCTAAAATATCTCACCAAAAACAAACTCAATTAATTCTCTAATGACTCACTAGATGACTCATTACATGAGTCATTAGTGAACATTCTAGAATCAATGAGTCATACTAATGAGTCACACTTTCCAAAATCCATTTAATCATTTAAACCAAAATGATTAATCCTAAAAGAAATGCATCTTCTAAAATATTCTCGTAACGGATTACGAGAATACCCCTCACCTGTACATACATACATGTATCCGTATTCCGACCGAATACGAATACGAGAGACTAAAATATTCCGACTCAATATAATACATGGATCCGGCTTAAACCAAAGCCCACCAGTATTATCTGTCCGAAATATGACACGTGCACAAATGCATGTGCATTTTCGAACCCTGCCATAAAACCATACGGCCTCTACAACGTTTCACCCGAACTTGGGAAACTATCTGTGGGGGACTCTAAAGACTCATCAGTACCCTGGCAGTGGGTTTAACCTCAAGCACGTCAGCGGCACTAGCTGTACGTAACGGCTGCCCATGTACTGACCGAAAGGGAAGCTGATGAGCGAACTTATCCTGGAACCCTACTGAGCCTATCAGTGACAATATACGTACAGTCCGGTCCGTTCGTCTATGAGCATCGCATATCGGGCCTAGGAGGCTGGTAACGTCAGACCCCCAATAGCGGTATAAGTCGTGTCGGAGGGAAGCCCTAAACATCCTGAAAAACTACTGGAATACTTACCCGTAATTCTCACCTGCCTTGGCCAAGGACTTGGTGTAATGGCTCTCCTAGACACAGCGCGATCTTACCCTCAATACCGGGAGAGACGAATCCCCTGCCGATCCGCTCACTTGCCTCCATATGGCTCGGGACTGTACCCAACTAAAACCTGTTTGCACGACTCCTTTGAGCCGTGGTAGGGTAGTAATCTAAGCACAGTGGGAACTCACACGAGACAAATGACGACCTCAGGTCGATGAGCTAACCTGTACACATGTCACCAGGGAACTGCTATCTGACGCTAGGTATAATACCAACTAGCAGGTTCCCGGCGAGTCCTGTCCGGTGTACTCATAACCCAATGAGCACCTGTATACATCTTAGGTGATCCAATTGACACCAATGGCTTGTGAGACCGGCCATCGCCCCTCGTCGGGGTCTCGACTGTATACACTAGTCTACTCCGGAGTATCGATGCCCTGTCTCGAAACTCCCACGACTAGGGACCAATTTTAAGGATGTGCTTATGGACTACCCAACTCTCACGTATATGATCGCCATCATACTGTTGGTAGTCAAGCAGGATCCTAAGGGCTCTATCAACATGTAATAGTGAACAGTAATGTTACCTAAAGCTGTACACGATGATAAAGACAAACCAGATAGCATACTATCATCTCCAGTAAGACTGTCCTACCGGTATAGGTTCTCCTCAATCATTGCAATCACGTACCTTCGATCCAATAATTGACTTTGAGGGCACTATATCCAACAATCTCCCACTTGCACTTAAGGCTAATTATTGCGATGTCGCATACTCACAGCCCGTGTGATACCGAACATCCAACTTCTCTACTAAACAGTTTCACAAAGCTCGTTTGTAAAACTCTTGTGTTCGAGAAATAGCCTCAGTGAGTGGATCCGCCCTGATGTTTCTTTCTTTGTCTCTCTTAATCTCCAGTTCGCGGAGAAAGCCATCTCCCGAATTGAGTAATACCTGTCTTAGAATATGTCTGGATATCTGATGGGACCTAGTTCATAAATGAACTCCAAATCCAAACTTCTTAGACTGTATCGACAACTGAACCTAATCAGTATCCTGCACCATGCCTCCCACAGTATCCTCTTGGACCACCTGTCCATAATACTGCCCCCTTTCGTCAGAGGGAAAACTATAACTCTGACAATCACTCTGTCATCCATGTCACCTTTGGAAGCCTGGAATGATAACCGTCTCCGAAGGAGACTGCCGTCATCAAATCCGTAGAACATCCACTTATGTTCTAAAACTGCTTCCGAATGTTTCTCCAGGATTGGATTAATATAAACTTATTGTATCTTGTGCAAAAACAACATCTGGTGTGGTACTTGACATCTCATGATCGACTCAATTGCCTAAGCAAGTGATATGCCAATCATGTACATCCCTCTCCCCTTTAGTCTGTAAGACACCTTTAGAGAGGGTGACTCCATCACCTGCAGGTACACCACCATGCCAGGAGTCATCTATTCTAAATACTTTTAGAATACTGTCTAAGTACCCAGATTGGGAAACTACCCAAATCTAGATCTAAAACCATAGATCTAGTAACCAGAATGTCAGATATTATATCCATATCCTTTGTGGAGAAACAACTGTGTGACAACTACAGTACAACCGATCGTAGTATAGGAATTTTACTTCTTACTCTATGTATGTCATCCAGATACCAGGACATCACACCCTACTACCTTCTTAACAGATCCATCCCCTATTCTGATGAAGTCAAACCCATGACTGTCACATAAAAAATAGATGATCTATCTCCGCTATATCTGCTCTAGTCTATAAATAGACATAAGCTACTTGTCCACTATGCTTCCGCTGCTCCCACTGACCACAACAACCCTCTGGCAGAATAATATATACGTGCACTTCTAAAGCTAGTTTAGAACGACGCTATACTTAACCTCCTGCTGGGTCTCATAGCCTGGAACAACAGTAGTGTCAAGTCTGGGTAAACAAGAACCTCCCTGTCACCGCCCTTGAGGCTACCAGAGTACCTCTCGGATGCCTGAGGTTACCCACCATATCTACGGAGTGGCTAATAGAATGTCAAACCTGATTGAATCTTTAGGTTCTATTAAATTTTCCGTAATCGTTTGCGGTTCTGGAATCACTTCCAGTTCTACCATACTCCCACTACTGTTTTCTGAAAAAATCCATTTTACTAAAACTGTGGCGAGTCAAGAACAATATCACCATTGATCTTACAGATGGTAGAAAATTAACTCTCGTCGTAGCCTAGGTCAACCCACAAACTGCCATTACAGAAACGCGCCATGAGTTATCCAGAGTCTGGTTTTAAGCATAAGCCGGACAACTCCCCAATATCTTAACATCGTTAAGATATGAACCATTCTATATGCAATATAGAAACTTTGGTACTTATTTAATTGGAACCAGATTATAATCATGCATCTGTCTCTAGTGCATATCAACTTAATGGAAAGAGGCCAATTAGCATTTACTCAACTTAGGAATGCATCCAATTATGAGTAACCTGAAAGAGAAACAAGTTTCTCAAAACTATTACTATCAACTGAATACCAATCACAAGTATCTACATCTTCGATCACCTTGAAGAATCCCGATACTTGCGACACCTGGTTCTTTACTTTATTCCTATACCTATAACTTCTCAAAACTTAGACCTTGTATTTCTACGAAACACTTGTCTAAAAACTAGAGAAGTCATAAGTAAACAGAATATAGTATGAGGACCAACCCCTTTGTCCTAATGGACACTGGACAACATACAATACTCTGTATAAGTCCGCTGAGTTGAATAACTCAAAACCTGTGCATCGTAGGTTGAAAACTGTACTTATGATTAAGAACTACTCCGCTGTTCAATGCTCCTTACCCAATTGTCAACTGATATAGGTAAATGTCACGGACATAATTTCAAAAAGTTATATCTCACTTTATAAAAATAAACGTACAGATATATCAGTTTGAAATTGGTGCACAACAACGGATACTCAAAACCAAATACTTGTCGTCCGGTAAAAACACAGGCGACTTCCTCAAATATCACCAATTACAACGAATTCCGATATAATGAGGATGCTCACATTATTCCCAATAACTTACTCCTACTCATCATCTGTAAAACCATACAGATGTGAGAATCATACCTGGTAAATACATACCCTGGAGTAAGTATCTAATCGGGAAATCAGTTTTCCTTTAACAATGCACAATGAAACTGAAACATGAAAATGTTTCGTAGGGGTATCCTGGTATTCCTAGTAATGCCTCTTCCATAATCCAATTCATGACTGTAACCTTATATTTCTTTGCCATCTCTCCAAATCCCTTTATTTGTCTTTATTCATTACCTTCTGTACACCCCTTTAGGCTAAGTGGTTTTCTTCCTTCCCTACTGTTCGGCACCAGCCTATGGTTTGGAAGAAGACTATCCAGTAAGCATAATAGGTGTACTCTCCGAATCGTAGGAGTACTCGCAACCTGAGAGAAGGTGATGATAAAAGACAACTGAATAATACCTTATTCTATTTCTCCCAAACTGGGGAAAAAAGTAAAGGTGAAGTAGGAGTGGCGATGAAGTACACGGTTTGGTCGTGAATGATAGCAGTCGCAATTTACTTTGCCCTCTTTCTAATCCCTTTATTTTGTCTTTACTTATTACCTTCTGTACACCCTACTTAGGCTAATTGGTTTTCTTCATTCTCTACCTTTCGGCACCTGCCTATGGTTTGGAAGAAGACTATACATTAAACGTAATAGGTGTACTCTCCTAAACTAAGGAGCCCTCACAACGTGAGAGAAGGTGATAATAAAAGACAACTGAATAAACCAATTCAATTTCTCCTGAATCTGAATCCATCCTCGAAGAAGTCCCTTCGAGTTCGTATATAACCATACGATCGACCTATCCAATGGAAGTGGATGTTCGTAGTGATACGAGATGTTCTGAGAAATGCAAAGGGTAAAAGAAGGAGCGGCAATGACTTATGCAACTCAGACAATCCAAAAGCCAGTATTTTAAGAAGGTTCGGTCAACTTGGTCATCGAGTCAAAGTCTAGGGTCGGTCAAAGGTCGCTGCCAAAGAGAGAGAGAAAAGAAACACTCTGCGTGCACTCTAACCTAGATCAGAATGGTTATCACTTTATCTAATCAGGAAACCTCCCACTGTATCGTCAAATTCTCCTCCAAACTTGAAAGAAGAATTAGTCGGGATCACCTGAAGAGTAAACCAACTCATCAGTGGGAATCAGGATCCAACTCTCATCGCATGATAACATGAAGGAATCTATTCACGTTATCATACTCCAGAAGGTATGCACATGCCTGGCAAGTTTCAGTTTCTTTAGAAACTCCCGATGTGAATTTTTTACCCCATGCTTTTATGACCTTGACAAAGGCCAACAAATCATAAGTCACATGTCAAGTTCTACCCGTCATTATCTTGTCAATTTGAACCCACCCGTACATACCCTTGACGAAGGCCAACAAGGTAATACGACTGTCCCAAACCAACTCATCTATCTATGCAATACAAAAGTAACAAGCAGCTACCATCCACTATGCCTTGACGAAGGCCAACAAACATAGCATGAATACTACGTGCTACCCGTCTGAAACGACGGAGGGCTACGGCTGGTTTTTGGCGAAAAACCTTTAACGTAACGAACTTGATATCGCTGAAGGAACCTGATAGCTTTTTATAAAAATATAGTGGCGAAAACCTTCGCTAAAGAGGTTCCTCCCGGTTAATGGATCTCAGCTCTTTCCTCGTGGAATGAGGTGCAGGATATTCCAACTGAATACCATGATGCAAAGCAACAAGTAATCGACTATAGTGAAGTTATTACCCTGGCGCAAATTTCTGCCCAAGGGGTCACTCCCGGTGAAGGGATCTCGGCCCTTGCCTCGTCGAATGAGGTGCAGGATATTCCAACTGAATACCACTGTGCAAAGCAAAAGAAAACATCCTTGTAATAACACTTTTTAAAACTGTTCCAACAACGTCCAAACAGGTTTGTTTTCCTTTGCATTGATCAGAATCAACGCAGTCCCATCAATTAATCACACCAGAAAAGAACGAAAATAAAATGTACGTATATGCCATCCGCATTCGTCACTGGGTCCCATAATCACCCGTTAGGTTACTTAACTAACGACAGAGCGGGGACTGGACTAGCGCGGGTGTAAACCATATACAACATCTACTAGTATACAATAATCGCTCCAGGCGTGATAATATGCAACATTACAGAAAAGTAATAAGCACCACAGAACAATACAGATAATCTGGGATCCCCGGGTTTCACAGAGCCGCTGCTGAAACCCGACGTTCCCCTGGTCGTGTGGATAGCCTGTGCAATGAATCCTAGACCCCTACGAGTGCGGCAAGTTACTCGCCAAAACCTGAAGCGAGGCAGCCCCCTACAACAAAGTGAATGGACCACCCAGCACTTCACGAAATCCGGTAACTTGGGCACTCCATCTTGGGTCAACCTGTACCCCCTACGAGTGCGGCGAATAGTCTGCCAATTCTAGAGTGAGGCCCCTTTGCCTCTCAAAGCCATGAGATGTGGACCAGTTGCCTTCCAGAACCCGGCTATCCGTGCACTCCGTCGCGGGGTAAACCTAGTACAGAAATAAAAAATATGTACAACGGGTACATCAACCTCAGCCCGGTCGTGCCCCAAAAGAATATTATACAAATAGGCAGCGACGGCAGTCCACATGCTGGACGCTCGCCCCGCAATATCAAATGTACAAATAAATCCAAACTGTACTACCATTGCACACAGCTATCCACCACGACAAATCCGCAACATCACAGTACAACACAGAACATCAACGCGAATGTCACGTTCGCAAACCCGTCTAAAAGAACTATAGCAATTAGACACGATTTACCGCTCGAATGACATTCACGGTCGGAGATATAATGTAAGTACTGTAAACTAACAAGTTTAAAATTCTGATCGACAAAACTTCCCGAAGTGGGCCCCAAGTACAACTGCAGTACTCAAACAAAATCTGGGCCCAAAAAAAATAATCCAGAAACTATAATTCCATATGCAAAACACCCAGAAGAAATATGGTGTACCGTTGCCACAAACTGGCGGTGGAATCGCGGCCAAACCATGGTTTGTGCGGCGGTTCCGTGGCAGTATAGTGGAATCAGTGGACCAAATTTCTTCCAGAGTCTTAAAAAAGCCTGCACGATTTTCTGAGATGCTCAAAATGATTTTTAGACCAGTTTAAAAATTCGACAGAAACTTTGACATGAAAAATGCGCTTTTGGAAATTTCGTTCAATCGATATTTTAAACAAGTTAGAACAAGTTAGTAAAGGTTAATGGCGTGGCTCTGATACCATGTAAGTCTATGGTAGCACCCCGGCCGTCATTCTGACGCCATAAGCGGAACAAAAACTTTTATAACTGGCGCTATCGCATACTATAACCTTGATCTTGCCATTAACGCTAAACTAACAAACTGTAAAAAGGTAGAAAGGCTATACCGATCGATCCGAGTCCTTCGGTCTTTAGCCATCATCCCACGCTCCTCGCGGCAACTCCGATCTCCTGTCTCCTCATCGAGGTGGCACCACGTCAATGGATCTTTAAATGGGCTCCCGCCTCTATACCGAGGCAACTTGTTCATCAAGTCTGCTAAAAGAGATGACCAAGATGAAGTAGAGAATGAGTAGAATAGTTTGTCTCAAACACCCTAGAGTTCTCATCACATGAGAGGGTTAGGGTGGAGGTTGAAGAAGATGCTTAGGATTGGAAATTGTGAACTCAAGAAAAGAATCAAGTGAGCAAAAACCAAGCACACAAAATAACCCCTTGGCTGCCCTCTTCTCTTGTGTGTGATATATATAAGGTTTAGTGTTAGAGAAATAAAGAAAATATCTTATCAAAATATCTCCAACTCAACCCTAAAATATCTCACCCAAAACAAACTCAATTAATTCTCTAATGACTCACTAGATGACTCATTACATGAGTCATTAGTGAACATTCAAGAATCAATGAGTCACACTAATGAGTCACACTTTCCAAAATCCATTTAATCATTTAAACCAAAATGATTAATCCAAACAGAAATGCATCTTCTAAAATATTCTCGTAACGGATTACGAGAATACCCCTCACCTTTATATATATACCTGTATCCGTATTCCGACCGAATACGAATACGAGAGACTAAAATATTCCGACTCAATATAATACATGGATCCGGCTTAAACCAAATCCCACCAGTATTATCTGTCCGAAATATGACACGTGCACAAATGCACGTGCATTTTCGAACCCTGCCATAAAACCATACGGTCTCTACAACGTTTCGCCCGAACTTAGGAAACTATCTATGGGGGACTCTAAAGACTCGTCAGTACTCTGGCAGTGGGTTTAACCACAAGCACGTCAGCGGCACTAGCTGTGCGTAACGGCTGCCCATGTACTGACTGAAAGGGAAGCTGATGAGCGAACTCACCCTGGAACCCTACTGAGCCTATCAGTGATAATATACGTACAGTCCGGTCCGTTCGTCTATGAGCATCGCATATCGGGCCTAGGGGGCTGGTAACGTCAGACCCCCAATAGCGGTATAAATCATGTCGGAGAGAAGCCCTGAACACCCTGAGAAACTACTGGAATACTTACCCGTAATTCTCACCTGCCTTGGCCAAGGACTTGGTGTAATGGCTCTCCTAGACACAGCGCGATCTCACCCCCAATACCGGGAGAGACGAATCCCCTGCCGATCCGCTCATTTGCCTCCATATGACTCGGGACTGTACCCAACTAAAAGCTGTTTGCACGACTCCTTTGAGCCGTGGTAGGGTAGTAATCTAAGCACAGTGGGAACTCATACGAGACAAATTACGACCTCAGGTCGATGAACTAACCTGTACACATGTCACCAGGGAACTGCTATCTGACGCTAGGTATAATACTAACTAGCAGGTTCCCGGCGAGTCCTGTCCGGTGTACTCATAACCCAATGAGCACCTGCATACATCTTAAGTGATCCAACTGACACCAATGGGTTGTGAGACCGGCCATCGCCCCTCGTCGGGGTCTCGACTGTATACACTAGTCTACTCCGGAGTATCGATGCCCTGTCTCGAAACTCCCACGACTAGGGACCACTTTTAAGGACGTGCTTATGGACTACCCAACTCTCACGTATATGATCGCCATCATACTGTTGGTAGTCAAGCCGGATCCTAAGGGCTCTATCAACGTGTAATAGTGAACAGTAATGTCACCTAAAGCTGTACACGATGATAAAGGCAAACCAGATAGCATATTATCATCTCGAGTAAGACTGTCCTACCGGTATAGGTCCTCCTCAATCATTGCAATCACGTACCTGCGATCCAATAATTGACTTTGAGGGCACTATATCCAACAATTCCTAGTAGGAGGAGTGTTGTCTCCTGAGGGTTTTCAGCGGATACTACTCACAAAATCCCGTCAAGCGAGTTTCATAAGTTAACATCGATTCTACTCCTACAGTTTAGTATCAAGGTTAAAAATTCTATCATCCTAAGTTAGAAATATTCAACCCTTATGTTTCACACTTCCTATTTATTCAACCTTAGATCCTAAACGTTTTACAGTTTAGAAAGATCTCGATATCTCTTGAGTTTTCCTTCCAAAGTGCGGTCTCCAATCAGGGATTTTTATCAACTTTACAATAAATATAAGTCTTATTCTTTATTCCTATCTTTCCTACAAACATTGATTGTATACCCCTACGTGTGTAAATTTTCACCCCTACATTTAAGAATTCAATTCAAGCTATAGTACCCTTGCCCTAATACCTAATACTACTTCTTTTCATTCAATGATGGACGGTGTTGCTCACACGCCTTTCATACGACTACTGATGCTTCTTGAGGCACTAACAGCCGATTACTGAATGTGTGAGCTTAAAGTGTAAATAGTAGTTTCCAGGTCTTGGCTTTATTTATTTTTTCTTCTTTTTTTCTTTTTCAAGACCGGATATATTTTTCAATGATGCTCTTTTGGTGGTTAGTTTTAAATACCGTTTTTTCTTTCATACTAGGTTTTCAGGCAAGAGTATTTCTAGGTATCCTCTACTATCCCAAGTTTCAAGGTGTGTGTATGTGCAGTTTGTAGGGTATATAATTTCTAAATTTGGACTCAAGAATATAAAATATTTTTCAGACTTATCCTTCAGTAAAGCTTCAATACTTTCCCTTCATCTCGACTTAACTCAAGAACTGAACTCAAGATTACCTACTTTTATAAAAAAAACTGCAAGGACGTATAATTACCATGGATAAACAAAAGGAGGGTTATTTTTAGGGTTTTCAATTCTTAAGTCTAAGATTTAGTTATTTCTAACGTATCAACTAAACTTTCGGAAATAGAAATCTAAGCTACCTAATTAGCTAACTTGACGGCAAAGTTTTTAAAATTTTTTTTTTGATTTTTATGGGATTTTAAAATAAGTATGCAAATGCAGAATATACAAATGAATGCGAAAGAAGAAAGCTTACCGGGCACACTCCTAAACTTAAACTTGACAGTGCCCTCACTGTCAGGCTACTTCAAGAGGATCAAAATAGACGGCGCTCCCTATTTTTTTATTTTTTTAAATTTTTTTAATAGAAAACAAAAAGCAAACCAAAAATATATATATACAAAAAGGTCCACCCAAACTTAAGTGAAACAGTGTTTCCACTGTTTAGGCGTTAAGTTCAGAGTTAGAGGGGAGAGAACAATATGAATCTATACAAGGCCTTACGCAGGACAAACGTTAACATCAACCATTCAAAAATTTCATCGGGATAAGGCCTGGGCTGGTGAAAGAATGCCGAGAGAACAGAAATAGAGAATACGTGAGACCGTATGGGGATAGAAGTGGTATACGGTCCCGGTATATGAGGAGAAGAATGGCGGAAGGGAAAAAGAAATGGAGTACGAAGTTGAGTGTGAAAATGGAGTGAATAAATTAGTACAATTTGTAATGACCGATGTGAAAAAAACGATTGTACTAATCTATCAACCCGTCGAGAAATGGGGTCAAATCCCTCAAGATTCGTGAGATAACAAAGGTAGACCGAACTTGGTAAACTAGACATAAGAAATGACGGTGATACGGTTTCTTGCGAAGTTGGAACGATGGAAAGGATAGAGGGGAGTGATTGAGGAAGGGTATCAGTTAAAGGTTCAGGAGGGTATACGCAGTCAATGAAAGGGACATGTTGAATTGGAAAATCCGACTCATCAAGTAAAACTGTTTCATCCTCAGTACCATCATCATTCTCCTTAAAAATTCGCTCATTGGGACGATCCAGCTCTATTGTCCCATGACCTGAACATACTCCCAAACTCGTCTTATATGGCCTGCCTAATGGCCTCCGCGTTCGACTGCCTCAGCTTCTCGATCTGTGCCTCAAGCATATCCACCCACACAATCTGCTGCTCCACCCGATCTTGGAGCCGACAAATCTCTTCCTACGACACAGCGGTCGCATCTGTCCGTGTCTGGGCCAAGCGTACTCGTAGACAGACGAACGGTTAGCAAAGTGTCGGTGGGCCCCAGGACCAACCCCGCGCTTTAGCCACCGTGATGTCTGCTAGATATCGAATCCAGAACAGGGACAATGTCGTTAATCGAGTCGTCGGGGTCAGGTCCTAAGGCATTCGTCCTCTTCTGGAACTGGGTCTGTGAAGAATTTATACACACACACGTGTTAACTTAAATACAGTATCGACTTGATTATATAAAACTTATCATGTACTTGCCTGTGCCCCTGTGTAATGCGGACCATCTCTTAGCAGCAGTGTAGTTGGCGGGATCTTTCTTTTTCTGCGATAAAATTAGGATTTATTTCAATAAATAATTTATGACAAAGAAAACATATATTCTTAAACGTCAATATACTTACGAGCTGGTGCTGAGTGCGAGCCTGCGATCGCTTCCCTTGGATCGGGATAGCGCGTTCTCTGACGCTGTTGTTTCGGTTCTCCCTGTTGCGAACTGACTCCTCCTTGCAAATATAAAGAAGATAATATTATATATCATATAATATGATTTCATGTTATATTATTATAATCTTAAAAATTAAATTTATACCTGAACATTTTCGCGCTCGTAATACGCGACCAGTAGTGGCAAATCCTCTTTCGGGACATCCAGAAAAATGGCCTCCATCATTGCCTCCTGCTCCTCCTCAGTCGCCGCGGCCTAGCGAATGTAATGATGCTTCCTTAATTCATATCGGTGTCTCCTCTTGATATCCTAGAATTCGGATATAACCCAGTCTATGTTCTGATGTGCATCGAACGGCGTAGGAATGCCATCCTCACCGATGACACCGATGAATCTGGAATGTCTCTGGGTATGAAATTACAAAAAATTATATATATATATATATATATATATATATATAACGATGATTAAATTTAAATGTATAAAAAGGTATGTAATACCATGGCCGCAACAAAAACCTGCCGAACATAGTCGGTCTGGCATGGGCTCCACCTAATATGGAGAACCCCTCGTCCTAACACTGGTGGAGCTCGCAAAAAGATAGATATACAGACACAATATTATAATATTCAGAGTATGTATGTAGTATTTGACAAATTTAAATTACAATCGTTATTTAAAAGTTTTAAGCAATAACAATTATACCTGACGTCCCTGATGTGGTACTAGAACCGACGCCAGACCCCATCCTATTAGTACCATGCATGACTGCAAACAGTAAACTATTAGATGATTCGATAGAATTATTTTAATAGAAAACTAAAAGATGAATATATAACTATATACCATGTGCAGGAGGAGTGACTGGGATAGGAGGATCTGCTACCTTCTAATAAGGGTAGGCAGCGGGTCCTGTGGAGCTGCGGCTGCTGGGGGTGGTGGGGATTGATTAGTTGAAAATATTGCATATTTTACCCGGCAATTTCCTCATCATTTGCATTCATATATAAGTGTTCGGCATTCATATTTCACATATTAGCAAAACAATAGCAAAAATATCAGTTTGCATGTGTTAGACTTTAAAACCGGCACTTTAAAGGAAATTGACCGCATTTCATGGTATCGCATCATCCTTATATTGCGCAACACTTGTTTTGAGATCTATGCAGGAAAACCCAAAAGCAAAGCCAAAAGAGCTGATCAAACATTACGCCAACTCAATAATTTCAGTTCTGGTATCAATCCAAAGGGACAAATAAAATTCAACATATCAGATAAAGCTACAAATGTCAACCCAAGACCACTGCAAAGAGACCAAGCCATGAAGCCACAACTTGGCCGCGGAACCGCGGCGCAAGCCGGCTTAGGCCGCGGTTCCGCGGCCGTCTTGCCACGTCATCCACCAAATTTTGCTGCACAATGCTTACCTCAGCTCCTACAGTTCAGAAATGTACTTCAAGTTCCAGAAGAATCCAGAGGCTTCTGCCATATCAGCAAACTAGGGTTTTCTAAGCTTAATTAATCCTAGCTTAAAACCTAAGCTAGCTCCTAACAAACTCTTTCTGGAAACTTCTCAACAAACTTTTGGAGGGAATTGTAATTTTAAACCTAGACCTAGGGTTTGGGAAGTCTATAAATAGAAGCCTAGACCTAGGGTTAGAGAGAGGAATGATCTTTACCCAATTCTAGTATCAAACTAGAGCCATTCTATCTCTTTATTCATCTTCTTCCACAAGTCTAGTGAGAGAACTTGTGTGAAACCCTAACCCTAATTCCAATCAAAATCCAAGATCCCGAGTACCCTATCAAGCAAGAAGCCTTGCAACCTTTTAGGAGCCGAGCCGTTCTTCAACAGAGCAAGTGGTCCAAGCCAACCCGCGACTCACGGAGCCGAGCGAAGCCAAGTCGACAATTTAGTTCTTCCTCTTGTAGTTCTTGAGCGACTGTAATCAAATTGTTGATATGAATAAAAGGTGATATTCTTTTATCTTGTTTTCTTTAAATTCTTGCATCATGATTCCATCTAAATTTCTAGTTGTAATTCTTGTTGTGATGTTTGAGTAATACTCCGCTCGTCGAGGAGTCAAGACGATCAATAGAATGATGATGTAATATATCTTAAATCGATTCTTGAGTTCTACGAGTTTTGTAAACCCTAGCAAGTTCAAGAATCGACAACCCAATTCGTTGCGATGCTTTCTTGATTGATATCGCTCGAGATTGGGGAGTTATGACCGTTTCTTGAAATTGCTAGAGGCTAGAATATGAATGATATCAACGAAAGAACAAGGGTTAAATGATGAAACCCTAGTTTCATCAGGAAAGCCCTAACTCTCGTCGATCATCATCGATCTAGTATCAATCCTTCGAAGGAAAAGAGCACAAAATCTTGAGATTACATCACGTCTATAGATCCGATCGATTCCTACGAGCCTCATTTAGATTCTTGACATTTGGTTGGAAATATCATCGAAACCCGATTCTCGATTGTTTATCATTTCTTGATTCTTGATTAGATTAGTGACACCTGAATCAATCGATAAAATCTTGAATCATGTTTTTTTTCTTTCCGATTAACTTTTCAATTCAAATAAATCAAATATAAAAACGAATCGCAAAATCCCTGTGGACGATCCGTACTCGCTTACGATCTACAATCGACACCGTAATTGATTGCGGTCAAATATAATTCTTTGATTGTGAATTTTATTCAATATTACCGACACATAGAAACTTATTCGCTTTATTCGATTTACACAAACAAGAAAATATTACAATCAAATGAAACCGTTATCAGGGATCATTTGAGTTGATTTACTTACACAGTCTCGAATTTTATCATCAATCAAATGCCGCCGTTGCCGGGGATTACGCGCTAATTCGTTTCATATTATAGTTTGAATTGAAAGATTTATTCCATTGTGATTTTTGAGATCAAAAATTCGTGCAAACCCTAAACAATTTGTTGTGTTTCATTGCAAGGAGATCTGGAGCTTGCTGGAAATTTGGAAAAATTTTTAGAAAATTTCAGAGAGCTGGAGTTATCAACAGGAAGCTGCTGAAAATTTTTGGTGCAGTGTTCCCATTTTCTGACCGCGGAAGGGCGGCAGTAGAGGGCAATTGCGGCGGAACCGCGGCCCTTTGGAGGGTTCTCTGTACAATTTTTCTTCAGGTGATTTCTTACCTTCTCCTCTCTCCTCTTTTTAGCTCCAACTAATAATTTTCTGCAGGATTCTTTGCAAATAATCGAAGCTCGCAAATTGCAAAAATTAAATTTTGTGCGTGATTTTGTTTCTTGGTTGTTTGCATTCTAAATACGGATATTAAGGGGCACGGCCAAATCCAAATTAGGTGGGGAGTTCATTACCCTTCCTAGGCCCCGAAAACCACAAAACTTTCATCCGCATTTACCCTCATTAATTAAAAGAAATCTAGAGATGACTCTAAAGACCGTCGCGCTCACTTAGGACAGAAGAAGGCCGTGGGTAATTCATTGCTTATCCGCGTTTTCTTGTGGTGCCTAGGAAAGTGTGTCGAAGGCTAATGGTTATTAATTAGGCCCACTACTTACGTAGTGGAGTACCTTCCCACTTACCTGGCACTTACCTGGCCACAGGGGGACAAAGAGGCAGTGGAGGATTCTATCCTGCGACTTGTCTTTTGGCAGTTAGGAGCGGTCTAAAGCCGGACCTAGGTGACCACTAGATTCTAGGGTTTGTGTGCTGCATTTGTTGTGTCGCATAATTTTTTTCAAAAATCCGTCCCTTTTTCAAAGCAAACACCGCATTCATTCATACCCCTAATTATAAGTCAACGCTGCCACTTGTACTAACCCTTTTTAGTACAAGATAGGCTGGACACGGGATTCTAGTGCCCGTTTAGTCCGCGTACCCTTTATCGACTCCGAAGTCGATATTTCTCCATTTACCTTTCCTTTACCCACTACCATACCCACACCGATGGATCCGACTCCATCAAACTTCTTTAACCCTAATCTGCCGCCGTCCGTTGGTGCGCAGAATCCACCCCGCATCTCTCTCCAGGAGAGGTGCTATCCACTGCGAGGTACACTTTCGACCTGCTTATCCACACCACCAGCCAGTGGGGATAACTTTGAGATTAAAACCCAGTACATCAATCTTTTACCCAAATTCCACGGACTCGAGACTGAGGACGCTTACGTTTTCATCACAAAATTTGAAAACGTATGCGCAATGATGGGTACGTCACAACTTTCAGTGGATGCGATGCGTCTACGACTTCTTCCATTTACATTGTGCGATATAGCCGAGAAGTGGCTATATAACACTACTGCACACTCTATTACGAATTGGGAAGAATTCGTCGCTGCATTTCTTAAGAAATTTTACCCAATACAAAAGACAGCTCGAATCCGTAGCGAACTGAATCAATTTGCCCAGCTCCCTACTGAACCATTTTCAAAATGCTTTGAACGTTTCAAGGATCTATTGGTTCAGTGTCCTCATCACGGCATCCCGAGATGGGAATTGTGCCGAATCATCTATGAGGGCATTAACCCAAACACTAAACAGAGCCTTGAAAACATGTGTCAAGGTACTTTTATGACTAAGGATGATGGGGAAGCATGGAAGTATTTAGAAGAGTTCGCTGAAAAATCACTACAGTGGGAGAGTGGAACCCAACCATTGAATAGGGGTGGCGTACACCAAATAGATGTGTCCATAGGTGTTCGAGCTGAGATGGCAGCAATGCAAAAGAAGCTCGACGCTATGGAACACAAATTTGCAGCAGCCTCCCTAAACCCAGTGTCGCTCCCCAAAACTGTTTGTGGGTGCTGTTCTGATCCGTCTCATTTAACGGAAGAATGTCCATTAAACTCTGCGTTTCAAGGTCACGAGCATTCTAATGCCGCATTTCAAAGACCTCGAAACGATCCATATTCTTCCACGTACAATCAGGGTTGGAGGAATCACCCGAATTTCGCTTGGAACCAAAACCAATCTCAAAACACGGTTCCAAACACGAATCAATTTCAAAGGGCTCTTCCTCCACCACAACAGCAACCCCTTCAACTCACTCAGCACCCCTACCAGTCACAAAATTTCCAAAACCAGGGCAACACTCCTGCACAGTCTAATCCTATATAGTCGTCCTGTTCTGACGAATTCTCTCAATTCACTCAAACCATGAAATTACTTTTATCAAATTTCATAGATGTTTCGACTGAGGTTAGATCTTCCGTCAGTGAGATAATGAAAAACTCAGCATCCCAAGCTGAGAGTATCAGATCGATGGAAGCTGAAATCGCACGCCTTAAAGCCGAAATGAGTGCGAGAGAAAAAGGGAAACTTCCCTCTCAACCCCTACAGAATCCTGGGCATTACAATGTAAATGCCATCACAACGTTGAGATCGGGAGAAGTGCTGAACAATCATGTCGGGGAAGGTATTGATGATATTGAAAATCCTATCATTAACACCCTGGCTGAGACCTTTTCACACACACACATTTCTCCTTCTGATCCTTCTTCTTCTACCACACCACCTTCTCGAGAGCCTATTCTCCATTTCCCATTAGGCTCGACACCTGAACCCAACCCTTATAGTTCTCCACAGACGGTCCCCACACCTCTTTTGGGACCTCGTCTATCCCCTCTTCCTTCTCCTATGATGGACCCGATGCTTATTGCGAAAGCTCCTTATCCGAATCGGTTAAGGGGTAATAGAACGAGTCCTCATATGGAGAAAATTATGGAAATGTTCAAACAGGTTAACATCAACATCCCTCTCCTAAATGAAATTCAACAAGTCCCCGCTTATGCGAAAATTCTTAAGGACTTATGCACTAGGAAGAGGAAGACTCAAGTGCCGAAGAAGGTTTTCATGGCTAATAATATCAGCACTGCTTTTATTCCCCAGCTACCAAAGAAACGAAAGGACCCAGGATGTCCTACAATATCGATTTCTATTGGGGGTAAAAACATAAATCGTGCTCTTTTAGACCTTGGCGCAAGTGTTAACCTACTCCCTTATTCTGTCTATGAGCAATTAGGGATTGGAGAGCTGAAACCTGCTAACTACACTCTCCAGATGGCAGACCGATCTATCACCAAACCAAGGGGTGAATTAGAGGATGTGTTGATAAAGGTCGGGGAATTTGTTTTCCCTGTAGACTTCATTGTGCTCGACACACATCCTGTAGCAAACCCCCGGGGCCAAATTCCGGTGATTCTGGGTCGTCCTTTCCTTGCCACTTCCAACGCTGTTATAAATTGTAGAAATGGCTCAATGAACTTATCATTTGGAAATATGACCATTGAACTAAACATCTACAAAGTTGGAAGTCAGCCATCAGAACCCTCTGCTCATATTTTAGATGTGTGCTCTGTCCACGAGATCGCTCTCGATAGTTGCGGAGCTGATGAACTTTGCTTTACTGATCTCGATGACATTACCACATCTCTGTTTGATTTCACACAAGATCTTAGTGAGGACACTTTTTCTACACTTGAGTCCTGCACTCCTGACTTTTCTCCACCCGAGTCTGTATCTTTCACAGGCTCTGAGCTTCTTTGTAAATCCAAAAATCACTCAATGATCCCTCCTTCTATCATTTCTCCGCCCGAATTAGATCTCAAAATTTTACCGTCTCATCTGAAATATGCTTATTTAGGTGAGAAGGAGTCTTTACCGGTTATAATATCCGCTTTTCTAGCATTAGAGCAAGAGAATGCACTTTTATCGGTATTGAGATCTAACAAAGAGGCGTTTGGTTGGAGTATGGTAGACATCAAAGGGATTAGTCCCTTGATAGTTGAACATCATATACATGTGATGGATGATGCCAGACCAACCTGAGAACCACAGAGACGGTTGAATCCCGTCATGAAGGAAGCTGTAATGAAAGAGATCGTCAAATGCTTAGATAATGGTATTATATATCCCATCTCCGATAGCCAATGGGTGAGTCCTATACATGTCGTTCCTAAGAAATCCGGCATCACTGTTATAACCAATGAAGCAAATGAGTTGATTCAGACACGCGCCCAAACTGGGTGGCGTGTATGTATCGATTATAGAAAACTCAATGCTGCCACGAGGAAAGACCATTTTCCTCTACCATTCATTGATCAGATGCTGGAACGCTTAGCGGGACGAGAGTATTATTGTTTTATGGACGGATACTCAGGCTATAATCAGGTCCCCATCGCCAAAAAGGATCAAGATAAAACCACTTTTACTTGTCCTTTTGGTACCTTTGCTTACAGTCGCATGCCCTTTGGGCTATGCAATGCTTCCGCTACCTTTCAGCGGTGTATGAAGGGGATATTCTCTGATATGGTAGAGAATTTCCTGGAGATCTTTATGGACGATTTCTCGATTTTTGGAGACTCTTTTTCCGATTGCCTATCGAATCTTGACGCTGTTCTTACTCGTTGCAAAGAGAAGAACTTGACTTTGAACTGGGAAAAATGCCACTTCATGGTCCAAGAAGGAATTGTTCTTGGACATGTTATTTCACCGAAAGGTATTGAGGTTGACAGAGCTAAGATAGATGTCATTCAAAACCTCCCTCATCCCAAAAGCGTCAAAGATATTCGCTCTTTGCTTGGCCATGCGGGCTTTTATAGGAGATTCATTAAGGACTTTAGCAAAATTGTTAGACCTTTAACTCTTCTCCTGGCCAAGGATACGACCTTCCATTTTGACTCGGACTGCGAGACAGCTTTCGACTCACTTAAACACTCACTCACTTCAGCCCCCGTGCTATCGTCACCAAACTGGGACTACCCCTTTGAGCTGATGTGTGATGCATCTGACTTTGCAGTAGGTGCAGTCTTAGGACAGCACATCGAAAAGATGCCACACGTGATATACTATGCAAGTAGACCCTGAATGATGCGCAAATCAATTATACAACCACAGAAAAAGAACTTTTAGCAGTTGTATTTACATTAGAAAAATTCAGGCCTTACTTAATTGGCTCACCTATAGTTGTGTATACTGACCATTCCGTTTTAAAACATCTTCTAGCGAAGAAAGATGCAAAAGGTCGACTAATACGTTGGATCCTTCTGTTACAAGAATTCGATCTTGTTATCAAAGATAAGAAAGGATGTGAAAACGTAGTAGCTGACCATCTTTCACGCATCTCTTCTTCCCTGTGACCCTGCCGATCAATGATTCATTCCCAGATGAACAACTCTTGAGCGTATCCAATGAACCATGGTTCAGGGATATTGTGAACTATCTTGTCACGGGACTTATACCGAGCGATTGGTCAAAACAAGACAAATACCGCTTTTTATCCCAAGTAAAATACTTTTACTGGGACAATCCATATTTGTTTAAGTATTGTCCTGATCAGATCATTCGCCGGTGTGTCCCGAATGAAGAGTTCAAGAGTGTTCTTTCTTTTTGTCATGATCAGGCCTGTAGGGGTCACTTCAGGCCTAGAAAAACGGCGGAGAAGGTTTTGCAATGTGGATTTTATTGGCCGACCTTATTCAAGGACGCATTTGAGCATTGCAAAATCTGTACACAATGTCAGTATACGGGTAGAATCTCCCAGAGGAATGAAATGCCTCAGCAACCCATCTTGGTTGTTGAAATATTCGATGTTTGGGGCATTGATTTTATGGGTCTTTTTCCCAACTCCTTTGGGAATTTGTACATACTGCTGGCGGTTGATTATGTCTCAAAGTGGGTTGAAGCCATTCCATGTCGCACTAATGACAAGAAAGTTGTCATTAAGTTCTTAAAAGAGAATATCTTTTCGCGATTTGGACACCCACGCGCTATCATTAGCGATAATGGGACACATTTCTGCAACAGATCTTTCGAGACTCTGATGCGGAAATACTCAATCAACCACCGACTTTCTACACCCTATCACCCCCAAACAAGCGGGCAGGCTGAAATCTCAAACAGACAAATCAAACTTATCCTGGAGAAGACTGTTGCTAAAAATAGAAAAGACTGGTCGACCAAACTGACGGATTCTCTTTGGGCATTCCGAACTGTATATAAGACCGACCTAGGGATGTCTCCATATAAGATAGTGTTTGGAAAAGCATGTCACTTACCTGTCGAGATAGAGCATAAAGCATTGTGGGCTATTAAAGAAATAAATTTTGATTTAAACCTTGCTTGCAACTTTCGGAAGCTGCAACTAAATGAGCTAAGCGAACTCCGCGATGAAGCTTATAATAACGCTGTAATCACAAAGAATAGGACTAAGGTTTTTCACGATAAAAACATTTTGAGGAAAACATTTTCACCTGGTCAACAAGTCCTTCTTTATGATTCACGATTACACCTTCACGCGGGTAAGCTCCGATCTCGATGGAAGGGACCTTTTGTTGTGCGGTCTGTATATCCGCACGGGGCAGTAGAAGTAGAAAATATGAAAAACGACACCTTTTTCAAAGTGAATGGACATAGACTAAACCCGTATTTTTCCACTGACCCCACGGAGGAGCTCTTGTTCTTACAAGAGCCAGTTTATTTTGATTAAAATTCCTCCGTCTCACCTTCATATCCTGTATATCATTGCATGAAGGTGAGTGAAAAGAATAAGTTTGGGGGAAGTTCTTCACTTATATATTTTGCCCCCACTAATAATTTCTCTCAGGCTTAAAGGTTTTATAGGTATAGCATTTGGCAACAGTGAGGACACTGTTGAAAACAAGTTTGGGGGAGGTTTGTGCTTATTTTTGCATCATTTGCATATCATTTTCATAAGCACAAAACATTTCTTTAAAAATCTATAAAAATTTGAAAAATTTCAAAACCCATAAAAATTTAAAAATTTTCAAGTATAAAAATAATTTTAATATTTACACTTTTTTTGTATATAAATAAGATAATGAAAGTTTAGATAGTGAACATTTACATCCATGAGATTAGGAAAATTTAAGAAAACTAAGAAAATTAGAAGTTTTCTTATACGAACTAGTAATAAGTAGTTATGAGCCGTTGTCCCAAGGGTTAGTAAGATGAAAGACGTCACTAATCTGAGAATAAAAATAAGTCTGAAAAATAGTTTCTATTCTGGAAGCCAAACATTTTGAACGTTGCTACCCTGCTATTCGCACTTACACACGTCTTGAAGCCTGGGATAGTAGAGGATACCTTGAAATGCTCTTGTCTTAAAGCCGATGTTGAAGGAAATAAAAAAAAGTGAATAAAGAAAATATAAAGTGGTGAGAAAAATGGACACTGGTTTTGTTATCACCAAGGGAAATAAAAAAATGTATAGCGAGGGTGCCTCTTCACCTAGTGCCCTAAGGCCAACTGGTCTGGGAGTCACTGCTATGCCTGAGGTGGTGCAAGACGAGGAAAATACACCAAGCAAGCAAGCACAGGAGTAATCGGTCGGTTAGTACCTCAAGAAGTATTAACGGTCGCATGAAAGTGTGTGAGCAATCTCATCTAAATATTCATTAATTAAAAAGTACTGAGGCTGATGGGCAAGAGTATGATAGCTTGAATTGAATTCTCCGGGTGTAGGGATGTCTTTACACACACGCAGGGTTATATGATCGATGTTTGGAAGAAAGATAGGAATGAAAAATAAGACAATGTTTTATTGAGGGAGGACGTGATTTCTAACATCTTTTCATGACCATTAAGATAGGGCTCATGACAACCGAAAAGCTAGCTTAGTTGGAAACCCTAATTTTCGAAGCTTTTCTTTTACAATTCTTTTCTTTAAATGTAATATTCATGATCTTTCTTTTATTATTGGATTTTGTGGGTGCAATCTGCTGAAAACCCTCAGGAGACAACACTCCTCCTACTAGGGACACCTAGAGGTTTAAAGGCTTGTTGCACGTGCTCAGTGCAATCCGCTGAAAACCGCTAAAAAGTTCGCTCGAGACGATCGAAATTAAGTTTGGGGGAATTTGATTAGTTGAAAATATTGCATATTTTAGCCGACAATTTCCTCATCATTTGCATTCATATAGAAGTGTTCGGCATTCATATTTCACATATTAGCAAAACAATAGCAAAAATATCAGTTTGCATGTGTTAGACTTTAAAACCGACACTTTAAAGGAAATTGACCACATTTCATGGCATCACATCATCCCTATATTGCGCAACACTTGTTTTGAGATCTATGCAGGAAAACCCAAAAGCAAAGCCAAAAGAGCTGATCAAACATTACGCCAACTCAATGATTTCAGTTCTGGTATCAATCCAAAGGGACAAATAAAATTCAACATATCAGATAAAGCTACAAATGTCAACCTAAGACCACTGCAAAGAGACCAAGCCATGAAGCCACAACTTGGCCGCGGAACCGCGGCTCAAGCCGGCTTAGGCCGCGGTTCCGCGGCCGTCTTGCCACGTCATCCACCAAATTTTGCTGCACAATACTTACCTCAGCTCCTACAGTTCAGAAATGTACTTCAAGTTCCAGAAGAATCCAGAGGCTTCTGCCAGATCATCAAACTAGGGTTTTCTAAGCTTAATTAATCCTAGCTTAAAACCTAAGCTAGCTCCTAACAAACTCTTTCTAGAAACTCCTCAACAAACTTTTGGAGGGAATTGTAATTTTAAACCTAGACCTAGGTTTGGGAAGTCTATAAATAGAAGCCTAGACCTAGGGTTAGAGAGAGGAATGATCTTTACCCAATTCTAGTATCAAACTAGAGCCATTCTATCTCTTTCTTCATCTTCTTCCACAAGTCTAGTGAGATGACTTGTGTGAAACCCTAACCCTAATTCCAATCAAAAGCCAAGATCCCGAGTACCCCATCAAGCAAGAAGACTTGCAACCTTTTAGGAGCCGAGCCGTTCTTCAACAGAGCAAGTGGTCCAAGCCAACCCGCGACTCACGGAGCCGAGCGAAGCCAAGTCGACAATTTAGTTCTTCCTCTTGTAGTTCTTGAGCGACTGTAATCAAATTGTTGATATGAATAAAATGTGATATTCTTTTATCTTGTTTTCTTTAAATTCTTGCATCATGATTCAATCTAAATTTCTAGTTGTAATTCTTGTTGTGATATTTGAGTAATACTCCGCTCGTCGAGGAGTCGAGACGATCAATAGAATGATGATGTAATATATCTTAAATCGATTCTTGAGTCCTACGAGTTTTGTAAACCCTAGTAAGTTCAAGAATCGACAACCCAATTCGTTGCGATACTTTCTTGATTGATATCGCTCGAGATTGGGGAGTTATGACCGTTTCTTGAAATTGCTAGAGGCTAGAATGTGAATGATATCAACGAAAGAACAAGGGTTAAATGATGAAACCCTAGTTTCATCAGGAAAGCCCTAACTCTCGTCGATCATCATCGATCTAGTATCAATCCTTCGAAGGACAAGAACACGAAATCTTGAGATTACATCACGTCTATAGATCCGATCGATTCCTACGAGCCTCATTTAGATTCTTGACATTTGGTTGGAAATATCATCGAAATCCAATTCTCGATTGTTTATCATTTCTTGATTCTTGATTAGATTAGTGACACCTGAATCAATCGATAAAATCTTGAATCATGTTTTCTTTTCTTTCCGATTAACTTTTCAATTCAAATAAATCAAATATAAAAACGAATCGCAAAATCCCTGTGGACGATCCGCACTCACTTACGTTCTACAATCGACACCGTAATTGATTGCGGTCAAATATAATTCTTTGATTGTGAATTTTATTCAATATTACCGACACATAGAAACTTATTCGCTTTATTCGATTTACACAAACAAGAAAATATTACAATCAAATGAAACCGTTATCAGGGATCATTTGAGTTGATTTACTTACACATTTTCGAATTTTATCATCAATCAGGGATCCTGTAAGAGGGGTGCCTATAGGAGGGGCCATGGTAGGAGGGGCGGTAGGAGGGTCGCCGGTAGGAGGGTCGCTGGTAGGTAGGGCACTAGTATCGGGGGCGTGGGTAGGGATAAGCATTGTTTCCGCCGCTGCTGCAACTACTGACATCCCGCCAATCTCGTCTAGATATCATTTCCTATAACGTCTAAAGACGGATCCACATCCTCCCATCAGACCTTACATATTTATTCAAATATTAAAAATTTACTTATAATCATTATACATTTTAAAACATTTAGTTTAATTTCATTATTGTAACATTTTGAAAAATTATAAATATTAATATATAATTTTAAATATGAAAATAATGAGTTTACAAAAATGATATCGCTTATAAAATTGGGTATCAGAATTATATCCGTAAAATGTAGTTATTTCGATAAATATGAATAAAAGTGTGTGATATCATAAAAATGATATTTTTAAATTATTTTAATATAACATTGTATTTTACATTAAGCTAATGATATTTAGGTGATAGACTAAATATCTCATATCTTTTATTTTATATGGATTTAAATTGTAAAATGGATTTAAATTATAACATGAAAGGTTTTGATATTTTGATAATTCTTTTACTGGTTGATATATCTTAACCTAGGCTAGACTTTCACCCTCAACACACACTCACCATGCTTACATTCCTCCACCACCTCCTTCATATTTTACACCACCTCCTTCCACTATGCCACCTCCACCTCATAACCCTCCACCTCATGCTCTCTCTACACAACACAACACATAGGAATCTCTTAGGCTCCCTCAAACTGAACACCATTAGTTTTTCAACTCCAACAAAAAAATATTCTAAGTGTTCATATCATCCAAAGGAAGTCATGATTTCTTTCATGAATATAGTTCACATCTTCATGCTTGAGCCAATACAAACCCTTGATGCTCCCACAAACACTTCTTGAGATGGTGTTCTCTTGTGAATCATCTCCATAGGTATATCTCACAATCCTTTCAACTTTTATTCTATTCCATATCTGTTTTAAGTGTGCAGTGTTAGAAAATTGGTTTTTTTAATGATATTTAGCCTACTAAAATTGAATCTGGAACAACTAGGTATAACCACTAGAAAAACTAACAATAACAATATTATCATAAGACCACTAGGAGACTTTACTAAAAGTCCGAGACCCCATCTCCATGTTTTGGCCGGCGAGAACATGATTTCTCCCGATGTCGCCGGGTATTTGGTGAGTGTTGATGTTGATTTTTCTTCTGTAGCTTTAGTTCGGTATTTTATGAGTTACTGTATTGTTTGATTTGTCCCGGTATTTATACAGTGAAATCTGGGAATGTTTTAGTAAAGGTTTTATCAAGTTTCCGATATTCTGATACGGGTTTTTCGTATTTTGTACGGCGACTGAAACACCGACATTTTTATGTTGATTTCAGTGGCATTTGTTCGTTACTAGAGTAAGTAAGGTATAGGTTCTAACCTATAGATACTTAGCTCATTGTTTTGATTTCGATATGATATTTACGCCACTATTTCATAATTACGATTATAGGTACGATCGCGAAGGTTTCCGAGATAGAGTTGGCAGACATAAAAATCGTGGATTTGAAGAGCTCGATAAGTTGGTGAGTAGATTTATATCTACGGGGGAAGTCGAGTGGATGGCGTATAGCACCCCCACAACCTTATAAATAGTAGTAGTAGGATATATAGTTAGTTTTAATATTTATTCAAGATATTGATAGTGAAGTTAGTTTGCATCTAGCATGATATTCATTTGCATGTAGTTTATTTATGATTTGGTAAATTGGTACGAAGGATCATGTTGTACTAGAGATGATTTAGATATAGTGATAATGTGAGGTATTGTATGAGGAATTATACCGTATTGGTGATGATGAGATTCGTATGCCGAATAACGGCCAAGTTTCCTTTAGACTCGTAAAATAATGTTTTATTTCGCTTTAGAATGTAATACTTTAGTGAGCTATAGTCTTTTAAAAACTAACGATTCGTTTCCCTTTTTGATGTTAAAAGACAAGGATGCGATGCCAATTTCCAAAACAACTATCCATTTTCAACCCAAGGAAGCTTCCTAATTTCAAAACCAACGTTTCGTTTCTTTTTCAAAGATAATGGTATAGCTCATAGCAAGTAGTTACATTTATTAGTTACACTTAGATTTACTTTACATGTTCACGTTATAATTATCGATGTTATACGCTTCCGTAATACGAACACTCTGATAGAACACTGCACAACTACCAATGAGTACTATACTGCACAAGCACGTACACATATGTTACACTACACCTCATTAGTACTGCCATGTCACTGTAGAACCGTTATGTTATGTAATGCATATTTAGATGTTGAAATAAGTAGGCTATTACACTTTTAGAACACTTGCACAAATACTAATGATTTCCATGCTGCACGAGTACAGACGCGTATGTTACACTACACATCATTAGTAGTGCCATGACACAGTAGAATTGATATCTTTGTGCCTGTATGATTTATTTACGAAGTCTTCCTTTATTTCCTGTTGCGTATTGCGAATACCAGTACTATGGATGTTCATATTTGATTCTTATGGGTTTTCTGGATGTTTTACTCTTGATGATATATCAGTGGTATGGGACACTGTTATATATGTATATATATAATATATCATCAGAATGATCTATGCAAGTATTCTCATTCTTTACTTGATGTTTCTGGATATGATGAGTTGACGTCCACCATGAGCTTGATGTTTTCTGATTGTTTTATTCCAAACCGAATAGGGGAGATATACGGTTTCGGATTTTCTACTTATCCAGGCTGAGTGGGGGAGTATACAGACGGATACATGGTGGACCCGGTCGAGACCGAGGGGCAGGATAGCCGCATGTGAGGCGGAGAGCCTAGCGAGGATACTCGATACCGGAGATAGAGATGAGCACGGCAGATATCCAGGTGATATTGATCGGGGCTCGATTGGGCACGGCGGATATCCAAGGGATACCGACCGGGGCCAGGGATATCGGTTGGCGATCATCTGTTGAGATGGTGTCGACTGTATTTGCATTGGCTTATCGGTGATGGACACGAGAGATTTTAGGATTTACGTGTCGATGATGGACACGAGGGATTTCTGATTTCGGGTGTCGATGCTGGACATCTATATATATTGATAGGTTGATAGTTATATTATAGTTGTTATAGCCGACCATGACTGATCCGGGGGATAGTATCTGCTTAACTTTTTACGAGTAGTTGCACACAAAAAAGAATTCAAAAATCGAGCTATAGTCTTATTATTTTGACATGTCTGGTATGGCATTGAAATCTTTTAAATTGTAAATCTCTTAACACTATTCATTAAACAGCAGGACGTACATCTTAAATAAGATCCCTACTATATTTCATATTATCACGTCTGTTTTATGCCGTGACATATGTAATCCGCGGCTATTTTAAAGAAGAGGTTTTACCTATATATTTTTGGCTACTTATGGGCTTATACTTAGATACATGTCATTTGCATGATATATTCTATTTTTGGGTTCATGTGATAGATAGAGTTACATTTATGATACATGTGCATATTATATATTATATTAGTACAGGATATGATAAGTATTATACTTATGATCTAGGTATCGTTGTGCATTTCGATTTCTACCTTGTGATGTATTTTTATTCACTGAGTTGGCAACTCACCCCCGTTGTGCCACAGTTTCTTGCAGGTGTTACCGCTTGGATTATCAGTGGCTTGGGCACACATTCTTTTCGGTGATTGCTTTGGTAAGTGGGTTACTGTTGTATCGTACTCACACTCGTTTATTTATATATTCTTGTATCTAGTGAAACTCCATCAACTTAGAACTGGTATATTGTGGACTTAGAAGCGAGACTTAGAATTGTGTGTTGTGGGCGTCGTACTCATTAGAGTCAACTTTTTTATATTGTTGATTTTGTTTCGCTTTTCTTTTCTTCGCCTTTGTGCGTCGTATATTGTTTGCTTGGTTTCTCCGTCGTTTGGGCGTTAAATCTAGCTCCCGTTGGGATGCTATATGTATTTTTATGTTGTAGCGGGTTTTATTCAAATTACAATGGAGGTATTGTCGAATTTCAAAATGTCATAGATGCTTTTCAAATATACTTAGTTAAACTTAAATGTTTATTTTAAACCGATTCCATCTGATGACCATTTTAAACTTCACCTTCAATATTTTCAAAAAGGGTTTAGATTCTGGGTTTTGGCTTACTTGAACCGCGTCGACGTCTTTAGATGTCACGTGATTTAAGTGTCGGTCACGTGCCATATTCGGGTCGTGACAAAGTTGGTATCAAAGTGTTTGGTTTAACCTTTGTTCGAGTCTAGGTTTGGCTATATGGGGTCTAGGCATACACTTTTGTTACCTAGGCTTTACTTTATAGGACTTAGACTTGACTTTGGGGGTCTTATACCCGAACTTTCGTTATATAGGATGACCTTGGTTGATGGAGCAGGTACTAAGTAGAGTGACGTACCGTACATATGTTCCGCGACATATTTTTGATATGATACTCCGCCTAAGTTACCTTAGGATTTATGTTTTGAGATCTTTCTTATATTCCTTCCGTTGATCTATTCTCATCAATCATGTTGATTGTTCCGGTCGCCATGTCTACATGAGCCGAGAGGACTGCGGTTAGAGACACGGTCAGAGCAGACTTTTCGGGGACGAGGACTGACCAGGGTGACATTTCGATGACATAGGGATATATTATTTATCCTTATTGATCGAGTTTCTAATGTTGAGGCGAGTTTCTTCGGGATCCGCACCAGATGGTCGAGTCATTGCTGGAGATCAGCCGGACTTGAGGCATGATGCTTTTCCCTCTCCGAAGATTGTGGTGTTGTGTGCTATTCAGACAGCGGTACCAATCATAGCTGAGGTTATCGAGGTGTTGCTTCCAGAGTTCATGAAGTTAAAAGTTGACGATGTTTACAGGTGTAGAAGGATTCATAGTCATTCAAATGAGGGATGATTAGGACTTTTAATCCGTTGTGGCGCTCCGATGCGAGGTTGGTGAAGTTGATTAGCTTCTTCTGATAGGTCTTGCTTATACCTGGTGCAAGTCGCTCGAGAAAGAGATCGTGTAATAAGTTTTCCTCCGACGGATTGAGACGAGTTCTCAAAGGTGAGCTTAGCCAAATTCTTCTATAGAGTATCAGAGATGTCGGATTCATGTTTTTGAGTTTTGTAAGATTCCGAGCTTGGTCATAACCGAGTATGACTTACAATTTGCATGGTTATCGCTATATGCTCTTTAATTGATTGATATCGGAGAGTAATGGAACAGGAGATTGGTGCGAAGTTTCAGTGGAAAGTTGTTCTTCACCGCCGATATTGAAGATTTGATGCATATGCAGAGTCGCGTACGACTAAAATTTCATAGGAAAATCTTGAGGAAATGGCAGTTGGTACGAAAAAGAAAGTGGATTCAGAAATGGGTACTAGTCCCGGACGGGCTGAGTAGATGAGATCAGCAGGAGAATTGATGGGCTCTTTCCAGAAGTTAATAATAATTAAGATTTGACCGAGGATCGGTTGTTGGCGCACACACAGAGGTTAGAGATTACCGTCATCAATATGTTGAGTTGCAAGAGACTGGACTACTGGTTAAGAAGATGTGGTGAGAGGTATCAGCAGTAGGACTGATTGTGTCGTTGCTCCTCACCGGATGATTGCATAAAAGAGGCCATGGTGTTAGAGATCCGCAAGAAGAATCAGAATTCAGGGACAGAGAATGCTAGACCGGGGCAGTAGGCAAGTAGAAATCTTTGCTCTGCCAGTTCTGGGTGTATAAACACCTTTCAACATTGAAGAAGATATACTTCGATGTCCGTTGCTTTATTATTTGAGTTTTTGATCCAAATATTTCGTTTTCAAATGTTGAAAAGAGGAAAACTCAACGTCCGTTATTTTGATTTATGTATTTTGAGGACTTGAGTGTCACACAAATGTTTTGTGCACACCAGGTGCACTTGTCGAGATTTTCGTGCATGATGATTGCACTTTGATTGATGTTTTGTGCACACCAGGTGCACTTTTTTGAGATTTCCGTGCACGATGATTGCACTTTGATTGATATTTTGTGCACACCAGGTGCACTTGTTGAGATGTCAGTGCGAGGTGACTGCACTCGATTGGAGTGTTGTGTACACCAGATGCACTAAACTGATATTTTTCGTGCACATCAGTTGCACATGATTAAGAGATTATACACACACACACACACACTCTAGGTATACTCGATAAGATTTCGTGAACACCAGTTGCACGTTTTGATGTTTTTTGCACTCTGATGCACTTGAGATTTATTTTGTGCACCTCGATGCACTTGATGTTTTCTTTGTGCACCTTGATGCACTTGATTTTGATTTTGTGCACCCCGATGCACTTGATACTATTTTGTACACTTTTGTTCCATGCACAGTTGATGCAGTGGATATCGTTTCGTGCACGCCTGTTGCACTTAGCGCTGTTTTGTTTTCATACACACCGTGACGTGTGGTTTGAGATTTGCATGCAAACCTATTAGGGTTGATTTTGTTTTCATGAATTGCACTTTAGAGAATATCTTATAAATTTGATTTATATATTTTCGCTTTGTCATGTGCTACCGATATTGCACTACGACTATGGCATTGATTGTGTACTTGGTATACACAACGGTTTTCGTATTTTGTATTCTGTATCATAACTGATGTAATTCTCATCGCAACCGCTAGAGTTACAGTTATGTGAATTTATATCCTTTTGAGTTTTCACACCACTATTGCGTTATGATGCGTTTTAGCTCGTATGGGACTTTGGAGTTCCATTATATTGAGCGGACTATGTATTTTAAAATTTTAGACCCCGACAAATTGTTTTAAATCGAGTTGATTGGATTGAGAAAAATGTTTTAAGATGGGGGTTTTTATTTAAATTCGGAGACCAAATTTCTTTAAGGGGGTGATATTGTAACATTTTGGAAACTTATAAATATTAATTTATAATTTTAAATATGAAAATAACGAGTTTACAAAAATGACATCGCTTATAAAATTGGGTTTCGGAATTATATCCGTAAAATGTAGTTATTTCGATAAATATGAATAAAAGCGTTTGATATCATAAAAATGATATATTTTTTAATTATTTTAATATGACATTGTATTTTACATTAAGCTAATGATATTTAGGTGATAGACTAAATATCTCATATCTTTTATTTTACATGGATTTAAATTGTAAAATGGATTTAAATTGTAACATGAAAGGTTTTGATATCTTGATAATTCTTTTAATGGTTGATATATCATAACCTACGCTAGACCCTCACCTTCAACACACCCTCACCATGTTCACATTCCTCCACCTCCTCCTTCATAATTTACACCTCCTCCTTCCACTATGCTACCTCTACCTCATAACCCTCCACCTCATGCTCTCTCTACACATAGGAATCTCTTAGGCTCCCTCAAACTGAACACCATTAGTTCTTCGACTCCAACAAAAAAATATTCTAAGTGTTCATATTATCCAAAGGGTAAAGCCATGATTTCTTTCATGAATACAGTTCACATCTTCATGCTTGATCCAATACAAACCCTTGATGCTCCCACAAACACTTCTTGAGATGGTGTTCTCTTGTGAATCATCTCCATAGGTATATCTCACAATCCTTTCAACTTTTATTCTATTCCATATCTATTTTTAGTGTGCAGTGTTAGAAAATTGGGTTTTTTGTGATATTTAGTCTACTAAAATTGAATCTGAAACAACTAGGTATAACCACTAGAAAAACTAACAATAACAATAGTATCATATGACCACTAGGAGAATTTACTCAAAACCCGAGACCCCATCTCCATGTTTTGGTCGGCAAGAACATGATTTCTCCTGATGTCGCCGGGTATTTGGTGAGTGTTGATAGTGATTTTTCTTCTGTTGCTTTAGTTTGGTATTTAATGAGTTCTATATTGTTTGATTTGTCCCAGTATGTATACAGTGAAATCTGGGAATGTTTTAGTAAAGGTTTTATCAAGTTTCCGATATTCCGATACGGGTTTTTCGTATTTTGTACTGCGACTAAAACATCGACGTTTGTACGTTGATTTCAGTGGCATTTGTTTGTTTCTGGATTATGTAAGCTATAGGTTCGAACCTATAGATACTTATCTTATTGTTTTGATTTCGATATGATATTTACGCTATTATTTCATAACTACGATTATAGGTACGATCGCGAAGGTTTCCGAGATGGAGTTGGCAGTCATAAAAATCGTGGATTCGATGAGCTCGACAAGTTGGTGAGTAGATTTATATCTACGGGGGAAGTCGGGTGTATGGCGTATAGCACCTTCGCAACCTTATAAATAGTAGTAGGATATATAGTTAGTTTTAGTATTTATTCAAGATATTGATATTGGAGTTAGTTTGCATCTAGTATGATATTCATTTGCATGTAGTTTATTTATGATTTGGTAAATTGATACGAAGGATCATGTCGTACTAGAGATGATTTAGATATAGTGATAATGTGAGGTATTGTACGAAGAATTATACCGTATTGGTGATGATGAGATTCGTATGTCGAATAATGACCAAGTTTCCTTTAGACTCATAAAATAATGTTTTATTTCGTTTTAGAACGTAATACTTGAGTGAGCTATAGTCTTTTAAAAACTAACAATTAGTTTCCCTTTTTGATGATAAAAGACAAGGATGCGATGCCAATTTCTAAAACAAATATCCATTTCAACCCAAGGAAGCTTCCTAATTTCAAAACCAACGTTTCGTTTCCTTTTCAAAGATAATGGTATAGTTCATAGCAAGTAGTTATATTTATTAGTTACGCTTAGTTTTACTTTACATATTATCGTTATAATTATCGATGTTATACGTTTCCGTAATATGAACACTCAGATAGAACACTGCACAACTACCAATGAGTACTATGCTGCACAAGCACGTACACATATGTTACACTACACCTCATTGATACTGCCATGTCAATGTAGGACCGTTATGTTATGTAATGCGTATGTAACTGCTGAAATGAGTAAGCTATTACACTTTTAGAACACTTGCACAAATACTAACGATTTCCATGCTGCACGAGTACAGACGCGTATGTTACACTACACATCATTAGTAGTGCCATGACACAGTAGAATTGATATCTTTGTGCCTGTATGATTTATTTACGCAGTCTTCCTTTATTTCCTGTTGCGTATTGCGAATACCAGTAGTATGGATGTTCATATTTGATTTTTATGGGTTTTCTGGATATTTTACTCTTGATGATATATATCAGTGGTATGGGACGCTGTTATATATGTATATATATAATATATCATCAGAATGATCTATGCAAGTATTCTCATTCTTTACTTGATGTTTCTGGATAAGATGAGTTGACGTCCACCATGAGCTTGATGTTTTCTGATTGTTTTATTCCGAACCGAGTGGGGGAGATATACGGTTTCAGACTTGCTACTTATCCGGGCTGAGTGGGGGAGTATACAGACGGATACATGGTGGACCCGGTCAAGACCGAAGGGCATGATAGCCGCATGTGAGGCGGGGAGCCTAGCGAGGATACTCGATACCGGAGATAGAGATGAGCACGGCAGATATCCAGGGGATACTGGCCGGGGCTCAATTGGGCATGACGGATATCCAGGGGATATTGACCGGGGCCAGTGATATCGGTTAGCGTTCATCTATTGAGATGGCATCGACGGTATTTGCATTTGCGTGTCGGTTATAGACACGAGAGATTTAAGTGTTAGTTATATGTATGCCCTAGAGGCCATTACTGTACATAGGATGTATATTGTATTGGATGCTGGGACGTATATAGGGAGGACTTTCTTGCTCGACATGATAGTATGCTATCTGGTTGAACTTTACCTTAACGTGTATACTGATTGTCTCTCTGTTACATGTTGGTAAAGCCCTTAGGATGTGTGCTTGACTACCTGGACTATGATGCGGATCATACTAGTGGGGACATGGTAGTCCATAAGTACATCCTTCAAAGTCCCTAGTCGAGGGTGTATCGAGACGGGGCATCGATATACCAGAGTAGACTAGTGTATACCTTCTCGACCCATACAGATGGGCGATGGATGATCCCATATCCATTGGTGTTTGACATCAGAGATGATATACGGGTGCTCAGTAGAGACTGGGTACACTGGACGGACTCGCCGAGAACTCCCAGATGGTATTATACCTCACGTCAGATGGCAGTTCTCTGGTGACACTGGTACAGAGTAGTCTGTTGACCCGAGATCGTCATAGAGTCTTGTGTGGTTCCCACTGTGCTTTGATTTCCATCTTACCACGTCCAAGAGGGCGTGCAAAACGGTGGTTTTTGGGTACAGTCCCGAGTCACATGGAGGCAATGAGCGATAGGAGGGGATTCGTCTCTCCCGGTATAGGGAGTTGATGTTGCGCTGTGTTCGATTGGCTATAACAGGAAATCCCTGGCCAGGGTTGATGAGATTTACTGGTAAGTGTTACCAGTAGTTTCTCGAATAGTTATAGACCTCATATCGACACGACTTATTGAGCTATTGGGGTCTGACGTTTACCACCCCTAGGCGAGATATGCGACATATCAGATGATCAGACCGGACTGTACGGTAGTGTTACTGGTTGGATTCACTGGAGTGTGAGCGGGCTTGCTCGTCGATCTTCAGATCGCTCAATACCCGGGTGGCCTTTACGTTTAGCAGACCGCTTGCGGCTTGTGGATGCTTGATATGATCATCATCTGCTGCCGGCGTCTTGACGAGTCTTTAGAGTCCTACACAGAGGTTTCCTGGTTCAAGCGAAACGAAATAGGAGCGCATATGAGATATGTGCGGGACCGAGAATAATACGTGTATGTGATACCGTATTCCATTCTCGCGATGAATGTGTCGAATGGTTGTATGCGATATAACCTAGTTATCGATTCAAGCGTTGATTCGATAAGCCGATACATTGAATACTAGTCGGTTGTGTGCGACATGACCGGATCATTGAATCAAGTGTTGATTTAATGATTTAATGCATAATTATATATTTGATATGTTACTTTGCACTAACTAGTATTGGTTCACTTTAAACGGATTTTCTCACTTGGATTGTGCACATTGTATATGTGATATATTTTTGTGCACTTGTATGTATCATGTTTGATGATGCATGCTAACTTGTGTTTTGTGTGAAGATTAAACCATGGTTGTGAGAGTGGTTAGGGTTTTATTTTCCATTACTTATTTATTCATTTATTTATTTGTTTATACATTTTGGAAAATAAATGGAAAAGAGAAAAGAATGGTGGCTTTATTTGTTCTTTAGTTGAAGCTTCATGAAGCTTTGATCAAGTCAACCATTCTTATCTCATCCTTAACCCTAACCATTCCCACTAACCCTAGTTTAGTCTCTACACTTGACCATGGTTAATTTTATGATAAGAATTCATTTTCTTTTCTTTTTCAATTAACTTATCATATCATTTTTCTTCTTCTTCTTCCTTGAACTCAAGAAGAAAAGCTTAGGTCATCAATGGTGATTGATGATAAAGAGTGAGAAATCCAATTCTAAATTGAACCCACTTCCTATTTCTTCATCCTCTACCTCTTGCCAAGTAGTAGAGTGTGTTTTCTTCACAAGTTTCTTGACTTGGTGAAGTCGGAGCTTGATTTAGCGATGCCTCGACGTAGATCATCTTCGGCATGGACATCGACGACCTAGCTCGCTTTTTCTCCGACGAAGCCGACTCTAGAGCCCGGATTCCTTTTGGACAGCGGAGACGACTTCGTTGCGGAGCTAAGGAGGTGGAGCACCGGATCTACAAAGGTTGTATTTCCGTATTCCCTTAGTTAAGTGTTAACTAGTTATCATTTCGCCTAGTTTTCTAGCAAACGATCCGTAGTCGGGTTTCTCGGCACCGTTAAAATTTTAATTTGGCATGATCGATGCCTTGTGAGACCTCATTAGGGTGCCTAGGAACCCTACAGTGGTATCAGAGCCTAGCTAGAGCCTTAGGCGAAGTCCAGACGGAATTTGAAGTCCGAACGAACCCGAAACCCGATCACAAACTTGCTCTCTGTACTTTTTCTTAAAACGGGGATTTTTCCAAATTAAAAATATGCAGAGAACTCAGCAGGAAATTCTAAGAATTACGGTGGAATTTTTTTTTCATGAACAGTGATTTTGGCGGCGGAACCGCGGCATAAGCTAAGCTTATGCGGCGGTTCCGCGGCGGATGTATGTCGTCAGCCCTACCTTGTTACACAGTAATTCATTGTTTCAGCTTCTGAGTTCTCTGGGTATTTTTAAAAATTATTCAAGAGTTGAATTTTCTGCAGTTGTTTTGGGGATTCGGTGTTTCGATCGGGGTATCAAATTTTGTCTATTTGGCTTTCCGGATAATTTTTTAGAATATGTTAAAAAGTTCGACCGGATATAAATACCCAATTTTTCCCCTGTCGGGAAATTTCCAAGTGTTGGATTTTTCCGTAGTTTAACGACGTTCTAAGTAGTGCAAGTAACGCGATGGTCCCTCTAGAAGACAACAAACCTTAACTCGATTATGTGACCGTCTTGAACTGCCCTTTGAACCTTCGGGTTTGGGGCAGTACGGCGTGCCACATGTGAGGCGTTGGCTTGACCCTTCTACGGCTGGACCGTTGGTACTGAGGTACGAACTGAATGTTGTTAGACTTATTTCATGTGTTGATCTGTATCGGGAAAACTTGGGTGTTCGAATGTTCAATCGGAAAGTTTAACATTTTCTATTTATCCGGAATGGGATACAATAATTGGAATTCACAATAAGTTATGAGATAACTGAATGAATGATATAAACATAGCAGTTTAGTCTCACTTGATCGGTTGCCACGGAATTTTGATGTGATCAAAAGTCCGTCGCAATCACGTAGCGTATGCGGATACTCGCCGGGTAAACTTAATAGACAGCCTCACTCCATAGCCCCGACCAAGTGACTGTAGGAGAACCCCGTCGCCGAAAGCATCCGTTCGGGTGCTCGCGGTAGCGGTGTTCCGCCTTGGTGCACTTCGTTGACGGTAACAGGGGTGCGGCCGTCTACTGAAGTTTGCGACGAGCATTCGATCAGGATGTCGGGAATCTTGTTGAATTGCCCGACTTGATATTGAAAAGTGTTTTCGATAATGAGACTAAAATGCGGGGTTTATAATTGTTAGGCATGTGATGTCTAAGTAATTCATTTGGTCAGGCATGCGATGTCTGAGGTGGTTGCGGATTCCAACTGTTGTAGTTTTACACTTTCTTTTCTGTGACCGTAAGTGTAATATGTGATATCGCCGGTTTCGTTGCTATATGTCAACGACAATTGGGATGCGCATATTTACTTACGTTGATGACATGTGATGTTATGTGTTGCTGGATATGTTATATTGGATCGTCGTGTTTGAATAGCCGGGGTTTTTTATGTGAGATGAGTGTTTTTCATTTTCATTCATGTAAAAACTTGTATGTAATATTCTTTTATTTGGGGCGCTTCCAGGTTGCGGAAGTTGTCACCGTTTGTATATTATTTACTTTTTCGCACTAGGATAGACCCAAGGAGGAGGGCACAAGTAACCGGGTTCTGGAGTCCAGTGGGAGACCAACTCGAGGAGTCGAGTCCGGGTCTCCTAACTCTAGAATTGGTAGGGTTGCTTGCCGCTCTCGTAGGGGTCTAGGGGTGTGGGTTTGGCTATTCATCACGACCGTGGAATCCGTGTTTTATACTGGCTCGTATTGAAAACACGGACGTCCTAGTATATCCAATATTTCATATGATTCTTCTGCTGCGATATCTGTGATGTGATCATGTGATGTTCTGTGATAGATACAGTATATAGTATATATGATATATTATATAGGCGTTACTTATGTTTTATACCCGCGCTAGCCCTGCCCCGCTCTGCCGTTAGTTACCTAACCTAACGGTGCACGAGGGGATATCGAGGCGAATGCGGATGGCATAAGTGTACGTCGTATTTATCTGTGATGTTTAGGTACATAAATGATGGGACTTCATTAATATGATTAATGAAATAAAAGAAACCTAAGATGTTGTAGAATCTAATTTCAAAATAAAACAGGTAGCTACAGTTCTTGCTTTGCATAGCGGTATATGAGATATATCCTGCACCTTATTCGATGAGGAAAGGACCGAGATCCCTTCACCGGGAGTGACTCCTTTAGCAATAATTGGCAGATGCTACACACTCGGTTTGTCTTTTGATAGCTTTTAAGAGTTTTTGCTTTGCACAGCGATATATATGATATATCCCGCACCTCATTCGACGAGGAAAGGACCGATGATCCCTTCACCGGGAGTGACTCCTTTAGCAAAACTAGAAAAGCCTCAAAAGCACTCCATTTCAAAATTCATTCGATCCTACAACGATATAAAGTTCATTACGCAAAAGGTTTTCTTAAAAACCTGTCGTAGCCCTCCGTCATTTCAGATAGGTAATAGTTAGTATTCGTGCTGCGTTTGTTGACTCAGTCAAGGCGTAGTGTGCGGTAGCTGATTATTGCTTATCTGCAAAGCATATGATGCGATTGGATTAGGTTAGTCGTGCGGCCTTGTTGACTCAGTCAAGGGTCGTGCGGGTGGGTTTAATTCAATCGAGAAATGACGGGTTGAACTTTACTTGCGGTCTATGGTTTGTTGACTCAGTCAAGGTCATAGATCGCATGGGGCAAAATATTATCGGGAATTTCAAGTGTTGAAATTTGCAATGAGATTGCATACCTTCTATGAGATAGTTGGATCCCGATACCCGCTGCGAGTAAGTGTTACTCCTGGGAGAGTTTTATACATTACAATTAGCCGATCAAGTAGGTGTCTAGAAAGGTGTCAACGGGGTTACGCCTCTGGGAAAACGAGGTTTACATTAATTAGGTTCGTGCGAAAGCACGGGGGACCTCCCTCAAAGTACCGACACTGGCCTGGCTGAAAGATTGGCGAACTTGTAGTGTGTAATTAATCCCGGCTAGTCTTTCCTTTTAGGGTTTGAAGGAAGATTTGATAAAAAGCAGTGGGAGCCATCCTGATTAGATAAAATAATAACCAATCTATTCTTGACAGAGCGCACGCTGAGTGTTTTCTTCTCTCTCTCTCCTGGTAGCGACCATATCACGCCTTAATCAAGATAATAATACGGATTATTGACCGAACCCGCTTGTTATACTGAGCTGGGGAACGTTGGTCCCGCTTCAACTTATAATTGTTATAAGACAGAGCAGGAAATTGGGGATTACCGGATTTCCCGTGCCGCCCAAACGAAGAGAGTGCATGCTGATGCATCATCTTCGGGTGTGTTCATTACAGAGAACTGTTTCTCAGTATCCTTTACGTCCTGGGTATGTGATACCAGATCAGGATCCCAGATATGTAATATGTTACATAGGGCTACAGAAAGGTAGAGAACTGAGAACGGGTGATAAGTTTCATGAGGCAGAAAACGGGGCAAGAGTTGCAGCCAAGTCTGTTGGTCACTGTCACCCTGTATTACCAATACATTGATTCTGAACGAATGTTATTAGATACCGAACCTGATATACAAAATCATATCAGACTCTTTATCAGTAAAGAAATGATAAAATTTTGTATTGTTGGATAATGTTTTGAACATTTCCTATATCAAAAGTTGATCGGTTCAGGCACGCTATCTAAAAGCGTTGATGTTCTAAATCAAACTACAGTTTTTAGTATACAGAACACACACAAGAGGAAGAGTTCAGAACTGAACGAATCCTTCTTGAGGCATTGTAGACTAGGTCATATCAATGCGACCCGACTAGCTGAAGTTACATGTAGATGCATATTTAAATCAGTTTGAATTTACATCTTGTGAAACTTGCCAGTCATGTCACAGAGATAAGATGACCACAGCTCTGTTTATTGGAAACAGAGAAAGAGTTAGTGAACTCTTAGGATGATACATGTTGATGTATGTAGGTTCCCTGTCTACACATGCTAAGACCGGTTCTTTGTACTTCATTACATTCTCTGATAATCTCTCAAGATTCAGACATATGTTCCTGTTGAAACACAAGTCCGAACCTTTTGAGATATTCATAGAATATAAGTTAAAAGTAGAGAACCAATAAGGGTATAAGTATTATGTCCTTTGATGTGATCGAGAAGGAGAATACTTGAGCACGGAAATCCTGGACTTTTCTAAAGGAGAATGAGATTCTCTCTCAGCATTACTCCTCCGCATACACCATAGCACGATGGTATATCGGGGTGGAGCTATTACACCCTATGTGATAAGGTGTGCTCTATGATGAGTAATACTGAGCTACCTATTTCCTTTTGGGTGTTATGCACTTGAGAAGCTGCATACCTATTGAATAGGGTTCCAATCAAATCTGTTGCCTACCATTCCATATGAGATATGGAAAGGGAAGAGCCCATGTCTTAAGCTAGTTAAGATTTGGGGTTGTCCGGCCTATGTCTAAAAGCAAAATCCGGACAAGCTCGAGGCAAGGTATGTTATGTAGAACTGGAAGTGTTCCAGCTATACAAACTACAGCATGATTTGGTACAACCAGAGGATTCAGTGGTTACCAACGAACCTCAGCCTCTCCGCCGATCTAGTAGGGTTTTCTCACCCACCTGAGAGATACATAGGTTTCTCTATGACAGTGGGAACGAGGATTGCATCATGAGATGATGACCCAACTAGCTTCGAGCTGGCCATCGAGAGTAAGACGCTGTAAGAATGGCTGGATGTTTATCGATCTGAGATGGAATCCTTATACACCGACAAAGTATGGACTTTAGTTGCTATATCTGAAGGGTTAAATCCCCATCAGGAGCAAGTATATCTTGAGAAGATTACTTGGTGTACATGGAAAAGTTGAGACTTTCAAAGCTAGACTTGTTAAAGGTTTTCGTCATTGACCAGGCGTGGATAATGATGAAACCTTTTCCCGTACCTATGCTTAAGTCCATCCAGATCCTACTTGCCACGGGTACATACCATGACTACGATATCTGGTGGTTGGGTGTCATGACAGCTTTTCTAAATGATGTTTTAGAAGAGTGCGTCTATAAGTACACAGCCAGAGGGCTTTGTAGACAGTGGGAGCAGCGGAAACGTGTGCAAGATGCTTTATAGGATAAAGCAGGCATCGCGGAGTTGGAACATCTGTTTTGATGTATTAGTCAAAGAAGTTGACATCATCAAAATGGTAGATGAACCTTGTATAAACAAAAAGGTAGTAGGGAGTATGGTGACGATCCTCGTAGAGTACGTGGATGACATACTCTTGATAGGGAAGGAGTTTCCTATGCTACGCTCGATCAATCTCCGCTTATCACTATGATTCTCCATATAGGATCAAAATGATACCTACTAAATCCTGGGTTTTGGATCTATGAGATAGATCTAAATGGATATTAGAATTCTCACTAGATGTAGTGAGACGGTATCAACCGATCCTGGGGAGAATCACTGGAAGGGTTCCAGGGTGATAAAGACGACTGAATGTCAGTCGCAGGCATTGTCTTAACCCTCAGTAAAGGGACGGTATGTTGGAAGAGTTCCAAGCTAGATACCGTGACATACTAGACGATAAAGGCAGGATACATCGCTACTTAAGATGCTACCAAAGAGGCAGTCTGGGTGTATATTGGTTCATGAGATGAACTACGTTCCTACCATTGTGAGACAATGGAGTTGTGGCTTATGCCGAGGAACGCCGGTCCCATCAGTGATCCAGACATATTCTAAGGCAGTATCACCTGATCATGGAGATGGTTGATCTCTAAGGGATCGAGGTAAGGAGAGTAGACTCAGAGGACAACACAGCGGATCCACTCACAAAGGCCTGTTCCCAGAGAGAGACTTTTATGGGATGGTTGAGTATGAGATACTACAACCACTGCTATCAGATGGCCCTAGTGCAAGTGGGAGATTGTTAGTTATATGTATGCCCTAGAGGCCATTACTGTACATAGGATGTATATTGTAGTGGATGCTGGGACGTATATAGGGAGGACTTTCTTGCTCGACATGATAGTATGCTATCTGGTTGAACTTTACCTTAACGTGTATACTGATTGTCTCTCTGTTACATGTTGGTAAAGCCCTTAGGATGTGTGCTTGACTACCTGGACTATGATGCGGATCATACTAGTGGGGACATGGTAGTCCATAAGTACATCCTTCAAAGTCCCTAGTCGAGGGTGTATCGAGACGGGGCATCGATATACCAGAGTAGACTAGCGTATACCTTCTCGACCCATACAGATGGGCGATGGATGATCCCATATCCATTGGTGTTTGACATCAGAGATGATATACGGGTGCTCAGTAGAGACTGGGTACACTGGACGGACTCGCCGAGAACTCCCAGATGGTATTATACCTCATGTCAGATGGCAGTTCTCTGGTGACACTGGTACAGAGTAGTCTGTTGACCCGAGATCGTCATAGAGTCTTGTGTGGTTCCCACTGTGCTTTGATTTCCATCTTACCACGTCCAAGAGGGCGTGCAAAACGGTGGTTTTTGGGTACAGTCCCGAGTCACATGGAGGCAATGAGCGATAGGAGGGGATTCGTCTCTCCCGGTATAGGGAGTTGATGTTGCGCTGTGTTCGATTGGCTATAACAGGAAATCCCTGGCCAGGGTTGATGAGATTTACTGGTAAGTGTTACCAGTAGTTTCTCGAATAGTTATAGACCTCATATCGACACGACTTATTGAGCTATTGGGGTCTGACGTTTACCACCCCTAGGCGAGATATGCGACATATCAGATGATCAGACCGGACTGTACGGTAGTGTTACTGGTTGGATTCACTGGAGTGTGAGCGGGCTTGCTCGTCGATCTTCAGATCGCTCAATACCCGGGTGGCCGTTACGTTTAGCAGACCGCTTGCGGCTTGTGGATGCTTGATATGATCATCATCTGCTGCCGGCGTATTGACGAGTCTTTAGAGTCCTACACAGAGGTTTCCTGGTTCAAGCGAAACGAAATAGGAGCGCATATGAGATATGTGCGGGACCGAGAATAATACGTGTATGTGATACCGTATTCCATTCTCGCGATGAATGTGTCGAATGGTTGTATGCGATATAACCTAGTTATCGATTCAAGCGTTGATTCGATAAGCCGATACATTGAATACTAGTCGGTTGTGTGCGACATGACCGGATCATTGAATCAAGTGTTGATTTAATGATTTAATGCATAATTATATATTTGATATGTTACTTTGCACTAACTAGTATTGGTTCACTTTAAACGGATTTTCTCACTTGGATTGTGCACATTGTATATGTGATATATTTTTGTGCACTTGTATGTATCATGTTTGATGATGCATGCTAACTTGTGTTTTGTGTGAAGATTAAACCATGGTTGTGAGAGTGGTTAGGGTTTTATTTTTCATTACTTATTTATTCATTTATTTATTTGTTTATACATTTTGGAAAATAAATGGAAAAGAGAAAAGAATGGTGGCTTTATTTGTTCTTTAGTTGAAGCTTCATGAAGCTTTGATCAAGTCAACCATTCTTATCTCATCCTTAACCCTAACCATTCCCACTAACCCTAGTTTAGTCTCTACACTTGACCATGGTTAATTTTATGATAAGAATTCATTTTCTTTTCTTTTTCAATTAACTTATCATATCATTTTTCTTCTTCTTCTTCCTTGAACTCAAGAAGAAAAGCTTAGGTCATCAATGGTGATTGATGATAAAGAGTGAGAAATCCAATTCTAAATTGAACCCACTTCCTATTTCTTCATCCTCTACCTCTTGCCAAGTAGTAGAGTGTGTTTTCTTCACAAGTTTCTTGACTTGGTGAAGTCGGAGCTTGATTTAGCGATGCCTCGACGTAGATCATCTTCGGCATGGACATCGACGACCTAGCTCGCTTTTTCTCCGACGAAGCCGACTCTAGAGCCCGGATTCTTTTTGGACAGCGGAGACGACTTCGTTGCGGAGCTAAGGAGGTGGAGCACCGGATCTACAAAGGTTGTATTTCCGTATTCCCTTAGTTAAGTGTTAACTAGTTATCTTTTCGCCTAGTTTTCTAGCAAACGATCCGTAGTCGGGTTTCTCGGCACCGTTAAAATTTTAATTTGGCATGATCGATGCCTTGTGAGACCTCATTAGGGTGCCTAGGAACCCTACATTAAGGATTTGCGTGTGGGTGATGGACACGAGGGATTTCTGATTTCGGGTGTCGATGCTGGACATCCATATATATTAATAGGTTGCTATCATGGGGTACCCAGTTATATTATAGTTGTTGTAGCCGATCAGGACTGATCCGGGGGACAATACCTGCATACTGTTTTACGAGTAGTTGCATACAACAAGAAATTCAAAAATCGAGCTATAGTCTCATTATTTTGACATGTCTGGTATGCCATTGAAATCTTTTAAATTGTAAATCTCTTAACACTATTCATTAAAACAGCAGGACGTACATCTTAAATAAGATCCCTACTATATTTCATAATATCACGTCTGCTTTTATGCCGTGACATATGTATTCCGCGGCTATTCTAAAGAAGAGGTTTTACCTATATATTTTCGGCTACTTATGGGCTTATACCTAGATGCAGGTCATTTGCATGATATATTCTATTTTTGGTTTCATGTGATAGATAGAGTTACATTTATGATACATGTGCATATCATATATTATATTAGTACATGATATGATAAGTATTATACTTATGACCTAGGTATCGTTGTGCATTTCAATTTCTATCTTGTGATGTATTTTTATTCACTGAGTTGGTAACTCACCCCCGTTGTGCCACAGTTTCTTGCAGGTGTTACTGCTTGGATTATCAGCGGCTTGGGCACACATTCTTTTCGGTGGTTGCTTTGGTAAGTGGATTGCTGTTGTACCGTACTCACACTCGTTTATTTATATATTCTTGTATCTGGTGAAACTCCACCAACTTAGAACTGGTATATTGTGGACTTAGAAGCGAGACTTAGAATTATGTGTTGTGAGTGTCATACTCATTGGAGTCGACCTTTTTATATTGTTGATTTTTTTTCGCTTTTCTTTTCTTCGCCTTAGTGCGTCGTATATTGTTTACTTGGTTGCTCCGCCGTTTGGGCGTGAAAGCTAGCTCCCGTTGGAATGATATATATATTTTTATGTTGTAGCTGGTTTTATTCAAATTACAAAGGAGGTGCTGTCGAATTTCAAAATGTCATAGATGCTTTTCAAATATACTTAGTTAAACTTAAATGTTTATTTTAAACTGATTCCATCTGATGACCATTTTAAACTTCACCTTCAATATTTTCAAAAAGGGTTTAGATTCTAGGTTTCGGTTTACTTGAACCGCGTCGACATCTTTAGATGTTACGTGATTTAAGTGCCGGTCACGTGCCACATTCGGGTCGTGACAATTATCTAGCACGTTTGTTCGGTGCATTAGCTGAAGATTCGTTGGGTGGATTATCGAAATCTTGATTTGTGACAATCACTTAGCCGATATCACGTCTTACTAACGTATTGATGGTGTTAGTTATGTATATGCCCTAGATGCCATTATTGTATATATGATGTATATTATAGTGGATGCTTGGACATTTATAGAGAGGACTTTCTTGCTCGATATGATAGTATGTTATCTGGTTGCTCTTTATCTTAACATATACACTTGTTGTCTCTCTATTACATGTTGATAAAACCCTTAGGATGAGTACTTGACTACCAGGATTATGATGCAGATCATACTAGTGAGGCAGAGGTAGTCGGTAAGTACATCCTTCAATTGTTCCTAGTCGTTAGAGTATCGAGATGGGGCATCGTTATTCCAGAGCAGACTAGCGTATACGCTTATTGACCCATATGATGGGCGATGGATGATCCCACATCCATCGGTGTTTGACATCAGAGAAGGTATACGGGTGCTCAGTGGAGACTGGGTACACCGAACGGACTCCCCGAGAACTCCTGGATGGTATTATACCTATCATCAGATGCAGTTCTCTGGTGACACTGGTATAGGTTAGTCAGTCGACCTGAGATCGTCATAGAGTCTTGTGTGATTCCTACCGTGCTTTGATTTCCACCTTACCGCATTCAAGAGAACGCACAAAATGGTGGTTTTTAGGTACAGTCCCGAGTCACATGGAGACAATGAGCGATAGGAGGGGATTTCGTCTCTCCCGGTATTGGGGGTTGATGTTGCGCTATGCTTGATTGACCATAACAGGAAATACCTGGCTAGAGTTGCTGAGATTTACTGGTAAGTGTTATCAGTAGTTTCACGAACCGTTATGAGCCTCACATCGGCATGAATTATCAGGCTATTGGGGTCTGACGTTTACCACCCCCAGGCTGAGATATGGGACATATCAGACGAAGAGACCGGACTGTACGGTAGTGTTACTTATTGGATTCGTAGGAATATGAGCAGGCTTGCTTGTTGATCTTCTGATCTCTCAATACCCGGGTAGCCGTTACGTCCAGCTAGTACCGCTGACGGCTTGTGGGTGTTTGATATGATCATCACATACTGCCGGCGTATTGATGAATCTTTAGAGTTCTACACAGAAGTTTCCTGGCTCAAGCGAAATGAAATAGGAGCACATATGTGATATGTGTCATCAACAATACATATGCGAAATGAAGTAGGACTGAGATTAATGCGTGTATGTGATACCGCATTTTATTCTCTCGATATGTGATATCGATCGGTTATATGTGATATAGCCGGGTTATCGAATCAAGTGTTGATTCAATAAGTTGGTACTTATGATATTAGTCGGTTATATGTGATATAGCCGGATTATTAATGTAGGAATTCCTTAGCACCATGCCTAGGGTTTTCAAGCATCACACATGCCACAATAAAAAATTTAGAGGGTGCTAAGCAATCTAACCTAGGAATCGAACTAGAAAGTTAGGGTAACAACTTGTAATATCACATATTAACTAGTGTCTAACACAAAGTGGGGAGAAATACAACCTTTGTAGACCTCCTCTTATGACTCCTTGGATTTCTTAGAGTTTGAACCTGTTGGATATATGTATGCCCTAGAGTCCATTATGTGATGGTGGATGTATCTATACATGTATATATATATTCAGTATGCATTCTTGCTCAACATGATAGTATGCTATCTGGTTCTTCTTTATCTGACATGTTGATTTGATCATGCTTTTATTCATTCATACATGCTGATAAAGCCCTGAGGATATCGGCTTGACTACTTTGATTATGATGGAGATCATACTAGTGGGACATCTGTAGTCTGAAAGCATATCCTGGAATGTCCCTAGTCGTAGGTATATCGAGACGGGGCATTGATAGACCAGAGTAGACTAGCGTACATGATACTAGACCCATACGATGGGCGATGAATGTTCCCACATTCATCGATGTTTGACATCAAGATCATATACGGGTGCTCAGTGGTGACTGGGTACATTGGACGGACTCACCGAGAACTCCTATATGGAATTATATCTATCGTCGGATAGCAGTTCTCAGGTGACACTGGTACAGGTTAGTCTGTAGACCCGAGATCGTCATAGAGTCTTGTGTGTTCTCCCACTGTACTTTGATTGGCACCCTACCACGGCTCTACCGAGTCGTGCAAACAGGTGGCCGTTGGGTACAGTCCCGAGACACACGAAGGCAATGAGCGATATGAGGGGTTTCGTCTCTCCCGGTATTGGGAGTTGATGCTGTGCTGTGCCCGACTGGTTATATCAGTAAGTCCCTGACCAGGGCTGCTGAGATTTGCTGATAAGTGTTATCAGTAGTTTCTCGATCTGTTATAGACCATTCACCGGCACGACTTATTGAGTTATTGGGGTCGACGTGACCATCCCTAGGCTCGATATGCAGCATATCTGACGAAGAGACCGGACTGTACGGTAGTGTTGCCGGTTGGCTCGACGGGAGTTGTAGCAGGTTCGCTTGTTTTCTTCTGATCGCTCAATACCCGGGTGGCCGTTACGTTTAGCTGACCACTTGCGGCTTGGGGGTACTTGATATGATCATCACCCTCTGCCGGCGTATTGACGAGTCTTAGAGTCCCACACAGGAGTTACCTAGTCCAAGCGAAACGTTGTGGTGCGCGTATGCGATATGCGCATGGACCCGATTAAAATGCGCGTATATGATACCGTACCTTGATCGGGCGGCTTGCTTTTGGTGGGGTCATATGTGATATGGCCGGATTGATAAATCAAGTGTTGATTTATCATTTAACCATTAGTTTTCTCACTTAAAACCTTTTCTTGGATGATGGATGTGTGCATGCATGTATGTTTTTCTTTCTTTCTTTCTTACTAGTTTCATGCACATATGAATGTGCATACATACATACATACACCCATCTATCATGGTTGTTTATATATGGAATAAGATGGCAATATAAGACTCATACCATGGTTGAATATATGGATTATTATTTGATTTATTGTTTAAAACAAAATAGAAAAGATAAGGATAATTCTTGCTTGCTTCTACATTCTTCTTTAAACCTAACCATTCTCACCTACCTCTAACCTTGAGTTATCCTTCTCTTTGTGTTCCAAAACTCAAGTTAAATAATGTCTCCATCATTTTAACCATGGTTGATAGTGAGAAGAAATAAAATATATAATGATATATTTCATTTTTCTTTTCATGGTTATCATTTCTACTCTTGTTAAAATAAAAAGCCATCTTCTTCCTCCTTCAATATTTGCTCTCTAGTTTCTTCTAGTGAGTAAAATACACATAAAGAAAGGTTTTTGAAGTGAGAATCTTAACCACAACATCATTCTACACAAGTTTAGCCAACTTGTTTAGAGTGTTCTCTTCGATTCTCAAAGTTGCGAGCTTGGACGGGGAACTCCGGGTGGATCGTCGTGGACGTGAGAGGACTTCAAGAGGACCCTCTTCCAACACCCAAGAGACCAAGGAGTTCAGCAAAAGGGAGATACAAAGGTTGTAGTCTCGAAACCCTAATTTTATTAGCTTTAAGTTTTGTAACCCTAATTTTCTAGGATCGATTCCTTTGCATGCTTGTTTAGCACCATCAAAATCCGAACTTTGAGACATGTGATGCTTCAAAACTCTACATAGGGTGCTAGAAAAACCTTTCATTGGTATCAGAGCCGACCTAGAACATTCGGCGACGCTTTTACGAAGTAAAAATCCCGATCGAACAAAAATACGCCTTTTTTAGACCCTTTCTGGACAAATTTTAAAATCTGACCTTTTTCAGAATTAAAAATACTTAAAAAATACAGCAGGGAAACCTAAGAAATATGGTGAAATTCGATGCCATGAACAGTTCAAATGGCCGCGGAACCGCGGCAATTCCTTGCTTAGGCCGCGGATCCGCGGCCGTACAGTGGTATCATTGCATGAAAAGTACACTATAATTCTTATGTCTTCTTGTACAGTGTTTTAGGTATGTTTAATCTGAATATAGTACTGTATTTTCTGGAGATGGTTTTGAACGCGTAGATTCGATCGGAATTTTCATTTCGTTGTTTATCCGGGTAAATTAGAAAGTATTGAAGTGTTTGAACGAGTATCATTTGCTTACTATTCACGGGGTTTAAATACTTTGGAGATACGTGCAAGTCTTTTTATGGTGGACCCTATAGAAGACAACAAACCTTAACTCGATTATGTGACCGTCTTGAACTGCCCTTTGAACCTTAGGGTTTGGGGCAGTACGGCGTGCCACATGTGAGGCGTTGGCTTGACCCTTCTACGGCTGGACCGCTACTACTGTGTCACACTCCGGATTTTTTGAACCCTGCTCAAGTGTTGAGCTTTAGTGAATCTTGGGTACTTGATCGTTCGTTCGAAAACTTTAATACTGTCTGTTTATCTGGAATTTGATACAATATGTGGAATTCATATAGTTTAGGCATGAAATGCGAAATATGTGATATTTCGCATTTATGATGTCTAAAGAGAATGTGGATTCCAAATATTGTAGTTTTACACTTTCTTTTCTGTGACCGTAAGTGTAGTATGGTCGATATCGCCGGTTTCGTTGCTATACATCAACGACAATTGGGGTATGCATACTTACTTACGTTGATGATATGTGATATTATATGTTGTTGAGATATGATGTGCAGGATTGTCGCGATTGAATAGCCGGGGGGGGGGGTTTATGTGAGATGAGAGTTTTATATTTTCATTCATGTAAATTCAAATGTAATGTAATATTCTTTTATTTGGGGCACTTCCGGGTTGAGGTTGTGTCACCAGTGTTGTATATTATTTACTTTTCCGCATTAGGATGGACCCAAGGAGGGGAGCACAGGTGACCGGGTTCTGGGGTTCAGTGGGAGGCCATCTCGAGGAGTCGAGACCGGGTCTCCTAAACTCCAGAATTGGTAGGGTCACTTGCCGCTCTCGTAGGGGTCCAGGGTGTGGGCTTGGCTATTCATCGCGACTGTGGAATCCGTATTTTCTGTTCTGGCTAAATACTAAATACGGACGTCCTAGTATATCCCACGTTATATCTATGTTTCTGCTGCCTGTGTTCTGTGATATCTGAGACGGATGACATATTATATATATGATATATAGTAGACGTTGCTTATGTTTTGCACCCGTGCTAGTCCCGTCCCGGTATGCCGTTAGTTAAGTAACCTAACGGTGCATAACGGAACATTGCGGCGAATGCGGATGGCATAAGCGTACGTGTTATTTTCATTTCTTTTCTGTGATTGGCTTAAGGACTTAAATGATGGGATTACATTAATGTGATTAATGTAAAGAAAATAAACCTAAAAAGATGTTGTAGAATCGGATTTAAAAACCACTCGGCTATTTATGAAAAAGCTATATTTCAAAACTGCGGAGCTTAAGCCACTCCTTTTGAAAACCATTTGATTCTACAACGATATCAAGCTCAAAGCGTTAAAGATTTTCTTAAAAATCATTCGCAACCCTCCGTCATTTTAGGAAGTAGAGTACTTAGTATTCGTGCTACGTTTGTTGACCTTAGCCAAGGCGTAGTGTACGGTAGCTAAGTGATGTCTTCCTACAAATGCATATGATGTAGATTAATTAGGACGGGCATATGACTTTGTTGACCTTAGCCAAGGGTCATGTGAACGGGTCTAATTAATCAAGAAATGACGGGTTGAGCTTGACTAGTACTCGTGATTTGTTGACCTTAGCCAAGGTCACGAGTATTAGGGGTAAAAACCACATCGGGAATTTCAATAGTTGAAATTTGCAATGAGATTGCATACCTTCCATGTGATGGTTGGATCCCGATCCCACTGTGGGCAATAGTTGCTCCTAGGAGAGTTTTACAGTTTACAGTTAGCTAACTCATTAGGTGTCTAGAAAGGTGTTAACGGGGCTCCGCCTCTGGGAAAACGAGGTTTACTTTAATTAGGTCCGTGCGAAAGTACGGGGAACCTCCCTCAAGTACCGACACTGGCCTGGCTGAACGGTTAGCGAAGTTGTAGACTGTAATTAATCCTGGCTAGTTTTTCTTTTTAGGGTTTGAAAGAAAAACTCGATAAAAGCAGTGGGAAACATCGATTAGACAAGATAATAACCAATCTGATCTATGCAAGAGCTTTCGCTGAGTGTATTCTTTTCTCTCTCTTAATGGCAGATACCCATGACTGGACTCAAGCTTCTACTAGATAAAAACAAACTGAATGGGACCAATTATAAAGACTGGCTGAGGAATCTGAAAATCGCCTTGACTTATGATAAAGTATCATATGTCCTCACGGCTTCAGCCCTGCCCGTCCCAGGTCCAAAATCCTCAGTTGCGGACATTGAAGTCCGCAAGACATGGGACGCTGACTGTGCCACGGCAAAATGTCTCGCGCTTGCATCGATGGATAACACACATCAAAAGTAGCACCAGGATATGGACATTCACGGTATATTGCTCCATACAAAGGAGTTGTATGGAGAGCAATCCCACGTATTACGATACGAAGCATCAAAAAAATTGTTTCAGATACGAATGGCCCCTGGCACACCAGTAGGAGACCATGTTCTGAAGATGATAGCTCTTATAGAAGAGCTTGAGGACCTTGGATGGACGATGGACAATGAACAATATATAGATATTATTCTGCAGTCCCTTCCCTCTACCTTTGCTCAGTTCATAGTGAACTTCAACATGCATAGCATGGAGAAGGAACTCCCTGAACTCCTTAACATGTTAAGGAGTGCAGAGAGCACTATGAAGTCAGCAAGAACTCCCGTTATGACTGTTGGACAATCTTTTTCTTCTCGCCCGAAAGCTAAGACCAAGGGAAAGAAAAAGAAGAAGCCCACCAATCCTAAAGGAGTTAAAAAGGTGAAGGGAAAGGAAAAGTCCAAGGCTGGAGACTCGGGGAAGGGTGAATGTTTTCATTGCCTCAAGACAGGACATTGGAAGCGCAACTGCACGGAGTACTTAAGTCTCAAGAAGAAGCATGCTGATGCTTCTGCTTCAGCTGCGTTTGTGATAGAAAACTGTTTTTCAATAAACTCTGCTTCCTGGGTATTAGATACCGGTTCAGGTTCTCACATTTGCAATTCTATGCAGGGGCTGAGAAATAACAAGGTTATGAAGACAGGTGACCATACTCTCCGCGTTGGAAATGGTTCCAATGTACATACAGTCGCAGTGGGAGAGTATCACTTGGGGTTGCCATCTGGATGTATTTTGGTTTTGAATCCATGTTATTTTGTACCAAGTATGCTATGTAATATAATATCCGTTTCTTTGTTGGACAATGAAGGATATAATTTTGTATTGCAGAACAATGTTATGAACATACACCTGAATCAAATGTTGGTTGGGTATGGTACGCTTAATAACGGAATATATGTCCTAAATCAACACACAGTTTTCAGTATACAACACACTAATAAAAGAAAACTTTCAGAATTTAATGAAGCTTTTCTTTGGCACTGTAGACTTGGTCATATTAACGAAACAAGACTAAACAAGTTACACAAAGATGGATATTTAAACTCTTTTATATATAAATCTTATGCGACTTGCCAGTCTTGTATCAAGGGTAAAATGACCAAAACTCCGTTTACCGGACACGGAGAAAGAGCTACTCAGCTCCTAGGCCTCATACATAGTGATGTATGTGGGCCAATGTCTACACAGGCTAGAGGCGGTTTTTCATACTTCATTACATTCACAGACGATTTCTCAAGATTCGGTCATGTATTTTTATTAAAGCACAAGTCCGAAGCTTTCGAGAAATTCATTGAATATAAACAAGAAGTAGAAAAACAAACCGGCTTGAGTATCAAGATGCTTCGAGCAGATCAAGGTGGTGAGTATCTCGGTACAGAATTTGCAAACTTCCTAAAAGAGAATGGGATTCTCTCTCAGCTCACTCCCCCTTACACACCACAGCACAACGGTGTGTCAGAACGACGGAATAGGACCCTATTGGATATGGTCCGGTCCATGATGAGTGACGCTGAGTTACCCGTCTCGTTTTGGGGGCATGCATTGGAGACTGCAGCATTTCTGCTAAACAGGGTTCCAACCAAAACCGTATCTACCACGCCATATGAGATATGGCATGGAAAGAGACCATCTTTTAAGAGAATTAAGATTTGGGGTTGCCCGGCCTATGTTAAAAAGCAGAATCCGGACAAACTCGAGACACGGTCAGTCATGTGTAACTTTGTGGGATATCCAAAGAATTCTTATGGATATCTATTCTACCACAAAGAGGAACAAAAAGTGTTTGTTTCTCAACATGCCACATTCTTGGAAAAAGAGTTTTTCACAGATAAAGATGATGGCAAGGTGGTGGATATAGAAGAGGTTCTAGAGACACAAACTACAAATGACGATTTGGTTGAACCGACTGTTGCAACAGAAACTGAAGAACCTCGGCCACTCCGTAGGTCTGGTAGGACTTCTCGCCCACCGGAGAGGTACTACGGTTTCCTCATTGATGGTGACAGAGAAGACTGTATCATGGATGATGATGATCCTACCAGTTTTCAGCAAGCTATCACGAGTAGAGACTCTGTGAAGTGGCTGGATGCCATGAGATCCGAAATGGAGTCTATGTACACCAACAAAGTATGGACTTTGGACGTTGTACCCCCTGGGGTAAAACCTGTGAGGTGCAAATGGATCTTTAAAAGAAAGATTGGTGTAGATGGGCAGGTGGAGACCTATAAGGCAAGACTTGTGGCGAAGGGTTTTCGTCAAAGACCAGGTTTGGACTATGACGAGACTTTTTCTCCCGTAGCCATGCTTAAATCCATTCGGATCCTACTTGCTATTGCTGCCCACTACGACTATGAAATCTGGCAGATGGACGTTAAAACTGCATTTCTAAATGGAAATTTAGAAGAATGCGTTTATATGGATCAGCCAGAGGGCTTCATTGACAGTGGGAGCAGCGGGAAAGCATGTAAATTGCTTAAATCCATATATGGGTTAAAGCAGGCATCACGGAGTTGGAACATCTGTTTCGATAATGTCATCAAAGAGTTTGATTTCATCAAAAATCCAGATGAACCTTGTATTTATAAGAAGGCGGTAGGGAGAGCTGTCGCATTCCTCGTATTGTACGTGGACGACATTCTTCTGATAGGAAATGATATTCCTATGCTACAGTCGGTCAAATCTTTCTTATCACTGAGGTTCTCCATGATGGACCTGGGTGATGCCACATACATTCTGGGCATAAGGATCTATAGGGATAGATCCAAAAAGGTATTGGGATTGTCCCAAACCAGGTACATCAACACCATCCTAAAAAGGTTTAGTATGGAAGACTCCAAGCGGGGTGCCTTACCCGCTTGCCATGGAGTCACTCTCTCCAAGGATTCTTGTCCAAAGACCGATGAAGAGAGAGCTCGCATGAGCATTATACCTTATGCTTCGGCAGTAGGATCTATAATGTATGCGATGTTATGTACACGCCCAGATGTAGCTTATGCACTTAGTGTTGTAAGCAGGTATCAATCCAACCCAGGGGAGAACCACTAGACAGCTGTGAAGAACATTCTTAAGTACTTACGAAGGACTAAAGAATTGTTCTTGGTGTATGGTAATACAGATCTCCAAATGGAGGCCTTTACCGATTCGAGATTCCAGAGCGATAAGGATGACAGCAAATCTATCTCAGGATTTGTATTTACCCTCAATGGAGGGGCGGTAAGTTGGAAGAGTTCCAAACAGGATACCGTTGCAGACTCTACGATGGAGGCTGAGTACATTGCTGCAAATGATGCCGCCAAGGAAGCCGTCTGGATGAAGAAGTTCGTCTCGGAGCTAGGAGTAGTTCCAACCATTATTGATCCAATACCCTTGTATTGTGATAATAATGGGGCTATGGCATTAGCCAAGGAGCCTAGGTCCCATCAGCGGTCCAGACACATCCTGAGACGCTTTCATTTGATCCGGGAGATTGTAGATCGCCGCGAGATCGAGATTAAGAGAGTAGACACAAAGAATAACGCCGCGGATCCACTCACCAAGGCCCTCCCTCAGCCACAGCATGAGCGACTTTTTGAGATGTTGGGTATGAGATACGCCAATAACTGACTTTAGTGCAAGTGGGAGATTGTTGGATATATGTATGCCCTAGAGGCCATTATGTGATGGTGGATGTATCTATACATGTATATATATATTCAGTATGCATTCTTGCTCGACATGATAGTATGATATCTGGTTCCTCTTTATCTGACATGTTGATTTGATCATGCTTTTATTCATTCATACATGCTGATAAAGCCCTGAGGATATCGGCTTGACTACTTTGATTATGATGGAGATCATACTAGTGGGACATCTGTAGTCTGTAAGCATATCCTGGAATGTCCCTAGTCGTAGGTATATCGAGACGGGGCATTGATATACCAGAGTAGACTAGCGTACATGATACTAGACCCATACGATGGGCGATGAATGTTCCCACATTCATCGATGTTTGACATCAAGATCATATACGGGTGCTCAGTGGTGACTGGGTACACTGGACGGACTCACCGAGAACTCCTATATGGAATTATATCTATCGTCGGATAGCAGTTCTCAGGTGACACTGGTACAGGTTAGTCTGTAGACCCGAGATCGTCATAGAGTCTTGTGTGTTCTCCCACTGTACTTTGATTGGCACCCTACCACGGCTCTACCGAGTCGTGCAAACAGGTGGCCGTTGGGTACAGTCCCGAGACACACGAAGGCAATGAGCGATAGGAGGGGTTTCGTCTCTCCCGGTATTGGGAGTTGATGCTGTGCTGTGCCCGACTGGTTATATCAGTAAGTCCCTGGCCAGGGCTGCTGAGATTTGCTGATAAGTGTTATCAGTAGTTTCTCGATCTGTTATAGACCATTCACCGGCACGACTTATTGAGTTATTGGGGTCGACGTGACCATCCCTAGGCTCGATATGCAGCATATCTGACGAAGAGACTGGACTGTACGGTAGTGTTTCCGGTTGGCTCGACGGGAGTTGTAGCAGGTTCGCTTGTTTTCTTCTGATCGCTCAATACCCGGGTGGCCGTTACGTTTAGCTGACCGCTTGCGGCTTGGGGGTACTTGATATGATCATCACCCTCTGCCGGCGTATTGACGAGTCTTAGAGTCCCATACAGGAGTTACCTAGTCCAGGCGAAACGTTGTGGTGCGCGTATGCGATATGCGCATGGACCCGATTAAAATGCGCGTATATGATACCGTACATTGATCGGGCGGCTTGCTTTTGGTGGGGTCATATGTGATATGGCCGGATTGATAAATCAAGTGTTGATTTATCATTTAACCATTAGTTTTCTCACTTAAAACCTTTTCTTGGATGATGGATGTGTGCATGCATGTATGTTTTTCTTTCTTTCTTTCTTACTAGTTTCATGCACATATGAATGTGCATACATACATACATACACCCATCTATCATGGTTGTTTATATATGGAATAAGATGGCAATATAAGACTCACACCATGGTTGAATATATGGATTATTATTTGATTTATTGTTTAAAACAAAATAGAAAAGATAAGGATAATTCTTGCTTGCTTCTACATTCTTCTTTAAACCTAACCATTCTCACCTACCTCTAACCTTGAGTTATCCTTCTCTTTGTGTTCCAAAACTCAAGTTAAATAATGTCTCCATCATTTTAACCATGGTTGATAGTGAGAAGAAATAAAATATATAATGATATATTTCATTTTTCTTTTCATGGTTATCATTTCTACTCTTGTTAAAATAAAAAGCCATCTTCTTCCTCCTTCAATATTTGCTCTCTAGTTTCTTCTAGTGAGTAAAATACACATAAAGAAAGTTTTTTGAAGTGAGAATCTTAACCACAACATCATTTTACACAAGTTTAGCCAACTTGTTTAGAGTGTTCTCTTCGATTCTCGAAGTTGCGAGCTTGGACGGGGAACTCCGGGTGGATCGTCGTGGACGTGAGAGGACTTCAAGAGGACCTTCTTCCAACACCCAAGAGACCAAGGAGTTCAGCAAAAGGGAGCTACAAAGGTTGTAGTCTCGAAACCCTAATTTTATTAGCTTTATGTTTTGTAACCCTAATTTTCTAGGATCGATTCCTTTGCATGCTTGTTTAGCACCATCAAAATCCGAACTTTGAGACATGTGATGCTTCAAAACTCTACATAGGGTGCTAGACAAACCTTTCAGAACCGGCTCGCTTGAATCCTTCCGTGTCCACGACGATCCACCCGTAGTCCCTTTTCTCAAACCTCCTTGCTTCACTTGATCTATGAAGAAGTGGAGCAAACAACCTATACTAATAGGCTAGAGTAGTATATATTGGTGATGTGGTTTATATTCTCACTTCAAAACCCTTTCTTTTTGTGTATCTCACTCACTAGAAAGCTCAAGAGAGCATGAGAGAGGAAGAAGATGAAGATGGCAAAGCTTGAGCTCAATATTGTGATTATCTCTTAATTAAAAGAGAAAAGAAAAGGAATATATACGAGAGTCACATTCTCAACAAAACATGGTAAATAAATATCTAGATATTTTCATCATTGAGTTTAAAGCAACTAAGGAAATTAAAGTCATGGTTAAAGTCATGGTCAAGTGAGAAGAGTGTAGAAACAATTAACCATGAATCAATTTCCTTTTTCTTTTCTCAATAATAAATATGTATGTGTATTTATTCCATGTGAGTCTTGCATTGCCACCTTCATTGTATCAATAACCATGACACTCATGTATGCATGTATGCGTGCATTCACATTAACATGTACATATAAATATGCATACATCCATGCATACATCAAATAGAAAAGGTTTAATAAAAGTGAGCTAAAAGTCTATATTAAATCAACACTTGATTTAATAAACCGGTCATATCACATACGACCCGACCAATAGAAAAACTCTCGATTAAAATACGACATCATATACACGCATTTAATCGAGCTCCCGTGCATATCTCATATGCACACCACATCATTTCGCCTGAGCTAGGAAACTCCTGTATGGGACTCTGAGACTCGTCAATACGCCGGCAATAGATGATGATCATATCAAACACCTACAAGACGCAAGCGGTCAGCTAAACGTAGAGGCCACCTGGGTATTGAGCGATCAGAAGAAAAACAAGCGAACCTGTCAAAACTCCCGTCGAGCCAACTGGCAACACTTACCGTACAGTCCGGTGTCTTCGTCAGATATGCTGCATATTGTGTCTAGGGATGGTATCGTTGAGCCCAATAACTCAATAAGTCATGCTGGTGTATGGCTCATAACAGATCGAGAAACTACTGATAATACTTATCAGTAAATCTCAGCAGCCCTGGCCAGGGACTTCCTTTTATAGCCAATCGAGCATTGTGCAACATCAACCCCCAATACCAGGAGAGACGAAACCTCTCCTATCGCTCATTGCCTCCATGTGCCTCGGGACTGTATCCAAAATCCACTTGTTTGCACGACTCAGTAGAGCCGTGGTAGGGTGGAGATCAAAATACAGTTGGAGGACACACATGACTCTATGACGATCTCGGGTCTACAGACTAACCTGTACCAGTGTCACCTGAGAACTGCTATCCGACGATAGATATAATACCATATAGGGGTTCTCGGCGAGTTCGTTCAGTGTACCCAGTCTCCACTGAGCACCCGTATACAATCTTTGGTGTCGCCACACCAGATGGATATGGGATCATCCATCGCCCATCACATGGGACAATAATGGTATACGCTAGTCTACTCTGGAATATCGATGCCCCGTCTCGATACACCTATGACTAAGAACGTTTCAAGGATATGCTTATAAACTACACGTGTCCCACTAGTATGATCTACATCATAGTCCCAGTAGTCAAGCAAATATCATAAGGGCTTTATCAACATATACCAAATGAGTAAGATGCATCATCAAATGAACATGTCAAGATAAAGTAATCTAGATAGCATACTATCATGTCAAGCAAGAATGCCATCTGAATATATATATATATATATATATATATATATATACACACACACATACCGATACATCTACTATCATATAATGGCCTCCGAGGCATATATATATATATGGTATCGAAATTGATCCCTCAAATATCAAGGCGATTACGAAAATGCCCATGCCAAGGACCCTCAAACAGTTGCGACCCCTTCAAGGAAAGCTCGCATATATCCGGCGATTCAAAGCCAACCTCTCCGGAAAATACCATCCCTACAGTCATCTGATGAAGAAAGGGACCCCGTTCGTCTGGGATCAAAAGTGTCAAAATGCACTAGACGAAATCAAGCAATACCTGCAAAATTCGCCGGTATTGACCGCTCCGGTTAAGGGAAAACCCCTTATCTTATATACAACAGCCCTTGAGGGTTATCTAGGCACGCTGTGGGCACAAGAGAACGATCAAGGAAAAGAGAGAGTTTTGTACTATTTGAGTCGAGTTCTTCTGGGGACAGAAAACAACTACACCCCCATCGAAAAGCATTGCCTGGCACTGATCTTTGCGATAATGAAGCTCAGACATTACGCCTTGGCACATGAGGTCCATCTCATATCAAAGGTGGATCCTCTCAAATATCTGATGTCAAGGGTCATATTAACAGGAAGTCTTGCCAAATGGGCCCTTCTCCTGATGGAGTTCTCGATAACGTATCGATCTCTCAAAGCAGTGAAAGGACAGGCCATCGCCGACTTTCTCACCGAGCATCTGATACCAGCCGACTCCCCCTTAAATTACGAGTTGCCGGATGAACATGCGTTCGACACGATTGAAGGATAGAAGGAAGAAAATGATTCCCATGATTCCCGGTGGGAACTCTACTTCGATAGAGCATCTTCCATGAAGAGGTGAAAGCAAAACACCCCCATAATCAAAGCCGGGACGGGCCTTATCTTCGTGACTCCGTAAGGAGGGATAATGCGTTACGTCCTTTCCTTAACAGAGCCGAGGACTAATAACGAAGCTGAATATGAAGCTTTGATAGCAGGTCTCGAGATCGCTATCGACATTGGAATCAAAGACCTCCTCATATATGGAGACTCCCAGCTGATCGTTAGCCAAGTAAATGGCGACTATCAGACATTCAAGTCGGAGCTGATAAAGTATGGTGAAAGGGTGCAACAACTGTTGACAAAAATCCCCTCCTACATCCTGGAGAGTATACCGCGTGCAGAAAACAGTAAGGCGGATGTGTTGGCCAAATTGGCTAAGGAATTGGCTGAAGAAGACCTCGATGACGTAAAGATCATCGTGCAAAGCCGCAGGATCCTCGCGCCAACAGAAATATCTTTGGGAGACTTAACAAAGCCATCCGAAGGAAAAGAAACGACCGAACAAGTAGCCCTTCAAATAGAGAACGAAGAAAAGGTCAAGGATTGGAGGGAAGTCTTCATAGACTACTTCAAACCCCAACAAACGCCCAAAAACGTGTTGTCTCGACATCAGCTCATAAAACGAGCTTTGTCTTTTGCCTTCGTCAATGATACTTTATATAAGAGATCGTTTGACTGTGTGTGGCTAAGATGCCTGGGGCCGGAAGAAGCAAAGAAAGTCATCCAAGAAACTCACGACGGACTCTGCAGTTCTCACCAAGCCGGACAAAAAATGAAGCTGAAGCTCAAATGAATGGGTTACTATTGGCCCATAATGATTCAAGACTGTATCGAATATGCGAAGCAGTATCACTCGTGCCAAGTCCATGGGGACTTCATCCACCAACATCCAAATCCGTTACACCCAACAGTGGCTAGCTGGCCGTTCGAAATGTGGGGAACCGATATAATTGGCCACATTGAACCGCGTCCAAAGGACAACAGTTTATATTGGCAACGACCGACTACTTCTCTAAGTGGGCAGAAGCAGTACCACTAAGGGAGGTGAAGACGGAGAATATCCTCCATTTCTTCAGGACACATGTCATCTATCGGTTCGGCACTCCGCGACGAATTATCTCGGATAATGGGCCAGCTTATAGAAGCTATAAAATTAGCCGCTTCACACAACAACATAAGATAGATTGGAGATACTCTTCAGTCTATAATCCTCGTGCCAACGGTTCAAAACAGCGACGAGTACAATACCATACGCATTGGTATTCGGCACAGAAATAGTGCTCCCCTTGGAAATAGAACCCCTTTCTCTACGTGTAGTGGTTCGATACGAGCTGACAGATGAAGAAAATGCTCATCTTCGGTTTGAGGGGCTCGACGCCCTCGACGAAACTCGCCTTATAGCATAGCAAAACCTGGAGACTTAAAAGGCAAGGATGATATGGTCATATGAAAAACTGACCAGGCTGAGATCGTTTCACCAAGGAAAGCTTGTGCTAATCGTCAAATGACCGATGATCCCCAATCATGCAAAACGGGGGAAATTCGAGCCAAACTATGAAGGCTCGTACATCATAGACAAAGTCTACCAAGGTGGAGCCTACATGCTCATGGATATGCATGGCGCAAGACCCTTCCGGCCAATAAACGGCCGATTCCTCAAAAAATACTACGCCTAACGAGTCACGATCTAGGTCAATGATAGATGACGATCCTTGTGTCCGCTCGCTATCTTCCTGAGTCAAAAACTCCGAGAGTAGTATGCAAAGAAACTCCGTCACCTCAAACATGGTGATAACGGACCGAGATGTCCTTAAACTAAAAATAAATTCGCCTCAAACATGGCGATAAAGGACCGAGATGTCCTTCAACTAAAAAAATTCGTCTCAAACATGGCGATAACGAACCGAGATGTCTTTAAACTAAAAATTCACCTCAAACATGGCGAGAAAGGACCTAGATATTCTTAAATGAAAAATCCGCCTCAAATATTCCAATAATGGACCGGGACGTCCCTAAATTAGCACGTCGCCCTAAATACGGCGATACACTCCCTTGAGATCTATATTGCAATCGAAGTCTCAATGGCGAGGGTTGCAACTTAAGTCCCACTGGCAACACGGCTGCTCCAGCGATGAAGCCATCGCCAAGTCCCACCGGCAAACAGATGGGTCACCTGTGGTGAAACTACTTTCAAGAGTTCCATCGTTCGCAAAAAAAAGGAATGCCCATAAGCGAAATGGGCACGATGAAAACCCGAAAGGTCACCGTGAGTAAAAGCAACAGGGCTACCGGCGAGCTTGTGAAAACCCGAAAGGGCGCAATCTCGTTAGAAAAAAAAGGTATGTTCACAAGAGAAATGGGCACGGATGAAAACCCGAAAGGGCGCTATGAGTAAAAACAGCACGACTGCCGGCAAGTTTGTGAAAACATGGAAAGGACGCAAACTCGTAAAATTAAAAAATTCATATGCACTTGCAAAGTCCTCTCGACCTTGTGAGGGGAAAATACATACGTGAGATCCTTACGACTCACAAAAGAGTAACACACTTAGAAATCCTCATGATTCTTAAGGAGGAATTACACTTACGGGGTCCCCACGACTCGTAAGGAGATTTCCCCTTATGAGACCCTCACGGCTCATAAGATTCAAAATCCTTAAGCTACAGGGATCTGAACCTGTTCTTAAGCCGTTATATCCCCGTTGCCCTACAGACGGTCCAATATTGACCTTTGTATACAATCCATGGGCATAAATAAACATTTCCCCCACTAAGTTCCACCAATGGATAAAAATGTCCTCGTATGGTGAACGACACTTGTAAGTCCTCTCGACTTATAAAGAGAAAACATTCTTGGAAGATCCTTATGACCTACGAGAGAAAATATCACTTGGGAATCCCCATGATTCCTAAGAAGAAAATACACCTACGAGATCCTCACGACTCGTAGGGAGAAATACCTTTATGAGACCCTTACGGCTCATAAAGTTAAAAAGCCTTAGTCGACAGGATCCTAACCCTGTTTGCTAAGCCAACTTTGTTCAAATTAACAAAGGCAAATGATGATTCACTCCTGGCAATATCCCAGTTGCAGCGATGCTGATGCCTAAAAAGGTACCAAACTTCAAGCTCTCTCAAGGCAAATAATGATTCGCTCCTGGCAATATCCCAGTTGTAGCGATACTAATGCCTAAACAGGTGTCAAACTCAAAGTCCTTTCATGGAAAATGATGATTCTCTCCTGGCAATATTCCAGTCGTAGCGATACTAATGCCAAGGTTGGTATCTTATCCGCAATAGAAACAGCAACGAGTAGCAAAAAGAAAAAAATGCATATGAAATAGCCGAAAAGATGGGGCAACTCGTAATAAAAATCAGCGAGCAAAAATATGCATATAAAACAGCCGAAATGTTTGGGCAACTCCTAATAAAAAGCAACGAGTAAAAATATAAAAAAAATAGCCGAAATGATTGGGCATCATGAATAAAAAGCCAAAATGATTGAGCAATCACGACTTTCGCGATATAAAAAGATGAAAAGATAGAGTATAGAGGAAATAAAAAAAAAATAAAAAATAAAATCCCCTCTACCCTGCAAGTATGTCCATATTGACTCTTGTATACGGTCCATGGGCACAAATGAAAGAAAGGGAAGCATATTTTCTCACCAGGCTCCGTCAAAGGGAGAGGCAGATCTGGACAGCAATATCTACTGCCTAGAGATCAACTTGACGTTCTTCTCATTCCAACAGGGTGCGGATGCGACGTTAACAAAAGCTCCAAGGAGCCAAATAAAAAAGGAGTGACGGCAAAATCCTAACTCCAGCCTGACGTGCTTCTCATGCCAACAGGATGCAGATGCAACGTCAACAAAGGACCCAAGGGTCGAAACCAGAAAATAGAGTAATGGCAAAATCCTAACTCCAAGTCTCGACGGTGAATATACAACCTAGAGACCATCCCGACGCTCCTCCTCATTTCAGCAGAATGCGGACACGGGTGTTCATCGTCGAAAACAGGGAAGACAAATGTTTAGCTTGAATTTGGGGGCAGATGCTATTTGGTTTTATCCGTCCACCTCTCCGAAGATGCCAAGTTGATTTATGGCACCATGTATCGGGGGTTTGGATAGATGCGGCCGTTGTAGCAGACTTCGTCAGATTCCCCCTCGTTGCGAGGGGTTTTTGATTGTGGGGACGCTCTTCCCTGCAGGCGCAAGCCCCTGCAGTTAATTACGTTCTTGCTTCGCGGTAACCACTTTCTCCTGTTCCAGATGTTCACTTCATGTCGTGTGTGTTTATTTTATCTTTGGTTACCCGTGGATTGTATACGGAGACTAATTTGTGTTGTCGCCCGCAGGGCGTGGATTAGTCCAAATCCGTATTTTCTTAGATTTGGGTTTGGTTTGATTTAAGGATCGTTAATCTCATTTAGGATTAAGATCAACTTAAATGTTTGTTGAGGATACGTTAGTCTAATTTTAGACTAAGATCTACTCAACAGGGTTTTGGGATCATTTAGATCCAACAAAAAAGCATTTGGGATCTATTGTTTTAGTTTAAGGACGTTACGGTCCGTTGTTAGTTTAAGGACGTTGCGGTCCATAGCTAGTTTAAGGACATTGCGGTCCATACCTAGTTTAAGGACATTGCAGTCCAGAGCTAGTTTAAGGACGTTGCTGTCCATAGATGACCATTTTTGGTATGCGGGTTTAGTTTAAGGATGTTACAGTCCACAGCTAGTTTAAGGACATTGCGGTTCATTGGGATGTACTCATGGGTTTGGGAATGCACCAAAGAGCTGTTAGTTGTCGGGACCCTCAACCTCTCTGAAGACGTTGAATAATTACAACGACATGTATCAGAGGTATGGAGAGATGTACCCTTGAACCGAATTTTAGATTGAAGGGAGAGATCATGGTGGAATGAACATCATTTTAGATACCATCTGTTAGGAGATCATTAGTCATCTTTGGAACTAAGATCGATTTGGGGAGACCTCGGTATAGGAGGGCTCGGTTGATTTATGGTCAAAAGGTTTTTGGCCTCAGGAGACTTGGTTAATTTTGGCTAAGGTTGGCCCCTTATAGTGTTAAACACTGATATTTGTTTGGTGCTCGCGTGCTTCCACGTGAGGCTCTTAAGCAGTGTTAAACACTGAAATTTGGAGCGTTCACGTGTGGCACGCGAGGCGCCTAAAAATTGGGCATTGCTTTTTTGGGTTTATTCCCTTCTTCTTTTATAAGTGCTAAGCACTATTGGGGGTCATGTGGGAGCACGTGAGGCGCCCCAAAATGGGAACTGTCTTTGGTTTATTCCCCTTTTCCTTTTTTAAGTGCTGAGCACTATTATGGGGGTCACGTGGGATCACGTGACTCGATCTCAGTCGTTCCTTTTTGTTCCTTAGAGATGCTCACATGGGAACACGTGATCTGTCGTGATAGCATTGAACGCTAATCATTTCTTTTATGTGCATGGAAATCTTGATCTGAGTTTTAAGCATTTCAGGTCCCATATGTTGATAAGAATTAAATTATTTTATAGGGTTAAACCCTAGTTTTATCAGAGGAATTAAATTACTATATTTTTGGAAGAATTAAATTCTTCAAACTTAGTTTTTCCCCCTAATTTTTGAGTCTGCATGACATAATCTCAATGATGAGAATTAAATTCTCAACTTATGGGAACATCTGCTTCTGCAGACTTCAACCAGAGGAAGAACCAAGTTCTTTTTAGAAGAGTTAAACTCTTGAAATGGAGAAGAAGAGATAAAATGTTCTCTATGTCTTTCTTCTTACCTAAGGTTTCTTTTTCTAAAAGAGAGCTATTCTTCTTTCTTTCTTTTTCCAATCTTATGGGGGGGGTCTCCTCTTTTTTTTTTAAGACTTCCTTTATATAGTAGAGGTAAATTTGTTGATTTAGTTAAGGAAATCTCTCATTGAGAGATTTTTTAATTGATTTGGAGATTTTATCCACCGTTGGATCTTTGATCCAAGGACTTCTGTTTTACAGAAAATATTTTTCTTGTTTTTAACAAGATTGGGGAAATATTTTCCCATACAGAGCTTATTCTGTAGCTTGGTGATTTTTATCCACCATCGGATTTTTATTCCAACGGTGCTCTGTTTTATAGAGAGCAATCTTTCTTGTTTAGAAAGATTCAAGGAAATATTTTCCAAATAGGGTTTTGATCCCTTTACTTAGAATTTAATTTTATCGGCGCAGAAGGTATTTAAGACCACTCACGTGTAGCACGTGACCCCACAGAGTTAAACTCATTTGCGTATGTGCAACAATCAAAAGAGGGCATCACGTGCTGACACGTGATCTTTTCTGGCCTGTCATTTGTTTTAATATGGCGTCTATATACTTTGTATATAGACTTTACGTGCTTACACGCGAGGCTCTATTTCAGCCTATCAATTCTTTAACCCCAGTGCCTATAATCTTTATATAGGCGCTCACGTGTGGGCACGTGATGTTTTATTAGTGGAAATTTTCCCATCACTTTTTCTCTCTTTCTTCTCATTTTCTTTCTTTTTTATAAGGGAACAAATGCCCCCACAGCGTTGTGCTCACGTGGCTTGCACGTGAGTGCAACGCTGTCACTTTTATAGCCGTTGGATTGCCTAGGGGAATGGGGAGATAAATCGCCCTCGTCACGTCTTATAAATGCAAGGGTCTTGTCTTTGGGAAGCCTCTGTTCCTTCATCTTCTTCCTTGGTTATTTTCTCGAGAATTTAATTCTCCTCTTCAAAGCTTAGTTCTCTGCTTACTGGAATCTCAGAGTTAAACTCTGTTAAAACTTTTTCCTTGGTAAGGATCATGAATGGAACCCCCTTTTTTGTTCTCTTCATCGTGGATTTTAAATCCGGGGACAGAGCATTGATCTTCTATTAGATTGGTTTCTTAAAGATCCAAATCACATATTTTTTTTTGTAGATTCTAAGATCTTGAATCAATGGGGATCGTTGATTCTCCTCTCAGGGTTTTACCCTGTCACCGATCTTTTAAGCTCCTTGGAATTTAATTCCATTGTTTAAAAGGAATTTAATTCCTCATTACAGAGCTTAACTCTGAAAGATCTAAACACTACTACAATATGGGGTTGCCCCTACGGCTACAGTAATTCGTAGGGGCAACTTTTTATTGCCCCTACGGATTAATCCATAGGTCCCCATGGTTGTTCCTACGGTGCCCTACATTTTAATTTAAAAATATTAAACCGTAATTTGTTGTATGGCCCTACGGACCCGCAAAAGAAGAACCTACGGTTATATCCGTAGGGGCATATAAATGGGTTATTAATAAAAAAAGCACATATCAAGTCCTCGATATCGTTCCCAAAATTCTCTCTCTTACTCTCTCCCGCGTCTCGAGCAATCGTTCCTGCGCCTCAGTTTTTTGCCTCGTCGCCACCACCCTTCGCCCGCGGCCCGCCACTGCGTCTCGAGCGATCGTTCCCAAAACTTCCCCGTCGACTTCCTCATCGCCACCACCGCGACTCGTCACCGATTGCGTCGTCGACCACTGGTCTCCTCCACCGCCCATTACAGGTTAGTAAATCTCCAATTACTTATAATTTAGATGATGTTAGGGCTAGGGTTCTTGGTTCTGCAGGGTTCGGGTGGGGGCCAGATCAGATTAGGGTTAGGCATCGGGTTCAGTTTAGGTTAGGGTTACGGTCAGGGTTCGGTTGGGGTTGGGGTTGGGGTCAGGGTTCGGTTAGAGTTCAGTTGGGGTTAGGGTTAGGGTTTGGGTTTGGGTTCAGTTGGGGTTGGGGTTGGGGTTAGGGTTAGGGTTCGGTTGGGGCTGGGGCTAGGGTTAGGGTTAATTAGTTGGGCTTAGGGTTAGGGTAATTAGGGTTAGGGTTAGGGTTTGGTTCAGGTTTAGGGTTAGAGGCTAGGGTTAATTAGAGGGTAGGGTTAATTTGGATTAATTAGTGATAATTTGAAAGGGTTAGGGTGTTGATTAGGGTTAATTAGGTTAATTTGGGTAAATTTGGTTAAGTTTGGGTTGATTAGGGTTAATTAGGTTTATTTGGGTAAATTGGGTTAAGTTTGGGTTAATTAGGTATAATTTGTGTTAGGGTAACGATTATGGTTAATTGTGGTTAATTAGGTTAATTAGGGTTATTTAGGGTTAGGGTTTAGGGTGCACTAGTTCATTGCAGTTAGATACTCGATGATAACGTAAACGTACAACTTTACCGTAAACGCAAGAACAATTTACCCTAAACTTGAAATTTCGAACCCCTAATAACGTAACGTAAACGTAAAACCAGAATAAACGCATCATTAGAGAGTGATTCAAGATGTTCAAGTTAAAACCAATATATGATACTCGATGATAATATGAAACTTTCATTCTCATCGATACTCATATATGAAACTCAAAGTGCTACTTAGTCCCCGTCTATCGGTTAACATACGTTCGATGTTCATTGTAACACAGAACTATACGAAGGTTGTTAAATATCGGACGGTATAGCTCGGTACTAACAACTGTCGTGTAGTCTATGTGACGAGAAGATTCAATCGTATGATAAATGATAGATTTGTCTCGTGTGGACAAGTTAGGAATGTATAAAGCAAACACCTGCATTCACTTGTGTTTTCATCCATTTCGAGATATTTCGTCGGTATTTTTCCGCTGGTTCTCCGTGTACAAAGATAGATTAGATGTTCATTTCAACGTTGTTTCACAGCTTTGAAATGATTATTTATTCTATTACAGTGTGCTCGGAGAACAGCGGGGAGGTGCTGCCGAAATTTACTCGAAACGGTTGAAAGCACAAGCGAATGGGTGTCCGCTCTATACATTCTTAATGGGATAGAAGCCTTACCCCCGATAGCCGAAACACATACATAGAACACGAATACACAACAAACGCACACACAGCACATACACACTAACAACCCTACACTTAAGCGAAATCATAAATTGAAATACACATATATAGAATACAACTCATACATGGGTATCCTCAAATCTAACTTTAATTATCGATAATTTATTATTTTCAATGACAAACGCACAGACAAAGCATATACACGGATTTTCTCCTTTGTCAGCAACTATCCCTTTCTTAGATTTCTCAATATAGTCATCATAACCTACAATTTATATGTTATACAGTCTAACATGGCCCATGAGTATGTAAGAGTTAAGGACTGGATGTATGTAGATTGGAAACAACGTATGCAACCCAAGTTTGTCGCAGGAGTTGCTGCTTTTATTGAATTTGCACGTGCACATAATAAGATCGTGATAGAGAAGATTCTCTGCCCGTGCGATAGATGTGGGAATAAGTACTGGCAGAAAGTATAATTGGCAGAGCTTCATATCGTAAAACATGATTTTACTAGACTTTATACAACTTGGCTATATCATGGGGAAGGAAAAGAACACAGTAATGCGGCAGAAGAAGAAGGAGAAGACGATAATGCGGCAGGAGAAGAAGAAGAAGAAGGTAATGCGGCAGAAGAAGAAGACGGTAATTTCTTTTCATCTGAAGAAATGGAGGATATGGTAGAGACCGCCCTAGGTGAATCTATTCGTACCGAAGATGACATTCTTTCCGTTCAAGGACCGCGTGCGGATAAATATGTAAATTTCCTGAATGATGCTAGAAAATCAATTTATGAGAATGCAAAATATTCCACCCTCTCTTGGTTCGTCCAACTTTTCCAGATTAAGTGCCTAAATGGATGGAGCAACAAGTCATTCATAATGCTTCTTTCTTTTTTGAAAGATTCTATACGCTCGGGAAATAACATGCCCGACAGCTGGTACGGAGCCCAGAAGATGATGTCTGATTTGGGTCTGAAGTGTGAGAAGATTCAAGCATGTCCTAAAAATTGCGTGTTGTACCGGAAAGAGAATTCAGATTTGAAAGAGTGTCCAACATGCGGAGAGGCCAGGTATAAGCCGAAATATTCTGATAAGAAGCCCGATATACTTGTCAAGATAGCATGATACTTTCCCATAACACAGAGGCTGCAGAGGCTATTCAGGTGCAAGAAAACAGCCGAGGCAATGATTTGGCATCATCGTGCTCCTTCAAGTGAAGATGGAAAAATGAGTCATCCAAGAGATTCACCGGCATGGAAGGATTTCGATAGGAGGCACGCAATATTCAGTAGCGATCCTCGTAATGTCAGGCTCGGATTGGCTAGTGATGGCTTCTACCCATTCAACTATATGGCTTGAAGCCACAGCACATGGCCCGTTGTAATGATAGTTTATAATCTATCGTCTTGGTTTGGTTGGCTATGGACCAATCATACTTTATGATGCCTCTTCTTATCGATGGACCAAACTCATCGGGAAACAATATCGACGTTTATCTCCGACCTCTGATCGAGGAGTTAAAATCTTTGTTCATTGATGGTGTAGAGACTTACGATGCAAACACAAATACAACCTTCATACTGCGTGCGGCTTTAATATGGACAATTAACGACTTTCCTGCGTATGGAATGCTATTAGGTTGGTCCATACATGGTCACAAAGCATGTCCTCATTGCCATCAACATACAACATCGAAATTCTTGAATTTTAGCAGGAAGCTTTGTTATTGCGGCCATCGACGTTTCCTGCCTTTAGACCACCCCTATAGGTTAGACGATGTTCACTTTGATGGTCATCAGAAGCTTCATGGACCTCTAGTCCCATTGTCCGGAGAGGACGTGACTGCTCAGTGGGATGGTTACAATAATGTGACCTTCGGGATGGATCCGACAAAACAGGTCAAACCACCATTCTGGAACAAGTTAAGCATTTTCTTCGAGCTTCCATACTGTTCAATAAATTTAGTGCGTCATTGTCTGGACGTCATGCACATAGAGAAGGGAGTATCCGAGCACGTACTCAATTTGCTTCTTTGTAAAGACGGGAAATCGAAAGACAACCTTAATACTCGGATGGATCTACAGGACTGGGGAATCAGAAGTGAATTGCATCCTAAACCGGTAGCGGGTAAACCAGGCAAGTTTGTACTTCCCAATGCCTCTTATCATATGTCACAACCGGAGAAGAAAAGATTCCTGCAGGTGTTGTATGATTTGAAAGTTCCCACAGATTTCTCAGGATCATTCAGCAAGAAAATAAAAATTGTGAAAGGCAAGATCGATGGGCTGAAATGTCATGATCACCATATTATTATGGAGCATCTTCTCCCATTAGCCCTCAGGACTTCCCTCCCCGAATCGGTTGGTCTAGTAATCAATGACCTATGTTGTTTTTTCAGAGAATTATGCGCTAAAACACTGGATGTTGTGACGCTGGAGAAACTAGAAAATTCTATTGCGTTGATACTTTGCAAGTTTGAGCGTATTTCCCCCCCGCCATTCTTCGATATCATAATACACCTGACGGTTCATCTTACAACTGAGGCTAAATTAGCCGGACCGGTACAATATCGATGGATGTATCCCGTTGAGAGATACGTGGAATTTTTCGTTTCGCGCAATTTGTAAAATTATTGTTGTCCTATATGCCCGTATTTATTTATTTAATATATTTTTCTTTAGGTACCTGTACACTTTTAAAAAGTATATACGCAATAGAAATCGACCAGAGGGTTCTATCATACAAGGTTATCTTCTAGATGAAGCAACCATATTTTGTTCCCGCTATCTGGACGAGAACATTGACACGCGACTTAACCGGCCTCGAAGAATTCAGGACGGGCCATATGGTAAAACCTATTATAAAAGGACAGACACTATATTTATCAATAAGATATACCGGTTTATCCTCCTCAATAGCGCATGTCTCGAAAAAATTAGAGAGTATGTTTTTTTGTATTAATTGTTATATTTGTATTTGTGTGTATGAAATGATATAATATTAATGTCATAATTTATTGTCGAGAAGAAAATTCATTTTAACAAGGTACGTGAGGGGCATCCTGATTGGAACGATGAACGATTGGAAAAATATCATCAGGATAATTTTTGCGATTGGGTTGCAGATCATGAAAGTTATTCGAATAACATATTATTGCTATCGGTTTTAATTTAAACTTATATCGTTATGTATTTGTCGTAAAATTTGTTTTGTTAGATCCACGATCCGAACTTGTCTGCATCATTAGAGAGTGACTCAAGATGTTTAGCTCAGTTTCCTAGTATGGAGGTTGCATATTATAAAGGATTCGGTGTTCTTGGATACAAATTAGAAGTTAAGGACATAGAAACACTAAAACCACTCAGAATAGTGGGATTGCGACGGTAGGATCGGATGGTGTGATTTATTATGGATACTTAAATTGTATACTCGGTATCCAGTATCCCGGACGATCAGAACCCTTTTATATATTTCAATGTACTTAGTACGATACACGAACCGATACGGATAAGTGGAGAAGTAATCTTAAGACTTGGAAAGATGAATATGGATTGACCAGTGTGAACACACTTCGATTTTACGGTCAGGAAGATCCGTTTATATTTCTGAACCAAGCATTCCAAGTATACTACTCACAGTGTTTGAAGCATCCGGGACGGAGCGTCGTATGCCGTTGGAAATCCAGGGATGTTTACGATGTCCTAGAATTCGAGGACATCGATGAGGATGAAGAAGAGAAAAGGCTTAGAGTGCTCCGACTGTCTGTTTCGAAAGACGGGTTGTCTTCGGTTGATCATGAAGTTACGTGGGTTAGAAATGATATCGATGATGAAATCCAAGTAGATATGTCTAATGCATCCACGAAACAAAAAAGGTTATCAGTAATGTTATATTATTACTTCACATTTTACGATCTATACATATATAGAATGCATATGTAATGATTGTCTAATATGTACACGAACCGTTTTATCTAGATTTGATGACGATGACGGGAGCAGCGAGGGGCGGCAGGAGCTTCAGCCACGGCACCGGCAGAGGCAGAGGCAGAGGCAGAGGCAGAGGCAGAGGCAGAGCGGTTCTGTCGCCCGGAGAGCTGTGTAGGGAGCTTCAGAGGGCCGGTTTTGCACCCCGATCGGAGACCCCTTCAGATGCCTCCTTTCGTGTGGATTTTACCACACCTCCAGGTATATTGCACGCATATTCATTTTGAATGTAATATCTATTATAGATATACATGCATATTCATGTCAAAATTACTTACATAGTCAATGTTTGATTGTCTAGTTATTGGTGGTGCGTCCACATCAGGGACAGAGGCCACTCCCGTACCTCCATGTATGTTTATATATCATATAGTGCATGTATATTGATTTAGAATGATATATCATAAATATACATACATTCTTTTTGCTCTTACGTACTTACATCAGGGGCAGAGCCCACCACCGCATCTGCAGGTATGTTTATATATCCTATAGTGTATACATGTTGATTTAGAATGTTATATTATTGATATACATATTCTTTTTTCAATTACTTATATAGTCAATGTTTGATTGTCTAATTATAGGTGGTGTGTTTACGTCTGCTGCAGGGGCACTACCGGTGCAGTGGCCACTCCCGTCACTTCCATACCCTCCGCTCAGTCTGCAGGTTTGTATGAATAAATATAAAATATTTATTCATTTTACATATCCTTTAAATATTCATGTAATTTTATCGATATTTATTTTCTAGTTGGAGGGGATGCGTCCACGTTCGAGTCACCGGTTGTTCCTCACCGGAGAAACTATCGCCACGCTCGTGTTGCTGCCCGGGCTCAGGCTCGTGCTTCTGTCGCCAGAGGTATATGTCACACTTCAATTTTCCTTAAACCTTGATTTCTTAATACCAGTTTGTCTTAATATTGACTGTCTTGATATTTCTTGTAGACGCAGGGCATCCCCAACTCGAGAGGGGGACTCGAGGCCCGAATCAGTCTTACAGGATGAGGCCCGACAGAGCCAGGGGGAGGCAGCATTCCCCCTCTTCATTACCCCTGATTATCGCTATACCGGCGATTATGCCGAGAGGTTCGGCTGGTATATGGGGGATGAGAGCCGCCTCGTGAAGAAGTATCCACTTCACGTTGAGTGGGGCGACCAGCACCGGCGCTCATTCGCCCTCTTCTGGGATCAGGCTCGGGTATTAATATATATTTTCATTTTATTTATCCAATATATTTATTATTAACACTTGCAATTTAATAATATTGTTTTTTTTTGTATTTGCAGTTGGATTATGATTTTCAGCCTGTACCCGACCCTGATCACCTTGGGAGGGTGCTCGATCTTCACGTTCTGTACCATGGCCTGATGAAGAACATGCAATCGAAGGTCCGATACAATAAGAACGAGCTGAAGATCGACTGCTATTCCCTGTGGATGGCAACCCCCGAGGCAGAGAGAGCAGCCCTCCTACATACTCCGGCCTTTGCGAGAGTCGACGTAGATACATGGTCTCTATTGTGCCAATATTTCGACTCTCAGCGCAAACATGTATGTATTTTAAATGTAATCCATTGTTTAGTATATAATTTATTTTTTTGTGTTGCTTAGTAAGAAAACTAAATCTGAATGTGTTGTGCAGAAACAGGCGGATCAAAATAAAGAGAATAGGAAGTCGGCGAAGAGGGGTCGCCCCACTTATACAGGTGGCTCGAGGAATATTACTCGTGCCATGGAGGCATCAGTAAATTACAATAGATCTATTTTAATATAATGTGAAATTAAGAGTTATTTTATAATAAATATAAATTTTTGGCGAATTGTAGAGAGCTCAGAAACTGGCACAGGGTGGTACACCGAGCGTGCTGTCCGCGTATCTTGCCGTCCACGGCACCTCGACAGATCGCGCTACGGACGGGCTTCGATACCCCGACACCGCTACCCAGGAGTATTGCATAAGTGTTAATATTTATTCAACCCCTATTTGAAATTTTTGTTTTGAAAAGTTCAAATTTAAATGATATACTTATATTTTACTGGTTAATATGGGTGTAGGAGCGGGTGGTTGAGCAGGCCGAGGCATCGAGGATCGATTTTACTGGACAGAACGATCCGATGCTGCTGACCCCAGTCCTAGACGCCGCACACGGAGGGCACCACGGAGGTTGGGAGAGAGGCCAGGGACTGGATCCTAGCAGGGCCCATATGAGGTTGGACTCCACTCCGGCGGTTACTTCTTCTATGTCCCATGAGCAACGTCTAGAGCAAGAACTTGACACCTTAAAGGCCACCGTCTAGGAGTTGAAGGAGATGATGGTATATATACTACTTAATAGTAAAATATTATGTCATATTATAGATAGCAACATATCCAATATTAGTACGTAGCCTGAGCTTATTTGATTGTAGACTTAGCTTTGATTAATCATACATATATAGAACTGTGTAATTAAAATAAACTACGGTTTTCCAAACTAGATATTCATAGATTGGAGTTTCGCAATAACCTGATAATGATACGAATTCGACTAATACACAGTTCTTACTCGTTTATTACACGCAAAACTGAACAGACGCGACAGGGTACTACGGCTGAGGCTCCACATGCATCTCCTTCGGCTCCTACAGCTCCACAGCCCACTCAGACTCCCGCAGCTGCGGCTCCGCAAGCCACTACCTCGGCTGCGGTTGCGCAGACCAGCTCCATAGCTCCACAGCCTGCTCAGACTCCCGCACCGTCCGCATTGCTCGAGTTGTTGACTCAGGGTTTATCCGAGGAGCAGATGCGCCAGATTACAGTGATTATCAGAGGTGGAGCTGGACCGAGCTAGGGTAGCTTTTTTATTTTTATATTTTAAACATGTATTTACTTATATGATACATATTGTATATATTTTGGATGATATTGGTGTTGTTCATATTGATTTAGATTGATATCGTATTCTGGTTGATTTCTTTTATATATTATGCATGAGATGTTGATTATGAATACTGCTGTATATATTCTGCTTGTTGGTTACTTTCATATATGATGTATATATTATTGTGTACAGGGCAAGGAAAAAACATGCAGCACTTTTAAAAAAAACCCTGATAATATGTCCCTACGGATTAATCCGTAGGTATAAATATTGCATCTACCGTTTAATCCGTAGGGTCCAACTTTGCCCCTACACATTTATCCGTAGGGACAATATATCAGGATACCTGATATTTTGATCCTATGGACTCAGTAACAGGGGTTAGGCTTGTTCCTACGGAGTAATCCGTAGGGCTTAATTTTACCCCTACAAATTTACCTGTAGGGACAAAATATCGGCATACCTGATATTTTTCCCCTACACATCTGTACCTACGCCTTAAGCCGTAGGGGCATATTTTTGTCCCTACGGATTTCTCCGGAGGGGCAACTATTTTATTTTATAATCCGATAAATTAAATAAATATGTTGTCCCTACGGTGATATCCGTAGGGCCAAGTAGGCCTACGCATGAAACCGTATGGGAAAATATTTCACCGTAGGGGCGTGTTTAAGGCTAAGACTTGCACCTGCGGCGTGTGCACCTATGGCGTATTTATGTTCCCCTACAAATATATCCGTAAGGGCAGTGGGTTTCCCCTACGAATTTATCCGTAGGGGCAACCCATATTTGTAGTAGTGAAAGGCCCTTTGGGAAATTTATTCCTTGGTGTTCTTGGGCATATTTTCATTTTTTTTGCAGATTTTAATTCATTGGGTATTTTGACAGACCTCATTTTTCTTTGTGGATGTTAAAAGTTGTTTAAATTCCAATGTCCATTTAATAAGATTCCTTTTTGATTCTTGCAATGATTATCTTACCTCATCATTGGTGAGCCGTCATATTGATTTTGTGGGGTCCATTAGTTTTGCAATCAGTGGTCCCATAGAACAAACTTTCTGTCGTTTTCCTCTGTTGTGTTATATATATATATATAGGTTCCATTAACGGCTTTTCTTTCCCTTGTTTCAGGAACAATGGCTGTTTATCTGTATGATCTTGACAAGATTATTTCCTATGAAGACATTCGCTTCCAAGGTCGCTGCCAAGGCCAGGAGTTTACGAATGCCCAATACGCTGAGGTGATGCGTCACTTCGATGAGTACAACGGCCGACTACTCCCTCGTCGTTCTGCTCTTTTGAAAATTATCGTGGGGGAGATTTGGGAAGCACTTCCTGAATTTAACGAGGCGATGCCGTTTGAGGCACTTGATGATGCCGAAGACAAGGTGCACTCAGTATATCTAATGGGCCTAATCTCGAAGAGGCGAAGAGATGATCTTGTCGATATTTTGCTTCAGGTCTTCCAACAGACGATGATAATCTCCGCCTACCAGAGGACGGATGATATCAGCGATAATCCCAATGCTTGCATTCATGAGAAATTGTATAAGAAAATGGTCAGAGAAACCAGAAGCATTTTACTCGGCCTCGCTTCTGACTTCCTAAATCCATGTCCGGGATTCAGTGTCTTTCTATTGTAAACGTTTTGATGATATTTTGTTTGTTATTATCACCGATGTATAAATTTTTCCAAGTATGAATGGCAAAACTTTTTTTACTGCCCAGAAGTGCCTCATGTGAAGTAGTAGTTACTCATATATATAATGGTGGGGTCCTCGTGTTATACGTTCGAGGTACGTGAGGCGCTGCCTCATTATTGAAGGTGTCTTTCTACCTTCTTTCTCTGCTTTACCTGAGTCAAATTTCTCTTTCCTAATGCCTTCTTTTAACAGAGCTTGGAAATAGTCCATCATGCCCAACCTTTTCTGTGCCTAGGATTAAATGTCACTCTTCATAATCTGAAGACATGCTTCTTTTCTCTCTCTCTTTTTACTCACTCCTGTATGAGAGTATCTTGTATTCATTTTGATTCTTTTATGAAATGTACCTTATATTCACTTGAATTCATGAATAAAAGACACATTTTATTTCATATTGGCCTGTATCTCTGGCGAATGTGGCCCGTATATAGTCCACCTTGACTTCCTTGTAGGGCAGCGATGACTTAGGAAACAGGTTCAGATCTGCCGCCTAAGACTTTTCAACTTTATGAGCCGTGAAGGTCTCATAAAGGCTTTTCTCCCTACGAGTCGAGAGGATCCCATAGGTGTATTTTCTCCTTAGGAATCGTGAGGACTCCTAAGTGCGTTTTCTCTTGAGAGTTGTAAGGATCTCACAAGAGAGTTTTCCCCCTTACAAGTCGAGATGACTCGTAGGCGGTTTTTTCCCTCCTTATCGATATTCGGCTTTGGAGAGTGTGGCCCGTGAATAGTATGCAATAGTCCATCTTGGACCGACTTGCAGGGCCCCATTGCTTAGGAAACAGGTCCTTATCCCCATTGCCTAAGGCTTTTCCCTACGAATCGAGACGAGTCGAGAAGTTCTTGCAGGAACATTATTTTCCCCATGAGTCGAGACGAATCGAGAAGTTCTCGCAATGATGTCCTAACATCACAATTAACTCCTGCTAATAGAAGTCTGTTAGGGTTAATGGTACTAGGGTTTTTTACCTGTCGTACCGTCGCGTTGGCCGGTGTATTCCTCGATACGCAATTTTGCTGTTCGAGTAGCCCCGTGACTGTCGTGTCTCTGATCCCTTCGGGGGCTGGACAAGACGTCTTCAAGTAATCTTCCAGGTGATATTACCGTCGAAAGAGCAAGAGTTAGGGATATTCCATATTGCTTTTTACTTGAGGTTAGGCTCAGTTTAGGAGCCCCGATGAGTCATGACCACTCCACACTGGAGTGGGATGATCTCCGATAGTCTTTCAGGTCTCATTTGAGTTACCGTCAAGACCCTGAAGCTAGGGATTTTCCTATTCTTCGTTTGTTAACATTGTGTCTGCAATATTGTGACGAATGTCGAGGTTGTCTCTGGGTTGTCTGTGAACCGTCGAGATTTGGAACTAGAGGACTTTGCCATGGCTTCGTTTATTGATGTCGCGTATGTATCCTGCTGGAGGGAGGAAGAATGTTGTTGATCTCTAGGCTGTGGATGCTGCCATCGAGACTTGGAACTAGGGACTCTGCTATGGCTCCGAGGTAGTCTCTAGGTTGTCTGTGAACCATCAAGATTTGGATATAGGGGACTTTGCCGTGGCTCCGAGGAAGTCTCTAGGTTGTCTGTGAACCGTCGAGATTTAGAACTAGGGGACTCTGTCGTGGCTCCGAGGTAGTCTCTAGGCTGTTTGTGAACCGTCGAGATTGGAAACTAGGGGACTTTTCTATGGCTCCGTTTGTTGATACCGCGTCTGTATCCTGCAGGAGGGAGGAAGAATGCTGTTGTTGATCTCTAGGCTATGGATGCTGCCGTCGAGACTTGGAACTAGGGACTCTGCTATAGCTCCGAGGTAGTCTCTAGGTTGTTTGTGAACCATCGAGATTTGGAACTAGGGGACTTTGCCGTGGCTCCGAGGTAGTCTCTAGGCTGTCTGTGAACTGTCGAGATTTGGAACTAGGGGACTTTGCCGTGGCTCCGAGGTAATCTCTAGGCTGTTTGTGAACCGTCGAGATTTGGAACTAGGGGACTTTGGCGTAGCTCCGAGGAAGTCACTAAGCTGTCTGTGAACCGTCGAGATTTGGAATTAGGGGACTTTGCCGTGGCTCCGAGGTAGTCTCTAGGCTGTCTGTGAACCATCGAGATTTGGAACTAGTTGACTTTGTCGTGGCTCCGTTTCGCTGACGTCGTATCTGCTTCTGGTTGTAATGAGAAGGAACGCCGTTGTTGATTTCTAGGCTGTAGATGTAGCCATCGAGATCTGGCTTCCTTTTGACGAAGTCCGGTGGGGGTAATATGGTTCCCTTTCCGTTTGTGCCCATGGATTGTATACAGGGGTCAATGTGATCTCATCTGTAGGGCAAAAGTTTCATTTTCATTTTTTTATTTCTTTCCATGATACTCTATCATTTCATCTTTTTATATCGCGAAAGTCGCGATTGCCCAATCATTTCGGCTATTTTTTGCGGTGCCCAATCATTTCGGCCGCTTTTCTTTTTACTCGCTGCTTTTTATTGCGAGTTGCCCAAATATTTCGGCTGTTTTGTATACATATATTTTTCTCGTTGCTTTTTATTGCGAGTTGTCCCATCATTTCGGCTATTTTTGTATGCATATATTTTGCTCGTTGCTTTTTATTGCGAGTTTAGAACTTGAGATCTGATACCAATCTTAGCTTCAGCATCGCTGCGACTGGAATATTTCCAGGAGCGAATCATCATTTGCTATGAAAGGACTTGGGATTCAATACCGATTTAGGCATCGGCATCGCTACAACTGGGATATTGCCAGGAGCGAATAATCACTTTCCTTTGTCGATTTGAACAAAGGTGGCTTAGCAGACAGGGTTAGGATCTTGTTGACTAAGGTTTTTTAACTTTACGAGCCGTAAGGGTCTCATAAAGGTATTTCTCTCCACAAGTCGTGAGGATCTCGTAGGTATAGGTTCTCCGTAGAAGTCGTGAGGACTCCTAAGTGATATTTTCTCTTGTAAGTCGTAAGGATCTTACAAGAGTATTTTCTCCTTACAAGTCGAGAGGACTTATAAGTGCCGTTCACCACATGAGGACATTCTTCGTCACTGGTGGGACTTGGTGAGGGAACGTTTGTTTGTATCCGTAGATTGTATACAAGGATCAATATTGAACCGTTTGTAGGAAAACTTGGGGATTGTGATGGCTTAAGAACAGGTTCAGATCCCTGTAACTTAAGGCTTTTGAATCCTATGAGCCGTGAGGGTCTCACAGGGGGAATCCTCCTTACGAGTCGTGAGGATCTCGTATGTGTAATTTCTTCTTAGGAATCATGGGGATCCCTAAGTGTGTTGCTCCCTTGTGAGTCGTAAGGATCTCACGCAGGTGTCTTCTCCTCACAAGCTTAAGATACCTCGCAGGTGTCTTTATTTTAACGAGAGTGCGCCCTTTCGGGTTTTCACAAACTCACCGGTAGCCTACTATTTTTACTCACGGCGCCCTTTCAGGTTTTCATCTGTGCCCATTTCGCTTATGGACGTACCGTTTTTTTACCCTCCGTTTGCTAATGGCACTTGGGGGACTTCGCCACCGGGGCAGCTGTGCAGCTAGTGGGGCTTGAGTTGCAATCCTCGCCGCTGGGACTTGTGAACCTGAATTTCACTTTCACCGTGTTTAAGGCGACGTATTTAGTATAAAGACATCTCGGTCCATTGTTAGTTTAGGAACATCTCGGTCCACAGCTAGTTTAAGGACGTTGCGGTCCGTTGTTTCGAGGCGAAGCTTTTCCAGATACTACTTACAGAGTCTTGACTCAGGAAAATAGATAGAGGACACGAGCATCGTCATCTATCGTTGTAACACCCGAGCCCAATGCTACTAATTTTAGTTACCGTTTGAACGTAGTGTGGCACTTATTTCATTTATCTTGCTTGATTATTACTTACCGTAAAATTTTACCCGGCAAATTCATTTCTGCATATAACAATTTTTGGCATCTAAAGTAAAATTAAAAATATTCATCTTGGCCTACTTGACACCCCTAACCCTGTTGTAGCGTCCGTGCATCGTGTTTTCATCCCGTTCAGTGAAACGGGCGAGTTTGGACGGCTACGCGCACGTACGTGTGTCCGTTTTGGGGGTATGCTTTTTGATCATTAAATACTTCATTTTCACTTTTGGATCCCGCTTAAAATTCTATTATTTCAATTTCAAATTTTTGGACCCGACCCGGGCGCGATTTGAAAATGTTTTACTTTGCGCCAAAATCCCAAAATTTTAATATTTAAACCATCATATATTTTCTTAACTATAAATTCACTGTTCCTTAAATCTAAAATCTTTTAAATCTTTTTATTTATATTCCCTAACCTAATCTATTATCTCAGCCAATCCCCTCCTTCTATTTTACCGTGGGCCCCGTCTCTACCTCTCTCCTCTCTCTTCCCGTCTCTCTCTCCCTCTCTCTTTCTCCTCTATATATATCGTTTCCTTCTTCTTCATTTCTTTTTCACGAGAACGCGACACCCATCACCTTGCGAACCCTACCGCCGCCGTCTCCCCGTCGCCGCTGAAGCCTCGACGCCGACGCCACTACCACCGACCTCCTCAACCTCGTCTCACCCATCTCCTTCCTCCTTTCCCCGCGTCCCCGAGCGCCTGCACACCCCTGCACCAGCGCCGCGGACGCCTGCACCTCGTGGGATCGCCGCCGGCGATCTCGATCCGCCTCCCCGGCCTCGCATATCCTCTCTGTAAGCTCCTTCTCCTCTCTTCCTCTTTCCTTTCTCTTTTTTTTCCTTCTCCGTGAAGTTTCTTGAACTGCAGGTTTGTCGCGGTCACTGTTGGCCGACCGCCGGGGCTCCGTCGACGAGGTCGATCATCACCACCCGTCCCACAGATCCTCGTGAGCATTCCCTTCTCCTTTTTCCTCCTTTCCTTCTTCTCTATTCTCTTTTCTTTCTTGGTTGCATCTCTTGTATGTTTACTGTTCATTTCTTGGCCGGAATCCGTCGATGCCGACGACGTGTCCCGACGTTCCAGCGTAGTACCCCGACCCGTGTGGTTCCAGTGTTCGTCGTTTGGGTTCGTTCCATGAACCGTGCGACCGTCGCGAGTTTCCCCGCCGACGTTTATCGTTCCGTTTTCCCGGTTCGCGACCCGTCGAGGCAAGTACCCCTTGCTACATGCTAAATAATATTTACATATTCATTAATGTCACCCTAAACCTTCTATTTAACTTCAGTATTATAACTTCCCATTTTTCATGTCAATATTGTTATATGTCATTTTAACTTCCAAACGTGAAACCTACTATTTGCAATTACTGTTTGGAACCTGATAACCGCGATTACATGTTTTAATTACATTTTCACTAATGACGTGGCCTATGGAACTTTATTTATCGTTTTACCCTATTCAGACACTCGCATACATTTAACTTGCTTAAACTGTGATGGAACTTATAGATTTATATCATTGCATTCATGAAGTCTTAAACTTGTTAACATGATTAAGCGGCTATAATTGTCTTACTGCATTCTTATAATGTTGAAATCATCTCTGTGACACAACTGATAACTGTGCTGCAAATTGAGTAAATCTGCCTATTGCTTAATTCATTGCTTATGTCATGTTGATGATAACCATGCTTGCTTGTATAACTGATTGGGAGCCCACCCATGATATTGTTTACATCTTGACCTGACTTACTCCATATATATTGATCTACCCGACATGGTACCGTATACTGTTTGACTTGACCTGATGTACCATGACTTGACCCGTTACCTGATCTTGTGTCTAATGCCAACAAACCTGACATGTAGTCCTCATGGACCGTTCCTGTTGTCTATCCAACAAACCTGTTTACCTGATCCTGTGTTGGCATTAGTTCCTTGATTTCGGGATACCTGACTTGACTTGTACATATAACTTGAGGGTATGGGGAAATCAGTATTGTAACCGAACGTAACTCCAAGGGCCATCCTATTGTTTGCCGTTTTTCTGGAAGTTACGGAATACCTATTGTTTGCCGTTTTTCCGGGCGTTACGGAATACCTATTGTTTGCCGTTTTTCCGGGCGTTACGGAATACCCATTGTTTGCCATTTTTCCGGGCGTTACGGAATACCCATTGTTTGCCTTTTTTCCGGGCGTTACGGAATACCTATTGTCTGACGTTTTTCCGGGTATTACGGAATACCCATTGTTTGCCGTTTTTCCGGGCGTTACGGAATACCCATTGTTTGCCGTCTTTCCGGGCGTTACGGAATAACTACCGACGAATTACGATGAGGATTACATTATTTGGTTTCAAAGACTTTAGAGCCTGATAGAACAGTTTAGTTTACCCACTGCACACTACCCTGCATTGTTCTGATTTATATTACTGTTACCCCTGTTTTCCATTCATGGTTATATTTGCATTGCCTGCTACACTGTTCATATTATATTACTTGATGACATGACGCGCTGACGTCTGGGTTTTGCATGGCCCAGATTCTGTACCGCGGTTGCAGTCCGAGCAGGAGTACTTCAGCCGGCAGGCTGAGCTGTGAGTGTCAGCAGTAGTTAGTTTTCTTTCCTGCATTTTTATTCCTGACGTGAGCCCGCATTATGGGACATACATTCCAGTTATTTGTATTGGATCTTTCGCTTCCGCATTTATTTACTATTGACTCATGTTATCTTGGATTATGGACATGTTTTAGATAGTTTTATTTTGTTCTTGATATCTCTACAGCCGTAATGTGACTGTGGATGGATACTTCCTACCCACAGGTAGCATGGTTGGCTATGTCACATGCCTATTCTAGCGTACTCTGGAAAGCGGGGCGTGACATGGTTCTTTTGGTATCAGAGCCATAGGATAGTCGGGTTGATTCTTTGTAGTTGGGTATTGTACCCAATACACGAATCAGAATACCCGTGTTTAGGAAACATGTCCTGCCACCTTGCTGTTCACCATTCTTGAATCACATTCTTCTGGATTATATCTTTTACGATGTGCAAACTTCCTTTGCATATCGACTCGAAACCTGATTCCTTGTTATCTCTAGGACTTAGGCGACTTGGGTGGAGTTATGTAATTGTGGCTATGATACCGCGGCATAGTTACAATGCGACACTCTATTTAAGTAACTTGGAGTTCTAGCTTTGATCTATATTTTGAATCTATCATCATGCTAATGTTGGGTATTTTGATTTCAGGGATATGGTAGGTAAGAATTTGAAGACGTACCAATGGCGTGTGGACGAGCCGCCATGCTTGGAGTGATAAGAGGAATGCTGGAGAATCAAAAGAGACAGACCGAGCTGATTCAGCAGCAAGCGGAATCATTCCAGGAAGGTTTGTGGAACGTTCAGCAGTCCATGAGCAGTGTTGTGGCCAGACCAGTGGATCGTGTGGGTACCGTGGCGGATTTCAGGAGACTGGGTCCGTCTGGTTTCACTGGCCTAGAGGAGCCTTTGCCAGCGGAACAGTGGCTGGTTGATACGAAGAATTTACTTATTGCGGCACAGATCCCAGAGGATAAGAAGGTGGATGTGGTACACATCCAGTTGGTAGACTACGCCCGGGAATGGTGGCTTGTGGAAGAGACCCGCTTGCCCAAGCCGATCAGTTGGGCGAATTTCTCGAAAAGTTTCTTGGAGAAGTTCTTCCCGCGGACTGCACGAGAGGAAATGGAGGAAAAATTCGTCGGCGCACCTATAGATGTGCATGCAGCTGAGTGGACACGGCTCAGTAGATTCGCTGGACCTTTGGTTGCCAACAATGCTGATTGGGCAAGAAGGTTCATGCGCAGTTTGGATGTGGACATCCAGAGACAGATTGTCTCCCTGGGTTTGACCACTTTCTCACAAGTACTTACAGCAGCCCGAGAGCAGCAGAGGCTAACTATGAAGACCGGGGGTACATCGCAGCCAGCAGTTATAGAACGCAAGCCAACATTTGCACCAAATCGAGCACATGGACACAAGGGTATTCTGGTGGACAGGCGTGGCGTTGTACCAATGAAGAGGCCAGTTTTGCCCGACCATAAGGGAAGAGTGGTGTGCGATTACTATCAGCGACCGGGTCATTATCGCAAGGATTATCGTAAGAGGCTTGGACTTTGTCTTATTTGCGGATCAGCGGATCACACCATTGATACTTGCCCGTCGAAGCTACGGTTAAAGGAAGATACTCAGAAGCCACCGCAGAGACAGTTTCAGGAGCAGAAGCTGATAACTCGAGGACCCAATCAAGCTCGAACCTTTACTCTGACGGCTGTAGAGGTTAAAGCTCCAAAGGAAGTCGTTTCAGGTACCCTACTGGATCTTTGTTTTCTCGCATTAGCGTTATTCAATTCTAGTGCATCCCATTGTTTTATGTCGTCCAAGTTTATTACTATACAATCGAAGGATTGCACGACCCTGTTTAGTTTTGGGACATACACATAGGGAAAGGGAAAATCTTAACTAATAGAAGATGTAAGGATTGCTCTGTTATTGTTAGTGGATGGGAGTTAATTGCAGATTCCTTGGTGTTTGTTACCGGCAATTGTGAAATCGTCTTAGGAATGGATTTCTCGGCACTTTCCACTCTCACATTAAGCGTAGAGTAAAGAAAGAGAATTTCCAGATTTCCGGACATCCAGAGGTTTGTTTTGAGGAAGCAGTTCTGTCAGGCCAGTCGAGTTTAGAGCTAGGCCGACAACTAATGTTCTTCCATCGGCAAGGATTGTTAAAGACGAAGCACCAGCTGTAGTTTGAGAGTTCATGGACGAGTTCGAGGACATCTCGGGATTACCGCCGAAGCGAGACGTGGAGTTCGCAATTGATCTTATTCCTGGTGCAGCGCCAGTATCCACATCGTATTATCCAATGGCACCAGTAGAATTGGAAGAAGTAAAAGAAACAGGTTGCTGAATTGCTTGAAAAGGGTTGGATTCGAAGTAGTAACTCGCCTTGGGGAGCTCCAGTTCTTCTAGTAAAGAAGAAGGATGGCACAAGAAGAATGTGCATCGACCATCGAGAATTAAACCGGGTGACTATTAAGAACAAGTACCATATCCCTCGCATTGGAGAACTTTTTGAGCAGCTTAGTGGCGCGAGGGTATTCTCGAAGCTGGATTTGTGATCCGGATATCATCAGGTCCGAGTGAAAGCAGAAGGTATTTGCAAGACGGCGCTCCGAACTCGGTATGGACATTACGAGTACTTAGTGATGCCCTTCGGAGTAACGAATGCGCCGGCAGTATTCATGGACTTGATGAACCGAATCTTTTCACCGTTCTTGGATCAGTTCATTATGGTATTCATTGACGATATTCTGGTTTACTCGAAGAGTTTTGAGGAGCATGCTGAGCATTTGAAGATCGCACTGCAAACGTTGAGACAAGAGAAGTTGTATGCAAGGATGAGTAAGTGCGAGTTTTGGCTGGAGGAAGTGAAGTTTTTGGGGCATGTTGTATCTGACGATGGAATTGCCGTCGATCCAGAGAAGATTGTAGCAGTTCGAGAATTGGCCGATTCCAAAGAATGTTGCTAAGATAAGAAGTTTCCTTAGACTGGCCGGATACTACAGGAGATTTGTGGAGAACTTTGCTCATCTGGCAGAGCCGTTAACCAAGCTTACGCGCAAGGAGGTACCTTTTGTATGGACGGATAAATGTGCGTTAGCTTTTGAGACGTTGAAGCAGAAGTTGATAACCGCCCTGTTCTGACCGTGCCAGACAGTTCCGGAGGATTGGCGATTCACAGCGACGCATCTGGGAAAAGATTGGGATGTGTTTTGATGCAGCATGGGAAGGTTGTAGCATACGCATCGAGACAATTGAAGACCCATGAGAGAATTACCCAACGCATGACTTGGAGCTTGCGGCAGTGATTTTCGCGTTGAAGATTTGGAGACACTACCTTTAGGCGAAAGGGTCGAAGTTTTACTGATCATAAGAGCTTGAAGTATGTGTTCACGCAGAAGGAGGTTAATATGAGGCAACAATGCAGTATGGGGAATTATTGATCGATTGACCAAGGCAGCTCACTTTAATCCTTTTCGGGTTGGTCAATCAACAGAGACTTTGGCAGAGTGATACATGCAGAAGATTGTAAGATTGCATGGAGTACCGGTGAACATCGTGTCCGATCGGGACACTCGGTTCTCATCACACCTTTGGCGGAGTTTACAGGAAAGTTTAGGGATTCGATTGAAGTTTAGCACAGCTTATCATTCTCAAACTGATGGTCAATCGGAGAGAACAATCCAAACTCTTGAAGATATGTTGAGAGCATGCATGTTGGATTTCAAGGGTTCTTGGGAGGATCATCTGCATTTGGTAGAGTTTTCTTACAACCACAGTTTTCAGGCAACTATCCAGATGGCTCCATTGATGCTTTGTATGGTCGTAAATGCCATTCACCTGTTTGTTGGGATGATGTCGGTGAACGAAGATTATTGGGACCAGATTTGGTTGTGTAGACAGTTGAGAAGGTTAACACTATCAGGAATCATATGAAGGCAGCACAAGACCGACAGAAGAGTTGGGCAGACACGTCAAGAAGACCTCTAGAGTTCGCCGTGGGTGATTTGCTATTCTTGAAGATATCACCGACTAGAGGGGTGATTCATTTTGGAAGTCGAGGAAAGCTTAGTCCTCGATTCGTTAGACCCTTTGAGATCCAGGAGCGTGTTGGTGAGGTAGCGTATCGTTTGGCGTTACCGCAGTCCTTGGCGAATGTGCACGATGTGCTTCACGTATCTCAGCTACGAAGGTATGTTCGAGATGAAACGCACGTATTGGATCATTCGGAGCTAACTGTACGAGGAGACTTGACTTTTGAGGAGCGACCGATTGAAATTGTGGATCGAAGGGAAAAGGTTCTTAAAAACAAGGTGATCCCTCTTGTGCTTGTTTCTTGGAGTAATCGCTCGCATGGAGGGTCCACTTGGGAACGAGAAGATGAAATCTGGCAGAAGTTTCCTCACCTTATCTTGTAGTTATCTATCTTTGTGTCCTTGGAATTTCGAGGACGAAATTCTTTTTGTAGTTGGGTATAATGTAACACCCGAGCCCAATGCTACTAATTTTAGTTACCATTTGAACGTAGTGTGGCACTTATTTCATTTATCTTGCTTGATTGTTACTTACTGTAAAATTTTACTCGGCAAATTCATTTCTGCATATAACAAATTTTGGCATCTTAAGTAAAATTAAAAATATTCATCTTGGCCTACTTGACACCCCTAACCCTGTTGTAGCGTCCGTGCATCGTGTTCTCATCCCGTTCAGTGAAACGGGCGAGTATGGACGGCTACGCGCACGTACGTGTGTCCGTTTTGGGGGTATGTTTTTTTATCATAAAATACTTCATTTTCACTTTTGGATCCCGCTTAAAATTCTATTATTTCAATTTCAAATTTTTGGACCCGACCCGGGCGCGATTTGGAAATGTTTTACTTTGCGCCAAAATCCCAAAATTTTAATATTTAAACCATCATATATTTTCTTAACTATACATTCACTGTTCCTTAAATCTAAAATCTTTTAAATCTTTTTATTTATATTCCCTAACCTAATCTATTATCTCAGCCAATCCCCTCATTCTATTTTACCGTGGGCTCCGTCTCTACCTCTCTCCTCTCTCTTCCCGTCTCTACCTCCCTCCTCTCTCTTCCCGTCTCTCTCTCCCGTCTCTCTCTCTCCTCTATATATATCGTTTCCTTCTTCTTTATTTCTTTTTCACGAGAATGCGACACCCATCACCTCGTGATCCCTACCGCCGCCGTCTCCCCGTCGCCGCCGCAGCCTCGATGCCGACGCCACTACCACCGACCTCCTCGCCTTCTCAACCTCGTCTCACCCATCTCCTTCCTTCTTTCCCCGCGTCCCCGAGCACCTGCATACCCCTGCACCAGCGCCGCGGCCGCCTGCACCTCGTGGGATCGCCGCCGGCGATCTCGATCCGCCTCCCCGGCCTCGCACATCCCCTCTGTAAGCTCCTTCTCCTCTCATCCTCTTTCCTGTCTCTTTTTTTTCCTTCTCCGTGAAGTTTCTTGAACTGCAGGTTTGTCGGAGTCACTGTTGGCCGACCGCCGGGGCTCCATCGACGAGGTCGATCGTCACCACCTATCCCACAGATCCTCGTGAGCATTCCCTTCTCCTCTTTCCTCCTTTCCTTCTTCTCTATTCTCTTTTCTTTCTTGGTTGCATCTCTTGTATGTTTACTGTTCATTTCTTAGCCGGAATCCGACGATGCCGACGACGTGTCCCGACGTTCTAGCGTAGTACCCCGACCCGTGTTGTTCCAGTGTTCGTCGTTTGGGTTCGTTCCGTGAACTGTGCGACCGTCGCGAGTTTCCCCGCCGACGTTTATCGTTCCGTTTTCCCGGTTCGCGACCCGTCGAGGCAAGTACCCCTTGCTACATGCTAAATAATATTTACATATTCATTAATGTCACCCTAAACCTGCTATTTAACTTCAGTATTATAACTTCCCATTTTTCATGTCAATATTGTTATATGTAATTTTAACTTCCAAACGTGAAACCTACTATTTGCAATTACTGTTTGGAACCTGATAACCGCGATTACATGTTTTAATTACATTTTCACTAATGACGTAGCCTATGGAACTTTATTTATCGTTTTACCCTATTCGGACACTCGCATACATTTAACTTGCTTAAACTGTGATGGAACTTATAGATTTATATCATTGCATTCATGAAGTCTTAAACTTGTTGACATGATTAAGCGGTTATAATTGTCTTACTGCATTCTTATAATGTTGAAATCATCTCTGTGACACAACTGATAACTGTGTTGCAAATTGAGTAAATCTTCCTATTGCTTAATTCATTGCTTATGGCATGTTGATGATAACCATGCTTGCTTGTATAACTGATTGGGAGCCCACCCATGATATTGTTTACATCTTGACCTGACTTACTCCATATATATTGATCTACCCGACATGGTACCGTATACTGTTTGACTTGACCTGATGTACCATGACTTGACCCATTACCTGATCTTGTGTCTAATGCCAACAAACCTGACATGTAGTCCTCATGGACCGTTCCTGTTGTCTATCCAGACAAACCTGTTTACCTGATCCTGTGTTGGCATTAGTTCCTTGATTTCGGGATACCTGACTTGACTTGCACATATAACTTGAGGGTATGGGGAAATCAGTATTGTAACCGAACGTAACTCCAATGGCCATCCTATTGTTTGCCGTTTTTCCGGGCGTTATGGAATACCTATTGTTTGCCGTTTTTCTGGGCGTTACGGAATACCTATTGTTTGTCGTTTTTCCGGGCGTTACGGAATACCCATTGTTTGCCGTTTTTCCGGGCGTTACGGAATACCCATTGTTTGCCGTTTTTCTGGGCGTTATGGAATAACTACCGACGAGTTACGATGAGGATTACATTATTTGGTTTCAAAGACTTTAGAGCCTGATAGAACAGTTTAGTTTACCCACTGCACACTACCCTGCATTGCTCTGATTTATATTACTGTTACCCCTGTTTTCCATTCATGGTTATATTTGCATTGCCTGCTACACTGTTCATATTATATTACTTGATGACATGACGCGCTGACGTCTGGGTTTTGCATGGCCCAGATTCTGTACCGCGGTTGCAGTCCGAGCAGGAGTACTTCAGCCGACAGGCTGAGCTGTGAGTGTATAGTTAGTTTTCTTTCCTGCATTTTTATTCCTGATGTGAGCCCGCATTATGGGACATACATTCCAGTTATTTGTATTGGATCTTTCGCTTCCGCATTTATTTACTATTGACTCATGTTATCTTGGATTATGGACATGTTTTAGATAGTTTTATTTTGTTCTTGATATCTCTACAGCCGTAATGTGACTGTGGATGGATACTTTCTATTCACAGGTAGCATGGTTGGCTATGTCACGTGCCCATTCTAGCGTACTCTGGGAAGCGGGGCGTGACAATCGTTAACCTGAGTTGTGACTTTATTAGGGGTAGTATTTCTTAAGGAAGTGGACATTTATTGGCCGGAAGGGTCTTTCGCCACGCATATTCATGAGCAAGTAGGCACCACCTTGATAAACCTTGTTTATGACGTATGGGCACTCATAGTTCGGCTCGAATTTCCCCCGTTTGGCACTGTTGGGGATCATAGGTCTTTTGACAACTAGCACGAGTTTGCCTTCGTGAAATGCTCTTGTCCTAGTTAGTCTTTCGTATGAGCGCGGCATCCTTGCTTTGTAAGCTTCTAGGTTTTGCTATGCCATGAGACAAGTTTCATCGAGGGCATCAAGCTCCTCAAGCCAAAGGTGGGCATTTTCTTCATCCGTCGGCTTATGTCGGACCACCACTCGTAAAGAGGGTAGTTCTATCTCCAAGGGGAGAACTGCTTCCATTCTGAATACCAACGCGGATGGCATTGTATTTGTGGCCGTCTTGAACGTGGTCCGATAAGCCCAGAGAGCTTTATGCAATCTCTCATGCCAATCCTTTCTATTTCTGGACATCATCTTTTTTATAATCTTCGTCAAGGTCTTGTTGAAAGCCTCAGCTAGACCGTTAGCTCGGGTGTTATAGACTGAAGAGTATCTCCAATCTATTTTATGCCGCTGTGCGAAGCGGCTGATCTTATGGCTTCTGTAGGTTAGCCCGTTATTCGAGATAATCCGTCCCGGAGTGCCGAACCAGTAGATGACATGTGTCCTGAAGAAATAGAGGATGTTTTCCGTCTTCACCTCTCTTAGCGGTATTGCTTCTGCCCACTTAGAGAAGTAATCAGTTGTTGCTAGTATGAACCGATGTCCCTTGGATGATGCTGGTTCGATGGGCCTGTTTGCCCAATTGAGAGCATAGCTCTATTCAAAATTCAAAATTTGAACTGAGGCAACGCCAGGAGCGCCAGCGCTGAAGAGTCAAAGACTCTGAGGCAGCGCCTCACGTGCAAAACACGAGAGCGCTCGCGCCAGCGCTGAAGAGTCAAAGACTCTGAGGCAGCGCCTCACGTGCAAAGCACGAGAGCGCTAGAGCCAGGAGTGCCAGCGCTGAAGAGTCAAAGACTCTGAGGCAGTGCCTCATGTGCAAAGCACGAGAGCGCTCGCACCAGGAGTGCCAGCGCTAAGAGTCAAAGAATCTGAGGCAGCGCCTCACGTACAAAGCACGAGTGTACTAGCGCCAGGAGCGTCAGCGCTAAGAGTCAAAGACTCTGAGGCAGCGCCTCACGTGCAAAGTACAAGAGCGCCAAGTGTTAGAACTAAATGTTCGCCACCATTGGATCGAATATCCGACTAAGATGAATAAATCATCAAATTACAGAATAAAATTCTGTTGAGGAAATACTCCTCAAATCTTTCCAAACAGGAAAGATTGTACTCTGTAAATTAGAGCTTTGTTGTTAGACCCACGAGACAAAGTCTCTTATAAATGAGAGTTTAATTCTCAGAGCGCAGAACCGATTAGAGCTGCCTAAGATGAGCCTTAGCGCTCTAATTTAAAGAAGCGTCTCAGCGCTCCATGACTGGCGCACAGTGCTGCAGCGCTCCCAGCGCTCCAATTTAAAGAAGCACCTTAGCACTTGTTAACAGGCACTCAGCGCCAAGCGCACCACGTGCTCCTCACGTATGCGCTATCTCACAAGGAGCGCTCTGCACTCATTAACTTGCGCTCAGCGCCAAGCGCACCACGTGCTCCTCACGTGTGCGCTATCTCACAGGAAACGCCTTAGCGCTCTAAGTCTGGCGCTCAGCGCCAAGTGTGCCACGTGCTCCTCACGTGTGCGTTATCTCACAAGGAGCGCTCTGCACTCAATAACTGGCGCTCAGCGCAAAGCGCACCACGTGCTCCTCATGTGCGCACTATCTCACAGGAAGCGCCTTAGCGCTCTAAATCTGGTGCTCAACGCCAAGCGTACTACATGCTCCTCACATGTTCGCTGAGGGAATATAAACTATTCTTTAAATAAAGCCCCAGCGCCATAATGAATGCTCAGCACTCAATAAAAGACAAAAGGGTGTCAAAACCTAAAACCAACGCTCAGTATTGTTAAATGAAAAGGACTGAGTTTAATTAAATGTACAACATTTTAATTGAGTGGGCCGAGCCCAAGTTGGCCACAGATCCCTCATTTGAATTAATTGAGCCCATATGTCATGAATCTTCTTAACTGATCTTAGTCCCAAACTTGACTACAGGTCTCCCAACCATCATTGGTTTAAGGGTACATCTCTTCATACCTCTGATATATGTCGTTGTAATTCTTCAACGTCTTTGGAGAGACGGAGAGTCCCAATAACCAATAACTTTTGGTGCACACCAAAACGGTTGAGCCAAAACCACACAGACTATGACGTCTTTAAACCGGACTATGATGTCCTTAAACCCAATGGACCGCAATGTCCCTAAACTAAAACAATAGAGTCCAAATGCTCTTTAAGTTTATCTTAGTCTCAAATAAGATCAACGATCCTTAAACCCAACCTAAAACCAAATCTAAGAAAACACGGATTTGAACTAATCCACGCCCTACGGGCGACAGCATAAATTAGTCTCCGTATACAATCCATGGGCAACCAAAGATAAAACAGACATACACGACACGAAGTGACCATCTAGAGAAGGAGAAAGTGGTTACCGCGATGCGGTAGCATAATTAACTTCAGCGGCTTGCGCCTACAGGGAAGAGCGTCCCCACAATCAAAAACCCCTCAAATGAGGGGGAATCTGACGAAGTCTGCTACAACGGCCGCATCCATCTAAACTTCCGATACACAGTGCCATAAATCAGCTTGGCATCTTCGGAGAGGTGGACGGATAAAACCAAATAGCATCTGCCCTCAAATTCAGGCAAGATGAATCTACGTGGTTCTGTCTCCCGTATTCGGCGAAGAACAGATTCTGGCACGCCCGGTGGGATCTTGTTTTCCTTTTTCCACTTCACACTTCGTGTGTCGTGTTTCGCGAACGACTCACAGTTTGCTATGGTTGCCCCTGGATTCGAGGTACTAAGATTTGGTGTCTTGCTCCGTGCAGAAAATAGAAGATTAATACCTTTCAACTGCACTAACTGCAACAACTGCAACAACTCTCACTCCGTCCTTGCTGGAGGAGTGACCTATGGGCCTCAAGCGGCCTCCCTTTTTACGATGCCAGTAGAACAGGTGACTCAGGCCACCACTGGACTGTTCTTTAGGACCATACTCCTACCCATGAGCTTCAACGCCCCACTGTCGTCGCAAGAAGCTTCGAAGAAGTCGGTCTTTGATCGGCTTACAACTACCATGGCCCCTCTCAATGGGCCGCCCAATGCCTCAGTCTTTAACAGACTGGGCCAAAACTCCAGTAGGCCTGTAAAGAAACCTACCATACCTGAAGGGGTTATCTCAAAACGAATAGTCGTTCCTGCTCCTGAAGTCGCCAAAGCGGCTTCTCCTGCTAAGGGGTCGGTCTTCACAAGACTGGCTGCTCCAGCTCCCGCTCCCGCTCCCGCTCCAGGTGAAGTAACCAAGGTTGCTTCCCCTGCCAAAATGTTGGTCTTTTCAAGAATGATCATTCCCTCACAGCGGACGTCAGTCTTCGATAGGCTGGCACCAACAGCAACTTTTCACCAGATCAGGGGGCATGAGGGAGCCACCCCCATAGCTGAATCAATACCGTCTGCAAGGTATGACGTCATCATTGGAGTCGAGTGAGGAAAGCTGGGGGCAGTTCCCCTTCTGGACTGACTCCACCAGCTCCGATGGTGGAAATTGATGCTGCTGTTCCAACTGGGAATAGCTTTGAACCACTTAGGAGGGTACACAAAAACTCTCCAACTGCCGTGCTGAAAAGATCTCCTCCACCTATGGAGAGCATTACAAAGGCAAAAATGGAGCAACCACCCTAGCGGCTGTCCTCTAAATTTCATAAGGTCTGGCGACAAGTCCAAGACTCAGTGATCAACCAAGACTACTCCCGCCGACTGAAGAAGATGAAAGTTCGGCAAGAGAAGGACCACTCTGTCATACCACAGAAGGTGTCACCTACTTGGGTTCTAGCTGCTACGGCCCCCTCAACTTCAACCGCCAACAAAAGGAGAAGGCTGGAGAAAATCCCCGTGTCTGGGACGAATCTCAAGGGCACTAAATCCAAACGCCCCAAGTCTGGAGGCATGGTGGCGCACACTGTTTATATGGTATCCTGGAAAGAGGATAGCCGTATTTCTACGGGCCACCGACCGCTCACACAGTCTGTGACAAAGGCTCAGGAGCAACAGTACAAGCTCCAGGAGATGCTAACGAAGATGGCCGCACTCATTGGGCCAAAAGAAAGCCCAAAGACATCGTCGGAGCAGCGACAAGAACAGGAAACTGATGCCGAATTCCTCCGAAGAATGCTCGAGAGGAAAGATAAAGAGGCCGCGGAACAAGCGGCCAACATAAAACAAATGGCACTTTTATTCCAAGACATGATCGGCATAATGATCCAGCCGGACCCTCCAGTTGAAGAGCCTTCAGTAATAATCGAAGACGATAGAGGGAGTCATCGAACCCTCTTCCAGCTCTATCAGCAACCAAAGAGGAGTTGATCTCCAAAGCCGCCCCGGATGATTATATTGCTCAACAGATACGAGCTCATCAGGCGAGCGAAGCGGCCGGCCAAATTGTTAAGACTTGACGACCATATCCCAGCTGGTACGATCAAATTAAGTACCCACCAGGATACACAATGCCTAAATTTCATGTATATAAGGGGACAGGCAACCCCACCAGCATGTCGCCCAGTTCAGGGCTCTGTGCGGCAACACTGGAGGTGACGATAAGCTACTGTTTTGCCAATTCGTCGGCAGCTTGGCGGAGACGGCGTTCGAATGGTATTCAGAGCTTCCCAACGATTCCGTTAAAACCTTTACGGAGATGGAGTTTCTATTCACCCAGCATTTCGCAAGCGCTAGCGAATGCACCCCAATCACGACATTGATCAATGTCAGGGTGAATCCTGGAGAAACATAGGATCAGTACGTGATACGGTGGCGGAACCTATGGTCGAGATGCGAATAGCGCATAGAAGAGGCTCCTACAGTAGGCATATTTGTGGGAACCCTCGATCCGCAGGCGACCATATCCCAATTCATGATGTTCTTCAAGCCGACCACTTTCCAAGCCTTAATCGACAAGCTGGCCCAAATGGACCAGATGGGCCATAGGCCTTCCTCTCAAAAATGGAGCCTCGGAATGAAAAAAGGAAAGGGAAAGCGAACTTTGTCACTAATGCTCGGCAACAGCCGAGTAGTCCAAAACCAGCTGATCGCCAAAACAACAGACAGCGATTTATCAACGAAAAGTTAAAGCGTCCTTACTCATTCCCTCGGGATAAAATAAGGAGACTGTTCGAACTGGTGGTGCGCAACAGGCTCATCACTCTACCAGATCCGAGACGCCAACTGCAGCAGGGTGACGTCAACAATCCCAATTACTGATCCTACCACCGAGTAGTGGGTCATCTAATTTCGTCTTTAAAGGCTGGATTGAGGACCAATACCAATAGGGCAAATTCGCACTGTCCGAGAATTGGAAAGTAAGCCTGCCCCAGCCGCATACTCCTAAAAGGGTAGACACGCCGGGAGCATCATGCTCATTCATAGAAGAAGCTCCATGGGAGGTCGCTCTTTCAGCCAAAACGAAAAGAATGCTGAAGGATCTCCAAACATGCCCGGCAATTAGGTGGAAAAGTCTGCTGGAGCCCGAACTCATTGAGGGAATGCTGAAGCTGCGCCCGACGCCAAGAATTGGTAGCGATAGTCAAAACGCCTATGTCCAGCCGTCAAAATCTTCAAAGAAGAAGAAGAAGACCAAAAATCCCGTGAAGCCTGATGATAAGCACACGGACCTGCAAAAATATTTTGACGTACTGGAGGAATACAACCAAAAGGCGCGAACCCCGGCCACACTCCAAGAATTTCTCAACAATATCCTTGAGAGCGGAGATAACGACAATAACGACGGAGATGACTCGTCAGAAGAATCTGAGGATTATGTAGCAAGTTTCCACATGATCTCTCATTCGGCATTAACTAATGAAGATGCTCACTTGGCGTCAGAAGACAGCATAAAGGAGCTAGGGGCAGGATCGAAGCCAAAACCCTTGGAACCGTCTGACAAGATGATCGACCTACTGCTGAACGAAGCTCTTCAGAAAAGCAAAGCTGACCGAGAGCGTGAAATCACCATATACGAAAAAGCCAAACGTCGGCGACTGAACGAAAGGATTGAAATACCCCAACCGGATAGAAGCACTTCTGCTGCCGGTAAAAGCAGGTTCAAGACAAGGAAGCAGTTCGCTAAAGCCCTATCGATGGGAATGAAGTTGCCATCTTCCAAAGAAGATATTTCAGAAAATACGTTCCCCGACGAACTAGATGCACATCTAAGATTCTGCTTGTACCATTGGAGGATCACACACCCTACCGAAGAGTGCAATGCCTTTAAAAATTGGTGGCAGGGATACGTTGCTCATCGGCAGCAGTTCAAGCGGATGAAGCGCAAATCGCGTCGAGAGCAGAAGAGCACGACAGATGAGCGCAAAAGAACTGTCGGCAATTGTCACATAGTTGATAGCAAGGGATCGAAAGTTCTCACCTTCGGGAGTGATTCTGATGAAGAAATAGCCCTCGGCCCTCTCTTCAAGAAATCCATCTCTGAAACAGAAGAGACGAAGACCTGCGAGAACATTCAGCTACATAATCGCACGTTACACGAAAAGAATCTCGGACCCACAAACAAGGGGGCGAACAAAAAAGATAAGGGGAAAGAAAAAGCCCCTGAAGATATCGCCTTCAATGACCGAGTCGTCAAAAAGCTGGCTGCCAAGGACCCGCCAAAGAAAAACAAGATAGATTACAACATTCTGGCACACCTGAGAAAGATACCCTCGCAGCTAAGCATTCTCGATGCCCTTCTGCTATCTAAAGAGGCGAGAGATTCTTTGATCAAGGCACTATAAGAGCCCGAGCAGTTCCAATCTTTCCATACCGAAGAAAAGATGAAGGACGAGCTGGAAGAAGTGCACACTGCTGACGTCACTTTCGGCAACGAAGATCTCCTCCTCGGAACATGCGAGCATAACCATCCCTTGTACGTCACCGGATACTGCCATGACATCAAGATAGGGAAGATCCTAGTTGATAACGGGTCCTCTGTCAACCTTCTAAATGTGATGGTGTTAAAAGAAATCTGCATGAGCGTTCAACACCTCGCTCGGGATAAAATCACTATCTCCGGATTCGACTCCCAGTCATCACGGACGCTCGGGTCTGTAATTCTGACGTTACGCTTTGGGCTGCTTGTCACCGACATCAAGTTTCACATCATTGATGCCAAGACTTGCTACAACTCTTTGCTCGGCAGGCCTTGGTTACATGAGTACAACATCATCCCTTCTACACAACATTAGTGTATGAAGTATTTCAAGGATGGTCTCGAGTATACCGTGACAGGGGAGCTGAACCCATTCTCCGTGAATGAAGTCCGAAAATACGAAGATGCAAAATACTTCTTGCCAGACTTCGAAGACACGGAAAGGTACCATAAGCCGGAGAATAAGCAGAAAGCTATCACCGCTATTCCGGTCTTTGGGAGAGATACCGAAGAGGAGGAAGAGATAGTCTATTCGGGGCCACCCCAATGCAACAAGCCGGGACCGTCTACCCCTATGTTGATCTTCGGCAGTGACTCTGAAGAAGACGTCAATGCGGTATTTTCTGTTTGGCCATCAATACAAGCCTTGACTGGCGGTGAACGGAGTTTGCGAATCGCCATGGTTCCGCAAAATCATTACAAAGAGCTCGACGCACTTGATACCTATAGTGTGCAAGAACTGCAGACGTTCTACGTCCCTCCTAGGCGAAAAGATGAAAAGGTAATCCTCTTTTATCGATCCGCGGAAACCAAAGTGGAGAGAGAAATCTGGCATGGTGTCGATTCTACGCTTGACAGACTCCAGCCCATCCGTCTGCCCAGATACTACACAGAATTATTAATAAGGCTGTGGAGGCGCCAAGGCGTATCCTTCAAACAGACAGCTCGATATGCTCAGTTCTACAATAGGATCTGGAACGTCCCCGGAACTCAGCGAAAATTGCCCAACGGGAGAATGGAAACGATCAGGCTTGGATATGTTCAATCCAAGAAATGGGAGCAATTCTATGGCTGCTATGTTATATATGACTTTGATGAAGAAGGAGATGCTCTATTAGAAGTCGCTAACCCTGAACCAAAACGAGATCCCGCCGTAAAAATGTTAAGTCCGTCATTTGAAGAACAGAAGAACAACCTAATAAGGGAAGCGGGTCAAAAGGTCCGAGATGACCACACCGTGAAATGGCCATTTACGAGAAAGCCAGGATGCAGCGCCTCCTTCAGCAGGCTACGGAGAATGACGACGCCCTTCGTCGCCAGCCCGTCATACGGAAGACCCGACGCGGAGGCAAAAACAAACTGAAGAACGGAAAAAACGTTCGACAACGGCAAAGCGGGTCCAAGAAGCCACGCGATCGAAAATTGAGCAGCCGGGATCCGTCACTTATAAAGATGATGGGTCGAGCATATTCTTTTCCCCAAGACAAGACAAGGAAGATATTCGATCTTGTCATAAAACATCAAATGATTACGCTCCCGGAGTCCAAACACCCCGATCAAGAAAACAAGGTTCATCACCCAGATTATTGCTCCTATCACCGAGCGATAGGACATCCTCTTGAAGAATACTTCACCTTAAAAATCTGGGTTGAAGACCAATATCAACTCGGCAGGTTCGCTCTATCCAACAGTTGGAGGGTAGCCCCACCGCAAAAGCATATACCAAAAGCAACGTATATGGCGAGAGTAGAACCAAATCAACATCGGTCTTGGAAACGATCTTGTACCTGTCACGTGATAACACTGTCAGAAGAAGGAGTGCCCGAGAACATGGATGACCTGTCCTGGTGCTTCGAAAATGAGGGTGAAGAGGAATTGATCTCGGAATTTCCACCGGCGCCAAAAGAATTGGAGGATGGAATATATATTACTACGGACAACCTAAGGAAAATCGACTTGGGGATGGCAAACAACCCGAGGCCTACGTTCGTCAGTGAGCTACTGTCCGAAGAACAGGTAGCTACGCTAAGAGACGTGCTTATGCAATATAAAGACTGCTTCGCATGGAACTACTCCGAGATGCCGGGGCTAGATCCAGGGATAGCTGTGCATAAATTGGCGATATCTCCGAACGTCAAGCCAGTCAAGCAAGCACCAAGAAGAATGCGGCTCGAACTTGAAATGAGCATCAACGCCGAAGTTAAGAAGCTGATCGACTCCGGCTTCATTCAAAAAGTTCAGTACCCTGACTGGATCGCCAATATCGTCCCAGTGATGATGAAGAATGGGACGGTGCGCATCTGCGTAGATTTTCGGGACCTCAACAAAGCTTGCCTGAAAGATGACTTTCCTATACTGGTTACCGAGCTGATGATAGATAACATGTCCACTCACGAACTTTTCTCCCTCATGGACAGCTCATTAGGGTACAATCAAATAAAGATGCATCCCGAAGACCAGAAGCATACCGCTTTTCGGACTCCTCTGGGCATATTCTGCTACAAAGTAATGCCTTTCGGCCTGAAGAATGCCGGCGCTACCTATTAGAGGGCCATGACGAATATTTTTGATGACCTCATACATGAAATCGTCGAATGCTATATTGACGACCTCGTGGTAAAAAGCAAATCACACGAGGAGCATTGGGAGCATCTGAAGGTAGTATTCCAACGTCTTCGGAAATACAACCTAAAGATGAACCCTCTAAAATGCGCGTTCGGAGTTTCCTCGGGCAAATTTCTAGGGTTCATCATACGACTTCAAGGCATCGAAATAGATCCATCGAAGATCAAGGCGATTATGGAAATACCTTTGCCAAGAACTCTCAAGCAACTGCGATCTCTCGAAGGAAAGCTCGCATATATCCGACGATTCATAGCCAATCTCTCCGGAAAGTGGTGCCCCTACAGTCATCTAATGAAGAAGGGGACTCCTTTCGTCTGGGATCGTAAATGTCAAAGCGCATTGGACGAAATCAAGCAATATCTACAGAATCCGCCAGTGCTGACCGCTCCGGTCAAGGGGAAGCCTCTCATCCTGTTCACAACAGCCCTTGAAGGTTCCTTAGACGCACTACGGGCACCAAAAAAATGACCAAGGGAAGGAGAGAGCCCTCAACTATTTGAGTTGAGTTCTCCTGGGGGCAGAAAACAACTACTCCCGCATCGAAAAACACTGTCTAGCATTAATCTTCGTGATAATGAAGCTCAGACACTATGCTCTGGCGCATGAGGTCCACCTCATATCAAAAGTGGATCCTCTCAAATATTTGATGTCAAGATCCATACTAACAGGGCGACTCGCTAAATGGGCCCTCCTCTTGATGGACTTCTCGATAATATACCGACCTCTCAAGGCAGTGAAGGGCCAGGCCATTGCCGACTTCCTCGCTGAGTATCCGATACCTGCCGATTCACCCCTAAATTGTGAATTGCCAGACGAGCACGCATTTGACACGATCGACAGGGAGAAAGGAGAGAGTGATGCCCGATGGTAACCTTACTTTGATGGGGCATCTTCCATGAAGAAGAGACAACACAACACCCCTATAATCAAATCTGGGGTAGGCCTTATCTTCGTGACTCCACAAGGAGGGATAATGCGCTTTGCCTTTTCCCTAACAAAGCCGAGGACAAACAATGAAGCCGAATATGAAGCTTTAATAGCAGGTCTAGAGATCTCCATCGACATGGGAATCGAAAACCTCCTCATATACGGAGACTCCCAGTAAACAACGACTATCAAACGTACAAACCGGAGTTGGTAAAGTACGGTGAGAGAGTGCAGCAACTGCTGACTCAAATCCCCTCCTACATGCTGGAGAGTATACTACGCATGGAAAATAGCAAAGCTGATGCACTAGTCAAGCTCGCTAAAGAATTGGCTGATGAAAATCTCGATGACGTAAGGATCGTTGTGCAAAGCCATCAGGTTCTTGCACCGGCAGAAATATCTCCGGATCTGTCCAAAGAAAAGGGAGAGACCAAGCAAACGGACCTACAAATAAAAGACCAGGAAAATGCTAAGTATTGGAGAGAAATCTTTATAGACTACTTCAAATCCCGTCGAACACCTGAAGATGCTTTCTCGAGACATCAGCTCATAAAAAGAGCTCTGTCTTTCGCCTTCGTCAATGATACTCTGTATAAGAGATCGTTCGACTCCTTGTGGCTAAGATGCCTGGGACCGGAAGAAGAAAGGAGAGTTGTCCAAGAAACTCATGACAGACTCTACGGTTCTCATCATGCTGGGCCAAAGATGAAGCTGAAGATCAAAAGAATGGGCTACTATTGGCCCACGATAATCCAAGACTGCCTCGAATATATGAAGTAGTGACACTCATTCCAGATTCACGGGGACTTCATCCACCAGTATCCAAACCCGCTACATCCAACGGTGGCTAGCTGGCCGTTCAAAATGTAGGGAACTGACATAATCAGGCCCATTTAGCTAGCATCATCCAGAAGACATCGGTTCATATTGGCGACAACTGATTACTTCTCCAAATGGGAAGAAGTAGTACCGCTAAGAGAAGTGAAGACGGAGAATATTCTCCATTTCTTCAAGACACACGTCATCTATTGGTTCGACACTCCGCGACGGATTATCTCCTATAACGGGCCGGCCTATAGAAGTCACAAAATCAGCCGCTTCGCACAGCAGCATAATATAGACTGGAGATACTCTTCAGTCTATAATCTCTGAGCTAATGGTCTAGCCGAGGTTTTCAACAAGACCTTGACGAAGATCATAAAGAAGACGGTGTCTCTAAATAAGAAGGACTGGCACTAAAGACTGCATGAAGCTTTGGGTGTATCGGACCACGTTCAAAATGGCCATGAATACAACACCGTATGCATTGGTATTCGGCGCTGAAGCAGTACTTTCCTTGGAGATAGAGCTACCCTCTCTACGAGTGGTGGTCCATTACGAGCTAACAGACGAAGAGAATGCTCATCTTCGGCTTGAGGAGCTCGATGCCCTCGATGAAACTCGTCTTATGGCGTAGCAAAACTTGGAGGCTTACAAAGCAAAGATGACATGCTCATACGAGAGATTGACTAGGCCGAGAACATTCCGCCAAGGCGAACTCGTGCTAGTGGTCAAGAGACCTATGATCCCCAATCATGCCAAACGGGGGAAATTCGAGCCGAATTATGAGGGCCCGTACATCATACACAAGGTCTACGAAGGTGGGGCTTAATTGCTCATGGATATGCATGGAGAAAGACCCTTCAGGCCAATAAACGGCCGGTTCTTGAAAAAATAATACGCCTGACGAGTCACGGCCTAGGGCAACCATAGATGACGACGCCTATGTCCGCTCGCTATCTTCCCAAGCCCAAACTCTATAAGTAGTATCCGACGAAACCTCGCCTCGAAAACGTGCGACGGACTGTAATATCCTTAAACTAACAATGGACCGTAATGTCCTTAAACTAGCAATGGATCGAAATGTCTTAAAACTAACCAATGACCGAAATGTCTATAAACTACTACGAACCGTAGCATCCTAAAGCTGACGCAAAAAAAAGGGTACGTCCACAAGCAAAACGGGCACGGATGAAAACCCGAAAGGGCTCCGTGAGTAAAAATAGCAGGCTACCGGTGAGTTTGTGAAAACCCGAAAGGGCGCAATCTCGCTAAAAGACACTTGCAAGGTCCTCTCGACCTTGTAAGGAGAAAACTACTTGCGTGAGATCCTTACAACTCACAAAGGAGCAACACACTTAGGGATCCCTACGAAACCTAAGGAGAAATTACACTTACGAGATCCTCATGATTCGTAAGGAGAACCCTTTTATGAGACCCTCACGGCTCATAAGATTCAAAAACCTTAAGCTACAGAGATCTGAACCTGTTCTTAAGCCATCACATTTCCCAGATTGCCCTACAAGCGGTTCAATGCTGACCCTTGTATACAATCCACGGGCACAAATAAACATTTCCCCAACAGAGTCCCACCAGCGACAAGAGATATCCTCACATGGTAAACGATCCTTGTAAGTCCTCTCGACTTATAAGGAGAAAATACTCTTGCAAGATCCTTACGACTTACAAGAAAACATACACTTAGGAATCCTCACTATTCCTAAGGAGAGAATACACCTACGAGATCCTCACGACTCGTAGGGAGAAACAACTTTATAAGACCCTTACGGCTCAAGAAGTCGAAAGCCTTAGTCGACAGGATCTTAACCCTGTTTGCTAAGCCACCCTTGTTCGAACCGACAAAGGCAAATGATGATTCGGTCCTGGCAATGTCCCAGTGGTAGCGATGCTGATGCCTAAATCGGTATCAAATTCCAAGTCCTTTCGCGGAAAATGATGATTCGGTCCTGGCAATATTCCAGTCGCAGCGATGCTGATGGCATCAGGTTCCAAGTTCCATACTTACAAAAAAATCAGCAAGTAAAAGAAATGCATATGAAATAGCCGAAATGATGGGGTAACTTGCAACAAAATCAGCAAGTAAAAGATATGCATACAAAAATAGCCGAAATGATTGGGCAACTCACAATAAAAAGCAGCGAGTAAAAACAAAAATAGCCGAAATGATTGGGCACCGTGAAAAATAGCCGAAATGATTAGGCAATCACGACTTTCGCGATATAAAACGCTGAAATGATAGAGCATCGCGGAATGAAATAAAAAAATGAAAGAATGAAACTTTTGCCCTGTAGGTAAGTCCATAAAGACCCCTGTATACAATCCATGGGCATAAACGAAAAGGGAAACTTATGTCCCAGCAAACTCTGTCAAAGAGAAAGTCAGATCTCGACATCAACATCCCAGAAGACCAGCAACGGCGTTCTTCCTCATGCCAACAGGATACATAAGCGACACCACCAATCGGAACCACGGCAAAGTCCCCAGTTCCAAGACTCTACGGTTCACAGACAACCTAGAGTCAGCCCCGACACCGCAGAAAGCGGAAATACGTCATCCAATGACCCCGTTGCAGAAATACGTCATCCAATGATCCCGTTGTGGAAATACGTCAGCAAATGACCTCGTCTCGGAAATACGTCATCAAATGACCCTGTCGCGGAAACACGTCAGCAAATGACCCCATCTCGGAAATACATCATCAAATGACCCCGTCGTGGAAATACGTCAGTAAATGACCCCGTCACGGAAATAAGTCAGCAAATGACCCTGCCGCGGAAATACGTCATCCAATGACCCCGTTATAGAAATACGTCAGCAAATGACCCCGTCGCGGAAATACGTCAGCAAATAACCCCGTCGTGGAAATACGTCATCAAATGACCCCATCACGGAAATATGTCAGCAAATGACCCTGTCGTGGAAATACGTCAGCAAATGACCCCGTCGCGGAAATATGTCAGCAAATGACCCCGTCGCGGAAATACGTCATCCAATGACCCCGTTACGGAAATACATCAGCAAATGACCCCGTCGCGGAAATACGTCAGCAAATGACTACATCGCGGAAATACGTCATCCAATGACCCCGTGACGGAAATACGTCAGCAAATGACCCCGTCGCGAAAATACGTCTGTTCTCCACCAGAAGAAGCGACCGGAACGTCGGGATGTCGGGTCTGAATTCTCGGGGGAAGATGCTATTTGGTTTTATCCGTCCACCTCTCCGAAGATGCTAAGTTGATTTATGGCACCGTGTAAGTTATTCAGGACATTTTTTCTGGAAATATCAGAGGTTTAAACGGATGCGGCTGATGTAGCAGACTTTGTCAGATTCCCTCTCGTTTGAGGGGTTTTTAATTGTGGGGACGCTCTTCCCTGCAGGCGCAAGCCCCTGCAGTTAATTACGCTACTGTATCGCGGTAACCACTTTCTCCTTCTCCAGATGGTCAATTCGTGTCGTGTGTGTTTGTTTTATTTTTGGTTGCCCATGTATTATATACGGAGACTAATTTATGTTGTCGCCCGTAGGGAGTGGATTATTCCAAATCCGTATTTTCTTAGATTTGGGTTGGGTTTAAGGATCGTTAATCTCATTTGAGACTAAGATCAACTTAAACATTTGTTGAGGATACGTTAGTCTAATTTTAGACTAAGATTAACTCAACAGTTTTTTAAGGATACGTTGGTCTAATTTTAGACTAAGATCAACTTAACAGGATCATTTAGATCCAACAAAAGTGCATTTCGGCTCTATTGTTTTAGTTTAGAGACTTTGCGGTCCAGTTTAAAGACGTCATAGTCTGTAAAGTTTAAGAACATCATAGTCCATGAGTTTAAGGACCCCACAGTCCGTGGTAGTTTAGAGACATCATAGTCTGTAAAGTTTAAGAAAATCATAGTCCATGAGTTTAAGGACCTCACAGTCCATAAAGTTTAAAGACATCGCAGTCCATGAGTTTAAGGACCCCACGGTCCGTGGAATGTCTGGTTGTCAGGACCCGTCACCTCTCTGAAGACGTTGAAGGATTACAACAACAAATATCAGAGGAGTGAAGAGATGTACCCTTGAACCAATATTGGTTGGGAGATCTGTAGTCCAATTTGGGACTGAGATCAAAGATTTATGAGCATATGGGCTCAGTTAATCTGAATTAGAGATCTGTGGCCAACTTGGGCTCGGCCCATTTATTTAGAATGTTAGTGTCACGACCCGACATATTAGCTCGTGACCGGCACTTAAATCACGTAACGTCTAAAGGCGTAACATAATTCAAGTAAGCCGAAACCCAGAAATCTAAACCTTTTAAAGAAAATATAAGAGGTGAAGTTTTGAAATAAAGGTATGATGAAAAATGAATCATTTTCTTAAATGCATAAATAGTGGGACATGAAAATGCAAGTGGGTTTAGTAGTTGAAAAACATGTTTCGTCTTTTGAAAATTTGGGCAGCACCTCCCTTGTATTTTTTGATCCAAAACCACAATACATGATAATAATAAAAGCCATCCCCAAGCGGGAGCTAGCTCTTCGCCAAACGGTGGATCCACAACCACGCAAAGCATAAATATGAGTATACGACGCCCAACGGCGAAGTTCACCACAAAAGATAAAGAAGTAAGCAAGACATCAACACCACAAGTAGCGGAATACACCTCGCTCTAAGTCTCGCAACCACAAATCTCACTAAGTCACATTACTTATACAAATACTAGTTTGATTGATGGAGTTGACTAGATACAATATAAAAAATAAATACAAGAGGGGTACGATCCAATATGTACCACCTACCAAAGCAATCACCCGAATGCAACTACGTGCCAACGATGCCGCTATTGATCCAAGCGGTGAATCTGCAAGAACTGTGGCACAATGGGGGTGAGTTGCCAACTCGTGAGTAGAAAAATATAAACAAGTAGAAATCGAATAAAATAACGATTTCCTAGGTCAACTATATCATAAAGATAATACTATGATATCTAGGGTGACCGTATCTGTTAATGTGCCAACAATGTAATCAATGCCTATGAGCATGCTGATATCATCCAATAATATAATCAATATATGTATGCACATGGATCTCGTCCAACCACATGATCATTGTATGTATGCATGTGGATCTCGTCCAACTATGTGATCAATGTATGTATGCAAGTGGATCCCGTCCACGTGTCAACCAATGACACAACAATATCATGCATGTAAATATCATAAAAGCGTATGCATGAAAGTATGAGGATATAAATCAGTGTGTGTCCCTGACACATCAAAATCATGGAATCTGAGTGCCCAGCATAGACACTCGAAATATCATGAAATCCGTGTCCAGCATCGACACATAAATCCTCATATCTCGGGCTCCGTCAGTCCGGATCGGCCCTCGGGCTCCGTCAGTCCGGATCGGCCCATCTCATCTCTCGACTCCGGTCGGTATCCTCCAGATATCCGCCGAGCCCAAATACCATCACCGGTAGATAGTGCTCCCCTGCCAGGCTCACCGTCTAACAATACGAGTCTTCTAGCCCCGGGGTACCTCATCGGGTCCACCATGTACCCGCAGACGGTGCCTACCGCTCCTCGAATCGGGTTTCACATGCCACATCTCAGAACCGAGAAAACACATGGTGGACGCACTGAAATTTCATATCAAGAGAAACCGTTTTTTTTTAAAACAATACATACTTTCTTTTGAAATCACCACGGTTCTCAAATCCAGAAATATCATGAAAACAGTATATCTCAATGCGTATAACCATAAAGCATGATGTATGCGACATATAATAGAAATGTAAGCATATCCATATATCATGCAACATAAAACAGTAATATGCACATATCGAGGGAAAACTGCTCTTTTAAATGGATACAGTTTTAAAATATATCATGTAGTTCCCAAATCTCCAACATCAAGCCAGTATCATCTATGTATGTGCAAATATGTATGTACGCAAGTATGGGTGTATAATATGTATGTACGCAAGTATGGGTGTACAATATGTATGTACCCAAGTATGTCATGCAAGGAGTCATATCCTGATGCAACAATCCTACTGTGTAGTGACATGGTAATTATCGATGATGAAGTGTGTGAGCTGGCAAATCTGTGTAAGTGTAACATACGCATCATCGATAATGGTGCAGGTGTACTAGCACAGGTATAAGCAATGCAATGAGAATGACATGAATGCATCATAAGGTAAATCATCAGCTAACAGCTATAAGGTATACATATCTAACATGATTGAGTCGGTGAAACTATCAATCGGCGTCCGGCTTCACAACATCACGTACGGTATAATCCATCGTACGGCATACTCTAGTCAAGGGTATGGATCACTCATCATACAACTCATCACGTACGGTATAATCCATCGTACAGCAGTATTAAACCATCGGGAATCCTATCATCTTATATGACAATGAGGGGTACGGACCTAACGTCTCGTACGAAAAATCACTCAAGATTCATGACATTCTATAAATATATATATACCTTTGTCCTAGGTCACATCCATAACAAACTCATATCAGGGGACCGGCAAAGGTATCAATCATCTCAATCGACTCACATCACATCGTATGTCCTTTTCATCACCTAAATTCATCTCAATATATATACATTCTATCTTTTGCATCTACTGTCATGCTATCCTAAAACTCATACTTACTCTAGTGCAACTACATATCATCAAGTCGTGATTCACATTCACCTTTCTTATCCTTATAGCTTTCATCTCATATCTTCATATGTATATATTCAACCATTCATCTTTAATTATCTTATTAACCATATTCTTAGTTTTCAAATCTAGGTTTCTACGAATGAACCCTATAGATCGGTTTCCACCAAAACTTGCTGGGGTGCTATACGCCATCCACCCGACTTCTCCCGTAGATATAGATCTACTCACCTTGAGCTTCGCTTGCTAGAGTCGATGACGCTACGCTCATCCTCGTCGTCTCGAAATCCACATAGGGTACCTACAACCAATACACAATCGCAAATGCATATTAAAATCAAGGAGGAAAACCAAAACGACACACGTTTCGCTCATAGGTTAAAACCTATAGCCTTGCATGCAAAACACGACCAATATCCCTAGCCGTTGACGTTCAAACGCCACACGACGGATTTAAAATATCAAATACCAAAACTCAAGTTAAAACGAAGTCGCAAAACAATGCAGCAACTCAACAAAACAACTCCAGATTTTATCCTAGGTGAAATTAGCTAATTTTGCACATATGGATGGCCTAATTCACTGGAGATAAAGCCCTAGAACAAGCACGAACCCATACTGAAATGCCCAGGCCTCAAATTGCGGCCTAAAGGGATAAATTTGCGGCCATGTGAGGGAGTTGGGGTCCTGGGTTTTAGGTATAGGTTCTATGTTGCCTGCACATCTCTCTGTGTTTGCTAAATAATTTTCAGGTCACCCGGGTTATAGTAGATACCAATTTCTCATCACCAATTTCACAAAATCCAATATCGGCAGATTTTCAAGTTCACATTTGGGGTTTATGTCTATGGTTTCAGTTCAATATACATTCCCTACAGGGGTTTAAGGTCACAACTAATCTCAATTACACCTTTGGATTCAAAACAAACCCTAACCCTTTCTAGAAATTTTCAAAGTTCACTAAACCGCATTAAAACACTTCTACACTTGTATGGGTGCTAAAGAAATTGAAATACAATACTAATGGTGCAAAATTTATCTCATTTGGCAACTCAAGAAAATTCTTGAGTTGCTCCAAGTGTCCAAAATCTTTGCTTTCTTGGTCCAAAGTGTTTGTTGTGAGCTTGTGCATGTTTTTAGTGAAGAGGGTTTAGTGTTTTGATGTTGTTTTGAGGGAATGAAGTGGAGGTAGGAGATGAGGCAGCCATGGGAGGAGAGGAGATGAAAAATGATGAAGGAAAAATGAAATGGGAGCATTGGTCCAAGGTGTTTGACCCCTCACCCTCTCCCTCTCTCTCTCATGCCTATCCCTATTTGTCTTTTTCCTTTTCCTTTTCTTGTTTTCTTTATATTTTCTTTTCTTATCTTAATCTTTTCTAATCACAAAACCATGCATGAAAGATGAAGAACCATGGTAGAAAATGCAAAAATGCAAAAATGTGACATGGTGCACAAAACAAGTTTAATGCACGATTAGCGATATTTAATCGCGATTAGCATAAAAATAGAATATAATTAATCATACTTAATTTAAATTTTGCTTAAATCATATAAAACACACTCTTTTCAGTAATTCCAATAATTTTCCAAATTTTTCCCAATTTATGGGTATTTAATTATACCGCCTAATTGAAACATTCATAATATTTATTATTTAATTATAAAAATTCCCAAAAATAATATTTTATTTTTCTGAAATGTTACAGATAGACATTTAATTAGGCTCGGTCCTTTTTTATTTAACAATGCTGAGCATTGGTCCTGACAGTTTTTGTCTTTTATTGAATGCTGAGCATTTATTATGGCTCTGATCTTTACCATTAAAGAACAATTTATGTTCTCTCAGCGCACACGTGAGGAGCACGTGGTGCGCTACCGCAGAGCGCTTTTGTTTAAGTAGCGCACACATGAGGAGCACGTGATGCGCTTGGCGCTGAGCGCCAGTCAATGAGTGCAGAGCGCTTCTATTTAAGTAGCGCACACGTGAGGAGCACGTGGTGCGCTTGGTGCTGAGTGCCAGTCAATGAGCACAAAGCGTTTCTGTTAAGTAGCGCACACGTGAGGAGCATGTGGTGAGCTTGGCGCTGAGCGCCAGACTTTGGAGCGCTAAAGTGCTTCTTTAAACTTGGAGCGCTAAGGCTCTGCAGCGCTGTGCATGAGATTTGGAGCGCTGAGATGCTTCTTTAAACTTGGAGCGCTAAGACACTTTTTAGGTAGTATTGCGCTCTGAGAATTAAATTTTCTCTTATAAGAGACTTTGTCTCATGGATCTAAGAACAAAGTTCTTATTTTACAGGAGATGTTTCAATTTCTTATGTTCTTGGTGAAAGGCTTTGCCTTTATGGATCTATGATCCAAAGAGAATTGAATTATTCTCCCCCTTTTTATAATGAGATGTTATAATCTCTTTTGTGAAAGACCATTTGTCTTAAAGATCTATGATCTGGCAAAAGAATTAAGTTCTTTTTCTGATGAGATATTTTGATCTCTATATTTTACCTTAAAGAAATTCTTCTTCTGCTGAGAGCTTGCTCTTCTCTTTGAACTTTCTCAAAGTTTATGGGGGGGTTCCTCTCTTTGAGACTTGAAGTCTTGGGGCCTCTATATAGGGTAGGCTGATTTGTTGAATCGGTTGAAGAGAACTTTTCTCTAATTGATTTGAGGATTTCCCTACCATTGGATTTTTGATCCTAGGGCTTCTGTTTTACAGAAGGCAATCTTCTTGTTTTTAACAAGATTGGGAAATCTTTTCCCATACAGAATTTATTCTGTATTTTGGTGATTTTTAATCACCATTGGATCATTGATCCAACGGTGCTCTGATTTTCAGAGCATAATCTTTCCTGTTTGGACGATTCTGAGGAATGTTTCCTTAACAGAATTTTATTCTGGTCAATTGATGATTTTTAATCATGTTTGTTGGATCTTTGATCCAAATGCCGAGAACAGTTTGTTCTATCTCTAGCGCTTATGTGCTTTGCATGTGGTGCGCTGCTTAGAGTGCAGCACCCTTAGCAATAGCGCTTACATGCTTTGCACGTAGTGCGCTGCTTAGAGTGCAGCGCTCTTAGCGCTAGCGCTTTGCACGTGAGCACTACCTCAGAGTCTTTGACTCTCAGCGCTAGCGCTGCTTCATTTCAAATTTCAAAATTTGAACAGAGCTTTGCTCTGATTGGGGGAAACAACGTCAGCAAATGACCCCGTCACGGAAATACGTCATCCAATGACCCCGTTACGGAAATACGTCATCAAATGACCCCGTCGCGAAAATATGTCAGCAAATGACCCCGTCGCGGAAATATGTCAGCAAATGACCCTGTCGCGGAAATACGTCAGCAAATGACCCCGTCACGGAAATACGTCATCCAATGACCCCGTTGCGGAAATACGTCAGGAAATGACCCCGTTACGGAAATACGTCAGCAAATGACCCCGTCGCGGAAATACGTCAGCAAATGACCCCGTTACGGAAATACGTCAGCAAATGACCCTGTTACGGAAATACGTCAGCAAATGACATCGTCGCGGAAATACGTCAACCAAATGACCTCCTCGTTGGAGCAGTGCTTCGACTCGGAAAAAGGCCAACTCATCGATCACTTACAAGTCCTCTCGACTTGTAAGGGAGAAAATTCTCTTGTGAGATCCTTACGACTCTTAAGGGAAAGCACACTTAGGAGTCCTCATAACTCCTAAGGAGAAAATACACCTACGAGATCCTCACGACTCGTAAGGAGAAAAATCTTTATGAGACCCTCATGGCTCATAAAATTGAAAAGTCTTAGGCGACAAATCTAAACCTGTTTCCTAAGCCATCACTACCCTACAAAAATTTTAAGATGAACTATTATCTATCATCTATAGGCCAAATTTTCTAAAATCACATGACAGCAAAGAAGAGAAGGCGATAATACAAGATAGAAGAGAAATGTGTCCTTTATTCATAAATTCAATTGGATACGAGGTACATCATATGAAAATGGATGGAATAAAAGAATAAAAAAAATGAATGAATACATGTTCAAGAATCACAAATTTCCGTCAATACAAAAAATTACAAAGACAGGTACTAAGGAGGAGGCCTCTTCAATAAGTCGGCAAGCCGCTCGTGCACTCCTTTCAACTCCTTCACACAGTCAGCCACCGCTGTCAGCTCCGCTTTAATTCGAGCTCGTTGCTGCAAGTAGGATGAAAGCTTCGTATCGATTTCATGCATAGCAACTTCACAACTTTGTGCAACCCGCTCTGTGGAGTCAATATTCTGCCTTAGCGCCAACCCGTCTGAGATACACCATTGGAGACTATCGAAAATAGCCTTCAGTTGTGCAGCGTTCGCATTGACCTCGGCGTGCAACCGAGCAGACTCGTTAAAATCCGCCTCATGTTCCTTCTGCCGCAGGGTCGCCTCTTGTTCAAAATGATGAAAGAAAGGAACACTCTTCTCCTTCCATGCAACCCGCTGGGAAGTTGAAGCTAACACCTCAGGAGAAATACGCTTGAGCTCGATCTCGTGCAAGCAAGCCTCGATCTGTCTGCAGTATGTTAGTCCATATTGCGACCCCCGGTGCTTACGGGGAGGCGGAAACGGTATAAAATCAAAATTTTAACGCAAGAGGCAACATGGACTAAACTATGGTCGGGATCGTTGTCTAAACTAAAACTAGCAAACTATGCTAAAGAGAGTTAGCTACTCGGATGAAGATGGTTATACCTAGACTTGAACTCCTTCGTCTTCAAACTTTGTAGAGGTTGATGGTTCTCCTTTGTCGCCTTCTTCCGTCGAAGATGGATCCACCTCGAAGGCTCGACCTTTGGGCTCTTTCTCGTACTTGGAGTGAACTAGAATCGCCGGCTTGCTAGACCCTTGATCCTAGAGTGAGTAGAGAGTGTCTAAGGGTTGCTTTTGTTTTTCAAGAGAAGGATTCTCAACTCATGAGAAGGTTTCTCTTGACTAGAGGAAGAAGAAGATGAAGTGAAGAGAGAGAGTGAGAATGATAGAATGAGCTATATTTTTTTCTTTCTTGCAACCATAATGCAAAAGAAAAGAATTATCTAATAATAATAATTGAAAATGAGAATAGTTGATGGCAATTTGGAATGACCACAACCATGCTTCATTTAAAAATGTAAGCATAAATCAAGGAAGACTTTTGAAGCATGATGGTGGTCAACTTTCAACCATGGTCAACAAGTCAACCATGGTCAACAAGTCAACAAAATCAACCATAACAAAATTCTCATTTAATTACTATTATAAATAGATAATCCATAAATCCATTAGGGTTTGGAAAAAGATAACTGTCAACTGTGCATACGCACCCGTTCCGAAACCCTAATGAAATACCTCATCCTCCGCCTCAAGCAACTGTGCATACACACCTGCATTCTCGTTCCGAGGAACAAGAATACCAAGATATAAAAGCAACCCCAAATATATATACCAGTATCTGGCTCAAACCAGAGCCTGCCAGTATAATCCGTCCGGACTCCAAACGTGCACAAGTGCGCGGATGAGAACGAACCCTGTCGCAAAACCATGCGACCTCTACTCTGTTTTGCCCAGAGGCGAATACCCTCTGTGTGGGACTCTAAAGACTCGACACTACGCTGGCAGTGGGTTTAACCACAGACCGCAAGCGGCACTAGCTGTGCATAACGGTCCCCAGGTAGATGTCGACAAGAAGGCTGACGAGGTGAAACCCCATCTGAACTCCTACTGAGTCTGAATGTGACAGTCTCCGTACAGTCCGGTCTGTTCGTCTGATACATCGCATGGCGGGCCTAGGGGGTGGTAAACGTCAGTCCCCCAATAGCGGTACAAGTCGTGCCGGAGCGAAGCCCAAAACACCCTGAGATAACACTGGAAACCTACCAGTATATCTCGATTGCCCTGGCCAGGGACTACTCGTGTAATGGCTCTCCTAGACACAGCGCGATGTCAACCCCCAATACCGGGAGAGACGAATCCTGTCTAACCGTCACTGCCTCCAAGTGCTTCGGGACTGCACCCAACCGCCACCTGTTTGCACGACTCCTTTGAGCCGTGGTAGGGTAGTGATCAAAGTGCAGTGGGAACACACTTGAGGCGAAGTGCCAGTGTCAAGTCAGCGGACTAAGCTGTACTCATGTCACCTGGGAACTGATGACTGACGATAGGTATAATACCAACCTGTCTGTTCCCGACGAGTCCTGTCCAGTGTACTCGTAACCCAACGAGCACCCGTATACTATCTCCAGTACGACGTACTGATGGCTGTGGGACAGACTATCTCCCACACTGGGATGAGAAGCGCATACGCTAGTCTACTCCGGAGTATCGATGCCCTGTCTCGATAGTCCTGCGACTAGGGACCTGTATAAGGATGTGCTTATAGATTACCCAGCCCCCACTAGTGTGATTGCCATCACAACGCTGGTAATCAAGCAAAGATCCTAAGGGCTCCACTAATGCGTATAAGTGATATAGTAAAATAAACACAAGTACACATTGAAGTAGAGACAAACCAAGTAGCATACTACTATTTTGAGCAAGATTGTATATACAAGGTGAATATCCCAAGCATCCATTAAGTAATATACAAACTAGTATGATACAGTAATGGCCTCTAGGGCATATACACTAACAATCTCCCACTTGCACTAAGGCCATGTACTGGCGTATCGAAGACCTATCATCTCGATCAGCCGCTCGAACTGAGTCTGGGGCAAGGCCTTGGTGAATGGATCTGCAGTGTTGTCTTCTGAAGCGACTCTCCGAACCTCGATCTCCTTGCGATCCACGATCTCCCTGATCAGGTGATACCGCCTCAAGATGTGCCTGGATCTCTGATGGGACCTGGGTTCCTTCGCTAAAGCTATAGCCCCGTTGTTGTTGCAATACAGAGGTATTGGATCAACAATGGACGGAACCACCTGAAGTTCTTTCAAGAACTTCCTCATCCAGACAGCTTCTTTTGCGGCATCAGATGCAGCGATGTATTCCGCTTCCATCGTCGAGTCTGCAACGGTTTCCTGTTTGGAACTCTTCCAACACACCGCCCCTCCATTGAGGGTGAAGACAAAACCCGACATGGACTTGGAATCATCCTTGTCACTCTGGAAGCTGGAGTCAGCAAAGGCCTCGATCTGGAGGTCTTTTCCGCCATACACCAAGAACATCTCCTTAGTCCTTCTCAGGTACTTGAGAATGTTCTTTACTGCTATCCAATGTTTCTCCCCAGGGTTTGACTGATACCGGCTTACTACACTCAGTGCATAAGCTACATCCGGTCTGGTACACAACATCGCATACATTATAGAGCCTACCGCAGAAGCGTAGGGTATAATAGACATGCGATCCCTCTCCAAATCAGTCTTGGGAGACATCTCTTTAGAGAGGGTGATCCCGTGACAAGCCGGTAGGTTACCGCGCTTGGAATCTTCCATACTGAATCTTTTCACTATGGTGTCGATGTACCTGGACTGAGAAAGTCCCAATATCCTCTTGGATCTATCACGATGGATCCGGATCCCCAGGATGTATGAGGCATCACCCAGGTCTTTCATGGAGAACCTTTGTGACAAGAATCCCTTGACAGATTGTAGCATAGGAATGTCATTTCCTATTAAGAGAATGTCATCCACGTATAAAACGAGGAATACTACAGTTCTCGCTACAAATCTACTATAGATGCATGGTTCATCTGGATTTTTGATAAAGCCAAATTCTTTGACTGTCTCATCAAAACAGATGTTCCAACTCCGCGATGCCTGCTTTAGTCCATAGATGGACTTAAGCAACTTGCACACCTTTCCGCTGCTCCCACTCTGAATGAAACCCTCTGGCTGATCCATATAGACACACTCCTCTAAATTTCCATTTAGAAAAGCTGTCTTTACGTCCATTTGCCAGATCTCATAATCGTGGAAGGCAGCAATGGCAAGAAGGATCCGAATGGATTTCAGCATGGCTACTGGAGAAAAGGTTTCGTCGTAGTCCAAGCCAGGTCTTTGACGAAAACCCTTTGCTACCAGCCTAGCTTTATAGGTCTCAACCTGTCCATCTACACCAATCTTCCTTTTGAAGATCCACTTGCATCCTACGGGCTTTACCCCGTCTGGAGCAATGTCCAACGTCCATACCTTGTTGGTGTACATGGACTCCATTTCGGTCCGCATTGCATCCAGCCATCTCACTGAGTCAACGCTCTGAACGGCCTGCTGGAAGCTAGTAGGCTCATCATAATCTATGATGCAATCCTCTCTATCCCCGTCTATGAGAAAACCGCAGTATCTCTCGGGCGGATGAGACTGCCTACTACTCCTGCGGAGCGGCGTAGGAATGTCCTGTTCTGTTGAACCCTCTGGTTCCACTAAGCTTTCAGTAACAGTCTGTGGTTCTGGAATTTCTTCCAGTTCTATTGTGTTCCCACTTATCTGGGTTTCCAAAAACTCAGTTTCCAAGAAGCGGGCATGCTGAGAAACAAAAACCTTTTGTTCCTCAGCGGAATAGAAAAGATACCCCCTGGAGTTCCTTGGGTATCCCACAAACTTACACTGTACTGAACGTGCCTCAAGCTTGTCCGCATGCTGCTTTTTTTACAAAAGCTGGACATCCCCATACCTTGAGATAATTAAGACAGGGTTTCTTCCCAGTCCACATCTCATATGGGGTGGTGGGCACAGTCTTGGTAGGAGCCTTGTTCAAGAGATACGCAGCTGCTTCTAGTGCATATCCCCAGAATGATCGCGGTAACTCAGCGTTACTCATCATGGACCGCACCATATCCAATAGGGTGCGGTTCCGTCTCTCCGATACACCGTTATGTTGCGGGGTGTATGGAGGAGTAAGCTGAGAGAGAATTCCGTTCTCTTTTAAATAGTCCAGGAACTCGGCACTTAAGTATTCTCCACCTCGATCCGATCTTAGAATCTTAATACTTTTGCCGGTCTGTTTCTCTACTTCATTCTTATACTCCTGGAATTTTCCAAAAGCCTCGGACTTATGTTTCATTAAGAAGACATAACCGTACCTTGAGAAGTCATCCGTAAAAGTAATGAAGTAAGAATGTCCGCTTCGGGCATGTGTAGACATTGGACCGCACACGTCACTGTGTACGAGTCCTAAGAGCTCGCTCGCTCTTACTCCACGTCCAGTAAACGGAGTCTTTGTCATCTTTCCTTTGAGACAAGATTGACAAGTGGCATATGATTGATATTCGAACGCATTCAAATATCCTTCTGTATGCAACTTAGTCAACCTTCTCTCATTGATGTGACCCAATCTACAATGCCATAAGAAAGTCTGATTTATTTCTGGAGACTTTCTTTTGTGTGTATTCTGGACATTAAAAATCTGTGGTTGGTTTAACACGTATATACCATTACTCAATGTACCTGACCCAATCAGAACTTGATTAAGGTGAATGTTTACAACATTACTTACAAACGCAAATTCATAACCTTCTTTAGAAACTAAAGATACAGAAATGATATTACAAGTTGCGTTGGGTACAAAAAAGCAATTACGCAAAACCAAAACATGTCCATCTGACATTCCCAGGTGATAGTCCCCCACGGCTTTAGCATCCATGCTAGCTCCGTTCGCAACTCTGAGGGTCATGTCACCTGCCTTCAAATCCCTACGGTTTCTCAACGCCTGCAAAGAATTACAGATATGAGATCCTGATCCGGTATCCAATACCCAGGAAGTAGAGTTTATTGAAAGACAGTTTTCAATAACATACACACCTGAAGCTGAAGCTGCAACCTGCTTCAATTCCTGTGTTCTGGCCTTCCAGGCCCTGCAATCATTCTTCCAGTGTCCTTTCTTATGACAAAAGAAGCATTCTTCCTTATCCACAAGCTTCCCCGCTATCTTTGTTGCTTTCCCTTTTCCCTTCGTATCCACTTTACTAACACCGCCCCTTGGTTTGGCGGGGGCCTTCTTCTTCTTTCCCTTGGCTTTCGCCTTGGACCTAGAAGAAGATGATCCTCCTACAAACAAAGTGGATGTATCCCTACTTTTCTGTAGGGTGCCCTCTGCGCTCCTCAGCATGTTGAGGAGCTCTGATAGTTCAACCTCTTTTTCTTGTAGGTTGAAGTTCAGTATAAACTGGGCGTAAGTGGAAGGAAGGGACTGGAGAACTATATCCGTATATAGCTCACTCTCCAATGTGATCCCTAGGTCAGCGAGCTCCTCAATGTAGCCGATCATCTTTAGCACGTGCTCGGCTACTGATGATCCGACGGCCATTCTTGTCGAAAACAACTTTTTCGACGCTTCGTATCTTGCGATACGTGATTGCTCTCCGTACAGTTCTTTTGTATGGAGCAATATGGACTCCATGTCCATATTCTCATGCCTCCTCTGATGTTCGTTGTCCATCGAGGCAAGCAGGAGGCACTTGGCCTTCGCGCTATCAATCTCCCAAGTCTTGCGGATTTCCTTATCCGCGACACTGGAAGTTGGACCAGGGACAGGGGGAGCTTTGGTGGTAAGAAGATACCCCAGCTTGTCATAAGTGATTGCTATCTTGACATTCCTGAGCCAATCTTTGTAGTTTGGCCCTGTCAGTTTGTTTTTATCTAGGAGTAACTTAAGTCCAGTCATGTTGATTGGTCGCTGCAATTAGGAGAGAGAAGAAGAAACACTCAGCATGATGCTCTTGCAAGTTTAGAGTGGTTTTTAGTTTGTCTAAACAGGATGGCTCCCACTGTTTCTCGAATCCCTCCTCAAACCATAAAGGAAGAATTAGTCAGGATCAATCCCACCGTACAATACTTGCTTAACCGTTCAGCCAGGCCGGTGTCGGTACTTCGAGGGAGGTTTTCCAACGCTTTCGCGAAGTTCCTTAATTAAATAACCTCTTTTCCCTGGGGGCGTAACCCCGCTAACACCTTTCTAGGCACCTACTAGGTTTATAGCATTGATCGTTAAGTGAGAAATTTCCCGAGGAGTAGCATATACTCACAGTAGGATCGGGATCCAAATATCATCGCGTGACGAAACTGAAGGAATCCTACCAGAATCGCCACACTCTAAATGGTATGCAAATCTAGCAAGTTTCAGTACTTATGAAACTCCCGATGTGGATTTTTGCCCCATGCTCTTATGACCTTGACGAAGGTCAACAAATCATAAGTCACATGTCAAGTTCTGCCCGTCATTATCCAGGTTAATTTGAATCCACCCGTATATACCCTTGACGAAGGTCAACAAGGTAATGCGAGTGTCCCAAACCAACGCATCTATCTATGCTACATATGAACACCCAATAGCTACCAATCACTATGCCTTGACGAAGGTCAACAAACACAGCTTGAATACTATTGAATATTCATACGAAACGACGGAGGGCTACGAATGGTTTTGGCAAAACCGTGAACGTAGTGAACTTGATTTGGTCGATGGAACGAGATAGCTTTTAAAAGGAGTGGCTCAAGCTCCGCATTTAAAAGTTGTTTTTGAAAAGAACCGAGTGGTTTTTCGAAAGTGTTCCAACGACTTTAACTTGGTTTATTATCTTGCATTAGTTCTTTTAATGCGTGATATTCTTGCATTAGTACTTTTAATGCGTCCCATCATTTAATCCTACCATTGCAGAAAACAACCAAAATATGACGTACGCTTATGCCATTCGCATTCGCCACGGGGCCCCGTCATTACCCGTTAGGTTACTTAACTAACGACAGAGCGGAGGCTGGGCTAGCGCGTCTGTAAAACATAAGCAACGCCTAAATAGAAAGCAATGATAGACATTTCAGATCACAGATAAATACATTGGATATACTAGCAATCTGTAATTTGTACGAGCCTGTAACAAAAACAGATAACACGGTCGCGGTGAATAGCCAAATCCCCACCCAAGACCCCTACGGGTGCGGCAAACTACCCGCCAAGTCCTCGGTAGTTTGTGCACCCCTCCATGGGTCTATCCTAGGAGCAAAAACAGTAAAAAGAATTATACAATGACGGCTACAACCCCGACCCGGTTGTGCGGCCAAACAAATAATATAATTACATCAATTTACATTTACAATGAATTGCAAGAAAAGAAAACTCTCGTCTCACAACCCCCGGCTATTCACCCGCGACAATCCAACATATTTATATACACATTCCAGCACATTACAGATCATGTATAACCCCGACTAATCGTCTTATAGCGATTAGCCGACGTTCAATACATGCAAACATCACAGATATAACCATCATAGTCAAAGTGTAGTGAAGTTCGGAAAAATACGGAATTATAGGACCCCAAAAGGAAATTTCTTTTCTGCAAAATCTGGGCACATATAATATATTTCAAAAATCCCAAAACCAACACACAAACACACTGCACGAAAAACGATGCAGAGAAGACACCAAGTCACGGCGGTTCCGCGGCGGCTAAGAAGGATCACGCGGCGGAAGCGCGGCACTTTAGGCGAATCACTGTATCGTTTTTCTTGGGTGTTCACAAAAAACCCTGAGCCGAATTTACAAGTGTAAAGTTTTTCATTTTGAGCAGAAAAAATTTCAACAGAAACTCAGTTTTTGTGATTATCCGGTTTTGTGATTTTTTTCGGTTCCGAACTTCGTTACACTTCACTACTAAGCTAGTTTAAGTTTAGTTAGGCTCTGATACCACTGTTAGTCCATATTGCGACCCCCGGTGCTTACGGGGAGGCGGAAACGGTATAAAATCAAAATTTTAACGCAAGAGGCAACATGGACTAAACTATGGTCGGGATCGTTGTCTAAACTAAAACTAGCAAACTATGCTAAAGAGAGTTAGCTACTCGGATGAAGATGGTTATACCTAGACTTGAACTCCTTCGTCTTCAAACTTTGTAGAGGTTGATGGTTCTCCTTTGTCGCCTTCTTCCGTCGAAGATGGATCCACCTCGAAGGCTCGACCTTTGGGCTCTTTCTCGTACTTGGAGTGAACTAGAATCGCCGGCTTGCTAGACCCTTGATCCTAGAGTGAGTAGAGAGTGTCTAAGGGTTGCTTTTGTTTTTCAAGAGAAGGATTCTCAACTCATGAGAAGGTTTCTCTTGACTAGAGGAAGAAGAAGATGAAGTGAAGAGAGAGAGTGAGAATGATAGAATGAGCTATATTTTTTTCTTTCTTGCAACCATAATGCAAAAGAAAAGAATTATCTAATAATAATAATTGAAAATGAGAATAGTTGATGGCAATTTGGAATGACCACAACCATGCTTCATTTAAAAATGTAAGCATAAATCAAGGAAGACTTTTGAAGCATGATGGTGGTCAACTTTCAACCATGGTCAACAAGTCAACCATGGTCAACAAGTCAACAAAATCAACCATAACAAAATTCTCATTTAATTACTATTATAAATAGATAATCCATAAATCCATTAGGGTTTGGAAAAAGATAACTGTCAACTGTGCATACGCACCCGTTCCGAAACCCTAATGAAATACCTCATCCTCCGCCTCAAGCAACTGTGCATACACACCTGCATTCTCGTTCCGAGGAACAAGAATACCAAGATATAAAAGCAACCCCAAATATATATACCAGTATCTGGCTCAAACCAGAGCCTGCCAGTATAATCCGTCCGGACTCCAAACGTGCACAAGTGCGCGGATGAGAACGAACCCTGTCGCAAAACCATGCGACCTCTACTCTGTTTTGCCCAGAGGCGAATACCCTCTGTGTGGGACTCTAAAGACTCGACACTACGCTGGCAGTGGGTTTAACCACAGACCGCAAGCGGCACTAGCTGTGCATAACGGTCCCCAGGTAGATGTCGACAAGAAGGCTGACGAGGTGAAACCCCATCTGAACTCCTACTGAGTCTGAATGTGACAGTCTCCGTACAGTCCGGTCTGTTCGTCTGATACATCGCATGGCGGGCCTAGGGGGTGGTAAACGTCAGTCCCCCAATAGCGGTACAAGTCGTGCCGGAGCGAAGCCCAAAACACCCTGAGATAACACTGGAAACCTACCAGTATATCTCGATTGCCCTGGCCAGGGACTACTCGTGTAATGGCTCTCCTAGACACAGCGCGATGTCAACCCCCAATACCGGGAGAGACGAATCCTGTCTAACCGTCACTGCCTCCAAGTGCTTCGGGACTGCACCCAACCGCCACCTGTTTGCATGACTCCTTTGAGCCGTGGTAGGGTAGTGATCAAAGTGCAGTGGGAACACACTTGAGGCAAAGTGCCAGTGTCAAGTCAGCGGACTAAGCTGTACTCATGTCACCTGGGAACTGATGACTGACGATAGGTATAATACCAACCTGTCTGTTCCCGACGAGTCCTGTCCAGTGTACTCGTAACCCAACGAGCACCCGTATACTATCTCCAGTACGACGTACTGATGGCTGTGGGACAGACCATCTCCCACACTGGGATGAGAAGCGCATACGCTAGTCTACTCCGGAGTATCGATGCCCTGTCTCGATAGTCCTGCGACTAGGGACCTGTATAAGGATGTGCTTATAGATTACCCAGCCCCCACTAGTGTGACTGCCATCACAACGCTGGTAATCAAGCAAAGATCCTAAGGGCTCCACTAATGCGTATAAGTGATATAGTAAAATAAACACAAGTACACATTGAAGTAGAGACAAACCAAGTAGCATACTACTATTTTGAGCAAGATTGTATATACAAGGTGAATATCCCAAGCATCCATTAAGTAATATACAAACTAGTATGATACAGTAATGGCCTCTAGGGCATATACACTAACACAGTAGTCAACCCACGACCTGGCGACGTCCTCAGCATGGAAGTTCACGAGTATCACCAGCATCGGATTAACCTGCATAGAAAAATTTGTAGCGGAAGTGTGGGCTTCAACATCAAGATCCTCGACGAACTTGCTCAACATTCGTTGGCTGTTCACGGTGCCTCGAGAAGATATGAGTTTAGCAAGAGGCCCTGCCGGCATCATAATGCGAGTCTCGAAGGGAGATGGAGCCGGTGCGATTGCAGTAGAATGAGTTACAGTTAAATGCCAACTCAGGAAATAAAGAAAACGCATAAGAGGTAAAGCCTATCATACCAGCTACAACAGGCGGTAGGACTGTAAGTCCACGTTGCTCACCCCGGTTCTTACGGGGAGGCAGAAACGGCGAAAAACGATTGTTTAGCGCAAAGGCAACATGGACTAAAAGCCGGATCTTTGCTAAACTATGAACTAGCAAACTACAAGAGGCATTATCTACAATGCCATAGAAGTTATACCTCACGAAACCGGTCCTTCGGGTCTTCTCTCCACTGTCCGGCTCATCCATCCACGCTCCGAGGGTCGATCCGGAACTTGGTCACCTCCACGGCCTTCTTGAGTCTAAGACGATCCACCCGAGAGATGTACACCGAGCTCCACCTCGAGCCGAGGCAACTAGAGCAACAAGATCGCTAGTCTTGAAGTCCTAGGTTGTGTAGAAGAGAAAGATGGTGGTGTTTGTCTATGTGGATTCTTTTTCTCTCAACACATGAGATAAAAAGAATTTATCAAGAGGAGGAAGATGAAGGAGAACTAGCAATCATGAGAGCTCATTTTCTTTTCTTCTCACAAGAGAGAGAATGAGAATGAAGAAATGAAAATTGTTAACTAAAGAAAATGAACCATGGTTGCAATAATACTAAACATCATCATTACTAATCCTATCATGATAAAGTTGATGGCTACATTGACTTGACTATTTTCATAATCCAAAAAGAAAAAGAAAACCAAAGAATACTTTAGACCTTTCAAGAAGATCCTAGTCAACTTTGGTCAAACGGTCAACAAAGTCAAGATGGTCAAATGGTCAAAGCAATTAGCCATAACATAATTATCAATAAAAGGATTAGTAAATAATGTCCCCGGCTCATAATGGTTTTGACCGAACAAATTGCCAAAACCCTAATGAGTCCGCCTCAAAATGGTTTTGACCGAATCAACTGTCAAAACCCTAATGAGCCACCTCCTCCTTCTTCGCTCCGCAAAACTGTGCATACACACCCGCATCCGCATTCCGTAGAATGCGAATGCACAGAAGACAAAACAAATCCATCCGTGTAATACTAGGATTCGGCTTAAACCAAAGCCCACTAGTATTGCCTGCCCGAACAGCATACGCACACAAGTGCACGTAAGTGATCGCAGCCCTGCCGTAAAACCATACGGCCTCTACACGTTTCGCTCAGTGCAGGGAAACTCTCTGTGTGGGACTCTAAAGACTCGACACTACGCTGGCAGTGGGTTTAACCACAGACCGCAAGCGGCACTAGCTGTACGTAACGGTCCCCAGGTAGATGTCGATAAGAAAGCCGATGAGGTAAACCCATCCGAACTCCTACTGAGCCTGTATGTGACAATTTGCGTACAGTCCGGTCTGTTAGTCTGATACATCGCATGGCGGGCCTAGGGGGTGGTGAATGTCAGTCCCCTAATAGCGGTACAAGTCGTGTTGGAGTGTAGCCCAGAACACCCTGAGATAACACTAGAAACCTACCAGTATATCTCGCTTGCCCTAGCCAGGGACTACTCGTGTAATGGCTCTCCTAGACACAGCGCGATGTCAACCCCCAATACCGGGAGAGACGAATCCTGTCTAACCATCACTGCCTCCAAGTGCTTCGGGACTGCACTCAACTACTACCTGTTTGCACGACTCCTTTGAGCCGTGGTAGGGTAGTAATCTAAGTACAGTGGAAACACACTCGAGGCGAAGTGAAAGTATCAAGTCAGCGGACTAAACTGTACTTATGTCACCTGGGAACTGATAACTGACGATGGGTATAATACCATCCATCACTTCCTGACGAGTCCTATCCAGTGTACTCGTAACCTAACGAGCACCCGCATACTATCTCGAGTACGACGTACTGACGGCTGTGGGACAGACCGTCTCCCGTACTGGGATGAGAAGCGTATACGCTAGTCTACTCCGGAGTATCGATGCCCTGTCTCGATAGTCCTATGACTAGGGACCTGTATAAGGATGTGCTTATAGATTACCCAGTCCCCACAAGTATGACTGCCATCACAACGTTGGTAATCAAGCAAAAGATCCTAAGGGCTCTACTAATATGTATAAGCGATATGCTAAAAGAAAAACATGCACATATTGAAGTAGATACAAACCAAGTAGCATACTACCATTTTGAGCAAGATTTTCTATACAACTGTGAATATCCCAAGCTTCCATTAAGTAATATACAAGCTAGTATGATACAGTAATGACCTCTAGGGCATATACACTAACAAGGACGGGGAGTGCAGGGAGCTCGGTTATTCTTTCGACTCGCGACGCTATATCCAATATGAAGAAGAGTTAGCAATATGGCTATCTGTAAGAGAAATGAAAAGACGTCTGTTATAGACTATACTCACCGACACCAGCAGGTAGGGCAATCTCTGGCTGGAATGAGAAATGCGGGTTTAGCACCTGATACAGGTGATCAAAAAGGACTCCTGCAAAGTTATGACGACGTACTGTCAGTACAAAGAGAGTGATACCCACAATGAAGCCGATGAATCACAAACCTATACCTTCTAGCATTTCAGAAGACATGGGAGAAGGTGAGGGAACAATAGTCGCCATTGCGGCGACCCGAGGTGCTTCAGAGGGCACAATTTCAGCAACGGAAGCATCGCTAGGCCTAGTGACTTCTTCGCTCTCCTTCAGTGGGACAGTCTCAACACCCATGGCTTTTTCCCCTGATTCGACAAGGTCCTTTGTGACACCCGTGATGCCTGCCGATGCCAGAGAGCCATAAGGGGAGAGAGCAGCGGTTTGGGCAGTCCCAGACTCCCTGGAGAGAGTAGAAACTTCGGGCTCCATGGTCGCCATCGCCTCGCCTACCATCTCACTGTCAAGACTTGGCCCTGCAGGACATCATAAATAAGAATTTGCAGACCAAGTTCTGATAAAAAAAGAATGGGCATTGCATTACCTTGCGATGGATCCTCAGTTGCCTCTCGAACCGCATGCGCAACCTGTCTATGGGCGGTAGACAAGGCAGTTGGGGTACCCTCTGAAGTAATAGTGACAGAAGGGATGGTGCTTGAACCTGCACCCGCAGCCAAGGTAGCATCACGCTCCCTCGCTGCTCGCTTCCTACGCTTCTTTTCAGTTTGAGCAATGAGGATCGACCTCCTCAAGACTTCGGACAAGGGGATACCTTCGTTGTCATCTGACCCTAGATCTGTCTCCAGTGCCGCTACGACGTCCATCATCGGCTGTTTCAGCGAAGACTCTCATGCTGGCTTGGGGATAGCCGTATCCGCGATGGCCGGCTCTAACAAGACTACTGCACCATCGCTTGGGATCGGCGCTACACTAGGAACAACTGAAGCCGAAGCAGTCCCTGTAACAAGGTGAAATAAAGCGTCAGAGTATAGGTATAAAGCATGAGGGCATAATCAAACGTTATACCCAAGCCACAAGAAGCGCGAAGCCTCTCTTCCTCCTCAAAAGTCCGAAGGGAAGCCGCTAGAGCCTCTTCAGCAGAGATGCCTGACAAAGAAGGATGTATTAATAAATGCATAATAAGAGAGAAGGAAAAAGCTCAAAATGACATGACTAGAGCATACCCGTCTCCGCAAGTGATAGCAATGCCGTCTCTGTGCGAGCCTGTCGCTCGAAAGCCACAAGAGCGGCTTGAATATCGGTATCATCCGCAGGCTCAATAAATAGACCCTCATTGGTCCCGTACTCACTCAAACCCTCGCTACAGGGAGCATGTGGCTCCTAGCCGAGTACGACGTCGAGAGAAAACATCGACTTCTTATTCTTCTGCGAACGAACCCCGGCGGCCGACGATAGGAGCCTATGCTTCACGGGCATTTTTGGGTGACAGGTCCCAATCTCCGCGCCAACTCCAGAGTCCGAAGACGCTATAGCTACCGTTTTAGGAACGCTGGGCTATGGCTTTGGAGTAAAGGTGTGAAGAACCACAACCGTATCAGTCTCCTTTAATGAAGGACGAACGGCAATTCGTCATTTTAAAGGGACGGACGGGTTACCGGCAGGGATTGCACCCTTGCGATCAAGCAGCAGCCGTCGTTCCTCCCTAGTCACGGCACCTGTTGCGTGCTGATACTACGCCACATATGCGTTCGAGGTATTCGGGACGTAGCTCGGCTCGCTGACAAGGAAGATGGAACCGGTATTCAGGCGCATGAAGTGGTGCAGCGCAGTGCGAATGCCCTCTTCAGTGGCAATCGGTTCAGCCAGAAAAGATTCGAGGGGAACACCCTGGTTGTAATCCGACTGTTGGGGAAAGCGGTGCGGGTTGTACCTCATAAACAATGCCGACTCGTTCTGCCTGAATCTAAGAAGCCCGGCCTGATCGAGTACAAATGCATGATTTCCCGAGCCTTCAATGTGGAAACCCCATCCTTAATGGTGTCACGCAGCGGCTGCACCGCCTTAGTTGACTCCTTGCTAATAGTCATGACCTATCAACGAAGGTCATGTTGTCCCCAACCATGCATGGGCGTAGGATCACTCCCCGAGCTTCTCGCGACGATGGGTCTGAAGCAGAGGCGTCGATTAGAGACATTACCCGGGGGAAATTGTAGCCATTATAGAAACGGGGGCATTTGTGGATTTCAAAGGCTCCAAGCACGTGCAGCTCGATCCACGAAGTAAAATAGTGTAGCGGGAGATGTTCAGGATCTAAACCCGGCTAAGTAGTGTCTGCCGCCAAGCTCAAGCCATGATACAAATGAGCCAGCCCGGCAATCCCGACGGCAACCCGAGTTCCTTCAACCATCCGGTGAGCCAGGTAGAAAATGGACGGCCTCATATGACGAGGGTGCATGGGAAGTATGAACCAACTTAGCTATAGGTCGAGAAACCCTAAAAAGAACGTCTCTTCGTCGACGTCTGAAGCTGCAAGCTCTGTGAAGGGGACGACCAGAGTGTCCGGGAGAAAGAAATTTCTCTGGTCCGCTTCCGCTACCGGTTGTTTATCCAAACTAAAGCCGAAGGGATCGGCGAGCTTGGCAAATTTTGCGGTTTCCTTTGAAAGGACTTCGGGGTGCAGAAAGCAGGCAATAAAATCCGTGAAGCTGACGCCGTGCCTCCCAGATTCCAAGAGCAGGCACTCATAAATATTCAACACCTTGATTAAGCTTGGGAATTAGTGCTGAATGGCATTTTCCGGAGTCAGACCCATCACTACTGATCGGGTTGCAAAGACGTATTCGTCAGGGGAAGTATTTCCTCGTAGTGTTCCCCTCTGACAGGTAGGCCTGAGATCTTCGCAAACTCCTCCGGGGAGATTGAAACCTCCCATTCCGATAAGAGAAAGGTATGTGTCGGGATGTTCTATTACTCTAAGAAAGCCTTAATCCACCACACCGGAGGTGCCGGATACTGGAAAAGTGACGCATAGATAGCATGGTACAGCCCGAGCTTCAATAACGCCGACTTTTTTGCCGATAAGATGTACCGGGCCCACTATAGGTATTCGGCCGAATGACGAGAAGTCAAGCCAATCATATACACCTGTCCCCATGGGCGCGACTTGCCCTGACATATGCGCCGCCTCAGAATATCTAAAGCCATCGGCGGTTGCATAGGTATCGCGGCCATAGAAGGCTGAAGGCGACCTTCTGAGATCCAGTGGATCTCCTCTACGGCATAGTTAACCTGGGGTAAGTCGGCATAGTGAATAGTGGAGATTGGTTCTGAAGGCGTCGCATAAGAGAAGCTGCGTCGACCCTGGATAATTTGGTTGTACCACAACCCCCACAAATGAAGCGACTTCTGCTCCGGGTCATGATCCTTGATCAGTCCAAAAACTTCTCGGTCTATGGGCGTGTCGGCGAAAGCGCTCTCCGGACGAATGAATGGGAAAGAAGTGTCGTAAGACATAGTACCTGCACGGAAAGAACAAGGGTTAGCCGTCAATGCTATAGCCCAAAGCCTAGTACTTGGTACTTTAAATTCGTACCGCACTACAATGCAGTGGAAAGAGACCAAGGGGGACCCACATAATCTAGATGATGGCTCATCATTAATAAAACAGTCTCATCATTTGATGAGATAGTCATTAAACGAGGAAATCCTAAAAGGATTCTTATTTAATGAGCGCCCCTTGGGCCAAGGAGTAAATCTCCCTTGAGAGCAGTGCTCTGCAACAGATATGACATCTGTCATAATTAATCATGAAGGGAATAAAATTCCCCCCAAAATTTCTAAAGAGCAATGCTGTGTGAAGATGATGGAGTAATCCATCAAAACCCTAAAAAGCAAAGCTTTTTACAAAGTAAAAATTCCGAGATCTTTAAGATCTACAAAATGAACTCTAAGAGTTCTTCATTAAAGGGTTAAGAAACCCTAAGAAAGAATGGTTTTTCTGATCTATGATCAAAGAAGAGCAAAGCTCTGGTTTTTAATTAACGGGTTAAGAAACATTAAGAATCTTTAGGATCTGTGAATCTAAGTAGAGCAAACCTCTGTTAATGGGTTCAAATCTTACCAAATTTTTGGAAAGAGTTTTAACTCTTAAGGAATTTCCTTTGGGCAGAGAGTTGTGCTCTGAAGGAGAATTAAATTCTCAGAAAAATAAGAAGGGAAGAAGATGAACAGAAATCATCTCAAGGGCCAAAGACTCTATTTATAGGCGTTGGAAGTCGATCCAACTTCCAAGTTGATCCGACGGTGATAAAGCTGCCACCGCTGCACTCACGTGTGAGACGTGTGAGCGCAACGGTGGGGGAGGGGGGCAGTTGTTTCCCCAATTGAGAGCAAAGCTCTATTCAAAATTCAAAATTTGAACTGAGACAGCGCCTCACGTGCAAAGCACGAGAGCACGCGCGCCAGGAGCGCCAGTGCTGAAGAGTCAAAGACTCTGAGGCAGCGCCTCACATGCAAAGCACGAGAGCGCTAGCACCAGGAGAGCCAGCGCTAAGAGTCAAAGACTCTGAAGCAGCGACTCACGTGCAAAGCACAAGAGCGCTAGCACCAGAAGCGCCAGCGCTAAGAGTCAAAGACTTTGAGGTAGCGCCTCCCGTGCAAAGCACGAGAGCGCCAAGCGTTAGAACTAAATGTTCTCCACCACTGGATCAAAGATCCGACTAAGATGAATAAATCATCAAATTACAGAATAAAATTCTGTTGAGGAAATACTCCTCAAATCTTTCCAAACAGGAAAAATTATGCTCTGTAAATTAGAGCACCGTTGGATCAAAGATCCAATGGTGATTAAAAATCACCAAGATACAGAATAAGTTCTTAATTGGAAAAGATTTTCCCAATCTTGTTAAAAACAAGAAGATTGCCTTCTGAAAAAACAGAAGCCCTATGATTAAAGATCCAATGGTGGGAAACATCCCTAAATCGATTAGAGAAAAGATCTCTTCAACTGCTTCAACAAATCAGCTTCCCCTATATAAAGGACTCAAGACTTCAAGTCTTATAGAGAGGAACCCCCCCCCCCCAAACTTTGAGAAATTTGAAAGAGAAAAGCAATCTCTCGGAAGAAGAATTTCTTCAAGGTAAATAAAACAGAGAGATAAAATCATCTCATAAAATGAAGAAGAACTTAGTTTTCTTTTTCTAGATCATAGATTTATAAGACAGACGTCTTTCACAAAATAGATCATAGCATCTCATCATAAAAAGGGGGGGAGAAAAGAACTTAATTTTCCTTGGATCACAGATCTATAAAGGCAAAGCCTTTCACAAAAAATAAGAGATTGTAACATCTCCTATAAAATAAGAACTTTGTTCTTAGACCCACGAGACAAGTTCTCTTATAAATGAGAGTTTAATTCTCAGAGCGCAGAACCGATTAGAGCTGCCTAAGAAGAGCCTTAGCGCTCCAATTTAAAGAAGCGCCTCAGCGCTCCAAGACTGGCGCACAGCGCCGCAACGCTCCTAGCGCTCCAATTTAAAGAAGATCCTTAGCACTCATTAACTGGCGCTCAGCACCAAGCGCTCCACGTGCTCCTCACGTGTGCGCTATCTCGCAAGGAGCGCTCTGCACTCATTAACCGGCGCTCAGCGCCAAGCGCACCACGTGCTCCTCATGTGTGCGCTATCTCACAGGAAGCGCCTTAGCGCTTTAAGTCTGGCGCTCAGCGCCAAGCGCGCCACGTTCTCCTCACATGTGCGCTATCTCACAAGGAGCGCTCTGCACTCATTAACTGGCGCTCAGCGCCAAGCACACCATGTGCTCCTCACGTGTGCGCTATCTCACAGGAAGCGCCTTAGCGCTCTAAGTCCGGCACTCAGCGCCAAGCGCACCATGTGCTCCTCACATGTGCGCTGAGGAAACATAAACTGTTCTTTAAATAAAACCCAGAGCCATAATGAATGCTCAGCACTCAATAAAAGACAAAAGGGTGTCAGAACCCAAAACCAATGCTCAGCATTGTTAAATTAAAAGGACTGAGTTTAATTAAATATCCAACATTTTAATTGAGTGGGCCGAGCCCAAGTTGGCCACAGATCACTCATTTGAATTAATTGAGCCCATATGCTCATGAATCTTTTTAACTGATCTCAGTCCCAAACTTGACTACAGGTCTCCCAACCATCATTGGTTCAAGGGTACATCTCTTTATACCTCTGATATATGTCGTTGTAATTCTTCAACGTCTTCAGAGAGATGGAGGGTCCCAATAACCAATAACCTTTGGTACACCCCTAAACGGTTGAGCCAAAACTACACAGACTATGACGTTTTTAAACTGAACTATGATGTCCTTAAACCCAATAGACCGCAATGTCCCTAAACTAAAACAATTGAGTCCAAATGCTCTTTTGCTGGATCTAAATGATCCTGTTAAGTAGATCTTAGTCTAACATTACACCAACGTATCCTTAACAAACGTTTAAATTGATCTTAGTCTCAAATGAGATTAACGATCCTTAAACCCAACCCAAAACCAAATCTAAGAAAATACGAATTTGGACTAATCCATGTCCTACGAGCGACAATATAAATTAGTCTCCGTATACAATCCATGGGCAACCGAAAATAAAACAAATATACACGACATGAAGTGACCATCTGGAGAAGGAGAAAGTGATTACCGCGATGCGGTAGCGTAATTAACTGCAGGGGTTTGCGCCTGCAGGGAAGAGCGTCCCCACAATCAAAAACCCCTCAAATGAGGGGGAATCTGACGAAGTCTGCTACAACGGCTGCATCCGTCTAAGCCTCCGATACACGGTGCCATAAATCAACTTGGCATCTTCGGAGAGGTGGACGGATAAAACCAAATAACATCTTCCCCCAAATTCAGGCAAGACGAACCTACGCAGTTTCATCTCCCATATTCGTCGAAGAACAGGGCCTGATTATATCGGTTCCCTACATTTCGAATGGCCAGCTACTCAATGTTGGGTGTAGCAGATTCGGATGCTAGTGAATGAAGACCTCGTGAATTTGGCATGAGTGACACTGCTTCGCATATTCTAGGAAGACCTGAATCATCGTGTGCCAATAGTAACCCATTCTTTTGATCTTCAACTTCATCTTTGGCCCGGCTTGATGGGAACCGCAGAGTCCGTGATGAGTTTCTTGGACGACTTTCCTTACTTCTTTCGGTCCTAAGCATCTTAGCCACAGACTATCAAACGATCTCTTATATAGAGTATCATTGACGAAGGAGAAGTATAGAGCTCGTTTCATGAGCTGATGTCTTGACGACGCGTCTTCGGGCGTATGGTGAGATTTGAAGTATTCGACAAAGACTTCCCTCTAATCCTTCTCCTTTTCTTCATCCTCTAATTGGAATGCCGCTTGTTCGGACTCATCGTTTTCTTCAGACGACTCCGGAGATATTTCTGCTGGCGTGAGAATCCGGCGGCTTTGCAAAATGATCCTTACGTCATCGAGATTTTCGTCAGCCGGTTCTTTAGCGAGTTTGTCTAACGCATCTGCCTTGCTATTTTCCACTCATGGTATGCTTTCCAGGATATAGGAGGGGATTTGAGATAGCAATTGCTGCACTCTTTCGCCATATTTCCCCAATTCTGGCTTACACGTCTCATAGTCGCCCTTTACTTGGCTAACGACCAGCTTGGAGTCTCCATATATGAGGAGGTTCTCTATTCCCATGTAAATGGCGATCTCGAGACCTGCTATCAAAGCTTCATATTCCGCTTCGTTGTTTGTTCTTGGCTCCGTTAAGGAAAGGGCAAAACGCATTATCCCTTCTTATGGAGCCACAAAGATAAGGCCTACTCTGGCTTTGATTATGGGGGTGCTTTGCTTCCACCTCTTCATATATGATGCCCTATCAAAGTAGAGTTCCCATCGGGTATCACTCCCTTCTTTCTCCCCGTCGATTGTGTCGAACGCATATTCATCTGGCAATTCGCAATTTAAGGGAGAATCAGCTGGTATCGGATGCTCAGCGAGAAAGTCGGCGATGGCTTGGCCTTTTATTGCCTTGAGGGGTCGATATACTATCGAGAACTCCTTCAAGAGGAGGGCCCATTTGGCAAGCCTTCCCGTTAGTATGTCTCTTGACATCAAATACTTGAGAGGGTCCGCCTTTGATATGAGATGGACCTCATATGCCAAGGCATAATGTCGAAACTTCGTTATCGCGAAGATCAGTGCTAGGCAATGATTTTCAATAGGGGAATAGTTGTTTTCTACCCCCAGAAGGACTCGACTTAAATAGTAGATAGCTCTCTCCTTCCCCTGGTCGTTCTCCTGTGCCTATAGCGCGCCTAAAGAACCTTCAAGGGTTGTTGTGTACAGGATGAGAGGCTTTCCCTTGACCGGAGCGTTCAGTATTGGCGGGTTCTGCAGATATTGCTTGATTTCGTCTAGAGCATTTTGGCATTTACGATCCCAAATGAACAGGGTCCCCTTCTTCATTAGATGGTTGTAGGGGCGGCATTTTCCTGAAAGCTTAGCTATGAACCGTCGGATATACACGAGCTTTCCTTGGAGAGACCGCAGTTGTTTGAGAGTTCTTGGCGTGGGCATTTCCATGATCGCCTTGATCTTCAATGGGTCTATTTCGATGCTTCGGTGTCGGATGATGAATCCTAGGAATTTGCCTAAGGATACTCCAAACGCGCATTTCAGAGGGTTCATCTTCAGATTATATTTCCGAAGACGCTGGAACACTATCTTCATATGCTCCCAGTGCCCTCATACGATTTGCTTTTAACCACGAGGTCGTCGATATAACATTCGACAATCTCTTGTATGAGGTCATCGATGATCTTTTTCATGTCCTTCTGGTAGGTGGCGCCAGCGTTCTTCAGACCAAAGGGCATCAATTTGTAGCAGAATATGCCCAGCGGAGTCCGGAATGCAGTATGCTTTTGGTCTTCAAGATGCATCTTTATTTGATTATACCTCGAAGATCCATCCATGAAGTAGAAGACTTCATGGGTGGATGTGTTATCGATCATCAGCTCGGTAACAGGCACTGGGAAATCATCCTTCGGACAATCTTTATTGAGATCCCGAAAATCTACACAGATGTGTACTATCCCATTTTTCTTCATTACCGGAACGATATTGGCGATCCAGTCAGGGTATTGAATTTCTTGGATGAAGCCGGAGTCGATTAACTTCTTGACTTCGGCATTGATACTCATCTCAAGCTCAAGCCGCATTCTTCTTGGTGCTTGTTTGACTGGCTTGATGTCCGGTGATATTGCCAGTTTATGCACAGCTATTTTTGGATCTAGTCCCGGAATCTCGGAATAGTTCTATGCGAAGCAGTCTTTATACCGCATAAGCACATCTTTTAGTGTAGCCATCTGCTCTTCAGACAATAGCTCGCTGACAAACATTGGCCTTGGCTCGTTTGCCGTCCCCAAGTTGATTTTACTCAGATTGTCTGCTGTGGTATGTATCCCGTCTTCCAACTCCTTTGGTGCTGGTGGAAATTCTGAGATCGCCTCGTCTTCATCTTCTTTTGCGAATCATTGGGAGAGGTCATCCATATTCTCATGCTCTCTTTCCTTTGATAACATTATCACGTGGTAGGTATGAGTCCGTTTCCAAGACCGATGTTGCTCTGGTTCCATTCTCGCCCTATAGATTGCTTTTGGCTCATGCTTTTGTGGCGGGGTTAGCCTCCAACTATCAGATAGAGCAAACTTGCCTTGCTGATACTGGTCTTCAACCCAATTTTTGAAGGTGAAGCAGTCTTCAAGAGAATGACCTATTGCTCGGTGATAGGAGCAATAAGCCGGGTGATGGACATCGTCTATTTGTTCGGGGTGCTGAGACTCTAGGAGCACCATCATTTGATGTTTCATGACAAGGTCAAAGATTTTCCTTGTCTTGTTTCGAGGGAAAGAGTATTCCCGAACCATCTTCTTCATCAGCGATGAATTCCAGCAGACCTTTTCTCGATTGCGCGGCTTCTTGGATCCGCTTCGCTGTTTTTGAGAGTCATTCCCGTTTTCCACCTTGCTGTTGTTTCTACGTTGGTCTTTTTTCTTGCCACGAAAACGCACAGGGGACTGACGGTGAAAGGCATCGTCATCCTCTGTAGCCTGCTGAATGAGACGTTGCGTCCTGTCTTTCTCGTAAATGGCCATTTCGCGGCTGTGGTCATCCCGAACCTTTTGACCCGCTTCCCTTATTAGCTTGTTAATCTGCTCTTCAAATGACGGACTTGATATTCGTACGGCGGGATTTTTCTCTGTTTCAATATCAGCGCTATCTGGAAAGACATTCTCTTTTCCACCGGAATCATTTATAACATTGCAGCCATGGAATCGCTCTCGTTTCTTGGACCGAACGTATCCAAGGCCAGTCGTCTCCATTCTCCCGTTGGGCATCTTTCGCTGAGTCCCCGGAACGTCCTAAATCTTGTTATAGAACTGGGTTTGTTGAGCAGTTTGTTTGAAGGGTACGCCTTGGCATTTCAATAGCCTTTTCAGTCCCTCGGCGTAGTATCTGGGCAGACGGATTGGTTGAAGCCTGTCGAGCGCAGATTCAGCACCGTTCCAGACTTCTTTCTCCACTCTAGTCTCCGTGGATCGGTAGAAAAGGATCGCCTTTTCACCTCTTTGCTTAAGAGGGACGTAGAAGGTCTGCAGCTCTTGCACGCTGTACGTATCAAGTGCATCAAGTTCTTTGTAATGCCGCTGCGGAACCATGGTAATTTGTAAACTCTGGTCAACTCCAGCAAAGGTCTGCATTGGCGGGCGGACGGAGAACACTGCATTAGCCTCGTCCTCAGAGTCACTGCCAAAGACTAAAATAGGAGTAGATGGTCCTGGCCTGTTGCCTTGGGGTTGTCCCGAGTAGACCATCTCTTCATCGTCCTCGGTATCGCTCCCAAATATCGGGATAGTGGTGATGGATTTTTGTTTATTCTCCGGTTTGCGACATCTTTCCATGTCTTCGAAGTCTGGTAAGAAGTACTTGGCGTCTTCATATTTGCGGACTTCATTTAGGGAGAATGGGTTTAGCTCCCCTGTAACTGTGTACTCGATGCCGTCCTTGAAGTACTTTATATACTGATGTTGTGTAGAAGGGGTGATGTTGTACTCATGTAGCTAAGGCCTGCCGAGCAAAGTATTGTAGCAAGTCTTAGCGTAAATAACATGGAACTTGATGTCAGTGACGAGCAGCCCGAAGCGTAATGTCAGTATTACAGACCTGAGCATTTATGATGATTGGGGGTCAAAACCGGAGATGGTAATTTTATCCCGAGCCAAGTGCTGCACATTCAAGCAAATCTCTTTCAACACTCTTACATTGAGAAGGTTGACGGAGGACCCATTGTCGACCAGGATCTTCCCTATCTTGATATCATGACAATACCCGGTTACATACAGCAGATGATTGTGCTCGCACATTCCGAGAAGGAGGTCTTCATCGCTGAAGGTGATGTCAGCCGTGTGAACTTCTTCCAGCTCGTCCTTCATCTTTTCTTCTGCAAGCAAGGCTTGAAACTGGTCGGGCTCTTGTAACGCCTTGATCAGAGAATCTTGTGTCTCTTTAGATAGGAGAAGGGCATCCAAAATACTCAATTGTGAGGGTGTCTTCCTCAGATGTGCCAGGACATTGTAATCCACCTTGTTCTTTTTGGGCGAGTCCTTGGCTGTGAGCTCTTCGGCGACTCTATCATCAAGGGCAATCTCCTCAAAGAATTTTTCCTTTCCCTTATTTTACTTGCACGAACCTTTAATCAAGGGTCCAAGATTCATTTCAGGCAACGTATGGTTACGCAGCTGAATGTTCTTATAGTTCTTCGTCTCTTCTTCTTTTCCAGAAGTGGATTCCTTGAAGAGAGGACCGAGGGCCATTTCTTCATCCTAATCGCTCCCGAAGGTAAGAAATTTATATTTCCCTTTTGTTGGGATGGCATCAACCATATGACAGTTACCGGCTGTTCTTTTATGCTCATCTGTCGTGCTTCTCTGCTGCCGACGGGCCTTGCGCTTTATTCGCTTGAAGTGTTGTCGGTGGGCAACGTATCCCTGCCACCTCTTCATGAAGGCATTGCACTCTTCAGTAGGGTGTGTGACCCTCCGATGATACGAGCAGTATTTCGGATGCATATCCTCTTCGTCAAGACACATACTCCCAAGAGTATTTCCTTCGAAAGGTGGCAGCTTCATTCCCATTGACAGGGCTTTGGCGAACTGTTTTCCCGTCTTAAACTTGCTTTTGTCTGCCGCGGGTGTGCTTCGATCTAGTTGGAGTACTTTGTGACTCTTCCTCGCCGCAACTTCTTCATCCTGACACCGACACTTGGCATTTTCGTGTATGGCTGTTTCACGCTCTCGGTCAGCTTTGCTCTTTTGAAGGGCTTCGTCCAGCAGTTTATCGATCAGGTCGTCTGGCGGTTCCAGGGATTTTGACGCCGGTCCAGACCCCAGTTCCTCTGCGTTGCTTTCCGACACCGAGAGAGCTTCTTCATCTTTTAACGACAGGTGAGAGATCATGTGGCAACTCGCTACATAATCTTCGGGTTCTTCTGAAGAATCGTGTCCTTCATCAATGTCGCTGTTTCCGTTCTCAAGAACATGCTTGAAGAATTCTTCCGGTGTGACTGGGGTCCGTGCCTTTTGGTTGTATTCTTCCAGTGTGTCGATGTATTTTTGCAGACCCGTACGATTGCCGTCGAGCTGCACGGGCTTCTTGGCCTTCTTCTTTTTCTTTGAAGACTTCGGAGGCTTGGCCTGGAAGTTTTGCCCATCATTACCAACTTTCGACGTTGGGCATGGTTTCAGCATCCCGTCAATAATCTCAGGCTCCAGCGGGCTTTTCCACCTAATCGCCGGACATGCTTGAAGATCCTTTACCATTCTTTTAGTTTTAGCCGAAAGGACAACTTCCCATGGAGCTTCCTCTACAAATGAGCATGATGCCCCCGGCGTATCCACCTTTTTAGGAGCGTGCTGTTGTGGCAGGTTTACCTTCCAGTTTTCAGACAGCGCGAACTTGCCTTGTTGGTATTGGTTTTCAACCCAGTTTTTGAAAATGTAGCAATCTTCGATTGGGTGGCCCACTATTCAGTGGTAGGGGCAGTAATTGGAATTGTTGACGTCGCCCGGTTGCAGTGGGCGTCTCGGATCCAGCAGAGTGATAAGCCTATTGTGCACCGCCAGTTCGTATAGTCTCCTCGTTTTATCCCGGGGGAACGAGTAGGACGTCTCAACTTTCCTTCGAGGGATCTTGGTTTGTTTTTTTGGTGAGCTACCGGTTTCAGGTCATTCGGTTTTTGTTGAGCGTTGGCGATGAAGGTCGCCTTCCCTTTACCCTTTCCATTCCGAAGATCTTTCTTTGAAGAGGACGGCCTATGACCCATCTGGTCCATTTGGGCCAGTTTTTCAATCAAGGCCAGGAAGGTGGTCGGCTTGAAGAACATCATAAACTAGGATATAGTTTCCTGGGGATCAAGGGTTCCCACGAACATGCCCACGGCAGGCGCTTCTTCTATGCGTTGTTCGCATTTTGACCATAGGTTACGCCATCGAATTACGTATTGAACCCAGGTCTCTCCTGGCTTCACTCTAGCATTGATTAACGCCGTGATCGGGGTACACTCACTTGCGCTCGCGGACCGCTGTATGAATAATAATACCATTTCCGTGAATGTTTTGATAGAATCATTTGGGAGCTCAGAGTACCATTCAAATGCTGTCTCCGACAAGCTGCCGACTGTTAGTTATATGTATGCCCTAGAGGCCATTACTATACATAGGATGTATATTGTAGTGGATGCTTGGACATATATAGGGAGGACTTTCTTGATCGACATGATAGTATGCTATCTGGTTGATCTTTACCTTAACGTGTACACTGATTGTCTCTCTGTTACATGTTGGTAAAGCCCTTAGGATATGTACTTGACTACCTGGACTATGATGCGGATCATACTAGTGGGGACATGGTAGTCCATAAGTACATCCTTCAAGGTCCCTAGTCATGGGTATATCGAGACGGGGCATCGATATACCAGAGTAGACTAGCGTATACCTTCTCGACCCATACAGATGGGCGATGGATGATCCCATATCCATTGGTGTTTGACATCAGAGATGATATACGGGTGCTCAGTGGAGACTGGGTACACTGGACGGACTCGCCGAGAACTCCCAGATGGTATTATACCTTACGTCAGATGGCAGTTCTCTGGTGACACTGGTACAGAGTAGTCTGTTGACCCGAGATCGTCATAGAGTCTTGTGTGGTTCCCACTGTACTTTGATTTCCACCTTACCACGTCCAAGAGGGCGTGCAAAACGGTGGTTTTTGGGTACAGTCCCGAGTCACATGGAGGCAATGAGCGATAGGAGGGGATTCGTCTCTCCCGGTATAGGGAGTTGATGTTGCGCTGTGTTCGATTGGCTATAACCGGAAATCCCTGGCCAGGGTTGCTGAGATTTACTGGTAAGTGTTACCAGTAGTTTCTCGAACTGTTATAGACCTCATATCGACACGACTTATCGAGCTGTTGGGGTCTGACGTTTACCACCCCTAGGCGAGATATGCGACATATCAGACGACGAGACCGGACTGTACGGTAAGTGTTACTGGTTGGATTCACAGGAGTATGAGAGGGCTTGCTCGTCGATCTTCTGATCGCTCAATACCCGGGTGGCCGTTACGTTTAGCAGACCGCTTGCGGCTTGTGGGTGTTTGATATGATCATCACCTGCTGCCGGCGTATTGACGAGTCTTTAGAGTCCTACACAGAGGTTTCCTGGCTCAAGCGAAACGAAATAGGGGCGCATATGAGATATGTGCGGGACCGAGAATGATGCGTGTATGTGATACCGTATTTCATTCTCGCGATGAATGTATCGATTGGTTGTATGCGATATAACCTAGTTATCAAATCAAGGATTGATTCGATAAGCCGATACATTGGATATTAGTCGGTTATATGTGATATGACCGGATCGTTAAATCAAGTGTTGATTTAATGATTTAATGTATAATTGTATATTTGATATATTACTTTTCATTAACTAGTATTTGTTCACTTTAAATGGATTTTCTCACTCGGATGTGCACATTGTATATGTGATATACTTTTGTGCACTTGTTTGTATCATGTTTGATGATACATGCTAACTTGGTTAAGTGTATGATTAAACCATAGTTAGTTAATGGTTAGGGTTTCATTTGATTTATTTATGCATTTATTTATTTTGTTTTGATAAAAGGAAAAAGAGAAAATGGTTGCTTTCAAGATGAAGCTTGTTGAAGCTTCATGAAGGTTTGACTAAAGTGACCATTTTGTCTTCATGTCTTAACCTAACCATTTACTAACCCTAGTTGATTCTCTACACCTAACCATGGTTTGCATATGATAAGAATTCATTTTCTTTTCTATTTTATGATTCTCATCATAATGATAATGATCTTCTTCTTCGTCTTCTTCAAGAAGAAAACCTTTCTTCCATCAATGGTGATTTGATGAAAAGAGTGAGAAATCCAATTCTAAAGTGAACCCACTTCCTATTTCTTCATCCTCTACCTCTTGCCAAGTAGTATAGGGTTTTTCTTCACAAGTTCTTGACTTGGTGAAGTTGGAGCTTGATCTAGTGTTGCCTCGACATAGATCATCTTCGGCATCGAAGCCGACGACCAAGCCCGCCCATTTCTCCGATGAAACCGATGCTAAAGCCCGGGATTCTATTTGGACAGCGAGGAGACTTCATCATGGAGCTATGGAGGTGGAGGACCGGATCTACAAAGGTTTGTATTTCCGTTCACTTAGTTAAGTTGTTAACTAGTTTCATTTTTCGCCTAAAATTCTAGTTAACGATCCGTATTAGGGTTTCTCGGCACTTGTAAAATTTTAAATTGGCATGGTTGATGCCTTATGAGACCTCATTAGTGTGCCTAGGAACCCTACAGTGGTATCAGAGCCTAGCTAGAGCCTTAGGCTATGCGTAGACGATGTTTGAAATCCGATCGAACCCCGTAACCCTAAAAATGACCCTTCTCTGGAAATTTTCTGAAAATTTGGATTTTTGTGAATTAAAAATTGCTAAAAAATTCAGCAGGGTCCTATTAGAATTACTGTGAAATTCGTCGGGCTAATTCGTTAAATTTGCGGCGGAACCGCGGCAGAAGCATGGCTTCTGCGGCGGTTCCGCGGCCGTATTATCAAAATGTCCAATACTTTTTGCACAGTAATTCCTATTTTGTGATGCTGAGTTTTCTCGGGAATTTTTAATTTAACTCAAGAGTTGAGTGTTCTGGGGTTGTATTGGGAATCGAAGATTCGATCGGATTATCAAGCTTTGTCTATATGTTTTCCGGATAATTATTGAATATGTTAGAAAAGTTCGACCGGATATAAATACCCACTTTTTCTCCTGTCGGGAAATTTCCAAGTGTTGGATCTTTCCGTAGTTTAACGACGTTCTAAGTAGTGCAAGTAACGCGATGGTCCCTCTAGAAGACAACAAACCTTAAACTCGATTATGTGACCATCTTGAACTGCCCTTTGAACTTCGGGTTTAGGGCAGTACGGCGTGCCACATGTGAGGCGTTGGCTTGACCCTTCTACGGCTGGACCGTTGGTACTGAGGCACGAATTGAATGTTTTTGAACTTATTTCATGAGATGATCTGTTTCGGGAAAACTTGGGTGTTTGATTGTTCGATTGGAAAGTTTAACATTTCTATTTATCCGGAATGTGATACAATAATTGGAATTCACAAGTAGTTATGAGATAACTGAATGAATGTTATAAAATAGTCTCACTTGATTGGTTGCCACGGAATTTTGATGTGATCAAAAGTCCGTCGCAATCACGTAGCGTACACGGATACTTGCCGGATAAACTTAATAGACAGCCTCACTCCATAGCCCCGACCAAGTGACTGTAGGAGAACCCCGTCGCCGAAAGCGTCCGTTCGGGTGCTCGCGGGCAGCGGTGTTCCGCCTTGGTGCACTTCGTCGACGGTATCAGGGGTGCGGGCCGCCTACTAAAGTTTGCGACGAGTATTCGATCAGGATGTCGGGAATCCTGTTGAATTGCCCGACCTGATATTGAAAAGTGTTTTCGATTTTGAGACTAAAATGCGGGGTTTATAATTGTTAGGCATGTGATGTCTAAGGAATTCATTTGATTAGGCATGCGATGTCTATGCAGATTGCGGATTCCAACTGTTGTAGTTTTACACTTTCTTTTCTGTGACCGCAAGTGTAATATGTGATATCGCCGTTTCGTTGCTTTATGACAACGACAATTGGGATGCGCATATTTACTTACGTTGATGACATGTGATGTTATGTGTTGCTGGATATGTTATATTGGATCATCGCGTTTGAAGTAGCCGGGTTTTTTTTTATGTGAGATGAGTGTTTTTCATTTTCATTCATGTAAAAACTTGTATGTAATATTCTTTTATTTGGGGCACTTCAGGTTGCGGAAGATGTCACCCTTTGTATATTATTTACTTTCCGCACTAGGATAGACCCAAGGAGGGGAGCACAAGTAACCGGGTTCTGGAGTCCAGTGGGAGACCAACTCGAGGAGTCAAGTCCGGGTCCTCCTAACTCTAGAATTGGTAGTGGTTGCTTGCCGCTCTCGTAGGGGTCTAGGGGTGTGGGTTTGGCTATTCATGCGCGACCGTGGAATCCGTGTTTCTTATACTGGCTCGTATTGAAAACACGGACGTCCTCTAGTATATCCAATGTTTCATATGATTCTTCTGCTGCGATATCTGTGATGTGATCATGTGATATGTTCTGTGATAGATACTGTATATAGTATATATGATATATTTATATAGATGTTACTTATGTTTTACACCCGTGCTAGCCTTGCCCTGTTCTGTCGTTAGTTACCTAACCTAACAGTGCACGAAGGGACATCGAGGCGAATGCGGATGGCATAAGTGTACGTCGTATTTATCTGTGATATTTAGGTACTTAAATAATGGGACTTCATTAATATGATTAATGAAATAAAAAGAAACCTAAGATGTTGTAGAATCGAATTTCAAAAATAAAACAGGTAGCTACAGTTCTTGCTTTGCACAGCGGTATATATGATATATCCTGCACCTTATTCGATGAGGAAAGGACCGAGATCCCTTCACCGGGAGTGACTCCTTTAGCAATAACTGGCAGATGCTACACCCCTCGGTTTGTCTTTTTGATTGCTTCTATAGTTTCTGCTTTGCACAGTGATATATATGACTATATCCCGCACCTCATTCGACGAGGAAAGGACCGACGATCCCTTCACCGGGAGTGACTCCTTTAGCAAAACTAGAAAAGCCTCAAAAGCACTCCATTTCAAAATCATTTGATTCTACAACGATATCAAGTTCATTACGCAATAGGTTTTCAGAAAAACCTGTCGTAGCCCTCCATCATTTCAGATAAGTACTATTTAGTATTCGTGCTGCGGTAGTTTGGCATTCGTCAAGACGTAGTGTACGGTAGCTAACTAGTATTTATCTGCTTTTGCATATGATGCAGATTGGATTAGGGTATTCGTACGGCGTTGTTTGGCATTCGTCAAGGGTCGTGCGGGTGGGTTTAATTCAATCAAGAAATGTACGGGTTGAACTTGACTAGTGGACTATGGGTTGTTTGGCATTCGTCAAGGTCATAGAACACTAGGGGTAAAATATTATCGGAATTTCAAGTATTGAAATTTGCAATGAGATTGCATACCTTCTATGAGATAGTTGGATCCCGATACCGCTGCGAGTAAGAGTTACTCCTGGGAGAGTTTTACACATTAGAATTAGCCGCCGATCAAGTAGGTGTCTAGAAAAGTGTCAACGAGGTTACGCCTCTGGGAAAACGAGGTTTACATTAATTAGGTTCGTGCGAAAGCACGGGGCACCTCCCTCAAAGTACCGACACTGGCCTGGCTGAAAGATTGGCGAACTTGTAGTGTGTAATTAATCCCGGCTAGTCTTTCCTTTTAGGGTTTGAAGGAAGATTTGACAAAACAGTGGGAGCCATCCTGATTAGATAAAATAAAAACCAATCTATTCTTGCAAGAGCATACGCTGAGTGTTTTCTTCTCTCTCTCTCCAGGTAGCGACCATATCACGCCTTAATCAAGATAATAATACGGAAGAATTGACCGAACCCACTTGTTATACTGAGCTGGGGAACGTTGGTCCCGCTCCAACTTATAATTGTTATAAGACAGAGCAGGAAATTGGGGATTACCAGAATTCCCGTGCCGCCCAAACGAAGAGAGTACATGCTGATGCATCATCTTCGGGTGTGTTCATTACAAAGAACTGTTTCTCAGTATCCTCTGCATCTTGGGTATTTGATACCGGATCAAGATCCCAGATATGTAATCTGTTACATAGGGCTACAAAAGGGTAGAAAAACTGAGAACGGGTGATAAGTTTCATGAGGCAGAAAACGGGGCAAGTGTTGCAGCCAAGTCTGTTGGTCACTGTCACCTTGTATTACAAATACATTGATTCTGAACAAATGCTATTAGATACCGAACCTGATATACAAAATCATATCATTCTCTTTATAAGTAAAGAAAGGATATAATTTTGTATTGATGGATAATGTTTTGAACATTTCCTATATCAAAAGTTGATAAGATCAGGCACGTTATCTAAAAGCATTGATGTTCTAAATCAAACTACAGTTCTTAGTATATGAAACACACACAAGAGGAAGAGTTCAGAAATGAACAAATCCTTCTTGAGGTATTGTAGACTAGGTCATATCAATGCGACCTGACTAGCTTAAGTTACATATAGATGCATGTTTAAATCAGTTTGAATTTACATCTTGTGAAACTTTCTAGTCATGTCACAGAGATAAAATGACCATAGCTCCGTTTACTGGAAACAGAGAAAGAGTTAGTGAACTCTTGGGATGATACATGTTGATGTATGTAAGGTCCCCTGTCTACATATGCCAGGACCGGTTCTTTATACTTCATTACATTCTCTGATAATCTCTTAAGATTCAGACATATGTTCCTGTTGAGACACAAGTCCGAACCTTTTGAAATATTCAAAGAATATAAGTTAGAAGTAGAGAACCAATACGGGTATAAGTATTATGTCCTTTGATGAGATCAAGGAGGAGAATACTTGAGTACAGAATTCCTGGACTATTCTAAAGGAGAATGAGATTCTCTCTCAGCATTACTCCTCCGTATACACCATAGCACGATGGTATATCGGGGCAGAGCAATAGCACCCTATGTGATATGGTGTGCTCTATGATGAGTACTACTGTGTTTCCTATTTCCTTTTGGGAGTTATGCACTTGAAAAGCTGCATACCTATTGAATAGTTCGAATCAGATCGCAGCCTACCACTCCATATGAGATATGGTAAGGGAAGAGCCCATCTCTTAAGTTGGTTAAGATTTGGGGTTGTCCGGACTATGTCTAAAAGCAAAATCCGGACAAGCTCGAGGCAAGGTCAGTTATGCAGAACTGGAAAGGTTCCAGCTATACAAAACTGCAGCAGATGATTTGACAGAACCAAAGGATTCAATAGTTTCCGACGAACCTCAGCCTCTCCGCCGATCTGGTAGGGTTCCTCACCCACCTGAAAGATATTTCGGTTTCTCTATGACAGTGGGAGCGAGGATTGCATCATGAGATGATAACCCAACTAGTTTCGAGCTGGCCATCAGGAGTGGGACTCTATAAGAATGGCTGGATGCTTAGCGATCTGAGATGGAATCCTTATACACCAACAAAGAATGGACTTTAGTTGCTATATCTGAAGGGTTAAATCCCTATCAGGAGCAAGTATATCTTGAGAAGATTACTTGGTGTAGATGGAAAAGTTGAGACTTTCAAAACTAGACTTGTTAAAGGTTTTCGTCATCAACCAGGCGTGGATAATGATGAAACCTTTTCAAGTGGCTATGCTTAAGTCCATCCAGATCCTACTTGCCACGGCTATATACCTGACTACGATATCTGGCGGTTGGGTGCCATGACTGCTTTTCTAAATGATGTTTTAGAAGAGAGCGTCTATAAGTACACAGCCAGAGGGCTTCGTAGACAGTGGGAGCAGCGGAAACGTGTACAAGATGCTTTATAGGATAAAGCAGGTATCGCGAAGTTGGAACATCTGTTTTGATGTGTTAGTCAAAGAGTTTGACATCATCAAAATGGTAGATGAACCTTGTATATACAAAAAGGTAGTAGGGAGTATAGTGACGATCCTCGTAGAGTGCGTGGATGACATGTCTTGATAGGGAAGGAGTTTCCTATGCTACGCTCGGTCAATCTCCGCTTATCATAATGATTCTCCATATAGGATCAAAGTGATACCTCCTAAATCCTGGGTTTTGGATCTATGAGATAGATCTAATTGGAAGTTAGGATTCTCACTAGTTGTAGTGAGATGGTATCAACCGATCCTGGGGAGAATCACTGGAAGGGTTCCAGGGTGATAAGGACGACTGAAAATCAGTCGCAGGCATTGTCTTTACCCTCAGTAAAGGGACGGTATGTTGGAAGAGTTCCAAGCTAGATACCGTGGCAAACTAGACGATAAAGGCTCGATACATCGCTACTTAAGATGCTACCAAAGAGGCAGTCTGGGTGTATATTAGTTCATGAGATGAACTTCGTTCCTACCATTATGAGACAATGGAGTTGTGGCTTATGCCAAGGAACGCCCGTCCCGTCAGTGATCCAGACATATTCTAAGGCAGTATCACCTGATCATGGAGATGGTTGATCTCCAGGGTGATCGAGGTTAGGAGAACAGACTCAGAGGACAACACGGCGGATCCACTCACAAAGGCCATTTCCCAGAGAGAGACTTTTATGGGATGGTTGAGTATGAGATACTACAACCACTGCTATCAGATGGCCCTAGTGCAAGTGGGAGATTGTTAGTTATATGTATGCCCTAGAGGCCATTACTATACATAAGATGTATATTGTAGTGGATGCTTGGACATATATAGGGAGGACTTTCTTGCTCGACATGATAGTATGCTATCTGGTTGATCTTTACCTTAACGTGTACACTGATTGTCTCTCTGTTACATGTTGGTAAAGCCCTTAGGATATGTACTTGACTACCTGGACTATGATGCGGATCATACTAGTGGGGACATGGTAGTCCATAAGTACATCCTTCAAGGTCCCTAGTCGTGGGTATATCGAGACGGGGCATCGATATACTAGAGTAGACTAGCGTATACCTTCTCGACCCATACAGATGGGCGATAGATGATCCTATATCCATTGGTGTTTGACATCAGAGATGATATACGGGTGCTCAGTGGAGACTGGGTACACTGGACGGACTTGCCGAGAACTCCCAGATGGTATTATACCTTACGTCAGATGGCAGTTCTCTGGTGACACTGGTACAGAGTAGTCTGTTGACCCGAGATCGTCATAGAGTCTTGTGTGGTTCCCACTGTGCTTTGATTTCCACCTTACAATGTCCAAGAGGGCGTGCAAAACGGTGGTTTTTGGGTACAGTCCCGAGTCACATGGAGGCAATGAGCAATAGGAGGGGATTCGTCTCTCCCGGTATAGGGAGTTGATGTTGCACTGTGTTCGATTGGCTATAACCGGAAATCCCTGGCCAGGGTTGCTGAGATTTACTGGTAAGTGTTACCAGTAGTTTCTCGAACTGTTATAGACCTCATATCGACACGACTTATCGAGCTGTTGGGGTCTGACGTTTACCACCCCTAGGCGAGATATGCGACATATCAGACGACGAGACCGGACTGTACGGTAAGTGTTACTGGTTGGATTCACAGGAGTATGAGCGGGCTTGCTCGTCGATCTTCTGATCGCTCAATATTCGGGTGGCCGTTACGTTTAGCAGACCGCTTGCGGCTTGTGGGTGTTTGATATGATCATCACCTACTGCCGGCGTATTGACGAGTCTTTAGAGTCCTACACAGAGGTTTCCTGGCTCAAGCGAAAAGAAATAGGGGCGCATATGAGATATGTGCGGGACCGAGAATGATGCGTGTATGTGATACCGTATTTCATTCTCGCGATGAATGTATCGATTGGTTGTATGCGATATAACCTAGTTATCAAATCAAGGATTGATTCGATAAGCCGATACATTGGATATTAGTCGGTTATATGTGATATGACCGGATCGTTAAATCAAGTGTTGATTTAATGATTTAATGTATAATTGTATATTTGATATATTACTTTGCATTAACTAGTATTTGTTCACTTTAAATGGATTTTCTCACTCGGATGTGCACATTGTATATGTGATATACTTTTGTGCACTTGTTTGTATCATGTTTGATGATACATGCTAACTTGGTTAAGTGTATGATTAAACCATGGTTAGTTAATGGTTAGGGTTTCATTTGATTTATTTATGCATTTATTTATTTTGTTTTGATAAAAGGAAAAAGAGAAAATGGTTGCTTTCAAGATGAAGCTTGTTGAAGCTTCATGAAGGTTTGACTAAAGTGACCATTTTGTTTTCATGTCTTAACCTAACCATTTACTAACCCTAGTTGATTCTCTACACCTAACCATGGTTTGCATATGATAAGAATTCATTTTCTTTTCTATTTTATGATTCTCATCATAATGATAATGATCTTCTTCTTCTTCTTCTTCAAGAAGAAAACCTTTCTTCCATCAATGGTGATTTGATGAAAAGAGTGAGAAATCCAATTCTAAAGTGAACCCACTTCCTATTTCTTCATCCTCTACCTCTTGCCAAGTAGTATAGGGTTTTTCTTTACAAGTTTCTTGACTTGGTGAAGTTGGAGCTTGATCTAGTGTTGCCTCGACGTAGATCATCTTCGGCATCGAAGCCGACGACCAAGCCCGCCCATTTCTCCGATGAAACCGACGCTAGAGCCCGGGATTCTATTTGGACATCGAGGAGACTTCATCATGGAGCTATGGAGGTGGAGGACCGGATCTACAAAGGTTGTATTTCCGTTCACTTAGTTAAGTTGTTAACTAGTTTCATTTTTCGCCTAAAATTCTAGTTAACGATCCGTATTAGGGTTTCTCGGCACTTGTAAAATTTTAAATTGGCATGGTTGATGCCTTGTGAGACCTCATTAGTGTGCCTAGGAACCCTACACCGAAGAACTGGCGAAGCAGCAGTTTGTCGTCGCCTCCAGTATTGCCGCATAGAGCTCTGAATTGAGCAACGTGCCGGTGTGGATTGCCCGTTCCTTTATACACGTGGAACTTAGGGATCGTATATCCCGCCGGGTACTTAATTTGATCGTACCATCCTGGGTAAGGTTGCCCAGTTCTGATGACTTGACCAGCCACTTCACTTGCCTGATGAGCTCGTATTTGTTGAGCTATGTAGTCATCAAGGGAAGCTTTGGAGATCGTCTCCTCCCTGGTTGCTGATAAAACCGGAGGAGGGTTCGATGTCTCTCCTCTGTCGTCTTCAATGATTATTGGTGGATCTTCGGGTGGAGGTTCCGGCTAAATCATCATCCCGGCTATGTCTTGTAACATGAGTGCCATCTGCCTCATATTAGTGGCTTGTTCCGCAGCCTCTTTATCCTTTCTTTCTAGTACCCTTCGCAGGAATTCCGTATCGGTCTCCTGATCTTGGCGCGGTTCGGACGATACTTCCGGGCTTTCTTTCTACCCCTTGAGTGCGGCCCTCTTTGTTAGTATCTCCTAGAGCTTTTCTTGTTTCTCCTGAGCCTTTGTCACAGACCGTGTAAGCGGTCGATGACCCGTGGAAGTACGGCTTTCCTCTTTTCCGGATGCCATGTACACCGTGTGTACTACCATTCCCCCAGACTTTGGGCGTTTGGGTCCGCTGCCTTTGAAATTTATCGCAGGCATCCTCTTATAGGAGGTCGAAGTTGAGGGGGCTGTTGCAGCAGGCACCCATGCAGATGATACCTTCCATGGTATGACGGAGGGATGGTTCTCCTCTTACCGAGCCTTCGTCTTCTTCAGCCGGCGAAAGTAATCTTTATCAATTATAGAGCTTGGACTTTCCGCCAAACTCTGTGGATCTTGGAGGACAACCGTTGAGGAGGCTGTTCCGGCTTCAACTGTGTCATGCTTTCAGCAGGAGGAGGAGACTTCTTCAATACGACGATTGATGAGTTCTTGTGCACCCTCCTAAGCAGATCGAAGTTGTTCCCAGTTGGAACAGCAGCGTCAATTTCCACCATTGGAGCTGGTGGTGTAAGTCCAGAGGGGGAACTGCCCCCAGCTTTCCTCACTCGGCACCAGTGGCGATGTCTAGCAGGTCGTGCAGACGGGAGTACCTTTGTCGTTGGAGCGACTTTTTCATGCTCCCCGCTTTGATGAGAGGCCGATGTCGACGTCAGCATGTCGAAGGCTGACATCCGCTGAGGGGGAATGGTTAATCTGTCGAAGGCAGACTTTTTGGCAGGGGAAGTGTTCATATCAGATTTTGGCATTTTTATACCGCCCATTATTAATCACATTGTAGACAGGTAGGTACTCTTGATCCGTGTTTGCTAAATAATTGCACGTTATAGGTTCTCAGCTCTAAGCAGTGAAATTCATGGAAAAGCGCGACAAATTCTGGACTACTGCCAACCACAGATAAATATGGGTCTCCGCTCACTATCCGTATGATGCCGCACACCAGTTCAAGGGACAAAATAGAAAATCAATGGTCATTTTCATGCAAAAAGAACAAGGGCAGCACAAGATCCTAGACTTCTACGCGAAGCTCAAGAAAATCATGGCAAAAAGTCCACATCAATTCACCTTTTTGTGCTACTGGAAATCTGGAAGAAAAATGATGAGATCCTGATAAACCTGTTAGTGTATATGCCCTAGAGGCCATTACTGTATCATACTAGTATGTATATTACTTGATGGAAGCTTGGGATATTCACAGTTGTACAGACAATCTTGCTCAATATAGTAGTATGCTACTTGGTTTGTCTCTGCTTTAATGTGTACTTGTGTGTTTATTTATTATATCACCTATACGCATTAGTAGAGCCCTTAGGATCTTTGCTTGATTACCGGCGTTGTGATGGCGATCACACTCGTGGGGGCTGGGTAATCTACAAGCACATCCTTATACACGTCCCTGGTCGTGGGAGTATCGAGATAGGGCATCGATGCTCCGGAGTAGACTAGGGTATGCGCTTCTCATCCCAGCACGGGAGACGGTCTGTCCCACAGCCGTCGGTACGTCGTACTTGAGATAGTATGCGGGTGCTCGTTAGGTTACGGGTACACTGGACAGGACTCTTCGGGAACTGATGGTTGGTATTATACCTATCGTCAGTTATCAGTTCCCAGGTGACACGGGTACAGCTTAGTCCGCTGACTTGACACTGTCACTTCGCCTCGAGTGTGTTCCCACTGTTCTTTGGTTACTACCCTACCACGGCTCTACTGAGTCGTGTAAACAGGTAGTAGTTGGGAGCAGTCCCGAAGCACTTGGAGGCAGTGACGGTTAGACAGGATTCGTCTCTCCCGGTATTGGGGGTTGACATCGCGCTGTGTCTAGGAGAGCCATTACACAAGTAGTCCCTGGCCAGGGCAAGCGAGATATACTGGTAGGTTCCAGTGTTATCTCAGGGTGTTCTGGGCTTCACTCCGACACGACTTGTACCGCTATTAGGGGTCTGACGCTTGCCGCCCCCTAAGCCCGACATGCGATGTATCAGACGAACAGACCGGACTGTACGGAGATTGTCACATACAGGCTCAGTAGGAGTTCGGATGGGTTTACCTCGTCGGCCTTCTTATCGACATCTACCTGGGGACCGTTACGTACAGCTAGTGCCGCTTGCGGTCTGTGGTTAAACCCACTGCCAGCGTAGTGTCGAGTCTTTAGAGTCCCACACAGAGAGTTTCCCTGCACTGAGCGAAACGTGTAGAGGCCTCTTGAAAGTCAATGGTCAACCCGGTCAACCGGTCAACAAAGTCAAGAGAGGTCAACGGGGTCAAATGGTCAATGCAATTAGCCATCATAAGATTATCACTAATAGGATTAGTAAATGATGTTCGCGGCTCATAATGGTTTTGACCAAACGAACTGTCAAAACCCTAATGAGTCCGCCTCAAAATGGTTTTGACCGAATCAACTGTCAAAACCCTAATGAGCCCGCCACATAACGGTTTTGGCCGAACCAACTGCCAAAACCCTAATGAGGCACCTCCTCCTTCATCACTCCGAAAAACTGTGCATACACACCTGCATCCGTATTCCGTAGAATGCGGATGCACAGAAGACAAAACAAATCCATCCGTGCAATACTAGGATCCGGCTTAAACCAAAGCCTACTAGTACTGCCTGCCCGAACACCATACGCACATAAGTGTACGTAAGTGATCGCAGCCCTGCCGTAAAACCATACGGCCTCTACACGTTTCGCTCAGTGTAGGGAAACTCTCTGTGTGGGACTCTAAAGACTCGACACTACGCTGGCAGTGGGTTTAACCACAGACCGCAAGCGGCACTAGCTGTACGTAACGGTCCCCAGGTAGATGTCGATAAGAAGGCCGACGAGGTAAACCCATCCGAACTCCTACTGAGCCTGTATGTGACAATCTCCGTACAGTCCGGTCTGTTCGTCTGATACATCGCATGTCGGGCCTAGGGGGCGGCAAGCGTCAGACCCCTAATAGCGGTACAAGTCGTGTCGGAGTGAAGCCCAGAACACCCTGAGATAACACTGGAACCTACCAGTATATCTCGCTTTCCCTGGCCAGGGACTACTTGTGTAATGGCTCTCCTAGACACAGCGCGATGTCAACCCCCAATACCGGGAGAGACGAATCCTGTCTAACCGTCACTGCCTTCAAGTGCTTCGGGACTGCTCCCAACTACTACCTGTTTGCACGACTCAGTAGAGCCGTGGTAGGGTAGTAACCAAAGAACAGTGGGAACACACTCGAGGCGAAGTGACAGTGTCAAGTCAGCGGACTAAGCTGTACTCATGTCACCTGGGAACTGATAACTGACGATAGGTATAATACCAACCATCAGTTCCCGACGAGTCCTGTCCAGTGTACCCGTAACCTAACGAGCACCCGCATACTATCTCAAGTACGACGTACCGACGGCTGTGGGACAGACCGTCTCCCGTGCTGGGATGAGAAGCGCATACGCTAGTCTACTCCGGAGCATCGATGCCCTATCTCGATACTCCCACGACCAGGGACGTGTATAAGGATGTGCTTGTAGATTACCCAGCCCCCACGAGTGTGATCGCCATCACAACGCCGGTAATCAAGCAAAGATCCTAAGGGCTCTACTAATGCGTATAGGTGATATAATAAATAAACACACAAGTACACATTAAAGCAGAGACAAACCAAGTAGCATACTACTATATTGAGCAAGATTGTCTGTACAACTATGAATATCCCAAGCTTCCATCAAGTAATATACATACTAGTATGATACAGTAATGGCATCTAGGGCATATACACTAACAATCTCCCACTTGCACTAAGGCCATGTACTGGCGTATCGAAGACCTATCATCTCGATCAGCCGCTCGAACTGAGTCTGGGGTAAAGCCTTCGTGAATGGGTCAGCAGTGTTGTCCTTTGTGTCCACTCTCCGCACCTCGATCTCCTGGCGATCAATGATCTCCCTGATCAGGTGATACCGCCTTAAGATGTGCCTGGATTTCTGATGGGACCTTGGTTCCTTCGCTAAAGCTATAGCCCCATTGTTATCGCAATACAAAGGTATTGGGTCAACAATGGACGGAACCACCTGAAGTTCACTAATGAACTTCTTAATCCAGACCGCCTCTTTTGCGGCATCGCTTGCAGCAATGTATTCAGCCTCCATCGTCGAGTCTGCGACGGTATCCTGCTTGGAACTCCTCCAACATACCGCCCCTCCGTTGAGGGTAAACACAAAACCGGAGACGGACTTGCTGTCATCTTTGTCACTCTGGAAGCTTGAATCGGTAAAGGACTCGACCCTGAGGTCTCCATTACCGTAAACCAGGAACATCTCCTTAGTCCTTCTCAGGTACTTGAGAATGTTCTTCACTGCTGTCCAGTGGTCCTCCCCTGGGTCTGACTGATACCGGCTTACCGTGCTCAACGCGTAAGCTACATCTGGTCTTGTACATAGCATCGCATACATTATAGATCCTACCGCCGAAGCGTAGGGTATAGTGCTCATGCGAACCCTCTCCTCATCAGTCTTAGGAGACATCTTCTTGGAGAGGGTAATTCCGTGCAATGCGGGTATGTTACCGCGCTTGGAACCCTCCATACTAAATCTCTTTAGTACGGTCTCTATGTACCTGGACTGCGAAAGTCCCAATAGTCTCTTGGATCTATCTCTATAGATCTTGATCCCCAGAATGTACGAGGCATCACCCAGGTCCTTCATGGAGAACCTTTGTGACAAAAACAGCTTGACCGATTGTAGCATAGGAACATCATTTCCTATCAAAAGAATGTCGTCCACGTACAAGACTAGGAATACGACAGTTCGTCCTACAATCTTCTTATATACACAGGGTTCATCTTCGTTCTTGATGAAATCAAATTCCTTGATTGCCTCATCAAAACAGATGTTCCAGCTCCGCGATGCCTGCTTTAATCCATAAATGGATTTAAGCAACTTGCACACCTTTCCGCTGCTCCCACTGTCCACGAAACCTTCTGGTTGATCCATGTAAACACACTCTTCCAAACAACCGTTTAGGAAAGCCGTTTTAACATCCATCTGCCAGATTTCATAGTCATGGAAGGCAGCAATGGCAAGTAGGATCCGAATGGATTTGAGCATAGCCACCGGAGAAAAAGTTTCGTCATAGTCCAAACCAGGTCTTTGACGAAAACCTTTTGCAACGAGTCTAGCCTTATAGGTTTCCACCTGCCCATCTACACCAAGTTTCCTTTTGTAGATCCATTTGCATCCAACGGGTTTTACCCCAGGTGGAGCAATATCCAAGGTCCACACTTTATTAGCGTACATGGACTCCATTTCGGTTTGCATTGCTTCCTGCCACTTATCAGAGTCCCTACTGATAATGGCCTGCCTGAAACTGGTAGGGTCATCTTCTTCCAAGATGCAATCCTCTCGATCCCCGTCTATGAGAAAACCGTAGTATCTCTCGGGCAGATGAGAAATCCTACCAGATCTGCGGAGTGGCTGAGGTTCGTTTGGGGTCATTGAATCTAGCAGTTCCTCCAAATTTTCAGTTACATTTTGTGGTCGCTGAATTTCTTCCAGTTCTACCGAACTCCCACTAGCTTCTTTTGCAAGAAACTCCCTTTCTAAGAAGGTAGCGTGGCGAGATACAAACACCTTCTGTTCCTCAGTGTGGTAGAACAGATATCCTAGTGAGTCTTTAGGATATCCCACAAATTTACAGAGAACTGACCGTGCCTCTAACTTGTCCGGTTTCTGTGTTTTCACATAGGCCGGACAACCCCATATCTTAAATCGCTTAAGATACGGATTTCTTCCATTCCATATTTCATATGGAGTCTTAGGCACTGATTTGGATGGAATATAGTTCAATAGGTACGCCGCTGTCTGAAGCGCATGTCCCCAAAATGAAAGAGGCAACTCAGCACTACTCATCATGGAGCGAACCATATCCAATAAGGTACGATTCCTCCGCTCCGAAACACCGTTGTGCTGTGGTGTATAAGGAGGAGTAAGCTGAGAGAGAATACCATTCTCTTTTAAGTAATCTAGGAATTCCGTGCTTAAGTACTCCCCTCCCCTGTCAGACCGGAGGATCTTGATACTTTTGCCAATCTGGTTCTCTACTTCCTTTCTGAATTCCTTGAATTTCTCAAAAGCTTCAGATTTGTGTTTCATCAGATACACATATCCGAACCTAGAGAGATCGTCAGTGAATGTGATGAAGTATGAGAACCCACCCCTTGCATGTATAGACATCGGACCACACACATCACTGTGTATGAGTCCCAAGAGCTTTCTTGCTCTTTCTCCATGTCCGGTGAACGGAGATTTGGTCATCTTTCCTTTGAGACAAGACTGACAAGTTTCATAAGATGAAAACTCGAACGTATTCCAGAGTCCATCTTTATGTAACTTACTCAGTCTTTTCTCTCCGATATGACCAAGCCTACAATGCCACAAGTAGGATTCATTCGTATCTGAATTCTTCCTCTTGCGTGTGTTTTGTATATTGAGAACTGTATTCTGATTTAGAACGTAGATACCATTACACAGTGTACCCTCTGCAACCAGTACCTTATGAAGGTAAATGTTCATGATATTCTTTTCAAGAACAAAGTTATATCCATCTTTATCGAGTAAAGAAACTGATATGATGTTGCAAACCATGGAGGGTACATAGTAGCAATCGTTCAAAATCATAGTCTTGCCATTTGGAAATACTAGGTGATATTCACCGACGGCTGCCGCATTAACTTGTGCTCCGTTCGCTACTCTGAGCGACATATCACCCGGTGCAACTTTCCTACTTTTTCTCAGTCCCTGCAATAAATTACAGATATGAGATCCTGATCCGGTATCAAGTACCCAGGAGGTAGGGCTGACCGTAAAACAGTTCTCAATTACAAGAACACCTGAAGTAGATGCAAAACCATGCTTCTCCTTCAACTGGGTATCCTGGAAATCCATACAATCCCCTTTCCCATTCTCACACTCATGACTGTTGTCACAAGTTAGAGCTGAACCAACTTTCCCCAGTCCCGAATAAGAATTCGGATCGGTCAAGCAATACATTTTATTATCTTGATTAGGGCGTAAAAAGGTTGCAGCCTGGAGAGAGAGAAAAGAAACACTCAGCGTATGCTCTTGCAAGATTAGATTGGTTTATTAATTTATCTAACCAGGATGTCTCCCACTGTTTACTCAAATTCTTCTTAAAACCTTTTTAAAAGAAGAACTAGCCGGGTTTTTAATTCACGTCACAATACTTGCTTAACCTTTCAGCCAGGCTAGTGTCGGTACTTCGAGGGAGGTTTTCCAACGCTTTCGCGAAGTTCCTTAATTCAAGAACCTCTTTTCCCTGGGGGCGTAGCCCCGCTAACACTTTTCTAGACACCTACTAGGTTTATAGCATTGATCGTTAAGTGAAATAACCTCCCGAGAGTAATCCAACTCATCAGTGGGATCGGGATCCAACTGTCATTGTGTGATAACCTAGATGGAATCCACTCTAGTCACCACACTCCAGAAGGTAAGCTAAATCTGCAAGTTTCAGTACTTTTGAAACTCCCGATGTGGTTTTTTGCCCCTAGGACCCAAGTGATCTTGACGGAGTCAACAAATCAAAGAGTCCTAGTCAAGTTCAACCTGTCATTATCTGGATTGCATTAAACCCACCCGCATAACCCTTGACGGAGTCAACAAGGTTATACGACTGTCCTAATCAATCCCATATACCGATACAAACAAGTAGCACTTAGCTACCGTACACTACGCCTTGACGGAGTCAACAAACGCAGCACGAATACTAAGTATTACTTGTAAGAAATGACGGAGGGCTACGGCTGGGTTTTTGGCGAAAAACCCGTTAACGTAATGAACTTGATATCGTTGAAGGAACCTGGTAATCTTTTGAAAATATAGCGGCGAAAACTTTTGCTAAAGAGGTCACTCCCTGTGAAGGGATCTCGGCTCTTTCCTCGTCGAATGAGGTGCAGGATATTCCAAACTGAATACCTCGATGCAAAGCAAGAATAATCGACTACAGTGAAGTTATTACCCTGACGCAAACTTTTGTCCAAGGGGTCACTCCCGATGAAGGGATCTCGGCCCTTGCCTCGTCGACTGAGGTGCTGGGCATTCACAACCGAATACCGCGATGCAAAACAAAAATGAACGTCCTTGCAATAACAGCTTTTTGAAAAAATTGTTCCAACAACGTCTTGCAGGTTTATTTTCTTGCATTAGTTCTTTTAATGCGTCCCATCATTTAAATCCTACCATTGCAGAAAACAACCAAAATATGACGTACGCTTATGCCATTCGCATTCGCCACTGGGCCCCGTCATCACCCGTTAGGTTACTTAACTAACGACAGAGCGGGGGCTGGGCTAGCGCGGCTGTAAAACATAAGCAACGCCTAAATAGTTATTATATATAGATATACTGCAACGATAGCCAATCCAGATCACAGATGAACACTTTGGATATACTAGGAACCCGCGATTCGTTCAAGCCTGCAACGAAAAGCGGATTACACGGTCGCGATGAATAGCCAAAACCCCACCCAAGGCCCCTACGGGTGCGGCAAACTACCCGCCAAGTACCCGAAGCGAAGCAACCTCCCTCATCGCCGTGAGTAGGCCACTCGGCACTTCGAGATACCCGGTAGTTTGTGCACCCCCTCCATGGGTCTATCCTAGGAGCATAAACAGTAAAAAGAATTATACAATGACGGCTACAACCCCAACCCGGTTGTGCGGCCAAACAAATAATATTACATCAATTTACAAATTTATTACATGAATGAAAGAAAAAGAAACTCTCATCTCACATCCACCCCGGCTATTCATCCGCGACAATCCAACGAGTTCATATACACAAACCATCAACAACAATCACAGATCACAGATATGTATAACCCCGACTAATCGACATATAGCGATTAGCCGACGTTCAATACATAAGAACATCACAGATATAACCTTTATAGTCAAAGTATATTGAAGTTCGAAAAAATACGGATTTATAGGCCCCCAAAAACAAATTTCTATTCTGGAAAATCTAGGCACAATTAAACCATCTTAAAAATCCTAATACCAAGTCAGAAACACTCTGTACCAAAAATGACCCAGTGACTCACCAAGATGGCCGCGGTTCCGCGGCAATAGCTTGCTATTGCCGCGGAAACGCGGCGCTTTGGTCGAGTTGCTGGCTCGTTTTTGGTGGCTTTCTTCTAAAATCCCTGAGATGATTTTTGGAGTTTAACAAATTTTTTTTTGACCAGAAAAATTTTTAACAGAAACTCAGGTTTTCGTAACTTGGTTTTTTCGATTTTTCCGTTTCGAACTTCGATACACTTCACTACCAAGCTAGTTTATGTTTAGTTAGGATCTGATACCACTGTTAGGTCCACGTTACCTCTCCCGGTACTTTCGGGGTTGCGGAAACGGTAAAACAAAACCAAGTGTACCAAACAGAAGAGAACAGCAACATGAAGAAACGCAGAAAAGATGAAGCCTTAATTCCACTAAATGGCCGCGGATCCGCGGCCAACATGGCACTTAGGCCGCAGATCCGCGGCCGAATCGACTCAGTAGGGGATCGTTTTTAGGGGTAGTTTTGTAATTTTATTTTGAGCCAGATTATATCCCTAGGGTTTCAGTTTCCTGCCTATAAATAGCCCAGTGCAAAGCCAAGTGAAGGGTGCTTTTCTTTGTAATAGATTTTGTAGTTCTTCTTCATCTTTTCATCTTTCTCCATTAAAACTTGTAGTGAGCTTTATGAGTGATGAATAAAAGAAGAGTTCTTTTCTTTAACATGCTTGTCTTGTTATTATGTTTAATTACATTTGCTTGTAATTTTCATTTGCTAATCTAGTTGTTGTTATTTGTTGTTTGCTTTCTTTCTTCTTCTATTTTTCTTTATCCTTACAACAATGATGCTTAAGTATGATCCTTACCAAAATGAGGTCTCAAATAGCTAGTTGTGATTTTCTAACCCCTTTCTTTCTATCTTCCTCCTTTGTTTCATTTTCTTTTTCTTGTTAATGGGTGGGTAGTTTCTCACTTGTTAGGGTAGGATAAGGAAAGTTTGAGAGAAAAAAATCTCTCTCACTCTTTTCTTGCCCAACATCTTAATTCGGACTCCCGTTAATTGAACCACAATCCGCTCCCTACGGCACCCTATCGTACATGATAGCGGTGATTCCTTAGCGAGACCGGTTGTGGTTGAATTAACCGGAGGTTAAGGCTAAGAGCCAAGAACGGACGGACAAGGGCCAAAAGGATGAAACTAAGCGTTGGAAAGCCTAGCTTATACTCGCAAGTTTCCTTCCTAGTCGTGCTAATCCCCGTTGTTACTGATTACCGTAACACCGATATTAAGAGTGGAAACGAAAGAAGTGAGTGACTCCTAACTCAAACTAACCTAATCCCAATCCTAACAAGCTCTCTTTATACATATTTCAACACATAGTTAATCTTAAACAAACCTGGACATTTGGACTTAACTCGTTAAAACATATAGAAAAAGATTCCCATCTCCCTGCGGACGACCCGTACTCAACCGGTTAGCTACCAAGCGAAACCAACTTGATTGCGGTAATTAAAACTAAGCACGCAAAAACCCTAACAATCAAATGGCGCCGTTGCCAGGGAGACGGTAGTTTATTTCTTTGTGCAATTTCGGGTTAATTTGTGAATATACATATAACCAAAAACAAATATATATATATATATATATATATTGTAAAAATCATCTTGTTATTTTTTATTCGTTTTTGTGCAAGTGTGCAGGATAGGAAGAAGGTCAAGTTCAATGCCAAAGTCGAGGGGAGTTAGACCCATATCTCGCGGCTACACCACGGAGGTCAATACGGAACCACGGTCTACTGTAAAATTCTGGAGCAAACTCAGTGACCAAATCAAGATTCAGGGGCCCTAAACAAGAAGAGGAGACCCAACTCAGCACAGGGAACAAATTTGAAGCCTTCACCTTCCTGAACAGCCGCGGAACCGCGGCAAAAGCATCAGTTTGACCGCGGAACCGCGGTCAAAGGGTGACGTTGTAAGTCTACGGTAGCGCCCCAGCCGTCTTTCAGACGCCAAACGCGGAACAAAAACTTTTATAACTGGCGCAATCGCATACTATAACCCGGATCTTGCCATTAACGCTAAACTAACAAACTACAAAGTGGGTAGAAGGGCTATACCGAACGATCCGAGTCCTTCGGTCTTTAGCCATCATCCCATGCTCCTTTGCGGCATCTGCGATCTCGCTCGATCTCCGGTCTCCTCGTCTAGGTGGCACCACGTCAACGGATCTTTATACGGGCTCTCGCCTCTGAACCGAGGCAACTCGGACATGAACTTTGCTAGCCGACATGTACAAGATTGATATAGAGAATGAGTAGAATACTTTGTCTCGTTTCATCCAAAACCATGGATGAACGGTTAATGAAGTTACCTTTTTATCAAGTAATAAGAAATGAAACTTCCATGAACCAAATCAAAATCATCATCTATCAACAAGGGGGGGTCGGCCACTATATGAGAGGAGGGGGTGAGTGTAGGAGGAAGTGGGTGACCATAAGGAATAATGTATCATAAAAGATCTCAATCAAATATCTTAGCAAGAACAAAAGGAATTAATGGAAAAGGGTGATTCACTTAAACACCTCATCAAACCATTAATGCAATGAATGAGTCACTAAACCTAGTCATCAATCTAGAAGCTTCCACTCATGACTCACCCTCATGACTCACCTAAATGAAAAAGATAATTTCGCATTAAACCGAATGTTTAAGACGGGTGATAGAAAACTGGCAACTTCGAAAAGCGATCCCGAAACGAATTTCAGGATAACCCCGTAACTGTACATACATACCCGCATTTGTATTACGGCCGAATACAAATGCAACTGAGACAAAGATATTATATCTACACAGTATAATACATGGATCCGGCTTAAACCAAAGCCCACCAGAATTATCTGCCCGAAATATGACACGCGCGTAAACGCACGTGCATTTTTTGAACCCTGCCATAAAACCATATGGCCTCTACAACGTTTCGTCCGAACTTGGGAAACTATCTGTGGAGGACTCTAATGACTCATCAGTACCCTGGCAGTGGGTTTAACCACAAGCACGTCGGCGGCACTAGCAGTGCGTAACGGCTGCCCATGTACTGACCTCAAGGGAAGCCGATGAGCGAACTCATTCTGGAACCCTACTGAGCCTAACAGTGACAATATACATACATTCCGGCCCGTTCGTCTATGAGTATTGCATATCGGGCCTAGGGGGCTGGTAACGTCAGACCCCCAATAGCGGTATAAGTCGTGTCGGAGACAAGCCCTAAACACCCTGAGAAACTACTGGAATACTTACCAGTAATTCTCACCTGCCTTGGCTAAGGACTTGGTGTAATGGCTTTCCTAGACACAGCGTGATCTCACCCCCAATACCGGGAGATACGAATCCCCTACCGATCCGCTCACTTGCCTCCATGTGGCTCGGGACTGTACCCAAAAAAGACCTATTTGCACGACTTCTTTGAGCCGTGGTAAGGTAGAAATCAAAGCACAGTGGGAACTCACACGAGACAAATGATGACCATAGGTCGATGAACTAACCTGTTCACATGTCACCAGGGAACTGTGTTCAGACCATAATATTGCATTCTTCATTCCCCTATTCTTATCCGTTTTATAAATAAACAGGTACTCTTGACGCACGTTTGTTGCATATTACAGGATACAGGTTTCTGGAGCAAATACAGTGAAAAAGACACAAAACGACAGAAAAAGGGACTTTTGACCAACAAATAGAAGGATCCTAGTCAAGCCTAGACGAAGAACAGTGCAAGGTCCAAAATGTCAAGACAAACGGTTAAAAGATCGCTGCAAGTTTTCACTGAAACATCTGGAGAAAAATTAGAAGCCCAACAGAGAAAATAACTATGGAAATAGAAAGCCCAAGAAGTAAATAAGGAAGCCCAGAAATTTGGTGAGCTAAGCTCACCAAAGGGCCGCGGAACCGCGGCCCAAGCGCCCAATTGCCACGGTTCCGCGGCCATTTAATGCCCGTGTCGGCGCCGACTTCTTGTGTCGGTGCGTCGGTGCGGGTGTTGGGATTTTTCGAGGGCAAATCCGTAATTGCACATCTACGAGAGTCTGTAACCCTAAATTTTCCTGTTTACTTATAAATTGTAATCGAAAATTGTAAAACCCTATGCCTCTTTTCAATCAATAAAATTCAGAATTGCTGGGAGTTTATTCAGATCTGTTCTATATTGCTTGGAGGGAGCCGTCAACCTAGTAAGTTAATTTCTTTGTTTTTATTCTCTTTTAATTAGTATGTTTTATCATCCCCTAATGAGCGAGTAATCTCCTCGCTCGTTAGGGTTAGCCTTAGGGAAAGGTTTGAGAGATGAGATCTCTCACCCCTTTCATGCCATCCACACCTAAGAGTTAGAACTCCATGCATGCACGCACAACCGCTCCCTACGGCATCCTACCTCTTGAGGTAACGATGAACCGTAGTATAAAGGGCCGGTTGCGCGCGTTTTCCATGGAGGTTAGGGTAATTATCGATAAAGGAAGGGTACGAATCTAGAGGAAGAAACATCTTCCCAAAAAATTCTTATCCACTTTATGGATAATTACTGTAACATCTAATAGATCAATAATAAGGCATTGAAAGCGGTGAGAAAACCTTAAATCTCCAAACCTCCCCTAAATCTAACCCTAGCGAGACTTTAAATTAGATTAATTTAGTTTAATAATAGATCTAGGTTTTAGATTAAATCAATCCAAACAACATTTAGAATCAACTCGTAAAAACACATTTAGAAAATTACCCATCTCTGTGGATCGACCCGTACTCACCGGCTAGCTGCAAAGCGACGCCGTTTCTGATTACGGTAAATACAAATTTTTGGACAAATCAAATGGCGTCGTTGCCGGGGATGGCGTAAAATTTCTTTCTGTGTAATTTCGGGTTGATATAAATTTTAAAAAATTATAAAAATCTGAAAAAATAAAAATAAAAATAAATTTTTTTTTTCCAATTTTGATCTGTTTGAAGGGTGTATCTTTTGAATCTTGCAGGAATAGCGAGGATTCTCGGATCTGAAAATTTACAGAGAGTAAACCAGAAAAAATCATATCAGAACAGAAGGGAAATTGGATAACAGAGCAGCAAATTTTTTTTCAGAGAGTGATTCCCTCAAAGGACCGCGTTTCCGCCGCATAAGGGGGCCCCACACCACGGTTCCGCCGCTCCTTGGCCACGTCAGCGCATCAATTTTATATGGTTTGATCTCTCCTTCTCCCCTCTGCAACCTACAATATATCCACTGTGAAAATTTTCTGCAGGAATTCTTTGCGCTAAAAATTCTTCTTCTCCCTTCTAAATAACAGATTTTCTGCAGGTTTCTTTGCGCCGCGCTAAAAAATTGATTGCAAGTGAATTTTATTGTTTTGCATAATTTAATCGGACTTTAAGGGGCTAATTGACCAAACTCAGATTGGGTGGGGATTTCATCACCCTTCCCAGGACCCCAGAAAACACTTAAAGCAATTGCATCAACCACAATTAATTAAAAAATACTAGACTCAGACCTAAGGACACCGAGCTCAATAGGAAAAGGACTAGTATAGGTATCGACCGTTTATCCTAACTGACTTTGCGGTGTCTAGGCTAGTGGTTATTAATTAGGCCCACTATTGTGGTTCCTTCCCACTTACCTGGCCGTACTTGTCGGTGAAGAGGCGGTTTGAGGTCCTATTTCTAGCCCTAGTTAGGAGCTGTCTAGCAGACCTAGGTGACCCTAGATCTAGGCCTGATTGTCCATGTGTGGTTGATACATTTGTGTCATAAGTCTCTTTTCAAAAACCTCTTTTGCAAAACTCTAACATAAAAAAAAAGAAAAATCTTCTCAAACTTGCAACTTGTCGCTAAGAAAACTTGCAACTCACTTCCACCACTTCCCTTCACTGACGTTATCTTACCTCCACTTTCTGTCTTTTTTTTTCCTGACTGCACTACCCCTTTAGTGTATGTCACTTTGGACTAGGGATAGTAACGCCCGATTAGTCCGTGTTTCGTTGGTACCGACCGACGAACCCTTCGACGAACCCTTCGTCGACATTCCGTCCATTTCTTTACCTCCACCTTCAAGTTCTTCTTTCGAAGGTATGTCGGGATTCAACCCCAACGATACCTTACCGACGAGAATGATTCCACCTCCGTTAGGTGCGAATAACCCGAATCTTCCGCCTGTTGTAGCGCCCGCACGAGTTGCGCTCCAGGATCTCTTTTACCCCGTCCGCACTTCTTTACCTACATGTCTTTCACCCCCACCGGCAAATGGGGACAATTTTGAAATAAAACCACATTTCATCAATATGCTACCAAAATTTCATGGTTTGGAATCTGAAGATGCATATATCTTTATCAATAAATTCCAAAATGTGTGCGCTATGATGAAAACGACCCAATTAAGTGATGACGCTATAAGGCTAAGGGTCATTCCTTTTACCTTATGTGACTTAGCCGAGAAGTGGCTATACAGCACCGCATCACATTCCATTAGAAATTGGGACGAGTTTGTGAGAGCTTTTCTGAAAAAGTTCTATCCTCATCACAAAACTGCTAGAATCCGTAACGAGATTATACAATTTTCACAGCTTCCTTCCGAACCATTTTGGAAGTGCTTCGAGAGATTTAAAGACCTACTTGTTCAATGCCCTCATCATGGGATTGAAAGTTGGCAACTTTGCCAAACATTATACGAGGGATTGAACTCGGTAACGAAGCAGTTGCTAGAAACCATATGTCAAGGTCATTTTCTCTCCAAGTCTAGCGACGAAGCTTGGCAGTTTCTTGAGGATCTTAGTGAGCAAACAATTCAGTGGGAGAGTACAAAGACCACATCATCTTCTTCTGTTGGTCAATCTAGGGCAGGCATGTATTAAGTAGATATGTCAATCGCTATGAAGGCCGAGATGGCCGCACTTATGAAACAGCTAGAAGCCATTGAGACCAAAATCTCATCGTCTTCTCCTGCCTCTGCTTTACCCACACGAACTGTTTGTGCTTGTTGTTCGAATCCATTGCATCTAACCGAAGAGTGTCCTTATAATGCATCTACTCAAGGACAGGATCAAGTCAATGCTGCATTTCAGCAACGACAAAGAAACGATCCGTACTCTTCGACATACAATCCGGGGTGGAGGAGTCACCCAAATTTCACTTGGAACCAAAATCAACAAGTCCAAGAAAATAACAATTTTCAAAGACCTCCTCCTCCACAACAACAGCAAGCACCTTCACAAACGCAAAACCAGCAACCTTTCCAACAACAACCTTATACAAATCAAACGAACAATTTGGTTCAACCAAATGATGATAAGGTTATCTCGCTCGAAAAAAGTCTAGATGCATTTCTCAAGCAATCTACAGAATCCGCAGCAAGATTTGAAAATTATGTTCAGTCTTTGATGCATAACAATGCCTCACACGATCAAAGTATCAAATCTATTGAGGCACAAATTGCACAATTAACTGCTGCGTTGCGCGGGAGAGAAAAGGGAAAGCTTCCATCTCAACCATTGCCAAATCCCGGTCACACACAAAACGCATATCCCAATAACAATGTAAATGCGGTGACCACGTTGAGATCCGGAAGAGTGTTGCAAAATAATGTGGGAACTAGTGATGACATCCCCGCCGGTGGTTCTTCTTCTTCTTTTTCTCCATCGTCATCTTCCCCTTCTTCACTTGCTTCTTCACCTTTTTCTTTAGAGCCTATTCTCCACCCTTAACATGGCTCTACTTCTTCTAGCTCGAACGGACCCAGTTCTCACAACATGAACACATCTACACCGGGATCCGTTCCTACTCCACATTCTACTCCACAAACATTTGACTCAACAAATTTTCAAAATGCTCCATTCCCAAACAGGTTGAGTCCTAATAAACCAAATGCATAAGTGGAGAAGATTGTAGAGATATTTAAGCAGGTTAGCATAAATATACCTCTCTTGGATGCAATCCAACAAGTCCCTTCATACGCGAAAATCTTAAAGGGCTTATGTACCTCGAAGAGAAAGGCATCTCAAGTACCCAAGAAAGTGCTAGTGGCTAGTGCAGTGAGCAATGCTATTAACCACAATCAAACCTTACCCCAAAAACGAAAGGACCCCGGCTGTCCTACGATTTCAATCACAATTGGGGATAAGAAAATTAATCGAGCACTTTTAGATCTTGGGTCTAGTGTTAACCTGATTCCCTACTCCGTGTACGAACAATTAGGGGTTGGAGAGTTGAAACCCACTCGTTGTACTCTCCAAATGGTAGATCGATCAATCACCCATCCAAGGGGTCAGCTAGAGGATGTGTTGATCAAAGTTGGGGAGTTCATATTCCCCGTTGATTTTATTGTTATGGATACACAACCTGTTGCTAACCCAAGAAACCAAATTCCGGTGATCCTCGATCGACCATTTTTGGCCACTTCCAATGCTGTAATAAACTGTCGCAATGGCTCCATGACTCTATCTTTTGGGAAGATGTCTAGTGAGTTCAATATTTATAAGATGGGAAGTCTGCCCCCCGTGCCTAAAACTAGTACACGAGAAGTTTTCTCTATTCACGAAATCACGCAGGAGGACTGCGAGCTTGAAAGATTTCTATTTGATGAAAACAGTTTTGACGCCACTAGTGCGTCCCTCCTTGAGCCTACCACCGTTGACACAACCGATATTGATTATGAATGTTTCACTTTTTCGGATGATGACGACTCACAGCCTGAATATGAGTCTTTTGAATTTTTGGATGAGTTAGTTGAACCATCCGAATCGGTTGTTTGCAGTGATTTCGAACCTGTGTTGGAGTCCTTTGAGTTCGAGGTAGATTCCGCAATGATTCTTTCGCCTCCAAAACTCGAACTCATGTCCTTACCGCCTCACCTTAAATATGCTTACATAGGTGAGAATGAGACCTTTCCCATTATCATATCGGCTTCTCTAGCCTTTGAGCAAGAGAACGCCCTTTTGATGGTCTTACAAGATAGGCGGCAAGTTTTCGGTTGGACTATGGCGGACATCGAGGAGATCAGTTCCCTTATAATTGAATATCATATGAAATTGATGGATGATGCCACGTCAATAGAGGACCCACAAGAACAGTTTGGGGATATTGTGGTTAGTCAACCTCCTCTTTTAGACGTTGAACCACCCCCATTTCTTTTAATAAGCTACGAGAATGTCAACATTCCACTGATTGCTGATCATTCGCATTCTCGTTTTGATTCATCACCACCTCCTGTCTATTCACCTCCATACCTTCCATACCACCACTTCTATCTTCTCCAATTCTTTTTGGACCGCCACAACTTATTCTTCCACCAACCAATACTCTTTACTGATAAAATTTTCAACTGGATGGTGTTGACTTTTGGTCTATGCAAGGTTTGGCAGTAATGTCTAACATAGTTTAAATGAAGTTTGGGGGATGACCTTTCTGTGTGTGTGTGTGTGTGTATATATATATATTTTGTTTTCCTTAACAATAAAAAAAAATTATTATAAATAAATAAACAGGGAAGTGCCGGTATTTTGAACCTCTTGGTTTAGCATGACAGTGAGGACACTGTCAAGTTCAAGTTTGGGGGTATGCTCGGTACGTCTTCTTCCTTCGCATTCATTTGTACATATTTTTGCATTTGCATACTTATTTGAAAACCGATAAAAATTAAAAAAATTTGAAAAATTATAAAAATAATTGTATTCAATTTTGGCCTTATTTGACTAGAGTTTGACATATAGGTTAACTAGTTAGGAACAACTAGATCTTAGACTTAATGAATTAAAAACCCTAAAAATAACATTCCTTAAAGTTTAACGGTAGAAAATATATGCCTTGTAGTTTATTAAGAAATAGGCAAATTTTGGGTTCACTTCTTGGACTAAGTCAAAACAAGGGAAGAGTATTGATGTTCTTATTAGAGTATAAGTTTAAAAATAGTACCTAGCTTAAGTCTAGATTCTGAAAACGTATATCCTACAATTTGCACAATCATGAACCTTGAAACTTGGAATAGTAGAAGAGACCTTGAAATGCTCTTGTCTAAAAGTCCTTAGTACAATGAAAAAAAAAGTGAATAAAAAAATGGACACTGGTTTTTTGTGATTACTTAAGGCTGTAAAAATAGAAAAATCTTTAGCAAGGGTGCTTCATCACCTAGTGCCTTAGACCAACTGGTTTGGGAGTCACTGCTAAAAGCCTTAGGTATTGCAAAACTAGGAAGTACGCTTTAAAGTGCTAACGCATCTTGTTATCGGTTGTTGGTACCTCAAGAAGTATTAATAGTCGCATGAAGGATGTGTAAGCGAAATTCAAAATTCACGAATTAATAAGTGCTTTGGACAATGGACGAGAGTACGATTGCTTGATTTGGATTTCCAAGTGTAGGGGTGATATTTACACACACGTAGGGATATGTGATTAGAGTTTAGATAAGAGAAAGGGATGAAAGATAGAACTTGTATCTTTAGTAAAGTTGATAGAAATTCCTAATTAGAGATGAAACCCTAGAAGAAAGACTTAAGAGATGCCGAAAGCTAAATAGGTCTACATAACCTATATAATCTTAAGTTAAATAATAAGGAAGTGTGAAGAATGTGGGTGGATAATTCACGAGTCAAAAGATAATAGAATTCCTTGTTAGAAAACCTAATTGGAGAACAAAAGTCAATGGGCCAAGTTGATAGGATTTTGTGGGTAGTATCCGCTGAAAACCCTCAGGAGACAACACTCCTCCTACTAGGGACACCTAGAAGTTTAACGGCTTGTTGCACGTGCTGAGTGCAATCGCGTTTCCCTGCGAAAGTGTGGTTAGGATTTTAGTGAATAAAAAAAATAATAAGTTTGCTCGAAGACGAGAAAAAGGTAAGTTTGGGGGTATTTGTTCAGACCATAATATTGCATTCTTTATTCCCCTATTCTTATCTGTTTTATAAATAAACAGGTACTCTTGACGCACGTTTGTTGCATATTACAGGATACAGGTTTCTGGAGCAAATACAGTGAAAAAGACACAAAACGACAGAGAAATGGACTTTTGACCAACAAATAGAAGGATCCTAGTCAAGCCTAGACGAAGAACAGTGCAAGGTCCAAAATGTCAAGACAAACGGTTAAAAGATCGCAACAAGTTTTCACTGAAACATCTGGAGAAGAATTAGAAGCCCAACAGAGAAAATAACTATGGAAATAGAAAGCCCAAGAAGTAAATAAGGAAGCCCAGAAATTTGGTGAGCTAAGCTCACCAAAGGGCCGCGGAACCGCGGCCCAAGCGCCCAATTGCCTTGGTTCCGCGGCCATTTAATGCCCGTGTCGGCGCCGACTTCTTGTGTCGGTGCGGGTGTTGGGATTTTTCGAGGGCAAATCCGTAATTGCACATCTGCGAGAGTCTGTAATCCTAAATTTTCCTGTTTACTTATAAATTGTAATCGAAAATTGTAAAACCCTATGCCTCTTTTCAATCAATAAAATTCAGAATTGCTGGGAGTTTATTCAGATCTGTTCTATATTGCTTGGAGGGAGCCGTCAACCTAGTAAGTTAATTTCTTTGTTTTTATTCTCTTTTAATTAGTATGTTTTATCATCCCCTAATGAGCGAGTAATCTCCTCACTCGTTAGGGTTAGCCTTAGGGAAAGGTTTGAGAGATGAGATCTCTCATCCTTTTCATGCCATCCACACCTAAGAGTTAGAACTCCATGCATGCACGCACAACCGCTCCCTACGGCATCCTACCCCTTGAGGTAACGATGAACCGTAGTATAAAGGGACGGTTGCGCGCGTTTTCCATGGTGGTTAGGGTAATTATCGATAAAGGAAGGGTACGAATCTAGAGGAAGAAACATCTTCCCAAAAGATTCTTATCCACTTTATGGATAATTACTGTAACATCTAATAGATCAATAATAAGGCATTGAAAACGGTGAGGAAACCTTAAATCTCCAAACCTCCCTTAAACCTAACCCTAGAGAGACTTTAAATTAGATTAATTTAGTTTAATAATAGATCTAGGTTTTAGATTTAATCAATCCAAACAACATTTAGAATCAACTCGTAAAAACACATTTAGAAAATTACCCATCTCTGTGGATCGACCCGTACTCACCGGCTAGCTGCAAAGCGACGCCGTTTCTGATTACGGTAAATACAAATTTTTGGACAAATCAAACTGCTATCTGACGCTAGATATAATACCAACTAGCAGGTTCCCGGCGAGTCCTGTCCGGTGTACTCATAACCCAATGAGCACCTGTATACATCTTAGGTGATCCAACTGACACCAGTGGCTTGTGAGACCGGCCACCGCCCCTCGTCGGGGTCTCGACTGTATACACTAGTCTACTCCGGAGTATCGATGCCCTGTCTCGAAACTCCCACGACTAGGGACCACAATTAAGGATGTGCTTATAGACTACCCAACTCTCACGTATATGATCGCCATCATACTGTTGGTAGTCAAGCAAGATCCTAAGGGCTCTATCAACGTGTAATAGTGATCAGTCACCTGAACCTATATACGACTGATAAAGGCAAACCAGATATCATACTATCATCTTGAGTAAGACTGTGCTACCGTTATAGGTCCTCCTCAATCATTGCAATCACGTACCTGCGATCCAATAATTGACTTTGATGGCACTATATCAAACAATCTCCCACTTGCACTTAAGGCTAATTATTGCGATGTCGCATACTCACATCCCGTGTGATACCGAACACCCAACTCCTCTACTAATCAGTTTCACAAAGCTCGTTTGTAAAACTCTTGTGTTCGAGAAATAGCCTCAATGAGTGGATCCACCCTGATGTTTCTTTCTATGTCTCTCTTAATCTCAAGTTCGCGGAGAAAACCATCTCCCAAATTTGAGTAATACCTGTCTTAGAATATGTCTGGATATCCGATGGGACCTAGTTCATAAATGAACTCCAAATCCAAACTTCTTAGACTGTATCGTCAACTGAACCTAATCAGTATCCTGCACCATGCCTCCCACAGTATCCTCTTGGACCACCTGTCCATAATACTGTCTCTAGTCAGAGGAGAAACTATAACTCTGACAATCACTCTATCATCTATGTCACCTTTGAAGCCTGGAATGATAATCGTCTCTCGAAGGAGGCTGTCGTCATCAAATCCGTAGAACATGTACTTATATTCTAAAACTGCTTCCTTATGTTTCTTCAGGATTGGATTAATATAAACTTATCGCATCTAGTGCAAAAACAACATCTGGTATGGTACTTGACATCTCATGATCGACTCAATTGCCTAAGAAAGTGATCTGTCAATCATGCACTTCCCTCTCCTCTTTAGTCTGTAAGACACCTTTAGAAAGGGTGACTCCATCACCTGCTGGTACACCACCATGCCAGGAGTCATCTATTCTAAAATACTATTAGAATACTGTCAAAGTACCCAGATTGGGAAACTACCCAAACCTAGATCTAAAACCATAGATCTAGTAACCAGAATGTCTGATATTATATCCATATCCTGTGTGGAGAAACAACGGTGTGACAACCAAAAAGTATAACCGATCGTAGTATAGGAATTTTACTTCCTACTCTGTGTATGTCATCCAAATACCAGGACATCACACCATACTACCTTCTTAACAGATCTATCCCTTATTCTGATGAAGTCAAACCCATGACTGTCACATTAAAAAATAGATGATCTATTTCCGCTATATATGCTCAAGTCTATAAATAGATATAAGCTACTTGCCCACTATGCTTCCGCTGCTCCCACTGACCACAACAACTCTCTGGCAGAATAATATTTACGTGCACTTCTAAAGCTAGTTTAGAACGACGCTATACTTAATCTCCTGTCGGGTCTCATAGTCTGGAACAACAGTAGTGTCAAGTCTGGGTAAACAAGAACCTCCCTGTCACCGTCCTTGAGGCTACCGGAGTACCTCTCGGGTGTTTGAGGTTACCCACCATATCTGCGGAGTGGCTATTGGAATGTCAAACCTGATTGAATGTTTAGGTCTTATTAAATTTTCCGTAATCGTTCACGGTTCTGGAATCACTTCCAGTTCTACCATCCTCCCACTGCTGTTTTCTGAAAAAATCCATTTTACTAAAACTGTGGCGAGTCAAGAACAATATCACCATTGATCTTCCAGATGGTAGAAAGTCAACTCTCGTCATAGCCTGGGCCAACCCACAAACTGCCATTACAGAAACGTGCCGTGAGTTATCCAGAGTCCGGTTTTAATCATAAGCCGGACAACTCCCCGTCCCTTAACATCGTTAAGATATGAACCATTCTATATCCAATATAGAAACTTTGGCACTTATTTAATTGGAACCAGATTCTAATCATGCAGCTGTCTCCAGTGCATATTAACTTAATGGAGAGAGGGTAATCCGCATTACTCAACTTAGGAATTCATCCAATTATGAGTAACCTGAAAGAGAAACAAGTTTCTCAAAACCATTACTATCAACTGAATACCAATCACAAGAATCTATATCTTTGATCTCTTTGAAGAATCCCGATACTTGCGACATCTGGTTCTCTACTTTATTCCTATACCCACAACTTCTCAAAACATAGACATTGTATTTCTACGAAACACTTGTCTAAAAACTAGAGAAGTCACAAGTAAACAGAACATAGTACGAGGACCAACCCCTTTGTCCTGATGAACACTGGACAACATACAATACTCTGTATAAGTCCGCTGAGTTAAATAACTCAATACATGTGCATCGTAGGTTGAAAACTGTACTTATGGTTAAGAACTACTCCGTTGTTCAATACTCCTTACCCAATCGTCAACTGATATAGGTAAATATCATGGACATAATTTCAAAATGTTATATCTCACTTTATAAAAATAAACGTATAGATATATCATTTTGAAATTGGTGCACAACAACGGATACTCAAAACTAAATATATGCCGTCCGGCAAAAACCCAGGCGACTTCCTCAAATATCACCAATTACAACGAATTCCGATATAATGAGGATGATCACCTTATTCCCAATAACTTACTCCCACTCATCATCTGTAAAACCATACAAATGTGAGAATCATACCTGGTAAATACATACCCTGGAGTAAGTATCTAATCGGGAAATCAGTTTTCCTTTAACAATGCACAGTGAAACTGAAACATGAAAATGTTTCGTAGGGGCATCCTGGTATTCCTAGTAATGCCTCTTCCATAATCCAATTCATGACTGTAACCGTATATTTCATTGCCATCTCTCCAAATCCCTCTATTTGTCTTTAGTCGTTACCTTCTGTACACCATCGTTAGGCTAAATGGTTTTCTTCCTTCCCTACCGTTCGGCACCAGCCTATGGTTTGGAAGAAGACTATCCAGTAAGCATAATAGGTGTACCCTCCTAAACCAAGGAGTACCCGCAACCTGAGAGAAGGTGATGATAAAAGACAACTGAATAATACCTTATTCTATTTCTCCGGAACTGGGGGAAAAAAGGTGAAGTAGGAGTGGCAATGAAGTACTCGGTTTGGTCGTGAATGATAGCAGTCGCAATTTACTTTGCCCTCTTTTTAATACCTTTATTTTTGTTTTTACTTATTACCTTCTGCACACCCTACTTAGGCTAATTGGTTTTCTTCATTCCCTACCTTTCGGTACCTGCCTATGATTTGGAAGAAGACTATCCAATAAGCGTAATAGGTGTACTCTCCTAAACTAAGGAGCCCTCGCAACCTGAGAGAAGGTGATAATAAAAGACAATTGAATAAACCAATTCTATTTCTCCTGAACCTGGATCCATCCTCGAAGAAGTCCCTTCGAGTTCGTTTATAACCATACGATGGATCTATCCAATGGAAGTGGATGTTCGTAGTGATACGAGGTGTTCTGAGAAATGCAAAGGGTAAAAGAAGGAGCGGCAATGACTTATGCAACTCAGACAATCCAAAAGCCAGTATTTTAAGAAGGTTCGGTCAACTTGGTCACTGAGTCATAGTCTAGGGTCGGTCAAAGGTCGCTGCCAAAGAGAGAGAAAAAAAAACACTCTTCATGCACTCTAACCTAGATCAGAATGGTTATCAATTTATCTAATCAGGAAACCTCCCACTGTACTGTCAAATTCTCCTCCAAACCTGAAAGAAGAAACAATCGGGATCACCCGAAGAGTAAACCAACTCATCAGTGGGAATCGGGATCCAACTATCATCGTATGATAATGTGAAGGTATCCACTTATGTTATCGCACTCCAGAAGGTATGCGCAAGCTTGTCAAGTTTCAGTTTCTTTAGAAACTCCCGATATGATTTTTGCCCCATGCTCTTATGACCCTGACGTTGGCCAATCGCCATAAGTCACATGCCAAGTTCTACCCATCATTATCTTATCAATTTGAACCCATCCGCACATGCCCCTGACATTGGCCAAATGGAAGAACGACTGCCCCAAACTAACTCATCTATTTATGCAAAAGATGAATACCCAGCAGCTACCAAACACTATGCCTTGGCGTTGGTCCAAATACATAGCTTGAATACTACTGAATACCCAAATGAAATGACGGAGGGCTACGGCTGGTTTTTGGCGAAAAACCTTTAATGTAACGAACTTGATATCGCTGAAGGAACCTGATAGCTTTTTATAAAATATAGTGGCGAAAACCTTTGCTAAAGATGTCACTCCCGGTGAAGGGATCTCGGCTCTTTCCTCGTGGAATGAGGTGCAGGATATTCCAACTGAATACCGCGATGCAAAGCAACATGTAATCGACTATAGTGAAGTTATTACCCTGACGTAAATTTCTGCCCAAGGGGTCACTCCCGGTGAAGGGATCTCGGCCCTTGCCTCGTCGAATGAGGTGCAGGATATTCCAACTGAATACCACTGTACAAAACAAAAGAAAACGTCTTTGTAATAACACTTTTTAAAACTGTTCCAACAACATCCAAACAGGTTTGTTTTCCTTTGCATTGATCAGAATCAACGCAGTCCCATCAATTAATCACACCAGAAAAGAACGAAAATATAATGTACGTATATGCTATCCGCATTCGCCACCGGGTCCCGTCATTGCCCGTTAGGTTACTTAACTAACGACAGAGCGGGGACTGGACTAGCGCGGGTGCAAAACATATATAACATCTACTAGTATATATACCAATATACAATAATCGCTCCAGGCGTGATAATATGCAACATTACAGAAAAGTAATAAGTATCACAGAACAATACAGATAATCTGGGATCCCCGGGTTTCACAGAGCCGTTGCTGAAACCCGACTTTCCCCTGGTCGTGTGGATAGCCTGTGCAATGAAACCTAGACCCCTACGGGTGCGGCAAGTTACCCGCCAAAACTTGAAGCGAGGCATCCCCTTACAGCATAGTGAATGGACCACCCTGCACTTTACGGAATCCGGTAACTTGAGCACCCCTCCTTGGGTCAACCTGTACCCCCTATGAGTGCAGCGAAAAGTCTGCCAATTCTAGAGTGAGACCCCTCTGCCTCTCAAAGCCATGAGATACGGACCCGTTGCCCTCCAGAACCCGGCTATCCGTGCACTCCGTCGCGAGGTAAAACCTAGTACAGAAATGAAAAATATGTACAACAGGTACAACGACCTCAGCCCGGTCATGCCCCAAAAGAATATTATACAAACAGACAGTGACGGCAGTCCACATGTTGGACGCTCGCCCCGCAATATCAAATGTACAATTAAATCCAAAATGCACAACCATTGCACACTGCTATCCACCACGACAAATTCGCAACATCACAGCACAAAACAGAACATCAACGCGAATGTCACGTTCGCAAATCCGTCTAAAAGGACTATAGCAATTAGATGCAATTTACCGCTCGAATGACATTCACAGTCGGAGATATAATGTAAGTACTGTAAACTAACAAGTTTAAAATTTCGATCGACAAAACTTCCCGAAGTGGGCCCCACGTACATCTGTTGCACAGTAACAAAATCTGGGCCCAAAATAACCATTCCAGAAACTACAATTTCCCATGCAGAACACACTGTAGAAATAGGGTTTACTATAGCTCCAAATTGGCGGCGGAACCGCGGCCAAACCGCGGTTTGTGCAGCGGTTCCGCGGCAGTACTGTAGCTTCAATCGACCAAATTTCACCAGAATTCTTTAAAAAGCCTGCTCGATTTTCTGAGATGCTCAAAATAATTTTTAGACCTGTTTAAAAAATCGACAGAAACTTTACCCAGAAAATTGCGGTTTTCGAAATTTCGTTCGATCGTTGTTTTAAACGCGTTAGAACAAGTTAGTAAACGGTAATGGCGTGGCTTTGATACGAAGTAAGTCTACGGTAGCACCCCGGCCGTCTTTCAGACGCCAAACGCGGAACAAAAACTTTTATAACTGGCGCTATCGCATACTACAACCCGGATCTTGCCATTAACGCTAAACTAACAAACTATAAAGTGGGTAGAAGGGCTATACCGAACGATCCGAGTCCTTCGGTCTTTAGCCATCATCCCACGCTCCTTTGCGGCATCTGCGATCTCGCTCGATCTCTGGTCTCCTCGTCCAGATGGCACCACGTCAACGGATCTTTATACGGGCTCCCGCCTCTGAACCGAGGCAACTCGGACATGAAGTTTGCTAGCCGACATGTCCAAGATTGATGTAGAGAATGAGTAGAATACTTTGTCTTGTTTCATCCAAAACCATGGATGAACGGTTAATGAAGTTGCCTTTTTATCAAGTAATGAGAAATGAAATTTCCATGAACCAAATCAAAATCATCATCTATCAACACAGGGGGGCCGACCACTATATGAGAGGAGGGGGTGAGTGTAGGAGGAAGTGGGTGACCATAAGGAATAATGTATCATAAAAGATTTCAATCAAATATCTTAGCAAGAACAAAAGGAATTAATGGAAAAAGGTGACTCACTTAAACACCTCATCAAACCATTAATGCAATGAATGAGTCACTAACCTAGTCACCAATCTAGAAGCTTCCACTCATGACTCACCCAAATGAAAAAGATAATTCCGCATTAAACCGAATGTTTAAGACGGGTGATAGAAAACTGGCAACTTCGAAAAGCGATCCCGAAACGAATTTTAGGATAACCCTGTAGCTGTACATACATACCCACATTTGTATTACGACCGAATACAAATGCAACTGAGATAAAAATATTATATCTACATAGTATAATACATGGATCCGGCTTAAACCAAAGCCCACCAGTATTATCTGCCCGAAATATGACACGTGTGTAAACGCACGTGCATTTTCCGAACCCTGCCATAAAACCATACGGCCTCTACAACGTTTCACCCGAACTTGGGAAACTATCTGTGGGGGACTCTAATGACTCATCAGTACCCTGGCAGTGGGTTTAACCACAAGCACGTCAGCGGCACTAGCAGTGCGTAACGGCTGCCCATGTACTGACCTCAAGGGAAGCCGATGAGCGAACTTATCCTGGAACTCTACTGAGCCTAACAGTGACAATATACATACAGTCCGGTCCGTTAGTCTATGAGTATCGCATATTGGGCCAAGACGGCTGGTAACGTCAGACCCCCAATAGCGGTATAAGTCGTGTCGGAGATAAACCCTAAACACCCTGAGAAACTACTGGAATACTTACCAGTAATTCTCACCTGCCTTGGCTAAGGACTTGGTGTAATGGCTTTCCTAGACACAGCGCGATCTCACCCCCAATACCGGGAGAAACGAATCCCCTGCCGATCCGCTCACTTTCCTCCATGTGGCTCAGGACTGTACCCAAAAAAGACCTGTTTGCACGACTCCTTTGAGCCGTGGTAGGGTAGAAATCAAAGCACAGTGGGAACTCACACGAAATAAATGATGACCACAGGTCGATGAACTAACCTGTACACATGTCACCAGGGAACTGCTATCTGACGCTAGATATAATACCAACTAGCAGGTTCCCGGCGAGTCCTGTCCGGTGTACTCATAACCCAATGAGCACCTGTATACATCTTAGGTGATCCAACTGACACCAGTGGCTTGTGAGACCGGCCACCGCCCCTCGTCGGGGTCTCGACTGTATACTCTAGTCTACTCCGGAGTATCGATGCCCTGTCTCAAAACTCCCACGACTAGGGACCACAATTAAGGATGTGCTTATAGACTACCCAACTCTCACGTATATGATCGCCATCATACTGTTGGTAGTCAAGCAAGATCCTAAAGGCTCTATCAACGTGTAATAGTGATCAGTCACCTGAACTTATACACGACTGATAAAGGCAAACCAGATAGCATACTATCATCTCGAGTAAGACTGTGCTACCGGTAGAGGTCCTCCTCAATCATTGCAATCACGTACCTGCGATCCAATAATTGACTTTGATGGCACTATATCCAACAGACGTCAGCACCCAAAACTCTCTATGAGTATCCCATTTCTCTTCTCCCCTCCTCTAAACTCCACTGAACTATTCTTCCTGCAACATTCTTTGCACAAACTCTCTTCCCCTCTCCAATAAACTGATTTTTGTACAAGATTCTTTGCGCCGCCGCCAAATAAAATTTTTTTTGCAAGTATTTTTAGATTTTTGTTTGTTACTGTTTTGCATAAATAATACAGACTTTAAGAGGCTATAACACCAATTCAGATTGGGTGGGGATTTCATCACCCTTCCTAAGACCCCAAAAATCACTAAAAGCATACGCATTACCCTTGAGCTTAATTAAAAAATATCTAGACTTGGCCAACTAAGGACTGTCGTGCTCAATAGGACAGAGGAACGTTGTAGGCATTCGATCGTTTATCTAAACTTGACTTTGTGGTGCCTAGGCTAGACAAGTGAGAAAGGTAATTTTAAAAGCCCCGCCTCATGGTGATTCATGAACGGAACCCTCCATTCCTCACTTGTGCTTACCTGGCCACAATTGGCAGTGAAGAGACGATTTAAGGGTTATCTCATAACTTGTCACTTTGGAACAGTTAAGAGCAGTCTAGTGAACTTTGAAGACCATAGCTCTAGGTATGATTGTGCATGTTTTGACTGTGATTGTTTGAAGTTGTTTCGTAAGTCCGTACATATTTTTGCAAAACTCTTTCTAAAAAAACAACAAAACAAAAACTTGCCCTTTGTCGCCAGAATCCCATTTCACCCACCATTCATCCGCATTTCTCCATTGACGTTTTCTTACCCTCACTTTCTATGCATTGACAATACTAAACTCGTTTAGTGTATGTCTGGTTGGACTCGGGACACTAGTGCCCGCCTAATCTGCGTTTCGTTAGTCGCTACCGACTACGCGATCCACTCCGATGTCGAAAATCCCTCCACACCTCTTTCACCCTTACCTTTGCCGGCCAACTCCGACGTTGACCGGGATTCTGTTCATACATCTTCACCGTAACCATCACCAAATTGTTGGAGATAGTGCCCTCAGAGTCAATTATTGGATCACAGGCACGTGATTGCAATGATTGAGGGAGGACCTGTCCCAGTAAGACAGTCTTACTCAAGATGATAGTATGCTATCTGGTTTATCTTTATCATCGTGTACTGCTTTAGGTGACATTACTGATCACTATTGCACGTTGATAGAGCCCCTAGGATTCTTGCTTGACTACCAGCAGTATGAGGGCGATCATATACGTGAGAGCTGGAGTCTATAAGCACATCCTTAAAAGGTCCCTAGTCGTGGGAGTTTCGAGACAGGGCATCGATATTCCAGAGTAGACTAGTGTATACAGCTGAGACCCCGATGAGGGGCGGTGGCCGGTCTCACAAGCCACTGGTGTTAGTTTGTTCACCTAAGATGTATACAGGTGCTCATTGGGTTATGAGTACACCGGACAGGACTCGCCGGGAACCTGCTAGTTGGTATTATACCTGACGTCAGATAGCAGTTCCCTGGTGCCATGTGTACAGGTTAGTTCATCGACCTGAGATCATCATTTGTCTCGTGTGAGTTCCCGATGTGCTTTGATTACTACCCTACCACGGCTCAAAGGAGTCGTGCAAACAGGTTTTAGTTGGGTACAGTCCCGAGCCACATGGAGGCAGTGAGCGGATCTGCAGGGGTTCGTCTCTCCCGGTATTAGGGGTGAGGTCGCGCTGTGTCTAGGAGAGCCAGAACATGAAAAGTCCTTGGCCAAGGCAGGAGATTTACTGGTAGGTATTCCAGTAGTATCTCAGGGTGTTCTGGGCTACACTCCGACACGACTTGTACCGCTATTGGGGGTCTGACTTTTACCAACCCCTTAGGCCCGCCATGCGATGCTCATAGACGAACGGACCGGACTGTACGGATATTGTCACTGACAGGCTCAGTATGGTGTCAGGATGAGTTCGCTCATCGACGTCCCTTTTGGTCAATAGCTGGTAGCCCGTCACGTATGGTTAATACCTCTGACGTGCTAGTGGTTAAATCCACAACCATAGTATTGACGAGTCTTTAGAGTCCACCGCACACAGTTACTCAAGTTTCGGACGAAACGCTGTAGAGGCCGTATGGAGTATGGCAGGGTTCGATCAGATACGTGCGGTATTGCACGGACCGTGATCGGACGGTTTTTACTAGCCGGCTTTGGCTTAAGCCGGATCCTAGTATTAGATAGCGTAGATTTTGTCTCTTTGCATTTGTGTTCAGTGGGAATACAAATGCGGGCATGTATTTGCAGTAGCGGGGTTTTCCTGTAATTTATTACGGGATCAGTTTTCTGAAGTTGCCAGTTTGCATTCCGTTCCGGCCGGTTTTCCTTTGTTCTTTCGCGGCCGGACTTTCCGATGGAGGGGGTTACTTGCAAGAGTGCAAATAACTTTTTGTGGAGAGGTTTCTTGCATATGTGTGGCTCCATAATAGTTTATTCATCATGAGATTCCATTTTAATCTCATCACTTGCATTTATTAAGAAAGGATTGAGTTGGATTTGGATGAGAGGTTGGTGTGACTTTTATTTATCATTATCATTGCTTTTCCCCACTTGCTTTTCCATTGATAATTCCCTCCACCATTTTTCTTAAGGGGCCAGCCAATTTTGGGAGTGGGGGTTGAGGGTTCATTTGGGAGAGGGAGAGGAAAAATTCCATGATCTCATTTTTCTCTACATGCCACAAGAAACTCCAAAGTTCATTCTATCTCTTATTCATCATACCATGGAAACTACACTAAACCCCAAGAGACATAGTTTTCTATACTAGTCTACAGCAAACCTTGGATGCGTCGGCTAGCCAACTTCGCGCCTGAGTTGCCTCGGTCCAGAGGTGGGAGCCCGTAAAAGAATCCGGCTATGTGGTGCCCTTTCCGACGAGGAGGTGACGGACGGAAATTCCGCGGGAGATCGGAGTGGAGACGAAGACCGAAGGACACGGATCGCTTGGTATATCTCTTCACCCATCTTTTAGTTTGCTAGTAGCTAGGTTAATGGCCCGATCCGGGATAAAAGTGCATGGTGGTGTCGGTTTGCTAGTTTGCAAAGTTTTTCGTTTCCGCGTTTCCGGTGTCGGATCGACGGCCGGGGCGCCGCCGTGCACTTACACAAATTCTCCTTCTGAGATGGCAGGATTTCCTCCTAACATCCATTTACCTCCCTTGGGACTGATTCCACCTCATCTGGGTGCGAATAACCCGCAACCACCTCCTGTTGTAGTGCCACAGCGAATCGCGCTCCAGGATCGTTTCTATCCCACCCGCTCTGCTCTTCCTACCTGTCTTTCACTTCCGCCGGTCAATGGGGATAATTTTGAAATTAAGCCCCACTTCATCAACATGTTGCCCAAATTTCATGGGCTGGAATCCGAAAATGCTTATATCTTCATCAACAAATTCCAGAACGTCTGTGCAATAATGAAGACAACCCAACTGTCCGACGATGTTATACGGCTATGAATCATTCCTTTCACTCTGTGTGACCTTGCTGAGAAGTGGCTGTATAGCACCACTTCGCATTCCATAACCAGTTAGGATGAGTTTGTAAAAGCGTTTCTTAAAAAGTTCTACCCGAATCATAAGACCGCGAGAATCCGAAACGAAATCAACCAATTTTCCCAGCTTTCTACCGAACCCTTTTGGAAGTGCTTTGACCGATACAAAGACCTTCTTGTTCAGTGTCTTCATCACGGTATTGAGAGATGGAAACTTTGCCAGACCTTATTTAAGGGCCTGAATCCAGCAACTAAGCAGTTGTTGGATACCATTTGTCAAGGCCACTTCTTATCCAAATCTGACGAGGAAGCTTGGCAATTTTTCGACGATCTTGCGGAACAGACGCTTCAGTGGGAAAGCACACGACCGAACACTTCTTCTTCTACTTCTCCCGGTCTCTCTAGGGCAGGCGTTCATCAACTCGATATCTCAATTGCAATGAAGGCCGAGATGGCAGCTATCACGCAAAAACTGGAAGCAATTGAGAGCAAATTCTCATCTCCTTCTCCTGACCCTGCTCTTCCCCCTCGTACCATCTGCGCTTGTTGTTCTGATCCATCCCACTTGACCAAAGAGTGTCCTTACAATCAGCCTTCTCAAGGACAGGACCAGGTCAATGCTGCCTTTCAATAAAGACCAAGAAATGATCCATACTCTTCCACTTACAATCCTGGTTGGAGGAACCACCCCAATTTCGCTTGGAATCAGAGCAAACATCAATTCCAAGGCTACAACAACTTCCAGAGGCCTCCTGCTCCCCAACAACAAGCTCAGCAACAAACTCAACATGAATATCAGCAGCCCTTCCAACCCCAACCTTTTCAAAATCCGACGAACAATTTTGCACCCAACAATTCTTTTCCTCAAAACAACTTTGTTCCGTCAAAAAACGATAAGTTTTCCTCTCTAGAATGAAGTTTGGATCGTAAAGCAATCGACTCAATCCACCGCCAACATCCAGTCTTCCATTCAGTCTTTGGTGCAATACACTGCTGCACACGGGCAAAGCATCAAGACCATCGAAGCCCAGATTGCATAACTGAATGCGGCTTTAAGCGAGCGAGAGAAAGGGAAGCTTCCATCTCAACCTCTCCCAAATCCTGGTCACCCACATAATGTACATGTCGCTCTTGAACAACAGAACCATAATGTGAGTGTCGCGACTATGTTGAGATCTGGAAGGATACTGCACAACAACGTTGGCACAGATGATGACTGTTCCCTCATGGGAACTGAATAAAATACAAATAAAGTAGCAAGGAAAACCCCCCAAATAGGGCATCACGTGCTCACACGTGACCGGGCCTCACGTGCAAACAGGTGGGCAGATTCTATCTACGCCTGAATGCCTAATTGATAAAGTCGCGTGCCCACACGTGATGGGCTTTTGAACCCACCGAATTAATAGAATTAAATTCTAATTAAAAGGAATTAAAAGCATTTGTTACCTCATGGGAACTGAATAAAATACAAATAAAGAAGCAAGGAAACCCCCCAAATAGGGCATCATGTGCTCACACGTGACCGGGCCTCACGTGCAAACACGTGACCTTTTATGGGCAGATTCTATCTACGCCTGAATGCCTAATTGATAAAGCCACGTGCCCACACGTGATGGGCTCTTGAACCCACTGAATTAATAGAATTAAATTCTAATTAAAAGGAATTAAAAACATTTGTTCCCTCATGAGAACTGAATAAAATACAAATAAAGCAGCAAGGAAAACCCTAAAAGGGGGCATCACGTGCCCACACGTGACCGGGTCTCACATGTGTAGGGTTACTAGGCACACTCAAGAGGTTCTTCAAGGCATCAACCATGCCAAAATTAAATTTTTATGTGCCTAACAACTCTATGCAAGATCGTTAACTAGAGATTAGGCGAAACTATAAGCTAGTAAACTACTTTACTACTTAGTGAAAGGGATTACAACCTTTGTAGATCCGGTCCTCCACTTCATTAGCTCCGTGTAGACATCCCCATCGCTGCGATCGTGAACTCCGGACTCTAGAGAAGCTCTACGAGAAGAACGAACATGCTTGCTACGATGACTTCGAGGCCGAAGATGATCTACGTCGGGGAGACACTAACTCAAGCTATTCCTTCACTAGGTCATGAACTTTATGAAGAGAACACACTCTACTACATGGAAAGTGCTAGAGGATGAAGAAGTAGGAAGTGGGCTCACTTTATAATTGATTTTCTCACTCTTTTTCTCATGGCACCATTGGAGCTAGTAAGCTTTTGGATGGAGCTTGATGAAGAAGAAGAAAGAATGAATGAATAATAATCCATCCAAATGAAAACTTATCCAATAAATAATGGCACCATGGTTGAGTTAAGCCCTCATGCTTAACTCATGTAGAGAATTAACCAAGGCATTAGGTTAAGGGTTAGGTTAAAGAATATCAAGACAAAAGACAAAAGAGTGGACTTTGTCAAAGTTTCTCCAAGCTTCTTCAAGCTTGATTACTTTGACTAAGTTTAACCCTTTTGTTAAATGTTATGATAAAAGAATAACCCTAATCTTAAAACTAATCTTGGTACAAGTCTCATACACCCATCTTGTGTGTATCATCAAGCATGATACAAACATGTACACTTGCATATATCACATATAAACAATGTGCACAATTTAGTGAGAAAATAAATCTTAAGTGAGCTAATACTAGTTAATGCAATGTAATATATCAAATATATAATTATGCATTAAATTATTAAATCAACTCTTGATTTAATAATCCGGCTATAACCGACTAATATCAATGTGTAACAACTTATCGAATCAACACTTGATCCGATAACCCGGCTATATCGCATACAACCGATCAATGTCATGAATTGCGAGAATAGAATACGGTATCTCATATCGTATTAATCTCGGTCCCGCACATAACACATATGTGCTCCTACTCCGTTTCGCTTGAGCCAGGAAACCCCTGTGTAGGACTCTAAAGACTTGTCAATACGCCGGCAGTAGGTGATGATCATATCAAACACCCACAAGCCGCAAGCGGTGTGCTAAACGTAATGGCCACCCGGGTATTGAGTGATCAGAAGATCAACAAGCAAGCCCGCTAGTACTCCTGCGAATCCAATCAGTAACACTCCCGTACAGTCCGGTCTCGTCGTCTGATATGTCGCATATCTCGCCTAGGGGTGGTAAACGTCAGACCCCAGTAGCTCGATAAGTCGTGTCGATATGAGGTCTATAACAGTTCGAGAAACTACTGGTAACACTTACCAGTAAATCTCAGCAACCCAGGCCAGGGATTTCCGGTTATAGCCAATCGAACACAGCACAACATCAACTCCCTATACCGGGAGAGACGAATCCCCTCCTATTGCTCATTGCCTCCATATGATTCGGGACTATACCCAAAAACCACCGTTTTGCACGCCTTCTTGGACGTGGTAAGGTGGAAATCAAAGCACAGTGGGAATCACAAAAGACTCTATGACGATCTCGGGTCAACAGACTACTCTGTACCAGTGTCACCGGAGAACTGCCATCTGACGTGAGGTATAATACCATCTGGGAGTTCTCGGCGAGTCCGTCCTGTGTACCCAGTCTCCACTGAGCACCTGTACACCATCCTTGATGTCAAACACCGATGGATATGGGATCATCCATCGCCCATCATATGGGTCAAGATGCGTATACGCTAGTCTACTCTGGTGTATCGATACCCTGTCTCGATACACCCTCGACTAGGAACAGTTATAGGATGTACTCGTAGACTACCGTGGCCCCACTAGTATGATCTCATCATAGTCCCAGTAGTCGAGTACATATCCTAAGGGCTTTACCAACATGTAGCGGAGAGACTATCAATGTACACGTTAAGGTAAAGAGTAACCAGATAGCATACTATTATGTCGAGCAAGAAAGTCCTCCCTATATATGTCCAAGCATCCACTACAATATACATCTCATGTATAGTAATGACATCTAGGGCATACATATAACTAACAACGTGCAGGCACGTGACCTTTAACAGGCAAAGCCAATAGGCGTTGAATGAAATAAACAATTGGAAATATTTAATCAGTGGGTTCACGTGCCAACACGTGATGGGTTTCTGAGCCCTCTGAACTAATAGAATTAAATTCTAATTAAATACTTAATCAGTGGGGTCACGTGCCAACACGTGATGGGTTCCTGATCCCTTTGAAGTTTGAACCAATAGAATTAAATTCTAATTAAATGCTTAATTGGTAAGGTTACATGCCAATACGTGATAGACTCTTAAACCTTCTGAACTAATAGAATTAAATTCTAATTAAAAGGAATGAAAAAAACCCTAATTGGAAAAATATTTCCCTAGATCTTTCCAAACAAAAAAGATTGCACTCTATGGAAGGGAGCGCCATTAGATTAAAAATCCAATGATGATTAAAAATCACCAATTTATAGAAAGATTCTATACACGGAAATATTTTCCTAAAATTTGTCAGGAACAACAAATAAAATATCTTTTGGATTAAAAATCCAATGGTGAATAAAATTCACCGAGTGATCTAAAAGATCATGTTGGTTATAAAATCAATCAAAATCTCTTAATGAGAGATAGACTGAACAAACTAATTCTTTTCTTTCTCCTATAAATAGGAGCCGAGATGGAAGAGAAGGAAAAAAAAGACAGAAGAGGGGATTGAACAGAGAAAAACCCCTCCCTAAAAACAAAAGAAAAAGAGAATTTAAATCTCCAGATAGAAGAAGATCTCTTCAGAGAAAAAAGAAACTCTAGGTAAGAGAAGGAAGGAGATCATTCCATAAAACAAAAGAGAATTTAATTCTCGAAACCAAGAGTTTAACTCTTCTAAATAAGAACTTAGTTCTTCCTCTGGTTGAAGATATGCAGAAGCAGATATCCCCATAAGTTGAGAATTTAATTCTCATCGGGGAGATTCTGCCATGCAGATCTAAAACTTAAGGGAAGACCTAACTTCAGAGAATTCTATTCTCCTACAAAAACATATAGGAATTTAATTTCTCTAACAAGGATAGGGTTTAACCCCAAATATAAGAACTTAGTTCTTCCTCATGGTGATAGATCTGTAGAAGCAGATCTCCCCATAAAATTGAAAAATTAATAGATTCCGCCATGCAAATTTCCGAGGAATTAAATTCCTATAAAAAAAGAAGAGAAGAGAAGTTAGTAATGGACTTGAAACTTAGAATTATATGTATATTGATGATCACGTGGTAACACGTGACCCCTTTTCTTTGAACCAGAAAAAGAGATTTCCCAAAGTGTTTAACACTTATTAAAAAGGGAAAAGGGAAAACAATAAAAAAAAGTTTCTCCTTTAGGGTGTATTACGTGCTCCCACGTGACCCTTAAAATGCTCCTCAAAACAAAAGGGAGTAAATCCAAGACAGTTTCTCTTTTAGGGTGTATCGCGTGCTCCCACGTGACCCGTGACAAATACTTTAATATCCAACGCATGGATACCCATCACGTGCCCACACGTGATAGTCATAAAGGTCAAGTGTTTAACACTTATATTCATATTCTGAAAGTAAAATAAAAGAAGCAAGGCCCAATCTTTAGGCGCCTCATGTGACCCCACGTGAGCGCTTCAGTTTTAGTGTTTAACGCTACTTTAAGCGCCTCACGTGGGAGCACGTGAGCGCCGAATATACTCTAGTGTTTAACACTATATTCGAGCCAATTTTAGCCCAAATTAGCTAAGTCTTCAAGAGGCAAGATCCTCTGAAACTGAACCCCAACTATACTCTTGTCTTCCAAAATTGATCATCCCATATGACATTCAAAGTAATTCCCAGAGCCTTTCGATCAACATTGGTTCAAGGGTATATCTCTTCATACCTCTGATACATGTCGTTGTAATTCTTCAACGTCTTCAGAGAGGTGGAAAGTCCCAATAATCGATAACTTTTGGTGCATCCCCAAACGGTTGAACCAAAACCAAACAGACTATGACGTCTTTAAACTGGACTAAGATGTCCTTAAACTTTATGGACTGTGAGGTCCTTAAACTCATAGACTATGATGTCTTTAAACTTTACAGACTATGATGTCTTTAAACTGGACCGTAATGTCCTTAAAACTAATTATGGATCGCAACGTCCCTAAACTAAACCCTATAGACTATGATGTCTCTAAACTAGACTATGATGTCTTTAAACTCCATAGACTATGATGTCCTTAAACTTATGGACCGCGAAGTCCATAAACTAAAACAATAGAGCCCAAATGCTCTTTTGTTGGATCTAAATGATCCTGTTAAGTAGATCTTAGTCTAAATTAGACTAACGTGTTCTTAACAAATAGTTAAGTTGATCTTAGTCTAAAATTAGACTAACGTATCCTTAACAAACGTTTAAGTTGATCTTAGTCTCAAATGAGATTAACGATCCTTAAACCCAACCCAAACCCAAATCTAAGAAGATACGGATTTGGACTAATTCACGCCCTACGGGCGACAACATAAATTAGTCTCCGTATACAATCCACGGGCAACCGAAAATAAAACAAACACATATGACACGAAGTGAACATCTGGAGAAGGAGAAAGTGGTTACCGCGGTGCGGTAGCGTAATTAACTGCAGGGGGTTGCGCTTGCAGGGAAGAGCGTCCCCACAATCAAAAACCCCTTAAATAAGGGGGAATCTGACGAAGTCTGCTACAACGGCCGCATCCGTCTAAACCTCTGATACATGGTGTCATAAATCAACTTGGCATCTTCAGAGAGGTGGACGGATAAAACCAAATAGCATATGCCCCCAAATTCAGGCCAGAAGTCCCAACGACCCGGTCGCGTCTTTCGATGGAGAACAGATTCTGGGACGCCCGGTGGGACCTTTTCCTCTTTCCACTCCACACTTCGTGTGTCGTGTTTCCCGAGCAAGTCGCGGTTTGACATGGTTGCCTTTGGATGTGAAATACTAAGATTTGGTATCTTGCTCCGTGCAGAAAAACAGAAGATTAATGGCTTCAAACTGCACTAATTGCAACAACTCCCACTCTGTCCTCGCTGGAGGAGTGACTTACGGGCCTCAAGCGGCCTCCCTTTTTACGATGTCGGTGGACCAGGTGACGCAAGCCACCACTATTCTTTGGGACCATGCTCCCATCAATGAGCTTCAACGCCCCATTACCGTCACAAGAAGCTCCGAAGAAGTCGTTCTTTGATCGGCTTACAACTACCACGGCCCCTCTCAACGGGTCGCCCAAGTCCAGTGCCTCAGTTTTCAACAGACTGGGCCAAAGCTCAAGTGGGTCCATGAAGAAGCCCGCGATACCTGATGCGGCCATCCCAAAGCGGATAGTCATTCCTGTTCCTGAAGTCATCAGAGCGACTTCCCCTGCTAAGGAGTCGGTCTTTGCAAGACTGACCGTTTCAGCTCTCGTTCCAAGAAAAGTCATCAAAACTGCTCCCCCTGCGTGAAAGTCTGCCTTCGATAGATTGGTCATCCCCACTCAATGGACGTTAGTTTTCAAGAGGCTAACACCGGCAGCAACCCTCCACCAGAACAAGGGGCATGACGAAGCCACCCCCATAACTGAGTCGGTCCCGTCAGCACGACATGCTCACCGTTGTCACTGGCGCCGAGTAAGGAAGGCTGAGGGCAGCTCTCCTTCAGGACTGATTCCGCCAGCTCCGATGGTGGAAATTGATATTGTTGTTCCAACTGGGAACAACTTTGAACCACTTAGGAGGGTACGCAAGAACTCTCCAAAGGTCGTGCTAAAAAGATCTCCTCCACCTATGGAGAATGATACAAAGGTGAAGCCAGAGCAGCCCCCTCAGCGGCTGTCCTCTAAAATTCATAAAGTTTGGCGACAGGTCCAAGACTCGGTGATCAACCAAGACTACTCCCGCCAACCGAAGAAGATGAAAGTTCGGAAAGAGAAGGACCACCCTGTCATACCACAGGAGATGTTATCTATTTGGGTGCCCGCTGCAACGGTTCCCTCAACTTCGACCGCCTACAAAAGAAGAAGGCCGGAGAAAGTCTCCATGTTCGCGGAGAATCTTAAGAACACTGAATCTAAACGCCCCAAGTCTGGGGGCATGGTGGTGCACACTATTTATATGGCATCCGGGAAAGAGGATAGTTGTATCTCTACGGGCCATCGACCACTCACCAGATCTATAACAAAGGCCCAGGAGCAACAACAGAAGCTCCAGGAAATGTTAACACAGATGGACGCACTCACTGGGCCAAAAGAAAGCCCGGAAACGTCGTCAGAGCATCGTCATAAACAAGAAACCGATGCTGAGTTCCTCCACAGAATCCTCGAGAAGAAGGACAAAGAAGCAGCGGAACAAGCTGCCAACATAAAACGAATGGCGCTTTTATTCCAGGATATGGTCGGGATGATGATACAGTCGGATCCTCCAGTTGAAGATCCTCTGATTGTCCTTGAAGACGACAGAGGGGAGACATCGAACCCTCTTCCGGCTCTATCAACGGCCAAAGAGGAGATGATCTCCAAAGCCGCCGTGGATGACTATATAGCTCAACAGATACGAGCTCATCAGGCAAGCGAAGCGGCTAAACAAATTATTAAGACTGGATGACCATATCCGGGTTGGTACGACCAAATAAAGTACCCACTGGGATATACGATCCGTAAATTCCATCTATATAAGGGGACAGGGAATCCACACCAGCACGTTGCTCAATTTAGAGCCTTGTGCGGTAATACTGGGGGTGACGACAAACTGCTGCTTCGCCAATTTGTTGGCAGCTTGTCGGAGACAGCGTTTGAATGGTACTCTGAACTCCCGAATGACTCCGTTAAGACATTTGCAGAAATGGAATTACTGTTTACACAAAGATTCGCAAGCGCTAGGAGCGCACCTCGATCACCACATTAATTAACGCCAGAGTGAAGCCAGGCGAAACATGGGTGCAGTACGCGATACGGTGGCGGAATTTACGGTCGAAGTGCGAGCAGCGCATCAAAGAAGCGCCTTCGGTAGGCATGTTCGTGGGTACTCTTGATCCGCAGGCAACCATATCCTAGGTTATGATGTTCTTCAAGCCTTGATTGACAAGCTGGCCCAAATGGATCAGATGGGTCATAGACCATCTTCTTCGAAGTTAGAATCTCGAAATGAAAAGGGAAAAGGAAAGCGACTTTCATCTCCAATGCTCAGCAGCAGCCCAGTGGTCCAAAACTAATTGATCGCCAAGATGATAGACGACGATACTTCAATAAAAACTGAAGCACCCTTATTCGTTTCCCCGGGATAAAACGAGGAGACTATTCGAGCTGGCGGTGCGCAACAGGCTCATCACCTTGCCGGATCCAAAATGCCTATTGCAACCCGGTGAGGCCAATAATCCCAATTATTGCCCCTATCACCAAATGGTAGGCCATCCAATCGAAAATTGCTTCGTCTTCAAAGGCTGGATTGAGGACCAATACCAACAGGGCAAATTCGCACTGTTCGAGAATTGAAAAGTAAGCTCGCCTCAGCCGCACGCTCTTAAAAGGGGGGACACACCGGGGGCATCATGCTCTTTTATAGAAGAAGCTCCATGGGAGGTTGCTCTTTCAGCCAAGACGAAAAGAATGCTGAAGGATCACTAAACATGCCTGGCAATCAGGTGGAAAAGTCCGCTGGAACCCGAGATCATTGAGGGAATGCTGAAGCCGCGCCTGACTCCAAGAATTAGTAGCGAGTATCAAAACGCTCAGGCCCAGCCGTCAAAGTCTTCGAAGAAGAAGAAGACCAAAAAGCCCGAGAAGCCTGATGACAAGCGCACGGACCTGCAAAAACATATTGACGCGCTAGAGAAATATAACCAGAAGGCACGAACCCCGGTCACACTCTGAGAGTTTCTCAACCATATCCTTGAAGATAGAGATGGTGATGAAGATGAGGGAGAAAACTCACTAGACAAACCTGAAGATTATGTAGCAAGCTGCCACGTGATCTCTCACCCGTCAGTAGATGGTGAAGAAGCTCCTGATACAGAGAAACTAGGGGCAGATCCTGAACCGGAACTCCTAGGACCGTCAGACGAGATGATTGACGTATTCCTGAACGAAGCACTTCTGAAAAGCAAAGCTGATCAGGAGCGTGAAATCGCCGTATACGAAAAACCTAAACGTCGACGACTGAACGAAAGGTTTGAAATACCCCAACCGGATAGGAGCACTTCGGCCGCCAGCAAAAGCAGGTTCAAGACAAGGAAAAGGTTCGCCAAAGCCATATTGATGGGAATGAAGCTGCCACCCTCCGAAGGAAACACTCCTGATAGGATACACCTTAACGAAGAGGATGCACATCCAAACTACTGCTTGTACCATCGGAGGACCACATACTCTACTGAAGAATGCAACGCTTTTAAAAATTGGTGGCAGGGATACATTGCTCATCGGCAGCATTTCAATCGGATGAAACGCAAAACTCATCGGGAACAAAAAAGCACGACAGATGAGCATAAAAGAACTGCCGGTGAATGTCACATGGTTAATTCCGGGGGATCACAAGTTTTCACCTTCGGGAGTGATTCTGATGAAGAAATAGCCCTCGGCCCTCTCTTCAAGGAATCCATCTCTGAAACAGAAGAGATGAAGACCCGCGAGAACATTCAGCTGCGCAATCGCACGCTACCTAAAAAGAATCTCGTGCCCGCAAACAAGGGATCTAACAAAAAGGATAAGGGGAAAGAAAAGGTCTCTGACGATATCACCCTCGATGACCAAGTCGTCAAAGAGCTGGCAGCCAAGGACCCACCCAAGAAAAACAAGGTGAATTACAACGTTCTGGCACACCTGAGGAAGATACCCTCGCAGCTAAGCATTCTCAATGCTTTTCTGCTATCTAAAGAGGAGAGAGATTCTTTGATCAAGGCACTACAAGAGCCCGAGCAGTTCCAAGCTTTCCTTACCGAAGAAAAGATGAAGGACGAGCTGGAAGAAGTGCACACTGAGGACGTTACTTTCGGCGACGAAGATCGCCTCCTCGGAACATGCGAGCACAACCATCCCCTGTATGTCACCGGATACTGCCATGACATCAAGATAGGGAAGATTCTAGTTGACAACGGGTCCTCTGTCAATCTCCTAAATGTGGGGGTACAAAAAGAAATGTGCATGAGCATCCAGCAGCTCGCTCGGGATAAAATCACTATCTCCGGGTTCGACTCCCAGTCATCACGGACGCTCGGGTCTGTGATAATGACGTTACACTTTTGGCTGCTCGTCACTGATATCAAGTTCCACATCATTGATACCAAGACTTTCTACAACGCTTTGTTCGGCCGGCCTTGGTTACATGAGTACAACATTATCCCTTCTACACAACATTAGTGTATGAAGTACTTCAAAGATAGGCTTGAATACACTGTGACAGGGGAGCTGAATCCATTCTCTGTAAACGAAGTCCGAAAGTACGAAGATGCAAAGTACTTCTTACAAGACTTTGAAGATATGGAAAGATGCCATAAACCAGAAGATAAGCAAAAAGCTATCACCACCATTCCGGTCTTCGGGAGCGATACCGAGGAGGAAGAAGAGATGGTCTATTCGGGACCTCCCCGATACAACAAATCGGGACCACCTATCCCTATTCTGGTCTTTGGCAGTGACTCTGAAGAAAAGGTCAATGCAGTATTCTCGGCTTGTCCATCAGTGCAAGCCTTCATTGGAGATGATCAGAGTTTACAGATCGCCATGGTTCCGCAAGAGCATTACAAAGAGCTCAACGCACTTGATACCTACAGTTTGCAAGAACTGCAGACGTTCTACGTCCCTCCCAGGTTAAAAGATGAAAAGGCGATCCTCTTTTATCGATCCGCGGAAAACAAAGTGGAGAAAGAAATCTGGCATAGTGCCGATTCGGCGCTTGACAAGCTCCAACCCATCCGTATACCCAGATACTACATGGAAGGATTAAAAAGGATGTACCCTTCAAATAGACTGCTTGACAAGCTCAGTTCTACAACAGGATCTAGAACGTCCCTGGAACTCGGCGAAAATTGCCCAACGGGAGAATGGAAACGATCGGGCTTGGATATGTTCAATCCAAGAAACGAGAACGATTCCATGGATGCTATGGTATACATGACTTTGATGAAGAAGGAGATGCTCTGTTAGAAGACGCTAACCCTGAACCAAAACAAGGTCCCGGTATGAAAGTGCCAAGTCCGTTGTTCGAAAAACAGATGGACAAGCTAATAAGGGAAGTGGGTCAAAAAGTCCGGGATGACCACAACCGCGAAATGTCCATTTACGAGAAAGCCAGAGCGCGGCTCCTCCTTCAGCAGGCTACGGAGAATGACAATGCCCTTCGTTGCCATCCCGTTATACAAAAGACCCGACGCAGAGGTAGAAACAAGCTAAAGAACGGAAAAAACGTTCGACAACGACAAAGCGGGTCTAAAAAGCCACGCGATCGAGAATTGAGCAGCCGGGATCCATCTTTTATAAAGAAGATGGGTCGAGCATATTCTTTTCCCCAAGACAAGACAAGGAAGATATTCGAGCTTTTCATAAAATATCAAATGATTACGCTCCAGGAGTCCAAGCACCCCGAACAAGTAAGTGAGGTTCATCACCCAGATTATTGCTCTTATCACCGAGCGATAGGACATCCTCTCGAAGACTGTTTCACCTTCAAAAACTAGGTCGAGGACCAGTATCAGCAAGGCAGGTTCGCTTTATCCAGCAGTTGGAGGGTAACCCCACCACAGTCACATGAACTGAAAACCACGTATGCAGCTAGAGTAGAAACAGATCAACATCGGTCTTGGAAACGATCTCGTACCTGTCATGCGATAACGCTGTCAGGAGAAGGAATGACCGAGAATATGGATGACCTCTTCCGGTGCTTCGAAAACGATGATGACAAAGTGATCTCAGAGTTTCTACCGGCGCCGAAGGAGCTGGAAGATGGGATACATACTACTGCAGATAACCTCAGAAAGATCGACTTGGGGACGGCAAACGACTCACGACCGACGTTCGTTAGTGAGCTGTTGTCTGAAGAAAAGGTGGCTACGCTTAAAGACGTTCTCATGCAGTATAAAGATTGTTTCGCGTGGAACTACTCCGAAATGCCGGGACTAGATCCAGAAGTAGCTGTGCACAAATTGGCGATATCCCCGGACGTCAAGCCAATCAAACAAGCACCAAGAAAAATGCGGCTCGAACTTGAGATGAGCATCAACGCCGAGGTCAAGAAGCTAATCGACTCCGTCTTCGTCCAAGAAGTTCAATACCCCGACTGGATTGCCAACGTTGTCCCAGTAATGAAGAAAAATGGGACGGTACGCATCTGCGTAGACTTTCGGGACCTCAACAAAGCCTGCCCAAAGGATGACTTTCCTGTACCGGTCACCAAGCTGATGATAGACAACACGTCCACTCACGAAGTTTTCTCCTTCATGGACGGCTCATCGGGGTACAATCAAATAAAGATGCATCCCGAAGACCAGAAGCATACCGCTTTCCGGACCCTTTTGGGCATATTCTGCTACAAAGTGATGCCTTTCGGTCTGAAGAAAGCCGGCGCTACATATCAGAGAGCCATGACGAAGATTTTCGATAACCTCATACATGAAATCGTCGAATGCTATATCGACGACCTCGTGGTTAAAAGCAAATCGTACGAGGAATATTGGGAGCATCTAAAGATAGTGTTCCAACGTCTTCGGAAATACAATCTGAAAATGAACCACCCTCTGAAATGCGCGTTCGGAGTTTCCTCGGGCAAATTCCTAGGATTTATCGTACGACACCGGGGCATTGAAATAGACCCATCAAAGATCAAGGCGATTATGGAAATGCCTCCGCCAAGAACTCTCAAGCAACCGCGGTCCCTCCAAGGAAGGCTCGCATATATCCGGCGGTTCATAGCTAACCTCTCCGGCAAATGCCGCCCCTACAGTCATCTAATGAAGAAGGGGACCCCTTTTATCTGGGATCATAAATGCCATAGCGCACTAGACGAAATCAAGCAATACCTGCAGAATCCGTCGGTGCTGACCACTCCGGTCAAGGGAAAACCTCTCATTCTGTACACAATAACCCTTGAAGGTTCTTTAGGCGCACTATGGGCACAGGAGAATGACCAAGGGAAAGAGAGGGCCCTCTACTATTTGAGTCGAGTTCTCCTGGGGGAAGAAAACAATTACTCCCCTATCGAAAAACATTGCCTGGCGTTAATCTTAACGATAACGAAGCTCAGACACTATGTGTTGGCGCATGAGGTCCATCTCATATCAAAGGTGGATCCTCTCAAATATTTGATGTCAAGAGCCATACTAACAGGACGGCTCTCTAAATGGGCCCTCCTCTTGATGGAGTTCTCAATAACATACCGACCTCTCAAGGCAGTGAAGGGCCAGGCCATTGCCGATTTCCACGCTGAGCATCTGATACCTGCTGATTCACCCCTAAATTGCGAATTTCCAGACGAGCACGCATTTGACACGATCGACAGGGAGAGAGGAGAGAGTGATACCCGATGGGAACTCTACTTCGATGGAGTATCTTCCATGAAGAAGCGACAACACAACACCCCTATAATCAAATCTAGGGTAGGTCTTATCTTCGTGACAGGGTAGGTCTTATCTTCGTGAACTCTACTTCTGATATGAACAAATACCCCCAAACTTATCTTTTGCTCGTCCCGAGCAAAACAAAATCCTAGCCTCACTTTCGCAGGGAACACGATTGCGCTGAGCGCGTGCAACAAGCCGTAAAATCTCTAAGTGTCCCTAGTAGGAGGAGTGTTGTCTCCTGACGGTTTTCAGCGGATACTACCCACAAAATCCCCTCAAGCTAGTTTCACAAGTTAACGTTAATTCTACTCCTACAGTTTAGTAACTAGGTTAGAAATTCTATTATCCTAAATTAGAAATATCCTATCCTTATTTTTCACACCTCCTATCTATTTAACCTTAGATCCTATACGTTCCAAAAAAAGTTTAGAAAGATGTTGGTATCTCCTGAGTTTTCCTTCTAAAGTGCGGTCTCAAATCAGGGATTTTTATCAATTTTACAGAAAACATAAGTCTTATTCTTCATTTCTATCTTTCCTCCAAACATCGATCGTATACCCCCATGTGTGTGTAAATTATTCACCCCTACACTCAAGAATTCAATTCAAACTATAGTACCCTTGCCCTAATGCTTAATACTACTTCTTTTCATTAAATGGACGGTGTTGCTTACACACTTTTCATGGAACTATTAATGCTTCTTGAGGCACTAACGGCCGATTACTGAATGTGTGAGCTTAAAGTGTAAATAGCAGTTTTCAGGTCTTGACTTTATTTATTTATTTTTCTTTTCTTTATTTTTCTTTTTAAGACCGGATATATTTTTCAATGATGCTCTTTTAGGTGTTTAGCTTTAAATACCGTTTTTTTCTTTCATACTAGGTTTTCAGGCAAGAGTATTTCTAGGTATCCTCTACTATCCCAAGTCTGAAAGTGCGTGTATGTGCAGTTTGTAGGGTATATACTTTCTAAATTTGGACTTAATAATAGAAACTAATTTTCAGACATATCCTTCAGTAAAGCTTCAATACTTTTCCTTCATCTCGACATAACTCAAGAACTGAACTCAAGATTACTTACTTCTATAAAAAAAACTGTAAGGACGTATAATCACCAAGTTTAAACAGAATGGGGGTTATTTTTAGGGTTTTCAATTCCTAAGCCTAGGATTTAGTTATTTCTAACGTATCAACTAAACTTTCGGAATGAAAGTCTCAGTTACCTTATTAGCTAACTTGACAACAAAGTTTTTATATTTTTGTAAAATTTTTGATTTTTATGGGTTTTTAAATGAGTATGCAAATGCAAAATATACAAATGAATGCGAATGTAGAAAGCTTACCGAGCACACCCCCAAACTTAAACTTGACAGTGCCTTCACTGTCAGGCTACACCAAGAGGGTCAAAATTGTTGGCGCCCCCCAAAAGAAAATTATATACAAAAAAAAAAGAAAACCAAAATATATACACAAAAAGGTTCCCCCCAAACTTAAGTGAAACAGTGATTCCACTGTTTAAGCGGTGAAGTTCAGAGTTTAGGGGGGAAAGAACAGTATCAAGCTATATAAGGCCTTACAAAAGCCAAAAGTGAGCACCAACCATTCAAAAATTTATCGTTATAAAGCGGCGGTTGGTGAAAGAATGGAGTGTAGAGAAAAGAAATGAGAAACACGCGAGACCATGTGGGGATAGAAGCAGCGTCCGGTCTCGGTGGAGGAGAAGAATGCTGGAAGGGAGAAAGAAGTGGAAGACGAACTTGAGGGTGAAAATGGAGTGAATAAATTAGCACAATTTGTGATGACCGATGTGTAAAAAGCTATTGTGCTAATCTATTAACCCGTCGAGAAATGGGGTCAAATCCCTCAAGATTCGTGAGAAAACATGGGTACGCCGAACTTGGTAAACCAGACACAAGAATTGAAAGTGATATGGTAACTTGCAAGGTCGGAATGATGGAAAGGATGGAGGGAAAAGATTGAGGAAGGGTAATAGTTAAAGGTTCAGGAGGGTATACACAGTCAGTGAATGGGACAGGATTAATTGGAAAATCCGACTCATCAATTAAAACCGGTTCATCCTCAAAACTATCCTCAATATTCTCCTCAAAATTCAGTTTATCCATGCATTTATCATCAAAATCAAGACGCATATGAAGTTCGGAAAAAACAGTTAATGACTCGGGACGATGAATTGGAGAGAAAAACTCATCCAAAGCAGCGGGTTCATCATCCAAAATATTCCCAGCGTCAATATCCTCAATCAAGTGAAAATCAATTTTCTCAGACACCTCATCAAAAGCATGGATCTCAATCGATTCTGGTTCTAAGATGGAGGTGTAGAGATCAAAAGGATTGGGTGTGGTTTCACTCAAAAGGGACCCTTCATAATCGGGTAAATCAAACACTACAAATTCGCACAACTCATTAACCCTTCTATGTTCAATTGGTGAATCGTTTGGAGCATTAGATAGACATTCAAAACCGGAGTTGTGTGATTCAATTTGTGACGGATAGGTTTGACTTAGAAGGGGGTACAAATTACTCTCACCACTCAAATTCTCAACATGTCCTACTGTCTCTTCATACATTGGAAAATGTAGAGCTAGTTGAAAACTAGCTACCGGGTCACTAGGTTGTATGAGGGCAGCCATGGACGCATTCAAATCCATCATTTGTTGGTACGATGCTACCCTAAAGTCTTCCAATGACTGTTCTAAACTAGACATAGGTTGTGAAGGGGTTTCAGTAAAAGATTCAAAGTTGTTTTGATACTGGAAACTCCCAAATGGCTGTGTAGAAGCAATGTCTAGGGAAAGTGCAAAAGTTGGGTAAGATGGATAGGAATTGATTGGTTGGGCAGGGGTAGGATCAACATACGGATAAGAAGGTGAATGGAATTGTTGATCCAAAGAATTCACAGTGGTCAAAGGAGTGAAAGATCGGTTACGAGATTGTTCAATATGTTCAGCAAGAGACATAGGTGTTGGAGTTACGAATGGACTCGAAAAAGGGGTATCAACGTAAGAAGGTGATGAAGGTTGAAATGGTTGATACAAGGTGGATTGCGGAGTCCAATTGTTCGTCCTAGATGCGTCTATCCGATCTTTCAAAGAAATTTTTGGCATGGAGGGATCGTTCGTAGTTCGACCAAAGCAAGAACCGTAAGAATTAATGTCTGGTTGTGAGTATCAAAGTTCGGCAATAGTTTTTCTAGGTGGTGTACCCATGATATGAAGAGAGGCAGGAAAGAAAAGGAGAGGAAAAAGAATGTGGTTTTTATTTTTTAATTTTTAAGTTAGTTATTAACAAAAGAATGAAATATACACACAAAAAGAATCTGAACAAAAACAATCACGACACAAAAATACCACGCACCTAATTGGTCTAAGGTTCACCTAGGTCAACTAGACCTGCTCAAGAACTTGATTATCAAAGTAAAACTGTGTCGAGAAACGGGCTCAAGATATACTGATCACGAGGCCAGGTAAGTGCAGAGATAAGGAGAGGTTTTCCGACGCTTTCGCGAAAGTCCTTAATTAAATAACCATTTCTCTTTTGGCAGTTTCACCGTTAACACTTTTCTAGACACCCCGTAAATAATATACCGTTAAGCGGTGTTCTAAACATAGTTAACTTCTCCTAGTGAGCGTGAAGTCCTTAAGGTTTAAAGTCTAATTTCTTTTAAAATTTGTGCGGGTAAACGTTTATGCATAGCTTCATGATTTGTGGGCCACGGAAAAGGTAATGAAATCCTTTCCCATATGTTGTGGGGTTCGCTTGCCCTTAAGTCCGTATTAATGTGTGCAATGCGCAATTCAATAAAAAAATTATTCAAAGAATCAAACAATCGTTTTTTAGTTTAAGCTCGGCACTGCAAGAAATACGGGTTAGTCAAGTTTGGCGTTTGAACGCGAACTTGCAAAGAATCCTGCAAAGATATTATAGTGGATGCGTCGGATTTGAGAAGAAGGTGTTTAAGAAATACGTACCGATAAATTTTCGGGTTAAGAAACCCGCGTTGAAATTAAATCCGAATAGCTTGGAATGTTCGCTTGCGCGGGTCAAACTACCTGGATCTTTGGCACTGTATTTCGTAATCACCTTAGCTTGGAATGTACACTTTGCTCCCCACGATCGTAGTTCGCAAATCCGCAAAATCTACAAATGTCGGAAAAAACGGATATTAGTGCGGAAAAGCGATACGCATGCCCAAATACCTGCACACTAAAATTTTAGTAGAAGTGCAAGTAAGTAAAGAGCAAGATAATAATGAGCAAGTAATGAAAAGAGCAAGTAATGAAAAGAGCAAGAATGAAATACTAGGAACCATAGAACAAGTTACAAACCATGGGTTTAATAACCCAAACTTAAACTCTCAAGCTCAATTAAGAGGTTGGAAGATCAAGAGAGGGCTAAAAACTCAAGGCAAATGAAAGCAAAAAAAAGCTTTATTAAACTTCAAGAATGATAATGTTAGTTATATGTATGCCCTAGAGGCCATTACTGTACATTGGATGTATATTGTAGTGGATACTGGGACATATATAGGTAGGACTTTCTTGCTCGACATGATAGTACGCTATCTGGTTGCACTTTATCTTAACATGTATACTTTTTGTCTCTCTGTTACATGTTGATAAAGCCCTTAGGATGTGTACTCGACTTCCAGGACTATGATGCAGATCATACTAGTGGGGCCTGGGTAGTCCATGAGTACATCCTTCAATGTTCCTAGTCATGGGAATATCGAGACGGGGCATCGATATTCCAGAGTAGACTAGCGTATATCTTCTCGACCCATGTGATGGGCGATGGATGATCCCATATCCATTGGTGTTTGACATCAGAGATGGTATGCGGGTGCTCAGTGGAGACTGGGTACACTGAACGGACTCGCCGAGAACTCCCAGATGGTATTATACCTTACGTCAGATGGCAGTTCTCTGGTGACACTGGTATAGCTTAGTCTGTTGACCCGAGATCGTCATAGAGTCTTGTGTGTCTCCCACTGTGCTTTGATTTCCACCCTACCACGGCTCTACTGAGTCGTGCAAACAGGTTGTTTTTGGGTACAGTCCCGATTCACATGGAGGCAATGAGCGATAGGACGGGATTCGTCTCTCCCGGTATTGGGGGTTGATGTTGCGCTATGCACGACTGGCCATAACAGGAAATCCCTGGCCAGGGTTGCCGTGACCTACTGGTAAGTGTTATCAGTAGTTTCACACATGTCATGGACCTCACGTCGGCATGACTTATCGAGCTATTGGGGTCTGACGTTTGCCACCCCTAGGCGAGATATGCGACATATCAGACGAACAGACCGGACTGTACGGTAAGTGTTACTGGTTGGATTCACAGGAGTGTGAGCGGGCTTGCTCGTCGATCTTCTGATCGCTCAGTACCCGGGTGGCCGTTACGTTTAGCAGACCGCTTGCGGCTTGTGGGTGTCTGATATGATCATCATCTGCTGCCGGCGTATTGACGAGTCTTTAGAGTCCTACACAGAGGTTTCCTAGCTCAAGCGAAACGAAATAGGAGCGCATATGGGATATGTGCGGGACCGAGAATAATGCGTGTATGTGATACCGTATTTCATTCTCGCGATATATGTGTCGAATGGTTGTATGCGATATAACCTAGTTATCGGATCAAGGATTGATTCGATAAGTCGATACATTGGATACTAGTCGGTTATATGCGACATGACCGGGTCATTGAATCAAGTGTTGATTTAATGATTTAATGTATAATTATATATTTGATATATTACTTTGCATTAACTAGTATTGGTTCACTTTACATGGATTTTCTCACTTGAATATCACAAGTTGTATATGTGATATACTTTTGTGCACTTGATTGTATCATGTTTGATGATACATGTTTACTTGGTTAAGTGTAAAGAATTAAACCATGGCTAAGTTAATGATTAGGGTTTTCTTTTTCTTATTTATTTATTTATTTATTTATTTTGGAAAAGATTAGAAATGAAATGGTTGCTAGTTTTGTTTTCTCTTTGAAGCTTCTTGAAGCTTTGACTAAAGTGACCATTTTGTCTCATACTTAACCCTAACCATTCCACTTAACCTTAGTACATTCTCTACACCTAACCAAGGTTAGAAAATGATAAGTGTTGATTTTATTTTCTATTTTTAATGACACTTATCATATCTTTTCTTCTTCTTCTTCATCTTGAGCAAGAAAGAAAACCTAGCTACCATCAATGGCAACTAGTGAAAATGAGTGAGAAATCCAATTCTAAAGTGAACCCACTTCCTATTTCTTCATCCTCTACCTCTTGCCAAGTAGTATAGGGTGTTTTCTTCACAAGTTTCATGACTTGGTGAAGTGGGAGTTTGATCTTGTGATGCCTCGACGTAGATCATCTTCGGCATCGAAGCCGACGATCAAGCCTGCCCATTTTTCCGATGAAGCCGATGCTAGAGTCCGGGATTCGACTTGGACAGCGGAGGGACATCATCGCGGAGCTTAGGAAGTGGTGGACCGGATCTACAAAGGTTGTAGCCCCTTTCCTTTAGCATTAAATTCGTTTACATGCTTGCATCGCCTATATATCTAGTTAACGATCCGTATTAGGGTTTCTCGGCACTTGTAAAATTTAAATTGGCCGTGTTTGATCACTTGCAAGACTTCATTAGTGTGCCTAGGAACCCTACAGTGGTATCAGAGCCTAGCTAGAGCCTTAGGCGATGCGTAGACGGAGTTAGAAGTCCGATCGAACCAAAACCCAAACCCAAATTTGCTCTCTGTACATTTTCTGAAATCGTGGATTTTTGAGAATTAAAAATATGCAGAAAAATTAGCAGGTATTTCTAAGAATTACTGTGAAGTTCGAGAACCTAAGTCGATAGAAGCGCGGCGGAACCGCGGCAATAGCTTGCCTATTGCGGCGGTTCCGCGGCAATATAGTCCAATCAATCAATTATGTTTTCACAGTAACTCCTAGTTTTTAGTGCTGGTTTTCCTGGGAATTTTTAATTTGAATTCAAGAGTTGAATTTTCTGGGTTGTATTGGGGACTCGGTGTTTTGACCGGATTATCTAATTTTGTCAGTGTGTGTTTTTCCGGGTAATTTTAGAATATGTTAAAAAGTTCGACCGGACATAAATACCCACCTTTTCCCCTATCGGGAAATTTCCAATTGTTGGATTTTTCCGTGGTTTAAGGACGTTCTGAGTAGTGCAAGTAATGCGATGGTCCCTCTAGAAGACAACAAACCTTAACTCGATTATGTGACCGTCTTGAACTGCCCTTTGAACCTTAGGGTTTGGGGCAGTACGGCGTGCCACATGTGAGGCGTTGGCTTGACCCTTCTACGGCTGGACCGTTGGTACTGAGGCATGAAGTGAATGTCTTTGAACTTATTTCATTCGGTTGATCGGGAAAACTTGTGTGTTCGATTGTTCGATCGGAAAGTTTAACATTTTCTATCTTATCCGGAATGTGATACAATAATTGGAATTCACAAGTAGTTATGAGATAACCGAATGAATATTATAAACATAGCAGTTTAGTCTCACTTGATCGGTTGCCACGGAGTTTTGATGTGATCAAAAGTCCGTCGCAATCACGTAGCGTACGCGGATACTCGCCGGGTAAACTTAATAGACAGCCTCACCCCATAGCCCCGACCAAGTGACTGTAGGAGAACCCCGTCGCCGAAAGCATCCGTCCGGGTGCTCGCGGCAGCGGTGTTCCGCCTTGGTGCACTTTGTCGACGGCGTCGGGGGTGCGGCCGCCTACTAAAGTTTGCGACGAGCATTCGATCATGATGTCGGGAATCTTGTTGAATTGCCCGACTTGATATTGAAAAGAGTTTTCGATAATGAGACTAAAATACGGGGTTTATAATTGTTAGGCATGGGATGTCTAAGTATTTCATTTGATTAGGCATGCGATGTCTAAAAAGGTTGCGGATTCCAACTGTTGTAGTTTTACACTTTCTTTTCTGTGACCGTAAGTGTAATATGTGATATCGCCGGTTTCGTTGCCTTATGTCAACGACAATTGGGATGCGCATATTTACTTACGTTGATGACATGTGATGTTATGTGTTGCTGGATATGTTATATTGGATCGTCGTGGTCGAATAGCCGGGGGGGTTTTATGTGAGATGGGTGTTTTTCATTTTCATTCATGTAAAAACTTGTATGTAATATTCTTTTATTGGGGCACTTCCAGGTTGCGGATGTTGTCACCATTTGTATATTATTTACTTTTCCGCATTAGGATAGACCCAAGGAGGGGAGCACAAGTAACCGGGTTCTGGGGTCCAGAGGGAGACCATCTCGAGGAGTCGAGTCCGGGTCTCCTAACCCTAGAATTGGTAGGGTTGCTTGCCGCTCTCGTAGGGGTCTAGGGGTGTGGGATTGGCTATTCATCACGACCGTGGAATCCGTATTTTATACTGGCTCGTATTGAAAACACGGACGTCCTAGTATATCCAATATTTCATATGTTTCTTCTGCTGCGATATCTGTGATGTGATCATGTGATGTTCTGTGACAGATATTATATATAGTATATATGATATATTATATAGACGTTGCTTATGTTTTACACCCGCGCTAGCCCTGCCTCGCTCTGGCGTTAGTTACCTAACCTAACGGTGCAGACGGGACATCGAGGCGAATGCGGATGGCATAAGCGTACGTTATATTTATCTGTGATGTTTAGGTGGACTTAAATGATGGGATATTCATTAATGAGATTAATGAAAGAAAATAAACCTAATTGATGTTGTGGAATTGAATTTCAAAATAAAAACAGGTAGCTACAGTTCTTGCTCTGCATCGCGGTGTTCATTATAGAACATCCTGCACCTTATTCGATGAGGAAAGGACCGAGATCCCTTCACCGGGAGTGACTCCTTTAGCAATAACTGGCAGATGCTACAACCCTCGGTTTGTCTTTGATCGCTTCTATAGTTTCCGCTTTGCACAGTGATATATATGATATATCCCGCACCTCATTCGACGAGGAAAGGGCCGACGATCCCTTCACCGGGAGTGACCCCTTTAGCAAAACTAGAAAAGCCTAAAAAACATTCCATTTAAAAACCATTTGATTCCGCAACGAGATCAAGTTCAAAGCGTTAAAGGTTTTCATAAAAACCATTCGCAACCCTCCGTCATTTTAGGAAGTAGAGTACTTAGTATTCGTGCTGTGTTTGTTGACCATAGTCAAGGCACAGTGTACGGTAGCTAAGTGATGTCTTCCTACACCGCATATGATGCGATTAGTTAGGACAGTCGCGTGACTTTGTTGACCTTAGTTAAGGGTCATGTGGGTGGGTCTAATTAATCATGAAATGACGGGTAGAACTTGACTAGTACTTATGATTTGTTGACCATAGTTAAGGTCATAGGTGCTAGGGGTAAAAACCTTTATTGGGAGTTTCAAGTGTTGAAATTTGCAATGAGATTGCATACCTTCTATATGATAGTTGGATCCCGATACCCACTGCGAGTAATTGTTACTCCTGGGAGAGTTTTGCACTTTACAATTAGCCGATCAAGTAGGTGTCTAGAAAGGTGTCAACGGGGTTACGCCTCTGGGAAAGCGAGGTTTACAGTAATTAGGTCCGTGCGAAAGCACGGGGAACCTCCCTCAAAGTACCGACACTGGCCTGGCTGAAAGATTGGCGAACTTGTAGAGTGTAATTAATCCCGGCTAGTCTTCCTTTTAAGGTTTGAAGGAAGATTTGATAAAAACAGTGGGAGCCATCCTGATTAGATAAAAAAAATAACCAATCTAATCTTGCAAGAGCGCACGCAGAGTGTTTTCTTCTCTCTCTCTCCAGGTAGCGACCATATCACGCCTTAATCAAGATAATAATATGGATGTATTGACCGAACCCGCTTGTTATACTGAGCTGGGGAACGTTGGTCCCGCTCCAACTTATAATTGTTATAAGACAGAGCAGGAAATAGGGGAATACCAGGATACCCATGCCACCCAAACGAAGAAAGTGCATATGATGCATCTCCTTCGGGTGTGTTCATTATAAAGAACTGTTTCTCAGTATCCTCTGAATCCTGGGTATTTGATACAGGATCAGGATCCCAGATATGTAATCTGTTACATAGGGCTACAAAAAGGTAGAAAAACTGAGAACGGGTGATAAGTTTCATGAGACAGAAAACGGGGCAAGTGTTGCAGCCAAGTCTGTTGGTCACTGTCACCCTGTATTACCAATACATTGATTCTGAACAAATGCTATTAGATACCGAACCTGATATACAAAATCATATCACTCTCTTTATTTAGTAAAGAAATGTTAAAATTTTGTATTGATGGATAATGTTTTGAACATTTCCTATATCAAAAGTTGATCGGTTTAGGCGCGTTATCTAAAAGCATTAACGTTCTAAATCAAACTACAGTTCTTAGTATTCAGAACACACACAAGAGGAAGAGTTCAGAAATGAACGAATCATTCTTGAGGCATTGTAGACTAGGTCATATCAATGCGACCCGACTGGCTGAAGTTGCATTTTAGATGCATATTTAAATCAGTTTGAATTTACATCTTATGAAACTTGCCAGTCATGTCACAAAGATTAGATGACCATAGCCCAGTTTATAGGAAACAAAGAAAGAGTTAATGAACTCTTGGGACTGATACATGATGATGTATGTAAAGTCTCCTGTCTACACATGCCAGGACTGGTTCTTAATACTTCATTATATTCTCTGATAATCTCTCAAGATTTAGTCATATATTCCTGTTAAAATATAAGTCTGAACCTTTTGAGGTATTCACAGAATATAAGTAGGAAGTAGAGAACCAAAATACGGGTATAAGTACTATGTCCTATGATGAGATCAGGGAGGAGAATACTTGTGCATGGAATCCTTGGACTATTCTAAAGGAAAATGAGATTCTCTCTCAGTATTACTCCTCTGAATACACCACAGCACAACGGTGTATCGGGGCGGAGCAATCACACAATATTAGATATCGTGTGCTCTATGATGAGTATTACTGAGTTACCTATTTCCTTTTGGGTGTTATGCGCTTGAGAAGCTGCATACCTATTGAATTAGGTTCGAATCAGATCACTGCCTACCATTCCATATGAGATATGGTATGGGAAGAGCCCATATCTTAAGTTAGTTAAGATTTGGGATTGTCCGCCTATGTCAAAAGCAAAATCCGGACAAGATCGAGGCAAGGTCAGTTCTGTAGAACTGGAAAGGTTCCAGCTGTACAAAACTGCTAATGATTTGACAGAACCAAAGGTTCAATAATCCCCGACGAACCTTAGCCTCTCCACCGATCTGGTAGGGTTCCTCACCTGCATGAGAGACACTTCGGTTTCTCGATGACAGTGGGAGCAAGGATTACATCATGAGATGATGACCTAACTAGTTTCGAGCAGGCCATCGAGAGTAGGGACTCTGTAAGAATGGCTGGATGCTTAGCAATCTGAGATGGAATCCAGGTACACCAGCAAGGTATAGACTTTGGCTGCGATATCTGAAGGGTTAAATCCCCATCAGGGGCAAGTATATCTTGAGAAGATTACTTGGTGTAGATGGAAAGGTTGAGACTTTCAAAGCTAGACTTGTTAAAGGTTTTCGTCATCGACCAGGCGTGGATAATGATGAAATCTTTTCAGGGGACTATGCTTAAGTCCATCCAGATCCTACTTGCCATTGCTACATACCATGACTACGATATCTGGTGGTTGGGTGCCATGACTACTTTTCTAAATAATGATTTAGAAGAGAACGTCTATAAGAACACAGCCAGAGGGCTTCGTAAACAGTGGGAGCAGCAGAAACGTGTGCAAGTTGCTTTACATAATAAAACAAGTATCGCGGAGTTGGAACATCTGTTTTGATGTGGTAGTCAAAAAGTTTGACTTCATCAAAATGGTAGATGAACCTTGTATGTACAAAAGGGTAGTATGGAGTATGGTAATGATCCTCGTAGAGTACGTGGATTACATACTCTTGATAGGAAAATAGTTTCCTATGCTACGATCGGTCGATCTCCTCTTATCACATAGATTCTCCAATAGGATCAAAGTGATACCTCCTAAATCCTGAGTTTTCATCTATGAGATAGATGTAATTGGATGCTAGGATTCTCACTAGATATAGTGAGATGGTATCAATCGATCCTGGGGAGAATCACTGGAAGGGTTCCAGGGTGATAAAGACGACTGAATGTCAGTCGCAGGCATTGTCTTTACCCTCAGTAAAGGGACGGTATGTTGGAAGAGTTCCAAGCTAGATACCGTGGCAAACTAGACGATAAAGGCTGGTAACATCGCTATTTAAGATGCTACCAAAGAGGCAGTTTGGGTGTATATTGGTTCATAAGATGAACTAGGTTCCCACCATTGTGTGACAATGGAAGTGTGGCTTTGGCCCTGGAACCCTGGTCCCATCAGTGACCCAGACAAATTCTGAGGCAGCATCACCTGATCATGGAGATAGTTGATCTCCAGGTTGATCAAAGTTAGGAGAGTAGACTCAGAGGACAACACGGCGGATCCACTCACGAAGGCCTTTTCCCAAAGAGAGATTTTTTTAGGGGATGGTTGAGTATTAGATACTACAACCACTGCTATAGATGGCCCTAGTGCAAGTGGGAGATTGTTAGTTATATGTATGCCCTAGAGGCCATTACTGTACATTGGATGTATATTGTAGTGGATGCTGGGACATATATAGGTAGGACTTTCTTGCTCGACATGATAGTACGCTATCTGGTTGCACTTTATCTTAACATGTATACTTTTTGTCTCTCTGTTACATGTTGATAAAGCCCTTAGGATGTGTACTCGACTTCCAGGACTATGATGCAGATCATACTAGTGGGGCCTGGGTAGTCCATGAGTACATCCTTCAATGTTCCTAGTCGTGGGAATATCGAGACGGGGCATCGATATTCCAGAGTAGACTAGCGTATATCTTCTCGACCCATGTGATGGGCGATGGATGATCCCATATCCATTGGTGTTTGACATCAGAGATGGTATGCGGGTGCTCAGTGGAGACTGGGTACGCTGAACGGACTCGCCGAGAACTCCCAGATGGTATTATACCTTACGTCAGATGGCAGTTCTCTGGTGACACTGGTACAGCTTAGTCTGTTGACCCGAGATCGTCATAGAGTCTTGTGTGTCTCCCACTGTGCTTTGATTTCCACCCTACCACGGCTCTACTGAGTCATGCAAACAGGTGGTTTTTGGATACAGTCCCGATTCACATGGAGGCAATGAGCGATAGGAGGGGATTCGTCTCTCCCGGTATTGGGGGTTGATGTTGCGCTATGCACGACTGGCCATAACAGGAAATCCCTGGCCAGGGTTACCGTGACCTACTGGTAAGTGTTATCAGTAGTTTCACACATGTCATGGACCTCACGTCGGCATGACTTATCGAGCTATTGGGGTCTGACGTTTACCACCCCTAGGCGAGATATGCGACATATCAGACGAACAGACCGGACTGTATGGTAAGTGTTACTGGTTGGATTCACAGGAGTGTGAGCGGGCTTGCTCGTCGATCTTCTGATCGCTCAATACCCGGGTGGCCGTTACGTTTAGCAGACCGCTTGCGGCTTGTGGGTGTCTGATATGATCATCATCTGCTGCCGGCGTATTGACGAGTCTTTAGAGTCCTACACAGAGGTTTCCTAGCTCAAGCGAAACGAAATAGGAGCGCATATGGGATATGTGCGGGACCGAGAATAATGCGTGTATGTGATACCGTATTTCATTCTCGCGATATATGTGTCGAATGGTTGTATGCGATATAACTTAGTTATCGGATCAAGGATTGATTCGATAAGTCGATACATTGGATACTAGTCGGTTATATGCGACATGACCGGGTCATTGAATCAAGTGTTGATTTAATGATTTAATGTATAATTATATATTTGATATATTACTTTGCATTAACTAGTATTGGTTCACTTTAAATGGATTTTCTCACTTGAATATCACAAGTTGTATATGTGATATACTTTTGTGCACTTGATTGTATCATGTTTGATGATACATGTTTACTTGGTTAAGTGTAAAGAATTAAACCATGGCTAAGTTAATGATTAGGGTTTTCTTTTTCTTACTTATTTATTTATTTATTTATTTTGGAAAAGATAAGAAATGAAATGGTTGCTAGTTTTGTTTTTTCTTTGAAGCTTCTTGAAGCTTTGACTAAAGTGACCATTTTGTCTCATACTTAACCCTAACCATTCCACTTAACCTTAGTACATTCTCTACACCTAACCAAGGTTAGAAAATGATAAGTGTTGATTTATTTTCTATTTTTAATAACACTTATCATATCTTTTCTTCTTCTTCTTCATCTTGAGCAAGAAAGAAAACCTAGCTACCATCAATGGCAACTAGTGAAAATGAGTGAGAAATCCAATTCTAAAGTGAACCCACTTCCTATTTCTTCATCCTCTACCTCTTGCCAAGTAGTATAGGGTGTTTTCTTCACAAGTTTCATGACTTGGTGAAGTGGGAGTTTGATCTTGTGATGCCTCGACATAGATCATCTTCGGCATCGAAGCCGACGATCAAGCCCGCCCATTTTTCCGATGAAGCCGATGCTAGAGTCCGGGATTCGACTTGGACAGCGGAGGGACATCATCGCGGAGCTTAGGAAGTGGTGGACCGGATCTACAAAGGTTGTAGCCCCTTTCCTTTAGCATTAAATTCGTTTACATGCTTGCATCGCCTATATATCTAGTTAACGATCCGTATTAGGGTTTCTCGGCACTTGTAAAATTTAAATTGGCCGTGTTTGATTACTTGCAAGACTTCATTAGTGTGCCTAGGAACCCTACAGATACAACCCTTGAGATCAATAACCAACCTTTAAACTTGCAAGCTCAATGAAGAGGTTACAAGATCAAGAGGAGACAAAGAACTCAAGGGGTTAGCTATGTACAAGAGAACTAAAAAAAGAACAAGAACAAAACTTAGAAAATGAATGATACAATGTGAGACCCTCATCCTTGCTGCCTAGTTCTGCTTTTATAGGCTCAAAACTGAATAAACAAACAATAAAAATGTGATGACAAGGCAGCAAGGAGGCCCACAGAAAACTGGGGGCATTTGGTGAAAAAGTGGATGGCCACAATGGTGCCCATCTCGGGTCAAATCCGTGCTCCTAGGCTCGTTCTTTGTGTGTTAGCTTGTTTTGTCCCCCACATCACTCTGATGTTGTTTGCTTGGTCAGTAGAGGCTTTGAATGCACTCAGGGCTTGGAGGGAAACTTGTAGCTATGAATCACATCAACACTTTATGCATTAAATGCACCATTAATGCACATCACACCATGCCCACTTATTCCATGATTCATGGCTTCCCCATCATGGTCCATTTGCCAAAAAGCATGTGTGCACACATGCTATGTGTTGGAACAAAATATTGTGCACACAATTTATTCGCAAAAACTCTTTGGATATCGGTCGTTTTCCAGTTCTGGTTGCAGTGTTGGCTCACAAATGATATATCCGTGATTCTGGATGCATTTCTAGTATTTTGTCACGGATACCTGTAATCTGTATTACTGAGCAAACACCGGTTAATAGTACCGATATATACAAAAAATAGATAATGAATGAGCGGTATTAAAATGCGGTTTTCTGATATGAACAGGGCTCCGTGAGTAAATGTAGCAGGGCTACCGGCTAGTTTGTGAAAACCCGAGAGGGCGCAGGCTCGTAAAAAAAATTCGTGCACACTTGTGAGGTCCTCTCGACCTTGTAAGGAGAAAACATTTGCGTAAGATCCTTACGACTCACAAAGGAGCAACACACTTAGGGATCCCCATGATTCCTGAGGAGAAATTACACTTATGAGATCCTCACGACTTGTAAGGAGAACCCTCTTATGAGACCCTCACGGCTCATAAGATTCAAAAGCCTTATGCTATAGGGAACTGAACCTGTTCTTAAACCATCACAATCCCCAGATTGCCCTACAGGTGGTCCAATATTGGCCCTTGTATACAATCCACGGGCATAAATAAACGTTTCCCCAACAGAGTCCCACCATTGACGAGGGATATCTTCATATGGCGAACGACACTTGCAAGTCCTCTCGACTTATAAGGAGAAAGTACTCTTATAAAATCCTTACGACTTATAAGAGAGAACACCACTTAGAAGTCCTCATGACTTTTAAGGAGAACGTACACCTACGAGATCCTCACGACTACCTTTATGAGACCCTTATGGCTCATGAAATCAAAAGCCTTAGCTGACAGGATCTTAACCCTGTTTGCTAAGCCACCTTTGTTCAAACCGACGAAGGCAGATGATGATTCGCTCCTGGCAATATCCCAGTTGTAGCGATACTAATGCCTGAATCGGAATCAAATTCCAAGTCCTTTCACGGCAAATGATGATTTGCTCCTGGCAATATTCCAGTCACAGCGATGCTGATGCTAAGATTGGTATCAGATCTTGAGTTCCGTACTCGAAAAAAAATGCATATGAAATAGCCGAAATATTTTGGCAACTCGCAATAAAAATCAGCGAGTAAAATATATGCATATAAAAATAGCCGAAATTGTTGGGCAACTCGCAATAAAAAGTAGCGAGTAAAAAGAAAAACGGCCAAAATGATTGGGTACCGCGAAAAATAGCCGAAATGATTGGGCAATCGTGACTTTCACGATACAAAAAGATGAAATGATAGAGCATCGCGGAAAGAAAACAAAAAAATAATATAATACATATAAAATGAAAATTTTGCCCTACAGGTGAGATCACATCGATTACTGTATACAATCCAGGGGCACAAACAAAGGGAGAACCATATCATCCCACCAGGCTCCATCAGAAAGAGAGCTAAGTCTTGATGGCAACATCTGCATCTCAAGAGATCAACAACGGCGTTCCTTCTCGTTCCAACCAGAAGCAGATACAACGTCAACAAACGGAGCCATGGCAAAGTCCCCTAGTTCCAAATCTCGAAGGTTCATGATCATCACTGAAAACTGCATTTTAATACCACTCATTTGTTATCTCTTTTGTCATATATCGCTGCTATTAATCAGTGTTTGCTCTGTAATTACAGTTTACAGGTATTCGTGATACAACACTGAAAACTTACTCAAAATCATGGATATGACGTTTGGAAGCCAACACTGCAAGCAGACCAGAAAACCGACCAATATCCCAAGAGCTTTTGTAAAATAAATGTGTGCACATACTTTTTAGTCCAACACAATGCATGTTGCACACAACTCTTAGGCAAGGACCATGTGGGGGCAGCCATGGCATGATAGGTTATGCAAGTGGGCATGTGTTGGTGTGATATGCATTAATAGGCATTGAATGGATAAAGATATGATGTGATTTGAAGCATCTCATTTCTCTCCAATTCTCTGCATACAAACCAGGTGAAATAAGACCAAGCAAACAGCATCAGAGGCTTATTGGAGTGCACACAAACCCACACACCCAATATGAGCCCACCTCCTCGGAATTGACCCGGCGACTCACCCATGAAATCCGGCGAGGCCGGCCCCACCTCCTCCTGTGGGCCCCATCTTTCTTATGTGCCTCCCTTGCTTCTACGTAGGATTATTTTTATTGTTTATTTATTCCTCTTTTGATCCTATAAATACATATCAGTGGACAAGGGAAAGAGGCTAGAATGTATATACCATTCCATAGTAGTTTTGCTTTTGGTTTAGCTTGAGGGGAGTGAACTTCAGTTGGTTTCTTCTTCTTCTTCCCTTTTGAAACTCTCTTTGGAGAGCTTCATTAAGGAGGTTGAACAAGTTACCAAACATTGTATCTTGTTCTCAAGTGTTTATAATATATTGTTGCTTTCTTTTATTTACTTGCTCTCTTTTCTTACTTTCTTTTTATTACCATGCTTAACTAATTTTCATTTTGGTTGTGGTGTGGGTGAGGAAGTGAGATGAAAGGCTTTGCCTCCTCCACCTCTTATTTATGTTTCATGCGCTTAAATTCCATTTTGTGTTAAGATTGCTAAGCTAGGATATGGTATGTTGTAATAAAGAGGTTGACAAACTCTTTGTTTCATATACTATATACCTTCACAAACCCTTAGCAAACTCAACACCAATATCTTTTGCTCTCACTAACCTCTTTGTGTTTTCATTGTTGCAGTATGCTTGCAAAACCTCGTGTTTAGTGTTGATACCCCAAGCGCGGACATACAAACGGTAAGTGACCAAAACGGACTCGTTTCGTGCTTTGCGTCGAATGTCGGACTTTGACGGTTTGTGCTCCGCAACCGCGTTGACAAGTCGTGCTTCATGCCGGAATCAAGATAAAACCGGACAACTCACAACCAAGGGGGCGTAGAGGTAAAATGTCGCGATTCAATCTTCCGAACCAAGCCACAACCATTCTTTCCTTACACTTGTTTTCTTGCTTTTCTTGTTTTCTTGTATTCATATTGTTTTTATTATTTTTGTGACAACAACCCCAATTCATTAATTTGTTAACCTTAAACAACGATACCTAATACTCAATTCCCTGCGGATCGACCCATGCTTGCCGGCTCGCTACAACGTGTTGTGCACTTGCGGTTATAAATAGTAAAACGAGAACGATCTCGTGCGCGCATTCCGTTTTCCATAAAAACGTATCCATTTCCAAAACATACGCGTTTGCGCGCACGGGAGGATTCCCAACAGTTCACAGACAGCCTGGAGACTATCTCGGAGCCACGGCAGAGTCCCTAGTTCTAAGTCTTGACAGCCACATCTACAGCCTAGAGACCCACAACAGTGTTCCTCCTCATTCCAGCAGGATTCAGACGCGACAATCAACCTCGGAGCCATGGCAAAGTCCCTAGTTCCAAATCTCGACGGTTCACAGACAACCTAGAGACCACCTCGACATACGTCTCATTACAGCAGACGCAACGTCAGCAAAGCGGAGCCATGGCAAAGTCCCTAGTTCCAAATCTCGACGGTTCACAGAAAGCCTAGAGACTATCTCGGAGCCGCGGCAAAGTTCCCAATTCCATGGCTCGGCGGTGCACAGACAACCGAGAGTCAATCTTAACCCCATATGGCTAAAGTCAATCCTGACCCCGTATGGCTAAAGTCAATCCTGACCATGTATGGCTAAAGTCAATCCTAACCCCATATGGCCAAAGTCAACCCCTAACCCCGTGGAACACAGCTAAAGTCAATTCTGATCCCGTGGAAAACGGCCAAAGTCAACCCTAGACCTCCTCGTCAAAGCAATGCTTTGATTCGGGAGCAGGTCAACTCATCAATCACTTACGAGTCCTCTCGACTTGTAAGGAAGAAAACTCTCTTGGGAGATCCTTACGACTCTCAAGAGAAAAACACACTTAGGAATCCTCACGATTCCTAAAGAGAAAATACACCTACGGGATCCTCTCGACTCGTAGGGAGAAAAATCTTTATGAGACCCTCACGGCTCATAAAGTTGGAAAGCCTTAGGAGACAGATCTGAACCTGACTCTTAAGCCATCGTTGTCCTACAAAGATATCAAAATAGATTATCCACAAAATGCATTTGCTAAAAGGGACTCCCATAGCCTAGATCGGGGCGGGAGCTCTATATCCAAAAATTATCCTCTTCTCCTCAGCAATGATGGACCAACTCGGTGGCGGTACCAACCCGTAAAAGCCCCCACACACCTTGGAATGTAGTCGGCCTCATGGATCATGAAGTGAGAGACGGTGTTCAGCCGCATGAAGTGATGAGTGGCGTCACGAACAACTTCCAAAGATGAGCTGGGCTCCACTATGAATGCCTCGAAGGGAAAACCCTGGTTATAACCCAATTGACGGGCAAAGCGGTGTGGATTATACCGCATAAAAAGAACCGCATCGCTTCGACGGAACACCAAATAACCCAGTCTGATCGAATACAACTGCATGGCTTCCCTAGGCTTCAAGGATGGTGCTCCCTCTTTTGATAAATCAAAAAGCCGCTGAATAGGTCTCGAAGGAGCAGAGAGGACTCGATCATTGAATACCATCCCGCCTTCGTTGGCATAAGAATTAAGCAGCACACGAAGATCCCCTAACTGAGTCGGATCAGGAGCAGAAGTGTCCACCAACCTCATGAGCCACGGGAAGGTATAAGCATCATAAAAACCCGGTCTCTGGTGTGCAGTGAATGGCCCTAACACGTGCATCTCAATCCACGACGTAAAATAATGATGACAGAAACTCACCACATCCACACCCAGGGTCGAGGTATTGGCCGCAGTACTCAGCCCATGGTATAAGTGTGATAACCCTGCAATGCCCACGGCTAGTCGTGTCCCTTTGGCAATGCGATGAGCAGGATAAATGACCGAGGCTCTCATAAAGCGACGATGCATTGGAACGACGAACCAACTGAGCCAAAGGCTGATAAAACCGACGAAGAAATTTTCTTCATCCATACCAGGAGCCGCAATCGACTCAAAAGGTACGGCCGACAAGATTGGGATGTAAAACTGTGGAAAATCTTCTTCTCTGGCCGGTAGCTTATTTAGCCCAAACCCGAAGAGGTCGTTAATATTCGCGAATTTCGGAGCCTCCTTTGATAGGACGTCTCCACGAAGGAAGCAGGTGATAAAACTCTAAAAAGTGACGCCATGTTCCTCTGACTCTGCGAACAGCTTCTCGAAAATACCCAGAGTCTTGATTAGACTTGGATACTTGTGACGGACGGCATTTTCGGTCGACAAGCCGACAAGTGTAGCAGGCACAGTTGCGAATGCATACTCGTCAGGAGGCAGCAATTCTTCATAGGGCGCTCCCCTGATCGGCAATCCGGAGATCTCGCGAAACTCTTCCAAAGAAATCGAAACTTCGTGATCCCCTAATAAGAAAGTGTTGGTGGGAAGATTCTATTTATTTAGGAAAGCTTTAACCCACCAGACAAGGGGAGACTGATAATGAAAGAGAGACGCATACACCGCCTGATAAAGCCCGACCTTCCGCAGTCACGCACGATGGGAAGACAAGATATAACGAGCCCAGAGAAGATAGCCCGTTGGATGGCGAGGGGTAAACCCTATCTTACAGACTTGTCCCCAGGGCTGGGCTTCACCTTGGCAAATACAACGCCCCAAGATTTCTATGGATGGAAAAGGATGGTTTGGTATCCCAGTTGTCGACGGCTCAAGCCGGCCCGTAGGAGTCCAATCCAGCACCTCTACGGCAAAGGCAGTCTGCGGACGCTCCATCGGCAAGAATGGGTAGAGAGGCTCTGTTGGCACCTCGCAAATAAAGCTGTGGCGGCCCCGAATGATATGCCTGTACCAGGTTCCCCCACAAAAGCAGTTTGGTGAAATATGGGTCATGAGCCCTACTCATTGCCATCACTTCTTCATCAGACGGTGATTGAGGAAAAACAGCCTCCGAGCGGGTAAAAGGAAAGTATGGAAAAAAAAGCCATTGTTCCTGAAATAAGGGAAGAGAAAACCGTTAATGAAACCCACATGTGCATATATATATATATATATATATATATATATATATATATATATATATATATATATATAGACAATGGAAGAAAACGACAAGCAGCTTATTCCTTGGGACCATTGACTGCAAAACACATGGGCCCCACAAAATCAATATTGAGGCTCACTAATGATGAGGCAGGGTAATCATTATGAGAACAAAAGGAAGATTCTCAATAAATGAATAATAGAGTTCAAACATCTCTGCACTTTCCCCCAAGGAAAAGCCCATCATGAACTCTGTGCAAATCAAATAGAATCTCTCCTAAATTTTTTTGTCAAGAACAATTGAGGATAAAAATCCTAAGAGGTCTTCTTGTTAGAACTAAGTTCTCTGAGGGAATTAAATTCCTTTTGAACAGAGGAATTAAATTCCTTTACGTAGTGGAATTAAATTCCAAGAATCCATAAAAATACATGAGAAACAAAATCCCATGAACCCTCAAAATTAGAGGGAAATGTTCGAGATATGAAAGTTACTAATCAAAGATCACATCTTTGGATCGCTAGGCGAATGGGTCTTTGAAGATAGCAAAGCTCTCATAATGGGTTTAAAATCCAGAGGCTTTCTCAAAGAAGGAAAGTTTTATGATGTACAAAGCGTTACCTGAAAAAGGGCTTCTTTGGACAGAGTTAGAATTTTTTGAACAGAGAACTGAGCTCTAAGAAAGAGAATTAAATTCTAAAATAAAATAAAGAAGGAAGAAGATGAAGGAACGGAGATGCTACTGAAGAGACCGCTGCATTTATAGGACGTGATAGGAAATGGTTCATCTGCCCCATTCCCTAGGCAAATCCAACGGCCACAAAGATGACAGCGTTGTACTCACGTGCAAACACGTAAGAACAACGCTGTGGGGGCATTTGTTCTCTCATGGGAAATGAATAAAATATAAATAAAGCAGCAAGGAAAACCCCCAAATAGGGCATCACGTGCTCACACGTGACCGGGCCTCACGTGCAAACACGTGGGCAGATTCTATCTACGCATAAATGCCTAATTGATAAAGTCACGTGCCCACACGTGATGGGTTCTTGAACCCACTGAATTAATAGAATTAAATTCTAATTAAATGAAATTAAGAGCATTTGTTCCCTCATTGGAACCGAATAAAATACAAATAAAGCAGCAAAGAAAACCCCCAAATGGGGCATCACGTGCTCACACGTGACTGGGCCTCACGTGCAAACACGTGACCTTTTATGGGCAGATTCTATCTACGCCTGAATGCCTAATTGATAAAGTCACGTGCCCACACGTGATGGGCTCTTGAACCCACTGAATTAATAGAATTAAATTCTAATTAAAAGGAATTAAAACCATTTGTTCCCTCATGGGAACTGAATAAAATACAAATAAAGCAGTAAGGAAAACCCCCAAAGGGGGCATCACGTGACCCCCAAAGGGGGCATCACGTGTCCACATGTGACCGGGTCTCACGTGCAGGCACGTGACCTTTTACAGGCAAAGCCTATAGGCGCTGAATGAAATAAACAATTGGAAATGCTTAATCAGTGGGGTCACGTGCCAACACGTGATGGGTTCCTGATCCCTCTGAAGTTTGAACCAATAGAATTAAATTCTAATTAAATGCTTAATTGGTAAGGTCACGTGCCAACACGTGATAGACTCTTAAATGCTCTGAACTAATAGAATTAAATTCTAATTAAAAGGAATCAAAACCCCTAATTGGAAAAATATATCCCTAGATCTTTCCATACAAAAAAGATTGCACTCTGTAAAAGGGAGCACCGTTAGATTAAAAATCCAATGGTGATTAAAAATCACCAATTTATAGAAAGATTCTATACAAGGAAATATTTTCCTAAAATTTGCCAGGGACAACAAATAAAATATCTTTTGGATTAAAAATCCAATGGTGAATAAAATTAACCGAGTGATCTAAAAGATCATGTTGGTTATAAAATCAATCAAAATCTCTCAATGAGAGATGGATTGAACAAACTGATTCTTTTCTTTCTCCTATAAATAGGAGCCAAGAAAGAAGAGAAGAAAAAAAAAGACAGAAGAGAGGATTGAACAAAGAAAAACCTCTCCCTAAAAACAAAAGAAAAAGAGAATTTAATTCTCCAGAGAGAAGAAGATCTCTTCAGAGAAGAAAGAAACTCTAGGTAAGAGAAGGAAGGAGATCATTCCATAAAACAAAAGAGAATTTAATTCTCAAAATCAAGAGTTTAACTCTTCTAAATAAGAACTTAGTTCTTCTTTTGGTTGAAGATCTGCAGAAGCAGATCTCTCCATAAGTTGAGAATTTAATTCTCATCGGGGAGATTCTGCCATGCAGATCTAAAACCTAAGGGAAGACCTAAGTTCAGAAAATTCTATTCTCCCACAAAAACATATAGGAATTTAATTCCTCCAACAAGGATAGAGTTTAACCCCTAATATAAGAACTTAGTTCTTCCTCATGGTGATAGATCTGCAGAAGCAGATCTCCCCATAATATGAAAAGTTAATTCTCATTGGGGAAATTCCGCCATGCAAATTTCCGAGGGATTAAATTCTTATAAAATAAGAAGAGAAAAGAAGTTAGTAAGGGACTTGAAACACAGAATTATATGCATATTGATGATCACGTGGTAACACGTGACCCCCTTTCTTTGAACCAGAAAAAGAGATTTCCCAAAGTGTTTAACACTTATTTAAAAGGGAAAACGATAAAGACAGTTTCTCTTTTAGGGTGTATCACGTGCTCCCACGTCATCCTTAAAAAGCTCCTCAAAACAAAAGGGAGTAAAGTCAAGACAAATTCTCTTTTAGGGTGTATCGCGTGCTCCCACGTGACCCTTGACAAATACTTTAATATCGAACGCATGGATACCCATCACGTGCCTACACGTGATGGCCATAAAGGTCAAGTGTTTAACACTTATATGCATATTCTGAGAGTAAAATAAAAGAAGCAAGGCCCAATCTTCAGGCGCCTCACGTGACCACATGTGAGCGCTTCAATTTTAGTGTTTAACACTACTTTAAGCACCTCACGTGGGAGCACGTGAGCGCCGAATGTACTCTAGTGTTTAACACTATATTCGAGCCAATCTTAGCCCAAATTAGCTAAGTCTTCTAGAGGCAAGATCCCCTAAAACTGAACCCCATCTATACTCTTGTCTTCCAAAATTGATTATCCCATATGACATTCAAAGTAATTTCCAGAGCCTTTCAATCAACATTGGTTCAAGGGTACATCTCTTCATACCTCTGATACATGTCGTTGTAATTCTTCAACGTCTTCAGAGAGGTGAAGGGTCCCAATAACCGATAACTTTTGGTGCATCCCCAAACGGTTGAATCAAAACCAAACAGACTATGACGTCTTTAAACTGGACTAAGATGTCCTTAGACTTTATGGACTGTGAGGTCCTTAAACTCATAGACTATAATGTCTTTAAACTTTATAGACTATGATGTCTTTAAACTGGACCGTAATGTTCTTAAAACTAATTATAGACCGCAACGTCCCTAAACTAAACCCTATAGACTATGATGTCTCTAAACTAGACTATGATGTCTTTAAACTCCATGGACTCTGATGTCCTTAAACTTATGGACCACAAAGTCCATAAACTAAAACAATAGAGCCCAAATACTCTTTTGTTGGATCTAAATGATCCTGTTAAGTAGATCTTAGTCTAAAATTAGACTAACGTATCCTTAACAAATGGTTAAGTTGATCTTAGTCTAAAATTAGACTAACGTATCCTTAACAAACGTTTAGTTGATCTTAGTCTCAAATGAGATTAACGATCCTTAATTCCAACCCAAACCCAAATCTAAGAAGATACGGATTTGGACTAATCCACGCCCTACGGGCGATAACATAAATTAATCTCCGTATACAATCCATGGGCAACCGAAAATAAAACAAACACACACAATACGAAGTGACCATCTGGAGAAGGAGAAAGTGGTTACCGTGGTGCGGTAGCGTAATTAACTGCAGGAGCTTGCGCCTGCAGGGAAGAGCGACCCCACAATCAAAAATCCCTCAAATGAGATGGAATCTGACGAAATCTGCTACAACGGCCGCATCCATCTAAACCTCCGATACATGGTGTCATAAATCAACTTGGTATCTTCGGAGAGGTGGACGGATAAAACCAAATAGCATCTGCCCCAAAAATTTAGGCCAGACGTCCAAACGTCCCGGTCGCGTCTTTCGACGGAGAACAAAGACACCTCGGACGCTTCTTCTTCTTCTTCTTCATCTTCTGAGCCTGTTCTCCATTCTTCAAAAGGCTCTTCTTCTTCTTCCGCTGCTCTGAACGGACCCACATCTCACTTTATGAAAATTCCAGCTCTGGGATCCATTCTAACTCCACAATCTCCTCCACAAGCATTGGACTCAACCAATTTAAAAAACGTTCCATTTCCATACCGGTTGAGGTCCATAAACAAAATCCACAAATGGAGAAGATTCTGGAGTTGTTTAAGCAGGTTAACATTAACATTTCTCTCGTAGATGCAGTCCAACAAGTCCTTTCCTACGCAAAAATCTTGATGGACTTGTGCACTAAAAAGAGGAAATCTCAGGTACCCAAGAAGGTTTTCTTAGCTAGTGTTGTGAGTGATGCTCTTACCCAAGCTTTACCTCAAAAACGGAAGGACCATGGCTGTCCTACGATTTCAATAACCATTGGGGATAAGAACATAAACCGCACACTTTTGGATCTTAGTGCCAGTGTTAACCTGCTTCCGTACTCTGTATATGAGCAACTAAGTGTAGGAGAGCTGAAACCCACACACTGTACTCTCCAAATGGCCGACCGATCTATCACCCATCCTAAGGGTGAGCTAGAGGATGTGTTAATAAAGGTTGGGGACTTCATATTACTCGTTGACTTCATTGTCTTAGACACACAACCTGTAGCTAACCCCCAGAATCAAATTCTGGTGATACTCGGTCGCCCATTCCTTGCAACCTCAAATGTTGTGATTAATTGTCGAAATGGTTCAATGAACCTATCTTTTGGAAACATGACAATTGAACTCAACATTTTTAGGTTGGGGAATCAGCCCTCTGAACCTAATGCTCATATACTAGACGTTTGTTCGATCCAGGAGATCACCCCAGAGGAATTCAAGGAGTTTTTGTTCGATCACAGCAATCTTCACGCCACTAGTGTGTTCCTCTTTGAACCTGCTACTGCTTCTGCTCCTGATAATGATTACCAGTGTTTCACTTTTTCGAACGATCTTGGCCAGTCGCCACCCGAGTTTGAATCTTTTGAATTTCCGGATGCGTTAGCTGAACCATCCAACTCGGTCGCTTACACTCGTTTTGAACCTCTGCTGGAATCCTTTGAGTTCGAGACATTTTCGCCGATCTTTCCTTCAATCGTTTCACCTCCAACGCTCGAACTCAAACCGTTGCTGTCTCACCTCAAATATGCTTACTTAGGTGAGAACGAGACCCTCCCTATCATCATCTCGGCTTCTCTAGCTCCAGAGCAGGAGAAAGCCTTTCTAACGGTCTTGCACAGCAATCGGCAAGCTTTTGGCTGGACAATGGCGGACATCAAGGGGATTAGTCCCCTGATCGTTGAACATCATATTCATATGATGGATGATGCCAAACCAGCCAGGGATCCACAAAGGCGACTCAATCCAGTCATGAAGGAAGCTGTGAAAAAAGAGATCGTCAAGTGTCTGGATAGCGGTATCATTTACCCTATCTCTTATAGCCAGTGGGTCAGCCCTATTCACGTTGTCCTAAAGAAGTCGAGTATAACGGTCATCACCAACGAGGAGAACGAGTTAATCCCTACTCGCACCCAGACTGGGTGGCGAGTATGCATTGATTATAGAAAACTCAACGCCGCAACGCGGAAGTACCACTTTCCGCTACCATTCATTGGCCAAATGCTAGAACGATTGGCTGGACACGAGTACTACTTCTTTCTGGATGGCTACTCCGGCTATAACCAGATTCCCATCGCCGAAAAAGACCAGGAAAAAACCACGTTCACCTGTCCTTTCGGCATGTTTGCATATCGCCGCATGCCCTTTGGATTATGCAATGCGCCCGCTGCCTTCCAGCGGTGTATGATAGGAATCTTCTCAGACATGGTGGAGAAATTCTTGGAGATATTCATGGACGATTTCTCCGTCTTCGGCGATTCCTCCGTCTTCGGCGATTCCTTTGACGAGTGTTTGCTGCATCTCGACGGTGTACTTACCCGGTGTAAGGATAAAAACCTCACTTTGAACTGGGAGAAGTGTCACTTCATAGTACGCGAAGGTATTGTCCTAGGACATATCATTTCGCAAAATGGTATTGGGGTAGACAAAGCGAAGATTGAAGTCATTTCCAATCTCCCTCCTCCTAGATGCGTCAGAGACATCCGAGCTTTCTTTGGCCTCGCCGGTTTTTATAGACGGTTTATCAAGGACTTTAGCAAGATTGCTAGACCCTTGACTCTTTTGATGGCCAAGAACACCACATTCGACTTCAACTCGAGCTGTGTGACTGCGTTCGAATCACTAAAAAGCTCACTACTTCTGCTCCCGTTCTTTCTTCTCCAGACTGGACGTATCCCTTTGAGATTATGTGCGATGCATCTGACTTTGCTATTGGTGCAGTCTTAGGACAGCACATTGATAAAATACCGCACGTAATCTACTATGCTAGCCGAACCCTGGACGATGCCCAACTGAATTACACAACAACCGAGAAGGAATTCTTGGCTGTTGTGTTTGCATTAGAAAAATTCAGGCCTTACTTGATCGGCTCTCCAGTCATCGTCTACACAGACCATTCAGCTCTACGCCATCTTTTTGTGAAGAAGGACGCAAAATCTCGGCCGATACGTTAGATCCTCTTACTTCAAGAGTTTGACCTTGTCATCAGGGACAAAAGAGGATGTGAAAACGTAGTGGCCGACCATCTTTCACGACTTCCTTCTTCGCCGACGCTTCCACTTCCAATAAACGACGTTTTTCTATATGAACAGCTCTTGACAGTATCGTGCGAACCCTGGTTCGCAGATATTGTGAACTATTTGGCAATTGGATTACTATCGAACGAATGGTCAAGTCAGGACAGACTTCGATTCTTATCCCAAGTAAAACACTTTTACTAGGACGAACCCTATCTGTTCACGTACTGTCCCGACCAGATTATTCGTCGGTGTGTTCCTGATAATGAGTTCAAGAGTATGATGTCGTTTTGCCATGATCAAGCATGTGGCGGGCATTTTGGCCCAAGAAAGATAGCCGAGAAGATCTTGCAGTGTGGCTTCTACTGGCCACAACTCTTCAAAGACGCTCATGATTACTGTAAGACTTGCTCCCGGTGCCAGCACTTGGTCCGGATATCCAGGAGAAATGAGATGCCGCTCCAACCAATTTTGGTTGTCGAGATTTTCGATGTTTGGGGAATTGATTTCATGGGGCCGTTTCCCAGCTCGTTTGGAAACCTGTATATTCTTTTCGCTGTTGATTATGTCTTTAAGTGGGTCGAGGCTGTGCCCAGTCGGACGAACGACAACAAGGTTGTCGTTAGAATCCTTAAGGAAAACATTTTTTCCGGTTTGGACACCCCCGCGCGATCATTAGTGACAATGGAACGCATTTCTGTAATAGAACTTTCAAGGCCTTAATGCGGAAATACTCCATTAATCATAAGCTATCCACGCCCTACCACCCCCAAACATGTAGGCAAGCCGAACTGTCTAATCAGAAAATCAAACAGATTTTGGAGAAAACGGTTTCCAAAAACCGTAAGGATTGGTCTTTGAAACTCACTGATGCGCTTTGGGCATTTCGAGCTGCTTATAAGACCGATCTTGACATGTCTCCTTATCGGCTTGTTTACGGAAAGGCTTGCTACCTTCCAGTGGAAATCGAGCATCGCGCATTTTGGGTGATCAAGGAGCTGAATCTATCTCTTGAAGATGCGGGCAGCCATCAGAAGCTGCAGATCAACGAACTGAAGAGCTTTGGGATGAATCTTACGAAAACGCGGTTGTCGTTAAGAACCGAATGAAGATGTTTCACGATAAACACCTTACGTGCAAAACTTTCACACCTGGTCAACAGGTACTTCTTTACGACACCCGACTACATTTTCATCCCGAGAAGCTCAGATCTCGCTGGAAATGACCATTTCGTGTGCGGAATGTATATCCGCATGGTGCGGTGGATTTGGAAAATCCAGAGGACGGTTCACTATTCAAAATGAACGGACACGGGGTAAAACCGTTCCTCACCACTGACCCTTCGGAGGAGCTCCTGATGTTGCAGTAGCCGGTTTATATTGACTGATCTTCCTCCGCTTACCACAAAACTTCAGTTATCCAGCTATAAACAGTGGAAACACTGTTTCAAATAAATTTGGGGGTATGTTCATACCATTTTTTTTAATTTTCCACTTGTAATATTTGTAAAATAATAATATAAAAAAAATTGGGGGGTGTTTTTGTAAATGTACAAAACTATAAATAAAATAAAATAAAACAAATATTTTTTACTTCTTTTATTTAATTATTCTTTATGGGGGAGCTTTTGTATAGATGTTTGACAGCCTCTATAAATACATCTCGACTCCCTCTCTGCATTTACAGAGCCTCATTCTAACCCTAACTCAAAACCCTAGCCGCCTCAGCAAAATACACCAGAGATCTCTCCTTCCCGCCGCGCTTCCGCCGCCCAACTCCATTTCTGCCGCCAATCCAACGACGCTGAGTCTCCTCTCCCTCTGAAAATTTCAGAGGAGATTTGCATCTCTGTTATTTCTCTCTGTAGATTTAATATTTCTGTATTTTGCTCTCTGTCATGGCCCCTACCCTGCAATTTGAAAAGGATTTCTCCCATTTGTTTGTGCATGATTTGTACGGTAGTTATTTCGGCGACGAGATCAAAAGCGCGGATGGAATTTTTTGTTATTTAACCATCTGAACGTATTCGCGCTTCCGGATCTTATTGCACGTTTCTATGATAGCATAGAGGAGGGTTGTTTGGCACAACACGGGTACCTTAGATTACTGTGGGGGGGATCAGGAAATTTTAATCGATAGGGACTTTATTTATGAAGTTACTTTAATACCACGAATCCCCATCCACGACCAACCCCTCCGTTTTGAGGACTACCTACCATTAATGGGAGACGACTATTCCAGGGAGCCTAGAAAAGGCATTTAGGTTCGCACGCTTTATGCGAATGTTTTAACTGTGTGTCGTTGGGCACAAAACAATATTTTCAAAAGTTCGCACAACACAACATTTTTTACACCATCCCTATACATAGTGCATACATTGATGACCAGAAACCCTAGTTACAACATGTGCACTATGTTACTTCACACGATTGGCGCCGGAAAGAGGGCAGCCAATTATCCATGCCCGATGTTGGTGACACAACTGTGTCGTCATTTCCTTCCTGTTGAGGAATTTGAATTTTACATGCATGGTGGGGTTCCCATTCATCCCCTTCTAGAGGGTGTCTCCACATCCAACACAGGACTTCACGCATTATGGTCGCGCACCGAGCCGGCCGAGGATGTGATGGCCAAGACACCCAGCTCGAGCTCCACAGCGAGCGATGAAGAGCTAACCCCCGCTGCGCAAGCGCGCTTGATACGACGAACCCATAGGGGGTAAAACGAGTGATAGGGATGCTAACGAACTTTGATCAGCGACTGACGGGTCTGAAACAGGGAATGTCCACCCTATTGGACAGAGAGGAACGGGCACGATCGAGGGGACGGGGGATAGATAGGGGTGGGGCAGGGACTAGTGAGGCCACATCTAGATGGCGTCGCAGGAAGTAGTGAGGACACTGCTGTAAATAAGTTTGGGGGTGAGGGTAGATTGTAAATAGTTATCTTTGCATCGGTACGTTTTTTTTTAAATTTTTGTAAATTTTTGTTTTTCTTTGCATGTTTAATTCCGTATCTTGTTTTTCTACATTGCATCTTTATAAAATAAAAAAAAAATGAAAAATGAAAAATTAAAAAAATTAAAAAAATTGAAAATTTCAATATTGGCAATATTTGACTCAAGTTCAACATGACGGTTGACTACTTAGAAAAAACTAGAACCTAAACTTAGTAACTTAAAAACCCTAAAAATAACCTTTCTTGAAGTATAACGGTAGAAAATATACGTCATTGCAGTTTATTTAGAAATAAGCAAATTTTGAGTTTAGTTCTGGGCTGAGTCGAAATGAGGGAAGAGTATTGAAAGCTCTATTTGAAGTGTAAGTCTGAACAATAATTCTGAACCTTAAGTCCAAATTCTGAAAATAGTTACCCTAAAAATCGCACACACGCACCTTGAAACTTGGGATAGTAGAGGATACCTAAAAATACTCTTGCCTGAAAGCCTAGTATGAAAAAAAAACGACATTTAAAGCTAACCACCAAAAGAGCATCACTAAAAAATATATCCGGTCTTGAAATTAAAAAAAAGGAATAAAATACAAGACCTAGAAACTGCTATTTACGCTTTAAGCTCATACATTCAGTAATCGGATGTTAGTGCCTCAAGAAGCATTAATAATCGCATGAAAGATGTATGTGCAAAACCGTCCATCATTAATGAAAAGAAGTAATACTAGGTATTAAGGCAAGGGTATTATAGCTTGAATTGAATTTCCATGTATAGGGATGATAAATACACATACGTAGGGGTTTATGATCAGAGTTTGGAGGAGATCTAAGAATGAAAAATAGGGCTTATATCTTCAGTAGAGATGATAAAAATTCCGGATTTGAGATGATGTTTTAGAAGGAAAACTCAAGAAATGCTAAAAACTTTATAAACCGGCAAAACGTATATGATCTTAATTTAAATGAAAAGAAAGTGTGAAAAATACGGGTTGATGATTTCTAAGTTAAAGATGATAGAGTTTCTTGCTAGAATGCTGAATTATAGAATTAGAGTCGACGGCCAATTTGATCGGATTTTGTGGGTAGTATCCGTTGAAAACCCTCAGGAGACAACACTCCTCCTACTAGGGACACCTAGAGGTTTAACGGCTTGTTGCACAAGCTCAGTGCAATCGCGTTCCCTGCGAAAATGAGGTTAGGACTTTTTGTGAATAAACTGGTTTTGCTCGGGACGAGCAAAAGATAAGTTTGGGGGTATTTGTTCAAATCAGATTTTGGCATTTTTATACCGCCCATTCTTAATCACATTGCATATAGGTAGGTACTCTTGATCCGTGTTTGCTAAATAATTGCAGGTTACAGGTTCTCATCTCTAAGCAGTGAAATTCATGGAAAAGCGCGACAAATTCTGGACTGCTGCCAACCACAGATAAATACGGATCTCCGCTAACTATCTGTATGATGCCGCACACCGGTTCAAGGGAAAAAATGGCAAATCAATGGTCATTTTCATGCACAAAGCACAAGGGCGGTACAAGATCCAAGACTTCTACGCGGAGCTCAAGAAAATCATGGCAAAAAGTCCATATCAATCTACCTTTTTGTACTGCTGGAAATCTAGAAGAAAAATGATGAGATCATGATAAACCAAGTGTACCAAACAGAAGAGAACAGCAACATAAAGAAACCCAGAAAATATGAAGCCCTAAATCCACTAAATGGCCGCGGATCCGCGGCCAACATGGCACTTAGGCCGCGGATCCGCGGCCGAGTCGACTCAGTAGGGGATCGTTTTTTAGGGGTAGTTTTGTAATTTTATTTTGAGCCAGATTGTATCCCTAGGGTTTCAGTTTCCTGCCTATAAATAGCCGAGTGCAAAGCCAAGTGAAGGGTGCTTTTCTTTGTATTAGATTTTGTAGTTCTTCTTCCTCTTTTCATCTTTCTCCATTAAAACTTGTAGTGAGCTTTATGAGTGATGAATAAAAGAAGAGTTCTTTTCTTTAACATGCTTGTCTTGTTATTATGTTTAATTATATTAGCTTGTAATTTTCATTTGCTAATCTAGTTGTTGTTATTTGTTGTTTGCTTTCTTTCTTCTTCTAATTTTCTTTATCCTTACAACAATGATGCTTAAGTATGATCCTTACCAAAGTGAGGTCTCAAATAGCTAGTTGTGATTTTCTAATCCCTTTTCTTTCTATCTTCCTCCTTTGTTTTATTTTCTTTTTCTTGTTAATGGGTGAGTAGTTTCTCACTTATTAGGGTAGGATAAGGAAAGTTTGAGAGAAGGAAATTTCCCTCACTCTTTTCTTGCCCAACATCTTAATTCGGACTCCCGTTAATTGAACCACAATCCGCTCCTTACGGCACCCTATCTTACATGATAGCGGTGATTCCTTAGCGAGACCGGTTGTGGTTGAATTAACCGGAGGTTAAGTCTAAGAGCCAAGAACGGATGGACAAGGACCAAAAGGAAGAAACTAAGCGTTGGAAAGCCTATCTTATACTCACAAGTTTCCTTCCTAGTCGTGCTAATCCCCGTTGTTGCCGATTACCGTAACACCGATATTAAGAGTGGCAACGAAAGAAGTGAGCGACTCCTAACTCAAACTAACCTAATCCCAACCCTAAAAAGCTCTTTTTATACATATTTCAGCATATAGTTAATCTCAAACAAACCTGGACATTTGAACTTAACTCGTTAAAACAAATAGAAATAGATTCCCATCTCCCTCCGGATGACCCGTACTCAACCGGCTAGCTACCAAGCGAAACCGTCTTGATTGTAGTAATTAAAACTAAACACGCAAAAACCCTAACAATTAGGAAGCAGCCTTGGTGACTTCGCCCAGAGCGGGAGTTGGAATGGCCAGTCTTGTGAAGACCGATCCTTTAATAGGAAAAGCCCCTTTGACGACTTCGTCTGCCAGAGCTGGAATGGCTATCCGCTTTGGGATAACCCCTTCAGGTATCGCGAGCCTCTTTGCAGGCCCACTTAAACTTATAGGCTGTCACGCCCCGCTTCCCAGAGTACGCTAAGATAGGCACGTGACATAGCCAACCATGCTACTTGTGGATAGGAAATATCCTTCCACAGTCACATTACGGCTGTAGAGATATCAAGAACAAAATAAACTATCTAACACATGTCCATAAGCCAAAATAAAACGAGTCAAGAATAAAATAATGCGGAAGCAAAAGATCCAATACAAGAATAAACTGGAATGTGCGTCCCATAATGCGGGCTCACATCAGGAATGAAAATACCGAAAGTAAAATGAACTAACTACTAGCAAGTCCTCACTGCTAAGTCTGCTGACTGAAATACTCCTGCTCAGACTGCAGCAAAGGTAAGGAATCCGGGCCATGCAAAACCCAGACGCCAGTGCGTCATAATATCAAGCAATACTATAAACAGGGGTAGCAATACATGCAGGTATGAGTATAAATGATAAACAGGCATAACAGTGATATAAGTAAGGACAGTGGGGTAATGTGTAGTGAGTAATCTAAACTGGTCTATTGGGTTAACTACTCTCAAGTCTTTGAAATCAATTTGATGAATTATCGATGTAACTCAATAGTATCTCGTGCGTGCCCGGGATCACGGTGAAGATTCTCGGGCTGAAACCGAGACATGCCGCTAAGCACTAAAAGGAAAAGGGGTAACGATGAATGATGTCAACAATATCATCCCAAGGCTGGCCTAGCCTCTAAAACTGATCAGTAAAGGTATCGAACTGTCGAGTTACAAGTCAGGTTTCATCATTGATTTCCCCATGCCCCTAAGTTGTGTATTCAAGTCAAGTATTGATAAATCTGGAGCTAATGCCAAGACAGGATCAGCAGGTAAAGGTTTGTCTGGATAGACAACAGGAAATGTCCGTAGGGACAACATGTCAAGCTGTTGGCATTAGTAACAAGATCAGGTAACAGAGAAAGCCATGGTATCTCAAGTCAAGTCAGGTAATATATATGTATCATGTCATGTCAAGAAGTGCATGGTATTACGTCTTGTCAAGTAGTAGGTGTATTAAGTCATGTCAGGGGTGCACAACATGTCACGTGGGTGCTCATAATCAAACTAAAAAAAAGCATGGGTATACAAAACAAGTATGGGTACTAATGGAACAATAAAAATGGAACATTGTGATGTTATATGCAAATAAGTACAGATTAAAGTATATGGATGCATAGTTATCGATTTGGGTTAAGGGAATAGTTCCAACATTAATTAAATACAGTTTATCGAATATGGAATGTTAAAATCACATTAATATGTATTAAATAATCTAGGGATGCAATTGAATATATATTAGGCTAGATGTATGAAAACGAGTGTCCAATAGAGTATAAACTATTAAAGGGTACTATGGGCTGTGCAAATAATTATTATGTGATTTAAATATGGACGTGGGTACCACGTATTGTAAACTAAAATGCAACGTGATATGTTTCAAGTTCTAGATTTAAAATGATATAATGGAACATCGAATGTTAAAATGGAACATGTGACATTAGATTAAATCTACAAGTTTAACATGTAATGAAATAAGTATAAAATAATATGAATAGCATGTAGCAAGTTTCACTTGCCTACGGATCAAGAAACGGGTATACGAAACGTCACACGTCGGCGGGAAAAGTCACGACGTGCGCACGGTACATGGAACGGATCCAAACAACGCACAAAGTAAACACACTGGTCAAGTACGCTCGCTGGGTCGTCAGGATCGTCGACGTCGTCACGGCTTCGGCGATCTACAGAGATCAAGAATTACAGAAAAGAAAAGAAAGAAAGAGAAGAAAGGAACTAGGAAGAAGAAGCATGAGAAGAAAAGAAATCTTACTGTGGTTGTAGAGAGGAGTCACGAGGGTGTCGACGGCGGTGAACGAGCTCCGGCAAAGCTAGGGTTTGGTGTCTAGGGTTAGGTTAGGGTTTGGGTTTTGAAGGTGCAGGCTGGGGTTTCTCGGTGTGCAGGGATCTTGGGCTCAGGTTTGGAGAGAGGAGGAAATGAAGTGCGGAGGAGAGGGAGAGGAGAATAGTGGTGGTGACGGCGAGGTGAAGGGATCGTCGGCGACGAGTTCTGTGGGTGTGCAGGGGTGCAGGTATGGGCTCCGGAAGGAGGAAGAAAGAGAAGAAGATGACGAGGAAGAGGAGATGGGGCTCGGTGAGGTGAGGTCGAGAATGATGAGGAGTCAGGGTTAGGGTTTGAGGAAGCGGCTAAACTTTTATGGGTTAGGGGAGGCTCGGGTATTTAAAGGAAGAAGAAGGAAAAAATATAAAGAAAGAAGGGATTTTAGTGAAGGGAGGTGATGGGATTTCAAAGGAGGTGACGGGATCCCGCGAGCTACAGGATACGCGAGATGAGAGAGAGAGAGAATCGAGAGGAGAGAGATAGAGAGAGAGAGAGCAAGTGGTTTATTAAAATTATTATGTTTAAAGAATTAAATAGAAGAGAGAGAGAGAGAGAAAGAAACGATGAGAGAGAGAAATCGAGAGGAGAGAGGGAGAGAATTCTGAGAGAGAGAGAGAGAGATGTTAGGATAGAATAAAAATAATAATAATTTAGTTATATAAAAAAAATTTTAAACGTAATATATAAAAACTGTTAGAAAAATATATTAATATAATATTAGTACGTTTTGAGATTTTGGCAAATACAAACTTACTCCAAAACACGCCCGGATCAGGTCTAAAAATCCAGATTTAAAATATGAAAAATATATGCGACTTCCAAAATTTAAAATGAATGATTAGGTAACGAAAATGCATACCCCCAAGAACAGATGCACTTACGTGCGCGTAGCCATCCAAACACGTCCGTTTCACTGGACGGGACAAGAACACGATGCGCGAACGCTACCACGGGGTTAGGGGTATCATGCAGGCTATGAAATGTAATTTTAATTTATTTTACGTGATCTAAAATATTATATGTAAAATACGCGATGATAGGTGAAATGTCAATATGCAATATACATGAGATGCACGTGTCTATTTAACATGCCAGGGTAGTCTATAAATATGAATCAACAGGTTCAAGCAAGTAGGTCAGGTCGAATGCAAAGTAAATGAAAAATTACCATTCGCACCAAACACGATAAATCAATAAAATACCACAGATAAACAAATACGGAAACAGAAATTGGTATAACTGAACTCGGTTGTTACATTTTACCCAACTATAATAAGAATTTCGTCCTCGAAATTCCAAGAACAAGAAAGGATAAACAACCAACAAACTACAAGAATAGATGGAGAAACTTCTGTCGGATTACATCTTCTCGTTCCCAAGTTGACTCTCCATGTGAGCGATTACCCCAAGAAACAAGTACAAGAGGGATAACTTTGTTCTTAAGAACCTTTTCTCTTCGATCCATAATCGACATCGGTCGCTCCTCAAAAGTCAAATCTTCTCGTACAGTCAGCTCCGAATGATCCAACACATGTGTTTCATCTCGAACATACTTACGGAGTTGAGATACGTGAAACACGTCATGAACATTTGCCAAGGATTGCGGTAACGCTAAACGGTACGCCACTTCTCCAACACGCTCCAAAATCTCAAAAGGTCCAACGAATCGAGGGCTAAGCTTTCCTCGACTTCCGAAACGGATCACCCCTCTAGTCGGTGATATCTTCAAGAACACCAAATCACCAACGGCGAACTCTAGAGGTCTTCTCGATATATCTGCCCAACTCTTTTGTCGGTCTTGTGCTGCTTTCATATGATTCTGGATAGTGTTAACCTTCTCAACTGTTTGCACAACCAAATCTGGTCCCAACAATCTTCGTTCACCGACATCGTCCCAACAAACAGGTGAACGACACTTGCGACCATATAAAGCTTCGAATGAAGCCATCTGAATAGTCTCCTGGAAACTGTTATTGTAAGAAAACTCCACTAAGTGCAAATGATCCTCCCATGAACCCTTGAAGTCTAACATGCAAACTCTCAACATGTCTTCAAGAGTTTGGATCGTTCTCTCCGACTAGCCATCTTTTTGAGGATTATAAGCTGTGCTAAATTTCAATCGAGTCCCCAAACTTTCCTGTAAGCTCCTCCAAAAGTGTGATAAGAAACGAGTGTCACGGTCGGACACGATGCTCACCGGTACTCCATGCAATCTTACAATCTCCTGGATGCACCGTTCTGCCAAGGTTTCCGTTGATTGACCAACTCGAAAAGGTATGAAATGAGCTGTCTTGGTCAATCGATCAACGATCACCCAAACTGCATTGTTGCCTTTCGGACTCTGCGGTAGAGTCGTCACGAAATCCATGGTTATATGTTCCCACTTCCACTGAGGGATCGGAAGTGGTTGTAATAAACCAGCAACCCTTTGATGTTCAGCCTTAACTTGCTGACACACCAAGCACTTTGCCACAAAGCGAGCAATCTCCCGTTTCATGCCTTCCCACCAGAAATGTCGTATATCTCGGTACATCTTCGTGCCTCCTGAATATACAGAATATGATGAACTGTGCGTCTCTTTCATAAGTTCTTCGCGAATATCTCTCTTTGGCACACACAAACGGCTACCATAACGCAACGAACCATCTTCATGGATCAGTAAGTCTGCTCGAAGTCCAGCTTCAACCTGTTCTCGAAACTTTTGCAATCTAGGGTCCTGCGACTGCGCTGCCTTAATATTCTCGATCAACGATGACTGTACTTGCAGCTGCATCAACTGTCCCGAAGAATGCGGTAGCACAATCTCCAAATCAAATCTTCGAAAGTCTTCAATAAGTTCCTTCTGTGTAGTCAACACGTGAATTGCTGGCAACCGACTAAGCGCATCCGGCACAACATTAACTTTCCCCGGATGGTATTTAAGATCAAGATCGTAGTCAGCCATCAGCGCCAACCATCTACGCTGCCTCATATTAAGCTCCTTCTGCGTGAACACATACTTCAAGCTTTTGTGATCGGTGAAAACCTCGACCCTTTCGCCCAATAAGTAGTGTCACCAAATCTTCAAAGCGAAAATTACAGCTGCTAGCTCCAAGTCATGAGTTGGGTAATTCTTCTCATGGGTCTTCAACTGTCTCGATGCGTAAGTTATAACCTTTCCGTGCTGCATGTAAACACATCCCAATCCTTTCCCAGATGCGTCGCTGTGAATCACCAATCCTCTGGAATTGTCTGGCACGGTCAGAAAAGGAGCGGTTATCAACCTCTGCTTCAACGCCTCAAAAGCTGACGCACACTTATCCGTCCACACAAATGGTACTTCTTTGCGCGTAAGCTTGGTCAAAGGCTTCGCCAGACGAGCAAAGTTCTCCACGAATCTCCTGTAATACCCGGCAAGTCCGAGAAAGCTTCTGATTTCTGCAACGTTCTTCGGAATCGGCCAATCTCGAACTGCTGCAATCTTTTGGGGATCAACGGCGATTCCATCTTCGGACACGACATGCCCCAAAAACTTTACTTCTTCCAGCCAAAACTCGCACTTGCTCATCTTTGCATACAATTTTTCTTGCCTCAATGTCTGCAATGCGATCTTCAAATGCTCAGCATGCTCCTCCATACTCTTCGAGTAGACCAGAATATCATCAATGAACACCACAATAAACTGGTCCAAGAATGGTGAAAAAATTCTGTTCATCAAGTCCATGAATATTTCCGGTGCATCCGTTACTCCGAAGGGCATCACTAAATACTCGTAATGTCCATACCGAGTTCGGAACGCCGTCTTGCAAATATCTTCTATTTTAACTCGGACCTGATGATATCCGGATCGCAAATACAGCTTCGAGAATACCCTCGCGCCACTAAGCTGCTCAAATAATTCGTCAATGCGAGGGATCGGGTACTTGTTCTTAATAGTCACCCGGTTTAATTCTCGATAATCGATGCACATCCTCCTTGTGCCATTTTTCTTCTTGACTAGAAGAACTGGAGCTCCCCAAGGCGAGTTACTGTTTCGAATCCAACCCTTCTCAAGTAATTCAGTAACCTGCTTCTTAAGTTCTTCCAACTCCACTGGTGCCATTGGATAGTACGCTTTAGAAACTGGCGCCACACCAGGAACAAGATCAATCGCGAACTCCTCGTCTCGCTTCGGCGGTAAACTTGATATGTCCTCAAACACGTCCATGAAATCTCGAACAACAGCTGGCGCTTCATCTTTAGCAACCTCCATCGACGAAAAAACACTATCTGTCGGCCTAGCCTTAAACTCGACTGGCCCGACAGAACTGCTTCCTCCAGTAAAGATAAACTCTGGATGTCCGGGAATCTGGAAAATTACTTTCTTTGCCCTACAATCAATGTAAGCGTGGAAAGTGCCGAGAAAATCCATTCCCAAGACGACTTCATAGCTGCCTGTATCAATCACCAAGAAATCTGCAAATAGCTCCCGTCCGCAAACAACAACTGCACAATCCTTACATTCTCTACTCGATATGATCTTCCCATTCCCAGTGTGTATGTCCCAACAACTAGACAGGGTCGTGCAAGTAATCGAGTGTGTAGCAATAAACTTGGACGACATAAAACAATGGGATGCACCAGAATCGAATAACGCCAATGCGGAAAAACCATGAACAAGTAGAATACCTGAAACAACTTCTCCTGAAGCTTTAGCTTCCTCAGCCGTCAGAGTGAAAGCTCGAGCTTGATTGGGTCCCTGAGTCAGCTGCTTCTGCCCCTGAAACGGTTTCTGCGGCGGCTTCTGAACATCATCCTTCGTGCGAAGCTTCGACGGACAAGCGTTGATAGTATGATCCGTCGATATACACACCAAACAGAGTCCACGCTTTCTTCAACACTCCCTTTGCACATGCCCAGGCAAACGGCAAAAGTCGCAAATCACGCTCCTTCTTCGATCAACAACGATTGTCTTCTTCATTAGTGCTATGCCGCGTCAGTTCACCGGAATACTTCTACGTACGGGCGTTTGGTTTGGTGCAAACGCCGGCTTCAGCTCGGTCTGCTTCTTGTGGTCCTCAAGTAAGTCACGAATTACTCCAAGCAAAGTGGCGTCATCCATACACCTCTGGTACGATTGTAGATTCCTGGCTTCTATGATACTGCAACCAAGACACCAAAGAGGATTAGTATGATAACAGATTCAACATATAGATCAAGGATATGAATCAAGGATAGAACTCCAAGTTACTTAAATAGAGTACCGCATTGTAACCATGCCACGGTATCATAGCTACAATCACATAACTCCACCCAAGTCGCCTAAGTTCTTGAGATAACAAAAGGAAACCAGGTTTCGGGTCGATATGCAAAGGAGGTTTGCATATCGTAAAAGTATAATCAGGAGAAAGTTAAGATTCAAAAATGGTAAGACGGTAAGGTGGCAGGACATGTTTCCTAATTACGAGTATTCTGATTCGTGTATTGGGTCCAATACCCAACTACAAAAGAATCAAACCCGATTAACCTAGATCCTATGGCTCTGATACCTAAAGAACCATGTCAAGCCCTGCTTCCCAGAGTACACTAAGATAGGACGTGACATATCCAACAATGCTACCTGTGGATAGGAAATATCCTTCCACAGTCACATTACGGCTGTAGAGATATCAAGAACAAAATAAACTATCTAACACATGTCCATAAGCCAAAATAAAATGAGTCAAGAATAAAATAATGCGGAAGCAAAACATCCAATACAAGAATAAACTGGAATGCACGTCCAATAATGCGGGCTCACATCAGGAATGAAAATACCGAAAGTAAAATGAACTAACTACTAGCAAGTCCTCACTACTCAACCTGCTGACTGAAATACTCCTGCTCGGACTGCAGAAAAGATAACGAATCTGAGCCATGCAAAACCCAGACGTCAGTGCGTCATAATATCAAGCAATACTATAAACAGGGGTAGCAATACATGCAGGTATGAGTATAAATGATAAAACAGGCATAACAGTGATATCAGTAAGGACAGAGGGGTAATGTGTAGTGAGTAATCTAAACTGGTCTATTGGGTTAACTACTCTCAAGTCTTTGAAATCAATTTGATGAATCATCGATATAACTCAATAGTATCCCGTGCGTGCCCGGGTTCACGGTGAAGATTCTCGGGCTGAAGCCGAGACATGCCGCTAGGCACTAAAAGGAAAAGGGGGTAACGATGAATGATGTCAACAGCATCATCCCAAGGCTGGCCTAACCTCTAAAACTGATCAATAAAGGTATCGAACTGTCGAGTTACAAGTCAGGTTTCATCATTGATTTCCTTATACCCCCAAGTTGTGTATTCAAGTCAAGTATTGATAAATCTAGAGCTAATGCTATCACAGGATCAGCAGGTAAAGGTTTGTCTGGATAGACAACAGGAAATGTCCGTAGGGACAACATGTCAACCTGTTGGCATTAGTAACAAGATCAGGTAACAAAGAAAGCCATGGTACCTCAAGTCAAGTCAGGTAATATATATGTATCATGTCATGTCAAGAAGTGCATGGTATTACGTCGTGTCAAGTAGTAGGTGTATTAAGTCATGTCAGGGGTGCACAACATGTTACGTGGGTGCTCATAATCAAACTAAAAATAAGCATGGGTATACAAAACAAGTATGGGTACTAATGGAACAATAAAAATGGAACACTGTGATATTATATGCAAATAAGTACAGATTAAAGCATCTGGATGCACAGTTATCGATTTGGGTTAAGGGAATAGTTCCAACATTAATTAAATACAATTTATCGAATATGGAATGTTAAAATCATATTAATATGTATTAAATAATCTAGGGATGCAATTGAATATATATTAGGCTAGATGTATGCAAACGAGTGTCCAATAGAGTATAAACTATTAAAGGGTACTATGGGCTGTGCAAATAATTATTTTGTGATTTAAATATGGACGTGGGTACCACATATTGTAAACTAAAATGCAATGTGATATGTTTCAAGTTCTAGATCTAAAATGATATAATGGAACATCGAATGTTAAAATGGAACATGTGACATTAGATTAAATCTACAAGTTTAACATGTAATTAAATAAGTATAAAATAATATGAATAGCATGTAGCAAGTTTCACTTGCCTACGGATTAAGAAACGGGTATACGGAACGTCACACGTCGGCGGGAAAAGTCGCGACGCACGCACGGTACACGGAACGGATCCAAACAACGCACAAAGTGAACACACGGGTTAGGTACGCTCGCTGGGTCGTCGGGATCGTCGACGTCATCACGGCTCCGGCGATCTACAGAGATCAAGAATTACAGAAAAGAAAAGAAAAGAAAGAAAGAGAAGAAAGGAACTAGGACGAAGAATCATGAGAAGAAAAGAAATCTTACTGTGGTTGCAGAGAGGAGTCACGAGGGTGTGGACGGCGGTGAACGAGCTCCGGCGAAGCTAGGGTTTGGTGTCTAGGGTTAGGTTAGGGTTTGGGTTTTGAAGGTGCAGGCTGGGGTTTCTTGGCGTGCAGGGATCTTGGGCTCAGGTTTAGAGAGAGGAGGAAAAGAAGTGCAGAGGAGTGGGAGAGGAGAATGGTGGTGGTGACGGCGAGGTGAAGGGATCGTCGGCGACGAGTTCTGTGGGTGTGCAGGGGTGCAGGTATGGGCTCGGGAAGGAGGAAGAAGGAGAAGAAGATGACGAGGAGGAGGAGATGGGCCTCTTTGAGGTGAGGTCGAGAATGATGAGGAGTTAGGGTTAGGGTTTGAGGAGGCGGCTAAAATTTTATGGGTTAGGGGAGGCTCGGGTATTTAAAGGAAGAAGAAGGAAAGAAAATAAAGAAAAAAGGGATTTTAGTGATGGGAGGTGATGGGATTTCATGGGAGGTGACGGGATCCCCCGAGCTAGAGGAAACGCGAGATGAGAGAGAGAGAATCGAGAGGAGAGAGATAGAGAGAGAGCAGGTGGTTTATTAAAATTATTAGGTTTAAAGAATTAAATAAAAGAGAGAGAGAGAGAGAAAGAAACGATGAGAGAGAGAAATCGAGAGGAGAGAGAGGGGGAGAGAATTCTGAGAGAGAGAAAGGGAGAGATCAGAACTGTTAGGATAGAATAAAAATAATAATAATTTAGTTATATAAAAAAAATTTAAACGTAACATATAAAAACAGTTAGAAAAATATATTAATATAATATTAGTACATTTTAAGATTTTGGCAAATACAAACTTACTCCAAAACACGTCCGGGTCAGGTCTAAAAATCCAGATTTAAAATATGAAAAATTTATGCGACTTCCAAAATTTAAAATGAAAAATTAGGTAACGAAAATGCATATCCCCAAGAACGGATGCACGTACGTACGCGTAGCCATCCAAACACGTCTGTTTCACTGAACGGGACGAGAACACGATGCACGGACGCTACCACGGGGTTAGGGGTATCATGCAGGCTATGAAATACAATTTTAATTTATTTTACGTGATCTAAAATGTTATATGTAAAATACGCGATGCTAGGTGAAATGTCAATAAGCAATATACATGAGATGCACGTGTCTATTTAACAAGCCAGGGTAGTCTATAAATATGAATCAACAGGTTCAAGTAAGTGGGTCGGGTCGAATGCAAAGTAAATGAAAAATTACCATTCGCACTCAAATACGATAAATCAATAAAATACCACAGATAAACAAATATGGAAACAGAAATTGGTATAACTGAACTCGGTTGTTACATAGGCTCATCCTGTCGAAGACTGAGGCGGCAGACTTGGACGACCCATTGAGAGGAGCCGCGGTGGTTGCAAGCCAATCGAAGACCGACTTCTTTGGAGCCTCTTGTGATGGCATTGAGGAATTGAAGCTTATTAGCGGGAGTATGGTCCCAAAAAACAGTCCAGTGGTGTCCTGATTCACCTGTTCCATCGGCTTTGCAAAGATGGAGACCGCTTTGGGCCCGTAAGTCACTCCTCCAGCGAGGACGGAATAGGAGTTGCTGTTGCAGTTAGTGCAGCTGGAGGCCATCGATTTCTATTCTCTGCATGGAGCAAGACACCAAATCTTAGTACCTCGAATCCAGGGGAAACCATATTAAACCGCAATTCTTTCGCGAACACGACACATGAAGTGCGGAGTGGAAAGAAGAAAAGGTCCCACCGGACGTGTCAGAATCTGTTCACCACCGAAAACCGGGAAGACAAACGTCTAGCCTGAATTTGGGGGCAGATGCTATTTGGTTTTATCCGTCCACATCTCCGAAAATGCCAAGTTGATTTATGGCACCGAGTATCGGGGGTTTGGACGGATGCGGCCATTGTAGCAGACTTCGTCAGATTCCCCCTCGTTGTAAAGGGTTTTTTATTGTGGGGATGCTCTTCCCTGCAGGCGCAAGCCCCTGCAATTAATTACGTTACCGTATCACGGTAACCACTTTCTCCTGCTCTAGGTGTTCACTTCGTGTCGTGTGTGTTTGTTTTATTTTTGGTTGCCTGTGGATTGTATAAGAAGACTAATTTGTGTTGTCGCCCGTAGGACGTGGATTAGTCCAAATCCGTATTTTCTTAGATTTTGGTTTGGTTTGATTTAAGGATCGTTAATCTCATTTGGGATTAAGATCCACTTAAATATTTATTGAGGATGCGTTAGTCTAATTTTAGACTAAGATCTATTCAACAGGGTTTTAGGATCGTTTAGATCCAACAAAAGAGCATTTGGGCTCTATTGTTTTAGTTTAAGGACGTTACAGTCCATTGTTAGTTTAAGGACGTTGCGGTCCATAGCTAGTTTAAGGACATTTCGGTCCAGAGCTAGTTTAAGGACATTGCGATCCATAGATCACCATTTTTGGTATGAGGGTTTAGTTTAAGGACGTTGCGGTACACAGCTAGTTTAAGAACATTGCGGTCCACAGCTAGTTTAAGAATATTGCGGTCCATTGGGATGTGCTCATGGTTTTGGGAATGCACCAAAGAGCTGTTGGTTGTCGGGACCCTCCACCTCTCTGAAAACGTTGAAGAATTACAACGACATGTATCAGAGGTATGGAGAGATGTATCCTTGAACCGAATTCCAAATTGAAGGGAGAGATCATGGTGGAATGAACATCATTTTAGATACCATCTGTTAGGAGATCATTAGTCATCTTTGGAACTAAGATCGATTTGGGGAGACCTAAGTATAGAAGGGCTCGGTTGATTGATGGTCAAAATGTTTCTGGCCTCAGGAGACTTGGCTACTTTGGGCTAAGGTTGGCCCCTTATAGTGTTAAACACTGATATTTGTTTGGCACTCACGTGCTCCCATGTGAGGCTCTTAAGCAGTGTTAAACACTGAAATTTGGAGCGCTCACGTGTGGCACGTGAGGCCCCTGAAAATTGGGCATTGCTTCTTTGGGTTTATTCCCTTCTTCTTTTATAAGTGCTAAGCATTATTGGGGGTCACATGGGAGCACGTGAGGCACCCCAAAATGGGAACTGTCTTTGGTTTATTCCCCTTTTCCTTTTATAAGTGTTGAGCACTATTAGGGGGTTACGTGGGATCACGTGACTCGATCTCAGTCGTTCCTTTCCTCAGAGATGCTCACGTAGGAACACGTGATCTGGTGTGATAGCGTTGAACGCTAATCATTTCTTTTATGTGCATGGAAATCTTGATCTGAGTTCTTTTCCTCAATTAGAAATATAAAGACAGGTGGAGCGCAGCGAAACGAGTGGAGATGCTCACGATAGGAGCTTCCCTTGAACGAGTGGAGCGCAGCGGAACGGCATGTTGCCAAGCCACATGTCCCTTATTTTGATAAGAATTAAATTCTTTTATAGGGTTAAACCTTAGTTTTATCAGAGGAATTAAATTTCTATATCTTTGGAAGAATTAAATTCTTCAAACTTAGTTCTTTCCCCTAAATTTTAAGTCTGCATGACAGAATCTCCCCGATGAGAATTAAATTCTCAACTTGTGGGGAGATCTGCTTCTACAGAACTCAACCAAAGGAAGAACTAAGTTCTTTTTAGAAGAGTTAAACTCTTGAAATGACAAAGAAGAGATAAAATGATCTATATATCTTTCTTCTTACCTAGAGTTTTTTTTTCTAAAAGAGAGCTCTTCTTCTTATTTTTTGTTTTTCCAATCTTATGGGGGGTCTCCTCTTTTTATTAAGACTTGAAGTCTTGGGTCCTTTATATAGTAGAGGTAAATTTGTTGATTTAGTTAATGAAATCTCTTATTGAGAGATTTTTTAATTGATTTAGGGATTTTATCCACCGTTGGATCTTTGATCTAAGGACTTCTATTTTACAGAAGATATTTTTTCTTGTTTTTAACAAGATTGGGGAAATATTTTCCCATACAGAGCTTATTCTATAGCTTGGTGATTTTTATCCACCATCGATTTTTAATCCAACGGTGCTCTGTTTTATAGAGAGCAAACTTTCTTGTTTAGAAAGATTCAAGGAAATATTTTCCAAATAGGATTTTGATCCTTTTACTTAGAATTTAATTCTATCGGCTCAGAAGGCATTTGAGACCACTCACGTGTAGCACGTGATCCCACAGAGTTAAACTCATTTGTGTATATGCAAAAGTCAAAAGAGGGCATCACGTGCTGACTCGTGAGCCTTTCTGGCCTATCATTTGTTTTAATATGGTGTCTATATACTTTGTATATAGACGTCACGTGCTTACACGTGAGGCTCTATTTCTTCCTATCAATTGTTTAAACCCAGCACCTATAATCTTTATATAGGCACTCACGTGTAGGCACGTGATGTTTTATTAGTGAAAATTTTCCCATCACTTTTTCTCTCTTTCTTCTCCTTTTCTTTCTTTTTTATATAAGGGAACAACGGCTATCAAATGAAATTGGAGCAATGGCATATTCCTAGCTCCGGATTTCAACTGCAATACATATAGCATAGAAGTCTTACAGATGTCTACCCTACTTCAGCAAAGAATCGGCCCGAATTCGAAAAAAAATGAAGCAACGACATATTCCTAGCTTCGGGTCTTGAAGGCAACTCATATAAAGCCTAAAAGACTATCGGAGAACATCCCACACCAGTGCGGAGTGATTATGACTCATCAGGGCTTCAAACTGAGCCTAACCTCAAGTAAAAAAGCGTCATGGCAAATTCCTAAGGTATGCTCTTCCGACAGTAATATAACCTAAGGAAATTATTTGAAGACGTCTTGTCCAGCCCCGAAGAGATTAGAGACACGACAGTCGCAGGGCTACTCGAACAACAGCTGAAGGATTGCATATCGAGGAATACATCAGCCAACGCGACAGTACCACGAACTAAAACCCTAGTACCACAAACCTAACGGACCTTCGTCGTAAAGAATGGGGGTTATCTATATACTACGTTAGGACAAGTTTACCTGTAAACCCAAGGTAGGTAAACCAAAAAAACTCCGAAATGAGTACATAAACTAGAAACTCCGAAATGAGTGAATAAACTAGAGACTCCGAAACGAGTGAATAAACTAGAGACTCCGAAACGAGTGAATAAACTAGAGACTCCAAAACGAGTGAATAAACTAAAGACTCTGAAACAAGTAAATAAACTAGAAACTCCGAGACGAGTGAATAAACTACAGACTCCGAAATGAGTAAATAAACTAATAGGCGCTAAATTAAGACATCGAGAAACAGAAAGGCGCAACTCATGGGCCTCGGGGTTCAGAATTACATTTCTTAAGGATCGAGATTTGAGAAGATGCTTGTATCCGCTCGCTATCTTCTTAGATCAAAATTCTAATAAAAGTCATGTACGCCGGCTCGAAACTGGCCAGATGCTATGCATCACTTCAGTCCAATGTTCACCTATGTCTGGATGCATCCATCATAAACTTCTAAAGATTAAAATACAAAATACATGTACAGAGGCAAGATGCCAATATGAATATGCGGTGGGGATGAAACGTTCAGTGGTCGACATTATTGTTATTATTTATTACACAGATAAAAGATCGCCAAATATGGGATCAGAGATACAAGGATTAACAAAATGATATACAAGATTCTCTAATTCTCTCTCTGACTTCTCCACCATGTCGAAGCGGCGATCTTCACGAGGAGTCGCTCCCCATTGGTCAGCGTTGTGCTCATCAGCAAAGACAGATATGATGGCCCGTTAAGCCCGTATCTAGCTTAGCAGATGAACCGAACAATCCCTTAGAGGCTGGGTAATCAAACAAGCCTCATGGAAGCACTCGGTCTTGTCCTCCTCTACATCGAGCATCACCAGAGTCATCTCCGCAGGATGAGGAGGGATGTCAACAAGTGCAGACGAGAAGATCGTCCGAAGCCAAATGGAGCCGACAGGAAGAAGAGAGCCCTTACGAGCCAGAATCTCGTACATCATCGTGTCACACTGGTCATCAGTGAGAATGGGATCCTCTAAACGCGCAGCAAAATAGGGGACAACTCCCTCGATAGGTACCTCCCACAGTTGCCGATGAGCATGCAGACAATTACAATCCATAACTCTTGTTTTGTTAGAAAGCGGTTCTCTTCTTATGAAAGAAGAGGGAAGCATAGCTTCATATTATAAAAAGAAGCATTCAAATCTAGGCATAGAAAATGTTGTCCATGGTGGAGCTATTTCCAAAGCCTGGCAAAAAAGGCATAGGAAAAGAAAGAGTTGACTCATCGGAATCAGAGGAAGGAGGTGAAACAACTCTATCAGCAGTGCCTCACGTGCATGACACGTAAGCACTCGCATTGATTCTTTCCGGGACTAGAACGGTGCCTCACGTGCATAACGTGTGAGCGCCGGCGCTAGTTCAGGATTAAAATCCTCAGAAGCGCCTCATGTGCATGACACATGAGTGCCAGCAACAGTGTCTATATATGTATAACAACACTTCATGTAAGACACATATGAGTATTGGTATGAAGAGAAAAGGGAATTTTGTCATTCATACTTCGAAGAAATTTATACATTGGTGATAAAAAAAACAACAAAAAAATCATCATCAAAGTGTTTACAACGGCAAAACACTGAATTCTGGACACGGATTTAGGAACTTGGAAGCAAGTCTGAGTAAAGTGTTTTCGGCTTCTTTGGCTATTTTCTTATGTATTTTCTCACGAATGCAAGTATCGGGATCCCCACTAATGTCGTCCATCCTCTGGTATGTAGACATTATCGCCTTCTGTTGGAAGACGCGATACAAAATATCGACAAGATCATCTCTTCTCTTCTTTGAGATCAGGCTCATCAGATATACTGAATGCACCTTGTCTTCGGCATCATCGAGCGCCTCGAGTAGCATAGCCTCGTCAAGCCCAGGAATTGCTTCCTAAATTGACCCAACGATAATTTTCAAGAGAGCAGAACGGCGGGGGAGTAACCGACCGTTGTAGTCGTCAAAACGACGTATCACCTCAGCGCATTGGGTGTCAGTGAATTCCTGGTCTTGATAGCGGCCTTGGATGCGAATATCTTCATAAGAGATAACCTCTTCAAGATCATAAAGACGGGAAGCCATAGTATCTACAAAAAAGGGTTAGCAATCAAAATATCAAAATTATTACAATCTAGAAATAAATTATAATGGTTCTAACGCCTCCATCAATGATGAGGAAGGCACTCATTGTAAAAATCCAAAAGGATTCTCATTTAATGAGAAATCTCATTGAACTGTGAAGTTGTCACGCCCTGCTTCCCAAAATACGGAATACGAGGGCGACCAGGCCAGCCATGCTCCTACGATCAAGGAAAAATCCTGTCGTAGTTACATTTCGACTTCTAACATTATACGGTAATCAGTAAAATACAACACGGATAAAGAGAATGCAGTCACTGGAACTATCAGATATAAAGAAAACTGAACGCAATGGAAGTAAACAAGAGGGAAACTAATCAGGGATATCAAGGAGAAATATAACTGGTTCACTAGTCTGGATCTTCGCGATCTTCTCGAGATCAGATGGATCCGCCTCTATCACTGAGCATGCATACTCAGGTCGTCAGGGTGACGCAATAGCAATATTATAATAATAATAATAAGGCAAGAAAATAAAGTGATAACGGTGGAGATAATAAATGCAGGTAATCGATATGTCAATAAACAATGCAATGTACGATCTGTGTCCCTATCGGTCTCTAAGTTATTTTTGAAATTGATTTGTGGAAAGGAGTGATCATGTTTAACGAGGGTCTCGTACGTACCCAAGACTACAGCCCACTGTTGCCCGGGACATAACCCTGTCAGCCGGATCGCTAGGTCCAAACCTAATATATAAGAGTCGTTGTTCGAATGATCATCCTCTAAATCACTGACCTCACTAAATACGATTTCCTTTCCACTTAGATTTCCTCCTTTTACCCCAGGTTTCACTATCTATGAGTATGGACTAGTTGTGTACAAGTACGCATCAATAAAACTGCTTTATTCACTATTCACTGTATCGTTCATTATCATGAATCATTCACTTTTATTAGCGTACTCGATACATCTAAACCGATACTATACATGTTCGACAATGTATTATACACTGAAATTAATAAGAGCGCTCAATATTGATAGTGGTATCGCAGTTGGGTAAAATATGTGCATTTATGCCGCTAAACAATTATATGCAGTACTAGTCATTACGCGTCTTATGAACTTAGAAAAATTGCATTAAATTGTACATTCAGAATTAAGTAAAATAATACAAAAGGGGGTAAAAAGTAAACTTGATCATCAATTCAAAGAAATTGGTTTCAAGAGAATCGGGTTTCGGGTTCACAAATTACGGTCATTTCTTTTTAAGTGTTTTCTGCTGGAAATTCAGTCCCTGAACTGAAAGTCCATTTCGTAACATAGTTTTCACCCTGTTGGGATCATAATTAAGCGACGCTACAGTTGGATAATATTTAGGTTTATCGGTTAGGTTTCCAACTCATCATACTTATCGATAAAATCTGATGTATGCTAGGAGTTATGCATTATTTAAGATCGGGATACGCGTTCTGTCCCCGCTTGGAACTGCAGCATGTACTGATGATTTAAAATATAATTAAAATAGTAAACGATGGTAAAAACAAATGAAACTACTTCTAATGGTTAGATAACATATTTATCTTCGCTACGGTATAAGGTTCAGCATGATACCATTTCCACACCGAGATGTAATAGTATTATATTTCAAGTATCAAGAAAAAGTGTTGCTCTGGACTGCAGTCCAGAGCCGCACTCCCGAACAGTTTCCGTCACCGTTTTAAAATTGAAACAGATTATAAATTATATGGGGTTCTAGGTTGTTGAGTTGTATTCGATATGAGCCCTTGAACACAACATTCCGGTGTGTAACCGATTTACTATGATTTTCACGATTTTCAGGTACGGAAAGTTTCAGATTCGACAAATCTAAAATGGGGATGACATTTCATGGTGTTAGGGTTTGTATTTTTGAGCCAACTCTTAACAAGGTATTCATTATCACTAGGGTAATCCGTTATACTTAAGTTTCGTCATTTTAAGAGGGTTTTTAGGTTATGGTTTGCATCGAGCACTCATATTAACATTTGATTCGCAACCGAAATGAATATACTATAGCATGTAGCAAGTATTTGAACTTGTCTGACGACGTATCAACGACGATACGACAGCGACGTAACAACAGTAGTGATCTATGGTAACGGCGCGATCATGACACAGGCGCGGTTAGGCATGACACGGCAAACTCAACCTCGGCTCGAGGTTGGCTCGGCAGCGACTAGGGGTCCGACGATGCTACGGTGACGATGACGACAAGGGGTCGAGCTCCGGCGACGTGGGCATGCAGGCGAGGATCGCAGGGAGGTCAGGGTAATGGGTTTTCGGTGGGGTTCTTGCTCGGGAATGATGGCGAGACGAGCTCTGGCGAGAGGGTGTGCAGGTGAGGGTGCTCGGGGGAAGAGGTGGCCGGCAGCGATGGCTCAGGCGGCGTTGAGATGCCGACGTAGCTTAGGCGGGTCGCGGTGGTATGAGGAGGTCAAGGAGGTGGCAGCGGTTTTAAGGAGGAGGTAAGGGTTTCTTGGTTTCGGCGCGGTGTTAACGAGGGTGCTATGGTCGGAGGTGATGCATGAAGAGGAAGGAGGCGCGTCGATGGTTGATGGGTCCGCCGGAGGTCGAAGGTGGAGGTGCGGGTGGTGAAGGTGAAGTCGGTGGCGAGGGATGGATACGACAATGGTGAGGAGGAAGGATACGGTTTGTAGTGTTGCGGTTCGGGTCGGCGGTGGAGAGGATGTGGCAAAGTTGAAGATTGGATGAGGCGAAGGTGATGGGGGTTGGAGTCACGGTGGGTTAGGATGGTGGTTGGTGGTTCTTGGGGAAGCTCGGGTTGGAGAAGGTGGGGCGAGGTCAAGAGGAGAAGAGGAGAAAATGGAGGCGGTGCCGACGGCGACAGGTATGGGTTCGAGCGAAGGTGACGGCGGGAAAATAATGAAGGAGAAGAAGAAACGTCATAGGGGAAAGAGAGGAAGCAGAGGGGGGAAAGTGGGTGTGAATGAGAGGAGAGAGAGAACGTGGGTGAATAGAAGAGAGAGAGAGAGAGAGAATTATTAGGATTTAGAGAAATTTAATAGGATATAATGTGGAGATTGATTTTGATTAATGAGGAATAAATTAGAGTAATGGGGAAATCAATTTGGAGTTTAATGGAAGTAATTTTTGAATTAGAAAAGGTTGAAAGGAGCTGTTGGGAAAAGGTAGTGGAGGGTTTGGGTTATTGGGCTTGGGTTTAAGAAAAATTTAGAAAAAAAAAGAGTGGGATTAAAGATAGATTTGGGCTTTGGGTTAGATTTGTTTAGTGAAAACTATTTGGGTAAAAATATAGATTTGGGTTTTGAAAATAAATAAAAATATAAATGAATAAATTCTGTAAAAAACACTTCATTTAAATACGGATATTGGCGTACAAAAGGAACAGGGTATTACAGGAGTTAAACTCCCTCGAAAACTGTGTTCTACAACAAATTTCAAATCTGCAAAATGAATCCCAAAAACGAAAATAAGAAAGGGAATAAAATTCCCAAAAGAATTTCTTAAAAAAATTCTCAGAGCTAAGCTCTGTAGAACAACACGGAATTAAATTCCTCTAATAATAGGATAAAATCCCAGAAATCTGCTCGGGGAATGGAATTAAATTCCAAACAACCTTTAAAGACTAAAGTCAGTAATAGGGTAAAACTTTAAGATCTCTAAGACCCATGGTCTACCCAAACAAAAGTTTTTAGATCTCTAAGAGATCGTTCCAAGAAAAGCAAAGCTCTATTAATGGGTTAAAAACCCAAAACAAGAATAAATTCTTTTAAGAGTTTCTTACAAAATTTTTGACAGAGTTTTAACTCTGAGAGAGTTTCTTTGAACAGAGATCTAAGCTCTGAAAAGAGAATTAAATTCTCAAGAAAGAAGAAGCAAGTGGATGATGAAACGACAGTCGTCTCAAGGGCCAAAGGCCCTATTTATAGGACATGAAGGGACGGCTCAACTCCCCAGGAGATCGAACGGTGGAAAAGGTGACACCGTTGCACCTACGTGTGACCCACGTGAGAACAACGGTGGGGGGGTATTTGTTTCCCTAATATATTAATATAATAAAATAGCAAAGTTCTGTTGAATTCAATGAGGCAGCGCCTCACGTGCCCTCCTCTACGAGGGCGCCAGCGCCAAAGCCAATTTCATAGGATTAAGTCCTATGATGGCGCCATACGTGCTCCTCACACGGGCGCCAATGTGCAAAGCACAGAAGGGTTCATTATATAAGAGTTAAACTCTTAGATGGCGCCACACGTGCTCCTCACACGGGTGCCAATGTGCAAAACATAGAAATACCCATCTAAGGAATCAAATTCTTAAGTGGCGCCCACATGCACAACACGTGAGTGCCAGTGCCCAGGTAGAATTAAATTCTACGATACTCTCTGTTAAACAGAGCCGTTGGATCAAAAATCTAACGGAGATAATAAATCATCAAAATAAAGAATCAAATTCTATTAGGAGAAAATATCTCCCATATCTTTCTAAATAAGAAAGATACTCTCGGTTGGATCAAAAATCCAATTATAGAATAAAATTCTATTCTGGAATATATTCCCTCAATCTTTCTAAATAAGAAAGATCTCTCTGTAAAACAGAGAACCGTTGGATTAAAAAATCCAATGGTGATTAAAAATCACCGTTTTATAGAATAAATTCTGTATAGGGAAAATATTTCCCCAATCTCGTTAAAACCCCAAAATCATATTCTGTAAAAAACAGAAGTCCTTGGATCAAAAATCCAATGGTGGGTAAAATTCCCCAAATCAGTTTTGAGACCAATTAAATCAATTGGAATCTATTAATGAGAGATTTTCTAAAAACTAATCAATAATTTGCCTCCACTATATAAAGACCCCGAGACTTCAAGTCTCAAAAAAAGGAAGGGAAGAGACACATACAGAGGGAGACAGATACGCACAGAGAGAAGGAGATAAAACGAACCCCCGAGAAGCTTCTGCAAAATACAACAAGCTCTTGAGAGAACAGAGAATTTAATTCTCAAAGGAAGAATACTTTCCTCTTCAAAACCCTAGGTAAGGAAAAGAGATCAAAATATCTCTATCACATCTAAAGGTTTAACCCTTCTCAAAGAACTTAGTTCTTTCTATGGATCGGAAATCCACAAGGCAAGTCTCGCACAAGTTGAGAATTTAATTCTCACCAGGAAGAGCTTGTTCTTGAGAATCAATGATTCAGGGAAGAACAAATTTTAAACGGAGTCCATGATGCTCCAGGAACTCAGTTCCTTCAAATCGAGACCTTGGTTCTTTAAAAAACTCAACCTAAAATCCTCAAGTATAGTGATTTTAGCGAGCGTTAATGGTCAAAGCGCCAGTGATAGAGGTTTAACCTCTCTGAAAATATCAACAGAGATTTAAATCTCTAAAATTGATAAAAGGAAAAAGACTAGCTCCTCACGTGCTTTCCACATCGGCGCCCCTTGTAACAGCGCCTAGCGCCTCACGTGAAAGACATGCGAACGTACAAAACAGAAAGCCAGTGCCGCACGTGCTCATCACATGGGTGCTGAACAAAAGTGCATAGCACTCCACAAAAATCCAAAATGGCTGAGTGCTCAGCGCTCATTAGGCGGAGCCCATGACTAAATGCTTCACATGTCATATATGTGAGTGTCAGAGTTCAAATAAGTACTCAGCACTTTAGCATAAAAGAAAGGGGCTGAACAAACAGAGCCCAAATAAGTGTCTAGCACTTTTGAATAAAAGAAAAGACTAAACAGGCCAACCCCCAAATTGGTTAGGTCTTTGAAGTTTTTCCTGTAGCTGAGCCCAAATGCTCTGTTGTTGGATCCGAGATAAAAATGATCCTTGAAATTCCGCTAAGTTGATATTAGTTTCAAATTAGACTAATATATCCTTAGTCAAAAACAAATTGAGCCCCAAATGCTCATATATATTTAAGTTGATCTTAATCTCAAACTAGATTAATGGTCCTTAAATGAAACCAAACCCAAATCTAAAATATACGGATTTGGACTAACCCGCGCCCTATGGGTGGCGACATAAACTAGTCTCCGTATACAATCCATGGGCAACCAAAACAAACAAAAACACACACGACATGAAGTGAACTTTCGGAGCAGGAGAAAGTGGTTATCGCAATGCGGTAACGTAATTAACTACAGGGGCTTGCGCCTGCAGGGAAGAGCATCCCCACAATCAAAAAACCCCTCATAAAATGAGGGGGGATCTGATAAAGTCTGCTACAACGGTCTCGTCTATCCAAACATCCGATATATGGTACTATAAATCAACTTGGTATCTTCGGAGAGGTGGACGGATAAATCCAAATAGCATCTGCGCCTAAATTCAGGCAAGACGATCCATCCAAGTTCGTCTCTGTTTTCGGCGGTAAACATTCACATCGGTATGGGAAGTTAGGTCCTATGGGGAAGAAGTGTATATTTATACGCTATTCTAAGCACTTTGAGAGATTTGTGTTCTTAGGTAAGCATGACGATGGGACTGTGACCGAGATTAAGTCACGATATGTCGAATTCCTCGAGTAGGAATTTCCGCAGAAAGGGAAAGTAGCTAAGAATTTGGGATTGTACGAAGTCGAGGAGACTACTGATTATCTATAATTGGAAGAGGAATCAGTTCCTCTACCGCATGGGAAAAGTAGGAGTAAGATACCGGCGTATGACTTAGAGCCATTTGCGGAATCTCAACCGCTTCGTAGATCGTCCGGCGGACAAGTATCTCGCCGATGCTTAGAGATCGAGGGGTAAGCATTCATGGTTGTTCCGCATGATGTTGCGGAACCCAAGTCCTACGAGGACGCTATTTCAGACCTACAGTGGAAGAGTGGAAGGCCGCGATAGAGGGGGAGCTTGAGTCCATGGGGAAGAATCAAGTCTGGGACTTAGTGGATCTTCTTGCCAGACACAAACCATTGAGAACAAGTGGGTTTTCAAGGTTAAGCGGAAGACGGATGGGACAATCGAGCATTGCAAGGTATGTTTGGTGGCAAAGGGGTTCACCCAAAAGAGTGGGGTAGACTATGATGAAACATTTTCCCTGATGGTGAAAATTGTCTCCGTTCACCTAGTTCTGGATTTAGTAGCGCAGATAGATCTTGAATTAGTCCAGATGGACGTCAAGATAAATTTTCTCTATAGAGAACTAGAAGAGAAGATATATATGGATCAGCCCACCGGTTTTAAAGCCTAAAAACCCCAGCGCAAGGTGTGCAAATTGAGAAGGTCTATTTATGACTTGAAACAGTCTTCCAGAGTCTGGTATTTTCAATTTCATAAAACCGTACTGGGTTATGGTTTTAAGATGATCGATCAGGAAAATTGTGCCAACCTACGAAATGCTGGTAAGAGTTTGGAGATTCTATCGTTGTATATCGATGATATCTTGCTGGCAGGGAAGAACATGGAAACCATAAATGCCACTCGGAGTTGGCTGTCCTCTACCTTTGAGATGAAGGACATGGGCGATGCCCGGTTCATGCTCGGGATTCATATTCTGAGAGACTGCTCCAAGAGGAACCTAGGTTTGTCTCAAAAGACTTACATTAGAAAAGTCTTGGAACGGTTCGGCATGAACGGGTGCAAACCCATTAGGACTCCAATTGCAAAGAATCATGCGCTAAGTCTAGAGCAGTGTCCTAATAACGAAATGGAAAACTTTCGTTGACGACTTCTCACGGAAGGTATGGGTCTATTTCCTCAAACACAAATCAGAGTTGTTTGCCAGATTTAAGGAATGGAAAGCGGTCGTGGAGAAGTAAAAGGGGCAATTGGTGAAGTATTTGCTGACAGATAATGGAGGTGAATACACCTCAAAGGAGTTTACAGACTACAGTAAATAATATGGCATATAGAGGCAATGAACAGTTCCAGGACGTCCAGAGCAAAATAGTGTAGCGGAGCCTTTCGGATGACTTCTGGGTAGAGGTGGTGAATCATGCGTGCTATTTGGTTAACAGATCTCCATCTACAGTCATAAATCTTCATATACTAAAAATGGCATGGAAAGGAGAGCCAGTCGGCTATGATTTGTTACAAGTGTTTGGGTGCCCTACTTACTCACTCGTGAATCAAAAGTATAGGACCAAACTGGATTCAAAGTCAAAAATGTGTGTTTTCTTAGGATTCAAAGTTGAAGTTAACGGTTATAAGTTATGCGATCCGGAAAACAGAAGGGAGTTCACTAGCCGAGATGTGATCTTCAATGAGAAATCCATGTTGAAAGACATGGTTGAAGACAATAAGACGGCAGGTGGAGAATCATGTGACAATGATCCGGTGGAGGTGAAGTTTTCTGGCACTCATAAGGATATAAACACTGAAGCACAATTTCAGCCTATTGATGCAGAGGTGGACGGACGAAATACGGAGATATACAGTGAGAACCAACCCCAACAGGACCCATAGATAATGGCGTTAACGAGATCAGAATGTCTACATAAGGCACCAGTCAGGTACAGTTTCGAAGATATGGTCGCATTTGCTCTAGTCATCAAAGGCGAAGATCGCAGCTCTTATCAAGAGGCCATTGGGCAAGATGATAGGGATCGATGGATTGTTGCGATGACAAAGGAGATGGAGTGTTCATCATAAAAAACTGTGTTTTAATACCGCTCATTCTTTATCATTTTTGTAAATATTGGTGTTATTAATCCGTGTCTGCTCAATAAGTGCAGGATACAGGTATTCGTGAAAAGAACACTGGAAACACACTCAAAATGCACGGATACAATATTTGTGAGCCGATACGGAAACCGGAACAAGAAACAGATCAAGACACACAAAAATTTGCAACAAATAAAAGTGCACAACATTTTTAGCCAAATGGTCCAACATGATGCAAGTGTAATGAGTAAAATTTAGATACATGAACCTAGTGGGAAGCCATGTCATGGTGTGAATACTCCATCAAGTGGTACAAGTAGGCATGCAAGTGATGATTATTTGAAAACGGCTATGATGTGATTGATCTTTTCCCTCCAAAAATCTCCAGATATCACTCAGTTGATAATTAAAAGAAATTGCAAATACAGTGAGATGATATTGAAGAATGAAGATCACCAAAGTAAGGAGGGCCCTACCCCCCCCCCTCTCTCTCTGGCCGCCAATTAAACTATAATGGCTGCAAATTGCGGCCCTAACCCTTCCAAACTGGCTCATTTTTCTTCTGTGGGTCCCACCTTGTCCTATCAGAACAATTGTATATTCTCTTTTTGCACTTGGATTAGTTATAAATAGCATATGAGTTTTCAAGTCAAGGGTCCAAATTTTAGACTACTTTGTAAGATGTTATTTTGCAATTTTCATTTGTAAGTTTGAGTTCTTGCCCTTTCTCTTGATCTTTTAACTTCTTAGTTGAATTTACAAGCTTAAATTTTAGGTTCTTGAACTCAATTAGTTTGTATCTTCATTCACAAATCAATACAAAGTTTTTTTGCTTATTCCTTTCATGTCATACTTGCTACTTGTGATTTAGTGAGATTTTTGCTTTTCTTTGATCTTACAACCTTTTAAGTGAGCTTGCAAGTTTAAAATTTAGTGTTTGATTTCATAGCGATATTTAGACTAGAAGAATCATTGAATACTTCACTTGCACAAATTAGTTCTTAATATTCCTTATCTCTTGCATTACTTTTTCTTGCTATTTCATTATTTATACATCTCTCTCTTTTGTTTTCTTTATTTTTGTGAATATGAATGAGTAGTTAAATCACTTGTTAAGGGTAGGAGAGGGGTAGTTTGACTAGGAGAAATATTTTACTAATCTCCTTTAAAACCGATAATTTGTATTTTGAACTCCGACTAAACGAATCGCACTCCGCTCGGTTAGGCACCCTATCCTACCACGATAGCGGTGATTCCTAATTGTGACAGGATGCAATTGGTTTACCGGAGGCAAGGGTTAAGAGACAAGAATGGAAGTACAAGGGCCGAAAAGTACGGATTTAGCGCATAATCGCAAATACCACACTTAAGCGCCCTAATCCACGTTGTTGTCGAAACATCAAGTTAGTTGTTTACCGACGAAAACAGAGACGAACTGGAATGGATCGCCTTGCCTGAATTTGAAGGCAGATACTATTTGGACATATCCATCCACCTCTCCGAAAATACCAAGTTGATTTATGACACCATATATCGGAGGTTTGGATAGATGCAACCGATATAGCAAACTTCATTAGATTCCCCTTCATTTGTGAGGGATTTTTTTATTGTGGGGACGCTCTCCTCTACAGGCGCAAGCCTCTGCAGTTAATTACGTTATCACGTTGCGATAACCACTTTCGCTTTCTCCAGTAGTTCACTTCGTGTCGAATGTTATTTTGTTTGTTAAGGTTGCTCGTGAATTGTATACGGAGACTAGTTTATGTCGTCGCCTGTAGGGCGCGGATTAGTCCAAATCCGTATATTTTAGATTTGGATTTTGAACTTAGCTTATATGTTCCTTTAGTTCAAAAAATATTTTATTTTATTTGAAGACCGTTAATCTGTTTTTAGATTAAGATTAACGTAAATATATGAGCATTTGGGCTCAATTTATTTTAACTAATGATACGTTGGTCCTATTTGAGACTAAGATCAATTTAGATGTATTTTAAGGATCATTAAATTTTAGTTAAGATCCAACAACAGAGCATTTAGACTCAGTTGTAAGTAACTTCAAAGACTTAGCCAATTTGGGCCCAGTCTTGAACTTTTTTCTTTATTCAAAAGTGCTAAGCACTTTGTACAACGCTCACATGGGAACCATGTAGGACGCTGGGTACTTGTTTCTGGGCGCTCACGTGGGAAGCACGTGAGTATTTCATTTTGGGCGCTCACGCGAGTTTCACATGAGGTGCTGGGCTTTTGTTTCGGGTGCTCGCGTGGGAAGTACGTGAGACACTGAGCTTCTCTTTTATGCTCATGTGTGTTTCACGTGAGACACTGGGTTCTTTTAGAGATTTAATCTTTTTTTATAGAAGTTCAACTTCTGTTTCATGGTGTTTTTGCCATTAATAATCACCAAGATATCTGTTTTGAAGATCTGAGATTAATTTTATTTAAGAACTGAGTTCTTCTAATTTTTATAAGAACTAATTTCTTTATGTAGGGTTAAACCCTTGTTTTTTTTTAAGAAATTAAATTCCTGGAATCTGTGTCTTTTCTCTCTTTTTTGATTTAGTTTTTTTCCCTAGATTTTGAGTCTGAAGAACTGAACCTCCTCGATGAGAATTAAATTCTCAACTTGTAGTGAGATTTACTTTTCAGATCTCAGATCAAAGAAAGAACTAAGTTCTTTTTACGAAGGGTTAAACCCTTGTTTTTTATTTTATACTAGGCAAAGGAGATATGATAATTTCTGCTTTTTTTTACCTAAGATTAGGAATGAGCGAGGATCTTCTGCTTTTTTTTGGAGAATTAAATTCTCAATTCTTATGAAAAACATATGGGGTCGATTCTCGATATGAGACTTGAAGTCTCGGATTCTTTATATAGGAGAGGCAAATTGTTAATTAGTTCGAGAAAATCTCTTATTTGAGAGATACCAATTATTTAATTGGCCTCAAAAATTATTTGGGGGATTTTATCCACCGTTGAATTTTTGATCCTGTGAATTTCTGTTTTACAGAATATATATTCTTGTTTTTAACAAAATTAGGGAAATGTTTTCCCACATACAAAATTTAATTCTATCAAACGGTGATTTTTAATTACCATTGAATTTTCAATCCATGGGTTCAGAGTATATCTTTCTCATTTGGAAATATTAGGAAAATATTTTTCCAAATCTAGAATTTAATTCTATTATTGGATCTTTGATCCAACCGTTCTCTGTTTAACAGAGAAGACCTTTTTCATTTAAAAACAAAGGTCAAGGAGATATTTTCTCTTGATAGAATTTAATTCTACCATCGGATCTTTGATCCTACGGCTCTATTTAACAGAGAATGTCCCCAGTTTTTAGGGAAATATTCCCTATATAGAATTTAATTCTACCCTCTTTAATTTGTGCGCTGACATTCACGTGTTATGCATGTGGGTGCCGCCTAAAAATTTAATTCTTACATAATAGACACTCACGTACGTTGCACGCCGGCGCTCATGTGTGTTTCACGTGAGAGGGCACCGCCTAAGAATTCAATTCTTACATAACAGGCGCTCATGTGCCTTACACGTCGACGCTCACGTGTGTTTCACGTGAGGCGCCAATATAGGATTTTTTTAATCTTGCTAAATGATGGCGCTCACGTGGGAAAAATATGAAGCGTTGCCCGACTGATTTCTAATTAAAAAGCAAATTTTTATGACGGGAGATTAGCTTCATAAAAAAATTTCAAACACTATCCTAGCTCAAACTTATCTAAATCTACCCCTAACAAGTCTCTTCTTTTGAACATATCGTTTGCGACACTTAATATAACAACCAAACTCCACTTTACGGACTTAGATAGTTAAAACAAGCTTAAAAACCTACCATCTCCCTGCGGACGACCCGTACTCATCTCGGATCGCTACACGCGACACCGTTTTGATTGCGGTACTTTTTAACTTAAAACGGCACGATAAATCCTTACCAATCATAGAGTCACTTTGAAAGAACGGAACATGGAAACTGATTGAGCAACCGAAAGAAAAAAAGGCTATTGGTTACAAGTGGGTATTTAGGAAAAAGGATAATGAGCAATACAAGGCATGGTGTCACGATCCGAAAAGGCACATGACCGGCACAAGAATCACGTAAAGTCTAGTGGACCCCACCATAACCTAAGTAAGGCAAAACCTGGAATCTAAACCATATATATAAGAAAAATATATAATAGTAAGTAGAGGGAAAATTTTTATAAAATGAAGTAAAACTTGTATTGTAAAGATGCTTAAAAAAAGGACCACCTCCTTTGTAAATTTCGAATAAGAAGCATGTACAATAATAATATATGAAAGCATCCCCCAACGGGAGCTTGTTTGACGACCATACGGCGGAGACACAATCCATGCAATAATATACGACATCAAAAGGTGAAGATCAATAAGCAGAAAGCAAATAACACTATATATAAATAAATTTAAGCCGACTCCACACGAGTTCGACTACAATAACAATATAACATCTAAGGTCTCGGTTCAATACACTAGACTTGGTTGATGGAGTACTTCTAGGTACAAAATAGATATAAGGAAAAAGCCGAATCAAAGCATCTTTACAATTTGATTCAAGCGGTCAAACCTGTAAGAAACTATGGCACAACGGGAGTAAGTTGCCAACTCTTGAGTAGAATTCGCATAACAAGATAGAAGTCGCATGGATAAGCGGTGAAACAACTAATGCCTGATAAACAGGTACATCAAGGAGGGTACATAATCATACATCGAGCTAGAGTTCGATGTGAAGAACAACAATAATAGCGACCCCTCATGTACAACTCGTGTACCGCTATCCTAGCATATGTAGTATATTAATATGTGTAGTTATCATGGCATTACAAGATATATCTACATCTCTTCCGATACAGGCATAGCATAACCACAAGTATATGAAAGCATGTGAGTCGCAAAAGTAATATGCATGATTGCTCAATGAAATGATAACAAGCATCATTCGTCAATAACTCAACAATATATATATATATATACACAACGGTATCAAATCACTATCACCGTAGCCGTAGCGCAATATCTATAGCATACGACCAAGCATAAACACAATCAAGGTTATAATACATATAGCACGCATCTATGTGTAATCATATAAAAGTAGCTGAAAGGTGTATGTATGTAAAATCCTTTCAAAATAGCCATATGGTATGTATATCACGACATAAGTAGCGAACGTTAATTTGTGAAGCAATATAAGTATTTTGTTTTAAATATACGTCACACCTTTTGAAAAATGATTTTAAAGGTTTTCTTTTGAAAGATTCTTGTTTCGATCATAGACACGGGGAAAATAGTATGACTATAGTTCTTTTGAAAATCCCTTTAATATACATTGATATGTGAAAATAATATTTCAGGTATTGTCACTTGGACCAGTCATGTTCGGCTACTATATAATATGAGAATAATGGAGGAAAGAGGACATGAGAGGGGATTTCTTCCTATGGCGTCAAAAAAATACAACCTCCATCATTTTTTCCGACGATCGGCATCCATAATTATCATCGTTATCATCTAAGATGTGCATACACCAAATTTTATATGATTCCACCACTTTTTCACCGTTGAATTAGCAATGTAAAATGTTCTATTGTCGGTAAACCATTAATTTTGCACCAACTAAATCAACGGTGAAAAAATGGTATAATCACATGCAATTTGGTGTATCCGCATCTTAAATGATAAAGATGGAGGTGATATATACTGATCGTCGAAAAAATTATGGAGGGTGCATTTTTCCGACGCCATAGGAGGAAATTCCCTCCTATGGCACATTTCCTCCATTAATTTCATATAGTATAATACAACTCATTCTCGGTAGGGTATCTATATCGACCCTCCGATCTCCATCAAGACATCTTGTGCCTTCTCACCTTAATCTCTCATAGATTGATCACAATATATATATATATATATATATATATACACACATATTTATCCTTAATCGCTCAAGGATGGATCACACATATCCTCAATCGCTCACAGATTGATCACAGAACCCCCTCCATATCCACCGTGTTCACACCTTAATTCTCTTTCATATATATATATATATATATATACACACACACACACACACTTAATCCCTCATGGATTGATATCATATCAAGTTCCATAATAATATAAATCTCGTTTAAAAGGTTCGATTTTAGTCTGTATGAAATAAGTATAGCACACAGCGCAACTAGTAGAATAGATATAGCATGAACTGATACCATAAGCATAACGTGAACAAATAACATATACATAGCACGACTGATAAAATATACATAACGCGAACGAATAACATATAAGGTAAGCATAGCGTGAACGAGCATTATAATAGGCAAATACCTCCAAATAAACCGATTATACTTTAAAATAGAACGAAATGTTGTTTTGATAATTAGGAGGCTGCAATGTTTGAAAATATATATATCCTTTTGAAATCCAAACAACACATCCTTTGCATTATTGTTTTTAAATCATGAAACAATTCATTATTTAGAAATGGGTAAAACCTTTATTTTTTTCATAATCTTCCAATCAGGGTAAATAACAAGTCTCCGCGGGTTAATATAATAAAAAGTCGTATTCAGCTCATCATCACCACCTCATCCAGTAGGAATATCACATCGTACGATGACAATCACATATTCCATTAAATCATATCAATAATAGTTAGTACGAAAATCTAGTCCACGTACCCAATCACATAGTTTATATAGTACAGATATCTAGTCTACGTATGCAAACACACACTTTAAATAGTATGGACGTCCAGTCTACGTACACACATAGAGACTGGAGCGGATATCTCGTAAACGCCTTCGCTCAACGATCGGTACGGACATCTAGTCACGTATACGCATAATGACTAGTGCGGACATCTCGTCTACGCACTCACTCAATAATCAGTACGAACATCTAGACACGTACTCGCATGTAATATTAATCATACTATAATATGTAAAGCATGGCAGTTCTAAGTGGCATGACAATTACTAGTAATGTATACGTATCAGTATGCGTGTTAGTGATTGTGCCACATCTCAATTACCAGTAAACGTGCATGTGTTCTAACAAGTATATATACGATAAGCATACTAAATCGAAACTAATGAAATTTACTAATTAACGGACAAGTGTTAAATCTATGTGGCATGAATCAGAAGCTATCAATATGCATAAAGTATCAATATAAATATGTTTCACGGGGTTGCTATACGCCATCTACCCGATTCCCCACTCATAGATACAAATCTACTCACAAACTGTGGCACTAGCTAGTCGAATCTCACGACTTCCACGCCCCTCCTCGTCACCCCGGGATCACCCGCACTCGATCCTATAACTAGTGGTAATCATAAACAAGCAAGAAAATACCATCGATATCGATATCGATATAAACCCAAGCAAATGAAATACGACGAAAAACATCAAGTCAATCAGTCAAAAAGAGCATCAAACGTCTGAAGCTATAAGCTCTGACGTCTGATGGAGACGTCTCGAAAGAGACAGAGAATCAGCAGACGTCTGAAGAACAACATCCAGAAGTTACAGACTACTAACAGACGTCTGATACTTTAAGCCTAGACATCTGGAAAAAAAATCAAGCAAAAACAGAAAGCTCGCAGGTATCTGATGCTTTGAGCTCAGATGCCTGAAGCTCAAAACTGTAGGTTCGAAATTCTGAAATTTTGCAAAACTTCAAAATCAAAGCTTTTGCTTCAAACTACCCTCTGCTATCCAAAACAAGTTGTAATCAACAAGAAATTTGCTCCAACACACTACTACTACAATAATCAATAAAACTTCATTTGCAACAACTTTGAAAACTAAGATTTACCCAAAATTCTAACTCTTTCAAGCTAAAACAAGTGAAAACAACTAGGATAGCCAAACCCACACTACGACCACTACAAATACCCATTTAAAAACCTATTTTTGCAAGATTTGAACCATAAAAGATGCGTTTTAACTAGAAAATATAATTTTCATGGCAAATAAAACCCTAACTTAAGATCAAAGGGTTTACCTTGGAAGATTTGAGCAAATGAGGAGTTCCAAGACTTAAATGAGGCTATTGAAGACTTGATGGCTCCTACTTGAAGAGATGAGTTTGGATCTTGAGATGGCTCTACTTGAATCTTATAGGGCTTCTAGTTGAAGAGATGAGCTTGATGTTGAGGAGATTAAAAAGTGTGGTGTTTTGTTTGGAGTTGGATTTTGGGGTTGGGATTTGGAAGGAGAATGAGGGAGATATTTTGGAGAAGGATGAAGAAAACGAGAGATGAGGGGAAATTGAGAGGATGAGATGAGGATAATGAGTGTGGGGAGAGAGTAGTGAGAGTACTAGTAAGCATGGGGAGTACATGCCTTTCTCTCTCTCTCAATAATTTTCCCAGAAAGAAATCCAATTCATTTTATCAGCCATGTTTAAAATCCGCAATTTCCATTTTAGAAAATAATGAAAAACATTAATATTATAATATGCATGCCATGCCCAAAATAATTATTAATTGGAAAAATAACATATTAGTTTTATCACCATAAAATTTTATAGGTATCTATATATGCCAAATTATGATAACCCAATCCAACAATTGTTATTATCGTAAGAAAACTTATAATATCATTATTTAATTTCTAAAATAATCTTTTAAAATTATGAAATGTTACATACGGTTAGTTAGAGTTTTGCTCAAAAGGAGGGGGTTGACTACAATGAGATTTTCTCGCCTGTATCAAGCATACATCTATTTGAATTTTGTTGGAAAAGGTAGCACTTCATAATTTAGAGTTGGAGCAAATGGACGTGAAAACGGTCTTTCTGCATGGTGAGTTAGAAAAGACGATTTTCATGAGGCAAATTGAAGGATTTATAGAGCCCGGCAAGGAAGATCACGTATGTGAACTCAAGAGATCTCTATTTGGGTTGAAACAGTCTCCCAAGCGGTGGTACAAGCACTTCGATTCTTTTATGAAGAAAACTGACTACTCTCGACGTGAGTATGACAGCTACGTGTACTGAAAGCGGCTTCAGGATGGCTCTTCGATATATCTACTCCTATATGTCGATAACATGTTGACGGAAATAAAGACGCTCAAAATTTCATTGAGTGCATAATTTGACATGAAAGATTTAGGTGAGGTAAAGAAGATTCTTGGGATGGAGATTTTTCGAAACAGAAAGGCCGGAAAGTTTTGGCTATCCCAAGAAAGGGATATTGCGAAGGTGTTGAAAAGATTCAACATGAAGGACTCAAGACAGGTGAGTACACCTATCACCTGTCATTTCAAGTTATCCTCCAAGAAGTATTCAAAATCAGCGAAAGAGAAAATAAAGATATCTCGAGTACCATATGCGAGTGCGGTGGAATCGCTGATGTACGCTATGGTATGCAAATGTCCAGACATATCCTATGTGGTAAGTCTGGTTAGCCGGTACATGTCAAATTCAGGAAAGCTCCATTGGGAAGCTGTAAAGTGGATACTTAGGTATCTAAAAGGAACTAAAGATATCGATTTAATCTTTCGTAAGTGAGAAGATAAATAGAGCCAGTTGCAAAGATACGTAAATGTAGATTACGTTGATGACTTGGACAAAAGAAGATCAACTACGGGCTATGTATATACAGTTGTAGAATTTCCAATCAGTTGGAAGTCAATGCTTCAGGATATCGTTGTGCTATTAACTACGGAAGCAAAATACATGGCAGCAGTGGAAGTATCGAAAGAAGCCTTATGGTTAAAAGCTTTAATGGCGAGTTCGGATTTAATAAGGGGTTGGTTCTTTTGTTTTATGATAGTTAAAGCGCCATTCACCTGGTGAAGAATCAGGTATACCACAGTCGAACTAAGTACATCGACGTGCGGTATCACAAGATAAGGGAGTGGGCCGAAAAGGAGGTTGATTTGATTAAAATCGATACTAAGGTGAATCCGGTAGACATGGTAATGAAGGTTCTTCCTACAAAGAAGTTCAAGTCAACCTTGGTTTCTAATCAGGCACTCAAATGTGAGGAGGGCACGCGACCTCGGTAGGAGAGGTGTAATAGTTTCGCAGTTCTGGCGAAAAACTGTGAAATTGTCGGTTTCGCAGTTCTGCTGAAAAATTATGACAGAATCGATTTTGCAGTTCTAAGAAAAATTATTACATTAACGGTTTCAAGATTTGGAGCTGTGTCAGCATTGTAAACGGGAAGAACTATAAGGCAACCCTAAAGGATACTAAACGAAGGCAATTAGTTTTCAAGATGGCTATAAAGATATATAAGCTAAGATGGAGATTGTTGTGAAGGATATTTTGTATATAATGAGACAGCATATGATTCCAGAAGAGCGTCAGACGTCTGAAGCAATATGCTTTAGACATCTGATGAATAAAGTCCCAGAAATCCAGAGAAGCAGACGTCTGAGGCTATTCCCGCCTCCCCTGAGTCCTCTGGCTACTTAGAGAAATGGAGATGGGAGTTGTCCCAGTTCGACATAAAATACCGTCTGGGTAGGCTATCAAGACACAAGCCCTGATCAATTTTATCGTCGAGTGCACCATCCCCAGCAAAGAACCGGAATCCACGCCAGCCCCCACAGCTCAACCCTTAGTCGATGGGAAGCCCGACCCCGTCCCTGATTGGATCCTTTACGTCGATGGGTCCTCGACTGAGAAAGGCTGTGGGGCTGGCCTCATCATTCGGGGCCCGAACGAGGCAAAATGGAGTATTCTCTGAAGCTCGGGTTTAAATCCTCAAATAACACGGCGAAATACGAGGCCTTGCTGGCCGGACTACACATAGCCTTCGGACTGGGGATAAAAATAGTCCGAATCCGCAGTGACTCCGCCCTAGTCGTTGGCCAAGTGATCGGCCGATTCGAGGCACGGGAGCCTCTGATGGTGAGGTATCTGGCCGAGGTAAGAAAATTGCGAATGTCACGACCCAGAGTTTGGCCCGTGACCGGCACTTAACCACATAACGTCTACAGGCGTAACGCGACTAAGTGAACCGAAACCCAGAAATCAAACCAGTAAAAGTATAGAGTGTTTTAATGTTTTAAATGGAAGCATTTACAAAGGTGCTAAGAAATCTTAAGTAAACAATCACCAAGATAGCAATATACGACGCCGTAGCGAAGATCATGAGCAACAAGTGGGAACATCACAGATAGAATAAACTGCATAAATAAAGTTGGCTCACAACGAGCTCGACACCAGAATACAAATAATATACATCATCATCCTGACACTGTCTCTAAGTCAAGTACATATAAGGTAGATGGAGAATACTAGATATAAAAGTGTGTACAATAGAAGTAACCAGATACCACAACCCACCTAACAGCAAAACAGCTCACGCACCAACTGTAGTGGTATCTGTAGCCAAAAGATGTAAGAAAGCAGCCTGCCGTGACTAGTCCGAGGGGCAACCTGCAAATACTGCGGCACAACGGGGGTGAGTTGCCAACTCGTGAATAGAGATAACATATAAAGGTAATCGCGAGCATGCACGTACTGCGCTACTCTATCAAATGTCAACAGATAAGTCTATATGCAAGAAGCAGTGTGTGCATAATCATGCAAGTGCTCTGTCAAGTAAAGTAACTACAGGATGAGATGCAAAATAATAATTGCGGGGCATGGGATGAAATAACATCTACACGGAATGTCAACGTGGAAAGATAATCGGTACCCACCAATGCACCCCAAATCCTAACAACCCAGACGCCGGCACTCCCATCGGCCCTCAAATCCTGTATATCACTGAGAATCACGAGTGCCCAATATCGGCACCCAAATATCATAAATACTCATGTCTAGCATCGACACGCAAATCTTCCTATATCGGGCATCCGTCAGTCCGGGTTAGCCCCCCCTCTCTCTCATATATCGGGCATCCGTCAGTCCGGATCAGCCCTCTCTCTCTCATATATCGGGCATCCGTCAGTCCGGGTCAGCCCTCTCTCTCTCATATATCAGGCATCCGTCAGTCCGGGTCAGCCCTCTCTCTCTCTCATATATCGGGCATCTGTCAGTCCGGGTCAACCCTCTCTCTCTCATATATCGGGCTCTAGCACCGAGAAAACACATGGTAGACGCACTGAAATATCATATCAAGGGAAACCGGGTTTTTAAATAATTACTTATTCTCTTTTGAAATATCCACGGTTCCCAAATCCAGAAATAATATGGAAACAACATATCTCAATGCGTAAATCTATGCAGGTATGAGGATATCAATATATACATGGCACATGTATGAATACGTGATGTAAATGTGTCCATGTATGAATATAACATCTGCTGATATGCGGCAAACATCAATAATGCGGAAACAATCTGACATATGATTTATAGCGATCCTATAAGGTGAGTGTCATGGCAATCACTAACGGTGTGAGTGTAGCATATAAATTGTGCTCGTGCAACTTGAACCGTTAGTAATAGTGCGGTGTTCTATCAATTCTAGTTTATATACGCATAGCAGGGAATGCGATATGCAATAAACAGTAGTCATGTAGGTGAATGCAAAATATATCTCTATAAGGTCCTATCAGCCCTGATGCATAACGCCATGCGGGCGATATCCCCGTAGATGTTAAATCTACTCACCATAGTCTCTCGCTAGGTATAGCCGACGACTTGTTTCCCCTTCTTCGCGGTGTCCGTCGCACTCGCCTGCGAACCTAGAATTTCACAATATATCACACATAAGCTCGAAACCATACAAACACGACATTTAAAGTCAACAAGAAACCCGTGTCGCAACCCAAGAGCGCGTGTGCGCGATACGCTAAAACGTGTGATTACGCGCCTGAAGCTAACCCGACGCGTCGTGATACGCAGAACACCCCAAACCCACACATGTAACACGCGTGTCGCGAAAGTTTAAAATACGGGAAATAGGGTATTTGATCCCAGATTTTTATACAGAAAAGATATTACAAAACTATATATACCATAATACTACACATAGCAGCAGACACCCAACACCCTAAACCCCAACCCAAAACACCCCCATATGGCCGCAATTTGCGGCCAGAATGTATTTTTCGGTGGCCTGGGTAGGGAGATGGGCTTCCAGGTTTTGTGTGTGCACTCTATACCCCCTACACATGCTACAGTAAAAACAATTTCATTCTGAAGCACCCCGAGTAGGAGCAGATTCCACATAGCCCTAATTCTAGTTAAAAACCACACTTTTACACTAAAATGAAACTTTAGGGTATTTTTCTGAAATCTGAAGCAAACCCAAGTCTAAAACTACACTAACAACTCATTACCAAGCTAATTAAGCCATAAAAATGCTAATTTTAACATATCATCACAAAAACCCTTCAATATCACTAAAAAGCACATCAAAACATGATTTTGCTAAAGAATACTACAAGATATGGAAAAGAGTGTTAAATATGAGCTATATACCTTCAAAAGACCTTAAGAAACACCACAAGTCTCAGTCCTAGCCTCAAGTATGCAGATTTGCCTCCAAACACCTCAAAAACTCATTTTTCCCAAGGTTTTGTGAAGGAAATGTGTGGTTTTGTGTAGGGTTTTGTGTAGATCCAAATGGGAATTGAAAAGAGAAGAAAAGAGAAAGAAAATGGTGTTGTTGCTGCTGTTATTCTGCAGAATTTTTCAGCAAGAGAGGAAGAGAGAAAAGAGAGAGAGAATGGGTCAAAAGTCAATCTTCTCACCTAACACCATGCTCTAATTTCCCATTCAAAAAAATTGAATTATTAAAAGGGTTTGACTTGATTAGAAAAGGGTGGGGGATTAAAATGAACCATGCATGAAAAGAAATGGTTAACATGCTAACACTTTTAACCTAGGTCAAGGAAAATTGTGCTAAGTGTGCATGTGTGCACTAACACAAGAAAATTTTCCAATTAGGGTAACCCGACTAAAAATAACTAATAATCATATGTACACATATATAATAACACGCACCATTGCTAATTAACACGAAAAACATTTTAACGAAATTTCAAAGTGTTACAATCTACCCCCCTTAAAGAAATTCGGTCCCCGAATTTAAAAATCTAACCACACGTACCTTCGAAAAGATGGGGATACCTCTTCCTCATCTCGCTCTCGGTCTCCCAAGTGATCTCCTCTCTGCTCGGACCATGCCAAAGTACCTTGACGGACGGTATCTCTTTCGACCTCAATTTCTTCACTTGTCGATCCAAGATCATCACCGGCTGCTCTGCATAGGAAAGGCCGCGCTCAAGCTGGATCGTCGGGTGCTGAATCGCATGCGAAGGATCATAAAGATATCTGCGGAGCATCGAAACGTGAAATACGGGGTGCACATCTGGAAAACCGGGCGAAAGGGCTAACCGATACGCAACCGCACCAACACGCTCGAGGATCTCGAAGGGGCCCACAAATCTGGGACTAAGCTTCCCCTTCTTCCCAAATCTCATCACACCTTTCATTGGGAAGACCCTCAAGAAAACATGATCACCAACAGAAAACTCAAGTCTGCGCCGCCGACGGTCCGCATAAGATCTCTGCCTACTCTGGGCTGCTCTCATCCTATCGCGAATTAACTGGATCTTCGCGGTCGTCTCCTCAACAATCTGTGGCCCTAAGATACTGCTCTCACTGAGCTCTATCCAACAGGTGGGCGATCTGCATCTCCTCCCATAAAGAGCCTCAAACGGTGCCATCTGAATGGTCTCCTGGTAGCTGTTGTTGTAGGAGAACTCTACTAAGGGTAAATGATGACCCCAGCTACCTCCAAAGTCTAAGACGCACGCTTTGAGCATGTCCCCGAGAGTCTGAATAGTCCGCTCTGACTGTCCGTCGGTCTGCGGATGAAATGCTGTGCTGAAACTCAAGCGAGTGCCCAAAGCCTCCTGAAGTCTCTGCCATAGCCGGCTGGTAAACTGGGTGCCTCTGTCAAACACGATACATGTCGGAACTCCATTCAGTCGTACGATCTCGTCGATGTATATCTGGGCATACTGAGCAAATTCGAAAGTCGTCTTCACCGGTAGGAAGTGAGCCGCTTTCGTCAAACGATCTACGATCACCCAGATGGAGTCATACCCTCGACTAGTCCTGGGTCGACCCACAATGAAGTCCATAGAAATCTACTCCCATTTCCACTCCGGAATGGGTAATGGCTGTAGCTCTCCCGCGGGCCTCTGGTGCTCAGCCTTGACTTGCTGACAAGTCAGGCGTCTCGACACAAAATCTGTGATATCTCTCTTCATTCCGTCCCACCAGTAAACACCTCTCATGTCATGGTACATCTTGGTGGAACCGGGATGAACACTGTATACCGATCGATGTGCCTCCTCAAGAATCTCGCGCCGCAATCCTCAGCATCTGGTACGCATAGTATAGCCCCAAATCGTAGTACCCCTTGATCATCGATCACGAACTCGGAAAATCTGCCCTGTCCAATCTGTGCCCTGATCTCTGAGCATCGGTCATCACTGTGCCGTGCCTCATGTATACGGTCAAGCAACTGTGGGCGTGCACGAACATGCGCAATCTGTCCTCCGATCGGCGTAAACTCGAACTATACCCGGCTATCGCATAAAATCTGTCAATCTGCTGACGACTGCCTCTGTACTGCGCTCAAACAAGATAGACTACCCTCGGGCCTTGTTCACACCATAATATTGTATTATTATATTCCCCATTCTTATTCGTTTTATAAATAAACAGGTGCTTTTGACGCATGTCTGCTACATATTACAGGTTACAGGTTCTTGGACAGAAAACAGTGAAAACGATGAAAAGACGATGCAAAAGTGGACTTTGACCAACAAACAGAAGACTGTTGATCAAGCCTACATCAAAAATAAAATTCACAAAGTACAAGGCAATGCAAGGTCCAAGATTACAAGCGAACGGTTAAAAGTCTACCGCAATTATTCACTGGAGATCTGGAAGAAACATAGAAGCTATTTTAATAAAAAAAAACCAAATAATAAGGAAGCCCAAAGACAGAAGGGCCAACAAAGGAAATTTCAAGGCCTAATACTTCCTTTTAAAGAGACAGAGATATAAAATTTTACCAAAGCTTGGAGTCTACTTTGACTAGATCTTCCTAAGGATATTTTGGTAAATGTAGACGTGCGAATCAGTTGTAACCTAGGGTTTCCTATCCTCTATAAATAGGAACTCTAAATCCTTGTAAAGGCTATGCCTCCCTTCATTAATAAATTTCAGCATTCTTTTGGAGAGCATCATTCTTGTAAGTTCTTTATTTTCAGCCCTAGGTTAATTTTCTATTCTTTCCCTAGATAAATTTAATTCCTTGCCCTACTTAATATTTTATTCTCTGCCCTAGATAAATGTTCTTCAATTCCCTAATGAGCGAGTAGTCTCCTCGCTTGTTAGGGTTAGATCTAGGGAAGGTTTGAGAGACGAAGATCTCTCATCCCCTTTCTTGCCCGTCATATATTTTCATAGGACTCTATGCATACATGCACATACCGCTCCCTACGGCACCCTATCCCACGAGGTAGCGGTGATACCGTAGTATAAAGGCCCGGTTGTGATGGTTTTTCATGGAGGTTAAGGTAAGGATTTCTAAAGGAAGGACAAGAACCTAGAGGAAGAAACATCTTTCCAAATGGTTCTAATCCCTTTTATTAATAATTACCGTAACACCTAATTAGATCTTCATATGGGTATAGAAAGCGGTGAGATTTATTGACTTTCCAAACTTAACCTAGACCTAACCCTAGCAAGATTTAGATATAGATTAATTTAGTTTTTAGATTTAATAATCAATCCGAACACCCTTCGGAATTAACTCGTAAGCGCGACTAGGAAATTCACAACATCCCTGTGGACCGACCCGTATTCACCGGCTAGCTACATGCGACGCCGTTCTTGATTGCAGTAATAGATAGTTTTTGAGATCAATCAAATGGCGCCGTTGCCGGGGATGACGTGTTATTTCCTTTTTGCAATTTCGGGTTAATCAAAATTCAAAAAAATCATAAAAATATAAAAATATATCATCTGTTATTTTTGGGAAGGGTATTTTTGTGTGAATTTTGCAGGATCTACGAACAAATTCGGATCTGGAAATCTACAGAGACCAAAACAGCAAATATCAAATCCGAACAAACAGAGGAATATTACAATAGATAACAGAAGAAATTTGGAGGACCGAGTCAACAAGAAGAACCGCGGAGATCTGGTGCAAAAAAAAAACCTGCCGAGGCGACCAACCGGCGGCGGATCCGCGGTCGGAGGGGGCTATTCGCGGCGGTTCCGCGGTGTAGTCGACAGATCGGTTCCCAAAATCAAAGGCAGAAGCGCGGTAGAAAAAAACTGTAAGTCTTTTGATCTCCTCTTCTGCAAATTTCTGATCTCTCCTCTGAATCTTTCTATATATCTTTTGTTAAATCTCCTGCAGGATTCTTTGTGCTTAAAAAAATCTTCCCCTTTCTCAATAACAAATCTTGTGCAGGATTCTTTGCGCCGCGCATAAAATAAAAATCTTTGATTGCAAGTGATTTTCTTTCTGTTTGCATATCTTTAATCGGACTTTAAGGGGCTTTTGACCAATTCAGATTGGGTGGGGATTTCATCACCCTTCCTAGGACCCCAGAAATCACATAAAGCATTTGCATTGACCAATCTTTAATTAAAAAAATACTAGACTCAGCCCTAAGGACTTCGAGCTCAATAAGACAGTGGACTAGTTATAGGTATCGACCGTTTATCCTAACCTGACTTTGCGGTGTCTAGGCAAGTGTGTCTAAGGCAAGTGGTTACTTAATTAGGACCGCTACTTGTAGCGGGGAGCCTCCCACTTACCTGTCACTTACTTGGACGCAATTGGCGGTAAAAAGGCGGTTTGAGGTCCTATTTCTAGCCCTTTGGAACAGTTAGGAGCTGTCTAGCTGACCTAGGTGACCCTAGATCTAGGCCTGATTGTGCATTTCTGGTTGATTGCATTTTTGTTTAAGCCCTCTATCAAAAAATCCTTTTTGCAAACGGTTACAAATAAAAAAAATTAAAAAGTAAAGGAAATTTTTTATAAAAACTTGCAACTTTTGTCGCTAAGAAATCCTTGCACCTCCTATCTTCTTTCTTTTCCCCTTTCAAACATGGGTACCCCAAATCATAAATCTCTTGCCGCACTTTGGTATCCCGAACCTAATTTTGCCTCGTACGTCAATTTGTTCGGTCAATTTAAAGACGATCCTTCCATGCCTAAAATATCTTTGAAAGATCAAATAGAAGCGTCTAGGAGAAACAGTTTGACTTTTCAACCCACTTTATGTCAACCAAGTAAACCTTTACCACCTTCATACGTTGACACCACTTTTCCAAGTCCTGCTGTAACTCCTAAACCGATGTCCATTGCTGAGCATATTTCTCAATCTCGTAACCGATCTTTCACCCCTCTCAACACATCTAGTTCTAGGGATCCACAAGACTATTCACCTTTTTATCCACATGTTGACCCTACCCCTGTCCAACCACCCATTTCCTACCAGTCCTGCCCGACTTTCCCACCGTCACTAGACACTGTTTCTACACAGCCTTTTGGGAGTTTCACATATCCAAACAATTTCGAATCTTTTACCGAAACCCCCTTACCACCCAAGTCTAGTTTGGAAGAGTCGTTGGAGGCTTATATCTTAGCAACAAACAAAATGGTTAGGAATGTGGAAGCGTCCGTGGCCGTCCTTATGTAACCTGCTGAGCCGGTAGCTAGTTTCCCGCTAGCTCCAAATTTTTCAATGTATGAGGAGGCGGTTGGACAGAATGAGAATGTGAGAGGATTTCCAAATCAAACCTACCCTTACCCAATTGAAGCCCACAACTCCGGTTTTCCATCGATTGTTCCAAATGATTCACCAGTTGAAAATAAAAACGAGTTGTGTGATTTTGTAGTGCTTGATTTGCTAAATTGTGAAGAACCCCTTTTGAGTGAAACCACACCTAATCCTTTAGATCTTTACACCTCCAATCTTGAACCTGAATCGATAAATATCCATGCTTTTGATGAGGTGTCAGAAAAAATTGATTTTCACTTGATTGAGGATATAGACGCCGGGAATATTTCGGATGATGAACTAGTAGATTTAATTGAAATTTTATGTCCCATTCATCATCCCGAGTCATTAGATATTTCTCCCGAACCTCATATGCGTCTTGATTTTGATGATAATGGCATGGATGAGTTGAATTTTGAGGAGAATTATAATGACGGTATTGAGGAGAGTTTTGAGGATCATATTGAGGTTGAACCATTTTTCTTTGATGTGTCGGATTTTCCAATTCATCCTCTTGAACGTTTAACTAAATCACCCTCCCTCCTTTCCATCGTTCTGACCACGCTTGAAGACTGTGAGCTTGAAAACTTTTTCTTTGAATCTGACACAGTTGTCACAGCCGATGACACTTGCGAGTGTTTCACTTTTTCGGACGATGTTGATGACTCCCCGTCCGAGTTTGAGTCCTTTACATTTTCAGATGAGTTAGTTGAACCATCAAACTCGGTTGCTTACAGTAGTTTCGAACCATTAATGGAATCTTTCAAGTTCGAGACAGTTTACTACGGTGAAAATGATACTATCCCTAATTCACTCCCTTTCGTCCTTCCTATCGTTCCGACCGTACAAGAGACCGTTACGCTTTCACCTCCAATACCAAGTTAGGCGTACCCATGTTTTCTTGCGAATCTTGAGGAATTTGACCCCATTTCTCGACGGGTTAATAGGTTAGCACAATCGCTTTTAGCACATCGATCATCACAAATTGTGCTAATTTATTCACTCAATTTACACCCTCAAGATCGTTCTCTACTTCTTTCTCTTTTCCTCCCTTCTTCTCCTCCACCGAGACCATATTCCACCCTTCTTCCCATTCGGTCTCGTGTGCTTCTCATTTCTTTCCTTTACATCCCATTCTTTCACCAACCGTACCATTACCACGATAAGATCTTTGAATGGTTGGTGCTAACCTTTGGCTTGTGTAAGGCCAAGCTTAAGTTTGGGGGGAACCTTGTTGTATATTTGTATATATATTTTTTTTTCTTTTTCTATAAAAAAATAAAATAAAAATTCAAAACATTAAAAAAATATTTAAAAATTATAAATAAATAAACAGGGGAATACCGGCATTTTGACCCTCTTGGTTTAGCATGACAGTGAGGACACTGTCAAGTTCAAGTTTGGGGGTATGCTCGGTACGTCTTCTTCCTTCGCATTCATATGTACATTTTTGCATTTGCATAATTATTTTTAAACCCATAAAAATTGAAAAATTTCAAAAATTATAAAAATTATTGTATTCAATTTTGGCCTTATTTGACTTGAGTTTGACAGATAGGTTAACTAGTTAGGAACAACTAGATCTTAGACTTAGTAAATGAAAAACCCTAAAAATAACCTTCCTTAAAATTTAACGGTAGAAAGTATATATCTTTGTAGTTTATTTAGAAATAGGCAAATTTTGGGTTCACTTCTTGGGCTAAGTCGAAACAAAGGAAAAGTATTGATGTTCTTATTAGAGTATAAGTTTGAAAAATAGTTCATAGCTTAAGTCTAGATTCTGAAAATGTATACCCTACAAATTGCACAATCACGCACCTTGAAACTTGGAATAGTAGAGGAGACCTTGAAATGCTCTTGTCTAAAGTCCTTGGTACGAAGAAAAAAAAATATACAAGTGTGAATAAAGAATAAAAAAAATGAACACTGGTTTTTGTAATTACTTGAGGCTGCAAAAATAGAAAAATACTTAGCGAGGGTGGTTCATCACCTAGTGCCTTAGACCAACTGGTTTGGGAGTCACTGCTAAAAGCCTTGGGTGTTGCAAGACTAGGAACTACACTTTAATGTGCAAACACATCTTGTAATCGGTCGTTGGTATCTCAAGGAGTATTAACGGTCGCATGAAAGATGTGTAAGCAGATTTCAATTAAAAATTCACCTATTAATAAGTGCTTTGGACAACGGACAAAAGTATGATTGCTTGATTTGAATTTCCAAGTGTAGGGATGATTTATACACACACGTGGGGATATGTGATTGGAGTTTAGATGAGAGAAAGGAGTGAAGAATAGAACTTGTATCTTTAATAGAGTTGATAAAACTTCCTAAATGGAGATGGAACCTTAGAAGGAAAACTTAAGAGATGCCGAAAGCTAAGTAGGTCTGCAGAACATATATAATCTTAAGCTAAATGATGAGAAAGTGTGAAGAATATAGATGGATAATTTACGAGTCGACGATAATAGAATTTCTTGTTAGAAAACCTAATAGGAGAACAAAAGTTGAAAGGCCGAATTGATAGGATTTTGTGGGTAGTATCCGCTGAAAACCCTCAGGAGACAACACTCCTCCTACTAGGGACACCTAGAAGTTTAACGGCTTGTTGCACGTGCTCAGTGCAATCGCGTTTCCCTGCGAAAGTGCGGTTAGGTTTTTGTCGAGAATAAAATAAGTTTGCTCGAGGACGAGCAAAAGATAAGTTTGGGGGTATTTGTTCACACCATAATATTGTATTATTATATTCCACATTCTTATTCATTTTATAAATAAACATGTGCTTTTGACGCATGTCTGCTACATATTACAGGTTACAGGTTCTTGGACAGAAAACAGTGAAAACGATGAAAAGACGATGCAAAAGTGGACTTTGACCAACAAACAGAAGACTCTTGATTAAGCCTACATCAAAGATAAAATTCACAAAGTACAAGGCAATGCAAGGTCCAAGATTACAAGCGAATGGTTAAAAGTCTACCGCAATTATTCACTGGAGATCTGGAAGAAACATAGAAGCTATTTTAATAAAAGAACCAAATAATAAGGAAGCCCAAAGACAGAAGGGCCAACAAAGGAAATTTCAAGGCCCAATACTTCCTTTTAAAGAGACAGAGACATAAAATTTTACCAAACCTTGGAGTCTACTTTGACTAGGTCTTCCTAAGGATATTTTGGTAAATGTAGACGTGCGAATCAGTTGTAACCTAGGGTTTCCTATCCTCTATAAATAGGAACTCTAAATCCTTGTAAAGCCTATGCCTTCCTTCATTAATAAATTTCTGCATTCTTTTGGAGAGCATCATTCTTGTAAGTTCTTTATTTTCAGCCCTAGGTTAATTTTCTATTCTTGCCCTAGATAAATTTAATTCCTTGCCCTAGTTAATCTTTTATTCTCTGCCCTAGATAAATGTTCTTCAATTCCCTAATGAGCGAGTAGTCTCCTCGCTTGTTAGGGTTAGATCTGGGGAAGGTTTGAGAGACGAAGATCTCTCATCCCCTTTCTTGCCCGTCATATATTTTCATAGGACTCTATGCATACATGCACATACCGCTCCCTACGGCACCCTATCCCACGAGGTAGCGGTGATACCGTAGTATAAAGGCCCGGTTGTGATGGTTTTCCATGGAGGTTAGGGTAAGGATTTCTAAAGGAAGGACAAGAACCTAGAGGAAGAAACATCTTTCCAAATGGTTCTAATCCCTTTTATTAATAATTACCGTAACACCTAATTAGATCTTCATATGGGTATAGAAAGCGGTGAGATTTATTGACTTTCCAAACTTAACCTAGACCTAACCCTAGCAAGATTTAGATATAGATTAATTTAGTTTTTAGATTTAATAATCAATCCGAACACCCTTCGGAATTTACTCGTAAGTGCGACTAGGAAATTCATAGCTTCCCTGTGGACCGACCCGTATTCACCGGCTAGCTACATGCGACGCCGTTCTTGATTGCGGTAATAGATAGTTTTTGAGATCAATCAGGCCTCCTGCTCAAAGCATCCGCCACTACATTAGCCCTGCCCGGGTGATATAAGATCTCACAATCGTAGTCCTTCACTTACTCCATCCATCTGCGCTGTCTAAGGTTCAGGTCGCGCTGCTGAAATATATACTTTAAGCTCTTATGATCAGTGAATATCTGGCACGACTCGCCATATAGGTAATGTCGCCAGATCTTAAGTGCAAAGACCACTGCAGCCATCTCCAAATTGTGAGTGGGGTAATTCTATTCATGTTTCTTCAATTGCCGCGAAGCATACGCGATCACCCTGTCATGCTGCATCAATACGCACCCTAGCCCCACTCGTGAAGCATCACGGTAGACAACAAGCCCGCCTGATCCTGAAGGCAATGATAGCACTGGTGTCGTAGTCAGTAGAGCCCGTAGCTGCTGGAAACTGTGCTCACACTCCTCCGTCCAAACGAAAGGAACCCCCTTCCGGGTCAACCCGGTCAAAGGTGTAGCAATACGGGAGAAATCCTGCATGAATCGCCTATAGTAGCCTGCCAGCCCTAAAAAGCTACGAACCTCAGTAACTGACGTGGGTCTGGGCCAACTCTGAACGGCCTCAATCTTCCTCGGGTCTACACATATACCATCTCGTGTAATCACGTGCCCCAAGAAGTCTACGCTGTCCAGCCAGAAAGCACACTTTGAGAATTTGGCGAAAAGCTGATGCTCCCTCAAGGTCTGCAGTGTAATCCGTAGGTGCTGCTCGTGCTCCTCTCTACTCCGAGAATACACCAAGATATCGTCAATGAATACTATGATGAACAGATCAAGATACGGCCTAAAAATACGGTTCATCAAGTCCATAAATGCTGCTGGCGCATTGGTGAGTCCGAACGACATCACCAAAAACTCATAATGGTCGCAGCGCGTGCGGAAAGCTGTCCTAGGAATGTCCTCATGTCGAACCCGCAGCTGATGGTAGCCTGATCGCAAATCGATCCTTGAAAAGTATCCTGCCCCCTGAAGCTGGTCAAGCAAGTCGTCGATGCGTGGCAAAGGATACTTGTTCCACACTGTAACCCTGTTCAGCTGGCGGTAGTCGATACACAAACGCATACTGCTGTCCTTCTTCTTGACAAACAGGACTGGAGTACCCCAAGGAGAAACACTGGGTCGAATAAGTCCCTTATCTAGCAAATCTTGCAACTGACCCTTCAATTCTCTAAGTTCCACCGGGGCCATCTGATAAGGCGGTACAGAAATTGGCCCCGTACCAGGAACCAAATCAATACAGAAAGAAATATCACGCTCGGGCGGTAGCCCAGGAAGCTCGTCAGGGAACACATCAGGAAACTCGCTAACAACCGGAACCTGATCCATCGGAACCTCTGTAGCTCTAGTATCGCAAGCATAGGCAAGAAATCCCTGACATCCCTTCCTCAAAAGCTGCCCAGCGCGAAAAGAAGAAATCACACTGTGAGGGGTGGCACCACGGTCCCCAACACAACAAAAACCGACTCGCCGAGAAAACAAAATCTAACTGTCTTCTCGCGGCAGTCAACAGAAGCATAGCACGTGGCTAACCAATCCATGCCCAAAAGAACGTCGAATTCCAACATCTCAAGAAGGATCAAATCGACCGGCAACTCTCTCTCGCCAATACGGACGGTACAGGATCGGAACACGTGCCTAGCGACAAACGACTCTCCCACGGGAGTAGTCACAACAAGCGGCTGATCAAGCAAACCGGACTCTCTACCCAAACTCGGCACAAAGTGTGTGGATACGTACGAGTGCGTGGATCCGGGATCGAATAACACGTGTGTATTAACAGAACATACTGGAAGAATACCTGAGACCACCGCATTGGACGCCTGCGCGTCCTGATGCGTCAAAGCAAAAACTCGCGCATGTCCTCCACCTGCGACTGACTGTCCCCTGCCGGCAGCTGGCTGTCCTCTGCCTCGATCACCTCGTCCTCTATAAACAAATCCTCCGCGACCATGACCTCTCTGTGCATGAGTTTGGCGCGGAGTAACAGTAGGTACAATAGGCAACACCGTATGGGGTGGTGAAGGTGGTAGTGTGACGTGCGGTGTTGCTGCCTCCCTCCGGGGTATCTCAGGACAATCTCGTACACGATGATAAGAACTCCCGCAGCAAAAACATCCCGACGATGACCGCTGACCCTCCTGGGAATAGGAACTGAACAACCGGCCCCGCCCTAAATCTCTACTACCTGCAAGACGTCTATCACGGCGCCGAAAAGGCTGTCTCTGCGCTGATGTATCCGCACGAACTCTCTTCGGCTCTAGAACTACCGAAGTCTCAGCAAGACGCTCCTCGACTAATAGGGCTGCGTCCACAGCTGCTGCATATGTCTAGTAATGTTGTGCGCTGATCGCAAGAAACAGTGGTGTAAGCAAGCCTCGGACAAATCTCTTGACTCGCAACTCCTCAGTAGCCACTAGGTACGGAGCATACACTGATAGCTCGGTGAACAGGACATCATACTCTGCCACTGACATCTCCGGAGTCTGACATAAGGACTCGAACCTGCGTGCTCTAGCATCTCTAACGCTCAGTGGAAGAAAACAGGCAAGGAATAGCGCCACGAACTCTGTCCAGGTCATAGGAGGAAGACCTGCTGCTCTACCCTTCTCGACTGATTCACACCATTTTTGCGCGAGACCTTCCAGGCAAAAGCTCGCGAACTCAACCCATCTCGCATCTGCGCATCTAAGTGAACGACATATCTGCACATCCTATCAATGAAAGACTGTGGGTCCTCGGCCGCATCGGTGCCTGTGAAGACCGGATGCTTCAGCCTCATAAACTCTGACAGCGATACTGAGATGACCTCTGTAGTGGTAGGGACAACTGCCTGTGCTGTGGGTATCACCACGATCTCTGCAACGGGTGGAACTACCTCTGGTCGCTATGCTCGAAGTGTATCAACTAGAGATCCCACCATCTGGCGCGTCTCCTACATACTGGATCCCACCGTCTGGCGCATCTCCTGCACACCAGCCCCTAACATGGCAATCTGATCTGTCACGGCAGGAACAGCCTGCTCGGGCACAACCGGTGTACTACCCGGATCAGTCCTCGTCTCGGACGAGTCAACTCGAATCTCGGCCCTCGCGGCCGCTCTCTGTGCCCTCGTAGTCTTTGGCGGCATAATGGCTAAAAGGAACAATAGGATTCGATAATGATACGGAAATCGAATCGCAAGAATGTATACTCAAGAAGGAATTTTAAATCAACAAGTCCTAAGATCGCCTTGGCGGAGTACCGTGTCGTAAGCATGCCACGGAACATACGCACGCTACGCCACTCTGCTTTAGCTACCTACTCCATCATACCAGGGTCATCCTAGGAATGCTCCGAAAGGTAAAACCTACGCTCTGATACCAACTTTGTCATGACCCAGAGTTTGGCCCGTGACCGGCACTTAACCACGTAACGTCTACAGGCGTAACGCGACTAAGTTAACCGAAACCCAGAAATCAAACCAGTAAAAGTATAGAGTGTTTTAATGTTTTAAATGGAAGCATTTACAAAGGTGCTAAGAAATCTTAAGTAAACAATCACCAAGATAGCAATATACGACGCCGTAGCGAAGATCACGAGCAACAAGTGGGAACATCACAGATAGAATAAACTGCATAAGTAAAGTCAGCTCACAACGAGCTCGACACCAAAATACAAATAATATACATCATCATCCTCACACTGTCTCTAAGTCAAGTACATATAAGGTAGATGGAGAATACTAGATACAAAAGTGTGTACAATAGAAGTAACCAGATACCACAACCCACCTAACAGCAAAACAGGTCACGCACCAACTGTAGTGGTATCTGTAGCCAAAAGATGTAAGAAAGCAGCCCACCGCGACTACTCCGAGGGGCAACCTGCAAATACTGCGGCACAACGGGGGTGAGTTGCCAACTCGTGAATAGAGATAACATATAAAGGTAATCAAGAGCATGCACGTACTGCGCTACTCTATCAAATGCCAACAGATAAGTCTATATGCAAGAAGCAGTGTGTGCATAATCATGCAAGTGCTCTGTCAAGTAAAGTAACTACAGGATGAGATGCAAAATAATAATTGTGGGGCATAGGATGAAATAACATCTACACGGAATGTCAACGTGGAAAGATAATGGGTACCCACCAATGCACCCCAAATCCCAACAACCCAGACGCCGGCACTCCCATCGGCCCTCAAATCCTGTATATCACTGAGAATCACGAGTGTCCAATATCGGCACCCAAATATCATAAATACTCGTGTCTAGCATCGACACATAAATCTACCTATATCGGGCATCCGTCAGTCCGGGTCAGCCCCCTCTCTCTCATATATCGGGCATCCGTCAGTCCGGGTCAGCCCTCTCTCTCTCATATATCGGGCATCCGTCAGTCCGGGTCAGCCCTCTCCTCATATATCGGGCATCCGTCAGTCCGGGTCAGCCCTCTCTCTCTCATATATCGGGCATCCGTCAGTCCGGGCCAGCCCTTCCTCTCTCTCATATATCGGGCTCTAGCACCGAGAAAACACATGGTGGACGCACTGAAATATCATATCAAAGGAAACCGGGTTTTTAAATAATTACCTATTCTCTTTTGAAATATCCACGGTTCCCAAATCCAGAAATAACATGGAAACAACATATCTCAATGCGTAAATCTATGCAGGTATGAGGATATCAATATATACATGGCACATGTATGAATACGTGATGTAAATGTGTCCAAGTATGAATATAACATCTGCTGATATGCGGCAAACATCAATAATGCGGAAACAATTTGACATATGATTTATAGCGATCCTATAAGGTGAGTGTCATGGCAATCACTAACGGTGTGAGTGTAGCATATAAATTGTGCTCGTGCAACTTGAACCGTTAGTAATAGTGCGGTGTTCTATCAATTCTAGTTTATATACGCATAGCAGGGAATGCGGTATGCAATAAACAGTAGTCATGTAGGTGAATGCAAAATATATCTCTATAAGGTCCTATCAGCCCTGACGTATAACGCCATGCGGGCGATATCCCCGTAGATGTTAAATCTACTCACCGTAGTCTCTCGCTAGGTATAGCCGACGACTTGTTTCCCCTTCTTCGCGGCGTCCGTCGCACTCGCCTGTGAACCTAGAATTTCACAATATATCACACATAAGCTCGAAACCATACAAACACGACATTTAAAGTCAACTAGAAACCCGTGTCGCAACCCAAACGCGCGTGTGCGCGATACGCTAAAACGTGTGATTACGCGCCTGAAGCTACCCGACGCGTCGCGATACGCAGAACACCCCAAACCCACACATGTAACACGCGTCTCGCGAAAGTTTAAAATACGGGAAATAGGTTATTTGATCCCAGATTTTTATACAGAAAAGATATTACAAAACTATATATACCATAATACTATACATAGCAGCAGACACCCAACACCCTAAACCCCAACCCAAAACACCCCCATCTGGCCGCAATTTGCGGCCAGAATGTATTTTTCGGCGGCCTGGGTAGGGAGATGGGCTCCCAGGATTTGTGTATGCACTCTATACCCCCTATACATGCTACGGTAAAAACAATTTCATTATGAAACACCCCGGGTAGGAGCAGATTCCACAGAGCCCTAATTCTAGTTAAAAACCACACTTTTACACTAAAATGAAACTTTAGGGTATTTTTCTGAAATCTGAAGCAAACCTAAGTCTAAAACTACACTAACAACTCATTACCAAGCTAATTAAGCCATAAAAATGCTAATTTTAACATATCATCACAAAAACCCTTCAATATCACTAAAAAGCACATCAAAACATGATTTTTGCTAAAGAATACTACAAGATATGGAAAAGAGTGTTAAATATGAGCTATATACCTTCAAAAGACCTTAAGAAGCACCACAAGTCTCAGCCCTAGCCTCAAGTGTGCAGATTTTCCTCCAAACACCTCAAAAACTCATTTTTCCCAAGGTTTTGTGAAGGAAATGTGTGGTTTTGTGTAGGGTTTTGTGTAGATTCAAATGGGAATTGAAAAAGGAAGAAAAGAGAAAGAAAATGGTATTGTTGCTGCTGTTATTCTGCAGAATTTTTCAGCAAGAGAGGAAGAGAGAAAAGAGAGAGAGAATGGGTCAAAAGTCAATCTTCTCACCTAACACCATGCTCTAATTTCCCATTCAAAAAAATTGAATTATTAAAAGGGTTTGACTTGATTAGAATAGGGTGGGGGATTAAAATGAACCATGCATGAAAAGAAATGGTTAACATGCTAACACTTTTAACCTAGGTCAAGGAAAATTGTGCTAAGTGTGCATGTGTGCACTAACACAAGAAAATTTTCCAATTAGGGTAACCCGACTAAAAATAACTAAGATAATAACACGCACCATTGCTAATTAACACGAAAAACATTCTAACGAAATTTCAAAGTGTTACAGCAAAAGGACTTCCATGAAGTCCAGGTGGAGCAGATCCCCAGACAGCTAAACGCCCAGGCCGACACCTTGAGTAAGCTGGCTTCATCTTATACGGCCAACAACAAGAGGAACATCCTCTTTGCAGTCTTGCCACGGCCCAGCATGGAAGACGGGGCGACGCCACTTCAAGTGTGCACAGCCCGGGAAGAAGACCGGGATTGGAGAAAGCCCCTTATGGAATTCCTGAGGGAAGGTACGCTCCCGGAAGATCTGGGAGAAGGCCGCCGTCTCCGAGCCAAAGCTCTCCATTTCGTCTGGAGCAATGGGAACCTCTACAAGAAGTCCTTCACTCATCCCCTGCTCCGGTGCGTCGACCCCCACGAAACCGACTATGTCCTCCATGAGATCCACGAAGGGGTCGGCGGCACACACCAAGGGGCCCGCACCATAATCCAGAAAGCACTGCTCCAGGGGTACTACCGGCCGACGATTCATTAGGACATCCAGAAGCTCGTCAGGAGATGCAAAAGCTGCCAACTCCATGGAAGCATACCTTGCCTTCCGGCTACCGAGCTAACCGCCCTAACCTCTCCGTGGCCGTTTGCCCAGTGGGGAATGGACATGATAGGCCAGTTCCCTACCGGTACGGTCGGGCACAAGTACATCCTCGTCGTGGTGGAATACTTCACGAAGTGGATCAAGGCCATTCCCATCAGGAAACCGGACGCCACCACGACTATCAAGTTCCTGCAGAACAACGTGATACTCCGGTTCAGCATCCCAAGGTGTATCATCACTGACCATGGGACAAATTTCGAAAACGAAAATGTTAAGGAATTCTGCAGCGAATATCGTATCCTCATGAAGATTGCCACGGTCGCACATCCCCAATGCAACGGGCAAGCCGAGGTCGCTAACCGGGACGTCCTCCGGGGTCTTCGGACGCGCCTAGAAGGACGCCAAGGCAGTTGGGTCGAGGAATTGCCCCGGGTCTTATGGGCCCTGCGCACGTCGAAGAAAACACCCACTGGAGAGACCCCTTTCAGCCTCTGCTACGGTACTGATGTGATGGTCCCAGCGGAGATCGAGCTCTCCAGTTACCGGGTGGAGCACTTCGAAAACGAAGCGAACACCTCGGCCCTCCGAACTAACCTGGACATCTTGTTAGAGAAACGGGACCGGGCTCAGATCAGAGCTGCCGCCTATCAACAGCAAACCGCCCGTTATTACAACGCACGAGTCAAGCGTCGCTTCTTCAAGACCGGAGATTTAGTCCTAAGGCGGAATGAATTCATCGATCAAGGCAAGCTGCATAAGTTTTCCCCAAAATGGGAAGGTCCCTTCCTCGTCTCCGAGGTCCTGCTCGGCGGAGCCTATCGTTTACAAGACGCGAATGGTCACAAATTTCCACGGCCTTACAACGCTGAGAAGATCAAGCTGTACCTCTGAAAAGAATATCTACGAATGTATATTTCTTCTTTCACAAAGGCGATGTAAACCTTTCTAAAGTTCTTTCTATTTAAATAATAAGAAGGGAACAATAGGGCATCGCAAAAAGGAGAATTTTATTTATTCAAAAGGTATTATAGGCTCCTCAGCCTTACAGAAAAAGAAAAAGGAAAAATTTAAGACAGAGGGGGAACGAGATCGAGGAAGTACTCCTGGTGATACTTATTGTAGATTTCCGCTAGCCGGGTCCTAGCCTCTGCAGCCCACTCCCGCCGATGCTATACGCAAACCCGGGACACCGTGGAAGCACCCGGCGCTCCGCCCTCCGCGCCTTGGCTCACGATGTACCTCTTTTTGAAGCACTCCAAAATGAGGGCCAAGGATCGGTCGTGCCTGGCCTTCGAGATAAGGACGAGCAGGTAGATCGAGCGCCTCGTCCAGCAACTCCTCGGAGAAAGGGTTGTACAACCCCGGGGACCTCCTCCAAATTGCGTACATCAACAACTGTAGGAGGGACGACCACCAAGGGAGAAGACGACCGACGTGACCCTCGAGGCGCTTAACCACTCTCCGGTCCTCAGCCAGGGATTGGTCATACACGAAGACATCGTCGAAGGTGATGATCTCTTCAATCGAATACATGCGCCCAGTCATCTCAAAAAGGATGCCGAAGAAGTTGCCGTCTCCTTCTCTATTTATAACCTCAAACAGAATCCTTAAGGACCCAGATTCGCTTGCGCATGGGCGCGAATCCTGGGATCCACCAAGATTACTCCAATACCGCGTCGCCACGTGGCAGAACTGACGCGGCTCCCCGAAAGGTTATGCCTCCCCCAAGCATTCCTGACACGTGCCGCCCGCGACGGTCGCTCTTCTCGATGTTCACGCACCGGGGAAGGTCGAACAGAACCTCGCAAATCTACCGAGCAGCAACCCTGCTCAGTCCATCCATGGCTGGTAATCTCTTACCACGCGATGCCATGGATCGAAGCCCTCATCAAGAGGCCACCGAGCAACTACCCTGCTCGTTCCATCCTTGGCAGGACACTACTTGGGTTATTTAACAAAGCGATGTAAATTCTTCTAAGTTCTTTTTACTTAAATAATAAGAAGGACATAATAGAGCATTGCAAAAAGAAGAATTTTATTCATTCAAAAGGTATTGTGGGCTCCTAGACCTTACATTAAAAAAAATATATTACAGCAGCGGGGGAAGGGGGTGTAGGAAACATTGCTCGTGGTACTCCAAGGATATTTCCGCCAGCAACGCCCTTGCCGCCTCGGACCTCTGCCTTTGATGTTGTCCGAGAACCCTCGTAGCCATGGACGGGCCATAAATCTCCATGGGCAGGCACCCATCGGCGAAATGCCTCAATTGGTAACACTCGAGGATGAGTGCCACCGACCGATCCCGCCGACTCATCAAGATCAGGCCGAAGTGGCATAGCGATCTTAGCTTACCAACCGCCTCATTCTTCAGTTGCTCGGACAAGGGGTTGTGCAGCCCCGGCGACGCCCTCCAGATCAAGTACATCAGTAGCTGAAGCAGAGGCGATCGCCGGGAAAGCAGTCGTCCGAAATGGTCCTCCACACGCCGGATCACCGCCTGCCGCGTCTCCTCGGAGCACAGCTAGTCGTATAAGTATATGTCCTCGAAAGAAATGATCTCGGGGATGGAGAAAGGGAATTGATCCATTTTGACGTTTTGAAGATGGAGAAAGGAATAATCAACACGCCTCTCTATTTTATAGCCCTACAGCGCCCTCAAGAGTCCAATATTCGCTCGTTTCTTCCAGTGCCGTACCTCCACATAGAGGATGCCCCGCCTTTTTCGGCGAACCGAAATCAGAACGACATGGCTCTTATGCTTCGCATCCCCCCATGCATTCATGACACGTGTCACCCACGACGGTCGCTCTTCCCAATGTTCACGAACCAGGGAAGGTCAGACTGAACCTCACAAAACCGAGCAGCAACTCTGCCCGGTCCATCCTTGGCTGGTAATCTCTTACCCCACGACACCAAGGATCAAAGCCCTCATCAAGAGGCCACCGAGCAGCTACCCTACTCGATCCATCCTTAGCAGGCCTCTCAAAGCCCTCCCGCGCTAAGGATCAAAGCCCTCGTCAAGAGGTCACCGGGCAGCAACCCTACTCGGTCCATCCATGGTTGGTAGTTCACTACCCACCGACGGCAAGGATCAAAGCCCTCGCCAAGAGGCCACCGGGCAGCAACCCTGCTCGGTCCATCCATGGACGGTAGTTCACTACCCACTGACGCCAAGGATCAAAGCCCTCGTGAAGAGGCCACCGGGCAGCTGCCCTGCTCTGTCCATCTATGGTTGGTAGTACACTACCCACCGACGCCAAGTATCAAAGCCCTCCCCAAGAGGCCACCGGGAAGCAACCCTGCTCGATCCATCCATGGCTGGTAGTTCACTACCCACCGACGCCAAGGATCAAAGCCCTCGCCAAGAGGCCACCGAGCAGCAACCCTGCTCGGTCCATCCATGGCTGGTAGTTCACTACCCACCGACGCCAAAGACTAAAGACCTCATCAAGAGGCAACCGAGCAGCTACCCTGCTCGGTCCATCCATGGCCGGTAGTTCACTACCCACCGACGCCAAGGATCAAAGCCCTCATCAAAAAGCAACCGAGCAGCTACCCTGCTCGGTCCATCCTTGGCTGGTAATTTCTTACCCCACGATGCCAAGGGTCAAAGTCTTCATCAAGAGGCCACCGAGCAGCTTCACTGCTAAACTTCCTACACGTCTTTACTAAGCGATCTCTACCTCAACTTCGGGGCCATGGAGATGCCGACCTTTCACCGGTCTTTGTACACTTGGCAAACGATCGAATTCAACTCGACGCGTGATCGCTAGATGAAAAACCGACCTAACATGAAAGCAGTACCGCACAAATAAAAATGTTTATCACAAACAAAGGGAAAATGCGCACGCAAAGAACACTGTAAAAAGATTTTTATTCATAAAGTCGGAAGTCTTTACAGAGGTTATGGGCTCCCCAGCCTTACAAAAATGCCCGGAGGCTTACAAAATTTCAGCGCAAAAAGAAAAAAAAGGTGAGGAGGTTCAGGCCTTGGGGCCGGGGAGAGCCTCGATGAGCTCCGCATCCACCACCACGACCGGGGTTTCGTCTTGAAGGTCGGCGCCCATCGCAAGAGCCTTGGCACCGGGAGCTGGGGGGACCAACTTCTCCCCAACGCTCCCACCGGGGGCCTCTCCCCCTGCAGCGCTTTCGGGGGAATTCCCCTACGCATCATCCCCGAGAAGGTACTCACCCTGGAGCTTGCCGTCAGGAAACTCCGACATCATGGCCTTAACGGCGTTAAGGGCGTCATGCCAAACGATGGCAGCGGCTCCAGCGAGGTCGGTGTAGTACTTGTCCGACTTCTTGTATCTCTCCACCGCCTTCGACGCTCGGAGCTCGGCATGCCCCATTCTCCTTCCGGAGGGTGTTTTCTGTCTTCTTCAGGGTGGCGACGAGCACCTTGGAATCTTCCAACTTGGCCTCGGCGGTTCGGGCGGCCTCTCGGCACTTGGCGATCTCCCGATCCCCGGCCGCCACCCGGTCTTCGAGAACAGCGACCTTCTCTATCGCCGCCTCCAGCTCAAGCCTTGAGCTCTCCTCCCGCAAGGAGAACTTGCCCGCGGCCCGCATCACCGGGGCAATTTCCTTGTCCTCCGTGTTGACGACGAGGGCGACGTGCTGGAGGACCTAAAGAAAACAAAGGAGGGTTAAAAAAAAGGGGGGGCACCCAATCTCACGAACAAATATACTAAATGAAGACTCGAGTGGGGTGCGAACACTAACCTGCACGGCCTCTTGAGCTATGGCCGCCATTTGGGCCGGAGGGTGCCCCGAGGGATTCTGCCCCCGGCCGACCTTTCTATCTCCGAGAGCAGGCTGTCGGCAACGGAAAGCCCCGAAGCCACCTCGAAGCAAAGCTCCCCATCGTCCACGATGATCGGGGAAGCCGGGGAGCAGGGCGCCGTCCTATGGAACCTCTTGAGGAGAGACGCTGGGGAACTAGTCTCACCTCCCACCTCCGGAGCCTAGGGCTCTTGCTCCCGAGCACATTTTCGGCTCGGCGCATGGCTGGACTCCGGGGCCCGGGGCGCACTTGCGCTCCTGGATGGAGCGGCCGCCGGTGGAGCCGGAGCCGACGACGGGTGAGAAGGGCCGGCGCCTCCGGCCTTCTTCCCCTTCTTCTGTTCGACCAGGGCTGCCCAAAATTTGCCTAGGTCCATGGGTTCTGCATAAGACAAAAGTACAAAGGAGTCAACAATGCCAAAAAAAGTGAAAGAATACATAAGTCTAAACAGGTCGCCTGAAAACTCCTAACTTACTCGCGAACTGGGCGGGGTTGAGGCCGGCCCAACTAAGTGCCCGCTCAGAAAGCAACACATCAGCCCTGGGGAGGGGCTCCCACTCCGCCACCGCCACCGCGTTGGGATCATTCAACCGCCCCACCCGCGGACAGTTAGCCATGTGCCACTAGATGGGCACATGCCAATCCTCACCCTCGGGCGGCCCAACAAACAAAAACTTCTTCGTCCATTCGTGAATGGAAGAAGGTACTACGACGACCCCCGACCCGGCAACATCTCCCCGGTGTTTTCTAAAAGAGATGTATACCCAGCTCAGCTCGTCCCTGCGAGTCCCGTTGATGGTTTTTGTAGCAAAGAGAGGAAACAAGAAGGCTCCGGCGGAAAGGGATCAGACGTAATTTCAACCGGACCAGGAAGCCAAGGAGAATTCTCCAAGAGTTCGGCACTAACTGGCCCGGGGCTAACTCAAAATAACTCAATGCCACACTCACCTCGGGGGAGAAGGGCAGGCGCATCCCAACCCAAAAGGCTTCTAGGTACAAGGCAATCTCCTTGCCCCGTACCTGGTCTTCCTTCTCCCCCTCTTCAGCCAGACGAAGTAAATAGCCGGGAGGAATGTGGAAATGAGACCGGATGGTGGTGAGCTCATCCGCATGCCTCAATGTGGATGACGCACCAAGAACGTCCATGACCTGCGCTCTGGGGACTGCCCCCGTCGTACGACCCCGGGAAGCATGACTAACCCTAACTTCCTCGGGGGACTCCGACTCTAACGAGGAAGAGGAAGAAGTAGAAGAAGAAGAGGAAGCTACAGAGGACTCCCTAGACTCTACCCGGACTATTTCTACAGACTCCTCGGTAGAAGACATCTAACCTGATCAAAGGGATGAGTTCTCGGTAGAGAAAACGCAAGGAATCCAACCTGAGGAGAAGAGCGCCGAGCTAACACGACTAGGGAAGAGGAAATTATGGTGAGGTATGGGCCCTGATGGGGATCTCACCTCTATTTATAGCTGCCGGCGTACACGCCCTACGGCTCCGATCGCCTCCCTCCAAAACAACGCTTCGCAACCAACGGCCGACAACATTCCACCTGTCGCACACACATTGGGCGCATCCTATCGGGCGCGGGAACACCTGCGGCCCGTCTCGTCAGCCAACCAGCGCCAGACATGTGGGTTATCACTTCGACGAATGTAAGCACAAACCGGCGCTTCCCCTTTAATGCGAGATCTCTCCCCTGATTCGCTGACGTCACCAGAAAAATACGACTAACTGTCCGGGAGTACGCACCGATGATATCTTCAAATAAGAGCTCACCCCGGGTGACCGGTTAGACCACTCTCGACCCGACCCAGGAACGGGTCGAGACGAGAGTGGGGGGTTAATGATGATGCTCGATATCGGTGACTCCACAGATCATGACACGCGGCAGATGACGTGTCCCAGAGCTTACAAGAAAGGATCAAGAATGGTACATTGGAAGCATACCCCGGGCCTGCGACCCGGGGATGTTACTGACCTTCGGTGGCCTTCCAGACCACTCCCAGCTCGCCTCCGAGCTATCACAGAACCAAGATGCCTCGGCCTCCCGCTCGTTCCCAAGCCTCCCGCCTAGCTTATCTTCCTCGGTTTCACCGACTGACCCACAGCACCGATCACAGGCGCCTCCACCACGGCTCCGCCAATCTCACCAGGCGCGAGATATCCGCTGCCCATGATCCCGCGTTCCACACTATCACGATCCCCCATTAACGAGCATATCTTGTCAATAATGGGGAATCCCGCCTATCACGCGGGCGTAACGGCCGGCGTGAATCTCGCGCCCGCCTGCCCATCGCTGCCACTACATAAACCCCTCTCTCAGACGACTCAGGTAAACAGTTTTACCCCAATAGGCCATTACTCTGCCAAAATACCCCGTCTAACTTGATCGTCAGAGGGTCCTCAGTGGCACAACTACCCCGAGACTTCCTTGCAGGTAGCTCGGCCTCAACCACATAAAACCCATTAAGATCCACATGCTCCAAGAGGCAACCCTCCAAATCCAATCTCATCCATCCATCTGCGCTCGCAGCAAATCAACGGAAGGTAACATCTGAAGGAGATCCGGAGATCCATCATTTCCTATGTTGTTTTAAGTGTGAGATTTTTATTTGAAAGTAAATTCTCAACAAAAATAATAATAAAATATACTTTGGTAGCATATGTAAGTAGGAAAGAGAGCTTGTTACTTGCCAAAACCTTAAGCTTATCTTGTATGTTGCATACATCCAAAATAAAACCTAAAATAAAAGAAGTGAGTGACTACCATTATTTGATAACAACCTTTCGACTTGGAAAGTAAAAATTTTATCTTATAGAGGATAAGTTAACTTTAAAATTTACTTTTTTTGAGATAAAATGTGGATAAAAATCAACTTTAATGTTAATATATATAAAATTGTATAAGTTTTCGGAATGGGCATTAAAAAAGGTCATACCGTGAGAATATGGTTATTCTAGAATGTTGTTTCAGGTTATACTCACCGTATGTTGGAAATTTGCGACAAAGCTTGTAAAACAGAAGGAATATGGTGGCCTAGCTAGGTGTTATTAACTTGATAGATTTATTCTTGTGAAATGGATGTGGAGGTAACCTGCTTTCGGTTATACTAGCGGTAAGCTCCATGATGCGGCGGGTTTTGAAATAATCTGTGAAAATGACATTTATCCGAAAGATGGTGGAAGTCCATGGTATTTATATATGAAAAACAAAATCCATGGTATTTATTTGAAAAACGTTGAAATTTATTTAAGAACATTGAAATTTAATGTTATTCATTTGTAACGGATAAAGTTATGGTATTTGTAACGGACAAAGTTTATGTTATGATTTTCAGGAATATAACTCTAGTTTCTGGGATATTGAGTTAGGATGGAAACTCTAGCTTCATTATAAATCTAAAAAAAGATGCTCTTTTGTATGACTTTTGAGTCATTGAATGACATTTAGGGCGTGTTTGGTACAAATAATGAAAACCATTTTCTTGAAGAAAAGATTTTCAATACTTTTCTCCTTTTTGAATTCCATTGGTCCCTTGAATTGAAAAAGAATTAGTTTGGTTTGTTTAAAATCACATTTTGGGTTCTTCTTGTTTGTTCATTATTAAAGATGGCATGGAAAAAAATAAAAAGAAAGGCTAAAAGTAAAGGGAGATGGAATAAGTGTGGCCCAAAAAGTACACTTTCTCTCCAAAATAATGAGAAAAAAAGAAAAGAAATGATTTTCCTAACTTTGTCAATCATGCGTAGAATTTTGTAAATAATTAGAAAACCCAACGTATTGCAAGCAAACAATGGAAACACTATATTTGCAAGGAAATGTTGGTGTGGACCCTACTTTTTCAACTTTTCACTTCCATTTTCTTTGAAACAAAACAGAGCCCTAACTAGAAATCTTTATTATTACTATAAGCCGAATTAACTCAAGTGTTCCATGTGTTCTCTCATTTTTCCCCTAAAAGTAATTAAAAAATGAAAAGAAAAAAATCTGCATGGATGGCAGGTGCAAACATCTAGCATTAAGAGTGATGCAAGTAATAATCGCTAATCATTAAAAGGGTTTTTTAATATCTATCCCCAAAACTTTGATATTTCCATACGTCACCCCCAACTTTTTTTACATTTCAATGTTTCACCCCTATATTTTCAAATTTCTATCCAAACAGGTGTTCAAAAATCACCTCCTGCTATAATTTATGCACAACTCTTCCAATCGTCAACACAAAATTTTTGGACTCAGATAATTATTTTCTATTTTGCAAGCTTTTAGACTTTATATGGGTATGTCACCTTCTCTCACTGTCTTTCCCCGGCCTTAGCCTCCACCGCCACTACCTTCATCTTGGCTAGGGGGCGTAGGAAATCGATTCCATTCGCCACCATCATCATCTTAGTTGCTGCTTCTCGTCTTATAGTTTTTAACGGTGATTGATTAAGAGACCGACGGCCAAAAAATTAGAGAAAAGAGGTAAAAACATGAAACGATGGAGATAAAAGAACGGAAAGTCAATTGCTTTTTGCTGACATCTCTGTGTACCACCATTGCATCTCACAGTCTGGCCAATCGAGATGGTAACTCTATAGACTCCAACTTGAACATCAACCCAAAACTTTCACCTTTGCTTCCTTGATCATTATATAATTTACTTTCATCCTTACTATCCGGATCCGGATATGAATCCGGCTGAATATGGATTTTTAGTATCCATATCCGTAAGTTGTTGGATTCAATCACAGATCCGGATCGGATTATCCCGTTTACATCCCTACTAATTATTACCAAATACCCAAAAAAAGAGAGGGAAAAAAAAGAAATCTATTGCAAAAGTTTGTCATGCTATATAATCTCTTAAATTTCTAATTTAGTTTTACAACTATATTTCAGTCTATCCTCTCTCTTCCATCTCCAACAACACCATCTCGACTTTCTTTTTGCCTCCCCACTTGTAGTTGCAAAACCTTACTCTCCTCTTGACGAGGCTCAAATACGACTATTCTCCAAATCACGACACGTGGCAGATGACGTGGCATCAGCTAAGTCCACTAGACTCCTGGGGGCTACGGAGCTGGAACAAGTACGATGTATTAGGGACATTCTTCGGCACCTCGTCTCCGAGGTTGAATCCGACCTTTTGGAGACCTTTCAGGAGTGCCTTCCATATTCGCCTAAACAACCATCCGACAGCTCGCCTTCGAGCAATCCTACAGCTGAGCATTCTCGGCCACCGAGCTATCTACTGAGCTAAGCTTCCTCGGTTTCCCTGTTCAACCGAGAGCATGGAGCCCAAGGGTCCCCGCAACGGCTCCGTGTATCTCGCCATGACGAGATCTCCGCCGCTCCACGACTCGTATCTCGCCATTAATGTGCGCATCCCGTCATTAATAGGCGTATCCCACCATCAGCGTGAACGTGATGCAAATGCATAACGGGCGGCGAGAATCTCGTGCCGGTTCGCCTCATGCGACCACTATATAAACCCCCTCCACCATACGACTCAGGTAAGTCAAATTGATTCCAATATGCCACTACTCTGCCATTATTCCCCGGTACTTACTTGATCGTCGGAGGTTCCTACGGTGGTTTCCCATCCCGAGACTTTCCTTGCAGGTAGCTCAGCGTCTATACTATCCAATAACCCATTGAGATCCACGCGTCCATTTCTCACTCTCAATCACAACCGTTCAGAACCGCTTGCAGCAAGATCGACGGAGGACAACATCTGAGGGAGATTCCGACGTCCATCAGTTGCGCCATCTGAGGGAAACGTTTCTTCTCCACCTAAAAAGTTTATCTTCCGCCTTCGATTCAATGACAAGCGACAACCGCGATGATCCCAGCACGAACCGTCCCGTCCTCAACAACGGAGGCGGAAACGGCCCTACTCCTCCCCCTAACGTCATGAACTCCTTATCCACTCAAATCGACAGGCTCACGACGATGGTGGATGCACTCGCCTACGTCCAAGCGGCCAGCCATGCCCGTCAGCCCGCAGCATCCCCTCCCCGAGGTGACGACGTTCGCAGGGAAACGGAAAGGCACACTCAGGCTCTTAACCTCGCTCGCGCTCATCTTGATGTGGCTGAACACCGAGGTATCGCCTCCGGCAGTCGTGGATTGCATCCGGAAAATGATTCCATAACCCGTTGGGCGCCGGATAGCTCGACACCCCGATCTTAGGGGAGACTGGGCTATCACTTCAGCGCGCGGTGTGCTTTTTCTCCCCCCTGAGGAAGTGTTGGTCAAATTGCCTGATTTCAGGCTTGACCCACGCCGCCACTTCCATCAAGGTCACGCATACGGCGAGCGCCGGGGTATGTAAGTCGATGTCGCGCACCCCGCGGGTTCGCGGGGAGGCAAAATTGACAAAAACGATTTTCTTACTTCGCAACACCGACTTTAACTCCAGAATCTTTACGGAAAGCTTAACTAGCTATATCTATAAGGAGGTTCTAACTACTATGTTAGGGTTTATACTTCCTTATTTACAAGTCCTTCGGGTCTTCTTCTTCTCCTCCTCTTCTTGAGCTCCTCGAAGATCTGGATCGAGCTTGATCGTCGGCCTCCTTATATCGAAGATGATCCACCCAAGAGTCTATACTTCAAGCTCCAACCTCTAAACTGAGGTAACAAAGGTACCTAGTCCGCTAAGCTAGGTAGCTTAGCGGATGTAAAGTGTATAATGGAGTATCTAATCTCAAATGACCTAATGATTCACAACTCATGTAAAGGTTTTAGGTCTAGAGGAAGAAGGAGAGAAAATTAGAAAGAGAAAGTAAATGAGTAAATGAATTATGGTTTTTGGCAAGTGAAGGATGGCTCACTCATTATCTCACATGAAGTATGGATTATTTTCTAATTGAAAATAGCAACCATGCTTCAATAGTAAACACAAAACAATAAACAAATGTAATGAGCCATATTTCACCCCATGCCACAAATATCTCCAATTTCCACCTCATTAATCTATTTTTAAAAATAAATAAACCAAATAATGAGGTGTCCCCTTCTAAAAGCGTCTCTTATGAAATTACAAGAATGCCCTCACGGTATAAACATACCCATATTCGTATTTTGAAAAATACGAATATAATAAGATAATAATAATCCAATAATATAATATTAGAATCCGGCTTAAACCAAAGCCCACTAGTATTATCCGTCCGAACAACATCCATGTAGCCAGTGAGCCTGTCGATTTGCCCGAAGCAGGGAAAACCCTCTGTGGGGGACTTTAAAGACTCGACAATACGCTGGCAGTGGGTTTAACCACAAGTCCGTTGTCACGCCCCGCTTCCCAGAGTACGTTAAGATGGGCACGTGACATAGCCAACCATGGTACCTGTGGGTAGGAAGTATCCATCCACAGTCACATTACGGCTGTAGAGATATCAAAAATAAAATAAAACTATCTAATACATGTCCATAAGCCAAAATAAAATGAGTTAAGAATAATAATAATGTGGAAGCAAAAGATCCAATACAAGAATAACTGGAATGTAAGTCCCATAATGCGAGCTTACATTAGAAATAAAATGCTGAAAAGTAAAAGAACTAACTACTACTGAATCCTCACTGCTCAGCCAGCTGGCTTAAGTACTCCTGCTCGGACTGCAGCAAAGGTACGGAATCTGGGCCATGCAAAACCCAGACGTCAGCGCGTCATGTCATCAAGCAATAAGATATAAACAGGGTAAAAAGACATGCAAGTATAATTATAAGTGGTAAAGCAGGTGTGACAGCAATATAAAAACAGGGCAGTGAAGGGTAGTGTGCAGTGAGTAAGCTAAACTGGTCCATTGGGTTATCTACTCTCAAGTCTTTGAAATCAATTTGATGAATCATCGATGTAACTCAATAGTATCCCGTGCATGCCCGGGACCACGGTCTAAGACTCTCGGGCTGAAACCGAGACGTGCCGCTGGGCACTAAAAGGAAAGGGTAAAGACGAATGATGTCAGCAGAATCATCCCGAGGCGGGCCTAGCCTCTAAAACTGATCAGTATAAGCAAGCAACTGTCAAGTTACAAGTCAGGTTTCATCATTGATTTCCCCATACCCCCAAGTTATAAGTATTCAAGTCATGTATTCAAACAATCTGGAGCTAATGCCAACCCAGGATCAAGCAGGTACAGGTTTGTCTGGATAGACAACAGGAATGGTCCGTGAGAACAACAAGTTAGGTCAGTTGGTATTAGACACAGGATCAGGTAACTGGTAAAACCATGGTACATCAGGTCACGCCAGGTAATATATAAAGGTGTCACGTTATGTCAAGAGTTGCACGGTACCATGTCGGGTCAAATAATATGTATAGCAAGTCATGTCAGGGTGTACAAGATATCATGTGAGTGCTCATAATCAACTAGCAAAATCATGGTTACAAATAAACAAGCATGGTTATAATCAGAACAAGAAACCGGCACATGTAATATGATATGTAAATAGGTACGGATTAAACTACTTGGATGCACGGTTATCAGTTTAGGTTTAAGGGATAGTTTTAACATTTCAGGAATGCAGTATAACAAATGTGGATGATAAAATCATATTAATATGTATTAAAACAATCTAGAGATGCAATTGAATGTGAATTAGGCTAGATGTATGCAACCGGTCGTCCGATAGGGTAAAACTACAAAAGGGTATTATGGCTATAAAACAATTGTGATTATGTGATCTAACATATAAATGTGATTACTAGGTATAGTCAACTATATGCAACAATTAGGTTTCAAGTTCTAGATCTGAAATATGTAAACGAAACATTGTGCTGTTAACTTGGAATTCAAGACTTTAGATTCTATCTATAGATTTAATAGGAAAATAGATAAATTAATATAGGAATAGTATGAATAGCATGTAGCAAGTTTCACTTGCCTCGACGGATTCAAGAAACGGTAAACGGAAAGTTATGCGTCGGCGGGAAAAGTCGCGACGCGCGCACAGTACACGGAATGAGTCCAAACAATGAACAATGGAATCACACGGGTCAGAGGTCCTCGCTGGGTCGTCGTGATCGTCGCCGGCACGGTCGGATTCCGGCAAACCAAGAAAAACAGTGAGCATAACCTAATGGAGAAATGCATGGAAGAAGAAGCAAGAAGAATGAAAGAGAACATGGGGGATTGATGAAAGAACTTACTCACTGGACTGCAGGGGTGACAGCGTCGTCGGTGAGTCGTCGACGGGGCTCCAACGATCTACAGAGGTACCCTTTAATTTTTAACAGAAAAGAAAATTTAAGATAAAGAAGAAGAGAAAGAAGAAGAAGAGAAGGATGAGGGAGAGAAAGGTTGCTCACAGGGGGTGTGCACGAAGGCCAGGGACATGGGGACGAGGTCACTGGCGGCGATTCCCCGGCGGTGCATATGTGTGCAGGGGTGCACGGCTGTTCGGGTGCGAGTGCAACGCGACCGGAGAGGAAGAGAGTGGAGGCGGAGGTGACGAGGGTGAGGAGGCGACGAGGTCTGCACAGTCGTCATCGGTGCTAGGGCAACGGCGAGAGGAGAGATGGCAGCTAGGGCTTCACAAGTTATGGGTTCTGGTTTTGTTAAAGAAGAAGAAGAGAAGAAATATAAAAAAAATATTAGCAAGTTCCAAAAATTGAAATGAAGGATTTTGTAATGAAAAAGCATACCCACAAGAACGGACGCACGTACCGGCGCGTAGTCGTCTAAACACGTCCGTTTCAATGAACGGGACGAGAACACGATGCAAGGACGCTACCACAGGATTAGGGGTATCAAACAAGCCATGTCATGTATTTTAAATTATTTTAAGTGACTTAAATGGTTATAAGCAAGAATATGAGATGTTAGTGTAATCTATAATTAGGAAACAACGAGCTCAAGTAAACGGGTCGAATATAAAGTAAATTACCATTTTGCAACCAAACATGATGAATAAAATAAATACCACAAACAACACACACGGTAACTGAACTTGGTATAACTGGACTCGGTTGTTACATTATACCCAACTACAAAAAGAATTTCGTCCTTGAAATTCTAAGAACACAAAAAGATAGACGACCAACAAACTACAAGAAAAGATGGGGAAACTTCTGCCGGATTTCATCTTCCCGTTCCCAAGTTGACTCTCCATGTGAGCGACTACTCCAAGAAACAAGCACAAGAGGGATAATCTTGTTCTTAAGGACCTTTTCCCTCCGATCCACAATCGCAATCGGTCGCTCCTCAAAAGTCAAGTCTCCTCGTACAGTCAGCTCCGAATGATCCAACACATGTGTTTCATCTCGAACATACTTACGGAGTTGAGATACGTGAAACACGTCATGAACATTCGCCAAGGATTACGGTAACGCCAATCGATACGCTACCTCACCAACACGCTCCAAGATCTTGAAAGGTCCGACGAATCGAGGACTGAGCATTCCTCGACTTCCAAAACGAATCACTCCTCTAGTCGGTGATATCTTCAAGAATACCAAATCACCCACTGCAAACTCTAGAGGTCTCCTCGACGTATCCGCCCAACTCTTTTTGTCTGTCTTGTGCCGCTTTCATATGATTCCGAATTGCATTAACTTTCTCAACTGTCTGCACTACCAAATCTGGTCCCAACAATCTTCGTTCACCGACAACGTCCCAACAAACAGGTGAACGACACTTGCGACCATACAAAGCTTCGAATGGAGCCATCTGAATAGTTGCCTGGAAACTGTTGTTGTAAGAAAACTCCACCAAATGTAGATGATCCTCCTATGAACCTTTGAAGTCCAACATGCAAGCTCTCAACATATCTTCAAGAGTCTGGATCGTTCTCTCCGACTGGCTATCTGTTTGAGGATGATAAGCAGTGCTAAACTTCAATCGAGTCCCCAAACTTTCCTGTAAGCTCCTCCAAAAGTGTGATAAGAACCGAGTGTCACGATCGGACACGATGCTCACCGGTACTCCATGCAATCTTACAATCTCCTGCATGTACCGTTCTGCCAAAGTTTCTGTTGATTGACCAACCCGAAAAGGAATGAAATGAGCTGCCTTGGTCAAATGATCAACAATCACCCATACTGCATTGTTGACCTTTGGACTCCGCGGTAGAGCTGTCATGAAATCCATGGTTATATGTTCCCACTTCCACTGAGGAATCGGAAGTGGTTGCAATAAACCAGCAACCCTTTGATGTTCAGCCTTAACTTGCTGACACACCAAGCACTTTGCCACAAAGCGGGCAATCTCCCGTTTCATGCCTTCCCACCAGAAATGCTGTCGTATGTCTCGGTACATCTTCGTGCCTCCTGGATGTACGGAATAAGCTGAGCTGTGCGCCTCTTTCATAAGTTCTTCGCGAATATCTCCCTCTGGCACACACAAACGGCTACCATATCTCAACGAACCATCTTCATGGGTCAATAAGTCAGTTCGAAGTCCAGCTTCAACCTGTTCTCAAAACTTCTGCAATCTAGGGTCCTGCGGTTGCGCTGCTTTAATATTCTTGATCAACGATGAATGTACCTGCAGCTGCATCAACTGTACCGAAGAATGCGGTAGCACAACCTCCAAATCAAATCTTCGAAAGTCTTCAATGAGTTCCTTCTGTGCAGTCAACGTCTGAATTGCTGGTAACCGACTGAGCGCATCCGGCACGACATTAACTTTTTCCGGATGGTACTTAAGATCCAGATCGTAGTCAGCCATCAGCTCCAACCATCTACATTGCCTCATATTAAGCTCCTTCTGCGTGAACACATACTTCAAGCTTTTATGATCAGTGAAAACCTCGACCTTTTCGCCCAAAAGGTAGTGTCTCCAAATCTTCAAAGCGAAGATCACAGCCGCAAGCTCCAAGTCATGAGTTGGGTAGTTCTTCTCATGGGTCTTCAACTGTCTCGATGTGTACGCTACAACCTTCCCATGCTGCATCAAAACGCATCCCAATCCTTTTCCAAATGCGTCGCTGTGAATCACCAAGCCTCCGGAACTGTCCGGCACGGTCAGAATGGGAGCGGTTATCAATTTCTACTTCAACACCTCAAAAGCTGACGCACACCTATCAGTCCACACAAAAGGTACCTCCTTGCGCGTAAGCTTGGTCAATGGCTCCGCCAGACGAGCAAAGTTCTCCACAAATCTTCTGTAATACCCAGCGAGTCCAAGGAAACTTCTTATCTCCGCAACATTCTTCGGAATCGGCCAATCTCGAACTGCTGCAATCTTTTCGGGATCGACGGCGATTCCATCGCCAGACACAACATGCCCCAAAAACTTTACTTCTTCCAGCCAAAACTTGCACTTGCTCATCTTTGCATATAATTTCTTTTGTCTTAACGTCTGCAGTGCGATCTTCAAATGTTCAGCATGCTCTTCAATACTCTTCGAATAGACCAGAATATCATCAATGAACACCACTATAAACTGGTCCAAGAAAGGTGAAAAGATTCGGTTCATCAAGTCCATGAATATCGCCGGTGCATTCGTTACTCCGAAGGGCATCACTAAGTACTCGTAATGTCCATACCAAGTTCGGAACGCCGTCTTGCAAATATCCTCTGCTTTCACTCGGACCTGATGATATCCGGATCGCAAATCCAGTTTCGAGAACACCCTCGCGCCACTAAGCTGCTCAAATAGTTCGCCAATGCGAGGGATCGGGTACTTGTTCTTAATAGTCACCCGGTTTAGTTCTCGATAATCGATGCACATCCTCCTCGTGCCATCTTTCTTCTTAACTAGAAGAACTGGAGCTCCCCAAGGCGAGTTACTGCTTCGGATCCAACCCTTCTCGAGTAATTCAGTAACCTGCTTCTTAACTTCTTCCAATTCCACTGGTGCCATTGGATAATACGCTTTAGATACGGGCGCTGCACCAGGAATAAGATCAATCGCGAACTCCACGTCTCGCCTCGGCGGTAATCCTGATATGTCTTCAAACACGTCCATGAAATCTCGAACAACAGCTGGCGTTTCATCTTGAGCAACCTCCATTGATGCAAGAATATTAGCTGTCGGCCTAGCCCTAAACTCGACTGGCCCGACAGAACTGCTTCCTCCAGTAAAGATAAACTCGGGATGTCCGGGAATCTGGAAAATTACTTTCTTTGCCCTACAATCAATGTGAGCATGGAAAGTGCCGAGAAAATCCATTCCCAAGACGACTTCATAGCTGCCCGTATCAATCACCAAGAAATCTGCAAAAAGCTCCCGTCCGCAAACAACAACTGCACAATCTTTACACTCTCTACTAGATATGATTTTTCCATTCCCAGTGCGTATGTCCCAGTAACTAGACATGGTCGTGCAAGAAATTGAGTGTGTAGCAATAAACTTGGACGACATAAAATAATGGGATGCACCAGAATAAAATAACGCTAATGCGGGAAAACCATGAACAAGTAGAATACCTGAAACAACTTCTCCCGAAGCCTTAGCTTCCTCAGCCGTCAAGGTAAAAGCTCGAGCCTGATTGGGTCCTTGAGTCAGCTGCTTCTGTACCAGAAACGGTTTCTGCGGTGTCTTCCTTACATCATCCCTTGTGCGAACCTTCGACGGACAAGAGTTAATAGTATGATCCGCCGATCCACAAACCAAACAAAGTCCCCACATCCTGAGATATTCCCTTTGCAAATGTCTGGGTAAATGGCAATAACTACAAATCACGGTCTTTCTCTGATCAACGACCGCAGGCTTCTTCATCGGTGTTACACTACGACGGTCCACTGGAATACCCCTGTGTCCATGTGCTCGGTTCGGTGCAAAAGTCGGCTTCCGTGCTGTAATTGCTGTCTGCTATGAACTCCCAGTCTTCCCAGATAAGCTCTGCTGTTCTCGGGATGCCATAAGTACCTGTGAGAAAGTGGTCAAACCCAGGGAGACAATCTGCCTCTGGATGTCCACATCCAAACTGCGCATGAATCTCCTTGCCCTATCAGCATCATCGGCAACCAACGGTCCAGCGAATCTACTGAGCCGCGTCCATGCCGCTGCATGTACATCTACGGGTGCACCATTCTGCTTTAGACTGATGAACTTCTCTTCCATTTCCTCCCGTGCAGTCCGCAGAAAGAACTTCTCCAAGAAACTCTTTGAAAAATCCGCCCACTTGATCGGCTTGGGCAAGCGGGTCTCCTCTACCAGCCACCATTCACGGGCGTAATCCACCAACTGGATGTGTACCACATCCACCCTCTTATCATCTGGGATCTGTGCTGCAATGAGTAGATTTTCCGTGTCAACCAGCCACTGCTCCGCTGGCAATGGTTCCTCAAAACCAGTAAAGACAGACGTACCCAGTCTTCTGAAATCTGCTACGGTTCCCACACGATCTAATGGTCTGACCCCAACATTGTTTACGGACTGCTAAACGGTCCGCAAACCTTCCTGAAACGATTCAGTTTGCTGCTGGATCAGCTCGGTCTGCCGCTTTTGGTTCTCTAACATCCCACGTATTACTCCAAGCATGGCAGCTTCGTCAACACGCATTTGGTACGTCTTCAGATTCTTGTCTGCCATATTCCTGAAATCAAAACACCCAAGGATTAGCATGATAACAGATTCAAAATGTAGATCAAGGCTAGAACTCCGAGTTACTTAAATAGAGTACCGCATTGTAACAATGTCGCGGTATCATAGCTACAATTACATAACTCCACCCAAGTCGCCTAAGTTCTAGAGATAATAAGGAATCAGGTTTCGAGTCAATATGCAAAGGAGGTTTGGATATCGTAAAAGTTTAATCAGGAGGAGGTTAAGATTCAAGAATGGTAAAACGGCAAGGTAGCAGGACATGTTTCCTAATCACGAGTATTCTGATTCATGTATTGGGTCCAATACCCAACTACAAAAGAATCAACCCGATTAACCTATGGCTCTGATACCAAAAGAAACTATGTCACACTCTGCTTCGCAGAGTACGCTAAGATGGGCACGTGACATAGCCAACCATGCTACCTGTGGGTAGGAAGTATCCATCCACAGTCACATTACGGCTGTAAAGATATCAAAAACAAAATAAAACTATCTAATACATGTTCATAAGCCAAAATAAAATGAGTTAAGAATAATAATAATGCGGAAGAAAAGATCCAATACAAGAATAACTGGAATGTATGTCCCATAATGCGGGCTCACATCAGGAATAAAATGCTGAAAAGTAAAAGAACTAACTACTACTGAATCCTCACTACTCAGCCTGCTGGCTGAAGTACTCCTGCTCGGACTGCAGCAAAGGTACGGAATCTGGGCCATGCAAAACCCAGACGTCAGCGCGTCATGTCATCAAGCAATAAGATATAAATAGGGTAACAAGACATGCAAGTATAATCATAAGTGGTAAAGCAGGTGTGACAGCAATATAAAAACAGGGCAGTGAAGGGTAGTGTGCAGTGAGTAAGCTAAACTGGTCCATTGGGTTATCTACTCTCAAGTCTTTGAAATCAATTTGATGAATCATCGATGTAACTCAATAGTATCCTGTGCATGCCCGGGACCACGGTCTAAGACTCTCGGGCTGAAACCGAGACGTGCCGCTGGGCACTAAAAGGAAAGGGTAAAGACGAATGATGTCAGCAGCATCATCCCGAGGTGGGCCTAGCCTCTAAAACTGATCAGTATAAGCAACCAACTGTCGAGTTACAAGTCAGGTTTCATCATTGATTTCCCCATACCCCCAAGTTATAAGTGTTCAAGTCATGTATTCAAACAATCTGGAGCTAATGCCAACCCAGGATCAAGCAGGTACAGGTTTGTCTGGATAGACAACAGGAACGGTCCATGAGAACAACAGGTCAGGTCAGTTGGCATTAGACACAGGATCAGGTAACCGGTAAAACCATGGTACATCAAGTCACGCCAGGTAATATATAAAGGTGTCACGTTATGTCAAGAGTTGTACGGTACCATGTCGGGTCAAATAATATGTATAGCAAGTCATGTCAGGGTGTACAAGATATCATGTGAGTGCTTATAATCAACTAGCAAAATCATGGTTACAAATAAACAAGCATGGTTATAATCAGAACAAGAAACCGGCACATGTAATATGATATGTAAATAGGTACGGATTAAACTACTTGGATGCACGGTTATCAGTTTAGGTTTAAGAGATAGTTTTAACATTTCAGGAATGCAGTATAACAAATGTGGATGATAAAATCATATTAATATGTATTAAAACAATCTAGAGATGCAATTGAATGTGAATTAGGCTAGATGTATGCAACCGGTCGTCCGATAGGGTAAAACTACAAAAGGATATTATGGCTATAAAAACAATTGTGATTATGTGATCTAACATATAAATGTGATTACTAGGTATAGTCAACTATATGCAACAATTAGGTTTCAAGTTCTAGATCTGAAATATGTAAACGGAACATTGTGTTGTTAACTTGGAATTCAAGACTTTAGATTCTATCTATAGATTTAATAGGAAAATAGATAAATTAATATAGGAATAGTATGAATAGCATGTAGCAAGTTTTACTTGCCTCGACGGATTCAAGAAACGGTAAACGGAACGTTACGCGTCGGCGGGAAAAGTCGCGACGCGCGCACGGTACACGGAATGAGTCCAAACAACGAACAATGGAATCACACGGGTCAGAGGTCCTCGCTGGGTCGTCGTGATCGTCGCCGGCACGGTCGGATTCCGGCAAACCAAGAAAAACAGTGAGCATAACCTAATGGAGAAATGCATGGAAGAAGAAGCAAGAAGAATGAAAGAGAACAGGGGGGATTGATGAAAGAACTTACTCACTGGACTGCAGGGGGTGACAGCGTCGTTGGTGAGTCGTCGACGGGGCTCCGACGATCTACAGAGATACCCTTTAATTTTTAACAGAAAAGAAAATTTAAGATAAAGAAGAAGAGAAAGAAGAAGAAGAGAAGGATGGGGGAGAGAAAGGTTACTCACAGGGGGTGTGCATGAAGGCCAGGGACACGGGGACGAGGTCACTAGCGGCGATTCCCCGGCGGTGCATATGTGTGCAGGGGTGCACGGCTGCTCGGGTGCGAGTGCAACGCGACCGGAGAGGAAGAGAGTGGAGGCGGAGGTGACGAGGGTGAGGAGGCGACGAGGTATGCACAGTCGTCGTCGGTGCTAGGGCAACGGCGAGAGGAGAGACGGCGGCTAGGGCTTCGCAAGTTATGGGTTCTGGTTTTGTTAAAGAAGAAGAAGAGAAGAAATATAAAAAAATATTAGCAAGTTCCAAAAATTGAAATGAAGGATTTTGTAATGAAAAAACATACCCACAAGAACGGACGCACGTACGTACGTGTAGTAGTCCAAACACGTCCGTTTCAATGAACGGGACGAGCACACGATGCAAGGACGCTACCACAGGATTAGGGGTATCAAACAAGCCATGTCATGTATTTTAAATTATTTTAAGCGACTTAAATGGTTATAAGCAAGAATATGAGATGTTAGTGTAATCTATAATTAGGAAACAACGAGCTCAAGTAAACGGGTCGAATATAAAGTAAATTACCATTTTGCAACTAAACATGATGAATGAAATAAATACCACAAACAACACACACAGTAACTGAACTTGGTATAACTGGACTCGGTTGTTACATCCGTCAACGGCACTAGCTGTGCGTAACGGCTAATCAGGTATCTTTCGATAAGAAGGCTGATGAGAAAACTCATCCGAACTCCTACTGAGCCTATCTGTGACAATCTACGTACAATCCGGTCTGTTCGTCTAAGATACTCACATATCGGGTGTAACAACTCCATTTTTAATGTACAAAGAATTGATTTAAATTCAATGTATACTAGGAGTATTTATTGTTGCTGATATCTTTTTAAGTATTTATCTCACTCCATAATTACAAGAAGGAGCTTGTAGCTCATTGGTAAGACCATGCACTACTGAACCAAGCCACTAGAGTTCGAATCCCATGCCCCCACATTATTTTTGTATTTATTTTGTTTTAAATTCTTTTGGAAGTCAACAGTCAAAACGCCATAACTCAAAAAATTTATACTGTACATAAAAAAGTAAATATACCAAAATCTTCCTCTGGAAAATCCCCGGCCCCCGACACCCTAACTCAGCCCGACTCGACGCCGTCGGCCGGCGAACCGGCTGACTCGGTCCGGCGCCGCCGGCCGGACGGCCGAGTCATCAACACGAAAAAGTTGCATCTGGACTTGGTCAACCTCCTGCATACTCTAAATGCTTAGATCGGTTTCAATTGCTCAATAAATCCCTTTTACTCTAAGATTTAATGATTTTTTAATGATTTTATATATTTTTATATTTTTTTATTAAAAACCCTAACCCTAGCCTAACCCTATATAAACCCCCCATACCCTCTACCCTCTCATCACTTTTTCTAAGTCCACTCTCTCAAAATTCCAAGAGTACGTTAGAAAACAAGCGAAAGGCGAAGCGCTGATGAAATCGACGGCGACATTCCGGTGATCGTGCTAGGAGCTCTCAACGACGTTTCGACGCACCGGCAAACCCTCTATCTCCCTCTCACGCTATAGCGTTGTCCAAACCCGTAAGTCCCCATTTTTCTACCTTTCTTCTCTTCCATTAAAATACAACTTTTCAAACCCGACGGAAATCGGAACAAACCGATTTCCGATTCGGTTTTCTATCAAATCTCACTTATCACCAATTCCATAATGCTTAAACATCTCTATGTTGACTATTAATCACTTAACAACTAATTTGAATAAGTTTTCTCACATGAAATGATAACGTTTCCATTTATCGTATTTCTTGCACTTAAATACCATAATGTTTAGTTTTCACATTTAACCCCTTAACATTGCTATACCTTAAAGTAGATCACGAGGTAATGACCTACCTCCACACACACGCAAATACAACCCTAAATGATATCATCAAAACTTAGAATACGATAATACAAGATTTTACATTTAAATACCCTTTTCTTATAAAACCTTTTCTAAAAGTTTTAGGTTTGATACACTTTCAAAAAAAATATCTTTTAATTGGAAAATACGATATGTCATGGACATCGATCGTTTATCTAAACCTGACTTTGTGGTGTCTAGGCTAGGCAAGTGAGAAAAGGTAATTTTAAAAGGCCCGTCTCACGATTCATGAGCGGATCCCTCCTTTTCTCATTTTGTACTTACCTGGCCACAATTGGCGGTGAAGAGGCGATTTGAGGTTTCTAACGACTTATCGTTTAGACCTTTTAGAAATAGCCTAGTTGAAATATAAAACCCTAGAATCTAAAATTACGGAAAATCGACTTTTGCAAATAAATACCTTTTACTTTATAAAACCGTTTTCTAAAGGTTTAGTATTTATAAATCTTTGTAAAGCGCCACTACAACCCACCTTTGGGGAACCCGTTAGGGATAGTACGGTTTATCGTGCACCCTCGGCTTAGTAGTGCGAGATTCAGACCTCCGCAAGGAGCATTCGGTCTCGAAAGGTTTAAAATACGATATCTTGAGAAAATGATATTTTTAGAATATAAAATAATTATTGAAATTATTTTTGTATAAATATATGTATATTATCATTAAAAGATCTATTTTGTTATAATATAAATATCCCACTTTTTCTAAAAATCACAAGAATAAATTTACATTAAAATACCGAGAATTTCAAATAAATCAATATTACAGATAAATACCTTTATTTATGTAATTAGGATATTTTCACTAGAAATATCACAAAATAAAATCATAATCATTATAACTATAAAGACGAATAATAAATACTTGAGGTGTATCTTGAAAACTATACAAAAGTATTTTTACATAAAACCCCCTCAAGTTTTATAAATTACAATAATGACCCTAACAATTATAGAATTTCGACTTACATTTCTTTTGGTCTGACTCGGGTTTGAGTCTGATTATTTCTGACTTGAATATGATTCAAGTCAATCTAAATCTATAATATTCCAACTCAATATGAACACATGAATCTCACAATCCAGTTATCAATCTATATAACTTGACTGAATCAAACCATGGATATACATCCATTATTCCGTTATTCCGTTTACCTGATTATGCAGTTACACTCTGTTTACTGATATCATGGTTTTGGTCAGTCATCTAACTTATACAATACAATACAACCATACAATCAAAACACTACGGGGTTTAAAGGGTAGATTGGTGCGGAAGGTGTTAGAAGTGGCACGAGGCAGTAAGATTAAGACACCTAACCTATATTCCGTTGCTGTTGTACCGTGGCTTAACGATTCCTTGTACATTCCGTTTGCCCTGGTCTCTAGCATACTGAGACCCCTCTCGTATACACTGGTATCCTTCCGTACCAAACTACAAACAACAGCGTAAACAAAATATTCTACAACATTATACTTTAGAAGATACCTCTTATTCTGTCTTTTCTAATTCTTCTTATCTTTGGGACTTACCGAGCGACCTGTTCGCTGACGACATTCTATTTCTTTCTTCTTTGAATGTCGTCAGGTGTTTTGGACCCGTCAGAGATCGAGCCCACCGGTGAAGACTTGGATCAGTTTCACGAAGACCCCGAGCTCTAGACATTGTACCTTGTTCTATTCAGTATTTTCATTTTCTGTTATGCCATTGTTTAGGCATCGCTTTTCATTCCAGTTGTATTTACTTTTCATGCATTGTACAAAAGAATGTTATTAATAAAGTTGCTGTTATTTCTATATCTCTTGTGATTTACTTTATATTGCTTAGATACGCTTAGCGTGTATACTTCTAAGTATATACGTAGCGGACCTCGTCGCGTCCCCTTTGTCGTACACCGGGAAGCGGGGCGTGACAGGTTTCGTTGGTGGCCCATGCAGGTCAGAGCTGTATAGAACCATACTATATAGTTCTGTTCTGCGTGAACAACCTAAGCAATATAACACAAGAACCAGCAACTAAAACATTCTTTACAATTCATGTTTCTTGAATCTTACAAATTTCTTTTCCTTGAATCTTATCATTTCATGTATTTGAATCTGTCCTAACCCAAATTTTTCTTCAAGATTATGGATTCCCCGAACAACACCAGCACCAATGTCAATAACACACCTCCAGCACTACGTCTCACACCAGCTGTTCCTGCACCAACTACCGAGCAAACAGTGCTACTTGAGGCAATCCGCAGCCTTCTCGAGGGACAACAACTCCTGAACCGTCCTGAGACCGACGCACCAGGGGTAAAGCAATTCAGGGCTTTGCATCCCAAGCAGTTCTCTGGAAAAGGAAGCCCTCTTGAAGCGGAAGAATGGGCACAAAGCATAGAAGACGATCTGGCAGCAGCTCAAGTGCCAGACATCGCTTGGGTCCGTTTGGCAAAACTACAGCTCACGGACAATGCTCGCAACTGGTGGAAGGCGGAAGAAAGCCGTCTGGTACAGCCGATTGAATGGAAGACTTTTCGCGAGAAGTTCGACGCGAAATACTTCCCTGTGACTGCCAGGTTTGCAATGGAGCAGCAATTCATTCATCTACAACAGGGTTCAATGTGGGACAAATCAGTAGATGATTACGACGCTGAATTCACTATGCTAAGCCGGTAAGATATGTCACAACAATTCAATTTTTAAATCTCACATACTACACAGCTAATACAATCTTTAAACAGATTCGCGGCACACTTGATACCGACGGACGAGATCAGAGCCCGTTGCTTTCAACAAGGACTGGACACGGAGATTCAAGCTGCTCTAGCCACGGGAAAATTTCTGACTCATGAGGATGCTCTGGAAGCTGCCCGCAGTTATGAGGCAGTGATAAAAGTAAGGGGCAGACCTCAGTCTGCAGGAGTCAAATGCCCTGCCAATCAGATGGCAGGTGGAGCCTCGTCCATGCCACCTTTCGTGCCAAGGCGACCCGGAGTACCGAACCATCGTCCCAGCCCTGCCTTTTCCACTTACTGCAAGAGAACTGGAATGTGATGAAGGACTGCCGTCGAGCCAACCGTCTTTGCTTAGTCTACGGCTCATCTACTCATGATATTGGGTCTTGTCCCCAAAGACAAAACCCAGTTGCTGCACCCGGGCCAGCAATTACCTATCCGCAGCGACCAGCTCTTCAGGCACCTGCTCCCAGACCTGCACTACCTGCACCACCCAGAGGACCACAAGCTACACCACCTCCTCGTCAGTTCCATCAAGCTCAAATGAACGTTCTGAGGAATGCTCCTCAGGACAGGAGGAATGTACCAAGGCTCCAGGCTTTCACGATGTCAGTGGAAGAAGCTGAGGCCACTGGCCAAGTCATCACTGGTAAACTTTTCTTTTCAAACTTTGCTTTTCTATCCTGCTACTTAGTTACATATTTTCTATACCTAAAACATATCCCATATACCTTAGGTACAATCTTAGTATTCTCAATCCCTGCACTCGCACTGTTTGATACTGGAGCATCCCACTGCTTTATATCGCAACGGTTTGTCCGAACCCATGCGATTCCCGTCTCACCGCTTGTATCCAGCTGGAATGTCAGTTCAGGAAATGGCATTCTAAAGGAAACTATGGGATACAGCTTGTGTCCAGTCGTCGTTTGCAGCAGAGAATTTTATGATGACTTCAAAGTGCTGGACATACCGAACTTCGATGTGGTTCTAGGAATGGATTGGCTTAGAACTTTTTATGCTACCATCGTTTGTCGTCAAAGGAGGGTAGTATTCGAGATTCCAGACCATCCGGTCTTTTATTTCAAAAGCGGAGACCGTACACTGGAGCCAAGTACCTACAAAGCGAAGCCAAGAGAAGCAGTAGTTGCAGCAGCTCAAGTAGAGGAAGAATCAAGGCCAGATGTGGTTCGAGAGTTCGACGATGTATTTCCTGACGATATATCAGGTTTGCCTCCCGATCGAGCTCTTGAATTCAGTATTGATTTAGTACCAGGAGCACAACCGGTGATCAAAGCACCCTATCGTTTAAGTACGGAAGGTTTGAAGGAAGTCCGAACACAGTTGGACGAATTACTGGCGAAAGGATGGATTCGTCCCAGCACTTCAAGTTGGGGATCACCTGTACTACTTGTGAAGAAGAAGGAAGGTTCATACAGAATGTGCATCGATTACAGAGCCTTGAACGAAGTCACTATAAAGAACAAGTATCCACTCCCGCGCATCGATGACTTATTCGATCAGCTAAGTGGATCTTGTGTTTTCTCTAAATTAGATCTTCGTTCAGGTTATCATCAAGTGAAGGTCAAGAAAGCTGATATTCACAAAACAGCTTTCAGAACTCAGTATGGACATTACGAATTTCTAGTGATGCCATTTGGAGTGACCAACGCACCCGCAATATTCATGAACCTAATGAATCAAGTTTTCCGGGAGTACTTAGACATGTTTGTTGTCATCTTCATCGACGACATCCTGGTGTATTCTAAGAGTCGGAAAGAACATGCAGAGCATCTATGAATTGTCCTAGAAACTCTTCGACAACATCAGCTTTATGCCAAGTACAGCAAGTGCTAGTTTTGGCTAAATCAAGTAGGTTTTCTTGGACATATCGTATCAGGAGAAGGAATCTCTGTGGATCCAGCGAAAGTTTCAGCAGTTAGCGAATGGCCTACACCAAAGTCAGTGAAGGATATTCGAAGTTTCTTGGGTTTAGCTGGATATTACAGAAGGTTTATTAAAGGCTTTTCGAAGATAGCAACACCCCTGACCAAGCTCACACGTAAAGATGGAGAATTTGTGTAGTCAGAAGCATGCGAACAAGCATTCGTAGAACTCAAGTCAAGGTTGACATCAGCACCTATTCTCGTCATACCGGATCAATCTGGAGGATTCGAAGTGCATTGCGATGCATCCGGTAAGGGATTAGGATGTATTCTACATCAGCACGGTAAAGTTGTGGCTTATGCTTCAAGACAGCTGAAGATTCAAGAGCGCAATTATCCAACATATGATCTGGAGTTGGCAGCCGTCATCCTTGCTCTCAAGATTTGGCGTCATTATCTACTTGGTGAACGAGTGAACATCTACACAGATCATAAGAGCCTAAAGTACGTGTTTACTCAGAAGGAGTTGAATATGCGGCAGAGAAGATGGTTAGAACTCATTGCGGACTTTGACATCAACTTGCAATATCACCCAAGGAAGGTGAATATAGTACCTGATGCTCTTAGTCGCCAACTGATTGATCGTAAAATTCGAGACTGTGTAATGTGTATCAAATCAAATGATTCCCGATAACGGTTTCATTTGATCGATAAGAGTTTCTCATTTGTATTGGTATGAAAATTGAATAAAATTCACAATCAAAGAATTATATTTGACCGCAATCAATTACGGTGTCGATTGTAGATCGTAAGTGAGTGCGGATCGTCCACAGGGATTGTGCGATTCGTTTTTATATTTGCTTTGTTTGAAGTGAAAAGTTAATCGAAAAGAAAAGAAAACATGATTCAAGATTTTATCGATTGATTCAGGTGTCACTAATCTTAATCAAGAATCAAGAAATGATAAACAATCGAGAATCGGGTTTCGATGATATTTCCAACCAAATGTCAAGAATCTAAATGAGGCTCGTAGGAATCGATCGGATCTATAGACGTGATGTAATCTCAAGATTTCGTGTTCTTGTCCTTCGAAGGATTGATACTAGATTGATGATGATCGACGAGAGTTAGGGCTTTCTTGATGAAACTAGGATTTCATCATTTAACCCTTGTTCTTTCGTTGATATCATTCACATTCTAGCTTCTAGCAATTTCAAGAAATGATCGTAACTCCCCAATCTCGAGCGATATCAATCAAGAAAGTATCGCAACGAATTGGGTCGTCGATTCTTGAACTTGCTAGGGTTTACAAAACTCGTAGGATTCAAGAATCGATTTAAGATACGTTACATCATCATTCTATTGATCGTCTCAACTCCTCGACGAGCGGAGTATTACTCAAACATCACAACAAGAATTACAACTAGAAATTTAGATCGAATCATGATGCAAGAATTTAAAGAAAACAAGATAAAAGAATATCACATTTTATTTATATCAACAATTTGATTACAGTCGCTCAAGAACTACAAGAGGAAGAACTAAATTGTCGACTTGGCTTCGCTCGGCTCCGTGAGTCGCGGGTCGGCTTGGACCACTTGCTCTGTTGAAGAACGGCTCGGCTCCTAAAAGGTTGCAAGGCTTCTTGCTTGATGGGGTACTCGGGATCTTGGCTTTTGATTGGAATTAGGGTTAGGGTTTCACACAAGCCTTCTCACTAGACTTGTGGAAGAAGATGAAGAAAAAGAGTAAATGGATCTAGATTGATACTAAAATTGGGGATTCAAGTCTCCTTTTACAAGTGAATGAATAATATTTTACAAGTGAGCCTAGGGTCTTATTTATAGATCTCCCAAACCCTAAGCCTTGAGAAGTTCCCTCCAAAAGTTTGTTGAAAGACTTCTAGAAGTAATTAGTTAGGCTTAGCTTAGGGTTTAAGCTAGGGTTTAGGGAGAAGTTTCTAGAATACAAGGCTAGTTTAGTGTTGATCCCAAAGCTTGCTGATCTGGCAGAAGTCTCTGGAGTCTTCTGGAAACTGACATGTCATTCTGAGCTGTAGGCCTTGAGCTAGGAATTATGGTGCGAAGATGAAGTGATGATGTCATCAAGACACCGCGGAACCGCGGCGCAAGCAGGCTCCGGCCGCGGTTCCGCGGCCATGTTGGCTCCTTGGGGTTTGGTTCTTCTGGTGTGGTCTTGTGATGATATTTGGGGCTTCATCTGATATGTTGAATTGTATTTGTCCCTTTGGATTGATACCAGAACTGGAATCATTGAGTTGGCGTAATGTTTGATCGGTACCATGTAAATTTTGGCCTTTCTTCTGGATTTTTCCTGCACAAATCTCAAAACAAGTGTTGCGCAATATAGGGATGATGCGATGCCATGAAATGCGGTCAATTTCCTGTATAGTGCCGGTTTTAGGGTCTAACACATGTAGTCTGATATTTTACAACTGATTTGCTAATATGTGAAATATGAATGCCGAACACTTCTAAATGAATGCAAAAGATAGGGAAATTGCCGTGTTAAAAATACAATATTTTCGACTAATCAAATTTCCCCAAACTTAATTTCGATCGTCTCGAGCGAACTGTTTTATTAAAAAGAGAAGGAGAAAATAAAGAAAGAGAAAAACTAACTAGCACATTTTCGTAGGCAACACGATTGCACTGAGCACGTGCAACAAGCCTTTAAACCTCTAGGTGTCCCTAGTAGGAGGAGTGTTGTCTCCTGAGGGTTTTCAGCGGATTGCACCCACAAAATCCAATAATAAAAGAAAGATCATGAATATTACATTTAGAGAAAAGAATTGTAAAAGAAAAGCCTTGAGAATTAGAGTTTCCAACTAAGCTAGCTTTTCGGTTGTCATGAGCCCTATCTTAATGGTCATGAAAAGATGTTAGAAATCACGTCCTCCCTCAATAAAACATCGTCTTATCCTTCATTCCTATCTTTCTTCCAAACATCGATCATATAACCCTGCGTGTGTGTAAAGACATCCCTACACCCGGAGAATTCAATTCAAGCTATCATACTTTTGCCCATCAGCCTCAGTACTTTTTAATTAATGAATATTTAGAAGAGATTGCTTACACACTTTCATGCGACCGTTAATACTTCTTGAGGTACTAACCGACCGATTACTCCTGTGCTTGCTTACTTGGTGTATTGTCCTCGTCTTGCACCACCTTAGGCATAGCAGTGACTCCCAGACCAGTTGGCCTTAGGGCACTAGGTGAAGAAGCACCCTCGCTATATATTTTTATTGCCCTTGGTGATAACAAAACCAGTGTCCATTTTTCTCACCACTTTATATTTTCTTTATTCACTTTTTTTTTATTTCCTTCATACATCGGCTTTAAGACAAGAGCATTTCAAGGTATCCTCTACTATCCCAGGCTTCAAGACGTGTGTAAGTGCGAATAGCAGGGTATCAACGTTCAAAATATTTGGCTTTCAGAATAGAAACTATTTTTCAGACTTAGTTTTATCCTCAGATTTGTGACGTCCTTCATCTTACTAACCCTTGGGACAACGGCTCATAACTACTTATTACTAGTTCGTATAAGAAAACTTCTAATTTTCTTAGTTTTCTTAAATTTTTCTAATCTCATGGATGTAATTTTTCACTATCTAAACTTTCATTATCTTATTTATATACAAAAAAGTGTAAATATTAAAATTATTTTTATACTTGAAAGATTTTTTAAAATTTTTATGGGTTTTGAAAATTTTAAATTTTTATAGATTTTTAAAAGAAATGTTTTTGTGCTTATGCAAATGATATGCAAATGATGCAAAAATAAGCACAAACCTCCCCCAAACTTGTTTTCAACAGTGTCCTCACTGTTGCCAAACGCTATACCTACAAAACCTGTAAGCCTGGGGGGAATTATTAGTGGGGGCAAAATATATAAGTGAAGAACTTCCCCCAAACTTATTCTTTTCACTCACCTTCATTTAAAAAGATGATGCAGTGATATACAGGATATGAAGGTGAGACGGAGGAATTTTAATCCAAATAAACTGGCTCCTGTAAGAACAGGAGCTCCTCCGTGGGGTCAGTGGAAAAATACGGCTTTAGTCTATGACCATTCACTTTGAAAAAGGTGCCGTTTTTAACATTTTCTATCTCTACTGCCCCGTGCGGGTATACATACCGCACAACAAAAGGTCCCTTCCATCGAGATCGGAGCTTACCCGCGTGAAGGTGTAATCGTGAATCATAAAGAAGGACTTGTTGACCAGGTAAAAATGTTTTCCTCAAAATGTTTTTATCGTGAAAAACCTTAGTCCTATTCTTTATGATTACGGCGTTATCATAAGCTTCATCGCGGAGTTCGCTTAGCTCATTAAGTTGCAGCTTCCGAAAGTTGCAAGCAAGGTTTAGATCAAAATTTATTTCCTTAATAGCCCACAATGCTTTATGCTCTATCTCGACAGGTAAGTGACATGCTTTTCCAAACACTATCCTATATGGAGACATCCCTAGGTCGGTCTTATATGCAGTTCGGAATGCCCAAAGAGCATCCGTAAGTTTGGTCGACCAGTCTTTTCTATTTTTAGCAACAGTTTTCTCCAGGATAAGTTTGATTTGTCTGTTTGAGATTTCAGCCTGCCCGCTTGTTTGGGGATGATAGGGTGTAGAAAGTCGGTGGTTGATTGAGTATTTCCGCATCAGAGTCTCGAAAGACCTGTTGCAGAAATGTGTCCCATTATCGCTAATGATAGCACATGGGTGTCCAAATCGCGAAAAGATATTCTCTTTTAAGAACTTAATGACAACTTTCTTGTCATTAGTGCGACATGGAATGGCTTCTACCCACTTTGAGACATAATCAACTGCCAGCAATATGTACAAGTTCCCAAAGGAGTTGGGAAAAGGACCCAAAAAATCAATGCCCCAAACATCGAATATTTCAACAACCAGAATGGGTTGCTGAGGCATTTCATTCCTCTGGGAGATTCTACCCGTGTACTGACATTGTGTACAGGTTTTGCGATGGTCAAATGCGTCCTTGAATAAGGTCGGCCAATAAAATCCACATTGCAAAACCTTCTCCGCCGTTTTTCTAGGACCGAAGTGACCCCCACAGGCCTGATCATGACAAAAAGAAAGAACACTCTTGAACTCTTCATTCGGGACACACCGGCGAATGATCTGATCAGGACAATATTTAAACAGATAGGGTTCATCCCAGTAATAGTGTTTTACTTAGGATAGAAAACGGTATTTGTCCTGTTTTGACCGATCGCTGGGTATCAGTCCCGTGGCATGATAGTTCACAATATCCCTGAACCATGGTTCATTGGATACGCTCAAGAGCTGTTCGTCAGGGAACGAATCATTGATCGGCAGGGTCACAGGGGAAGAAGAGATGCGTGAAAGATGGTCAGCTACTACGTTTTCACATCCTTTCTTATCTTTGATAACAAGATCGAATTCTTGTAACAGAAGGATCCAACGTATTAGTCGACCTTTTGCATCTTTCTTCGCCAGAAGATGTTTTAAAGCGGAATGGTCAGTATACACAACTATAGGTCAGCCAATTAAGTAAGGCCTGAATTTTTCTAATGCAAATACAACCGCTAAAAGTTCTTTTTCTGTGGTTGTATAATTGATTTGAGCATCATTCAGGGTCTTACTTGCATAGTATATTACGTGTGGCATCTTTTCAATGTGCTATCCTAAGACTGCACCTACAGCAAAGTCGGATGCATCACACATTAGCTCAAAGGGGTAGTCCCAGTTTGGTGATGATAAAACGGGGGCTGAAGTGAGTGAGTGTTTAAGTGAGTCGAAAGCTGTCTCGCAGTCCGAGTCAAAATGGAAGGTCGTATCCTTGGCCAGGAGAAGAGTTAAAGGTCTAGCAATTTTGCTAAAGTCCTTAATGAATCTCCTATAAAAGCCCGCATGGCCAAGGAAAGATCGAATATCTTTGACGCTTTTGGGATGAGGGAGGTTTTGAATGACATCTATCTTAGCTCTGTCAACCTCAATGCCTTTCTGTGAAATAACATGTCCAAGAACAATTCCTTCTTGGACCATAAAATGGCATTTTTCCCAGTTCAAAGTTAAGTTCTTCTCTTTGCAACGAGTAAGAACAGCGTCCAGATTCGATAGGCAATCGGAAAAAGAGTCTCCAAAAATCGAGAAATCGTCCATAAAGATCTCCAGAAAATTCTCTACCCTGTCAGAGAATATCCCCATCATACACCGCTGAAAGGTAGCGGGAGCATTGCATAACCCAAAGGGCATGCGACTGTAAGCAAAGGTACCAAAAGGACAAGTAAAAGTGGTTTTATCTTGATCCTTTTTGGCGATGGGGACCTGATTATAGCCTGAGTATCCGTCCATAAAACAATAATACTCTCGTCCCGCTAAGCGTTCCAGCATTTGATCAATGAATGGTAGAGGAAAGTGGTCTTTCCTCGTGGCAGCATTGAGTTTTCTATAATCGATACATACACGCCACCCAGTTTGGGCGCGTGTCTGAATCAACTCATTCGCCTCATTGGTTATAACAGTGATGCCGGATTTCTTAGGAACAACATGTATAGGACTCACCCATTGACTATCGGAGATGGGGTATATAATACCATTATCTAAGCATTTGACGATCTCTTTCATGACCGCTTCCTTCATGACGGGATTCAACCGTCTCTGTGGTTCTCGGGTTGGTCTGGCATTATCCATCACATGTATATGATGTTCAACTATCAAGGGACTAATCCCTTTGATGTCCGCCATACTCCAACCAAACGCCTTTTTGTTAGATCTCAAAACCGATAAAAGTGCATTCTCTTGCTCTAATGCTAGAGAAGCGGAAATTATAACCGGTAAAGACTCCTTCTCACCTAAATAAGCATATTTCAGATGAGACGGTAAAATTTTGAGATCTAATTCGGGCGGAGAAATGATAGAAGGAGGGATCATTGAGTGATTTTTGGATTTACAAAGAAGCTCGGAGCCTGTGAAAGATACAGACTCGGGTGGAGAAAAGTCAGAAGTGCAGGACTCAAGTGTAAAAAAAATGTCCTCACTAAGATCTTATGTGAAATCAAACAGAGATGTGGTAATGTCATCGAGATCAGTAAAGCAAAATTCCTCAGCTCCACAACTATCGGGAGCGATCTCATGGACAGAGCACACATCTAAAATATGAGCAGAGGGTTCTGATGGCTGACTTCCAACTTTGTAGGTATTTAGTTCAATGGTCATATTTCCAAATGATAAGTTCATTGAACCGTTTCTACAGTTTATAACAGCGTTGGAAGTGGCAAGGAAAGGACGACCCAGAATCACCGGAATTTGGCCCCGGGGGTTTGCTACAGGCTGTGTGTCGAGCACAATGAAGTCTACAGGGAAAACAAATTCCCCGACCTTTATCAACACATCCTCTAATTCACCCCTTGGTTTGGTGATAGATCGGTCTGCCATCTGGAGAGTGCAGTGAGCAGGTTTCAGCTCTCCAATCCCTAGTTGCTCATATACAGAATATGGAAGTAGGTTAACACTTGCGCCAAGGTCTAAAAGAGCACGATTTATGTTTTTACCCCCAATAGAAATCGATATTGTAGGACATCCTGGGTCCTTTCGTTTCTTTGGTAGCTGGGGAATAAAAGCAGTGCTGATATTATTAGCCATAAAGACCTTCTTCGGCACTTGGGTCTTCCTCTTCCTAGTGCACAAGTCCTTAAGAATTTTCGCATAAGCGGGGACTTGTTGAATTGCATTTAGGAGAGGGATATTGATGTTAACCTGTTTGAACATTTCCATAATTTTCTCCATATGAGGACTCGTTCTATTACCCCTTAACCGATTCGGGTAAGGAGCTTTCGCAATAAGCGCCGGGTCCATCATAGGAGAAGGAAGATGGGGTAGACGAGGTCCCAAAAGAGGTGTGGGGACCGTCTGTGGAGAACTATAAGGGTTGGGTTGAGGTGTTGAGCCTAATGGGAAATGGAGAATAGGCTCGCGAGAAGGTGGTGTGGTAGAAGAAGAAGGATCAGAAGGAGAAGTGTGTGTGTGTGGAAAGGACTCAGCTGGGGGGTTGACATGATCATCAATACCTTCCCCGACATGATTGTTCAGCACTCTTCCCGATCTCAACGTTGTGATGACATTTACATTATAATGCCCAGGATTCTGTAGGGGTTGAGGGGGAAGTTTCCCTTTTTCTCTCGCACTCATTTCGGCTTTTAGGCATGCGATTTCAGCTTCCATCGATCTGATACTCTCATCTTGGGATGCTGAGTTTTTCTTTATCTCACTGACGGAAGATCTAACCTCAGTCGAAACCTCTATGAAATTTGATAAAAGTGATTTCATGGTTTGAGTGAATTGAGAGAATTCGTCAGAACAGGACGACTGCATAGGATTAGACTGTGCAGGAGTGTTGCCCTGGTTTTGGAAATTTTGTGACTGATAGGGGTGCTGAGTGAGTTGAAGGGGTTGCTGTTGTGGTGGAGGAAGAGCCCTTTGAAAATTATTCGTGTTTGGAACCGTGTTTTGAGATTGGTTTTGGTTCCAAGCGAAATTCGGGTGATTCCTCCAACCCTGATTGTACGTGGAAGAATATGGATCGTTTCTAGGTCGTTGAAATGCGGCATTAAAATGCTCGTGACCTTGAAACGCAGAGTTTAATGGACATTCTTCCGTTAAATGAGACGGATCAGAACAGCACCCACAAACAGTTTTGGGGAGCGACATTGGGTTTAGGGAGGCTGCAGAAAATTTGTGTTCCATAGCGTCGAGCTTCTTTTGCATTGCTGCCATCTCAGCTCGAACACCTATGGACACATCTATTTGGTGTACGCCACCCCTATTCAATGGTTGGGTTCCACTCTCCCACTGTAGTGATTTTTCGGCGAACTCTTCTAAATACTTCCAAGCTTCCCCATCATCCTTAGTCATAAAAGTACCTTGACACATGTTTTCAAGGCTCTGTTTAGTGCTTGGGTTAATGCCCTCATAAATGATTCGGCAAAGCACCCATCTCGGGATGCCATGATGAGGACACTGAACCAAAAGATCCTTGAAACGTTCAAAGCATTTAGAGAATGGTTCAGTAGGGAGCTGGGCAAATTGATTCAGTTCGCTACGGATTCGAGCTGTCTTTTGTATTGGGTAAAATTTCTTAAGGAATGCCGCTACGAATTCTTCCCAATTCGTAATAGAATGTGCGGTAGTGTTATATAGCCACTTCTCGGCTATATCGCACAATGTAAATGGAAGAAGTCGTAGACGCATCGCATCCACTGAAAGTTGTGACGTATCCATCATTGCGCATACGTTTTCAAATTTGGTAATGAAAACATAAGCGTCCTCAGTCTCGAGTCCGTGGAATTTGGGTAAAAGGTTGATGTACTGGGGTTTAATCTTAAAGTTATCCCCATTGGCTGGTGGTGTGGATAAGCAGGTCGAAAGAGGACCTCGAAGTAGATAGCATCTCTCCTGGAGAGAGATGCGGGGTGGATTCTGCGCACCAACGGACAGCGGCAGATTAGGGTTAAAGAAGTTTGATGGAGTCGGATCCATCGGTGTGGGTGTGGTAATGGGTAAAGGAAAGGTAAATGGAGAAATATCGACTTCGGAGTCGATAAAGGGTACGCGGACTAAACGGGCACTAGAATCCCGTGTCCAGCCTATCTTGTACTAAAAAGGGTTAGTACAAGTGGCAGCGTTGGCTTATAATTAGGGGTAATGAATGAATGCGGTGTTTTCTTTGAAAAAGGGACGGATTTTTGAAAAAATGATGCGACACAACAAATGCAGCACACAAACCCTAGAATCTAGTGGTCACCTAGGTCCGGCTCTAAACCGCTCTTAACTGCCAAAAGACAAGTCGCAGGATAGAATCCTCCACTGCCTCTTTGTCCCCCTGTGGCCAGGTAAGTGCCAGGTAAGTGGGAAGGTACTCCACTACGTAAGTAGTGGGCCTAATTAATAACCACTAGCCTTCGACACACTTTTCTAGGCACCACAAGAAAACGCGGATAAGCAATGAATTACCCACGGCCTTCTCTTGTCCTAAGTGAGCGCGACGGTCCTTAGAGTCATCTCTAGATATTTTTTAGTTAATGTGGGTCAATGCGGATGCAAGTTTTGTGGTTTTCGGGGCCTAGAAAGGGTAATGAAATCCCCACCTAATTTGGATTTGGCCATGCCCCTTAATATCCGTATTTAGAATGCAAACAACCAAGAAACAAAATCACGCACAAATTTAATTTTGCAATTTGCGAGCTGCGATTATTTGCAAAGAATCCTGCACAAACTGTTAGTTGGAGCTAAAAAGAGGAGAGAGGAGAAGGTAAGAAATCACCTGAAGCAAAATTTTTACAGAGAACCCTCCAAAATGCCGCGGTTCCGCCGCATATGGGTACTAATACGGCGGTTCCGCGGTTGTATGATGCGATCACTGAACCAAAATTCACCAGGGAGCTTCTGTATACTCCCTCAACTCTCTGGTATTTTCAAAAAAATTTCTTCAATTGCCAAACAGCTCCAGATTTCCTTGCAATGAACCACAACAAATCGTTTAGGGTTTGCACGAATTTTGATCTCAAAAATCACAATGAAATAAATCTTTCAATTCAAACTATAATATGAAACGAATTAGCGCGTAATCCCCGGCAACGGCGCCATTTGATTGATCGTAAAATTCGAGACTGTGTAATGTGTATCAAATCAAATGATTCCCGATAACGGTTTCATTTGATCGATAAGAGTTTCTCGTTTGTATTGGTATGAAAATTGAATAAAATTCACAATCAAAGAATTATATTTGACCGCAATCAATTACGGTGTCGATTGTAGATCGTAAGCGAGTGCGGATCGTCCACAGGGATTGTGCGATTCGTTTTTATATTTGCTTTGTTTGAATTGAAAAGTTAATCGAAAAGAAAAGAAAACATGATTCAAGATTTTATCGATTGATTCAGGTGTCACTAATCTTAATCAAGAATCAAGAAATGATAAACAATCGAGAATCGGGTTTCGATGATATTTCCAACCAAATGTCAAGAATCTAAATGAGGCTCGTAGGAATCGATCGGATCTATAGACGTGATGTAATCTCAAGATTTCGTGTTCTTGTCCTTCGAAGGATTGATACTAGATTGATGATGATCGACGAGAGTTAGGGCTTTCTTGATGAAACTAGGGTTTCATCATTTAACCCTTGTTCTTTCGTTGATATCATTCACATTCTAGCCTCTAGCAATTTCAAGAAACAACCGTAACTCCCCAATCTCGAGCGATATCAATCAAGAAAGCATCGCAACGAATTGGGTCGTCGATTCTTGAACTTGCTAGGGTTTACAAAACTCGTAGGATTCAAGAATCGATTTAAGATATGTTACATCATCATTCTATTGATCGTCTCGACTCCTCGACGAGCGGAGTATTACTCAAACATCACAACAAGAATTACAACTAGAAATTTAGATCGAATCATGATGCAAGAATTTAAAGAAAACAAGATAAAAGAATATCACCTTTTATTTATATCAACAATTTGATTACAGTCGCTCAAGAACTACAAGAGGAAGAACTAAATTGTCGACTTGGCTTCGCTCGGCTCCGTGAGTCGCGGGTCGGCTTGGACCACTTGCTCTGTTGAAGAACGGCTCGGCTCCTAAAAGGTTGCAAGGCTTCTTGCTTGATGGGGTACTCGGGATCTTGGCTTTTGATTGGAATTAGGGTTAGGGTTTCACACAAGCCTTCTCACTAGACTTGTGGAAGAAGATGAAGAAAAAGAGTGAATGGATCTAGATTGATATTAAAATTGGGGATTCAAGTCTCCTTTTACAAGTGAATGAATAATATTTTACAAGTGAGCCTAGGGGCTTATTTATAGATCTCCCAAACCCTAAGCCTTGAGAAGTTCCCTCCAAAAGTTTGTTGAAAGACTTCTAGAAGTAGTTAGTTAGGCTTAGCTTAGGGTTTAAGCTAGGGTTTAGGGAGAAGTTTCTAGAATACAAGGCTAGTTTAGTGTTGATCCGGCTTGCTGATCTGGCAGAAGTCTCTGGAGTCTTCTGGAAACTGACATGTCATTCTGAGCTGTAGGCCTTGAGCTAGGAATTATGGTGCGAAGATGAAGTGATGATGTCATCAAGACGCCGCGGAACCGCGGCGCAAGCAGGCTCCGGCCGCGGTTCCGCGGCCATGTTGGCTCCTTGGGGTTTGGTTCTTCTGGTGTGGTCTTGTGATGATATTTGGGGCTTCATCTGATATGTTGAATTGCATTTGTCCCTTTGGATTGATACCAGAACTAGAATCATTGAGTTGGCGTAATGTTTGATCGGTACCATGTAAATTTTGGCCTTTCTTCTGGATTTTTCCTGCACAAATCTCAAAACAAGTGTTGCGCAATATAGGGATGATGCGATGCCATGAAATGCGGTCAATTTCCTGTATAGTGCCGGTTTTAGGGTCTAACACATGTAGTCTGATATTTTACAACTGATTTTCTAATATGTGATATATGAATGCCGAACACTTCTAAATGAATGCAAAAGATAGGGAAATTGCCGTGTTAAGAATACAATATTTTCGACTAATCACCAACCATTAGCAATGAATCTCACCGCTCAGTGGAAGCTTCAACAAGACTTGCATCAGATGGAAATTGAAGTAATCATGCCAGGTAATGCTTCAAATTTGATGAATTTGCAAGTTCAATCAACCATTGTCAATCAGATCAAAGCAACTCAAGCAGCCAGCGATGCTAAGTTGCAAAAGATCAGATAACAAGTGGAGAATGGACTCAGAACAGACTTCATCATCCATGAAGACGGATCTTTGAGATACGGCAGCAGATTGTGTGTACCAAAAGGTCCTGTTCGGGAAGAGTTAATGAAAGAAGCTCACAGCTCTCCCTATTCAGTACACCCTGGAGGTACCAAAATGTACAAAGATCTACGTCAGAATTATTTGTGGCATGGAATGAAGCGTGAAGTAGCCAGAAGCGTCGTAAAATACTTGGTGTGTCATCAAGTAAAGGCTGAACATCACAGGACTATTGGATTACTTCAACCATTACCAATCCCAGAATGGAAGTGGCAACACATCACGATGGACTTTGTGACTACTCTTCCTCACAGTACAAAGGGTAACGATGCTGTATGGGTCATTATGGATCGACTCACAAAGTCGGCTCACTTCATCCCATTTCGAGTTGGCCAATCAACTGAGACACTAGCAAAGAAGTACATGGAGGTAATAATCTAATTAAGATTTAAATTCTTCATAATGTACTATCTCTGATACCCATGAACTCATACAGGAAATTGTGAGACTTCATGGAGTACCGGTCTGCATTATCTCCGATCGTGACACCAGGTTCCGATTGCAATTTTGACAGAGTCTGCAAGCAAGCTTGGGAACAAGTCTGAACTTCAGCACGGCTTATCATCCACAAACAGATGGTCAGTCGGAATGAACTATTCAGATCTTGGAGGATATGCTCAGAGCGTGTATGTTAGACTTCAAAGGATCGTGGGAAGATCACCTACATCTTGTGGAGTTTTCGTACAACAACAGCTACCAAGCAAGCATAGGAATGTCACCTTTTGCAGCATTGTATGGAAGGAAGTATCGTTCGCCATTAAGTTGGGACGACATCGGAGATAGGAAACTTATTGGACCAGAGATGATAGTAGCGACTGTTGATGTGGTTCGTACTATCAGGGAAAGGATGTGCATAGCCCAAGATCGACAGAAGCACTGGGCTGATGCAAAGAGACGACACTTGGAGTTCCAGCCAGGAGATCACGTATTCCTGAAGATATCTCCGAACCGCGGAGTGATCCGATTTGGAAGACGGGGTAAATTGAGTCCGAGATATATTAGACCGTTCGACATACTCGAACGAGTCGGTGAAGTGGCATACCGTTTAGCACTTCCACCTTCATTGGAAGGAGTGCATAATATGTTCCACATATCCCAACTCAGAAGGTATGTGAGTGACCCCAGCTATGTTCTCGATCATTCCGAGCTAACGATACAGCCCGATTTGTCTTGTGAGCAACGACCTATGGAGATCCTGGACAGGAAAGTGAAGACACTTCGGAACAAGGAAGTTAACTTGGTTCGAGTGATGTGGAGGAAAGATACTCCAGGAGAGTCCACTTGGGAAAGGGAGGATGAAATGCGTACTAGATATCCACACCTCTTTGTAAACTAGTCCTCAAATAAAAGTTGTAAATTTCGAGGACGAAATTTTTGTAAGGAGGGTAGACTGTAACAACTCCATTTTTAATGTACAAAGAATTGATTTAAATTCAATGTATACTAGGAGTATTTATTGTTGCTGATATCTCTTTAAGTATTTATTTCACTCCATAATTACAAGAAGGAGATTGTAGCTCATTGGTAAGACCTTGCACTGCTGAACCAAGCCACTAGAGTTCGAATCCCATACCCCATATTATTTTTGTATTTATTTTGTTTTAAATTCTTTTGGAAGTCAACAGTCAAAACGCCATAACTCACAAAATTTATACTGTACATAAAATAGTAAATATACCAAAATCTTCCTCTGGAAAATCCCCGGCCCCCGACACCCTGACTCGGCCCGACTCGGCGGCGCCGGCCGGCGAACCGGTCGACTCGGTCCGGCGCCGCCGGCTGGACTCGGCCGGACGGCCGAGTCGTCAACACGAAAAAGTTCCATCTGGACTTGGTGAACCCTCCTGCATACTCTAAATGCCTAGATCGGTTATCAATTGCTCAATAAATCCCTTTTACTTCAAGGTTTAATGATTTTTTAATGATTTTATATATTTTTATATTTTTTTTATTAAAAACCCTAACCCTAGCCTAACCCTATATAAACCCCTCATACCCTCTACCCTCTCATCATTTTTTCTAAGTCCACTCTCTCAAAATTCCAAGAGAACTTGGTACGTTAGAAAACAAGCGAAAGGCGAAGCGCTGACGAAATCGACGGCGACATTCCGGTGATCGTGCTAGGAGCTCTCAACGACGTTTCGACGCACCGGCAAACCCTCTACCTCCCTCTCACGCTCTAGCGTTGTCCAAACCCGTAAGTCCTCCTTGTTCTACCTTTCTTCTCTTCCATTAAAATACGACTTTTCAAACCCGACGGAAATCGGAACAAACCGATTTCTGATTCGGTTTTCTATCAAATCTCACTTATCACCAATTCCATAATGCTTAAACATCTCTATGTTGACTATTAATCACTTAACAACTAATTTGAATAAGTTTTCTTATATGAAATGATAACGTTTCCATTTATCGTATTTCTTGCACTTAAATACCATAATGTTTAGTTTTCACATTTAACCCCTGAATATTGCTATACCTTAAAGTAGATCACGAGGTAACGAACTACCTCCACACACACGCAAATACAACCCTAAATGATATCATCAAAACTTAGAATACGATAATACAAGATTTTACATTTAAATACCATTTTCTTATAAAACCTTTTCTAAAAGTTTTAGGTTTGATACACTTTCAAAACAAATATCTTTTAATAGGAAAATGCGATATGTCGTGGACATCGATCGTTTATCTAAACCTGACTTTGTGGTGTCTAGGCTAGGCAAGTGAGAAAAGGTAATTTTAAAAGGCCCGTCTCACGATTCGTGAGCGGATCCCTCCTTTTCTCATTTTGTACTTACCTGGCCACAATTGGCGGTGAAGAGGCGATTTGAGGTTTCTAACGACTTATCGTTTAGATCTTTTAGAAATAGCCTAGTTAAAATATAAAACCCTAGAATCTAAAATACGGAAAATCGACTTTTGCAAATAAATACATTTTACTTTATAAAACCGTTTTTTAAAGGTTTAGTATTTATAAATCTTTGCAAAGCGCCAGTACAACCCACCTTTGGGGAACCCGTTAGGGATAGTACGGTTTATCATGCACCCTCGGCTTAGTAGTGCGAGATTCAGACCTCCGCAAGGAGCATTCGGTCTCGAAAGGTTTAAAACACGATATCTTGAGAAACTGATATTTTTAGAATATAAAATAATTATTGAAATTATTCTTGTATAAATATATGTATATTATCATTAAAAGATCTATTTTGTTATAATATAAATATCCCACTTTTTCTAAAAATCACAAGAATAAATTTTACATTAAAATACCATGAATTTCAAATAAATCAATATTACAGATAAATACCTTTATTTATGTAATTAGGATATTTTCACTAGAAATATCACAAAATAAAATCACACTCATTATAACTATAATGACGAATAATAAATACTTGAGGTGTATCTTGAAAACTATACAAAAGTATTTTTACATAAAACCCCCTCAAGTTTTATAAATTACAATAATGACCCTAACAATTATAGAACTTCGACTTACATTTCTTTTGGTCTGACTCGGGTTTGAGTCTGATTATTTCTGACTTGAATATGATTCAAGTCAATCTAAATCTATAATATTCCAACTCAATATGAACACATGAATCCCAGAATCCAGTAATCAATCTATATAACTTGACTGAATCAAACCATAGATAAACATCCATTATTCCGTTATTCCATTTACCTGATTATGCAGTTACACTCTGTTTACTGATATCATGGTTTTGGTCAGTCATCTAACTTATACAATACAATACAACCATACAATCAAAACACCACGGGGTTTAAGGGGTAGATTGGTGTGGAAGGTGTTAGAAGTGGCACGAGGCGGTAAGATTAAGACACCTAACCTATATTCCGTTGCTGTTGTACCGTGGCTTAACGGTTCATTGTACATTCCGTTTGCCCTGGTCTCTAGCATACTGAGACCCCTCTCGTATACACTAGCATCCTTCCGTACCAAGCTACAAACAACAGCATAAACAAAATATTCTACAACATTATACTTTAGAAGATACCTCTTATTCTGTCTTTTCTAATTCTTCTTATCTTTGGGACTTACCGAGCGACATGTTCGCTGACGATATTCTATTTCTTTCTTCTTTGAATGTCGTGAGGTGTTTTGGACTCGTCAGAGATCGAGCCCACCGGTGAAGACTTGGATCAGTTTCACGAAGACCCCGAGCTCTAGATATTGTACCTTGTTCTATTCAGTATTTTCATTTTCTGTTATGCCATTGTTTAGGCATCGCTTTTCATTCCAGTTGTATTTACTTTTCATGCATTGTACAAAAGAATGTTATTAATAAAGTTGTTGTTATTTCTATATCTATTTTCTCTTGTGATTTACTTTATATTGCTTAGATACGCTTACCGTATGTACTTCTAAGTATATACGTAGCGGACCTCGTCGCGTCCCCTTCGCCGTACACCGGGAAGCGGGGCGTGACATCGGGCCTAGGGGGATGGTAGCCTTCAGATCCCTAATAGCGCAATAAGTCGTGCCGAGGTAGAGCCCAATACACCCCGAGAAACTACTGGAGTACCTACCTGTAAATCTCGCTTGCCCTGGCCAGGGATTTTGTGTAATGGCTTTCCGAACACAGCGCGATATCAACCCCCAATACCGGAAGAGACGAATCCTATTTAACCACTATTGCCTTCCAGTGCTTCAGGACTGCACCCAACTACTACCTGTTTGCAAAACTCCTTTGAACCGTGGTAGGGTAGTAATCTAAGTACAATGGGAACACACTCGAGACGAATAGTGATGTGAAGTCAATGGACTAACATGTACTCATGCCACCCGGGAACTGCTACTTGACGATAGGTATAATATCAACCAGCAGTTCCCAACGAGTCCGTCCTGTGTAACTTATAACCCAATGAGCATCTGTATACTATCTTCGGTACAACATACCAATGGCTGTAGGACAGATCATCTCCCCTGCTGGGATGAGAAGCGTATACACTAGTCTACTCTGGAGTATCGATGCCCCGTCTCGATAATTCTATGATTAGGGACCTGTATAAGGATATGCTTATAGACTACCCAGCCCTTACTAGTGTGACTGCCATCACAACGCTGGTGGTCAAGCAAAAATCCTAAGGGCTCAACCAATATGTATTGGCGATATGCTAAAAGAAACATATACACAAATTGAGATAGAATCAAACCAAGTAGCATACTACCATTTTGAGCAAAAATGTTATTATATCTATGTATATCCCAAACTTCCAAAATATAATATACAAACTAATACTATACAATAATGGCTTATAGGGCATATATCACTAACAATCTCCCACTTGCACTAGGGCCATGTATTGGCATATCGCAGACCTATCATCTCGATTAGCCCCTCGAACTGTGTCTGAGGGATAACCTTTGTGAGTGGATCTGAAATATTGTTCTCTGTCTCTACTCTCCACACCTTGATCTCCCGGCGATCAACGATCTCCTTGATCAGATGGTACCGCCCCAAGATATGTCTGGACTTCTAATGGGACCTTGGTTCCTTCGCTAAAGCTATAGCCCAGTTGTTGTCACAATACAGAGGTATTAGATCAACAATGGACGGAACCACCTGAAGTTCTGTAATGAACTTCTTCATCCAGACTGTTTCCTTCGCGGTGTCACATGCAGTGATATACTCCGCTTCCATCATCGAGTCAGCAACGGTGTCCTGCTTGGAGCTCTTCCAACAGACCGCCCCTCCATTGAGAGTAAAGACATAACCCGACATGGACCTGAAGTCATCCTTGTCACTCTGGAAGCTGGAGTCAGCGAAGGCCTCGATCTGGAGGTCTTCACTGCCGTACACCAAGAATATCTCCTTAGTCCTTCTCAGGTACTTGAGAATGCTCTTAACTGCTGTCCAGTTCTTCTCCCCTGGGTTTGACTAATACCTGCTTACAACGCTCAGTGCGTAAGCTATATCTGGTCTGGTACACAACATCATATACATTATAGAGTCTATCGCAGAATCGTAGGGTATAATAGTCATACGATCCTTTTTCCAAATCAGTCTTGGGAGACATCTCTTTGGAGAGGGGGATTCCGTGACAAGACGGTAGATTACCGCGCTTTGAATCTTCCATATTAAATCTTTTCAGTATGGTGTCGATATACCTTGACTGTGAAAGTCCCAATATCCTTTTAGATCTATCACGATAGATCTAAATCCTCAAAATGTAGGAGGCATCACCCAGGTCCTTCATGGAGAGCCTTTGTGACAAAAATCCTTTGACTGATTGTAGTATAGGAATGGCATTTTCTATCAGGAGAATGTCATCTACGTACAAGACGAGGAATACCACAGTTCTCGCTACAATTTTACTATAAATGCATGGTTCATCTGGATTTTTGATAAAGTAGAATTTCTTGACCGTCTCATCAAAACAGATGTTCCAACTCCGCGATACCTGCTTCAATCCATAAATGGATTTAAGTAACTTGCACACCCTTCCGCTGCTCCCGCTCTCTGTGAAACCTTCCGGCTTATCCATATAAACAAACTCTTCTAAATTTCCATTCAGAAAAACGATCTTTACGTCCATCTGCCAAATTTCATAATCATAGAAGGCAGCAATGGCAAGAAGGATCCGAATGGATTTGAGCATAGCCACTGGAGAAAAGGTTTCAATATAGTCCAAACCAGGTCTTTGATGAAAACCTTTTGCAACAAGTCTAGCCTTATAGGTTTCAACATGTCCATCTACACCAATCTTCTTTCTGAAGATCCATTTGCTACCTACGGGTTTTACCCTTTCTGGAGCAATGTCCAAAATCTATACTTTGTTGGTGTACATGGACTCCATTTCAGTCCACATTGTATCTAGCCATTTTACTGAGTCTCTGCTCCTAATGGTTTGCTGAAAACTAGTTGGCTCATCATCGTTGATGATGTAATCCTCTCTATCCCCGTCTATGAGAAAACCGTAGTATCTCTCTGGTGGATGAGACTGCCTACTAATCCTGCAGAGTAGCGCGGGGATGTCCGGTTCTTTCGAAACTTCTGGTTCCACCATACTTTCAGTAATAGCTTGTGGTTCTGGAATTTCTTTCAGTTTTATTGCACTCCCACTTATTTCTTTTTCAAGAAATTGAGTTTCCAAAAAGTGGGCATGCTGAGAAACAAATACCTTTTGTTCCTCCGCATAATAGAAAAAATACCCCCTGGAGTTCTTTGGGTATCCCACAAACTTACACAGTACTGAGCATGCCTCGAGCTTGTCCGCATGCTGCTTTTTTACAAAAGCTGGATATCCCCATATCTTTAGATACTTAAGATAGGGTTTCTTCCTACTCCACATTTCATATGGTGTGGCAGGCACTGACTTAGTAGGAACTTTGTTCAAAAGATATGCAGCTGATTCTAGTGCATAACCTCAGAAGGATCGCTGTAACTCAACGTTACTCATCATGGAATGCACCATATCCAATAAGGTTCGGTTCCGCCTTTCCAATACACCGTTGTGCTGAGGTGTGTATGGAGGAGTAAGCTGAGAGAGAATTCCATTCTCTTTTAAGTAATCCAGGAACTCGGCACTTAAGTATTCATGATCTCGATCAGATCTAAGTGTCTTGATACTTTTGTCGGTTTGTTTTTCCACTTCATTCTTGTATTCCCGGAATTTCTCAAAGGTCTCGGATTTATGTTTCATCAAGAATACATGTCCGTACCTTGAGAAATCATCCGTAAAAGTAATGAAGTAGGAATACCGACTTCTTGCATGTGTAGAAATTGGACCACACACATCGCTGTGTATGAGTCCCAAGAGCTCGCTGGCTCTTACCCCGTGTCCAGTGAATGGAGTCTTTATCATCTTTCCTTTGAGACATAATTGATAAGTTGCATAAGACTGATATTCAAATGGATCCAAATATCCCTCTTTATGTAACTTCGTCAACCGTGTTTCATTGATTTGACCCTGTCTACAATGCTATAAGAAAGTCTGATTTAATTCTGGAGACTTTTTTTTAAGTGTGTTCTGGACATTGAAAACCTGAGCTTGATTTAATACATATATACCATTATCTAGTGAACCTGACCCAATCAAAGCATGATTAAGATGGATGTGGACGACGTCGCTTACAAATGTAAAATCATAACCTTCCTTAGATAGTAAAGATACAGAGATGATATTACATGCCAAACTAGGTACACACAAACAGTTACGCAAAATCAAAATCTGCTCACTTGTCAATCCTATATGATATTCTCCTGCGGATACAGCATCCATGCTCATTCCGTTAGCAACCCTGAAAGTCATATCACCAGCCTTGATAACTCTACGGTTTCTCAGAGCCTACAATGAATTACAGATATGAAATCCTGATCCGGTATCTAGTACCTAGGAAATAGAGTTAATTGACAGACAGTTTTCAATCATAAACACACCTAAAGTCGAAGCCACAACGTACTTCGAATCCTGGTTTCTGGCTTTCCAAGCTCTGCAGTCCTTCTTCCAATGCCATTTTCCGTGATAATAGAAACATTCCTCCTTCCCTTCCATCAGCCCCGAAACTTTTGCCATGCCCTTTCCCTCTACCTTACTAACACCGCATTTCGGCTTGGTGGAGGCCTTCTTCTTCTTCCCCTTGGCTTTTGCCTTGGATCTAGAAGAGGAAGATTCCCCAATAAGCAGAGTGGGTGTCTTTCTGGATTTCTGTAAGGTGCCCTCAGCACTCCTCGACATGTTGAGGAGTTCTGAAAGTGTAACTTCCTTTCCTTGAATATTGAAATTCAAGATAAATTGAGCGTAGGTAGAAGGGAGGGACTGTAGAATCAAGTCAGTATATAACTCGTTCTCCAATGTGGTCCCAAGGTCCGCAAGCTCTTTAATATAGCTAATCATCTTAAGGACGTGGTCCCCTACAGATGACCCGACAGCCAATCTCGCCTGAAACAATTTCTTCGAGATCTCATATCTTGTGATACGAGATTGCTCTACATATAAATATTTGGTATAGAGGAAGATGGAAGCTAAGTACATCTCCCGTGCCGCCTCTGGTGTTCATTGTACATTGAGGCCAACACGAGGCACTTGGTTCTCGCACCGTCTATTTCCCATGTCTTACGAATTTCAACATCCACGACGGTGGAATCTGGATCTGGGACGGTGGGGGATTTGGTAGTAAGGAGGTAGCCCAGCTTGTCATAGGTAATGGCCATCTGGACATTCCTTAGCCAATATTTATAGTTTGGCCCAGTCAATTTATTATTATCTAGTAGTAACTTAAGCCCGGTCATTTTGGTCGCAGCAATAAGGAGAGAGAGAAGAAACACTCAGCATGATGCTCTTGCAAATTTAGATTGGTTATTAGTTTATCTAAATAGGATGGCTCCCACTGTTCCTCGAATCCTCCTTCAAATCATAAAAGAAGAATTATTTAGGATTAATCTCACCTTACAATTCATGCTTAACCTTTCGGCCAGGCTAGTGTTGGTACTTCGAGGGAGATTTTCCAATGCTTTTGCGAAGTTCCTTAATTACATAATCTCTTTTCCCTGGAGGCGTAGCCCCGCTAACACTGTTCTAGGCACCTGCTTGGTTTATAGTATTGATTGTTTAGTGAAAAAATCTCCCGAAGAGTAGCGGATACTCACAGTAGGATCGGGATCCAAATATCATCGTGTGACAACCTTGAAGGAATCCAACCAAAATTATCACATTCCAAATGGTATGCAACATTAGCAAGTTTCATTTTCCTTTGAAACTCCCGATGGGGATTTTTGCCCCAGGCGCTTATGACCTTGACGAAGGCCAACATATTATAAGATGCAAGTCAAGTTCTACCCGTTATTATCCAGGTTATGTGAACCCATCCGTACAAACTCTTAATGAAGGCCAAAATAGCTGTACGACTGTCCCAAATCAACGTATGTATCTATACTACAGATGAATACCCAGCAGCTACCAATCACTATGACTTGACGAAGGTCAAAATACATAGCTTGAATACTACTGAATGCCCATCTGAAATGACAGAGGGCTATGGATGGTTTTGGCGAAACCGTGAACGTAATGAACTTGATATAGTCGAAGGAACCATGATAGCTTTTAAAAGGAGTGGTTTAGGCTCCGCATTTAAAAGTTATTTTTCAAGAAAACCGAGTGGTTTTGAAATTGTTCTAACGATTTAAAATTTGGTTTGTTTTCCTTGCATTAATCAATATTAATGTGGTCCCATCATTTAACCCTATCATTGCAGAAAAGAAACGAAAATAGAACTCAAGTCAAGGTTGACATCAGCGCCTATTCTCGTTATACCACATCAATCTGGAGGTTTCGTTGTGCATTGCGATGCATCCGGTAAGTGATTAGAATGTGTTCTACATCAGCACGGAAAAGTTATGGTTTATACTTCAAGACAACTGAAGATTCATGAGAGCAATTATCTGACGCATGATTTGGAATTGGCGGCCGTTATCTTTGCTCTTAAGATTTGTCAGCATTATCTTCTTGGTGAACGAGTGGACATATACACAGATCACAAGAGTCTAAAATATGTGTTTACTCAGAAGGAGCTTAATATGCGGCAGAGACGATGGTTAGAACTCATGGCGAACTTTGACATCAACCTGCAATATCACCCACGGAAGGTGAGTATGGTACCTGATGCCCTTAGTCGCCAACCATTAGCAATGCATCTCACCACTCAGTGGAAGCTTCAACAAGACTTGCATCAAATGGAGATTGAAGTGATCATGCCAGGTAACACTTCAAGTTTGATGAACTTACAAGTTCAATCTACAATTGTCAATCAAATCAAAACAGCTCAAGCAAGTGATGCTAAGTTGAAAAAGATCAGAGAACAAGTGGAAAATGGACTCAGAACAGATTTCATCATCCATGAAGATGGATTTTTGAGGTACGACAGCAGATTGTGTGTACCAAAAGGTTCTGTGCGGGACGAGTTAATGAAAGAAGCTCACAACTCTCCCTACTCAGTACACCCTGAAGGTACAAAGATGTACAAAGATCTGCGTCAAAATTACTGGTGGCATGGAATAAAGCGTGAAGTAGCCAAAAGCGTCGCTAAATACTTGGTGTGTCAGTAAGTAAAGGCTGAACATCACAGGACTGCTGAATTACTTCAACTGTTACCTATCCCAGAATGGAAGTGGCAATACATCACAATGGATTTTGTGACTGCACTTCCTCGTAGCATAAAGAGTAACGATGTGGTATGGGTTATTGTGGATCGACTCACAAAGTCGGCTCGCTTTATTCCATTTTGAGTTGGCCAATCTACTAAGACATTAGCAAAGAAGTACATGGAGGAAATTATGAGACTTCATGGAGTACCGGTCTGTATTGTCTCCGATCGTGACACCAGGTTCCGATCACAATTTTGGCAAAGTCTACAAGTAAGCTTGGGAATAAGTCTGAACTTCAACACGGCTTATCATCCATAAACTGATGGTCAGTCTGAGTGAACTATTCAGATCTTAGAAGATATGCTCAGAGCATGTATGTTAGACTTCGGAGGATCGTGGGAAGATCACCTACATCTTGTGGAGTTTTCATACAACAACAGCTACCAAGCAAGTATAGAAATGACACCTTTTGCAGCACTTTATGGAAGGAAGTGTCGATCACCATTAAATTGGGACGACATCGGAGATAGAGAACTCCTTGGACCTGAAATGATAGTGGCAATTATAGATGTGGTCCTCACTATCAGAGAAAGAATACGCATAGCCCAAGATCAACAGAAGCACTGGGCTGATACAAAGCGCCATCACTTAGAGTTCCAGCCGGGAGATCATATATTTCTGAAGATATCTTCGAACCGCTGAGTGATTCGTTTTGGAAGATGGGATAAGATAAATCCAAGATACATTGGACCGTTCGACATACTCGAACGAGTCGGTGAAGTGGCTTATCGTTTGGCACTTCCACCTTCATTGGAATGAGTGCACAACGTATTCCACATATCCCAACTCAGAAGGTATGTGAGTGACCCCAGCTATATTCTCGATCATTCCGAGCTCACTGTACATCCCGACTTATCTTGTGAGCAGCAACCTGTTGAGATCCTGGATAGAAAAGTGAAGTCACTTCGGAACAAGAAAGTCAACTTGGTTCGAGTGATGTGGAGGAAAGACACTCCAGGAGAATCGACATGGGAAAGGGAAGATGGGATGCGTGCAAGATATCCTCACTTATTTGTAAACTAGTCCTTAAAATAAATTGTAAATTTCGAGGACGAAATTTTTGTAAGGAGGGTAGACTGTAACAACTCCAATTTTAGTGTACATAAAATTCATTTAAAGTTAATATACAATTGGGATATTTACAATTCCTGTAAAGGCTATAAGTATTTATTTTGATTTAGAACAGCAAGAAAGAGCTTGTAGCTCACTGGTAAGACTTTGCACTGCTGAACCAAAGCACCAGAGTTCAAATCCCATCAGCCACAATATCTTTTTATTTTAAACTCTTTTAATCTTTTTAGAAGCCCAAAAGATTACACGTGCACTATACGTAAACTGAAGAGACACAAGATAATCAAACGCGTGCACTGTAGAATACCAAACGACCCCGACCCAATACCCCAACACCAACCCAGACCGTCGGCATTGGGCCGGCGACACACTCAAAAAATCCGGTGAGGTCGGGTCAAACTATCTCAAATGCTTCCAAACTTCACCCCCTGCACCTCTTCAGCTACCCCCACTAACCCCACATTGTTTGTTTACTCTGAATATTTCCAGAGAGCAATAAAATACCATTTAATCCCAATTTTAATGCATATTTCAATGCATTCTTTAAACACCCTAAACCCTAATTTTCCTTATAAATACCATTTTTATTTTACACCTCACTCACAATTCCCTACCAAAACTCTCAAGAAATTTCCAATTTCCTATAGTGTGCAAGTGGAGTTAACAAAGGGCGAAGCTCCGACGAAGTTCCGGCGACGATACGGGGAGTTTCCGGCAACGAAATGAAGCATCGACGAATCCTAGACCTCCTCCTACCTCTCCCCTGTCATCAAAGCCAGTAAGCCTCCCTTCTCTCTCTCTTTTTCTATTTCCAAACTCTTCATTCTTAAAACGTGTCGGAAGCGGAGTTATCCGGCTTCCGATTCTCTTTTCTTTTAAAAAATACAACTTTTTCTTAATAACAAACCTACAACTTTTGATATATTGTTTAGTAATCATTAACAAAGACAATAAAATAAGTTTGACATCAAAATGATAACCATAGCAAGTTGTATTTCAATTTTACATTAAAATACCTTTATATTTCATATCGACATGTTTATACCTTTTAACCGTGTTATCTTTAGAAAACTCATGAGGTAATGACCTACCTCATCACAACACGCATCCCTATCATAGCACGATGAATCTTGGGATAATAGAATACGGAAAATACAAGTTTGCAAATAAATCCCTTTAACTTATAAAACCGTTTTCTTTAAAAGATTTATTAAAACATTCCCATGCAAATTGCGCCTCTAAAACCCATTTTAGGGAACTCCGTTAGGGATGGTGTGGATTATCGCACATTCTCGGGCTTAGTAGAGCGAGATGCAGACCTCCGCAAGCAGCATTCGGTCTCGATGGAATATTTATACAATTTCTTTAGAAAATGAGTTTTTTACAAGAAAATAAATAAAATTATTTTCATTAAATATATATATATATATATATATATAATTATTATCAAAATACTTATTTTAAATATATATAATATTTCATGTTTCCAAAACTCAAGAAAACAAGTCAAATATCTGTAAGTCCATGTCACGCACCCCACGAACTTGCAAGGGGGCGGAATATATGAAAAACGATTATCAAAGCTTCGTAGCACGGACTTGAGCGCATGAATCGTTTCTAAACCATTGCTAACTAACTACAAGAGGTTTAACTACTCGGATACGAAGTTATACCTCACGTTACTTGTCCTTCGGGTCTTCATCGCGGTCCTCCACTCCTCGTAGGCTCCTTGGAACATCGGCACCTCAACGGCCTCCTCGAATCAAAGATAATCCACCCGAGAGCTCCTACGCCAAGCTAAATCTCAAACTTGAGATAACTAGGTTGCTTAAAGTGCCAATCTAAGCTACCTAGAGGATATAGAGTGAGGTTATGGAAGTATTAGTCTAGATAACCCTTGATCTCAACACATGAGAGGTTAGGGTTAGGGTTTGAAGAGAGAGTGAGCTTGAGGAGAGAGAGAGTGAAGATGATAATGAAATGAATAATGAACTCATATGAATATATCAACCATAACAATTAATCAAATAAATAATATAAATGATTTATCATCATTATTAGATTCATTCATCTAGTGTGATTCATCATATGACTCATTAAATCATTAATGAATCATTTAATGCAAAGGATGAATCACACAAATGAGTTATTAAGCAATTAATGCTCATACCACCTTAACCCCTTAGTCACCACTCTTCTAGAACCTTCCCGACAAATTACGAGAACGTCCCTCCAATCCGTGAAAATACGGAAAAACTTTAGACTGTATAAATCCAATAATCCGATTCTAGAATCTGGCTTAACCCAAAGCCGGCTAGTAAAAACTGTCCGAAAAGTCGTACGTGCGTAAATACACGTACGCGTCCGAACCCTTGTCATAAAACTATACGACCTCTATGTCGTTTCGCCTGGAGCAGGGAAACTCTCTGTGTAGGACTCTAAAGACTCGACACTACGCTGGCAGTGGGTTTAACCACAGACCGCAAGCGGCACTAGCTGTACATAATGGTCCCCAGGTAGATGTCGATAAGAAGGCCGATGAGGAAAACCATCTGAACCCCTACTGAGCCTAATGTGACAATCTCCGTACAGTCTGGTCTGTTCGTCTAAGACTATCGCATATCAAGCCTAGGGGGCGGCAAGCCTCAGTCCCCTAATAGCTGTATAAGTCATGTCGGAGCGAAGCCCATTACACCCTGAGAAGCTACTGGAACCTACCAATATATCTCGCTTGCCCTGGCCAGGGACTTTGCGTAATGGCTCTGTGACACAGCGCGATATCATTTCCCAATACCGGGAGAGACGAATCCTATCTAACCACTACTGTCTCCAAGTGCTCGGGACTGCACCCAACTGCTACCTGTTTGCACGACTCCTTTGAGCCGTGGTAGGGTAGCAATCTAAGAACAGTGGGACACACTCGAGGCGAAATAGCAGTGTCAAGTCTGCGGACCATGCTGCACTCATGTCATCTGGGAACTGTTAACTGACGATGGGTATAATACCAACCAATCAGTTCCCTTGCGAGTCCTGTCCGGTGTACCCGTAACCTAACGAGCACCTGCATACTATCTCCAGTACGACGTACTGATGGCTGTGGGACAGACCATCTCCCCAACTGGGATGAGAAGCGTGCACACTTAGTCTACTCCGGAATATCGATGCCCTATCTCGATAATCCAACGACCAGGGACCTGTATAGGATGTTGCTTACAGACTACCCATCCCCCACTAGTGTGACTGCCATCACAACGCTGGTAATCAAGCAAAGATCCTATGGGCTCTACAAATATGTATAAGTGATACGTTATAAGAAACATACGCACATATTAAAGTAGACAGAAACCAAGTAGCATACTACCATTTTTAGCAAGACTGTATATACAACTGTGAATATCCCAAGCTTCCATTACGTAATATACAATCTAGTATGATACAATAATGGCCCCTAGGGCATATACACTAACAATCTCCCACTTGCACTAGGGCCATGAGATGGCATATCGTAGACCTATCATCTCGAATAGCCTCTCGAACTGCGTCTGAGGAAGGGCCTTTGTGAATGGATCAGCAATGTTATTCTCTGTCTCTACTCTTTTCACCTCGATCTCCCGGCGATCTACGATCTCCCTGATCAGGTGATACCACCTTAAGATATGTCTGGACTTCTGATGGGACCTGGGTTCCTTCTCTAAAGCTATAGCGCCGTTGTTGTCACAATACAGAGGTATTGGACCAACACTGGAAGGAACCACCTGAAGTTCTGTGAGGAACTTCTTCATCCAGACAGCATCTTTGCGGCATCGCAAGCAGCTATGTACTCCGCTTCCATTGTTGAGTCAGCAACGGTCTCCTGCTTGGAACTCTTCTAACAGACCGCCCCTCCATAGAGGGTAAAGACATAACCCGACATGGACTTGGAGTCATCTTTGTCACTCTGGAAGCCGGAGTCGGCAAAGGCCTCCATCTGGAGGTCTTTTCCGCCATACACCAAGAACATCTCCTTAGTCCTCCTCAGGTACTTGAGAATGTTCTTCACGGCTATCCAGTGCTTCTCCCTTGGGTTTGCTTGATACCGGCTTACTACGCTCAATGCGTATGCTACATCCGGTCTGGTACATAACATCGCATACATTATAGAGCCTACTGCAGAAGCGTAGGGTATAATCGACATGCGATCCCTTTCCAAATCAGTCTTGGGAGACATCTCTTTGGAGAGGGTGATTCCGTGACAAGCCGGTAGGTTACCGTGCTTAGAATCATCCATACTGAATCTTTTCACTATGGTGTCTATGTACCTGGACTGCGAAAGTCCCAACATCCTTTTTGATCTATCACGATAGATCCGGATCCCTAGAATGTAGGTGGCATCACCCAGGTCTTTCATGGAGAATTTATGTGACAAGAATCTTTTGACTGATTGTAACATAGGAATATCATTTCCTTTTAGGAGAATGTCATCCACGTACAAGACGAGGAATACTACAGCTCTCCCTACAATCTTACTGTATATGCATGGTTCATCTGGATTTTTGATAAAGTCAAATTCTTTGACAGCATCATCAAAACAGATGTTCCAACTCCGCGATGCCTGCTTTAGTCCATAAATGGACTTAAGCAGCTTGCATACTTTACCGCTGCTCCCACATTGAATGAATCCCTCCGGCTGATCCATATAGACGCTTTCTTCCAAATTACCATTTAGAAAGGCCGTCTTTACGTCCATCTGCCAGATTTCATAATCGTGGAAGGCAGCAATAGCAAGAAGGACCCGAATAGATTTAAGCATAGCCATTGGAGAAAATGTTTCGTCATAGTCCAAACCAGGTCTTTGACGGAAACCCTTTGCAACAAGTCTAGCTTTGTAAGTTTCAACCTGTCTATCTACACCAATCTTCTTTTTGAAGATCCATTTGCATCCTACGGGTTTTACCCCATCTGGAGCAAAGTCCAAAGTCCATACTTTGTTAGTGTACATGGACTCCATTTCGGCCCGTATTGCATCAGCCATTTTACCGAGTCGCCGCTCTGAATGGCTTGCTGGAAGCTAGTAGGCTCATCATAGTCAATAGTGCAATCCTCTCTATCCCCGTCTATGAGAAAACCGTAGTATCTCTCGGGCGGATGAGATTGCTTACTACTCCTGCGGAGTGGCGTCGGGATGTTCTGTTCTCCTGGACCTTCTTGTTCTACCAAGGTTTCAGTAATAGTTTGTGGTTCTGGAATTTCTTCCGGTTCTATTGCGCTCCCACTCTTCTGATTTTCTAAAAACTCAGTTTCCAAGAAGCGGGCATGTTGAGAAACAAAGACCTTTTGTTCCTCTGCGTAATAGAAACAATATCCCATGGAGTTCTTTGGATATCCCACAAACTTACACAGTACTGAGCGTGCCTCGAGCTTATCCGCATGATGCTTCTTTACAAAAGCTGGACATCCCCATGTCTTAAGATACTTAAGACAGGCTTTCTTCCCACTCCACATATGATATGGTGTGGTAGGCACAGTCTTGGTTGGAACTCGGTTCAAAAGATATGCAGCTGATTCTAGTGCATATCCCCAGAATGATCGCGGTAACTCAGCGTTACTCATCATGGAACGTACCATATCCAATAGGGTTCGGTTCCGTCTCTCCGATACACCGTTATGTTGTGGTGTGTATGGAGGAGTAAGCTGAGAGAGAATTCCATTCTCTTTTAAGTAACCTAGGAACTCGGCACTTAAGTATTCACCACCTCGATCAGATCTCAGTGTCTTGATACTTTTGCCGGTTTGTTTTTCCACTTCATTCTTGTATTCTTAGAATTTCTCAAAGGCCTCGGATTTATGCTTCATTAAGAAGATATATCCATATCTAGAGAAATCATCCGTAAATGAAGTAGGGATAACCACCTCGCGCATGTGTAAACATCGGACCGCACACGTCACTGTGTACGAGTCCCAAGAGCCCGCTTGCTCTTACTCCGTGTCCAGTAAACGGAGTCTTTGTCATTTTTCTCATGAGACAAGATTCACAAGTAGCATAAGATTGATATTCGAACGGATTCAAATATCCTTCTCCATGTAACTTAGTCAACCTTCTCTCATTGATGTGACCTAGTCTACAATGCCATAAGAAAGCCTGATTTATTTCCGGAGACTTTCTTTTAAGTGTGTTCTGGACACTGAAAATCTGAGCTTGATTTAATACGTATATTCCGTTTTCTAATGTACCTGACCCAATCATAACTTGATTTAGGTGGATGTGAACCACATCTCTTTTAAAAGTAAAATCATATCCTTCCTTAGATAGTAAGGGTACAGATATGATATTACAAGTCGTACCTGGTACATAAAAACAGTTACGTAGAATCAATATCTGCCCAGTTGTCAGTCCAAGATGATATTCCCCTACGGATTCAGCGTCCATGCTCATTCCGTTAGCAACTGTGAGGGTCATATCACCTATCCCGATAACCCTACGGTTTCTCAGAGCCTGTAAAGAATTACAGATGTGAGTTCCGGACCCGGTATCTAATACCCAGGAAGTAGGGTTAACTGACATACAGTTTTCTATCACAAACACACCCGAAGCTGAAGCCACAACATGCTTTGAATCCTGGCTACTGGCTTCTAAAGCCCTGCAATGTTTCTGCCAATGTTCATTCCTGTAACAATAGGAACGTCCCTCTTTTACAATATCCAGTCCCGAAACTTTTGCCTTTCTCTTTCCTTCTCCTTCCCTGGTTTCCTTCAGGGTAGGAGGCAGAGACTGTAGAATCAAGTCAGTATTTGACTCGTTTCCCAACGCGGTCTCCAGGTCCTGGAGCTCATCAATACAGCTAGTCATTGTAAGGACGTTGTCCCCTACAGATGACCCGTCAGCTAACCTCGCTTGAATTAATTCGTTCGAGGTTTCATATCTAGTGATATGAGATTGCTCTCCATATAAATCTTTATTATGGAGAATAATGGAAACTAAGTCCATCTTCTCGTGCTGCTTCTGGTATACACCATCAACTGAAGCTAACATGAGGCACTTAGCTTTTGCTTTATCTTTTTCCCTTGTCTGACGGATATCCATATCTGCGACAGTGGAAACTGGACCTGAGACGGCGGGATCTTAAGTAGTAATAGGGTGGTCCAGCTTGTCATAGCCAATGGACATCTGGACAGACCTTTGCCAGTCATATAAGTCAGATTCAGTCAATTTGTTATCTAGATGTAACCTATGTGTGGTCACAAGGTCGCTGCAATTTAAGAGAGAGAGAAGAAAACATTTTAGCATGATGTTGTTGCAAGTTTAGATTGGTTTTAAGTTTATCTAAACAGGATGGCTCCCACTGTTTCTCGAATCCCTCCTCAAACCATAAAAGAAGAATTAGCCAGGACAATTCTCACCGTATAATACTTGCTTAATCGTTCAGCCGGGCCAGTGTCGATACTTCAAGGGAAGTTTTCCAACGCTTTCGCGAAGTTCCTTAATTAAATAACCTCTTTTCTCTGGGGGCGTAACCCCGCTGGCACCTTTCTTGGCACCTACTTGGTTTATAGCATTGATCGTTAAGTGATGAATCTCCTGATAAGTAGCATGTACTCACAGTAGGATCGGGATCCAAAATATCATCGTATGATAATGTTGAAGGAATCCTACCAACATTCATCAAACTCCAAAATGGTATGCTCTCTCTGCAAATTTCAGTTTCTTTAGAAATTCCCGATGTGGATTTTTGCCCCATGCTCTTATGACCTTTACTTTAGTCAACAAATCATAAGTCACATGTCAAGTTCTACCCGTCATTGTCCAGGTTAATTTGAACCCACCCGTACATGCCCTTGACTTTAGTCAACAAGGTAATACGACTGTCCCAAACCAACGCATCTATTTATGCTGCATATAAATATCCAACAGCTACCAAACACTGTGCCTTGACTTTAGTCAACAAACACAGCTTGAATACTATTGACTATCTATATGAAATGACGGAGGGCTACGAATGGTTTTGGAAAAACCGTGAACGTAGTGAACTTGATATAATCGAAGGAACCTGATACTTTTTTTAAAAAAAGGAGTGGTTAAAGCTCCGCAATTAAAAATTCTGATCTTTTAAAATAACCAAGTGGTTTCTTTTAAATTTGTTCCAACGATTCAACTTTGGTTTATTTTCTTTGCATTATAATAATACGTCCTATCCTATCATTGCAGAAAACAACGAAAATACCACGTCCTCTTATGCCATCCGCATTCGCCACAGGGTCCCGTCATCACCCGTTAGGTTACTTAACTAACGACAGAGCGGGGGCTGGGCTAGCGCGGGTGTAAAACATAAGTGACGTCTAATAGCTATCATATATAGATATTGTACATTCGTTAGACGCAATAATAAGCATTCCAGATCACAGATGAACTTTATTGGATTTATTAGCAATCCGCATTTGCTTTGAGCCTGCAATAAAAGACGGATTACACAGTTGTGATGAATAGCCATTACCCCACCCTAGACCCCTACGGGTACGGCAAACTACCCGCCAAGTACCCGAAGTGAAGCGGTCTCCCTCAACAACGTGAGTAGGCCACTAAACACTTCGACGTACCCGGTAGTTTGTGTACCCCACCTTGGGTCTATCCTAGGAGCAAAAAACAGTAAAAAGAAATAATACAACGGTGGCTACAACCGCAACCTGGATGTGCCCCGCAAAAGAATATTACATCATATTACATTTACATCGAATGAATGAATATTAAACCCATCTCAAACCCCGGCTAATCATCACAACAGTCCAACACAGTTCATATACACAAACAGTAAACATTACAGAAATGTGCAACCCCCTGCCAACCGACATACTAGCAATTAGGGGAGGTTTACGAACACATTAAACATTACAGATAAAAACCCAATTAGCAAATATCTTAGAATATCGATCAAATACCATATTCCGTGTCTACCCCAAAAGCAAACCTGCACTGAAGTAACCTGGGTAAAAACAGAACATACAGGAAAACAAAAAACACCAAAATATGAATTGCTGTGAAAATTCGAGTCAACTCGGCGTTGACTCGGCGTTGGATCCGCGGCCGTTTTACCGAGTTAAGGGCTCGTATTTTCCCAGTATTCTTACAATTCCCTGCTGTGAATTTTAAGGTATGTCAAATTATTTTTCAGACACTTTTAAAATTAACAGAAACTAGGAATATCCGGGTTTTTGTTTTCGTGTTTTCCGTCGATCGAACTTCTAATCAGTTGCTAACAAGCTAGTAATGGTTTAGTTGGCTCTGATACCACTGTAAGTCCATGTCACGCACCCCACGAACTTGCGGGAAGGAGGAATATATGAAAAACGATTATCAAAGTTTCGTAGCATGGACTTGAGCGCATGAATCGTTTCTAAACCATTGCTAACTAACTACAAGAGGTTTAACTACTCGGATACGAAGTTATACCTCACGTTACTTGTCCTTTGGGTCTTCATCGCGGTCCTCCACTCCTCGTAGGCTCCTTGGAACATCGGCACCTCAACGGCCTCCTCGAATCAAAGATAATCCACCCGAGAGCTCCTATGCCAAGCTAAATCTCAAACTTGAGATAACTAGGTTGCTTAAAGTGCCAATCTAAGCTACCTAGGGGATATAGAATGAGGTTATGGAAGTATTAGTCTAGCTGACCCTTGATCTAAACACATGAGAGGTTAGGGTTTGGGTTTGAAGAGAGTGTGAGCTTGAGGAGAGAGAAGGTGAAGATGATAATGAAATGAATAATGAACTCATATGAATATATCAACCATAACAATTAATCAAATAAATAATATAAATGATTTATCATCATGGTTAGATTCATTCATCTAGTGTGATTCATCATATGACTCATTAAATCATTAATGAATCATTTAATGCAAAGGATGAATCACACAAATGAGTCATTAAGCAATTAATGCTCATGCCACCTTAACCCCTTAGTCACCACTCTTCTAGAACCTTCCCGACAAATTACGAGAATGCCCCTCCAATCCGTGAAAATACGGAAAAACTTTAGACTGTATAAATCTAATAATCCGATACTAGAATCTGGCTTAAACCAAAGCCGGCTAGTAAAAACTGTCCGAAAAGTCGTACGTGCGTAAACACACGTACGCGTCCGAACCCTTATCGTAAAACTATACGACCTCTATATCATTTCTCCTGGAGCAGGGAAACTCTCTGTGTGGGACTCTAAAGACTCGACACTACGCTGGCAGTGGGTTTAACCACAGACCGCAAGCGGCACTAGCTGTACGTAACGGTCCCCAGGTAGATGTCGATAAGAAGGCCAATGAGGAAAACCATCCGAACCCCTACTGAGCCTGATGTGACAATCTCCGTACAGTCCGGTCTATTCGTCTAAGACTATCGCATATCAAGCCTAGGGGGCGGCAAGCGTCAATCCCCTAATAGTTGTATAAGTCGTGTCGGAGCGAAGCCTATTACACCCTGAGAAGCTACTGGAACCTACCAATATATCTCGCTTGCCCTGGCCAGGGATATTACGTAATGGCTCTCTGACACAGCGCGATATCATCTCCCAATACCGGGAGAGATGAATCCTATCTAACCACTACTGCCTCCAAGTGCTCGGGACTGCACCCAACTGCTACCTGTTTGCACGACTCCTTTGAGCCGTGGTAGGGTAGCAATCTAAGAACAGTGGGACACACTCGAGGCGAAGTAGCAGTGTCAAGTCTGCGGACCATGCTGCACTCATGTCATCTGGGAACTGTTAACTGACGATGGGTATAATACCAACCAATCAGTTCCCCTGCGAGTCCTGTCCGGTGTACCCGTAACCTAACGAGCACCTGCATACTATCTCCAGTATGACGTACTGATGGCTGTGGGACAGACCATCTCCCCAACTGGGTTGAGAAGCGTACACACTTAGTCTACTCCGGAATATCGATGCCCTATCTCGATAATCCAATGACCAGGGACCTGTATAGGATGTTGCTTACAGACTACCCAGCTCCCACTAGTGTGACTGCCATCACAACGCTGGTAATCAAGCAAAGATCCTATGGGCTCTACTAATATGTATAAGTGATACGTTACAAGAAACATACGCACATATTAAAGTAGACAGAAACCAAGTAGCATACTACCATTTTTAGCAAGACTGTATATACAACTGTGAATATCCCAAGCTTCCATTAAGTAATATACAATCTAGTATGATACAATAATGGCCCCTAGGGCATATACACTAACAATATTACATGAAACTACCATGATAATTCAAAACAATATTCATATTACAAATAAATACCATATGTTATGAAATTAGGTTTTATTTAGTAGAAATGTCACATTTATAAAATATACATCAATGAAAACCCTAAAGACGATAATTAAATACTTGAATTGTATTTTGAAAATTATACAAAATTATTTTTATATAAAACCCCCTCAAGTTATACTAAATTACAATAAGGACCCTAGTAAATATATGTTTAAGCGGGACCAGTCTCTTGAGCCTCACGGAGCCGGAGATATGGGTGCTTGCCTATTTAAGGTAGACAACTTAACAAACGGTGATATCAACACGGTAATTGTTTTTTAAAAAGACAAAAATCCTGCAGTCCATGTGCAGCAGTTACCGATAGCACCAAAACATAATTCAGGACTTCAATTTCTTTTCTAAATATCTGACTCAGACTGAGTCTCAATATCAATCTGACTTGAATATGATTCAAGTATGAAACTACAATACAACATGGATCTATGAATCTGTCTATTCAATCTAATCAATCTATATTGACTGAACTGAACCATGGATACATTCCATTTACATGATCATCCATTATATCCATTTCATTACTGATATCATGGTTTCGGCAAGTCATCCATCTATATAATTTACAATACAAGACAATACAATACAATCAATAAATCAAGACATCGCGGGGTTTTATATGGGGTAGATTGGTATGGAAGGTGTTAGAAGTGGCACGAGACTGCAACCATAAGACACCTAACCTGAATCTCCATTGTTGTTGTACCGTGGCTGAATGGTTCCTTGTACTCCGTATACCGTAGTCTCTGGTATAGTGAGACTCCTCTCGTATACGCTGGCCTCTTCTGTACTAAGCTACAAACAACAGCGTTAACACTAAATAACAACAATAAACAGCTATACTCTATTCTGTCTAATCTATTCTTATCTATCTACGGGACTTACCGAGCGATTTGTTTGCTGACGACATTCTCTTTCTTCTTCTTTGGAATGTCGTCAGGTGATTCGGACTCACTGGAGATCGAGCCCAGCAGCGAAGACTTGGATAAGTTTACTGAAGACCCAGAGTTTTAGATTCACTTGTACATTACTGTCACGCCCCGCTTCCCAAAATACGGAATACGAGGGGTAGACAAGGCCAGCCATGCTCCTACGGTCAAGGAAAAGTCCTGCCGTAGTCACACTTCGGCTTCTAGTTTATCATGGTAAACAGTAAACGATGCGCAGGTAATGAGAAATGCAGTAACAGAAAGAAACAATAATATAAACTGACCTGAAGTGGAACAAACGGAAGTAACTCGGAATGGCAAGTCAAGAAGTCTGTGATGCACTGGCCCAGGCTAAATCGTCTTCTCACACTGAGCATGCATACTCAGGTCGTCAGAGCGACACAATAGCAATATAATATATATAATCAAGTAACAGTTCTAACAGTGGTGAAGGATATGAACAACAGTAAATCAATAACAGCATGAATATAAATGAGCAGTAATCAATGCAGCGGAATAGTAAAGCAGTATAACAATATGTCACGTATGCCAACACAGTACAAAAGGAATATAAATGCCAATATCCCTATCGGTCTCTAAGTCTCACTACGCAGGTCAGTAAGTCTGTCGTCAGTCCAAGTGTGAGAGTCAACCACTCGCGAGTGTCCTCCACCCAAGGGTAGAACCCAAGGGCAAGGGACCACGGGCCCAACATGTAACGAATGTATCACGGTGTATATATCACGTACCCTGTAAATCTCCATATAACTCCCTAAATATATAAGCCGGCATGGGACTCCCGAGATTCTGTTGAACTCACACTTAAACTACCCCACACCCCGTGGTCTACATCAAACGCTAACCATCATCCTAAATACTAATCGATCCGTGACAAGTCTGCGCGAGAACTGGAGGCAAGGCCTCCATCAAGCACGTCCCGACTAATACCTAAGATAAATGGCAGTGTCGGATGCCTTATCTGTGACACCCATGCAAGCGCTTCCATAAGTGTCCCATACCACTTATAGTCACACGTACACGCATCCCACAGACGTCGACAATGCAATAGAACAATAGGGACACTGATTGTGTACATGTACGTATCACTTTCACTTAATCACGAATACACGAACACCGACGTACTTGACACAATCAACACTAAAATCTAACACTGGGTAAATGCACGATGTCACTAGGTTATCACTACAATGATATAAGTATGATATGATGCATGAACAGTATAAGAAGCACAACTAAGGTATCATAAAAACAACGGTCTATCACTTGCACGATTTATCATGAAACATATGTATAAAATTTGGCAAAATGATAAACAGGTAGTAATTAATATGTTCAGTTAGCTATCCATCTAATTTTCTTTCGAGCCAATCGGGTTTCACGATCATTAGTTATAACTGTTTCATTTTAAGCGCACGCGGCTGGAAATCCGGTTTCAGAATCAGGAATCCATTTCGCAACGCATTTTAACCCCAGTTGGGATCATAATTTAGCGACGCTACAGTTAGATGAATTCTAGGGTTTTCAGTAAAGTTTTCAACGCAATAAACGGATCTTCAATCGCGTCTGTACGTTAGGAGTTATAATCTGTTTAATATCAACATGTCAATTCTGATTCTACTGGGACTGTTATGTGTCCCGATCTTCTAAATTACAGATTAAATAGTAAATGATAACGAAACAGGATGAAACTAATCGTGTTGTCTAGCTAACAGAGTTACCTACAATAAGCAGCGGATTCCCGCGACCTACGAGTTAAGGAAGTTCTATGGTATCCATTACGGAACAGCAAGCGCAATTTGAGTCGCTCTGGACTGCAGTCCAGAGTCGCTCTGGACTGCAGTCCAGAGTCGCACTCCGATCAAATTTTCATCACGATTGAAGTACAGGAATGTCTGGAAACTAGCATAGGTTTAAAGTTCGTCGAGTTAGCTTCGATTTGAGCCCTCGAACGCACCGTTCTACTATGTATATGATTTATGGTGAATTTAACGATTTTCAGGTGCAATGAATTTACAGTTTTACGATTAAACTTGGGGGTAGTCATTTTAACTGTTAACAGTCGTATTTTCTAATGAAATTTGCACACGTTAATCATCTCTACAAGGGCCAATATAATATGTCCAGTTCCGTCAAATACGATAATGATTTTCTATGGGAACAAGCATCGAACAGTTTTGTGACAATATATAACATCAAGCAAACATGGAATATATCTACGATTCTGATTTGTAATATATACGGAATAGCATGAAAGCAAGTAAGAACTTGCCTGGAGAACGCCTTGGGGTCGCACGACGGCAACGACGTCGCGAACGCGCGTTGTGCGCCACGTTCCGGATTCCCGCGAGCCTAGTTCGAAACACGAATCTCGCGTCGGAGTTTTCCCGGAGTCGTCTTGCGTGCGCTGGAAGCTTAGGGGTGCTCTCTGGTCCGTCTGAGAAGTGTTGGGGTTTCCGAAGGTCGACGGCGTCGCTCCGGCAACTTGTATAGAGCGGTTTCACAGTGGTGTAAAAAGTTTGAAAATGGTTTTGGGGTTCGATGAAATGCCGTAAAGCTCGGATATGGGATCTCGACGAAGGTGCTGCTGCGACAAGTTCTCAAGTCCAAGGAGATGGCTGCGGCAAGGTGAGGAGTCGGCTGAAGATGTGCTCGGGATTGGAGGCTAGGGGTGCTCGGTGACCGTGGTGGGTTTAGAAGGTGAAGTCTTGGTGAGGGTGCAGTAATAGGTTCTGTGGCGACGAGATAGGTTCTCGTCTCAGTTGGGTGCCTTGGGTGAAGTCGAGGGGTTCTCGGTGGTTGCGGTTGAGATGGGGTTTGATGGAGGTTGAAGGAGTTGGCGCTGATGAGGGTCACAGAAGAGGGTTGCTCGGGCACAGCTGGAGGCAGTTGGTGGTTGATGGAATGGGGGCCGGAAACGGATCTAGTCGACGGCGGAGAGGTTGGAGGAGCTGGAGGTGACGGAGGCGAGGTGCTCGTGGTCACGGTGGTGAGGGGAGCTCGGGTGTGGGCTGTAGGGAGCTCGGGGTAGTGAAGGAAGGGGGAGGAGGAGTGATTGTGTGAGGAAGAGAAGGAGGTGGTTGCCTCGTGATGGAGGTGGTGCAAGGTGGTCGCGGCGGGGCTCGGTGGATTCGAGGGTGCAGAGAGTGGGGTCTTGTGGTGGGTGTAATGGCGTAAGTTCGGGAGAGGATGGGGAGAACGAGAAACAGAGAGGGAGAGGAATGAGATGAGAGTGTGATGGAAGAGAGAGAGGCGAGCTATGATGGAGCAGGCGTGAGTCGTGGGTGTAACGGCAGCGTGAGCGAGGGCGGAGGCGGCGGGAGCGAATCGCGCGTGAAGGGGAGAGAGCCGTTAGAGATTTAGAGAAGAGGAACAGTGGCGGGTCGGGTTGGAGCGAAGCGGGTGAGGGAGAGTGGGGAAATGGGGACGCGGCTTGGTGGGCTGGGCCGGCAACAAATAGATAAAGAATAAGGAAATTAGAAAAGGGCCGGGCTTGTAAACAAAATGAATTTAAAAGGAAAAGGAGGCACGGGCCGGGCTCAGAGAAATAAATAAGGAAATTGGAGAAAAGAGGAGATGGGTTGCAGCTATTTAAATAGAAAAAGAATAGTGTGGGCCGGCTAAAAATCACTAAAATGAAAAGGGGGCCGGGGATTAGAGAATAAGAAATTAAAGAGGTTAAAAGAGATGGGCTGAAGAAAGAAAGAAATATTAATTAGATAAAAATAGAAACAGCTGGGCTGGGCTGCATAATATTAATATTAAGGAAGAAATTAGGCAGTGGGCTGAGAGAAAAATATAGGATAAAAATAGATGGGCTCGGGAAAATTTAGTTAGGTTTTAGGATAGGTAAAATTATAAATGCGATAAGTAAATTTATAAATAAGATTATAAAACAAAATGAATAAAATTATAAAGCAACGAAATACAGATTGGGTATAAAAAGAGCTGGGTATTACATCATACCACCCTTACAAAAATTTCGTCCTCGAAATTTAAGACTAAACGATAAGTTGTAAAATCCAAAACAAAAGCTATCATATCATAAACTAATTCATAATGGTTTACTTAAAACAGGTGGATGGAATTTGTGAAGATATATATACATATATACAGAACAACATACAGCAGAAAGGATTTAAATAGGTATACGGTAGGAACAACTATAAGGACGAAATGTAAGTACATGAGAATATAGATAACAATAACGAACGGAAATAAGCAATGCATGTTCAATAAAATCGAAACTCGAAGGTGTGCGCATCTAAGTATATCAAAAATAACAAACAGAGATAATAAATATAAGGCTCAACCACTCATGATAGCAAGCATAGGCACGGCACTCGGAAATAAGACAACGACAATAAGATAATGAAAAAGAAAATATTTTGTCGGTAGGTCGAAACATCTTGGGAAATTGCATCGGTAACGTAAGTTTAAAATAATTTGGGAAACTTATATAGTGAAAATAAGAAACATGGAACAAAATATGCGCGGTGTAAGGTCACGCTACTGAAAAGGGAAATGATAATAATGCACTTAAAATACATAAAACGGAGAAATCAATAGCACGTACTCTTTGGTAAATTTAAAATAAGGAAAACTAAGTTTTGAATAATAATGTCTCTAAATATATTTGGGGTAATAGGGAGAACACAAATAGAGCTAGATAGGGTAGCAATTAAAAGAAGGTGTGGCTCAATCAGAAAGTCGGAGCGGCGGCCTTTGACTGAAGATCAAGGAGACTGGGATCGGGTCAGCACAGAAAGTAATGGTGAGCAACGAAAGGACTACAAGGCAACCAATATGGGGAGACTAACGATCGGTAAATCCTACGAATCAAGAATTTGAAAAGTTAACTAACTCGAAAATTTCACTATGAACTTCTCCTCCCAGAAAGATCTCAATCGAGGCACCGACGAAAGATGAATGGTGACTCATTCCCAGAATCAGGGTGCGGTATTTTCTAGTCGAATCGATGATGAAAACTATACAACGAGTAGGGGTGGACAGTCAGGGATCTCAGCAGAAAATAAATGGATGCGGGCAATGAACAAGTATTAAACGAACCAATAATCAAAAATTTTACGAATCTAGAAGATTTATTTTATTCAAGAAAAATTGAAACAAGTCATTGTCAAAGGCGAAAAGTGGCCCTAAACTATACACATTTTATTTGGCCAGGAAGACAACATAAAAAGGAATTCCGTCAATCGTGGTTGTGGAGATTCAGTAGGTTGCGGTAGGCTCGCGCACTCAGGTAGGGACGTCCATTTCCATAGCGCCTCGCAGGCATCTCTATTGGAAGTCCTTCCACCACAGGATCTTGACCTTCTGGTCCTTCTTCCTCGGATAGAGCTTCTTCATCGAGATCTGATTCCATGTGATCCTCTCCTTCTGGGTTCTCTTCGATGGGGTCTTCCTCCACTGGATTTTCTTCTATTGGATCTTCCTCGGGATCTTCCTCTATCGGGTTCTCTTCAGGATCTTCTTCTTCTTCATCGGAATCAGCTATCACGTTAAACTCTGGGGCGGCCACTCCTTCGTCCTCTGAATCGTCGTTTCCGAAATTGTCCTGGGGACCGTTGATCTCATCGTCTGAATCCATCAGTGTGCGGTCTAAGGAAACGCAAGATCGTGTATCCTCATCTAGATGCGGTGCTGCTCCAAGGTGGGCCATGGCCTGAAAAGAGAGTGTCATGATTAAACAACGAAACACATCAAGAAAAATAGTTAAGTGTACGAAGTATAGAAGGATATGCGGTGGCAGGAATTGTAAAGTCAAGATTAAAATGTTATGCTACTTAATAGTATGAACAAAGGAAATGACAAGAGAATGATACATACATTACGATTCAAATTTTTATTGCATTCAACTAAAAGTTCAACGGATACAAGATTTCAAACGGAAAGATTTATTCATAAAAAGATGACAACATTATTACTGAAAGTAGATAACATGAAAAATCATTCTTCGACTGTTATGACATTGCATTCTCGTCGCGTGAGTTGAATCCTGCGTTTGATCCGCCTTATGGTCGAAGTTCAAACTACGCGATGATCCTCACTTGGTAGAAGTGGGGAGTGAGGACGAGTCTCCTCCTTGTAGTTCTTTCTTTTCTGGGCAGCCGTTGATGAGGTGTTTGTTGAACCCGCATATCAGACATTTCCCTTAGGCTCGGCGACAATCCCTCTGAAGGTGTCCTGGCCTCTTACAATATCCACAGCACAGGTTCTTTTGCCGCTTTTGTCGCTGGGGAACAAACTGACGCTTCATCATCTTCTCTTTCCTTCGTTTAATAGGGATCCCTTTATGATAGGAGACTCCTGCTGGGGTCTGACTCATCTGTCTTCTCAGTCCTTCAGCTAATAAGTCGTTTGTTCGTTCTTGGGCTTCCTTCAAATCTTGCAGTACACTCAGGATTTCAACGGTCTGATTCTGGGGAGCGGATAAAGACGAAGAGTCGTTGGAAGACATGATCCTGAAATAACAATTTTGAGGATGATATGAGTCACAAGATTACGAATCAAAATGGATAGGACAAAGATTCAAAATATCAGAGATGCTGAATTTATTATAAGTGGAGAATCAACGGTATGACTTTAAGTCACCTAAACAGAATACGGTAGTGCAATTGCAACCCCGTAATCTTGCCAGGTCACCCGAAACCATAGCGAGTGGATAGCTGAACACACGATGTGAATATGGATCAAGAATAACAAGTTTACAATCTAGACCGAGGGACGTCTTAGATTGCCAAACCGTACACGGAAAACTGCAATCCCAATCGATGCAAAACCTGGGCTCTGATACCAACTAAACCATGTCACGCCCCGCTTCCCAAAATACGGAATACGAGGGGTAGACAAGGCCAGCCATGCTCCTACGGTCAAGGAAAAGTCCTGCCGTAGTCACACTTCGGCTTCTAGTTTATCATGGTAAACAGTAAACGATGCGCAGGTAATGAGAAATGCAGTAACAGAAAGAAACAATAATATAAACTGACCTGAAGTGGAACAAACGGAAGTAACTCGGAATGGCAAGTCAAGAAGTCTGTGATGCACTGGTCCAGGCTAAATCGTCTTCTCACACTGAGCATGCATACTCAGGTCGTCAGAGCGACACAATAGCAATATAATATATATAATCAAGTAACAGTTCTAACAGTGGTGAAGGATATGAACAACAGTAAATCAATAACAGCATGAATATAAATGAGCAGTAATCAATGCAGCGGAATAGTAAAGCAGTATAACAATATGTCACGTATGCCAACACAGTACAAAAGGAATATAAATGCCAATATCCCTATCGGTCTCTAAGTCTCACTACACAGGTCAGTAAGTCTGTCGTCAGTCCAAGTGTGAGAGTCAACCACTCGCGAGTGTCCTCCACCCAAGGGTAGAACCCAAGGGCAAGGGACCACGGGCCCAACATGTAACGAATGTATCACGGTGTATATATCACGTACCCTGTAAATCTCCATATAACTCCCTAAATATATAAGCCGGCATGGGACTCCCGAGATTCTGTTGAACTCACACTTAAACTACCCCACACCCCGTGGTCTACATCAAACGCTAACCATCATCCTAAATACTAATCGATCCGTGACAAGTCTGCGCGAGAACTGGAGGCAAGGCCTCCATCAAGCACGTCCCGACTAATACCTAAGATAAATGGCAGTGTCGGATGCCTTATCTGTGACACCCATGCAAGCGCTTCCATAAGTGTCCCATACCACTTATAGTCACACGTACACGCATCCCACAGACGTCGACAATGCAATAGAACAATAGGGACACTGATTGTGTACAAGTACGTATCACTTTCACTTAATCACGAATACACGAACACCGACGTACTTGCCACAATCAACACTAAAATCTAACACTGGGTAAATGCACGATGTCACTAGGTTATCACTACAATGATATAAGTATGATATGATGCATGAACAGTATAAGAAGCACAACTAAGGTATCATAAAAACAACGGTCTATCACTTGCACGATTTATCATGAAACATATGTATAAAATTTGGCGAAATGATAAACAGGTAGTAATTAATATGTTCAGTTAGCTATCCATCTAATTTGCTTTCGAGCCAATCAGGTTTCAGGATCATTAGTTATAACTGTTTCATTTTAAGCGCACGCGGCTGGAAATCCGGTTTCAGAATCAGGAATCCATTTCGCAACGCATTTTAACCCCAGTTGGGATCATAATTTAGCGACGCTACAGTTAGATGAATTCTAGGGTTTTCAGCAAAGTTTTCAACGCAACAAACGGATCTTCAATCGCGTCTGTACGTTAGGAGTTATAATCTGTTTAATATCAACATGTCAATTCTGATTCTACTGGGACTGTTATGTGTCCCGATCTTCTAAATTACAGATTAAATAGTAAATGATAACGAAACAGGATGAAACTAATCGTGTTGTCTAGCTAACAGAGTTACCTACAATAAGCAGCAGATTCCCGCGACCTACGAGTTAAGGAAGTTCTATGGTATCCATTACGGAACAGCAAGCGCAATTTGAGTCGCTCTGGACTGCAGTCCAGAGTCGCACTCCGATCAAATTTTCATCACGATTGAAGTACAGGAATGTCTGGAAACTAGCATAGGGTTAAAGTTCGTTGAGTTAGCTTCGATTTGAGCCCTCGAACGCACCGTTCTACTATGTATATGATTTATGGTGAATTTAACGATTTTCAGGTGCAATGAATTTACAGTTTTACGATTAAACTTGGGGGTAGTCATTTTAACTGTTAACAGTCGTATTTTCTAATGAAATTTGCACACGTTAATCATCTCTACAAGGGCCAATATAATATGTCCAGTTCCGTCAAATACGATAATGATTTTCTATGGGAACAAGTATCGAACAGTTTTGTGACAATATATAACATCAAGCAAACATGGAATATATCTACGATTCTGATTTGTAATATATACGGAATAGCATGAAAGCAAGTAAGAACTTGCCTGGAGAACGCCTTGGGGTCGCACGACGGCAACGACGTCGCGAACGCGCGTTGTGCGCCACGTTCCGGATTCCCGCGAGCCTAGTTCGAAACACGAATCTCGCGTCGGAGTTTTCCCGGAGTCGTCTTGCGTGCGCTGGAAGCTTAGGGGTGCTCTCTGGTCCGTCTGAGAAGTGTTGGGGTTTCCGAAGGTCGACGGCGTCGCTCCGGCAACTTGTATAGAGCGGTTTCACAGTGGTGTAAAAAGTTTGAAAATGGTTTTGGGGTTCGATGAAATGCCGTAAAGCTCGGATATGGGATCTCGACGAAGGTGCTGCTGCGACAAGTTCTCAAGTCCAAGGAGATGGCTGCGGCAAGGTGAGGAGTCGGCTGAAGATGTGCTCGGGATTGGAGGCTAGGGGTGCTCGGTGACCGTGGTGGGTTTAGAAGGTGAAGTCTTGGTGAGGGTGCAGTAATGGGTTCTGTGGCGACGAGATAGGTTCTCGTCTCAGTTGGGTGCCTTAGGTGAAGTCGAGGGGTTCTCGGTGGTTGCGGTTGAGATGGGGTTTGATGGAGGTTGAAGGAGTTGGCGCTGATGAGGGTCACAGAAGAGGGTTGCTCGGGCACAGCTGGAGGCAGTTGGTGGTTGATGGAATGGGGGCCGGAAACGGATCTAGTCGACGGCGGAGAGGTTGGAGGAGCTGGAGGTGACGGAGGCGAGGTGCTCGTGGTCACGGTGGTGAGGGGAGCTCGGGTGTGGGCTGTAGGGAGCTCGGGGTAGTGAAGGAAGGGGGAGGAGGAGTGATTGTGTGAGGAAGAGAAGGAGGTGGTTGCCTCGTGATGGAGGTGGTGCAAGGTGGTCGCGGCGGGGCTCGGTGGATTCGAGGGTGCAGAGAGTGGGGTCTTGTGGTGGGTGTAATGGCGTAAGTTCGGGAGAGGATGGGGAGAACGAGAAACAGAGAGGGAGAGGAATGAGATGAGAGTGTGATGGAAGAGAGAGAGGCGAGCTATGATGGAGCAGGCGTGAGTCGTGGGTGTAACGGCAGCGTGAGCGAGGGCGGAGGCGGCGGGAGCGAATCGCGCGTGAAGGGGAGAGAGCCGTTAGAGATTTAGAGAAGAGGAACAGTGGCGGGTCGGGTTGGAGCGAAGCGGGTGAGGGAGAGTGGGGAAATGGGGACGCGGCTTGGTGGGCTGGGCCGGCAACAAATAGATAAAGAATAAGGAAATTAGAAAAGGGCCGGGCTTGTAAACAAAATGAATTTAAAAGGAAAAGGAGGCACGGGCCGGGCTCAGAGAAATAAATAAGGAAATTGGAGAAAAGAGGAGATGGGTTGCAGCTATTTAAATAGAAAAAGAATAGTGTGGGCCGGCTAAAAATCAATAAAATGAAAAGGGGGCCGGGGATTAGAGAATAAGAAATTAAAGAGGTTAAAAGAGATGGGCTGAAGAAAGAAAGAAATATTAATTAGATAAAAATAGAAACAGCTGGGCTGGGCTGCATAATATTAATATTAAGGAAGAAATTAGGCAGTGGGCTGAGAGAAAAATATAGGATAAAAATAGATGGGCTCGGGAAAATTTAGTTAGGTTTTAGGATAGGTAAAATTATAAATGCGATAAGTAAATTTATAAATAAGATTATAAAACAAAATGAATAAAATTATAAAGCAACGAAATACAGATTGGGTATAAAAAGAGCTGGGTATTACAATTACATTTCATTTTCATTTCTGTTATGCCATTGTTTAGGCATTGCTTTCATTCCATGTATTTTCATTTCAGTTGTATTGTAAAATGAATGTTTAATAAATAAAGTTGTTATTTATTTACATCCTGTCTCTTGTGTACATTTTATTTTATATTGCTTAGATACGCTTAGCGTGTTTACTTCTGAGTAAATACGTCGCATGACCCGTCGCGTCATCTGCCCGTACATTGGCAAGCGGGGCGTGACACAAAAAGAAAGTCGACCGTCCAAAACCATATTCCCCGAGATTCCATGAGTACACCCCTCTGAACATCTCCCAGACGGAACTACTAGAAGAGGATAAAGGCGAGAGGTTTTTCAGGCTCCTGCCAGCAACCCAAAGGGTGGGAAAGTAGATCCAGGGCCCGTATTGTGCTTACCACAGGTTGCAGGGGCACCCAACTGAGAGTTGTAAGCAACTCCGTGACTATATTGAGGAACTGATCCGCTCTGGCCACCTGGCGAAATACCTACGAGATAAGCGGCAGGCGGAACAAGAGCAAAAAGACCAACCCCGTCCCGGGGAGTTAACAATCGGTCAGATCATGGTCATTTCGATGCATCCAACTCTGGACAGTGAGGGGGACCGCCGCCCCGTACCAGTCATAGCCATAAGTGATCTGCCCTATAAGAAGCACAGGAAGGATGACCCGATCGCCACCGAGGAAAACCTTCACGGCATATCGCTCCTACATAATGACCCCTTGTGATAGCAGACCGAGTTCACCGTTACGAGGTCCGAAGAATATTGGTTGATTCAGGGTGCTCAGCAGATATCTTGTTCTACGACTGTTTTCAGCGTATGGGATTAGGTCCCTCCGATCTCCAATCGATCTCTCATGTCCTCTCCGGGTTCACCAACCATTCCATCCTAGCCGAGGGTTCGATCACCCTCCTCCTCAACATTGGGGATGCTGGCAAAACGCAAACTATACCGGTGAACTTCCTCATTGCTAAGATTCCGTCGTCCTACAACATCCGCCTGGGACACCCCACCTTAAATGCCCTTCAGGCTTAAATCTCAACATACCACCTCACGCTCAAATTCCTTTTTGATAACGGGGGAATAGGCCGCGCTTATGGAGACCTGCAAACTGCCAGGATCTGCCCCACCTCAGCATCTCCCGCCGGGGAGCAGGACGACGATTTTGAAGATACGCTTAATCCCTAGGGCACCTTGGACACACGCGACGACCGAAAGGAAATCTGCGGCACCCCGGTGGAAGCGTTAGCGGAAGTTCCCCTCATAGAAGGGGTTGATAGCTGGACTGTCCAGATCGGCTCTCTCTTGACAGGGAGTGTCCGTGAAGACTTGATCTGGTTCCTCCGGAACAACTCGGATGTGTTTGCCTGGACGCCGGCGGACATACCCGGAATCCATCCCGTGGTGATCTCCCACAAGCTTGGGGTCGACCCGAAAGCCAAGCCAATCCAACAAAAGAAAAGAAGTTTTGTACCAATGAAACAAAAGGTGATAGATGAGGAAGTGGACCGATTGCTCGCTGCCGACTTCATCAGGAACCTGGACTACTCGGATTGGCTTGCGAACGTGGTTATGGTCAAGAAAGCGAACGGGAAATGGCGCATGTGCATCGATTTCACGGACCTGAACAAAGCTTTCCTCAATGACAATTACCCGCTTTCTTGGATAGATCAGCTAGTAGACAGCTCAGCCGGTTATGAATTACTAAGCTTCATGGACACCTTCTCTGGTTATAATCAGATCCGAATGAACCCGGCCGACGAAGAGCTGACAGCCTTTACCATGGATCGGGGAGTGTACTGCTACAGGGTAATGCCCTTCGAACTCAAGAACGCCAGAGCCACGTACCAGCGACTATTCAACAAACTATTCAGACCACAAATTAGGAAAAACATGGAAGTCTACGTCGACGACATGCTCATGAAATTTGCCTCATCGGCCGGACATACAAAGGACATCGCCGAAACATTCAACGTCCTGTGAAAGTACAAGATGAAGCTGAATCCAGCCAAATGCGCGTTCGGTGTCACAAGAGGGAAATTCCTTGGATTCATGGTTACCCACCGAGGAATCGAGGAGAACTTAGAGAAGATCAGTGCCATCATCAACATGGTGACGCCCAAAAGCAATGTCGATATCATGTGGCTCACCGGGAGAGTAGCTGTCTTAAGTCGCTTTATGTCTAGATCCAGGGAAAAATGCCTCCCTATCTTCAGAGCCCTAAAGAAAATCCCCAAGTTTGAATGGTCCGAGGAATGCCAAGATGCTTAAGAACAACTCAAGACACACCTCATGTCCCCACCACTTCTCACCAGACCAGTCGAAGGCGACGAGCTGTTATTATATCTGGCCATCTCCGACCAAGCCGCGGGCTCAGTGCTCGTCAGAGAGTTTGAAAGAACGCAGAAACCGGTCTACTATGTGAGCCATGTCTTCAAGGACGCGGAAACCAGATACCCGGCCATAGAAAAAATAGTCCCCGCGCTTGTCGTCACATCCAGGAAACTACGACACTATTTCCGGGCATACACAATCCTCGTCCTTACTGAACGACCTTTAGGCAATATCCTCGCTTCCCCCGAATCATCAGGCCACTTAGAGAAATGGAGATGGGAGCTGTCCCAGTTCGACATCAAATACCGACCCAGACGGGCAATTAAAGCACAAGCCTTAGCCGATTTCGTTGTCGAGTGCACCATTCCTACTAAGGAAAGGACGACGACTCAGGGCCCCGACCCATGGCCTTCGGTCGAGGAGGTGCCCGGCTCAATCCCGGACTGGGTACTCTATGTGGACGGATCCTCCACAGAAGAGGGGTGTGGTGCTGGCCCGATCATTCGCGGCCCGAATGAAGTAGAAATGGAGTACTCTCTGAGACTTAGTTTTAAAGCGTCAAATAACGCGGCAGAATATGAGGCCTTGTTAGCTGGGCTACGAATCGCCTCTGGAGTAGGGCTGAAGACCATCCAGATACGCAACGACTCCGCGCTGGTCATCGGCCAAGTAACCGGAAGTTTCGAAGCCCGAGAACCATTCATGATAAAATACCTGGTAGAGGTAAGAAGGATTCAGGGAAAATTTGATGAAATCCAAGTGGAGCAGATTCCCAGAAATCTGAACACCGAAGCCGATGCCCTGAGCAAACTTGCATCTTCCTATTCAGCCAATCACAAGAGAAATATCCTCTTTGAAGTCCTGCCGTGACCCAGCGTGGAAGATGGAGAGGCAATGCTCCAAATCTACAAGACCCAAGGAGATGCCCCGGATTGGAGAAAGCCCGTTGTAGAATTCCTGAAAGATAAGATTCTTCCGGATGACCGGGTCGAGGCCCGTCGACTCCGAGCAAAAGCTCGCCATTTCGTATGGAGCAAAAAAACCCTATACAAAAAGTCGTACACTCAACCTCTGCTCCGATGCGTCGATCCCTACGAAGCAGACTACGTCTTACGAGAAATACATGAAAGGGTTGGAGGGGAAAATCAAGGGGCCCGCTGCCTGGTCCAAAAGATGCTGCTCCAGGGGTACTATTGGTCGGGAATACATCAAGATGCCGAGAAAATGGTCAGAAGATGCAAGAGTTGCCAACTCTTCGGTAGCATCCCTCGTCTCCATGCCACCGAACTAACGCCACTGAGTTCCCCTTGGCCATTTGCTCAGTGGGGGATGGATATGGTGGGCCAACTTCCCGCTGGCATGGGTGAACACAGGTACATCCTTGTCATCATAGATTACTTCACGAAGTGGATTGAGGTCATGCCTATCAGGAAACTGGACGCTGCCTCTACGATAAAATTTCTGTAGAACAATATAATCTCCCGATTCGGGATCCCAAGGTGCATCGTCACCGACCATGGAACCAACTTCGAGAATGACAAAGTCAAGGAATTTTGCAACGACTATCACATACTAATGAAGTTCGCCGCGGTCGCCCATCCCTAATGCAACGGGCAAGACGAAATAGCGAACCGAAGCTTCATTCGAGGGCTTCGAGCTTGCTTAGAAGGAAGGAATGGTGGCTGGGTTGAGGAACTGCCTCGGGTACTATGTGCACTGTAGACGTCAAGGAAAACACCCATGGGAGAAACCCCGTTCAGTCTCTGCTACGGTACAGAGGCGATGTTCCCCACAGAAATTGGACTGCCTAGCTATCGGGTCGAGCACTTTGACAATGAGGCTAACACCTTGGCACTACGAAGCAACTTGGACGTCTTATTAGAAATATGAGATCAGACACAAATCAAGATGGCCGCCTATCAGCAGCAAACCGCTCGCTACTATAACGCCCGAGTCAGGCATCAAGCTTTCAAGACAGGAGACCTGGTCTTACGACGAAACGAGTTCGTAAACCAAGAGAAGCTATATAAGTTCTCCCCAAAATAGGACGGGCCCTTTCTCGTGACAGAGGCACTGCCCGGTGGAGCCTACCGTCTCCAGGACTACAAAGGGCGCAATTTAATTACATTGTTCGAAAGAAAAAGGGAAAAAGGGGGTATATTTTTATCTGTACAACTTATGCTTTTCGGCTGTCTTTTTAACTAAATATTCCAAACTAAGTCCTCACGCAATTAAGACTTCGACACCGACCCGTAACCTCACCCTTTCTTGTTTTCCTCGGATTCGAGTTAGGGGATATGGAAAGGGAACGGGTCGGCCGGTGCAAAAAAAGAGGGGGGATGGGGAAGAGAGAGATAATATACGGCAACCTCGACCAAAAGAAAAATTATTTATACTTCATTCGAAGGTATTCTTGGCTCCACAGTTTTACAACCATTACAGTAAAGGAGGAAGAGAATTAAGAAAACATGGGTGATGGTACTCGGAAGAGAGCTCCTCCAGCCAAGCCCAGGCAACCTCCGCCCGCTCCTTCTGGCGATGCCTGTGGAACCTAGAAGCTACGGATTCGCCGGGATCCCCAACCGCCGAGCACGACGCCACAGCCAACCTCTGTTGGAAACATTCGAGAAGAATGTCCACCGAGCGATCACTCCGGCTTTTCGAGATAAGACCAAGCTCATGGGCCGTATGCATCTTATCAAATGCCTCGTCCATCGCCTGTAGGGACAGAACATTATAAAGACCCGCGGATGACCTCCATATCGCGTAGATTAGCACTTGCAGGAGAGAAGATCGTCGGGGAAGTAGACGACCGCAATGTCCCTCCAAACGACTTATCACAACCTCATACGTCGCCTCGGAATGGTCAAGACAATAGAAATACACGTCGTCTCGGGATACGGTCTCCCTGATGGTATAAACGCGGCCCGTCATCTTCAAGGAACATAGCATCTAGGAGGAATTCAACCACGCCTTCGATATTTATAGCCTTAACAAAAAATCTTCCAACGACCGAGATCTTCTCGCGCTACAACGCGTATCACGGGATGTCACACTTTCCCAATAAGGCACGACCATGTGGCACCCGATTGCATGTCGCGCTTTCTTTAAATTACGGGTCAAAGAAGGTTGAACAACATTTCCCAGAAAAACATAGAATCTGGAAAACCCTCGCAAAGAGGTGGCCGAGTAGTTTCCTACTCGGCTCATCCACTGAAGGCATCTTCCTGCCCGGCCACTCCGCAGATCCAAAGCCCTCGCCAAGTGAAGGCAGCTTCCTGCTCGGCTCATCTGCTGAAGGCAGCTTCCTGCCCGGCCACTTCGTGGATCCAAAGCCCTCGTCAAGAGGCGGCCGAGTAGTTTCGTGCTCGGCTCATCTGCTGAAGGCGGCCTCCTGCCCGGCCACTCTGCGGATCCAAAGCCCTCGCCAAGAGGCGGCCGAGTAGTTTCCTGCTCGGCTCATCTGCTGAAGCAACCTCCTACCCGGCCACTCCGCGGATCCAAAGTCCTCGCCAAGAGGCGGCCGAGTAGTTTCCTGCTCGGCTCATCCGCTGAAGGCAGCTTCCTGCCCGGCCACTCCACGGATCCTAAGCCCCCGTTTAGAGGTGACCGAGCAACTTCCTGCTCGGCTCTTTCAAGATCCAATTCATACGTGGCACATAATCTATCATCACCTTGACTCCGAGGTTAGTGGGACACTAACTTATCTGCACTTACGAAAATAGAAGCACTCCGAAGGCGAGATAAAAATACTTGCGAGCTAAAAATACTTACGAGATGAAAATACTGGCGAGCTAAAGATATTTTCAAGCTAAAAGTACTTTATTTATATCCAAAAATTTATACAAGGTACTATGGGCTCCGCAGACTTACAAAATGCCCGGAGACTTATAAAATTTGGTAACCAAGGCAGGGGTAGCTCAAACTGCCTTCTCGGTCACCACTTCCCTTTGATCGGCACCTCCTTCTGAGGCTACGATCGCAACGTCCAGCTCGGCACTTCCGTCCGCCGCCTCGCCTCCCCCGGTCGGCTCGGCACCGTCCTCCTACGGCGCTTCCTCGGCTAGGGGATACCTAGCACGAATCTCCTGATCGTCGAACCCGGGAATGGCTTTCTTAACGGCATCGAGGGCATTGTGCCACCCGACAGCCGCGGAGTTGGCGAGGTCGAGGTAGAACTGGTCGGATGTCTTGTACTCCTCTACGGCCCTTTCCGCTCTGCCTTCCGCAGCCTTCACCGCTTCGCTAGACGCCTGAGCATCTGCCTCTTCATGGCATCAAAGATCCTGTTGACCTTCCCTATCTGAGCCTGGATAGCCCGGTTAGATTCGGTCAGGAGTCGGTGGGACTCCTTCAATTTGGCGACCGTCAGGCCTTCCACGACCAATCTCGAGTCGAGGAGGGCCGCCTTCTCTTCCACCTGCTGCAGCCGGGAAAGGAGCTCTTCTTCTTACGAAGAAGATTCGCCCGCCTTCTTCATTGCCGGAGCCACCTCCTCGGACTCTATAGCAGCAAGGAGGGCGCAATGCTGGAGGACCTGGGAAAACGGGAGCCGTGTTAGGAGATAAATAAATAAATATATATATATATATATATATATATGATTGAGAGAGTTTTAATTACCGCAATCAGGACGGCGTCGCGTGTAGCTAGCCGCGATGAGTACGGGTCGTCCGCAGGGAGACGGTGCATTTTGAGTTCTTGTTATGATGAGTTAATGCACGGGTCGGAATGGTTCGTTTCTAACCTAAGTGTTGTATATGCAAGTATAAATTTGTTAGGAATAGATAGGTTAGTGTAAGTTAAGGAAGTACGTACTCACTCCTTTATGCCGAACTTAACCATTGAAGCTAGAGCAATCGGCAACAACGTGGATTAGGGTACTTAAGCACGATATTAGTGAAATCCGGCTTATTGACCCTTGTTCGTCCGTTCTTATCTCTTGGCTTTCGCCTCCGGCCAAACCGAACTCAACTGGTCGCAGTTAGGGGTCATCGATATCTTGGTAGGGTAGGGTGCTTAACAAAGCGCTTGAGCGGGTTTGGGCGAAGTTCAATGGAAAATATTGGGCAAAGGAAATGAGAAACGAAAACCTTAGCTTACATAACCATTCTTTTTCCTAACAACACCATATTCACAAACATCAAAACAACAAAGAAAAAGAGCAAAGAAATGATACAAAGAAAAGAATAAACAACATTGCAAGAAAGTAAATGGCAAGATAATAAAATGCGCAAGTAAATGACAAGAATTAAATGCAAGTATGTAAAGCAAAAGAAATACTAAGAACCCAAAGTGCAAAAATGAAAGGTTTATTATGTCCAAGTGATACAACCTTGAGTTCAATAACCAAAATTTAAACTTGGAAGCTCAATGAAGAGGTTACAAGATCAAGAGAAGGCAAGGAGTTCAAGGGAAACTAGCTATGTACAAAAACAAAATGAAAAGAGAAACAAAAATGTAAGAAGTATGTGAGACAATGTGAGACAATGTGAGACTCCTCATCCCTTGCTCACTGATCTGCTTTTATAGGCACAAAATGAGATTAAACAAGCAATAAAATATGGATGACGTGACAGCAAGGGATGGGCAGAACAAAATTGGAGCACTTTGGCCACAATAAAACCAGTGGGGCCGGTCATTAGGGACATGTCGCTGGTCCAAATGAAGGCAAATGGGCTCGTGTTGGTGTGGTGGTCTAGTGTTGTCTCCACAATCCCACTGGTATTGCTTAATTTCTTTATATGAACCTAGTCTGTACTCAGTAGATTGGAGGGAAACATGATACTTTATATCGCATCACACCTTTTTGCATTTATCATTCTTCTCCCCCACTTACCCTTGGGCAGCCCCCCTCTAGGTCCTAGTATCAAAGAGCTAGTGCACACTTGCTATGTGTTGGACCAAAATGTGTGTACACTTGTTTATTTGCAAAAACACTTTGAATATCGATCGGTTTGCAGTTCCAGTTGCAGTGTCGGCTCACAAACGTTATATCCGTGATTTTGAGTGTGTTTCCAGTATTTTGTCAAGGATACCTGTAATCTGTAATTACTGAGCAGACATAGTTAATAGTACCGATACTATACAAAAAATAGATAATGAATGAGTGGTATTAAAATTCAGTTTTCTGAGATGAACAAATACCCCCAAACTTATCTTTTTCTCATCCCGAGCAAAACAAAATCCTAGCCTCACTTTCGCAGGGAACGCGATCGCATTGAGCTCGTGCACCAAGCCGTTAAATTTCTAGGTGTCCCTAGTAGGAGGAATGTTGTCTCCCGAGGGTTTTCAGCGGATACTACCCACAAAATCCCGTCATACTAGTTTCATAAGTTATCGTCGATTCTACTCCTATAGTTTAGTATCTAGATTAGAAATTCTATTATCCTAAGTTAGAAATATTCAACCCTTGTGTTTCACGCCTCATATTTATTCAACCTCAGATCCAAAAAAAATACGTTTTTACAGTTTAAGATCTCGGTTTCTCTTGGGTTTTCCTTCTAAAGTGCGGTCTCCAATCAGGGATTTTTATCATCTTTATGGAAAACATAAGTCCTATTCTTTATTCCTATCTTTTCTCCAAATATCGTTTGTATACCCCTACGTGTGTGTAATATTTCACCTTTACACTTTAAGAATTCAATTCAAGCTATAGTACCCTTACCCTAATACCTAATACTACTTCTTTTTGTTAATAATGGACGGTTTTGCTCACACACCTTTCATGCGACTATTAATGCTTCTTGAGGCACTAACAGCCGATTACTGAATGTGTGAGGTTAAAGCGTAAATAGCAGTTTTCAGGTCTTGACTTTATTTTATTTTTTCCTTTTTTTCTTTTTATTTTCTTTTTTAAGACCGGATATATTTTTCAATGATGCCCTTATGGTGGTTAGCTTTAAATATCGTTTTTTCTTTCATTCTATATTTTCAGGCAAGAGTATTTCTAGGTATCCTCAATTATCCCAAGTTTCAAGGTGCGTGTATGTGCAGTTTGTAGGGTATATACTTTCTAAATTTGGACTCAAGAATAGAAACTATTTTTCAGACTTATCTTTCAATAAAGCTTCAATACAGTCACGCCCCGTTTTCCAGAGTACGCTAAGATGGGCACGTGACATAGCCAACCATGCTACCTGTGGATAGGAAAAATCCCTCCACGGTCACATTACGGCTGTAGAGATATTAAGAATAGGAAAGTAAACTAAACTATCTAGTACATGTCCATGAGCCAGAATGAATGAGTCAAGAAATAATAATATGCGGAAGCAAAAGATACAATAAATGAAATACCTGGAAAGTAAAACTGCATACCGACAGGATCTTCACCGCTCGGTTTAACAGCGGCAATACTCCTGATCAGTCTGCAACAAAGGTAGAAGATCTGGGCCATGTAAAACCCAGACGTCAGCGCGTCATAACATCAAGCAATACTATATAAACAGAGTAGCAAGACGTGCAAGTATGATCATAAAGCAGGCATAACAATGATATAAATGAGGATAGTAGGGTAATGTGTAGTGAGTAACTTAAACTGGTCTATTGGGCTAACTACTCTCAAGTCTTTGAAATCAATTTGATGAATCGTTGGTGTAACTCGATAGTATCCCGTGCGTGCCCGGGATCACGGTCTAAGACTCTCGGGCTGAATCCGAGATGTGCCGCAAGGCAGTAAAGGGTGGATAGTATCCCGTGCGTGCCCGGGATCACGGTCAAAGACTCTCGGCTGAAACTGAGACGTGCCGCAAGGCAGTAAAAGGGTAATAGGTAATGACGAGTGATGTCAGCAGCATCGCCGCGAGGCTGGCCTAGCCCGTAAGACTGGTCAGAACAGGTATAGAACTGTCGAGTTACAAGTCAGGTTTCATCATTGATTTCCCCATACCCCCAAGTCAAAAAATATTCAAGTCAGGTATTAAATAATCTGGGGCCAATGCCAACACAGGATCAGGCAGGTATAGGTTTGTCTGGATAGACAGCAGGAAATGTCCGCAATGGACAACAGGTCAGGTTTGTTGGCATTAGTCACGAGATCAGGTAACAGGTAAAGCCATGGTACATCAGGTCAAGTCAAGTAATGTATATAGGTGTCATGTCATGTCAAGAGTTGCACGGTACCATGTCGTGTCAAGTAATAGGTGTAACAAGTCATATCAGGGTGTACAAGATGTCGTGTGGGTACTCATAATCAATCTAGCATAAGCATGGGTATAAATAAACAAGCATGGGTACTAATAGAACAATAAACTGGAACATATAATATGACATGCAAGTAGATACAGAATAAACTATATAGATGTACGGTTATCGATTTGAGTTAGGGTTATGGTTCCAACATTAAGTATCATACACTTAAACAAATATGGATTGTTAAAATCTCGTTATTATGGGTTAAAAGATCTAAGGATGCAAATGTATCTAAACAGGTTAAAGATGCACACGGACGTCTAATAGAGTAAAACTATAAAAGGGTACCATAGACTATGTAAATAGTTATTATGTGATTTAAAATACAGATGTGGTTACTAGGTATAGTAAACTAAAATGCAACGGGTATGTTTCAAGTTCTGAATCTAAAAGATATAAACGGAACATCGAAAAGGAGAAAATGGAACAGGTGGTGCTATAAGTAATCTACAGTTTTACTATGCAGTTTAATAGGTATAAAAAAATAGTATAGATAGCATGTAGCAAGTTTTCACTTGCCTTGATCGGATCACGAAGCGGTATACGGAACGTCACGCGTCGGCGGAAAAAGTCGCGACGCGCGCACGGTACACGGAATGAGTCCAAACAACGTACTAGGGTAACACACGGGTCAGAGATGCTAGCTGGGTCATCGTGATCATCGCCGGCATGGTCGGATTCCGGCAACAAAAGCAACAGCGAACATATCAAAAGAAATGCATAAGGAATGTGAAGAATAGAAGAAGAAGAAGAAGGTCTCACTGTGGCAAGGGGTTTTGGGACTTCAGGGGAGTCAGCAAGGGCGACGACGACGAGGGTTGCCGGCGTGTGGGTTTCCCGACGAAGGGTAGCAGTGTGCAGGTGGTTCTTGGCCGTCAGGGATCAAAGGTTGTAGGGGAATGCAATGTGATCTGGAGTAGTAGAGGAGAGAAGGGAGATAGGGTAACAAGAGGTAGTGACGGCGAGGGATGATCGCCGGCGGCGAGGCAGAGACGAGGAAGGGCTCAGGCCTGGGTAGGGTTTTCTGTGGGTTCTCGGGTGATGGGTTCGTCGGGGCTGCAGGTGTGGGTGATGGTGATGTCGGGGTTGGAGAGAGGTGAGGAGAATGGTGGTGGTGATGGCGAGGTGAAAGGGGTCGTCGGCGACGAGGGTTTCTGGGGTTAGGTTTGCAGTAGTTGGGGGTTGTGCAGGGTGTTGGTGAGGGCTCGGGAAGGAGGAAGAAGGAGAAGGAGATGAAGAGGAGGAGGAGAGGAGGTGACGAGGCTCGGTTATGGTTGAGGAGGTGGTGGAGTCAGGGTTAGGGTTTGAGAAGGGCGATGAGGGTTGAGGGTTGAAGGAGGAGGCTCGGGGTTTTATAACAGAAGAAGGAGATAGAAGAAGGGAGTTGAGTGTAGCGGGGAGGCGGTGAAGAGAATCGAGGAGAGAGAGAGGGCGCCAGAGGAGAGAGAAAGGGAAGAGAGAGAGAGCTGCGCTCGGGAGAGAGAGAAAGAAAAGGAGAAAGACTTTGGGAAAGATAGAGAGAGAGAGAGACGTGGGGCCCAGTGAATTAAAAGGAAAGCTTGTGATTGGTTGTGGGAAAAGAAAGAGATAGAAGAGAGAAAGGCTCGGTGGTGGGGGCCAGCAAATAAAAGCGAGTGTTTGATTGGTTGATAGGGAAAAATATAGGGAAGAGAGAGAATCCGTTTAGTTAAAAGAAAATGTAAAAAAATTTAAAATATATTTAGGAAATCTTATGAACTGAAGGAAAAATATTTAAAGATTAAATTTAAAAATCCAACCAATTGAATTTTAGCGGGATGCAAAATAATTCAGAAATGCGCCCGGGTCGGGTCCAAAATTTTGGATTTGAAATACGAAAATTATTAGTAAGCTCCAAAATTTAAAATGAAAGATTATGTATCAAAAATGCATACCCCCAAGAACGGGCGCACGTACGTGCACGTAGCCATCCAAACATGTCTGTTTCACCGAACGGGACGAGAACACGATACAAGGACACTACCATAGGGTTAGGAGTATCAAGCAGGCCATGAAATGCAATTTTAATTTATTTTACGTGATTTAAATTGTTATATGCAAAAAGATGCGATACTAGATAAAATACCAGTATGTACTAAATATGAGATGCACGTGTCCATGCAACAGGTTAAGATAATCTATAAATAAGAATCAAACAAGTTTAAGCAAGCGGGCCGGGTCGAATACAATGTAAAGTGTAAAATACCATTCGTACCCACAAAACGTTAAATTAAGAATATCACGAATAAAGAAATAGGAGAACTGGAATTGGTATAAATGAACTCGGGTATTACATTATACCCAACTACAAAAGAATTTCGTTCTCGAAATTCCAAGAACAAGAAAGGATAAACAATCAAGGAACTATAAGAATAGATGTGGAAACTTCTGCCGGATTTCATCTTCTCGTTCCCAAGTTGACTCTCCATGTGAGTGATTACCCCAAGAAACAAGTACGAGAGGGATAACTTCGTTCTTAAGAACCTTTTCCCTTCGATCCACAATCGACATCGGTCATTCCTCAAAGGTTAAATCTTCTCGTACAGCCAGCTCTGAATGATCCAGTACGTGTGCTTCATCTCGAACATACTTACGGAGTTGAAATACATGAAACACGTCATGAACATTCGCCAAGGATTGTGGTCACGCCAAACGATACGCCACTTCTCCAATACGCTCCAAAATCTCAAAAGGTCCAACGAATCGAGGCCTAAGCTTTCCTCGACTTCCGAAACGAATAACTCTTCTAGTTGGTGATATCTTCAAATTTCCAAATTACTAACCACAAACTCCAGAGATCTCCTCGATGTATCTGCCCAACTCTTCTGTTGGTCTTGTGCTGCTTTCATATGATTCCAGATAGTATTAACCTTCTCAACTGTTTGCATGATCAAATCCGGTCCCAACAATCTTCGTTCTCCAACACCGTCCCAACAAACAGGTGAGCGACTCTTGCGACTATATAAAGCTTCGAATGGAGTCATCTGAATAGTCGCCTGGAAACTGTTGTTGTAAGAAAACTCCACTAAATGTAGACGATCCTCCCATGAACCCTTGAAGTCTAACATGCAAGTTCTCAACATGTATTCAAGAGTTTAGATCGTTCTCCCCGACTGGCCATCTGTTTGAGGATGTTAAGCTATGCTAAACTTCAAACAAGTCCCCAAACTTTCCTGTAAGCTCCTCCAAAAGTGTGATAAAAGCGGGTGTCACGGTCGGACACGATACTCACCGGTACTCCATGCAATCTTACATTCTCCTGCAGGTACCATTCTGCTAAAGCTTCCGTTAATTGACCAAGAATCATCAATCACCCAACTGCATTATTGCCCTTTGGACTCCGCGGTAAAGCCGTCACGAAATCCATGGTTATATGTTCCCACTTCCATTGAGGAATCGGAAGTGGTCGCAATAAACCAGCGACCCGTTGATGTTCAGCCTTAACTTGCTGACATACCAAGCACTCTGCTACAAAGCGGACAATCTCCCGTTTCATGCTTTCCCACCAGAAATGCTGCCGTAGATCTTGGTACATCTTTGTACCTCCTGGATGTACGGAATATGCGGAACTGTGTGCCTCCTTCATAACTTCTTCGCGGATGTCTCCCTTTGGCACACACAACGACTACCATATCGTAACGAACCCCCTTCAAGAACCAATGAGTCCGTTCGAAGTCCAGCTTCAACCTGTTCTCGAAACTTCTGCAATCTTGGGTCCTGCAATTTCACTGTTTTACTATTCTCGATCAACGACGACTGTACTTGCAGCTGCAACAACTGCCTTGAAGAATGCGGTAGCACGATCTCTAACTCGAATCTCCGAAAATTTTCGATAAGCTCCTTCTATGCAGTCAACATCCGAATTGCTGGTAACCGACTAAGCGCATCCGGCACTACATTAACTTTCCCCCGGATGGTTCTTGAGACCAAGATCGTAGTCAGCCGTCAGCTCCAACCATCTTCGTTGTCTCACATTTAGCTCCTTCTGAGTGAACACGTACTTTAGGCTTTTGTGATCGGTGAATACCTCAACTCTTTCGCCCAATAGGTAGTGTCTCCAAATCTTCAAAGCGAATATCACAGCCGCAAGCTCCAAGTTATGAGTTGGGTAATTCTTCTCATGGGTCTTCAACTGTCTTGATGCGTAAGCTATAACCTTCCCATGCTGCATCAAAACACATCACAAACCCTTTCCCAGATGCGTCGCTGTGAATCACCAATTCTACGGAACCGTCTTGTACGGTTAAAACAGGTGCGGTTATCAACCTCTGCTTCAACGTCTCAAAAGCTGGCGCACACTTATCCATCCATACAAACGGTACCTCCTTGCGCGTAAGCTTGGTCAAGGCTCAGCCAAACGAGCAAAATTCTCCACGAACCTTCTGTAGTATCCTGCAAGCCCAAGAAAACTTCTGATCTCTACAACATTCTTCGGAATCGGCCAGTCTTGAACTGCTGCAATCTTCCTTGGATAAACGGCGATTCCATCTCCAGCTACGATATGCCCCAAATTTTACTTCTTCAAGCCAAAACTCGCACTTGCTCATCTTTGCATACAATCTTTCTTGCCTTAATGTCTGCAGTGCGATCTTCGAGTGTTCTACATGCTCTTCCTTGCTCCCTGAGTAGACCAGAATATCATCAATGATCACCACTATAAACTGGTCCAAGAATAGTGAAAGATTCGGTTCATCACGTCCATAAATATCGCCGGTGCATTCGTTACTCCGAAGGGCATCACTAAATACTCGTAATGTCCATACCGAGTTTGGAATGCCGTCTTGCAAATATCTTCTGTTTTCACTCGGACCTGATGGTATCCGGATCGCAAATCTAGCTTCGAGAATACCCTCGCGCCACTAAGCTGCTCAAATAATTCGCCAATGCGAGGGATCGGGTACTTGTTCTTAATAGTCACCCGGTTTAATTCTCGATAATCGATATACATTCTCCTTATGACATCATCTTCTTTACTAAAAGAACTAGAGCTTCCCAAATTAAATTTCTGCTGCGAATCCAACCCTTTCCAACCAATTCGGTAACCTACTTCACGACTTCTTCCAACCCCACTGGTGCCATTGGATAATACGCCTTTGAGATTGGCGCTGCACCAGAAACAAGATCAATCGCAAACTCCACACCTCATTTCGGCGATAATCCCAAGATGTCTTCAAACACGTCCATGAATTCTCGATCTATAGCCGGCGCTTCTTCCTTATCAACTTCCATCGACGAAAGAACCTTGTCTATCGGCCTAGCCCTAAACTCGACTGGCCCGACAGAACAGCTTCCTCCAGCAAAACAAACTCTGGATGTCCGGGAATCTAGAAAATCACTTTCCTTTTCTTACAATCAATATGAGTGTGGAAAGTGCCGCGAAAATCCATTCCCAAGACAACAACAAACAAAGGGATGCACTAGAATTGAATACTCCTAATGCGGGGAAAAACAAGAACAAGTAAGCTACCGAGATGACTTCATCCAAAGTCAAGATACCGAAGAGGATTAAGCATGGGAAACATGATTCAAGCTGGCGATAAAACAATAACTGGTAAGCAATGAAACCGAGAGAAGCAAGGTAATATAACGATCATGAAACAAGGAAGTGAATCAAGACTAGGACTCCAAGTTACTTAAATAGAGTATCGTATTGTAACCATGCTGCAGTTCATGGGTATAATTACATAACTCCACTCAAGTCGCCCAAATCCTAGTATCAGAATCAAGAAACAGGGAGGAACAATAGAGAACCAAAAAAGTTTCAAGTAGAGATGTAAAGTGGTTTGCATATCGTCAAGGCGAAAGATAAAAGAAAGATATGATTCAAGAATCATGATAGCAATGTGGCAGGACATGTTCCTAATCACGAGTATTCTGATTCGTGTATTGGGTCCAATACGCAACTACAAAAGAATCAAACTCGATTAACCTATATCCTATGGCTCTGATACCAAAAAAACCATATCACGCCCCGCTTCCTAAAGTACGCTAAGATGGGCACGTGACATAGCCAACCATGCTACCCGTGGATAGGAAAAATCCCTCCACAGTCACATTACGGCTGTAGAGATATCAAGAACATGAAAGTAAACTAAACTATCTAGTACATGTACATGAGCCAGAATGAATGAGTCAAGAAATAATAATATGTGAAAGCAAAAGATACAATAAATGAAACACCTGGAAAGTAAAACTGCATACCGACAGGATCTTCACCGCTCGGTCTAACAGCGGCAATACTCCTGATCAGTTGAGGATCTGGGCCATGCAAAACCCAGACGTCAGCGCGTCATAACATCAAGCAATACTATATAAACAGAGTAGCAAGACGTGCAAGTATGATCATAAAGCAGGCATAACAGTGATATAAATGAGGATAGTGGGGTAATGTGTAGTGAGTAACCTAAACTGGTCTATTGGGCTAACTACTCTCAAGTCTTTGAAATCAATTTGATGAATCGTCGGTGTAAATCGATAGTATCCCGTGCGTGCCCGGGATCACGGTCTAAGACTCTCGGGCTGAATCCGAGACGTGCCGCAAGGCAGTAAAGGGTGGATAGTATCCCGTGCATGTTAGTTGTATGTATGCCCTAGAGGCCAGTATTGTACAGATGATGTATATTATATTGGATGCTTGGATATATATGGAGATGACTTTCTTCCTCGATATGATAGTATGCTATCTGATTGCTCTTTATCTTAACATGTATACTTGTCTCTTTATACTGTCTTATAGTTACATGTTGGTAAAGCCCCTAGGATGTATACTTGACTACCTGGACTATGATGTGGATCATACTAGTAGGGACATGGTAGTCCATAAGTACATCCTTCAAGATCCCTAGTCATGGGTGTATCGAGATGGGGCATCGATATACCAGTGTAGACTAGCGTATACGCTTCTCGACCCATGAGATGGGCGATGGATGATCCCATATCCATTGGTGTTTGACATCAGAGATGGTATACGGGTGCTCAGTGGAGACTGGGTACACTGGACGGACTCGCCGAGAACTCCTAGATGGTATTATACCTCACGTCAGATGGCAGTTCTCAGGTGACACTTGTGCAGGTTAGTCTGTAGACCCGAGATCGTCATAGAGTCTTGTGTGATTCCCACTGTGTTTTGATTTCCACCTTACCACGTCCATGAGGGCATGCAAAACGGTGGTTTTTGGGTACAGTCCCGAGTCACATGGAGGCAATGAGCGATAGGAGGGGTTTCGTCTCTCCCGGTATTGGGGGTTGATGTTGCACTATGCTCGATTGGCCGTAACAGGGAAGTCCCTGGCCAGGGCTGATTCAGAGATTTGCTGGTAAGTGTTACCAGTAGTTTCTCGACCCGTTATGGGCCTCACATCGGCACGACTTATCGGTTATTGGGGTCTGACGTTTACCATCCCTAGACTTGATATGCGACATATCAGACGAAGAGACCGGACTGCACGGTAGTGTTGCCGGTTGGTTCGACGGGAGTTGTAGCAGGTTCGCTTGTTCTCTTCTGATCGCTCAATACCCGGATGGCCGTTACGTTTAGCTGACCGCTTGCGGCTTGGGGGTGCTTGATATGATCATCACCCACTGCCGGTGTATTGACGAGTGTTAGAGTCCCACAAAGGAGTTACCTAGTCCAGGCGAAATGTTGTGGTGCGCGTATGCGATATGCGCATGGACCCGATTAAAATGCGCGTATAGGATACCGTATATTGATCGGGCGGCTTGCTTTTGGTGGGGTCGTATGTGATATGGCCGGATTGATAAATCAAGTGTTGATTTATCATTTAACCATTAGTTTCTCACTAGAAATCTTTTCTTGTGTTTGATGGATGTATGCATGCATGTATGCTTTCTTTATAGATTCATGCACATATGGATGTGCATACATACATACATACATACATACATCATCTATCATGGTTGTTTATACATAGAAAATGGTGGCAATATAAGACTCACACCATGGTTTATATTATGGATTATTATTTATATTTATGCTAAAACAAAAGAAAAGAGATAAGATTAAATCATGGATTAGTTTCTACACTCTTCTTTTGACCTAACCATGTTCACCTGCCTTTTGACCATGGTTTAATCTTTCTCTTGTGTTTTAACTAAAGTAAAATTAAATATCCATAAAAGATAACCATGGTTTGAGATGAAGAAGGAAAAATATATATACTTATATTTTTCTTTTTCTCATTAGAGTTATTCTTCTCTTCTTCTAAAAATAGCCATCATCTTCTTCCTTCTTCTTCCTTTGCTCTCTAGAATTTTCAAGTGAGCAAAATACTCAACAAGATAGGATTTTGAAGTGAGAAAAAGAACCACAACACCATTCTACACAAGTCTAGCCCACTTGTTTAGAGTGTTAGCTTCATTTCATTCTCTTGATCGAGTGAAGTTGCAAGCTTGGGCAAAGCGGACTCCGGGTGGATCATCGGTGAACTAGAGGAGTTCAAGCGGACCCTTTCCAAACCCCAAGTAGCCGAGGAGTCTAGCGTAGGGAGCTACAAAGGTTGTACTCTCAAAACCCTAGCTTTTCTTTCATGAGATGATATGCAAATTTTGAAACCCTAATTTTCTAGGATAGATCCTTTGTATGTTTACTTAGCACCATAAAACTTGATCTTTGTGACATGTGATGCTTCCAAACCTCTCATAGGGTGCTAGGTAAACCCTTCAGTGCAAGCCCGGGATCACGGTCAAAGACTCTCAGCTGAAACCGAGACGTGCCGCAAGGCAGTAAAAGGGTAATAGGTAATGACGAGTGATGTCAGCAGCATCACCCCGGGGCTGGCCTAGCCCGTAAGACTGATCAGAACAGGTATAGAACTGTCGAGTTATAAGTCAGGTTTCATCATTGATTTCCCCATACCCCTAAGTCAAAAAATATTCAAGTCAGGTATTAAATAATCTGGGGCCATTGCCAACACATGATCAGACAGGTATAGGTTTGTCTGGATAGATAACAGGAAATGTCCGCAATGGACAACATGTCAGGTTTGTTGGCATTAGTCACGAGATCAGGTAACAGGTAAAGCCATGGTATATCAGGTCAAGTCAAGTAATGTATATAGGTGTCATGTCATGTCAAGAGTTGCACGGTACCATGTCGTGTCAAGTAATAGGTGTAACAAGTCATATCAGGGTGTACAAGATGTCGTGTGGGTGCTCATAATCAAACTAGCATAAGCATGGGTATAAATAAACAAGCATGGGTACTAATAGAAAAATAAACTGGAACATATAATATGACATGCAAGTAGGTACGGAATAAACTATATAGATGTACGGTTATCGATTTGAGTTAGGGTTATGGTTCCAACATTAAGTATCATACACTTAAACAAATATGGATTGTTAAAATCTCGTTATTATGGGTTAAAAGATCTAAGGATGCAAATGTATCTAAACAGGTTAAAGATGCACACGGGTGTCTAATAGAGTAAAACTATAAAAGGGTACCATAGACTATGTAAATAGTTATTATGTGATTTAAAATACAGATGTGGTTACTAGGTATAGTAAACTAAAATGCAACGGGTATGTTTCAAGTTCTGAATCTAAAAGATATAAACGGAACATCGAAAAGGAGAAAATGGAACAGGTGGTGCTATAAGTAATCTACAGTTTTACTATGCAGTTTAATAGGTATAAAAAATATTATAGATAGCATGTAGCAAGTTTTCACTTTCCTTGATCGGATCACGAAGCGGTATACGGAACGTCACGCGTCGGCGGAAAAAGTCGCGACGCGCACACGGTACACAGAATGAGTCCAAACAACGCACTAGGGTAACACACGCGTCAGAGATGCTAGCTGGGTCGTCGTGATCGTCGCCGGCACGGTCGGATTCCGGCAACAAAAGCAACAATGAACATATCAAGAGAAATGCATAAGGAATGTGAAGAATAGACGAAGAAGAAGGTCTCACTGTGGCTAGGGGTTCTGGGACTTCAGGGGAGTCAGCAAGGGCGACGACGACGAGGGTTGCCGGCGTGTGGGTTTCCCGGCGAAGGGTAGCAGTGTGCAGGTGGTTCTTGGCCGTCGGGGATCAAAGGTTGTAGGGGAATGCAATGTGATCTGGAGTAGTAGATGAGAGAAGGGAGATATGGTAACAAGAGGTAGTGACGGCGAGGGACGATCGCCGGCGGCGAGGCAGAGACGAGAAAGGGCTCAGGCGTGGGTAGGGTTTTCTGTGGGTTCTCGGGTGATGGGTTCGTCGGGGCTACAGGTGTGGGTGATGGTGGTGTTGGGGTTGGAGAGAGGTGTGGAGAATGGTGGTGGTGATGGCGAGGTGAAAGGGGTCGTCGGCGACGAGGGTTTCTGGGGTTGGGTTTACAGTAGTTGGGGGTTGTGCAGGGTGTTGGTGAGGGCTCGGGAAGGAGGAAGAAGGAGAAGGAGATGAAGAGGAGGAGGAGAGGAGGTGACGAGGCTCGGTTGGGGTTGAGGAGGTGGTGGAGTGAGGGTTAGGGTTTGAGAAGGACGATGAGGGTTGAGGGTTGAAGGAGGAGGCTCGGGGTTTTAAAACAGAAGAAGGAGATAGAAGAAGGGAGGTGAGCGTAGCGGGGAGGAGGTGACGAGAATCGAGAAGGGAACAGTAAACGCGATAGGGGAGAGAAAGGGCGCGAGAGGAGAGAGAAAGGGAAGAGAGAGAGAGAGCTGCGCTCGAGACAGAGAGAAAGAAAAGGAGAAAGATTTTGGGAAAGATAGAGAGTGACGTGGGGCCCGGTAAATTAAAAAGAAAGCTTGTGAATGGTTGTGGGAAAAGAAAGAGATAGAAGAAAGAGAGGCTCGGTGGTGGGGGCCAGCAAATAAAAGGGAGAGTTTGATTGGTTGTTGGGGAAAAATATAAGGAAGAGAGAGAATCCGTTTAGTTAAAAGAAAATGTAAAAAGATTTAAAATATTTTTAGGAAATCTTATGAACTGAAGGAAAAATATTTAAAGATTAAATTTAAAAATCTAACCAATTGAATTTTAGCGGGATGCAAAATAATTCAGAAATGCGCCCGGGTCGGGTCCAAAATTTTGGATTTGAAATACGAAAATTATTAGTAAGCTCCAAAATTTAAAATGAAAGATTATGTAACAGAAATGCATACCCCCAAGAACTGGCGCACGTACGTGCGCGTAGCCATCCAAACATGTCCGTTTCACCGAATGGGACGAGAACACGATGCAAGGACGCTACCACAGGGTTAGGGGTATCAAGCAGGCCATGAAATGCAATTTTAATTTATTTTACGTGATTTAAATTGTTATATGCAAAAAGATGCGATACTAGATAAAATACCAGTATGTACTAAATATGAGATGCACGTGTCCATGCAACAGGTTAAGGTAATCTATAAATAAGAATCAAATAAGATCAAGCAAGCGAGTCGGGTCGAATGCAATGTAAAGTGTAAAATACCATTCGTACCCACAAAACATTAAATCAAGAATATCACGAATAAAGAAATACGAGAACTGGAATTGGTATAAATGAACTCGGGTGTTACAAATACTTTCCCTTCATTTCGACTTAACTCAAGAACTGAACTGAAGATTACCTACTTCTATAAAAAAAACTGCAAGGACGTACAATTACCAAGGTTAAACAGGATGAGGGTTATTTTTAGGGTTTTCAATTCCTAAGCCTAGAATTTAGTTATTTCTAACGTATTAACTAAACCTTTAGAAAAAATCTAAGTTAATCTATTAGCTAACCTGACGACGAAGTTTTTATATTTTTTGTAATTTTTTTTTAATTTTTATGGGTTCTTAAATAAGTATGCAAATGCAAAATATACACATGAATGCGAAGGAAGAAAGCTTACCGAGCACACCCACAAACTTAAACTTAACAGTGTCCTCACTGTCAGGCTACACAAAGAGGGTTAAAATTGTCGGCGCTCCCCCGCCTTTTTAAATTTATTTATTAACAAAATAAGAAAACAAAATATATATACACAAAAAGATCCCGCCCCAAACTTAAGTGAAAAAGTATTCCACTGTTAAGCGTTGAAGTTCAGAGTTAGGTGGGAGAGAACAGTATAAATCTATACAAGGCCTTACACAGGCCAAAAGTTAGCACCAACCATTCAAAATTTTTATCACTATAATGTACAGGTTGGTGAAAGAATGCGGAGAGGAAAGAAATGGAGAATACGCGAGACCTTAAGGGAATATAAGTGGTATATGGTCCCAGTATCTGAGGAGTAGAATGGCGGAAGGGAAAAAGAAACGGAATATGAACTTGAGAGTGGAAATGGAGCGAATAGATTAGTACAATTTGTAATGACCGATGTGTAAAAAGCGATTGTACTAATCTATTAACCCGTCAAGAAATGGGATCAAACATCTCAAGATTCGTGAGGAAACATGGGTAGACCGAACTTGGTAAACCAGACATAGGAAATGAAAGTGATACGGTGTCTTGCAAGGTCGGAACGATGGAAAGGGTGGAGGGGAGTGATTGAGGAATGGGATCGGTTAAACGTTCAGGAGGGTGTACACGGCCAATGAAAGAGACATGATGAATTGGAAAATCCGACTCATCAAGTAAAACTGGTTCATCCTCAAAAATTTCCTCAAAATTAAGCTCATCCATGCATTTATCATCAATAATATCAAGACGCATATGAAGTTTAGGAAAAATAGTTAATGACTCGGGATGATGTCCACACGGAAGTGAAAGGACATGATGAATTGGTGAGAAAAACTCATCCAAAACTGCAGGTTCATCATCCAAAATATTCTCAGCGTCAATATCCTTAATCAAGTGAAAATTAATTTTCTCAGACACCTCATCAAAAGCATGGATTTCAATCAATTGTGGTTCTAAGATGGAGGTGTAGAGGTCAAAGGGTTTGGGTGTGGTTTCACTTGACAGAGTCCCTTCACAATCCGGTAAATCAAACACTACAATGTCGCACAACTCATTAAATATTCTATCTTCAATTGGTGAATCATTTAGGATACTCGATAGACATTCAAAACTGGAGTTGTGGAATTCAATTTGCAATTGGTAGGTTTGATTTGGAAGGGTGTACAACTCACTCCCATCACTCAAATTCTCAATCTGTCCTATCGCCTTATCATACATTGGAAAATTTAGAGCTAGTTGGAAACTAGCTACCGGTTCGTTAGATTGTATGAGGGCGGCCATAGACGCATTCAATATCTGTTGGCATGACGTCACCCCAAAGTCTTCCAATGACTGTTCCAGACTAGACATGGGTTGTGAAGGGGGTTCAGTAAAAAATTTAAAGTTGTTTGGATACTGGAAACTCCCAAAAGGCTGCTCAGAAGCAATGTCTAGGGAAGGTGTAAAAGTCGGGTAGGATTGATAGGAATTGAATGGTTGGACAGGAGTATGATCAACTTGGATAAGAAGATGATTGGAATTGTTGATCAAAAGAATTCGTTGTGGTGGAAGGAGTGAAAGATCGGCTACGGGATTGTTCAATACGTTTAGCAATAGACATAGGTCTTGGAGTTATAATAGGACTCTCAAAAGGGGTATCAACGTAAGAAGGTGGGGGGGTTTGAAACGGTTGATACGAAGTGGAGTGCGGAGTCCAGTTGTTTGTCCTATATGTGTCTATTCGAACTTTCAAAGAAATTTTGGGCATGGATGGATCGTTTGTCATTCTACCAAAACAAAAACCATATGAAGTAATGTCTGGTTGTGGGTACCATAGTTCGGAAAGAGTTGGTCTATGTGGGGTACCCATGATATGAAGTAAAGAAAAAGAAGAAAAGGAGAGGAAAAAGAATGTGATTTTTTTTATATTTTATGTTAGTTATCAACAAAAGAATGGAATATACACACAAAAAGATAAAGACAAAAATAATCACGACACAATACCACACACCTAATCGGTCTGGAGTTCACCTAAGTCAACTAGACCTGCTCAAGAACTTGATTGTCGAAATAAAACTGTGTCGAGAAACATGCTCAAGATATACTGATCATGAGGCCAAGTAAGTGCAGAGATAAGAGGAGGTTTCCCAACGCTTTCGCGAAGGTCCTTAATTAGATAACCCTTTCTCTTTTGGCGGTTTCGCCGTGAACACTTTCCTAGACACCCCGTGAACGATATATCGTAAAGTAGTGTTTTAAACACAGTTAACTTCTCCTAATGAGCGTGAAGTACTTAAAGGCTTAAAGCCTAATTTCTTTTAAAATTTGTGCTGGTAAACGTTATGCTGAATTCGTGATTTGTGGACCACGGAAAAGGTGATGAAATCCTTTACCGTATGTTGTAGGGTTCACTTGCTCTTAAATCCGTATTAATGGATGCAATGTGCAAATCAATGAAAATGTTGTTAAAAACCTAAAAAAATCGATTTTTATGTTTAAGCACGGCACTGCAACAAATACGGGTTAGTCAATTTTAGCGTTTGACAGCGAACATGCAAAGAATCCTGCAAAAGATAGTATATTGGATGCGTCGTATTTGAGAAAAAGGTGTTAGGAAATACGTACCGATAAGTTTTCGGGTTAAGAAACCCCCATTGAATTGAATCCGACTAGCTTGAAAAGTTCGCTTGCGCAGGTCAAACTATCCTGATCTTTGGCACTATACTTCACAATCACCTTAGCTTTGAATATACACTTTGCTCCACACGATCGCAGTTCACAAATCCGTCAAAATCTATAAATGTCGGAAAAATTGATTTTTAGTGCGAAAAAACGATATGAATGCCCAAACTCCTGCACACTTAAAATTATAAAAAATTAAGAAATAAAATTGGGACAAAATTAGAACACTGGAGCACAGGGAAAAATTTTGGAGCAAAAGGGGCGCTTGGGCCGGTGGTGCCGGAAATTTTAGGGTTCTCGCCGGACTTTCTTAGGAGTTTGGGCTCCAAATTTCTTTTGTTGTCACAGTGTTCTACTAGTGTCACAATGGTATTGTTTAACTTTTCTGTTTAGTTTCAGAGTGCTTGCAGGTCAAAAATCCAGAGAGCAAAAAGTTAGGTTTGTTAATTTTTGTTTTGGTTTTTGATTTTTTTTTTCGATTTTTAGTTTGTTTTAAGAATGATGTTAGAGATATAAACAAGATGTATAGAGATTAACTTGAAATAACAAGAATAAAAACATTACCGTCTCCACGGCAACGACGCCAATTGATTGGAATAGTTTTAATTACCGCAATCAGGACGGTTTCGCTTGGTAGCTAGCAGCGATGAGTACGGGTCGTTCGCAGGGAGACGGTGCGTTTTTGCGTTCTTGTTATGACGAGTTAATGTAAGGGCGGAATGGTTCTTTTCTAACCTAAGTGTTGTATATGCAAGTATAAATTTGGTAGGAATAGATAGGTTAGTGTAAGTTAAGGAAATCTGTACTCACTCCGTTATGCCGAACTTAACCATTGAAGGTAAAGCAATCGGCAACAACGTGGATTAGGGTACTTAAGCACGGTATTAGTGAAATCCGGCTTATTGACCCTTGTTTGTCCGTTCTTGTCTCTTGGCTTTCGCCTCCAGCCAAACCGAACGCAACCGGTCGCGGTTAGGGGTCACCGATACCTTGGTAGGGTATGGTGCCTAACGGAGCGCCTGCATGGGTTTGGGCGGAGTTCAATGGAAAATATCGGGCAAAGGAAATGAGAAACGAAAACCTTATCTTACATAACCATCCTTTTTCTTAACAACACCATATTCACAAACATCAAAACAACAAAGAAAAAGAGCAAAGAAATGATACAAAGAAAAAAATAAACAACATTGCAAGAAAGTAAATGGCAAGATAATAAAATGAGCAAGTAAATGGCAAGAATTAAAATTGCAAGTAAGTAAAGCAAGAGAAATACTAAGAACCTAAACTGCAAAAATGAAAGCTTTATTATGTCCAAGTGATACAACCTTGAGTTCAATAACCAATACTTAAACTTGCAAGCTCAATGAAGAGATTGCAAGATCAAGAGAAGGCAAGGAGCCAAGGGAAACTAGTTATGTACAAGAACAAAATGAAAAGAGTAACAAAAATGTAAGAAGTATATGAGACTATGTGAGACAATGTGAGACCCCTCATCCCTTGCTCACTGATCTACTTTTATAGGCACAAAATGAGATTAAACAAGCAATAAAATATGGATGATGTGACGGCAGGGGATGGGTAGAACAAAATTGGAGCACTTTGGCCACAATAAAACCGGTGGGGCCGGTCTTTAAGGACACGTCGCCGGTCCAAGTGAAGGCAGATGGGCTCGTGTTGGTGTCGTGGTCTAGTGTTGTCTCCACAATCCCACTGGTATTGCTTGATTTCTTTATATGAACATGGTCTGTACTCAGTAGATTGGAGCGAAACATGATGCTTTATATCACATCACACCATTTTGCATTTATCATTCTTGTCCCCCACTTGCCCTTGGGCAGCCCCCTTCTAGGTCCAAGCATCAAAGAACTAGTGCACACTTGCTATGTGTTGGACCAAAATGTGTGTATACTTGTTTATTTGCAAAAACTCTTTGAATATCGGTCGGTTTGCAGTTCTGGTTGCAGTGTCGGCTCACAAACGTTATATCCATAATTTTGAATGTGTTTCTAGTATTTTGTCATGGATACCTGTAATTTGTAATTACCGAGCAAACACTGTTAATAGTACCGATACTATACAAAAAATAGATAATGAATGAGTGGTATTAAAATGCAGTTTTCTGAGATGAACAATATACATACTCGGAGAAACTCTAGGAGAGTTACCGACCTGAACAGCCTCCTGAGCTATCGTCGCCATTTGTACCTTCATGGTGCCTCGGGGGATCTTGGTCCCCGCTGCCTTCTCCATGTCCGCCAGTAAAATGTCGGCCATAGAGAGCCCTAAGGGCACCTCGATGCAGAAGTCGCCCTCCTGCACCTGAATCCCGGTCTGAGGGGCCGAGAAACCACCATCTTCTGCCTCTTGAGTGGGGATTCAGCAGAGGGCGGCGGTTATGTCCTAGCTCGGGGGGCCGGATCTCGCGTGTGCTTCTGTCCTCCCCCACGGCGTTCCTCCAGAACGGGGGGAGCTGCAGGAGCCTTAGCTGGAAGTGCTTGCCTGGGAGCCACGTCCAGAGTAGACCGAGACGAGCTTGCACCACCGCCCTTCCTCCCCTGGGGTTTGCGGCTATGGCAGCCATAATTTTAAAGCGATCCATCGGCTCTACTAGGTACCATAAGAAAAGATCAGCGACCAAAAACAACAACTAAATTTAGACAAGTTTAAATAGATCAGCACAAGCCCTAACTCACCCATAAAGCGCGTGGGACTGAGTCCTTCCCAGCTTAAAGCCTGCTCGGAAAGCAGGACATCGGCCCGCTGGATCGGTCCCCATTGAGACACCACTCTTGCCTCGGGAGCATTCGACTGCCTAACTCTAGGACAGTCGGACATATGCCACTTGATGGGCACCGACCGATCCTCACCGTTCGGTGGCCCGACGAAGACAAACTTCTCCTTCCATCCGTGGATGGAAGAAGGGACGACCACTACCCCTGAACCAACAGTCCTACCCTTATGTTTTTTGAATGAAAGGTATACCCAGCTCGGCTCGTCCTTGCTGGTACCGGGATGATTTTTATAGTAAACAAAAGAAAGGAGTAGGCTCAAATCAAAGGGGATCCGATCAATCTTCAACCGGACCAGAAACCCGAGGAGGATTCTCCAAGAGTTCGGCACTAGCTGGCTCGAGATGAGACAGAAACAATGGAGCACGGCACAAACCTCAGGCGAGAAAGGCAAACACATTCCTTCCCGGAACGCTTCTAAGTACAGGGCAATCTCTTTGCCCTGCACCTGATCTATCTACTCGCCCTTCCTGGCCAAACGGAGTGAATAGCCAGAGGGTATATGAAAACAGGCCCGGATGTCAGAAAGCTCATCCAAACGGTTCAAAACTGAGGGCGCATCACGGGTATTCTCGATGCGCGCATTAGGGGCCCTTTTCGCCCTCTGACGAGGGACGAGGGCGTTGTTCCCCCTGGGGGCGATCCCGATGTAGAAGACGAAGACGAGGATGAAAAAGAAGAAGAACTCTCACGACTATCGGAAGCCGAGGAGGAAGAAGACCCACTAGGCTCGGCTCCGGAAACTAAAGCCTCATCGCCCGACTCAACACCTACTACGTCAATAGATACTTCGGAGGAAGACATCTAACCTGATTTAAGAAAGGTTTGGTCGGGGAAAGTATTGACAGCTAAAGTCCCGACCTAAGAGAATATGCGCCGGGAAATCTTCAGACGACAAAAGATGGCTAGGGTAAAGTAACGGCCGTGGGATGACCCCCATATTTATACACTCAGCAAGAAAGCATCCAACGACCCGCATCTGTTCCTGCCAAAACGAAGCATCACACCAAGCGGCCACCGAGACTCCACATGGCAACCAGCCATTGCATACGTCCCCTCTCACCAGGATTCGGGTGATAGCCACTCGCGTCCTACCACCCAGTGGAGGACACGTGGCGCATAGCCCAACAGACCGAGTGAATGAAATGGCGCCCCCCTTTTAGGCACAATTATTTCACTGATACACTGACGTCACCAAAGATATGCGTGGGAACCGAGGCGCTTCGCGAGCCGCCACGTAGATCTAGGGATTCAAGATGAGTAGTTGCCAAATATTGCGTCTTCGTCCGACAACCCATTGCAGGGGAATCTTAGGCTGAATCGTCAAAAACCGGACTTACCACTCTCATCCCTGACCCATAAATAGGTCGGGACAAGAGTAGGGGGCTAATGATGAGGCTCATAAATGAGTATTCCCCAGATCACGACACGTGGCGGATGACGTGTCATCCGCTAAGCCCGCTAGACTCCTGGGGGCTACGGAGCTGGAACAAGTACGATGCATTAGGGACATTCTTCAGCACCTCGTCTCCAAGATTACATCCGACCTTTTGGAGACCTCTCTAGAGTGCCTTCCCTATTCGCCTAAACAACCATCCGGCAGCTCGCCTCCGAGCAATCCTACAGCTGAGCTCCCTTGGCCACCAAACTGAGCTTTCTCGGCTTCCCTGTTCAACCGAGAGCACGGAGCCGAAGCGCTCCCGCAACGGCTCCGTGTATCTCGCCATGACGAGATCTCCGCCGCTCCACGACCCGCATCTTGCGTTAGTGTATCTCGCCATTAATGAGCGCATCCCGCCATTAATAGGCGTGTCCCGCCATCAACGCGAACGTGATGCAGAGACGTAACGAGCGGCGATAATCTCGTGCTGGTTCACCTCATGCAACCTCTATATAAACCCCCTCCACCAGACGACTCAGGTAAGTCAAATTGATTCCAATACGCCACTACTCTGCCATTATTCCCCGATACTTACTTGATCGTCGGAGTGTCCTATGGTGGTTTCCCACCCAGGACTTCCCTTGCAGGTAGCTCGGCGTCCACAGTATCCAACAACCCATTGAGATCCACACGTTCAATTCTCACTCCCAATCACAATCATTCAGAATCGCTTGTAGCAAGATCGACGGAAGACAACATCTGAGGAAGATTCCGACCTCCATCACCTTCTCTTCAAATCCTTAATCAAGTCGCAGAAGCAGCAACATACTATCAATGGCCTCCTGCTACTATTACTACCCTGGCCCTCCCCCGTTGCCGCAGTCGGCCTATCTCCCGGCGTTGAGAACTGTGCTATCATGGACCCAAATGAGGGATACAAGATAAACCCCGTCCTCCCATCGGTCCCTCGTCCGGACCAACCATTTCGACGTCCACTTCTGCTGAGCCAGCCCCATTCTACAAATTCCAAAAGACAAATTGGCTATCGAAGGTATTTTGAATCCCACCATTGATAAGGGATGTGGTTTCAAAGGGCTTGAATTTGCATTGTCATCATGAAACAAGATTTGGTTTTCAAGAGAGAATTGAAGAAGAAGAAGAAGAATAAAAAAAAGGGCTCAACTTAAAATATGATGGTTTTAACAAAGAGATTCAAAAAATAAGTATTTGTCACTTATATCAAATATCAAATAGTCAGATGAGGATAGAGAATAGAAATAAACTATTGTTGATTAACCGTGTCGCTATATAATTGGTTTAACCGGCATCTTGTACTTTTTACCTCATGGCCGAAAAACTTTCGGATGTACCGAAGCAAACCCCTGGAAAAGTTGGTGGCCTCTAAGAGAAGGCCAAGTGCAGAAACCTATGTTGACCGCTGTTGTACCTTTACTTTTGGGTTGGCACGCAGGGAAAACATTACTCGATTCTTAAATTGGCCAAAGTTAAGGGTAGTCTAGTGTATATAACCTTTATGAAGGTAATTCTTATACAAAACCACCAACACTCTCATATTCATCGGGTAAGCTTCTCTCTACAAATTAGTTCTTTCACATTAAATATCTCTAGAAATGCATAAACCACAAACTTAGCGAGGGCTTTTTTCCAAAGTCCTTGTTAACATCAAGGATTGTACGACATTTTGCCATTATGTAATCTTCTCTTCCTTTTGCAATAGCAAGCAGTTAGTGCACATCAGCTGTTTGTAAAAATGCTAAAGAGGAAAAAACTTATGCATCACTGATTCTTCACAATATTGTCATTCATTTTTGATTTATTGATAACCTTCAACTTGCAGATGCGAGGACATCTTGTTAGCTTCAGCTGTACAAGTCATGGCCGTTGGCGTTGGATGCATTGCAGCAGTTGAGAGTTTTTGAACAAACAAAACATCCAAATTCGACCGTTTCTTCATCATCTTCATCTTCTAATTCAAAGAGAATCTTGGAGGGGCGGTTATTTGCTAAAAGCCAGACTTTGCGACGAGCAAGGTTAGTTGATTTCTTTTCTACTAGAGATAAAGCATTTGGTGCTTCATGATGTGAAATCGAGATATTTTTTGGGAATTTAAATTGATACAAAAGCATTAGCTACTTCATTGTGTGATGTTAGTTCTTAGGAAATAGGTTGAATCTAGTTTCATATAGTGTGGATCTTTTCTTTTGCCAATCTAGTTGACTTCAGAATGCACTGCAAATTGAATGATTCACAATTACAAATATGATGCACATACATTTCACTCCTGAAGAGCCCCACACTTGCAGTAGCAGGACCCCCAAAGAATAAATAAAGAAAGAAAAATTAAACCAAACATGAAATGAAGACAAATACAAAAGAAGAAGCAACAATGCACAATTATCTTTAGAGACTTTGAATGAACACTATGAATGTGTATGAAGAAGCCTGCGCCACAAACTTTGAGGGATTGTTCAACGATCGTAATTTGCATGATGATCCTAATTATTCAGAACTTCTATTCTTTTTTGAGGAGATTGTAGAACACCTTTGGCTTCGGGTAGCTTTTAATGCATAGATCCTGTATTCATGTTAGTGTGATATGTCATCAGAATTTCAAACATTCCAATTTTGCGGTATTAGATATCTCAGGCTAAGAGGTTACTTGCAGTTTCTAGGAAGTTAAAAAAAATTAATGACTAAATCTCTAAATACACAAATGACATCATTTGCACTATAATTTAGTTTTCTGGCTTAGAATAATCATAGGCGATGTTTAAAATAGCTCGCTACGTAGTTCGTTATTTTAAGCTACGTAGTGTAGCTTAGCCTTTTCACTACGTAGCATCAGTAAATAGCTTAAATACAAAGTAGCTTACACTTTTTAACTAATAGCTTACGTTTTTTTAACAAATAATATACGCTATACTATACATACACTATTTTCACATAATATTTTCTATTCAGGTTCTTAAGATTTCAGTATCTAATCCTAAACTATATGAAGACAGTCTTATTGAAGTTCTAAACTCTCAATTTGAAATCATATTTAGTAGATATGTTTCTCAAATAGAGATTATTTGATTGATTTTTGATACGTTTAATATAATTATGAATTATACATATGAACTCAAGATTCGAAAATTAAGAAAATAATGTTATGTTATTAATTGTTGTATGTTCTTTATCTATATAATATATAATTTATTGTAAATAAGATAATAATAATAATAATAATAATAATAGTTAGTAATAATTAAGAATTCATATAGCTTACGCTATGCGCAACAGCTGTTTACGTTTTTCGCCATCAGTAGTGAAACGCTATACTACACGTTATCGCTATTTTGAACATTGATCATACGTTTATTAAAAAAAACCGAAATTAGCAAAATATTAAAAAGCTAGTTCTTGATAGATAGAAAGGAAGTGAATAGTAATTAGTATGATTGAGAGAACACAAATGTATATTGTTGATTTAACCGAGGAAACGATAGCAGAATGCAAGAAAAGGATTAATAGAGCTAACCCCAAAAATTTGGAAGAAAGTGTTGTTGTACAAAGCGATATTATAAATGCAATTAATTCTACATTATTAGTATTATGATATACCTGCAATGCAAATGCTAAATGAAGCAATGTTGCGTCAGACCATGGCCTTCCTATAAACTGAAGCCCGATCGGCATGCCACTCTTGTCACATCCAACCTATGACGTAGGGATTTTATGAGTACATGAATAAATATATTTGTACCGGAAAGTATTAATAAATATATGATAAATAGAAATGCGAAAAAATTATTACCATAATAGTCACCGCTGGCAAGCCCAGAAAGTTTCCTGATATTGAGAACCTCACTAGTGCAGCTACAACAATGATTCAACGATAAAATTATTGTCATGTGAACCCATAATTTCATAATTAAGCACATTGCATTCTCTCAACAATATGAAGTGTTAAGAGCTCATAAACTTCAAGTTAGATTATATTCACCTCCATTTATGTAGTCAAGCTCGCCCGTAGCTAAAGCATCATCCAACAAGGGATATGCAGTAACACTGTGTAAAATGAAAAGAGAGAAAATAGTCAAAACTAGTTGAAGTAGTTATATTTTTTTGGAGAAGGCAGTCATCAAATAAAAAATGCATACTATAAATTTAAGACCATAAAGTTACATAACTAGCTTCTAATATATGTTTATTTTTTATTTCTTAATATGGTGCTTCGATTGACACTTTGTTATGAATTTGTATTCCACTTATTTTCGTACTTGTTGATATTCCTTATACATTAATTTGTATATGAAATCAGTTTAACTTTATACATTCGGTGATATTGCTAGAGCTAGTTATAAACTGCAACTTTTGAGGGCAATAGCTATAAGAATTTGCATATATATACCATAGAAAATGAATGTATAAGTTGAAGCATAATACCCTGTCGTAGGTGTGACAATGACATCTGCTGTTTTAAAGATTTCTTGATGAAACTGCATCTGACGATTCCTGCAAACATATAACAGAAAATTCAATTTATGTCACGAATCTTAAAAGAGTTAGATTTTATGCATAATAATAACTAGAGAAGTTGATTAAAATTCCAAAACAATACTATTCTTTCAACTAAGCAAAAGATGCATAAACAACCTAATTCGTTGCGCATTAAGATAATCTTTGCTATCAAATGCGCCATAAACACGAAGTCCAATTCTTGCATCCCACCCTATCTCAGAAAAATTCCTAATATAATGAAAGGATAACATCAGCTCTGCTTTAATTCATAATTCAAACAAGTAATGTAGAAAAATAATTGTAAATATAAATGCCTACAATTTTGCAAGTGGAGGGCCCAATGAGGCTGTACATTCGGACCCAATCGTTATATAATGAGCCAGACGCATCTCTTCTATCTCAGGTACAGTCACATCCACAGTCTTGTACATAGGAAAGTTCCATTTAAATTTAAGAAAAGGTTATAAAGATATAATATGTGCATTGATCGATAGCAATTGAAATAACCGTATTGATAAATTAATGAATACCTTCCACCCATAGTTCTTGCTTAGCATCTCCAGAGCATTGTCACAGCAGATTCTGATATCATCTGTGCAGTCATTAAACCACTGCTTTTTCCATTGCAGAAGGGTTACTATTTTAAAATCTAAATTCTAAATTAATAGTTGCATATAGAAATAAAATTTATTATGATTGAATATTAGAAATAGTTTGTGTCTTTCATCACAAACCTTGTCATATTTAGCAAACTTGATGTTGGCAAGTGACTGCGATGATGTTAGGGAAGGAAAATTCAACTCAGGCTGTATAGTTCCGAGAAAGTAAAAGTCACGGTCAGATATGAAATATACAAATAGAATTTTACATATGTTCAGATATTTTGTTCAAAAAGCACTATAAATGAGAGTCGGGAAATCTTTGGTGGTTAGTTTCATTATTTAGTAGATTTCATGAAGAAGGGTGTCTTATGCATTTTAGAGGAGAGAAGGAATTTGCCAAATTGGAAATGTGATTTCACCTGAAAAGATTTTGGTTGATTCAATGGAAGGGGATTACATATAGCTGCAAACCTGAAATATGTATTGGAAAATTCGATTCAACTTCTTAAGAAATCACCAAAGACTCTGATAAGAAAAAAATAGTGTCGTAGATACTGTTGAAACTAACGCGATCAGTGTGTCTTCTGCTGTCGCGGCTAGAATTCCTGGGATTCCAACTGTCCAATTCAATGGAAGAACACTGAAATATCGATATAAGATTGTATTAGTCTAGCTTCTTGTAGGTACTTAACCAAGAATTGAAGTGAATTCTTTTTATATATTGTACCCGGAATTAGATACACGAGAAGCGGTTGGCTTGAAACCAACCACACCACATAGAGCTGCAGGCATCCGGACAGACCCTGAACATATACAAAATAATAAGACAAAGTTTGTATATTATCTAGTTTGAAGGATGATGTATGTTTGCAATCAATATATATTTTGGAATTGATTTATATATTATAATTATATGTTCCGATTTCTTAAAAAATATGGTGTTGTGTCCTTCAAACTGAGAATGTAATGATTCCTGGAACTTGTGCTGATAAATTATTCGTTGCTCTGAAAGATCTATTCTGATGAAATGTTGAGGAATCTCATCTCAAAAGTATATCGATAGAAATTTAATTACATCATAACCAAATTAGCCTTTCACTGAAAGATTGATCTTGCGTTTTTCTTCTCAGGATTTTCCTAGCAAGCAAATTTTCCTAGCAAGCAAACAACACGAGCGGCTGCCTAAGTTCGTTCCAGCATTAGGTAACTCGTCTATTCAGAAGTAGGTAAGAGGAAAGCCTAGAAGGAAATGAAGATGATGGCTCATATCTCCATTATTTTATAGTAAAGATATCATCACTCATGTAAGTTATACCCAATACAATGTAAATATAATCTGCACTGTTGCACTTTCATCTTGAGCATCATACTACATTATTGCATGCATGCGTTTATGTGCATATGTGCATGCCTGTTTACAAGTTTGCACAAGAACATAAAGTGAGAAACTAATGAGTAGTTAACACAATTATTATGTATGCTACCTTGAAGAACCTTACGAAATTAAGGCTAAAATAACAACCATATAAAGCATATAAGATCAACTACTTAGTACTTACCACCCCCATCGACACCTAGTGCAATAGGGCACAATCCAGCAGACACCACGGCAGCAGATCCACTTGATGAACCACCCGAAACCTTGTTGATATCATAAGGATTTCTACTAGCCCTACATCAACTCAAAAACATATGCTAGTCTTAAGTATTTTGTTAATTCCTAATTGCAAAGTGTTCAGAAATACGAGAACAAATAGATTACATACCCATAATGAGGATTTATCCCACTTGTTCCAGCACCAAGCTCATGCATGTTCGTCTTGCCAACAAGGATGGTCCCACATGACCTCAATTGTTTGACGCAGGTTGCATCATCGGTGCATGGCCTCACTTTATGCAGCCACTTAGTTCCTCCTAAGGAAAAAAAACCCGTTCGCATTAGAAAAGAAATTGATTTTCTATTTTAAAAAAAAAGAATAAGGATTATCATGTAATATATATACCTGTAGTAGAATATGGCATACAATCCATCTCATCTTTAATTGCTACTAGCACTCCATCAAGAACTGAAATTGGGGTGCCTGATTGGACCAATTATTAGAGAAGTTAAGGTCATTTTAGAAGTATATTGCTGGCATTTTGCATGGTTTTTAGTGCAATTCATAGCACATATAATCTCACTGAAACTTGCAAAGCACCTTTTCAAAATCTAAGTGTTTTGCTTTTATTCTTTTGCTTTGTTTCCTTCAGGGACAGGACTTTTTCTGATATATCCTTGACTTGTTTAACAGAATTACTAGCATAGGTAGTCGGATAGCCTAGTTTTACTTCCTACTTGTTTTAATGTACAAATATAATTATTATATTAAGAAGATGCTTATCAAATTTTCGATGAATTGAATCACATTTTCAGCTTAATCATTATGCTTAGAGATGACGGAGAGGCAGTTTAACACAGTTATCATCATGCTAATTATGCAAATGCTGTCTACATTTTTGAATGAGCTAATAACCTTCATTGCTTTCCTTTGAATTCGGTAAGCATTGTATAATTTCCAATTTGCTTGCTTATGATGAATACAATATTTCTGCTACATTATTCTGCAATCCTCTATACTTAATCATAATCTCTTATCGCTTTCTTTGGAATAATATATTCTCTTGTTGTTGATACATGTCATTACCCGCATTTGTTTATTTCATCCTATGTCATTCAAATGTAGTAGGAAGGTCAAAATCAATGAAAACAAACCAATAGATAGGTTTAATAAGTCATCAAATCTTTCTTTCGCCTAGTAAAAGTATATGATGTAGTCCTTAGGAGAATATGCCTGCCTTTTTCATATCGAAGGGATGACTCTCTAGCTTGCCTTAGAATATCGTCTTCATCATAGTTAATGAAGAACGCCATTTTGAGATTTGGAGCCGAAGAATCCTTAACTGCAGCTAGAAATCGCTTGGCTACCTGTGTTTTGAAGATAAGTTGGGCCTCAGAATCATAAACTACATGCATTCTTGAAGAAAAAAAAGTTAACAAAAACAAAAGAATAGAAAATGAGTGACATTCTATTCTTAGCCAATGAGATGAAGCACCTCAAGGGGAGTTGTTTCCCTAGAGTTATAAGCTCTTGAATAATCTCTTATCGTCCAGCGACGAAAATCACATGGTTGGTCATCGATATTACCATCAGGGAGGCAATTAACGACTTCTTTAACTCGCTCAGCAGGAGATAAATCTGGGTCTATGACATTAACTTCTTGTTCTTCATGGTCTGAAACAAAAATTGATAGATAATATTCTGAAATGCAGCGTACAAAATCCATCGAATTTTATTGAAGAAACCGAACCTTTCATGTTATGGAGTGTGGTGAAGAGAGGTGGCTCTGGGATTTCAGCGAACGAAACAAACTGCAAGAAGTAAATCATCATCGAAATTTGCAGCTCCTTTAGCGAGAACAATGTATCAAATAGAGATTAGATTTATCTTAAGCTTAGGAATTAGCCAGCAAAACAGAACCAAACAAGAAGTGCAATTAACTTCTAAGTTATTCATTGCACAGATTTTAATGCAATGTTATTACTCCATATTGTATCTCAAACATTTATAAACGAGGCAAATACCTTACGCTGTCAGAATTTTGCAGATAAATACCCTAAACTTTATAAATTGTAAGTAACTACCAAGAACTTAGTCATTTACACCCCCCAAAACGAAAAAGAAAAACGTGAACTTTTGGCATTTTCCAATTTAATACCTATGCTTGTTTTCAATTGCAGTTATCTGTACTGTCTTAAGCTAAATTGGAAAGGATGTTTAAACCGCTGAAAGTTTGTGGTGCTCATTCACAACCAAGTTCTTGGTATTTATCTGCAATCTGAAAAGTCTATGATAATTCATGGCAACATACTAAAATTTAGCGTTTAAAATTAAAACGAATTATAATTCAAAGAACCTTGTGGATGAGATTATCCTTCTTCAGTATATACAGCACAATCGGCCCGAAGATCCTCGACTCCAAAACCCACACGAAAATCTTTACAAGGAACCCAGCAACGCGAGGAGCTGAAAACAAAATCAACCAAAACATTTGTAGAAGTCAGAATATATATATATATAAAGTAGCATTGAATCACAACCACCTTTCACATTGGCATGGGTATAAATCTCGTCGCTGTTCTTGCCAAGATCGACATCGGATACGGGCTTGTAGACCTTGCCTCTAGCTCTCAAGAGACCCATTTCACCAATGGAAGAATGAATGTAGAAATAACGGTTGATGGTGAGAGCTTATATATAGAGAGAGATCAATTATAAAGGAATTGAATTAAGAGGTGGGGTTGGAAAGAAGAAGGAGAAGAAGAAGAAAGGTGAAGAAATTAATGAAGGATAGGATAATATGAAGGAAATCGATGGGAAAGAGAAGAGAAAAGGAAAAGAAAGTTGTGTAAGTTTATGCTAAAAGTTGATGAAAAGTTTTGTTGAAGAGTGAGAGAGAGGTTGAGTATATATCTTGTCAACATCCTTTATGCTTTGGCTTGTGTATGTTAAATGGGAGAGCATGGAATAGTATTCTTCGGTTCTCAACGGTTTGGATTTATTAGGGGCTGCTGCTGAGGTAGTTATCTGATGGGAGAACATACCCTAATTACATTCAGTATTTTCTAGAGAGCTATCTTAAACCTTTTATTATATATATACACAAATAATACCATGAACTTAGCAAATGGAGGACCATTAGGTATTTGCCTGCAAAGTCAAACTTTTGGGTATTTTATTGTGGGGAAAACATTAGGTTGCAAATTGCTGGCTCGGGGAAACATCGGGGAATATTTTTAACGTTTAGACGTGAAACTTAGGGAGCTAATGGCATTTGAGCTTGCTTTACATTTTTTCCCTTTTCTCTTTTCCTATTATAGATTGCAGTCAGATGATGCAAACTGATTTTAACTCCACACCTTTTGCTTGAGGACGAGGATGATGCAAACTGATTTTAACTCCACGTCTTTTGCTTGAGGACGAGACATTTTGCAAGTATGTTCGGTGAGAATTGGTCAAGAAAATCATGTTTTCCTCCCTTTGTATGGTTAAATTTCAAGAAATCCCTCTTTTTCTTGATTCATAGGAGCCAACCTATTTTTTCCGGTATATATCACCTAGCAAACACATTACTTAACAATGGTATAAATACTAGGCGTAACCTTCTTTTTTTCGAAAAAGAACAGGGGTGGGAAAGAAAGGAAAAAATAACGATATTTTTTCATGGATACTTCGGAAATAAGAATTTGTTATAATGGAGAGATAATTACTCTGTTAAAACGAGGGGTAAAAAGTGAATGTCTTAAAAGAAAGATTTTTTGAACTATTCCAGCAAAAATTAGTAGGTTTTGCTGTAATTTAGCCCCATCATAATTGTTTCTAATAAATTTCAGATGAATAAAACACTAATTTTCTTGAATTATTTGTTATTGGTTGCAGGGTCTTTTTCTATCTGTATTATCCTATGTTTTCAAGGCGAAGAGAGAGAGAGAGAGAGAGAGAGAGAGAGAGCCGTTTTACAACCGACAACAATAATCCCAAACAAGAGAATATTCCCCATCTGCAAGAAGATATTGAACACTGTTTTTGGCCTAGACGAGATTTACAAGAACTAGAAGTGGTGTTGTTTCAATTCTTCTTAAAAAAATATTTCAATTGTTTGAGAATCAAAACACAACAAAAACATGAAGTAAACAGTTCACAAAACTAAAATAGCTAGCTACAAATAGTTCGGTATCTTGAATCCATTTAATTATTTTTTCCCATAATAGCATAAGATGTTACGCCCAAAGAAATAACCATTGTAAATAGAAAAATAATATGATAGACTTTATAGATTGTCGATGTTGTAAAAAACGATCTGGAAGGCCGCCTAAGTGGAGCCCGCTTCATTTTTCATTTAAACAGCCGAATCAAGCGGTTTTGGCGTTTAAGCGGTTTGGGACGTCTAGACGGTCGAATCGAACCTACCTCTGCAAACGCCTAAACATACACAGCCAAATCTACTTAATCATTTGCCTTTTTTTGTTGCAAATGGTAGGAAATAATATATATTTGTCCTCTTTTGATTAGAAAAACGGCATCCTAAACCCAATTAAAAATCTCCAAGACTATCACAGGAGAAAACTACATCTCTCCATTCGAACAATTTTAACCAAGCATACTAAGGTTGTCTATCCGGTGCTAGAAACCCATCTAGGCAGCTTGGTGCGAGGTGGTATCCTAATCGCATAGCACCGCCTCGCTTTAGAGCTATTTGGTAATTAATAATTTTTAGCGCGAACTCCTTCCTTTCAAAATGATAGAACATTTGGAAGAATGCAGAATAGCTTTGATCCAAGAATATTTAGATCCAAATCCTCTGGCATAGGGCATATTCAACATAAAGTTCCAAATTTATGTGCACAATCAAGTTGGAAGTCTGGTGGAGGTCGGAATCTTCCTCAGATGTTCTTCGTCGATCGTGTTGCCAGCGAGGCTGAACGGTTGAGATTTGAGATAAGAGTTGAGCGTGTGGGTCTCAATGGGTTGTTGGTTGTTATTGATGCCGAACTACTTGCAAAGGAAGTCCCGGAATGGAAAACCACCATAAGATCCTCCGACGATCAAGTAAGTACCGCGGAATAATAATGATAGGGTAGCGACGTATTAGAAATGAATTCGACCTACCCGAGTCGTCTAGAAGAGGGTTTATATAGCGGTCGCATGGAGCGAGCCGATGTGAGATTCTCGCCGCCCGTTACGCCCCTGCACCACGTTCGTATTGATGGCGGGATACACCCATTAATGGCGAGATACGCTCATTAATGAGGAGATACGCTAGCGGGGAATGCGGGACGTGGAGCGGCGGAGATCTCGTCGTGGTGAGATACACGGAGCCGTTACGGGGCATTTTGGTTTCGTGCTCTCGGCCAAACAAGGAAGCTAAGGAAGCTCAGCTCGGTAATAGCTCGAAGACGAGCAAGTGAGCCGAGAAGTCTCAGCTATGGGATAGCTCGGAGACGAGCTATTGGCTGGCGGTCAGCCGAAAGGGGAACGCACTCCGGGAAGGTCTTCTAAAAGGTCGGATGAACCTTGGAGGCGAGACGCCGAGGAATATCCCCAATGCATCATATTTATTCCAGCTCCGTAGCCCTCAGGAATCTAGCGGGCTTACATGGATGACACGTCATCCGCTACGTGTCATGATCCAGAAATTCTCATTTATGGGTATCATCATTAGCCCCAACTCTCGTTCCGGCCTATTTATGGGTCAGGTTGAGAGTGGTCTGCTCGGCTTTCTTCATTCAGCTTGGTGCCGAGGAATATTCGTAGTGGATCGCTTGGGAACGATGTGGCGTTTGGAGGCCGTATCTCTTCGATCTCCGGATCCACGCGGTGATTTATAGTATGTCTAGGTTTCTATGCGTATCCTTGATGACGTTAGCGGATCGGCGAAATGATTGCGTCATAAAGGAGGCGTCGCTTCGCTCGCTCAGGCAGTTAATCTTTGTGCCACGTGGCTACCATTGGGTGGCGAACTGTGAGACGTTGCTAGTAGGATCCGTGTAAGGGGGAAGTCCAATGGTCGGTTGTCGCTTGGCGTCATCAGGGCCATAGGGTGCGGTGCTTCGTTTTGGCGGGAGCGGATTCGGACGGTCGGATGGCTTTTGCTGGGCATATAAATAGGATAGGCCTTTCCTTAGAAAACACTTTTGATTTAGTTGCCTCCCTTGTCTGAAGATTGCTCAATGCTCTATCATTTAGGTCGGATTTTCAGCCAAAATCCATCTTCAGCCGATCTTTCCTTAAATCAGGTTAGATGTCCTCTTCTGAAGTTTCCGTTGATGTAGTTAGGGTTGAGTCAGGCAATGAGGTTTCAGCTTCTGAAGCCGAGTCCAACGGATCATCTTCTTTTTTCTCGGCTTCCGATAGCCGAGGAAGTTCCTCTTCTTCTTCTCCATTGGGCTCGCCCCCAAGGGGTGGCGACGCCCTCGTTTTTCATCGTCGGGTGACAAAGAGGGCCCCCAAGGTGTGCATCAAAAATACCCGTGATGCGCCTTCGATGTTGAATCGGTTGGACGGGCTTTCCGATATCCAGGATCGTTTCTATATCCCCCGGTTATTCACTTCGTCTGGCCAGGGAGGATGAACGGGCAGACCAGGTACAAGGTAATGAGATTGCTCTGTACCTAGAAGCGTTCCGAGCGGGGATGCGTCTGCCCTTCTCTTCTGAGGTTTGTGTTGTTCTCCATTGCTTCCGGCTTGTCCCAGGCTAGCTGTAGGGTTACTGGGCACTCTAACAAGGGTTAAGAAAGCATCATTCATGCCCGATTAAAATTTTAGCCGTGCCGAACAAGCCTAAACAAGATCTTTGCTAGATTATTAGGGTTTCACATGCAAGTAAATAACATTTACTACTAAGTGAATACGAAATACAACCTTTGTAGATCGGTCATTCACTTCTAAAGCTCCTTGTTGTAGTCCCTTCGCTGCGATCATGGTTCTCCCGGGCTCTTGCATGGCTTCACGAGGCGAAAGAAGCGTCCTTGCTTGAAGTCTTCGAGGCCGAAGATGATCTACGTCGAGAGAATACCAACTCAAGCTTCTACTTCACTAATTAGAGAATTAGTGAAGCAAACACCCTAAACTAAAGTGCTAGTCTAGTAGAGGATGGAGAAATAGGAAGCGGGTTCACTTTAGAATTTATCTTCTCACAATGTCTCACTTTGGATCAAACCCTAGAGAGCTTTTTAGCTCAAGGAAGAAGATGAAGAAATAAAGAGAGAAAGATAATGATCAAGTGAGTGAGCTAACCATGGGTGAGTGAGTATCATATACTAACTCATGTAGAGACATAACCATGGCTAATTCTAATGGTTCGGTTAACTAAATATCTTAAGTAAAACAAATTGAGTTGAATTTGTCAAAGCACTAAAAGCTTCTACAAGCTTCATGCACTTAACAAATATCAATCAATTTAGATTTACTTTAAATATAAAAACCCCTCCACTAAAATTAGAATGGTGTATGTCTTATACACCCATGTCAAGTGTATCAATAACCATGATACATAAAGAAAACACATTTTTAATATATATCACATATATATTAAAGTTGTGCACATGTGAGAAAAATCCTTAAGTGAACAAATGTTAGTCAATGTAAATTAGTATATCAAATATACAATTATATACTAAATTATTAAATCAACACTTGACTTAATAATCCGGTTATATCTCATATAACCAACTAACATCCAATGTATCGACTTATCGAATCAACACTTGATTCGATAACCCGGCTATATCACATATAACAGACCGATACAAAAAGTCGCGAGAATAGAATACGGTATCACATACACGCATTATTCTCGGTCCCGCACATATCACATATGCGCTCCTATTTCGTTTTGCCTGAGCCAGTAAAACCTCCATGTAGGACTCTAAAGACTCGTCAATAGGCCGGCAGTAGGTGATGATCACATCAAGCACCCACAAGCCGTCAGCGGTACTAGCTGGACGTAACGGCTACCCGGGTATTGAGCGATCAGAAGATCAGCAAGCAAGTCCGCTCCAACTCCTGTAAAAGCCTGACGGTAACACATCCCGTACAGTCCGGTCTCCTCGTCTGATATGTCGCATATCAAGTCTAGGGGTGGTAAACGTCAGACCCCAATAACCGATAAGTCGTGCCGATATGAGCCTCATAACGGGTCGAGAAACTACTGGTAACACTTACTAGTAAATCTCTTGTTGGAGATAGTGCCCTCAGAGTCAATTATTAGGTCACAGGTACGTGATTGCAATGATTGATGGAGGACCTATCCCGGTAGGACTGTCTTACTCGAGATGATAGTATGCTATCTGGTTTACCTTTATCATCGTGTGCTGTTTTAGGTGACCTGACAAGTTGCTATTACACGATGATAGAGCCCCTAGGATTCTTGCTTGACCTCCAGCAGTATGAGGGCGATCATATAAGTGGGAGCTGGGGTCTATAAGCATATCCTTAAATGGTCCCTAGTCGTGTGAGTTTCGAGACAGGGTATCGATACTCCAGAGTAGACTAGTGTATACAGTCGAGACCCCGACGAGGGGCGGTGGCCGGTCTCACAAGCCACTGGTGTCAGTTGGATCACCTAAGATGTATATAGGTGCTCATTGGGTTATGAGTACACCGGACAGGACTCGCCGGGAACATGCTAGTTGGTCATATACCAGACGTCAGATGGCAGTTCCCTGATGACATGTGTACAGGTTAGTTCATCGACCTGGGGATCGTCATTTGTCTCGTGTGAGTTCCCACTGTACTTTGATTACTACCCTACCACGGCTCAAAGGAGTCGTGCAAACAGGTTTTAGTTGGGTACAGTCCCGAGCTACATGGAGGCAGTGAGCGTATCTTCAGGGGTTCGTCTCTCCCGGTATTAGGGGTGAGGTCGCGCTGTGTCTAGGAGAGCCATTACACGAAGTCCTTGGTCAAGCCAGGAGATTTACTGGTAGGTATTCCAGTAGTATCTCAGGGTGTTCTGGGCTACACTCCGACACGACTTGTACCGCTTTTGGGGGTCTGACTTTTACCAACCCTCTAGGCCCGCCATGCGATGCTCATAGACGAACGGACCGGACTGTACGGATATTGTCACTGACAGGCTCAGTAGGGTTGTCAGGCTGAGTTCGCTCACAGACGTCCCTTTTAGTCAATACCTGGTAGCCCGTTACGTATTGGCTTATACCTCTGACGTGCTAGTGGTTAAATCCACAACCAAGGTGTTGACGAGTCTTTAGAGTCCCCCACATTCAGTTACTCAGCTTTCGGGCGAAAAGCTGTAGAGGCCGTATGGAGATATGGTAAGGTCCGATCAGATACGTGCGGTATTGCACGGATCAGAATCGGACAGTTTGTACTAGAGGCCGTATGGATATATGGCAGGGTTCGATCAGATACGTGCGGTATTGCACGGATCAGGATCGAACGGATATTACTAGCCGGCTTTGGTTTAAGCCGGATCCTAGTATAGTACAGTGTAGATTTTGTCTCATTGCATTTGTATTTCGGTCGGAATACAAATGCGGGTGTGTATGCACAGTATCGGGGTTTTCCTGTAATTTATTACGGGACCAGTTTTCTGGAGTTGCCAGTTTGCTTTTCGTTTCGGCCAATTTCCTTTGTATCGTTCATTGGCCGAAGATTGGTGGAGGAGGGCTTATTTGCATTGTTGCAAATAAGGATTTGTGGAGGGGGTCTTTGCATTTTGTTGTATCATGATAGCCTTTCCTTGACCTTGACTTCTAGCTTCATCATGCCTTGATTTTTGTAGGACATGATGGTTGATGATGAGTGATGGTTGTTGGATGTGTGTTGGAATTTTTTTGTGATCATTGCTTTTTCATGATAACCTTTTCCTTTCTCTCTCTTGGATGATATGAGAGGGGCTCCCATTATCTTTTGCTAGACTACACTCTCATTCTCTCCTCTCCTTTTTTTGAGCATGGCCGGCCACTCCCATAGTGGGCTGTCCCAAATTCTTGGTGTGGGATTTTGCTTCATTTCATGTTGCAAAAATCCCACAAGATCAATCCAAAAAGCTCCAAGTTCAATCCCTCCACCAAAAGGCAATTCCTACAACCCCAAATGAGACTTCTTCTCTAGATATTCTACAGCAAATCTTGGGCACGTCGACTAGCCAGCTTCGTGCCCGAGTTGCCTCGGCATTGAGGTGGGAGCCCGTAAAAGAAGTAGGCGATGTGGTGCACTTCCGGCGACGAGGAGGAGACGGGACATTCCGCAGGAGATCGGGACGACGACGAGAAGACCGGAGGACTCGGATCTGTCGGTATATCTCTCTTCCCCCTCTTGTAGATAGCTAGGACTATTTAGTGGTTCGATCCGGGTATTAGTGCGCGGCGGTTTGCCAGTTCAAGAAAAATTAAAGTTTATCACCGCTTCCGCATTTGGCCGTCGGATTGACGGCCGGGGCGCCGCCGTGCACTTACAGTGGTATCAGAGCCTCGCCATTAACTTAGTCTAGCTTGGTTTAATGTGTTTTGCATTTCCGATCGACCAAAATTCCAAAATCTACATTTTTTGCTAGCGACAGTTTTCTGTTGAAATTTTTTGGTCTCCAAAAATTTTTCAGGTTGTATAAAAGTACCGTGCTGGAAGACCTAAGACTACTGTAGAAATTCGAGACACTGATCTCTTCAGGGGAGCGCGGAACCGCGGCAAAACCCTACTTGTTGCCGCGGTTCCGCCGCAGTATTGATGGATCAGTGTGTACAATTTTTCCAGTAGGCTTTATGGGTTATTTTAGGGGTTTTGGAATATTAATATTGGGCCCAGAATTTTCTGATCTGCTACAGTATTGCTTGGGGGCCCACTTGTTAATTTTTGATCGATCGGATATTTTAAACACATTATTTCACAGTATTTACATTATATCTGCGACCGTGAATGTCACTTGATCGGTAAATCCAGTCTAACTGCTATAGCCCGGTTAGACGGATTTGCGAACGTGATTTTCACGTTGATGTTCTGTTTTTGCTGTGATGTTGTGGATCGGTCGTAGGGGATAGCCTGGATGCAATGCTAGTACAGTTGTGGTTGTATTATGTACATTTGATATTGCGGGGCGAGCGTCCAACATGTGGACTGCCGTCACTGCCTGTTTGTATTATTATTTTGGGGCACGACCTGGTTGCGGTCGATGTACCCGTTGTATGTATATTTTACTTTCTGTACTAGGGTTACCCCGCGGAGGGGTGCACGGATAGCCGAGTTCTAGAGGGCAACAAGCCCGCATCTCATGGCATTGAGACGGAGGGGGCTTCACTCTAGAATTGGCGGGCTATTCGCCGCACTCGTAGGGGGTACAGATTGACCCAGGAGGGGTGCCCAAGTTACCGGATTCCGTGAAGTGCTGGGTGGTCCATTCACGGCGCTGAAGGGGGCTGCCTCGCTTCAGGTTTTGGCGGGTGACTTGCCGCGCCCGTAGGGGTCTAGGTTCTCATTGCACAGGCTATCCACACGACCAGGGGAACGTCGGGTTTCAGTAGTGGCTCTGTGAAATCCGGAGATCCCAGATATCTGTATTGTTCTGTGATGCTGTACATTTTTGTGATGTTGCATTTCTTTTCACGCCTTGAGCGAAATATAATATATTGGTATATATATTAGTAGATGTAGTATATGTTTTGCATCCGCGCTAGTCCAGTCCCCGCTCTGTCGTTAGTTAGCTAACCTAACGGGTAATGACGGGACCCAGTGGCGAATGCGGATGGCATATACGCACATCAGTATATTTTCGTTCTTTTTGGTGTGATCAATTGATGGGACTGCATTGATTCGGATCAATGCAAGTTAAAACAAACCTAATCTGATGTTGTTGGAACACTTTCCAAAAAGCTGTTATTGCAAGGACGTTCACTTTTGTTTTGCATCGTGGTATTCAGTTGGAATATCCTGTTCCTCAGTCGACGAGGCAAGGGCCGAGATCCCTTCACCGGGAGTGACCCCTTGGACAGAAGTTTGCGTCAGGGCATTAACTTCACTATAGCCGATTACTTTTGCTTTGCATCGTGGTATTCATTTGGAATATCCTGCACCCCATTCTACGGGGAAAGAGCCGAGATCCCTTCACCGGGAGTGACCTCTTTAGCAAAGGTTTTCGTCACTATATTTTTAAAAGCTATCCGTTCCTTCAACGATATCAAGTTCATTACGTTAAAGGTTTTTGCCAGAAACCATTCGTAGCCCTCCGTCGTTTCATATGGATAGTCAATAGTATTCAAGCTGTGTATGTTGGCCAAAGTCAAGGCACAGTGATTGGTAGCTATTGGGTATTCATATGCAGCATAGATAGATGCGTTGGTTTGGGACAGTCGTACTGCCATTTTGGCCAAAGTCAAGGGTAGGTACGGGTGGATTCAAATTAACCTGGAGAATGACGGGTAGAACTTGACATGTGACTTATAATATGTTGGCCAAAGTCAAGGTCATAAGAGCATGGGGTAAAAATCACATCGGGAGTTTCAAAAGAACTGAAACTTGCCAGATATGCGCATACCTTCTGGAGTGTGATACCGTGAGCGGATTCCGTCACGTTATCATGCGATGATAGTTGGATCCCGATTCCCACTGATGAGTTAGTTTACTCCTCGGGTGACCCCGACTAATTCTTCTTTCAGGTTTGGAGGAGAATTTGACGGTACAGTGGGAGGTTTCCAGATTAGATAAATTGGTAACCATTCTGATTAGGTTAGAGTGCACGCTGAGTGTTTCTTTTCTCTCTCTCTTTGGCAGCGACCATTGACCCGACCCTAAGACTATGACTCAGTGACCAAGTTGACCGAACCTTCTTAACACTGACTTTTGGATTGTCAGAGTTGCAGACCTCATTGCCACTCCCACTTTTACCCTTTTCTCCAGGACACCCCGTATCATTACGAACGTCCACTTCCATTGGACAAAACCATCGTATGGTTAGATACAAACTCGAAGGAATTTATTCGAGGATGGTTTCCGGTTCTGGAGAAAACGGATAGGATTATTCAGTTGTCTTTTCATTTTTACCTTCTCTCAAGTTGCGAGTACTCCTTGGTTTAGGAGATAGTACACCTATTACGCAAATTGGATAGTCTTCTTCCAAACCATAGGCAGGTGCCGACCGGTAGGGAATGAAGAAAACCAATTAGCATAACGATGGTGTGCAGAAGGTATTAGGTTAAGACAAAGCAAGGGATTAGTAAGAGGGCAAAGTAAATTGCAACAGATATTCACGACCAAACCAAGTATTCCTTCGTCAATCCTAAATCACCTTTGTATTTCTCCAGGACACTCCGTATCACTACGAAGATCCACAGTTTATTTGGATACTCCATCGTATGGTTATATACGAACTCGAAAGGAACTTGTTCCAGTTCGGGGATGGATTCTGGTCCAGGAGAAATAGGAATAAGGTTTATTCGGTTGTCTTTTATCTTCACCTTCTCTCGCATTACGAGTGTTCCTAGGATTGGGACAGTACACCCATTATGCTTATTGGATAGTCTTCTTCCAAACCATAGGCTGGTGCCGAACGGTAGGGAAGGAAGAAAACCATTTGGCCTAAGGGGTGTGCAGAAGGTAAAGACTAAAGACATAAGAAGGGATTTGGAGAGGTGGTAAAGGATTATACGGTTACAGTCGTGAATCTGGAAGAGGCATTACTAGGAATACCGGGATACCCCATCGAAACATTTCAATGTTTCAATCTCACTGTGTACTGTTAAAGGAAAACTGATTTCCCGATTAGATACTTACTCCAGGGTATGTATTTACCAGTTACGATTCTCACATCTGTATGGCTTTACAGATGATGAGTGGGAGTAAGTTATTGGGAATTGGGTGATCATCCTCATTATATCGGGATTCGTTGTAATCGGTGATATTTGAGGAAGTCACCTGGGTTGTTTGCCGGTCAGCAAATATTTGGTTTTGAATATCCGCTGTTATGCACCAATTTCAAATCGATATATCTGTACGTCTATTTTCATAGAGTGAGATATACCTTTTTGAAATTATGTCTGTGACATTTACCTACATCAGTGGATGGTTAGGTAAGGAGCATTAAACAGCGGTGTAATTCTTCTTAACCATAAGTACAGTTTTCAACCTACGACACACAGTGAATGAGTTATCAGACTCAAGGGACTTATACAGAGTATTGTATGTTGTCCAGGGTCCATCAGGACAGAGGGGATGGTCCTCATACTATATTCGGTTTACTTATGACTTCTCTAGTTTTTAGACAGGTGTTTCGAGGAAACACAGGGTCTGAATGTTGAGAAGTTATAGGTATTTGAATAGAGTAGAGAACCAGGTATAGCAAGTATCGGGATTCTTCAAAGTGATCGAAGATGTAGATACTTGTGTATGGTATTCAGTTGATAGTAATGATAAAGAGAAATTGCTTCTCTTTCAGGTTACTCATAATTGGAAGCATTCCTAAGTTGAGTAACGCTGATCAGGCCTCCTTCCATTTAGTTGACATGCACTGGAGACAGTTGCATGATTTGGATCTGGTTCAGTTAAATCAGTGCCTCTGGTCCTATATGGGATATAGAACAGTTCGTATCTTAACGATGTTAAGGTACGGGGAGTTGTCCGGCTTATGATTAAAACCAGACACTGGACAACTCAAGGCACGTTTCTGTAATGGCTGTTTGTGGGTTGACCCAGGCTATGACGAGGGTTGACTTTCTACCATCTGGATGAACAATAGCAATATTGTTCCAGACTCGCCACAGTTTTATTAAAAATGGATTTTTTTTCAGAAAATAGTATTGGGAGTATGGTAGAACTGGAAGTGATTCCAGAACCACAAACGATTACTGAAGATTTGATAAGGAACCTAAAGATTCAATCTGGATTGACATTCCATTGGCCACTCCGCAGATACGGTGGGTAACTTCAGGCACCCGAGAGGTACTATGGTAGCCTCAAGGACGGTGACAGGGAAGTTCTTGTTTACCCACAATTACCATTGCTGTTGTTCCAGGCTGCGAGACCCGGCGGGAGGATGGGTATAGCGTCGTTCTAAACTAGTTTTAGAAGTGGACGTCTGTATGACTCTGCCAGAGGGTTGTCGTAGTCAGTGGGAGCAGCGGAAGCATTGGTGGACAGGTAGCTTATGTCTATTTATAGACTAAAGCAGATATAGCGGAGATAGATCATCTATTTCTGACGTGACAGTCATAGGTTTGACTTCATCAGAATAGGGGATGGATCTGTTGAGAAGGTAGTAGGGTGTGATGTCCTGGTATCTGGATGACATACACAGAGTAGGAAAGGAAACTCCTATACTACAGTCGGTTATACTTTGGTCGTCACACAGTGGTTTCTCCATAAAGGACTTGGATTTTATATCTGACATACTGGTTACTAGATCTATGGTTTTAGATCTAGATTTGGGTAGTCTCCCAATCTGGGTACTTAAACAGCATTCTAAGGGTATTTAGAATGGACGACTCCTGGCACGGTAGTGTACCTGCAGGTAATGGAGTCACCCTCTCCAAAAGGTGTTTTACAGACTAAAGAGGAGAGGGACGTGCATGATTGGCAGATCACTTGCTTAGGCAATTGAGTCAATCATGAGATGTCAAGTACCACACCAGATGTTGTTCTTACACTAGATGCAATAAGTTGATATTGATCCAATCCTGGAGAAACAGTTGGAAGCAGTTTTAGAACATAAGTGGATGTTCTAGGGATATGATAACGACAGCCTCATTCGGGAGACAGTTATCATTCCAGGCTTCCAAGGTGACATGGACGACAAGGAGGTTGTCAGAGTTATAGTTCTCCTTCTGACGAAGGGCGGTATTTTGGACAGGTGGTCCAAGGCAATACTGAGGGTGGCATGGCGCAGGATACTGATTAAGTTCAGTTGACGATACAGTCTAAGAAGTTTGGATTTGGAGTTCATTTATGAGCTATGTCCCATCAGACATCCAGACACATTCTAAGACAGGTATTGCTCATTTCGGGAGATGGGTTTTCTCGGCGAACTTGAGATATAGAGAGACATAGAAAGAAACAACAAAGCGGATCCACTCACTAAGGCTATTCCTCGAACGCAATAGTTTCGCAAACGAGCTTTGTGAGATTGACTAGTAGAGGAGTTGGGTGTTCGGTATCACACGGGCTGTGAGTATGCGACATCGCAATAATTAGCCTTGAGTGCAAGTGGGAGATTGTTGGAGATAGTGCCCTCAGAGTCAATTATTAGGTCACAGGTACGTGATTGCAATGATTGATGGAGGACCTATCCCGGTAGGACAGTCTTACTCGAGATGATAGTATGCTATCTGGTTTACCTTTATCATCGTGTGCTGTTTTAGGTGACCTGACAAGTTGCTATTACACGTTGATAGAGCCCCTAGGATTCTTGCTTGACCTCCAGCAGTATGAGGGCGATCATATAAGTGGGAGCTGGGGTCTATAAGCATATCCTTAAATGGTCCCTAGTCGTGTGAGTTTCGAGACAGGGCATCGATACTCCAGAGTAGACTAGTGTATACAGTCGAGACCCCGACGAGGGGCGGTGGCCGGTCTCACAAGCCACTGGTGTCAGTTGGATCACCTAAGATGTAAACAGGTGCTCATTGGGTTATGAGTACACCGGACATGACTCGCCGGGAACATGCTAGTTGGTCATATACCAGACGTCAGATGGCAGTTCCCTGGTAACATGTGTACAGGTTAGTTCATCGACCTGGGGATCGTCATTTGTCTCGTGTGAGTTCCCACTGTACTTTGATTACTACCCTACCACGGCTCAAAGGAGTCGTGCAAACAGGTTTTAGTTGGGTACAGTCCCGAGCCACATGGAGGCAGTGAGCGTATCTTCAGGGGTTCGTCTCTCCCGGTATTGGGGGTGAGGTCGCGCTGTGTCTAGGAGAGCCATTACACGAAGTCCTTGGCCAAGGCAGGAGATTTACTAGTAGGTATTCCAGTAGTATCTCAGGGTGTTCTGGGCTACACTCCGACACGACTTGTACCGCTTTTGGGGGTCTGACTTTTACCAACCCCCTAGGCCCGCCATGCGATGCTCATAGACGAACGGACCGGACTGTACGGATATTGTCACTGACAGGCTCAGTAGGGTTGTCAGGCTGAGTTCGCTCACAGACGTCCCTTTTAGTCAATACCTGGTAGCCCGTTACGTATTGGCTTATACCTCTGATGTGCTAGTGGTTAAATCCACAACCAAGGTGTTGACGAGTCTTTAGAGTCCCCCACATTCAGTTACTCAGCTTTCGGGCGAAAAGCTGTAGAGGCCGTATGGAGATATGGCAAGGTCCGATTAGATACGTGCGGTATTGCACGGATCAGAATCGGACAGTTTGTACTAGAGGCCGTATGGATATATGGCAGGGTTCGATCAGATACGTGCGGTATTGCACGGATCAGGATCGAACGGATATTACTAGCCGGCTTTGGTTTAAGCCGGATCCTAGTATAGTACAGTGTAGATTTTGTCTTATTGCATTTGTATTTCGGTCGGAATACAAATGCGGGTGTGTATGCACAGTATCGGGGTTTTCCTGTAATTTATTACGGGACCAGTTTTCTGGAGTTGCCAGTTTGCTTTTCGTTTCGGCCAATTTCCTTTGTATCGTTCATTGGCCGAAGATTGATGGAGGAGGGCTTATTTGCATTGTTGCAAATAAGGATTTGTGGAGGGGGTCTTTGCATTTTGTTGTATCATGATAGCCTTTCCTTGACCTTGACTTCTAGCTTCATCATGCCTTGACTTTTGTAGGACATGATGGTTGATGATGAGTGATGGTTGTTGGATGTGTGTTGGAATTTTTTTGTGATCATTGCTTTTTCATGATAACCTTTTCCTTTCTCTCTCTTGGATGATATGAGAGGGGCTCCCATTATCTTTTGCTAGACTACACTCTCATTCTCTCCTCTCCTTTTTTTGAGCATGGCCGGCCACTCCCATAGTGGGCTGTCCCAAATTCTTGGTGTGGGATTTTGCTTCATTTCATGTTGCAAAAATCCCACAAGATCAATCCAAAAAGCTCCAAGTTCAATCCCTCCACCAAAAGGCAATTCCTACAACCCCAAATGAGACTTCTTCTCTAGATATTCTACAGCAAATCTTGGGCACGTCGACTAGCCAGCTTCGTGCCCGAGTTGCCTCGGCATTGAGGTGGGAGCCCGTAAAAGAAGTAGGCAATGTGGTGCACTTCCGGCGACGAGGAGAAGACGGGACATTCCGCAGGAGATCGGGACGACGACGAGAAGACCGGAGGACTCGGATCTGTCGGTATATCTCTCTTCCCCCTCTTGTAGATAGTTAGGACTAGTTAGTGGTTCGATCCGGGTATTAGTGCGCGGCGGTTTGCCAGTTCAAGAAAAATTAAAGTTTATCACCGCTTCCGCATTTGGCCGTCGGATTGACGGCCGGGGCGCCGCCGTGCACTTACATCTCTAAATCAGCCCTGGCCAGGGACTTCCCTGTTATGGCCAATCGAGCACAGTGCAACATCAACCCCCAATACCGGGAGAAACGAAACCCCTCCTATCGCTCATTGCCTCCATGTGATTCGGGACTGTACCCAAAAACCACCGTTTTGCACGCCCTCTTGGACGTTGTAAGGTGGAAATCAAAGCACAGTGGGAATCACACAAGTCTCTATGACGATCTCGGGTCTACAGACTAACCTGCACAAGTGTCCCCAGAGAACTGCCATCTGACGTGAGGTATAATACCATCTGGGAGTTCTCGGCGAGTCCGTCCAGTGCACCCAGTCTCCACTGAGTACTCGTATACGATCTCTGATGTCAAACACCAATGGATATGGGATCATCCATCGCCCATCTCATGCATCGAGAAGCGTATACGCTAGTCTACTCTGGTTTATCGATGCCCTGTCTCGATACACCCACGACTAAGAACATTAAAGGATGAACTTATGGACTACCATGGCCCCACTAGTATGATCTGCATCATAGTCCTGGTAGTCAAGTACACATCCTAAGGGCTTTACCAACATTTAACTATAAGACAGTATCAAGAGACAAGTATACATGTTAAGATAAAGAGCAACCAGATAGCATACTATCATATCGAGCAAGAAAGACCTCTCTATATATGTCCAAGCATCTAATATAATATACATCATCTGTACAATACTGGCCTCTAGGGCATACATACAACTAACAATCTCCCACTTGCACTAGGGCCAGCTGCTGTATTATCGCATACCAAGCATCCCGAAGAGTCTCTCAAACTGTATCTGGGGAATGGCCTTCGTGAGTGGATCCGCAGTGTTGTTCTTCGTATCAACCCTCCTGACCTCGATCTCCCGGCGATCTACTATCTCCCGGATCAGGTGATACCGCCTCATAATATGCCTGGATCGCTGATGGGACCTGGGTTCCTTGGCCAAAGCCACCGCTCCATTGTTATCACAATACAAAGGTATTGGATGCTCAATGGATGGAACCACTCCAAGTTCAGTAATGAACTTCTTGATCCAGACAGCCTCTTTGGCAGCATCGTTGGCAGCGATGTATTCAGCCTCCATCGTCGAGTCTGCTACGGTTTCCTGGTTGGAACTCTTCCAGCTAACCGCCCTTCCGTAAAGGGTAAAGACAAATCCCGAGTGCGACTTAGAGTCATCCTTATCACTCGGGAAGCTCGAATCGGTAAAGGACTCTACTTGGAGTTCTCCGTTACCATACACCAAGAGAATCTCTTTAGTCCTTCGTAAGTACTTGAGAATGCTCTTCACAGCTGTCCAGTGACTCTCTCCAGGATCAGCTTGATACCTACTCACTACACTTAGTGAGTATGCTACATCGGGTCTGGTACATAGCATCGCGTACATGATAGAGCCTACAGCCGAAGCATAGGGTATCCCTTGCATGCGAGCTCTCTCCAAATCAGTCTTGGGAGACATCTCTTTGGAGAAAGTGAGTCCAGAGATCGTGGGTAAGTTCCCACGCTTGGATTCTTCCATACTAAACCTCTTTAGTATGGTGTCAATGTATCTGGATTGGGACAATCCTAATATCCTTTTAGATCTATCTCTATAGATCATAATCCCCAGTATGCAGGAGGCATCACCTAGATCTTTCATTGAGAATCTTTGTGATAAGAAGAGCTTGACCGATTGCAGCATGGGAATGCCATTTCCTATCAAGAGTATGTCGTCCACGTACAATACGAGGAAGACAACCTTACTCTCTACCACCTTCTTGTAGATACAAGGTTCATCTACGTTTTTGACGAAATCAAACTCTTTGATAACGACGTCAAAGCAGATGTTCCAACTCCGCGATACTTGCTTTAATCCATAAATGGATTTAAGCAGCTTGCACACCTTCCCGCTGCTCCCACTAGCTACGAAGCCCTTTGGCTGAGTCATGTACACGCTCTCTTCTAAATCACCGTTTAGAAAGGCGGTCTTAACATCCATTTGCCAGATTTCGTAGTCATGATATGCAGCGATGGCAAGCATGATTCGGATGGATTTAAGTATAGCCACTGGAGAAAAGGTTTCGTTATAGTCCACACCTAGTCTTTGACGAAAGCCCTTTGCAACAAGTCTAGCTTTGAAGGTCTCCACTTTCCCATCTACACCAAGTTTTTTCTTGAAGATCCACTTTCTCCCAATGGGTTTTACCCCTTCAGGAGCATCTTCCAAAGTCCATACTTTGTTGGTGTAAATAGATTCCATCTCGGACCTCATTGCATCCAGCCATTTCACAGAGTCCCCACTCGTGATGGCCTGCTCGAAGCTAGTTGGGTCATCATCAACCATGATGCAATCCTCGCTCCCACCATCCATGAGAAAACCGTAGTATCTCTCAGGTGGGTGAGGAACCCTACTAGATCGGCGGAGTGGCTGGGGTTCATCGGGAACTACCGAATTCTCTGGTTCCACCAGATCTTCTGTTGCAGCTTTTGTAGCTGGAACCTCTTCCAGTTCTACCTCATGACCACTAATCTCTTTTGCAAGAAATTCCTTTTCTAAAAAGGTGGCATGACGAGAAACAAACACCCTTTGTTCCTCAGTGTGGTAGAAGATATACCCTTGTGAATTCTTGGGATATCCTACAAATTTGCATAGAATAGACCGTGCCTTGAGTTTGTCCGGATTTTGTCGTTTGACATAGGCTGGACAACCCCATATCTTAACATAGTTAAGACATGGTCTTTTCCCTTTCCATATCTCATATGGAGTGGTAGGCACAGATTTGGTGGGGGCCATATTCAATAGATGTATGGCTGTTTCTAGCGCATACCCCTAGAAGGAAATAGGTAACTCAGTTGCGCTCATCATAGAGCGTACCATATCTAATAGGGTGCGGTTCCTCCGTTCTGATACACCGTTGTGCTGTGGTGTACATGGAGGAGTCAGCTGAGAGAGAATCCCATTCTCTTTTAGGAAGTCCAAGAATTCATTGCTCAAGTATTCACCTTCTCGATCAGATCGAAGGATTTTAATACTTTTCCCGGTTTGGTTCTCGACTTCTTATTTATATTCTCTAAATTTCTCAAAAGCTTCAGACTTGTGTTTTATCAAGAACACATGTCTGTATCTTGAGAGATCGTCAGTGAATGTAATGAAGTACAAAGAACCATCCCTGGCATGTGTAGACATGGGACCGCATACATCGCTATGTATCAGTCCCAAGAGTTCAGTAACTCTTTCTCCGTGTCCCGTAAACGGAGTTTTGGTCATCTTGCCTTTGAGACATGACTGGCAAGTGTCATAAGATGAAAATTCGAACGATTTCAAATATCCATCCTTATGCAACTTAGCTAGCCGTGTCGCATTTATATGACCAAGTCTACAATGCCACAAGAAGGATTCGCTCATTTCTGAACTATTCCTCTTGTGTGTGTTTGTTATGCTCAGAACTGTTGATTGATTTAGAACATAAACGCCATTGCACATCGTGCCTGATCCAACCAACTTTTGGTTTAGAAAAATGTTCATAACATTATCCTGTAATACAAAATTATATCCTTCTTTACTCAACAAAGAAACCGATATAATGTTGCATATCAGGTTCGGCATGTAATAGCATTCGTTCAGAATCAATGTATTACCAGTTGGCAATACAAGGTGATATTCCCCGACGGGTTTAGCTGCAATAATTGCACCATTTCCAACCCTTACGTCTTTATCACCTTCTCCAAGTTCTCTACCTCTCCTAAGCCTATGTAACTTATTACATATATGGGATCCTGACCCGGTATCTAATACCCAGGACGTAGAGCAAATGGAGAAACAGTTCTCTGTAACGAACACGCCCGAAGAAAATTCATCAACATGTACTTTCTTCATTCGGGTGGCTTGGGAATCCTGGTATTTCCCTATATCCTGTTCAGTCCTATAACTCTTATAAGAAAGAGCGGAACCAACGTTCCCCAGCACAGTATAACATGCGGGTTCGGTCAATACATCCATATTATTATCTTGATTAAGGCATGATATGGTCGCTACCAGGAGAGAGAGAGAGAAGAAAAACACTTTAGCGTATGCTCTTGCAAGATCAGATTGGTTATTATTTTATCTAATCAGGATGACTCCGCTGTTTTTATCAAATCTTCCTTCAAACCCTAAAAGGAAAGATTAGCCGGGATTAATTACACCCTACGATTTCGCCAATCTTTCAGCCAGGCCAGTGTCGGTACTTTGAGGGAGGTTCCCCGTACTTTCGCACTGACCTAATTAAAGTAAACCTCGTTTTCCCAGAGGCGTAACCCCGTTGACACCTTTTTAGACACCTACTTGATCGGCTAATTGTCCTGTGTAAAACTCTCCCAAGAGTAACGATTACTCGCAGTGGGTATCGGGATCCAACTATCTCATAGAAGGTATGCAATCTCATTGCAAATTTCAACACTTGAAATTCCCGATAATATTTTGCCCCTAACGTGCTATGACCTTGACGAAAGCCAACAAACCACAGCCCGCTAGTCAAGTTCAACCCGTACATTTCTTGACTGAATTAAACCCACCCGCACGACCCTTGACGAAAGGCAACAAAGTCGTACGACTAACCTAATCCAATCGCATCATATGCAGTAGATAAGCAGCATGCAGCTACCGCACACTACACCTTGACGAAAGCCAACAAATGCAACACGAATACTATATACAACTTATCTGAAATGACAGAGGGTTATGATTGATCTCAAAAACTATCTATTATCGCAATCAAGAACGGCGTCGCATGTAGCTAGCCGGTGAGTACGGGTCGGTCCACAGGGATGTTGTGAATTTCCTAATCGCTCTTACGAGTTAATTCCAAACGATGTGAATGGATTAATTAAATCTAAAAACTAAATTAATCTAGGGCAATTGAATTAAAGATCTAACTATCTAACTAGGGAAAGGAGTTAAATTTAATCTAGGGCAGAGAATGAAAAATTACCTAGGGCAAGAATTGAAATTACCTACTTACTTTACAGATGGCTCTCTCCAAACATCAACACAAGACTTGTCAAATCTGAATTTCTGAAATGAAAAGAGGCATCGATGCTCTCCAAAAGAAGTCTAAATTTTATTGATAAAAAGATGCATAGGGATGCATAGCCTTTACAATGATTTAAAGTTCCTATTTATAGAGGATGGGAAACCCTAGGTTACAATTGATTCGCACGTATACATTTACCAAAATATCGTTAGGAAGACCTAGTCAAAGTAGACTCTAAGTTTTGGTAAAATTTTATGTCTCTGTCTCTTTAAAAGGAAGTATTGGGCCTTGAAATTTCCTTTGTTGGCTCTTCTGTCTTTGGGCTTCCTTATTATTTGGTTGTTTTATTAAAATAGCTTCTATGTTTCTTCCAGATCTCCAGTGAATAATTGCGGTGGACTTTTAACCGTTCGCTTTGTAATCTTGGACCTTGCATTGCCTTGTACTTTGTGAATTTTATCTTTGATGTAGGCTTGATCAAGAGTTTTCTGTTTGTTGGTCAAAGTCCACTTTTGCATCGTCTTTTCATCGTTTTCACTGTTTTCTGTCTAAGAATCTGTAACCTGTAATATGTAGCAGACATGCGTCAAAAGCACCTGTTTATTTATAAAACGAATAAGAATGGGGAATATAATAATATAATATTATGGTGTGAACAAATACCCCCAAACTTATTTTTTGCTCGTCCTCGAGCAAACTTATTTTTTTATTCTCTACAAAAAACCTAGCCTCACTTTCGCAGGGAAACGCGATTGCACTGAGCTCGTGCAACAAGCCGTTAAACCTCTAGGTGTCCCTAGTAGGAGGAGTGGTCACCTGAGGGTTTTCAGCGGATACTACCCACAAAATCCTATCAATCTGGCTTTTCGACTTTAATTCTCCAATTAGGTTTTCTAACAAGGAATTCTATTATCGTCGACTCGTAAATTATCCATCCATATTCTTCACACTTCCTCATCATTTAACTTAAGATTATGTATGTTTTATAGACTTACTTAGCTTTCGGCATTTCTTAAGTTTTCCTTCTAGGGTTCCATCTCCACTTAGGAATTTCTATCAACTCTACTAAAGATACAAGTTCTATTCTAAACTCCTTTCTCTCATCTAAACTCCAATCACATATCCCCACGTGTGTATATAAATCACCCCTACACTTGGAAATTCAAATCAAGCAATCATACCCTTGTCCGTTGTCCAAAGTACTTATTAGTAGGTGAATTTTTAATTGAATTTTGCTTACACATCCTTCATGCGACCGTTAATACTTCTTGAGATACCAACAACCGATTACAAGATATGTTTGCACTTTAAAGCGTAATTCCTAGTCTTGCAACACCCAAGGCTTTTAGCAGTGACTCCCAAACTAGTTGGTCTAAGGCACTAGGTGATGAAGCACCCTCGCTAAATATTTTTTTATTTTTGCAGCCTTAAGTAATCACAAAAACCAGTGTTCATTTTTTTTATTCTTTATTCACACTTGTATTTTTTTTATTTCATTTTCTTTGTACTAAGGACTTCAGACAAGAGCATTTCAAGGTCTCCTCTACTATTCCAAGTTTCAAGGTGCGTGATTGTACAAATTGTAGGGTATACATTTTCAGAATCTAGACTTAAGCTAGGAACTATTTTTCAAACTTATACTCTAATAAGAATATCAATACTTTTCCTTTGTTTCGACTTAGCCCAAGAAGTGAACTCAAAATTTGCCTATTTCTAAATAAACTATAAAGACATATACTTTCTACCGCTAAACTTTAAGAAAGGTTATTTTTAGGGTTTTTAATTTACTACGTCAAAGATCTAGTTGTTCCTAGCTAGTTAACCTATCTGTCAAACTCTAGTCAAATAAACCAAAATTGAATACAATAATTTTTATAATTTTTGAAAATTTTCAATTTTTATGGGTTTTCAAATAAATATGCAAATGCAAAAATATACATATGAATGCGAAGGAAGAAGACGTACCGAGCATATCCCTAAACTTAAACTTGATAGTGTCCTCACTGTCATGCCACACCAAGAGGGTCAAAATGTCGGCACTCCCCTGTTTATTTATTTATAAAAATTTTTATATATTTTTTAATGTTTTGAACTTTTTTTAAAATTTTTTATAGAAAAACAAAAAAAAATATATACATATATACAACAAGGTCCTCCCCAAACTAAACAAGGCCTTATACAAGCCAAAGGTTAACACCAACCATTAAAAAATCTTATCGTGGTAATGGTCGAGTTGGTGAAAGAATGGAGTGGAAAGAAAAGAGATGAGAAGCACACGAGACCGTGTGGAGGTAGAAACGGGATACGGTCTCGGTGGGGGAGAAAAATGGCGGAAAAGAGAAAGAAGTGGAGTACGATCTTGAGGATGTAAATCGAGTGAATAAATTTGCGCAATTTGTGATGACCGATGTGTTAAAAGCGATTGTGCTAACCTATCAACCCGTCGAGAAATGGGGTCAAATCCCTCAAGATTCGCAAGAAAGCATGGGTACGCCGAACTTGGTATTGGAGATGAAAGCGTAACGGTCTCTTGTAAGGTCGGAACAATAGGAAGGACGAAAGGGAGTGAATTAGGGATAGTCTCATTCTCACCGTAGTAAACTGTCTCGAACTGGAAAGATTCCAACAATGGTTCGAAACGACTGTAAGCAACCGAGTCTGATGGTTCAACTAACTCATCTGAAAATGTAAAGGACTCAAACTCGGGCGGTGAGTCATCAACATCGTCCGGAAAAGTGAAACACTCGTATGTGTTATCGGCTGTGAGAACTGTGTCAGATTCAAAGGAAATTTTTTCAAGCTCATAATCTTCAAGCGTGATATTAGGCGTGGTCGGAACGATGGAAAGGAGGGAGGGTGATTTAGGTAAAGGTTCAAGAGAATGAATTGGAAAATCCGACACATCAAACAAAAATGGTTCATCCTCAATACTATCTTCATAATCCTCCTCAATACTATCCTCATAATTCTCCTCAAAATTTAGCCTATCCATGCCATTATCATCAAAATCAAGACGCATATGGAGTTCAGGAGAAACATTTAATGACTCGGGATGATGAATTGGAGATAAAATTTTAATCAAATCGACGGGTTCATCATCCGAAATATTCCCGGCGTCTATATCCTCAATCAAGTGAAAATCAATATTTTCTGACACCTTATCAAAAGCATGGATATTTATCAATGTAGGTTCTAGAGTGGAGGTGTAAAGGTCAAACGGATTAGGTGTGGTTTCACTCGAAAGGGGTTCTTCACAATTGGCAAATCAAGAACTACAAAGTCACACAACTCGTTAGATGTTTTATTTTTAACTTGTAAATCATTTGGGACAATTGATGGAAAACCGGAGTTGTGGGCTTCAATTGGGTATGGGTAGGTTTGATTTGGAAATGTGTAGAACTCACTCGCTCATCTCAAATTCTCACTCTGTCCAACCGCCTCCTCATACATTGGAATATTTGGAGCTGGTTGGAAACTAGCTGCCGGTTCACTAGGTTGCATAAGGGCGGCAATAGACGCATCCACATTCCTAATCATTTTGTTTGTTGCTGCAATGTACGCCTCCAACGACTGTTCCAAACTAGACATGGGTTGTGGAGGGGTTTCGGTAAAAGATTCAAAACTGTTTGGGTACGTGAAACTCCTAAATGGCTGTGTAGAGGCAATATCTAGTGAAGGTGGGATGGTCGGGTAGGACTGGTAGGAATTGGATGGTTAGACAGGAGTAGGGTCAACAGTTGGATAAAAAGGTGAATGGACTTGTTGACCCCTAGAACTAGATGTGTGGAGAGGAGTGAAAGATCGGCTAAGAGATTGAGCAATATGCTCAGCAATGGACATCGGCTTAGGAGTTACAACAGGACTCGAAAAAGTGGTATCAACGTACGAAGGTGGTGAAGGTTGACATGGTTGACACAAAGTGGATTGCAAAGTCGAACTGTTTCTCCTAGACGCTTCTATTCGATCTTTCAAAGAAATTTTGGGCATGGAGGGGTCGTCCTTAAATCGACTGAAACAATTCGCGTAAGAGGCAAAGTTTGGTTCATGGTACCAAAGTTCGGCAAGAGATTTGTGAGGTGGGGTACCCATGATGTAAAAGGGAGAAGAGAAAGAAGATTAGGGTGCACGGATTTCTTAGCGACAAAAGTTGCAAGTGTTTTTATAAAACTTTTCCTTTTTTTATTTGTAACTTTTTGCAAATTTTTTTTCGATAAAGGGCTAAGACACACTTTCGATCAACCAAAAATGCACAATCAGGCTTAGATCTAGGGTCACCTAGGTCAGCTAGACAGCTCCTAACTGTTAAAGGGCTAGAAATAGGACCTCAAACCGCCTCTTCACCGCCAATTGCGGCCAGGTAAGTGCCAGGTGAGTGGGAGGCTCCCCGCTACAAGTAGCAGTCCTAATTAAGTAACCACTTGCCTTAGACACACTTGTCTAGATACCGCAAAGTCGGGTTAGGATTAATGGCCGATGCCTATAACTAGTACTCTGTCCTATTGAGCTCGAAGTTCTTAGGGCTGAGTCTAGTATTTTTTAATTAAAGATTGGTCAATGCAAATGCTTTATGTGATTTCTGGGGTCTTGGGAAGGGTGATGAAATCCCCACCCAATCTGAATTGGTCAAAAGCCCCTTAAAGTCCGATTAAAGATATGCAAAACAGTAAATCACTTGCAATCAAATCTTTTTATTTTATGCGCTTAAAATCTTTCGGACTCACAAAAGTCCTCCTAGCCTGTAAATAGGAAGGACTATAGGAGCCTTCACTGGCTAAAGCGCGCAAAGAATCCTGGACAAGATTTGTTATTGGAAGGGGGAAGATTTTTTAAGCGCAAAGAATCTTGCAGGAGATTTTACAGAAGATATATCGAGATTTGCAGAGGAGGAGATCAGAAGACTTACAGAGTTTTTTTTTTCAAGCCCTGAATCGACCAGGCCGCGACGGTTCTGCGGCCAAAAGGGGGGTCGCACGGCGGTTCCGCGGCCGGTTGGACGGTTCAGCAGTTTTTTTTTGTCATCAGATCTCCGTGGTTGACTTGTAGACTCGGTCCTCCAAATTTCTTCTGTTCCTCGGTTGTTGTGATCTTCTGTTTGTTCGGATTTGATATTTGTTGTTTTGATCTCTGTAGCTTTCCAGATCCGAATTTGTTCGTAGATCCTGCAAAATTCACACAAAAATTCTAGGGTTACTAGGCACACTAACAAGGCTCTACAAGGCATCGACCATACCAAAATTAAAATTTTTATGTGCCGAACAACCCTAAGCAAGATCGTATACTAGAGTTTAGGCGAAACTAATTGTAAGTAAACTATGTTTACAACTAAGTGAATACGATATACAAGCTTTGTAGATCGGTCCTTCACTTCTTTAGCTCCTTGATGAAGTCCCTTCGCTGCGATCGTGGTTCTCCCGGACCCTTGCATGGCTTCACGAGGCGAAAGGTGCGACCTTGCTTGAAGTCTCCGAGGCCGAAGATGATCTACGTCGAGGGAATTCCGACTCAAGCTTCTACTTCACTAACTTGAGAATTAGTGAAGCAAACACCCTATACTAAAGTGCTAGTCTAGTAGAGAATGGAGAAATAGGAAGTGGGTTCTCTTTAGAATTTTATTTCTCACAATGATTCTCACTTTTGATCAAACCCTAGCAAGCTTTTTCTTTTAGCAAATGAAGAAGAAGATGAACTAAAGAAAGAGAAGAGGATAATGATCAAGTGAGTATGCTAACCATGGTGAGTGAGTATCATATACTAACTCTTGTAGAGACATAACCATAGCTAATTCTAAATGGTTAGGTTAAACAAAGATCTAAGGTAAAACAAAACAAGTGGACTTTTTCAAAGCATCCACAAGCTTCTACAAGCTTCATGCTTATGAAAAAATTCCACTAATTTGCAATTATCTTAAATAAATGTAAACCATCATTTAAAAATAGAATGGTGTGTGTCTTGTATACCCATGTTTAGTGTATCATCAACCATGATACAAAAGAAAACACTTTTAATATATATATCATATATATATATATATATATATATATATATATATATATATATATTCAAGTGTGCAAGTGTGAGAGGAAAAAAAAAACTAAAGTGAACAAGTGTTAGTAAATGTAAACTAGTATATCTAATATACAATTATACACATAATTATTAAATCAACACTTGACTTAATAATCCGGTCATATCTCATATAACCGACTAACATTCATTGTATCGATTTATCGAATCAACACTTGATTCGATAACCCGGCTATATCATATATAACTGACCGATACAAAGAGTCGCGAGAATAGAATACGGTATCATATACACGCATTATTCTCGGTCCCGCACATATCACATACGTGCTCCTATTTCGTTTTGCCTGAGCCGGTAAAACCTCTATGTAGGACTCTAAAGACTCGTCAATACGCCGGCAGTAGGTGATGATCACATCAAGCACCCACAAGCCGTCAGCGGTACTAGCTGGACGTAATGGCTACCCGAGCATTGAACGATCAGAAGATCAGCAAGCAAGCCCGCCCCCAACTCCTGTAAAAGCCCGCCGGTAACACTTCCCGTACAGTCCGGTCTCCTCGTCTGATATGTCGCATATCAAGTCTAGGGGTGGTAAACGTCAGACCCCAATAACCGATAAATCGTGCTGATATGAGGCTCATAACGGATCGAGAAACTACTGGTAATACTTACCAGTAAATCTCTATATCAGCTCTGGCCATGGACTTCCCTGTTACGGCCAATCGAGCACTGCGCAACATCAACCCCCAATACCGGGAGAGACGAAACCCCTCCTATCTCTCATTGCCTCCATGTGACTCGGACTGTACCCAAAAACCACCGTTTTGCACGCCCTCATGGACGTGGTAAGGTGGAAATCAAAGCACAGTGGGAATCACACAAGACTCTATGACGATCTCGGGTCTACAGACTAACCTGCACAAGTGTCACCAGAGAAATGCCATCTGACGTGAGGTATAATACCATCTGGGAGTTCTCGGCGAGTCCGTCCAGTGTACCCAGTCTCCAGTGAGCACCCGCATACCATCTCTGATCTCAAACACCAATGGATATGGGATCATCCATCGCCCATCTCATGGGTCGAGAAGCGTATACGCTAGTCTACTTTGGTATATCGATGACCCATCTCGATACACCCACGACTAGGAACCTTGAAGGATGTACTTATGGACTACCATGTCCCCACTAGTATGATCCGCATCATTGTCCAGGTAGTCAAGTACACATCCTAAGGGCTTTACCAACATGTAACGATAAGACAGTATAAAGAGACAGGTATACATGTTAAAGTAAAGAGCAACCAGATAGCATACTATCATATCGAGCAAGAAAGTCCTCTCTATATATGTCCAAGCATCCAATATAAGATACATCATCTGTACAATACTGGCCTCTAGGGCATACATACAACTAACAATCTCCCACTTGCACTAGGGCCAACTGCTGTAGTATCGCATACCGAGCATCCCGAAGAGTCTCTCAAACTGTATCTGGGGAATGGCCTTCGTGAGTGGATCCGCAGTGTTGTTCTTCGTGTCAACCCTCCTGACCTCGATCTCCCGGCGATCAACTATCTCCCGGATCAGGTCATACCGCCTCAGAATATGCCTGGATCGCTGATGGGACCTGGGTTCCTTGGCCAAAGCCACCTCTCCATTGTTATCACAATACAAAGGTATTGGATGCTCAATGGATGGAACCACTCCAAGTTCAGTAATGAACTTCTTGATCCAGACAGCCTCTTTGGCAGCATCGTTGGCAGCGATGTATTCAGCCTCCATCGTCGAGTCTGCCACGGTTTCCTGCTTGGAACTCTTCCAGCTAACCGCCCCTCCGTAAAGGGTAAAGACGAATCCCGAGTGCGACTTAGAGTCGTCCTTATCACTCTGGAAGCTCGAATCGGTAAAGGACTCCACTTGGAGTTCTCCATTACTATACACCAAGAACATCTCTTTAGTCCTTCGCAAGTACTTGAGAATGCTCTTCACAGCTGTCTAGTGACTCTCTCCATGATTAGCTTGATACCTACTCACTACACTTAGTGAGTATGCTACATCGGGTCTGGTACATAGCATCGCGTACATGATAGAGCCTACTGCCGAAGCATAGGGTATCCCTTGCATGCGAGCTCTCTCCAAATCAGTCTTGGGAGACATCTCTTTAGAGAGAATGAGCCCTGAGATCGTGGGTAAAAACCCACGTTTGGACTCTTCCATACTAAACCTCTTTAGTATGGTGTCAATGTACCTGGACTGGGACAATCCCAATATCCTTTTAGATCTATCTCTATAGATCATAATTTCCAATATGCAGGAGGCATTACCAAGATCTTTCATTGAGAATCTTTGTGATAAGAAGAGCTTGACCGATTGCAGCATAGGAATGTCATTTCATATCAAGAGTATGTCGTCCACGTACAATACGAGGAAGACTACCTTACTTTCTGCCACCTTCTTGTAGATACAAGGTTCATCTACGTTTTTGACGAAATCAAACTCTTTGATAACGACGTCAAAGCAGATGTTCCAACTCCGCGATGCTTGCTTTAATCCATAAATAGATTTAAGCAGCTTGCACACCTTCCCGCTGCTCCCACTATCTACGAAGCCCTCTGGCTGAGTCATGTACATGGAATCTTCTAAATCACCGTTTAGAAAGGCGGTCTTAACATCCATTTACCAGATTTCGTAGTCATAATATGCAGCGATGGCAAGCATGATCCGGATGGATTTAAGCATAGCCATTGGAGAAAAGGTTTCGTCATAGTCCACACCTGGTCTTTGACGAAAACCTTTTGCAATAAGTCTAGCTTTGAAAGTCTCCACTTTCCCATCTACACCAAGTTTTGCTTGAAGATCCACTTGCTCCCAATGGGTTTTACCCCTTCAGGAGCAACTTCCAAAGTCCACACTTTATTAGTTTACATGGATTCCATCTCGGACCGCATTGTATCCAGCCATTTCACTGAGTCCCCACTCGTGATGGCCTGCTCGAAGCTAGTTGGGTCATCATCAACCATGATGCAATCCTCGCTTCCACCATCCATGAGAAAACCGTAGTATCTCTCAGGTGGGTGAGGAACCCTACTAGATCGGCGGAGTGGCTGGGGTTCATCGGGAACTACCGAATCCTCTGGTTCCACCAAATCTTCTGTTGTGGTTTGTACAGCTGGAACCTCTTCAAGTTCTACCTCAGAGCCACTAATCTCTTTTGCAAGAAATTCCTTTTCTAAAAAGGTGGCGTGTTGAGCAACAAACACTCTTTGTTCCTCACTGTGGTAGAAGATATACCCTCGCGAATGCTTGGGATATCCAACAAACTTACACAAAACAGACCTTGCCTCGAGTTTGTCCGGTTTTTGTCTTTTGACATAGGCCGGGCAACCCCATATCTTAATAAAATTAAGATATGGTCTCTTCCCCTCCCATATCTCATATGGGGTGGTAGGCACAGATTTGGTAGGAACCCTATTCAGTAGGTATGCTGCTGTTTCCAGTGCATATCCCCAGAAGGAAATAAGTAACTCAGCTATACTCATCATAGAGCGCACCATATCTAATAGGGTGCGGTTCCTCCGTTCTGATACACAGTTGTGCTGTGGTGTATATGGAGGAGTTAGCTGAGAGAGAATCCCATTCTCTTTTAGGAAGTCCAGGAATTCATTGCTCAAGTATTCACCTCCTCGATCAGATCGAAGGATTTTAATACTTTTCCCGGTTTGGTTCTCGACTTCTTATTTATATTCTCTAAATTTCTCAAAAGCTTCTGATTTGTGTTTCATCAGGAATACATATCCGAATCTAGAGAGATCGTCAGTGAATGTAATGAAGTACGAAAAACCATCCCTGGCATTTGTAGACATGGGACCACATACATCACTATGTATCAGTCCCAAGAGTTCGGTAACTCTCTCTCCGTGTCCCGTAAACGGAGTTTTGGTCATCTTGCCTTTGAGACATGACTGGCAAGTGTCATAAGATGAAAATTCAAACGGATTTAAATATCCATCCTTATGCAACTTTGCTAGTCGTGTCGCATTGATGTGACCCAGTCTACAATGCCACAAGAAGGATTCGTTCATTTCTGAACTCTTCCTCTTGTGTGTGTTTGTTATGCTCAGAACTGTTGATTGATTTAGAACATAAATGCCATTGCACAACGTGCCTGATCCAACCAACTTTTGGTTAAGGAAAATGTTCATAACATTATCCTGTAATACAAAATTATATCCCTCTTTACTCAACAAAGAAACCGATATAATGTTGCATATCAGGTTCGGCATGTAATAGCATTCGTTCAGAATCAATGTATTACCAGTTGGCAATACTAGGTGATATTCCCCGACGGTTTTAGCTGCAACAATTGCACCATTTCCAACCCTTATGTCTTTATCACCTTCTCCAAGTTCTCTACCTTTCCTAAGCCCATGTAACTGATTACATATATGGGATCCTGACCCGGTATCTAATACCCAGGACGTAGAGCAAATGGAGAAACAGTTCTCTGTAACGAACACACCCGAAGAAAATGCATCAACATGTACTTTCTTCATTCGGGTGGCATGGGAATCCTGGTATTCCCCTATATCCAGTTCAGTCTTATAATTCTTATAAGAAAAAACAGAACCAACGTTCCCCAGCACAGTATAACATGCGGGTTCGGTCAATACATCCATATTATTATCTTGATTAAGGCATGATATGGTCGCTACCTAGAGAGAGAGAGAGAAGAAAACACTTTAGCGTATGCTCTTGCAAGATCAGATTGGTTATTATTTTATCTAATCAGGATGGCTCCCACTGTTTTTATCAAATCTTCCTTCAAACCCTAAAAGGAAAGACTAGTCGGGATTAATTACGCCCTACAACTTCGCCAATCTTTCAGCCAGGCCAGTGTCGGTACTTTGAGGGAGGTTCCCCGTGCTTTCGCACGGACTTAATTAAAGCAAACCACGTTTTCCCAGAGGCGTAACCCCGTTGACACCTTTCTAGACACCTACTTGATCGGCTAATTGTCCTGTGTAAAAACTCTTTCGGGAGTAACAATTACTCGCAGTGCGTATCGGGATCCAACTATCTCATAGAAGGTATGCAATCTCATTGCAAATCTCAACACTTGAAATTCCCGATAATATTTTGCCCCAAGCATCTCATGACCTTGACGGAGGTCAACAAACCATAGAGTGCAAGTCAAGTTCAACCCGTCATTTCTTGATTGAATCAAACCCACCCGCACGACCCTTGACGGAGGTCAACAAGGTCGTACGACTACCCTAATCCAATCTGCATCATATGCATAAGCAGATAAATACTAGTTAGCTACCGCACACTACGTCTTGACGGAGGTCAACAAACGTAGCACGAATACTAAGTAGGACTTATCTGAAATGACGGAGGGCTACGACAGGTTTTTCTGAAAACCTATTGCGTAATGAACTTGATATCGTTGTAGAATCATGTGAATTTTGAAATGGAGTGATTTTGAGACTTTTATTAGTTTTGCTAAAGAGGCCACTCCCGGTGAAGGGATCTCGGCTCTTTCCTCATCGAATAAGGTGCGGGATATATCATATATATCGCTATGCAAAGCAAAACTCCAAAAACAATCAAAAGCAAACCGAGTGTTGTAGCATCTGCTAGTTTTGCTAAATAGGTCACTCCCGGTGAAGGGATCTTGGCTCTTTCCTCATCGAATAAGGTGCGGGGTATATCATATATATCGCTATGCAAAGCAAAACTGTAGCTACCCTTTTTGAAAAAATTGATTCTACAACATCTTTTAGGTTTCTTTTCTTTCATTAATCACATTAATGAAATCCCATCATTTAACTCACCTAAACATCACAGATAAATACGACGTACACTTATGCCATCCGCATTCGCCTCGATGTCTCCTCGTGCACCGTTAGGTTAGGTAACTAACGGCAGAGCGGGGCAGGGCTAGCGCGGGTGTAAAACATAAGTAACGCCTATATAATATATCATATATACTATATACAGTATCTATCACAGCACATCAAATGATCACATCACAGATATCGCAGTAGAATGAACATATGAAACATTGGATATACTAGGACGTCCGTGTTTTATTTTGAGCCTCTATAAAACACGGATTCCACGGTCGCGATGAATAGCCAAACCCACACCCCTAGACCTCTACGAGAGCGGCAAGCAACCCTACCAATTCTAGAGTTAGGAGACCCGGACTCGACTCCTCGAGTTGGTCTCCCACTGAACTCCAGAACCCGGTTACTTGTGCTCTCCTCCTTGGGTCTATCCTAGTGCGGAAAAGTAAATAATATACAAAAGGTGACATCAACCTCATCCCGGAAGTGCCCCAATAAAAGAATATTACATACATTTTATTTTACATGAATGAAAATAAAAACTCTCATCTCACATAAAAACCCCCGGCTATTCAATACATGACGATCCAATATAACATATCCAGCAACACAGAACATTACATGTCATCAACGTAAGTAAATATGCGCATCCCAATTGTCGTTGACATATAGCAACGAAACCGACGATATCACATATTACACTTACGGTCACAGAAAAGAGTGTAAAACCACAACATTTGGAATCCACAATCTCTTTTGACATTGTAAATCCGAAATATCACATATTTCGCATTTCATGCCTAACCTGTGTGAATTCCACATATTGTATCACATTCCAGATAAATAGACAGTATTAAACTTTCCGATCGAATAATCAAATACCCAAGATTTCCATAATAGCTCAACACTTGAGCGGAGTTCAAAAATTTTAGAAAACGTCACAGTAGCAACGGTCCAGCTGTAGAAGGGTCAAGCCAACACTTCATATGTGGCACGCCGTACTGCCCCAAACCCTAAGGTTCAAAGGGCAGTTCAAGACGGTCACATAATCGAGTTAATATTTGTTGTCTTCTAGAGGGTCCATCACATCACATGCACGTATTTCCGAAAGCTTTAAACCCGAGAAAAATTCAACACTTGAATGTTTTTCGTGCCGGGAAAAATTGAGTTAATGATATCCGTTCGAACATTTTAGTACTTTCTAAATTATCCGGAATAACAATACTAAATTAAATCTTCCGATCAAATTAACGAATACAAAAGGATCCCGAGAAAACTCAACACTTGAGTCAGTTTAAAAATACCCATAAAATAGCACTAACAGAATCTAACATTACTGTGCAAACAGAGAAGCCCAAGGTCACTGTACGACCGCGGTTCCGCGGCACAAGCAGGGTATTGCCGCGGAACCGCGGCGGTCCGTACGAGTTAGGTCATCAAATTTTCACCGTAATTCTTAGAAAACCCTGCTGAATTTTTTTAGGTATTTTTAATACTGAAAAATCACAGATTTTGAAAAAAGTCCAGAGAGGGGGTCGTTTTGACGTTTTCGGGTTCGATCGGGGTTTTAACTTCGTTAACACATCGCCTAATGCTCTAGCTAGGCTCTAATACCACTCTATGGTTACTAGGCACACTAACAAGGCTCTACAAGGCATCGACCATGCCAAAATTAAAATTTCTATGTGCCGAACAACCCTAAGCAAGATCGTATACTAGAGTTTAGGCGAAACTAATTGTAAGTAAACTATGTTTACAACTAAGTGAATACGATATACAAGATTTGTAGATCGGTCCTTCACTTCTTTAGCTCCTTGATGAAGTCCCTTCGCTGCGATCGTGGTTCTCCCGGACCCTTGCATGGCTTCACGAGGCGAAAGGTGCGACCTTGCTTGAAGTCTCCGAGGCCGAAAATGATCTACGTCGAGGGAATTCCGACTCAAGCTTCTACTTCACTAACTTGAGAATTAGTGAAGCAAACACCCTATACTAAAATGCTAGTCTAGTAGAGGATGGACAAATAGGAAGTGGGTTCTCTTTAGAATTTTATTTCTCACAATGATTCTCACTTTTGATCAAACCCTAGCAAGCTTTTTCTTTTAGCAAATGAAGAACAAGATGAATTAAAGAAAGAGAAGAGGATAATGATCAAGTGAGTATGCTAACCATGGTGAGTGAGTATTATATACTAACTCTTGTAAAGACATAACCATAGCTAATTCTAAATGGTTAGGTTAAACAAAGATCTAAGGTAAAACAAAACAAGTGGACTTTTTCAAAGCATCCACAAGCTTCTACAAGCTTCATGCTTATGAAAAAGTTCCACTAATTTGTAATTACCTTAAATAAATGTAAACCATCATTTAAAAATAGAATGGTGTGTGTCTTGTACACCCATGTTTAGTGTATCATCAACCATGATACAAAAGAAAACACTTTTAATATATATATATAATATATATATATATATATATATATATATATATATATATATATATATATTCAAGTGTGCAAGTGTGAGAGAAAAAAAAACTAAAGTGAACAAGTGTTAGTAAATGTAAACTAATATATCTAATATACAATTATACACATAATTATTAAATCAACACTTGACTTAATAATCCGGTCATATCTCATATAACCGACTAACATTTATTGTATCGATTTATCGAATCAACACTTGATTCGATAACCAGGCTATATCATATATAACCGACCGATACAAAGAGTCGCGAGAATAGAATACGGTATCATATACACGCATTATTCTCGGTCCCGCACATATCACATACGTGCTCCTATTTCGTTTTGCCTGAGCCAGTAAAACCTCTATGTAGGACTCTAAAGACTCGTCAATACGCCGGCAGTAGGTGATGATCACATCAAGCACCCACAAGCCGTCAGCGGTACTAGCTGGACGTAACGGCTACCCGGGCATTGAACGATTAGAAGATCAGCAAGCAAGCCCGCCCCAACTCCTGTAAAAGCCTGCCGGTAACACTTCCCGTACAGTCCGGTCTCCTCGTCTGATATGTCGCATATCAAGTCTAGGGTGGTAAACGTCAGACCCCAATAACCGATAAATCGTGTCGATATGAGGCTCATAACGGGTCGAGAAACTACTGGTAACACTTACTAGTAAATCTCTATATCAGCCCTGGCCAGGGACTTCCCTGTTACGGCCAATCGAGCACTGCGCAACATCAACCCCCAATACCGGGAGAGATGAAACCCCTCCTATCGCTCATTGCCTCCATGTGAATCGGGACTGTACCCAAAAACCACCGTTTTGCACGCCCTCATGGACGTGGTAAGGTGGAAATCAAAGCACAGTGGGAATCACACAAGTCTCTATGACGATCTCGGGTCTACAGACTAACCTGCATAAGTGTCACCAGAGAACTGCCATCTGACGTGAGGTATAATACCATCTGCGAGTTCTCGGCGAGTCCGTCCAGTGTACCCAGTCTCCACTAAGCACCCGTATACCATCTCTGATGTCAAACACCAATGGATATGGGATCATCCATCGCCCATCATGGGTCGAGAAGCGTATACGCTAGTCTACTCTGGTATATCGATGCCCCATCTCGATACACCCACGACTAGGGACCTTGAAGGATGTACTTATGGACTACCATGTCCCCACTAGTATGATCCGCATCATAGTCTAGGTAGTCAAGTACACATCCTAAGGGCTTTACCAACATGTAACGATAAGACAGTATAAAGAGACAAGTATACATATTAAAGTAAAGAGCAACCAGATAGCATACTATCATATCGAGCAAGAAAGTCCTCTCTATATATGTCCAAGCATCCAATATAATATACATCATCTGTACAATACTGGCCTCTAGGGCATACATACAACTAACAAAAATACCCTTCCCAAAAATAACAGATGATATATTTTTATATTTTTTTGATTTTTATGATTTTTTTAATTTTGATTAACCCGAAATTGCAAAAAGGAAATAACACGCCATCCCTGGCAACGGCGCCATTTGATTGATCTCAAAAACTATCTATTACCGCAATCAAGAACGGCGTCGCATGTAGCTAGCCGGTGAGTACGGGTCGGTCTACAGGGATGTTGTGAATTTCCTAATCGCTCTTACGAGTCAATTCCAAACGGTGTGAATGGATTAATTAAATCTAAAAACTAAATTAATCTAAAGCAATTGAATTAAAGATCTAACTATCTAACTAGGGCAAGGAATTAAATTTAATGTAGGGCAGAGAATGAAAAATTACCTAGGGCAAGAATTGAAATTACCTACTTACTTTACAGATAGCTCTCTCCAAACATCAACACAAGACTTGTCAGATCTGAATTTCTGAAATGAAAAGAGGCATCGATGCTCTCCAAAAGAAGTCTAAATTTTATTGATAAAAAGAGGCATAGGGAGGCATAGCCTTTACAATGATTTAGAGTTCCTATTTATAGAGGATAGGAAACCCTAGGTTACAATTGATTCGCACGTCTACATTTACCAAAATATCATTAGGAAGACCTAGTCAAAGTAGACTCCAAGCTTTGGTAAAATTTTATGTCTCTGTCTCTTTAAAAGGAAGTATTGGGCCTTGAAATTTCATTTGTTGGCCTTCTGTCTTTAGGCTTCCTTATTATTTGGTTCTTTTATTAAAATAACTTCTATGTTTCTTCCAGATCTGCAGTGAATAATTGCGGTGGACTTTTAACCGTTCACTTTGTAATCTTGGACCTTGCATTGCCTTGTACTTTGTGAATTTTATTTTTGATGTAGGCTTGATCAAGAGTTTTCTGTTTGTTGGTCAAAGTCCACTTTTGCATCGTCTTTTCATCGTTTTCACTGTTTTCTGTCCAAGAACCTGTAACCTGTAATATGTAGCAGACATGCGTCAAAAGCACCTGTTTATTTATAAAACGAAAAAGAATGGGGAATATAATAATACAATATTTTGGTGTGAACAGGCTACGGCAGGTTTTTCTGAAAACCTATTGCGTAATGAACTTGATATCGTTGTAGAATCGAGTGAATTTTGAAAAGTAGTGTTTTTGTGGGTTTCACTAGTTTTGCTAAAGAGGTCATTCCCGGTGGAGGGATCTCGGCTCTTTCCTCATCGAATAAGGTGCAGGATATATCATATATATCGTTATGCAAAGAAAAAACTCCAAAAGCAATCAAAAACTAACCGAGTGTTGTAGCATTTGCCAGTTTTGCTAAAGAGGTCACTCCCGGTGAAGGGATCTCGGCTCTTTCCTCATCGAATAAGGTACAGGATATATCATATATATCGCTATGCAAAGCAAAAACTGTAGCTACCCTTTTTGAAAATTTGATTCTACAATATCTTTTAGGTTTCTTTTCTTTCATTAATCATATTAATGAAGTCCCATCATTTAAGTCACCTAAACATCACAGATAAATACGACGTACACTTATACCATCCGCATTCGCCTCGATGTCCCCTCGTGCACCGTTAGGTTAGGTAACTAACGGTAGAGCGGGGCAGGGCTAGCGCGGGTGTAAAACATAAGTAACGTCTATATAATATAACATATATACTATATACAGTATCTATCACAACATATCAAATGATCACATCACAGATATCGCAGCAGAAGAAACATATGAAATAATGGATATACTAGGAGGTCCGTATTTTATTTTGAGCCTCTATAAAACACGGATTCCACGGTCGCGATGTATAGCCAAACCCACACCCCTAGACCTCTTCGAGAGCGGCAAGCAACCCTTCAAATTCTAGAGTTAGAAGATCCGGACTCGACTCCTCGAGTTGGTCTCCCACTGGACTCTAGAACCCGGTTACTTGTGCTCTCCTTCTTGGGTCTACCTAATGCAGAAAAGTAAATAATATACAATGGTGACATTATCCTCATCCCGGAAGTGCCTCAATAAAAGAATATTACATACAATGAATTTTACATGAATGAAAATAAAAACCCTCATCTCACATAAAACCCCCGGCTATTCAAAAACGCGACGATCCAATATAACATATCCAGCAACATATAACATCACATGTCATCAACGTAAGTAAATATGCGCATCCCAATTGTCGTTGACATATAGCAACGAAACCGGCGATCTCACATATTACACTTACGGTCACAGAAAAGAAAGTGTAAAATTACAACATTTGGAATCCACAATCTCTTTAGACATCTTAAATCCGAAATATTACATACTTCGCATTTCATGCCAAACTCTATGAATTCCAAATATTGTATCACATTCCAGATAAATAGACAGTATTAAACTTTCCGATCGAATAATCAAATACCCAAGATTTCCTAAATAGCTCAACACTTGAGCGGAGTTCAAAAATTCCAGAATACGTCATAGTACCAACGGTCCAGCCGTAGAAGGGTCAAGCCAATGCCTCACATGTGGCAACGCCGTACTGCCCCAAACCCTAAGATTTAGAGGCGGTTCAGACGGTCACATAATCGAGTTAAGGTTTGTGTTCTTCTAGAGGGTCCATCGCGTTACATGCACGTTTTTTCGAAAGATTTAAACTCAAGAAAAATTCAACATTTGAAAGTTTTTCATATCGGGAAAAAGTGAGTTAATGATATCCATTCGAACATTTTAATACTTTCTAAATTATCCGGAAAACATAATGAAATTAAATTTTCCAATCGAATCAACGTATACAAAATAATCCCCAGAACACTCAAACACTTGAGGCAGATTAAAAATACCCAGAAAATAGCACTAACAGATACGGGTATTACTGTGCAAAAACCAAAGCAAAAGCTCACTGTACGGCCGTGGATCAGCGGCACAAGCAGGGTATTGCCGCGGTTCCGCGGCGGTCCGTACGAGTTACTTTGTCATTTTTCACAGTAATACCTACAATTCCCTGCTGAATTTTTAGGTATTTTTAATACAGAAAAAACCACATTTTAAAGTTTTTTCCAGAGAGGGGGTCTACTTTGTCGTATCGGGGTTCGATCGAAGTTTTAACTTCGTAAACTCGTCGCCTAATACTCTATCTAGGCTCTGATACCACTGTAGGGTTACTAGGCACTCTAACAAGGGTTAAAAAAGTATCAATCATGCCCGATTAAAATTTTAGCCGTGCCGAACAACCCTAGACAAGATCTTTGCTAGATTATTAGAGTTTCACATGCAAGTAAATAACATTTACTACTAAGTGAATACGAAATACAAGCTTTGTAGATCGATCCTTCACTTCTAAAGCTCCTTGTTGTAGTCCCTTCGCTGCGATCATGGTTCTCCCGGGCTCTTGCATGGCTTCACGAGGTGAAAGAAGCGTCCTTGCTTGAAGTCTTCGAGGCCGAAGATGATCTACGTCGAGAGAATACCAACTCAAGTTTCTACTTCACTAACTAGAGAATTAGTGAAGCAAACACCCTGAACTAAAGTGCTAGTCTAGTAGAGGATGGAGAAATAGGAAGTGGGTTCACTTTAGAATTTATTTTCTCACAATATTTCTCACTTTGGATCAAACCCTAGAGAGCTTTTTAGCTCAAGAAAGAAGATGAAGAAATAAAGAGAGAAAGATAATGATCAAGTGAGTGAGCTAACCATGGGTGAGTGAGTATCATATATTAACTCATGTAGAGACATAACCATGGCTAATTCTAATGGTTGGGTTAACTAAATATCTTAAGTAAAACAAATTGAGTTGAATTTGTCAAAGCACTAAAAGCTTCTACAAGCTTCATGCACTTAACAAATATCAATCAATTTAGATTTACTTTAAATATAAAAACCCCTCCACTAAAATTAGAACGGTGTATATCTTATACACCCATGTCAAGTGTATCAACAACCATGATACATAAAGAAAACACATTTTAATATATATCACATATATATTAAAGTTGTGCACATGTGAGAAAAATCCTTAAGTGAACAAATGTTAGTTAATGTAAATTAGTATATCAAATATACAATTATACACTAAATTATTAAATCAACACTTGTCTTAATAATCCGGTTATATCTCATATAACCGACTAATATCCAATGTATCGACTTATCGAATCAACACTTGATTCGATAACCCGGCTATATTACATATAACCGACCGATACAAAAAGTGGTGAGAATAGAATATGGTATCACAGACACGCATTATTCTCGGTCCCGCACATATCACATATGCGCTCCTATTTCGTTTTGCCCGAGCCAGTAAAACCTCTATGTAGGACTCTAAAGACTCGTCAATACACCGGCAGTAGGTGATGATCACATCAAGCACCCACAAGCCGTCAGCGGTACTAGCTGGACGTAACGGCTACCCGGGTATTGAGCGATCAGAAGATTAGCAAGCAAGCCCACTCCAACTCTTGTAAAAGCCTGACGGTAACACATCCCGTACAGTCCGGTCTCCTCGTCTGATATGTCGCATATCAAGTCTAGGGGTGGTAAACGTCAGACCCCAATAACCGATAAGTCGTGCCGATATGAGGCTCATAATGGGTCGAGAAACTACTGGTAACACTTACCAGTAAATCTCTAAATCAGCCCTGGCCAGGGACTTCCCTGTTATGGCCAATTGAGCACAGTGCAACATCAACCCCTAATACCGGGAGAGACGAAACCCCTCCTATCGCTCATTGCCTCCATGTGATTCGGGACTGCACCAAAAAACCACCGTTTTGCACGCCCTCTTGGACGTGGTAAGGTGGAAATAAAAGCACGGTGGGAATTACACAAGACTCTATGACGATCTTGGGTCTACAGACTAACCTGCACAAGTGTCACCAGAGAACTGCTATCTGACGTGAGGTATAATACCATCTGGGAGTTCTCGGCGAGTCCGTCCAGTGTACTCAGTCTCCACTGAGCACTCGTATACGATCTCTGATGTCAAACACCAATGGATATGGGATCATCCATCGCCCATCTCATGGGTCGAGAAGCGTATACGCTAGTCTACTCTGGTATATCGATGCCCTGTCTCGATACACCCACGACTAGGAACATTAAAGTATGAACTTATGGACTACCATGGCCCCACTAGTATGATCTGCATCATAGTCCTGGTAGTCAAGTACACATCCTAAGGGCTTTACCAACATGTAACTATAAGACAGTATCAAGAGACAAGTATACATGTTAAGATAAAGAGCAACCAGATAGCATATTATCATATCAAGCAAGAAAGTCCTCTCTATATATGCCCAAGCATCCAATATAATATACATCATCTGTACAATACTGGCCTCTAGGGCATACATACAACTAACAATAGCTAGCTCTGAACTCCTAGAGAATTCTCCTCGAGTTCCTCGTCTGATTGAAGATTGATCGGATCCCTTTCGATTTGAGCCTCCTTCTTTCCTTCCTTTACTACCAAAATTTCCCTGGCACTCGAAAAGACGAGCCAAGTTGGGTTTACTTTTCTTTTAAAAAACATAAGGTTAGGGCGGCCGGGTCAGTGGTAGTGGTCGTCGCTTCTTCCATCCACGAATGAAAGAAGAAGTTTATTTTCGTCGGTCCTTCGGAGGGAGAGGATTGGCCAGTGCCTACCAAATGACACAGGGCGGATTGCCCAAGGGTCAAGCAGTCAAACACCCCAGAGGCGGGGATAGTATCGCAGTGGGAGCCGATCCTGCGGGCCGATGTTCTGCTTTCTGAGAAGGCCTTAAGCTGGGTAGGACTCAGTTCCATGTGCTTCAGGGGTAAGTTAGGACTTCGCTGATTAATTTAGGCTTAGCATAATTTTGTCATTCTTGCTGCTAACCTTTTCCTTCGTTCTCTTTCGCAGAGCTAATGGATCGATCGAAGATCATGGGCGCCATAGCAGCCAAGGCGTAGAGGAGGAAAGACGGTGGTGCTAGTTCATCCAAGCCCGTAACTGGCACGGTCCCCCGGCAAGCTCCTCCCGCCAAGGTAGCTGTTGCTCCTCCTATCTCGGAGGAATGCCGGAGTGGAGGGCAGAAGTACGCCCGAGATCTGGCTCCTCGGACTAGGACGGAGATGCCGCCTTCCCCTGAGTCTCCGGCCAAGAGACTCAAGAAAGTGGTTTCCCGACCACTTTCGGTCGGGATACAGGTGCAGGAGGGCGATTTCTGTATTGATGTGTCGTCGGGGCTCTCTGTGGCCGACATCTTGCTGGCAGACATGGAGAAAGCAGCGGGGGCCAAAATTCCCCAGGGCACCATGAAGGCCCAAGTGGCGGCAATAGCAGCTTGGTAATCTTCTAAAAAAATTCCAAGTACATTTTCCTCTGTTTAGCTTCTAACGAAAATTGTTCATGTCTTTGTGCAGGTCCTTCAGCATTGTGCCCTCCTTGCCGCCATGGAAGCTGAGGAGGTGGCCCCGACGATGAAAAAGGCCGGAGAGTCATCCTCGCGTGAGGAAGAGCTTCTCGCCAAACTGAAGGAGGCGGAGGAAAACGCTGCCTCCCTGGAATCGAGGCTGGTCGCGAAGGGCCTGACGGTCGTGAGGCTGAAGAAGTCTCACCGGGCCCTGACCGACTCTAACCGGACGCTTCAAGCCCGGGTCGATGAGGTTAACGAGCTTTATGACGCCATGAAGAGGCAGAGGGACTCGTTTAAGAGAGATGCCCAGGCGGCCCACGAGTCGATGAAGCAGGCCGAGGGCAGGGCGGAAAAGGCCGTGAAAGACTACAAAGCATCCAACCAATTTTATATCGACCTTACTGATTCTGCGGCCGTCGGGTAGCACAATGTCCTCGACGCCATTAGGGAACTAATGCCCTGTTTAGACAACCGGGAGCTTCGAGCAAGGTATCCCCTTGTGGAGGAAGGACCTCCCGGCGGTAGCGCTGAGCCAGCGGGTGGAGACGAGGCTGTGGACGAACGTGCTGAGAAGGCGGTTGCGGTCGAGGCCCCTGGAGGATCGGCCGAGCAGGCGAACGGTGTGGAAGCCCCAGCTGAGAAGGCAGTTTGAAGCCGCCGTCCTTCCTGTTCCCTATCCCTCCATTTTCTTCTTTTATTTTTGGCCTTCAAGCATTTTATAAAGCTGAGAAGCTTATAATACCTTGTATATAACTCGGAACGTCAATAAAGTATTTTTAGCTTGTCCATAACGTGCATGGCTGTAATGTTTTTTCTTTGTTTATTTCATAAGTATGGATAGGCCGGTATCCCTCCTCACCCTGTAATCGAGGTGACGTAGACCGAGCGAATACCAAAAATGGATACTAAGTAGAAATAGACCGGTGTCCCTCCTCGCCCCGGAGTCGAGGTGACATAGACTGATCAAACACAAAACACGGATACCAAGTAGAAATAGACCTTAGTAGAGCTTAGCGCGGTCGCCCCCTCGGATCTGAGTGGGGTTGGAGTTGCGCCGGTTATCGACCGGATCCGAGCTTTTATCTTCTTAGGTGGGCTTATCTACTTCATGCCCAGGTATGGTCGGCCTACCGACTTTGACGCATGGCCTCAGGTTCTGTAACGACTCTAAAATCTTAGCATGGAAATTCTTCTGTTAACATACAGAATTGAGTTTACAAGCCTGAGTACAAGTTATAAGTTAATTTTTGTTTAAGAACAGTAAGAAGCAACTTGTAACTCATTGGTAAAGCCCTTGCACTGCTGTGACGTAGCCCCTGTGTTCGAATCCCATCAGACACATTTTTTTTCTGATTTTATTTTTAAAACTTTTTGGAAGCCCAAAAGTTTACACGTACAATGCACATAAAAATGAAAAGTCAGAGAAAAAAAACATGTGCAAAATGTTGTAAACACAGACTTGAACACGTGGCATGAATCCACCGGCCCCCCTCAACTATTCGACCGACGAGATGTACAATATGGCCGGCGGGGGCAGGTCAATCGTAGGCAATGAGACCCGGGTTTTGCACACACAACTCTTGGCCTACCCCTAACTCCTCTACACTAATTGATTGCTCTGCAATCAAACAGAGACCTTTCAATTCTCCATTTATCCTTATTTTAATGCATTTTAATTCACTCTTTTAATCCCAAAATCCTAATTCCATACTATAAATACTACCTCATACCCTAGCCCTTCCTCATTCTGAAAACCCCTAGCCAAAACTCTCAAAATTTTTTAAGTACAAGTGGAGTAGAATAGAAGTTAGCAAGCAAACAACTTCCGGCAACGATCGATGTTAATTCCGGCGCTCCCGCGGCATCCCAAAACTTTCCCCCTCTCTTCTTAACATAATCAAACAGTAAGTCCCTTCCAATTTTCTTCCCTCTTCTTTAAAAATTCTTTTTAAAACGAAGATCGGTAAGTGGAGTTAATACCGATATCGATCTTCTAAACCCTAAAAACTCACATTTTTCTTACATATTGCTCATACAAATTTTACACTATAATTGTAAACTTAAATATAAATGTTTAGAATAAATTGTAACATAGAATTCCATGCAAAATAACTTTAATTTAAGTTTTTCGTTTAAATACAATGAACTTCACATATCATCTTTTTTAGTATTTTTGTTAATAATACCTGTAGAAAAATTCACGGGGTAATGACCTACCCCTCACAAATACACATAGTTCTATAGCATGATAACTCTTTCTTGTAGATTTGTGTTTCGAGAAAATATTACAAGAAAATATCATTTACTATAAAAACGGTGTTCTTTGGAATTATATTTTAAATTCCTTTGCAAATATGCCTCTACAACCCTTTTTAGGGGACCCGCTATTGGATGGTGCGGATTATCGCACGTTCTTGGGCTAGTAGAGCGAGATGCAGATCTCCTCACGGAGCATTCGATCTCGAAAGGTTTTAAATACGGTTCTTAAGAAAAACACATTTTTCTAGATTAATAAAATTTAATTTTTATAATTATATAAAATATTACAAATCCATATATTTTCAAAATATGACAAACTTACATTTTTCTAAAGATGAAAGTTTACAAGTTTCATCAAAATACCATCAAAATACCAATACAATGCAAGTTTTACAATAAAACACCATGAACTATTCAAGCTAAGTATTTACCACTAAAATACCACAAATCTTTAAAATTCACATCCATGAAAACTCTAAATAATATAAATAACTTCTTGAGATTTATTTTGAAATTATATAAAATATATTTTTCATAAAAACCCCTCGAGTTATATAAAACAATACTTAAGGATTTTAGTAAATATAGGTTTAAGCGGGATCAATTCTCTTGAGCCCCAGAGAGCCGGAAAAAGTGAGTGCTTGCCTATTTAAGGTAGAAAATTTAACGGTGTTATCAATGGTAATTGTTTTGGAAAAAGACACAAATCTTGCCGTCCATATGCAGCAGTCACCGATAACTTCCGAACCTAATTCAGGATCTAAATCAGTTACAAGTGTCTGACTCAAGTCTGAGTCTAAGTCTAAACCTAAATTCAACTCAAGTCAGAATCCAATTCAAACATGAACCCAAAGTCTAGCATGCATACTTGAACCTGAATACCTGAATTCAAACTTCTATATCAAACCCAAATACATGACTTGACTTGACTTGAACCATGAATACAACTTGATATGAATACAAGAATACTTGACATGAACACTAGATATCGACATGAACTCCAACTTAATATATTCATGGATTCGAGCAATGCTGGTAATTTTAGTTGTAACTTAGCATTAACGGGGTGTTAGGGTAGTTCATGTGTGAATCCAATAAAATCTCAGAAGTCCCACTAGATCATGAATCCATGTCTACTAACACAAGCAAGCTATCATGAGGGCTCGTGTTTCCTTTCTCCTGGATTACAGCCTGTTGAGTTTGGAATACTTCGACGATGGTCGAAGTCCCGTTACTAACACTTGATTCGGGCCCGTAGTTCCTTACCCCTGAATTACAGCCTGTTGGGTTCGAGAACACTCTTGAGATTGGTTGACACTCACCCTTAAACTTACGTTAAATTAGTAAACCCAAGTAGATATCTGTTAAAACAATGACATCCACTGCATGTTCACAATACTTACACTACATGACTATGTTATATTGTTTGTCATACTCATGCTATGCTGTTATGCTTACCTACTTGTCGTATATTACCATACATGTTCACATATTACGATAGAACCACATGCTAAATAAACTTGCCATGTTTACATTAAACGACATGCTGACATATCATACTCCATAATCCATTGTTCATGAAATACATATTCCTTATCATTACACTTTATATTTCACTTCATTTCTTGGGGACTTACCGAGCGAAAGTTCGCTAATGGGCATTCCACTCTTCTTTGTTTTCTTGGAATGTTCGTCAGATACTGTGGAGATTGAGGAGGTAGACATCTCAGAGGAGGAGCACGATTAGACTGAGACCTAGGCCTAGACCAGTTACCTTTTCCTAGTTTATGTATGCCACCTATTTAGGCATTTCCATTCTTGTATTTTCCTTTCAGTTGATATCATGTATTGTAAATGAACCAAGTTGAATGTAAATAAAGTTGTTGAATTTTAAATCTTATGTTTATTCTGTTGTTATTTTATATTGCTTATTTTACGCTTAGCGTATTTATTCCGGGAAATGACCTTCTCGAAATAAATACGTCGCGGGCCTGCCACGTCACCGTTTCCATATACTGGGAAGTGGGGCGTGACAGGTTCTGCCGTTACGGTCGAGCAGGAAGTCGTCCGTTGGCCGCGCAATGAGGGCTTTGGATCCACAGCGTTGTCGGGCAGGAAGCTACCCGCCACAGATGGGCCGAGCAGGAAGCTGCTCGGCCGCCTCATGATGGGGGCTTTGAATCCACAGCGTTGTTGGGCAGGAAGCTACCCGCTGCGGATAGGCTGAGCAGGAAGCTGCTTGGCTGCCTTATGATGAGGACTTCGGATCCACAACATTGTTAGGTAGAAAGCTACCTGCTGCGGATGGGTGAGCAGGAAGTTGCTCGGCCGTCTCATGATGAGGGCTTTGGATACACAGCGTTGTTGGGCAGGAAGCTACCCGCTGAGGATGGGCTGAGCAGGAAGCTGCTCGGCCGCCTCATGATGAGAACTTCGGATCCACAGCATTATTGGGCAGGAAGCTACCCACTACAGAAAGGACGAGAAGGAAGCTGCTTGGCCGCCTCATGATGAGGACTTCGGATCCACAACGTTTAGTAGAAAGCTACCCGCTGCGGATGGGCCAAGCAGGAAACTGCTTGTTCGCCTCATGTTGAGGGCTTTGGATCCACAACGTTGTTAGGTAGGAAGCTACCCACTGCGGATGGGCCGACCAGGAAGCTGCTCGGACGCCTCATGATGAGGGATTTAGATCCACAACATTGTTGGGCAGGAAGCTACCCGCTGCGGATAAGCCAGGCAGGAAGCTGCTTGGCCGACTCATGATGAGAGTTTAGGAATAGGAATCTATTCATGTGGACTGGTTAACGGATGCTTGGATTGTCATGACTCCGGTATTTTCGCGCTTCCTTGATTCTCGGCACCACATAGTGCATGGCAGGCATCTTGAGATACACGCGGATCTCCTGAAGATGTCGGTCAATCTTTCTTGATCCGTGTGAAAGGGAAGGAGCCTGTGACCGGACGCTATGTGGCGGCGCCTTATCGGGGAGATGCGATATTTCGTGATTCGCGGCACGGCGTGAGAAGATCTCGATCGTTGGGGGATTCTTGTTGAGGCTATAAATAGTGGATGTTTGGCCCCATCTTAGGCACTGTGAAGTGTTTGACCGTTTTCCGTAGTTTCCTGATGGCCGGTGATACATACAACATCCGAGACATCGTAACACGCAACGATGTCTATCATTACGGCTTTGATGGTTCCGAGGCGACATACGAGACCATGATAGGTCTCCTAAAGAGTTATTGAGGGCATTTGCTCCCGTGCCGATCTTCCCTTCTGCAGGTGCTTATCTATGCGATCTGGAGGTCTTCCCCGGGCCTTTTCGGGACTTTGTCGCAGCAGGCGCTGGAGGAGTCTACTGACAAGATGCGTATGGCCCATGAGTTATGCCTGATCTTGAAGAGCAGGAAGGACCGCTCGGTAGATATCTTTTGCCGAGATTTTTAGCAGAGACTGATTATAGCTTCATGCGCGACGGCGGGAGTGCCTGACGGAACCGTAGCTGTTTGGGTCCACGAGCATCAGCAGAGAGAGCGATGGGATGCCGCCTGGGCTCGGCTGGAGGATCTCTGCTTTGAATATTACGATCAATGCTTTTTAGACCCCCTTCCCCCTTTCCTGTAATAGTTTTTATTTTGCGAGCCCTCGGGCATTTTTGTAAGGTTGAGGAGTCGAGAATACCCCTTATCAATAAAAGTCTTTCGTTTGCTTAAGGAATTTTTCGTCTTTTTTGTTTTCGTCCATTAATAAACTTTCTATTGTTTTATGAACCCATTCCTCACCCCGGAGCCGAGATAAGATTAGTGGAGTGAAGCTTACGTCGGCTGCCCACAATAGCACCGGGTTTTCATTCATCGGAGCAAGAGGCTGGTCGAGGGTACCTTCCTTCTCTCAGCTTGTAGGCTCGAGAGAAGGCTGTAGAACTTCAGTTTGGTCGAGCGGGGAACTACCCGTCATGAACGATGCCAACGAACAAGGGGCTGTCCGCCGCTCTTCGGAACCGAGCAGGAATCTACTCGCGTAAGGGCTTTTAGCTCGGAAAATAAATTTTATTGACATAAAAAGTGGAATCTTATTATTCGAGAAGGTACAAGTTCGCCTATACAATTTTAGTTTTTTTGCGTTATATGGCCGTGGAAATTTGCGACCCAAGGAATCTTGGAGGTGGTAAGCTCCTCCAGGCAACGCCTCGGTCACGAGGAAGGGACTGTCCAACTTCGGGGAAAATTTGTGCAGCCTTCGTAGGTCCTCGAACTCATTTCGTCGTAGGACCAAGTCTCCCGTCTTGAATGCTCGATGCTTGACGCGGACATTGTAATATCGGACGGTCTGTTGCTGATATGCGGCCATCCTTATTTGCGCCCGGTCTCTCTTCTCCAGTAGGATGCCCAATTGCTTCGAAAGGCTAAAACATTGGCCTCGTCGTCAAAGTGCTCTCCTCGATAACTGGGAAGGCCGATTTCTGCGGGAACCACCGTCTCGGTGCCGTAACAGAGACTGAATGAGGTTTCACCTGTGGGTGTCTTCTTTGACGTTGGCAGTGCCCATAACACCTATGGCAGTTTCTCGACCCATCTGCCCTGTCTTCCTTCCAGGCGGGCTCTGAGGCCCCAGATGATACCTTAGTTTGCTACTTTGGCTTGCCCGTTGCACCGGGGATGTGCGACCACGGAGAACTTCATTAGTATGTGATAGTCGCTGCATAATTCTTTAACTTTGTCGTTCTCGAAATTGGTTGCATGGTCGGTGGTGATGCACCTCGAAATTCCAAATCGGGCAATTACATTGTTCTCCAGGAACTTCACCGTAGAGGCGGAATCCGGTTTCCTAATCGGCGTGGTTTCGACCCATTTCGTAAAGTAGTCCACAGCGATAAGGATGTATTTGTGGCCACCCGTGCCAGTAGAGAGTTGGTCAATCATGTCCATCCCCCACTGCGTGAATGGTCAAGGGGAACTCAGTGGTGTCAACTTGGTGGCGGGTAACCGAGGGGAGGTGCCGAAGAGTTGACATGTCTTGCACCTTCTGACTAGCTTTTCTGCGTTTTGGTGTATAGTTGGCCTGTAGTACCCTTGTAGAAGATTTTTTTGAGCTAGATTGCGGGCTCCTTGATCCGCCCCTCCCATCCCTTCGTGTATCTCTCGGAAAACGTACTCTGCTTCGTCGGAATCGACGCATCTGAGTAGAGCTTGGGTGTACGACTTTTTGTACAAGTTCTATCTGCTCCATATGAAGTGGCGAGCTTTCATGCGGAGCCGGCGTGCTTCCTTTCGGTCCCCGGTGAGCGTTCTGTCCTCGAAGAATTCTACTTTGGGTCTTCTCCAATCCGTGATATTCCCCTGAGTGGTGTAAATTCGGTATAACACTTCCTTGTTGGCGACGCTAGGTTGCAGTAGGACTTCGAAGAAGATGTCCCTCTTGCGATTGGCCGAATAGGAGGAGGCAAGTTTGCTCAACGCATCCACCTCGATGTTCATGCTCCGGGGAATCTATCCTATTAAGACTTCGTCAAAATTTCTCCGGAGTCTTTTTACTTCGGCTAAATATTTCATCATCAGGAGTTCCCGGTCTTCGAATCGTCCAGTCACCTGACCAACGACCAACGCGAAGTCACTGCGAATTCTAATTCTCTTTAGTCCTACTCCTGAGGTGATTCGTAGACCGGCCAATAAGACCTCGTATTCTGCGGCTTTGTTAGAGGCCTTGAAGTCGAGCCGCAGAAAGTATTCCAACTCGGCTTCATCGGGGCCGCGGATGACCAGCCCAACCCTACTCCCTTCCTTTGTGGAGGAACCGTCCACGTAAAGTACCTAGTCCGGAATCAGTCCGAGTTTTTCTTCGATAGAGTGTTGCGGGTTGGGATTTCGTACCGGTGCTTCCTCTCTGTTGGGAATGGTGCACTCAACCACGAAATCGGCGAGGGCTTGGTCATTGATGGTATGCCTCGGTCGATACCGGATGTCAAACTGCGACAGCTCCCATCTCCACTTCTCCAAATAGCTCGACGACTCGGGGGAACCAAGGATGTTCCCCAAGGGTCGGTAGGTGAGGATGATGATGGTGTGAGCCTGGAAATACTGTCGAAGTTTCCGGGAAGTGACGACGAGCGCTAGGACTATCTTTTCAATGGTCGGGTACCTATTCTCCGCGTCTTTGAAGACATGGCTAACATAGTAGACTGGTCTTTGTATCCCCTCGGATTCTCTGATGAGCATGGAGCTGGCGGCTTGTTCGGAGACGGCCGGATACAGTAGTAACTCATCTCTTACAACTGGTCGGGTGGGAAGCGGTGGTGTCGTACGATTTGTCTTGAGCTGCTCGAAGGCTACTTGACATTCTTCGGACCACTTGAACCCGGGGATTTTTCTCAAGGCTCTGAAGAAACGCAGACACTTTTCGCCAGACTTGGACATGAACTGACTCAAAGCGGCCACCCTGTCCATGAGCCGCATGATTTCAACGTTGGTTTTGGACATCGCCATGTCAATGATGGCCCTGATCTTCTCTGGGTTTGCCTCGATTCCTCGATGTGTGACCACGAATCCGAGGAACTTTCCGCCCGTGACGCCGAAAGCACACTTAGCTGGATTCGGTTTCATTTTGTACTTTCGCAGGACCTCAAAGGTCTAACCGACATCCGTGGTATGCCTGGCCGACAGGGTGGATTTCACGAGTATGTCATCGACATAGACTTCCATATTTCTCCCGATTTATGGCTTGAACAGCTTGTTGACCAGCCGCCGGTACGTTGCCCCAGCATTTTTGAGGCCGAAAGGCATTACCTTGTAGCAGTAGACTCCTTAATCGGTAGTAAAGACGGTGAGCCCTTCGTCGGCCGGGTTCATCCGGATTTGATTATAACCGGAGAATACATCCATGAAGCTCAGCAGCTCGTGGCCGGCCGAGGTGTCAACTAACTGGTCTATCCACGGAAGCAGGTAGTTGTCCTTAGGGCAGGTCTTGTTCAGATCGGTAAAATCGACGTACATGAGTCACTTCCCGTTTTCCTTCTTGATTATGACTACGTTGGCTAGCCAAGCCGAATAGTCCAGATTCCTGATGAAGCCAACCGTGAGTAGTCGGTCCACTTCTTCCTCGATCGCCTTTTGTTTGACAGGCACGAAGCTTCTTTTCTTTTATCGGACCGGTCGGGCCTCTGAGTCAACACCGAGCTTGTAGGAGATCACCTTGGGGTCGATCCCCGGCATGTCCTCGGGAGTCCAAGCAAACACGTCAGAGTTGCTTCGGAGAAACTGGATAAGGTTGTCCCGAGTTTCCCCGATCAAGAGGGAGCTGATTCGGACAGTTCGGCTGTTGTCTCCTTCCTTGAGTGGAACCTTGGACAAGGCCTCCACCGGGGAGCCCCAGATCTCTTTTTTGTCATCACGTGTATCCAGAGATTTCCGAGGATCGCACGGCCCTTCGGAAACATCAACCTATTTGTCCTCGAGCAGTGTCGAGACGAGAACAACCTTGGCGGTTTGCTGATCTCCGTAAGTCTGACCTATTCCCACATCGCCCAGATGGAACTTGAGGGTAAGGTGGTAGGTCGAGATCTGAGCCTTGGGGGCATTTAACGTGGGGTGACCCAAAAGGATGTTATAAGACGAAGGAACCCGGGCGACGAAGAAACTCACCGACATGGTTCGGGTTCTTCCGGCCTCCCTAATATTAAAAGGGGGAGTGATCATTCCCTCATCTCAGACGGAGTGGTTTGTAAACCCAGAGAGGACATGCAAGGTCAGTTGGGGATCGGACGGGTTTAATCCCATACGCTGGAAACTGTCATAGAATAGGATGTCCACCGAGCTTCCCGAGTCAACTAGGATTCTCCAGACTTCGTACTGATTTACCCAAGCCGTGATCACCAGGGGATCATTATGCGGTAGGGATATTCCATGAAGGTCCTCATCGGTGAAGGTGATGGGAGAAACCTTCTTGTATTTCTTGGAGGGGGGATCATCTAAGGTCATGAACGGCCGGATACGGCGGGTGTCTTCGTTGCTCGGAGCCGAGTCAACAGAGACGGCCATGATCTGCCCGACTGTCAACTCTCCGGGTGAGGCTGGTCTATTTGCTCCCGATCTGCTTGGAGTTTGTCTCATAGGCACTTTGCTAGGTGACCGGAGTGGATCGGCTTCTCGATATAATCACGGAGTTGTTTGCAGTTCTCGGTTGGGTGCCCCTGCAACCGATGAAAGATGCAATATAGGCCGCGGAGTTGATTGCCCGGTCTTTCTATCATCAGTGGGAGTTTGAAGAATCTCTCACTCTTTGCCTCCTCTAGCAGCTCGGCCTGAGAGACCTTGAGGGGGGGTGTACTCATGAAACCTCAGGGAATACGGTTTCGGTCGATCAGTCTTTTTCTTCTCCTCCCAGTCCCGTTTCTTTTGGTCCATTCACTTCAGAATCTAGTTGGATCTCCTGCTCGGTCCAGACTTTTACCTCGGCCATGGTCTTAGGTTGCGCTAATGCAAAAGAGCGAAACCACTCTTTTTGCCTAAGATCCGATCTCAAGGCGGTGATGACTGTTTCATCACGGTGCTCGGGCACTTCTAGAAGGGCATTATAGAATCGGGTGACATAACTTTTGAAAGGTTCCCGGTCCTCGCTCTTGATGGTGAACAGGTAGTCGACTGTCCTTTTTTGCCGTCGGTTGCCGACAAAATGATCGAGAAACTGAGTAGCCAGCTCGTTAAAGGTTGAGATTGAACGTGGAGCAAGGCCATAGAACCAATCTAGCACGACCAGGATAAGGGTGGTGGGAAAGGCCTGGCATTGAGCCGCGTCTGAGTTATCCTGAAATCTCATGCCCACCGTGAACACGTCCAGGTGGTCCTTTGGGTCAGACTTCCTGTCGAAGAGGGCCACCTTGGGAGGCTTGTTTCGAGATGAGACGAGCCCACGCGGTAACTACTCCGTGAAGGGTTTCGTGAGAGAATCCGCGGAGTATTTCGCCGACCCTCCGGGCGAACGGATGGCGAGCCGCATGTCCTCGATCTTCTTCTCGAGGACCTCGATTCGCTGTTGCTACCCTGAGGACTCTCCATAATCGGAGTGCCTGTTATCTCCGCTCCGGGCTCACGTGATGGAGCGGTTTTGGTTTCGTTCTATCACATTCCTCAAATCCTCGAGGTGGACTCTTCATGGTTGGCCCCGACGTTCATCGTACGCGCGATCTCATTGAGTGTGATGACATCGGTCTTTCCTGGAACCAGGTGACCTAACCGACGTCTCTTCAGGGGTGAGAGAGCGCGGCGAGTGTTGAAGTGGTAGTCTGGTCGCTCTTGAGATCTTGGCGTCAAACTGTTTGTCGCCTAACGAGTCATGGAATCATTTCTCGTGTAGGGGTTATGACTGTCGGAATCGGCACACCGATGTTTCGTGACATCGAGATGGGCGTGAGCGAGGTCGTAGGCCTGAATGTGCACCTCCGTCGCTCTACGCACGCCATTGTTTCGGGAAGTAGGGATGGCGGTTTGGCGGGCATGGCCAGCCGTTTGATTACGAGCGAGCACGTCCACCTTCGCCGTGAGCCTGTCGATCCGTGCAAATAATACGTCGACGATATTGAGAGGTGGAGTAGAACCGCCCCCGCCTCCATTGTGGATGGCGGGGTGGCTCGTACCGGGATCATTGTGATTATGCCTGGCCATCGAATCGAAAACGGAAGATCAACTTTCTTAGATGGGAATGTCGTTCCCACAGATGGCGCCAACTGATGGAGGTCGAAATCTTCCTCAGATGTTGTTATCCGTCGATCTTGTTGCCGGTGAGGCTGAACGGTTGAGACTTGAGATGAAAATTGAGCATGTGGGTCTCAATGGATTGTTGGTTGTTGATGCTGAACTACCTGTAAAGGAAGTCCCGGGATGGGAAACCACCGTAGGACCCTCCGACGATCAAGTAAATACCGCGGAATAATAATGGAATGGTAGCGGCATATTGGAAATGAGTTCGACCTATCTGAGTCGTCTGGAAAATGGATTTATATAGCAGTCGCATAGAGCGTGCCGATGCGAGATTCTCGCCACCCGTTACGTCCCTGCGTCACGTTCGCGTTGATGGCGGGATACGCCCATTAATGGCGAGATACTCTCATTAATGGGGAGATACGCCAGCAAGGAATGCGGGACGTGGAGCGGTGGAGATCTCGTCGTGACGAGATACACGGAGCCGTTTCGGGACATTCGGACTCCGTGCTCCCGTCCAAACAAGGAAGCTGAGGAAGCTCAGCTCGATAACAGCTCGGAGACGAGCAAGTGAGCCGAGGAGTCTCAGCTATGGAATAGCTCGGAGACGAGCTATTGGCTGACGGTCAGCCGAAGGGGGAACGCACTCCAGGAAGGTCTTCTAAAAGGTCGGGTGCAACCTTGGAGGCGAGGCGTCTAGGAATGTCTCCAATACATCATACTTATTCTAGCTCCGTAACCACTAGGAATCTAGCGGGCTTGCATGGATGACACGTCATCGCTACGTGTCATGATCCAGAAATTCTCACTTACGGGTATCATCAAAGTCCATTTTGAGTAGAATGGGCTCTAATTTCTTCTTTGTACATCAACTCATTCATGAGAAGAATGTATCAATATAAATTTGCCTAAATTTGCCTATGAGAAAAGCTGAATATATATTATCTAAAAGAAAAGAAAAGAAAAAATTCGATCAAATTGAAAAAAAGAAAAAGGAAAGGCTGAAAACATATACCAACTATTGAAAAAGAAGTGAGTTTGATAATTAACAATTTTTGTTTAACGAATATCAGCTGAACCGAACGAAATGTTGCCTTGAGGAAGCTACAACGTGAACAAAGATTCTAGCCACACATAGAGAAGGAATGCTAGCTCGGATATGTGTCGGATTAGATTTTGGCCATAAAAACATTGTTATGTGTATGATAAAATTGGCAACAATTATTCTTTTAAGTCGGGCAAAGCAGCCAAAAGGGGTTCCAATAAAATTTAGAATACCAATACTAGATCAACATTGTGTTAGCGTATAAAAATATTACCCTCAACGTTCATTATAACTTAATAGTTTTGGAGCAGTGACAAAAACATTAAAGAAATTGCATGCCTTAGGATTATTCTTGGTTTAGGCAGCCGCAATGCATGCTTGCACAAGGTTAAAAAAAGAAAAAATTCAAGTCATCGGCTGGGTCTTGGCTACTTGTTGGTCTTTTATTATGTTTCTTATCCGCCTGATTGTAAATACATCTGATTGTCCGATATGTAACTTATTTTCTAAGCTTTTCGACATGTAAATGACCAAATTTAAAGTGACCACATACCCCATGGGTTTCTCTTTTCATCATGCATGTCACAAACCCTGTTAGTTGTAAGTGAAGTGTTTCGGTTGTTATCGACAAAGCATAAAGAAGAATGAAGATGGTAAGAGAAGCACACAACCGAACACACAAATATACAGTCTTTAGGTACTTGAGGTGGTCCGAACCGCGGGGCTCACCCAGGCTGTGTTAGCTTAGATAAGTTACGTGTAGTGCCTTTGCATTACAGTTTATAGCAGACACAGAGGAAACAGAAGTAGTTCAAGTTGTAGGATTGACAGATGAAATAGTTGTAAAAATGAAATTATAAATTGGGTAAATTTTATAAAGAACAAAGGGGTTTCCAGATAACATGCATGATTAAACTTTAAATATTCCATAAATCCCTCCTAAACCACCAACATTGTTTGAAATGGTAGTCTAGTGAACTGAACAACCCAAAATGATCTTATACATGGACGAATAGCCTCCAAAGTGAACTGAAATGTCTTTTTGACAAAATTACCCTTCGAGAGAGCTCGCATATGTAAACTTTAAAATTCAATGGCGGTCATCTCAAAAATCCTGAAAATGCTACGGTGCATTTTAAAGTTCATCCTAAAAATTAAGAAAAAGAAAATCCGAAAGAAGATGGTGGTGATATATATATGTGTGTGTGTGTGTGTGAGAGAGAGAGAGAGAGAGACATTTTGGAAGTAAGAGATATATGTTAGTTTTAGCCTTTTAGGTAATAACTTTCTTGCAGCAACTTGTAATTTATGAGGTGGATAGACAATAAAAACTACAAGTATGGTATTTAATAGTTTAGTGAAATTGTGCTCTTTGAAATTCATCATTTTTCATATATATAGCCAACTACCACACTACACAGTTAACTACCACCCTTTCCCAAACTATATAAAAGCTAGGAAATTTGGTTTTATGAGATCCTTAATCACACTAAAGTTTTGCCCAAACTCCAAAATTGGCCAATAAAATGGCTAAGTTTAAGTCATCTAGAACCTCACCTAGAATGGAGGCATTGATGGATTTAGGCAAATATCATGATTTGATATCAATTAATATGTGACAACCGATTTAGTCATCTTAATTTACAATAGAGATTGGACAAAGGTTTGGTGCATATCCTTTTATGGAGGTTGGACCACATTAATTATGAGGATAAACAAAGGAGTAAAGCAATGCTTGTATGTATATCTATTATATATTTGATACGTCTTTGCATAATTTGTCAAAAGTTTTCATGTATGTTTTCCTTGTACATGATATAAATTACCTTAACATATAGATTCCATCTTGATTTTATGACCTAAATCTATGCATGATTTTGTTGTAATAACTGCGTATCTATGCGCAACGGAAATTCAAGACTTGTTTTAAGGTAGATTGAAAAAGAACCATCCAACGGATACCAAATCACACGAAAAGAACACACCAACAACATACAAGACTTACTTAGGTTCAGTGCAGCTAGAGTCTAATCCTGTAAACCGTGATGAAAACTTCCACTATGAGAAAGAATTGCAAGAGATTACACTGACTACTCACCCTTCTTTACAAAAAAATACATTCTCTTACAAAACCTCTCTATCTGCGACCGCGCTTGGCCGCATTCTCCTACGCTAATCAAACCATAAGTTATTAGAGAATTATGGATTCATCAACCCTAAAGAAAGCATCATATTTATATGATAGATAAATAGTAGGAGATAAATCCATATTTAAAAAAGAGATTAGATTTAAATCCTAACTAATCCCTAACTAATCCGAATTTAAATCAAATTCAATAATCTCCATCTTAAAGCAAATTCATCACAATCTCGACACTTTCTCAATCCTTGGAGCTCTGTTCACATCGTGGTTTGCCCTTAACAATCAACTAGGTATGACTTGATCTCGGACCGAAACCATCTCAGAAACGTGTCCGCCGAATTCTCTAGAATACCATCTTTAGTAAGAGACATTATCTTCTTCTCGGCTTTCAAGAAGAACACTCTCGCCTCTTATGGGACTCCCAAACTGAACATCTTCCGTAAATATATGGTCCCCATAACTGTCTCCAAGACGGTTACTAAACTTGTCTTTGTTGTTGATTGCGTGATACTTGGCTGAAGCGTCGATCTACCTGGCACTGCATCTGTGTCCAACATAACACTTGTCGTCGATCTCCATCTGCCCATATCACCATACGCTGTCACAATGCTCCCATCAACACTGCCTCTGCTAAATGACGAACCAAACCCTTCACCATCTCTTAAATATCTCAGGATGCACTTCACAGCCTGCCAATGCTCTCCTATATGAATAGTCAAGTGCCTGCTGACTGCTCCATCTGCTAGTGCAATATTCGGCCACATGCATCCCACACCAACCTTTGCAATCGCATATGATACTAAAAACACATAATCTTTATCTGACCCTGCTGATAATATCGTCGTAAGCCTGAAGTACGCCTCTAAGCGAGAAGACACGGTCCGAATCTCCTCCATTCCATAACAAATTAGAACCTGCTCGATACACTGCTGCAACCGACACAACTCTACATCCATGGCACTCACCATGACACAAATCAAATATGCAGACTTATCACTCCCTACTTCTCAGTAGAAGGAAACGATAACGTGGCAAGCCCGCAATGTATGAGAATGCCATTTCCCTTAATAAATACATTAAACGTATGTAAGCAATATAAAAATATGCAAGAATAATAAATTTAAATAGCAACTTTATTTACATTCAAAATTCAAATACAACTGTCTGAAATAAAAGGTACAATGATTTAAAATGCCTAAACAATGACATACAAAGAGTAAGTTCAGAAAAGGAACTAGTAGTCAGGCTGGGTAGTGAACTAGTCCACGTCCTCCTGGCTCGGCTCTATCTCCTCAAAGTCCAGTCCTCCTGACTAACATTCCAAGGAAAACAAACAAAGAGAATGTCGCCAGCGAACGAACGCTCGGTAAGTCCCCAAAAGAAGTAAATAAAGATGACTAATAGGTGTATAAAATGAAATAGAAACCAAGTAAAATATGAACAGCTAAGATTGTATATGAGAATATCTAAGTATGGTCATTTACATGTATAAGATAGTTATTCTAACGTGGTTGTTTGTAGTTTGATAAAGAATGTATTCATGTATACGAGAGAAGTCCAACTTACCCCGTGGACTAAACTAACATGTAGTATAAGGACCCGTCAAAACCCACGGGACAACAACACATGAGTTCAGGTTAGGTGTCTTTTAAAATAACCTCTCGTGCCTGTTTTCCCAATCAGAGCAAAGTTTTGTTTGAATTTCAAAAATTCAAAAATTGAAGCAACGCTTCAGATTTCTTGCGTTGCGCGCAACGTGCCACTTGTCAAAAGCTGACACGCCAGCGCTGCGCCCAAGGCAGCGCACCCAATCAGAGCAAGGCTCTATTTAAAATAAAAATAAAGGAAGCAACACTTCAGATACTTTGCGCTCTGCGCTGCGCGACACGTGGCAGCGCAGTTGCGCTGCACTCTGCGCTGCGCGACACGTGTCAAGCGCAGGTGCGCTTGCGCCAACTGTTCCAGCATTTAAAACAGAAAAATTCCAGAAAGATCTTTCTGATCTTGTTAAAATAAGAAGATTATCTTCTGTAAAAAAGAAGCCCTTGGATCAAAGATCCAACGGTGAAAAATCCCTAAATCACTCAGAGAAAGATCTCTGTAACCAACATAACAAATCAATTGGCACTATATAAAGGCCCCTAGACTCCAAGTCTAAAACAGATTGACATCAAGACAGAGAGAACTCACAGAAATCTTCTGAAAAATTTGAGAAAGAACTCAGAAAAAGAAAAAAGGTAAACCTTTGAAATGAAGAATTTCTTCTAAAAAGATCAATAATCTAAAAACAAGATCAAGATCTTAAATAAAAAAGAAAAGAAAAGATCAAACAATGAGAATAAAAAAAGAAGTAATATACTTCTTTATTAGATCTTTTGATCTACATATAAAGCCACAACCTTTTGATGAACCATTGGTTCTTTAAATCATGAGGTAAAACCTCTTGAAATATTTTTTGATATAAATTTGATCAAGAAATTAAACAGTGCCCTGCACTTGTAAAATTTACACTGTTGCGCTCTTTGGTTGGCGCAAGCCATCAGAGAGCGCCACGTGTCAGCCCCAGAACAAACTGCGCCTTGCGCTTTACAAAAATGAGCATTGCGCTCTTGGATTGGCGCAACTCACCAGAGCGCGCCACGTGTCAGCAGCGCAATAGCGCAACGCAATGGCGCAGCGCACTGCGCTTGCGCTCATCAGAGCGTGAAACGTGTCACCATCACATGAGTTTGCACCTTGCGCTCCTCAATTGGAGTAAAGCGCCTGACAAACCACGTGGGACGCTGTCAGAGCATTTAATGCAATGCATTATCAAAGGGCAGATCCCAATAAAAAAAAAGGTCTATCAGACCAAACAAAAGTGCTATGCACTATCAAAAGGGGCAGAGCCCAATTAAAAGAAAAAAAAGTCTAAACAGACCAAAATAAAATACTTTGCATTATTTTAAAAGAGGGCAGAGCCCAAACAAAGGCCTAACAGGCCAAACGCAAATAAAATGTTGAACATTTTCAAATGGACTTAGCCAAATTCTGGCCGTAAGTCCTCAAATTAAATTAAACTGAGCACAAATGCTCTCTCAAATCAATTAACACCCGGTTCAAGGGTACATCTCCGAACTCCTCTGATATTTGTCGTTGTAATCCTTCAACGTCGTCAGAGAGGTGACGGGTCCCGACAACCACACATCGATACGGACTGTGGGGTCCTTAAACTCATATACTAATGCGTCCTTAAACCAACAATACGGACTGTGGGGTCCTTAAACTCATAGACTAATGCGTCCTTAAGCCAACAATATGGAATGCGGGGTCCTTAAACCCATAGACTAATGCGTCCTTAAACCAATGTTCGTCCTCAAAATGGGAACGATGGACCACCATGTCCCTAAACTGGCAATGGACCACTATGTCCCTAAACTGGAACAATAGAGCCCAAACACTCTTTTGTCGGATCTAAACGATCCCGTTAAGTTGATCTTAGTCTCAAACTGGACTAACGTATCCTTAACAAACGTTTAAGTTGATCTTAGCCTTAAATATGCCTAACGTATCCTTAAACCAAAACCACAAATCCAAATCTAAGAAAATACGGATTTGGACTAATCCACGTCATACAGGCGACGACATAAATTAGTCTCCGTATACAATCCACGGGAAACCACAAACAAAACAAACACCCACGACACGAAGTGAAATTCTGGAGAAGGAGAAAGTTGTTACCGCGATGCGGTAGCGTAATTAACTGCAGGATCTTGCGCCTGCAGGGAAGAGCGTCCCCACAATCAAAAACCCCTCAAGCGAGGGGGAATCTGACGAAGTCTGCTACATCGGCCGCATCCGTCTAAACCTCCGATACACGGTGCCATAAATCAACTTGGCATCTTCAGAGAGGTAGACGGATAAAACCAAATAGCATCTGCCCCGAATCTCAGGCAAGATGTCCCTGTCTTGGCCGCCATTCGGTTGGGAACAGATTCTGGCACGCCCGGTGGGACCTCTTCCTCTTTCCCCTCCACACTTCGTGTGTCGTATTCGCGAACGAATCGCGATTTGCTGTGGTTGCCTGTGGATTCGAGGTACTAAGATTTAGTGTCTTGCTCCGTGCAGAGAGCAGAAGATCAATTGCTTCAAACTGCACTACCTGCAACTGCAACTCTCGCTCTGTCCTTGCTGGAGGAGTGACTTATGGGCCCCAAGCGGCCTCTCTTTTCAAGATGCCAGTGGAGCAGGTAACTCAAGACACCACTGGACTATTCTTCGGGGCCATGCTCCCACTGATGAGCTTCAACGCCCTAATGACGTCGCAAGAAGCTCCAAAGATGTCGGTCTTTGATCGGCTTACAACTACCGCGGCCCCTCTCAACGGGTCGCCCAACTCCACTGCATTGGTTTTTAACAGACTAGGCCAGAGCTCCAACGGGCCCATGAAGAAGCCCACAATACTAGAAGGTTTTATCCCCAAGCGGATAGCCATTCCTGCTCATGAAATCGTCAAGGCTGCTTCCCCTGCTCGGAAGTCTGCCTTCGATAGGTTGGCTATCCCATTCAATGGACGTCAGTCTTCAATAGGCTGACAACGACAACTTTTGACCAACATAGGGGGCATGAGGAAGTCACTCGTACAGCTAAGATAATCCCAACGGCTCGACACGCTCGACGTCACCACTGGCGCCGAGTAAGGAAGGCTGGGGGCAACTCTCCCTCTGGGCTAACTCCACCAGCCCCAACGGTGGAAGTCAATGCTGCTGTTCCAACTGGAAACATCTTTGAATTGCTTAACAAGGTGCGCAGGAACTCTCCTACTGCAGTGCTGAAGAAATCTCCTCCACCCATGGAAAATGCACCGAAGGAGAAGCCGGAGCAGCCCCCTCAACGGCTGTCCTCTAAAATTTACAAGGTCTGACGTCAAGTCCAAGACTCCGTAATGGATCAAGACTATCTCCGCCAACAGAAAAAGATGAAGGTTCGGCAGGAGAAGGACTACTCTGTCAAGCCCGAAAAAGCAACAGCTGGCTGGGTGCCCACTGCAACGGCTCCCTCAACGTCAATCACTCAAAAGAAAAGGAGGCCGCAAAAAGCCCCTGTGAACATGGCGAACCGTAAAAGCGCTGAGCACAAATGCCCCAAGTCTGGGGGCATAGTGGTTCACACTGTTTATATGGCTTCCGGAAAGGAGGAAGGCCGTGCTTCGACGGGTCACCGACCGCTCACTCGATCTGTGACCAAAGCCCAGGAGCAACAACAGAAGCTTCAAGAGATGATGACTGCGATGGCCGCACTCACCGGGCCAAAAGAAAGGTCGGAGGTATCATCAGAACAGCGTCACGAACAAGAAACCGACGCTGACTTCCTACGCAGAATCCTCGAAAAGAAAGACAAAGAAGCCGCAGAGCAAGCGGCTAACATAAAAAAAATGGCGCTCCTCTTCTAAGATATGGTAGGGATGATGTTACAATCGGACCCTTCAGTTGAAGCCCCTCCGATCATTACTGAAGACGATAGAGGGGAGACATCTAATCCTCCTCCAACTCTTTCAACAGCCAAGAAAGAAACCATTTCCAAGGCCGTCCTAGATGATTATATTGCCCAGCAGATACGAATTCATCAGGCGAATGAAGCGGCTGGGCAAATTGTTAGAACCGGACGACCCTACCCGGGCTGGTATGACCAAATCAGTTACACGCCGGGATATACGATCCCTAAATTCCATGTGTACAAGGGGACAGGGAATCCACATCAGCATGTCGCTCAATTCAGGGCCTTATGTGGCAACACTGGAGGCGATGAAAAACTGTTGCTTCGCCAATTCGTCAGCAGCTTAGCAGAAACGGCCTTTGAATGGTATTCGGAACTACCTAACGACTCTGTCAAAACATTTGCGGAGATGGAGCTATTGTTTACACAAAGAATCGCGAGTGGTAGTGAACGCACCCCGATAACAACACTGATTAATGCTAGGGTAAGGCCGGGCGAAACATGGGTTCAATATGCAATCCGATGGCGGAACTTGTGGTCGAAATGCGAACAGGGCATCGAAGATGCGCCAGCAGTGGGCATGTTTGTGGGCACCTTAGACCCTCATGCAACTATTTCACAGTTCATGATGTTCTTTAAACCGACCACGTTCCAGGCTTTAATTGATAAGCTAGCCCAGATGGATCAAATGGGTCATAGACCGTCTCCTCTGAAGCCGGAATCCCGAAACGACAAGGGTAAAGGGAAAGTGACCTTCACTGCGAACACCCAACAGCAGCCCAATGCCCCAAAGCTAGCGGATAAACTGGAAGAGAGACGGCGGTATTATAATGAGAAAATGAAGCGCCCTTACTCATTCCCGCAGGATAAAACGAAGAGGTTGTTCGAGCCAGCGATGCACAATAGGTTTATCTATCTCCCGAATCCAAGGAGACCACCGCAACCCAGCGAGGTGAATAATCCCAATTATTGCCCTTACCACCAAACGGTAAGTCACCCGATCGAGGATTGCTTCGTCTTTAAGGGATGGATTGAAGACCAATACCTACAGGGCAAGTTTGCGCTGTCTGAAAAGTGGAAAGTAAACCCACCACAGCCGCACACTCCAAAGAAGACGGACACGCCGGGGGCAACTTGCTCTTTTATTGAAGAAGCTCCATGGGAGGTCGTGCTTTTCGCCAAAACCAAAAAGATGCTGAATGATCTCCAGACATGCCCGGCGATCAGGTGGAAGAACCCGTCGGAACCTGAGATCATCGAAGGGATGCTGAAACCGCGTCCAACTCCAAGGATTGGTGGGGATAGCCAAAGTATTCACACCCAGCCGTCGAAAGCTTCGAAAAAGAAGAAGAGATCCAAAAAGCCCGTGAAGCCTGGCGACAAGCGCACGGACCTGCAGAAACAAATCGACACACCGGAAGAGTACAACCAGAAAGCGCGAACCCCAATCACGCTCCAAGAGTTTCTCAGCCACGTCCTTGAAGACGAAGATGATGGAGAAGACTCATCAGAGGGATCTGAGAATTACGTGGCAAGTTGTCATGTGATCTCTCACTCGTCGATAGATGATAAAGAAGCTCCTTGCACCGAGAAACCGAGGGGGGGTCCTGAAACAGAACTTCTATGGCCGTCAGACGAAATGATCGATGCCTTCCTGAATGAGATTCGCCTGAAAAGTAAAGCCAATCAGGAGTGTGAAATGGCCATATTGGAAGGAGCCGAACGCCGGCGACTAGACGAAAGAGTCAAGGCACTCCCGTCAAATCAAAAGACATTCGCTGTGGATAAAAACAAATTCAAGACGAGGAAAAGGTTTGCTAAAGCCATATCAATGGGAATGAAGCTACCACCCTCTAAAGAAAACACTCTCGGTGGAGTAGAGATGCATCCTAATTACTGCTTATATCATCAGAAGATCGCACATCCTACTGAAGACTGCGACTTCTTTAAGTGTTGGTGGAAAGGGTATGTCGCTCACAGGCAACACGTCAACAGAACAAAGCAGGAAGCTCGTAGACAGCGAAAAAATACGACAGATGAGCATAAAAGAGTTGCCGGCAATTGTCATAGGGATGATCCCGGGGGATCCAGGGTTCTCACCTTCGGGGGCGACTCCGACGAAAAAGTAGCCTTCGGCCCTCTCTTCAAGGAATCCATCTCTGAAGAATTAAAGAATTGCGAGAACATTCAGCCGTGCAATTGCACGATACCCGGAGAGAATCTCGGACCCACAAACAACGGAGCGAACAAAAAGGATAAAGGAAAGGGAAAAACGGCCTTCGTCGCCAACACTCAACAACAATCGAGTGGCCCTAGACCGGTTGTTCGCCAAAATAACAAGCGGCAACCCCTCTATGAGAGGTTGAAACGTCCTTACTCATTTCCCCAGGATGAAACAAGGAGGCTATTCGAAGTGGCAGTGCACAACAGGCTTATCACTCTACCGGAGCCGAAACACCAGCTACAACTGAATGATGTCAACAATCCTAATTACTACCCTTACCACCAAGTATTGGGCCATCCGATCGAAAGCTGCTATGTTTTCAAAAACTGGGTTGAAGACCAATACCAATAGGGCAAGTTCGCGTTGTCCGAAAACTGGAAGGTGAGCCCGCCACAACCACATGCTCCGAGAAAGATGAATATGCTGGGGGCATCATGCTCATTCATAGGGAAAGCCCCATAGACCGAAAAGTCAGTAAACTAGAGATTCGCCTCAAATACGGCAACGACGGACCGAAACGTCCTTAAACTAACAACGGACCACTACGTCCTGAAACTAGCTGACGACCGAAACGTCTTTAAACTACTACCGCAGCATCCTCAGGCTGACGAAAAAAATAAAAATAAAAAATAAAAAATAAAAAAAAATGATATAAAAACGGTATGTCCATAAGCAAAATGGGCACGGATGAAAACCCGAAAGGGCTCCGTGAGTAAAAACAGCAGGGCTACCGGCGAGTGTTTATGAAAACCCGAAAGGGCGCAACCTCGTTAGAAAATACTTGCAGGGTCCTCTCGACCTTGTAAGGAGAAGCCACCCGCGCGAGATCCTTAGGGATCCTCACGATTCCTAAGAAGAAATTACACTTGCGAGATCCTTACGACTCGTAAGGAGAACTCTCTTATGGGACCCTCACGGCTCATAAGAATTGAAAGCCTTAAGTTACAGAAACCTTAACCTGTTCTTAAGAAACCCCCACAACCTTCGATATTGCCTTACAAGTGGCTCAATACTGACCCTTGTATACAATCCACGGGCGTGAATAAACATTTCCCTGACCAAGTCCCACCCGTGGTTAGGGATATGTCCATATGGTAAACAACTGCTTACGGGTCCTTACGACTCGTAAGAGGGAAAATTCTTTTATAAGATCCTTACGACTTATAAGAGAAAACGCACTTAGGAATCCTCACGATTCCTAAGGAGAAAACACACCTATGAGATCCTCACGACTTGTAAGGAGAAATACCTTTGTGAGACCCTTACGGCTCATGAAGTCAAAAGCCTTCGTCGACGGGATCCTAACCCTGTTCGCTAAGCCACCTTTGTTCGACATCGACAGAGGCAAATGATGATTCGCTCCTGGCAATATCCCAGTTGTAGCGATGCTGATGCCTAAATCGGTATCAAATCCCAAGCCCTTTCATGGCAAATGATGATTCGCTCTTGGCAATATTCCAGTTGTAGCGATGCTGATGCTGAGATTGGTGTCAGATTCCAAGTTCCACACTCGCGATAAAAATAATCAGCGAGCCATACGTGCATATGAAATAGCCGAAATGATGGGGCAACTTGCAATAAAAAGCAGCAAGTAAAAATGTATGCATGCAAAATAGCCGAAATGATTGGGCAACTCGCAATAAAAAGCAGCGAGTGAAAATAAAATAAATAGCCGAAATGATTGGGCACCGCGAAAAATAGCCGAAATGATTGGGCAATCGCGACCTTCGCGATATAAAGCTGAAATGATAGAGCATCGTGGAAATAAAATAATAATACAAAAAAAAAATGAGTGAAACTTTTGCCCTACAGGCGATATCACAGCAATCCCTGTATACAATCCAGGGGCACAAACAAAGAAGGAAACACATCTTCCCTCTCCATACTCCATCAGAAGACGGAACCAAGTCTTGACGGCAACTCATATAAAGCCCGAAGACAATCGGAGATCATCTCACCCCCGCGTAGAGTGATCACCACTTCGACTATCGTCTCTACACAACAGACGAAATGTCACTACAGCGTCCCTTCTCCAACAGGATTCGGACACACCACAATAAGCGAAGCGAAGGCCAAATTCCTAGCTTCAGGGTCTTAACGGCAAGTCATATAAAGCCTGAAAGACAATCGGAGATCATCTTGCACCAGTGCGGAGTGGTCACCACCTCGACGTTCGTCTCGATACAGCAGACGAGATGTCACCCCAGCGTTCTTCCTCCAACAGGATTCAGACGCAACAATCAAACAGCGGAGCCACGGCAAAGTCCCTAGTTCCAAACCTCGACGGTTCACCAACAACCTAAGACAACCGCGACATTCGTCTCGATATAGAGGACGTAATGCCAGTAAACGAAGCAAAGGCCAAATTCCTAGCTTCAGGGTCTTGACGGCAAGTCATATAAAGCCTGAAAGACTATCGGAGATTATCCCACACCAGCGCGGAGTGGTTATGACTCATCGGGGCTCTCCAAAATGAGCCTAACCTCAAGTAAAAATTGACATGGAGTATCCCTACGCTTGCTCTTTCGACGGTAATATTACCTGGAAGATTATTTGAAGACGTCTTGTCCAGCCCCCGAAGGGATCAGAGACACGACAATCGCAAGGCTACTCGAACAGCAAGATCGCCTATCGAGGAATACATCAGCCAACGCGACGGTACGACGGACAAAACCCTAAGTACTACAGACCCTAACGGACCTTTGTCGTAAAGAGCAGAGGTTAACTGTGACGTTAGGATACTCTTACGAGAAATGCTCGATTCGTCTCGACTCGTGAGGAAATTAGTGTCTTTATGAGAACTACTCGATATGTTTCGATTCGTGAGGAAAAGCCTTAGGCAGCGGGGATCAAAAAACCTGTTTCCTAAGCACTGGGACCCTGCAAGTCGGTCCAAAATGGACTCTTGCATACTATTCACGGGTCACACTCTCCAAAGTCGTATCTCGACAAGGAGGGAAACAACCGCTTACGGGTCCTCTCGACTCGTAAGAGGGGAAAATTCTCTTATAAGATCCTTGCGACTTATAAGAGAAAACGCACTTAGGAATCCTTATGATTCCTAAGGAGAAAATACACCTACGAGATCCTCTCGATCCGTAGGGAGAAAAGTCTTTGTGAGACCCTCACGGCTCATAAAGTTAGAAAGACTTAGGTAGCAGACCTGAACCTTCTTCCTAAGCCATCACTACTCCCCAAGGTGTTCAAGACAGTATGTTCTATATCGATTACAGGCTGCGCTTGCTTAAGGAACATGCCAACATTAACATTCTGATAATAAAAGAAAGAAGAAAGCGGAGAAATGACACAAGACATTACAAAGAATGTATATCTTTTATTCATAAATTTGATTGAGTACAAGATACATTGTGTTAAAGAATAAAAGAAGCAAATACATTTTATTTACAATTGAAAATGGTACAAAGTTTTCAAGGAGAAGGAAGCGTCTTAAATAGCCCCATCAATTGCTCGCGCACTTCCTTTAATGCCTTCTCCTGATCGGCTGCCACTGCCAGTTCTGCTTCCACTTGAGCCCGCTGCTGCAGGAAGGATGAAAGCTGCTCCTCAACTGCTTGCTGAGCTGCGTTGCGACCTTGGGCATCACGCTCAGCGGCATCGAACTTCTGCTTCAGTGCTAGCCCATCAGAAATACTTTGCAGAAGGCCCTCGAAGATAGCCTTCACCCGGGCAGCATTCGCATCAACTTCAGCACGCAGGCGAGCAGTTTCGTTTGAAGATTCTTGGCATTCCCTCAGCCTTAAAGCTGCTTCTTGTTCCAAACGGCGGAAGTAAGAAGCGCTTTGCTCGATCCATGCCGCCCATTGAGTACTCGCGGCCAAGATCTCGGGGGCAGGATGCATCGACTCCAGCTGATGCAGGCGGGCCTCAATCTCCCTGCAATGATTAACCCAAGACTCGACGACGCCTTCATTATGAAAATTTACAAGCATCGCCAGCATCGGATTAACCTCCGCAGCGAAATCTGCGGCAGATAGGGGAGCGTCCGCATCAATCTCTTCAACATATCCGCTCAGCATTCCAAACTCATCGCAGCATTCTTTGAAGATGGACGTCTCAAGAAGGGGCCTGCCGGCATTATGATGCAAGACTCAAGAGCGACCGGAACCGGAACGATAGCTGCAAAACAAAACACAGTCAAATGACGATTCAAGAAATATAGAAAAGTCATAAATGAGGGAATTTACTGTACCAGCTGCAGCAGGCGGCAAAGCCGGGAGGGCCCGTGGCGCGACCGATCTTACATCTCCTCCTTCGATTTGTAGCACTGCAATCAGGGCGAGGAAGAATCAGAAATAATTCCATTATTTAAAAAAGAAAGAGTATTAATTGAAAATTATAGTCACCAGCGCCACTGGAGGAAGCGAGCTCCGACGGGAAAGAGAAGTGCGGGTGCAGCACCTGGTAAAGGTGATCAAAAAGTACTCCTGCAAAGACGCAATAGTACGACATTAGTACATAAATTATGTGGACGAAAGATAAAACTAATGGGTTACAAATCCATACCTTCCAACATTTGCGATGGCGCGAGAGAAGGTAGAAAGGTAGCCACCGTCAAGGCAGTGACTGACGGTGCTCCTTCGAGCAAGGAGGCATCAACACTGGCCGCACCTGCGTTAGAAACAAGATAAGCCCTATCAGGAAAGGTTGCAGAATAAAAGAAGGACAGTAACCCGAAATTTACCTGATGATGATCCGGCCGAAACGGCGGCTCTCCCTCCATTGACATGAGACCACCTCCCGTCGCCTCATCACCAGACTCTACGGGAGCCGTCGTTGTGCTCGCGAGGCCAGGAGACGGCGGAGGACCGTAGGCGGGGAGAGCAATGATTGGAGCATTGCCAGACTCTTGAGAGAGAGCGGCTGGCTCGTCCTCGGGAATCATGCCCGTCTCACCCGCTACTCCCTCGGGCTCAGCGGTCGCGGCTGTCTCGTCCACCGTTGCCATAAGGTCGTCGGTCTCGGCCGTTTCATCCGCTGCTTCCCCAGGCTCGGTTGTGGCAGCCGTCTCATTTGCCGCTACCTTGGGCTCGGCATCGACGACCTTCTCTGGCATAGTTTCGTCAGCCCCTAGCTCGGGTCCAGCAACCCCAGCTACGTCGCCCACCGTTGCTTCGGGATCAACTGCCACCTTCTCCACCGTCCCTTCAGGCTCGACAGTTTCCGCCGCTCTTTCAGTTGGACTCGGCCCTACAGGACAAGATATATAAGAACCGATAGGTTTACAATTCTTGCAACAAAAGTCTCGAAAAACACATTACCTGAGGTGGATTGATCGTTGGCCCCCCGAGCTGCACGCACCGCCTGTCTATGAGTAGTGGAAAAGGCGACCGGAGACTCTTCCGAAGGAGTAGCAGCACGAGGAACGGCGCTTGGGCCTGCTCCCACGGCCAAAGCAGCTCTGCGTTCGTTCGCCTCGCGCCTCAACCGCTTCCTCTCCTCCCGGGCCGTCACGACGGACCTCTTCGAAGCTTCCTTCATCGAGGCGTCATCGTCCGCGTTCAGAGTTGCCTCCAGAGCCTTCAAGGCATCCTTCATCGGCTTTTTGAGTCGGGTCTCTCGCGGCAGCCCCGAAGAGGCCGGGACTTCAATAGCTGGCCCAGGAAGAGTCCCCACATCGGCTTGCACGGCCCCTGCAAAGAGACAAAGAAAAGATTAGATTGACCATAAAAAGGAGAATAAAAAAAAACTCGGTGAGCTGAGACATATTAATGCCCGACAGAGCGTGTTTCCTTTCCTGCTCCTGGAAAGTTTTGAGAGAAGCAGCGATAGCTTCTTCAGTGGTGACGCCTGTTAAAAAAGGGGAAAAAGCATTAGTCAAAGACAATAATAAAAGTATGATGAAAGGACGAAGAGTGCAACTAATGATTACCTGACTCAGCAAGTTTAGCCAACCACACTTCGAGCCTTGCTGATCGCTCAGAAGCCTCAATGGCGGCCGCCAGGTCAGCGTCTTCTGGCTCTACCAAGAAACCTTCGTTGCTCCCGTATTCGATCAAGCTTTCAGTAAGAGGGGCCTGAGGCTCTAAGCCGAGGACGGCATCCAGAGAAAGAACGGACTTCTTCTTCCTTTTTTGCGCGCGGGCCCCGGTCGCCGCCAAAATCATCTTACGCTTTGCAGGCACCTTAGGGCGGCGGGTCCCAATGTCCGAGCCCACTCCAGACTCGGGCGAAACTATGTTCACCGTCTCCACTGGAGCACGGGGCGCTGGGGGCGAGTCCACGGTATCACGAGGCGGCAATCCGCGTGGAGGGCTAAGCACGCGCGGTGGCCCAGCTCCAGCATCTTTCAGCGGAGGAATGACCGGGGCCCTTGGCTTCAGGGGAACCTTGCGGTTGCGGCCGGGAGGCGCACCCTTGCGGTCGACCAACATACGCTTCTCTTCACGGATGACTGCACCCATGGCATGCCCATACCAAGCCAAGTACACGTTGAGTATCCGTGGGACGTAGCTCGACTTACTGATGAAGAAGTAGGAGCCCGTGTTCAGCCGCATAAAGTGGTGTAACGCGCTCCGTATCCCCTCCCTGGTGGCCGCGGGCTATTCCAAAAATGCCTCCAGCGGGACCCCCTGGTTATAGCCTAGTTGCTGGGAGAACCGATTGGGGCTGTACCTCATGAAGAGCGCCTTATCATCCTGCCTGAACACCAGAAAGCCCGGCCGGATGGAGTATAAATGCAGGATCTCCTGGATTTTCAATACGGAGACCCCATCTTTGAAAATATCGTGCAGTGCCAACACTGTCTTGGAGGTATCTGGGCCAACGGTCATCACCTTGTCTTGGAAAGACATTCTCGCTCCGACCATGTGCGGACGGAGAAGCAACCCCCTAGCCTCCCGCGGAGATGGATTCACTATAGAAGCTCCGACTAACCGCATGACTCTCGGGAGTCTGCACTTCTCGTAAAAGGAGGGGCTCTTGTGAATCCCGAATACTCCGAGCACATGCAGTTCCATCCATGAAGTAAAATAGTGCATCGGGAAATTGGCGGGTTGCACCCCGGGTTCATTCGCGTCCGCCGCCACGCTTAATCCATGATACAGGTGAGCCGCCCGGCGATTCCGATCGACAATTGTATACCAACCACCATCTGGTGCGCTGGGTAGAAGATGGACGGCCTAATGTAGCGTGGGTGCATGGGAAGCGCGAAACAGGACAACCATAATCCCAGAAAGCCGAGGAAGAAGGGCTCTTCGTCAATGCCCGAGGCGGCGATTTCCGATAAGGGCATGATGGTAGCGTCCGGAAAGTAAAAACCCTGTTGGTCATTCTCCAATGCCGGTAGGCGATCTAAGCCAAAGCCGAAGGGGTCGTCGAGCTCGGCGAACTTTTCATTCCGCTGTGAAAGAATCTCCGGTCGAAGAAAGCGGGCAATAAAATCTGCAATACTGACTCCCCGGATTCCTGATTCCAAGTAGAGACCCTCATATATATTCAGCACCCTCACCGGACTTGGAAACTGGTGCTGAATAGCATTCTCCGGCGTCAAATCAAATACCAGCGGCTTGGTGGCGAAGACGTACTCATCTGGAGGAAGTAACTCCTCATAATGCTCCCCCCTCACCGGCAGACAGGATATCTCAGCAAATTCTTCCAGGGGGATGGAAACTTCTCTGTCCGTCAAGAGAAAAGTATGAGTGGGGATGTTCCATTGGTCCACGAACGCCTTAACCCACCACGTTGGAGGAGCAGGATACTCAAAAAGCGAAGCGTAAACGATAGGGTACAAACCGATCTTCATCAGATGCGTCTTCTTCGCCGACAAGATATACCTCGCACACTGCAAATATCCGGCCGATTGTCGCGGGGTCAATCCGAGGTTATAAGCCTGTCCCCAAGGGCGTGCCTCACCCTGGCATATGCGTCGCCCCAGAATATCCACGGCCGGCGGCGGCTGCACGGGAATAGCACCAATCAAAGGCTGGAGGAGATCCTCCGAGTTTCAATTCACAACCTCCATGGCATAGTTCACCGGGGGTGCATCCGCATACGGGATCGACGAGATTGGCTCTGAAGGCGTCGTATAGAAGAAGCTTCGGCGACCCTTGATGATTTCACTGTACCACCTACTCCACAGGTGAAGGTTCTTGTGCTCGGGGTCATGATCCTTAATCAAAGCGAAAATCTCCCGGTCCACCGGCGCCTCAGGAAATCCTCCCTCTGAGCGAACGAATGGGAAAGACAGGTCAGCAGACATGTTTCCTGCGAAGGGACAGAAATCAGCCGTCGGTGTTGTGATTCCAATACTTGGCATTTTAAAATTTATACCATACCGCAATGCAGTAGATAAGGGACCAAATGAGGACCCATAAAATCTAGATGACAATTCATCAATTAATAAGACAGCCCCATCATTGGATGGGACTGTCAATTAATGAGAAGATCCCCAAAAGAATACTCTCATTAAATGAGAAATCCCTAGAGACAAGGAGAAAATCTCCTCTTTCAGAGCAAAGCTCTGTCACAGAGTGACACTTGTCAAACTCTGGTCTCAAAGGAATAAAATTTCTCAAAAGATTAAAAGAGCTTAGCTCTATGATAATGATGGAAATATCCATCAAAGGAAAATTAATTCTTAAAAATTAAAAATTAAAAAAAAATGGGATTTTAAAGATCCATGAAAACTCTCTAGAGTTCTTCATTTTTAGATCAAAAGATCTATGTTTTGCTAAAGAGCAAAGCTCTGTTCATGGGTTAAGAAACCCTGAAACAGATTCTTGAGAGCAAGGCTCTGTTGGTGAAACCCCAAAGGGGTTTTCTTTAGATCAAAGATCTATGAGAGCAAGGCTCTGTCAATTAAAATTAATTTAATTTAATTAAAAAAAATTACCTAAAAGTTTTAAGAGTTTAAATCTCTTGGAGTTCTTGAAAATAGAGAGCAAGGCTCTGGAATTCTGAGATTAAAAATCTTGAAGATGATAATCATCTGTTGAGGGCCAAGGGTCCTATTTATAGGCGCTTGCGCCCGTTCAACTCCTGAGTTAATCCGACGGTTGGGATCTTGCCACCGTTGCACTCACGTGTGCGCCACGTGAGCGCAACGATGGGGGGCATTTGTTTCCCCAATCAGAGCAAAGCTCTGTTTGAATTTCAAAAATTGAAGCAACGCTTCATATTCCTTGCGCTGCGCGCAAAGCGCCACGTGTCAAAAGCTGACACGCCAGCGCTGCGCCCAAGGCAGTGCACCCAATCAGAGGAAGGCTCTATTTAAAATAAAAATAAAGGAAGCAACGCTTCAGATGCTTTGCGCTCTGTGCTGCGCGACACGTGGCAGCGCAGTTGCGCTGCACGACACGTGTCAAGCGCAGGTGCGCCTGCGCCAAATGTGCCAGCATTTAAAACAGAAAAATTCCAGAAAGAACTTTTTGATCTTGTTAAAACAAGAAGATTATCTTCTGTAAAACAGAAGTCCTTGGATCAAAGATCCAACGGTGGGGAAAACCCTAAATCATTCAGAGAAAGATCTCTATAACCAACATAACAAATCAATTGGCACTATATAAAGGCCCCTAGACTCCAAGTCTAAAACAGATTGGCATCAAGACAGAGAGAACTCACAGAAATCTTCTGAAAACTTTGAGAAAGAACTCAGAAAAAGAAAAAGGTAAACCTTTGAAAAGAAGAATTTCTTCTAAAAAGATCAATGATCTAAAAACAAGATCAAGATATTAAATAAAAAAGATAAGAAAAGATCAAATAATGAGAATAAAAAAAGAAGTAATATACTTCTTTATTAGATCTTTCGATCTACATATAAAGGCACAGCCTTTTGATGAACCATTGGTTCTTTAAATCATGAGGTAAAACCTCTTGAAACATTCTTTGATATAAATTTGATCAAGAAATTAAACAGTGCCCTGCACTTGTAAAATTTGCACTGTTGCGCTCTTGGGTTGGCGTAAGCCACCAGAGAGCGCCACGTGTCAGCCCCAGAACAAACTGCGCCTTACGCTTTACAAAAATGAGCATTGCGCTCTTGGATTGGCGCAACTCACCAGAGCGCGCTACATGTCAGCAGCGCACTAGCGCAGCGCAATGGCGCAGCGCACTGCGCTTGCGCTCACCAGAGCGTGACACGTGTCACCATCACATGAGTTTGCGCCTTGCGCTCCTCAATTGGCGCAAAGCGCCTGACAAGCCACATGGGGCGCTGTCAGAGCATTTAATGCAATGTATTGTCAAAGGGCAGAGCCCAATAAAAAAAGGGTCTATCAGACCAAAAAAAAGTGCTATGCACTATCAAAAGGGGCAGAGCCCAATTAAAAGAAAAAAAAGTCTAAACAGACCAAAATAAAATGCTTTGCATTATTTTAAAAGAGGGCAGAGCCCAAACAAAGGCCTAACAGGCCAAACAAAGGCCTAACAGGCCAAACGCAAATAAAATGTTGAACATTTTCAACTGGACTTAGCCAAATTCTGGCCGTAAGTCCTCAAATTAAATTGAACTGAGCACAAATGCTCTCTCAAATCAATTTACACCCGGTTCAAGTGTACATCTCCGAACTCCTCTGATATTTGTCGTTATAATCCTTCAACGTCGTCAGAGAGGTGACGGGTCCCGACAACCACACATCGATACGGACTGTGGGGTCCTTAAACTCATGGACTAATGCGTCCTTAAACCAACAATACGGACTGTGGGGTCCTTAAACTCATGGACTAATGCGTCCTTAATCCAACAATACGGACTGTGGGGTCCTTAAACCCATGGACTAATGCGTCCTTAAACCAATGTTCGTCCTCAAAATAGGAACGATGGACCACCATGTCCCTAAACTGGCAACGGACCACTATGTCTCTAAACTGGAACAATGGAGCCCAAACGCTCTTTTGTCGGATCTAAACGATCCCGTTAAGTTGATCTTAGTCTTAAACTGGACTAACGTATTCTTATATGGCTAACGTATTCTTAAACCAAAACCCCAAACCCAAATCTAAGAAAATACGGATTTGGACTAATCCACGTCCTACGGGCGACGACATAAATTAGTCTCCGTATACAATCCACGGGAAACCACAAACAAAACAAACACCCACGACACGAAGTGAAATTCTGGAGAAAGAGAAAGTTGTTCCCGCGATACGGTAGCGTAATTAACTGCAGGGGCTTGCGCTTGCAGGGAAGAGCATCCCCACAATCAAAAACCCCTCAAGCGAGGGGGAATCTGACGAAGTCTGCTACATCGGCCGCATCCGTCTAAACCTCCGATACACGGTGCCATAAATCAACTTGGTATCTTCGGAGAGGTAGACGGATAAAACCAAATAGCATCTGCCCCGAATCTCAGGCAAGACGTTCCTGTCTTGGCCGCCATTCGGAGGGGAACAGTGCCATGATATACATTCCGTACCAACATACCCCTTATCCCCGCGTATTTTAGTATTGGGTTACACTAGTGCCCCGGCCATCTACCGTGGCCATTTGCGGAACAAATTTTTTTCTACGATTTAAAACTGGCACTGAATGAAACCCGATAACCGGATCTACCATAAACTCTAAACTAGCTAACACTAGAGAAGCTATCTACTATGATAGAGGAGTCTCACCAAAAGATCCATGTCCTTCGGTCTTCTTTCCTCTTCCTTAGCTCCTAGTAGCCTCCATGATCAAGCTTGATCGTCCGTCTCCCTCCATCGAAGATGATCCACACGAAGGATGTAGTCCATGGCTCTAGCTCCAAACTAAGTATCAAATGGAGCAACTAGAAAACTTGGATTGCTAGTCTAAGTGATCTAGGATGTAGTCTAGGGTTCCTCTCTTGATTCTCAACACATGAGAGTGTAGAGAGAAGGTTGGAGATGAAGGTGGAAGAGCATAAGAGTAAGGAGGGGAGAGAGCAAATGATGAGCTCTAGAAAAATAATGAAGCATACATGTGAGAGAAAATCCTCACATTTTGTTTTGTAAAATCATTTTTACAATATAATATCCTCACCATGCTTCAATAGTTTGCACAAATGAATTAATAATTCATTTGTCAACATTATTGAGGCATGGTTTTCACCATTCTCCCCTTATTTGACTTTACACCTCATTACCCATTTATGAATAAATGGATAAATACATAATGAGGTGTCCACCTTCTAAAATGTATTCCGTATAAAATACGGATTTCAGTATACCGTATATACATAACTGCATTCGTATAAAAATACGAATACCCGATAAGATAGAATAACACAAAGAACATAATACTAGAATATACATATCGAAATATATATATGTAAATTATTAAATCAATAACTGATTTAATAATCCGGCTCAATCCCAAGCTGGCTAGTATTATCACCTGTCCGATCGAAAGTCCGGGTACATAGTACCATCAATCAATCGGAACCCTACATGTATTCAATACGGCTACTACATCATTTCGCCTGAACCAGGGAAATCCTTTATGTGGGACTCTAAAGACTCGACAGTACGCCGGCAGTGAGTTACTGGATAAATCCATAACCACAAGCATGTCAGCGGCACTAGCTGTACGTAACGGCTACCCGGGTACCAGTAGAAAAGGAAGATCGACGAGCAAACTCATCCAGATCCCTATTGAGCCTATCTGTGACAATCTCCGTACAGTCCGGTCTCTTCGTCTGAGAGTATCGCATACCGGGTCAGGGGGTGGTAAACGTCAGACCCTAATAACCCGATAATTCATGCTGATGCGGCTCAGGACCAATCTGGGAAACTACTGATCAACCTATCAGTAAATCCCAACAGTCTTGGCCAAGGTCTTATGGTCCTGACCAATCGATCACAGTGTGATATCGACTCCCTATACCGGGAGAGACGAATCCCCAACAATCACTCACCGCCTCCATGTGGATCGGAACTGTACCCAACCAAAACATGTTTGCACGACTCAGTAGAGCTTTGGTATGGTAGTGATCAAAGTACAGTAGGAACTCACACGAGACAAATGACGATCTCAGGTCTGAAGACTAACCTGTACTCATGTCATTTGAGAACTTTCATCTGACGATAAGTATAATACCATCTAGAAATTCTCGGCGAGTCCGTCCAGTGTATTCACCCCCAATGAGCACCTGTATACAATATTAGGTGATCACACCAATGGTTTTAGGACCAACCACCGCCCCTCGTCGGGGTCTAGAAACGTATACACTAGTCTACTCCGGAATATCGATGCCCAGTCTCGATACTCCCACGACTAGGGACCTTTAAGGATATGCTTATCGACTACCCTACCCCCATAAGTATGATCGCCATCACAATGCAGGTAGTCAAGCAATGATCCTACGGGCTTTATCAACATGTATAGATGATACATAATAACAAGTAGAACATATGCACATGTTAAGATAAAGACAAACCAGATAGCATACTATCATATCGAGCAAGATTGTCCTGTACATACATATGTCCAAGCATCCACATATATACATATACAATAATGGCCTCTAGGGCATACATATCCAATAATCTCCCACTTGCACTAAGGCCATATATTAGCGTACCGAGTACCCAACGTCTGCTCTAGGGCCAGCTGTTGGCGTATCGCATACCCAACATCTCAAAAAGTCGCTCGAGCGCTTGAGGGAGGGCCTTCATGAATGGATCCACCGTGTTGTCTTTTATGTCCACTCTCCGCACCTCGATCTCCTGGCGATCAACGAACTCCCTGATCAGGTGATACCGCCTCAAGATATGTCTAGATTTCTGATGGGACCGTGGTTCCTTCGCTAAAGCTGTAGCCCCATTGTTATCGCAATACAAAGGTATCAGATTAACAATGGATGGAACCATCTCAAGTTCAGTAATGAACTTCTTAATCCAGATGGCTTCTTTTGCGACATCGCTGGCAGCAATGTATTCAGCCTCCATCGTCGAGTCTGCGACGGTGTCCTGTTTGAAACTCTTCCAACACACCGCCCCTCCATTGAAGGTAAACACAAAACCCGAGACGGACTTGCTGTCATCCTTGTCACTCTGGAAACTTGAATCGATAAAGGACTCGACCTGCAGGTCTCCATTACCATAAACCAAGAACATCTCCTTAATCCTTCTCAGGTACTTGAGAATGTTCTTCACTGCCATCCAGTGGTTCTCACCTGGGGCTGACTGATACGAGCTCACCATGCTAAGCGTGTAAGCTACATCTGGTCTTGTACATAGCATCGCATATATTATAGATCCTACTGCCGAAGCGTAGGGTATAGTGCTCATGTGAACCCTCTCCTCGTCGGTCTTGGGAGACATCTCTTTGGAGAGGGTGATTTCGTGCAATATGGGTATGTTACCGCGCTTGGAATCTTCCATACTAAATCTCTTTAGTACGGTCTCTATGTACCTGGACTAAGAAAGTCCCAATAATCTCTTGGATCTATCTCTGTAAATCTTGATTCCCAGAATGTACATGGCATCACCCAGGTCCTTCATGGAGAACCTTTTTGACAAGAACAGGTTTACCGATTGTAGCATAGGAATATCATTTCCTATCAAAAGAATATCGTCCACGTACAAGACTAGGAATACGACAGTTCGTCCTACAATCTTCTTATATATACATGGCTTATCCTCGTTCTTGATGAAGTCAAATTCCTTGACTATTTCATCAAAACAGATGTTCCAGCTCTACGATACCTTCTTTAATCCATAAATGGATATAAGCAACTTGCACATCTTCCCGCTGCTCCCACTGTCTACAAAACCCTCCAGCTGATCTATATAAACGCACTTTTCCAAACTTCCGTTTAGAAAAGCCATTTTTACGTCCATGTGCCAGATTTCATAGTCATGGAAGACAGCAATGGTAAGTAGGATCCGAATGGATTTGAGCATAGCCTTTGGAGAAAAGGTTTCGTCATAGTCCATACCTGGTTTTTGACGAAAACCATTTGCAACAAGTCTAGCCTTATAGGTTTCCACTTGCCCATCTACACCAATCTTCTTTTTGTAGATCCATTTGCATCCAACTGGTTTTACCTCAGGTGGAGCAATATCCAAGGTCCACACTTTATTGGCGTACATAGACTCCATTTTGGATCGCATAGTATCCAGCCACTTATCAGAGTCACTACTGATAATGACCTGCTTGAAACTAGTAGGATCATCTTCTTCCAAGATGCAATCCTCTCGATTTTCGTCTATAAGAAAACCGTAGTATCTCTTGGGCGGATGAGAAATCCTACTAGATCTGCAGAGTGGCTGAGGTTCGTCTGAGACTTCTAGATCTTGAGGTTCTACCAAATCCTCAGTTTGAGTTTATGGTTCTGACATTTTATCCAGTTCTACCGTGCTTCCACTTATTTCTTTTGCAAGAAATTACCACTCTAAAAAGGTGGCGCGACGAGCAACGAACACTTTCTGTTCCTCGGTGTGGTAAAATAGATATCCTAGAGAAATTTTAGGATATCCCACAAACTTGCATAAAACCGACCGTACCTGAAGTTTGTCCGGATTTTGTATTTTTACATAGACCGGACAACCCCATATCTTAATACGTTCAAGATACTGTCTTTTACCACTCCATATTTTATATGAAGTCTTAGGCACGGATTTGGATGGAATCTGATTCAATAAATATGCTGCTGTTTGAAGTGCATGTCCCAAAACGAAAGAGGAAACCCGATGTTACTCATCATGGAGAGAACCATGTCCAATAGGGTACGGTTTCTCCTCTTCGATACCCCGTTGTGTTGTGGTGTGTAAGGAGGAGTAAGCTAAGAGAGAATTCCATTCTCTTTTAGGTAATCTAGGAATTCCGTGCTTAAGTACTCCCCTCCTCTATCAGATCGGAGGATCTTGATACTTTTGCCAGTCTGGTTCTCTACTTCGTTCATGTATTCTTTGAATTTCTCAAAAGCTTCAGATTTGTGTTTTATAAGATACACGTATCCGAATCCAGAGAGATCGTCAGTGAATGTGATGAAGTACGAGAACCCACCCCTAGCATGTATAGATATCGAACCACATACATCACTGTGTATGAGTCCCAAGAGCTCTGCTACTCTTTCTCCGTGTCCGGTAAACGGAGATTTGGTCATCTTTCCCTTGAGACAAGACTGACAAGTTTTATAAGATGAAAATTCGAACGTATCCAAATATCAATTTTTATGCAACTTACTTATTCTTTTCTCTCCGATATGACCAAGTCTACAATACCACAATTAGGATTCGTTCACATCTGAACACTTCCTCTTGCATGTGTTTGTTGGGGTCGAAAATTGTACCCCTGTTGACCAAGTCAAAGCCAAGGTCAACCCTAAGCTAGGTGGACCCAAGCCCAGGTCAAGTGGGCCAATACCCGGGTCAAGCCTGAACATGAAGCGGCCGGCCTTTCCTATACCAAAATAAAAAAAATTGTAATAAATAATTTTGGTGTATTTATTTTATTTTATTTTATGAATAAATGTAAGAAAAATGGGCATAAAGCCAAATTTTGTATAAAAAAAAACAACCATGGCCCATGTGTAAAAGAAATGAGCACATGAGGCATGGGATTGGCAAAGTGCCATTTGGCAAAGCCCAATGGGTTATATGTAAAGTGTGTAGCCTATAAAGGCAAATATGATGAAAATATGTATGAGAACTTTCTCATTCTTCCCCAAAAACTAGGGTTTGTGCCTCCATCTCCTTTCTTCCAAGTTCTTCCTCTTTCTTTTCATTTTTCAATTAAATCAAGAGCTTAGCTCTTCTTTTTCTAAAACTAAATAAAGTTTTACCATAAACCCACCTCCCAAGACTCCATTAAGAGAAGAAAAATGGTCTCTTTTTTTATCATCCAAGATTTAGATCTTGGAGTTGCAAGAGAACCCATTTTGGGTTTCTTCTCAAAAGAGAAAAGAGAAAATCTTTTGGAGTTTAACTCCATAAATAAAATTATTTTGGAGATTAACTCCACCACCATAAAAATTATTTTGGAGTTTAACTCCACTACAAAAATTCTTTTGGAGTTTAACTCCACAGTAAAAATCTTTTTTTGGGGAGTTTAACTCCACATTTAAATTCTTTCGGAGTTCAACTCCACAATAAAAATTCTTTCGGAGTTCAACTCCATTTAAATTCTTTTGGAGTTTAACTCCACAAACAAAAATTCTGTTGGAGTTTAACTCCACAATAAAAATCTTATTTTTTTGGAGTTTAACTCCCACTTTTGACACCAAAAAAATTTCTTTGGGAGTTGAACTCCATGTAAAAATAATAATAATAAAAAAATTAAATTTTCGGAACCCTTTTGGCCCCCCTCACATGCTAGAATGTGAGGGGTCACATGCTAGCACGTGACCTTCATATGCTAGTCACATGCTAGCATGCTACCCTCACATGCTAGCATGCTATCCTTTTGGCCCCCCCTCACATGCCAGCATGTGTCACATGCCAGCATGTGACACTCACATGCTAGTCACATGCTAGCATGTGACCTTCACATGCTAGCATGTGACCCTCACATACTATTTTGGAGTTTAACTCCACTACAAAAATTCTTTTGGAGTTTAACTCAACAGTAAAAATCCTTTTTTTTTTGGAGTTTAACTCCACATTAAATCATTTTTAGGAGTTTAAGTCTATACAAAATTCTTTCGGAGTTTAGCTCCACATTTATCCACAATAAAAATTCTTTCGGAGTTCAACTCCATTTAAATTCTTTTGGAGTTTAACTCCACAATAAAAATCTTTTTTTGGAGTTATAATTCCATTTAAAAATCCTTTTGGAGTTGAACTCCATTTAAAATTCTTTTGGAGTTTAACTCCGCAATAAAAATCTTTTTCGGAGTTAAACTCCATTTAAAGTTCTTTAGGAGTTTCACTCCAGTTAAATTCTTCCGGAGTAACTCCACAAATAAAATTCTTTTGGAGTTTAACTCCGCAATAAAAATCTTTTCGGAGTTAAACTCTATTTAGATTTAAACTCCATTTAAAATCTTTTGGAGTTGAACTCCATTTAAAAAAAAATCTGGAGCCCTTTTGCCCCTAGCATGTGAAGGGTCACATGCTAGCATGTGACCCCCCCTCACATGCTAGCAAGTGAGGGGTCACATGCTAGCATGTGACTCCCCCCTCACATGCAAGCATGTGACTCCCTCCTCACATGTTAGCATGTGAGGGGTCACATGCTAGCATGTGACCCTCCATGTCACATGCCCATGTGAGGGGAGGCTCCCATTAAATGGGAGCCCAGGTTCTCCCCCTTTTTTTTAAATTCTTTTTCTTCTTCTTCTTCTTCTTCTTTCTTCCTTCTTTTCTTTATTTAATCCTTTTTTATTTAAAAAATAAATAAATAAATATTAAATAAATAAAAATGAAAATAATATTTTAAAATTAAAAATATAATAATAAATTAAAAAATTCTAAAAATTTATTAACTTATTTATTTTTGTTTTTTTTATGGAAAAATATATATATCCTATTTTTTAACAAATAGAACAAAACAAAAAAAAACACGCACACCAACGCACTGCACATTGAGTTCGCATGACCAGTTAAACCCGTCAATCGGAGTTTCCTTAGCTCCAAATGCGATGGGTAATTAACGGCAGTTTAGTCCGCGGCTGCCGGAGATTCGAATTCCCACAATCAATAAACCCCAGCCTACCCTAGGCAGAGGGAATCTGTAATGCGCTTGACAAGCGCGCGCGTATTCCCATCTCAATGGGGTGACAAAAAACACCCTACAGGTTCTGGCACGCCCGGTGAGACCTTTCTCTCCTCCCATATCTCGGGTCAAGTGTTCATGCGAACTCATTTAACATATATGCCGATGTTTGTACTGAAATAATGTTTTTTTTCCGTCCTGCAATCAACTTTCAACGCCAATGTCTCCCAAAACTAATTCAGTTTCCAACGCGACCCCGATCTCGTACATGGTCAAGATCAATGCTCGTGTGGTTCTCCCCGCAAGCCTCAGTCGACAGTGGGAGGAACTGCCCTGCCAGTTTGGTTCCGTCATCATCTATCTTGCCGGAAGCGCTCATCTGGCAGAAATCCCGACAAAACAGGTGGCCAAGACGGTTCCAAGGAGCAAGAGGTCGGATGTTGTGATCGATAAGGCACCACAACCGAAACTTAAGACGGTGCCTGAACAACTCTCTGGTGCTCCAGCTGGGGGCAAGGCTTCCGGTACAAAGGGCAACATCAAACGTTGCGGACGAGCTCAGGCGATGACCCCAACAAATGCACAACCAGGCGTATCTCCAAAGCCTTCCGTCGCCCGGTCTACGGCGTCTTCCCGAAAAGCCGAAGTCTGCCAAATGCTTAAAACAGAAAAGTTAAGGCAGAAGCGGCTCAGGTATCGAGCCAATAAGAGGGCCAGGACTCCGGCCAAGTAGAATCTTGTGAGATTCCAAGAGCAGAGCCATCCTCTGCCGACGACTGAGTTGACCGTAAAAGTCAGCAATTCTTTCGAACCTCTGATGTGGGTTCAGAAAAACGCCATGACCGCCAGGATCAAGAAGACGACAGTCCGAATGATGTTGCAAAGAGACGTGTCTCATCCCCGACAGAGAAAGTGTTGGATATAGTGCCCTCAAAGTCAATTATTGGATCGCAGGTACATGATTGCAATGATTGAGGCATGACCTATACCGATATGACAGTCTTGCTCTAGATGATAGTATGCCATCTGGTTTGTCTTTATCATCGTATACATGCTTTAGTTCACTATTGCATGATGATAGAGCCCATAGGATTCTTGCTTGACAACCAGTAGTGTGATGGCGATCATATATGTGGGAGCTGGGGTTTGTAAGCACATCCTTAAAATGCCCCTAGTCGTGGGAGTTTCGAGACAGGGCATCGATACTCCAGAGTAGACTAGTGTATACAGACGAGACCCCGACGAGGGGCGGTGGCCGGTCTCACAAACCATTGGTGTCAGTTGGTTCACCTAAGATGTATACAGGTGCTCATTGGGTTATGAGTACATCGGACAGGACTCGCCGGGAACATGCTAGTTGGTATTATACATATCGTCAGATAGCAGTTCCCTGGTGACATGTGTACAGGTTAGTTTTTCGACCTGAGATCGTCATTTGTCTCGTGTGAGTTCCCACTGTGCTTTGATTTCTACGCTACCACGCTCAAAGGAGACGTGCAAACAGGTATTTTTTGGGTACAGTCCCGAGCCATATGGAGGCGGTGAGCGGATCGTCGGGGATTCGTCTCTCCCGGTATTGGGGGTTGATGTCGCACAGTGCACGGGTGGCCATCACTAGAAATCCTCGGCCGAGGTAGTAGAGAATTACTGATTTGGATCAGTAGTTTCTCAGGTGGTGATGGGCTTCATACCGACACGAATTATCGCGTTATTAGGGGTCTGACTTTATCCACCCCCTAGACTCGATATGCGATACTCTTTAGACGAACGGACCAGACTGTACGGATATTGTCACTGGCAGGCTCAGTAGGGTTTCTGGATGAGTTCGCTCGTCAGCTTCCCTTCCAATCAATACATAGGCAACCGTTACGTACAGTTTGTACCTATGACGTGCTAGTGGTTATACCCAGTGCCAGTGTGTTGATGAGTTATTAGAGTCCCCCACAGACCGTTTCCCAAGTTCGGGCGAAACGTTGTAGAGGCCGTATGGTTTTATGGCAAGGTTCGGAAAATGCACGTGCGTTTTCGCACGTGTCATTTTTCGGGCAGATAATACTGGTAAGCTTTGGTTTAAGCCGGATCCCAGTATTATACTGTATAGATATAATATTTTTGTCTCACTGATCCGAAAGGAAACCTTTCGGCCACGCAGACGTAATACAAATGCGGGTATGTTTATACTATTACGGGGTTATCCTGAAATTCGTTTCAGGATCGCTTTTGGAAGTTGCCAGTTTCCAGTTTTCTATCAGCCGTATTTAACATTCGGTTAAATGCCAATTTATCTTTTCTTAAGATGAGTGTGGAAGCTTCTACATGGTGACTAGGATGGTGACTAGGCTAGTGAGTCATTAGTGCTTTAAATGTTCATTTAATGTTTTAGATGACAAGGTTAGTGATTCATTGTTTCATTAAATGTGTTCATACAAGGTGTTATGTGACTCATCCTCTTCATTGATCTTATGGACACTCTCCCCCTCCTACACTCACCTCTCCCCTCTTCAAATAGGCCGGCCCCTTCCCTCTTGTGAGAGATGGTTGCTTGAGAGAAAAAAGATGATAGTTTTAGTGTATGGAAATTTGATAGATACTCATTTCACATTTCCACCCGATCCAAAAGGCAACTTCATTAACCGTTCGTCCATAGCCTTGGACGTAACGAGACAAAGTGTTCTACTCATTCTCTATTTCAATCTTGGTCATCTCTTTTAGCAAACTTGATGATCGAGTTGCCTCGGTTCAGAGGCGGGAGCCCGTTTAAAGATCCGTCGATGTGGTGCCACCTGGACGAGAAGACTGGAGATTCAGGAGATCGGAGCAGCCGCAACAAAGCGTGAGATGATGGTTGAAGACCGAAGGACTCGGATCGTTCGGTATAACATTTCTACCCACTTTGTAGTTTGTTGGTTTAGCTTTAATGGCAGATCCGGGTTATAATACGCAATAGCGCCAGGTGTAAAAAGATTTTGTTCCGCATTTGGCGTCTGTTGGACGACCGGGGTGCTACCGTGGACTTACAGTAGTATCAGAGCCTCACCATTAAGCTTTACTAACTTGTGCTAACTCGTTTAATACATCGATCGAATGGATTTTTGATAACCGCAAATTCCAAGTCTAAAGTTTCTGTCGATTTTAAAAGGGGTCTAAAAATAATTTTACATATCACAGAAAACAGAGCAGGCTTTTCTAAGAATTCTGGGAAAATTGGGGCATGTGATCCCTCATTACCACCACGGATCCGCGGTCAAACCTAGGGTTTGATCGCGGAACCGCGGCCGTTTTGTGGGAACAGTGCTCCAAGTTTTTCTAGAGAGCTTAATATTGGAAATTGTGGATTTTGGTACTATTCTTTTGGGCCCAGATTTTATTACTGTACAGCAGATGTTTGTGGGGCCCACTTCGGGAATTTTTGTCGATCGAAATTTTAAACTTGTTAGTATGCAGTATTTATATTATATCTCCGACCGGGAATGTCATTCGAGCGGTAAATTGCGTCTAATTGCTATAGTTCTTTTAGACGGGTTTGCGAACGTGACATTCGCGTTGATGTTCTGTATTGTGCTGTGTTGTTGCGGATATGTCGTGGTGGATAGCAGTGCGCAATGATAGTGCTGTTTGAATTTATTTGTACATTTGATATTGCGGGGCGAGCGTCCAACATGTGGACTGCCGTCACTGCCTGTTTGTGTATTATTCTTTTGGGGCACGACCGGGTTGAGGTCGATGTACCCGTTGTACATATTTTTATTTCTGTACTAGGTTTACCCCGTGATGGAGTGCACGGATAGCCGGGTTCTGGAGGGCAACGGGTCCGTATCTCATGGCTTTGAGAGGCAGAGGGGCCTCACTCTAGAATTAGCAGACTATTCGCCGCACTCGTAGGGGGTACAGGTTGACCTAAGGAGGGGTGCTCAAGTTACCGGATTCCGTGAAGTGCTGGGTGGTCCATTCATTATGCTGCAGGGGGCTACCTCACTTCAGGTTTTGGCGGGTAACTTGCCACACCCGTAGGGGTCTAGGTTTCATTGCACAGGCTATCCACATGACCAGAGGAACGTCGGGTTTCAGTAGCGGCTCTGTGAAACCCGGGGATCCCAGATTATCTGTATTGTTCTGTGATACTTATTACTTTTCTGTAATGTTGCATTTTATCACGCCTAGAGCGATTATTGTATATTGGTATATATACTATTAGATGTTGTATATGTTTTACACCCGCGCTAGTTCAGTCCCCGCTCTGTCGTTAGTTAAGTAACCTAACGGGTGATGACGGGACCCAGTGACGAATGCGGATGGCATATACGTACATTTTATTTTCGTTCTTTTTGGTGTGATTAATTGATGGGACTGCGTTGATTCTGATCAATGCAAGGATAAAACAAACCTATATTTGATGTTGTTGGAACAAATTTTAAAAAGAGTTATTACAAAGACGTTTTCTTTTGTTTTGCATAGCGATATTCAGTTAGAATATCCTGCACCTCATTCGATGAGGCAAGGGCCGAGATCCCTTCACCGGGAGTGACCCCTTGGGCAGAGGTTTACGTCAGGGTAATAACTTCACTATAGTCGATTACAAGTTGCTTTGCATCGCGATATTCAGTTATAATATCCTACACCTCATTCCACGAGGAAAGAGCCGAGATCCCTTCACCGGGAGTGACCTCTTTAGCAAAAGGTTTTCGCAGCTATAATTTTATAAAAAGCTATCAGGTTCCTTCAGCGATATCAAGTTCATTACGTAAAGGTTTTTCCGCCAAAAACCAGCCGTAGCCCTCCGTCATTTCTTTTGGGTATTCAGTAGTATTCAAGCTATGTATTTTGACCAAAGCCAAGGCATAGTGTTTGGTAGCTGTTGGGTATTCATTTGTTCCATAGATAGATGAGTTAGTTTAAGACAGTCGTTTTGCCATTTTGGCCAAAGTTAAGGGCATGTGCGGGTGGGTTCAAATTGACCTGGATAGTGACGGGTAGAACTTGGCATGTGAGTTATGACATTTTTACCAAAGCCAAGGTTATAAGAGCATGGAGCAAAAATCATATCGGGAGTTTCTAAAGAAAATGAAAATTGCCAAGTATGCGCATACCTTCTGGAGTGTGATAACGTGAGTGGATTCCGTCACGTTATCATGCGATGAGAGTTGGATCCCGATTCCCACTGATGAGTTGGTTTACTCTTCGGGTGATCCCGACTAATTCTTCTTTCAGGTTTGGAGGAGAATTTGAGATTACAGCAGGAGGTTTTCTGATTAGATAAAGTGATAACCATTCTGATCTAGATTAGAGTGCACGCAGAGTGTTTCTTTTCTCTCTCTCTTGAGCAGCGACCTTTGACCGACCCTAGACTATGACTCAGTGACCAAGTTGACCGAACCTTCTTAAAATACTAGCTTTTGGATTGTCCAAGTTGCATAAGTCATTGCCGCTCCTTCTTTTACCCTTTTCTTTTCTCAGAACACCCCGTATTACTACGGATATCCACTTCCATTGGATAGATCCATCGTATTGTTATATACGAACTCGAAGGGACTTCTTCGAGGATGGATCCAGGTTCAGGAGAAATAGAATTAGTTTATTCAGTTGTCTTTTATTATCACATTCTCTCAGGTTGCGAGTACTCCTTGGTTTAGGAGAGTACACCTATTACGCTTATTGGATAATCTTATTCCAAACCATAGGCATGTGCCGAAAGGTAGGAAATGAAGAAAACCAATTAGCCTAAGTAGGGTGTGTAGAAGGTAATATGTAAAGACAAGATAAAGGGATTAGAAAGAGGGCAAAGTAAATTGCGACTGTTATCATTCACGACCAAACCGCGTACTTCATCGCCACTCCTATTTCACCTTTAATAGAATAAGGTATTATTCAGTTGTCTTTTATCATCACCTTCTCTCAAGTTGCGAGTACTCCTTGGTTTAGGAGAGTACACCTATTTATGCTTACTGGATAGTCTTCTTCCAAACCATAGGCTGGTGTCGAACGGTAGGGAAGGAAGAAAACGATTTAGCCTAACGATGGTGTACAAAAGGTAATGAATAAAGACAAATAAAGGGATTTGGAGAGATGGCAATAAAATATACGGTTAAAGTCATGAATTGGATTATGGAAGAGGCATTACTAGGAATACCAGGATACCCCTACGAAACATTTTTATGTTTCAGTGCATTGTTAAAGGAAAACTGATTTCCCGATTAGATACTTACTCCAGGATATATATTTACCAGATATGATTCTCACATCTGTATGGTTTTACAGATGATGAGTGGGAGGAAGTTATTGGGAATTAGGTGATCATCCTCATTATATCGGAATTCGTTGTAATTGGTGATATTTGAGGAAATCGCCTGGGTATAGTTTTTAACCTACGATGCACAAGTTTTGAGTTATTCGACTAAGCGGACTTATACAAGAGTATTGTATGTTTTCCAGTGTCCATCAGGACAAAAGGATAGGTCCTCATACTATGTTCTGTTTACTTATGACTTCTCTAGTTTTTAGACAAGTGTTTCGTAGAAATACAAGGTCTAAGTTTTAAGAAGTTGTGGGTATAAGAATAAAGTAGAGAACCAGATATCGCAAGTATCGGGATTCTTCAAAGAGATCGAAGATGTAGATTCTTGTGATTGATATTCACATGAAAGTAATGGTTTTGAGAAACTCGTTTCTCTTTCAGGTTACTCATAATTGGATATATTCCTAAGTTGAGTAATGCTGATTAGCCTCTCTCCATTAAGTTGATATGCACTGGAGACAGCTGCATTATTAGAATCTGGTTCCAATTAAATAAGTGCCAAAGTTTCTATATTGGATATAGAATGCTTCATATCTTAACGATGTTAAGGTACGGTGAGTTGTCCAGCTTATGCTTAAAACCAGACTCTGGATAACACAAGGCACGTTTCTGTAATGGCAGTTTGTGGGTTGACCCTGGCTTTGACGAGGGTTGATTTTCTACCATCTGAAAGATCAATAGTGATATTGTTCTTGACTCGCCACGGTTTTTGTAAAATGGATTTTTTTTCAGAAAACGGCAGTGGGAGTATGGTAGAACTGGAAGTGATTCCAGAACCGCAAACGATTACGGAAAATTTAATAGGACCTATATATTCAATCAGGTTTGACATTCCAATAGCCACTCCGCAAACATGGTGGGTAACCTCAGACACCTGAGAGGTACTCCGGTAGCCTCAAGGACGGTGACAGGGAGGTTCTTGTTTACCCGGACTTTGTTAGTGTATATGCCCTAGAGGCCATTACTGTATCATACTAGTTTGTATATTACTTAATGGAAGCTTGGGATATTCACCTTGTATATACAATCTTGCTCAAAATAGTAGTATGCTACTTGGTTTGTTTCTACTTCAATGTGTACATGTGTTTATTTTAGTATATCGCCTATACACATTAGTGGAGCCCTTAGGATCTTTACTTGATTACCAGCGTTGTGATGGTAGTCACACTAGTGGGGCTGGGTAATCTATAAGCACATCCTTATGCAGGTCCCTGGTCGCAGGACTATCGAGACAGAGCATCGATACTCCGGAGTAGACTAGCGCATGCGCTTCTCATCCCAGTGTGGGAGACGGTCTGTCCCACAGCCGTCGGTACGTCGTACTTGAGATAGTATGCGGGTGCTCGTTGGGTTACGAGTACACTGGACAGGACTCATCGGGAACTGACTAGTTGGTATTATGCCTATCGTCAGTTATCAGTTCCCAGGTGACATGAGTACAGCTTAGTCAGCTGACTTGACACTGTCACTTCGCCTCAAGTGTGTTCCCACTGTACTTTGATTACTACCCTACCATGGCTCAAAGGAGTCGTGCAAACAGGTGGTAGTTGGGTGCAGTCCCGAAGCACTTGGAGGCAGTGACGGTTAGACAGGATTCGTCTCTCCCGGTATTGGGGGTTGACATCGCGCTGTGTCTAGGAGAGCCATTACACGGGTAGTCCCTGGCCAAGGCAAACGAGATATACTGGTAGGCTTCCAGTGTTATCTCAGGGTATTTTGGGCTTCACTCCGACACGACTTGTACCGCTATTGGGGGACTGACGTTTACTGCCCCCTAGGCCCGCCATGCGATGTATCAGACGAACAGACCGGACTGTACGGAGAATGTCACATTCAGGCTCAGTAGGAGTTCAGATGGGTTTCGCCTCGTCAGTCTTCTTGTCGGCATCTACCTGGGGACCGTTACGCACAGCTAGTGCCGCTTGCGGTCTGTGGTTAAACCCACTGCCAGCGTAGTGTCGAGTCTTTAGAGTCCCACACAGAAAGCTATTCGCCTTTAGGCAAAAGAGTAGAGGTCGCATGGTTTTGCGACAGGTCGCATGGTTTTGCGACAGGGTTCGGTCACATCCGTGCACTTGTGCACGTACAATGTCCGGACAGTTTACACTAGCGGGCTTTGGTTTAAGCCAGATCCTAGTGTACCTTTTAGGATTGGTTTTATCCAGTATGCATCCGTGTTCCTCGGAACGCGGATGCGGGTGTGTATGCACAGTTGACGGAGAGACAGAGGCAGAGGATTCTCATTAGGGTTGTTGACTGTTGACTATTGACTTTTTGGTCAACCCTAATGAGAATATGATATATGATTAATAATAATATTAATTAAGTATTGTGGTGACATGGTTGTTGAGGGGTTGACTTTGTTGACTTGTTGACTTTGTTGACCGGTTGACTAGTTGACCATCATGATGACAATGGCTATCATTTCATGGCAAAGACTTTTTACTTGCTTGTTTCTTTTGTGAGAAATGAGTGCATGAATTGATTTAGCCATTTTGACTTGAACCATTTTACACAATACTTGATTATTATTTTTGTGATGATGGTTTTGGATTATGAGAGCCAAATGAGAAAAGTCTTCTCTCATTCTTTCATGCTCATTCTCTCTCTTGTTCTTGAGCTCTCATCTTCCTCCTCTTGCTCTCCCTCTCTTGAGTCTATGGTTCACTTGTCTCATGAGTTGAGAACCAAGAACCATAGATAAAATCCCATACAAACTCTTCTCTACTCACTCTAGTTCACAAGGTTTAGCAAACCGAGTGAACTAGTTTCTTCAAAGTTCGAAGAAGGAGCCAAAGGTTGAAGCTTTCAGGTGGATCTATCTTCGGCGCAAGGAGACGACGGGGAGAAGCCGATTCGGACGACCATCGAAGCTTGAAGACGAAGGAGTTCGAGAAAAAGAAAGGTATAACCCCCTAACCGAGTAGTTAGCAACTCGTAGTTAGGTTGTTAGTTAGATGTTTAACAAAGATCCGGTTTTGAGTCCATGTTACCACCTCTAAGAAAATTGTTTTTCACCAAATTCCGCATGCCCGAAAGTACCGGGAGAGGTAGCATGGACTTACAGTGGTATCAGAGCCTAGTTAAACTCTATCTAACATGTTAGCAAAGTAGCTAGAAGATCGATCAAAGAAAAAGTCACAAAACGAACCCGATATGTCAAGTTTCTGCCGATTTTTTTTCTGTTCAAAAATTGATAAATTTTATCTTAAAAATCGGCTCAGGCTTTTGTGTGATCACCCACCAAATTTGGTCCAACGATCGAGTCAAAGCGCCGCGGAAACGCGGCGGGAGCACGCTCCCGCCGCGGATCCGCGGCCGAGTTGACTCGGCCGAGGTCCAAGTTTGGTGCAATGTTTTTCTGGGGTTGTTTTGGGATTTTTGGAATATATATTTTCTGCCCAGATTTTCCAGAACGAAAATTTTATTTTTGGGGTCCTGAAAATCCGTATTTTTGATCGAACTTCTAAAAGACTTAAGCTGACGGGTTTTTCTGTGATGTGATATTTGTATTGAACGTCTGCTAATCGCTATATGTCGATTAGTGGGGGTTATACAAATCTGTGATCTGTAATGTTATTGGAATGTATATATGAATTCATTGGATTGTCGCGGGTGAATAGCCGAGGGTTGTGAGACGAGAGTTTTCTTTTCTTTCAATTCATGTAAATTTGTAAATTGATGTAATAATTATTTGTATGGCCGCACAACCGGGTCGGGGTTGTAGCCGTCATTGTATAATTTCTTTTTACTGTTTTTGCTCCTAGGATAGACCCATGGAGGAGGTGCACAAACTACCGGGTATGCCGAAGTGCCGAGTGGCCTACTCACGGAGTTGAGGGAGGTTGCTTCGTTTCGGGTACTTGGCGGGTAGTTTGCCGCACCCGTAGGGGTCTTGGGTGGGGTATTGGCTATTCACCGCGACCGTGTAATCTGCTTTTCGTTACAGGCTCGTACGAATTGCGGATTCCTAGTATATCCAATATGTTCATCTGTGATCTGAAATGGCTATCGTTGCAGTATATCTATATATGATATTATTTAGGCATTGCTTATGTTTTACAGCCGCGCTAGCCCAGCCCCCGCTCTGTCGTTAGTTAAGTAACCTAACGGGTAATGACGGGGCCCCGTGGCGAATGCGAATGGCATAAGCGTACGTCATATTTTGGTTGTTTTCTGCAATGGTAGGATTAAATGATGGGACGCATTAAAAGAACTAATGCAAGAATATCACGCATTAAAAGAACTAATGCAAGAAAATAAACCAAGTAAAAATCGTTGGAACACTTTCGGAAAACCACTCGGTTCTTTTCAAAACTAACTTTTAAATGCGGAGCTTGAGCCACTCCTTTTAAAAGCTATCTCGTTCTATCAATTATATCAAGTTCACTACGTTCACGGTTTTGCCAAAACCATTCGTAGCCCTCCGTCGTTTCACATGAATAGTCAATAGTATTCAAGCTGTGTATGTTGGCCAAAGTCAAGGCATAGTGATTGGTAGCTATTGGGTATTCATGTGTAGCATAGATAGATGCGTTGGTTTAGGACAGTCGTACTGCCATTTTGGCCAAAGTCAAGGGTAGGTACGGATGGATCCAAATTAACCTGGAGAATGACGGGTAGAACTTGACATGTGACTTATGATATTTTGGCCAAAGTCAAGGTCATAAGAGCATGGGGCAAAAATCCACATCGGGAGTTTCTTAAGTACTGAAACTTGCTAGATTTGCATACCACTTGGAGTGTGATGATTCTGGTAGGATTCCTTCAGTTTCATCACGCGATGATATTTGGATCCCGATCCTACTGTGAGTATATGCTACTCCTCGGGAAATTTCTCACTTAACGATCAATGCTATAAACCAAGTAGGTGTCTAGAAAAGTGTTAGCGGGGCTACGCCCCCAGGGAAAAGAGGTTATTTAATTACGGAACTTCGCGAAAGCGTTATAAAACCTCCCTCGAAGTACCGACACTGTCCTGGCTGAACGGTTAAGCAAGTATTGTGCGGTGGGATTGATCCCGACTAATTCTTCCTTTTTGGTTTGAGGAGGGATTCGAGAAACAGTGGGAGCCATCCTGTTTAGACAAACTAAAAACCATTCTAAACTTGCAAGAGCATCAAGCTGAGTGTTTCTTCTCTCTCCTAATTGCAGCGACCAATCGACATGACTGGACTTAAGTTACTCCTAGATAAAAACATACTGACAGGGCCAAACTACAAAGATTGGCTCAGGAATGTCAAGATGGCAATCACTTACGACAAGCTGGGGTATCTTCTTACCACCAAAGCTCCCCCTGTCCCTGGTCCCACTTCCAGCGTCGCGGATAAGGAAATCCGTAAGACTTGGGAGATTGATAGCGCGAAGGCCAAGTGCCTCGTACTTGCCTCTATGGACAATGAACATCAGAGGAGGCATGAGAATATGGACTTGGAATCCATATTTCTTCATACAAAAGAACTGTATGGAGAGCAATCTCGTATCGCAAGATACGAAGCGTCGAAAAAGTTATTTTCGGCAAGGATGGCCGTCGGATCATCAGTAGTAGAACACGTGCTTAAAATGATCGGCTACATTGAGGAGCTCGCGGACCTAGGGACCACATTGGAGAGTGAGCTCTATACGGACTTAGTTCTCCAGTCCCTTCCTTCCACTTACGCCCAGTTTATACTGAACTTCAACTTACAAGAAAAGGAAGTTGAACTTTCAGAGCTCCTCAACATGCTGAGGAGCGCAGAGGGCACCCTACAGAAAGGTAGGGAAACATCCACTTTATTTGTAGGAGGATCATCTTCTTCTAGGTCCAAAGCGAAAGTCAAGGGAAAGAAAAAGAAAGCCCCCGCCAAACTAAGGGGCGGTGTTAGTAAAGTGGATACGAAGGGAAAAGCTAAAGCAACAAAGAAAGCGGGGAAGCTTGTGGATAAGGAAGAATGCTTCTATTGTCATAAGAAAGGACACTGGAAGAATGATTGCAGGGCCTGGAAGGCCAGAACACAGGAATTGAAGCAGGTTGCAGCTTCAGCTTCAGGTGTGTATGTTATTGAAAACTGTCTTTCAATAAACTCTACTTCCTGGGTATTGGATACCGGATCAGGATCTCATATCTGTAATTCTTTGCAGGCGTTGAGAAACCGTAGTATTTTGAAAGCAGGTGACATGACCCTCAGAGTTGCGAACGGAGCTAGCATGGATGCTAAGGCCGTGAGGGACTATCACCTGGGAATGTCAGATGGACATGTTTTGGTTTTGCGTAATTGCTTTTTTGTACCCAACGCAACTTGTAATATCATTTCTGTATCTTTAGTTTCTAAAGAAGGTTATGAATTTGCGTTTGTAAGTAATGTTGTAAACATTCACCTTAATCAAATTTTGATTGGGTCAGGTACATTAAGCAATGGTATATACGTGTTGAACCAACCACAGATTTTCAATGTCCAGAATACACACAAAAGAAAGTCTCCGGAAATAAATCAGACTTTCTTGTGGCATTATAGACTGGGTCACATCAATAAGAGAAGGTTGATGAAATTACATACAGAAGGATATTTGAATGCGTTCGAATATCAATCGTATGCCACTTGTCAATCCTGTCTCAAAGGAAAGATGACAAAGACTCCGTTCACTGGACACGGAGTAAGAGCGAGCGAGCTCTTGGGACTCGTACACAGCGACGTGTGCGGTCCAATGTCTACACATGCGCGAAGCGGTTATTCTTACTTCATTACTTTTACGGATGACTTTTCGAGGTATGGTTATGTCTTCTTAATGAAACATAAGTCCGAAGCCTTTGGAAAATTCCAGGAATATAAGAATGAAGTAGAAAAACAGACCGGCAAAAGTATCAAGATTCTAAGATCGGATCGAGGTGGTGAATACTTAAGTGCCGAGTTCCTGGACTATTTAAAAGAGAACGGAATTCTCTCTCAGCTTACTCCTCCATACACTCCGCAACATAATGGTGTATCGGAGAGACAGAACCGAACCCTATTGGATATGGTACGGTCCATGATGAGTAACGTTGAGTTACCGCGATCATTCTGGGGGTATGCGCTAGAATCAGCTGCGTACCTTTTGAACCGAGTTCCCACTAAGACTGTGCCTACCACACCATATGAGATGTGGTGTGGGAAGAGGCCCCATCTTAATCACATTAAGACATGGGGAAGTCCAGCTTTGGTTAAAAAGCAGCATGCGGACAAGCTCGAGGCACGCTCGGTACAGTGTAAGTTTGTGGGATATCCAAAGAACTCCAAGGGATATTTCTTCTACTGCGAAGAGGAACAAAAAGTTATTGTTTCTCGTCATGCCCATTTTCTATAACACCAGTTCTTAGAAAAGGAAATAAGTGGGAGCGCAGTAGAACTGGAAGAAATTCCAGAACCACAGACTATTATTGAAAGTTTAGTGGAACCAGAGAGTTCAAAAGAACAGGACATTCCTACGCCGCTCCGCAGGAGTAGTAGGCAGTCTCATCCGCCCGAGAGATACTACGGTTTTCTCATAGACGGGGATAGAGAGGATTGCATCATAGATTATGATGAGCCTACTAGCTTCCAGCAGGCCGTTCAGAACGTTGACTCAGTAAAATGGCTGGATGCAATGCGGACCGAAATGGAGTCCATGTACACCAACAAAGTATGGACGTTGGACATTGCTCCAGACGGGGTAAAACCCATAGGATGCAAGTGGATCTTCAAAAGGAAGATTGGTGTAGATGGACAGGTTGAGACCTATAAAGCTAGACTTGTTGCAAAGGGTTTCCGTCAAAGACCTGGCTTGGACTATGACGAAACCTTTTCTCTAGTGGCTATGCTGAAATCCATTCGGATCCTTCTTTCCATTGCTGCCTTCCACGATTATGAAATCTGGCAAATGGACGTAAAGACCGCTTTTCTAAATGGAAATTTAGAGGAGTGTGTCTATATGGACCAACCAGAGGGTTTCAATCAGAGTGGGAGCAGCGGAAAGGTGTGCAAGTTGCTTAAGTCCATCTATGGACTAAAGCAGGCATCGCGGAGTTGGAACATCTGTTTTGATGAGATGGTCAAGGAATTTGGCTTTATCAAAAATCCAGATGAACCATGCATCTATTGTAGATTTGTAGCGAGAACTGTAGTATTCCTCGTTTTGTACGTGGATGATATTCTCTTAATAGGAAATGACATTCCTATGCTACAATCTGTCAAGGGGTTCTTGTCACACAGGTTCTCCATGAAAGACCTGGGTGATGCCTCATACATCCTGGGGATCCGGATCCATCGTGATAGATCCAAGAGGATATTAGGACTTTCACAGTCCAGGTACATCGACACCATACTGAAAAGATTCAGTATGGAAGATTCCAAGCGCGGTAACCTACCGGCTTGTCACGGGATCACCCTCTCTAAAGAGATGTCTCCCAAGACTGATTTGGAGAGGGATCGCATGTCTATTATACCCTACGCTTCTGCGGTAGGCTCTATAATGTATGCGATGTTGTGTACCAGACCGGATGTAGCTTATGCACTGATTGTGGTAAGACGGTATCAGTCAAACCCTGGGGAGAAACACTGGATAGCAGTAAAGAACATTCTCAAGTACCTGAGAAGGACTAAGGAGATGTTCTTGGTGTATGGCGGAAAAGACCTCCAGATCGAGGCCTTTGCTGACTCCAGCTTCCAGAGTGACAAGGATGATTCCAAGTCCATGTCGGGTTTTGTCTTTACCCTCAATGGAGGGGCGGTGTGTTGGAAGAGTTCCAAACAAGAAACCGTTGCAGACTCGACGATGGAAGCGGAATACATCGCTGCATCTGATGCCGCAAAAGAAGCTGTCTGGATGAGGAAGTTCTTGAAAGAGCTTCAGGTGGTTCCGTCCATTGTTGATCCAATACCTCTGTATTGCGACAACAACGGGGCTATAGCTTTAGCGAAGGAACCCAGGTCCCATCAGAGATCCAGACACATCTTGAGGCGGTATCACCTGATCAGGGAGATCGTGGATCGCCAGGAGATCGAGGTTCGGAGAGTCGCTTCAGAAGATAACACTGCAGATCCATTCACCAAGGCCTTGCCCCAGACTCAGTTCGAGCGGCTGATCGAGATGATAGGTCTTCGATACGCCAGTACATGGCCTTAGTGCAAGTGGGAGATTGTTAGTGTATATGCCCTAGAGGCCATTACTGTATCATACTAGTTTGTATATTACTTAATGGAAGCTTGGGATATTCACCTTGTATATACAATCTTGCTCAAAATAGTAGTATGCTACTTGGTTTGTTTCTACTTCAATGTGTACATGTGTTTATTTTAGTATATCGCCTATACACATTAGTGGAGCCCTTAGGATCTTTGCTTGATTACCAGCGTTGTGATGGCAGTCACACTAGTGGGGCTGGGTAATCTATAAGCACATCCTTATGCAGGTCCCTGGTCGCAGGACTATCGAGACAGGGCATCGATACTCCGGAGTAGACTAGCGCATGCGCTTCTCATCCCAGTGTGGGAGACGGTCTGTCCCACAGCCGTCGGTACGTCGTACTTGAGATAGTATGCGGGTGCTCGTTGGGTTACGAGTACACTGGACAGGACTCATCGGGAACTGACTAGTTGGTATTATGCCTATCGTCAGTTATCAGTTCCCAGGTGACATGAGTACAGCTTAGTCAGCTGACTTGACACTGTCACTTCGCCTCAAGTGTGTTCCCACTGTACTTTGATTACTACCCTACCATGGCTCAAAGGAGTCGTGCAAACAGGTGGTAGTTGGGTGCAGTCCCGAAGCACTTGGAGGCAGTGACGGTTAGACAGGATTCGTCTCTCCCGGTATTGGGGGTTGACATCGCGCTGTGTCTAGGAGAGCCATTACACGGGTAGTCCCTGGCCAGGGCAAACGAGATATACTGGTAGGCTTCCAGTGTTATCTCAGGGTGTTTTGGGCTTCACTCCGACACGACTTGTACCGCTATTGGGGGACTGACGTTTACCGCCCCCTAGGCCCGCCATGCGATGTATCAGACGAATAGACCGGACTGTACGGAGAATGTCACATTCAGGCTCAGTAGGAGTTCAGATGGGTTTCGCCTCGTCAGTCTTCTTGTCGGCATCTACCTGGGGACCGTTACGCACAGCTAGTGCCGCTTGCGGTCTGTGGTTAAACCTACTGCCAGCGTAGTGTCGAGTCTTTAGAGTCCCACACAGAAAGCTATTCGCCTTTAGGCAAAAGAGTAGAGGTCGCATGGTTTTGCGACAGGTCGCATGGTTTTGCGACAGGGTTCGGTCACATCCGTGCACTTGTGCACGTACAATGTCCGGACAGTTTACACTAGCGGGCTTTGGTTTAAGCCAGATCCTAGTGTACCTTTTGGGATTGGTTTTATCCAGTATGCATCCGTGTTCCTCGGAACGCGGATGCGGGTGTGTATGCACAGTTGACGGAGAGACAGAGGCAGAGGATTCTCATTAGGGTTGTTGACCGTTGACTGTTGACTATTGACTTTTTGGTCAACCCTAATGAGAATATGATATATGATTAATAATAATATTAATTAAGTATTGTGGTGACATGGTTGTTGAGGGGTTGACTTTGTTGACTTGTTGACTTTGTTGACCGGTTGACTAGTTGACCATCATGATGACAATGGCTATCATTTCATGGCAAAGACTTTTTACTTGCTTGTTTCTTTTGTGAGAAATGAGTGCATGAAATGATTTAGCCATTTTGACTTGAACCATTTTACACAATACTTGATTATTATTTTTATGATGATGGTTTTGGATTATGAGAGCCAAATGAGAAAAGTCTTCTCTCATTCTTTCACGCTCATTCTCTCTCTTGTTCTTGAGCTCTCATCTTCCTCCTCTTGCTCTCCCTCTCTTGAGTCTATGGTTCACTTGTCTCATGAGTTGAGAACCAAGAACCATAGATAAAATCCCATACAAACTCTTCTCTACTCACTCTAGTTCACAAGGTTTAGCAAACCAAGTGAACTAGTTTCTTCAAAGTTCGAAGAAGGAGCCAAAGGTTGAAGCTTTCAGGTGGATCTATCTTCGGCGCAAGGAAACGACGGGGAGAAGCCGATTCGGACGACCATCGAAGCTTGAAGACGAAGGAGTTCGAGAAAAAGAAAGGTATAACCCCCTAACCGAGTAGTTAGCAACTCGTAGTTAGGTTGTTAGTTAGATGTTTAACAAAGATCCGGTTTTGAGTCCATGTTACCACCTCTAAGAAAATTGTTTTTCACCAAATTCCGCATGCCCGAAAGTACCGGGAGATGTAGCATGGACTTACAGACTTGACACTAATGTTGTTCCAGACTATGAGACCCGGCAGGAGGATATGTATAGCATCGTTCTAAACTAGTTTTAGAAGTGGACGTATATATTATTCTGCCAGAGGGTTGTCATAGTCAGTGGGAGCAGCGGAAGCATAGTGGACAAGTAGCTTATGTCTATTTATAGGCTTGAGCAGATATAGCGGAGATAAGATCATCTATTTTTGATGTGAAAGTCATGGGTTTGACTTCATCAGAATAGGGGATGGATCTGTTAAGAAGGTAGTAAGGTGTGATGTCCTGGTATTAGGATGACATACACAGAGTAGGAAGTAAAATTTCTATACTACGATCGGTTGTACTGTGGTCGTCACACAGTTGTTTCTTCACAAAGGACATGGATATAATATCTGACATTCTGATTACTAGATCTATGGTTTTAGATCTAAATTTGGGTAGCTTCCCAATATGGGTACTTTGACAGTATTCTAATAGTATTTTAGAATAGATGACTCCTGGCATGGTGGTTTACCTGCAGGTGATGGAGTCACCCTCTCTAAAGGTGTCTTACAGACTAAAGGGGAGAGGGACGTGCATGATTGGTAGATCACTTGCTTAGGCAATTGAGTCAATCGTGAAATGTCAAGTACCACACCAGATGTTGTTTTTTCACTAGATGCGATAAGTTTATATTAATCCAATCATGAAAAAACATAAGGAAGCAGTTTTAGAACATAAGTGAATGTTCTACGGATTTGATGACGGCAGCCTCCTTCGGGAGACGGTTATCATTCTAGGCTTCAAAGGTGACATGGATGACAGAGTGATTGTCAGAATTATAGTTTTTCCCTCTGACGAGGGACAGTATTATGGACAGGTGATCCAAGAGGATACTGTGGGAGGCATGGTGCTGGATACTGATTAGGTTCAGTTATCGATACAGTCTGAGAAGTTTGGATTTGGAGTTCATTTATGAACTAGGTCTCATCAGATATCTAGACATATTCTAAAATAGGTATTACTCAATTCGGGAGATGGCATTCTCCGCGAGCTTGAGATTAAGAGAGACATAGAAAGAAACATCAGGACGGATCCACTCACTAAGGCTATTTCTCGAACACAAGAGTTTTACAAACTAGCTTTGTGAAACTGATTAGTAGAGGAGTTGGGTGTTCGGTATCACACGGGCTGTGAGTATGCGACATCGCAATAATTAGCCTTAAGTGCAAGTGGGAGATTGTTGGATATAGTGCCCTCAAAGTCAATTATTGGATCGCAGGTACGTGACTGCAATGATTGAGGCAGGACCTATACCGATATGACAGTCTTGCTCGAGATGATAGTATGCCATCTGGTTTGTCTTTATCATCGTATACATGCTTTAGTTCACTATTGTATGATGATAGAGCCCATAGGATTCTTACTTGACTACCAGTAGTATGATAGCGATCATATACGTGGGAGCTGGGGTTTGTAAGCACATCCTTAAAATGTCCCTAGTCGTGGGAGTTTCGAGACAGGGCATCGATACTCGAGAGTAGACTAGTGTATACAGACGAGACCCCGACGAGGGACGGTGGTCGGTCTCACAAGCCATTGGTGTCAGTTGGTTCACCTAAGATGTATACAGGTGCTCATTGGGTTATGTGTACATCGGACAGGACTCGCCGGGAACATGCTAGTTGGTATTATACATATCGTCAGATAGCAGTTCCCTGGAGACATGTGTACAGGTTAGTTTGTCGACCTGAGAACGTCATTTGTCTCGTGTGAGTTCCCACTGTGCTTTGATTTCTACCCTACCACGCTCAAAGGAGACGTGCAAACAGATATTTTTTTGGTACAGTCCCGAGCCACATGGAGGCAGTGAGCGGATCGTCGGGGATTCGTCTCTCCCGGTATTGGGGGTTGATGTCGCACAGTGCACGGGTGGCCATCACTAGAAATCCTCGGCCGAGGTAGTGGAGAATTACTGATTTGGATCAGTAGTTTCTCAGGTGGTGATGGGCTTCATACCGACACGAATTATCGCGTTATTAGGGGTCTGAATTTATCCACCCCCCTAAACTCGATATGCGATACTCTTTAGACGAACGGACCGGACTGTACGGATATTGTCACTATCAGGCTCAGTAGGGTTTCTGGATGAGTTCGCTCGTCAGCTTCTCTTCCAATCAATATATAGGCAACCGTTACGTACAGCTTGTACCTCTGACGTGCTAGTGGTTATACCCAGTGTCAGTGTGTTGATGAGTTATTAGAGTCCCCCACAGACCGTTTCCCAAGTTCGGGCGAAACGTTGTAGAGGCCGTATGGTTTTATGGCAAGGTTCGGAAAATGCATGTGCGTTTTCGCACGTGTCATTTTTCGGGCAGATAATACTGGTAGGCTTTGGTTTAAGCCGGATCCCAGTATTATACTGTGTAGATATAATATCTTTGTCTCAGTTGCATTTGTATTCGGTCATAATACAAATACGGGTATGTTTATACTGTTATGGGGTTATCCTGAAATTCGTTTCAGGATCGCTTTTGGAAGTTGCCAGTTTCCAGTTTTCTATCAGCCGTATTTAACATTCGGTTAAATGCGGATTTATCTTTTCTTGAGATGAGTGTGGAAGCTTCTAGATGGTGACTAGGATGGTGACTAGGCTAGTGAGTCATTAGTGCTTTAAATGTTCATTTAATGTTTTAGATGACAAGGTTAGTGATTCATTGTTTCATTAAATGTGTTCATACAAGGTGTTATGTGACTCATCCTCTTCATTGATCTTATAGTCACTCTCCCCCTTCCTACATTCACCTCTCCCCTCTTCAAATAGGACGGCCCCTCCCCTCTTGTGAGTGATGGTTGCTTGAGAGAAAAAAGATGATAGTTTTAGTGTATGGAAATTTGATAGATACTCATTTCACATTTCCACCCGATCCGAAAGGCAACTTCATTAACCGTTCGTCCATAGCCTTGGACGTAACGAGACAAAGTGTTCTACTCATTCTCTGCATCAATCTTGGTCATCTCTTTTAGCAAACTTGATGATCGAGTTGCCTCGGTTCAGAGGTGGGAGCCCGTTTAAAGATCCGTCGACGTGGTGCCACCTGGACGAGAAGACTGGAGATTCAGGAGATCGGAGCAGCCGCAACAAAGCGTGGGATGATGGTTGAAGACCGAAGGACTCGGATCGTTCGGTATAACATTTCTACCCACTTTGTAGTTTGTTAGTTTAGCTTTAATGGCAGATCCGGGTTATAGTACGCGATAGCGCCAGTTGTAAAAAGTTTTTGTTCCGCATTTGGCGTCTGTTGGACGACCGGGACGCTACCATGGACTTACAGAAAGCATGACACCATCTCTTCAAGTGTCTATCGGGCGCTCTATGCCGCGCGAAAGCAGCGGGGAAAATTCAAAAAAGAAGCGCCATCACCATTCAAGAACCTAGTCAGGCCAGCCGCTTTCAGTCGATTGCCCGTTACCGAAACAGAAGGGCCATGACAGCGATCTGTGAAATCAGTTGCCGGTAATAAAAAGACAGCAGGATATGTTATCCATGCAGTCTATATGGCGAGCGCGCGTCCCAGCGATAACTTGCGCAGCAAAAGCAAGAACGGGGCCACCACATCCCAAGCCCAATCTGGCTTGAATGTGGTTGCCGCTTCCCAAGATCAGCCGCCTCCACTTGATGAAGAAAACCCTCTCGATGAGGCCGATAGGCAGATTGACCCCTAGTCCATGTAGAGTCAAGCTCAGACAGCGAGGAAGAGCCAACGTTTCGCCCCAGGACCGCAGAGCAAGAGTGATTGATAGCTAATATGCGTGTTCAAGTTCTAGTTTAAATACCGCAATCAAGACGGTTTTGCTTGTAGCTAGCCGGTTGAGTACGGGTCGTCCGCAGGGAGATGGGAGTCTTTTTCAATGTGTTTTAACGAGTTAAGTCCGAGAGTTCAGATTTTGTTTGTGATTATCTAAGTGTTAAGTTGATATTTAAAGAGAGCTTGTTAGGGTTAGGATTAGGTTAGTTTGAGTTAGGAGTCTCCACATCTTTTGTTGCCCTTCTTAATATCGGTGTTACGGTAATCGGCAACAACGGGGATTAGCACGACTAGGAAGGAACTTACGAGTATAAGCTAGGCTTTCCAACGCATAAGTCCTTCCTTTTGGTGCTTGTCCGTCCGTTCTTGGCTCTTAGCCATAACCTCCGGTTAATTCAACCACAACCGGTCTCACTATGGAATCACCGCTATCATGTAGGATAGGGTGCCGTAAGGAGCGGATTGTGGTTCAATTAACGGGAGTTGAATTAAGCTGTTGGGCAAGGAAAGAGTGAGAGAGATTTCCTTCTCTCAAACTTCCCTTATCCTACCCTAACAAGTATTAAACTACTCACACTTCATGATACGGAAAAACAAAACAAAACAAAAGAGGAAGATGGAAAGAAGGAGATTAGAAGAATACGACTAGCTATTTGCGACCTCACCTTGGCGCGGATCGAGCGTAAGCATCATTGTCGTATTAAGGATAAAGAAAAAGAGAGAAAAAAGAAACAACAAGAAAATAACAACAACTACTTAACGAATTAAAGTTACAACAATTATAGCAAAAGTAAGACAAGCATGATAATAAAATGATCTTCTTTATTCACCATTCTTCACTCACAAAGCTCACTCAAGTTTAATGGAGAAGAGATGAGAAGAAGAAGAACATGTAATCTAAAACCTAGCAAAAAGAAAATACAAGAATGGACCCCCTTCCTTCACAAAGTTCTGGGCTATTTATAGGCCAAAAAATGAAAACCTAGGGCAACCACCAGAACACACATGAAAAGACAATTCTACCCCTGAAGTTTGACTTCCAACGGCGCCAGTACGGCCGCGGATCCGCGGCCTATACCCCCTATTGGCCGCGGATCCGCGGCCCTATGGGTGAGTTGGGGTGTCGGCTTCTGTGTACTTCCCTGGTCTTCTGTCCCCTCTTGTCTGGTATATGTATTTTCTGAAAATACTTTCACATTTCTTCCAGAATTTCTGTTGAGGGAAAGGTGTTTTGAAGTGGACTTTTTGTAAAGATTTTCTTGAGCTCCGCGTAGATTTCTTGGAACTTGTTGTTGCCATTGAGCCTTGTGCATGAAGGTGACAAACGATTTGCCATTTTGTCTTCCTAAACTGGTATCTGGCAACATACGGATGAAGAGCGGAGACCGTGTTTTATCTGTGGTTGGCAGAAACCCGGATTTTGTCGTGTTTTCCATGAATTCCACCGTTTTAGAACCGAGAACCTGTATCCTGCAATTGACTAGCAAACACGGCTCAAGAGTATCTACCGATATGCAATGTGATAAAAATTGGGCGGTATGAAAATGCAAAAATCTGATATGAACAAATACCCCCAAACTTATCATTTGCTCGTCCCGAGCAAAGCCCAATTTATTCACAAAAAATTTCCTAACCTCACTTTCGCAGGGAACGCGATTGCACTGAGCATGTGCAACAAGCCGTTAAACCTCTAGGTGTCCCTAGTAGGAGGAGTGTTGTCTCCTGAGGGTTTTCAGCGGATACTACCCACAAAATCCGGTGAAGTTGGTTTTTGTAAAATAACTAAGATTCAAACCCTAAAATTTTGTTTCAGAAAATAACAATTCTATAATCCTAAGTCTAGACTATCGAACCTTTATTTTTCACACCTCGCTTCTTATTTAACTACAGATTTTATATGTCTTTACGTGTAGTGCAAATAGTGTCGTTAAGTTCCAGAAGGATCGATTAAAGTCATCATGTCGCACAATAAAGCCCAGATAACAATTTTAAAAGGATCACATAAGTTTTATAAAAAGTTAAGCATTTTTCAAGTTTCGTTTTCCAGTAAGGTTTCAACTTCAGAATTTCTATCTTCCTTAACAGGAAACTAAGTCGTATTTTTCACTCCACCTTTTTCTTGTTTTCATTTCATACACACCTCTGTGAACGTGCAATAGTCTTTATCATAGAATAAAACCTTCATATCTCCGCTTAAATTTTTTTTATAAAAGCCTGTCTTTTATCAAGATTATTCTCACACAAAGAACCGTTAGGAATTTTAACTCGGAGAGAACACTTGCTTGACTTTGTTTTAGACTGGACTTTCTAGGCTTCTTAGCGAGCTTTGGGCCAATGCACCCAAACCAGTTGGTTTTAGGGTATTAGGTGTAGAAACACCCCAGCGGACTTAATTACTCAAGTTACCTAGGTCCAAAAACAAAAGACAGTTTGGCGTGAAAATCAGATGATTTAATACGAACGGAGATATAACCGGTAGTTCAATTATTTTTTTGGATAAAAGACGTGTTTAGTGGGTTTGGTGTGTAATCATTCCAATCAAGTTTCAGATGGGTTATTTTTCAGACTTAGCTCCAATTACGGCATCAATAACATTCCTTCATATTCGCTTTACTTCATAAACTATTCTTGACATTACTTATTTCAGAACAAACCTATTTGATCCTCAGAAAATCATTTATCTGTTAAAAGTTTAAACATGAAAGACTCGTCATCTAATTCCCAAAATTCACGACACGTGTAGTGTGATATAAAGACGTATATCAGCTATAGTTAACTTCAAAGGAGAGTTATCTTTCAGGTTTTCAAAATCCAAACATAAGATTTAGTTATTCCTATTTTTTCAAACAAAAACCATCGAATGTTGAATCAGAGTTCTTCCACAAGCTAACTTGACAAAAAAGTTTTTATATTTTTAGAAAATTTTCAGATTTTTATGGATTTTATGGATTTAATATGCAGATGCAAAATATACATATGAATGCGAAGGTAAGAAATGCGTACCGAGCGTACCCCCAAACTTAAACTGGACAGTGTCCGCACTGTCTTGCATGAAGAGATTATTTGAAGGGTCAAAATTGTCGGTTAGCGATACACAAATTTTTATTTGTTTTTGTTTTTAAAGAAAAGAAAACGAATATACACAAGTATATACAAAATGGTTTGTACATACCCCCAAACTTATTTGGAACAGTGTCCGTTGTTCTTGGCTGGATAACCGAAGTTTGGAGGTAGGCAGAGGAAGATCATTCAGGGTAAACCGGCTTCTGTAAGAACAGGAGCTCCTCTGTTGGTTCGGTGCTAAGGTACGGTTTGCATCGGTGTCCGTTCACTTTGAAAAATGAACCGTCCTTTGGATTTTCCAAATCCACAGCGCCTTGCGGATACACATTCCGCACAAAATACGGCCCTTTCCAGCGAGATCGGAGCTTTCCTGGATGGAAATGAAGTCGGGTGTCGTAAAGCAGTACCTGCTGACCAGGTACGAAGGTTTTGCGCAAAAGGTGTTTATCATGAAACCCCTTCGTTCGATTCTTAACGACAACCGCGTTATCGTAAGCCTCATCCCTAAGCTCGCTTAGTTCGTTCAACTGCAGCTTCCGATGGCTGCCCGCATCCTCGAGAGATAGATTCAGTTCCTTTATCGCCCAAAATGCGCGATGCTCTATTTCGACAGGAAGGTGGCAGGCTTTTCCGTACACAAGCCGATAGGGAGACATGTCAAGGTCGGTCTTATAAGCGGTTCTAAATGCCCAAAGGGCATCAGTGAGTTTCAGCGACCAATCCTTACGGTTCTTGGAAACCGTTTTCTCCAGTATCTGCTTGATTTGCCGATTTGAAACTTCGGCCTGCCCGCAGGTTTGGGGGTGGTAGGGCGTAGAAAGCTTATGATTAATGGAATATTTCCGCATCAAGGCCTCGAAAGTCCTATTGCAGAAATGACTTCCATTGTCGCTAATGATTGCTCGAGGGTGGCCAAACCGGGAGAAAATGTTTTCTTTAAGGAACCTAACGACAACCTTGTTGTCGTTAGTCCGGCTCGGCACAGCCTCGACCCATTTAGAGACGTAATCAACAGCTAGAAGGATGTACAAGTTCCCAAAAGAGCTGGGAAACGGCCCCATGAAATCTATCCCCCAAACATCGAAAATCTCCACAACCAAGATCGGTTGGAGCGGCATCTCGTTCCTCCGGGATATCCGGCCCATGTGTTGGCACCGGGAGCAAGTCTTGCAATAGTCATGAGCGTCTTTGAAGAGTTGTGGCCAGTAGAAACCACATTGCAAGATCTTCTCAGCTGTCTTTCTGGACCCAAAATGCCCGCCACACGCTTGATCGTGGCAAAATGACAGCACACTCTTGAATTCCTCATCAGGGACACACCGACGAATAATCTGGTCGGGACAGTACTTGAACAAGTAGGGTTCGTCCCAGTAAAAGTGTTTTACTTGGGATAAGAAGCGAAGTCTGTCCTGACTTGACCATTCAGTCGGTAGTAATCCCGTGGCCAAATAGTTCACAATATCTGCGAACCAGGGTTCGCACGATACTGTCAAGAGCTGTTCATCCGGGAAAACGTCGTTGATTGGAATTGGAAGTGAAGGCGAAGAAGGAAGTCGTGAGAGATGGTCGGCAACTACGTTTTCACATCCTCGTTTGTCCTTAATGACAAGGTCAAACTCTTGAAGCAAGAGGATCCAACGTATTAACCGAGATTTTGCATCTTTCTTCGCAAAAAGATGGCGCAGAGCTGAATGGTCTGTGTAGACAATGACTGGAGAGCCGATGAGGTAGGGCCTGAACTTTTCTAAAGCAAATACAACAGCCAAGAATTCCTTCTCAGTTGTTGTATAGTTGAGTTGGGCATCGTTCAGGGTTCGGCTCGCGTAATAGATTATGTGCGGCATCTTGTTGATGTGTTGTCCAAGGACAGCACCGATGGCAAAGTCGGATGCATCGCACATAATCTCGAATGGGTGCGTCCAGTCAGGTGAGGAAAGAACGGGAGCAGAAGTGAGTGAGCGTTTCAGTGACTCGAATGCAATCACACAGCTCGAGTTGAAGTCGAATGGCGTGTCCTGGGCCAGCAAAAGAGTCAAGGGCCTAGCAATCTTGCTAAAGTCCTTGATAAACCGTCTATAGAAACCGGCATGGCCAAGGAAGGCTCGGATATCTCTGACGCATCGGGGAGGAGGCAGATTGGAAATGACCTCAATCTTTGCTTTGTCAACCTCTATGCCATTTTGCGAGATGATATGTCCTAAGACAATACCTTCGCGCACCATGAAATGGCATTTCTCCCAGTTCAAAGTGATATTCTTGTCCTTACATCGGGTAAGGACAGCGTCAAGATGCAGCAAACACTCGTTGAAGGAGTCGCCGAAGATGGAGAAGTCATCCATGAAAATCTCCAGAAATTTTTCCACCATGTCTGAGAAGATTCCCATCATACACCGCTGGAAGGTAGCGAGCGCATTGCATAACCCAAAGGGCATGCGTCGATATGCAAACGTGCCGAAAGGACAAGTGAATGTGGTCTTGTCCTGGTCTTTTTCGGCGATGGGAATTTGATTATAGCCGGAGTAGCCATCAAGAAAGCAGTAGTACTCGTGTTCGGCCAATCGTTCAAGCATCTGGTCAATGAAAGATAGCGGAAAGTGGTCTTTCCGCGTTGCGGCGTTGAGTTTTCTGTAATCAATGCAAACTCGCCACCCAGTTTGGGTGCGAGTAGGGATTAACTCATTCGCCTCGTTGGTTATGACCATGATGCCCGACTTCTTGGGGACAACATGAATGGGGCTAACCCACTGGCTATCAGAGATAGGGTAAATGATACCACTATCTAGACATTTGACGATCTCCTTCTTCACAGCCTCCTTCATGACTGGATTGAGACGTCTTTGTGGATCCCGGGCTGGTTTGGCATCATCCATCAGATGAATGTGATGCTCAACGATCAGGGGACTAATCCCCTTGATGTCCGCCATGGACCAGCCAAAAGCTTGCCTGTTGCTGTGCAAGACCGCGAGAAGGGCTTTCTCTTGCTCGGGAGCTAGAGAAGCCGAGATGATGACAGGGAGGGTCTCGTTCTCACCTAAGTAAGCATACTTAAGGTGAGACGGCAACGGCTTGAGTTCGAGCGTTGGAGGTGAAACGATGGAAGGCAAGACTGGTGCAAAGGTCTCGAACTCAAAGGACTCCAGCAAAGGTTCAAAACGAGTGTAGGCAACCGAGTTGGATGGTTCAGGTAACTCATCCGGAAAGTCGAAGGATTCAAACTCGGGTTGTGCGCGGCTAAGATCGTTCGAAAACGTGAAACACTCGTAGTCGTTGTCGGGCGCAGAAACAGCAGCAGGTTCGAAGAGAAACGCACTAGTGGCGTCAAGATTATCGTGATCAAACAGAAACTCCTCGAATTCACACTCTTCTGGGGTGATCTCCTGGATCGAGCAGACGTCCAGTATATGAGCATTAGGTTCGGCGGGCTGATTCCCCAACCTAAAAATGTTGAGTTCAATCGTCATGTTTCCAAAAGAGAGGTTCATCGAACCATTGCGACAATTGATCACAGCATTTGAGGTTGCGAGAAATGGGCGACCGAGTATCACCGGAATTTGATTCCGGGGGTTAGCTACAGGCTGTGTATCTAATACAATGAAGTCAACGGGGAATATGAAGTCCCCGACTCTTATCAACACATCCTCTAGCTCACCCCTAGGATGGGTGATCGATCGGTCGGCCATTTGGAGAGTGCAGTGCGTGGGTTTCAGCTCTCCGACGCCTAATTGCTCGTATACTGAATACGGAAGCAAGTTAACACTGGCACCAAGATCTAATAGTGCGCGGTTGATGTTCTTATCCCCAATAGTAATTGAAATCGTAGGACAGCCAGGGTCCTTCCGTTTTTGTGGTAAAGATTGGGTAAGGACATCACTCACAGCACTAGCCAAGAAAACTTTCTTGGGTACCTGAGACTTCCTCTTTTTCGAGCACAAGTCCTTTAAGATTTTCGCGTAAGACGGGACTTGTTGGACAGCATCTAAAAGAGGAATGTTAATGTTAACTTGCTTGAATAACTCCAGAATCTTCTCCATTTGTGGATTTTGTTTGTTAGACCTCAACCGGTTTGGAAATGGAACATTTTGAAAATTGGTTGAGTCTAATGCTGGAGGAGGAGATTGTGGAGTTGGAACGGATCCCAGAATAGGTATCTTCGTGGAGTGAGAAGTGGGTCTGTTCACAGCAGAAGAAGAGGGAGGGGAGCCTTGTGAAGAACGGAAAATAGGCTCAGAAGACGAAGAAGAAGAAGAAGAAGAAGAAGAAGAAGAAGCGGCCGGGGTGTTATCGTTGATCCGTTTGCCAATGTTGTTTTGCAGCATCCTCCCCTATCTCAATGTGGTCACGGCACTCACATTATGGTTTTGTTGTTCAAGAGCAACATGTGCATTATGTGGGTGACCGGGATTTGGAAGTCGCTGGGACGGGAGCTTCCCCTTTTCTCGCTCGCTTAAGGCCGCGTTTAGCTGTGCAATCTGGGCCTCGATGGTCTTGATGCTTTGCCCGTGTGCGGCAGTGTGTTGCACTAAAGATTGAATGGAAGATTGGATGTTGGCGGTGGATTGAGTCGATTGTTTAACAAACGCCTCCAGACTTCGTTCGAGCGAGGAAACCTTATCGTTGTTTGACGGAACAAAGTTGTTTGGTGGAAAAGAATTGTTGGGTGCAAAGTTGTTCGTCTGATTTTGGAAAGGTTGGGGTTGGAAGGGCTGCTGATATTGATGTTGAGTTTGTTGTTGCGCTTGTTGTTGCGGCGGAGGGGCCCTTTGGAAATTGTTGCCTTGGAATTGATTCTGATTCTGATTCCAGGCGAAATTGGGGTGGTTCCTCCAACCGGGATTGTAGGTGGAAGAGTATGGATCATTCCTCGGTCTTTGCAGGAAGGCAGTATTAACCTGATCCTGTCCTTGCGAGGGTGGGTTGTAAGGACACTCTTCGGTCAAGTGGGAAGGATCGGAACAACAAGCGCAAATGGTGCGAAGGGGGAGAACAGGGGCAGGAGCAGGAGCAGAGAATTTGCTTTCTATCGCTTCAAGCTTTCTTGTTATAGCAGCCATTTCAGCTTTCATCGCAATAGAGACGTCAAGTTGGTGGATTCCTACCCTAGACTGACCGGTAGAAGTGGAGGTAGAAGAAGAAGAAGTCGGTCTGGTGCTCTCCCACTGTAGCGTTTGCTCCGCAAGGTCGTCAAAGAACTGCCACGCTTCCTAGTCAGATTTGGATAGGAAGTGGCCCTGACAGATAGTTTCCAACAACTGCTTCGTTGCTGGGTTCAGGCCCTCGTATAAGGTTTGGCAGAGCTGCCATTTCTCTATACCATGGTGAGGACACTGAACAAGAAGGTCTTTGTATCGGTCAAAGCACTTCCAGAAGGGTTCAGAAGGAAGCTGAGAGAATTGGTTGATTTCATTTCGAATCCTTGCGGTCTTATGATTCGGATAGAATTTTTTTAGAAACGCTTTAACAAACTCGTCCCAGCTGGTGATTGAGTGGGAAGCGGTGCTATACAGCCATTTTTCAGCGAGATCGCATAAAGTGAACGGAATGACCCGTAGACGTATAGCATCGTCCGACAGCTGGGTGGTTTTCTTCATGGCACAGACATTTTGAAATTTATTGATGAAGATATAGGCATCTTCAGATTCAAGCCCATGAAAACGTGGAAGCATGTTGATGAAATAGGGCTTAATTTCAAAGTTGTCCCCATTGGCCGGAGGAAGAGAATGGCAGGTGGGAAGAGCAGAACGGGTGGGATAGAAACGATCCTGGAGCGCGATTCGCTGCGGCGCTACAACAGGCGGAGGTGGTAGGAGATTGGTCTCCGTAGGAGGTGGAGCCAATCCAGCGGTGGTCAAAGAGATGTTCGGATTAAATCCCGACATCGCGGAAGAAGAGGTTGGTGAAGGTGAAGGTGAAGGTGAAGATGTACGAACAGAATTCTGGTCAACGTCGGAGTTGGCCGGCAAAGGAAGGGGTGAAAGAGGAGTGGACGGAGTATCGACTTCGGAGTCGATCGCGTAGTCGGTAGCGACTAACGTAACGCAGACTAGACGGGCGCTAGTGTCCCGAGTCCAAGCGGACATACACTAAACGAGTTTAGTATAGTCAAAGCGGAGAAGGTGAGGGTAAGAAAACGTCAATGGAGAAAGGCGATGGGTGGTGGGTGAAAAAATGGATTTGGCGACAAAGGGCAAGTTTTTATAAAAGTTATTGATTTTTTTCTTTTTTTTTTGTTTTTGTTTTGTTTTTAGAAAGAGATTTACAAAAATATGTACGGATATACGGCTTAAGCAATCACAAACAAGATATGCACAATCACACCTAGATCTAGGGTAACCTAGGTCTACTAGACCTGCTCCTGAACTTGATTGTCGAAGTTAAACAGTGTCGAGAAACGGGCTTAAAAATACACTGATCACGAGGCCAGGTAAGTGCAGAGATAAGGGGAGGTTGTCCAACGCTTTCGCGAAGTTCCTTAATTAAATAACCCTTTCTCTTTCGGCGGTTGCGCCTTTAACACTTTCCTAGACACCTCGTAAACAATATACCGTTAAGCGAGGTTCTAAACACGGTTTATCTTCTCCTAATGAGCGCGAAGTCCTTAGGGCTGAAGTCTAGTATTTTTTTAATTTACAATGGACAATGCATATGCTTTAGTGATTTTTGGGGTCCTGGGAAGGGTGATGAAATCCCCACCCAATCTGGATTGGTTTCAAGCCCCTTAAGTCCGTATTAAAGAAATGCAAAGCAGTAACAAATCAACTGCAAACAATTTTTATTTTTGCGGCGCAAAGAATCCTGCACAAGAACAGTTTATTGGAAGGGGGAGAAGAGTTTGCGCAAAGAAATCTGCAGAAAACACAATTTATTGGAGTCCAGAGGAGTGGAGAGAAGAGAGAGACTCACCAGAAAGATTTTGGAAGCCAGAGGCCACCAAATGGCCGCGGATCCGCGGCCTAAGCCCTCTATTGCCGCGGATCCGCGGCAGTAAGGGTGAGATGGGCCATCAATTTTGGTTCAGGTGTTGTTCTGTGTCTCCTCTTCTTGTCTGGATGTACTGAATTTTTGTTTACTCACTGTAACTGCTCCAGATTTTTCAGTAGACCGGATGCTTCGTTTTGTCCGTTCGCGGTGTAGCCGCGAAATGTGGGTCTATCTTCCCACGTCTTTGGCACTGTACTTGAACTCCGTATTTTCAACGTCTTGGCCACTGAACTCGAACCTTGTATTTTCCTGCACACTTGCACAAAAGCTAATCAAAAATAACAAGATGATTTTTTTACAAAGTGTATTTTTTTTTTCGGTTGTTTTTATATTCACAAATTAACCCGAAATTACACAAGGAAATAAACTACCGTCTCCCCGGCAACGGCGCCATTTGATTGATAGCTAATATGCGTGTTCAAGTTCTAGTTTAAATACCGCAATCAAGACGGTTTCGCTTGTAGCTAGCCGGTTGAGTACGGGTCGTCCGCAGGGAGATGGGAGTCTTTTTCAATGTGTTTTAACGAGTTAAGTCCGAGAGTTCAGATTTTGTTTGTGATTATCTAAGTGTTAAGTTGATATTTAAAGAGAGCTTGTTAGGGTTAGGATTAGGTTAGTTTGAGTTAGGAGTCTCCACATCTTTCGTTGCCCTTCTTAATATCGGTGTTACGGTAATCGGCAACAACGGGGATTAGCACGACTAGGAAGGAACTTACGAGTATAAGCTAGGATTTCCAACGCATAAGTCCTTCCTTTTGGTGCTTGTCCGTCCGTTCTTGGCTCTTAGCCATAACCTCCGGTTAATTCAACCACAACCGGTCTCACTACGGAATCACCGCTATCATGTAGGATAGGGTGCCGTAAGGAGCGGATTGTGGTTCAATTAACGGGAGTTGAATTAAGCTGTTGGGCAAGGAAAGAGTGAGAGAGATTTCCTTCTCTCAAACTTCCCTTATCCTACCCTAACAAGTATTAAACTACTCACACTTCATGATACGGAAAAACAAAACAAAACAAAAGAGGAAGATAGAAAGAAGGAGATTAGAAGAATACGACTAGCTATTTGCGACCTCACCTTGGCGCGGATCGAGCGTAAGCATCATTGTCGTATTAAGGATAAAGAAAAAGAGAGAAAAAAGAAACAACAAGAAAATAACAACTACTTAACGAATTAAAGTTACAACAATTATAGCAAAAGTAAGACAAGCATGATAATAAAATGATCTTCTTTATTCACCATTCTTCACTCACAAAGCTCACTCAAGTTTAATGGAGAAGAGATGAGAAGAAGAAGAACATGTAATCTTAAACCTAGCAAAAAGAAAATACAAGAATGGACCCCCTTCCTTCACAAAGTTCTGGGCTATTTATAGGCCAAAAAATGAAAACCTAGGGCAACCACCAGAACACACATGAAAAGACAATTCTACCCCTGAAGTTTGACTTCCAACGGCGCCAGTACGGCCGCGGATCCGCGGCCTATACCCCCTATTGGCCGTGGATCCGCGGCCCTATGGGTGAGTTGGGGTGTCGGCTTCTGTGTACTTCCCTGGTCTTCTGTCCCCTCTTGTCTGGTATATGTATTTTCTGAAAATACTTTCACATTTCTTCCAGAATTTCTGTTGAGGGAAAGGTGTTTTGAAGTGGACTTTTTGTAAAGATTTTCTTGAGCTCCGCGTAGATTTCTTGGAACTTGTTGTTGCCATTGAGCCTTGTGCATGAAGGTGACAAACGATTTGCCATTTTGTCTTCCTAAACTGGTATCTGGCAACATACGGATGAAGAGCGGAGACCGTGTTTTATCTGTGGTTGGCAGGAACCCGGATTTTGTCGTGTTTTCCATGAATTCCACCGTTTTAGAACCGAGAACCTGTATCCTGCAATTGACTAGCAAACACGGCTCAAGAGTATCTACCGATATGCAATGTGATAAAAATTGGGCGGTATGAAAATGCAAAAATCTGATATGAACAAAGAGCTGCTTCAAGAGCTTCGAAAACAGCTCAAGAGCAAAGATAAAGAGATGACCAAGCTCTATTCGAAAATTGACGACCTAACGAACGTTGTGATGCAGCTTATGGCTCAAATTGCTCGAGCGTCTCCCAACCAAGCATAAGTCTCTACTCATGAGCCGGGTGATGACAATCCAAAGCGGCCGATGCCTGTCCCTTTGGGTCCAAGATTGGTCGAGCCGCACGAAAGCCGGCCACATTCCGCTTCTGGGGATGCCTTGGCCCCTGATAGCACCATCCCGCTAACACAAGATCGAATAATGGATTTGGTCACCAGCAAGGTTAAAACATTGGTGGCCGAAGCTGAAGCTCAGAAAGAAATTTGCAGTAGTGGGCGGCCATATCCCACACAGTACGATCTGATCGAGTTCCCGAGCGGCTACGTCATTCCTAAGTTCGGAAGATTTGACGGGACGAGAAATGCAAATCAGCACGTCGCCCATTTTAAAGCATCGTGCGGAAATACAGGGGGCAGTGATGCGCTCCTTCTTCGTCAGTTTGTCAACAGCCTGACCGGTGTCGCTTTCGACTGGTACGCGAGTATACTAGACATGTCCGTCATTACCTTTACCCAAATAGAGTCTCTGTTTTGGCAAAGGTTCATGAGTGTCAGTGATAAAATCTCCATTGCTGACCTTGTGAGGACCAAGCCGGGGAAGAATGAAAACAACACCGACTTTATCGCCCGATGGCGTAATCTCACGGTCAAGTGCGAACCGCCGTTGGAGCAGGACCAGTCCGTTAGCCTTCTTATTGGGAACCTCAGCAATTGGATGGTCCCATTCTTATGTACAGCAGGACTCAAGACGTTTCAGAAGCTAACCAAGAAAGTCCAAATGCTGGAACGCTCGAAGCAAGAGTCCACCCCAGACTCTCCGAGAGACAAGACATGGAAAAGCAAGAGGGATGACAACCGTAGAAGCGGGAGTTCGAGCAGTACTAATGTCTTCAATGCGTCCGACAATGAAGACAAGCGAAAAGCAGGCGATTCCAAAACCAACCGGCCTCGAAAGCCATTGCTGGGAGGAGAAGGGCCTTCCCTAGAGGAGAAAAAGAACAAGGTTTACTCTTTCAGAAGGGACAAAGTCCGCAAGATATTTAAAGATGCCTTGAACAACGGTATACAATTACCGGAGTCGAAAAGACCTCAAGAAGCAAAAATGACCGACAATCCCCTGTATTGCCCGTACCACCGAGTAGTGAGCCATGCGATCGAGGATTGCTATATCTTCAAAGACTGGGTCGAGAAGCAGTACAAGGCCGGAGAGATCGAGCTGTCCAAGAGTGTGTTAGTGAACCATAAAGTTGCAACCACCAACTTTATACAGACAGAAGCTGAAGCCTTATGGGAGCAGACAGCTGAACCCGCTGCCCTGAGAAATGAAACTGGCTCATCGCAGCCTCCATGGAGTACACACATATCTAATAAGATGAAGAAGATGCTAAAGTTACTTCGGAAAGAGCCCAGGACAGAATGGGAAGGGTAGAAAAGTGCAGCTCGGCGCGAAAAAGAGTCTGCAGGGAGATCGACCATTCAAAATTATATCGATTCCCTCGAAGACTATGAACAGAAGGAAAGAACTCTGATTCAATTGAAGGAGTTCCTCCCTGTAGAAGTGGCTGAGATTCTAGAAGAGCTAGAAGAAGACTCTAATGAAGAGATCCCTGTAGTAACCTGCTACGCCATCCATCTGGGCAGCGATTCTGAGGAGGATCTCTGTTTTCCTGAAGAGGACGAGGAGCTCGCCACAAAGGCCCACCAGATCCAACTCAGAAGCGGCAGGGCTCTACTGCCAAGTCAGGACAATGCCCCAAAAGGGAAGGAAAAACAAGTCACTAATGAAGAAGATGGCGGAGAGCCGGCTCATGAAAATTCGAGTCCTTCCTCAGTGGACTATAATGTCTTGGCTCATCTCCGGAAGCTTCCGTCTCTCCTGAGCATCTACAATGCCTTGGTCCTATCTAAGGAACTTAGAGATGTTCTCATCCACGCTCTACAAAACCCTGAACGGTATCAGGCTCGCTTTGCGGAAACTAATATGAAAGAAGCCCAGTATACTCTGCATGCCGCCACAGTCACGTTTAAGGACGAAGACTTGCTACTGGGAACGGCTGAGCATAATCGGCCGCTTTACGTGACAGGGTACAGCGACGGGGACAGGATTAATCGCATATTGATTGATCCAGGGTCCTCAGTGAACATCATGAACTTGCAAACTCTGAAGAGTTTGTCAATGGACGTCCGACACCTGTCAAGGGAAAAGATTGTCATTTAAGGCTTCAATCAAAATTGCCAGCAAGTTCTGGGATCCATAGCTCTGCCAATCAAATTTGGGGATCTGCAGACCGAAGCTAAGATATACGTGATCGACGCTGACATGTCTTATAAAATTCTCTTGGGGCGGCCGTGGCTCCACGATTACGGCATTATTCCGTCACTCTCTATCAGTGCATGAAGTATACTAAAGATGGCGAAGAAAGACGCATTGATGGAGACATCCAGCTGTTCGGTGTGCATGAAGTCCGATATGAAGATTCTCGGTACTTTATGAACCACCGAAATACTAAGCCACAACTGACTGAGGATGGAGCGGCCCCAAAACCCAAAAGCAAATCTGAGATGGCTGTCACTTTCAAAAGCAAAAAACCCCAAGTGCGCCCGCGTTTCGGTAGTGACACTGATGAGTCCGATGCTGAAAGTCCGTCCTTCCGTAAAACTCGCCCTCGTTTCGGTAGCGATACGGATGAATCTGATACTGAAAGCCCATCTAGCAACAAAGTCCACCCTCATCTTGGCAGCGACACTGAAGAGTCGAAGGAAGAGGACCTGCCTTGCAATAGCTGTGCAGATTGGACCCCCATGCAACAAGCGAAACTACGAGAGGCCATCGAAATTACAGAAGGACCCCTAGTTGTCACAAGGGTGCCGGAGCAGATGCGTAAAGAGCTCGATGCGTTGTCAGTCTCTACCGTGGACCAGCTGAAAACTTTCTACGTTCTCGGAAGAAAAAATGGACAGAAAGACATCCTGTTTTATGGGTCAAATCCTGTTAGGCGCCCGGACGATTTGTTTGTTGCATGCCTTCCCTATGAGAGAGGCATAAGAGCCGTCCTCAATCCCAGATACTATGCACCCGAGATGCGAGAATATTTCAAAAGGTGCATATGCCGGTTATATCAAACGGAGTCCAAAGCAAAGTTTTATGAAGGGCTATGGCATCCGCCTCAGGTCCGAGCACTCATCGATGGAAGAACTCCAGATAGACGGGGCATAGGTTTCATCCAGCCTGATTCTAAAGCATGCTACATGATCCATGTTAGTGAAGCCAGCGAAAGGTCAAATGAGGATGACGAGCTAGCCGAGCCAAAAGAAGCTCCTCAAGAGCTCAAAGATGGCGGACAAGCAACCTTTGATGAGCTAACCGAGATTGACTTTGGAACGCCCGATAATCCAAGGCCGACCTACATCAGCTCACTCTTTTCAGAGGAAATGAAAGAGCAGATAATCGCCCTGCTGCATGAGTTCGTCGACTGCTTCACGTGGACGTACAAAGAAATGCCTGGCCTTTCCCCTGAAGTGGCCGTGCATAAGCTGGCTATATCTCCTAATGCTAAGCCAGTCAAACAAGCTCCTCGAAGAATGAGAAGGGAACTGGAAGAAAAGGTCATCGAAGAAACCAAGAAACTCATTGATACCGGCTTCATCAGGGAAGAGAAATATACGGACTAGATCGCATGCATAGTCCTAGTGAAGAAGAAAAATGGGCAGATCCAAGTTTGCGTCGATTTCAGGGACCTCAACAAGGCATGTCCTGAAGACGACTTCCCGCTACCGGTAATGGAAATGATGGTCGATGACACCTCAAATTACGAGCTGTTCACCTTTATAGATGGCTCGTCTAGATATAATCAGATCAAGATGTCGCCCGAGGATGAGAAACACACAACATTTCGAACCCCGATCGGAATATACTGCTACAAATTGATGTCGTTCGGACTGAAGAACACAGGTGTTACATACCAAAGGGAGATGACTAATATCTTTGATGACCTAATTCATAAAGTCGTCGAATGTTATGCTGATGGTCTGGTCGTCAAGAATAAAGCCAAGGCCGATCACATCCAAGATTTTAGAACCGTTCTCACCAGACTGAAGGAATATAATCTGAAGATGAATCCTTTAAAGTGTGCTTTTGGCGTGTCATCGGGAAAATTCCTGGGCTTCATAGTCTGACATCGAGGGATCGAAGTTGACCCATCAAAGATAAAGGCCATCATGGAGATGTCCCCTCCGAAGAATCTGACGCAGCTAAGATCCTTTCAGGGCAAACTTGCATACATATGAAGGTTTATCTCAAATTTATCGGGGAGATGTAGGCCCTTCTCAAAACTCATGAAGAAAGGAGCTCCTTTTGTCTGGGATTCCGAATGTCAAGAAGCGTTCGAAAGTATCACACAGTACCTGTTGCACCCTACAGTGCTTGCTGCCCCTATTCTAAATAAACCATTGATTCTTTATACTGCAGCGCTAGATGAGTCACTCGGTGCACTCCTTGCCCAGAACAACGAGGAGGGAAAAGAGAATGCCCTCTACTACCTCAGTCGAACTTTAGTCGGGGCGGAACACAACTATTCCCCGATCGAAAAGCAATGCCTGGATTTTATGTTCATTGTGAAGAAGCTGAGGTATTATCTGCTCGCTCATCGGGTTATGCTGATCGCTAAAGTCGACCCGCTCAAACACTTAATGACCAAAGCAAGCCTAGTCTGTAGAATGTCAAGATGGTCTGTCATGCTACTTGAATTTGACATAGTTTATACTCCTCAGAAAGCAGTAAAAGGGCAAGCTCTTGCAGACTTTCTTGCTGCCCATCCCGTATCAGAGGGGTCACCGCTCAATTGCGATTTACTGGACGAACAAGTGCTGCACCTCGAAGAAGACGAGCCATGTTGGGAGCTCTACTTCGATGGAGCCTCATCAATGAGGAGCTCCAGCAAATCAAGCATCTCGCAGATAAAAGCAGGGATAGGATTGGTGTTCATCACGCCATCGATGGGAACCCTACGATGTTCTTTTGCTCTCACCGAGCCTCGCACAAACAATGAGGCTGGGTATGAAGCTCTGATAGCGGGTTTGGAGCTCGCCATAGAAATGGAAATCCTTCGGCTACGAGTCTACGGTGATTCCTAACTTGTCGTCAACCAAGTAAGCGGCGACTATAAGATATACAAACCCGAGGAAGCTCGATACAGAAGCCGGGTGGTGGAGCTTATGAAACAGTTCACCCATATTGAACTAACGAGAGTTCCTAGGGCGTTGAATGGAAAAGCCGACATACTCGCTTGCTTAGCCAAGGAGCTGGCTGATCCCGACACGGACGAAATTATGATCGCAGTCAGAAACCGGCAAATTCTGTCTCCAGTTTCTTTGCATGAAGAAGAAAACGTAGAACAAGAGAACAATTCTGCCGAAGAAGCTTTGATCATTCAAGATGAGCCCGATTGGAGAGAACCCTTCATAGAGTACCTCCGATACGGCAAGCTGCCCGAAGAAAAATCCGCAAGGATTCAGCTGAAGAAGAGAGCTCTCCGATACGTGTTTATAAATAATACTCTATACCGCAGATCATATAACCAACTCTGGCTCAGGTGCCTGTCATCGGCCGAAGCCCAAAAAGTTATGAAAGAAGTTCACTCAGGCGTCTGCGGGGCTCACCAGTTCGGCCCCAAAATGCGGCTTCAGATCAAACGGCTTGGATATTACTGGCCCGCCATGATAAGGGATTGCGAAGGGCATGCAAAGAAATGCCATCTCTGCCAAATTCATGGTGATTTCATTCACAAGCATCCCAATCCGTTGCATCCTACGGTGGCGTCGTGGTCCTTCGAAGTTTGGGGCACCGACATAGTTGATCCAATTGATCCTCCGTCATCCAAAGGCCACCGGTTCATACTGGCTGCAACAGACTACTTCTCCAGATGGGCTGAAACTGTTCCGCTAAAAGAAGTCAAGACAGAAGATATTCTAACATTTTTCCGGCATAATATTTTATACCGCTTCGGTACACCATGAAGAATCATTTCTGACAATGGGCCTTCTTTCAAGAGCTTCAAAGTCTCAAGGTTCGCTACTCAGCACAAGATAGACTGGAGATATTCCTCCATCTATAACCCAAGAGCTAATGGGCTAGCCGAAGCCTTCAATAGGACTCTATGCAAGCTCCTGAGGAAAAATGCTTCAGCCAACAAGAGAGACTGGAATCTCAAGCTTCATGAGGCGTTGTGGGCATATCGTACTACGTACCGTACTCCAACTCGGTCCACTCCATACTCATTACTCTTCGGAGCTCCCCCTTGAAGTCGAAGTTTCAAGTTTAAGAATGGTCGTGCAGTACGAGTTGACGGAGGAGGAAAACGTGCTCCTTTGGCTCGAAGAGCTCGATGCCCTCGAAGAAAAGAGGCTTGCAGTACAGCAAAATCTGGAGCTGTACCGAGCCCAAATGTCACGGGCCTACGACAAGATGACTCGTCTCCGTGCTTTCAAGAAAGGCGTATTGGTGTTGGTCCTTAAAAGACCGATCATCCCCAATCGACATGCCAAGGGGAAATTCGAGCCAAACTGGGAAGGACCGTACGTCATCGAGAAAGTGTTCGACGGAGGATCCTACCAACTAATAAGTGCCGAGGGAGAAAGGCCCATGCCACCCATCAATGGCCGATATCTCAAGAAATACTACGCGTGAATGATCCAAGTTGCAGGCGAATTGAGCACACCGGCCCTACGGTCTGGATCATACATCATGCAAAACCGTATACAATCCACGGGCGTAAACGACCCCTATCTCTCCCAAAGTCCTACCGGCGAGACTACATTTAAAGTCCCACCAGCAATGAATATCCGCAAAAAAAAGGAGGGTAAAATGGGCATGGATGAAAACCCGAAAGGGCTCCGTGAGTAAAAACAGCAGGACTGCCGGCGAGTTTGTGAAAACCCGAAAGGGCGCAAACTCGTGAAAAGAGATAAAATGCACTCACAACGTCCTCTCGACCTTGTGAGAAGAAAATCCCTGCGTGAGATCCTTACGACTCACAAAGGAGAAACACACTTAGGAATCCTTACGATTCCTAAGGAGAACATACACCTGCGAGATCCTCTCGACTCGTAGGGAGAAAATGCTTTTATGAGACCCTTACGGCTCATAAAATTGAAAAGCCTTAGGTGATAGGGATCTTAACCTATCTCCTGAGCCATCGCTCCTCAACGAGCAACGGCAAATGATGAGTCGCTCCTGGCATTTCGCTTCAGTGTTAGCGGTGATGATGCCGACCAAAAACCCAAATCCCAAGTCCTCCCGGGGCAAATGATGAGTTGCTCCTGGCATTATTCCAGTGCAGCAATGCTGATGCCAAACAAGATCCGAATTCTAAGTCTCCAAACAGCGAATGATGAGTCGCTCCTAATATCACATTCCAGTGCAGCGATGCAGACGCCAACCAAAATCCAATCTCCCAAAATTCTCCCGGCCCTACGGTTGGTTCCCAAGTTGACTACCGTATACAATCCACGGGCTCAAATAATTCTCATCGTACCCATACCCCACGGCAACCACCAGTTACGCGGCTGGTCTCCGCCCTTGGAATTATGCTCCATTTGGGAAGACCCACTCATGTGTCCTCACGATACATGAGGAGAACAAACTTACGGGATCCTCACGACTCGTAATAAAACACCTTCGTGGGATCCTTACGACTCACAAAGGAGAAACATACTTGGGAGTCCCCACGACTCCTAAGGAGAAAGTACACCTACGAGATCCTCTCGACTCGTAGGGAGAAAATACTTTTATGGGACCCTTATGGCTCATAAAATTGAAAAGCCTTAGGCGATAGGGACCTCAACCTGTCTCCTAAGCCATCGCTCCCCAACAGGAAAGGGCCAATGATGAATTGCTCCTGGCACACATGCTTCAGTGTTAGCAACGCTGATGCCTACCCTAAACCCCAAAATTCCAAACTCCAATCCAATAGACCCCTAAGTCTTTAAACTGGGAATAGATGACCTCTAAGTCGTTAAACTGGAAACAGTTGACCCCTAAATCGTTAAACTGGGAACGAGGGAAATCACCTCATGGAAAATGATGATTCGCTCCCGGTACCATATTCCAGTGAAGTGATGCTGATGCTAAACCAAAACCAAAATCCCCAAATCCTGTCATGGCAGATGATGATTCGCTCCCGGTACCATATTCCAGTATCGCGATGCTGATGTCAACCCAAATCACATCAAACCAGCAAGACAACCAACGACCTCCCAGGCGGAATCAAGCTCCACCTCGGAAGCAAGTCAAATCAAGCACCGACCGTCCACGTCGCTAAAAGGGCAGAACCGACCGTCCACGTCGCAAAAAGGGCAGCACCGACCATCCACGTCGCTAAAAGGGCAGAACCGACCGTCCAAGTCACAAAAAGGGCAGCGCCGACCGTCCACGTCGCTAAAAGGGCAGAACCGACCGTCCAAGTCACAAAAAGGGCAGCGCCGACCGTCCACGTCGTTAAAAGGGCAGAACCGACCGTCCACGTCGCAAAAAGGGCAGCGCTGACTGTCCACGTCGCTAAAAGGGCAGAACCGACCGTCCAAGTCGGGAAGGAAAAAAAAGAAGCACCGACCGTCCAAGTCGCAAAAAGGGCAGCACCGACCGTCCAAGTCGCAAAAAGGGCAGCACCGACCGTCCATGTCGCTAAAAGGGCAGAACCGACCGTCCAAGTCGGGAAGAAAAAAAAAAGCAACACCGACCGTCAACGTCGCTAAAAGGGCAAAACCGACCGTCCAAGTCGCAAAAAGGGAAGCACCGACCGTCCAAGTCGCAAAAAGGGCAGCAACGACCTCCTCGTCGGAATTATGCTCCGCATTGGAATCAAGTCAACCGACACTCCATCTCGGAGACACGTCAAGCATCGACCGTCCATGTCATAAAAAAGGCAGTGCCAACTTCCCAAAAAGCGGGAACCAAATCAAGTCGCCTCCACGTAAAGGAAGATCCATCAATTTCAAGCACACGACCCACATATATGGTGTGCATTTATTGATGGGGGGCACTTTGTTGGGGTAGTAAATTGTACCCAGGTTGACCAAGTCAAAGCCAAGGTCAACCCCAAGCCAGGTGGACCTAAGCCCAGGTCAAGTGGACCAATGCCCGGGTCAAGCCCGAACATGAAGCGGCCGGCCTCCCCCATACCAAAATTAAAAAAAATTATAATAAATAATTTTGGTGTATTTTTATTTTATTTTATGAATAAATGTAAGAAAAATAGGCATAAAGCCAAATTTTGTAAAAAAAAAAAACCATGGCCCGTGTGTAAAAGAAATGAGCACATGAGGCATGGGATGGGCAAAGTGTCATTTAGCAAAGCCTAAGGGCTATATGTAAAGTGTGTAGCCTATAAAGGCAAACATGATGAAAATATGTATGAGAACTTTCTCATTCTTCCCCAAAAACTAGGGTTTGTGCCTCCATCTCCTTTCTTCCAAGTTCTTCCACTTTCTTTTCATTTTTCAATTAAATCAAGAGCTTAACTTTTCTTTTTTTAAAACTAAATAAAGTTTTACAATAAACCCATCTCCAAAGACTCCATCAAGAGAAGAAAAAGGGTCTCTTTTTTTATCATCCAAGATCTAGATCTTGGAGTTTTAAGAGAATCCATTTTGGGTTTCTTCTCAAAAGAGAAACGAGAAAATCTTTTGGAGTTTAACTCCACAAATAAAATTATTTTGGAGTTTAACTCCACCACCACAAAAATTATTTTGGAGTTTAACTCCACTACAAAAATTATTTTGGAATTTAACTCCACAGTAAAAATCTTTTTTGGGAGAGTTTAACTCCACATTTTAAATTCTTTCGGAGTTCAACTCCACAATAAAAATTCTTTTGGAGTTCAACTCCATTTAAATTCTTTTGGAGTTTAACTCCACAAACAAAAATTCTTTTGGAGTTTAACTCCACAATAAAAATCTTTTTTTTTTTGGAGTTTAACTCCCACTTCTGACACCAAAAAATTTTCTTTGGGAGTTGAACTCTATGTAAAAAAAATAATAAAAAAATATTAATAATAATAAAAAATTAAATTTTCGGAATCCTTTTGGCCCCCCTCACATGTTAGGGGTCACATGCTAGTCACATGCTCGCATGTGTCACATGCTCGCATGTGTCACATGCTAGCCCCCCTCACATGTTAGGGGTCACATGCTAGCATGTGACCTTCACATGCTAGTCACATGCTCGCATGTGTCACATGCTCGCATGTGACATGCCAGCATGCTAGTCACATGCTAACATGTGACCTTCACATGCTAGCATGTGTCACATGCTCATATGCTATTTTAGAGTTTAACTTCACTACAAAAATTCTTTTGGAGTTTAACTCCATAGTAAAAATCCTTTTTTTTGGAGTTTAACTCCACATTAAATCTTTTTTAGGAGTTTAACTCCATACAAAATTCTTTCAGTGTTTAGCTCCACATTTAAAAAAATTTCGGAGTTCAACTCCACAATAAAAATTCTTTCGGAGTTCAACTCCATTTAAATTCTTTTGGAATTTTACTCCACAATAAAAATTCTTTTGGAGTTTAACTCCACAATAAAAATCTTTTTCGGAGTTAAACTCCATTAAAGTTCTTTAGGAGTTTTACCTCATTTAAATTCTTCCGGAGTTTAACTCCACAAATAAAATTCTTTTGGAGTTTAACTTCGCAATAAAAATCTTTTCGGAGTTAAACTCTATTTAGAGTTAAACTCCATTTAAAATCTTTTTGAGTTGAACTCCATTTTAAAAAAAAAATCAGGAGCCCTTTTGTCCCCAGCATGTGACGGGTCACATGCTAGCATGTGACCCCCCCCATGCAAGCAAGTGAGGGGTCACATGCTAGCAGTCACATGCTAGCATGTGAGGGGTCACATGCAAGCATGTGACTCTCACATTAAATGGTAGCCCAGGTTCTCCCCCCTTTTTTAAATTCTTTTTTTTTTCTTTTTTTTCTTCTTTCTTCCTTATTTTTTTTATTTAATCCTTTTTTATTTAAAAAAATAAAATAAATAAATATTAAATAAATAAAAATAAATTATAAATAATATTTTAAAATTAAAAAAATAATAATAAATTAAAAAAATTCTAAATATTTATTTACTTATTTTTTTTTTATATATATAAAAACATATATATCATTTTTTTTAACAAATAGAACAAAACAAAAAAACACACACACCAACGCATTGCATATTGAGTTCGCATGACCAATTTAACCCGTCAATCGGAGGTTCCTTCACTCCAAATGCGATGGGTAATTAACGGCAGATTAGTCCGCGGCTGCCGGAGATTCGGATCCCCACAATCAATAAACCCCAGCCTACCCTAGGCAAGGGGAATCTGTAATACGCCTGACAAGCATGCGCGTATTCCCATCTCAATGGGGTGACGAAAAACACCCTACAGTGTTCTGTATGTTGAAAACTGCGTTTTGATTTAGAACTTAAATACCATTATACAGTGTACCTTCTACAACCAATACCTGATTAAGGTAAATGTTCATGATATTTCTATCAAGAACAAACTTATATCCATCTTTATCAAGTAAAAAACTGATATGATGTTGCAAACCATGGAAGGTACATATTTGCAATTGTTCAAAATCATAGTATTGTCTTTTGGCAACGCTAGGTGATATTCACCGACGGCAGCAGCATCAACTTGTGCTCCGTTCCCTACTCTAAGGGACATATCACCAGGTCCAACTATCCTACTTTTTCTCAGTCCCTGCAATAAATTACAGATATGAGATCCCGATCCGGTATCTAGTACCCAGGAGGTAGGACTGGCCGAAAAGCAGTTCTTAATAACAAGAACACCTGAGGGAGACGCAATGGTATTCTTCTTCTTCGATGGGGTCATCAAGAAATTCATGCAATCCTCTTTTATCTGCTCATACTCATAACTGTTGTCATAAGTTAGAACCAAATCGACGTTCTCCAGCCTCGAATAAGAATTCGAATCGGTCAAGCGATACATTTTATTATCTTGATTATAGCATGAAATGGTTGCTACCTGGAGAGAGAGAAAAGAAACGCTCAACATGCGCTCTTACAAAATTAGATTGGTTATTAGTTTATTCTAATCATGATGGCTCCCACTGTTTTCTCGAATTCTTCTTCAAACCCTAAAAGAATAACCAGTCAAGATTAAACACACGTCACAATACTTGCTTAACTTCGGCCAGGCTAGTGTCGGTACTTCGAGGAAGGTTTTCCAACGCTTTCGCGAAGTTCCTTAATTACATAAGCTCTTTTCCCTGGAGGCGTAGTCCCGCTAACACCGTTCTAAACACCTACTTGGTTTATCGTATTGATTGTTAAGTGGAAAAAATCTCCCAAGAGTAATCCTACTCATCAGTGGGATCGGGATCCAATTATCATTGTGTGATGACCTAGATGGAAGACACTCTAGTCACCACACTCCATAAGGTATGCAACACTAGCTAGTTTCATGTATGTTTGAAACTCCCGATGTGGTTTTTGCCCCTAACAACTTTATGACCTTGACAATGCCAACATATCATAAGCTACTAGTCAAGTTCAGCCCGTCACTATCTTGATTAACTTAGACCCACCCGCATAACCCTTGACAATGCCAACATAGCTATGCGATTGTCCTAAATAATCGGAAACAAAGTTACAAATAAGCAATACTCAGCTACCGATCACTACGCCTTGACAATGCCAAAATACGTATTACAAATACTAAGTAGTACTTGTAGGAAATGACAGAGGGCTACGGCTGGGTTTTTGGCGAAAAACCCTTTAATGTAATGAACTTGATATCGTTGAAGGAACCTAGTAGTTTTGAAAAGGAGTGGTTTAGGCTCCGCTTTTTAAAACTTGTGGTTTTGAAGAAAACCGAGTAATCTACAGTATAAACTTTCGCTCAAGAGGTCACTCCCCGCGAAGGGATCTAGGCTCTTACCTCCTAGAATAAGGTGCTGGATGTTCATGACCGAACACCACTATGCAAAGCGAAAGAATATTACCACAATTTTTCGAAATTTTTTCCAACAACATCTTTTAGGTTTCTTTTCTTGCATTAATCAAAATTAATACGGTCCCATCAATTAATTCCTATCACATCAGAAAAGAACGAAAATACAATGTACGTATATGCCATCCGCATTCGCCATGGGGCCCCGTCATGCACCGTTAGGTTACTTAACTAACGGCAGAGCAGGGGCTAGACTAGCACGGGTGAAAAACATATACAAAATATACTAGTATATATATAAATATATATATAACATTCGTCCCAGGAATGATATAAGCAACATCACAGATCAACAACAAGTAACACAGGATGGTGGATAATCTTGGAGTCTCGAGTTTCACTTGAACCGTAAATAAAACTCGACGTTCTAGATCGTGTGGATAGCCCGTGGAATGAAAACCTGGACCCCTACGAGCGTGGCAAGTTACCTGCCAATCCCAGAAGTGAGGCAACCCCAATCAACAAAGTGAATGGGCCACCCAGCACTTCACGGGATCCGGTAACTTGAGCGCCCCTCCATGGGTCATCCTATACCCCTACGAGTGCGGTGAATAGCCCGCCAATTCTAGAGTGAAGCCCCCTCCATCTCAACGCCATGAGATGCGGGCTCGTTACCCTCTAGAACCCGGCTATTCAAGCACTCCACCGCGGGGTAATCCTAGTACAAAAAATGAAAATATATGTACAAAGGTGACATCGACCTCAACCTGGTCATGCCCTAATAAAATAATATACAACACGGCAGAAACGGCGGTCCACATGTCGGACGCTCACCCTGCAATAACAAATGTACAAATGAATATTAAGTATACTACTACCATTGCACCGCAAGCTATCCATCATGACAATCCAACCACAATATCAGCACAATCACAGAACATCAACGTAAATGCCATGTTCGTAAACCAGTCTAAAAGGACATATAGCAATTAGATGGGTTATACCGCTCAAATGATACTCACGGTCAAAGATAGAAACACATGTACTGATAAAAACCATGTATTTTAAAATTTTGATCGACTAAACTTTTCCGAATAGGCCCTAAGTGCTAACCAGTACTCGAACAAATCTGGGCCAGTATCATACATCTCAAAAATCACAATTCCAGACAATAGAACCACAGAAGAATTTTTTTTAGCACAGTGGCCCAACTCCAACCGTGGAACCACGGCAAACGAACACGTTTCGCAGCGGAATTAAAAGATTATGTGCTCAAATTTCTTTTGTGTTTCTAAAATACCCTGCATGTATTTTTAAAGCCACTGAAAATATTTTTTGAACACATTTAAAATTCGACAGAAAGTATATCTCATGAAATTGTGATTTGTAAAAGTTTTGTCGATCGATATTTCAAACACGTCTAAACTAGCTAATATGGGTTTATAGGATGGCTCTGATACCATGTTGGGTTAACTAGCGCCCCGGCCATCTACCATGGCCATTTGCGAAATAAATTTTTTTCTACGATTTAAAACTAGCGCTGAATGAAACCCGATAACCGGATCTACCGTAAACCCTAAACTAGCTAACATTAGAGAAGGTATCTAATATGATAGAGGAGTCTCACCAAAAGATCCATACCCTTCGGTCTTCTCTCCTTTTCCTTAGCTCCTAGTGGCTTCCATGATCGAGCTTGATCGTCTGTCTCCCTCCGTCGAAGATGATCCACCCGAGAGATATAGTTCATGGCTCTAGCTGCAAACTAAGTATCAAATAGAGCAACTAGAAAACTTGGATTGCTAGTCTAAGTGATCTAGGATGTAGTCTAGGGCTCCTCTCTTGATTCTCAATACATGAGAGTGTAGAGAGGAGGCTGGAGATGAAGGTGGAAGAGCACAAAAGCAAAGAGGGAAGAGAGCAAATGGTGAGCTCTAGGAAAATAATAAAGCATACATGTGAGAGAAAATCCTCACTTTGGATTTGTAAAATCAATTTTACAATATAATATCCTCACCATGCTTCAATAGTTTGCACAAATGAATTAATAATTCATTTGTCAACACTATTGAGGCATGGTTCTCACCATTCTCCCCTTACTTGACTTTACACCTCATTACCCATTTATGAATAAATGGATAAATACATAATCAGGTGTCCACTTTCTAGAATGTATTCCATATAAAATATAGATTACAGTCTACCTATCTACATACCTGCATTCGTATAAAAATACGAATACCCGATAAGATAAAACAACAAAAAGAACATAATACTAGAATATACATATCGAAATATATATATATATATATATATATATAAATTATTAAATCAATACCTGATTTAATAATCCGGCTCAATCCCGTGCCGGCTAGTATTATCAACTGTCCGATCAAAAGTCCGGGTACATAGTACCATCAATCAATTGGAACCCTGCACGTATCCAATACGGCTACTACATCATTTCGCCTGAACCAGGAAAACCCTCTGCGTGGGACTCTAAAAACTCAACAGTACGCCGGCAGTGAGTTACTGAATAAATCCATAACCACAAGCACACCAGTGGCACTAGCTGTACTTAACGGTTACCCGGGTACCTGTCGAAAAGGAAGGCCGACGAGCAAACTCATCTGGATCCCTACTGAGCCTATGCGTGACAATCTCCGTACAGTCCGGTCTCTTCGTCTGAGAGTATCGCATACCGGGTCTAAGGGGTGGTAAATGTCAGACCCTAATACCCGATAATTCGTGTTGATGCGACTCAGGACCAATCTGGGAAACTACTAATCAACCTATCAGTAAGTCCCAACTATCTTGGTCAAGGTCTTATGGTCCTGACCAATCGATCACAGTGCGATATCGACTCCCTATACCGGGAGAGACGAATCCCCAACAATCACTCACTGCCTCCATGTGGCTCGGAACTGTACCCAACCAAAACCTGTTTGCTCGACTCAGTAGAGCCATGGTAGGGTAGTGATCAAAGTACAGTGGGAACTCACACAAGACAAATGACGATCTCAGGTCCGAAGACTAACATGTACTCATGTCACCTGAGAACTTCCATTAGACGATAGGTATAATACCATCAAGAAGTTCTCGGCGAGTCCGTCCAGTGTACTCACCCCTAGTGAGCACCTGTATACAATCTTAGGTGATCACACCAATGGTTGTGGGACCAACCACTGTCTCTCGTCGGGGTCTAGAAACGTATACAGTGGTCTATTCCGGAATATCGATGCCTAGTCTCGATACTCGCACGACTAGGGACCTTTTAAGGATGTGCTTATCGAATACCCTGCTCCCACAAGTATGATCTCCATTACAACGTAGGTAGTCAAGCAATGATCCTACAGGTTTTATCAACATGTATAGATGATACGTAATAACAAGTAGAACATATCCATATGTTAAGATAAAGACAAACCGGATAGCATACTATCAAATCGAGCAAGATTGTCCTGTACATACGTATGTCCAAGCATCCACATGTATACATATACAATAATGGACTCTAAGGAATACATATCCAACATGTAGTGTATAGTTCAAGTTTACAGGTCTTGGCCGAATCCATGAATATAACGATTACAAGTTCAGGTTCAAGTTATAATTATGTATTCAGGTATTCGTGTCAAGTTATATTCATGGTTAGGTCAAGTCAAGTCAATTGTTCAAGTTCATGTTTGGATATTTAAGTTCAAGTGTTCAAGTTCAAAATCAAGTGTTCAAGTTTGGGCTTGAGTTGGATTCGAGTTTGAGTTTAAAATAAGTACGAGTTTGTATTTGGGTTATTGTCAATATCTTATGAATGGATTTAACTTTTGAAATTCTTAAGTTCGAGAATAATCGGACAACCGCTACATATGAGCGGCAGGATTTGTATCTTTTTCCAAGATAATTGTTATTGATAATTCCTTTAATTTGCGGTGTTCTCTAATCTAAATAGGTAAGCACTTATTTTCTCTGGCCCATAAGGCTCAAGAGAAATGATACCGTTTAAACCTATATTAATCTAGGTCCTTAAATTTTTATTAAAGTTGTTTATTATGTATTTTCATTGTTTGCATTTCTCGAGGGGTTTTTATCAAAAATATTATAATATTGTTTTAAAAATAAATCTCGAGGGTGATTATAATATTAAGAGTTTTTTTATTAAAAAAATGTATTTTAGTTTTAGTGATATTTAGTGATGAAACCTAGGTTTTTAAAATTTTATGATATTTTTATGAAAACTATACTTTTGTAAACTTACATAAAAATATACTTTTGTAAACTTGGTAGTATTTTTCTGTAATTTTAATTTTTCATTTTAATAATACATATTTTCAAAATTAGTTTTTATAGATAAATACGGTTTTAGGATTTATGAAAATTTTCAAATGCTTTAATTTGTTAAAAATTCGTATTCTTTAAAAATCTTATTTTTATTTCCTTTCAAGACCGAATTCTCCGTGAGTAGTTTTTTATCCTGCTCTGCTATCCTAAGGACGTGCGATAATCCGCACCATCCATAAATGAGTTTCCCTAAAAGGGTTGTAGAGGCGTAATTGCAAAATTGTTTTAAAATATCGATAAAAGCATTTTGTAAAAGTAATGGTATTTTAATATAAATCGTATTCTTCAAATTAAACATGTATTTAAAATATCGTGCTATGAAACCATAATTTATGTGATGGGGTAGGTCGTTACCCCGTGAATTTTCTAGGGTTATAGTTCATGATAATGTATATATATATATATATATATATATATATATATATATATATATATATATATATATATATATATATAAGCAAAGTTCATAGTATTTTGGTGTAATTTTGTTGTATGATTTATTTAGCCCAAAAATTTTAAACAATTCAAAAGTAATTTAGATGAATAATATTTAAAGTGTGTTAGAAGGATTAGGGTGGAATTTTTAACATTGCAAGAGTAACAAATTTTTTTTAAAGAACCTTTATTTAACCTAACTCCACTTTAGTCGAAAAATTTTAGAATGCGGTTTGAGACGAAACAAAAGAGAGAAAAATGGACTTATGGGTTTTGGAGCATTGAGAAGGGAGGAAAAAGAGAGGGGGGGGGGTCTTCGTGGATCTTGGTAGCGTCGAGAATGGCTCCGGTCTTCACAAACGAACTTAGCTCAAGCTAACTCCACTTGACTAGTTTTAACCCTTTCTTGAACTTAGGAATTTTAGAGAATTTTGCTAGATTTTCACAATAGGGGAGAGCTAAGGAATGAGATGGTATTTATAGGGTAAAAAGAAGAGAGTGTATGAATTAAAATATGAATTAAAAAGATTAAATGGTGTTAAATGGATAGATGAAAGGTTGCACTGCTCTCTGGTTTAAATCAACGAAAACAAATAATAAAATAGAGTAGAGGGGAGTCGGAGGGTCGCACGGGGCGAGCACGGAAAGATTTGGAGCAAGGGGACCGCTCGTGGTGGGAATCTGGGGGCCAGAATTAGGTCATGTGTCTCGAAGTTCATGTCCTGTGTATAAATTGCAATTAACTCCGTATTTAGCCAGTTTGATTTCTCTGAAACTTTCAATTCTCCGTGTATTGTACGTGCAACTCTTGGGATTCTGAAAAGTTAAAAAGAAAAAATATTAAAATAATTGGTACTGATGGGTTTCAAACAAGCAGGCTAAAAACAGTAGTGTAGAGTATTAATCAGTGAGCTACAAGTTGCTTCTTGCTTTTATTGAACAATATTAACTTATAACTCCTAGTCAGGCTGAAATACCCCTTTCTATACGTTAATCAAGTTACATTTCTACAGAAATTTCAGAGTCATTATATTCTACCCTTTTTATAAAAATATCGTTCTCGAAATTTACACAAGTGCTAATTTTCAAATAGGTTAGGGTGTCGTGCATGTATATCGTTTTCTCTCTCCCAAGTCGATTCTCCCAGCGAATCATTTCTCTACATCACTCGGACTAAGTTCACCTTCTTGTTCCGTAACATCTTCACCTTTCGATCCAAGATCTCGACCGGTTGTTGTTCTCAAGTCAGATCAGTCTGCACCGTGAGCTCTAAGTGATCAAGTATGTGATTGGGTCACTCACATATCGGCATAACTGAGATATGTGAAACACATTGTGCACTCCTTCTAATAAGAGCGGTAGTGCCAGGCGGTACGCCACTTCTCCAACTCGTTTAAGTATATCGAATGGTCTAATATACCTTAGACTAAGTTTACCATGTTTTCTAAAACGTATCGCTCCTCTATTCGAAAAGATCTTCAGAAACACATGCTCTCCGGGTTGGAACTCTAAGTGTTAACGCTTTGCATCCGCCCAATTCTTCTGTCGGTCGTGGGCGATGTGCATCTTCTCCGTGACCGTGCGAACTACATCCACAGTTGCCATGATCATATCTGGCCCAAAGAGTTCACGATCTCCAGCGTCGTCCCAACTCAGCGGGGAACAACACTTACATCTATAGAGTGTTGTGAATGGTGTTATCTCAAACCTTGCCTGGTAGCTGTTGTTATAGGAAAACTCCACAAGGTATAGGTGGTCTTCCCATGAATCTCCGAAGTCTAGCATACAGGCTCTCTGCATATCTTCTAGGATCTGAATTGTTCGTTCAGACTGTCTGTCCTTTAGGGATGATACGCTGTGCTAAAATTCAGACTAGTTCCCAAACTGGCTTGAAGACTCTGCCAAAACTGAGATCGGAATCTAGTATCCCAGTTGGAAACGATGCTAACAGGTACCCCATGTAATCTTACGATTTTCTGAATGAGTTTATGGGTATCAAGACAAGTATGGTATATCTCAAAGGTTTAAATCTCACCTTAGATTTTTACTCACCTTCATGTACTTTCTTGCCAATATCTTGGTTGATTGACCAACTCTGAATGGAATAAACTAAGACGACTTGGTGAGTTAATCTATAATAACCCAAACTGCGTCGTTACCCTTCGTGATGCTAGGGAGTGAAGTTATGAAGCTCTGGTAATGTGCTGCCATTTCCATTCTGGAATTGGTAATGGCTGAAGTAGACCAGCGGTTCTGTGATATTCAGCCTTCACTTGCTGACAGATTAAGCACTTTGCTACGCTCCTTGCTACTTCTCGCTTCATTCCATACCACCAGGAGTGTTACCGTAGATCCTTGTACATTTTCATGCCACCGGGATATACAGAATACGGAGAGCCGTGAGCTTCTTTCATCAACTCCTCTCGAATAGGGACGACTGACACGCATAAACAACTCTTATACCGCAAGAATCCATCTTCATGGATGATGAAGTCGGTTCAAAAACCACTTTCTACTTGTTCTCGAATCTTTTGTAGCTTGGCATCATTTGCTTGAGCCGCCTTGATCTGATTGAAAAGAGTGGACTGGACTTGTAAGTTCATCAAGGATGATGTGTTACCTAGCATAACTACTTCAATCTCCAATCCATGCAGTTCTTGCTGTAACTTCCACTGAGAGGTGATGTTCATTGCTCAAGGATGGCGACTAAGTGCATCGAGAACTACGTTCACCTTTCCAGGATGATATTGTAGGTTGATGTTGAAGTCTTCCATAAGCTCTAGCTATCTTCTCTGCCGCATGTTGAGTTCTTTCTGAGTAAATTCATACTTCAGATTCTTATGGTTGGTGTATATTTCCACCCGCTCTCCCAAAAGATAGTGACACAAAATTTTGAGTGTGAAAAACGGATTCCAATTCCAGATCATGTGTTGGATAATTGCGCTCATGGATTTTTAACTGCCTTGATGCAAAAGTCACAACATTTCCATGTTGATGCAGAACACATCCTAATCTCTTACCGGACGCATCACAATGTACATCGAATTCGCCAGAGCGATCAGGTATTACGAGAATAGGTGCAGAGGTTAAGCTCGACTTGAGTTCTACAAAAGCCTTCTCACATGCTTCTGACCACACGAATACTTCGTCTTTACGTGTAAGCTTGGTCAAGGGTGTTGCGATCTTTGACAATCCTTCGATGAAGTGTCTGTAATATCCTGCTAAGCCCAAAAAACTTCTTATATTTTTTATGGATTTTGGTTTATACTACTCGCTGACAGCTGACACCTTAGCTGGATCCATAGAGATTCCTTTGCCTGAAACGATATATCCGAGGAATCCGACCTAGCCTAGCCAAAATTCACACTTGTTGTACTTTGCGTAGTGTCACATCCTATTTCCCGGTAGACGGAATCGGTGACATGGCAGGCCCGCAACGTATTTACTAAGAAATAAATACGTTAAGCATAATAAAGCAATATATAAAATGCACAAGCAATGACAAGTGATATAAAATAAACAGTAACTTTTATTAACATTCATCTTTACATACAACTATTTTTTTTTTTGAAAAGAAAGATACAAGGAAATAAGCAGTGCCTAAACAGTAGCATACAGGAAATGAAAGTAAACACAATGAGAGCTAGAAGTCTGGCTAGGATGTGAGCTAGTCCAACTCCTCCTGGTTAGGCTCGATCTCCTGAGAGTCCGATCCTTCTGACGAACATTCCAAAGAAAGAAAAGACAGGAATGTCTTCAGTGAACTAGCGCTCGGTAAGTCCCAAAAGAAAGAATGGAATTGAACAAGTAATGTGAAATGAAACCGGTAAGTTGTACAGGTATAAGATTGTTATGCTAACGTGGTTGTTTATAGCTTGGTACAGAAAGTACTTGTGTATACAAGAGGAGTCCATCTTACCCCTTGGACTATGGTAACATGTAGTACGAGGCCCCGTCAAAACCCATGGTACAACGACACGAGAGTTCATGTAGGTGTCTTTTAGTGACCATCTCATACCACATTAATACGTTCCGTACCAATCTACCCCGTTATCCCCGCGTAATGTATTGTATATGTTCTGTTTTACAAGTCTTGCCAAGACCATGTATACAAGTTGTTCAGGTAATCAGGTTCAGGATATAATCTTGTAGTCAAGTAATCATGACTAGTTATAACTATGGTTCGGTCAAATCAAGTTAAGTATTTATGTTATATTGATATTTGTATTCAAGTATTCAGGTTCATGTTCAAGTATTCATGTTTGATTTTGGATTCATCTTTTAATTGGATTTTGATTTGAATTTGGATTCAGATTTGAGTTAGACTCAGACAGAGTTAGACACTTTAAACTGATTTAGATCCTGAATTAGTTTGGGAGTCATCGGTAACTGCTGCACATGAACGACAAGATTTGTGTCTTTTTCCAAGACAATTACCATTGATAACTCCGTTAAGTTTTCTACTTTAAATAGGCAAGCACTCACTTTCTCCGGCTCCCTGTGGCTCAAAAGAATTGATCCCGCTTAAATCTATATTTACTAAAATTCTTAAATATTCTTTTATATAACTCGAGGGGGTTTTATGAAATATATTTTTATATATTTTCAAAATAAATCTCGAGAAGTTATTATATTATTTAGGGTTTTCATGGATGTGAATTTTAAGGGTTTGAGGTATTTTAGTGATACTTACTTAGCTTGGAAAGTTCATGATATTTTATTGTAAAACATGTCTTGTATTGATATCTTGATGGTATTTTAGTGAAACTTGTAAACTTTCATCTTTAGAAAAATGTAAGTTTGTTATATTTTGAAAATATATGGATTTGTAATATTTATATAATTATTAAAAATTAATTTTTATTTATTTAGAAAAAATCGTTTTTCTTAAAAACCATATTTAATACCTTTCGAGATCGAATGCTCTGTGAGGAGGTTTGCACAAGCCCAAGGATGTGCGATAATCCGCACCATCCAATAGCGGGTCCCCTAATAAGGGTTGTAGAGGCATAATCGCAAAAGAATTTAAAACTCGTTTTAAAAGAAAACCGATTTTTATAGTAAATGGTATTTTCTTGTAATATTGTATTCGTAACAAAAATTCATACAAGGATATATCGTGCTATAGAACTATGTGTGTATGTGAGAGGTGGGTCGTTACCCCGTGAGCTTTTCCTAAAGGTATGTTTAAGCAAAACAATAAAAGATGATATATAAAGTTCATAGTATTTAAATGAAATACTTAAATTAAAGTTATTTTACATGATTTTCTTGATTAAAATTTTATTCTAAACATTATGATTTAAGGTTACAAGTGATGGGTACAAGTTAGATTGAAAAGGATATTAAAGAGAAAGAGTTTTTTAGGGTTTTGAAAAAAAATTCGGTATTAACTCCACTTACCGATATATAATTTAAAATGGAATTTCAAAGAATAAGAAGAGGTATTGATAGGGACTTACAAGTTAGTTAGGTCAAAGAAAGGTTGAAGAAGAGAGGGTTGTCGTCGTGGCGTCGTGGAATCGCCGAAATTTGATTCTATTCTCGCTGGAAGTTGATCGCTTGCTAACTCCTCTTTTACTCCACTTGTACTTAAGAAATTTTGAGAGTTTTGGCTAGAATTTTCAAAATGATGAAGGGCTAGGGGATGGGGTAGTATTTATAGTATAGAATTAGGGTTTTGAAATTAAAATGGTGAATTAAAATGCATTAAAAAGATGATAAATTGGGAATTGAAGGGGCTCTGTTTGATTATAGGGCAATCAAACAGTGCAGAGGAGTTATGGGTAAGGGAAGAGTCGAGTGTGCAAAGCCCGGGCATCATTTGTCATGGTTCACCCGTCCCCGCAAGCCTTTTGAGGCATTCCGCCGGTCGATTTGAGGGGTTAGGTCGCTAGATTTGTGCCACGTGTACAAGTCAGCGTTTAAACCCTTTTATACATGTTTGATTTTTCTGACTTTTCATTTTTATGTGTATTGCACGTGTAAACTTTTGGGCTTCCAAAAATTTAAAAGAAAATCAGAAAAAATAATGTGTCTGATGGGGATCGAACACAGGGGCTACGTCACAGCAGTGCAAGGCTTTACCAGTGAGCTACAAGTTGCTTCTTGCTATTATTTAACAAAATTTACTTATAACTCAATCTCAGGCAGTATAACTCATTTCTGTACATTAACTGGAAAATTTCGTACAGTAAATTCAGAGTCGTTACACGTAGAGTTGATACTATCGTAGTGTCTTCAGGACAATGCGTAAGTGCTCGGCGTGTTCTTTCCGATTCTTTGAATACATTAGGATGTCGTCGATGAAGATAACAACAAACATGTCTAAGTACTCTCGAAAAACTTGGTTCATCAAGTTCATAAAAATGGCTGGTACATTGGTCATTCCAAATGGCATTACGAGATATTCATAATGGCCATAACGAGTCCTAAACGTCTTCTTCGGAATATCGGACTCCTTGACATTCACCCGATGATAGCCTGAGCGAAAATCTAATTTTGAGAAGACACAAGATCCACTTAGCTGATCGAAAAGATCATCGATGCGAGCTAGCGGATACTTGTTCTTAATTGTTACTTCGTTCAGTGCTTGATAATCCACGCACATCCGGTATATACCTTCTTTCTTCTTCACTAATAACACCAATGATCCCCAACTTGAAGTACTGGATCTGATACAACCTTTCTTCACGAGTTAGTCTAACTGGATACGAATTTCTTCCAATCCATCCGGACTTAGTCGATATGGAACTTTTATTACTGGTTGTGCACCAGGTTGTAAATCGATACTAAATTCAAGAGCTTTATCGGGAGTCAAATCTGATATGTCTTCTGGAAAAATATACTCAAACTCTCAAACTCTCAAACTATTTCAGGCTTTTCTCCTTCAGCTTGTAGGGAGAACACTTCCGCAGTCTTTGACTTAGCACAATAGCTTCCTGGCTCCAAGGTTCTGTCTTCACTTTTGAAATGGAAGACTGGATGATTTGGTATCTCAAAGACTGCCCTCTTTTGACGGCAGTCAATGGTAGTATAAAATACTCCCAGCCAATCTATTCCTAACCCCACATCGAAATTTGGTATGTCCAGCACTTTGAAATTTGCGTAGAATTCTCAGCCGTAAACTACAACTGGGCACTGATCATACCCCAAAGCTGCCTTCAAGACTCCATTCCCGGAATTGACGTTCCATCTTGAAATGAGTGTTTTAACGGGAATCGCATGCGTTCTCATGAACCGTTGTGACATGAAGCAATATGAAGCTCTAGTGTCGAAAAGTGCGAGTGCAGGAAAGGTGGCTACTAGTATAGTACCTAAGTTGTATGAGGTTGTGTTTAGGCATAGGAAAAGATAACAATGTACTAGTAATGAATGGTTGAAAGGATGGGAAGAATTTACCGATGATGACTTGTCATGTGGATTTGTCCTCTTCGATCGTCATTGTAAAAGCTTGACGTCTCGGCACATTCCTCCTCGCCTGAGGCACATTCCTCTGTCCTTAAAGCACATTTCTCTGTTCCTGATGGTACTGTCGCTGAGGCTGTGCTGGCGATCCAAGTTGAGCTGGTGCAGGAAGAGCTATGCGGGATGTAGGTGCCTGAATAGCTGGCCTCTGTGCTGCAGGCATTATGGGTACGGATGCTGGTGATGTGTTACTTCGATATGGGCATGCTCCTATAGCGTGAGTATAGGCTCCACAAATCAAACACAGGCAATTTGCATGCCTGCAGTCTTTCGCCAAGTGTCCGTTCCTCTAGCAGTAGAAGCGGAATTCTGTATTGAATCTGTTAAACGATCCTCCTGACCTCTTGGGTGCAAAAGTTAACCTTGAAAAGGCTCTTCCGATCATCTGGATAGCAGGGCGTTTGATTATGGCTGCTTGAGGCTTACCCTTCTTCTTGACCACCGCTTCATAACGGCGGGCTGCCTTTAGAGCGAGTTCATGAGTCGGATAGTCGTCTATTGCTAAAACCGCTTGAATCTCCGGGTCTAAATCTTGTTGGAATCGTCTAGCCTGATCTCATCAGTAGGGATCAAGTGTGCCACGAACCTGACATGATGTTGATGTCAAAATAGTTACGTGTTTTACGGAATAGAATTTGAGATGAATTCTTTACTTGCAAAGCATGAAGAACTCAGTATCATATTCATCCACTGATTTTACCTACATAGAGCCTTACTGCAAGTGGATGAACTGTTGTTCCATATCAAAACGGGCAGTCTCAGGGGAAACATTCGCATCAAATAGGTCGCGGAACATCTTACACTCTATTGGTTATGCAAGACGGCTTTCCACCAGACTCTTGCGTTGTCCGTGAGCTGAAGCTTTGCCATACGAACCCAAACTATGTCTGGTACCTGCACCGCTGCAAGATCATCCTCGATACTTTAGGCTCACTCTTAAGCCTCAAAAGAACCCTCTTTCCCTGAGAAGTTCTTTAGACGCAACGCCCGAAATTGTTTTACCCCAGGTGCTTCAACTTCGGGATGGTTTATAAGGATAGCAGTCTGCTGTTGCTGGCCCTCCGGAAGGCTTTTTTGATGGCTTCAAGAAGCTCCGTTTGATCGTTGATTTGTGCTGCAATAGTAGGTGGACGTGGTAGGATAGACGGTGGTGTGTTGCTATTGACGGTGGTGCTGATATTGTTTGGAGAATCCATCACCTTGATAGAAAAGATAGGTTAGGATAGATTTAAGAAATTTGAAATGGAAGGAATGTATAGCTGCTGATTCTTATAATTCTTATAATATAATGCTTAAGACTTCATGCAGAACTGACCTACATGGGCCAACAGTAAAACCTGTCACGCCCCGCTTCTCAGTAAACGAAAACAGTGATATGGCAAGTCCACAACATATTTACTATGAGAAGTTCATTTCCTTTAATAAATACATTAAGCGTATGTAAGTAATATAAAAATGTGCAAGAACAAAAAAAGTAATAAAATTAAACAACAACTTTATTTACATTTAAAATTCAAATACAACTGTTTGAACTAAAAGATACAATAATTTAAAATGCCTAAACAATAGCATACAGAAAGTAAGTGCAGAAAAGGAACTAGTAGTCAGGCTTGGTAGTGAACTGGTCCATATCCTTCTGGCTCGGCTCTATCTCCTCAGAGTCCGATCCTCCTGATAAACAATCCACGGAAAAGAAACAGAGATGAATGTCGTCGGCAAACTAGCGCTAGGTAAGTCTCCAAAAGAAGTAAATAAAAATGACTGAAAGGTATATAAAGTGAAATAGAAACCAAGTAAAATATGAACAGGTGAAGTTGTATATGAGAGTGTCTAAGTATGGTCATTTACATGTATAACATAGCTATTCTAACGCGATTGTTTGTAGTTTGATAAAGAAAATATTCATATATACGAGAGGAGACCAACTTACATTGTGGACTAAGGTAACATGTAGTACAAGGCGACGTCAAAACCCCGGGATAACGGCGCATGAATTTAGGTATCTTTTAAAATGACCTCTCGTTCCACAATATACATTCCGTACCAACCTACCCCTTATCCCTGCATATTGTAGTGTATAGTTCAAATTTACAGGTCTTGACCGAATCCATGAATATAAAGAGTACAAGTTCAGGTTCAAGTTGTAATCATGTATTCTGGTATTCATGACAAGTTATAGTCATGGTTCGGTCAAGTCAATTGAATTATTCAAGTTCAAATTTGGATATTCAAGTTCAAGTGTTCAAATTCAAGATCAAGTGTTCAAGTTTGGGTTTGAGTTAGATTTGAGTTTGAGTTTAAAACAAGTTCGAGTTTGTATTCAGGTTATAGTCAATATCTTATATGAATGGATTTAACTTTTGAAATTCTTAAGTTCGGAAATAATCGGACAACCGCTGCATATGGGCGGCATGATTTGTGTCTTTTTTCAAGACGGTTACCATTGCTAATTCCTTTAATTTGCAGTGTTGTCTAACCTGAATAGGCAACCACTCACTCTCTCCGGCGCCCTGAGGCTCAAAAGAAATGACACCGCTTAAATCCATATTAATCTAGATCAATAAAGTTTTATTCAAGTTGTTTATTATGTATTTTCATTGTTTGCATTTCTCGAGGAGATTTTATGAAAAATGTTATAATATTGTTTTAAAAATAAACTTTGAGGGTGATTTATAATATTAAGAGTTTTTTATTAAAAAATATATTTTAGTTTTAGAGGTATTTTAGTGATGAAAACTAGATTTTTAAAAGTTTATGGTATTATTATGAAAACAATATTTTTGGAAACTTGGTGGTATTTTTGTGTAATTTTAATTTTTCATTTTAAAAATATATTTTTTTCAAAATTAGATTTTATAGAAAAATACGGGTTTAGGATTTATGATTTTTTTTTAATGCTTTAATTTGTTAAAAAGTCGTATTCTTTAAAAATCGTATTTTTATTTCCTTTCGAGACCGAATTTTCCGTGATGAGTTCTGTTTCCCGTTCTACTATCCCAAGGACGCGTGTTAACCCGCGCCATCCATAAATAGGTTCCTCTAAAAGGGTTGTAGAGGTGCAATTGCAAAATTGTTTAAAAATAGCGATAAAAGTATTTTGTACAAGTAATGGTATTTTAATGTAAATCGTATTCTTCAAATTAAACATGTATCTTATATATCGTGCAATGAAACCATAGTGTATGTGATGGGGTAGTGTAAGTTATATGTATGCCCTAGAGGCCATTATTGTACATACGATGTATATTGTAATGGATGCTTGGACATATATAGGGAAGACTTTCTTGCTCGACATGATAGTATGCTATCTGGTTGTATTTTATCTTAACATGTACTCTAATTATCTCTATGTTACATGTTGATAAAGCCCTTAGGATATGTACTCAGTGTTTCCGCCGAAAATTTCTGCACAGAAGAGTCCAAGGTATCAAATGGAAGCGATACGCTTAAGAAAATGCGAACCAGTATCTTCCGGGCTGTTTTTTGACAAACTCCCGAATGAGAAACAGATAAATTCTGTTGGTATTGGAAGCATCTCGAAAACCCTTCGATTTGATATATTATGGGCCTCGTAATTCATCCGGGATCAAAAGTTATGAGGCATTACGTGTCCACACGTGATGGACTTTTAAGAACCCGCTGGAGGAGTTAAAAGATATAATAAAAACTTAGAAAAGACCCCAATGGAGCATCACGTGCTCACACGTGACCATGGGCCACGTGCAGACACGTGATGGGCTCTTAAGGCCTCTAAAATAATGAATAGAATTAAATTCTAAAATCTGTTCCCTGATTAAAAATCAGGAAGTACCTCAACGAGGTATCACGTGCTCACACGTGACCAATGGTCACGTGTTGACACGTGATGATTAAAACAACAACAAGCGGCTGTTAAAGGAACCAATTTGGGGGTCACGTGCTCACACGTGACCAAGGGTCATGTGCCGGCACGTGACAGGCTTTGAAAGCCTTACAGCTTAATAGAATTAAAATTCTAGATTTCTCTAAAATCTTTCGAAATAGAATTAAAATTCTAAATTTTTCTAAATCTTTCCAAATGGAAAAAGATTATGGGGACCGTTGGATTAAAGATCCAAGGGTGATTAAATATCACCAATTTATGGAAAAATCCTAGACAAGGAAAGATCTCCCCAAATCTCACCGAAATAACAAATAGAATATCTTTTAGATTTAAAATCCAACGGTGAATAAAATTCACTGAATGATCTAAACGCTCATATTAAATATGAAATCAAATCAAATCTTTCAATGAGAGATTTGCTAAACAAATTGATTCTCTTTCTTCTCCTATAAATAGGAGCCAAGAAAAGAAAAGAAGGGATCTACTTTTTTTAGAGAGAAAAACAGAGGGAGGAGAATTTAATTCTCAAGAGAAAAAAGAAAAGAGAAGAGAATTTAATTCTCTGCAAAAGAAAAACCCTAGGTAAGAAAAGAGAGGCTTCAAAAGAGAATTTAATTCTCAAAAGAGTTTAACTCTTATAAAAAGAAAAGAACTTAGTTCTTTCTCTGTTTAAGGATCTGCAAAGTGCACATCTCCCCAGGAATTGAGAATTTAATTCTCATTGGGTTGAGATCCTGCCATGCAGATCTAAAACACAGAGGAGGAATTGAGTTTTGAGAATTTAATTCTCCCAAACTCACAGGAATTTAATTCCTCCTAAAACGAAACTAGGATTTAACCCTAATCAAGAATTTAATTCTTTTACATATCTGGGAATTTAATTCCTTTAAAAAGAAATCAGGGTTTTATCCTAAATGAGAATTTAGTTCTTTCACAATAGGAATTTAATTCCTCCAAAATCATAATCAGGGTTTAACCCTACAAAGAATTCAATTCTTAAAAGATCTCCGTTCATGAAAAGAACTAGGGTCACGTGCCCCCACGTGACCCTTGAAAAGATCCCCTGCAAAGAACTTTGAAGCATCACCTCACGTGCTCCCACGTGACTCCCAAAACGCAGAAAGAAAAAGAAGGAAATGAAAGCTTTGGGCGCTCTCACGTGTTATCACGTGACCCCTCAGCAAATTCTTTAACAATTGGCGCACAGATCCCCATCACGTGCCAACACGTGATGCTCTAAAATAAAAATAAAAGTGTTTTACATTTATTCGCAGATTTGAGGATAAAACAAAAGAAAAGAGCTCTAGGGCGTCCTCACGTGTCAATACGTGACCCCTAATGAGCATTGTAACAGACCAGAGCGTGGGCCTCCATCACGTGATCACACGTGATGGCCGTCAGAATTAAAAGTGTTAAACACTTACCTGCAGAATAAAATAAGGGAAATCAGGGAGCTCTCACGTGTCCGCACGTGACCTCTCCCTCCTTAGTGTTTAACACTAAATTGGAAAACTCTATTTGCAGTGTTTAATACTGATTTTCTTAGTGTTTAACACTAATTTGGAAAATTCTATTTGCAGTGTTTAACACTGATTTTCTTAGTGATTAACACTAATTGGAAAACTCTGTTCTCGGTGTTTAACACTGATTTGCTTTAGTGTTTAACACTAGTTTGAAATCTCTGCTACCAGTGTTTAACACTGATTTGCTTTTGTGTTAACACTAATTTGAAAGCCCTGTTGCTAACACTGATTATCTTTTAGTGTTTAACACTAATTTGCTAATCTTATTCCCAGTGTCCAACACTGTTGGTCCCTAGTGTTTAACACTAGTTTTAGCCCAATTGGCTAAGTTTCTAGAGGCAAAGCCTCTCCTTCAATGAGCCAACAGAGGACCAATATTTCAAACATAATTGGACTTAGCCTAAACTGGCTATAAGTCCTCAAATCATCTTGAACTGAGCACATCTGCTCTTTCAACCAACTCATTGGTTCAAGGGTACATCTCTGAACTCCTCTGATATTTGTCGTTGTAATCCTTCAACGTCTTCAGAGAGGTGACGGGTCCCGACAACCACACATTAATACGGACTGTGGGGTCCTTAAACTCATGGACTAATGCGTCCTTAAACTAACATTTGTCCCCAAAACGGGAAAGATGGACCACCACGTCCCTAAACTGGAACTTGGACCACCATGTCCCTAAACTGGAGATGGACCACCATGTCTCTAAACTGGCAATGGACCACCATGTCCCTAAACTGGAACAACAGAGCCCAAACACTCTTTTGTCGGATCTAAACGATCCCGTTAAGCCGATCTTAGTCCCAAACTGGACTAACGCATCCTTAACAACCGTTTAATTCGATCTTAGCCTCAAATACGGCTACGTATCCTTAAACCTTCAAACAGACTTTAGTCCCAAATTGGACTATAGATCCCCCCAATCTACTTTGGTTCAAGGGTACATCTCTGAACTCCTCTGACATCTGTCGTTGTAATCCTTCAACGACGTCAGAGAGGTGACGGGTCCCGACGGCCATACATACAATGGACCACCATGTCCCTAAACTGGAACAATCGAGCCCCCAAACGCTCTTTTGTCGGATCTAAACGATCCCGTTAAGTTGATCTTAGTCTCAAATTGGACTAACGTATCCTTAACAAACGTTTATGTTGATCTTAGCCTCAAATATGGCTAACGTATCCTTAAACCAAAACCCCAAACCCAAATCTAAGAAAATACGGATTTGGACTAGTCCACGCCCTACGGGCGACGACATAAATCAGTCTCCGTATACAATCCACGGGCAACCACAAACAAAACAAACACCCACGACACGAAGTGACCAGCTGGAGAAGGAGAAAGTTGTTACCGCGATGCGGTAGCGTAATTAACTGCAGGGGCTTGCGCCTGCAGGGAAGAGCGTCCCCACAATCAAAACCCCTCAAGCGAGGGGAAATCTGACGAAGTCTGCTACATCGGCCGCATCCGTCTAAACCTCCGATACACGGTGCCATAAATCAACTTGGCATCTTCGGAGAGGTAGACGGATAACACTTATTAGCATCGGCCCCGAATCTCAGGCAAAACATCTATGTTTTGGCCGCCGTTCGGAGGGGAACAGATTCTGGCACGCCCGGTGGGACCTTTTCCTCTTTCCACTCCACACTTCGTGTGTCGTGTTCGCGAACGAATCGCGGTTTGCTAATGGTTGCCCGTGGGTTTCGAGGTACTAAGATTTGGCGTTTTGCTTGGTGCAGAAAGCAAAGGATCAATGGCGTTCACCTGCTCAAAGTGTTCCACATGCAACTGCAACCCACATGCTGCCTCAAATGGGGGTATATCTTATGGGCCTCAGGCGGCTTCCCTGTTTACAATGCCGGTGGAACAGGTCACTCAAGCCACCACAGGATTGTTTTTCGGGACCATGCTCCCGCCAATGAGCTTCACTGCCCCAGTGCCCTTACCAGAAGTTCCTAAGAAGTCGTTCTTCGATCGGCTTACAACTGCTGCGGCCCCTCTCAACGGGTCGCCCAACACCAATGCCTCGGTCTTCTCCAGACTAGGCCAAAACTCATGTGGGCCCACGATGAAGCTTGCGGTCCCTGAGAAGGTTACTCAAAAGAAAGTAGCCAAACCTACTCCTGAAGTCGTCAAGGCGGCTTCTCCTGCTAAGAGGACGGTCTTCGTAAGACTGACCGTCCCAACTCCCACTCCCACTCCTGCTGCTCAGAAGACATCAGTTTTTAATAGGCTGACACTGGTTACAGCCTCTCACCTGAACAGCGGGCAAGACAAGGCCATCCCCGTCACCGAGCCAATTCCTGCACCACGACATGCTCGACGTCGCCACTGGCACCGAGTGAGGAAGTCGGGAGGCAACTCCCCTTCCGGGCTAACTCCGTCGGCTCCAACGGTGGGAATCGATACTGCTATTCCAACCGGGAACAGCTTTGAATTGCTGAACACGGTGCGCAGAAACTCCCCTACCGCGGTGCTGAAAAGACTTCCTTCACCTGTAAAGAATGCTACAGAGAAGAAGCCGGAGCAACCTCCTCAACGGTTATCCTCTCATATTTACAAGGTCTGGCGTCAAGTCCAAAACTCCGTGATGGATCAAGACTGTCTCCGCCGACAGAAAAAGATGAAGGTTAGGCAGGAAGAAAATCCCCCTGTCAAGCCACAAAAAGCAACGGCTACTTGGGTGCCCACTACGACGGCCCCCTCAACTTCAACCACTCGAAAGAAAAGGAGGCCGCAAAAAGCCCCTGTGAACATGGCGAACCGTAAGCGCGCTGAGCACAAACACCCCAAATCTGGGGGCATGGCGGTGCACACTGTTTATATGGCTTCCGGAGAGGAGGAAGGCCGTGCTTCAAAGGGTCACCGACCGCTCACCCGATCCGTGACAAAAGCTCAAGAACAGCAACAGAAGCTTCAGGAGATGATGACTGCGATGGCCGCACTCACCGGGCCAAAAGAAAGCTCGGAGGAATCATCAGAGCAGCGTTATGAACAAGAAAATGACGTTGACTTCTTGCGCAGAGTCCTCGAAAAGAAGGACAAAGAAGCCGCAGAGCAGGCGGCTAACATAAAACAAATGGCGCTCCTCTTCCAAGATATGGTAGGGATGATGTTACAGCTGGACCCTCCAGCTGATGACCCTCCAATCATTGTTGAAGAAGATAGAGGGGAGACATCTAATCCTCCTCCGGCTCTTTCAGCAGCCAAGGAAGAAACCATTTCCAAGGCCGCACTGGATGACTATATAGCTCAGCAAATACGAGCTCATCAGGCGAGTGAAGCGGCTGGGCAAGTTGTTAAAACTGGACGACCCTATCCGAGCTGGTATGACCAAATCAGTTACCCGCCGGGATATACGATCCCTAAGTTCCATGTATATAGAGGGACGGGGAATCCACACCAGCATGTCGCTCAATTCAGGGCCTTATGCGGCAACACTGGAGGCGACGACAAACTGCTGCTTCGCCAATTCGTCGGCAGCTTAGCAGAAACAGCCTTTGAATGGTATTCGGAGCTACCTAACGACTCTGTCAAAACATTTGCGGAGATGGAGCTACTGTTTACACAAAGATTCTCGAGTGCTAGCGGACGCATCCCGATCACGGCATTGATCAACGCCAGGGTAAGGCCAGGCGAAACGTGGGTTCAATACGCAACACGATGGCGGAATCTATGGTCAAAGTGCGAACAACGCATCGAAGAAGTACCTGTGGTAGGCATGTTCGTGGGCACTCTTGATCCGCAAGCGACCATCTCGTAATTCATTATGTTCTTCAAGCCAACTACTTTCCAGGCCTTGATTGACAAGTTGGCCCAAATGGATCAGATGGATCATAGATCATCTCCTTCAAAGACGGATCCTCGGAATGAAAAGGGGAAAGGAAAAGCAACTTTCATCCCCAATACTCAACAACAGCCGAGCAACTTAAAATCGGTTGTCCGCCAAAGCAACATACGTCTACGCCCATCCCTCGAGGAGAGACTGGGACGTCCTTATTCGTTTCCTCAGGATAAAACAAGGAGACTATTCGAGCTGGCAGTGCGCAACAGACTCATCCATCTGCCGAATCCAAAACGTCCGTTGCAGCCAGGCGATGTCAACGATCTTAATTACTGCCCTTACCACCAAGCGGTAAGCCATCCAATCGAAGATTGTTTCGTCTTTAAGGGATGGATCGAAGATCGGTACCAACAAGGAAAGTTCGCGTTATCCGAAAACTGGAAGGTGAACCCGCCACAGCCTCACACTCCTAAGAAGACAAACACACTGGGGGCAACATGCTCTTTTGTTGAGGAAGCTCCATGGGAGGTGGCTCTTTCGGCCAAGACCAAAAGGATGCTAAATGATCTTCAGACGTGCCCGACGATTAGATGGAAGAACCCGTTGGAACCTGAGATCATCAAGGGGATGCTAAAGCCGCGCCCAATTCCAAATATTGGTGGTGATAGCCAAAGCATTCACACCCAGCCGTCGAAATCTTCGAAAAAGAAGGAGAAATCCAAGAAGCTCGTGAAGCCTGGCGACAAGCGCACGGATTTGCAGAAACAGATTGACGCGCTGGAAGAGTATAACCAGAAGGCGCGGATTCCAATCACGCTCCAAGAGTTTCTCAGCCACGTCCTCGAGGACGAAAACGATGGAGAAGACTCATCAGATGAATCTGAGGACTACGTAGCAAGTTGTCATGTGATCTCTCACTCCTTGATAGATGATAAAGAGGCTCCTTGCACCGAGAAACCGGGGGCGGATCCTGAACCAGAACTTCTGTGGCCATCAGACGAGATGATCGATGCCTTCCTGAATGAGATTCGTCTGAAAAGTAAAGCCGACCGGGAGCGTGAGATGGTCATATTTGAAAAGGCCAAACGCCGGCAACTGGACAAAAGGGTCGAAACACTCCCACCAGATCAAAGTACATCCGCCGCAAATGAAAGCAGGATCAAGACAAGGAAACGATTCGCCAAAGCCATATCAATGGGGATGAGGCCGCCCTGTTTCAGAGAAAATTCTCATGGTGGTATACATTTTGATGAAACGGACGTACACCCTAACTTCTGCTTATATCATCAGAGGATCGCACATCCTACTGAAGACTGCAACTCCTTTAAGTGTTGGTGGCAAGGATATGTTGCTCATAGACAACACGTCAATAGAATAAAGCGGGAAGCTCGTAGACAGCGAAAAAATACGACAGATGAGCATAAAAGAGTTGCCGATAATTGTCATAGGGACGAGCCCGGGGGATCACGAGTTCTCACCTTTGGAAGCGATTCTGACGAAGAAGCCGCCCCCAACCCTCTCTTTAAGGAATTCATTTCTAAAACAAAAGAATTGGAGAGTTGCGAGAACGTTCAGCCGTACAATCTCACGCTACCCGGAAAGAATCTCGGACCCGCAAACGACGGAGCAAACGAAATGAGAAAGGAAAAGGAAAAAACGGTCTTTGTTGCCAACACTCAACAACAGCCGAGTAACCCGAGACCATTTTGTCGTCAAAACAACAAGCCGCGATACCTCAATGAGAAATTGAAACGTCCTTACTCGTTTCCCAAAGATAAAACAAAGAGATTGTTCGAGCTAGCAGTGCGCAGCGGGCTCATCACTCTGCCAGATCCAAAACGTCCATTGCAATCAGGTGACGTTAACAATCCTAACTATTATCCCTACCACAGAGTAATGGGTCACCTACTCGAAAATTGCTACGTCTTCAAAAACTGGGTTGAAGACCAATACCAACAGGGCAAGTTCGCGTTGCCCGAAAAGTGGAAAGTAAACCCGCCACAACAACATGCTCCGAAAAAGGTGGATATGCCGGGGGCATCATGCTCATTCATAGAGAAAGCCCAACGGACCACTACGTCCTAAAACTGGATACGGACCAAAACGTCCTTAAACTAACGACGGACCGCAATGTCCTAAAACTTGCAAATAACCGAAACGTCGTTAAACTACTCCCAACCCGCAGCATCTTCAGGCTGATGTGGTAAAAAAAAAGGTACGTCCACAAGCAAAATGGGCACGGATGAAAATCCGAAAGGGCTCCGTGAGTATAAACAACAGGGCTACCGGCGAGTGTTCGTGAAAACCCGAAAGGGCGCGACCTCGTTAAAAAAAAAGAATAAAAAAAATAAAAATAAAAATAACGGTATGTCCATAAGCAAAGAGGGCACGGATGAAAACCCGAAAGGGCTCCGTGAGTAAAAACAGCAGGGCTACCAGCGAGTGTTTGTGAAAACCCGAAAGGGCGCAACCTCATTAAAAGACACTTATAGGGTCCTCTCGATCTTGTAAGGAGAAACCACCCGCGTGAGATCCTTACGACTCACAAGGGAGCAACACACTTAGGGATCCTCACGATTCCTAAGGAGAAATTGCACTTGCGAGATCCTCACGGCTCGTAAGGAGAACTCTCTTATGGGACCCTCACGGCTCATAAGATTTGAAAGTCTTAAATTCCAGAGACCTGAACCTATTCTTAAGCAACCTTCACAACCTTCGATAGTGCCCTACAAGCGGCTCAATACTGACCCTTGTATACAATCCACGGGCGCGAATAAACATTTCCCTAACCAAATCCCACCTGTGACTGGGGATATGTCCATACGGTGAACAACCCTTGTAAGTCCTCTCGACTTCTAAGGAGAAAACCCTTTTGTAAGATCCTTACGACTTACAGGGGAACATACACTTAGGAATCCTCACGATTCCTAAGGAGAAAACGCACCTGCGAGATCCTCACGACTCGTAGGGAGAAACACCTTTATGAGACCCTTACGGCTCATGAAGTCAAAAGCCTTAGTCGACGGGATCCTAACCCTGTTTACTAAGCCACCTTTGCTCGACATCGACAGAGGCAAATGATGATTCGCTCCTGGCAATATCCCAGTTGTAGCGATGCTGATGCCTAAACCCGTATCAAATTCCAAGTCCTGTTACGGCAAATGATGATTCGCTCCTGGCAATATCCCAGTTGTAGCGATGGTGATGCCGAAATCGGTGTCCAATTTCAGGTTTACGGCAAAAAGCCAGTAGGCCGCACATGCATACGAAATAGCCGAAATGATGGGGCAACTTGCAACGAAATCAGCAAGTAAAAATGTATGCATACAAAACAGCCGAAATGATTGGGCAACTCGCAATAAAAAGCAGCGAGTAAAAATAAAACAAATAGCCGAAATGATTGGGCACCGCGGAAAACAGCCGAAATGATTGGGCAATCGCGATTTTCGCTATATAAAAAGCTGAAATGATAGAGCATCGCGGAAAGAAAAAAAAAGAATGAAATGAAAGAATGAAACTTTTTTCCCTACAGGTGAGATCACATCGATCCCTGTATACAATCCAGGGGCACAAACAAAGAGGGAACTATACCTTCCCGACAGGCTCCAACAGAAAGCGAATCCAAATCTCGACGGTTCATAGACAACCTAGAGACAACCTCGACATTTGTCGCAATATTGCAGACACAATGTCAACAAACGAAGCAAAAGAAGATCCCTAGCTTCAGGGTCTCGACGTCGATATCGACAACTTAGAGATCACCAACGGTGTTTCCCCTCACTCCAACCAGATGCAGACGTGACGTCAACAACCGACCTCAGAGTCGCAACGAAACGGAGCCATGGCAAAGTCCCTAGTTCCAAATCTCAGTGGCCATATCTACAGCCTAGAGACCAACAACGGTATGCTTCCTCATTCCAGCAGGAAACAGATGTTACACCATCAAGCAGAGCGACAGCAAAATCTCAGCTCCACCTCAGCATTCGTCTCGTTACAGCAGACGCAATGTCAACAACAGCGTTCCTCCGCAGTCCAGCTGGATGCAGATGCAATGTCAACAAAAGACCTCACGGTCGAAACAAAGCGGAGTAATGGCAAAATCCCAACTCCACCTCGGCATTCGTCTCGTTACAGCAGACGCAATGTCAACAACGGTGTTCCTTCACAGTCCAGCAGGATGCAGATGCAACGTCAACAAGAGACCCAATGGTTAAAACAATGCGGAGTGACGGCAAAATCCCAACTCCACCTCAGCATTCGTCTCGTTACAGCAGATGCAATGTCAACAACGGCGTTCTTTGGCAGCCCAGCAGGATGCAGAAGCAACGTCAACAAAAGACCTCACGGTCGAAACAAAGCGGAGTAACGGCAAAATCCTAACTCCACCTTAGCATTCGTCTCATTACAGCAGACGCAATGTCAACAACGGCGTTCCTTCGCAGTCCAGTAGGATGTACATGCAAAGTTAACAAAAGGCCTCATGGTCGAAACAAAGCGGAGTGACGGCAAAATCCCAGCTCCACCTCAGCATTCGTCTCGATACAGCAGACGCAGTGCGAGCAAATGAAGCGAAAGCCAAATTCCTAGCTTCAAGGTCTTGACGGCAAGTCATATAAAGCCTGAAAGACAATCGGAGGTCATCCCACACCAGCGCGGAGTGGTCACCACAACGACATTCGTCTCGATACAGCAGACGATATGTCACTACGGCATCCTTCCTCCAACAGGATTCGGACGCGCCAACGCAAATGAAGCAAAGGCCAAATTCCTAGCTTCAGGGTCTTGACGGCAAGTCATATAAAGCCTGAAAGACAATCGGAGATCATCTCGCGCCAGCGCGGAGTGGTCACCACCTCGACAATCGTCTCGATACAGCAGATGAAATGTCACCCCAGCGTTCTTCCCCCAGCAGGATTCGGACGTGCCAAAGCAAATGAAGCAAAAGGCCAAATTCCTAGCTTCAGGGTCTTGACAACAAGTCATATAAAGCCTGAAAGACAATCGGAGATCATCTCGCACCAGCGCGGAGTAGTCACCATCCCGACGATCGTCTCGATACAGCAGATGAAATGTCACCCCAGCGTTCTTCCCCCAGCAGGATTCGGACGCACCAAAGCAAATGAAGCAAAAGGCCAAATTCCTAGCTTCAGGGTCTTGACGACAAGTCATATAAAGCCTGAAAGACTATCGGAGATCATCCCACATCAGAGCGGAGTGGTCACCACCTCGACAATCGTCTCGATACAGCAGATGAAATGTCACCCCAGCGTTCTTCCCCCAGCAGGATTCGGACGCGCCAAAGCAAATGAAGCAAAAGGCCAAATTCCTAGCTTCAGGGTCTTGACGGCAAGTCATATAAAGCCTGAAAGACAATCGGAGATCATCTCGCACCAGCGCGGAGTGGTCACCACCTCGAAAATCGTCTCGATACAGCAGATGAAATGTCACCCCAGCGTTCTTCCCCCAGCAGGATTCGGACGTGCCAAAGCAAACGAAGCAAAGGCCAAATTCCTAGTTTCAGGGTCTTAACGGCAAGTCATATAAAGCTTGAAAGACAATTGAAGATTATCTCGCGCCAGTGTGGAGTGGTCACCACCTCGACGTTCGTCTCGACATAGCAGACGCGACATCACCAAAAGGAGCCACGGCAAAATCCCTAGTTCCAAACCTCGACGGTTCACCAGCAACCTAGAGACAACCACGACATTCGTCTCGATACAGAGGACGCAATGCCAGCAAACGAAGCAAAGGCCAAATTCCTAACTTCAGGGTCTTAACGACAAGTCATATAAAGCCTGAAAGACTATCGGAGATCATCCCACACCAGCGCGGAGTGGTTATGACTCATCGGGGCTCTCCAAAATGAGCCTAACCTCAAGTAAAAAGCGGCATGGCAAATTCCTAACGCTTGCTCTTCCGACGGTCAAACTGCCAAGGAGGATTGCTTGAAGACGTCTTGTCCAGCCCCCGAAGGGATCAGAGACACGGCAGTCGCAGGGCTACTCGAACAGCACGATTGCCTATCGAGGAATATATCAGCTGATGCGACGGTACGACGGCCAAAACCCTAAGTACCACAGACCCTAACGGACTTCTGTCGTAAAGAGCAGAGGTTAACTGTGACGTTAGGATATTCTTACGAGATCTGCTCGATCCGTTTCGACTCGTGAGGAAATTGATGTCTTTGCGAGAACTTCTCAATTCGTCTCGACTCATGAGATAAAGCCTTAGGCAGTAGGGATTAAAAAACCTGTTTCCTAAGCACTGGGACCCTGCAAGTCGGCCCAAAACGGTCTCTTGCATACTATCCACGGGTCACACTCTCCAAATTCGAATCTCGACAAGGAGGGAAACAACCACTTACGAGTCCTCTCGACTTATAAGCGGGAAAATCTTCTTGTAAGATCCTTACGACTTTCAAGAGAAAACACACTTAGGAGTCCTCACGACCCCTAAGGAGAAAATACACCTGCGGGATCCTCTCGACCCGTAGGGAGAAAAGTCTTTATGAGACCCTCACGGCTCATAAAGTTGAAAAGTCTCAGGTGGCAGATCCTAACCCTGTCTCCTAAGCCATCACCGCCCTGCAAAGAGGTCGAGATGGACCATTTATGAGTCACACTTGCCAAAGCTAATGCCACTGAAATGGAGAAGTTACTCATGAGCATATAAACTACTTCACGCCAGAGTAAGACATAAAAAATGGAAGGGTGCGGCTCGTGGGGATGAGGGTTTGGAACTATATCTCTTAAGAGTCGAGATTTGAGTCAATGATAAATGACGACGCTTGTGTCTGCTCGTTATCTTCTCAAATCAAGATTCTGAAAGTAATATACCAACCCGAAATTGGTCATACGTTATGCATTACTTTGCACTACTTCACCCACGTATATACATACATGGGCAAAGTAGTGGGGGCATTTGTTTCCGCCGAAAATTTCTGCGCAGAAGAGTCCAAAGTATCAAATGGAAGCGATACGCTTAAGAAAATGCGAACCAGTATCTTCCGGGCTGTTTTTTGACAAACTCCCGAATGAGAAACATATAAATTCTGTTGGTATTGGAAGCATCTCGAAAAACCCTTCGATTTGATATATTATGGGCCTCGTAATTCATCCGGGATCAAAAGTTATGAGGCATTACGTGTCCACACGTGATGGACTTTTAAGAACCCGCTGGAGGAGTTAAAAGATATAATAAAAACTTAGAAAAGACCCCAATGGAGCATCACGTGCTCACACGTGACCATGGGCCACGTGCAGATACGTGATGGGCTCTTAAGGCCTCTAAAATAATGAATAGAATTAAATTCTAAAATCTGTTCCCTGATAAAAAAATCAGGAAGTACCTCAACGAGGTATCACGTGCTCACACGTGACCAATGGTCACGTGTTGACACGTGATGATTAAAACAACAACAAGCGGCTGTTAAAGGAACCAATTTTGGGGTCACGTGCTCACACGTGACCAAGGGTCATGTGCCGGCACGTGACAGGCTTTGAAAGCCTTACAGCTTAATAGAATTAAAATTCTAGATTTCTCTAAAATCTTTCGAAATAGAATTAAAATTCTAAATTTCTCTAAATCTTTCCAAATGGAAAAGGATTATGGGGACCGTTGGATTAAAAATCCAAGGGTGATTAAATATCACCAATTTATGGAAAAATCCTAGACAAGGAAAGATCTCCCCAAATCTCACCGAAATAACAAACAGAATATCTTTTAGATTTAAAATCCAACGGTGAATAAAATTCACTGAATGATCTAAAGGCTCATATTAAATATGAAATCAAATCAAATCTTTCAATGAGAGATTTGCTAAACAAATTGATTCTCTTCCTTCTCCTATAAATAGGAGCCAAGAAAAGAAGAGAAGGGATCTACTTTTTTTAGAGAGAAAAACAGAGGGAGGAGAATTTAATTCTCAAGAGAAAAAAGAAAAGAGAAGAGAATTTAATTCTCTGCAAAAGAAAAACCCTAGGTAAGAAAAGAGAGGCTTCAAAAGAGAATTTAATTCTCAAAAGAGTTTAACTCTTATAAAAAGAAAAGAACTTAGTTCTTTCTCTGTTTAAGGATCTGCAAAGTGCACATCTCCCAAGGAATTGAGAATTTAATTCTCATTGGGTTGAGATCCTGCCATGCAGATCTAAAACACAGAGGAGGAATTGAGTTTTGAGAATTTAATTCTCCCAAACTCACAGGAATTTAATTCCTCCTAAAACGAAACTAGGGTTTAACCCTAATCAAGAATTTAATTCTTTTACATATCTGGGAATTTAATTCCTTTAAAAAGAAATCAGGGTTTTATCCTAAATGGGAATTTAGTTCTTTCACAAAAGGAATTTAATTCCTCCAAAATCATAATCAGGGTTTAACCCTACAAAGAATTCAATTCTTAAAAGATCTCCGTTCATGAAAAGAACTAGGGTCACGTGCCCCCACGTGACCCTTGAAAAGATCCCCTGCAAAGAACTTTGAAGCATCACCTCACGTGCTCCCACGTGACTCCCAAAACTCAGAAAGAAAAAGAAGGAAATGAAAGCTTTGGGCGCTCTCACGTGTTATCACGTGACCCCTCAGCAAATTCTTTAACAATTGGCGCACAGATCCCCATCACGTGCCAACACGTGATGCTCTAAAATAAAAATAAAAGTGTTTAACATTTATTCGCAGATTTGAGGATAAAACAAAAGAAAAGAGCTCTAGGGCGTCCTCACGTGTCAACATGTGACCCCTAATGAGCATTGTAACAGACCAGAGCGTAGGCCTCCATCACGTGATCACACGTGATGGCCGTCAGAATTAAAAGTGTTAAACACTTACCTGCAGAATAAAATAAGGGAAATCAGGGAGCTCTCACGTGTCCGCACGTGACCCCTCCCTCCTTAGTGTTTAACACTAAATTGGAAAACTCTATTTGCAGTGTTTAACACTGATTTTCTTAGTGTTTAACACTAATTTGGAAAATTCTATTTGCAGTGTTTAACACTGATTTTCTTAGTGATTAACACTAATTGGAAAACTCTGTTCCCGGTGTTTAACACTGATTTGCTTTAGTGTTTAACACTAGTTTGAAATCTCTGCTACCAGTGTTTAACACTGATTTGCTTTTGTGTTAACACTAATTTGAAAGCCCTGTTGCTAACACTGATTATCTTTTAGTGTTTAACACTAATTTGCTAATCTTATTCCCAGTGTCCAACACTGTTGGTCCCTAGTGTTTAACACTAGCTTTAGCTCAATTGGCTAAGTTTCTAGAGGCAAAGCCTCTCCTTCAATGAGCCAACAGAGGACCAATATTTCAAACATAATTGGACTTAGCCTAAACTGGCCATAAGTCCTCAAATCATCTTGAACTGAGCACATCTGCTCTTTCAACCAACTCATTGGTTCAAGGGTACATCTCTGAACTCCTCTGATATTTGTCGTTGTAATCCTTCAACGTCTTCAGAGAGGTGACGGGTCCCGACAACCACACATTAATACGGACTGTGGGGTCCTTAAACTCATGGACTAATGCGTCCTTAAACTAACATTTGTCCCCAAAACGGGAAAGATAGACCACCACGTCCCTAAACTAGAACTTGGACCACCATGTCCCTAAACTGGAGATGGACCACCATGTCTCTAAACTGGCAATGGACCACCATGTCCCTAAACTGGAACAACAGAGCCCAAACGCTCTTTTGTCGGATCTAAACGATCCCGTTAAGCCGATCTTAGTCCCAAACTGGACTAACGAATCCTTAACAACCGTTTAAGTCGATTTTAGCCTCAAATACGGCTAACGTATCCTTAAACCTTCAAACAGACTTTAGTCCCAAATTGGACTATAGATCCCCCCAATCTATTTTGGTTCAAGGGTACATCTCTGAACTCCTCTGACATCTGTCGTTGTAATCCTTCAACGACGTCAGAGAGGTGACGGGTCCTGACGGCCATACATACAATGGACCACCATGTCCCTAAACTGGAACAATCGAGCCCCCAAACGCTCTTTTGTCTGATCTAAACGATCCCGTTAAGTTGATCTTAGTCTCAAATTGGACTAACGTATCCTTAACAAACGTTTAAGTTGATCTTAGCCTCAAATATGGCTAACGTATCCTTAAACCAAAACCCCAAACCCAAATCTAAGAAAATACAGATTTGGACTAGTCCACGCCCTACGGGCGACGACATAAATCAGTCTCCGTATACAATCCACGGGAAACCACAAACAAAACAAATACCCACGACACGAAGTGACCAGCTAGAGAAGGAGAAAGTTGTTACCGCGATGCGGTAGCGTAATTAACTGCAGGGGCTTGCGCCTGCAGGGAAGAGCGTCCCCACAATCAAAAACCCCTCAAGCGAGGGGGAATCTGACGAAGTCTGCTACATCGGCCGCATCCGTCTAAACCTCCAATACACGGTGCCATAAATCAACTTGGCATCTTCGGAGAGGTAGACGGATAGCACCTATTAGCATCTGCCCTGAATCTCAGGCAAGACATCCATGTCTTGGCCGCCGTTCGGAGGCGAACACTCGGCTACTGGGACTATGATGAGATCATACTAGTGGGGCCACGGTAGTCGACGAGTACATCCTATAACTGTTCCTAGTCGAGGGTGTATCGAGACAGGGCATCGATAGACCAGAGTAGACTAGCGTATACGCATCTTAACCCATATGATGGGCGATGGATGATCCCATATCCATCGGTGTTTGACATTAAGGATGGTGTACGGGTGCTCAGTGGAGACTGGGTACACTGGACGGACTCGCCGACAACTCCCAGATGGTATTATACCTCACGTCAGATAGCAGTTCTTCGGTGACACTGGTACAGAGTAGTCTGTTGACCTGAGATCGTCATAGTGCCTTGTGTGATTCCCACTGTGCTTTGATTTCTATCATACCACGGTCAAGAGGGCGTGCAAAAAGGTGGCTTTTGGGTACAGTCCCGAATCATATGGAGGCAATGAGCGATAGGAGGGGATTCGTCTCTCCCGGTATAGGGAGTTGATGTTGCGCTGTGTTCGATTGGCTATAACCGGAAATCCCTGGCCAGAGTTGCTGAGATTTACTGGTAAGTGTTATCAGTAGTTTCTCGAACTGTTATAGACCTCATATCGACACGACTTATCAAGCTACTGGGGTCTGACGTTTACCACCCCTAGGCGAGATATGTGACATATCAGACGATGAGTCACAGGAGAATGTACAGGCTTGCTTGTTGATCTTCTGAGCGCTCAATACCTGGGTGGCTGTTACGTTTAGCTGACCGCTTGCAGCTTGTGGGTGTTTGATATGATCATTACCTACTGCCGGCGTATTGACGATTCTTTAGAGTCCTACACAGAGGTTTCTTGGCTCAGGCAAAACGGAGTAGGGGCACGTATGTGATATGTGCGGGACCGAGGATAATACGATATGAGATACCGTATTCTATTCTCGCGATATTTGATATCAGCCGGGTCATCGGATCAAGTGTTGATTCGATGAATCGGTACGGATAAATATTAGTCGGTTATATGCGATATAGCCGGATTGTCGGATCAAGTGTTGATTCGATAATTTAATATATAATAATATATATGATATATTAAATTACATTATCTAATATTATCTCACTAAAAGATTCTTTTTCTCACTCGGGTAATACATTGATATATATGCGATATATGTTAAATGTGTTATTTTATTTTGTTACGATAAATATTATATATGTGATATATAATATTGTAACATGATATGATTACTAATGCAACATGTTTAGTAGAGATTAAACATGGTTAGGGTTTGATTAGGGTTAAACCTTTCTAGATGTTTCTAGAAGGTTTTCTTTTTTGTTTTGGAAAAGATATTTTTGCATGACATTTCTTAACCCAACCACACCCCTTAACCCTAGTTCAATCTCTACAATGGTTACTTGACCATGGTTGCATAATTCATCATTATCATCTTTTCATTATTCATCACAAATAGAATTACTATTCTTCTTCTTCCTTAAGTTCTTCATGCAAAGCTTTCTTGCTTTGATATTTGTGATGAAAATATGTGAGAAAAAGATAAATAAAGAGAGCAAAAATCCTACTTCATCATCCTTATCTTCCCTTGCCCTTTAGATGAGAGTGTTCACTCAATTTTAGTGAGTGTTAACTTGTGTTAATGAAACTTCAAGGTAGATCATCTTTGTATCGAAGATCGGAAGCAAGACTACATCTTTCTCTTCGTGGAACCTCTCGAGAGTCCGGAACCCGATGATCGCAGCGAAGGGACCACAACACGGAGCTTATGAAGTGAAGGACCGGATCTACAAAGGTTGTAATCTCTCTCACTTAGTGTTAAAGTGTTTAACATACTTGTTTTCGCCTAAACCCTAGTTTAAAGATCCGTATTCGGGTTGTTCGGCACGGCTAAAATTTTAATCGGGCATGGTTGATACCTCGTAGACCCCTGTGCGCATGCCTAGCAACCCTACAATGGTATCAGAGCCAAGCTAGAGCTTTAGGTGAAGTCTAGACGAAGTTTAAAGCCCGATCAAACCCGGAAAACCCGATAAAACCCCTTCTCTGGAAATTTTTCAAAACTGTGTTTCTTTCATATTAAAAATACTCAAAAAAATCAGCAGGGAATTATAGGAATTACTGTGAAACCCGACCCCCTAAATCACCCAAAGCACCGCGGAACCGCGGCCAAACCTAGGTATTGGCGGCGGTTCCGCGGCAAGAAGGAAGGATTGAGGGATAGGGTTTGCACAGTAACCTCCGTAGCTAATTCCTGATTCTTCTGGGAATTTTTAATTATACTCAAGTGTTGGGTTTTCTGGGTTGTATTGGGGACTCGTTGATTCGATCGGATAATTTAACTTTGTTTATTTTTTCCGGATAATTTTTAGAAACTGTTAAAAAGTTCGAACGGATATCAATAACTCACTTTTTCCCCTGTCGGAAATTTTTTCAAAAGTTGGATTTTTTCTCGAGTTTAAGAACGTTCTAAGTCATGCAAGTAACGCGGTGGACCCTCTAGAAGACAACAAACCTTAACTCGATTATGTGACCGTCTTGAACTGCCTTTTGAACCTTAGGGTTTGGGGCAGTACGGCGTGCCATATGTGAGGCGTTGGCTTGACCCTTCTACGGCTGGACCATTGATACTGTGGCATGTGATGGATGTTTTTAAACTAATTTCATGTGTTGAGATATATTGGGGAAATCTTGGGTGTTTGATTATTCGATCGGAAAGTTTAACATTGTCTATTTATCTGGAATGTGATACAATATTTGGAATCCACAGGTAGTTATGAGATAACTAATTTGCATGTTATAAATCTAGCAGTTCAGTCTCAGATGATCGGTTGCCATGGAATTTTGATGTGATCAAAAGTTCGTCGCAATCACGTAGCGTACGCGGATACTCGCCGGGTAAACTTAATAGACAGCTACGCCCCATAGCCCCGACCAAGTGACTGTAGGAGAACCCCGTCGCCAAAAGCATCCGTTCGGGTGCTTGCTGCAGCGGTGTTCCGCCTTAGTGCACTTTGTCGACGGCATCCAGGGGTGCGGCCATCTACTGAAGTTTGCGACGAGCATTCGATCAGAATATCGGGAATCTTGTTGAATTCCCCGACTTGACATTGAAAAGAGTTTTCGATAAAGAGACTAAAATGCGGGGTTTATAATTGTTAGGCATGCGATGTCTAAGGAATTCATTTAGTTAGGCATGCGATGTCTAAAGAGATTGAGGATTCCAACTGTTGTAGTTTTACACTTTCTTTTCTGTGACCGTAAGCGTAGTATGTGGTGTATCGCCAGCTTCGTTGCTATACATCAACGACAATCGGGATACGCATACTTGCTTATGTTGATGATATGTGATATTATGTGTTGCTGTGATATGTTATATTGGATCGTCATGTTTTGAATAGCCGGGGGTTTTATGTGAGATGAGGGTTTTTTATTTTCATTCATGTAAAAATTTGTATGTAATATTCTTTTATTGGGGCACTTCCAGATTGCGGAAGATATCACCGTTGTATATTATTTACTTTTCCGCATTAGGTAGACCCAAGGCGGGGGGCACAAGTAACCGGGTTCTAGGGTCCAGTGGGAGACCATCTCGAGGAGTCGAGACCGGGTCTCCTAATCCTAGAATTGGCAGTGTTGCTTGCCGCTCTCGTAGGGGTCTAGGGATGTGGGTTTGGCTATTCATCGCGACCGTGGAATCCGTGTTTTATACAGGCTCATATTGAAAACACGGACGTCCTAGTATATCCAATATTTCATATATGTTCTTCTGCTGCAATGTTCTGTGATGAGATCATATTACTGCCTGAGATGAATGTTTATATTATACATATGAGATATATGTTATATTGCAGATTTCGTTTCAAAAGAGATGCTTGTGAAGCATAATAAAATGGGACTTCATTAATAAGATTAATGAAATAAAAAAAACCTAAGATGTTGTGGAATCGAATTTTCAAAACCAGGTAGCTACAGTTCTTGCTATGCATCGCGGTGTTCCTTGTAGAACATCCTGCACCTTATTCGATAAGAAAAGGACCGAGATCCCTTCACCGGGAGTGACTCCTTTAGCAATAACTGGCAGATGCTACAACCCTCGGTTTGTCTTTTGATTGTTTCTATAGTTTTTGCTTTGCACAGCGGTATATATGATATATCCTGCACCTTATTCGATGAGGAAAGGGCCGACGATCCCTTTACCGGGAGTGACCCCTTTAGCAAAACTAGAAAAGCCTCAAAAACACTCCATTTAAAATCACTCGATTCTACAACGATATCAAGTTCATTACGCAAAAGGTTTTCTTAAAAACCTGTCGTAGCCCTCCGTCATTTCAGATAAGTAATAGTTAGTATTCGTGCTGCGTTTGTTGACTCAGTCAAGGCGTAGTGTGCGGTAGCTGATTAGTGCTTATCTGCAAAGCATATGATGCGATTGGATTAGGGTAGTCGTGCAACCTTGTTGACTCAGTCAAGGGTCGTGCGGGTGGGTTTAATTCAATCGGGAAATGACGGGTTGAACTTTACTTGCGGTCTATGGTTTGTTGAGTCGGTCAAGGTCATAGATCGCTTGGGGCAAAATATTATTGGGAATTTCAAGTGTTGAAATTTGCAATGAGATTGCATGCCTTCTATGAGATAGTTGGATCCCGATACCCGCTGCGAGTAAGAGTTACTCCTGGGAGAGTTTTACACATTACAATTAGCCGATCAAGTAGGTGTCTAGAAAGGTGTTAACGGGGTTACGCCTCTGGGAAAACGAGGTTTACTTTAATTAGGTTCGTGCGAAAGCACGGGGGACCTCCCTCAAAGTACCGACACTAGCCTGGCTGAAAGATTGGCGATATTGTAGCGTATAATTAATCCCGGCTAGTCTTTCCTTTTAGGGTTTGAAGGAAGATTTGATTAAAACAGTGGGAGACATCCTGATTAGATATATTAGATAACCAATCTAATCTTGCAAGAGCATACGCTGAGTGTTTTCTTCTCTCTCTCTCTCCAGGTAGCGACCATATCACGCCTTAATCAAGATAATAAAACGGATGTATTGACCGAACCCGCTTGTTATACTGAGCTGGGGAACGTTGGTCCCGCTCCAACTTATAATTGTTATAAGACAGAGCAAGAAATTGGGGATTACCAGAATTCCCGTGCTGCCCAAACGAAGAAAGTGCATGCTGATGCATCTTCTTCGGGTGTGTTCATTACACAGAACCGTTTCTCAGTATCCTTTGCGTCCTGGGTATATGATACCGGATCAGGATCCCGTATATGTAATATGTTACATGGGCTACAGAAAAGTAGAGAACTGAGAACGGGTGATAAGTTTCATGAGACAGAAAACGGTGCAAGTGTTGCAGCCAAGTCTGTTGGTCACTATCACCCTGTATTACCAGAATACATTGATTCTGAACGAATGTTATTAGATACCGAACCTGATGTACAAGATCATATCAGTCTCTTTATTAGTAAAGAAGGATATAATTTTGTATTGTTGGATAATGTTTTGAACATTTCCTATATCAAGAGTTGATCGGTTCAGGCACGTTATCTAAAAGCATTGACGTTCTAAATCAAACTACAGTTCTTAGTATACAGAACACACACGAGAGGAAGAGTTCAGAAATGAACGAATCCTTCTTGAGGCATTGTAGACTAGGTCATATCAATGCGACCCGACTAGCTGAAGTTACATATAGATGCATATTTAAATTAGTTTGAATTTACATCTTGTGAAACTTGCCGGTCATGTCGCAGAGATAAGATGACCACAGCTCTGTTTATTGGAAACAGAGAAAGAGTTAGTGAACTCTTGGGATTGATACATGCTGATGTATGAAGGTCCCCTGTCTACACATGCCAAGACCGGTTCTTTGTACTTCATTCCATTCTCTGATGATCTCTCAAGATTTAGACATATGTTCCTGTTGAAACACAAGTCCGAAGCTTTTGAGATATTCACAGAATATAAGTTAGAAGTAGAGAACCAAAAACGGGTATAAGTATTATGTCCTTTGATGAGATCAAGGAGGAGAATACTTGAGCACGGAATTCCTGGACTATTCTAAAGGAGAATGAGATTCTCTCTCAGCATTACTCCTCCGTATACACCACAGCACGTCGGTGTATCGGGGCGGAGCAATAGCACCCTATATGATATGGTGTGCTCTATGATGAGTACTACTGAGTTTCCTATTACCTTTTGTAAGTTATGCACTTGTGAAGCTGCATACCTATTGAATGTGGATTCAATAGTTTCCAACGAACCTCAGCCTCTCCGCCGATCTAGTAGGGTTTCTCACCCACCTGAGAGATACTTCGGTTTCTCTATGACAGTGGGAGCGAGGATTGCATCATAAGATGATGACCCAACTAGTTTCGAGCTGGCCATCAGGAGTGGGACTCTTTAAGAATGGCTGGATGCTCAGCGATCTGAGATGGAATCCTTATACACCAACAAAGTATGGACTTTGGTTGCTTTATCTGAAGGGTTAAATCCACATCAGGAGCAAGTATTCTTGAGAAGATTACTTGGTGTACATGGAAAAGTTGAGACTTGTTAAAGGTTTGCATCATTGACCAGGTATGGTTTATGTTGAAACTTTTTCTAAGAATCTATGCTTAAGTCCATCCAAATCCTACTTGCTACGGCTACATACCATGACTACGATATCTGGTGGTTGGGTGTCATCACTGCTTTTCTAAATGAAGTTTTGGAAGAGAGCATCTGTAAGTACACAGCCAGAGGGCCTCGTAGACAGTGGTAGCAGCGGAAACGTGTGCAAGATGTTTTATGTGATAAAGCAGGCATCGCGGAGTTGGAACATCTGTTTTGATGAGTTAGTCTAACAGTTTGACATCATCAAAATAGTAGATGAACCTTGTGTATACAAAAAGGTAGTAGGGAGTATGGTAGTGATCCTCGTAGAGTACGTGGATGACATACTCTTGATAGGGAAGGAGTTTCCTATGCTACGCTCGGTCAATCTCCGCTTATCACATGGATTCTCCATATAGGATCAAAATGATACCTACTAAATCCTGGGTTTTGGATCTATGAGATAGATCTAATTGGATGTTAGGACACTCACTAGTTGTAGCGAGATGGTATCAATCGATCCTGGGGAGAATCACTGGAAAGGTTCTAGGGTGATAAGGACGACTGAATGTCAGTCGCAGGCATTGTCTTTACCCTCAGTGGAGGGACGGTATGTTGGAAGAGTTCCAAGCTAAATACCATGACTTACTAGATGATTAAAGGCAAGATACATCGTTACCAAGGATGCTACCAAAGAGGCGGTCTGGATATATAAGTTCATGAGATGAACTCCGTTCCTACCATTGTGTGACAATAGAGTTGTGGCTTGAGCCAAGGAACGCCCCATCCCATCAGAAATCCAGATATAATTCTTAGGCAGTATCACCTGATCATGGAGATGGTTGATCTCCAGGGAGATCGAGGTTAGGAGAGTAGACACAGAGGACAACAGCGCGGATCCACTCACAAAGGCCTTTTTCCCAGTAGAGACTTTTATGGGATGGTTGAGTATGAGATACTTCAACCGCAGCTAATTGTTGGGTATGTGATACCACAACAGATGGCCTTAGTGCAAGTGGGAGATTGTTAGTTATATGTATGCCCTAGAGGCCATTACTGTACATACGATGTATATTGTAATGGATGCTTGGACATATATAGGGAGGACTTTCTTGCTCGACATGATAGTATGCTATCTGGTTGTACTTTATCTAAACATGTACTCTAATTGTCTCTATGTTACATGTTGATAAAGCCCTTAGGATATATACTCGGCTACTGGGACTATGATGAGATCATACTAGTGGGGCCACGGTAGTCGACGAGTACATCCTATAACTGTTCCTAGTCGAGGGTGTATCGAGACAGGGCATCGATAGACCAGAGTAGACTAGCGTATACGCATCTTGACCCATATGATGGGCGATGGATGATCCCATATCCATCGGTGTTTGACATCAAGGATGGTGTACGGGTGCTCAGTGGAGACTGGGTACACTGGACGGACTCGCCGAGAACTCCCAGATCGTATTATACCTCACGTCAGATGGCAGTTCTCCGGTGACACTGGTACAGAGTAGTCTGTTGACCCGAGATCGTCATAGAGTCCTGTGTGATTCCCACTGTGCTTTAATTTCCATCATACCACGTCCAAGAGGGCGTGCAAAAAGGTGGCTTTTAGGTACAGTCCCGAATCACATGGAGGCAATGAGCAATAGGAGGGGATTCGTCTCTCCCGGTATAGGGAGTTGATGTTGTGCTGTGTTCGATTGGCTATAACCGGAAATCCCTGGCCAGGGTTGCTGAGATTTACTGGTAAGTGTTATCAGTATTTTCTCGAACTGTTATAGACCTCATATCGACGCGACTTATCAAGCTACTGGGGTCTGACGTTTACCACCCCTAGGCGAGATATGTGACATATCAGACGACGAGACCGGACTGTACGGTAGTGTTACTGTTTGGATTCACAGGAGAATGTACAGGCTTGCTTGTTGATCTTCTGAGCGCTCAATACCTGGATGGCTGTTACGTTTAGCTGACCGCTTGCAGCTTGTGGGTGTTTGATATGATCATCACCTACTGCCGGCGTATTGACGATTCTTTAGAGTCCTACACAGAGGTTTCTTGGCTCAGGCAAAACGGAGTAGGGGAACATATGTGATATGTATGGGACCGAGGATAATACGATATGAGATACCGTATTCTATTCTCGCGATATTTGATATCAGCCGGGTCATCGGATCAAGTGTTGATTCGATGAATCGGTACGGATAAATATTAGTCGGTTATATGCGATATAGCCGGATTGTCGGATCAAGTGTTGATTCGATAATTTAATGTATAATAATATATATGATATATTAAATTACATTATCTAATATTAGCTCACTAAAAGATTCTTTTTCTCACTCGGGTAATACATTGATATATATGCGATATATGTTAAATGTGTTATTTTATTTTGTTACGATAAATATTATATATGTGATATATAATATTGTAATGCAACATGTTTAGTAGAGATTAAACATGGTTAGGGTTTGATTAGGGTTAAACCTTTCTAGATGTTTCTAGAAGGTTTTCTTTTTTGTTTTGGAAAAGATATTTTTGCATGATATTTCTTAACCCAACCACACCCCTTAACCCTAGTTCAATCTCTACAATGGTTACTTGACCATGGTTGCATAATTCATCATTATCATCTTTTCATTATTCATCACAAATAGAATTACTATTCTTCTTCTTCCTTAAGTTCTTCATGCAAAGTTTTCTTGCTTTGATATTTGTGATGAAAATATGTGAGAAAAAGATAAATAAAGAGAGAGAAAATCCCACTTCATCATCCTCATCTTCCCTTGCCCTTTAGATGAGAGTGTTCACTCAATTTTAGTGAGTGTTAGCTTGTGTTATTGAAACTTCAAGGTAGATCATCTTTGTATCGAAGATCGGAAGCAAGACTGCATCTTTCTCTTCGTGGAACCTCTCGAGAGTCTGGAACCCGATGATCGCAGCGAAGGGACCACAACACAGAGCTTATGAAGTGAAGGACCGGATCTACAAAGGTTGTAATCTCTCTCACTTAGTGTTAAAGTGTTTAACATACTTGTTTTCTCCTAAACCCTAGTTTAAAGATCCGTATTCGGGTTGTTCGGCACGGCTAAAATTTTAATCGGGTATGGTTGATGCCTCATAGACCCTTGTGCGCATGCCTAGCAACCCTACAGGTAGGTCATTACCCCGTGAATTTTCTAGGGTTATAGTTCATGATAATGTAAAAAAAAAGGTATAAGCAAAGTTCATGGTATTTTGGTGTAATTTTGTTATATGATTTATTTAGCCCAAAAATTTTAAACAATTCAAAATTAATTTAGATGAATAATATTTAAAGTGATGTTAGAAAGGTTATGGTGGAATTTTCACATAGCAAAATTGACAACTTTTCAAAAGAACCTTTATTTAACCTAACTCCACTTTAGTCGAAAAAGTTTTAGAAAGTGGTTTGAAACGAAACGAAAGAGAGAAAAACAGACTTACGGGTTTTGGAGCGTTGAGAAGGGAGAAAAAAGAGAGAGGGAGTCTTCATGGATCTTGGTAGCGTCGAGGATTTCTGTGGTCTTCACAAACGAACTTAACTCAAGTTAACTCCACTTCATTAGTTTTAACCCTTTCTTGAGCTTAGAAATTTTAGAGAATTTTGCTAGATTTTCATAATAGGGGAGAGTTAGAGAATGGGGTGGTATTTATAAGATAAAAAGAATAGAGTGTGTGAATTAAAAAGATTAAATGGTGTTAAATGGGTAGATGAAAGGTTGCACTACTCTCTGGTTTAAATCGAAGAAAAAAAACAATAAAATAGAGTAGAGGGGAATCAGAGGGTCGCATGGGGCGAGCACGGAAATATTTGGAGCAAAGGGGACCACTGGTGGCGGGAATCTGGCAGCCAGAATTGGGCTTCGTGTCTCGAAGTTCGTGTCATGTGTATAAATTGCAATTAACTCAGTATTTATCCAGTTTGATTTCTCTAAAAAATTTTGATTCTCCGTGTATTGTACATGCAACTCTTGAGTTTCCGAAAAGTTAAAAAGAAAAAATATAAAAATAATCGGGACTGATGGGATTCGAACACGTAGGATGAAGAACATCAGTGTAAAGTATTAACCAATGAGTTATATAATACTTCTTGCTTTTATTGAACAATATTAATTTATAACTCCTAATCAGGCTGAAATACCCCTTTCTATATATTAATCAAGTTACATTTGTACAGGGATTTCAATGTCATTACAAGACTTTCTGCCGAACTCCCGATCCTCTTGCCTTGGAAAGCCGTCCCTAACCACTCATGTGCGCCGAACTGTCTTCGGCCTCTGCACCACTAACTAAACTGAACTTTCTACCTAAATCGGACTACCGACCACCTCATCTTTCTAACTTGGACTGAGATTTCATGTTAGATATGTATGCTCTAGAGGCCATTATTGTATGGTACAGCATTGTATATTACATTTTGGATACTTGAGATATATATGTACATGACAGTCTTGCTCGATATGATAGTATACTATCTAGTTTGTTTTTTTCTTAGCATGTGTATATGTTCCTTTTTACATATCACTAATACATGTTTATAGAGCCACCTAAAGATCTTTACTTGATGATCTAGCTACTACAATTAGTAAAAAATCCTATTTTTTCTCTTTACTTGGTTAGTTTTGCTCACTTGATTTTTGTAAATCATGCATGCTTAGCCTCTATATTTATTTCAAGTTGGCAATCCTAGACCAACACTTCAAACTCCACCTTGCTTGGTGGTATACATGTTCTCCATTCACCATCTGACTGAGTCTGTCTCTTACGAAGAATCGCAGATTCAATGAATGTCACTTGACTGATTACTCCACTCTTGGTCCAATAACACCATAATATGTACCATTTTACTCCGCCTCCTAAGTCGAGAAGAGAACGTCTCTTGATCCTCGACTCCTCGGTGCATCCAAAAACACGAAGCTCTGAGTAATCTCTAGCCTCTCAAGTCCATAACTTCTCGGGAATACTCATATCTACCACCGTCAATGGTGACTGATCGATGAGGTACTTGGTAGTAGATTGGACTCCAGCCTGAAACTCCCTTGGAAAACTAGCCGTAAGCCGTAAAATCCTGTTCTTCTTAACTGTCCGAACCATCCACCCTGTAATCCTATTTGACCGAGGATATCCCAACATAGTGTACTGATACACGATCATCTCCATCCTGTACAATCCTATGAATTCATGCGAAGTGAACCCTCCGCCTAAATCGGACTGAAAAACCTCTACGCACTTCCCGAGCTGCAGATCCAATACGACCATTCTGAACTTCTGAAAATTCTCAATCTCGGGTTTGAAAACATATACCCATAACTTTCTCGAATTGTTGTCCATGAAGGAAACATCATGATGTCTGACTCCACCTTGAGAACAATCTGGGGCCGGAACCACCTGTATTTTCATCTCACAGTCCTCACGGAAATAGATCCTGTCGAACTCTCCCCCTCCAAGTACTTGCCTCTTTCAAGGCACCTCCAAACCCATCTGACTAATATGACCCAAACATGGACGCCACATCCTAACTGAATTTAAACTGCCTCAACTAGTAAAAATTTCGACAACATATCCTAGAACTGTTTGTCCCTGAAAAAATATAGATTCTCTACCGTGTTCTCCTTCATTACTGTAGGGTGTTTTCATCACCACATTAAGATGGGAATACGTGCGCGCTTGTCAGGCGTACTACAGATTTCCCCTGCCTAGAGTAGGCGGGGTTTATTGATTGTGGGGATCCGAATCTCCGGCAGCCACGAACTAAGCTGTTGTTAATTACCTCCCGCCTTTGGAGCGAGAGAACCTCCGATTGACGGGTCAACTAGTCATGCGAAGTCAATATGCAGTGTATGTGTGTTTTGTTTTGGAAGGGTTTTGGATATATCGGGGGAACCGCAGAGTTTACAGGGGTCCCACTACCAGGATAACGGGCTGAGAGTTAAGGGGGCTAGCAGCCCCTTGCGGGATGCGGGGCAGCACCCCATTAGAAAAAAATTCCCAACGAGGGACGTGTTTTGATGTGGAGTGCATGAAAAATGAGGGGTAAGGAGCGTCTTACAGACTTATGCATGGAACGTGGGCGCTAGGCGCCTACGGGTCACGTGTCCGGCATGTGGGTGCTTGGCGCCCGCGGGTCACATGCCTGGCACGTGGGCGCTTGGCGCCTGCAGGTCACGTGCCTGGCACGTGGGCGCTGGGCGCCCGTAGGTCACGTGCGCAGCATGCGACCGCTGGGTGCCAGCGGTCACATGCACAGCATGCGACTGTTGGGCGCCAGCGGATCATGTGAGCTGCACGCAACCGCTGGGCACTGAGCGGGTCACGTGCATAGCACGTGACCGCTGGGCGCCAGCGGGTCACGTGAGCTGCACACGACCGCTGAGTGCCTGCGGGTCGCGTGAGGCGCATGTGGGCACTTAGCGCCCGCGGGTCAGTGCCCTACACATGACTGTTGGGTGCCCACGAGTCACGTGTGCGGCACACGTTTGCTTGGTGCCTATGGATCACGTGCGCGGCACGCGACCACTGGAAACACCGGCGGAAAAGGGGGTCAGCCTCTAGGTTAGGAGTTGAGCTACCAAGGGGCTTTAGAGTTGAACTCCTAACATGGATTATGTATAGGTTTGGAGTTAAACTCCTAAAAAGGGATTTGATTTATAGAGTTAAACTCCAAAGGATCTTGAATGGAGTTAAACTCCTAGAAATCTTTGGATCTTTTTTTGAGTCTTGGATCCTCCCGGAATGGGATTTTTTGGAGATGGGTCTCCTTCTTCTTCCTCTCGATTGGCTGGATCTTAGAGAAAAGGGGGTGAGATTTAAAAAATCTTCCTTTTTTGAGATCTGATGGAAGATATGAGTTCTCCTTCAAGGGTTTGATGGTGAAAAACTATTTATTTTTGGAACAGGAAGAGTTAAACTCTTGATTTAATTCAAAAGAAAGGAAGAAGGTTTTAGAACCTTGAGAAAGAGGAAGGAGGCACACAAACCCTAATTTTTCAGGGGGAATCAAATCTTTTTTTATTTCATCATCATTTTGCCTTATATAAGCTTACAAATTACATATATCCCCTTGGGCTTTACAAAATGGCATTTTGCCCATCCCATGCCTTATGTGCTCATTTCTTTTGCACATGAGCCATGGGCTTTACAAAAATTTGGCTTTATGCCCATTTTTCTTACATTCATGCATAAAAAATTACATCAATTATTCATTACATTATTTCATTTTGGCATGGGGGAGGCTGGCCGCGGGGCTCAACTTGGGCATGGGCCCACTTGGCCTGGGCTTGGGCCCACCTGACTTAGGGTTGACTCTGACTTTGACGTGGTCAACCGGGGTGTAATTTGTGACCCCAACAATGACAATTAGAGCACCCTTGAAAATCCTCATGGAATCTCTGTCAGCCAAGCACTTGTAGCCGATTCTGCCCAAAGCTCCCAATGAGATCAAGCTCCGACTCAAATCTGGAACGTGTCTGACACCTGTCAACGTCTGAACTATCTCATCATGCATGCAAATATGCCCACCCTAACAACTTTGCTCGACACATCGTTCCTAATGAAGACCGTGTTAGATAAGTATGCCGTAGAGGCCTGTATTGTATAGGATGCTAAGGATATGTATGTACAGGACAATCTTGCTCGGTTATATAGTATATTATTTGAGTTGTCTTTGTTTGAACATGTGTATTTATTTTTGTTGCTTTGTATTGCTTATACATGTTGATAAAAACTCGATACAGTAGTATACTATTTTGGTTTGTCTTTATCTTAACATGTGCATATGTTTTACTCGATATCATAGCTGATACATGTTGATAAAACCCGTAGGATTTTGCTTGACTACCAGCGTTATGATGGCGATCATACTTATGGGGGCTGGGTAGTCCATAAGCACATCCTTAAAGGTCCTAAGTCGCAGGAGTATCGAGACCGGGCATCAATATTCCAGAGTAGACTTGTGTATACGTTTCTAGACCCCGATGAAGGGCGGTAGTTGGTCCTACAGCCATTGGTGTGATCACCTAAGATCGTATACAGGTGCTCACTGGGGTGAGTACACTGGACGGACTAGCAGAGAACTTCTAAATAGTATTATACCTATCGTCAAATAGTAGTTCTCAGGTGACATCAGTACAGCTTAATCTTTAGACCTGAGATCGGCATTTGTCTTGTGTGAGTTCCTACTGTACTTAGATCACTACCCTACCATGGCTCTACTGAGTCGTGCAAACAAGTTTTGCTTGGGTACAATCCCGAGCCACATAGAAGTAGTAAGCGATTGTCAGAGATTCGTCTCTCTTGGTATTGGGTGTCAATATCGCACTGTGTCCGGTTGGCCAGAACCATAAGACTTTGGCCAAGGCAGATGAAATTTACTGATGGTTAGATCGGTAGTTTCTCAGATCGGTCCTGAGCCATATCGACATGACTTATCGAGTTATTAGGGGTCTGACGTTTACCACCCCATAGATTAATGGACTAGACTGTACGGAGATTGTCATGGATAGGATCAGTATAGGTTTGGATGAGCTTACTCGTCGGCCTTCTTTTCGAAGGGTACCTGGGTAGCCATTACGTATAGCTAGTGTTGCTGACATGCTTGTGGTTAAATCCACTGCCATCTAGCTTACCGTCAAGTCTTTAGATTCCCACACAGAGGGTTTCCTTGATTCAGGAGAAACGATGTAGAGGCCGTATGTTTATACTGCAGGATTCTAATTAAATACGTGTACGAAATTTAATCAGACAGTTTATGATACTAGAGGGCTTAGGATTAACCCAGTTTATTAAATCATTTATTGATTTAATTCCAGTATCATGTTATTGAATTTATTTATCTCTTTATATTCGTATTTTTGGTACGAATATGGATATGTATATACAGTTAGGTATACTTGTATTTATACAAGAATGCTTCTAGAAAATGACACCTCATTATGTTGTTTTTTTGTTTATTAGAAATAGAAAATGAGGTGGAAGGGTGGGGAGGCTTCAAGCATGATGTGAAGCATGGCTATTATCTTTGTTTATTCATTTGTGAAATTATTCAAGCATGGCTTGAATTTTTATTTGGAAAAATATTTTTGATACATATTATTTTTCCTAGCCATTCTTCATTCATTCTAACCTATGCCTTCTCTCTCCTCTCTTGAGCTCCATCTTCTTCCTCAAACCCCAACTCTTCTCATGGGTTGAGAATCATGGGGGTTTTAAGATAAATAAATCCCATTAACAATCTCTACATCATCTTAATAACCTAAATTAGCAAACTAGGTTGTTGAGTTACTTTATTTGTGAAGTGCTAGTTTGAACCATATTGTTTCGGATGAATCATTTAGGATTGAGAATGCTTTCAAGCAAGTTCTCTAGGACCTCAAGGAGCACAAGAAGCCATTCTTCATTCATTCTAACCTAAGCCTTCTCTCTCCTCTCTTGAGCTCCATCTTCTTCCTCAAACCCCAACCTTTCTCGTGAGTTGAGAATCATAGGGTTTTTGAGATAAATAAATCCCATTAACAATCTCTATATCATCATAATAACATAGATTAGAAAACTAGGTTATTAAGTTACTTCATTTGTGAAGTGCTAGCTTGAACCATATTCCTTCGGATAGATCATCTAGAATTGAGAAGGCTTTTAAGCAAGTTCTCTAGGACCTCAAGGAGCACAAGAAGGAAGAGCCTTGAGGACCGAAGGACACGCATTATTTTGGTATAAACTTCTAACCGGGTAGATAAACTCATCCTAATTGCTAGTTTACGGTTATGATTTAATCACTTAGGATTTTGTTTTTTTGCTTGCTCAAAATTTAATTTTTGTGCATTCCGCCTCTCTTCCTTCATTGTAGAGTGAGAACAACTAACCAACAGACCGAGTCTCCAACAACTGAACGATATCTAGCAAACCAACTCCTATGTAATGCCTCACACCCCAGTATAGATGGTATTGTCCCCATCCCAGAATTTTCCTTGTCTAAGCACGCTTAAATATGAAGTTCTCAAGCTCCAGTAGTGCCGGTTCACTTGAAAGGCAGTTCTGTAATTAAGAGTGGCAACATTATATTTATAATGCATTTCGGTACTCTTTCGAAATGTGCTTAAAGAAACCGATCTCATTGTTCTAGAGTAGCTCCCACGGATTCAAAAGATGGCCCCCGCCCCCTTGGCGTGGCACTGTGTTCCGTGTGGCACTTTATGCTGGCAACCATAAATGTGATGCTCCCCACACTCCAGTACAGATGGTATTGTCCGCTCTGGTCGAAACCGCACGGTTTTGTCCCTCGGAACAAACCGGACCCGACCAGGGGCCACTTCCCAGGAGGTCACCCATCCCAAAATTTCCCTAGCCCAAGAACGCTTAACTACGAAGTTCTCAAGCTCCTGTAGTGCCAGTTTACTTAAAAGGCGCCTCTATAATTGAGAGTGGTATCATTACATTTATAATACAGTTAGGTCCTCTTTCAGAATGTACTTCAAAGATCTGATCCCATTGTTCTAAAGTATGTCCCAAGGATTCAAGAGGAGACCCCCACGGACTTAAAAGGTAGCCCCTGCCCCCTTGGCATGGCCCTTTGTACCGTGAGCAAGGACCAGGGCCCGACATCTGATACGGAGTCACATGAACCGAGCTCCTTGCATCCACTATCTACGAATCATGTACGTCTGAAATCATATATACCAATAGAACCGAATCATCATAGCCCTGATCTGAATCCTCCTCTACAACTACACTGCTGGAAGAAATCTGCTTATCTTTATCTTTTAATTTCAGATAATATATTTTCCAGTGTCCTCTTTCTTTGCAATGTATGCACTTGTCATTCACTCGGCTCTGCTTATCTTTATCTTTTAATTTCAGATAATATATCTTCCAGTGTCCTCTTTCTTTGCAATGTATGCACTTGTCATTCACTCGGCTTCTCGACTCCTTAGAACCATTATCTGACCTCTTCATCAAGCGGCCTCTAGAGAACATTGCGTCGCCCGAACATCTTCTGTCACCGACCATCTTATACTTCAACGCCTCACTGTAGATACCTGCCTTGACATCTTCCAAAGATAACTTGTCTCGGCCATACACCATAGATTTGAAAAATTGGTCGAACTCGGTGGTCAAAGAGACAAATAAAATCATCGCATGTCTTCTTCGTCGATCCTCACCTCCATATTTCGTAAGTCTATCACACTCTGATTGAGCTTGTCGATGTGATCTTTGACGGAAATCTCTTCCTTCATCTTCAAGGTGTATAACCTCTGCTTGAGATAGAGACGGTTCGTGAGAGACTTCTTATTGTAGAGGGACTCTAGCCTATTCCAAATTGCAGCTGCCGTGGGCTCTTGCGCAATCTCGCAAAGCACCTTGTCGGCTAGGAAAAGGCGTAACGAACTGTATGCCTTATCTTCAATCACCTCCAACTCTATATTTGTGGTGTCTTTCGATATTTTTTTTCTCGCGAAAACTATCTTGTGAATGCCATGTTGTTTCAAAACTGCGGTCGTTTTCAACTTCTATAAACCAAAGTTATTACGACCGTCGAACTTTTCTATCTTGTAGTTTGTAGACGTCATCTTCTTAAGATCTTTGAATCACCGAACCTGATACTCTGATACCACTTATTCTAAGAATTATGTATCTATGTACAGCGGAAATCCAAGACCTTTGTTTTTGTATAGATTGTGAAAGAACTATCTGATGGATACCAAATCACATGAAAATAACATACTAACAACACACAAGTTTTACCCAGGTTCGGCGCATCTAGCACCTAATCCAGCAAACCGCGATAAAAACTTCCACTAAAAGAAAGAATTATAAGAGATTACTGTTCCCTTATAAAAAAAAGGGGAAGAAAAGAAAAGAAAAGAGAGAAAAAGTGATGGGAAAAATTCCCCTAATGTAGCATCATGTACCCACACGTGATGCGCCTTGGAGCAAAGATTATAGGCATTGCGCTTAACAATTAAGACTGAAATTGAGCCTCACGTGCAAGCACGTGAGCATCTATATACAAAGTATATAGGTGCCTTATTAAAACAAATAACAGGCCAGAAAAGCTCACATGTCAGCACGTAATTCTTTTTTTAGGCTGTTGCACAAAAGCAAATGAGTTTAACTCTGTGGGGTCACGTGCTACACGTGAGTGGTCATAAAAGCCTTCTGAGCTGATAGAATTAAATTCTAAATAAACGGATTAAAACCCTATTTGGAAAATATTTCCTTAAATCTTTCTAAACAAGAAAGATTACGCTCTGTAAAACAGAACACCGTTGGATTAAAAATCCAACGGTGATTAAAAAATCACCTATCTACAGAAAAGATTCTGTATGGGGAAATATTTCCCCAATCTTTCTAAACGAGAAAGATTATTCTCTGTAATACAGAGCGCCGTTGGATTAAAAATCCAATGGTGGTTAAAAATCACCAAGCTACAGAATAAGCTCTGTATGGAAAAATATGTCCCCAATCTTGTTAAAAACAAGAGAAATATCTTCTGTAAAACAGAAGTCTTTCGATCAAAGATCCAACGGTGGATAAAATCCCCAAATCAATTAAAAATCTCTCAATGAGAGATTTCCTTAACTAAATCTACAAGTCTACCTCTACTATATAAAGGACCCAAGACTTCAAGTCTTGCAAAGAAAAAACCCCCATAAGATTTTTTTAAAAAAAGAAGAGGAGTTCTCTTTGAAGAAAAGCAGCCCTAGGTAAAAAGAGAGATCTAAAGATCATTTTATCTCTTTTTCACCGCTCCAAGAGTTTAACTCTTTAAAAAAAAGAGAACTTAGTTCTCTCTCTGGTTGAGGTCTGCAGAAGCAGATCTTCCCACAAGTTGAGAATTTAATTCTCATCGGGAAGATTCTGTCATGCAGACTCAAAATTTAGAGAAAAAAACTAAATTTGAAGAATTTAATTCTTCCAAAGATATACAGGAATTTAATTCTTTCGATAAAACTAGGGTTTAACCCTGCAAAAGAATTTAATTCTTATAAAACAAGGGGCCTGAAGTGCTTAAAAACTCAAATTAAAATCCCCATGAAGACTGATGATTCATTAGCGTTCAACGCTATATAACAAAACTCACGTGTTCCCACGTGAGCACCTATGATGAACAAAAGAATGATTGAGACTGAATCACGTGCTCACACATGATCTTTTAAAACGAATGCTTAGCAATTACATAAAAAGTGAATAAACCCAAAAACAGTTCCCATTTTTGGGTGCCTCACGTGACCCCACGTGACCCCTAATAGTGCTTAGCACTTATAAAAGAACAAGGGAATAAACCCAAGTGAATAGCGCTAACTTTCGAGAGCCTCATGTGCCACACGTGAACGCCCTAAATTTCAGTGTTTAACACTGCCTTAGAATATCACGTGGGAGCACCTAAGCACTGAGCATACATTAGTGTTTAACACTATAGGAAGCTGACTCCAACTCCAAATTGGCTAAGTCTTCCTGAGGTTAAAACATCTTGGATTTCCAAATAGACCGAGCCACTATGCTCATGACATCCTAAACTGATGAGTCCTCAATCTCCTAAGCTAATCTTAGTCTCTCAAAAATGACTAATGATTCTTGGACGGGCCCCTATGATCTTTCCCCTCAACTCTGGAATTTGGTTTAAGGGTTTATCTTTCCACACCTCTGATATATATCGTTGTAATTCTTCAATGCCGTCAGAGAAGTGGAGGGTCCAGACAACCAACGGCTCTTTGGTGCACTCCCAAACCCATGAGCACATATAATACACCGCAATGTCCTTAAACTAGCTGTGGACCGCAATGTCCTTAAACTAAACTCTCATCCCAAAAATGGTGAGCTATGGACCGCAATGTCTTTAAACTAGCTGTGGACCGCAATGTCCTTAAACTAAACTCCCATCCCAAAAATGGTGAGCTATGGACCGCAACGTCCTTAAACTAGTTATGGACCGCAACGTCCTTAAATTAACAACGGACCGTAACGTCCTCAAACTAAAACAATAGAGCCCAAACGTTCTTTTGTTGGATCCGAATGATCCTAAAACGTCGTTAAGTAGATCTTAGTCCAAAATTAGACTAACGTATCCTTAATAAATATTTAAGCTGATATTAATCCCAAACGTGATTAACGATCCTTAAATCAAACCAAACACAAATCTAAGAATATACGGATTTGGACTAATCCACGCCCTGCGGGCGACAACATAAATTAGTCTCCGTATACAATCCACGGGCAACCAAAAATAAAACAAACACACACAACATGAAGTGACCTTCTGGAGCAGGAGAAAGTGGTTATCGCTACGCGGTAACGTAAGTAACTGCAGGGGATTGCGCCTGCAGGGAAGAGCGTCCCCACAATCAAAAACCCTTCGCAAATGAGGGGAAATCTGATGAAGTCTGCTACAATGGACGCATCCGTCCAGACCTCCGATACACGGAGCCATAAATCAACCTGGCATCTTCGAAGAAATGGACGGATAAATCCAAATAGCAACTACCCCCAAATTCAGGCAAGACATTCGCCGTCCCGGCTTTCGGCGGTAAATAGATTCCGGCACGCTCGGTGGGACATTTTCCTCTTTCCACTCCACACTTCGTGTGTCGTATTTTTCCGCGATCAAATAATCTTGGTATAGATGTTTATGGTTACCCTTGGATGATAGGATACTGAAGCCGGCGTTTCTTCACTATGAAGAATGGCATTTGCTCCCACCCTAGCAACTCAGGCTCGTCATATCCGGTGGAGTCAAGTATGGGTCACTTGCAGCCGCAAATATCTGCAATCTGGCTCTTCAAGAAATCAACGGGCTTCTCTTTGGGTCGATACTCCCACCCTCGGTGCCTCAATGCCAATGGAGGAAGGCTAGAGGAAGTCTGTCTTCCACAGGCTGGTTCCCCAAGCGGCTGCTTTTCCGACGGAATCAGTCCTGAAACAACTAGCACCTGTCAAGGACCAAGGTCGATGCAGGGGGCAGAATATTCAAGCTCTCAAAGGAAATAAGGGGCAGGCTCGGCAAAATCCTGAGGTTAATCAAATCCCGGACGTAAGAAACGGTCGACGTCGATATCGACATCATACAAAATGAGATGGGGGCAGTTCTCCGTATGGTCCTGTTTCAACCCCAGAGGTGAATGTTGTTCCAACCAGGAACAGCTTCAAACTGTTGTGAAGAGTTAGACAAAATTCTCCTACCGCAATATTGAAGAAATCACCGCAGCCTATAGAGATCCCACGAGAGCAGAAACCAGTTTGCTCCCTATAACAAATTTCCTCATCTATATATAAGGTGTGGAAGCAGGTGAAGGACTCGGTCGTCGTCTGCGGCTCTTCCTCTAAACGTCAGCCAAATTCTGACAAATCCCCTTTCAAATACAAGAGGATTCATCCCAAGACGGATCCTGATACAGCGGTTCTTCCCAAAACCAAAGCGGCATTTCACAAAAAAGAGAGGACTAATAAAGCTCAAGTGCCCGAAGCAAATTCCAAAGGCCTAAAATCCAAACACCCCAAGCCTGGGGGCATTGTGTTGGCTATAGTGCCCTCAAGTCAATTATTGAATCGCAGGCACGCGATTGTGATGATTGAGGGAGGACCTATACCGGTAGAACAGTCTTACTCGAGATGATAGTATGCTATCTGGTTTGTCTTTCTTATCACTATTGCATGTTGATAGAGCCCATAGGATTTTTTCTTGACTACCAGCATTGTGATAGCGATCATATATATGGGAGCTGGAGGTCTATAAGCAAATCCTTAAATGTCCCTAGTCGTGAGAGTATCGAGACTGTGCATCGATACTCCAGTGTAGACTAGTGTATACTGATCGAGACCCCGACGAGGGGCGGTGGCCAGGTCTCACAAGTCATTGGTGTTAGTTTGTTCACCTAAGATAGTATACAGGTGCTCATTGGGTTATGAGTACACTGGACGGACTTTCCGGGAACCTGCTAGTTGGTATTATACCTATTGTCAGATAGCAGTTCCCTGATGACATGTGTACAGGTTAGTCTGTCGACTTGAGATCGTCATTTGTCTCGTGTGAGTTCCCAATATGCTTTGATTACTACCCTACCACGGCTCAAAGGAGTCATGGAAACAGGTTTTAGTTGGATACAGTCCCGAGCCACATGGAGGCAGTGAGCAGATCGTCGAGGATTTGTCTCTCCCGGTATTGGAGGTTGATGTCGTGTTGTGCATGGGTGGCCATCACCAGAAATCCTCGACCGGGGTAGACGAGAATTACCGATCCAGGATCGATAGTTTCTCAGGTGGTAATAGGTTTCATACTGACACAAAATGTCGGGTTAATAGGGGTTTGACTTTATCCACTGTTCCCCGTCGAAAACAGAGACGGGACCGCGTAGGTCCGTCTTGCCTGAATTTCGGGGCAGATGCTATTTGGTGCTATCTGTCCACCTCTCCAAAAATGCCAAGTTGATTTATGACACCATGTATCGAAGGTTTAGACGAATGCGGCCGATATAGCAGACTTCGTCAGATTCCCCCTCGTTGACGGGTTTTTGATTGTGGGGATGCTCTTCCCTGCAGGCGCAAGCCCCTGCAGTTAATTACGCTACCGCATCGCGGTAACCACTTTCTCCTTCTCCAGATGGTCACTTCGTATAGTGAGTGTTTGTTTTGTTTTTCGTAGCCCGTGGATTGTATACGGAGACTAATTTATGTTGTCGCCCGTAGAGCGTGGATTAGTCCAAATCCGTATCTTCTTAGATTTGGGTTTGGGGGTTGAGTTTAAGGATACGTTAGTCTCATTTGAGACTAAGATCAACTTAAACGTTTGTTAAGGATACGTTAGTCTAATTTTAGACTAAGATCAACTTAACGATTTGTTAATGATACGTTAGTCTAATTTTAGACTAAGATCAACTTAACAGGATCATTTAGATCCAACAAAAGAGCATTTGGATTCTATTGTTTTAGTTTAGGGACTTTGCGGTCCATAATTAGTGTAAGGACATTACGGTCCAAGGTTAAGGACATCATAGTCCATGGGCTTAAGGTCCCCACAGTCCGAGGTTAAAGACATCATAGTCCATGGGTTTAAGGACCCCACAGTCCACAGTTTAAATACGTCATAGTCTACGAAATGTATGGTTGTCGGGACCCGTCACCTCTCTGAAAACGTTGAAGAATTACAACGACAAATATTAGAGGAGTAAAGAGATGTACTCTTGAACCAATTTTGGTTGAGAGATTTGTAGTCCAATTTGAGACTAAGATCAAAAGATTTGTGAGCACATGGGCCCAATTAATCTGAATTGAGGACTTATGGCAAATCTTGGGCTAATCCAATCAAGTTAAAATGTTTAAGATTTATTTTGCGCTATTGAGCATTTATTTGGGCTTGGCCCTTTTAACAATACTGAGTATTGATTTGAATTCTGACAATATTTTTGTCTTTCATTGAATGCTGAGCATTCATCATAGCTCTGGGCTTATTAAAGAACAATTTATATTCTATCAGCGCAGCACATGGTGCGCTTGGCGCTTTGCGCCAGTCAAAGAGCGCAGTGCGCTTTTGCTGAATAGCACACACGTGAAAGACATGTGGTGCGCTTGGCGCTGAGCGCCAGTCTATGAGCGCATTGTGCTGATTTATGAGCGCAAAGCGCTATTAGTTCAGTTGCGCACACGTGAGGAGCATATGGTACGCTCGGCGCTGAGCGCCAGATCAAGAGTGCTGAGATACTTCTTTTAAGTAGCGCACACGTGAGGAGCACGTGGCGCGCTTGGCGCTGAGCGCCAGATAATGAGCGCAGTGCGCTATGTTTGGAACGCTAAGGCTCTGCAAAATTAAAAGCGCCAAGGCTCTGCAGCGCTTTGCGCCAGATGTAGAGCGCTGAGGCTCTTCTTTTATGCAACTTAGATCGGTTTGTGCCCTGAGAATTAAATTCTCCTTTTATAAGAGACTTTGTCTCAAGGTTTTAAGAACAAAGTTCTTACTTTGTAGGAGATGTTTCTATCTCTTATGTTGATGAAAGGCTTTGCCTTTATGGATCTATGATCCTTAAGAGAATTGAATTATTCTCCCCCCTTTTTATAATGAGATATTCATGATCTCTTTGTATAAAAGACTTTCGTCTTGTAGATCTATGATCAGTGAGAAGAATTATGTTCTTCTTTTTATTTTATGATGAGATCCTTTGATCTCTTTGTGAAAGACCTTGGTCATGTAGATTTATGATCTTAGTAAAAGAAGTAAGTTCTTCTTTTTAATTATGAGATGATTTCATCTCTATGTTCATCATTTTTTATCTTGAAGAAAATCTTCTTTCTCTGAGAGCTTGGCTCTTCTTTCTGAGATCTCTCAAAACTTATAGGGGGTTCCTCTCTTTTTTCTATCTATGTTTCTGTATCTGCGAGACTTGAAGTCTTGGGGCCTTTATATAGGGCAAGCTGATTTGTTCAATCAGTTAAGGAGAACTTTTCTCCAATTGATTTGGGGATTTCCCCACTGTTGGATCTTTGATCCAAACGTTTCTGATTTATAGAAGGCAATTTTCTTGTTTTTAACAAGATTGGAAAATCTTTTCATACAGAATTTATTCTGTATTTTGGTGATTTTTAATCACCATTGGATCATTGATCCAACGGTGCTCTGATTTACAGAGCACAATCTTCTTGTTTGGAAAGATTTTAAGAAATCTTTCTTTAACAGCATTTTATTCTGGTTAATTAATGATTTATCATTATTATTGGATTTTTGATCTGACGGTGGGGAGCTTTTAGTTCCAGCGCTAGCGCACCCGTGCTTTGCACGTGGTGCGCTGTTTAGAGGGCAGCGCACTTAGCGCTAGCGCACCCATGCATCGCACGTGGTGCGCTGCTTAAGGCGCAGCGCTAGCGCACCCGTGCTTTGCACGTGGTGCGCTGCTTAGGGCGCAGCGCACTTGGCGCTGCTTCTGAAGCGTTGCTTCATTTCAAAATTTGAATTTTAAACAGAGCTTTGCTCTGATTGGGGAAAACAAATGCCCTCCCACCATTACGCTCACGTGGTCCACACGTGAGTGCAGCGGTGGCAGTATCTGCGCCCTTGAATCAACTCAGAAGTTGAAACGGCATCTCAGTGCCTATAAATAGGACCCTTGGCCCTTAGGATAATTTCTGTTCATCTTCTTCCTTCTGAGAATTTTTATTCTCTTGCAGAGCATAGCTCTTTGGCTTAAGAACTTTCTTAAGGACGGAACTCTGTCAAAATCTTAGGTAAAGATTAAATTTTTTAAAGGACCTTTTAATAATCTAGGGTTTCACCCATTAATAGAGCTTTTCTCTTCATAGATCTTTGATCTAAAGAAAACCCTTTTAGGGTTTCATCAATGGAGCTTTGCTCCATAGATCTTTGATCTAAAGTTAGGGTTTCATCAACGGAGCTTTGCTCTCTTGAACCCATAGATCTAAAGAGATCTTTTCTTGGGGTTTCTTGGCCCATGAACAGAGCTTTGCTCATAAAGAACTATTAGAGTTTGTTCATAGATCTTGAAGATTATGGAATTTTTAATTCATTAAAACTCTTATTTTAAATTTTTTGATGGTTATTCCATCGTTTTTACAGAGCAAGACTCTTGAGGAATTTTTATTCTTTCATCATTAGAGTTGACAGATGTCACTCTGTCACAGAGCACTGCTCTCAAGGGGAGATTTACTCTCTGGCCCGAGGAATTCTCATTAAATGAGAATCAGTTGAGGATTTCCTAGATTAAAAACAGTCTCATCAAATGATGAGGCTGTTTTATTAATGATGCAATGTCATCTGGATTATGTGGGTCCCCTTTGGTCATTTTTCACTGCATTGCAGTGTGGTGCAGATTTTTAAAGTACCAAGTGTTTCCTGATTTAAAATCAGGAAAGCCTACGGAAGAGGCTTCAGAAAAGGGTCATGTGCTCACACGTGACCAGCAGTCACGTGTTGGCACGTGACATTTAAAAGCATCGGCAAAGCAGATTCAGCTTCCCGACTACATCAAGGAAAATGCTTCAGAAGAGGTCACGTGCTCCCACGTAACCAGGGTCACGTGTTGGCACGTGACACTCAAAAGCGGCAGACTCAATTCCCTGATTGAATCAAGAAAAAGGCTCCAGACGAGGGTCACGTGCTCACACGTGACCAGGGGTCACGTGGTGGCACGTGACAGATAAGCAGCGACCAAAAAGCAGAGCGCAGAAAGAAAGAAGAGGGCTCGTTCCAAGGGGGTCACGTGCCCACACGTGACCAAAGGTCACGTGGCCACACGTGACCAGCTTTCAAAGCCTATCTGTTAATAGAATTAAATTCTGAGAAAAGACCTCTCAAATCTTTCTAAAAGCAACCGATTGAATTAAAGATGATTAAATATCATCTATCTATGGGAAAATCTCGAATTTCGAAAGATTTCCCTGTAAAATCTAACCAAACTAACAGAGGAGAATCTCTGGATTTAAAATCAAATGGTGAGTAAAATTCACCTAATAATCCAAAGGTCCAAAACGAATGATGGATACAAATCAAATCTCCTAATGAAAGATCCACCAAAACTAATTGACTCGGCTGCTTCTCCTATAAATAGGAGCCAAGAGACATGCAAAAAACATATACGCAGAGGGAAGAAAAGAAAGAGAGCATTGATACTTGAGAGGAATTTGGATCTTCTGCAAAAGAAAACCCTAGGTAAGAAAGGGAAGGTTTCATTGAAAGAAAGAGAATTTAATTCTCAACAGAGTTTAACTCTGATGTAAAACAGAAGGACATATTTCTTCTCTCTTTGGTGGAGGATCTGTAAAGTGCACATCTCCCCTTGAGTTGAGAATTTAATTCTCAATGGGTTGAGATCCTGCCATGCAGATCCAAAGCATAGAGAGGGAATGGAAGCACGAGAATTTAATTCTCACAGAACTATAGGAATTTAATTCCTTCAAAATAAAATTAGGGTTTGACCCTGTGTTATGGGAATTTAATTCCTTCAGAACGAAAAGAATCAGGGTTTAACCCTAGTTAAGAACTTAGTTCTGTTAAAACAACAAGAATTTAATTCCCTTAATCTTATTCCCCAGAATAATTCTCTAACAGAGAGTGTGGGTTTAATTCCTTAAAGCTTTTATTAGGGTTTAACCCTATTCAGTTCTTCACATATATCAGGAATTTAATTCCTATAGAAGATTCAGAGTTCAACTCTTCAAAAGGAACTAGGAATTTAATTCCTCTGAAATTATTGTCAGGGTTCAACCCTACGAGGAATTTAATTCCTGAAAAGGATTAACAGATCTTCTAAACAACTACAGAAAAGCAGGGTCACGTATCACCACGCGACCCCCCCCCCCAAAGATCTACAGAAAGCCCTTTGAGGCAGTGCCTCACGTGACCCACGTGACCTCTGAAGCACAAGGAATAGAAAAGAGCTCTAGGGCGCCCTCACGTGTCACCACGTGACCCCTAGTGAGCATTATAACGCACAGAGCATGGGCTTTCATCACGTGCTCGCACGTGATGGCCACCAGAACTAAAGTGTTAAACACTTACCTGCAGAATAAAATAAGAGGAATCAGGGCGCTCTCACGTGTCCACATGTGACCCCTCTCTCCTTAGTGTTTAACACTAATCTGAAGACTTTGTCCTCAGTGTTTAACACTGATTTTCTTAGTGTTTAACACTAATTTGGAAAACTCTATTTGCAGTGTTTAACACTGATTTGCTTAGTGTTTAACACTAATGCGAAAACTCTGCTCCCAGTGTTTAACACTGATTATCTTTTAGTGCTTAACACTAACTTGCTAATCTTATTCCCAGTGTTCAACACTGTTGGTTTCTAGTGTTTAACACTAGCTTTAGCCCAATTGGCTAAGTTTCAGAGGCAAAGCCTCTCCTTCAATGGACCAGCAGAAGGTCAATGTTTCAAACATAATTGGACTTAGCCCAAATTGGCCATAAGTCCTCAAATCATCTTAAACTGAGCACACTTGCTCTTTCAACAAACTCATTGGTTCAAGGGTACATCTCTGAACTCCTCTGACATCTGTCGTTGTAATCCTTCAACGTCGTCAGAGAGGTGACGGGTCCCGACAACCACACATTAATACGGACTGTGGGGTCCTTAAACTCATGGACTAATGCGTCCTTAAATCAAGATACGGACTGTGGGGTCCTTAAACCCATGGACTACGACGTCCTTAACCTTGACCGAGATGTCTTAAAACTAACAATGGACTGTGGGGTCCTTAAACCCATGGACTACGACGTCCTTAACCTTGACCGAGATGTCTTAAAACTAACAATGGACCGCAATGTCCTTAAACTACCCATGGACTGCCATGTCCTTAAACTAGCGATGGACCACTATGTCCCTAAACTGGAACAATAGAGCCCAAACGCTCTTTTGTTGGATCTAAACGATCCCGTTTAAGTTGATCTTAGCCTTAAATATGGCTAACGTATCCTTAAACCTTTCAAACAGACTTTAGTCTCAAACTGGACTATAGATCCCCCCAATTAACTCTGGTTCAAGGGTACATCTCTGAACTTCTCTGACACCTGTCGTTGTAATCCTTCAACGTCGTCAAAGAGGTGACGGGTCCCGACGGCCATACATGCAATGGACCCCTATGTCCCTAAACTGGAACAATAGAGCCAATTGCTCTTTTGTCGGATCTAAACGATCCCATTAAGTTGATCTTAGTCTCAAATTGGACTAATGAATCCTTAACAAACGTTTGAGTTGATCTTAGCCTCAAATATGGCTAACGTATCCTCAAACCAAAACCCCCAAACCCAAATCTAAGATAAATACGGATTTAGACTGGTCCACGTCCTACGGGCGACGACATAACTCAGTCTCCGTATACAATCTACGGGCAATCACAAACAAAACAAACATCCACGACACGAAGTGAAATTCTGGAGAAAGAGAAAGTTGTTGCCGCGAAGCGGTAGCGTAATTAACTACAGGGGCTTGCGCCTACAGGGAAGAGCGTCCCCACAATCAAAAACCCCTCGTGCGAGGGGGAATCTGACGAAGTCTGCTACATCGGACGCATCCGTTTAAACCTTCGATATACGGTGCCATAAATCAACTTGGCATCTTCGGAGAGGTGGACGGATAGCACCAATTAGTATCTGCCCCGAACCTCAGGCGAGACGTCCATGTCTCGGCCGCCGTTCGGAGGGGAACAGATTCTGGCACGCCCGGTGGGACCTCTTCCTCTTTCCACTCCACACTTCGTGTGTCGTGATTCGCGAACCAATCGCGGTTCGCTAATGGTTGCCCTTGGGTTTCGAGATACTAAGACTTGGCGTCTTGCTTATTGCAGAAAGCAAAGGATCGATGGCTTCTACTTCTGCGAAATGCTCCAACTGCTCGGACTGCAATCGCGACCAACGCTCTGCCTCGCCAGGAGGTATAGCCTACGGACCCCAAGCCGCTTTGTTATTCACAATACCGGTGGACCAGGTGACTCAGGCCACTACCGGATTATTCTTTGGGACTATGCTCCCACCGACAAGCTTTACGGCGCCGGTGCTGACAAAGGAAGATCCCAAGAAGTCGGTCTTTGATCGTCTTACCCCTGCTGTGGACCCTCTCAACGGGTTGCCCAACACCAGCGCCTCGGTCTTCTCTAGATTGGGCCAAGACTCCTGTGGATCCACAATGGGACCCACAATCCCAGAGAAGGCTGCTTCTAAGAAAATGACCAGTCCTACTCCCGAAGTCGTCAAGGCGGCCCCCTCTGCCAAAAAGTCGGTCTTTACGAGATTGACTGTTCCAGCTCCCGCTTCTGTTACCCAAAGGACATCGGTCTTTGACAGGCTGACACCAACAGAAACCCCCCACCTGCACAAGGGGCAAGACGAAGCCGTTCTCACCGCTGAACCAGTGTCGTCCGCTCGACACGCTCGACGTCGCCATTGGCGCCGAGTAAGGAAGGCTGGGGGTAACTCCCCCTCTGGGCTAACTCCAGCAGCCCCGACGACAGAGGTTGATGCTGCTGTTCCAACTGGGAACAGCTTCGAGATGCTAAATAAGGTGCGAAGGAATTCTCCTACCGCGGTGCTAAAGAGGTCTCCCCCTCCGCCAAAAAGGGCTCTAGAAGTGAAGCCAGAGCAGCTCCAATCCCCTCAACGGCTGTCTTCCAAAATCTATAAGGTTTGGCGGCAGGCCCGAGATTCGATGATCGATCCAAACTTCTTCCGCCAGCACAAGAAGCTGAAAATCCAATCGGAAGCCGGTCACCAGGCTAAACCGCGAAAGGCTGTCTGGACGCCCACCTCAACGGCCCCCTCAACCTCCACTGCTCATAAAAGGAGGAAACTAGAGAAGATCCCCCAGCCTGCAACGACAGCCAAAGGCACTAAGCCCAGACGCCCTAAGTCTGGGGGCATGATGGTCCACACCGTATACATGGCGTCAGGAAAAGAAGACAGCCGTGCGTCTACAGGTCATAGACCGCTCACACGGTCGGTGACCAAAGCTCAAGAGCAACAGCAAAAGCTACAGGAAATGATGAATGCTATGGCCGCACTTACCGGGCCAAAAGAAAACCCAGAAACGTCTTCGGACGAACGCCAGGAGGAAGAAACCGACGCTGAGTTCCTTCGCCGAATATTGGAGAAGAAGGACAAAGAGGCTGCTGAACAAGCAGCCAACATACAGCGTATGGGCCTTCTCTTCCAAGACATGATAGGGATGATGATCCAACAGGATCCACCCGCTGAGGATCCCCCGATCGTCCTTGAAGACGACAGGGGAGAAACGTCAAATCCACCAACGGCCCTCTCAACGGCCAAGGAGGAAACAATCTCTAAGGCTGACTTGGTCGACTATATAGCCCAGCAAATCCGGGTTCATCATGCGACGGAGGCAGCTGGTCAAGTCGTAAAAACGGGGTGGCCATATCTAAGCTGGTACGACCAAATCAAGTACCCGCCGGGTTACACAATTCCCAAGTTCCATGTTTACAAGGGGACCGGCAATCCCCACCAACATGTCGCCCAATTCAGGGCCCTTTGCGGTAACACCGGCGGAGATGATAAACTGTTGCTTCGCCAGTTCGTGGGCAGCTTATCAGAAACAGCGTTCGAATGGTATTCGGAACTCCCGAACGATTCTATCAAGACGTTCGCTGAAATGGAGTTACTATTCACTCAGCGATTCGCAAGCGCCAGCGAACGCACTCCAATAACGGCACTAATCAACGCCAGGGTAAAACCAGGCGAAACTTGGGTCCAGTATGCTATACGATGGCGGAATTTGTGGTCGAAATGCGAGCAACGCATTGAGGAAGCGCCCGTGGTAGGCATGTTCGTGGGAACCCTAGACCCTCACGCCACTATCTCCCAGTTTATGATGTTCTTTAAGCCAACCACATTCCAAGCTTTAATTGACAAGTTGGCTCAGATGGACCAAATGGGTCATAGACCGTCTCCCCCGAAGCCGGAACCTCGGAATGATAAGGGTAAAGGAAAGGACACCTTCGTCGCGAATGCCCAGCAGCAACCCGATGCTCCAAAGCTGACGGATCAACTGGAAGAAAGACGCCGGTATTATAATGAGAAGATGAAGCGTCCCTACTCGTTCCTACGGGACAAGACGAAACGGTTATTCGAGCTGGCAGTACGCAACAGGCTTATAAACCTGCCAAATCCAAGGCGACCGCCACAACCCACTGAGGTGAATAACCCTAACTATTGCCCTTACCATCAAACGGTAAGTCATCCGATTGAGGATTGCTTCGTCTTCAAAGGATGGATTGAAGATCAATACCTCCAGGGGAAGTTTGCACTGTCCGAAAAATGGAAGGTGAACCCACCACAACCGCATACTCCTAAGAAAGCAGATACACTGGGGGCAACCTGTTCCTTTATTGAAGAAGCTCCATGGGAAGTCGTGCTGTCAACTAAAACCAAAAGAATGCTGAGGGACCTTCATGCGTGCCCGGCGGTCGAATGGAAGGACCCGCTCGAACCTTAAATTATCGAAAGGATGTTGAAGTCGCGCCCAACTACGAAGACTCGTGGTGATGGCCCAAGTACTCACGCCCAACCGTCAAAATCTTCGAAGAAAAAGAAGAAGAAATCTAAGAAGCCCGTGAAGCCTGGAGACAAGCGCACGAACTTGCAGAAGCAAATCGACGCGCTGGAAGAGTACAATCAAAAGGCGCGAACTCCTGTCACGCTGCAAGAGTTCCTCAACCACATCTTTCAAGAGGAAGATGATGGAGAGAGTTCGTCGGATGAATCCGGGGAATATGTGGCGAGTTGTCATGTGATTTCCCACTCGGAAGATGAAAGAACTCCTGACACTGAGAAACTGGGGGCACGACCTGAACCAGAACTTGCATGGCCAACGGATGAAATGATCGACGCCTTTCTAGACGAGATTCGTTTGAAAAGTAAAGCCGATCAGGAGCGTGAGATGGCTGCATCGGAAGGAGCCAAACGCAAGCGACTGAACGAAAGAGTCGAAGCACTCCCGCCAGATCAAAAGACATCCGATGTAGACAAAAAGATATTCAAGACGAGGAAAAGGTTTGCCAAAGCCATGTCAATGGGAATGAAGTTACCACCCTCGGAAGAAAACACGCTCAATGGGGTGGAGAGGCACCCTGATTATTGTGCATATCATCGGAAAATTTCACACCCCACGGAGGAGTGCGACGCCTTTAAGAGATAGTGGCAAGGATATGTTGCTCATCGGCAACATTTTAAGCGCATGAAACGCAAGACTCGTCGAGAACAAAGAAGTACTGCTGACGAGCACAACAGGACCACTGGCAACTGTTACATGGTTAACGCCGGAAGGTCACAAGTTCTCACCTTTGGGAGCGACTCCGATGAAGAAATGGCTCTGGGCCCTCTCTTTAAAGAATCCGTTTTAGGGAAAGAGGAGAAATCGGAGGCCTGCGAGAACATTCAGCTGCGCAGTCGCACACTCCCAGAAAAGAATCTCGGGCCCGCGAGTAGAAAAGATAAGGGAAAGGAAAAGGTCACTGAAGATATCACTTTAGATGACCAAGTCATGAAAGAGCTGGCTGCCAAAGACCCTCCTAGGAAGGATAAGGTGGACTATAACATCCTAGCGCACCTAAGGAAGCTACCTTCTCAGCTTAGCATTCTCGATGCCCTCCTATTATCAAAAGAAACGCGAGACTCACTAATTAAGGCGTTACAAGAACCTGAGCAATTCCAAGCCTTCCTCACCACTGAAAGAATGAAGGATGAATTAGAGGAAGTGCATACGGCCGACATCACTTTCGGTGACGAAGACCTCCTTCTCAGGACGTGCGACCACAACCGTCCCCTATATGTCTCTGGATACTGCCATGATATCAAGATAGGCAAGATCCTGGTGGATAATGGATCCTCCGTCAATCTCCTTAATGTTCGGGTGTTGAAGGAAATCTGCATGAGTGTGCAACACCTCGCTCGTGACAAAATTACTATCGCTGGTTTCGATTCACAATCGTCACGGACTCTCGGATCCGTGATACTAACATTACGCTTTGGACTTCTCGTCACAGACATCAAATTCCATGTCATTGACGCCAAGACCTGCTACAACACCTTGCTCGGTCGTCCTTGGCTACACGAGTACAACATCATCCCTTCTACACAACATCAGTGTATGAAGTACTTTAAGGATGGTTTCGAGTATACCGTAACAGGTGAGTTGAACCCATTTTCCGTGAACGAAGTCCGCAAATACGAAGATGCGAAGTACTTTTTGCCAGATTTCGAGGATACAGAAAGGTGCCGCAAGACGGAGAACAAAGCCGCCGCCACCATCCCTGTTTTCGGGAGCGATACCGAAGAAGAAGAAGAGATAGTTTATGCCGGGCCATCTCAACGCAACAACACGGGGACGTCCGCCCCCATGTTGGTCTTCGAAAGTGACTCGGAAGATGAGATTAATGCCGTGTTCTCCAATCGGCTGTCAATACAAGCACCCCCTAGCGATGATCAGAGTTTGCAAATCACCATGGTGCCACGGGAACACTATAAGGATCTCGACACACTTCAAGCTCACAATGTGCAGGACCTGCAAACATTTTGCGTCCCTCCCAGGCAAAGGGGTGAGAAGTTAATTCTATTCTACCGATCCTCAGAGTCGAGAGCAGAGAAAGAAATCTGGCGTGGCGCGGATGCTACACTCGACAGACTCCAACCCATCCGTTTGCCCAGATACTACACAAATGGATTAAAGAGGCTATTGAAGCGCCAAGGAATACCCTTAGAACAGACTGTTCGACAAGCTCGATTCTACAACAGGATTTAGGATGTCCCTAGGACTCAACGCAAATTGCCCAACGGGAAAGTGGAAACACTTGGGCTTGGATACGTGAGAGCCGGAAAACGGGAACGGGCCCACAGTAGCTATGCTATATATACCTTTGATGAAGAGGAAGACGCCCTGTCAGGAAATGCCAACCCCTCATCAAAACTAGATCCCGCGATTGAAGTGCCGAGTCCGTCGTTTGAAGAACGAATGGACAAGCCTATCAGGAAAGTGGGTCAAAAAGCTCGGGAAGACCACAACCGCGAGATGGCCATCTACGAGAAGGCCAGGACGCAACGTCTATTTCAACGGGCTGCAAAAGACAAAGATGCTCATCCTTGTCAACCCGTTATACGAAAGGCCCGACGCAGAGACGGAAATAAATCAAGAAGCGGAGAGAGGAGCCGACAACAACGACGCAGGATTAGAGAGTCACGTGAGCGGGCATTGCACGGTCCGGATTTGTCCCTCGCGAAGAAGATGAGTCGAGCGTATTCCTTCCCTCGAGACAAGACGGAGAAGTTACTCGAGCTCGCTATAAAACATCAAATGATCGCGCTTCCAGAATCTAAGCGTCCTGAGCAAGCTAACAGGGCTTCTCATATGAGCTATTGCTCTTATCACCAAGCCATAGGACATCCTACCGAAGACTGCTTCACCTTCAAGAACTGGGTCGAGGACCAGTACCAACAGGGCAGATTCGCTTTATCCAACGGCTGGAGGATAACGCCGCCACAAAAGCACGAACCCAAAGCCGCAAGAGCAGAACCGGATCCACCTCAGTCCTGGAAGCGGATTCGCACCTGTTACATGATTACGATATTAAAAGAAGAGCCCGAGAACATGGATGACCTTCCCTGGTGCTTTGAGAACAGCGATGATGAGGTGGTCTCAGAATTTCCGCCAGCTCCGAATGAACTGGAAGATGGCATACATACTACTGCAGATAACCTCAAGAAGATTGAGCTGGGATCGGCAGATGATCCGCGACCGACATTCGTCAGCGAGCTGCTATCTGAAGAAAGGATGGCCGCATTAAAGAACGTGCTTCTACAGCATAAAGACTGCTTCGCGTGGAACTATTCCGAGATGCCAGGATTAGATCCGGAGATTGCTGTGCATAAATTAGCGATATCCCCAGATATCAAGCCAGTCAAGCAGGCGCCAAGAAGGATGCGACTCGAGCTTGAAATGAGCATCAACGCCGAAGTCAAGAAGCTGATCGATTCTGGATTTATCCAAGAAGTCCAGTATCCCGACTGGATCGCCAATATCGTCCCGGTAATGAAGAAGAATGGGACAGTGCACATATGTGTGGACTTCCGGGATCTCAATAAAGCCTGCCCGAAGGATGACTTCCCAGTACCGGTCACCGAGCTAATGATAGATAACACGTCCACTCACGAGGTTTTCTCCTTTATGGACGGCTCGTCAGGATACAATCAGATAAAGATGCATCCCGAAGACCAGAAGCATACCGCTTTTCGAACCCCTTTGGGTATATTCTGCTACAGGGTTATGCCCTTTGGTCTAAAGAACGCCGGCGCTACCTATCAAAGGGTCATGACAAAGATCTTCGACGACCTCATACATGACATCGTCGAGTGCTATATCGATGACCTTGTAGTAAAGAGCATGTCATATGAAGAGCATTTAAAGCATCTGGAGACTGTATTTCAACGCCTTCGGCAATATAATCTGAAGATGAATCCCCTCAAATGCGCGTTTGGAGTCTCCTCGGGTAAATTCCTGGGATTCATCATCCGACACCGAGGTATCGAAATAGATCCATCTAAGATCAAGGCGATCATGGAAATGCCTCCGCCAAGAACCCTCAAACAGTTGCGGTCTCTCCAAGGGAAGCTCGCATACATCCGGCGATTTATCACCAATCTTTCAGGCAAATGTCGTCCTTACAGCCACCTGATGAAGAAGGGAACTCCATTCGTTTGGAATCACAAATGCCAAGGTGCACTAGATGAGATCAAGCAGTACCTGCAGAACCCTCCGGCGTTGGCTGCGCCGGTCAAGGGAAAACCCCTCATTCTTTATACAACCACCCTCGAAGGTTCCTTAGGCGCATTATGGGCACAAGAGAACGATCAAGGGAAAGAGAGAGCACTCTACTACTTAAGTCGAGTTCTACTGGGGGCAGAAAACAACTACTCGCCCATTGAAAAATACTGCTTGGCGTTAATCTTCGCGATAACAAAACTCAGGCACTATGCGTTGGCGCACGAAGTCCGTCTCATCTCGAAGGTGGACCCTCTTAAATATTTGATGTCGAAGGCTATACTGACGGGTCAACTCGCTAAATGGACTCTACTCCTGATGGAGTTCTCAATAACGTATCGACCTCTTAAGACAGTGAAAGGCCAGGCCATTGCCGACTTCCTCGCTGAACATCCAGTACCTGCCGGTTCTCCTCTGAACTGCGATTTGCCGGACGAACATGCATTCAACGCGATCGGCGGCGGTGATACCCGATGGGAACTCTATTTTGACGGGGCATCTTCCATGAAGAAGCGCAAACAATGTACCCCCATAATCAAATCGGGAGTAGGCCTCATCTTCGTAACCCCACAATGAGGGATAATGCGATTTGCTTTCTCCTTAACGGAATCGAGGACGAACAATGAAGCCGAATACGAAGCTTTGATAGCGGGCCTTGAGATCGCTATTAACATGGGAATTGAAGACCTCTCTATATACGGGGATTCTCAATTGGTTGTTAGTCAAGTAAATGGTGACTACCAAACGTGCAAACCGGAGTTGGTGAAATACGGCGAAAAGGTGCAACAACTATTGACCCAAATTCCCTCCTACACTTTGGAAAGTATACCACGTGCGGAAAATAGCAAAGCAGACGCGTTAGCTAAGCTCGCTAAAGAACTGGCTGACGAGAACCTCGATGACGTCAGAATTGTGGTACAAAGCCGTCGAGTGCTCGCTCCGGCAGAAATATCTCCGGAATTATACGAAGAAAAGGGGGCGACTGAGCAGACGACCCTACAAATAAAAGACCATGAGAAGGCCGAGGACTAGAGGGAAGTCTTCATAGACTACTTTAAGTCCCACCGAATGCCCGAAGAAGCGTCCTCAAGACATCAGCTCATGAAACGAGCTCTATTTTTTGCTTTTGTCAACAACACTCTATACAAGAGATCGTTTGATTCTCTGTGGCTGAGATGCTTAGGACCTGACGAAGCAGAAAGAGTCGTTCAGGAAGTTCACAACGGACTCTGCGGTTCTCACCAGGCAGGCCCGAAAATGAAATTGAAGATCAAACGGATGGGCTATTATTGGCCCACGATGGTCCAAGACTGTCTCGAGTATGCGAAGCAATGCCACTCGTGCCAGATTCATAGAGACTTTATCCACCAACATCCGAACCCACCACACCCAACGGTGGCTAGCTGGCCATTCGAAATGTGGGGGACTGACATAGTTGGCCCCATCGAGCCAGCATCGTCCCGGGGACATCGTTTCATCCTGGCGACAACTGATTACTTCTCCAAATGGGCAGAAGCAGTACCGCTGAGGGAAGTGAAGACAGAGAATATCCTCCACTTCTTCAAGACACACGTCATCTATCGGTTTGGAACCCCACGGCGGATTATCTCCGATAATGGGCCAGCCTACATAAGCCATAAGATTAGCCGCTTCGCGCAGCAGCACAATATAGACTGGAGATATTCTTCAGTTTACAATCCACGAGCTAACGGTCTGGCCGAGGCCTTCAATAAGACCTTGATGAAGATCATAAAAAAGACGGTGTCCCGAAATAAGAAAGACTAGCACGAGAGGCTGCAAGAGGCCCTTTGGGCCTATCGAACTACATTCAAGACGGCCACGAACACAACGCCGTACGCGTTGGTATTTGGGACGGAAGCGGTGCTCCCCCTCGAGATAGAGTTACCCTCTCTGCGAGTGACAGTCCACTACGAGCTGACAGACGAAGAAAATGCTCACCTCGGCTTGAGGAGCTCGATGCCCTCGACGAAACCCGACTCATAGCGCAACAAAATCTGGAAGCTTATAAAGCAAAGATGACGCGCTCATATGAAAGATTGACCCGACCGAGGACATTCCGCCAAGGCGAACTCGTGTTAGTGGTCAAAAGGCCTATGATCCCCAATCGAGCCAAGCGGGGAAAATTCGAGCCAAACTATGAAAGCCCGTACATCATAGATAAGGTCTACCAGCCTATCTACTCATGGACATGCACGGTGAAAGGACTTTCAGGCCAATAAACGGTCGCTTCCTAAAGAGATACTACGCTTAATGAGCCACGGCCTAGGTCAATGATAGATGACAACGACTATGTCCGCTCGCTATCTTCCTAAGCTCGAGCTTTATAAGCGGTAGCCGGCCTTCTCCATGTCGGACCGAAATGTCCTTAAACTAATAACGGACCAAAATGTCCTTAAACTAACGACGGACCGAAATGTCCTTAAACTAATAACGGACCGAAACGTCCTTAAACTAACGACGGACCGAAACGTCCTTGAACTAACGATGGACCGAAACGTCCTTAAACTAACGACGGACCGAAACGTCCCTAAACTACTACCGCAGCATCCTTAGGCTGACACAAAAAGGGAGAAAAAGAAAAATATATATAAAAAAAAATGATGATGATAAAAATAAAAAAAAACGGTATGTCCATAAGCGAAATGGGCACGGATGAAAACCCGAAAGGGCTCCGTGAGTAAAAACAGCAGGACTACCGGCGAGTGTTTGTGAAAACCCGAAAGGGTGCAACCTCGTTAAAAGACACTTACAGGGTCCTCTCGACCTTGTAAGGAGAAAACACCCGTGTGAGATCCTTACGACTCACAAAGGAGCAACACACTTAGGGATCCCCACGATTCCTAAGGAGAAAATACACTTGCGAGATCCTCACGACTCGTAAGGAGAATTCTCTTATGGGACCCTCACGGCTCATGAGACTTGAAAGTCTTAAGTTACAGAAACCTAAACCTGTTCTTAAGCAAATCCCCCACAACCTTCGATAATGCCCTACAAGTAGTCCAATATTGACCCTTGTATACAATCCACGGGCGCGAATAAACATTTCCCTAACTAAGTCCCATCCGAGACTAGGGATATGTTTGCATGGTAAACAACCCTTGTAAATCCTCTCGACTTACAAGGAGAAAACCCTCCTGTAGGATCCTTACGACTTACAGAGGAACATACACTTAGGAATCCTCACGATTCCTAAGGAGAAAATACACCTATAAGATCCTCATGACTTGTAGGGAGAAATACCTTTGTGAGACCTTTATGGCTCATAAAGTCAAAAGCCTTAGTCGACAGGACCTTAACCCTGTTTGCTAAGCCACCTTTGTTCAACATCGACAGAGGCAAATGATGATTCGCTCCTGGCAATATTCCAGTTGCAGCGATGCTGATGCCTAAACCGGTATCAAATCCCAAGTTCTTTCATGGCAAATGATGATTCGCTCCTGGCAATATTCCAGTCGCAGCGATGCTGATGCTAAGATTGGTATCAGATCCCAAGTTCCACACTCGCGATATATAAAAAATCAGCGAGCCAAAAATGCATATGAAATAGCCGAAATGATGGGGCAGCTTGCAATAAAAAAAACAGCAAGTAAAAATGTATGCATGAAAAATAGCCGAAATGATGGGGCAACTCGCAATAAAAAGCAGCGAGTAAAAATGAAATAAATAGCCGAAATGATTGGGCACCGCGAAAAAATAGCCGAAATGATAGGGCAATCGCGACCTCCGCGATATAAAAGCTGAAATGATAGAGCATCGCGGACAAAGAAATAAAATAAGAATAAAATTTATGCCCTACAGGTGATGTTCCATCACACCCTGTACACAATCCAAGGGCGTAAACAAAAAAGGGAACATACCTCCCCCCAGGTTTCACCAAAGAAAGAAGCTAAATCTCGACGGGTCACAAGCGACCTAGAGATCATCCCAACACTCGTCTCGTAACGACAGGCACAACTTCAAGCTAAGCGGAACAGCGGCAACTCCCAGTTCCATGGCTCGGTGGTATACATATCGCCAGCAGTCAAATCTCCATCCCGTGAAATGCGGATACAATCAGCGAAATTCCTGGTTACGTGGAACGCGGATAACGTCACTCTTTGACCCCGTGGAAAACGTCCAGAGCGGATCCTGGTCCTCGCAGAGCACGGCAGTGAACCCGTGTGAAGCATCCAGAGCGGAGCCTAGTCCTCGCCGAGCACGGCAGTGAACCCGTGTGAAGCATCTAGTGCAAAATTCCTGGTTACGTGGAACGCGGATAACGTCACTCTTTGACCCCGTGGAAAACGTCCAGAGCGGATCCTGGTCCTCGCAGAGCACGGCAGTGAACCCATGTGAAGCATCCAGAGCGGAGCCTAGTCCTCGCCGAGCGCGGCAGTGAACCCGTGTGAAGCATCTAGTGCAAAATTCCTGGTCACGTGGAACGCGGATAATGTCACTCTTTGACCCCGTGGAAAACGTCCAGAGCGGAGCCTGGTCCTCTCCAAGCACGGCAGTGAAACCGTGTGAAGCATCCAGAGCAAATACCGGACTGTGGAGTCCTTAAAATCCACGGACTATGACGTCCTTAACCTCGACCGCAATGTCTTAAAACTAACGATCAACCACCCCGATTCCCTACGGATTCTCCCTTGGTTAAAGGGTACATCTCTTCACTCCTTTGATACTCGGCGTTGTAATTCCTCAACGTCTTCAAAGAGGTGACGGGTCCTTGCGACCAAACATCGGACTGTGGAGTCCCTAAATCCACGGACTATGAGGTCCTTAACCTTGACCGTGATGTCTTAAAACTAACATCGGACTGTGGAGTCCTTAAATCCACGGACTATGAGGTCCTTAACCTTGACCGCGACGTCTTTAAACTACGATACCTGGAGAAACCCCTGACTCCGTAAAACACGGACAAGAGCGACCACATCCAGCACTTGCAGGCCCTCACGACCTGTAAGGAAGAAAACTCTCTTGTGAGATCCCTACGACTCTCAAGGGAAAAACCCGCTTAGGAATCTTCACGATTCTTAAGAAGGACTTACGCCTATGGGATCTTCTCGACCTGTTGGAAGAAAAACACTTTATGAGACCCTCGTGGCTCATAAAATACAAAAGTCTTAGGAGGCAGATCTTAACCCTGAATCCTGAGCCATCGCTGTCCTGCAAGGAGATCAAGATAGAATATCCACAGAATACATTCAATAGAAAGGGGACACACCATTGAAGAGAAGAATATGTCTTCATTTATAAACCTCCTTTCGACAACAATACTCGATCTAAAGCCAGCACAAACCACCCGATACGGGAGATAACGTGGCAAGTTTCTGATCTGTATCCTATCAAGCACGCATTTGCAACTGTACGAATGTTTAAAAGGAAATGTTGCCCGAGGCACTGATGTGTATGCAACGTAACGATGGTGCTCGTAATTAAAGAAAAACAGACAGCTCATTTACGCAAGCAAGACACACGTACGACTATCTGACAAGCATGAAAATTCAACAGAAAGCATGCAAACCACCAATGATTAAAGGAGTACATTGATTCAAACATACTACATTGGTGGGAAAAGATCTCCAAACAAGGGATCAGAAATACAAGGGTTAACAAAGCAAAACGCAAAATTCTCCAACTCCCTCTCCGCCTTCTCCAGCACGTCAAAACGGCGGTTTTCGCGAGGAGTCGCTCCCCACCGGTTGGAGCCGTGCTCATCAGCGAAAGCAGACATGACGGCCCGACGAGCTCTTATCTGACTCGGTAAATGAACTGAGTGATCCTTCAGAGCTTGAGTGATTAGACAAGCCTCATGAAAGCACTCAAGCTTGTCCTCCGCCGCGTCAAGGATCGCCGAAGTCATCTCCGCCGGATGAGGGGGTATATCGGCAAGCACAGACAGGAGGATCATCCGGAGCCAAATGGAGCCCATGGGAAGAGGAGAGCCCCGACGGGTCAGTAGCTCGTACATCACCGTGTCACATTGAGCGTCGGTGAGAAGGGGATCCGCCAGCCGCGCAGCGAAGCGAGGAATTATCTCCTCAAGGGGCACCTCCCATGGTTGCCGACGAGCATGGGGACTATTGCAAGCCATGGCGATTGATCGGGTTCTCAAAGATGACCACCTTAAGGTATGAATGGGTTTCTCTGTGAAGAAAAGAAGTAAGGCATAGGGTTCAGGTTATAAAGGGGAGCATTTAATGCTATACACAAAAAATGTTGTGCATGGTGGGACTATTCTCAAAGCCCGGAAAGAAGGGGAGAGCGTTGGAAATGAAATCCAACGACGCATTGGAATTAGGTTAGGGAAATGAAACCTCCCCATCAAGCAGATCCCTGCATACGCAACACGTGAGCACTAGCCTTTGATTGGAAAATGAGGCGGCACTGCACAGACACAACAGAGAACTAAGCTCTGAGAACGAGAATCAAATTCTTAAAAGAAAGGTTTGAAAGGAAAGACATGAAAAAGTGAAGGCGCTTCTGAAAGGACGTTTCGTCTACCCTACTCCCCAAAGCAGATCCAGCGGTCACAAAAGTGACAGCGTTGCACTCACGTGCAGACACGTGAGAACAACGCTGTGGGGGCATTTGTTTCCTGATTTAAAATCAGGAAAGCCTATGGAAGAGGCTTCAGAAAAGGGTCATGTGCTCACACGTGACCAGCAGTCACGTGTTGGCACGTGACATTTAAAAGCATCGGCAAAGCAGATTCAGCTTCCCGACTAAATCAAGGAAAAGGCTTCAGAAGAGGTCACGTGCTCCCACGTGACCAGGGTCACGTGTTGGCACGTGACACTCAAAAGCGGCAGACTCAATTCCCTGATTGAATCAAGAAAAAGGCTCCAGACGAGGGTCACGTGCTCACACGTGACCAGGGGTCACGTGGTGGTACGTGACAGATAAGCAGCGACCAGAAAGCAGAGCGCAGAAAGAAAGAAGAGGGCTCGTTCCAAGGGGGTCACGTGCCCACACGTGGCCAAGGGTCACGTGACCACACGTGACCAGCTTTCAAAGCCTATCTGTTAACAGAATTAAATTCTGAGAAAAGACCTCTCAAATCTTTCTAAAAGCAACCGATTGAATTAAAGATGATTAAATATCATCTATCTATGGGAAAATCTCGAATTTGGAAAGATTTCCGCGTAAAATCTAACCAAACTAACAGAGGAGAATCTCTGGATTTAAAATCCAATGGTGAGTAAAATTCACCTAATAATCCAAAGGTCCAAAACGAATGATGGATACATATCAAATCTCCTAATGAAAGATCCACCAAAACTAATTGACTCGGCTGCTTCTCCTATAAATAGGAGCCAAGAGACACGCAAAAAACATATACGCAGAGGGAAGAAAAGAAAGAGAGCCTTGATACTTGAGAGGAATTTGGATCTTCTGCAAAAGAAAACCCTAGGTAAGAAAGGGAAGGTTTCATTGAAAGAAAGAGAATTTAATTCTCAACAGAGTTTAACTCTGATGTAAAACAGAAGGACATATTTCTTCTCTCTTTGGTGGAGGATCTGTAAAGTGCACATCTCCCCTTGAGTTGAGAATTTAATTCTCAATGGGTTGAGATCCTGCCATGCAGATCCAAAGCATAGAGAGGGAATGGAAGCACGAGAATTTAATTCTCACAGAACTATAGGAATTTAATTCCTTCAAAATAAAATTAGGTTTTGACCCTGTGTTATGGGAATTTAATTCCTTCAGAACGAAAAGAATCAGGGTTTAACCCTAGTTAAGAACTTAGTTCTGTTAAAACAACAAGAATTTAATTCCCTTAATCTTATTCCCCAGAATAATTCTCTAACAGAGAGTGTGGGTTTAATTCCTTAAAGATTTTATTAGGGTTTAACCCTATTCAGTTCTTCACATATATGAGGAATTTAATTCCTATAGAAGATTCAGAGTTCAACTCTTCAAAAGGAACTAGGAATTTAATTCCTCTGAAATTATTGTCAGGGTTCAACCCTACGAGGAATTTAATTCCTAAAAAGGATTAATAGATCTTCTAAACAACTACAGAAAATCAGGGTCACGTGTCACCACGCAACCCCCCCCCCCCCCCCCGCAAAGATCTACAGAAAGCCCTTTGAGGCAGTGCCTCACGTGACCCACGTGACCTCTGAAGCACAAGAAATAGAAAAGAGCTCTAGGGCGCCCTCACGTGTCACCACGTGACCCCTAGTGAGCATTATAACGCACAGAGCATGGGCTTTCATCACGTGCTCGCACGTGATGGCCACCAGAACTAAAGTGTTAAACACTTACCTGCAGAATAAAATAAGGGGAATCAGGGCGCTCTCGCGTGTCCACATGTGACCCCTCTCTCCTTAGTGTTTAACACTAATCTGAAGACTTTGTCCTCAGTGTTTAACACTGATTTTCTTAGTGTTTAACACTAATTTGGAAAACTCTATTTGCAGTGTTTAACACTGATTTGCTTAGTGTTTAACACTAATGCGAAAACTCTGCTCCCAGTGTTTAACACTGATTATCTTTTAGTGCTTAACACTAACTTGCTAATCTTATTCCTAGTGTTCAACACTGTTGGTTTCTAGTGTTTAACACTAGCTTTAGCCCAATTGGCTAAGTTTCAGAGGCAAAGCCTCTCCTTCAATGGACCAGCAGAAGGTCAATGTTTCAAACATAATTGGACTTAGCCCAAATTGGCCATAAGTCCTCAAATCATCTTAAACTGAGCACACTTGCTCTTTCAACAAACTCATTGGTTCAAGGGTACATCTCTGAACTCCTCTGACATCTGTCGTTGTAATCCTTCAACGTCGTCAGAGAGGTGACGGGTCCCGACAACCACACATTAATACGGACTGTGGGGTCCTTAAACTCATGGACTAATGCGTCCTTAAATCAAGATACGGACTGTGGGGTCCTTAAACCCATGGACTACGACGTCCTTAACCTTGACCGAGATGTCTTAAAACTAACAATGGACTGTGGGGTCCTTAAACCCATGGACTACGACGTCCTTAACCTTGACCGAGATGTCTTAAAACTAACAATGGACCGCAATGTCCTTAAACTACCCATGGACCGCCATGTCCTTAAACTAGCGATGGACCACTATGTCCCTAAACTGGAACAATAGAGCCCAAACGCTCTTTTGTTGGATCTAAACGATCCCGTTTAAGTTGATCTTAGCCTTAAATATGGCTAACGTATCCTTAAACCTTTCAAACAGACTTTAGTCTCAAACTGGACTATAGATCCCCCCAATTAACTCTGGTTCAAGGGTACATCTCTGAACTTCTCTGACACCTGTCGTTGTAATCCTTCAACGTCGTCAGAGAGGTGACGGGTCCCGACGGCCATACATGCAATGGACCCCTATGTCCCTAAACTGGAACAATAGAGCCAATTGCTCTTTTGTCGGATCTAAACGATCCCGTTAAGTTGATCTTAGTCTCAAATTGGACTAACGAATCCTTAACAAACGTTTGAGTAGATCTTAGCCTCAAATATGGCTAACGTATCCTCAAACCAAAACCCCCAAACCCAAATCTAAGATAAATACGGATTTGGCCTAGTCCACGTCCTACGGGCGACGACATAACTCAGTCTCCGTATACAATCCACGGGCAATCACAAACAAAACAAACATCCACGACACGAAGTGAAATTCTGGAGAAAGAGAAAGTTGTTGCCGCGAAGCGGTAGCGTAATTAACTACAGGGGCTTGCGCCTGCAGGGAAGAGCGTCCCCACAATCAAAAACCCCTCGTGCAAGGGGGAATCTGACGAAGTCTGCTACATCGGACGCATCCGTTTAAACCTTCGATATACGGTGCCATAAATCAACTTGGCACCTTCGGAGAGGTGGACGGATAGCACCAATTAGCATCTGCCCCGAACCTCAGGCGAGACGTCCATGTCTCGGCCGCCGTTCGGAGGGGAACAGATTAGTGTCAGAATTTAAATCATAGCACTGACGGTTGACTTTTGTTCTTTTTCGCACAGGTGACATGTCTTTCGATAGTTCTTTCCCGTTTGTTCATTCAGAGGGAGAATCCCCTGGAGCGCCTGTGGACAGGGAAATCTTAGCATTGATCAGAGATCATGACCCGGAATATAAGAATCTTCATCTATGGGGAATATGGTACAATCAAATCATTAATGGTCGGCAGAGCTTTCGTGCGAGGTACCCTCAGAGCCCATCATGACGATCTACTACGCCGACCCACCCCCGGCGAACTATACCGTGGAAGAAGTCAACTGGACTTCGGGAGGTCTTTTTCAGCCTACTATGGCTTCGATACCCATTCAGCCTCCAATGGCTTTGGATACCCTGGGGCGACGTATTTGTCAAGGCGAGTCACGCCCGTGGGGACAACCATACATGATTGGCCTAACTCCTTGTCATCCAGCTGGGTATCTGCAATAGACCCGCTATATTCTGTCAGCGAAGAAGTCGCAGCTGCTGAGGCTTGGGTTGTATCCCATAATTTATGCTTCTCTTTTTCAGTATTCTACGCTTCCTGCCTGGTGGGTTAAGGCCTTTCTGGAGCAGTGGAATATTCCGACTCACACCTTCCTTCTACTGGATCGAGAAGTATCAATCTCTTTAGAGGAGTTTGCAGAAGTTTCTGGTTTACCGGTTATAGGAGAGCATTATGAGGAACTGCTTCCTACGGATGAATACGTTTTTAGTGCCAAGTCAGTGATGACAGGCCTTACCCCAAAGAATGCCATTCAACACTAATTTCCTAGTCTGATTAAAGTACTGAATATTTATGAGGGCTTTTTCCTCGAATCTAGGAGCTGTGGGGTTAATTTCACGGATTTCATTGCTCGTTTTCTCCACCCGGAAGTCCTTTCGAAGGAGGCCGCTAAATTCGCAAAACTTGACGACCCTTTCGGCTTAGGTTTGGGCAACCTGCCAACGGCGGAGGCAGATCAAAAGAGTTTCTTCCTCCCCAACACCCCGGTTGTCTTTTTTGTAGAGCTTGCAGTTCCTGGGATCAACAAGGAAGCGTTCTTTTTGGGGTTTCTCGGGTTATGGCTGAGCTGGTTTGCGCTTCCGATGCACCCTCGCCGTATGAGACCATATGTCTTCTACCCAGCTCACCGAATGGTTATTGGGGTGAAAGTGGCTATTGGGGTCACTGGGTTAGCTCATTTGTATTACGGCCTTAGCCAAGCGGCGGATACTACTGAACCAGGAGTGTAGCATGTGAACTTCTCGATGCATTACTTTATTTCATGGCTCGAGCTACATGTACTTGGTGTTTTCGGTATCCATAAAAGGCCTTCCTTCTACGACAGGTGTGGCTTCCCTGGGATCATGCGGCTAGTTGACGCATCCATTGTAAATCCAACACCACGGGAAGCTAGGGGTTTGCTCCTTCGTTCGCGCACGGTCGGAGATGGCATGACCTTTACCGACAAGGTTCTAACTATTGGCAAAGAGTCCGCAACAACGGTGCAGCCATTGCGGGACATTTTTAAAGACGGGGCCTCCATCTTGATAGCTCGGGAAATTCTCCATCTATACTCCATCAGGCCGGGCTTTCTCGTGTTTAGGCAGAATGATGCGACGTTGTTCATGAGGTACAACCCGCATCGTTTTACCCAGCAGTTAAGCTACAATCAAGGCGTCCCGCTTGAGGCCTTCCTGTCAGAACCACCTGCAACTGAAGAGGGTATTCGGAACGCAATGCACCATTTTATGCGATTGAACACCAGCTCCAGTTTCTTTATTAGTGAGCCGAGTTGCATCCCAAAAGCCCTGAATGTATATGTAGCGTGGTATTAGCATTCGATGGGCGCCGTTATCAGAGAAGAGAAACGATTATTGCTCGATCTTAAAGGCACCGCCCCGGCGGGTAATCCAGACGTTCCTCTAAAGCGACGGACCATCGTTCATCCTCCCTTGAGGGAAGCTGCTGCGGCTGTGATACCACGTGATAAGCCTGAGCTACCGATACCCCGTGCTCCTGTGAAAGAGGTAACTGTAGCGTCTCCCGAGTCTGGCATGGGTTCAGATATCGGGACTCATCGTCCTAAGGTGCCTACCAAGCATAATCTTGTGCTAGCGGCGACCGGTACTCGCTCGCAGAAGAAGAAGAAGAAGTCAATTCTTTCTGCAAACGTTACACTCGGCCAGGAGCCTCATGCTCCTTATAGCGAGGGCCTGAGCGAATATGGGACCAACGAGGGTCTATTTATGGCGCCGGATGATACCGACCTCGAAGCTGCTATTGCAGCTTCCGAGCGATCAGCAAGCCACAAAGTGGGCCTGGTCATTCTTGCACAGTAAAGTAAATCTCAGCCGTATCTTTTGTCATTGCATTACATTTTTATTATCATGTTTTGACTGACACTTTTCCTTCAACAGGCATCTCTAATGAAGAGGCTCTCGCGGCTTCTCTCAAGACTTTTGAGGAGGAGGAGAGGCTTCGCACTTCGCTGAGCATTGGTATATTTCGGCTCATTGTGCCTTCATTCGCCTTTCTTATGGATAATCTGACCCTTTTTCATCTTATTACAGGGACCACCTCTACTCAGGTTATCCAAGGTGTGATACTGACTTCGCAAGGTAGTGCGGAGACGCTTCCACGGCTAGCTATCGAAGTCCCGGCCTCCTCGACATTGCCAAAAGAGGCTTTACTTAAGCAACCGATGACGGACGCCACAATGGCTCCAGAGGTAACTCCCGGCGTAGACGATGACGTCTCCATGATGAAGGTCCTAAGAAGATCGGCCCTCATGGCCCAGGCGGAAAGGAAGCGCAGGAAGCGTGCGGCAAGAGAACGTAACGCCGCTTTGGTCATAGGTGCAGGCTCGAGTGCTGCTTCCCTTATCCCAGCTTCTTCAGAGGGTGCTCCGGGCACCCTGTCTACCGCTCACAGACAGACGGCACGTGCGGCTCGGGAAGCAATTGAAAAGCCGACCCAAGGTAACGTAACACTGAGCCTTTTTGTCAAAGCATTAATCTTTAGATTCTTATATATCTTATCCTACAGGGCCAAGTCCTGGTGAGGAGGTGGCGGGTGAGATGACTGCAACTACTGAGCCCAAAGCGGCTATTCTTTCCCAGGAGTCCGGGACTGCTCCAATTGCCTCTCTTTCCGCCTGCGGTTCCTTGCCATCTCCTGGCGTCGTGAGTGTCACGACAGCTCTCGTGGAATCTGGGGACGAAGCTACGGGCGGCGAAACCATCCCCGCAAATGAGATTGAAGAAGTCGTGATGCTTGGCGATGCTCCTGTCGAGGTTCTGGTTGATGACTTGTCTGGTAGGTCTTGGGTCGCTGCATTCTTTTCGTTTCGCAATCCTTTATGATGACATTCTTTTCCTTTCGAATGCAGGTGTGGCAAGCGCTGAGCTTACGATACCTAAAGAAGCACCACCAGTTGCTGTTTTGACGGTCGTTGCCCCTCCGTCCTCTCTTATGCCTTCTCAAATGCTGGAAGGTATGGGTTTGTGATAAATTTAAATCGGGGATAGCATCTTTCGTGTACTAACCATGTATCATCGTGATCTCGCAGGAGTTCTTTTTTATCACTTGTATCAGGTGATGAACCCGCACTTCTCTTTCAAGTCGGAGATTAGTCTGCCCGCTAGTGTCGGTGAGTATCTTTTCTAACCGACGTCCTTTCTTTTCTTTGATGCGCAGCCATGTCATTGCTAATTCCTCTTTGTATCACTTGTAGCCTTGCAAATTGAAAGAGGGGATGAGGGTATCGCCGCGCCACCAGTACTTCTAGCTATGCCACCGGTTCCAGCCGGTATAATAGACTCTATTGTTCGTGCCCCTTTTTTATTTCTTGAGCCGTCATCTGATTATGATTTGTTTTACAGCGGTGACACCGACTCCAGCTCTGTTCGAGTCTCGAATTATAATGCCAGCAAGCCCCTTTTCTAGACGTCAATCTTCAAAAGGCGCTGTGACCAGTCTGCGCATGTTGAGCGATTACATCGAGGAGCTTGACGCGGAGGCTCCTACCTTCACTGTAGATTTTGCTGCTGAGATTAATCCAATGCTGGCAACGCTTGTGAACTTTTATAATGAAGGTGTCGTTGAGTCTTGGGTTAACCACTGCAGGAAGATTGAGTCCTGCCTGCATAAGCTTGAGCTTAGGCGTCCTGCTCCTGAAATTCAAGCTTTGAACTCCTAACGGGCTGCATGGGTTGAGAAGAGCATGTCTTTCCTCTGCTATTTCGAACAAGAAGCGACCTTGAGGCGGAAGGAACACAGGGAGGCTTCAGATGAATCTGCCCGGCTGCACGCCCAAGTCAAAACGAATGTCGTGCAACTGAAAGCTGCTTTTGACACCTTGCAGCAATATATCTCGGACGAGCTTGTATTGAGGCGGAAGCTTGGCTCTATTGAGCGGGTTATGCAGAGTCGTGAAGCTGCCGAACGGGAGATAGATGAGAAGATTTCATCGTGCCTGCAGCAAAGGACTCGAATTGAAGCGGAGCTGGCCGCGGCGGCTGATCACGAGAAGGCACTGAAAGGAGTGCGCGAGCAACTTGCTAACTTAATGAAACTGCTTCCGTCTCAGTAGCTGTTTTATATAGATTGAACACTTGTAATCTTTGAATAACTTGTATTTTTTTATTCTTTCATATGATTCAACTTGTATTTGGTTGAATTCATGAATAAAAGATACACATTTTTTGTTTGTTCTACCGTTGCTTTTTTCTCTTTTCTTTATTGCCGGCATGTTACCTTAGTAAGCGTAGCCTGTAGATGATAGAGAGCATTCCGTCTTGAACTCATCAAGAGGTAGTGATGGCTTAGGAAGCAGGTTAAGATTTGCTGCCTGGGGATTTTCAACTTTATGATCCGTGAGGGTCTCATAAAGGATTTTCTCCCTACGAGTCGAAAGGATCTCGTAGGTGTATTCTCTCCTTAGGAATTGTGAGGATTCCTAAGTGTGTTTTCTCTTGGGAGTCGTAAGGATCTCACAAGAGAGTTTTCCCTCTTACAAGTCGAGAGGACTCGTAAGTGGTTGTTTCCCTCCTTGTCGAGATTCGACTTTGGAGAGTGTGGTCCGTGAATAGTATGCAAGAGTCTATTTTGGACCGACTTGCAGGGCTCCAGTGCTTAGGAAGCAGTTTTTTCACTGCCTAAGGCTTTTCCCTACAAGTCGAGACGAATCAAGAAGTTCTCGCAACGATGTCCTAACGTCACAGTTAACCTCTGCTCTTTACGACAGAGGTCCGTTAGGGTCTGTGGTACTAGGGTCTGCCTGTCGTTCCATCGCATTGGCTGATGTATTCCTCGATAGGCAATCTTGTTGTTCGAGTAGACTTGCGAATGTCGTGTCTCTGATCCCTTCGAGGGCTGGACAGGACGTCTTCAAGCAATCTTCCTAGGCAGTTTGACCATCGGAAGAGCAAGCATTAGGAATTTTGCCATACCGCTTTTTACTTGAGGTTGGGCTCGGTTTGGGGAGCCCCGATGAGTCATAACCACTCCGCGCTGGTGTGGGATGATCTCCGATAGTCTTTCAGGTTTTATATGAGTTGCCGTCAACACCCTGAAGCTAGGAATTTGGCCTTTGCTTCGTTTGCCGATATTGCGTCTGCTGTATCGAGACGAATGTCGCGGTTGTCTCTAGGTTGTCGGTTAACCGTCGAGGTTTGGAACTAGGGATTTTGCCGTAGCTCCATTGTTTGATTGTCACGCCTGAGTCCTGATGGATGAAGAACGCTGGGGTGACATCTCGTCTGCTGTATCGAGACGAACGTCGAGGTGGTGACCGCTTCGCGCTGGTGTGGGATGATCTCCGATAGCCTTTCAGGTTTTATATGAGTTGCCGTCAAAACCCTGAAGCTAGGAATTTGGCCTTTACTTCGTTTGCTGGCATTGCATCTGTTGTATCGAGACGAATGTCGCAGTTGTCTCTAGGTTGTTGGTGAACCATCGAGGTTTGGAACTAAGGACTTTGCCATGGTTCCATTGTTTGATTGTCGTGTCCGAACCCTTCTGGAGGAAGAATGCTGGGGTGACATCTCGTCTGCTGTATCGAGACGAACGTCGAAGTGGTGACCACTCCGCGCTGGTGTGGGATGATCTCTGATAGTCTTTTAGGTTTTATATGAGTTTCCGTCAAGACCCTGAAGCTAGGAATATTGCCTTTGCTTCATTTGCTTTGGCGTTGCATCTGCTGTATCGAGACGAACGTCAAGGTGGTGACCACTCTGCGCTGGCGTCGGATGATCTCCGATAGTCTTTCAGGTTTTATATGAGTTGCCGTTAAGACCTTGAAGCTAGGAATTTAGTCTTTGCTTCGTTTGCTGGTATTGCATCTGGTGTATCGAGACGAATGTCGCGGTTGTCTCTAGGTTATTGGTGAACCATCGAGGCTTGGAACTAAGGACTTTGCCGTGGTTCCATTGTTTGATTGTTGCGTCTGAACCCTGCTGGAGGAAGAACGCTGGGGTGACTTCTCGTCTGCTGTATCGAGACGAACGTCGAGGTGGTGACCACTCCGCGCTGGTGTGGGATGATCTCCGATAGTCTTTCAGGTTTTATATGAGTTGCTATCAAGACCCTGAAGCTAAGAATATTGCCTTTGCTTCATTTGCTTTGGCGTTGCGTCTGCTGTATCGAGACGAACGTCAAGGTGGTGACCACTCCGCGCTGGTGTGGGATGATCTCCGATGGTCTTTTAGGTTTTATATGAGTTGCCGTCAAGACCTTGAAGCTAGGAATATTGCCTTTGCTTCATTTGTTGGCATTGCGTCTGCTGTATCGAGGCGAATGTCATGGTTGTCTCTACGTTGTCGGTGAACCGTCGAGGTTTGGAACTAGGGATTTTGTTATGGCTCCATTGTTTGATTGTCGCGTCTAAGTCCTGCTGGAGGAAGAACGCTGGGATGACATCTCATCTGCTGTATCGAGACGAACGTCGAGGTGGTGACCCCTCTACGCTGGTGTGGGATGATCTCCGATAGTCTTTTAGGTTTTATATGAGTTACCGTCAAGACCCTGAAGCTAGGAATTTGTCCTTTGCTTTGTTTGATGGCATTGCATCTGCTGTATCAAGACGAATGTCACGGTTGTCTTTAGGTTGTTTGGTGAACCGTCGAGGCTTGGAACTAAGGACTTTGACGTGGTTTCGTTGTTTGATTGTCGCGTCTGAACCGTGTTGGAGGAAGAATGCTGGGGTGACATCTCTTCTGCTGTATCGAGACGAACGTCGAGGTGGTGACCACTCCGCGCTGGTGTGGGATGATCTCCGATAGTCTTTCAGGTTTTATATGAGTTGCCGTAAAGACCCTGAAGCTAGGAATATTGACTTTGCTTCATTTGCTTTGGCATTGCGTCTGCTGTATCGAGACGAACGTCAAGGTGGTGACCACTCCGTGCTGGTGTGGGATGATCTCCGATAGTCTTTCAAGTTTTATATGAGTTGCCGTCAAGACCTTGAAGCTAGGAATATTGCCTTTGCTTCATTTGTTGGCATTGCGTCTGCTGTATCGAGGCGAATGTCACAGTTGTCTCTAGGTTGTCAGTGAACCGTCGAGGTTTGGAACTAGGGATTTTGCCATGGCTTCATTGTTTGATTGTCGCGTCTGAGTCCTGCTGGAGGAAGAACGCTGAGGTGACATCTCATCTGCTGTATCGAGATGAACGTCGAGATGGTGACCACTTCGCGCTGGTGTGGGATGATCTCCGATAGTCTTTCAGGTTTTATATGAGTTGCCATCAAGACCCTGAAGCTAGGAATATTGCCTTTGCTTCGTTATTTTGGCGCGTCCGAATCCTGTTGGAGGAAGAACGGTGGGGTGACATCGCGTCTGCTGTAACGAGATGAATGCTGAGGTGGAGCTGGGATTTTGCCATCACTTCGCTTTTCTGACGTTGCGTCTGAGTCCTGCTGGAATGAGGAGGAATGCTGTTGTGGGTCTCCAGGCTGTAGATGTGGCTGTCGAGACTTGGCTCTTTTTCTGATGGAGCCTGGTGGGATGATATAGTTCCCTCTTTGTTTGCGCCCCTGGATTGTATACAGAGATCGATGTGATCTCACATGTAGAGCAAGAAGTTTCATTTTATATATTTTTTCTTTTCGCGATGCTCTATCATTTCAGCTTTTATATCGCGGAAGTCACGATTGCCCAATCATTTCGGCTATTTTTCGCGGTGCCCAATCATTTCAGCTATTTGTTTTATTTACTCGCTGCTTTTTATTGCGAGTTGCCCAACCATTTCGGCTATTTTGCATGCATACATTTTTACTTGCTGATTTCGATGGAAGTTGCCCCACCATTTCGGCTATTTCATATGCTTTTTTTTGCTCGCTGACTTTTCACTACGAGTTTAGGATTTGATACCGATTTAGGCATCAGCATCGCTACAACTGGGATATTGCCAGGAGCGAATCATCATTTGCCTCTGTCGATATCGAACAAAGGTGGCTTAGCTAACAGGGTTAGGATCTTGTCGACTAAGGCTTTTAACTTCATGGGCCGTAAGAGTCTCTTGAAGGTATTTCTCGCTACGAGTCGTGAGGATCTCGTAAGTGCGTTTTCTCCTTAGGAATTGTGAGGATTCCTAAGTGCGTGTTCTATTATAAGTCATAAAGATCTTACAAGAGTATTTTCTCCTTATAAGCCGAGAGGAATTACAAGGGTTGTCCACTGTGTAAACATATCCCTATTCACGGGTGGGACTTTCTTAGGGAAATATTTATTCGCGCCCGAGGATTGTATACAAGGGTCGATATCGAGACGCTTGTAGGGCAAAATCAGGGTGTATAATTGCTTAAGAACAGATTCAGATCCCTATAGCTTAAGGCTTTTGAATCTTATAAGCCATGAGGGTCTAATAAGAGGGTTCTCCTTACGAGTCCTGAGGATCTCGCAAGTGTAATTTCTCCTTAGGAATTGTAGGGATCCCTAAGTGTGTTACTCCCTTGTGAGTCGTAAGGATCTCGCGCATGTGGTTTCTTCTTACAGGTCGAGAGGACCTTGCAAGTGTCTTTTAACGAGATTGCGCCCTTTCGAGTTTTCACAAAACTTGCCGGTAGTCCTGCTGTTTTTACTCACGGAGCCCTTTCGGGTTTTCAACCGTGCCCATTTTGCTTATGGACGTACCTTTTTTTTGTCAGCCTTAGGATGCTGCGGTCAGTAGTAGTTTATAGACGTCTCGGTCAATAGCCAGTTTTAGGACATAGTGGTCCATCGTTAGTTTAGGGACGTTTAGGTCCATCATTAGTTTAAAGACATCTCGGTCCGTCGTTAGTTTAAGGACATCTCGGTCCGTCGTTGCTGTATTTGAGGCGAATTTCTAGTTTACGGACTTTTCGGTCCGTGGGGCTTTCTCTATGAATGAGCACGATGCCCCCGGCATGTCTATCATTTTCGGATCATGTGGTTATGGAGGGTTCATCTTTCAGTTTTCAGACAGCGCGAATTTGCCCAGTTGGTATTGGTCCTCAACCCAACCTTTGAAGATGAAGCAATCTTCGATTGGATGGCTTACTGCTTGGTGGTAAGGGCAGTAATTAGGATTGTTGACATCGCCTGGCTACAACGGACATTTTGGATCCGGCATATTGATGAGTCTGTTGCGTACTACCAGCCCGAACAGTCTCCTCGTTTTATCCCGGGAAAACAAGTAAGGACATCCCAGTCTCTCCTCGAGGGATGGGCGTTGACGCACGTTATTTTGGCGAACAACCGGCTTTAAGTTGCTCGGCTGTTGTTGAGTATTAGCGATGAAGGTTGCTTTCCCTTTTTCATTTCGAGATTCCAGCTTCAAAAGAGATGGTCTATGACCCATCTGATCCATTTGGGCCAATTTGTCAATCAAGGCTTGGAAGGTAGTGGGCTTGAAAACATCATGAACTGGGAGATGGTCGCCTGCGGATCAAGAGTACCCATGAACATGCCCACTGCTGGCGCTTCTTCAATGCGCTGCTCATATTTCGACCACAGATTCCGCCATCGTATTGTGTATTGAACCCATGTCTCGCCTGGCTTCACCCTGGCGTTAATCAATGATGTTATTGGGGTGTGTTCACTAGCACTCGCAAAACGCTGGGTGAACAGTAATTCCATCTCTGTAAAAGTTTTGACGGAGTCGTTGGGCAGCTCCGAATACCATTGAAAGGCTGTTTCCGCCAAGCTGCCGACGAACTGACAAAGTAGCAGTTTATCGTCACCTCTAGTGTTGCCACATAGAGCCCTGAACTGGGCGACATGCTGGAGGGGATTGCCTGTCCCCTTGTATATATGAAACTTAGGAATCGTGTATCCTGGCGGATACTTGATCTGATCGTACCATCCTGGATATGGTCATCCAGTTCTGACGACTTGGCCAGTTGCTTCACTTGCCTGATGAGCCCGTATTTGCTGAGCTATATAATCATCCAGGGCAGCTTTTGAGATGGTCTCCTCTTTGGCAGATGAAAGAGCCGAAGGAGGGTTCGATGTCTCCCCTCTGTCGTCTTCAATTATTATTGGAGGATCTTCAGCTGGAGGGTCCGGCTGGATCATCATGCCCACCATATCTTGAAAGAGAAGCGCCATTTGTTATATATTGGCAGCTTGTTCCGCTGCCTCTTTGTCCTTCTTTTCGAGGACTCTGTGGAGGAAGTCAGCATCGGTTTCCTGCTCATGGCGTTGCTCCAAGGATGTCTCCAGGCTTGCTTTCCGTCCCGTGAGTGCGGCCATAGCTGTTAACATCTCTTGGAGCCTTTGTTGTTATTGCTCCTGAGCCTTAGTCACTGATCGCGTAAGCGGTCGATGACCTGTAGAGATACGGCTATCCTTTTTTCCGGATGCCATATAGACGGTATGCACCACCATGCCCCCAGCCTTGGGGCGTTTGGGCTCAGTGGTCTTGCGATTCGTCGTAGACGCAGGGATTTTCTCCGGCCTTCTCCTCTTGTGGGCAGTCAAAGTTGAGGGGGCCGTTGCAGTGGGCACCCAAGTAGCTGTTGCCTTCTGTGGCTTGACAGGATGGTCGTCTTCTCGCTGAACTTTCACCTTTTTCTGTCGGCGAGAGTAATCTTGATCAATCACCGAGTCCTGAACCTGTCGCCAAACTTTATAAATTTAGAGGATAGCCACTGAGGGGGCTGCTCTAGCTTCACCTTTGTAGCATTCTATGTGGGTGGAGGAGATCTCTTCAGAACGGCAGTCGGAGGGTTTTTGTGCACCCTCCTTAGCCGTTCAAAGTTGTTCCCAGTTGGAACAGCAACATCGATTTCCACCGTTGGAGTCGGCGGAGTCAGTCCAGAAGGAGAGTTGCCCCTAACCTTCCTTACTCGGCGCCGGTGGCGACGTCGAGCGGGTCGAGCCATTGGGATTGTCTCAGCTGTAGGAGTGACTCCCTCATACCCCCTGTGTTGGTCAGAAGTTGTCGTTGTCAGCCTATTTGTAAGTCGATGTGCAACACCCCACGAGTTGCGGGGAGGCGGAAATATGAAAAACGATCTTGTTCTTGAAGCATACATCGACTAACTGAAGATCTTTGCTAAACGATAATTAACAACTACCATAGAAGTTCTTAGGTACTATGTAAAGAGATTATACCTAGCGAATCGTGTCCTTTGTCTTTACGATCTCTACGTCCTTCTCGGCCTCCTCTAAGTGATAGATGATCCACCCGAGAACCCTAATCCAAGCTTCACCTCAAAACTTGAGGTAACTAAGTTTCTCTAGTTGCTAATCAAAGGAACTTAGATCATATAGAGTTAGGTTATGGAATGTTTAGTCTATTCTAATCCTTATTCTCAACTCATGAGTGGTAGGATTAGAGCTTGAAGAGAGAGTGAGCTTGAGGAGAGAGAAGGTGAACTAGAATAATGAAAATGAAATTGTTTCTCACTTGATATATGAAGCATAATGAATAAATCAATAAATGAATAAAATGAGATTATTCATCATGCTACATTAATGCATTATGAGTGATTCACTATGTGAGTCATTAAGCATTTAATAATGCATTAATGACATAATGAATCACACATTATGAGTCACAATATCATTTAATGACAATGCCACCTAAACCCTCAAGTCAACATGCTTCTAGAAGCTTCCCGGAAATTACGAGAACGCCCCTCCCATCCGTGAAAACACGGAAAAACTTTAGACTGTATAAATCCAATAACCTGATACTAGAATCTGGCTTAAATCAAAGCCGTCTAGTAAAAACTGTCCGAATGTCGTATATGCGTTTAAACACGTATTCGTCCGAACCCTTGTCGTAAAACCGTACGACCTCTATATCGTTTCTCCTGGAGTTGGGAAAACTCTGTGTGGGACTCTAAAGACTCGACTACTACACTGGCAGTAGGTTTAACCACAGACCGCAAGCGGCACTAGCTGTACGTAACGGTCCCCAGGTAGATGTCGATAAGAAGGCCGATGAGGAAACCCATCCGAACTCCTACTGAGCCTGTCCATGACAATATTCGTGCAGTCCGGTCTGTTCGTCTAAGAGTATCGCATGTATGGTCTAGGTAGGTGGTAAACGTCAGACCCCTAATAACCGTACAAGTCGTGTCGGCATGGCTTAATTACCATCCGAGAATCTACTGATCAGTCTATCAGTAATTCTCAATCAGCCCTGGCCAGGGACTTATGGTAATGACCAACCGATCACCGTGCGATATCAACTCCCTATACCGGGAGAGATGAATCCCTAACAGTCACTCACTGCCTCCACGTGGCTCGGGACTGTGCCCAACTAAAACCTGTTTGCACGACTCCTTTGAACCGTGGTAGGGTGGTAATCAAAGCACAGTGGGAACTCATACGAGACAAATAACGACCTTAAGTCAACGGCCTATCTGCACACATGTCACCTGAGAACTGCTATCTGATGTTAGGTATAAAAACCATCCAGTCAGTTCTCGGCGAGTCCTGTCCTGTGTACTCACACCCAGTGAGCATCTGTATACAATCTTAGGTGGACTCCACCAATGGTTGCGGGACCAATCCATCGCTCATCCTCAGGGTCTAGATATGTATACACTAGTCTACTCTAGAGTATCGATGCCCAGTCTCGATACTCCTGCGACCAGGGACATCTAAGGATGTGCCTATTGACTATCCAGCTCCCACAAGTATGACTGCCATCACAACGCCGGTAGTCAGGCAAACACCCTATGGGCTTTATCAACATGTATATATATATGAATACTACGCAAAATATATCATATGTAAAGATAAAGACAAACCAAATAGCGTACTATCATATTAAGCAAGACTGTCATGTACATACATATCCCTAGCATCCTATACAATGAAGGTCTCTAGGGAATATATATCCAACAATCTTCCACTTGCACTGAGGCCTATAATTGGCGCAATGAGTACCCACTGTCTGCACTAGATCCAGTTGCTGGCGTACCGCATGCCCAACATCTCAAACAGCCTCTCGAACTGGACTTGAGGGATGGCCTTGGTGAATGGATCTGCCGTGTTGTCTTTTGTGTCCACTCTCTGTACCTCGATCTCCCGACGATCCACGATCTCCCTGATCAGGTAAAACCGCCTTAAGATATGCCTGGATTTCTGATGGGACCTTGGTTCCTGCACTAATGCTATAGCCCCATTGTTACCACAATACAAAGGTATTGGATTGGCAATAGACGGAACTACCTGAAGTTCAGAGATGAACTTCTTCATCCAGACAGCCTCTTTTGCGGCTTCACTAGCAGCTATATACTCAGCCTCCATAGTTGAGTCTGTTAGTGTATATGCCCTAGAAGCCATTACTATATCATACTAGTTTGTATATTACTTAATGGAAGCTTGGGATATTCACCTTGTATTTACAATCTTGCTCAAAATAGTAGTATGCTACTTGGTTTGTTTCTACTTCAATGTGTACATGTGTTTATTTTAGTATGTCACCTATACACATTAGTGGAGCCCTTAGGATCTTTGCTTGATTACCAGCGTTGTGATGGCAGTCACACTAGTGGGGGCTGGGTAATCTATAAGCACATCCTTATGCAGGTCCCTAGTCGCAGGACTATCGAGACAGGGCATCGATACTCCGGAGTAGACTAGCGCATGCGCTTCTCATCCCAGAGTGGGAGATGGTCTGTCCCACAGCCATCAGTACGTCGTACTGGAGATAGTATGCGGGTGCTCGTTAGGTTACGAGTACACTGGACAGGACTCGTCGGGAACTGACCGGTTGGTATTATACCTATCGTCAGTTATCAGTTCCCAGGTGACATGAGTACAGCTTAGTCCGCTGACTTGACACAGTCACTTCGCCTCGAGTGTGTTCCCACTGTACTTTGATTACTACCCTACCACGGCTCAAAGGAGTCATGCAAACATGTAGTAGTTGGGTGCAGTCCCGAAGCACTTGGAGGCAGTGACGGTTAGACAGGATTCGTCTCTCCTGGTATTGGGGGTTGACATCGCGCTGTGTCTAGGAAAGCCATTACACGAGTAGTCCCTGGCCAGGGCAAGCGGGATATACTGGTACGCTTCCAGTGTTATCTCAGGGTGTATTGGGCTTCACTCCGACACGACTTGTACCACTATTAGGGGACTGACGTTTACCGCCCCCTAGGCCCGCCATGCGATGTATCAGACGAACAGACCGGACTGTACGGAGATTGTCACATTCAGGCTCAGTAGGAGTTCAGATGGGTTTCACCTCGTCAGTCTTCTTGTCGGCATCTACCTGGGGACCGTTACGCACAGCTAGTGCCGCTTACGGTCTGTGGTTAAACCCACTGCCAGCGTAGTGTCGAGTCTTTAGAGTCCCACACAGAAAGCTATTCGCCTTTAGGCAAAAGAGTAGAGGTCGCATGGTTTTGCGACAGGTCGCATGGTTTTGCGACAGGGTTCAATCATATCCGTGCACTTGTGCACGTTTAGTGTCCGGACAGTTTACACTAGCGGGCTTTGGTTTATGCCAGATCCTAGTGTATGTATTGGGATTGGTTTTATCCAGTTTGTATTCGTGTTCCTCGGAACGCGGATGCGGGTGTGTATGCACAGTTGACGGAGAGACAGAGGCAGAGGATTCTCATTAGGGTTATTGACCGTTGACTGTTGACTATTGACTTTTTGCTCAACCCTAATGAGAATATGATATATGATTAACAATAATATTAATTAAGTATTGTGGTAACATGGTTGTTGAGGGGTTGACTTTGTTGACTTGTTGACTTTGTTGACCGGTTGACTAGGTTGGACTAGTTGACCATCATGATGACAATGGCTATTATTTCATGGCAAAGACTTTTCACTTGCTTGTTCTCTTGTGCAATATGAGTGCATGAAATGATTTAGCCATTTTGACTTGAACCATTTTACACAATACTTGATTACTATTTTTGTGATGATGGTTTTGGATTATGAGAGCCAAGTGAGAAAAGTCTTTTCTCATTCTATCATTTTAATTCTCTCTCTTGTTCTTGAGCTCTCATCTTCTTCCTCTTGCTCTCCCTCTCTTTAGTCTATGGTTCACTTGTCTCATGTGTTGAGAACCAAGAACCATAGAGAAAATCCCAACACACTCTCCTCTACTCACTCTAGTTCACAAGGTTTGGCAAACCGAGTGAACTAGTTTCTTCAAAGACCGAAGAAGAAGCCAAAGGTAGAAGCTTTCAGGTGGATCGATCTTCGGCGCAAGGAGACGACGGGGTGAAGCCGATCCGGACAACCATCGAGGCTTGAAGACGAAGGAGTTCAAGAAAGAAAGGTATAACCCCCTAACCGAGTAGTTAACAACTCCTAGTTAGGTTGTTAGTTAGATGTTTAACAAAGATCCGGTTTTGAGTCCATGTTACCACCTCTAGAAAAATTGTTTTTCACCAAATTCCGCATGCCCGAAAGTACCGGGAGAGGTAGCATGGACTTACAGTGGTATCATAGCCTAGTTAAACTCTATCTAACATGTTAGCATAGTAGCTAGAAATTCGATCGGAGAAAAAGTCCCGAAACAAACCCGAAATTCAAAGTTGCTGTCGATTTTTAAAGTTCTGTAAAATTGATAAAATTCATCTTAAAAATCGGCTCAGGGTTTTTATTAAACACCCACGAAATTTGGTCCCACGAACCGGTCAAAGCGCCGCGGAAACGCGGCGGGAGCACGCTCCCACCGCGGTTCCGCGGCCGAGTTGACTCGGCCGAGGTCCAAATTTTGTGCAGTGTTTTTATGGGGTTGTTTTGGGATTTTTGGAATATGTATTTTCTGCCCAGATTTTCCAGAACGAAAATTTTGTGTTTGGGGGCCTGAAAATCCGTATTTTTGATCAAACTTCTAAAAGACTTAAGCTGACGGGTTTTTCTGTGATGTGATATTTGTATTGAACGTCTGCTAATCGCTATATGTCGATTAGTGGGGGTTATACAAATCTGTGATCTGTAATGTTATTGGAATGTGTATATGAATTCATTGGATTGTCGCGGGTGAATAGCCGGGGGTTGTGAGACGAGAGTTTTCTTTTCTTTCATTTCATGTAAATTTGTAAATTGATGTAATAATTATTTGTATGGCCGCACAACCGGGTCGGGGTTGTAGCCGTCCTTGTATAATTTCTTTTTACTGTTTTTGCTCCTAGGATAGACCCATGGAGGGGGTGCACAAACTACCGGGTATGCCGAAGTGCCAAGTGGCCTACTCACGGAGTTGAAGGAGGTTGCTTCGCTTCGGGTACTTGGCGGGTAGTTTGCCGCACCCGTAGGGGTCTTGGGTGGGGTATTGGCTATTCACTGCGACCGTGTAATCTGCTTTTCGTTACAGGCTCGTACGAATTGCGGGTTCCTAGTATATCCAATGTGTCCATCTGTGATCTGAAATGGCTATCATTGCCATATATCTATATATGATATTATTTAGGCGTTGCTTATGTTTTACAGCCGCGCTAGCCCAGCCCCCGCTCTGTCGTTAGTTAAGTAACCTAACGGGTAATGACGGGGCCCCATGGCGAATGCGAATGGCATAAGCGTACGTCATATTTTGGTTGTTTTATGCAATGGTAGGATTAAATGATGGGACGCATTAAAAGAACTAATGCAAGAATATCACGCATTAAAAGAACTAATGCAAGAAAATAAACCAAGTAAAAGTCGTTGGAACACTTTCGAAAAACCACTCGGTTCTTTTCAAAACCAACTTTTAAATGCGGAGCTTGAGCCACTCCTTTTAAAAGCTATCTCGTTCCATCGATTATATCAAGTTCACTACGTTCACGGTTTAGCCAAAACCATTCGTAGCCCTCCGTCGTTTCACATGAATAGTCAATAGTATTCAAGCTATGTTTGTTGGCCAAAGTCAAGGCATAGTGATTGGTAGCTATTGGGTATTCATGTGCAGCATAGATAGATGCGTTAGTTTGGAACAGTCGTACTTCCTTGTTGGCCAAAGTCAAGGGTAGGTGCGGGTGGATTCAAATTAACCTGGAGAACGACGGGTAGAACTTGACATGTGACTTATGATTTGTTGGCCAAAGTCAAGGTCATAAGAGCATGGGGCAAAAATCCACATCGGGAGTTTCAAAAGAACTGAAACTTGCTAGTGTTGCATACCATTTGGAGTGTGATGATTCTGGTAGGATTCCTTCAGTTTCGTCACGCAATGATATTTGGATCCCGATCCTACTGTGAGTATATGCTACTCCTCGGGAAATTTCTCACTTAACGATCAATGCTATAAACCAAGTAGGTGTCTAGAAAGGTGTTAGCGGGGCTACGCCCACAGGGAAAAGAGGTTATTTAATTAAGGAACTTCGCAAAAGCGTTGGAAAACCTCCCTCGAAGTACCGACACTGGCCTGGCTGAACGGTTAAGCAAGTATTGTACGGTGAGATTGATCCTGACTAATTCTTCCTTTTTGGTTTGAGGAGGGATTCGAGAAACAGTGGGAGCCATCCTGTTTAGACAAACTAAAAACCACTCTAAACTTGCAAGAGCATCATGCTGAGTGTTTCTTCTCTCTCCTAATTGCAGCGACCAATCGACATAACTAGACTTAAGTTACTCCTAGATAAAAACATACTGACAGGGCCAAACTACAAAGATTGGCTCAGGAATGTCAAGATGGCAATCACTTACGACAAGCTGGGGTATCTTCTTACCACCAAAGCTCCCCCTGTCCCAGGTCCCAAAACCAGCGTCGCGGATAAGGAAATCCGTAAGACCTGGGAATTAGACTGCGCGAAGGCCAAGTGCCTCGTGCTTGCCTCTATGGACAACGAACATCAGAGGAGGCACGAGAATATGGACCTCGAATCCATATTTCTCCATACAAAAGAACTGTATGGAGAGCAATCTCGTATCGCAAGATACGAAGTGTCGAAGAAGTTATTTTCGTCAAGATTGGCCGTCGGATCATCGGTAGCGGAACACGTGCTTAAGATGATTGGCTACATTGAGGAGCTCGCGGACCTTGGGACCACGTTGGAGAATGAGCTCTATACGGACTTGATTCTCCAGTCCCTTCCTTCCACTTACGCCTAGTTCATACTGAACTTCAACTTACAAGAAAAGGAAGTTGAACTTTCAGAACCCCTCAACATGCTGAGGAGCGCAGAGGGCACCCTACAGAAAGGTAGGGAAACATCCACTTTGTTTGTAGGAGGATCTTCTTCTTCTAGGTCCAAGGCGAAAGCCAAGGGAAAGAAGAAGAAAGCTCCCGCCAAACCAAGGGGCGGTGTTAGTAAAGTGGATACGAAGGGAAAGGCAAAAGCAACAAAGAAAGTGGGAAAGCTTGTAGATAAGGAAGAATGCTTCTATTGTCATAAGAAGGGACACTGGAAAAATGATTGCAGGGCTTGGAAAGCCAGAACACAGGAACTGAAGCAGGTTGCGGCTTCAGCTTCAGATGTGTATGTTATTGATAACTGTCTTTCAATAAACTCTACTTCCTGGATATTGGATACCGGATCAGGATCTCATATCTGTAATTCTTTGCAGGCGTTGAGAAACCGTAGGTTTTTGAAGGCGGGTGACATGACCCTCAAAGTTGCAAACGGAGCTAGCATGGATGCTAAGGCCGTGGGGGACTATCACCTGGGAATGTCAGATGGACATGTTTTGGTTTTACGTAATTGCTTTTTTGTACCCAACGCAACTTGTAATATCATTTCTGTATCTTTGGTTTCTAAAAAAGGTTATGAATTTGCGTTTGTAAGCAATGTTGTAAACATTCACCTTAATCAAGTTATGATTGGGTCAGGTACATTGAGCAATGGTATATACGTATTAAACCAATCACAGATTTTCAATGTCCAGAATACACACAAAAGAAAGTCTCCAGAAATCAATCAGACTTTATTGTGGTATTGTAGACTAGGTCACATCAATGAGAGAAGGTTGACGAAGTTACATACAGAAGGATATTTGAATCCGTTCGAATATCAATCGTACGCCACTTGTCAATCCTGTCTCAAAGGAAAGATGACAAAGACTCCGTTCACTGGACACAGAGTAAGGGCGAGCGAGCTTTTGGGACTCGTACACAGCGACGTGTGCGGTCCAATGTCTACACATGCGCGAAGCTGTCATTCTTACTTCAATACTTTTACGGATGACTTTTCAAGGTACGGTTATGTCTTCTTAATGAAACATAAGTCCGAAACCTTTGGAAAATTCCAGGAATATAAGAATGAAGTAGAAAAACAAACCGGCAAAAGTATCAAGATCCTAAGATCGGATCGAGGTGGTGAATACTTGAGTGCCGAGTTCCTGGACTATTTAAAAGATAACGGAATTCTCTCTCAGCTTACTCCTCCATACACTCCGCAACATAACGGTGTATCGGAGAGACGGAACCGAACCCTATTGGATATGGTACGGTCCATGATGAGTAATGCTGAGTTACCGCGATCATTCTGGGGGTATGCGCTAGAATCAGCCGCATACCTTTTGAACCGAGTTCCCACTAAGACTGTGCCTACTACACCATATGAGATGTGGTGTGGGAAGAGACCCTATCTTAATCACATTAAGACATGGGGAAGTCCAGATTTTGTTAAAAAGAAGCATGCGGACAAGCTCGAGGCACGCTCAGTACAGTGCAAGTTCGTGGGATATCCAAAGAACTCCAAAGGATATTTCTTCTACTGCGAAGAGGAACAAAAGGTTTTTGTTTCTCGTCATGCCTACTTCTTGGAAACTGAGTTTTTGGAAAACCAGATAAGTGGGAGCACAGTAGAACTGGAAGAAATTCCAGAACCACGAACTATTACTGAAAGCTTAGTGGAACCAGAGGGTTCAAAAGAACAGGACATTCCTACGCCGCTTCGCAGGAGTAGTAGGCAGTCTCATCCGCCCGAGAGATACTACGGTTTTCTCATAGACGGGGATAGAGAGGATTGCATCATAGATTATGATGAGCCTACTAGCTTCCAGCAGGCCGTTCAGAGCGTTGACTCGGTAAAATGGCTGGATGCAATGCGGACCGAAATGGAGTCCATGTACACCAACAAAGTATGGACGTTGGACATTGCTCCAGACGGGGTAAAACCCGTAGGATGCAAGTGGATCTTCAAAAGGAAGATTGGTGTAGATGGACAGGTTGAGACCTATAAAGCTAGACTTGTTGCAAAGGGTTTCCGTCAAAGACCTGGCTTGGACTATGACGAAACCTTTTCTCTAGTGGCTATGCTGAAATCCATTCGGATCCTTCTTACCATTGCTGCCTTCCACGATTATGAGATCTGGCAAATGGACGTAAAGACCGCTTTTCTAAATGGAAATTTAGAGGAGTGTGTCTATATGGACCAACCAGAGGGTTTCATTCAGAGTGGGAGCAGCGGAAAGGTGTGCAAGTTGCTTAAGTTCATCTACGGACTAAAGCAGGCATCGCGGAGTTGGAACATCTGTTTTGATGAGACGGTCAAGGAATTTGGCTTTATCAAAAATCCAGATGAACCATGCATCTATAGTAGATTTGTAGCGAGAACTGTAGTATTCATCGTTTTATACGTGGATGACATTCTCTTAATAGGAAATGACATTCCTATGCAACAATCTGTCAAAGGGTTCTTGTCACACAGGTTCTCCATGAAAGACCTGGGTGATGCCTCATACATCCTGGGGATCCGGATCCATCGTGATAGATCCAAGAGGATATTAGGACTTTCACAGTCCAGGTACATCGACACCATACTGAAAAGATTCAGTATGGAAGATTCCAAGCGCGGTAACCTACCGTCTTGTCACGGGATCACCCTCTCTAAAGAGATGTCTCCCAAGACTGATTAGGAGAGGGATCGCATGTCTATTATACCCTACGCTTCTGTGGTAGGCTCTATAATGTATGCGATGTTGTGTACTAGACCGAATGTAGCTTATGCACTGAATGTGGTAAGCCGGTATCAGTCAAACCCTGGGGAGAAACACTGGATAGCGGTAAAGAACATTCTCAAGTACCTGAGAAGGACTAAGGAGATGTTCTTAGTGTATGGCGGAAAAGACCTCCAGATCGAGGCCTTTGCTGACTCCAGCTTCCAGAGTGACAAGGATGATTCCAAGTCCATGTCGGGTTTTGTCTTCACCCTCAATGGAGGGGCGGTGTGTTGGAAGAGTTCCAAACAGGAAACCGTTGCAGACTCGACGATGGAAGCGGAATACATCGCTGCATCTGATGCCGCAAAAGAAGCTGTCTGGATGAGGAAGTTCTTGAAAGAACTTCAGGTGGTTCCGTCCATTGTTGATCCAATACCTCTGTATTGCGACAACAACGGGGCTATAGCTTTAGCGAAGGAACCCAGGTCCCATCAGAGATCCAGACACATCTTGAGGCGGTATCACCTGATCAGGGAGATCGTGGATCGCCAGGAGATCGAGGTTCGGAGGGTTGCTTCAGAAGATAACACTGCAGATCCGTTCACCAAGGCCTTGCCCCAGACTCAGTTCGAGCGGCTGATCGAGATGATAGGTCTTCGATACGCCAGTACATGGCCTTAGTGCAAGTGGGAGATTGTTAGTGTATATGCCCTAGAGGCCATTACTGTATCATACTAGTTTGTATATTACTTAATGGAAGCTTGGGATATTCACCTTGTATTTACAATCTTGCTCAAAATAGTAGTATGCTACTTGGTTTGTTTCTACTTCAATGTGTACATGTGTTTATTTTAGTATATCACCTATACACATTAGTGGAGCCCTTAGGATCTTTGCTTGATTACCAGCGTTGTGATGGCAGTCACACTAGTGGGGGCTGGGTAATCTATAAGCACATCCTTATGCAGGTCCCTAGTCGCAGGACTATCGAGACAGGGCATCGATACTCCGGAGTAGACTAGCGCATGCGCTTCTCATCCCAGAGTGGGAGATGGTCTGTCCCACAGCCATCAGTACGTCGTACTGGAGATAGTATGCGGGTGCCCGTTAGGTTACGAGTACACTGGACAGGACTCGTCGGGAACTGACCGGTTGGTATTATACCTATCGTCAGTTATCAGTTCCCAGGTGACATGAGTACAGCTTAGTCCGCTGACTTGACACTGTCACTTCTCCTCGAGTGTGTTCCCACTGTACTTTGATTACTACCCTACCACGGCTCAAAGGAGTCGTGCAAACAGGTAGTAGTTGGGTGCATTCCCGAAGCACTTGGAGGCAGTGACGGTTAGACAGGATTCGTCTCTCCCGGTATTGGGGGTTGACATCGCGCTGTGTCTAGGAGAGCCATTACACGAGTAGTCCCTGGCCAGGGCAAGCGGGATATACTGGTAGGCTTCCAGTGTTATCTCAGGGTGTATTGGGCTTCACTCCGACACGACTTGTACCGCTATTAGGGGACTGACGTTTACTGCCCCCCTAGGCCCGCCATGCGATGTATCAGACGAACAGACCGGACTGTACGGAGATTGTCACATTCAGGCTCAGTAGGAGTTCAGATGGGTTTCACCTCGTCAGTCTTCTTGTCGGCATCTACCTGGGGACCGTTACGCACAGCTAGTGCCGCTTGCGGTCTGTGGTTAAACCCACTGCCAGCGTAGTGTCGAGTCTTTAGAGTCCCATACAGAAAGCTATTCGCCTTTAGGCAAAAGAGTAGAGGTCGCATGGTTTTGCGACAGGGTTCAGTCACATCCGTGCACTTGTGCACGTTTAGTGTCCGGACAGTTTACACTAGCGGGCTTTGGTTTAAGCCAGATCCTAGTGTACGTATTGGGATTGGTTTTATCCAGTTTGTATTCGTGTTCCTCGGAACGCGGATGCGGGTGTGTATGCACAGTTGACGGAGAGACAGAGGCAGAGGATTCTCATTAGGGTTGTTGACCGTTGACTGTTGACTATTGACTTTTTGCTCAACCCTAATGAGAATATGATATATGATTAACAATAATATTAATTAAGTATTGTGGTGACATGGTTGTTGAGGGGTTGACTTTGTTGACTTGTTGATTTTGTTGACCGGTTGACTAGGTTGGACTAGTTGACCATCATGATGACGATGGCTATCATTTCATGGCAAAGACTTTTCACTTGCTTGTTCTCTTGTGCAATATGAGTGCATGAAATGATTTGGCCATTTTGACTTGAACCATTTTACACAATACTTGATTACTATTTTTGTGATGATGGTTTTGGATTATGAGAGCCAAGTGAGAAAAGTCTTTTCTCATTCTATCATTTTAATTCTCTCTCTTGTTCTTGAGCTCTCATCTTCTTCCTCTTGCTCTCCCTCTCTTTAGTCTATGGTTCACTTGTCTCATGTGTTGAGAACCAAGAACCATAGAGAAAATCCCAACACACTCTCCTCTACTCACTCTAGTTCATAAGGTTTGGCAAACCGAGTGAACTAGTTTCTTCAAAGACCAAAGAAGAAGCCAAAGGTAGAAGCTTTCAGGTGGATCGATCTTCGGCGCAAGGAGACGACGGGGTGAAGCCGATCCGGACAACCATCGAGGCTTGAAGACGAAGGAGTTCAAGAAAGAAAGGTATAACCCCCTAACCGAGTAGTTAACAACTCCTAGTTAGGTTGTTAGTTAGATGTTTAACAAAGATCCGGTTTTGAGTCCATATTACCACCTCTAGAAAAATTGTTTTTCACCAAATTCCGCATGCCCGAAAGTACCGGGAGAGGTAGCATGGACTTACAGAGTCTGCGATAGTATTCTGTTTGGAACTCTTCCAACATACCGCCCCTCCATTGAGGGTAAACACAAAATCTGAAATGGATTTAGAATCATCTTTGTCACTTTGGAAGCCGGAGTAGGTAAAAGCCTCTACCTGGAGGTCCCCATTACCTTACACTAAGAACATCTCCTTAGTCCTTCTCAGGTACTTGAGAATGTTCTTTACCGCTATCCAATGTTTCTCACCTGGGTCAGATTGATACATGCTTACCACACCAAGTGCGTAAGCTACATCTGGTCTTGTACATAATATCGCATACATTATAGATCCTACTGCCGAAGCATAGGGTATAATGCCCATGCGAGCCCTCTCTTCATCAGTCTTTGGAGACATCTCTTTTGAGAGGGTGATCCTGTGACAAGCGGGCATACTACCGCGCTTGGAATCTTCCATACTAAATCTCTTTAGTATAGTGTCAATATACCTGGACTGTGAAAGTCCCAACATCTATTAGATCTATCACGATAGATCTTAATGCCCAAAATGTAGGTTGCATCACCCAAGTCTTTCATGGAGAATTTCTGTGACAAGAAGAGCTTTACTGATTGTAGCATAGGGACATCATTCCCTATCAGTAGTATGTCGTCGACGTACAAAACGAGGAAGACTACTGCTCCTTCGACAATCTTCCTATAAATACATGGTTCATCTACATTTTTGATAAAGTCAAATTCTTTGACTGTCTCATCAAAACAGATGTTCCAACTTCGCGATGCTTGCTTTAATCCATAGATGGATTTAAGCAACCTGCACACTCTTCCGCTGCTCCCACTATCTAAGAAACCTTCTGGTTGATCCATGTAAACACTCTCTTCTAAATGTCCATTTAGAAAAGCTGTTTTTACGTCCATCTGCCAGATTTCAGAGTCATGGAAGGCAGCAATGGCAAGCAGGATCCGAATGGATTTAAGCATAGCTACAGGTGAAAAGTTTTCATCATAGTCCAATCCTGGTCTTTGACGAAAACCTTTTGCAACGAGTCTAGCTTTGTAGGTTTCCACTTGTCCAAGTGCACCAATCTTCCTTTTGAAGATCCATTTGCATCCAACTGGTTTTACTCCAGGAGGAGCAACTTCTAAAGTCCATACTTTATTGGTGTACATGGATTCCATTTCGGATCTCATAGCATCCAGCCACTTCACCGAATCAATACGCATGATAGCCTGCTGAAAACTAGTAGGCTCATCATCATCGATGATGCAATCCTCTCGATCCCATCTAGAAGAAAACCATAGTATCTCTCAGGAGGATGAGAAAGCCTACTAGATCTGCGGAGTGGCGTTGGTTCGTTATGTTCTATTGAAATCTGAGGTTCTATTAAGTCCTCGGTAGCAATTTGAGGTTCTGGAATTTCTTCCAGCTCTACCGTGCTCCCACTAATTTCTTTTGCAAGAAATTCGCTTTCTAAGAAGACAATGTGGCGAGCGACAAACACCTTTTGTTCTTCAGTGTGGTAGACCATGTACCCCCTTGAATATTTGGGGTATCCTACAAACTTGCACAAAACCGATCATGCCTCGAGCTTGTCCGGACTATGCTTTTTAACATATGCCGGACACCCCCATATCTTGATATACTTGAGATATGGTCTCTTCCCGCTCCACATTTCATATGGAGTGGTAGGCACAGACTTAGTTGGAACTCTATTCAATAAGTATGCTGCTGATTCTAGAGCAAATCCCCAGAAGGAAAGTGGCAACTCAGCACTACTCATCATTGAACGCACCATATCTAATAGTGTGCGATTCCTCCTTTCTGATACACCATTATGCTGAGGTGTATAAGGTGGAGTAAGCTGAGAGAGAATTCCATTCTCTTTTAAGCATTCAAGGAAACTGGTTCTTAAGTATTCTCCACCTCGATCAGATCGAAGTGTCTTGATGCTTTTACCAGTTTGTTTCTCTACTTCATTTTTATACTCCTTAAACTTCTCAAAGGCCTCGGATTTATGTTTCATTAAAAACACATGTCCATACCTAGAGAAGTCATCAGTAAAAGTGATGAAGTAGGAGTGACCGCTTCTCGCATGTGTAGACATTGGACCACATACATCACTATGTACAAGTCCCAAGAGTTCTGTGGCTCTTGCTCCGTGTCCGGTGAACGGAGATTTGGTCATTTTTCCTTTGATACATGATTGACAAGTTGCATATGATGAATATTCAAACGGATCTAGATATCAATCTTTATGTAACTTAGTCAACCTTGTTTCGTTTATATGACCAAGTCTACAATGCTATAGGAAGGCTTGATTTGAATCTGGAGCCTTTCTTTTAAGTGTGTTTTGAATATTGAAAATTCGAGGTTGATTAAGTATGTATATGCCGTTTTCCAGTGTGCCATACCCAATCAGTTCTTGATTTAGGAGAATGTTCATGACATTTCTTTCAAGCGCAAAATTATATCCTTCATTAGATAACAAATATACTGATATAATATTACACAACATACTAGGAATACAAAAACAGCTGTACAACACCAAAATGTGCCCACTAGTCAACCATAGGTGATATCCCCTATTGCAATAGCATCTACATACATTCCATTGCCCATCCGAAGAGTCATATCACCTGTCCCCAGTACTCTACTATTTCTCAGATCCTGCAATGAATTACAGATGTGAGAACCAGAACCGGTATCAAGTACCCATGATGTAGAGTTTACTGAAAGACAATTTTCGATTACGAACACACCTGAAGCAGAAGCAACAGCTTTCTTCTTGTCCTTGGCTTTGAAGGCTATACAGTCCTTCTTCCCGTGCCCTTGCTTGTGACAATAAAAGAATTCGTTTATATCCGCTTTCACCTTTCCTGCCTTGTTCGTTCCCTGCACCTTCTTGACCCCACCCTTCGGTTTGGTGGCTTTCATCTTCTTCTTCCATTTAGCTTTCGCTTTAGATTTAGAAGAGGATGATTGGCCAACATACAGAACGGGGGTCTTCTCCTTTTTCAAGGAGGTCTCTGCTACCCTCAACATATTGAGGAGCTTTGGAAGATCAGCTTCCATTTCGTGCATGTTGAAGCTTAGCACGAACTGAGAGAAGGTGTGGGGAAGGGACTGCAAAATCAAGTCGATATACAAATCATTCTCTAGCACGCATCCCAGGTTTGCGAGTTCCTCAATGAGGCTGATCATTTTGAGGACGTGCTCTCCTACAGGCGATCCTGGAGCTAACCTCATATGGAAGAGTTTCCTTGAGGTCTCATACCTCGCGATACGGGAGTGCTCTCCATATAATTCCTTGACATGGAGAAAGATGGATATAATATCCATACTCACGTACTGTTTCTGGAGTTCATTGTTCATGGACGCCGGCACGATACACTTAGCTCGCTCACAGTCTAGATCCCAGGTTTTGCGAACTTCCTTGTCCACAACTGAGGAATCTGGTCCTGGGATAAGGGGTGGAACAGCGGTGCTAACATATGCCACTTTGTCATAAGTCAATGCAATGTTGACGTTCCTTAGACAATCTTTATAGTTCTGCCCGGTCAGTATATTTTTTTCAAGTAATAGTTTTAGTCCTGTCATGGTAGCTGCTAGAGAGAGAGAAAAGAAAACACTCAGCATATGCTTCTTGCAAGTTTAGATTGGTTATTAGTTTATCTAAACAGGATGGCTTCCACTGTCTCCTCAAATCCTTCTTCAAAACCTAAAAGAAGAACTAGTCAGGATTTAATCACACGTCACAATTCTTGCTTAACCTTTCAGCCAGGCCGGTGTTGGTACTTCGAGGGAGGTTTTCCAAAACTTTCGCGAAGTTCCTTAATTAAATAACCTCTTTTCCCTGGAGGCGTAGCCCCTCTAACACCTTTCTGGACACCTACTTAGTTTATAGCATTGATTGTTAAGTGAGAAAATTTCCCGAGAGTAATCCTACTCATCAGTGGGATCGGGATTCAACTATCATTGCATGATTCACTAGATGGAAGCCACTCTAGTCACCACACTCCAGAAGGTATGCTAAATCTGCAAGTTTCCTTTATGTTTGAAACTCCCGATGTGAGTTTTTACCCCAAGCTCTTATGACCTTGACGTAGGCCAACAAATCATAAGACGCAAGTCAAGTTCTACCCGTCGTTGTCCTGATTAATTTAAGTACATCGTACATGCCCTTTACGTAGGCCAACAAGGTTGTACGTCTGTCCAATACTAATGCATCTATCTATGCAACAAATAAGCAAACACACTGCTACCATCTACTATGCCTTGACGTAGGCCAACAAGCATAGCATGAATACGATGTGTTGTCTATTTGAAACGACGGAGGGTTACAGCTGGTTTTTGACAAAAAACCGTTAACGTAGTGAACTTAATATGATCGAAGGAACCATGATAGCCTTTATTAAAAGGAGTGGTTTAAGCTCCGCATTTAAAATTTTCTTTTTGAAGAAAATCGAGTGGTTTTGAAATTGTTCCAACGATTCAGTTTAGGTTTTATTTTTCTTTGCATTAAAAATAATGCGTCCCATCTTTAACCTATCATTACAGATAACAACGAAAATACATCCTCTTATGCCATCCGCATTCGCCACGGGGTCCCGTCATCACCCGTTAGGTTACTTAACTAACGGCAGAGCGGGGGCTGGGCTAGCGCGGGTGTAAAACATAAGTGACGTCTAAATAGCTATTATATATAGATATTGTACATTCGTCAGACGCAATAATAGGCATTCCAGATCACAGATAAACTTTATTGGATATGCAAGCAATCCGCGTTTCTTTTGAGCCTACAAAGAAAGACGGATTACACAGTTGTGATGAATAGCCTTTACCCCACCCCAGACCCCTACGGGTACGGCAAACTACCCGCTAAGTACCCGAAGTGAAGCGGTCTCCCTCAACAACGTGAGTAGGCCACTAAGCACTTCGAAATACCCGGTAGTTTGTGCACCCCACCTTGGGTCTATCCTAGGAGCAAAAACAGTAAAAAGAAATAATACAACGGTGGCAACAACCGCAACCTGGATGTGCCCCGCAAAATAATATTACAACTTATTACAATTACATCGAATGAATTAATGCAATAACCCATCACAAAACCCCGGCTAATCATCACAACAATCCAATAGAGTTCATAATCACAAACAGTTAAAACATTACAGATATGTGCAACTCCCTGCCAACCGACATACTAGCATTTAGGGGAGGTTTACGAACACATAATACAGTTCACAGATACAATCAAACAAGAAAACATCATATAATTTCGATCGATCAAACCCATTAGATTCTGCTCCAAAACTTCTCTATAAACCTGAGACCTGAGCAAAAAATAAACATTCCAGAAAAGACAAAATATTCACAGAAGAGTTACTGGGGAGATTTGGGGTGAATTGGGCTCAACTCGGCCGCGGATCCACAGCGGATCGGTGGGATCGGCCGCTGTTCCGCGGTGTGTTGGCCGATTCATGCACCCAAATTTCTCCAGTGTTCTTAGGCTTCCCTGTAGGTTATTCTGGAGGTCCCTGAAAAATTTTTGGACCTCAATTTAAAATCGACAGAAACTATGTGAATACGATGTATTTTCCGGTTCGTTTTGCGTTCGAAATTCATACGACTTTGCAAGTGAGTTAATTATTGTTTAGTGAGGCTCTGATACCACTGTAAGTCGATGTGCAACACCCCACGAGTTGCGGGGAGGCGGAAATATGAAAAACGATCTTGTTCTTGAAGCATACATCGACTAACCGAAGATCTTTGCTAAACGATAATTAACAACTACCATAGAAGTTCTTAGCTACTATGTAAAGAGATTATACCTAGCGAATCGTGTCCTTCATCTTTACGATCTCTACGTCCTCCTCGGCCTCCTCTAAGTGATAGATGATCCACCCGAGAACCCTAATCCAAGCTTCACCTCAAAACTTGAGGTAACTAAGTTTCTCTAGTTGCTAATCAAAGTAACTTAGATCATATAGAGTTAGGTTATGGAATGTTTAGTCTATTCTAATCCTTGTTCTCAACTCATGAGTGGTAGGATTAGAGCTTGAAGAGAGAGTGAGCTTGAGGAGAGAGAAGGTGAACTAGAATAATGAAAATGAAATTGTTTCTCACTTGATATATGAAGCATAATGAATAAATCAATAAATGAATAAAATGAGATTATTCATCATGCTACATTAATGCATTATGAGTGATTCACTATGTGAGTCATTAAGCATTTAATAATGCATTAATGACATAATGAATCACACATTATGAGTCACAATATCATTTAATGACAATGCCACCTAAACCCTCAAGTCACCATGCTTCTAGAAGCTTCCCGGAAATTACGAGAATGCCCCTCCCATCCGTGAAAACACGGAAAAACTTTAGACTGCATAAATCCAATAACCTGATACTAGAATCTGGCTTAAACCAAAGCCGTCTAGTAAAAACTGTCCGAATGTCGTACATGCGTTTAAACACGTATTCGTCCGAACCCTTGTCGTAAAACCGTACGACCTCTATATCGTTTCGCCTGGAGTTGGGAAAACTCTGCGTGGGACTCTAAAGACTCGACTACTACGCTGGCAGTGGGTTTAACTACAGACCGCAAGCGGCACTAGCTGTACATAACGGTCCCCAGGTAGATGTCGATAAGAAGGCCAATGAGGAAACCCATCTGAACTCCTACTGAGCCTGTCCGTGATAATATCCGTGCAGTCCAGTCTGTTCGTCTAAGAGTATCGCATGTATGGTCTAGGGAGGTGGTAAACGTCAGACCCCTAATAACCATACAAGTCGTGTCGGCATGGCCCAATTACCATCCGAGAATCTACTGATCAGTCTATCAGTAATTCTCAATCAACCCTGGCCAGGGACTTATGGTAATGACCAACCGATCACCGTGCGATATCAACTCCCTATACCGGGAGAGACGAATCCCTAACAGTCACTCACTGCCTCCACGTGGCTCGGGACTGTGCCCAACTAAAACCTGTTTGCACGACTCCTTTGAACCGTGGTAGGGTGGTAATCAAAGCACAGTGGGAACTCACACGAGACAAATGACGACCTTAAGTCAAAGGACTATCTGCACACATGTCACCTGAGAACTGCTATCTAACGTTACGTATAAATACCATCCAGTTAGTTCTCGGTGAGTCATGTCCGGTGTACTCACACCCAGTGAGCATCTGTATACAATCTTAGGTGCACTCCACCAATGGTTGCGGGACCAATCCATCGCCCCTCCTCAGGGTCTAGATATGTATACTCTAGTCTACTCCGGAGTATCGATGCTCAGTCTCGATACTCCTGCGACCAGGGACATCTAAGGATATGCCTATTGACTATCCAGCTCCCACAAGTATGACTGCCATCACAACGCCGGTAGTCAGGCAAACACCCTATGGGCTTTATCAACATGTATATATATATATGAATACTACGCAAAATATATCATATGTTAAGATAAAGACAAACCAAATAGCGTACTATCATATTAAGCAAGACTGTCATGTACATACATATCCCTAGCATCCTATACAATGAAGGCCTCTAGGGCATATATATCCAACACTATTGAAGACCGATGTCCGCTGAGTGGGGATAACCAACCTATCGAAGGCAGATTTCCGAGCAGGAGAAGCAGCCTTGACGATTTCGTCTGGAACAGGAGTTGAAACAGCCAGTCTTATGAAGACCGACCCTTTGGCAGGAGAAGCCGCCTTGATGACTTCATGAGAAGGAATGGTTATTCGCTTCGGGAAAACGCCTTCTGGTTTTGCGGGCTTCTTCACGGGCCCGTTGGAGCTTTGGCCCAGTCTGCTGAAAACTAAGGCAATTGGTTTGGACGACCCGTTAAGAGGGGCCGCAGTAGTGGTAAGCCGATCAAAGACCAACTTCTTTGAAGCTTCTTGCGATGGTACAGGAGCGCTGAAGCTTGTTGGCGGGATCATGGTCCCGAAGAATAGCCCAGGGGTGGCTTGGGTCAATTGTTCCACCGGCATTGTGAAGAGGGAGGCCGCTTGGGGCCCGTAGGTTACTCCTCCGGATAGGACGGAATGAGAGTTGTACTTGCAGCTGGAGCAGTTAAAGGCCATTGATGTTCTTTTTTCTGCACGAAAGTAAAACCAAATCTTAGTACCTCGAACCCAAGGGCAACCATATTAAAATGCGATTCGTTCGCGAACACGACACACGAAGTGTGGAGTGGAAAGAGGAAGAGATCCCACCGGGCGTGCCAGAATCTCTTCCCCGCCGAAAACAGAGACGGGACCGCGTAGGTCCGTCTTGCCTGAATTTCGGGGCAGATGCTATTTGGTACTATCCGTCCACCTCTCCGAAGCTGCCAAGTTGATTTATGACACCATGTATCGAAGGTTTAGACGGATGCGGCCGATGTAGAAGACTTCGTCAGATTCCCCCTCGTTGAGGGGTTTTTGATTGTGAGGACTCTCTTCCCTGCAGGCGTAAGCCCCTGCAGTTAATTATGCTACCGCATCACGGTAACCACTTTCTCCTTCTCCGGATGGTCACTTCATGTCGTGTGTGTTTGTTTGGTTTTTAGTTGCCCGTGGATTATATACGGAGACTAATTTATGTTGTCGTCCGTAGGGCGTGGATTAGTCCAAATCCGTATCTTCTTAGATTTGGGTTTGGGGGTTGGGTTTAAGGATACGTTAGTCTCATTTGAGACTAAGATCAACTTAAATGTTTGTTAATGATACGTTAGTCTAATTTTAGACTAAGATCAACTTAACGATTTGTTAAGGATACGTTAGTCTAATTTTATACTAAGATCAACTTAACAGGATCATTTAGATCCAACAAAAGAGCATTTGGACTCTATTGTTTTAGTTTAGGGACTTTGCGGTCCATAATTAGTTTAAGGACATTACGGTCCATAATTAGTTTAAGGACATTACGGTCCATGGGCTTAAGGACCCCACAGTCCGAGGTTAAAGACATCATAGTCCATGGGTTTAAGGACCCCACAGTCCACAGTTTAAAGACGTCATAGTCTATGAAATGTATGGTTGTCGGGACCCGTCACTTCTCTAAAGACATTGAAGGATTACAACGACAAATATCAGAGGAGTAAAGAGATGTACCCTTGAACCAATTTTGGTTGAGAGATCTGTAGTCCAATTTGAGACTAAGATCAAAAGATTTATGAGCACATGGGCCCAGTTAATCTGAATTGAGAACTTATGGCCAATTTTGGGCTAAGTCCAATCAAATTAAAATGTTTAACATTTATTTTGGGCTGTTGAGCATTTATTTGGGCTTGGCCCTTTTAACAATACTGAGCATTGATTTGAATTCTAACAATATTTTTGTTTTTTATTGAATGCTGAGTATTCATCATAGCTCTGGATTTATTAAAGAACAATTTATGTTCTATCAGCGCAGCACATGGTGCACTTGGCGCTTTGCGCCAGTCAAAGAGCGCGGTGTGCTTCTGCCGAATAGCGCACACGTGAAGGACACGTGGTGCGCTTGGCGCTGAACGCCAGTCTATGAGCGCATTGTGCTGATTTATGAGCGCAAAGCGCTATTAATTCAGTGGCGCACACGTGTGGAGCACGTGGTGTGCTCGGCACTGAGCACCAGATCAGGAGTGCTGAGATACTTCTTTTAAGTATCGCACACGTGAGAAGCACGTAGCGCGCTTGGCGCTGAGCGCCAGATAATGAGCGTCGTGCGCTATGTTTGGAGCGCTAAGGCTCTGCAAAATTAAGAGTACCAAGGCTCTGCAGCGCTTTGCTCTAGATATGGAGCGCTGAGATGATTTCATCTCTATGTTTTTAATTATGAGATGATTTCATCTCTATGTTCATCATTTTTTACCTTGAAGAAAATCTTCTTTCTCTGAGAGCTTGGCTCTTCTTTCTGAGATCTCTCAAAACTTATGGGGGGTTTCTCTCTTTTTTCTGTCTATGTTTCTGTATCTGCAAGACTTGAAGTCTTGGGGACTTTATATAGGGAAAACTGATTTGTTCAATCAGTTAAGGAGATCTTTTCTCCAATTGATTTGGGGATTTCCCCACTGTTGGATCTTTGATCCAAGGGCTTCTGATTTACAGAAGGCAATCTTCTTGTTTTTAACAAGATTGGGAAATCTTTTCATACCGAATTTATTCTGTATTTTGGTGATTTTTAATCACCATTGGATCATTGATCCAACGGTGCTCTGATTTACAGAGCACAATATTCTTGTTTGGAAAGATTTTAAGGAATTTTTCCTTAACAGAATTTTATTCTGGTTAATTAATGATTTATCATTATTATTGGATTTTTGATCTGACGGTGGGGAGCTTTTAGTTCCAGCGCTAGCGCACCCGTGCTTTGCACGTGGTGCGCTGCTTAAGGCGCAGCGCACCTAGCGCTAGCGCACCCGTGCTTTGCACGTGGTGCGCTGCTTAAGGCGCAGCGCACCTAGCGCTAGCGCACCTGTGCTGGTGCGCTGTTTAGGGCGCAGCGCACTTGGCGTTGCTTCCGAAGCGTTGCTTCATTTCAAAATTTGAATTTTAAACAGAGCTTTGCTCTGATTGGGGGAAACATCGACCCCCTAGACTCGATATGCGATACTCTTAGACGAACAGACCGGACTATACGGATATTGTCACTGTCAGGCTCAGTAGGGGTACGAATGAGTTTGCTCATCATCCTTCCTTTCGCTCAATACCTGGGTAGCCGTTACGTACAGCTAGTGTCGCTGACGTGCTTGTGGTTAAGCCCACTGCCAGCGTATTGACGAGTATTTAAAGTCCTACACAGAGGGTTTTCACGGTTCAGGCGATATGGTGTAGATGACGTATGTTGGTACATACAGGCGTCATATTAAATATGTGTATAGGCTGCACAGACTTTAATCGGACGGTTGATAATACTAGCGGCTTAGGATTAAGCCGGATTATTAAATCAGGTTTTGATTTAATAATTTATATATATGTATTTATATATATGTATTCTAGTATTATTGTTCACTATTTATTTTCTCTCTTAGCTATTCGTATTTTTGTACGAATACACGTATATATATTTCGATATGTGTACCGGGAAGTATTCCGTATTTATACGGAATAGTTTCTAGAAGATGGCCAGCTCATTATTGATTTTCTTTTTAGAAAATCATTTTGGAAATGAGGTGGAGGGGTAAGTTGGCATGAGCATGGGCTTGAGCATGTAGAGAGATATGGAATGGAATTGTTTATTGGAAAAATGAAATGAGATATTTTTGTGTGTGCATGAGAGAGATAAAAAGGGGGCATCCACTTCTTCACATGCCTTGCTCATTTTTCTTTTCTTCACTTGCTTATTCACTCTCATTCTCACTCACTTGTAGACTTAGCTATTTTCCACACTTGCTCATGCCACATGTTTCCTCACCTCCTTTTCATCTTCTATGGTTGGTCATGGAGCATTTGTGATGAGAGAAAAATTATAGTGACACGTTTCTAAACCTCCACTCTCCATTGCAAGCAACCTTGGAGCGTCGGTTGCCTCGCTTGGCGAGGCTGGAGCTTGCGCCATTTTCCTCAGGTAGATCATCGTAAATGGAGGAAGACCGACAACCAAATTCGATCAAGAAGCCTCTAGGACCTTGGGATGATGGTTCAAGACCGAAGTACACGGATCAACTCAGTATAACAATCTAACTTCTATTTTTACATATTACTAGTATAGGGTTTAGGATAGATCCGGGTATCGGATCATGGTAGCGCCAGTTTAGAAAATTTTTGTTCCACATTTGGCCACGGTTTGATGGCTGGGGCACTGCCGTAACCCAACACATGGTAGTTCACATAGTCTATGTGGTGAATTCCAAAGACGAAGTTCGAGCTTCTATTAGTCACCGACCTCAAACTCGGTCCTTAACAAAAGTTCAACTGCAACGTGAAAAGCTGTAGGAGATGCTCACTCAGGCAGCAGCAAACGCTAATCCATCGCCTAAGGAAAATCTCGAGGACCCACCCGAAGAAAGAGTAGAGAAGGAGTCAGATATTGATTTCCCAAAGCACGCTCTGAAAACGAGAGATGAAGAAGCGGCAGAAATGTCTGCTAAAATGAACCATATGGCCCTTCTGATTCAGAATATGGCTGGAATGATGGTTCAATCGGAATCACTGACAAATGAATCTCCGGTAGTCGCTCTTAAAGATAAGGATGATATTTCAAATCCTCTGTAAATCTCATCAACGGCTGAGGAGGAAATGATTCCTAAAAGAAAAGCTGGACACATATATCGCTCAGTGAATCAAAGCTCACTACGCCAGTAAGCCGCAAATAGATCAATCAAGACTGGTCGACCGTATCCGATGTGATACGATCAAATACAGTACCCGCCAGAGTACACACTTCCAACATTCTACATGTACAAAGGAACTAGGAATCCTCGCCAGCATATTGCGCGATTTAAATCCATGTGCGGAAATACTGGAGGAAACGACATACTACTCCTCTGACGGTTCGTCAGCGGTCCGGCGGGCATCACCTTCGAATGGTATGCGGAACTCCCAAATGATTTCGTGAAGAGCTTTGACGAAATGGATATGCTCTTCTGTCAGGGATTCGCTAATGAGAACGAACATACTACCGTGACGGCGCAGGTCAACGAAAGGGTTAGACCGAATGAGACTTGGGTTCAAAATGTTACCCGATGGCGAAATCTCTGGTCAAATGCGAGCAACGCATCGATGAAGTTGCAGCCATGGGAATGCTCATAGCCACACTTGACCCAAATTCAAAGGCGTTCCCGACCTTGCAAGAACTCATGGATAAAATGGCTAGATTGGATCAAATGGGCCAAGACTCTTTCTCATCCGATAATGACGAGTGAAAAGAGAAGCAAGATGGCGTTTGTCGCCTACGCTCAACAAAAATAAACGACTCTGAAGCAACCTGTCGCCAAAATAGCGACGGCGTGGGTACTCGTTCCCCCTGAGATATACACAGGGGGCATATTTCTCACTGGCGGAAGAATCTCTATGTAGAATGGTCCTTTCTTCTCAAAGGATAGGAAGGATATTAATGGGCCTACAAACAGGTCATACAATCTAGTGGAATACCCCGCTTAAAAAAATGGTACGTCTACAAGCAAAATGGGCATGGATGAAAACCGGAAAGGGCGCCGTGAGTAAAAACAGCAGGACTGTCGGCGAGCTTGTGAAAACCCGGAAGACCGCAACCTCGTTGAAATAAATACACTTACGAGATCCTCACGACTCGTGAGGAGAATCCCCCCTGTGAGACCCTCACGGCTCATAGGGTTCAAAAGCCTTAAGTTACAGGGATCTAGACCTGTTCTTAAGCCGTCATATCTCCCAAATTGCCCTACAGGCGGTCCATATTGACCCTTGTATGCAATCTATGGGCACGAATAAATATTTCTTTGCCAAGTTCTACAAATGGCAGGAAATGTCCCCATATGGTGAATAACACTTGTAGATCCTCTCGACTTATAAGGAGAAAACACTCTTAGAAGATCCTTATGACTTACAAGAGAAGACATCACTTAGGAATCCTCACGATTCTTAACGAGAAAATACACCTACGAGATCCTCACGACTCGTAGGGAGAAAACCCTTTATGAGATCCTTACGGCTCATAAAGTAAAAAAGTCTTGGTCAACAGGATCCTAACCCTGTCTACTAAGCCACCCTTGTCCAAATCAACATGGGCAAATGATGATTCGCTCCTGGCAATATTCCAGTTGTAGCGATACTGATGCCTAAATCGGTATCAAATTCCGAGTTCTCTCAGGGCAAATGATGAGTCGCTCCTGGTAATATCCCAGTTGTAGCGATACAGATGCCTAAACAGGTGTCAAACTCCAAAGTCAATCTCTCCGGCAAATGTCGTCCCTACAACCATCTATTGAAGAAGGGGACCCCGTTTGTCTGGGATTAAAATGTCAAAGTGCACGGGACAAAAATCAAGCAGTATCTGCAGAATCCCCCGGTGTTGACCGCTCCTGTCAAAGGAAAGCCCCTTATTCTGTACACAACAGCCCTTGAAGGTTCTATAGGCGCGCTATGGGCACAGGAGAACGATCAGGGAAAGGAAAGAGCTCTATACTATTTGAGTCGAGTTCTCCTGGAGGCAGAAAACAACTACTCCCCCATCGAAAAGTATTGCCTGGCGCTAATCTTCGCGATCACGAAGCTCGGGCACTATGCCTTGGCATATAAGGTCTATCTCATATCAAAAGTGGACCCTCTCAAATATTTAATGTCAAGAGCCATACTAACAGGAATGCTTGCCAAATGGGCCCTCCTCTTGATGGAATTCTCGATAATCTACCGACCTCTCAAGGCAGTGAAAGGCCGAGCCATCGCCGACTTTCTCGCAGAGCATCCGATACCCGCCGACTCTCCCTTAAACTGTGAGTTGCCGGACGAACATGCGTTTGACGCAATCGACGGGGAGAAAGAAAGGAGTGATACCCGATGGGAACTCTACTTTGACGAGGCATCTTCCATGAAAAAGCGAAAGCAAAACACCCCCATAATCAAAGCCGGGGTGGGCTTTATCCTCGTGACTCTGCAAAGAGGGATAATGCGTTTTGCCCTTTCCTTAACCGAGCCAAGAACAAACAACGAAGCGGAATATGAAGCTTTGATAGCATGTCTCGAGATCGCCATTGACATGAGAATTGAGAACCTCCTCATATATGGAGACTCCCAGCTGGTCATTAGCCAAGTAAAGGGCGACTATCAGACGTGCAAGCCAGAGTTGGTAAAATATGGCGAAAGAGTGCAGCAACTGCTGACTCAAATCCCCTCCTACGTCCTGGAAAGCATACCACGGGCGGAAAATATCAAGGCAGCTGCATTAGCCAAACTCGTTAAAGAACCAGCTGACGAAAATCTCGATGACGTAAGGATCATTGTGCAAAGCCGCCGGATTCTCGCACCAGCAGAAATGTCTCTGGAGTCATCTGAAGGAAAGGAAGTGACTGAACAAGTAATCTTCCGAATAGAGGACGAAGAAAAGACTGAGGATTGGAGAAAAGTCTTTATAAACTACTTCAAATCACATTGCACGCCCAAAAATACATCATCAAGACATCAGCTCATGAAGCGAGTTCTGTCTTTCGCCTTCGTCAATGATACTCTATATAAGAGATCATTCGATTGTTTGTGGCTAAGATGTCTCGGACCGGAAGAAGCAAAGAGAGTCGTCCAAGAAACCCACGACGGACTCTGCAGTTCTCATGAAGCTGGGCCAAAGATGAAGCTGAAGATCAAAAGGATAGGTTACTATTGGCCCACGATGATTCAAGACTACCTCGAATATGCGAAGCAGTGTCACTCGTTCCAAATTCATAGGGACTTCATCCACCAGCATCCTAACCCGTTACACCCAACATTGGCTAGCTGGCCATTCGAAATATAGGGAACCAATATAATCGGGCCTATCGAACCAACATCATCCAAGGGACATCGGTTCATATTGGCGACCGCCGATTACTTCTCTAAATGGGCCGAAGCAGTACCGCTAAGAGAGGTGAAGACGGAGAACATCCTCCATTTCTTCAAGACACATGTCATCTACCGGTTCGGCACTCCGCGACGGATCATCTCGGATAATGGGCCGGCCTACAGAAGCCATAAGATCATCCGCTTCGCGCAACAACATAATATATATTGGGGATACTCTTCAGTCTATAATCCCCGAGCTAATGATCTAGCTGAGGCTTTTAACAAGACCTTCACGGAGATCATAAAGAAGACGGTGTCCAGAAACAGAAAGGACTGGCACGAGAGATTGCATGAAGCTCTCTGGGCTTATCGAACCATGTTCAAGACAGCCACGAATACAACGCCATTCGCGTTGGTATTTGGAACGGAAGCGGTTCTCCCCTTGGAGATAGAACTACCCTCTTTACGAGTGGCGATCCGACATGAGCTGACGGATGAAGAAAATGCCCATCTTCGGTTTGAGGAGCTCGATGCCCTTGATGAAACTCGTCTCATGGCACAGCAAAACCTAGAAGCTTACAAAGAAAGTATGACACGCTCATACGAAAGGCTAACTAGGCCGAGAGCATTCCGCCAAGGCGAACTCGTGCTAGTTGTCAAAAGACCTATGATCCCCAACCGTGCCAAACAGGGAAAATTCGAGCCAAACTATGAGGGCCCATACGTCATAGACAAGGTCTACCAAGGTAGGGCCTACTTGCTCATGGATATGCATGGCGAAAGACTCTTCCGGCCAATAAATGGCCGGTTCCATAAGAAATACTACGCTTGACAAGTCACGACTCAAGTTAATGATAGATGACGACGCTCGTGTCCGCTCGCTATCTTCCTGAGTCAAGACTCTGCAAGTAGTATCCGGCAAAACTTCACCTCAAAACCCACAACGGACCGCAACGTCCCTAAACTAGCTATGGAACGAGATGTCCTTAAACTAAGTACGTCGCCTCAAACACGGAGACAGTGGAATTCAAGCCCACGAGTCCTAGCGGTGAGGACTGCAACTCAAATCCCACCGGCAAACAGATGGGTTACATGCAACGGATCTATCTTCGAGAGTTTCATTCATGCAAAAAAAATGGTACGTCCATAAGTGAAAAGGGCACGGATGAAAACCCGAAAGGGCTTCGTGGGTAAAAACAGCAGGACTGCCAGCGAGTTTGTGAAAACCCGGAAGGGCGTAGACTCGTAAAAAAAATTCATGTGCACTTGCAAGGTCTTCTCGACCTTGTAAGGAGAAAAGACCTGCATGATATCCTTACGACTGACAAAAGGGAGCAACACACTTAGGGATCCCCACGATTCCTAAGGAGAAATTACACTTACGAGATCATCACGACTCATAAGGAGAATTCCTCTATGAGATCCTCACGGCTCATAGGTTTCGAAAGCCTTAAGCTACATGGATCTAAACCTGTTCTTAAGCCATCACATTCCCCAAGTTACCCTACAGGCGGTCAACATCTATCCCTTGTATACAATCCACGAGCACAAATAAACGATCTCCCCGTCAAGTCCCACCAAAGGCGCGAAATTTCCCCGCTTGGTGAACGACACTTGTAAGTCCACTCGATTTGCAAGGAGAAAATACTCTTATGAGATCCTTACTACTTACCAGAGAAAATATCACTTAGGAATCCTCACGAATCCTAAGGAGAAAATTCACCTACGAGATCCTCACGACTTGTAGGGAGAAATACCTTTATGAGACCCTTACGACTCATGAAGTCAAAAGCCTTAGTCGGCAGGATCCTAACCCTGTTTGCTAAGCCACCTTTGTTCAAATCAGCAAAGGCAAATGATGATTCACTCCTGGCAACATTCCAGTGGCAGCTATGCTGATGCCTAAATTGGTATCAAATTCCAAGTTCTTTCACGTCAAATGATGATTCGCTTCTGGCCATATTCCAGTCGCAGCGATACTGATGCTAAGATTGGTATCAGATCTAAAGTTCCACACTCGCAACAAAAATCAGCGAGCCAAAAATACATATGAAATAGCTGAAATGATGGGGCAACTCGCAATAAAAATTAGCGAGTAAAATATATGCAGATAAAATGGCTGAAATGTTTGGGCAATTCGCAATAAAAAGCAGCGAGTAAAAAGAAAATAGCCGAAATGATTGGGCACCGCGACGAAAAGCCGAAATGATTGGGCAATCGCGACTTTCGTGATATAAAAAGCTGAAATGATAGAGCATCACGGAAAGAAAAAAAATGAAATGAAACCTTTGTCCTGCAGGTGAAATCACATTGACCCCTGTATACAATCCATGGGCATAAACGAAAAGGGAACCATATTGTCCCACAAGGCTTCATCTAAGAGAAGCTAGATGTCGATGGCTACATCTACAGCCTAGAGATCAACAAAGGCGTTCCTTATTGTTCCAACCAGAGGCAGATGTCACGTCAGCAAAACGGAGCCACGGCAAAGTCCTCTAGTTCCAAATCTCGACGGTTTACAGACAAGCTAGAGACTACCTCGGAGCCATTGCAGAGTCCCTAGTTCCAAGTCTCGATGGCAACATCCACAGCCTAGAGATCAACAACGGCGTTCCTTCTTGTTCCAACCAGAGGTAGATGTGACGTCAACAAAACGGAGCTACGGCAAAGTCCCCTGGTTCCAAATCTCGACGCTTCACAGACAACCTAGAGACTACCTCGGAGCCATGGCAGAGTCCCTAGTTCCAAGTCTCGACGGCAATATCTACAGCCTAGAGATCAATAACGACGTTTCTTCTCCCTCCAGCAGGATGCAGACGCAACATCAACAAATGGAGCCATGGCAAAGTCTCCTAGTTCCAAATCTCGACGGTTCACAGACAACCTAGAGACTACCTCGGAGCCATGGCAGAGTCCCTAGTTCCAAGTCTCGATGGCAATATCCACAGCCTAGAGATCAACAACGACGTTTCTTCTCCCTCCAGCAGGATGCAGACGCGTCATCAACAAACGGAGCCATGGCAAAGTCCCCTAGTTCCCAAATCTCGACGGTTCACAGACAAGCCAGAGACAACCTCGACATTCGTCGCAATATTGCAGACATGATGTCAACAAACGAACCCAAGGAAAATCCCTAGCGTCAGGGTCTTGACGGCAACTCAAATGAGACCTGAAAGACTATCGAAGATCATACCACACCAGTGCGGAGCGGTCATGACTCATCGGGGCTCCTAAACTGTGCCTAACCTCAAGTAAAAAGCGGCATGGAATATCCCCAACGCTTGCTCTTCCGACGGTAATATCACCTGGAAGATTACTTGAAAACGTCTTGTCCAGCCCCCGAAGCGATGAGAGACACGACAGTCACGGGGCTACTCGAATAGCAAGATTGCATATCGAGGAATACATCGGCCAACGCGACGGTGCGACGGGTAAAAAACCCTAGTACCACAGACCCTAACGGACTTCTATTAGCATGAGTTAACTATGACGTTAGGACATCCTTGCAAGAACTTCTCGATTTGTCTCGACGCGTGGGTAAAATAATGTTCCTGCGAGAACTTCTCGACTTGTCTCAACTCGTAGGGAAAAGCCTTAGGCGACGGGGGTATCAATCTGTTTCCTAAGCACTGGAGCCCTGCAAGTCGGTCCAAGATGGATTATTGCATACTATTCACGGGCCACACTCTCGAAAGTCGAATATCGACAAGGAGGGAAAAAACCACTTACGAGTCCTCTCGACTTGTAAAGGGGGGAAATTCTCTTATGAGATCCTTACGACTCTCAAGAGAAAATGCACTTAGGAGTCCTCACGATTCCTAAGGAGAAAATACACCTGCGGGATCCTCTCGACTCGTAGGGAGAAAAGTCTTTATGAGACCCTCACGGCTTATAAAGTTGAAAAGTCTTAGGCGGCAAATCTGAACCTGTTTCCTAAGCCATCACTGCCCTTCAAGGAGATCAAGGTAGACTATCTACATGCCATATTTGCCGAAGTTACATGTCACTGAAATGAAGAAGCTACTTACGGGTCCTCACGAGCCGTAAGGAAAAAAGAAAAAATATCCGAGTGAGGTCCTGGCCACTCACGGAGGCGATGAACACTAAGAAATCCTCACGATTTCTAGGGAGGTTGTGCTCTCCCGACAGTAAAATGACCTTGGAAATTATTTGAGGAAGCCTTGTCCAACCCCGAAGGGAGTGGAGACACGACAGTACGACTGCGTATGTACTTAAATGGAACTAGTATTCAAAGCATGCTGATTTATGTATGTGTAAGAAGGATTATCGTGCAACACAACAATAGCGCTCGCACCTCAAAAAAAATTCCTAAAGGTAAAATATGCAGCTCATGCACAGAGGCGAGATACACGTACGAATATATAATGAAGAGGAAACATTCAGCAGTTAATAATAAGATAAATACATTGATATAAATATACTACTCTACAGGGAAGAGATCACCAAATATGGGATCAGAGATGCGAGGGTTAACAAAAACAACACAAAGTTCTCCAATTCCCTTTCTGCTCTCTCTACCATGTTGAAGCGGCGGTCTTCACGAGAATTTTCTCCCCATCGATTAGCACCATGCCCATCAGCAAAGAAGGACATGATAGCCCGCTGAGCCCGTATCTGGCTGAGCGGCTGAACTGATCGGTCCCTCAAAGACTGGGTAATCAAACGTGCCTCGTGAAAGCACTCGATCTTGTCCTCCGCTGCATCGAGAATCGCCGGAGTCGTCTATGCCGGATGAGGAGGGATGTCGGCAAGCACGGATGAAAGATCATCCGGAGCTAAATGGAGCTCATAGGAAGAGGAGAGCCCCTACGAGTCAGGAGCTCATACATCACCGCGTCGCACTGAGCGTCGGTAAGAAGAGGGTCTACCAGCCGCGCAGCAAAGCAAGAAATTGTTTCCTCGATGGGCACCTTCCATGGTTGACGACAAGCGTGAGGACAATTGCAAACTATAGCTTTTAGTTTGCTTCTTTGGAGAATGACTTGCCTTGAGTTATGTTCGTAGAAATGGGTTTCTCTTTGAAGAGAAGAAAGAAGACATAGTTTCGGGTTATAAAGAGAAACGTTCAAAGCTACGCACAGAAAATGTCGTGCATAGTGGAGCTATTTCCAAGGCCTAAAAAAGGGGCATGGGAAAAGAAGGGGTTGATTCATAGGAATCAGAGCAAGGAGGTGAAACGACCCCATCAGCAGAGCCTCACGTGCATGACACGTGAGCACCCGCATTGATCCTTTTGGGGAATAAAACGATGCCGCACGTGCATAACACGTAAGCACCGGCGCTAGTACAGGATGAAAATCCTCAACAGCACCTCACGCGCAAAACACGTGAATGCCAACAACAGTATAACGACGCTTCATGCAAGACACATGTGAGCATTGGTAAAAAAAAGGGGGAAAGAGAGTTTTGTCATTCATGCTCCAGGAACTTATACATGGTAAAATAATTGATGATGTTTACAATGGTAAAACACTAAATCCCGGACATGGATTGAGGAATTCAGAAGCAAGGCCGAGTAAAATATTTCTGGCTTCTCTGACCATTTTTGTATGCATTTTCTCATGAATGAAAGCATCGGGATTCTCGCTGATATCGTCCGTCGGCAGAGATTATCGTCGTCTGTTGGAAGACTTGATGCAAGATACCAACAAGATCATCTTGCCGCCTCTTCGAGATCAAGCTCATCAGATATACTGAGTGCACCTTGTCTTCGGCATCATCAAGTGTCTCAAGCGGCATGGCTTCGTTAAATTCAGGAAGCGCTTCCCAAATCGCCCCCACGATGATCTTCAAAAGAGCGGAACGACGGAGGAGTAGTCGACCGTTGTATTTATCGAAGCCACGCATAAGCTCGGCACATTGGGCATCTGTAAACTCCTAGTCTTGACAACGGCCTTGGACGCGAATGTCTTCATAGGAGATAATTTCGTCAAGATCATACAGATAAGCGGCCATTGTATCTGAAAGGAAAAATCAGTAAGAGTTTAGTGAGAAAAATGATCAAGAAAATGCTTATTATAAGAATCTAAAAGGATTCTCGAGTTTAAACAACTCCTAAGAAAATCTTAAAGGCATGAAGCAAGACAGGGTCGTTCAAGATCCTTACCCGACGGGAAGTCTTGCAGAGTTTAACTCTGGAAATTCAATGGGCAGAGAACTAAGCTCTGAAGAAGAGAATTAAATTCTCAAAGAAGACAGGGAAGGAAGAAGATGAAGTAACAGGGGCTTTCCAAAGACAGGACCCTTTGCATTTATAAGGAAATGATGGGAAACGGTTCATCTTCCCGTTCTCCTAGGCAATCCAACGGCTGTAAAAGTGACAGCGTTGCACTCACGTGCAGACCACGTAAGAACAACGCTGTGTGGGCATTTGTTCCCTTATAAAAAAAAAGGAGAAAAAAAGAAAAGAAAAGTGAGAAAAAGCGATGGGAAAAATTCCCCTAATGGAGCATCACGTGCCCACACGTGATACGCCTTGGAGCAAAAATTATAGGCATTGCGCTTAATAATTAAGGCTGAAATTGAGCCTCACGTGTAAGCACATGAGCATCTATATACAAACTATATAGGCACCTTATTAAAACAAATAACAGGCCAGAAAGGCTCACGTGTCAGCACGTGATGCATTTTTTAGGTTGTTGCACAAAAGCAAATGAGTTTAACTCTGTGTGGTCACGTGCTACACGTGAGTGGTCTTAAAAGCCTTCTGAGCTGATAGAATTAAATTCTAAATAAAGGGATCAAAACCCTATTTGGAAAATATTTCCTTAAATCTTTCTAAAGAAGAAAAAATTGCGCTCTGTAAAATAGAACACCGTTGGATTAAAAATCCAACGGTGATTAAAAAATCACCAATCGATAGAAAAGATTCTGTATGGGAAAATATTTTCCCAATTTTTCTAAACGAGAAAGATTACTCTCTGTAATATAGAGCGCCGTTGGATTAAAAATCCAATGGTGATTAAAAATCACCAAGCTACAGAATAAGCTCTGTATGGAAAAATATTTTCCCAATCTTGTTAAAAACAAGAGAAATATCTTCTGTAAAATAGAAGTCATTGGATCAAATATCCAACGGTGGAGAAAATCCCCAAATCAATTAAAAATCTCTCAATGAGAGATTTCCTTAACTAAATCAACAAGTCTACCTCTACTATATAAAGGACCCAAGACTTCAAGTCTTGCAAAGAAACCCCCCCCCCCCATAAGATTTAAAAAGAAGAAGAAAAGGAGTTCTCTTTGAAGAAAAGCAGCCCTAGGTAAAAAGAGAGACCTAGAGATCATTTTATCTCTTTTTCACCGCTCCAAGAGTTTAACTCTTAGAAAAAAAACTTAGTTCTCCCACTGGTTGAGCTCTGCAGAAGCAGATCTCCCCACAAATTAAGAATTTAATTCTCATCGGGAAGATTCTGTCATGCAGACTCAAAACTTAGAGGAAAAAACTAACTTTGAAAAATTTAATTCTTCCAAAGATATACAGAAATTTAATTCTTTTGATAAAATTAGGGTTTAACCCTGCAAAAGAATTTAATTCTTATAAAACAAGGGGCCTGAAATGCTAAAAAACTCAGATTAAAATCCCCATGCAGACTGATGATCCATTAGCATTCAACGCTGTATAACAAAGCTCACGTGTTCCCACGTGAGCACCTCTGATGAACAAAAGAATGATTGAGACTGAATCACGTGCTCCTACGTGACCCCTTAAAATGAACGCTTAGCAATTACATAAAAAATGAATAAACCCAAAAACAGTTCCCATTTTTGGAGCGCCTAACGTGACCCCACGTGACCTCCAATAGTGTTTAGCACTTATAAAAGAACAAGAGAATAAACCCAAGTGAACAGCGCCAACTTTCGAGAGCCTCACGTGCCACATGTGAGCGCCCCAAATTTCAGTGTTTAACACTGCCTTAAAATATCACGTGGGAGCACGTGAGCACTGAGCATACATTAGTGCTTAACACTATAGGAAGCTGACTCCAACTCCAAATTGGCTAAGTCTTCCTGAGGTTAAAACATCTTGGATTTCCAAATAGACCGAGCCACTATGCTCATGGCTTCCCAAACTGGTGACTCGTCAATCTACTAAGCTAATCTTAGTCTCTCAAAAATGACTAATGATTCTTGGACAGCTCCTATGATCTTTCCCCTCAAATCTGGAATTTGGTTTAAGGGTACATCTCTCCACACCTCTGATATATATCGTTGTACTTCTTCAACGTCGTCAGAAAGGTGGAGGGTCCCGACAACCAACGGCTCTTTGGTGCACTCCCAAACCCATGAGCACATACAATGGACCGCAATGTCCTTAAACTAGCTGTGGACCGCAATGTCCTTAAACTAAACTCTCATCCCAAAAATGGTGAGCTATGGACCGCAATGTCCTTAAACTAGCTGTGGACCGCAATGTCCTTAAACTAAACTCCCATCCCAAAAATGGTGAGCTATGGACCGCAACGTCCTTAAACTAGCTATGGACCGCAACGTCGACCGCAACGTTCTTAAACTAATAACGGACCGTAACGTTCTCAAACTAAAACAATAGAGCTCAAACGCTCTTTTGTTGGATCCGAATGATCCTAAAACTCTGTTAAGTAGATTTTAGTCTAAAATTAGACCAATATATCCTTAACAAATATTTAAGTTGATCTTAATCCCAAACGAGATTAACGATCCTTAAATCAAACCAAACCCAAATCTAAGAATATACAGATTTAGACTAATCCACACCCTACGGGCGACAACACAAATTAGTCTCCGTATACAATCCACGGGCAACCAAAAATAAAACAAACACACACGACATGAAGTGACCTTCTGGAGCAGGAGAAAGTGGTTATCGCTAAGCGATAACGTAATTAACTGCAGGGGCTTGCGCCTGCAGGAAAGAGCGTCCCCACAATCAAAAACCGCTCTTAAACGAGGGGGAATCTAACGAAGTCTGCTACAACAGCCGCATCCGTCCAGACCTCTGATACACGGTGCCATAAATCAACTTGGTATTTTCGGAGAGATGGACGGATAAATCCAAATAGTATCTGCCTCCAAATTCAGGCAAAACGTTTGTCTTCCCGATTTGCGGCGGTAAACAATTACACCCACTACGCATCCTCCTTTACAAAGAAATACTCTCTTACAAAATCTCTCTCTATCTGTGACCGTGTTTGGCCACCCTCTCACACTCTAACCAAACCCTTGGTTATTAGAGAATTATGGATTCATTAACCCTAGAGAAAGCATCATATTTATATGGTAAATAAATGTTAGGAGATAAATCCGTATTTAAATTAGAGATATATGAATTTAATTTAGAAATTAAATTTAAATCTAAAATAAAAAGATTAAATTTAAATTCTAATTAATCCGAATTTAAATCAAATTCAACAGATTCTCCACCAACAATAGAAGTCTCCTTTCTTGCATATATAATGGTTGATGCCTTGGTGGTATTTTACTTATTCCTGGAAGCTTTTGCAATTATGGGGAAAGGGGGGAATAAAAACAAGGTAATTAACTAATCAAATATTTGAAAAGGAAAATAATTATTAAAAGGGAAATTTCACCAAAACCATTCTGAGTTTTAGCATATGTTCCCACTGTCACCCTTAGGTTTTTGCCCATCACAGCAGCCCCCAACTTTGCCTTCTGTTAACCTCGATCCTCATGCGACCCCTTTCCCGTTAGATTTGCATTTTTTAATATTTTTTTATTTTTTAATACCTAAATTACCCTTCTTTCCTTTTCAAATTAAAATCTCTTACCTTCAAAACCCATTCACAAATTTTAATCTGGATTTTATTATTTCGCGCTCTTGATTTATTTTTGTTTTTTGATAATTTTCTTTTTTTGGATGTTGAAGCATCTATGAAAAGGTCACAAGAATATTGGGTTTCAGGCGGTGGCAGCAGAGAGCTGCTCAGTCGTCAGGCCTCGACATCTCCAATGAGAACGAGCCCTTCATCCAATACTTCAATCTCACCATCTTCATCAAATGTTTTAGTTCGGAAAAATGTGGAATTTCTTCTCATCATTTTTCATGTCATCTTGTTGGTTGCGAAGCTTATGGTGGTGGTTGTAGTGTTTGGGATGGTGGTCATGATGGTGGAAGTGTTTGTTAAGAGAATTGGTTGTGAGTGAATACTGTTTGTAGGATTTAGTAGGATGTACTCAAGATATTTGTGAAAATGATTATGAAGGATTTGGAGATAATTGTAATGGTGGTGAGTATGGATATATTGGATTTAGAGAGGGTAGTTGTGCATCCACCACTTGGACCGTATCCTCCCCCGACCTCGTCATCCCTTGCGCCTCCTCCATCTTGACCCCCCGACCTCATCACCTTCAACGTCATGATCTCTGGATAATACAATGACTCCCACGACTCCCTCTTTGTCCTCGTCTTATTCCGCTCCATACTCATTGAGTTAGTATGTATAAAATAAATTTTTCTATGAATCAAACTAATTTGATTTATGTTGTAATAAAATTATATTAATGAACAGGCTTGTAATTTGTTTATATAAATGCTTGAATAGTAATGATGATGGTGTTTTGCTGTCATAAATTTATGTTAATGAATAGTATTTGGAATGTGTTTGTATAAATATTGAATTATGATGATATTTAGATTATATTTTTATGAAGTGTCCTTTTAGACGGTATTTGTAATATGAAACATGATTTGTATGTGTTTTTTGAGCCGACGATCCCTTGAGCTCCGACAATGATAATGCAGTGCTTGACATCTACGACGACTCGTGGCCTTGTTTCAAGCACGGTATCTTGATCAAGATCCCACTATTAGAGCCGATGAGGCAACCGTCAAATTCAATTACGTTGGTGATAAGGCAACGATCAATCTCTCCTTTAGCTTTCAAATTTGAATGCTTTTTTTGATATTGGTATTTTAAATGGATATTTTGACATTTTTTTTCCATTGATTTAGGAGTCGGGCGTTTTTTGATATTGTTATTTCAAATTGATATCTACAACAAATCAAATAATTTCTTTCACTCTCTCTCAAGTATTTATACAAACACATTCGAAACAAAATTATCTCGAAAATTTATACAAACACAATCCTTACATACAAACAAAAGCTTTCTCAAGCATTTATACAAACATTCCAAACACCATTAGCTCCAAAATCTATACAAATATATTCCAAACAAATTAAATCTCTCGTCTTGCCCGCAATATAAATCATCGTGTTGTAAGTCTCCATGTTATGATAAAACCCATATCGGAGCTTGACCCAATCGAAGAACCTAAGAACCAAATGCTCAAGATTGAAGCAACGAGATAGCACCCATCTTCTCCAACCCTCATTCCACGGGAATTCGTGAGTTCTCCGCATGTAAAATCCCGGTGATCTTATGAACAATTGGACAAGCATTTTCTTTTGGAATAATTAGCTCTCTTGGGCATTTTGTCAAACAGCTGGTGTGCAGATTTGGTTACTTGTTCAAAGCACAATCATTTCTACAAACACCTTGAGCACATCCTGCAAACACCACAGACTCACCATCAATTCTCTTATAGAAACAATGGAAAATTATTAATCAACAACAAGAAAAGAAAATATCAATTTAAACAAAATGAAAATGGAATACGGCATAAAAATGAGGTCAGATTCACCTTTATTCTTGCCATGTATATATGAGATAATACCTCACAAATACATGAAATTAAAATAACAAATTAGTTTAAATTATAAAGTGATGGGATTTGAAACAAATAGGCACTCTCCGTACAAATGATGTTTTGATCCAAATCAAAAACAATATACTCATTATATACATAAAAGAAACCACATACTTGATTATTCCTTCAATTTTTGATGGTAATAAACGAAAGAGTAACCACATCTCAACAAAAAAAGAAAGATATTAAATTTCATACAAAGCCCAAAAAAAGAAAGGAAAAAATATTTATGAAAATTAATAATCAAGAATAATCACTCAAACAAATTAGCATGATCATAAAGAGCGGTTGTAACACTCAAGTTACCTAGCCATTACTGTAGAAGAGATTATTTTGAAAAAGATGAGAGAGAAAGGGAAGGAGGGAGTGGAGGCGGAGGGGAGGGAGATGGAGGTGAAGAGGGGAAAGAGAGGAGGGAGTGGAGGCGGAGGAGCCGAGACCAACGCTGATGCCGCCACTGCCATTCCTGAGCTCCTCTTGTACTTCTTCTTCTTCTTTCTTTTGAGTAATAAATTAGAGGGAAAATGGTGAAAGGGTATTTTGGTCATTTGATAATAGATTTAACGGGAGGAGGTCGCAAGGTGATGGAGCTCCTTTTCGGGCCTCCATCAGATGTTGTCTTCCGTTGATCTCGCGGTGAACTTAGCTGATTATCTTTCGTTGCGTGTGGGTCTCAATGGGTTTTTGGAGGAAGAGCTGAGGTGAGGAAGTTGTTGCCGAGTACCTGCAAAGAAGTTCCGGGGTGGTTTGGTACCACCAAGGACCCTCCGACACTCAAGTTAGTGATGAGATCCGAGCAGAGTAACGGCTTAAAGGTGTAAAAAAAATGGCTTACTTGACCCCTCTGTGATGGGGTATATAGCGGTGGTGGCATGCAGCAGCAAGCACGAGAATCTCGCCGGCGGTTACGCTCCCGACGTCACGCCCGTGTAAAGAGAGGATCGCTCGTTAATGGGGATCGTGATGGCGTGGAACGTAGGATGTTGTCGGCGGAGAATCTGCGCATGGCGAGATTTGCGGAGCGGCGGTTACGCTTGTGAGTGGTGGAGTTGGTCGGTCGGAGGGACTGAGGAAGATGGTCTCAGCGGGAGAGCTCGGGAACGAGCGAGAGGGCCGAAGTATCTTGGTCCTGCGGTAGCTCGGAGGCGGGCTGAGCGACCGAGGAGGCCAATTTGCAAGGGCCCTGAAGTGAGCCAGCTTTATGCTTGTAGGTCGGGCCTAATCGGCCCCTGTGGGCCCTCTCTTCTGAGTTCTGGGACACGTCATCTGCCACGTGTCCTGATATGAAAGGTCGCCAATATTGAGCATCATCATTATTCCCCCACTCTTGTCCCGACCAGCTAGTGGGTCGGGTCAAGAGTGGACTGCCGGGCCGTCTGGGGTAAGCTCCCTCCTAAGGTTTCGTCGGGACGCGTCCCCGGGCTATCAGCTGTCTTTTATGCCAGCTTATCGGGGCGAGATCTCTGCATTTAGGGAAGGTGCGTCGGTTCGAGCGTCCTGCCACTAAAGTGACGGTCCACGTGTCGAGCACCGGTTGGCCGACGCGACGTGTGTAGACCTATGGACTGATGGGGCGCAGCCTAGTGTGGGCGTGACATGTGGAGCGATCGGTCGTCGAGTTGATTTCGATCACTTGCCGAGTGTGCCAAGCGCTGCTGAGAAGGAGGCATCTCCATGGCCCCGAAGTCGAGGGAGGATTACTCAGACTTGGATAGACCTGATGTCGCTTGTTGGGGCTTCGGATCCGCTGCATGTGATGGGCTCAGTGGCCTCGTTATGAGGGCTACAAACTCGCAGCGTCTGTTGGGCAAGAGGATGCCTGCTAGGGATGACCGAGTAGGGAAGCTGCTCGGTTGATCTTGGTGAGGGACTTGACCCCTGGCGTTGCGAGTAGGGAAGCTACCGGACAGGGATAGTCGAGTCTGGAAGGACTTTGATCCTTGTCTTTGTTGGGTAGGAAGCTACCCGTCGGGATGCGCCGAGTAGGAAGGGGCTCGGCGGCCTCACGAAGAAGGCTTCAGATCCTCAGCGTTTGATGGGAAGGAGGACGCCCGCTGGGGATGCGCCGAGCAGGAAGGAACTCGGTGGCCTCGCGATGAGGGCTTCAGACCATCAGCGTCTGATGGACAGGAGGATGCCCGCTGGGATGCGCCGAGCAGGAAGGAACTCGATGGCCTCACGATGAAGGCTTGAGATCCTCAGCATCTGATGGGCAGGAGGATGCCCGTTGGGATGCGCCGAGCAGGAAGGAACTCGGCGGCCTCGCGATGAGGGCTTCAGACCATCAGCGTCTGTTGGGCAGGAGGATGCCCGCTGGGGATGCGCCGAGCAGGAAGGAACTCGACGGCCTCGCGATGAGGGCTTCAGACCATCAGCGTCTGATGGGCAGGAGGATGCCCGCTGGGATGCACCGAGCAGGAAGGGACTCGGCGGCCTCACGATGAGGGCTTAAGATCCTCAGCAACTGATGGGCAGGAGGATGCCCGCTGGGGATGCACCGAGCAGGAAGGAACTTGGCGGCCTCGCGGTGAGGGCTTGAGATCCTCAGCGTCTGATGGGCAGGAGGATGCCCGCTGGGGATGCACCGAGCAGAAGGAACTCGGCGGGCTCACGGTGAGGGCTTGAGATCCTCAGCGTCTGATGGGCAGGAGGATGTCCGCTGAGGATGCGCCGAGCAGGAAGGAACTCGGCGGCCTCGCGATGAGGGCTTGAAATCCTCAGCATCTGATGGGCAGGAGGATGCCCACTGGGGATGCGCCGAGCAGGAAGGAACTCGGCGGCCTCACGATGAGGGCTTTGATCCTTGACGCTGGAGGGGCCGTGAGAGGCCTGCGAAGGATGGCCGAGCAGGGTAGCTGCTCGGTGCCTCTTGGCGAGGGCATTGGTCCTTGACGCTGGAGGGGCCCTGAGAGGACTGCGAAGGATGGCCGAGCAGGGTAGCTGCTCGGTGCTCTTGGCCAGGGCTTTGATCATTGACGCTGGAGGGTCCCTGAGAGGCCTGCGAAGGATGGCCTAGCAGGGTAGCTGCTTGGTGCCTCTTGGCGAGGGCATTGATCCTTGACGCTGGAGGGGCCCTGAGAGGCCTGCGAAGGATGGCCGAGCAGGGTAGCTGCTCGGTGCCTCTTGGCGAGGGCTTTGATCCTTGACGCTGGAGGGGCCCTGAGAGGCCTGCGAAGGATGGCCGAGCAGGGTAGCTGCTCGGTGCCTCTTGGCGAGGGCTTTGATCCTTGACGCTGGAGGGTCCTTGAGAGGCCTGCGAAGGATGGCCGAGCAAGGTAGCTGCTCGGTGCCTCTTGGCGAGGGCATTGATCCTTGATGCTGGAGGGGCCCTGAGGGGCCTGCGAAGGATGGCCAAGCAGGGTACCTGCTCGGTGCCTCTTGGCGAGGGCTTTCTGATCCCCGGCGTTGCGGTAGGGAAGCTACCCGCCGGGGATAGCCGAGCGAGGGATCCTCGGGCTCGACTGCCTCTGGGAGGACTTTCTGATCCCTGGCGTTGTGGTAGGGATGCTACCCGCCAGGGATAGCCGAGTGAGGGATCCTCGGGCTCGACCGTCTCTGGGAGGACTTTTGATCCTTCAAGACGGGGACCGAGCAGGGTTATTGCCCAGTGCCTCTTGGCGAGGACTTTGATCCCTGTCGGTTGTGGTAGGAAGCTACCAGCCGGAGATAGCCGAGCAAGGACCCGACTGCCTCTGGGAGGACTTTGGTTCTTGGCGCGGGAAGAGCTTTAGGGCTGTAAGAAGCCTACCAAGGACCCTTGGTCGGACAGGGTTACTGCCCGGTGCCTCTTGGCGAGGGCTTTTATCCTGAAGGATAGCCGAGCGAGGGATCCTCGGGCTCGACTGCCTCTAGGAGGGCTTTCTGATCCCTGGCGTTGCGGTAGGAAGCTACCCGTCAGGGATAGCCGAGCGAGGGATCCTCGGGCTCGACTGCCTCTGGGAGGATTTTCTGATCCCTGGCGTTGCGGTAGAGAAGCTACCCGCCAGGGATAGCCGAGCGAGAGATCCTCGGGCTTGACTACCTCTGGGAGGACTTTCTGATCCCTGGCGTTGCGGTAGGGAAGCTACCCGCCAGGGATAGCCGAGCGAGGGATCCTCGGGCTCGACTGCCTCCGGGAGGACTTTCTGATCCCTGGCGTTGCGGTAGGGAAGCTAACCGCCAGGGATAGCCGAACAGGGTAGCTGCTGGGCTGCCTCTTAGTGAGGGCTTAGATCCTTGGGCGAGGTGGCCCTCGAGCCGCCGTGGCGAGCCCCCTCTATGCGACCCCGTCAAGAGAGGGGGTGTCGGTCTATTCAGCCGGCGAGGGCGTTGATGACGGTCGCCGGAGGAGGTTCACCCGCGCCTCCGGTGAGGGGGTGGCGGCGGCTGGTATCTGGATCTTCAGGGTGATCGCTTGCCATAAGGATGGAGATCGGAAGGACAACTTTATTTTTTTTTTGTGGAGTTTCGGTTCCCACAGACGGCGCCAACTGATGGAGCTCCTTTTCGGGCCTCCATCAGATGTTGTCTTCCGTTGATCTCGCGGTGAACTTAGCTGATTATCTTTCGTTGCGTGTGGGTCTCAATGGGTTTTTGGAGGAAGAGGTGAGGTGAGGAAGTTATTGCCAAGTACCTGCAAAGAAGTCCCAGGGTGGTTTGGTACACCAAGGACCCTCTGACGCTCAAGTTAGTGATGAGATCCGATCAGAGTAACGGCTTAAAGGTGTAAAATAATGGCTTACTTGACCCCTCTGTGATGGGGGTTTATATAGCGGTGGTGGAATGCAGCAGCAGGCGCGAGAATCTCGCCGGCGGTTACGCTCCCGACGTCACGTCCGCGTAAAGAGCGGATCGCCCGTTAATGGGGATCGTGATGGCGTGGAACGTAGGATGTTGTCGGCGGAGAATCTGCACATGGCGAGATTTGCGGAGCGGCGGTTACGCCTGTGAGTGGTGGAGTTGGTCGGTCGGAGGGACCGAGGAAGATGGTCTCGGCGGGAGAGCTCGGGAACGAGCGAGAAGGCCGAGGTATCTTGGTCCTGCGGTAGCTCGGAGGCGAGCTGAGAGGCCGAGGAGGCCAATTTGCAAGGGCCCTGAGGTGAGCCAGCTTTTTGCTTGTAGGTCGGGCCTGATCGGCTCCTGTGGGCCCTCTCTTCTGAGTTTTGGGACATGTCATCTGCCACGTGTCCTGATCTGAAAGGTCGCCAATATTGAGCATCATCACAGGAGGTCGGGGTTAACAGAAGATAGCGTTGGGGGATGCTGTGATGGAAAAAAATCTTAGGGTGGCAGTGGAAACATATGCTAAAACTCATGATGGTTTTGATAAAATTTTCCTTATTAAAATTATAAAAATGCAAAGTGTCCATTTTATTTTGGAAGACTAAGGGTTAGAAATCAAACGGGCATAATGTTTTGCTTGTCAGATTTTAATGTGATAAGCTGAACATAAAACTTGTCGAGTCATTTTGTGCTAATTGCTGAGCTCTAAAGTCAAAATTGTAAGGATTTTCAAGCCCTCGTTGATAGCGAGCCCATATGATGCGCCGAAGAGTTAGCCATGGGTAAACCCAGAAGCTGGGCAAATGCAAATCCCACGAAGCAGGGATGCGGGTACAGAGGCTTTGAGTTTGAGACCTTACTTGAGAAGCAATTACATAAAGTCCTTGAATGTTTTCTATTCCTATAGTTTGTGGTTTTAGTGTGGAATTTGTAAAAGAATCGAGACAGTGACATGTCGCATGAGATCTGGAGCTATTTAGGATCCATAAAGTTTGAGAGTTTCTTGACCATCGATGTAATCTCACAATTTCTAATTATAATAGATTGCATCCTTTTCATTCAAAGATGTGGATCGCTCTGGCCGATCCTGGTTAAATTTGTGTATGCTGGTTTCGTTCAATTTTTCTTGTTCTCTTTATCGTTTGTACTGCTCTTTGAGTTTCTGGTCACAATTTTTATAATAAATCAATCATGAATTCAAAAGGCATCCACCTCAACATTCCTCTTATCTAAAGTTTTAAACTTGCTCTTTTGATTTTAATAAATCCTTCTCACACCCTCTTGTCCTCTCTCACACACAGAGAGAGATAAATATTTTATAGAACATTAACTTTCAGTCCCTTTCAGCTCACAATTAAATATACAGTCCATTTCTTACACAAATATTTAAGACAACAAGAAGAGACGTTTATAACTACATTCATTCCATTGGATGTCAAAATCTCCATTACTCACGCAAACTCTCATATAATACTAGTAGCATTTACTTCTGTATTCTATGCTCTTAGATATTCTTTCACTTTTCATGCATAACCCTATTATATTAGACCAAAATCAATTTGTCTCGCCAGTTCCAACTACTAATACCATGATTACATCGTTGGTTAAACAAACCGACTGATAATTAATTATGATTATATTGTCACCATTACCCTCACTCTAAGTTTTGAAGTTTTAATAACCCATCTTGCTATTGTAAGAATTACGTCTTTATGCGCAGCGGAAATCCAAGACCTTTGTTTTTCGGTAAATTGAAAGATAACTATCCGACGGATACCAAATCACACGAAAAGAACACACTAACAACAACGCACAAGAATTACCCAGGTTTGGCGCAGCTAGCACCTAATCCTGCAAACCGTGACGAAAACTTCCACTATGAGAAAGAATTACGAGAGATTGCATTGACTACCCACCCTCCTTTACAAAGAAATACCCTCTTTTACAAAACCTCTCTATCTCATGACTGCGCTTGGCCGTCCTCTCCCACTCTAATCAAATCTTAGGTTATTAGAGAACTATGAATTTATCAACCCTACAGAAAGCATCATATGTATATGGTAAATAAATAATAGGAGATAAATCCATATTTAAATTAGAAATAAATATGAATTTAATTTAGAGATTAGATTTAAATCTAAACTAAAAATAATAGATTTAAATCATAACTAATTCCTAAATAAGTCGAATTTAAATAAAATGCAACACTTGCTGGGTATGAAAATAGCACAAGAAAAATGTTGGAGTTGTGTCTGTATCCGTTTGTGCATTAGTGGACCATTTGGGCCGGACCATTTATAATTGGTGTAGGCCGCAAATAAATGAAGATTATCTATCCTTAATTGGGGTGAGAGATATATAGGTCTGAGAGATGTAACCATTGTGGAAGTGAGGGTTGTGCATTCCCTCTCTTATGGTTTGTGTTTGTGTGTGTGTGAGAAAGAGAGTTAAGATATATAAGATCTTGGAATTTCCTCATGCTAATAGAATACTTATGATCATGTTTTGTCCCGGGGATATAAATGTTTAATTTATTTTGTGGGAATGGAATTTACAAAGGGCTTTAGCTCTTTCTGTAATCTGTATCTTTTTAAAACATTTTGTGTGTGTGTATTTAGCCTGTGACATCTATATTGTATTATGAAAGATTTTCATAACTAATGCAGATTTTTGTGATTACAAAATCTTTCAATAACTTTTCTGATTTTATTTGATAGGAAAGATTTTATTTGTTAGGAAATATTTTATTCTTGTTATAAAAAAATTTATTTTATTTCTTCATCATATAAAATGTGTGTGTGTGTGTGTCTCTCTTTGAGAATTAAAACAAATCATTTAAGTTTAAACTCTAAATTGCATCTTCTTTAAGATCTTTTATGGTATCAGAGCCCTATGATTAAAAACTCAATTTTTTGATCTATGGCCTCTTCTCAAAACTTAACCTCCATCGTCTCCAAATTCTCTTTCTCAACAAAACTTTCCCACATAAATTTCGATGTGGAGATCTCAAATGCAATCGACTTTAATCGGCTACAATCTCTTTGGCCATATCAACGACTCTAAGCCTCCTCCTTCGAGGACTATCACCGGCGTCCATGATATCACCAAGCGTGTCGAAAATCCTGACTACCAGCAATGGTACCGTCAGGATCAACTTATTATCAATGCTATCCTCAGCAGCTGCATCGAGACGATCCAGCCCCACATCTCCTCTGTTTCCTTCTCCAAGAAAACATGTGATTGACTTGTTATTATCCTTGTGAACAAATCTCGCTCACGAGTTATGTCGCTCAAGAAACGCCTCATCAATAATCAACGTGGTTCGCAATCTATAAGCGAGTACCTATAAGAGATGCGATCTATCTCCGACGATCTCGCTTTCGCCAACCGCCCTCTTTCCGAACATGACCTTGTTCTTCACATCCAGCTAACCTTGGACCTGAATTCAAAGAAGTCGCCGCTGCTATCCGAGTTCATGATAACGCCATCCCTTTTGACAAGCTCTATGACAAACTCATAAAATATGAACGTCGTCTCAAGAAGGCGGACACAGGTGCGACTCTCTCTATATATAGCAAGTGCCAACTATACCAACAACCCAATCGCTTCTCATATCGTCCTCCGCAACAACGTGGAAGCGCCTCCTACAATCGCAACACCAATAACAGCAACTTCACTCACAAAAACAATAACAACCAATACTCTGGCACCTGCAACAACATCTCATCCCGCTCCAACTCTTACTGCAACTTCTGCAAACGTCCTGATCACAGCACTACAGACTGGCGCCAACTCGCCTGCTTCCTTTGTGAGAACGCACCTGCAAGTCAATCCCCTGCAGACCCCCTCTTCACATGTTGCCAACAACAACACCAACGCCAAACGGCCCTCTCCCTCCTCCTGGATATTGGACACCGGTGTTTCTCACCACGTTAGGTCTGATGTTGGGACTCTTCATAACTACACCGATTATGATAGTCCCGTTGAGATCAATATAGGTGATGGTTCACATTTGAAAATTTCTTATATCGGTAAAACAACACTGCACTCACCCTAAAAACTCTTTTAAATAATGTTTTATGTGCATCATCTATTACTCAAAACTTAATTTCTGTTACCAAATTTTGCAAATCAAACAAAGTCTCACTTAAGTTTTTTTCCTCTAATTTTTTGGTGAAGGATCTCCACTCAGGGACACCTTTTCTTCGCAGGGATAGCTATAATGATGTCTACTACCTCCCACGCTCCATCCAATCTCAAATTCATGCTACCTTCAAATCAGAAATAAGTGAGTGGCTTTGTCGTCTTGGTCATCCTTCCATCCGCATCCTTCAGTCAGTTGTTAGGAACGATAAGTTGATGTCTAATGTCTCGGTAATTAATAATCTTCAATGCAACTCTTCTTATTGCAATAAAAGTCATAAACTTTTTTTTTCTAAAAATTCACTTCGTATTTCTAAGCCTTTGCAATTAATTCACACTGATATTTGGGGACCCACTGAATTTTCTTTTGATGTTTTGCTCTATTACGTAAATTTTTTTATTATTAAACAAAATATGTCCGGTTATACCCTATGAAACTTAAATCTGAAGTTGCCATCATTTTTCCCCAATTCAAAAAGCTTGTCGAAAAGTGTTTTCAATTACCGCTCATATCAATATACTCTGATAATGGCGATGAATACACATCTCTTGCCTCCATTCTCACATTCTATAGTGTCTCTCATCTTACCACTCCTCCACACACTCCTGAACACAATGGCACGTCAGAACGTCGCCATCGTCATGTTGTCGAAACCGGTCTTACACTGTTGCATATGACCTCTCTCCCCTTTAAGTATTGGAGTCAAGCTTTTCAAACCGATGTTTATCGCATAAATCGTCTTCCCACGTCGGTTCTTAATTTTCAATCCCCATTTGAAAAACTATTTCATGTCCCCCAAACTACAAACGTCTTAAAATTTTTGGGTGTCTTTGCTATTTCTGGTTAAGGTCGTATACCTCCTCCAAACTTCAACCTAAATCCACTCTCTGCATTTTTCTAGGTTATTCAACATCTCAATCTGCGTATAAATGTCTAGATCCTATCACTAAAAAAATTTACATTTCTCGTCATGTCAAATTCGTCGAAACCAATTTTCCTATGCAGTTATCTAATACACATCAAGAGGCTCTTCTGCAAGATTTGGCCTCCGCTAGCGCAGCATCGCAACCAATCAAGTATACCCAACCTACCAAACATCACATTCTACCCACCTTACCTAACTCAACTCCAACTGAATCCCAATCATCAACATCTCATACTCTCGACCTCCCCCCTCCATTGACTCTTCACAATCTTCATCCTCCAATTTCGATAATCTCGTTAACCTTCCAGTCCCTACCTTCCCACCTTTCTCCACAACCGCTCAATCCCATTTACCCTCTCCATAATTATCTCCTTCTCTCCAACCCCCAAATCTCCGCACCAACAATGAACGTAAACCAAACCCAAAATACTTCAACCCCAATATATAAACCATACCACTGTTCACCCAATTCTCCAAATCCTTGAGCCAACGTGTGTATCTCAAGTTATGAAGGATCTTAACTGGCGTGCTGGAATGTCCAAAGAGTTTGATGCCCTCATGAAGAATAGAACATGGGATCTTGTTCCCTAATCAAATCATAATTTTGTAGGTTGCAAGTGGGTCTTCCGAATCATACGCAACTCCGACAACATCATTGCCCGATACAAAGCACGCCTTGTGGCAAAAAGCTTCCATCAACAGTCTGGTCTAGACTATTCTGCCACGTTCAGCCACATTATCAAGCTGACAACACTGTATATAGTTTTATGCCTAGCACTCTCTCAAGAATGGCCTCTTCGTCAACTCGACATTAACAATGCTTTTCTCAATGGTATTCTGTATGAAGATGTATATATAGCTCAACCACCCAGCTTTCTCCACTCTTCCCTACCCAACCATGTCTGTAAACAACGTAAAACTATCTATGGTCTCAAGCAAGCGCCAAAAGCATGGTATCAAGAACTCAAAGGCTATCTTCTACAAAATGGCTTCGCAAATTCTGCGGTGGATACGTCTCTTTTTATCTACTCCAAGAACGTCATCGTAGCCTATTTCTTGGTATATGTTGACGACATTATTCTTACAAGTAATAATGTACAGTTCTTTCAATCTTTTGTTTGTCAACTTGGACAACGTTTCTCTTTAAAGATCTCGGCGATATTCATCATTTTCTTGAGGTAGAAGCTATTCCCACAATATAAGGACTCTTTCTATCTCAACATCTCCACATTGTCGATCTTCTGAAAAAGTTCTCTTTGGAAGGAGCTAAAAAAGCTACCATCCCAATGTGCAATAGCATCCCTCTACTTAGCCATGACGGGTCTTCATCTGTCGACCCAACGCTATATTTTCAGTTAGTTGATGCTTTTCAATACTTCTCTCTCACTCTGCCCGACGTTTCATTTACAGTCAACCGTCTCTCCGAATTCATGCACTCTCTCACAGAGCTTCACTGGACGACACTCAAACGTGTTCTTCGTTACCTCAAAGGTACGAAACATCATAGTCTTTACCTCCGCCGACAATCTTTTCTAACTCTTCAAACCTTCGTTGACTGTGACTGGGGTGGAAGTTGCAATGACGGTCATTCCATCACTGCCTATATTCTCTATCTAGGCTCGAATCCCATCTCATGGAAATCGGCTCGACAAAAGACTGTCTCTCGATGCTCCTCCGAAGCTGAATATAAAACCCTTGCGAATGCCACGGCCGAGGTACTATGGGTGAAAAAATTTCTGTATGAACACAAGGTAATCCTATGAAAACCACCCTCTCTATACTGTGATAATACTGGGGCTACATATCTTAATGCAAACCCAGTTTTCCACTCTCAGATAAAGCACATTGCTCTTGACTATCACTTTGTTAGGGAATGCGTTGAATATGGCATTATTCATGTTCACCACATCAGCACTCATGATCAACTTGCGGATGTTCTCACAAAAGCACTTGGACGCGGTTAATTTCTCAAACTTCGTTCCAAAATCGGAGTCTCCAACGAAACATCAATCTTGCGGGAACGTATTAGAAAAGATTTCCATAACTGATGCAGATTTTTGTGATTACAAATCTTTCAATAACTTTTCTGATTTTATTTGTTAAGAAATTTTTTATTTGTTTGGAAATATTTTATTTTATTTCTTCATCATGTAAAGTGCATATATACATATTTGAGATTCAATACAAATCAATTAAATTCAAACCCTAAATCGTATCTTCTTCAAGATCTTTTATATTGTATATTTATATGGCTAAAATGGCCCAGAGAACATTCTTAGGGCCATATTCCCTGAGAACATGACTCAAGTCTAGGGATGCGGGCCCCATGCACGTCCGTTGTACCCACTGCTGGACCTGGGGCCTGTCCTTGGCCATGAGACACGTTCTCAGGGAATATGGCCTTGAGAACGTTCCCAGGATCATATTGTTCATTTTATATTGGCCGAATAGGAAAGTTTTAACGATACTAATAAAAGCAAAGGGAAGAAAATGAAAATACAAGTATAGTCCCTCGGTACAACTTGCTTTGTTAATAAAGTGGGAGCTTGCATAAGATTGAGGGTTGCTTCATGTCATGTTTTATGATATAAAGGGTGAGCTTTATATTGAGTGCTCTTTGTTGTTGGAATTCGCTCGAGAACTTGGCTAATGATGCGGCAAGTTGAAATCCGTAACCCAAAGTATGGATTTAATCTTCACCATCCGTTTTGTTCAGCAACCAGCTCAATTTGTTCTTTCGGTTATCCTTTTTTGATAACAAATGTAATGCTGCCAATCAACATCAAATCAATGGAAAAAAAAACTATTCTAGAAGGTCTTGCATGGTGCAAGCCGAGCCTTTGGATGGGCTCCCCTAGCATGTAAGGAAAGCTCATCCAAAGGATATGTAAGGACTTGCACTATGCATGCAGATTTTTCCAAATCAATGTACCTTGCTTCCGAGCTCCAATTTTTTCCTCACACACTCCCCTCCAAATGCACCCACTGAGAAATAGAATAGATATTTTGCCTACATCCATGTACAGTCTACAAATTCCCTCCACTCCCAACCGAAAGCTTTCACCTTTGTTTCTTTGATCATTATATTTTGCAGAAAACCAGGGGAGAAAGTTTTTTTTTCCTTTTTTTCACAGCATGTGATTAATGGCGTTTAGCAATTGAGAGCACGAGCAGAGGTGTCAATCGGACGGGATGGGTATCTGTGGACGGGTCATTACGGCTAGCGGATAAAACTGCCACGAATAGAAATGCCCCAATTTAAACGGGTGTTAAATTTTATGTCCATGACCTGACCCATTAGGATCAGATGGGTGTGCGGGTAACTAGCAAATAGATAAACAGGTCATCCATCTACGGCTTAATGGATGACCTAAAATTTCAAAACATTTCCGCAATTTAATGGGGGGGAAAATGCCTGTATAGGTTTATGAAGTTGGTTTTCCTTAACAATCTTAATTAAACACAGTATATACATTCCCACAAAAATTCTTACTATGGTTCATAATAAATATTTTTAATGTAAAATATTTATTCCTATGAAAAGTCTTTAACTTTGTTCAATACGGGTTGGGTAAAACCCATGAACCCGCGGGTCGGATTGACCCAACGACGGACCGGGTAAAACCCAAAATATCATAGAACAAATAGCATAGTCCCTAAATCTTCTGTTTCCGATAACTATTGGCAGATGCGGATACAGATCAGTAAGGTTATTAGAAAAGAAAATTATTGTCCATATTTGATAAAAATCAGATACGGAATTAGCCCGGATTATCCATATCTGATTGTTATTGATGGATGTGGATACTGATTTGTATGGTTATCGAAAATAAAAATTATTGTCATATTTGATAGAAATCGAACACTGAGTCAACTTGGATTATTCATCTCCGATGGCTATTGGGGATGCATATATGGATTTGTATGTTTATCAGAAATGAAATTACTGTCCATATTTGATAAATATCAGACGTGAAGTCGGTTCGGATTATCGTATCCGGATGTGGAGACCGATTCGTATGACTAACGGAATCGAAAAATTATTATATATATTCGATTAAAACGGATAAGAAGTCAGATCGGATTGCAGTATCCATTTGCTTCACTAATATCTATTGCAACTGTGGAGAAAAGTTTGTTACTGTATATAATCCTTTGATATTCTAATTTAGTTATATAATTATTCTTTAGCTCTGTCAACTTATACCTCTTTTGGTTATCGTGACTATATTAATTTTGGGTAAAATAAGCACTATCAACTTAATAAGTTAATAATTTAGCTCCTGATGATGAGTTTGCGATAAACATGTAGGAGAAGAGAATGAAAACAGAGCGATGCTAACCCAGAAAAACAAATAAGGGATGATTTTTACTGAAATATAATAGTATAAAAAAGTACTTCGCCTTATCAATAAGAAAGAGAGGGCCAAAATGAAATTTTATATTGAGAACCGACAAGTTTCACAGTTTTATTAGTGGAACCGGAATCAACCATTTTTATTTACTCCCCTGTTGTCTGGCTTTCCAAAATGAGAGTTGGGAAGCACTAAAGAAATTTCCTAAAAATGATGAGATCTAAATAGGTCCCCCCAAAAAGAAATACCCTTTCCTATTCTTTTTGCAAGAAACCTCCTCATTTTAATCCTTGTATTTTGAAAGAGAAAACTAAAAGAAAAACGAATTAAAAAGGTCCTACCGAGATTCGAACCCAGGTCGCCAGATTCAAAGTCTGGAGTGCTAACCACTACACCATAGAACCAACTGATTTCGGTTTAATTTATCGATTATATTTGTACCTTTAAATGAAATTAGATTAAATTTAAACCGATCTGAATAAAGTACATAGAAACCAAATCTTTACGTTTTAAAACTTGCATCCATTTTTATGAAAGTTTGATAATAAAACCTAATAAAATATGGGACATCTCTGTTCTTACAATGCAAACTCATTTTTTAGATGGGTACTTATTAAGACCAATTGGAGATAGCGGGATTTGAATTTAAATCAACAAAATCTTAGTGATCTGTTCTTCTTTTTTCTTTTAATTTAAAAAAATGTGGAATGTTAGGAATTATTTTTTAGTCATTAACCTGTTTACTACTTTTAACATGCCACATTATTATGTTATTGTCATAAAGAAAGAGAAGAGAAAACTAGTTTTTTATTTCAATTTCAAAAAACTCTTGGAATTAAATTTAAAAACAACTGTATTTCAAATTTCAAATCCAACTAAAAAAATGCCAAAATTGATGGTTTTCTACGTCTTCTTTCTACTTTACTTTCAAAATATTTAATCAGTAAGCTTGAATCTAATTATATAATTTCCAACCATATGTCCACGTGGATCCAACCGGCAAATTAATAAGTCATGTTAACTACATTTCCTCTACTCTGGATATTTCTTATCCAATTGAAGCTTAAAAAAGCTTCAAAAAAAATTCTCTGGTGTCGGTCATGTCATTAGCATTAAAACAAGTGTAACATCAATATCATAATTAATTAACGTGATCACATTTATAAAGGAAGAGAGCGGTTACGCAAGAACACGTAGACATCATTTAAATCAATTAATACAGTCCATTTCACACTATTGCGTACACAGCCTTCGCATATACACCATTAAAATTGACAATCATTTAATTCAATTAATACAGTCCATTTCACATTATTACGTACACAGCCTTCGCAAATACACCATCAAAGTTGACAAACAATCATTTATAATAATTCTAAAACCTATGTAACAGTATCCTCCTGCGATCCAAGTTTATACCTCGTGTTTGGATTCCCTGCTCTGTTTTCCCTCCGCTCTCGTCGATCCAACAACGCATATCTGTAAAATAAGAGTGTCCTTACTTGTGACGGCTAATGGAGAAATACATTAGGAAATTCCCGAGTATTTTGTTTATTCGAATGCTCGCAGTTAATTTTAGTGCTAATCAAACAAAAACATTTACACTGGTACAAAGGGGGCTTGCCCCTATTGTTCAGGAAAACCGTTAGATTGCCTCTACGGTTTCCACCGTAAGGGCATTTACACAGAAAAAATTAACATTTATAATTACCCCTACAATGTCGGTAAAGAAATCTCTACTGTGGACACCGTAGGGACAAAGTCGGGGGTATTTTTTTTTAAAAAAAATAAAACAGAAATTCCTCAATCTCATCTCTAACGCTTCCATCTTCCTCTCTTCGCCCTCGATCCCTCGTGTTTGAACCCTCCTTCGCCGACTTCGAACCCTTTTCCTTCGCTGTCGTCGAACCCTCCTTCGCCGACTTCGAACCCTTTTCCTTCGCTGTCGTCGAACCCTCCTCCTCATCTTCACCCTCAAACCCTCCTCCTTTTCGCCGTTTTCATCCACCAAGTGTTGCTGGCCTCCATCATCGCCGCCACCATCGTCCATCACCGCCTCCATCCCTAAAGCAAGATATTATTATTTTTAAAAATAATAATAATAATAATTGCCCCTACATTGGAATTCGTAGGGACAGAGATCCCTACGGGTGTCCCCGTATGGGCAAATTTATAACCGTAGGGGCAGATATTTGCCCCTACGTGTGATACTTTTGCCCTTTCGGTGAGAACTATAGGGGCAACGGTTTGCCCTTACGGACAAGCCATATTGGCAACCGTGTTTAGGGCAAACATTGTTTAATCGCTAGAAACATGTGAAGTGTATACCTTATTCATTTTAGGTGACGTAAATACATAACAAGCAATCAAATACAGCGGAAATACATGTATCTATCCTAAAACTTTACAATATACCTAATCCGATTTGTTGGATTGTTCGTCGCCCACCTCACATAGAAGATCTGATCTTTATCGCCTCCAAGTAACGGCCGGAGGGAAACTACACTTTGGTAGAAAACGAGAACCCCTCTCTTGATCATGCCGCAAGCCAATCCAAATTAAAAACAGATGATGAAAAGAGATGACGACTCTCTCTTGTTTTTCTCGCTGAAAAAACTCACTTTGTTGCATCATATATCTTATATATGAAACTATAGCCTTCTATATATGAATATATAAGGCATCCGCTCAAGTAGGTGGGTATTAGACCGGATCGGATCCAATGGCTAATATACTCCCATTCACACATTCAAGCGGGTGTCGTCCATAGCTCCCTAAACCATCGATTCCCTGAATCAATTGTCTCGCCGAGAATCTCCTCCTTCTCTTCCTCATTCTTACACATACATATATGTTAATGCGGCGTGGACCGTTAAAAACCTGCAAGCGGGTAGCCTTATAACCAGATCCGTTAGGACCGACACAAAGATCTCTCTAAAAGAAAACAATATAAACCAAAAATATGTTGGGCTTATGAAATCTCATAACCCAGATCCATTCAGACATGTCTGCTTAAGTACCTTCGATCCCTCTCAAAAGCGTACTTGAACACCTAGGTGTACCCCTCAATTCATCGCACTTAAATTTCGCCACCATGGCATCAATAAAGAGTTGGCCATGCGATGCAATCAGGAGACATTCCAATCGATCTTCCTCCGGTTCTGAATAGTCAGGTCTGATAGTCACCCGCTTTTCTGACATTGCCCTGTATGTACGGCATATTGTCATCGCAGGAGAAAACAGCGGCCAAAGTAGCAAATGCTCATAACACATCTACCCAGACAGCCCAGTGTCGCTAAGCGTATAGACTGCCCGTCCTTCTGTGTAGGAGGTAGTCATAAGGGCTCACACAGTAAAAGAGATGGGATCCATCCCTCAATCTCCTTATATACACGATCCAAGTGCACATCGTATAGCAACGTGCTACAGTATAAAATTCTCTCCTTGAAAGCGTACGCCATTAAAGTTATACCATATGGACCTAAGTCCAATCATCCTGTGATTGACTTGCCCGGCCATATCGCCCTGCGATATGTCTAGGATCTCCCGATAAGCTCGCACCCCGTATGACGAGTCAGACCCCTAGTCCGACTATATATAAACAAGTAAAAGTGGCCATGGGATAACCACTTTGGTCGCTCGACCTATAGCACATGGCAATCTTGACCAGGTCACGGATACTCTATTAAGTGCTCCCAGTGTCGCCATACCCAGTATGCAACACCACAATCACTGTTTCGAGCAGCTGACGTCTAGCACTTAGTCTCACCATCGTATGCTTCCATAGCATAAAGAGGGTCTCTCGCATGAGGGAGAGTTCCTACCTGCTAACATATTGTCACGGTCCGCTTCCCAAAATACGGAAAACGAGAGATGACTAGGCCAGCCATGCTCCTACGGTCAGGGAATAATCCCGCCGTAGTCACACTTCAGTTTCTAGCATTATATGGTAATCAGTAAACAAAGCACAGAAGTAAAGAAAATATATCACTAAATCATTACATCAACTTTCATTGTTCACAATTTACAATAAAACAAGGAAAAGAACTACTAACCAAGTGCGAATACAAAGTTACTTTAGGGAAAGCAGTAAAGGTGAAGGAGGTACTCCCGACTAAATCTCCGCAAGCTCGAAGGGCAAGTCTGACTCCTGTACCGGTTCTTTCTCGAAGTCTGAGCATGCATACTCAGGTCGTCAGAGCGACGTAATAGCAATATTATAATAGTGACAAGAAACAAGCAAAGAAGGTAATAACAGTGGAGGTAAAATGCAGGTAATCAATATGTCACTAACTGATGCAATGTATGATCTGTGTCCCTATCAGTCTCTAAGTCATCTTTGAAATCGAGTTGTGGCAAGGAGGATCATGTTTAACGAGGGTCTCGTACATACCCGAGAGCACGGCCCGCTATCGCCCGGGACATAACCCTGTCAGCCGGACCGCTAGGCCCAACCTAATATATATAAGAGTTGCTATTCGAATGATCATCCTATAAATCACTGTCCTTGCTAAATACAATTTTCTTTCCACTTCGATTTCCCCTTTTTCCCCAGGTCTACACTATTTATGAGTATGGTCTAGTCGTATACAAGTACACACCAATAACACGGTTTTAGTCACTGTTCATTGTATTGTTCACTGTCACGAATCATTCACTTTTTCACTGGCGTACTTGACACTCCTAAATGATACTATTCACGCACGAAAATGCATTGTACACTGAACAATAATGCACACTATCACTAGAAATATGGCAATCGGGTAAAATATATGCATTTATACAGTTAACAAATCATGTGTAATACGAACTATTATGCATCTTTTGAACTTATAAAAATTGCATTAAATCATACATTCAAAATTAAGTAAAATGATACAAAGGCGGTAGCAAGTAAACTCAGTCGGAAATTCAACAAAATTTATTTTAGTGCAATCGAATTTCGGGTTTGCAAGTTACAACCGTTTCATTTTAAGTGTTCGCTGCTGGAAATTCAGTTCCTGAACTGAGTGTCCGTTTCGCAACACAATTTTCACCCTGTTAGGATCAAAATTAGGCGACGTATAGTTTAACAAAATTTAGGTTTTTCAATAGGGTTTCCAACGCACCAGACGGATTCTCAATCGCGCCTCTACGTCAAAAGTTATGTACTGTACAAAAATGTGGTATAAGTTATGTTTGGGACTGATATACGTCCTGTTAATCTAAAATACAGTTTAAATAGTAAACGACAGTAAAAATGGACGAAACCACTTTTATTAGTTAGCTAACTGTTTCACCTTCACTATGGTGTAGGGTTCCGCAATATAACATGTTCAAGCAGTAGAGGGTAAGCATTACAAGATGAGAATCAACAGCCAGTGCTGCTCTGGACTGCAGTCCAAAGCTGCACTCCGCACAAGTTTCCGTCGTCTTTTCAGTATAGAAACAAATTAAAACTCTTATGGGGTTCTAGGTCGTCGAGTCTTCTTCGATTTGAGCCCTAGAACGCAACATTCTAATTTATAATCAATTAGTTGTGATTTTTCCAAGTTTCAGATGCAGAAAATTTCAGTTTTAACGGGCATAAATGGGGATGATCGATCACGTCAGTAACGTCTGTATTTTTCAGCCGAAATAATACACGATGTTCATTACCATACGGGCCAACCTATGTGATCAGTTTCCGTCAATTTAATGGTAGTTTTTCATTCAGGTTTTGCATCAAACACTTGCATCATAATAATTTGCCCGAATTGTATACACGGAATTCAATAGTATTTCAAATTGTAATAGATCAATTTAGCATGAAGAAAGCAGGGTACTTGCCTGATGTCGCGTTGACGACGCACAGCAGAGGCAACAGCACGAACGCGATCCGAACACGTCACGACGAGCTCGGTGGGCAGTGGAGGTGGGTGAAGGTTCGAGATGTTTGGGTCTGTGTTGGCGAGGTGCGGTAAGGTTGACGGAGGTTGTAGGGAGAGTTTGACGATGGTGGCTGCGATGGTGGATGGCCGAAGCTTGCATGCGGTGGTCACCGGAGAGGGTGCAGCGAGGGGGTTGAGACTCAAAGCTTGGTGTAGGGTGCAGTGAAGTAGTGGAGAGGCTCGGGTAGTAGGAGGTGATGGTGGTGACGCTGAGGGGTCGACGAGGTGGCCGGCGGCGCGATGGGAGCGAGGTGATCGTCGGCGACGAGAAGGTTTGCAGGGGAGGTAGGTGCGGTGAAGAGAAAAAAAATAGTGGGGATGAAAGCTCGACCTTGTATGGGGAGAGGGAGACGAGGAGGGTTTGAGGAGGAGGCGAGCGTGCGGTCGTGGGCTTGAGGAGCGGGGACGTGGGGCGACGAGGCGGGGGCGGGGGCGTGGGGTGTGCTGCGACGACGTGGGGGTGAGGTAAAAAGAAAGGAGCGGGAAAGAAGATGAGTGGGGAAGAAAGGTGTTGGGGTCGGGTCGGGTATGGGGTATGGGGCCGGGTTTGGTGCACGGGGCTGGGCTTGGGCCGGGAGATTGGGGTTTTATTTATATAGTTTTTATTTTTCTTTTGGGCTTTTTAGTTTAAATGTTTAGGAAAATTTAAATTTTGAGAATTTAAAGTGAACACAAGGATTCTAAATTCTTCCAAAAATAACGGGAAAAACAGAAAATATTCAGGGGACTTGGAAAAATTTTAGAAAAAATTTTATTGACGGAACCGGGAATTTACACATATCCTTATTAAATGTGTCCCCTGCACACATCGTGTACCCCGTACACTTCGTGTACTACGTACATTTGTACTCCATACCTGAAATAGTCAAACAAAATATAGAAATATTCATCTCAGATAATAAGGAAAGAAAGCTATACACCATCAATTTTAAAATATGCATCTATAAAGTCGACACCCATAATAATAATGTCAAATATAAGAATAAGGTCTATCAACCTATCTGAAATGCAATACATCATCCAGGACGAAGCCCAAACGCACATAGCGTTACTTATCTATTTCCTTCGTCATTGGATCCCCGATCGTCTTACCTGAAGGAAAAACCCTATAGCTTAGACCACCTTCTCATGCCACTTAGTTCTTGATGAAGTGTCGTTAAATCTGTATGTGCTTAAACTTCCCATATATATGCGATTGTTTGAGTATGCAATCGTTGACCTGATGTCACGATAAAGAGAAACCCTATTTCCCTTGCATGCGAAATCACACGCAAACTCCAGAAGAATCACCTCGGCCTAACCTCTTTGGTGCTACTGAGGTAGCCGCATATTCCACCCGCATGGTGAAAAAGCTACACTTCCTGCTTCTTGCTACTCCGAGTGATGGCCCTGCCATTATGCAAGAAAACACATGCAGAGATGTTCGCATACCTAGATTGTCGGCCCAGTCGGCACTTGTGTGTCCACATAACCGCAAACCTTATTCCTCATAGCACAAGGTATAGTGGGTCATCCCACATAAATACCTAAAAATTCTCGTCACTTCATCCCAACAAGCAAATCCTGATACCAAGTCCAATCGGTAAGGATTATATGTCTGGTCAAGTACACACCATGCATACATTTGACTACTGACTATGCAAAATGGAACCCACAAAATCTGTCTCTCTGTATCAAAAGTCTTATAGCAAAGATTAAGGCTAGAAACATGTCGATTAGTGACCGGAGTAATAAACTGAAGAGTGACTGTTCGGGCGGAACTGTTTTAAGACATACCTCATGTGAGTCTCCGAAGACAAGCATAAGATGCTCTTGAAATAACTCCTTATGGATCCAATTCCCAAGCACAAACTCAATATCTCAAATATCCTCTATAGCAAGAACAGCCACTCCAAGTAGTATTCATTGTCTCCAAGTCACTTTTGATCATAACAATATCGTTCACAACAATATCTATGAATTTACAGTTGTCATATTCAATTATCGTCGGTCCATATCCAATATAGATCGATGATATCGAACCAACAACTGCTTGGATAAGTGTTTCAATCCATAAATGAACTCTCTGAGTCAACTCGAGTTCCCTTAACTTTGAAACCCGCAGGCAGATCTCCCAGATCTCCTTATCCAAATCTCCATCGACAATACGATCTAAGTTCTCAGGATTAGTTTAAGATTTTTATGTGTAACGATTTGTTAGGGAAGGTCAAATGAACGCAATCATCACCCGGGTGAAAAGCGTCTCTTCATTTTCCACCTACGCCAGGTGAATCCCTTCGCCAACAAGTGTGCCTTGCATCTCACTACAGTATCGTCCTCCCTTCGCAAGATCTCGAAAAACCCAGGTTTTTATCAATAGTCTTGTATCCGGTAGGATAATCGATTAAATCCCAGACTTGATTTTATCGTTGACTCTTACAACTCTTCCATTGTAGTTATTCACTACTTCGAAGTAGGCCCAGAAATAGCGTCCACAAATCACTTGGGATCCGCAACCAATGCGGAGATATCATAGACGTCTCCCCTTTGATATCGAAATATCGTCAGGGTGTCAATCTACAACACTATATACAAGTCTCTTGAGAATCCGTGATTGGCTTCGAGCCATTAACAAAATATCGCTTCCACTGTCGCCAGCCGTTGAAGGAACTAATTCCTTTTGCATCGCTAACCGATTAGGAGTCTCCTCAATCTCGTAGAATCCCAAATCCTTACCCACTTCTGCCTTTTGCAAAAATTCCTCCCCGGGGAAATTTCTCGATGTTTCCTCCCTGAGAAAATCGTTCGTTGTATCCTTTCCGAGAAAATCAACGTCGCACGGCCAAATGTTAGTCACAGTTCTATCACATACTCATGGACACAAGTGACCTCCCAAGTCTTTCGTTCGTCTACTACTCATAAGGTGTTGTCTGTACTGCCTTTGAAAACACATGACCAAGAACATAAACCGCTGCCAATAGCGCATCTTCCAAACAATATGTAAGATTGGCCTCTTGTCATCATGATCTTTATCATATCTAGGGTTTCCTAATTCTCCTCTCTACAACACCATTTGGTTGCAGAGTTTACAGTATTATCGGCAATCTGACGACTCTATTTCCTTCATTCAGTTCTCTGAACAGCTAAAATAAATACTCATAGCTTAGTTACAGTTCCCAGAACTGCTCCGTGAAACACGCACAACCCTGTTTGCATAAACTGACTTTTCACTTCACTAATACCACGTTTGATACAAATCAATGCTTTAATTTCATGTGAGCTCCATAGCCATATCGGGTAATTATTAATGAAGGTGTTAAATTAGAAAACTCCACTATGAGTCTTCACATTTATTGGTCTGTATCTATCGGAGTGAATTATCTGTAATGGATATCCAAATGGTTTTACTATGTTAGTTTTGCCTCTAAGGCAACTGTCATAAGTAAATGGTTTGACTTTAGCTCAAATGCCAACTCATTCACCCCATATGGTTAAGTCGTCTCATCTATCTATTAACTTAATCTACCATGCCACTCATTACATTTATAAAAAAGGTCTGTCATGCCCCGCTTCCCAGTGTACGGCGAAGTGAACGCGACGAGGTCCGCTACGTATGTACTAAGAAGTACATACGCTAAGCGTAGCTAAGCAATATAAAGTAAATCACAAGAGACGAATAATATAGAAATAACAGCAACTTTTATTAATAACATTCTTTGTACAATGCATGAAAGGAAAATACAACTGAAATGAAAAAGCAATGCCTAAACAGTGGCATAACAGAAAATGAAAGTACAATTATCTAGAGCTCTGGGTCTTCTTGGAACTGCTCCAAAACTTCACCGGTGGGCTCGATCTCAGCTTGGTCCAACGCACCTGACGACATTCAAAGAAGAAAGAAATAGAATGTCGTCAGCGAACAGGTCGCTCGGTAAGTCCCAAAGAATAAGAAGAATCAGAAGGACAGAGTAACAGTATTTTCTAAAGTTATATTGTTGAATATTATGGAACATTGTTTAACGTTGTTGTTTGTAACTTGGTACAGAAGGATGCCAGTGTATACGAGGGGGATCTCTATATGCTAGAGATCAGGGCAAAAGGAAAGTACAAGGAACCGTTATGCCACGGTACAACAGCAATATGATTCAGGTTAGGTGTCTTAATCTGACCAGCTCGTGCCACCTTTAACACCTTCCGTACCAATCTACCCCTTAAACCCCGTAGTGTTTTAACAGTATTGTAGTATTGGAATATGTAAGTTGGGTGACTGACCAAAACCATGATATCAGTAAACATGATGTAACTGTATAATCAGGTAAATGGAATATCAGGATAATAGATGAATATCCATGGTTTGATTCAGTCAAAAGGAATATATTGTTAACTGGATTCAGAGATTCATGTATTCAAATTGTGTTGGAATATTAAGGAATGTAGGTTGACTTGAATCATATTCAAGTCAGAAATAGTCAGACTCTAACCCGAGTCAGACTAAAAGAAAGATAATTTGGAGTTCAATATTAGCTAGGGGCCATATTGTAATTTGTAAAACTTGAGGGGGTTTTATGTAAAAAGTATTTTTTTTTATAGTTTTCAAAATACACCTCAAGTATTTATTATCGTCTTTATAATTATAATGAATGTGAATTTTATTTGTGTTATTCTAGTGAATATATCCTAATAAAAGTATTAATTGTTTTATCTGAAATTCATGGTATTTTAATGTAACTTTTGATTTTTTAATTTTAGAAAAAGGTGGAAACTTTATCTTATGATAAAATAGGAGTTTAAATGATAATTATATATATATTAACACATGAATAATTTTATATAAATATTTTATTTAGAAAAAAAATCTCATTTTCCTTAAATATCGTATTTTTAACCTTTCTAGACCGAATGCTCCTTGCGGAGGTCTGAATCTCGCACTACTAGCCTGCGGGTGCACGATGAACCGTACTATCCCTAACAGGTTCCCCAAAAGTGGGTTGTAGCGGCACTTTGCTTAGGTTTTATAAATACTATTCATTTAGGAAAACGGTGTTATAAATATAAGGTATTTATTTGCAAAAGAGTATAGTTTTCCGTATTTTAGTTGTTAGGGTTTCCTAAGCCAACTAGCCTATTTCTAAGGTCTAAACGATGAGTCATTAGAAGTCTCAAATCGCCTCTTCACCGTCAATTGCGGCCAGGTAAGTGCCAGGTAAGTGGGAAGGAACCACAGTCGTGGGCCTAATTAAAAACCACTAGCCTTGGACACACTTGCCTAGACACCACAAGACAGTTTGGATAAACGACGATGTCCATGACATATCGTGCTTTCATTTTAAAAGAATTTATTTAGAATTGTGTAAAACTTAAAGCTTTCAGGAGAGGTTTATAAAGAATATGGTATTTTAGTGAAAAGTCCTGTATTTTCGTATTCTATGTTTTGGCGTTTATCAATTAGGGTTATATTTGTGTGTTTGTAGAGGTAGGTCATTACCTCGTGACTTATTTTAAGGTTTAATGAAGTTTTAGAGGTTAAATATGACATATTAAACTTGAAGGTATTAAAGCGCAAGAATACGGTATTTGAAAACGTTATCATTTTATGTGTGAAATTTCATTCAAATTGATTTCTACAAGTTTAGTGATCAAGATAAACATATTTAGGAGTGAGGGATTTATTTAGAACAATAAAAATAAACTTTATGGTATTTTTATGAAAAGAATACGGTTTTACAAGAAAGCTATCATTTCATGTGAGAAACTTTATTTAAATTGGTTTCTATGTGATTAATAGTCATAATGGATATGTTTAGGTATTGTGGATTAAGTGACAAGTGGAAATTTGTAGAAAAACCGAATCGGAAACCGGTTTGTTCCGATTTTCGTCGGGTTCCAAAAAGTCGTATTTTCTATTAAAAGAAAAGAGAGATATAAGAGATGGGACTTACGGGTTTGGACAAGCTAAGGAGGCTAAGGGATGTGGTGGTTGTCGATGCGTCGAAAACGTCGCGAAGGTTCTAGTCCGGTCGCCGGAATCCGTCGTCGGTTTCGGCAGCGCTTCGCTTCTTGCTCTTTGTACCGAGTTCTCGAGAATTTGGGAGAGTGGACTTAGAGTTGTAGTGTGAAATGGTAGAGGGTAGGGGTGTTTATATAGGGCTAGGCTAGGGTTAGGGTTTGGATTAAAAAAATGTAAAAATTCATTAAAAATCATTAAACCTAGGAGTAAAAGGGATTTATTGGACAAATTAAAACCGATCCAGGTATAATAAGTGTGCAAGAGGGTTGACCAAGTCAAGAGCCAACTTTTCTCAATTGGTGACTCGGCCGTCCGGCCAAGTCCGACCGGCAGCGCCGGACCGAGGTGGCCGATTCGCCGGCCGGCGGCGCCGAGTCGGGCCGAGTCAGGGTTCCAATGGCCGGGGATTTTCTGGGGGTACAATTTGGTATATTTACTTTTTGTTGTCCAGTACATATTTTCAGAGTTATGGCCTTTTTACCGTTGACTTCCAAAAAAAATTAAAACAAAATAAATACAAAAATAATGTGGGGCATGGGATTTGAACTCCGGTGTCTTGGTTCAGCAGTGCAATGTATTACCAATGAGCTACAAGCTCTTTCTTGTAATTATTGCGGTTTTTAATTACTTAAACTGATAGCAGCAAGAATAAATACTCCTAGTATACATTAAATTTAAAGTAATTTCTTGTACACTAAAAATGGAGTTATTTCATTCTTATTGCTTGTAATTAAAAACAAAAATAATTACCTAAATTTTGTGCTCAGGCTTAAATACCCCTTTGTGGATTTTTAAAAAATATTTTGAAAAAAAATTGTATAGGAAAAAGTGTATAAAAATTAGGGTTATTACATTCTACCCTCCTTATAAAAATTTCGTCCTCGAAATTTGTAAAAGGAAAGTGTAACAGTGCAAAGAAGTTTGGTGGTTGTGGTATAGATAGTGTATAAATAACAAAGAGATACAAGGGTGAAGAAGGCTTACCGGTGTTACCTTGACCTCCAGTCTCGGTTTCTACGGCTTCCAATGTGAAGGTCTGTCGCCGTAGTACATTCCTTCTGGCTGGAGGCACATTCTGCCTTTGGGGCCTGTTTCTCTGCCCTCTAGACATGTCCCTCATTGCCTGTTGGAATTGGCGAGTAGGCTGTATAGGTGGTGAAGCAGGTAGTGCAGAACGAGTTGCAGGAGCCTGGATGGTTGGCCGCTGCGGTTGGTTGGTGTATGTGTGAGATGAGTTGCTGTTGTAAGGACAGTTTCCAATTCCGTGGTTGGATACGCCACAAATTAGACACAGGCCTTTTGCGCGCCTACAGTCCTTCCACAAATGTCCCTTTCTATGGCAGTAATGGCAAATTTCTTCAGTTCTCCTGGGTTCAAACAATGGCCTGGAAGAGGCTCCACCTGCCATCTGGTTGGCAGGACGCTTGACTCCTGCAGACTGAGGTCTGCCCCTCTCTTTTATTACTGCCTCATAACTACGGGCAGCTTCTAGAGCTTCCTCATGAGTCAAGAACTTTCCTGTGGCTAGAGCAGCCTTAATCTCGGTGTCCAAACTTTGTTGAAAGCGATGGGCTCTGATGTTGTCCGTCGGTATCAAGTGTGCCGCGAATCGGCTTAACATGGTGAACTCAGCATCGTATTCATCTACCGATTTGTCCCACATTGATCCTTGCTATAGATGAATAAACTGCTGCTCCATGGCGAACCTGGCAGTCACAGGGAAATATTTCGCGTCGAACTTCTCGCGAAATGTCTTCCATTCAATCGGCTATGCCAGACGGGTCTCTTCCGCCTTCTACCAATTGCGAGCGTTATCCGTGAGTTGTAGCTTCGCTACACGGACCCAAGCGTGGTCTGGCACTTGAGCTGCTGCCAGATCGTCCTCGATACTTTGTGCCCATTCTTCTGCTTCGAGAGGGCTTCCTTTACCAGAGAACTGCTTTGGGTGCAAAGCCCTGAATTGCTTTACTCCCGGTACATCGTTCTCATGACGGTTCAAGAGTTGTTGATGTCCCTCGAGAAGACTGCGGATCGCCTCGAATAGCATCGTTTGCTCAGTGGGTGGTGCAGGAACAACTGGAGTGAGAGGTAGTGCTGGAGGGGTGTTGTTGACGTTGGTGCTGGTGTTGTTCGGGGAATCCATAACCCTGAAGAAAAATTTGGATTATGACAGATTCAAATACATGAAATGATAAGATTCAAGGAATAGAGATTTGCAAGATTCAAAGAACATGAATTGTAAAGAATGTTTTAGTTGATGGTTCTTGTGTTATATTTCTTAGGTTGTTCACGCAGACCAGAACTGCATGACAGGGATTCATACAGTTCTGACCTGCATGGGCCACCAACAAAACCTGTCACGCCCCGCTTCCCAGTGTACGGCGAAGTGAACGCGACGAGGTCCGCTACGTATGTACTAAGAAGTACATATGCTAAGCGTAGCTAAGCAATATAAAGTAAATCACAAGAGACGAATAATATAGAAATAACAGCAACTTTTATTAATAACATTCTTTGTACAATGCATGAAAGGAAAATACAACTGAAATGAAAAAGCAATGCCTAAACAGTGGCATAGCAGAAAATGAAAGTACAATTATCTAGAGCTCTGGGTCTTCTTGGAACTGCTCCAAAACTTCACCGGTGGGCTCGATCTCAGCTTGGTCCAACGCACCTGACGATATTCAAAGAAGAAAGAAATATAATGTTGTCAGCGAACAGGTCGCTCGGTAAGTCCCAAAGAATAAGAAGAATGAGAATGACAGAGTAACAGTATTTTCTAAAGTATTATATTGTTGAACATTATGGAACATTGTTTAACGCTGTTGTTTATAGCTTGGTACAGAAGGATACCAGTGTATACGAGGGGGATCTCTATATGCTAGAGATCAGGGCAAAAGGAAAGTACAAGGAACCGTTATTCCACGGTACAACAGCAATAGGATTCAGGTTAGGTGTCTTAATCTGACCAGCTCGTGCCACCTTTAACACCTTCCATACCAATCTATCCCTTAAACCCCGTAGTGTTTTAACAGTATTGTAGTATTAGAATATGTAAGTTGGGTGACTGACCAAAACCATGATATCAGTAAACATGATGTAACTGTATAATCAGGTAAATGGAATATCAGGATAATGGATGAATATCCATGGTTTGATTCAGTCAAAAGGAATATATTGTTAACTGGATTAAGGTATTCATGTATTCAAATTGTGTTGGAATATTAAGGAATATAGGTTGACTTGAATCATATTCAAGTCAGAAATAGTCAGACTCTAACCCGAGTCAGACTAAAAGAAAGATAATTTGGAGTTCAATATTAGCTAGGGGCCATATTGTAATTTGTAAAACTTGAGGGGGTTTTATGTAAAAAGTATTTTTTTGTATAGTTTTCAAAATACACCTCAAGTATTTATTATCGTCTTTATAATTATAATGAATGTGAATTTTATTTGTGTTATTCTAGTGAATATATCCTAATAAAAGTATTAATTGTTTTATCTGAAATTCATGGTATTTTAATGTAACTTTTAATCTTTTAATTTTAGAAAAAGGTGGAAACTTTATTTTATGATAAAATAGGAGTTTAAATGATAATTATATATATATATTAACACATGAATAATTTTATATAAATATTTTATTTAGAAAAAAAATCTCATTTTCCTTAAATATCGTATTTTTAACCTTTCGAGACCGAATGCTCCTTGCGGAGGTCTGAATCTCGCACTACTAGCCTGCGGGTGCACGATGAACCATACTATCCCTAACAGGTTCCACAAAAGTGGGTTGTAGCGGCACTTTGCTTAGGTTTTATAAATACTATTCATTTAGGAAAACGGTGTTATAAATATAAGGTATTTATTTGCAAAAGAGTATAGTTTTCCGTATTTTAGTTGTTAGGGTTTCCTAAGCCAACCAGCCTATTTCTAAGGTCTAAACGATGAGTCATTAGAAGTCTCAAATCGCCTCTTCACCGTCAATTGCGGCTAGGTAAGTGCCAGGTAAGTGGGAAGGAACCACAGTGGTGGGCCTAATTAAAAACCACTAGCCTTGGACACACTTGCCTAGACACTACAAGACAGTTTGGATAAACGATCGATGTCCATGACATATCGTGCTTTCATTTTAAAAGATTTTATTTAGAATTGTGTAAAACTTAAAGCTTTCAAGAGAGGTTTATAAAGAATATGGTATTTTAGTGAAAAGTCCTGTATTTTCGTATTCTATATTTTGGCGTTTATCAATTAGGGTTATATTTGTGTGTGTGTAGAGGTAGGTCATTACCTCGTGACTTATTTTAAGGTTTAATGAAGTTTTAGAGGTTAAATATGACATATTAAATTTGAAGGTATTAAAGCGCAGAATACGGTATTTGAAAACGTTATCATTTTATGTGTGAAATTTCATTCAAATTGATTTCTACAAGTTTAGTGATCAAGATAAACATATTTAGGAGTGAGGGATTTATTTAGAACAATAAAAATAAACTTTATGGTATTTTTATGAAAAGAATACGGTTTTACAAGAAAACTATCATTTCATGTGAGAAACTTTATTTAAATTGGTTTCTATGTGATTAATAGTCATCATGGATATGTTTAGGTATTGTGGATTAAGTGACAAGTGGAAATTTATAGAAAAACCGAATCGGAAACCGGTTTGTTCCGATTTTCGTCGGGTTCCAAAAAGTCGTATTTTCTATTAAAAGAAAAGAGAGATAGAAGAGATGGGACTTACGGGTTTGGACAAGCTAAGGAGGCTAAGGGATGTGGTGGTTGTCGATGCGTCGAAAACGTCGCGAAGGTTCTAGTCCGGTCGCCGGAATCCGTCGTCGGTTTCGGCAGCGCTTCGCTTCTCGCTCTTTGTACCGAGTTCTCGAGAATTTGGGAGAGTGGACTTAGAGTTGTAGTATGAAATGGTAGAGGGTAGGGGTGTTTATATAGGGCTAGGCTAGGGTTAGGGTTTGGATTAAAAAAATGTAAAAATTCATTAAAAATCATTAAACTTAGGAGTAAAAGGAATTTATTGGCCAAATTAAAACCTATCCAGGTATAATAAGTGTGCAAGAGGGTTGACCAAGTCAAGAGCCAACTTTTCTCAGTTGGTGACTCGGCCGTCCGGCCAATTCCGGCAGGCGGCGCCGGACCGAGTCGGCCGATTCGCCGGCCGGCGGCGCCGAGTCGGGCCGAGTCAGGGTTCCAGTGGCCGGGGATTTTCTGGGGGTGCAATTTGGTATATTTACTTTTTGTTGTCCAGTACATATTTTCGGAGTTATGGCATTTTTACCGTTGACTTCCAAAAAAAATTAAAACAAAATAAATACAAAAATAATGTGGGGCATGGGATTTGAACTCCGGTGTCTTGGTTCAGCAGTGCAATGTATTACCAATGAGTTACAAGCTCTTTCTTGTAATTATTGCGGTTTTTAATTACTTAAACTGATAGCAGCAAGAATAAATACTCCTAGTATACATTAAATTTAAAGTAATTTCTTGTACACTAAAAATGGAGTTATTTCATTCTTGTTGCTTGTAATTAAAAACAAAAATAATTACCTAAATCTTGTGCTCAGGATTAAATACCCCTTTGTGGATTTTTAAAAAATATTTTGAAAAAAAATTGTATAGGAAAAAGTGTATAAAAATTAGGGTTGTTACAAGGTCAATCCTAAAAACTATAAGGAATTCATAAGACAGATTGTCCCACTAAACTATCCAAATATTCTAAGCCAAGACTGATACTATAACCGACGGGAAGATGATTTATGAATAGCTATCTGCATCCCCGATGCAGAATTGACGTCCCCGACACATGATTTGCTTCCACAATTTTTTCTGCTCCCAGTAGAAGGCTTTCTTCCACTCAATACCCTGATAGGAAAATTATTTATGGATAGCTATATGCATCCACGATGTAGAATAGATTCATATGTTCTCAACACATAATTTTCTTCCACAAACTTTTCTGCTCCAAACAGAAAGCCTATTTCCATCCAGTACCCTGACAAATGGAGTGGTTCAAATTCCCACAGTCAAACGTTAGACTTATTATATCCATTACTGCTAGCATATTTCTCCATGTCAAATCACTTAAGTTGTTAGTGCGTTATTCCTACTTTCGTAGCTCAATTGAACTCTTCTTGCGTTAAGACACCCGTCCTTGCGCACTGTTGACCTCATCAACATATCGACAGTGCTCTTAATTCTATCGCCCCTGGTGATTAAATCTTAAGTCTCAGTTACTCAAACGTACTAGCAAACGTCAACACATTCGCTTTCCGCATAACTAACCGTTTCATATATCAAGTAGAAAACATATAATCGTCTACTGCTGTCGCTCTACAGTCTAACTGGAGTAGCACTCTTCAGATCCCGGATCAATGAAGATATAATTCTTAAGTGTATCCACATTACGTGATTCGACGCCTTATATGAAAATAAGGTCAAACCAAGAAATAATGTGATGTTGCCACGTTGCATAAATTATCCCGTAATTATCGCACGGCTTATCTCTTGGCGCGTAGATACCCTGTAATTACCGCTCAATATAAACTGTGAGTGCTCGGAAATAAAACATATAACCACTAATGACTTCGCTCTTCACCACTTCCAACACGTAGAGCGATCCTAGATACGCTAATTCTCCGAAGACCGCTGCATCTCGATGGTGCTGCGTCGTGTAGCCCCTCTACATCGCTGCCACCTCGTCATTAGCGTTCAAGTCTTCCAGTTTGTTTATATAATATTAAACTAATATTTCTATTTTATTATGTTATCATCATCTATCATCTTACCCCTAGTGAGACTGTCGATATCTTAATTTTATTATGGATGCGTTAAGACTATGACATATAATGGAGTACCGTTCTATTCCAAAGAATGCTTCGTTTTCAACACATCTTAACAACAATAATAAATATACACCCCGAAGAAAAAGAAGAAGGTCTATGGCCCAAACTACATCCTTCAAAAGTATAAAATTTAAAATTTTGTTAAAATGATTGAAAAACTGATCATAGATATCCTAGAAATGAAGTAGATTGGGTAGTTGAATCTAAATTTCCGTTTTCTCTCGAAATCTCCCACTTGAAATTTGTCAGATTAATACAGTATGCATATTTATATATAATAGGTCGTGCACAACACAAAATGCAATAAACACTCTAACAAATTTCATTTTCATTTAAGCTACCCTATCTAATTTTGTCAGTTTTATTAGGTTTTCGTTTTATTCGTAAAATTAATATGCACTCCAGACGCTCCCACTAGAACAACTACCCAGTAAATCTCCAAGATTTTATGTAAGAGTAAAAATTTAAAATTTTTGGTGAGCAAATAATTTTTGAAAAAATATATAACTCCCAAAGATAACAGCAAAACCCTTAACTAACTCAAAACTTGAGTGGAAAGCTCCCCAAAAATAATAAAACTGAAAAAAATAATTTTCCGGAATTTTCTGGGATTTTTCTGGATTTTCTGGAAAAATTTTCTTTTAAATTAAAATAAAAAAAGAACCCCGCTCAGGAAGTCGGGCCCTCGGCTCGGCTCGAGCCGCCGAGCCCGGCCCGGCTCGAGCCGCCGAGCCCGGCCCGGCTCAGCTCACTCCAGCACGGCTCGGGCCAGGGGCCTAGGCAGAGCCCGAGTCCAGCTCAGGCTTAGGGCTGATCCCTCAGATTTTTTTTAAAATGTTTTTTTCCTTTAAACAAATCCAAAATTTTGTGTTTTTTTTCTAGAATTTTTTTGTTAAAAAATATATATTTGGCCCATTACTACAATCGAATTTTTTTTCCCAACCAAAATCTCAAGAAAAATAATTTTGGTTCCAAACTAAAAAATCCAAAAAATATTTGGTTCCAAACCAAAATCCCAAAAAAATTTGATGCTGTCACCAAAATCCAAAAATCCCAAAAGTTTTTTTTTATCCAAAAAAAAAAAAAACAGGCTTAGGATTTTAGGAAAAATTTTGCAACCCGGCCACCGGCCACCATTAATGATCACCAAAATAGAGAAAAAAATAAAATTTTCTTTTCAAACAAAATATCCAATCTTTACAAAATTTTATCTCATCTATTATTTCATGGGTAGTTTCACATCAACTAACCAAAAAAACCTACATCATAAACATCATAAAAGTATGTCTAATCTATGTTGACAATATATTGCAAAATCGATAAATTTATGAAGATCCATCAAAACCATAATCCTAAAAATACAGATCTATCATAAAATATTTTTAAAAAAAATTTGATCTATGTTTAGATAAAATGGACGCAATTTTTGAGTTGCCTATATTTTAAATATGACAGATCTATAATTCTATGAACGTGGAATGCATGGCTCTGATACCAATGTTCACTTTAGATAATATATATACATAATAAGCAATCAAGCACAGCGGAAATATATATATCTATCTTAAAGGTTTACAATATACCTGATCCGATTGGTTGGATCATTTCTCGGACACGTTACGTAGAAAATCTGATTTTTATCGCCTCCAAGCAACGGACGGAAGGAAACCACACTTTGCTAGAAAGCAAGAATCTCTCTCTTGATCACGCCGCAAGCCAACCCAAAGTAGAAGAGAATGAGGAAAGGAGACGATGACTCTCTTGTTTTTCTCTCTGGAAAAACTCTCTATATTGCATCATATATCCATATGTTTCGTATATGAAATCCTAGCTTTCTATATATAAATATATAGAGTACCAACTCAAGTGGGTGGGTATTTGGTCGGATCGGACCCAATGGCTAACATACCTTAACATGATCATAATATCTTCGGTGCAGTTAAAAATAAAATTATTTAAAAATTAAATTTGAATTAAAATGAATAAGAAAATAAGATTTAACTGATTCATTATGTATCTCCATTTTGCCGACATATATTTGGAGCAAGAAAAGGAGTTAGGTTATATATGCTTAAATATTCCTCACTTGTTGCTGCTTAATTGTTGAGAAGATAAACAGTTTTGATCTAACGAATGTATGTATGTTGATTATATTTTTGAGTGTTTCATGTGATACTCGTAGTATTATTACTATTGATTTGATGGAATCCTTTGTCACTATTATTTTAATTGCTTCTTATCTGGAACTTTTTCTAAAGGAGGGGATATATGCCAAACAATTTATTTTTAAAAATAATTGCAAAGAGGTGAGAAGGAAAAACTTACTAAAATTATTATAACAATGTGAATAACTACTGGAAATTTGAATATAAATGAAATTATCTATAGTGTTGTGTCTTTGGGATGAAATCATCAAAAGCTTAATATAAAAAGGGAATTATAGTCTGAAAGCACCACAAAACCCACTGCTTTATATTACAACTAACTAATGGAAGTAATCTTTAAAAAAAAAACAGATAAAAACTAAATAACTAATTGAGTGACCAATAAATAATAGATAATATATATATATGATGGCTACGCTAGCTTGTTATAAATAAGGAGTAACAACAAATATGTTTATTAAAACATTACAATCAAGGAGTTCAAAGAACGCTTTAAATTATTTATAAGAAAGAAAAATACAATGAAGACAAAATTTTGAATACTTTGATAGAATACAATATAAAATATTCTAAAAATTTAGACAAAATGATAAGAGAAAAAATAAAACTACCAAATGCTTACAAATTTTAATCTTTTAGCCTCTCCAATATGTTTAAGTTATTCCTGAGTCTCCATAGAAGGGAAGCATTATTTTGTGTGCCGGGTATAGTCCATCCGGACAGGGGGTGAGAAAGAGGAGGATGTTTCGAGCAGTCTTGGGCAGCGTGTGAAGCCCACATTTCTATTTCTTCTTTATCTTGTCCGGACGTATACAGCCAGCACATGAAATAATTTTTTTCAAATGGAGATGTAGGGTCAGAAGACTAGTCTCATATTGTAAAGAACGTTCTCTTTTTATAGGCCTAACATTCACGGTATAGATATGCATATAAAAGTAGTGTATTTTTGAATTCATGATTGATTTTTCAGGATTCAATGCTAGGGAATCTTGTGCATAAAAACTAATGGTTCAATGTATATATCATCTTATATGTATGCTTTTAAATGATTGACATATAAAGCAATAAAAAAATTCTAAATGCATATAGCAAAAGGTTTAACCAACAAATTGAATTTCTTTTTCATAAATAAAATTATAAGATATTAGTTCAAATGCTATGTTTATCTCGAGATACTATCTGGTAAATATTTTATTTTAATTGAATTTATTTTATTGAGTAGCCGTCTTGTCCTATTTTTTTCCTTCAAAAAGAAGATGTAACCAATAATGGCTCGATGTATACAATTATTTGAAATTTATCATTTTTGCTCGACTTATAAATTCATTATATATAACTTGCTATTTCAATGCTACCCATTAATTAGAATTTTCCATTATTTATGTTAATATTTATTAGGCATATGATTGTGATTGGATCATTCTAATCAAATTTGTTAACAACCTTGAGCTAATGCAGTTAAATTTGGTTCAAATTTTCTTTTTTAACAATGTGGTCAACTCATTGATAATTCTTCAGTAGACCGTTCCAAGTAATCCTTGATTCTCCAATTTAGAATTACAACAACAATTATTTTGGTAGATTGTTTTACATATATATAAATAGAGAATTTGATAATTTTATTTGTTACCATGAACATGAGATAAATAGAGATAAAGAAACACAAATAATAAAGCAAACAAATCAAAGAAACACAGATTCATGTGGAAAACCCACGTACGGCAGCAGAGATCATTTTTCACTAATTTAAGACAGATATATTATCTATTTTTTAGATGTGATGGAGCTCTGGATCTCCTTCAGATGTTATCTTCCATTGGTCTCTTTGTGTAATGGCGGACGACTGAGAATTGATCCGGGGTTTGATTCCTTTATCGTGTGGATCTCAATGGGCTTGGATTTGAGGTTGAGCCGAGCAACCTGCAAGAAGTCCCGAGGTGGTTGTACCACCGAGGACCCTCCGACGATCAAGTTAGTGGTGCAAATCGGTCAGAGTAGCGGCTTAGTGGAAAGAATTGCGTATCTCGATCGTCTGAGAGAGGGGTTTATATGGCGGCAGCAATGGGCGGGCGGGTGCGAGAATCACGCCGGCCGTTATGCCCATGACGTCACGCCCGCGTGATAAGCGGGATCCCGCATTAATGGCGAGACAGGCTCGTTAATGGGGGATCGTGATGGCGTGGAACGTGGGATCGTGGGCGGCGGATATCTCGCGCATGGCGAGATTTGCGGAGCCGTGGCGTAGGTACCTGTGATCAGCGCTGCGGGTCGGTCAGGATGAGACCGAGGAAGATGAGCTCAGCGGGAAGCTCGGGAATGAGCGGGAAGCCGAGACATCTTTGTACCATGATAGCTCGGAGCGATCCGGGAGAGGTCGGGAAGGTCGCCAAAGGTCGGGAGACTTCTCGGTCCGGAATCCGAGGTGATCTCCCAACTGAAGTTCTTGATCCCTTCTCGTAGTTCGGGGGCACGTCATCTGCCACGTGTCTGTATCTGAGGAGTCACGATATCGAGCCTCATCATTAGCCCCCCACTCTCGTCTTGACCCGCTCCCGGATCGGGTCGAGAGTGGTCTGACCGATCATCCGAGGTGAGTTCTCGTTTGAAGATATCGTCGGTCGTGCATTCCCGGGCAGAGAGTGGTATTTTCTTTGAGAGCGTCAGCGGATCAGGAGAGAGATCTCGAATTAAAGGAGAAGCGCCGGATCATATGTACGCCTGTCAAAGTGACGGCCCACGTGTCTGGCGTTGGTTGGCTGGCGAAACGCGTCGCAGGCGTCCTTGCGCTCGAAGGGACTAGTCCAATGTGAGTGCGACAGGTGAAACGCTGTCGTCCGTTGGTTGCGAAACGTTGTTTTGGCGGGAGTCGATCGGAGCCGTAGGATGCGTGCGCCGGCAGCTATAAATAAAGGTGGGATCCCTATCAGGGCCCATACCTCTTCACAATTTCCTCATCCTTAGTCGTGTCAGCTCGGCGCTCTTCTCCTCAGTTCGGATTTCACGCTATCAATCTTCCGGGGATACCTTTTTTTGATCAAGTTAGATGTCTTCTTCAGAGGAGTCTGTAGATGTGGTGCGGGTAGAGTCTAGGGGGTCTTCTGAAGCTTCCTCTTCTCCTTCTTCCTCTTCCCCCTCTGAGCTGGAGTTCACCCGAGAAAATAGGGTGTTCCCCAAAGTACAGGCCGCGGGTGTTCTTGGCGTGCGATCCACGTTTAGGCGTGTGGAGGAGCTCTCTACCATCAAGACCTGCTTCTTCATTCCTCCCAGCTATTCGCTTCGTCTGGCTGAGGAGGGGGAGAGGGCAAACCAGGTACAGGGCAAGGAGATTGCCTTGTACCTGGAGGCCTTTTGGGCCAGAGTGCGTCTGCCCTTCTCCCCTGATGTGTGTGAGGCGTTAAATTGTTTCGGGTTAGCCCCGAGCCAGCTAGTGTCGAACTCTTGGAGGATCCTCCTCCGGTTCCTGGTCCGGTTGAAATTGAGTTAGATCCCTTTTAGCTTGAGCCTTCTCTTCTCTTCTCTTTGCTACAAAAACCACCCCGGCGACCGTAGGGATGAGCCGAGCTGGGTGTACCTCTCCTTTAGAAGACAATGGGGGGACGCTCCCAGGTCTGGAGTCGTCGTAGTACCTTCTTCCATTCACGAATGGAAGAAGTTTTTCTTCATCGCCCCGCCTGAGGGTGAGGATTGGCATGTGCCCACCCAGTGGCAATGGGTCAGCTGTCCGCGGGTGATTCGGTCAAATGATCCCGACGCGGTGGCGGTGTCTGAGTGGGAGCCCCTTCCTCGGGCCGACGTGCTGCTATCTGAGCAGGCCCTCAGTTGGGACGGGCTCAGCCCCGTCGAGTACGCGAGTAAGTTAGGGGATTTCAGGCAACCTCTTTAGACTTATGCATTTTTCATTTTTCCTGGCATTGCCGACTTCTCGTATTTTCTTCTTATGCAGTACCCATGGACATGAGCAAATTCCGGGCGACAGTGGTCGACGTCAAGAAGGGGAAGAAGGCCGGAGGCGCTGGCTCTTCTCACCCGTCGTCGGTTCCGGCCCCGCCGGCTGCCACTTCGTCTAGGCGCCTAAATGCGCCCCGGTCCCCGGAGTCCAGTCGCGCACCTGTCCGTAAGCGTGCTCGAGAACATGAGCCCTGGGCCGTCGAGGAGGGAGGTGAGACCGGTTCTCCCGCGTCGCTCCTCAAAAGGTTCCACAGGATGTCGCCCCGCACCCCGGCTTCCCCGATCTTTGTGGACGACGGGGATCTTCGCTTTGAGGTGCCCTCTGGGCTCTCCGTCGCCGACAGCTTCCTCTCGGAGATGGAGAGGTCGGCCGGGGGCAGAATCTCTCGGGGGACCCTCCGTGCCCAAATGGCGGCCATAGCTCAAGAGGCCGTGCAGGTTAGTGTTCGCACCCCACTCGGTTCTTCATTCAGCATTTTTGTTTGCGTGGTTGGATGCCTTCCTTTCCTTCTTAACCCTCTTTCTTTTCTTTAGGTCTTCCACCACGTCGCCCTCTTCGTCAACATGGAGGACGAGGAGATTGCCCCGGCGATGCGGGCCGTGGGCGAGTTCTCCTCGTGGGAGGAGAGCTCGAGGCTGGAGTTGGAGGCGGCGAGGGAGAGGATCGCTGCTCTTGAAGACCAAATGGCGTCCACGAGTTGGGAGACCGCCAGATGCCGAGAGGCCACCCGAGCCGTCGAGTCCCAGTTGGAGGACTCCAAGGTGCTCGTCGCCACCATGAAGAAGACGGCAAGCACCCTTCGGAAAGAGAACGATGCGACGAAGGACTGGGCGCTGAAGGCGGTGGAGAACTATAAGAAGTCGGATCAGTTCTACGCCGACCTTGCCAGAGCCGTGGGCGTCATTTGGCACGATGCCCTCGACTCTGTCAAGGCTCATATGCTAGAGTTCCCCGGCGCCGAGCTCCGGGACGTGTACCCTCTCGAGGACGACGCGCAGAGGATCGCCCCCGGACACGATGCAGGGAAAGTGGCCCCCGGTGGGAGCGTGAGAGGTAAGTCGGTCGCCCCGGCTGCCGGCACCGAAGCTCCCACCATTGACACCGACCCTAAAGATGTTGCTCCGGTGGTCGTAGTGGACGCGCGGCTCGTTGAGGTCCTCCCCGCCCCTGAGACTTGAAGCCCCTCATCTTCTTATTTCTCTCTTTTTCTCTGAAATTTTGTAAGCCTCCGGGCACTTTTGATAGGCTCGGGAGCCCATGATACCTTTATAGAGACTTTTGATTTTTGTGAATAAAAAAAATCTTTTTGCAGTTTCTTTGCGTACACATTTTCCTTTTGTTTGTGGTAAACATTTGCATTTGCACGGTGCTGCTTTTATGTCTGGTCGGTTCTTCGCCTAGCGATCGCACGTCGAGTTGAATTTGATCATTTGCCACGTGTGCAAAGACCGGTGAAGGGTCGGTATCTCCATGGCCCCGAAGTTGAGGTGGGGATCGCTTAGACGTGTATGGACGCTTGACGAGGGCTTTGATCCTTGGCATCAGTGGGTAGTAATTACCAGCCATGGATGACCGAGCAGGGTAGCTGCTTAGTTGCCTCTTGGCGAGGGCTTTGATCCTTAGCGGGAGGGCATAGGGAAGCATGCAAAGGATGGATCGGGCTATGAATCCACTCAGTTGCCTCTTGGAGAGGGCTTAGATCCCTGGCGTCGTAGGGAAGGGAACTACAAACCAGGAATAACCGAGTAAGGGCGAGCCCGGTTGCCTCTTGGCGAGGGCTTAGATCCTTAAGGATGGGCCGAGCAGGGTTGCTGCCCGGTGCCTCTTAATGAGGGCTTAGATCCCTGGCGTCGTGGGGTAGGGAACTACCAACCAGGGATAACCGAGCAAGAGCGAGCCCGGTTGCTTCTTGGCAAGGGCTTTGATCCTTAAGGATGGGCCGAGCAGGATTTCTGCCTGGTGCCTCCTGGCAAGGGCTTGGATCCTTAAGGACGGGCCGAGCAGGGTTGATGCCCGGTGCCTCTTGATGAGGGCTTAGATCCCTGGCGTCGTGGGGTAGGGAACTACCAACCAGGGATAACCGAGCAAGGGCAAGCCCGGTTGCCTCTTGGCGAGGGCTTTAATCCTTAAGGACGGGCCGAGCAGGGTTGCTGCCCGGTGCCTCTTGGCGAGGGCTTGGATCCTTAAGGATGGGCCGAGCAGGGTTGCTGCCCGGTGCCTCTTGATGAGGGCTTAGATCCCTGGCATTGCGGGGTAGGGAATTACCAACCAGGGATAACCGAGCAAGGACGAGCCCAGTTGCCTCTTGGCGAGGGCTTAGATCCTTAAGGACTGGCTGAGCAGGATTACTACCCGGTGCCTCTTGGCGAGGGCTTAGATCTTTAGCGCGGGAGGGGCCGTAAGAGGCCTGCTAAGAACATGACGAGCAGGGTTGCTGCCCAGTGCCTCTTGGCGAGGGCTTAGATCCCTGGCGTCGTGGGGTAGGGAACTACCAACAAGGGATAACTGAGAAAGGGCGAGCCCGGTTGCCACTTGGTGAGGGCTTAGATCCTTAAGGACTGGCCGAGCAGGATTACTGCCCGGTGCCTCTTGGCGAGGGCTTAGATCCCTGGAGTCGTAGAGGTAGGGAACTACCAGCCAAGGATAACCGAGTAGGGAAGCTGCCCGATTGCCTTTTGGCGAGGGCTTCGATCCTTAGCGCCGGAGGGGCCGGAAGTGGCCTGCTAAGGACGGGCCGAGCAGTGAAGCTGCTCTGTTGAGTCGTGAGGTTCTATCCGATCTTCCACGGCATTCGAACATCGGGAAGAGTGACCGTCGTGGTCGACACGTGTCATTAACACATGAGGGGAGGCGGAGCGTAAGAGCCTCGTCGTTCCAATTTTGCCGAGAAAGGCGGGACGCCCGGCACGTGGCGGTACAGTTATGGAAGGCACAAGCGACTGTTAGACTCTTGAGGGCACGGTGGTGTTAGTGTATATGCCCTAGAGGCCGTTACTGTATCATACTAGTTTGTATATTACTTAATGGAAGCTCGGGATATTCACCTTGTATAAACAATCTTGCTCAAAATAGTAGTATGCTACTTGGTTTGTTTCTACTTCAATGTGTACATGTGTTTATTTTAGTATATCACCTATACACATTAGTGGAGCCCTTAGAATCTTTGCTTGATTACCAGCGTTGTGATGGCAGTCACACTAGTGGGGGCTGGGTAATCTATAAGCACATCCTTATGCAGGTCCCTAGTCGCAGGACTATCGAGACAGGGCATCGATACTCCGGAGTAGACTAGCGTATGCGCTTCTCATCCCAGTGTGGGAGATGGTCTGTCCCGCAGCCATCAGTACGTCGTACTGGAGATAGTATGCGGGTGCTCGTTGGGTTACGAGTACACTGGACAGGACTCGTCGGGAACTGTTGGTTGGTACTATACCTATCGTTAGTTATCAGTTCCCAGGTGACATGAGTACAGCTTAGTCCGCTGACTTGACACTGTCACTTCGCCTCGAGTGTGTTCCCACTGTACTTAGATTACTACCCTACCACGGCTCAAAGGAGTCGTGCAAACAGGTAGTAGTTGGGTGCAGTCCCGAAGCACTTGGAGGCAGTGACGGTTAGACAGGATTCGTCTCTCCCGGTATTGGGGGTTGACATCGCGCTGTATCTAGGAGAGCCATTACACGAGTAGTCCCTGGCCAGGGTAAGCGAGATATACTGGTAGGTTTCCAGTGTTATCTCAGGGTGTTCTGGGCTTCACTCCGACACGACTTGTACTGCTATTAGGGGACTGACGTTTACCGCCCCCTAGACCCGCCATGCGATGTATCAGACGAATAGACCGGACTGTACGGAGACTGTCACATTCAGGCTCAGTAGGAGTTCAGATGGGTTTCACCTCGTCAGTATTCTTGTCGGCATCTACCCGGGGACCGTTACGTACAGCTAGTGCCGCTTGCGGTCTGTAGTTAAACCCACTGCCAGCGTAGTGTCGAGTCTTTAGAGTCCCACACGGAAAGCTATTCGCCTTTAGGCAAAAGAGTAGAGGTCGCATGGTTTTGCGACAGGTCGCATGGTTTTGCGACAGGGTTCGGTCACATCCGTGCACTTGTGCACGTTTAGTGTCCGGACAGTTAACACTAGCGGGTTTTGGTTTAAGCCAGATCTTAGTGTACGTTTTGGGATTGGTTTTATCTCGTATGTATTCGTGTTCCTCGGAACGCGGATGCGGGTGTGTATGCACAGTTGACGGAGAGACAGAGGCAGAGGATTCTCATTAGGGTTGTTGACTGTTGACTGTTGACCATTGACTTTTTTCTAAACCCTAATGAGAATATGATATATGATTAACAATAATATTAATTAAGTATTATGGTGACATGGTTGTTGAGGGGTTGACTTTGTTGACTTGTTGACTCTGTTGACCGGTTGACTAGGTTGGACTAGTTGACCATCATGATGACAATGGCTATCATTTCATCGCAAAGACTTTTGCTTGCTTGTTTCTCTTGTGCAAAATGAGTGCATGAAATGATATGGCTATTGTAGCTTAAACCATCACATAATACTTGATTGCTATGATTTGTTATGATGGCTTTGGATTATGAGAGCCAAGAGAGAAAAGTCTTGCTCATTCTCTCATTTCCATTCTCTCTCTTGGCTTGAGCTCTCATCCTCTTCCTCTTGGTCTCCCTCTCTCTAGTCTATGGTTCACTTGTCTCATGTGTTGAGAAGCAAGAACCATAGAGAAAAATCCCAACACACTCTCCTCTACTCACTCTAGTTCACAAGGTTTAGCAAACCGAGTGAACTAGTTTCTTCAAAGTTCGAAGAAAAAGCTAAAGGTAGAAGCTTTCGGGTGGATCGATCTTCGGCGCAAGGAGACGACGGGGTGAAGCCGATCCGTACACCATCGAGGGTTGAAGACGAAGGAGTTCAAGAAAGAAAGGTATAACCCCCTAACTGAGTAGTTAACAACTCCTTGTTAGGTTGTTTGGTAGATAGTTTAACAAAGATCCGTTTTGAGTCCATGTTGCCACCTCTTGAAAATTGTTTTTCATCAAATTCCGCAAGCCCGTAAGTACCGGGAGAGGTAGCATGGACTTACAGTAGTATCAGAGCCTAGTTAAACACTACCTAACATGTTAGCATAGTAACTAGAAATTCGATCGGAGAAAAAGTCCCGAAATAAATCCGGAAATCAAACTTGCTGTCGATTTTTTAAGTTCTGTAAAACTAATAAATCATACTTTAAAAATCGATTCAGGGTTTTTATAAGATACTGTAGAAAAATGGTGCAGAGAACACATCAAACCGCTGCGGAAATGCGGCAATAGCTTGCTATTGCCGCGGTTCCGCGGCCGACTTGTCTCTTCTCTGGATCTTCTTTACTGCAGTATACTCAGTGGGGTATTTTGGGAATTTTGGTATATGTTTTTTCAGCCCAGATTTTCCAGAAAGAAAAATTTGTTTTTGGGGCTTTAAAAACCGTATTTTGATCGAGTTTAAGCTGACGGGTATTTATCTGTGATGTGATATTTGTATTGAACGTCTGCTAATCGCTATATGTCGATTAGTGGGGGTTATACAAATCTGTGATCTGTAATGTTGCTGGTATGTGTATATGAATTCATTGGATTGTCGCGGGTGAATAGCCGGGGGGTTGTGAGACGGGTGTTTTCTTTTCTTTCAATTCATGTAAATTTGTAAATTGATGTAATATTATTAGTATGACCGCACAACCGGATCGGGGTTGTAGCCGTCATTGTATAATTTCTTTTTACTGTTTTTGCTCCTAGGATAGACCCATGGAGGGGGTGCACAAACTACCGGGTATCTCGAAGTGCCGAGTGGCCTACTCACGGTGTTGAGGGAGGTTGCTCCGCTTCGGGTACTTGGCGGGTAGTTTGCCCCACCCGTAGGGGTCTTGGGTGGGGTATTGGCTATTCACCGCGACCGTGTAATCTGCTTTTCGTTACAGGCTCGTACGAATTGCGGATTCCTAGTATATCTAATGTATTCATCTGTGATCTGAAATGGCTATCATTGCAATATATATCTATATATGATATTATTTAGGCGTTGCTTATGTTTTACAGCCGCGCTAGCCCAGCCCCCGCTCTGTCGTTAGTTAAGTAACCTAACGGGTAATGACGGGGCCCCGTGGCGAATGCGAATGGCATAAGCGCACGTCATATTTTTGTTGTTTTCTGCAATGGTAGGATTAAATGATGGGACGCATTAAAAGAACTAATGCAAGAAAATAAACCAAGTAAAAGTCGTTGGAACACTTTCGAAAAACCACTCGGTTCTTTTCAAAACCAACTTTTAAATGCGGAGCTTGAGCCACTCCTTTTAAAAGCTATCTCGTTCCATCGATTATATCAAGTTCACTCCGTTCACGGTTTCGCCAAAACCATTCGTAGCCCTCCGTCGTTTCACATAAATAGTCAATAGTATTCAAGCTATGTATGTTGGCCAAAGTCAAGGCATAGTGATTGGTAGCTATTGGGTATTCATGTGCAGTATAGATAGATGCGTTGGTTTGGGACAGTCGTACTGCCATTTTGGCCAAAGTCAAGGGTAGGTGCGGGTGGGTCCAAATTAACCTGGAGAATGACGGGTAGAACTTGACATGTGACTTATGATATTTTGGCCAAAGTCAAGGTCATAAGAGCATGGGGCAAAAATCCACATCGGGAGTTTCATAAGTACTGAAACTTGCTAGCGCTGCATACCATTTGGAGTGTGATGATTCTGGTAGGATTCCTTCAGTTTTGTCACGCGATGATATTTGGATCCCGATCTTACTGTGAGTATATGCTACTCCTCGGAAAATTTCTCACTTAACGATCAATGCTATAAACTAAGTAGGTGTCTAGAAAGGTGTTAGCGGGGCTACGCCCATAGGAAAAAGAGGTTATTTAATTAAAGAACTTCGCGAAAGTGTTGGAAAACCTCCATCGAAGTACCGACACTAGCCTGGCCGAACGGTTAAGCAAGAATTGTACGGTGAGATTGATCCTGACTAATTCTTCCTTTTTGGTTTGAGGAGGGATTCGAGAGACAGTGGGAGCCATCCTGTTTAGATAAACTAAAAACCACTCTAAACTTGCAAGAGCATCATGCTGAGTGTTTCTTCTCTCTCCTAATTGCAGCGACCAATCGACATGACTGGACTTAAGTTACTTCTAGATAAAAACATACTGACAGGGCCAAACTACAAAGATTGGCTCAGGAATGTCAAGATGGCAATCACTTACGACAAGCTGGGGTATCTTCTTACCACCAAAGCTCCCCTTGTCCCAGGTCCCAAAACCAGCGTCGCGGATAAGGAAATCCGTAAGACCTGGGAACTAGACTGCGCGAAGGCCAAGTGCCTCATGCTTGCCTCTATGGACAATGAACATCAGAGGAGGCACGAGAATATGGACCTCGAATCCATATTTCTCCATACAAAAGAACTGTATGGAGAGCAATCTCGTATCGCAAGATACGAAGTGTCGAAGAAGTTGTTTTCGGTAAGATTAGCCGTCGGATCATCGGTAGCGGAACACGTGCTTAAGATGATTGGCTACATTGAGGAGCTCGCGGACCTTGGGACCACGTTGGAGAATGAGCTCTATACGAACTTGATTCTCCAGTCCCTTCCTTCCACTTACGCCCAGTTTATCCTGAACTTCAACTTACAAGAAAAGGAAGTTGAACTTTCAGAACTCCTCAACATGCTGAGGAGCGCAGAGGGCACCCTACAGAAAGGTAGGGAAACATCCACTTTATTTGTAGGAGGATCTTCTTCTTCTAGGTCCAAGGCGAAAGCCAAGGGAAAGAAGAAGAAAGCCCCCGCCAAACCAAGGGGCGGTGTTAGTAAAGTGGATAAGAAGGGAAAGGCAAAAGCAACAAAGAAAGTGGGGAAGCTTGTGGATAAAGAAGAATGCTTCTATTGTCATAAGAGTGGACACTGGAAGAATGATTGCAGGGCTTGGAAAGCCAGAACACAGGAACTGAAGCAAGTTGTGGCTTCAGCTTCAAGTGTGCATGTTATTGAAAACTGTCTATCAATAAACTCTACTTCCTGGGTATTAGATACCGGATCAGGATCTCATATCTGTAATTCTTTGCAGGCGTTGAGAAACCGTAGGGTTTTGAAGGCAGGTGACATGACCCTCAAAGTTGCAAACGGAGCTAGCATGGATGCTAAGGCCGTGGGGGACTATCACCTGGGAATGTCAGATGGACATGTTTTGGTTTTGCGTAATTGCTTTTTTGTACCCAACACAGCTTGTAATATCATTTCTGTATCTTTGGTTTCTAAAGAAGGTTATGAATTTGCGTTTGTAAGCAATGTTGTAAACATTCACCTTAATTAAGTTCTGATTGGGTCAGGTACATTGAGCAATTGTATATACGTATTAAACCAACCACAGATTTTCAATGTCCAGAATACACACAAAAGAAAGTCTCCAGAAATCAATCAGACTTTCTTGTGGCATTGTAGACTGGGTCACATCAATGAGAGAAGATTGACTAAGTTACATACAGAAGGATATTTGGATCCGTTCGAATATCAATCGTATGCCACTTGTCAATCCTGTCTCAAAGGAAAGATGACAAAGACTCCATTCACTGGACACGGAGTAAGAGCGAGCTCGCTCTTGGGACTCGTACACAGTGACATGTGCGGTCCAATGTCTACACATGCGCGAAGCGGTTATTCTTACTTCATTACTTTTACGGATGACTTTTCAAGGTACGGTTATGTCTTCTTAATGAAACATAAATCCGAAGCCTTTGGAAAGTTCCAGGAATATAAGAATGAAGTAGAAAAACAAACCGGCAAAAGTATCAAGATTCTAAGATCGGATCGAGGTGGTGAATACTTGAGTGCCGAGTTCCTGGATTACTTAAAAGAGAATGGAATTCTCTCTCAGCTTACTCCTCCATACACTCCGCAACATAACGGTATATCGGAGAGACGGAACCGAACCCTATTGGATATGGTACGGTCCATGATGAGTAACGTTGAGTTACCGCGATCATTTTGGGGGTATGCGCTAGAATCAGCTGCATACCTTTTGAACCGAGTTCCCACTAAGACTGTGCCTACCACACCATATGAGATGTGGTGTGGGAAGATGCCCCATCTTAATCACATTAAGACATGGGGAAGTCCAGCTTTTGTCAAAAAGCAGCATGTGGACAAACTCGAGGCACGCTCAGTACAGTGCAAGTTTGTGGGATATCCAAAGAACTCCAAGGGATATTTCTTCTACTGCGAAGAGGAACAAAAGGTTTTTGTTTCTCATCATGCCCACTTTCTAGAACACCAGTTCTTAGAAAAGGAAATTAGTGGGAGCGCAGTAGAACTGGAAGAAATTCCAGAACCACAGACTATTACTGAAAGCTTAGTAGAACCAGAGGGTTCAAAAGAACAGGACATTCCTACGCCGCTCCGCAGGAGTAGTAGGCAGTCTCATCCGCCCGAGAGATACTACGGTTTTCTCATAGACGGGGATAGAGAGGATTGCATCATAGATTATGATGAGCCTACTAGCTTCCAGCAGGCTGTTCAGAGCGTTGACTCGGTAAAATGGCTGGATGCAATGCGGACCGAAATGGAGTCCATGTACACCAACAAAGTATGGACGTTGGACATTGCTCCAGATGGGGTAAAACCCGTAGGATGCAAGTGGATCTTCAAAAGGAAGATTGGTGTATATGGACAGGTTGAGACCTATAAAGCTAGACTTGTTGCAAAGGGTTTTCGTCAAAGACCTGGTTTGGACTATGACGAAACCTTTTCTCCAGTGGCTATGCTGAAATCCATTCGGATCCTTCTTGCCATTGCTGCCTTCCACGATTATGAGATTTGGCAGATGGACGTAAAGACCGCTTTTCTAAATGGAAATTTAGAGGAGTGTGTCTATATGGACCAGCCAGAGGGTTTCATTCAGAGTGGGAGCAGCGGAAAGGTGTGCAAGTTGCTTAAGTCCATCTATGGACTAAAGCAGGCATCGCGGAGTTGGAACATCTGTTTTGATGAGACGGTCAAAGAATTTGGCTTTATCAAAAATCCAGATGAACCATGCATCTATAGTAGATTTGTAACAAGAACTGTCGTATTCCTCGTTTTATACGTGGATGACATTCTTTTGATAGGAAATGACATTCCTATGCTACAATCTGTCAAGGGGTTCTTGTCACACAGGTTCTCCATGAAAGACCTGGGTGATGCCTCATACATCCTGGGGATCCGGATCCATCGTGATAGATCCAAGAGGATATTAGGACTTTCGCAGTCCAGGTACATCGACACCATACTGAAAAGATTCAATATGGAAGATTCCAAGCGCGGTAACCTACCGGCTTGTCACGGGATCACCCTCTCTAAAGAGATGTCTTCCAAGACTGATTTGGAGAGGGATCGCATGTCTATTATACCCTACGCTTCTGCGGTAGGCTCTATAATGTATGCGATGTTGTGTACCAGACCGGATGTAGCTTATGCACTGAGTGTGGTAAGCCGGTATCAGTCAAACCCTGGGGAGAAACACTGGATAGCGGTAAAGAACATTCTCAAGTACCTGAGAAGGACTAAGGAGATGTTCTTGGTGTATGGCGGAAAAGACCTCCAGATCGAGGCCTTTGCTGACTCCAGCTTCCAGAATGACAAGGATGATTCCAAGTCCATGTCGGGTTTTGTCTTTACCCTCTATGGAGGGGCGGTGTGTTGGAAGAGTTCCAAACAGGAAACCGTTGCTGACTCGACTATGGAAGTGGAATACATCGCTGCATCTGATGCCGCAAAAGAAGCCGTCTGGATGAGGAAGTTCTTGAAAGAACTTCAGGTGGTTCCGTCCATTGTTGATCCAATACCTCTGTATTGCGACAACAACGGGGCTATAGCTTTAGCGAAGGAACCCAGGTCCCATCAGAAATCCAGACACATCTTGAGGCGGTATCACATGATCAGAGAGATCGTGGATCGCCAGGAGATTGAGGTTCGGAGGGTTGCTTCAGAAGATAACACTGCAGATCCATTCACCAAGGCCTTGCCCCAGACTCAGTTCGAGCGGCTGATCGAGATGATAGGTCTTCGATACGTCAGTACATGACCTTAGTGCAAGTGGGAGATTGTTAGTGTATATGCCCTAGAGGCCATTACTGTATCATACTAGTTTGTATATTACTTAATGGAAGCTTGGGATATTCACCTTGTATAAACAATCTTGCTCAAAATAGTAGTATGCTACTTGGTTTGTTTCTACTTCAATGTGTACATGTGTTTATTTTAGTATATCACCTATACACATTAGTGGAGCCCTTAGGATCTTTGCTTGATTACCAGCGTTGTGATGGCAGTCACACTAGTGGGGGCTGGGTAATCTATAAGCACATCCTTATGCAGGTCCCTAGTCGCAAGACTATCGAGACAGGGCATCGATACTACGGAGTAGACTAGCGTATGCGCTTCTCATCCCAGTGTGGGAGATGGTCTGTCCCATAGCCATCAGTACGTCGTACTGGAGATAGTATGCGGGTGCTCGTTGGGTTACGAGTACACTGGACAGGACTCGTCGGGAACTGTTGGTTGGTACTATACCTATCGTCAGTTATCAGTTCCTAGGTGACATGAGTACAGCTTAGTCCGCTGACTTGACACTGTCACTTCGCCTCGAGTGTGTTCCCACTGTACTTAGATTACTACCCTACCACGGCTCAAAGGAGTCGTGCAAACAGGTAGTAATTGGGTGCAGTCCCGAAGCACTTAGAGGCAGTGACGGTTAGACAGGATTTGTCTCTCCCAGTATTGGGGGTTGACATCGCGCTGTGTCTAGGAGAGCCATTACACGAGTAGTCCCTGGCCAGGGCAAGCGAGATATACTGGTAGGTTTCCAGTGTTATCTCAGGGTGTTCTGGGCTTCACTCCGACACGACTTGTACCGCTATTAGGGGACTGACGTTTACCGCCCCTAGGCCCGCCATGCGATGTATCAGATGAATAGACCGGACTGTACGGAGACTGTCACATTCAGGCTCAGTAGGAGTTCAGATGGGTTTCACCTCGTCAGTCTTCTTGTCGGCATCTACCTGGGGACCGTTACGCACAGCTAGTGCCGCTTGCGGTCTGTGGTTAAACCCACTGCCAACGTAGTGTCGAGTCTTTAGAGTCCCACACAGAAAGCTATTCTCCTTTAGGCAAAAGAGTAGAGGTCGCATGGTTTTGCGACAGGTCGCATGGTTTTGCGACAGGGTTCGGTCACATTCGTGCACTTGTGCACGTTTAGTGTCCGGACAGTTAACACTAGCGGGCTTTGGTTTAAGTCAGATTCTAGTGTATGTTTTGGGATTTGTTTTATCTCGTATGTATTCGTGTTCCTCGGAACGCGGATGCGGGTGTGTATGCACAGTTGACGGAGAGACAGAGGCAGAGGATTCTCATTAGGGTTGTTGACTGTTGACTGTTGACCATTGACTTTTTGCTAAACCCTAATGAGAATATGATATATGATTAATAATAATATTAATTAAGTATTATGGTGACATGGTTGTTGAGGGGTTGACTTTGTTGACTTGTTGACTCTGTTGACCGGTTGACTAGGTTGGACTAGTTGACCATCATGATGACAATGGCTATCATTTCATGGCAAAGACTTTTGCTTGCTTGTTTCTCTTGTGCAAAATGAGTGCATGAAATGATATGGCTATTGTAGCTTAAACCATCACATAATACTTGATTGCTATGATTTGTTATGATGGCTTTGGATTATGAGAGCCAAGAGAGAAAAGTCTTGCTCATTCTCTCATTTCCATTCTCTCTCTTGGCTTGAGCTCTCATCCTCTTCCTCTTGGTCTCCCTCTCTCTAGTCTATGGTTCACTTGTCTCATGTGTTGAGAAGCAAGAACCATAGAGAAAAATCCCAACACACTCTCCTCTACTCACTCTAGTTCACAAGGTTTAGCAAACCGAGTGAACTAGTTTCTTAAAAGTTCGAAGAAGAAGCCAAAGGTAGAAGCTTTCGGGTGGATCGATCTTCGGCGCAAGGAGACGACGGGGTGAAGCCGATCCGTACACCATCGAGAGTTGAAGACGAAGGAGTTCAAGAAAGAAAGGTATAACCCCCTAACCGAGTAGTTAACAACTCCTTGTTAGGTTGTTAGGTAGATAGTTTAACAAAGATCCGTTTTGAGTCCATGTTGCCACCTCTTGAAAATTGTTTTTCATCAAATTCCGCAAGCCCGCAAGTACCGGGAGAGGTAGCATGGACTTACAGGTGGGACTATAAAGCGGAAGGTTTTTTAAGCACTCCTTTCTCCATCTCCAAAACGTAAGAAAGGAGGACTTCCCCGTTACCATCCCCGACATCATAAGTTTCGAGGACGTGTACCTTTACAATCAATACTGCACCGAGGACACGGTACAGTTAGTGATAGGATGCATCGAAGATCATTTCGGCCGACTGCTTTCCCGGCGCTCCCCCCTGCTCCAGCTGTTGATATACTCTATCTGGAGTGCGTCGCCGGGTCTGCACAACCCCCTGTCCGAGCAGCTGACGGACGAGATGGTCGGTAAGCTGAGGTCTTTGTGCTGCTTCGGCCTAATCTCGGCGGATCGGCGGGATCACTCGGTGGCGCTCGTCCTCGAGTGCTACCAACTGAGGCACCATGCAGATGTTCACGGGGGGCATCAGAGGCAAAGGTCCGAGGCGGCGAGGGCTCGGCTGGCGGAAATATGCTCGAAGTACCACGAGCAATGTTTCCTGCACCCCTTCCCTGCTATTGTAATTTTCTTTTATTTCAATGTACGGCAGAGGAGCCCATAGTACCCTTTGGAATAAAAAAAATCTCCTTTTTGCAATGTCTTATTGTTCCCTTCTCATTATATGAACAGAAAGAACTTGAGAAAAGTTAACATTGCTTTAGTAAAAGAAGTGCACGCTAGTAGATGCTCGTTTTATTGGTACAGTTTGAGTTTCTCGGCGTTGTAAGGCCGTGAAAACTTGCGTCCTTCCGCGTCTTGCAAACCGTTGGCTCCGCCGGGCAGTACCTCGGAGACGAGGAAAGAACAGTCCCATCTTGGGGAAAACTTATGCAGCTTACCTTGGTCGACGAACTCGTTCCGCCGTAGGACTAAATCCCCGAACTTGAAGAGGCGACGCTTGACTCGCGCATTGTAGTAGCGGGCGGTCTGTTGTTGATAGGCGGCAGCTTTGATCTGAGCCCGGTCTCGTTTCTCTAACAAGATGTCCAGGTTGGTTCATAGTGCCGAGGTGTTTGCTTCATCGTTGAAGTGTTCAACCCGGTGACTGGGTAGCCCGATCTCCACTGGGACCATTGCCTCGGTCCCGTAGCAGAGACTGAATGGGGTTTCCCCGGTGGGGGTCTTCTTTGACGTACGCAGGGCCCATAGGACCCAGGGCAATTTCTCGACCCAACTGCCTTGGCGTCCTTCTAGGCATGTCCAGAGACCTCGGAGGATGTCCCGATAAGCGACTTCAGCTTGCCCGTTGCATTGGGGATGTGCGACCACGGCAAACTTCATGAGGATATGATATTCATAACAGAAGTCCTTCACTTTTTCGTTTTCGAAGTTCGTCCCGTTCAGACGAAGATGCTGCGGTGAAGCAAACCTTCACAGTCTGCTGGACTCCGTAGGCCCGACCTACCCCGCCTTGATCGAGCGAGGATTTCATAGCCAAGTGGAAGGTCGATATCTGGGCCCTGAGAGAGTTCGGCGTAAGGCGGCCGAGGAGGATGTTGTATGCCGACGGGATTCTGGCTATGATGAATTCCACGAGCACTGTTCACGTATGGCCGGTCTCCCCGATGTTAAACTGGAGACTGATTACTCCTTCCGCCGGGATGGAGTGGTTAGTGAACCCTGACAGGACGTGGGAGGTCGGCCTCAGGTCCGCCGGGGTGAGTCCTATACGCAGAAAGCAGTCATAAAATAGTATATCCGCTGAGCATTCCGAGTTAACCAGTATCCTCTACACTTCGTATTGGTGGACACGAGCCCTAATCACCAGAGGGTCATTGTGGGGGTAGGGATATACCATGGAGGTCCTCGTCGTTGAAAACGATTGGCTCCGTATCCCTGGACTTCTTCCTCGGACGGCTGCTAGACTCCACGACCGGCGTGGGGTGTTGAGCCTCGTAGGTACCAGACGTATCCCCCGCTGACATGACCATGATTTGGCCGATTGTCAACTCACCGGGAGGGGGACGTTGCTCTTGCTCACGGTTAGTCTGCCACTTGTCCCGTAAGTATGTTGCCAGGTGCCCCGAACGGATGAGCTCCTCGATGTAGTCTCGGAGTTGTTTGCAGTTCTCCGTGGAATGGCCCTGTGGGCTGTGAAAGCCGCAGTAAGGGCCCCGGGTGTGCTTTGCCGCCATGCGCGAGACCGGGGGGAGCTTGAAGAACCTCTCGCCCTTGGCCTCTTCCAGCAGTATCGTTCGGAAGACGTTGAGCGGGTTGTACACCTAAAACTTTGGGGAGTAGGGTTTTGGCTGCTCAAGCCTCTTTTTCTCTTCTCAGGCCCTTTTCTTATGATCCGTCTGTTTTGTCCAGGGCAAATTGGCGTTCACCTCGGATTCGAGCTGGATCTCACACTCAGTCCAGTCCTTGACCTCGGCCATGGTCTTAGGTTGCGCTAATGCAAAGGAGCGTAACCACTCCTTGTGCCTAAGACCCGACCTAAGTGCCGTGATGAACGTCTCATTCCGGTGTTCCGGGACTTGGAGGAGGGCGTTGTAGACGCGGGTGACGTACCCTTTGAAGGTCTCCTTGTCCTCGCTCTTTATTGTGAAGAGATGGTCGACGGTCCTCTTCTGCCATCTGTTCCTGACAAAGTGGCCGAGAAATTGGGTGGCCAGCTTACTGAAGGTTGAGATGGAGCGTGGCGCGAGTCCTCGGAACCAGTCTCATCCGGAGCAGATGAGAGTGGCCGGGAAAGTGCGGCATTGGGCGGCGTCGGAACAGTCCTGGAAACTCATCCCGGCTGTGAACGCGTCCAGATGGTCCTTTGGGTCGGACTTCCCGTCGAAGAGTGAGACCTTCGGGGGCTTGTTCCGAGAGGAGACATGGACGGTGAGAAGCTCCTCGGTGAAAGGCTTCGTGAGCGAGTCGGCGGCGTATTTAGCCCCGTCGCTCGAATGAAGACCTTCCCGATGCATGCCTTCGATCTTCTTCTCGAGGGCGTCGAGTCGGCTGTGGTATCCTGATGAGTCGGCATACTCAGATTTCTAGCCTCGACTGCCGGAGGTCTCTGCGTAGACACGGCCCCTGTTCCGTTCGATGATGTTCCTCAGGTCTCCTGGAGAGGTCGTTTTTGAGCTGCCATGGCGAGTCTCGTGTGCGTGACCCCCTCGAGGGAGGGGGTGCCGGTCATGCCTGGGAGCAGGCGAGCTGACCGAAACCTCCTCGGGAAGGACAGGGCGGCGATGGGACTCGGGGCGAGGCGCTCTGGCGTAAGACCTTAGAGTTAAACTGTGCGGTGCCTACTGGGTCATTGAATATGTCGGCCCGGGGGATTCGCGGCCGCTGGAGACAGCGAGACGGTGATCGGTTGCGCCAACGCGTGCAGAGTCTTCTCTTACTCTGTAGGGGTCCCGATCCCATGGAAGGGGAGCGGCGACCTGGGGAGCTTGCCCAGCTGCTTGGACGTGGACGAGCGCATCCACGATGGACGTGAGTCGATCTATCCAGGCGGATAGGACGTTATAGACGCTCAGCGGAGGAGGGGATTCTCCCTCGTCTCCACTGTGGGGAGGCCGACGGCTGGTGCTTAGATCGTCGTGGTGACCGCTTGCCATGTAGTTGAGATCGGAAGATGAACTTTCGGTTGAGTGGAACAAGAGGATTCCCTTCCCACAGACGGCGCCAACTGATGGAGCTCTGGATCTCCTTCAGATGTTATCTTCCGTTGATATCTTCACGTAATGGCAGACGGCTGAGAATTGATCTGGGGGTTGATTCCTTTATCATGTGGATCTCAATGGGCTTGGATTTGGAGTTGTGCCGAGCTATCTGCAAGGAAGTCCTGAAGTGGTTGTACCACAGAGGACCCTCCGACGATCAAGTTAGTGGTGCAAATCGAGCAGAGTACCGGCTTAGTGGAAAGAATTGCGTACCTCGATCGTCTGAGAGAGGGGTTTATATAGCGGCTGTAATGGGCAGGCAGGCGCGAGAATCACGCCGGCCGTTATGCCCATGACGTCACGCCCGCGTGATAGGCGAGATCCCGCATTAATGGCGAGACAGGCTCATTAATGGGGGATCGTGAGGCGTGGAATGTGGGATCATGGGCGGTGGATATCTCGCGCATGGCGAGATTCGTGGAGCCGTGGCGTAGGTGCCTGTAATCAGCGCTGTAGGTCGGTCAGGAAGAGACCGAGGAAAATGAGCTCGGCGGGAGGCTCGGGAACGAGCGGGAGGCCGAGGCGTCTTTGTACCATGATAGCTCTGAGCGAGCCGGGAGAGGTCGGGAAGGTCGCCAAAGGTCAGGAGACTCCTCGGTCCGTAATCCGAGGTGATCTCCCAACTGAAGTTCTTGATCCTTCTCGTAGTTCGGGGGCACGTCATCTGCCACGTGTCTGTATCTGGGGAGTCACGATATCAAGCCTCATCAAGATGGCAGTTCCTTAATCTTACTTAACCCTTAAATAACATTTAGGTGCTCGGTTTCGCGGGTGCCCTGGCCATCAAAAGTGGCCGATGCGGAACAAAAACGGTGTATAAAAATTCTGGCGCAAACGAAACCACGCCCAAGATAGAGACGATAAACCCTATACTAGCTAACTATAGAAGCTAAACTACAAAGTTAGAAAGATTATACCAAAAGAACCAAGTCTCTCGGTCTTCCATCTTTCTCCTTAGCTCCTTGAGGTGTGCCCGGTTGAACTTGGTCTCCGGTCTTCCTTCGTCGAAGATGATCCACCCGAAGGATATAGTCATGGCTCTTGCTCCACATAATAGATGCAAGTGAAGCAACTAGGGTTTCTAGGTTGCTACTCTAGAAAACTTAGGATGTAGTGAGTGTACCAAGTGTTTAGCTATCTCATCTCACATTCTCTCATGATTCTCAACACATGAGAGGGTTGAGAGGAGGTGGTGGATGAAGGTGGAAGCAACCATGTAAAATCAAGAGAGGAGTGAAGCACAAATGGTGAGGAAGAGCTCAAGAAAAAACTTATGCTCAAAAATAATGAAGCTCACCATGAGAGAGAAAATGAGCATGCTAGGTTTTGTTAAACATTTGTTTCATTTTAAAAAAGCACCCATACTTGAATAGTATGCACAAATGAATTAATAATTCATTTGTGCACACTATGCAAGCATGGTTCTCACCATACACCTTTCAAATCTCAATTTCCACCCCATGTACCATTTACTAATAAATGGTTAAATCCCAAAAATGATGTGGCCACCTTCTAGAATGTTTTCCGGAAAAAATACGGATTACATTCTACTGTATATACATACCTGCATTCATACCGAAATACAAATACCCAAAAAGATAGACTAACACAAAGAACATAATACTAGAATATACATATCGAAATACATATACGTAAATTATTAAATCAATATCTGATTTAATTATCCGGCTCAAACCCAAGCCAGCTAGTATTATCAACTTTCCGATCGAAAGTCCGGGTACAAAGTACATCAATCGATCAGAACCCTGCATGTATCCAATACGGCTACTACATCATTTCGCTAGAACCAGGGAAACCCTCTGTGTGGGACTTTAAAAACTCGTCAATACGCTGGCAGTGGGTTTAACCACAAGCATGTCAGCGGCACTAGCTGTACGTAACGGCTATCCAGGTATTGAGCGAAAGGAAGGCCGACGAGCAAGCTCATCCAAATCCCTGCTGAGCCTGTCCGTGACAATCTCCATACAGTCCGGTCTGTTCGTCTAAGAGTATCGCATATCGAGTCTAGGGGGTAGATAAAGTCAGACCCCTAATAACGCGATATTTCGTGTCAGTATGAAACCCATCACCACTGAGAAACTACTGATCCAAATCGGTAATTCTCGATTACCCCGGCCGGGGATTTCTGGTGATGGCCACCAGTGCACTGTGCGACATCAACCCCCTATACCGGGAGAGACGAATCCCCGACGATCAGCTCACTGCCTCCATGTGGTTCGGGACTGTACCCAACTAAAATTTGTTTACACGACTCTTTTGAGCCGTGGTAGGGTAGTAATCTAAGCACAGTGGGAACTCACATGAGACAAATGACAATCTCAGGTTGACAAACTAAGCTATACTCATGTCACCTGGGAACTGCTATCTGGCAATAGGTATAATACCAACTAGCTTGTTCCCTGCGAGTCATGTCCAGTGTACTCATAACCCAATGAGCACCTGTATACTATCATATGTGACGGACATACACCGATGGCTTGTGAGACCGGCCATCGCCCCTTGTTGGGGTCTTGATAAGTATACACTAGTCTACTCTGGAGTACTGATGCCCAGTCTTGATACTCCCACGACTAAGGACATTTTAAAGATGTACTTATAGACCACCCAGCTCCCACTTATATGATCGCCATCAAAATACTGGTAGTCAAGCAAGAATCCTATGGGCTCTATCAATATGTAATAGTGATCTTTAGTGCTACCTTATGCTGTACATGATGGTAAAGACAAACCATATAGTATACTATCATCTCGAGTAAAACTGTTCTACCGGTATAGGTCCTCCCTCAATCATCACAATCGCGTGCCTGCGATTCAATAATTGACTTGAGGGTACTATAGCCAACAATCTCCCACTTACACTTAAGGCTAATTATTGCGATGTCGCATACTCACAGCCTGTGTGATACTGAACACCCAACTTCTCAACTAATCAGTCTTACAAAGCCCGTTTGTGAAACTATTGCATTCGAGAAATAGCCTCAGTGAGTGGATCCGCTCCAGTGTTTCTGTCTTTATCTCTCTATATCTCAACTTCATGGAGAAAGACTGTCTCCCAAAATGAGAAATACCTTGTATTAGAATTTGTTTGGATATCTGATGGGACCCAGTTCATAAATGAACTCCAAATCCAACAAACTTCTTAGACTGTATCATCTACTGAATTTAATCAATATCCTGCGCCATGCTTGCCTCAGTATCCGCTTGGACCACCTGTCCAACATACTGCCCCTCAGAAGAGAGAAAACTATAATTCTGACAGCCACCCTGTCATCCAGGTCAGCTTGGAAGCCTGAAATGATAACCGCCTCCTGAAGGAGATTTTCGTTGCCATATTCCAAGAACATCCACTTATGTTTATAACTGCTTCCTAATGTTTCTCCAGGAATGGATTAATATGTGTTTCTTGCAGCTAATGCAAAAACAATATCTGGTGTTGTACTTGACATGTCATGATTGACTCAATTGCCTAAGCAAGTGATATGCCAATTATATAAATCTCTCTCCTCATCAGTCTAGAAGATATCTCTTTGGAGAGAGTGACTCCATCACCTGCGGGTACACCACCTCGCCAGGAGTCGTCCATTCTAAAATACTTTAGAATAGTGTCAAGTACCCGAATTATGACACTTCCCAAATCTAGATCTAAAACCATAGATCTAGTCACCAGAATCCCGGATATTTTATCTAAATCCTATGTGGAGAAACCCCTTGTGACAACCACAGTATAATCGATCGTAGTATAAGAATATCACTTCCTATCCAGAGCATACCATCCAAATAGCAGGACATCTCTCCCTACTACTTTCTCAAATCTAGATCCATCTGTTGTTCTGATGAAGTCAAACTCTATGATTGTCACATCAAAACTAGATGATCTATATCCGTTATACCTGCTTTAGTCTATAAAAAGACGTAAGCTACTTGCACACTATGCTTCCGCTGCTCCTACTGACTACAACAACCCTCTGGCAGAGTCAATACACGTGCACTTCTAAACCTAGTTTAGAGCGACATTATACTTATCCTCCTGCCGGGTCTTATAGTCTAGAACAGCAGTAGTGTCAAGTTTGGGTAAACAAGAACCTCCCTGTCACCGTCTTTGAGGAAACCGAAGTACCTCACGGGTGCCTGAGGTTACCCACTAAATCTGCGGATTGGCTAGTGGATTGTTGAAACCAATTGAATTCTTAGGTTCTATTAAATTTTCAGTAATCGTTTGTGATTCTGAAATCACTTTCAGTTCTACCATACTCCCATTAATATTTTCTTAAAAGAATGCATTTTACTAAAACTGTGGCGAGTCAAGAACAATATAACTATTGATCTTCTAGATGGTAGAAAGTTAACCCCCGTCAATGTCCGGGATAACCCACAAACTGCCATTACTGAAACGTGCCTTAAGTTTGTCCAGATTCTGGTTTCAAGTATCAGCCGGACTACTCCATATACCTTAACATCGTTAAGATATGAATCCATTTTATATCCAATATAGAAATAAGGGCACTAATTTAATTGGAACAAGATTCAAAATCATGCACCTTTCTTCAGTGCATATCAACCAAATGGAAGGAGGCCAAGCAGTATTACTCATCTTGGAGTGCATCCACATATGAGTAACCTGAAAGAGAAGCAAGTTCTCAAAACTATTATTTACAACGGAATACCTTACACAAGTATTTACATTTTCGATCATTTTGAAAAATCCTGATACTTGTAACGTATAGTTCTCTACTTTATTCTTATACCTATGACTTCTCAAAATTTTGACCTTGTATTTCTACGAAATACTTGTCTAAAACTAGAGAAGTCATGAGTAAACAGAATATAGTATGAGTACCAACCCCTTTGTCCTAATAGACACTGGACAACATACAATACTCTGTATAAGTCCATCGAGTTTAATAACTCATACCCTGTGCGTCGTAGGTTAAAAACTGTGTTATGGTTAAGAAGAATTACACCGTTGTTGAATGCACCTTACCTAACCATCAACTGATATAGGTAAATGTCATAGATATAATTTCAAAAAGTTATATCTCACTTTATAAATAAACGTACAGATATATCAGTTTGAAAATGGTGCATAACAACGGATATTCAAAACTAAACATTTGTCGTCCGGCAAAAACCCAGGTGATTTCCTCAAATATTACCAACTACAAAGAATTCCGATATATTGAGAATATGATCACCCAATTTCCAATATTCTACTCCCACTCAGCATCTGTAACGCCATACAGATGTGAGAATCAAGCTTGGTAAATACATACCCTGCGGTCAGAATTTAATTGGAAAATCAGTTTTCAATTAACTTTGCACAGTGAAACTGAAACATGAAAATGTTTTGAAGGGGTAACCTGGTATTCCCAGTAATGTCTCTTCCACTATCCTGATTCATGATAGTAACCGTATACTTCCATGCTTTCGCTCCAATCCCTTTATTATATCTTTACTTATTAACTTCTGTACACCACTTGTAGGCTAATTGGTTTTTTTCCTTCTCTACCCTTCGGCACCAGCCTAAGGCTTGGAATAAGACTATCCAATAAGCGTAATAGGTGTACTCTCTTTATACCAGGAGCTCTCGCAACCTGAGAGAAGGTAAAGAGAAAAGACAACTAAATAATCCTATTCAATTTCTCCTGAACCAGAATCCATCCTCGAACTGGAACAAGTTCCTTTGAGTTCGTATGTAACTATACGATAGAATATCCAATAAATGTGGATCTTCGTAGTGATACGGGGTGTTATGGAGAAATGCAAAAAGGGAAAGAATGAGTGGCAATGATATATGCGACTAACAGACATTCCAAAAGTCAAAGTCTTTTAAAAAGGTTCGGTTAACTTGGTTCATGAGTTTTAGTTTAGGTCGGGTCATGGTCGCTGCCAAAGAGAGAGAAAAAGAAACACTCAGTGTGCACTCTAATCTAGATCAGAATGATTAATCACTTTATCTAATCAGGATGGCTTCCACCGTTTCCTCAAATTCTCCCCAAACCCAAAAGGACAATTAGTTGGGATCATCTAAAATCACCCGAGGAGTATGTTCCCCTCCGAAAGACGGCCAAGACTGACGTCTTGCCTGAAATTCGGGGCAGATGCTAATTGGTGCTATCCGTTTAACTCTTCGAAGATACCAAGTTGATTTATGGCACCATGTATCGAAGGTTTAAACGGATGCGTCCGATGTAGCAGACTTCATCAGATTCCCCCTCGCTTGAGGGGTTTTTGATTGTGGGGACGCTCTTCCCTGCAGGCGCAAACCCCTGCAGTTAATTACGCTACCGCATTGCGGTAACAACTTTCTCCTTCTCCAGATGATCATTTCGTGTCGTGTGTGTTTATTTTGTGTTTGGTTGCCCGTGAATTGTATACGGAGACTGAGTTATGTCGTCACCCGTAGGGCGTGGACTATTCCAAATCCGTATTATTTTAGATTTGGGTTTGGGGGTTTGGGTTGAAGGATACGTTAGCCTCGTTTGAGACTAAGATCGACTTAAACGTTTGTTAAGGATACGTTAGTCTAGTTCTAGACTAAGATCAACTTAACGGGATCGTTTAGATCCAACAAGAGAGCAATTAGGGGAGCCCTGTTGTTTAGTTTAGTGACATTGCGGTCAATAGGTAGTTTAAGGACATTGCGGTCCAGTGTTAGTTTTAAGACATCGCGGTCAAGGTTAAGGACGTCATAGTCCGATGTTAGTTTTAAGACGTCACGGTCAAGGTTAAGGACGTCGTAGTCCGAGGGTTTAAGGACCCCACAGTCCGGCGTTAGTTTTAAGACATTACGGTCAAGGTTAAGGACCTCACAGTCCGTGAGTTTAAGGACCCCACAGTCCATATCAACGTGTGGTCATCGGGACCCGTCACCTCTTTGAAGACGTTGAGGAATTACAATGCCAAAAATCAATGGAGTGAAGAGATGTACCCTTAAACCAAGGTAGATTAAATGATCTTTGGCCCAATTTGGAACCAAGACCAATTAATTATATTATGAGCCCATTGGCCCAGTTAAGTTTGAATTGAGGACTTATGGACTTCTTGGGCTAAGTCCAATCATGTTTAATATTGACCTTCTGTTGGTCTATTGAAGGAGAGACTTTGCCTCTAGAAACTTAGCCAATTGGGCTAAAGCTAGTGTTAAACACTAAAGACCAACAATGTTGAACACTGGGAATAAGATTAACAAGTTAGTGTTAAACACTAAAAGATAACTAATGTTGAACACTAGCAACAGGGCTTTCAAATTAGTGTTAAACACTAAGGCAAATCAGTGTTAAACACTGCAAACGGAAATTTCAAATTAGTGTTAAACACTAAAGCAAATCAGTGTTAAACACTGGAAACAGAGTTTTCAAATTAGTATTAAACACTAAGCGAATCAGTGTTAAACACTGCAAATAGAGTTTTCCAATTAGTGTTAAACACTATGAAAATCAGTGTTAAACACTGGGGACAAAATCTCCAGATTAGTGTTAAAAATTAAGGAGAGAGGGGTCACGTGTGGACACGTGAGGGCGTCCTGATTCCTCTTGTTTTATTCAGTCAAAAGTATTGAATACTTTGAAGTATCACGTGCTGTCACGTGATGGGAATTTAAGTGTCTGTCTGTTAAAACTTCAGCCAAGGGGTCACGTGGTAGCACGTGAGAGCGCCCTAGAGCTCTTTTCTGTTTCTTCTACCTTTTCTCTGTGTACTTTAGGGGTCACGTGGGGCACGTGAGGCATTGCCTCAAAGTTCTTTTCTATAGATCTTTGCAGGGGTCACGTGGTAGCACGTGACTCTGACTCAAGTTCTTTTCTATGGATCTTTGCAGGGGTTATGTGGTAGCACGTGACTCTGACTCTTTGCATGTTTTAAAGATCTGTTCATTTTTTTTAAGAATTAAATTCTTCATAGAGTCAAACCTTAGCAATAAACTTTAAAGGAATCACATTCCTGTTTTCTTCTGAAGAATTATATTCTTGAATAGGGTTAAACCCTAATTTCTTTTCTGTAAAGAATTAGATTCTGGTATAGGGTGAAACCCTAATTCTTTTTTTTTCTTTTAGGGAATTAAATTCCTGTGGGTTTGAGAGAATTAAGATCTCAATTAGGGTTCAACCCTGGTTCTGTCCATTTTGAAGGAATTAAATTCCTATAACATAGGGTTAAACCCTAATTTTATCTCAAAGGAATTAAATTCCTATAATTCTGTGAGAATTAAATTCTCAAAACTCAGTTCCTCTTCTGTGTTTGAGATCTGCATGGTAGGATCTCAACCCAATAAGAATTAAATTCTCAATTCATGGGAAGATGTGCACTTTGCAGATCCTCCACCAGAGAAAAAACTAAGTTCTTTTCTTTTTATATAAGAGTTAAACACTTTTAAGAATTAAATTCTCTTTTGAAGCCTCCCTTTCCTTTTCTTACCTAAAGTTTTCCTTTTGCAGAGAATCAAAGGCTCTATCTCTCTCTCTCTCTCTCTCTCTCTCTCTCTCTTTGTATCGAAAGAAAAGGTCCAAAGTCCAGAAGTCCCCTCTCTTCTTTTCTTGGCTCCTATTTATAGGAGAAGGAAAAGAATCAATCTGTTTTAGTGAATCTTTCATTGAAAGATTTCATTTGTTTATTGAGAGATTTGATTTATCTTCATCATTAATCTGGGCCTTTAGATTATTGGGTGAATTTTATTCACCATTGGATTTTAAATCCAAAGATATCTCTTTGTTATTTCGGTTAGATTTAGGGGGAAATCTTTCCATGTCCAAGATTTTTCCATACATTGGTGATATTTAATCACCCTCGGATTTTTAATCCAACGGTTTCAAATAATTCTTCTCCATTTTGGAAAGATTTGAAGGATCTATCCTCAGGATTTAATTCTGTTAAAGAATGAGGCTCTTAAAGCCGGCCACGTGTGGCCACGTGACCGTTGGTCACGTGTGGCCACGTGACCCCTGGTCACGTGTGAGCACGTGACCCCTTGTCACGTGTAAGCACGTGACCCCTTGAGTGGGCTTCTCTTCTTCTGCGCTCTGTTTTCTAGCCGCTGCTTAACCATCACGTGCCAACACGTGACTACTGGTCACGTGTGAGCACGTGATGCCTCTTCTGAAGCTCTTCCTGATTTTTAATCAGGGAACAAATGCCCCTACAGCTTTGTTCTTACATGTCTGCACGTGAGTGCAACGCTGTCACTTTTGTGACCGTCGGATTTGTTCTGAGAATAGGGTAGATGAAGCGTTTTCCATCCCATCCTATAAATGCCCATGTCTTTTCAGAAGTTCCTCCACTTTGCTCATCTTCCTCCTTGCATACTTTTCATTCTGAGAATTTAATTCTCCTTTCCAGAGCTTAGTTCTCTATTCCAAAAATTTTCCAGAGTTTAACTCTGTTGACCGATTTCTTTTCCTCAGGTAATCATCTTGAGCGAACGAAGAACTTTCATACATAACAATCTCTGGATTTTAAATCCACGTCAAGGGTTTCACCCTTTTAACATGAACCCATTTTTTCTTCAAGTTCTTCCACAAGAACAGAAAACTATCTAATCCTCAAACTGTAGATCTCTTAGGGCTTTTCTAATCTTTAAGGGAGACGATAATGTCGGTTGTTTTCCATGGAATTTAATTCCATCCCAAGGAGCTCTGGCTCTGGAACAAAATTTTCTGGGAATTTAATTCCCCCTTTCAAAAGGAATTTAATTCCTACGAAGAACTAAGTTCTTCCCACGGAGGCTTCTTAGGGTTTTCTTGCCTTGAGTCGTCTTCCTCACAATCAAGAAGAAGTTTGTAATGAATCTTCATGATCGTTATTTCAGGTATTATGGATGCCCATTTGTATGATCTTGACGAAATCATTTCTTACGGAAATATTCGCGCACTGGGCCGCAGCCAGAGCCAGGAGTTCACCAACGCTCAGTGTGCTGAGGTCATGAGCCGCTTCGACGAGTACAACGGTCAGTTACTCCCTCGTCGCTCTTCTCTTTTGAAACTCATTGTGCTGGCGATCTGGGAGGCGCTCTCTCTCTTTTGCACCGGCGTACCGCTCGGGGCATTGGATGCCGCCGAGGATAAAGTGCATTCGGTGTATCTGATGAGCCTAATCTCGAAGAGGAGGCGGGACAACCTTATTGATCTCTTGCACCAGGCTTTTCAGCAGTCGGCCATACTTGCTGCCTATCGAAGGGTAGAAGACATTCGTGAGGACCCCGACGCTTGTGACCGCGAGAGAAAACATGCTCGGAAGGTTCGAAATGCTTGGAGGATCTTGGACAAAGCCAAGTTTGAGTTTCTCAATCCGTGCCCCGCGTCTGAGGTCTTGCCGTTGTAATCGTTTCCCCCCCTTTTTTTATTTTGTATGAACTTTTTAAAGTATGAATGATAAGTTTTATGTGCCCTCATGTGTTTGCATGCCCCCTTTTTTGTGGGATTTTGTCATTTTTGCTATTGTTGTTGCTGATGTGTTTAGCGTGTAAGGCACTATTTCACTTTTTAGTACACATCAAGCGTGGTGCTCACGTGCTCCACACGTGGGGCCCTCTTGATGGGGCTGTTTAATTTTTCATACCATATTTTTTTGTGCACGGCATTTAATGCTGAAAAGGAGTCTTGGAAATAGTCCCATCTCCTTGATTTCCAATACTTTCCCTTTTTAGGCCTCGGAAATAGTCCCATCATGCAATATTTCCCGTGCGCGGCATTTAATGCTCCTCTTTATAACCTGAGGCCATGGCCTTCTTTTTCTCTTCACAAAGAAATTTATTCTCACTTTAGTGTGATTTATCTTGAGGAAACAACTGAATGCCATGGCCTGCAACCGCCCCCATGCTCGTCGACAGCCATGGGAAGTTCCTATCGAGGAGATGATCCCTCGCTTTGCCGCACGATTGGTGGATCCCTTCCTGACCGACGACGAGTGCGACTCAGCGGCCTATGAACTCTCGATCCGCAGGGGGTCTCCCCTCCCAATGGGCTCCCTCTGGCTCCGGATGACTCTTGCTGCCGTGCTTGCCGACATCCCTCCTCACCCGACGGAGATGACCCTGGCGGTGCTCGACGCGGCTAAAGAAAAGCTCGAGGGTTTTCACGAGGCGTGCCTGATTACTCAGGCTTTGAAAGATCGCTCAGTTCACCTTTTGAGCGAAATAAGAGCCTGGCGGGCTGTTATGTCTGCTTTTGCGGACGAACATGGCGCCAATCGGTGGGGAGCGACTTCTCGCGAGAACCATTGCTTTAATATGTTGGAGAGAGCAGAGAAAGAGAGATGGAGAATTTCGCTCTTTGTTTTGTTAACCCTTGTGCCACTGATCCTTTATTTGGTGACCTTTTTCCACTAGCGTAGTATATTCAAATTAGTTTTCGCGTGCTTTATGTTGAACTTTCATGTACGCTGGGCACTCGTATGTATGTTTCTGCTTGCATAAATGATCTTTGTATTCTTCCCATGAGAACTTTCTTTAATTACGAACCCTATCACCATGTTGCACGCACATCAGAGCTTCGAGTATTATTTCTTCTCGGATATTCATATAGTTGCAAATGCATGCTTAATAGGATATACATCGGAAATTTTCTTGTTACTTCCCATACCCGCTGATGTGCGCGTGTTTTAGATCGACTATTGCTACCAACCGAGGCTTGTTTATACAGTCCCGAGCATACCTATCCTGTTTCAGAGGCTGCAGTCATGACAGCGGGCTTGCGTGATTTGATAGAGCGTTGTGTAGAGAACATGGTGTCGTGCGAGAAGAGGCTCGACCGCAAATTCTCGGAGAGGGAGCTTACCTCCTAAGACATTGCACGAGCTTCAAACCAACCTTACAGCCAAAGCCAATAAAGCGTATGAACTCCGGCGGATACTTCAAGAGTCTATCAGAGAGGTGGTGGCTCTTGATAAAGTTGTCGTGTTCACTCGCGAAAGGGTCGAGGCTCACAAGGCTACTGAGAAAGAGTTCGAAGGCCGGCTCGCCTTGTATTAGGCCCAGCAGGCTCAGGCAGAGGTCCGTCTTCTGGCGATCCTGAATCATAAAGCTATGGCCCAGCAAAAGCAGGATGAGCTAGCAAAATTGCTAAATCGCCCGCCGTCTTGAAAGACTTGTATCTTTTCCTTTCTTTTTGTACACACTCCTGAATAAGAGTATCTCCCTTTTGTTCTTTCATGAATTGTATTTTGTATTCATTTTGGTTTATGAATAAATACATATCTTTCTCTTCTCAATGGTGTGTCTCTTTTTATTGAATGTGTTCTGCGGACAATTTATCTAGGTCTCCTTACAGCGATGGCTTAGGATTCAGGGTTAAGATCCGCCTCCTAAGACTTTTGAGCTTTATGAGCCGCGAGGGTCTCATAAAGAGTTTTTCTCCCTACAGGTCGAGAGGATCCTATAGGTGTAAGTTCTTCTTAAGAATCGTGAGGATTCTTAAGCGGGTTTTCCCTTGGGATTCGTAAGGATCTCACAAGAGAGTTTTCTTCCTTGCAGGTCGTGAGGACCCGCAAGTGCTGGGTGCGGTTGCCCTTATCCGTATTTCACGGGGTCAGGGGTTGCCAAGGTACCGTAGTTTAAAGACATCGCGGTCAAGGTTAAGGACATCATAGTCCATGGGTTTAAGGACTCCACAGTCCAACGTTAGTTTTAAGACATCACGGTCAAGATTAAGGACATCATAGTCCGTGGATTTAAAGACTCCACAGTCCGATGTTAGTTTTAAGACATCGCGGTCAAGGTTAAGGACCTCATAATCCATGGATTTAAGGACTCCACAGTCCGATGTTAGTTTTAAGACATCACGGTCAAGGTTAAGGACTTCATAGTCCATAGATTTAAGGATTCCACAGTCCGATGTTAGTTTTAAGACATCACGGTCAAGGTTAAGGACTTCATAGTCTGTGGATTTAAGGACTCCACAGTCCGATGTTAGTTTTAAGACATCACGGCCAAGGTTAAGGACCTCATAGTCCGTGGATTTAAGGACTCCACAGTCCGATGTTAGTTTTAAGACATCACGGTCAAGGTTAAGGACCTCATAGTCCGTGGATTTAAGGACTCCACAGTCCACGAAACGTGTGGTTAGTGGGACCCGTCACCTCTTTGAAGACGTTGAGGAATTACGACGCCAAATATCAAAGGAATGACGAGATGTACCCTTGAACCAAGGTAAAATCAGTCTAGAAACATCATGGTTGATTGTTAGTTTTAAGACATTACGGTCGAGGTTAAGGACATCATAGTCCATGGATTTTAAGGACTCCACAGTCCAATGTTTGCTCTGGATGCTTCCCACGGGTTCACCGCCGTGCTCTGCGAGGACCAGGCTCTGCTCTGGACATTTTCCACGGGGTCAAAGAGTGACATTATCTGCATTCCACGTGACCAGGAATTTTGCACTAGATGCTTCACACGGGTTCACTGCCGCGTTTGGCGAGGACTAGGCTCCACTCTGGATGCTTCACACGGGTTCACTGCTGTGCTCTGCGAGGACCAGGATCCGCTCTGGACGTTTTCCACGGGGTCAAAGAGTGACGTTATCCGCGTTCCACGTGACCAGGAATTTTGCTCTGGATGCTTTACACGGGTTCACTGCCGTGCTCTGCGAGGACCAGGCTCCGCTCTGGGCGTTTTCCGCGGGGTCAAAGAGTGACGTTATCTGCGTTCCACGTGACCAGGAATTTTGCGCTAGATGCTTCACACGGGTTCACTGCCGCGTTTGGCGAGGACTAGGCTCCGCTCTGGACGCTTCACACGGGTTCACTGCCGTGCTCTGCGAGGACCAGGATCCGCTCTGGACGTTTTCCACGGGGTCAAAGAGTGACGTTATCCGCGTTCCACGTGACCAGGAATTTTGCACTAGATGCTTCACATAGGTTCACTTCCGCGTTTGGCGAGGACTAGGCTCCACTCTGGATGCTTCACACAGGTTCACTGCCGTGCTCTGCGAGGACCAGGATCCGCTCTGGACGTTTTCCACGGGGTCAAAGAGTGACGTTATCCGCGTTCCACGTGACCAGGAATTTTGCTCTGGATGCTTCACATGGGTTCACTGCCGTGCTCTGCGAGGACCAGGCTCCGCTCTGGGCGTTTTCCGCGGGGTCAAAGAGTGACGTTATCCGCGTTCCACGTGACCAGAAATTTTGCGCTAGATGCTTCACACGGGTTCACTGCCGCGTTTGGCGAGGACTAGGCTCCGCTCTGGACGCTTCACACGGGTTCACTGCCGTGCTCTGCGAGGACCAGGATCCGCTCTGGACGTTTTCCACGGAGTCAAAGAGTGACGTTATCCGCGTTCCACGTGACCAGGAATTTTGCACTAGATGCTTCACACGGGTTCACTGCCGCGTTTGGCGAGGACTAGGCTCCGCTCTAGATGCTTCACACGGGTTCACTGCTGTGCTCTGCGAGGACCAGGATCCGCTCTAGACATTTTCCACAGGGTCAAAGAGTGATGTTATCTGCATTCCACGTGACCAGGAATTTTGCTCTGGATGCTTCACACGGATTCACTGCCGTGCTCTGCGAGGACCAGGCTCCGCTCTGGACGTTTTCCGCGGGGTCAAAGAGTGACGTTATCCGCGTTCCACGTGACCAGGAATTTTGCGCTAAATGCTTCACACGGGTTCACTGCCGCGTTTGGCGAGGACTAGGCTCCGCTCTGGACGCTTCACACGGGTTCACTGCCGTGCTCTGCGAGGACCAGGATCCGCTCTGGACGTTTTCCACGGGGTCAAAGAGTAACGTTATCTGCGTTCCACGTGACCAGGAATTTTGCACTAAATGCTTCACATGGGTTCACTGCCGTATTTGGCGAGGACTAGGCTCCGCTCTGGATGCTTCACACGGGTTCACTGCCGTGCTCTGCGAGGACCAGGATCCGCTCTGGACGTTTTCCACGGGGTCAAAGAGTGACGTTATCCACATTCCACGTGACCAGGAATTTTGCGCTAGATGCTTCACACGGGTTCACTGCCGCGTTTAGCGAGGACTAGGCTCCGTTCTGGATGCTTCACACGGGTTCACTGCCGTGCTCTGCGAGGACCAGACTCTGCTCTCGGCGTTTTCCGCGGGGTCAAAGAGTGACGTTATCCGCGTTCCACGTGACCATGAATTTTGTTGATTATATCCATATTTCACGGAGTTGGGATTTGACTCTCAGTGGGAGTATATTGCCGAGTCATAGAACTGGGAGTTGCCGTTGTTCCGTTTTGCTTGATGTTGTGTCTGCTGTAATGAGACGAGTGTTGAGAAGATCTCTATGCTGTCTGTGATCCATCGAGATTTGGCTTCTTCTTCTGATGAAACCTGGGGATGAGGAGTGTGATTCCTTCTTCGTTTGCGCCCCTGGATTGTATACAGGGATTGATATGGCATCACCTGTAGGGCATAAATTTAATTTTTATTTTATTTCTTTTTCCGCGATGCTCTATCATTTCAGCTTTTATATCGCGAAGGTCGCGATTGTCCGATCATTTCGGCTATTTTTCGCGGTGCCCGATCATTTCGGCTATATTTTTTTTCTTTACTCGCTGCTTTTTATTGCAAGTTGCTCAATCATTTCGGCTATTTTTCATGCATACATTTTTTTGCTGCTTTTTATTGCAAGTTGCCCCATCATTTCGTCTATTTCGTATGCATGTGTGGCTTGCTGGCTTTTCGCCGCAAGCTTGGATTTAGACACCGATTTTGGCATCAGCACCGCTACAACTGGGATATTGCCAGGAGCGAATCATCATTTGTCTCTGTCGATGTTGAACAAAGGTGGCTTAGTAAACAGGGTTAAGGGTCCTGTCGACTAAGGCTTTTGACTTCATGAGCCGTAAGGGTCTCACAAAGGTATTTCTCCCTAAAAGTCGTGAGGATCTTGTAGGTGTGTTTTCTCCTTGGGAATCGTGGGGATTCCTAAGTGAATGTTCCCCCGTAAGTCGTAAGGATCTTACAAAAGGGTTTTCTCCTTATAAGTCGAGAGGACTCACAAGGGTTGTTTACCGTGTGAGCATATCCCTAGTCGCTGGTGGGACTTTGTTAGGGAGATGTTTATTCGCGCCCATGGATTGTATACAAGGGTCAAAATTGAGCCTCTTGTAGGGCAACATCGAAGGTTGTGGGGAGGGTTGCTTAAGAACAGGTTCAGGTCTCTGTAACTTAAGACTTTCAAATCTTATGAGCCGTGAGGGTCCCATAAGAGAGTTCTCCTTACGAGTCGTGAGGATCTCGCAAGTGTAATTTCTCCTTAGGAATCGTGAGGATTCCTAAGTGTGTTGCTCCCTTGTGAGTCGTAAGGATCTCACGCGGGTGGTTTCTCCTTACAAGGTCGTGAGGACCCTGTAAGTGTCCTTTAACGAGGTTGCGCCCTTTCGGATTTTCACAAACACTCGCCGATAGCCCTGCTGTTTTTACTCACGGAGCCCTTTCGGGTTTTCATCCGTGCCCATTTCTCTTATGGGCATACCGTTTTTATTTTTATTTTATTATTTTTTTATCGGCTTTGAGATGTTGCAATCCACCGTAGTTTATCGACATCTCGGTCAACAGCTAGTTTTAGGACATAGTGGTCCATTGTTAGTTTAAGGACGTTTCAGTCCGTTATTAGTTTAAGGATGTTTCGGTCCGTGGCGAAGAAGGCCGGTTACTACTTATAGAGTTCAGGCTTAGGAAGATAGCGAGCGGACATAGTCATCGTCATCTATCATTTACCTAAGCCTTAACCCGTCAGGCGTAGTATTTCTTCAGGAAGCGACCATTTATTGGCCTGAAAGGCCTTTCACCGTGCATATCCATGAGTAAATAGGCTCCACCCTTGTAGACCTTGTCTATGATGTACGGGCCTTTATAGTTCGGCTCGAATTTTCCCCGCTTGGCTCGATTGGGGATTATAGGCCTTTTGACCACTAGTACGAGTTCGCCTAGGCGGAATGTCCTCGGCCTGGTCAATCTTTCATATGAGCGCGTCATCTTTGCTTTGTAAGCCTCCAGATTTTGTTGCGCCATAAGCCGGGTTTCATCAAGGGCATCAAACTCCTCAAGCCGAAGGTGGGCATTTTCTTCGTCCGTCAGCTCGTAGTGGACCACCACTCGTAGAGAGGGTAACTCTATCTCGAGGGGGAGTACTGCTTCTGTACCGAATACCAATGCGTACGGCGTTGTGTTTGTGGCCGTTTTGAACGTAGTTCGATACGCCCAAAAGGCTTCTTGCAGTCTCTCGTGCCAGTCTTTCTTGTTACGGGACACCGTCTTCTTAACGATCTTTGTCAAGGTATTGTTGAAAGCCTCAGCTAGACCGTTAGCTCGGGGATTATAAACTGAGGAATATCTCCAGTCTATGTTGTGTTGCTGCGCGAAACGACTAATCTTGTGGCTTCTGTAGGCTGGCCCGTTATTGGAGATGATCCGTCTCGGCGTTCCAAACCGATAAATGACGTGTGTCTTGAAGAAATGGAGGATATTCTCCGTCTTCACTTCCCTCAACGGTACTGCTTCTGCCCATTTGGAGAAGTAATCAGTGGTCGCTAGGATGAAACGATGTCCCCTGGATGATGCCGGTTCGATAGGGCCGACTATGTCAGTCCCCCACATTTCGAACGGCCAGCTAGCCACCGTTGGATGTAGAGGATTTGGGTGCTGGTGGATAAAGTCCCCATGGATCTGGCACGAGTGGCATTGCTTCTCATACTCGAGGCAGTCTTGGATCATTGTGGGCCAATAATAACCCATTCGTTTGATCTTCAGCTTCATTTTCGGGCCTGCTTGGTGAGAACCGCAGAGTCCGTCGTGAACTTCATGAACGACTCTTTTCGCTTCGTCAGGTCCCAGGCATCTCAACCACAGAGAGTCAAATGACCTCTTATACAGAGTATTATTAATGAAGGCGAAGGACAGAGCTCGTTTCACAAGCTGATGTCTTGAGGACGCATCTTCAGGCGTTCGACGGGATTTGAAGTAGTCTATGAAGACTTCTCTCCAATCTTCAACCTTCTCTTGGCCATTTATTTGCAGGGCCGTTTGCTCAACTGCTTCCTTTTCCTCGGATGATTCCGTAGATATTTCTGCCGGAGCGAGTACCCGACGGCTTTGCACCACGATTCTGACGTCATCGAGGTTCTCATCAGCCAATTCTTTAGCGATCTTGGCTAAAGCATCCGCCTTGCTATTTTTGGCACGCGGTATGCTTTCCAAGGTGTAGGAGGGGATTTGAGTTAGTAGTTGCTGTACTCTCTCGCCATACTTCACCAACTCCGGTTTGCATGTTTGGTAGTCGCCATTTACTTGACTGACGACCAGCTGGGAATCTCCGTATATGAGGAGGTTCTCAATTCCCATGTTGATGGCGATCTCGAGACCTGCTATCAAAGCTTTGTATTCGGCTTCATTGTTCGTCGTCGGCTCTGTCAAGGAGAACGCAAAGCGCATTATCCCCCCTTGTGGAGTTACGAAGATAAAACCTACCCCCGATTTGATTATAGGTGTGTTTTGTTTGCGCTTCTTCATGGAAGACGCTCCATCGAAATAAAGCTCCCATCGGGTATCACCACCGTCGATCGCGTCAAACGCATGTTCGTCTGGCAGCTCGCATTTCAAAGGAGAGTCGGCAGGTATTGGATGCTCAGCGAGGAAGTCGGCGATGGCTTGGCCTTTCACTGCCTTAAGAGGCTGATAGGCTATTGAAAACTCCATCAAGAGCAGGGCCCATTTAGCGAGTCTTCCTGTCAATATGGTTTTTGACATCAGATATTTAAGGGGGTCCACCTTTGATATAAGACGGACTTCATGTGCCAATGCATAGTGCCGGAGTTTGTTATCGCAAAGATTAACGCCAGGCAATGCTTCTCAATGGGGGAATAGTTGATTTCTGCCCCCAGAAGAACTCGACTTAAATAGTAGAGCGCTCTCTCCTTCCCTTGGTCGTTCTCTTGTGCCCATAATGCGCCTAAGGAACCTTCGAGGGCTGTTGTATAAAGAATATGAGGCTTTCCCTTGACCGGAGCAGCTAACACCGGCGAGTTCTGCAGGTATTGCTTGATCTCGTCCAGTGCGCCTTAGCATTTGTGATCCTAAACGAACGGGGTTCCCTTCTTCATTAGGTGACTGTAAGGGCGGCACTTGCCTAAAAGATTGGCTAAAAATCGCCGTATATACGCGAGCTTTCCCTGGAGAGACCGCAGCTGTTTGAGAGTTCTCGGCGGGGGCATTTCCATGATCGCCTTAATCTTCGACGGATCTATCTCGATACCTCGGTGTCGGACGACGAATCACAGGAATTTGTCCGAGGAAACTCCGAATGCGCACTTGAGAGGGTTCATCTTCAAGTTGTATTGTCGAAGGCGTTGAAATACGGTCTTCAGATGCTCTAAATGCTCTTCGTATGACATGCTCTTAACCACGAGGTTGTCGATATAGCATTCGACGATTTCATGTATGAGGTCATCGAAGATCTTCGTCATGGCCCTCTGATAGGTGGCACCGGCATTCTTTAAACCGAAGGGCATAACTTTGTAGCAAAATATACCCAGAGGAGTTCGGAAAGCGGTGTGCTTCTGGTCTTCGGGATGCATCTTTATCTGATTGTATCCTGATGAGCCGTCCATGAAGGAGAAAACTTCGTGAGTGGACGTATTATCTATCATCAGCTCGGTGACCGGCACCGGGAAATCGTCCTTCGGGCAAGCTTTATTGAGATCCCGGAAGTCCACGCATATGCGCACTATCCCATTTTTCTTCATTACCGGGATGATGTTGGCGATCCAGTCAGGATATTGAACTTCTTGGATGAAGCCAGAGTCAATTAGCTTCTTAATCTCGGCATCGATACTCATCTCGAGCTCAAGCCGCATTCTTCTTGGCGCCTGTTTGACTGGCTTGATGTCCGGGGATATCGCCAATTTATGTACAGCAATTTCTAGATCTAGTCCTGGCATTTCAGAATAGTTCCATGCGAAGCAATCTCTATGCTGCATAAGCACGTCTTTTAACGCAGCCACTCTTTCTTCAGATAGCAGCTCACTGACGAATGTCGGTCGCGGGTCATTCGCCGTTCCCAACTAAATTTTCTTGAGGTTATCCGCAGTAGTATGTATGCCATCTTCCAGCTCTTTCGGCGCTGGTGGAAATTCTGAGATTACCTCATCGTCATTGTTTTCGAAACACCAAGGAAGGTCATCCATATTCTCGGGCTCTCCTTTTGATATTGTTATCATATGACAAGTACGCACTCGCTTCAAAGATCGATGTAGATCTGGTTCTGCTCTTGTGGCTTTGGGTTCGTGCTTCTGTGGCAGCGTTACCCTCCAACTGCTGGATAGAGCGAACTTGCCGAGCTGATATTGGTCTTCGACCCAGTTCTTGAAGGTGAAGCAGTCTTCGAGAGGGTGTCCTATTGCTCGGTGATAAGAGCAATAGTCTAGATGAGAGACCTCGTTGGCTTGCTCGGGGTGGTTGGACTCCGGAAGTGTGATCATTTGATGTTTTATAGCGAGGTCAAGTATCTTCCGTGTTTTATTCTGAGGAAAAGAATATGCCTGACTCATCTTCTTCATAAGGGACAGATCCAGACCGCTCGATTTCCGATCGTGTGACTTCTTGGTCCCGCTTTGTCGCTGTCGAGCGCCTTTTCTACTCTTTGACTTGTTTCTGCCTCTGCGTCGGGCCTTTTGCACCACGGGTTGACAGGGAGGAGCATTTTCATCTTTCGCAGCCTGTTGAAGAAGGCGTTGCATTCTGGCTTTCTTGTTGATGGCCATCTCACGATTATGGTCGTCCCGAGCTTTTTGACCCGGTTTCCTAATAAGCTTGTTCATTCATTCTTCAAACGACGGACTCGGCACTTCGATCATGGGATCTAGTTTTGATGAGGGGTTTGCATTTCCTGACAGGATGTCCTCTTCTTTATCGAAGTTATATATGGCGTAGCTACCGTGGACTCGTTCCCGTTTCCCAGATCTCACATATCCAAGCCCAAGCGTCTCCATTTTCCCGTTGGGCAACTTGCGCTGAGTCCCAGGGACATCCCAAATCCTGTTATAGAACCGAGCTTGTTGAATAGTCTATTTTAAAGGTACCCCTTGGCACTTCAATAGCTTTTTTAGTCCGTTTGTGTAATATCTGGGCAAACGGATGGGTTGGAGCCTGTCAAGTGTAGAATCCGCGCCGTGCCAGATTTCTTTCTCTCCTCTCGTTTCCGTGGACCGGTAGAACAGGATCGCCTTTTCACCCTTTCTCTTGGGAGGGACGTAAAATGTCTGCAGGTCCTGCACATTGTAAGCTTCAAGTGCATCAAGGTCTTTGTAGTGCTCCCGCGGAATCATGGTGATTTGCAAACTCTGATCATCACCAGGGAATTCTCGTATCGGCGGCCGACTGGAGAACACAGCATTAACCTCATCTTCCGAATCGCTTCCGAAGATCAATATGGGGGCGGACGGTCCCGGGTTGCTGCATCGAGACGGCCCAGCGTAAACTATCTCTTCTTCTTCGGTATCACTCCCGAAAACAGGAATGGCGGCGGCGGCTTTGTTCTCCGGTTTGCGACACCTCTCTGTATCCTCGAAATCTAGCAAAAAGTACTTTGCATCTTCGTATTTGCGGACTTCGTTCACGGAGAATGGGTTTAGCTCACCTGTTACGGTATACTCGAGACCATCCTTGAAATACTTCATACACTGATGTTGTGTAAAAGGGATGATGTTGTACTTGTGTAACCAAGGACGACCGAGCAAGGCGTTGTAGCAGGTCTTGGCGTCAATGACGTGAAACTTAATATCTGTGACGAGTAGTCCAAAGCGTAATGTCAGTATCACAGACCCAAGAGTTCGTGATGATTGAGAGTCGAAACCGGAGATGGTAATTTTGTCCCGAGCGAGGTGTTGAACGCTCATGCAGATTTCCTTTAACACCCGCACGTTGAGGAGATTAACGGAAGATCCATTGTCAACCAAGATTTTGCCTATCTTTATATCGTGGCAATATCCAGAGACGTATAGGGGACGGTTGTGGTCACACATCCCAAGGAGCAGGTCTTCGTCACCGAAAGTGATATCGGCCGTGTGCACTTCTTCCAGTTCATCCTTCATCCTTTCTTCGGCGAGGAAGGCTTGGAATTGTTCGGGCTCTTATAGCGCCTTGATTAATGAATCTCTCGCTTCTTGTGATAATAAGAGGGCGTCAAGAATGCTGAGCTGCGAGGGTAGATTTCTCAGGTGTGCTAGGATGTTGTAGTCCACCTTACTTTTCTTAGGCGGGTTCTTGGCAGTCAGTTCTTTCGTAACTTGGTCATCTAAGGTGATATCCTCAATGACCTTTTCCTTTCCCTTATCTTTTCTAGCTGCGGGTCCGAGATTCTTTTCGGGAAGCGTGCGATTGCGCAGCTGAATGTTTTCGCAGGCTTCCGGTTCTTCCTCTTTCCCTAAGACGGATTCTTTAAAGAGAGGGCCCAGAGCCATTTCCTCGTCAGGATCGCTCACGAATGTGAGCACTTGCGATCCCCCGACGTTGACCGTGTAACAGTTGCCGGTAGTTCTTTTATACCTGTCGGTTGTACTTCCCTGTTGCCGACGAGCTCTGCGTTTCATGCGCTTAAAATGTTGCCGGTGAGCAACATATCCCTACCACCATGTCTTAAAAGCGTCGCACTCCTCAGTGGGGTGTGAAATCTTCCGATGATATGAGCAGTAATTAGGGTGCCTCTCCGCCCCATTGAGTGTGTTTTCCTCCGAGGGCGGTAGCTTCATTCCCATTGACATGGCTTTGGCAAACCTTTTCCTCATCTTGAATATGTTTTTATCCGCGTCGGATGTTTTTTGATCTAGCGAGAGCGCTCCGAATCTTTCGTTTAGTCGCCTGCGTTTGGCTCCTTCTGATGTGGCCATCTCACGCTCCCAATCGGCTTTACTTTTCAAACGAATCTCATCTAGAAAGGCGTCGATCATTTCGATGGGCGGCCACACAAGTTCTGGTTCAGGCTGTGCCCCCAGTTTCTCAGTGCCGGGAGTTTTCTCATCGTCTGTAAACGAGTGGGAAATCACATAACAACTCGCCACATATCCCTCGGATTCATCCGATGAGCTTTCTCCATTATCTTCCTCCTCAAAGACGTGGTTGAGGAACTCTTGGAGTGTGATGGGAGTCCGCGCCTTTTGATTGTACTTCTCCAGCGCGTCAATCTGTTTCTGCAAGTCCGTACGCTTGTTGCCAGGCTTCACGGGCTTCTTAGATTTCTTCTTCTTTTTCTTTAAAGATTTCGACGGCTGGTTGTGAGTGCTCCGGTCGTCACCACCGATCTTTGGAGTTGGGCGCGGCTTCAGCATCCCTTCGATGATCTGGGGTTCCAGCGGGTTCTTCCATTCGACCGCCGGGCATGTATGAAGATCACTCAGCATCCTTTTGGTTTTTGCTGAAAGCATGATTTCCCGTGGAGCTTCTTCAATGAAGGAACAAGTTGCCCCCGGTGTGTCCGTCTTCTTAGGAGTGTGAGGTTGTGGCGGGTTCACCTTCCATTTCTCGGACAGCGCAAATTTGCCCTATAGGTATTGATCTTCGATCCATCCTTTGAAGACGAAGCAATTCTCAATCGGATGGCTTACCGTTTGATTGTAAGGGCAGTAGTTGGGGTTATTCATCTCACTGGGTTGCGGCGGTCATCTTGGATTTGGCAAGTTGATAAGCCTGTTGCGTATCGCCAGCTCGAATAGCCTCTTCGTCTTATCCCGTGGGAATGAGTAAGGGCGCTTCATTTTCTCATTATAATACCGCCGTCTTTCTTCCAGTTGATCCGCCAGGTTTGGGGCACTTGGGGTTTATTGGGCTTCTCTTTTTTTGTGAAAAGCCGCTTTGGTTTTGGGAGGAATCACTGTATCAGGATCCGTCTCGGGGTGAGTCCCTTTCTCCTGCTTCCACACCTTATATAGATGAGGAAAGTTGTCTCAGGGAGCGAACTGGTTTCTGTTCTCGTGGGATCTCCATGGGCTGCAGAGACTTCTTCAATATTGCGGTAGGAGGACCATGTGGAGAACTGCCCCCGGCTCATTTTGTATGACATTGACATCGACGTTGGTCATTTCTTACAGCCGGGATTTGATTAGCTTCAGGATTTTACTGAGCCTCCCCCTGTTTTCTTTGAGAGCCTGAATATTCTACCCCCTGCGTCGTCCTTGGTTCTTGGCATGTGCCAGTTGTTTGAGGACTGATTCCGTCAGCAAAGCTGCCGCTTGGCGAGCCTGCCTGTGGAAGACAGACTTCCTCTGGGGTTCCTCCATCGACGTTGAGGCACCAAGGGTGGGAGGTGGGAGCACCGATCCAAAGAGAAGCTCGTTGATTTCTTGAAGAGTCGGATTGCAGAGATTTGAGGCTGCAAGTGGCCCATTCTCGACTCCACCAGACGTGACAGAGCCTGAGTAGCTAGGGTGGGACCAAACGCCATTCTTCATAGAGACAAAATGCCGGCTTCGATATCTATTCCCCTAAGGGCAACCAAAAACATACACACCACGATTATCTGATCGCGGGAAAAACACGACACACGAAGTGTGGAGTGGAAAGAGGAAAAGGTCCCACCGGGCTTGCCAGAATCTATTCCCCTCCGAAAGACGGCCAAGACTGACGTCTTGCCTGAAATTCGGGGCAGATGCTAATTGGTGCTATCTGTTTACCTCTTTGAAGATGCCAAGTTGATTTATGGCACCATATATCGAAGATTTAAACGGATGCGTCCGATGTAGCAGACTTCGTCAGATTCCCCCTCGCTTGAGGGGTTTTTGATTGTGGGGACGCTCTTCCCTGCAGGCGCAAGCCCCTGCAGTTAATTACGCTACCGCATTGCGGTAACAACTTTCTCCTTCTCCAGATGATCACTTCGTGTTGTGTGTGTTTATTTTGTGTTTGGTGGCCCGTGGATTGTATACGGAGACTGAGTTATGTCGTCGCCCGTAGGGCGTGGACTAGTCCAAATCCGTATTATCTTAGATTTGGGTTTGGGGGTTTGGGTTTAAGGATACGTTAGCCTCGTTTGAGACTAAGATCGACTTAAACGTTTGTTAAGGATACGTTAGTCTAGTTCTAGACTAAGATCAACTTAACGGGATCGTTTAGATCCAACAAGAGAGCAATTAGGGAAGCCCTGTTGTTTAGTTTAGTGACATTGCGGTCAATAGGTAGTTTAAGGACATTGCGGTCCAGTGTTAGTTTTAAGACATCGCGGTCAAGGTTAAGGACGTCATAGTCCGTTGTTAGTTTTAAGACGTCACGGTCAAGGTTAAGGACGTCGTAGTCCGAGGGTTTAAGGACCCCACAGTCCGGCGTTAGTTTTAAGACATTACGGTCAAGATTAAGGACCTCATAGTCCGTGAGTTTAAGGACCCCACAGTCCATATCAATGTGTGGTCATCGGGACCCGTCACCTCTTTGAAGACGTTGAGGAATTACAACGCCAAAAATCAAAGGAGTGAAGAGATGTACCCTTAAACCAAGGTAGATTAAATGATCTTTGGCCCAATTTGGAACCAAGACCAATTAATTATATTATGAGCCCATTGGCCTAGTTAAGTTTGAATTGAGGACTTATGGCCTTCTTGGGCTAAGTCCAATCATGTTTAATATTGACCCTCTTTTGGTCTATTGAAGGAGAGGTTTTGCCTCTAGAAACTTAGCCAATTGGGCTAAAGCTAGTGTTAAACACTAAAGACCAACAATGTTGAACACTGGGAATAAGATTAACAAGTTAGTGTTAAACACTAAAAGATAACCAATGTTGAACACTAGTAACAGGGCTTTCAAATTAGTGTTAAACACTAAGGCAAATCAGTGTTAAACACTGCAAACGGAGATTTCAAATTAGTGTTAAACACTAAATCAAATCAGTGTTAAACACTGGAAATAGAGTTTTCAAATTAGTGTTAAACACTAAACGAATCAGTGTTAAACACTGTAAATAGAGTTTTCCAATTAGTGTTAAACACTAAGAAAATCAGTGTTAAACACTGGGGACAAAATCTCCAGATTAGTGTTAAAAATTAAGGAGAGAGGGGTCACGTGTGGACACGTGAGGGCGCCCTGATTCCTCTTGTTTTATTCAGTCAAAAGTATTGAATACTTTGAAGTATCACGTGCTGTCACGTGATGAGAATTTAGGTGTCTGTCTGTTAAAGCTTCAGCCAAGGGGTCACGTGGTAGCACGTGAGAGTGCCCTAGAGCTCTTTTCTGTTTCTTCTGCCTTTTCTCTGTGTGCTTTAGGGGTCATGTGGGGCACGTGAGGCATTACCTCAAAGTTCTTTTCTATGGATCTTTGCAGGGGTCACGTGGTAGCACGTGACTCTGACTCAAGTTATTTTCTATGGATCTTTGCAGAGGTCACGTGGTAGCACGTGACTCTGACTCTTTGCATGTTTTAAAGATCTGTTCATTTTTTTTAAGAATTAAATTCTTCATAGGGTCAAACCCTAGCAATAAACTTTAAAGGAATCACATTCCTGTTTTCTTCTGAAGAATTATATTATTGAATAGGGTTAAACCCTAATTTCTTTTCTGTAAAGAATTAGATTCTGGTATAGGGTGAAACCCTAATTCTTTTTTTTTTCTTTAAGGGAATTAAATTCCTGTGGGTTTGAGAGAATTAAGTTCTCAATTAGGGTTCAACCCTGGTTCTGTCCATTTTAAAGGAATTAAATTCCTATAACATAGGGTTAAACCCTAATTTTATCTCAAAGGAATTAAATTCCTATAATTCTGTGAGAATTAAATTCTCAAAACTCAGTTCCTCTTCTGTGTTTTAGATCTGCATGGCAGGATCTCAACCCAATGAGAATTAAATTCTCAATTCATGGGGAGATGTGCACTTTGCAGATACTCCACCAGAGAAAGAACTAAGTTCTTTTCTTTTTATATAAGAGTTAAACTCTTTTGAGAATTAAATTCTCTTCTGAAGCCTCCCTTTTCTTTTCTTACCTAAGGTTTTCCTTTTGCAGAGAATCAAAGGCTCTATATCTCTCTCTCTGTGTGTATCAAAAGAAAAGGTCCAAAGTCCAGAAGTCCCCTCTCTTCTTTTCTTGGCTCCTATTTATAGGAGAAGGAAAAGAATCAATCTGTTTTAGTGAATCTTTCATTGAAAGATTTCATTTGTTTATTGAGAGATTTGATTTATCTTCATCATTAATCTGGGCCTTTAGATTATTGGGTGAATTTTATTCACCATTGGATTTTAAATCCAAAAATATCTCTTTGTTATTTCGGTTAGATTTAGGGGGAAATCTTTCCATGTCCAAGATTTTTCCATACATTAGTGATATTTAATCACCCTCGGATTTTTAATCCAACGGTTTCAAATAATTCTTCTCCATTTTGGAAAGATTTGAAGGATTTATCCTCAGGATTTAATTCTGTTAAAGAATGAGGCTCTTAAAGCCGGTCACGTGTGGACACGTGACCGTTGGTCACGTGTGAGCACGTGACCCCTTGAGTGGGCTTCTCTTCTTCTGCGCTCTGTTTTCTGGCCGCTGCTTAACCATCACGTGCCAACACGTGACTACTGCTCACGTGTGAGCACGTGATACCTCTTCTGAAGCTCTTCCTGATTTTTAATCAGGGAACAGAGTAATACCTACTCATTAGTGGGAATCGAGATCCAACTATCATCGCATGATAACTTGATGGAAGCCACTCAAGTCACCACTCTTCAGAAGGTATGCGCATGCTTGGCAATTTTCCTGTATGTTTGAAACTCCCGATGTAGTTTTTGCCCCAAGGCTTATGACATTGACGAAGGCCAAAACATCATAAGATGCAAGTCAAGTTCAACCCGTCATTATCCAGATTAATCTAGACCCATTCATACAAGCCCTTGACGAAGGCCAAAACAGCTGTACGCCTGTCCTAGAATAATGCATCTATCTATGCTGCAGATAAGCACCCACTAGCTACCAAACACTGTGCCTTGGCGAAGGTCAAAACACATAGCATGAATACTAGTAGATACCTATCTGAAATGACGGAGGGCTGTTCCCCGCCGAAACACGGAGACGCGACCGCACGGGTCCGTCTTGCCTGAATTCTGGGGCAGATGCTAATTGGTGCTATCCTTCCACCTCTCCGAAGATGCCAAGGTTATTTATAACACCATGTATCGAAGGTTTAAACAGATGCGGCCGATATAGCAGACTTCATCATATTCCCCCTCATTGGAGGGGTTTTTGATTGTGGGGACGCTCTTCCTTGCAGGCGCAAACCCCTGCAGTTAATTACACTACCGCATCGCGGTAACCACTTTCTCCTTCTCCAGATGGTCACTGCGTGTCGTGTGTGTTTGTTTTTGTTTTTGGTTGCCCGTAGATTGTATACGGAGACTAATTTACGTTGTCGCCCGTAAGGCGTGGATTAGTCCAAATCCGTATTTTTTTAGATTTGAGTTTGGTTTTAGTTTAAGGATACGTTAGTCTCATTTGAGACTAAGATCAACTTAAACGTTTGTTAAGGATACGTTAGTCTAAATTTAGACTAAGATCAACTTAACGATTTGTTAAGGATACGTTAGTCTAATTTAAGACTAAGATCAACTTAACGGGATCGTTTAGATCCAACAAAAGAGCATTTGGGCTCTATTGTTTAGTTTAGGGACATTGCGGTCGATTACCAGTTTAAGGATATGGTGGTCCAATGTTAGTTTAAGGACATCTCGGTCCAAGGTTAAGGACATCATAGTCCATGGGTTTAAAGGGACCCCACAGTCTGAGTTTAAGGACATCATAGTCCATGAGTTTAAGGACCCCACAGTCCGAGGTTAAGGACATCACAGTCCATAAGTTTAAGGACCCCACAGTTCATGGAATGACTGGTTATCGGGACCCGTCACCTCTCTGAAGACGTTGAAGGATTACAACGGCAAATATCAAAGGAGTGAAGAGATGTATCTGTTTTCCCAATCAGAGCGAAGCTCTGTTCAAATTCCAAGATTTGAAATGAAGCGACGCTTCTGCTTTCCCCAATCAGAGCAAAGCTCTGTTCAAATTCCAAGATTTCAAGATTCAAAATTCAAGTTGAAGAAACACTTCAGATCCAGTGCGCTGCGCGCTGCGTGCCACGTGTCAAGCGCAAACGCGCTAGTGCCAGGTGTGCTGCGCCCAAAGCAGCGCATCCCAATCAGAGCAAAACTCTGTTTCAAAATTCAAAATTTAAAAGTTGAAGCAACGCTTCAGATCCAGCGCTCTGCGCTGTGCGCCACGTGTCAAACCACGTGTCAAACACGGATGCGCTAGTACAGTTGTGCTGCGCTCTGTGCTGCGCGCCACGTATCGAACGTAGGTGCGCTAGCGTAAGGTGCGCCAGCGCTGGGATTAAAAATTCCCCACCGTCAGATCAAAAGATCTACTAATAATAAACTATTAAATAATCAGAACTAAAATTCTGTTATGGAAAGATTTTTCAATCTTATTAAAACAAGAAGATTATCTTCTGTAAAACAGAAGCCTTAGCATCAAAGATCCAAACGGTGGGAAATATTCCCAATTCAATCAGAGAAAAATCTCTTAAACTGATTTAACAAATCATTTGGCCCTATATAAAGGACCCTAGACTTCAAGTCATATACACAGAAAAGAGAGAGAGAAACCCTCTGCAAAAGAAGAGAAAGCTCTTAAAGAAAAAGAAGATTTTTCTTCATCTTCAATGTAAAGAACTATGTTCTTGAAATAACAGAGATGAAACCATTTCGTAAAAAGAAGAACCATCTTCTAAAAAGATCATAGATCTGAAAAAAGACCAAGGTCTTTAATAAAAAGCAAAAGATCAAAAGATCTAATCATAAAAAAATATATGAATATAAAAGAAGTATTTTACTTCATTCTCAGATCTTTTGATCTATAAAGGCAGAGCCTTTTATAAAAACAAGAACTTTTGTTCTTGGATCTTGAGGAAAAAGCCTCCTTTGAAGAAGATAAATTTGTTCTTTGGTCATAAAATTGATCAAATGCGCTTTGCGCTATTGAAAAGTGCCTTGCACTCATGAATTGCGTCCTTGCACTCATTGGACCGGCGCTTAGCGCCAAAACCTGCCACGTGTCAACTAGAGACACGATCTACGCTTTGCGTTTCTAAAACAGAGCACTGCGCTCATGGGCTGGCGCTAACCGCCAAGCGCGCCACGTGTCACTCACTGGTGCGCCAACAGACTAGCGCAATGCGCTAATAAATTAAAAACGCAACGCGCTAACAAACTAGCGCTTAGCGCTAAACGCGACACGTGTCCTCTTCGTGTGCGCTACCCGACAGATGCGCAATGCGCTCTTTGACTGGCGCAATGCGCCTGGCACGCCACGTGGCGCACTGTCAGAAAAAACTTTATTTCTGATAAATGATATGCATTCAATACAAAAAAAAATGTCAGAGCCCAATACCTAGCATTATTAAAAGGGCCGAGCCCAAATAAAGGCTTAATAGCCATAACAAAAAATGTTAAAACATTTTAATTGGACTTAGCCCAATTCTGGCCATAAGTCCTCAGCTTATCTTAAATTGAGCACATCTGCTCTTTCAACTAACTCACCTTGGTTCAAGGTTACATCTCTTTACTTCTTTGATATTTGTCGCTGTAATTCCTCAACGTCTTCAAAGAGGTGACGGGTCCCGACAATCTTACATTTTATGGACTGTGGGGTCCTTAAATCCACGGACTATGATGTCCTTAACCTCGACCGTGATGTCTTAAAACTAATATCGGACTGTGGAGTCCTTAAATCCATGGACTATGATGTTCTTAACCTCGACCGTGACGTCTTTAAACTAACATCGGACTGTGAGGTCCTTAAACTCATGGACTATGATTTCCTTAACCTCGACAGTGATGTCTTAAAACTAACATCGGACTGTGGGGTCCTTAAACTCATGGACTATGATGTCCTTAATCTCGACTGTGACGTCTTTAAACTAACATCGGACTGTGAGGTCCTTAAACTCATGGACTATGATATCCTTAACCTCGACCGTGATGTCTTAAAACTAACATCGGACTGTGGGGTCCTTAAACTCATGGACTATGATGTCCTTAACCTTGACCGTGATGTCTTTAAACTAACATCGGACTGTGGAGTCCTTAAATCCATGGACTATGATGTCCTTAATCTCGACCGTGATGTCTTAAAACTAACATTAGACCATGGAGTCCTTAAACCCACGGACTATGATGTCTTTAACCTCGACCGTGATGTCTTAAAACTAACATTGGACGGTGCAGTCCTTAAACTCATGGACTATGATGTCCTTAACATTCACCGCGATGTCTTAAAACTAACATTGGACCGAGATGTCTTTAAACTAACAATGGACCGTAATGTCCTTAAACTAATTACCGACCGCAATGTCACTAAATTAAACAACAGAGCCTAATTACTCTCTTGTTAGATCTAAACGATCCCGTTAAGTTGATCTTAGTCTAAAATTAGACTACCGTATCCTTAACAAACATTTAAGTTGATCTTAGTCTCAAATGAGGCCAATGTATCCTAAAACCTAACCCCCAAACCCTAATCTAAGAAGATATGGATTTGGACTAATCCACGCCCTACGGGCAACAACATAAATTAGTCTCCGTATACAATCCACGGACAACCAAACACAAAACAAACACCCACGACACGAAGTGACCATCTGGAGAAGGAGAAAGTTGTTACGGCGATGCGGTAGCGTAATTAACTACAGGGGCTTGCGCCTGCAGGGAAGAGCGTCCCCACAGTCAAAAACCCCTCAAACGAGGGGGAATCTGACGAAGTCTGCTACATCGGCTGCATCCGTTTAAACCTCCGATATGCGGTGCCATAAATCAACTTGGCATCTTCGGAGAGGTGGACGGATAGCACCAATTAGCATCTGCCCCGAAATTCAGGCTAAACGTTTGTCGGGTCTCCGCCGCGTCTTTTGGAGGGGAACAGATTCTGGCACGCCCGGTGGGACCTTTTCCTCTTTCCACTCCACACTTTGTGTGTCGTGTTCGCGAACCAATCGCGGTTTTCTTGGTTGCCCTTGGGTTCGAGGTACTAAGATTTGGCATTTTGCTTGGTGCAGAAAGCAAAGATCAATGGCGTTCACCTGCTCGAAGTGTTCCACATGCAACTGCAACCCACGTTATGCCTCAACTGGGGGCATATCTTACGGGCCCCAGGAGGCTTCCCTGTTCACGATGCCGGTGGAACAGGTTACCCAAGCCATCACAGGATTGTTTTTCGGGACCATGCTCCCTCCAGCGAGCTTCACCATTCCTATGCCAGCACTGGAAGCTCCCAAGAAGTCGGTCTTCGATTGGCTTGTTGTTACGACGGCCCCTCTCAACGGGTCGTCCAGCTCCAACTCCTCGGTCTTCGCCGGACTGAGCTTGAACACCGATGGGCCTGCCAAGAAGCCCATGACACCTGAAGTGGCCATCCCAAAAAAGAAAGCCATCTCTGCTCCTGAAGTCGTCAAGGCGGCTTCTCCTGCCAAAGAGTCGGTCTTTACAAGACTGACTATTCCGGCTCCCGTTCCTGCTCGAAGGTCTGTCTTTGACAGATTGGATACCGCTACTCAAAAAACGTCAGTCTTCAAGAGGCTGGCACCAGCGGCGCCTCATCTGGACAGGGGGCAAGACAAAGCCATCCCTATCGCCGAACCAGCCCCAACAGCTCGACACGCTCGACGTCGCCACTGGCGCCGAGTAAGGAAGGCCGGGGGCAACTCTTCCTCTAGGCTAACTCCACCAGCTCCAACGGTAGAAGTTAATGCTGCTGTTCCAACCGGGAACAGTTTTGAGCTGCTGAACAAGGTGCGTAGGAACTCGCCTACCGCCATACTGAAAAGATCTCCTCCACCGGTGGAGACTGTCGCAGAAGCAAAACCGGAACAGCCCCCTCAGTGGCTATCCTCCAAAGTTTACAAAGTCTGGCGACGTGTCCAAGAGTCAGTGATCGATCAGGACTACCTCCACCGACAGAAGAAGCCGAAGGTTCAGCCGGAAGGGAACCATTACAGTAAGCCGCAGAAGACAACAACCATTTGGGTGCCCGCTACAACGGCCCCCTCCACGTCTACTACTCAAAAGAAAAGGAGGCCAGAGAAAGCCCCTGTAAACGTGGCAGACCACAAAAACACCGAGCCTAAATGCCCTAAGTCTGGGGGCATGGTGGTACATACTGTTTACATGGCTTCCGGAAAAGAGGAAAGCCGCACTTCGACGGGCCACCAACCGCTCACCCGATCAATAACAAGGGCTCAAGAACAACAACAGCAGAAGCTTCAAGAGATGCTAACTGCAATGGCTGCACTTACCGGGCCAAAAGAAAGCCCGGAGGCATCATCGGAATAACGTCATGAGCACGAGACTGATGCTGAATTCTTTCGGAGAATGCTCGAAAAGAAGGACAAGGAGGCCGCGAAACAAGCGGCCAATATAAAGCAAATGGCCCTTCTATTCCAGGATATGGTGGGCATAATGATCCAGCCAGATCCCCCAGCCGAAGATCCTCCAGTGATAATTGAAGATGATAGAAGAGAAACATCAAACCCTCTGCCAGCTCTATCAGCAGCCGAGGAAAAGACAATCTCCAAAGCCACCCTGGATAACTATATTGCTCAGCAAATAAGAGTACACCAGGCAAACGAAGCGGCCGGGCAAATTGTTAGAACTGGGCGACCGTATCCAGGCTGGTATGATCAGATAAAGTACCCGCCGGGCTACACGATCCCCAAATTCCATGTGTACAAGGGGACAGGCAATCCCCACCAACACGTCGCCCAGTTCAGGGCTCTTTGTGGCAACACCGGCGGCGGTGATAAGCTCTTTCTTCGCCAATTCGTCGGCAGCTTATCGGAAACGGCATTCGAGTGGTACTCCGAACTTCTAAATGACTCCGTCAAAACTTTCACGGAAATGGAGTTGTTGTTCACCCAGCGATTCGCAAGTGCTAGTGAACGCACCCCAATAACGGCATTGATCAATGCCAAGGTAAAGCCGGGTGAGACGTGGGTTCAGTACACGATCCGATGGCGGAATCTGTGGTCGAAGTGCGAACAGCGCATCGAAGAAGCACCGGCGGTGGGCATGTTCGTGGGCACCCTAGACCCTCATGCCACTATTTCACAGTTTATGATGTTCTTCAAACCGACTACATTCCAGGCTTTAATCGACAAGCTAGCCCAGATGGACCAGATGGATCATAGACCGTCTCCTCTGAAGCCGGAACCGCGGAATGAAAAGGGTAAAGGGAAGGCGATCTTCGTTGCGAACACCCAACAGCAGCCCAGTGCCCCAAAGCTAGCGGATCAACTGGAAGAGAGACGACGCTATTATAATGAGAAGATGAAGCGTCCTTACTCATTCCCACGGGACAAAACGAAGAGACTATTCGAGCTGGCGATGGGCAACAGGCTTATCAATCTGCCGAATCCAAGGCGACCATTGCAACCCAGCGAAGCGAATAACCCCAATTATTGTCCTTACCACCAAACGGTAAGCCATCCAATCGAAGATTGCTTCGTCTTTAAGGGATGGATCGAGGACCAGTACCTACAAGGCAAGTTTACGCTGTCTGAGAAGTGGAAAGTAAACCCACCACAACCTCATACTCCTAAGAAGATGGACACACCAGGGGCAACGTGCTCTTTTGTTGAAGAAGCTCCATGGGAAGTGGCCCTTTCAGCCAAAACCAAAAGGACGCTGAATGATTTCCAGACATGCCCGGCGATCAGATAGAAGAATCCGTTGGAACCTGAGATCATCGAAGGGATGCTGAAGTCGCGCCCAGCTCCAAAGATTGGTGGTGATAGCCGAAGTGTTCACACCCAGCCGTCGAAATCTTCGAAGAAGAAAAAGAAATCCAAGAAGCCCGTGAAGCCTGATGACAAGCGCACGGACCTGCAAAAGCATATTGAAGCGCTGGAAGAATATAACCAGAAGGCGCGGACTCCAATCACGCTCCAAGAGTTCCTCAGCCACGTCCTTGAAGACGGAGATGATGGAGAAGACTCGTCGGATGAATCTGAAGATTACGTAGCAAGTTGCCATGTGATCTCTCACTCGTCGACAGACGAGGAAGAAGCACTTTGCACCAAAAGACTGGGGGCAGGGCCTGAACCGGAACTTCTGCGGCTGACAGACGAAATGATCGACGCCTTTCTAAATGAAATGCATCTGAAAAGTAGAGCTAATCGAGAGCGTGAGATGGCCATATTTGAAAAAGCCAAACGCCGGCGACTGGACGAAGGAGTCGAGACACTTCCGCCGAGTCAAGGGACATCCGTTACAAATAAAAACAAGTTCAAGATGAGGAAAAGGTTTGCTAAAGCCATATCAATGGGGATGAAGCTACCACCCTCCGAAGGAAACATTCTCGGTAAAGCAGAGACACATCCTAGCTACTGCTTATATCATCGAAAGATTTCGCACCCCACCGAAGAATGCGACGCTTTTAAAAGATGGTGGCAGGGATATGTTGCTCACTGACAGCATTTTAAGCGGATGAAATGCAAAACTCGTCGGGAGCGAAGAAACACAACCGAGGAGCTTGGAAGAACTGCCGGCAACCATCGCATGGTTAACGCTGGGGATCGCAAGTCCTCACGTTCGGGAGCGACTCCGATGAAGAGATGACTCTTGGCCCTCTATTCAAGGAATCCACCTCGGGAAAGGAGGGAGAATCGAAGACCTATGAAAATATCCAGCTGCGCAACCGTACGCTGCCCGAAAAGAATCTCGGACCCGCGAACAGAAAAGATAAGGGAAAAGAGAAGGTCTCTGAAGATATGCCATAGATGACCAAGTCATGAAAGTGCTGACCGCTAAGGACCCATCAAAGAAAAGTAAGGTGGACTACAACGTCCTGGCGCACCTAAGGAAGTTACCTTCGCAGCTCAGCATTCTCGACGCCCTTTTACTATCAAAAGAAGCAAGAGATTCATTGATCAAGGCGCTATAAGAGCCAGAGCAATTCCAAGCTTTCCTCGCTGAAGAGAAGATGAAAGACGAGCTGGAAGAAGTACACACAGCCGATATCACCTTCGGCGATGAAGATCTCCTACTTGGAACATGTGAACACAACCGTCCCCTATATGTCTCCGGCTACTGTCACAATATCAAGATAGGCAAAATCCTGGTCGACAATGGGTCCTCCGTCGACCTCCTTAACATGAGGGTGTTAAAGGAAATCTGCATGAGCGTTCAACACCTCGCTCGCGACAAAATCACCATCTCCGGGTTCGACTCCCAGTCATCAGAGACTCTTGGGTCTGTGATACTGACGTTACGCTTTGGGCTGCTTGTCACGGACATTAAATTTCACGTCATCGATGCCAAGACATGCTACAATGCTTTACTTGGTCGGCCTTGGTTACACGAGTACAACATCATCCCTTCTACACAGCATCTGTGTATGAAATACTTCAAACATAGTCTCGAGTATACCGTAACAGGAGAGCTGAACCCATTCTCCGTAAACGAAGTCCGAAAGTACGAAGATGCAAAATACTTCTTACCAGACTTTGAAGATAAAGAGAGATGTCATAAACCGGAGAATAAAACTATCACCACCATCCCGGTCTTTGGGAGTGATACCGAGGGAGAGGAAGAGATAGTTTATTCAGGGCCACCCCAGTACAACAAGCCGGGACCGTCCGCTCCTATGCTTATCTTCGGCAGCGACTCGGGAGATGAGGTCCACGCCGTATTCTCCGCTCGGTCTTCAATACAAACATTCGCTGATGAAGAGCAAAGTTTGCAAGTTGCCATGGTTCTGCCCAACCATCATAAAGAACTAGACGCGCTTGATACCTACAGTGTGGAAGAGCTGCAGACGTTCTATGTCCCTCCCGGGTGACAAGGTGAAAAGGCAATCCTATTCTACCGATCAGGGGAAGCTAAAGTGGAGAAAGAAATCTGGCACGGCACGGATTCCACACTCGACAGGCTCCAGCCCATCCGTTTGCTCAGATATTACACAGACGGACTAAGGAGACTCTTGAGATGCCATGGTGTACCCCTTAAACAAACTGCTCGATAAGCACGGTTCTATAACAGGATCTGGAATGTCCCTGGAACTCAGCGAAAGTTGCCCAACGGGAGAATGGAAACGACTGGACTTGGGTATGTTCAATCCAAGAAACGGGAGATACTCCGCGACTGCTACGTTATACATGACTTTGATGAAGAAGGGGATGCTCTATGGGAAGATGCTAACCCTGAACCAGAAAGAGCTCCCGACGTGAAAATGCCCAATCCGTCGTTCGAAGAACAAATGGACAAGCTTATAAGGGACGTGGGTCAAAAGGTTCGAGACGACCACAATCGCGAAATGGCCATCTACGAGAAAGCCAGGACGTAACACCTTCTTCAACAGGCTGCGAAAGATGAAAATGCTCCTCCCTGTCAACCCGTTGTACAAAAGGCACAACGCAGAGGCAGAAACAAACCAAAGAACGGGAAAGGCGTTCGACAGCGACAAGGTGGGTCCAAGAAGCCACACGATCGGGAAGTGAGAAATTTGGATTCATCCCTTATAAAGAAGATGAGTCGAGCATACTCTTTTCTTCAGAATAAAACACAGAAGATACTTGATCTTGCTATAAAACATCAACTGATTATACTCCCGGAGTCTAAACACCCCGAGCAAGCTAACGAGGTCTCTCACCCAGACTATTGCTCTTATCACCGAGCGATAGGACATCCTCTCGAAGACTGCTTCACCTTCAAGAACTGGGTTGAAGACCAATATCAGCTCGGTAAGTTCGCTCTATCCGACAGTTGGAGGATAACTCCACCGCAGAAGCACGAACCAAAAACCATGCATACAGCAAGAATAGAACCAGATCAACATCGGTCTTGGAAGCGAGCTCGTACTTGTCGTATGATAACGCTATCAGAAGAAGAGCCCGAGGATATAGATGACCTCCCTTGGTGTTTCGAAAGCAATGACGACGAGGTGATCTCAGAGTTTCTACCGGCGCCGAAAGAGCTGGAAGATGGAATACATACCACTGCAGATGAGCTCAAGAAAATTGATTTGGGGACGGCAAGTGACCCGCGACCGACATTCGTCAGCGAATTGCTGTCTGAAGAAAGGGTGGCTACACTAAAGGACGTGCTCATGCAGCATAAAGATTGCTTCGCATGGAATTATTCTGAGATGTCAGGACTAGACCCAGAGATTGCAGTTCACAAACTGGCCATATCCCCGGACATCAAGCCAATCAAACAAGCGCCGAGAAGAATGCGGCTCGAGCTTGAGATGAGCATCAACGCCGAAGTCAAGAAGCTAATCGACTCTGGTTTCATCCAAGAGGTCCAGTATCCTGATTGGATCGCCAACATTGTCCCAGTGATGAAGAAAAACAGGACAGTACGCATATGTGTGGATTTTCGGGATCTCAATAAAACCTTCCCGAAAGATGACTTCCCAGTACCGGTCACTGAGCTAATGATAGACAATACGTCCACCCACGAAATCTTCTCCTTCATGGACGGCTCGTCTGGATACAATCAGATAAAGATGCATCTCGAGGACCAGAAGCATACCGCTTTCCGGACCCCTTTAGGTATATTCTGCTACAAGGTGATGCCCTTCGGTCTAAAGAACACCGGTGCCACCTATCAGAGGGCCATGACGAAGATCTTCGATGACCTCATATATGAAATCGTCGAATGCTATATCGACAATCTCGTGGTGAAAAGCAAATCATACGAGGAACATCTAGAGCATCTGAAGATTGTATTTCAACGCCTCTGGCAATACAACTTGAAGATGAACCCTCTCAAATGCGCGTTCGGTGTTTCCTCAGGAAAATTCCTAGGATTCATCCGACACCGAGGCATCGAGATAGACCCGTCGAAGATCAAGGCGATTATGGAAATGCTCCCGCCAAGGACTCTCAAACAATTGCGGTCTCTCCATGGGAAGCTCGCGTATATCCGACGATTTATAGCCAATCTCTCAGGCAAGTGCCGCCCTTACAGTCACCTGATGAAGAAGGGAACCCCTTTCGTCTGGGATCGCAAATGCCAAAATGCACTGGACGAAATCAAGCAATACCTGCAGAACCCGCCAGTGCTGGCTGCTCCGGTCAAGGGAAAAGCCCTCATTTTGTATACAACCGCCCTTGAAGATTCCTTAGGCGCATTATGGGCACAAGAGAATGACCAAGGGAAAGAGAGAGCCCTCTACTATTTGAGTCGAGTTCTACTGGGGGCAGAAAGCAATTATTCTCCCATCGAAAAACACTGCCTGGCATTGATCTTCGCGATAACAAAGCTCAGACATTATGCATTAGCGCATGAAGTCCGTCTCATATCGAAGGTGGATCTCCTCAAATATTTGATGTCAAAGGCCATATTAACGGGACGGCTCGCTAAATGGGCCTTGCTCTTAATGGAGTTCTCGATAACTTATCAGCCTCTTAAGGCAGTGAAAGGCCAGGCCATCGCCGATTTCCTCACCGAGCATCCAATACCTGCCTATTCTCCTTTGAATTGTGAACTGCCAGATGAGCATGCGTTTGACACGATCGACGGTAATGATACCCGGTGGGAACTTTACTTCGATGGAGCATCCTCCATGAAGAAACGCAAACAAAACACCCCTATAATCAAATCAGAGGTAGGCATCATCTTCGCGACTCCACAAGGAGGGATAATGCGCTTTGCCTTCTCCTTAACAGAGCCGAGGACAAACAACGAAGCCGAGTATGAAGTTTTGATAGCAGGTCTCGAGATCGATATTGACATGGGAATTGAAAACCTTCTTATATACGGAGACTCCCAGCTGGTTGTCAGTCAAGTAAACAGCGACTATCAAACGTGCAAACCAGAACTGGTGAAGTACGGCGAGAGAGTACAGCAACTGCTGACTCAAATACATTCCTATACTTTGGAAAGCATACTGCGTGCGGAAAATAGCAAAGCGGATGCATTACCCATGCTTGCTAAAGAATTGGCCGATGAGAACCTCGATGATGTGAGGATCGTTGTGCAAAGCCGTCGGGTTCTAGCACCGGCAGAAATATCCCCGGAGTCATCCGAGGAAAAAGGAGCGGCCGAGCAAATGGCTATATAAGTAAAAGACCAAGAAAAGGCTGAGGATTGGAGAGAATTCTTTATAGACTACTTCAAATCCCGTCGGACGCCTGAAGACGTGTCCTCAAGATATCAGCTCATGAAGCGAGCCCTATCTTTTGCTTTCGTCAATGATACTCTGTACAAGAGGTCATTTGATTCTTTATGGTTAAGATGCCTGGGACCTGAAGAAGCAAGAAGAGTCGTCCAAGAAACTCACGACGGACTCTGCGGTTCTCACCAAGCCGGGCCGAAGATGAAGTTGAAGATCAAACGGATGGGTTATTATTGGCCCACGATGATCCAAGACTGCCTCGAATACGCGAAGCAGTGCCACTCGCGTCAGATTCACGGGGACTTCATCCATCAACATCCGAATCCTCTACATCCGACAGTGGCTAGCTGGCCGTTCGAAATGTGGGGGACTGACATAATCGGCCCCATCGAACCAGCATCATCCAGAGGACATCGGTTCATTTTGGCGACAACTGATTACTTCTCCAAATGGGCAGAAGCAGTACCGCTGAAGGAAGTGAAGATGGAGAATATCCTCTATTTCTTCAAGACACAGTGAACAGCCCTTGTAAGTCCTTGTAAGTCCGTGACTAGGGATATGTCTACACGGTGAACAGCTCTTATAAGTCCTCTCGACTTATAAGAAGAAAACACTCATGTAAGATCCTTACAACTTATAGGAGAACATGCACTTAGGAATCCTCACGATTCTTAAGGAGAAATCACACCTACGAGATCCTCACGACTCGCAGGGAGAAATACCTTTATAAGACCCTTAAGGCTCATGAAGTCAAAAGCCTTAGTCGACAGAATCCTAACCCTATTTACTAAGCCACCTTTGTTCGACATCGACTAAGGCAAATGATGATTCGCTCTTGGCAATATCCCAGTTGTAGCGGTGCTGATGCCGAAATCGGTGTCTAAATCTAAGCTTGCAGCAAAAAGCCAGCAAGCCACACATGCATACGGAATAGCCGAAATGATAGGGCAACTTGCAAACAAAATCAACAAGTAAAAATGTACGCATGCAAAATAGCCGAAATGATTGGGCAACTCGCAATAAAAAATAGCGAGTAAAAATAAAACAAATAGCCGAAATGATTGGGCACCGCGAAAAAATAGCCGAAATGATTGGGCAATCGCGACCTTCGCGATATAAAGCTGAAATGATAGAGCATCGCAGAAAGAATAAAAAAAAATGAAATTTATGCCCTACAGGTGATATCATGTCAATCCTGTATACAATTCAGGGGCGCAAACAAAGAAAGAATCATACCCCTCCTCCCCAAGCTTCATCAGAAGGAGAAGCCAAATCTCAATGGTTTACAGACAGCCTAGAGATCATCTCGATATTCGTCATATCACAACAGACGCAACATCAAGCAAAGCGGAACAGCGGCAACCCCCAGTTCCATGACTCGGCGGTGCACAGATGACCGAGAGTCAAACCCCGAATCCGTGAAATGCGGATAAAGTCAAAAATTCCTGGTTACGTGGAACGCGGATAACGTCAATCCTGACCCCGTGGGAAACGTCCAGAGCAGATCCTGGTCCTCGCAGAGCACGGCAGTGAACCCGTGTGAAGCATCCAGAGCGGAGCCTAGTCCTCGCCAAACACGGCAATGAACCCGTGGGAAGCATCTAGTGAAAAATTCCTGACTACGTGGAACGCGGCTTATATCAATCCTGACCCATGGGAAACGTCCAGAGCGGAGCCTGGTCCTCGCTGAACACGGCAGTGAACCCGTGTGAAGCATCCAGAGCAAAATTCTTGGTCACGTGGAATGCGGATAATGTCAATCCTGACCCCGTGAGAAACGTTCAGAGCGGATCTTGGTCTTCGCAGAGCACGGCAGTGAACCCGTGTGAAGCATCCAAAGCGGAGCCTAGTCCTCGCCGAAAACGGCAGTGAACCCGTGGGAAGCATCTAGAGCAAAGTTCCTGGCTACGTGGAACGCGGATTATGTCACTCCTGACCCCGTGGAAAATGTCCAGAGCGGATCCTGGTCCTCGCAGAGCACGGCAATGATCCTGTATGAAGCATCCAGAGCGGAGCCTGGTCCTCGCCGAACACGGCAGTGAACCCATGGGAAGCATCCATAGCAAAATTCCTGGCTACGTGGAACGCGGATTATGTCACTTCTGACCCCGTGGAAAACGTCCAGAGCGGATCCTGGTCCTCGCAGAGCATGGCAATGACCCCATGTGAAGCATCCAAAGCGGAGCCTGGTCCTCGCCGAACACGGCAATGAACCCATGGGAAGCATCCAGAGCAAAATTCCTGGCTACGTGGAACGCGGATTATGTCACTCCTGACCCTGTGGAAAACGTCCAGAGCGGATCCTGGTCCTCGCAGAACACAGCAGTGAACCCGTGGGAAGTATCCAGAGAAAAATTGGACTGTGAGGTCCTTAAACTCACGGACTATGATGTCCTTAACCTCGACCGTGATGTCTTAAAACTAATATCAGACTGTGAGGTCCTTAAACTCATGGACTATGATGTCCTTAACCTCGACCGTGATGTCTTAAAACTAATATCGGACTGTGAGGTCCTTAAACTCATGGACTATGATGTCCTTAACCTCGACTGTGACGTCTTAAAACTAACATTGGATGTGGAGTCCTTAAATCCATGGACTATGATGTCCTTAACCTCAACCGTGACATCTTAAAACTAACATCGGACTGTGGGGTCCTTAAACCCATGGACTATGATGTCCTTAACCTCGACTGTGATGTCTTAAAACTAACATTGGACTGTGAGGTCCTTAAACTTATGGACTATGATGTCCTTAACCTCGACCGTGATGTCTTAAAACTAACAACGGACTGTAGAATCCTTAAATCCACAGACTATGATGTCCTTAACCTCGACCGCGATGTCTTTAAACTACGGTATCCGGGAAAACGTCCAGAGCGGAGCCTGGTCCTCGCAGAACACGGCAGTGAACCCGTGAGAAGCATCCAGAGCAACCCCTGACTCCGTGAAATGCGGATAAGGACAACTTCACCCATCACTTGCGGGTCCTCACGACTCGTAAGGGAGCAAATTCTCTTGTGAGATCCTTACGACTTTCAAGAGAAAACACACTTAGGAATCCTCACGATTATTAAGGAGAAATTACACCTACGGGATCCTCTCGACCGGTAGGGAGAAAATTCTTTATGAGACCCTCACGGCTTGTAAAGTTGAAAAGTCTTAGGTGACAGATCCTAACCCTATTTTCTAAGCCATCACTACCTTGCAAAGAGCACAAGATGGACAATTATATGTTATCTACAGGCCACACTTGCTAGAATCAAATGGCAGTAACACAGCAAGGAGAAGAAAGCGACAAGGAGAACATTTGATTCGCATTTAATTAAGCGTTCAAGGCATACCCGTTCATGCATGAGCAAAAGATTTAGTATGTAAAATAAAACAAGCTGAAACGAGAAACTTGCCATTCATACTGCGAAAAAGTTCTTACAATTATGAAAGAAGTAAACAAAAACATTATCCAAACAATTACAATGGCAAAACCTCAGATCCGGGGCATGGATTGAGGAACTCAAAAGTAACTTTGTCCAGAATCTTCCAGGCATTCCGAACCGTCCTAGTATGCTTTCTCTCACGATCACAAGCATCGGGATCCCCACGGATGTCCTCCACCCTCCGATAGGCAGTAAGTATGGCCGACTATTGAAAAGCCTGATGTAGGAGGTCGATAAGATTGTCTCGCCTTCTCTTTGAGATTGGCTCATCAGATACACCGAATGCACCTTATCCTCGGCGGCATCCAATGCCCTAAGCGGCACGCTGGTACAGAATAGAGGAAGCGCTTCCCAGATCGCTCCCACAATAAGCTTCAGGAGAGAAGAACGTCGAGGAAGCAATCGACCATCGTATGCGTCAAAGCGGCTCATAATTTCAGCACACTCGGCGTTTGTGAATTCTCGATTCTGAGAACGGCCGAATGAGCGGATGTCTCTGTAGGAGATAATTTCGTCGAGATCATACATGTGAGCATCCATTACTCCTAAAAAAGTAAATCAACAAAATTAGCGGACAGACTGATTAAGCGAATTCTTATTAAAAAAACAGGCACAGGGAGTTAAACTCCTCGAGAGCAATGCTCTACAGACAGGAGTGACACCTGTCAAAATCAATTATGAGGGGAATTTAAAGAAATCCCCCGAGAACATTGAGAGCCTTGCTCTGAGAAGATGATATAATTCATCAAAAATAAAATTCCATTTTTAATCTTCAAGATCCATGAAAAACTCTTAAGAGTTCTTCTATATGATTTGAAAGGAGCAAAGCTCCATTAATGAATTAAGAAATCATAAGTAAAATCCTTTTAGAGAGCAGAGCTCTATTAATGGAACCCCAATAGGGTTCTCTTTAGATCTCTTTAGACCTATGGAGCAAAGCTCTGCTAGTGAAACCCTAAATGGGTTTTCTGAAGATCAAAGATCTATTAAGAGCAAAGCTCTGTTAATAGGTAAAATCCTAACTCATTAAGATTTATTAAAATTTTACCTAAGTTTGGAAAGAGTTTCTTTTCTACTTTTGAGAAATTCTCAAACAAAAGAGCTGTGCTCTGAAAAAAATTTCAAAGAGGATGATAATCATCTAGAGGACCAAAGGTCCTATTTATAGGCGTTAAGACGTCTCTTCAACTTCTGAGTTGATCCAAGGGCTCAGATGTTGCCACCGCTGCGCTCACATGTGGGCCACGTAAGCACAACGGTGGGGGGGCATTTGTTTCCCCAATCAGAGTGAAGCTCTGTTCAAATTCTAAGATTTGAAATGAAGCGACGCTTCTGCTTTCCCCAATCAGAGCAAAGCTCTGTTCAAATTCCAAGATTTCAAGATTCAAAATTTAAGTTGAAGCAACGCTTCAGATCCAGTGCGTTGCGCGCTGCGTGCCATGTGTCAAGCGCAAACGCGCTAGTGCCAGGTACGCTGCGCCCTAAGCAGCGCACCCCAATCAGAGCAAAGCTCTATTTCAAAATTAATAATTTAAAATTTGAAGCAACACTTCAGATCTAGCGCTCTGCGCTGTGCGCCACGTGTCAAATATAGGTGCGCTAGCGCACCTGCGCTGCGAGCCATGTATCAAACACGGGTGCGCTGGCGCAGTTGCGCTGCGCTCTGCGCTGCGTGCCATGTGTCAAACACGGGTAAACATGGGTGCGCTGGCACAGTTGCGCTGCGCTCTGCGCTGCGCGCCACGTGTCGAACGTAGATGCGCTCGCGCAAGGTGCGCCAGCGTTGGGATTAAACATTCCCCACTGTCAGATCAAAAGATCTACTAATAATAAACTATTAAATAATCAGAACTAAAATTCTGTTATGGAAAGATTTTTTAATCTTATTAAAACAAGAAGATTATCTTCTGTAAAACAGAAGCCTTAGGATCAAAGATCCAACGGTAGGAAATATTCCCAAATCAATCAGAGAAAAATCTCTTAAACTGATTTAACAAATCATTTGGCCCTATATAAAGGACCCTAGACTTCAAGTCATATACACAGAAAAAAGAGAGAAAAACCCGCTGCAAAAGAAGAGAAATCTCTTAAAGAAAAAGAAGATTTTTCTTCATTTTCAAGGTAAAGAACTATGTTCTTGAAATAACAGAGATGAAACCATTTCGTAAAAAGAAGAACCATCTTCTAAAAAGATCATAGATCTGAAAAAAGACCAAGGTCTTTAATAAAAAACAAAAGATCAAAAGATCTAATCATAAAAAAATATATGAATATACAAGAAGTATTTTACTTTATTCTCAGATCTTTTGATCTATAAAGGCAGAGCCTTTTATAAAAACAAGAACTTTTGTTCTTGGATCTTGAGGAAAAAGTCTCCTTTGAAGAACATAAATTTGTTCTTTGATCTTAAAATTGATCAAATGCGCTTTGCGCTATTGAAAAGTGTCTTGCACTCATGAATTGCGCCCTTGCGCTCATTGGACCGGCGCTCAGCGCCAAAACCTGCCACGTGTCAACCAGAGACACGATCTGCGATTTGCACTTCTAAAACATCACACTGTGCTCATGGGCAGGCGCTGAGCGCCAAGCGCGCCACGTGTCACTCACTGGTGCGCCAACAGACTAGCGCAATGCGCTAATAAATTAAAAGCGCAACGCGCTAACAAACTAGCGCTTAGCGCTAAGCGCGACACGTGTCCTCTTCGTGTGCGCTACCCGACAGATGCACAATGCACTCTTTGACTAGCGCAACGCGCCTGGCGTGTCACGTGGCGCACTGTCAGAACAAACTTTGTTTCTGATAAATGCTATGCATTCAATACAAGACAAAAATATCAGAGCCCAATGCCTAGCATTATTAAAAGGGCCAAGCCTAAATAAAGGCTTAATAACCAGAACAAAAAATGTTAAAACATTCTAATTGGACTTAGCCCAATTCTGACCATAAGTCCTCGGCTTATCTTAAATTGAGCACATCTGCTCTTTCAACCAACTCACCTTAGTTCAAGGGTACATCTCTTCACTCCTTTGATATTTGTCGTTGTAATTCCTCAACGTCTTCAAAGAGGTGACGGGTCCCGACAATCATACATTTCACGGACTGTGGGTTCCTTAAATCCATGGACTACAATGTCCTTAACCTCGACCGTGATGTCTTAAAACTAATATCGGACTGTGGAGTCCTTAAATCCATGGACTATGATGTCCTTAATCTCGACCGTGACGTCTTTAAACTAATATCGGACTGTGGGGTCCTTAAACTCACGAACTATGATGTCCTTAACCTCGACCGTGATGTCTTAAAACTAACATCGGACTGTGGGGTCCTTAAACTCATGGACTATGATGTCCTTAATCTCGACTGCGACGTCTTTAAACTAACATCGGACTGTGAGGTCCTTAAACTCACGGACTATGATGTCCTTAACCTCGACCGTGATATCTTAAAACTAACATCGGACTGTGGGGTCCTTAAACTCATGGACTATGATGTCCTTAACCTCGATTGTGATGTCTTTAAACTAACATCGGACTGTGGAGTCCTTAAATCCATGGACTATGATGTCCTTAACCTCGACCGTGATGTCTTAAAACTAATATTAGACCTTGGAGTCCTTAAACCCAAGGACTATGATGTCCTTAACCTCGACCGTGATGTCTTAAAACTAATATTGGACGGTGGGGTCCTTAAACTCACGGACTATGATGTCCTTAACCTTCACCGCGATGTCTTAAAACTAACATTGGACCGAGATGTCCTTAAACTAACAATGGACCGTAATGTCCTTAAACTAATTACCGACCGCAATATCACTAAACTAAACAACAGAGCCCAATTACTCTCTTGTTGGATCTTAACGATCCCGTTAAGTTGATCTTAGTCTAAAATTAGACTAACGCATCCTTAACAAACATTTAAGTTGATCTTAGTCTCAAATGAGGCTAACGTATCTTTAAACTTAACCCCCAAACCTAAATCTAAGAAGATACGGATTTGGACTAATCTACGCCCTACGGTCGACAACATAAATTAGTCTCCGTATACAATTTACGGGCAACCAAACATAAAACAAACACCCACGACACGAAGGGACCATCTGTAGAAGGAGAAAGTTGTTACCGCGATGCGGTAGTGTAATTAACTGCAGGGGCTTGCGCCTGCAGGGAAGAGCGTCCTCACAATCAAAAACCCCTCAAACGAGGGGGAATCTAATGAAGTCTGCTACATCGGCCGCATCCATTTAAACCTCCGATATACGGTGCCATAAATCAACTTTACATCTTCGGAGAGGTGGACGGATAGCACCAATTAGCATCTGCCCCGAAATTTAGGCTAGACGTTTGTCGCGTCTCCGCCGCGTCTTTCGGAGGGGAGCAGTACCCTTGAACCAAAGTTGATTGGGAGATCTGTAGTCTAATTTGAAACTAAGATCAATTAATTAGATTATGAGCACATTTGCTCAGTTAAATCTGAATTGAGGACTTATGGCCAATTTGGGCTAAGTCCAATTAAGTTTGAAATGTTGGCCCTTTGTTGGACTATTGAACATTTGTCTGGGTTCAGCCCCCCATTATTTAGCAATGCTAACCAGGGATTTGGGGGCTCTGACAACATTTTGTCTTTTATTGGGCATTGACCATTCATCATAGCTCTGGAGTTTTCTTTGAATGTCATATGAAATGATCAAGTTTGAAAGAATGTAGTCGGGGTTTAATCAAAGGGAAGTCTTGACTCAAAAGACTTAGCTAATTTGGGCTAAGACTGGTTTGAGAATATTGTTAAACACTAATATATATTTGGCGATCACGTGTTCCCACGTGATGCGCTTTAAAACAGTGTTAAACACTGGGGACAAAATGCTCAAAATAGTGTTAAACACTAAAAGTGGGGTGGTCACGTGGGGTCACGTAAGGCGCCTGAGAATTGGGCCAAACCTCCTTTATTTTGTTCTCAGAATATTCAAATAAGTGTTAATCACTTTTAGACTTCAGGTCATCACGTGTTGGCACGTGATGGGTATCCATGTATTGATTATTAAAGTGTTTATTAAGGGGTCACGTGGGGACACGTGAGGGCGCCCAAAATTGATTCTGCCTTTGGCTTTGTTCCCTTTATTTTGAGGGTCACGTGGGAGCACGTGAGGCATTTCCTCCAAGTTTTCTTTCTCATTTTAAGGGATCTGTTTTAGGGGTCACGTGGGAGCACGTGACCTAGTCTTGTTCTTTCATTTTTACTCATTGAGGAGAAGGGTCACGTGTTACCACGTGACCAACTTCTTTACGTGCATGGAAGGTTTCAAGTCTCTTGTTTTAAGAATTAAATTCTCTGTAGGGTTAAACCCTAATTCTGTTTTAGAGGAATTAAATTTCTATGTATGTGGAAGAATTAAATTCTTATGTAGGGTTAAACCCTAATTTCATTTGGAGGAGTTGAATTCCTATAAATTTGGGAGGATTAAATTCTCATATAGGGTTAAACCCTAGTTTTATTTGGAGGAATTAAATTCCAATGAATTTGGGGGAATTAAATTCCTTAAACTCAAATTCTTCCTTCTAAGTTTTGGATCTGCATGGCAGAATCTCCCTGATGAGAATTAAATTCTCAACTTGTGGGGAGATCTGTTTCTGCAGATCTTCAACCAAAAGAAGAACTAAGTTCTTATTCAGAAGAGTTAAACTCTTAAATTGAGAATTAAATTCTCTTTTTGTTTTATGGAGCTCAGATCTTTTTCCCCATTCTCACCTAGGGTTTCTTTTCTCTGAAAGGAACTTCTTTTCTCTCTTGAGAATTAAATTCTCCTCTCTTTTTTCTCTCTGTTGTTGTATTTCTCTAAAATATTCCAAAAGATCCCTTCTCTTCTCTTCTTGGCTCCTATTTATAGAAGAAAGAAAAGAATTAATTTGTTTAATCAATCTTTCATTGAAAGATTTTGGTTGTTTCTATAACCAACATGATCTTTTAGATCACTCAGTGAATTTTATTCACCATTGGATTTTTAATCCAAAAGATATTCTGTTTGTTATTCTTGATGAATTTCAGGAAAATCTTTCCTTGTATAAAATCTTGCCATAAATTGGTGATTTTTAATCACCTTTGGATTTTTTAATCCAACGGTGCTCCATTTTACAGAGCACCATCTTTTTGTTTAGAAAGATTTAGAGCGATCTTTTTCCAGTTAAGGTTCTGGATTCCCATTTAATTAGAATTTAGTTCTATTAGTTCAGAAGGATTAAAAGCTTATCACGTGTTGGCACGTGATCCCACTGTTTGATCATTGAAATAGAATTTAATTCTATCAATTAAAAAGTTTAGGAACATGTTACGTGTTGGCATGTGACCCCCTTGATTAAACATTTTATTCAGAATTTAATTCTGCCGTTTAACAAAGCTAAGGAATTATCACGTGTCAGCACGTGACCCTTGGGGACCCTTGGTCACGTGTGACCATGTGATGCCCTATTGGGGTTTTTCCTTAATGTCTTATTACATCTTTTAATCCCTTTTGGTGGGTTTTAAAGGCCTATCACGTGGTTGCACGTGACCCCACTAATTGCCTGCTTGATTATAATTTAATTCTATTATAACAGAGTTCCAGGAAACCATCACGTGTCCGCACGTGACCCTTGGTCACGTTTGAGCACACGATACCCCATTGGGGAATTTCCTGATATTTTATCAGGGAACAAATGCCCCCACAGCGTTGTTCTCACGTGTTTGCACGTGAGTGCAACGCTGTCATCTTTGTGACCGTTGGATCTGTCTAGGGAACAGGGGAGATGAACCGTCCCTCATCACATCTTATAAATGTAGGAGTCCCTTCAGAAGTGCCTCCACTTTTTCCATCTTCTTCCTTGCTCGTTTTTTCTCTGAGAATTTAATTCTCTTTCCCAGAGCTTAGTTCTCTGATTCAAAAATTTCCAGAGTTTAACTCTGTCAACAAAGATTTCCTTTTTCAGGTAAAAATCTTGAACGGCTGAGGAACTCCTTGTAGAAATTTGGATTTTAAATCCATACCAAGGGTTTTTCCCTTTAACAAGAACCCATCTTTTCCAAGTTCTTTTAAAAAAACTGCTCAATTTTTAAATAATAAATCCCTTTTGTTAGGGCTCTTTTGATCTCAGAGATCGATGGCAATACTTAACGTTTCTCTGGAATTTAATTCCATTCCAAAGAATCTTAGTTCTGAAAAATGTCTTCTGGGAATTTAATTCCCCTGTTCAAAAGGAATTTAATTCCTCTAAAGAACTTAGTTCTTTAAAAGAGAACTTCTTGGGATTTTTCCTCCTGAGTTGTTCTTACAGAAAAATTGCAGTAGAGATTCTACTTGATTTTCGCAGAGTCCAAGATGGGTTTCCCTTTGGGGGAATGTGTAGAGTCATTTGAAATCCACTGTTCATTTAGACAAGCTTTCTTCTTGATTGGTTTATTCATTAAATTCTCACTGATCTTTATTTCAGATACTATGGTTGCCTATTTGTATGATCTTGACGAGATCATTTCTTACAGAGACATTCGTGCATTGGGCCGTAGCCAGAACCAGGAGTTCACCAACGCTCAGTGTGCTGAGATCATGAGCCGCTTCAACGAGTACAACGGCCGACTACTCTCTCGTCGCTCTTCTCTTTTGAAACTCATTACGAAGGCGATCTGGGAAGCACTTCCTTTATTCTATGCAGGCATGCCGCTTAAGGCCTTAGATGATGCCGAAGATAAGGTACACTCAGTGTATCTGATGGGCCTAATCTTAAAGAAAAGGAGAAACAATCTTGTTGATATCCTGCATCAAGCTTTCCAACAGGCGGCGATACTCTCTGCTTATCGGAGGGTAGAGGACATCAGCGGGGATCCCTACGCTTGCGAGCGCGAGAGGAAGCACACGAGAATGGCCAGAGAGGCCAGAAACATTTTAGACGGCTTTACTTTTGAATTCCTCAATCCGTGTCCCGGATTTGATGTCTTACTATTGTAACATTTTCTCTTATTTTTGTACAAACTTTCAAAGTATGAATGATAAGTCTTTCCTTCCCCTTTTGTGCTTGCATGCCTTCTTTATGAAATTTTGTCATCTTGTTGTTGCTGCTCACGTGTTTGGCATGTGAGGCATTGTTGGGGAGATCTCACATCAGCATCCACCCACGTGTTATTCACACGTGACACTGTTTTAATTTTCAGTACATGCCAAGGTTGGTGCTCACGTGTCCTGCACGTGGGGCTCTATCGTTTAATTTCCCATGCCATATTTTCTGTGTGCAACATTGAATGTAGAAAGGGAGCCTTGGAAATAGTTCCACCTCTTTGATTTCCAATGCCTTTCCTTTTTTCTGGGCCTTGGAAATAGTTCCATCATGCAATATTTTCCGTGTACAGCATTGAATGCTTCCCTTTATAAACTGGATCCATGCGTTTCTTTCTCTCTTCACAGAAAAATCCATTTATAACTTAGGGTAATCATCTTAAGAAAACAACTAAGTGATATGGCTTGCAACCGCCCCCATGCCCGTCGACAACCATGGGAGGTGCCCGTTGAGGAGATGATTCCTCGCTTTGCTGTGCAACTAGCGGATCCCCTCCTTACTGATGCCAAATGTGATGCAGTGACGTACGAACTCCTGATTCGTAGGGGATCTCCTCTTCCAATGGGCTCCATTTGGCTTCGAATGATCTTTCTTGCCGTGCTTGCTGACATCCCTCCTCACCCGGCAGAGATGACCCTGGCGATCCTGGATGCGGCCGAAGACAAGCTCGAGTGTTTCTACGAGGCGTGCTTGATCACCCAGGCTCTGAAAGATTGCTCGGTTCATCTGTTGGGCCAGAAAAAAGCCCGGCAGGCTATTATGTCTGCTTTTGCGGATGAACATGGCGCCAATTTGTGGGAAGCAACTCCTCATGAAAATCGTCGTTTCGACGTGCTGGAGAAGGTGGAGAGGGTGCTAGAAAATCTTGTATTTTGTTTTGTTAACCCATGTACTACTGATCCTTTGTTTGGTGACCTTTTTCCGGTAGCGTAGTCTGTTTAAATTAGTGTACTCTTCTTATCATTGACTGTTGCATGCTTTCTGTTGAATTTTCATGTATGTCGTATACTCATACGTGTGTCTTGTTCGTGTAGATGGGCTTCCATATTTCCCCACGGGAATTTTCTTTAAGTGCGAACACTGTCGTTATGTTGCATACACATCAGTGTTTCGGGTATCATTTCCTTTTAAATGGACATATGGTTGCGAGTGCACTCTTGATAGGATACATATCTAAGACTCTCCTTGTTGCCTCCCATATTCTGTGCTTGCTTTGGGTCGAGTATTGTCGTCGAATGGAGGCTTGTATATATAATCTTAAGTGCTCGCGTTTTCTTCCAGAGGTTGTAGCTACAAAGGCGGGCTTGCGGGGGCTGATTGAGCGGTGCGCCTCAAATATGCTGTCATGCGAGAAGAGGCTCAGCCAAAAGTTTTTGGAGACGGAGCTGGCTTCCAAAGCGCTGAGGGAACTTCAAGTTAATCTTACGGCCAAGACCACTCGGGCATATGATCTTTGGTGAGGGCTTCAAGAGGCTATCAAGTAGGTGGTAACCATTGATAAGGCCGTCATTTTCACTCGCGAAATGGTCGAAGCTTATAAGGTTACCGAAAAAGAGCTTGAAAGTCGGCTTGCCTCATACCAGGCCCAACAGGCTCAAGCGGAGGCCCGTCTTTTGACGATAATGAATCATGAAGCCGAGGCCCAGCGGAAAAAGGATGAACTGGCAAACCTATTGAATCGTCCGCCGGCTTGAAGAATTGTGTGTGTGTGTGTATATATATATATATATATATATATATATAATTCTTTTGTACATACTCCTGAATGAGAGTATATTTTTTTTGATTCTTTCATAAATTGTACTTTGTATTCATTTTGATTCATGAATAAAAGACATAGTTTGCTTCATGATGGTGTGTCCTTTTTAGTAAGTGCATTTTGTGGATAATCTATTTTGATTTCCTTATAGGACAGCGATGGCTTAGGAGTCAGGGTTAAGATCTGCCTCCTAAGACTTTTCAACTTTATGAGCCGTGAGGGTCTCATAAAGAATTTTCTCTCTACAGGTCGAGAGGATCCCGTAGGTGTAATTTCTCCTTAGGAATCGTGAAGATTCCTAAGTGCGTTTTCTTCTGAGAGTCGTAAGGATCTCATAAAAGAGTTTTCTCCCTCAGGTCGTGAGGACCTGTAAGTGATGGACGAGGTTGACATTATCCGCATTTCACGGAGTCAGGGGTTGCTCTGGCCATTTCCCACGGGGTCAAAATTGACTTTATCCATGTTCTATGGGACCAGGATTTGCTCTGGATGCTTCCCACGGGGTCAGGATTGACATAGGCCGTGTTCTGCGAGGACCAGGCTCCGCTCTGGACGTTTCCCACGGGGTCAGGATTGACATAGGTCGTGTTCCACGAAACTAGGATTTTGCTCTGGATGCTTCCCACGGGGTCTGATTAACATAGCCGTGTTCTGCGAGGACCAGGCTCCGCTCTAGACGTTTCCCACGGGGTCAGGATTGACATAAGCCGTGTTCCACGAAACCAGGATTTTGCTCTGAATGCTTCCCACGGGGTCTGATTGACATAGCCGTGTTCTGCGAGGACCAGGCTCCGCTCTGGACATTACCCACGGGTCAGGATTGACTTAGACCACGTTCCACGAAACCAGGATTTTGCTCTGGATGCTTCCCACGGGTTCTGATTGACATAGCCATGTTCTGCGAGGACCAGGCTCCGCTCTAGACGTTTCCCACGGGATCAGGATTGATATAGGTCGTATTCCAAGAAACCAGGATTTTGCTCTGGATGCTTCCCACGGGGTCTGATTGACATAACCATGTTCTGCGAAGACCAGGCTCCGCTCTGGACATTTCCCACGGGGTCAGGATTAACATAGGTCGTGTTCCACGAAACCAGGATTTTGCTCTGGATGCTTCCCACGGGGTCGGATTGACATAGCCGTGTTCAACGAGGACCAGGATCCGCTCTGGACGTTTCCCACAGGGTCAGGATTGACATAGGCCGTGTTCCACAAGACCAGGATTTTGCTCTGGATGCTTCCCACGGGGTCTGATTGACATAGTCGTGTTCTGCAAAGACCAGGCTCCGCTCTGGACGTTTCCCACGGGGTCAGGATTGACCTAAGCCATGTTCCACGAAACCAAGATTTTGCTCTGGATGCTTCCCACGGGGTCTGATTGACATAGCTGTGTTTTGCGAGGACCAGGATCCGCTCTAGATGTTTCCCACGGGGTCAGAATTGACATAGGTCGTGTTCCATGAAACTAGGATTTTGCTCTGGATGCTTCCCACGGGTCTGATTGACATAGCCGTGTTCTGGGAGGACCAGGCTCTGCTCTGGATGTTTCCCACGGGGTCAGGATTGACATAGGCCGCGTTCCACGAAACCAGGATTTTGCTCTGGATGCTTCCCACGGGGTCTGATTGGCATAGCGGTGTTCTGCGAGGACCAGGCTCCGCTCTGGACATTTCCCACGGGGTCAGGATTGACATGGGCCGCGTTCCACGAAACCAGGATTTTGCTCTCGATGCTTCCCACGGGGTTTGATTGACATAGCCGTGTTTTGCGAGGACCAGGCTCCGCTCTGGACGTTTCCCACGGGGTCGGGATTGACCTAGGCCATGTTCCACGAAACCAGGCTCCGCTCTGGACGTTTCCTACGGGGTCAGGATTGATATGGGCCGTGTTCCACGAAACCAGGATTTTGCTCTGGATGCTTCCCACGAGGTCTGATTGACATAGCCATGTTCTGCGAGGACCAAGCTCCGCTCTGGACGTTTCCCATGGGGTCAGGATTGACATAGGCCGTGTTCCACGAAACCAGGATTTTGCTCTGGATGCTTCCCACGGGGTCTGATTGACATAGTCGTGTTCTGTGAGGACTAGGCTCCGCTCTGGATGTTTCCCACGGGGTCTGATTGACATAGTCGTGTTCTGTGAGGACTAGGCTCCGCTCTGGATGTTTCCCACGGGGTCAGAATTGACATAGGCCGTGTTCCACGAAACCAGGAAGGGTTGACTTTATCCGCATTTCATGGAGTCAGGGTTTGACTCTCGGTCATCTGTGCAACACTGAGTCATGGAACTGGGAATTGCCGCGGTTCCACTTCGCTTGATGTTGCGTCTGTTGTAATGAGACGAATGTTGAGATGATCTCCAGGCTATCTGTGAACAGTCGAGACTTGGCTCTCTTTCGGATGGAGCCTAGGGAGGGAAGGTGTGATTCATTCTTTGTTTGCGCCCCTGGATTGTATATAGGGATTGATGCGATATCACCTGTAGGGCAAAAAGTTTCATTTTATATATTTTTCTTTCCGCGATGCTCTATCATTTTAGCTTTTATATCGTGAGTCGCAATTGCCCAATCATTTCGGCTATTTTTCGCGGTGTCCAATCATTTCGTCTATTTGTTTTATTTTTACTCGCTGCTTTTTTATTGCGAGTTGCCCAATCATTTCGGCTATTTTGCATGCATACACTTTTACTTGCTGATTTTGTCGCAAGTTGCCCCATCATTTCGGCTATTTCGCATGCATGTGTGGCTCGCTGGCTTTTCGCTGCGAATTTTGGGATTTGACACCGATTTCGGCATCAGCATCGCTACAACTGGGATATTGCCAGGAGCGAATCATCATTTGCCTTCGTCGATGTCGAACAAAGGTGGCTTACTAGACAGGGTTAGGATCCTGTCGACTAAGGCTTTTGACTTCATGAGCCGTAAGGGTCTCATAAAGATATTTCTCACTATGAGTCATGGGGATCTCGAAGGTGCGTTCTCCTTAAGAATCGTGAGGATTCCTAAGTGTATGGTCTCTTATAAGTCGTAAGGATCTTACAAGAGTGCTTTCTCCTTATAAACCGAGAGGACTTACAAGGGTTGTTCACTGTGTAAACATATCTCTAGTCACAGATGGGACTTTGTTAGGGAAATGTTTATTCGCGTCCGTGGATTGTATACAAGGGTCGAGACGCTTGTAGGGCAGAATTGGAGGTTGTGATGGCTTAAGAACAGGTTTAGATCCCTGTAGCTTAAGACTTTTGAATCTTATGAGCTATGAGGGTCTCATAGGAGGGTTCTCCTTATGAGTCGTGAGGATCTCGCAAGTGTAATTTCTCCTTAGGAATCGTGGGGATCCCTAAATGTGTTGCTCCCTTGTGAGTCGTAAGGATCTTACGCGGGTGGTTTCTCCTTACAGGGTCGAGAGGACCTTGCAAGTGTCTTTTAACGAGGTTGCACCCTTTCGGGTTTTCACAAAAACTCGCCGGTAGCCCTGCTATTTTTACTCACGGAGCCCTTTCGGGTTTTCATCCATGCCCATTTGCTTATGGACATACCGTTTTCTCTTTTTTTATATTATTTTTTTATTTTATTATTTTTTTGTGTCAGCCTTGGGATGATGCAGTCCACAGTAGTTTATCGACGTCTCGGTCAACAGCCAGTTTTAGGACATAGTGGTCCATTGTTAGTTTAAGGACGTTTCGGTCCGTCGCCAGTTTTAGGACATAGTGGTCCATCGTTAGTTTAAGGACGTTTCGGTCCGTAAGCCGGCTACTACTTATAGAGTTTGGGCTTAGGAAGATAGCGAGCGGACATAGGCGTCGTCATCTATCATTGACCCAGGCCACGACTTATCAGGCGTACTGTTTTTTTAGGAAGCGACCGTTTATTGGCCTGAAAAGGCTTTCACCATGCATGTCTATGAGTAGGTAGGCTCCACCCTGGTAAACTTTGTCTATGATATACGGTCCTTCGTAGTTCGGCTCGAATTTCCCCCGTTTGGCACGATTAGGGATCATAGGTCTTTTGACCACTAGCATGAGTTCGCCTTGGCGGAATGTTCTCGGCCTAGTCAATCTCTCATATGAACGCGTCATCTTTGCTTTATAAGCCTCTTGATTTTGTTGCGCCATTAGTCGGGTTTCATCAAGGGCATCGAGTTCCTCGAGCCGGAGGTGAGCATTTTCTTCATCTGTTAGCTCATAGTGAACTGACACTCGTAAAGAGGGTAACTTTATCTCGAGGGGGAGTACCGCTTCTATGCCGAATACCAATGCATACGGCATTGTGTTCGTGGCTGTTTTGAACGTAGTTCAATACGCCCAGAGAGCTTCATGCAGTCTCTCGTGCCAGTCCTTCTTATTTCGAGACACCGTCTTTTTCACGATCTTCGTCAAAATCTTGTTGAAAGCCTCAGCTAGACCGTTAACTCGAGGATTATAGACTGAAGAGTATCTCCAGTCTATGTTATGCTGTTGTGCGAGGCGGCTGATCTTGTGGCTTCTGTAGGCTGGCCCGTTATCGGAGATGATCCGTCGCGGAGTTCCAAACCGATAAATGACGTGCGTCTTGAAGAAATGGAGGATATTCTCCATCTTCACTTCCTTCAGCGGTACTGCTTCTGCCCATTTGGAGAAGTAATCAGTTGTCGCCAAAATGAATCGATGTCCTCTGGACGATGCTGGTTCAATGGGCCCGATTATGTCAGTTCCCCACATTTTGAACGCACAGCTAGCCACCGTTGGATGTAGTGGATTTGGATGCTGATGGATAAAGTCCCTGTGAATCTGGCACGGGTGGCACTGCTTCGCGTATTCGAGGCAGTCTTGGATCATCGTGGGCCAATAGTAGCCCATCCTTTTGATCTTCAGCTTCATCTTCGGGACGGCTTGGTGAGAACCGCAGAGTCCATCGTGAGTTTCTTGGATGACTCTCTTTGCCTCTTCAGGTCCCAGGCATCTTAGCCACAGAGATTCAAACGATCTCTTATACAGAGTATCATTGACGAATGCAAAAGAAAGAGCCGTTTCATGAGCTGATGTCTCGAGGATGCATCTTCAGGTGTTCGATGGGATTTGAAGTAATCTATAAAGACTTCTCTCCAATCCTTAGCCTTTTCCTAGTTTGCAGAGTCGTTTGCTCGGTCGCTCCCTTTTCCTCGGACAACTCCGGAGATATTTCTGTCGGTGCGAGAACCCGACAGCTTTGCATAACGATCCTCACGTCATCGAGATTTTCGTCAGCCAGTTCTTTAGCGAGCTTGGCTAATGCATCCGCTTTGCTATTCTCTGTACGCGGTATGCTTTCCAAGATGTAGGAAGGAATTTGAGTCAGCAGTTGCTGTACTTTCTCGCCGTACTTCACCAACTCTGGCTTGCACGTATGATAGTCGCCGTTTATTTGACTAACGACCAGTTGGGAGTCTCCGTATATGAGGAGGTTTTCAATTCCCATGTCGACAGCGATTTCAAGACCTGCTATCAAAGCTTCATATTCGGCTTCATTGTTCGTCCTCGGCTCTGTTAAGGAGAAGGCAAAGCGCATTATCCCTCCTTGTAGTGTCACGAAGATGAGGCCTACCCCTGATTTGATTATGGGAGTGCTTTATTTGCGCTTCTTCATGGAAGATGCTCCATCGAAGTAGAGTTCCCATTGGGTATCATTCTCTCTTCTCTCCCCGTCGATCGTGTCAAACACGTGTTCGTCCGGCAATTCGCAGTTCAAGAGAGAGTCGGCAGGTATCGGATGCTCGGCGAGGAAGTCGGCGATGGCCTGGCCTTTCACTACCTTAAGAGGCCGATAAGTTATCGAGAACTCCATCAAGAGCAGGGCCCATTTAGTGATCCGTCCCGTTAATATGGCCTTTGACATCAAATACTTGAGAGAATCTACCTTTGATACGAGATGGACCTCATGTGCCAATGCATAGTGTCTGAGCTTCGTTACCGCGAAGATCAACGCCAGGCAGTGTTTTTTAATAGGAGAGTAATTACTTTCTGCCCCCAGAAGAACTCGACTTAGATAATAAAGGGCTCTCTCTTTTTCTTGATCATTCTCTTGTGCCCATAATGCGCCTAGAGAACCTTCGAGGGCTGTTGTATACAGAATGAGAGGCTTTCTTTTGATTGGAGCAGTTAGCACTGGAGGGTTCTGCAGATATTGCTTGATTTCGTCTAGCACGCTTTGGCATTTATGATCCCAGACGAAAGGGGTCCCTTTCTTCATTAGGTGACTGTAAGGACGGCACTTGCTGGAGAGATTGGCTATGAATCGCCGGATATACACGAGCTTTCCTTAGAGAGACCGCAATTGCTTGATAGTCCTTTGCGGAGGCATTTCCATAATCGCCTTGATCATTGACGGATCTATCTCGATGCCTCGGTGTCGGACGATGAATCCTAAGAATTTGCCCGAGGAAACTCCGAACGCGTATTTGAGAGGGTTCATCTTCAAGTTGTATTTTCGAAGGCGCTGGAACACGATCTTCAGATGCTCTAAATGCTCCTCATATAATTAGCTTTTTACTACGAGGTCGTCGATATAGCATTCGACGATTTCATGTATTAGGTCATCGAAAATCTTCGTCATGGCCCTCTGATAGGTGGCACCGGCGTTCTTTAGACCGAAAGGCATCACCTTATAGTAAAATATGCCCAAAGGGGTCCGAAAAGCGGTATGCTTCTGGTCTTCGGGATGCATCTTTATCTGATTGTATCCTGATGAGCCGTCCATGAAGGAGAAAATTTCATGAGTGGACGTATTATCTATCATCAGCTCAGTGACCGGTACTGGAAAGTCGTCCTTTGGACAAGCTTTATTAAGATCCCGAAAATCTACGCATATGCGCACCGTCCCATTTTTCTTCATTACTGGGACGATGTTGGCAATCCAGTCAGGATATTGAACCTCTTGGATGAAGCCGGAGTCGATTAGCTTCTTGACCTCGGCATTGATGCCCATCTCAAGCTTGAACCACATTCTTCTCGGTGCTTGTTTGATCGGCTTGACGTCCGGGGATATTGCCAATTTGTGTACAGCAATCTCTGGATCTTGTACTGGCATCTCAGAATAGTTCCATGCGAAGCAATCTCTATGCTGCATGAGCACGTCCTTTAGCGTATCCACCCTTTCTTCAGACAACAGCTCACTGACGAATGTCGGCCGCGGGTCACTTGCCGTCCCCAAATCAATTTTCTTGAGGTTATCCGCAGTAGTATGTATTCCATCTTCCAGCTATTTTGACGCCGGTGGAAACTCTGGGATCACCTCGCCATCGTCGTTTTCGAAGCACCACGGGAGGTCATCGGCATTCTCGGGCTCTTCTTCTGACAGCGTTATCACGTGGCAGGTACGAGATCGCTTCCAAGACCGACATTGATCTGGTTCCATTCTCGCTGCATGCGTCACTTTCGGTTCATGTTTCTGTGGCGGGCTTACTCTCCAACTGCTGGATAAAGCGAACCTGCTTTGTTGGTATTGGTCTTCGACCCAGTTCTTGAAGGTGAAGCAGTTTTCGAGAGGATATCCTATTGCTCGGTGATAGGAGCAATAGTCTGGGTGAGAGACCTCATTCGCTTGCTCGAGGTGCTTGGACTCCGGGAGTGTCATCATCTAATGCTTTACGACGAGATCGAATATCTTCTTTGTTTTGTCTTGGGGAAAAGAATATTCCCGACCCATCTTCTTTATAAGGGATGAATCCCGGCTGCTCAATTCTTGCTCGCGTGGCTTCTTAGATCCGCTTGGCTGCTGTCGAACGTTTTTTTCGTTCTTTGGTTTATTTTTGCCTCTGCGCCAGGTCTTTTGTATGATGGGCTGGTGACAAAGAGCAGTGTCATTCTCCACGGCTTGCTGAAGGAGGCGTTGCGTCCTGGCTTTCTCGTAAATGGCCATTTCGCGGTTATGGTCATCCTGGACCTTTTGACCCGCTTCCCTTATTAGCTTGTCCATCCGTTCTTCAAACGATGGACTCGGCATTTTGATGGCAGGATCTTGTTTTGGTTCAGGGTCAGCGTCTTTTAACAGGACGTCTCCTTCTTCATCGAAGTCATGTATGACGTAGCTACCATGGACTCGCTCCCGTTTCTTGGATTGGACATATCCAAGCCCGATTGTTTCCATTTTCCCGTTGGGAAACTTTCGATGAGTTCCGGGGACGTCCCAGATCCTGTTGTAGAACCGAGCTTATCGAGCAGTCTGTTTGAAGGGTACACCTTGGCGTTTCAATAGCCTTTTCAAGCCTTCTGTGTAATATCTAGGCAGACGGATGGGCTGGAGCTTGTCAAGTGTAGAATCGGCACCATGCCGAATTTCTTTTTCCACTTTGGTCTCCGTTGATCGATAAAAGAGGATCGCATTTTCATCTCTTCACTTAGGAGGGACGTAGAACATCTGCAGTTCCTGCACATTATAGATATCAAGTGCGTCGAGCTCATTGTAATGCTCTTGTGGAACCATGGTAATTTGCAAACTCCGATCATTGCTAGTGAGGGCTTGCATTGATGGCCGAGCAGAAAATACAGCGTTGACTTCATCTTCCGAGTCGCTGCCGAAGATCATCTTCCGAGTCGCTGCCGAAGATCAACATTGGGATGGACGGTCCCGGCATGTTGCATCGGGACGGCCCTGAATAAACCATTTCTTCTTCCTCCTCGGTATCACTCCCGAAGACCGGAATAGTGGTGATAGCTTTGTTCTTCGGTTTGTGACATCTTTCCGTGTCCTCAAAATCTGGTAAGAAGTATTTTGCATCTTCTTACTTTCGGACTTCATTCACGAAGAATGGGTTCAACTCCCCCGTCACAGTGTACTCGAGACCATCTTTGAAATACTTCATACACTGATGCTGTGTAGAAGGGATAATGTTGTACTCGTGTAACTAAGGCCTGCCGAGCAAAGCATTGTAGCATGTCTTGGCGTCAACGAGATGAAACTTAATGTCTGTGACAAGCAGCCCAAAGCGTAGTGTCAATATTACAGACCCACGCGTCCGTGATGACTAGGAGTCAAATCCGGAGATGGTGATTTTATCACGAGCGAGGTGCTGAACGCTCATGCAGATTTCCTTCAACACTCTTACATTGAGAAGGTTGACGGAGACCCATTGTCGACCAGGATTTTGCTTATCTTGATATCATGACAGTATCCGGAGACATAAAGGGGGCGGTTATGCTCGCACGTCCCAAGGAGGAGATCTTCATCGCCGAAAGTGATATCGGCTGTGTGCACTTCTTCCAGCTCGTCCTTCATCTTTTCCTCGGCGAGGAAAGCTTGGAATTGCTCGGTCTCTTGTAACGCCTTGATCAGCGAATCTCTCGCCTCTTTGGATAGCAGAAGGGCGTCGAGAATGCTGAGCTGCGAGGGTATCTTCCTCAAGTGTGCAAGAACGTTGTAATCCACCTTACTTTTCTTGGGCAGGTCCTTGGCTGCCAGCTCTTCGACGACTCGATCATCAAGGACGATATCCTCAAGGACTTTTTCTTTCCCCTTATCCTTTTTGTTCGACCCTTTATTTGCAGGTCCGAGATTCTTTTCAGGTAATGTACGATTGCGCAGTTGAATGTTCTCGCAGCTCTTCGGCTCTTCCTCTTTTCCCGAGGTGGATTCTTTGAAGAGAGGGCTAAGAGTCATTTCTTCGTCAGAGTCGCTCCCGAAAGTGAGGACTTGTGATACCCCATAGTCAACCATACGGTAGTTGCTGGCAGTTCTTTTGTGCTCATTTGTCGCGCTTTTCCGCTGTCGACGAGCTTCACACTTCATCCTTTTGAAGTGTTGCCTTTGAGAAACATATCCCTGCCACCAGTTTTTAAAAGCGTTGCACTCATCGGTAGGCTGCGCAATCTTTCGATGATATAAGCAGTAGCTAGGATGTATATCCGCTTCATCAGGAGTGTTTCCTTCGGAGGGTGGCAGCTTCATTCCAATCAATATGGCTTTGGCGAACCTTTTCCTCGTCTTGAATCTGCTTTTATTTGCGACAGACGTACTTTGATCTGGCGGGAATGTCCCGACCCTTTCATCCAGTCTCCGGCGTTTGGCTTTTTCAAATATGTCCATCTCACGCTGTCGAGCAGCTTTGCTTTTAAGAAGAGCTTCGTCCAGGAATGCATCAATCATTTCATCTGATGGCCCTAGAAGTTTCGGCTCAGGATCTGCCCCCAGTTTCTTTGTGTAAGGAGCTTCTTCATCGTCTATCGACGAGTGAGAGATCACATGGCAACTTGCCACATAATCTTCGGATTCATCCGACGAGTCTTCTCCATTGTCATCATTCCCGTCCTCAAGGACGTAGCTGAGAAATTCTTGGAGTGTGACTGGAGTCCGCGCTTTTTGATTATATTCTTCCAACGCGTCAATCTGTTTTTGAAGGTCCGTGCGCTTATCACCAGGCTTCACGGGCTTTTTGGTCTTCTTCTTCTTCTTCGAAAACTTTGACGGCTGGGTGTGAGCGCTTTGGCTATCACCACCAATCTTTGGAGTTGGGCACGGTTTCAGTATTCCCTCGATGATCTCAGGTTCCAGTGGATTTTTCCACCTAATCGCCGGACATGTTTGGAGATCCTTCAGCATTCTTTTAGTCTTGGCTGAAAGAACGACCTCCCATGGAGCTTCTTCTACAAAAGAGCATGATGCCCCCGGTGTGTCTGTCTTTTTGAGAGCGTGCGGCTGTGGCGGGTTTACTTTTCAATTCTCAGACAGTGCGAATTTGCCCTGTTGGTATTGATCTTCGATCCAACCTTTAAAGACGAAGCAATCTTCAATTGGATAGCCTGTCATTTGGTGATAGGGGCAATAATTGGGATTATTAGCCTCACCGGGTTGCAATGGGCATTTTGGATTCAGCAAATTGATGAGCCTGTTGCGCATTGCTAGCTCGAACAATCTCTTCATTTTGTCCCGGGGAAACGAATAAGGGCGCTTTATTTTCTCATTATAGAATTGCCGCCTCTCGTCCAGGCGATCAGTTAGTTTTGGGCCACTGGGCTGCTGTTGAGTATTCGCGACGAAGGTCGCCTTCCCTTTACTCTTTTCGTTCTACGGCTCCAGCTTTGAAGGAGACGATCTATGACCCATCTGGTCCATTTGGTCCAGTTTGTCGATCAAGGCCTGGAATGTGGTCGGCTTGAAGAACATCATGAATTGGGAAATAGTTGCTGGAGGGTCAAGAGTGCTTACGAACATACCCACTGCTGGCACTTCTTCGATGCACTGCTCACACTTTGACCATAGATTCCGCCATCGTATTGCGTATTGCACCCACGTTTCACCTGGCTTCACCCTGGCATTGATCAATGCCGTTATTAGGGTGCGTTCACTAGCACTCGCGAAACGCTGGGTGAATAGTAGCTCCATCTCTGCAAAAGTCTTGATGGAGTCGTTTAGAAGTTCAGAATACCACTCGAATGCCGTCTCCGACAAGCTGCCAACAAATAGGCGAAGCAAAAGCTTATTATCACCTCCAGCGTTGCCACATAGAGCCCTGAACTGGGAGACATGCTGATGCGGATTTCCCGTCCCCTTATATACATGGAATTTAGGGATCTTGTATCCCGGCGGGTACCTTATTTGGTCATACCATCCAGGATATGGTCGCCCAGTTTTAACAATTTGGTCGGCCGCTTCATTCGCCTGGTGAGCTCGTATTTGCTGAGCAATGTAATCATCCAGAGCGGCCTTGGAGATGGTCTCCTCTTTGGCTGCTGAAAGAGCCGGAGGGGGGTTCGATGTTCCCCTCTGTCGTCTTTAATGATGATCAGGGGGTCTTCAGCTGAAGGTTCCGGCTGTAATATCATCCCAGCCATGTCTTGGAACAAAAAAGCCATACGTTTTATATTGGCTGTCACGCCCCGCTTCTCAGAGTACGCAAGATTGGGCACGTGACATAGCCAACCATGCTACCTATGGGGAGGAAGTATCCATCCACAGTCACATTACGGTTGTAGAGATATCAAGAACAAGATAAATAAACTAATCTAACACATGTCCAAATCCATAATAACAAGAGTCAATAAACAATAAGTGCGGAAGCAAATGATCCAATACAATAATAGAAAGGTACGTCCCATAATGCGGAATCGCACCTGGAAATAAAATGCAATAAATGAACTAACCACTACAGAACTCACAAATCAGCCTGCTGGCTGAAGTACTCCTGCTCGGTCGTCGACAGTGGTAAGGAATCTGGGCCATGCAAAACCCAGACGTCAGCGCGTCATGTCAACCAATAATATAATATGAACATGGTAATAAGCAATGAAGGGATGAACATGAATAAAGCAGTACTATGAAATAACAGTGCAGGGTAATGTGCAGTGGTAACTAAACTGTCCTATCAGGTTTCTACTCTAAAGTCTTTGAAATCAATTGGTGACTCGTCGATGTAACTCAATAGTATCCCGTACGTGCCCGGGACCACGGTCAAGATTCTCGGGGCTGAATCCGAGACGTGCCGCTAGGCAGTAATAGGTAGCAGGATGGGCGAGTGATGTCAGCATCATCACTCCGGGGCTGGCCAAGCCCGTAAGACTGATCAGAACAGGTATCGAACTGTTGAGTTACAAGTCGGTTTCACCTTTGATTTCCCCATACCCCCAAGTTATGTATGTCAGGTCAGGTATTCAGTAATCAAGGACTAATGCCAACACGGGATCAGGTAGCAGGTCAGGTTTGTCTGGATAGACAACAGGAATGGTCCATGAGGACCCCAAGTCAGGTTTGTTGGCATTAGGCATGAGATCGGGTAACAGGTCAGGTCATGGTACAACAGGTTGAGTCGGTATGTATAGGGTACCATGTCCGGTGCATCGGTATGTATGTATGTGTCATGTGTAGCAGGGTCAGATCAATATGTAATGTAATCGAGGGTGTGCTCACAACAGGTATAAAGCGAATAAGGAACAACAGCAGGAAACAGTAAATAACAATAATAGTTCATTTAATCACAATGATGCTTTGTATTATCTTATTAACAGGTTCGAGCACCCGTGGGGTGCACTAATCACAGGGTAGCGCAATATTAATAACAGAAAATTAATGAAGATATATGTGTACGGCTATCGACCTTTAAATAACAAAATGATTAACAGGTAGTTGTTATTAAGGTTATAGTGGCAAAACACGATTTAGGTGGCAATATTATGATGTATATCATATTTCGTCCAATGAGACAAGTAACTATACTTAGTTAATATTGCAAGTTTTATGAGTCAAAACTTAATTAGTTTAACGTACAATGTAGCAAGAAATCTTGCCTCGACGGTTTCGCAAACCGGAAAACACGAACGCAACGTCGGCGGAAAACACGCGACGGATGCACGGGCCACGGATCGAGTCCAAACAGCGAACAGCGGGACCACACGGACTGGAGTACTTCGCTGGAGAGTCGGGTCAAGTCGTCGGCACGGCCGGAATCCGGCGAAATGTCAAAACGGCGACTAAGTTAGCAAATACAAATCAAAGCGAGAAAACGATCAGCGAAGGGATACGCGGAGGGAGATGGTGAAGAGAGGCTTACAGGGATAACCAGGGGGCAACCACGACGGGTTCGACGGCGATGGGGCGCCGGCGAGGCAGCGACGGCGGCAGCCAAGGCTGAAAGTTGCTGGGGTCGCTGGAAAGGGATGGTGCGGTGAGTAGAGGAGGTGCTGGCCTGGTCTGGTTTTCAGGGGGAGAAGGAGGTGGTCGGCGGTGGCTCTGGCAACGACGGCGAGGGTCGACGGCGGCTTTCCCGGTGACAGGGGTTTGGTGCTAGGGTTAGGCTCGGGTTTTGTGGCAGCGCCGGCGAGGGAAGGAGGAGGAAGATGAGGAGGTCGGGACGAGGGTGAAGGGAGGAAGTCGACGTCGTCGGCGATGGGAGGCGGCGGCGACGGCGAGCACTGCGTGCAGGTGGCGGTGGCGTCGGGTGCAGCTGCAGGCTCTGGAAGTAGGGAGGAGAGGAGGAAGGGGTGCCGTCGAGGCCGAGGAGGCGAGGAAGACGGTGGTGGTGGTGTCGGCGCGGGTACTGCGGCGGCGACGGCGACGAGAAGGGTTCTGTGGGGGTTAGGGTTCTCGCGAGGTTCTCTCGTGGTGAGTTGAGGCGAGGAACAGTCTGGGAAATATAAAATAGAGAGAGAGAGGATTATAGGAGAGAGGGAGAGAGAGATTTTAGGGGAGAGAGAGAGAGTGAGATTAGAGAGAGATAGAGAGACGGAGAGAGAGAAGTGGAGAGAGAGAGTTAAGAGGCGGGGCCCACGAAGGATTGGGCGCTCGTGATTGGCTAGGGATGGGTACGGGAATTTTAAAAGGAAAATTTTAAAGATTTAAAAAGGATTTATTCGTTAATTTTAGTAACAGAGTATATATTTTATAGTTTTAATATATTTAATTAAATGGGCATTTCGGCGCTAAATGAAACATTTCCAAATTGCGCCCGGGTTGCGCCCAAATGTTTCAAATTCAAATGATAGGATTTTAAGCGGGTTCCAAATTTTAAAATGAGATGTTTTACGATTAAAATGCATGCCCCCAAGTCGGCACTTGCACGCGTGCGTAGCCGTCCAAACTTGCCCGTTTCGCCGAACGGGATGAAATCTCGGCGCGCGGACGCTACCACGCGACTAGTGGCGACGAGTAGGCCAACAAGGATATTTTTAATTTCATTTTAGGTGTTGAAATTTGTTATATGCCAAAAATGACTTGGCCGGTTCAAAATTAAGCAAAATCACCAAACAAGCAAGATAATTGAAATGAGCAATGTCTAACACTCAACCAGTATCAGAAATAGTATTATTGGGCTCGGGTGTTACATTGGCTGCCTGCTCCGCAGCCTCTTTTTCTTTCCTCTCGAGCATTCTTCGGAAGAACTCAGTATCAGTTTCTTGTTCCCGACGCTGCTCCGAGGTCTCTGGATTTTCTTTTGGCCCAGTGAGTGCGGCCATTGCAGTCAGCATCTCCTGAAGTTTCTACTGTTGTTGTTCCTGAGCCTTCATTATCGATTGGGTAAGTGGTCGATGACCCGTAGAAGCACGGCTTTATTCTTTTCCGGAAGCCATATAAACGGTATGTATTACTATGCCCCCAGACTTGGGACGTTTAGATTCAGCGCTTTTGCGGTTCGCCGCGGTCACAGGAGCTTTCTCCGGCCTCCTTCTCTTTTGAGCGGTTGACGTTGATGGAGCCGTTGCAGCGGGCACCCAGACGGCTGTCGCCTTTGGTGGCTTGACAGGATGGTTTTCTCCTTGTCGAGCTTTAAGCTTCTTTGGCCGGCGAGAGTAGTCCTGGTCAATCACCGATTCCTGGACCTGTCGCCAGACTTTATAAATTTTGGAGGACGGCCGCTGAGGAGGCTGCTCCGGCTTCTTTTCTGTAGTAATCTCCATAGGTGGAGGAGATCTCTTCAGCACGGCAGTCGAAGAGTTCTTGCGAACCCTCCTAAGCGGTTCAAAGCTATTCCCAGTCGGAATAGCAGCATTGATTTCCACCATGGGTGCGGGCGGAGTTAGTCTAGAAGGGGAGCTGCCCCCAGCCTTTCTTACTCGGCGCCAGAGACGACGGCGAGCATGTCGTGCGGATGGGATTGTCTCAGCCGTAGGGATGACTTCCTCATGCCCCCTGCATTGGTCAGAAGTTGTCGTTGTCAGCCTATTGAAGACTGATGTCGGCTGAGTGGGGATGGCCAACCTATCGAAGGCAGACTTCCGAGTAGGGAAAGCAACCTTGACGATTTTGCCTGGAACAGGAGCTGAAATAGTCAGTCTTGTGAAGACCGGCCCTTTGGCAGGAGAAGCCGCATTGACGACTTCGGGAGCAGGGATGTCTATCCTTTTGGGATAACCCTTTCTTGTATCGCCGGCTTCTTCACAGGCCCATTAGAGTTTTGGCCCAATCTATCAAAGACTGAGGCTTCGGAGCTGGACGACCCGTTGAGAGGGGCCGCAGTAGTTGTAAGCCGATCAAAGACCGACTTCTTCTGAGCTTCTTGTGTTGGTGCAGGAGCGCTGAAGCTCGTTTGCGGGAGCATGGTCCCGAAGAACAATCCAGTGGTGGCCTGAGTGACCCGTTCCACCAGCATAGCGAAGATGGAGGCCGCTTGGGACCCGTAAGTCACACCTCCGGATGGGACGGAGCGAGAGTTGTAGTTGCAGTTAGTGCAGGTTGAAGCCATTGATCTTCTGTTTTCTGCACGAGAGCAAAACCAAATCTTAGTACCTCGAACCCAAGGGCAACCATATGAAACCGCGATTCATTCGCGAACACGACACACGAAGTGTGGAGTGGAAAGAGGAAGAGGTCCCACCGGGCGTGCCAGAATCTGTTCCCCGCCGAAACACGGAGACGCGACCGCGCGAGTCCGTCTTGCCTGAATTTTGGGGCAGATGCTAATTGGTGCTATCCGTCCACCTCTCCGAAGATGCCAAGTTGATTTATGACACCTTGTATCGAAGGTTTAGACGGATGCGGCCGATGTAGCAGACTTCGTTAGATTCCCCCTCATTGGAGGGTTTTTGATTGTGGGGACGCTCTTCCCCTGCAGGCGCAAGCCCCTGCGGTTAATTACGCTACCGCATCGCGGTAACCACTTTCTCCTTCTCCAGATGGTCACTTCGTGTCGTGTGTGTTTGTTTTTGTTTTTGGTTGCTCGTGGATTGTATACGGAGACTAATTTACGTTGTCGCCCGTAGGGCGTGGATTAGTCCAAATCCGTATTTTCTTAGATTTGGGTTTGGTTTGAGTTTAAGGATACGTTAGTCTCATTTGAGACTAAGATCAACTTAAACGTTTGATAAGGATACGGTAGTCTAATTTTAGACTAAGATCAACTTAACAATTTGTTAAGGATACGTTAGTCTAATTTTAGACTAAGATCAACTTAACGGGATCGTTTAGATCCAACAAAAGAGCATTTGGGCTCTATTGTTTAGTTTAGGGACATTGCGGTCGATTCCCAGATTAAGGATATGGTGGTCCAATGTTAGTTTAAGGACATCTCGGTCCAAGGTTAAGGACATCATAGTCCATGGGTTTAAAGGGACCCCACGGTCCGAGGTTAAGAACATCATAGTCCATGAGTTTAAGGACCCCACAGTCCGAGGTTAAGGACATCACAGTCCATGAGCTTAAGGACCCCACAGTCCATGAAATGATTGGTTATCGGGACCCATCACCTCTCTGAAGACGTTGAAGGATTACAACGGCAAATATCAAAGAAGTGAAGAGATATACCTTGAACCAAAGCTGATTGGGAGATCTGTAGTCTAATTTGGAACTAAAATCAATTAATTAGATTATGAGCACATTGGCTCAGTTAAATCTGAATTGATGACTTATGGCCAATTTGGGCTAAGTCCAATTAAGTTTGAAATGTTGGCCCTTTGTTGGACTATTGAACATTTGTCTGGGTTCAGCCCCCCCATTATTTAGCAATGCTAACCAGAGGTTTGGGGGCTCTGACAATATTTTATCTTTTATTGGGCATTGACCATTCATCATGGCTCTGAAGTTTTCTTTGAATGTCATATGAAATGATCAAGTTTGAAAGAATGTAGTCGGGGTTTAATCAAAGGGGAGTCTTGACTCAAAAGACTTAGCCAATTTGGGCTAAGACCGGTTTGAGAATATTGTTAAACACTAACATATATTTGGCGATCACGTGTTCCCACATGATGCACTTTAAAACAGTGTTAAACACTGGGTACAAAATGCTCAAAATAGTGTTAAACACTAAAAGTGGGGTGGTCACGTGGGGTCACGTAAGGCGCCTGAGAATTGGGCCAAACCTCCATTATTTTGTTCTCAGAATATTCAAATAAGTGTTAAACACTTTTAGACTTCAGGCCATCACGTGTTGGCACGTGATGGGTATCCATGTATTGATTATTAAAGTGTTTATTAAGGGGTTACGTGGGGACACGTGAGGGCGCCTAAAATTGATTCTGCCTTTAGCTTTGTTCCCTTTATTTTGAGGGTCACGTGGGAGCACGTGAGGCATTGCCTCCAAGTTTTTCTTTCTCATTTTAAGGGATCTGTTTTATGGGTCACGTGGGGGCACGTGACCTAGTCTTGTTCTTTCTTTTTTACTCATTGAGGAGAAGGGTCATGTGTTACCATGTGACTCATTTGGAGGAGTTAAATTCCTATAAATTTGGGAGAATTAAATTCTCATATAGGGTTAAACCCTAGTTTTATTTGGAGGAATTAAATTCTTATGAATTTGGGGAAATTAAATTCCTTAAACTCAAATTCTCCCTTCTAAGTTTTGGATCTGCATGGCCGAATCTTCCCGATGAGAATTAAATTCTCAACTTGTGGGGAGATCTGCTTCTGCAGATCTTCAACCAAAAGAAGAACTAAGTTCTTATTCAGAAGAGTTAAACTCTTAAATTGAGAATTAAATTCTCTTTTTGTTTTATGGAGCTCAGATCTCTTTCCCCTTTCTCACCTAGGGTTTCTTTTCTCTGAAAGGAACTTCTTTTCTCTCTTGAGAATTAAATTCTCCTCTCTTTTTTCTCTCTGTTGTTGTATTTCTCTAAAAAATTTCAAAAGATCCCTTCTCTTCTCTTCTTGGCTCCTATTTATAGGAGAAAGAAAAGAATCAATTTGTTTAATCAATATTTCATTGAAAGATTTTGCTTGTTTCTGTAACCAACATGATCTTTTAGATCACTCAGTGAATTTTATTCACCAGATTTTTAAACCAAAAGATATTCTGTTTGTTATTCTTGATGAATTTCAGGGAAATCTTTCCTTGTATAAAATCTTGCCATAAATTGGTGATTTTTAATCACCCTTGGATTTTTTAATCCAACGATGCTCCATTTTACAGAGCACCATCTTTTTGTTTGGAAAGATTTAGAGAGATCTTTTTCCAGTTAAGGTTCTGGATTCCCATTTAATTAGAATTTAATTCTATTAGTTCAGAAGGATTAAAAGCTCATCACGTGTTGGCACGTGATCCCACTGTTTGATCATTGAAATAGAATTTAATTCTATCAATTAAAGAGTTTAGGAACCTGTCACGTGTTGGCACGTGACCCCTTTGATTAAACATTTTATTTAGAATTTAATTCTGCTGTTTAACAGAGCTAAAGAATCATTACATGTCAGCACGTGACCCTTGGTCACGTGTGAGCACGTGATGCCCCATTGGGGGTTTTCCTTAGTGTCTTATTGCATTTTTTAATCCCTTTTGGTGGGTTTTAAAGGCCCATCACATGGTGGCACGTGACCCCACTAATTTCCTGCTTGATTATAATTTAATTCTATTATAACAGAGTTCCAGGAAACCATCACATGTTGGCACATGACCCTTGGTCACGTGTGAGCATGTGATACCCCACTGGGGAATTTCCTGATATTTTATTAGGAAACAAGGGCTACGACTGGTTTTTGGGGAAAAACCTTTAACGTAATGAACTTGATATCCTTGAAGGAACCGGATAGCTTTACAAATATATAATGATGCAAACTTTTGCTAAAGAGGTCACTCCCTGTGAAGGGATCTCGGCTCTTTCCTCGTCGAATGAGGTGCAGGATATTCCAAACTGAATACCACTATGCAAAGCAAATGAAACGACTATAGTGAAGTTATTACGATGATGCAAACTTTTGCTCAAGAGGTCACTCCCGGTGAAGGGATCTCGGCTCTTGTCTCATCGAATGAGGTGCTGTATATTCCAAACTGAATACCCCGATGCAAAGCAAAAGAAAACTTCTGTAATATCAGTTTTCAAAATTAGTTCCAACAACATCAAATAGGTTTATTTTATCCTTACTTTGATCAGAATCAATGCAGTCCCATCAATTAATCCATATCACATCAGATAAAAGGAACGAAAATAAAATGTACGTATATGCCATCCGCATTCGCCACTGGGCCCCGTCATCACCCGTTAGGTTACTTAACTAACGACAGAGCGGGGGTTGGACTAGCGCGGGTGCAAAACATATACAATATCTACTGGTATATATATATAAATATATATAACAATCGTCCCAGGCATGATATATGCAATATCACAGAATACGATAAGCATCACAGAACAAACGGATAATCTGGAAGCTCCAGGTTTCCTTTGAGCCACAAATGAAAAACCCGACGTTCTCCTAGTCGTGTAGATAGCCTGTGCAATGAAAACCCTCGACCCCTACGAGCGCGGCAAGTTACCCGCCAATCTCAGAAGTGAGGCAAACCCCTTCAACAAAGTGAATGGGTCACCCAGCACTTCACGAAATCCGGTAACTTGAGCATTCCTCCGTGGGTCAACCTATACCCCCTACGAGTGCGGCGAATATTCCGCCAATTCTAGAGTAAGGCCCCCTCCGTCTCAATGCCATGAGATGCGGGCCCGTTGCCCTCTAGAACCCGGCTATTCGTGCACTCCACCACGGGGTAATCCTAATACAGAAAAGAATAAAAATATATGTACAAGGGTGATATCGACCTCAACCCGGTCGTTCCCCAAACAAATAATATACAAACTGGCAGTGACGGTAATCCACATGTCGGACGCTCGCCCCGCAATAAAAAAATGTACAAATGAATCTGAACTGTACTACTAACATTGCACCACCAGCTATCAACCACGACAATCCAACCACGATATCAGCATAATCACAGAACATCAACGTGAATGTCACGTTCGCAAACTCGTCTAAAAGGACATATAGCAGTTAGACGGGTTATACCGATTAAGTGACATTCACGGTCGCAAATGCTAATCTAAGTACCGATAAACACGGTTAAAATTTCAATCGACTAAATTTATCCGCATAGGCTCCAAGTGCAAACCAGCACTCAAACAAATCTGGGCCAAAACTAAATATCACAAAAATCATATTTCCATTAATTAGAGTGCCAGAAAACATTTGGAGACGTTTGTCCACAAAAGCGCGGCCAAATGGCATGTTTTGCGATGATTCAGCGGCCAAATTATTGATTCAAGTGTCCAAATTTCTTGTGGTGCTCCACAAATGCCTGCATGGACTTTTAAGCTATACAAAAAGATTTTTTGAGCAAGTTTGAAAATCGACAGAAACCATGGCAAAACGGAAATATGATTTGGAAAAATTGGTTGATCGATATTCTAACTTTATGCAAACTAGCTAGTATTGGTTTATAGATGGCTCTGATACCACTGCTGGTTTTCGCCGGCGCCCTGGCCATCAAAAGTGGCCGATGCGGAACAAAAACGGCGTATAAAAATTCTGGCGCAAACTAAACCATGCCCAAGATCGAGACCATAAACCCTATACTAGCTAACTATAGAAGCTAAACTATAAGGTTAGAAAGATTATACCAAAAGAACCAAGTCTCTCTGTCTTCCATCTTTCTCCTTAGCTCTTTGAGGTGTGCCCGGTTGAACTTGGTCGCCGGTCTTCTTTCGTCGAAGACGATCCACCCGAGGGATGTAGTCATGGCTCTTGCTCCACATAATGGATGCAAATAAAGCAACTAGGGTTTCTAGGTTGCTACTCTAGAAAGCCTAGGAAGTAGTGAGTGTACCAAGTGTTTATCTATCTCATCTCACCTCTTCTCATGATTCTCAACGTATGAGAGGGTTGAGAGGAGGTGGTGGATGAAGGTGGAGGCAACTATGGAAAATCAAGAGAGGGGTGAAGCACAAATGGTGAGGGAGAGCTCAAGAAAAAACTCATGCTCAAAAATAATGAAGCTCACCATGAGAGAGAAAATGAGCATGCAAGGTTTTGTAAAACATTTGTTTCATTTTAAAAAAGCACCCATACTTGAATAGTATGCACAAATGAATTAATAATTCATTTGTGCACACTATGCAAGCATGGTTCTCACCATACTCCTTTCAAATCTCAATTTCCACCTCATTTACCATTTACTAATAAATGGTCAAATCTCAAAAATAAGCTGGCCACCTTCCAGAATGTTTTCCGGAAAAAATACGGATTGTATTCCACTGTATATATAAACCTGCATTCGTACCGAAATACGAATACCCAAAAAGATAGAATAACACAAAGAACATAATACTAGAATATACGTATCAAAATACATATACGTAAATTATTAAATCAATGCACGATTTAATAATCCGGCTCAAACCCGAGCCGGCTAGTATTATCAACTTTCCGATCGAAAGTCTGGGTACAAAGTACATCAATCGATCGGAACTCTGCATGTATCCAATACGGCTACTACATCATTTCGCCAGAACCAGGGAAACCATGTTTCCCCCAATCAGAGTAAAGCTCTGTTTTAAAATTCAAAATTTAAAAATAGAAGTAACGCTTCAGATTCAACGCTAAGCGCGCTGCGCGCCATGTGTCAAACACGGATGCGCTAGCGCCAGGTGCGCTGCGCCCTAGACAGCACAACCGCAATCAGAGCAAAGCTCTGTTTTAAAATTCAAAATTCAAAAATTGAAGCAATGCTTCAGATTCAGCGCTAAGCGCGCTGCGCGCCACGTGTCAAACACGGATGCGCTAGCGCCAGGTGTGCTGCGCCCTAAGCAGTGCACCATGAGTGCGCTAGCGCAAGGGGCGCTGCGTGCCACGTGTCAAACACGGGTGCGCTAGCGCAGGCTGTGCTGCGCTCTGCGCTGCGCACCACGTGTCAAACGTAGGTGCGCTAGCATAAAGTGCGCTGCGCTCGGAGCAGCGCACCACGTGCAAAGCACGGGTGCACCAGCGCTGGAATTAGAAAATTCCCCACCGTTAGATCAAAAGATCTAATAATAATGATAAATCATTAATTAATCAGAATTAAAATTCTGTTATGGAAAGATTTTTCCAATCTTGTTAAAAACAAGAAGATTGCCTTCTGTAAAACAGAAGCCCTAGGATCAAAGATCCAACGGTGGGGAAACATCCCCAAATCAATCAGAGAAAGATCTCTTTAACTAATTTAACAAATCAATATGCCCTATATAAAGGCCCCAAGACTTCAAGTCTGGTAGAGAGAGAGAGACCCCTACAAATTTTGAGAGAACTCAAAAGAAAGTGAGCAAGCTCTTGAAAGAAGATCATTTCTTCAAGGTAAAAAGAATGATTCTTGAACAAAAGATGAAATCATCTCATTAAAACAGAAGAATTATCTTCTTAAAAGATCATAGATCTATAAATACCAAGGTCTTTCATAAAAGATCTCATCACATAATAAAGAAGAACATATTCTTCACACAGATCATTGATCTACAAAGGCAAAGCCCTTTCAAAAATAAAAACTGTTGTTCTTGAATCTTGAGGCAAAGCCTCTTTTAAAAAGAACATAAATTTGTTCACAAATCATAAATTTGATCAAATGCGTTTTGCGCTATTGAAAAGTGCCTTGCACTCTTGAACTGCGCTTCTGCGCTCCTTGGACCGGCGCTCAGCGCTAAAATGCGCTACGTGTCAACCACGTATGCAACTTGTGCTTTGCGCTTCTAAAATAGCGCACTGCGCTAATGGGCTGGCGCTCAGCGCCAAGCGCGCCACATGTCACTCACGTGTGCGCCACTGAAATAGCGCAATGCGCTCATAAATTGAAAGCGCAATGCGCTCATAAACTGGCGCAATGCGCCCATCATCTGGCGTTTAGCGCCAAGCGCGACACGTGTCCTTTTCGTGTGCGCTACTTGGCAGAAGTGCGATGCGCTCTTTAATTGGCGCAAAGCGCCTGGCGCGCCACGTGGCGCGCTGTCAGAACACACATTGTTCTGATGAATGCTATGCATTCAATACAAGACAAAAGAATATGTCAGGATCTAATGCTCAGCATTATTAAAAGGGCCAAGCCCAAATAAAGGCTCAATAGCCCAGAACAATAAAATGTTAAACATTTTAATCTTATTGGACTTAGCCTAATATTGGCCATAAGTCCTCAACTTATATTGAACTGAGCCCATCTGCTCATGAATATTTAACAGATCTTAGTCCCAAACTGGACTACAGATCCTTCAACCAACTCACACCGGTTCAAGGGTCATCTCTTTACTCCTCTGATATCTATCGTTGTAATCCTTCAACGTCTTCAGAGAGGTGAAGGGTCCCGACAACCACACATTCCACGGACTGTGGGGTCCTTAAACTCATGGACTACAAAGTCCTTAAACTTCATAGACTACGATGTCTTTAAACCACGGACTGTGGGGTCCTTAAACTCATGGACTACGGTGTCCTTAAACTTCATAGACTACGATGTCTTTAAACCACGGACTGTGGTGTAGGGTTCCTAGGCACCCTAATGAGGTCTCACAAGGCATCGAACATGCCATTTTCAAAAATTCTAGGTGCCGAGAGACCCAACTACGGATCGTTTGCTAGATGTTTAGGCGAAAACATAAACTAGTTAACACTTAACTAAGGGATACGGATATACAACCTTTGTAGATCCGTTTGTCCACCTCCATAGCTCCATGAAGAAGTCATCTCCGCTGTACAAATCCGAAATCCGGGCTCTTGCGTCGGCTTCATCGGAGAAGAAGCGGGCTAGGTCATCGACGACGTGCCGAAGATGATCTACGTCGAAGCATCACTAGATCGAGCTCCACCTTCACCGAGCCATGATGACTTGTGAAGGAAACACACTCTACTACTAGGCAAGAGGTAGAGGATGAAGAAATAGGAAGTGGGTAGACTTTAGAATTGGATTTCTCACTCATTTCATCAATCCACCATTGATGTAGTCAAGCTTTTCTTCTTGAAATGAAGAAGAAGAAGAAAGCAAGAAGATGATAATTATTATGATAAGATTAAAAGAATAGAAAAGAAAATTCAATCTTATCATAACACTTACCATAGTTAAGTGTAGAGAGTTAACCAAAGTTAGTGAGTGGTTAGGGTTTGGCATAAAACAAAAATGGTGGACTTTTCAAAAGTTCAAGAAACTTCAACAAAAGAAATAAATAAAGCCACCATTTTTCTTTTGCCAAAAATAAATAAAACAATAAATAAATCATTTAAAACCCTTAACCATTAACTAACTATGGTTTAAACATACATTTAACCAAGTATTGCATGTATCATCAAACATGATACAAGCAAGTGCACAAAATCGTATCGCATATGCAATGCGCACACCCGAGTGAGAAAATCCATTTAAAGTGAACCGATACTAGTTAATGCAAAGTAATATATCAAATATATAATTACGCATTAAATCATTAAATCAACACTTGATTTAACGATCCGGTCATATCGCATATAACCGACTAATATCAACAGTAACAACTTATCGAATCAACACTTGATCTGATAACCCGGCTATATCACATATAACCGATCAATGTCACATATCGCGAGAATCGAATACAGTATCACATACTGGTATCATTCTCGGTCCCGCACATATCTCATATGCGCTCCTATTTCGTTTCGCTTGAGCCAGGAAACCTCTGTGTAGGACTCTAAAGACTCGTCAATACGCCGGCAGCAGATGATGATCATATCAAACACCCACAAGCCGCAAGCGGTCTGCTAAACGTAACGGCCACCGGGTATTGAGCGATCTGAAGATCGACGAGCAAGCCCGCTCACACTCCAGTGAATCCAACCAGTAACACTACCGTACAGTCCGGTCTGATCGTCTGATATGTCGCATATCTCGCCTAGGGGTGGTAAACGTCAGACCCCAATAGCTCGATAAGTCGTGTCGATATGAGGTCTATAACTATTCGAGAAACTACTGGTAACACTTACCAGTAAATCTCAGCAACCCTGGCCAGGGATTTCCTGTTATAGCCAATCGAACACAGCGCAACATCAACTCCCTATACCGGGAGAGACGAATCCCCTCCTATCGCTCATTGCCTCCATGTGACTCGGGACTGTACCCAAAAACCACCGTTTTGCATGCCCTCTTGGACGTGGTAAGATGGAAATCAAAGCACAGTGGGAACCACACAAGACTCTATGACGATCTCGGGTCAACAGACTACTCTGTACCAGTGTCACCAGAGAACTGCCATCTAACGTGAGGTATAATACCATCTGGGAGTTCTCGGCGAGTCCGTCCAGTGTACCCAGTCTCTACTGAGCACCCGTATATCATCTCTGATGTCAAACACCAATGGATATGGGATCATCCATCGCCCATCTTTATGGGTCGAGAAGGCATACGCTAGTCTACTCTGGTATATCGATGCCCCATCTCGATACACCCTCGACTAGGGACTTTGAAGGATGTACTTATAGACTACCATGTCCCCACTAGTATGATCCGCATCACAGTCCAGGTAGTCAAGTACAGATCCTAAGGGCTTTACCAACATGTAACAGAGAGACGATCAGCATACACGTTAAGGTAAAGATCAACCAGATAGCATACTATCATGTCGAGCAAGAAAGTCCTCCCTATATATGTCCCAGCATCCACTACAATATACATCCTATGTACAGTAATGGCCTCTAGGGCATACATATAACTAACAATCTCCTACTTGCACTAGGGCCATCTGTAGCAGTGGTTGCAGTATCTCATACTCAACCATCCCATAAAAGTCTCTCTCTGGGAAAAGGCCTTTCGTGAATGGATCCGCTGCGTTTGTCCTCTGAGTCTACTCTCCTAACCTCGATCCCTTGGAGATCAACCATCTCCATGATCAGGTGATACTGCCTTAGAATATGTCTGGATCACTGATGGGACCGACGTTCCTTGGCATAAGCCACAACTCCATTGTCTCACAATGGTTGGAACGTAGTTCATCTCATGAACCAATATACACCCAAACATCCTCCTTGGTAGCATCTTAAATAGCGATGTATCCTGCCTTTATCGTCTAGTATGTCACGGTATCTAGCTTGGAATTCTTCCAACATACCGTCCCTTTACTGAGGGTAAAGACAATGCCTGTGACTGACATTCAGTCGTCTTTATCACCCTGGAACCCTTCCAGTGATTCTCCTCAGAATCGATTGATACCATCTCACTACTACTAGTGAGAGTCCTAACATCCAATTAGATCTATCTCATAGATCCAAAAACCCAGGATTTAGGAGGTATCAATTTGATCCTATATGGAGAATCATTGTGGTAATCGGAGATTGATCGAGCGTAGCATAGGAAACTCCTTCCCTATCAAGAGTATGTCATCCACGTACTCTACGAGGATCACCACCATACTTCCTACTACCCTTTTGTATATACAAGGTTCATCTACCATTTTGATGATGTCAAACTCTTCGACTAACACATCAAAACAGACGTTCCAACTCCGCGATGCCTGCTTTATCCTATAAAGCATCTTGCACACGTTTCCGCTGCTCCCACTGTCTACGAAGCCCTCTGGCTGTGTACTTATAGACGCTCTCTTCCAAAACATTATTTAGAAAAGCCAGTCATGACACCCAACCACCAGATATCGTAGTCATGGTATGTAGCCGTGGTAAGTAGGATCTGGATGGACTTAAGCATAGCCACTTGAAAAGGTTTCATCATTATCCATGCCTGGTCGATGACGAAAAGCTTTAACAAGTCTAGCTTTGAAAGTCTCAACCTTTCCATGTACACCAAGTAATCTTCTCAAGATATACTTGCTCCTGATGGGGATTTAACCCTTCAGATATTGCAACCAAAGTCCATACTTTGTTGGTGTATATGGATTCCATCTCAGATCGCTAAGCATCCAGCCATTCTTACAGAGTCTTACTCCTGATGGCCAGCTCGAAACTAGTTGGGTCATCATCTCATGATGCAATCCTCGCTCCCACTGTCATAGAGAAACCGAAGTATCTCTCAGGTGGGTGAGGAACCTTACTAGATCGGCGGAGAGGCTGAGGTTCGTTGGTTTCTACTGAATCCTCTGGTTGTACCAAATCATCTGCTGTAGTTTGTATAGCTGGAACACTTCCAGTTCTACATAACAGACCTTGCCTCGAGCTTGTCCGGATTTTGCTTTTAGACATAGGCCGGACAACCCCAAATCTTAACTAGCTTAAGACATGGGCTCTTCCCTTTCCATATCTCATATGGAGTGGTAGGCAATTGATTTGATTCGAACCCTATTCAATAGGTATACAACTTCATAAGTGCATAACTCCCATAAGGAAATAGGTAACTCAGTAGTACTCATCATAGAGCACACCTTATCATATAGGGTGTGATTGCTCCGCCCCGATATACCATCGTGCTATGGTGTATACGGAGGAGTAATACTGAGAGAGAATCTCATTCTCCTTTAGAATAGTCCAGGAATTCCATGCACAAGTATTCTCCTCCCTGATCTCTTCAAAGGACATAATACTTATACCCGTATTTTGGTTCTCTACTTCTAACTTATATTCTGTGAATATCTCAAAAAGGTTCAGACTTGTGTTTCAACAGGAACATAGGTCTGAATCTTGAAAGATCATCAGAGAATGTAATGAAGTATAAAGAACCGGTCTTGGCATGTGTAGACAGGGGACCTTACATACATCAACATGTATTATCCCAAGAGTTTACCAACTCTTTCTCTGTTTCCAATAAACAGAGCTGAGGTCATTATTTCTTTGTGACATGACTGGCAAGTTTCATAAGATGTAAATTCAAACTGATTTAAATATGCATCTTTATGTAACTTCAGCTAGTCGGGTCACATTGATATGACCTAGTCTACAATGCCTCAAGAGGGATTCGTTCATTTCTGAACTCTTCCTCTTGTGTGTGTTCCATATACTAAGAACTGTAGTTTGATTTAGAACATCAACGCTTTTAGATAACGTGCCTGATCCGATCAACTTTTGATATAGGAAATGTTCAAAACATTATCCAACAATACAAAATTTTATCGTTTCTTTGCTAACAAAGAGACAGATATGATTTTGTATATCAGGTTCGATATCTAATAACATTCGTTCAGAATCAATGTATTGGTAATACATGGTGACAGTGACCAACAGACTTGGCTGCAACACTTGCCCCGTTTTCTGCCTCATGAAACTTATCACCCGTTCTCAGTTTTTCTACCTTTCTGTAGCCCTATGTAACAGATTATATATCTGGGATCCTGATCTGGTATCACATACCCAGGAAGTAAAGGATACTGAGAAACAGTTCCCTGTAATGAACACACCCGAAGATGATGCATCAGCATGCACTCTCTTCGTTTGGGCGGCACGGGAATTCTGGTAATCCCCAATTTCCTGCTCTGTCTTATAACAATTATAAGTTGGAGCGGGACCAACGTTCCCCAGCTCAGTATAACAAGCGGGTTCGGTCAATATTCCGTATTATTATCTTGATTAAGGCGTGATATGGTCGCTACCTGGAGAGAGAGAGAAGAAAACACTCAGCGTGCGCTCTTGCAAGAATAGATTGGTTATTATTTTATCTAATCAGGATGGCTCCCACTGCTCTTTATCAAATCTTCCTTCAAACCCTAAAAGGAAAGACTAGCCGGGATTAATTACACACTACAAGTTCGCCAATCTTTCAGCCAGGCCAGTGTCGGTACTTTGAGGGAGGTCCCCCGTGCTTTCGCACGAACCTAATTACAGTAAACTTCGTTTTCCCAGAGGCGTAACCCCGTTGACACCTTTCTAGACACCTACTTGATCGGCTAATTGTAATGTATAAAACTCTCCCAGGAGTAACTCTTACTCGCAGCGGGTATCGGGATCCAACTATCTCATAGAATGTATGCAATCTCATTGCAAATTTCAACACTTGAAATTCCCGATAATATTTTGCCCCTAGCATCCTATGACCTTGACGCAGGCCAACAAACCATAGTGCGCTAGTCAAGTTCAACCCGTCATTTCCTGATTGAAATAAACCCACCCGCACGACCCTTGACGCAGGCCAACAAAGTCGCACGACTACCCTAATCCAATCTGCATCATATGCATAAGCAGATAAATACTAGTTAGCTACCGCACACTACGCCTTGACGCAGGCCAACAAACGTAGCACGAATACTAACTAGCACTTATCTGAAATGACGGAGGGCTACGACAGGTTTTTCTGAAAACCTATTGCGTAATGAACTTGATATCGTTGTAGAATCAAATGATTTTAAAAATGGAGTGCTTTTGAGGCTTTTCTAGTTTTGCTAAAGGAGTCACTCCCGGTGAAGGGATCATCGGTCTTTTCCTCGTCGAATGAGGTGCGGGATATATCACATATATCACTGTGCAAAGCATAAACACTTAAAAGCAATCAAAAGACAAACCGAGTGTGTAGCATCTGCCAGTTATTGCTAAAGGAGTCACTCCCGGTGAAGGGATCTCGGTCCTTTCCTTATCGAATAAGGTGCAGGATATATCACATATACCGCTGTGCAAAGCAAGAACTGTAGCTACCTGTTTTATTTTGAAATTCGATTCTACAACATCTTAGGTTTCTTTTATTTCATTAATCACATTAATGAAGTCCCTTCATTTAAGTACCTAAACATCACAGATAAATACGACGTACACTTATGCCATCCGCATTCGCCTCGATGTCCCCTCGTGCACCGTTAGGTTAGGTAACTAACGGCAGAGCAGGGCAGGGCTAGCGCGGGTGTAAAACATAAGTAACGCCTATATAATATATCATATATACTATATACTGTATCTATCACAGAACATCACATGATCACATCACAGATATCGCAGCAGAAGAAACATATGAAATATTGGATATACTAGGACGTCCGTGTTTTCAATACGAGCCAGTATAAAACACGGATTCCACGGTCGTGATGAATAGCCAAACCCACACCCCTAAACCCCTACGAGAGCGGCAAGCAACCCTGCCAATTCTAGAGTTAGGAGACCCGGACTCGACTCCTCGAGTTGGTCTCCCACTGGACTCCAGAACCCGGTTACTTGTGCTCCCCTCCTTGGGTCTATCCTAGTGCGGAAAAGTAAATAATATACAACGGGTGACAACTTCCGCAACCTGGAAGCGCCCCAATAAAAGAATATTACATACAAGTTTTTACATGAATGAAAATGAAAAACACTCATCTCACATAAAAAACCCCCGGCTATTCAAACACGACGATCCAATATAACATATCCAGCAACACATAACATCACATGTCATCAACGTAAGTAAATATGCGCATCCCAATTGTCGTTGACATATAGCAACGAAACCGGCGATATCACATATTACACTTACGGTCACAGAAAAGAAAATGTAAAACTACAACAGTTGGAATCTGCAACCTCCTCAGACATCGCATGCCTGACCAAATGAATTACTTAGACATCGCATGCCTAACAATTATAAACCCTGCATTTTAGTCTCATTATCGAAAACACTTTTCAATACCAAGTCGGGTAATTCAACAAGATTCCCGACATCCTGATCGAATGCTCGTCGCAAACTTCAGTAGACGGCCGCACCCCCGATACCGTCGACGAAGTGCACCAAGGCGGAACACCGCCACCGCGAGCACCCGAACGGATGCTTTCGGCGACGGGGTTCTCCTACAGTCACTTGGTCGGGGCTATGGAGTGAGGCTGTCTATTAAGTTTACCCGGCGAGTATCCGCGTACGCTACGTGATTGCGACGGACTTTTGATCACATCAAAATTCCGTGGCAACCGATCAAGTGAGACTAAACTGCTATGTTTATAATATTCATTCAGTTATCTCATAACTTCTTGTGAATTCCAATTATTGTATCACATTCCAGATAATTAGAAAATGTTAAGCTTTCCGATCGAACATTCTAACACCCAAGTTTTCCCGATACAAATCAACACATGAAACAAGTCTAACAACATTCAGTTCGTACCTGAGTACCAACGGTCCAGCCGTAGAAGGGTCAAGCCAACGCCTCACATGTGGCACGCCGTACTGCCCCAAACCCGAAGGTTCAAAGGGCAGTTCAAGACGGTCACATAATCGAGTTAAGGTTTGTTGTCTTCTAGAGGGACCATCGCGTTACTTGCACTACTTAGAACGTCGTTAAACCACGGAAAAATCCAACACTTGGAAATTTCCCGACAGGGGAAAAATTGGGTATTTATATCCGGTCGGACTTTTTAACATATTCTAAAATTTATCCGGAAAGCCACATAGACAAAATTTGATAATCCGATCGTATGTACGAACCCCCTATACAACCCAAAATACTCAACTCTTGATTTCAGAAAAAAAATATTCCAGGAAAACCAACACTGCAAAATAGGAATTACTGTGTAAAATTGAATGCCTAATAAGACAAAACGGCCGCGGAACCGCCGCATTAGCATGCTAATGCCGCTGTTCCGCCGCACTTTTGAGGGATCATTAGTTACTTTTTGCACCGTAATTCTTAGAATTTCCTGCTGATTTTTCTGCATATTTTTAATTCTCAAAAATCCACGAATTTCAAAAAAGTACAGAGAGCATTCTAAGGTTTGGGTTTCGGTTCGATCGGACTTCAAACTCCGTCTACGCATCGCCTAAGGCTCTAGCTAGTCTCTGATACCACTGTAGGGTTCCTAGGCACCCTAATGAGGTCTCACAAGGCATCGAACATGCCATTTTCAAAAATTCTAGGTGCCGAGAGACCCGACTACGGATCGTTTGCTAGATGTTTAGGCGAAAACATAAACTAGTTAACACTTAACTAAGGGATACGGATATACAACCTTTGTAGATCCGTTTGTCCACCTCCATAGCTCCATGAAGAAGTCATCTCCGCTGTACAAATCCGAAATCCGGGCTCTTGCGTCGGCTTCATCGGAGAAGAAGCGGGCTAGGTCATCGACGACGTGCCGAAGATGATCTACGTCGAAGCATCACTAGATCGAGCTCCACCTTCACCGAGCCATGATGACTTGTGAAGGAAACACACTCTACTACTTGGTAAGAGGTAGAGGATGAAGAAATAGGAAGTGGGTAGACTTTAGAATTGGATTTCTCACTCATTTCATCAATCCACCATTGATGTAGTCAAGCTTTTCTTCTTGAAATGAAGAAGAAGAAGAAAGCAAGAAGATGATAATTATTATGATAAGATTAAAAGAATAGAAAAGAAAATTCAATCTTATCATAACACTTACCATAGTTAAGTGTAGAGAGTTAACCAAAGTTAGTGAGTGGTTAGGGTTTGGCATAAAACAAAAATGGTGGACTTTTCAAAAGTTCAAGAAACTTCAACAAAAGAAATAAATAAAGCCACCATTTTCCTTTTGCCAAAAATAAATAAAACAATAAATAAATCATTTAAAACCCTTAACCATTAACTAACTATGGTTTAAACATACATTTAACCAAGTATTGCATGTATCATCAAACATGATACAAGCAAGTGCACAAAATCATATCGCATATGCAATGCGCACACCCGAGTGAGAAAATCCATTTAAAGTGAACCGATACTAGTTAATGCAAAGTAATATATCAAATATATAATTACGCATTAAATCATTAAATCAACACTTGATTTAACGATCCGGTCATATCGCATATAACCGACTAATATCAACAGTAACAACTTATCGAATCAACACTTGATCCGATAACCCGGCTATATCACATATAACCGATCAATGTCACATATCGCGAGAATCGAATACAGTATCACAAACTGGTATCATTCTCGGTCCCGCACATATCTCATATGCGCTTCTATTTCGTTTCGCTTGAGCCAGGAAACCTCTGTGTAGGACTCTAAAGACTCGTCAATACGCCGGCAGCAGATGATGATCATATCAAACACCCACAAGCCGCAAGCGGTCTGCTAAACGTAACGGCCACCCGGGTATTGAGCGATCTGAAGATCGACGAGCAAGCCCGCTCACACTCCAGTGAATCCAACCAGTAACACTACCGTACAGTCCGGTCTGATCGTCTGATATGTCGCATATCTCGCCTAGGGGTGGTAAACGTCAGACCCCAATAGCTCGATAAGTCGTGTCGATATGAGGTCTATAACTATTCGAGAAACTACTGGTAACACTTACCAGTAAATCTCAGCAACCCTGGCCAGGGATTTCCTGTTATAGCCAATCGAACACAGCGCAACATCAACTCCCTATACCGGGAGAGACGAATCCCCTCCTATCGCTCATTGCCTCCATGTGACTCGGGACTGTACCCAAAAACCACCGTTTTGCACGCCCTCTTGGACGTGGTAAGATGGAAATCAAAGCACAGTGGGAACCACACAAGACTCTATGACGATCTCGGGTCAACAGACTACTCTGTACCAGTGTCACCAGAGAACTGCCATCTGACGTGAGGTATAATACCATCTGGGAGTTCTCGGCGAGTCCGTCCAGTGTACCCAGTCTCTACTGAGCACCCGTATATCATCTCTGATGTCAAACACCAATGGATATGGGATCATCCATCGCCCATCTTTATGGGTCGAGAAGGCATACGCTAGTCTACTCTGGTATATCGATGCCCCGTCTCGATACACCCTCGACTAGGGACTTTGAAGGATGTACTTATAGACTACCATGTCCCCACTAGTATGATCCGCATCACAGTCCAGGTAGTCAAGTACAGATCCTAAGGGCTTTACCAACATGTAACAGAGAGACAATCAGCATACACGTTAAGGTAAAGATCAACCAGATAGCATACTATCATGTCGAGCAAGAAAGTCCTCCCTATATATGTCCCAGCATCCACTACAATATACATCCTATGTACAGTAATGGCCTCTAGGGCATACATATAACTAACATGTGGGGTCCTTAAACTCATGGACTACGATGTCCTTAAACTTCATAGACTATGATGTCTTTAAACCACGGATTGTGGGGTCCTTAAACTCATGGACTACGATGTCCTTAACCTCGGACTGTGGGGTCCCTTTAAACCCACGGACTACGACGTCCTTAACCTTGACTGTGAGGTCGTTAAACTCACGGACTACGATGTCTTTAATCTGGACAGTAATGTCCTTAAACTAATCGACCGCAATGTCCCTAAACTAAACAATAGAGTCCAAATGCTCTTTTGTTGGATCTAAATGATCCCGTTAAGTTGATCTTAGTCTAAACATTAGACTAACGTATCCTTAACTAACGTTTAAGTTGATCTTAGTCTCAAATGAGGCTAACGTATCCTTAAACCCAAACCCCAAACCCAAATCTAAGAAGATACAGATTTGGACTAATCCACGCCCTACGGGCGACAACATAAATTAGTTTCCGTATACAATCCATGGGCAACCACAAACAAAACAAACACCCACGACACGAAGTGACCATCTGGAGAAGGAGAAAGTGGTTACCGCGATGCGGTAGCGTAATTAACTGCAGGGGTTTACGCCTGCAAGGAAGACCGTCCCCACAATCAAAAACCCCTCAAACGAGTGGGAATCTGACGAAGTATGCTACATCGGCCGCATCCGTTTAAACCTTCGATACATGGTGCTATAAATCAACTTGGTATCTTCGAAGAGGTGGACGGATAGCACCAATTAGCATCTGCCCCGAAATTCAGGCGAGACGTCCTCCACGTCTTCGTCCGCGTCTTTCGGCGGGGAACAGATTCTGGCACGCCCGGTGGGACCTTTTCCTCTTTCCACTCCACACTTCGTGTGTCGTGTTTGCGAACGAATCGCGGTTTGATATGGTTGCCCTTAGGTTCGAGGTACTAAGATTTGGTGTCTTGCTCCGTGCAGAAAACAGAAGATCAATGGCTTCAAACTGCAGTAACTGCAATTGCAACTCTCGCTCCGTCCCGTCCGGAGGAGTGACTTACGGGCCCCAAGTGGCCTCCATCTTCGCTATGCCGGTAGAATAGGTGACTCGGGCCACCACTGGGCTATTCTTCGGGACTATGCTCCCACCGATGAACTTCAATGCCCTAACGTCGTCGCAAGAAGCTCCAAAGAAGTCGGTCTTTAATCGGCTTACAACTACCGTGGCCCCTCTCAACGGGTCGTCCAGCTCCAGCGCCTCAGTCTTCGCTAGATTGGGCCAAAATTCATGTGGGCCCATGATGAAGCCTGCAGTTCCAGAAAAGGTTATTCCGAAGAGGATAGCCATCCCTGCTCCCGAAGTCGTCAAGACGGCTTCTCCTGCCAAAGGGTCGGTCTTTACAAGACTGACTGTTCCGGCTCCCACTCTGGCTCCCGTCCCTGCTCCAAAGTCTGTCTTTGACAGATTAGATACTGCTACTCAACGGACATCAGTCTTCAAGAGGCTGACGCCGGCAACAGCCCTTCTTCAAAACAGGGGGCACGACGAAGCCATCCTCATCGCTGAATCAATCCCAGCAGCTCGGCACGCTCGACGTCGCCACTGGCGCCGAGTAAGGAAAGCTGGGGGCAACTCCCCCTCTGGGCTAACTCCACCAGCCCCAACGGTGGAAGTCAATGCTGCTGTTCCAACCCGGAACGGCTTTTAATTGCTAAACAAGGTGCGCAGGAACTCTCCTACCGCCGTACTGAAAAGATCTCATCCACCCGTGGAGAATGTTACAGAAACAAAGCCGGAGCAGCCCCCTCAGCGGCTGTCCTCCAAAGTTTACAAAGTCTGGCGACAGGTCCAGGAGTCGGTGATTGATCAAGATTATCCTCGCCAACAGAAAAAGCTGAAGGTTCAACAGGAAGAGAACTGTCGTGTCAAGCCAAAAGACGACAGCTGCCTGGGTGCCCGTTGCAACGGCCCCCTCGACTTCAACTGCTCAAAAGAGAAGGAGGCCAAACAAAGCCCCTGTAACTACGGCATACCACAAAGACACTGAGCCCAAACGCCCCAAGTCTGGGGGCATAATGGTGCATACAGTTTACATGGCTTCCGGAAAAGAGGAAAGCCGTGCTTTTACGGGTCATCGACCGCTTACCCGATCGATAACAAGGGCTCAGGAGCAACAGCAGCAAAAACTTCAGGAGATGCTGACTGCAATGGCCACACTCACCGGGCCAAAAGAAAGCCCGGAGGCATCATCAGAGCAGCGTCATGAACAAGAAACCGATGCTGACTTCCTCCGCAGAGTCCTCGAAAAGAAGGACAAAGAGGCAGCGGAACAAGCTACCAACATAAAACGAATGGCGCTTCTCTTCCAAGACATGGTCGGGATGATGTTACAGCCGGATTCTCCAGCTGAAGACCCTCCGATCATTATTGAAGACGACAGAGGGGAGACATCGAACCCTCCTCCGGCTCTTTCAGCAGCCAAGGAGGAAACCATCTCAAAAGCTATGCTCGATGATTATATAGCTCAACAAATATGAGCTCACCGAGCGAATGAAACGGCTGGCCAAGTTGTCAAGACTGGACGACCTTATCCGGGCTGGTATGACCAAATAAGTTACCCGCCGGGATATACAATCCCCAAATTCCATGTGTACAAGGGGACAGGCAATCCCCATCAACATGTCGCTCAGTTCAGGGCTCTTTGCGGCAATACTGGAGGTGATGATAAACTTCTACTTCGCCAGTTCGTCAGTAGTTTAGCAGACACAGCTTTTGAATGGTACTCGGAGCTTCCCGACGACTCCGTCAAAACGTTTACAGAAATGGAGTTGCTATTCACTCAACGGTTCGCAAGTGCCAGCGAACGCACCCCGATCACGGCATTGATCAATGCCAGAGTGAAGCCGGGAGAGACGTGGGTGCAATATGCAATCCGGTGGCGGAACCAATGGTCGAGATGCAAACAACGCATAGAAGAAGCTCCTGCCGTCGGCATGTTTATGTAGACCCTGAACCCTCAGTCGACTATCTCCCAATTCATGATGTTCTTCAAGCCGACCACGTTCCAGGCCTTGATTGACAAGTTGGCTCAAATGGACCAGATGGGCCATAGACCATCTTCTTCAAAGACGAGGAAGGAAAAGCGACTTTCGTTGCCAATACTCAACAACAGCCGAGCAACTTAAAGCCGGTTGTTCGCCAAAACAATATGCGTCCACGCCCATCCTTCGAGGAGAGACTAAGACGTCCTTACTCGTTCCCCCAGGGTAAAACGAGGAGACTGTTCGAGCTGGCAGTGCGCAACAAGCTCATAAATTTGCCGGATCCAAAACGTCCGTTGCAGCCAGGTGATATCAACAACCCTAATTACTGCCCCTACCACCAAGCAGTAAGCCATCCAATCGAAAATTGCTTCGTCTTCAAAGGCTGGATTGAGGACCAATACGAACAAGGCAAGTTCTCATTATCCGAAAACTGGAAGGTGAGCCCGCCACAACCTCACGCCCCTAAAAAAGTGGACGTGCCGGGGACATCATGCTCATTCATAAGGGCCCATGGGAAGTTGTTCTTTCGGCAAAGACGAAAAGAATGCTGAAGGATCTCCAAACATGTCCGGCAATCGGGTGGAAAAATCCACTGGAACCCGAGATCGTCGAGGGAATGCTGAGACCACGCCCAACTACAAAAATTGGTGATGATAGTCAAAGCGCTCACACAAGACATTGCAAAAAAAATGTATCTTTTATTCGTGAATTCAATTGGGTACAAAATATATCATATGAAGAATAAAAGAATGAATACATTTTATTCAAAATTACAAATGGTACAAAAAAAATTATTGAGAGGGAAGCGCTTTCAATAATTTGATTAGCCGCTCGCGTACTTCCCTCAGCCCCTCTTCTTGATCAGCTGCCGCGGCCAACTCTGCTTCGACCTGGGCTCGCTGCTGCAAGTAAGATGAAAGTTGTTCCTCGACGGCCCGCTAAGCTGCTTCACGATTTTGTGCATCCTGCTTGACGACGTCGAGATTCTGCCTCAGTGTTAACCCGTCAGAAATGCATCGCAGAAGGCCTTCGAAGATAACTTTCAACTGGGAAGCATTCGCATCAATCTGAGCATGCAGTCGAGCAGATTCGCTTGAAGTTTCTTTACATTCCTTCTGCTTTAAAGTCACTTCTTGTTCAAGATGGCGGAAGTAAGAAGTACTATGCTCGATCCACGCAGCCCGTTGAGTGCGCACAGCCAGAATCTCAGGAGCAGGACGCCTAAGCTCAAGCTCATGCAAGTAAGCCTCGATTTCCCTGCAGCGATTAACCCAAGACTCAACGACGTCCTCACCATGAAAGTTCACGAGCGTCGCCAGCATAGGGTTAACGGCAAAATCCGCAGTAGATGTGGGAGTCTCCACGTCGAGCTCCTCAATATAGTCGCTCAGCATGCGCAGACTATTCGCGGCGCCTTTCGAGAATGGACATCTGGAAAAGGGCCCTGCCAGCATCATAATGCGAGACTCGAATGGGGCTGGAGTCGATGTGACCGCTGCAAAAAAAATCACATTCAGATGGCAGCTCAAGAAATAAAGAAAATACACGAAAAATAGAATCTACTATACCGGCTGCAACAGGGGGCAGAGCTGGGAGCACTGGTGGCGCAATGACAGCTGCGTCCCCGCCTTCGATTTGTAAGGATACAAGCAATACAAAGAGGGATTAGCAATAATGTGACTGCCTGTTAAAAGGACATCATTTAGAAAAGATACTCACCGACACCACCAGGCCGACTAATCTCTGACAGGAAGGAGAAGTGTGGGTGCAGCACCTGATATAGGTGGTCAAAAAGGACTCCTGTAAGGACGCAGTAATGCAACGTCAGTACATAAGTTATACAACCTAAAAATAAGACTGATGGGTCACGAATCCGCACCTTCCAATATCTGAGATGGTACGAGAGAGGGTAGAGGAGGTGTCACTGTCAAAGCGGAAGCTGATGGCGCTGCTTCGGGTAGCGCAACTTCAACGCCCGCCAAACCTGCATAAGAAACAAGATAAATACTGTCAGGAAAGATTGAAAAGGATTGCAGAATGAAAAGAAAAGCAATGACCCAAAATCTACCTGATGAGTCGCCAGTCGGAACCGCGACGAGGGCGTCACTTGATACAGCAACTGCTTCACCCTCTTCCATCAGGATGGTCTCACCTCCCGTCGCCTCATCCCCTGACTCTACGAGAGCCGTTGTAACGCTTGCAACGCCGGGAGATGGCAAAGAGCCGCAGGCGGAAAGAGCAACGATCGGGCCGGTGTCCGACTCTTGAGAGGGAGCGGCCACCTCGGGCTCAGCAATTGTAGCCATCTCACCCATCGCCACCTCGGGCTCGGCAATGGTAGCTATCTCAGGCTCGGCAATCGTGACTGTCTCACCAGCCACTACCTCGAGCTCGGTGATCGCAGTCATCTCGCCTACCGCCGCCTCGGGTTCGGCAATCACGGCTACTTCCTCTATCGCTACCCCAGGCTCAGCGGTCGCCGCTACTTCTTCGGTAAGACTCGGCCCTGTAAGATAAGATATATGAGAACTGATAGTTAAAACTTTGACAACGGAGCCCCATGTCACATTACCTTGAATTGGTCTTCCGTTCGCTTCCCGAGCCGTACGTGCTACCCATCTGTAGGCAGTAGACAAGGCAGCCGAAGATTCCTCTGAAGGAGTAGGGGCAGGGGTAGCGATGCTCGAACTGGCACCCGTGGCCAAGGCAGCACTACACTCCTTGCCTCGCGCATTCAGCGCTTCCTTTCCGCTCGGGCCGTCAAAGCGGATCTTCTAGACGCCTCCATCAATAGGACGTCGTCATCCGCGCTAAGGGTTACCTCTGGAGCCGTTATAGCTTCCGTCATCGGTCGTTTGAGTAAGACCTCTTTCGGCAGTGCTGAAGAGGCCGGGACTTCAGTGGCTGGCACGGGAAGAATCTCCACATCACCTTGCGAGATTGGCATTGTGGTCCCTGCGATAAGATAGAGAAGGGGTTAAATTGTCCATAAGAAAGGAGAATGAAGATGCAATGAGCCGAGACATACCAATGCCTAACAAAGCGCGATTCCTCTCCTCCTCCCGAAGGTCCTAAGGGAAGCCGCCAGAGCCTCTTCAGTGGTAAAGCCTGTTACAAAAGGAAAAATGTCAGTCAAGACATGATAATAAAAATAAAAATATAATGCAATAACAGAAGATGCGACTGATGATTACTTGATTGCACGAGGGTGGCCATTTCCGCTTGGTGGGTCGCGGATCGCACAGAAGCTGCAATAGCGGCCTCGAGATCAGTATCTTCCGGTGCTATGAAGAGACCTTCGTTGGTCCCATATTCGCTCAGGCCCTCGTTATAAGGAGCCTGAGGCTCCAGGCCGAGTACAGCATCTAGAGAGAGGACCGACTTCTTCTTCCTCTTCTGCGTGCGAGCTTCAGTTGCTGCCAGCACTAGCTTACGCTTGGCAGGTACCTTGGGACGACGAGTCCCAATTTCTTTTCTTACGTCCGACTCGGGAGATACGGCAGCCACTTCTTTTTCGGACACGCTGGACGGGGGCAACCCACGCGTAGGGCTTAGCATACGTGGAGGCTCAACTGCAGTGACCTTTCTTAGCGGAGGGAGGACAGTGGTCCGTCGCTTCAAAGGGACGTTGCGATCGCCGGCAGGAGGTGCACTTTTGCGATCGAGCAGCAGCCGCCTCTCTTCCTTAATGACGGCGCCCATCGAATGCTGGTACCACACCGTGTACACATTAAGGACCTTCGGGACACAGCTCGGTTCGTTGATAAAGAAATTGGACCCCGTGTTCAAGCGCATGAAATGATGTAGCGCGTTTCGCATCCCCTCTTCTGTGGCAGTGGGTTCTAGCAAGAAAGCCTCCAGCAGAACTCCTTGATTATAGCTCAATTGTTGGGCAAAACGATGCGGATTGTGTCTCATGAAAAGCGCCGCATCATTTTGCCTAAACACTAGGAAGCCCGGTCTGATAGAATATAAATGGAGGATCTCCCGGGTTGTCAAAACTGAGGCTCCATCTTTAAAAGTGTCCCGCAATGGCCGCACCGTTGTGGTGGACTCTTTTTCGATGGTTAAAACCTTGTCGGTGAAGGTCATGCCATCTCCAACCGTACGGGGACGAAGGAGCAAACCTCTAGCATCCCGCGGTGACGGATTTACAATAAATGCGCCAACTAATCGCATAATCCGGGGGAAGCTGCACCTGTCATAAAATGAAGGCCTTTTATGAATAACAAAAACGCCAAGTGCATGTAGCTCGAGCCATGACATGAAGTAATGCATCGAGAAGTTCACATGCTGCACTCCGGGTTCAGTAGTATCTGCCGCTTAACTAAGGCCGTAATACAAATTGGCTAAACCGGCGACCCCGACAGCCACTTTCACCCCAATAATCATTCGGTGAGCCGGATAGAAGACAGACGGCCTCATACGGCGAAGGTGCATTGGGAGCACGAACCAGCTCAACCATAGCCCAAGAAATCCCAAGAAGAATGTTTCCTCATCAATCCCAGGGACTGCGATCTCCGCAAAAGGAACAACTGGAGTGTTGGGAAGGAAGAAACTCTTCTGATCTACCTCCGTCGTTGGCAGGTTATTTAAACCTAAGCCGAAAGGGTCGTCAAGCGTGGCGAATTTAATAGCCTCCTTCGAGAGGACTTTTGGGTGAAGAAAGCGAGCGATGAAATCCTCGAAACTAACCCCGCGGCTCCCAGATTCGAGGAAAAGGCCCTCGTAGATATTCAACACTTTGATCAAACTAGGAAATTAGTGTTGAACGGCATTCACCGGAGTAAGGCCTGTCATCACTGGCTTGGCACCGAAAATGTATTCGTCCGTGGGAAGCAGTTCCTCATAATGCTCCCATATAACCGGTAATCTGGAAACTTCTGCAAATTCCTCTAAAGAGATTGATACTTCTCGGTCCAGCGAAAGGAAGGTGTGGGTAGGAATATTCCACTGCTCTAAAAAGGCCTTAACCCACCAGGCGGGAAGCGTAGGATATTGGAAAAAAGAAGCGTAAATGGCGGGATACAACCCAAGCCTCAACAATTGCGACTTCTTCGCTGACAGAATGTAGCGAGCCTACTGTAGATAACCAGTCGGATGGCAAGGGATCAGACCAATCATATACGGTTGTCCCCACGGTCGTGCCTCACCTTGACAAATACGTCGTCCCAAGGTATCTAGAGCCATGGGAGGCTGAATGGGTATCGAAACTATAGCAGGCTGAAGAAGACCTTCTGAAGTCCAATTAACCATCTCCATGGCATAGTTCACCGAGGGTGGGTCGGCGTAATGAATCGCCATGATAGGCTCCGAGGGTACCGCGCACGAAAAGCTTTGTTGGCCCTTAATAATATAATTATACCATGTCCCCAGAGGTGAAGATTCTTATATTCCGGGTCATGATCTTTGATCAAAGCTAGGACTTTCCGGTCTACAGGTGCTCCAGGAAATCCTCCTTCTGAACGAACAAACGGGAAAGAGAGATCGAAAGATATGTCGCCTGCAAAAAAAAGGGACAGAAATCAACTGTCAGTGCTATAATTTAATTTTAAATTCTGACACTCGGTACTTTAAAATTTGTACCACACTGCAATGCAGTGGAAAGGGGACCAAAAGGGGACCCACAAAATCTAGATGACAATTCATCAATTAATAATTAATAAAAAGCCTCATCATTGGATGAGACTGTTAATTAATGAAGAAATCCTCAAGAAAATTCTCATTGAATAAGAGATCCCTCGGGAAAAGGAGAAAATCTCCCTTTGAGAGCAAAGCTCTATGACATAGTGATACTTGTCAAACTCTGATCATGAAAGAATAAAATTTCTTAGAGAGCCTGGCTCTGTAATGATGATGGAAAACCCCATCAGAAGAGAAAATTAAAATCAATTAATTTTTATGAAATAAAAATTCTGGGATCTTCAAGATCCATAAAAAAACTCTTAAGAGTTCTTCATCAAAGATTAAGAAATCTACACATGATTCAAAAGAGCAAGGCTCTGATTCATGGGCTAAGAAACCCCAAGAAAAGATCTCTTTAGATCTATGGGTTCATGAGAGCAAAGCTCTGCTAATGAAACCCTAAGTGGGTTTTCTTTAGATCAAAGATTTATGAAGAGCAAAGCTCTGTTAATGGGTAAAACCCTAATCTATTAAAAATTTTAAAACTTTACCTAAGTTTGGAAAGAGTTTTTACTCTTGAAAAGTTCTTAAACAGAAGAGCTATGCTCTGAACAAAAATTCTCAAAGAAAGAAGATGATAATCATCTAAGGGACCAAAGGTCCTATTTATAGGCATTGAACCGCCTCTTCAACTTCTGAGTTGATCCAAGGGCTCAGATGCTGCCACCGCTGCACTCACGTGTGCGCCACGTGAGCGCAACGGTGGGGGGCATTTGTTTTCCCCAATCAGAGCAAAGATCTGTTTTAAAATTCAAAATTTAAAAATTGAAGCAACGCTTCAGATTCAACGCTAAGCGCGCTGCACGCCACGTGTCAAACATGGATGCGCTAGCGCCAGGTGCGCTGCGCCCTAGGCAGCACACCCCCAATCAGAGCAAAGCTCTGTTTTAAAATTCAAAATTGAAAAATTGAAACAATGCTTCAGATTCAGCGCTAAGCGCGCTGCGCGCCACGTGTCAAACACGGATACGCTAGCGCCAGGTGCGCTGCGCCCTAGGCAGTGCACCATGAGTGCGCTAGCGCTAGGCGCGCTGCGCTCCACGTGTCAAACACGGGTGCGCTAGCGCAGGCTGCTCTGCGCTGCGCGCCACGTGTCAAACGTAGGTGCGCTAGCGCAAAGTGCGTTGCGCTCTGAGCAGCGCACCACGTGCAAAGCATGGGTGCGCCAGCACTGGAATTATAAAATTCCTCACCGTTAGATCAAAAGATCTAATAATAATGATAAATCATTAATTAATCAGAATTAAAATTCTGTTATGGAAATATTTTTCCAATCTTGTTAAAAACAAGAAGATTGCCTTCTGTAAAACAGAAGCCCTAGAATCAAAGATCCAACGGTGGGGAAATATCCCCAAATCAATCAGAGAAAGATCTCTTTAACTGATTTAACAAATCAATTTGCCCTATATAAAGGCCCCAAGACTTCAAGTCTGATAGAGAGAGACCCCCCTACAAACTTTGAGAGAACTCAAAAGAAAGAGAGCAAGCTCTTGAAAGAAGATCATTTCTTCAAAGTAAAAAGAATGATTCTTGAACAAAGAGATGAAATCATCTCATTAAAACAGAAGAATTATCTTCTTAAAAGATCATAGATCTTTAAAGACCAAGGTCTTTCATAAAAGAGATCAAAAGATCTCATCACATAATAAAGAAGAACATATTCTTCACACAGATCATTGATCTACAAAGGTAAAGCCCTTTCAAAAATAAGAACTTTTGTTCTTGAATCTTGAGACAAAGCCTCTTTTAAAAAAAACATAAATTTGTTCACAAATCATAAACTTGATCAAATGCGCTTTGCGCTATTGAAAAGTGCCTTGCACTCTTGAACTGCGCTTCTGCGCTCCTTAGACCAGCGCTCAGCGCCAAAATGCGCCACGTGTCAACCACGTATGCAACTTGCGCTTTGCGCTTCTAAAATAGCGCACTGCGCTCATGGGCTGGCGCTCGGCGCCAAGCGCACCACGTGCCACTCACGTGTGCGCCACTGAAATAGCGCAATGCGCTCATAAATTGAAAGCGCAATGCGCTCATAAACTGGCGCAATGCGCCCATCATCTGGCGCTTCGCGCCAAGCGCGACACGTGTCCTTTTCGTGTGCGCTACTTGGCAGAAGTGCGATGTGCTCTTTAATTGGCGCAAAACGCCTGACGTGCCACGTGGCGCGCTGTCAAAACACACATTGTTCTGATGAATGCTATGCATTCAATACAAGACAAAAGAATTTGTCAGGATCTAATGCTCAGCATTATTAAAAGGGCCAAGCCCAAATAAAGGCTCAATAGCCCAGAACAATAAAATGTTAAACATTTTAATCTTATTGGACTTAGCCCAATATTGGCCATAAGTCCTCAACTTATATTGAACTGAGCCCATCTGCTCATGAATATTTAACAGATCTCAGTCCTAAACTGGACTACAGATCCTTCAACCAACTCACACTGGTTCAAGAGTACATCTCTTTACTCCTCTGATATCTGTCGTTGTAATCCTTCAACGTCTTCAGAGAGGTGACGGGTCCCGACAACCACACATTCCACGGACTGTGGGGTCCTTAAACTCATGAACTATGATGTCCTTAAACTTCATAGACTACGATATCTTTAAACCACGGACTGTAGGGTCCTTAAACTCATGGACTACGATGTCCTTAAACTTCATAGACTACGATGTCTTTAAACCACGAACTGTGAGGTCCTTAAACTCATGGACTACGGTGTCCTTAAACTTCATAGACTACGATGTCTTTAAACTACGGACTGTGGGGTCCTTAAACTCATGGACTACGATGTCCTTAACCTCGGACTGTGGGGTCCCTTTAAACCCACGGACTACGACGTCCTTAACCTTGACTGTGAGGTCGTTAAACTCACGGACTACGATGTCTTTAACGTGGACCGTAATGTCCTTAAACTAATCGACCGCAATGTCTCTAAACTAAACAATATAGTTCAAATGCTCTTTTGTTGGATCTAAACGATCTCGTTAAGTTGATCTTAGTCTAAACATTAGACTAACGTATCCTTAACTAACGTTTAAGTTGATCTTAGTCTCAAATGAGGCTAACGTATCCTTAAACCCAAACCTCAAACCCAAATCTAAGAAGATACGGATTTGGACTAATCCACGCCCTACGGGTGACAACATAAATTAGTCTCTGTAACACCCGAGCCCAATAATACTATTTCTGATACTGGTTGAGTGTTAGACATTGCTCATTTCAATTATCTTGCTTGTTTGGTGATTTTGCTAAATTTTAACCGGCTAAGTCATTTTTGGCATATAACAAATTTTAACACCTAAAATGAAATTAAAAATATCCTTGTTGGCCTACTCGTCGCCACTAGTCGCGTGGTAGTGTCCGCGCGCCGAGATTTCATCCCGTTCGGCGAAACGGGCAAGTTTGGACGGCTACGCGCGCGTGCAAGTGTCCGACTTGGGGGCATGCATTTTAATCTTAAAACATCTCATTTTAAAATTTGGAACCAGCTTAAAATCCTATCATTTGAATTTGAAACATTTGGGAGCAACCCGGGCGCAATTTGGAAATGTTTCATTTAGCGCCGAAATGCCCATTTAATTAAATATATTAAAACTATAAAATATATACTCTGTTACTAAAATTAACGAATAAATCCTTTTTAAATCTTTAAAATTTTCCTTTTAAAATTCCCGTACCCATCCCCAGCCAATCACGAGCGCCCAATCCCTCGTGGGCCCCGCCTCTTAACTCTCTCTCTCCACTTCTCTCTCTCCGTCTCTCTATCTCTCTCTAATCTCACTCTCTCTCTCTCTCCTAAAATCTCTCTCTCCCTCTCTCCTATAATCCTCTCTCTCTCTCTATTTTATATTTCCCAGACTGTTCCTCGCCTCAACTCACCACGAGAGAACCTCGCGAGAACCCTAACCCCCACAGAACCCTTCTCGTCGCCGTCGCCGCCGCAGTACCCGCGCCGACACCACCACCACCGTCTTCCTCGCCTCCTCGGCCTCGACGGCACCCCTTCCTCCTCTCCTCCCTACTTCCAGAGCCTGCAGCTGCACCTGACGCCACCGCCACCTGCACGCAGTGCTCGCCGTCGCCGCCGCCTCCCATCGCCGACGACGTCGACTTCCTCCCTTCACCCTCATCCCGACCTCCTTATCTTCCTCCTCCTTCCCTCGCCGGCGCTGCCACAAAACCCGAGCCTAACCCTAGCACCAAACCCCTGTCACCGGGAAAGCCGCCGTCGACCCTCGCCGTCGTTGCCAGAGCCACCGCCGACCACCTCCTTCTCCCCCTGAAAACCAGACCAGGCCAGCACCTCCTCTACTCACCGCACCATCCCTTTCCAGCGACCCCAGCAACTTTCAGCCTTGGCTGCCGCCGGCGCTGCCTCGCCAGCGCCCCATCGCCGTCGAACCCGTCGTGGTTGCCCCCTGGTTATCCCTGTAAGCCTTTCTTCACCATCTCCCTTCGCGTATCCCTTCCCTGATCGTTTTCTCGCTTTGATTTGTATTTGCTAACTTAGTCGCCGTTTTGACATTTCGCCGGATTCCGGCCGTGCCGACGACTTGACCCGACTCTCCAGCGAAGTACTCCAGTCCGTGTGGTCCCGCTGTTCGCTGTTTGGACTCGATCCGTGGCCCGTGCATCCGTCGCGTGTTTTCCGCCGACGTTGCGTTCGTGTTTTCCGGTTTGCGAAACCGTCGAGGCAAGATTTCTTGCTACATGCTACGTTAAACTAATTAAGTTTTGACTCATAAAACTTGCAATATTAACTAAGTATAGTTACTTGTCTCATTGGACGAAATATGATATACATCATAATATTGCCACCTAAATCGTGTTTTTCCACCATAACCTTAATAACAACTACCTGTTAATCATTTTGTTATTTAAAGGTCGATAGCCGTACACATATATCTTCATTAATTTTCTGTTATTAATATTGCGCTACCCTGTGATTAGTGCACCCCACGGGTGCTCGAACCTGTTAATAAGATAATACAAAGCATCATTGTGATTAAATGAACTATTATTGTTATTTACTGTTTCCTGCTGTTGTTCCTTATTCGCTTTATACCTGTTGTGAGCACACCCTCGATTACATTACATATTGACCTGACCCTGCTACACATGACACATACATACATACCGATGCACCGGACATGGTACCCTATACATACCGACTCAACCTGTTGTACCATGACCTGACCTGTTACCCGATCTCATGCCTAATGCCAACAAACCTGACTTGGGGTCCTCATGGACCATTCCTGTTGTCTATCCAGACAAACCTGACCTGCTACCTGATCCCGTGTTGGCATTAGTCCTTGATTACTGAATACCTGACCTGACATACATAACTTTGGGGTATGGGGAAATCAAAGGTGAAACCGACTTGTAACTCAACAGTTCGATACCTGTTCTGATCAGTCTTACGGGCTTGGCCAGCCCCGGAGTGATGATGCTGACATCACTCGCCCATCCTGCTACCTATTACTGCCTAGCGGCACGTCTCGGATTCAGCCCCGAGAATCTTGACCGTGGTCCCGGGCACGCACGGGATACTATTGAGTTACATCGACGAGTCACCAATTGATTTCAAAGACTTTAGAGTAGAAACCTGATAGGACAGTTTAGTTACCACTGCACATTACCCTGCACTGTTATTTCATAGTACTGCTTTATTCATGTTCATCCCTGCATTGCTTATTACCATGTTCATATTATATTATTGGTTGACATGACGCGCTGACGTCTGGGTTTTGCATGGCCCAGATTCCTTACCACTGTCGAGGACCGAGCAGGAGTACTTCAGCCAGCAGGCTGATTTGTGAGTTCTGTAGTGGTTAGTTCATTTATTGCATTTTATTTCCAGGTGCGATTCCGCATTATGGGACGTACCTTTCTATTATTGTATTGGATCATTTGCTTCCGCACTTATTGTTTATTGACTCTTGTTATTATGGATTTGGACATGTGTTAGATTAGTTTATTTATCTTGTTCTTGATATCTCTACAACCGTAATGTGACTGTGGATGGATACTTCCTCCCCACAGGTAGCATGGTTGGCTATGTCACGTGCCCAATCTTGCGTACTCTGGGAAGCGGGGCGTGACATGGTTTCTTTGGTATCAGAGACATAGGTTAGTTGGGTTGATTCTTTTGTAGTTGGGTATTATACCCAATACACGAATTAGAATACCCGTGTTTAGGAAACATGTCCTACCACCTTGACCGTTTACCATTCTTGAATCACATTCTTCCTGATCATATCTTGTACGGCATGCAAACTTACTTTGCATAGTCAACTCGAAAACCTAATTTCTTGTTATCTCTAGGACTTAGGCGACTTGGGTGGAGTTAAGTAATTGCGGCTATGATACCGCGGCATAGCTACAATGCGGTACTCTATTTAAGTATCTTGGAGTTCTAGCCTTGATCCATATTCAGAATCTATCATCATACTAATGTTGGGTGTTTTGAGTTCAGGATTATGACAGGTAAGAAGTTGAAGACGTACCGGAGGCGTGTGAGCGAAGCCGCCATGCTTAGAGTGATAAGAGGAATGCTGGAAATCAAAGAAACAGACCGAGCTGATCCAGCAGCAAGCGGACTCATTTCAGGAAGGTTTGCAGATCGTTCAGCAGTCTGTGAACGAGGTTGGAACTAGACCAGTCGAACGAGTAGGGACTGTAGCAGATTTCAGACTTTTGGGTCCGTCTACTTTCACTGGTCTGGAGGAGCCGTTGCCAGCCGAGCAGTGGCTAGTGACACGGAGAATTTGCTGATTTCGACACAGATTCCAGAGGACAGAAGAGTTGATGTGGTGCGCTTTCAGCTAGTGGTTTTCGCCCGAGAGTGATGGCTTGTGAAGGAGACCCGCTTGCCCAAGCCAATCAGTTGGGCGAATTTCTCTAAAAGTTTCCTGGAGAAATTCTTCCCGCGGACTGCATGGGAGGAAATGGAAGAGAAGAGCCCGTGGACGTGCATGCAGCAGAATGGACGAGACTCAGTAGTCTCGCTGGACCTTTCGCGGCCAACGATGCAGACAGCAGTTGCGGTAAGGAGGCAGTTCTGTCGGGCCAATCGAGTTTAAGGCTAGGCCGACACACAGTGTTCTTGCAGCTATGGAAGTTGATGGTTGTGAAGAACCGGTGGTAGTTCGCGATTTCATGGACATAGTAAAGCTATATCGGGTCTACCACCGAGGAGAGACGTGGAGTTCGCGATTGACCTTTTTCCTGGTGCAGCGCCAGTATCTAAAGCTTACTATCCAACGGCACCAGTGGAATTGGAAGGAGTTAAGAAGCAAGTTGGTGAATTACTTGAGAAGGGTTGGATTCGAAGCAGCAACTCGCCTTGGGGAGCTCCAGTTCTTTTAGTAAAGAAGAAGGATGGCACGAGAAGGATGTGCATTGATTATCGAGAATTGAACCGGGTGACTATTAAGAACAAGTACCCGATCCCTCGCATTGGAGAACTTTTTGAGCAGCTTAGTGGCGCGAGGGTATTCTCGAAACTGGATTTGCGATCAGGATATCATCAGGTCCGAGTGAAAGCAGAAGACATTTGCAAGACGGCGTTTCGAACTCGATATGGACATTTCGAGTATCTGGTGAAGCCCTTCGGAGTAACGAATGCGCCGGCAATATTCATGGATTTGATGAACAGAATCTTTTCACCATTCTTGGACCAGTTTATTGTGGTATTCATTGACGATATTCTGGTATACTCGAAGAGTCCGGAGGAGCATGCTGAGCATTTGAAGATCGCACTGCAGACGCTGAGACAGGAGAAATTGTATGCGAAGATGAGTAAGTGCGAATTCTGGCTGGAAGAAGTGAAATTTCTGGGACATGTCGTGTCAGGCAATGGAATCGCCGTCGATCCCGAGGAGATTGCAGCAGTTCGAGATTGGCCTATTCCAAGAAATGTGGCTGAGATAAGAAGTTTCCTTGGTTTGGCCGGATACTACAGGAGATTTGTGGAGAACTTCGCTCGTTTGGCAGAGCCGTTAACCAAGCTCACGCGCAAGGAGGTACCGTTTGTTTGGACGGATGGATGTGCATTGGCCTTCGAGACGTTGAAGCAGAAGTTGATAACCGCCCCTATCCTGACCGTACCAGATAATTCAGGAGGACTGGTGATTCACAGCGATGCATCTGGAAAAGGATTGGGATGTGTTTTGATGCAGAATGGGAAGGTCATGGCTTAAGCATCGAGACAACTGAAGACTCATGAGAAGAATTACCCGACTCATGACTTGGAGCTTGCGGCCGTGATCTTCGCCTTAAAAATTTAGAGACACTACCTTTTGGGCGAGAGAGTCGAAGTCTTTACAGATCACAAGAGTTTGAAGTATGTGTTCACTCAGAAGGAGTTAAACATGAGGCAACGCAGATGGTTGGAGCTGATGGCCGACTACGACCTTGATCTTAAGTACCATCCGGGAAAAGTTAACGTCGTGCCGGATGCGCTTAGTCGGTTACCAGCGATTCAGGTATTGACTGCACAGAGGGAGATCATTGCGGATTTTCGGAGATTTGACTTGGAGGTTGTGCTACCACATGCTACGGGACAGTTGATGCAGTTGCAAGTACAGTCGTCCTTAGTTGAGAAGATCAAAGTGGCACAAACGCAGGATCCTAGACTGCAAAAGTTTCAAGAGCAGGTTGAAGCCGGACTACGAACCGATTTACTGATCCATGAAGATGGTTCGTTGAGATATGGTAGCCGTGTGTGTGTGCCAAAGGGAGATGTGCGTGAAGAGCTTATGAAGGAGGCACACAATTTAGCTTACTCTGTACATCCAGGAGGGACAAAGATGTACCGAGAGATTCGACAGCACTTCTGGTGGGAAGGTATGAAACGGGAGATTGCTCGCTTCGTGGCTAAGTGCTTGGTGTGTCAGCAAGTCAAGGCTGAACACCAAAGGGTTGCTGGTTTGTTGCAACCACTTCCGATTCCTCAGTGGAAGTGGGAACATATAACCATGGATTTCGTGACGGCTTTACCGCGGAGTCCAAAGGGCAACAGTGCAGTATGGGTGATTGTCGATCGGTTGACCAAGGCAGCTCACTTTATTCCTTTTCGGATTGGTCAATCGACGGAGACTTTGGCAGAGCGGTACATGCAGGAGATTGTAAGATTGCATGGAGTACCGGTAAGCATCGTGTCCGATCGGGACACTCGGTTCTTGTCGCACTTCTGGAGGAGTTTACAAGAAAGTTTGGGGACTCGATTGAAGTTTAGCACAGCTTATCATCCTCAAACTGATGGACAATCGGAGAGAACGATCCAGACCCTTGAAGATATGTTGAGGGCTTGCATGTTGGACTTCAAAGGTTCTTGGGAGGATCATCTACACTTGGTGGAGTTTTCGTACAACAATAGCTTCGAAGCGACTATTCAGATGGCTCCGTTTGAAGCGTTGTATGGTCGTAAGTGCCGTTCACCTGTTTGTTGGGATGATGTTGGTGAACGAAGGTTACTAGGACCAGATTTGGTGGTACAGACAGTCGAGAAGGTGAATACAATCAGGAAGCATATGAAGGCAGCTCAAGACAGACAGAAAAGTTGGGCTGACACGTCAAGAAGACCTCTAGAGTTCGCCGTGGGTGATTTGGTATTCCTGAAGATATCACCGACTAGAGGGGTGATTCGCTTTGGGAGTCGGGGAAAGCTTAGTCCTCGATTCGTTGGACCCTTCGAGATATTGGAGCGTGTTGGAGAGGTAGCGTACCGTTTGGCGTTACCACAGTCATTGGCAGGAGTGCACGATGTGTTTCGTGTATCTCAACTACGGAGGTATGTTCGCGATGAAACTCACGTCTTGGATCATTCGGAGTTGACTGTACGGGAGGACCTAACTTTTGAGGAGCGACCGGTTGAAATCAAGGATCGAAGAGAAAAGGTTCTTAAGAACAAGATTATCCCCCTTGTGCTAGTTTCTTGGGGTAATCGATCGCACGGAGAATCCACTTGGGAGCGAGAAGACGAGATCCGGCAGAAGTTTCCTCACCTTTTTCGATAGTTGGCTATCTTGTATTCTTGGAATTTCGAGGACGAAATTCTTTTTGTAGTTGGGTATGATGTAACACCCGAGCCCAATAATACTATTTCTGATACTGGTTGAGTGTTAGACATTGCTCATTTCAATTATCTTGCTTGTTTGGTGATTTTGCTAAATTTTAACCGGCTAAGTCATTTTTGGCATATAACAAATTTTAACACCTAAAATGAAATTAAAAATATCCTTGTTGGCCTACTCGTCGCCATTAGTCGCGTGGTAGCGTCCGCGCGCCGAGATTTCATCCCGTTCGGCGAAACGGGCAAGTTTGGACGGCTACGCGCGCGTGCAAGTGTCCGACTTGGGGGCATGCATTTTAATCTTAAAACATCTTATTTTAAAATTTGGAACCCGCTTAAAATCCTATCATTTGAATTTGAAACATTTGGGCGCAACCCGGGCGCAATTTGGAAATGTTTCATTTAGCGCCGAAATGCCCATTTAATTAAATATATTAAAACTATAAAATATATACTCTGTTACTAAAATTAACGAATAAATCCTTTTTAAATCTTTAAAATTTTCCTTTTAAAATTCCCGTACCCATCCCCACCCAATCACGAGCGCCCAATCCCTCGTGGGCCCCGCCTCTTAACTCTCTCTCTCCACTTCTCTCTCTCCGTCTCTCTATCTCTCTCTAATCTCACTCTCTCTCTCTCTCCTAAAATCTCTCTCTCCCTCTCTCCTATAATCCTATCTCTCTCTATTTTATATTTCCCAGACTGTTCCTCGCCTCAACTCACCACGAGAGAACCTCGCGAGAACCCTAACCCCCACAGAACCCTTCTCGTCGCCGTCGCCGCCGCAGTACCCGCGCCGACACCACCACCACCGTCTTCCTCGCCTCCTCGGCTTCGACAGCACCCCTTCCTCCTCTCCTCCCTACTTCCAGAGCCTGCAGCTGCACCCGACGCCACCGCTACCTGCACGCAGTGCTCGCCGTCGCCGCCGCCTCCCATCGCCGACGACGTCGACTTCCTCCCTTCACCCTCGTCCCGACCTCCTCATCTTCCTCCTCCTTCCCTCGCCGGCGCTGCCACAAATCCGAGCCTAACCCTAGCACCAAACACCTGTCACCGGGGAAGTCGCCGTCGACCCTCGCCGTCGTTGCCAGAGCCACCGCCGACCACCTCCTTCTCCCCCTGAAAACCAGACCAGGCCAGCACCTCCTCTACTCACCGCACCATCCCTTTCCAGCGACCCCAGCAACTTTCAGCCTTGGCTGCCGCCGTCGCTGCCTCGCCGGCGCCCCATCGCCGTCGAACCCGTCGTGGTTGCCCCCTGGTTATCCCTGTAAGCCTCTCTTCACCATCTCCCTTCGCGTATCCCTTCGCTGATCGTTTTCTCGCTTTGATTTGTATTTGCTAACTTAGTCGCCGTTTTGACATTTCGCCGGATTCCGGCCGTGCCGACGACTTGACCCGACTCTCCAGCGAAGTACTCCAGTCCGTGTGGTCCCGCTGTTCGCTGTTTGGACTCTCGATCCGTGGCCCGTGCATCCGTCGCGTGTTTTCCGCCGACGTTGCGTTCGTGTTTTCCGGTTTACGAAACCGTCGAGGCAAGATTTCTTGCTACATGCTACGTTAAACTAATTAAGTTTTGACTCATAAAACTTGCAATATTAACTAAGTATAGTTACTTGTCTCATTGGACGAAATATGATATACATCATAATATTGCCACCTAAATCGTGTTTTGCCACCATAACCTTAATAACAACTACCTGTTAATCATTTTGTTATTTAAAGGTCGATAGCCGTACACATATATCTTCATTAATTTTCTGTTATTAATATTGCGCTACCCTGTGATTAGTGCACCCCACGGGTGCTCGAACCTGTTAATAAGATAATACAAAGCATCATTGTGATTAAATGAACTATTATTGTTATTTACTGTTTCCTGCTGTTGTTCCTTATTCGCTTTATACCTGTTGTGAGCACACCCTCGATTACATTACATATTGACCTGACCCTGCTACACATGACATATACATACATACCGATGCACCGGACATGGTACCCTATACATACCGACTCAACCTGTTGTACCATGACCTGACATGTTACCCGATCTCATGCCTAATGCCAACAAACCTGACTTGGGGTCCTCATGGACCATTCCTGTTGTCTATCCAGACAAACCTGACCTGCTACCTGATCCCGTGTTGGCATTAGTCCTTGATTACTGAATACCTAACCTGACATACATAACTTTGGGGTATGGGGAAATCAAAGGTGAAACCGACTTGTAACTCAACAGTTCGATACCTGTTCTGATCAGTCTTACGGGCTTGGCCAGCCCCGGAGTGATGATGCTGACATCACTCGCCCATCCTGCTACCTATTACTGCCTAGCGGCACGTCTCGGATTCAGCCCCGAGAATCTTGACCGTGGTCCCGGGCACGCACGGGATACTATTGAGTTACATCGACGAGTCACCAATTGATTTCAAAGACTTTAGAGTAGAAACCTGATAGGACAGTTTAGTTACCACTGCACATTACCCTGCACTGTTATTTCATAGTACTGCTTTATTCATGTTCATCCCTGCATTGCTTATTACCATGTTCATATTATATTATTGGTTGACATGACGCGCTGACGTCTGGGTTTTGCATGGCCCAGATTCCTTACCACTGTCGACGACCGAGCAGGAGTACTTCAGCCAGCAGGCTGATTTGTGAGTTCTGTAGTGGTTAGTTCATTTATTGCATTTTATTTCCAGGTGCGATTCCGCATTATGGAACGTACCTTTCTATTATTGTATTGGATCATTTGCTTCCGCACTTATTGTTTATTGACTCTTGTTATTATGGATTTGGACATGTGTTAGATTAGTTTATTTATCTTGTTCTTGATATCTCTACAACCGTAATGTGACTGTGGATGGATACTTCCTACCCACAGGTAGCATGGTTGGCTATGTCACGTGCCCAATCTTGCGTACTCTGGGAAGCGGGACGTGACATGGTTTCTTTGGTATCAGAGACATAGGTTAGTTGGGTTGATTCTTTTGTAGTTGGGTATTATACCCAATACACGAATTAGAATACCCGTGTTTAGGAAACATGTCCTACCACCTTGACCGTTTACCATTCTTGAATCATATTCTTCCTGATCATATCTTGTACGGCATGCAAACTTACTTTGCATGGTCAACTCGAAAACCTAATTTCTTGTTATCTCTAGGACTTAGGCGACTTGGGTGGAGTTAAGTAATTGCGGCTATGATACCACGGCATAGCTACAATGCGGTACTCTATTTAAGTATCTTGGAGTTCTAGCCTTGATCCATATTCAGAATCTATCATCATACTAATGTTGGGTGTTTTGAGTTCAGGATTATGACAGGTAAGAAGTTGAAGACGTACCGGAGGCGTGTGAACGAAGCCGCCATGCTTAGAGTGATAAGAGGAATGCTGGAAATCAAAGAAACAGACCGAGCTGATCCAGCAGCAAGCGGACTCGTTTCAGGAAGGTTTGCAGATCGTTCAGCAGTCTGTGAACGAGGTTGGAACTAGACCAGTCGAACGAGTAGGGACTGTAGCAGATTTCAGACTTTTGGGTCCGTCTACTTTCACTGGTCTGGAGGAGCCGTTGCCAGCCGAGCAGTGGCTAGTGACACGGAGAATTTGCTGATTTCGACACAGATTCCAGAGGACAGAAGAGTTGATGTGGTGCGCTTTCAGCTAGTAGTTTTCGCCCGAGAGTGATGGCTTGTGAAGGAGACCCGCTTGCCCAAGCCAATCAGTTGGGCGAATTTCTCTAAAAGTTTCCTGGAGAAATTCTTCCCGCGGACTGCACGGGAGGAAATGGAAGAGAAGAGCCCGTGGACGTGCATGCAGCAGAATGGACGAGACTCAGTAGTCTCGCTAGACCTTTCGCGGCCAACGATGCAGACAGCAGTTGCGGTAAGGAGGCAGTTCTGTCGGGCCAATCGAGTTTAAGGCTAGGCCGACACACAGTGTTCTTGCAGCTATGGAAGTTGATGGTTGTGAAGAACCGGTGGTAGTTCGCGATTTCATGGACATAGTAAAGCTATATCGGGTCTACCACCGAGGAGAGACGTGGAGTTCGCGATTGACCTTTTTCCTGGTGCAGCGCCAGTATCTAAAGCTTACTATCCAACGGCACCAGTGGAATTGGAAGGAGTTAAGAAGCAAGTTGGTGAATTACTTGAGAAGGGTTGGATTCGAAGCAGCAACTCGCCTTGGGGAGCTCCAGTTCTTTTAGTAAAGAAGAAGGATGGCACGAGAAGGATGTGCATTGATTATCGAGAATTGAACCGGGTGACTATTAAGAACAAGTACCCGATCCCTCGCATTGGAGAACTTTTTGAGCAGCTTAGTGGCGCGAGGGTATTCTCGAAACTGGATTTGCGATCAGGATATCATCAGGTCCGAGTGAAAGCAGAAGACATTTGCAAGACGGCGTTTCGAACTCGATATGGACATTTCGAGTATCTGGTGAAGCCCTTCGGAGTAACGAATGCGCCGGCAATATTCATGGATTTGATGAACAGAATCTTTTCACCATTCTTGGACCAGTTTATTGTGGTATTCATTGACGATATTCTGGTATACTCGAAGAGTCCGGAGGAGCATGCTGAGCATTTGAAGATCGCACTGCAGACGCTGAGACAGGAGAAATTGTATGCGAAGATGAGTAAGTGCGAATTCTGGCTGGAAGAAGTGAAATTTCTGGGACATGTCGTGTCAGGCAATGGAATCGCCGTCGATCCCGAGGAGATTGCAGCAGTTCGAGATTGGCCTATTCCAAGAAATGTGGCTGAGATAAGAAGTTTCCTTGGTTTGGCCGGATACTACAGGAGATTTGTGGAGAACTTCGCTCGTTTGGCAGAGCCGTTAACCAAGCTCACGCGCAAGGAGGTACCGTTTGTTTGGACGGATGGATGTGCATTGGCCTTCGAGACGTTGAAGCAGAAGTTGATAACCGCCCCTATCCTGACCGTACCAGATAATTCAGGAGGACTGGTGATTCACAGCGATGCATCTGGAAAAGGATTGGGATGTGTTTTGATGCAGAATGGGAAGGTCATGGCTTACGCATCGAGACAACTGAAGACTCATGAGAAGAATTACCCGACTCATGACTTGGAGCTTGCGGCCGTGATCTTCGCCTTAAAAATTTAGAGACACTACCTTTTGGGCGAGAGAGTCGAAGTCTTTACAGATCACAAGAGTTTGAAGTATGTGTTCACTCAGAAGGAGTTAAACATGAGGCAACGCAGATGGTTGGAGCTGATGGCCGACTACGACCTTGATCTTAAGTACCATCCGGGAAAAGTTAACGTCGTGCCGGATGCGCTTAGTCGGTTACCAGCGATTCAGGTATTGACTGCACAGAGGGAGATCATTGCGGATTTTCGGAGATTTGACTTGGAGGTTGTGCTACCACATGCTACGGGACAGTTGATGCAGTTGCAAGTACAGTCGTCCTTAGTTGAGAAGATCAAAGTGGCACAAACGCAGGATCCTAGACCGCAAAAGTTTCAAGAGCAGGTTGAAGCCGGACTACGAACCGATTTACTGATCCATGAAGATGGTTCGTTGAGATATGGTAGCCGTGTGTGTGTGCCAAAGGGAGATGTGCGTGAAGAGCTTATGAAGGACGCACACAATTTAGCTTACTCTGTACATCCAGGAGGGACAAAGATGTACCGAGAGATTCGACAGCACTTCTGGTGGGAAGGTATGAAACGGGAGATTGCTCGCTTCGTGGCTAAGTGCTTGGTGTGTCAGCAAGTCAAGGCTGAACACCAAAGGGTTGCTGGTTTGTTGCAACCACTTCCGATTCCTCAGTGGAAGTGGGAACATATAACCATGGATTTCGTGACGGCTTTACCGCGGAGTCCAAAGGGCAACAGTGCAGTATGGGTGATTGTCGATCGGTTGACCAAGGCAGCTCACTTTATTCCTTTTCGGGTTGGTCAATCGACGGAGACTTTGGCAGAGCGGTACATGCAGGAGATTGTAAGATTGCATGGAGTACCGGTAAGCATCGTGTCCGATCGGGACACTCGGTTCTTGTCGCACTTCTGGAGGAGTTTACAAGAAAGTTTGGGGACTCGATTGAAGTTTAGCACAGCTTATCATCCTCAAACTGATGGACAATCGGAGAGAACGATCCAGACCCTTGAAGATATGTTGAGGGCTTGCATGTTGGACTTCAAAGGTTCTTGGGAGGATCATCTACACTTGGTGGAGTTTTCGTACAACAATAGCTTCCAAGCGACTATTCAGATGGCTCCGTTTGAAGCGTTGTATGGTCGTAAGTGCCGTTCACCTGTTTGTTAGGATGATGTTGGTGAACGAAGGTTACTAGGACCAGATTTGGTGGTACAGACAGTCGAGAAGGTGAATACAATCAGGAAGCATATGAAGGCAGCTCAAGACAGACAGAAAAGTTGGGCTGACACATCAAGAAGACCTCTAGAGTTCGCCGTGGGTGATTTGGTATTCCTGAAGATATCACCGACTAGAGGGGTGATTCGCTTTGGGAGTCGGGGAAAGCTTAGTCCTCGATTCGTTGGACCCTTCGAGATATTGGAGCGTGTTGGAGAGGTAGCGTACCGTTTGGCGTTACCACAGTCATTGGCAGGAGTGCACGATGTGTTTCATGTATCTCAACTACGGAGGTATGTTCGCGATGAAACTCACGTCTTGGATCATTCGGAGTTGACTGTACGGGAGGACCTAACTTTTGAGGAGCGACCGGTTGAAATCAAGGATCGAAGAGAAAAGGTTCTTAAGAACAAGATTATCCCCCTTGTGCTAGTTTCTTGGGGTAATCGATCGCACGGAGAATCCACTTGGGAGCGAGAAGACGAGATCCGGCAGAAGTTTCCTCACCTTTTTCGATAGTTGGCTATCTTGTATTCTTGGAATTTCGAGGACGAAATTCTTTTTGTAGTTGGGTATGATGTAACACCCGAGCCCAATAATACTATTTCTGATACTGGTTGAGTGTTAGACATTGCTCATTTCAATTATCTTGCTTGTTTGGTGATTTTGCTAAATTTTAACCGGCTAAGTCATTTTTGGCATATAACAAATTTTAACACCTAAAATGAAATTAAAAATATCCTTGTTGGCCTACTCGTCGCCATTAGGCGCGTGGTAGCGTCCGCGCGCCGAGATTTCATCCCGTTCGGCGAAACGGGCAAGTTTGGACGGCTACGCGCGCGTGCAAGTGTCCGACTTGGGGGCATGCATTTTAATCTTAAAACATCTCATTTTAAAATTTGGAACCCGCTTAAAATCCTATCATTTGAATTTGAAACATTTGGGCGCAACCCGGGCGCAATTTGGAAATGTTTCATTTAGCGCCGAAATGCCCATTTAATTAAATATATTAAAACTATAAAATATATACTCTGTTACTAAAATTAACGAATAAATCCTTTTTAAATCTTTAAAATTTTCCTTTTAAAATTCCCGTACCCATCCCCACCCAATCACGAGCGCCCAATCCCTCGTGGGCCCCGCCTCTTAACTCTCTCTCTCCACTTCTCTCTCTCCGTCTCTCTATCTCTCTCTAATCGCACTCTCTCTCTCTCTCCTAAAATCTCTCTCTCCCTCTCTCCTATAATCCTATCTCTCTCTATTTTATATTTCCCAGACTGTTCCTCGCCTCAACTCACCACGAGAGAACCTCGCGAGAACCCTAACCCCCACAGAACCCTTCTCGTCGCCGTCGCCGCCGCAGTACCCGCGCCGACACCACCACCACCGTCTTCCTCGCCTCCTCGGCTTCGACAGCACCCCTTCCTCCTCTCCTCCCTACTTCCAGAGCCTGCAGCTGCACCCGACGCCACCGCTACCTGCACGCAGTGCTCGCCGTCGCCGCCGCCTCCCATCGCCGACGACGTCGACTTCCTCCCTTCACCCTCGTCCCGACCTCCTCATCTTCCTCCTCCTTCCCTCGCCGGCGCTGCCACAAATCCGAGCCTAACCCTAGCACCAAACCCCTGTCACCGGGGAAGTCGCCGTCGACCCTCGCCGTCGTTGCCAGAGCCACCGCCGACCACCTCCTTCTCCCCCTGAAAACCAGACCAGGCCAACACCTCCTCTACTCACCGCACCATCCCTTTCCAGCGACCCCAGCAACTTTCAGCCTTGGCTGCCGCCGTCGCTGCCTCGCCGGCGCCCCATCGCCGTCGAACCCGTCGTGGTTGCCCCCTGGTTATCCCTGTAAGCCTCTCTTCACCATCTCCCTTCGCGTATCCCTTCGCTGATCGTTTTCTCGCTTTGATTTGTATTTGCTAACTTAGTCGCCGTTTTGACATTTCGCCGGATTCCGGCCGTGCCGACGACTTGACCCGACTCTCCAGCGAAGTACTCCAGTCCGTGTGGTCCCGCTGTTCGCTGTTTGGACTCGATCCGTGGCCCGTGCATCCGTCGCGTGTTTTCCGCCGACGTTGCGTTCGTGTTTTCCGGTTTGCGAAACCGTCGAGGCAAGATTTCTTGCTACATGCTACGTTAAACTAATTAAGTTTTGACTCATAAAACTTGCAATATTAACTAAGTATAGTTACTTGTCTCATTGGACGAAATATGATATACATCATAATATTGCCACCTAAATCGTGTTTTGCCACCATAACCTTAATAACAACTACCTGTTAATCATTTTGTTATTTAAAGGTCGATAGCCGTACACATATATCTTCATTAATTTTCTGTTATTAATATTGCGCTACCCTGTGATTAGTGCACCCCACGGGTGCTCGAACCTGTTAATAAGATAATACAAAGCATCATTGTGATTAAGTGAACTATTATTGTTATTTACTGTTTCCTGCTGTTGTTCCTTATTCGCTTTATACCTGTTGTGAGCACACCCTCGATTACATTACATATTGACCTGACCCTGCTACACATGACACATACATACATACCGATGCACCGGACATGGTACCCTATACATACCGACTCAACCTGTTGTACCATGACCTGACATGTTACCCGATCTCATGCCTAATGCCAACAAACCTGACTTGGGGTCCTCATGGACCATTCCTGTTGTCTATCCAGACAAACCTGACCTGCTACCTGATCCCGTGTTGGCATTAGTCCTTGATTACTGAATACCTAACCTGACATACATAACTTGGGGGTATGGGGAAATCAAAGGTGAAACCGACTTGTAACTCAACAGTTCGATACCTGTTCTGATCAGTCTTACGGGCTTGGCCAGCCCCGGAGTGATGATGCTGACATCACTCGCCCATCCTGCTACCTATTACTGCCTAGCGGCACGTCTCGGATTCAGCCCTGAGAATCTTGACCGTGGTCCCGGGCACGCACGGGATACTATTGAGTTACATCGACGAGTCACCAATTGATTTCAAAGACTTTAGAGTAGAAACCTGATAGGACAGTTTAGTTACCACTGCACATTACCCTGCAGTGTTATTTCATAGTACTGCTTTATTCATGTTCATCCCTGCATTGCTTATTACCATGTTCATATTATATTATTGGTTGACATGACGCGCTGACGTCTGGGTTTTGCATGGCCCAGATTCCTTACCACTGTCGACGACCGAGCAGGAGTACTTCAGCCAGCAGGCTGATTTGTGAGTTCTGTAGTGGTTAGTTCATTTATTGCATTTTATTTCCAGGTGCGATTCCGCATTATGGGACGTACCTTTCTATTATTGTATTGGATCATTTGCTTCCGCACTTATTGTTTATTGACTCTTGTTATTATGGATTTGGACATGTGTTAGATTAGTTTATTTATCTTGTTCTTGATATCTCTACAACCGTAATGTGACTGTGGATGGATACTTCCTCCCCACAGGTAGCATGGTTGGCTATGTCACGTGCCCAATCTTGCGTACTCTGGGAAGCGGGGCGTGACAGTCTCCGTATACAATCCACGGGCAACCATAAACAAAACAAACACCCACGACACGAAGTGACCATCTGGAAAAGGAGAAAGTGGTTACCGCGATGCGGTAACGTAATTAACTGCAGGGGCTTGCGCCTGCAGGGAAGAGCGTCCCCACAATCAAAAACCCCTCAAACTAGGAGGAATCTGACGAAGTCTGCTACATCGGCCGCATCCGTTTAAACCTTCGATACATGGTGCCATAAATCAACTTGGTATCTTCGGAGAGGTGGACGGATAGCAGCAATTAGCATCTGCCCCGAAATTCAGGCGAGACGTCCTCCGCGTCTTCGTCCGCGTCTTTCGGCGGGGAGCAAACCCTCTGTGTGGGACTCTAAAGACTCGTCAATACGCTGGCAGTGGGTTTAACCACAAGCACGTCAGCGGCACTAGTTGTACGTAACAGCTACCCGGGTATTGAGCGAAAGGAAGGCCGACGAGCAAGCTCATCCAAACCTCTACTGAGCCTGTCCGTGACAATCTCCATACAGTCCGGTCTATTCGTCTAAGAGTATCGCATATCGAGTCTACGGGGTAGATAAAGTCAGACCCCTAATAACGCGATATTTCGTGTCGGTATGAAATCCGTCACCACTGAGAAACTACTGATCCAAATCAGTAATTCTCGATTACCCCGGCCGAGACTGATGGCCACCCGTGCACTATGCGACATCAACCCCCTATATCAGGAGAGACGAATCCCCGACGATCCGCTTACTGCCTCCATGTGGTTCGGGGTTGTACCCAACTAAAACCCGTTTGCACGACTCCTTTAAGCCGTGGTAGGATAGTAATCAAAGCACGGTGGGAACTCACATGAGACAAATGACGATCTCAGGTCAACAGACTAAGCTATACTCATGTCACCTGGGAACTGCTATCTGACAATAGGTATAATACCAACTTGCATGTTCCCTGCGAGTCCTGTCCAGTGTACTCATAACCCAATGAGCGCCTGTATACTATCATAGGTGACGGACATACACCGACGGCTTGTGAGACCGGCCATCGTCCCTCGTCGGGATCTTGATAAGTATACACTAGTCTACTCTGGAGTACCGATACCCAGTCTTGATACTCCCACGACTAGAGACATTTTAAGGATGTACTTACAGACCACCCAGCTCCCACTTATATGATCGCCATCATAATACTGGTAGTCAAGCAAGAATCCTATGAGCTTTATCAACATGTAATAGTGATCTTTAGTGCTACCTTATGCTGTACATGATGATAAAAACAAACCAGATAGCATACTATCATCTCGAGTAAGACTGTTCTACCGGTATAGGTCCTCCCTCAATCATCACAATCGCGTGCCTGCGATTCAATAATTGACTTGAGGGCACTATAATCAACATTAGGTACTCTTGGTAGGAAATAATTTATGTGGTAATCGTAGATTCTGATAAAAAAATTACCACGCTTGTTTGGTGTAAAACGTATTGCTAAGAATATAAAATTACCATAGTAATAAGATGACCCTGTTGCTTCAGAATCCTATTCCCTCCAAAATCGGTATCTATCCTAGGTTACCACGAAATATTCCCACCTAACACAAGATGCGACACGACGTCCGCTACCGCCATCGATCAGCTCCGTTGCCCGGCCGCAGTCTGCAAGCCACCATCGTTATTACCCTCCCACCCGTCGTCATTTGTCACCTGCCGACCGTCGCCCTCCCGCCGCAAGGGACCGGCCGCCAACCTCCCAGCATCCGTTGGCCGTTTGCCGTCTGTCAGCCGCCTGCTGCCTACTGGCCATTGTACATACATATATCACCAGAGATGATTAAAATATACCAAATACAATAATACAAGATTTCTTAAAATTAGATATGTGATCATCACATTCCTTGAAATGTAAAGATTCCCGGTAATCTTACCATTCCACGTACCAATAGCATCCCAAAGTACAGGTACAAATACAACATACACCAAATACAAAATTCAAGTCGGACTCGCTCCACTTTCTTTAGAAATGTCTAAATGGTCAGTCAACAGATCCAATTGGGTAATCAAACAAAATTGGTATTCAAAACATCCCATCATTATTTATATCAAAAATACTAATGCTGGATTACAAAAATGAAATATAAACCTACCAGAAGGAAAAAAGAAAAGAAATCCCTGAAAATTAGTGAACGATCAAATTACATTAACATAGTCTCTTAGATAATATATGGTCCTTGCCAGATCCTTAATTCGTAATTTTCAGCTTTTCCAACTCCATACAATCCAAGAAAAATAAATTAGAAACTGCAAAAAATCACAAGCTCATTGGGGAAAAATATGTATCAGGTTGTCAAATGTAAATTTATAAGTCAAACACAATTCCTTTGATCTTCACTCTCTATTTTCTAACTTGGGATTTTGACACAACACAATAAACACACACAATCACCAAACGACCACCAACTCCCAAACAAGGCTGAAAATGTACATCTAAACACTAAAAACTTCTATAATGCAACAAATTTCTCGTACTCTACTAGTTTTCTATAAGCTGCTCCTACTTCGAGATAACAATTTTCCGAACCCAGAGCGCATTGAGGTCGAAGATGTAGACGATGAAGTGGGGCCCCGGTCTTTTCCATTCGGATCGATGGAGTTTAATAGCTTTGCATTTTCACTTCTAAAATCAGGCAAACCTCCATTGATTTCATCTAAAGTTGTTAATGATTTTAATTGTCGGCTGAGAGAGGCTATTGTTTTCTGGCAATCTGCGAGCTTCTCAGCAGCCATGGCAAGCTCTTTCTCCTGCAGTTGAGACAAAAAAAAACTTATCACTTAATGTTCCGGAATTAGAATGCATGAATGACATTTTTTATAAGTTGATAGTTAAATGGGCAAGTATATTTGTGGGGGAAATTTATTGGCCTTCTATGAAAGATAAATTGAGATATTAAAATCTTTAGAATGGTTTTCTTTAAAATAAAACGAATTAATCTATTCCTCTTCTTGTAAATTTACAATATTGTTTTAAAAATAACAGATTCAAATTTAACTATAGGAAAAATTTGTTGTACGAATTAAATATAGAAAAAAACATTTCTATAACTTCTATTATTGATTGCTCAAACAGTTAAACAGCATTCGCAAGCTATTAGGGAGATGGCGACTGTTTCCTATATAAAGAAGTTGTGAATTCTATAAGGATTCAGGCATTCTATAGCCGCATAAGAAAACCTAATTCCATTTTGGCTTAAGCTTCAGTGACGAGACATAATAAGTCCGAACTTTCAATAGACGAAAATTTGGAATATGGTTGCAAGGGAAATCACCATATATACAGAAGACCGAGAAGTCAAGTTACCTAATCCTGGGTGCATTAAGATAAAGAACTGTACAGCATGTGTTATATGATGTGTTATGTGATCACAAAAGGATAACTAGTAGTTCTGCTACATAAGGTTAATATATAATCTTAACGCTTTTCACTAGGATTATTTGTTACGTGATCAGATACATAATTCATGTCTTGATAGATGATAAGAAAATTTGCAGAGGATTTTTTGAAATTAGTAGTTCTACTGCATCCTTCAGATCTATTTTCCTTTAGGGCATGTTTGGGTGTTTCGGAAAAAAAAATCCATGGATTTAATTTTTGATAAAAAATGTACCGGATTGCATCTATGTTCTTTCAAGTTAAATAAATCCTATAGATTTTCATATCAAATGCATGTTTGGATGGTTTGCGATAAAATTCACTTTATAGTTATATAAAAATATTGGGAGTTGAAATTAGTATTAAAAAAAAATTGTTTGGATGCCATGATTATAAAAATGAGAGTGATAAAAAAGAAAGAGATTAGAGTAGATTCTAGTTAAAAAATCAAGCTAAGGATTAGAAAATTAGCTTTAAGCTAATTTTTTTTAATTTGGAGGAATAGGCCACTTTCTGGTTTTTAACTTAAAGATTTACTCATAAAAAAACGATCAAATCAAAACCATTCTGCTGGATTGGTGTGAACCGAGTAAAAAAAAGAATCTAGGTTTTTATTCCTGCATAAAGTGTGTATCCAAACAAGGGCCAAGTAATTCAACACTGCCAATGTTCCGACCAATGTTCTAAATATTTGATATTGGATATCAAATATCGTGATATATCGAAAGATATTTTCTAAAACAATATTTTTGTATCATAAATGTCATGTATGAAAATATGAAGTCAGCTTTTCAAATGAGTTGTTTTCTCAATAGCTCAATAGTAGAGCGATCATATGAAGTGGTTGGTCCTCTGTTCGAATCTTATTTAAAGAGATTTGATGTCAACACAAATAACCGAATATAGATCCACATAAAAGAAAATTTGATATGGTTTCAAGGCTTTTTCAGCATTTTCAACTTATTTATCCTTCACTACAGGGCCATATCGAGAGATTTTCACTAGCAAGGACACCAAAAAGATCAAAATTTCATTAAAAAATTCATATTATACGCTTTATAAAAATCCTAAAAATTAAAATAATATTTTAAATTAGTTACAATATAGAGAAATAATTTTCTTTAAAATAAAAAGCATAATGATATTCATACCCTTTTAAAAATAATCCAAAAGCTAATGCAAATAATTGAAATTGAACATAAGACCTTTTGTTGGAAAATAAAACACATCACCACTTGGACTAAAGTCTTATTGTGCTCTATTTATGCAATAACAATAATGGATACCCAAAAATTCCAAAATCTTGTATATAACATATATTTATTTTATTTTCCAAAATTTCAAACAGGACACATGCCCTCTTTACTGTAGCAGCCGTCAGCCCGATCGGCAACGCAGCAGAAAACCTTATAAACGAAATAACAAAAGAAAACTCGATACAAACCGCAATAAAAATAACAAAAAGGATTTAGGGGGAAACGGGGAGAACCTTTATTAGAACTTGAGAAAAAAAACTTACAGAGAATTATTACGCCCTCTTCTTATGATCAACAACGTGATCTATCTCCTACAAATTCTCCTTATACGATAATCTTTGATCCCTTATGGAGCGACGACTCCCTTTAACCTTCTGATAAAAAACCATCTTCCCTAAATAATAACTCTAAGATTCTATTTATAGCCTACACAATCTTAGTTATAATAAGATCTTAGAAATTACAAAACCGCCACCAAAAACCGAATTTTCAAGTTAAATCTCGAACTTAAATTCGCAGTTATCGCCGACCAGACGTCAGTACTGATGTCTGCACAGAGGTCAGTAGCCATGCAGGCTGACAACTGATGCTTTAACATGCTTTTGTCCAAATTGCAGGCAGATGTCTGTAGTTCATCTGGGTTTCTATATCTTATTTTGACTGACGTCTATTCTTTGCAGGCAGACATCAGTCCTTTCTTCTGATACGCAATTTTCTTTAAATACGAGACACATTCACAACAATCTCCACCTTGGCTCATATTTCCTTATAGCCACCTTGAAAAAATGTTGCCCTTCGTCTTGTATCCCTTAAGAGTTGCTTTAGTTTTTCTTCTGTTTCATCCTATTGGCACAATCTTTCTTCAGAATTACGAAACTGATGTTGTCACAGTTTTTAACCAGAACTGAGAAACTGGTTTGCGATCCTCCTACCGAGATCGCCCTTCCTCATATTTGAGTACTTAAATAGAAGTCAATGCGGACTTGAACTTCTCTGCATGAATGGCCTTCGTTAGTATGTCCGCTGGATTCACCTTAGTATCGATTTTTATCAAGTCAGTCTCCTTTTCGGCCCACTCTCTAATCTTGTGATACCGCACATCGATATACTTAGTTCAACTGTGGTATACTTGATTTTTCGCCAAGTGAATGGCGTTTTGACTGTCACAAAACAAAGGAACCAGCCCCATATCGAACCCGAACTCGCCAACTAAGCCTTTTAACCATAAAGCCTCCTTAGATACTTCCACTGCCGCCATGTATTCTGCATCTGTTGTTGAAAGTGCCACGATCCTAAAATGTTGACTTCCAACTGATAGGAGATTCTGCAACTATATATACATAGTCCGTAAGAGATCTCTTGTCCAAGTCCCCAGTGTAATCCGTATTACATATCCTTGCAACTGGCTCAATTTATCTTTTGACTTATGAAAGAATAAACCGGGGTTTTTAGTTCCCTTTAAATACTGAAATATCCACTTTACAGCTTCCCAATGAAGCTTTCCTGGATTTGATATGTACCAACTAACTAGACTTACCGCATAGGATATGTCTGAACATGTGCATACCAAAACGTACATCAACGATCCCACCGCACTTGCATATGGTACTCGAGACATCTTTTCCTTCTCCTCCGCTGATTTTGGACACTCCTTAGAAGATAAGTTGAAATGACCGGCGATAGGGATACACACCGACCTAGAATCCTTCATGTTAAATCTCTCCAACACCTTTTCTATATATCTGACTTGGGATAGCCACAGCTTTCCAACCTTCCTGTCTCGAATAATTTCCATCCCAAAAATCTTTTTCGCTTCACTTAAGTTTTTCATGTCAAATTCTGCGCTCAATGAAGGTTTGAGCGTCTTTATTTCCGTCATACTCTTAGCCGCGATCAACATGTCATCGACATATAGGAGTAAATATATCGACCCATTCTTAAGCCGTTTCGAGTATATGCAGCTGTCATACTCACATCGAGAGTAATTGATCTTCCTCATGAACGAATCGAGCGCTTGTACCACTGCCTGGGAAACTTCTTCAACCCATATAAAGACCGCTTGAGTTCACATACATGATCATCCTTACCGGACTCTATAAATCCTTCAGGTTGCTTTATGAAGATCGTCTCTTCCAACTTCCCATGCAAAAATATCGATTCACGTCCATTTGCTCCAATTCAAAATCTTGAGTATCCACCATCGCTAACACTCGAATAAACGTATGCTTTACTACCGGTGAGAAAATCTCGTTGTAGTCAACCCCCTCCTTCTGAGCAAAACCCTTCGCAACTAAACGTGCAATGTATTGCTCGTTTTCCTTTTTACTGTATACCCACTTGCAGCCAATAGCCCTTTTCTCTTTCGGTAACTCTGTCAATCTTCACGTACTAATCTTTCGAAATGACTCCATCACCTCCGTCGTCGCCACAATCCATTGATCACTATGCTCTTGCCCAATGGCCTCCTGATAAAAGTTGGGATCTCCGCTTTCGATGACTAGAGCAAATGCAATCATATTTTCGAAACCGTATCTGACTGGTGCCTTATGAGTACGTATCGATCATCTTAATACCATTGCCTATGAGTCCTGTTGAGCTTGGTCTTCACCTTCTGTCTCCGAAATCTACCTGTCTACCTCCGCATCAATAGCTGTAATTGCATTTCGGTATCTGTAACCTTATGAGCGCCAGATAACTCCACCTCAAACGAATCATTGTTCCTTAATACTCCACCTGCCTCGTTATTTCGAGCCATGTCTTTCAACATGGAATCCTCATCGAAGATCACATCTCGGCTAATGAACGCCCTTTTGTTTTCGAGATCCTATAACTTGTAGCCTTTAACACCAAGTTTAAATCCCCAAAAAAACACAACTTTTAGACTTTGATTCCAGCTTGGTTCTATCCTTCCGATACACAAGCGAATAAGAAGGGTATCCAAACACCCATAATGAATCATAACTGACTGGCTCTACTCTTCATACTTCTTCTGGGATATGAAAATTTATGGCCGTTAATGGAGACCTGTTGACCAAATAGCATGCATGACGCACTGGCTCTGCCTAGAAGTCCTCTGAAAGTCTGGATTGCAACCACATACTTCTGGCTCTCACTGGTAATGTTATGTTCATGCGCTACGCTACCCCATTCTGCTCTAAATGTCCTGAAACAGTCCATTATCGTTGCATGCCATATTCTTTACAAAAGTCCGTAAACTCCTTCGAGGTGTATCCATCTCCATTATATGTCCGCAAATACTTCACCAGTCGCCCATTTTGGTTCCCCACGGCTGCTTTCCACTCCTTAAATCTGGCAAACACATCTAATTTGTGTTTGAGGAAGTAGAATCATACCTTCAATGAGAAATCGTCAATGAAAATGACATGATACATTGCACCTCCCTTGATGCAACCGGCGATGGCCCTCATACGTCTGAGTGAATATAATCGAGAAGTCTTTCGGTCTTTGTGCACGGCTTGCTTGAAGCCGATCTTATATTGCTTCCACATTATACAAAATTTGCAGAAATATAACTTGCACGAAGTAACACCTTTCAGCAACTCCCTTCTGTGCAACCCACGAAGCCCCCTCACTCATGTGGCCAAGACGCATATGCCACAGTTTTACGGTATCCTCCACCTGTTTCTCCGTGTTACGGCCGCACCGCCAGTCACTGTGTTGCCATCCAAACGATATAAATTCTTTAATCGATGTCCCTTCATAACCACTCAGGCACCCTTGACAGCCTTTAATACTTCATCTTGACCAACGAATTTACATCCTACCGCATCTAATACTCCAAAAGAAATCAGGTTTTTCTTTAGTTCTGGAACGTGTCGCATGTTCACAGGCGTTCGCACCACCCCATCAAACATGCGGACTTTGATGTTGCTTATGCCAATGGCCTTGCACGCCACATTATTCCCCATAAGAACATTGCTACCATTGAACTCTTTATAGGTGTCGAACAGCTCCTTCGGGCATATGTGGTATGAACATCCGGAATCAAAGATCCAAACATCAGAATTTGCCTCCCTTGTATGTACAGCTAGTAAGTCACATGGATCTTCTTCTGCTTCAGTCGCAACACTGGCTTGATCGAACCCTTTGAATTGGCACATTTACTCTTCTTCTCCAACCATTGCTTATACTTTTGGCATTGCTTATTTAGATGCCCTGACTATTTGCAAAAGAAGCCCGGTCCGCTCTCTTACCCGGATGATTTGGATTTCCCCTTATACTCTTGCCTCTGTCTCTATTCTTCGGTCTTCCTCTTCCACCGGCGAGCATCCCAGATGTTCAAAAAGAATCGCCGTAACCTCCTCCATCTCAAGTCTTCTTTTCATAAAGGATCGTTGTCACCAAATGTTCATATAAATTTAGAAGTGAAGATAGAAGCAATAGCGCTTGGTCGTTCTCCTCTAACTTGACTTCAAGACATAAAAGACTGCTCACCATCTTATTGAAGCTGTTTAGATGGTTGTGAATAGGAGTCTTCCTTTATGCGTAAACCATATAGTTGCTTCTTCAAATATAGTTTGTTTGACAACGACTTTTTCATGTACAAGCTCTCTAGCTTCAACCACAAACTTGCCGCAGAAGCATCCTTCATAACGTTATACATCACGTTATCTGCCAAACAAAGTTCTATCGTGCACTATGCCTTCTGATCTAATTCTGTCCACACGGCATCTGTCGTGTAGATAGGTTTACTACCGCCAAATACCTTAAACGGGCCTTCCTTCACCAGAAGTGCCTTCACCCTTTCCCATTAAATTTCTCCACCTCAAACTTTGTGTTATTTACCTTATTATCCGTCATCCTTAATTCCAAAGAAAATACATTTTCCTCGGATCCTTACGAACCACTATCAATATAATTACGATCTAAAAAGATAGAGAGTGGACACAAACGTCATCACCGACCGTAAAACTTAAAACGCAAAAATATGGAACATGGCTTTGATACCAATTGTCGCTGCCGCAACACCGATCGGCAACACAACGAAAAACCTTATAGACGAAATAACAAAAGAAAACTAGATGCAAACCGCAATAAAAATAACAAAAAAGATTTAGAGCAGAAATGGGAAGAACCTTTATTAAAACTTGAGAAGAAGAAAACTTTATAGAGAATTATTACACGCTCTCCTTATGATCTACAACGAAATCTATCTCCTACAAATTCTCCTTATACGATGATCTTGATCCCTTATGGAGCGACGGCTCCCTTTAACCTTATGATCAAAAACCATCTTCCCTAAATAATAACCCTAAGATCCTATTTATAGCCTACACAGTCTTAGATATGGTAAAATCTCAGAAATTACAAACTGCCACCAAAAACCAAATTTTCGAGTTAAATCTTGAACTTAAATTCGCGGTTATCGATGATCAGAACTCAGTAGCCATGCAGGCCGGCGTCTGATGCTTTAATATGTTTCTGTCCATATTGCAGGCTATTCTTTGCAGGCAGACGTCTGAAGTTCATATGGGTGTCAGTATCTTCTTTTGACTGACATCTATTCTTTGCAGGCAGACGTCAGTCCCTCCTGATGCGCGGTCTTCTTTAAATACGAGACACCTTCACAACATCTAACTCCTTAATGGATCCGTCCTTGCTTCATTACTAGTCAGGTCAGGTCCATTACGAATATTATCTAAAAACCAATGACCCAAATAATATTAGGAACATATCACAATATTTGAACAGATATATCGAACATGATATATCGGAAGATATTTACCCAAAACTACAAAAAAGATATAAATTCAACACATCATATCGTTTTCACTCCAAAACCGATATATCGGTCGATACAGGATATATATCAGCAATATTTAGAGCAATATTTAGAACACTGAACACTGCAACTTAACAAAAATAGGATGAGATTTAAGGCTTCTGCCATGTAGCACAAAATTTGTTAGTTTCCTAATTTCGATATTCACTGCTTCCTTTTAAATTTCATTGGTCACCTATCTTCTTGAGTTTCTTGTGTTCAATACTATATCTGCCAATAAATTTCAAACCCAGAAAACATGATCTGCGAACTAAGGGAAAAATAAGCTAAAATTACCTGCTTTAGTGTTAGCTCCCCATTTGAGCTTGATGCAACACGGAGTTCAGCTTCTCGCCTCTTTCTTGAAAGCTCATCCTCCAAATTCCGGCATCTATCTGAAAACTCGGTAGATAACGTCTTCTCACGATTAAGTTCCTCTTCTAACAAAGCCACCTTATAAGTTAACTCTTGAACTTCTGAATGCGCCAACTCAAGCTCACTCTCCAAGGCCTTTTTCTTACCCTCCACTGCTTCAACTTTAGCCGCAAATTCCACAGATAATGATTTTTCATCCTCTATTCTCTGTTCTAATAGATTAACCTTTTCTTGTAGATTTCTAGCTTTGGAACTTGCTGACAGAAATTGATCCTCCATAGTTTCTAATTTACTTGTAAGTTCAGCAGATAGCGCTCTTTCCTCTTCAACGTTCCCGTCTAACAAACCCACTTTGTCCTGTAACTTTTCTACATCAATATATGCCAAGTGAAGCTGGGATTCAATTGCCTCCCTTGTTGTTTCTAAAGCTTTGAATTTAGTTTTCAATTCTGAAGCTGGTACACTCTCCTCTACTTTTCCTTCTAAAGAAGCTAATTTATCTTGTAGTTTCTCGACTTCAATTATCGTTGCCTCCAATTGAGATTCTGATTCCTTTCTCTTCGCTTCAACACTCTCTACTTCTACTCTAGCGGCCTGTTTCAATTCAATAGTCAACTCAAGCTCCTTTCGCACTTGTTCCAAGTGTATCTCCAACTCAGCTTTCTCACTCTCCAATTTTTTAACCTTCTCTTCAAACTCTACCATTTCCTGCTTCACATCTTCATCTCCAACTTCCAGTGAGGTATCTCTTTCATGATCAGCTTCAGGCATCGAAGCAAGCCTCTCCATCTCTAAGAAATCATCCATCAAGTCAATATCTACAGAAGTACTAATCACTTTTGCTCCGGCTTTCTCATTTTTGAACTGATCAAGCTCTGCTATCAGAGCAGATGCCCATGAATCTGAACAGCTCCGATCCCCGTTATCAGATAAACTATCTGTCAGTGATTCAACACAAGCCGAGCTTGATGGTGTTTTTTTCAATAAAGCCTTCAACTTTCTACACTCTGCTTCAACCTTCGCCACCTTTTTAATGCTTTCTAAGTGTTGTTTGCTTGCCGTTTCGGCTGTTTGAGTACTTAACTCACTCTCAAGAGTTCGAAGTTTGAGTTGTTCCGATAGAGTAACAAGCTTTACTTTGAGAGCTGCATTTTCTTTCTCCACATATTCAAACTGGGTTTTGAGATCGATGAGTTGGTTCTCGAGCTCGGATTTTTTAGAGTCCCACTCCTGTGTCCTTTTAGTGATAGCATCTTGTACTTTTTGCTCATGTTCTTCTTTTGATTGCCTAAGCTGCCTAACACACTCCCTGAGGGCCCCATCGAGATGGCTGACTTTGTCTTCGAGGGAAGAGTTGTTCTGAGTTGAGGCTTCAAGCTGCTGCTTCAAGATCGCAACCTCAGTTTCTGCCTTCTCCCATCCTATGCAAAATATACAACACATGTCACATGCTCATTAATTCATTATTGACTTATAATAGTATGGAACTGATCCATGGCTAATAGATGTTGCGACCCGTGAGAATTTGCCATGGCAGATAGTTAATGCACATAGGCTAATGAGAAATTGTTCGGTATCGGTGTGCTAATGTATATTAAGAACGAGTAAAACCAGAGGTAAATGCTTCTACAAATTCCATTACGTATGGTCTTAGTTTTCTTAGAAAGAAAGTTTATCATTTAATAATTTACTATGAAGCACCGACATGGACACTGGTATGCACACAGACCCGGGCACAACAAATTTGTATTAAAAAATTGGGGACACGGCTATATATATATATATATATATATATATATATATATATATATATATATATATATATAACAACAACAACAAAATATAAATACTTAAAGAAAAGAAACATGTGCTAGTATAACATTAAAAGCATAATAAAAATAAGGGAAAATTGTTTCCGGACCCATGGTAGGAGAGATGGCTTATTTTTAAACCCACGTATTTTCAAAACTGTGAAAACCCCAATACTTTCAAAATTCAGATATTTCGAGCCCAAAATATATTGTGTATAATTATTTAGAATATATTTGCAAAAATTTCAGGTTTACCCTCATTCTTTTTAATCAACTACATATATGATTATTCTTTCAAAAAATTATTTGTATGACTTCCTTTCGCGACTACTATGGTCGCCTCTTCTTCCTTGGTGCTTCTCTCCCAATTCCCCATTTATTATTTCCAATCCCCACTTTTAAAATCTTAATGTTTTAAAATCTCTCATCTCCGATCCAATTCCTGTTATTCCCTCATCTATGTTTCCAATTTCTGCATCTCCTTTTCAAAACCTTAATCTTCTTGATTCCCTATCTCCACACCCAATCCCTCAATCTCTCATGTTTCCAGCATTTCCACTCCCATAACAACAGTTGATACTACGACAATCAATAATAAACATGGAATAATAAAGAACTCGAAAACTAAGGCGACCTATAATAAAGAGGATAAGCAACGATAAAGAAGATGGGTTTAGAAAGAAGATGGGTTTAGAGAAAAATTAGGGAAAATAATGATAAAGATAGAATAATAAAGCAGCCATGGAAAAGTATAGGTACATAATAATAATTTTAAAAAATCTCATATTCAATATCGTAGAAAATCAAAAAAATCTCATGTTCCCATATCTTAAAAAATATTAAAAGGGTATTATAGGCAATGCATACATAAATACGTATACAAATTAAGGCTTGGCTTTAAAATAATGTCAAAGTATATTTTTGGGGTTTTTCACAATTTTGAATTTTTCTGGGTTTAAAACTAAATCATCTCTCCAAAGTGGGTCAAACAATTTCCCCAAAAATTCAAAGTTAACCTTTCATCTATGACTATAAGTTTTCATGTAAGTTTTTTTTAGCACAAACGAATACATATATAAAACTATAAATAAAACACACAAGAATACGATTGATAAGAGTCAAAACAAACAAAATATGAAACATTTTTAATTGGAACCGACTTTCATAGACTTGACTTCATCATTTGCATCAATTTAAACATTTACTCCTAACTTGTCCAACATGAGAGGTTTTATACATTGAATATTATTGTATCCTCAAAGGTATCAAAGATGGATACACATACACATGTTCTTATTTATCAACCCATATGCTATGTAGAAGTGTTGAAAACATCTAAATTAGATGGATACGGCCCAAGCGTATCAAACATGTGGCAGACAAAGTGTCCTAGTGTCCAAATGCAAATAGAAGGTTCGTGCATCCTAGATAGTTTATCTAATCATGTGTATTCGCCCTTTTCTTTCTAATTTTTTTCCTTTCCTTTTCCCCTTTTCATTACAATTTGTTTCTTGGATCTGTATGTACTTCTATTAGAGATAATGTGTGATAAAGTAATTAGGTTTTTGATATTAGATCCAAACCAGTATCAGTAAACTTTAGTATAAATACATATGTATTCCTCCATGAATAAGCTAACGAATGAATTCTATTTTCCTCAAATTCCTTGTTATGGTATCAAAGCCATATTTCGCCAAACCCTAACCGTAGCCGCTCCTAACCTCCACCATCAAACCCTAGCCGCCAACGCCTTGCAACCCTAACCGCCAGCCCCCAAGCTGCCAGCCCCTTGCATGCCTAGCCACCATCAAACCCTAGTTTTTGTTTCGTCGATTTTTGTCGTATTTATGATCTGACTCAGATCTGAACTACAATATTGTCCAGACCTTTTTCGTTGGTTGTTGGATGTCGTATGTTGATGCGGATGTTGATTTGATTATCGTTGGTTGTTGATCGTTGTTCATCGTTGGTCATTATTGGTTGTGGTTGTGTTGGTTGTGGTTGCGGTTGCAGTTAATCCTTGTTGCTGGAATCATATCAATAGCATCAGACAATGGAGGAAGTTTATTTACTCGGCTGATTTTATTCCTCGATTGGTTGTTGGTCTTTTGTATGGTGATGCAAAGTAGGTAAAGCATGTAGACTGCGAAAAGCAATATGGGCTCAAGCAGTTTCCTCGGACTTGGTTTGATAAATTCAGTGCTGTTATGCAGGAGTTTGGTTTATATCAGTGTAAAAGAGATTATACTATTTTTACACGAGTCCTTGAAAGAAAGAATTATATTAGTGGTGTATATTGATAATATTGTTATCGGTGGAGATGATGCTGACGGGATTGCTGCTCTTAAGAAATTTCTCCAACATCACTTCCATACAAAGGACTTGGGTTATTGCGATATTTCTTGGGGATTGAGATTGCACGCTCCCCAGAGGGTATTCGCTTGTCTCAGAAGAAGTATGTCCTAGATATTCTAAAAGAGACTGGACTTTTGGGTACCAAGCCCATAAATACACCGATGGATTCTAATATGAAATTCTATGGTCAGTGTTCAAAAAACGGTTTAAACGACCGTTTAAACGTAAATGGTGACAAAACGAACAGTAAAGTCATTAAACGTTTAATTATACGGTCAAAACGTTTACACGGTGATTATACGGTTTAAACAGTGAGTAAATGGTGTTTATCCAATTTTAACGGTGTTTAAACTGTGTTTATCCAATTTTAAACAATGATTATACGGTTTGACATTTTGTTGATTTTGAAGTTATTTATAGCCTGTAGGCCTTTTGTGTTTATTTATATTTATGTGACAGTGAGTAGTGACATAAGACATTTATATGTTATTTTAGTGTTACGTTGTTAGGCTTTAGTATGTATGCTCTAGTGTTTGCTTATGTTTACGGGATTTCATGTTACATTACGGTGTAATTTGTCTTTAGATATGAGCTATTTTTTGTTACATAGCGAATGTTGTATATTGTGTTTCAAAAAATTCCATTGATAAAAATGCATACCCGGTAAGATTCGAACCCACAATCTTCCAATTTTGTTCGGACACATTGCCATTTAGGCCACGAATATATTTCAAATTTTCAATATCTATAATTCTATATATTTGTCATAATTATACTAAAATAATATAAAATACATATGGCCGTATAATCTGTATAAGACGTTTAATCACCGAATAATCCGATTAAACACTAAACACCTCTCGAACGAATACGTGTTTTACAATATTGTCTATGATGATCGAGAAGAATTATTAGAAGATCCAGAAAGGTATCGTCGATTGATTGAGAAGCTTAATTATCTTACGATAACAAGACCAGACATCTCTTTTGATGTTAGCATGGTGAGCCAGTTTATGGATTCTCCAAGGGAGCCTCATTAGAGGACGATTATTCGTATTGTTCGCTATTTAAAAAATTCATCTGGTCAAGAATTAATTTACCGCAATCATGAAGATGTTCAACAGTTGATAGGATTTTGTGATGCTGATTGGGCAGGATCTCTACTTGCTATTGTACCTTCCTCGGTGGTAATCTTATATCGCGGAGAAACAAGAAACAACCAGTTGTGGCTAGATCAAGTTCGGAGACTAAATATCGTGCTAGGGCTCATACTACGTGCGAGTTGATTTGAGTCCTGAAGAACCGCAAGTTATTCCTACCAAACTACCAGCCCATCATTTTTATTCACGATGGCCACGATTAATCAACTCTACAATCTGTAAATTCCGCACAAGCTACAAAATTTGATCTCGATCTTCCTATTGCGTTACGAAAAGATACACGTTCTTGTACTCATTCCATATCGAATTTTGTTTGCTACTCACAGTTGTCATCTAGATATCATTCCTTTGTATCCTTCTTGTCATCCGCTTCCTTACCTGGTTTTTTACATGAAGCTTTGGGTCACCCTGGCTGGAAAAAGGCTATGGAGGAAGAGATGGATGCAATGTATCAGAATGGTACGTGGGATTTGGTTCATTTACTGTCTAGTAAATTATCGGTTGGATGTCGTTAGGTATACACTATTAAATATCATCCTGACGAAACTATTGAGTGGCTGAATGCTCGTCTTGTTGCGAAAGATTATACACAAACATATGGAATTGATTATGCGGAGGCGTTCTCTCCAGTATCGAAGTTTCCGTCTGTACGCATTCTGATTTCTTTAACAAATATGAATTGGCATTTATATCAATGGGATATAAGAATGCATTTCTCCACAGTGACCTTGAAGAAATATATATGGACCAACCACCAAGTTCATGATTGAGGGGGGACAGGCAAAAAATATGTAGACTGCGAAAAACTATATATAGGCCCAAGCGGTCTCCTCGAGTTTGGTTTGGTAGATTCGGTGGTGTTGTGCAGGCGTTTGGTTTATATCAATGCAAGAGTGATTATACTGTTTTTACACGAGTACTTGAAGAAAAAGGAATTATATTAGTAGTGTATGTTGATGATATTGTTATCAGTGGAAATGATGCTGACGGGATTGATGTTCTTAAGAAATTTCTTCAACATCACTTCCATACAAAAGGCTTGGGGTTATCGCGATATTTTCTTAGGGATTGAGGTTGCACGCTCTTCAGAGGGTATTTACATGTCTCGGAAGAAGTATGTCCTAGATATTCTAGAAGAGACTGGAATTTTGGATACTAAGCCCATAACTACACCAATGGATTCTAATATGAAACCCTATGATAATCGAAAAGAATTATTAGAAGATCCAGGAAAATATCATCGATTGGTTGGAAAGCTTAATTATCTTACGATAACAAGACCAGACATCTCTTTTGCCGTTAGCGTGGTGAGCCAGTTTATGGATTCTTCAAGGGAGTCTCATTGGAGGGCGGTTATTCGTATTATTCGCTATTTGAAAATTTCACCAAATCAAGGATTAATTTACCGCAATCATGGAGATGTTCAACAGTTGATGGGATTTTGTGATGCAGATTGGGCGGGGTCTCCTACTGATAGGAGGTATACTACTGGTTATTGTACCTTCCATGGTGGTAATCTTATATCATGGAGAAGTAAGAAACAATCGGTTGTCGCTAGATCAAGTGTGGAAGCTGAATACCGTGTTATGGCTCATACTACGTACGAGTTAATTTGGATAACTAACCTATTAAATGAGCTTGGATTTCAAATTCTTCGTTATATCCTTTCTTTTGTGGCAATCAAGCAGCAATTCAAATTTCGTCTAATCCTGTTTTTCATGAGAGCACCAAGCACATTGAACTTGATTGCTATTTTATTCGAGAAAAGAAGACGAATGGATTTCTTAACCCTCAATACATTGCTAGCAAAAATCAACCAGCAGATATTTTCACAAAAGTATTTGGAAAAACAAAAATTGAATTTTTATATAACAAGCTGGGTCTACATGATATGTATGCGCCAGCTTGAAAGGAAGTGTTAGAGATAGTGTGTGATAAAATAGTTGGGTTTTTGATATTAGATCTGTATCCATAAACTCTAGTATAAATACATATGTATTCCTCCATGAATAAGCTAATGAATGAATTCTATTTTTCCTCAAATTCCTTGTTAACTTCGATTCAGCTACAACTTGTATGGGTTGCCAACTTATAAGCACATGCTAGAAATCTAATGACCTAGCAAAGTTGAACTGTCGACTTTATAGTTACTTGACTCCATGAAAGATTTAACAAAAATTTAAAAAAGCATCAAGTCAATCCTCTCTGATCATGCCAAAATATCGGCGAAAGAAACTATGGAGAAGATGAGGGTTTCCTTAATGCTAAAAATGGCCCAGTATCGTCCTCCATATTCTCAAATTCTTGTAGATTTGGGCAACAAAATTTAGAAGAAAAGGAAAATGAAAGATTTTCTATATAGCAAAACTATGTTTAATTCAGTAACCACCATTTCAGGTTTAGTTATTTGTTTACACATTTATAAGCTTTAAACAGAGATCTTTCTTATATGAATATGTCTCTTATATATATATATATATATATATATATATATATATATATATATATATATATATAAGATGATTCTTATTTTGTGGGTTTCACTTTCACTAATAATGTAAGTACAAGAAACTGCGGATGCTAACCTGTAACGGCTTCTTCTGCTACTTTTATATATATATATATAAGATGATTCTTATTTTGTGGGTTTCACTTTCACTAATAATGTAAGTACAAGAAACTGCGGATGCTAACCTGTAACGGCTTCTTCTGCTACTTTTGAATGTTGCTTCACCAACTCCTCTTTCACACTAATGTTCAAAAGAGCAGTTGATAATTTCTCACTCAGTCTCTTCACAGTTTCATGAACTTCATTCTCACAAGTATCAATAGGGGGGCTAACATCGGGAGATGCCCTCAGTGCCTCCTGTATAAATGATAAAAGGTCACAATTATTCGGGTAACTCATCGAATATGACATCACAGGAACAAAAAGGAAGTCTATTTCGCCAAAAGGAACAAAAAAAATCAGCTTCTGCAGCAAAAGAATTATTTAATTAAATATTGTGTTTGATAAAGCTGCGACAGTGAACTCTACACAGCATTCTACATAGAATTGATAGAATGGTAAATAAAATGAGTTCAAACTCAAGAGTATCAAACCCTTAAATCATATAAATGCTGAGCAAAATGGCCAATAATCGAAATAAATAGAAGGAAAACTCCACTGTAACTTTAAATGTTCATAAAGAATTAGCTAGTACAGTAAGTTATGAGAACCATTATTAGGTCAGATACAGGTAGAACATGGCTCCACATAATTTGTACCTTCATTGAGTACCGCATTTATCAAATATCACTAGAGGCAAGCTTGAAACATTAAGTTGATGATCTACTCTTTAAGTTAAGGATGCAAATAGAATATTACTTACTTGCTAGAAAGAAGCATTTAACATGAAAAAATTATCTCCAGTAACCTATTCATTATAAAAAGAAGCATTTAACTTGAAAGAATTATCTCCAGTAAGCTATTCACTATTGTGTTAAATATCTTTGTACCAAAAAGAGAATTGTTTCTACTTACTACGAGATAGTAAACCCTGGATTTAAGCTGAAATTCCATAGTGTTGAAATATAAGCCAGAATTCTCCTTATATAGCTGTAATTTACATTATTTATTATGGAGGAACAAGTCTAGTTTCCTCGGCTCCACGACTAATTTGAACTCAATATTCCTAGCACTATCTTTGTAGATGACAGATACACAATGTGATCAAATGGCTGAAGTGTCTTGCCAACTAAAACCAACCATGGCTAGTATAAAGTGTGTACCTACATATAAACATGATTAACACGTATAGTTAACTTTAACATAGTAACAAATACAGTTAATACAGTTAAAAGGTCACAGAAGCTCTTAGAGCAAAAAAGCACAAGAACGACTAACTTAAAAATATATATCAATTCAAAAGTTAATAAAATTCAATATATTTGCTTAGAACTGCAGCAAAAGATCTGATGGCAACAGGTATTGTAGTTTGCTTAAATAAAAAGTTGAGAGTCAAACCAGGACATACTCCTGTCCTTTTAAAGTCAGATTGAAGGAATTACATTAAATCATTATCCCACTACTTTCATCAGTCTTTTAAGCCCTTCTTTCAATAAGTTAAAACCTAACTTTTATATTACTGCAAATCAATAAAACTTTAAATTTTTTTCAGAGAAGAAACCAGGGAGAGGGGAGGAGAAAGGTTTCGTGCTTCAAATGAATAGAGAACTTTGAAGTCGATTTTTTAGATTACTTGGGTCATATCGGAAAACGGGTACTCCCTGAATTGTTAATCTCTAGACAGGTCAATTTGCCAAATGATACAGAACACAAGATTGTATTTGCATATAGCATGATGTATTCTAAATAGATTGTTCTCAAAATGTTTGTTATCGGTGTCTTCGCCTTTAGCTGCAACTGTATGCTCACTTATGTTCAAGATAAATTCTGAAAACGCTGACCACTCTCAATGATAAATAAGTAATCCAAATAGCAAGTTATTAACTCTTCACTGTATGAACCTCTCTGATATTCAAACAAAATGAAGAGAGATCTTCAGGGATTAGTCGTTTAAATGAGCAAAATCCTAGAGTCTAACAATCCATGACAAAGGTTTTGAGCCCTACATGGGATTGGAGTTACATTAATTAGAGTTATTTGTTTTTGTATAGGTAGTTTGCAAGGCTCCATGTATACAAAGTGCTGATTTGCCTCAGGGTTATACTGGCTCTACCTTCCGAATTAGGTACGTGAGGTCAGGGTGGATTTTATATAACTCAAGCCACATCTACGCTGTTTGGCTTTGGGGTTAAATTAGGATAACTGATGTTTCATAAACTTATCTAAACTCCAGTTTCTTAACTACGTACCATTCGGCTTTCATTTTGGGGATTTAGAAAATTCGGGCTATTAAAAGTCCGAAGTTGAAATAGCCAGAGCTATCTAAAATCTAAACCAACCTCATTTTTGTAAATTCCAAACATTGAGGGAATAAACACCCATTTGCAGTTTAAATAAACTCCAAAACAATTCTTTTCAGCCCATATTGGAGTTAAGTTTTCTCATTTCTGAACTGGAGTTTCATATAGTTAGCAAAACTTAACTCCAAAATGCTAACTTTGCGATGTTTGGCATTCATTTTGGAGTCGAGATAACTGCAATTATCTAAACTCCAATCATCCAACCTTTCTAAACTCTTTTTTCCCAAACACTTCTTTTATAGCATGACTAGAGTTTTTCTAAATGGAGTTTGGGGCCTGTAAACTATAGTTCTGTGTCCCCTCTACGTCCACTTAAACATGAAATCTAGTTATTCCCAAACATGGCCTTGGGGTTAGATAACTCCAAAGCCAAATAACCTATCAGGCCTATTTGGGTATGTTGTTAGGATAACCGGAGTTTATGTTTAAGTGGAGATAGAGGATATGCAAACTATGGTTTGCAATCCCCAAACTCCATTTTAAACTTTTATTTTGAGTGATGTTTGGCTTTGTAGTTATCTAAACTCCAAATGAATGTTTTCTTTACAGATTTTGGAGTTTATAAAACTTTGGTTGATATTGGAGTTTAGTAAACTACAGTTATCTCAACTTTGGAGTTTAGATAACCAAGGTTTTCTAAACTCCAAAAACCATCCCAAACATGGCATAGCTAGGATTTTAGAGTTAAGGTTAGATAACTCTATGAAACTCTAGTTATCTAAACTCAAATCCATTCCCAGACAGGGCCTCAACGTTAAATGCTAAGTGGAAGTAGAGCCTTAAGAACTATAGTATACATAACCTATATATCCACGTAACAGTAAACTCCGGTCCTTCTAACTCCAAACCCAAACACACCCTTAGGATGAAATAATTCAAGTCATTTAACCTCAAAATCGAAGCAAAAAAAAAAAGGGTAGAGTTGATAGCTTGAATAAATCTACAAAACCTGGAGTGATCCAAACTTTAACTCAAAACCGAAATAAAATCCTTACATCATACAATTTTTACTCATTGTAAAAAACCATTAAATAATGCTAACCAAACTTGAGCTTAAGTACAGAGCAAAACGAGAAGCAAAGCCTCACCTGATCGTCTAAGGTTTCTTTCTCCATGGCCAACTCCTGCAATCCATCTGTCAATTCTTTAACCATTTAAAATCTCAATGGTGCCCAAATTTCACTATCAAACTCCCAATAGATCAAACTGTTTACAAAAATAACCAAATCCCATTAGATAACGATAATGGATGTCAATATAAACATCTAAGACGTACAAATTCCCAAAAAAAATTGTAGAAAATCTTAGTGAAAGTGGTACCATAGAAACATAAACCCAATCAAATTTTTGTTGGAATCTATAGATACACATAGAATCAACAGTAAAGTCCCCCAAAAGAGATGATCACACAACTTCAAAAATAATCAAAAACTTTACTGCAGGCAAAATGAAAGCAGGAGCAATTATGCAGCAAACAAACCTAAAATAAACACAAGATTCTTTAAGAAAAGAACGGTATCACCAAAATTCTCAAAAATAACGAAGATCCATCACTAGAAAAGAAAATAGGAGCCAAATCGATAAATCGTCAAGAACTATAACAGCCAAAAACGAAAGCAAGAGCATAATGCAGCAATAAAACCCAAAAAAAAGGCACAAAGATGATCAAAATGTTGTTCCTCCACAAAAAATGCACTGCAGATCTCAAAAATAGAGGAGACCCATCACCAAAAACCCTAAAATAAAGCTACCCATCATCTCAAAATCCCATCTTGGCAAATACCCATGAAAACCTCTTAATGAATTCTCTCCTTTTTTCCTTCAAATTTTCACCACAATCGATGCATGGGGGTAAATAAAATACTATTTTAATTTTTTTGGCTCATTAAATAAATCGGCAAAAATCTCACCTTTTTGGGAGAGCGCATGTGAAGAAGCTGAGAAAGTCGCGACCCTCGTTGCTCTTTTCAGTCCTTGGTCCAACAGAACTATTCTCGTCATTTATTTATTTTTCTGCCTTTCATAAAAAAATATTTATAAATTTTGGATTTTAGACTTATTCCCGCCACAGTCCAATTTCCCCCATTAATTTAAAGCTGTTGGTTGCAGTTGCAGAGAGAGTTCAGAGCTCTTTCTCTCTCTCTTGAATTTTCTTTGTTGGGTCTCTCTCCCTCTAAAGGTTGTATTATTAGTGTGATAATGAAGAGGGATTAGAGATAATGGGTGTTTTAAGAAATCTTCTTTTGATAATGAGAGGGGCAATGTGGCAAACTCATTGCTTTGTCAGTGTTCCCCACAAAATCTTGTATTTTACTCAAACACACCCCCATCAATGGATTGGTTTTTCTTCCCCCCTCATATGTTATTACAGAAATTTTGGAGGAATGTCATGTTATCTCTACCCTTTTATCTCATCAAGTGAAGGAATGTCTCAAGAGTTACAATATTTGTGATCGCCGGGATAAATGAGGGAAAGGAAAGATAAGGAGGAATGGTTTCCGAGGTTTTATTGGTGTGGCAACGCTGGGCATGTCAATCGATCGTTTTTAGATTCGAAAACTGATCCAAATACGTTAATAGAGTCCTAGTCTGGTATAGGTTTGTTTGAACAGAACCGGCTTGATTTGGACTCGTTTAGTAACTTAATCAATAGATCCGATCTATGTCTGTTTTGTTTGAATCTATTTGCACTCGACCCTTTTACGATTTCTGGGGGTGAGAGAATTCTGAGTCCAATGTTGTAATTCTAACGTTTGGTAGGCTAAGCAATGGTTTGATATGTTTAAAAATCATTGTTGTCCGCTAACTTTCGGTTTGAATGTCCTATAATTTGGGTATGATGTGTTATGTTTAAATAAGCCTCATCCATATTACTGTTTTCATTGTAAATTCCTTGTACTTTTCTTCCTTTATTTTATAAATAACAAGTAGGTAAATAGGTCCAGATAAATGGGTTTGACACGGTTATTAATTATTCGAGGTCTAGGTTCATTTTATGTACGCCCGTTGGATAAATGGCTTGGCATGAATCTATGAACAACAAACACGTCTAGATTCAGAATATGCTATTCGGACATGGCTTGATCCATTTAAAGGCCCAACACCCATCCCTTGGGATTGTGTTTGTCGACCATAATGAATTTACTGTGATAGACCACAATTTCATCAAACCATAGTATATTATCTCTACCGTTTTTAAGCAAAAGTAGAGCCATCTCTAAAGTATGTTAACAGGGAAGCCAAAACACATCATGAACAAATTAGCTTTGGTCGAAGAAAATTATAAAAGAAACGGTTAAAATCATATCAATCATAGATTGAACGTGATCAGGGTTTGAGATTTTGATGGGCAGCTAATCTGCAGATATCAACGAGGATATGATAATATAATACCTATAATGAGAAAACGGGGCCGGTAAAGATCTCGCAGGTCCAAAACTGCAGTGACCTTGCACATGGGCCATGGAGTCCGGAGGTTAACTACAAATGGCCAGCGGGCCCCACTGGCCCATGTGAGAGCCAATGCAGTTTGGACATGCAGAGTCCCTGCAAACCCGGTTTCCTTTTTTTAAATAGTTAGGTTTTTTTCATATCTCACCTCCAAAATTTTAATATTTCCAAATTTCACCCCTAAAAGTTCTGAGTTGTCTAAATTTCACCCCCAAAATCTAGTATTTCCAAATTTCACCTCAAAACTATTAAATTATCCAAATTTCATCCCAAAAATTTAGTATTTCCAAATTTCACCCCCATAACCATTAAGTTATCAATAATTAACTTCGTTTTTACAAAAAAATTCTTAATTTTCTCCATTTTGTTGTCGACCATTTCTTAAAGATCATTGAGCTCAGCCTATGATACCCTAGCCGCAAGATACTTGAATTAAACCACCGCTTGTATAGGAGTAACTCTAATTCATATTGCTGCTTCAAGTTGTCGTTATTGTTACAGCCAAGCCACAAGGGAGCCAGCCACAAGGGAGCCAGATTCTATTCATTAAAATGACAAACGTTTGATGAAGGCGAAATGTCCTAAATTTTTCTCTCAAAGAGAATTCCTAATTATGAAATTGTGATAAATCTAAAACTCTAGTCCCTATTTAACATAAGAAAGAAGAAGAGAATCATTTGGAGTGAAATTTGAACAACTTAATGGTTTCAAGGCGAAATTTAGAAATAATAGGTTTTGGAGGTGAAATTTGGACAACTTAATAGTTTTAAGAGTGAAATTTGGAAATACTACAATTTCGGGTTGAAATTTGAACGATTTAATAGTTTTGGGTTGAAATCTTGGAATACTGGATTTTGGGGGTAAAATTTGAAAATATTGAAATTTTGGGGGTGGGATATAAAAAAAGCCCTAATGGTTATTTACAAGACAAATCAGAAGAAAGGAAAGTTGTGATTGTCTAAGAGATCTATAGTGATCACCATGCTCAAAATTTTGGCTAAAGGATGGAGATAGACCCTTTATTGCTCTGGTTTTGAGCTACATTTAGGGCGAAGTAATTTTTGGCATTGCAATGCAAACTTCTATTAAAAGACCTCACAAATCAATACCTCTAGAAACCAAAAGATGGCAATCAGCAACCAGTATCATTAATTTTGCCAATATCATGAATTCTAAAAAAAAGGTGAAATTAATCACGCCAATCATGAACATAGTCACATAATTCGTGAATTATTCGGCGAATTCGTGAATAATTCATAAATTTTTGATCAGCCGATTTAATCGCTGTTACCGAATGTTTCGAATTATTCACGAATTATTCAAAAAACAGCGAATAATTCACAACAATAACAAATAATTAACAAAATCAAAACCTAAGCGCTTCATATATTAATTTCTTGCTCGAAATCCTTCCCGAACACTTACCGAATTTTTCTCGAACACCTTCCAATTTTTTCCGAAAAGTTCTCCGAATCCGAATTTTCGACCTCGCCGAATTATTCCGAAATCGCGAATTTGTGAATATGATCATGAAGAGACTTGTGGTCTCTCTCCCTCCTCCCTCCTCGACTTCAAATCATGATAAAGTAGAATACATTGCTCCAGGCCTATTCTATTGTTTCCAGAAAATTTTAGAATATTTGAAGATGCCGCGATTTTCGTATGTTATAAACAAGAAAAATATTAAAAAGCCGAAGAGAACCTAAAAATATAAAATTTATGAAAATTTCGCTATTTTCAAGTGTCATAGCTTGCAAAATATTAAAAAACTGATGAACACTGTTTTTTTTTTGAGTTTTTTGAAAATTTCAAAATTTTTGTGTGCTACGACATTTATAATATATTGGGAAAAAGGAAGAAAATAGAAAATTTGAAGGCTTTTGAAAATTTTCGTTTGTTATATGATGAAAAATATTGAAAATTTTCGTTTGTCATAGCAAACAAGATATTGAAAATGTCACGCCCCGCTTCCCAGAGTACGCAAGATTTGGGCACGTGACATAGCCAACCATGCTACCTGTGGGTAGGAAATATCCATCCACAGTCACATTACGGTTGTAAAGATATCAAGAACAAGATAATAAGCTAATCTAATACATGTCCGAATCCATGATAACAAGAATCAATAAACAATAAGTGCGGAAGCTAATGATCCAATACAATGAATAAACAGTATGTCCCATAATGCGGGCTCACATCTGGAAATGAAAAGCAATAAATAAACTAAACTCTAAAGAACTCACAGTTCAGCCTGCTGGCTGAAGTACTCCTGCTCGGTCGACGACAAAGGTACGGAATCTGGGCCATGCAAAACCCAGACGTCAGCGCGTCAAGATATCAAGTATATAGCATAAACATGGTAATAAACAATGCAAGCATGAACATGAATAAAGCAGCAATAAGAAGTAACAAGCAGGGTAAAGTGCAAAGGTGACTAAACTGTCCTATCAGGTTTTCTACTCTATAGTCTTTGAAACCAATTGATGAATCGTCGATGTAACTCAATAGTATCCCGTGCGTGCCCGGGACCACGGTCATGATCCTCGGGGCTGAATCCGAGACGTGCCGCTAAGCAGTAAAAGGTAGTAGGATAGATGAGTGATGTCAGCATCAACACTCCGGAGCTGGCCAAGCCCGTAAGACTGATCAGAACAATGTATCGAACTGTTGAGTTACAAGTCGGTTTCACCTTTGATTTCCCCATACCCCCAAACTATGTATGTCAGTCAGGTATTCAGTAGTCAAGGACTAATGCCAACGCAAGGTCAAGTAAAAGTAGGTCTGTCTGGATCGACAGCAGGAACGGTTAGGTTTGTTGGCATTAGGCACGAGATCAGGAAACAAGTAATGTCATGGTACAACAGGATGAGTCGGTAAGTATGTATATGTCAGGTGTAGCAGGGTCAGGCCAATATGCCGTGCAATCGGTAAGTGCTCACAACATGTATACAATCAATAGTGAACAGTAGCAGGAAACAGTAAATAACAATATTAATCTAGGTAAACACGGTGAGGTTTCGTATTCTCTTATTAATCCGGTTCACGCACCTTTGAGGTGCAATAGCCACAAGACGAAACAATATCGATAATATACGTAATGGAGTTACATGAATTTGAACTAAGCATAATAATTGTCTCATGAGTGGTTTTAACAAATGAAGTGGGGATGATCTACTTGGTTTGATTAGTTAAGTATGAATTAATAGCAGACCGGTTAATACGAGCAATGATTTCACTGATTTAAAGTTACGGATAATTGTGACTAGCAATTCTAAGTTATAAAAGGTATCGATGTTATAATAGTTGTGTGGTTATAATATGATGATTAAGTTGTAGCATGTTCAAGCAAGTATTCGGATACTTGCCTCGGCGGTTCCGCAAACCGAAACACGGATGCGATGTCGGCAGAAACTGCGATATGGAAGCACGGGCCACGGATCGAGTCCCAACAGAGGTCAACGGGATCACACGGACCAGGGGACTTCGCTGGAGCGTCGGGTTCGTCAGACGGCACGGTCGGATTCCGGCAAAATGTCATCGGTAACAAGTTAGCAACAAGATACGATACACGCAAAAATAGCGACCAGCGGGGGGGGGTTGTACCAAAAGGAAGGAGAAGGAAACTTACAGGGAGACACCAGGGGGTGACCACGGCGGGTTCGACGGCACTGGAACGCCGGCGAGGCCGCGACGGTGGCTGCGAAGGCTGGAACAGCCGCTGGGCTTGCTGGAGAGGGGTGCGACGAGTGGAGGAGGGTGGTGGTCGGCTCAGGTGGTCGAGGGGACAGGGAGGTGGTCGGAGTGGCGTCGACGAGGTCGCCGGCGCGCTTCTCCGGCGAACAGGGGAGGTGCAGGCGAAGGATGAAGGCTCGGGTTTGCTATTCCGGCGAGGGGAGGAGGGAAACGACGACGAGGTCTCGACGAGGAGGGTGAGAGGGAGTCGTGGGAGGCGTCGACGGTGAGAGGAGACGTCGACGGCGAGGTCTACGAGGGTGGAGGCGAGGTCGGGAATGGGTTGCAGGCGCGGGATCGTCGGGAGAACGGGAGGAGGAAGGTAGGTGGGTGCGGTGGAGGTCGTGGTGGTGAGGGCGGCGACGGCGAGGTCTCGAGGAGGCCGGCGGTGAGACTGCGGGAGGCTAGGGTTAGGGTTAGGGTTGAGGGGGTTTCTCGCGATGGGAGGCGGCTGCATGCAGGGGAGACTCGCAGTATATAAGAAGAGGGAGAGAGAAAGATTGATGAGATAGAGAGAGAGAGAGAAAAGAGGAGAGAGGCAGAGAAAGAGATGGAAAGGAGGGGGGCCCACGAGCTCGATAGGAGCTCGTGATTGGCCACGAGAAGATAGAGGAAATTTGGGAAAGATTTGAAGGGAAATAAACTGTTAGGAAAATATACGTATATATATATATTATATATTAAATTTAAATGGGCCATTTTGGCGCGAAATGAAACATTTCCAAATCGAGCCCGGGTCGCGCCCAAATGTTCCAAATTCAAATTATAGGATTTTAAGCGGGTTCCAAATTTTGAAAAGAGGTGTTTAGTGATTAAAATGCATGCCCCCAAGTCGGACACTTGCACGCGCGCGTAGTCGTCCCAACGTGCCCGTTTAGCCGAACGGGACGGAATCTCGACACGCGGACGCTACCACGCGACTAGTGGCGACGAGTAGGCCAACATGGACATCTTTAATTTCATTTTAGGAGTTAAAATTTGTTATGTGCCAAAATGACTTAACCGGTTAAAATTTAGCAAAAAGCACCAAACATTCAGGATAATTGGAATGAGCAGTATATAGCCCTCAACTAGTAATATACATAGTATTATTGGGCTCGGGTGTTACATCATACCCAACTACAAAAGAATTTCGTCCTCGAAATTCCAAGAATACAAGATAGCTAACTACGGGAAAAGGTGAGGGAAATTCTGCCGGATCTCGTCTTCTCGCTCCCGAGTGGATTCCCCATGCGATCGATTACCCCAAGAGACTAGCACAAGAGGGATAACTTTGTTCTTAAGAACCTTTCCTCTTCGATCCTTGATCTCGACTGGTCGCTCCTCAAAAGTCAGGTCTTCCCGAACGGTCAACTCCGAATGATCCAAGACATGGGTCTCATCACGAACATACCTCCGTAGTTGAGACTCATGAAACACATCGTGAACTCCTGCTAATGACGGTGGTAACGCCAACCGGTACGATACCTCTCCAACACGCTCCAATACCTCGAAGGGTCCAACGAATCGGGACTAAGCTTTCCCCGACTTCCAAAGCGAATCACCCCTCTAGTCGGTGATATCTTCAGGAATACCAAATCACCCACGGCGAACTCTAGAGGTCTTCTTGACGTGTCGGCCCAACTTTTCTGTCTGTCTTGAGCTGCCTTCATATGCTTCCTGATTGTATTCACCTTCTCGACTGTCTGCACCACCAAATCTGGTCCTAGTAACCTTCGTTCACCAACATCATCCCAACAAACAGGTGAACGGCACTTACGACCATACAGAGCTTCAACGGGGCCATCTGAATAGTTGCTTGAAAGCTGTTGTTGTACGAAAACTCCACCAGGTGTAGATGATCTTCCCAAGAACCTTTGAAGTCCTACATGCAAGCCCTCAACATATCTTCAAGGGTCTGGATCGTTCTCTCTGATTGTCCGTCAGTCTGAGGATGATAAGCTGTGCTAAACTTCAATCGAGTCCCCAAACTTTCTTGTAAACTCCTCCAAAAGTGTGACAAGAACCGAGTGTCCCGATCGGACACGATGCTTACCGGCACTCCATGCAATCTGACAATCTCCTGCATGTACCGCTCTGCCAAAGTCTCCGTCGATTGACCAACCCGAAAAGGAATAAAGTGAGCAGCCTTGGTCAACCGATCGACAATCACCCATACAGCATTGTTGCCCTTTGGACTCCGCGGTAAAGCCGTCACGAAATCCATGGTTATATGTTCCCACTTCCATTGAGGAATCGGAAGCGGTTGCAACAAACCAGCAACCCTTTGATGTTCAGCCTTGACTTGCTGACATACCAAGCACTTAGCCACGAAGCGAGCGATTTCCCGTTTCATACCTTCCCACCAGAAATGCTGTCGAATATCTCGGTACATCTTTGTCCCTCCTGGATGTACAGAGTAAGCTGAACTGTGTGCCTCCTTCATAAGCTCTTCACGCACATCTCCTTTTGGCACACACACACGGCTACCATATCTCAACGAACCATCTTCATGGATCAGTAGATCGGTTCGTAGTCCGGCTCCAACCTGCTCTCGGAACTTTTGCAGTCTAGGATCCTGCGATTGCGCCGCTTTAATCTTCTCAACTAAGGACGATTGTACTTGCAACTGCATCAACTGTCCTGTAGCACGCGGTAGCACAACCTCCAAGTCAAATCTCCGAAACTCCTCAATGATCTCTCTCTGTGCAGTCAATAACTGAATTGCTGGTAACCGACTTAGCGCATCTGGCACGACGTTAACTTTTCCCGGGTGGTACTTAAGATCAAGGTCGTAGTCGGCCATCAGCTCCAACCATCTGCGTTGCCTCATGTTCAACTCCTTCTGAGTGAACACATACTTCAAACTCTTATGATCCGTAAAGACTTCAACTCTCTCGCCCAAAAGGTAGTGTCTCCAAATCTTCAGGGCGAAGATCACGGCTGCAAGCTCTAAGTCATGAGTCGGATAGTTCTGCTCATGAGTCTTCAGCTGTCTCGATGCGTAAGCGACGACTTTCCCATTCTGCATCAAAACACATCCCAATCCTTTTCCAGATGCGTCGCTGTGAATCACCAGTCCTCCTGAATCATCCGGTACGGTTAGGATAGGGGCGGTTATCAACTTCTGCTTCAACGTCTCGAAGGCCAATGCACATCCATCTGTCCACACAAACGGTACCTCCTTACGCGTAAGCTTGGTTAACGGCTCAGCTAAACGAGCGAAGTTCTCCACAATCTTCTGTAGTATCCGGCGAGTCCAAGAAAACTCCTTATCTCCGCAACATTCTTTGGAACAGGCCAATCCCGAACTGCTGCAATCTTCTCGGGATCAACGGCGATTCCATCGCCCGACACGACGTGCCCCAGAAACTTCACTTCTTCCAGCCAGAATTCACACTTATTCGTCTTCGCGAATAATTTCTCTCGTCTCAGCGTCGGCAGTGCGATCCTTCTTCTTCACTAAGAGAACTGGAGTTCCCCACGGTGAGTTGCTGCTTCGAAGCCATCCCTTCTCGAGTAATTCACTCACTTGTTTCTTAACTCCCTCCACTTCTACTGGTGCCATTGCATAGTCAGCTTTTGATACTGGCGTTGCACCAGGAGTAAGGTCAAACGCAAACTCCACATCTCGCTTCGGCGGTAAGCCCGAAACATCTTCAAACACATCCATAATGTCGCGGACGACTGCCGGCTCTTCATCACTCTCCACTACCATAGCCGCAAGAACACTGTTCGTCGGCCTAGCCCTAAACTCGACTGGCCCGACAGAACTTCTTTCTCCAATGAAAGTAAACTTAGGATGTCCGGGAATCTGGAAATTACCTTCCTTGCCCTACAGCCAATGTGGGCGTGGAAAGTGCCAAGAAAATCCATCCCCAAGACAACCTCATCACTGCCCGTATCTATCCCCAAGAAGTCTGCAAAAAGCTCCCGTCCGCAAACAACAACTGTACAATCTCTACCTTCCTTACTAGCTATAATTTTCCCATTCCCAGTGTGTATGTCCCAGAAACTAGACAGGGTCGTGCAGTTGATCGAGTGTGTAGTTATAAATTTGGATGACATAAACAATGGGATGCTCCGAAATTAAGTAATGCCAAAGCGGGAAAACCATGAACGAGTAAATTACCTGAAACCAATTCTCCCGATGCCTTAGCTTCTTCAGCCGTCAACGTGAACGCTCGAGCCTGCTGTGGTCCTTGAGTAAGCGGTTCCTGTCCTTGGAACGGTCCCTGCGGAGGCTTCTGTGTATCATCCTTTGTGCGAGGCTTCGACGGACAAGCATCAACGGTGTGATCTGCCGCTCCACATCTAAAACAGAGTCCCAGCCTCAAACGACACTCCCTTCGCACATGTCCGGGTTTATGGCAGTGGCTACAGATCACGCTCCCCTTTCGATCACTCACAATCCTTTTCTTCATCGGTGCTACGCTGCGCCTGTTCACTGGAATACTTCTACGTACCGACGTTTGGTTCAGTGCATTGGGGTCCTGCTAGTTGTAAAATTAGATAACCACCAGTTTCATGTTATAAGTGATTCCAACAAAATTATTATTTCAGGAAAAGGGAGCTTTTGCTGTAAAAGGTTATACTAAGAGCAATCTGTATCAAGTATAAATGGAGAATTTCCTTCCGCTTTGTATCGTTGATGTGTTTATTTTACTTTTAGTTTATTTCTCTTTTCAATTGGATGGTGATATTGCCAAACTCTTATTTGATAAATCCACACCAAAACTTATATATGGAGGAAATTAACCTCTGCTGCTTCATGCTTTAATTCCTTCCCCCAAATCGCATCACATCATCCTTTCTCTGCCTGCGATTCCTCGACCCTAGAGAATCTGTTGTCCAAGATCGGCAGCGTGTTCGGAGGTGTGATCTGTGCCGTCAAGTACCAGCTCCCCGATAGCCTCATCTCGAGCTCGTCGTAAGAGAATCTTGGCAACATGATAGAGGAAGTAGATCACGTTGCTAACGAGCCCGCGAGACTGCAAATCTTCATGTAAGCCTGCGGACCTTCGTGATCACACCGACGACGACCATCCTGCGGATCTTCATGAACGGGATCAGGATCGGGATCAAGTGAAGGATATCATAAAAAGACAAAAATTAAATGCTGATGTAGTTAGGGTTAATTTTGTCCATACATAAGTTTTGGTGTGGATTTATTAAATAATGATTTGACAATATCCGTCCTTTTTATTTTATTAAATGATACAATTAGCTTATAAATGCTCTCGTTTTGGTCCATCAATTGGAGAAATTCAACGGTGTACCGTTCATTAAAGAGAGAGAAATAAGATCACGGACTCCACCAAACTGTCTGAAACATTCCATCTCCTTTGTTTTTCTGTTCGGATGTAGCACATTCGACACACCGAGTAATTTCTACCAAAATTGACAACCAACCAAAAGCGACCTGAGCAACAACAGTATCCCAGCAGCAAACATCTTTTTATTCCAATGATGACAAGGTAGCCGCCGCATGCCCGACAACTATACAAAGCATGCCTTGGAAAAAAGATATAAAAGAGTTGGGAAGAAGAGTAAGTTAATTTTGCCACAGTTCCTACGGTGAACACTCATCTAGTCTAGAAACTAAAATTGGACAAAATGTGGGATTCAATTTGTTGTGATATTTACGCTTCTCTAGAACAAAAATCAGATCTTTTCGGAGCAAATAATTGATTAAGAGAATAACATTATATATACGAGCAGATTGTTGATTTTTCCTGGTAAATTTCGTTTCCTATGGACTCTTATTTTCCATAGAAAAGACAAGGTGCGAAATGAGGATATTCGTGCAAAAGTTGGTGTAGCACCCGTGGAGGAGAAGATGCGGGAAAACCGGCTTAGATGGTTTGGTCATGTGCGACGCAGACCTATGGAAGCACCGGTTCGACGAATAGATACTCTCGATATGGGTAATGGCAAAAGGGCAAAAGGGAGACCGAAGAAAACATGGATGGAGGTGATACGAAACGATATGGTTGCCAAAGGACTCAATGAAAGTATATTGTTCGATAGAAGTGAGTGGAGACAGAGGATTCATGTGCTGGACCCGGCGTGATTCTCATGTTGGTTCATGTAGCCTACCCCATATGCTTGGGATAAAAGGCTCAGTTGTTGTTGTTGTTGTATTAAAATCAGGAAGGTGGGTTCATGTGGTTCTACGGGGACAAGGCCATTCTTTCAACCAAGTGTGTCGGCAGTAATGAATTAACCGTGGTCAACCATAATCCCATTAAAATCAAATGATGTATAGAGTTATAGCTTTAATTCGATAGACTTTAGATAAGACAAGTATAGTTTTTCTCATGCCTCTGATTCATCTCCACAATCATAAGATCCAATCATGCCAAGTAAAACTTGGAGCATTTCCATTGGTCTCTTTAATTATTCTAGAGACATATCCCATCACACCAAACTCTAACACCACAGTTTGAAAGGGAATGGGGATCTTTGTTTTATTGGTTTATTATTATATTATGTTTAGAAACTAATTGATTAGATCGGTCTTTATTCATCTACATTATAAGTATATCCATGTATAATGTGGTGGTTTAAGCATCACTTTGCCACGTCACATGATTTCATACCTACCAAGGGTAAGGACTGATGGTTGGATATATGACTGACAACTAAAATAAGCTATTTAATCCATAGTTGAAATACCGAAAACGAATATTAATCATAAGGATGTAAAATGCTCTTTTTTCCTTTAAAAGTTTCATGTGCATGTTAGTTTTCTAATTTTTTTAATTTTACGGCCGGAAGGATGACATATCAAATACAAAGATAGAAATAACACCGTGGTCACCACCACTACAAATAAGGGTTGCCCCTACGGATAAATCCGTAGGGGCAACCCACTGCCCCTACGGATATATGCGTAGGGGCGAAAAAATACCCCGTAGGTGCAAAGGCCGCAGGTGCAAGTCGAGGCCCTGAACTTGCCCCTACGGGCAAATTCTTACCCCTACGGATTTATGTGTAGGTCCTGTTGCCCCTACGGATTAAGCCGTAGGGTATAAGATTTTATATTATTTACGGTTTTTTTTAATATATTACTTGTACCTACGGACATGTCCGTAGGTCCATGTACTACCCCCTACGGATATATGCGTAGGTACGTTTCCGTAGGGGCAAAATATCAGGATTCTTGATATTTTGCCCTTACGGATAACGCCGTAGGGGATAGGCAGTGGCCCCTACGGCTATGTCCGTAGGGGCATTCCCAACCCCCTGGCACTGAGATCAGGGGGGAAATATCAGTTACTGCTGATATTTTGCCCCTACGGATATAACCGTAGGGGCAACATGTGTACCTACGGATTAATCCGTAGGTACATATTGTCTGTATTTTTTTTTTAAAAATGGGCTGCTTGATTTTTTCCCGCCCTGTGCACAATAATATATACATCAATCAAATCATATATTGCAGTATTCATAATCACATCTCACGCATATATATAATATACAAAAGAAACCCAAAAACTGAATATGATATAAATACAAACCAATATCAATATCGTTTCAAAATGTAGTACAATATGTATGATATAAATAAATACATGTTTCAAAAAATAAGAACCAAAAATCTACCCTAGCTCGGTCCAGCTCCACCTCTGAATAACGATAGAATAACGCGCGCCTGCTCCTCGGTCAATAAACTCTGCAATTCGCCGCGAGCGGGAGTCTGAGCGGCATGTGGAGCTGGCGATGTGGTCTGCGCAGCCGCCGTCGAGATAGTCGCTTGCGGAGCCGCGGCTGCGGGAGTCTGAGTGGGCGGTGGAGCTACAGGAGCTGTCTGCGGAACCGCAGCCGATGTAGTGGCTTGCGGAGCCGCAGCCGAAGGAGATGCATGTGGAGGCTCAGCCGATCTACCCTGTCGCGTCTGGACATAAAGCGTGTAAGAACTGTGTATTATTCGAATTCGTATCATTATTAAGTTATTTCGAAACCCTGTTTGGATATGTAGTTTGGAAAAGCGTTGTTTATTTTAATTACATATGTATGTATGATTAATCAAACTTAAGTTTAAAACCAAATAAGCTCAAGCTACGTACTAATTATGGATATGTTGATATGTATATAATATGAAATGATATTTTACTATAAAGTAGTATACATGCCAGCATCTCCTTCAACTCCTGAACGGTGGCCCTCAAGCTATCCAGTTCCTGATGGACATGCCGGTCACTGGAGACGGAGGAAGTAACCGCCGGGGTGGAGTCCAACCTCATATGGGCCCTGCTAGGGCCCAATCCCCGGCCTCTCTCCCAACCTCCGTGGTGCCCTCCGTGTGCGGCGTCCAGAACTGGGGTCAGCAGCCTCGGATCGTTCTGTCCGGTAAAATCGATCCCCAAGGCCTGGGCCTGCTCAACCACCCGCTCCTACACCCACATTAAGCAGTAAAGTATAAGTATAAAATTTAAACTTGAACCTTCCAAAACTAAAATTTTAAATTTGGGTAGAAAAAATATTAACACTTACGTAGTACTCCTGGGTAGCGACGTCGGGATATCGAAGCTCGCCCGTGGCGGGATCTGTCGAGGTGCCGTGGACGGCAAGATATGCGGACAGCACGCTCGGTGTACCACCTGACGCCACGGTCCGAGATGTCTGCAATATTAGAAAGTAACTCTTAATATTAGAAATATTAGAGAATAACTCTTAATATTGCAGAATATTAGAGAATAACTCTTAATTTACCGATAACTCCATGGCTCGAGTAATGTTCCTCGAGCCACCTGTGTAAGTGGGGCGACCCCTCTTCGCCGACTTCCTGTTCTCCGTATTCTGAGCGGCCTGTTTCTGCACAACGCATTAACATTTAGTTTTCTAATTAAGAAACACAAAGAAATAAATTATATCATAAACAATGAATTAAATTTAAAATGCATACCTGTTTGCGTTGGGAGTCGAAATAAGCGCACAATAGAGGCCATGTCTCTACGTCGACTCTCGCAAACGCCGGAGTAGATAGGAGGGCCGCTCTCTCTGCCTCGGGGGTCGCCATCCACAGGGAGTAGCAGTCGGCCTTCAGCTCATTCCTGTTGTATCGGACCTTGGCCTGCATGTTCTTCATCAGGCCATTGTACAGAGCATGAAGGTCGAGCACCCTCCCCGGGTGATCAGGGTCGGCTACAGGCTGAAAATCGTAATCCAACTGAAAATACAAAAAAAAAACATTGTTATTAGATTGCAAGTGTTAATAATAAATATATTGGATAGATCAAATGAAAATATATATTAATACATACCCGAGCCTGATCAAAGAAGAGGGCGAATGAGCGCTGGTGCTGCTCGCCCCACTCAACGTGAAGTGGATAGTTCTTCACGATCCGGCTCTCGTCCCCCAAATACCGGCCGAACCTTTCGGCATGAGGACCGGTATAGCGATAGTCAATGGTAAAAAATAGGGGGAATGCTGCCTCCCCCTAGCTCTATCAGGCCTCAGCCTATGGGACTGATTCGGGCCTCGAGTCCTCCTCTGGGGATGGAGAGGCCCTGCGTCTGCACGAAATATCAAGACAATCAATAATAAGACAAAGTTGTATTAAGAAATCAAGGTTAAACAAAAATTCAAGTGTGATATATACCTCCGGTGACTAGCGCACGAGCCTGGGCCCGAGCAGCAGCACGAGCGGGACGATAGTTCCTCCGGTGAGGAACAACCGGGGTCCCGGACCCGGACGCATCCCCTCCAACTATAAAATAAACATCGACGCTAAATTTCCATGAAGTTCATATTTATTCTATAGAGCATATGTAAAATGAATAAATATTTTAAATTTATTCATACTAACCTGCAGACGATGCGGAGGGTATGGAAGCGGCAGGAGTGGCCCCTGTGGAAGGTGTGGCCGCACCACCTATAATTAGACAATTAAAAATAGATTATATAAGTAATTGCAAAAAGAATGTGTAGATCAATAATATAACGTTCTAAATCAATATGCATGCACTATAGGATATATAAATATACCCGCAGGTGCGGTGGTGTCACCACCTACAGCTAGACAATAATAAAAATTGCTAAGTAAGAGGAAAAGGAATGTGTGTATTTATGATATAGCATTCTAAATCAATATACATACACTATATGATATATAAACATACATGGAGGAGCGGGGGTGGCCTCTGTCCCAGATGTGGACGCATCACCAACAACTAGACAATCAAACATTGACAATATAAGTAATTTTGATATAAACATGCATGAATATCTGTAATATTACATTCAAAATGGATATGCGTGCAGTATACCTGGAGGTGTGGCCAAATCAACACGGAAGGAGGCATTCGAAGGGGTCTCCGATCTGGGTGCAAGACCGGCCCTCTGAAGCTCCCTACGGAGCTCTCCGGGCGGCAGAACCGCTCTGCCTCTGCCTCTGCCTCTGCCGCGGCTGGAGCTCCTGCCGCCCCTCGCTGCTCCTGACATCGTCATCAAATCTAGATAAACGGTTCGTGGACGCATTAGACAATCATTAAAAGTATTGACTATATATGATCTAGAGCGTAAAATGTGAAGTAATAATATAACATTACTGATAACCTTTTTCGTTTCGTGGGCGCATCATACATATCTACTTGGATTTCATCGTCGATGTCATTTCTAACCCACGTAACTTCATGATCGGTCGAAGACAACCCGTCCTTCGAAACAGACGGTCGGAGCACTTTAAGCCTTCTCTCTTCTTCGTCCTCATCGCTGTCCTCATATTTTGGGACATCGTAGACATCTCTAGGTTTCCATCGGCATACAACACTCCACCCCGGATGCTTCAAACACTGTGAGTAGTATACTTGGAACGCTTGGTTCGGAAAGATAAACGGATCGTCCTGACCGTAAAATCGAAGTGTGTTCACACTGGTCAATCCATATTCATCTTTCCAAGTCCCAAGACTGCTTCTCCACCTGTCCGTATCGGTTCGCGGATCGTACCAAGTACACTGGAATACATAAAAGGGTTCTGATCGTCCGGGATAGTAGATGCCGAGTATACAATTTAAGTACCCATAGTAAATCACACCGTCCGATCCTACCGTCGCAATCCCACTATTCTGAGTGGTTCTACATGTTTCTATGTCCTTAACTTCGAATTTGTATCCAAGGACACCAAATCCTTTGTAATATGCAACCTCCATATTAGGAAATTGAGCTAAACATCTTGAATCACTCTCAAATGATGCAGACAAGTTTGGATCGTGGATCTAACAAAACAAATTTTACGACAAAATACATAACGATACAAGTTTAGATTAAAACTGATAGCAATAAAATGTTATTCGAATAACTTACATGATCTGTGACCCAATCACAAAAATTATCCTGATGGTATTTTTCCAAACGTTCTTCGTTCCAATCAGGATGCCCCTCACGTACCTCGTTAAAATGAGTTCTGTTTTCGACAAGTAATTGTGACATTAATATTATGTCATTTCATACACACACAAACACAGATATAACAATTAATCCAAAAGAACTTACTCTCTAATTTGTTCAAGATATGCGCAATTAAGCAAGATAAACCGGTAAATCTTGTTGATAAACATAGTGTCTACCCTCTTATACTCGGCTTTACTATATGGCCCGTCTTGAATTCTTCGTGGTCGGTTAAGCCTTGTCTCAATGTTCTCGTCCAGATAGCGGGAACAAAATGTGGTTGCTTCATCAAGAAGATAACCTTGCATGATAGAACTCTCTGGTCGATTTTTATTGCGTATATACTTCTTAAGAGTGTAGAGGTACCTAATGAGAATATGTTGAATAAATAAATACGGGCATACATGACAACAATAAATTTATAAATTGCGAGAAACGAAAAATTACACGTACCTCTCGACGGGATACATCCATCGATATTGTACTGGTCCGGCTAACTTCGCCTCAGTTGCAAGATGAACTGTCAAGTGTATTATGATATCGAAAAATGACGGTGGGAAAATACGCTCAAACTTGCAAAGTATCAACGCAATAGAATTTTCTAGTTTATCCAGCGTCGCAACCTCCAGTGTTTTATCACACAACTCCCTGAAAAAACAACATAGGTCATTGATTACTAGACCAACCGAGTCGGGGAGAGAAGTCCTGAGGGCTAATGGAAGAAGGTGCTCCACGATAACATGGTGATCATGACTTTTCAGCCCATCGATCTTGCCCTTCACAATTTTTATTTTCTTGCTGAATGATCTTGAGAAACCTGTGGGGACTTTCAAATCATGCAACACCTGCAGGAATCTTTTCTTCTCCGGTTGTGACATATGATAAGCGGCATTGGGAAGTACAAACTTGCCCGGTTTACCCGCTACCGGTCTAGGGTGCAATTCACTTCTTATTCCCCACTCTTGTAGATCCATCCGAGCATTCATGTTGTCTTTCGATTTCCCGTCTTTACACGGAAGCAAGTTAAGTATGTGCTCTGATACTCCCTTCTCTATATGCATGACGTCCAGACAATGACGCACTGAATTTGTAGACCAGTACGGAAGCTCGAAGAAAATGCTTAACTTGTTCCAATATTGTGGTTTGACCTGTTTCGTCGGATCCATCCCGAAGGTCACGTTATTATAACCATCCCATTTAGCAGTCACGTCCTCTCCGGATAATGGGGATGGAGCTCCAAGAAGCTCCTGATGACCATCAAAGTGAACCGTGTCTAACCTATAGGGGTAGTGTGGAGGCAGAAAATGTCAATGGCCGTAATAACAAACCTTCCTGCTAAAATTCAAAAATTTTGATGTTGTGTGTTCATGGCAATGAGGACATGCTTTGTGACCATGTACGGACCAACCTGATAGCATTCCATACGCAGGAAAGTCATTAATTGTCCACATTAAAGCCGCAGGCAGTATGAAGGTTGTATTTGTGTTTGAATCATACGTCTCTACACCATCAATGAACAAAGTTTTCAGCTCCTCGATTAGAGGTCGGAGATAGACGTCGATATTGTTCCCCGGTGAGTTTGGTCCGTCGATAAGAAGAGGCATCATAAAGTATGATTGGTCCATAGCCAACCAAGGCGACAGATTATAAATTATCATTACAACGGGCCATGTACTGTGACTTCCAGCCATATAGTTGAATGGGCAGAAGCCATCGGCAGCCAGTCCGAGCCGGACATTGTGAGGATCGCTACTGAATATTGCGTGCCTCCTATCGAAATCCTTCCATGCCGGTGAATCTCTTAGATGGCTTATTTTTCCATTTTCGCTTGGAGGAGCACGGTGATGCCAAATCATTGTCTCGGCTGTTTTCTTGCACCTGAATAGCCTCTGTAGCCTCTGTGTTATGGGAAAATATCGTGCTATCTTCACAGGTATATCAAGCTTCTTATCAGAATCTTTCGGCTTATACCTGGCCTCTCCGCATGTTGGACACTCTTTCAAATCTGAATTCTCTTTCCGGTACAACACGCAATTTTTAGGACATGCTTGAATCTTCTCGCACTTTAGACCCAAATCAGACATCATTTTCTGGGTTTCGTACCAGCTTTCGGGCACATTATTTCCCGGAGGCATAGAATCTTTCAAGAACGAAAGAAGCATTGTGAATGACTTGTTGCTCCATCCATTTAGGCACTTAATCTGGAAAAGTTGGACGAACCATGAGAGGGTGGAATACTTCGCATTCTCATAAATTGGTTTCCTAGCACCATTCATGAAATTTTCATATTTATCCGCACGCGGTCCTTGACCGGAAGGAATGTCATCTTCGGTACAAATAGATTCACCTAGGGCAGCCTCTACCATATCCTCCATTTCTTCTGATGGAAATAAATTTCCGTCTCCTGCCGTATTACCGAATTCTTCTTCTCCTGCCGCATTATCGTGTTCTCCTTCTTCTTCTACCGCAGTACTGCATTCTTCTCCTTCCCCGTGATATTTCCAACTTGAATAAAGTCTAGTAAACCCATGTTTTACAATATGAAGCTCTGCCAATTCTACCTTCTGCCAGTACTTATTGCCACATCTATCGCGCGGACAGAGAATCTTCTCTATTATGATCTTATTATGTGCGCGTGCAAATTCAAGGAAAGCAGCAACTCCTGCGACAAACTTAGGTTGCATACGTTGTTTCCAATCCACATACATCCAGTCCTTAACTCTCACGTACTCATGGGCCATGTTAGACTGAATAACATATAAATTGTAGGTTATGCTGACTATATTGAGAAATATAAGAACGAGATAGTTACTGACAAAGGAGAAAATCCGTGTATATGCTTTGTGTGTGCGTTTGTCGTTGAAAAGAATAAATTATCGCACGTTATGTTAACCAATAGACGGGGACTAAGTGGCGCTTTTAGTTTCATATATGAGTATCGATGGGAATATGAAGGTTTCATATTATCATATATTGGTTTTAACCCGAACATCTCGAATCGCTCTCTAATTATGCGTTTGTATGTATGTGTTCCGGCTGTCGAGGGTAGGCTTCTATCCCATTAAGAATGTATAGAGCGAACGCCCATCACTTGTGCTTTTAACCATTTCGAGTAAATTTCGGCAGCACCTCCCCGCTGTTCTCCGAGTACACTGTAATAGAATAGATAATCATTTCAAAGCTGTGAAACAACGTTGAAATGAACATCTAATCTATCTTTGTACACGGAGAACCAGCGGAAAGGTACCGACGAAATATCTCGAAACGGATGAAAACACAAGTGAATGAAGGCGTTTGCTTTATACATTCTTAACTTGTCCACACGGGACAAATCTATGGGTTACCATACGATTGAATTTTCTCGTCGCGTAGACTATACGACGGTTGTTAGTATCGAGCTATACTGTCCGATATTTAACAACCTTCGTATAGTTCTAGGTCACGACGAGCATCGCACGTATGTTAACCGATAGACGGGGACTAAGTGGCGCTTTTAGTTTCATATACGAGTATCGATGGGAATATGAAGGTTTCATATTATCATCGAGTATCATATATTGGTTTTAACCCGAACATCTCGAATCGCTATCTAATTATGCGTTTGTTGTGTATTCTTGTTGTATGTGTGTGTTCCGGCTGTCGGGGGTAGGCTTCTATCCCATTAAGAATGTATAGAGCGAACGCCCATCACTTGTGCTTTCAACCGTTTCGAGTAAATTTCGGCAGCACCTCCCCGCTGTTCTCCAAGTACACTGTAATAGAATAGATAATCATTTCAAAGCTGTGAAACAACGTTGAAATGAACATCTAATCTATCTTTGTACACGGAGAACCAGCGGAAAGGTACCGACGAAATATCTCGAAACGGATGAAAACACAAGTGAATGAAGGCGTTTGCTTTATACATTCTTGACTTGTCCACACGGGACAAATCTATGGGTTACCATACGATTGAATTTTCTCGTCGCGTAGACTATACGACGGTTGTTAGTATCGAGCTATACTGTCCGATATTTAACAACCTTCGTATAGTTCTAAGTCACGACGAGCATCGCACGTATGTTAACCGATAGACGGGGACTAAGTGGCGCTTTTAGTTTCATATACGAGTATCGATGGGAATATGAAGATTTCATATTATCATCGAGTATCATATATTGGTTTTACCCCGAACATCTCGAATCGCTCTCTAATTATGCGTTTGTTGTGTATTCTTGTTGTATGTGTGTGTTCCGGCTGTCGGGGGTAGGCTTCTATCCCATTAAGAATGTATAGAGCGAACGCCCATCACTTGTGCTTTCAACCGTTTCGAGTAAATTTCGGCAGCACCTCCCCGCTGTTCTCCGAGTACACTGTAATAGAATAGATAATCATTTCAAAGCTGTGAAACAACGTTGAAATGAACATCTAATCTATCTTTGTACACAGAGAACCAGCGGAAAGGTACCGACGAAATATCTCGAAACGGATGAAAACACAAGTGAATGAAGGCGTTTGCTTTATACATTCTTAACTTGTCCACACGGGACAAATCTATGGGTTACCATACGATTGAATTTTCTCGTCGCGTAGACTATACGACGGTTGTTAGTATCGAGCTATACTGTCCGATATTTAACAACCTTCGTATAGTTCTAGGTCACGACGATCATCGCACGTATGTTAACCGATAGACGGGGACTAAGTGACGCTTTTAGTTTCATATATGAGTATCGATGGGAATATGAAGGTTTCATATTATCATCGAGTATCATATATTGGTTTTAACCTGAATATCTCGAGTCGCTCTCTAATTATGCGTTTGTTGTGCATTCGTGTTGTATGTGTAACATGATTTTAAACCATTGAGATCAAGATTGATAGAACTGATCATCCTATATTGCAATAGCATTCATCAACCAAGAACTATTATTGCAATGGTATTCATCTATAACAATCAACAATTAAAACTACAAATGTAGGATACTGATATCATAAAGCGTTATACGCAACATTGATAGAACTGATAAATAAAAAAATGAAACACAAACCGTATCAAGATTTAACAACTTTGATTATGTCATATACGCGGGCCGATATTTTCATATTAGTCAATAGGCAAAAATAGATTGCGGTCTGGATATGGCATATTGGCAGATGTTACCTATATGCATACATGCATGTTGTCTCCCCATTTTTTCATAAATCAAACCAACTACATACATCAAACTAGTCCATGCCACCAATCGGAAACTCCACTATGTCTTTGAATTATTATTTTTCCAAATAGCATTGAGCTCCTATTGACATTGTCCCATCCAACAAATTTATTGTGCTTTCCTCGACCTTCATCTAGCTTTCACATGACATACACATTATATGAGTAATATAGTTATAAATTATGGTATTTTGTTGTCATCAATCCACCTAACCCTAACCCCAAGTTGCTCTTTGAAAGCACATAAAACCATCCCCCCTAGTCAAGCATAGCTTTTTCTGTGCAATTGTTCTCATTCTTAATTTCTCACATTCATTACTCTCTCATTTTCTTGTCAACAAATTTGTTGTGCAATTGTTCTCATTCTTAATTTCTCACATTCATTACTCTTTCATTTTCTTGTTTTTTTCCAACTCCCCACCACTTAACCCCAACCCAGCCCCAGCCCCAGCCCCCAGCCCCAGCCCAGCCCCAATCTAACCCTAACCCCAGCGCGGCCAGCTAAACCCCAACACCAACCCTAAGGCAAACCCTAACCCCAGCACCACCCCAGCAGCAGCCGAACCCCAACCCTAACCCTATCCCGACCGCGACCCCGACCGCGACCCCTGCCCAACCCCAACTCGCGCGCGCAACCCCAGACCCAGCCATGAACCCTAAGCCCAAAATAATCCAAAAATTCTTTAATTTACCTCGAGATTTACTCACCTGAACGGCTGCTGCTGGGGCTGGGGCGACGACCTGAACGGCGGTGGCGACGACCTGAACCGCGGTGGCGACGAGAACTGCGGTGGCGACGAAACCGGCGGGTGGCGACGAGGAGAACGACGGTGGCGACGATGGCGTGGCGATTTGGGGATTTTTTTCGCGCGCGATCAAGAGAGAGAGAGAAAGTGAGCGTAGGCGATCGATCTGGGCTTTTGTTAAATCGATATTTACTTGCCCCTACGGCTATACCCGTAGGTCCTTTGTTTGCGGCTCCGTAGGGGCAAACACCAAATTAAGAATTAATATTTTTATTCTTGGACGTCTGTGCCCGTAGGGACAACCTTTTAGCCCTACGGATTAATCCGTAGGGCCAGGTTAAATCTGCCCCTACGGATTCCAATATCCGTAGGGGCAACCCCCTATTTTACTAGTGCACCCGCAACGAAATTGTTGTGGTCGCGTGACCCATACCTGGAGGATGAGCTTCGCCCCAACTAAACCCTAAGGTTTTCCCTCTTCAGTGCTGCGGCGGCCACATGAAAATCGCCGCGGGTCGGCCTCTTCTTATTATATATCCCATCTATTAGCATTACTAGTTGAAAAGCATCATTCATACAACATTTCAGCAAGTCAAGGCAATGTAATTCCCAATTACAAGCGGACAAGAGATGCACCGAAAAGTGAAGAAAATAATGAAGTATTAACATCTCTCATTGGCATGCTTAAAACAATAGGAGCATAATGAATAAGATCTAACTTAAGTTTGAAGCAAAAGTTATATAATTATCTTCACAGGAATGGTTGTATTAATTCTAACTTAAACTTAAAGGGATTGCATATGCTTGTGAATATATTACTTAATTAATTGTCCACAATACTTTTTTCTTTTTTGATGCTAGGCTTTTAGGAATTGACCTTCCATGGAAGAGGAATTTTTTACTCTAAAATTTATGCTCATTTGGTAACTGTATACTGTATAGATGCTATGATAAATTAAATAATATATACACTCAGAATAGAACAAACTTAACACATTTTTTCAAGATTTTCCCATACCCCAGAAAATACGGAGAATTATGACAAGCCCATCTTTTGTTTGTATACTTTCCTCAGTCGTCATACGTGTCTGAATGTCCTTTCAACATGTCGAAAAAATGTAGCACAGAGGTAACTTTGGACTCTCTAGTCGATCCGAAAGGACTTGGAGTGGCATAGGGACTTTAAAATGGTCATAACCATTTAGCTCGAAAAGCTATACAAACATGTAACTGCAAATTAGATTAAAAAATATTATTGTGCAAAATACGAGATTTCACTTCTGAAAAGACAACCGTTATTTCTTAAGGGAAATTGTCGAAATATCAATACATTTACGTTTCCCTCCAAAGACAAAAAGTAGTGTCTGGAATGAAAATGATTGAAAATAGTGCTCGTATATCCAATAATCATTTTCAATAGGTATTAATGAAGTTATGAGCCTAAAATGAAAATATGCCAAAATAAATCACATGACCACAGCTTATGCCATGATTTTCATGGGATCATCACCTAGTGATTTAGTACGACAACAAAAACAGGATTAGGATTACATGGCCCATGAACTTTTCATCCTCAAGTGGTAGCATGCTCCTTATTAGGACCACACCTACAGTCAAGACAACATGCATGAGAAAAACGCCCAACATGCACCTAGAAAAGTTTACCACATTTTGAGCTCCATCATCTATATATAGTACTTCTACATATGTCATTTCTTGGAGTCTTGTTCTTGGATAGAAGCTGAGGGACCAAATATCATGAGATTGATTTGGGAAAAAGGTTTTTGGCTTTTTGATCTTTACACTGTAGGGATCTACTATTAGATGTCAAGTGCCAAGAAATGTCAAGTATCAATTTTTTGGATCAGGAACAAAAATCGCCGTACAATGGAAAGAGAGAGGACCTTGAGGAAATAGCCTGCTGAGAGTGGAGAGTCATCAACGAAACAGGGGTTGATGCCGAGGCGACACGGTTTGTATGCGGATTCTCCTCAGGGTTAAAGGGGAATCCACAAGGTAAAGGCCTCAAGCGAGGTCGAGATGGTGGTTTTCATATACGGCTATAGCACATGTGAAATTCCACCGTTTTTCATATACGGTTATAGCACATGGAATACTGACGGTTTATAACATTAGAAAATTTGCAAATTTTCACTAGTTTCATGCATTCTTACATGTGAAAATATTTGAAATTTGTGAAAATAGAAAATTTTGATGTTTTAAAAGATATATTAAAAATGAGAAAAGATAAAATATTGGAAAATTTCTCCGATTTAAATGAACTAAATAGCATGCAGAATTTTGAAATCGTGAAAAAACTAAAAAATATGGAAAATTTTAACCTATTTTCGATTTTGGTAGGTTATAACACATAAGTATATATCCATGATCTAAGAAAAATAGAAAACTAACAATTCTTTACTATTTTCATTACTTATAGTATATAGAATGAAGAATACTAGAAGATCTAGAAAATAGTAAATTATGATATTTAACATTTTTAATTCGCTATAGCATCAGAAATATCTAAAAATCAACAAAATAGTGAACATGGTGATTTTTTTTTACTTTAATAGGATTTAGCATGTAAAATATATAGAACTTGAGAAAATAAAATATAGCGAAAATTTTACGGTATTTAATAGGAAGCATCCGAAATATTTAAATACTCAAGAAAAAAACCAAAAACCAAAAAATCTAATTGTTTTCTATGCTGTAAAAAGATGAAATATCCAATATGTTTCAAAATAACAAACAATTTACAATTGTTAAATTAATTCTAGGTTTATAGAATGCAAATTACAAGAAAAATGGTGCAAATAGTAAATTGTTACATTTTACCAATATTCTCAATTTTCAGATTTCATATACTATGACTTATTAGAATAGTGAAGACTTGTTAATTTTCTCTTCGTTAAGAAACCCATAGATATTCATGTGCATGGAAAATCGGAAAATCTTAAAATTTAACTGATTTTTCCCTTAGATTTTTAGAACATTTCGCATGGTTTAGCCCAAGAAAATTGGTAAAATACAAAATTTTAAGGCTAAATAGCAGAAAATACCCCTAACATTTAAAATGCAGCACCCCCCAAGTTAACACCATTAACTTTCAGTTAAGTTTAACCAAACGTGAAACTTTTAATCCCAAAACTACCCTTCTTGACCTAAAAAAACAGAAATATATATATCCTCAAGATTACAAGACTTTCTCTTTGCGACCCTTCTTTCCTCATCTCTGACTGCTCTTCGGTCCACCTTGACCTCGTCTCCGCTCCTGTCACCGCCATCTCCTATCCTTCCACCTCGATCTTCTCTTTGTGCTATCCCTCGCAACTCGACTCACGCACCCCCTCCTCTTAGCTCTCCCTCGACCAGCCCCGCAACTCACAGCTCGCTAAAAGCATCCCTCCTCTCACCCCCCCATCGCAACCCACCGACGTCACCTCGTCTCCTCACCGTTATTTTATGTTCCTAGCCCACTTCACTATTCTTCTCCAATTTGAATCATGTGTACAAATTTTTTTATAATGTTAATCTTTGCTTTATTTTATTCAAATTAAATACTTGATTTTTTTAGAATTTTATATTCTATTTAGTGTTTTTTAGATGCTAAAACAAAACAAAAGAAAAAAAACATCTAGAAATTTTATAAATAATTGAAGCACCCACTGCACAGTATTATAATTCATTGTAAATGGTCATTGGGTAAATTTGATCACTAAACATTTAGGCCATTTTTTGAAAATTTGGGTAAATTTCATCTATCTATACTCTTAATTGGATTTGAATGATAAATTGATTTTTTAAAAGGCTGAATCAAGTTTTTGATTTCGTACTATTTGATTCTTTCTGGACAGCTAATTGAAAATGTTCTTGCATACTTTACAAATTCATCACGGAGGAAGATGGGCGCCGGATAGTTTTATGGCTTATAAGAATAGAATAATAAGCATGGTTGATAACAAAGATCCATAAAAGATGTCGATTATTATTATGTGTGCCTCATATTTATCCCTATTGATTTCTTTATTTGATCCGGCGTTATCACGAAGCAGATTTAAAGTTACCTCCAAGACAGACGCCTGATACAGATGTCTGTCTTGCTTTGTCAATTCTGGAGTTTCTGTAAACACCCTGCAGACGTCTGTCCCACTGTAGAGGACGTCTGCAGGCATGGACATAGATTTGATGTTTCTGGATATACCGTGACAGGCGTCTGCCGACAAGAGACAGACGTCTGTCGTCAGGCCTGATGCGAAATTTCCATAGTTAGGAAATTAGTTTTAGGGAATATTTTTTGTATTCTATATATATGATAGCTTATTTTAGACCTAGATAGGATAGTAATTTGATTATTGGTAAGAACTCATTGTTTTGGTGAGAGATCTAGGGTTTGAGAGGGATTTGTGTTTTCTCCATTGATTTGTACTCCTCCGTATTTAGATTATTAATAAAGTTTCTGTAAGTCGATGTTGCGCACCCCGCGGGTTCGCGGGGAGGCGGAATATTCAAAAAACGATTTTTCAAAGCTCGCAATACCGACTTGAACTCCAGGATCGATACTAAACCCTAACTAGTTAACTTGAATGAGATTTAACTACTCGGAAAGAAGTTATACATCATAATACCAAGTCCTTCGGGTCTTCATCGCTGTCCTCCACTTTGTGATAAGCTCCGAGGATCAAAACGGATTGGGCAATCTCGACGGCCTCCTCGAGTCCAAGACGATCCACCCGAGAGTCTATAGTCCGAGCTCCTATATCAAATCTGAGGTAACTACGGCTTCTAGTTCGCTAAACTAGAAGTCCTAAGTTGTGCAGAGTGAGAAGATGGAACGGTTTGTCTCTTAGAACTCTAAGATTCTCACCACATGAGAGCTTTTAGGGTTTGATGAAGAAGATCACTTGAGAAAATGAGATAGGAGAAGCATGAACAAAAGAATGGGCTTAGCTCATTTGTGATGAATAATGCATCCTTATAAAATATCTAACATCCAAGATAAAATATCCAGCATGCTTGATAAAATATCTAGTTTGCATAATGATCACAATATGAGTCATGCAGTGAGTCATACCATGAGTCATGGCTAATCTTTCTTTTGTCAAGTCTCCACCTCATTTCCTCCACCACATTTTGTTTAATCCAAAAAGAAATAAACCCTAATGAGGTGTCTCTTCTAAAAGCTTTCCCGAGGAATTACGAGAATGCCCATCATCCATATATACTTACCTGCATCCGTATTCCAAAGAATACGAATACAAAGAGACGAAAATAATCCATCAATATAATACTAGGATCTGGTTTAAACCAAAACCCACTAGTATTATCCGCCCGATCATCATACGTGCACAAGTACACGTAAGTGATCGAAGCCCTGCAGTAAAAACCATACGGCCTCTACACCTTTTTCCCGGTGCAGGGAAACCCTCTATGTGGGACTCTAAAGAATCGACATTACGCTGGCAGTGTGTTTAACCACAAGCCGCAAGCGGTACTAACTGCACGTAATGGCTACCCAGGTATATATCGATAAGAAAGCCGATGAGCAAACTCATCCGAACTCCTGCTGAGCCTATCTATGACAATCTCCGTACAGTCCGGTCTGTTCGTCTAAGAGTATCGCATATCCGGCCTAGGGGGCGGTAATCGTCAGACCTCTAATAGTGCAATAAGTCGTGTCGGAGTGTAGCCCAAAACACCTTAAGAAACTACTGGAGTACCCACCAGTAAATCTCGGTTGTCTTGGCCAAGGATTTTGTGTAATGGCCTTCCGAACACAGCGCGATATCAACCCCCAATACTGGGAGAGACGAATCATATTTAACCGCCACTGCCTTAAAGTGCTTCGGGACTGCACTCAACTACTACCTGTTTGCACGACTCCTTTGAGCCATGGTAGGGTATTAATCAAAGTACAGTGGGAACACACTCGAGGCGAAGTAGCAGTGTTAAGTCGACGGATTAAACTGTACTCATGTCACCTGGGAACTGCTACCCGACGATAGGTATAATACCCACCAACAGTTCCCGACGAGTCCTGTCCAGTGTACTCATAACTTAATGAGCACATGCATACTATCTCTAGTACGACGTACTAATGGCTGTGGGACAGACCATCTCCCATACTGGGAAGTCGATAATCCTATGACTAGGGAGCTTTATAGGATGTGCTTATAGACTATCCAGCCCCACTAGTGTGACTGCTATCACAACGCTGGTAATCAAGCAAAAGATCCCGAGGGCTCTACCAATATGTATAAGCGACATGCTAAGAAAACACATGCACATATTGAGGTAGAAACAAATCAGGTAGCACACTACCATTTCGAGCAAGACTGTTACTATATCCGTGTATATCCTAAGCTTCCATTAAGTAATATATAAACCAGTATGATACAATAATGGCCTCTAGGGCATATATCACCAACAATCTCCCACTTGCACTAAGGCCATATACTGGCATATCACAGACCGAAGATCTCGAATAGCTCTCGAACTGTGTCTGAGGGATGGCCTCTATGAGTGGATCTGCAGTGTCGTTCTCCGTATCTACTCTCCTCACCTCGATCTCCCTGATCAGGTGGTACTGCCTCAATATATGTCTGGATCTCTGATGGGACCTGGGTTCCTTTCCTAAAGCTATAGTCTCGTTTGTTGTCACAATACTAAAGTATTGGATCAACAATGGAAGGAGCCACCTGAAGTTCAGTTAAGAACTTCCTCATCCAGACTGCCACTTTTGCGGCATCTCATGCAGCGAAATACTCCGTTTCCATCGTCGAGTCTGCAACGGTGTCCTGCTTGGAGCTCTTCCAACAGACCGCCCCTCCATTGAGGGTAAAGACATAACCCGACATGGACTTGGAGTCATCCTTATCACTTTGGAAGCTGGAGTCAGCAAAGGCCTCGATCTGAAGGTCTTTTCCACCATACACCAAGAACATCTCATTAGTCCTTCTCAGGTACTTTGAGAACGTTCTTTAGTGCTATCCGGTGCTTCTCCCCTGAGTTTGACTGATACCGACTTACCACGCTAGTGCGTAAGCAATATCTAGTCTGGTACACAACATCGCATACATTTTAGAGCCTACCGCAGAAGCGTAGGGTATAGATGTGATGCGAGCCCTTTCCAAATCAGTCTTGGGAGACATCTTTTTGGAGAGGGTGATTCTGTGACAAGCCGGTAGACTACCGCGCTTAGAATCTTCCATACTAAATCTTTTCAGTATGTTGTTGATGTACCTTGACTGTGAAAGTCCCACCATCCTCTTTGATCTATCACGATAGATCTGGATCCCCAGAATGTAGTTGGTATCACCCAGGTCAATCATGGAGAACCTCTGTGATAAGAATCCTTTGATTGATTGTAGTATAGGAATGTCATTTCCTATCAAGATAATGTCATCCACGTACTAGACGAGGAATCCTACAGTTCTCGCTACAATCTTACTATAAATGCATGGTTCATCTGGATTTTTAATAAAGTCGAATTCTTTGACCGTCTCATCAAAACAGATGTTCCAACGCTGCGATACTTTCTTTAGTCCATAAATGGACTGAAGCAACTTGTATACTATCCCGCTGCTCCCACTCTGATTGAAACCCTCTGGCTGATTCATATAGATGCACTCTTCCAAATGTCCATTTAGAAAAGCCGTCTTTACGTCCATCTGCCGGATTTCATAATCTTGGAAGGCAGCAATGGCAAGAGGGATCCGGATAGATTTGAGCATAGCCACTGGAGAAAAGGTTTCATCATAGTCCAAACCAGGTCTTTGACGAAAACCTTTTGCAACAAGTCTAGCCTTATAGGTTTCAACCTGTCCATCTACACCAATTTTCTTTCTGAAGATCCATTTGCAGCCTACGGATTTTACCTCTTCTGGAGCAATGTTCAAAGTGCATACTTTGTTGGTGTACATGGACCCCGTCTCGGTCCGCATTGCATACAAACATTTTACCGAGTAACCGCTCTTAATGGCTTGCTGGAAACTAGTTGGCTCATCATTGTTAATGATGTAATCCTCTCTATCCCCGTCTATGAGAAAACCGTAGTATCTCTCGGGCAGATGAGACTGCCTACTAGTCCTGCAGATTGGTGATTGTTAGAGTGTTTTATGCGCGCTTGCGCTTTTAAAAGATAAATCAAAGAATAGTTAACCGCAATCAAGAACGGTGTCGCTTGGTAGCTAGCCGGTTGAGTACGGGTCGGTCCACAGGGATTTTGTGTATTTTCTATTTGTTCTAACGAGTTAATTCCAATTGGGGTTGGATTGATTATCACTAAAAACTGAAATGAGTTTGATTAGGATTAAAATCTTGATAGGGTTAGGTTTAGGTTAAGTTTGGAAAGTCAATATTCCTCACCGCTTTCTATGCCCTAATTAAGAACTATTTAGGTGTTAAAGTAATAGTTAACAAAGTGGATTAGTATCATCGGAAAGAACTAGGTTTCTTCCTCTAGGTCCTTGTCCGTCCTTTCTTAATTCTTATCCCAAGCTCCATAGAAAACATACACAACCGGTCTTTTAAACTACGGTATCACCGCTACCTCTTGGGATATGGTGCCGTAGTGAGCGGTGTGTGTATGTATGCATGGAATCCTATAAAAAATGTATGATGGGCAAGAAAGGGGTGAGAGATTTTCATCTCTCAAACCTTCCCTATTCCTAACCCTAACAAGTGAGGAACTACTCATTCATTAGGGAATTGATAAAAAAAGACATTTTTTTGTTTGTTTTTAATAACCTAATTATCTAATCTACGGCAGATAAATAAAAGTGCTAAACTAGGGCAGATAAATAAAATTAACTAGGGCAAAAAGGGAAATTTACTAAGGCAAGATAAAGAAAAAGACTTACATTTTATTCGATGCACTCTTCAAACATTACAGGATTTGAAATTCTGAATTTTGATAAATAAAAAGAGGTATAGGAAGAGGCATGCTCCAAAAAGAGCTGTAGGGTTCCTATTTATAGATTACAGAAACCCTAGGTTACATTCTGATCCCTATCTATATTTACAAAACTACCCTGAGAAGCCTACTCAACGCACCGCCGCCGCCGTCAACTTTGCACCGACACGGGCTCAGCACGGCCGCGGATCCGCGGCCATATGCCCTATTTGGCCGCGGATCCGCGGCCATATGGTGGGGTCTTTGGCTGGATTTTCGTGGGCTGCTTCCTGTTGCATTTGGCTTCTGGTTTCTTCACTTGGTTTCTCAGATTGTCTTTTAGTTTCTTCTAGATTTCCATAGTGTAGAATGTTGTGGACTTTTACCGTTTGCTTCGTGTGGAAGTCTTGAGTTTTGCACTGCCTTTGTACTTTGTGAAATTGTTCATTGATCTTCATTTGTCTCTCAAACTGTATGCATGATCAAGATTCTTTTATTTGTTGGTCGTAGTCTCACTTTTGTATCGTCTTTTCATCATTTTCACTGTTTTGTTCCGAGAACCTGTAACCTGCAACTATGTAGCAGACATGGATCAAAAGCACCTGTTTATTTGTAAAATGAATAAGAATGGGGAATATAATAATATAAAATTATGATATGAACAATTGGCGTATTGATGTCCTGTTCTTCTGAAATCTCTGGTTCTACCATACTTTCAGTAATAGTTTGTGGTTCTAGAATTTCTTCCAGTTCTATTGCGCTCCCACTAATTTATTTTTCCAAAAAATGATTTTCTAAAAAGTGGGCATGACGAGAAACAAAAAAAAACCTTTTGTTCCTCTGCGTAATATAAAAGATACCCCCTTGGAGTTCTTTAGATATGCCACAAATCTATACAGTACTGAGCGTGCCTCGAACTTGTCCGCATACTGCTTTTTGACAAAAGCTGGACATCCCTATATTTTCAGATACTGAATATAAGGTTTCTTCCCACTCCACATTTGATATGGTGTGGTATGCACAGTCTTGGTAGGAATCTTATTCAAAAGATATGCAGCTGATTCTAGTGCATAACCTCAAAAGGATCGCGGTAACTCAGCTTTACTCATCATGGAACGTACCATATCCAATAGGGTTATGTTCCGCCTTTCCGATACACCGTTGTGTTGTGGTGTGTATGGAGAAGTAAGCTGAGAGAGAATTCCATTCTCTTTTAGGTAACCCAGGAACTCGGCAATTAAGTATTCACCACATCGATCAGATCTCAGTGTCTTGATACCTTTGCTAGTTTGTTTTTCCACTTCATTCTTATATTCCCGAAATTTCTCAAAGGCCTCAGATTTATACTTCATCAAGAAGACATGTCCTGACCTAGAGAAATCATCTGTGAAAGTAATGAAATAGGAATAACAACTTCGTGCATCTGTAAATATTGGACCACACACGTTGCTGTGTATGAGTCCTAAAAGCGAGCTCGCTCTTACTCCGTGTCTAGTGAACGGAGTCTTTGCCATCTTTCCTATGAGACAAGATTGACAAGTTGCATAAGACTGATATTTTAACGGATCTAAATATCCCTCTCTATGTAACTTCGACACCCGTGTTTCATTGATGTGACCCAGTCTACAATGCCATAAGAAAGTCTTATTTAATTTTGGAGACTTTCTTTTAAGTGTGTTCTGGACGTTGAAAATCTGAGCTTGATTTAACACGTATATACTGTCCTCTAATGTACCTGACCCAATCAAACTTTGATTTAGGTGGATGTGGACCACATGGCTTACAAACTAGACTAGGTACACACAAACAGTTACATAGAATCAATATCTGACCACTTGTCAATGCTAGGTGATATTCCCTTACGGATACAGCGTCCATGCTCATTCCGTTAGCAACCCTGAGAGTTATGTCATCTGGCCTGATAACTCTACGGTTTCTCAAAACCTGTAATGAATTACAGATATGAGATCCTGATCCGGTATCTAGTACTCAGGAAGTAGAGTTAATTGAAAGACTGTTTTCAATTACAAACACACCCGAAGTCGAAGTCACAACGTGTTTCGGATCCTGGATTCTGGATTTCCAAGCCCTACATTTCTTCTGCCAATGCCCTTTCCCGTGACAATAGGAATATCCCTCCTTCCCTACTGTTAGACCTGAAAATTTTGTCCTGTCCTTTCCTTCTACCTTATTGACACCGCTTATCGGCTTTGTGGAGGTCTTCTTCTTCTCACCCTTGGTTTTCGCCTTGGATCCAGAAGATGAAGATTCCCTAATAAGCAGAGCGGGTGTCTCCCTGGTTTCCTTCAGGATGCTCTCAACTGGAAGCATAACTTTCTTCCCCTTGGCGTAAGTAGAAGGTAGGGACTGTAGAATTAAGTCAGTACATGACTCGTTCTCCAACGTGGTCTCTAGGTCCATGAGCTGTTTAATACAGCTGATCATTGTAGGGACATGGTCTCCTACAGATGACCTGACAACCAATATCGCTTGAAGCAATTCCTTCGAGATCTTATATCTTGCGATACGAGATTGCTCTCCATATAAATCTTTGTTATGGAGGAAGATAGAAATTAAGTCTATCTTCTCGTACTGCCTCTGGTATAAACCATCAACTAAGGTCAATATGAGGTACTAGGCATTCACACAGTCTTTTTCCGATGTCTTACGGATATCAACATTCGTGACGGTGGAAACTGGACCTGGGACGACGGGGCTTGAGTAGTAATGATGTGGTCCAGCTTGTCATAGGCAATGGACATCTGGAAAAACTTTTTCCAGTCAATATAGTATAAGTCATTTTATTATCTAATTGTAACCTAATCTGGTCACCTGATCACTGTAATTAGGAGAGAGAAAAGAAAATACTCAGCATGATGCTCTTACAAATTTAGATTGGTTTTTAATTTATCTAAACAGGATGGCTCCCACTGTTTCTCGAATCCTTCCTCAAACCATAAAAGAAGAATTAGTCTGGATTAATCTCACCGTACAATTCTTGCTTAACCGTTCGGCCAGGCTAGTGTCGGTACTTCGAGGGAGGTTTTACGACGCTTTCACGAAGATCCTTAATTAAATAACCTCTTTTCCCTGGAGGCGTGGCCCCGCTAACACTGTTCTAGACACCTACTTGGTTTATAGCATTGATTGTCAAGTGAAAAATCTCCCAAGGAGTAGCGGATACTCACAGTAGGATCGGGAACCAAATATCATTGTGTGATAATTCTGAAGGAATCCTACCAACATTATCACACTCCAAATGGTATGCAGTACTAACAAGTTTCAGTTTCCTTAGAAACTCCCGGTGTGGATTTTTGCCCCATGCTCTTATGACCTTGACGAAGGCCAACATATCATAAATCACATGTCAAGTTCTACCCGTCATTGTCCAGGTTAATTTGGACCCACCCGTACATACCCTTGACAAAGGCCAAAATAGTAGTACGACTGTCCCAAACCAACGCATCTATCTATGCTATAGATGAATATCCAGCAGCTATCAATCACTATGCCTTGGCGAAGGTCAAAATACATAGCTTGAATACTACTGAATATTCAACTGAAATGACGGAGGGCTACGAATGGTTTTGGAGAAACCGTGAACGTAGTGAACTTGATATAATTGAAGGAACCTGATAGCTTTTAAAAGGAGTGGTTTAAGCTCCGCATTTAAAAGTCTCCTGTTTTGAAAAAACCGAGTGGTTTTAAAATTTGTTCCAACGATTCAACTTTGGCTTGTTTGCTTTGCATTAATGTAATGCAGTCCCATCACTTACACCTATCATCACAGAAAGAAAACGAAAATATGACGTACGCTTATGCCATCCGCATTCACCACTGGGCACTATCTTACACCGTTAGGTTACTTAACTAACGCCAGAGCTGGGGCTGGACTAGCGTGGATGCAAAACATAAGCAATGTTTATTACATAGCATATATATAATAACCATTCGTCTCATGCGATAATAGGCATTCTAGATCATAGATGAACATATTGGATATACTGGGAATTCCGTGTTTCGTTTATGCCTGTAACGAAAGACGGATTCCACGGTCGTGATGAATAGCCAAACCCTTCCATAGACCCCTGCGGGTGCGGCAAACTACCCGCCAAATACCCGAAGCGAAGCAACCTCCCTTGGTAACATGAGTAGACCACTCGGCACTTCAAAGTACCCGGTAGTTTGTGCACCCCACCTTGGGTCTATCCTAGGAGCAGAAAACAGTAAAAGAAATAATACAACGGTGGCTACAACCTCAATCCGGATGTGCCCCGCAAAAGAATATTACATCACTTTACAATTTACATCGATTGAAAGAAAACTCTTATCTCACTACCCCGGCTATTCATCCACGACGATCCAACAAGTTCATATATACAAACCAATATTATAGATCACAGATATGTACAACCTCCACTAATCGACATATAGTGATTAGCGGACGTTCATCACATATATCATAACACAGATAAAACCCGATTAGCAAATAACATAGAATTTCGATCGAAAACTATTTTCATTGTCTACCCTAAATGCAAACCAGCACTCAGAAACTATTGGGTAGAAACCAAATATACAAGAAGACAGAACACCAAAAATAAGAAACGCTGTCGAAAAACGAGCTGACTCGACCTTGAATTGGCCGTGGAACTGCGGCGAAACCCACCATTTCACCGCGCTTCCGCGGTCTTCTTGGCGAGTCAGTGACTCGTTTTTCAACAGTGACCTTATAATTCCCTGCAGTGAATTTTCATGCCTCTGAAATGATTTTTATTGCAGTTTTAAAATTCGACAGAAACCAAAGGGATCCGGTGTATAGTTTTCAAGTTTTCCGACGATCAAAGTTCTAATAACTTGCTAATAAGCTAGTAAAGGTTTAGTTAGTCTCTGATACCACTGTAAGTCGATGTCGCGCACCTTCGGGTTCGCAGGCAGGCGGAATATTCAAAAAACGATTTTTCAAAGCTCGCAACACCGACTTGAACTCCAGGATCGATACTAAACCTTAACTAGCTAACTTGAATGAAGTTTAACTACTAGGAAAGAAGTTATACCTCAAGATACCAAATCCTTCGGGTCTTCATCGCTGTCCTCCACCTCGTCATAAGCTCCGAAGATCCAAACGGATCGGGCAACCTCGACGGCCTCCTCGAGTCAAAGACGATCCATCCGAGAGTCTATAGTTCGAGCTCCTACCTCAAATCTGAGGTAACTACGGCTTCTAGTTCGCTGAATTAGAAGTCCTAGGTTGTGTAGGTGAGAAGATGGAGTGGTTTGTCTCTTGGAACCGTAGGATTCTCAACACATGAGAGCTTTTAGGGTTTGATGAAGAAGAAGATCACTTGAGGAAATGAGAGAGGAGAAGCATGAACAAAAGAATGTGCTTAGCTCATTTGTGATAAATAATGCATCCTTATAAAATATCTAGCATCCAAGATAAAATATCTAGCATGTTTGATAAAATATCGAGTTTGCATAATGATCACAAGATGAGTCATGCAATGAGTCATACCATGAGTCATGGCTAATCTTTTGTCAAGCCTCCACCTCATTTCCTCCACCACATTTTGTTTAATCCAAAAAGAAATAAACCCTAATGAGGTGTCTCTTCTAGAATGCCCATCATCTGTATATACATATCCGCATCCGTATTCCGAAGAATACGAATACAAAAAGACGAAAATAATCCATCAATATAATACTAGGATCCGGCTTAAACCAAAGCCTACTAGTATTATCCGCCCGATCATCATACATGCACAAGTACACGTAAGTGATCGAAGTCCTACCGTAAAAATCATACCGCCTCTACACCTTTTGCCCGGTGCAGGGAAACCCTCTATGTGGGACTCTAAAGACTCGACATTACGCTGGCAGTGGGTTTAACCACAAGCCACAAGCGGTACTAGCTGCATATAACGGCTACCCAGGTATATATCGATAAGAAGGCCGATGAGCAAACTCATCCGAACTCCTGCTGAGCCTATCTATGACAATCTCCGTACAGTCCGGTGTGTTCGTCTAAGAGTATCGCATATCGGGCCTAGGGGGCGGTAATCGTCAGACCCCTAATAGCGCAATAAGTCATTGTTCCCTAATAAAATATCAGGAAATACCTCAATGAGGTATCACGTGTTGACACGTGATAGTTTCCTGTGATCTCTAGTTTATAGAATTAAAATTCTAATCAAACAAAAATGTAACAAAACAGCTAAGGAAAGACCCCAATGGGGCATCACATGCTCACACGTGACCAAGGGTCACGTGCTGACACGTGATGGTCCTTTAGCTCTGTTAAAAGGCATAATTAAATTCTGAATAAAAGAGGGTCACGTGCCAACACGTGACAGGTCTTTCAGCTCTTTAATTGATAGAATTAAATTCTATTTCAATGGTCAAATGTTGGGATCATGTGCCAACACGTGATGGGCTTTAAAAGCCTTAATGAGTTAATAGAATTAAATTCTAATTAAGGGAAATCAAAGACCCTAACTAGGAAAGTATTTCCTTAAATCTTTCCAAATAAAAAGGATTATGCTTTATAAAGTGGAGCACCGTTGGATTAAAAATCCAATGGTGATTAAAAATCACCAATTTATGGAAAGATTTTATACAAGGATAGATTTCCCTAAATTTAACCAAAAATAACAAACAGAATATCTTCTGGATTAAAAATCCAATGGTGAATAAAATTCACTGAGTGATCTAAAAGATCATGTTAGTTACAAAAAAAACAAACAAAATCTTTCAATGAAAGATTCACTAAACAAATTGATTCTTTTACTTCTCCTATAAATAGGAGCCAAGAAGAGGAGAAGGGGATAGATTTTTGGATCTTGGAATTTTCTGAAGAAAAATAGCAGAGAGAAAAGAAAGGAGAATTTAATTCTCAAGAAAAGAAATCCTAGGTGAGAAAGGGTAAAGGGATCAAAGCTCCATAAAACAAAAAGAGAATTTAATTCTCAATCTAAGAGTTTAACTCTTCTGCAAAAGAACTTAGTACTTCCTCTGGTTGAAGATCTGCAGAAGCAAATCTCCCCACAAGTTGAGAATTTAATTCTCATCGGGGAGATTCTGCCATGCAGATCCAAAAGTTAGAGGGAGAATTGACTTTAGAGAATTTAATTCTCCTAAAAATAAAACTAGGGTTTAACCCTATATGAGAATTTAATTCTCTCAAATTCACAGGAATTTAATTCCCCCGAAATAAAACTAGGGTTTAACCCTGTATGAGAATTTAATTCTCCCAAATTCATAGGAATTTAATTCCTCCAAGACAGATAAAACTAGGGTTTAACCCTATATGAGAATTTAATTCTCCCAAATTCATAGGAATTTAATTCCTCCAAGACAGACAGAACTGGGGTTCAACCCTGCATGAGAATTCAATTCTCCCCAAATTCATAGGAATTTGATTCCTCTAAAACATAATTAGGGTTTAACCCTACAGAGAATTTAATTCTTAAAATAAAGAGACTTGAAAGATCTCCATGCACGTAATGAACTGGGTCACGTGCCCCCACGTGACCCCTAAACAGATCCCCCAAAATGAGAAGGAAAAAGCTTGGAGGCAATGCCTCACGTGTTCCCACGTGACTTCCAAAACAAAGAGAACAAAAGCAAAGGCAGTATTGGCTTTGGGCGCTCTCACGTGTTCTCACATGACCCCTAATAAACACTTTAATAATCAATACATGAATACACATCACGTGTCAACACGTGATGGCCAGAAGATTAAAAAGTGTTTAACACTTATTTGCGGTTCTGAGAACAAAATAAAGGAGATCTGGCCCCACCTCTCGGTGCCCTTACATGCTCCCACGTGACCCTTTCCTTTCTAATGTTTAACACTATTTAAAGCATTTTATTTCCAGTATTTAACACTGTTTCAAATACATCACGTGAGGACACGTGACCATCGTATATCCTCTAGTGTTTAACACTATTTTAAAGCCAATTTTAGCCAAATTGGCTAAGTTTTCCAGAGGCAAGCCTCTCCTTCAACTGAATCTCAAAATTGATCATTTCATATGACATACAAAGTAAAACTCAGAGCTATAACGTTTAATGCTCAGTCAAAGACAAAAATGTTATTAGAGTTCTCAAACTCTTGTTTAGCATTGCTAAGTGATGAGGGGCTGAACCCAGACAAATGTCTAATGGTCCAATAAAGGGCCAACATTTCTAATCTAATTGGACTTAGCCTAAGTTGGCCATAAGTCCTCAATTCAGATTTAACTGAGCCAATGTGCTCATAATCTAATTAATTGATCTTAGTTCCAAATTGGACTACAGATCCCTAAATCAACTTTGGTTCAAGTGTATATCTCTTCACTCTTTTGATATTTGTTGTTGTAATCCTTCAACGTCTTCAGAGAGGTGACGGGTCCCGACAACCACACATTTCGCGGACTATGATGTCCTTAACCTTGACTGTGAAGTCTTTAAACTCACGGACTATGATGTCCTTAACCTTGACTGTGAGGTCTTTAAACTCACGGACTATGATGTCCTTAACCTTGGACCGAGATGTCTTTAAACTAACATTGGACCACCATGTCCTTAAACTGGTAATCGACCGCAATGTCCCTAAACTAAGCAATAGAGCCCAAATGCTCTTTTGTTGGATCTAAATGATCCCGTTAAGTTGATCTTAGTCTAAAATTAGACTAACGTATCCTTAACATACGTTTAAGTTGATCTTAGTCCCAAATGAGACTAGCGTATCCTTAAATCCAATCCCCAAACACAAATCTAAGAAGACACAGATTTGGACTAATCCACGCCCTACGGGCGACAACATAAATTAGTCTCCGTATACAATCCACGGGTAACTAAAAACAAAACAAACACACACGACACGAAGTGACTATCTGGAGAAGGAGAAAGTGGTTACCGCGATACGATAGCATAATTAACTGCAGTGCCTTGCGCCTGCAGGGAAGAGCGTCCCCACAATCAAAAACCCCTCAAAGAGGGGGAATCTGACGAAGTCTGCTACATCGGCCGCATCCGTTTAAACCTTCGATACACGGTGCCATAAATTAACTTGGCATTTTCGGAGAGGTGGACGGATAGCACCAATTAGCATCTGCCCTGAAATTCAGGGAAGACTGACCCGTGCGGTCATGTCTCCGTGTTTTTCGGTGGGGAACAGATTCTGGCACACCCGGTGGGACCTTTTCCTCTTTCCACTCCACACTTCGTGTGTCGTGTTCGCGAACGAATCACGGTTTGATATGGTTGCCCTTGGATTCAAAGTACTAAGATTTGGTTTCTTGCTTGGTGCAGAAAACGAAAGATCAATGGCGTTTACCTGCACAAAATGCTCCAGCTGCAACTGCAACTCCCGTTCCGCCTCATCTAGAGGCGTAACTTACGGGCCCCTGGCGGCCTCCCTATTCACAATGCCGGTAGAGCAGGTAACGCAGGCTACCACCGGGTTGTTCTTCGGGACCATTCTCCCACCAGTGAGCATTAACATCCCGCTGCTGCAAGAAGCGCAGAAGAAGTCGGTCTTTGATCGGCTCACTACCACCACGGCCCCTCTCAATGGGTCATCCAATGCCAAGCCGACAGCATCATTCTTCGATAGGCTGAGCCTGAATTCCAATGGGCCCGTCAAAAAGCCCACGATCCCTGAAGCGGCCATCCCAAAACGGATAGCCATTCCTGCTCTCGAGGCCACTGAAGAAGTTTCTCCCGTCAAAGGATCAGTCTTTACGAGGCTGGCTACTCCGGCTCCCGTTCCTGCTCAAAGGTCTGTCTTTGAAAGATTGGATACTGCTGCTCAACGGACGTCGGTCTTCAAGAGGCTAGTACCAGCAGCGCCTCACCAGAACAGGGGGTATGACAAAGCCATCCCCATAGCTGAACCAATACCATCCGCGCGACATGCTCGCCGTCGTCACTGGCGCCGAGTACGGAAGGCTGGGGGCAGCTCTCCGTCTGGATTTACTCCACCAGCTCTAACGATGGAGATCAATGCTGCTGTTCCAACCGGGAACAGCTTTGAACTGCTCAACAAGGTGCGCAGAAACTCTCCTACTACAGTGCTGAAGAGATCTCCTCCACCCATGGAGAATGCTCCAGAGAAGAAGCCGGAACAGCCCCCTCAGCGTCTGTCCTCCAAAATTTACAATGTCTGGCGATAGGTCCAGGAGTCGGTGATTGATCAAGATTACCCTCGCCGATAGAAAAAAGTGAAAATTCAGCAAGAAGAGAACCATCCTGTCAAGCCACAAAAGGCAACAGCTATTTGGGTGCCCACTGCAACAGCCCCTTCGACTTCAACTGCTCACAAGAGAATGAGGCCAGAGAAAGCCCCTGTGAATGCGGCAAACCGCAAGGACGTTGAACTTAAAATGCTCCAAGTCTGGGGGCATGATGGTGCATACTGTTTATAGGGCTTCCGGAAAAGAGGAAAGCCGTGCTTCCACGGGTCATCGACCACTCACCCGATCGATAACGAAGGCTCAGGAACAACAGCAGCAGAAACTTCAGGAGATGCTGACTGCAATGGCCGCACTCACTGGGCCAAAAAAAATCCAGAAACCTCGGAGCAGCGTCGGGAACAAGAAACTGATACTGAGTTCCTCCGAAGAATGCTCGAGAGGAAAGAAAAAGAGGCCGCGGAACAGGCGGCCAACATAAAACGAATGGCTCTCTTGTTCCAAGATATGGCTGGGATGATGTTACAGCCAGAACCTCCAGCTGAAGACCCCCCGATCATCGTTGAAGACGACAAAGGGGAGACATCGAACCTTCCTCTGGTGCTTTCAGAAGCCAAAGAGGAAACCATCTCCAAGGCCGCTCTGGATGACTACATTGCTCAGCAAATACGAGCTCACCAGGCGAATGAAGCGGCCGGCCAAATTGTTAAAAGTGGGAGACCGTATCCAGGCTGGTATGACCAAATAAAGTACCCGCCGGGATATACGATCCCTAAATTTCATGTATTTAAAGGGACGGGAAACCCGCATCAGCACGTCGCTCAATTCAGAGCCTTGTGCGGCAACACCGGAGGTGATGATAAACTTCTACTCCGCCAGTTTGTTGGTAGCTTGTCAGAGACGGCATTCGAGTGGTATTCCGAACTTCCAAACGACTCCGTCAAGACATTTGCGGAAATGGAACTGCTGTTTACACAGAGATTCACGAGCGCTGGCGAGCATACCCCGATTACCGCATTAATTAACGCTAGGGTGAAGCCAGGCGAAACTTGGGTACAATACGCAATACGGTGGCGAAATTTATGGTCAAAATGTGAGCAGCGCATCGAGGAAGTGTCGGCAATGGGCATGTTCGTGGGCACTCTGGACCCTCAGGCAACTATTTCCCAATTCATGATGTTCTTCAAACCGACCATGTTCCAAGCCTTGATCGATAAACTGGCCTAAATGGACCAGATGGGTCATAGACCGTCTCCTCCGAAGCCGGAGCCGCGGAACGAAAAGGGTAAAGGGAAGGCGACATTCGTTGCAAATACTCAACAGCAGCCCAGTTCCCGAAACTAACGGATCAACCAGAAAAGAGACGGCGATACTATAATGAGAAAATGAAGCGTCCTTATTCGTTCCCTCGGGACAAAACGAAGAGACTGTTTGAACTGGCGGTGCACAACAGGCTCATCAATCTGCCGAATCCAAAACGACCACTGCAACCCGGTGGGGCTAATGGTCCTAATTATTGCCATCAAACTGTAAGCCATCCGATTGAAAATTGCTTCGTCTTTAAGGGATGGATCGAGGACCAATATCAACAAGGCAAGTTTGCGTTGTCCGAGAATTGGAAGGTGAACCCACCACAGTCACACGCTCCCAAGAAGACGGACACACCGGGGGCATCATGCTCTTTCGTGGAAGAAGCTCCATGGGAGGTCGCTCTTTCAGCCAAAACTAAAAGAATGCTAAACGATCTCCAAACATGTCCGACGATCAGGTGGAAGAATCCGCTGGAACCCGAGATTATTAAGGAAATGCTGAAACCGCGCCCAACTCCAAAAATTGACGGTGATATTCAAAGCGCTCACACCTAGTCGTCAAAGCCTTCGAAGAAAAAGAAGAAGAAATCCAAGAGGCTCGTGAAGCCGGTGACAGGCGCATGGACCTGCAAAAGCAGATAGACGCGCTGAAAGAGTATAACCAGAAAGCGCGGACTCCAATCACACTCCAAGAATTTCTCAGTCATGTCCTGGAGGACGGAGATGATGGAGAAGACTTGTCGGATGAATCTGAAGATTACGTGGCAAGTTGCCATGTGATCTCTCACTCGTCGATAAACGATGAAGAAGCTCCTTACACAGAGAGACTAGGGGCAGGTCCTGAGCCAGAACTTGTACAGCCATCAGACGAAATGATTGATGCGTTCCTGAACGAAGCTCTTCTTAAAAGCAAAGCTGCTCGAAAGCGGGAGATGGCCATATTTGAAAAAGCCAAACGCCGGCGATTGGACGAACGGGTTGAAACACTCCCGCCAAATCAAAGTACATCCGCCGCGAACAAAAGCAGGTTCAAGACAAGGAAGAAATTCGCCAAAGCCATATCAATGGGAATGAAGCTGCCACCCTCCGAAGGAAACATTCTTGGTGAAGCGCAAATGCATCCTAGCTACTGCTTATATCATCGAAAAATTGCGCACCCCGCTGAAGAGTGCAACGCTTTTAAAAGATGGTGGCAGGGATATGTTGCTCACCGGCAAAATTTCAAGCGGATGAAACGCAAAACTCGTCGGGAGCAAAGAATTACGACCGAAGAGCGTAAAAGAACTACCGGCAAATGTCACATAGTCGACGCTGGGGGATCACAAGTTCTTACATTCGGGAGCGACTCTGACGAAGAAATGACTCTTGGCCCTCTCTTTAAAGAGTCCACCTCGGGAAAAGAGGAAGAACCGAAAACCTGTGAAAATATTCAGCTGCGCAATCGTACGCTGCCCGAAAAAAATCTCGGACCCATGAATAGAAAAGATAAAGGAAAAGAAAAAGTCCCTGACGATATCGCCATAGATGACCACGTCGTCAAAGAGCTGACCGCCACGGACCCGCCAAAGAAAAGTAAGGTGGACTACAACGTTCTGGCACACTTGAGAAAGTTACCTTCGCAGCTAAGCATTCTCGATGCCCTCTTGATATTAAAAGAAGCAAGGGATTCTTTGATCAAGGCGTTGCAGGAGCCTGAACAATTCCAAGCTTTCCTCGCTGAAGAAAAGATGAAGGACGAGCGGGAAGAAGTACACACGGCCGATATCACCTTCGGCGATGTAGATCTCCTCCTCAGGACGTGCGAGCACAACCGTCCCCTTTATATCTCCAGATACTGTCACGATATCAAAATAGGAAAAATCCTGGTTGACAATGGGTCCTTCGTCAATCTCCTCAATGTGAGAGTGTTGAAGGAAATCTGCATGAGCGTTCAGCACCTCACTCGTGATAAGATCACCATCTCTGGGTTTGACTCCTAGTCATCACGGATGCTTGGGTCTGTAATATTGACACTACGCTTTGGGCTACTTGTCACGGACATTAAGTTTCATGTCATCGACGCCAAGACATACTATAATACTTTGCTCGGCAGGCCTTGGTTACACGAGTACAACATTATCCTTTCTACACAACATCAGTGTATGAAGTATTTCAAGGATGGTCTCGAATATACCGTAACGGGAGAGTTGAACCCATTCTCCGTAAACGAAGTCTGAAAGTACGAAGATGCAAAATACTTCTTACCAGATTTCGAGGACACGGAAAGATGTCACAAACCGAAGAACAAAGCTATCACTACTATTCCGGTCTTCGGGAGTGATACCAAGGAGGAGGAAGAAATAGTTTATTCAGGTCCGCCCCAGTGCAATAAGCCGGGACCGTCCATCCCTATGTTGATCTTCGGCAGCGACTCGGAAGATGAGGTCAATGCTGTATTCTCTGCTCTGCCGTCGATACAAATCTCCGCCGACAAAGATCAAAGTTTGCAAGTTGCTATGATTCCACAAGAGCATCACAAAGACCTCGATGCACTTGAAACTTATAGTGTGCAAGAACTGCAGACATTCTACGTCCCTCCCAGGCGAAAAGGTGAAAAGGCGATCCTATTCTACCGATCCGGGGAAACCAAAGTGGAAAAAGAAATTTGGTATGGCGCGGATTCTACACTTGATAGGCTCCAGCCCATCCGTCTGCCTAGATATTACACAGAAGGCTTGAAAAGGCTGTTGAAGCGCCAGGGTGTACCCTTCAAACAGGCCACTCAACAAGCTCGGTTCTACAATAGGATTTGGGATGTCCCGGGGACTCAGGGAAAGTTGCCCAACGGGAGAATGGAAACGATCGGGCTTGGATATGTTCAATCCAAAAAATGGGAGCGGGTCCATGGCAGCTACGTCATACATGACTTCGATGAAGAAGGAGACGTTCTATTAAAAGACGTGGATCCTAAACCAAAACAAGGCCCCGCCATCAAAATGCCGAGTCCTTCGTCTGAAGAATGGATGGACAAGCTAGTAAGGGAAGCGGGTCAGAAGGTCCGGGACGACCATAATCGTGAAATGGCCATTTACGAGAAAGCCAGAACGCAGCGCCTCCTTCAGCAGGCCGCGGAGAATGACAATGCTCCTCTTCGCCAGCCCGTCATACAAAAGACCCGGCGCAGAGGCAAAAATAAATCAAAGAACGGAAAAAACATTCGACAGCAGCCAAGCGGGTCTGAGAAGCCACGCGAGCAAGAGTCGAGCAGTCGGGATCCGTCCCTTATAAAGAAGATGGGTCGGGAATATTCTTTTCCCCAAGATAAGACAAAGAAGATATTCAATCTCGTCGTAAAGCATCAGATGATGACACTGCCGGAGTCCAAGCACCCCGAGCAAGCGAACGAGATCTCCCACCCAGACTATTGCTCCTATCACCGAGCAGTAGGATATCCTCTCGAAGACTGCTTCACCTTCAAGAACTGGGTCGAAGACCAATATCAACAGGGTAGGTTCGCGCTATCCAGCAGTTGGAGGGTAATCCCGCCACAGAAGCATGAACTGAAAGCCACGCGTATAACGAGGTAGAACCAGATCAACATCGATCTTGGAAGCAATCTCGTACCTGTCACGCGATAACGCTGTCAAAAGAAGAGCCCGAGAATATGGATGACCTCCCCTGGTGCTTCGAAAACGATGATGGCGAGGTGATCTCAGAGTTTCCACCGGCGTCAAAAGAGCTGGAAGATGGAATACATACTACTGCAGATAACCTCAAGAAAATTGATTTGGGGACGACAAGCGACCCGCGACCGACATTCGTCAGTGAGCTGCTGTCTGAAGAAAGGGTGGCTACACTAAAGGACGTGCTCATGCAGCATAAAGATTGCTTCGCATGGAACTGTTCCGAGATGCCAGGACTAGATCCAGAGATTCCTGTACACAAATTGGCAATATCTCCGGACGTCAAACCGATCAAACAAGCACCGAGAAGAATGCGGCTTGAGCTTGAGATGAGCATCAACGCCGAGGTCAAGAAGCTAATCGACTCTGGCTTCATCCAAGAGGTTCAGTATCCTGACTGGATCGCCAACATCGTCCCGGTGATGAAGAAAAATAGGACGGTGAACATACGTGTGGACTTTCGGGATCTCAATAAAGCCTGCCCAAAGGACGACTTTCCAGTACCAGTCACTAAGCTGATAATAGATAACACATCCACTCACGAAGTCTTCTCCTTCATGGACGGATCATCAGGATATAATCAGATAAAAATGCATCCCGAGGACCAGAAGCACATCGCTTTCCAGACCCCTTTGGGTATATTCTGCTACAAGGTGATGCCTTTCGGTCTAAAGAACGCTGGTGCCACCTATCAGAGGGCTATGACGAAGATCTTCGATGACCTCATACATGAAATTGTCGAATGTTATATCGACGACCTCGTAGTTAAAAGCAAATCATACGAGGAACATCTAGAGCATCTGAAGATCGTATTTCAACGCCTCCGGCAATACAACTTGAAGATGAACCCTCTCAAATGCGCGTTCGGAGTTTCCTCGGGCAAATTCCTAGGATTCATTGTCCGACACCGAGGCATCGAGATAGATCCATCAAAGATCAAGGCGATTATGAAAATGCCTCCGCCAAGAACTTTAAAACAGCTGCTGTCCCTCCAAGGAAAGCTCGCGTATATTCGGCGGTTTATAGCCAATCTCTCCGGCAAGTGCCGTCCTTACAGTCACCTAATGAAGAAGGGAACTCCGTTCGTCTGGGATCACAAATGCCAAAACACACTAGATGAAATCAAGCAATACCTGCAGAATCCGCCAGTGCTGGCCGCTCCCGTTAAAGGAAAACCTCTCGTCCTGTATACAACAACCCTCGAAGGTTCGCTAGGCACATTATGGGCACAAGAGAATGACCAAGGGAAAGAGAGCCCTTTATTATCTGAGTCGAGTTCTCCTGGGGGCAGAAAGCAATTACTCTCCCATTGAAAAACACTGCCTGACGTTGATCTTCGCGATAACGAAGCTCAGACATTATGCGTTGGCACATGAGGTCTATCTCATATCAAAAGTGGATCCTCTCAAGTATTTGATGTCGAAGGCCATACTAACAGGGCGGCTTGCTAAATGGGCCCTGCTCTTGATAGAGTTCTCGATAACTTATCGACCCCTCAAGGCAGTGAAAGGCCAGGCTATCGCCGACTTCCTCGCTGAGCATCCGATACCTGCCAACTCTCCCTTGAACTGCGAACTGCCGGACGAACACGCATTTGACACAATCGATGGGGAGAGAAGAGAGAATGATACCCAATGGGAACTTTACTTCGATGGAGCATCTTCCATGAAAAAGCGCAAACAAAGCACCCCCATAATCAAATCAGGGGTAGGCCTCATCTTCGTGACTCCATAAGGAGGGATAATGCACTTTGCCTTCTCCTTAACAGAGCCGAGGACAAACAACGAAGCCGAATATGAAGCTTTGATAGCAGGTCTTGAGATCGCTATCGACATGGGAATTGAAAACCTCCTCATATACGGAGACTCCCAATTGGTCGTTAGTCAAGTAAACGGCGACTACCAAACATGCAAGCCAGAGTTGGTGAAGTACGGCGAGAGAGTACAGCAACTGCTAATTCAGATTCCTTCTTACACCTTGGAAAGCATACCACGTGCGGAAAATAGCAAGGCGGATGCATTAACCAAGCTCGCTAAAGAACTGGCCGACGACAGCCTCGATGACGTAAGGATCATTGTGCAAAGCCATCGGGTTCTTGCACCGGCAGAAATATCTCCTGAGTCGTACGAAGAAAAGAGAGTGACCGAGCAAATGGCTCTACAAGTAAAAGACCAAGAAAATGTCGAGGATTGGAGAGAAGCCTTTATAGACTACTTCAAATCCCATCGAATGCCTGAAGATGCATCCTCAAAACATCAGCTCATGAAGCGAGCTCTGTCTTTTGCCTTCGTCAATGATACCCTGTATAAAAGATCATTTGATTCTTTGTGGCTAAGATGCATGGGACCTGAAGAGGCAAAGAGAGTCGTCCAAGAAGTTCACGACGGACTCTGCGGTTCTCACCAAGCCGGGCTGAAGATGAAGCTGAAGATTAAAAGGATGGGCTACTATTGGCCCACGATGATTCAGGACTGCCTCGAGTATGCGAAGTAATGCCACTCGTGCCAGATCCATGGGGACTTTATCCACCAACATCCGAATCCACTACATCCGACAATGGCTAGCTGGCCGTTTGAAATGTGGGGAACTGACATAGTCGGCCCCATTGAACCAGTATCGTCCAGAGGACATCGATTCATTCTGGCGACAACTGATTACTTCTCCAAATGGGCAGAAGCGGTACCGCCGAGGGAAGTGAAGACGGAGAATATCCTCCATTTCTTCAAGACACACGTCATTTATCGATTTGGAACTCCGAAACGGATCATCTCCGATAACGGGCCAGCCTACAGAAGCAACAAGATTAGCCGCTTCGCACAACAGCACAACATAGACTGGAGATACTCCTCAGTCTATAACCCTCGAACTAACGGTCTAGCTGAGGTTTTCAACAAGACCTTGACAAAGACCATGAAAAAGACGGTGTCTCGAAATAAGAAGGACTGGCATGAGAGACTACATGAAGCTCTCTGGGCGTATCGAACTACGTTCAAAACGGCTACAAACACAACGCCATATGCATTGGTGTTCGGCACAGAAGCAGTACTCCCCCTCGAGATAGAGTTGCCCTCTTTACGAGTGGCGGTTCATTACGAGCTAACAGATGAAGAGAATGCTCACCTTCGGCTTGCGGAGCTCGCTGCCCTTGATGAAACTCGGCTCATGGCGCAACAAAATCTAGAGGCTTACAAAGCGAAGATGACGCGCTCATATGAAAGATTGACTAGACCGAGAACATTCCGCCAAGGCGAACTCGTGCTAGTGGTCAAGAGACCCATGATCCCCAATCGTGCCAAGCGGGGAAAATTCGAGCCGAATTATGAAGGCCCGTATATCATAGACAAAGTCTACCAGGGTGGAGCCTATCTACTCATGGACATGCATGGTGAAAGACCTTTCCGGCCAATAAACGGTCGATTCCTAAAAAAATACTATGCCTGACGAGTCACGGCCTAGGTCAACGATAGATGACGATGCCTATGTCGGCTCGCTATCTTCCTAAGCCCAAACTCTATAAGTAGTAGCCGGTTTACGGACCGAAATGTCCTAAAACTAACAATGGATCGGAACGTCCTTAAACTAACGACGGACCGGAACGTCCTTAAACTAACGACGGACCGAAACGTCCTTAAACTAACGATGGACCACTATGTCCTAAAACTGGCTATTGACCGAGACATCGATAAACTACTGTGGATTGCAGCATCCCAAGGCCGATACAAAAAAAGAGAAGAATAAAAGAATAAAAAAAGAAGAAGAATAAAAGAATAAAAAAAAAGAAAACGGTATGTCCATAAGCAAAAAGGGCACGGATGAAAACCCGAAAGGGCTCCATGAGTAAAAACAGCAGGGCTACCGGCGAGTTTTTGTGAAAACCCGAACGGGCACAACCTCGTTAAAAAGACACTTGCAAGGTCCTCTCGACCCTGTAAGGAGAAACCACCTGCGTGAGATCCTTACGACTCACAAGGGAGCAACATACTTAGGAATCCTCACGATCCCTAAGAAGAAAACACACTTACGAGACCCTCACGACTCGTAAGGAGAACTCTCTTATGAGACCCTGACGACTCATAAGATTCAAAAGTCTTAAGTTACAGGGATCTGAACCTGTTCTTAAGCGGCCACCACAACCTCCAATACTGCCCTACAAGTGGTTCAATATTGACCGTTGTATACAATCCACGGACGCGAATAAACATTTCCCTAACAAAGTCCCATCCGTGACTAGGGATATGTTTGCACAGTGAACCCCCTTATAAGCCCTCTCGACTTATAAGGAGAAATCACTCTTGTAAGATCCTTACGACTTATAAGAGATCATGCACTTAGGAATCCTCACGATTCCTAGGGAGAAAATGCACCTACGAGATCCTCACGACTTGTAGGGAGAAATACCTTTATGAGACCCTTACGGCTCATGAAGTCAAAAGCCTTAGTCGACAGGATCTTAACCCTGTTTACTAAGCCACCTTTGTTCATCATCGACAGAGGCAAATGATGATTCGCTCCTGGCAATATCCCAGTTGTAGCGGTACTGATGCCGAAATCAGTGTCTAATTCCAAGCTTACAGCAAAAAAGCTAGCGAGCCACACATGCATACGAAATAGCCGAAACGATGGGGCAACTTGCAGCAAAATCAGCAAGTAAAAATGTATGCATGCAAAATAGCCGAAATGATTGGGCAACCCGCAATAAAAAGTAGCGAGTAAAAATAAAACAAATAGCCGAAATGATTGGGCACCGCGAAAAATAACCGAAATGATTGGGCAATCGCGACCCTCATGATATAAAAGCTGAAATGATAGAGCATCGCGGAAAGAAATAAAAAAAATGATGAAATTTTTGCCCTACAGCTGATATCGCATCAATCCCTGTATACAATCCAGGAGCGCAAACAAAGAAGGAATCACACCTTTCCTCCCCAGGCTTCATCAGAAGAAGAAGCCCAATCTCAACGGTTCATAGATAGCCTAGAGATCATCTCAACATTTGTCTCATTACAACAGACACAACATCAAGCAAAGAGGAACAGCGGCGACTCCCAATTCCATGACTCGGCGGTGCACAGATGATCAAGAGTCAAATCTCGACTCCGTGAAATGCGGATAAAGTCAACCCTTCCTGGTTACGTGGAACGCGGCTTATGTCAATCCTGACCCCGTGGGGAATGTCCAGAGCGGAGCCTGGTCCTCGCAGAACACGGCTATGACCCCGTGGGAAGCATCCAGAGCAAAATTCCTGGTCACGTGGAACGCGGCTTATGTCAATCCTGACCCTATGGGAAACGTCCAGAGCGGATCCTGGTCCTCACAGAACACGGCAATAACCCCGTGGGAAGCATCCAGAGCGGAGCGTGGTCCTCGCAGAACACGGCTATGACCCCGTGGGAAGCATCCAGAGCAAATTCCCGGTCACGTGGAACGCGGCTTATGTCAATCCTGACCCCGTAGGAAACGTCCAGAACGGATCTTGGTCCTCGCAGAACACGGCTATGACCCCGTGGGAAGCATCCAGAGCGGAGCCTGGTCGTCGCAGAACATGGCTATGACCCCGTGGGAAGCATCCAGAGCAAATTCCTGGCTACGTGGAATGCGGCTTATGTCAATCCTGACCCCGTGGGAAACGTCCAGAGCGGATCCTGGTCCCCGCAGAACACGGCAATGACCCCGTGGAAAGCATCCAGAGCGGAGCTTGGTCCTCGCAGAATACGGCTATGACCCCGTGGGAAGCATCCAGAGCAAATTCCTGGCTACGGTGAACGCGGCTTATATCAATCCTGACCCCGGGGGAAACGTCCAGAGCGGATCCTGGTCCTCGCAGAACACGGTAATGACCCTGTGGGAAGTATCCAGAGTAGTGCCTGGTCCTCGCAGAACACGGCTATGACCCCGTGGGAAGCATCCAGAGCAAATTCCTGGTCACGTGGAACGCGGCTTATGTCAATCCTGACCCCGTGGGAAACGTCCAGAGTGGATCCTGGTCCTCGCAGAACACGGCTATGACCCCGTGGGAAGAATCCAGAGCGGAGTCTGGTCCTCGCAGAACACGGCTATGACCCCGTGGGAAGCATCCAGAGCAAAATTCCTGGTCACGTAGAACGCGGCTTATATCAATCCTGACCCTGTAGGAGACGTCCAGAGCGGATCCTGGTCCTCGCAGAACACGGCTATGAACCCATGGGAAGCATCCAGAGCGGAGCCTGGTCCTCGCAGAATATGGGTATGATCCGTGGGAAGCATCCAGAGCAAATTCCTGGTCACATGGAACGCGGCTTATGTCAATCCTGACCCCGTGGGAAACATCCAGAGCGGATCCTGGTCTTCGCAGAACACAGCTATGACCCCGTGGGAAGCATCCAGAGCGAAGCCTGGTCCTCGCAGAACACGACTATGACCCCGTGGGAAGCATCCAGAGCAAATTCCTGGTCATGTGGAACGCGGCTTATGTCAATCCTGACCCCGTAGGAGACGTCCAGAGCGGATCCTGGTCCTCACAGAACATGGCTATGACCCCGTGGGAAGCATCCAGAGCGGAGCGTGGTCCTCGCAGAACACGGCTATGACCCCGTGGGAAGCATCCAGAGCAAATTCCCGGTCACGTGGAACGCGGCTTATGTCAATCCTGACCCCGTAGGAAACGTCCAGAACGGATCTTGGTCCTCGCAGAACACGGCTATGACCCCGTGGGAAGCATCCAGAGCGGAGCCTGGTCGTCGCAGAACATGGCTATGACCCCGTGGGAAGCATCCAGAGCAAATTCCTGGCTACGTGGAATGCGGCTTATGTCAATCCTGACCCCGTGGGAAACGTCCAGAGCGGATCCTGGTCCTCGCAGAACACGGCAATGACCCCGTAGGAAGAATCCAGAGTGGAGCCTGGTCCTCGCAGAACACTGCTATGACCCCATGGGAAGCATCCAGAGCAAAATTCCTGGTCACGTGGAACGCGGCTTATGTCAATCCTGACCCCGTGGGAAACGTCCAGAGCGGAGCCCGGTCCTCGCAGAACACGGCTATGACCCCGTGGGAAGCATCCAGAGCAAACTTCCTGGTCATGTGGAACGCGGCTTAAGTCAATCCTAACCCTGTGGGAAACGTCCAGAGCGGATCCTGGTCCTCGCAGAACACGGCTATGACCCCGTGGAAAGCATCCAGAGCGGAGCCTGGTCCTTGCAGAACACGGCTATGACCCCATGGAAAGCATCCAGAGCAAAATTTCTGGTCACGTGGAACGAGGCTTAAGTCAATCCTGACCCCGTGGGAAATGTCCAGAGTGGATCCTGGTCCTCGCAGAACACGGTTATGACCCCTTGGGAAGCATCCAGAGCGGAGCCTGGTCCTCGCAGAACACGGCTATGACCCCGTGGGAAGCATCCAGAGTGGAGCCCGGTCCTCACAGAACACGGCTATGACCCCGTGGGAAGCATCCAGAGCAAAATTTCTGGTCACGTGGAACGCGGTTTAATTCAATCCTGACCCCGTGGGAAACGTCCAGAGCGGATCCTGGTCCTTGCAGAACACGGCTATGACCCCGTGGGAAGCATCCAGAGCGGAGCCTGGTCCTCACAGAATACGGCTATGACCCTGTGGGAAGCATCCAGAGCAAATTCCTGGTCACGTGGAACACGGCTATGACCCCATGGGAAGCATCCAGAGCAAATTCCTGGTCATGTGGAACGCGGCTTATGTCAATCCTGGCTCTGTGGGAGACGTCCAGAGCGGAGCCTAGTCTTCGCAGAACACGGATATGACCCCGTGGGAAGCATCCAGAGCAAATTCCTGGTCCCATAGAACACGGCTAAAGTCAATCTTGACCCCGTGGGAAATGGCCAGAGCAACCCCTGACCCCGTGAAATGCGGATAATGTCAACCTCATTCATCACTTACGGGTCCTCTCGACTCGTAAGGGAGAAAACTCTTTTAGGAGATCCTTACGACTCTCAGAAGATAATGCACTTAGGAATCCTCACGATTCCTAAGGAGAAATTACACCTACGGGATACTCTCAACTTGTAGGGAGAAAATTCTTTATGAGACCCTCACGGCTCATAAAGTTGAAAAGTCTTAGGAGGCAGATCTTAACCCTGAATCCTAAGCCATCACTGTCCTACGAAGAAATCGAAATAGACTATCCACAGAATACACTTACTAAAAGGGACACACCATCTTGAAGAAAAATATGTCTTTTATTCATGAATTAAAATGAATACAAAATACAATTTATGAAAGAACAAAAAATATACTCTCATTCAGGAGTATGTACAAAAAAAATAAAAAAATATACAATTCTTCAAGCCGGCGGACGATTCAGTAGATTTGCCAGTTCACCCCTTTTCCGCTGGGCCTCGGCTTCATGATTCATTATCGTCAAAAGACGGGCCTCTGCTTGAGCCTGTTGGGCCTGGTATGAGGCAAGCCGGCCTTCAAGCTCTTTTTCAGTAACCTTATGGGCTTCGACCATTTCACGAGTAAAAACGACGGCCTTGTCAATGGCTACCACCTCCTTGATAGCCTCTTGAAGCACCCGCCAAAGTTCATATGCTTTAGTGGTCTTGGCCATAAGGTTGGCGTGAATCTCCCTCAGCGCTTTGGAAGCCAGCTCCCTCTCTGAAAACTTGCGGCTGAGGCTCTTCTCGCATGATATCATATTCGCAGCGCACCGCTCAATCAGCCCCTGTAAGCTCACCTTCGCGGCCACAACCTCTGAAGGAAGGCGCACACACTTAAGACTATATATAAACAAGCCTCCCTTCGACGACAATACTCGATCTAAAACAAGCACAAATCACCCGATATAGGAAATAACAAGGAAAGTTTCCGATCTATATCCTATCAAGCACGCATGTTTAAAAGGAAATGATACCCAAGGTATTGATGTGCATGCAACATAACGATGGTGCTCGCAATTAAAGAAAATTCCCATGGAAAAATATGAAGCTCATTTACGTAAGCAAGACGTACGTACGAGTATCCGACAAACATGAAAATTCAACAAAAAGCATGCAACAGCCAATGATAAAAAGAGTACATTGATTTAAACATACTACACTACCGGGAAAAGGTCAGCAAACAAAGGATCAGTGGCACAAGGGTTAACAAAACAAAATGCAAAATTTTCTAACACCCTCTCTGCCTTCTCTAGCACATCGAAACGACGATTCTCACGAGGAGTGGCTCCCCACCGATTAGCGCCGTGTTCATCCGCAAAGGCAGACATAATAGCCCGTCGGGCTCTTATCTGGCCCAACAGATGGACCGAGCAGTCTTTCAGAGCCTGAGTAATCAGGCACGCCTCATAAAAACACTCGAGCTTGTCTTCAGTCGCATCAAGAACCTCCAGGGTCATCTCTGCTGGGTGAGGAGGGATGTCAGCGAGCACGGAAAGAAGAATCATCCGGAGCCAAATGGATCCCATTGGAAGAGGGGACCCCCTACGGATCAAGAGTTCATACGTCACTGCATCACATTCGGCATCGGTAAGAAGGGGATCCACTAGTCGCGCGGCAAAATGAGGAATCATCTCCTTAATGGGTACCTCCCATGGTTGTCGACGAGTATGGAGGCGGTTGAAACCCATAGCACATAGTTGTTTCCTCAAGATAAATCACCCTAAGTTGTAATTGGATTTCTCTGTGAAGAGAGAAGGAAAACTATGGCTTCAGGTTATAAAGGGGAGCATTAAATGCTGCGCACGGAAAATATTGCATGGTGGAACTATTTCCAAGACCCAGAAAAAGGAAAGGCATTGGAAATCAAAGAGGTGGAACTATTTCCAAGGCTCCCTCCCTGCATTCAAAGTCACACACAGAAAGATTGCATAGGAAATTAAACAACCCCATCAATAGAGCCCCACGTGCAGAGCACGTGAGCACCAACCTTGATATGGACTGAAAAGTAAAACAGTGTAGCACGTGAATAGCACGTGAGTGGGTGCCGATGTGAGATTGAATTCCCCAACAGTGCCTCACATGCCAAACACGTGAGCAGCAAAAACAATATGGCAAAGTTTCATAAGGGAAGCATACGAACACAAAAGGGAAAAGAAAGACTTATCATTCATACTTTAAAAGTTCATACAAAAATAAGAGGAAACATTTACAATGGTAAGACATCAAATCCGGGACATGGATTGAGAAATTCAAAAGTGAGGCCGTCTAGAATCTTTCTGGCCTTTCTGACCATTCTTGTATGCATCCTCTCGCGATCGCGAGTGTCGAGATCCTCGCCAATGTCTTCCTCCCTTTGATAAGAGGCGATTATCGTCGTCTGTTGGAAAATTTGATGCAGAATATCAATGAGGTTATCTCGCCGCTTCTTCGAGATCAGGCCCGACAGGTACACTGAATGCGCCTTGTCTTCGGCATCATCCAGCGCATTAAGCGGCATGGCTTCGTGAAACCCAGGAAGTGCTCCCCAAATTGCTCCCACTACGATTTTCAAGAGAGTGGAACGGCGAGAAAGCAGTCGACCGTTGTGTGCATACAGACGATCCATAATCTCCGCACATTGGGCATCTGTAAACTCTTGGTTCTGACAACGGCCCTGTACGCGAATATCCTCATAGGAGATAAATTCGTTCAGACTATATAGATGAACAACCATAGTGCCTGAAAAGAAACATCCGTGAAAGATTAGTGATGAGGAAAATCAAACATTGAGATTTAAACAAATCCTTGGGAAGACAAGTTCTGTTAAGTGACCAACAAATTCAAAGTTGTGCGATTAAGGGAAAAAACCTTGGTATGGATTTAAAATCCAACGAAGATTTCTACAAAAAGTTCTTCAGCCGTTCAAGATTCTCACCTGAAAAAAGGGAAATCTTTGTTGATAGAGTTAAACTCTGGAAAATTTTTGAATCAGAGAACTAAGCTCTGGGAAAGAGAATTAAATTCTCAGAGGAAAAAGTAAGCAAGGAAGAAGATGAACAAAGTGGAGGCGCTTTTGAATGGACTCTTGAATTTATAGGATATGATGGGGAACGGTTCATCTCCCATATTCCCTTGACAGATCCAACGGTCACAAAGGTGACAACGTTGCACTCACGTGCAGACACGTGAGAACAACGTTGTGGGGGCATTTGTTCCCTAATAAAATATCAGGAAATACCTCAATGAGGTATCACGTGTTGACACGTGATAGTTTCCTATGATCTCTATTTTATAGAATTAAAATTCTAATCGAACAAAAATGTAACAAAACAGCTAAGGAAAGACCCCAATGGGGCATCACGTGCTCACACGTGACCAAGGGTCACGTGCTGAAACGTGATGGTCCTTTAGCTTTGTTAAAAGGCAGAATTAAATTCTGAATAAAAGAGAGTCACGTGCCAACACGTAACAGGTCCCTCGGCTCTTTAATTGATAGAATTAAATTCTATTTCAATGGTCAAACGTTGGGATCACGTGCCAACACGTGATGGGCTTTAAAAGCCTTAATGAGTTAATAGAATTAAATTCTAATTAAGGGAAATCAAAGACCCTAACCGGGAAAGTATTTCTTTAAATCTTTCCAAACAAAAAGGATTATGCTCTATAAAGTGGAGCACCGTTGGATTAAAAATCCAATGGTGATTAAAAATCACCAATTTATGGAAAGATTTTATACAAGGAAAGATTTCCCTAAATTTCACCAAAAATAACAAACAGAATATCTTCTGGATTAAAAATCCAATGGTGAATAAAATTCACTGAGTGATCTAAAAGATCATGTTAGTTACAAAAAAACAAACAAAATCTTTCAATGAAAAATTTACTAAACAAATTGATTCTTTTCCTTCTTCTATAAATAGGAACCAAGAAAAGGAGAAGGGGATAGATTTTTGGATCTTGGAATTTTCTGAAGAAAAATAGCAGAGAGAAAAGAAAGGAGAATTTAATTCTCAAGAAAAGAAATTCTAGGTGAGAAAGGGTAAAGGGATCAAAGCTCCATAAAACAAAAAGAGAATTTAATTCTCAATCTAAGAGTTTAACTCTTCTGCAAAAGAACTTAGTACTTCCTCTGGTTGAAGATCTGCAGAAGCAAATCTCCCCACAAGTTAAGGATTTAATTCTCATCGAGGAGATTCTGCCATGCAGATCCAAAAGTTAGAGGGAGAATTGAGTTTAGAGAATTTAATTCTCCCAAAAATAAAACTAGGGTTTAACCCTATATGAGAATTTAATTCTCTCAAATTCACAGGAATTTAATTCCCCCCAAATAAAACTAGGGTTTAACCCTATATGAGAATTTAATTCTTCCAAATTCATAGGAATTTAATTCCTCCAAGACAGATAAAACTAGGGTTTAACCCTATATGAGAATTTAATTCTCCCAAATTCATAGGAATTTAATTTCTCCAATACAGACAGAACTAGGGTTCAACCCTGCATGAGAATTCAATTCTCCCCAAATTCATAGGAATTTAATTCCTCTAAAACATAATTAGGGTTTAACTCTACAGAGAATTTAATTCTTAAAATAAAGAGACTTGAAAGATCTCCATGCATGTAATGAACTGGGTCGTGTGCCCCCACGTAACCCCTAAACAGATCCCCCAAAATGAGAAGGAAAAAGGTTGGGGGCAATGCCTCACGTGTTCCCACGTGACTTCCAAAACAAAGAGAACAAAAGCAAAGGCAGTACTGGCTTTGGGCGCTCTCACGTGACCCCTAATAAACACTTTAATAATCAATACATGAATACACATCACGTGTCAACATGTGATGGCCAGAAGATTAAAAAGTGTTTAACACTTATTTGCGGTTCTGAGAACAAAATAAAGGAGATCTGGCCCCACCTCTGGGTGCCCTCACGTGCCCCCACGTGACCCCTTCCTTTCTAGTGTTTAACACTATTTTAAGCATTTTATTTCCAGTATTTAACACTGTTTCATATACATCACGTGAAGACACGTGATCACCGGATATCCTCTAGTGTTTAACACTATTTTAAAGCCAATCTTAGCCAAATTGGCTAAGTTTTCCAGAGGCAAGCCTCTCCTTCAACTGAATCTCAAAATTGATCATTTCATATGACATACAAAGTAAAACTCAAAGCTATAACGTTTAATGCTCAGTCAAAAACAAAAATGTTATCAGAGCCCTCAAACTCTTGTTTAACATTGCTAAGTGATGAGGGGCTGAACCCAGACAAATGTCTAATGGTCCAATAAAGGGCCAACATTTCTAATCTAATTGGACTTAGCCCAAGTTGGTCATAAGTCCTCAATTCAGATTTAACTGAGCCAATGTGCTCATAATCTAATTAATTGATCTTAGTTCCAAATTGGACTACAGATCCCTAAATCAACTTTGGTTCAAGGGTACATCTCTTCACTCCTTTGATATTTGTCGTTGTAATCCTTCAACGTCTTTAGAGAGGTGACGGGTCCCGACAACCACACATTTCGCGGACTATGATGTCCTTAACCTTGACTGTGAAGTCTTTAAACTCACGGACTATGATGTCCTTAACCTTAACTGTGAAGTCTTTAAAGTCACGGACAATGATGTCCTTAACCTTGGACCGAGATGTCCTTAAACTAATATTGGACCACCATGTCCTTAAACTGATAATCGACCGCAATATCCCTAAACTAAGCAATAGAGCCCAAATGCTCTTTTGTTGGATCTAAATGATCCCGTTAAGTTGATCTTAGTCTAAAATTAGACTAACGTATCCTTAACATACGTTTAAGTTGATCTTAGTCCCAAATGAGACTAACGTATCCTTAAACACAACTCTCAAACTCAAATCTAAGAAGATACGGATTTTGACTAATCCACGCCCTACGGGCGACAACATAAATTAGTCTCCGTATACAATCCACGGGCAACCAAAAACAAAACAAACACACAGGACACGAAGTGACCATCTGGAGAAGGAGAAAGTGGTTACCGCGATACGGTAGCGTAATTAACTACAGGGGCTTGCGCCTGCAGGGAAGAGCGTCCCCATAATCAAAAACCCTTCAAACGAGGGGGAATTTGACAAAGTCTGCTACATCGGCCGCATCCGCTTAAACCTTCGATACACGGTGCCATAAATCAACTTGGCATCTTCGGAGAGGTGGACGGATAGCACCAATTAGCATCTGCCCCGAAATTCAGGCAAGACGGACCCGCGCGGTCGCGTCTCCGTGTTTTTCGGCGGGGAATAGTCATGTCGGAGTGTAGCCCAAAACACTCTGAGAAACTACTGGAGTACCTACTAGTAAATTTCGGTTGCCTTAGCCAAGGACTTTGTGTAATGGCCATCCGAACACAGCGCGATATCATCCTCCAATACCGGGAGAGACGAATCTTATCTAACCGCCACTGCCTCCAAGTGCTTCGGGACTGCACCCAACTACTATCTGTTTGCATGACTCCTTTGAGCCGTTGTAGGATAGTAATCAAAATACAGTGGGAACACACTCGAGGCGAAGTAGCAGTGTCAAGTCGACGGACTAAGATGTACTCATGTCACCTGGGAACTGCTATCCGACGATAGGTATAATACCCACCAACAGTTCCCGATGAGTCCTGTCCAGTGTACTCATAACCTAATGAGCACCTGCATACTATCTCTATTACGACGTACTAATGGCTGTGGGATAGACCATTTCCCATGCTGGGATGAGAAGCGTATACACCAGTCTACTGTGGAGTATCGATGCCCCGTCTTGATAATCCTACGACTAGGGACCTTTATAGGATGTGCTTATAGACTATCCATCCCCACTAGTGTGACTGCCATCACAACGCTGGTAATCAAGCAAAAGATCCTGATGGCTCCACCAATATGTATAAGCGATATGCTAAGAAAACACATGCACATATTGAGGTAGAAACAAACCAGGTAGTATACTACCATTTCGAGCAAGACTGTTATTATATCCGTGTATATCCCAAGCTTCCATTAAGTAATATACAAACCAGTATGATACAATAATGGCCTTTAAGGCATATATCTCTAACAGTTTCGCCTTCGCCTATTTGTTTTGTAGTAAGTTCTCATATTTTCATCTTGCCTGTGATTTGTTTCTTCTTATTTTTATCGTTTGGTTTGTACTTTGTGATTGCCTTATTCGCAACAAACTGTATCAGAGCTATTGTTACGCTGTTTTTGGGATTTTTGGTTGAACCATTAGGTCTTTGATTTTGCGATCTAGGTCAACGGTGGGTTACGACAACTACGTCCTCTTCCCCAATTTCTTAGATCGTGATTTTTAAGTTTAGGGTTCGTTAGATATTTTGATCCCACATCATGTATCCGACAATCGTGAAGTTCGATGGGAATATGAGTTTCTATTTGTGGTAAGTCTGTTTGGTTGCTATTTTGACTCAAAACAATTTGAAGAAGGTAATTCATGGGAAGGAGAAGAAGTCTTTCATCATGACGGAGGAAGCTTGGGAAGAGATGGATGAAAAATCCATCACAGTTATCCACTTATGTCTGACGAACGAAGTACTACAACAAGTTTTGGTCGAGAAGACGGCGGCTGATTTATGGAATAAATTGGAGGAGTTATATTTAAGGAAATCTCTCACGAATCGATTCCTGTTGAAGTAGTGTCTCTACACATTTCGCATGTCAGAAGACTCTCTAATAAAATCTCATGTTGGTGAGTTTAATGCGATCACTACGGATCTGGGTAAGATCGACATTAAGATTGATGATGAACATTGGGCTCTTCTCTTGTTGTGTTCGTTGCCACCCTCATATATGCACTTCTGTGACATCATGGTTTATGGATAAGATACGATCTCAAACAAGGATCTTAAGGAGAATTTGATGAATAAAGAGAAAATCGACAAGGAGTTGACTTCCACCGAAGCGGATGGTTCATCGTCTGGCTTATTTGTTAGAGGGCGAGCGGAGAAGAGAGATCTGGAAGCAAATAGGAGGAAGTCACGGTCAAAGTATAAGGTTAAGAACGAGATATGCAATTATTGTAAGAAGAAAGGGCATTTCAAGATCGATTGCTTTAAATTGCAGAACAAGCAGTAAGAGAAATCTAAGAAAGAGTCTTCGGATGAAGCGGGTATAGAAGGAGATCTTCTTGTGCCCTCGACAACACACAGCGATCCAAGGACAAGTGGATCATGGATTCAGACTGTTCTTACCACATGTGTCCCAATAGTGATTTGTTCACCATGTATGAGTCCATTGATGGTGGAGTGATTTTGATGGGCAACAATAGCTCGTTCTTAGCTATTGGCAAAGAGACAATCCAAATCAAGATGTTCGATAATATTGTGAGGACATTGGGAGAAGTCAGGCACGTACCTAACTTGAAGAAAAACCTTATCTCTTTAGGTACACTCGACGATAAGGGTTACAAATTTTCCGCTGAAGGTGGAGTTTTGAAGATAACCAAAAGTGCTCTCGTTATGATGAAGGGCTTGAAGAAAGGATCTTTGTATTCATTACAAGGTTTGACGACTTCCGGATTGGCACCGATTTCATCATCCAAATCTATGACTGATTTGGAAACTACCAGATTATGGTATATGAGAATCAGGCATATGAGTGAGAGAGAATTGACCATTGTCGAAGCAGGGTCTACTTGGTGAGAAGAGTACGACGAAACTAGATTTTTGTGAACATTGCATCTTTGGAAAGAAATAGTGCATTAGTTTCAGTTCGGCGTGCACAACACGAAAGGTACTCTAGATTATATCCATTCGGATCTTTAGGGTCCCTCTCCGGTCGCTTCTAAAGGAAACGGTGTCAAGTATCTGCTTACCTTCATTAACGATTTTTTGAGGAAGGTTTGGGTATACTTCTTAAAACACAAAAGTGATCTGTTTACTATATTTAAGCAATGGAAGACGTTTCTTGAGAAGCAGACTGGGAAGGAGATCAAAAGACTGAGGATGGACAACGGGTTTGAATTTTGCGGTGGAGATTTCAAAAATTTCTGCAAAAATGAAAGGATAGTTCGGCATCATATCGTTATCTACACACCACAGCAAAATAGAGTTGAGGAGCGAATGAACCAGACTCTTTTGGAGAAAGCGCGATGAATGTTATCCAACGGAGGGCTCGGTAAGGAGTTTTGGGCAGAAGCGGTAAATATGGCGTGTTATATTATGAATCGGTCACCTCATATATCGCTAGGTTGTAAGACACCGGAGCGGATATGGCCGGGAAAACACGCTGATTATTCAACACTTAAGGTGTTTAGTTGTCCCGCTTATGTACATTGCTGTAAAAGAAAATTGGATTCTCGAGCGAAGAAATGTATATTTCTCGGTTATACTACCAGCGTTAAGGGTTATTGGTTGTGGTGTTCGGATCCTAAATCGTCTAAATTTATGATTAGTAGAGATATGACTTTTGATGAATCTGCTATGTTGAATCCGAACAATAAGGAATCTCCAGTTCAAGATGATTCGAAGAAGGATGAACTGAGAGTTGATATTAAGGTCGGTGATATTTCGGGTTTGCAGGAGATCTCTCATTCACCATCGTATGAAAAAGCTCAAGATGAGCAGTCCCATGATGAGGAGTATTTGCTCGCTCGTGACCGACAAAGAAGGGACATTAAACCACCACAGAGGTACGGTATGATGATCTAGTGGCATATGCGTTGTCTGTTACAGAGACAGTTGATAGTAGCGAACCGACTCTTCACAAGAACCAAACTTGGAAGCTCGTGAAGCCCAAAGGAGAAAAGAAGATTGTTGGCTGCAAGTGGATTTTCAAGAAGAAAGAAGGTGACCAAAGGGCGGTTGCTATGAGATATAAGACGCGGTTGGTAGCTAAAGGCTATTTACAGGTGTGAGGAGTTGACTTCACTGAGGTATTTTCTCCGGATGTTAAGCACACCTCTATTCGTGTCTTGCTTGGTTTGGCTGCTATGCAAGATTTGGAGCTTGAGTAGCTCGATGTGAAGATCACTTTCTTGCATAATGATTTGGTGGAGAAAATCTACATATAACAACTTGAAGTTTTTGAAGTTGAAGAAAAAGAAGACCATGTTTGCTAGCTAGAGAAGCCTCTTTATGGTTTGAAGCAGTCACCTAGACAATGGTATAAGAAGTCTAACTCCTTTATGAAAGAAGTTGGGTTTATGAGAAGTATGGGTGACAGTTGTGTATATATGAAGAAGCTTGCCGATGGTTCTTTTATATATGTCACGCCCCGCGTCCCAGTATACGGGTAGAGGACGCGACGAGGCCGCTACGTATTTACTTTAAAGTAAACACGCTGAGCGTATCCAAGCAATACAAGTAAAATGCAAAGAGACAAAGACAATAGATATAAATGAATATCAACTTTATTTATTCATATTCTTTTTACAATACATCTGAAAAGTAAATACATGGAATGAAAAGCAATGCCTAAACAGTGGCATGACAGAAATGGAAAATACAGAATGTAAATGTGTATAATTATCTAGACTCCGGGTCGAAGGCTAGCTGATCCAAGTCCTCGCTGGTGGGCTCGATCTCCTGAAGGTCCGTGTAATACCCAGTTCTTATAAGTAATTACTGTATTTTAGTAAATAATTACCAAATACTTTTCCCAAATTTTCTACAAATTTTCTATATTTTTCCAAAACCCAATTATATTTAACTTATTCTAAATTAACCTAATCCCTTTAATTTATTTCTAATAAAACCCTAGCCCAATCCCTCAGCCCCAAGACTCGGCCCAACTCCCCTTTTTCCCTTTTTCCTTTTTCCTAATTCATAACCCAAACCCTAACCCTATTTCTAATTTCTTTTTATTTCCACCCCCTAAACCCAGCCCTGGCCCAAGCTCCCCATTTCTTTTCTCTTTTCTGGCCTGGCCCAAGAAACCCTCGGCCCAAACCTTTCTTCCTCACTTCCTTCTCTCGTTCCCGCCATTTCTCCTTCTTCTCCCCACGTCGCCGCGCCTCACTCCTACGTCGCTGCGACCACGTCCCCGCCGCTCGTTCCCACACTCCCTCTCTCTCCTCTCACCCCCACGTACACACTCTCTCCCTCTCACTCCCTGTTCACTCCCTCTCTCTCTCCTCTCGATCACCCTCTCTCTCTCCTCTCGATCCCCACGTACACACTCTCTCCCTCTCACTCCCTGTTCACTCCCTCTCTCTCCTCTCGATCACCCTCTCTCTCTCTCCTCTCGATCCCTCTCTTTCTCTTCTCCCTCTCTCTCTCTTCTCCCCGCTTCTCCCTCCTCTTCCCTATGAGAAACCCGAGCTCCCCTACACCCACGCCACCCAAGCTCCACCATCGACACAAACTCCATTTCCGTCCCGCCATCACCCGACGCTCGCAACTCACGCACGCACCCATCGCCTCGCCTCCTCACCTCGTCGGAGCCGTCTCTGCACCGTCGCAGCACCTGAGCTCCCGACCACCTTCTACCACTGCAGCTCTGGCCGTCGCAAGCCCAATCCCCGACTCCGACCTCCGGTAGACCCCATCACTTCGGCAAGCTCCTTCTCGTGCATCAACCTTCCTCCCCCTCTCTCACCGATCTCCTTTCAACGACCAGAACCACCGAGCCCCCATCGCCTTTCGCCGGAGACCCCTCACCGTTGCCCTATTACCACAGAGCCTCAACCCCCGACCACGTCCTGCACACCGAGCATGATCGCCGCTATCGACTCCATCTTCAGCTTCAACCCGACCAATCGCTTTCGTCGACTCCTTCTTGCTGCATCCACCTTCTCAGTAGTCCAAAGTAGCCGAGCACCAGACCCAGGCCAATTACTGCAGCCAAGCTGATCTCCTCGTCGCGACCATCGCGACCCCAGCCGCGCCACAGCTCATCGCCAACCCCAAGCCCCGTACCCGAGATCCCTTTGCTCCCTCCACCTGCTCCGGCCATGACCCAGAACTGCGCGATGACCCATCCACCATCGACGGTCTCACTTCTGTGAACTTGGAGCCTTCAAGTACCGCCACCCACGTCGATCGATGCAAACTGTAGCCAACCGAAAGCAAGGATTCGAGGACACGCTATTGCAATTCCAAGGCTCGTGAACTCCGGTTTCGTCGCAACGACCGTTTTTCACATCCGTGCCGCGCATTGCAGCATCCGACCGATGCACCATCTCCGTGATATCATCAACGAGGCAAGTGATTTCCACGTGCTTTACATGCTATTAATGTTATACACATAATTATTTATATCTTTGCATAACCGAAACTTCGATCACCTTACGTATAAACAAGTCTTTGATGCTAAACTCTGAGTGAAAACCTGTCTTTAAATGGCGGAACTTGTGATTGTTAAATCCGTTTATATCCATAGTGGTGCTACGGAAATTTGGTTACAAATAAATATCGTTTCACCTACAAAATATTACCCCTGACAATCATTGCGAAATCAGAATTTTCCTGAACACGCTAGATAGTTAAATTCACATTAAATCTTTTACAAATCGGATTTTAGAGTTCCATGGCTCGTATCAAAGCTAACCAATTAACCTACAGTACTCTATAGTTGATCACTGAATTTTAACAAATTATGATAGAGATAATTGCGGAGGATTACGATTCTGGACTGCAGTTAAGAGCGGCAATTCCAGATAACCCCTGTTTTTAACTCACTGTATTTTCCTTGCTCAAACGTGGAAATGTGCGGAACCCTATATAGTTACGAATAGAATTGAGTTAGCTTCCTTATTCCACTAGTCTCACTGGATTCCTAAACTGTATGATATTTTTAACACATTTTATAATGTCGATATGTTCTGCTGAATTCTGCAGCGATAGATTTTACACATCAACCTTAACCTGACCATAACTTCATGTTGATATAGGATATTACTAATCCGCTAATTGTGTTGGAAACCTAACTGATAAAACTAAATATTGTTCAACTATAGAATCGCCTAATTATGATCCCAACTAGGAGTAAAGCTTGTTACGAAACGGACTTTCAGTTCTGAAACCGGATTTCCAGCAGTGAACACTTAAATTAAAATGGACATATCTAGTGAACCTGAAATCCGATTGATACGAAACCAATTTTGACGGATAGATAATTAAACATAATACTTACCCCTTTTATATTGTTTTGCTCAATTCTGCAGGTATGATTTATAGTAAATTATACAAGTGGCAGGACACCGACTGATAATATTCTATTCATATCGTAATTATTGTATTCTCATCATATCATGTAAATGTCATTGCATTGGTAACCTTGTGATCGTGTGCATTACCTAGTGTTGGGCATTAGTGTTTTGATTGTGGAAAGTACGTAGTGATAAAGTGTGAATGAATAAATGAAGTGACATGTACTTGTACACAATCAACGGACCCAGTTAATTTATTGCATTGTCGACGTCTATGGGACATATATAAGTGTAACTATAACTGGAATGGAACAGTTATGGAGCACTAATATTAGTGTCATAGGTAAGGCACCAAACACTGTCCATTTATCTTGGGTATCAGTCGAGACATGCTTGATGGAGATCCTGTCTCCAGTTCTCGCGTAGACTTGTCATGGACCGACTAGTATTTGAGTTTATGGTTGGTGTTTGATGTAGACCACGGGGTGTGGGGTAGTTTGAGTGTGAGTTCAACGGAATATCGGGAGTCCCATTGTCGGCATACACAGTGATTCTGGAGTTATATGGGTGATATTACTGATTATTAGCGAGCGACTCGTGCACATGTTCTCTTGCCCTTGGGTCCTACCCTTGGGTGGGGGTTACTCATGAGTGGTTGACTCTCACACTTGGACTGACGATAGGCTTAGCGACCTGGATAGTGAGACTTAGAGACTGATAGGTTTAGTGACATGCATTGATTACTGATTCAATATACCTGCCATACTGTTTACCTGTTTTACTGTTTACCTGTACTGGCTACTTCATGCTCATGTTATTACTCCATACTTACTGTTTCATGTTCGTCATCATTGCATGTGTTTATATTGTATTTATATATATATTGCTATTGTGTCGTTCTGACGACCTGAGTATGCATGCTCAGAGTGAGAAGTGGATTTAGCTTGGACCAGGATCTGACGTACCTCGAGGACATTGCGGATATCTAGATCAGCGACTCAGCGCTATACTTCCTTGATCTCTATCTAGTTAGTTTTGTATTTGTATTTATTTAGTGACTGCATTTCTCATTACCTGTGCATTGATTACTGATTACCATGTAGTGCTAGAAGCCGAAGTGTGACTACGGCAGGATTTTCCTCGACCGTAGGAGCATGGCTGGCCTTGTCAACCCCTCATATTCCGTATTTTAGGAAGCGGGGCGTGACAGTCCGAATCACCTGACGACATTCCAAAGAAGAAGAAAGAGAATGTCGTCAGCGAACAAATCGCTCGGTAAGTCCCAAAGATAAGGGAGAAGTAGAAGAGAGAGAGAGAGTGTGTGTAAATTTTAAAGTGGTATTATATTGTTATAATGTTGTATTTAGTGTCAACGCTGTTGTTTATAGCTTGGTACAGAAGAGGCCAGTGTATACGAGAGGAGTCTCAGTAGACCAGAGACAAAGGTGGACGGAATACAAGGAACCGTTCAGCTACGGTACAACGACAATTGAATTCAGATTAGGTGTCTTAATGGTTGCAGTCTCGTGTCACTTCTAACACCTTTCGTACCAATCTACCCCTTAAACCCCGCAATGTCTTGATTGTATTGTTTGTATTGTATTGTAAATTGTATTGTCTTGTATAGATGGATGACTTGCTGAAACCATGATATTAGTAAATGGATGTAACTGGAAAATCATGTAGATGGATGTATATCCATGGTTCGGTTTAGTCGATACAGATTGAATATATTGAACAGATTGATTATATGGATTCATGGATTCATATTGTAATGTAGTTTTATACTTGAATCTCATTCAAGTCAGATTGTATATATTGAGACCCAGTCTGAGTCAGACAATTAGAAAAAAAATTGAATCCTGAATTAGGTTTTTGGTGTTATCGGTAACCGCTGCACATGGACGACAGGATTTGTGTCTTTTTCAAAGACGATTACCGTGTTGATAATACCGTTTGTTAAGTTGTCTATCTTAAATAGGCAAGCACCCATATCTCCGGCTCACTGAGACTCAAGAGACTGGTCCCGCTTAAACCTATGTTTACTAGGGTCCTTATTGTAATTTATTATAACTTGAGGGGGTTTTATGTAAAAATAATTTTGTATAATTTTCAAAATACACCTCAAGTATTTTATTATCGTATTTAGAGTTTTCATTGATATATATTTTATCAATGTGACATTTCTAGTGAAATAAACCTAAATTCATAATATATGGTATTTATTTTTAATATTGGAATTTGTATGGTATTTTCTTGTAAATGGAATGTATTTCTTGAATTTTGGAAATGTGGAATATTATAAATATTAAAAATAGATGTTTTGATATTAATTACACATATATTTATTTATAAAAAAATAAGTTTTATTTATAATAGAAATCACATTTTCTAAAGAAAATTGTATTTTTAAATCTTTCGAGACCGTATGCTCCTTACGGAGGTCTGCATCTCGTACTACTAAGCCCGAGGATGTGCGATAATCCGCACCATCCCGAACAGGTTCCCCGAAATGGGTTGTAGCGGCACATTGCAAAGATTTGTTAAAAATACATATCTTGTAGAAAAAGGTTTTTATAAGTTTGAGGTAGTTTTGTGTAAAATCGTATTTTCCCAAAATTATGTTCCCAAAGATTATCGTGCTATGTTACATATGAGTGTTGTGAGGAGGTAGGTTATTACCTCGTGAACTATCTAAAGGTATAGCAAGGGGTAATGATATTTTATGTCGAAACTAAATTATATGGTATTTTTCTGAAAAATTGCAATAAAAAGTAAAATAGGAATTATTTTGATATGAAACTTGTCAATATATTTTGTTAATGTTTAATGATCATGATATGATAGTTTGGTATTATTGTTTTTAAGAAAAATATGATTTTTAAGGAAAAACCGAATTAGAAGTTGGATTAACTCCACTTCCGTCGGGTTTTAGAATTTTAAATTTTTAGAATAGTAAAAAGAAGGGGAAGAAGTGACTTACTGGATTGTAGGGTAGAGGAGAAGAAAAGGAAGAAGTGGGAGGTGCCGGTGCGTCGTTTCGTAGCCGGAAACTCCTCGGAACGTCGTCGGAGCATCGCCCTTTGCTAACTCCACTCGCACACAAAAAGTCTATGGATCTTTCTTGAGAGTTTGGACAGAGATTTGGAAGTGAGGAGGGGTGATTTTAGGTGTGGTATTTATAGGAAAATTTAGGGTTTAGGGTATGTTCTCCGCCGAAAACCGGGACGACGAACGTCTTGCCTGAATTTGGGGGCATATACTATTTGGTTTTATCCGTCCACCTCTCCGAAAATACCAAGTTGATTTATGGCACCATGTATCGAAGGTTTAGACTGATGCGGCCGATATAGCAGACTTCGTCAGATTCCCTTTGATTGATCATTCTTCGTGTGTATGGAAAAGTTTAGATCACAACCAAAGAAATTTATATCGCAATCAATTAACGGTGTCGATGTAGCGCGTTAATGAATACGGATCGTCCACCGAGAAAGTGTGATTTGTTCGTTATAGTTTTAGTTGAGTTGAAAATTAAAAGATAAAAGAAAATGATTCACGATTTGTGAAATTTAGTTTCAAGAATTATCAAGAAATAGATCTAAAATCAAGAAATGATAGAGATCAAGAAAATATCCAAATCGTTTGAATTATCAAGATTTGTAAAGAGGCTTGTCGGAATCGATCCAATTTATAGTGATGATGAATACTAATGATTATAAATTCTTATCTATTGAAGATTTGTTGCTAGATCGATGACGATCAATGAGAATTAGGGAACTATTGAAGAAACTAGGGTTTCTCCATCATCATCTCTTGTCCTTTCATTGATTATCATTCAAATTCTAACCTCTAGCAAATTAAATCATTGATCGTTGATCTCTAATTTGGAGCGAAAATATTCAAGAAAGCGATCTCGCTCAAATTAGGTTTTCGATGATTCAATTTCCTAAAGTTTACAAAACTCATAAGACTTAAGAATCGTTCAAGAATTTAATCATCATCATCTACCTATTCTCTCGATTCCGCTACAAGCAGAGATTTCACTCGGACATCATGAAAAAGAGAAAGAATCAAGAATCTATAACTCTTCATAATGCACGAATGTAAAGAAAAGCAAGATCTTTGAATTTTTAACTTTTATTTATCAACGTTTAGGTACGATTCACTCAAAGACTACAAGATTTGAGGAGGAACTAAATCGTCGAAACTAGCTTCGCTTCGGTCTTCTTGAGTCGCGGATTGTCGTGGATCTCTTACTCGGATGAAGATCGGTGTTGCTTCAAAGGCTCGTTGAATGCTTGCTTGATTTGGTACTCGATGAATCTTGATTTGGCTCAAATGGTGTCACCCCACTTGATTTGAATTGATTTGGATTTTGCTAGAAAATTTACCCTAATTGATGAACTAATCAACCACCTTTGTAATGAAGCCCTAGGTCCCTTTTTATAGTTTTCCCCTTAGCTTCCCCTAGAAGCTAGGTCTATTTTTCCTTAGAAGCTTGGTTGTTATGAGAAGTTTCTAGATTAAGGTAGTTAGCTAGCTTACAAGAGAAGACTTGCTGTTGGAAAGAAGCTTCTGGAGATTTGAAGCTTCTTGAAGAAGTTTGGTCATTGATAGGATGCCTCGGGGAAAATTACCAACCGCCGATGAGTCGGATCGGCCGCGGATCCGCGGCGGATCGGCCTGACTCGGCCGCGGATCCGCGGCTCTTTTAGGTGATCTCTGCATGAAACTTCCAGTGTTTATTTGTGTTGGTTTTATGGCACTTTCCTGATATCTGGAATATTTTTATACTTTCTTGTTTTCTGCCAGATCACAAGTCTTTGGACTTGATGTATTTTATCAGCACTTTTAGCAGTTCCGGCTCTTTTACCTGGAGAATTTCCTGCACACAATCTCGAGATAAGTTTTGAGATATAAAAATCATGCGAATAGTAATAAACACTTAATTTCCCTTTAAAATGTCGATTATAACTATAACACAGGGTATTTGGTATTTTCCAGATGAATTCATAATCTGTGTTATAATTACAATAAACGCCTATATATGAATGATAAGAGTAGGGAAATTAACGTGTTGAGAATGCACTATTTTCGACTGATCAAATTCCCCCAAACTTAATTTTGGTCGTCTCGAGCAAACTTGTTTTATTTTTATTTAAGAGAAGGAGAAAATATAAGAAAAAGAAAAACTAACTAGCACACTTTCGTAGGCAACACGATTGCACTGTGCACATGCAACAAGCCTTTAAACCTCCACGTGTCCCTAGTAGGAGGAGTGTTGTCTCCTAAGGGTTTTCAGCGGATTGCACCCACAAAATCCCATAATAAAAGGAAGACCGTGAAAGTTACATATAAAGATGAGAATTATAAAAGAAAGACTTTGAAAATTAGAGTTTCCAACTATACTAGCTTTTCAGTTGTCATGAGCCCTATCTTAATAGTCATGAAAAAAATATTGGAAATCACATCATCCCTCAATAAAACATAATCTTTATTCTTCATTCCTACCTTTCTTCTAAACATCAATCATATACTCCTACGTGTGTGTAAAAAACATCCCTACACTCGGAGAATTCAATTCAAGCTATCATACTCTTGTCCATCTGCCTCAGTACTTTTTAATCGATTAATATTCAGATGGAATTTGCTTACACATTTTTCATGCGACTGTTAATACTTCTTGAGGTACTAACCGACCGATTACTCATGTGCTTGCAGATTAGGCGTAAGTAGCATTTTCCTCGTCTTGCAACACCTAAGGCTTAGCAGTGACTCCCAAACCAGTTGGTCTAAGGCATTAGGTGATGAAGCACCCTCACTATATTTTTTTATTGCTGCCTTGGTGATAACAAAACCAGTGTTCATTTTTCTGTACCATTTTATCTTTTATTTTCCATTTATTATTTTCTTCATACTTTGGTTTTTAGACAAAAGCATTTTAAGATATCCTCTACTATCCCGAGTTTCAAGACGTGTGTAAGTGCGAATAGTAGGGTATCAACGTTCAAATGTTTGGCTTTCAGAATAGAAACTATTTTTCTGACTTATTTTTATCCTCAGATTAGTGACTTCCTTCATCTTACTAACCCTTGGGACAACGGCTCATAACTACTTATTACTAGCTCGTTTAAGAAAACTTCTAATTTTCTAGGTTTTCTTAAATTTTTCCAATCTTTTGGATGTAATATTTCACTATCTAATCTTTTATTATTAAATATTAAATATTTTTATCTTTTAATTTTTTTTTAAATTTTTATATGTTTAAAAAGTTTTGTGTTTATGCAAAGTGTGATGCAAAATGATGCGTAAATAAGTACAAACCTCCTCCAAACTTGTTTTCAACAGTGTCCTCACTGTTGTCATTTGCTAAATCACAAAAACCTGTAAGCTTGGAAGGAAATTTATTAGCGGGGGCAAAAAAAAATATGATCGTGAAAATCTCCCCCAAACTTATTCTAGACATTCTAAAGATGATACAGTATTTTTTCTAGACATGGAGGTGAGACGGAGGAATTTTAATTAAGATAAAACAGCTCCTGTAAAAACAGGAGCTCCTCCGTGGGGTCAGTAGAAAAATACGGTTTTAATCTATATCCATTTACTTTAAAAAATGTACCGTTTTCAACATTTTCAACCTCAACTGCCCCGTGCGGGTATACATACCGCACAAAAAAGGTCCTTTCCACCGAGATTTTAGCTTACCCGCATGAAGATGGAGTCGTGAATCATAAAGAAGGACTCGTTGACCAGGTGTAAAAGTTTTTCTCAAAATGTTTTTATCGTGAAATACCTTAGTCCGGTTCTTTACAATTACAGCATTATCATAAGCTTCATCACGGGGTTCGCTTAGCTCGTTTAATTGCAGCTTCCGAAAGTTGCAGGCTTGATTTAAGTCAAAGTTAAGTTCTCTAATGGCCCACATTGCTTTGTGCTCAATCTCGACCGGAAGGTGACAGGCCTTTCTAAACACTAGTCTGTAAGGAGACATACCTAGATCGGTTTTATATGCAGTTCGGAATGCCCAAAGAGCATCCGTCAATTTGGTTGACCAATCTTTTCGATTTTTAGAAACTGTTTTCTCCAAAATTTTTTTGATTTGTCTGTTTGAAACCTCAGCTTGCCCGCTCGTTTGGGGATGATAAGGTGTGGAAAGTTTGTGGTTGATTGCATATTTCCGCATCAAAGTCTCGAAAGACCGATTACAGAAATGTGTCCAGTTATCGCTAATGATAGCGCGTGGGTGTCCAAATCGCGAAAAGATGTTTTCTTTGAAGAACTTAATGACAACCTTTTTTTCATTAGTGCGACAAGGAATAGATTCAACCCATTTCGAGACGTAATCAACCGCAAGCAGTATGTACAAATTCCCAAAGGAGTTGGGAAAAGGACCCATAAGGTCAATATCCCAAACGTCAAATACTTCAACCACAAGGATGGGTTGAAGTGGCATCTCATTTCTCCGGGAAATCCTACCCGTATGTTGACACCGTGCACAGGTTTTGCAATGATCAAATGCATCTTTGAATAAAGTCGGCCAATAAAAACCGCATTGCAAAACCTTTTCTGCCGTCTTTCGAGGACCGAAATGACCCCCGCATGCCTGATCATGACAAAAAGATAGAACACTCTTGAATTCATCGTTGGGAACACACCTGCGAATGATCTGGTCAGGACAATACTTAAACAGATAGGGTTCATCTCAGTAAAAGTGTTTTACTTGGGTTAGAAATCGATGTTTGTCCTGTTTCGACCAGTCATGGGGAATAAGTCCCGTAGCAAGATAATTCACAATATCCCCGAACCAAGGTTCAGTGGATACTTTCAAGAGTTGTTCGTCTGGAAAAGAATCATTGATTGGCAGGGTCACAGGTGAAGAAGAGATACGCGAAAGATGGTCGGCTACTACGTTTTCACATCCTTTCTTATCTTTAATAACAAGATCAAATTCTTGTAATAGAAGGATCCAACGTATTAGCCTACCTTTAGCATCCTTCTTCGCCAAAAGATATTTCAAGGCGGAGTGGTCAGTGTACACAACAATTGGTGAGCCAATCAAGTAAGGCCTGAATTTTTCTAATACGAATACAACTGCCAAAGGTTCTTTTTCGGTAGTTGTATAGTTAATTTGAGCATCATTCAGAGTCTTACTTGCATAATAGATCACGTGTGGTATCTTTTCAATATGATGTCCTAAGACTGCACCAACTGCAAAATCTGATGCATCACACATAAGCTCAAAAAAGTGGTTCCAATCTGGAGAAGATAGAACGAGGGCTGTAGTGAGAGAGTGTTTGAGTGAGTCAAATGCTGCTTCACACTCCGAGTCAAAGTGAAAGGTTGTGTCTTTGGCCAAGAGAAGAGTTAAGGGTCTAGCAATTTTGCTAAAATCCTTAATGAATGTCATGCCCCGTTTCCCGGTGTACGGTGCAGGGGACGCGACTGGTCCGCTACATATTTACTGTGAAGTAAATACGCTAAGCGTAGCTAAGCAATGTAAAATAAAATGTACACAAGAGACAAGATATATAAACTGAACAACAACTTTATTTATTAACATTCTTTTGTATAATGCATGAAAAGGAAATACAACTGAAATAAAGGCAACGTCTAAACAATGGCATGACAGGAAATTAAAGGCACTGAAAAGAAAATGTACAATGTCTAGAGCTCAGGGTCTTCGCTGTACTGATCCAAGTCTTCTGCAGTTGGTTCGATCTCTGACGGTTCCAAATCTCCTGACGATATTCAAAGAAGAAAGAAATAGAATGTCGTCAGCAAACAGATCGCTCGGTAAGTCCCAAAGATAAGAGGAGAAATAGAATGGACAGAGAGTAAGAGAGAGAGAGAGTAGTTTTTACAGTTGTATTATATTGTTATATTGTTGTATTTAGTGTTAACGTTGTTGTTTGTAGCTTGGTACAGAAGGATTCCAGTGTATACGAGAGGAGTCTCACTTGTCCCGGAGACTAAGGTAAATGTAAGTACAAGGCTCCGTTAAAAGGCCCGGAACAACGGCAATTGGATTCATGTTAGGTGTTTTAAGTCTGATCGTCTCGTGTCACTTTTAACACCTTCCGTACCAATCTACCCCTTAAACCCCGTAGTGTTTTGTTTGTATTGTTTGTCTTGTAATTTGTATTGATTGTATAATTGAAAGACTGACCGAAAGCATGATATCCGTAAACGGATGTAACTGTATAATCATGTAAATGGAATATCTGGAGAATCATGTAAATGGATGTATATCCATGGTTCAATTCAGTCAAGTTGTATAGATTGATAATTGGATTCATGGATTCATGTTGAATTGTAATATTGAAGCTTGTAGATTATCGATTGTAAACTGTAGATTGTAGATTGTAGATTGTACTTGAATCATATTCAAGTCAGATTCTAATGAGACTCCAGAAATTGGTCCTGCTTAAACCTATATTTACTAGGATCCTTAGGGTAAATTATAGAACTTGAGGGGTTTTATGTAAAAATACTTTTATATACTTTTCAAAATACACCTCATGTATTTATTATTCGTCTTTAGAGTTGTAATGAATGTGGATTTTATATTGTGATATTTCTAGTGAAAATATCCTAATTTCATAATAAATGGTATTTATTTGTAATATTGATTTTTTTGGAATTCATGGTATTTTAGTGTAAAATTGATTCTAGATATTTTAATGATAAATATACATATATTTATACAAAAATAATTATAATATATTTTTTAATATTCTAAAAATCTCATTTTCTTAAGATGTCGTATTTTAAATTTTTCAAGACCGAATGCTCCTTGTGGAGGTCTGAATCTCGCACTACTAAGCCCGAGGATGTGCGATAATCCGCACCATCCCGAACGGGTTCCCCAAAATGGGTTGTAGCGGCGCTTTGCAAAGATTGTAAAATACTAAATCCTTTAGAAAACGGTTTTATGAAGTAAATGGTATTTATTTGTAAATATGTCAATTTTCCGTATTCTATATTTTAGGGTCTCCTAAGTCAACTAGACTATTCCTAGCTGGTCCAAACGATAAGTTGTAAGATACCTCAAATCGCCTCTTCACCGCCAATTGTGGCCAGGTAAGTACAAGTGAAGAAAGGAGGGATCCGCTCATGAATCACCGTGAGACGGGCCTTTTAAAGTTACCTTTCTCACTTGCCTAGCCTAGACACCACAAAGTCAGGTTTAGATAAATGACTGATGTTCACAACTTATCGTATTTTCATAATAAGAGCTATTTATTTAAAAGCGTATCAATACTAAATCTTTTAGAAATGGTTTTATTTAGTCAATGGTATTGTTCCCCTCCGAATGGCGGCGCGCAGGACTGCGATGTCCTGGCACTGAGACTCGGGGCAGATGCTAATTGGTGCTATCCGTCCACCTCTCCGAAGATGCCAAGTTGATTTATGGCCCCATGTATCGAAGGTTTAGACGGATGCGTCCGATGTAGCAGACTTCGTCAGATCCCCCCTCGTTTGAGGGGTTTTTGATTGTGGGGACGCTCTTCCCTGCAGGCGCAAGCCCCTGCAGTTAATTATGCTACCGTATTGCGGTAACAACTTTCTCCTTCTCCAGATGGTCACTTCGTGTCGTGGGTGTTTGTTTTGTGCTTTGTTGCCCGTGGATTGTTTACGGAGACTGTTTTATATCGTCGCCCGTAGGACGTGGACTAGTCCAAATCCGTATTATCTTAGATTTGGGTTTGGGGGTTTGGTTTGAGGATACGTCAGCCATACTTGAGGCTAAGATCGACTCAAACGTTTGTTAAGGATACGTTAGTCTAACTTTGAGACTAAGATCAACTTAACGGGATCGTTTAGATCCGACAAAGGAGCGTTTTAGGCTCCATTGTTCCAGTTTAGGGACATAGTGGTCCATCGTATGTATGGCCGTCGGGACCCGTCACCTCTCTGACGACGTTGAAGGATTACAACGACGGATGTCAGAGGAGTTCAGGGATGTACCCTCGAGCCAGAGTTAATTGGGGGGATTCATAGTCCAGTCTGTTTGAAGGTTTAAGGATACGTTAGCCATCTTTAAGGCTAAGATCAACTTAAACGGGACCGTTTAGATCCGACAAAAGAGCATGAGGGGCTCCATTGTTCTAGTTTAAGGACATTGCGGTCCATGGGTAGTTTAAGGACATTGCGGTCCATGGGTAGTTTAAGGACATTGCGGTCCATGGGTAGTTTTAAGACATCTCGGTCAAGGTTAAGGACGTCGTAGTCCATGGGTTTAAGGACTCCATAGTCCGGTATGTGCTCTGGATGCTTCACACGGGTTCACTGCCGTGCTTGGCGAGGACCAGGCTCCGCTCTGGACGTTTTCCGCGGGGTCAAAGAGTGACGTTATCCGCATTCCACGTAACCAGGAATTTTGCACTAGATGCTTCACACGGGTTCACTGCCGTGCTTGGCGAGGACTAGGCTCCGCTCTGGACGTTTTCCACGGGGTCAAAGAGTGACGTTATCCGCGTTCCACGTAACCAGGAATTTTGCATTAGACACGGGTTTAAGGACCCCACAGTCCATATCAATGTGTGGTCGTCGGGACCCGTCACCTCTTTGAAGACATTGAGGGATTACAATGCCAAATATCAAAGGAGTGAAGAGATGTACCCTAGAACCGGAGTGGATTAAATAGTCCTTGGCCCAATTTGGGATCAAGACCAATTAATTATGTTATGAGCCCATTAGCCCAGTTGATTACGAATTGAGGACTTATGGCTAGCTTGGGCTAAGTCCAATCAGGAGAGGCTTTGCCTCTATCCATTTAGCCAATTGGACCAATGTCTAGTGTTAAACACTAAAGACCAACCAGTGTCGAACACTGAGAATGAGACTGACAAGTTAGTGTTTAACACTAAAAGATAATTGGTGTTAAACACCAGCAACAGGGCTTTTCAAATTAGTGTTAAACACTAAAACAGATCAGTGTTGAACACTGGCAATGGAGATCTCAGATTAGTGTTAAATACTAAGGTAATCAGTGTTGAACACTGCGAATAAAGCTCTTTGATTAGTGTTGATCACTAGGGCCCAACAATGTTTCAATACTGGATTCGAGAGTTCCAATTTAGTGTTGAACACTAAGGCAAGAGGGGTCACGTGGCAACACGTGAGAGCGCCCTCCCTTCATTTATTCTGCTGGGATTATCGCATCACGTGCCCTCACGTGACGGGCATTCAAATGCTTATATGTTAAAGCTTCTGCCGTGGGTCACGTGGGTCACGTGGGGCACTGCCTCAAAGGGGCTTTCTGTAGCTCTCTTGGGGAGGGGGGGTCACGTGGTGACACGTGACCCTGCCTCTATGTATGTTGTTTAGAGGATCTGTTAATCTTTTCCAGGAATTAAATTCCTCGTAGGCTTAAACCCTGACAGTAATTTCAGAGGAATTAAATTCCTACTTCCTTTTGAAGATTTATATTCTGGAATAGAGTTGAACTCTGAATTTTCTGTAGGAATTAAATTCCTCATACATGTGAAGAACTAAATAGGGTTAAACCCTAATAAAAGCTTTTAAGGAATTAAATTCCCACTCTCTGTTAAATTATGATCAAGGGAATTAAATCCCCGCTGTTCCAACAGAACTAGGTTCTTAATTAGGGTTAAACCCTGTTTCTTTTTGTTCTGAAGGAATTAAATTCCCATAACACAGGGTCAAGCCCTAGTTTTATTTTAAAGGAATTAAATTCCTATAGTTCTGTGAGAATTAAATTCTCGTGCTTCCATTCCCTCTCTACGTTTTGGATCTGCATGGCAGGATCTCGACCCATTGAGAATTAAATTCTCAACTTCAAGGGGAGATGTGCACTTTGCAGATCCTCTATCAAAGAGAGAAGAAATATGTTCTTCTGTTTTATATCTCAGAGTTAAACTCTGTTGAGAATTAAATTCTCCTTTCTTTCAAGGAGCCTTCCCTTTCTTACCTAGGGTTTTCTTTTGCAGAAGATCCAAGTTCCTCGAAGTATCAAGGCTCTCTCTCCCTTTCTTCCCTCTGCGTGTATCTCTCTATATATCTATCCCTGTGTCTCTTGGCTCCTATTTATAGGAGAAGCAGCCGAATCAATTAGTTTTTGACGAATCTTCATTGAGAGGTTTGATTTGCATCCATCATTCGTTTTTGACCTTTGGATTATTGGGTGAATTTTATTCACCATTGGATTTCAAGTCCCGGGATTCTCCTTTGTTATTTCGGTTAGATTTAAAGGGGAAATCTTTCCAAACCCGAGATTTTCCCATAGATAAATGATATTCAATCATCTTTAAATCTTTAATTCGATTGGTTCCAGATAATCGCTTTCCTTTGGAAAGATTCGAATCTCTTTCAGAATTTAATTCTGTCAACGAAATGGGCTTTGAAAGCCGGTCACGTGTGACCACGTGACCCATGGTCACGTGTGGGCACGTGACCCCCTTTGGAATGAGCCTTCTTCTTTCTTTCTGCGCTCTGTCTTCTGGTTGCTGCTTAACCGTCACGTGCCACGACGTGACCCCTGGTCACGTGCGAGCACGTGACCCTTGTCTGAACTCTTTTTCTTGATTTAACTAGAGAACAATTCTGATGTTTTGATCGTCACGTGCCAACACGTGACCCTGGTCACGTGGGAGCACGCGACCTCTTCTGAAGCTTTTTCCTTGATTTGATCAGGAAGCGTTGGGTCTTTGCTGCTGCTTTTAAATGTCACGTGCCGACACGTGACCCAGGTCACGCGGGAGCACGTGACCCTTACTGAAGCCCCTCTCTTTGATGTAGTTGGGAAACTGAACTTGCTTTGCCGGTACTTTTGGGTGTCACGTGCCAACACGTGACTGCTGGTCACATGTAAGCACGTGACCCTCTTCTGAAGCTTTTTCCATAAGCTTTCCTGATTTTAAATCAGGAAACAAATGCCCCCACAGCGTTGTTCTCACGTGTCAGCACGTGAGTGCAACGCTGTCACCTCTTGCGACCGTTGGATTCCTTTTGGGATCTGGAGAGATGAAACGTTTCCATTGCCTTCTATAAATACCTCTGTCTCTTCATAGGAGCCTTCACTTTGCTCATCTTCTTCTTCTGAGAACTTTTTCCTTGAGAATTTAATTCTCGCTTCCAGAGCTTAGTTCTCTGTCTTGAAACAATTTTCAGAGTTTAACTCTGTTCGAAAAGAATTCTTTTCCTCAGGTAATGTTTTTGGACAAACGATGGACCTTCTCATTCCTCTGGATTTTAAATCCAAAACAAGGGTTTTTACCCTTTTTTCTTCCTGTTTTTCCATATGAACATGAAACCGCTTAACCTTCAAACTGTAGATCTCTTAGGGTTTAGATGATCTTTGGGGAGATGATGATGGCGTTTCAACTCCATGGAATTTAATTCCATCCAAAAATGTTTCTGGGAATTTAATTCCCTTTTCCTTAATAAGGAATTTAATTCCAATGAAGAACTCGATTTCTTCACACAGAGGCTTCCTGGGGTCTCTTGGCCCGAGGTTGTTCTTCTGCAATTAATGAAATGGTGGTTTTGTAATGATGTCTTCTGTGGGAATTTAATTCCTTTGATCTTGTTGGATTCATTGTAGAGCCCGAGACAGATCCTGTTGGGGGGAATGTGCATGGTCATCATTCTTTATTAAATGAGGATATTCCCTTTGTTTTATTGTAACTATTTGGTCTCATTATTAATGAGCCGTCATCCGGATTCTGTGGGGCCCATGTGTTTTGTAGCCAATGGTCCCAGGAAACTCTGTTGTTGCTTTCTTCAACTAGTCTTCATGTTCATGCATGAATATATATTGCTAACTTTTCTTTTAACGGTCTTCCTTTATTGGATTTCAGGTGCGATGGCTTCTGTTCCACGCTTTCCCTTTTCTCGCTCGGAGGCTGCTTTTCCTCAGTCACCATCTGATGAGGAAGCGATGGCGATGATTCGGGCCCATGACCCGAACTGCACCAACCTTCTTCAATGGGGATCTTGGTACAGTCAGATTATTCAGGGTCGCCGGAGTTTTCTTTGCGCGGTGCCGACGGAGCCCACTTTCCCATTTTTACCGATGGATCCTCCGAGGACAGTTTTTGCTGTGGAAATGCCCAACTGGACTCCAACGGGGAGGCTGGAGCCTTCGACGACCGGCATTCCGAACCATCCGATCCCGGCCATAGACATCTTGGGATGGCGTATCTGCCAGGGTGAGGCCCACCCGTGGGGGCAAATTTATAAGATAGGGCTCACTCCTAGGCATCCTACGGGCTACCTTCTCTGGGCTCGTTACATCCTTTCTGCCCATCGGGCGCGGTTGCAGAAAGTCGGGCTTTATCAGGCCATATACGCGTCACTATTCCATTATAAGTCCCCGCATGCCTGGTGGGTTAAGGCGTTTTTAAACCAATGGAATCTTCCTACCAACACTTTCATCTTAGGAGATCGTGAGGTCTCGATCTCTCTTGCAGAATTTTATGAAATCTCGGGATTGCCGATCAGGGGTGCACTGTATGAGGAGTTGTTGCCTCCTGACGAGTATGTCTTTGAGCCCGAGTCTGCACCGGCTGACGGCTTGTCTGTTGAGAACGCCGTTCGCCACAAACGCCCCAGCTTGATCAAGGCGCTGGGTATTTTTGATCGATTGTTCACTGAATCTGAGGAGCAGGGTGTTACTTTTAAAAGCTTCATTTCCTGCTTCCTTCGTGAGGACGTCATATCGAAGACTGCTCCGAAGTTTGCTAACATCAAAGACCCCTTTGGGTTTGGTCCGAAGAAGCTACCGACCGCTGAATCGGACCTGCCACAATATTATATTCCCATCGTGTCGCCGATGTCTTTTGAGTCCGTTGCAGCACCCGGTATGGATGAGGAAACATTCTTCGTGGGGTTTGTCAGTGTTTGGCTTAGTTGGTTCGTTATCCCCATGCATCGCCGCTTCATGAGAGCCTCGGTCATCTACCCGGCTCATCGTATTGCTGAGGGGACGCGGTTGGCCATCGGCATCCCGGCCTTGGCGCACCTCTATAATGGATTGGGCACCGCAGCTAATACCTCTACGCCTGGCGTGGATGTGGTAAACTTTTCGCTTCATTATTTCGCGTCCTGGATCGAAATGCACGTATTGGGGGCTTTCGCCATGCATCAGAGGCCCTCATTTTATGATGCCTACCCCTTTCCACGACTTATGCGATTAGTGGATGCTTCTGCCGCCGACCCGACTCAATTCGGGGCTATTCGGGTGCTGATTTCTCCTCATGCCACCGCTGGCGGGTTGGTTTTTAATGATCGGGTCTTGTCTACTCCTTCGGGTCCCGTTCAACAACTCTGGGACCAGTCGAAAGACAACGCACCTTCTTTGAAGCCCCGGGAGGCTGCGCATTTGTATACAATTAGACCGGGCTACTTGGTGTTTCGCCAGGACAGTGCAGCTCTTTTCATGCGGTACAATCCGCATCGATTTGCCCGACAGCTTGGATACGACCAGGGCGTTCCTTTCGAGGCTTTTATAGTTGCCCCGATCCCTTCGCTCGATGCTGTTCGCGATGCCGCTCATCATTTCATGAGGCTGAATACCGGCTCTTATTTCATGGTCCCTGAAGCCGAGTACATGCCCCGATGTGTAGGTGCATTTACGGGCTGGTATCTTCATCGGATCAGCCCAATTATTGTTGAAGAAAGAAGGGTGCTTCTTGGTCACGACGCCCCTCCTCAGGTTTCGGGAGCTAAGCTACGACCGAGGGTTTCAGTGCGCTTCCCTTTGAGGGAGATTGGCACCACGCTCATTCCGGGAGAGTCAGGGGTAGACCTTATTCCAACAGCTGGTATGCCCTTGGGTTCCCGATCGCGGGGTAAACGAGCCCCAGTAGTAGCACCTCTGCCGGTGGCGGCACCGCCCCTCGTGGCGTCGACAATGGCGATGTCGTCCTCGATTGTGGCATCGAGCGAGAGTAACAGGGATGAGGGCGCTGAGGGCGATGTGGGCCAGCGTCGCCCTAAGGCTTCGCGAGGGAGGAAGCGGTCATCCTCAGCGACCGGCTCTGGGTCTAAACGGCGGAGGAAAGCGGCTACCACCCCGCTTGATTCTGTGGCGGAGTCTGAGCCTATCCTTGAAGACGAACCATTGGCCCTGCAAGAGTCAGACGCTGGACTTCTCTTCCCGAGTTTGGCTGATGAGGAGGCTGCACAGTTGGCTGAGGCCATACGGCGCTCAAAAGACGCGTCTCATAACGCCAAGGTTCCGAAGAAGTCCTATCCCGCCGTAATCTTTTACGAAGACCCTTCGTGGATTCGGCGGCGATTTATCGGTCCTTTGGAGGAATGGGGGGAGAGGGCTTTGAAGCAGGCCGCTTCAGAAGATGCAGCTGACGCACTTTCTTTATGGACCGGCGGCCATGAGTCCACTCTCGAACCCCGGCGAGCCCACCTCCTTGAGAAGGAGCAGCGGCTTGAAGAAGCCATATTGAGGGCTTCTTTGCGCATCGGTACGTTGTGGTTCTTTTCGTAGTTCTTCAGATTGTTTGTGCCCGTGCATATGTATCATTATTTTTATTTGAGTCATGCAGAATCTTCGACGCTGGGGGAGCTCCCTACTGGCCCATTAAAGCTAAAGCCCGCCGAAATTCTCAATGAAGCCTTGCTGGATGTGGAGGGGGCTGACGAGGCTGCTCCTCTCATAGTAGAACTTCCAGCGGCGGTTCTTGATCAAGGAGTGCTTGCCCCTTTGGGGAGGCTCCTTTGGAGGTCGTCTCCCCAATGACTCTTACCGAGGGCGGCCCAAAGGCTGGAAGCGAGGTAGTCGGGACTACTCTCCCTTTGTTGGAGCCTGAGGTCACGGCGGAGACCGTTGAAGCTGCTATCCCCCTGGCTCAGAACGGGAGGAGTGTTGAAGGTATCCCTCTGCGTTTTAATTTAGCAACCCCTTCATAGTCTGAACTCTTTTATCTTTCCCAAAATTGCGCGGTTTGGCGGCCACGATCGCGGATCTGTCGCCTCGACAGTCATTTCAGCATTTATTGGAGATGGCAGCTCCGCAGGCGATCTCCCCTCAGCGTATTGTTCTTTCCTCTGGGCAAGGTTAGTGTCATTCGCCCCCCCTTTTTTTTACCATAGCATTGTTACTATTTTGCGAAATGACGTTGATGTCTCTTATAGTTTTGGAAGCCGACGATGAGGTCGAGGTCGTTGAAGGGCCAGGGGAACCTTCAGCTCCTACTTGCATGACTGTCGGTGAGTGACATTTTATTATAGTCCCGTTCGCTCTGCGTTTAGGAGTTTTGCTGACGTCTTCCAAATTTGAACAGCTCTGCCAGTCTCCACGGCGTTGGAGTCGCGCATCGTGATGCCGTCCGGCCCTTATGCCTTGCGGGCTTCAGAACGCTTTACCCAATTAAGCCTCGTCTCCTTGTCGTCTCTGATCGAGGAGCTTCGTGCTGGCAGCGCGACCACGGCTGAAGCATTCGCTGCCGAGGCTAACGGTTCTCTTCCTTTTCTTGCCACCTACCACAGCGAAGAGGTGGTGCGAGTCTGGGTGGAGTTCTACCGGCGGGTGGAGGCTTGCCTGCACGTCCTCGAATGTTCCCACCTTTCCTCGGAAGCCGTGGCTGCAAAGACGGAGTTACGGGGGCTGATAGCACGGTGCGCGGCAAACATGACGTCATGTGAGAAGAGGCTCGGTCGCAAGTTCTCGAAGAGGGAGCTAGCCTCCAAGGCGCTGGGCGAGCTTCAAGCCAATCTCACAGCCAAAGCCAACAAAGCGTATGAACTCTGGCGGGTGCTTCAGGAGTCCATCAAAGAGGTGGTGGCTCTCGATAAAGCTGCCACGTTCACTCGTGAGAGGGTCGAGGCTCATAAGGCCACTGAGAAAGAGCTTGAAGCCCGGCTTGCTTCATATCAGGCCCAACAAGCTCAGGCGGAGGCTCGTCTTTTGGAGATCTTGCGTCATGAAGCCGTGGTCCAACAAAAGCAGGATGAGCTGACCAAGCTGCTGAATCGCCCGCCGGCTTGAAACATTTGTATCTTTTCCTTCCTTTTTGTACATACTCATGGATGAGAGTATTTTCTTTTTGTTTCTTTCATGAATTGTACTTTGTACCTATTTTGGTTTATGAATAAAAGATACATTTTTCTTCTCAATGATGTGTCTCCTTTTCATTGAATGTATTCTGCGGATATTCTATCTTGATCTCCTTGCAGGACAGCAATGGCTCAGAACTCAGGGTTAAGATCTGCTTCCTAAGGCTTTTGCATCTTATGAGCCACGAGGGTCTCATAAAGAGTTTTTCTCCCTACAGGTCGAGAGGATCCCATAGGTGTGAGTTCTTCTTAAGAATCGTGAGGATTCTTAAAAGGGTTTTCCCTTGAGAGTCGTAAGGATCCCACAAGAGAGTTTTTCTTCCTTACAGGTCGTGAGGACTTGTAAGTGTTGGATGCGGTCACCCTTGTCCGTGTTTTACGGAATTAGGGGTTTCTCCAGGTATTGTAGTTTAAAGACGTCGCGGTCAAGGTTAAGGACCTCATAGTCCGTGGATTTAAGGACTCCACAGTCCGATGTTAGTTTTAAGACATCACGGTCAAGGTTAAGGACCTCATAGTCCGTGGATTTAGGGACTCCACAGTCCGATGTTAGTTTTAAGACATCACGGTCAAGGTTAAGGACCTCATAGTCCGTGGATTTAGGGACTCCACAGTCCGATGTTTGGTTGTAGGGACCCGTCACCTCTTTGAAGACGTTGAGGAATTACAACGCCAGGTATCAAAGGAGTGAAGAGATGTACCCTTAAACCAAGGCAGAATCCGTAGGGAATCGGGGTGGTTGATCGTTAGTTTTAAGACATCACGGTCGAGGTTAAGGACGTCATAGTCCGTGGATTTTAAGGACTCCACAGTCCAGTATTTGCTCTGGATGCTTCACACGGGTTCACTGCCGTGCTTGGCGAGGACCAGGCTCCGCTCTGGGCGTTTTCCGCGGGGTCAAAGAGTGACGTTATCCGCGTTCCACGTAACCAGGAATTTTGCACTAGATGCTTCACACGGGTTCACTGCCGTGCTCGGCGAGGACTAGGCTCCGCTCTGGACGTTTTCCACGGGGTCAAAGAGTGACATTATCCGCGTTCCACGTGACCAGGAATTTTGCACTAGATGCTTCACACGGGTTCACTGCCGTGCTTGGCGAGGACTAGGCTCCGCTCTGGATGCTTCACACGGGTTCACTGCCGTGCTCTGCGAGGACCAGGATCCGCTCTGGACGTTTTCCACGGGGTCAAAGAGTGATGTTATCCGCGTTCCACGTAACCAGGAATTTTGCACTAGATGCTTCACACGGGTTCACTGCCGCGCTCGGCGAGGACTAGGCTCCGCTCTGGATGCTTCACACGGGTTCACTACCGTGCTCTGCGAGGACCAGGATCCGCTCTGGACGTTTTCCACGGGGTCAGAGAGTGACATTATCCGCGTTCCACGTAACCAGGAATTTTGCACTAGATGCTTCACACGGGTTCACAGCCGCGCTCGGCGAGGACTAGGCTCCGCTCTGGACGTTTTCCACGGGGTCAAAGAGTGACGTTATCCGCGTTCCACGTAACCAGGAATTTTGCACTAGATGCTTCACACGGGTTCACTGCCGTGCTTGGCGAGGACTAGGCTCCCTCTGGATTCTTCACACGGGTTCACTGCCGTGCTCTGCGAGGACCAGGATCCGCTCTGGACGTTTTCCACGGGGTCAAAGAGTGACGTTATCTGCGTTCCACGTAACCAGGGATTTTGCACTAGATGCTTCACACGGGTTCACTGCCGCGCTCGGCGAGGACTAGGCTCCGCTCTGGACGTTTTCCATGGGGTCAAAGAGTGACATTATCCGCGTTCCACGTGACCAGGAATTTTGCACTAGATGCTTCATACGGGTTCACTGCCGCGCTCGGCGAGGACTAGGCTCCGCTCTGGATGCTTCACACGGGTTCACTGCCGTGCTCTACGAGGACCAGGATCCTCTCTGGACGTTTTCCACGGGGTCAAAGAGTGACATTATCCGCGTTCCACGTAACCAGGAATTTTGCTGATTGTATCCGCATTTCACGGGATGGAGGTTTGACTGTTGGCGATATGTATACCACCGAGCCATGGAACTGGGAGTTGCCGCTGTTCCGCTTAGCTTGAAGTTGTGTCCGTTGTTACAAGACGAGTGTTGGGATAATCTCTAGGTCGCTTGTGGCCCGTCGAGATTTAGCTTCTTTCTTTGGTGAAACCTGGGGGAGGGAGGTATGTTCCCTTTTTGTTTATGCCATTGGATTGTATACAGGGTGTGATGGAACATCACCTGTAAGGCATACATTTTATTTTTATTTTATTTCTTTTTCCGCGATGCTCTATCGTTTCAGCTTTTATATCGCGAAGGTCGCGATTGCCCCATCATTTCGGCTATTTTTCGCGGTGCCCAATCATTTCGGCTATTTATTTATTTTCTACTCGCTGCTTTTTATTGCGAGTTGCCCCATCGTTTCGGCTATTTTTCATGCATACATTTTTACTTGCTGCTTTTTATTGCAAGTTGCCCCATCATTTCGGCTATTTCGTATGCATGTGTGGCTTGCTAGCTTTTTCGCCGCAAGCTTGGATTTTAGACACCGATTTCGGTATCAGCACCGCTGCAACTGGGATGTTGCCAGGAGCGAATCATCATTTGCCTCTGTCGATGTCAAACAAAGGTGGCTTAGTAAACAGGGTTAAGGGTCCTGTCGACCAAGGCTTTTGACTTCATGAGCCGTAAGGGTCTCACAAAGGTATTTCTCCCTACAAGTCGTGAGGATCTTGCAGGTGTATTTTCTCCTTGGGGATCGTGAGGATTCCTAAGTGTATGTTCCTCTGTAAGTCGTAAGGATCCTACAAGAGGGTTTTCTCCTTATAAGTCGAGAGGAATTATAAGGGCTGTTCACCATATGGACATGTCCCTAGTCACGGGTGTGACTTTGCTGGGGAAATGTTTATTCGCGCCCGTGGATTGTATACAAGGGTCAGTATTGAGCCGCTTGTAGGGCAATATCGAAGGTTGTGGGGGATCTGCTTAAGAACAGGTTTAGGTTTCTGTAACTTAAGACTTTCAAATCTAATGAGCCGTGAGGGTCCCATAAGAGAATTCTCCTTACGAGTCGTGAGGATCTCGCAAGTGTATTTTCTCCTTAGGAATCGTGAGGATTCCTAAGTGTGTTGCTCCTTTGTGAGTCGTAAGGATCTCACGCGGGTGGTTTCTCTTTACAAGGTCGAGAGGACCCTGCAAGTGTCTTTTAACGAGGTTGCGCCCTTTCGGGTTTTCACAAACACTCACCGGTAGTCCTGCTGTTTTTACTCACGGAGCCCTTTCGGGTTTTCATCCGTGCCCATTTTGCTTATGGACATACCGTTTTTTTTTATATTCTTTTTCACTTTTTTTTTACAAGGTCGCGCCCTTTCGGGTTTTCACGAACACTTGCCGGCAGCCCTGCTGTTTTTACTCACGGAGCCCTTTCGGGTTTTCATCCGTGCCCATTTTGCTTATGGACATACCGTTTTTTTTTAATTCTTTTTCATATGTTTTTTTTTTTTCTTTCTCTCTCCTTTTTTATCTCGTCAGCCTAAAGATACTGCGGTAGTAGTTTTAGGGACGTTTCGGTCCGTCGTTAGTTTAAGGACGTTTCGGTCCGTCGATATTTTAAGGACGTTTCGGTCCGTCGTTGGTCCGTCGTTAGTTTAAGGACGTTTCGGTCCATCGCTATGGGAAGGCCGGCTGCTGCTTGTAAAGTCTGAGCCTAGGAAGATATTGAGCGGACATAGTCGTCGTCATCTATCTTTGACCCAGGCTGTGGCTTATCAAGCGTAGTATTTCTTTAAGAAGCGGCAGTTTATTGGCCTGAAAGGCCTTTCAACGTGCATATCCATGAGTAGGTAGGCTCCACCCTGGTAGACCTTGTCTATGATGTACGGGCCTTCATAGTTTGGCTCAAATTTTCCTCGCTTGGCACGATTGGGGATCATAGGTCTTTTGACCACTAGTACGAGTTCGCCTTGGCGGAATGTCCTCGGCCTGGTCAATCTTTCGTACGAGCACGTCATCTTTGCTTTGTAGGCCTCTAGATGTTGTTGCGCTATGAGCCGGGTTTCGTCGAGGGCATCAAGCTCCTCAAGCCGAAGGTGAGCATTTTCTTCGTTCGTCAGCTCGTGGTGGACTGCTACTCGTAGAGAGGGTAACTCTATCTCGAGGGGGAGCACTGCTTCCGTCCCAAATACCAACGCGTACGGCGTTGTGTTCGTGGCCGTCTTGAATGTAGTTCGATAAGCCCAAAGGGCTTCTTGCAGCCTTTCGTGCCAGTCTCTCTTATTCCTGGGAACGGTCTTTTTTATGATTTTCGTCAAGGTCTTATTGAAGGCCTCGGCTAGACCGTTAGCTCGTGGATTGTAAACCGAAGAATATCTCCAGTCTATATTGTGCTGCTGTGCGAAGCGGCTAATCTTATGGCTTCGGTAGGCCGGCCCATTATCGGAGATAATCCGCCGTGGAGTTCCGAACCGATAGATGACGTGCGTCTTGAAGAAATGGAGGATATTCTCCGTCTTCACTTCCCTCAGTGGTACTGCTTCTGCCCATTTGGAGAAGTAATCAGTTGTCGCCAGGATAAAACGGTGTCCCCGGGATGATGCTGGCTCAATGGGGCCGACTATGTCAGTCCCCCACATTTCGAATGGCCAACTAGCCACCGTTGGGTGCAGTGGATTCGGATGTTGGTGGATGAAGTCTCCATGAATCTGGCATGAGTGGCATTGCTTCGCATACTCGAGGCAGTCCTGGATCATCGTGGGCCAGTAGTAACCCATCCGTTTAATTTTTAACTTCATCTTTAGGCCTGCTTGGTGAGAACCGCAAAGTCCGTCATGAACTTCCTGAATGACTCTTTCTGCTTCGTCAGGTCCTAAGCATCTCAGCCATAGAGAATCAAACGATCTCTTGTATAGAATATCATTGACGAAAGCGAAAGATAGAGCTCGTTTCATGAGCTGATGTCTTGAGGACGCTTCTTTGGGCATTCGGTGGGACTTAAAGTAGTCTATGAAGACTTCCCTCCAGTCTTCGGCCTTCTCGCGGTCTTTTATTTGTAGGGTCGTCTGCTCAGTCGCTCCCTTCTCCTTATATAATCCCGGAGGTATTTCCGCCGGGGCGAGCACTCGACGGCTTTGTACCACGATTCTGACGTCATCGAGGTTCTCGTCAGCCAGTTCTTTAGCAAGTTTAGCCAACGCGTCTGCTTTGCTGTTTTCCGCGCGCGGTATGTTCTCCAAAGTATAGGAAGGAATTTGGGTCAATAGTTGTTGCACCTTTTCGCCGTACTTCACCAACTCCGGCTTGCACGTTTGGTAGTCACCATTTACTTGACTAATGACCAGCTGAGAATCCCCGTATATAAGGAGGTCTTCAATTCCCATGTCGATGGCGATTTCGAGGCCTGCTATCAGAGCTTCGTATTCAGCTTCATTGTTTGTCCTCGGCTCTGTTAAGGAGAAGGCGAAGCGCATTATCCCTCCTTGTGGAGTTGCAAAGACGAGGCCTATCCTCGATTTGATCATTGGGATACCTTGTTTCTGTTTCTTTACGGAGGACGCTCCATCGAAATAGAGTTCCCATCGGGTGCTTCCGCCGCTAATCGCATCAAATGCATGCTCGTCCGGCAAATCACAGTTCAGAGGAGAATCGGCCGGTATCGGGTGCTCAGCGAGGAAGTCGGCAATGGCCTGGCCTTTCACTGCCTTGAGAGGTTGATACGTTATCGAGAACTCCATCAAGAGCAGGGCCCATTTAGCGAGTCGTCCTGTCAATATGGCTTTTGACATCAGGTACTTAAGGGGATCCACCTTTGAAATGAGACGGACTTCATGCGCCAACGCATAGTGCCTGAGCTTTGTTATCGCGAAGATTAACGCCAAGCAATGTTTTTCAATGGGAAAGTAGTTGCTTTCTGCCCCCAGTAAAACTCGACTTAAGTAGTAGAGTGCTCTCTCTTTCCCCTGATCGTTCTCTTGTACCCATAATGCGCCCAAGGAACCTTCGAGGGCGGTTGTATAAAGAATGAGGGGTTTTCCTTTGACCGGCGCAGCCAACACCGGAGGGTTCTGCAGGTACTGCTTGATCTCGTCTAGTGCACCTTGGCATTTGTGATCCCAAACGAATGGAGTTCCCTTCTTCATCAGGTGGCTGTAAGGACGGCATTTGCCTGAAAGATTGGCGATAAATCGCCGGATGTATGCGAGCTTCCCTTGGAGAGACCGCAACTGCTTGAGGGTTCTTGGCGGAGGCATTTCCATGATCGCTTTAATCTTTAACGGATCTATTTCAATACCTCGGTGTCGAACGATGAATCCCAGAAATTTGCCCGAGGAGACTCCAAACGCGCATTTGAGGGGATTCATTTTCAAATTATATTGCCGAAGGCGTCGAAATACAGTCTCCAGATGCTTTAAATGATCTTCGTATGACATGCTCTTTACTACGAGGTCATCGATATAGCACTCGACGACGTCGTGTATGAGGTCATCAAAGATCTTTGTCATGGCCCTTTGATAGGTAGCGCCAGCGTTCTTTAGACCAAAGGGCATAACCCTGTAGCAGAATATACCCAAAGGGGTCCGGAAAGCGGTGTGCTTCTGGTCTTCGGGATGCATCTTTATCTGATTGTATCCTGACGAACCATCCATAAAGGAGAAAACCTCGTGAGTGGACGTGTTATCTATCATTAGCTCGGTTACCGGCACCGGAAAATCGTCCTTCGGACAGGCTTTATTGAGATCCCTGAAATCCACGCATATGCGTACCGTCCCATTCTTCTTCATTACCGGGACGATATTGGCGATCCAGTCGGGATATTGGACTTCTTGGATAAATCCAGAATCGATCAGCTTCTTGACTTCGGCGTTGATGCTCATTTCAAGCTCGAGTCGCATCCTTCTTGGCGCCTGCTTGACTGGCTTGATATCTGGGGATATTGCTAATTTATGCACAGCAATCTCCGGATCTAATCCTGGCATCTCGGAGTAGTTCCACGCGAAACAGTCTTTATGCCGTAGAAGCACGTTCTTTAACGCAGCCACCCTTTCTTCGGATAGCAGCTCGCTGACAAATGTCGGTCGCGGGTCGTCTGTCGATCCCAACTCAATCTTCTTGAGGTTATCTGCAGTAGTATGTATACCATCTTCCAGCTCTTTCGGAGCGGGCAGAAATTCTGAGACCACCTCATCATCGCTGTTCTCAAAGCACCGGGGAAGGTCATCTACGTTCTCCGGCTCTTCTCTTAATATCGTAATCGTATAACAAGTGCGAACCAGCTCCCCGGACTGAGGTGGACCCGGTTCTGCTCTTGCGGCCTTGGGTTCATGCTTTTGTGGCGGCGTTACCCTCCAGCCGTCGGATAAAGCGAATCTGCCCTGTTGGTACTGGTCTTCGACCCAGTTCTTGAAGGTGAAGCAGTCTTCGGTAGGATGTCCTATGGCTCGGTGATAAGAGCAATAGCTCAGATGAGAAGCCTTGTTAGCTTGCTCAGGATGTCTAGACTCTGGAAGCGCGATCATTTGATGTTTTATAGCGAGCTTGAGTAACTTCTCCGTCTTGTCTCGGGGGAAGGAGTACGCTCGACTCATCTTCTTCATGAGGGACAAATCCGAGCCGTGCAACACCCGACCACGTAACCCTCTAATCCTGCGTCGTTGTTGTCGGCTCTTCTTTCCGCTTCTTGATTTGTTTCCGTCTCTGCGTCGGGCCTTTCGTACAACGGATTGACGAGGATGAGCGTCTTTGTCTTTTGCAGCCTGTTGAAATAGACGTTGCGTCCTGTCCTTCTCGTAGATGGCCATTTCGCGGTTGTGGTCTTCCCGAGCTTTCTGACCCACTTTCCTGATAGGCTTGCCCATTCGTTCTTCAAACGACGGACTCGGCGCTTCAATCGCGGGGTCTAGTTTTTATGAGGGGTTGGCATCTCCCGACGAGGCGTCCTCTTCTTCATCAAAGGTATATATGGCGTAGCTACTGTGGTCCCGCTCCCGTTTTTCGGCTCTTGCGTATCCAAGCCCGAGTGTTTCCATTTTCCCGTTGGGCAATTTGCGTTGAGTCCCGGGGACATCCCAAATCCTGTTGTAGAACCGAGCCTGCCGAACAGTCTGTTTTAAGGGCACTCCTTGGCGCTTCAATAGCTTCTTTAATCCATTTGTATAGTATCTGGGCAGACGGATGGGTTGGAGCCTGTCAAGTGTAGCATCCGCGCCATGCCAGATCTCTTTCTCTGTTTTCGACTCTGAGGATCGGTAGAATAGGATCAACTTCTCACCCCTTTGCCTGGGAGGGACGTAAAATGTTTGCAGGTCCTGCACATTGTGAGCCTGAAGCATGTCGAGCTCCTTGTAGTGTTCTCGCGGTACCATGGTGATTTGCAAACTATGGTCATCGCCAGGGGGTGCTTGTATTGACAGCCGATTGGAGAACACAGCATTAACTTCATCTTCTGAATCACTTCTGAAGACTAACATGGGTCTGGCGTCCCCAGGTTGTTGCGTTGAGATGGCCCTGCATAAACCATCTCTTCTTCTTCTTCGGTATCGCTCCCGAAAACAGGGATGGTGGCGGCGGTTTTGTTCTCCGGATTGCGACACCTTTCTGTATCCTCGAAATCTGGCAAAAAATACTTCGCATCTTCGTATTTGCGGACTTCGTTCACGGAAAATGGGTTTAACTCACCTGTTACGGTATACTCGAAACCATCCTTAAAGTACTTCATACACTGATGTTGTGTAGAAGGGATGATGTTGTACTCGTGTAGCCAAGGACGACCGAGCAGGGCGTTATAGCAGGTCTTGGCGTCAATGACATGGAATTTGATGTCTGTGACGAGAAGTCCAAAGCGTAATGTTAGTATCACAGATCCGAGAGTCCGCGACGATTGTGAATCGAAACTGGAGATAGTAATTTTGTCACGAGCGAGGTGTTGCACACTCATGCAGATTTCCTTCAACACCCGAACATTAAGGAGGTTGACGGAGGATCCATTATCCACCAGGATCATGGCAGTATCCGGAGACATATAGGGGACGGTTGTGGTCGCACGTCCCGAGAAGGAGGTCTTCATCACCGAAAGTGATGTCGGCCGTATGCACTTCCTCCAGTTCATCCTTCATCTTTTCAGTGGCGAGGAAGGCTTGGAATTGCTCAGGTTCTTGTAACGCCGTAATTAGTGAGTCTCGCGCTTCTTTTGATAATAGGAGGGCATCGAGAATGCTAAGCTGAGAAGGTAGCTTTCTTAGGTGCGCGAGGATGTTATAGTCCACCTTACCCTTCCTAGGAGGGTCTTTGGCAGCCAGCTCTCTCATGACTTGGTCATCTAAAGTGATATCTTCAGTGACCTTTTCCTTTCCCTTATCTTTTCTACTTACGGGCCCGAGATTCTTTTCTGGGAGTGTGCGATTGCGCAGCTGAATGTTCTCGCAGATCTCCGATTTCTCCTCTTTCCCTAAAACGGATTCTTTGAAGAGAGGGCCCAGAGCCATTTCTTCATCAGAGTCGCTCCCAAAGGTGAGAACTTGTGACCCCCCGGCGTGAGCCATACAACAGTTGCCAGTAGTTCTGTTGTGCTCATCGATAGTACTTCTTCGCTCCCGACGGCTCTTGCGTTTCATGCGCTTAATATGTTGCCGACGAGCAACATATCCTTGCCACCATATCTTAAAGGCGTCGCACTCCTCCGTGGGGTGTGATATTTTCCGGTGATATGCGCAATAATCAGGGTACCTCTCCACCCCATCGTGTGTGTTTCCTTCCGAGGGCGGTAGCTTCATCCCCATTGACATGGCTTTGGCAAACCTTTTCCTCGTCTTGAATATCTTCTTGTCTACTTCGGATGCCTTTCGCTCTGGCAGGGGTAGGTCAACTCTTTCGTTCAGTTGCCCGCATTTGGCTCCTTCCGATGTGGCCATCTCATGCTCCTGGTCCGCTTTACTTTTTAGACGAATCTCGTCTAGAAAAGCGTCGATCATTTCGTCTGTTGGCCATGCACGCTCTGGTACAGGCTCTGCCTCCAGCTTCTTAGTGCCAGGAGTTTTCCCATCATCGGTAAGCGAGTGGGAGATTACGTTACAACTCGCCACATATCCTTCGGATTCATCCGACGAGCTCTCTCCATCATCTTCCTCTTGAAAGATGTGGTTGAGGAACTCTTGTAGTGTGACAGGAGTTCGCGCCTTTTGATTATACTCTTCCAGTGCGTCGATTTGCTTTTGCAAGTTCGTGTGCTCGTCTCCAAGCTTCACGGTCTTCTTGGATTTCTTCTTCTTTTTCTTCGAAGATTTTGACAGTTGGGCGTGAGTATTTGGGTCCTCATCGCGAGTCTTCGTAGTTGGGCGGCGCCTTAGCATCCCTTCGATAATTTGAGGTTCAAGAGGGTCCTTCCATTCGATCGCAGGGCACGCATGAAGGTCTCTCAGCATTCTTTTGGTTTTAGTTGATAGCACGACCTCCCATGGAGCTTCTTCAATAAAGGAGCAGGTTGCCCCCGGTGTATCTGCTTTCTTAGGAGTATGCGGTTGTGGTGGGTTCACCTTCCACTTTTCGGACAGTACAAACTTCCCCTGGAGGTATTGATCTTCAATCCATCCTTTGAAGACGAAGCAATCTTCAATCGGATGGCTTACCGTTTGATGGTAAGGGCAATAGTTAGGGTTATTCACCTCGGCGGGTTGCGGCGGTCGCCTTGGATTTGGTAGGCTTATAAGTCTGTTGCGTATTGCCAGCTCGAATAACCGTTTCGTCTTGTCTCGTGGGAACGAGTAGGGACGCTTCATCTTCTCATTATAATACCGGCGTCTTTCCTCCAGTTGATCTGCCGGTTTCGGGGCGTTAGGTTGCTGTTGGGCATTCGCAACAAAGGTTGCCCTTCCTTTACCCTTGTCATTCCGAGGTTCCGACTTCGGGGGAGGTGGTCTATGACCCATCTGGTCCATCTGAGCCAACTTGTCGATTAAAGCCTGGAATGTGGTTGGCTTAAAGAACATCATAAACTGGGAGATAGTTGCGTGGGGGTCTATGGTTCCCACGAACATTCCCACTGCGGGTGCCTCCTCAATGCGTTGTTCACATCTCGACCACAAGTTCCGTCAGCGTATAGCATACTGGACCCAGGTTTCGCATGGTTTTACCCTGGCGTTAATCAGTGCAGTTATTGGAGTGCGTTCGCTGGCACTTGCGAATCGCTGAGTGAATAACAACTCCATTTCAGCGAACGTTTTGATAGAATCGTTCGGGAGTTCCGAATACCATTCGAACGCAGTTTCTGATAAGCTGCCCACGAACTGACGGAGCAACAGTTTATCATCACCGCCGGTGTTACCGCAGAGGGCCCGGAACTGGGCGACATGTTGATGGGGGTTGCCGGTCCCCTTGTACACGTAGAATTTTGGTATCGTATAGCCTTGCGGGTATTTGATTTGGTCGTACCAGCTTGGATACGGCCGCCCCGTTTTCACGACCTGACCAGCTGCCTCAGTCGCGTGATGAACCCGGATTTGCTGGGCTATGTAGTCAACCAAGTCAGCCTTAGAGATTGCCTCCTCCTTGGCCGTTGAGAGGGCTGGTGGTGGATTTGACGTTTCTCCTCGGTCGTCTTCAAGAACGATTGGGGGATCCTCGGCGGGTAAGTCCTGCTGGATCATCATTCCTATCATATCTTGGAAGAGAAGGCCCAACGTTGTATGTTGGCCGCTTGTTCAGCAGCCTCTTTGTCCTTTTTCTCCAGTATCCGGCGAAGGAATTCAGCGTCGGTTTCTTCCTCCTGGCGCGCGTCTGAGGAAGTTTCTAGGCTTTCTTTTGGCCCGGTAAGTGCGGCCATAGCATTCATCATTTCCTGAAGCTTTTGTTGCTGCTCCTGGGCTTTCGTCACGGATCGGGTTAGCGGTCGGTGGCCCGTAGAAGTGCGGCTTTCCTCCTTTCCAGAGGCCATGTAAACAGTGTGCACCACCATGCCCCCAGACTTAGGGCGTCTGGGCTCAGTGCTTTTAGTCGTCGTTGCATGCTGGGGGGTCTTCTCTGGCCTCCTCCTTTTATGAGCCATGGAGGTTGAGGGGGCCGTTGAGGTGGGCGTCCAGACAGCCTTTTGGGGTTTAGCCTGGTGACCAGCTTCCGGTTGGATTTTCAGCTTCCTGTGCTGGCGGGAGAAGTTTGGATCGATGATCGAGTCTCGGGCCTGCCGCCAAACCTTATAGATTTTGGAAGATAGCCGTTGAGGAGATCGGGGCTGTTCTGGTTTTATTTCCACAACCTTTTTTAATGGGGGAGGAGACCTCTTCAGCACTGCAGTAGGAGAATTCCTTCGCACCTTATTTAGCATTTCGAAGCTGTTCCCAGTTGGAACAGTAGCATTAACTTCTGCCACTGGGGCTGATGGAGTCAACCTGGAGGGGGAGTTGCCCTCAGCCTTCCTTACTCGGCGCCAACGGCGACGTCGAGCGTGTCGAGCGGATGGTGTAGGGTCAGCGGTAAGAATGGTTTCGTCTTGCCCCCTGCCTGGGTAGGGGGTCGCTGTTGGTATTAGCCTGTCAAAGACCGATGTCCTTTGGGGAGCAGGAGTGGGAGTTGAAGCCGTCAATCTTGTAAAGACCGACCTTTTGGCCGGAGAAGCCGCCTTGACGATTTCGGGGGTAGGAGCGGCCATTTTCTTAGAAGCAGCCTTCTCTGAGATTGTAGGCCCCATGATGAGTTCGCAGGATTTCTGGCCCAATCTAGAGAAGACCGAGGCGTTGACGTTGGGCGACTCGTTGAGCGGAGCCGCGGCAGGGGTAAGACGATCAAAGACCGACTTCTTGAGAGCTTCCGTTGTCAGCACTGGAGCGGTGAAGCTTGTCGGCGGGAGCATGGTCCCAAAGAACAATCCTGTGGTGGCGCGAGTGACCTGTTCCACGGGCATTGTGAATAGCGAAGCAGCTTGGGGTCCGTAGGCTATACCTCCTGGCGAGGCAGAGCGTTGGTCGCAATTGCAGTCTGAGCAGTTGGAGAATTTCACGAAAGTAGAAGCCATCGATCCTTTGCTTTCTGCCATAAGCGAGACGCCAATTCTTAGTATCTTGAAACCCAAGGGCAACCATTAGCGGACCGCGATTGGTTCGCGAGTCACGACACACGAAGTGTGGAGAGGAAAGAGGAAAAGGTTCCACCGGGCGTGCCAGAATCTGTTCCCCTCCGAATGGCGGCGCGCAGGACTGCGATGTCCTGGCACTGAGACTCGGGGCAGATGCTATTTGGTGCTATCCGTCCACCTCTCCGAAGATGCCAAGTTGATTTATGGCCCCATGTATCGAAGGTTTAGACGGATGCGTCCGATGTAGCAGACTTCGTCAGATTCCCCCTCGTTTGAGGGGTTTTTGATTGTGGGGACGCTCTTCCCTGCAGGCGCAAGCCCCTGCAGTTAATTACGCTACCGCATTGCGGTAACAACTTTCTCCTTCTCCAGATGGTCACTTCGTGTCGTGGGTGTTTGTTTTGTGCTTTGTTGCCCGTGGATTGTTTACGGAGACTGATTTATGTCGTCGCCCGTAGGACGTGGACTAGTCCAAATCCGTATTATCTTAGATTTGGGTTTGGGGGTTTGGTTTGAGGATACGTCAGCCATACTTGAGGCTAAGATCGACTCAAACGTTTGTTAAGGATACGTTAGTCTAACTTTGAGACTACGATCAACTTAACGGGATCGTTTAGATCCGACAAAGGAGCGTTTTAGGCTCCATTGTTCCAGTTTAGGGACATAGTGGTCCATCGTATGTATGGCCGTCGGGACCCGTCACCTCTCTGACGACGTTGAAGGATTACAACGACGGATATCAGAGGAGTTCAGGGATGTACCCTCGAGCTAGAGTTAATTGGGGGGATTCATAGTCCAGTCTGTTTGAAGGTTTAAGGATACGTTAGCCATCTTTAAGGCTAAGATCAACTTAAACGGGACCGTTTAGATCCGACAAAAGAGCATGCGGGGATCCATTGTTCTAGTTTAAGGACATTGCGGTCCATGGGTAGTTTAAGGACATTGCGGTCCATGGGTAGTTTAAGGACATTGCGGTCCATTGTTAGCTTTAAGACATCTCGGTTAAGGTTAAGGACGTCGTAGTCCATGGGTTTAAGGACTCCATAGTCCGGTATGTGCTCTGGATGCTTCACACGGGTTCACTGCCGTGCTTGGCGAGGACCAAGCTCCGCTCTGGACGTTTTCCGCGGGGTCAAAGAGTGACGTTATCCGCATTCCACGTAACCAGGAATTTTGCACTAGATGCTTCACACGGGTTCACTGCCGTGCTTGGCGAGGACTAGGCTCCGCTCTGGACGTTTTCCACGGGGTCAAAGAGTGACGTTATCCGCGTTCCACGTAACCAGGAATTTTGCATTAGACACGGGTTTAAGGACCCCACAGTCCATATCAATGTGTGGTCGTCGGGACCCATCACCTCTTTGAAGACATTGAGGGATTACAATGCCAAATATCAAAGGAGTGAAGAGATGTACCCTAGAATCGGAGTGGATTAAATAGTCCTTGGCCCAATTTGGGATCAAGACAAATTAATTATGTTATGAGCCCATTAGTCCAGTTGATTACGAATTGAGGACTTATGGCCAGCTTGGGCTAAGTCCAATCAGGAGAGGCTTTGCCTCTATCCATTTAGCCAATTGGACCAATGTCTAGTGTTAAACACTAAAGACCAACCAGTGTCGAACACTGAGAATGAGACTGACAAGTTAGTGTTTAACACTAAAAGATAATTGGTGTTAAACACCAGCAACATGGCTTTTCAAATTAGTGTTAAACACTAAAACAGATCAGTGTTGAACACTGGCAATGGAGATCTCAGATTAGTGTTAAATACTAAGGTAATCAGTGTTGAACACTGCGAATAAAGCTCTTTGATTAGTGTTGATCACTAGGGCCCAACAATGTTTCAATACTGGATTCGAGAGTTCCAATTTAGTGTTGAACACTAAGGCAAGAGGGGTCACGTGGCAACACGTGAGAGCGCCCTCCCTTCATTTATTCTGCTGGGATTATCGCATCACGTGCCCTCACGTGACGGGCATTCAAATGCTTATATGTTAAAGCTTCTGCCTAGGGTCACGTGGGTCACGTGGGGCACTGCCTCAAAGGGGCTTTCTGTAGCTCTCTTGGGGAGGGGGGGACGTGGTGACACGTGACCCTGCCTCTATGTATGTTGTTTAGAGGATCTGTTAATCTTTTCCAGGAATTAAATTCCTCGTAGGGTTAAACCCTGACAGTAATTTCAGAGGAATTAAATTCCTACTTCCTTTTGAAGATTTATATTCTGGAATAGAGTTGAACTCTGAATTTTCTGTAGGAATTAAATTCCTCATACATGTGAAGAACTAAATAGGGTTAAACCCTAATAAAAGCTTTTAAGGAATTAAATTCCCACTCTCTGTTAAATTATGATCAAGGGAATTAAATCCCCGCTGTTCCAACAGAACTAGGTTCTTAATTAGGGTTAAACCCTGTTTCTTTTTGTTCTGAAGGAATTAAATTCCCATAACACAGGGTCAAGCCCTAGTTTTATTTTAAAGGAATTAAATTCCTATAGTTCTGTGAGAATTAAATTCTCGTGCTTCCATTCCCTCTCTACGTTTTGGATCTGCATGGCAGGATCTCGACCCATTGAGAATTAAATTCTTAACTTCAAGGGGAGATGTGCACTTTGCAGATCCTCTATCAAAGAGAGAAGAAATATGTTCTTCTGTTTTATATCTCAGAGTTAAACTCTGTTGAGAATTAAATTCTCCTTTCTTTCAAGGAGCCTTCCCTTTCTTACCTAGGGTTTTCTTTTGCAGAAGATCCAAGTTCCTCGAAGTATCAAGGCTCTCTCTCCCTTTCTTCCCTCTACATGTATCTCTCTATATATCTATCCCTGTGTCTCTTGGCTCCTATTTATAGGAGAAGTAGCCGAATCAATTAGTTTTTGACGAATCTTCATTGAGAGGTTTGATTTGCATCCATCATTCGTTTTTGACCTTTGGATTATTGGGTGAATTTTATTCACCATTGGATTTCAAGTCCCGGGATTCTCCTTTGTTATTTCGGTTAGATTTAAAGGGGAAATCTTTCCAAACCCGAGATTTTCCCATAGATAAATGATATTCAATCATCTTTAAATCTTTAATTCGATTGGTTCCAGATAATCGCTTTCCTTTGGAAAGATTCGAATCTCTTTCAGAATTTAATTCTGTCAACGAAATGGGCTTTGAAAGCCGGTCACGTGTGACCACGTGACCCATGGTCACGTGTGGGCACGTGACCCCCTTTGGAATGAGCCTTCTTCTTTCTTTCTGCGCTCTGTCTTCTGGTTGCTGCTTAACCGTCACGTGCCACGACGTGACCCCTGGTCACGTGCGAGCACGTGACCCTTGTCTGAACTCTTTTTTTTGATTTAACTGGAGAACAATTCTGATGTTTTGATCGTCACGTGCCAACACGTGACCCTGGTCACGTGGGAGCACGCGACCTCTTCTGAAGCTTTTTCCTTGATTTGATCAGGAAGCGTTGGGTCTTTGCTGCTGCTTTTAAATGCCACGTGCCGACACGTGACCCAGGTCACGTGGGAGCACGTGACCCTTACTGAAGCCCCTCTCTTTGATGTAGTTGGGAAACTGAACTTGCTTTGCCGGTACTTTTGGGTGTCACGTGCCAACACGTGACTGCTGGTCACGTGTAAGCACGTGACCCTCTTCTGAAGCTTTTTCCATAAGCTTTCCTGATTTTAAATCAGGAAACAGGTATTTAAATGAAATGTTTGTTTTCTCGTATTCTAGGTTATCGTGTTATGTTGCATATGAGTGCGTGAGGAGGTAGGTCATTACCTCGTGATCTACTTTAAAGGTATAGCAAGTTTAATGGAGTTAAATGTAGAATTAAAATAATGTGGTATTTAAGTGAAAAATACGATATCGGGTTCGTTCGGAGTTTTTAAGTAAAACCCTGTTGAATTTTTTAGGCATTTTTAATTCAGAAAAATACCAGATTTCAAAAATTGTCCAGAGAGGGGGTAAACTTGGACGTATCGGGTTCGTTCGGAGTTTTAACTTCGTTAACACATCGCCTAAGGCTCTAGCTAGGCTCTGATACCACTGTAGGGTTACTAGGCACACTAACGAGGCTCTACAAGGCATCGACCATGCCAAAATAAAATTTTTATGTGCCGAATAACACTAAGCAAGATCGTTAACTAGAGTTTAGGCGAAACTAATGGCAAGTAAACAACTTTACACTAAAGGGAACGCGATATACAACCTTTGTAGATCGTTCCTCCACTTCTTTAGCTCCTTGATGGAGTCCCTTCGCTGCGATCAAGCTTCTCCCGGACTCTTGCATGGCTTCACGACGCGAAGGATGCGACCTTGCTTGAAATCTCCGAGGCCGAAGATGATCTACGTCGAGGGAATTCTGACTCAAGCTCCTACTTCACTAACTAGAGAAATAGTGAAGTAAACACCCTAAACTAAAGTGCTAGTCTAGTAGAGGATGGAGAAATAGGAAGTGGGTTCTCTTTAGAATTTTGTTTCTCACACTCTTTCTCACTTTGGATCAAACCCTAGTTTTCTTTCTCCTTTTCACAATGAAGAAGATGAACAAAAGAAAGAGGAAAGGATAATGATCAAGTGAGCCATCTAACCATGGTGAGTGAGTATCATATACTAGCTCATGGTGGGACATAACCATGGCTAAGTCAAGATGGTTAGGTTAACAAAAATCTAAAGTAAAACAAATTAAGTGGACTTTGTCAAAGTATCCAAAAGCTTCTACAAGCTTCATACTTAGTAATTACTTTAAATAAATATTAACCACCATCTAATATAGTATGGTGTATGTATTACACACCCATGTTTAGTGTATCATCAACCATGATACAAAAGAAAACACTTTAATATATATATCACACACACATATATATACAAGTGTTCATATGTGAGAAAAACCCTAAAGTGAACAAGTGTTAGCAAGTGTAAATTAGTATATCTAATAAATAATTATACACTTAATTATTAAATCAACACTTGACTTAATAATCCGGTCATATCTCATATAACCGGCTAACATCAATTGTATCGACTTATCGAATCAACACTCGATTCGATAACCCGGCTATATCATATATAACCGACCGATACAAAAAAAGTCGCGAGAATAAAATACGGTATCACATACACGCATTTATTCTCAGTCTCGCACATATCACATATGCGCTCCTATTTCGTTTTGCCTGAGCCAGTAAAACCTCTGTGTAGGACTCTAAAGACTCGTCAATACGCCGGCCGTAGGTGATGATCACATCAAGCACCCACAAGCCGTCAGCGGTACTAGCTGGACGTAACGGCCACCCGGGTATTGAGCGATCAGAAGATCAGCAAGCAAGCCCGCTCCAACTCCTGTAAAAGCCTGCCGGTAACACTTCCCGTACAGTCCGGTCTCCTCGTCTGATATGTCGCATATCTGGTCTAGGGGTGGTAAACGTCGGACCCCAATAACCGATAAGTCGTGCCGATGTGAGGCTCATAACGGGTCGAGAAACTACTGGTAACACTTACCAGTAAATCTCTAATCAGCCCTGGCCAGGGACTTTCCTGTTACGGCCAATCGAGCACAGCGCAACATCAACCCCCAATACCGGGAGAGACGAAACCCTTCCTATCGCTCATTGCCTCCATGTGACTCGGGACTGTACCCAAAAACCACCGTTTTGCACGCCCTCATAGACGTGGTAAGGTGGAAATCAAAGCACAGTGGGAATCACACAAGACTCTATGACGATCTCGGGTCTACAGACTAACCTGCACAAGTGTCACCAGAGAACTGCCATCTGACGTAAGGTATAATACCATCTGGGAGTTCTCGGCGAGTCCGTCCAGTGTACCCAGTCTCCACCGAGCACCCGCATACCATCTCTGATGTCAAACACCAATGGATATGGGATCATCCATCGCCCATCTCATGGGTCGAGAAGCGTATACGCTTGTTTACTCTGGTATATCGATGCCCCGTCTCGATACACCCTCGACTAGGGACCTTGAAGGATGTACTTATGGACTACCATGTCCCCACTAGTATGATCCGCATCATAGTCCAGGTAGTCAAGTACACATCCTAAGGGCTTTATCAACATGTAGCCATCAGACAGTATAAAGAGACAAGTATACATGTTAAGATAAAGAGCAACCAGATAGCATACTATCATATCGAGCAAGAAAGTCCTCTCTATATATGTCCAAGCATCCAATATAATATACATCATCTGTACAATACTGGCCTCTAGGGCATAGATACAACTAATAGTTGTAGGCACTGGTATATTTAGATTTTCAGGTTCAGTTCAAGTTTTGGGAGTTATCTCAGGTGAACTGTTGGGCTTCCATAAAATTTAAAACAAAATAAATATTAAAAATAATGTGGTCCATGGGATTTGAACTCTGGTAGCTTGGTTCAGCAATGCAAGGTATTACCAATGAGCTACAAGCTTCTTCTTGTAATTAAATTGCTAATTAATTACTTAAGTCTTGTGCTCAGGCAATAAATACCCCTTTATGGATTTTTTTTTGAAAAAATTTGTATAGAAAATTTGGGGATGTTACAATGAATCTCCTGTAAAAGCCTGCAAAGCCAAGAAAGGATCGTATATTCTTGACGCATTTGGGATGAAGAAGTTTTTGAATGACATCTATTTTGGCTTTGTCGACTTCAATGCCTTTTCGTGAAATAACATGTCCAAGCACAATTCCCTCTTGGACCATGAAATGGCATTTTCTCCAATTCAAGGTTAAGTTCTTCTTCTTACAACGAGTAAGAACTGCGTCAAGATGAGATAAGCAGTCATCAAAAGAATCTCCAAATATCGAGAAATCGTCATGAAAATCTCCAGAAAATTTTCGACCATGTCCGAGAATATCTCCATCATACACCGCTGAAATGTAGCGGGAGCATTGTATAACCCAAAGGGCATGCGTCTATAAGCAAAAGTACCAAAAGGACAAGTAAATGTGGTTTTGTCTAGATCCTTTTTGGCAATAGGGACCTTGGTTATAGCCAGAGTATCCGTCCATAAAGCAGTAATATTCACGTCCAGCTAAGCGTTCTAACATCTGGTCAATGAAAGATAGAGAAAAGCGGTCTTTCCTCGTTGCGGCATTGAGTTTTCTATAATCAATACATACACGCCACCCAGTTTGAGCGCGTGTCTGGATTAACTCATTAATCTCATTTGTTATGACCGTGATGCCAGATTTCTTAGGGACGACATGAATTGGACTTACCCATTGGCTATCGGAGATTGGGTAAATAATACCATTGTCAAGGCATTTGACGATTTCTTTCTTCACCGCATCCTTTATGACGGGGTTTAACCGTCTCTGTGGTTCTCGAGTTGGCTTGGCTTCATCCATCAGAGGTATATGATGTTCTACAATCAAGGGATTAATCCCTTTGATGTCAGCCATAGTCCAACCAAATGCCTGCCTATTAGATCTCAATACCGTTAAAGCGCATTCTCTTTCTCTGAGGCTAGAGAAGCTGATATGATCATCGGTAAAGACTCATTCTCACCTAAATATGCATATTTAAGATGAGAAGGTAAAAATTTGAGATCTAATGCTGGCGGAGAAACTATAGAAGGTGGGGTAAGCGAATGATATTCAGAGTCACAAAGAAGCTCGTAGCCTGCAAAAGATACAGACTCGGAAGGTGAAGAGTCAAGAGTGTCAGACTCAAGGATGGAAAGAGTGTCCTCACTAAGATGTGCAAGATCAAACATTGATGTGCTAGTGTCGTCGAGATTTTCAAAACAAAGTTCATCAACTTCGCAACTTTCGGGAGCAATCTCGTGGACAGAACAGACATCAAGTATGCGAGCAGGGGGTTCAGATGGCTGACTTCCAATTTTATAAATGTTCAGTTCAATTGTCATTTTTCCAAAAGATAGGTTCATAGAACCGTTTCGACAGTTAATGACAGCATTGGAAGTGGCAAGGAATGGTCGACCCAAAATCACCGGAAATTGGTTTTGTGGGTTTGCTACAGGTTGTGTATCGAGAATAATAAAGTCCACAGGGAATATGTATTCCCCGACTTTTATCAACACATCCTCCAGTTTACCCCTAGGTTTGGTGATTGAACGGTCTGCCATTTGGAGAGTGCAATGAGCTGGTTTCAACTCTTCAATCCCTAACTGCTCGTAAACAGAATATGGAAGCAGGTTAACACTTGCGCCAAGGTCAAGTAAAGCACGGTTAATGTTTTTACCCCCAATAGAAATCGATATCGTAGGACATCCTGGGTCCTTACGTTTCTTTGGTAGCTGTGGGGTAAAAGCAGTGCTAACATTATTAGTCATGAAGACCTTTTTGGGCACTTGAGTCTTCCTCTTCCTAGTGCACAAGTCCTTTAAAATTTTCGCATAAGCGGGGACTTGTTGGATAGCATTTAGGAGAGGGATATTGATGTTAACCTGTTTAAACATTTTCATAATCTTCTCCATATGTGGACTTGATTTGTTTCCCCTTAACTGATTCGGATAAGGAGTTTTAGCAATAAGAGCTGGTTCCAACATTGGAGAAGGTGGTGTGTGTGGAACTGATCCCAAAATAGAAGTGGGGATCGTCTTTGGTGGATTAGAAGAGGTATGCTGATGTGTCGATCCTTAGGGAAAAAGAAGAATAGGCTCGCAAGAAGGTGGTGAGGTAGAAGAACTGGGGTCAGAAGTAGAAGTGTGGGTAGAAAGGAAGGTCTCAGCCGGGGTATTATTGATTAATTCTTCATGATTATCAATCTCTTCCCCAACTTGATTATTCAGCACTCTTCCGGAGCTCAACGTTGTAATGGCATTCACATTGTAATGTTGTGAATGCCCAGGATTCGGTAGGGGTTGAGACGGAAGTTTCCCTTTCTCTCTAGCACTCATCTCGGCTTTTAATTGAGCAATTTGTACTTCCATCGATTTTATACTCTCAGCTTGGGAGGCGAATTTTTTATTTATATCATCGACAGAAGACTTAACCTCAGCCGAAACTTGCATGAAATTTATCAGAAGCAAATACATGGTTTGTACGAGTGAAGAGGAATCATCAGTACCGGTCAATTGCAAAGAATTATACGGTGCAGGTGTGTTGACCGGATTTTGAAAGTTTTGTGATTGGTAGGGGTGCTGACTTATTTGAAGTGGTTGCTGTTGTGTTGGAGGACCCCTTTGGAAATTGTTTTGATTTTGAACCGTGTTTTGAGTTTGTGATTGGTTCCAAGCAAAGTTAGGGTGATTCCTCCAACCCTGTTTATAAGTGGAAGAATACAGATCGTTTCTAGGTCTCTGTTGGAAAGCAGCATTGGTATGCTCTTGACCTTGAAACGGAGAATTCAAAGGACATTCTTCCGTAAGATGAGATGGATCAGAATATCATCCACAGACAGTTTTGGAAAGTGACATCTGATTTAGAGAGGCTACTAAAAATTTATGTTCCATAGCTTCGAGTTTCTTTTGCATTGCTGCCATTTCAGCTCTAACTTCTATGGATACATCAAGCTGGTGAATGCCACCCCTAGACGATGACTGGTTTACACTCTCCCACTGTAAAGTTCTTTCAGCGAAATCTTCTAAAAATCTCCAGGCTTCACCATCATCTTTATTCATGAAGGTGCCTTGACACATGGATTCAAGGGTCTGTTTTGTTGTAGGATTAATGCCCTCATATATGATTCTGCACAGATCCCATCTAGGAAGTCCATGATGAGGACATTGAACTAACAGATCCTTGAAGCGTTCAAAACACTTCGAGAATGGTTCATTTGGAAGATGGGTAAATTGATTTATTTCGCTACGGACTCGAGCTGTCTTATGATTAGGGTAGAATTTCTTTAGGAAAGCTGTTACGAATTCTCCCCAGTTCGAAATAGAATGTGCGACTGTGTTATAAAGCCACTTATCGGCTATATCGCACAAAGTGAACGGGAGAAGACGTAATCTCATAGCATCCACAGAAAACTGTGAAGTACCCATCATAGCGCATACATTTTCAAATTTGGTAATAAAGACATATGCGTCTTCAGACTCGAGACCGTGATATTTTGGTAGAAGATTGATATATTGTGGTTTGATTTCAAAATTGTCCCCATTGGCTGGTGGAATGGTAAGACAGGTCGAAATAGGACCTCGCGTAGGGTAGCATCTCTCTTGGAGAGAGATGCGGGGCGGATTCTGCGCACCTGCGGATGGTGGCAGTGTAGTGTTAAAGAAGTTCGATGGAGAACCGTCCATCGAAGTGGGTGTGGTGGTGGGTGAAGAAAAAGTAGACGTAGAAATACCGACTTCAGAGTCGATAGGAGGAACGCGGACAAGACGGGCACTAGAATCCTGTGTCCAGCCGAGCATGCACTAAATGGTTTAGCACAAGTGGCAGCGTTGTGATAACTAGAGAAAAGTTTGGATTGGTGTTTGGTTTGAAAAAGACGGATTTTTGAAAAATTCACACAAACAATGCACAAGCGACCTTAAGTCTAATGGTCACCTAGGTCAAGTCTCTAGACCGCTCCTAGACTTCCAGAAGACAAATCGCAGGATAAATCCTCTACTGCCTCTTTATCCCTTCTGTGGCCAGGTAAGTGCCAGGTAAGTGGGAGGTTCTCCACTACGTAGGTAGTGAGCCTAATTAAGTAACCACTTGCCTTAGACACACTTGCCTTAGACACCACAAAAGAAACGCGGATAAGCAATAGATTACCCATGACCTTCTTCTATCCTAATTGAGCACGATGGTCCTTAGAGTCTTGTCTAGATATTTTTTAGTTAATAAGGGTGATACGGATGCAAGTTTATGATTTTTGGGGCTTAGGAAGGGTAATAAAATCCCCACCTAATCTGAATTTGGTCTTTGCCCCTTAATTTCCGTATTAAAAATGCAAACAACCAAGATCAAACACGCACAATTTTTCTTTTTGCGGCGCTGTGAATTTTTGCAAAGAATCCTGCAGAAATTGGTTAGTGGACAGAGCAGGGAGGAGATAAGAAAGTCAGAAATTTACCTAGAAAATTTGGTGCAGTGAAGCAGCTATAATGCCGCGGAACCGCCGCAATATGCTACCTACGGCCGCGGATGCGCGGTCTGATGTTGAGATCTCTGCACAAAAATTGGTACAGATGCTTCTGTTGCCTCTCTGGACTTTTTGAGATGTCCTGAAAATTTTTCCTCTCGCTCCAGAGATTCCAGATCTCCTTGCAACAATTCACAACAAATCGTTAAGCACTTGTTGCGAATTTTGATCTAAAAATTCTGATGTAATAATAAATTTTTCAATTCAATTTACAAAAACGAACAAATTAGCACACTATCCCCGGCAACAGTGCCATTTGATTGATCATTCTTCATGTGTATGGAAAAGTTTAGATCACAACCAAAGAAATTTATACCGCAATCAATTAACGGTGTCGATGTAGCGCGTTAATGAATACGGATCGTCCACCGAGAAAGTGTGATTTGTTCGTTATAGTTTTAGTTGAGTTGAAAATTAAAAGATAAAAGAAAATGATTCATGATTTGTGAAATTTAGTTTCAAGAATCATCAAGAAATAGATCTAAAATCAAGAAATGATAGAGATCAAGAAAATGTCCAAATCGTTTGAATTATCAAGATTTGTAAAGAGGATTGTCGGAATCGATCCAATTTATAGTGATGATGAATACTAATAATTACAAATTCTTATCTATTGAAGATTTGTTCTAGATCGATGACGATCAATGAGAATTAAGGAACTATTGAAGAAACTAGGGTTTCTCCATCATCATCTCTTGTCCTTTCATTGATTATCATTCAAATTCTAATCTCTAGCAAATTAAATCATCGATCGTTGATCTCTAATTTGGAGCGAAAACATTCAAGAAAGCGATCTCGCTCAAATTAGGTTTTCGATGATTCAATTTCCTAAAGTATACAAAACTCATAAGACTTAAGAATCGTGCAAGAATTTAATCATCATCATCTACCTATTCTCTCGATTCCGCTACAAGCGGAGATTTCACTCAGACATCATGAAAAAGAGAAAGAATTAAGAATCTTTAACTCTTCATAATGCACGAATATAAAGAAAAGCAAGATCTTAGAATTTTCAACTTTTATTTATCAACGTTTAGGTACAATTCACTCAAAGACTACAAGATTTGAGGATGAACTAAATCGTCGAAACTAGCTTCGCTTCGGTCTTCTTGAGTCGCGGATTGTCGTGGATCTCTTGCTTGAATGAAGATCGGCGTTGCTTCAAAGGCTCGTTGAATGCTTGCTTGATTTGGTACTCGATGAATCTTGATTTGGCTCAAATGGTGTCACCCCACTTGATTTGAATTGATTTGGATTTTGCTAGAAAATTTACCTTAATTGATGAACTAATCAACCACCTTTGTAATGAAGCCCTAGGTCCCTTTTTATAGTTTTCCCCTTAGCATCCCCTAGAAGCTAGGCCTATTTTTTCTTGGAAGCTTGGTTGTTATGAGAAGTTTCTAAATTAGGGTAGTTAGCTATCTTACAAGAGAATACTTGCTGTTGGAAGGAAGCTTCTGGAGATTTGAAGCGTCTTGAAGAAGTTTGGTCGTTGATAGGATGCCTCGAGGAAAATTACCAACCGCCGATGAGTCGGATCGGCCGCGGATCCGCGGCAGATCGGCCTGACTCGGCCGCGGATACGCGGCCCTTTTAGGTGATCTCTGAATGAAACTTTCAGTGTTTATTTGTGTTGGCTTTATGGCACTTTCCTGATATCTGGAATATTTTTATACTTTCTTGTTTACTGCCAGATCACAAGTCTTTGGACTGGATGTATTTTATCAGCACTTTTAGCAGTTCCCGCTCTTTTACCTGGAGAATTTCCTGCACACAATCTCGAGACAAGTTTTGACATATAAAAATAATGCGAATAGTAATAAACACTTAATTTCCCTTTAAAATGTCGATTATAACTATAACACAGGGTATTTGGTATTTTCCAGATGAATTCATAATCTGTGTTATAATTACAATAAACACCTATATATGAATGATAAGAGTAGGGAAATTAACGTGTTGAGAATGCACTATTTTCGACTGATCACCCCTCATTGTGAGGGATTTTTGATTGTGGGGACGCTCTTCCCTGCAGGCGAAAGCCTCTGCAGTTAATTACGCTAGCGCATCGCGGTAAACACTTTCTTCTTCTCCAGATGGTCACTTCATGTCGTGTTTGTTTGTTTTGTTTTTGGTTGCCCGTATATTGTATACGGAGACTAATTTATGTTGTCGTCTGTAGGGCGTGGATTAGTCCAAATCCGTGCTTCCTTAGATTTAGTTTTGGTTTGGATTTAAGGATCGTTATTCTCACTGAGATTAAGATCAACTTAAACGTTTGTTGAGAATACGTTAGTCTAATTTTAGACTAAGATCTACTCAACAAGATTTTGGGATCATTTAGATCCAACGAAAGAGTATTTTGACTCTATCGTCTTAGTTTAGGGACATTGCGGTCCATAAGTTTAAGGACATCATAGTCCATGGAGTTTAAGGACGTCATAGTCCATAAAGTTTAAGGACATCATAGTCTATGATTTTAAGGACCTCATAGTCCAGTTTAAAGACATCATAGTCTAGTTTAAAGACCTCATAGTCTGTAAAGTTTAAGGACATCATAGTCCATGAGTTTAAGGACATCATAGTCAATAAAATTTAAGGACATCATAGTCCATGAGTTTAAGGACCTCATAGTCCAATTTAAAGATATCATAGTCTAGTTTAAAGACCTCATAGTCTGTGGGGTTTAGTTTAAGAACATTACGGTCCGAAGTTAGTTTAAGGACATTACGGTCCGTTGTTTTGGCTTATTGGTTTGGGGGTGTGCCAAGAGCTATTGGTTATTGGGACCCTCCACCTCTCTGAAGACGTTGAAGAATTACAACGACATGTATCAGAGTTGTGGAGAGATGTACCCTTGAACCAATGTCCCGACTGAGGGGGGATGGGACGAACATCATTTTAGATGCCATCTGTTGGGAGCTCATTTGCTATCTTTGGGACTGAGATCGATTTTGGGGACCCTGAGCATGAGGGGCTCAATTGATTGTCCACGGGAGATTTGGTCTAAGTTTGGCTAGTATTGGCCTTTCATAGTGTTAAACACTAGTATGTGCTCAGCGCTCACGTGCTCCCACATGAGGCGCTTGAAGTAGTGTTAAACACTAGAAATTAGGGCGCTCACGTATGGCACGTGAGGTGCTTAAAATTGGGCGCTGCCTCTTTTATTCTTTTATTCTAGTGCTAAGCACTGTTGGGTCACGTGGGATCACGTGAGGCGCCCCAGAATAGGAACTGTCTTGGGTTTATTCCCCTTTTCTCTTTTATAAGTGCTGATCACTTCTCAGGGGTCACGTGGGATCACGTGAGGCGCCCCAAAATAGGGCTTATTCCCCTATTCTCTTTTATAAGTGCTGAGCACTTCTCAGGGGTCACGCGGCTAGATCTCAGTCTTCCCTTTTTTGTTCTTCAAAGATGCTCACGTGGGAACACGTGAGCTTTTATTGTGTAGTATTGAACATTAATATGCATGGAGCTCTGGATCTGAGTTTTGTGAATTTCAGGTATCTTATTTTATAAGAATTAAATTCTTTTATAGGGTTAAACCCTGGTTTTTATCAGAGGAATTAAATTCCTATATCTTTTTGGTAAGAATTAAATTCTTTGAACTTATTTATTCCCCCTAGGTTTGGATCTACATAACAGAATCTCCCCGATGAGAATTAAATTCTCAACTTGTGGGGAGATCTGCTTCTTCAGATCGCAACCAGAGGAAGAATTAAGTTCTTTGAGAAGAGTTAAACTTTTGGTTTGAGAATTAAATTTTCTTTTGGTTTTTGCTTACCAAGGGGTTTTTCTATCTGTTTTCTGTATTTTTGAACTTGAAGTTTATGGGGGGTGGGGGGTGGGGGGTGGGGGGTTTCTCTGTACAATACTAGAAGTCTTGGGTCCTTTATATAAGGGAGGCTGATTTGTTGAATCAGTTAAGGAAATCTCTCATTGAGAGATCTCTAATTGATTTAGGAATTTATCCCACCATTGGATCTTTGATCCAAGGGCTTCTGTTTTACAAAAGAAATATTTCTTGTTTTTAGCAAGTTTGGGAAAATATTTTCCTATACAGAAGTTATTCTGTATCTTGGTGATGTTTAATCACCATTGGATCTTTGATCCAACGGTGCTCTGATTTACAGAGCACAATTTTTCTTTTTTGAAAAGATTTAAGGAAACATTTTCCAACTAGGGGTTTTGATTCTTCTAAATCAGAATTTAATTCTATCGGTTCAGAAGGCATAGGAGCCCATCACGTGTAGCACGTGACCCCACCAAATTAAGCCTACCAAAGAGCATCACGTGCTATCACGTGAGTTTTTGATCTGGCCAATTGCTTGCTTTATTCAGGCGCCTATATACTTTGTATATAGAGGTCACGTGTTTGCACGTGAGGCCCAGTTTCAGCTTAGTTTTGTCAAGTACAGCGCCTATCACGTGTGGGCACGTGATGCTCTATTTGGAGACTTTTTCCCGTTGCTTTTATTTATTATTCATTTTTTATAAGGGAACAAATGCTCCCACATCGTTGTTCTCACGTGGTTTGCACGTGAGTGCAACGCTGTCACCTTTATAGCCGTTGGATTGCCTAGGGGAATGGGGAGATGTACCACCTTTGTCACGTCTTATAAATGTGAGGGTTTAGTTTCTTATGCAGCCACTGTTTCCTTCATCTTCTTCCTCTTTCGTTTTCTTTGAGAATTTAATTCTCCTCCTCAGAGCTTAGTTCTCTGCCATTGCAATCTCAGAGTTAAACTCTGTCAAAAGAAACCCTTTTTAGGTAAAGATCTTGCACAACATAAAAACTTTTCTTTTTGGACAAAAATTCTCTTGATTTTGAATCCATCATGAGAGCTTTGCTCTCCTCTGAAACCCATCCACGTAGGGATCCAAAGATGTGATTTTTGAGTAGTAAACCTCCATATCTCGAACATTCACCTCCGTTTTTTGAGGATTCATGGAATTTTATTTCTCATATATGTTTTTTTGTGAGTTTTTGGAATTTAACTCCATCATATAAAAGGAATTTAATTCCTCAGGCGAAGATCTTAGCTCTGAAAGATCAAAAGGACTCTTTGGGAATTTTATTCCCTGGTGCTCTTGAAAATCTTTGCATGGGATTTTACCCTTATTCGCGCAAATTTAAAATTTGTTATGTGCCTTAGCAGAGGTTGTTTTCCCAAGAGTTGTTTGGAATTCCAATGTCTGTTTAATGAGAATCTTTTTTATTCTCATAATAATTGCCTTGTCTCATCATTGGTGAGCCGCCATATTGATTTTGCGGGGTCCATGTGTCCTATAGGCAGCGGTCCTAAAAAACAGACATTTTGTCGTTTTCTTGCGATATATATATATATAGGCTTCACTAAAGGTTTCTCCTTCCCTTGTTTCAGGAACAATGGCTTCTCTTTCCTACTTTCCTTTTACTCGCTCAGACGCTGCTTTTCCACAATCGCCGTCAGACGAAGAAGCAATGGCGATGATCAGGGCCCATGACAGGGACCGTACCAGTTTACTCTTATGGAGAACTTGGTATGAGCATATCATCCGGGGTCGCCGCAGCTTTCTTTGCGAAGTGCCAACAGAGCCTCTTCGTCCTATTTTGCCAATGGAGCGTCCAAAGACTGCCTTTGCAGTGGAGGTGGCTGACTCGACTCCTATAGGCCGGCTTGAGCCGTTGACAACTGCGATACCTAACCAGCCTTTACCGGCTATAGACATCTTGGGGCGTCGCATTTGTCAAGGTGAAGCCTATCCCTGGGGACAAGTCTATAAGATAGGGCTTACCCCCCGCCATCCAACGGGCTATCTTCTCTGGGCTCGCTATATCTTGTCCGCTCATCATGCGCGACTGCAGAAGGTCGGGCTTTATCAGGCGGTGTACACGTCTCTCTTTCATTATCAGTCTCCCCATGTATGGTGGGTTAAAACTTTCCTGAATCAATGGAATCTCCTCACCAACACTTTCTTGCTAGAGGATCGCGAGGTCTCGATTTCTCTGGAAGTGTTTCGCGAGATCTCTGGATTGCCGATTAGGGAGGAGCACTATGAAGAGTTGCTGCCTCCCGATGAGTATATATTCACGACCGTGCCTGCTATGCTTGACAGCCTGACGATCGAAAACGCCGTCCGTCATAAGTATCCCAGTCTAATCAAGACTCTGGGTATTTTCGAGAAGCTTTTCGCGGAGTCAGAGGAACAGGGCGTCACCTTTAAGATCTTCATCGCCTGCTTCCTCCGTGAAGATGTCTTATTAAAGGAGACCCCAAAATTTGCGAATATTAATGACCCCTTTAGGTTTGGGCTGAATAATCTGACGGCCAAAGAAGAAGATTTACCGCAGTTTTACATCCTGATCTTGTTGGCCGTGTCCTTTGATTCGATTGTGGTTCCCGGTATAGACGAAGAGACCTTCTTTGTCGGTTTTATCAGCCTTTGGCTTAGCTGGTTTGCCATCCCAACGCATCGTCGCTTCATGAGAGCTTCGGTCATCTACCCTGCTCATCGAGTGGCTGAAGGGACACGACTGGCCGTGGGTATTGCGGGATTATCGCACTTATATCATGGGCTGAGCACTGCGGCTAATACTTCGACCCGGGTATAGATGTGGTGAGTTTCTCCCTTCACTATTTTACGTCGTGGATTGAGATGCACGTATTGGGGGCATTCGCAGTGCACCAGAGGCCGGATTTCTATGATGCTTACACCTTCCCGCGGCTCATGAGGTTGGTGGATGCTTCTGCTCCTGATCCAACTCAGCTAGGGGCCCTTCGTGTGTTGCTTAATCCATATGCTAACGAAGGTGGGATGGTATTCAATGACCGAGTCCTCTCTTCTCCTTCGGGACCTGTTCAACAGCTATTTGATTTATCGAAAGGGGGAGCACCATCCTTAAAGCCTAAGGAAATTATGCACTTGTATTCGATTAGGCCGGGTTATTTGGTGTTTCTTTGAAATGATGTGGCTCTTTTCATACGGTACAATCCGCACCGCTTTCCCCGACAATTGGGTTATAACCAGGGTGTTCCCTTCGAGGCATTTTTGGTGGAGCCCGGCTCGTCTTTAGGAGTTGTTCTGACATCACCCATCACTTCATACGACTGAACACCAGCTCTCGTTTCGTGATCCCCGATGCCGATTATATTCCAAGGTGTGTAGGGTCCTTTACGGGTTGGTACCGCCATCGAGTGGGTCCCATCATTGCCGAGGAGAAGCGGATACTCTTCGGATATAGAGCTCCCGCCTCGATCCAAGCCACGGGCATTCCGCTGCGACCGCGAACAGTGGTTCGCCCTCCATTGAGGGGTACCAGTGCCTTACTCATCCCTGAGGCGGAGGATGCGGAATCGACTCCTCTTATAGTTGGTATGCCGATGCGCACTAGAGCTCAGGCAAAGGCTCCCGATAAGGCGCCAGCAGTAGTTTCATCTGTTGCGGCATCATCAATAGCAGTGTCATCATCGGTAGTACCATCAAAAGAGGATACTGGAGACGAGATCGGCCAACGTCGCGCCAAAGAGCCAAGGGGCAGGAAGCGATCTTCATCTAGTGTTAGCTCCAGCTCAAAACGGAGGAAGAAAACGGTTACCGGTCTGCTCGACCTCTTGCTTGACTCTGAGGCTGTTGCCCAAGACGAACCTATATCCATGCAAGAGTCGGATGACGGTCTTCTCTTTCCGGGTTTGTCTGTCGAGGAAGCCGTACAATTGGCTGAGGCTATAAGGCGCTCACAAGACGAAACTGAGAACGTGGGTGTCCCGAAGAAACCTTACCCTCCCATCATATTCTACGAAGATCCCCCATCACTACGGAGGGTACATATGGGTCCCCTGCGATGGGAAGATGAGATAGCCCTCAAGCAACCTATCTCAGCCGCTTCCGAAGAAGAACTGGCATTAAAGACCGATAGCCATGAATCTGCATTTGAACCCCGGCGAGCATACTTCCTTAGGAAGGAACGGCGGCTTGAAAAAGCTATACTGGAAGCATCTTGGCGCATCGGTATGTGTGCTTTCTATATTTTTTCCTTTCAGCAAATAATTCGTATTACTTTTTATATCTCCTTATCTTTGTGAAAAACTTTGCAGGAACTTCGGTGATGACAGAGGATTTGAGTCCAAGTCGTGCTCCGCCTGTGGATTTTACAAATGTCTTCGATGAGGCATCGACAGGTGCGGAGGAGATTGTTATAGCTGCTATTCTAGCTACGGAGCTTCCGATGATAGCTTTTACTTCTTTATTGCCTACACCTTCCACAGAGGCGACCTTGTCGGTTATAGACCCGATGGATCTTTATGTTGGCACCTCGAAGATTGTAGAAAGCACCTCCATGGCCATTGTTCCCTCTTTGGAGCCTGAAATGGCAGATGTCGTTTCGCAACTGGAAGCTGCCACGCCAGCCTACGTCCTCGGTGATATGCCTGAGGGTACGGAGGAGGCTGCCGAAGCTGCTATCCCTCCAGTTCAAAGCGGGAGGAGCATCGAAGGTAATCTTCTATATTTTGTTTTAATGATCTTTCCGTTATCTGAATCTTTCTGTCTTTTCAGAATTACGAGGGTTGGTAGCGTCCATCGTGGATCTATCCCCTAGGAAGTCTTTTCAGCGTCTGCTCGAGATGGCCGCCCCACAGGCAATATCCCCGTAAAGTATCGTCCTCTCTTCTGGGCAAGATTGGTGTTCTTTGACCCCCCCTTTTTTATTATTATTCTTTATAATAACGCTGATATGCACTCCACAGTTCTGGAGGCTGATGATGAGGTCGAGATCCTCGATGGGCCTGGGGATCAGTCAAAACCCTCCTTGCATGACTGCGGGTAAGTTAGGCTTTTATCTTTGGCATTGATTTACATATTTCATGTTTGTGGCTCTTACTGACTGTTCACAAACCTTGACAGCTCTGCCAACCCTAACTCCGTTGGAATCTCGGATCTTCTTGCCATCGGGTCCCTATGCCCGGCGTGCATCCGAAAGGATGGCGAAGCAAAGCATCCATTCCCTGACGGCTCTCATTGAGGACCTTCATGCTGGTACCTCTGTCCCGGCCGAAGAATTTGCTGTCGAAGCCAATGCTTCCTTTTCCGTGCTTTCCACCTATCACGATGAAGCATTGGTACGCATCTGGGTTGGGTATTGTCCCAGAGTGGAGACTTTCTTACATAATCTCGAGTGTATCCGACTTCCTTCCGAGCTCTTAACTGCCAAGGTGAGCCTGCGGGAGTGGATTGAGCGATGTGCCGCTAATCTTCAGTCCTGCGAAAAGAGGCTCAACCGGAAATTTTCGGAGAGGGAGCTAGCTTCAAATGCTTTGGGGGAACTTCAAGCTCAACTCACTGCTAAGACCATTCGTGCGTACGAACTTTGGCGGGTGCTTCAAGAAGCTATCACGGAGGTGGTAGCTCTTGATAAAGCCGTTATTTTTACCCGCGAGATGGTTGAAGCTCACAAAGTAGCTGAAAGGGAGCTTGAGAGTTGGCTCGCCTCGTACCCGGCTCAACAGTCTCAGGTGAAGACCCGTCTCGTGGCCATAATAAAGCTTGAAGCCGAGGCCCAGCGGAAGAATAACGAATTGACGAACTTATTGCATCGTCCGCCGGCCTGAAGATATATATGTTTTTTTGTATTCTTCTTTTGTACTTACTCCTGAATGAGAATATTTTTTGATTCTTTTATAGATTGTACTTTGTATTCATTTGGATTTATGAATAAAAGACATATTTTGTTTCATGGTGGTGTGTCCCTTTTAGCAAATGCATTTTGTAGATAATCTATCTTGATCTCCTCGCAGGACATCGACGGCTTAGGAAACAGGTTCAGATCTGCTGCCTAAGACTTCTCAACTTTATGAGTCGTGAGGGTCTCATAAAGACTTTTCTCCCTACGAGTCGAGGAGATCCCGTAGGTATATTTTCTCCTTAGGAATCGTGCGGACTCCTAAGTGTGTACTTTCTCTCGAGAGTCGTAAGGATCTCACAAGAGAATTTTCCCCCTTTATGAGTCGAGAGGATTCGTAAATGGTTGTTTCCCTCCTTGTCAAGATTCGACTTTGGAGAGTGTGGCCCGTGAATAATGTAGAAGAGTCAGTTTGGACCTGCTTGTAGGGCAGCGATGGCTTAGGAAACAGGGTTAGGATCTGCATCCTAAGACTTTTCAACTTTATGAGCCGTGGGGGTCTCATAAAGATTTTTCTCCCTAAGAGTCGAGAGGATCCCGTAGGTGTATTTTCTCTTTAGGAGTCGTGAGGATTCCTAAGTGCGTTTTCTCTTAAGAGTCGTAAGGATCTCATAAGAGAATTTTCTCCTTCACAAGTCAATAGGACTCGTAATTGGTTGGTGAGTTAACTTGTTTCCGCGATGGGGTCATTGGATGACGTATTTTCGTGACGGGATCATGTGCTGACGTATTTCCGCGACGGGGTCATGTGCTGAAGTATTTTCCGAGACGGGGTCATTGGATGACGTATTTCCGAGACGGGGTCATTTGCTGACGTATTTCCGAGATAGGGTCATTGGATGACGTATTTCCAAGACGAGGTCATTAGATGACGTATTTCCGAGACGGGGTCATTGGATGACGTATTTCCATGACTGGGTCACTGGATGACGTATTTCCGCGACGGGGACATTTGCTGACGTATTTCCGACATGGGGTCACTGGATGACATATTTCCGCGACGAGGTCATGTGCTGACGTATTTCCGCGACGAGGTCATGTGCTGATGTATTTCTGCGATGGGGTTATGTGCTGACGTATTTCCGAGATGAGGTCCTTGGATGACGTATTTCCGTGACGGGGTCATTGGGTGACATTTTTCCGAGACGGGGTCATTGGATGACGTATATCCGTGACGGGGTCATTGGATGACGTATTTCCGTGACGGGGTCATTGGATGACGTATTTCCGAGATGGGGTCATTGGATGACGTATTTCCGATACGGGGTCATTTGCTGACGTATTTCCGAGATGGGGTCATTGGATGACGTATTTCCGTGACGGGGTCATTGGATGACGTATTTCCGAGACGGGGTCATTGGATGACGTATTTCCGAGACGGGGTCATTTGCTGACGTATTTCCGTGACGGGGTCATGTGCTGACGTACTTCCGAGACGGGGTCATTGGATGACGTATTTCCGAGACGGGGTCATTTGCTGACGTATTTCCGAGACGGGGTCATTGGATGACTTATTTCCGTGACGGGGTCATTGGATGACGTATTTCCGTGACGGGGTTATTGGATGACGTATTTCCGAGACGGGGTCATTTGCTGACGTATTTCCGTGACGGGGTCATGTGCTGACGTACTTCCGAGACGGGGTCATTGGATGACGTATTTCCGTGACGGGGTCATTGGATGACGTATTTCCGAGATGGGGTCATTTGCTGACGTATTTCCGAGACGGGGTCATTGGATGACGTATTTTTGTGACGGGGTCATTGGATGACGTATTTCCGCGACGGGGTTATTGGATGACGTATTTCCGCAATGAGGTCATTAGATGACGTGTTTCCGAAACGGGGTCACTGGATGACGTATTTCCGCGACGGGGTCATATGCTGACGTATTTCCGCTACGGGGTCATGTGCTAACGTATTTCCGCGACGGGGTCATGTGCTGACGTATTTCTGAGACGGGGTCATGTGCTGACGTATTTCCGTGACGGGGTCATTGGATGACGTATTTCCGAGACGGGGTCATTGGATGATGTATTTCCGAGACGGGGTCACTGGATGACGTATTTCCGTGACGGGGTCATTTGCTGACGTATTTCCGAGACGGGGTCATTTGCTGACGTATTTCCGAGACGGGGTCATTGGATGAGGTATTTCCGTGACGGGATCATTGGATGACGTATTTCCGAGATGGAGTCATTGGATGACGTATTTTCGCGACGAGGTCATGTGCTGTCGTATTTCCGCGACGGGGTCATTTGCTGACGTATTTCCGAGACGGGGTCATTGGATGACGTATTTCCGCGACGGGGTTATTGGATGACGTATTTCCGAGACGGGATCATTTGCTGACGTGTTTCCGCGACGGGGTCATTTGCTGACGTGTTTCCGAGACGGGGTCATTTGCTGACGTGTTTCCGAGACGGGGTCATTTGCTGACTTGTTTCTGCAACGGGCTCATTGGATGACGTGTTTCCGCGATGGGGTCATTGGATGACGTATTTCCGCGACGGGGTCATTTGCTGACGTATTTCCGTGACGGGGTCAGTTGCTAACGTATTTCCGCTTTCTGCGGTGTCGGGGCTGACTCTAGGTTTTCTGTGAACTGTAGAGTCTTGGAACTGGGGACTTTGCCGTGTCTCCGATTGATGGTGTCGCGTCCATGCTCTGCTAGCATGAGGAGGAACACTGTTGTTGGTCTTCTGGGATACAGATATTGCTGCTGAGATTTGACTTTCCCTTTTGACAGGATCTGGTGGGGGACATGTAGTTCCCTTTTCGTTTATGCCCATGGATTGTATACATGGGTCAGTATGGACTCGCCTGTAGGGCAAAAAAGTTTTATTTCATTTTTTTATTTCTTTCCGTGATACTCTATCATTTCAGCTTTTTATATCGCGAAAGTCTCCATTGCCCAATCATTTCGGCTATTTTTCGTGGTGCCCAATCATTTCGGCTATTTTTGTATGCATTTATTTTACTCGCTGATTTTTATTGTAAGTTGCCCAAACATTTCAGCTATTTCATTTGCATTCTTTTTATATATGGAACTCATGGTCTGATACCAATCTTGCATCAGTATCGCTGCGACTAGAATGTTACCAGGAGTGAACCATCATTTGCCATGAAAGGACTTGAAATTTGATACCGATTTAGGCATCAGCATCGCTACAACTAGGATATTGCCAGGAGAGAATCATCATCTACCTTTGTCGGTTCGAACATCGATGGCTTAGCAAACAGGGTTAAGATCATATTGACTAAGGCTTTTGATTTCATGAGCCGTAAGGGTCTCATAAAGGAGTTTCTCCCTACGAGTTGTGAGGATCTTGTAGGTGTCTTTTCTCCTCAGGAATCGTGAGGATTCCTAAGTGTATGTTCTCTTGTAAGTCGTAAGGATCTTGCAAGAGTGTTTTCTCCTTGTAAATCGAGAGGACCTACAAGTGTTTATTCATCAAATGAGGACATTCCTCGTCGTTGGTGGGACTCGGCAAGGAAATGATTATTTGTGCCCGTGGATTGTATACAAGGATCAGTATTGAACCGCTTGTAGGGCAATCTGGGAAAGGTGATGGCTTAAGAACAGGTTCAGATCCCTGTAGCTTAAGGCTTTTGAATCTTATGAGCCGTGAGGGTTTCATAAGAGGGTTCTCCTTACGAGTCGTGAGAATCTCGTAAGTGTAATTTCTCCTTAAGAATCGTGGGGATCCCTAAGTGCGTTGCTCCTTTGTGAGGTGTAAGGATCTCACACAGGTAGTTTTCTCCTTGCAAGGTCGAGAGGACCTTGCAAGTGTCTTTTAACGAGATTGCGCCCTTTCGGGTTTTCACAAACTCGCCGGTAGCCCTGCTGTTTTTACTCACGGAGCCCTTTCGGGTTTTCATCCGTGCCCATTTTGCTTATGGACATACCATTTTTTTTATTTTACGCGTCAGCCCAAAGATGCTGCGGGTTTGTAGTAGTTTAAAAACGTTCCGGTCAGTAGTTAGTTTTAGGACATTTCGATCCTTTGTTAGTTTTAAGACATCTCGGTCTGCTATTAGTTTAAGGACGTTTCGGTCCATAGCTCTCCGTGTTGGGAAGGGGTATCGTTGGATACTATTTTTTAAAGTCTGGACTCAAGAAGATAGCATGCGGACATAAGCGTCGTCATCTTTCATTAACCTGGTTCATGACTCGTCAGGCGTAGTACTTCTTAAGGAATCGGCCGTTTATTGGTCGGAAGGGTCTTTTGCCATGCATATTCATGAACAAATAAGCCCCACCTTGGTAGACCTTGTCTATGATGTACGGGCCCTCATAATTCGGCTCGAACTTCTCTCGTTTGGCACGATTGGGGATCATAAGTCTCTTGACCACTAGCACGAGTTCACCTTGGCGAAATGTCCTCGGTCTAGTCAATCTTTCGTATGAGCGTGTCATATTTGCTTTGTAAGCTTCTAGGTTTTGTTGCGTGATGAGACGAGTTTCGTCGAGGGCATCGAGCTCCTCAAGCCGGAGATGGTAATTTTATCCCGTGCTAGGTGCTGAACGCTCATGCAAATTTCTTTTAGCATTCTAACATTTAGAAGGTTGACAGAGGACCCGTTGTCAACTAGAATCTTCCCTATCTTAATGTCGTGCAGTACCCAGTGACATATAAGCGGCGGTTGTGCTCGCACGTCCTGAGAAGGAGGTCCTCGTCGCTGAAGGTGATGTCGGCTGTGTGCACTTCTTCCAGCTCGTCCTTCATCTTTTCTTCGGCAAGAAAGGCTTGAAACTGTTCGGGCTTTTGTAGTGCCTTGATCAGAGAATCTCGTGCACCTTTAGACAATAAAAGGGCATCCAAGATGCTCAGTTGCGAGGGTATCTTCCTCAGGTGTACCAGGGCATTGTAAATCCACTTTGCCCTTCTTGGGCGGATCCTTGGCTGCGAGCTCTTCGGCGACTCGCTCATCGAGAGTGATATCCTCAGGGGCTTTTTCCTTCCCCTTATATTTTTTGTTCGATCCCTTGTTTGCGGGTCCGAGATTCTTTTCAGGTAACGTGCGGTTACGCAGCTGAATGTTCTCACATTTCTTCGTCTTTTTCTCTTTTCATGAGGTGGATTCTTTGAAGAGAGGGCCAAGAAATATTTCTTTGTCAGAATCACTTCCGAAGGTGAGAACTTGCGATCCCCTGGCATCGACCATGCGACAGTTGCCGGCAGTTCTTTTGTACTCATCTGTCGTGCTTTTCTGCTCCCGACGAGTTTTGCGCTTCATCTGCTTGAAATGTTGTCGGTGAGCAATGTATCCCTGCTACCACTTTTTAAAGGCCATGCATTCTTCGGTAGGGTGTGCAATCCTCTGGTGGTATAAGCAATAGTTAGGATGTACGTCTGTTTCATCAAGGTGGATACTGCCAGGAGTATTTCGTTTGGGACATGGCAGCTTCATTCCTATTGACAGGACTTTAGCGAACCGTTTCCTTGCCTGAAGCTTGCTTTTGTCTGCCGTGGGCGTGCTTCGATCTAGTTGGAGCATTCTGCGACTTATCCCCGCCATGACTTCTTCAGCTTGATGCCGACGCCTGGCTCTTCTGAATATGGACATTTCACGTTGCTGATCAGGCTTGATCTTCTGATGTGCTTCATTCAGCAGCATGTCGATCATCTCGTCAGACGGTTCGAAGGATTTTGGGACCGCTCCTGCCCCCAGCTCCTCTATGTGAGCTTCTTCATCATTTACGGGCGAATGAGAGATCATGTGACAAATTGCCATATAATCCTCAAATTCTTCTGACGAGTCGTCTCCGTCGTCATTGTCGTTTTCTCTGCTCTAAATGATGCTGTTGTGAAATTCTTGGAGTGTGACTGGGGTTCGCGCCTTTTGGTTATATTCCTCCAGTGCGTCAATATGTTTTTGTAGGTCCGTGCGCTTGTCATTAGGCTTCACGGTCTTTTTGGTCTTCTTCTTCCTTTTCGAAGATTTTGACGGCTGGGCCTGGGCGTTTTGCCCATCGTTATCAATTCTTGGCATCGGACATGGTTTCAGCATTCCCTCAATGACTTCGGGTTCCAGCGGGCTTTTCCACCTAATCGCCGGGCATGTTTGAAGATCCTTCAGCATTCTTTTTGTTTTGGCTGAAAGAGCGACCTCCCATGGAGCTTCTTTTATAAATGAGCATGATGCCCCCGGCATGTCTACCCTTTTAGGATTGCGCGGCTGCTGCGGGCTTACCTTCCAGTTCTCGGACAGTGCAAATTTGCCCTGTTGGTATTGGTCCTCGATCCAGCTTTTGAAGACAAAGCAATCTTCAATTGGATGGCCTACTACTCGGTGGTAGGGGCAGTAATTGGGACTGTTGACGTCACCTGGCTGCAGTGGGCGTCTCGGATCTGGCAGAGTGATGAGCCTATTGCGCACTGCCTGTTCGAACAGTCTCCTTGTTTTATCTCGAGGGAACGAGTAAGGACGTTTTAACTTTTCGTTGATAAATCGCTGTCTGTCGTTTTGGCGATCAGCTGGTTTTAGACCACTCGGCTGTTGCTGAGCATTGGCGACGAAGTTCGCTTTCCGTTTCCCTTTTTCATTCCGAGGCTCCATCTTTGAAGAGGAAGGCCTATGGCCCATCTGGTCCATTTGGGCCAGCTTGTCAATCAAGGCCTGGAAGGTGGTTGGCTTGAAAAACATCATGAATTGGATATGGTCGCCTGCGGATCGAGAGTTTCCATAAACATTCCTACTGCAGGAGCCTCTTCTATGCGCTGTTCGCACTTCGACCATAGGTTCCGCCACCGTATCGCGTACTGAACCCATGTTTCACCAGGCTTTACCCTGGCATTGATCAATGCCGTGATTAAGGTGCGTTCGCTAGCACTTGCGAAATGCTAGGTGAATAGCAACTCCATCTCCGTAAAAGTTTTGACGGAATCGTTGGGAAGCTCGGAATACCATTCGAACACCGTCTCCGCTAAGCTGCTGACGAATTAGCGAAGCAGTAGCTTATCGTCACCTCCAGTGTTGCCGCATAGAGCCCTGAACTGAGCGACATATTGATGGGGATTGCCTGTCCCCTTGTATACGTGAAACTTAGGAATCGTGTATCCTGGCAGATATTTAATCTGGTCGTACCAGCTAGGATATGGTTGCCCAGTTCTGACGACTTGGCCAGCAGCTTCGTTCGCTTGATGGGCTCGTATTTGTTAAGCTATATAATCATCGAGCGCAGCCTTCGAGATTGTTTCCTCCTTTGCTGCTAAAAAGGCCGGAAGAGGGTTTGATGTCTCCCCTCTGTCGACTTCGATTATTATTGGCGGATCTTAGGCTAGAGGGTCCGACTGGATCATCATGCCCACCATATCCTGGAATAATAGCGCCATTTGTTTTATATTGGCCGCTGGTTCCGCTGCCTCTTGATCTTTCTTTTCCAGCATCCTCCGGAGGAACTCGGCATCGGTTTCCTGTTCCTGGCGCTGATCCGACGATGCTTCGGGGTTTTCCTTATGTCCCGTGAGTGCAACCATCTTTGTTAACATCTCCTGGAGCTTCTGTTGTTGCTCTTGAGCTTTTGTATTCGATCGGGTGAGTGGTCGATCACCCCCGGAGGCACGACTCTTCTCCTTCCCGGAAGTTATATAAACAGTATGCACCACCATGCCCCCAGACTTGGAGCGTCTGGGTTTAGTGCCATTGAGATACGTCACAGGCATAGGGATCTTCCCCGCCCTCCTCTTTTTATGGACGATTGAGGTTGAGGGGGCTGTTGCAGTAGGCACCTGAGCAGACGATACTTTGCGTGGCATGGCAGAGGGATGGTCCTCTTCCTGTTGAGTCTTCAACTTCTTCTGTCGGCGGGAATAGTCCTTGTTGATCACAGAATCCTGGACTCTCCGCCAGACCTTGTGGATTTTGGAAGACAGCCGCTGAGGGGGCTGCTCTGGCTTCAAGTTTGTAACATTTTCCACAGATGGAGGAGATCTTTTCAATACAGCGGTCGGAGAATTCTTGCGTACCCTTCTGAGTGGTTCAAAGCTGTTCCCGGTTGGAATAGCAGCATCGACTTCAACCATCAGAGCTAATGGAGTCAATCCAGAAGGAGAACTGCCCCCTGCTTTCCTCACTCGGCGCCAATGGCGACGTTGAGCGTGCCTTGCAGATGGTATTGGTTCAGCTATAAGGGTGGCTTCATCATGCCCCTGCTCTGATGGAGGGTTGTTGTTGGTGTCAGCCTATCGAAGACTGACGTCCGCTGAGTGGGGATGGCCAACCTGTCGAAGACAGACTTTCGAGCAGGGAAAGCAGCCTATGTGACTTCTCCTGAAGCGAGAGTTGGAGCGGACAGTTTAGCGAAGACCGATCCCTTAGCAGAAGAAGCCTCTCTGATGATTTCGTTTGTTGGAACAGGGATGGCTATCCGTTTCGGGATAACCCCCTCAGGTATCGCGGGCTTCTTCACGGGCCCATTGGAGTTTCGGCCCAGTCTGTTAAAGACTGAGGAGTTGGATTTGGGTGACCCGTTGAGAGGGGCCGCGGTAGCTGTAAGCCGATCAAAGACCGACTTCTTCGGAGCTTGTTGCGACGGCAGTGGGGCGTTGAATCTCATTGGTGGGAGCATGGTCCCAAAGAACAGCCCAGTAGTGGCTTGCGCCACCTGTTCCACTGTCATCGTGAAAACGGAGGCCTCTTGAGGCCCATAGGTCACTCCTCCAACAAGGACGGAGTGGGAATTATTGTTGTTGTTGCAGTTGGTGCAGTTGAAAGCCATTGATCTTCTATTTTCTGCACGGAGCAAGACACCAAATCTTAGTACCTAGAATCCAGGAGTAACCATAGCAAACCACAATTCGTTCGCGAAACACGACATACGAAGTGTGGAGTGGAAGGAGGAAAAGGTCCCACCGGGTGTTCCAGAATCTGTTCTCCGCCGAAAACCGGGAAGACGAACGTCTTGCCTGAATTTGGGGGCAGATGCTATTTGGTTTTATCCGTCCACTTCTCCGAAGATGCCAAGTTGATTTATGGCACCATGTATCGAAGGTTTAGATGGATGCGGCCGATATAGCAGACTTCATCAGATTCCCCCTCATTGTGAAAGGTTTTTGATTGTGGAGACGCTCTTCCCTGCAGGCGCAAGCCCCTGCAGTTAATTACGCTACCGCATCGCGGTAACCACTTTCTCCTTCTCCAGATGGTCACTTCATGTCGTGTGTGTTTGTTTCGTGTGTGATTGTATACGGAGACTAATTTATGTTGTCACCCGTAGGACGTGGATTAGTCCAAATCCGTACTTCCTTAGATTTGGTTTTGGTTTGGGTTTAAGAATCGTTATTCTCTTTGAGATTAAGATCAATTTAAACGTTTGTTGAGAATACGTTAGTCTAATTTTAGACTAAGATCTACTCAACAAGATTTTGGGATCATTTAGATCCAATGAAAGAGTATTTGGACTCTATCGTTTTAGTTTAGGGATATTGCGGTCCATAAGTTTAAGGACATCATAGTCCATGGAGTTTAAGGACGTCATAGTCCATAAAATTTAAGGACATCATAGTCCATGAGTTTAAGGACCTCATAGTCCAGTTTAAAAACATCATAGTCTAGTTTAAAGACCTCATAGTCTGTAAAGTTTAAGGACATCATAGTCCATGAGTTTAAGGACCTCATAGTCCATAAAGTTTAAGGACATCATAGTCCATGAGTTTAAGGATCTCATAGTCTAATTTAAAGACATCATAGTCTAGTTTAAAGACTTCATAGTCTGTGGGGTTTAGTTTAAGGACATTACGGTCCGAAGTTAGTTTAAGGACATTACGGTCCGTTGTTTTGGCTCATTGGTTTGGGGGTGTGCCAAGAGCTATTGGTTATTGGGACCCTCCACCTCTCTGAAGACGTTGAAGAATTACAACGACATGTATCAGAGGTGTAGAGAGATGTACCCTTGAACCAATGTCCCGACTGAGGGGGGATGGGACGTACATCATTTTAGATGCCATCTATTGGGAGCTCATTTGCTATCTTTGGGACTGAGATCGGTTTTGGGGACCCTGAGCATGAGGGGCTCAATTGATTGTCCTCGGGAGATTTGGTCTAAGTTTGGCTAGTATTAGCCTTTCATAGTGTTAAACACTAGTATGTGCTCAGCGCTCACGTGCTCCCACGTGAGGCGCTTGAAGTAGTGTTAAACACTAGAAGTTGGGACGCTCACGTGTAGCTCTTAAAGTTGGGCGCTGTCTCTTTTATTCTTTTATTCTAGTGCGAAGCACTGTTTGGTCACGTGGGATCACGTGAGGCACCCCAGAATAGGAACTGTCTTGGGTTTATTCCCCTTTTCTCTTTTATAAGCGCTGAGCACTTGTCAGGGGTCACGTGGGATCATGTGAGGCGCCCCAAAATAGGGCTTATTCCCCTTTTCTCTTTTATAAGTCCTGAGCACTTCTCAGGGGTCACGTGGGATCACGTGAGGCGCCCTAAAATAAGGCTTATTCCCCTATTCTCTTTTATAAGTGCTGAGCACTTCTCAAGGGTCACGTGGCTAGATCTCAGTCTTCCCTTTTTTGTAATTCAAAGGTGCTCACGTGGGAATACGTGAGCTTTTATTGTGTACTATTAAACACTAATATGCATGGAGCTCTAGATCTGAGTTTTTTGAATTTCAGGTCCCTTATTTTATAAGAATTAAATTATTTTATAGGGTTAAACCCTAATTTTATCAGAGGAATTAAATTCCTATATCATTTTGGTAAGAATTAAATTCTTTGAACTTATTTCTTTCCCCCAGGGTTGGATCTACATAACAGAATCTCTCCGATGAGAATTAAATTCTCAACTTGTGGGGAGATCTATTTCTGCAGATCCCAACCAGAAGAAGAACTAAGTTCTTTGAGAAGAGTTAAATTCTTAGTTTGAGAATTAAATTCTCTTTTGGTTTTTGCTTACCAAGGGGTTTTCCTCTCTGTTTTCTGTATTTTTGAACTTGAAGTTTATGGGGGGGTTTCTCTGGACAAGATTAGAAGTCTTGGGTCCTTTATATAAGGGAGGATGATTTGTTGAATCAGTTAAGGAAATCTCTCATTGAGAGATCTCTAATTGATTTAGGAATTTATCCCACTATTGGATCTTTGATCCAAGGGCTTTTGTTTTACAGAAGACATCTTTCTTGTTTTTAGCAAGATTGGGAAAATATTTTCCTATACAGAACTTATTCTGTATCTTGGTGATATTTAATCACCATTGGATTTTTGATCCAACGGTGCTCTGATTTACAGAGCACAATTTTTCTTGTTTGGAAAGATTTAAGGAAACATTTTCCAAGTAGGAGTTTTGATTCTACTTAATTAGAATTTAATTCTATCGGTTCAGAAGGCATAGGAGCCCATCACGTGTAGCATGTGACCCCACCAAATTAAGTCTACCAAAGAGCGTCACGTGCTATCACGTGAATTTTTGATCTGGCCAATTGTTTGCTTTATTCAGGCGCCTATATACTTTGTATATAGAGGTCACGTGTCTGTACGTGAGGCCCAGTTTCAGCTTAGTTTTGTCAAGTGCAGCGCTTATCACGTGTGGGCATGTGATGCTCCATTTGGGGACTTTTTCCCGTTGCTTTTATTTATTATTCATTTTTTATAAAGGAACAGGGTAGATGAAAGGGTGTGATAAAAATTGTATTTAATTTTGCAATAAAAAAATTAAAAGGGGTGTTTTAATTCTTTGTTTAATTTCAGAGATTTTAAATAGTGCAGGGGGAGTGGGGTAGTCCAAAGGTTTCAGAGCATGCAAGAAAAATGGGGTTTTCACTGAGCCGGACCGGTGCCGCCGGCCGATTCGGCCGAGCCACCGGCCCGAGTCGGCCAAGTCGGGTCGCGTCTCATCGTCACGTGTCCCCCGTTGCTTGGTCTATCTCGTGGACCCGTATGTTTTATGTGTGACTCTTGGTTTTACGGGTTATGCACGTGTAGACTCTTGGGCTTCTAAGAATATTAAAAGAAAACTAATTAAAAAATAATGTGGCTGATGGGATTTGAACTCTAGTGTTTTGGTTCAGCAGTGCAAGGTCTTACCAATAAGCTAAAAACTCCTTCTTGTTGTTCAAAAGTAAATTAAATACTTAAAGTACCCACAGGAAATGTAAATACCCCAAGTATACATTAACTTTAAATCAATTTTCTGTACACAAGAATTGGAGTTGTTACAGTCTGCCCTCTTTACAAAAATTTCGTCCCCGAAATTTACAATTTATTTTAAGGACTAGTTTACAAATAAGTGGGGATATCTTTCACGCATCTCATCTTCCCTTTCCCATGTCGATTCTTCTGGAGTGTCTTTACTCCATATCACTCGAATTAAGTTGACATCCTTGTTCCGAAGTGACTTCACTTTCTTGTCCAGGATCTCGACAGGTTGTTACTCACAAGATAAGTCGGGCTATACAGTGAGCTCGGAATGATCGAGAATGTGGCTGGGGTCACTCACATACCTTCTGAGTTGGGATATGTGGAATACGTTATGCACTCCTTCCAATGAAGGTGGAAGTGCTAAGCGATAAGCCACTTCATCCACTCGTTCGAGTATGTCGAACGATCCAATATATCTTGGACTAAGCTTACCCCGTCTTCCAAATCGAATCACTCCACGGTTTGGAGATATCTTCAGAAATACATGATCTCCCGGCTAGAACTGCAAATGACGGCGCTTTGCATCAGCCCATTGCTTCTGTCGATCTTGGGCTATGCGCATTCTTTCTCTGATAGTACGAACCACATCAACTGTTGCTACTATCATCTCATGTCCAAAGAGTTCTCTATCTCCGATGTCGTCCCATCTTAATGGCGATTGACACTTCCTTCCATAGAGCGCTGCAAAAGGTGACATTCCAATGCTTGCTTGGTAGCTGTTGTTGTATGAAAACTCCACAAGATGTAGGTGATCTTCCCACAATCCTCCGAATTCTAGCATACACGCTCTAAGCATATCCTCCAAGATATGAATAGTTCGCTCAGACTGACCATCAGTTTGTGGATGATAAGCGGTGCTGAAGTTCAGACTTGTTCCCAAGCTCGCTTGCAGACTCTGCCAAAATTGCGATCAGAACTTAGTGTCACGATCGGAGACAATGCAGACCGGTACTCCATGAAGTCTCACAATTTCCTGTATGAGTTCATGGGTATGAGAGATAGTACATTATGAAGAGTTTAAATCTTAAGTAGATTCTTACTTTCATGTACTTCTTTGCTAATGTCTTAGTTGATTGGCCAACTCGAAATGGGATGAAGTGTGCCGACTTTGTGAGTCGATCCACGATAACCCATACTGCATCGTTACCCTTTGTGCTGCGAGGGAGTGCAGTCACAAAATCCATTGTGATGTGTTGCCACTTCTATTCTGGGATAGGTAATGGTTGAAGTAATCCAGCAGTCCTGTAATGTTCAGCCTTTACTTGCTGACACACCAAGCATTTTGCGACGCTTTTGGCTACTTCACGCTTCATTCCATGCCACCGGTAATTCTGGCGTAGATCTTTGTACATCTTTGTATCTCCATGGTGTACTGAGTAGGGAGAGTTATGAGCTTCTTTCATCAACTCTTTCCACACAGAACCTTTTGGTACACACAATCTACTGCCGTACCTCAAAGATTTGTCTTCATGGATGATGAAGTCTGTTCTGAGTCCATTCTCCACTTGTTCTTTGATATTTTGCAACTTAGTATCACTTGCTTGAGCTGCTTTGATTTGATTGACAATTGTTGATTGAACTTGTAAATTCATTAAGCTTGAAGCGTTACCTGGCATGACTATTTCAATCTTCATCTGATGCAAGTCTTGTTGGAGCTTCCACTGAGCGGTGAGATTCGTTGCTAATGGCTGGCGACTAAGGGAATTAGGTACCACATTCACCTTCCCTGGGTGATATTGCAGGTTGATGTTAAAGTCCGCTATGAGTTCTAACCATCGTCTCTGCCGCATATTAAGCTCCTTCTGAGTAAACACATATTTCAGACTCTTGTGATCTGTGTATATGTTCACTCGTTCACCAAGAAGATAATGGCGCCAAATATTAAGAGCAAAGATAACGGTTGCTAATTCCAAATCATGCATCGGATAATTGCACTCATGAATCTTCAGCTGTCTTGAAGCATAAGCCACAACTTTACCGTGCTGATGTAAAACACATCCTAATCCCTTATCGGATGCATCACAATGCACTTCGAAACCTCCAGTTTGGTCCGGTATAACGAGAATAGGCGCTGATGTCAATCTTGACTTGAGTTCTACGAAAGCTTGTTCGCATGCTTCTGACTACACAAAGTCTTCATCTTTACGTGTGAGCTTGGTCAGGGGTGTTGCTATGTTAGAAAAGCCTTCAATGAACCTTCTGTAATATCCAGCTAGACCCACGAAATTTCGAATGTCCTTCACTGACTTTGGTGTCGGCCATTCGCATACTGCTGCTACTTTCGCTGGATCCACAGAGATTCCTTTGCCTGATATAATATGTCCAAGAAAACCAACTTGATCTAGCCAAAACTCGCACTTGCTATACTTGGCGTAGAGTTGATGTTGTCGTAGAGTTTCCAGGACAATTCGTAGGTGATCGGCATGTTCTTTCCGACTCTTTGAACACACCAGGATGTCGTTGATAAAGATGACAACAAACCTGTCTAAGTACTCTCGGAAAACTTGATTCATTAGGTTCATGAATATTGCTGGTACGTTTGTCACTCCAAATGGCATCACAAGAAATTCGTAATGACCATAGCGAGTCCTGAAAGCTGTTTTATGAATATCAGCTTCCTTGACCTTCACCTGATGATAACCTGAACGAAAATCTAATTTAGAGAAAACACAAGATCCACTTAGCTGATCGAATAAATCGTCGATGCGCGGGAGTGGATACTTGTTCTTTATAGTTACTTCGTTCAAGGCTCTATAATCGATGCACATTCTGTATGAACCTTTCTTCTTCTTCACAAGCAATACTGGTGATCCCTAACTTGAAGTGCTGGGACGAATCCATCCTTTCGCCAATAATTTGTCCAACTGAGTTCGAACTTCTTTCAAACCTTTCGGACTTAATCGATAAGGTGCTTTGATCACCGGTTGTGTTCCTGGTCCTAAATCAATGCTGAATTCAAGAGCTCGATCGGGAGGCAAATCTGATATATCGTCAGGAAACACATCATCGAACTCTCGAACTACTTCTGGCTTTGATCCTTCCTCCGCGTGAATTGCTGCAATCACTGCCTTCTTTGGTTTTTCCTTGTAAGTACTTCGCTCCAGGATACGGTCTCCACTTTTGAAATAGAAAACCGGATGCTCTGGAATCTCGAATACTACCCTCCTTTGACGACAGTCAATGTTAGCATAAAATGTTCCGAGCCAATCCATACCTAGAACCACATCGAATTTCGGTATGTCCAGCACCTTGAAGTCAGCATAGAATTCTCTGATGCTGACGACTACTGGACACAGACACAAGCTGTATCCTATTGTTGCCTTCAGAACGTCGTTCCCTGAACTGACATTCCAACTGGGTATAAGCGGTGTGACAAGAATCGCATGAGTTCGGACGAACCGTTGCGACATAAAGCAAAGAGATGCTCCAGTATCGAAGAGTGCTAGTGCAGGAAGTGATGCTACTAAGATTGTACCTAAGGTATGTGGGATATGTTTTAGGTATAGGAAAAATATGTAGGTACGTGTTAAGACTGAAAGAAAAGCTTGAAAAGAAAGGGTTACCAGTGATGACTTGGCCAGTGGTCTCAGCTTCTTCCACGGTCATCGTGAAAGCCTGTCGCCGTGGTACATTCCTCCTGGCTGGAGGAGCATTCCTCGGAACGTTCCGTTGAGCTTGATGGAACTGGCGAGGAGGAGGTGCAGTTGGTGGTCCTCTAGGTGGTGGAGCAGGGAGAGCCAGTCTTGGAGCAGGTGCCTGAAGGGCTGGTCTCTGCTGATAATTGATTGCTGGCTTGGGTGCAACATATGGATTTTGTCTAAGAGGACAAGACCCAATATCGTGAGTAGCTGAGCCGCAGACTAAGCAAAGACGGTTGGCTCGCCGGCAGTCCTTCATAAGATGCCCATCTCTCTTGCAGTAGGTACAAAAAGCTGGGCTGGGCCAGTTGATTGGTACTCCCGGTCTCCTGGGCACAAATGGTGGCCTTGATGAGGCTCCTCCTGCCATCTGGTTGGTAGGGCGCTTAACTCCAGCAGATTGAGATCTGCCCCTCATCTTTACCACTGCCTCATAACGGCGGGCAGCTTTCAGAGCCGATTCATGAGTCGGAAAATCTCCTGTGGCTAATGCAGCCTGAATCTCCGAATCTAACCCTTGTTGAAATCGACGGGCTTTGATCTCATCCGTCGGTATCAGGTGTGCCGCAAATCTGTTAAAGTATTGTGTTAGCTGTGTAGTATGAGATTTATTAAAAAATCGAATTATTGAGACATATCTTACCGACTGAGCATGATGAACTCAGCGTCATATTCATCTACTGACTTGGTCCATATTGAGCCTTGTTGCAGATGGATGAATTGTTGTTCCATGTCGAACCTGGCAGTCTCAGGGAAGTACTTTGCGTCGAACATGTCGCGGAAAGTCTTCCATTCGATGGGTTGATCAAGACGGCTTTCTTCCGCCTTCCACCAAACCCGTGCATTGTCCGTGAGCTGTAATTTCGCAACACGAACCCAATCTACCTCTGGAACTTGTGCCGCAGCCAGATCATCTTCGATACTTTGAGCCCATTCCTCAGCTTCTAGAGGGCTTTCTTTTCCTGAGAATTGCTTGGGGTGCAAAGCCCTGAATTGCTTCACCCCAGGTGCTTCTGCCTCTGGTCGGTTCATTAGGATAGCAGTCTACTGCTGCTGTCCTTCCAGGAGGCTGCGAGTTGCCTCAAGCAGAACCGTCTGCTCGTTGATCGGAGCAGCGACGGCATGTGTGAGTGGTAGTGGTGGGGGAGTGTTGTTGACATTCGTGCTGGTGTTGTTTGGGGAATCCATAACCTTGAAAGAAAAATTTGGGGGACAGATTCAAAGTATATGAAATGATAAGATTTAAGGAATATGAATTGTAAAGAATATTTTCAGTTGCTGGTTCTTGTGTTATATTGCTTAGGTTGTCCACACAGAACTGAACTGCATGGTAGGGTTCTATACAACTCTGACCTGCATGGGCCACCAATAAAACCTGTCACGCCCCGCTTCCCAGTATACGGGCAGAGGACGCGACGAGTCCGCGACGTATTTACTCTGAAGTAAACACGCTGAGGGTATCTAAGCAATATAAGTAAAATGCATAAGAGACAGAGACAATAGATATAAATGAACAACAACTTTATTTATTCACATTCTTTTTACAATATATCTGAAAAGTAAATATATGGAATGAAAAGCAATGCCTAAACAGTGGCATAACAGAAATAGAAAATACAGAATGTAAATGTGTATAAGTATCTATAGTTCCGGGTCGAAGGTTAGCTGATCCAAGTCCTCGCTGGTGGGCTCGATCTCCTGAAGGTCCGAATCACCTGAGGACATTCCAAAGAAGAAGAAAGAGAATGTCGTCAGCGAACTAATCGCTCGGTAAGTCCCAAAGATAAGGGAGAAGTAGAATAAACAGAGAGAGAGAGTGTGTGTGTAACTTTTAAAGTGGTATTATATTGTTATAATGTTGTATTTAGTGTTAACGCTGTTGTTTATAACTTGGTACAGAAGAGGCCAGTATATACGAGAGGAGTCTCAGTAGACCAGAGATTAAGGTGGACGGAATACAAGGAACCGTTCAGCCAGGTACAACGGCAATTGAATTCAGGTTAGGTGTCTTAATGGTTGTAGTCTCGTGCCACTTCTAACACCTTCTGTACCAATCTACCCCTTAAACCCCGTGATATCTTGATTGTATTGTTTATATTGTATTGTAAATTGTATTGTCTTGTATAGATGGATGACTTGCCGAAACCATGATATTAGTAAATGGATGTAACTGGAGAATCATGTAGATGGATGTATATCCATGGTTCGGTTTAGTCGATACAGATTGAATATATTGAACAGATTGATTATATGGATTCATAGATTCATATTGTAATATAGTTTTATACCTGGATCTCATTCAAGTCAGATTGTATATATTGAGACTCAGTCTGAGTCAGACAATTAGAAAAGAAATTGAATCCTGAATCAGGTTTTTGGTGTTATCGGTAACTGCTGCACATGGACGGCAGGATTTGTGTCTTTTTTAAAGACGATTACTGTGTTGATAACACCGTTTGTTAAGTTGTCTGCCTTAAATAGGCAATCACCCATATCTCCGGCTCCCCAAGGCTCAAGAGACTGGTCCCGCTTAAACCTATGTTTACTAGGGTCCTTATTGTAATTTAGTATAATTTGAGGGGGTTTTATGTAAAAATAATTTTGTATAATTTTAAAAATACACCTAAAGTATTTTATTATTGTCTTTAGAGTTTTCATTGATGTATATTTTATCAATATGACATTTCTAGTGAAATAAACATAATTTCATAATATATGGTATTTATTTTTAATATTGGAATTTGTATGGTATTTTCTTGTAAATGGAATGTATTTCTTGAATTTTGGAAATATGGAATATTATAAATATTAAAAATAGATATTTTGATATTAATTACATATATATTTATTTATAAAAAAATAAGTTTTATTTATAATAGAAATATCATTTTCTAAAGAAAATTGTATTTTTAAATCTTTCGCGACCGTATGCTCCTTGCGAAGGTCTGCATCTCGCACTACTAAGCCCGAGGATGTGCGATAATCCGCACCATCCCAAACGGGTTCCCCAAAATGGATTGTAGCGGCACATTGCAAAGATTTGTTAAAAATACATATCTTGTAGAAAAATGTTTTTATACGTTTGAGATTGTTTTGTGTAAAATCGTATTTTTCCAAATCTATGTTCCCAAAGATTATCGTGCTATGTTACATATGAGTGTTGTGAGGAGGTAGGTCATTACCTCGTGAACTATCTAAAGGTATAGCAAGGGGTAATGATGTTTTATGTCGAAACTAAACTCTATGGTATTTTTCTGAAAAATTGCGATAAAAAGTAAAATAGGAATTCTTTTGATATGAAACTTATCAATATGTTTTGTTAATGTTTAATGATCATGATGTGATGGTTTGATATTATTGTTTTTAAGAAAAATATGATTTTTAAGGAAAAACCGAATCGGAAGTTGGATTAACTCCACTTTCATCGGGTTTTACAATTGTAAATTTTTAGAATAGTAAAAAGAAGGGGGAGAAGGACTTACTGGATTGTAGGGTAGAGGAGAGGAAAAGAAAGAAGTGGGAGATGCCGGTGCATCGTTTCGTCACCGAAAACTCCTCGGAACGTCGTCGGAAGTTCGTCGGAGCTTCGCCCTTTGCTAACTCCACTTGCACACAAAAGTCTATGGAATTTTCTTGGGAGTTTGGACAGAGATTTGGAAGCGAGGAGGGGTAATTTTAGGTGTGGTATTTATAGGAAAAATTAAGGTTTAGGGTAGATGAAAGGGTATGATAAAAATTGTATTTAATTTTGCATTAAAAAAATTAAAAGCGGTGTTTTAATTCTCTGTTTAATTTCAGAGATTTTAAATAGCGCAGAGGGAGTAGGGTAGTCCAAAGGTTTCAGAGCATGCAAGAAAAATGGGGTTTTCACTGAGCCGGACCGGCGCCGCCGGCCGATTCGGCCGAGTCGTCGGCCCGAGTCGGGCCGCGTCTCGTCGCCACGTGTCCCTTGTCGCTTAGTCTATCTCGTGGACCCGTTTGTTTTATGTGTGACTCTTGGTTTTACGGGTTATGCACGTGTAGACTCTTGGGCTTTTTAAAAGATTAAAAGAAAACTAATTAAAAAATAATATGGCTGATGGGATTTGAACTCTGGTGGTTTGGTTCAGCAGTGCAAGGTCTTATCAATGAGCTACAACTCCTTCTTGCTGTTCAAAAGTAAATTAAATACTTAAAGTACTCACATGAAATGTAAATACCCCAAGTATACATTAACTTTAAATCAATTTTATGTACACAAGAATTGGAGTTGTTATAATATATTTGCTAATTTATGTTGATGATATGTTGATAGCAACAAGATATATGGTTGATATTAAGATTTTGAAGGAACGGTTGAAAAGAAAATTTGAGACCAAGGATTTGGGAGCAGCCAAGAAAATACTTGGTATGGAGATCAGGCGAGATTGCAAAGGAGGAAATCTATACTTGTCTCAACAACAATATGTTGAGAAAGTTTTGGAGCGTTTCAGCATGGTAGACGCTAAATCTATAAGTACTCCGTTGGCAGCTCATTTTAAAATTTTAGCTTGTTCATCACTGCAGACAGAGGATGAGATTAGATATATGTGGAATGTTCCATATGCGAGCGCGGTGGGTAGCATTATGTATACCATGGTTTGTACATGATCCGATATTTCACACGCCGTTAGTGTTGTTAGTCTCTATATGGCATCTCCTGGAAAAAACCATTGGCAGAAGGTGAAATGGATATTACGATACCTACGAGGTACGTATGACATGGGGTTGGTGTTTGGAAGGAATGACGACAATTTGGTTGGATTCAGCGACTCAGACTATGCGGGTGATCTTGAAAATTGCAAATCGATCATCGATCATGTGTTCTTCTTAGAAGGATGTGCCATTAGTTGGCGTGGTTATTTGCAACCTACGGTAGCGTTGTCTACGATGGAGACAGAGTATATGGCCGTTGTTGCGGCAGTTAAGGAGGCGATCTGGTTGAAGAGGTTATTTTCGGAACTTGGTATTCCAAAAGATACCATAATAGTTTACCGTGATAGCCAAAGCGCTATTCACTTGACGAAAAATCAGATGCATCATGTTAGGATGAAGCACATCGACGTAAGGTACTGGTTTGTGCAGGAGATCGTTGAGAAAGAAGGGATTGTAATGAAAAAGGTTGGCACAGCGGATAATCCGGCCGATATATTGACGACGTCTCTTTCAGTTGTTAAGTTTAAGCATTGCTTGAACTTGATTGGAGTGCGTAGCACTCATTAAGCCCTTGAGGGGTGTTCTCGCTAAATTTTTTTGTGCAAAGCATGCTATTCCCTTTATAAAAATAGAGGGCAGTCTCCACGTGTTAGACACGTGATCACTCACATGCAAAGCAAGTGAGTAGCAGCTTCAGATAGATCTAAATTCTATGACAACCCCAACGTACAAAGCACGTAAGCACTCACGTGCAAAGCACACGAGTACCTGCTGCAAATAGGATTAAATTTTATAGTAGCGCCCACGTATTAAACACGTGAGAACTCACATACAAAGTACATGAGTACCGATTTCAGATAGAATTAAATCCTATGATACCCTCCACGTGTTAAACACGTGAGCACCCACGTGTTAAACATGTGAGTTCCCTTACCGCATTCTTTTGGCAGCGCTTACATGCGAAGCACGTGAGCGCTCCAATTTAAAATGCCTTCATATGATAGAATTAAATTTTATGTGATAGAATTAAATTCTATTTGGGAAATATTTTCCCCGATCTTTCCAATATGGAAAGATCTTTCTGTAAAAGAGATTCTTGGATTTAAAATCCAATGGTGGTAAAATCACCAATCAACCTATCTGATAGAATTAAATTCTATATGGGAAATATTTTCATGATCTTTCTAAAATAAAAAAGATCTTCTCTGTTAGATAGAATAAAATTCTATATTAGGAAAATGTCTTCCTAATCTTGTTAAACAAACAAGATATTCATATGAAAAAATTCTATTTTAAGAAAATGACCTCCTAATCTTGTTAAACCAACAAGATATTCATATGATAGAATAAAATTCAATTTTAGGAAAATATTTTCCTAATTTTATTAAAACAAATAATAAATCTTCTCTGTTAAACAGAGAGCCTTTGGATTAAAAATCCAACGGTGAATAAAATTTACCGGTTGATCTAAAAGATCAATTTGATTGATTATGAAATCAATCATGATCTCTCAATGAGAGATTTTCTTAATAAATTGATTCTTTTCCTTCTCCTATAAATAGCAGCAAACAGATAAAAAGAAGGGAGGAAGGACTCGATATAATAAAAAGAGAGGAGATCCCTTATAAGCTTCTGTGAAAATACAGAAGGCTCTCCAAAAAGTTCGACAAATAACAGAGAATTTAGTTCTCAATAAAGAAGAAATATCCTCTTCCTCTCAAAATCCTAGGTAAAGAAAAAGGCAGAGATCAAAACATATCTTTTACCTATCACATCATATCCAAGGGTTTAACATTTTAAAAGAACTCAGTTTTTTCTCTGGATCTGAGATCCACAAGACAAGTCCCCCATAAGTTGAGAATTTAATTCTCATCGGAAAGATTTTGTTTTTGAGAATCAAAGATTCAGGAGAGAATACGGAAAGAAGAACATGAAGAAGATGGAGTCCATAATACTTTAGGAACTTAGTTCCCTCATAAATCAAGAACATAGTTTTTAAAGAACCTGATCCCAGATCCTCAAAATAGTGATCTTGGTGATCATTAATGGTCAAAATACTAGTAACAGAGTTTTAACCTTTCTGAAAATATCAACATAGATTAAATCTCTAAGAATACAACGTCCTACGTGAAACAAACGTGAGCGTCAAAATTCAGCGCCTCACGTGAAACATACGTGAGCACTCAAAAGAAGCTGAAAGCTCAATGCCTCACAAGAAACACACGTGAGCGTCCAAAGCCGAGCACCTCACGTGAAGCACACATGAGCGCCAGAAAAGACTAGTGTTTAACACTATTTCAGCACCTTACGTGAAACATACGTGAGCGCTATATATCTAATTGCTTAGTACTGCTGGGTAGTATAAAAACCTAATCTTATCCCCAAATTGGCCAAGTCTGTGAAGCTTGAGCTTCCTTTTGCTTTTGACCGAGCCCATATGCTTATGATTTCCAAATTGATGTTAGTCCTATATGCGACTAATGATCTCTCATTGATGATATCCAAAATGATATTCATTCCATATCTTCTAAGTCAATCTTAGTCTCAAATAAAACTAACAATTGTTAGGTCCACCACGATATTTTCCCTCAAATACGGGATTTGGTTCCAATGTATATCTTTCCACACCTCTGATATATGTCATTGTAATTTCTCAACGTCTTCAGAAAGGTGGTGGAAACCAACAACTCCTCCTCCTTCATCCCCAAAATGGGAATAATGGACCGAAATATCCTTAAACTATCGCGTCGCCCTAAATATCGCGATAATGGATCGAAATGTTCTTAAGCTCATATTCGTCCCAAATATGGGAATGTGAGACCGAAATGTCCTTAAAACTAATATTCGTCCTAAATATGGAGATAATGGACCGTGATGTCCTTAAACCAATATAATTGAGCCCATATGCTCGTTTGTTCTAAGTTGATTTTAGTCTCAAATATGACTAACGATTCTTAGATCAAACCCAAGTTTCTCGTGAACGGATGGACATCACAAATGTAAGAAATGCGTCATAAGTTCATTTCCGTCGGCAAACCAAGTTACCAATGTGGACCCCATCAAGCAAATACTTGACCCAAATCCAAATCTAATATATACGGATTTGGCCTAATTCGCACCCTACTGGCTATGACATAAACTAGTCTCCGTATACAATCCATGGGCAACCAAAATAAATAAAATAACACACGACATGAAGTGAACTACTGGAGCAGGAGAAAGTGGTTATCGCAACGCGATAACATAATTAACTGTAGGGGCTTGCACCTGCAGGGAAAAGCGTCCGCATAATAAAAAACCCCTCATAAACGAGGGGGAATCTGATAAAGTCCGCTACAACGGTCGCATCTGCCCAAACCTTTGATATACGGTGTCATAAATCAACTTAGTATCTTCAGAGAGGTGGATGGATATGTCCAAATAGCATCTGCCCTCAAATTCAGGCTAGTCGTCCCAACGTCTCAGTCCAGTCTTCGGCGGTAAATAAGGAGTTTTGTGGTGAAGATGGAGCTATTATTATTTTGATGGAGGAGTTTGTGGAATGCGAGACAGTGTTGAGATTTGTTATGTGCGCTTAACATTCATCCCTATTGATTTCCTTATTTGATCTGGCAATATCACGAAGCAGATTTGAAGTTACCTTTAGGACGGACACCTGTTCAGACGTCTGCCTTGCTCTGTCAATACTAGAGTTTCGGTAAATACCCTACAAACGTCTGTCCCACTGTAGCGGACATCTGTAGGCCTCGACAGAGATTTGATATTTCTGGATATACTCTGACAGACGTCTGTCCACAGAAGACAGACGTATGTCGTCGAGCCTGATGTAAAATTTTCTTAGTTAGGAAATTAGTTTTTAGGGAATATGTTTTGTATGCTATATATATGATAGCTTATTTTAGATCTAGACATGATAGCAATTTGATTATTGGTGAGCACCCATTGTTATTGTGAGAGTTCTAGGATTTGAGAGGGATTTGTGTTTTCTCCATCGATTTGTACTTCTCCGTATTTGGATTATTAATAAAGTTTCGCATTCGTCTATTTGTTTTGTAGCAAGTTCTCGTATTTTCATCTTTCCTGTGATTTATTTCTTATTCTCTTTATCGTTTGGTTTATGCTTTGTGATTGTCTTATTCGCAACAATTATAGAGCTCTTACGTTTCATAAAGAAATTAGGTTATGTTTCAAGTGACTGCAGGATTTATTTAACATTCCTTACTTGCATATGGAAGCCTGTACTTATGGAGTTGACAGTGAAAATGATTTGTAAGTCATGTTCAATGTTTACAAAGGTATAAAGGAGGTGGCCTTGTACATAGAACATTTACCTATTTTGGAAAATAAAAATCATTTACCAAATATTGAAGAGAAAATCTATTTAAAGAGAAGCATGGAAGTGGAAATTGATAAACAAGTAGTTGAATCAGAGTCTCATGATTGTTTATCAGAGGATGATTCAGATGCATCTGTTGCTGCTCATGTGGAGGAAAGATTTTTGCACGAGTTGGATGAGAATTCTCAGAGCGAGAAGGCACGTGGCAAAAAAAATCAAAATGTTTTTTTTATAAGAGTCGATTCTGAATATATTGCGAGTATTTCATGTATTTGTTTTTGTTTTTGATTTTTAGGTGCATAGCGTAGAAAAAAGTTATAGAAAATACTTTTTAGAGATCTTGAAGTAGATAACATGACTGATAGTGCTGAAGAATATCAATTTAACAGTTTATGGGATCGAAGACTCAGTTTATGGGGATAGTCAAGTATTGGAGAGTTCATCTGGGTCAGATAGCGAGGGAGTGAATTATCTTATGTTTAACAAAGTTAGAGATATGGAAAAGCCAACACTAAGCAAGGGAATTAGATTTGCCAGTGCAAATGATTTTAGAAAGGCATTAACAGCAGATGACATCTTAAACGGGTATGATTACATTTATAAAAAGAATGAGATTGATAGAATACATGTTGTGTGTAAGAAGAAATGTGGTTTGGGCTATATGCGTCCTTAACTACCAATAAAATAGAATTTCAAATCTAATCATTCAAATATCACCACAAATGCACTAGAGTGTACATCAACTCACATGCAACATCAACATGGTTGTGTAATAAATATTTAGAAGTGAGAGATAATCCATTAAAAGAGATCTCTCACTAAATTGCAGCGTATACCAAGTGTATAGAGCAAGGAAAAAACACTTGATATAATTGAGGGTAACCCAAAAAAGCAATATTAAAGATTGTGGGATTATTGTGATATTTTGTTAGAAAGAAATTCTGGAAGTCGGATAAAATTGAACATTAACAGGATCATTGAATCAAGTCCAGCAGCATTTCACAGGATCTTCATTTCTTTTCGTGCACAGCTTAAAGGCTTCATAGGGGGTTGTAGACCCTTCATCGGGTTGGATGGATGTTTTATAAAATCTACAGCTCAAGGGATGTTATTAAGTGATATTGCTCGAGCTGCAAACAATCAAATGTTTCCTTTAGCTTATTACAGTTGTAGAGGGAGAATGTAAAGATTCGTGGAGATGGTTTATTACACAGTTATGGGATGTCCTTGGCATTGTTTTTCTTATAGGGTGGACTTTCATGTCAGATACACAAAAACGTACTATTTTGATAGCTATCCATTTCCTAATTAAAAGCTTGCCAATCTCTTGTAAATAAATCTCAAAATTCAAAAAATAAATTTTTAAACCGAACTATACCAGTTATAGTTCGTGTAGAACTGAACTGAATCCTAGCTCATATGTTGAGTTTGTCTTATATTCTTGACTCTCGTGTGTGTGTGTGAGACAGCTCAAAATGGGTTGAGCCGGCTCACAAGTCATTTGGAATTAACATTTGTTCTCTATATGCAAGAGACGACTCATGACAATATTGAGCCAACTTAATCTGTCTCGAGCCGCATTTTGGAAAGATTATTTTGGAGATTAATTAGGAAAGTTTGTTTGGAAAGTTATTTGGAGGTTTGATGAGATCTTAATTAGGTATTCTAGTAGAAATAGATTTAGGGATTCTAGGCTTATAGATATAGATTGATTAGGGTATTTGTTAAGAAGAAATAGAGGAAAAGAAGAAAAAGAGTTGAAGTGAAGTTTTTCGTAGGAAGAGAGATTTTGTAATTCGTATTGAACTTGAATAAAGAAGTTGGAAGGTTTTCTTGTGTTTGATTATACTTTCTCTTATTATTTCTTCTTTTCAAAGATCTTAATTTGTTTTTTGAATTTTTTGGAACCAAAAATTCATAACAAATTGGTATCAGAGTTTGGTTGAGAGAAGAACGACAAAGATGGAGACAACTCAAATTGCAACAAAAATGGTGTATTTGAATAGCACAAATTGATGTATATGGAAGTCGAGAATGGAGGACATATCGTGTCTTAAAGATTTAGATGCGCATCTTTATGGGATTAGCGCCAAACTAGAGAAGATGTCAGATGAAGATTGGACAAGGATAGATCGAAAGGCGATGAGTCTCATTCGCATAGGGATAGAAGATTCGGTGTTCCACCATTTATCGTCGGAGAGCATTACAGAAACTTTATGGAAGAAATTGACAGATCTCTACGAGAGAAAAATGGCTACGAACAAGGCTTTTCTAATGAGAATTGATGAATTTAAAATTCCAGGAAGATTCCTCAATAGCGAAGCACTTGAATGAAGTTCAGAATATTGTGAATCAACTTGCAGCCATAAAGATTCCGATTGAAGACGAGATGCAAGCATTTATAGTACCTCCCTTCCGAGCAGTTAGGAAATTCTGGTAGTTTCTTTGAGCAATTTATCTTCTGACATGGTTATTTCTGTGAGCGTAGTGACAAACTGCCTCCTAAATAAAGAATTATGAAATCATCAAGTAGATCATCTGATTCATTTGCACTTGTTGCAAGAGAGGGTCCGAAGTGGAGAAAGGAACACAACAACGATAGAAGAAATCAGAGATCGTGGTCTACAAGAGATATGTTGAAGATAATGTGTTATAACTGTAACGAGATGAGTCACTATATGTCTGATTGTTCTAAGATGAAGGAGGACTTAGATAATTTAAAGAGACGTAGCGAGGAAGAGCAAGCGAACGTGGTCCACAATGTTGAAATAGAGCGTGAGTTACTTATGACTAGTGATAAAAAAAATCAAAAAGGAAGATATGTGGTACATGGATTTGGGATCATTCTTTCACATATGTTCAAATAAGGAGTGGTTCGATGAGATTAAGAAGAAAAAGGAGACGGTGATGTTAGCGGACAATTCTGAAGTAGATGTTGAAGGCATGGGCACCGTAAAGATGAAGATATTCGATGGGAACAGAAAGTTCTTGGAGATGTCAGGTATGTTTCAAAACTGAAGAGGAATCTAATTTCGCTTAGGAGATTTGATACGAAAGGTTACACAATTAGTGCTCAAGATGGAGTGATGAAGGTGTGCCAGAAGAACTGTGTAGTAATGAAAGGAGTCAAAATCTCAAGTGAAAGGAGTCAAAATATCAAGCGATATATATTAAGTTGTGGGAAAGCCTTTGCTTGGAAGGACAACCATGAAGCAAGGTGAAGAAAACTTGAGTCAATGTAAAGTTTTATGTAGAACTCAAAAGATGTCGTGTGTGGAAGTTGTGAAGAGAAGATAGAAGATAGCTCGTTGAATACAAGTTAAGGTGGAGATTTATTGAGTTTGCCTTGTATTCTCGAACCTTGTGTGTGTGTGAGACGGCTCAAAATGGGTTGAGCCGGCTCACAAGTCGTTTGGAATTAGTATTTGTTCTCTGAATGCAAGAGACGACTCAGAACAATCTTGTGCCGGCTCAATTCGTCTCGAGCCGAATTTTAGCGTATTTTGAAAAGATTCTTATGGAGATTAATTAGGAAAGTTTGTTTGGAAAGTTATTTGGAGATTTGATGATATCTTAATTGGGTATTCTAGTAGAAATATGTTTAGGGATTCTAGGCCTATAAATATAGATTGATTAATGTATGTTGTTAAAAAGAAATAGAAGAGAAGAAGATGAAGAGTTGAAGATAAGTTTTTTTCATAGGAAGAGGGATTTATAATTCATATTGAAGTTGACTAAAGAAAAGAAGTTGGAGATTTTCTTGAGTTTGATTGTGCTTTCTGTTATTATTTCTTCTTCCCAAAGATCTTGATTTGTTTTCTGAGTTGTTTGAAACCTAAAATTCATAACATCATACTACATGTTTTAGAGCTGAAATAAATTGAGCGCATATATTACACATTTTTTTTATTGATAGGGCTTGTTGAAGCCTTTAAAGAATTATTGCTAAGAGCCGATCACAGAGTTTGTTTACCACATCCATATGCAAATTTCAGAAAACAACATAGAGATCCAAAGTTAATGGACTTAGTAAGGAGTGCAGCTTGTGTAGGAAAAGCCAGAGATTTTGAGGTGGCTATGGAAAAAATTGGGGCCACGGATGAAACAGCTAGAGAATATCTAGAGAAACAAGATATCAACACTTGGGCCAGGCACACATTTTATCCGGCGGCAAAAAAGTGATTGTCTTACAAATAATATATTAGAACCATGGACTAAATATATTTTAGGTCCGAGAGAGCTACAATTCTATCAATGTTGGAGAATATAAGAGGAAAAGTGATGTGTAGAATACAAGCCAAGAGGGGAAGAAAACGAAGGACTTGTTTGTCCTAGGATCATTGAGAAGATGAATTTGTTGCAAAAACATATTAGAGGTTGTTTCCTACAATATTGTGTTTGTGGTGCATTAATTTTTGAGGTTGAGTTATATGGTAAAAAATCTATTGTTGATTTAGAAAAAAGAAATTGTGATTGGAGATTGTGGGAGATTAGTGAAATTCCTTGTGCACATACTTTAGCTTATATTGGTGAACACAACGGCAATCCAGAGGATTTTGTGGATCCTTGCTGCTATAAAGAAGCTTATCTCAAGTCCTATGGCTTCATGATTTACCATATTTCAGAACCAAATGTATTGGCGGCCACTTGGTAATAAAGGTTTAGTTCAAGCGCCACCGTTTAAAAAGCTGCCTGAAAGGCCTAAAAAGAAAGAAAGAAAGAAACCACAAGACGAATTATTAGACTCTAAGTTGAAAAAGAGAACGGCACCAACATGCAGAAATTATGGAGATAGGAGATACAATTAAGAACGTGTAAAAGTATACCATTGCCAATTATCAAAACACAAGCAACCCAGAGAAGGAAAGCAGGCAGCCCTCCTACACACAGTAAATACGTAGGTGAGAAGATGATAAAGAGAAATCAGATAGAAGTCGGTACAAAATCTAGTACAATATAAAATCAAAGGTATAACAAAAATTAAGTTTAAGCAGCACATTTATTTTTTAAGCTCTTTAATGTTGTTTTTTCAAGTTGAAATTTGTTGCCATTATTATAAGGTAAATTAGACTAAAACAGGTTATTAAGGATATTTTATAATTTGTTAACATCTAATTAAACTTAAGGGTATTTGCTGCAATTTAGCCTTTCAATTTTTCATGTTTAAAAGTTGCTCTTATTAGTATTAATTTTTTATGTATTAATGTAAGGAGTCAAAATAGAAGTGGAAGGGAAATCCAAAGAGTACAAACTGTAATTGGTATGGATGGCAGAAATATAAAAGCTAATAATACAAGTGGGAAGTGGAAGAGGTGATGTTTGGCTATATACTAATAATGGAAATATAAGCTATACTTTCAAATTATTACATATTAATATGTTGTAATCAATGTTCAAAATAGCGACGACGTGTTGCATAGTGTTCCACTACTAAATAGCGAAATGCGCAAAAAGCGTTGCGCATAACATAAGGTACATGAATTATCAATTATTACTATGATCATCTCATTTACAATAAATTATATTATTACAAAGATATAAAATTAACTTGAGATCATAGAACAATAAGTAATGTAACAATATTTTTTACGGTTGCAGTTTCTCTACTTCCTAAAATTCCCAAAAGAACAATATTTTCAAAATTTTCAATTCTTGAGTTCATATATACGATTCATACTAGTATTAAACCTATCGAAAATCGGTTAAATAGTCTATGTTTGAAAAACACGTATACTAAATATGATTTCAAATTGAGAGGTTAGGACTTTAATAAGACCGTCTTCATACAGTTTAGCATTAGATACTGAAATCTTAAGAATTTCAATAGAAAATTTTATATGAAAATAGCGTGCTCATAGCGTGGCGTATACTATTTGTTAAAGAGCGTAAGTTATTTGAAGAAAAAACGTAAGCTACTTTGTATTTGAGTCTTTTTCCAAAGTCACGCGGCGAATATATTAAGGTACGCTATATAGCGCAAAATAGCGAGCTACGCTGCGAGCTATTTTAAACATTGGTTCTAATGTTGCAGATCGGTGTTGTAGGCTCTAATGCTTTTACCTATTGTTTGTAGGTTCTAATTTTGCTCCATGTGTTAACACTACATCAAATGCTCCTGGTGTAACATGTTCCGCCGCTGCTGCTAGAGTTTCTTGAAGATTATAGTTTAATAATGTGCTAGGGTATATTATTTTGGTGCAGAATATCATATTAAGGTTTATTGTATCTTGATTTTAACCTGTTAATGTGATGGTGTGGTATTTTGATCTATGTTTAAGATGTGTCGTATTATTTTCATGACTTATGCATATGCCATTGTATTATCTTGGTGATGACTTTGTTCAAGACCTATTGCTATTGTCGTTAGACTTATCGTATTACTTTTGTATTATGTTCAATTTATTGTACAATTAGATTTATTGAATTTATCTGAAATGTGCTGCTTGTTACTTCAAATTTGAGTTGTTGCTCTCAATTCTTGTCTTGTGTGTGTATATAAGGATTGTTAGATCATTATCTTGTTTATCAAGCTCCTGCTTATAATAAACAGCTGCTTATAATAAACAGCTGAATACCATCAATAAATGGCCATATGCCATCAGCTTACATTATAAAGATAAAGTTGGTCTTTTCTTACTTTATTGATGCATGGCAGGTGTTCAGTCATGAAATGATAACTATTGGTATGGTGTATGCTAAGTGGATCGTCAAAAATAACTTCATTCCACCAATTAAATTCAAACTTGATTAAACATTACAATTGTTGGCCTTGACCATAGTACAATACATCAAATTTTCCTTCAATGAAAAGATAATAAATAACAAATTAACAATACAACTATATATTTTAAGATAACTCCTCAACATAAGCCAGTCCCCGCTCTTAATTTCAGCTTGATTCTGATATGGGGCACGAATCTAAGTTGTGGTTTGAATCTCAACTATAGCCGCGGCTCACTTTGTTGCAGCATGCACCATACTTTGCAATCTTATAATCATTATCATTTTCTCATTGCATCCTTCTCTTCGAGTGAGGTAAGGATAACTTTACTATCTCGTTCATAATTTTTTGGATCAATCCATTTGAAAATGCAGCAGTTTCTTTTTGACGCGGTTCCAAAAAAAAGTACATCAAAAGAATCGTCTGCCAGTAATCTTCGTCGTTCAAGAAATCTGAATCTGCAAATTTCTAGCCATTTAGTACATCAAGATCATATTCATCGTATATATATCATTCATACTATATCCAACACGAGTTTTTGAACCTTGCAATTTGAAACAGGTTAATCGCACAAAACATATCATAGTTAATGCAATTTCACTTGACAAATACCTCTTATGAAAGTGTACTAATAAGAATTTTAATAATAATGTAGATTATCATTTACATTGTACTATAAATGTAATTTTTCAGGGTATTCACCTATCAAATACACGACATTATTTGCGCGAACAAATAGAAGGATAAAAAATATTTTTAAAAAAAAATAGCAAAAAGTTCTGGATGTTAACGAATGCTATTACAAAGAGTAAATCATCCATCTAAGTGTAAATTGAACCAAATTTCATCATTAATTTCACCCACCATGAAGGATACTGAATAAAGCTCGGCATGATGGAAAAATCACCCATGTATGCATAAACTCAACCAAATTTCATGATTTTACCGACAATTCAACAAATTTGAATCAAATCACAAACAGTTCAAAAAATTGAAACCAAATAACGAAGAGATGACTCACTTGGGGAGAACGCGGAAGGCCTGGATCGTATCGTGAAGGGATTTGGGGATTTTGAAATAGGTGAGCATGAGAATGAGGCTGAGCTCTTCGCATGACCTAAGGATATATTAATGGAGATTTATAAGGACACAAAGAGAAAGTCTCGTAATCTTGAGAATATGTGTGTGCGTGTGTGTGTTTTTAGGTTAAGAAATTAAGGTAGTTTAGGGATTAAAAGTTTCACATCTGGTGAAACTTAACTGAAAGGTAACGGTGTTAACTTCGGGGGCGGGGGGGGCAAAGTGTTGCTTTTTAAATGTCATGGGTATTTCCTGCCATTAAGCTATATAAAAAGGGTATTTCCTGCCGTTTAGCCATAATTTAATAAATTCTCAATTTTCTAATATTTTGTGTACTATTAAAACTCATAGAAATAGCCAAGAATTGTTAATTTTCTGTTTTTTAAAACCATCGAATCACACAAAATCATTAAAATTTCATTATTTGTTTTCTTTGCCTAGATATTTTTGAACATTTCGCGAGGTCAACTTGCTATTTTCTTCATTTTCCGAAGTCAAGAAAATAATGAATAATTATTACTTTTCTTTTTTTTTAAACCACCAACATCCATGTGCTATATATAGCACATAAAAGATCAGTAAAATTTCACCTTTTTCTTAGAATTTCCAACATTTCGCATGGTTTTAGCCCATAAAAATCGATAAAATACCATAATCTATTACTCATGGAAATAACGAAGAACTGTTTATTTTCTGTTTATTTTAAAAACCATGGATATTTATGTGCTATATTGGTATTCATGTGCACACGAAAATCAATAAAATTCCACTGTTTTTTCCTGTATATTTTGAACATTTCGCATTGTTTAACCCATGAAAATCAGTACACAGTTTACTATTTTCTTGATTTTAGGTATTTCTATAATATAACTCATAAAGAATTATTAATTTTCTTTTTTCAAAAACCGTCGATATTCATGTGCTATAAAATGCTTTAAGAAAATCAGTAAAATTTCACTATTTTCTATATTCTGGAATTTTACAATTTTTTCATGGTTTAGCCTATGAAAATCAGTAAAATGCCTCAATTTAATATTTTCTAGATTTTCTGATATTTCTTATAATATTACTCATGAAAATTGAGAAGAATTGTTAATTTTCAATTTCTCAAAAACCATCGAATATTCATGAGCAATACCACACAAAAATCGGTAAAATTCCACTATTTATTTTTCTGTACTTTTCGAACATTTCGCATGGTTTAGTCTATGAAAATCGTTAAATTACCACAGTTTACTTTTTCTCGATGTTATGATATTTTGTAGAATATAATTCATGAAAATAGTGAAGAATTATTAAATATATATTTTTTAAAGACCTGTAATATTCATGTGAAAATCAGTAAAATTTCACTAATTTTTTTGTTTTCTTTCTCAACATTTTACATGGTTTTTAGCCCATGAAAATCAGTAAAATACCATAACGTACTATTTTCTCGATTTTCTGATATTTCGTATACTATAACTAATGAAAATATTGAAGAACTGTTAATTTTCAGTTTCTTAGAACCATCCATATTCATGTGTTATATATCACACGAAAATTAGTAAAATTTCAATAGATTTTATTTTTAGGATCTTTTTGACATTTCGCATGGTTTAGCCCATTAAAATCGGTAAAATATCACAATTTACTATTTTCTTGATTTTCTGATATTTTCGTATACCTATGAAACTTTTTAATTTTCCTGAAGAATTGTTAATTTTCTGTTATTTAAAAATGTAATCAATATCGACATGATATTATATAGTACATGAAAATCAGTAAAATTTCACTATTTTTCCCGGATATTTTCAACATTTCTCTTTTTTTACCTATGAAAATTTGTAAAATACCACAATTTACTATTTTCTCAATTTTTTTATATTTCATATACTTTAACCCATAAAAAATAATGAACTATTGTTAATTTTCTGTTTATTTTAATAACCATCGATATTCATGTGCATAACACACAAAAATCTGCAAAATTTCACTATTTGTTTTTCCCCCTGGATGTTTCAACATTTCACATGGTGTAGCCCATGAAAACCAGTAAAATACCATAATTTACAATTTTCTTGATTTTCTAATATTTCGTATAATATAACTCATGAAAATAGTTAGAATTATAAATTTTTTTAAAAAAGCACTAATATAGCACACGAAAATCAGTAAAATTTCATTGTTTTTTCCTGAAATTTTTCAACATTTCACATGATTTATCCCAAAAAAATCGATAAAATACCATAATTTACTGAATTCTCCATTCTCATATTTCTTGTACTATAATTCATGAAAGTAGCGCCGAATTGTTAATTTTCTGTTTATTTAAAAAGACATTGATATTCATGTGATAGCATATGAAAATCTATAAAATTCCACTATTGTTTCATGGAGGCAACAACTTTTATAAAGCCTCTTGTAGATGATAATACCATCAAAATATTGTTTCTGATCTTTATGTCTACTTCTTCAACAACAATTTCAACAAAGATTGCTCGTAATAAGAGCAAGCATATGAAGAACTCTAATTTGATAGATGAGGAACATCTGAATAAATAGACCATTCCAAATGTTCCAGCAAAAGAGATATATAATATTGGGATGTTTGATCTCTCGTCCAGATTTTCCATCAAAAATATGGAAAAACCCCCCTTTCTGTGAATAACACAGAAGAAACAATTCAACTCCTTTCGGAAAATGATGTTTATAGGTTTGAGAAGCAATATAAGTACCTTCATATATGACTTGTTCAAGTAGCTTTTAAACCTCTAATTCTGCAAGGGCTTAATGCCTCTATTTTGACATCGTTAAGAGATGCAAGATATTTAGATTGGATCCCTTCCTTTATGGGAATCATGCAAACTAGCCTTTGCCATGGACCGGTCTATTTTGATGTGTACCCCAATTTAACCTTATCTTTAACTGACTCAAATATTCTTGAGGCAGTCACCTTAAACTTAAAGACAAATATTTATAATTTTATGAAAGGGTCGGAGACTATATCAATAGTCTACAGAATTCATTATAAGGTCTTAACTACTATGGCACCGAAAGTTAAGGCAAAAACTGAAAGTGGTAAAACCACTGTGATTGAGACTAATTTACCGTCTTCAGGCATTGCTATAAACATGATTATAAAATGGAAGGAGATAGACTTTCCTGACTCTTGGGTTATAACTTCAGCAGTGCCGCCTGCACCCATTATTGATACAGATATCAATCAGATTATACAGACCGATGATGGAAATATTGATGTGAAGTTTGGCTCTAATAATATCGCCAGAATATCTGAGAAGCCTTATACGGCTAGTACCACTTCTTCCGTTTATAATGGAAGAAGGTCTTTTTTAAGACCAAGCTCCTCTTATAGAGATGTTAAAGGGATAAATATTTCACAAGAAGATATATCCCATCCGATATATGAGAAGGAGCATAAAACTTCTCCTACCTTATCAGAGATGGGTTTCCATATATAAGTTTATGGATTTTATACCTGATAGCTCTTTAAGAAAATTCCTTAATAAGGAATTTATGGAAAAAAAAACATGAAGCTTTCAGAAAATGGTTTGGAAAGACATTTTCAAGTGATCAAATGTATTCATACAAAGATCATTATTATAAATATCTTGAAGAAAACAAATGCTTAAGATATTTCGTAGATTGGTTTTTAGAATACTTTATTACAGAGCAAGAAAGTAAGATTAATGTTTTTGAAGAACATTATAAACAACGGTCTACTATAAGTGAAAAAACTGTGAGATCTATTTATCCTCCAACAGAACCATTAAGGTTATCTGGAATATCAATCTCTAATTTAGAGGCAACGACTTTTATAAAGCCTCTTATAGATAATAAAATGACAAATATGCTAAAAGAGCTACAAAAAGTTTTTAAGCAAAACAATTTTACTAACATTCATATACAAGTTATTGGTCGCAATTGACTAGAGTAGAATCTACTCTTGAAAGTTTGATTAATAAACTACAAGCTCTTGCTATAGTAGAAACTCCTACTATAAAGATAACTAATGAAAAGAATTATATACTAATTAAACCATTTTTAGATATCTCAGGGTACAAATTATCTAAAGACAAAAATATATTTTCAGATATTATAACTGCTCTTGAGAAGAAATTTAGTAGTGCTAGACTAAATGTTCTCGAAGGAGAACCTTCAGAAATATCGGAAGAACACTCTGATATAAATGAGATATTAGATTATGTTTTAATCTATTCTGGTAATATTGATCAGCATTTTAAACATTTGAATATCTTCAAATATCTTATTATAAAAAATGGATTAGTTATATCTGCTCCTAAGATAAAGCTGTTTTAAACAGCAATTAGATTTTTAACCCATAACATTAATAATGACACTATTGTACCAATTGAAAGAAGTATAGAGTTTGCTTCTAAATTTCCAGATTATATTCATGAAACAAAGCAACTACAAAGATTTTTAGGTGTTTTAAATTATACGGCAGATTATTATAAAAATCTGGCTATTGATGCAGCCGTTTTATATAACAGGCTAATGAAAAATCCTTTACCTTGGACAGATCAGCATACTAAAACTGTTCAAAAAATAAAACAAACGGTTCAAAATCTACCATGCCTTCATATTGCAAATCCTAGTTGGTAAAAGATTGTTGAAACTGATGCCTCCAATATAGGATATAGATGACTTTTAAACAGGTCGACCCTAATAATAACAAGAAGATATTTGTTGGATTTACTTCTGGAAAATGAAATCCAGCACAGTTGAGTTATTCAACTATCAAGAAAGAAATTCTTTCTATTATCAAATGCATTTATAAATTCCAAGATGATTTATTAAATCAAAAGTTCTTGCTAAAAATAGATTGTAGTGCAGCAAAGTCCGTCTTACAAAAGAATGTTAAAAATTTAATATCAAAGCAAATATTTGCTAGATGCAACCAATTTATTCACAGATCAGTAATAAAAAAGATATAGAAAAAGATGAGGAAGAAGGAGTCTTACTCTAGATAGTGGAGGTGGCGTCTTGACAAAACTAAAATATTTATTTATCAACTTAGAAACTATTATAAATTATCAGAGGAGATTACAAGAGGAGAAGAGAAGCTTTTGTTTTTCGATGCCTCCCTTATGAACTCTGCATCCTTATTTATAGATTAGGAGTGGGCTTGAGAAGACTTTGGAATCCATGCGCTGTCCCTGTGAGTTGTCTCAAGTGAGCTGTTCTTCTTTATTTCTGTCGGCCGTTAACTTTTGATAAAGTTATCTTTTATAAAAAGTGAGTGGTTCCCACAGCCGAAACCATGTGCTGGTTTTCCCAATACCGTGTGCTGAATAATTGCAGCTGAAACCATGCTGGTTTTCCAATACTATGTACTAGCGAAATCATGCCAAAAATCGTGTGCTTGAATCTTTTGCAGTCGTATATTTTTTGGTTAGAATTATTTATTTAGGAAGGATTTTTTATTATTGAGCCTTTTTGGATCTCAATTGTATTATTTTTTCATTAAGGCTTTTTCTTTGTTTTGGCCCAATGTTGAGTCCGTTTTTTCTTGGCCCAATGGTGAGCCCATAAGGTCATCCCATAGCTGATTTGTCGATCTCGAATCTTCTTCTGGATCTTGGGCCCGACCTTGAAAATTATCCGTCATTTCCACTGATTTAGTGGTCTTGTCAGATACTGACGAACTTGTATCTGAAGTGTCGAAAATCTGCTCGAACTGTTTTTTCATGTGTACTAAGCAGCGTTTCATCAGTTTTTCTTCAGAGATGTTTGGATACTTTCTCTGAAAGGATATCTATAATTTATGCATAGGATTTTCTGTGTCCAATTCCTCATTAATCCTATTGTCCAGAATATCATTATTATTTTTAATAGTTGTTTTTATTTTAACTATTTTTTGTTCTTCTAAAATTCCTACCCATAATTTTATAAGGAATTTTCGAGATAGAACAGGGATATTCATTTTTTTTAATTATGCAATTATCGTCCATCTCAATATAAATAGAATTTCGTTCTCTATGAAGTAGTATAACGCACTTTCTCCTTCTTTGATGGAGGTGTCGTTGGTGTTATGAAATTTTGGATGCGATTCCATCCAAGAAATAAAAAGATCAATTATGGTTGTGGGCAATATACTTAATTTTGCCCCCATCTTGTGCCACCATTGGATGAACCAATTAGGTATACCAGATTTTATAATATCTGGTCTGATCATTATAAACCAAGATCCCATAAAAATCGATAAAATACCATAATTTACTGAATTCTCCATTCTTATATTTCTTATACTATAATTCATGAAAGTAGTGCGGAATTGTTAATTTTCTGTTTATTTAAAAAGACATTGATATTCATGTGATAGCATATGAAAATCGATAAAATTCCACTATTGTTTCATGGATTTTTTTCAATATTTCGCATGATCTAGTCCAAGAAAATTGGTAAAATACTGAAGATTTTTTTCAACATTTCACAATTTACTATTCCACTATTATTAATTTACTACTTTCTCGATTTCTTATGTTTCTATAATATAATTAATGAAAATATTGAAGAATTGTTAATTTTCTCTTTTTATAAAAACCATTGATATCAGTAAAATTTCAATGTTTTTTGTTTTCTGGATTTTTAAAATTACTGATGGTTTAACCAATGAAAATCGGTAAAATACCATAATTTGATATTTTCTTGATTTTATCATATTTATTATACGATAACTCATAAAAATAGTGAAGAACTGTTGATTTTCTGTTTTTTTTTTAAAACCATTGATATTCATGTGCTAGTTCACGAAAACTAGAAAAATTTGACTATTTATTTTCCTGGATTTTTAAACATTTCACATAGTTTACCCATGAAAATCAATAAAATACAATAATATAATATTTTCTTGATTTTTTGATATTTTGTATACTATATTTCATAAAAATAGTGAAGAGCCCTCGATGCTATAGCGTAAGAAAAGCAGTAAATTTTTTCTATTTTCTATTTTCTGGATTTTCTAACATTTCTCATGGTTTTGCCCATCACAATTGGCAAACTATCATAATGTACCTATTTTCTTGTTTTTCTGTTAATTTGTATACTATAACTACTGGAAATATTTGAAAAATATTATTTTTCTGTTTCTTAAAACCATCGAAATTCATCTGCTAAGTAAAATTTCACCATTTTTTGTTTTCTGGATTTTTTCAACATTTCATATTGTTTAGCCCATGAATATTGGTAAAATATCACGATTTACTATTTTCTTGATTTTCTAATATTTCTTATACCATAACTAGTGGAAATTGTGAACAATTGTTAATTTTTTGTTTTTAAAAACTACCATGGATATTCATGTGTTGTAGAACATGAAAATGAAAATCAATAAACTTTCTCTACTTTTCCTCGATATTTTCAACATTTCGCATCGTTTAGCCCCATGAAAATTGAAAAAATACAATAATTTATCGTTTTCTCGATTTTTTGATATTTCATATACTATATAACTCATGAAAATAGTGAAGAAATGTTTATTTTCTTTTTATTTAAAAGAACTTCGATATTCACAAAAATCAATAAAATTTCATTATTTTATTTTTATCCCTAGAGTTTTTCCACATTTTACATGCTTTAGGCCATGACCATCAATAAATACCATAATTTGTTATTTCCTTGATTTTATGATAAATCGTATAATATAACTCATAAAAGTAGCGAAGAATTATATATATTTTTTAAAAACCACCGATATCCAGCAGATGAAAATCACCAAAATTTCATTATTTTCTTGTTTTTTTAAAAATATTTCTCATTGGTTAGGCCATGAAAATCACTAAAATACCATAATTTGCTAAATTCTCAATATTCTCATATTTCGTATCTTATAACTCATGAAAATAGTGAAGGATTTTTGTAGTCTAATGATATGGCTAATCTGAAATGTCTTTTTCAGTTTATTTAAAAACCAATGATATTCATGTTCTACACACGATAAAATCTATGTTTCTTTCCTAGAATTTATCAGCATTTCGCATGGTCTAGCCGCATGAAAATTGGTAAAATACCTCAATTTCCATTTCTTAAAACTATAGATATTCATGCACTAAGCACATGAAAATCAGTAAACTTCACTATATTTTGTTGTTTTTTTTTTTTTGTATTTTTTTAGACATTTCTCATTGTTTAACCCATTAAAATCGGCAAAATGTTTTTTCTATGTTTTGATATTTCGCTTACTACAACTTATACAAATAGTGAAAAATTGTTAATTTGTTGTTTATTTTAGAAACCATTGATATTCATGTGCTAGCACGTGAAAATGATTAAAAATTTATCTATCTATTTTTTTCCATGGAATTTTTCAAAAATTCCATGGTTTAGCCCATGAAAATCAGTAAAATACCAGAATTTGTAATTTTCTTGATTTTCTGACATTTCATATATTATGACTCATGAAAATATTGAAGACATATAAATTTTCTTTTTTTTAATTATAAAAACCACCTATATCCATTTACTGCACATGAAAATTGGTAAAATATAATTATTTTTTCCAGGATTATTTTAATATTTCGCATGATTTAGCCCACGAAAATACTCAATTTTATTATATTTCGTGTACTATAACTCATGAACACAGTGCAAAATTGTTAATTTTCTGTTTTTTTTTAAACCATCAATATTCAATTGCTTGCACATGAAAATCGGTTAAGTACCTCAATTTATTATTTTCTTGATTTCTCATATTTCTATAATATTACACATGAAAATGTTGAAGAATTGTTAATTTTCATCTTTTAGAAAACCATCGACATTCATGTGCTAAGCATACGAAATTCAGCAAAATTTCACTATTTTTCTGTATTTTTTTAAATTGGGTTTTTTCCCGTTAGTACCCCTATACTTTAATATTTTTCTGTCCCCATAGTTAGTATTTACCTGTAACCCCATATATTTATAAGTTGCTCCTCCTACCCCCTGCTTCATTTTTGAAAATGATTCTTCATCTTCCTTCTTCCTGGTCATCGGCGTCGTCCCCGCCACTGCCGTCTTCTTTCTCTCTCTCTCCAACACCGTCACCGCCATCATTACCGTTAACACCACCATCATCTTTCTCGTCCTTTTCAACCCATCAACAGCTCCTCCTTCCTTCTCCTTTTCGACACCACCGCCACCGCCGCCACCTTCAACACCACATTCTTCTTCTTCAACCCACAACCGCCACCGCCATCATCAACACACAACCGTTGCCATCTATCTTCCTCCTCCTCTTCAACCCGCCGTCGCCGCCGTCTCCTTCCTCCTCCTTTCCGGGCATCGTCGCTGTCCCCACGGCGGCGATGCCCGGAAAGGAGGCGGGGATGGGTTGAAGAGGAGAAGGAAGAAGGACGGCGACAGCGGTGTGTTGTTGATGATGGTGGCCGCGGTTGTGGGTTGAAGAAGAGGAAAAAGGAGGAGGTGGTGATGACGTTAATGATGGTGACGATAGCGGTGGTGTTGAAGAGGGAGACACTACTACAGTAATCGCTTGCTCTTACAGATTTAGTCGTAGGGGCAAACCATTGCCCCTACGGATATATCCGTAAGGGCGTAAAATCACTCCGTATTTTCATAGGCCGCAGGTGCAAGTCTTCATTCTGAACATACCCCTACGGAGTAATAATTTCCCCTATGTCTTATTCCGTAGGGACATTTATCCTTACGGCTTACACCGTAGGGACATAATATTTATTTAATTTATTGGTTTATAAAATAAAATACGTGTACCTACGGAATTATCCGTACGGACTGATAAATGCCCCTACGGATTTATCCGTAGGTCCAGATAAATGCCTCTACGGATTAATTCGTAAGGGCAAGTTTTACCCCTGTTACTGAGTCCCTAGGGACAAAATATCAGATATTCTTTTTTCCTACGATGAAATGTGTAGGGCAAACCTTGCCCCTACTGATTAATCCATAGGTGCAACAATTGCACCTACGGATTAATCCGTAGGGAAAAAATATCAGGTTTTTTGTAAAAAGGGGTTTCCCGTTTTCCCCTGATCTGTGCACAATAATATATATATCATATAACCAAATACAAAAATATTCATAATTAACATCTCACGCATAATATATAAAGAAATAAATAAACAGAATACGGTATCAATCTAAATCATCATGAATAAGCAAACAACCACCAATATCGTCCAAAATATATACAATATGTATCTGATAAGCACATACATCCTCAAAAATATAAATAAAGCTACCCTAGCTCGGTCCAGCTCCTCCATCTCTGATAATCGCCGTAATCTGGTGCATCTGCTCCTTGGTGCAACCCTGAGTCGTCAAAAACTCGACTAATCAAGGAGCGGACTCTGCGAGAGTCTGAGCGGGCTGTGGAGCTGTAGGAGTGGTCTGCGCAATTGCAGGCGAGGTAGTGGCTTGCGGAGCCGCAGCCGAAGGAGATGCATATGGAGCCGCAGCCGAAATAGCCTGCTGAATCTGTAAAATTTTGGGTGTAATAAATGAGTAAGAACGGTATATTAGATTTTAATCGAATTCATATCATTATCGATTATTGCGAAACCCCAATCTAAGAATACTTAGAGGCTTAGGCCTACTTTGGGTATCTAGTTTGGAAAACCGTAGTTTATTTTAATCAGATAGTTTTATGTAAGTATGATTAATCAAAGCTAAGTTTACAACTAAATAAGCTCAGGCTACTAATATTGCATATTTTACTATCTATAATGTGATATAATATTTTACTATTAAGTAATATACGTACCAACATCTCCTTCAACTTCTCGACGGTGGTTTTCAAGGCGGCAACATCATGCTCCAGACATCACTCATGGAAAGGGGGGGTAGGGGAAGTAACCGCCAGAGTGGAGACCAACTTCATATGGGCCCTTTTAGGACCCAGTCCCCAGCCTCTCTCCCAATCTCCGTGGTGCCCTCCGTGTGCTGCGTCTAGGACTGGGTCAGTAGTATCGGATCGGTCTGTCCACTAAAATCGATCTACAATACCCCCGCCTTCTCCACCACCTGCTCCTACACCCACATTAACTATTAAAATATAAGTATATCGTTTAAATTTAAACTTATCAAAACAAAAATTTCATTCGAATTAGAATAAATATTAATACTTACGCAATATTCCTGGGTAGTGGTGTCGGGGAATTGAAGCTCGCCCATGGCTGGATCTGTCGAGGTGCTGTGGACGGTAAGATACGCGGTCAATACGCTCGGTGTACCATCCTGCGCCAGGATCTGAGTTCCCTGCAATTCGCCAAAAATTTACATATATTATTGTCACGCCCCGCTTCCCAGAGTGTTCTAAGATCGGCACATGACAGAGCCAACCATGCTACATGTGGCTAGGAAATATCCCTCCACAGTCACATTACGGCTGTCTATAAGATATAAAGAACAGTAAAATAAAATAAACTATCTAGTACATGTCCATATGCCAGAATAAACGAGTCAAGAAATATAAATGTGCGGAATCAATAAATCCAATAAGCAAAACATCTGGAAAGTACGTCCCAAATATGGGCTCACATCAGAAAATGAAAATGCTGAAAGAAAACTAAACTAAACACCAACAGGATCCTCACTTCTCGGCATGACGGAGGAAATACTCCTGATCAGCCTGCGACAAAGATAGAGGATCTGAGCTATGCAAAATCCAGACATCAGTGCGTCATAATATCAAATAATAAAAATATCATCAGGAGGTAATAAGATATGCAGACATGAGTATGAACAGTAATATGAATGTAATAAGTAAACACGGATATGGAACAGTGAAGTGTATCAGTGTATGTGACGTGCGATGAGTAATCTATACTACTGGGTTAATTACTCTCAAGTCTTTGAAATCAATTTAATGAATCGTCGATATAACTCAATAGTATCCCGTGCATACCCGGGACCACGGTCCAAACTCTCGGGGCTGAATCCGAGAAGTTCTGCTAAGTACAAATAGGAAACATGTACAGACGAATGATGTCAGCAACATCATCCCAGAACTGGCCTAGCCCTGATCAGTATAAGCGTCGAACTGTTGAGTTGCAAATCAGGTTTCATCATTGATTTTCTCTTACCCCCAAATTATGTGTTCAAGTCAGGTATTGATAAATCTGGAGCTAATGCCAACACAGGATCAAGCAGGTATAGGTTTGTCTAAATAGACAACATGATATGTCCATCAGGACAACAAGTAAGGGTTGTCGCATTAGTAACAAGATCATGTATCAAGTAAAACAGTGGTGTATCAAGTCATGTTAGGTAGTGCATAGTGTATCCAACGGATGCTCATAATAAAACTGTAGCAAGTACGGATGCACGATAAAAGTACGGATGCACGATAAAATACGGATGCACAAATATCTATCAGGGATTATATCTACAACTCCATGACTAGGTAGGATGCACATTATCAAGCACGGGGTGTTAATACAACAGTAACATGAAATAATATGATCTGTAGATGCAACTATACATATAGTAAATGATACGGATGCACACGGGTATCCGAAAACAGTAAACATTAATATGGATGTACAATGCAATCAACATGTGATATTTTTTATTCATATGGATGCAAAATATATAACATGGCATGTAGCAAGATAAAGTTGCATGTGACTAGATATGTAAATAACGGTATGGATGCATACGGGTATCGAAAAACTGTTAAATTATAATATGGATGCACAATGCTATGAACATTTAATTTTATTATTAATATGGATGTCAATATAATAACATAGCATGTAGCAAGATAAACTTGCCTAAATGGATCTCACGACGGGGTGTATACGCCGTGTACGATGTCGGTAAATGCCGCTACGCACACGCGGGCATACAAAGCTGAACCAAGCAAATCAAGAAGGTGACCACGCTGGCTGGGGATGTCTACTGGGTCGTCTGGATCATCAGCGACGAGCACGGCTCTGGCGGAGAGCGGAAAACAAGAACCAAGAAAGAGAAGGAAAAGAAGTAGAAGAAGAAGAAAGAAAGAAACTGTGGTGGTTAGGTGCTCTGGGTTCAGAGAGGAAGACGAGAGAGTTGTTGACGATGATGAGCCGTCAACGGCGAGGTGCAGGCGGTGGTTTGCGGTGGAGTTTCTGGGGTCGGGGGATCGGGGTGTGCAGGGTTCAGGAGCTCGGGTGTAGGGGGTTTGGGTTTGCTCGGGTTAGAGGAGGTAGCCAGGGGTGGCCACGGCGATGAGTCGGAGCTCCGGTGGCGAGATCGAAATGGCGGTTTCTTGGGTTGGCTGGGTTGGGTGATGGTTGCAGGCTCGGTCGGGGATTGTTCATACCAGAATATCGCATTTTATACCGCCCATTCTTACGCTCGTTTGGTTATAGGCAGGTGCTTTTAATCAGTGTTTGCTACATATTTACAGGATACTGGTTCTCAGCTCTAAACAATGAAATTCATGGAAAAGTATGGCAAATTCCGGATTACTGCCAACCACAGATAAAACACGGGTCTCCTCTCTCTATCCGTATATTGCTACACACCAGTTTAAGGGACAAAATGGCAAATCGATGTCATTTTCATGCACAAAGCTCAATGTCAACACAAGATCCAACATATCTACGCGGAGCTCGAGGAAATCATGGCAAAAGATCCACATCACATCACCTTTTGATCTACTGAAATTCTGGAAGAATTGTGAAGAGCTTCTGAGAAAAGTACTATACCACACTGAAGAGGACCACAAACCAGGAAAACCCACCAAATCGCATGGCCCAACTCCCTAATACGGCCGTGGTTCCGTGGCATAAGCACGCTTAGGCTGCGGAACCGCGGCCATGTGGGCTCCGCACTGAGTCGTTTTTTAGGGGCAGTTTGGTAATTTTATATAGTGCCAGAATATTGCCCTAGGTTCTCTGTTTCCTGCCTATAAATAGCCCAGAACTTGCCAAGCCAATGTGTTCATTCTTATGCCCTCTTTTTGTTAGTTTTTAGTTTTCTTCTTCTTCTTCTTCTTCATCTTTCCTCCATTAAATTGTTGTGAGAGCTTTTGAGTGAATGTTAAATGAAGATGAGGGTTTTTTTTGTATCATTCTTTTTTGCTTAGCTTCCCCCTTGAGCTCTCTACCTTAACTTGATCTTTCAACCTTTTAAGTGAGCTTGCAAGTTTAAGTTTTAGTCATTGATCTCAAGGGGTTGTATCATTTTATTCTCTCTTTTGTGCTTCATTCTCCATGAGTTCTTTGCCTTTTCTTGATCTTGCAACCTCTTAAGTGAGCTTGCAAGTTTAAGATTTGGTTATTGAACCCATGTCGTGTATTTGGTTCTATGGTTCCTAGTTTCATTTCTTGCTCATTTACTTTCTTGCACTTTAATACTTGCTTTACTTTAATTCCATGCACTTACTTACTTGTAATGCTTTTTCCTTTCTTCTCTTTTCTCTTTTCTTTTGCTCTTTTCGGTTCGTTTTGTGAATGGTTGTAATATGTGTTGTTAAGAATAAATACGATATTGTAAGTTAATGTTTCTTTGCTCATTTCGTTTTCCCGTTATTTTCCTTTGAACTCCGCCCAAACATTACGCAAGCGCTCCTTTAGGCACTCTACCCTACCAAGGTAACGGTGATTCCTAAACGCGACCGGTTGCGTTCGGTTTGGCCGGAGGCGAAAGCAAGAGACAAGAACGGAAGGACAAGGGTAAATAAGCCGGATTCCACAAATACCATGCTTAAATCCCCTAATCCACGTTGTTGCCGATTGCTCTAGCTTCAATTGGTCAAGACTCGGCTCAAAGGTTTTGAGTGCGGATTTCCTTAGCTTACACTTTCGTATCTTTTTCTTAACAACTTTATACTTGCATATAAAACACATAGGTTAGATTTGAACAAACATATACAAATTCTTCATTGACTCATCTAAAACTCGAACGGACATACAACCATCTCCCTGTGGATCGACCCGTGCTCAACCGGCTAGCTGCATAGCGACACCGTCCTGATCGCAGTTATAACTTTATAACTTTGAACATCCGACACGCCAAAAGCGTGCGATCAAATGACGCCGTTGCCGGGGAAACGGTAGCGTATTTTCTTTCTTGTTATTCAGGTTAATATTCTTTTTGTATATATTTATAAATAACAAAAAAAATCATTTTGTTATTTTTGATCATTTTTGTGTGCAAGAGTGCAGATTTTTGCGGATTTGCAAACTGCGATTGTGGGGAGCAAAGTGTACGTTCAAGGTTAAGGTGATTACGAAGTACAGTGCCAAAGATCCGGGAAGTTTGACCCGCGCAAGCGAACTTTTCAAGCTTACCGGAATTGATTCAACGGGGGTTTTCTAACCCAAAAACTTAACGGTACGTATTTCTTAAACACCTTCTTCTCAAATCCGACGCATCCAATATTCTATTCTTTGCAGGATTCTTTGCAAGTTCGCTAGCAAACGCTAAAAATTGACTAACCCGTATTTTTTGCAGTGCCGCGCTTAAACTAAAAAAAACAAAAACGATCGTTTGATTCTTTATAGAATTTTTATTGAATTGCGCATTGCATACATTAATACAGACTTAAGGGCAAGCGAACCCCACAACATACGGTAAAGGATTTCATTACCTTTTCCGTGGCCCACAAATCACGAACTTGAGCATAACGTTTACCCGCACAAACTTTAAAAGAAACTAGACTTTAACCCTTAAGGACCTCGCGCTCACTAGGAGAAGTTAACTGTGTTTAGAACCTCGCTTAACGGTACATTGTTTACGGGGTGTCTAGGAAAGTGTTAACGGCGAAACCGCCAAAAGAGAAAGGGTTATTTAATTAAGGACCTTCGCGAAAGCGTCGGAAAACCTCCCCTTATCTGCACTTACCTGGCCTCGTGATCAGTGTATCTTGAGCCCGTTTCTCAACACAGTTTTACTTCGACAATCAAGTTCTGGAGCAGGTCTAGTTGACCTAGGTAAACCCTAGAACGATTATGTGTGTGGTATTTTTTGTGTCGTGATTGTTTTTGGTCCAGATTATTTTTGTGTGTATATTTCAATCTTTTGTTAATAGCTAACTAAAAAAAAATTCACATTCTTTTTCCCCTCCTTTTCTCTGCCTTTCTTTCTTTCTCTCTTCATATCATGGGTACCCCACCTCGCAAAACTCTTGCTGAACTTTGGTACCCACAACCAGACATTACTTCTTACGGTTCTTGCTTTGGCCGAATATCGAACGATCCCTCCATGCCCAAAATTTCATTGAAAGATTGCATAGACGCGTCTAGGACAAACACTTGCCCTCCTCAATCCACTTTGTATCAACCTTTTCAACCTCCCGCACCCGCTTATGTTGATACCTCTTTTGCAAGTCGTCCTTTGTCCATCGCTGAACGTATAGAACAATCTCATAGCCGATCTTTCACTCCTTTCACCACTTCAAATTCTTGGGATCAACAATTCCATTCACCTTCGTATCCAAATGCTGATCCTACCCCTGTCCAGCCATTCAATTCCTACCTGTCCTACCCAACTTTTGCACCTTCCCTAGACATTGCTTCTGAACCGTCATTTGGGAGTTTCCAGTACCAAAACAACTTTGAATCTTTTACTGAAACCCCTTCACAATCCATGTCTAGTCTGGAACAGTCATTGGAAGACTTTAGGGTAGCGTCGTACCAACAGATGATGGATTTGAATGCTTCCATGGCTGCCCTCATACAACCTAGTGACCCGGTAGCTAGTTTTCAACTAGCTCCAAATTTTCCAATGTATGAAGAGGCGGTAGGACAGGTTGAGAATTTGAGCGGAGAGAGTGAGCCATATACCCTTCCAAATCAAACCTACCCGTTTCAACTTGAATCCCACAACTCCTATTTTGAAAGTCTATCGAGTGTCCCAAATGATTTATCAATTGAAGATAGAACAGATAATGAGTTGTGTGACCTTGTAGTGTTTGATTTGCCCGATTGTGAAGGGTCCCTTTCGAGTGAAACCGTACCCAACCCTTTTGACCTCTACACCTCCATCTTAGAACCTGAATTGATTGATATCCATGCTTTTGTTGAGGTGTCTGAGAATATAGATTTTCACTTGATTGAGGATATTGACGCTGGGAATATTTTGGATGATGAACCCGTAGATTTAGCTGAGTTTTTCTCTCCAATTCATCATCCCGAGTCATTAAATTTTTTTCCCGAACCTCATATGCGTCTGGATTTTGAGGATAAACGCATGGATGTGCTTAACTTTGAGGAGACTATTGAGGATATTTTTGAGGATGAACCAGTTTTAATTGATGAGTCGGATTTTCCAATTCATCCTGTTCCTTTCATTGACTGTGTACACCCTCCTGAACCTTTAACTGATAACCTTCCTCAATCACCTACCTCCATCCTTTCCATCATTCCGACATTGCAAGAAACCGTATCATTTTCACTTCCAGTGTCTGGTTTACCAAGTTCGGCGTACCCATGGTTTCTCACGAATCTTGAGGGATTTGACCCCATTTCTCGACGGGTTAATAGATTAGCACAATCGCTTTTTACACATCGGTCATCACGAATTGTGCTAATTTATTCGCTCCATTTCCACCCTCAAGTTCGTATTCCACTTCTTTCTCCTTTCCTCCATTCTTCTTCTCATATACCTAGACCGTATACCACTTCTATCTCCATACGGTCTCGCGTATTCTCCCTCTCTTTTCTCTACGCCTTCTTCCACCAACCTGTACATTATAGCGATAAAATCTTTGAATGGTTGGTGCTCACTTTTGGCCTGTGTAAGGCCTTGTATAGTTTGAAACTGTTTTCTTTCCCCCTAATCCTGAACTTCACCGCTTAAACAGTAGAAACACTGTTTCACTTAAGTTTGGGGGGAACCCTTTTTTGTATATATCTTTTTTGGTTTTCTTTTTGTTTTGTATAAAATTTTCTTTTGGAGAGAGCCGACAATTTTGACCCTCTTGGTGTAGCCTGACAGTGAGGGCACTGTCAAGTTTAAGTTTGGGGGTGTGCTCGGTAAGTTTTCTACCTTCACATTCATTTGTATATTTTGCATTTGCATACCTATTTAAAAATCCATAAAAATCAGAAAATTTTCTAAAAACATAAAAACTTTTTGTCAAGTTAGCTAGTGGGAGAACTCTGATTCAACAATTCGACGGTTTTGTTTGATAAGATAAGAATAACTAAATCTTATTTTTAGATTTTGAAAACCTGAAAGATAACTCTCCTTTGAAGTTAACTATAACTGATATACGTCTTTACATCACACTACACGTGTCGTGAGTTTTGGAAATTAGATGAAAAGTCTATTATGTCTAAAAACTTTTAAATGGATAAATGATTTTCTGAGGATCAAATAGGTTTGTTCTGAAATAAGTAATATCAAGAATAGTTTATGAAGTGAAGCGAAAATTAAGGAATGTTATTGATGCCTTAATTGGAACTAATTCTGAAAAATAACCCATCTGGAACTTGATTGGAATGATTACACACCTAACCCACTAAAACACGTCTTTTATCCAAAAAATAACTGAACTGCCGGTTATATCTCCGTTCGTATTGAATCATCATGATTTTCATGCTAAATTGTCTTTTGTTTTTGGGCCTAGGTAACTTGAGTAATTAAGTCCGCTGGGGTGTCTCTACACCTAATGCCCTAAAGCCAACTGGTTTGGGTGCATTGGCCCAAAGCTCGTTAAGAAGCCTAGAAAGTCCAGTTTAAAACAAAGTCAAGCAAATGTTCTCTCCGAGTTAAAATTCCTAACGGTTCTTTGTGTGAGAATAATCTTGACAAAAGACAGGTTTTATAAAAAATATTTCTAGCGGAGATATGAAGGTTTTATTCTATGATAAAGACTATTGCACGTTCACAGAGGTGTGTATGAAATAAAAACAAGAAAAAGGTGGAGTGAAAAATAAGACATAGTTTCCTGTTAGGGAAGATAGAAATTCCGAAGTTGAAACTTTACTGGAAAACGAAACTTGAAAAATACTTAACTCTTTATAAAACCTATGTGATCCTTTTAAAATTTTTATCTGGGCTTTATTGTGTGACATTATGACTTTAATCGATCCTTCTGGAATTTAACGACACTATTTGCACTGCACGTAAAGACATATAAAATCTTTAGTTAAATAAGAAGCGAGGTGTGAAAAATAAAGGTTCGATAATCTAGACTTAGGATAATAGACTTGTTATTTTCTGAAACAAAACTTTAGGGTTTGAATCATAGTTATTCTGCAAAACTAGCTTGACCGGATTTTGTGGGTAGTATCCGCTGAAAACCCTCAGGAGACAACACTCCTCCTACTAGGGACACCTAGAGGTTTAACGGCTTGTTGCACGTGCTCAGTGCAATCGCGTTCCCTGCGAAAGTGCGGTTAGGACTTTTTTGTGAATAATTGGTTTTGCTCGGGACGAGCAAAAGTTAAGTTTGGGGGTATTTGTTCATACCAGAATATTGCATTTTATACCGCCCATTCTTACGCTCGTTTGGTTATAGGCAGGTGCTTTTAATCAGTGTTTGCTACATATTTACAGGATACTGGTTCTCAGCTCTAAACAATGAAATTCATGGAAAAGTATGACAAATTCCGGATTACTGCCAACCACAAATAAAACACGGGTCTCCGCTCTCTATCCGTATGTTGCCACACACCAGTTTAAGGGACAAAATGGCAAATCGATGTCATTTTCATGCACAAAACTCAATGTCAACACAAGATCCAACATATCTACGCAGAGCTCGAGGAAATCATGGCAAAAGATCCACATCACATCATCTTTTGATCTACTGAAATTCTGGAAGAATTGTGAAGAGCTTATGAGAAAAGTACTATACCACACTGAAGAGGACCACAAACCAGGAAAACCCACCAAATCGCATGGCCCAACTCCCTAATACGGCCGCGGTTCCGCGGCATAAGCGCGCTTAGGCCGCGGAACCGCGGCCATGTGGGCTCCGCACTGGGTCGTTTTTTAGGGGCAGTTTGGTAATTTTATATAGTGCCAGAATATTTCCCTAGGTTCTCTGTTTCCTGCCTATAAATAGCCCAGAACTTGCCAAGCCAATGTGTTCATTCTTATGCCCTCTTTTTGTTAGTTTTTAGTTTTCTTCTTCTTCTTCATCTTTCCTCCATTAAATTGTTGTGAGAGCTTTTGAGTGGATGTTAAATGAAGATGTGTTTTTTTTGTATCATTCTTTTTTGCTTAGCTTCCCCCTTGAGCTCTCTACTTAACTTGATCTTGCAACCTCTTAAGTGAGCTTGCAAGTTTAAGCTTTGGTCATTGATCTCAAGGGGTTGTATCATTTTGTTCTCTCTTTTGTGCTTCATTCTCCATGAGTTCTTTGCCTTTTCTTGATCTTGCAAGCTCTTAAGTGAGCTTGCAAGTTTAAGATTTGGTTATTGAACCCATGTCGTGTATTTGGTTCTATGGTTCCTAGTTTCATTTCTTGCTCATTTACTTTCTTGCACTTTAATACTTGCTTTACTTTAATTCCATGCACTTACTTACTTGTAATGCTTTTTCCTTTCTTCTCTTTTCTCTTTTCTTTTGCTCTTTTCGGTTCGTTTTGTGAATGGTTGTAATATGTGTTGTTAAGAATAAATACGATATTGTAAGTTAATGTTTCTTTGCTCATTTCGTTTTCCCGTTATTTTCCTTTGAACTCCGCCCAAACATTACGCAAGCGCTCCGTTAGGCACCCTACCCTACCAAGGTAACGGTGATTCCTAAACGCGACCGGTTGCGTTCGGTTTGGCTGGAGGTGAAAGCAAGAGACAAGAACGGAAGGACAAGGGTAAATAAGCCGGATTCCACGAATACCGTGCTTAAATCCCCTAATCCACGTTGTTGCCGATTGCTCTAACTTCAATTGGTCAAGACTCGGCTCAAAGTTTTGAGTGCGGATTTCCTTAGCTTACACTTTCGTATCTTTTTCTTAACAACTTTATACTTGTATATAAAACATATAGGTTAGATTTGAACAAACATATACAAATTCTTCATTGACTTATCTAAAACTCGAACAGACATACAACCATCTCCCTGTGGATCGACCCGTGCTCAACTGGCTAGCTGCATAGCGACACCGTCCTGATCGCGGTTATAACTTTAGAACTTTAAACATCCGACACGCTAAAAGCGTGCGATCAGGGATGAAGGAGGAGAAGAGGAGGTGGATGAGGGTGTAACGAGGGCGAAGAGACGAGGGTGGTGATGTCGTCGGTGACGTGAGGTGAGGCGAGGGTAGGGTTAGGGCTTGGTTCTCATGACGGGAGTAAGAAATAAGAAGGAGAGAGATATGGGGTGTGGTGATCAGAATATTAGGTTAATATAATTATATATGCGAGAGAGAGAGAGAGAGAGAGAGAAGAGAGAGAAAAGAGCGAGAGGGCAGAGAGAGTGCGTAGAGAGAGAGATATGTGAGGATACTGATAGGATTTATGATTTAGTTAGGATAAGATATATAAAAAATATATTTAGAATAATATAAAACATAAAACAGTATAAATATATATGAAGAATATAGTATTATATATTTTGAGTTTTATGGCTAATACAAAAATACTCCAAAATATGCCCGGGTCAGGTCTAAAAATACGGTTAATATACGTGTCAACCAAAACTAAAATATGTTATCCGGGTAACGAAAATGCATACTCCCAAGAACGGATGCACGTAGCGATCCAACTAGGTCCGTTTCACTGAACGGGACGAGAATACGAGGTGTGGATGCTACCACAGGGTCAGGGGTATGATGCAGGCCATACTAGATATTTTTAAAATATTTTATTTGACTTTATTTATTTTATTAAAAAAATGCAGATGCCAGATATAATGCAAGTATGCAGTATAAATAATATGAAAGTGCACGGATTCTTAAAATAAGCCAGGAAAGATCATAAACAGGAATCGAGACGGGTTTCCAGCAGGCGGGTCGGGTCGGATGCAAATACAGATGTCAATTACACTATTTGCACCCAAAACACAATAAATCAAGAAATAATCATAAATAAAGAAATACCCCATATAGAATTGGTATAAATGAACTAGGGTGTTACATTATACCCAACTACAAAAAGAATTTCGTCCTCGAAATTCCCGGAACAAGAAAAGATAAACAATCGTGAAACTACGAGAAGAGGTGTGGAAACTTCTGTCGAATCTCGTCTTCTCGTTCCCAAGTCGATTCTCCGCGCGAGCGATTCCCCTAAGAAACAAGTACGAGAAGGATAACCTTGTTCTTGAGGACCTTTTCTCTTCGATCAACAATCGATATCGGTCGTTCTTCATAGGTCAAATCCTCCCTTACAGTCAGCTTCGAATTTTCTAGCACGTGTGTTTCATCTCGAACATACTTACGGAGTTGAGATACATGAAATATGTTATGAACATTCGCCAAAGATGGTGGTAAAGTCAATTGATAAGCCACTTTTCCAATACGCTCAATAATCTCGAAAAGCCTCACGAATCGAGGACTAAGCTTACCTCGACTCCCAAAACGAATCACTCCTCTAGTCGGTGATATCTTCAAGAATACCGGATCACCAACAACGAACTCTAGAGGTCTTCTCGATATATTAGCCCAACTCTTCTGCCGATCCTGTGCTGCCTTCATATGATTCCGGATAGTATTAACCTTCTCTATTGTTTGCACGATCAAATCCGGTCCCAATAATCTTCGTTCTCCAACGTCGTCCCAACAAACAGGTGAGCGACACTTTCGACCATACAATGCTTCGAATGAAGCCATCTGAATAGTCGTCTGAAAGCTGCTATTGTACGAAAACTCCACCAAGTGTAGATGATCCTCCCACGAACCTTTGAAATCCAACATGCAAGCTCTCAACATATCTTTAAGAGTTTGGACCATTCTCTCCGACTGGCCATCTGTCTGGGGATGATAAGCAGTGCTAAACTTCAATTGCGTCCCCAAACTTTCCTGTAAACTCCTTCAGAAGTGCGATAAGAATCGGGTATCACAATCAGAAACGATGCTCAGAGGTACTCCATGCAATCTCACAATCTCCTGCATGTACCATTCTGCTAGCGCTTCCGTCGACTGACCAACTCGAAATGGTATGAAATGAGCTGCCTTGGTCAATCGATCATCGATCACCTAAACTGTATTGTTGCCCTTTGGACTCCGCGGTAAAGCTGTCACGAAATCCATGGTTATATGTTCCCACTTCCACTGAGGAATCGGAAGTGGCTGCAGTAAACTAGCTACTCTTTGAGGTTCAGCCTTAACTTACTGACACACCAAGCGCTTCGCTACAAAATGAGCAATCTCCCTTTTCATACCTTCCTACCAGAAATGCTGTCGTAGATCACGATACATCTTCGTGCCTCCTGGATGTACGGAATATGCAGAATTGTGCGCCTCCTTCATAACTTCTTCGCGAATGTCTCCTTTTGGCACACACAAACGGCTACCATATCACAATGAACCATCTTCATGAATCAACAAGTCCGTTCGAAGTCCCGCTCCTACCTGTTCTCGAAACTTCAGCAATCTTAGGTCCTGTGACTGAGCTGCTTTAATACTCTCGATCAACGACGACTGTACTTGCAGCTGCATCAACTGTCCCGAAGAATGCGGTAGCACGATCTCCAACTCGAATATCCGAAAATCCTCGATAAGCTCCTTCTGTGCAGCCAACATCCGAATTGCGGGTAACCGACTAAGTGCATCCAGCACTACATTAACTTTCCCCGGATGGTACTTGAGATCAAGATCATAGTCAACCATCAGCTCCAACCCATCTACGCTGCCTCATGTTAAGCTCTTTCTGCATGAACACGTACTTTAGGCTTTTGTGATCGGTGAGTACTTCGACCCTTTCGTCCAATAAGTAGTGGCTCCAAATCTTCAAAGCGAAAATCACTGCTGCAAGCTCCAAATCATGAGCTGGATAATTCTTCTCATGGGTCTTCAACTGTCTCGATGTGTAGGCTATAACCTTCATATGCTGCATCAAAACACATCTCAAACCTTTCCCAGATGCGTCGCTGTGAATAACCAATCCTCCAGAACTGTCTGGTACGGTTAAAATATGAACGGTTATCAATCTTTGCTTCAACGCCTCAAAAGCTGACGCACAACTATCCGTCCAAATGAACGGTACTTCTTTTCGCGTAAGCTTGGTTAAAGGCTCAGCTAAACGAGCAAAATTCTCCACGAACCTTCTGTAATATCCGGCAAGTCCAAGAAAACTTCTGATCTCTGCTATGTTCTTCGGAATCGGCCAATCTTGAACGGCTGCAATCTTCTCAGGGTCAACGGCGATTCCATCTCTGGATACGACATGCCCCAAAAACTTCACTTCTTTAAGCCAAAACACGCACTTGCTCATCTTTACATACAATCTTTCATTCCTTAATGTCTGCAATGTGATCCTCAAGTATTTTGCATGCTCTTCTAGGCTTCTCGAGTAGACCAGAATATCATTGATGAACACCACTATAAACTGGTCCAAGAACGGTGAAAAGATTCGGTTCATCAAGTCCATAAATATCGCCGGTGCATTCGTGACTCCGAATGTCATCACTAAATACTCGTAATGTCCATATCGAGTTCGGAACGCAGCCTTGCAAATATCCTCTGATTTAACTCGAACTTGATGATATCCGGATCGCAAATCCAGCTTCGAGAATACCCTCGCGCCACTAAATTGCTCGAAAAATTCGCCAATGCGAGGGATCATGTACTTATTCTTAATAGTCACCCGGTTTAATTCTCGATAGTCGATGCACATCCTTCTTGTGCCATCTTTCTTCTTGACCAGAAGAACTGGAGCTCCCTAGGATGAATTACTGCTGCGAATCCAACCCTTCTCTAACAATTAAGTAACCTGCTTCTTTAGTTCTTCCAACTCTACTGGTGCCCTCGGATAGTACGCCTTTGAGATTGGCGTTGCACCAGGAACAAGATCGATCGTGAACTCCACCTCTCGTTTTGGCGGTAAACCCGAGATGTTCTCGAACACGTCCATGAACTCTCGAACTACAGCTGGAGCTTCCTCCTTATCAACTTCCATCGACGAAAGAACGGCGCCTGTCGGCCTAGCCCTAAACTCGACTGGCCCGACAGAACTGCTGCCTCCAGCAAAAAAAAACTCCGGATGTTCGGGAATCTGGAAAATTACTTTCTTTGCCCTACAATCAATGTGAGCATAGAAAGTGCCAAAAAATCCATTCCCAAGAAAATATCATAGCTGCCAGTATCGATCACCAAGAAATCCACGAATAACTCACGTCTGCAGATAAAAACTGAACAATCCTTGCACTCGCTACAGATATGATCTTCTCGTTCCCAGTGTGTATGTCCCAACAACAAGACAGGGTCGTGCAAGAAATCAAGTGTGCAGAAAAAAAACTTAGACGACATACAAGAATGGGATGCATCTGATCGAATAATGCTAATGCGGGAAAATCATGAACAAGTAGGATACCCGAAATGACTTCATCTGATGCCAAACACTTAAGAAGATTAGCATGGTAAACAGAATTCAAGCTTCCGATAAAACATGAACTGGTAAACAATGAAACCGAGCGAAGCAAGGTAATATAACGACCATAAAATAAGGGAATGAATCAAGACTAGGACTCCAAATTACTTAAATAGAGTACCGCATTGTAACCATGTTGCAGTTCATAGTTACAATCACATAACTCCATTCAAGTCGCTCAAATCCTAGTATCAGAATCAAACGAATAGGAAGGGAGAAATAATAAGGAACCAAAAAGATTTCAAGCTGGGATGCAAAGTCATTCCATCTTGTCAAGGTAAAGGGTCAAGAGAAAGATATGATTCAAGAATCACGATAACAATATGGCAGGACATGTTCCTAATTACGGGTTTTCTGATTCGTGTATTGGGTCCAATACCCAACTACCAAAGAACCAAACCCGATTAACCTAAATCTTATGGCTCTGATACCAAACAAACCCTGTCACGCCCCGCATCCCAGAGTGCGCTAAGATCGGCATATGATAGAGCCAACCATGCTACCTGTGGCTAGGAAACATCCCTCCACAGTCACATTACGGCTGTCTATAAGATATCAAGAACAGTAAAATAAAATAAACTATCTAGTACATGTCTATATGCCAGAATAAACGAGTCAAGAAATATAAATGTTCGGAGGCAATAAATCCAATAAGCAAAACATCTGGAAAGTACGTCCCAAATATGGGCTCACATCAGGAAATGAAAATGCTGAAAGAAAACTAAACTAAACTAAATACTAATAGGATCCTCACTTCTCGGCCTGACGGAGGAAATACTCCTGATCAGCCTGCGACAAAGATAAAGGATCTGGGCCATGCAAAACCCAGATGTCAGTGCATCATAATATCAAACAATAAAAATATCATCAAGAGGTAACAAGATATGCATGCATGAGTATGAACAGTAATATGAATGTAATAAGTAAACACGGATATGGAACAGTGAAGTGTATCGGTGTATGTGACGTGCGGTGAGTAATCTATACTACTGGGTTAATTACTCTCAAGTCTTTGAAATCAATGTAATGAATCGTCGATATAACTCAATAGTATCCCGTGCATACCCGGGACCACGGTCCAGACTCTCGGGGTTGAATCCGAGACGTGCCGCTAAGCACAAACAGGAAACATGTACAGACGAATGATGTCAGCAACATCATCCCGGGACTGGCCTAGCCCTGATCAGTATAAGCGTCGAACTGTTGAGTTACAAGCCAGGTTTCATCATTGATTTCCCCTTACCCCTAAGTTATATGTTCAAGTCAGGTATTGATAAATCTAAAGCTAATGCCAACACAGGATCAAGTAGGTACATGTTTGTCTAAATAGACAACAGGATATGTCCATCAGGACAATAAGTCAGGGTTGTCGCATTAGTAACAAGATTAGGTATCAAGTCAAACAGTAGTGTATCAGGTCATGTTAGGTAGTACACATTGTATCCAACGGATGCTTATAATAAAACTGTAGCAAGTACGGATGCACGATAAAAGTACGTATGCACAGTAAAACACGGATGCACAAATATCTATCAGGGATTACATCTATAACTCCATGACTACGTAGGATGCACATTATCAAGCATGGGGTGCTAATACAACAGTAATATGAAATAATATGATCTGTAGATGCAACTATACATATAATAAATGATACGGATGCATACGGGTATCCAAAAACAGTAAACATTAATATGGATGTACAATGAATCAACATGTGATATTTTTTATTCATATGGATGCAAAATATATAACATGGCATGTAGTAAGATAAACTTGCATGCGACTAGATATGTAAATAACGGTATGGATGCATACGGGTATCGAAAAACAGTTAAATTATAATATGGATGCACAATGCAACGAACATTTAATATTATTATTAATATGGATGTAAATATAATAACATAGCATGTAGCAAGATAAACTTGCCTGAATGGATCTCACGATGGGATGTATACACCGCGTACGATGTCGGTAAATGCCGCTACGCACACGCGAGCATACAAAGCTGAATCAAGCAAATCAAGAAGGTGACCACGTTGGCTGGAGATGTCTACTGGGTCACCTAGATCGTCAGCGATGAGCACGGCTCCGGCGGCGAGCGAGAAACAAGAACCAAGAAAGAGAAGGAAAAGAAGTAGAAGAAGAAGAAGAAAGAAAGAAAGAAACTATAGTGATTAGGTGCTCTGGGTTCAGAGAGGAAGACAAGAGAGTCGTCGACGATGATGAGCCGTTGACGGCGAGGTGCAGGCAGTAGTTTGCGGTGGAGTTTCTAGGGTCGGGGGATCGGGGTGTGCAGGGTTCAGGAGCTAGGGTGTAGGGGGTCTGAGTTGGCTCGGGTCAGAGGAGGTGGCCAGGGGTGACCACGACGATGAGTCGGAGCTCCAGTGGCGAGATCGGAATGGCGGTTTCTTGGGTTGGCTGGGTCGGGTGATGGTTGCAGGCTCGGTCGGGGATGAAGGAGGAGAAGAGGAGGTGGATGAGGGTGTGACGAGGGCGAAGAGACGAGGGTGGTGATGTCGTCGTCGACGTGAGGTGAGGTGAGGGTAGGGTTAGGGCTTGGTTCTCACGACGGGAGTAAGAAATAAGTAGGAGAGAGATATGGGGTGTGGTGATCAGAATATTAGGTTAATATAATTATATATGTGAGAGAGAGAGAAGAGAGAGAGAAAAGAGCGAGAGGAGAGAGAGAGAGTGCGTAGAGAGACAGATGTAAGGATACTGATAGGATTTATGATTTAGTTAGGATAAAATATATAAAAAATATATTTAGAATAATATAAAAAGTAAAATAGTTTAAATATATATGAAGAATATAATATTATATATTTTGAGTTTTATGGCTAATACAAAAATACTCTAAAATATGCCCCGGGTCGGGTCTAAAATTATGGTTTGAAAATACGGTTAATATACGTGTCAACCAAAACTAAAATATGATATCTGGGTAACGAAAATGCATACCCCCAAGAACAGATGCACGTAGCGTGCACGTAGCGATCCAACCAGGTCCGTTTCACTGAACGGGACGAGAACACGAGGTGCGGATGCTACCATAGGGTCAGGGGTATGATGCAGGCCATGCTAGATATTTTTAAAATATTTTATTTGACTTTATTTATTTTATTAAAAAAATGCAGATGCCAGATATAATGCAAGTATATATGCAGTATAAATAATATGAAAGTGCACGGATTCTCAAAACAAACCGGGAAAGATCATAAACAGGAATCGAGATGGGTTTCCAGCAAGCGGGTCAGGTCGGATGCAAATATAGATGTCAATTACACTATTCGCACCCAAAACACAATAAATCAAGAAATAAGCATAAATAAAGAAATACCCCATATAGAATTGGTACAAATGAATTAGGGTGTTACAATTATAAAATAACTCTTAATATTGCATTATATCAAAATAGATCTATTATAATTTACCGATGCCTCCATGGTACGATTAATGTTCCTCGAGCCACCTGTATAAGTAGGGCGACCTCTCTTCGCCGAATTTCTATTCTCCTTATTTTGATCGACCTGTTTCTGCACAACACAATCAGATTTAGTTTTCTAATTAAGCAACACAAAAAAATAAATTATATACTAAAAAATTAATTATATTTAAATTACAAATCTGTTTGCGCTCAGAGTTGTAATATTGGCACAAGAGAGGACATGTATCTACGTCGACTCTGGCAAAGACCGGAGTATATAGGAGAGCCACTCTCTCTGTCTCGGGGGTCGCCGGTCATACCAAATAGCAATCGATTTTCAGCTCGCTCCTATTTTATCGGACCTTAGATTGCATGTTCTTCATCAGGCCCAGGTACAGAGAGTGAAGATCGAGCACTCTCTCAGGATGATCAGGGTCGGGTACAGGCTGAAAGTCGTAATCCAACTACAAATACAAAAAATAATGTATTTAAATTACAAGTGTTAAATAATAATAAATTTATTGGATAAGTCAAATGAAAATATATATTAATACCCGAGCCTGATCTCAAAAGAGGGCAAATGAGCGCCGGTGCTGATCGCCCCACTCAACTTGAAGTGGATACTTCTTTTGGATGTGTCTCTTATCCCCCATATATCGGCCGAACCGCTCGGCATAATTGCCAGTATAGCGATAATCAGGGATAAAGAAAAGTAGGAATGGTGCCTCCCCCATAGCTCTATTGGGCCTCAGCTCGTGGGACGATTCGGCTCTCGAGTCCCTCTCTCAGGATGGGGCTGCCCTTCATCCACAAGAAATATCAATGTCATGACCCGGATAAGGCACGCGACTGGCACTTGAATTACATGAAGTCTATATGACCCCACCTAATCCAAGTAGCCAAAATCCCAGAAATCTAAACCTTTTAGGGAAAATAGTGGAGGTGAAGTTTTGAAATAAAGGTTTAATGAAATCAGATTCTTTCTTTAAAACATAAGTAATATTATATGAAACACAAGTGGGTTATATACCGTAGTTAAAACATTTTCGTCATTTGAAATTTGGGCAACACCTCCTTTGTAATTTTTAAACCAAAAACCAATACATAGCAACAATAATAATAGGCATCCCCAAGCGGGGGCTAGCTCTTCGCCATTAGGCGGAAACACGACCACGCAATGATATACGACGCCAAAGGAGAAGATCAAACACTGAAAGAAAAGAAAGAAACCAAAACATTATCAAGAAAACAGAAATAAGACTAGATACATGAGCGTGACTCTAAGTCCGAAAGAATATACAACTGTGGTTTCTAAGTCTACCAAATATATATAGTCTGGTTGATGGAGATTTTAACTAGATACAAATGAATAAATATACAAGTACAAATGGTGGTCACAATACAAGTGTACCCCACCTACCAAAGAAAATCACCCAGAAGGAAATCGTGTTCCAGCAAGCCGCTACTGAATCCGTATGGTCAAACCTGCAAGAAAATTATGGCACAACGGGGGTGAGTTGCCAACTCGTGAGTAGAAGACGTCACCGGATAAAAATCGAATGTATGACGATTTCCTAGGTCATACAGTAATATAATAATATAATGACGTCGAGTGGTACAAGGGTAATAGTATAAGCATAAGTATGATACCAATGTACTCATGCCCGTATCATAAAGTGGTAACATGTCATGGGTATCATGTATAAATGCATTACCAAATGTGTGTCCAGCAACGACACACTAAATCATGATAAAACCCGAGTGCCCAGCATCGAAACTCGAAAACATCATGAAAACCATGTCCAGCAGCGACACAAAATCCTCATATCTCGGGCTCCGTCTCATCGGATCAGCCCCATATCCATCTGATCACATGACTCCGGTCGGTATCCTCCGGATATCCGCCGAGCTAAACTATCACCAGTCGGTAGTGCTCCCCTGCCGGGCTCAATGTCTCTCTATACAATCTTCTTGTCCTGGGGTACTGCACCGGGTCCACCATGTACCTACAAACGGTTCCTCTTCTCTCATCGAATCGGGTATACATATAGCTCAAGAACCGAGAAAACTCATGGTGGACGCCACACATCATATCAAGGAAAACTGCATTTTTCTTTTTTAAAAATGATCATAAGTTTTCAAAATTCACACGTGGTTTTCCAAATCCAGAAATCTCATGGAAACCAAAATCTTATAATCATGAACCAATAGCGAAACAATGAATACCGGTATAGAGCCAATCTACAATGCATAACCAGAATGTATATATAAATGAATGTGGCATCTAAGTAAGAAATAGAATATCTAAACTAGCATGTGAGATCATGAATGCTAAGCAATACTATTAAGTTACAAATTATCAAGTTATACAAGTGAAGTAACGGTTTCTAATGTGTACGTGGTATGGCAATTACTGATGATGATGTGTGTGAGCCGGCAAGTAAGTGTACGTTCAACATGCACATCATCGGTAATGATGCATGTGTTCTAGCAGACGAGCTTATAACAGCTAATAAAAGAGTATGTATATATATAAAATGCAATGACAATAATATGAGCATAGCAGAAAAGTAAATAATAAACGTAACAACACACACACACACACACATACACGAGCCATACAGTTGTAGTATTTAAAATAGCACGAATCATTATTTTTAGAAAGATAAGGGCTACGGTGTTTTTGAGAAAAAGAGATACCTTTTGAAAATCCGTAGCGTCCCTTGGATTTGTCTTTTGAAAATGCATACGATTCGTTAGTTTTGAAAATAGGTATGGTTCTAATTATATTCTAATGTCTACTTAAGTGATTAAAAGGCTAAACTAATACCGAGTCAAAAGTGATTAGACATCTATAACATGTCCAAGTCGATATGTCTATCAGTCGGCGATCCAGCCTCATAATATCACGTACGACATAGTTCCTCATATAGCATCATCAAGTCGAGAGTGCGGATCAATCATATATATATATATCATATCTCATACGGTATAATCCATCGTACGATATCCTCGAATCAAGTATACGGGTCAATCATCATATATATCATATCCCGTACGATATCATTCATCGTACGATATCTTCAAATCAAGAATACGGGTCAATCATCATATATATCATATATCGTACGGTATCATCCGTTGTACGATATCCTCGAATCAAGGATACAGATCTAAAGTCACGTACAATCTATTATCTCATCTAGTCACATGTTGTCACATGTTATGTGTATATCGTGCCCAATGATCCTTTAATATAAGATATCATAATACGATGTCTCAAACTCAAATTATATATCATAACCTCTGACATCATTTCCGATCATATCGACTCATATCCATCTAACATATCATATCCTCATCTTACATATATGTGTGTGTGTATGAACACACACACACACACACATATACACACATCTCATACCAAGTGTGTGTATGTCTATACGTGTGTGTGACATCATATATCCCAAAGGCTCAAGACTAAGAGAAAATAAGGCTAAGGGTATACCTTCCTACGAGTACGCTTATTCTAACCTATAGTCTGCTAGAATCCCTATTAGTTAGTATCCATATCCAACATTGAAATATATATATAAATATATAATTACCCTAATCTACGGTTGCGGGGATGCTATACGCCATCCACCCAACTTCCCTTGTAGATATACATCTACTCACCCACTATCCTTGCTTTAGCCGAAGTCGATGACACTTTGCTCTCCTTTGTCATCCCGAAAGTCCACGTGAAGGTACCTACGGTTCAACGCACATCGTATCGTAAACAAAATCAAATCTGAAAACCGATATGCACACGAGACATACATAGGTTAGAACCTATGGTCCATGCATGGAAGAATAACCAAACAACTCTCGACGTTGACATACAAACGTCAAACGACCGAGTCAAAACTTACCAAAACTCAAGTCAATAAAAGTCGCAAAACGAAAACATCAACTTAGAAAAATACTCCCAGATTTTGACTCAGGTGAAATTGGAACCTTTTGCATATGTGGTAGGTCTAAATATCAGCTAATAGAGCCATGAACCAAACACCAAACCAAGACTCCATGCCCAGGCCGCAAATTGCGACCAAACAAGATATTTTGGCGGCTAAAGATGGGAGATGGGGGCTCGGGTTTCTAGGGTATACTTCTATTTTCCTGCACATCTCTCTATGTTTGCTAAATATTTTTCACAGTCTCCAAATTATAGCAGATCCTAATTTATCATCACATATTCATAAAAACCCGATATCTGAAAACTTAATTTTCAAGTTTGGGATTTCTAACCTCATTTTAGCTTGGAATTCTAACACTAGAAGGGTTGTGGTCACTGATTAGTCTAAAATGTTGCACATTTGAATGAATATTTTCCCCACTATTGTTAAGTACTAAAAGGTGTTTATTGTATTTATAGAACATATGAAGATTTATGTGTAAAAAGTTTATTATCATATATTTCTACTTTATAATTAACAGAATGAGGGAAAATACATGCATATAATATTTATATGAAATATTGTAATTAAAATATGCATATCATATCAAATATTTCTAATCAATATTCTTAACATATAACATCATATAAAATGGTTAGGATAATATCTCAAAAAATACCAAATACTACTAACACTTTGATTTGAGATATTGTGCAGATTAGCTCAGGTCTGGAATCCAAGAGATCCGGGATAAATCAAAGTGTCGGAATCAAATCTGCCAATATATTGAAGCAAATCATAGGATTTAGCAACGACAGAGACTCAGAGCATTATTCTCAGAATCCAGATATCGAAAGGATCTCTAAATATCAAAACAAAACAGCAGAAAAAATCCCAAAAATTGAAGCCACCACACTGCGGCGGATCCGCAGCCAAAGAGTAGAATTTGGGGCAGAAGCACGGTGGATCTAGGGCCGTTGGATGAGAGATTTTGGTGATTTGATCGTATCTACATATATTATTATATGGAATCTAGGGTTTCTAGTTGCTGTGATTATATAAGGGACCGAGAGCTTCACATCAAAAATCATCAAACCGAAGAGATCAAGAGGTCCAAAGCGATCCACGCATCTAGGTGATCATCAGCTAGTCATCTACCTCCAACAAGAGAGAGAGCAAGAGCAAAAACTATGGTTCTTTGTAATCTACTTTTAAAAAGGAGAGTTGTATGAAATAGTTGATTAATAAAGGTAGATCTTAGTTTATTTCTTTTCGCATTTACTTTCTGCATTTAATTTCTGCATCTTAATCATGTTTTCATTCTTTAACCTTTCTTCTAAATCTCAAACCATGAGTGAGTAATTCCTAACTTGTTAAGGTTCGTAGGCTAGGGTAGATCAATGGATGAGAAAACCATTTAACTTTTTTTTATACATTTTAAAGTTTATAATTTTAGCAAAACAAAAGTTAACTTTCTAATCGGACGCGCTATCAATTTATTGATAGTCACGACCACGATTAAATATCTGTTTAACACTTGTTTTGTTAAGGGCTAGACATGAGTAGAGATCAATGCAAGGACAAGGGTTGAGAGTGGGAACCCTAATCTCTTTAAGAACCCTAATCTACATTCATCACTATCGATATAGTTTTAAACTATTAAAAGATAAAAGAAGTCATTTTTATTTCTTCATCCATTGTTACCAAGTCCTATGAACCTTACAAACCTTTTTCTTATAAGCTTTACATCCGTATCAAAATAGATCTCAACCAATCAACCAATTTTCTATCAACATGTCTAAAGCAAGAAAAAAGTTCATGTTTCCCTGCGGACGACCCATACTTATCACGGCTAGCTACTAGCGACACCGTCTTGATTGCGGTTACTTTTCGAACACACTTTTCAAACGAACAAACAAATGGCGCCGTTGCCGGAGAAACGACTGTAATTTTTTTCTTGCTATTCGAGTTGAATTCTTATTAAACCCATAATATAAAAGAGAACCAAAACCGCATATTGTGTATTTAGTGATTATTGTGCGAGTTTTGCGAGGAATTCTGGAGTAACTGGAACAAGCCAATAGAGAGTTAGATAATTTCAACGTAGCCTAGAGGAGCAGAGGGGAGCACTGAAGAAAACTTGGCAACCAACCCTACCAACTTGCGGCGGAACCGCGACGGAAGTGGGGATTTGGTTGCGGAACCGCGGCGTGTTGGAGGAGTTTAGGACACAAAATCCTCTGGTATCTTTATCAAATCTTTCTCTATCCTCTAAGCTCCAATAATATGATCTTTCCTACATGATTCTTTGCAAATATCGCCGTTCAAAAATATTTTTGCGTGTTTTGATATCGGTTTGTTTATTCATATCTAAACCGGACATTAAGGAAAAGCTGCCACCGCTGCACTCACGTGTGAGCCACGTGAGCGCAACAGTGGGAGGGCATTTGTTTCCCCCAATTAGAGAGCTAAGCTCTATTTAAAATTTCAAAATTTGAAATTTGAAATGAGGCAGCGCCTCATAAGAGCGCTCGCGCCAAGAGCGCTAGCGCTAGGAGTCAAAGACTCTGAGGCAGCGCTCACGTGCAAAGCACGAGAGCGCTAGCGCCAAGAGCGCCAACGCTATGACTCTGAGGCAGCGCCTCACGTACAAAGCACGAGAGCGCTCGCGCCAAGAGTGCCAGCGCTAATGACTTTGAGGCAGCGCCTCATGTACAAAGCACGCTAGCGCCAGCGCTAAGTGCGCTAGCGCCAGCGCTAAGTGCGCTAGCGCCAAGAGTCAAAGACTCCGAGACAGCACCTTACGTGCAAAGCACGAGAGCGCTAGCGCTAGAACAAAACGTCCTCCACCCTTGGATCAAAGATCCAACGAAGATGATTAAAAATCATCAAATTACCAGAATAAAATTCTGTTGAGGAAATACTCCTCGAATCTTTCCAAACAGGAAAGATTGTGCTCTGTAAATCAGAGCATCGTTGGATCAAAGATCCAACGGTGATTAAAAAATCACCAAGATACAGACTAAGTTTTGTATGGGAATATTTTCCCAATCTTGTTAAAAATAAGAAAATTGTCTTCTGTAAAACAGAAGCCCTAGGATCAAAGATCTAATGGTGGGGAAATATCCCCAAATCAATCAGAGAAAGATTTCCTTAACTGATTCAACTAATCAGCCTCCCATATATAAAAGACCCAAGACTTCAAGTCTTGCAGAGAAGAACCTCCCCAAAAGTTTCAAGTTCTCAAAAAGAAAAAGAGAAGAGCAAGCTCTAAGAAGAAGAAATTTTCTTCAAGGTAAATGATAATAAGTGAGATCATAATATCTCCTCGATTTTTGAGAGTTTAACTCTCATATCAAAAGAACTTAGTTCTTTTTCTAGATCACAGATCTACAAGACAAAGTCTTTCCAAAAAACAGAAGAGATCATAGCATCTCTTCATAAAAAGAAGAACTTAGTTCTTAGATCCATGAGAAAAAGTCTCTCTTCACAAAAAAAGAACTTAGAACTTAGATCTGTGAGACAAGGTCTCTTATAAATGAGAATTTAATTCTCAGAGCACAGAACTGACCAGAACTGCCAAAGAAGCGCTTCAGCGCTCCAAGTCTGGCGCTCAGTGCCAAGCGCACCACGTGCTCCTCATGTGTGCGCTATTTCATAAAAAGCGCTTCAGTGTTCCAAATCTAGCGCTTAGCGCCAAGCGCACCACGTGCTCCTCACGTGTGCGCTGTTTCAAAAGAAGCGCTTTAGCGCTCCAAGTCCGGCGCTCAGCGCTAAGCGCACCACGTGCTCCTCACGCGTGCGCTATTTCAAAATAAGCGTTTCAGTGCTCCAAGTCTGGCGCTCAGCGCCAAGCGCACCACGTGCTCCTCACGTGTGCGCTATTTCATAAGAAGCGCCTTAGCGTTTCAGGTCTGGCGCTCAGCGCCAAGCGCACCACGTGCTCCTCACGTGTGCGCTGAGGGAACACAAAGTATTATATAAATAAAGCCCAGTGCCATAAAAAGTGGTCAACACTCAGTCAAAGACAAAAGAAAAAGTGGTGTCAGAACCCAACTTAATGCTCAGCATTATTGAACCAAAAGGGACTGAGCCCAAACAAATGTTCAACATTTTATTCAAATCTGAGTGGACTGAGCCCAAGTTGGACATAAGTCCTCAATTCGGATTAACTGAGCCTATGTGCACATAATCTCTTTAATTGATCTTCGTCCCAAACCTTGACTACAGATCTCTCAACCAATATCGGTTCAAGGGTTCATCTCTTCACACCTTTGATATATGTCGTTGTAATTTTTCAACGTCTTCAGAGAAATGGCGGGTCGCGACAACCAGAAACTTTACAGGCTATGATGTCTTTAAACCCCATAGACTATGATGTCTTTAAAATTTACAGACTATGATGTCTTTAAACTCCATGGACTATGACGTCCTTAAACCCAGTGGACCGCAATGTCCCTAAATTAAAATGACAGAGTCCAAATACTCTTTCGTTGGATCTAAATGATCCCAAAATCTTGTTGAGTAGATCTTAGTCTAAAATTAGACTAACGTATCCTCAACAAATGTTTAAGTTGATCTTAATCTCAATGAGATTAACGATCTTTAAACCCAAATCAAACCTAAATCTAAGAAAATACGGATTTAGACTAATCCATGCCCTACGGGCGACAACATACATTAGTCTCCGTATACAATCTATGGGCAACCAAAAATAAAACAAACACACACGACACGAAGTGACCATCTGGAGAAGGAGAAAGTGGTTACCGCTATGCGGTAGCGTAATTAACAGCAGGGGCTTGCGCCTGCAGGGAAGAGCGTCTCTATAATCAAAAACCCCTCGTACACGAGGAGGAATCTGACGAAGTCTGCTACAACGGTCGCATTTGTCTAAACCTCCGATACACGGTGCCATAAATCAACTTGGCATCTTTGGAGAGGTGGACGGATAAAACAAATAGTATCTGCCCCCAAATTCAGGAAAGACGTTTGTCTTCCCGGCTTTTGGCGGAAAACAGATTCTGGTACGCTCGGTGGAACCTTTTTCTCTTTCCACTCCACACTTCGTGTGTCATGTTCATGAACGAATCATTATCTGATATGGTTACCCTTGGATTTGAGGTACTAAGATTTGGTGTCTTTCTCCTGTGCAGAGAAAATGGCTTCCAACTGCACCAACTGCAACAGCAACTCCCACTCCTTCCTCGCTAGAGGAGTGACCTATGGGCCCCAAGCGGCCTCCATCTTCGCCATGCCGGTGGAACAGGTGACTCAGGCCACCACTGGACTATTCTTTGGGACCATGCTCCCACCAATGAGCTTCAACGCCCTAGTGCCATCGTAAGAAGCTCCAAAGAAGTCGGTCTTTGATCGGCTTGCAACTACCCCGACCCCTCTCAATGGGTCACCCAAATCCAACGCCTCGGTCTTTAACAGACTGGGCCAAAGCTCTAATGGGCCTGTGAAGAAGCCTGCACTACCTGAAGGGGTTATCCCAAAACGGATAGCCATCCCTGCTCCAGTAAATGAAGTCATCAGAGAGACTTCTTCTACTAAGGGATCGGTCTTTGCAAGACTGTCCGTTCCAACTCCCGCTTCAGGCAAAGTCACCAAGGTTGCCTCCCCTGCCAGAAAGGCAGCCTTCAATAGGTTGAACGTTTCTTCTTAGTGGATGTTAGTCTTTGATAGGCTGGCACCAACAGCAAACCCTTCACCAGAACAGGGGGCATGATGAAGCCACCCCCGTAACTGAGCCGGTACCGTCTGCAAGACATGCTCGACATCGCCACTGGCGCCGAGTAAGGAAAGCTGGGGGCAGTTTCCCTTCTGGATTGACTCCACCAGCTCTGATGGTAGAAATCGACGCTGCTGTTCCAACTGGGAACAACTTTGAACCACTCAGGAGGGTGTGCAAGAACTCTCCGACCGCCATTCTTAAAAGGTCTCCTCCACCTGTGGAGAACGTTACAAAGGCAAAGACGGAACAACCCCCTCAGCGGTTGTCCTCCAAAATCCATAGGGTTTTGTGAATAGTTCAAGACTCTGTAATCGATAAGGACTACTCCTGCCGACAGAAGAAGATGAAGGTTAGGCAAGAGAAGGACCACCCTGTCATACTACAGAAGGTGTCGTCTGCTTGGGTGCCTGCTGCAACGGCCCCCTCAACTTCGATCGCCCACAGAAGGAGAAGGCCGGAGAAAATCCCCGTGTCCACGACAAAGCTCAAAAGCAATGAATCCAAACGCCCCGAGTCTGGGGGAATGGTGGTGCACACCATTTACATGGCTTCCGGAAAAGTGGATAGTCGTATTTCCACGGGCAATCGACCACTCACCCGATCTGTGACAAAAGCCCAAGAGCAACAACAAAAGCTCCAGGAAATTCTAACGAAGATGGCCGCGCTCACTTAGTCGAAAGAAAACCCGGAGACGTCGTCAGAGCAGCACCAGGAATAGGAAACTGATGCCGAATTCCTTCGAAGAATGCTCGAGAGGAAAGACAAAGAGGCCGTGGAATAAGCGGCCAACATAAAACAAATGGCGCTATTGTTCCAAGATATGGTGGGCATGATGATTCAGCCAGACCACCCAGCCGAAGATCCTCCAGTAATAATTGAAGACGATAGAGGAGAGATATCAAACCCTCTTCCGGCCTCTTCAGCTGCAAAGGAGGAAACAATCTCGAAAGCTGCGCTCGATGATTATATAGCTCAACAGATACGAGGTCATCAAGCGAACGAAGCTGCTGGCCAAGTCGTTAGAATTGGGCGACCATATCCTAGCTGGTACGATCAAATTAAGTACCCACCAGGACATACAATCTCTAAATTTCATGTATATAAGAGGACCGGTAATCCCCATCAGCATGTCGCCTAGTTCAGGGCTCTCTGTGGCAATACTGGAGGTGACGATAAGCTACTGCTTCGCCAATTCGTCGGCAGCTTGGCGGAAACGGCGTTCGAATGGTATTCAGAGCTTCCCAACGACTCCGTCAAAACTTTTACGGAGATGGAATTGCTATTCACCCAGCGTTTCGCAAGCGCCAGCGAATGCACCCCAATTACGGTGTTGATCAATACCAGGGTGAAGCCGGGAGAAACATGGGTTCAGTATGCAATCCGGTGGCGGAACCTATGGTCGAAATGTGAACAACGCATCGAAGAAGCTCCTGTAGTAGGCATGTTCGTGGGTACCCTTGATCCGCAGGCGACCATATCCTAATTCATGATGTTTTTCAAGCCGACTACCTTCCGGGCCTTGATTGACAAGCTGGCCCAAATGGACCAGATGGGCCATAGACCGTCTTCCTCGAAAATGGAGCCACGAAATGAAAAGGGGAAAGGGAAAGCGACCTTCGTCGCTAACGCTCAGTAGCAACCCAGTGGTCTAAAACCAGCTGATCGCCAAAACGATAAACAATGATTCTTCAACGAGAAGCTAAAACGCCCTTATTCGTTTCCCAGGGATAAAACGAGAAGACTGTTTGAGCTAGCGATGCGCAACAGGCTCATCACCCTACCGGATCCAAAATGCCCACTGCAGCCTGGTGACGTCAACAGTCCTAACTATTGCCCCTACCATCGAATAATGGGCCATCCAATCGAAGATTGGTTTGTCTTCAAAAACTAGATTGAGGACCAGTACCAGCAAGGCAAATTCGCGTTGTCTAAAAAAAGGAGGGTAAACCCGCCACAACCACACGCTCCGAAAAAGATGGACACACCGAGGGCATCATGCTCATTTATGAGGAAGCTCCATGGGAAGTTATTCTTTCGACAAAAACTAAAAGAATGTTGAAAGATCTTTAAGCATGTCCGCCGATTAGGTGGAAGAGCACGCTGGAGCCCGAGATTATTGAGGGGATGTTGAAGCCACGCTCAACGCTGAAAGTTGGAGAAGGTGGACAAAACATTCAGGCCAAGCCTCCAAAGTCTTTAAAGAAAAAGAAAAAGGCCAAGAAGCCCGTCCAACCCGACGATAGCCGTACAGGTCTGCAGAAATACATCGATGCACTGGAAGAATATAGCCAGAGGGCACGGACCCCAATCACATTGGAAGAATTCTTTAAGCATATTCTTAAAAATGAAGACGATGATGCTGGTGAAGGAGTCAATTCTTCAGAAGAGCCCAAGAATTATGTGGCAAGCTGCCACGTGATCTCTCACTCATCAATAGACGGTAAAGAGGATCCTGATACAGAGAAACTGGGCACAAATCCAGAACCGGAACCAAAATCCTTGGAGCCATCAGACGAATTGATTGACAAGCTGCTGAACGAAGCTCTTCAGAAAAGCAAAGCTGACAGAGAGCGGGAAACGACCATATACGAGAGGGCCAAGCGTCGGCGTCAAGTTGAAGAAGCTCCGGTATTGAGAAACTGCAGAGTACCCTAACCAAATCGAAGCACGCCTACAACAGACAAAAGCAGGCTTAAGACAAGGAAGCAATTCGCCAAAGCCTTGTTAATGGGAATGAAGCTGCCGCCTTTTAAAGGAAATACTCCTGGCAGCATACATCTTGATGAAGCGGATGCACATCCAAATTACTGTTTATACCATCGGAGGATCACGCACCCTACCGAAGGGTGCAACGCCTTTAAAAACTGGTAGCAGGGATGTGTTACCCACCGACAACACGTCAGGCGATTGAAGCGCAAGGTTCGTTGGGAACAGAGAAGCACGACAGATGAGCATAAAGGAACTGCCGGCAACTGACACATGGTTGATTCCGGGGGACCGCAAGTTCTCACCTTCGGGAGCGATTCTGATGAAGAAATAGCCCTCGGCCTTCTCTTCAAAGAATCCACTTCAGGAAAAGAGGAAGAAGTGAAGAACTGTGAGAATATTCAACTGCGCAACCGTACGTTGCCTGAAAAGAATCTCGGACCTGCAAACAGGGGATCGAATAGAAAAGATAAAGGGAAGGAAAAAGTCCCTGAGGATATCGCCCTCGATGGCCGAGTCGTCGAAGAGCTGGTAGCCAAGAACCCGCCCAAGAAAAGCAAAGTGGATTACAACGTCCTAGCACACTTGAGGAAGATACCCTCACAGCTGAGCGTCTTGGATGCCCTTCTATTGTCCAAAGAGGCGCAAGATTCCCTGATCAAGGCACTACAAAAGCCCGAACAGTTTCAAGGTTTCCTCGCAGAAGAAAAGATGAAGGACGAGCTCGAAGAAGTTTACACGGCTGACGTCACTTTCGGCGATGAAGATCTCTTCCTCGGAACATGCGAGCACAACCATCCCTTGTATGTCACTGGATACTGCAATGACATCAAGATAGGGTAGATCCTAGTTGATAACGGGTCCTCTGTCAATCTCCTAAATGTGAGGGTGCTAAAAGAAATCTGCATGAGCGTCCAGCGCCTCGCTCGGGATAAAATCACTATCTCCGGTTTCGACTCCCAGTCATCACGGACGCTCGGGTCTATGATACTGGCATTATGCTTCGGGTTGCTCGTCACTAACATCAAGTTCCACGTCATTGATGCCAAGACTTGCTACAACGCCTTACTCGGTAGGCCTTGGTTGCACGAGTACAATATCATCTCTTCTACGCAACATCAGTGTATGAAGTATTTCAAGGATGGTCTTGAGTACACCGTAACGGGGGAGCTAAACCCATTTTCCATGAATAAAGTCCGCAAATACGAGGATGCAAAGTATTTCCTGCCAGACTTTGAAGACATGGAAAGATGCTATAAACCGGAGAATAAACAAAAAGCTATCACCACTATTCCGGTCTTCGGGAGCGATACCGAGGAGGAAGAAGAGATAGTCTATTCAGGACCGCCCCAATGCAACAAACCAGAACCGTCTACCCCTATTTTGGTCTTTGGCAGTGACTCTGAAGACGAGATCAACGCGGTATTCTCGGTCCGTCCATCAGCACAGGCCTTCGCTGGAGATGATCAAAATTTGTAAATCGCTATGGTTCCACGGTAGCATTACAAAGAGCACAACGCACTTCATACCTATAGTGTGCAAGAACTGCAGACATTCTACATTCCTCCCAGGCGGAAAGATGAAAAGGCGATCCTCTTTTATTGATCCGTGGAAACCAAAGTGAAGAAAGAAATCTGGTATGGTGCTGAGCCTACGCTTGACAGGCTCCAGCCCATCCGTCTACCTAGATACTATACAGAAGGATTAAAAAGGCTGTTGAGGCGCCAAGGCGTACCCTTCAAACAAACTGCTAGACAAGCTCAGTTCTACAACAGGATCTGGAACGTCCCCGGAACTCAACTAAAATTGCCCAACGGGAAAATGGAAACTATCGGGCTTGGATATCTTCAATCCAAGAAATGGGAGCGATTCCATGGCTGCTACGTTATACATGACTTCGATGAAGAAGGAGATGCTCTGTTAGAAGACACCGCGATTGAACCAAAACGAGATCCTGCCGTAAAAGTGACAAGTCCGTCGTTTGAAGAACATATGAACAAGCTAATAAGGGAAGCGGGTCAAAAGGCCGGGGATGACCACAACTGTGAAATGGCCATTTACGAGAAAGCCATGACGCAGCGCCTCCTTCAGCAGGCTACGGAAAATGACGATGCCCTTCGTCGCCAGCCCGTCATACAGAAGACCCGACGCGGAGGCAAAAACAAACTAAAGAACGGAAAAAACGTTCGACAGCGGCAAAGCGGGTCCAAGAAGCCACGCGATCAAGAATTGAGTATCCGGGATTCGTTTCTTATAAAGAAGATGGGCCGAGCATATTCTTTTCCCCAAGACAAGACAAGGAAGATATTCGATCTTGTCATGAAATATCAAATGATTACGCTCCCGGAGTCCAAACACCCCGAACAAGCAGACGAGATCTCTCATCCGAATTATTTCCCCTATCACCGAGCGATAGGACATCCTCTCGAAGACTGCTTCACATTCAAAAATCAGGTAGAAGACCAGTATCAGCAAGGCAGGTTCGCTCTATCCAGCAGTTGGAGGGTAATCCCACCATAGAAGCATGTTCTAAAAGCAACGTACATAGCGAGAGTAGAACCAGATCAACATCGACCTTGGAAACGATCTCGTACCTGTCACACGATAACGCTATCAGAAGGAGTGCCCGAGAACATGGATGACCTGTCCTGGTGCTTCGAAAACGAGGATGAAGATGAGTTGATCTCAGAACTTCTACCGGCGCCAAAAGAACTGGAAGATGGGATACATACTACTGCGGACAACCTAAGGAAGATCGACTTGGGGACGGCAAACGACCCGAGGCCTACGTTCGTCAGTGAGCTGCTGTCTAAAGAATAAGTGGATACGCTAAGAGACGTGCTCATGCAATATAAAGACTGATTCGCATGGAACTACTCCGAGATGCCGGGGCTAGATCCGGAAATAGCTGTGCATAAATTGGCGATATCCCCGGACGTCAAGCTAGTCGAACAAGCACCGAGGAGAATGCGGCTCGAACTTGAAATGAGCATCAACGCCGAAGTCAAGAAGCTAATCGACTCTGGCTTTATCCAAGAAGTTTAGTATCCTGACTGGATCGCCAATATTGTCCCAGTGATGAAGAAAAATGGGACGGTGCGTATCTGCGTATACTTTCGGGGCCTCAACAAAGCTTTCCCGAAGGATGATTTTCCCGTACCGGTTACCGAGCTGATGATAGACAACACGTCCGCTCACGAAGTCTTCTCATTCATGGACGGATCATCAGGGTACAATCAAATAAAGATGCACCTTGAAGACCAGAAGCATACCGTTTTTCGGACTCCCCTGGAAATATTCTGCTACAAAGTGATGCCTTTCGGCTTGAAGAATGCCGACGCTACCTATCAGAAGGCCATGACAAAGATTTTCGATGACCTCATATATGAAATCGTTGAATGCTATATCGATGACCTCGTAGTGAAAAGAAAGTCGTACGAGGAGCATTGGGAGCATCTGAAGATCGTGTTTCAGCGCCTTCGGAAATACAACTTGAAGATGAACCCTCAGAAATGCGCGTACGGAGTTTCCTCGGGCAAATTCCTAGGATTCATCGTACGACACCGGGGCATCGAGATAGACCCGTCAAAGATCAAGGTGATCATGGAAATGCCTCCGCCAAGAACTCTCAAGCAACTGTGGTCTCTCCAAGGAAAGCTCGCATATATCCGATGATTTATAGCCAATCTCTCCGGCAAGTGCCGCCCCTACAGCCATTTAATGAAGAAGGGGACCCCGTTCGTCTGGGATCGCAAATGCCAAAGCACACTGGACGAAATCAAGTAATACCTGCAGAATCCGCCGGTACTGACCGCTCCGGTCAAGGGAAAACCCCTCATCCTATACACAACAGCCCTTGAAGGTTCTTTAGGTGCACTATAGGCATAGGAAGATGACCAAGGAAAAGAGAAGGCCCTATACTATTTGAGTCAAGTTCTCCTGGGGGCAGAAAACAACTACTCCCCCATCGAGAAATACTGCCTGGCGTTAATCTTCGCCATAACGAAGCTCAGACACTATGCTTTGGCGCATGAGGTCCATCTCATATCAAAGGTGGATCCTCTCAAATATTTGATGTCAAGAGCCATACTAACAGGACGACTCGCTAAATGGGCCCTCCTCTTGATGGAGTTCTCGATAATCTATTGACCTCTCAAAGCAGTGAAAGGCCAGGCCATCGCCGACTTTCTCGCTGAGCATCCGATACCTGCCGACTCACCCTTAATTGTGAACTGCCGGACGAGCACGCGTTTGACACGATCGATAGGGAGAGAGGAGGGAGTGATATTCGATGGGAACTCTACTTCGATTGGGCATCTTCCATGAATAAGAGAAAGCACAATACCCCTATAATCAAATCTGGGATAGGCCTTATCTTCGTGACTCCGCAAAGGGGGATAATGCGCTTTGCCTTTTCCTTAACAGTGCCGAGGACAAATAATAAAGCGGAATATGAAGCCTTGATAGCAGGTCTTGAGATCGCTGTCGACATGGAAATCAGAAACCTCCTCATATATGGAGACTCCCAGCTGGTCGTTAGTCAAGTAAAAGGCGATTATCAAACGTGCAAACCAGAGTTGGTAAAGTACGGCGAGAGAGTGTAACAATTGCTGACTCAAATCCCTTCCTACGTCCTAGAAAGCATACCGCGTACGGAAAATAGCAAGGTGGATGCACTAACCACTCGCCAAAGAACTGGCCGACGAAAACCTCGATGACATGAGGATCGTTGTACAAAACCGTCGGGTTCTTGCACCGGCAGAAATATCTCCAGAGTCGTCTGAAGAAAAGGGAGCGACCAAGAAAACGACCCTACAAATAAAAGACTAGGAAAAGGCTAAGGATTGGAGAGAAGTCTTTATAGACTACTTCAAATCCCGTCGAACACCTGAAGATTCGTCCTCAAGACATCAGCTCATTAAACGAGCTCTGTCTTTCGCCTTCGTCAATGACACGCTGTATAAGAGATCATTCAACTCTCTATAGCTGAGATGCCTGGGATAGGAAGAAGCAAGGAGAGTTGTCCAAGAAACTCACGACGGACTCTGCGGTTCTTATCAAGCCGGGCCAAAGATGAAGCTGAAGATCAAAAGGATGGGCTACTATTGGCCCACGATGATTCAGGATTGTCTCGAATACGCGAAACAATGCCACTCGTGCCAAATTCACGGAGACTTCATCCACCAGCATCCAAACCCGCTACACCCAACAGTGGCTAGTTGGCCGTTCGAAATATGAGGAACCGACATAATTGGGCCTATAGAACCAGCATCATCCAGAGGACATCAGTTCAGACCGGCGACAACTGATTACTTCTCCAAGCGGGCAGAAGAAGTACCGCTAAGAGAGGTGAAGACGGAGAATATTCTCCATTTCTTCAAGACACACGTCATCTATCGGTTCGACATTACGCGACGAATTATCTCCGATAACGGGCCAGCTTACAGAAGTCATAAAATCAGCCACTTCGCACAGCAGCATAATATAGACTGAAGATACTCTTCGGTCTATAATCCTCGAGCTAACGGTCTAGCTGAGACTTTCAACAAGACCTTAACAAAGATCATGAAGAAGATGGTGTCCAAAAATAAGAAGGACTGAATGAGAGACTGCATGAAGCTCTCTGGACGTATCGGACCACGTTTAAAACGGCCACAAACACAACGCCATATGCATTGGTATTCGGCGCTGAAGCAGTACTCCCTTTGGAGATAGAGTTACCCTCCCTACGAGTGGTGGTTTATTACGAGCTAACAGATGAAGAGAATGCTCATCTTCGGCTCGAGGAGCTGGACGCCCTCGATGAAAATCGGCTCATGGCGCAGCAAAACTTGGAGGCTTACAAAGTGTTAGTGTATATGCCCTAGAGGTCATTACTGTATCATACTAGTTTGTATATTACTTAATAGAAGTTTGGGATATTCACAGTTGTATAGACAATCTTACTCAAAATGGTAGTATGCTACTTAGTTTGTTTCTACTTCAATATGTACATATGTTTCTTTTAGCATATAGATTATACATATTAGTGGAGCCCTTAGGATCTTTGCTTGATTACCAGCGTTGTGATGGCATTCAAACTAGTGGGGGCTGGGTAATCTACAAGCATATCCTTATACATGTCCCTAGTCGTAGGATTATCGAGACGGGGCATCGATACTCCGGAGTAGACTAGCGTATACGCTTCTCATCCCAACAGGGGAGATGGTCTGTCCCACAGCCATTAGTACGTCGTACTGGAGATAGTATGCTGGTGCTCGTTAGGTTACGAGTACACTGGACAGGACTCATCGGGAACAGTTGGTTGGTACTATACCTATCGTCAGATAACAGTTCCCAGGTGACAGGAGTACAGCTTAGTCCGTCGACTTGACACTGGTACTTTGCCTCGAGTGTGTTCCCACTGTACTTTGATTACTACCCTACCACAGCTCAAAGGAGTCGTGCAAACAGGTAGTAGTTGGGTGCAGTCCTAAAGCACTTGGAGGCAGTAGCGGTTAGATAGGATTCGTCTCTCCCGGTATTGGGGGTTGATATCGCACTGTGTCTTGGAGAGCCATTACACAAAGTCCCTGGCCAGGGCAAGCGAGAATTACTGGTATTGTTTCCAATAGTTTCTCAGGGTGTTCTGGGCTACACTCCGGCACGACTTGTACCGCTGTTAAGGGTCTGACGTTTACCACCCCTTAGTCCCGACATGCGATACTCTCAGACGAACAGACCAGACTGTACGGAGATTGTCACATTCAGGCTCAGTGGGAGTTCGGATGGGTTCACCTCATCGGTCTTCTTATCGACATCTACCCGGGGACCGTTACGTACTGCTAGTACCGCTTGCGGCCTGTGGTTAAACCCACTGCCAGCGTAGTGTCGAGTCTTTAGAGTCCCACACAGAGGGTTGTTCGCCTTTGGGCAAAACAGTGTAGAGGTCGCATGGTTTTGCGACAGGGTTCGTTCACATACGCGCACTTGTGCACGTTTGGTGTCCGGGCAGTTATTACTAGCGGGCTTTGGTTTAAGCCAGATCCTAGTATTTGTTTTGGGATTGGTTTTGTCTCATTGTATTCATGTTCCTCGGAATACGGATGCGGATGTGTATGCACAGTTGACAGAGGCAGAGGAATCTCATTAGGGTTTTTGACCGTTGACTTTTTCTAAACACTAATGAGAATGAGAATGAGAAATATGATTAATAATATTAATTAAGGATAATTGTGCCATGGTTAGGTTTGGTTGACCATTTGACTTGTTGACTTTTGTTGACCATGATGATTTCTTTTGCAAAGATGCTTCTTGAAGCTTGCATTAGCATTTAATGTGAAATGATAATGGTCACATCAACTAACCATCACAATTTTCCTAATTATTATTGTTATTCTCATATTCTCTCATATGAGAGCAAGGTTGGATTTTATTCTCTCATTCTCTCTTGCTCATTCTCTCCCTTGCAAAGCTCTCCCTCTTCCTTTCTCTCAAGCTCTCTTGTTTCATGAGTTGAAAAATATGAGCTTTGTGAGATAAAACCATCAAGACATCTCTCTGCTCATTCTAGGATTTTTTGTCTAGCAAGCCAAGCACTCTAGTTACCTCTTGGTTGAGGTAGGAGCTCAAGGTAGAGGCCTTCGGGCGGATCTTTTTTCGGCAAAGAGAAGACGACGAGGAGGAGCCGTCTACATCACTCCAAGGAGCTAGCAACAAAGAGGACCACAATAAGAAGAGAAGGAGTTCAGGAACTAAGTATAACCATCTAACCTAGTAGCTAGAACTTGTAGTTAGTTTGTTAGTTTTTGTTTAGCAAAGATCCTTCATGGTTAGTCTATGTTTTCTTGTGATAAAAATCCATTTTTACTTTTTCCGCCTCCCCGTAAGTACCGGCGTGGATTACATAGACTTACAGTGGTATCAGAGCCTAGCTAAATAACAATTAACATGTTAGAAAAGTGTTTAGAACTTCGATCCGGAAAAAATCACAAAATACGTCAAAATTTAGTGTTTTCTGCCGATTTTAAAAACAGGTCTAAAAATATTTCCACAGACCTGAAAAATACGTGCAGGGTTTTCTAGGAACATCCAAGAAAACGAGCTCATGACTCGGTCAGACCGCCGCGGAAGCGCGGCGAAACCATACGTTTCGCCTCGGATCCGCGGCCGAGTCGACTCGGAGTCAACTCGTTTTTCCTGCAGTGTTTCCAGCTTGATGTTTTGTGATTTTTAAGATGCTTTGTTTCTGCTCAGATTCTTCTGAGAACAGTGTTGTGTTTGGGGTAGTTTCAAATTGGAATATTGATCGAAATTCTATAAATTTTAGCTAATTGGTTATATCTGTAATGTGATATATGTACTGAACGTCGACTAATCACTATACGACGATTAGTCGGGGTTATGCATATTTATGATCTGTGATGTTGGATTGTGTATATGAACTTGTTGGATTGTCGTGGATGAATAGCCGGGGTTGTGAGATGAATGTTCATTTATCTTTCATTTTATGTAAATTGTAAATTGATGTAATATTATTTTTATGGCCGCACATCCGGTTGAGGTTGTAGCCGCCATTGTATATTATTTTTTTTACTGTTTTTGCTCCTAGGATAGATCCAAGGTGGGGTGCACAAACTACCGGGTACTTTGAAGTGCCGAGTGGCCTACTCACGTTGTTGAGGGAGGTTGCTTCACTTCGGGTACTTGGCGGGTAGTTTGCTGCACCCGTAGGGGTCTAGGGTGGGGTTTGGCTATTCATCGCGACCGTGTAATCCGTCTTTCGTTGCAGGCTCGAACGAAACGCGGATTCCTAGCATATCCAATGTGTTCATCTGTGATCTGGAATGGCTATCATTGCGTCTAACGAATGTATATATCTATATATGATATCTAGTAGGCGTTACTTATATTTTGCATCCGCGCTAGTCCAGCCCCCGCTCTGTCGTTAGTTAAGTAACCTAACGGGTGATAACGGGGCCCCGTGGTGAATGCGGATGGCATAAGCGTACGTCATATTTTCGTTGTTTTCTGCAATGGTAGGATTAATTGATGGGACGCATTATACTAATGCAAAGAAAATAAACCAAAGTTAAATCGTTGGAACAATTTCAAAACCACTCGGTTTTTTTTAAAACAGAAAACTTTTAAAAACGCGGAGCTTAAACCACTCCTTTTAAAAGCTATCAGGTTCCTTCGATTATATCAAGCTCACTACGTTTACGGTTTTGCCAAAACCATTCGTAGCCCTCCGTCATTTCATATGGATAGTCAATAGTATTCAAGCTATGTTTGTTGGCCAAAATCAACGCATAGTGATTAGTAGCTATTGGATATTCATATGTAGCATAGATAGATGCGTTGGTTTGGGACAGTCGTACTGCCTTGTTGGCCAAAGTCAAGGGTAGGTACGGATAGGTTCAAATTAACCTGGAAAATGACGGGTAGAACTTGACATGTGACTTATGATTTGTTGGCCAAAGTCAAGGTCATAAGAGCATGGGGCAAAAAAATCCACATCGGGAGTTTCTAAAGAAACTGAAACTTACTAGTGTTGCATACCATTTGGAGTGTGATGATTTTGGTAGGATTCCTTCAGCTTTATCACATGATGATATTTGGATCCCGATCCTGATGTGAGTATATACTATTCCTCGGGAAACTTTCTCACTTAATGATCAATGCTATAAACCAAGTAAGTGTCTAGAAAGGTGTTAGCGGGGCTACGCCCACAGGGAAAAGAGGTTATTTAATTAAGGAACTTTGCGAAAGCGTCGTAAAACCTCCCTCGAAGTACCGACACTGGCCTGACTGAACGGTTAAGAAAGTATTGTACGGTGAGATTGATACCGACTAATTCTTCTTTTATGGTTTGAGGAAGGATTCGAGAAACAGTGGGAGCCATCCTGTTTAGACAAACTAAAAACCACTCTATACTTGCAAGAGCATCATGCTAAAGTGTTTCTTCTCTCTCTCCTAAATTGCAGCGACCAAACATCATGACCGGCCTTAAGTTACTACTAGATAAAAATATACTAACAGGGCCAAATTACAAAGATTGGCTCAAGAATGTCAAAATGGCAATCACTTATGACAAGTTAGGGTATCTTCTTACCACCAAAGCCCCCGCCGTCCCAGGTCCAGAATCCAGCGTCGCGGATAAGAAAATCCGTAAGACCTGGGAGATTGACCGCGTGAAGGCCAAATGCCTTGTGCTTGCCTCTATGGACAATGAACATCAGAGGAGGCACGAGAATATGGACCTTGAATCCATATTTCTCCATACTAAGGAACTATATGGAGAGCAATCTCGTATCGCCAGATACGAAACGTAGAAAAAATTGTTTTCAGCGAGGTTGGCTGTCGGATCATTTATAGCGGAACACGTGCTTAATATGATTAGCTACATTGAAGAGCTCGCGGACCTCGGGACCACATTAGAGAACGAGCTCTACACTGACTTGATTCTCCAGTCCATTCCTTCCACTTACGCCTAGTTTATCCTGAACTTCAACATGCAAGGAAAAGAAGTTGAACTTCCGGAACCCCTCAACATGTTGAGGAGTGCAGAGGGCACCCTACAGAAAGTCAGGGAAACACCCGCTTTGTTTGTTGGAGGAGCTTCCTCTTCTAGGTCCAAGGCGAAAGCCAAAGGAAAGAAGAAGAAGGCCCCTACCAAACCAAGGGGCGGTGTTAGTAAAGTGGAAGCCAAGGGAATGGAAAAAATAGCAAAGGTAGCGGGACAGCTTGTGGGAAAGGAAGAGTGCTTTTATTGTCACAAGAAAGGACACTGGAAGAAAGATTGTAGGGCTTGGAAGGCCAAGAACCAGGACTCGAAGCAAGTTGTGGCTTCGGCTTCAGGTGTGTATGTTATTGAAAACTGTCTAACAATCAACTCTACTTCCTGGGTATTGGATACCGGATCGGGATCTCATATCTGTAATTCTTTGCAGGCACTGAGAAGGCGTAGAGTTTTAAAGGCAGGTGATATGACCCTCAGAGTTGCAAACGGAGCAGGCATGGATGCTGAGTCCGTGGGGGACCATCACTTGGGATTGACAGATGTTTATGTTTTGGTTTTGCACGACTGTTATTTTGTACCTAGTTCGACTTGTAATATCATATCTGTATCTTTAAAGTCTAAAGAAGGTTATGATTTTGCATTTGTAAGCAATGTTGTAAACATTCACCTTAATCATGTTCTGATTGGGTTGGGTACATTAAGCAGCGGTATATACGTATTGAACCAACCACAGATTTTCAATATCCAGAATACACACAAAAGAAAGTCTCCAGAATTAAATCATACTTTCTTATGGCATTGTAGACTGGGTCACATCAATGAGACAAGGTTAACTAAGTTACATAAAGAAGGATATTTGGATTCGTTCGAATATCAATTATATGCAACTTGTCAATCATGTCTCAAAGGAAAGATGACAAAGACTCCGTTCACTGGACACGGAATAAGAGCGAGAGAGCTCTTGGGACTCGTACACAGCGATGTATGTGGTCCAATGTCTATACATGCGCGAAGTGGTTATTTTTACTTCATTACTTTTACGGATGATTTTTCAAGGTATGGACATGTCTTCTTAATGAAGCATAAATCTGAAGCCTTTGAAAAATTCCAGGAATACAAGAATGAAGTCGAAAAACAAACAGGCAAAAGTATCAAGACACTGAGATCTGATCGAGGTGGTGAATACTTGAGTGCCGAGTTCCTGGATTACCTAAAAGAGAATGGAATTCTCTCTCAACTTACTCCTCCATATACACTACAACACAATGGTGTATCAGAGAGGCGGAACCGAACCCTATTGGATATGGTACGTTCCGTGATGAGTAACGCTGAGTTGCCGTGATCTTTCTGGGGATATGCACTAGAATCAGCTGCATATCTTTTGAACCGAGTTCCAACTAAGTCAGTGCCTACCACACTATATCAGATATGGAGTGGGAAGAAACCCTATCTTAAACACATTAAGACATGGGGATGTCCAGCTTTTGTCAAAAAGCAGCATGCGGACAAACTCGAGGCATGCTCAGTACAGTGCAAGTTTGTGGGATATCCAAAGAATTCCAAGGGATATTTCTTCTATTACGCAGAGGAACAAAAGGTTTTTGTTTCTCGTCATGCCTGCTTCTTGGTGTTAGTTATATGTATGCCCTAGAGGCCATTACTATACATAGGATGTATATTGTAGTGGATGCTTGGACATATATAGGGAGGACTTTCTTGCTCGACATGATAGTATGCTATTTGGTTGATCTTTACCTTAACGTGTACACTGATTGTCTCTCTGTTACATGTTGGTAAAGCCCTTAGGATGTGTACTTGACTACCTGGACTATGATGCGGATCATACTAGTGGGGACATGGTAGTCCATAAGTACATCCTTCAAAGTCCCTAGTCGTGGGTATATCGAGACGGGGCATCGATATACCAGAGTAGACTAGCGTATACCTTCTCGACCCATACAGATGGGCGATGGATGATCCCATATCCATTGGTGTTTGACATCAGAGATGATATACGGGTGCTCAGTGGAGACTGGGTACACTGGACGGACTTGCCGAGAACTCCCAGATGGTATTATACCTTACGTCAGATGGCAGTTCTCTGGTGACACTGGTACAGAGTAGTCTGTTGACCCGAGATCGTCATAGAGTCTTGTGTGGTTCCCACTGTGCTTTGATTTCCACCTTACCACGTCCAAGAGGGCGTGCAAAACGGTGGTTTTTGGGTACAGTCCCGAGTCACATGGAGGCAATGAGCGATAGGAGGGGATTCGTCTCTCCCGGTATAGGGGGTTGATGTTGCACTGTGTTCGATTGGCTATAACCGGAAATCCCTGGTCAGGGTTGCTGAAATTTACTGGAAAGTGTTACCAGTAGTTTCTCGAACTGTTATAGACCTCATATCGACACGACTTATCGAGCTGTTGGGGTCTGACGTTTACCACCCCTAGGCGAGATATGCGACATATCAGACGACGAGACCGGACTGTACGGTAAGTGTTACTGGTTGGATTCACAGGAGTATGAGCGGGCTTGCTCGTCGATCTTCTGATCGCTCAATACCCGGGTGGCCGTTACGTTTAGCAGACCGCTTGCGGCTTGTGGGTGTTTGATATGATCATCATCTGCTGCCGGCGTATTGACGAGTCTTTAGAGTCCTACACAGAGGTTTCCTGGCTCAAGCGAAACGAAATAGGAGCGCATATGAGATATGTGCGGGACCGAGAATAATGCGTGTATGTGATACCGTATTCTATTCTCGCGATGAATGTATCGATTGGTTGTATGCGATATAACCTAGATATCGAATCAAGGATTGATTCGATAAGCCGATACATTGGATATTAGTCGGTTATATGCGATATGACCGGATCGTTAAATCAAGTGTTGATTTAATGATTTAATGTATAATTATATATTTGATATATTACTTTACATTAACTAGTATTGGTTCACTTTAAATGGATTTTCTCACTTGATGTGCAAGTTGTATATGTGAAATACTTTTGTGCACATGTTTGTATCATGTTTGATGATACATGCTCATTTGGTTAAGTGTAAAGAATTAAACTATGGTTAAGTTGATGATTAGGGTTTTGCTTATTCATTTATTTATTTGTTTATTCATTTATCCTTTTAATTTGGATTAAAAAGAAATGGCAAAAGAAAACAAAATGGTTGCTTTCATTCTTGAAGCTTGTTGAAGCTTCATGAGGCTTTGACCAAAGTGACCATTTTGTCTTCAAGCTTAACCCTAACCATTCATCTAACCTTAGTCAATTCTCTACACCTAACCATGGTTCATATTATGATAAGTATTCATTTTCTTTTGTATTTTAATTAACTTATGATAATATTCTATAATCTTCTTCTTGTTCTTCTTCAAGAAGAAAACCTAGCTTTCATCAATGGTGATTTGATGAAAAGAGTGAGAAATCCAATTCTAAAGTGAACCCACCTCCTATTTCTTCATCCTCTACCTCTTGCCAAGAAGTATAGGGTGTTTTCTTCACAAGTTTCATGACTTGGTGAAGTGGGAGCTTGATCTTGTGATGTCTCGACGTAGATCATCTTCGGCATCGTTGTCGATGACCTAGCCCGCCCATTTCTCCGATGAAGCCGACGCTAGAGCCCGGGATCCGATTTGTACAGCGGAGGGACGTCTACACGGAGCTATGGAGGTGGAGGACCGGATCTACAAAGGTTGTATTTCCGTTCTTTTAGTTAAGTTGTTAACTAGTTGCATGTTTCGCCTAAATATCTAGTTAACGATCCGTATTAGGGTTTCTCGGCACTTGTAAAATTTGAAATTGGCATGGTTGATGCCTTGTGAGACCTCATTAGTGTGCCTAGGAACCCTACAGTGGTATCAGAGTCTAGCTAGAACCTTAGGCGATGCGTAGACGGAGTTAGAAGTCCGATCGAACCAAAACCCTAATTCAATTTTGCTCTCTGGACAATTTTGAAAATCGTGGTTTTTTCCAGATTAAAAATATGCAGAAAAACCAGCAGGAATATCTAAGAGTTACTGTGAAATTCGACAGCCCAATTCCACTAAGTCGCCGCGGTTCCGCGGCACGAGCATGGCTCGTGCGGCGGTTCCGCGGCCGTACGGCCTCATTGTATAAAGAATTTTGCATAGTAATTCTTAGTTTCCAGTGCTGGTTTTCCTGGGAATTTTTAATATTTATTCAAGAGTTGAATTTTCTGGATTGTTTTTGGGACTCGGTGTTTCGATCGGATTGTCTAATTTTGTCTGTGTGTTTTTCCGGATAATTTTTGAATATGTTAAAAAGTTCGACCGGATATAAATACCCAATTTTTCCCCTGTCGGGAATTTTCCAAGTGTTGGATTTTTCCGTGGTTTAAAGACGTTCTAAGTAGTGCAAGTAACGCGATGGACCCTCTAGAAGACAACAAACCTTAACTCGATTATGTGACCGTCTTGAACTGCCCTTTGAACCTTCGGGTTTGGGGCAGTACGACGTGCCACATGTGAGGCGTTGGCTTGACCCTTCTACGGCTGGACCGTTGGTACTGAGGCACGAAGTGAACGTTTTTTAAACTTATTTCATGTGTTGATTTGTTTCGGGAAAACTTGGGTGTTCGATTGTTCGATCGGAAAGTTTAACATTTTCTATTTATCCGGAATGTGATACAATAATTGGAATTCACAACAAGTTATGAGATAACTGAATGAATGTTATAAATATAACAGTTTAGTCTCACTTGATCGGTTGCCACAGAATTTTGATGTGATCAAAAGTCCGTCGCAATCACGTAGCGTACGCGGATACTCGCCGGATAAACTTATTAGACAGCTACATCCCTTAACCCCGACCAAGTGACTGTAGGAGAACCCCGTCGCCGAAAGCATCCGTTCGGGTGCTTGCGGTAGCGGTGTTCCGCCTTGGTGCACTTCGTCGACGGTATCGGGGGTGCGGCCGTGTACTGAAGTTTGCGACGAGCATTCGATCAGGATTTCGGGAATCTTGTTGAATTGCCCGACTTGATATTGAAAAGAGTTTTCGATAATGAGACTAAAATGCGGGGTTTATAATTGTTAGGCATGTGATGTCTAAGGAATTCATTTGATTAGGCATGCGATGTCTATGCAGGTTGCGGATTCCAACTGTTGTAGTTTTACACTTTCTTTTCTGTGACCGTAAGTGTAATATGTGATATCGCTGGTTTCGTTGCTATATGTCAACGACAATTGGGATGCGCATATTTACTTACGTTGATGACATGTGATATTATGTGTTGCTGGATATGTTATATTGGATCGTCGTGTTTGAATAGCCGGGGTTTTTTATGTGAGATGAGTGTTTTTCATTTTCATTCATGTAAAAACTTATATGTAATATTCTTTTATTAGGGCACTTCCAGGTTGCGGATGATGTCACCATTTGTATATTTTTTACTTTTCCGCACTAGGATAGACCCAAGGAGGGGAGCACAAGTAACCGGGTTCTGGAGTCCAGTGGGAGACCAACTCGAGGAGTCGAGTTCGGATCTCTTAACTCTAGAATTGGTAGGGTTGCTTGCCGCTCTCGTAGGGGTCTAGGGGTGTGGGTTTGGCTATTCATCGCGACCGTGGAATCCGTGTTTTATACTGGCTCGTATTGAAAACACGGACGTCCTAGTATATCCAATATTTCATATGATTCTTCTGCTGCGATATCTGTGATGTGATCATGTGATATGTTCTGTGATGGATACAGTATATAGTATATATGATATATTATATAGACGTTGCTTATGTTTTACACCCGCACTAGCCCTGCCCTACTCTGCCGTTAGTTACCTAACCTAACGGTGCACGATGGGACATCGAGGCGAATGCGGATGGCATAAGTGTACGTCGTATTTATCTGTGATGTTTAGGTAACTTAAATGATGGGACTTCATTAATAAGATTAATGAAAGTAAAAAGAAACCTAAAGATGTTGTAGAATCGAATTTCAAAAATAAAACAGGTAGCTACAGTTCTTGCTTTGCACAGTGGTATATGTGATATATCCTGCACCTTATTCGATGAGGAAAGGACCGAGATCCCTTTACCGGGAGTGACTCCTTTAGCAATAACTGGCAGATGCTACACACTCGGTTTGTCTTCTGATTGCTTTTAAGAGTTTTTACTTTGCACAGTGATATATATGATATATCCCGCACCTCATTCAACGAGGAAAGGGCCGACGATCCCTTCACCGGGAGTGACCCCTTTAGCAAAACTAGAAATGCCTCAAAAACACTCCATTTTAAAATCATTTGATTCTACAACGATATCAAGTTCATTACGCAATAGGTTTTCAGAAAAAACCTGTCGTAGCCCTCCGTCATTTCAGATAAGTCCTATTTAGTATTCGTGCTACGTTTGTTGACCTCCGTCAAGGCGTAGTGTGCGGTAGCTAACTAGTATTTATCTGCTTATGCATATGATGCAGATTGGATTAGGATAGTCGTGCGGCCTTGTTGACCTCCGTCAAGGGTCGTGCGGGTGGGTTTAATTCGATCAAGAAATGACGGGTTGAACTTGACTAGTAGCCTATGGTTTGTTGACCTCCGTCAAGGTCATAGGGTGCTAGGGGCAAAATTATCGGGAATTTCAAGTGTTGAAATTTGCAATGAGATTGCATACCTTCTATGAGATAGTTGGATCCCGATACCCACTGCGAGTAAGAGTTACTCCTGGGAGAGTTTTACACATTACAATTAGCCGATCAAGTAGGTGTCTAGAAAGGTGTTAACGAGGTTACGCCTCTGGGAAAATGAGGTTTACATTAATTAGGTTCGTGCGAAAGCACGGGGCACCTCCCTCAAAGTACCGACACTGGCTTGGCTGAAAGATTGGCGAACTTGTAGTGTGTAATTAATCCCGGCTAGTCTTTCCTTTTAGGGTTTGAAGGAAGATTTGATAAAACCAGTGGGAGCCATCCTGATTAGATAAAAAAATAACCAATCTATTCTTGCAAGAGCGCACGCTGAGTGTTTTCTTCTCTCTCTCTCCAGGTAGCGACCATATCACGCCTTAATCAAGATAATAATACGGTGTATTGACTGAACCCGCTTGTTATTCTGAGCTGGGGAACGTTGGTCCCGCTCCAACTTATAATTGTTATAAGACAGAGCAGGAAATTGGGGATTACCAGAATTCCCGTGCCGCCCAAACGAAGAGAGTGCATGCTGATGCATCATCTTCGGGTGTGTTCGTTACAAAGAACTGTTTCTCAGTATCCTCCGCATCCTGGGTATATGATACCGGATCAGGATCCCAGATATGTAATCTGTTACATAGGGCTGCAAAAAGGTAGAAAAACTGAGAACGGGTGATAAGTTTCATGAGGCAGAAAACGGGGCAAGTGTTGCAGCCAAGTCTGTTGGTCACTGTCACCCTGTATTACCAATACATTGATTCTGAACAAATGTTATTAGATATCGAACCTGATATACAAAATCATATCACTCTCTTTATTATTAAAGAAATGATAAAATTTTGTATTATTGGATAATGTTTTGAACATTTCCTATATCAAAAGTTGATCGGTTCAGGCACGTTATCTAAAAGCATTGATGTTCTAAATCAAACTACAGTTCTTTAGTATACGGAACACACACAAGAGGAAGCGTTCAGAAATGAACGAATCCTTCTTGAGGCATTGTAGACTAGGTCATATCAATGTGATTCGACTGGCTGAAGTTACATTTTAGATGCATATTTAAATCAGTTTGAATTTACATCTTATAAAACTTGCCAGTCATGTCACAGAGATAAGATGACCATAGCTCCGTTTACTGGAAACAGAGAAAGAGTTAATGAACTCTTGGGATGATACATGTTGATGTATGTAGGTCCCCTGTCTACACTTGCCAAGACCGGTTCTTTATACTTCATTACATTCTCTGATGATCTTTCGAGATTCAGACCTATGTTCCTGTTGAAACACAAGTCCGAACCTTTTGAGATATTCACAGAATATAAGTTAGAAGTAGAGAACCAAAATGAGGGTATAAGTATTATGTCCTTTGATCTGATCAAGGAGGAGAATACTTGAGCACGGAATTCTTGGACTTTTCTAAAGGAGAATGAGATTCTCTCTCAGCATTACTCCTCCGTATACACCATAGCACGATGGTATATCGGTGTTAGTTATATGTATGCCCTAGAGGCCATTACTGTACATAGGATGTATATTGTAGTGGATGCTGGGACATATATAGGGAGGACTTTCTTGCTCGACATGATAGTATGCTATCTGGTTGCGCTTTACCTTAACGTGTACACTGATTGTCTCTCTGTTACATGTTGGTAAAGCCCTTAGGATGTGTACTTGACTACCTGGACTATGATGCGGATCATACTAGTGGGGACATGGTAGTCCATAAGTACATCCTTCAATGTTCCTAGTCGAGGGAATATCGAGACGGGGCATCGATATTCCAGAGTAGACTAGCGCATATCTTCTCGACCCATGCGATGGGAGATGGATGATCCCATATCCATTGGTGTTTGACATCGAAGATGGTATGCGGGTGCTCAGTGGAGACTGGGTACACTGAACGGACTCGCCGAGAACTCCCAGATGGTATTATACCTCACGTCAGATGGCAGTTCTCTGGTGACACTGGTACAGCTTAGTCTGTTGACCCGAGATCGTCATAGAGTCTTGTGTGTCTCCCACTGTGCTTTGATTTCCACCCTACCACGGCTCTACTGAGTTGTGCAAACAGGTGGTTTTTGGGTACAGTCCCGATTCACATGGAGGCAATGAGCGATAGGAGGGGATTCGTCTCTCCCGGTATTGGGGGTTGATGTTGTGCAATGCTCGACTGGCCATAACAGGAAATCCCTGGCCAGGGTTGCAGTGATATACTGGTAAGAGTTATCAGTAGTTTCACGAATGTTATGGACCCTACGTCGGCATGACTTATCGAGCTATTGGGGTCTGACGTTTACCACCCCTAGGCGAGATATGCGACATATCAGACGAACAGACCGGACTATACGGTAGTGTTACTGGTCGGATTCACTGGAGTGTGAGCGGGCTTGCTCGTCGATCTTCAGATCGCTCAATACCCGGGTGGCCGTTACGTTTAGCAGACCGCTTGCGGCTTGTGGATGTATGATATGATCATCATCCGCTGCCGGCGTATTGACGAGTCTTTAGAGTCCTACACAGAGGTTTCCTTGCTCAAGCGAAACGAAATAGGAGCGCATATGAGATATGTGCGGGACCGAGAATAATACGAGTATGTGATACTGTATTCGATTCTCGCGATGTGACATTGATCGGTTATATCCGATATAGCCGGGTTATCGGATCAAGTGTTGATTCGATAAGTTGTTACTAAAGATACCAGTCGGTTTTGTGCGACATGACCGGATCATTGAATCAAGTGTTGATTTAATGATTTAATGCATAATTATATATTTGATATATTACTTTGCATTAACTAGTATGGGTTCACTTTAAATTGGATTTTCTCACTCGGGTGTGCGCATTGCATATGCGATATGATTTTGTGCACTTGCTTGTATCATGTTTGATGATGCATGCTTTTTGGTTAAGTGTAAAGTGTTAAACCTTGGTTAATGATATGGTTAGGGTTTACTATTTGTTATTCATTTATCTTATTTTGTTATCCTTTTATTTTTGATAAATGAATAAAAGAAAGAGAATAGAATGGTGGCTTCATTTGTTGTTTAGCTAAAGCTTCATGAAGCTTTGACTTGGTCCACAATTCTTATCTCATCCTTAACCCTAACCATACCACTCAACCATGATTAATTCTCTACACTAAACCATGGTTCTAAGATGATAAGAATGTATTATTCTTATCATTTTAGAATTATTCTTATGATAATTTTCTTCTTCTTCTTCCTTTCTTCAAGTGAAGAAAACAAAACCTCATCAATGGTGATTGATGATTAAGAATGAGAAATCCATTTCCAAAGTTTACCCACATCCTATTTCTTCATCCTCTACCTCTTGCCAAGAAGTAGAGTGTGTTTCCTTCACAAGATAGTAGGGTTTGGTGAAGGTCGAGCTTGATTTAGCGATGCCTCGACGTAGATCATCTTCGGCATGGACATCGACGACCTAGCTCGTTTTCTCTCCGACGAAGTCGACTTTAGAGCCCGGATTTCTTATGGACAGCGAGAGGACGTCGTTGCGGAGCTATGGAGTTGGAGCAAACGGATCTACAAAGGTTGTATTTCCGTATTCTCATTTGCTTAGTTGTTAGCTTGTTTTTGTTTCGCCTAGACATCTAGTTATAGATCCGTACACTAGGGTTTGTAGGCACCATATTATTTGAAATTGCCATGGTTGATGGCTTGGGAGACCTCACTAGGGTGCCTAGGAACCCTGCAGTGGTATCAGAGCCTAGCTAGAGCCTTAGGCGATCCCCGGACGGAATTAGAAACCCGATCGAACCAAAATCCCATTGCAAAATTGCTCTCTGTACTTTTTTCAAAACTGTTGATTTTTGGCAATTAAAAATATCCAGAAAAACAAGCAGGCTTTTTTAAGAATTACTGTGAAATTTGGTACCCTAATTCCACAATAGCGCGGCGGAAGCGCCGCACAAAGGGGGTTTGCGCGGCGGAAGGGCCGCCAATAAGAAGCCGACACGTGTCAAATTTCACAGTAACTCGTAAAATTCAATGCTCATTTTGCTGGAATATTTAAACTGAACTCAAGAGTTGAGTTGTTCTGAGTTGTTTTGGGAATCATTGTTTCGATCGGAAAGTCTAATTCTGTCCATGTGTTTTCCGGATAAATTTTAGAATATGTTAAAAAGTTCGACCGGATATAAATACCCGATTTTTCCCCTGTCGGGAAATTTCCAAGTGTTGGATTTTTCCGTAGTTTAACGACGTTCTAAGTAGTGCAAGTAACGCGATGGACCCTCTAGAAGACAACAAACCTTAACTCGATTATGTGACCGTCTTGAACTGCCCTTTGAACCTTCGGGTTTGGGGCAGTACGGCGTGCCACATGTGAGGCGTTGGCTTGACCCTTCTACGGCTGGACCGTTGGTACTGAGGCACGAACGGAATGTTGTTATACTTGTTTCATGTGTTGATCAGTATCGGGAAAACTTGGGTGTTCGATTGTTCGATCGAAAAGTTTAACATTTTCTGTTTATCTGGAATGGGATACAATAATTGGAATTCACAATAAGTTATGAGATAACTGAATGAATGTTATAAACGTAGCAATTTAGTCTCACTTGATCGGTTGCCACGGATTTTTGATGTGATCAAAAGTCCGTCGCAATCACGTAGCGTACGCGGATATTCGCCGGTAAACTTAATAGACAGCCTCACTCCATAGCCCCGACCAAGTGACTGTAGGAGAACCCCGTCGCCGAAAGCATCCGTTCGGGTGCTCGCGGTAGCGGTGTTCCGCCTTGGTGCACTTTGTCGACGGCGTCGGGGGTGCGGCCGTCTACTGAAGTTTGCGACGAGTATTCGATCAGGATGTCGGGAATCTTGTTGAATTGCCCGACTTGATATTGAAAAGTGTTTTCGATAATGAGACTAAAATGCGGGGTTTATAATTGTTAGGCATGCGATGTCTAAGTAATTCATTTGGTCAGGCATGCGATGTCTGAGGATATTGCGGATTCCAACTGTTGTAGTTTTACACTTTCTTTTCTGTGACCGTAAGTGTAATATGTGATATCGCCGGTTTCGTTGCTATATGTCAACGACAATTGGGATGCGCATATTTACTTACGTTGATGATATCTGATGTTATGTGTTGCTGGATATGTTATATTGGATCGTCGTGTTTGAATAGCCGGGGGTTTTTATGTGAGATGAGTGTTTTTCATTTTCATTCATGTAATGACTTGTATGTAATATTCTTTTATTGGGGCACTTCCAGGTTGCGGAAGTAGTCACCGTTTGTATATTATTTACTTTTCCGCACTAGGATAGACCCAAGGAGGAGGGCACAAGTAACCGGGTTCTGGAGTCCAGTGGGAGACCAACTCGAGGAGTCGAGTCCGGGTTTCCTAACCCTAGAATTGGCAGGGTTGCTTGCCGCTCTCGTAGGGGTCTAGGGGTGTGGGATTGGCTATTCATCATGACCGTGGAATCCGTGTTTTATACTGGCTCGTATTGAAAACACGGACGTCCTAGTATATCCAATATTTCATATGTTTCTTCTGCTGTGTTTTATCTGTGATCATGCGATGTTCTGTGTTCTGTGACAGGTATTATATATAGTATATATGATATATTATATAGACGTTACTTATGTTTTACACCCGCGCTAGCCCTGCCCCGCTCTGCCGTTAGTTACCTAACCTAACGGTGCACGAGGGGACATCGAGGCGAATGCGGATGGCATAAGCGTACGTTATATCTATCTGTGATGTTTAGGTAATTTAAATGATGGGATATTCATTAATGAGATTAATGAAAGAAAATAAACCTAAATGATGTTGTGGAATCGAATTTCAAAATAAAAACAGGTAGCTACAGTTCTTGCTTTGCATCGCGGTGTTCATTATAGAACATCCTGCACCTTATTCGATGAGGAAAGGACCGAGATCCCTTCACCGGGAGTGACTCCTTTAGCAATAACTGGCAGATGCTACAACCCTCGGTTTGTCTTTGATCGCTTCTATAGTTTCCGCTCTGCACAGTGATATATATGATATATCCCGCACCTCATTCGACGAGGAAAGGGCCGACGATCCCTTCACCGGGAGTGACCCCTTTAGCAAAACTAGAAAAGCTTCAAAAACATTCCATTTAAAAACCATTTGATTCCGCAACGAGATCAAGTTCAAAGCGTTAAAGGTTTTCACAAAAACCAGCCGCAACCCTCCGTCATTTTAGGAAGTAGAGTACTTAGTATTCGTGCTGTGTTTGTTGACCATAGTCAAGGCACAGTGTACGGTAGCTAAGTGATGTCTTCCTACACCGCATATGATGCGATTAGTTAGGACAGTCGCGTGACTTTGTTGACCTTAGTTAAGGGTCATGTGGGTGGGTCTAATTAATCACGAAATGACGGGTAGAACTTGACTAGTACTTATGATTTGTTGACCATAGTTAAGGTCATAGGTGCTAGGGGTAAAAACCATTATCGGGAGTTTCAAGTGTTGGAATTTGCAATGAGATTGCATACCTTCTATGAGATAGTTGGATCCCGATACCCGCTGCGAGTAAGAGTTACTCCTGGGAGAGTTTTATACATTACAATTAGCCGATCAAGTAGGTGTCTAGAAAGGTGTTAACGAGGTTACGCCTCTGGGAAAACGAGGTTTACATTAATTAGGTTCGTGCGAAAGCACGGGGGACCTCCCTCAAAGTACCGACACTGGCCTGGCTGAAAGATTGGCGAACTTGTAGTGTGTAATTAATCCCGGCTAGTCTTTCCTTTTAGGGTTTGAAGGAAGATTTGATAAAAAGCAGTGGGAGCCATCCTGATTAGATAAAATAAAAACCAATCTATTCTTGCAAGAGCGCACGCTGAGTGTTTTCTTCTCTCTCTCTCCAGGTAGCGACCATATCACGCCTTAATCAAGATAATAATACGGATTATTGACCGAACCCGCTTGTTATACTGAGCTGGGAAACGTTGGTCCCGCTCCAACTTATAATTGTTATAAGACAGAGCAGGAAATAAGGGAATACCAGAATTCCTATGCCGCCCAAACGAAGAAAGTGCATATGATGCATCTCCTTCGGGTGTGTTCATTACAAAGAACTGTTTCTCAGTATCCTCTGCATCCTGGGTATATGATACCGGATCAGGATCCCAGATATGTAATCTGTTACATAGGGCTACAAAAAGGTAGAAAAACTGAGAACGGGTGATAAGTTTCATGAGACAGAAACCGGGGCAAGTGTTGCAGCCAAGTCTGTTGGTCACTGTCACCCTGTATTACCAATACATTGATTCTGAGAAAATGCTATTAGATGCCGAACCTGATATACAAAATCATATCAGTCTCTTTATTAGTAAAGAAATGATAAAATTTTGTATAGTTGGATAATGTTTTGAATATTTCCTATATCAAAAGTTGATCGGTTCAGGTGCGTTATCTAAAAGCATTGATGTTCTAAATCAAACTACAGTTCTTAGTATATGGAACACACACAAGAGGAAGAGTTCAGAAATGAACGGATTCTTCTTGAGGTATTGTAGACTAGGTCAGATCAATGCGACCCGACTGGCTGAAGTTACATTTAGATGTATATTTAAATCGTTTTGAATTTACATCTTGTGCAACTCGCCAATCATGTCACAAAGATAAGATGACCATAGCTCTGTTTATTGGAAACAGAGAAAGAGTTAATGAACTCTTGGGACCGATACATGATGATGTATGTAAGGTCCCCTGTCTACACATGCCAGGACTGGTTCTTTATACTTCATTATATTCTCTGATAATCTCTCAAGATTCAGTCGTATGTTCCTGCTGAAACATAAGTCCGAAGCTTTTGAGGTATTCACAGAATATAAGTTAGAAGTAGAGAACCAATAACCGGGTATAAGTATTGTGTCCTATGATGAGATCAGAGAGGAGAATACTTGTGCATAGAATTCCTGCACTATTCTAAAAGAGAATGAGATTCTCTCTCAGCATTACTCTTCCGTATACACCATAGCACGATGGTATATCGGGGTGGGGCTATCACACCCTATATGATAAGGTGTGCTCTATGATGAGTACTACTGAGTTACCTTTTTCCTTTTGGGAGTTATGCACTTGAGAAGTTGCATACCTATTGAATTAGGTTGGAATCAAATCACTGCCTACCACTCCATATAAGATATGGTATGGGAAGAACCTATCTCTTAAGTAAGTTAAGATTTGGGATTGTCCGGCCTATGTCAAAAGCAAAATCCGGACAAGATCGAGGCAAGATCAGTTCTGTAGAACTGGAAAGGTTCCAGCTGTACAAAACTGCTAATGATTTGACAGAACCAAAGGATTCAATATTTTCCGACGAACCTCAGCCTCTCCGCCGATCTAGTAGGGTTCCTCACCCACCTGAGAGATACCTCGGTTTCTCGATGACAGTGGGAGCAAGGATTGCATCATAAGATGATGACCCAACCAGTTTCGAGCAGGCCATCGAGAGTAGGGACTCTGTAAGAATGGCTGGATACTTAGTGATCTGAGAAGGAATCCTTATACACCAACAAAGTATGGACTTTGGTTGCAATATCTGAAGGGTTAAATCCCCATCAGGAGCAAGTATATCTTGAGAAGATTACTTGGTGTAGATGGAAAAGTTGAGACTTTCAAAGCTAGACTTGTTAAAGGTTTTCGTCATCGACCAGGCATGGATAATGATGAAACCTTTTTCCAGTAGCTATGCTTAAGTCTATCCAGATTCTACTTGCCACGGCTACATACCATGACTACGATATCTGGTGGTTGGGTGCCCTGACTGCTTTTCTAAATACTGATTTAGAAGAGAACGTCTGTAAGAACACAGCCAGAGGTCTTCGTAAACAGTGGGAGCAGCGGAAACGTGTGCAAGTTGCTTTACATAATGAAGCAGGCATCGCGGAGTTGGAACGTCTGTTTTGATGTGATAATCAAAGTGTTTGACTTCATCAAAATGGTAGACGAACCTTGTATATACAAAAGGGTAGTAGAGAGTAAGGTCGTCATCTTCGTATTGTACGTAGACAACATACTCTTGATAGGAAAAGAGTTTCCTATACTACGATCGGTCAATCTCCTATTATCACTAGGATTCTCCAAATAGGATCAAAGTGATACCTCCTAAAAACCTGAGTTTTCATCTATGAGATAGATGTAAATGGATGCTAGGATTCTCACTAGATGTAGTGAGATGGTATCAATCGATCCTGAAGAGAATCACTGGAAGAGTTCCAGGGTGATAAAGACGACTGAATGTCAGTCACGGGCATTGTCTTTACCCTCAGTAAAGGGACGGTATGTTGGAAGAGTTCCAAGCTCGATACCGTGGCAAACTAGACGATAAAGGCTGGTAACATCGCTATTAAAGATACTACCAAAGAGGCTGTTTGGGTGTATATTGGTTCATAAGATGAACTAGGTTCCTGCCATTGTATGACAATGGAAGCGTGGTTTCGACCCTGGAACCCTGGTCCCATCAGTGACCCAGACAAATTCTGAGGAAGCATCACCTGATCATGGAGATAGTTGATCTCCAGGGTGATCGAGGTTAGGAGAGAAGACTTAGAGGACAACACGGCGGATCCACTCACGAAGGCCCTTTTCCCAGAGAGAGACTTTTATGGGATGGTTGAGTATGAGATACTACAACCACTGCTACAGATGGCCCTAGTGCAAGTGGGAGATTGTTAGTTATATGTATGCCCTAGAGGCCATTACTGTACATAGGATGTATATTGTAGTGGATGCTGGGACATATATAGGGAGGACTTTCTTGCTCGACATGATAGTATGCTATCTGGTTGCGCTTTACCTTAACGTGTACACTGATTGTCTCTCTGTTACATGTTGGTAAAGCCCTTAGGATGTGTACTTGACTACCTGGACTATGATGCGGATCATACTAGTGGGGACATGGTAGTCCATAAGTACATCCTTCAATGTTCCTAGTCGAGGGAATATCGAGACGGGGCATCGATATTCCAGAGTAGACTAGCGCATATCTTCTCGACCCATGCGATGGGAGATGGATGATCCCATATCCATTGGTGTTTGACATCGAAGATGGTATGCGGGTGCTCAGTGGAGACTGGGTACACTGAACGGACTCGCCGAGAACTCCCAGATGGTATTATACCTCACGTCAGATGGCAGTTCTCTGGTGACACTGGTACAGCTTAGTCTGTTGACCCGAGATCGTCATAGAGTCTTGTGTGTCTCCCACTGTGCTTTGATTTCCACCCTACCACGGCTCTACTGAGTTGTGCAAACAGGTGGTTTTTGGGTACAGTCCCGATTCACATGGAGGCAATGAGCGATAGGAGGGGATTCGTCTCTCCCGGTATTGGGGGTTGATGTTGTGCAATGCTCGACTGGCCATAACAGGAAATCCCTGGCCAGGGTTGCAGTGATATACTGGTAAGAGTTATCAGTAGTTTCACGAATGTTATGGACCCTACGTCGGCATGACTTATCGAGCTATTGGGGTCTGACGTTTACCACCCCTAGGCGAGATATGCGACATATCAGACGAACAGACCGGACTATACGGTAGTGTTACTGGTCGGATTCACTGGAGTGTGAGCGGGCTTGCTCGTCGATCTTCAGATCGCTCAATACCCGGGTGGCCGTTACGTTTAGCAGACCGCTTGCGGCTTGTGGATGTATGATATGATCATCATCCGCTGCCGGCGTATTGACGAGTCTTTAGAGTCCTACACAGAGGTTTCCTTGCTCAAGCGAAACGAAATAGGAGCGCATATGAGATATGTGCGGGACCGAGAATAATACGAGTATGTGATACTGTATTCGATTCTCGCGATGTGACATTGATCGGTTATATCCGATATAGCCGGGTTATCGGATCAAGTGTTGATTCGATAAGTTGTTACTAAAGATACCAGTCGGTTTTGTGCGACATGACCGGATCATTGAATCAAGTGTTGATTTAATGATTTAATGCATAATTATATATTTGATATATTACTTTGCATTAACTAGTATGGGTTCACTTTAAATTGGATTTTCTCACTCGGGTGTGCGCATTGCATATGCGATATGATTTTGTGCACTTGCTTGTATCATGTTTGATGATGCATGCTTTTTGGTTAAGTGTAAAGTGTTAAACCTTGGTTAATGATATGGTTAGGGTTTACTATTTGTTATTCATTTATCTTATTTTGTTATCCTTTTATTTTTGATAAATGAATAAAAGAAAGAGAATAGAATGGTGGCTTCATTTGTTGTTTAGCTAAAGCTTCATGAAGCTTTGACTTGGTCCACAATTCTTATCTCATCCTTAACCCTAACCATACCACTCAACCATGATTAATTCTCTACACTAAACCATGGTTCTAAGATGATAAGAATGTATTATTCTTATCATTTTAGAATTATTCTTATGATAATTTTCTTCTTCTTCTTCCTTTCTTCAAGTGAAGAAAACAAAACCTCATCAATGGTGATTGATGATTAAGAATGAGAAATCCATTTCCAAAGTTTACCCACATCCTATTTCTTCATCCTCTACCTCTTGCCAAGAAGTAGAGTGTGTTTCCTTCACAAGATAGTAGGGTTTGGTGAAGGTCGAGCTTGATTTAGCGATGCCTCGACGTAGATCATCTTCGGCATGGACATCGACGACCTAGCTCGTTTTCTCTCCGACGAAGTCGACTTTAGAGCCCGGATTTCTTATGGACAGCGAGAGGACGTCGTTGCGGAGCTATGGAGTTGGAGCAAACGGATCTACAAAGGTTGTATTTCCGTATTCTCATTTGCTTAGTTGTTAGCTTGTTTTTGTTTCGCCTAGACATCTAGTTATAGATCCGTACACTAGGGTTTGTAGGCACCATATTATTTGAAATTGCCATGGTTGATGGCTTGGGAGACCTCACTAGGGTGCCTAGGAACCCTGCAATCGGGGCGAAGCATTAGCATCTTATGTGATAAGGTGTGCTCTATGATGAGTACTACTGAGTTACCTATTTCCTTTTTGGGAGTTATGCACTTAAGAAGCTGCATACCTATTGAATAGGGTTCAAATCAAATCAGTTGCCTACCACTTCATATTTGATATGATAAGGGAAGAGCCCATCTCTTAAGTTAGTTAAGATTTGGGGTTGTCCAGCCTATGTCTGAAAAGCAAAATCCGGACAAGCTCGAGGCAAGATCTGTTATGTAGAACTGGAAATGTTCCAGCTATACAAACTGCGGCTGATGATTTGATAGAACCAAAGGATTCAATAGTTACCAACGAACCTCGGCCTCTCCGCCGATCTAGTGAGGTTCCTCACCCGCCTGAGAGATACTTCGGTTACTCTATGACAGTGGGAGCGAGGATTGCATCATGAGATGATGACCCAACTAGTTTCGACCTGGCCATCAGGAGCAAGACTCTGTAAGAATGGCTGGATGCTTAGTGATCTGAGATGGAATCCTTATACACCAACAAAGTATGGACTTTGGTTGCATTATCTGAAGGGTTAAATCCCCATCAGTAGCAAGTATATCTTGAGAAGATTACTTGGTGTACATGGAAAAGTTGAGACTTTCAAAGCTAGACTTGTTAAAGCTTATCGTCATCGACCAGGCGTGGATAATGATGAAACCTTTTCAAGTGGCTATGCTTAAGTCCATCCAGATCCTACTTGCCACGGCTACATACCATGACTACGATATCTGGCGGTTGGGTGCCATGACCGCTTTTCTAAATGATGTTTTAGAAGAGGACGTCTATAAGTATACAGCCAGAGGGCTTCGTAGACAGTGGGAGCAGCGGAAACGTGTACAAGATGCTTTATAGGATAAAGCAGGTATCGCGGAGTTAGAACGTCTGTTTTGATGTAGTTGTCAAAAAGTTTGACTTCATCAAAATAGTAGATGAACCTTGTATATACAAAAAGGTAGTAGGGAGCATGGTGATGATCCTCGTAGAGTACGTGGATGACATACTCTTGATAGGGAAGAAGTTTCCTATGCTACGCTCGGTCAGTCTCCGCTTATCACAATGATTCTCCATATAGGATCAAAGTGATACCTCCTAAATCCTGGGTTCAGGATCTATGAGATAGATCTAATTGGATGTTAGGATTCTCACTAGTTGTAGTGAGATGGTATCAATCGATCCTGGGGAGAATCACTGGAAGGGTTCCAGGGTGATAAGGACGACTGAAAGTCAGTCACAGGCATTGTCTTTACCCTCAGTAAAGGGACGGTATGTTGGAAGAGTTCCAAGCTAGATACCGTGGCATACTAGACGATAAAGGCTTGATACATCGCTACTTAAGATGCTACCAAAGAGGCAGTCTGGATGTATATTTGTTCGTGAGATGAACTTAGTTCCTCCCATTGTGTGACAATGGAATTGTGGCTTATGCCAAGGATCGTCCGTCCCGTCAGTGATCCAGACATATTCTAAGGCAGTATCACCTGATCATGGAGATGGTTGATCTCCAGGGTGATCGAGGTTAGGAGAGTAGACTCAGAGGACAACACGGCGGATCCACTCACAAAGGCCTTTTCCCAGAGAGAGACTTTTATGGGATGGTTGAGTATGAGATACTACAACCACTGCTATCAGATGGCCCTAGTGCAAGTGGGAGATTGTTAGTTATATGTATGCCCTAGAGGCCATTACTATACATAGGATGTATATTGTAGTAGATGCTTGGACATATATAGGGAGGACTTTCTTGCTCGACATGATAGTATGCTATCTGATTGATCTTTACCTTAACGTGTACACTGATTGTCTCTCTGTTATATGTTGGTAAAGCCCTTAGGATGTGTACTTGACTACCTGGACTATGATGCGGATCATACTAGTGGGGACATGGTAGTCCATAAGTATATCCTTCAAAGTCCCTAGTCATGGGTATATCTAGACGGGGCATCGATATACCAGAGTAGACTAGCGTATACCTTCTCGACCCATACAGATGGGCGATGGATGATCCCATATCCATTGGTATTTGACATCAGAGATGATATACGGGTGCTCAGTGGAGACTGGGTACACTGGACGGACTCGCCGAGAACTCCCAGATGGTATTATACCTTATGTCAGATGGCAGTTCTCTGGTGACACTGGTACAGAGTAGTCTGTTGACCCGAGATCGTCATAGAGTCTTGTGTGGTTCCCAATGTGATTTGATTTCCACCTTACCACGTCCAAGAGGGCGTGCAAAATGGTGGTTTTTGGGTACAGTCCCGAGTCACATGGAGGCAATGAGCGATAGGAGGGGATTCGTCTCTCCCGGTATAGGGGGTTGATGTTGCGCTGTGTTCGATTGGCTATAACCGGAAATCCCTGGCCAGGGTTGCTGAGATTTACTGGTAAGTGTTACCAGTAGTTTCTCGAACTGTTATAGACCTCATATCGACATGACTTATCGAGCTGTTGGGGTCTGACGTTTACCACCCCTAGGCGAGATATGCGACATATCAGACGACGAGACCGGACTGTACGGTAAGTGTTACTGGTTGGATTCACAGGAGTATGAGCGGGCTTGCTCGTCGATCTTCTGATCGCTCAATACCCGGGTGGCCGTTACGTTTAGCAGACCGCTTGCGGCTTGTGGGTGTTTGATATGATCATCATCTGCTGCCGGCGTATTGACGAGTCTTTAGAGTCCTACACAGAGGTTTCCTGGCTCAAGCGAAACGAAATAGGAGCGCATATGAGATATGTGCGGGACCGAGAATAATGCGTGTATGTGATACCGTATTCTATTCTCGTGATGAATGTATCGATTGGTTGTATGCGATATAACCTAGATATCGAATCAAGGATTGATTCGATAAGCCGATACATTGGATATTAGTCGGTTATATGCGATATGACCGGATCGTTAAATCAAGTGTTGATTTAATGATTTAATGTATAATTATATATTTGATATATTACTTTATATTAACTAGTATTGGTTCACTTTAAATGGATTTTCTCACTTGATGTGCAAGTTGTATATGTGAAATACTTTTGTGCACATGTTTGTATCATGTTTGATGATACATGCTCATTTGGTTAAGTGTAAAGAATTAAACCATGGTTAAGTTGATGATTAGGGTTTTGCTTATTCATTTATTTATTTGTTTATTCATTTATCCTTTTAATTTGGATTAAAAAGAAATGGCAAAAGAAAACAAAATTGTTGCTTTCATTCTTGAAGCTTGTTGAAGCTTCATGAGGCTTTGACCAAAGTAACCATTTTGTCTTCAAGCTTAACCCTAACCATTCATCTAACCTTAGTCAATTCTCTACACCTAACCATGGTTCATATTATGATAAGTATTCATTTTCTTTTGTATTTTAATTAACTTATGATAATATTCTATAATCTTCTTCTTGTTCTTCTTCAAGAAGAAAACCTAGCTTTCATCAATGGTGATTTGATGAAAAGAGTGAGAAATCCAATTCTAAAGTGAGCCCACCTCCTATTTCTTCATCCTCTACCTCTTGCCAAGAAGTATAGGGTGTTTTCTTCACAAGTTTCATGACTTGGTGAAGTGGGAGCTTGATCTTGTGATGCCTCGACGTAGATCATCTTCGGCATCGTTGTCGATGACCTAGCCCGTCCATTTCTCCGATGAAGCCGACGCTAGAGCCCGGGATCCGATTTGTACAGCGGAGGGACGTCTACACGGAGCTATGGAGGTAGAGGACCGGATCTACAAAGGTTGTATTTCCGTTCTTTTAGTTAAGTTGTTAACTAGTTGCATGTTTCGCCTAAATATCTAGTTAACGATCCGTATTAGGGTTTCTCGGCACTTGTAAAATTTGAAATTGGCATGGTTGATGCCTTGTGAGACCTCATTAGTGTGCCTAGGAACCCTACACTTGGAAACTGAATTTTTAGAAAATCAGATAAGTGGGAGCGCAATAGAACTGGAAGAAATTCCAGAACCACAAGCTATTACCGAAAGCTTAGTAGAACCAGAAGGTTCGAAAGGACAGGACATTCCTGTGCCACTCCGCAGGAGTAGTAGGCAGTCTCATCTGCCCGAGAGATACTACGGTTTTCTCATAGACGGGGATAGAGAGGATCGCATCATTGATAATGATGAGCCGACTAGCTTCCAGCAGGCCATTCAGAGCACTGACTCGGTAAAATGGCTGGATGCAATGCGGACCGAGATGGAGTCCATGTACACCAACAAAGTATGGATTTTGGACGTTGCTCCAGAAGGGGTAAAACCCGTGGGCTGCAAATGGATCTTCAAAAGGAAGATTGGTGTAGATGGACAGGTTGAGACCTATAAGGCTAGACTTGTTGCAAAGGGTTTTCGTCAAAGACCTGGGTTGGACTATGACGAAACCTTTTCTCCAGTGGCTATGCTCAAATCCATTCGGATCTTCTTGCCATTGCTGCTTTCCACGATTATGAGATTTGGCAGATGGACGTGAAAACCTCTTTTCTAAATGGAAATTTAGAGGAGTGTGTCTGTATGGACCAACCAGAGGGTTTCATTCAGAGTGGGAGCAGCGGGAAGGTGCGCAAGTTGCTTAAGTCCATTTATGGACTGAAGCGGGCATCACAGAGTTGGAACATCTGTTTTGATGAGACGGTCAAAGAATTTGGCTTTATCAAAAATCCAGATGAACCATGTATTTATAGTAAGATTGTAGCACGAACTGTCATATTTCTCGTTTTATACGTAGATGACATTCTCTTGATAGGAAATGACATTCTTATGCTACAATCTGTCAAAGGGTTCTTGTCACACAGGTTCTCCAGAAAGACCTGGGTGATGCCTCTTACATTCTGGGGATCCGGATCTATCGTGATAGGTCCAAAAGGATATTAGGACTTTCACAGTCCAGGTACATCGACACCATACTAAAAAGGTTCAGTATGGAAGATTCCAAGCGCGGTAATTTACCGGCTTGTCACGGGATCACCCTCTCCAAAGAGATGTCTCCCAAGACTGATTTGGAAAGGGATCGCATGTCTATTATACCCTACGCCTCTGTGGTAGGCTCTATAATGTATGCGATGTTGTGTACCAGACCAGATGCAGCTTATGCACCGAGTGTAGTAAGCCGGTATCAGTCAAACCCTGGAGAGAAGCACTGGATAGCGATAAAGAACATTCTCAAGTACCTGAGAAGGACTAAGGATATGTTTTTGGTTTACGGCGGAAAAGACCTCCAGATCGAGGCCTTTGCTGACTCCAGCTTTCAGAGTGACAAGGATGACTCCAAATCCATGTCGGGTTATGTCTTTACCCTCAATGGAGGGGCGGTGTGTTGGAAGAGTTCCAAACAGGAAACCGTTGCTGACTCGACGATGGAAGCGGAATATATCACAGCATCTGATGCCGCAAAAGAAGCCTTCTAGATGAAGAAGTTCTTGACAGAACTTCAGGTGGTTCCGTCCATTTTTGATCCAATACCTCTGTATTGTGACAACAACGGGGCTATAGTTTTAGCGAAGGAACCCAGGTCCCATCAGAAGTCCGGACACATCTTGAGGCGGTATCACATGATCAGGGAGATCGTGGATCATCGGGAGATCGAGGTTCGGAGGGTTGCTACAGAAGATAACACTGCAGATCCATTCACAAAGGCCATTCCTCAGACGCAGTTCGAGAGGCTATTCGAGATGATAGGTCTTCGATACGTCAGTACATGGCCCTAGTGCAAGTGGGAGATTTTTAGTGTATATGCCCTAGAGGCCATTACTGTATCATACTAGTTTGTATATTACTTAATGGAAGCTTGGGATATTCACAGTTGTATAGACAATCTTGCTCAAAATGGTAGTATGCTACTTGGTTTGTTTCTACTTCAATATGTACATATGTTTCTTTTAGCATATAGCTTATACATATTAGTGGAGCCCTTAGGATCTTTGCTTGATTACCAGCGTTGTGATGGCAGTCACACTAGTGGGGGTTGGGTAATCTACAAGCACATCCTTATACAGGTCCCTAGTTGTAGGATTATCGAGACGGGGCATAGATACTCTGCAGTAGACTAGCGTACACGTTTCTCATCCCAGCAGGGGAGATGGTCTGTCCCACATCCATTAGTACACCATACTGGAGATAGTATGCGGGTGCTCGTTAGGTTACGAGTACACTGTATATGACTCGTCGAGAACTGTTGGTTGGTACTATACCTATCGTCAGATAACAGTTCCCAGGTGACAGGAGTACAACTTAGTCCGTCGACTTGACACTGCTACTTCGCCTCGAGTGTGTTCCCACTGTACTTTGATTACAACCCTACCACGGCTCAAAGGAGTCGTGCAAACAGGTAGTAGTTGGGTGCAGTCCCGAAGCACTTGGAGGCAATAGCGGTTAGATAGGATTTGTCTCTCCCGGTATTGGGGGTTGATATCGCGCTGTGTCTTGGAGAGCCATTACACAAAGTCCCTGGCCAGGGCAAGCGAGAATTACTGGTAGTGTTTCCGGTAATTTCTCAGGGTGTTCTGGGCTATACTCCGGCATGACTTGTACCGCTGTTAAGGGTCTGACGTTTACCGCCCCTAGGCCCGACATGCGATACTCTCAGATGAACAGACCAGACTGTATGGAGATTGTCACATTCAGGCTCAGTGGGAGTTCGGATGGGTTCACCTCATCGGTCTTCTTATCGACATCTACCTGGGGACCATTACGTACAGCTAGTACCGCTTGCGGTCTGTGGTTAAACCCACTGCCAGCGTAGTGTCGAGTCTTTAGAGTCCCTCACAGAGGGTTGTTCGCCTTTGGGCAAAACAGAGTAGAGGTCGCATGGTTTTGCGATAGGGTTCGTTCATATACGCGCACTTGTGCACGTTTGGTGTCCGGGCAGTTATTACTAGCGGGCTTTGGTTTAAGCCAGATCCCAGTATTTGTTTTGGGATTGATTTTGTCTCATTGTATTCATGTTCCTCGGAACACGGATGCGGGTGTGTATGCACAGTTGACAGAGGCAGAGGAATCTCATTAGGGTTTTTGACCGTTGACTTTTTCTAAACCCTAATGAGAATGAGAAATATGATTAATAATATTAATTAAGGATAATTATGCCATAGTTAGGGTTGGTTGACCATTTGACTTGTTGACTTTTGTTGACCATGATGATTTCTTTTGCAAAGATGCTTCTTGAAGCTTGCATTAGCATTTAATATGAAATGATAATGGTCACATCAAATAACCATCTCAATTTTCCTAATTATTATTATTATTCTCATATTCTCTCATATGAGAGCAAGGTTGGATTTTATTCTCTCATTCTTTCTTGCTCATTCTCTCACTTGCAAAGCTCTCCCTTTTCCTTTCTCTCAAAGCTTTCTTGTTTCATGAGTTGAAAAATATGAGTTTTGTGAGATAAAACCATCAAGACATCTCTCTACTCATTCTAGGGTTCTTTGTCTAGCAAGCCAAGCACTCTAGTTACCTCTTGGTTGAGGTAGGAGCTCAAGATAGAGGCCTTCGGGTGGATCTTTCTTCGGCAAAGAGAAGACGACGAGGAGGAGCCGTCTATATCACTCCAAGGAGCTAGCAACAAAGAGGACCACAACAGGAAGAGAAGGGGTTCAAGAACTAGGTATAACCATCTAACCTAGTAGCTAGAACTTGTAGTTAGTTTGTTAGTTTTTGTTTAGCAAAGATCCTTCATGGTTAGTGTCACGCCCCGCTTCTCGGTGTACGGCGAAGGGGACGCGACGAGGTCCGCTACGTATATACTCAGAAGTACATACGCTAAGTGTATCTAAGCAATATAAAATAATCACAGAAGAGACAAGAAATAAAAAGAACATCAACTTTTATTTATTAACATTCTTTGTACAATACATAAAGGAAATACAACTGAAATAAAAGGATGCCTAAACAGTGGCATAACAGGAAATGTAAAATACTGAATGGAAAAGTGTACAATGAACTAAAGTGCTGGATCTTCGGCAAACTGCTCCGAGTCTTCTGCAGATGGCTCGATCTCTGCCGGGTCCAAATCACCTGACGACATTCAAAGAAAAAAGAAATAGAATGTCGTCAGCGAACAGGTCGCTCGGTAATTCCCAAAGGTAAGAGGGAAGTAAAAAGACAGAATAAGAAGATATCTTTTAAAATTGTATACTATTGTTGTAATATTGTGTTAACGCTGTTGTTTGTAGTTTGGTACAGAAGGATGCCAGTGTAGACGAGGGGGTCTCTATATACTAGAGACCAGAGCAAACGGAATGTACAAGGAACCGTTAAGCCACGGTACAACAGCAACGGAATATATGTTAGGTGTCTTAATCTGACCACCTCGTACCACCTTTAAAACCTTCCGTACCAATCTACCCCTTAAACCCCGCGATGTCGTGTTTGTGTTGTTACCTTGTAACTTGTATTGATTGTAAGATTGATTGACTGACTGACCGAAACCATGATATCAGGAAATGGTTGCAACCGTAGAGTCACGTAAATGGAATACTGAGAATCATGTAAAAGAAGTATATATCCATGATTCGGTTCAGTCAAGTTGTATAAATTGATAATTGTATTCATGGATTCATGTGTTCATATTGAATTGGAATATTGTAGATTATAGATTGACTTGAATCATATTCAAGTCAGATTAATCAGACTCAAACCCGAGTCAGACAATTAGAAATATGAATCGAGGTCTTATAATTGCTAGGGTCTTTAGGGTAATTTATAAAACTTGAGGGGGTTTTATGTAAAAATACTTTTATATACTTTTCAAAATACACCTCAAGTATTTATTGTTCATCTTTAGAGTTGTAATGAGGGTGGATTTTATGTTGTGACATTTCTAGTGAAAATATCCTAGTTTTATAAATAAGGGTATTTATCTGTAATATTGATTATTTGAAGTTCCTGGTATTTTAGTGTAAAATTTATTGTTGTGATTTTTAGAAAAAGGTGGAAAATTTATATTATAATAAAATAGATATTTAAATGATAAATACACATATGCTTATACAAAAATAATTTTAATAAATATTTTATATTCCAAAAATCTCATTTTCTTAAGATGTCGTATTTTAAATCTTTCGAGACCGAATGCTCCTTGCGGAGGTCTGAATCTCGCACTACTAGCACGAGGGTGCGCGATAAACCGCACGATCCCGAACGGGTTCCCCAAATATGGGTTGTAGCGGCGCTTTGCAAAGATTGTAAAATACTAATCCTTTAGAAAACGGTTTTATAAAGTAAAAGGTATTTATTTGCAAAGTGTAATTTTCCGTATTTTAGGTTCTAGGGTTTCCTAAGCCAACTAGCATATTTCTAAATGGTCTAAATGACAAGTCGTTAGAAGCCTCAAATCGCCTCTTCAACGCCAATTGTGGCCAGGTAAGTACAAGTGAGGAAAGAGGGATTCGCTCACGAATCGTGAGACGGGCCTTTTAAAGTTACCTAAGCTCACTTGCCTAGCCTAGACACCACAAAGTCAGGTTTAGATAAACGATCGATGTCCACAACTTATCGTGTTTTCCTAATAAGAAGTATTTATTTAAAAGTGTATCTAATCTAAAACTTTTAAGAATGATTTTATTAAGAATATGGTATTTAAATGAAAGTTTCGTTTTATCGTATTCTAAGTTTTTTGATGATGTCGTTTAAGGTTGTATTTGCGTGTGAGTGGAGGTAGGTCATTACCTCGTGCTCTACTTTAAATGTATAGCAAAGTTAAGGGGTTAAATAAGAAATCGAAACATGATGGTATTAAAGCGAAAAATACGATAAATTGGAAAGGTTTCATTTCATGTGAGAAAACTTGTTCAAATTGATTTTTAAAAGTTTAATAGTCAAGTTAAAGATGTTTAAACATGAATGTATTGGTGAGAAGTGGATTTTTATAGAAAACCGAATCGGAAATCGGATTTGTTCCGATTCCGTCGGGTTTCGTAATTTCGTATCTTAGAGAAATAGAAAGAAGAATAGGAAGGGATTTACGGGTTTCGATCTATACTAAGGAGTGATGGGGAGCTAAAGGAGTTGCCGAGGCGTTGCTTCATCGCCGATTGTTTCTATAAACGTCGCTGGAATTCCCGCCGGAATTTCGTCGGAGCTTCGCCGCGAACTTGTTTTCAAAGTACACACTCCTTGGAAAACTTTTGAGAGAGTGAGAGTAGGGTTTTGGGATGAGAGGGTAGAGGATAGGGGGTGTATTTATAGGGTAGGCTAGGGTAGGGTAGGTGAAAGGTTTTTATAAAAAAAATTGTAAAAATTATGGAAAAATCATTAAAATTGTAGTAAATGGGATGTATTTAACTCTCGAGAACCGATCCAAATAAATGGTGTATGCAGGGGAGTTGAGAAGTCGAAGAGCCCCAACTTTCGTGTTAGGGACTAGGCCGTCCGGCCGAGTCGGGGGTCGAGTCGGTGGGGAGTCTCGTGGGGTACAATCTGGTATTTTTACTTTTTAATGTTCAGTTCAAGTTTTGGGAGTTATGGCCTGTGGACTGTTGGGCTTCCAAGAAATTTAAAACAAAAACAATATAAAAATAATGTGGGGCAGGAGATTTGAACTCTGATGGCTTGTTTCAGCAGTGCAAGGTGTTACCAATGAGCTACAAGCTCCTTCTTGTAATTATTGTGGGAAAATAAATATTTAAAGTGGTAACAACAACATTAAATACCCCAAGTATACTTCAAATTTAAATCAATTTTATGTATACAAAAATTGGAGTTGTTACAATCTACCCTCCTTAAAAAATTTCGTCCTCGAAATTTACAACTTTTATTTGAGGACTAGTTTACCAAGAGGTGAGGATATCTTGCACGCATTTCATCTTCCCTTTCCCAAGTGGATTCTCCTGGAGTGTCTTTCCTCCACATTACCTGGACCAAGTTAACTTCCTTGTTCCGAAGTGTCTTCACTTTCCTGTCCAGGATCTCCACAGGCTGTTGCTCACAAGACAAGTCGGGCTGTATAGTAAGGTCGGAATGATCAAGTACATGGCTGGGGTCACTCACATACTTTCTGAGTTGGGATATGTAGAACACGTTATGCACTCCTTTCAATGAGGGTGGAAGCGCTAAGCGGTATGCCACTTCACCGACTCGTTCGAGTATGTCGAACGGTCCAATATATCTTGGACTCAATTTACCCCATTTTCCAAATCGGATCACTCCGCGGTTCGGAGATATCTTTAAGAATACATGGTCTCCTGGCTGGAACTCCAAGTGTCGTCTCTTTGCATCAGCCCAGTGTTTCTGTCGATCTTGGACTATGCGCATTCTTTCCCTGATAGTACGAACTACATCAACGGTCGCTACTATCATCTCTGGTCCAAGAAGTTCCCTATCTCCGATGTCGTCCCAACTTAATGGTGATCGACACTTCCTTCCATACAATGCTGCAAAATGTGCTATTCCTATGCTTGCTTGGTAGCTGTTATTGTACGCGAACTCCACAAGATGCAGGTGATCTTCCCACGATCCCTTGAAGTCTAGCATACATGCTCTGAGCATATCCTCCAAGATCAGAATCGTTTGTTCCGACTGACCATCTGTTTGTGGATGATAAGCCGTGCTGAAGTTCAGACTCGTTCCCAAGCTGGCTTGCAGACTCTGCCAAAATTGCGATCGGAACCTGGTGTCACGATCGGAAACAATGCAGACCGGTACTCCATGAAGTCTCACAATTTCCTGTATGAGTTCATGGGTATCAGAGATAGTATATTATGAAGAGTTTAAATCTTAAATAGATTATTACCTCCATGTACTTCTTTGCTAATGTCTCAGTTGATCGGCCAACCCGAAATAGGATGAAGTGAGCCGACTTTGTGAGTCGATCCACAATGACCCATATAGCATCGTTACCCTTTGTGCTGCGAGGAAGAGCAGTCACAAAGTCCATCGTGATGTTCTGCCACTTCCATTCTGGGATTGGTAACGGTTGAAGTAGTCCAGTTGTCCTGTGATGTTCAGCCTTTACTTGCTGACACACAAAACATTTTGCGACGCTTCTGGTACTTCACGCTTCATTCCATGCCACCAATAATTCTGACGTAGATCTTTGTACATTTTGGTACCTCCAGGATGTACTGAGTAGGGAGAGCTGTGAGCTTCTTTCATTAACTCTTCCAGAACAGGCCCTTTTGGTACACACAATCTACTGCCGTATCTCAAAGATCCGTCTTCATGGATGATGAAGTCTGTTCTGAGTCCATTCTCCATTTGTTCTCTAATCCTTTGCAACTTAGCATCACTTACTTGAGCTGCTTTGATCTGATTGACAATGGTTGATTGAACTTGTAGATTCATCAAACTTGAAGCATTACCTGGCATGATTACTTCAATCTCCATCTGATGCAAGTCTTGCTGAAGCTTCCACTGAGTGGTGAGATTCATCGATAATGGTTGGCGACTAAGAGCATCGGGTACTACGTTCACCTTCCCTAGGTGATATTGCAAGTTGATGTCAAAGTCCGCCATGAGTTCTAACCATCTTCTTTGCCGCATATTCAACTCCTTCTGAGTAAACACGTACTTCAGACTTTTATGATCTGTGTAGATGTTCACTCGTTCACCAAGTAAATAATAGCGCCAAATCTTGAGAGCAAAGATGACGGCTGCCAACTCCAGATCATGCGTCAGATAATTGCACTCATGAGTCTTCAGTTGTCTTGAAGCATAAGCCACAACCTTCCCGTGCTGATGTAGAACACATCCTAATCCCTTACCGGATGCATCACAATGCACTTCGAATCCTCCAGATTGATCCGGTATTACGAGAATAGGTGCAGATGTCAATCTTGACTTGAGTTCTACGAAAACTTGTTCGCATGCTTCTGACCACGCAAATTCTTCATCTTTTTGTGTGAGCTTGGTCAGGGGTGTTGCTATCTTTGAAAATCCTTCAATGAACCTTCTGTAATATCGAGCTAAACCTAAGAAACTCCGAATGTCCTTTACTGACCTTGGTGTAGGCCATTCGCTAACTGCTGAAACTTTTGCTGGATCCACAGAAATTCCTTCTCCTGATACGATATGTCCAAGAAAACCAACTTGATTTAGCCAAAACTCGCACTTGCTGTACTTGGCATAAAGCTTATGTTGATGAAGAGTTTCCAGGACAATTCGTAGATGCTCTGCATGCTCTCCGACTCTTAGAATATACCAGGATGTCGTCGATGAAGATGACAACAAACCTGTCTAAATATTCCCGAAAAACTTGGTTCATTAGGTTCATGAATATTGCTGGTGTATTGGTCACTCCAAATGGCATCAATAAAAATTCGTTATGTCCATAGCGAGTTCTGAAAGCTGTTTTGTGAATATCAGCTTCCTTGACCTTCACTTGATGATAACCTGAACGAAGATCCAATTTAGAGAAAACACAAGATCCACTTAGCTGATCGAATAAATCATCGATGCGCGGGAGTGGATACTTGTTCTTTATAGTGACTTCGTTCAAGGCCCTATAGTCGATGCACATTCTGTATGAACCTTCCTTCTTCTTCACCAGTAGTACAGGTGCTCCCCAACTTGAAGTGCTGGGACGAATCCATCCTTTCGCCAATAATTCGTCCAACTGTGTTCGAACTTCCTTCAAACCTTCTGGACTTAGTCTATACGGTGCTTTGATCACCGGTTGTGCTCCTGGTACTAAATCAATACTGAATTCAAGAGATCGATCGGGAGACAAACCTGATATATCGTCAGGAAATACATCGTCGAACTCTCGAACTACCTCTAGTCTTAATTCTTCTTCTGCTTGAGCTGCTGCAACTACTGCTTCCCTTGGCTTCGCTTTGTAGGTACTTGGCTCCAGGGTACGGTCTCCGCTCTTGAAATAGAAGACCGGATGGTCTGGAATCTCGAATACTACCCTCCTTTGACGAAAGTCGATGGTAGCATAAAAAGTTCCAAGCCAATCCATTCCTAGAACCATATCGAAGTTCGGTATGTCCAGTACTTTGAAGTCAACATAAAACTCTCTGCTGCAGACGACGACTGGACACAAGTTGTATCCCTTAGTTGCCTTTAGAACGCCATTTCCGGAACTGACATTCCAGCTGGATACAAGCGGTGAGTCTGGAATCGTATGGGTTCGGACAAACCGTTGCGACATAAAGCAGTGGGATGTTCCAGTATCAAACAGTGCAAGTGCAGGTAGTGAGGCTACTAGGATTGTACCTGAGGTGTATGGGATATGTTTTAGGTATAGGGAAAGTGTGTAGATAACCAAGACTAAAAGATAAGTTTGAGAAGAAAGTTTTACCAGTAATGACTTGGCCAGTGGCCTCAGCTTCTTCCACGGACATCGTGAAAGCCTGGCGCTTGGGTACATTCCTCCTGGCCTGAGGAGCATTCCTCGGAACGTTCTTTTGAGCTTGATGGAACTGACGAGGAGGTGGTGCAGCTTGTGGTCCTCTGGGTGGTGCAGGTAGTGCAAGTCTTGGAGCGGGTGCTTAGATGGCTGGGCGTTGTGAGTAATTGTTTGCTGGCCTGGGTGCAGCAACTGGGTTTTGCCTTTGGGGACAAGACCCAATATCGTGAGTAGCTGAGCCGCAGACTAAGCAAAGGCGGTTGGCTCGCCGACAGTCCTTCATCATATGTCCAGCTCTCTTGCAGTAGGTACAAAAGGCTGGGCTGGGATGGTGGTTCGATACTCCGGGTCGCCTTGGCACAAAAGGTGGTCTGAACGAGGCTCCACCTGCCATCTGGTTAGCAGGGCGCTTGATTCCTGCAGACTGAGGTCTGCCCCTTGCTTTTCTCACTGCCTCATAACTGCGGGCTGCTTCCAGAGCATTCTCATGAGTCAAAATTTTTCCCGTGGCTAGAGCAGCCTAAATCTCTGTGTCCAGACCTTGTTGAAAGCGACGGGCTCTGATCTCGTCCGTCGGTATCAAGTGTGCCGCGAATCTGTTTAAGGATTGTGTTAGCTGTGTAGTATGTGATATTTAAAATTGAACTATTGTGACATATCTTACCGGCTTAACATGGTGAATTCAGCGTCGTATTCATCTACTGATTTGTCCCACATCGATCCTTGTTGTAGATGAATGAATTGCTGCTCCATGGCAAACTTGGCAGTCACAGGGAAGTATTTCGCATCGAACTTCTCGTGAAAAGTCTTCCATTCAATAGGTTGTACAAGACGGCATTCTTCCGCCTTCCACCAGTTGCGGGCGTTGTCCGTGAGCTGTAGTTTCGCTACACGGACCCAAGCTATGTCTGACACTTGTGCTGCGGCCAGATCATCCTCGATACTTTGAGCCCATTCCTCAGCTTCCAGTGGGCTCCCCTTTCCTGAGAACTGCTTCGGATGTAAAGCCCTGAATTCTTTACCCCCGGAGCGTCAGTCTCGGGACGGTTCAGGAGTTGTTGCTGTCCCTCGAGAAGGCTGCGAATTGCCTCAAGTAGCACTGTTTGCTTAGTAGGTGGCGCAGGAACAGCAGGTGTGAGGGGTAGTGCTAGAGGTGTGTTGTTGACGTTAGTGCTGGTGTTGTTCGGAGAATCCATAACCCTGAAGAAAAATTTGGGTTAGGACAAATTCAAGTACATGAAATGATAAGATTCAAGAAATATGAAATTGCAAGATTCAAAGAACATGAATTGTAAAGAATATTTTAGTTGCTGGTTCTTGTGTTATATTGCTTAGGTTGTTCATGCAGAACAGAACTGCATGATAGGGATTCATACAGCTCTGCCCTGCATGGGCCACCAACAAAACCTGTCATGCCCCGCTTCCCGGTGTACGACGAAGGGGACGCGACGAGGTCCGCTACGTATATACTCAGAAGTACATACGCTAAGCGTATCTAAACAATATAAAATAATTACACAAGAGACAAGAAATAAAAAGAACAGCAACTTTTATTTATTAACATTCTTTGTACAATACATGAAGGAAATACAACTGAAATAAAAAGATGCCTAAACAATGGCATAACAGGAAATGTAAAATACTGAATGGAAAAGTGTACAATGAACTAAAGTGCTGGATCTTCGGCAAACTGCTCCGAGTCTTCTGCAGATGGCTCGATTTCTGCCGGGTCCAAATCACCTGACGACATTCAAAGAAGAAAGAAATAGAATGTCGTCAGCGAACAGGTCGCTCGGTAATTCCCAAAGGTAAGAGGGAAGTAGAAAAGACAGAATAAGAAGATATCTTTTAAAGTTGTATACTATTGTTGTAATGTTGTGTTAACACTGTTGTTTGTAGCTTGGTACAGAAGGATGCCAGTGTATACGAGGGGGGTCTCTATATGCTAGAGATCAGGGCAAACGGAATGTACAAGGAACCGTTAAGCCACAGTACAACAGCAACGGAATATAGGTTAGGTGTCTTAATCTGACCACCTCGTGCCACCTTTAACACCTTCCGTGCCAATCTACCCTTTAAACCCCGCGATATCTTGTTTGTATTGTTACCTTGTAACTTGTATTGATTGTAAGATTGATTGACTGACTGACCGAAACCATGATATCAGAAAACGGTTGCAACCGTAGAGTCATGTAAATGGAATACTGAGAATCATGTAAAAGGAATATATATCCATGGTTCGGTTCAGTCAAGTTGTATAAATTGATAATTGTATTCATGGATTCATGTGTTCATATTGAATTGGAATATTGTATATTATAGATTGACTTGAATCATATTCAAGTCAGATTAATCAGAATCAAACCCGAGTCAGACAATCAGAAATGTGAATCGAGGTCTTATAATTGCTAGGGTCCTTAGGGTAATTTATAAAACTTGAGGGGGTTTTATGTAAAAATACTTTTATATACTTTTCAAAATACACCTCAAGTATTTATTGTTCGTCTTTAGAGTTGTAATGAGGGTGAATTTTATGTTGTGACATTTCTAGTGAAAATATCCTAGTTTTATAAATAAGGGTATTTATCTGTAATATTGATTATTTGAAGTTCATGGTATTTTAGTGTAAAATTTATTGTTGTGATTTTTAGAAAAAGGTGGAAAATTTATATTATAATAAAATAGATATTTAAATGATAAATATACATATGTTTATACAAAAATAATTTTAATAAATATTTTATATTCCAAAAATCTCATTTTCTTAAGATGTCGTATTTTAAACCTTTCGAGACCGAATGCTCCTTGCGGAGGTCTGAATCTCGCACTACTAGCCCAAGGGTGCACGATAAACCGCACGATCCCGAACGGGTTCCCCAAAGATGGGTTGTAGCGGCGCTTTGCAAAGATTGTAAAATACTAATCCTTTAGAAAACGGTTTTATAAAGTAAAAGGTATTTATTTGCAAAGTGTAATTTTCCGTATTTTAGGTTCTAGGGTTTCCTAAGCCAACTAGCCTATTTCTAAATGGTCTAAAGGACAAGTCGTTAGAAGCCTCAAATCGCCTCTTCACCGCCAATTGTGGCCAGGTAAGTACAAGTGAGGAAGGAGGGATCCGCTCACGAATCGTGAGACGGGCCTTTTAAAGTTATCTAAGCTCACTTGCCTAGCCTAGACACCACAAAGTCAGGTTTAGATAAACGATCGATGTCCACAACTTATCATGTTTAACTAATAAGAAGTATTTATTTAAAAGTGTATCTAATCTAAAACTTTTAAGAATGGTTTTATTAAGAATATGGTATTTAAATGAAAGTTTCGTTTTATCGTATTCTAAGTTTTTTGATGATGTCGTTTAAGGTTGTATTTGCGTGTGAGTGGAGGTAGGTCATTACCTCGTGCTCTACTTTAAATGTATAGCAAAGTTAAGGGGTTAAATGTGAAATCGAAACATGATGGTATTAAAGCGAAAAATACGATAAATTGGAAAGGTTTCATTTCATGTGAGAAAACTTGTTCAAATTGATTTTTAAAAGTTTAATAGTCAAGATAAAGATGTTTAAACATGAATGTATTGGTGAGAAGTGAATTTTTATAGAAAACCAAATCGGAAATCGGATTTGTTCCGATTCCGTCGAGTTTCGTAATTTCGTATTTTAGAGAAATAGAAAGAAGAATAGGAAGGGACTTACGGGTTTCGATCTATACTAAGGAGTGATGGGGAACTAAAGGAGTTGCCGAGGCGTTGCTTCGTCGCCGGTTGTTTCTAAAAACGCCGCCGGAATTCCCGCCGGAATTTCGTCGGAGCTTCGCCGCGAACTTGTTTTCAAAGTACACACTTCTTGGAAAACTTTTGAGAGAGTGAGAGTAGGGTTTTGGGATGAGAGGGTAGAGGATGGGGGGTGTATTTATAGGGTAGGCTAGGGTAGGGTAGGTGAAAGGTTTTTATAAAAAAAATTGTAAAAATTATAGAAAAATCATTAAAATTGTAGTAAATGGGGTGTATTTAACTCTCGGGAACCGATCCAAATAAATGGTGTATGCAGGGGAGTTGAGAAGTCGAAGAGCCCCAACTTTCGTGTTGGGGACTCGGCCGTCCGGCGGCGCCGGACCGAGTCGGCCGGTCTGCCCGGCCGAGTCGGTGGTCGAGTCGGTGGGGAGTCTCGTGGGGTACAATCTGGTATTTTTACTTTTTAATGTTCAGTTCAAGTTTTGGGAGTTATGGCCTATGGACTGCTGGGCTTCCAAGAAATTTAAAACAAAAACAATATAAAAATAATGTGGGGCAGGGGATTTGAACTCTGGTGGCTTGGTTGAGCAGTGCAAGGTGTTACCAATGAGCTATAAGCTCCTTCTTGTAATTATTATGGGAAAATAAATACTTAAAGTGGTAACAGCAACATTAAATACCTCAAGTATACTTCAAATTTAAATCAATTTTATGTATACAAAAATTGGAGTTGTTACAGTTAGTCTATGTTTCCTTGTGATAAAAATCCGTTTTTACCTTTTCCGCCTCGCCGTAAGTACCGGGATAGGTTACATAGACCTACATAAAGCGAAGATGACGCGTTAATATGAGAGATTGACTAGGCCGAGGATATTTCGCCCAGGCGAACTCGTGCTAGTGGTCAAGAGACCTATGATCCCCAATCGTGCCAAACGTGGGAAATTCGAGCCAAACTATGAGGGCACGTACATCATAGACAAGGTCTACTAAGGTGGGGCTTACTTTCTCAAGAATATGCATGGCGAAAGGCCCTTCAGGCCAATAAACGGTCGTTCTTGAAAAAATACTACGCCTGACCGAAACGTGTTTAAACTACTATAAGCCCCCGACATCGCCAGGCTGGCGTGGTGTAAAAAAAACGGTACGTCCACAAGCAAAATAGGCACGGATGAAAACCCGAAAGGGATCCGTGAGTAAAAACAGCAGGGCAACCGGCGAGTTTGTGAAAACCCGAGAGGGCGCAGGCTCGTAAAAAAATTCGTGCACACTTGCGAGGTCCTCTCGACCTTGTAAGGAGAAAGCTCCTGTGTGAGATCCTTACGACACACAAGGGAGCAACACACTTAGGGATCCCCATGATTCTTAAGGAGAAATCACACTTATAAGATCCTCACTATTCAAAAGGAGAAACCTCTTATGAGACCCTCATGGCTTATAGGATTCAAAAGCCTTAAACTACAGGGATCTGAACATGTTCTTAAACCATCACCTTTCCTAGATTGCCCTACAAGCGGTTCAATACTGACCCTTGTATACAATCCACGGGCACAAATAATCATTTCCTTGCCGAGTCTCACCAACGACGAGGAATGCCCTCATTTGGTGAACAAACACTTGTAGGTCCTCTCGATTTATAAGGAGAAAACACTCTTGCAAGATTCTTATGACTTACAAGAGAACATACACTCAAGAATCATTACGATTCTTGAGAAGAAATCGCACCTATGAGATCCTCACGACTCATAGGGAGAAACACCTTTATGAGACCCTTACAGCTCATGAAGTCAAAAGCCTTAGTCGACAGGATCTTAACCCTATTTGCTAAGCCACCTTTGTTCGAAACGACAAAGGCAAATGATGATTCGCTCCTGGCAATATCCCAGTTGTAGTGATGCTGATGCCTAAATTGGTAACAAATTCCGAGTCCTTTCGCGGCAAATGATGATTCGCTCCTGGCAATATTCCAGTCGCAGCGATGCTGATGATAAGATTGGTATCAGATCCCAGGTTCCATACCCGCGGCGAAAAGTCAGCGAGCCAAATATGCATAAAAAAAATAGCCGAAATGATGGGGCAACTTGCAACAAAATCAGCAAGTAAAATATACGCATACAAAAATAGCCGAAATGATTGGGCAACTCGCAATAAAAAGCAGCGAGCAAAAAGAAAAATAGCCGAAATGATTGGGCGCTACGAAAAATAGCCGAAATGATTGGGCAATCGCGACTTTCGCGATATAAAAACTGAAATGATAGAGTATCGCGGAAAGAAATAAAAAAATGAATGAAAGAATGAAACTTCTGCCGTGTAGGTAAGTCCATACTGACCCCTATATACAATCCATGGGTATAAACGAAAAGGGAACCACATGTCCCAACAAACTCTATCAAAGGGAGAGTCAGGTCTCAGCGGCAATATCTGCATCCCAGAAGACCAGCAACGACGTTCCTCCTTATGCCAGCAGGACACGGATGCGACACTACCAATCGGAGCCACGGCAAAGTCCCCGGTTTTAAGACTCTGCGGTTCACAGACAACCTAGAGTCAACCCTGACACCGTAGAAAACGGAGAAAGTCGACCCTGACACCATAGAAAACGGAGAAAGTCGATCCCGACATCGTAGAAAACGGAGAAAGTCCTTCCCGACACCATAGAAAAGGGAGAAAGTCCATCCCGACACCGTAGAAAATGGAGAAAGTCGATCCCGACACCGTAGAAAACGGAGAAAGTCGATCCCGACACCGTAGAAAACGGAGAAAGTCGATCCCCGACACCGTAGAAAACGGAGAAAGTCGACCTCGACACCGTAGAAAATGGAGAAAGTCGATCCCCGACACCGTAAAAAACGGAGAAAGTCACTCGACACCGCAGAAAACGGAGAAAGTCAATCCCGACACCGTAGAAAACGGAGAAAGTCGACCCTGACACCGTAGAAAACGGAGAAAATCAACCCTCGGCCTCCCCGTCGAAGCAAAGCTTCAACTCAGGAACAAGTCAACTAATCAACCACTTACGAGTCCTCTCGAGTTGTAAGAGAGAAAATTCTCTTGCGAGATCCTTACGACTCTCAAGTGAAAGCACACTTAGGAATCCTCACGATTCCTAAGGAGAAAATATGTTGGGTATAGTTCCCTCAGAGTCAATTATTGGATCACAGGCACGTGATTGCAATGATTGAGAGAGGTCCTATGCCGGTAGGACAGTCTTACTCAAGATGATAGTATGCTATCTGATTTATCTTTATCATCGTGTACTGCTTTAGATGACCTTACAGGTCACTATTGCGCGTTGATAGAGCCCTTAGGATTCTTGCTTGACGGCCAGCAGTATGATGGCGATCACATACGTGGGAGCTGGGATCTATAAGCACATCCTTAAAAGGTCCCTAGTCGTGGGAGTTTTCGAGACAGGGCATCGATACTCCAAGGTAGACTAGTGTATACAGTCGAGACCCCGACGAGGGGCGGTGGCCGGTCTCACAAGCCACTGGTGTCAGTTGGTTCACCTAAGATGTATACAGGTGCTCATTGGGTTATGAGTACACCGGACAGGACTCGCCGGGAACATGCTAGTTGGTTTTATACCTGACGTCAGATAGCAGTTTCCTGGTGATATGTGTACATGTTAGTTCATCGACCTGAGATCGTCATTTGTCTAGTGTGAGTTCCTACTGTACTTTGATTACTACCCTACCATGGCTCAAAGGTATCGTGAAACAGGTTTTAGTTGGGTATAGTCCCGAGCCACATGGAGGCAGTGAGCAGATCTGCAGGGTTCGTCTTTCCCGGTATTGGGGGTGAGGTCGCGCTGTGTCTAGGAGAGCCATTACACGAAGTCCTTGGCCAAGGCAGGAGATTTACTGGTAGGTATTCCAGTAATATCTCAGGGTGTTCTGGGCTACACTCCGACACGACTTGCACCGCTTTTGAGGGTCTGACTTTTACCAACCCCCTAGGCCCGCCGTGCGATGCTCATAGACGAACGGACCGGACTGTACGGATATTGTCACTGACAGGCTCAGTAGGGTGTCAGGATGAGTTCGCTCATTGACGTCCCTTTTGGTCAATACCTGGTAGCCCGTTACGTATGGCTAATACCTCTGACGTGCTAGTGGTTAAATCCACAGCCAAAATATTGATGAGTCTTTAGAGTCCCCCACAGACAGTTTCTTAAGTTTCGGGCGAAACGCTGTAGAGGCCGTATGGATATATGGCAGGGTTCGATCATATACGTGCGGTATTGCACGGATCATGATCGGACGGATAATACTAGTGGGCTTTGGTTTAAGCCGGCTCCTAGTATTGTACAATGTAGATTTTGTCTCATTGCATTTGTATTCGGACGGAATACAAATGCGGGTATGTATATACAGTTGCGGAGTTTTCCTGGAATTTATTACGGGATCGCTTTTCTTGAAATTGCCAGTTTGCATTCCATTTCGGCCAGTTTTTCTTTCTTCCATCCTTGGCTGAATTTTGTAGGGTTGCTATGCACGCACACAAGGGTCTACGAGGCATCAACCATGCCCGATTAAAAATTTAGCCGTGCCGAACAACCCGAATACGGATCTTTAAACTAGAGATTAGGCGAAAATTAACATGCTAAACACTTTAACACTAAGTGAGAGGGATTACAACCTTTATAGATCCGGTCCTTCACTTCATATGCTCCGTGTTGAGGTCCCTTCGCTGCGATCATCGTGCTCTGGACTCTCAAGAGGCTTCACGAAGAGAATGATGCAACCTTTGCTTCCGATCTTCGATACAAAGATGATCTACCTTGAAGTTTCGTTAACACAAGCTATCACTCATGAAATGATGTGAACACTCTCATCTAAAGGGCAAGGGAAGATGAGGATGATGAAGTAGGATTTTTGCTCTCTTTATTTATCTTTTTATCATATTTATTCATCACTTGGAAAAAATCTAGAAAGCATTTTCATGAAAGAATGAAGAAGGAAGAAGATGAACAATGATCATAGAATTCCTTTTGTGATGAATAGAAAGAATTAATACGAAGAATAATGCAACCATGGTCAAGTAACCTTTGTAGAGATTGAACAAGGATTAAAGGGTGTGGTTGGGTTAAGAAATATCATGCAAAAATATCTTTTCCAAAACAAAAAAGAAAACCTTCTAGAAACATCTAGAAATGCTTAACCCTAATCAAACCCTAACCATGTTTAATCTCCACTAAACTTGTTGCATTAATAATCATATCATGTTACAATATTATATATCTCATATATAATATTTATCGTAACAAAATAAAATAATACAATTAACATGTATCGCATATATATCAATGTATTACCCGAGTGAGAAAAAGAATCTTTTAGTGAGCTAATATTAGATAATGTAAATTAATATATCATATATATTATTATACATTAAATTATCGAATCAACACTTGATCCGACAATCCGGCTATATCGCATATAACCGACTAATATTTATCCGTACCGATTCATCGAATCAACACTTGATCCGATGACCCGGCTGATATCATATATCGCGAGAATAGAATACGGTATCTCATATCGTATTATCCTCGGTCCCGCACATATCACATATGTGCTCCTACTCGGTTTCGCCTGAGCCAAGAAACCTCTGTGTAGGACTCTAAAGAATCGTCAATACGCCGGCAGTAGGTGATGATCATATCAAACACCCACAAGCTGCAAGCGGTCAGCTAAACGTAACAGCCACCCAGGTATTGAGCGCTCAGAAGATCAACAAGAAAGCCTGTACATTCTCCTGTGAATCCAAACAGTAACACTCCCGTACAGTCCGGTCTCGTCGTTTGATATGTCGCATATCTCGCCTAGGGGTGGTAAACGTCAGACCCCAGTAGCTCGATAAGTCGTGTCGATATGAGGTCTATAACAGTTCGAGAAACTACTGATAACACTTACCAGTAAATCTCAGCAACCCTGGCCAGGGATTTTCGGTTATAGCCAATCGAACACAGCGCAACATCAACTCCCTATACCGAGAGAGACGAATCCCCTCCTATCGCTCATTGCCTCCATGTGATTCGGGACTGTACCCAAAAGCCACCTTTTTGCACGCCCTCTTGGACATGGTATGATGGAAATCAAAGCACAGTGGGAATCAAGCAAGACTCTATGACGATCTCGGGTCAACAGACTACTCTGTACCAGTGTCACCGGAGAACTGCCATCTGACGTGAGGTACAATACCATCTGGGAGTTCTCGGCGAGTCCGTCCAGTGTACCCAGTCTTTACTGAGCACCCGTACACCATCCTTTATGTCAAACACCGATGGATATGGGATCATCCATCGCCCATCATATGGGTCAAGATGCGTATACGCTAGTCTACTCTGGTGTATCGATGCCCTGTCTCGATACACCCTCGACTAGGAACAGTTATAGGATGTACTCATCGACTACCGTGGCCCCACTAGTATGATCTCATCATAGTCCCAATAGTCGAGTACATATCCTAAGGGCTTTATCAACATGTAATATAGAGACAATCAGAGTACATGTTAAGATAAAGTACAACCAGATAGCGTACTATCATGTCGAGCAAGAAAGTCCTCCCTATATATGTCCAAGCATCCATTACAATATACATCGTATGTACAGTAATGGCCTCTAGGGCATACATATAACTAACAATCTCCCACTTGCACTAGGGCCATCTGTTATGGTATCGCATACCCAACAATTAGCTGCGGTTGAAGTATCTCATACTCAACCATCCCATAAAAATCTCTACTGGGAAAAAGGCCTTTGTGAATGGATCCGCGCTGTCGTCCTCTGTGTCTACTCTCCTAACCTCGATCTCCCTGGAGATCAACCATCTCCTTGATCAGGTGATACTGCTTAAGAATTATATCTGGATTTCTGATGGGACGGTAGTTCCTTGGCTAAAGCCACAACTCTATTGTCACACAATGGTAGGAACGAAGTTCATCTCATGAACTTATATATATCCAGACTGCCTCTTTGGTAGCATCCTTGGTAACGATGTATCTTGCCTTTAATCGTCTAGTAAGTCACGGTCTCTTGCTTGGAACTCTTCCAACATACCGTCCGTCCACTGAGAGTATAGACAATGCCTGCGACTGACATTCAGTCGTCCTTATCACCCTTGAACCTTTCCAGTGATTCTCCCCAGGATCTATTGATACCATCTCACTACAACTAGTGAGTATCCTAACATCCAATTAGATCTATCTCATAGATCCAAAACCCAGGATTTAGGAGGTATCACTTTGATCCTATATGGAGAATCCTTGTGATAAGCGGAGATTGACCGAGCATAGCATAGGAAACTCCTTCCCTATCAAGAGTATGTCATCCACGTACTCTACGAGGATCACCACCATACTCCCTACTACCTTTTTGTATATACAAGGTTCATCTACCATTTTGATGAAGTCAAACACTTTGACTACTACATCAAAACAGATGTTCCAACTCCGCGATGCCTGTTTTATCACATAAAACATCTTGCTCACGTTTCCGCTGCTCCCACTGTCTACGAAGCCCTCTGGCTGTGTACTTATAGACGCTCTTTTCTAAAACATCATTTAGAAAAGTAGTCATGACACCCAACCACCAGATATCGTAGTCATGGTATGTAGCCGTGGCAAGTAGGATCTGGATGGACTTAAGCATAGCTTTGAAAGTCTCAACTTTTCCATGTACACCATGTAATCTTCTCAAGATATACTCGCTCCTGATGGGGATTTAACCCCTTAGATAAAGCAACCAAAGTCCATACTTTGTTGGTGTATAAGGATTCCATCTCAGATCGATAAGCATCCAGCCATTCTTACAGAGTCCCACTCCTGATGGCCAGCTCGAAACTAGTTGGGTCATCATCTCATGATGCAATCCTCGCTCCCACTGTCATAGAGAAACCGAAGTATCTCTTAGGTGGGTGAGGAACCCTACTAGATCGGCGGAGAGGCTGAGGTACGTTGGAAACTATTGAATCTTTTGGTTCTACCAAATCATCAGCTGCAGTTTGTATAGCTGGAACCTTTCCAGTTCTACATAACAGACCTTGCCTCGAGCTTGTCCAGATTTTTCCTTTTAAACATAGGCCGGACAACCCCAAATCTTAACGAACTTAAGATATGGGCTCTTCACTTTCCATATCATATATGAAGTGGTAGGCAACTGATTTGATTTGAACCCTATTCAATAGGTATGCAGCTTCTCAAGTGCATAACTCCCAAAAGGAAATAGGAAACTCAGTAGTACTCATCATAGAGCACACCATATCAAATAGGGTGCTATTGCTCCGCCCCGATATACCAACGTGCTGTGGTGTATACGGAGGAGTAATGCTGAGAGAGAATCTCATTCTCCTTTAGAATAGTCCAGGAATTCCGTGCTCAAGTATTCTCTTCCTTGATCTCATCAAAGGACATAATACTTATACCCGTATTTGGTTCTCTACTTCTAACTTATATTCTGTGAATATCTCAAAAGTTTTGGACTTATGTTTCAACAGGAACACATGTCTGAATCTTGAGAGATTATCAGAGAATGTAATGAAGTACAAAGAACCAGTCTTGGCATGTGTAGACAGGAGACTTTCATACATCAGCATGTATCAATCCCAAGAGTTCACTAACTCTTTCTCTGTTTCCAATAAACAGAGCTATGGTCATCTTATCTCTGTGACATGACTGGCAAGTTTCACAAGATGTAAATTCAAACAGATTTAAATGTGCATCTAAATGTAACTTGGCTAGTCGGGTCGCATTGATATGACCTAGTCTACAATACCTCAAGAAGGATTCGTTTATATCTGAACTATTCCTCTTATGTGTGTTCTATATACTAAGAACTGTAGTTTGATTTAGAACGTCAATGCTTTTAGATAACGTGCCTGAACCGATCAACTCTTGATATAGGAAATGTTCAAAACATTATCCAACAATACAAAACTATATCATTTCTTTACTAATAAAGAGACTGATATGATGTTGTATATCAGGTTCGGTATCTAATAACATTTGTTCAGAATCAATGTATTCTGGTAATACAGGGTGATAGTGACCAACAGACTTGGCTGCAACACTTGCACCGTTTTCTGTCTCATGAAACTTGTCACCCGTTCTCAGTTCTCTACCTTTCTGTAGCCCATGTAACAGATTACATATGCGGGATCCTGATCTGGTATCTCATACCCAGGACGTGAAGGATACTGAGAAACAGTTCTCTGTAATGAACACACCCGAAGAAGATGCATCAACATGCACTTTCTTCGTTTGGGCGGCACGGGAAATCTGGTATTCCCCAATTTCCTGCTCTGTCTTATAACAATTATAAGTTGGAGCGGGACCAACGTTCCCCAGCTCAGTATAACAAGCGGGTTCGGTCAATTCATCTGTTTATTATCTTGATTAAGGCGTGCTATGGTCGCTACCTGGAGAGAGAGAGAAGAAAACACTCAGCGTATGCTCTTGCAAGATTAGATTGGTTATTTAATATATCTAATCAGGATGTCTCCCACTGTTTTAATCAAATCTTCCTTCAAACCCTAAAAGGAAAGACTAGCCGGGATTAATTACACGCTACAAGTTCGCCAATCTTTCAGCCAGGCCAGTGTCGGTACTTTGAGGGAGGTCCCCCGTGCTATCGCACGAACCTAATTAAAGTAAACCTCATTTTCCCAGGGGCGTAACCCCATTAACATCTTTCTAGACACTTACTTGATCGGCTAATTGTAATGTGTAAAACTCTCCCAGGAGTAACTCGTACTCGCAGCGGGTATCGGGATCCAACTATCTCATAGAAGGTATGCAATCTCATTGCAAATTTCAACACTTGAAATTCCCAATAATATTTTACCCCTAGCATGCTATGACCTTGACGCATGCCAAACAACCCATAGTCCGCTAGTCAAGTTCAACCCGTACATTTCTTGATTGAATTAAACCCACCCGCACGACCCTTGACGCATGCCAAACAACGCCGTACGAATACCCTAATCCAATCGCATCGTATGCTAGCAGATAAGCACTAGTTAGCTACCGTACACTACGCCTTGACGCATGCCAAACTACCGCAGCACGAATACTAAATAGTACTTATCTGAAATGACGGAGGGCTACGCAGGTTTTTAAGAAAACCATGAGCGTAATGAACTTGATATCGTTGTAGAATCGAGTGATTTTAAATGGAATGTTTTTGAGGCTTTTCTAGTTTTGCTAAAGGGGTCACTCCCGGTGAAGGGATCGTCGGCCCTTTCCTCATCGAATAAGGTGCAGGATATATCATATATACCACTGTGCAAAGCAGAAACTATTGAAGCAATCAAAAGACAAACCGAGGGTTGTAGCATCTGCCAGTTATTGCTAAAGGAGTCACTCCCGGTGAAGGGATCTCGGTCCTTTCCTTATCGAATAAGGTGCAGGATGTTCTACAAGGAACACCGCGATGCAAAGCAAGAACTAGAGCTACCAGTTTTTAATTTAAACAAGTTTCTACAACATCTTAGGTTTCTTTTATTTCATTAATCTCATTAATGAAGTCCCATTTTAATTATGCTTCGCAAGCATCTCTTTTGAAACGAAATCTGCAATATAACATATATCTCATATATATAATATAAACATTCGTCTCAGGCAGTAATATGATCTCATCACAGAACATTGCAGCAGAAGAACATATATGAAATATTGGATATACTAGGATGTCCGTGTTTTCAATACGAGCCTGTATAAAACACGGATTCCACGGTCGCGATGAATAGGAAAACCCACATCCCTAGACCCCTACGAGAGCGGCAAGTAACACTGCCAATTCTAGGGTTAGGAGACCCGGTCTCGACTCCTCGAGATGGTCTCCCACTGGACCCTAGAACCCGGTTACTTATGCTCCCCGCCTTGGGTCTACCTAATGCGAAAAAGTAAATAATATACAACGGTGACATCTTCCGCAACCTGGAAGTGCCCCAATAAAAGAATATTACATACAAAAGAATTTTACATGAATGAAAAAGAAAAAAACTCTCATCTCACATAAAACCCCCGGCTATTCAAAATGCGACGATCCAATATAACATATCACAGCAACACATAATATCACATATCATCAACGTAAGCAAGTATGCGTATCCCGATTGTCGTTGATGTATAGCAACGAAGCCGGCGATACACCACACACTACGCTTACGGTCACAGAAAAGAAAGTGTAAAACTACAACAGTTGGAATCCGCAACCTCCTTAGACATCGCATGCCTAACCAAATGAATTTCTTAGACATCACATGCCTAACAATTATAAACCACGCATTTTAGTCTCATTATCGAAAACACTTTTCAATATCAAGTCGGGCAATTCAACAAGATTCCCGACGCCCTGATCGAATGCTCGTCGCAAACTTTAGTAGACGGCCGCACCCCCAGATGCCGTCGACGAAGTGCACTAAGGCGGAACACCGCTGCCGCGAGCACCCGAACGGATGCTTTTGGCGACGGGGTTCTCCTACAGTCACTTGGTCGGGGCTATGGGGCGTGGCTGTCTGTTAAGTTTACCCGGCGAGTATCCGCGTACGCTACGTGATTGCGACGGACTTTTGATCACATCAAAATTCCGTGGCAACCGATCAATTGAGACTAAAGTGCTGTGTTTATAACATTCATATTAGTTATCTCATAACTATTTGTGAATTCTAATTATTGTATCACATTCCAGATAAATAGACAAAGTTAAACTTTCCGATCGAATAATCAAATACCCAAGATTTCCCCAATATATCTCAACACTTGAAATCAGTTTAAAAACATCCATTACATGCCACAGTACCAATGGTCCAGCCGTAGAAGGGTCAAGCCAACGCCTCACATGTGGCACGCCGTACTGCCCCAAACCCTAAGGTTCAAAAGGCAGTTCAAGACAGTCACATAATCGAGTTAAGGTTTGTTGTCTTCTAGAGGGTCCACCGCGTTACTTGCACGACTTAGAACATTCTTAAACACGAGAAAAAATCCAACTTTTGAAAAATTTTCCGACAGGGGAAAAAGTGAGTTATTGATATCCGTTCGAACTTTTTAACAGTTTCTAAAAATTATCCGGACAAACTAAACAAAGTTAAAATATCTGATCGAAACAATGAGTTCCCAATACACCCTAGAAAACCCAACACTTGAGTATAATTAAAAATGCCCAGAAGAATCAGGAATTAGCTACGGAGGTTACTGTGCAAACCCTATCCCTCAATCCTTCCTTCTTGCCGCGGAACCGCAGCCAATACCAGGGTTTGGCCGCGGTTCCGCGGCGCTTTGGACGATTTAGGGGGTCGGGTTTCACAGTTATTTCTAAAATACCCTGCTGAATTTTTTTGGGTATTTTTAATATGAAAAAAATCACAGTTTTGAAAAATTTCCAGAAACTAGGGTATATCGGGTTTTCCGGGTTCGATCGGACTTTAAACTTTGTCTAGACTTCGCCTAAAGCTCTAGCTTGGCTCTGATACCACTGTAGGGTTGCTATGCACGTGCACAAGGGTCTACGAGTCATCAACCATGCCCGATTAAAAATTTAGCCGTGCCGAACAACCCGAATACGGATCTTTAAACTAGAGATCAGGCGAAAATTAACATGCTAAAGACTTTAACACTAAGTGAGAGGGATTACAACCTTTTTAGATCCGGTCTTTCACTTCATATGCTCCGTGTTGAGGTCCCTTCGCTGCGATCATCGTGCTCTGGACTCTCGAGAGGCTTCACGAAGAGAATGATGCAACCTTTGCTTCTGATCTTCGATACAAAGATGATCTACCTTGAAGTTTCGTTAACACAAGCTATCACTCATGAAATGATGTGAACACTCTCATCTAAAGGGCAAGGGAAGATGAGGATGATGAAGTAGGATTTTTGCTCTCTTTATTTATCTTTTTCTCATATTTATTCATCACTTGGAAAAAATCTAGAAAGCATTTTCATGAAAGAATGAAGAAGGAAGAAGATGAACAATGATCATAGAATTCCTTTTGTGATGAATAGAAAGAATTAATATGAAGAATAATGCAACCATGGTCAAGTAACCTTTGTAGAGATTGAACTAGGGTTAAAGGGTGTGGTTGGGTTAAGAAATATCATGCAAAAATATATTTTCCAAAACAAAAAAGAAAACCTTCTAGAAACATCTAGAAATGCATAACCCTAATCAAACCCTAACCATGTTTAATCTCCACTAAACTTGTTGTATTAATAATCATATCATGTTACAATATTATATATCTCATATATAATATTTATCGTAACAAAATAACATAATACAATTAACATATATCGCATATATATCAATGTATTACTCGAGTGAGAAAAAGAACCTTTTAGTGAGCTAATATTAGATAATGTAAATTAATATATCATATATATTATTATACATTAAATTATCGAATCAACACTTGATCCGACAATCCGGCTATATCGCATATAACCGACTAATATTTATCCGTACCGATTCATCGAATCAACACTTGATCCGATGACCCGGCTGATATCATATATCGCGAGAATAGAATACGGTATCTCATATCGTATTATCCTCGGTCCCGCACATATCACATATGTGCTCCTACTCGGTTTCGCCTGAGCCAAGAAACCTCTGTGTAGGACTCTGAAGAATCGTCAATACGCCGGCAGTAGGTGATGATCATATCAAACACCCACAAGCTGCAAGCGGTCAGCTAAACGTAACAGCCACCCAGGTATTGAGCGCTCAGAAGATCAACAAGCAAGCCTGTACATTCTCCTGTGAATCCAAACAGTAACACTCCCGTACAGTCCGGTCTCGTCGTCTGATATGTCGCATATCTCGTCTAGGGGTGGTAAACGTCAGACCCCAGTAGCTCGATAAGTCGTGTTGATATGAGGTCTATAATAGTTCGAGAAACTACTGATAACACTTACCAGTAAATCTCAGCAACCCTGGCCAGGGATTTCCGGTTATAGCCAATCGAACACAGTGCAACATCAACTCCCTATACCGGGAGAGACGAATCCCCTCCTATCGCTCATTGCCTCCATGTGATTCGGGACTGTACCCAAAAGCCACCTTTTTGCACGCCCTCTTGGACGTGGTATGATGGAAATCAAAGCACAGTGGGAATCACACAAGACTCTATGACGATCCCGGGTCAACAGACTACTCTGTACCAGTGTCACCGGAGAACTGCCATCTGACGTGAGGTACAATACCATCTGGGAGTTCTCGGCGAGTCCGTCCAGTGTACCCAGTCTTTACTGAGCACCCGTACACCATCCTTGATGTCAAACACCGATGGATATGGGATCATCCATCGCCCATCATATGGGTCAAGATGCGTATACGCTAGTCTACTCTGGTGTATCGATGCCCTGTCTCGATACACCCTTGACTAGGAACAGTTATAGGATGTACTCATCGACTACCGTGGCCCCACTAGTATGATCTCATCATAGTCCCAATAGTCGAGTACATATCCTAAGGGCTTTATCAACATGTAATATAGAGACAATCAGAGTACATGTTAAGATAAAGTACAACCAGATAGTGTACTATCATGTTGAGCAAGAAAGTCCTCCCTATATATGTCCAAGCATCCATTACAATATACATCGTATGTACAGTAATGGCCTCTAGGGCATACATATAACTAACAAATTTTCCTTGGGAGGGCTTATTTGCAAGTGTGCAAATTAGCAAATGTGGAGGGTTTTTTTGTGACATATGGATTATTGGATGGTTCTAGCATTTTTGCTTTGTCATGCATCATTACTTGCATTAATGGTGAAGAGATTGAAGGGTTTTATGATGTGAGGTTCTCTTTTTGCTTACCATCACCCATTTCCTTTTACCACACTCACCTCCCTTCATTGCTACTTACTCTCATTTTATGCTTGGCCGGCCACAGAGAGAGGATGAGAGAAAATTCTTTCGGTGTGAGAAAAATTATTCATCTCATTTTTCTTGGCTTGCAATAAAACACATTACTCATCTCCAAAGTTCATTTCTCCTCCACATCTAAAATGGCAACTTCACAAATCCCTTGAGATAAACCATTCTACACTCCGTCGATAGCATTCTTGGACACGTCGGCTTGCCAACTTCGTGTTCGAGTTGCCTCGGTCCAGAGGTGGGAGCCCGTAAAAAGACTCGGTGATGTGGTGCCCTTTCCGATGAGGAGATGAAGACCGGAGATTCCGTGAGGAGATCGGTATGGAGGCCGAAGACCGAAGGACACGGATCGCTCGGTATAGCATTCTACCCATTCTCTAGTTAGCTAGCATTAGGTTAATGGTCCAATCCGGGATTATAGTACGCGGTAGCGCCGGTTTTCTAGTTTTCAAAAAGTTTCGTTTCCGCATTTTGGCCTTGGACAGACGGCCGGGGCGCTACCGTGCACTTACATAGTATCAGAGACACGCCATTAACCTAGTCCAGCTTGCTCTAGCGTGTTTAAAACTTCGATCGAACAAATATTCCAAAACCGCGATTTTAAGAGCATCAGTTTCTGTTGATTTTATTTGTGCTCGAAATTTTTTTTTGAGTGTTGCAGAAATTCATGCAGGTGATTTTAAGAATTCTGTAAAAATCTGGTAGTGTGTTGCTACAGGAAGACCGCGGAACCGCGGCCAAACCCATGTTCCTGCCGCGGTTCCGCCGCAGTCAAGGGTCAACACAATACCATTTTTCTGCAGTGACCTTTATATTTGGAATTGGGGTTTTTGGTTTATTCTATTTGGGCCCAGATTTATTTTGAGTGCTACAGTTGTGCTTGGGGCCCACTTCGGGAAATTTAGTCGATCGAAAATTTTAAATATGTTAGTTCACAGTATTTACATTATATCTGTGACCGTGAATGTCATTTGATCGGTAAATCCTGTCTAACTGCTATAGCCCTTTTAGACGGATTTGCGAACGTGACATTCACGTTTATGTTCTGTGTTGTGCTGTGATGTTGCGGATTTGTCGTGGTGGATAGCCTGGATGTAATGGTAGTACAGTTTGGTTATATATATACATTTGATATTGCAGGGCGAGCGTCCGACATGTGGACTGCCGTCACTGCCTGTTTGTATATTATTCTTTTGGGGCACGACCGGGCTGTGGTCGATGCACCCGTTGTATATATTTTACATTCTGTACTAGGATTACCCCGTGGAGGGGTGCACGGATAGCCGGGTTCTAGAGGGCAACGGGCCCGCATTTCATGGCGTTGAGACGGAGAGGGCTTCACTCTAGAATTGGCGGGTTATTCGCCGCACTCGTAGGGGGTACAGGTTGACCCAAGGAGGGGTGCCCAAGTTACCGGATTCCGTGAAGTGCTGGGTGGTCCATTCACGTTGTTGAAGGGGGCTGCCTCGCTTCAGGTTTTGGCGGGTAACTTACCGCGCCCGTAGGGGTCTAGGATTTCATTGCACAGGCTATCCACATGACCAGGGGAACGTCGGGTTGCAGTAGCGGCTCTATGAAACCCGGGGATCCCAGATATCTGTATTGTTCTATGATGCTTATTGCATTCCTGTGATGTTGCATTTTATCACGCCTTGAGCGAATATTATATATTGATATATATACTAGTAGATGTTGTATATGTTTTACATCCGCACTAGTCCAGTCCCCGCTCTGTCGTTAGTTAAGTAATCTAACGGGTGATGACGGGACCCAGTGGCGAATGCGGATGGCATATACGTACATCATTATTTTCGTTCTTTATTAGTGTGATCAATTGATGGGACTGCGTTGATTCGGATCAATGCAAGCTAAACAAACCTGTTTGATGTTGTTGGAACATTTTTCAAAAAGCTGTTATTGCAAGGACGTTCTCTTTTGTTTTGCACAGTAGTATTCGGTTATGAATATCCAGCACCTCAGTCGACGAGGCAAGGGCCGAGATCCCTTCACCGGGAGTGACCCCTTGGACAGAAGTTTGCGTCAGGATAATAACTTCACTATAGCCGATTGCCTTTTGCTTTGTATCGTGGTATTCAGTTGGAATATGCTGCACCTCATTCTACGGGGAAAGAGCCGAGATCCCTTCACCGGGAGTGACCTCTTTAGCAAAGGTTTTCGCCACTATATTTTTATAAAAAAGCTATCCGGTTCCTTCAACGATATCAAGTTCATCACGTTAAAGGTTTTTCGCCAAAAACCATTCGTAGCCCTCCGTCATTTCAGATGGGTAGCACGTAGTATTCATGCTATGTTTGTTGGCCAAAGTCAAGGCATAGTGTATGGTAGCTATTTGTTACTTTTCTATTGCATAGATAGATGCGTTGGTTTGGAACAGTCGTACTGCCTTGTTGGCCAAAGTCAAGGGTAGGTACGGGTGGGTTCAAATCAACCTGGATAATGACGGGTAGAACTTGACATGCGACTTATGATTTGTTGGCCAAAGTCAAGGTGATAAGAGTATGGGGTAAAAATCACATCGGGAGTTTCTAAAGAAACTGAAACTTGCCAGGCATGCGCATACCTTCTGGAGTGTGATAACATGAGTGGATTCCGTCACGTTATCATGCGATGATAGTTGGATCCCGATTCCCACTGATGAGTTGGTTTACTCCTCGGGTGATCCCGACTAATTCTTCTTTCAGGTTTGGAGGAGAATTTGAGGTTACAGTGGGAGGTTTCCTGATTAGATAAATTGGTAACCATTCTGATCTAGGTTAGAGTGCACGCTAAGTGTTTCTTTTCTCTCTCTCTTTGGCAGCGACCATAGCCCGACCCTTGACTATGACTCAGTGACCAAAATTAACCGAACCTTCTTAAACACTGGCTTTTGGATTATCAGAGTTGCATACCTCATTGCCACTCCTACTTTTACCCTTTTCTCCAGAATACCCCGTATTACTACGAACGTCCACTTCCATTGGATAAAACCATCGTATGGTTATATACGAACTCGAAGGAGCTTGTTCCAGATTCGAGGATGGTTTCCGGTTCTGGAGAAAACGAATAGGACTATTCAGTTGTCTTTTCCTTTTACCTTCTCTCAGGTTGCGAGTGCTCCTTGGATTAGGGGATAGTATACCTGTTACGCTTATTGGATAGTCTTCTTCCAAACCTTAGGCTGGTGTCGAACGGTCGGGAATGAAGAAAGACGATTAGCCTAAGTATGGTGTACAGAAGGTATTACGTAAAGACAAATAAAGGGATTAGAAAGAGGGCAAAGTAAATTGCGACTGCTATTCATGACCAAAACTAAGTATTTCATCACCACTCCTATTTCACCTTTCTATTTCTCCAGAACACTCCGTATCACTATGAAGATCCACAGTTATTTGGATACTCCATCGTATAGTTATATACGAACTCGAAGGGAACTTGTTCCAGTTCGGGGATGGATTCTGGTTCAGGAGAAATAGGAATAAGGTTTATCCGGTTGTCTTTTATCTTCACCTTCTCTCGCATTGCGAGTGCTCCTAGGATTAGGACAGTACACCCATTATGCTTATTGGATAATTTTCTTCCAAACCATAGGCTGGTGCCGAAAGGTAGGGAAGGAAGAAAACCATTTAGCCTAAAGGGGTGTACAGAAGGTAATGACTAAAGACATATGAAGGGATTTGGAGAGATGGTAAAGAAATTTACGGTTATAGTTGTGAATCTGGATAATGGAAGAGGCATTACTAGGAATACCCGGATACCCCTTCGAAACATTTACATGTTTCAGTTTCACTGTGTACTGTTAAAAGAAAATTGATTTCCCAATTAGACACTTGCTCCAGGGTATGTATTTACCAGGTATGATTCTCACATCTGTATGGTTTTACAGATGATGAGTGGGAGTAAGTTATTGGGAATTAGGTGATTGTCCTCATTATATCGGGATTCGTTGTAATTGGTGATATTTGAGGAAATCACCTGGGTTGTTTGCCGGACAGCAAATATTTGGTTTTGAATATCCGTTGTAATGCACCAATTTCAAATTGATATATCTGTACGTCTATTTTTATGGAGTGAGATATAACTTTTTGAAATTATGTCTATGACATTTACCTATATCAGTGGATGGTTAGGTAAGGAGCATTAAACAGCGGTGTAATTTTTCATAACCATAGTACAGTTTTCAACCTACGGCACACAGAGAATGAGTTATTAAACTCAGGGAACTTATACAGAGTATTGTATGTTGTCCAGTGTCCATTAGGATAGAAGGGTTGGTCCTCGTACTATATTCGGTTTACTTGTGACTTCTCTAGCTCTTAGACAAGTGTTTCGTAGAAACACAAGGTCCAAGTTTTGAGAAGTTATAGGTATATGAATAAAGTAGAGAACCAGGTATTGCAAGTATCAGGATTCTTCAAGGTGATTGAAGATGTGGATACTTGTGTATGGTATTCATTTGATAGTAATGATTATGGGAACTTGCTTCTCTTTCAGGTTACTCATATCTGGATGTATTCCTAAGTTGAGTAATGCTGATCGGCCTCTCTCCATTTAGTCGACATGCACTGGAGACAGCTGCATGATTTGAATCTGGTTCCAATTAAATCAGTGCCTCTGTTTCTATATTGGATATAGAACGGTTCATATCTTAACGATGTTAAGGTACGGGGAGTTGTCCGGCTTATGCTTAAAACCAGACTCTGGATAACTCAAGGCACGTTTCTGTAATGGCAGCCCGGGCTATAACGAGGGTTGACTTTCTACCATCTGGAAGATCAGTAGTGATACTGTTCTAGACTCGCCACGGTTTTAGGAAAATGGATTTTTTTAGAAAACAGTAGTGGGAGTATGGTAGAACTAGAAGTGATTCCAGAACCGCAAACGATTACTGAAAATTTGATAAGAACCTAAAGATTCAATCTGGTTTGACATTCTATTGGCCACTCCGCAAATGTGGTGGGTAACCTCAGGCACCTGAGAAGTACTCCGGTAGTCTCAAGGACGGTGATAGGGAGGTTCTTGTTTGCCCAGATTTGACACTACTGTTGTTCCAGGCTATGAGACCCAGCTGGAGGATGAGCATAGCGTCGTTCTAAACTGTCTTTAGAAGCGTATGTGTATATGACTCTGCCAGAGGGTTGTCGTAGTCAGTAGGAGCAACGGAAGCATAGTGGACAAGTGGCTTATGTCTATTTATAGACTAAAGCAGATATAGCGGAGATAGATCATCTATTTCTGATATGACAGTCATAGGTTTGACTTCATCAGAATAAGGGATGGATCTGTTAAGAAGGTAGTAGGGTGTGATGTCCTGGTATTTGGATGACATACACAGAGTAGGAAGTGAAATTCTTACACTATGATCGGTTATACTTTGGTTGTCACACAGTGGTTTCTCCACAAAGGATATAGATATAATATCACACACTCTGGTTACTAGATCTATGGTTTTAGATCTAGATTTGGGTAGTTTCCCAATCTGGGTATTTTGACAGCATTCTAAAGGTGTTTTAGAATGGATGACTCCTGGTACGGTAGTGTACCTGCAGGTGATGGAGTCACCCTCTCTAAAGGTGTCTTATAGACTAAAGGGGAGAGGGATGTGCATGATTGGCAGATCACTTGCTTAGGCAATTGAGTCGATCATGAGATGTCAAGTACCACACCAGATGTTTTTGCACTAGATGCAATAAGTTGATATTGATCCGATCCTAAAGAAACATTCGGAAGCAGTTTTAGAAGATAAGTGGATGTTCTAGGGATATGATAACGACAGCCTCATTCGGGAGACAGTTATCATTCCAGGCTTCCAAGGTGACATGGATGACAGAGTGATTGTCAGAGTTATAGTTTTCCCTCTGACGAGGGGCAGTGTTTTGGACAGGTGATCCAAGCGGACACTGAGGGAGGCATTACGCAGGATACTGATTAAATTCAGTTGACGATACGGTCTAAGAAGTTTGGATTTGGAGTTCATTTATGAGCTAGGTCCCATCAGACATCCAAACATATTACAAGACAGGTATTGCTCATTTCGGGAGATGGCTTTCTCCGCGAACTTGAGATAAAGAGAGACATAGAAAGAAACATTAGAGCGGATCCACTCACTGAGGCTATTCCTCGAACACATTAGTTTCGCAAACGAGTTTTGTGAGACTGATTAGTAGAGGAGTTGGGTGTTCGGTATCACACGGGCTGTGAATATGCGACATCGCAATAATTAGCCTTGAGTGCAAGTGGGAGATTGTTGGGTATAGTGCCCTCAGAGTCAATTATTGGATCACGAGCACGTGATTGCAATGATTGAGGGAGGACCTATGCCGGTAGGACAGTCTTACTCAAGATGATAGTATGCTATCTGGTTTATCTTTATCATCGTGTACTGCTTTAGGTGACCTTACAGGTCACTATTGTGCGTTGATAGAGCCCTTAGGATTCTTGCTTGATGGCCAGCAGTATGATGGCGATCATATACGTGGGAGCTGGGATCTATAAGCACATCCTTAAAAGGTCCCTAGTCGTGGGAGTTTTCGAGACAGGGCATCGATACTCCAGAGTAGACTAGTGTATACAGTCGAGACTCCGACGAGGGGCGGTGGCCGGTCTCACAAGCCACTGGTGTCAGTTGGTTCACTTAAGATGTATACAGGTGCTCATTGGGTTATGAGTACACCGGACATGACTCTCCGGGAACATGCTAGTTGGTTTTATACCTGACGTCAGATAGCAGTTCCCTGATGACATGTGTACAGGTTAGTTCATCGACCTGAGATCATCATTTGTTTCGTATGAGTTCCTACTGTACTTTGATTACTACCCTACCACGGCTCAATGGAGTCGTGCAAACAGGTTTTAGTTGGGTATAGTCCCGAGCCACATGGAGGCAGTGAGCGGATCTGCAGGGGTTCGTTTCTCCTGGTATTGGGGGTGAGGTCGCGCTGTGTCTAGGAGAGCCATTACACGAAGTCCTTGGCCAAGGAAGGAGATTTACTGGTAGGTATTCCAGTAATATCTCAGGGTGTTCTGGGCTACACTCCGACACGACTTGTACCGCTTTTGGGGGTCTGACTTTTACCAACACCCTAGGTCCGCCATGCGATGCTCATAGACGAACGGACCGGACTGTACGGATATTGTCACTGACATGCTCAGTAGGGTGTCGGATGAGTTCGCTCATCGACGTCCCTTTTGGTCAATACTTGGTAGCCCGTTACGTATGGCTAATACCTCTGAAGTGCTAGTGGTTAAATCCACAGCCAAAGTATTGACGAGTCTTTAGAGTCCCCCACAGACAGTTTCTTAAGTTTCGGGCGAAACGCTGTAGAGGCCGTATGGATATATGGCAGGGTTCGATCATATACGTGCGATATTGCACGGATCATGATCGGACGGATAATACTAGCGGACTTTGGTTTAAGCCGGATCCTAGTATTGTACAGTGTAGATTTTGTCTCATTGCATTTGTATTCGGACGGAATACAAATGCGGGTATGTATATACAGTTGCGGGGTTTTCCTTTAATTTATTACGGGATCGCTTTTCTTGAAGTTTCCAGTTTGCATTCCGTTTCGGCCAGTTTTTCTTTCTTCCATCCTTGGCTGAATTTTCCTTGGGAGGGCTTATTTGCAAGTGTGCAAATTAGCAAATGTGGAGGTTTTTTTTGTGACATATGGATTATTGGATGGTTCTAGCATCTTTGCTTTGTCATGCATCATTACTTGCATTAATGGTGAAGAGATTGAAGGGTTTTATGATGTGAGGTTCTCTTTTTGCTTACCATCACCCATTTCCATTTACTACACTCACCTCCCTTCATTGCTACTCACTCTCATTTTATGCTTGGCCGGCCATAGAGAGAGGATGAGAGAAAATTCTTTTGGTGTGAGAAAAATTATTCATCTCATTTTGCTTGGCTTGCAACAAAACACATTACTCATCTCCAAAGTTCATTTCTCCTCCACATCTAAAATGGCAATTTCACAAACCCCTTGAGACAAACCATTCTACACTCCGTCTACAGCATTCTTGGACACGTCGGCTTGCCAACTTCGTGTCTGAGTTTCCTCGATCCAGAGGTGGGAGCCCGTAAAAAGACTCGGTGATGTGGTGCCCTTTCCGATGAGGAGATGAAGACCGGAGATTCCGCGAGGAGATCGGGATGGAGGCCGAAGACCGAAGGACACGGATCGCTCGGTATAGCATTCTACCCATTCTCTAGTTAGCTAGCATTAGGTTAATGGTCCGATCCGGGATTATAGTACGCAGTAGCGCCGGTTTTCTAGTTTTGAAAAAGTTTCGTTTCAGCATTTTGGCCTCGGACAGACGGCCGGGGCGCTACCGTGCACTTACAAAATACACCTATGAGATCCTCTCGACTCGTAGGGAGAAAAATCTTTTTGAGACCCTCACGGCTCATAAAGTTGAAAAGTCTTAGGCGGCAGATCCTAACCCTGTTTTCTAAACCATCGCTACCTTATAAAGAGTTCAAGATGGACTGTTATCTATCGTCTACAAGTTACACTTGCTGAAATCACACGCCAACAACACAACAGAGAAAAGAAAGCGATAGTCGGAGATAAAAAAATGTGTCCTTTATTCATGAATTCAATTTAATACGAGATACATCATATAAAATAAAAAAAGAATGAAATGAATACATGTTATTCATAAATTACAATCGATAAAAAGACGGCTATTGAGAAGGAGGCGATTTTAGCAAATCAGCAAGCCGCTCGCGCACTCCTCTCAGTTTCTTTTCATGATCAGCCGCTGCGGCCAACTCTGCTTCGACTCGGGCCTGTTACTACAAACAGGATGAAAGTTTCTCACCGATTTCCCGCTGAGCTGCCTCACGACTCTGTGCATCCCGCTCAGTGAGATCGAGCTTCTGCCTCAGCGTTAGCCCGTCAGAAATATATCGTAGGAGGCCCTCAAAGATAGCTTTCAGCTGTGCAGCATTTGCGTCAACCTGGGCGCGCAGCCGGACGGATTCGCCTAAAGCCTCCTCACATTCCTTCCGCCTTAAGGTCGCCTCTTGTTCGAAATGGTGGAGGAAGGGAACGCTCTGCTCAACCCACGCATCCCGCTGGGAGTTCAGAGCCAGAACCTCGGGTGCAGGACGCTTGAGCTCAATCTCATACAAGTGGGCTTCGAACTGTCTGCAATAATTAACCCAAGACTCGACGACGCTTTCGCTATAGAAGTGCGCAAGCGTCGCCGGCATGGGATTAATCTCAGCAGCAAAATCTGCAGCGAATGCAGGGGCCTCCGTGTCAATCTCCTCGATGGATTCATTCAGCATACGCAGGCTGGTTGCAGCACCCTTGGAAGATGGACGTCTAGAAAAGGGCCCTGCCGGCATCAAGATGCGAGACTCGAAGGAAGTTGGAGCTCGTGCGATTGCTGCAAGACAAGTTATAGTCAAAGGTAGGCTCAAGAGATAAAGAAAATGCATGAGCAATGGAGTCTACTATCCGGCTGCGACAGGTGGCAAAGTTGGGAGTACCGGTGGCGCGACTATTCTCTCGTCCCCTCCTTCAATTTGTAATGCTGTAATCAATTCAAATAAGAATTAAAAACGACATGGTCGCACGTAAAAGGAAGGAAATGATGTCGGTTAAAAACTATACTCACCGACACCAGCAGGTAGACTGACTTCCGACTAGAAGGAGAAATGCGGGTTCAGCACCTGATACAGATGATCAAAGAGAACTCCTATAAGGTTGCGACGATACAGGGTCAGTACAAGGAAAATGGTATCCACAATTTAAATTAATCGCAAACCTATACCTTCCAGCATTTGAGAGGGCATAGGAGAAGGCGAAGCGACGACGACCGTCAAAGCAGCAACTGGTGACACTTCTTCGGGTGGTACAACCTCAGCGCTCACCACACTTGCATTCGAAACAAACGAAACAGTGACTCGAGACCTACCTGATGGGTCATCAGCCAAAATTGCGACGGAAGCATCACTGGGCATTGCGGTTTCTTCGCCCTCCTTCAGCGGAATGGTTTCGGCGCCAGTGGCTTCATCCCTTGACTCTATGAGGGACGTCGTGACACCCGCAATGCCCGCCGATGGTAGGGAACCACAAGAGAAAGAGCGGCAATTAGGGCAGTCCTAGACTCCTGTGAAAAAGTAACCGCTTCGGGCTCGGTGGTTGCCGTCATCTCACCTACCACCTCATCGCCAGGACTTGGCCCTACAGGATATGATATATAAGAATTAGATGACCAAATTCTAATAAAAGACCCAATATTACGTTACCTTGGGGCGGCTTTTCGGTTTTTTCCCGAGCCGCGCACACAACCTGCTTATGAGCAGTAGACAGGGCAACTGGAGCATCCTCTGAAGAAATGGCGACAGAGGGAGTAGTACTTGGGCTTGCACCCACAGCCAAGTCGGCATCACGTTCTCTTACCGCACGCTTCCTGTTAGATATATGTATACCCTAGAGGCCATTATATGTATAGTGGATGCTTGGACACACACACACACACACACATATATTGATATATGACTTTCTTGCTCGACATGATAGTATGCAATCTGGTTTTACTTTATCTGACATGTTTACTTGATACTGTTCATTTGATACATGTTGATAAAGCCCTGAGGATATTTGCTTGACTTCCATGGCTATGATGGAGATCATACTAGTGGGGCATGTGTAGTCTATAAGCATATCCTTAAATATTCCTAGTCGTAGGTATATCGAGATAGGGCATCGATATTCGAGAGTAGACTAGCGTGTACGTTTCTTGACCCATATGATGGGCGATGGATGATCCCATATTCATTGGTGTTGTGACATCGAAGATTGTATACGGGTGCTCAGTGGAGACTGGGTACACTGAACGGACTCATAGAGAATTCCTATATGGTATTATATCTATCGCCGGATAGCAGTTCTCTGGTGACACTGGTACAGGTTAATCTGTAGACCCGAGATCGTCATAGAGTCTTGTGTGTTCTCCAACTGTACTTTGATTTCCACCCTATCACGGATCTACTGAGTCGTGCAAATAGGTAGCTTTTGGGTATAGTCCCGAAAAACATGGAGACAATGAGCGATAGGAGGGGTTTCGTCTCTCCCGGTATTGGGAGTTGATGTTGTGCAATGTGCGATTGGCTCTGACTTGAAGTCCCTGGCCAGGGCTGATAAGATTTACTGATAAGTGTTATCAGTAGTTTCTCGACCGGTCATAGACCAAATCGACATGACTTATTGAGTTATTAGGGCTCGGCGATTCCATCCCTAGACTTGATATGCAACATATCAGACGAAGAGACCAGATTATACGGTAAGTGTTACCAATGGCTCGACGGGAGTTTTGACGGGTTCGCTTGTTTTTTTTTCTGATCGCTCAATACCCGGGTGGCCATTACGTTTGGCTGACCGCTTGCGGCTTGTAGGTATTTTGATATGATCATCACCTACTGCCGGCGTATTGACGAGTCTTAGAGTTCCACACAGGATTTTTCTAGCTCAGGCAAAATGTTGTGGTGTGCATATGTGATATGCGCAGGAGCTCGATTAAATACGAATATGTGATACCGTATTTTAATCGGACGTTCGATATTGGTCGGGTCGCATTTGATGTGACCGATTTATTAAATCAAGTGTTGATTTAATATTATCTTTTAGCTCACTTTTAATTAGCCCTTTTTCTTTTGGATGTATGCATGTATGTTCACATACACACATGATGATGTGCATGCACACATACACACATACATATGTGTCATGGTTGATGATACAAAGGAGATGGCAATATAAGACTTACATGGTTGATAAATATCTAGATTTTTGTTAATGATTTAAAGGAAAAAGGAAATTAGCATAATGACTCATTTTCTACACACTTCTTCTTTGACCATTGACTTTAACCACGGTTTAATTTCCTTTGTTCTTTAACCCATCTACAAAATATCTAGATATTTAGTTAACTATAGTTATATTTGAGAATGTCTCATATATATTCTTTTCTTTTTCTTTTTAGAAATAAGTTTTCATTATTATTCACAAAAGCTTTTGCTATCTTCATCTTCCTCCTTCTCCAAGCTCTCTTGAGTTTTGTTTTGAGTGAGGAACTTAAAAAGAAAGGGTTTTTAAGTGAGTTTACAAACCACACAACCATTCTACACTTCCCTAACCTTTTAGTGTAGAGTGCTGAGAGCTTGATCTAGGAATCTCCGGAGGGATCATCGTAGACGACGAAGGATCTCGAGCGGAGTCGTTCCAAACCTTGTGCAAAGCCGTAGGAGTCCTAAAAACCGAAGGAGTTGGCTACAAAGGTTGTATTTCCTTTTTCTTTAGTTTAGACTTCACATAATGATGTTATTACCCTAATCTCTAGTTACGATTCGTAGTTCGTTTGTAATAGCCCTCTTTAAAATGAAAGTTCACTACTTTATGATGTTGTAACTCAACTAGAGGCGCTACTACACACCAACATGGTATCAGAGCCTAGCTAGAGATTTAGGGTAAACCGGACGACGTTTAAAAACTCAATCGAACATAAAAAATATGATTTTTACATGCTCACTGGAAATTTTTTCAGAAGTTGGAATTTTTGTAATTAAAAATATGCAGAAAATAGAGCAGGGTTTTCTATGGATCCCCAAGAAAAACGAGCACCTAACTCGACACAACGACCGCGGAACCGCGGCCAAATAGGTGTATTTGTGGCGGTTCCGCGGCACCGTTGGTGAGGCTTGGACCGTGCGCTCTTGCGTTGATCCGTAGGTACTATATATGCTCTCTGGGAATTTTTTTGCAGGTTCAAGTGTTGAGATCTATTACAACAGTGGGTATGTTGATGTGTTGATTGATATATTTTAACGTCGTCTATGCTTTTCAATTATTGATGTGATATGATGTATAGGATCGTCGTGATTGAATGGCCCGGAGTTTTATGTGAGACGAGAGTTTATCTTTTCATTCATGTAAAATTCATTGTATATATTATTCTTTTATTGGGGCACATCTGGGTTGAGGATGATGTCTCCATTGATGTATATTTTACTTTTCCGCATTAGGATAGACCCAAGGAGGGGAGCACGAGTGACCGGGTTCTGGAGTTCAGTGGGAGGCCATCTCGAGGAGTCAAGACCGGGTCTCCTAAACTCCAGAATTGGAAGGGTCACTTGCCGCTCTCGTAGGGGTCTAAGGGTGTGGGCTTGGCTATTCATCACGACCGTGGAATCCGTATTTTCTATCGTAGGCTAAATAGAAAATACGGAGTTCCTAATATATCCTATATTTTCATATATGTGTTTCTACTGCTGATTATTCTGTAATGTGATTGCTTAATATCTGAGACGAATGTGATATTGTTATACATGTGATATGTAATACTGCTTTTCGTTTCTTTCTATAATGGCTTAGGAACTTAAATGACGGGAATACATTAATGAGATTAATGTAAAAGAAAAGAAAGCTAAAGATGTTGTAAAATCGAATTTGAAACCCACTCGGCTCTTTTATGAAAAAGCAAGTTTCAAAAGATGCGGAGGTTAAGCCACTCCTTTTCTAAAAACAATTTAGATTCTACAACGAAATCAAGTTCAAAACGTTAAAGGTTTTCATAAAAACTATTCGCAGCCCTCCGTCATTTTAGGAAGCAGAGTACTTAGTATTCGTGCTACGTATGTTGATTATAGTAAAGGCGTAGTGTACGGTAGCTAAGTGATGTCTTCCTACAAAGCATATGATGCGATCAGTTAGGACATTCATGTGATTATGTTGATCATAGTCAAGGGTCATATGGGTGGGTCTAGTTAATCTCGAAAAGACGGGTAGAACTTGACTGGTGCTTATGACATGTTGACCATGTAAGTGCACGGCGGCGCCCCGGCCGTCAACCCGACGGCCAAATGCGGAAGCGGTGATAAACATTAATTTTGCGGACTTAGCAAACCGGCACCCCCGCGCACTAAACCCCGGATCGGGCCATTAAACTAGATCTAGCTAACAATAAGACGGGTTAGAGATATACCGAGTGATCCGAGTCCTCCGGTCTTCTCGTCGTCGTCTCGATCTTTCGCGGAATGTCCGGTCTCCATCTCCTCGTCGGAAGGGCACCACATCGCCTGCGTCTTTTACGGGCTCCCGCCTCAATACCGAGGCAACTCGGGCATGAAGCTGGCAAGTCGACATGCCCAAGATTTGCTGTAGAATGTGTAGAGTTGTGTCTCATTTGGGGTTATGAGGTTGCCATGATTGGAGGGATCTAGCACAAAGATATTCATGGATGCTTGAGGGAATAATGGAGCATCCTTGGAAAAATTGAGCTCGGCCAGCACCATTGTGCTCACTGGGAAAAATGAAATGAAGCAAGCTCTCTCTGGAATCTAGCAAGTGGGTAGTATATATTAATTAAAACCATCAGCACTCAAAAACAATTCCAGCACACCCAATTAAAATCCATTCCTTACTAAAGAAATTAATCCACTATACAAAATTAAACCTCACTCCAATCCCCAACAGTGGCCGGCCCATTTCCAATTTCCAACACAAAATCACATCAAAACCCATACCCTCCCTTAACTCAATTAATGCAAGTGATGGAGGGAATCTAATGATGCTATCATAATCACCCATCTCACAAATAAATCCTCCACAAAATGTTATTTGCAAACTTGCAAATAACCCCCTCCATCGGAAAAGTCCGGCCGGGAAAGAACAAAGGAAAACCGGCCGGAACGGAATGCAAACTGGCAACTCCAGAAAACTGGTCCCGTAATAAATTACAGAAAAACCCCGATACTGTGCATACACACCCGCATCTGTATTCCGTCCGGATACAAATGCAAAGAGACAAAATCTACACTGTACTATACTAGGATCCGGCTTAAACCAAAGCCGGCTAGCAATGTCCGTCCGATCCTGATCCGTGCAATACCGCACGTATCTGATCGAACCCTGCCATATATCCATACGGCCATTAGTACAAACCGTCCGATCCTGATCCGTGCAATACCGCATGTATTTGATCGGACCCTGCCATATCTCTATAGGGCCTTTACAGCGTTTCGCCCGAAAGCTTGAGTAACTGAAAGTGTGGTGGACTCTAAAGACTCGTCAATACTATGGCTGTGGATTTAACCACTAGCACGTCAGAGGTATAAGCCAATACGTAACGGGCCACCAGCTATTGACCAAAAGGAACATCGATGAGCGAACTCATCCTGACACCCTACTGAGCCTGTCAGTGACAATATCCGTACAGTCCGGTCCGTTCGTCTATGAGCATCTCATGGCAGGCCTAGGGGGTTGGTAAAAGTCAGACCCCCAAAAGCGGTACAAGTCGTGTCGGAGTGTAGCCCAGAACACCCTGAGATACTACTGGAATACCTACCAGTAAATCTCCTGCCTTGGCCAAGGACTTTGTGTAATGGCTCTCCTAGACACAGCGCGACCTCACCCCCAATACCGGGAGAGACGAACCCCTGAAGATCCGCTCACTGCCTCCATGTGGCTCGGGACTGTACCCAACTAAAACCTGTTTGCACGACTCCTTTGAGCCGTGGTAGGGTAGTAATCAAAGCACAGTGGGAACTCACACGAGACAAATGACGATCCCCAGGTCGATGAACTAACCTGTACACATGTCACCTGGGAACTGCTATCTGACGTCAGGTATAAGACCAACTAGCATGTTCCCGGCGAGTCCTGTCCGGTGTACTCATAACCCAATGAGCACCTGTATACATCTTAGGTGAACCAACTGACACCAGTGGCCTGTGAGACCGGCCACCGCCCCTCGTCGGGGTCTCGACTGTATACACTAGTCTACTCTGGAGTATCGATGCCCTGTCTCGAAACTCCCACGACTAGGGACCTTTTAAGGATGTGCTTATAGACTCCAGCTCTCACTTATATGATCGCCCTCATACTGCTGGCCGTCAAGCAAGAATCCTAGGGGCTCTATCAACGTGCAATAGCGACCTGTCAGGTCACCTAAAGCAGTACACGATGATAAAGGTAAACCAGATAGCATACTATCAACTCGAGTAAGACTGTCCTACCGGGATAGGTCCTCCCTCAATCATTGCAATCACGTGCCTGTGATCCAATAATTGACTCTGAGGGCACTATCTCCAACAATCTCCCACTTGCACTCAAGGCTAATTATTGCGATGTCGCATACTCACAGCCCGTGTGATTCCGAACACCCAACTCCTCTACTAGTCAGTCGCACAAAGCCTGTTTGCGAAACTATTGCGTTCGAGGAATAGCCTCAGTGAGTGGATCCGCCTAGATGTTTCTTTCTATGTCTCTCTATATCTCAAGTTCGCGGAGAAAGCCATCTCCCGAAATGAGCAATACCTGTCTTAGAATGTCTGGATGTCTTAAGGGACCTAGCTCATAAATGAACTCCAAATCCAAACTTCTTAGACTGTATCGTCAACTGAACTTAATCAGTATCCTGCGCCATGCCACCCTCAGTATTGCCTTGGACCACCTGTCCAAAATACTGCACCTCGTCAGAAGGAAAAACTATAACTCTGATAACATCCTTGTCGTCCATGTCACCTTGGAAGCCTGGAATGATAACTGTCTCCCAAATGAGGCTGTCGTTATCATATCCCTAGAACATCCACTTATGTTCTAAAACTGCTTCCGATTGTTTTTCCAGGATTGGATTAATATCAACTTATTGCATCTAGTGCAAGAACAACATCTGGTGTGGTACTTGACATTTCATGATTGACTCAATTGCCTAAGCAAGTGATCTGCCAATCATGCGCGTCCCTCTCTACTTTAGTCTATAAGACACCTTTAGAGAGGGTGACTCCATCACTTGCAGGTACACTACCGTGCCAGGAGTCGTCCATTCTAAATACTCTTAGAATGCTGTCTAAGTACCCTGATTGGGAAACCACCCAAATCTAGATCTAAAACCATAGACCTAGTAACCAGTATGTCTGATATAATGTCCAAGTCCCTTGTGGAGAAACCACTGTGTGACGACCAAAGTATAACCGATCGTAGTATAGGAATATCACTTCCTACTACCTTCTCAACAGATCCATCCCCTATTCTGATGACGTCAAACCTATGACTGTCACATCAGAAACAGATGATCTAACTCCGCTATATCTGCTTTAGTCTATAAATAGACATAAGCCTGATGTCCACCAATGCTTCCGCTGCTCCCACTGACTACGAAAACCCTCTGGCAGAGTCATATAGATGTGCACTTCTAAAGCTAGTTTAGAACGACGCTATACTCATCCTCCTGCTGGGTCTCGCAGTCTGGAACAACAACAATGGCAAGTGTGGGTAAACAAGAACTTCCCTGTCACCGTCCTTGAGGCTACCGGAGTACCTCTCGGGTGCCTGAAGTTACCCACCTTATCTGCGGAATGGCCAATGGAATGTCAAAACAGATTGAATCTTTAGGTTCCTTATCAAATCTTCAGTAATCGTTTGCGGTTCTGGAATCACTTCCAGTTCTACCATACTCCTACTACTGTTTTCTGAAAAATCCATTTTTATTAAAACTGTGGCGAGTCTGGAACAATATTTCTATTGATCTCCCAGATGGTAGAAAGTCAACCCTCGTCATAGCCTGGGTCAACCCACAAACAGCCATTACAGAAACGTGCCTTGAGTTGTCCAGTGTCTGGTTGTAATCATAAGCCGGACAACTCCCCGTACCTTAACAATGTTAAGATATGAACTGTACTATATCCAATATAGAACCAGAGGCACTGATTTAATTGAACCAGATTCAAATCATGCAGCTATCTCCAGTGCATGTCAACTAAATGGAGAGAGGCCGATCAGCGTTACTCAACTTAGGAATGCTTCCAATTATGAGTAACCTGAAAGAGAAGCAAGTTCTCTTTATCATTACTATCAACTGAATACCATACACAAGTAACTACATCTTCGATCACTTTGAAGAATCCCGATACTTGCTACACCTGGTTCTCTACTCTATTCAAATACCTATAACTCCTCAAAACTTAGACCCTGTGTTTCTACGAAACACATGTCTAAGAACTAGAGAAGTTAAAAGTAAACAGAATATAGTATGAGGACCAACCCCTCTGTCCTAATGGACACTGGACAACATACAATACTCTGTACAGGTCCGCTGAGTCTAACAACTCTTTCACTGTGTGTTGTAGGTTGAAAACTGTACTTATGGTTAAGAAGAATTACACCGCTGTTTAATGCTCCTTACCTAACCATCCACTGATATAGGTAAATGTCATCGACATAATATCAAAAGGTATATCTCACTCTATGAAAATAGACGTACAGATATATCAATTTGAAATTGGTGCACAACAGCGGATATTCAAAACCAAATATTTGCCGACCGGCAAACAGCCCAGGTGATCTCCTCAAATTACAACGAATCCCGATATAATGAGGATGATCACCCAATTCCCAATAACCTACTCCCACTCATCATCTGTAAAACCATACAGATGTGAGAATCAAACCTGGTAAATACATACCCTGGAGCAAGTGTCTAATCGGGAAATCAGTTTTCTTTTAACAGTACACAGTTGAACTGAAACATTGAAATGTTTCGATGGGGTATCCTGGTATTCCTAGTAATGCCTCTACCATTATCCAGATTCACAATTATAACCGTATAATCCTTTGCCACCTCTCCAAAGCCCTTTATATGTCTTTAGTCATTACCTTCTGCACACCCCTTAGGCCAAATGGTTTTCTTCCTTCCCTACCGTTCGGCACCAGCCTATGGTTTGGAAGAAGACTATCCAATAAGCATAATGGGTGTACTGTCCTAGTCCTAGGAGCACTCGCAATGCGAGAGAAGGTGAAAATAAAAGACAACCGAATAAACCTTATTCCTATTTCTCCTGGACCAGAATCCATCCCCGAACTGGAACAAGTTCCTTTCGAGTTCGTATATAACCATACGATGGAGTATCCAATAAACTGTGGATCTTCGTAGTGATACGGAGTGTCCTGGAGAAATACAAAGGTGATTTAGGATTGGCGAAGAAATACTTGGTTTGGTCGTGAATATCAGTCGCAATTTACTTTGCCCTCTTACTAATCCCTTGCTTTGTCTTAATCTTAATACCTTCTGCACACCATCGTTATGCTAATTGGTTTTCTTCATTCCCTACCGGTCGGCACCAGCCTAAGGTTTGGAAGAAGACTATCCAATTTGCGTAATAGGTGTACTATCTCCTAAACCAAGGAGTACTCGCAACCTGAGAGAAGGTAAAAGGAAAAGACAACTGAATAATACTATCCGTTTTCTCCAGAACCGGAAACCATCCTTGAATTCCTTCGAGTTCGTATCTAACCATACGATGGTTTTGTCCAATGGAAGTGGACGTTCGTAGTAATACGGGGTGTTCTGGAGAAAAGGGTAAAAGTAGGAGTGGCAATGAGGTCTGCAACTCTGACAATCCAAAAGTCAGTGTAAAGAAAGTTCGGTCAACTTGGTCACTGAGTCATAGTCTTGGGTCGGGTCAATAGTCGCTGCCAAAGAGAGAGAGAAAAGAAACACTCAGCGTGCACTCTAACCAAGATCAGAATGGTTACCAATTTATCTATTCTGGAAACCTCCCACTGTACCTCAAATTCTCCTCCAAACCTGAAAGAAGAATTTGTCGGGGTCACCCGTGGAGTAAACCAACTCATCAGTGGGAATCGGGATCCAACTATCATCGCATGATAACGTGACGGAATCCGCTCACGGTATTACACTCCAGAAGGTATGCGCATATCTGGCAAGTTTCAGTTCTTTTGAAACTCCCGATGTGATTTTTACCCCATGCTCTTATGACCTTGACTTTGGCCAACAAATCATAAGTCACATGTCAAGTTCTACCCGTCATTCTCCAGGTTAATTTGAATCCACCCGTACCTACCCTTGACTTTGGCCAACAAGGCAGTACGACTGTTCCAAACCAACGCATCTATCTATGCTGCATATGAATAACCAACAGCTACCAAACACTGTGCCTTGACTTTGGCCAACAAACACAGCTTGAATACTATTGACTACCCATATGAAACGATGGAGGGCTACGAATGGTTTCTGGCGAAAACCTTTAACGTAATGAACTTGATATCGTTGGAGGAACGGATAGCTTTTTAGAAAATATAGTGACGAAAACCTTTACTAAAGAGGTCACTCCCGGTGAAGGGATCTCGGCTCTTTCCCCGTAGAATGGGGTGCAGGATATTCCAAATGAATACCACGATGCAAAACAAAAGTGAACGTCCTTGCAATAACAGCTTTTGAAAAGTGTTCCAACAACATCAGATTAGGTTTGTTTTAACTTGCATTGATTCGAATCAATGCAGTCCCATCAATTGATCACACCACAAAGAACGAAAATATACTGATGTACGTATATGCCAACCGCATTCGCCACTGGGTCCCGTCATCACCCGTTAGGTTAGCTAACTAACGGCAGAGCGGGGACTGGACTAGCGCGGATGAAAAACATATACAACATCTACTAATATATATACCAATATATTATATTTCGCTCAAGGCGTGAATAAAATGCAACATCACAGAAATGTACAGCATCACAGAACAATACAGATATCTGGGATCCCCGGGTTTCACAGAGCCACTACTGAAACCCGACGTTCCCCTGGTCGTGTGGATAGCCTGTGCAATGAAATCCTAGATCCTTACGGGCGCGGCAAGTCACCCGCCAAGACCTGAAGCGAGGCAGCCCCCTTCAGCACCGTGAATGGACCACCCAGCACTTCACGGAATCCGGTAACTTGGGCACCCCTCCTGGGTCAACCTGTACCCCCTACGAGTGCGGCGAATAGCCCGCCAATTCCAGACTGAATCCCCCTCCGTCCCAATGCCATGAGATGCGGGCTTGTTGCCCTCCAGAACCCGGCTATCCGTGCACCCCTCCGCGGGGTAATCCTAGTACAGAAAGTAAAATATACATACAACGGGTACATCGACCGCAACCAGGTCGTGCCCCAAAAGAATAATACAAACAGGCAGTGACGGCAGTCCACATGTCGGACGCTCGCCCCGCAAAATCAAATGTACATAATACAACAGAAACTGTACTAGCATTGCATCCAGGCTATCCCCCACGACCGATCCGCAACATCACAGCAAAACACAGAACATCAACGTGAAAGTCACGTTCGCAAATTCGTCTAACCGGGCTATAGCAGTTAGACTGGATTTACCGATCAAGTGACATTCACGGTCGCAGATATAATGTAAATACTGTGAAAAATGTGTTTAAAATATCCGATCAATCAAAAAATAACAAGTGGGCCCCAAGCAATACTGTAGCACTCACAGAAATTCTGGGCCCAATTTTAATATTCCAAAACCCCTATTTTTAGCCCACAAGCCCACTGCAAAAAAAAAAACGATCACATGATCTCTCATTACTGCGGCGGATCCGCGGCCTAAGAAAGGTCAACGGCCGCAGATCCGCGGTCTTACTGAGGGATCATGTTGTCGAATTTTTCCAGTGTTCTTAGAACTCCCTGCACATCATTCTGAGACAACCTGAAAAATTTTTCGAGACCAAAATTTTTCAACAGAAACTGATGCTAACAAAAATGCAAGTTTTGGAATTTTGGTCGATCGGAAATGTAAAACACATCAAACGAAGCTAGACGAAGTTAATGGCGAGGCTCTGATACCACTGTAAGTGCACGGCGGCGCCCCGGCCGTCAACTCGACGGCCAAATGCGGAAGCGGTGATAAACATTAATTTTGCGGACTTAGCAAACCGGCACCCCCGCGCACTAAACCCCGGATCGGGCCATTAAACTAGATCTAGCTAACAACAAGACGGGTTAGAGATATACCGAGTGATCCGAGTCCTCCGGTCTTCTCGTCGTCGTCTCGATCTTTCGCGGAATGTCCGGTCTCCATCTCCTCGTCGGAAGGGCACCACATCGCCTGCGTCTTTTACGGGCTCCCGCCTCAATACCGAGGCAACTCGGGCATGAAGCTGGCAAGTCGACATGCCCAAGATTTGCTGTAGAATGTGTAGGGTTGTGTCTCATTTGGGGTTATGAGGTTGCCATGATTGGAGGGATCTAGCACAAAGATATTCATGGATGCTTGAGGGAATAATGGAGCATCCTTGGAAAAAATGAGCTCGGCCAGCACCATTGTGCTCACTGGGAAAAATGAAATGAAGCAAGCTCTCTCTGGAATCTAGCAAGTGGGTAGTATATATTAATTAAAACCATCAGCACTCAAAAACAATTCCAGCACACCCAATTAAAATCCATTCCTTACTAAAGAAATTAATCCACTATACAAAATTAAACCTCACTCCAATCCCCAACAGTGGCCGGCCCATTTCCAATTTCCAACACAAAATCACATCAAAACCCATACCCTCCCTTAACTCAATTAATGCAAGTGATGGAGGGAATCTAATGATGCTATCATAATCACCCATCTCACAAATAAACCCTCCACAAAATGTTATTTGCAAACTTGCAAATAACCCCCTCCATCGGAAAAGTCCGGCCGGGAAAGAACAAAGGAAAACCGGCCAGAACGGAATGCAAACTGGCAACTCCAGAAAACTGGTCCCGTAATAAATTACAGGAAAACCCCGATACTGTGCATACACACTCGCATCTGTATTCCGTCCGGATACAAATGCAAAGAGACAAAATCTACACTGTACTATACTAGGATCCGGCTTAAACCAAAGCCGGCTAGTAATGTCCGTCCGATCCTGATCCGTGCAATACCGCACGTATCTGATCGAACCCTGCCATATATCCATACGGCCACTAGTACAAACCGTCCGATCCTGATCCGTGCAATACCGCATGTATCTGATCGGACCCTGCCATATCTCCATAGGGCCTTTACAGCGTTTCGCCCGAAAGCTTGAGTAACTGAAAGTGTGGTGGACTCTAAAGACTCGTCAATACTATGGCTGTGGATTTAACCACTAGCACGTCAGAGGTATAAGCCAATACGTAACGGGCCACCAGCTATTGACCAAAAGGGACATCGATGAGCGAACTCATCCTGACACCCTACTGAGCCTGTCAGTGACAATATCCGTACAGTCCGGTCCGTTCGTCTATGAGCATTGCATGGCGGGCCTAGGGGGTTGGTAAAAGTCAGACCCCCAAAAGCGGTACAAGTCGTGTCGGAGTGTAGCCCAGAACACCCTGAGATACTACTGGAATACCTACCAGTAAATCTCCTGCCTTGGCCAAGGACTTTGTGTAATGGCTCTCCTAGACACAGCGCGACCTCACCCCCAATACCGGGAGAGACGAACCCCTGAAGATCCGCTCACTGCCTCCATGTGGCTCGGGACTGTACCTAACTAAAACCTGTTTGCACGACTCCTTTGAGCCGTGGTAGGGTAGTAATCAAAGCACAGTAGGAACTCACACGAGACAAATGACGATCCCCAGGTCGATGAACTAACCTGTACACATGTCACCTGGGAACTGCTATCTGACGTCAGGTATAAGACCAACTAGCATGTTCCCGGCGAGTCCTGTCCGGTGTACTCATAACCCAATGAGCACCTGTATACATCTTAGGTGAACCAACTGACACCAGTGGCCTGTGAGACCGGCCACCGCCCCTCGTCGGGGTCTCGACTGTATACACTAGTCTACTCTGGAGTATCGATGCCCTGTCTCGAAACTCCCATGACTAGGGACCTTTTAAGGATGTGCTTATAGACTCCAGCTCTCACTTATATGATCGCCCTCATACTGCTGGCCGTCAAGCAAGAATCCTAGGGGCTCTATCAACGTGCAATAGCGACCTGTCAGGTCACCTAAAGCAGTACACGATGATAAAGGTAAACCAGATAGCATACTATCAACTCGAGTAAGACTGTCCTACCGGGATAGGTCCTCCCTCAATCATTGCAATCACGTGCCTGTGATCCAATAATTGACTCTGAGGGCACTATCTCCAACAGACCATAGCCAAGGTCATAAGCATCTAGGGGTAAAAACCATATCGGGAGTTTCAAGAGTTAAAATTTGCAATGAGATTGCATACCATCTATATGATATTTGGATCCCGATCCCACTGTGAGTAAGAGTTACTCCCAGGAGAGTTTTACACTTTACAATTAGCTAATCCAGTAGGTGTCTAGAAAGGTGTTAAACGGGGTTTTGACATCTGGGAAAACGATGTTTATTTTAATTAGGTCCATGCGCAAGCACGGGGAACCTCACTCAAGTACCGACACTGGCCTGGCTGACCGGTTACCGAAACTGTAGAATGTAATTAATCCTGGCTAGTTTTCTTTTCAGGTTTGAAAGAAAATTTGATAAAACCAGTGGGAGACATCGATTAGATAAAATAATAACCAATCTGATCTTTGCAAGAGCATTTCGCTGAGTGTATTCTTTTCTCTCTCCTGATGGCAGATACCGATGACGGGACTTAAGCTTCTTTTAGAGAAAAACAAACTGACTGGACCAAATTATAAAGAATGGTTGAGGAACTTGAACATTGCACTCACATATGATAAAGTATCATATGTCCTCACTACTAAATCCCCGCCCGTCCCAGGACCTGAATCATCTGTTTCGGATAAGGAGATCCTAAAAACATGGGATATTGATTGCAAAACGGCCACGTGCCTCGCGCTTGCTTCTATGGATGGTATCCATCAGAAACAGCACGAGAAGATGGATGTACAATCCATCATTCTTCATACAAAGGAGTTGTATGAAGAGCAATCTCATACTTTACGATACGACGCATCTCAAAAGCTGTTTCAGATGCGGTTGACCCCCGGTGCATCAGTAGGAGACCATGTTTTGAAGATGATTGGTTTTATAGAAGAACTTGAGGAATTGGGATGGACTATGGATAATCTGTAATATACAGATATTGTTCTACAGTCTCTCTCCCCCGCCTTTGCTCCGTTCATAGTGAATTTCAATATGAACGATTTGGAGAAATCATTGCCTGAACTTCTCAATATGTTGAGAAATGCAGAGAGCGCGCTTAAGATAGCGAAAACTCCCGCTCTGCTTTATGGGCCATCTTCCTCTTCAGCCTCGAAAGCCAAGGCCAAGGGAAAGAAGAAGAAGAATCCCACTAAGCCGAGAGGTGGAGTTCAAAAGGCGAAGGGGAAAGACAAATTTGGGACCGCGGGAAGTGGAAAAGGAGAATGTTTTTACTGCCATAAGTCGGGACACTGAAAACGTAATTGTGCTTTGTGCCTTGCAGATCTCAAGAAGAAGAAGCATGATGATGCTTCCGCTTCAGGTGTGTTTGTAACTGAAAACCGTTTTTCATTAAACTCTACATCTTGGGTATTAGATACCGGTTCTGATTCTCACATCTGTAATTGTATGCGGGGATTGAGAAACAGTAGAGTTTTGAAGACTGGGGACCACACTCTATGGGTTGGAAATGGTTCCAATGTACATGTTGTATCCGTAGGAGAGTATCATCTGGGGTTGCTTTCAGGATGTATTTTGGTTTTGAACCCTTGTTATTTTGTACCTGGTATGCTATGTAATATAATATCCGTATCTTTGTTGGACAATGAAGAATATCATTTTGTGTTGCAAAATAATGTTATGAACATTGACTTGAATCAACAGTTGATTGGGTATGGTACACTAAGTAACGTAATTTACGTCCTAAACTAACACACATTTTTCAATGTACAGCATACAAATAAAAGAAAGATTTCAGATATAAATGAATCTTTTCTTTGGCATTGTAGACTTGGTCATATTAATGAAGCAAGACTAAACAAGCTACATAAAGATGGATATTTAAAACCTTTTGAATATAAATCTTATGCGACTTGTCAGTCTTGTATAAAAGGTAAAATGACCAAAACTCCGTTTACAGGACACGGAGAGAGAGCTACTGAACTCTTAAGCCTCATACATAGTGATGTATGTGGACCAATGTCTACACATGCTAGAGGCGGTTTTTCATACTTCATCACTTTTGCTGATGATTTCTCAAGATTCGGACACGTGTTTTTATTAAAGCATAAATCCGAAGCTTTCGAGAAATTCAAGGAGTACAAACTTGAAGTAGAAAAACAAACTGGCTAGAGTATCAAGAAACTTCGATCAGATCGAGGTGAAGAGTATTTAAGCACTGAGTTTTCAGACTTCTTATAAGAGAATGGGATTCTCTCTCAGCTCACTCCTCCGTACACACCACAGCACAACGGTGTGTCAGAACGGAGGAATCGTACCCTATTGGATATGGTACGGTCCATGATGGGTGATACTGAGTTACCACTTTCCTTTTGGGGACATGCATTAGAGACAACAATTTAACTATTGAACAGGGTTCTATCAAAGACCGTGTCTACCACTCCATATGAGATGTGGTGTGGAAAGAGACCATCTTTTAAAAGAGTTAGGATATGGGGTTGTCCGGCTTATGTCAAAAAGCAGAATCTGGATAAACTCGAGACACGATCGGTCATGTGTATATTTGTGGGATATCCAAAACATTCATATGGATATCTTTTCTACCATAAGAAGGAACAAAATGTGTTTGTTTCTCAACATGCCACATTTTTGGAAAATGAAATTTTTACAAATAGTACTGATAGCAATGCGGTAGAACTAGAAGAGGTTCTAGAGACATAAATTACTCAGGACGAATTGGTTGAATCTAATGTTGCAGTAGAACATCAAGAACCTCAGCCGCTCTGGAGATCTAGTAGAACTTCTCGCCCACCGGAGAGATACTATGGTTTTCTCATTGATGGTGATAGAGAAGATTGCATCATGGATGATGATGACCCTACTAGTTTTCAGCAAGCTATCACGGGTGGTGACTCAGTGAAGTGGCTGGATGCCATGAGATCCGAAATGGAGTCCATGTACACCAACAAAGTATAGACTTTGGACGTTGCACCTCCTGGGATAAAACCCGTTGGGTGCAAATGGGTCTTTAAGAGAAAGATTGGTGCAGATGGACAGGTAGAGACCTATAAAGCAAGGCTTGTAGCGAAAGGTTTTCGTCAAAGACCAAGACTGGACTATGATGAAACTTTCTCTCTAGTAGCAATGCTTAAATCCATTCGGATCCTACTTGCTATTGCCGCTCACTACGACTATGAAATCTGGCAGATGGACGTTAAAACTGCATTTCTAAAATGGTGATTTAGAGGAATGCGTTTATATGGATCAGCCAGAGGGCTTCATTGACAATGGGAACAGCGGGAAAGCATGTAGATTGCTTAAATCCATTTATGGATTAAAGCAGGCCTCACGGAGCTGGAACATCTGTTTTGATGATACAATCAAAGTGTTTGATTTTATCAAAAATATAGATGAACCATACATTTATAAGAAGATTGTAGGGAGTACTGTCACATTCTTCGTATTGTACGTAGATGACATTCTCTTGATAGGAAATGATATTCCTATGCTACAATCGGTCAAATTATTCTTATCATAAAGGTTCTCCATGAAAGACCTGGGTGATGCCTCGTACATTTTGGGCATAAGGATCTATAGAGATAGATCCAAGAGATTATTGGGATTGTCCCAATCAAAGTACATTGATACCATCCTAAAAAGGTTTAGTATGGAAGATTCCAAGCGTGGTGCCTTGCCCGCTTGCCATGGAATCACTATCTCTAAGTACTTCTGTCCGAAGACTGATGAAGAGAGAGCTCGCATGAGCATTATATCCTACGCTTCAGCCGTAGGATCTATAATGTATGCAATGTTATGTACTCGCCCTGATGTAGTTTATGCACTAGCTGTAGTAAGCAGGTATCAATCCAACCCAAAGGAGCAACACTGGATAGCCGTGAAGAACATTCTTAAGTACCTGCGAAGAACTAAAGAAATGTTCTTGGTGTATAGTAATGAGGATCTCCAAATGAAGGCCTTTACCGATTCCAGCTTCCAAAGTGATAAGGATGACAGTAAATATATCTCAGGGTTTGTATTTACCCTCAATGGAGGGGCGGTATGTTGGAAGAGTTCCAAACAGGATACCGTTGCAGACTCTACGATAGAAGCTGAGTATATTGCTGCAAATGATGCTGCCAAGGAAGCCGTCTGGATGAGAAAGTTCATTGCGGAGCTAGGAGTAGTTCCAACCATTATTGATCCAATACCATTGTATTGTGATAATAATGGAGCTATGGCGTTGGCCAAAGAACCCAGATCCCATCAAAAGTCCAGACACATCCTCAGGCGATATCATTTGATCCGGGAGATAGTTGATCGCCATGAGATTGAGATTCGGAGAGTAGATACAAAGGATAACACCTCAGATCCACTCACCAAGGCACTTCCACAGCCGCAACATGAGCGACTTTTTGAGATGTTGGGTATGAGATACGCCAATAATTGGCCTTAGTGCAAGTGGAAGATTGTTGGATATATGTATGCCCTAGAGGCCATTATATGTATAGTAGATGCGTGGACACACACACACACACACACACACATATATATACATACATATATATATATATATATATATATATATGTATGTATGTATGTATGTATATTTTGATATATGACTTTCTTGCTCGACATGATAGTATGCTATCTGGTTTTACTTTATCTGACATGTTTGCTTGATACTGTTCATTTGATACATGTTGATAAAGCCCTAAGGATATTTTCTTGACTTCCATGGTTATGATGGAGATCATACTAGTGGGGCATGTGTAGTCTATAAGCATATCCTTAAATATTCCTAGTCGTAGGTATATCGAGACAGGGCATCGATATTCGAGAGTAGACTAGCGTGTATGTTTCTTGACCCATATGATGGGCGATGGATGATCCTATATCCATTGGTGTTGTGACATCGATGATTGTATACGGGTGCTCAGTGGAGACTGGGTACACTAAACGGACTCATAGAGAATTCCTATATGGTATTATATCTATCGTCGGATAGCAGTTCTCTGGTGACACTGGTACAGGTTAGTTAGTATGTAGACCCGAGATCGTCATAGAGTCTTGTGTGTTCTCCAACTGCACTTTGATTTCCACCCTACCACGGATCTACTGAGTCGTGCAAACAGGTGGCTTTTGGGTATAGTCCCGAAACACATGGAGACAATGAGCGATAGGAGGGGTTTCGTCTCTCCCGGTATTGGGAGTTGATGTTGTGCAATGTGCGATTGGCTCTGACTTGAAGTCCCTGGCCAGGGCTGATGAGATTTACTGATAAGTGTTATCAGTAGTTTCTCAACCGGTCATAGACCAAATCGACATGACTTATTGAGTTATTAGGGCTCGGTGATTCCATCCCTAGACTTGATATGCAACATATCAGACGAAGAGACCGGACTGTACGGTAAGTGTTGCTAATGGCTCGACGGGAGTTTTGACGGGTTCGCTTGTTTTTCTTCTGATCGCTCAATACCCAGGTGGCCATTACGTTTGGCTGACCGCTTGCGGCTTGTAGGTGTTTTGATGTGATCATCACCTACTGCCGGCGTATTGACGAGTCTTAGAGTTCCACACAGGATTTTTCTAGCTCAGGCAAAATGTTGTGGTGTGCATATGTGATATGCGCAGGAGCTCGATTAAATACGAATATGTGATACCGAATTTTAATCGGACGTTCGATATTGTTCGGGTCGCATTTGATGTGACCGATTTATTAAATCAAGTGTTGATTTAATATTATCTTTTAGCTTACTTTTAATTAGCCCTTTTTCTTTTGGATGTATGCATGTATGTTCACATATACACATGATGATGTGCATGCACACATACACACATACATATGTGTCATGGTTGATGATACAAAGGAGATGGCAATATAAGACTTACATGGTTGATAAATATCTAGATTTTTGTTAATGATTTAAAGGAAAAAGGAAATTAGCATAATGACTCATTTTCTACACACTTCTTCTTTGATCATTGACTTTAACGATGGTTTAATTTCCTTTGTTCTTTAACTCATTTACAAAATATCTAGATATTTAGTTAACTATAGTTATATTTGAGAATGTCTCATATATATTCTTTTCTTTTTCTTTTTAGAAATAAGTTTTCATTATTATTCACAAAAGCTTTTGCCATCTTCATCTTCCTCCTTCTCCAAGCTCTCTTGAGTTTTGTTTTGAGTGAGGAACTTAAAAAGAAAGGGTTTTTAAGTGAGTTTACAAACCACACAACCATTCTACACTACCCTAGCCCTTTAGTGTAAAGTGTTTGCTTCATTCTGTGAAGCTGAGAGCTTGATCTCGGAATCTCCGGATGGATCATCGTAGATGATGAAGGATCTTGAGCGGAGTCGTTCCAAACCTCGTGCAAAGCCGTAGGAGTCCTAAAGACCGAAGGAGTTGGCTACAAAGGTTGTATTTCCTTTTCCTTTAGTTTAGACTTCACATAATGATGTTATTACCCTAATCTCTAGTTACGATTCATAGTTCGTTTGTAATAGCCCTCTTTAAAATGAAAGTTCACTACTTTATGATGTTGTAACTCAACTAGAGGCGCTACTACACACCAACACTTCCTACGCTTCCTTTCGGTCTGAGCAGGGAGAAGCGATCTTCGCAAGACCTCCGTCAAAGGGACGTCATCGTCCGAACCAAGTTCTGCCTCTAGAGCCGCTACGGCATCCGTCATTGGCTGTTTAAGTGAAGCCTCTTGCGATACTGACGGAGGAGCCGGGGCCACGATAGCCGGCTCTGGAAGCATTGCCGCATCACCGCTCGGGATCGGCACCGCGCTTGGGATAACCCTCATCGAAGTAATCCCTGCAACAAGATGAAAGAGGGGGTCAGACTACAAATAAAGATAAAGGGAATGAAGGCATAATAGGCTGAATTATACCAAGGCCTAAAGAAGCACGGAGCCTCTCTTCCTCTTCAAAAGTTTTGAGGGAAGAAGCGAGAGCCTATTCGGCAGAGATACCTGTTGAAGAAGAAAGCGTCAGTCAAAGCATAATAAAAGAAAGATAACAGCGGAAAGATGCGACTGAAGTCTACCTGACTGTGCGATAGTAATCAGCATTGCTTCATCGCGAGCCAGTCGCTCGGAACCCACAAGGGCAGCTTGAAGATCGGTATCATCTGCAGGCGTGATGAATAGACCCTCATTAGTCCCGTACTCACTTAAGAATTCGCTGTAGGGAGCATGGGGCTCCTGACCGAGTATGGCGTTGATAGAAAATATCGATTTCTTCTTTTCTGTGAGCGAGTGCCGCAGCCGACAACACGAGCTTGTGCTTGGCGGGAAGCTTTGGGCGACGAGTACCGATCTCTGTACCCACGCCAGAATCGGAAGACGTTGCAGCCACAGCTTCTACAAGCGCACGAAGTAGACCCTTATCAAGAAAAGCGTGCGGAACCACAGCTGCAGCAGCTTCTCTTAGGGGAGGACGAATGATGGTCCGTCGCTGCAAGGGAACGGTTGGGTTACCCGCTGGGACAACACTCTTACGATCAAGCAATAATCATTTTTCTTCCCTGATAATAGCGCCCATCGTGTTAGTTATATGTATGCCCTAGAGGCCATTACTGTGCATTGGATGTATATTGTAATGGATGCTGGGATATATATAGGTATGACTTTCTTGCTCGACATGATAGTACGCTATTTGGTTGCTCTTTATCTTAACATGTATACTTTCTGTCTCTCTGTTACATGTTGATAAAGCCCTTAGGATGTGTACTCGACTTTCAGGACTATGATGCAGATCATACTAGTGGGGCCTGGGTAGTCCATGAGTACATCCTTCAATGTTCCTAGTCGTGGGAATATCGAGACGGGGCATCGATATTCCAGAGTAGACTAGTGTATATCTTCTCGACCCATGTGATGGGCGATGGATGATCCCATATCCATTGGAGTTTGACATCAGAGATGGTATGCGGGTGCTCAGTGGAGACTGGGTACACTGAACGGACTCGCCGAGAACTCCCAGATGGTATTATACCTCACGTCAGATGGCAGTTCTCTGGTGACACTGGTACAGCTTAGTCTGTTGACCCGAGATTGTCATAGAGTCTTGTGTGTCTCCCACTGTGCTTTGATTTCCACCCTACCACGGCTCTACTGAGTCGTGCAAACAGGTGGTTTTTGGGTACAGTCCCGATTCATATGGAGGCAATGAGCGATAGGAGGGGATTCGTCTCTCCCGGTATTGGGGTTGATGTTGCGCTATGCTCGACTGGCCATAACAGGAAATCCCTGGCCAGGGTTGCAGTGATATACTGGTAAGAGTTATCAGTAGTTTCACGATTGTTATGGACCTTATATCGGCATGACTTATCGAGCTACTGGGGTCTGACGTTTACCACCCCTAGGCGAGATATGCGACATATCATACGAACAGACCGGACTGTACGGTAAGTGTTACTAGTTGGATTCACAGGAGTGTGAGCGGGCTTGCTCGTCGATCTTCTGATCGCTCAATACCCGGGTGGCCGTTACGTTTAGTAGACCGCTTGCGGCTTGTGGGTGTTTGATATGATCATCACCTACTTCTGGCGTATTGACGAGTCTTTAGAGTCCTTCACAGAGGTTTCCTGGCTCAAGCGAAACGAAATAGGAGCGCATATGAGATATGTGCGGGACCGAGAATAATGCGTGTATGTGATATCGTATTCTATTCTCGCGATGAATGTATCGATTGGTTGTATGCGATATAACCTAGTTATCGAATCAAGGATTGATTAGATAAGCCGATACATTGGATATTAGTTGGTTATATGCGATATGACCGGATCGTTAAATCAAGTATTGATTTAATGATTTAATGCATAATTATATATTTGATATAATAATTTGCATTAACTAGTATTTGTTCACTTTAATTGGATTTTCTCACTTGAAGTACACAAGTTGTATATGTGATATACTTTTGTGCACTTGTTTGTATCATGTTTGATGATACATGCTAACTTGAGTTTGTGTGTATGATTAAACCATGGTTATATGAATGGTTAGGGTTTTGTTTATTTATCTATTCATTTATCTATTTATTCTTTTTTTGCAAAATAAGTCATGGTGGCTTTCTTTGTTTGCTTGTTGAAGCTTCATGAAGCTTTGAACAAGTCCACCTTATTTGTCTCATGCTTAACGCTAACCATTCAACCTAACCATAGTCTATTCTCTACACCTAACCATGGTTGCTAAATGATAAGTATTCATTTTATTTTCTATTTTGAATATACTTATCATATTCTTTTCTTCTTCTTCTTCATCAACAAGAAGAAAAGCTTGCAACCTTTAATGGCAACTTGAGAAAAAGAGTGAGAAATCCAATTCTAAAGTGAACCCACTTCCTATTTCTTCATCCTCTACCTCTTGCCAAGTAGTATAGGGTGTTTTCTTCACAAGTTTCATAACTTGGTGAAGTTGGAGTTTGATCTTGAGTTGTCTCGACGTAGATCATCTTCGGCATCGAAGTCGACGACCTAGCCCGCCCATTTCTCCGATGAAGCCGACGCTAGAGCCCGGGATCCGATGATCGCAGCGAGGGGACTTCATCACGGAGCCATGGAGGTGGAGGACCAGATCTATAAAGGTTGTAGTCACTTTACTTTAGCAATAAATTCGTTTACTTGCTTGCATCGCTTACACATCTAGTTAACGATCCGTATTAGGGTTTGTAGGCACATGAAAAATTTAAATTGGCCATGTTTGATCACTTGTGAGACCTCATTAGTGTGCCTAGGAACCTTACATATCGTGTGCTGGTACCACGCCACGTACACATTCAAAGCTTTCGGAACGCAGCTTGGCTCGCTGATAAAGAAGTTAGACCCGGTATTTAGCCGCATGAAATGGTGTAGCGCACTACGGATAACTTCTTTTGTAGCAGTAGGCTCAGCTAAAAAGGCTTTAAGCGGGACACCCTGATTGTAGCTTGATTGTTGAGCAAAGCGGTGCGGGTTGTATCTCATGAATAACGCTGCATCATTCTGCTTAAACACTAAAAAGCCCGGCCTGATGAATATAAGTGAAGAATCTCCCAAGCTTTCAAGGTAGAAACCCCATCTTTGAAGGTGTCCCGCAGCGGCTGCACCGTCTTAGCAGATTCCTTGAAGATAGTCATGATCTTATCGACGAAGGCCATGCCATCCCCAACCGTACGCGGGCGAAGAATCAGACCCGAGCCTCTCGCTGAGTCAGTTCCAAAACGGAAGCGTCAACCAGCCGCATAACCTGAGGAAAGTAATAACTTTCGTAGAAACGAGGCCTCTTATGGATTCCTGTTTCTCCAATTAGAGCAAAGCTCTGTTCAGAATTCAAAATTTGAATTAAAGCTGTGCTTTTATAAAAGCGTTGCGTTACAACTAGCGTACCCCGTGCAAAGCACATAGGCGCTAGCGCTAGATGCGCTGCGCTCCAAGTAGCACACCACGTGCAAAGCACGTGCGTGCTAGCGCTAAGAGTGTTGCGCTCCAAGTAGCGCACCATGGGCAGAGCGCATAAGCGCTAGCGCTGGAACTAAAAACTCCCCACCGTTAGATCAAAGATCTAATAATAATGATATATCATTAATTAACCAGAATTAAATTTTGTTAAGGAAAGATTTCTCAAAATCTTTCCAAACAACAAAATTGTGCTCTGTAAATCAGAGCACCGTTGGAACAATGATCCTGTTGGAGATAGTGCCCTCAGAGTCAATTATTGGATCACAGACACGTGATTGCAATGATTGAGGGAGGACCTATCCCGGTAGGACAGTCTTACTCGAGATGATAGTATGCTATCTGGTTTATCTTTATCATCGTGTACTGCTTTAGGTGACCTGACATATCGCTATTGCACGTTGATAGAGCCCCTAGGATTCTTGCTTGACCACCAGCAGTATGAGGGCGATCATATAAGTGGGAGCTGGTAGTCTATAAGCACATCCTTAAATGGTCCTTAGTCATGGGAGTTTCGAGACAGGGCATCGATACTCCAGAGTAGACTAGTGTATACAGTCGAGACCCCGACGAGGGGCGGTGGCCGGTCTCACAAGTCACTGGTGTCAGTTGGTTCACCTAAGATGTATACAGGTGCTCATTGGGTTATTAGTACACCGGACAGGACTCGCCGGGAACATGCTAGTTGGTCTTATACCAGACATCAGATGGCTGTTCCCTGGTGACATGTGTACAGGTTAGTTCATCGACCTGAGGATCGTCATTTGTCTCGTGTGAGTTCCCACTGTACTTTGATTACTACCCTACCATGCTCAAAGGAGACGTGCAAACAGGTTTTAGTTGGGTACAGTCCCGAGCCACATGGAGGCAGTGAGCGTATCTTCATGGGTTCGTCTCTCCCAGTATTGGGGGTGAGGTCGCGCTGTGTCTAGGAGAGCCATTACACGAAGCCCTCGACCGAGGCAGGAGATTTACTGGTAGGTATTCCAGTAGTATCTCAGGGTGTTCTGGGCTACGCTCCGACACGACTTGTACCGCTTTTGGGGGTCTGACTTTTACCAACCCCCTAGGCCCGCCATGCGATGCTCATAGACGAACGGACCGGATTGTACGGATATTGTCACTGATGATAGGTTTGCTTAGCACCCTATAATGAGTTTTGAAGCATCACATGTGTCAAAGTTTGGATTTTGATGGTGCTAAACAAGCATGCAAAGGAATCGATCCTAGAAAATTAGGGTTATGAAACTTAAAGCGAACAAAACTAGGGTTTCGAGACTACAACCTTTGTAGCTCCCTTTCGCTGGACTCCTTGGTGTCTTGGGTGTTGGAAGAAGGTCCTCTTGAAGTCCTCTTACGTCCACGACGATCCACCCAGAGTTCGCCGTCCAAGCTCGCAACTTCGAGAATCGAAGAGAACACTCTAAACAAGTTGGCTAAACTTGTGTAGAATGATGTTATGGTTTAGAATCTCACTTCAAAAACCTTTCTTTATGTGTATATTACTCACTAGAAGAAACTAGAGAGCAAATATGAAGGAGGAAGAAGATGGTGGCAATATTTTAACAAGAGATGAAGAAAAAATGATAACCATGAGAAAAGAAATGAAATATATCCTTTTTATATTTTATTCCTTCTCACTTCAAACCATGGTTAAATCTCTTGGTTGGTATTTAATTAGGGTTTAAACCATGTAGGGAAAGGTTAATCTAAGGTTAAGGGTAGGTGAGAATGGTTAGGTTAAGGAAGAGTGTAGAAGCAAGTGAAGATTATCCTTTCCTTTTACCATTTTGTTTTAAACCTTAAATCAAATAAAACACAAAAGATTTATCCATGGTGTGAGTCTCATATTGCCACCATTTCCATGTGTAAACAACCATGATAGATGGGTGTATGTATGTATGTATGTATGTATGCACATCCATATGTGCATGAAACTAGCAAGAAAGAAAGAAAGAAAAACATACATGCATACACATATCCATCATCCAAGAAAAGGTTTTAAGTGAGAAAACTAATGGTTAAATGATAAATCAACACTTGGTTTATCAATCCGGCCATATCACATATGACCCCACCAAAAGCAAGCCGCCCGATCAATGTACGGTATCATATACGCACATTTTAATCGGGTGCATGCGCATATCACATACACGCACCACAACGTTTCGCCTGGACTGGGCAACTCCTGTGTGGGACTCTAAGATTCGTCAATATGCCGGCAGAGGGTGATGATCATATCAAGTACCCCCAAGCCGCAAGCGGTCAGCTAAACGTAACGGCCACCCGGGTAATGAGCGATCAGAAGAAAACAAGCGAACCTGCTATAACTCCCGTCGAGCCAACCGGCAACACTACCGTACAGTCCGGTCTCTTCGTCAGATATGCTGCATATTGAGCCTAGGGATGGTCACGTCGACCCTAATAACTCAATAAGTCGTGCCGGTGAATGGTCTATAACAGATCGAGAAACTACTGATAACACTTATCAGCAAATCTCAGCAGCCCTGGCCAGGGACTTACTGATATAACCAGTCGGGCACAGTACAGCATCAACTCCCAATACCGGGAGAGACGAAACCCCTCCTATCGCTCATTGCCTTCGTGTGTCTCGGGACTGTACCCAACGGCCACCTGTTTGCACGACTCAGTAGAGCCGTGGTAGGGTGGCAATCAAAGTACAGTGGGAGAACACACAAGACTCCATGACGATCTCGGGTCTACAGACTAACCTGTACCAGTGTCACCTGAGAACTGCTATCCGACGATAGATATAATTCCATATAGGAGTTCTCGGTGAGTCCGTCCAGTGTACGCAGTCACCACTGAGCACCCGTATATGATCTTGATGTCAAACATCGATGAATGTGGGAACATTCATCGCCCATCGTATGGGTCTAGTATCATATACGCCAGTCTACTCTGGTATATCAATGCCCCGTCTCGATATACCTACGACTAGGGACTTTTCAGGATATGCTTATAGACTACAGATGTCCCACTAGTATGATCTCTATCATAATCAGAGCAGTCAAGCCGATATCCTCAGGGCTTTATCAGCATGTATGAATGAATAAAAGCATGATCAAATCAACATGTCAGATAAAGAAGAACCAGATAGCATACTATCATGTCGAGCAAGAATGCATACTGAATATATATATACATGTATAGATACATCCACTATCATATAATGGCCTCTAGGGCATACATATATCCAACAATCTCCCACTTGCACTAAGGCCAGTTATTGGCGTATCTCATACCCAACATCTCAAAAAGTCGCTCATGCTGCGGCTGAGGGAGGGCCTTGGTGAATGGATCCGCGGCGTTGTTCTTTGTGTCTACTCTCTTAATCTCGATCTCGCGGTGATCTCCAATCTCCCGGATCAAATGAAAGCGCCTCAGGATGTGTCTGGACCGCTGATGGGATCTGGGCTCCTTGGCTAACGCCATAGCCCCATTATTATCACAATACAAAGGTATTGGATCAATAATGGTTGGAACTACTCCTAGCTCCGAGACGAACTTCTTCATCCAGACGGCTTCCTTGGCGGCATCATTCGCAGCAATGTACTCAGCTTCCATCGTAGAGTCTGCAACGGTATCTTGTTTGGAACTCTTCCAACTTACCGCCCCTCCGTTGAGGGTAAATACAAACCCAGAGATAGATTTGCTGTCGTCCTTATCACTCTGGAAGCTCGAATCGGTAGAGGCCTCCATTTGGAGATCTGCATTACCATATACCAAGAACAATTCTTTAGTCCTTCGCAAGTACTTAAGAATGTTCTTCACAGCTGTCCAGTGGTTCTCCCCTGGGTTGGATTGATACCTGCTTACAACACAAAGTGCATAAGCTACATCTGGGCGTGTATATAACATCGCATACATTATAGATCCTACTGCCGAAGCATAGGGTATAACGCTCATGCGAGCTCTCTCTTCATCGGTCTTTGGACAAGAATCTTTGGAGAGAGTGACCCCATGGCAAGCGGGTAAGGCACCCCGCTTGGAGTCTTCCATACTAAACCTTTTTAGGATGGTGTTAATGTACCTGGTTTGGGTTAATCCCAATAACTTTTTGGATCTATCTCTATAGATCCTTATGCCCAGGATGTATGTGGCATCACCCAGGTCCTTCATGGAGAACCTTAGTGATAAGAAGGATTTGACCGACTGTAGCATAGGAATATCATTTCCTATCAGAAGAATGTCATCCACGTACAATACGAGGAATGTGACAGCTCTTCTTACAGCCTTCTTATAAACACAAGGTTCATCTGGATTTTTGATGAAATCAAACTCTTTGATAACATCATCAAAACAGATGTTCCAACTCCGAGATGCCTGCTTTAACCCATATATGGATTTAAGCAATCTACATTCCCACTGTCAATGAAGCCCTCTGGCTGATCCATATAAACGCATTCTTCTAAATCTCCATTTAGAAATGCTGTTTTAACGTCCATCTGCCAGATTTCATAGTCGTAGTGAGCAGCAATAGCAAGTAGGATCCGAATGGATTTAAGCATGGCTACAGGAGAAAAAGTCTCGTCATAGTCCAAACCTGGTCTTTGACGAAAGTCTTTCGCCACAAGTCTTGCCTTATAGGTCTCCACCTGCCCATCTACACCAATCTTTCTTTTAAAGATCCATTTACATCCCACAGGTTTTACCCCAGGGGGTACAACGTCCAAAGTCCATACTTTGTTGGTGTACATAGACTCCATTTCGGATCTCATGGCATCCAGCCACTTCACAGAGTCTCTACTCGTGATAGCTTGCTGAAAGCTGGTAGGATCATCATCATCCATGATGCAGTCTTCTCTGTCACCATCAATGAGGAAACCGTAGTACCTATCTGGTGGGCGAGAAGTCCTACCAGACCTACGGAGTGGCCGAGGTTCTTCAGTTTCTGTTATAACAGCCGGTTCAACCAAATCGTCATTTGTAGTTTGTGTCTCTAGAACCTCTTCTAGATCCACCACCTTGCCATCATCTTTATCTGTGAAAAACTCTTTTTCTAAGAATGTGGCATACTGAGAAACAAATACTTTTTGTTCCTCTTTGTGGTAGATTAGATATCCATAAGAATTCTTTGGATATCCTACAAAATTACACATGACTGACCGTGTCTCGAGTTTGTCCGGATTCTGCTTTTTAACATAGGCCGGGCAACCCCAAATCTTAATTCTCTTAAGAGATGGTCTCTTCCCATGCCATATCTCATATGGCGTGGTAGATACGGTTTTGGTTGGAACCCTGTTTAGCAGAAACGCTGCAGTCTCCAATGCATGCCCCCAAAATGAGACTGGTAACTCAGCGTCACTCATCATAGACCGGACCATATCTAATAGGGTCCTATTCCGTCGTTCTGACACACCGTTGTGCTGTGGTGTGTAAGGAGGAGTGAGTTGAGAAAGAATCCCATTCTCTTTTAGGAAGTTTGCAAATTCTGTACTAAGATACTCACCACCTCGATCTGATCGAAGCATCTTGATACTCAAGCCAGTTTGTTTTTCTACTTCTTGTTTATATTCAATGAATTTCTCGAAAGCTTCGGACTTGTGCTTTAATAAAAATACATGACCGAATCTTGAGAAATCGTCAGTGAATGTAATGAAGTATGAAAAACCGCCTCTAGCCTGTGTAGACATTGGCCCACATACATCACTATGTATGAGGGCTAGGAGCTGAGTAGCTCTGTCTCCGTGTCCTGTAAACGGAGTTTTGGTCATTTTACCCTTGATACAAGACTGGCAAGTCGCATAAGATTTATATTTAAAAGAGTTTAAATATCCATCTTTGTGTAACTTGTTTAGTCTTGTTTCGTTAATATGACCAAGTCTACAGTGCCAAAGAAAAGCTTCATTTAATTCTGAAAGTTTTCTTTTATTAGTGTGTTGTATACTGAAAACTGTGTGTTGATTTAGGACATATATTCCGTTATTAAGCGTACCATACCCAACCAACATTTGATTCAGGTGAATGTTCATAACATTGTTCTGTAATACAAAATTATATCCTTTATTGTCCAACAAAGAAACGGATATTATATTACATAGCATACTTGGTACAAAATAACATGGATTCAAAACCAAAATACATCCAGATGGCAACCCCAAGTGATACTCTCCCACTGCGACTGTATGTACATTGGAACCATTTCCAACATGGAGAGTATGGTCACCTGTCTTCAAAACTTTGCTATTTCTCAGCCCCTGCATAGAATTGCAAATGTGAGAACCTGAACTGGTATCTAATACCCAGGAAGCAGAGTTTATTGAAAAACAGTTTTCTGTCACAAACGCACCTGAAGCAGAAGCATCACCATGCTTCTTCTTGAGACTTAAGTACTCCGTGCAATTGCGCTTCCAATGTCCTGTCTTGTGGCAATGAAAACATTCGCCCTTCCCCGCGTTTCCAGCCTTGGACTTTTCCTTTCCCTTCACCTTTTTAACTCCACCCTTAGGATTAGTGGGTTTCTTCTTTTTCTTTCCCTTGGCCTTAGCTTTCGGGCGAGAAGAGGAAGACTGTCCAATAGTCATAACGGGAGTTTTTGCTGACTTCATAGTGCTCTCTGCACTCCTTAACATATTAAGGAGTTCAGGGAGTTCCTTCTCCATGCCGTGCATGTTGAAGTTCACTATGAATTGAGCAAAGGTGGAGGGGAGGGACTGCAGAATAATATCTATATATTGTTCATTGTCCATCGTCCATCCAAGATCCTCAAGCTCTTCTATAAGAGCTATCATCTTCAGAACATGGTCTCCTACTGGTGTGCCAGGGGCTATTCGCATCTGAAAAAATTTCTTTGATGCTTCGTATCGCAATACGCGTGATTGCTCTCTATACAACTCCTTTGTATAGAGCAATATGGTTTGAATGTCCATATTCTCGTGCTGCTTTTGATGTGTATTGTCCATCGATGCAAGCGCGAGGCATTTGGCCGTGACACAATCAGCGTCCCATGTCTTGCGGACTTCTTTGTCCGCAACTGAGGATTTTGGACCTGGGACGGGCGGGGCTGAAGCCGTGAGGACATATGATACTTTATCATAAGTCAAGGCGATTTTCAGATTCCTCAGCCAGTCTTTATAGTTGGTCCCATTCAGTTTGTTTTTATCTAGTAGAAGCTTGAGTCCAGTCATGGGTATCTGCCATTAAGAGAGAGAAAAGAATACACTCAGCGAAAGCTCTTGCATAGATCAGATTGGTTATTATCTTGTCTAATCGATGTTTCCCACTGCTTTTATCGAGTTTTTCTTTCAAACCTTAAAAAGAAAAACTAGCCAGGATTAATTACAGTCTACAACTTCGCTAACCGTTCAGCCAGGCCAGTGTCGGTACTTGAGGGAGATTCCCCGTGCTTTCGCACGGACCTAATCAGAGTATACCTCGTTTTCCCAGAGGCGGAGCCCCGTTAACACCTTTCTAGACACCTAATGAGTTAGCTAATTGTAAACTGTAAAACTCTCCTAGGAGCAACTATTGCCCACAGTGGGATCGGGATCCAACCATCACATGGAAGGTATGCAATCTCATTGCAAATTTCGACTATTGAAATTCCCGATGTGGTTTTTACCCCTAGCACTTATGACCTTAACTAAGGTCAACAAATCATAAGTACCAGTCAAGTTCTACCCGTCATTTCTTGATTAAATAGACCCACTCATATGACCCTTAACTAAGGTCAACAAAGTTATAAGAATGTCCTAATTAATCTGCATCATATGCAATGTAGGAAGACATCACTTAGCTACCGTACACTACGCCTTAATTATAGTCAACAAACGTAGCACGAATACTAAGTACTCTACTTCCTAAAATGACGGAGGGTTGCGGATGATTTCTAAGAAAATCTTTAACACTTTGAACTTGATATTGTTGTAGAATCAAATGGTTTTCAAAAAGGAGTGGTTTAAGCTCCGCAGTTTTGAAATATAGCTTTTTCATAAATAGCCAAGTAGTTTTCAAATCCGATTCTACAACATCTTTTTAGGTTTATTTTCTTTACATTAATCACATTAATGTAATCCCATCATTTAAGTCCTTAAGCCAATCACAGAAAAGAAACGAAAATAACACGTACGCTTATGCCATCCGCATTCGCCGCAATGTTCCGTTATGCACCGTTAGGTTAATTAACTAACGGCATACCGGAACGGGACTAGCGCGGGTGTAAAACATAAGCAACGTATACTATATATCATATATATAATATGTCATTCGTCTCAGATATCACAGAACACAGACAGCAGAAATATAGATATAACGTGGGATATACTAGGACGTCCGTATTTAGTATTTAGCCAGAATAGAAAATACGGATTCCACAGTCACGATGAATAGCCAAGCCCATACCCTGGACCCCTACGAGAGCGGCAAATGACCCTACCAATTCTGGAGTTTAGGAGACCCGGTCTCGACTCCTCGAGATGGCCTCCCACTGAATCCCAGAACCCGGTCACTTGTGCTCCCCTCCTTGGGTCCATCCTAATGCGGAAAAGTAAATAATATACAACACTGGTGGCAGCAACCTCAACCCGGAAGTGCCCCAAATAAAAGAATATTACATTACATTTGAATTTACATGAATGAAAATATAAAACTCTCATCTCATATAAAAAAACCCCGGCTATTCAATTGCGACAATCCTGCACATCATATCTCAGCAACACATAATATCTCATATCATCAACGTAAGTAAGTATGCATACCCCAATTGTCGTTGATGTATAGCAACGAAACTGGCGATATCAAACATACTACACTTACGGTCACAGAAAAGAAAGTGTAAAACTACAATATTTGGAATCCACATTCTCTTTAGACATCATAAATGCGAAATATCACATATTTCGTATTTCATGCCTAAACTATATGAATTCCACATATTGTATCACATTCCGGATAAACAGACAGTATTGAAGTTTTCGAACGAATGATCAAATACCCAGGATTCACTAAAGCTCAACACTTGAGCAGAGTTCAAAAACCCCGGAGTGTGACACAGTAGTAGCGGTCCAGCCGTAGAAGGGTCAAGCCAACGCCTCACATGTGGCACGCCGTACTGCCCCAAACCCTAAGGTTCAAAGGACAGTTCAAGACGGTCACATAATCGAGTTAAAGTTTGTTGTCTTCTAGAGGGACCACCACAATAAGACATGCACATATTTCCAAAGTAATTAAACCCCGTGAATTGTGAGCAATTGATACTCGTTCAAACACTTCAATACTTTCTAATTTACCCGGAAAAAACAACGAAATGAAAATACCGATCGAATCTATGCGTCCAAAACCATCTCCAGAAAATACAGTGCTATTTTCAGATTAAACATACCTAAAACACTGTACAAGAATATATAAGAATTACAGTAGAAAAATTATCCAATGATTCCTCTGAAAGGCCGCGGAACCGCGGCCTAAGCCAGGAAATGCGGCGGTTCCGCGGCGGTTTATGCTTTTCAGGTCATCGAATTTCACTGTTATTCTTATAATTTCCTGATGTATTTTTTAAGTATTTTTAATTATGAAAAATGTCAAATTTTAAAATTTGTCCAGAGAGGGTCTTAAAATGTCGTATTTTGTCCGATCGGGATTTTTACTTCGTAAAAGCGTCGCCTAATGTTCTAGGTCGGCTCTGATACCAATGATAGGTTTGCTTAGCACCCTATAATGAGTTTTGAAGCATCACATGTGTCAAAGTTTGGATTTTGATGGTGCTAAACAAGCATGCAAAGGAATCGATCCTAGAAAATTAGGGTTATGAAACTTAAAGCGAACAAAACTAGGGTTTCGAGACTACAACCTTTGTAGCTCCCTTTCGCTGGACTCCTTGGTGTCTTGGGTGTTGGAAGAAGGTCCTCTTGAAGTCCTCTTACGTCCACGACGATCCACCCGGAGTTCGCCGTCCAAGCTCGCAACTTCGAGAATCGAAGAGAACACTCTAAACAAGTTGGCTAAACTTGTATAGAATGATGTTGTGGTTTAGAATCTCACTTCAAAAACCTTTCTTTATGTGTATATTACTCACTAGAGGAAACTAGAGAGCAAATATGAAGGAGGAAAAAGATGGTGGCAATATTTTAACAAGAGATGAAGAAAAAATGATAACCATGAGAAAAGAAATGAAATATATCCTTTTTATATTTTATTCCTTCTCACTTCAAACCATGGTTAAATCTCTTGGTTGGTATTTAATTAGGGTTTAAACCATGTAGCGAAAGGTTAATCTAAGGTTAAGGGTAGGTGAGAATGGTTAGGTTAAGGAAGAGTGTAGAAGCAAGTGAAGATTATCCTTTCCTTTTACCATTTTGTTTTAAACCTTAAATCAAATAAAACACAAAAGATTTATCCATGGTGTGAGTCTCATATTGCCACCATTTCCATGTGTAAACAACCATGATAGATGGGTGTATGTATGTATGTATGTATGCACATCCATATGTGCATGAAACTAGCAAGAAAGAAAGAAAGAAAAACATACATGCATACACATATCCATCATCCAAGAAAAGGTTTTAAGTGAGAAAACTAATGGTTAAATGATAAATCAACACTTGATTTATCAATCCGGCCATATCACATATGACCCCACCAAAAGCAAGCCGCCTGATCAATGTACGGTATCATATACGCACATTTTAATCGGGTGCATGCGCATATCGCATACACGCACCACAACGTTTCGCCTGGACTGGGTAACTCCTGTGTGGGACTCTAAGACTCGTCAATACGCCGACAGAGGGTGATGATCATATCAAGTACCCCCAAGCCGCAAGCGGTCAGCTAAACGTAACGGCCACCCGGGTAATGAGCGATCAGAAGAAAACAAGCGAACCTGCTACAACTCCCGTCGAGCCAACCGGTAACACTACCGTACAGTCATGTCTCTTCGTCAGATATGCTGCATATTGAGCCTAGGGATGGTCACGTCGACCCTAATAACTCAATAAGTCATGCCGGTGAATGGTCTATAACAGATCGAGAAACTACTGATAACACTTATCAGCAAATCTCAGCAGCCCTGGCCAGGGACTTACTGATATAACCAGTCGGGCACAGTACAGCATCAACTCCCAATACCGGGAGAGACGAAACCCCTCCTATCGCTCATTGCCTTCGTGTGTCTCGGGACTGTACCCAACGGCCACCTGTTTGCACGACTCAGTAGAGCCGTGGTAGGGTGGCAATCAAAGTACAGTGGGAGAACACACAAGACTCCATGACGATCTCGGGTCTACAGACTAACCTGTACCAGTGTCACCTGAGAACTGCTATCCGACGATAGATATAATTCCATATAGGAGTTCTCGGTGAGTCCGTCCAGTGTACCCAGTCACCACTGAGCACCCGTATATGATCTTGATGTCAAACATCGATGAATGTGGGAACATTCATCGCCCATCGTATGGGTCTAGTATCATATACGCCAGTCTACTCTGGTATATCAATGCCCCGTCTCGATATACCTACGACTAGGGACTTTTCAGGATATGCTTATAGACTATAGATGTCCCACTAGTATGATCTCTATCATAATCAGAGCAGTCAAGCCGATATCCTCAGGGCTTTATCAGCATGTATGAATGAATAAAAGCATGATCAAATCAACATGTCAGATAAAGAAGAACCAGATAGCATACTATCATGTCGAGCAAGAATGCATACTGAATATATATATACATGTATAGATACATCCACTATCATATAATGGCCTCTAGGGCATACATATATCCAACAACTGACAGGCTCAGTAGGGTGTCAGGCTGAGTTCGCTCACAGACGTCCCTTTTGGTCAATACCTGGTAGCCCGTTACGTATTAGCTTATACCTCTGACGTGCTAGTGGTTAAATCCATAACCAAGGTGTTGACGAGTCTTTAGAGTCCCTCATATTCAGTTACTCAAGCTTTCGGGCGAAAAGCTGTGGAGGCCGTATGGAGATATGGCAAGGTCCGATCAGACACATGCGGTATTGCACGGATCAGGATCGGACAGTTCGTACTAGAGGCCGTATGGATATATGGCAGGGTTCGATCAGATACGTCCGGTATTGCACGGATCAGGATCGAACAGATATTACTAGCCGGCTTTGGTTTAAGCCGGATCCTAGTATAGTACAGTGTAGACTTTGTCTCATTGCATTTGTATTTCGGTCGGAATACAAATGCGGGTGTGTATATACAGTATCGGGGTTTTCCTATAATTTATTACGGGACCAGTTTTCTGGAGTTGCCAGTTTGCTTTCCGTTTCGGCCAATTTCCTTTGTATCGTTCATTGGTCGAAGATTGGTGGAGGAGGGCTTATTTGCATTTGTGCAAATAAGCATTTGTGGAGGGGGTCTTTTGCATTTTGTTGGATCATGACGGCTCACCATCACTTGACTTTCTTTGTGTCATGATGGCATGACTTTTGTGGACATGATTGTTGATGATGGTTGTGGTAGAGTGTGGTTTTGGTGTTAGTGATCATGTTCTTTCATGATTGCTTTTGATTTCCTCTTGCATTATTGTGTAGCCTCTCTCATTCTATCACTCCCTCCTCTCATTCCAATCCCCACATATAAGATGGCCGGCCACTTCCCTAGGGGGGCTGTCCAAATTTTTGGATTGGGAATTGTTGTTCTTTTCATGCTCCAAAAATCCCCAAGTCCCTCTACATAGTTCTTGTATCATCCCTCCACCAAAATGGCACCTCCATGAACCCCAAATGAGACACAAGCCTCTACACTATATTCTACAGCAAACCTTGGGCACGTCGACTAACCAGCTTCGTGCCCGAGTTGCCTCGGCATTGAGGTGGGAGCCCGTAAAAGATGTAGGCGATGTGGTGCACTTCCGGCGACGAGGTGGAGACAGGACATTCCGCGGGAGATCGGGACGACGACGAGAAGACCGGAGGACTCGGATCACTCGGTATATCTCTATTCCCCTTCTTATAGTTAGCTAGGACTAGTTAATGGTTCGATCCGGGTTTTAGTGCGCGGTGGTACCGGTTTGCTAGTTTGCAAAATTAAAGTTAACCATCGCTTTCGCATTTGGCCTCGGGATGGAAGCCGGGGCGCCGCCGTGCACTTACAGTGGTATCAGAGACTCGCCATTAACTTAGTCTAGCTTTGTTTAATGTGTTTACATTTCCGATCGACCAAAATCCCAAAAACCGTATTTTCCTACACCTCAGTTTTCTGTCGAAATTTTCTGGTCTCGAAATTTTTTTCAGGTGACTGCAGAATGATGTACAGAGTATCCTAAGACCACTGGAAAATTTTGGTTCCCTGATCCTTCCGTACGACCGCGGAACCGCGGCCATAACCCCTCTTTGGCCGTGTTTCCGCCGCAGGTAGTTGGGTTCAGTTCACCATTTTTTTCAGTGGGCTTATGGGCTTAAAATATGGGTTTTGGAATATTAATATTGGGCCCAGAATTTCTTGGTGTGCTACAGTAGTACTTGAGGGCCCACTTGTTAAAATTTGATCGATCGGATATTTAAAACACATTATTTCACAGTATTTACATTATATCTGCGACCGTGAATGTCACTTGATCGGTAAATCCTGTCTAACTGCTATAGCCCGGTTAGACGGGTTTGCGAACGTGACTTTCACGTTGATGTTCTGTGTATTGCTGTGATGTTGCGGATCGGTCGTGGGGATAGCCTGGATGCAATGCTAGTACAGTGTTTTGTTGTATTATGTACATTTGATATTGCGGGGCGAGCGTCCGACATGTGGACTGCCGTCACTGCCTGTTTGTAGTATTATTTTGGGGAATGACCAGGTTGCGGTCGATGTACCCGGTGTATGTATATTTTACTTTCTGTACTAGGATTACCCCGCGGAGGGGTGCACGGATAGCCGAGTTCTAGAGGGCAACAAGCCCGCATCTCATGGCATTGAGACGGAGGGGGCTTCACTCTAGGATTGGCAGGCTATTCGCCGCACTTGTAGGGGGTACAGGTTGACCCAGGAGGGGTGCCCAAGTTACCGAATTCCATGAAGTGCTTGGTGGTCCATTCACGGAGCTGAAGGGGGCTGTCTCGCTTCAGGTTTTGGCGGGTGACTTGCCGCGCCCGTAGGGGTCTAGGATTTCATTGCACAGGCTATCCACACGACCAGGGGAACGTCGGGTTTCAGCGGCTCTGTGAAACCCGGGGATCCCAGATATCTGTATTGTTCTGTGATGCTGTACATTTCTTTGATGTTGCATTTTATCACGCCTTGAGCGAAATATAATATATTGGTATATATATTAGTAGATGTTGTATATGTTTTGCATCCGCGCTAGTCCAGTCCCCGCTCTGTCGTTAGTTAGCTAACCTAACGGGTAATGATGGGACCCAGTGGCGAATGCGGATGGCATATACGTACATCAGTATATTTTCGTTCTTTGTGGTGTGATCAATTGATGGGACTGCGTTGATTCGGATCAATGCAAGTTAAAAACAAACCTAATCTGATGTTGTTGGAACACTTTTCAAAAAGGTGTTATTGCAAGGACGTTCACTTTTGTTTTGCATCGTGATATTCAGTTGGAATATCCTGCTCCTCAGTCGACGAGGCAAGGGCCGAGATCCCTTCACCGGGAGTGACCCCTTGGACAAAAATTTGCGTCAGGGCAATGACTTCACTATAGCCGATTACTTTTGCTTTGCACCGTGGTATTCAGTTGGAATATCCTGCACCCCATTCTACGGGGAAAGAGCCGAGATCCCTTCACCGGGAGTGACCTCTTTAGCAATGGTTTTCGTTACTATATTTTTCAAAAAGCTATCCGTTCAAGTTCATTACGTTAAAGGTTTTCGCCAGAAACCATTCGTAGCCCTCCGTCGTTTCATATGGATAGTCAATAGTATTCAAGCTGTGTTTGTTGGCCATAGTCAAGGCACAGTGTTTGGTAGTTGTTGGGTGTTCATATGTAGCATAGATAGATGCGTTGGTTTGGAACAGTCGTATAGCCTTGTTGGCCCTAGTCAAGGGCTTGTACGGGTGGGTTCAAATCAACCTGGACAATGACGGGTAGAACTTGACATGTGACTTATGATTTGTTGGCCTTAGTCAAGGTCATAAGAGCATGGGGCAAAAATCACATCGGGAGTTTCAAAAGAACTGAAACTTGCCAGATATGCGCATACCTTCTGGAGTGTGATGACGTGAGCGGATTCCGTCACGTTATCATGCGGTGATAGTTGGATCCCGATTCCCACTGATGAGTTGGTTTACTCCTCGGGTGACCCCGACTAATTCTTCTTTCAGGTTTGGAGGAGAGTTTGACGGTACAGTGGGAGGTTTCCAGATTAGATAAGTTGGTAACCATTCTGATCTAGGTTAGAGTGCACGCTGAGTGTTTCTTTTCTTTCTCTCTTCGGCAGCGACCATTGACCCGACCCTAAGACTATGACTCAGTGACAAAATTGACCGAACCTTCTTAAACACCGGCTTTTGGATTGTCGGAGTTGCGAACCTCATTGCCACTCCTACTTTTACCTATTTCTCCAGGACACCCCGTATTACTACGAACGTCCATTTCCATTGGACAAAACCATCGTATGGTTATATACGAACTCGAAGGAATTCGAGGATGGTTTCAGGTTCTGGAGGAAACGGATATGACTATTCAGAAGTCTTTTCCTTTTACCTTCTCTCAGCTTGTGAGTACTCCTTGGTTTAGAAGATAGTACACCCATTACGCAAATTGGACAGTCTTCTTCCATACCATAGGCAGGTGCCGAATGGTGGGGAATGAAGAAAACCAATTAGCATAACGATGGTGTACAGAAGGTATTAAGTTAAGACAAAGCAAGGGATTAGTAAGAGGGCAAAGTAAATTGCGACTGCTATTCACGACCAAACCAAGTATTTCATTACCACTCCCACTTCACCTTTGTATTTCTCCAGGACACTCCGTATCACTACGAAGATCAACAGTTTATTGGATACTCCATCGTATGGTTATATACGAACTCGAAAGGAATTTGTTCCAGTTCGGGGATGGATTCTGGTTCAGGAGAAATAGGAATAAGGTTTATTCGGTTGTCTTTTATCTTCACCTTCTCTCGTATTACGAGTGTTCCTAGGATTGGGACAGTACACCCATTATGCTCATTGGATAGTCTTCTTCCAAACCATAGGCTGGTGCCGAACGGTAGGGAAGGAAGAAAACCTTTTGGCCTAAAGGGGTGTGCAGAAGGTAATGACTAAAGACATATAAAGGGATTTGGAGAGGTGGCAAAGAATTATACGGTTACAGTCGTGAATCTGGAAGAGGCATTACTAGGAATACCGGGATACCCCATCGAAATATTTCAATGTTTCAGTTTCGCTGTGTACTGTTAAAGAAAACTGATATCCCGATTAGATACTTACTCCAGGGTATGTATTTACCAAGTTTGATTCTCACATCTGTATGATTTTACCGATGATGAGTGGGAGTGAGTTATTGGGAATTGGGTGATCATCCTCATTATATCGGGATTCGTTGTAATCGGTGATATTTGAGGAAGTCACCTGGGTTGTTTGCCGGTCGGCAAGTATTTGGTTTTGAATATCCGCTGTTATGCACCAATTTCAAATTGATATATCTGTACGTCTATTTTCATAGAGTGAGATATATTTTTTTGAAATTATGTCGATGACATTTACCTATATCAGTGGATGGTTAGGTACGGAGCATTAAACAGCGGTGTAATTCTTCTTAATCATAAGTACAGTTTTCAACCTACGACACACAGTGAATGAGTTATCAGACTCAAGGGACTTATACAGAGTATTGTATGTTGTCCAGGGTCCATCAGGACAGAGGGGTTGGTCCTCGTACTATATTCGGTTTACTTATGACTTCTCTAGTTTTTAGACAGGTGTTTCGTAGGAAACACACGGTCCGAATTTTGAGAAGTTATAGGTATTTGAATAGAGTAGAGAACCAGGTGTAGCGAGTATCGGGATTCTTCAAAGTGATCGAAGATGTAGATACTTGTCAATGGTATTCAGTTGATAGTAGTGATTAAGAGAACTTGCTTCTCTTTCAGGTTACTCATAATTGGAAGCATTTCTAAGTTGAATAACACTGATAGGTCTCCTTCCATTTAGTTGACATGCACTGGGGACAGCTGCATGATTTGAATCTGGTTCAACTAAATCAGTGCCTCTGTTTCTATATTGGATATAGAACAGTTCGTATCTTAACGATGTTAAGGTACGGGGAGTTGTCCGGATTATGCTTAAAACTAGACTCTGGATAACTCAAGGCACGTTTTCTGTAATGGCTGTTTGTGGGTTGACCCAGGCTATGACGAGGGTTGACTTTCTACCATCTGGATGAACAATAGCGATATTGTTCTAGACTCGCCACAGTTTTATTAAAAATGGATTTTTTCAGAAAACAGTAGTGGGAGTATGGTAGAACTGGAAGTGATTCCAGAACCACAAACGATTACTGAAGATTTCATAGGAACCTAAAGATTCAATCTGGTTTGACATTCCATTGGCCACTCCGCAGATAAAGTGGGTAACCTCAGGCACCCGAGAGGTACTTCGGTATGCTCAAGGACGGTGGCAGGGAGGTTCTTGTTTACCCAGACTTACCATTGCTGTTGTTCCAGACTGTGAGTCCCGGCAGGAGGATGAGTATAGCGTCTTTCTAAACTAGTTTTAGAAATGTACATGTATATGACTCTGCCAGAGGGTTGTCGTAGTCAGTGGGAGCAGCGGAAGCATTGGTGGATAGGTATCTTATGTCTATTTATGGACTAAAGCAGATATAGCGGAGATAGATCATCAATTTCTGATGTGGCAGTCATAGGTTTGACTTCATCAGAATAGGGGATGGATCTGTTGAGAAGGTAGTAGGGTGTGATGTCATGGTATTTGGATGACATACCCAGAGTAGGAAAAGAAACTCCTATACTACGATCGGTTATACTTTGGTCGTCACACAGTGGTTTCTCCACATGGGACTTGGACATTATATCAGACATACTGGTTACTAGATCTATGGTTTTAGATCTAGATTTGGGTGGTTTCCCAATCAGGCTACTTAGATAGCATTCTAAGAGTATTTAGAATGGACGACTCCTGGCACGGTAGTGTACCTGCAGGTGATGGAGTCACCCTCTCTAAAGCTGTCTTACAGACTAAAGGGGAGAGGGATGTGCATGATTGGCAGATTACTTGCTTAGGCAATTGAGTCAATCATGAGATGTCAAGTACCACACCAGATGTTGTTCTTGCACTAGGTGCAAGAAGTTGACATTAATCCAATCCTGGAGAAACAGTCGGAAGCAGTTTTAGAACATAAGTGGATGTTCTAGGGATATGATAACGACAGCCTCATTCGGGAGACAGTTATCATTCCAGGCTTCCAAGGTGACCTGGACGACAAGGAGGTTGTCAGAGTTATAGTTTTCCTTCTGACGAGGGGCAGTATTTTGGACAGGTGGTCCAAGGAAATACTGAGGGAGGCATGGCGCAGGATATTGATTAAGTTCAGTTGACGATACAGTCTAAGAAGTTTGGATTTGGAGTTCATTTATGAGCTAGGTCCCATCAGACATCTAGACATATTCTAAGACAGGTATTGCTCATTTCGGGAGATGGCTTTCTCCGCGAACATGAGATATAGAGAGACATAGAAAGAAACATCAAGGCGGATCCACTCACTGTGGCTATTCCTCGAACGCAATAGTTTCGCAAACGAGTTTTGTGAGACTGACTGGTAGAGGAGTTGGGTGTTCGGTATCACACGGGCTGTGAGTATGCGACATCGCAATAATTAGCCTTGAGTGCAAGTGGCAGATTGTTGGAGATAGTGCTCTCAGAGTCAATTATTGGATCACAGGCACGTGATTGTAATGATTGAGGGAGGACCTATCCCGGTAGGACAGTCTTAGTCGAGATGATAATATGCTATCTGATTTTTCTTTATCATCGTGTACTGCTTTAGGTGACCTGACATGTCGCTATTGCACGTTGATAGAGCCCCAAGGATTCTTGCTTGACCACCAGCAGTATGAGGGCGATCATATAAGTGGGAGCTGGTAGTTCATAAGCACATCCTTAAATGGTCCCTAGTCGTGGGAGTTTCGAGACAGGGCATCGATACTCCAGAGTAGACTAGTGTATACAGTCGAGACCCCGACTGTAACGCTTTGAAAATCGTTTCGGTGATATTTCGAAAAATCGGTAAAATAATGGGGTTTTCTGTAAAAAGTCAAAATACAAATATCTTATTATAAAAATTAAATATACATATTCTAGCTATGTAATTGCTATTATTTGGTGTTTATTGAGCCGCTAGTGAAATTTCAAATTTTCTGAAAAAAAATATTATTTTATTATTATTTAAGCCGTCACTAATACATTTAATTAGGGAAAATTACAAATTGGAATGAGTTGAAACAAATTTTGTGCATCATAAAACATTAAATAAAATTTTATCATGTGGTTTTTGGAACAAAATCATTTGCCAAAATGGTTTAGAAATTATTGAAGAAAAAAGGCTTTTTTTAGCGTAAATGGATGTTTGGGGTATTGTATTTATCATTTTTCATCACCCCACACCCGTACCCACACCCACACACCCCCATTCACTTATCCCCATGGCTGAATTCAGCAGCCACCATAGTTTTCCCCACTTGATTTTCAAAGGAAAAGATATGAAAGAAAAGAAAAGAAAATGGGTGAATTAGATGGACTTTGACCTTACTTTGACTTTGACTTCACCCCACTTTCTCTACCTCCCTCTCTCTCCTCCCCCCCTCAATATCTGGCCGAGACCCTCCTTGATCAGCCCTAAAATCTTTCCACTTCATTTCCAACACAAAGTGCTCAAAAAAATTCAAGAAAAAATCAAATTAAAACCTCTTAAATCCCAAATCCAACAATTACCCATTATTCTTTAACCAATCTAGTGTGGATCTTGGAGCATGGAAGCAAGTTTGGAGGCTAAGATTCTTGCAAGATAGATCTACAAATTGTGAGGTATAATCTTATCTAATGGTTAATTTGTTAGTTTTTTTTCATAAGCTAAAGTAGTTAAATGTTAATTTGGTTTCTAATTTCAAGTTGAAATTATTAAGTGAGGGTTTGGAAAATTCTAGATTAGGGTTGTGAATTTAAGTTGGGGTTCTTATAATTGATCATGGGAAAATTGTGTAGTTTAACATGTTGTTATGCTAAAACTAATCTAGTTGGTAGTTTATATCTTTGTTAAATTTAAATTTGTATTAATTATGTAATTTGCAAACTAGGTTTTAGTGAAATACATATAAATTGTGATTTAAAATGTAATTAAGGTTTTGATGACTTTATTAGCATTTTAATTTGTTGTTTAGCGACTTTGATCATGCAAAACCGTGCTTAATTGATAAATTGTGAATTTTACTTTGAAAAGTGTTAAAATCGATATTTGTTGCAAACTTGAATTTTGAGTTAATGCTAATTCGTGAGATTAAAAATATGGAGGTGATTTGTATGACCTAATTATGATATTAAGTGAGCATTTTGGCCATTAGAATCGTCAAAATATTTAGTTTGGGTAAAACATCAAGTTTTGAACCGAAATGGGAATTTGTGCTAACTAGGTTTTTGGAAAATAAAACGAATTGTTTAATTTTATGGTTTTGATGAACTAAACCCTATTTCTTATATAATTAGTGAGTTTTGAAATCACGATTGGTGTGTTTGGGTTTCCTCGATGGTTTGACGTTGGTACGCCGACGTCGAGGGTTTTTGGGTTGATTTGTGAAAGCAACCATAGGTTTTGACCTATATGGGTTTCATGTGTCGTTTTGTTCATGAGTCGGATTATAATGCGATACGGTGCGTTATGATATGTAGGTACCCATGTGGACTTCGAGACGACAAGTAAGGGCGTGGCGACGTCGGCACCGGCGAGCGAGAACCAGGTGAGTAGATTTATATCTACGGGGAGAAGTCGGGTGGATGGCGTATAGCACCCCTGCAGTTCGTGGTGATGTATACGAATACGTATACACACATATATATATATTTTGACTATAATTTGTTTGATATTATCGATGATATAGATATTTGGTGTTCTTGGATGATTTAGTGTCGCGAAACCCTAGAGTAGTGGTCGCACCACACATGCACACACACACCCATACTTGCATACTTTCTTCTTTCATTTATGCTTATACGGGATTATATAGTTATGTGTTCACATGGGTATGGGACTATGTATTCACATACGGATTGAGAATGATAGTACTTGGGATTTATGATGAGTCGATGAGATTTGATTTGAGGCCGTGAGATCGGTGATATAGCAGGGTTCGTATTTGAGATACGACATGATGTTGTAGCGGGTCCTTGACGTAGTGTTTCACATACATGCATGCATACATAGATGGTATCAATATTGTACTAGACGTAGATCAGTACCCCGGTCATGATACTTGATAAAGAGGATATCAGATGAATAGTATAATGAATGTGATATTGACCGTACCCAGATTTGGGGATGCCGTACGACGGATTTACGTACGAGCTATATTTTGATGATTGATCCGCACTCTTGACTTGGGATGTCTGGTTATGGATATGATATTATTGAGGCGGGATCACCGACTGTATATATACAGGTATGTATATGTATCGACTCAGATGATAGGCGGTTTCCTTACTTGTAGATCAGCTTGTTAGTTCAGCCGTATAGTTTAGTGTAGTTGTTAGATTAGATTAGACTCCTACCTATTTCAAAACTAGCGGATCGTGGGTATTTTAAAAGACAGGTCAAGGGATCTACGGATATTTCAAAAGACGTATCCTTTCTTAAAAACCACCGTAGCCCTATTTTCAAAACCCCGCGGTTCGTGTTATTTCAAATGGCACCATTTGTAGGACTTATATTAGATTAATGCAGATTAGTTATAGTTGCGTCTAGTTTTTAGCTCCCGTTTATTTTGGTTGCTCGCTCCGCATCGCACATTTACATTGTTATTTCATATTGCATTGTTGACATTATGCTGTTAGGACACCAGCACCATTACCGATGATGCGTATGTACCACATACACTTACTTGCCGGCTCACACACATCTTCATCGGTAATTGCCATGTCACGTACACCTTAGAAAATATTGCCGCTTAACTTAGCTTGATAGCCAGTAGTTTGACGTAATATTAGTGTACATACCTTATATGCCAGCTTAGATATTGCAGTTATTACTTGTCGCTTCATGCATACTGTTATTCATTCTCATGCTTATATTCATGGTTCTACATGCTATTGATGATTCGGATTTCCATGATATTTTCTGGATTTGGAGGAAAACCGCAAAACATATATAAACTGATTTCTCTCTTTTTTTAAATAAAAGTGCGGTTTTTCCCATGATGTATGAGTCGTCCACCATGAGTTTGCTGATGGATTTCGAGACCCGATTCGAGGAGACGGATGAACCGTTTCGGGTACATGGTGGACCCGGTAAGGTACCCCGGGGCAAGAAGCGCGTGATGATGACGATGTGAGCCCGGCAGGGGAGCACTACCTACCGGTGATATTACCCGACACGTCGGATATCCGGAGGATACCGTCGTGGTCTTGAGATGGATGGTAGGGGCCGGTCTGGACTGACGGCGCCCTAGATATTGTGATTGAGACTTGAGGTACATAGATTGTGACACAGAGATATCGAGGTATTTGGACACTTGTTTTATGTCGATGCTGGGCACTGTTTTATGCTGATTTCATATATGGTACCTCATTTCTCTTAAAATACAGAAATCTCACTGATTTATGAAACCGGTTTTATTCAGTACAAGCATTCTGTTTCATGCATTCATACATCATTCATATGATATATTGCTACCTGAGGCACTGACACGGGCACATGAGATTTCACTCGGGTTAGATATTTACCCTAGCCTTGTTATAGGCTGCATGTTATATACATTTTTGAGGATATATTATGATCATTGACCTAGGATTGCGTTATTTATGCGATTTCTGTGCGTAGATGTTTTTCTATTCACGAGTTGGCAACTCACCCCCGTTGTGCCCCAGTTTCTTGCAGGTTTGCCGTACAGGTTTCATTACGGCTTTGCGGGCTCAGTTTCATTCGGGTGACTTGCTAGTAGGTGGGTTTTTTTTGTATCGTACCCATCATATTACCTTGTATAATATTATTCAGTTGTATCTAGTAAATTCCATCAACCAAACATGTATTTATTGAGATAGAGACCAGTGTTGGTTATTCTTTCGACCTTAGAGTCGCTCGTTATATTTCTGGTGGTTTTGAGTTTCCTTTTGAGTTTTGATCCTCGCCGTTGGCGTTGTATATTATATTGTTTGTGTGGTTGTGACCGTCGATTGACGAAGAGCTAGCTCCCGCTTGGGGATGCCCTTTTCTTGATTTCGTATACTATTCATGTTGTATCCCGTTTGGGGGCCAGTATTTACAAAGGAGACTCTGCCGAAATTTTCAGTAAATTTTTGATGTTTTAAAAACCGCATAATTCGGCTTATGCTATTGAAATTACTTGCTTTAAGTTGGTTTTTCCTGCACTCTACTATTTTCTTGGTTTGGATTTCTGGGTTTTCGGTTTACTTAGATTACATACGCCTCGAGACGTTCGTAGTTTAAGTGCCGGTCATGTTCCGTATTTTCGGGTCGTGAGCATATTTGTCACGACCCACCCCCAAACACAGATGGTATTGTCCGCTCTGGTCGAAACCGCACGGTTTTGTCCCTTTGAATGAACCCGGGGCTACTTCCCAGTAGGTCACCCATCCCAGAATTTCTCTGGCTCAAGCACGCTTAACTACGGAGTTCTTCAAACTCCGGAGTTCCGATTCATCCAAAAGGCGCCTCTGTGTTATAGGAGTGTGTCATTTCCATTTATAGTTCAGATCGTGACCTCTTTCGGAATGGAATTCGATACTCCCCATTGTTCTATAGTGGTTCCCCGTGTGTATCCGTATCGGTTACATCCCCACCTCGATACCGGATAACACCTCACTTCTTCACGGGGTAGGTGGTATTCAGCCCTAACTCCACCTGGGGTATTACATTCCCCCCCACTTAGAACAATGGTTTGTCCTCGAACCACAGACCTACTTTTGAGGGACCGGCTCTGATACCATATTTGGTACCTCATTTCTCTTAAAATACAGAAATCTCACTGATTTATGAAACCAGTTTTATTCAGTACAAGCATTCTGTTTCATGCATTCATACATCATTCATATGATATATTGCTACCTGAGGCACTGACACGGGCACATGAGATTTCACTCGGGTTAGATATTTACCCTAGCCTTGTTATAGGCTGCATGTTATATACATTTTTGAGGATATATTATGATCATTGACCTAGGATTGCGTTATTTATACGATTTCTGTGCGTAGATGTTTTTCTATTCACGAGTTGGCAACTCACCCCCGTTGTGCCCCAGTTTCTTGCAGGTTTGCCGTACAGGTTTCATTACGGCTTTGCGGGCTCAGTTTCATTCGGGTGACTTGCTAGTAGGTGGGTTTTTCTTGTATCGTACCCATCATATTACCTTGTATAATATTATTCAGTTGTATCTAGTAAATTCCATCAACCAAACATGTATTTATTGAGATAGAGACCAGTGTTGGTTATTCTTTCGACCTTAGAGTCGCTCGTTATATTTCTGGTGGTTTTGAGTTTCCTTTTGAGTTTTGATCCTCGCCGTTGGCGTTGTATATTATATTGTTTGTGTGGTTGTGACCGTCGATTGACGAAGAGCTAGCTCCCGCTTGGGGATGCCCTTTTCTTGATTTCGTATACTATTCATGTTGTATCCCGTTTGGGGGCCAGTATTTACAAAGGAGACTCTGCCGAAATTTTCAGTAAATTTTTGATGTTTTAAAAACCGCATAATTCGGCTTATGCTATTGAAATTACTTGCTTTAAGTTGGTTTTTCCTGCACTCTACTATTTTCTTGGTTTGGATTTCTGGGTTTTCGGTTTACTTAGATTACGTACGCCTCGAGACGTTCGTAGTTTAAGTGCCGGTCATGTTCCGTATTTTCGGGTCGTGACACCGACGAGGGGCGGTGGCCGGTCTCACAAGTCACTGGTGTCAGTTGGTTCACCTAAGATGTATACAGGTGCTCATTGGGTTATGAGTACACCGGACAGGACTCACCGGGAACATGCTAGTTGGTCTTATACCAGACGTCAGATGGCAGTTCCCTGGTGACATGTGTACAGGTTAGTTCATCGACCTGAGGATCGTCATTTGTCTCGTGTGAGTTCCCACTGTACTTTAATTACTACCCTACCACGCTCAAAGGAGACGTGCAAACAGGTTTTAGTTGGGTACAGTCCCGAGCCACATGGAGGCAGTGAGCGTATCTTCAGGGGTTCGTCTCTCCCGGTATTGGGGGTGAGGTCGCGCTGTGTCTAGGAGAGCCATTACACGAAGCCCTCGGCCGAGGCAGGAGATTTACTGGTAGGTATTCCAGTAGTATCTCAGGGTGTTCTGGGCTACGCTCCGACACGACTTGTACCGCTTTTGGGGGTCTGACTTTTACCAACCCCCTAGGCCCGCCATGCGATGCTCATAGACGAACGGACCGGACTGTACGGATATTGTCACTGACAGGCTCAGTAGGGTGTCAGGCTGAGTTCGCTCACAGACGTCCCTTTTGGTCAATACCTGGTAGCCCGTTACGTATTGGCTTATACCTCTGACGTGCTAGTGGTTAAATCCACAACCAAGGTGTTGACGAGTCTTTAGAGTCCACACATTCAGTTACTCAAGCTTTCGGGCGAAAAGCTGTGGAGGCCGTATGGAGATATGGCAAGGTCCGATCAGATACGTGCGGTATTGCACGGATCAGGATCGGACAGTTCGTACTAGAGGCCGTATGGATATATGGCAGGGTTCGATCAGATACGTGCAGTATTGCACGGATCAGGATCGAACGGATATTACTAGCCGGCTTTGGTTTAAGCCGGATCCTAGTATAGTACAGTGTAGACTTTGTCTCATTGCATTTGTATTTCGGTCGGAATACAAATGCGGGTGTGTATACACAGTATCGGGGTTTTCCTGTAATTTATTACGGGACCAGTTTTCTGGAGTTGCTAGTTTGCTTTCCGTTTCGGCCAATTTCCTTTGTATCGTTCATTGGCCGAAGTTTGGTGGAGGAGGGCTTATTTGCATTTATGCAAATAAGCATTTGTGGAGGGGGTCTTTTGCATTTTGTTGGATCATGATGGCTCACCATCACTTGACTTTCTTTGTGTCATGATGGCATGACTTTTGTGGACATGATTGTTGATGATGGTTGTGGTAGAGTGTGGTTTTGGTGTTAGTGATCATGTTCTTTCATGATTGCTTTTGATTCCCTCTTGCATTATTGTGTAGCCTCTCTCATTCTATCACTCCCTCCTCTTATTCCAATCCCCACATATGAGATGGCCGGCCACTTCCCTAAGGGGGGCTGTCCAAATTTTTGGATTGGGAATTGTTGTTCTTTTCATGCTCCAAAAATCCCCAAGTCCCTCTACATAGTTGTTGTATCATCACTCCACCAAAATGGCACCTCAATGAACCCCAAATGAGACATAAGCCTCTACACTATATTCTACAGCAAACCTTGGGTACGTCGACTAGCCAGCTTCGTGCCCGAGTTGCCTCGGCATTGAGGTGGGAGCCCGTAAAAGATGTAGGCGATGTGGTGCACTTCCGGCGACGAGGTGGAGACAGGACATTCCGCGGGAGATCGGGACGACGACGAGAAGACCGGAGGACTCGGATCACTCGGTATATCTCTATTCCCCTTCTTATAGTTAGCTAGGACTAGTTAATGGTTCGATCCGGGTTTTAGTGCGCGGTGGTGCCGGTTTGCTAGTTTGCAAAATTAAAGTTAACCATCGCTTCCGCATTTGGCCTCGGGATGGAGGCCGGGGTGCCGCCGTGCACTTACAGATCCAATGGTAAATAAAAATTACCAAAGACAGAATAATTTCTGCATGGAAAGATTTCCCAATCTTGGTAAAAAAACAAGAAGATTGCCTTCTGTAAATCAGAAACCTTGGATCAAAGATCCAATGATGGGAAATTCTCCAAATCAATTGGAGAAAAGATCTCCTTAACTAATTGAACAAACCATCTTGCCCTATATAAAGGCCCCCAAACTTCAAGTCTAAAAAAGGAGAAACCCCCCCATAAACTTTAAGAAAATCTCAAGAAGAATAAGAAGCTCTAGACAAAAGAAGACAATTCTTTTTCAAGGTAAAAAGAATATACAGACGAAATCTTCTCAATATAAACAGAAGTACTTACTTCTTTCACAGATCATAGATCTATAAGACAAAGTTGTCTTTCACAAAAGAGATTATGAACATCTCATTATAAAAGGGGGAGAATTATTCAATTCTCTTAGGATCACAGATCCACAAAGGCAAAGCCTTTCATAAAAAAGAGATTGAAATATCTCCTATGAACTAAGAACTTTGTTCTTAGAATCTTGAGACAAAGTCTCTTATCAAAGAACAGATAATCTGCGGAGCGCAAAGTTAACCTAAGAAGAGCCTTAGCGCTCCTAATCTAATAAGAGCCATAGCGCTCCTAATTCAAAAGTGCCTTAGTGCTCTTCATCTAGCGCAAAGCGCTGCAGTGCCATAGCGCTTCAAACATAGCGCACTGCGCTCATTGGCTAGCGCTCATCGCTAAGTGCGCCACGTGCTCTTCATGAGTGCGCCGCATTACTAAAAGCACTTTGCGCTCATTATATGGCACCAGCGCCAAACGCCTCAACGCTTCAACTAAAAGCACATCAGCGCTCTTCATCTGGCGCAAAGCGCTAAGCGCATTAGCGCTTCATATCTGTTGCTAGTGCCAAGTGCACCACATACTTTTATGTGCGCTTGAACAGAACATAAAATGTTCTTTGAGTAAGCCTGGGACTATGATAAATGCACAACATTCAATTAAAGATAAAACATTGTCACAGACTAAACCAATGCTTAGCATTTTTAAAGGGATTGGGCTCACACAAACTTCTAACAACTCCAAAAACAAATGTTGAACATTGTAATTGAATGGACTTAGCCCAAATTGGCCATAAGTCCTCAATTCAGATTAATTGAGTCCATATGCTCATAAATCACAGATCTTAGTCCCAATTGGACTACAGGTCTCTCAACCCATATCGGTTTAAGGGTACATCTCTGAACTCCTCTGATATTTGTCGTTGTAATCCTTCAACGTCTTCAGAGAGGTGACGGGTCCCGACACCCATACATTTCATGGACTGTGGGGTCCTTAAGCCCATGGACTATGACGTCCTTAACTTTGACTGTGAGATATTTAAACTCACGGACTATGATGTCCTTAACCTTGACTGTGATGTCTTTAAACTCACAGACTATGATGTCCTTAACCTTAGACCGAGATGTCCTTAAACTAACGCCGGACCGTAATGTTCTTAAACTAATCGACCGCAATATCCCTAAACTAAATAATAGGGTCCAAATGCTCTTTTGTTGGATCTAAATGATCCCGTTAAGTTGATCTTAGTCTAAAATGAGACTAATGTATCCTTAACAAACGTTTAAGTTGATTTAGTCTCAAATGAGGCTAACATATCCTTAAACCCAACCCCCAAATCCAAATCTAAGAAGATACGGATTTGGACTAATCCACGCCCTACGGACGACAACATAAATTAGTCTCCGTATATAATCCATGGGCAACCAAAAACAAAACACACACACGACACCAAGTGACCATCTGGAGAAGGAGAAAGTGGTTACCGTGATGCAGTAGCGTAATTAACTGCAGGGGCTTGCGCTTGCAGGGAAGAGCCTCCCCACAATCAAAAAACCCCTCAACGAGGGGGAATTTGATGAAGTCTGCTATATCGGCCGCATCCGTTTAAACCTTCGATACATGGTGTCATAAATTAACTTGGCATCTTCGGAGAGGTGGACGGATAGTACCAATTAACATCTGCCCCGAAATTCAGGCAAGATGGACCCGCGCGGTCGCGTCTCCGATTTTCGGTGAGGAACAGATTCTGGCACGCCCGGTGGGACCTTTTTCTCTTTCCACTCCATACTTCGTGTGTTGTGTTTGCGAACGAATCATGGTATGATATGGTTGCCCTTGGGTTTGAGGTACTAAGATTTGGTATCTTGCTCCGTGCAGAAAATGAAAGATCAATGGCTTCTACCTGCACAAAATGCTCCAGCTGCAACTGCAACTCCCATTCCGCCTCATCTGGAGGTGTAACTTACGGGCCCCAGGCGGCCTCCCTGTTCACGATGCCAGTGGACCAAGTAACTTAGGCCACCACTGGGCTGTTCTTTGGGACTATGATCCCACCCATGAGCTTCTATACCCCGATGCTGCTGCAAGAAGCCCTAAAGAAGTCGGTCTTTGATCGACTTACAATTGCCGCGGCCCTTCTCAACGGGTCGCCCAACTCCACTGCCTCAGTTTTTAACAGATTGGGCCAGAACGCCAACAAGCCCGCGATACCTAAAGCAGCCATCCCTAAGCGGATATCCATCCCGGCTCAAGCAGACGAAATCATCGAAGAGGCTTCTTCTGCCAAGAAGTCAGTCTTCACAAGGCTTGCCATTCCGGCTCCTGCTCCAGGCGAAGTCCTCAAAGCTGCTTCCTCTACTCGGAAGTCTCTCTTTGACAGATTGGACACTGCTGCTCGGCGAACGTCAGTCTTCAAAAGGCTGACACCGGCGACAACCTCCGTCAAGACAGGGGGCATGAAGAAGCCATCTCTATAGCTGAACCAACTCCATCCGCACGACATGCTCGCTGTCGTCACTGGTGCCAAGTAAGGAAGGCTGGGGGCAGCTCCCCTTCTGGACTAACTCCGCCAGCTCCCGTGGTGGAAATCAATGCTGCTGTTCCAACTGGGAACAGCTTTGAACCGCTTAGGAGGGTTTGCAAGAACTCTCCGACTGCCGTGCTGAAGAGATCTCCTCCACCTGTGGAGAATGCTACAGAAAAGAAGCTGGAACAGCCCCCTCAGCGGCTGTCCTCCAAAATTTATAAAGTCTGGCTACAGGTCCGGGAATCAGTGATTGACCAGGACTACTCTCGCCGATCAAAGAAGCTTAAAGCTCGACAAGGAGAAAACCATCCCGTCAAGCCATAAAAGACATCAGCCGTCTGGGTGCCCGCTGCAACGGCACCCTCGACTTCAACTGCTCACAAGAGAAGGAGGCCAGAGAAAGCCCCCATGAATGCGGCAAATCGCAAGGACGTCGAATCTAAACACCCCAAGTCCGGGGGCATGGTAATACATACCGTTTATATGGCTTCCGAAATAGAAGAAAGCCGTGCTTCTACGGGTCATCGACCGCTTACTCGATCGATAACAAAGGCTCAGGAACAACAACAGCAGAAACTTCAGGAGATGCTGACTGCAATGGCCGTGCTCACTGGGCCAAAAGAAAATCTAGAGACTGTTCCCCTCCGAAAGACGGCGCGGCATGACGTCTTTCCTGAGATTCGGGGCAGATGCTAATTGGTGCAATCTGTCTACCTCTCCGAAGATGCCAAGTTGATTTATGGCACCGTATATCGAAGGTTTAAACGGATGCGTCCGATGTAGCAGACTTCGTCAGATTCTCCCTCGCTTGAGGGGTTTTTGATTGTGGGGACGCTCTTCCCTGCAGGCGCAAGCCCCTGCAGTTAATTACGCTACCGCATTGCGGTAACCACTTTCTCCTTCTCCAGATGGTCACTTCGTGTCGTGTGTATTTATTTTATGTTTGGTTGCCCGTGGATTGTATACGGAGACTGAGTTATGTCGTCGCCCGTAGGGCGTGGACTAGTCCAAATCCGCATTATCTTAGATTTGGGTTTGGGGGGTTTGGATTTAAGGATACGTTAGCCTCCTTTGAGACTAAGATCGACTTAAACGTTTGTTAAGGATATGCTAGTCTAGTTTTTAGACTAAGATCGACTTAACGGGATCGTTTAGATCCAACAAGAGAGCAATAAAAGGGGGGGCTCTGTTGTTTAGTTTAATGACATTGCGGTCAATAGGTAGTTTAAGAACATTGCGGTCCATAGATAGTTTAAGGACATTGCGGTCCATGGGTAGTTTAAGGACATTGCGGTCCAATGTTAGTTTTAAGACATCGCGGTCAAGGTTAAGGGCCTCATAGTCCATGAGTTTAAGGAACCCACAGTCCGTTGTTAGTTTTAAGACATCTCGGTCAAGGTTAAGGACCTCATAGTCCATGAGTTTAAGGACCCCATAGTCCGTTGTTAGTTTTAAGACATCTCGGTCAAGGTTAAGGACCTCATAGTCCATGAGTTTAAGGACCCCACAGTCCGTGTCAATGTGTGGTCATCGGGACCCGTCACCTCTTTGAAGACGTTGAGGAATTACAACGCCAAGTATCAAAGGAGTGAAGAGATGTACCCTTGGACCAGGGTGGATTAAACAGTCTTTGGCCCAATTTGGGATCAAGACCAATTAATTGTGTTATGAGCCCATTAGCCCAGTTAAGTTTGAATTGAGGACTTATGGCCATCTTGGGCTAAGTCCCATCATGTTTAGAATACTGGCTTTCTGTTGGTCCATTGAAGGAGAAGCTTTGCCTCTGGCCATTTAATCAACTGGGCTGAAGTTAGTGTTAAACACTAAAGATCAGCAGTGTTGAACACTGGGAACAAGTTAGTGTTTTAACACTAAAAGGCAGTTGGTGTTAAACACCAGCAACAGGGGGTTCAACTTAGTGTTAAACACTAGAGCAAATCAATGTCAAACACTAGGAGTAGGGATTTCAGATTAGTGTTAAACACTAAGAATAATCAGTGTTAAACACTGCAAATAAAGTTCTTTGATTAGTGTTGAACACTAAGGCCAAACATTGTTTAACACTGGATTCCGGGATTCCAATTTAGTGTTAAACACTAAGGCAAGAGGGGTCACGTGGTAGCACGTGAGGGCTCCCTCCCTTCCTTCTATTCTGTCAAAAGTATTGAATACTTTGGAGCATCACGTGCTATCACGTGATGGGTATTTTGGTGCTTATCCGTTAAAGCTTCAGCCAAAGGGTCACGTGGTAGCATGTGATAGCGCCCTGTTTCCCTTTATTTTGTTCTACAGATAAGTGTTTAACACTTTTAATTCTAAAAGCCATCACGTGTGGGCACGTGATGAGGACTTGCACTTTGATCTGTTAGAATATTCATTAGAGGTCACGTGGTGACACGTGAGGGCGCCCCAGAGCATCTTTTCCTTTGCTTTTTCTTTGCGCGCTTTGGGGGTCACGTGAAGCACGTGAGGCGTTGCCTCAAAGTTTTAGCGGTGGCTTTTTACAGGGGTCACGTGGTAGCACATGACCCTGCCTGTTTGAAGATGTGTTTATCTTTTAAGAATCAAATTCTTCGTAGGGTTAAACCCTAGCAATAAACTTTAGAGGAATTAAATTCCTGTTATTTTGACAGATTTGAGTTCTTAACTTGGGTTAACCCTGGTTCTATTCATTTTGAAGGAATTAAATTCCTATGACATAGGGTTAAACCCTAATTTTAATTCACAGGAATTAAATTCCTATAGTTCTATGAGAATTAAATTCTCAAACATCCATTCCCTCTCTATGCTTTGGATCTGCATGGCAGGATCTCAACCCAATGAGAATTAATTTCTCAATTCATGGGGAGATGTGCACTTTGCAGATCCTCTGCTAAAGAGAGAACTAAGTTCTTCTTTTTTTAATATCAGAGTTAAACTCTGTTGAGAATTAAATTCTCTTTTTCTTTCAAAAAAGCCTTCCCTTTCTTACCTAGGGTTTTCTTTTGCAGAAGATCCAAATTCCTCCAAAGTATCAATGCTCTCTTCTCTTTTTTTTTATGTATATCTCCTCATCTGCATATGTCCCTTGGCTCCTATTTATAGGAGAAGAAGCAGAATCAATTAGTTTTGGTGAATCTTTCATTGAGAGATTTAATTTGTATTCACCATTCGTTTTGACCTTTGGATTATTAGGTGAATTTTATTCACCATTGGATTTTAAATCCAAAGATATTCTTCTGTTGTTTCGGTTAGATTTTAAGGGGAAATCTTCCAAGTTCAAGATTTTTCCATAGATAGATGATATTTAATCACCTTTAAATCTTTAGTCCAATCGGTTCCAAATAATCATTTTCCTTTGGAAAGATTTGAATGATCTCTTCAGAATTTGATTCTGTTAAATAAATAGGCTTTGAAAGCCGGTCACGTGTGGCCACGTGACCCTTGGTCACCTGTAGGCACGTGACCCCTGGTCACGTGTAGGCACGTGACTCCTTGGAACGGGCCTTCTTCTTCTTTCTGCGTTCCGTCTTCTGGCCGCTGTTCAACCGTCACGTGCCAACACGTGACCCCCGGTCACGTGTGAGCACGTGACCCTTTCTGAAGCTTTTTCTTCGATTTAATCAGGGAACTGATGTGCCTTTGCCGCTGCTTTTAAATGTCACGTGCCAACACGTGACTGCTGGTCACGTGCTAGCACGTGATGCCTCCTCCGTAAACTTTCCTGATTTTAAATCAGGAAACAAATGCCCCCACAGCATTGTTCTCACGTGTCTGCACGTGAGTGCAACGCTGTCACTTTTGTGACCGTTGGATTCCTCTAGGGATTTAGGGAGATGAAGCGTTCCCATCACCTCCTATAAATATTGGGGTCATTTCAGAGACGCCTCCACTTTGCTTGTCTTCCTCCTTGTAAACTTTTTTCTGAGAATTTAATTCTCTTCTTCCAGAGCTTAGTTCTCTGTCTTGAAACCATCTTCAGAGTTTAACTCTGTTCAAGTGACCCTTTTCCTCAGGTAATGTTCTTGGACAAACAGTGAACTTTGACGTTCCTCTGGATTTTAAATCCAAAACAAGGGTTTTTACCCCTTTTTTAACAAAGAACCCATTTTTCTTCAAGCTTTTAAACCAGAGTATGAAACCATTTTAGCCTTCAAAAGTAGATCTCTTAGGGCTTAGACGATGATCCATGGAGTTTAACTCCGTTTACAGAAAAAATGCTTTTGGGAATTTAATTCCCTTCTCTTAATAAGGAATTTAATTCCTATGAAGAACTCAGTTTCTTCGCATGGAGGCTCCTTAGGGTCTCTTGGCCTGAGGTTGTCCTTCTGCAATTAGTGAAGAAGACGGTTGCAATGATGTCTTTTGTGGGAATTTAATTCTCCTGGTCTTGTTTGATTTGTTGTAGAGCCCAAGGTAGATTTGTCCTTTAGGAGAATGTGTAGAGCCACTTGAAACTCATTTTTTATTATTTAATGAAGGTATCCCCTTTGTCTTATTACAACTGCTCGATTTCATTATTAATGAGCCGTCATCTTGATTCTGTGGGGCCCATGTGTTTTGTAGCCAATGGTCCCAGAAAAATCTACTGTTGCTTTCTTTAACTAGTCTTCATGTTCATGCATGGATATATATCGCTGACTTTGCTTTTAACGGTCTTCTTTCATTCGATTTCAGGTGCGATGGCTTCTGCTTCGCGTTTTCCCTTTACTCGTTCGGAGGCCGCTTTTCCTTAATCACCATCCGATGAGGAAGTGATAGCGATGATCCGGGCTCATGACCCGAACTGCACCAACTTGCTTCTATGGGGAACTTGGTATAGCCATATTATCCGGGGTCGCCGGAGTTTCCTTTGCGCAGTACCGACAGAGCCCACTTTCCCGTTTTCGCCGATGGATCCTCTGAGGACGGTTTTTGCTGTGGAAATGTCCAACTGGACTCCAACGGGGAGGCTCGAGCTTTCAACGACCGGTATTCCGAACCATCCAATCCCGGCCATAGATATCTTGGGGCGGCGTATTTGTCAGGGTGAGGCCCACCCGTGGGGGCAGATTTATAAGATAAGGCTCACTCCCCGACACCCTACGGGCTACCTTCTCTGGGCTCGCTACATCCTTGCCACCCATCGTGCGTGGCTGCAGAAGGTCGGGCTTTATCAGGAAATATACGCGTCCCTCTTCCATTATAAGTCCCCGCATGTCTGGTGGGTTAAGGCGTTTTTGAACCAATGGAATCTTCCCACCAACACTTTCATTCTAGGAGATCGCGAGGTCTCGATCTCTCTGGCAGAATGTTATGAAATCTCGGGATTGCCAATCAGGGGTGCACTGTATGAGGAGTTGTTGCCTCCTGACGAGTATGTCTTCGAGCCCGAGTCTGCACCGGCTGACGGCTTGTCTGTTGAGAACGCCATTCGCCACAAGCATCACAGTTTGATCAAGGCGCTAGGTATCTTCGACCGATTGTTCACTGAATCCGAAGAGCAGGGTGTTACTTTCAAGAGCTGCATTGCTTGTTTCCTTCGTGAGGACGTCGTGTCGAAGACAGCTCCGAAGTTCGTCAACATTAAAGACCCCTTTGGGTTTGGTCCGAAGAAGCTGCCGACCACTGAATCGGATCTACCTCAATATTATATCCCCATCATGTCGCCGATGTCTTTTGAGTCCATTGCAGCACCTGGTATTGACGAGGAGTCGTTCTTCGTGGGGTTTGTCAGTGTCTGGCTCAGTTGGTTTGTCATCCCCATGCATCGTCGTTTTATGAGGGCTTCGGTTATCTACCCGGCTCATTGTATAGCTGAGGGGACGCGGTTGGCCGTCGGTATCCCGGCGTTGGCGTATCTTTATCACGGGTTGGGCACCGCAGCTAATACCTCTACTCCCGGCGTGGATGTAGTAAACTTTTCGCTTCATTATTTCACGTCCTGGGTCGAAATGCATGTGCTGGGGGCTTTCGCTATGCATCAGAGGCCCGCGTTTTACGACGCCTATCCCTTCCCGCGACTTATGCGATTGGTGGATGCTTCTGCCGCCGACCCGACTCAGCTCGGAGCTATTCGGGTGCTGATTTCTCCTTACGCTGCCGCCGGCGGGATGGTTTTTAATGATCGGGTCTTGTCTACTCCCTCAGGTCCAGTTCAATAACTCTGGGACCTGTCAAAAGACAATGCACCTTCTTTGAAGCCTCGGGAGGCCGCGCGCTTGTACACTATTAGACCGGGCTACTTGGTGTTTCGCCAGGACAGTGCATCTCTTTTCATGCGGTACAATCCGCATCGATTCGCCCGACAGCTTGGATACGACCAGGGTGTTCCTTTCGAGGCTTTTATAGTCGCCCCGATCCCTTCGCTCGATGCCGTTCGTGATGCCGCTCATCATTTCATGAGGCTAAACACCGGCTCCCACTTCATGGTCCCTGAATCCGAATACCTGCCCCGGTGCGTGGGCGCGTTTACGGGTTGGTATCTTCATCGGGTCAACCTAATCATTCTTGAGGAAAGGAGGGTGCTTCTTGGCCACGACGCCCCTCCTCTGGTTCCAGGAGCTAAGCTGCGACCGAGAGCTCCGGTCCGCTTCCCTCTAAGGGATACCGGCACTGCGCTCATCCCAGGAGAATCGGAGGTAAACCTTACTCCAACGGCTGGTATGCCCCTGGGTTCTCGGTCGCAGGGTAGACGGGCTCCGGTAACAGTACCCCTACCTGAGGCAGCACCACCCTCCGTGTCATCGACGATGGCGGTGTCATCTCTAGTTGTGGCCCGGGGAGAGGGTGTTGAAGGCGACGTGGGCCAACGCCGCACTAAGGCTTCGAAGGGAAAGAGACGGTCGTCCTCGGCGACTGGTTCTGGGTCCAAGCGTCGAAGGAAGGTGGCTACTAATTTGCTCGACTCTGAGCCCATCCTTGAAGATGAGCCGTTGGCCTTACCGGAATCAAACACTGAACTACTTTTTCCCAGTTCAGCCACCGAGGAAGCTGCACAGTTGGCTGAGGCTATAAGGCGTTCCAAAGACGCGTCTCAGAACGCCAGGGTTCTGAAGAAGCCCTATCCTGCTGAATCTTTTACGAGGACCCCTCGTGGATTCGGTGGCGATTTATAGGCCCTTTGGAGGAATGGGGGGAAAGGGCCTTGAAGCAGGCTGTTTCAGAGGACGCGGTGGACACGCTTTCTTTATGGACCGGAGGCCATGAGTCCACTCTCGAACCCCGGCGAGCACGCCTCCTTGAGAAGGAGCATCGGCTTGAAGAAGCCATATTGAAGGCTTCGTTACGCATTGGTATGCCTTTATACTTCTTTATAGCATTTCATATTTTTTACGTCTGCATGCCTGCATCTTTATTCTTGTGTGAATTGTGCAGAATCTTCGACGCTGGGGGAGCTCCCTATGGGCTCATTGAAGCCAAAGCCTGTCGAAATTCCCGATGAAGCATTGCTCGATGTGGAGGGGGCTGATGAGGCTGCTCCTCTTGCAATAGAGCCTCCAGTGGCAGTTCTTGATCATGAAGCGCTTGCTCCTTTGGGGGAGGCTCCTTTGGAGATTGCTTCCCCAACGGCTCTTCCCGAAGGCGGCCCGGAGGCTGAGATGGAGGTAGTGGGGACTGCCCTCCCTCTGTTGGAGCCTGAGGTTCCGGCAGAGGCTGTCGAAGCTGCTATCCCCCCGACTCAGAACGGGAGAAGTGTTGAAGGTAACCTTCTGAATTTTAAATTAGCAGCCTTTCCGTTGTATGAACTCTTTTGTTTTTCTCAGAATTACGCGAGCCGGCGGCCTCTATTGCCGATCTGTCTCCACGGCAATCCTTTCAGCGTCTGCTGGAGATGGCAGCTCCACAAGCGATATCCTCCCAACGCATCGTCCTCTCATCCGGGCAAGGTTGGTGTCGTCCATCATTTCTCATAGCATCGTTGTTATTTTGCGTATTGGCATTGATGTTTTCTACAGTTTTGGAGGCTGATGATGAGGTCGAGGTTCTCGAAGGGCCGGGGGAACCTTCAGCTCCTACTTGCACGACTGTTGGTAAGCGACATTTCATCATACTCTCATTCGCTCTTTGCTTAAGAATTTTACTGACATCTTCCAAATTCGAACAGCTCTTCCAGTCTCCACGGCGTTGGAGTCGCTCATCGTGATGCCGCCCGGCCCTTATGCCTTGCGGGCTTCAGAACGCTTGGCCCAATTAAGCCTTATCTCCTTATCATCTTTGATTGAGGAGCTCCGTGCTGGCAGCGCGACCACCGCTGAAGCGTTTGCCGCCGAAGTTAACGGTTCTCTTCCTTTTCTTTCCACCTACCATAGCGAAGAAGTGGTGCGAGTCTGGGTGGAGTTCTGTCGGCAGGTGGAGGCTCGCTTGCACGCCCTTGAATGTTCTCGCCTTTCTTCGGAAGCCGTGGCTGCAAAAGCGGAGTTGCAGGGTCTGATAGCACGATGCGTGGCCAATATGACATCATGCGAGAAGAGGCTTGGTCGCAAACTCTTGGAGAGGGAGCTAGCTTCCAAGGTGCTGAGCGAGCTTCGCGCCACTCTTACTGCCAAGGCCAACAAAGCGTATGAACTCTGGCGGGTGCTTCAGGAGTCCATCAAAGAGGTGGTGGCTCTCGACAAAGCTGCCACGTTCACTCGTGAAAGGGTCGAGGCTCATAAAGCCACCGAGAAAGAGCTTGAAGCTCGGCTTGCTTCGTATCAGGCTCAGCAAGCTCAGGCGGAGGCTCGTCTTCTGGAGATCTTGCGTCATGAAGCCGTGGCTCAGCAACAAAACGATGAGCTGGTAAAATTACTACACCGCCCGCCGGCTTGAGGACTTGTATCTTTCCCCCCTTTTTTTGTACATACTCATGGATGAGAGTATCTTCTTTTTGTTTCTTTCATGAATTGTACGTTGTATCCATTTTGGTTTATGAAATAAAAGATACATTTTTCTTCTCAACGGCGTGTCCCTTTTCATTGAATGCGTTTGCGGACAATTTATCTCGATCTCCTTGCATTGCATCGGTGGCTTAGGATTCAGGGTTAAGATCTGCTTCCTAAGACTTTTGCGCCTTATGAGCCACGAGGGTCTCATAAAGAGTTTTTCTCCCCATGGGTCGAGAGGATCCCATAGGTGTAAGTTCTTCTTAAGAATCATAAGGATTCTTAAGCGGGTTTTCCCTTGAGAGTCGTAAGGATCTCCCCAGAGAGTTTTTCTTCCTTACAGGTCGTGAGGACCTGCGAGTGCTGGATGTAGTCACCCTTATTCGTGTTTCACAGGGTCGGGGGTTTCTCGAGGCATCGTAGTTTAAAGACGTCGCGGTCAAGGTTAAGGACCTCATAGTCCGTGGATTTAAGGACTCCACAGTCCGATGTTAGTTTTAAGACATTACGGTCAAGGTTAAGGACCTCATAGTCCGTGGATTTAGGGACTCCACAGTCCGATGTTAGTTTTAAGACATCACGGTCAAGGTTAAGGACCTCATAGTCCGTGGATTTAGGGACTCCACAGTCCGATGTTAGTTTTAAGACATCTCGGTCAAGGTTAAGGACCTCATAGTCCGTGGATTTAGGGACTCCACAGTCCGATATTAGTTTTAAGACATCACGGTCAAGGTTAAGGACCTCATAGTCCGTGGATTTAAGGACTCCACAGTCCGATGTTAGTTTTAAGACATCACGGTCAAGGTTAAGGACCTCATAGTCCGTGGATTTAAGGACTCCACAGTCCGATGTTTGGTTGCAGGGACCCGTCACCTCTTTAAAGACGTTGAGGAATTACAACGCCAGGTATCAAAGGAGTGAAGAGATGTACCCCTTAAACCAAGGTTGAATCCGTAGGGAATCGGGGTGGTTGATCGCTAGTTTTAAGACATTACGGTCGAGGTTAAGGACATCATAGTCCGTGGATTTTAAGGACTCCACAGTCCGGTGTTTGCTCTGGATGCTTCACACGGGTTCACTGCCGTGCTTGGCGAGGACCAGGCTCTGCTCTGGGCGTTTTCCACGGGGTCAAAGAGTGACGTTATCCGCGTTCCACGTAACTAGGAATTTTGCACTAGATGCTTCACACGGGTTCACTGCCGTGCTCGGCGAGGACTAGGCTCCACTCTGGATGCTTCACATGGGTTCACTGCCGTGCTCCGCGAGGACCAGGATCCGCTCTGGACGTTTTCCACGGGGTCAAAGAGTGACGTTATCCGCGTTCCACGTAACCAAGAATTTTGCACTAGATGCTTCACACGGGTTCACTGCCGTGCTTGGCAAGGACTAGGCTCCGCTCTGGATGCTTCACACGGGTTCATTGCCGTGCTCCGCGAGGACCAGGATCCGCTCTGGACGTTTTCCACGAGGTCAAAGAGTGACGTTATCCGCATTCCACGTAACCAGGAATTTGGCACTAGATGCTTCACATGGGTTCACTGCCATGCTCGGCGAGGACTAAGCTCCGCTCTGGATGCTTCACACGGGTTCACTGCCGTGCTCCGCGAGGACCAGGATCCGCTCTGGACGTTTTCCACTGGGTCAAAGAGTGACGTTATCCGCGTTCCACGTAACCAGGAATTTTGCTGATTGTATCCGCATTTCACGGGATGGAGGTTTGACTGTTGGCGATATGTATACCACCGAGCCATGGAACTGGGAGTTGCTGCTGTTCCGCTTAGCTTAGAGTTGTGTCCGTCGAGATTTGGCTTCTTCTTCTGATGAAATCTGGGGGAGAAGTATGATCCCTTTTTTTTGTTTACGCCCTTGGATTGTGTACAGGGTGTGATGGGACATCACCTGTAGGGCATAAATTAAAACCTTTTATTTTATTTTATTTTATTTCCGCGATGCTCTATCATTTCAGCTTTTATATCGCGAAGGTCGCGATTGCCCCATCATTTCGGCTATTTCTCGCGGTGCCCAATCATTTCGGCTATTTATTTCATTTTCACTCGCCGTTTTTTTTTATTATTGCGAGTTGCCCCATCATTTCGGCTATTTTGCGTGCATACACTCTTACCTGCTGCTTTTTATTGCAGGTTGCCCCATCATTTCAGCTATCTCGTATACACGTGCGGCCTACTGGCTTTTCGCCATAAACCTGAAATTAGACACAGATTTCGACATCAGCACCGCTACAACTGGGATATGGCCAGGAGCGAATCATCATCTGCCTCTGTCGATGTTGAACAAAGATGGCTTAGCAAACAGGGTTAGGGTCCCGTCGACTAGGCCTTTTGACTTCATGAGCCGTAAGGGTCTCACAAAGGTATTTCTCCCTACAAGTCGTGAGGATCTTGTAGGTGTATTTTCTCCCTAGGAATCGTGAGGATTCCTAAGTGTATGTTCCTCTGCAAGTCGTAAGGATCTTACAAGAGGGCTTTCTCCTTATAGGTCGAGAGGACTTACAAGGGTTGCTCACCATATGGACATATCCCTAGTCACGGGTGGGACTTTGCTGGGGAAATGTTTACTCGCGCCCGTAGATTGTATACAAGGGTCAGTATTGAGCCACTTGTAGGGCAATGTCGAAGGGTATGGGGGATTTTGCTTAAGCACAGGTTTAGGTCTCTGTGACTTAAGACTTTCAAATCTTATGAGCCGTGAGGGTCCCATAAGAGAATTCTCCTTACGAGTCGTGAGGATCTCACAGGTGTATTTTCTCCTTAGGAATCGTGGGGATCCCTAAGTGTGTTGCTCCTTTGTGAGTCGTAAGGATCTCGCGCGGGTGGTTTCTCCTTGCAAGGTCGTGGGGATCCCGCAAGTGTCCTTTAACGAGGTTGCGCCCTTTCGGGTTTTCACAAACACTCGCCGGTAGCCCTGCCGTTTTTACTCACGGAGCCCTTTCGGGTTTTCATCCGTGCCCATTTTGCTTATGGACATACCGTTTTTTTATTCTTTTCATTTTCTTTTTCTCTTTTTTTTACGAGGTCACGCCCTTTCGGGTTTTCGCGAACACTCGCCGGTAGCCCTGCTGTTTTTACTCACGGAGCCCTTTCGGGTTTTCATCTGTGCCCATTTTGCTTATGGATATTCTTTTCATTTTCTTTTTCTCTTTTTTTTACGAGGTCGCGCCCTTTCGGGTTTTCACGAACACTCGCCGGTAGCCCTGCTGTTTTTACTCACGGAGCCCTTTCGGGTTTTCATCCGTGCCCTTTTTGCTTATGGACATACCGTTTTTATTTATTATATTTTTTTTATTTATTTTTTTTAATCTCGTCAGCCTAAGGATGCTGCGGTATTAGTTTAAGGACGTTTCGGTCCGTCGTAGAGAGAGCCGGCTACTACTTATAGAGCTTTGAGCTTTAGGAAGATAGCGAGCGGACATAGTCGTCGTCATCTATCATTGACCTTGGCTGTGGCTCATTAAGCGTAGTATTTCTTTAGGAAGCGGCCGTTTATTGGCCTGAAAGGCCTTTCACCATGCATGTCCATGAGTAGATAGGCCCCACCCTGGTAGACCTTATTTATGATGTACAAGCCTTCATAGTTTGGCTCGAATTTTCCCCGCTTGGCGCGATTGGGGATCATCGGTCTTTTGACTACTAGCACGAGTTCGCCTTGGCGGAATGTTCTCGGCCTGGTCAATCTTTCGTAGGAGCGCGTCATCTTTGCTTTATAGGCCTCCAGATTTTGTTGCGCTATGAGCCGAGTTTCATCGAGGGCATCAAGCTCCTCAAGCCGAAGGTGAGCATTTTCTTCGTCGGTCAGCTCGTAGTGGACTGCCACTCGTAGAGAGGGTAACTCTATCTCGAGGGGGAGTACTGCTTCCGTCCCGAATACCAACGCGTACGGCGTTGTGTTTGTGGCCGTCTTGAACGTAGTTCGATAGGCCCGAAGGGCCTCTTGCAGCCTCTCGTGCCAGTCTTTCTTATTTCGGGACACCGTCTTTTTTATGATCTTTGTCAAGGTCTTATTGAAGGCCTCGGCCAGACCGTTAGCTCGTGGATTATAAACTGAGGAATATCTCCAGTCTATATTGTGCTGCTGCGCGAAGCGGCTAATCTTATGGCTTCTGTAGGCTGGCCCGTTATCGGAGATAATTCGCCGTGGAGTTCCAAACCGATAGATGACGTGCGTCTTGAAGAAGTGGAGGATATTCTCCGTCTTTATTTCCCTCAACGGTACTGCTTCTGCCCATTTGGAGAAGTAATCAGTCATCACCAGGATGAAGCGATGTCCCCTGGACGATGCTGATTCAATGGGGCCGACTTTATCAGTCCCCCACATTTCGAATGGCCAGCTAGCCACCGTCGGATGTAGTGGATTCGGATGCTGGTGGATGAAATCCCCGTGGATTTGGCATGAGTGGCATTGCTTCGCATATTCGAGGCAGTCCTGGATCATCGTAGGCCAGTAGTAACCCATCCGTTTAATTTTTAACTTCATCTTCGGGCCTTCTTGATGAGAACCACAGATTCCGTCATGAACTTCCTGAACGACTCTTTCTGCTTCGTCAGGTCCTAAACATCTCAGCCACAGAAAATCAAACGACCTCTTATACAGAGTATCATTGACGAAAGCGAAAGATAGAGCTCGTTTCATGAGCTGATATCTTGAGGACGCTTCTTCGGGCATTCGGTGGGACTTAAAGTAGTATATGAAGACTTCCCTCCAGTCCTCAGCCTTCTCACGGTCTTTTATCTGTAGGGTCGTCTGCTCAGTTGCTCCCTTTTCTTCGCATGATTCCGGAGATATTTCTGCTGGGGCGAGCACTCGACGGCTTTGTACCATGATTTTAACGTCATCGAGGTTCTCGTCGGCCAATTCTTTGGCGAGCTTAGCTAACGAGTCCGCTTTGCTATTTTCCGCGCGTGGTATGCTTTCCAAAGTATATGAGGGAATTTGGGTCAACAGTTGTCGCACCTTTTCGCCGTACTTCACCAACTCTGGTTTGCACGTTTGGTAGTCACCATTTACTTGACTAACGACCAGTTGAGAGTCCCCGTATATAAGAAGGCCTTCAATTCCCATGTCAATGGTGATCTCGAGGCCTGCTATCAAAGCTTCGTATTCGGCTTCGTTATTCGTCCTCGGCTCTGTTAAAGAGAAGGAGAAGCGCAAAATCCCTCCTTGTGGAGTTACGAAGATGAGGCTTACTCCCGATTTGATTATGGGGGTACATTGCTTGCTCTTCTTCATGGAAGATGCTCCATCAAAGTAGAGTTCCCATCGGGTATCACCGCCGCCGATCGCATCAAATGCATGTTCGTCCGGCAAATCGCAGTTCAGAGGAGAACCGGCAGGTACTGGATGCTCAGCAAGGAAGTCGGCGATGGCCTGGCCTTTCACTGCCTTGAGAGGTCGATACGTTATCGAGAACTCCATCAAGAGTAGAGCCCATTTAGCGAGTCGACCCGTCAATATAGCCTTTGACATCAAATATTTAAGGGGGTCCACCTTCGAGATGAGACGGACTTCGTGCGCCAACGCATAGTGCCTGAGCTTTGTTATCGCGAAGATCAACGCCAGGCAGTGTTTTTCAATGGGAGAGTAGTTGCTTTCTGCCCCCAGTAGAACTCGACTTAAGCAGTAGAGTGCTCTTTCTTTTCCTTGATCGTTCTCTTGTGCCCATAATGCGCCTAAGGAACCTTCGAGGGCGGTTGTATAAAGAATGAGGGGTTTTCCCTTGTCCGGAGCAGCCAACACCGGCGGGTTCTGCAGGTACTGTTTAATTTCGTCCAACGTGCCCTAGCATTTTTGATCCCAGACAAATGGAGTTCCTTTCTTCATCAGGTGGCTGTAAGGACGGCACTTGCCTGAAAGATTGGCGATAAACCGCCGGATGTATGCGAGCTTCCCTTGGAGAGACCGCAACTGTTTGAGGGTTCTTGGCGGAGGCATTTCTATGATCGCCTTGATCTTAGATGGATCTATTTCGATACCTCGGTGTCGGATGATGAATCCCAGGAATTTACCCGAGGAGACTCCGAACGCACATTTGAGGGGATTCATCTTCAAATTATATTGCCGAAGGCGTTGAAATACAGTCTTCAGATGCGTTAAGTGCTCTTCGTATGACATGCTCTTCACCACGAGGTCATCAATATAGCACTCGACGATGTCATGTATGAGATCGTCGAAGATCTTTGTCATGGCCCTTTGATAGGTAGCACCGGCGTTCTTTAGACCAAAGGGCATAACCTTGTAGCAGAATATTCCCAAAGGGGTCCGGAAAGCCGTATGTTTCTGGTCTTCAGGATGCATTTTTATTTGATTATACCCTGATGAGCCGTCCATGAAGGAGAAAACCTCGTGAGTGGACCTGTTATCTATCATCAGTTCGGTGACTGGCACTGGAAAATCGTCCTTCGGGCAAGCTTTATTAAGATCCCGAAAGTCTATGCATATGCGCACTGTCCCATTTTTCTTCATCACTGGGACGATGTTGGCGATCCATTCAGGGTATTGAACTTCCTGGATGAAACCAGAGTCGATCAGCTTTTTGACCTCGGCGTTGATGCTCATCTCAAGCCCGAGCCGCATTCTCCTCGGCGCCTGTTTGACTGGCTTGATGTCCGGGGATATCGCCAATCTGTGTACAACAATTTCTGGATCTAATCCCGGCATTTCGGAATAGTTCCATGCGAAGCAATCTCTATGCTGTAGAAGCACGTCCTTTAACGCAGCCACCCTTTCTTCAGATAGCAGCTCACCGACGAATGTCGGTCGCGGATCATCTGCCGATCCCAACTCAATCTTCTTGAGGTTATCTGTAGTAGTATGTACGCCATCTTCCAGTTCTCTCGGAGCTGGCGGAAATTCTGAGATCACCTCATCATTGCTGTTCTCAAAGCACCAGGGAAGGTCATCCATGTTCTTGGGCTCTTCTTTTAATATTATAATCATGTGACAAGTGCGAATCCGCTTCCAAGACCGATGTGGGTCTGGCTCTGCTCTCGCGGCTTTAGGTTCGTGCTGTTGTGGCGGCGTTACCGTCCAGCTGCGGGATAAAGCAAATCTGCCTTGTTGGTATTGGTCTTCGACCCAGTTCTTGAAGGTGAAGCAGTCTTCGATAGGGTGTCCTATGGCTCGGTGATAAGAGCAATAGCCTAGATAAGAAACCTCGTTAACTTGCTCAGGGTACTTAGACTCCGGAAGTGCGATCATTTGATGTTCTATAACGAGCTCGAGTAGCTTCTTCGTCTTGTCTCGAGGGAAGGAATACGCTCGACTCATCTTCTTCATGAGGGACAAATCCGGACCGCGCGATGCCCGGTCACACGACTCTCTGATCCTGCGTCGTTGTTGTCGGCTCTTCTTTCCGCTTCTTGATTTATTTCTGCCTCTGCGTTGGGCCTTTTGCATAACGGGTTGACAGGGAGGAGCATCTTTATCTTTTGCAGCCTGTTGAAATAGACGTTGCGTCCTGGCCTTCTCGTAGATGGCCATCTCGCGGTTGTGGTCTTCCCGAGCCTTTTGACCTGCTTTCCTGATAAGCTTGTCCATTTGTTCTTCAAATGACGGACTCGGCACTTCACTCACGGGATACAGTTTTGATGAAGGGTTGGCATTGCTGGACAGGGCGTTTTCCTCCTCCTCGAAGTTATATACGGCGTAGCTACCGCGGATTCGCTCCCGTTTACCGGATCTCACGTATCCAAGGCCGAGCGTTTCCATTCTCCCGTTGGGCAATTTGCGCTGAGTTCCAGGGACATTCCAAATCTTGTTTTAGAACCGAGCTTGTCGAACAGTCTGTTTTAAGGGTACTCCTTGGCGCTTCAATAACCTCTTTAGTCCATTTGTGTAATATCTGGGCAAACGGATGGGTTGGAGCCTGTCGAGTGTAGCATCCGCGCCATGCCAGATCTCTTTCTCTACTTTCGTCTTTGAGGATCGGTAGAATAGGATTACCTTCTCACCCCTTTGCCTGGGAGGGACGTAAAACGTCTGTAGGTCCTGCATATTGTAAGCTTGAAGTGTGTCGAGATCCTTATAGTGTTCTCGCGGCACCATGGTGATTTGCAAACTCTGATCATCGCTAGGGGATGCTTGTATTGACGGCCGATTGGAGAACACGGCATTAACCTCATCTTCCGAGTCACTTCTGAAGATCAACATGGGGGCGGACGTCCCCGGGTTGTTGCGTTGAGACAGCCCAGCATAAACTATCTCTTCTTCTTCTTCAGTATCGCTCCCGAAAACAGGGATGGTAGCGGCGTCTTTGTTCTCCGGCTTGCGACACCTTTCTGTATCCTCGAAATCTGGCAAAAAGTACTTCGCATCTTTGTATTTGCGGACTTCGTTCACGGAAAATGGATTCAGCTCACCTGTTACGGTATATTCGAAACCATCCTTGAAGTACTTCATACACTGATGTGTTGGAGATAGTGCCCTCAGAGTCAATTATTAGGTCACAGGTACGTGATTGTAATGATTGAGGGAGGACCTATCCCGGTAGGACAGTCTTACTCGAGATGATAGTATGCTATCTGGTTTACCTTTATCATCGTGTACTGCTTTAGGTGACCTGACACGTCGCTATTACACGTTGATAGAGCCCCTAGGATTCTTGCTTGACCACCAGCAGTATGAGGGCGATCATATAAGTGGGAGCTGGGGGTCTATAAGCTTATCCTTAAAAGGTCCCTAGTCGTGGGAGTTTCGAGACCGGGCATCGATACTCCATTAGTAGACTAGTGTATACAGTCGAGACCCCGACGAGGGGCGGTGGCCGGTCTCACAAGCCACTGGTGTCAGTTGGATCACCTAAGATGTATACAGGTGCTCATTGGGTTATGAGTACACCGGACAGGACTCGCCGGGAACATGCTAGTTGGTCATATACCAGACGTCAGATGGCAGTTCCCTGGTGACATGTGTGCAGGTTAGTTCATCGACCTGGGGATCGTCATTTGTCTCGTGTGAGTTCCCACTGTACTTTGATTACTACCCTACCACGGCTCAAAGGAGTCGTGCAAACAGGTTTTAGTTGGGTACAGTCCCGAGCCACATGGAGGCAGTGAGTGTATCTTCAGGGGTTCGTCTCTCCCGGTATTGGGGGTGAGGTCGTGCTGTGTCTAGGAGAGCCATTACACAAAGTTCTTGGCCAAGGCAAGGAGATTTACTGGTAGGTATTCCAGTAGTATCTCAGGGTGTTCTGGGCTACACTCCGACACGACTTGTACCGCTTTTGGGGGTCTGACTTTTACCAACCCCCTAGGCCCGCCATGCGATACTCATAGACGAACGGACCGGACTGTACGGATATTGTCACTGACAGGCTCAGTAGGGTTGTCGGGCTAAGTTCGCTCACAGACGTCCCTTTTAGTCAGTACCTGGTAGCCCGTCACGTATTGGCTTATACCTCTGACGTGCTAGTGGTTAAATCCACAACCAAGATGTTGACGAGTCTTTAGAGTCCCCCACATTCAGTTACTCAGCTTTCGGGCGAAAGGTTGTAGAGGCCGTATGGAGATATGGCAAGGTCCGATCAGATACGTGCGGTATTGCACGGATCAGGATCGGACAGTTTGTACTATAGGCCGTATGGTTATATGGCAGGGTTCGATCAGATACGTGCGGTATTGCACGGATCAGGATCGAACAGATATTACTAGCCGGTTTTGGTATAAGCCGGATCCTAGTATAGTACAGTGTAGATTTTGTCTCATTGCATTTGTATTTCGGTCGGAATACAAATGCGGGTGTGTATGCACAGTATTGGGGTTTTCCTGTAATTTATTACGGGACCAGTTTTCTGGAGTTGCCAGTTTGCTTTTCGTTTCGGCCGATTTTCTTTGTTCCGTTCATTGGCCGAAGTTTGGTGGAGGAGGGTTTATTTGCATTGTTGCAAATAGGCATTTGTGGAGGGGGTCTTTGCTTTTTGTAGCATCATGATAGTCTTCATGATGGTGCACCATCCATTGACTTGCTTGACTTCATACTTCATGATGGCTTGACTTTGTTAGCATCATGGTTGTTGATGATGGTTGTGTGGAGTGTTGGCATTGCTTTGTGATCATGGTTGATTATGATAACCATTCCTCTCTCTTTTTCTTGCATGATTGATATGGTCACCTCCCCCTTGACTTTTCCCTCTCTCCTTTTTCTACATGGGCCGGCCACTTTAGGGTGGTGGTTGATTGATTCTTTTGGTGTGGCATTTTTGGTTCATATTGTGCTAAGAAATGAGCTCTCTAGTTGATCTCCAAAAATCCTTTCTTCCCTCCACCAAAAATGGCACCTCTACTACCCCAAAATTGAGACACAAGTTCTACTATAGATTCTACAGTAAATCTTGGGCACGTCGAGTAGCCGGCTTCGTGCCCGAGTTGCCTCGGCATTGAGGTGGGAGCCCGTAAACAAAGTAGGCGATGTGGTGCACTTCCGGCGACGAGGAGGAGACGGGACATTCCGCAGGAGATCGGGACGATGGCGAGAAGACCGGAGGACTTGGATCGTCGGTATATCTCTAACCCATCTTCTAGTTAGCTTAGACTTGTTAATGGTTACGATCCGGGTGTTTAGTGCGCGGTGGTGCCGGTTTGCTAAGTCCGCAAAAATTAAAGTTTTTCACCGCTTCCGCATTCCGGCGTCGGATTGACGGCCGGGGCGCCGCCGTGCACTTACATTGGTATCAGAGCCTCCCCATTAACTTAGTCTAGCTTTGTGTAATGTGTTTTTCTGTTCCGATCGATCGAAGTGTTCAAAAACCCGTATTTGCCCACATCAGTTTTCTGTTGGAAATTTTTGGTGTCGAAAAATTTTTCAGGTTGTAAAATATTGATGTACTGGAAAATCTAAGAGCTCTGTAAAAATTCGACGAAGTAACTCCACAGTGGGAGCGCGGAACCGCCGCGAAAACCCCCTTTCCGCCGCCCTTCCGCCGCACACTGTGGAGATCACTTCACCAATTTTTTACAGAGGCCTTCTGGGCTTAAAATATGGGTTTTGGAATATTAAAATTGGGCCCAGGATTTCTGTGAGTGCTACAGTTTTGATTGGGGGCCCACTTGTTAATTTTTGATCGATCGGATATTTTAAACCCATTTTTCACAGTATTTACATTATATCTGCGACCGTGAATGTCACTTGATCGGTAAATCCGGTCTAACTGCTATAGCCCGGTTAGACGGATTTGCGAACGTGACTTTCACGTTGATGTTTTGTTTTTGCTGTGATGTTGCGGATCGGTCGTGGGGGATAGCCTGGATGCAATGCTAGTACAGTTTTGTTGTATTATGTACATTTGATATTGCGGGGCGAGCGTCCGACATGTGGACTGCCGTCACTGCCTGTTTGTATTATTATTTTGGGGCACGACCTGGTTGCGGTCGATGTACCCGTTGTATGTATATTTTACTTTCTGTACTAGGATTGCCCCGCGGAGGGGTGCACGGATAGCCGGGTTCTGGAGGGCAACAAGCCCGCATCTCATGGCATTGAGACGGAGGGGGCTTCACTCTAGGATTGGCGGGCTATTCGCCGCACTCGTAGGGGGTACAGGTTGACCTAGGAGGGGTGCCCAAGTTGCCGGATTCCGTGAAGTGCTGGGTGGTCCATTCACGGCGCTGAAGGGGGCTGCCTCGCTTCAGGTTTTGGCGGGTGACTTGCCGCGCCCGTAGGGGTCTAGGATTTCATTGCACAGGCTATCCACACGACCAGGGGAACGTCGGGTTTCAGCAGTGGCTCTGTGAAACCCGGGGATCCCAGATATCTGTATTGTTTCTGTGATGCTGTACATTTTCTGTGATGTTGCATTTCTTTCACGCCTTGAGCGAAATATAATATATTGGTATATATATTAGTAGATGTTGTATATGTTTTGCATCCGCGCTAGTCCAGTCCCCGCTCTGTCGTTAGTTAGCTAACCTAACGGGTAATGACGGGACCCAGTGGCGAATGCGGATGGCATATACGTACATCAGTATATTTTCGTTCTTTTTGGTGTGATCAATTGATGGGACTGCATTGATTCGGATCAATGCAAGTTAAAAACAAACCTAATCTGATGTTGTTGGAACACTTTTTCAAAAAGCTGTTATTGCAAGGACGTTCACTTTTGTTTTGCATCGTGGTATTCAGTTGGAATATCCTGCTGCTCAGTCGACGAGGCAAGGGCCGAGATCCCTTCACCGGGAGTGACCCCTTGGACAAAAAGTTTGCGTCAGGGCATTAACTTCACTATAGCCGATTACTTTTGCTTTGCATCGCGGTATTCAGTTGGAATATCCTGCACCTCATTCTACGGGGAAAGAGCCGAGATCCCTTCACCGGGAGTGACCTCTTTAGCAACGGTTTTCGTCACTATATTTTCAAAAAGCTATCAGTTCCTTCGACGATATCAAGTTCTTTACGTTAAAGGTTTTCGCCAGAAACCATTCGTAGCCCTCCGTCGTTTCATATGGGTAGTCAATAGTATTCAAGCTGTGTTTGTTGGCCAAAGTCAAGGCACAGTGTTTGGTAGCTGTTGGTTATTCATATGCAGCATAGATAGATGCGTTGGTTTGGAACAGTCGTACTGCCTTGTTGGCCAAAGTCAAGGGTATGTACGGGTGGATTCAAAACAACCTGGAGAATGACAGGTGGAACTTGACATGTGACTTATGATTTGTTGGCCAAAGTCAAGGTCATAAGAGCATGGGGCAGAAATCACATCGGGAGTTTCAAAAGAACTGAAACTTGCCAGATATGCGCATACCTTCTGGAGTGTGGTACCGTGAGCGGATTCCGTCACGTTATCATGCGATGAGAGTTGGATCCCGATTCCCACTGATGAGTTGGTATACTCCTCGGGTGACCCCGACTAATTCTTCTTTCAGGTTTGGAGGAGAATTTGAGGTACAGTGGGAGGATTCCAGATTAGATAAATTGGTAACCATTCTGATCTAGGTTAGAGTGCACGCTGAGTGTTTCTTTTCTCTCTCTCTTTGGCAGCGACCATTGACCCGACCCTAAGACTATGACTCAGTGACCAAGTTGACCGAACCTTCTTAACACCGGCTTTTGGATTGTCAGAGTTGCAAACCTCATTGCCACTCCTACTTTTACCCTTTTCTCCAGGACACCCCGTTTTACCACGAACGTCCACTTCCATTGGACAAAACCATCGTATGGTTAGATACGAACTCGAAAGAATTTATTCGAGGATGGTTTCCGGTTCTGGAGAAAACGGATAGGATTATTCAGTTGTCTTTTCCTTTTACCCTCTCTCAGGTTACGAGTACTCCTTGGTTTAGGGGTAGTACACCTATTACGCAAATTGGATTGTCTTCTTCCAAACCTTAGGCTGGTGCCGACCGGTAGGGAATGAAGAAAATCAATTAGCCTAACGATGGTGTACAGAAGGTATTAAGTTCAGACAAAGCAAGGGATTTGTAAGAGGGCAAAGTAAATTGCAACAGATATTCACGACCAAACCAAATATTTCGTTACCACTCCCAAAGCACCTTTGTATTTCTCCAGGACAATCCGTATCACTACGAAGATCCACAGTTATATTGGATACTCCATCGTATGGTTATATACGAACTCGAATGGAACTGGTTCCAGTTCGGGGATGGATTCTGGTTCAGGAGAAATAGGAATAAGGTTTATTCGGTTGTCTTTTATCTTCACCCTCTCTCATTGCGAGTGTTCCTAGGATTGGGACAGTACACCCATTATGCTTATTGGATAGTCTTCTTCCAAACCATAGGCTGGTGCCGAACGGTAGGGAAGGAAGAAAACCATTTGGCCTAAAAGGGTGTGCAGAAGGTAAAGACTAAAGACATATGAAGGGATTTGGAGAGGTGGCAAAGAACTATACGGTTACAGTCGTGAATCTGGAAGAGGCATTACTAGGAATACCAGAATACCCCATCGGAACATTTCAATGTTTCAGTTTCACTGTGTAATGTTAAAGGAAAACTGATTTCCCGATTAAATACTTACTCCAGGGTATGTATTTACCAGGTATGATTCTCACATCTGTATGGTTTTACAGATGATGAGTAGGAGTAGGTCATTGGGAATTAGGTGATCATCCTCATTATATCGGGATTCGTTGTAATCGGTGATATTTGAGGAAGTCACCTGGGTTGTTTGCCGGTCGGCAAATATTTGGTTTTGAATATCCGCTGTTGTGCACCAATTTCAAATTGATATATCTGTACGTCTATTTTCATAGAGTGAGATATACCTTTTGATATTATGTCGATGACATTTACCTATATCAGTGGATGGTTAGGTAAGGAGCATTAAACAGCGGTGTAATTCTTCTTAACCATAAGTACAGTTTTCAACCTACGACACACAGTGAATGAGTTATCAGATTCAAGGGACTTGTACAGAGTATTGTATGTTGTCCAGGGTCCATCAGGACAGAGGGGTTGGTCCTCATACTATATTCTGTTTACTTTTAACTTCTCTAGTTCTTAGACATGTGTTTCGTTGAAACACAGGGTCTAAGTTTTGAGGAGTTATAGGTATTTGGATAGAGTAGAGAACCAGGTGTAGCAAGTATCGGGATTCTTCAAAGAGTTCGAAGATGTAGATACTTGTGTATGGTATTCAGTTGATAGTAATGACTAAGAAAACTTGCATCTCTTTCAGGTTACTCATAATTGGAAGCATTCCTAAGTTGAGTAACGCTGATCGGCCTCCTTCCATTTAGTTGACATGCACTGGAGACAGCTGCATGATTTGAATCTGGTTCAATTAAATCAGTGCCTCTGGTCCTATATTGGATATAGAACAGTTCGTATCTTAACGATGTTAAGGTACGGGGAGTTGTCCGGTTTATGCTTAAAACCAGACACTGGACAACTCAAGGCACGTTTCAGTAATGACTGTTTGTGGGTTGACCCAGGCTATGACGCGGGTTGACTTTCTACCATCTGGATGGACGATAGCAATATCGTTCTAGACTCGCCACAGTTTTAATAAAAATGGATTTTTTCAGAAAACAGTAGTGGGAGTATGGTAGAACTGGAAGTGATTCCAGAACCACAAACGATTACTGAAGATTTGACAGGAACCTAAAGATTCAATCTGGATTGACATTCCATTGGCCACTCCGCAGATAAGGTGGGTAACTTCAGGCACCCGAGAGGTACTACGGTAGCCTCAAGGACGGTGACAGGGAAGTTCTTGTTTACCCACAATTACCATTGCTGTTGTTCCAGGGTGCGAGACCCGGCGGGAGGATGAGTATAGCGTCATTCTAAACTAGTTTTAGAAGTGTACGTGTATATGACTCTGCCAGAGGGTTGTCGTAGTCAGTGGGAGCAGCGGAAGCATTGGTGGACAGGTAGCTTATGTCTATTTATAGACTAAAGCAGATGTAGCGGAGATATATCATCTATTTCTGACGTGACAGTCATAGGTTTGACTTCATCAGAATAGGGGATGGATCTGTTGAGAAGGTAGTAGGGTCTGATGTCATGGTGTTTGGATGACATACACAGAGTAGGAAAGGAAACTCCTATACTACAACCGGTTATACTTTGGTCGTCACACAGTGGTTTCTCCACACAGGACTTGGACATTATATCAGACATACTGGTTACTAGATCTATGGTCTTAGATCTAGATTTGGATGGTTTCCCAATCAGGGTACTTGACAGCATTCTAAGAGTATTTAGGATGGACGACTCCTGGCACGGTAGTGTACCTGCAGGTAATGGAGTCACCCTCTCCAAAGGTGTCTTACAGACTAAAGGGGAGAGGGACGGACATGATTGGCAGATCACTTGCTCAGGCAATTGAGTCAATCGTGAGATGTCAAGTACCACACCAGATGTTGTTCTTGCACTAGATGCAATAAGTTGACATCAATCCAATCCTGGAGAAACAGTCGGAAGCAGTTTTAGAACATAAGTGGATGTTCTAGGGATATGATAACGACAGCCTCATTCAGGAGACAGTTATCATTCCAGGCTTCCAAGGTGACATGGACGACAAGGAGGTTGTCAGAGTTATAGTTTTCCCTCTGACGAGGGGCAGTATTTTGGACAGGTGATCCAAGGCAATACTGAGGGTGGCATGGCGTAGGATACTGATTAAGTTCAGTTGACGATACAGTCTAAGAAGTTTGGATTTGGAGTTCATTTATGAGCTATGTCCCATCAGACATCCAGACATATTCTAAGACAGGTATTGCTCTTTTCGGGAGATGGCTTTCTCCGCGAACTTGAGATATAGAGAGACATAGAAAGAAACAACTAAGCGGATCCACTCACTGAGGCTATTCCTCGAACGCAATAGTTCCGCAAACGAGCTTTGTAAGACTGACTAGTAGAGGAGTTGGATGTTCGGTATCACACGGGCTGTGAGTATGCGACATCGCAATAATTAGCCTTGAGTGCAAGTGGGAGATTGTTGGAGATAGTGCCCTCAGAGTCAATTATTATGTCACAGGTACGTGATTGTAATGATTGAGGGAGGACCTATCCCGGTAGGACAGTCTTACTCGAGATGATAGTATGCTATCTGGTTTACCTTTATCATCGTGTACTGCTTTAGGTGACCTGACACGTCGCTATTACATGTTGATAGAGCCCCTAGGATTCTTGCTTGACCACCAGCAGTATGAGGGCGATCATATAAGTGGGAGCTGGGGGTCTATAAGCTTATCCTTAAAAGGTCCCTAGTCGTGGGAGTTTCGAGACCGGGCATCGATACTCCATTAGTAGACTAGTGTATACAGTCGAGACCCCGACGAGGGGCGGTGGCCGGTCTCACAAGCCACTAGTGTCAGTTGGATCACCTAAGATGTATACAGGTGCTCATTGGGTTATGAGTACACCGGACAGGACTCGCCGGGAACATGCTAGTTGGTCATATACCAGACGTCAGATGGCAGTTCCCTGGTGACATGTGTGCAGGTTAGTTCATCGACCTGGGGATCGTCATTTGTCTCGTGTGAGTTCCCACTGTACTTTGATTACTACCCTACCACGGCTCAAAGGAGTCGTGCAAACAGGTTTTAGTTGGGTACAGTCCCGAGCCACATGGAGGCAGTGAGCGTATCTTCAGGGGTTCGTCTCTCCCGGTATTGGGGGTGAGGTCGTGCTGTGTCTAGGAGAGCCATTACACAAAGTCCTTGGCCAAGGAAAGGAGATTTACTGGTAGGTATTCCAGTAGTATCTCAGGGTGTTCTGGGCTACACTCCGACACGACTTGTACCGCTTTTGGGGGTCTGACTTTTACCAACCCCCTAGGCCCGCCATGCGATACTCATAGACGAACGGACCGGACTGTACGGATATTGTCACTGACAGGCTCAGTAGGGTTGTCGGGCTAAGTTCGCTCACAGACGTCCCTTTTAGTCAGTACCTGGTAGCCCGTCACGTATTGGCTTATACCTCTGACGTGCTAGTGGTTAAATCCACAACCAAGGTGTTGACGAGTCTTTAGAGTCCCCCACATTCAGTTACTCAGCTTTCGGGCGAAAGGTTGTAGAGGCCGTATGGAGATATGGCAAGGTCCGATCAGATACGTGCGGTATTGCACGGATCAGGATCGGACAGTTTGTACTATAGGCCGTATGGTTATATGGCAGGGTTCGATCAGATACGTGCGGTATTGCACGGATCAGGATCGAACAGATATTACTAGCCGGTTTTGGTATAAGCCGGATCCTAGTATAGTACAGTGTAGATTTTGTCTCATTGCATTTGTATTTCGGTCGGAATACAAATGCGGGTGTGTATGCACAGTATTGGGGTTTTCCTGTAATTTATTACGGGACCAGTTTTCTGGAGTTGCCAGTTTGCTTTTCGTTTCGGCCGATTTTCTTTGTTCCGTTCATTGGCCGAAGTTTGGTGGAGGAGGGTTTATTTGCATTGTTGCAAATAGGCATTTGTGGAGGGGGTCTTTGCTTTTTGTAGCATCATGATAGTCTTCATGATGGTGCACCATCCATTGACTTGCTTGACTTCATACTTCATGATGGCTTGACTTTGTTAGCATCATGGTTGTTGATGATGGTTGTGTGGAGTGTTGGCATTGCTTTGTGATCATGGTTGATTATGATAACCATTCCTCTCTCTTTTTCTTGCATGATTGATATGGTCACCTCCCCCTTGACTTTTCCCTCTCTCCTTTTCCTACATGGGCCGGCCACTTTAGGGTGGTGGTTGATTGATTCTTTTGGTGTGGCATTTTTGGTTCATATTGTGCTAAGAAATGAGCTCTCTAGTTGATCTCCAAAAATCCTTTCTTCCCTCCACCAAAAATGGCACCTCCACTACCCCAAAATTGAGACACAAGTTCTACTATAGATTCTACAGTAAATCTTGGGCACGTCGAGTAGCCGGCTTCATGCCCGAGTTGCCTCGGCATTGAGGTGGGAGCCCGTAAACAAAGTAGGCGATGTGGTGCACTTCCGGCGACGAGGAGGAGACGGGACATTCCGCAGGAGATCGGGACGATGGCGAGAAGACCGGAGGACTTGGATCGTCGGTATATGTCTAACCCATCTTCTAGTTAGCTTAGACTTGTTAATGGTTACGATCCGGGTGTTTAGTGCGCGGTGGTGCCGGTTTGCTAAGTCCGCAAAAATTAAAGTTTTTCACCGCTTCCGCATTCCGGCGTCGGATTGACGGCCGGGGCGCCGCCGTGCACTTACATCTGTGTAGAAGGGATGATGTTGTACTCATGCAACTAAGGACGACCGAGCAAGGCGTTGTAGCAAGTCTTGGCGTCAATGACGTGAAATTTGATGTCCGTGACGAGCAGTCCGAAACGTAATGTCAGTATCACGGATCCGAGAGTCCGTGACGACTGGGAGTTGAAGCCAGAGATGGTAATTTTGTCACGAGCGAGGTGTTGCACACTCATGCAGATTTCTTTCAACACCCGAACATTAAGGAGATTGACGGAGGATCCATTGTCAACCAGGATTTTGCCTATCTTGATATCGTGGCAATACCCGGAGACGTATAGGGGGCGGTTGTGGTCACACGTCCCGAGGAGAAGGTCTTCGTCACCGAAAGTGATGTCGGCCGTATGCACTTCCTCCAGTTCATCCTTCATCCTTTCCGCGGCGAGGAAGGCTTGGAATTGCTCAGGTTCTTGTAACGCCTTAATTAGTGAATCTCGCGCTTCTTTTGATAATAGGAGGGCATCGAGAATGCTAAGTTGAGAAGGTAGCTTCCTTAGGTGCGCCAGGATGTTGTAGTCCACCTTACCCTTCCTGGGAGGGTCTTTGGTAGTCAGCTCTTTCATGACTTGGTCATCTAAAGTGATATCCTCAGTGACCTTTTCCTTTCCCTTATCTTTTCTATTTGCGGGCCCGAGATTCCTTTCCGGGAGCGTACCATTGCGCAGCTGAATGTTTTCGCAGGCCTCTGGTTCTTCCTCTTTCCCCAAAACGGATTCTTTAAAGAGAGGACCCAGAGCCATTTCTTCATCAGAGTCGCTCCCAAAGGTGAGAACTTGTGACCCTCCGGCGTTAACCATGTAACAGTTGCTAGTGGTTCTGTCGTGCCCGTCGGCAGTACTTCTTCGTTCCCGACGAGTCTTGCGTTTCATGCGCTTAAAATTTTGCCGATGAGCAACATATCCCTGCCACCATATCCTAAAGGCGTCGCACTCCTCCGTAGGGTGTGAAATTTTCCGATGATATGCGCAATAATTAGGGTGCCTCTCCACTCCATCGAGCGTATTTTCTTCCGAGGGTGGTAGCTTCATTCCCATTGACATGGTTTTGGCAAATTTTTTCCTCGTCTTGAATATCTTTTTGTCTACATCGGACGTCTTTTGATCTGGCGGGAGTGCTTCGACTCTTTCGTTCAGTCGCTTGCGTTTGGCTCCTTCCGATGCGGCCATCTCACGCTCCTGATCCGCTTTACTCTTCAAACGAATCTCGTCTAGAAAGGCGTCGATCATTTCATCTGTTGGCCACACACGCTCTGGTTCAGGCTCTATCCCCGGTTTCTTAGTGCTAGGAGTTTTTCCATCGTCTGTAAACGAGCGGGAGATTACGTTACAACTCGCCACGTATCTCTCGGATTCATCCGACGAACTCTGTCCATCATCTTCCTCTTGAAAGATATGGTTGAGGAACTCTTGCAGCGTGACAGGAGTTCGCGCCTTTTGATTGTACTCTTCCATCGCGTCGATTTGCTTCTGCTAGTTCGTGCACTTGCCTCCAGGCTTCACGGGCTTCTTGGATTTCTTCTTCTTTTTCTTCGAAGATTTTGACGGTTGGGCGTGAGTATTTGGGCCATCACCACGAGTCTTCATAGTTGGGCGCGGTTTCAACATCCTTTCGATAATTTGAGGTTCAAGCGGGTCCTTCCATTCGACCACTGGGCACGCGCGAAGGTCCCTCAGCATTCTTTTGGTTTTAGTTGACAGCACGGCCTCCCATGGAGCTTCTTCAATAAAGGAACAGATTGCCCCCGGTGTGTCTGCTTTCTTAGGAGTATGCGTCTGTGGTGGGTTCACCTTCCACTTTTCGGACAGTGCAAACTTACCCTGAAGGTATTGATCTTCAATCCATCCTTTGAAGACGAAGCAATCCTCGATCGGATGACTTACCGTTTGATGGTAAGGGCAATAGTTAGGGTTATTCACCTCGGTGGGTTGTGGCGGTCACCTTGGATTTGGTAGGTTTATAAGTCTGTTGCGTACTGCCAGCTCGAATAACCGTTTCGTCTTGTCCCGTGGGAACGAGTAGGGACGCTTCATCTTCTCATTATAATACCGGCGTCTTTCTTCCAATTGATCCGCCAGCTTTGGGGCATTGGGTTGCTGCTGGGCATTCGCGACGAAGGTTGCCTTTCCTTTACCCTTGTCATTCCGAGGTTCTGGCTTCGGGGGAGGCGGTCTATGACCCATCTGGTCCATCTGAGCCAACTTGTCGATTAAAGCCTGGAATGTGGTTGGCTTAAAGAACATCATAAACTGGGAGATAGTTGCGTGAGGGTCTAGGGTTCCCACGAACATGCCCACTGCGGGCGCTTCCTCAATGCGTTGCTCGCATTTCGACCACAAATTCCGCCAGCGTATAGCATACTGGACCCAAGTTTCGCCTGGTTTTACCCTGGCGTTAATCAATGCCGTTATTGGAGTGCGTTCGCTGGCGCTTGCGAATCGCTGAGTGAATAGCAACTCCATTTCAGCGAACGTCTTGATAGAATCATTCGGGAGTTCCGAATACCATTCGAACGCTGTTTCTGATAAGCTGCCCTCGAACTGGCGAAGCAACAGTTTATCATCACCGCCGGTGTTACCGCAAAGGGCCCTGAACTGGGCGACATGTTGGTGGGGATTGCCGGTCCCTTGTAAACATGGAACTTGGGAATTGTGTAACCCGGCGGGTACTTGATTTGGTCGTACTAGCTTGGATATGGCCGCCCCGTTTTTACGACCTGACCAGCTGCCTCAATCGCATGATGAACCCGGATTTGCTGGGCTATATAGTCGACCAAATCAGCCTTAGAGATTGTCTCCTCCTTGGCCGTTGAGAGGGCCGGTGGTGGATTTGATGTTTCTCCCCTATCGTCTTCAAGGACGATCGGGGAATCCTCGGCGGGTGGGTCTTGTTGGATCATCATTCCTATCATATCTTGGAAGAGAAGGCCCATACGCTGTATGTTGGCTGCTTGTTCAGCAGCCTCTTTGTCCTTCTTCTCCAATATTCGGCGAAGGAATTCGGCGTCGGTTTCTTCCTCCTGGCGTTCATCCGAGGACGTTTCTGGGTTTTCTTTTGGCCCAGTAAGTGCGGCCATAGCGTTCATCATTTCCTGGAGCTCCTGAGCTTTGGTCACCGACCGTGTAAGCGGTCTATGACCTGTATACGCACGGCCGTCTTCCTTTCCTGACGCCATGTATACGGTATGGACCATCATGCCCCCAGACTTAGGGTGTCTGGCCTTAGTGCCTTTAGCTGTCGTTGCAGGCTGGGGGATCTTCTCTGGCTTCCTCCTTTTATGAGCAGTGGAAGTTGAGGGGGCCGTTGAGGTGGGCATCCAGACAGTCTTTCGTGGTTGAGCCTGGTGACTGGCTTCCTGTTGGATTTTCAGCTTCTTGTGCTGGCGGGAGAAGTTTGGATCGATCATTGAGTCTAGGGCCTGCCGCCAGACTTTATAGATTCGGGAGGACAGCCGTTGAAGAGATTGGGGCTGTTCCTTTTCTACTTCTACAGCCTTTTTCAGCGGAGGGGGAGACCTTTTTAGCACCGCGGTAGGAGAATTCCTACGCACCTTATTTAGCATCTCAAAGCTGTTCCCAGTCGGAACAACAGCATTAACTTCTGCCATCGGGGCTGGTGGAGTTAGCCCAGAGGGAGAGTTGCCCCCAGCCTTCCTTACTCGGCGCCAGTGGCGACGTCGAGCGTGTCGAGCGGACGGCGTGGTGAGGGCGATAGCCTCGTCTTTCCCCCTGCGTAGGTGGGGGGTCGCTGCTGGTGTCAGCCTGTCAAAGACCGATGTCCTTTGGGTAACAGGAGCGGGAGCTGGAGCCGTTAATCTTGTAAAGACCGACTTTTTGGCAGGGGAAGCCGTCTTGACGACTTCAGGAGCAGGACCGGTCACTTTCTTAGAAGCAGCCTTCTCTGGGATTGTAGGCCCCATTGTGGGTCCACAGGAGTTCTGGCCCAATCTAGAGAAGATCGAGGCGCTGGTGTTGGGCGACTCGTTGAGAGGGGCCGCGGCAGGGGTAAGGCGATCAAAGACCGACTTTTTGGGAGCCTCCTTTGTCAGCACCGGAGCGGTGAAGCTTGTCGGCGGGAGCATGGTCCTAAAAAACAATCCTGTGGTGGCTCGAGTGACTTGTTCCACGGGCATTGCGAATAGTGAAGCAGCTTGGGGTCCGTAGGCTATACCTCCTGGCGAGGCAGAGCGTTGGTTGCAATTGCAGTCCAAGCAGTTGGAGCATTTCACACAAGTAGAAGCCATCGATTCTTTGCTTTCTGCAATAAGCAAGACGCCGAGTCTTAGTATCTTGAAACCCAAGGGCAACCATTAGCGAACCGCGATTGGTTCGCGAATCACGACACACGAAGTGTGGAGTGGAAAGAGGAAAAGGTCCCACCGGGCGTGCCAGAATCTGTTCCCCTCCGAAAGACGGCGCGACATGACGTCTTGCCTGAGATTCGGGGCAGATGCTAATTGGTGCAATCCGTCCACCTCTCCGAAGATGCCAAGTTGATTTATGGCATCGTATATCGAAGGTTTAAACGGATGCGTCCGATATAGCAGACTTCGTCAGATTCCCCCTCGCTTGAGGGGTTTTTGATTGTGGGGACGCTCTTCCCTGCAGGCGCAAGCCCCTGCAGTTAATTACGCTACCGCATCGCGGTAACCACTTTCTCCTTCTCCAGATGGTCACTTCGTGTCGTGTGTATTTATTTTATGTTTGGTTGCCCGTTGATTGTATACGGAGACCGAGTTATGTCGTCGCCCGTAGGGCGTGGACTAGTCCAAATCCGCATTATCTTAGATTTGGGTTTGGGGGTTTGGGTTTAAGGATACGTTAGCCTCCTTTGAGACTAAGATAGACTTAAACGTTTGTTAAGGATACGTTAGTCTAGTTTTTAGACTAAGATCGACTTAACGGGATCGTTTAGATCCAACAAGAGAGCAATAAAAAGGGGGGCTCTGTTGTTTAGTTTAATGACATTGCGGTCAATAGGTAGTTTAAGGACATTGCGGTCCATGGGTAGTTTAAGGACATTGCGGTCCAATGTTAGTTTTAAGACATTGCGGTCAAGGTTAAGGACCTCATAGTCCATGAGTTTAAGGACCCCACGGTCCATTGTTAGTTTTAAGACATCTCGGTCAAGATTAAGGACCTCATAGTCCATGAGTTTAAGGACCCCACAGTCCGTTGTTAGTTTTAAGACATCTCGGTCAAGGTTAAAGACCTCATAGTCCATGAGTTTAAGGACCCCACAGTCCGTGTCAATGTGTGGTCATCGGGACCCGTCACCTCTTTGAAGACGTTGAGGAATTACAACGCCAAGTATCAAAGGAGTGAAGAGATGTACCCTTGGACCGGGGTGGATTAAACAGTCTTTGGCCCAATTTGGGATCAAGACCAATTAATTGTGTTATGAGCCCATTAGCCCAGTTAAGTTTGAATTGAGGACTTATGGCCATCTTGGGCTAAGTCCCATCATGTTTAGAATACTGGCTTTCTGTTGGTCCATTGAAGGAGAAGCTTTGCCTCTGGCCATTTAATCAACTGGGCTGAAGTTAGTGTTAAACACTAAAGATTAGCAGTGTTGAACACTGGGAACAATTTAGTGTTTTAACACTAAAAGGCAGTTGGTGTTAAACACCAGCAACAGGGGGTTCAACTTAGTGTTAAACACTAGAGCAAATCAATGTCAAACACTAGCAGTAGGGATTTCAGATTAGTGTTAAACACTAAGAATAATCAGTGTTAAACACTGCAAATAAAGTTCTTTGATTAGTGTTGAACACTAAGGCCAAACAGTGTTTAACATTGGATTCCGGGATTCCAATTTAGTGTTAAACACTAAGGCAAGAGGGGTCACGTGGTAGCACGTGAGGGCGCCCTCCCATCCTTCTATTCTGTCAAAAGTATTGAATACTTTGGAGCATCACGTGCTATCACGTGATGGGTATTTTGGTGCTTATCCGTTAAAGCTTCAGCCAAAGGGTCACGTGGTAGCATGTGATAGCGCCCTGTTTCCCTTTATTTTGTTCTACAGATAAGTGTTTAATACTTTTAATTCTAAAAGCCATCACGTGTGGGCATGTGATGAGGACTTGCGCTTTGATCTGTTAGAATATTCATTAGGGGTCACGTGGTGACACGTGAGGGCGCCCCAGAGCTTCTTTTCCTTTGCTTTTTCTTTGCGCGCTTTGGGGGTCACGTGAAGCACGTGAGGCGTTGCCTCAAAGTTTTAGCGGTGGCTTTTTACAGGGGTCACGTGGTAGCACGTGACCCTGCCTGTTTGAAGATGTGTTTATCTTTTTAAGAATCAAATTCTTTGTAGGGTTAAACCCTAGCAATAAACTTTAGAGGAATTAAATTCCTGTTATTTTGACAGATTTGAGTTCTTAACTTGGGTTAACCCTGGTTCTATTCATTTTGAAGGAATTAAATTCCTATGACATAGGGTTAAACCCTAATTTTAATTCACAGGAATTAAATTCCTATAGTTCTATGAGAATTAAATTCTCAAACATCCATTCCCTCTCTATGCTTTGGATCTGCATGGCAGGATCTCAACCCAATGAGAATTAAATTCTCAATCCATGGGGAGATGTGCACTTTGCAGATCCTCTGCTAAAGAGAGAACTAAGTTCTTCTTTTTTTAATATCAGAGTTAAACTCTGTTGAGAATTAAATTCTCTTTTTCTTTCAAAAAAGCCTTCCCTTTCTTACCTAGGGTTTTCTTTTGCAGAAGATCCAAATTCCTCCAAAGTATCAAGGCTCTCTTCTCTTTTTTTTTTATGTATATCTCCTCATCTGCATATGTCCCATGGCTCCTATTTATAGGAGAAGAAGCAGAATCAATTAGTTTTGGTGAATCTTTCATTGAGAGATTTAATTTGTATTCACCATTCGTTTGGACCTTTGGATTATTAGGTGAATTTTATTCACCATTGGATTTTAAATCCAAAGATATTCTTCTGTTGTTTCGGTTAGATTTTAAGGGGAAATCTTTCCAAGTTCAAGATTTTTCCATAGATAGATGATATTTAATCACCTTTAAATCTTTAGTCCAATCGGTTCCAAATAATCATTTTCCTTTGGAAAGATTTGAATGATCTCTTCAGAATTTGATTATGTTAAATAAATAGGCTTTGAAAGCCGGTCACGTGTGGCCACGTGACCCTTGGTCATGTGTAGGCACGTGACCCCTGGTCACGTGTAGGCATGTGACCCCTTGGAACGAGCCTTCTTCTTCTTTCTGCGTTCTGTCTTCTGGCCGCTGTTCAACCGTCATGTACCAAAACGTGACCCCCGGTCACGTGTGAGCACGTGACCCTTTCTGAAGCCTTTTCTTCGATTTAATCAGGGAACTGATGTGCCTTTGCCGCTGCTTTTAAATGTCACTTGCCAACACGTGACTGCTGGTCACGTGCTAGCACGTGATGCCTCCTCTGTAAACTTTCCTGATTTTAAATCAGGAAACAGAGACCTCGGAGTAGCGTCGGGAATAAGAAACCGATACTGAGTTCCTCCGAAGAATGCTCGAGAGGAAAGAGAAAGAGGCCGCGGAACAAGCAGCCAACATAAAACGAATGGCTCTTTTGTTCCAAGACATGGCCGGGATGATGTTACAGCCGGAACCTCCAGCTGAAGACCCCCCGATCATTATTGAAGACGACAGAGGGGAGACATCGAACCCCCCTCCGGCTCTTTTAGCAGCCAAGGAGGAGACCATCTCCAAGGCCGCTCTGGATGATTACATTGCTCAGCAAATACGAGCTCACCAGGCGAATGAAGCGGCCGGGCAGATCGTTAAGACTGGACGACCCTATCCAGGATGGTATGACCAAATAAGGTACCCGCCGGGATATACGATCCCTAAATTCCATATATATAAAGGGACAAGAAATCCGCATCAGCATGTTGCCCAGTTCAGGGCTCTATGTGGCAACACCGGAGGCGACGATAAACTTCTACTTCACTAGTTCGTCGACAGCTTGTCAGAAACAGCGTTCGAATGGTACTCTGAACTCCCGAACGACTCTGTCAAGACATTTGCGGAGATAGAGCTGCTGTTTACACAGAGATTCGCAAGTGCTAGTGAACGCACCCCAATAACGGCATTGATCAACACCAGGGTAAATCCTGGCGAGACATGGCTACAATACGCAATACGGTGGCGAAATTTGTGGTCGAAATGTGAGCAACGCATCGAAGAAGCGCCGGTAGTAGGCATGTTTGTAGGCACTCTTGATCCTCAAGCGACTATTTCCCAATTTATGATGTTCTTCAAACCGACCATGTTCCAGGCCTTGATTGACAAACTGGCCCAAATGGACCAGATGGGTCATAGACCGTCTCCTTCAAAGCTGGAGCCATGGAACGAAAAGGGCAAAAGGAAAGCGACCTTCGTCGCCAATGCTCAACAGCAACCCAGTGGTCCAAAATTAACGGATCGACTAGACGAGAGACGGCAATACTATAATGAGAAAATGAAGCGCCCTTATTCGTTTCCCCGGGACAAAACGAGGAGATTGTTCGAGTTGGCGGTGCGCAACAGGCTCATCAATCTGCCGAATCCAAAACGACCGTCGCAACCCGGCGAGGCTAATAGTCCCAATTATTGCCCCTACCATCAAACGGTAAGCCATCCAATTGAAGGTTGCTTCGTCTTTAAAGGCTGGATTGAAGATCAATACCAACAGGGCAAATTTGCCCTGTCCGAGAATTGGAAGGTGAACCCACCACATCCACATGCTCCTAAGAAGACGGACACACTGAGGCATCATGCTCTTTCATAGAAGAAGCTCCATGGGAGGTCGCTCTTTCAGCCAAAACTAAAAGAATGCTGAAAGATCTCCAAACATGCCCGGCAATCAGGTGGAAAATCCACTAGAACCCGAGATCATTGAGGGAATGCTGAAACCACGCCCAACTCCAAAAGTTGGTGGTGATAGTCAAAGCGCTCACACCCAGCCGTCAAAGTCTTCGAAGAAGAAGAAGAAGACCAAAAAGCCCGTGAAGCCTGGTGACAACCGCACGGACTTGTAAAAACAGATTGACGGGTTGGAAGAATATAATCAAAAAGCGCGGACTCCAGTCACACTCCAAGAATTTCTCAGCCACGTCCATGAGGACGGAGATGATGACAATGGAGAAGACTCGTCGGATGAATCTGAAGGTTATGTGGTAAGTTTCCATGTGATCTCTCACTCGTCGATAGACGATGAAGAAGCTCCTTACACAAAAAAACTGGGGGAAAATCCTGAGCCCGAACTTCTAGGGCCATCAGACGAAATGATTGATGCATTCCTGGACGAGGCACTTCTTAAAAGCAAAGCTGCTCGAGAGCGTGAGATGGCCATATTTGAAAAAGCCAAATGCCGGCGACTGGACGAAAAGGTTGAAACACTCACGCCAGATCAAAGTACATCCGCTGTAAATAAAAGCAGGTTCAAGATGAGGAAAATGTTCGCCAAAGCCATATCGATAGGAATGAAGCTGCAACCCTTTGAAGGAAACACTCCTGATGAAGCGGATATATATCCTAACTACTGCTTATACCATCGAAAGATTGCGCATCCCACCGAAGAGTGCAAGGCTTTGAAAAGCTGGTGGCTGGGATATGTTGCTCACCGACAACATTTCAAGTAGATGAAACGCAAAACTCATCGGGAGCAAAGAAACACGACCGAGGAGCGCAAAAGAACTACCGGCAGCTGTCACATGGTTGACATTGGGGGATCGCAAGTTCTTACCTTCGGGAGCGAATCTGACGAAGAAATGACTCTTGGCCCTCTCTTCAAAGAATACACGTCGGGAAAAGAGTAAGAACCGAAGAACCGCGAGAACATTCAGCTGCGCAATCATATGCTTCTTGAAAAGAATCTCGGACCCACCAACCAGGATTCAAACAAAAAGGATAAAGGAAAAGAAAAGGTCCCTGAGGACATCGCCCTAGAAGGTCAAGTCGTCAAAGAGCTGACAACCAAGGGCCCGCCAAAGAAAAACAAGATGGACTACAATATTTTGGCACACTTGAGGAAGATACCCTCGCAACTCAGCATTCTCGACGCCCTTCTGCTATCAAAAGAAGCAAGAGATTCTTTGATCAAGGCACTGCAAGAGCCCGAACAGTTCCAAGCTTTCCTCGCCGAAGAAAAGATGAAGGACGAGCTGGAAGATGTACACACGGCCGATATCACCTTCGGTGATGAAGACCTCCCCCTCAGAACGTATGAGCATAACCGTCTCCTATATGTCTCCGGATACTGTCATGATATCAAGATAGGCAAAATCCTGGTTGACAATGGGTCCTCCGTTAACCTTCTCAATGTAAGAGTGTTGAAGGAGATATGCATGAGCGTTCAACACCTCGCTTGGGATAAGATCACCATCTCCGGGTTTGACTCTCAGTCATCACGGATGCTTGGGTCCATGATACTGACATTACGCTTTGGGCTGCTTGTCACGGACATTAAGTTTCATGTCATTGACGCCAAGACATGCTACAACGCTTTACTCGGCAGGCCTTGGTTACACGAATACAACATCATCCTTTCTACACAACACCAGTGTATGAAGTATTTCAAGGATGGTCTCGAGTACACTGTGACAGGAGAGCTAAACCCATTCTCTGTGAACGAAGTCCGCAAATATGCGGATGCCAAATACTTCCTGCCTGATTTCGAAGACACAGAAAGATGTCGCAAATCGGAGGACAAGAACAAAGCTATCATCACTATTCCAGTCTTTGGGAGTGATACCATGGAGGAAGAAGAAATAGTTTATCCAGGTCCGCCCCAATGTAACAAGCCGGGACCGTCCACCGCTATGCTGATCTTCGGCAGCGACTCGGAAGACGAAGTCAATGCCGTATTTTCTGATCGGCCATCAATTCAAGCCTTTGCTGATGATGATCGAAGTTTGCAAATTGCTATGGTTCCGCGGGAGCATTACAAAGAGCTAGACGCGCTTGATACCTGCAGTGTGGAAGAACTGCAGACATTCTACGTCCCTCCCAGGCGAAAGGGTGAAAAGGCAATCCTATTCTACCGATCCGGGGAAACCAAAATAGAGAAAGAAATCTGGCATGGCGTCAATTCTACGCTCGACAGGCTTCAGTCCATCCGTTTGCCCAGATACTACACAGACGGATTAAAAGGACTGTTGAGGCGTCAAGGCATACCCTTCAAACAAACTGCTCGACGGGCTTGGTTCTACAACAAGATCTGGAACGTCTCCGGAACTCAGCGGAAGTTGCCTAATTGGAGAATGGAAACGATCAGGTTTGGATATGTTCAATCCAAGGAACGAGAGCGATTCCACGGCTGCTACGTCATACATGACTTTGATGAAGAAGAAGATGCTTTGTGGGAAGATACTAACCCTGAACCAAAACGAGCTCCCGTCGTGAAAATGCCAAGTCCGTCGTTCGAAGAACAAATGGACAAGCTTATAAGGGAAGTGGGGAAAAAGGTTTGAGATGACCATAATCGCGAAATGGACATCTACGAGAAAGCCAGAACGCAACGCCTCCTTTAGCAGGCTACAAAAAATGAAAATGCTCTTCTTTATCAACCCTTCATACAAAAGGCCCGACGCAGAGGCAAAAATAAATCAAAGAGCGGGAAAGGCGTTCGACATCGACAAAGCGGGACCAAGAAGCCACGGGATCGAGAATCGTGCAACCAGGATTCATCTCTTGTAAAGAAGATGGGTCGAGCGTATTCTTTCTCCTAAGACAAGACAAAGAAGATACTTGATCTCGCCGTAAAACATCAAATGATTACCCTCTCGGAGTCCAAGCACCCCGAGCAAGCAGGCGAAGTCTCTCACCCAGACTATTGCTCCTACCATCGGGCAATAGGACATCCTCTCGAAGACTGCTTCACATTCAAAGACTGGGTAGAAGACCAGTATCAGCAAGGCATGTTCGCTCTATCCAGCAGATGGAGGGTAACTCCGCCGCAGAAGCATGAAACAAAATCCACGCAAGTCACGAGAGCAGAGCCAGATCAACATCGGTCTTGGAAGCAATCTCGCACCTGTCACGTGATAACGCTGTCAGAAAAAAAAGCCCGAGAATATGGATGACCTCCCCTGGTGCTTCGAAAACGATGATGGCGAGGTGATCTCAAAGTTTCCACCGGCGCCAAAAGAGCTGGAAGATGGGATACATACTACCGCAGATAACCTCACAAAAATTGACTTAGGGATGACAAATGACCCACGACCGACGTTCGTCAGCGAGCTTTTGTCTGAAGAAAAGGTGGCTACGCTAAAGGACGTGCTCATGCAGTATAAAGATCGCTTCACATGGAACTATTCCGAGATGCCAGGATTAGATCCAGAGATTGCTGTATACAAATTGGCAATATCCCCGGACGTCAAGCCGATCAAACAAGCACCGAGAAGAATGCGGCTCGAGCTTAAGATGAGCATCAATGCCGAGGTCAAGAAGCTAATCGACTCCAGCTTCATCCAAGAGGTTCAGTATCCTGATTGGATCGCCAACATCGTCCCAGTGATGAAGAAAAATGGGACGGTGCGCATATGTGTGGACTTTCGGGATCTTAATAAAGCCTGCCCGAAGGACGACTTCCCAGTACCGGTCACTGAGCTGATGATAGATAACACGTCCAATCACGAAGTTTTCTCCTTCATGGACGGCTCATCAGGATACAATCAGATAAAGATGCATCCCGAAGACCAGAAGCATACCGCTTTCCGGACCCCTTTGGGCATATTCTGCTACAAGGTGATGCCCTTCGGTCTAAAGAACGCCGGCGCCACCTATCAGAGGGCCATAACGAAGATCTTCGATGACCTCATACATGAAATTGTCGAATGTTATATCGACGACCTCGTAGTTAAAAGAAAATCATACGAGGAACATCTAGAGCATCTGAAGATCGTATTTCAACGCCTTCGGCAATACAACTTGAAGATGAACCCTCTCAAATGCGCGTTCGGAGTTTCCTCGGGCAAATTCCTAGGATTCATTGTACGACACCGAGGCATCAAAATAGACCCGTCGAAGATCAAGGCGATCATGGAAATGCCTCCGCTAAAGACTCTCAAGCAACTGCGGTCTCTCCAAGGAAAGCTCGCGTATATCCGGCGATTTATAGCCAATCTCTCCAGCAAGTGCCGTCCTTACAGTCACTTGATGAAGAAGGGAACCCCATTCGTCTGGGATCGCAAATGCCAAAGCGCACAAGACCAAATCAAGCAATACCTGCAGAATCCTCCAGTGCTGACTGCTCCAATCAAAGGAAAGCCTCTCATTCTTTTTACAACAGCCCTCGAAGGTTCTTTAGGTGCACTGTGGGTACAAGAGAACGACCAAGGGAAGGAAAGAGCCCTCTTCTATTTGAGTCGAGTTCTCCTGGGGGCAGAAAACAACTACTCCCCTATTGAAAAACACTGCCTGGCGTTGATCTTCGCGATAACGAAGCTCAGACACTATGTGTTGGCATATGAGGTCCACCTCATATCAAAGGTGGATCCTCTCAAATATTTGATGTCGAAAGCCATATTAACAGGGCGGCTTGCTAAATGGGCCCTGCTCTTGATGGAGTTCTCGATAACTTATCGGCCTCTTAAGGCAGTGAAAGGCCAGGCCATCGCCGACTTCCTCGCTGAGCATCCGATACCTGCCGACTCTCCCTTGAACTGTGAATTGCCAGACGAACACGCGTTTGACATGATCGACGGGGAGAGAATAGAGAATGATACCCAATGGGAACTCTACTTCGATGGAGCATCTTCTATGATGAAGCGCAAACAAAGCACCCCCATAACCAAAATCAGGGGTAGGCCTCATCTTCGTGACTCCATAAGGAGGGATAATGCGCTTTGCCTTCTCCTTAACAGAGCCGAGGACGAACAATGAAGCTGAATACGAAGCTTTGATAGCAGGTCTTGAGATCACTATCGACATGGGAATTGAAAACCTCCTCATATACGGGGACTCCCAATTGGTCGTTAGTCAAGTAAACGGCGACTATCAAACATGCAAGCCAGAACTGGTGAAGTACGGCGAGAGGGTACAACAACTGCTGATTCGAATTTCTTCCTACACCTTGGAAAGTATACCGCGTGCGGAGAATAGCAAGGCGGATGCGTTAGCCAAGCTCGCTAAAGAACTGGCTGATGAGAGCCTCGATGACGTGAGGATCATTGTGCAAAGCCGTCGGGTTCTTGCACCGGCAGAAATATCTCCGGAGTCGTCCGAAGAAAAGGGAGCGACCGAGCAAATGGCTCTGCAAATAAAAGACCAGGAAAAGGCTGAGGATTGGAGAGAATTCTTTATAGACTACTTCAAATCCCGTCGAACACCTGAAAATGCGTCCTCAAAATATCAGCTCATGAAGCGAGCTCTATCTTTTTCCTGCGTCAATGATACTCTGTATAAGAGATCATTTGATTCTCTGTGGCTTAGATGCCTAGGACCTGAAGAGGCAAAGAGAGTCGTCTAAGAAACTCACGACGGACTCTGCGGTTCTCACCAAGTCGGGCCGAAGATGAAGTTGAAGATCAAACGGATGGGTTATTATTAGCCCACGATGATCCAAGACTACCTCGAATACGCGAAGCAATGCCACTCGTGCCAGATTCACGGGGACTTTATCCATCAGCATCCAAATCCACTACATCCAACGGTGGCTAGCTGGCCGTTTGAAATGTGGGGAACTGACATAATCGGTCCCATCGAACCAGCATCGTCCAGAGGACATCGATTCATTTTGGCGACAACTGATTACTTCTCCAAATGGGCAGAAGCAATATCGCTGAAGGAGGTGAAGACGGAAAATATCCTCCACTTCTTCAAGACACACGTCATTTATCGGTTTGGCACTCCGTGACGGATTATCTCCGATAACAGGCCAGCATACAGAAGCCACAAGATCAGCCGCTTCGCACAACAGCATAACATAAATTGGAGTTACTCTTCAGTCAATAATCCTCGAGCTAACGGTCTAGCTGAGGCTTTCAACAAGACATTGACGAAGATCGTGAAAAAGACGGTGTCTCGAAATAAGAAGGACTAGCATGAGAGACTACATGAAGCTCTCTGGGCGTATCGAACTACGTTCAAAACGGCCACGAACACAATGCCATACGCGTTGGTATTCGGCACAGAAGCGGTACTCCCCCTCGAGGTAGAGTTACCCTCTTTACGAGTGGCGGTTCATTACGAGCTAACAGATGAAGAAAATGCTCATCTTCGACTTGAGGAGCTCGATGCCCTTGATGAAACCCGGCTCATGGCACAACAAAATCTGGAGGCTTATAAAGCAAAGATGACGCGCTTATATGAGAGATTGACCAGGCCAAGAACATTCTGCCAAGGCGAACTCGTGCTAGTGGTCAAAAAACCTATGATCCCCAATCGTGTCAAGCGGGGGAAATTCGAGCCGAACTATGAAGGCCCTTATATCATAGACAAAGTTTACCAGGGTGGAGCATATCTACTCGTGGACATGCATGGTGAAAGACCTTTCAGGCCAATAAACGACCGCTTCCTAAAGAAATACTACGCCTGACGAGTCACGGCCTAGGTCAACGATAGATGACGACGCCTATGTCCGCTCGCTATCTTCCTAAGCCTAAACTCTGTAAGTAGTAGCTGGCTTCCTTTTCTCGGACCGAAATGTCCTTAAACTAACGATGGACCACCATGTCCTAAAAGTGGCGTTGGATCGAAATGTCCTAAAACTAACAACGGACCGAAATGTCCTTAAACTAACAATGGACCGAAACGTCCTTAAACTAACGACGGACCGAAAACGTCCTTAAGCTAACGACAGACCGAAACGTCTTTAAACTAACAATGGACCACTACGTCCTAAAACTGGCGTCGGACCGGAACATCCTTAAACTAACAATGGACCACTATGTCCTAAAACTGGTTGTTGACCGAGACGTCGATAAACTACTACGGACCGCAGCATCCTAAGGCTGACAAAAAAAACGGTATGTCCATAAGCAAAATGGGCAAGGACGAAAACCCGAAAGGGCTCCGTGAGTAAAAACAGCAGGGCTACCAACGAGTTTTGTGAAAACCCGAAAGGGCGCATTCTCTTTAAGAAAACACTTACAAGGTCCTCTCGACCTTGCAAGGAGAAACCACCTGCGTGAGATCCTTAGGACTCACAAGGGAGCAACACACTTAGGGATCCCCATGATTTCTAAGGAGAAATTACACTTGCAAGATCCTCACGACTCGTAAGGAGAACCGTCTTATGAGACCCTCACGGCTCATAAGATTCAAAAGTCTTAAGCTACAGGGATCTGAACCTGTTCTTAAGTGGCCACCACAACTTCCAATGCTACCCTAAAAGTAGTTCAATATTGACCCTTGTATACAATCCACGGGCGCGAATAAATATTTCCCTAACAAAGTCCCATCCGGGACTAGGGATATGTTTACACAGTGAACACCCCTTGTAAGTCCTCTCAACTTATAAGGAGAAAATATTCTTGTAAGATCCTTACGACTTATAAGAGACTATGTGATCAGTCGAAAATATTGCATTTTTAACATATCAATTTCCCTACTATTTGTAATCATCTAAAGGTGTTCGGTATGATTATAGCACATATTAGCAATTTGTCCGTAAAATACCAAATAACATGTGTTATATATTATAACCAACATTTTTAAGGGAAATTGAGTGTTTATCATTACATCGCATGATCTTTTGTGTAGCGCAACACTTGTCTCGAGAATCTGTGCAGGAAATTCAAGGAAAAGAGCCGAAACTGTCAAAAGTGCTGATAAAAATACGCCAAGTCCAAGACTTGAAATCTGGTAGTGATATAGAAAGAAATATAAGATTCAACACATCAGAAAAATTCCACAAAGTCAGCCCAAATGTACCCTGGAAATTCAGTGCATTAAAGCCATAAAAGGGCCGCGGATCCGCGGCCACATAAGGATGACGTCAGCAGAGCTTTCCATCAGGTTTCTCAATTCAAGGTCCACACCTCTTCAAGCCATTCCAAATTCCAGAGATCTCCAGAAGCTTCTGTCCGAACAGCAAAACTTATTGTTCAAGCTAAACATCTTCAAGCTTCTAAAGGAAGCTAACTACCTAAGCCTAGAAGCTTCTCCCTAACCCCCAAGCTTATGAAGGAAGCTAGCCCTAACTAACTAATTCTAGAACCTTCTACCTAACTACCAAGCTTACAAGTGAAGCTAATCTAAACCTAGCTTATAAAGGAAGCTAATCCTAATCAAGGCTATAAAAAGGACCCTAAAGCTTCTATCTAAAGGTTGTTCATGGTTCATGGGTTATTGATCAATTTCCACCCACAAGTTGAGTGACACAACTTGTGCATTCAAACCCTAACCCTAATCCAAAATCCAAAGCCAAAATCAAGATCATCGAGTACAATTCAAGCAAGAAGCCTTCAACCTTTTAGAAGCGAAGCCGGTCTTCAACCGAGCAAGTGATCCTCAAGACGATCCGCGACTCACGGAGACGATGCGGAGATAAATTCGACGATCTAGTTCTTTCCTCGAATCTTATAGGTCTTGAGAGAATTGTAACAAAATTGTTGATAAATAATAGGTGAAATTTCTTTATCTTGCTTACTTTAATATTTGAGCATTATAATTAGATCTCAATTCTTGATTGTGTTCTTTGATATGATGCTTGAGTAAAAACTCCGCTCGTGGAGGAATCGAGAAAATTGATAAGTTGATGATGATTAGATTCTTGTACGATTCTTAAGTCTTATGAGTTTTGTAAACTCTAGTAAATTGAAGCATCGACAACTTAGTTTCGAGCGATACTTTCTTGAATGTTTTCGCTCGTAATTAGAGATCAACGATCGATGCTTGAATTTCCTAGAGGCTAGAATGTGAAGGAAATCAACGAAAGGACAAGGGATAGATGATGAAACCCTAGTTTCCGCAGGAAATCCCTAATTCTCGTTGATCATCATCGGTCTAGCATCAAATCATCAATGGATAAGAAAACGTAATCACAAGTTTTCATCACAACTATCGATTCAATCGATTCCTATGAGCCTCATTACAAATCTTGATAACTAATTCAATTTGGATAATTCTTGATTCTCGATTCTTGATCTTTAGTATTTCTTTAAAATTCTTGAAACTAAATTTCAAAATTCATGAATCATTTCTTTTCTTCTTTTCATTTCGACTCATCTAAAACAATAGCGAGCAAAACACACATCTCTGTGGACGATCCACACTCACTAACGCGCTACAATTGACACCGTTATTGATTGCGGTTTACAAATTTCTTTGATTGTGATCTTTATACATTTTCAAAACACGACACACAAGAGTTCATTCAATCAAATGGCGCCGTTGCCGGGGATAGTGTGCTAATTTGTTCGTTTTTGAAATTTGAGTTGAAAAATTTATTCCATCAGAATTTTTGATCAAAATTCGCGCAAACACTAAACGATTTGTTGTGATTTGTTGCGAGGAAATCTGGAATCGGTGGAGCAAGTGGAAAAAGTTTCTGAATATTCCAGAGAGCTCAGGGAGTGAACAGGAGCTGCTGCAAGAAAATTTGTGCAGTGATCAAACTTTTCGACCGCGTTTCCGCGGCAATAGAGCCTTTACGCGGCAGAACAGCGGCGTGGCCAAGGCTTCGCTGCACCAAATTTGCTTGGTAAATTCTTGACTTTCTTATCTCCTCTCTCATCTGCTCCAATAACAAATTTCTGCAGGTTTTCTTTGCAAAAATTCGCAGCGCCGCAAAAATAAAAATTGTGCGTGTTTGATTTTGGTTGTTTGCATTTTTAATACGGAAATTAAGGGGGCAAAGACCAAATTCAGATTAGGTGGGGAGTTCATTACCCTTCCTAAGCCCCGAAAATCACAAAACTGCATCCGCATTACCCTCATTAACTAAAAAAATATCTAGACAAGACTCTAAGGACCGTCGCGCTCACTTAGGACAGGAGAAGGTCGTAGGTAATCTATTGCTTATCCGCGTTTCTTTTGTGGTGTCTAAGGCAAGTGGTTACTTAATTAGGCCTACTACTTACGTAGTGGAGAACCTCCCACTTACCTGGCACTTACCTGGCCACAAAAAGGACAAAGAGGTAGTAGAGGATTGATCCTGCGACTTGTCTTCTGGCAGTTAGGAGCGGTTTAGAGACTTGACCTAGGTGACCATTAGACTTAAGGTTTTGCTTATGCATTTGTTGTGATTTGCATCATTTTTTCAAAAATCCGTATCTTTTTCAAAACAAACACCACTTCATCTTTCCCCTAATTATCTTAACGATGCCACTTGTACTAAACCTTTTAGTGCAAGATAGGCTGGACACGGGATTCTAGTGCCCGACTTGTCCGCGTTCCCCCGATAGACTCCGAAGTCGGTATTTCTACGTCTACTTCTTCTTTACCCACCACCACACCCACTTCGATGGACGGTTCTCCATCGAACTTCTTTACTACTACTCTGCCGCCGTCCGCAGGTGCGCAGAATCCACCCTGCATCTCTCTCCAAGAGATATGCTATCCTATGCGAGGTCCTCTTTCGACCTGTCTCACCATTCCACCAGCTAAAGGAGACAATTTTGAAATAAAACCCCAATATATCAACCTTCTACCCAAATATCACGGTCTCGAGTCTGAAGACGCATATGCCTTTATTACCAAATTTGAAAATGTATGCGCAATGATGGGTACTTCACAGCTTTCTATGGATGCTATGCGTCTTCGTCTTCTCCCATTTACCTTGTGCGATATAGCCGAGAAGTGGCTGTATAACACAACCGCACATTCCATTTCAAACTGGGAAGAATTCGTAAAAGCATTCCTAAAGAAATTCTACCCCAATCATAAAACAGCTTGAGTCCGAAGCGAAATAAATCAATTCACTCAGCTTCCCAATGAAACATTCTCGAAGTGTTTTGAACGTTTCAAGGATCTGTTAGTTCAATGTCCACATCACGGAATCCCCATATGGGATCTGTGCAGAACTATATATGAGGGCATTAATCCTACCACAAAACAGACCCTTGAATCCATGTGTCAAGGCACCTTCATGACCAAAGATGACGGTGAAGCCTGGAAATTCTTAGAAGATTTTGCTGAAAGATCTTTACAGTGGGAGGGTGTAAGTCAATCGTCCAGGGGTGGCAATAACCAATCGGATGTTTTCATAGGAGTTAGAGCTGAAATGTCAGCTATGCAAAAGAAACTCGAGACTATGGAAAATAAATTTTTAGCCGCCGCCCTAAATCAAATGTCACTCTCCAAAACTGTATGTGGATGCTGTTCTGATCCATCACATCTCACGGAAGAATGTCCTTTAAATTCTCCGTTTCAAGGTCATGAGCATATCAATTCTGCTTTCCAACAAAGACCTCGGAACGTTCCATTTTCTTCCACTTATAATCAGGGTTGGAGGAATCACCCTAACTTTTCTTGGAACCAATCACAATCTCAAAACACGGTTCCAAATCAAAACAATTTCCAAAGGGCTCCTCCACCACAACAACAACCACTTCAATTGAGTCAGCACCCCTTCCAAGCACAAAACTTCTAAAATCCGGTCAACACACCTGCACCGTCTAGTCCTTTGCAGTTGACCGGGACTGATGAATCCTCTTCATTTGCACAATACATGAATTTGCTCCTAACAAATATCATGCAAGTTTCGGATTAGATGAAGTCTTCTGTCGATGACATAAAAAGAAATACTGTCTCTCAAAATGAGACTATAAAATCGATGGAAGAACAAATTGCACAATTAAAAGCTGAAATAAGTGCAAGAGAGAAAGGGAAACTTCCAGCTCAACCTTTACCCAATCCTGGCTGTTCACATCATGTGAATGCTATCACCACGTTGAGATCTGGAAGAGTGCTTTACAATCACGTTGGGGAAGGGATTGATGATACTGAAAAATCTATCAATAACACCCCGGCTTAGACCTTTCCTTCCACTTCTACTTCTAATTCTGACCCCAGTTCTTCTACCCCACCATTTTCTTCCGAGCCTATTCTCCGTTTTCCCAAAGGCTCGAACCCTCCACCCACTTCATTCTTCCCACCCCCACAACCTTCTCCACAAATGTTGGACCCAACACTTATTGATAGAGCTCCATTTCCAAATAGGTTGAGGTCCAACAAACCCAATGCCCAAATGGAGAAGCTTGTGGACATGTTTAAGCAAGTTAACATCAACATCCCTCTTCTAGATGCTATCCAACAAGTCCCCGCTTATGCGAAAGTTCTTAAAGACTTGTGCACTAGAAAGAGGAAGACTCAAGTGCCCAAGAAGATATCATGGCAAAGACTGTAGACACGGCTTTTCCCCAGCAATTACCGAGGAAACATAAGGATCCTGGCTATCCTACGATTTCCATTTCTATTGGGGAGAAACACATCAACCGTGCTCTACTTGACCTTGGCATAAGTGTTAACCTGCTTCCTTTCTCATTCTATGAGCAGTTAGGGATCGGAGAGTTGAAACCAGCCCACTGCACTCTTCAGATGGCTGACTAATCAAGTACCAAACCTAGGAGTGAACTGGAGGATGTGTTAAGAAAAATCGGGGAATTCGTATTCCCTGTGGACTTTATTGTACTTGATACACAGCCTGTAGCGAACCCACGGAATCAAATTCCGGTGATTTTAGGTCGCCCCTTTTTGGCCACTTCCAATGCTATCATCAACTGTCTTAATGGTTATATGACCCTATCTTTCGGGAACAGGTCAATTGAGCTGAACATTTAAAAGTTGGGAAGTGTACCCTCCGAACCTACTGCTCAGGTCTGTTCTGTCGAATTAATGGATGTCGACAGCAGTGAATTTGACGATTCTCATGATACTGAACTAGACTCTTTTCATATGTTGTTGTTTGACCCAACTATGTATCATACTCATACGGACTCTTCCACCGAGTTTTCCGGGTCAACAACTAACACTGATTATGAACTGTTGTTGGAGTCTGAAGATCACCCCGTGCTATGTGATGACATTATTCTTCGGGGTATTGATGAAACTTTTGAGAAGATCTTCACTGATGAACTCGCATTTTTGAAAAACACGGGGGTTGAGATGAATCCACATCAAAATAATGAAATTGAACCTCCACCCCTTCGTTTGGACTGTAAAAAGAATGAGAGTAATCCATCACAATCACTGCATCGTCTCTCCAAAACGAGACGCAAACACATTCTATTCCACCACTTATCTTTTCCCTACTTTTTCTTCCACCAACCGATGCACTACATTGACAAGATTTTCGAATGGTTGGTGTTGACCTTCGGTCTTTGCAAAGCTTGGCATTGACCAATAATCTTGACCCCCTCTTATGATTTTCAAAATGGTTAAACTCAAGTTTTGGGGGGCGTATAATCTGGCTCTTGAAAAGAAATTTTTTTACACAAAATGATGAGCCAAAGAATAAGTTTGGGGGAGGATTTTCACTTTAATATATTTTGCCCCCGTTAATAAATTTCCTCCCAGGCTTACAGGTTTTCGAGATTTAGCGCATGGTAACAGTGAGGACACTGTTGAAAACAAGTTTGGGGGAGGTTTGTGCTTATTTGCGCATCATTTGCATATCACTTTGCATAAGCACAAAACATTTTCGAAAACCTATAAAAATTTAAAAAATAAAAAAATAAAAAAAAATTTGTACATAAATAAGATAATAAAAGATTAGATAGTGAAAAATTACATCCAAAAGATTGGAAAAATTTAAGAAAACCAAGAAAATTAAAAGTTTTCTTAAACGAACTAGTAATAAGTAGTTATGAGCCGTTGTCCCAAGGATTAGTAAGATGAAGCAAGTCACTAATCTGATGATAAGAATAAGTCTGAAAAATAGTTCCTATTCTGGAAGGCAAATATTTTGAACGTTGATACCCTACAATACGCACTTACACACGTCTTGAAACTCGGGATAGTAGAGGATACCTTGAAATGCTCTTGTCTAAAAGCCAAAATATAAAGGAAATAAAAAAATGAATAAAATATAAGTGGTGCAGAAAAATGAACACTGGTTTTGTTATCGCCAATGCAGCAATAAAAAAATATAGCGAGGGTGCTTCATCACCTAGTGCCTTAGACCAACTGGTCTGGGAGTCACCGCTAAGCCTTAGGTGGTGCAAGACGAGAAAAAATACACCTAATAAGCAAGCACATGAGTAATCGGTCGGTTAGTACCTCAAGAAGTATTAACGGTCGCATGAAAATGTGTGAGCAAATCTAAATATTCATCAAATTAAAAAGTACTGAGGCAGATGGACAAGAGTATGATAGCTTGAATTGAATTCTCCGGGTGTAGGGATGTTCTTTACACACATATAGGGTTATATGATCGGTGTTTGGAAGAAAGATAGGAATGAAGAATAAAGACGATATTTTATTGAGAGATGATGTGATTTATAATATCTTTTCATGAATATTAAGATAGGGCTCATGACAACCGAAAAGCTAGCATAGTTGGAAACTCTAATTTTCAAAGCTTTTCTTTTACAATTCTTATCTTTAAATGTAATATTCACGGTCTTCCTTTTATTATTGGATTTTGTGGGTGCAATCCGCTGAAAACCCTCAGGAGACAACACTCCTCCTATTAGGGACACCTAGAGGTTTATAGGCTTGTTGCACGTGCTCAGTGCAATCGTGTTGCCTACGAAAATGTGTTGGTTAGTTTTTCTCTTTCTTTATTTTCTCCTTCTCTTTTTAATAAAACAGTTCGCTCGAGACGACCGAAAATAAGTTTGGGGGAATTTGATCAGTCGAAAATATTGCATTTTTAACACATCAATTTCCCTACTATTTGCAATCATTTAAAGGTGTTCGGTATGATTATAGCACATATCAGCAATTTGTCCGTAAAATACCAAATAACATGTGTTATATATTATAACCGAAAATTTTGAGGGAAATTGAGTGTTTATCATTACATCGCATGATCTTTTGTGTAGCGCAACACTTGTCTCGAGAATTTGTGCAGGAAATTCCAGGAAAAGAGCCGAAACTGTCAAAAGTGCTGATAAAAATACGCAAAGTCCAAGACTTGAAATCTGGTAGTGATATAGAAAGAAATATGAGATTCAACACATCAGAAAAGTGCCACAAAGTCGGCCCAAATGTACCCTGGAAATTCAGTGCATTAAAGCCATAAAAGGGCCGCGGATCCGCGGCCATAGGGCCCTTCCCGCGGTGGATCCGCGGCCACATAAGGATGACGCCAGCAGAGCTTTCCATCAGGTTTCTCAATTCAAGGTCCATACCTCTTCAAGCCATTCCAAATTCCAAAGATCTCCAGAAGCTTCTGTCCGAACAACAAAGCTTATTGTTCAAGCTAAACATCTTCAAGCTTCTAAAGGAAGCTAACCACCTAAGCCTAGAAGCTTCTCCCTAACCCCCAAGCTTATGAAGGAAGCTAGCCCTAACTAACTAACTCTAGAACCTTCTAACAAATTACCAAGCTTACAAGTGAAGCTAATCTAAACCTAGCTTCTAAAGGAAGCTAATACTAATCAAGGCCATAAAAAGGACCCTAAAGATTCTATCTAAAGGTTGTTCATGGTTCATGGGTTGTTGATCAATTTCCACCCACAAGTTGAGTGCCACAACTTGTGAATTCAAACCTTAACCCTAATCCAAAATCCAAAGCCAAAATCAAGATCACCGAGTACAATTCAAGCAAGAAGCCTTCAACCTTTTAGAAGTGAAGCCGATATTCAACCGAGCAAGTGATCCTCAAGACGATCCGTGACTCACGGAGACGATGCGGAGCTAAATTCGACGATCTAGTTCTTTCTTCGAATCTTGTAGATCTTGAGAGAATTGTAACAAAATTGTTGATAAATAAAATGTGAAATTTCTTTATCTTTCTTACTTTAATATTTGAGCATTATGATTAGATCTCAATTCTTGATTGTGTTCTTTGATATGATGCTTGAGTAAAAACTCCGCTCGTGGAGGAATCGAGAAAATTGATAAGTTGATGATGATTAGATTCTTGTACGATTCTTAAGTCCTATGAGTTTTGTAAACTCTAGTAAATTGAAGCATCGACAACCTAGTTTCGAGCGATGCTTTCTTGAATGTTTTCGCTCATAATTAGAGATCAACGATCGATACTTGAATTTCCTAGAGGTTAGAATGTGAATGAAATCAACGAAAGGACAAGGGATCGATGATGAAACCCTAGTTTCCGCAAGAAATCCCTAATTCTCGTTGATCATCATCGATCTAGCATCAAATCATCAATGGATAAGAAAACATAATCATAAGTTTTCATCACAACTATCGATTCAATCGATTCCTACGAGCCTCATTACAAATCTTGATAACTAATTCAATTTTGGATAATTCTTGATTCTCGATTCTTGATCTTTAGTATTTCTTTAAAGTTCTTGAAATTAAATTTCAAAATTCATGAATCATTTTCTTTTCTTCTTTTCATTTCGACTCATCTAAAACAATAACGAGCAAAACACACATCTCTGTGGACGATCCGCACTCACTAACGCGCTACAATTGACACCGTTATTGTTTGCGGTTTACAAATTTCTATGATTGTGATCTTTATACATTTTCAAAATACGACACACCAAGAGTTCATTCAATCACCATGCACTTAGGAATCCTCACGATCCCTAAGTAGAAAACGCACCTACGAGATTCTCACGACTCGTAGGGAGAAATACCTTTATGAGACCCTTACGGCTCATAAAGTCAAAAGCCTTAGTCGACAGGATCCTAACCCTGTCTACTAAGCCACCTTTGTTCGACATCGACGAAGGCAAATGATGATTCGCTCGTGGCAATATCCCAGTTGTAGCGGTACTGATGCCGAAATCGGTGTCTAATTCCAAGCTTTCAGCAAAAAGCCAGCGAGCCACACATGCATACGAAATAGTCGAAATGATGGGCAACTTGCAAACAAAATCAGCAAGTAAAAATATATGCATGAAAAATAGCCGAAATGATTGGGCAACTTGCAATAAAAAGCAGGGAGTAAAAATAAAACAAATAGCCGAAATGATTGGGCACCGCGAAAAATAGCCGAAATGATTGGGCAATCGCAACCTTCGCGATATAAAAGCTGAAATGATAGAGTATCGCGGAAAGAAATAAATTTTTTTTTGAAAGAATGAAATTTTTGTCCTACAGGTGATATCACATCAATCCCTGTATACAATCCAGGGGCGCAAACAAAGAAGGAATCACACCTTCCCTTCCCAGGCTCCATCAGAAGAAGAAGCCAAATCTCAATGGATTCACAGACAGCCTGGAGATCATCTCAATATCCATCTCATTTCAACAGACACGACATCAACAAATCGGAGCTGTGACAAAATTCCCAGTTCCATGACTCGGCGGTGCACAGATGACCGAGAGTCAAACCCTGACTCCGTGAAATGCGGATAAAGTCAACCCTTCCGGGTCACGTGGAATACGGCCTATATCAATCTTGACCCCGTGGGAAACGTCCACAGCGGATCCTGGTCATCGCAGAACACGGCTATGTCAATCAGACCCCGTGGGAAGCATCCAGAGCAAATTCCTGGTCACGTAGAACATGGCCTATGTCAATCCTGACCCCGTGGGAAACGTCCAGAGCGGAGCCTGGTCCTCGCAGAACACGGTTATGTCAAACCGACCCCGTGGGAAGCATCAAGAGCAAAATTCCTGGTTTCGTGGAACGCGGCCTATGTCAATCCTGACCCCGTGGGAAACGTCCAGAGCGGAGCCTGGTCTTCGCAGAACACGGCTATGTCAATCAGACCCCGTGGGAAGCATCTAGAAAAAATTCATGGTGATGTGAAACATGGCCTATGTCAATCCTGACCCCGTAGGAAACGTCCAGAGCGGAGCCTGGTCCTCGCAGAACACGGCTATGTCAAACCAACCCCGTGGGAAGCATCCAGAGCAAATTCTTAGTCACGTGGAACACGACCTATGTCAATCCTGACCCCGTGGGAAACGTCCAGAGCGAAGCCTGGTCCTCGCAGAACACGGCTATGTCAATCAGACCCCGTGGGAAGCATCCAGAGCAAATTCCTGGTCACATGGAACACGGCCTATGTCAATCCTGACCCCGTGGAAAATGTCCAGAGCGGAGCCTGGTCCTCGTAGAACACGGCTATGTCAATCAGACCCCGAGGGAACCATCCAGAGAAAATTCCTGGTCACGTAGAACACGGCCTATGTCAATCCTGACCCCGTGGGAAACGTCCAGAGCGGAGCCTGGTCCTCACAGAATACGGCTATGTCAATCAGACCCAGTGGGAAGCATCCAGAGCAAATCCTGGTTACGTGGAACACAGACCATGTCAATCCTGACCCCATGGGAAACGTCCAGAGCGGATCCTGGTCCTCGCAGAACACGGCTATGTTAAACCGACCCTGTGGGAAGCATCCAGAGCAAAATTCTTGGTTTCGTGGAACGCGGCCTATGTCAATCCTGACTCTGTGGGAAACGTCTAGAGCAGAGCCTGGTCCCCACAGAACACGGCTATGTCAATCCGACACCGTGGGAAGCATCCAGAACAAATTCCTGGTTTCGTGGAACCCGGCCTATGTCAATCCTGACCCCGTGAGAAACGCCCAGAGCGGATCCTGGTCCTCGCAGAACACGGCTATGTCAATCCGACCCCGTGGGAAGCATCCAGAGCAAATTCCTGGTCACGTGGAACACGGCCTATGTCAATCCTGACCCCGTGGGAAACGTCCAGAGCGGAGCCTGGTCCTCGCAGAACACGGCTATGTCAATCAGATCCTGTGGGAAGCATCCAGAACAAATTCCTGGTTTCGTGGAACGCGGCCTATGTCAATCCTGACCCCGTGGGAAACGTCCAGAGAAAATTTTTGGTTTCGTGGAACACGGCCTATGTCAATCCTGACCCCGTGGGAAACGTCCAGAGCGGATCCTGGTCCTCACAGAACACGTCTATGTCAATCAGACCCCGTGGTAAGCATCCAGAGCAAATTCCTGGTTTCGTGGAACGTGGCCTATGCCAATCCTGACCCTGTGGGAAACGTCCAGAGCGGAGCCTGGTCCTCGCAGAACACGGCTACGTTAATCAGACCCCGTGGGAAGCATCCAGAGTAAATTCCTGGTGTGGTGGAACGCGGCCTATGTCAATCCTGACCCCATGGGAAATGTCCATAGCGGAGCCTGGTCCTCGCAGAACACGGCTATGTCAATCAGACCCCGTGGAAAGTATCCAGAGCAAATTCATGGTCATGTGGAACGCGACTTATGTCAATCCTGACCCCGTGGGAAACGTCCAGAGCGGATCCTGGTCCTCGCAGAACACGGCTATGTCAATCAGACCCCGTGAGAAGCATCCAGATCAAATTCCTGGTCACGTAGAACACTGCCTATGTCAATCCTGACACCGTGGGAAACGTCCAGAGCGGAGCCTGCTCCTCGCAGAACACGGCTATGTCAATCAGACCCCGTGGGAAGCATCCAGAGCAAATTCCTGATTTCGTGGAACGTGGCCTATGTCAATCCTGACCCCGTGGGAAAAGTCCAGAGCAAATTCTTGGTTTCGTGGAATGCGGTCTATGTCAATCTGACCCCGTGGGAAACGTCCAGAGCAAATTCCTGGTTTCGTGGAACGCGGCTATGTCAATCAGACCCCGTAGAAAGCATCCAGAGCAAATTCCTGGTCACGTGGAACACGGCCTATGTCAATCCTGACCCCGTGGGAAACGTCCAGAGCGGATCCTGGTCCTCACAGAACACGGCTATGTCAATCAGATCCCGTGAGAAGCATCCAGAGCAAATTCCTGGTCACGTAGAACACGGCCTATGTCAATCCTGACCCCGTAGGAAACGTCCAGAGCGGAGCCTGGTCCTCGCAGAACACGGCTATGTCAAACCGACCCCGTGGGAAGCATCCAGAGCAAATTCTTAGTCACGTGGAACACGGCCTATGTCAATCCTGACCCTGTGGGAAACGTCCAGAGTGGAGCCTGGTCCTCGCAGAATACGGCTATGTCGAACCGACCCCGTAGGAATCATCCAGAGCAACCTTTGACTCCGTGAAATACGGATAAAGTCAACCCCTGACACCATATGGCCAATGTCAATCTTGACCCCGTATAGCTTATGTCAACCTTTGTCGTAGAGCAATGCTCCGACACTTCCTCGTCGTTAAGCAAAGCTTCGACTTGGACACATATCACCCCCTGTCGTTGAGCAATGCTCCGACGTTTCCTTGTCGTCAGGCAAAGCCTCAACTTGGATACATGATAACTCATAACTCCCCTTGTCGTTGAACAATGCTTCGACACTTCCTGTCGTCAAGCAAAACTCCGACACGGAAAAATATCAACTCATAACCTTCTCAACCAGAGCAATGCTCCGCATATATATATATATACATATACATACACACACACACATTAATTCATAACTTCTCCATCATAAAGCAATGCTCCGTTTCGGGGATAAATCAAATCACAAATATCTTAACTTGAAAAAGAAGGGCACAGTCTTGCAAAGAGATTTAAATAAACTATCAATGAAATGCATATCTTAAAATGAACACATCACCATAAAAAAAATATACGTCTTTTTATTCATGAATCAAAATGAATACAAAGTACAATTTATGAAAGAATTAAGAATATATTTTCCGTTAAGAACACGTATAAGAAAGAATAAAAGTAATAATACATCTTTCAAGCTGGCGGATGATTCAAAAGGTTCATCAGTTCATCCTTCCTTTCTTGGGTCTCTGCTTCAAAATTGACTATGGCTGCAAGACGGGCCTCCGCTTCCGACTGTTGGGCCTGATGCGAGGCAAGCCGGCCTTCAAGCTCCTGCTCAGTAGCTTTATGAGCATCGACCATCGTGCGGGTAAAGGTAACAGCTTTATCAACAGCCACCACGTCCTTGATTGTGGCTTGAAGCTCCTGCCAAAGTTCATATGCGTGGGTGGTCTTAGCTGTAAATTCGGCTTGAAGCTCCCCGAGCGCGGTTGAAGCTAGCTTCCTTTCTGAGAACTTCCGGTGGAGCCTCTTTTCACAGGAAAGAGTCCCGTACCGCTTAATCAGCCCCTGCAAGCTTGTCTTCGCAACCACCACCTCTGAAGGAAGGCGTGCGCATTCAAAACTATACAAGAAAGCCTCCACTCGACGATAGAATTCGACCCAGACTTGCACCAATGCTTCACTGTGATAAGTGGCAAGAAAGGGGAGAGAACCGTTGGCTTCAGCAGAAAATTCTTCAGCCGTAAGTTAGCTACCAACATGAAGGTCTTCGATCAATGCTAACAAAGAGTGAAGGCTTGACTTGGCCATACGTTCGGATGCACGCAGCGCATAAGGGCCAGACGGCATGAGAATGCGAGTCTCCAACGGGGTAAAAGTAGGCAGAGCTGTTAAAGATTGATAAATGATCAGCGAAGGTTGCAAACAGAGGACAGATGCAAAGGCGTCGAAACTTTACTTACCCACGTTTTTACAAGAAGAGTCTAGAAGATCCCTAAGCCCATCGAGGACCTCAACCTCATCATCAGCTTCCAGAACTATAGAAGACATGAACATTGTTATATGAAGAAGTAACAATACCGGGAAAGGAGCGAACAATGCTAACCTTGTCCGGAAGATAGAATGATACGCTGAGGGGATATCGCCTGTGGAGTAGCCGGTTCCAGCAGACGCTGGAAAGATTTCCTGGGAGACATGCCAGCAATGGACGCCACCAAGCCTCGTAGCTCTGAAAATGAAAAGGAAGGTTCAGATAATCGAAATATCGTTTAAAACAAAGTATGGGATAATACCTTCGATACTCCTCCCGCTTTGAACAGGAGGGATAGCAGCCTCAGCAGCCTCCTCCGTACCATCGGGCACATCACCGGAAATGTTTGCTGGTTGAGGCACAACAGCCACTTCGGGAACGGTAATCTCAGCCACTTGTTCCACCGCCTCTAGGCCGTCACCGGAAAGGTCCATTAAATCTACGATGGGTAAAGGCACCTCTTCAGGGCCAACGGGCGCGGAAGGAACGGAAGCCGTCAGTGGAAGCTCTATAACAGGAATGGCAACCTTGGAAATCCCCTACACACCTACGAGTGTCTCATCGGGGATATTTGCAGAATCCATAGTCAGGGTGCGACTTGGACTCGGATCCTCTGCCATCAGCGAAGTTCCTGCAAAGTTTGCACGAGGATAAGGATATGTATATATATATATATATATATATATATATATATATATATATATATAATCAGTGCAAAATACTATAAAAAGATATATAAGTGTACCAATGCGCAAAGGAGCTTCTAGTATGGCTTGTTCAAGCCGGCGCTCCTTCCTCAGAAGGTATGCTCGCCGAGGTTCGAGGGTAGACTCGTGGCCACCGGTCCACAACGAAAGTGCATCTTCAGCGTCGGCTGAGACAACCTGCTTAAGGGCTCTCTCGCCCCTTCTTCCAAAGGACTTATGAATATCCGCCGTATCGATGGAGGATCTTCGTAAAGATGACGGCAGGATAAGGACTCTTCGGGATCCTTACATTCTCGGATTCATCCTGTGAGTGTCTTATAGCCTCAGCCAATTGTGCGGCTTCCTTGGCAGATGAACCAGGAAAAAGAAGACTGTCTTTCGGCGGACTAGTAACGGTCTTCTTCCCCCGCTTTGGCCCATAGCTAGTGACTGTAGAAGCTCGCTTCCTTCCCCTTGCCGCCCGCTTTCTGAGCTGCTTCTCGGTTTTGACAGAGAGGGAAGACTTCTTCAGGACCTCCGCCAAGGGGATATTATCATTAGATCTAGGTTTTACCTCCGGAACCGTTACGGTATCCATCATCGGTCGTTCAAGTGAAGCCTCTGTTGGCAATGAGGCACGAAGCCTTTCCTCCTCTCCGAAGGTTTTAAGCGAAGCAGCAATGGCTTCTTCTATAGAGGCACCTGTTAAAATAGCAGGCGTCAGTCAAAGCATGATAAAAAAAATTAAATGAACAGCGTAGAGATAAGGGAGAAGTATACCTGATTGCGCAAGGGTGGACAGTTCTTTTTCGAGGATGGATGACTGTTTGGAAGCTTCAATGGCAGCCTCCAAATCGGTATCATCAAGCGTCCCGAATAAACCCTCATTGGTCCCATATTCGTTAAAGCCTTCGCTAGATGGAGCAAGGGGCGTCGAGCCTAATATGGTGTCCAAAGAAAGTACTTGTTTCTTTTTCTTCTGAGGACGAGCACCGATGCCCGATAACACGAGTTTGCGTTTAGTAGGCGCCTTTGGACGACGAGTCCCAATTTCTTTTCCTACATCCGACTCGGGGGACGCGGCAGCCACCTCTTTTTCAGGCGTGCTGGATGGGGGCAAACCGTGCGTAGGGCTTAGCATGTGTGGGGGCTCAACTGCAGTGACCTCTCTCAAGGGAGGATGAACAATGTTCCGTCGCTTCAGAGGGATATTTCGATCACCAGCTGGCACTGCGCCCTTGCGATCAAGTAGCAATCGCTTTTCCTCCCTAATGACGACACCAATCGAATATTGGTACCATGCCACATACACATTCAGGGCTTGCGGAACATAACTCAGTTCGCTGATGAAGAAGTTAGACCCTGTGCTTAGGCGCATAAAATGATGAAGTGCGCTCCGAGTACCCTCTTCAGTGGCAGCCGGTTCTGCCAAGAAAGCCTCAAGTGGGATGCCCTGATTGTAGCCTAACTGCTGGGTGAAGCGATGCGGGTTATACCTCATAAATAAAGCCGAGTCATCCATCTTAAATACGAGAAAGCCCGGCCGGATAGAGTACAGATGAAGAATCTCCTGAGCTTTCAAGACGAAGGTCCCATCTTTAAATATATCCTGCAGTGGCAGCACCGTCTTCCCCGACTCCTGGCTGACGGTCAAAACTGTATCAGTAAAGGACATGCCATCTACAACCGTGCGCGGGCGAAGAAGCAAGCCTCTAGCTTCCCGTTGCGTTGGAGTCACGGTAGAAGCGCCGACCAGTCGCATGATCTGAGGGAACCTGCACCTGTCATAAAAACCCGGCCTCTTGTGGATGCCAAAGACGCCTAGCACGTGCAACTCGAGCCATGACATGAAATAATGCATTGGGAAATTTACCAACTGCGCCCCTGGCTTAGTGGTATCAGCAGCCAAGCTGAGGCCGTGATACACATGGGCTAACCCAGCGATCCCTACAGCCACTTGTATCCCAGCAACCATCCGATGCGCAGGATAGAAGATGGACGGCCTCATACGGCGAGGGTGCATGGGAAGCGCAAACCAACTCAGCCATAACCCAAGGAACCCTAAAAAGAACGTTTCTTTGTCAATCCCAGGAGCCGCCGGCTCTGCAAAAAGGATGACCGGGGTATCGGGTAGAAAGAAGCTCTTCTAATCCGCCTCCGCCGCCGGCAGGTTGCCCAAACCTAAGCCAAAGGGGTCGTCAAGACTGGCGAATTTCTCGACTTCTTCCTTTAATACTTCTGGGTGAAGAAAATCAGTGATAAAAGCCGAAAAATTAACTCCACGACCTTCGGATGCAAGAGAGAGGTTCTCATAGATATTCAACACCTTTATCAAACTCGAAAATTGGTGTTGAATAGCGTTCTCGGGAGTAAGACCCATTACCACTGATTTGGTGGCGAAAACATACTCATCCGGGGAAAGCAATTCCTCATAATGTTCCCCCCTAACGGGTAAACCCGAGACCTCTGCAAACTCCTCCAAAGAAATGGAGACTTCTCGATCTGATAGGAAGAAGGTGTGGGTCGGAATGTTCCACTGTTTCAGAAATGCCCTGACCCACCATGTAGGAGGTGTAGAATATTGAAACAAAGAAGCGTAAATGGCGGGATACAATCTGAGCTTCAGCAACTATGATTTATTCACTGATAAAATATACCGAGCCCACTGCAAATACCCGGCTGGGTGACAAGGAGTTAGTCCTATATTGTATGGCTGTCCCCACGGGCACGCCTCGCCTTGACAAATGCACCGTCCTAGAATGTCCAAGGCCACCTGCGGCCGCACTGGTATTGCGGCCACAGAAGGCCGAAGGAGACCCTCTGAAGTCCAGTTGACCTCCTCCATGGCGTAATTTATCGGACGTGCATCTGCATAAGCGATCGCCGAAATAGGCTCTGAGGGTGTCGCACAGGAAAAGCTCCGTTGGCCCATGATAATTTGATCGTACCATTTCCCCTATAGATGCAGACTCTTGTGCTCCAGGTCATGGTCTTTGATCAGCGCAAAAACCTCTCGGTCTACGGGCGCCTCAGGAAATCCGCCTTCTAAGCGGATGAACGAAAAAGAAGTGTCGAAAGACATGTCACCTGCGTGAAAAAGAACAAAAGTCAACCTTTGGTGCTATAATTTAAACTTTGACGCTTGGTACTTTAAAATCCGTACCGCACTGTAATGCAGTCAAAAGGGACCAAAGGGGACCCACAAAATCTAGATGACATCATCATTAATAAAACGGCCTCATCATTTGACGAGGCTATCATTAAATGAGGAAATCCTCAATTAATTCTCATTAAATGAGAAATCCCTCGGGCAGAGGAGTAAAACTCCCATTGAGAGCAGCGCTCTTCACTAGACAGACATCTGTCAAAGTATAATAATGAAGGAATAAAATTCCTCAAGAAAATCCTAAGAGCCTTGCTGTGAGAAGGTGATGGAATAATCCATCGAAAATAAAATTTCAATTTGATCTTCAAGATCCATGAACAAACTCTTAAGAGTTCTTCTATATGATCTGAAAGGAGCAAATCTCCATTAATGGATTAAGAATCATAAGCAAGATCCTTTTAGATTGGTGATTCCAAGAGAGCAAAGCTCTGTTAATAAAACCCAAAAAGGGATTTTCTTTAGATCAAAGATCTATGAAGAGCATGTAAGGTTCCTAGGCACACTCAAGTGGTTCCACAAGGCATCAACCATGCCAAATTCAAAAATTATATGCCGAGAAACCCTAATAGAGATCGTTAACAAGAAATTAGGCGAAACGAAATGAAAGTAAATCACATTTACACTAAGTGAACGGAAATACAACCTTTGTAGATCCGGTCCTCCACCTCCATACCTCCGTGACGATGTCCCTTCGCTGCGATCATCGGATCCTAGACTCTCGTAGTGGTTTCATCGGAGAAAAGATCGGGCTAGGTCGTTGACTTCGATGCCGAAGATGATCTACGTCGAGGCAACTCAAGATCAAGCTCCAACTTCACCAAGTCATGAAACTTGTGAAGAAAACACCCTATACTACATGGCAAGTGGTAGAGGATGAAGAAATAGGAAGTGGGTTCACTTTGGATTTGGATTTCTCACTTGGAATCATCACTTAGACATTTTCAAGCAATGGTTTTCTTTCTTCTTCATGAAGAAGATGAAGAAGAAGAAAGAAAAAGAATATGATAAGAATTATAATAATAGAAACTCAAGTGATGCCTTATCATATTGCAACCATGGGTGAAGATAACTCATGTAGAGAGCAAACCCTAGTTAAGGTAATGGTTAGGTTTTAAGGATAAAACAAAATGGTTACTTATTCAAAGCTTCATGAAGCTTCAACAAAAAACAAATGAAGCAACCATTTCATTTCTTGTCCAACAATAAATGAAAAGAAATAAATAAATAAGTAAATCAAACCCTAACCATTAACTTAATCATGGTTTAATCATACACACCCAAGTTTGCATGTATCATCAAACATGATACAATCTTGTGCACAAAAAAAAATATCACATATACAATGTGCACAATCAAGTGAGAAAAACATCTTAAGTGAACCAATATTAGTTAATGTAAAGTAATATATCAAATATATAATTATACATTAAATCATTAAATCAACACTTGACTTAATGATCCGGTCATATTGCATATAACCGACTAATATCAATAGTAACAACTTATCGAATCAACACTTGATCCGATAACCCGGCTATATCGCATATAACCGATCAATGTCACATATCGCAAGAATATAATACAGTATCACAAACTGGTATTATTCTCGGTCCCGCACATATCTCATATGCGCTCCTATTTCGTTTCGCTTGAGCTAGGAAACCTCTGTGTAGGACTCTAAAGACTCGTCAATACGCCGGCAGCAGGTGATGATCATATCAAACACCCACAAGCTGCAAGCGGTCTGCTAAACGTAACGGCCACCCGGGTATTGAGCGATCAGAAGATCAACGAGCAAGCCCGCTCACACTCCTGTGAATCCAACCAGTAACACTTACCGTACAGTCCGGTCTCGTCGTCTGATATGTCGCATATCTCGCCTAGTGGTGGTAAACGTCAGACCCCAATAGCTCGATAAGTCATGTCGATATGAGGTCTATAACAGTTCGAGAAACTACTGGTAACACTTACCAGTAAATCTCAGCAACCCTGGCCAGGGATTTCCGGTTATAGCAAATCGAACACAGCGCAATATCAACTCCCTATACCGGGAGAGAAGAATCCCCTCCTATCGCTCATTGCCTCCATGTGATTCGGGACTGTACCCAAAAACCACCGTTTTGCACGCCCTCTTGGACGTGGTAAGGTGGAAATCAAAGCACAATGGGAATCACACAAGACTCTATGACGATCTCGGGTCTACAGACTAACATGTACCAGTGTCACCAGAGAACTGCCATCTGACGTAAAGTATAATACCATCTGGGAGTTCTCGGCGAGTCCGTCCAGTGTACCCAGTCCCCACTGAGCACCCGTATATCATCTCTGATGTCAAACACTAATGGATATGGGATCATCCATCACCCATCTGTATAGGTCGAGAAGGTATACGCTAGTCTACTCTGGTATATCGATGCCCCGTCTCGATACACCCACGACTAGGGTCCTTGAAGGATGTACTTATGGACTACCATGTCCCCACTAGTATGATCTGCATCATAGTCCAGGTAGTCAAGTACACATCCTAAGGGCTTTACCAACATGTAACAGAGAGACAATCAGCGTACACGTTAAGGTAAAGAGCAACCAGATAGCATACTATCATGTCGAGCAAGAAAGTCCTCCCTATATATGTCCAAGCATCCACTACAATATACATCCTATGTATAGCAATGGCCTCTAGGGCATACATATAACTAACAATCTCCCACTTGCACTAAGGCCATCTGATAGCAGTGGTTGTAGTATCTCATACTCAACCATCCCATAAAAGTCTCTCTCTGGGAAAAGGCCTTTGTGAGTGGATCCGCCGTGTTGTCCTCTGAGTCTACTCTCCTGACCTCGATCCCTTGGAGATCAACCATCTCCACGATCAGGTGACACTGCCTTAGAATATGTCTGGATCACTGATGGGACGGGCGTTCCTTGGCATAAGCCATAACTCCATTGTCTCACAATGGTAGGAACGAAGTTCATCTCATGAACCAATATACACCCAGACTTCCTCTTTGGTAGCATCTTTGGTAGCAATGTATCCAGCCTTTATCGTCTAGTATGCCACGGTATCTAGCTTGGAACTCTTCCAACATACCGTCCCTTTACTGAGGGTAAAGACAATACCTGTGACTGACTTTCAGTCATCCTTATCCCCCTGGAAGCCTTCCAGTGATTCTCCCCAGGATCGATTGATACCATCTCACTATCCTAACATCCAATTAGATCTATCTCATAGATCCAAAATCCAGGATTTAGTAGGTATCACTTTGATCCTATATGGAGAATCTTTGTGATAAGCGGAGATTGACCGAGCGTAGCATAGGAAACTCCCTTCTTATCAAGAGTATGTCATCCACGTACTCTACGAGGATCACCACCATACTCCCTACTACCTTTTTGTATATACAAGTTTCATCTACCATTTTGATGAAGTCAAACTCTTTGACTACCACATCAAAACAGGCGTTCTAACTCCGCGATGCCTGCTTTATCACATAAAACATCTTGCACACGTTTCCGTTGCTCCCACTGTCTACGAAGCCCTTTGGCTGTGTACTTATAGACGCTCTCTTTCAAAAACATCATTTAGAAAAGCTGTCATGGCACCCAACCACCAGATATCGTAGTCATGATATGTAGCCGTGGCAAGTTGGATCTGGATGGACTTAAGCATAGGCCCCAGAAAAGGTTTCATTATTAGCCACAACTGGTCTACGATGCAAACCTTTAACAAGTCTAGCTTTGAAAGTCTCAACCTTTCCATGTACACCAAGTAATCTTCTCAAGATATACTTGCTCCTGATGGGGATTTAACCCTTCAGATAAAGCAACCAAAGTCCATACTTTGTTGGTGTATAAGGATTCCATCTCAGATCACTAAGCATCCAGCCATTCTTACAGAGTCCCTACTCTCGATGGCCAGCTCAAAACTAGTTGGGTCATCATCTCATGATGCAATCCTTACTCCCACTGTCATAGAGAAACCGAAGTATCTCTCAGGTGGGTGAGGAACCCTACCAGATCGGCGGAGAGGCTGAGGTTCGTCGGGGACTATTGAATCCTTTGGTTCTGTCAAATCATCAGCTGCAGTTTGTATAGCTGGAACCATTCCAGTTCTGCAGAACTGACATTGCCACGATCTTGTCCGGATTTTGCTTTTAGACATAGGCCGGACAACCCCAAATCTTAACCATCTTAAGATATGGGCTCTTTCCTTTCCATATCACATATGAAGTGTTAGGCAACTGATTTGATTTGAACCCTATTCAATAGGTATGCAGCTTCTTAAGTGCATAACTCCCAAAAGGAAACAGGAAACTCATTAGTACTCATCATAGAGCACACCTTATCATATGGGGTGTGATTGCTCCGCCCCGATACACCATCAGGCTATGGTGTATACGGAGGAGTAATGCTGAGAGAGAATCTCATTCTCCTTTAGAATAATCCAGGAATTCCGTGCTGAAGTATTCTCCTCCTTGATCGCATCATAGGACATAATACTTATACCCGTTTTGGTTCTCTACTTCCAACTTATATTCTGTGAATATCTCAAAAGGTTCGGACTTGTGTTTCAACAGGAACATATGTCTGAATCTAAAGAGATCATCAGAGAATGTAATGAAGTACAAAGAACCGGTCCTGGTATGTGTAGACAGGGGACCTTTATACATCAACATGTATCATCCCAAGAGATTACTAACTCTTTCTCTGTTTTCAATAAACAGAGCTATGGTCATCTAATCTTTGTGACATGACTGACAAGTTTCATAAGATGTAAATTCAAACTGATTTAAATATGCATCTAAATGTAACTTCAGCTAGTCGGGTCGCATTGATATGACCTAGTCTACAATACCTCAAGAAGGATTTGTTCATTTCTGAACTCTTCCTCTTGTGTGTGTTCCGTATACTAAGAACTGTAATTTGATTCAGAACATCAATGTTTTTAGATAACGTGCCTGAACCGATCAACTTTTGATATAGGAAATGTTCAAAACATTATCTAACAATACAAAATTTTATCATTTCTTTACTAATAAAGAGACTGATATAATTTTGTATATCAGGTTCGGCATCTAATAGCATTTGTTCAGAATCAATGTATTTGGAAATACAGGGTGACAGTGACCAACAGACTTGGTTGCAACACTTGCCCCGTTTTCTGTCTCATGAAACTTTTCACTCGTTCTCAGTTCTCTTCCTTTTTGTAGCCCATATAACGGATTACATATTTGGGATCCTGATCCGGTATCAAATACCTAGGACGTAGAGGACACTGAGAAACAGTTCTTTGTAATGAACACACCCGAAGATAATGCATCATATGCACTTTCTTCGTTTGGGGGGCATAGGAATTCTGGTATTCCCCTATTTCTAGCTCTGTCTTATAACAATTATAAGTCGGAGCGGGACCAACGTTCCACCGCACAGTATAACAAGCGGGTTCGGTCAATACATCCATATTATTATCTTGATTAAGGCGTGATATGGTCGCTACCTGGAGAGAGAGAGAAGAAAACACTCAGCATATGCTCTTGCAAGATTAGATTGGTTATAATTTTATCTAATCAGGATGGCTGCCACTGTTTTTATCAAATCTTCCTTCAAACCTTAAAAGGAAAGACTAGCCGGGATTAATTACACGCTACAAGTTCGCCAATCTTTCAGCCAGGCCAGTGTCGGTACTTTGAGGGAGGTCCCCCGTGCTTTCGCACGAACCTAATTAATGTAAACCTTATTTTCCAAGAGGCGTAACCCCGTTGACACCTTTCTAGACACCTACTTGATCGGCTAATTGTAATGTGTAAAACTCTCCCAGGAGTAACAATTACTCGCAGTGGGTATCGGGATCCAACTATCTCATAGAAGGTATGCAATCTCATTGCAAATTTCAACACTTGAAATTCCCGATAATATTTTGCCCCTAACGTGCTATGACCTTGACGAAAGCCAACAAACCATAGCTCGCTAGTCAAGTTCAACCCGTACATTTCTTGACTGAATTAAACCCACCCGCACGACCTTTGACGAAAGCCAACAAAGCCGTACGACTACCCTAATCCAATCGCATCGTATGCAGCAGATAAGCAGCATATAGCTACCGCACACTACACCTTATCGAAAGCCAACAAATGTAGCACGAATACTATATACAACTTATCTGAAATGACGGAGGGCTACGACAGGTTTTTCTGAAAACCTATTGCGTAATGAACTTGATATCGTTGTAGAATCAAATGATTTTGAAATGGAGTGTTTTTGAGGCTTTTCTAGTTTTGCTAAAGGGGTCATTCCCAGTGAAGGGATCGTCGGCCCTTTCCTCGTCGAATGAGGTGCGGGACATATCATATATATCACTATGCAAAGCAGAAACTATAGAAGCAATCAAAAGACAAACCGAGGGTTGTAGCATCTGCCAGTCATTGCTAAAGGGGTCACTCCCGGTGAAGGGATCGTCGACCCTTTCCTCATCGAATAAGGTGCAGGATATATCATATATACCGCTGTGCAAAGCAAGAACTGTTGCTACCTGTTTTATTTTTGAAATTCGATTCCACAATATCTTTAGGTTTCTTTTGCTTTCATTAATCATATTAATGAATTCCTATCATTAAAGTACCTAAACATCACAGATAAATACGACGTACACTTATGCCATCCGCATTCTCCTCGTTGTCCCCTCGTGCACCGTTAGGTTAGGTAACTAACGGCAGAGCGGGGCAGGGCTAGCGCGGGTGTAAAACATAAGTAACGTCTATATAATATATCATATATACTATATACAGTATCTATCACAACATATCAAATGATCACATCACAGATATCGCAGCAGAAGAAACATATGAAATATTGGATATATTAGGACGTCCGTGTTTTCAATACGAGCCAGTATAAAACACGGATTCCACGGTCGCGATGAATAGCCAAACCCACACCCCTAGACCCCTGCGAGAGCGTCAAGCAACCCTACCAATTCTAGAGTTAGGAGACCCGGACTCGACTCCTCGAGTTGGTCTCCCACTGGACTCCAGAACCCGGTTACTTGTGCCCTCCTCCTTGGGTCTATCCTAGTGCGGAAAAGTAAATAATATACAAAAGGTGACATCTTCCGCAACCTGAAAGTGCCCCAATAAAAGAATATTACATAGTTTTTACATGAATGAAAATGAAAAACACTCATCTCACATAAAAAAAACCCGGCTATTCAAACACGACGATCCAATATAACATATCCAGCAACACATAACATCACATGTCATCAACGTAAGTAAATATGCCTATCCCAATTGTCGTTGACATATAGCAACGAAACCGGCGATATCATATATTACACTTACGGTCGCAGAAAAGAAAGTGTAAAACTACAACAGTTGGAATCCGCAAACTCTTTAGACATCGCATGCCTAATCAAATGAATTCCTAAGACATCACATGCCTAACAATTATAAACTCCGCATTTTAGTCTCATAATCAAAAACTCTTTTCAATATCAAGTCGGGCAATTCAACAAGATTCCCGATATTCTGATCGAATGCTCGTCGCAAACTTTTGTAGGCGGCCGCACCCCCGATACCGTCGACGAAGTGCACCAAGGCGGAACACCGCTGCCGTGAGCACCCGAACGGATGCTTTCGGCGACGGGGTTCTCCTACAGTCACTTGGTCGGGGCTATGGGGCGTGGCTGTCTATTAAGTTTACCCGGCGAATATCCGCGTACGCTACGTGATTGCGACGGACTTTTGATCGCATCAAAATTCCGTGGCAACCGATCATTTGAGACTAAAGTGCTATGTTTATAACATTCATATTAGTCATCTCATAACTACTTGTGAATTCCAAATATTGTATCACATTCCAGATAAATAGAAAATGTTAAACTTTCCGATCGAACAATCAAACACCCAAGTTTTCCCGAAACAGCTCAATACATGAAATAGGTTTTAAGAACATTCACTTCGTGCCACAGTACCAACGGTCCAGCCGTAGAAGGGTCAAGCCAACGCCTCACATGTGGCACGCCGTACTGCCCCAAACCCTAAGGTTCAAAAGGCAGTTCAAGACGGTCACATAATCGAGTTAAAGTTTGTTGTCTTCTAGAGGGTCCATCGCGTTACTTGCACTACTTAGAACGTCTTTAAACCACGAAAAAATCCAACACTTGGAAATTTCCCGACAGGGGAAAAATTGGGTATTTATATCCGGTTGAACTTTTTAACATATTCTAAAATTACCCGGAAAAACACATAGACAAAGTTAAAGATTCCGATCGAATCGACGAACTCCCAATACAACCCAGATTACTCAACTCTTGAGTGAACTTTAAAAATTCCCAGAAAATACAGCACTAACAGAGAGAGATTACTGTGCAAATTTCAAAAGTTAACGTGACTGAATGGCCGCGGAACCGCCGCACGAGCCATGCTCGTGTCGCGCTTCCGCGGCGCTTTAGTGGACTCAGGAGCTCGTTTTGCACAGTAACCCTTAGAAAACCCTGCTGATTTTTCTGCATATTTTTAATTCACAAAATTCCCAGTTTTGAAAAAATGTACAGAGAAGGGTTTTGGATTAGGGTTTCGGGTTCGATCGGACTTCTAACATCGTCTACACTTCGCCTGAGGCTCTAGCTAGGCTATGATACCACTGTAGGGTTCCTAGGCACACTCAAGTGGTTCCATAAGGCATCAACTATGCCAAATTCAAAAATTATATGCCGAGAAACCCTAATATAGATCGTTAACTAGAAATTAGGCGAAACGAAATGAAAGTAAATCACATTTACACTAAGTGAACGGAAATACAACCTTTGTAGATCCGGTCCTCCACCTCCATAGCTCCGTGACGATGTCCCTTCTCTGCGATCATCGGATCCTAGACTCTCGCGGTGGTTTCATCGGAGAAAAGATCGGGCTAGGTCGTTGACTTCGATGCCGAAAATGATCTACGTCGAGGCAACTCAAGATCAAGCTCCAACTTCACCAAGTCATGAAACTTGTGAAGAAAACACCCTATACTACATGGCAAGTGGTAGAGGATGAAGAAATAGGAAGTGGGTTCACTTTGGATTTGGATTTCTCACTTGGAATCATCACTTAGACATTTTCAAGCAATGGTTTTCTTTCTTCTTCATCAAGAAGATGAAGAAGAAGAAAGAAAAAGAATATGATAAGAATTATAATAATAGAAACTCAAGTGATGCCTTATCATATTGCAACCATGGGTGAAGATAACTCATGTAGAGAGCAAACCCTAGTTAAGGTAATGGTTAGGTTTTAAGGATAAAACAAAATGGTTACTTATTCAAAGCTTCATAAAGCTTCAACAAAAAACAAAAGAAGCAACCATTTCATTTCTTGTCCAAAAATAAATGAAAAGAAATAAATAAATAAGTAAATCAAACCCTAACCATTAACTTAATCATGGTTTAATCATACACACCCAAGTTTGCATGTATCATCAAATATGATACAATCTTGTGCACAAAACAAAAATATCACATATACAATGTACACAATCAAGTGAGAAAAACATCTTAAGTGAACCAATATTAGTTAATGTAAAGTAATATATCAAATATATAATTATACATTAAATCATTAAATCAACACTTGACTTAATGATCCGGTCATATTGCATATAACCGACTAATATCAATAGTAACAACTTATCGAATCAACACTTGATCCGATAACCCGGCTATATCGCATATAACCGATCAATGTCACATATCGCGAGAATATAATACAGTATCACATACTGGTATTATTCTCGGTCCCGCACATATCTCATATGCGCTCCTATTTCGTTTCGCTTGAGCCAGGAAACCTCTGTGTAGGACTCTAAAGACTCGTCAATACGCCGGCAGCAAGTGATGATCATATCAAACACCCACAAGCCGCAAGCGGTCTGCTAAACGTAACGGCCAACCGGGTATTGAGCGATCAGAAGATCAACGAGCAAGCCCGCTCACACTCCTGTGAATCCAACCAGTAACACTTACCATACAGTCCGGTCTCGTCGTCTGATATGTCGCATATCTCGCCTAGGGGTGGTAAACGTCAGACCCCAATAGCTCGATAAGTCGTGTCGATATGAGGTCTATAACAGTTCGAGAAACTACTGGTAACACTTACCAGTAAATCTCAGCAACCCTGGCCAGGGATTTCCGGTTATAGCCAATCGAACACAGCGCAACATCAACTCCCTATACCGGGAGAGAGGAATCCCCTCCTATCGCTCATTGCCTCCATGTGATTCGGGACTGTACCCAAAAACCACCGTTTTGCACACCATCTTGGACGTGGTAAGGTGGAAATCAAAGCACAATGGGAATCACAAAAGACTCTATGACGATCTCGGGTCTACAGACTAACCTGTACCAGTGTCACCAGAGAACTGCCATCTGACGTAAGGTATAATACCATCTGGGAGTTCTCGGCGAGTCCGTCCAGTGTACCCAGTCTCCATTGAGCACCCGTATATCATCTCTGATGTCAAACACCAATGGATATGGGATCATCGATCGCCATCTGTATGGGTCGAGAAGGTATACGCTAGTCTACTCTGGTATATCGATGCCCCGTCTCGATACACCCACGACTAGGGACCTTGAAGGATGTACTTATGGACTACCATGTCCCCACTAGTATGATCCGCATCATAGTCTAGGTAGTCAAGTACACATCCTAAGGGCTTTACCAACATGTAACAGAGAGACAATCAGCGTACACGTTAAGGTAAAGAGCAACCAGATAGCACACTATCATGTCGTGCAAGAAAGTCCTCCCTATATATGTCCAATCATCCACTACAATATACATTCTATGTATAGCAATGGCCTCTAGGGCATACATATAACTAACAGAGCAAGGCTCTGTTAATGGGTGAAACCCTAAAAGATGTTTCAAAAAAAAGATTTAATCTTTTACCTAAAAAAAATCTGACAGAGTTCTGTCCTTAAGAAAACTCTTAAGAGGAAGAGCCGCGCTCTGAAGGAGAAAATAAATTTTCAAGAAGGATTGAAGATGAACAGAAGTCATCTCAAGGGCCAAGGGTCCTACTTATAGGCACCAAGCGCCATTCAATTCCTCAGTTGATCTGAGAGTGGAGATGCTGCCACCGCTGCACCCACGTGTGGGCCCCGTGAGCGCAATGGTGGGGAGGGGGGCATTTGTTTCCCCAATTAGAGCAATGCTCTGTTCAGAATTCAAAATTTGAATTAAAGCCGCGCTTTTATAAAAGCGTTGCGCTATGACTAGTGCACCCCGTGCAAAGCACATAGGCGCTAGCGCTAGATGCGCTGCGTTCCAAGTAGCGCACCACGTGCAAAGTACGTGCGCACTAGCGCTAAGAGCGCTGCACTCTAAGTAGCGCACCATGGGCAGGACGCATAAGCGCTAGCGCTGGAACTAAAAACTCCCCACCGTTAGATCAAAAATATAATAATAATGATAAATCATTAATTAACCAGAATTAAATTCTGTTAAGGAAAAATTTCTCAAAATCTTTCCAAACAACAAAATTGTGCTCTGTAAATCAGAGCACCGTTGGATCAATGATCCAATGGTAAATAAAAATTACCAAAGACAGAATAAATTCTGCATGGAAAGATTTCCCAATCTTGGTAAAAAAACAAGAAGATTGCCTTCTGTAAATCAGAAACCTTGGATCAGAGATCCAACGATGGGAAATTCCCCAAATTAATTGGAAAAAAGATCTCCTTAACTAATTGAACAAACCATCTTGCCCTATATAAAGGCCCCCAGACTTCAAGTCTAAAAAAGGAGGACCCCCCATAAACTTTGAGAAAATCTCAAGAAGAAGAAGAAGAAGCTCTTGGCAAAAGAAGACAATTCTTTTTCAAGGTAAAAAGAATATACATACGAAATCGTCTCAATATAAACAGAAGTACTTACTTCTTTCACAGATCATAGATCTATAAGATAAAGTTGTCTTTCACAAAAGAGATTATGAACATCTTATTATAAAAGGGGGAGAATTATTCAATTCTCTTAGGATCACAGATCCACAGAGGCAAAGCCTTTCATCAAAAAGAGATTGAAATATCTCCTATGAACTAAGAACTTTGTTCTTAGAGTCTTGAGACAAAGTCTCTTATCAAAGAACAGATAATCTGCAGAACGCAAAGTTAACCTAAGAAGAGCCTTAGCGCTCCTAATCTAATAAGAGCATTAGCGCTCCTAATTCAAAAGTGCCTTAGTGCTCTTCATCTAGCGCAAAGCGCTGCAGTACCATAGCGTTTCAAACACAGCGCACTGCTCTCATTGGATAGCGCTTAGCGCTAAGTGCGCCAGGTGCTCTTCACGTGTGCGCTGCATTACTAAAAGCGCTCTGCGCTCATTATATGGCACCAGCGTCAAACGCCTCAGCGCTTCAACTAAAAGCGCATTAGCGCTCTTCATCTGGCGCAAAGCGCTAAGCGCATTAGCGCTTCATATCTGGCGCTAGTGCCAAGTGCACCACATACTTTTATGTGCGCTTGGACAGAACATAAAATTTTCTTTGAGTAAGCCTGGGGCTATGATAAATGCACAGCATTCAATTAAAGACAAAACATTGTCAGAGACTAAACCAGCGCTTAGCATTTTTAAAGGGATTGGGCTCAAACAAACATCTAACAACTCCAAAAACAAATGTTGAATATTGTAATTGAATGGACTTAGCCTAAATTGGCCATAAGTTCTCAATTCAGATTAATTGAGTTCATATGCTCATAAATCACAGATCTTAGTCCCAATTGGACTACAAGTCTCTCAACCCACATCGGTTTAAGGGTACATCTCTGAACTCCTCTGATATTTGTCATTGCAATCTTTCAACGTCTTCAGAGAGGTGACGGGTCCTGGCAACCATACATTTCATAGACTGTGCGGTCCTTAAGCCCATGGACTATGACGTCCTTAACCTTGACTGTGAGGTCTTTAAACTCACGGACTATGATGTCCTTAACCTTGACTGTGAGGTCTTTAAACTCACGGACTATGATGTCCTTAACCTTGACTGTGATGTCTTTAAAATCACGGACTGTGATGTCTTTAAAATCACGGACTATGATGTCCTTAACTTTGGACCGAGATGTCCTTAAACTAACGCCGGATCGTAATGTCCTTAAACTAATCGACCGCAATGTCCCTAAACTAAACAATAGAGTCCAAATGCTCTTTTGTTGGATCTAAATGATCCCGTTAAGTTGATCTTAGTCTAAAATGAGACTAATGTATCCTTAACAAACGTTTAAGTCGATCTTAGTCTCAAATGAGGCTAACGTATCCTTAAACCCAACCCCAAACCCAAATCTAAGAAGATACGGATTTGGACTAATCCACGCCCTATGAGCGACAACATAAATTAGTCTCCGTATACAATCCACGAGCAACCAAAAACAAAACACACACACACGACACGAAGTGACCATCTGGAGAAGGAGAAAGTGGTTACCGCGATGCGGTAGCGTAATTAATTACAGGGGCTTGCACCTGCAACGAAGACCGTCCCCACAATCAAAAAACCCCTCAACGAAGGGGAATCTGACAAAGTCTGCTACATCTGCCGCATCCGTTTAAACCTTTGATACACGGTGTCATAAATCAACTTGGCATCTTCGGAGAGGTGGACAGATAACACCAATTAGCATCTGCCCTGAAATTCAGGCAAGTCGGACCCGCGCGATCGCGTCTCCGATTTTCGGCGGGGAACAATTCCGAAGGCGCCGAGCACATGCAGCTCGCGCCACGAAGTGAAATAGTGCATCGAGAAGTTTACTGGCTGCACCCTTAGTTGAGTGGTGTCTGCCACTAAGCTAAGTCCATGATACAAATGATCCAACCCAGCAATCCCAACGGCAACCTGCGTCCCTTCAACCATTCGGTGTGCCGGGTAGAAAACGGATGGCCTCATGTAGCGAAGGTGCATGGGGAGCACAAACCAGCTTAACCATAAACCAAGGAACCCTAAAAAGAACGCCTCTTCGTCGATGTCTTGAGCGGCGAGTTCTGCAAAGGGGACGACCGCGGCGTTTGGGAGGAAGAAATTCTTTTGATCTGCTTCTGCTGTCGGCCGGCTATCCAAGCCAAAACCGAAAGGATCGTCGGGCTTGGCAAACTTCGCATCTTGCTTCGACAAGACTTCCGGGCGAAGAAAACGGGCGATGAAATCTGTAAAGCTGACCCCGTGACTTCCGGATTCAAGGAACAGGTTCTCGTAAATATTTAACACCTTGATCAAGCTTAGGAATCGGTGCTGAATGTCATTCTCTGGGGTCAGACCCATCACTACTGATCGAGTGGAGAAAATATACTCGTCAGGGGGTAATATCTCCTCATAATGTTCCCCTCTGACAGGCAAGCCGGAGATCTCCACGAACTTCTCTAAAGAGATTGAAACTTCCCGATCTAATAGAAGGAAGGTGTGAGTTGGGACGTTCCATTGTTCCAAAAAAAACTTTGACCCACCATACAGGGGACGTGGAATACTAGAAGAGAGAAGTATAAATCGCGGGATACAACCCGAGCTTCAGCAGCTACGATTTCTTGGCCGATAAGATGTATCGAGCCCACTGCACATATCCGGCTGAGTGGCGAGGAGCCTACTGCAGATATCCGGCTGAGTGGCGAGGAGTCAAGCCTATCATGTATGGCTGCCCCCAAGGACACGACTCGCCTTGGCACATATGTCTCCCCAAGATATCCTAAGCCATTGGAGGCTGTACGGGTATTGCAGCCATAGAGGGCTGAAGACAACCCTCCGAAGTCTAATTGACCTCCTCTACGGCATAGTTCACTCGGGGTGAGTCAGCGTAGTGAATGGCAAAGATCACCTCCGAAGGTGCTGCACAAGAAAAGCTACGTCGGCCCCTGATAATTTGATTATACCACGTCCCCCATAGATGAAGATACTTATGCTCCGGGTCGTGATCTATGATCAGAGCAAAGACTTCCCGGTTTACTGGCGCGTCAGGGAATGCGCTATCCGGACGAACAAACGGGAAAGAAGTGTCAAAAGACATAGTACCTGTGCGAAAAAGAACAAGAGTTAGCTGTCAAGGCTACAATTCAAATGCTGACACTTGGTACATAAAATTTGTACCACACTGCAATACAGTGGAAAGGGACCAAAGGGGACCCACACAATCAAGATGACGACTCATCATTGATGAGACAGTATCATCATTGATGAGACAGTCAATTCATTAAAGAGAAATCCTTAGAATGATTCTCATTCAATGAGAAACCCCTCGGGCCGAGGAGTAAAACTCCCTTGAGAGCAGTGCTCTGCAAAAGAGTGACATCTGTCAACTCTAATGATGAAGGGAATAAAAATTCCCCAAAAAATTTCTGAAGAGCTATGCTCTGTGAAGATGATGGAATCATCCATCAAAACCCTAAAAGAGCAAAGCTTTATTGAGTTAAAAACTCCGAGATCTTTAAGATCTGCAAAATGAACTCTAAAATTTCTTCATTAATGGGTTAAGAAACCCTAAAAAAAATCTCTTTAGATCTATGATCTAAGAAGAGCAAATCTCTGTTGAGAAACCCTAAAAATCTATATGATTTGAGAAGAGCAAAGCTCTGTTAATAGGTAAAACCCTAAAACATTTTTTTAGATCTATGATCTAAGAAGAGCAAAGCTCTGTTAATAAGTTTAATTCTTACCAAAGATTGGGCAGAGTTTTGACTCTTAAGAAGTTTCTTAAGGCAGAGAGCTGGGATCTGAAGGAGAATTAATTCTCAAGAAAAACAAGAAGATGAACAAACAGTCATCTCAAGGTCTAAAGGCCCTATTTATAGGCGCTGGGAGCCGATCCAACATCCAAGTTGATCCAATGGTGGAAAAGCTGCCACCGCTGCACTCACGTGTGAGCCACGTGAGCGCAACAGTGGGGGGCATTTGTTTCCCCCAATCAAAGAGCTAAGCTCTATTTCAAATTTCAAAATTTGAAATGAGGAAGTGCCTTATAAGAGCGCTTGCGCCAAGAGCGCCAGCGCTAGGAGTTAAAGACTCTGAGGCAGCGCTCACGTGAAAAGCACAAGAGCGCCAGCGCCAAGAGCGCCAGCGCTAATGACTCTGAGGCAGCGCCTCACGTGCAAAACACAAGAGCGCCAGCGCTAATGACTCTGAGGCAGAGCCTCATGTGCAAAGCACGAGAGCGCCAGCGCCAAGAGCGCCAGCGCTAATGACTCTGAGGCAACACCTCACGTGCAAAGCACGAGAGCGTTAGCGCCAAGAGCGCCAGTGCTAATGACTCTGAGGCAGTGCCACACGTGCAAAGCGTGCCAAGAGTAAAAGACTCTGAGACAACACCTCACGTGCAAAGCACGAGAGCGCTAGTGCTAGAACAAAACGTCCTCCACCCTTAGATCAAAGATCCAATGAAAATAATTAAAAATCATCAAATTACTAGAATAAAATTCTGTTGAGGAAATACTCCTCGAATCTTTCTAAACAAGAAAGATTGTGCTCTGTAAATTAGAGCACCGTTGGATCAAAGATCCAATGGTGATTGAAAATCACCAAGATACATACTAAGTTCTGTATAGGAAAATATTTTCCCAATCTTGTTAAAAACAAGAAAATTGTCTTCTGTAAAACAGATTCCTTAGGATCAAAGATCCAATGGTGGGGAAATATCCCCAAATCAATCAGAGAAAGATTTCCTTAACTGATTCAACTAATCAGCCTCCCCTATATAAAGGACCCAAGACTTCAAGTCTTGCAGAGAAAAACCTCCCCATAAGTTTCAAGTTCTCAAAAAGAAAAAGAGAAGAGCAAACTCTAAGAAGAAGAAATTTTCTTCAAGGTAAATGATAATAAGTGAGATCATAACATCTCCTCGATTTTTGAAAGTTTAACTCTCACATCAAAAGAACATAGTTTTTTTCTAGATCACAGATCTACAAGACAAAGTCTTTCACAAAAACAGAAAAGATCATAACATCTCTTCATAAAAAGAAGAACTTAGTTCTTAGATCCATGAGACAAAGTCTCTCTTCACAAAAAGAAGAACTTAGAACTTAGATCTGTGAGACAAGGTCTCTTATGAACGGAAATTTAATTCTCAGAGCACAGAACTGACCAGAACTGCCAAAGAAGCGCTTCAGCGCTCCAAGTCTAGCGCTCAGCGCCAAGCGCACCACGTTCTCCTCACATGTGCGCTATTTCATAAGAAGCGCTTCAGTGTTCCAAATCTAGCGCTCAGCGCCAAACGCACCACGTGCTCCTCACGTGTGCGCTATTTCAAAATAAGCGCTTTAGCGCTACAAGTCTGACGCTCAGCGCCAAGCGCACTACGTGCTCCTCACGCGTGTGCTATTTCAAAAGAAGCGTTTCAGCGCTCCAAATCAGGCGCTCAGTGCCAAGCGCTCCACGTGCTCCTCACGTGTGTGCTATTTCATAAGAAGCACCTTAGCGCTTCAGGTCTCGCGCTCAGCGCCAAGCGCACCACGTTCTCCTCACGTGTGCGCTGAGGGAACACAAAGTGTTCTTTAAATAAAGCCCAGCGCTATAAAAAGTGTTCAACACTCAGTAAAAGACAAAAGAAAAATGGGTGTCAGAACCCAACTTAATGCTCAGCATTATTGAACCAAAAGGGACTGAGCCCAAATAAATGTTCAACATTTTATTCAAATCTGAGTGGACTGAGCCCAAGTTGGCCATAAGTCATCAATTCAGATTAACTGAGCCCATGTGCTCACAATCTCTTTAATTGACCTTAGTCCCAAACCTTGACTACAGATCTCTCAACCAACATCGGTTCAAGGGTACATCTCTTAACACCTTTGATATGTGTCGTTGTAATTCTTCAAAATCTTCAGAGAGGTGGCGGGTCCCGACAACGAGAAACTTTACAGACTATGATGTCTTTAAACCCCATAGACTATGATGTCTTTAAATTTTACAGACTATGATGTCTTTAAACTCCATAGACTATGACGTCCTTAAACCCAGTGGACCGCAATATCCCTAAACTAAAACGACTGAGTCCAAATACTCTTTTGTTGGATCTAAATAATCCCAAAATCCTGTTGAGTAGATCTTAGTCTAAAATCAGACTAACGTATCCTCAACAAACGTTTAAGTTGATCTTAATCTCAATAAGATTAATGATCCTTAAACCCAAATCAAACCCAAATCTAGGAAAATACGGATTTAGACTAATCCACGCCCTACGGGCGACAACATACATTAGTATCCGTATACAATCCACGAGCAACCAAAAATAAAACAAACACACACGACATGAAGTGACCATCTGGAGAAGGAGAAAGTGGTTACCGCTACGCGGTAGCGTAATTAATAGCAGGGGCTTGCGCTTGCAGGGAAGAGCGTCCCCACAATCAAAAACCCTCGTACATGAGGAGGAATCTGACGAAGTCTGCTACAACGTCCGCATCTGTCTAAACCTCCGATACACGGTGCCATAAATCAACTTGGTATCTTCGGAGAGGTGGACGGATAAATCCAAATAGCATCTGCCCCCATATTCAGGCAAGATATTTGTCTTCCCGGCTTTCGGCAGAGAACAAGACCGTCACGCTCAATTAGGACAGAGGAAGGTCGTGGGTAATCAATCACTTATTTGCATTTCACTTGTGGTGTCTAGCCAAGCATGGCTAAGGAAAGTGGTTGCTTAATTATGCCCGCTATTTCGGTGATTCATATAGCGGATACCACCCACTTACCCGGCACTTACCTGGCCATAAGAGCGAAAAAGAGGTGTTAGAGGATTGATCCTGCGACTTGTCCTTTGGAAGTCTAGGAGCGGTCTACCGACTTGACTTAGGTGACCCTAGTTCTAGGGATTGATTGTGCATTTTATGATTTGTTGAGTCCAGCCTCAAATCCGACACTTTTTCAAAACAAACCTTTTTAAAATCGTCCTCACACACGCTGCCACGTGCTCTAAACTCGCTTAGTGCATGACCGGCTGGACACAGGATTCTAGTGCCCGTCTTGTCCACGTTTTTGCTATCGACTCCGAAGTCGGTATTTCTTCATATTCTTTTTCCCCCTCCACCCACCACATCTCCCGAAATGGACGGATCTCCATCAGGATTTAACGATACTACCCTGCCACCACCTGTAGGTGCACAGTATCCACTGCGCATCTCTCTCTAAGAAAGATGCTACCCCGTGCGTGGACCCCTTCTTACTTGTCTGTCTATTCTACCGGCCAATGGGGATAATTTTGAAATTAAACCCCACTTCATCAACTTGTTGCCCAAATTCCACAGGCTTGAATCCGAAGACGCAAACGTTTTCATAACCAAATTCGAGAACGTATGTGCAATGATGAGCACTACCCAACTATCAGGGGATGCTATGCGATTACGTCTTCTCCCTTTTACCTTGTGCGATCTAGAAGAAAAATGTCTTTATAGCACTGCCGCACATTCTATCACCAAATGGGGTGAATTCGTTAGGGAAGCAAGCCCCTCCCCCCGAGTTACGCGCGTAGCATTCCTTAAGAAATTTTTTCCTAATCACAAAACTGCCCGTGCTCGAAGCGAGATTAACCAGTTTACCCAACTTCCCAATGAACCATTCTGGAAATGTTTTGAACGGTCTAAGGATTTTCTTGTACAATGCCCCCATCACGGAATTGATATATGGCAACTTTGCTGAATTATATATGAGGGTGTTGATCCTGCCACGAAACAAATGCTTGAAACCATTTGTTAATGTCATTTCATGTCAAAAGACGATGGCGAAGCTTGGCAATTTCTGGAAGATCTCGCCGAACAAACCTTACAGTGGGAAAGCGTTAGACCAACATCATTTTCATCTAGGGCAGGTATCCATCAGCTCGACATTTCCATCGTAGTGAAAGCCTAAATGGTCGCGATGCAAAAGAAACTCGATGCTATTGAAAACAAATTTTCGTCAGCCTCCCTAAACTAGATTACGCTCTCCAAAACCGTGTGTGGTTGCTGTTCTAACCCACCATATTGAACGGATGAATGTCCTTTGAATCCTCCATTTCAAGGTCAAGAACAAACTAATACTGCTTTTCAGCAACGACCTAGAAACGATCCCTATTCCTCCACATATAATCAGGGATGGCGGAATCACCTTAATTTCGCTCGGAACCAAAACCAGTCTCAAAATCAAAATCAGTTCCCAAGCCAAAATAATTATCAAAGGCTTCCTCCACAGCAACAACAACCACCACAGCAAAGTCAGCACCCCTTTCAACCGCAATCTTTTCAAAATCCAACCAATAACTTTGCACCTTATAATGATATTTTCCCAATGGCTGGTACCGATAAAACCTCTGCACTCGAACGAAACTTAGAAACGTTCATTAAACAATCTATACAAACGACGGCTAATTTAATGTCTTCTATCTAACGTAACGTTAGTGCAACACACTGCTTCCCACAGTGAAAGTATTAAATCGATAGAAGCACAACTTGCATAGTTAAATGCCGCGATGAGTGAGAGAGAGAAAGGAAAACTTCCATCTCAACCTCTACCAAATCCCGGCCACTCACAAAGCGCAAACATCGCCTTTAACCAACAAAATCATAACGTGGGTGCCGTAACTATGTTGAGATCGGGAAGAGTGCTGAATAAAAATGTTGGTAAACAAGCTGTTGATGATGAATCAGATGAAACCCCAGCTGCTACTTCAAATCCTACTTCATCTATACCACCATTTTCTTCCAAGCCTATTCTCTATTTTCCACTAGGCTCGAACCCTCAGCCTATTTCCTTAAAGGAATTACCATCTACGACCATACCAAATCCAGTTTTGGGATCCATTCCATCCCCACAAACTTCTCCTCAAAAGTTGGACCCAACCCTTATTGATAAAGCCCTTTTTCCAAACAGGTTAAGGGCCAACAGACCAAGTCACCAAATGGAAAAGATTGTGGACATTTTAAAGCAAATTAATATAAATATTCCTCTCCTAGATACTATCAAACAAGTTCCTTCCTATGCGAAAATTTTAAAGGACTTGTGCACTAGGAAGAGGAAAACTCAAGTACCTAAAAAGGTTTTCTTAGCGAGTAATATGAGCAATTCTCTTACCCAATTGGTACCCACGAAACGTAAGGGCCCCGGTTGTCCTATAATATCTATAATTATTGGGGATAAAAATATCAATCATGCTCTACTCGATTTAGGTTCTAGTGTTAACTTGCTTTCGTACTTGGTGTTCGCCGCCAAAAGCCGGGAAGACAAACGTCTTGTCTGAATTTGGGAGCAGATGCTATTTGGTTTTACCCGTCCACCTCTCCGAAGATGCCAAGTTGATTTATGGCACCTATATCGGAGGTTTATACGGATGCGGCCGTTGTAGCAAACTTCGTCAGATTCTCCCTCGTTTGATGGGTTTTTGATTGTGGGGACGCTCTTTCCTGCAGGCGCAAACCCCTGCAGTTAATTACGCTACCACATCGCGGCAACAACTTTCTCCTTCTCCAGATGGTCACTTCGTGTCGTGTGTGTTTGTTTTATTTTTGGTTGCCCGTGGATCGTATACAGAGACTAATTTATGTTGTCGCCCGTAGGGTGTGGATTAGTCCAAATCCGTATTTTCTTAGATTTGGGTTTGGGTTGGGTTTGAGGATCGTTAGTCTTGTTTTAGACTAAGATCAACTCAAATGTTTGTTGAGGATACGTTAATCTAATTTTAGACTAAGATCTACTCAACAGGATCATTTAGATCCAACAAAAGAACATTTGGGCTCTATTGTTTTAGTTTAGGGATGTTGCGGTCCAAAAGTTTAAGGACATCATAGTCCATAAAGTTCAAGGACATCATAGTCCAGTTTAAAGACATCATAGTCTATGAGTTTAAGGACCTCACAGTCCATAAAGTTTAAGGACATCATAGTCCATGAGTTTAAGGACCCCACAGTCCGTAAAGTTTAAGGACATCATAGTCCAGTTTAAAGACGTCATAGTCTGTGTGGTTTTGGTTCAACCGTTTGGGGATGCACCAAAAGTTATTGGTTATTGGGACCCTCTATCTCTCTGAAGACATTGAAGAATTACAACAACATATATCAGAGGTATGAAGAGATGTACCCTTGAACTAATGTTGGTTGGGAGATCTATAGTCATGTTTGGGACTAAGACCAGTTAAAAAGATTTATGAGCATATAGGCTTAATTAATCTACATTAGGGATCTATGGCAAATTTAGGCTCAGTCCACTCAGTTCAAATGTTGGACATTTAATTAGGCTCAGCCCTTTTTCATTTAACATTGCTGAGTATTGGTTTAGGTTCTGACGACCTTTTTGTCTTTTATTGAGTGTTGAGCCCTCATTATGGTTCCGGGGCTTCATTTAAAGAACAATTTATGTTCCCTCAACGCCCGCGTGAGGAGCACGTGGTGTGCTTGGCGCTGAGCGCCAGATTTAGAGCGCTAGGGTGCTTCCTGTGAGATAGCGCACACGTGAGGAGCATGTGGCGCACTTGGCGCCGAGCGCCAGTCAATGAGTGCGGAATGCTCTTTATAAAATAGCACCCACGTGAGGAGCACGTGGTGCGCTTGGCACTGAACGCCAACCTTGAAGCGCTGAGTGCTTCTTTTAAAATAGCGCTTGGAGCGCTGGACGCTTCTTTTAAAATAGCGCTTGGAGAGCTGGGCGCTGAACGCCAGACTTGGAGCGCTGAGGCGCTTCTTTAAATTGGAGCGCTTGGAGCGCTGCGGCGCTGCACGCCAGTCTTGGAACGCTGAGGTGCTTCTTTAAATTGGAGTGCTAGGAGCGCTGAGGTGCTTCTTTAAATTGGAGTGCTAGGAGCGCTGCGGCGCTGTGTGCCAGTTTTGGAGCGCTAAGGCGCTTCTTTAAATTGGAGCGCTAATGCTCTTTTTAGGCAGCTTTGATCAATTCTGCGCTCTGAGAATTAAATTCTCATTTATAAGAGACTTTGTCTCGTAGCATAGCTTTTTTTTAAGAACTCTCTTAGAGACAGAACCCAGTCGAAAATTTTAGGTAAAGATTAAATGTTTGAAGGGATTACTTCAAAATCTAGGGTTTCACCCATTAACAGAGCTTTGCTCTTTTCAGATCATAGATCTAAAGAAATTTTTAGGGTTTTCTTAACAGAGCTTTGCTCTCTTGAAATCATAGATCTAAAGAGATCTTTCTTAGGGTCTCTTAACCCATTAATGAAGAACTCTTAGAGTTCATCTTGCAGATCTTAAAGATCTAAGAGTTTTTAACTCAGTAAAGCTTTGCTTTTAGGGTTTTTGGATGGATTATTCCATCTTCTTCATAGAGTATTGCTCTTTAGAATTTTTGGGGGGAATTTTATTCCCTTCATCATTAATTATGACAGATGTCATATCTGTTGTAGAGCGCTGCTCTTAAGGAAGATTTACTCCCTGGCCTGAGGAGTCTCTCATTAAATGAGAATCCTTTTAGGATTCCCTGCTTAATTGCACAAATTTGAATCTTTTGGGTGTCTTAATCAGCACTTGTTTTCTTCATGCGGATATCAAGGGTTGTTTAAATCCCCGTGTCTCGATCAGTTTGTCCACTAAACTTTCACTGATTTTCATTTTCAGGCACTATGGCCGCTCATTTGTATTGTCTCGACGAAACCATTTCTTATGAGGACATTCGTGCGTAAGGCCGTTGTCAAAGCCAGGAGTTCACAAACGCCCAATGCGCTAAAATTATGAATCGTTTCAATGCACACAACGGTCGACTACTTCCTCGTCGCTCCGGTCTCTTGAAGATTATAGTGAGAGCAATTTGGGGAGCACTTCCTGGATTTTATGAAGCCATGCCGCTTAATGCACTGGATGACGCTGAAGATAAGGTGCACTCAGTGTATCTGACGGGCATGATCTCGAAGAAGCGGCGAGATAATCTTGTTGATATTTTGCATCGAACTTTCTAACAGACGACGATAATCGCTGCTTATCAGAGGGTAGAGGACATCAGTGAAGATCCTGACGCTTACGATCGTGAGAGGATGCACACGAGAATGGTCAGAGAGGCCAGAAACATTTTAGACGGCCTCACTTTCGAATTTCTTAATCCGTGTCTCGGATTCAATGTTTTGCCATTGTAAACATTTTAATGATACTTTTGTTTACTGTTTTCATCAATGTAAGAACTTTCTGAGGTATGAATAACAATTTTTTCCTTTCCATGCGTTTATTTTATCCTTTTCGCACACACATGAGTGGGTACGCTTCGGACGCTCAATTGGATGTAAATCAAATGCTCTCCTTATTGTCTTGCATAATATGTGATTGACGTCCGTAGGTAATGCCTTTTGTTCTGACTTGGCGCAAAGCAGTTTGCGTACTCTTGAGCAACACCACGATTTCGATGGCATATAATTTTGGCAAGTGTGGCTTGTAGATAATAAGTAACAGTTCATCTTGAATTCTTTGTAGGGTAGTGATGGCTTGGGAAGCAAGTTCGGGTCTGCTGCCTAAGACTTTTCAACTTTATAAGCAATGAGGGTCTCATAAAGATTTTTCTTCCTACGAGTCGTGAGGATCTTGTAGGTGTATTTTCTCCTTAGGATTCGTGAGGATTCCTAAGTGTGCTTTCCCTTAAGAGTTGAAAGGATCTCACAAGAGAATTTTCTCCCTTACAAGTCGAGAGGACTTGTAAGTGATCGATGAGTTGGCTTTTTTCCGAGTCGAAGCAATGCTCCGACGAGGAGGTCGTTGGCTGACTTGTTTCCGCGATGGGGTCATGTACTGACGTATTTCCGTGACGGGGTCATGTGCTGACGTATTTCCATGACGGGGTCATTGGATGAAGTATTTTCGCGACGAGGTCATGTGCTGACGTATTTCCGCAACGGGGTCATTGGAAGACATATTTCCTCGACGGGGTCATTTGCTGACGTATTTCCGCGACGGGGTCATGTGCTGACGTATTTCCGCGACAGGATCATTGGATGACATATTTCTGCGACGGGGTCATATGCAGGCGTATTTCCGTGACGGGGTCATTGGATGACGTATTTCCGCGACGGGGACATGTGCTGACGTATTTCCGCGACGGGGTCATGTGCTGACGTATTTCTGCGATGGGGTCATTGGATGACGTATTCCGTTTTCTGCGGTGTCGGGGCTGACTCTAGGTTGTCCGTGAACCTTAGAGTCTTGGAACTGGGGACTTCGCCGTGGTTCCAATTGGTGGTGTCGCGTCCATGCTCTGCTGGCAGGAGGAGGAACGCCGTTATTGTGTTAGTGTATATGCCCTAGAGGCCATTACTGTATCATACTAGTTTGTATATTACTTAATGGAAGCTTGGGATATTCAAAGTTGTATAGACAATCTTGCTCAAAATGGTAGTATGCTACTTGGTTTGTTTCTACTTTAATGTGTACATATGTTTCTTTGTATATCACCTATACACATTAGTAGAGCCCTTAGGATCTTTGCTTGATTACCAGCGTTGTGATGGCAGTCACACTCGTGGGGGCTGGGTAATCCATAAGCACATCCTTATACAGCTCCCTAGTCGTAGGACTATCGAGACAGGGCATTGATACTCCGGAGTAGACTAGCGTATGCACTTCTCATCCCAGCATGGGAGACGGTCTGTCCCACAGCCGTCGGTACGTCGTACTTAAGATAGTATGCGGGTGCTCGTTAGGTTACGAGTACACTGGACAGGACTCATCGGGAACTGTTGGTTGGTACTATACCTATCGTCAGTTATCAGTTCCCAGGTGACATGAGTACAGCTTAGTCCGCTGACTTGACACTGTCACTTCGCCTCGAGTGTGTTCCCACTGTACTTTGATTACTACCCTACCATGGCTCAAAGGAGTCATGCAAACAGGTAGTAGTTGGGTGCAGTCCCGAAGCACTTGGAGGCAGTGACGGTTAGACAGGATTCGTCTCTCCCGGTATTAGGGGTTGATATCGCGCTGTGTCTAGGAGAGCCATTACACAAAGTCCCTGGGCAGGGCAAGCGAGATATACTGGTAGGTTTCCAGTGTTATCTCAGGGTGTTCTGGGCTACACTCTGACACGACTTGTACCGCTATAAGGGGACTGATGTTTACCGCCCCCTAGGCCCGCCATGCGATATTCTCAGACGAACAGACCGGACTGTACGGAGATTTTCACATTCAGGCTCAGTAGGATTTCAGATGGGTCTCACCTCGTCAGTCTTTTTATCGGCATCTACCTGGGGGCCGTTACACACAGCTAGTGCTGCTTGCGGTCTGTGGTTAACTCACTGCCAGCGTAGTATCGAGTCTTTAGAGTCCCACACAGAGAGATATTCGCCTTTAGGCAAAAGAGTAGAGGTCGCATGGTTTTGCGACAGGGTTCGGTCACATCCGTGCACTTGTGCACGTTTAGTGTCTGGGCAATTATCACTAGCGGGCTTTGGTTTAAGCCAGATCCTAGTGTACGTTTTGGGATTGGTTTTATCTCGTTTGTATTTGTGTTCCTCGGAACGCGGATGCGGGTGTGTATTCACGGTTGACAGAGACAGAGGCAGAGGATTCTCATTAGGGTTATTGACCGTTGACTTTTGCTAAACCTTAATGAGAATAAGAAATATGATTAATGATAATATTAATTAAGTATTATTGTGCCATGGTTGGGTTGAAAGGTTGACTTTGTTGACTTGTTGACTTAGTTGACCGGTTGACTAGGTTGGACTTGTTGACCATCATCATTACAATGGCTATCATTTCATGGCAAAGACTTTTGCTTGCTTGTTATACTTTACAAAATGAGTGCATGAAATGATATTGCCATTTGATATGATAACAACCATCACATAATACTCAATTATTATTATTTGTTATGATTATTTTGGATTATGAGAGCAAGGGTGAGAAAAGTCTTGCTAATTTCTTTCATTTGCTTTCTCTCTCATAAAAGCTCTCTAATCCTCAAGCTCTCCCTCTTCCTCTTGCTCTCTCTTTAGATCAAGGCAAAAACCTCTCATGTGTTGAGAACCATTTGCCTTGGAGATAAAAACCCAAAACACTTCTCTACTCATCCTAGTATATAAGGTCTAGCAAACCAAGTGTTCTAGTTTCCTCTAGATTGAGGTTGGAGCCAAAGGTAGAAGCTTTCGGGTGGATCCATCTTCGGCGCAAGGAGACGACGAGGTGAGGCCGATCCGACTACCGCAAAGAGTTGAAGAGAAAGAGTTCAAGTTAAGGTATAACCCCCTAACCGAGTAGGTAACACTCCTAATTAGGTTGTTAGATAGTTGTTTAACAAAGATCCGTATTTTGAGTCCATGTTACCCCCAAAGAAAAAATCGTTTTTCATCATTTCAGCAACCCCAAAGAACCGAGGACGGGTAACGTGGACTTACAGTGGTATCAGAGCCCAGTTAAACACTATCTAACATGTTAGCAAAGTAACTAGAAGTTCGATCGGAGAAAAAGTCGCGAAACATGCCCGAAATATCAAGTTTCTGCCGATTCTGTTTTCTGTTCAAAAAATAATTAATCTTACACTAAAAATCGGCTCAGGCTTTTTAAAACCCACACAAGAAAATTGGTCCACCGAATCGATCAAAGCGCCGCGGAAACGCGGCCGGAGCATGCTCCCGCCGCGGATCTGAGGCCGAGTTGACTCGGTCGTGGCACAATTTTCCTGCAGTATTTTTCTGGGGCTGTTTTGGGATTTTTGGAATATGTTTTTTCTGCCCAGATTTTACAGAAAACAAAATTTGTTTTTCGGGTTTAAAAATCCGTATTTTGATCGAACTTCTAAAGACTTTAGCTAACGGGTTTATATCTGTGATGTGATATATGTATTGAACGTCTGCTAATCGCTATACGTCGATTAGTAGGGGTTATACATATATGTGATCTGTAATGTTGATGGTATGTGTATATGAATTCATTGGATTGTCGCGAATGAATAGCCGGGGGTTATGAGATGAGAGTTTTCTTTATCTTTCAATTCATGTAATTTGTAATTGATATAATATTATTTATTTGGCCGCACAACCGGGATGAGGTTGTAGTCGTCATTGTATAATTTCTTTTACTGTTTTTGCTCCTAGGATAGACCCATGGAGGGGGTGCACAAACTACCGGGTACCTCGAAGTGCCGAGTGGCCTACTCACGTTGTTGAGAGAGGTTGCTTCACTTCGGGTATTTGGCGGGTAGTTTGCCGCACCCGTAGGGGTCTAGGGTGGGGTATTGGCTATTCATCGCGACCGTGTAATCCGCTTTTCGTTACAGGCTCGTATGGAATGCGGATTCCTAGTATATCCAATATGTTCATCTGTGATCTGGAATGGCTATCATTGCATCTGACAAATGTATATATCTATATATGATATCTATTTAGGCGTTGCTTATATTTTGCATCCGCGCTAGTCCAGCCCCCGCTCTATCGTTAGTTAAGTAACCTAACGGGTAATGACGGGGCCCCGTGGCGAATGCGGATGGCATAAGCGTACGTCATATTTTCGTTATTTTCTGCAATGGTAGGATTAAATGATGGGACGCATTAAAAATTAATGCAAGAAAATAAACCAAAGTTAAAGTCGTTGGAACAATTTCAAAACCACTCGGTTTCTTTTCAAAAACAGCTTTTAAACACGGAGCTTAAGCCACTCCTTTTAAAAGCTATCAAGGTTCCTTCGATTATATCAAGTTCACTACGTTCACGGTTTCGCCAAAACCATTCGTAGCCCTCCGTCGTTTCGTATGAATATTCAATAGTATTCAAGCTATGTTTGTTGACCTTCATCAAGGTATAGTGATTGGTAGCTGTTGGGTATTCATATGTGGCATAGATAGATATGTTTGTTTGGGACAGTCGTATTACCTTGTTGACCTTCGTCAAAGGTATATACGGGTGGGTTCAAATTAACCTGGACAATGACGGGTAGAACTTGACATGTGACTTATGATTTGTTGACCTTCGTCAAGGTCATAAGAGCATGGGGCAAAAATTTACATCGGGAGTTTCTAAAGAAACTGAAACTTGCTAGCGCTGCATACCATTTGGAGTGTGATGATTCTGGTAGGATTCCTTCAGTTTTGTCACGCAATGATATTTGGATCCCGATCCTACTGTGAGTATATGCTACTCCTCGGGAACTTTCTCACTTAACGATCAATGCTATAAACCAAGTAGGTGTCTAGAAAGGTGTTAGCGGGGCTACGCCCCCAGGGAAAAGAGGTTATTTAATTAAGGAACTTCGCGAAAGCGTTGGAAAACCTCTCTCGAAGTACCGACACTGGCCTGGCTGAACGGTTAAGCAAGTATTGTACGGTGAGATTGATCCTGACTAATTCTTCCTTTTTGGTTTGAGGAGGGATTCGAGAAACAGTGGGAGCCATCCTGTTTAGATAAATTAAAAACCAATCTAAACTTGCAAGAGCATCATGCTGAGTGTTTTCTTCTCTCTCTCTTAATTGCAGCGACCCAGTGACCACACATAGGTTACATCTAGATAATAAAATGACTGAACCTGACTGTTATGATTGGCAAAGGTCTGTCCAGATGTCCATTGCCCATAACAAGCTGGGACACCTCTTAACTAATCAAACCCCTGCCGTCTCAAGACCAGTTTCCCCTGTCACGGATATTGATATTCGTAAGACATCGGAAAAAGACTGTGCGAAAGCCAAGTGCCTCGTGTAAGCCTCAGTTGATGGTGCATACCGGAGGCAGCACGAGAAGATGGACTTAGTTTCTGTCTTCCTCCATAACAAAGATTTATATGGAGAGCAATCTCGTATCGCAAGATATGAGACCTCGAATGAATTGCTTCAAGCGAGGTTGGCTATCGGGTCATCTGTAGGAGGCAACGTCCTTACAGAGACCAGCTATTTTGAGCTCACGGACCTGAAGACCACGTTGGAGAATGGGTCAGATGCTGACTTGATTCTACAGTCTCTATCTTCTACCCTGAAGGAAACCAGGGAAGTAGAAGAAAAGGGGAGGGCAAAAGTTTCGGGACTGGATGTAGTAAAAGAGGGACGTTCCTATTGTTACGGGAATGAACATTGGCAGAAGGATTGCAGGGCTAGCAAAGCCAGTAGCCAGGATTCGCAGCATGTTGTGGCTTCGGCTTCGGGTGTGTTTGTAATAGAGAACTGTATGTCAGTTAACCCTACTTCCTGGGTATTGGATAACGGATCAGGATCTCACATCTGTAATTCGTTACAGGCTCTGAGAAACCGTAGGGTTATCAGGAAAGGTGATATGACTCTCAGGGTTGCTAACGGAATGAGCATGGATGCTGAATCCGTAGGGGAATATCATCTTGGACTGACAACTGGGCAGATATTGATTCCGCGTGACTGTTTGTATGTACCAGGTGCGACTTGTAATATCATATCTGTATCCTTACTTTCTAAGAAAGGATATGATTTTACTTTTGTAAGCGATGTGGTCCACATCCACCTAAATCAAGTTCTGATTGGGTCAGGTACATTAAATAACGGGATATACGTATTGAATCAAGCTTAGATTTTCAGTGTCTAGAACACACTTAAAAGAAAGTCTCCGGAAACAAATCAGGCTTTCTTATGGCATTGTAGACTGGGTCACATTAATGAGACACGATTAACTAAGTTACATAAAGAGGGATACTTGAATCCGTTCGAGTATTAGTCTTATGCCACTTGTGAATCTTGTCTCATGGGAAAGATGACAAAGACTCCGTTCACTGGACACGGAGAAAGAGCGAGCGAGCTCTTGGGACTCATACACAGTGATGTGTGTGGTCCAATGTCTACACATGCGCGAAGTGGTTATTCATACTTCATTACTTTCACAGATGATTTCTCTAGGTATGGACATGTCTTCTTAATGAAGCACAAATCCGAGGCCTTTGAGAAATTTCAGGAATACAAGAATGAAGTTGAAAAACAAACAGGCAAAAGTATAAAGACACTGAGATCTGATCGAGGTGGTGAATACTTGAGTGCCGAGTTTCTGGACTACTTAAAAGAGAATGGAATTCTCTCTCAGCGTACTCCTCCATACACACCACAACACAACGGTGTATCTGAAAGGCGGAATCGAACCCTATTGGATATGGTTCGTTCCATGATGAGTAAGGCTGAGTTACCATAATCTTTCTGGGGTTATGCACTAGAAACAGCTGCATATCTCTTGAACAAGGCTCCAACCAAGACTGTGACTACCACCCCATATCAGATGTGGAGTGGGAAGAAACCCTGTCTTAAGTATCTTAAGACATGGGGATGTCCAGCTTTTGTAAAGAAGCAGCATGCAGACAAGCTCGAAGCACGCTCAGTACTGTGTAAGTTTTTGGGATACCCAAAGAACTCCAGGGGGTATCTTTTCTATTCCGCAGAGGAACAAAAGGTTTTTGTTTCTCAGCATGCCCACTTCTTGGAAACTGAATTTTTGGAAGATCGGATAAGTGGGAGCGCAATAGAACTGGAAGAAATTCCAGAACCACAAGCTATTACTGAAAGCTTGGAAGAACCAGAAGTTTCAGGAGAACCGGACATTCCTGCGCCGCTCCGCAGGAGTAGTAGGCAGTCTCATCCGCCTGAGAGATACTACGGTTTTCTCATAGACGGGGATAGAGAGGATTGCACCGTTGATTATGATGAGCCTACTAGCTTCCAGCAAGCCATTCAGAGCGGTGACTCAGTAAAATGGCTGGATGCAATGCGGACCGAGATGGAGTCCATGTACACCAACAAAGTTTGGACTTTAGACTTTGCTCCAGAAGGGGTAAAACCCGTAGGCTGCAAATGGATCTTCAGAAAGAAGATTGGTGTAGATGGACAGGTTAAAACCTATAAAGCTAGGCTAGTTGCAAAGGGTTTTCGTCAAAGACCTGGTTTGGACTGTGACGAGACCTTTTCTCCAGTGGCTATGCTAAAATCCATTCGGATCCTTCTTGCCATTGCTGCTTTCCACGATTATGAGATCTGGCAGATGGACGTAAAGACGGCTTTCCTAAATGGAAATTTGGAAGAGTGCGTCTATATGGATCAGCCAGAGGGATTCATTCAGAATGGGAGCAGCGGTAAAGTGTGCAAGTTGCTCAAGTCCATCTATGGACTGAAGCAGGCATCGCGGAGTTGGAACATCTACTTTGATGATACTGTCAAAGAATTCGACTTTATCAAAAACCCAGATGAACAATGCATTTACAGTAAGATTGTAGGGAGAACTGTAGTATTCCTCGTCTTGTACGTGGATGACATTCTCCGAATAGGAAATGATATTCCTATGTTACAGTCAGTCAAAGGATTCTTGTCACACAAGTTCTCCATGAAGGACCTGGGCGATGCCAACTACATTCTGGGGATTCAGATCTATCATGATAGATCTAAGAGGATGTTGGGACTTTCACAGTCCAGGTACATTGACACCATACTGAAACGATTCAGTATGGAAGATTCCAAGCGCGGTAATCTACCGGCTTGTCACGGAATCACCCTCTCCAAAGAGATGTCTCCCAAGACTGATTTGGAAAGGGCTCGCATGTCATCTATACCCTACGCATCTGCGGTAGGCTCTATAATGTATGCGATGTTATGTACCAGACCAGATGTAGCATACGCATTGAGCGTTGTAAGCCGGTATCAGTCAGACCCAGGGGAGAAACACTGGATAGCAGTAAAGAACATTCTCAAGTACCTGAGAAGGACTAAGGAGATGTTCTTGATGTATGGCGGAAAAGACCTCCAGATCGAGGCATTTGCTGACTCCAGCTTCCAGAGTGACAAGGATGACTCTAAGTCCATGTCGGGTTATGTCTTTACCCTCAATGGAGGGACGGTTTGCTGGAAGAGTTCCAAGCAGGAGACCGTTGATGACTCAACTATGGAAGCGGAGTACATAGCTTCTTGCGATGCCGCAAAAGAAGCTGTCTGGATGAAGAAGTTCCTCACGGAGCTTCAGGTGGTTCCTACTAGTGTTGATCCAATACCGCTGTATTGTGACAACAACGGCGCTATAGCTTTAGCGAAGTAACCCAGGTCCCATCAGAAGTCCAGGCACATTTTGAGGCGGTACCACTTGATCAGGGAGATCGTAGATCGCTGGGAGATCGAGGTGAAGAGAGTAAATACGGAAGATATCACTGCTGATCCACTCACAAAGGCCTTACCCCAGACTCAGTTCGAGCGGCAGATCGAGATGATAGGTATCCGATACACCAGTACATGGCCTTAGTGCAAGTGGGAGATTGTTAGTGTATATGCCCTAGAGGCCATTACTGTATCATACTAGTTTGTATATTACTTAATGGAAGCTTGGGATATTCACAGTTGTATAGACAATCTTGCTCAAAATGGTAGTATGCTACTTGGTTTGTTTCTACTTTAATGTATACATGTGTTTCTTTGTATATCACCTATACATATTAGTAGAGCCCTTAGGATCTTTGCTTGATTACCAGCGTTGTGATGGCAGTCACACTCGTGGGGGCTGGGTAATCTACAAGCACATCCTTATACAGCTCCCTAGTCGTAGGACTATCGAGACAGGGCATCGATACTCCGGAGTAGACTAGCGTATGCGCTTCTCATCCCAGCATTGGAGACGGTCTTTCCCACAGCCGTCGGTACGTCGTACTTGAGATAATATGCGGGTGCTCGTTAGGTTACGCGTACACTGGACAGGACTCGTCGGGAACTGTTGGTTGGTACTATACCTATCGTCAGTTATCAATTCCCAGGTGACATGAGTACAGCTTAGTCCCCTGACTTGACACTGTCACTTCGCCTCGAGTGTGTTCCCACTGTACTTTGATTACTACCCTACCATGGCTCAAAGGAGTCGTGCAAACAGGTAGTAGTTGGGTGCAGTCCCGAAGCACTTGGAGGCAGTGATGGTTAGACAGGATTCTTCTCTCCCGGTATTGGGGGTTGATATCGTGCTGTGTCTAGGAGAGCCATTACACAAAGTCCCTGGCCAGGGAAAGCGAGATATACTGGTAGGTTTCCAGTGTTATCTCAGGGTGTTCTGGGCTACACTCCGACACGACTTGTACCGCTATTAGGGGACTGATGTTTACCGCCCCCTAGGCCCGCCATGCGATATTCTCAGACGAATAGACCGGACTGTACGGAGATTGTCACATTCAGGCTCAGTAGGAGTTCAGATGGGTTTCACCTCGTCAGTCTTCTTATCGGCATCTACCTGGGGACGCACAGCTAGTGCCGCTTGCGGTCTGTGGTTAAACCCACTGCCAGCGTAGTGTCGAGTCTTTAGAGTCCCATACAGATAGTTATTCGCCTTTAGGCAAAAGAGTAGAGGTCGTATGGTTTTGCGACAGGGTTCGGTCACATCCGTGCACTTGTGCACGTTTAGTGTCCGGGCAGTTATCACTAGCGGGCTTTGGTTTAAGCCAGATCCTAGTGTACATTTTGGGATTGGTTTTATCTCGTTTGAATTCGTGTTCCTCGAAACGCGGATGCGGGTGTGTCTGCACGGTTGACAGAGACAGAGGTAGAGGATTTTCATTAGGGTTGTTGACCGTTGACTTTTGCTAAACCTTAATGAAAATAAGAAATATGATTAATGATAATATTAATTAAGTATTATTGTGCCATGGTTGGGTTGAAAGGTTGACTTTGTTGACTTAGTTGACCGGTTGACTAGGTTGAACTTGTTGACCATCATCATTACAATGGCTATCATTTCATGGCAAAGACTTTTGCTTGCTTGTTATACTTTACAAAATGAGTGCATGAAATGATATTGCCATTTGATATGATAAAAATCATCACATAATACTCAATTATTATTATTTGTTATGATTATTTTGGATTATGAGAGCAAAGGTGAGAAAAGTCTTGCTAATTTCTTTCATTTGCTTTCTCTCTCATGAAAGCTCTCTAATCCTCAAGCTCTCCCTCTTCCTCTTGCTCTCTCTTTAGTTCAAGGCAAAAACCTCTCATGTGTTGAGAACCATTTGCCTTGGAGATAAAAACCCAAAACACTTCTCTACTCATCCTAGTATACAAGGTCTAGCAAACCAAGTGTTCTAGTTTCCTCTAGATTGAGGTTGGAGCCAACGGTAGAAGCTTTCGGATGGATCCATCTTTGGCGCAAGGAGACGACGAGGTGAGGCCGATCCGACTACCGCAAGGAGTTGAAGAGAAGGAGTTCAACTTAAGGTATAACCCCCTAACCGAGTAGGTAACACTCCTAGTTAGGTTGTTAGATAATTGTTTAACAAAGATCCGTATTTTGAGTCCATGTTACCCCCAAAGAAAAAATCGTTTTTCATCATTTCCGCAACCCCAAAGAACCGGGGATGGGTAACGTGGACTTACATATTGGTCTTCTGGGATGCAGATATTGCTGTTGAGATCTGACTTTCCTATCTGACAGGATCTGGTGGGGGACATGTGGTTCCCTTTTCATTTATGCCCATAGATTGTATACAGGGGTCAGTATGGACTCGCCTGTAGGGCAAAAAGTTTTATTTCATTTTTTTATTTCTTTCCACGATACTCTATCATTTCAGCTTTTTATATCGCGAAAGTCGCGATTGCCTAATCATTTCGGCAATTTTTCGCGGTGCCCAATCATTTCGGTTGTTTTTTTACTCGCTGCTTTTTATTGCGAGTTGCCCAACTATTTCAGCTATTTTGTATGTATATATTTTACATGCAAATTTTGTTGCAAGTTGCCCCATCATTTCGGCTGTTTCATATGCATTTTTTGGCTCGCTGATTTTTATCGCGAGTATGGAACTTGAAATCTGGTGCTAGTCTTAGCATCAGCATCGCTGCGACTGGAATATTGCCAGGAGCGAATCATCATTTGCCGTGAAAGGACTTGGAATTTGATTCTGATTCAGGCATCAGCATCGCTACCACTGGGACATTGCTAGGAGCGAATCATCATCTGCCTTTGTCGGTTCGAACAAGGGTGGCTTAGCAAACAGAGTTAAGATCCTGTCGACTAAGGCTTTTGACTTCATGAGCCGTAAGGATCTCATAAAGTTGTTTCTCCCTACGAGTCGTGTGGATCTCGTAGGTGTATTCTCTCCTTAGGAATCGTGAGGATTCCTAAGTGTATGTTTTCTTGTAAGTCGTAAGGATCTTGTAAGAGTATTTTCTCCTTATAAGTCGAGAGGACTTACAAGGGTCGTTTACCATATAAGGATATCCCTTGTCGCAGGTGGGACTCTGCTGGGGAAATGTTTATTCATGCCCGTGGATTGTATACAAGGGTCAGCATTGAACCGCTTGTAGGGCAATCTGGGAAAGGTGATGGATTAAGAATAGGTTCAGATCTCTGTAACTTAAGGCTTTTGAATCTTATAAACCGTGAGGATCTCATAAGAGGGTTCTCCTTATGAGTCGTGAGGATCTCGTAAGTGTAATTTCTCCTTAGGAATCGTGGGGTTCCCTAAGTGTGTTGCTCCTTTGTGAGTCGTAAGGATCTCACGCAGGTATTTTTCTCCTTACAAGGTCGAGAGGACTTTGCAAGTGTCTTTTAGCGAGATTGCACCTTTTTGGGTTTTCATAAACTCGCCGGTAGCCCTGCTGTTTTTACTCATGGAGCACTTTCGGGTTTTCATCCGTGTCCATTTTGCTTGTGGACATACCCTTTTTTTTTACGAGTCTGCGTCCTTTTGGGTTTTCACAAACTCGCCGGTAGCCCTGCTATTTTTACTCATGGAGTCCTTTCGGGTTTTCATCCGTGCCCATTTTGCTTGTGGACGAACTGTTTAGTATGGCTCTTGACATCAAATACTTGAGAGGATCCACCTTTGATATAGAGTGGACCTCATGCGCCAATGCATAGTGCCGAAACTTCGTTATCGCGAAGATTAGTGCCAGGCAGAGTTTTTCGATGGGGGAGTAGTTATTTTCTACCCCTAGGAGAACTCGACTCAAATAGTAGAGGGCTCTCTCTTTTCCTTGGTCATTTTCCTGTGCCCATAGTGCGCCTAAGGAACCTTCAAGGGCGGTTGTGTACGGGATGAGAGGCTTTCCCTTGATTGGAGCGGTCAGCACCGGAGGATTCTGTAGGTATTGATTGATTTCATCTAGTGCGCTCTAACATTTACAAACCCAGACGAAAAGGGTCCCCTTTTTATTAAATGACTGTAGGGGCGGCATTAGCCGAAGAGGTGGGCTATGAGCCGTCGGATATACGCGAGCTTCCCTTGGAGAGACCGCAATTGTTTTAGAGTCCTTGGAGCAGGCATTTCCATGACCGCCTTGATCTTCGACGGGTCTATCTCGATGCCCCGGCGTCGTACGATAAATCCTAGGAATTTGCCCGAGGAAACTCCGAACGCGCATTTCAGAGGGTTCATCTTCAGGTTGTATTTCCGAAGGCGCTGAAACATGATCTTCAGATGCTCCCAATGCTCCTCGTACGACTTGCTTTTCACCACGAGGTTATCGATATAGCATTCGACGATTTTATGTATGAGGCCATCGAAAATCTTCGACATGGCCCTCTGATAAGTAGCTCCGTCATTCTTCAGACCGAAAGGAATCACTTTGTAGCAGAATATGCCTAGAGGAGTCCGGAAAGCGGTATGAATCTGATCTTCGGGATGCATATTTATTTGATTGTACCTCGATATGCCATCCATGAAGGAGAAGACTTCATGAGTGGACGTGTTGTCTATCATCAGCTCGGTGACCGGTACGGGAAAGTCATCTTTCGGACAAGCTTTGTTGAGGTCCGAAAGTCTACGCAGATGCGCACCGTCCCATTCTTCTTCATCACTGGGATGATATTGGCAATTCAGTCAGGATACTAAACTTCTTGGATAAAGTCGGAGTTGATTAACTTCTTGACTTCGGCTTTGATGCTCATTTCAAGTTCGAGCGGCATTCTTCTTGGTGCTTGCTTGACTGGCTTGACGTCTGGAGATATCGCCAATTTATGCACAGCTATCTCTGGCTCTAGCCCCGGCATCTCGGAGTAGTTCCATGCGAAGCAGTCTTTATACTGCATAAGCACGTCTCTTAGCGTAGCTACCTGTTCTTCAAATAGCAGCTCACTGACGAACGTTGGTCGCGGATCGTTTGCCGTACCCAAGTCGATATTTTCTTAGGTTGTCCGCAAGAGTATGCATCCCATCTTCCAGCTCTTTTGGCACCGGTGGAAGTTCTGAGATCAACTCATCTTCATCCTCATTTTCGAAGCACCAGGAGAGGTTATCCATATCCTCGCGTACTCCTTCTTCTGACAGCGTTATCGCGTGACAGGTACGAGATCGTTTCCAAGACCGATGTTGATCTGGTTCTACTTTCGCTATATACGTTGCTTTTGGAACATGTATTTGTGGTGGGGTTACCCTCTAACTGTCAGATAGATCGAACCTGCTGAGTTTATACTGGTCCTCAACCCAATCTTTGAAAATGAATCAGTCTTCAAGAGGATGTCCTATCGCTCGGTGATATGAGCAATAATCCGGGTGAGAGACCTCGTCTGCTTGTTCGGGGTGTTTGGAATCCAGGAGCGTAATCATCTGATGTTTCACGACGATGTCGAATATCTTCCTTGTCTTGTCTTGAGGGAAGGAATATTCCCGATCCATCTTCTTTATCAGGGATGGATTCCGGCCGGCCTTTTCTTGATCGTGAGGCTTCTTGGACCCGTTTCGCCGTGGTTGAACGTTTTCTCCGTTCTTTAACTTGTTTTTGCGTTCGCGTCATGCCTTTTTCTTGCCTTGGGAATGCATGGTGAGCTGACGGTGAAGGGCATCGTCATCCCGCGTAGCCTGTTGGAGGAGGCGTTGCGTCTTGGCTTTCTCATAGATAGCCATTTCGCGGCTGTGATCGTTCTGAAACTTTTAACTCGCTTCCCGTACTAGTTTGTCCATCTGTTCTTCAAACAACGGATTCGGAATTTTTATAGCAGGGCTTCGTTCTGGTTCATCATCGACGTCTTTTAAAAGAGCATTATTTCCCCCTATCAGAGCAAAGTTTTGTTCAAATTTTGAAATTTGAAATGAAGCAGCGCTTCATAAAAGCGCTAGTGCTAAATGCGCCAGCGCTAAAAGTTAAAGACTCTGACGCAGCGCTCATGTGCAAAGCACGAGAGCGCTATCGCTAGCAGCGCCAGCGCTAAGAGTCAAAGACTCTGTGCAGCGCTCACGTGCAAAGCACGAGAGCGCTAGCAGCGCCCGCGCTAAGAGTCAAAGACTTTGATGCAGCGCTCACGTGCAAAGAACGAGAGCGCCAGCACCGAGATCGCCGGCGCCAAGAGCGTTAGCACTGAAGAGTCAAAGACTCTGAGGAGTGCTAGCGCTAGGAGCGCCAGCGCTAAGAGTCAAAAACTCTGAGGCAGCGCCTCACGTGTAAAGAACGAGAGCGCTAGCGCCAGGAGCGCCGGCACTAAGAGTCAAAGACTCTGAGGTAGCGCCTCACGTGCAAAGCACGAGAGCACCAAGCGCTAGAACTAAATGTTCTCCACCATTGGATCAAAGATCCAACTAAGATGAATAAATCATCAAATTACCAGAATAAAATTATGTTGAAACTTTCCAAAAAGGAAAGATTGTGCTCTGTAAATCAGAGCACCGTTGGATCAAAGATCCAATGGTGATTAAAACTCACCAAGGTACAGAAAAAATTCTGTATGGGAAGATATTTTCCCAATCTTGTTAATAACAAGAAAACTATCTTCTGAAAAACAGAAGTTCTCGGATCAAAGATCCAATGGTGTATAAATTCCACAAATCAATTGGAGATCTGTCAATGAGAGATTCTCTTAACTGATTCAACAAATCATCCCCCCTATATAAAGGACCCAAAACTTCAAGTCTTGCACAGAGGAACCCCCTCCTCCCCCCCCCCCCCAAACTTTGAGAAATTTCAAAGAGAAGAGCAAGCTCGGAAGAAGAATTTCTTCAAGGTAAATAAAACAGAGAGATCAAAGTATCTCATCAAAAAGAAGAAGAACTTAATTCTTTTTCTAGATCATAGATCTATAAGACAGAGGTCTTTCACAAAAAGAGGTCATAGCATCTCATCATAAAAAGGGGTGGAGAAGAATTCAATTCTCTTCAGATCATAGATCCATAAAGACAAAGTCTTTCACGAAAAAAAACATAAGAGATTGTTACATATCCTATAAAATAAGAACTTTGTTCTTAGAGCTACGAGACAAAGTCTCTTATAAATGAGAATTTAATTCTCATAGCACAGAACTGATCAAAGCTGCCGAAAACGAGCATTAGCGCTCCAATTTAAAGAAGCGCCTTAGCGCTTCAAGACTAGCGCATAACGCCTCAGCGCTCCTTGCGCTCCAATTTAAAGAAGCGCCTCAGCGCTTCAAGGCTGGAGCACAATGCCACAGCGCTCCAATTTAAGGAAGCACCTCAGCGCTCCAAGTCTGGCGTTCAACGCCCAACGCTCCAAGCGTTATTTTAAAAGAAGGGCCCAGCGCTCCCAGCGCTATTTTAAAAGAAGCACCCCGCTTCAAGGTTAGCGTTTAGCGCCAAGCGCACCACATTCTCCTCACGTGGGCGCTATTTTATAAAGAGCGCTCCGCACTCATTGACTGGCGCTAAGCGCCAAGCACGCCATGTGCTCCTCACGTGTGCGTTATCTCACAGGAAGCGCCTTAGCGCTCTAAGTCTGGCACTCAGAGCCAAGAGCGTCACGTGCTCCTCATGTGGGCCTGAGGGAACATAAACTGTTCTTTAAATAAAGCCCCAGAGCCATAATGAGGGCTCAACACTCAATAAAAGACAAAAAGGTCGTCAGAACCCAAACCAATGCTCAGCATTGTTAAATGAAAAAGGGCTGGGCCTAATTGAATGTCCAACATTTGAACTGAGTAGACTGAGCCCAAATTGGCCACAGATCCCTAATGTAGATTAATTAAGCCCATATGCTCATAAATCTTTTTAACCGATCTTAGTCCTGAACTTGACTATAAATCTCCCAACCAACATTGGTTCAGGGGTACATCTCTTCATACCTCTGATATATGTCGTTATAATTCTTCAACGTCTTCAGAGAGATGGAGGGTCCCAATAACCAATAACTTTTGGTGCATCCCCAAATGGTTGAACAAAAACCACACAGACTATGACGTCTTTAAACTAGACTATGATGTCCTTAAACTTTACGGACTGTGGGGTTCTTAAACTCATGGACTATGATGTCCCTAAATTTTATGGACTGTGAGGTCCTTAAACTCATAGACTATGATGTCTTTAAACTGGACTATGATGTCCTTAAACTTTTGGACCGCAATGTCCCTAAACTAAAACAATAGAGCCCAAATGCTCTTTTGTTGGATCTAAATGATCATGTTGAATAGATCTTAGTCTAAAATTAGATTAACGTATCCTCAACAAACGTTTGAGTTGATCTTAGTCTAAAACAAGACTAACGATTCTCAAACCCAACCCAAACCCAAATCTAAGAAAATACGGATTTGGACTAATCCGCGCCCTACGAGCGACAACATAAATTAGTCTCCATATACAATCCACGGGAAACCAAAAATAAAACAAACACACACGACACGAAGTGACAATCTAGAGAAGGAGAAAGTTGTTGTCGCGATACGGTAGCGTAATTAACTGCAGGGGCTTGCGCCTGCAGGGAAGAGCGTCCCCACAATCAAAAATCCCTCAAACGAGGGGGAATCTGACGAAATTTGCTATAACGGCAGTATCCGTCTAAACCTCCGATATACGTTGCCCTAAATCAACTTGGCATCTTTAGAGAGGTGGACGGATAAAACCAAATAGCATCTGCCCCTGAATTCAGGTGAGACGTTTGTCTTCCCGGCTTTCGGCAGCGAAAAGATTCTGGCACGCTCGGTGGGACCTTTTCCTCTTTCCACTCCACACTTCGTGTGTCGTGTTCGCGAACAAATCGCGGTTTGATATGGTTGCCCTTGGATTTGAGGTACTAAGATTTGGTGTCTTGCTCCGTGCGGAAAAAGAAGATCAATGGCTTCTTACTGCTCCAGCTGCAACAATTGCAACAACTCCCGCTCCATCCTCGCAGGAGGAGTGACCTACGGGCCTCAAGCGGCCTCCATTTTCGCGATGCCAGTGGAACAGGTGACTCAAGCCACCATTAGACTGTTCTTCGGGACCATGCTCCCACCAATGAGCTTTAACGCCCCAGTGCCATTGCAAGAAGCTCCAAAGAAGTTGGTCTCCGAGTGGCTTGCAACCATCGCGGCCCCTCTCAATGGGTCGCCCAAATCCAACGCCTCAGTCTTTAACAGACTGGGCCAAAGTTCCCATGGGCCCGTGGAGAAGCCCGCATTACCTAAAGGGGCTATCCCGAAACGGATAGCATCCCTGTTCCAGAAAATGAAATCGTCGGAGAGGCTTCTCCTGCTAAGGGGTCGGTCTTTACAAGACTGGCCGTGTCAACTCCCACTCCGGGCGAAGTCACTAAAGCCGCTACCCCTGCTCGAAAGTCTGCCTTCGACAGTTTGACCATCCCTTCTCAACGGACGTCAGTCTTTGATAGGCTGGCACCAGTAGCAACTCTTCACCAAAACAGGAGGCATGATGAAGCCACCCCCATAACTGAGCCAGTGCCATTTGCAATACATGCTAGACGTCGCCACTGGCGCCGAGTGAGGAATGCTGGGGGCAGTTCCCCTTCTGGATTGACTCCGCCAGCTTCGATGGTTGAAGTCGATGCTGCTGTTCCAACTGGGAACAGCTTTGAACCACTCAAGAGGGTCCGCAAGAATTCTCTGACTGCCGTATTGAAAAGATCTTCTCCGCTTGTAGAGAATGTTACAAAGTCAAAGCCGGAGCAGCCCCCTCAGCGGCTGTCTTCCAAAATCCACAAGTTCTGGCAGAGAATCCAGGATTCTGTGATCGACAAGGACTATTCCTGCCAACAGAAGAAGATGAAGACTCACCAGGAAGCAGACCATCTCTCTGCCATGCTACGCAAAGTATTGTCTGCTCAGGTGCCTGCTGCAACAGCCCCCTCAACTTCAATCATCTATAAAAAGAGGAGGGCGGGGAAGATCCCTATGCCTGCGATGAATCTCAAGGGCACTGAACCCAGACGCTCCAAGTCTGGGGGCATGGTGGTGCATACTGTTTATATGGCTTCCGGGAAGGAGGAGAGCCATGCCTCTGGGGGTCATCGACCACTCACCCGATCGGTAACAAAATCTCAGGAGCAACAACAGAAGCTCCAGGAGATGTTAATGAAGATGGCTGCACTCACGGGTCATAAAGAAAGCCCCGAAGCATTATCGGATCAGCGCCGGGAAAAAGAAACCGATGTCGAGTTCCTTTGGAGGATGCTAGAAAAGAAAGATCAAGAGGCAGCGGAACAAGCGGCCAATATAAAACAAATGGCGCATTGTTCCAGGATATGGTGGGCATAATGATCCGGCCAGATCCTCCGGCCGAAGATCCGCCAATAATAATCGATGACGATAGAGGGGAGACGTCAAATCCTCTTCCGGCCTTTTTAGCAGCAAAGGAGGAAACAATCTCGAAAGCTGCGCTCGATGATTATATATCTCAACAGATACGAGCCCATCAAGTGAACGAAGCTGCAGGCCAAGTCGGCAGAACGGGCCGACCATATCCCAGCTGGTACGATCAAATTAAGTACCCGCCAGGATACACAATCCCTAAATTTCATGTATATAAAGGGGATATGCAACCCCCACCAGCATGTCGTCCAGTTCAGGGCTTTGTGCGGCAACACTGGAGGTGACGATAAGCTACTGCTTCGCCAATTCGTCGGAAGCTTAGCGGAGACGGCGTTCGAATGATATTCAGAGCTTCCCAACGATTCCGTCAAAACTTTTACTGAGATGGAGTTGCTATTCACCCAGCGTTTCGTAAGCGCTAGCGAACGCACCCAAATCATGGCATTGATCAATGCCAGGGTGAAGCCTGGAGAAACATGGGTTCAGTACGCGATACGGTGGCGGAACCTATGGTTGAAGTGCGAACAGCGCAATGAAGAGGCTCCTGCAGTAGGCATGTTTGTGGGAACCCTCGATCCGCAGGCAACCATATCCCAATTTATGATGTTCTACAAGCCGACCACTTTCCAGGCCATGATCGACAAGCTGGCCCAAATGGTCCAGATGGGCCATAGGCCTTCCTCTTCAAAGACGGAGCCTCGGAATGAAAAGGGGAAGGGAAAGTGACCTTTGTCGCTGTAAGTCTACGGTAGCGTCTCGGGCGTCTTTCAGACGCCAAATGCGGAACAAAAACTTTTATAACTGGCGCTATCGTATACTATATTCCAGGATCTGCCATTAACACTAAACTAACATACTGTAAAGTGGGTAGAAATGTTATACCGAACGATCCGAGTCCTTCGGTCTTTAACCATCATCCCACGCTTTGTTGCGGCTTCTCCGATCTCCTCGATCTCCAGTCTTCTCGTCCAGGCGGCACCACGTCAACGGATCTTTAAACGGGCTCCCGCCTCTGAACCGAGGCAACTCGATCATCAAGTTTGCCAAAAGAGATGACCAAGATTGATGTAGAGAATGAGTTGAACACTTTTTCACGTTACATCCAAAGCTATGGATGAATGGTTAATGAAGTTGCCTTTTGGAATCGGGTAAATTAGAAATTGATCACATCTAATTTTTATGCACCAAAACTATCATAATCTTTTTTCAAGCAACCATCTCCTCCTAGCAATGAAGGGTCGGCCACTATTAAGAGAGGGGGTGAGTGTAGGAAAGGGAGGGGGTGACCATAGTGATAAATGATATGAATGATTCATCTTTACACCTTGCACAAACATTAATTTCAAATGAAGAGTCGTTAACCTTAGTCATCATAACATTAAATGCACAATCAATGCACTAATGACTCACTAGCCTAGTCACCATCTAGAAGCTTCTAGAACCTTCCACACTCATGACTCACCTCAAGAAAAGATAAATCCGTATTTAACCAAATGTTAAATACGGGTGATAGAAAACTGGAAACTGAAAACTGGCAACTTCCAAAAGCGATCCCGAAACGAATTTCAGGATAACCCCGTAACAGTATAAACATACCCGCATTTGTATTACGACCGAATACAAATGCAACTGAGACAAAGATATTATATCTACACAGTATAATACTCGGATCCGGGTTAAACCAAAGCCCACCAGTATTATCTGCCTAAAAAATGACACGTGCGTAAACGCACGTGCATTTTCCGAACCCTGCCATAATACCATACAGCCTCTACAACGTTTCACCCGAACTTGGGAAACTGTCTGTGGGGGGACTCTAATGACTCATCAATACACTGGCACTGGGTATAACCACTAGCACGTTAGAGGTACTAACTGTACGTAACGGTTGCCTATATATTGATTGGAAGGGAAGCTGACGAGCGAACTCATCCAGAAACCCTACTGAGCCTGACAGTGACAATATCCGTACAGTCCGGTCAATTCGTCTATGAGTATCGCATATAGGGCCTAGGGGCTGGTAAAACGTCAGACCCCCAATAGCTGTATAAGTCGTGTCAGAGAGTAGCCCAGAACACCCTGAGATACTGCTGGTATACCTACCAGTATATCTCGATTACCCTGTCCAGGGATTTCGTGTAATGGCTCTTCCTAAACACAGCGCGACCTCTGTTAGTTGTATGTATGCCCTAGAGGCCAGTATTGTACAGATGATGTATATTATATTGGATGCTTGGACATATATAGAGATGATTTTCTTGCTCGATATGATAGTATGCTATCTGGTTACTCTTTATCTTAACATGTACACTAGTCTCTTTATACTGTCTTATAGTTACATGTTGGTAAAGCCCTTAGGATATGTACTTGACTACCTGGACTGTGATGCAGATCATACTAGTGGGGACATGGTAGTCCATAAGTGCATCCTTCATTGTCCCTAGTCGTGGGTGTATCGAGACGGGGCATCGATATACCAGTGTAGACTAGCGTATACGCTTCTCGACCCATGAGATGGGCGATGGATGATCCCATATCCATTGGTGTTTGACATCAGAGATGGTGTACGGGTGCTCAGTGGAGACTGGGTACACTGGACGGACTCGCAGAGAACTCCCAGATGGTATTATACCTCACGTCAGATGGCAGTTCTCAGGTGACACTTGTACAGGTTAGTCTGTAGACCCGAGATCGTCATAGAGTCTTGTGTGATTCCCACTGTGATTTGATCTCCACCTTACCACGTCCATGAGGGCGTGCAAAACGGTGGTCTTTGGGCACAATCCCGAGTCACATGGAGGCAATGAGCGATAGGAGGGGTTTCGTCTCTCCCGGTATTGGGAGTTGATGTTGCGCAGTGCTCGATTGGCCGTAGCAGGGAAGTCCCTGGCCAGGGCTGATCAGAGATTTGCTGGTAAGTGTTACCAGTAGTTTCTCGACCCGTTATGAGCCTCACATCGGCATGACTTATCGGGTTATTGGGGTCTGACGTTTACCACCCCTAGACTTGATATGCGACATATTAGACGAAGAGACCGGACTGTACGGTAAGTGTTACTGGTCGGATTCGCAGGAGTGTGAGCGGGCTAGCTCGTCGATCTTCTGATCGCTCAATACCCGGGTGGCCGTTACGTTTAGCAGACCGCTTGCGGCTTGTGGGTGCTTGATATGATCATCATCTGCTACCGGCGTATTGACGAGTCTTTAGAGTCCTACACAGAGGTTTCCTAGCTCAAGCGAAACGAAATAGGAGTGCATATGAGATATGTGCGGGACCGAGAATAATGCGTGTATGTGATACCGTATTTGATTCTCGCGATTAATGTTTCGATTGGTTGTATATGATATAACCTAGTTATCGAATCGAAGATCGATTCGATAAGTCGATACATTGAATACTAGTCGGTCATGTGCGACATGACCGGATCATTGAATCAAGTGTTGATTTAATGATTTAATGTATAATTATATATTTGATATATTAATTTGCATTAACTAGTATTGGTTCACTTTAAACGGATTTTTCTCACTTGATGCACATTGTATATGTGATATGCTTTTGTGCACATGATTGTATCATGTTTGATGATGCATGTTGACTTGACTTTGTGTAAAAGAATTGAACCATGGTTATGAGAGTGGTTAGGGTTTATGATTTATTCACTTATTATTTAATCCATTCATTATTTATTAATTGGTTTTATGAAAATAAAATGGTTTCATTTATCATGAAGAATGGTGAAGCTTCATGAAGCATTTTCTAATGATGCCATTTTGTCTTCATACTTAAACCTAACCACTCGCACTAACCATGGTAAATTCTCTACACTTGACCATGGTTAGGATATGATAAATATCAATTTTATTTTCTATTTTGATTAAGTTTTTTATCATATTCTATCATATTCTTCATCTTCTTCTTCAAAAGAAAAGCTTGCTACTTTAATGGCAACTTGAGTTCTAGTGAGAGAAATCCAAATCTAATGTGAACCCACCTCATATTTCTTCATCCTCTACCTCTTGCCAAGTGGTTTTGGGTGTTTTCTTCACAAGTTTCACTACTTGGTGAAGTCGGAGCTTGAACTAGTGCAACCTCGACGTAGATCGTCTTTGACACGAAGCCGACGACCTAGCTCGCCCGTTTCTCCGATGAAGCCGACGATTGGGTTCGGGATTCATGATGGACAGGGAGAGGACACCCACGTGGAGCTAAGGAAGTGGAAATCCGGATCTACAAAGGTTGTAGCATCTAACTTCTAGTTAAATAGTTAACTAGATTAACTTTTCGCCTAGATTTCTAGTACACGATCCGCGTTAGGGTTTCTCGGCACCCATAATTTTTGAATTTGGCATGGTTGATGCCTTGTGAGACTTCATTAAAGTGCCTAGGAACCCTACAGTGGTATCAGAGCCTAGCTAGAGCCTTAGGCGAAGTTTAGACGCAATTTGAAGCCCGAACGAACCCGAAACCCCAAACCAAACATGCTCTCTGTCCTTTTTCTAAAATCGGGGATTTTTCAACATTAAAAATATGCAGAAAAATCAGCAGGCTAATCTAAGAGTTACTGTGAATTTCGATGGAGTAATTCCATCAAAGAGCCGCGGATCCGCGGCACAAGCATGGCTCGTGCGGCGGATGCGCGGCGCTTTTGTCACTTTGTGCATTTTATTTTTCACAGTAATTCTCATTTTTCTGTGGTGGTTTTCCTGGGAATTTTTAATATTCATTCAAGAGTTGAATTTTCCAGGGTTGTTTTGGGGATTCGGTATTTCGATCGGATTATCAAATTTCGTCTTTTGTGTATTTCCGGATAATCTTCAGAATATGTTAAAAAGTTCGACCGGATATAAATACCCAATTTTTCCCCTGTCGGGAAATTTCCAAGTGTTGGATTTTTCCGTAGTTTAACGACGTTCTAAGTAGTGCAAGTAACGCGATGGACCCTCTAGAAGACAACAAACCTTAACTCGATTATGTGACCGTCTTGAACTGCCCTTTGAACCTTCGGGTTTGGGGCAGTACGGCGTGCCACATGTGAGGCGTTGGCTTGACCCTTCTACGGCTGGACCGTCGGTACTGAGGCACGAACTGAATGTTGTTAGACTTATTTCATGTGTTGAGCTGTATCGGGAAAACTTGGGTATTCAGATGTTCGATCGGAAAGTTTAACATTTTCTGTTTATTTGGAATGTGATACAATAATTGGAATTCACAAACAGTTATGTGATAACTGAATGAATGTTATAAATCTAGCGGTTTAGTTTCACTTTATATTGAAAAGTGTTTTCGATAATGAGACTAAAATGCGGGGTTTATAACTGTTAGGCATGTGATGTCTAAGTGTTTCATTTGATTAGGCATGTGATGTCTAAAGAAGTTGCGGATTCCAATTGTTGTAGTTTTACACTTTCTTTTCTGTGACCGTAAGTGTAGTATGTTCATATCGCCGGTTTCGTTGCTATACGTCAACGACAATTGGGGTATGCATACTTACTTACGTTGATGACATGTGATGTTATGTGTTGCTGGATATGTTATATTGGATCGTCGTGTTCGAATAGCCGGGGGTTTTTATGTGAGATGAGTGTTTTCCATTTTCATTCATGTAAAAACTTGTATGTAAAATTCTTTTATTTGGGGCACTTCCAGGTAGCGGAAGTTGTCACCCTTTGTATATTATTTACTTTTCCGCATTAGGATAGACCCAAGGAGGGGAGCACAAGTAACCGGGTTCTGGGGTCCAGTGGGAGACCAACTCGAGGAGTCGAGTCCGAGTCTCCTAACCCTAGAATTGGCAGGGTTGCTTGCTGCTCTCGTAGGGGTCTAGGGGTGTGGGATTGGCTATTCATCACGACCGTGGAATCCGTGTTTTATACTGGCTCGTATTGAAAACACGAACGTCCTAGTATATCCAATGTTTCATACGTTTCTTCTGCTGCGATATCTGTGATGTGATCATGTGATGTTCTGTGATGGATAAAGTATATAGTATATATGATATATTATATAGACGTTACTTATGTTTTACACCCGCGCTAGCCCTGCCCTGCTCTGTCGTTAGTTACCTAACCTAACGGTGCACGAGGGGACATCGAGGCGAATGCGGATGGCATAAGTGTACGTCATATCTATCTGTGATGTTTAGGTATTTAAATGATGGGACTTCATTAATGTGATTAATGAAAGGAAAGAAACCTAAGATGTTGTGGAATCAGATTTTAAACAAAACAGGTAGCTACAGTTCTTGCTTTGCATAGCAGTATATATGATATACCCCGCACCTTATTCGATGAGGAAAGGACCGAGATCCCTTCACCGGGAGTGACTCCTTTAGCAATAACTGGCAGATGCTACACACTCGGTTTGCTTTTGACTGCTTTTGCGTTTTTGCTTTGCAAAGTGATATATATGATATATCCCGCACCTCATTCGACGAGGAAAGGGCCGACGATCCCTTCACCGGGAGTGACCCCTTTAGCAAAACTAGAAAAGCCTCAAAATCATTCCATTTTAAAACTTCATTTGATTCTACAACGATATCAAGTTCATTACGCAATAGGTTTTCAGAAAACCTGTCGTAGCCCTCCGTCATTTCAGATAAATTACATATAGTATTCGTGCTACATTTGTTGGCTTTCGTCAAGGTGTAGTGTGCGGTAGCTATGTGCTGTTTATCTGCTGCATATGATGCGACTGGATTAGGGTAGTCGTACGGCTATGTTGGCTTTCGTCAAGGGTCGTGCGGGTGGGTTTAATTCAGTCAAGAAATGTACGGGTTGAACTTGACTAGCGGGCTGTGGTTTGTTGGCTTTCGTCAAGGTCATAGCACGCTAGGGGCAAAAGCATTATCGGGAATTTCAAGTGTTGAAATTTGCAATGAGATTGTATACCTTCTATGAGATAGTTGGATCCCGATACCCACTGCGAGTAAGAGTTACTCCTGGGAGAGTTTTACACATTACAATTAGCCGATCAAGTAGGTGTCTAGAAAGGTGTTAACGAGGTTACGCCTCTGGGAAAACGAGGTTTACATTAATTAGGTTCGTGCGAAAGCACGGGGGACCTCCCTCAAAGTACCGACACTGGCCTGGCTGAAAGATTGGCGAACTTGTAGTGTGTAATTAATCCCGGCTAGTCTTTCCTTTTAGGGTTTGAAGGAAGATTTGATAAAAAGCAGTGGGAGCCATCCTGATTAGATAAGATAATAACCAATCTGATCTTGCACGAGCATACGCTAAAGTGTTTTCTTCTCTCTCTCTCCAGGTAGCGACCATTTCATGCCTTAATAAAGATAATAATATGGATGTATTGACCGAACCCGCATGTTATACTGTGCTGGGGAACGTTGGTTCCGTTCTTTCCTATAAGAGTTATAGGACTGAACAGGATATAGGGGAATACCAGGATTCCCATGCCACCCGAATGAAGAAAGTACATGATGATGCATTTTCTTCGGGTGTGTTCGTTACAGAGAACTGTTTCTCCATTTGCCCTACGTCCTGGGTATTAGATACCGGGTCAGGATCCCATATATGTAATCAGTTACATGGGCTTAAGAAAGGTAGAGAACTTGGAGAAGGTGATAAAGACATTAGAGTTGGAAATGGTGCAATTGTTGCAGCTAAGACTGTCGGGGAATATCACCTTGTATTACCAACAGGTAATACATTGGTTCTGAACGAATGCTATTACATGCCGAACCTGATATGCAACATTATATCGGTTTCTTTATTAAGTAAAGAGGGATATAATTTTGTATTACAGGACAATGTTATGAACATTTTCCGTAACCAAAAGTTGGTTGGATCAAGCACGTTGTGCAATGGCATTTATGTTCTAAATCAATCAACAGTTCTGAGCATAACAAACGCACACAAGAGGAAGAGTTCTGAACTGAACGAATCCTTCTTGTGGCATTGTAGACTGGGTCACATCAATGCGACACGACTGGCTAAGTTGCATAAGGATGGGTATTTGAAACCATTCGAATTTTCATCTTATGACACTTGTCAGTCATGTCTCAAAGGCAAGATGACCAAAACTCCGTTTACGGGACACGGAGAAAGAGTTACTGAACTCTTAGGACTAGTACATAGTGATGTATGCGGTCCAATGTCTACACATGCCAGGGATGGTTCTTCATACTTCATTACATTCACTGACGATCTCTCAAGATACGGACATGTGTACTTGATAAGACACAAGTCTGAAGCTTTTGAGAAATTTAGAGAATATAAACAAGAAGTCGAAAACCAAACCGGAGAGTATTAAAATCCTTCGATCTGATCGAGGAGGTGAATACTTGAGCAATGAATTCCTGGACTTCCTGAAAGAGAATGGGATTCTCTCTCAGCTGACTCCTCCATATACACCACAGCACAACGGTGTATTAGAACGGAGGAACCGCACCCTATTAGATATGGTGCGCTCTATGATGAGCACAGCTGAGTTACCTATTTCCTTCTGGGGGTATGCGCTTGAGACAGCCATACATCTATTGAATATGGTCCCCACCAAATCTGTGCCTACCACTCCATATGAGATATGGAAAGGGAAGAGACCATGTCTTAACTATGTTAAGATATGGGGTTGTCCAGCCTATGTCAAACGACAAAATCCGGACAAACTCGAGGCACGGTCTGTTCTATGCAAATTTGTAGGATATCCCAAGAATTCTCAAGGGTATATCTTCTACCACCCTGAGGAACAAAGAGTATTTGTTTCTCGGCATGCCACCTTTTTAGAAAAGGAATTTCTTGAAAAAGAGATTAGTGGTCATGAGGTAGAACTGGAAGAGGTTCCAGCTGCAGAAGCTACAACAGAAGATCTGGTGGAACCAGAGGATTCCGTAGTTCCCGATGAACCCCAGCCACTCCGCCGATCTAGTAGGGTTCCTCGCCAACCTGAGAGATACTACGGTTTTCTCATGGACGGTGGGAGCGAGGATTGCATCATGGAGGATGATGACCCAACTAGCTTCGAGCAGGCCATCACGAGTAGGGACTCAGTGAAATGGCTGGATGCTATGCGGTCCGAGATGGAATCCATGTACACCAACAAAGTATGGACTTTGGAAGTTGCTCCTGAAGGGGTAAAACCCATTGGGAGCAAGTGGATCTTCAAGAAGAAATATGGTGTAGATGGGAAAGTGGAGACTTTCAAAGCTAGACTTGTAGCAAAGGGTTTTCGTCAAAGACCAGGTGTGGACTATGACGAAACCTTTTCTCCAGTGGCTATGCTTAAATCCATCCGAATCATGCTTGCCATTGCTGCCTTTCATGACTACGAAATCTGGCAAATGGATGTTAAGACCGCCTTTCTAAATGGTGATTTAGAAGAGTGCGTGCACATGACTCAGCCAGAGGGCTTCGTAGACAGTGGGAGCAGCGGGAAGGTGTGCAAGCTGCTTAAATCCATTTATGGATTAAAGCAAGCATCGCGGAGTTGGAACATCTACTTTGACGTCGTTATCAAAGAGTTTGATTTCGTCAAAAATCCAGATGAACCTTGTATCTACAAGAAGGTGGCAGAGAGTAAGGTTGTCTTCCTCGTATTGTACGTGGACGACATACTCTTGATAGGAAATGATATTCCTATGCTGCAATCGGTCAAGCTCTTCTTATCACAAAGATTCTCGATGAAAGATCTTGGTGATGCCTCCTGCATATTGGGAATTGGGATCTATAGAGATAGATCCAAACGGATTTTGGGATTGTCCCAATCCAGGTACATTGACACCATACTAAAGAGGTTTAGTATGGAAGAGTCCAAGCGTGGGAACTTGCCCACGATCTCTGGAGTCACTCTCTCCAAAGAGATGTCTCCCAAGACTGATTTGGAGAGAGCTCGCATGCAAGGGATACCCTATGCTTCGGCAGTAGGCTCTATCATGTATGCGATGCTATGTACCAGACCCGATGTAGCATACTCACTAAGTGTAGTGAGCAGGTATCAAGCTGATCCTGGAGAGAGTCACTGGACAGCTGTGAAGAGCATTCTCAAGTACTTGCGAAGGACTAGAGATATGTTCTTGGTGTCTGGTAACGGAGAGCTCCAAGTGGAGTCCTTTACCGATTCGAGCTTCCAGAGTGATAAGGACGACTCTAAGTCGCAGTCGGGCTTTGTCTTTACCCTTTACGGAGGGGCGGTTAGCTGGAAGAGTTCCAAGCAGGAAACCGTGGCAGACTCGACGATGGAGGCTGAATACATCGCTGCCAACGATGCTGCTAAAGAAGCTGTTTGGATCAAGAAGTTCATTACTGAACTTGGAGTGGTTCCATCCATTGAGCGTCCAATACCTTTGTATTGCGATAACAATGGAGCGGTGGCTTTGGCCAAGGAACCCAGGTCCCATCAGCGATCCAGGCATATTCTGAGGCGGTATCACCTGATCCGGGAGATAGTTGATCGCCGGGAAATCGAGGTCAGGAGGGTTGACACGAAGAATAACACGGCGGATCCACTCACGAAGGCCATTCCCCAGATACAGTTTGAGAGACTCTTCGGGATGCTCGGTATGCGATACTACAGCAGCTGGCCCTAGTGCAACTGGGAGATTGTTAGTTGTATGTATGCCCTAGAGGCCAGTATTGTACAGATGATGTATATTATATTGGATGCTTGGACATATATGGAGATGATTTTCTTGCTCGATATGATAGTATGCTATCTGGTTACTCTTTATCTTAACATGTACACTAGTCTCTTTATACTGTCTTATAGTTACATGTTGGTAAAGCCCTTAGGATATGTACTTGACTACCTGGACTGTGATGCAGATCATACTAGTGGGGACATGGTAGTCCATAAGTGCATCCTTCATGGTCCCTAGTCGTGGGTGTATCGAGACGGGGCATCGATATACCAGTGTAGACTAGCGTATACGCTTCTCGACCCATGAGATGGGCGATGGATGATCCCATATCCATTGGTGTTTGACATCAGAGATGGTGTACGGGTGCTCAGTGGAGACTGGGTACACTGGACGGACTCGCAGAGAACTCCCAGATGGTATTATACCTCACATCAGATGGCAGTTCTCAGGTGACACTTGTACAGGTTAGTCTGTAGACCCGAGATCGTCATAGAGTCTTGTGTGATTCCCACTGTGCTTTGATCTCCACCTTACCACGTCCATGAGGGCGTGCAAAACGGTGGTCTTTAGGCACAGTCCCAAGTCACATGGAGGCAATGAGCGATAGGAGGGGTTTCGTCTCTTCCGGTATTGGGAGTTGATGTTGCGCAGTGCTCGATTGGCCGTAGCAGGGAAGTCCCTGGCCAGGGCTGATCAGAGATTTGCTGGTAAGTGTTACCAGTAGTTTCTCGACCCGTTATGAGCCTCACATCGGCATGACTTATCGGGTTATTGGGGTCTGACGTTTACCACCCCTAAACTTGATATGCGACATATCAGACGAAGAGACCGGACTGTACGGTAAGTGTTACTGGTCGGATTCGCAGGAGTGTGAGCGGGCTAGCTCGTCGATCTTCTGATCGCTCAATACCCGGGTGGCCGTTACGTTTAGCAGACCGCTTGCGGCTTGTGGGTGCTTGATATGATCATCATCTGCTACCGGCGTATTGACGAGTCTTTAGAGTCCTACACAGAGGTTTCCTAGCTCAAGCGAAACGAAATAGGAGTGCATATGAGATATGTGCGGGACCGAGAATAATGCGTGTATGTGATACCGTATTTGATTCTCGTGATTAATGTTTCGATTGGTTGTATATGATATAACCTAGTTATCGAATCGAAGATCGATTCGATAAGTCGATACATTGAATACTAGTCGGTCATGTGCGACATGACCGGATCATTGAATCAAGTGTTGATTTAATGATTTAATGTATAATTATATATTTGATATATTACTTTGCATTAACTAGTATTGGTTCACTTTAAACAGATTTTTCTCACTTGATGCACATTGTATATGTGATATGCTTTTGTGCACATGATTGTATCATGTTTGATGATGCATGTTGACTTGACTTTGTGTAAAAGAATTGAACCATGGTTATGAGAGTGGTTAGGGTTTATGATTTATTCACTTATTATTTAATCCATTCATTATTTATTAATTGGTTTTATGAAAATAAAATGGTTTCATTTATCATGAAGAATGGTGAAGCTTCATGAAGCATTTTCTAATGATGCCATTTTGTCTTCATACTTAAACCTAACCACTCCCACTAACCATGGTAAATTCTCTACACTTGACCATGGTTAGGATATGATAAATATCAATTTTCTTTTCTATTTTGATTAAGTTTTTTATCATATTCTATCATATTCTTCATCTTCTTCTTCAAAAGAAAAGCTTGCTACTTTAATGGCAACTTGAGTTCTAGTGAGAGAAATCCAAATCTAATGTGAACCCACCTCCTATTTCTTCATCCTCTACCTCTTGCCAAGTGGTTTTGGGTGTTTTCTTCACAAGTTTCACTACTTGGTGAAGTCGGAGCTTGAACTAGTGCAACCTCGACGTAGATCGTCTTTGACACGAAGCCGACGACCTAGCTCGCCCGTTTCTCCGATGAAGCCGACGATTGGGTTCGGGATTCATGATGGACAGCGAGAGGACACCCACGTGGAGCTAAGGAAGTGGAAATCCGGATCTACAAAGGTTGTAGCATCTAACTTCTAGTTAAATAGTTAACTAGATTAACTTTTCGCCTAGATTTCTAGTACACGATCCGCGTTAGGGTTTCTCGGCACCCATAATTTTTGAATTTGGCATGGTTGATGCCTTGTGAGACTTCATTAGAGTGCCTAGGAACCCTACAATCTCACCCCTAATACCGGGAGAGACGAATCCCCGACGATCTGCTCACTGCCTCTATGTGGCTCGGGACTGTACCCAACTAAAACCTGTTTGCACGACTCCTTTGAGCCGTGGTAGGGTAGTAATCAAAGCACAGTGGGAACTCACACGAGACAAATGACGATCTCAGATCGACAAACTAACCTGTACACATGTCACCAGGGAACTTCTATCTGACAATAGGTATAATACCAACTAGCATGTTCCCGGCGAGTCCGTCCAGTGTACTCATAACCCAATGAGCACCTGTATACTTTCTTAGGTGAACAACTGACACCAATGGCTTGTGAGACTGGCCACCGTCCCTCGTCAGGGTCTAGATAAGTATACACCAGTCTACACTGGAGTATCGATGCCCAGTCTCGATACTCCTACGACTAGGGACATTTAAGAATGTGCTTATAGACCCCCATCTCCCACGTATATGATCGCCATCATAATGCTAGTAGTCAAGCAAGAATCCTATGGGCTCTATCAACATATACATGATGATAAAGACAAACCAGATAGCATACTATCATCTTGAGTAAGACTGTTTTATCGATATAGGCCCTCTCTCAATCATCATGATCACCTGCCTGCGACTACGGTAATTTCATTGGGGGCACTATTACCAATAATCTCCCACTTGCACTTAAGGCCAATTATTGTGATGTCGCATACTCACAGCTCGTGTGATACCGAACACCCAACTTCTCTATAATCAGTCTCACAAAGCTTATTTGTGAAACTAATGTGTTCGAGAAATAGCCTAAGTGAGTAGATCCGCTTCGGTGTTTCTTTCTGTATCTCTCTATATCTCAACTTCGCGGAGAAAGCCATCTCCCGAATTGAGTAATACCTGTCTTAGAATATGTCTGGATATCTGATGGGACCTAGTTCATATATGAACCCCAAATCCAAACTTCTTAGACTGTATCGACAACTGAAACTAATCAGTGTCCAGCCCTATGCCTCCCACAGTATCTTCTTGGACCACCTGTCCAAAATACTGCCCCTCATCAGAGGGAAAACTATAACTCTGACAATCACTCTGTCATCTTTGTCACCTTTGAAGCCAGGAATGATAACCGTCTCCCGAAGGAGACTGCCGTCATCAAATCCACAGAACATTCACTTATGTTCTAAACCGCTTCCTTATGTTTCTCCAGGATTGGATTAATATAAACTTATCGCATCTAGTGCAAAAACAATATCTGGTGTGGTACTTGACATTTCATGATTGACTCAATTGCCTAAGCAAGTGATATGTCAATCATGTGCATCCCTCTCCCCTTCAGTCTAAGACACCTTTAGAGAGGGTGACTCCATCACCTGCAGGTACACCACCATGCCAGGAGTCATCTATTCTAAAATACCATTAGAATATTGTCAAAGTACCCAGATTGGGAAACTACCCAATTCTAGATCTAAAACCATAGATCTAGTAACCAGAATGTCTGATATTATATCCATATCCTTTGTGGAGAAACAACTGTGTGACGACCAAAGTACAACCGATCGTAGTATAGGAATTTTACTTCCTACTCTGTGTATGTTATCCAAATACCAGGACATCACACCTTACTACCTTCTTAACAGATCCATCCCCTATTCTGATGAAGTCAAACCCATGACTGTCACATCAAAAATAGATGATCTTATCTCCGCTATATCTGCTCAAGCCTATAAATAGACATAAGCTACTTATCCACTATGCTTCCGCTGCTCCCACTGACTACAACAACCCTCTGGCAGAGTCATATACACGTGCACTTCTAAAGTTAGTTTAGAACGACGCTATACTTAACCTCCTGCCGGGTCTCATAGCCTTGAACAACAGTAGTGTCAAGTCCGGGTAAACAAGAACCTCCCTGTCACCGTCCTTGAGGCTACCGGAGTACCTCTCGGGTGTCTGAGGTTACCCACCATATCTGCGGAGTGGCTATTGGAATGTCAAACCTGATTGAATATATAGGTCCTATTAAATTTTCCGTAATCGTTTGCGGTTCTGGAATCACTTCCAGTTCTACCATACTCCCACTACTGTTTTCTGAAAAAATCCATTTTACTAAAACTGTGGCGGGTTAAGAACAATATCACTATTGATCTTCCAGATGGTAGAAAATCAACCTTCGTCAAAGCCAGGGTCAACCCACAAACTGCCATTACAGAAACGTGCCTTGAGTTATCCAGAGTCTGGTTTTAAGCATAAGCTGGACAACTCACTGTACCTTAACATCGTTAAGATATGAACCATTCTATATCCAATATTGAAACTTTGGCACTTATTTAATTGGAACCATATTCAAAAAATATGCAGCTATCTCCAGTGCATATCAACTTAATGGAGAGAGGCTAATCAGCATTACTCAACTTAGGAATCTATCCAATTATGAGTAACCTGAAAGAGAAACAAGTTTCTCAAAACCGTTACTATCAACTGAATACCAATCACAAGAATCTATATCTTTCGATTTCTTTGAAGAATCCCGATACTTGCGACACCTGGTTCTCTACTTTATTCCTATACCCACAACTTCTCAAAACTTAGACATTGTATTTCTACGAAACACTTGTCTAAAAACTAGAGAAGTTACAAGTAAAGAGAACAGAGTAAGAAGACCAAGCCCTTTGTCCTGATGGACACTGGACAACATACAATACTCTGTATAAGTCCGCTAAGTTGAATAACTCAAAACCTGTGCGTCGTAGGTTGAAAACTGCACCCAGGCGATTTCCTCAAATATCACCAATTACAACGAATTCCGATATAATGAGGATGATCACCTAATTCCCAATAACTTACTCCCACTCATCATCTGTAAAACCATACAGATGTGAGAATCTTACCTGGTAAATACATACCCTGGAGTAAGTATCTAATCGGGAAATCAGTTTTCCATTAACAATGCACTGAAACATTAAAATGTTTCGTAGAGGTATCCTGGTATTCCTAGTAATGCCTCTTCCATAATCCAATTCATGACTTTAACCGTATATTTCTTTACCATCTCCCCAAATCTCTTTATTTGTCTTTATTCATTACCTTTTGTACACCATCGTTAGGCTAAATGGTTTTCTTCCTTCCCTACCGTTCGGCACCAGCCTATGGTTTGGAAGAAGACTATCCAGTAAGCATAATAGGTGTACCCTCCTAAACCAAGGAGTACTCGCAACTTGAGAGAAGGTGATGATAAAAGACAACTGAATAATACCTTATTCTATTAAAGGTGAAATAGGAGTGGCGATGAAGTACGCGGTTTGGTCGTGAATGATATCAGTCGCAATTTACTTTGCCCTCTTTCTAATCCCTTTATCTTGTCTTTACATATTACCTTCTGCACACCCTACTTAGGCTAATTGGTTTTCTTCATTCCCTACCTTTCGGCACCTGCCTATGTTTGGAAGAAGACTATCCAGTAAGCATAATAGGTGTACTCTTCTAAACTAAGGAGCCCTCGCAACCTGAGAGTAGGTGATAATAAAAGACAACTGAATAAACCAATTCTATTTCTCCTGAACCTGGATCCATCCTCGAAGAAGTCCTTTCGAGTTCGTATGTAACCATACGATGGATCTATCCAATGGTAGTGGATGTCCGTAGTAATACGGGGTGTTCTGAGAAATATAAAGGGTAAAAGAAGGAGCGGCAATGACTTTATGCAACTTTAGACAATCCAAAATCCAGTATTTTAAGAAGGTTCAGTCAACTTGGTCACTCAGTCATAGTCTAGGGTCGGTCAAAGGTCGCTGCCAAAAAGAGAGAGAAAATAAATACTCTGCGTGCACTCTAACCTAGATCAGAATGGTTATCACTTTATCTAATCAGGAAACCTCCCACTGTTATTTCAAATTCTCCTCCAAACCTGAAAGAAGAATTAGTCGGGATCACCCGAAGAGTAAACCAACTCATCAGTGAGAATCGGGATCCAACTATCATCGCATGATAACTTGATGGAAGCCACTCAAGTTATCACACTCCAGAAGGTATGCGTAAGCCTGGCAAGTTTCAGGTATATTTGAAACTCCCAATGTAATTTTAATCCCATGCTCTTATGACCTTGACGTAGGCCAATAAATCATAAGTCACATGTCAAGTTCTACCCATCATTGTCCAGGTTAGTTTGAACCCACCCGTACAAGCTCTTGACGTAGGCCAACAAGGCTATACGTCTGTCCCAAACCAACGCATCTATCTATGCAACAAATGAATACCCCAGCAGCTACCAAACACTATGCCTTGACGTAAGCCAACAAACATAGCTTGAATACTACTGACCATCCATAAGAAATGATAGAGGGCTACGGCTGGTTTTTGGCGAAAAATCTTTAACGTAATGAACTTGATCTTGTTGAAGGAACCTGATAGTTTTTTATAAAAATATAGTGGCGAAAACCTTTGCTAAAGAGGTCACTCCCGGTGAAGGGATCTCGGCTCTTTCCTCGTCGAATGAGGTGCAGGATATTCCAAACTGAATACCACGATGCAAAGTAACTTGTAATCGACTATAGTGAATTTATTACCCTGACGCAAACTTCTGCCCAAGGGATCACTCCCGGTGAAGAGATCTCGGCCCTTGCCTCGTCGAATGAGGTGCTGGATATTCATAACCGAATACCACTGTGCATAAGAAAAGGAAACGTCTTTGTAATAAAACTTTAAAAAATTGGTTCTAACAACATCATAAAATAGGTTTGTTTTTCCTTGCATTGATAAGAATCAACACAGTCCCATCAATTGATCACACCATAAAAGAACGAAAATAAAATGTACGTATATGCCATTCGCATTCGCCACTGGGTCCCGTCATCACCCGTTAGATTACTTAACTAACGACAGAGCGGGGACTGGACTAGCGCGGGTGCAAAACATATACAATATCTACTAGTATATATATTAATATATAATAATCGCTCCAGGTATGATAAATGCAACATCACAGAAAAGTAATAAGCATCACAGAACAATACAGATAATCTGGGATCCCCGGGTTTCATAGAGCCGCTACTGAAACCCGACGTTCCCCTGGTCGTGTAGATAGCCTGTGCAATGAAAAACTAGACCCCAACGAGCGCGGCAAGTTACCCGCCAAAACCTGAAGCGAGGCAGCCCTCTTCAACAAAGTGAATGGACCACCAAGCGCTTCACGGAATCCGGTAACTTAAGCATCCCTCCTGGGTCAACCAATACCCCCTACGAGTGCGGCGAACAGCCTGCCAATTCTAAAGTGAAGCCCCCTCTGTCTCAACACCATGAGATGCGGGCCCGTTGCCCTCTAGAATCCGGCTATTCGTGCACCCCACCGCGGGTTAATCCTAGTACAGAAAAGAAAATATATACAACGGGTACATCGACCTCATCCCGATCGTGCCCCAAAAGAATAATATACATACAGGCAGTGACGGCAGTCCACAAGTCGGACGCTCGCCCCGCAATATCAAATGTACAAATAAATCCAAACTGCACTACCATTGCACACTGCTATCCACCACGACAAATCCGCAACACCACAGCACAACTCAAAACATCAACACGAATGTCACGTTCGCAAATCCGTCTAAAAGGACTATAGCAATTAGACGCAATTTACCGATCGAATGACATTCACGGTCGGAGATATAATGTAAGTACTGTAAACTAACAAGTTTAAAATTTCGATCGACAAACTTCCCGAAGTGGGCCCCACGTACATCTGCTGTACAGTAACAAAATATGGGCCCAAAAGAAATATTCCAAAAACCACTATTTTACAAGTAGAACACACTGTAGAAATTTGGCTCACTGTTCCCACAAACGCGCGGCGGATCCGCGGCCAAACCTGTGGGATCACGTGACCAAATTTCACCAGTTTGCTTAAAATTGCCTGCACAATATTCTGTGATGCTCAAAATAATTTTTAGACCAGATTTAAAATCGACAGAAACTTTGTACAGAAAATTGTAGTTTTCGAAATTCCGTTCGATCGATGTTTTGAACGTGTTAGCACAAGTTAGTAAAGCTTAATGGCGTGGCTCTGATACCAATGTAAGTCTACGGTAGCGCCCCGGCCATCTTTCAGACGCCAAATGCGGAACAAAAACTTTTATAACTGGCGCTATCGTATACTATATCCCAGGATCTGCCATTAACACTAAACTAACATACTGTAAAGTGGGTAGAAATGTTATACCGAACGATCCGAGTCCTTCGGTCTTTAACCATCATCCCACGCTTTGTTGCGGCTGCTCCGATCTCCTCGATCTCCAGTCTTCTCGTCCAGGCGGCACCACGTCAACGGATCTTTAAACGGGCTCCCGCCTCTGAACCGAGGCAACTCGATCATCAAGTTTGCCAAAAGAGATGACCAAGATTGATGTAGAGAATGAGTAGAACACTTTGTCTCGTTACATCCAAAGCTATAGATGAACGGTTAATGAAGTTGCCTTTTGGAATCGGGTAAATTAGAAATTGATCACATCTAATTTTTATGCACCAAAACTATCATAATCTTTTTTCAAGCAACCATCTCCTCCTAGCAATGAAGGGCCGGCCACTATTAAGAGAGGGAGTGAGTGTAGGAAAGGGAGGGGGTGACCATAGTGATAAATGATATGAATGATTCATCTTTACACCTTACACAAACATTAATTTCAAATGAAGAGTCATTAACCTTAGTCATCATAACATTAAATGCACAATTAATGCACTAATGACTCACTAGCCTAGTCACCATCTAGAAGCTTCTAGAACCTTCCATACTCATGACTCACCTCAAGAAAAGATAAATCCGTATTTAACCAAATGTTAAATACGGGTGATAGAAAACTGGAAACTGGAAACTGGCAACTTCCAAAAGCGACCCCGAAACGAATTTCAGAATAACCCCGTAACAGTATAAACATACCCGCATTTGTATTACGACCGAATACAAATGCAACTGAGACAAAGATATTATATCTACACAGTATAATACTCGGATCCGGCTTAAACCAAAGCCCACCAGTATTATCTGCCTAAAAAATGACACGTGCGTAAACGCACGTGCATTTTCCGAACCCTGCCATAATACCATACAGCCTCTACAACGTTTCACCCGAACTTGGAAAACTGTCTGTGGGGGACTCTAATGACTCATCAATATACTGGCACTGGGTATAACCACTAGCACATCAGAGGTACTAACTGTACGTAACGGTTGCCTATGTATTGATTGGAAGGGAAGCTGACGAGCGAACTCATCCAGAAACCCTACTGAGCCTGACAGTGACAATATCCGTACAGTCTGGTCCGTTCGTCTATGAGTATCGCATATAGGGCCTAGGGGGCTGGTAAAACGTCAGACCCCCAATAGCTGTATAAGTCGTGTCAGGGAGTAGCCCAGAACACCCTGAGATACTACTGGTATACCTACCAGTATATATCGATTACCCTGGCCAGGGATTTCGTGTAATGGCTCTTCCTAAACACAGCGCGATCTCACCCCCAATACCGGGATAGACGAATCCCCAACGATCTGCTCACTGCCTCCATGTGGCTCGGGACTGTACCCAACTAAAACCTGTTTGCACGACTTCTTTGAGCCGTGGTAGGGTAGTAGTCAAAGCACAGTGGGAACTCACACGAGAAAAATGACGATCTCAGGTCGACAAACTAACCTGTACACATGTCACCAGGGAACTGCTATCTGACAATAGGTATAATACCAACTAGCATGTTCCCGGCGAGTCCGTCCAGTGTACTCATAACCCAATGAGCACCTGTATACTATCTTAGGTGAACAACTGAGACCAATGGCTTGTGAGACCGGCCACCGCCCCTCGTCAGGGTCTAGATAAGTATACACCAGTCTACACTGGAGTATCGATGCCCAGTCTCGATACTCCTACGACTAGGGACATTTAAGGATGTGCTTATAGACCCCCAGCTCCCACGTTTATGATCGCCATCATAATGCTGGTAGTCAAGCAAGAATCCTATGGGCTCTATCAACATATACATGATGATAAAGACAAACCAGATAGCATACTATCATCTCGAGTAAGACTGTTTTATCGATATAGGCCCTCTCTCAATCATCATGATCACCTGCCTGCGACTACGATAATTGTATTGAGGGCACTATTACCAACAGTCGCTAATGCTCAACAACAGCCGAGTGGTCCAAAACCAGCTGATCGCCAAAACAACAGACATCGATTTATCAACGAAAAGTTAAAGCGTCCTTACTCATTCCATCGGGATAAAATAAGGAGACTGTTCGAACTGGCGGTGTGCAACAGGTTCATCACTCTACCAGATCCGAGACGCCCACTGCAGCCAGGTGACGTCAACAATCCTAATTACTGCTCCTACCACCGAGTAGTAGGCCATCCAATCGAAGATTGCCTTATCTTTAAAGGCTAGATTGAGGACCAATACCAACATGGCAAATTCTCACTGTCCGAGAATTAGAAAGTAAGACCGCCCCAGCCGCACGCTCCTAAAAGGTAGATACGCCGGGGGCATCATGCTTATTTATAGAAGAAGCTCCATGGGAGGTCACTCTTTCAGCCAAAACGAAAAGAATGCTGAAGGATCTCCAAACATGCCCGGCGATCAGGTGGAAAAGTCCGCTGAAGCCCGAAGTCATTGAGGGAATGCTGAAGCCGCGCCCGACGCCAAGAATTGGTAGCGATAGTCAAAACACCCATGCCCAGCTGTCAAAATCTTCAAAGAAGAATAAGAAGACCAAAAAGCCCGTGAAGCCTGATGACAAGCGCACGGACCTGCAAAAACACATTGACACGCTGGAAGAATACAACCAGAAGGCGCGAATCCCGGTCACACTCCAAGAGTTTCTCAACCACATCCTTGAAAACAGAGATGGCAACAAAGATGAGGGAGAAGACTCGTCAGATGAACCTGAGGATTATGTGGCGAGCTGCCACGTGATCTCTCACTCGTTAATAGATGGTGAAGAAGCTCCTGTTGTAGAGAAATTGGGGGCAGATCCCAAACCGAAACCCTTAGAACCGTCTGACGAGATGATCGATCTGCTGCTGAACACAGCCCGTCAGAAAAGCAAAGCCGATCGGGAGCGCGAAATGGCCATATTCGAAAAAGCCAAATGCCGGCGGCTGGAAGAAAGGGTTAAAACACTCCCACCAGATCAAAGCATATCCGCCGCAAACAAAAGCAAACTTAAGACGAGAAAATGGTTCGCCAAAGCCATGTCAACGGGAACGAAGCTGTCACCCTCCGAAGGAAACACTCCAGGTGGGATACACCTTGACGAAGAGGATGTACATCTAAATTACTGTTTATACCATCAGAGGATTGCACACCCTACTGAAGAGTGCAACGTCTTTAAAAACTAGTGGCAGGGATATGTCGCCCACCGACAACATTTCAAGAGGATGAAGCGTGAAGCTCGTCGACAGCTGAAAAATGCGACAGATGAGCACAAAAGAACTGCCGGTAACTGTCACATGGTTGATTTCGGGATATCGCAAGTTCTCACCTTCGGAAGCGATTCTGACGAGGAAATAGCTTTCGGGGCTCTCTTCAAAGAACCCACCTCCAAAGCAGAAGAGACGAAAACTTGAGAGAATATTCAGCTGCGCAATCGTACGCTACCCAAAAAGAATTTCGGACACGCAAGCAAGAGAGCGAACAAAAAAGATAAGGGGAAGGAAAAAGTCCCTGAGGATATCACCCTCGATGATCGAGTCGTCGAGGAGTTGGCAGCCAAGGACCCGCCAAAGAAAAACAAGGTGGATTACAACGTTTTGGCACACCTGAAGAAGATACCCTCGCAACTGAGCATTCTCGATGCCCTTCTGCTATCTGAAAAGGCGAGAGATTCTTTGATCAAGGCACTACTAGAGCCCGAGCAGTTCCAACCTTTCCTTGCCAAAGAAAAGATGAAGGACGAGCTAGAAGAAGTGCACACTGCTGACGTCACTTTCGGCGATGAAGATCTCCTCCTCGGGACATGCGAGCACAACCGTCCCCTGTATGTCACCGGATACTGTCGTGACATCAAAATAGGGAAGATCTTAGTTGATAACGGATCCTTTGTCAACCTTTTCAACGTGAGAGTGCTAAAAGAAATCTGCATGAACGTTCAACATCTCGCTCGGGATAAAATCACTATCTACGGGTTTGACTCTCAGTCATCATGGACGCTCGAGTCTATGATACTGACATTACGCTTTGGGCTGCTCATCATTGATATCAAATTTTATGTTATTGACGCCAAGACTTGCTACAACGCTTTGCTCGGTAGACCTTGGTTACACGAATACAACATCATCCTTTCTACACAACATCAGTGTATGAAGTATTTCAAGGATGGTCTTGAGTACACCATAACGGGGCAGCTAAACCCATTCTTCGTGAATGAAGTCCGCAAATACGAGGACGCAAAGTACTTTCTGCCAGACTTTTAAGACACGGAAAGATGCCATAAACCGGAGAATAAGCAAAAAGCTATCACCACTATTTCGGTCTTCGGGAGCGATACCGAGGAGGAAGAAGAGATAGTCTATTCGGGGCCGCCCCAATTCAACAAGCCGGGACCATCTACCCCAATTCCGGTCTTTGGCAGTGACTCTGAAGACGAGGTCGACGCAGTGTTCTTGGTCAGCCCATCGATGCAGGCCTTCACCGAAGATGATCAGAGTTTGCAAATCACCGTGGTCCCGAGAAAGCATTACAAAGAACTCGACACACTCGATACCTATAGTGTACAAGAGCTGCAGATGTTCTACGTCCCTCCTAGGTGGAAAGATGAAAAGGCAATCCTCTTTTATCAATCCGCGGAGAATAAAGTGGAGAAAGAAATCTGGTATGGTGCCGATTCTACGCTTGACAGGCTTCAGCCTATCCGTCTGCCCAGATACTACACAGAAGGATTAAAAAGGCTGTTGAGGAGCCAAGACGTATCCTTCAAACAGACTGCTCGACAAGCTCAGTTCTACAACAGGATCTGGAACGTCCCCGGAACTCAGCCAAAATTGCCCAACGGGAGAATGGAAACGATCGGGCTTGGATATGTTCAATCCAAGAAACGGGAGCGATTCCATGGCTGTTATGTTATACATGACTTTGATGAAGAAGGAGATGCTCTGTTAGAAGACACTAACCCTGAACCAAAACGAGGTCCCGCCATGAAAGTGCCAAGTCCGTTGTTCGAAGAACAGATGGACAAGCTAATAAGGGAAGAGGGTCAAAAGGCCCGGGATGACCACAACCGTGAAATGACCATTTACGAGAAAGCCAAGACGCAGCGTCTCCTTCAGCAGGATACGGAGAATGACGATGCCCTTCGTCGCCAACCCGTCGTACAGAAGACCCGACGCGGAGGCAAAAACAAACTAAAAGATGGAAAAAAACGTTCGATGGCGGAAAAACGGAGCAAAAATACCACGCGATCGAGAATTGAGCAGTCAGGATCCGTCTCTTATAAAGAAGATGGGTCGAGCATATTCTTTTCCCCAAGACAAGACAAGGATGATATTCGATCTCGTCATGAAACATCAAATGATGACACTCCCAGAGTCCAAACACCCCGAACAAGCAGACGAGGCCTCCCATCCGGATTATTGCTCCTATCACCGAGCGATAGGACATCCTCTTGAAGACTGCTTCACCTTCAAAAACTGGGTTGAAGACCAATATCAATTCGGCAGGTTCGCTCTATCCAAAGTTGGAGGGTAGCCCCACCGCAAAAGCATATACCAAAAGCAACGTATATGGCGAGAGTAGAACCATATCAATATCGGTCTTGGAAACGATCTTGTACCTGCCACGTGATAACGCTGTCAGAAGAAGGAGTGCCCAAGAACATGGATGACTTGTCCTGGTGCTTCAAAAACGAAGGTGAAGAGGAATTGATCTCGGAATTTCCACCAGCGCCAAAAGAATTGGAGGATGGAATACACACCACGGCGGATAACCTAAGGAAAATAGACTTGGGGACGGCAAACAACCCGCGGCCTACGTTCGTCAGTGAGCTGCTTTCTAAAGAACAGGTAGCTACGCTAAGAGACATGCTCATACGGTATAAAGACTGCTTCACATGGAACTACTTCGAGATGCCGGGGCTAGATCCAGAGATAGCTGTGCATAAATTGGCGATATCTCCGGACGTCAAGCCAGTCAAGGAAGAACCAAGAAGAATGCGGATCGAACTTGAAATGAGCATCAACGCCGAAGTTAAGAAGCTGATCGACTCCGGCTTCATCCATGAAGTTCAGTACCATGAATGGATCGCCAATATCGTCTCAGTGATGAAGAAGAATGGGACGGTGCGCATCTGCGTAGATTTTTGGGACCTCAACAAAGCTTGCCCGAAAGATGACTTTCTCGTACCGGTTACCGAGCTGATGATAGATAACACGTCCACTCACGAACTCTTCTCCTTCATAGACAGCTCATCGGGGTTCAATCAAATAAAGATGCATCCTGAAGACCAGAAGCATACCGCTTTTCGGACTCCTCTGAGCATATTATGCTACAAAGTAATGCCTTTCGGCCTGAAGAACCCGACGCTACCTATCAGAGGGCCATGACGAAGATTTTCGATGATCTCATACATGAAATCGTCGAATGCTATATTGACGACCTCGTGGTAAAAAGCAAATCACACGAGGAGCATTGGGAGCATCTGAAGGTAGTATTCCAACGTCTTCGGAAATACAACCTAAAGATGAACCCTATCAAATGCACGTTCGGAGTTTCCTCGGGCAAATTTCTAAGGTTCATCATACGACATCGAGGCATCGAAATAGATCCATCGAAGATCAAGGCGATTATGGAAATACCTTTTCCAAGAACTCTCAAGCAACTGCGATCTCTCCAAGTAAAGCTCGTATATATCCGACGATTCATAGCCAATCTCCCCGGCAAGTGCCGCCTCTACAGTCATCTAATGAAGAAGGGGATTCCTTTCGTCTGGGATCGCAAATGTCAAAGCGCACTGGACAAAATCAAGCAATACCTGTAGAATCCACCAGTACTGACCGCTCCGGTCAAGGGAAAGCCTCTCATCCTATACACAACAGCCCTTGAAGGTTCTTTAGGCATGCTATGGGCACAGGAGAACGACCAAGGGAAGGAGAGAGACCTCTACTATTTGAGTCGAATTCTCCTGGGGCAGAAAACAACTACTCCCCCATTGAAAAATACTACCTGGCGTTAATCTTCGCGATAACAAAGATCCGGCATTATGCTCTGGCGCATGAGGTCCACCTAATATCAAAAGCGGATCTTCTCAAATATTTCATGTCAAGAGCCATACTAACAGGACGGCTAGCTAAATGGGCCCTCCTCTTGATGGAGTTCTCGATAACATACCGACCTCTCAAGGCAGTAAAGGGCCAGGCCATTGTCGACTTCCTCGCCGAGCATCCGATATCTGCCGATTCACCCCTAAATTGCGAATTGCTAGTGTAGGGTTCCTAGGCACACTCAAGAGGTCTCACAAGGAATCAACCATGCCAAATTCAAATTTTTCATGTGCCGAGAAACCCTAAGCAAAGATCGTTAACTAGAGTTTAAGGCGAAACAACAAGCTAGTTAACAACTTAACTACTAAGTGAACGGAAATACAACCTTTGTAGATCCGGTCCTCCACCTCCATAGCTCCGTGATGAAGTCCCTCCATTGTACCCATCGGATCCCGGACTCTTGCGGTGGTTTCATCGAAGAAATGATCAGGCTAGGTCGTCGACTTCGATGCCGAAGATGATCTACGTCGAGGCAATACAAGATCAAGCTCCAACTTCACCAAGTCAAGAAACTTGTGAAGAAAACACCCTATACTACTTGGCAAGTGGTATAGGATGAAGAAATAGGAAGTGGGTTCACTTTAGAATTGGATTTCTCACTCTTTTTCTCAAGTTGCCATTAATGGTAGCAAGCTTTTCTTCATTGTTGAAGAAGAAGAAGAAGAAGAAAAGAATTATGATAAGTATTTCCAAAATAGAAAATAATATGATACTTATCATATTGCAACCATGGTTATGTGTAGAGAGTAAACTAAGGTTAGGTGAATGGTTAGGTTAGGCATGAAACAAAAATGGTAGACTTTTTCAAAGCTTCATGAAGCTTCAATGTAAAACAAAGCAAGCCACCATTTCTCTTTTTGCCAAAAGAAATAAATAAATAAATGAACAAATAAATTAAAACCCTAACCATTTACTTAACCAAGGTTTAAACTAAACATACACCCAAACATGCATGTATCATCAAACATGATACAATCAAGTGCACAAAAAATATATCACATATACAATGTGCACTTCAAGTGAGAAAATCCATTTTAAGTGAACCAATACTAGTTAATGCAAAGTAATATATCAAATATATAATTATGCATTAAATCATTAAATCAACGCTTGATTTAACGATCCGGTCATATCGCATATGACCGACTAATATCCAATGTATCGACTTATCGAATCAATCCTTGATTCGATAACTAGGTTATATCGCATACAACCAATCGATACATTCATCGCGAGAATAGAATACGGTATCACATACACGCATTATTCTCGGTCCCGCACATATCTCATATGTGCTCCTATTTCGTTTCTCTTGAGCCAGGAAACCTCTGTGTAGGACTCTAAAGACTCGTCAATACGCCGGCAGTAGGTGATGATCATATCAAACACCCACAAGCCGCAAGCGGTCTGCTAAACGTAACGGCCACCCGGGTATTGAGCGATCAGAAGATCGACGAGCAAGCCCGCTCATACTCCTGTGAATCCAACCAGTAACACTTACCGTACAGTCCGGTCTGTTCGTCTGATATGTCGCATATCTTGCCTAGGGGTGGTAAACGTCAGACCCCAATAGCTCGATAAGTCGTGTCGATATGAGGTCTATAACAGTTTAAGAAACTACAGGTAACACTTACCAGTAAATCTCAGCAATCCTGGCCAAGGATTTCCGGTTATAGCCAATCGAACACAGCGCAACATCAACTCCCAATACCGGGAGAGACGAATCCCCTCCTATCGCTCACTGCCTCCATGTGATTCGGGACTGTACCTAAAAACCATCGTTTTGCACGCCCTCTTGGACGTGGTAAGGTGGGAATCACATAAGACTCTATGATGATCTCAGGTCAACAGACTACTCTGTACCAGTGTCACCAGAGAACTACCATCTGACGTAAGGTATAATACCATCTGGGAGTTCTCGGCGAGTCCGTCCAGTGTACCCAGTCTCTACTGAGCACCCGTATATCATCTCTGATGTCAAACACCAATGGATATGGGATCATCCATCGCCCATCTGTATGGGTCAAGAAGGTATACGCTAGTCTACTCTGGTATATCGATGCCCCGTCTCGATACACCCACGACTAGGGACTTTGAAGGATGTACTTATGGACTACCACGTCCCCACTAGTATGATCCGCATCATAGTCCAGGTAGTCAAGTACACATCCTAAAGGCTTTACCAACATGTAACAGAGAGACAATCAGTGTACACGTTAAGGTAAAGAGTAACCAGATAGCATACTATCATGTCGAGCAAGAAAGTCCTCCTTATATATGTCCAAGCATCCACTACAATATACATCCTATGTATAGTAATGGCCTCTAGGGCATACATATAACTAAGAATCTCCCACTTGCACTACGGCCATCTGATAGCAGTGGTTGCAGTATCTCATACTCAACCATCCCATAAAAGTCTCTCTCTGGGAAAAGGCCTTTGTGAGTGGATCCGCCGTGTTGTCCTCTGAGTCAACTCTCCTTACCTCGATCACCCTGGAGATCAACCATCTCCATGATCATGTGACACTGCCTTAGAATATGTCCGGATCACTGATGGGACGGACGTTCCTTGGCATAAGCCACAACTCCATTGTCTCACAATGGTAGGAACGAAGTTCATCTCATGAACTAATATACACCCAGACTGCCTCTTTGGTAGCATCTTAAGTAGCGATGTATCTTGCCTTTAATCATCTATTATGCCACGGTATCTAGCTTGGAACTCTTCCAACATACCGTCCCTTTACTGAGGGTAAAGACAATGCCTGTGACTGACATTCAGTCGTCCTTATCACCCTGGAACCTTTCCAGTGATTCTCCCATGGATCAACTGATACCATCTCACTACAACTAGTGAGTCTCCTAACATCCAATTAGATCTATCTCATAAATCCAAAATCCAGGATTTAGGAGGTATCACTTTGATCCTATATGGAGAATCATTGTGATAAGCGGAGATAGATCGAGCGTAGCATAGGAAACTCCTTCCCTATCAAGAGCATGTCATCCACGTACTCTACGAGGATCGTCACCATACTCCCTACTACCCTTTTGTTTATACAAGGTTCATCTACCATTTTGATGATGTCAAACTCTTTGACTACTTCATCAAAACAGACGTTCCAGCTCCGCGATGCCTGCTTTATCCTATAAAGCATCTTGTATATGTTTCCGCTGCTCCCACTGTCTACGAAGCCCTCTGGCTGTGTACTTACAGACGCTCTCTTCTAAAACATCATTTTAGAAAAGCAGTCATGACACCCAACCGCCAGATATCATAGTCATGGTATGTAGTCGTAGCAAGTAGGATCCGGATGGACTTAAGCATAGCCACTGGAAAAGGTTTCATCATTATCCATGCCTCGTCGATGACGAAAACCTTTAACAAGTCTAGCTTTGAAAGTCTCAACTTTTCCATCTACACCAAGTAATCTTCTCAAGATATACTTGCTCCTGATGGGGATTTAACCCTTCAGATATAGCAACCAAAGTCCATACTTTGTTGGTGTACATGGATTCCATCTCAGATCACTAAGCATCCAGCCATTCTTACAGAGTCTTACTCCTGACGGCCAGCTCGAAACTAGTTGGGTCATCATCTCATGATGCAATCCTCGCTCCCACTGTCATAGAGAAACCGAAGTATCTCTCAGGTGGGTGAGGAATCCTACTAGATCGGCGGAGAGGCTGAGGTTCGTTGGAAACAATTGAATCCTTTGGTTCTACCAAATCACCAGCTGCAATTTGTATAGCTGGAACCTTTCCAGTTCTACATAACAGACTTTGCCTCAAGCTTGTCCGGATTTTGCTTTTAGACATAGGCCGGACAACCCTAAATCTTAACAAACTTAAGATATGGACTCTTCCCTTTCCATATCACATATGAAGTGGTAGGCAACTGATTTAATTGGAACCCTATTCAATAGGTATGCAGCTTCTCAAGTGCATAACTCCCATAAGGAAATGGGTAACTCAGTAGTACTCATCATAGAGCACACCTTATCATATAGGGTGTGATTGCTCCGTCCCGATATACCATCATGCTATGGTGTATACGGAGGAATAATGCTGAGAGAGAATCCCATTCTCCTTTAGAATAGTCCAGGAATTCCATGCACAAGTATTCTCCTCCCTGATCTCATCATAGGACATAATACTTATACCCGTATTTTGGTTCTCTACTTCTAACTTATATTCCGTGAATATCTCAAAAGGTTCGGACTTGTGTTTCAACAGGAACGTATGTCTGAATCTTGAGAGATCATCAGAGAATGTAATGAAGTACAAAGAACCGGTCTTGGCATGTGTAGACAGGGGACCTTTATACATCAACATGTATCATCCCAAGAGTTCACTAACTCTTTCTCTGTTTCCAGTAAACAGAGCTATGGTCATCTTATCTCTGTGACATGACTGGCAAGTTTCACAAGATGTAAATTCAAACAGATTTAAATATGCATCTAAATGTAACTTCAGCCAGTCAGGTCGCATTGATATGACCTTGTCTACAATACCTCAAGAAGGATTCGTTCAGTTCTGAACTCTTCCTCTTGTGTGTGTTCTGTATACTAAGAACTGTAGTTTGATTTAGAACATTAATACTTTTAGATAACGTGCCTGAACCGATCAACTTTTGATATAGAAAATGTTCAAAACATTATCCAACAATACAAAATTTTATCGTTTCTTTACTAATAAAGAGACAGATATGATTTTGTATATCAGGTTCAGTATCTAATAACATTCGTTCAGAATCAATGTATTGGTAATACAGGGTGACAGTGACCAACAGACTTGGTTGCAACACTTGCCCTGTTTTCTGTCTCATGAAACTTATCACCCGTTCTTAGTTCTCTACCTATCTGTAGCCCTATGTAACAGATTACATATCTGGGATCCTGATCCGGTATCAAATACCCAGGACGTAGATGATACAGAGAAACAGTTCTTTGTAACGAACACACCCGAAGATGATGCATCAGTATGCACTTTCTTCGTTTGGGTGGCATAGGAATTCTGGTAATCCCCAATTTCCTGCTCTGTCTTATAACAATTATAAGTTGGAGCGGGACCAACGTTCCCCAGCTCAGTATAACAAGTGGGTTCGGTCAATATATCCGTATTATTATCTTGATTAATGCGTGACATGGTCGCTACCTGGAGAGAGAGAGAGAAGAAAACACTCAGCGTGCGCTCTTGCAAGAATAGATTGGTTATTATTTTATCTAATCAGGATGGCTCCCGCTGTTTTTATCAAATCTTCCTTCGAACCCTAAAAGGAAAGACTAGCCGGGATTAATTACACACTACAAGTTCGCCAATCTTTCAGCCAGGCCAGTGTCAGTACTTTGAGGGAGGTTCCCCGTGCTTTCGCACGGACCTAATTAATGTAAACCTCGTTTTCCCAAAGGCGTAACCCCGTTGACACCTTTCTAGACACCTACTTGATCGGCTAATTGTAATGCGTAAAACTCTCCCAGGAGTAACTCTTACTCGTAGTGGGTATCGGGATCCAACTATCTCATAGAAGGTATGCAATCTCATTGCAAATTTCAACACTTGAAATTCCCGATAATTTTGCCCCTAACCTCCTATGACCTTGACAAAGGCCAACAAACTATAGGATGCTAGTCAAGTTCAACCCGTCATTTCTTGATTGAAATAAACCCATCCGCATGGCCCTTGACAAAGGCCAACAAGGTCGCACGACTACCCTAATCCAATCTGCATCATATGCATAAGCAGATAAGCACCAGTTAGCTACCGCACACTACGCCTTGACAATGGCCAACAAACGCAGCACGAATACTAACTACTACTTATCTGAAATGACGGAGAGCTACGACAGGTTTTTCTGAAAACCTATTGTGTAATGAACTTGATATCGTTGTAGAATCAAATGATTTTAAAATGGAGTGTTTTTTAGGCTTTTCTAGTTTTGCTAAAGGGGTCACTCCCGGTGAAGGGATCGTCGGCCCTTTCCTCGTCGAATGAAGTGCGGGATATATCATATATATCGCTATGCAAAGCAGAAACTATAGAAGCAATCAAAAGACAAACCGAGAGTTGTAGCATCTGCCAGTTATTGCTAAAGGAGTCACTCCCGGTGAAGGGATCTCGGTCCTTTCCTCATCGAATAAGGTGCAGGATATATCACATATACCTCTGTGCAAAGCAAGAACTGTAGCTACCTATTTTATTTTTGAAATTCGATTCTACAACATCTTTAGGTTTCTTTTCTTTCATTAATCACATTAATGAAGTCCCATCATTTAAGTACCTAAACATCACAGATAAATACGACGTACACTTATGCCATCCGTGTTCGCCTCGATGTCCCCTCATGCACCGTTAGGTTTGGTAACTAACGGCAGAGCGGGGCAGGGCTAGCACGGGTGTAAAACATAAGTAACATCTATATAATATATCATATATACTATATACGGTATCTATCACAGAACATATCACATGATCACATCACAGATATCGCAGCAGAAGAATCATATGAAACATTGGATATACTAGGACGTCCGTGTTTTCAATACGAGCCAGTACAAAACACGGATTCCACGGTCGCGATGAATAGCCAAACCCACACCCCTAGACCTCTACGAGAGCGGCAAGCAACCCTACCAATTCTGGAGTTAGGAGACCCGGACTCGACTCCTCGAATTGGTCTCCCACTGGACTCTAGAACCCGGTTACTTGTGCCCTCCTCCTTGGGTCTATTCTAATGCGGAAAAGTAAATAATATACAAAATGTGACATCTTCCGCAACCTGGAAGTGCCCCAATAAAAGAATATTACATACAAGTTTTTACATGAATGAAAATGAAAAACACTCATCTCACATAAAAAACCCCCGGCTATTCAAACACGACAATCCAATATAACATATCCAGCAACACATAACATCACATGTCATCAACATAAGTAAATATGCCCATCCCAATTGTAGTTGACATATAACAACGAAACCGGCGATATCACATATTACACTTACGGTTGCAGAAAAGAAAGTGTAAAACTACAACAGTTGGAATCCGCAACTGGCATAGACATCGCATGCCTAATCAAATGAATTCCTTAGACATCGCATGCCTAACAATTATAAACCCCGCATTTTAGTCTCATTATCGAAAACTCTTTTCAATATCAAGTCGGGAAATTCAACAAGATTCCCGACATTTTGATCGAATGCTCGTCGTAAACTTTAGTAAGTGGCCGCACCCCCGATGCCGACGACGAAGTGCACCAAGGCGGAACACCGCTGCCGCGAGCACCCGAACGGATGCTTTCGGCAACGGAGTTCTCCTACAGTCACTTGGTCGGGGCTACGGGGCGTAGTTGTCTATTAAGTTTACCGGCGAGTATCCGCGTACGCTACGTGATTGCGACGGACTTTTGATCACATCAAAATTCCGTGGCAACCGATCAAGTGAGACTAAACTGCTATGTTTATAACATTCATACAGTTATCTCATAACTACTTGTGAATTCCAAATATTGTATCACATTCCGAATAAATAGAAAATGTTAAACTTTCCGATCGAACAACCAAACACCCAAGTTTTCCCGATACGGCTCAACACATGAAATAGGTTTAAAAACATCCAGTTCATGCCTCAGTACCAACGGTCCAGCCGTAGAAGGGTCAAGCCAACGCCTCACATGTGGCACGCCGTACTACCCCAAACCCTAAGGTTCAAAGGGCAGTTCAAGACGGTCACATAATCGAGTTAAGGTTTGTTGTCTTCTAGAGGGTCCATCGCGTTACTTGCACTACTTAGAACGTCTTTAAACCACGGAAAAATCCAACACTTGGAAATTTCCCGACAGGGGAAAAATTGGGTATTTATATCCGGTCGAACTTTTCAAGATTTTCTAAAATTATCCGGAAAAACACAGACGAAGTTAAACTTCCCGATCGAAACACCGAGTCCCCAATACAACCCAGAAAACTCAACTCTTGAGTAAAAGTTAAAATATCCCAGAAAATACAGCACTAAAATGTATGAATTATTGTGCAAATTTTATTGCAAGAACCTACCTTACTGCCGCGGAACCGCCGCATTAGGCATGATAATGCCGCGGTTCCGCGGCCGTTTCATCGAATTACGAGCACGAATTTCACAGTAACTCCTAAAATTTCCTGCTGAATTTTTTGGGTATTTTTAATTGGGAAAAATCCATATTTCCAGAAAATGTACAGAGAAGGATTATAGATTAGGATTTCGGGTTCAATCGGGTTTCTAACTTCGTCTACACATCGCCTAAGGATCTAACTAGGCTCTGATACCACTGTAGGGTTTCTAGGCACACTCAAGAGGTCTCACAAGGCATCAACCATGCCAAATTCAAATTTTTCATGTGCCGAGAAACCCTAAGCAAAGATCGTTAACTAGAGTTTAAGGCGAAACAACAAGCTAGTTAACAACTTAACTACTAAGTGAACGGAAATACAACCTTTGTAGATCCGGTCCTCCACCTCCATAGCTCCGTGATGAAGTCCCTCCACTGTACCCATCGGATCCCGGACTCTCGCGGTGGTTTCATCGAAAAAATGATCGGGCTAGGTCGTCGACTTCGATGCCGAAGATGATCTACGTCGAGGCAACACAAGATCAAGCTCCAACTTCACCAAGTCAAGAAACTTATGAAGAAAACACCCTATACTACTTGGCAAGTGGTAGAGGATGAAGAAATAGGAAGTGTGTTCACTTTAGAATTGGATTTCTCACTCTTTTTCTCAAGTTGCCATTAATGGTAGCAAGCTTTTCTTCATTGTTGAAGAAGAAGAAGAAGAAGAAAAGAATTATGATAAGTATTTCCAAAATAGAAAATAATATGATACTTATCATATTGCAACCATGGTTATGTGTAGAGAGTAAACTAAGGTTAGGTGAATGGTTAGGTTAGGCATGAAACAAAAATGGTAGACTTTTTCAAAGCTTCATGAAGCTTCAATGTAAAACAAAGCAAGCCACCATTTCTCTTTTTGCCAAAAGAAATAAATAAATGAATGAATAAATAAATTAAAACCCTAACCATTTACTTAACCAAGGTTTAAACTAAACATACACCCAAACATGCATGTATCATCAAACATGATACAATCAAGTGCACAAAAAATATATCACATATACAATGTGCACTTCAAGTGAGAAAATCCATTTTAAGTGAACCAATACTAGTTAATGCAAAGTAATATATCAAATATATAATTATGCATTAAATCATTAAATCAATGCTTGATTTAACGATCCGGTCATATCGCATATGACCGACTAATATCCAATGTATCGACTTATCGAATCAATCCTTGATTCGATAACTAGGTTATATCGCATACAACCAATCGATACATTCATCGCGAGAATAGAATACGGTATCACATACACGCATTATTCTCGGTCCCGCACATATCTCATATGTACTCCTATTTCGTTTCGCTTGAGCCAGGAAACCTCTGTGTAGGACTCTAAAGACTCGTCAATACACCGGCAGTAGGTGATGATCATATCAAACACCCACAAGCCGCAAGAGGTCTACTAAACGTAACGGCCACCCAGGTATTGAGCGATCAGAAGATCGACGAGCAAGCCCGCTCATACTCCTGTGAATCCAACCAGTAACACTTACCGTACAGTCCGGTCTGTTCGTCTGATATGTCGCATATCTTGCCTAGGGGTGGTAAACGTCAAACCCCAATAGCTCGATAAGTCGTGTCGATATAAGGTCTATAACAGCTTGAGAAACTACAGGTAACACTTACCAGTAAATCTCAGCAACCCTGGCCAGAGATTTCCGGTTATAGCCAATCGAATACAGCGCAACATCAACTCCTTATACCGGGAGAGACGAATCCCCTCCTATCGCTCACTGCCTCCATATGATTCGGGACTATACCCAAAAACCACCGTTTTGCACGCCCTCTTGGACATGGTAAGGTGGAAATCAAAGCACAGTGGGAATCACACAACACTCTATGACGATCTCGTGTCAACAAACTACTCTGTACCAGTGTCACCAGAGAACTGCCATCTGACGTAAGGTATAATACCATCTGGGAGTTCTCGGTGAGTCTGTCCAGTGTACCCAGTCTCTACTGAGCACCCGTATATCATCTCTGATGTCAAACACCAATGGATATGGGATCATCCATCGCCCATCTGTATAGGTCAAGAAGGTATACGCTAATCTACTCTGGTATATCGATGCCCCGTCTCGATACACCCGCGCCTAGGGACTTTGAAGGATGTACTTATGGACTACCACGTCCCCACTAGTATGATCCGCATCATAGTCCAGTTAGTCAAGTACACATCCTAAGGGCTTTACCAACATGTAACAGAGAGACAATCAGTGTACATGTTAAGGTAAAGAGTAACCAGATAGCATACTATCATGTCGAGCAAGAAAGTCCTCCCTATATATGTCCAAGCATCCACTACAATATACATCCTATGTATAGTAATGGCCTCTAGGGCATACATATAACTAACAGCTAGATGAGCACGCGTTTGACACGATTGACAGGGAGAAAGGAGAGAGTGACACCCGATGGGAACTTTACTTCGATGGGGCATCTTCCATGAAGAAGCGACAACACAACACCCCTATAATCAAATCTGGAGTAGGCCTTATCTTCGTGACTCCACAAGGAGGGATAATGCGCTTTGTCTTTTCCTTAACAGAGCCGAGGACAAACAATGAAGCCGAATATGAAACTTTGATAATAAGTCTAGAGATCGCCGTCGACATGGGAATCGAAAACCTCCTCATATACGGAGACTCCCAGCTGGTCGTTAGTCAAGTAAACGGCGACTATCAAACGTGCAAACCGGAGTTGGTTAAGTACGGTGAGAAAGTGCAGCAACTGCTGACCCAAATCCCTTCCTACATGCTGGAGAGCATACCGCGCACGGAAAATAGCAAAGTGGATGCACTAGCTAAGCTCTCTAAAGAATTGGCTGATGAAAATCTCGATGACGTAAGGATCGTTGTGCAAATCTGTAACAACCCCAAAATCTTTATACATTGTATTATCCCTCTTCAATAATATACCGTATTTATTTGTACTTGGTATTTTCCGTTTTCTATTAAATTTATTATTATTTTATTTCTCAATCTATTATGTATTTTTTCTAGGTACAATTTCTTTTTCTTATATTTAAGTTTTTAACTTCTCATTCTTATTTTTTCCTTTCATAAATATTTAACCCAAATCCATTATTCTTATTATCTACAGCCCATCTAAAAAGCCCATTTTCTTTTTAAGCAACATCATATATTTAATTCTAATTAAATATGTGCATGAACAATGTTGTATCTCATTGGTTAAGTCTTTGCATTGTTATTCTATAAGTCACATGTTTAAATCCCCATTCTTGCAATTATTTTTATCATTTTTTATTCTTCTCATAACCTACAAATGAGACCTTTCATTTCCAAAATGAATGGTGACCTTTCATTTCTCTTTTAATTCTCATATTGAATGCATATATTATCATACATAATTCACCATTATACCATCTTTATTGTCCTCCTCCATCTATTCCTTCCTCATATTTTTCTATCTCTCACTTCTCCCTCTTCACCTAGAGTCCAAGAAGAAGAACATGAAGAAGTCTTCAGGAAGGTCTCGCTAGTAACGCGAGGCTATCGGCGGATAGACAAGCCCAGTGACAATACCGGCTTGTGCATGTAAGTCCCTTCTCTCTCCCTCCCTCCCTCTCTTTATTCTTCTCTTTTCATATCTCGTGAACCCATTTTTATCCATATCGTAATCCTTAAGAGAAAAATAAACATAAACATATACATATATATAAGTCTAGATACATATGGTTATATATGGTTTAATAATATCTCATTACCTCTTGTTCAAATTAAAGTGTTTTCAGTTGCTGTTTCTTGTGTTTTATATTACTTAGGGTTCCATACAGCTCTGACCTGCATTTCAAAGCTGTAAAAATTTTAGATCGATCCGCATAACGGTTTAGCAATTATATCGTTTTTATTCACTGATCGTAAAACAGAAAACTGCAGTTATCGGTCAACTTCTAAGACACATAACTTGGTATAACATTATCCAAATAGAGTAAACTCAGGTGTTTTTGATATCTACATCGAAATATATAGATTTTATTAGTTTTAAGTTTTTACTGAAAACTGACGTAAAATATAGAAAATTGCGTTAAAATATTAAGTGACGGATCTGGACAGAATCTGTTCCGATTCGCACACTGTTTTTAAATTGGACATAACTCGAACACCCGATGTCCGTTTGTGACAAAATTTAGATGTGTATATGCACCATTGATAGAACTATAATTTTCTATATATTATATTACTTAGTAATGCATGAAACAACCTGATATAGGTTTTGCAATAGAATATATAGTTGCTGTCTAGAAATCTGAATTTCTGTTTTAAACGCTGATATTAAAATGATCATAACTAGAGCTTCAGAAATCCAAATCTTATGAATCTTGGTGTTTTGGATATGTACATCGAAAGACCTAAAATTTTCTAATAATCTTCATAATCTGAAACCTGATGGAAATTAACTCAAACTGCATTTTAAAAATATGTGACGGTGCCAAATAGATTCTAATCTGTTTTGCGCGACGATACGGAAAATACCAAGTACAAATAAATACGGTATATTATTGAAGAGAGATAATACAATGTATAAAGATTTTGGGGTTAATGTAACAACCCCAAAATCTTTATACATTGTATTATCCCTCTTCAATAATATACCGTATTTATTTGTACTTGGTATTTTCCGTTTTCTATTAAATTTATTATTATTTTATTTCTCAATCTATTATGTATTTTTTCTAGGTACAATTTCTTTTTCTTATATTTAAGTTTTTAACTTCTCATTCTTATTTTTTCCTTTCATAAATATTTAACCCAAATCCATTATTCTTATTATCTACAGCCCATCTAAAAAGCCCATTTTCTTTTTAAGCAACATCATATATTTAATTCTAATTAAATATGTGCATGAACAATGTTGTATCTCATTGGTTAAGTCTTTGCATTGTTATTCTATAAGTCACATGTTCAAATCCCCATTCTTGCAATTATTTTTATCATTTTTTATTCTTCTCATAACCTACAAATGAGACCTTTCATTTCCAAAATGAATGGTGACCTTTCATTTCTCTTTTAATTCTCATATTGAATGCATATATTATCATACATAATTCACCATTATACCATCTTTATTGTCCTCCTCCATCTATTCCTTCCTCATATTTTTCTATCTCTCACTTCTCCCTCTTCACCTAGAGTCCAAAAAGAAGAACAGGAAGAAGTCTTCAGGAAGGTCTCGCTAGTAACGCGAGGCTATCGGCGGATAGACAAGCTCGGTGACAATACCGGCTTGTGCATGTAAGTCCCTTCTCTCTCCCTCCCTCCCTCTCTTTATTCTTCTCTTTTCATATCTCGTGAACCCGTTTTTATCCATATCGTAATCCTTAAGAGAAAAATAAACATAAACATATACATATATATAAGTCTAGATACATATGGTTATATATGGTTTAATAATATCTCATTACCTCTTGTTCAAATTAAAGTGTTTTCAATTCTTTGTTCATGACTATAAATATTTATTATGAGTAGTGAGAACATAGATTTCATGACACAATATATTTACGATATCTCATGGAATCGGTTTGGTTATTAAAAGAAAAGAAGAAGCTTGCGTAAAAATTCTAATTAATCTTTTTGCCGATTTTAGTATACATATCAATATCTTTACCTTTAAAATAATTTGTAGAAATTAATTTTTACTTCTGGAAATTTCATGAAATTTACATATGATAGAATATATTATTTTTTTTTCATGCTGTAAAAATTTTAGATCGATCCGCATAACGGTTTAGCAATTATATCGTTTTTATTCACTGATCGTAAAACAGAAAACTGCAGTTATCGGTCAACTTCTAAGACACATAACATGGTATAACATTATCCAAATTGAGTAAACTCAGGTGTTTTTGATATCTACATCGAAATATATAGATTTTATTAGTTTTAAGTTTTTACTGAAAACTGACGTAAAATATAGAAAACGGCGTTACAATATTAAGTGACGGATCTGGACAGAATCTGTTCCGATTCGCACACTGTTTTTAAATTGGACATAACTCGAACACCCGATGTCCGTTTGTGACAAAATTTAGATGTGTATATGCACCATTGATAGAACTATAATTTTATGTATATTATATTACTTAGTAATGCATGAAACAACCTGATATAGGTTTTGCAATAGAATATATAGTTGCTGTCTAGAAATCTGAATTTCTGTTTTAAACGCTGATATTAAAATGATCATAACTAGAGCTTCAGAAATCCAAATCTTATGAATCTTGGTGTTTTGGATAAGTACATCGAAAGACCTAAAATTTTCTAATAATCTTCATAATCTGAAACCTGATAGAAATTAACTCAAACTGCATTTTAAAAATATGTGACGGTGCCAAATAGATTCTAATCTGTTTTGCGCGACGATACGAAAACATATATATATCTCAAACCGGTAGTCGTATTTAGGTGAAACTGGAACTTACGCAGGCAAAACATTTAGAGACATATCTCTGTTTATATTCCGCATTCGTTCAACTTGATTAATTAGTCGTACATAATATTTCTTTACAGCATTGTTTATGGTAGTTACTCGAATAATATACTTGACTCATTTCATGTTATTCGAACATGTATACATATTTATCTTGATCATTAAATTGTTGTATGTACATAAAGACGATAATTAAATACTTGAGGTGTATTTTGAAAAGTATATAAAAGTAATTTTTACATAAAACCCCCTCAAGTTCTATAAATTACAATAAGGCCCCTAACAATTATTGAACATCAAATTACCTTCTTTTAGTCTGACTCGGGTTAGAGTCTGACTATTTCTGACTTGAATATGATTCAAGTCAATCTATATTCTTTTATATTCCAACTCAATATGAATACATGAATCCCTGAATCCAGTTAACAATCTATATAACTTGACTGAACCGAACCATGGATATATTCTTTTTACATGTTTCCCAGTATTCCATTTACATGACTCTACGGTTATAACTGTTTCCTGATATCATGGTTTCAGTCAGTCAGTTAATCAATCTTACAATCAATACAATTTTACAAGATAACAATACAAACAAGACATCGCGGGGTTTAAGGGGTAGACTGGTACGGAATATGTTAAAGGTGGCACGAGGTGGTCACTTAAGACGTAATTACATCCATGCCGTTGTTCCGTGGTATTATCGACGGAGCCTTGTACTACAGGTTACCAAAGTCTCCGGTGTAAGTGGGACTCCCCTCGTATACACTGACATCTTCTGTACCAAGCTACAAACAACAGCGTTAATACAACATTACAATATTATAATACAACATTAAAAGCTACTCTCTCTCTCTATTACTCTCTGTCTATTTCTCCCTTATCTTTGGGACTTACCGAGCGACCTGTTCGCTGACGACATTCTATTTCTTTCTTCTTTGAATGTCGTCAGGTGGTTTGGACCCGGCGGAAATCGATCCATCTCAAGAAGACTTGGAGCAGTTTGCCGAAGACCCTGCACTTTAGTTTCATTGTACACTTTTCCTTTGTGTATTTTTCATTTCCTGTTATGCCACTGTTTAGGCATCTCTTTATTTCAGTTGTATTTCCTTTCATGCATTGTACAAAGAATGTTAATAAATAAAAGTTGCTGTTCTTTTTATCTCTTGTCTCTTGTGTATTTATTTTATATTGCTTAGCTACGCTTAGCGTATGTACTTCTGAGTACATACGTAGCGGACCTCGTCGCGTCCCCTTCGCCGTATACCGGGAAGCGGGGCGTGACAGGTTTTGTTGGTGGCCTATGCAGGTCAGAGCTGTATGGAACCCTAAGCAATATAAAACACAAGAAACAGCAACTGAAAACATTCTTTACATTACATATTCCTTGAATCCATCTTGAACTCCACCTTCGGTTTCCTTGAACTCCATCTCTCCACTTTTGAATCCTTAATTCTTATTCATCCTTTCTATTTATATCTTGTAGACTTATTAGCTCAATTGGTTAGAGTATCAATCGACGGAGCTCGAAGAAGACACCATCCTAATCCTGTTTCCTTACTCTGTTACATCATCCTTCTTGAGTAATTTCGAGGACGAAATTATTTTTAAGGAGGGTAGAATGTAACAACCCCAAAATCTTTATACATTGTATTATCCCTCTTCAATAATATACCGTATTTATTTGTACTTGGTATTTTCCGTTTTCTATTAAATTTATTATTATTTTATTTCTCAATCTATTATGTATTTTTTCTAGGTACAATTTCTTTTTCTTATATTTAAGTTTTTAACTTCTCATTCTTATTTTTTCCTTTCATAAATATTTAACCCAAATCCATTATTCTTATTATCTACAGCCCATCTAAAAAGCCCATTTTCTTTTTAAGCAACATCATATATTTAATTCTAATTAAATATGTGCATGAACAATGTTGTATCTCATTGGTTAAGTCTTTGCATTGTTATTCTATAAGTCACATGTTCAAATCCCCATTCTTGCAATTATTTTTATCATTTTTTATTCTTCTCATAACCTACAAATGAGACCTTTCATTTCCAAAATGAATGGTGACCTTTCATTTCTCTTTTAATTCTCATATTGAATGCATATATTATCATACATAATTCACCATTATACCATCTTTATTGTCCTCCTCCATCTATTCCTTCCTCATATTTTTCTATCTCTCACTTCTCCCTCTTCACCTAGAGTCCAAGAAGAAGAACATGAAGAAGTCTTCAGGAAGGTCTCGCTAGTAACGCGAGGCTATCGGCGGATAGACAAGCCCGGTGACAATACCGGCTTGTGCATGTAAGTCCCTTCTCTCTCCCTCCCTCCCTCTCTTTATTCTTCTCTTTTCATATCTCGTGAACCCGTTTTTATCCATATCGTAATCCTTAAGAGAAAAATAAACATAAACATATACATATATATAAGTCTAGATACATATGGTTATATATGGTTTAATAATATCTCATTACCTCTTGTTCAAATTAAAGTGTTTTCAATTCTTTGTTCATGACTATAAATATTTATTATGAGTAGTGAGAACATAGATTTCATGACACAATATATTTACGATATCTCATGGAATCGGTTTGGTTATTAAAAGAAAAGAAGAAGCTTGCGTAAAAATTCTAGTTAATCTTTTTGCCGATTTTAGTATACATATCAATATCTTTACCTTTAAAATAATTTGTAGAAATTAATTTTTACTTCTGGAAATTTCATGAAATTTACATATGATAGAATATATTATTTTTTTTCATGCTGTAAAAATTTTAGATCGATCCGCATAACGGTTTAGCAATTATATCGTTTTTATTCACTGATCGTAAAACAGAAAACTGCAGTTATCGGTCAACTTCTAAGACACATAACTTGGTATAACATTATCCAAATTGAGTAAACTCAGGTGTTTTTGATATCTACATCGAAATATATAGATTTTATTAGTTTTAAGTTTTTACTGAAAACTGACGTAAAATATAGAAAACTGCGTTACAATATTAAGTGACGGATCTGGACAGAATCTGTTCCGATTCGCACACTGTTTTTAAATTGGACATAACTCGAACACCCGATGTCCGTTTGTGACAAAATTTAGATGTGTATATGCACCATTGATAGAACTATAATTTTATGTATATTATATTACTTAGTAATGCATGAAACAACCTGATATAGGTTTTGCAATAGAATATATAGTTGCTGTCTAGAAATCTGAATTTCTGTTTTAAACGCTGATATTAAAATGATCATAACTAGAGCTTCAGAAATCCAAATCTTATGAATCTTGGTGTTTTGGATAAGTACATCGAAAGACCTAAAATTTTCTAATAATCTTCATAATCTGAAACCTGATGGAAATTAACTCAAACTGCATTTTAAAAATATGTGACGGTGCCAAATAGATTCTAATCTGTTTTGCGCGACGATACGAAAACATATATATATCTCAAACCGGTAGTCGTATTTAGGTGAAACTGGAACTTACGCAGGCAAAACATTTAGAGACATATCTCTGTTTATATTCCGCATTCGTTCAACTTGATTAATTAGTCGTACATAATATTTCTTTACAGCATTGTTTATGGTAGTTACTCGAATAATATATACTTGACTCATTTCATGTTATTCGAACATGTATACATATTTATCTTGATCATTAAATTGTTGTATGTACATAAAGACGATAATTAAATACTTGAGGTGTATTTTGAAAAGTATATAAAAGTAATTTTTACATAAAACCCCCTCAAGTTCTATAAATTACAATAAGGCCCCTAACAATTATTGAACATCAAATTACCTTCTTTTAGTCTGACTCGGGTTAGAGTCTGACTATTTCTGACTTGAATATGATTCAAGTCAATCTATATTCTTTTATATTCCAACTCAATATGAATACATGAATCCCTGAATCCAGTTAACAATCTATATAACTTGACTGAACCGAACCATGGATATATTCTTTTTACATGTTTCCCAGTATTCCATTTACATGACTCTACGGTTATAACTGTTTCCTGATATCATGGTTTCGGTCAGTCAGTTAATCAATCTTACAATCAATACAATTTTACAAGATAACAATACAAACAAGACATCGCGGGGTTTAAGGGGTAGACTGGTACGGAATATGTTAAAGGTGGCACGAGGTGGTCACTTAAGACGTAATTACATCCATGCCGTTGTTCCGTGGTATTATCGACGGAGCCTTGTACTACAGGTTACCAAAGTCCCCGGTGTAAGTGGGACTCCCCTCGTATACACTGACATCGCGGGGTTTAACGCTGTTGTTTGTAGCTTGGTACAGAAGATGTCAGTGTATACGAGGGGAGTCCCACTTACACCGGGGACTTTGGTAACCTGTAGTACAAGGCTCCGTCGATAATACCACGGAACAACGGCATCGATGTAATTACGTCTTAAGTGACCACCTCGTGCCACCTTTAACATATTCCGTACCAGTCTACCCCTTAAACCCCGCGATGTCTTGTTTGTATTGTTATCTTGTAAAATTGTATTGATTGTAAGATTGATTAACTGACTGACCGAAACCATGATATCAGGAAACAGTTATAACCGTAGAGTCATGTAAATGGAATACTGGGAAACATGTAAAAAGAATATATCCATGGTTCGGTTCAGTCAAGTTATATAGATTGTTAACTGGATTCAGGGATTCATGTATTCATATTGAGTTGGAATATAAAAGAATATAGATTGACTTGAATCATATTCAAGTCAGAAATAGTCAGACTCTAACCCGAGTCAGACTAAAAGAAGGTAATTTGATGTTCAATAATTGTTAGGGGCCTTATTGTAATTTATAGAACTTGAGGGGGTTTTATGTAAAAATTACTTTTATATACTTTTCAAAATACACCTCAAGTATTTAATTATCGTCTTTATGTACATACAACAATTTAATGATCAAGATAAGTATGTATACATGTTCGAATAACATGAAATGAGTCAAGTATATTATTCGAGTAACTACCATAAACAATGCTGTAAAGAAATATTATGTACGACTAATTAATCAAGTTGAACGAATGCGGAATATAAACAGAGATATGTCTTTAAATGTTTTGCCTGCGTAAGTTCCAGTTTCACCTAAATACGACTACCGGTTTGAGATATATATATGTTTTCGTATCGTCGCGCAAAACAGATTAGAATCTATTTGGCACCGTCACATATTTTTAAAATGCAGTTTGAGTTAATTTCCATCAGGTTTCAGATTATGAAGATTATTAGAAAATTTTAGGTCTTTAGATGTACTTATCCAAAACACCAAGATTCATAAGATTTGGATTTCTGAAGCTCTAGTTATGATCATTTTAATATCAGCGTTTAAAACAGAAATTCAGATTTCTAGACAGCAACTATATATTCTATTGCAAAACCTATATCAGGTTGTTTCATGCATTACTAAGTAATATAATATACAGAAAATTATAGTTCTATCAATGGTGCATATACACATCTAAATTTTGTCACAAACGGACATCGGGTGTTCGAGTTATGTCCAATTTAAAAACAGTGTGCGAATCGGAACAAATTCTGTCCAGATCCGTCACTTAATATTGTAACGCAATTTTCTATATTTTACGTCAGTTTTCAGTAAAAAATTAAAACTAATAAAATCTATATATTTCGATGTAGATATCAAAAACACCTGAGTTTACTCAATTTGGATAATGTTATACCAAGTTATGTGTCTTAGAAGTTGACCGATAACTGCAGTTTTCTGTTTTACGATCAGTGAATAAAAACGATATAATTGCTAAACCGTTATGCGGATCGATCTAAAATTTTTACAGCATGAAAAAAAAAATATATTCTATCATATGTAAATTTCATAAAATTTCCAGAAGTAAAAATTAATTTCTACAAATTATTTTAAAGGTAAAGATATTGATATGTATACTAAAATCGGCAAAAAGATTAACTAGAATTTTTACGCAAGCTTCTTCTTTTCTTTTAATAACCAAACTGATTCCATGAGATATCGTAAATATATTGTGTCATGAAATCTATGTTCTCACTACTCATAATAAATATTTATAGTCATGAACAAAGAATTGAAAACACTTTAATTTGAACAAGAGGTAATGAGATATTATTAAACCATATATAACCATATGTATCTAGACTTATATATATGTATATGTTTATGTTTATTTTTTCTCTTAAGGATTACGATATGGATAAAAACGGGTTCACGAGATATGAAAAGAGAAGAATAAAGAGAGGGAGGGAGGGAGAGAGAAGGGACTTACATGCACAAGCCGGTATTGTCACCGGGCTTGTCTATCCGCCGATAGTCTCGCGTTACTAGCGAGACCTTCCTGAAGACTTCTTCATCTTCTTGGACTCTAGGTGAAGAGGGAGAAGTGAGAGATAGAAAAATATGAGGAAGGAATAGATGGAGGAGGACAATAAAGATGGTATAATGGTGAATTATGTATGATAATATATGCATTCAATATGAGAATTAAAAGAGAAATGAAAGGTCACCATTCATTTTGAAAATGAAAGGTCTCATTTGTAGGTTATGAGAAGAATAAAAAATGATAAAAAAAATTGCAAGAATGGGGATTTGAACATGTGACTTATAGAATAACAATGCAAAGACTTAACCAATGAGATACAACATTGTTCATGCACATATTTAATTAGAATTAAATATATGATGTTGCTTAAAAAGAAAATGGGCTTTTTAGATGGGCTGTAGATAATAAGAATAATGGATTTGGGTTAAATATTTATGAAAGGAAAAAATAAGAATGAGAAGTTAAAAACTTAAATATAAGAAAAAGAAATTGTACCTAGAAAAAATACATAATAGATTGAGAAATAAAATAATAATAAATTTAATAGAAAACGGAAAATACCAAGTACAAATAAATACGGTATATTATTGAAGAGGGATAATACAATGTATAAAGATTTTGGGGTTGTTACAAAATCCGTCGGGTTCTTGCATCGGCAGAAAATATCTCCGAAGTTGTCCAAAGAAAAAGGAGAGACCAAGCAAACGGCCCTACAAATAAAAGACCAGGATAATGATAAGGATTGGAGAGAAGTCTTTATAGACTACTTGAAATCCCATCGAACACCTGAAGATGCGTCCTCGAGACATCAGCTCATGAAAGAGCTCTGTCTTTCACCTTCGTCAATGATACTCTGTATAAGAGATCGTTCGACTCCCTGTGGCTAAGATGCCTAGGACCGGAAGAAGTAAGGAAAGTCGTCCAAGAAACTCATGACGGACTCTGCGGTTCTCATCAAGCCGGGCCAAAGATGAAGCTCAAGATCAAAAGAATGGGCTACTATTGGCCCACGATGATTCAAGACTGCCTTGAATATGCGAAGTAATGCCATTCGTGCCAGATTCATGGAGACTTCATCCACCAGCATCCAAACCTGCTACACCACGGTGGCCGTTCGAAATGTGGAGAACCGACATAATTGGGCCCATCGAACCAGCATCATCCAAAGGACATCGGTTCATATTGGCGACAACCGATTACTTCTCTAAGTGGGCAGAAACAGTACCGCTAAGAGAAGTGAAGACAGAGAATATCCTCTATTTCTTCAAGACACACGACATCTATTGGTTCGGCACTCCGCGACAGATTATCTCCGATAACGGGCCAATCTACAGAAGTCACAAAATCAGCCGCTTCGCACAGCAGCATAATATAGACTGGAGATACTCTTCGGTCTATAATCCCCGAGCTAATGGTCTAGCTGAGGCTTTCAACAAGACCTTGACGAAGATCATAAAGAAGACGGTGTCTCGAAATAAGAAGGACTGGCACGAGAGACTGCATGAAACTCTCTAGGCGTATCGAACCACGTTCAAAACGGCCACGAATACAACGCCGTATGCATTAGTATTCGACACAGAAGCAGTACTCCCCTTGGAGATAGACCTACCCTCTTTACGAGTGGTGGTTCATTACGAGCTAACAGACGAAGAGAATGCTCATCTTCGGCTAGAGGAGCTCGACGCCCTTGACGAAACTCGTCTCATGGCGCAGCAAAACTTGGAGGCTTACGAAACAAATATGACGCGCTCATATGAGAGATTGACAAGGCCGAGAATATTCCGCCAAGGAGAGCTTGTGCTAGTGGTCAAGAGGCCTATGATCCCCAATCGTGCTAAATGGGGGAAGTTCGAGCCGAATTATAAGGGCCCGTGCATCATAGACGAGGTCTATCAAGGTGGGGCTTATTTGCTCATGAATATGCATGGCGAAAGACCCTTCAAGCCAATAAACGGCCGGTTCCTGAAAAAATACTACGCCTGATAGATAACGACACCCATGTCCATTCGCTATCTTGCCAAACCAAAGCTCTGTAAGCGGTATCCAGCGAAGCCGTTGTCTCCACAAAGGACCGACATGTCCCTAAACTAATAGAGGACCAGAACGTCCCTAAACTAATAGTGGACCGTAATGTTCTAAACCTAGCTATGGACCAAAATATCTTAAAACTAACTACTGACCAAAACGTCTTTAAACTACTACAAACCCGCAGCATCCTTGGGCTGACTCGTAAAAAAACGGTACATCCACAAGCAAAACGGGCACGGATGAAAACCCGAAAGGGCTCCGTGAGTAAAAATAGCAGGGCTACCGACGAGTTTGTGAAAACCCAAAAGGGCGCACACTAGTAAAAAAACGGTACGTCCATAAGTAAAACGGGCACGGATGAAAACCCGAAAGGGCTCCATGAGTAAAAACAGCAGGGCTACCGACGAGTTTGTGAAAACCCAAAAGGACGCAGACTCGTAAAAAAAGGTGTACGTCCACATGCAAAATGGGCACGGATGAAAACCCGAAAGGGCCCCGTGAGTAAAAACAGAAGGGCTACCGGCGAGTATATGAAAACCCGAAAGGGCGCAATCTCGCTAAAAGACACTTGCAAGGTTCTCTCGACCTTATAAGGAGAAAACTACCTGCGTGAGATCCTTACGACTCACAAAGGAGCAACACACTTAGGGATCACCACGATTCCTAAGGAGAAATTACACTTACGAGATCCTCACGACTCGTAAGGAGAACCCTCTTATGAGACCCTCACGGCTCATAAGATTCAAAAGCCTTAAGCTACAGGGATCTGAACCTGTTCTTAAGCTATCACCTTTCAGATTGCCCTACAAGTGGTTTAATGCTGACCCTTATATACAATCCACGGGCACGAATAAACATTTCCCCAACAGAGTCCCACCAGCGACAAGGGATATCCTCACATGGTAAACGACCCTTGTAAGTCCTCTCGACTTATAAGGAGAAAATACTCTTGCAAGATCCTTATGACTTACAAGAAAACATATATTTAGGAATCCTCACGATTCCTATGGAAAGAATACACCTACGAGATCCTCACGACTCGTAGGAAGAAACAACTTTATGAAATCCTTACGGCTCATGAAGTCAAAAGCCTTAGTCGACAGGATCTTAACCCTGTTTGCTAAGCCACCCTTGTTCGAACCGACAAAGGCAGATGATGATTCGCTCCTGGCAATGTCCCAGTGGTAGCGATGCTGATGCCTGAATCGGAATCAAATTCCAAGTCTTTTCATGGCAAATGATCATTCACTCCTGGCAATATTCCAGTCGCAGCGATGCTGATGCTAAGACTGGCACCAGATTCTAAGTTCCATACTCGCGATAAAAATCAGCGAGCCAAAAAATTCATATGAAATAGCCAAAATGATGGGGCAACTTGCAATAAAATTAGCAAGTAAAATATATTCATACAAAATAGCCGAAATGGTTGGGCAATTCGCAATAAAAGCAGTGAGAGAAAAAAAACCGCCAAAATGATTGGGCACCGCGAGAAATAGCCGAAATGATTGGGCATTCGTGACTTTTGCGATATAAAAAGCTGAAATGATAGAGCATCGCGGAAAGAAATAAAAAAATGAAATAAAACTTTTTACCCTACAGGCGAGTCCATACTGACCCTTGTATAAAATCCATGGGCATAAACGAAAAGGGAACCACATGTCCCGCATCAGATCCTGTCAAAAGGGAAAGTCAGATCTCAACAGCAACATCTGCATCCCAGAAGACTAACAACGGCGTTCCTCCTCCTGCCAGCAGAGCACGGACGCGACACCACTAATCGGAGCCACGGCAAAGTCCCCAGTTCCAAGACTCTACGGTTCACGGACAACCTAGAGTCAGCCCCGAAACCACAGAAAACGGAATACGTCATCCAATGACCCCGTCGCGGAAATACGTCAGCACATGATCCCGTCGCGGAAATACGTCAGCACATGACCCCGTCGCGGAAATACGTCATCCAATGACCCCGTCGTGGAAATACGTCATCTAATGACCCCGTCGTGGAAATACGTCAGCACATGACCCTGTCGTGGAAATACGTCATCCAATGACCCCGTCGCGGAAATACGTCAGCACATGACCCCGTCGCGGAAATACGTCACCACATGACCCCGTCGCGGAAATACATCATCCAATGACCCCGTCGCGGAAATACATCAGCACATGACCCCATCGCGGAAATACGTCATCCAATGACCCCGTCGCGAAAATACGTCAGCACATGACCCCTCGCGGAAATACGTCATCCAATGACCCCATCGCGGAAATATGTCAGCACATGACCCCGTCACGGAAATACGTCATCCAATGACCCCGTCGCGGAAATACGTCAGCATATGACCCCGTCGCGGAAATACGTCAGCACATGACCCCGTCGCGGAAACAAGTCAGCCAATGACCTCCCTGTCAGAGCAATGCTTCGACTCGGAAATAAGTCAACTCACCAACCACTTACGAGTCCTCACGACTAGTAAAGGGGAAGATTCTCTTGTGAGGTCCTTACGACTCTCAAAAGAAAGCACACTTAGGGATTCTCACGATTCCTAAGGAGAAAATACACCTATGAGATCCTCTCAACTAGTAGGGAGAAAAATCTTTATGAGACCCTCACGGCTCATAAAGTTTAAAAGTCTTAGGCAGCAAACCCAAACCTGTTTCCTAAGTCATCACTACCCTACGAAGTGTTCAAGATGAGTTGTTATCTACAGGCTACACTTACTAGAGTAACATGACAACAACACAACAAAGAAAAAAAAGCGATATAAGATAAAACTTGTCCTTTATTCATGAGTTCAATTCAATACAAGGTACATCATAAAAAAAATTAAAAAATGAATGAATACAAGTTATTCATGAATTACAAATGTTCAACCGATACAAAAAACAGCTACTGAGAAGGAGGCGTCTTCAATAAATCAGCTAGCTGCTCGCGCACTCCTCTCAACTCCTTCTCATGATCAGTCGCCGCGGCCAGCTCCGCTTCGATTCGAGCCCGCTGCTGCGAACACGAGGAGACCTTCTCATCGATCTCCCGCTGGGCAGCTTCGCGACTCTGCATAACCTGCTCAATGGAGTCAAGCTTTTGCCTTAGTGCCAGCCCGTCCGAAATGCATCGCTGCAGAGTATCAAAGGCGTCTCTCTGTTGGGCAGCATTCGCATTGACCTCGGCTTGCAGCTGGGCAGATTCGCTTAAAACCTCATCGCATTCCTTCCACATCAAGGTCGCCTCTTGTTCGAAATGGCGGAGGAAGGGAACGCTCTGCTCAACCCATGCGGCCCGCTGGGAGTTCAAAGCTAACATTTCTGGAGCAGGACGCCTAAGCTCAATCTCGTACAGGCAGGCCTCAATCTTCCTGCAGTGATTAACCCAAGACTCAATGACGCCTTCGCTATGGAAGTGCACAAGCATCGCTAGCATGGGATTAACCTTGGCGGCAAAATCTGCAGCGAATGCGGGAGCTTCGGCGTCAAGATCCTCAATGAACTCGCTCAACATTCATAAGCTATTTGCAGCACCCCTGGAAGATGAGCGTTTGAAAAAGGGCCCTGCCGGCGTTGGGATTCGAGACTCGAAGGGAGCTGGAGTCAAAGCGATTGCTGCAAAACAAATTATGATCAAATGTCGACTCGAGAGATAAAGAAAATGCACAAGAAGTGGAGTCTACTATACCGGCTGCGGCAGGCGGCAAGGTTGGGAGTACCGGAGGCAAGGCTATTCTCTCGTCCCCTCCTCCAATCCGTGGCACTGCGATCAATAAATGGAAGGCTTAGTAACATCATGACTATTCATAAAAGAAAGAAAGAAACAATAGCTGAAGGATATACTAACCAACACCAGCGGGCGGAGTGACTTCCGACTGGAAGGAGAAATATGGGTTCAGCACCTGATATAGATGATCAAAGAGGACTCCTGCAGAGTAGCGACGATTCATGTTCAGTACAAGGAAGACGGTGTTCATAGTTCAACTAAGTAAATCGCGAATCTATACCTTCTAGCATTTGAGAAGACACAAGAGAAGGCAAGGGAACAACAACCGTCATGGCGGCGACCAGAGGTGCTTCAGATGGCATGATCTCAGCATTCGCTGCACCTACAAACAAAAAATTGTCAGAATAAGCTGAGCGAGGTTGTGAAATAAAAAAGAACAGTGATTCAGGACTTACCTGACGGGTCGCCAACCAAAACCGCAACGGAAGCATCACTGGGCGTTGCAGCTTCTTCGCTCTCTTTCAGAGGAGTAGTCTCTGGGCCCATGGCTTCGTCCCCCGATTCAACGAGGACCGTCGTGATACTCATGATGCTCACCGATAGCAAAGGACCACAAGGGGAAAGAGCGGCGGTCTGGCCAGTCCCAAACTCCCGAGAGGGAGTAGCCGCTTCGGGCTCTCTGGTCGCTGTCATCTCGCCTGCCATCTCATCGCCAAGACTCGGCCCTGCGGAATATGATGCATGAGAATTTGCAGATCGACTTCTAATAAAAAAACCATGCATTACGTTACCTTGTGAAAGATTCGTGTCCGTCTCCCGAGCCGCACGCACGACCTGTCTATGAGCGGTAGACAGGGCAGCTGGAGCATCCTCTGGAGGAGTAGCTATAGATGGGGTGGTGCTTGAACCCGCACCCACAGCCAAGCTGGCGTCGTGCTCCTTCGCCACACGCTTTCTACGCTTCTTGTCAGCCTTGGCAGTGAGAAACTATCTCTACAAGACCTCCGTCAGAGGGACGTCATCGTCCAAACCAGGAGCTGCCTCTCTGGAGCCGTTACGGCGTCCGTCATCGGCTGCTTAAGCAAAACCTTTTGAGGCAATACTGGGGGAGCTGGGGCCTCAGCAGCCGGCTCTGGAAGCGTCGCCGCATCACCGCTCAGGATCGACACCGCACTTGCGATAACCCGCGGTATGGTCGTTCCTGCAAAAAAAAGGGGAAAGGTCAAGTCGCGAATAAATAAAAAAGGAATGAAGGCACAATGAGCCGAAGTATACCAATGCTCAAAGAGGTGCGGAGCCTCTCTTCCTCTTCAAAAGACTTGAGGGAAGTCGCGAGAGCCTCTTCGACGGAGATACCTGTTGAAGAAGAAAGCGTTGGTCAAAGCATAATAATTAAAAATATAGCCGCGGAAAGATATGACCGAAGTCTACCTGATTGTGCGATGGTGATTAGAGCTGCTTCATCACAAGCTAATTGCTCTGAAACCGCGATAGCAGCCTCCAAATTGGTATCATCCTGCGCAATGAATAGACCCTCATTGGTCCCGTACTCACTTAAGCTTTCGCTATATGGAGCATGGGGCTCTTGGCTGAATGCAACGTCCGTAGCAAATAGCAACTTCTTCTTCTTCTGCGAACGAGTGCCGGTAGCTGCTAACACGAGCTTGCGCTTGGCGGGTACTTTTGGGCGACGAGTCCCGATCTCCGAACCCACCCCAGAATCCGGAGACACTACAGCCACCGCTTCCACGGGCACACGAGGGAGGGGTAGCTCTAGTATAGCGCGCGGGACTACGACCGCAGCAGCTTCTTTCATGGGAGGACGAATGATGGTCTGCCGCTTTAGGGGAACGGCTGGATTACCAGCATGGGCTGTACCCTTACGATCAAGTAAGAGCCGTCATTCTTCCCTAATAATGGCGCCCATGGAATGCTGATACCACACTACATATGCGTTCAAGATTCGCAGAACGCAACTCGGCTCACTGATAAAGAAATTGGAGTCAGTGTTCAACCGCATAAAATGGTGTAATGCACTGCGGATACCTTCTTCTGTAGCAACTGGCTCAGCTAGGAAGACCTCGAGCGGGATGCCCTGATTATAGTTTGATTGCTGAGCGAAACGGTGCGGGTTGTACCTTATGAACAACGCCGAATCATTCTTCCTAAACACGAGAAAGCCCGGCCTGATTGAATATAAATGAAGAATCTCCCGAGCTTTCAAGGTAGAGGCCCTTTCTTTAAAAGTGTCCCGCAGTGGCTGCACCATCTTAGTGGACTCTTTGCTGATGGTTAAAAACTTGTCGACAAAGGTCATGCCGTCTCCGACCATACGCGGACGAAGAACCACACCCCTAGCCTCCCGCTGTGTCGGAGTTAAAACGGAAGCGTCAACTAGGCGCATAATCCGAGGGAAGTTGTAACTGTCGTAAAAACGAGGCCGTTTGTGATCACCAAAAGCGCCAAGTATGTGCGGCTCGATCCATGACATAAAATAGTGTAGCGAGAAAGTGACTGGCTGTACCCCCGGCTCGGTGGTGTCCGCCGCTAAGCTGAAACCATGGTACAGGTGTGCCAACCCAGCAATCCCGATAGCCACTTGCATTTCCAAAACCATACGATGGGATGGGTAAAAGACTGATGGCCTCATATAATGAAGGTGCATTGGAAGCACGAACCAGTTTAGCCATAAGCTAATGAACCCCAGCACAAACGTCTCTTCATAGATGCCCGGAGCAGCAAGCTCCACGGAGGGAACGACAGGAGCAGCAGGAATAAAGAAACTTTTTAAATCCGCCTCCGCCGTCGGTTAGTTATCCAAACCAAAACGAAACGGATTGTCAAGCTTGGCGAACAGCGCAGCTTAGTTTGATAAGACTTCTGAACGAAGAAAACAAGCGATGAAGTCTGCGTAGCTGACTCCGTGCCCTCCGGACTCTAGAAATAGACTTTCCTAGATATTCAACACCTTAATCAAGCTCGGGAATTGGTGTTGAATGGTGTTCTCCGGGGTAAGACCCATTACCACTGATTTGGTGGAAAAGATGTACTCGTCTGGAGGAAGCAGCTCCTCGTAGTGTTCTCCCCTAACGGGTAAGCCAGAGATCTCCACAAACTCCTCTAAAGAGATTGAGACTTCTCGATCCGACAGAAGGAAGGTGTGGGTCGGAATATTCCATTGCTCCAGAAAAGCCTTAACCCACCAAGCAGGGGCATGGAATATTGGAAGAGAGACACATAAACGGCGGGGTACAACCCAAGCTCAGCAGCAACGATCTTTTGGCCGACAAAATATAGCGGTCCAATTGCAAATACCCTGCTGGATGGCGAGGAGTCAAGCCTATCATGTATGACTGTCCCCAAGGGTGCGACTTGCCCTGACATGCGCCGCCCCAGAGTATCGAAAGTCATCGGCAGCTGCACGGGTATCGAGGCCATAGAAGGCTGAAGGCAACCCTCTGAGGTCCAGTTGACCTTCTCCACAGCATAGTTCACCGGAGGTGCGTCAGCATAATTGATCGCCGAAATGGGCTCCGAAGGTGCTGCGCAAGAAAAGCTACGCCGATCCCTGATGATCTGATTGTACCACGTTCCCCATAAATGAAGATTCTTCCGCTCTGGGTCATGATCCTTGATCAGTGCAAAGACTTCCCTATCCACAGGCACTTCAAGGAACCCGTTTTCCGAACGAACAAACGGGAAGGAAATGTCGAAAGACATAGTATCTGCGTGAAAAAGAACAAAAGTTAGCCGTCAATGCTACGGTTTAAGTTCCGGCACTTGGTACTTTAATTTCGTGCCATACTGCAATGCAGTGGAAAGGGACCCAGGGGGACCCGCAAATCTAGATGATGGCTTATCATTAATAAAACAGTCTCGTCATTTGATGAGACAGTCATTAAATAAGGAAATCTTAAAATGATTCTCATTTAATGAGGGCCCCTCGGGCCAGGGAGTAAATCTCTCTTGAGAGCAGCGCTCTACAACAGATATGATATCTGTCATAATTAATGATGAAGGGAATAAAATTCCCTCCAAAAATTCTAAAGAGCAATATTCTGTGAAGAAGATGGAATAATCCATCCAAAAACCCTAAAAGCAAAGCTTTACTGAGTTCTTCTTTAACGGGTTAAGAGACCCTAAGAAAGATCTCTTTAGATCTATGATTTCAAGAGAGCAAAGGTCTGTTAAGAAAACCCTAAAAATTTCTGTAGATCTATGATCTGAAAAGAGCAAGGCTCTGTTAATGGGTGAAACCCTAGATTATGAAGTAATCCCTTCAGAAATTTAATCTTTACCTAAAATTTTCGACAGGGTTCTGTCTCTAAGAAAGTTCTTAAGACAAAGAGTTATGCTCTGAAAGAGAATTAATTCTCAGAAAAACAGGAAAGAAGATGAACAGAGGTCATCTCAAAAGCTAAAGGCCCTATTTATGGGCACTGAGAGCCGTTTCAATTTCTAAGTTAATCTAATGGTGGAGATGCTGCCACCGCTGCACTCACGTGTAAGCCATGTGAGGGCAACGGTGGGGGGGCATTTGTTTCCCCCAATCAGAGCAAGGCTCTGTTCAAATTTTGAAATTTGAAATGAAGCAGCGTTTCATAAAAGCGCTCGAGCTAAATGCACCAGCGCTAAGAGTCAAAGACTCTGATGCAGCGCTCACATGCAAAGCACGAGAGCGCTAGCACTAGCAGCGCCGGCGCTAAGAGTCGAAGACTCTGATGCAGCACTCACATGCAAAGCACGAGAGCGCTAGCAGCGCCCGCGCTAAGAGTCAAAGACTCTGATGCAGCGCTCACGTGCAAAGCATGAGAGCGCCAGCACCGAGAGCACCAGTGCTGAAGAGTCAAAGACTTTGAGGCAGCTCCTCATGTGCAAAGCACGAGAGAGCTCGCGCCAGGAGCGCCAGCGCTAAGAGTCAAAGACTCTGAGGCAGCACCTTACGTTCAAAGCACGAGAGCACCAAGCGCTAGAACTAAATGTTCTCCACTAGTGGATCAAAGATCCAACTAAGATGAATAAATCATTAACTTACCAGAATAAAATTCTGTTGAAACTTTTCAAACAGGAAAGATTGTGCTCTGTAAATCAGGGCACCGTTGGATCAAAGATCCAATGGTGATTAAAAATCACCAAGGTACAGAACAAATTTTGTATGGGAAGATATTTTCCTAATCTTGTTAATAAAAAGAAAACTATCTTCTGTAAAACAGAAGCCCTCGGATCAAAGATCCAATGGTGGATAAATTCCACAAATCAATTGGAGATCTCTCAATGAGAGATTTCCTTAACTGATTCAACAAATCAGCCACCCCTATATAAAGGACCCAAGACTTCAAGTCTTGCACAGAGGAACCCGCCCCGCCCCCCACAAACACACACAAATTTTGAGAAATTTCAAAGAAAAGAGCAAGCTCGGAAGAAGAATTTCTTCAAGATAAATAAAAAAGAGAGATCAAAGCTTCTCGTCAGAAAGAAGAAGAACTTAATTCTTTTTCTAGATCATAGATCTATAAGACAGAGGTCGTTCACAAAAAGAGATCATAGCATCTCATCATAAAGGGGGGGAGAAGAATTCAATTCTCTTCAGATCATAGATCCATAAAGACAGTCTTTCACAAAAAAAAAACATAAGAGCTTGTAACAACTCCTATAAAATAAGAACTTTGTTCTTAGAGCTACGAGACAAAGTCTCTTATAAATGAGAATTTAATTCTCAGAGCGCAGAACTGATCAAAGCTGCCTAAAAAGAGCATTAGCGCTCAAATTTAAAGAAGCGCTCAAATTTAAAGAAGCGCTTTAAGACTGGCGCACAGCACCACAGCGCTCCTAGCGCTCCAATTTAAAGAAGCGCCTCAGCGCTCTAAGTCTAGCGTTCAGCGCCCAGCGCTCCAAGCGCTATTTTAAAAGAAGCGCCCAGCGCTCCCAGCACTATTTTAAAAGAAGCACTCAGTGCTTCAAGGTTGGCGTTCAGCGCCAAGCACACCACGTTCTCCTCACATGGGCGCTATTTTATAAAGAGCGCTCCGCACTCATTGACTGGCGCTCAGCGCCAAGCGCGCTACGTGCTCCTCACGTGTGCGCTATTTCACAGGAAGCGCCTTAGCGCTCTGAGTCTGGCGCTCAGCGCCAAGCGCGCCACGTGCTCCTCATGTGGACGCTGAGGGAATATAAACTATTTTTTAAATAAAACCCTAGAGCCATAACGAGGGCTCAACACTCAATAAAAGACAAAAAGGTCGTCATAACCCAAACCAATATTCAGCATTGTTAAATGAAAAGGGGCTGAGCCTAATTAAATGTCCAATATTTGAACTGAGTGGACTGAGCCCAAGTTGGCCACAGATCCCTAATGTAGATTAATTGAGCCCATATGCTTATAAATCTTTTTAAGTGATCTTAGTCCTAAACTTGACTATAGATCTCCCAACCAACATTGGTTCAAGAGTACATCTCTTCATACCTTTGATATATGTCGTTGTAATTCTTCAACGTCTTCATAGAGATAGAGGGTCCCAATAACGAATAACTTTTGGTGCATCCCCAAATGGTTGAACCAAAACCACACAGACTATGACGTCTTTAAACTAGACTATGATGTTCTTAAACTTTATGGACTGTGGAGTCCTTAAACTCATAGACTATGATATCCTTAAACTTTATGGACTGTGGGGTCCTTAAACTCATAAACTATGATGTCTTTAAACTGGACTATGATGTCCTTAAACTTTTGGACCGCAACGTCCCTAAACTAAAACAATGGAGCCCATGCTCTTTTGTTGGATCTAAATGATCCTGTTGAGTAGATCTTAGTCTAAAATTAGATTAATGTATCCTCAACAAACGTTTGAGTTGATCTTAGTCTAAAATAAGACTAACGATCCTCAAACCCAACCCAAACCCAAATCTAAGAAAATACGGATTTGGACTAATCCACGCCCTACGGGCGACAACATAAATTAGTCTCCGTATACAATCCACAGGCAACCAAAAATAAAACAAACACACACGACACGAAGTGACCATCTGGAGAACGAGAAAGTTGTTGCCACGATACAGTAACGTAATTAACTGCAGGGGCTTGCGCCTGCAGGGAAGAGCGTCCCCATAATCAAAAACCCCTCAAACGAGGGGGAATATGACGAAGTCTGCTACAACGGCCACCTTCGTCTAAACCTCCGATATACGGTGCCATAAATCAACTTGGCATCTTCAGAGAGGTGGACGAATAAAACCAAATAGCATCTGCCCCCAAATTCAGGCGAGATGTTTGTCTTCCTGGCTTTCGTTGGCGAACAAGCATCTCCTTCTTCATCGAAGTCATGTATAACGTTGCAGTCATGGAATCACTCCCGTTTCTTGGATTAGACATATCCGAGCCCGATAGTTTCCATTTTCCCGTTGGGCAATTTTCACTGAGTTCTGGGGATGTTCAAAATCCTGTTGTAGAACTGAGCTTGTCGAGTAGTTTATTTAAAGGGTACGCCTTGGCGCCTCAAAGCCTTTTTAATCTTTCTGTGTAGTATCTGGGCAGACGGATGGCCTGGAGCCTGTCAAGTGCCAAATCGGCGCCATGCCAGATTTCTTTCTCTACTTTGGCTTCCATGGATCGATAAAAGAGGATCGCCTTTTTATCTTTCCGTCTGGGAGGAATGTAGAACGTCTGCAGTTCTTGCTCACTATAGGTATCAAGTGCGTCGAGCTCTTTGTAATGCTTTTGCGGAACCATGGCGATTTTCAAAATTTGATCATCTCCGATGAGGGTCTATATTGATGGCCGAACAGAAAATACTGCATTGACCTCATCCTCAAAGTCACTGCCGAAGATCAACATAGGGGTAGACGGTCCAGGCTTGTTGTATTGGAGCGGTCCTGAATAGACTATTTCTTCCTCCTCCTTGGTATCGCTCCCAAAGACTGGAATAGTGGTGATAGCTTTTTGCTTATTCTCTGGTTTATGGCATCTTTTCATGTCTTCAAAGTCTGGCAGAAAGTACTTTGCGTCTTCATACTTGAGGACTTCATTTACAGAGAATGGGTTCGGTTCCCCTGTCATGGTATATTCAAGACCATCTTTGAGGTACTTCATACACTGATGTTGTGTAGAAGGGATGATGTTGTACTCGTGTAACCAAGGCCTGCCGAGCAAAGCGTTGTAGCAAGTCTTAGCGTCAATGACATGAAATTTGATGTCAGTGATGAGCATCCCAAAGCGTAATGTCAGTATCACAGACCCGAGCGTCCGTGATGACTGGGAGTCGAACCTGGAGATAGTGATTTTGTCCCGAGCGAGGTGTTGAATGCTCATACAGATTTCTTTTAGCACTCTCACATTTAGGAGGTTGACAGAGGACCCGTTGTCAATTAAGATCTTCCCTATCTTGATATCATGGCAGTATCAGGTGACATACAAGGGACGGTTGTGCTCGAATGTTCCGAGGAGGAGATCTTCATCGCCAAAAGCGATGTCAGCTATGTGCACTTCTTCCAGCTCGTCCTTCATCTTTTCTTCGGCAAGGAAGGCTTGAAACTGCTCGGGCTCTTGTAGTGCCTTGATCAACGAATCTCTCGCCTCTTTAGATAGCAGAAGGGCATCGAGAATGCTTAGCTGTGAGGGTATCTTCCTTAGGTGTGCCAGAACGTTGTAATCGACCTTGTTTTTCTTTGGCGGGTTCTTGGCTGCCAGCTCTTTGACGACTCGGTCATTGAGGGCGATATCTTCAGGGACTTTTTCTTTCCCCTTATCTTTTTTGTTCGCTCCCTTGCTTGTGGGCCCGAGATTGCTTTCGAGTAACGTGCGATTATGCAACTGAATGTTCTCACAGGTCTTCACCTCTTCTGTTTCGGAGATGGATTCCTTGAAGAGAGGGCCAAGGGCTATTTCTTCATCAGAATCGCTCCTGAAGGTGAGGACTTGCGATTCCTTGGAATTAACCATATGACAGTCGCCGGCAGTTCTTCTGCGCTCCTCTGTCGTGCTTCTCTGCTCTCGATGAGTTTTGCGCTTCATCCGCTTGAAATGCTGTCGATGAGCAACGTATCCCTACCACCAATTTTTAAAGGCCACGCATTCCTCGGTAGGGTGTGTGATGGTATAAGCAGTAGTTTGGATGTGCATCTAGTTCGTCAGGGAACGTATTTTCTGAAGTGTCTTCTTTGAAAGGTGGCAATTTCATTCCCATCGACAGGGCTTTGACGAACTGCTTCCTTGCCTTAAACATGCTTTTGCTGGTCACAGAAGTAGTTCTATCCGGTTGGAGTACTCTATGACTTCTCAATACCGGAACTTTTTCAACGCGACGCCAACGTTTGGCCCTTTCATATATGGTCGTTTCACGCTCTCGGTCAGATTCGCTTTTCTGAAGAGCTTCGCTCAGCAGTCTGTCAATCAATTCGTCCGATGGCTCCTGGGATTTTGGTTCCGGTTCTGGATCTGCCCCCGGTTTCTCTGCATCGAGAGCTTCTTTGCCCTTTATTTATGAGTAAGAAATCATGTGGCAGCTTGCCACGTAATCCTCGGGGTCTTCAGAAGAATTGTCTCCCTCATCAGCGTCATCGGCTTCATTCTCAAGAGCATGCTTAAAGAATTCATCCAACGTGATTGGGGTCCGAGCCTTCTGGTTATATTCTTCCAGTGCATCGATGTATTTCTGTAGACCTGCATGGCTGTCTTCGGGTTAGACGGGCTTCTTGGCCTTCTTATTTTTCTTTAAATACTTTGGAGGCTTGTCCTGAACGTTTTGTCCACCTTCACCAACTTTCAGCGTTGGGCACGGCTTCAGTATCCCCTCAATGATCTCGGGTTTCAGCGGGCTCTTCCACCTAACCGCCGGACATGCTTGGAGATCTTTCAGCATTCTTTTCGTTTTGGCTGAAAGAGCGACCTTCCATGGAGCTTCTTCTATAAAAGAGCATGATGCCCCCGGCGTGTCTACCTTTTTAGGAGCGTGTGGATGTGGCGGGCTTACCTTCAAATTCTCCGACAGCGCGAATTTGCCCTGTTGGTATTGGTCCTCAATCTAGCCTTTGAAGACGAAGCAATCTTCGATTGGATGGCCTACTGCTCGGTGGTAGGCGCAGTAATTAGAATTGCTGGCGTCGCCGGGCTACAGTGGACGTCTTGGATCTGGAAGATTGATGAGCATGTTGTGCAGCGCCAGCTCGAACAGTCTCCTCATTTTATCCTGGGGAAACGAATAAGGGCGTTTTAGCTTCTTGTTGAAGAATCGATGTCTATTGTTTTGGCAATCGGCTGGTTTTGGGCCGCTGGGCTGCTGCTGAGTATTAGCGACGAAGGTCGCTTTCCCTTTCCTCTTTTCGTTTCGAGCCTCCATTTTCAAGGAAGATGGTCTATGGCCCATTTGATCCATCTGGGCCAGCTTGTCAATCAAGGCCTGGAAGGTAGTCGGCTTGAAAAACATCAAGAACTGGGATATGGTCGCCTGCGGATCGAGGGTACCCATGAACATGCCTACTGCAGGAGCTTCTTCGATGCATTGCTCGCATTTCGACCATAGGTTCCTCTACCGGATTGCATACCGAACCCATGTTTCTCCCGGCTTCACCGTGGCATTGATTAATGTCGTGATTGGGGTGCATTCATAAGCGCATGTGAACCTTTGTGTGAATGGTAGCTCCATTTCTGCAAATGTCTTAATGGAGTCATTTGGGAGCTCAGAGTATCATTCAAACGCTGTCTCCGACAAGCTGCCAACAAACTGGCAAAGCAGCAATTTGTCGTCACCCCCAGTATTACCGCATAGGGCTCTGAATTGAGCAACGTGCCGGTGTGGATTACCCGTCCCTTTATACACGTGGAACTTAGGGATCATGTATCCCGGCGGGTACTTTATTTGGCCGTACCAACCCGGATAGGGTCGTCCAGTCTTGACGATTTGGCCAGCCGCTTCGCTCGCCTGATGAGCTCGAATCTGTTGAGCTATATAGTCATCATGGGCGGCTTTGGAGATGGTCTCCTCCTTGGCTGCTGAACAAGCAGGAAGAGGGTTTGATGTCTTCCCTCTGTCGTCTTCAAGGACAATCGGAGGGTCTTCAGCTGGAGGATCCGGCTGTATCATCATTCCGACCATATCTTAGAATAAAAGCGTCATTTTTTTATGTTGGCCGCTTGTTCCGCGGCCTCTTTTTCTTTCCTCTCGAGCATTCTTCGGAAGAATTCGGCATCAGTTTCCTATTCCTGACGCTGCTCCGACGATGTTTCTGGGCTTTCTTTTGGCCCAGTGAGTGCGGCCATGGCTATCAGCATCTCTTGGAGCTTTTGTTGTTGCTGCTCATAAGCCTTTGTTATTGATCGGGTGAGTGGTCGATGGCCCGTGGAGATACGGCTATCCTCTTTTCCGGAAGCCATGTAAATGGTGTACACCACCATGCCTCCAGACTTAGGGCGTTTAAGTTCAGTGCCCTTGAGATTCGTCGCAGACATGGGGATTTTCTCTGGCCTTCATCTTTTGTCGGCGGTCGAAGTCGAGGGGGCCGTTGTAGCGGGTAGCCAAGTAGATGATACCTTCTGTGGTATGACAGCAGTGAGATTCTCTTCTTGCCGGATTTTCATTCTCTTCTGTCGGTGGGAGTAGTGTTGGTCAATTACAGAGTCTTGGACTCTTCGCCAGACCCTGTGGATTTTGGAGGACAGTCGCTGAGGGGGCTGCCCCGGCTTCGCCTTTGCGACCTTTTCAGCAGGCGGAGGAGACCTTTTTAGCACGGCAATTGGAGAATTCTTGCGCACCCTCCTGAGCGGCTCAAAATTGTTCCCAATTGGAACAGCAGCATCAACATCCATAGTTGGAGCTGGTGGGGTAGTCCAGAAGGGGAACTGCCCCCATCTTTCCACACTCGGCTCCAGTGGCAACATCGAGCATGTCGAGCGGCCGGGACCACCTTTGCTGTTGGGGTAGCTGCATCGTGCTTCATGCTTTGATGAGAACCTGTTGTTGGTGTCAGCCTATCAAAGACTGACGACCGTTGAGAACGGATGGTCAACCTGTCGAAGGCGGACTTTTGAACAGGGGTAACGGATTTGGTGACTTCACCTGGAGCGGGAGTTGGCACGGCCAGTCTTGTGAATACCGACCCCTTAGCAGGAGAAGCCTCTCCGACGATTTCATTTACTAGAACAGGGATGGCTATTCATTTCGGGATAACCCCCTCAGGTATCGCGGGCTTCTTCACGAGCCCATTGGGTTTTTGGCCCAGTCTGTTAAAGACCGAGGCGTTGGATTTAGGCGACCCATTGAGAGGGGCTGCGGTAGTTGCAAGCCAATCAAAGACCGACTTCTTTGGAGCTTCTTGCGATGGAACTGGGGTGCTGAAGCTTTTTGGTGGGAGCATGGTCCCGAAGAACAGTCCAGTGGTGGCCTGAGTCACCTGGTCCACTGGCATGGCGAAGATGGAGGCCACTTGGGGCCCATAAGTCACTCCTCCGGTAAGGACGGAGTGGGAGTTGTTGTTGCAGCTAGTGCAGTTGGAAGCCATTTTCTCTGCACGGGAGCAAGACACCAAATCTTAGTACCTCGAATCCAGGGGCAACCAAATTAAAACGCGATTCGTTCACGAACACGACACACGAAGTGTGGAGTGGAAAGAGGAAAAAGTCCCACCGGGCATGCCAGAATCTGTTCTCCGCCGGAATACAGGGACGGAACCGCATAGGTTCGTCTTGCCTGGATTTGGGTGCAGATGCTATTTGGTTTTATCCGTCCACCTCTCCGAATATGCCAAGTTGATTTATGACACCGTGTATCAGAGGTTTAGACGGATGCGGCCGTTGTAGCAGACTTCGTCAGATCCCCCCTCATTTGGGGGTTTGTTTTATTGTGGGGACGCTCTTCCCTGCAGGCGCAAGCCCCTGCAGTTAATTACGCTACCGCATCGCAGTAACAATTTTCTCCTTCTCCAGATGGTCACTTCTTGTCGTGTGTGTTTATTTTATTTTTGATTGCCCGTGAATTGTATACGGAGACTAATTTATGTTGTCGCCCGTAGGGCGTGGATTAGTCCAAATCCGTATTTTCTTAGATTTGGGTTTGGGTTGGGTTTAAGGATCGTTAATCTCATTGAAATTAAAATCAACTTAGACGTTTGTTAAGGATACGTTAGTCTAAATCTAGACTAAGATCTACTCAACGGGGGTTCGGAATCATTTAGATCCGATGACCGGGCATTTGGGCTCTATCGTTTTAGTTTAGGGACGCTGCGGTCCATTGGGTTTAAGGACATCATAGTCCATAGAGTTTAAGGACATCATAGTCCATAGAGTTTAAAGACGTCATAGTCTGTGGGGTTTAGTTTAAAGACGTTGTGGTCCATAAGTTTAAGGATATCATAGTCCATAGAGTTTAAGGACATCATAGTCCATAGTTTAAAGACGTCATAGTCTATAGAGTTTAGTTTAGAGACATTGCGGTCCATAAGTTTAAGGACATCATAGTCCATGGAGTGTCTGGTTGTCGGGAGCCGTCACCTCTCTGAAGACGTTGAAGAATTACAACGACACATATCAGAAGAATGAAGAGATGTACCCTTGAACCAAGGTTGGTTGGGAGATCTGTAGTCAGACTTGAGACCAAGACCAATTGTGAGCATATGGGCTTAGCTGGTCTGAGCTAGGGACTTATAGACAACTTAGGCTCAGCCTATTCAGTTCTGATTAAACTGTTGAACATTTGTTTTGATGTTGAACATTTGTTTAGGTGTTGAACATTTGTTAGGGTGTTAAACATTTGTTTGGGCTTAGCCTCTTTTGTTCAATAATGCTGAGCATTAATTTGGGTCCCGACACCTTTTTTTCTTGTCGTTTATTGAGTGTTGAACACTCTTTATGGCGCTGGGCTTTATATAAAGAAAACTTTGTGTTCTCTCAGTGCACACGTGAGGATCACGTGATGCGCTTGGCGCTGAGTGCCAGACCTGAAGCGCTAAGGCGCTTCTTGTGAAATAGCGCACACGTGAGGAGCACGTGTTGCGTTTGGCGCTGAGCGCTAGTCCTAGAGCGCTAAGGCGCTTCTTATGAAATAGCGCACACATAAGGAGCACGTGGTGCGCTTGGCGCTGAGCGCCAGACCTGGAGTGCTAAGGCGCTTCTTATGAAATGGTGCACACGTGAGGAGCACGTGGTGCGCTTGGTGTCAGACTTGGAGGGCTGAAGCGCTTCTTATGAAATAGCGCTCACGTGAGAAGCATGTGGCACGCTTGGGGCTGAGAGCTAGCCAATGAGTGCAAAGCGCTCTTGATCAATTATGTGCTCTGAGAATTAAGTTCTCGTTTATAAGAGACTTTGTCTCGTGGATCTAAGAACTAAGTTCTTATTCTAATAGGAGATGTTATGATCTCTTCTGTTTTTGTGAAAGACTTTGTTTTTGTCTTATAGATCTGTGATCTAAAGAGAACTAAGTTATTCTCCCTCCTTTTTTATGATGAGATGCTCTAATCTCTTTTAATCTTATGAAAGACTTCTGTCTTTGTAGATCTATGATCTAGAAAAAGAACTAAGTTCTTCTTTTTTGATGAGATGCTTTGATCTCTCTGTTTTATTTACCTTGAAGAAACTCTTCTTTTCAGAGCTTGCTCTTCTCTTTTTCTTTTCTGAGAATTTTAAGTTTATGGGGGAGGGGGGGTTCCTCCCTCTTCGACTTGAAGTCTTGAGTCCTTTATATAGGGGAGGCTGATTTGTTGAGTCAGTTAAGAAAATCTTTTCTCTAACTGATTTGGGGATGTTTCCCACCATTGTATCTTTGATCCTAGGACTTCTGTTTTACAGAAGACATCTTTCTTGTTAGTTAACAAGATTGGGAAATTATTTTCCCATGCAGAGATTGTTCTGTATCTTGGTGATTTTTAATCACCATTGGATCTTTGATCCAACGGTGCTCTGATTTACAGAGCACGATCTTCCCTGTTAGGAAAGATTTGAGGAGTATTCTCTCAACAGAATTTTATTCTGGTAATTTGATGATTCATCATCTTCGTTGGATCTTTGATCCAACGGTGGAGAACATTTAGTTCTAGCGCTTGGCGCTCTCGTGCCTTGCATGTGAGCGCTGCTTCAGAGTTTTCGACTCTTAGCGCTGGCGCACTTGGCACCAGCGCTCTCGTCCTTTGCACGTGAGCGCTGCCTCAGAGTTTTTGACTCTTAGCGCTGGTGCACTTGGCGCGAGCGCTCTCGTGCTTTACACGTGAGCGCTGCCTCAGAGTCTTTGATTCTTAGCGCTGGCGCTCCTGGCGCTAGCGGTCTCGTGCTTTGCACGTGAGCGCTGCCTCAGAGTCTTTGACTCTTAGCGCTGGCGGTCCTGGCGCCAGCGCTTTTATGAAGCGCTGTTTCATTTCAAATTTCAAAATTTGAACAGAGCTTTGTTCTGATTGGGAGAAATACTTAATACTTTTTTACTCAAGTTTGGGGGGAGGGGAGAGAAAAAGATTTTGACTCTTGAAAGAAAAGAATTTTTTTTTTTTACAAAATTATGAGTCAAAAACAAGTTTGGGGGAGGATTTCACCGTCATTAACGTTTTGTCCCCTTTTGATAATAATTGAGAATTTTTCCTCGCAAGTCTACAGGTTTTAAGCTTAAAGATGACATCGGTGAGGACACTGCTGCAAATAAGTTTAGGGAGGTTTGTGCTTATTCATGCATCATTTTGTATTGTACTAAATAAAATCATAAATTTTTTTTGATAATAAAAGTTAGGAAGTGAAAAATACATATAAAAAATATGAAAAGATTTAAGAAAAGCAAGAAAATTAAATGTTTTAAAATGAAGCTAGTAATAGGTAGTCATGAGCTGTTGTCCCAAGGGTGAGTAAGATGAAGCGAATCACTAATCTGAGAATAGAAATAAGTCTGAAAAATAGTCCCTATTCTTGAGTTCAAACATCTGAACGTTGATACTACTATATGCTCTTGTACACATCTTGAAACTTGAGATAGTAAAGGATACCTTGAAATGCTCTTGTCTAAAAGCCTTAGTATGAAAGAAAAAAATATATAAACAAAAATATAAATGAAAAAAATGGTGAAGAAAAATGAGCACTACTTTTGTAATTACTTAAGGAAGTATAAAAAAATATAGCGTGGGTGTCTTATCACCTAGTGCTTTAGACCAACTGGTTTGGGAGCCACTGCTAAGTCTCAGGTGTTGCAAGACTAGGATATTGTTAATTACGCCTTAAAGAGTGAGCATATTTGGTAATCGGTTAGTTAGTACCTCAATAAATATTAACGGTCACATGAAGAATGTGTGAGCAATTCCATCTAAAATATTCACCGACTAAAAAGTACTAAGGAAGATAGATAAGAGTACGATGGCTTGAACTGAATTCTCTAAGTGTGGTGATGTCTTTTACATACACGTAAGGGTGAGGACTAAAAACGATGCTTTATTGAGAGATGATGTGATTTCTGACATCTTTTAATGATTATTAAGATATGAATCATGGCTACTAAAAAGCTGGTGTAATTTGAAACTCTTATTTTCAAGTTCTTTCTTTTATATGTTCTTATCATTGTATGTAACCTTCTTCTTCTTTCTTTTTATTATGGGATTTTGTGTGTGTAATCCACTGAAAACCCTCAGGAGACAACACTCCTCCTACTAGGGACACCTAGAGATTTAAAGGCTTGTTGCACGTGCTCAGTGCAATCGTGTTGCCTACGAAAGTGTGCTAGGATTTTCTTTTTCTTTTTCTTTAATAACTAGTTTGCTCAGGACGATCAAAATTAAGTTTGGGGTTATTTGATTAGTCTAAAATATTTCACATTTGAATGAATATTTTCCCCGCTATTGTTACGTACCAAAATGTGTTTATTGTAATTATAGAACCTATGAGGGTTTATGTGTAAAAAGTTTATTATCATATATTTCTACATTATAATTAACATAATAAGGGAAAATACATGCATATAAAATATTGTAATTAAAATATGCATATCATATCAAATATTTCTAATCAATATTCTTAACATATAACATCATATAAAAAGGTTAGGATAATATCCTAAAAAATACCAAATATAAAATGGTATTTTTTGAGATATTTTAAATCAAAGTGTTAGCAGTATTTGGTATTTTTTGAGATTTATCATAACGAATTGATATGATGTTATATGTTAAGAATATTGATTAGAAATACTTGATATGGTATGCATATTATAATTACAATATTTTATATAAATATTATATGCGTGTATTTTCTCTCATTATGTTAATTATAATGTAGAAACATATGATAATAAACTTTTTACACATAAACCCTCATATGTTCTATAATTTTAATAAAATAGTACTTAACAATAGTGTGGAAATTATTCATTCAAATATGCAACATTTTAGACTAATCAGTCACTAACTAAAGCTCAAATATACCTTCACAACTCAAAACATCCCCTAAATCCCATCTTAGAATTTCACAAGATCATAACCCTTCACTAGTTTAACTCTAATTCACTATAGGAGAGTAGGAAAACTAAATACTTAACTAAAATTGTAGGATTTACCTTCCAAGAGCAACCCAAGATATTTCTAGGATGGTCAGAGTGCTCAAAGTCTCAACTTGACAATACCATGGTGTTTGTAGTGGAGTAAGAAATGATTTTTGAGAAGATTGTATGGGGTTTTATTGAAAGATTGAGGGGGTTGTATGGTGGTAATGATGTGGTGGAGGAGGGGCTAGAGAAAATGGAGATGAAGAAATGGGAGGTGAAGAAAATGAAGAGATGAATGAAGGCTAAAGAATGGTGTGGAACTTTCTCACTCTCACTCTCTTTCTCCCTCCCTCTCTCCCCCTCCCTCAATCATGCCCTCATGTCCCCACCATTTTTATTTATCTTATCTTTTTCTTTTTCTTTTCCAAATTAAAACAAATACCATTTAAATAACAAATGAAGCCATGTTTATCAATATATATGGACAAATGTTGCAAACATGATATGTTGCATGTTATGATGCATGTATAAGGTTAATACATAATTATTAAAATATTAATCAAGTTTAGCATTAACCTTGTATACAAATAATTATATAATAATTTATAAAATGTCCAAATCCAAATAAATACTTTCAAAATCAATAATTCATATTAATTTCTAAATATTTTCCAAACTATATACATATAAAATCATACAATTCCATTAAAACTAATTTCTATACCTTTATATTATTCATAAAATTCATTATTTTATTATTTAAATTCCAAAAATAATATTTTATATATCTGAAATGTTACAATTAAGACAAGCAATATTAAGACAAAATGATATTAAGAAATCAAGGATTAACGAAAATTGAAGTGCGATATATACCACCGGCGACAGCAGCACGAGCCTGGGCCCGGGCAGCAGCACGAGCGGGGCGATAGTTCCTCCGGTGAGGAACAGCTAGTGACCCGGACGTGGACGCATCCCCTCCAACTAGAAAATAAATATTAACGATAAAATTACATGAAGTTCATATTTATTCTTAGAGGATATGTAAAATGAATAAATATTTTATATTTATTCATACTAATCTGCAGACTGAGCGGAGGGTACGGAAATGGTGGGAGTGACCTCTGCGCCAGATGTGGATGCACCACCTATAATCAGACAATTAAAAATAGATTATACAAGTAATTTCAAAAACAATGTATATATCTATTGTAACGACTCTGTTTATAATATACAAAATTTGTGTAAAGTTAAAATACTAAATGGAGTATTTGCAATCCTGTGTATGCTATAAGTATTTGAATTGTTTTATAACAGCAAGAAAACACTTGTAGCTCATTGGTAAGTCTTGCACTACTGTGACATAGCCCCTGTGTTCGAATCCCCTCAGCCACATATTATTTTTGCTAATTTTTCTTTTAAACATTTTGTAAGCCCAAAAGTTTACACGTACAATACACGTAAAAATAAAAAGTCGCTAAAATCAAACACATGTAAAATATTATACACACAGCCGAGAACACGTTGCCCCAATCCAAGCACCCCATCCTCACCAACGACCGTCGAGATGCCCTCCGGGGCCGGCGCCGCAGGGCCCCCGTAGGGAATGCTCCCAATTTTTGCCCAACACCCCTTGGCCTATTCCCCCACTACTCTTCTTCTGTTTGTTTTCCCTGCACATTAACAGAGAGTGCAAATTCACCTCTTTAATCCAAGTTTTAATACATTTTAATTCTCATTTTAATACCCTAAACCCTAATTCTATCGTATAAATATCACACCATACCTAGCCCTCTCCATTTGAAAATCTAGCATCAAAACTCTCAAATTTTTCTAAGTCCAAAAAGTTGTATAAGTAGAGCTAGCCCAAGGCCAAGTTCCGGCGACATTTTGGAAAGATTCCGACTACACCGCGACTCTACGAAGTTCACAACTGGTTCCTATATCTCTTTTCTCTTCTCCAAATCCATAAGTTCCCTCTCCTCTCCTCTCTTTCTAATCTAAAACAATCTTCGATTAAAACTCGCCGGAAGCTAAGTTAATTCAATTATCGATTCTAATTTTCATTAAAAACCCAACTTTTCTTAACCATAAATTAACCATCTCTTTATACCTTGTTTAACAATATTTAGAATAAGTTTCAATTCAAAATAAAATGATGTACAACTTGTATTTCACTTTTTCGTTAAAATACCACAAAATTTACCTACGACATTACTTATCATATAACTCATATTACTTTTAGAAAACTCACGAGGTAATGACCTACCTCATCACAACACTCATCATGACATTGCATGATGGCTCGAAAACAATAGTTTTAGGACAAAATGCAAATTTTACATTAAAATACCTTAAAACCGTATTCTATAAATTGTTTTAATTAATTCCTTAAAATTAAGCTTCTACAACCCATTTTGGGGAACCTGATCGGGATGGTGCGGATTATCGCACTTCCTCTGGACTAGTAGAGTGAGATGCAGACTTTCTCACGGAGCATCCGATCTCGATGGAATTTTTAATACAATCTTTAAGAATAACGTGATTTTTTATTTAATAAATAAATTCTATTTTTAATAATTATATATATATATATATATTATCAAAATAGCTATTTTAAATATATAATATATTTCACGTTTTCTAAATCAAAAGAAAAGAATCACAAGTTTCATGAAAATACCATCCAGAATCAATACAAGTCAAATTACAAGAAAATACCATATATTATTCAATGTAGGTTTATATTCACTAGAATACCTCATCTTATAAAATTACATCAATGAAAACCCTAAAAACGATAAATAAATACTTGAGGTCTATTTTGAAAATATATCAAAACTATTTTTCATAAAGCCCTCTCAAGTTATATCAATTTATAATAAGGACCCTAATAAATATAGGTTTAAGCAGGACCAATTCTCTTGAGTCTCAGAGAGCCGAAGAAAGTGGGTTCTTGCCTATTTAAGGTAGACAACTAAAAACGGGGTTATTAATACAGTAATTATCTTAGAAAAAGACAAAAATCATGCCGTCCATGTGCAGCAGTTACCGATAACTCCAAAACTAATTCAGGACTTCAATTTTGTTTAAAGTGACTGACTCAATCTGAGTCTCTGTCTAATCTGAATACAATCCATTCTTGAATACAATTCAAATATATCTCCAATACAACATGAATCCATTTATACCAGATACAATCAATATCAATATGACTCGACCGAACCGAACCATAGATATACTCTGATTACATGACTATCCATTTACATCCATTCCGTTACATGATATTATGGTTTCGTCAAGTCATATACAACCATTCATTACACCAATACAAAATATATTACGGGGGTTTAAAGGGGTAGATTGGTACGGAATGTATTAAAAGTGGTACGAGACTGTAACCATAATACACCTAACCTGAATATCCGTGCTGTTGTTCCGTGGCTTAACGGTTCCTTGTGCTCCGTATACCTTAGTCCACGGGGAAAGTTGGGCTCCTTTCGTATACACTGATGCATTCTGTACCAAGCTACAAACAACTACGTTAACATAACAAATAAAACTATATACATTTTACATATTCTATCATATTCTTCTTTATCTCTTAGGACTTACCGAGCGATTGTTCGCTGAAGACATTCATTTTCTATTCTTTCTTTGAAATGTTGTCAGGAGGACCCGACTCTCCGGAGGTAGAGCCCAGTTCAGAAGACTTGGAGCAGTTCGTTGACGACCCAGAGTTCTAGACACTTGTATATACTTTTACTTTCAGTTCATGCCATAGTTTAGGCATTGCTTTCCAGTCTTGTAATTTACTTTTCAGTATTGTATTGTAAATGATGTTTAATAAATAAAAAGTTGGTGTTCTATTACATCTCATGTCTTTCTTGTATACATTTACAATATATTGCTTATTTACGCTTAGCGTATTTACTTCTGAGTAAATACGTCGCATGGCCCGTCACGTTTCCTTGTTCGTACACCGGGAAGCGGGGTGTGACAGGTTTTGTTGGTGGCCCATGCAGGTCAATTTTGCGTGGAAACCTACATAAACATGTAGGGTCAGTTCTGTATGGAAACCTAAGCAATATATATCACAATAATCAGCAACTAAAAACATTCTTTATATTTCATATTCCTTTGAATCTATCCCAACCCTATTTTACTTTCAAGGTTATGGATTCCCCGAACAATACTAGCACCAATGTGAATGGCAACACCCTACCACCACCTCTTCCACTTACACCGACTGTTGTAGTTTCGATCAACGAGCAGACGATACTGCTCAAGGCAATAAAGAGCTTCTTGGAGGGACATCAGCAGCAGACAGCTATTCTAATGAATTGTCCAGAAGCGGAAGCACCTAGAGTGAACCGATTCCGGGCATTGCATCCGAAGCAATTTTCTGGAAAAGAAAGCCCTTTGGAAGCTGAAGAATGGGCTCAATCAATTGAGGACGATCTGGCAGCAGCACAAGTGCCAGACATTGCTTGGGTAAAGGTTGTGAAGCTGCAACTTACTGATAATGCCCGATTATGGTGGAAGGCAGAAGAACGTCGTCTTATTCATCCGATCGAATGGAAGACATTTTGCGACATGTTCAACGTGAAGTACTTTCCAGAGACTTCCCGCTTTAATATTGAGAAGCAATTCATTCGCCTAAAATAGGGCTCTATGTGGAGCAAATCTGTGGATGAATATGATGCCGAGTCCACTATATTGAGTAGGTAAGATACGTCTCAAATATTCGATTTTCTAATAACACATACTACACAGCTAACACAAGACCGTAACAGGTTCACGGCATACCTCATACCGACTGCTGAGATCAGGGCCAGACGATTTCAGTAGGGGTTGGACCCAGAGATCTAAGCTGTATTAGCTATAGAGGATTTCCCAACCCATGACTTAGCTCTGAAAGCTGCCCAAAGATATGAGGCAGTAGTGAAGAAGAAGGGCAGACCGCAATCTGCCGGTATGAAGCGCCCTGCCAATCAGATAGCAGGAGGAGTCTCTTCCAGGCCACCGTTTGCACTAAGAAGACCGGGAGTAACTTTTAACTGGCCTAGTCCAGACTTTTGCACCTACTGCAAGAAGAATGGACATTTGGTGAAAGACTGCAGGCGTGCAAACGGCATGTGCTTAGTCTGCAGTTCATCCACTCACGATATCGGTGCATGTCCCCATAGACTCAACCCGAATCCAGCATACAGACCAGCGATCACCTATCCGCAGCGGCCAGCAATCCAGGCACCTGCACCACGTCTTGCTCTCCCAGCTCCACCTTCTCATGGACCTACTACAACTCCTCCCCGTCAGTTCCATCAAGCAAAAAGGAAATTACCACAGGGACAGAGGAACGGACAGAAGAATGCTCCTCCAGCAAAGAGGAATGTACCGAGGCGACAAACTTTCACAATGACTGTGGAAGAAGCTAAAGCCACTGGTCAAGTCATCACTGGTAACTCTTTTCTTTCAAGCTTTCTTTCAATCCTTATACATATCCATATATTTTTTCTATACCTAAATCTATCCCACATAACTTAGGTACAATCTTAATAACTTTACTTCCTGCACTAGCACTCTTCGATACTGGAGCATCTTATTGCTTTATGTCACAACGGTTCGTCCGAACTCATGTGATTTCAGTCAAACAACTCATATCCAGTTGGAATGTCAGTTCAGGGAATGGCGTTCTAAAGGCAACAATGGGATACAACCTGTGTCTAGTGGTCGTCTGCAACAGAGAATTCTATGCTGACTTCAAGGTGCTGGACATACCGAACTTCGATATAGTTTTGGGTATGGATTGGTTAGGAACTTTCTATGCTACCATTGACTGTCGTGAAAGGAGGGTAGTGTTCGAGATTATAGACCATCCGGTCTTTTATTTCAAAAGTGGAGATCATACTCTGGAACCTAGCACCTACAAGGATAAGCCAAGGAAGGCAGTGATTGCAACTCATCAGGCAGAAGAAGACAAGCCAGATGTAGTTCGAGAATTCGACGATGTATTTCCTGAAGACATATAAGGTTTGCCTCCCGATCGAGCTCTTGAATTTGGAATTGATTTAGTACCTGGTGCACAACCGGTGATCAAAGCACCATACCGATTAATCCCAGAAGGTTTTGAAGGAGATCCGTACTTAGTTGGACGAACTTATGTAGAAAGGATGGATTCGTCCCAGCACTTTAAGTTTTGCTGGTGAAGAAGAAGGAAGGTTCATACCGAATGTGCATTGATTATAGAGCTCTGAACGAAGTGACCATAAAAAACAAGTATCCACTTCCGCACATCGACGATCTTTTCGATCAGCTAAGTGGGTCTTACGTTTTCTCTAAGTTAGATCTTCGTTCGGGTTATCATCAGGTGAAGGTCAAAGAATCTGATATTCCTAAAACGGCATTCAGAACTCCTTATGGACATTACGAATATCTCGTGATGCCATCTGGAGTGACACCATCCATATTCAAGAACCTAATGAATCAAGTTTTCTGAGAGTACCTAGACAGGTTTGTTGTCATCTTCATCGACGACATCCTGGTGTATTCAAAGAGTCGGAAAGAGCATGCCGAGCATTTATGAATTGTCCTGAAAACTTTGTGACAGCATCAACTTTATGCCAAGTACAATAAGTGCGAGTTTTGGCTAGATCAAGTTGGATTTCTCAGACATATCATTTCAGGCGATGGAATCTCTGTAGATCCAGCTAAAGTATCAGCAGTAAGCGAATGGCCAACACCAAAAACAGTGAAGGACATTCAAAGTTTCTTGGGTTTAGCAGGATACTACCGAAATTTTATTGAAGGATTTTCGAAAATTGCAACACCCCTGACCAAGCTCACAAGTAAAGATGAAGAATTCTTGTGGTTAGAAGCATGTGAAAAAGGTTTCGTAGAACTTAAGTCAAGATTGACATCAGCACCTATTCTCGTAATACCGAACCAATCTGGAGGTTTCATAGTACATTGTGATACATCCAGTAAGAGATTAGGATGTGTTTTATATCAACAAGGTAAAGTTGTTGTCACACGCCGCTTCCCAGTATACGGGCAGAGGACGCGACTGGCCGCTACGTATTTACTCTAAAGTAAATACGCTAAGCATATCTAAGCAATATAAAAGAAATGTACACAGGAGACAAATGTAGTGAACAACAACTTTATTTATTAACATTCTTTTGTACAATGCATGGAAAAGTAAATACATGTGAATGAAAGCAATGCCTAAACAATGGCATAACAGAAATGGAAAGTACTGAAATGAAATGTGTACAAGTGTAACTACAGCTCAGGATCTTCAATAAACTGGTCCAAGTCTTCAGTGCTAGGCTCGATCTCTGGAAAGTCCGAAACACCTGACGACATTCAAAGAAGAAAGAAAGAGAATGTCGTCAGCGAACAAATCGCTCGGTAAGTCCTAAAGATAAGGAAAAAGTAGAAAAGACAGAAAGAGAGAGAGTGTGTAACTTTTAAAGTTGTATTATATTGTTATAATGTTGTATTTAGTGTTAACGTTGTTGTTTGTAGCTTGGTACAGAAGGATACCAGTGTATACGAGAAGAGTCTCACTTGCCCTGGAGACAAAGGTATCAGGAACTCAAGGAACCGTTCATGCCACGGTACAACAACAAAGGAATACATGTTAGGTGTCTTATGGTTGCAGTCTCGTGGCACTTCTAACACCTTTCGTACCAATCTACCCCTTAAACTCCGCGATATCTTGTTTATATTGTTTGTATTGTATTGCAACTTGTAATGTCTTGTATAATTGGATGGCTTTCCAAAACCATGATATCAGTAAATGGGTGTAACTGGAGAATCATGAATGTAACTAGAGAATCATGTAAATGGAAGTATATCCGTGGTTCTGTTCAGTCAATACAGGTTGAATAGATTGAATATATGGATTCATGGATTCATATTGAATTGTAGTATTGTATATTTTACTTGAATCATATTCAAGTCAGATTATTTATAATGAGACCCAGTCTGAGTCAGAACAATTAGAAAAGAAATTGAAGTCATGAATTAGGTTTTGATGTTATCGGTGCACATGAGCGGCAGAATTTGTGTCTTTTTCAAAGACGATTACCGTGTTGATAACACCTTTTGTTAAGTTGTCTACCTTAAATAGGCAAGCACCCATATCTCCGGCTCCCTGAGGCTCAAGAGACTGGTCCCGGTTAAACCTATGTTTACTAAGGTCCTTAAGATAATTTATAGAACTTGAGGGGGTTTTATATAAAAATAATTTTGTATAGTTTTCAAAATAAACTTCAAGTATTTTATTAAGTCTTTAGAGTTTTCATAGATGTAGATTTTATATATATGACATTTCTAGTGAATAAGACCTAATTTTCATAATATAGGGTATTTATTTGCAATATTGAATTTGTATGGAATTTCATGGTATTTTCATGTAAAGTGATTCTTTTGACTTAGAAAAGTTAGAATATTGATATTATAACAAAAATAGATATTTTGATAATACATATATATTTACATATTTATAAAAATAATTTTTAATTTATTATTTTCTAGAAATCTCATTTTCTTAAGATATTTGTATTTTAAATCTCTCGAGACCGAATACTCCTTGCGGAGGTCTGAATCTCACACTACTAAGCCCAGGGATGTGCGATAATCCGCACCATCCCAGACGGGTTTCCCAAAATGGGTTGTAGCTTGTTTAAAATACATAATCTTGTAAAAATGGTTTTTATAAGTTAGAGGTAGTTTTGTATAAAACGATATTTCCCGAATCTATATTTCCCAAAAGGTATTGTGCTATGTTGCATATGAGTGTTGTGAATAGGTAGTTCATTACCTCATCATCTATCTAAAGGTATAGAAAGATTTATGATGTTTTAAAGTCAAAACTAAACTAGATGGTATTTTACTGAAAAAATACGATAAAAATTGCAGTATGAAATATTTTGCTATGAAACTTGTTCAACTTATTTTGTTAATGATTAATAGTCAAGATGTAAGAGTTTGGAATGGTTGTGTTTAATGAAAATTGTACTTTTTAAAGAAAACCGAATCGGAAGTCGGATTAACTCCGCTTCCGTCGGGTTTTAGGAATACTAGTTTTAAGAATAGAATAGAGAAGGGAAAGTTGGGACTTAAGGGTTTAAAGTTAAGAGAAGAGGGAGAGGAAGACGTAGGAGGTTCCGGTGCGCCGTTTCGTCGCCGGGAGCTCCTAGGGTCATCGTCGGAATTTCGCTGGAGTTTCGCCCTTCGCTAACTCCACTTGTACACAAAATTCTAGAGAGTTTTCTTGAGAGTTTGGATAGAATTTGTGAGTGAGGGGTGTGTGTTTAGGGGTGGTATTTATAGGGTAAAACTAGGGTTAGGGTAGGTGAAAGGGTGTGAAGAAAAAATGCATTAAATTATATTAAAAATTGAATTTATTGAGATTTTAAAGAGTCCTGTTAAGGTGCAGGATTTTTAAAGTATACAGGGGTAATGGAGAGGCCAAGAGGCAGAACTTTCATGAAGACCAACTTGGGTTTTGACCGAGTTCGGCCGGCGGAGGCGGGCCGAGTCGGGCAATCCGCCGGCCCGAGTCGGGCGAGTCGCACTGAGTCAGGGGTCCATGTGTCTCTTGGCGATTTGTTTACCCCCTGGGACAGTTTGTTTTATATGTGAAGTGGGGTTTTTACGAGTTATGCACGTGTAGACCCTTGGGATTCTAAAAATTTAAAAGAAAACAATATTAAAAAATAATGAGGGTGATGGGATTTGAACTCTGGTGTTTTAGTTCAGCAGTGCAAGGTCCTACCAATGAGCTACAAGCTCTTTCTTGCTATTAAAAAGCAAAACAAATTTATAACTTATGCTCAGACAAAAATACCCCTTTATGTATTTTTTTGAAAAATTGCACAGAAAGTTGTACAGAAAGTTTAGGGTTGTTACAGTTGTAGCTTATGCATCATGACAGATGAAGGTTCATGAGCGCAACTATCCGATGCATGATCTGGAGTTGGCAGCCGTTATCTTTGCACTTAAGATTTGGCGCCATTATCTTTTTGGAGAATGGGTAGATATCTACACAGACCATAAAAGTCTGAAGTATGTGTTTACTCAGAAGGAATTGAATATGCAGCAGAGAAGACGGTAAGAACTTATGGCGGATTTCGACATCAACCTACAATATCATCCAGGGAAAGTGAATGTAGAACCTAATGCACTTAGTCGCCAACCACTATCAATGAATCTCACCGCACGGTGGAAGCTACAACAAGATTTGCATCAGATGGAGATAGAAGTGGTCATGCCAAGTAACACTTCAAGTTTGATGAACTTACAAGTTCAGTCTACAATTGTCAATCAGATCAAAGCAGCTCAAGCAAGTGATGCCAAATTGCAAAAGATCAGAGAACAAGTAGAAAGTGTACTTCGAACAGATTTCATCATTCACGAAAACGGATCTTTAAGATATGGAAGCAGATTGTGTGTACCACAAGGTCCTGTTCAGGAAGAATTGATGAAAGAAGCTCATAGCTCTCCCTACTTACTTCAACCTGTTAGTGTATATGCCCTAGAGGCCATTACTGTATCATACTAATTTGTATATTACTTAATGGAAGCTTGGGATATTCACCTTGTATAGACAATCTTGCTCAAAATGGTAGTATGCTACTTGATTTGTTTCTACTTTAATGTGTACATGTGTTTCTTTTAGTATATCACCTATACACATTAGTGGAGCCCTTAGGATCTTTGCTTGATTACCCGCGTTGTGATGGCAGTCACACTCGTAGGGGCTGGGTAATCTACAAGCACATCCTTATGCAGGTCCCTAGTCGTAGGATTATCGAGACAGGGCATCGATACTCCGGAGTAGACTAGCGTATGCGCTTCTCATCCCAGCATGAGAGACGGTCTGTCCCACAGCCGTCAGTACGTCGTACTTGAGATAGTATGCGGGTGCTCGTTAGGTTACGAGTACACTGGACAGGACTCGTCGGGAACTGATGGTTGGTATTATACCTATCGTCAGTTATCAGTTCCCAGGTGACATGAGTACAGCTTAGTCCGCTAATTTGACACTGTCACTTCTCCTCGAGTGTATTCCCACTGTACTTTGATTACTACCCTACCACGGCTCAAAGGAGTCGTGCAAACAGGTAGTAGTTGGGTGCAGTCCCGAAGCACTTGGAGGCAGTGACGGTTAGACAGGATTCGTCTCTCCCGGTATTGGGGGTTGATATCGCGCTGTGTCAAGGAGAGCCATTACACATAGTCGTCCCTGGTCAGGGTAAGCGAGATATACTGGTAGGTTTCCAGTGTTATCTCAGGGTGTTCTGAGCTACACTCCGACACGACTTGTACCGCTATTAGGGGACTGACGTTTACCGCCCCCTAGGCCCGCCATGCGATATTCTCATACGAACAGACCGGACTGTACGAATATTGTCACATTCAGGCTCAGTAGGAGTTCAGATGGGCTTCACCTCGTCAGTCTTCTTATCGGCATCTACCTGGGGGCCGTTATGCACAGCTAGTGCCGCTTGCGGTCTGTGGTTAAACCCACTGCCAGTGTAGTGTCGAGTCTTTAGAGTCCCATACAGAGAGCTATTCTCCTTTAGGCAAAAGAGTAGAGGTTGCATGGTTTTGCGACAGGGTTCGGTCACATCCATGCACTTCTGCACGTTTAGTGACCGGGCAGTTATTACTAGCGGGCTTTGGTTTAAGCCAGATTCTAGTATACGTTTTGGGATTGGTTTTATCTCGGTTGTATTCGTGTTCCCCGGAACGCGGATGCGGGTGTGTATGCACAGTTGACAGAGACAGAGGCAGAGGATTCTCATTAGGGTTGTTGACTGTTGACTTTTGCTAAACCCTAATGAAAACTAGAAATATGATTAACAATAATATTAATTAAGTATTGATGTGACATGGTTGGGTTGAAAGGTTGACTTTGTTGACTTGTTGACTTTGTTGACCGGTTGACTAGATTGGACTTGTTGACCACCATCGTGACAATGGCTATCATTTCATGGCATTGACCTTGGCTTGCTTATTTGTTCACACATTGTATTTAATGCATGAAATGATGTAGCCATTTGATATGATAACAACCATCACATAATACTCAATTATTATTATGTGTTATGATGATTTTGGATTATGAGAGAGAGGTTGAAAAAAGTCTTGCTCATTCTTTCATTTCTTTTCTCTCTCATGCTCAAGCTCTCCCTCTTCCTCTTGCTCTCTCTCTAGTTCATGGTTCTATTGTCTCATGTGTTGAGAAGCAAGAACCATAGAGATAAAACCCAAAACACTTCTCTACTCATCCTAGTACACAAAGTCTAGCAAGCCAAGTGTTCTAGTTTCCTCTAGTTTGAGGTTGAAGCCAAAGGTAGAAGCTTTCAGGTGGATCCATCTTCGGTGCGAGGAGACGACGAGGTGAGGCCGATCCGACCACCGCAAGGAGTTGAAGACGAAGGAGTTCAAGTTAAGGTATAACCCCCTAACCGGGTAGGTAAAACTCCTAGTTAGGTTGTTAGATAGTTGTTTGACAAAGATCCGTATTTTGAGTCCATGTTACCACCCAAAAAAAATCGTTTTTCACCATTTCCGCAACCCCAAAGAACCGGGGAAGGGTAACGTGGACTTACATTGGTATCAGAGCCTAGTTAAACACTATCTAACATGTTAGCAAAGTAACTAGAAGTTCGATCGGAGAAAAAGTCACGAAACACGCCCGAAAAATCAAGTTTCTGCCGATTCTGTTTTCTGTTCAAAAATTAATAAATCTTACACTAAAAATCGGCTCAGGCTTTTTAAAACCCACACAAGAAAACTGGTCCACCGACTCAGTCAAAGCACCGCGAAACCGCGGCAGGAGCATGCTCCCGCCACGGATCCGCGGCCGAGTTGACTCGGTCGTGGCACAGTTTTCCTGCAGTGTTTTTCTGGGGCTGTTTTAGGATTTTTGGAATATGTTTTTTCTGCCCAGATTTTCCAGAAAGCAAAATTTGTTTTTGGGGCTTAAAAATCCGTATTTTGATCGAACTTCTAAAGACTTAAGTAACGGGTTTATATATCTGTGATGTGATATATGTATTGAACGTCTGCTAATCGCTATACGTCGATTAGTAGGGGTTATACATATCTGTGATCTGTAATGTTGATGGTATGTGTATATAAATTCATTGGATTGTCGCGGATGAATAGCCGGGGGGTTGTGAGATGAGAGTTTTCTTTATCTTTCAATTCATGTAAATTTGTAATTGATGTAATATTATTTATTTGGCCGCACAACCGGGATGAGGTTGTAGCCGTCATTGTATAATTTCTTTTACTGTTTTTGCTCCTAGGATAGACCCATGGAGGGGGTGCACAAACTACCGGGTATCTCGAAGTGTTGAGTGGCCTACTCACGGTATTGAGGGAGGTTGCTTCGCTTCGGGTACTTGGCGGGTAGTTTGCCGCACCCGTAGGGGTCTAGGGTGGGGTATTGGCTATTCATCGCGATCGTGTAATCCGCTTTTCGTTACAGGCTCGTACGGAATGCGGATTCCTAGTATATCCAATGTGTTCATCTGTGATCTGGATTGGCTATCATTGCTATATATCTATATATGATATCTATTTAGGCGTTGCTTATGTTTTGCATCCGCGCTAGTCCAGCCCCCGCTCTGTCGTTAGTTAAGTAACCTAACGGGTAATGACGGGGCCCCGTGGCGAATGCGGATGGCATAAGCGTACGTCATATTTTGGTCGTTTTATGCAATGGTAGGATTAAATGATGGGACGCATTAAAATTAATGCAAGAAAATAAACCAAAGTAAAGTCGTTGGAACACTTTCAAAACCACTCGGTTCTTTTCAAAAACCAACTTTTAAATGCGGAGCTTGAGCCACTCCTTTTAAAAGCTATCTCGTTCCATCGATTATATCAAGTTCACTACGTTCACGGTTTTGCCAAAACCATTCGTAGCCCTCCGTCGTTTCACATGGATAGTCAATAGTATTCAAGCTATGTTTGTTGGCCAAAGTCAAGGCATAGTGATTGGTAGCTATTAGGTATTCATGTGCAGCATAGATAGATGCGTTGGTTTGGGACAGTCATACTGCCTTGTTGGCCAAAGTCAAGGGTAGGTACGGGTGGGTTCAAATTAACCTGGAGAATGACGGGTAGAACTTGACATGTGACTTATGATTTGTTGGCCAAAGTCAAGGTCATAAGAGCATGGGGCAAAAATCCACATCGGGAGTTTCTAAAAAACCAGAAACTTGCTAGCGCTGCATACCATTTGGAGTGTGATGATTCTGGTAGGATTCCTTCAGTTTTGTCACGCGATGATATTTGGATCCCGATCCTACTGTGAGTATATACTACTCCTCGGGAAATTTCTCACTTAACGATCAATGCTATAAACCAAGTAAGTGTCTAGAAAGGTGTTAGCGGGGCTACGCCCCCAGGGAAAAGAGGTATTTAATTAAGGAACTTCGCGAAAGCGTTGGAAAACCTCCTTCGAAGTACCAACACTGGCCTGGCTGAACGGTTAAGCAAGTATTGTACGGTGAGATTGATCCTGACTAATTCTTCCTTTTTGGTTTGAGAAGGGATTCGAGAGACAGTGGGAGCCATCCAGTTTAGACAAACTAAAAACCACTCTAAACTTGCAAGAGCATCATGCTAAAGTGTTTCTTCTCTCTCTCCTAATTGCAGCGACCAAACATCATGACTGGACTTAACTTATTACTAGATAAAAATATACTGACAGGGCCAAACTACAAAGATTGACTCAGGAATGTCAAAATGGCAATCACTTATGACAAGTTGGGGTATCTCCTTACCACCAAAGCTCCCCCTATCCCAGGTCCCAAAACCAGCGTCGCGGATAAGGAAATCCGTAAGACCTGTGAAATCGACTGCGCGAAGGCCAAGTGCCTCGTGCTTGCCTCTATGGACAATGAACATCTGTAGCGTTTTGAAAATCGTTTCGGTGAAATTTCGGAAAATCGGTAAAATAAGGGGGGTTTCTGTAAAAAGTCAAAATACAAATATCTTATTATAAGAATTAAATATACATATTCTAGCTATGTAATTGCTATTATTTGGTGTTTATTGAGCCACTGGTGAAATTTTAAATTTTCTGAAAAATTTTCCGAAATTAATTATTTTAATATTATTTTAAGCCGTCACTAATATATTTAATTAGGGAAAATTACAAATTGGAATGAGTTGAAACAAATTTTGTGCATCATAAAACTTTAAATAAAATTTTATCATGTGGTTTTTGAAATGAAATCGTTGGCCAAAACGGTTTAAAAAATATCGAAGAAAAAGGCTTTTTTCGGTGAAATTAGTGTTAATGGGAATTGGGGTATAGCATTTATCTTTTGCCTAACCCACACACCCACACCTCACCCTCTCCCCATGTGGCCGGCCCCACCATGACAGCCCTCCCCCTCTCCCTCTCTCCAATCACTTCTTTTTTTTCAAAAGAAAAGAAAAGAAAAGAGTAGAAAATGACAAGAATAGAGTGGACTTTGACTAAATTCAACTTTCCCCACCTCACTCTCTCTCCTCCCTCACCCATTCCCCCCCCCCCATGCTGGCTGAACCTGCACATTTTCAGCAGCCCCTCCCCTCTCATTCCTCATCTCATCTCTTCTCCAAAAAAATTCACAAAAAATTTCATGAAAAATCAACTAAAACTCAAAACCGAAATCCAACTCCTACCCATTATTTATTTGCCTATCTAGCATGGATTTTGGGAGCAAGAGAGCAATTTAGGAGGCTTAGATCCTTGCTAGATCTCTAATTGGGAGGTATAAATCTTAACCCATGTCTTAATTGTTGGTTAATTACTCCAATTTAACTAAATTTGGTGTTTAATTTGTGTACATATTGCAAACTTGAATTGTGGGGTTAATGGTTATATGTGAGATTAAAATCAAGATAGGGTTTTATCACATCATTAAGGTTGCCATGACTAAATTGACATGTTAATTCTTGCTAAAACCTAATCTAGTTACTAATTTCAAAATTTGTTAGTTGGAAATTGTGATAAATGTGCTTTTTGCTAACTAGGTTTTTTTGAAATTGTTTTATATTGGGATTAAAATCTAAATTAAGGTTTCATGTCATTATTAATATTATAATGAGTGGTTTAATGATTTTGGATCATGCAAAACCAAGCTTAATTGATGAATTGTGAATTTTGCTTTAAAAGGTATTAAAAATTGATATTTTTGCAAACTAGGATTTTGGAAATTATGCAAATTTATGAGATTAAATTATGGAAATGGTTTTTATGACTTATTTAAGATGTTTAATAAGTATTATGGCCATTAGATTTGTTTAAACATCGAGTTTTGTACAAAAACGGGTAATTTGTGCTTGCTAGATTTTCGGAAAAAATGGCTTTTAAAGTGAATTTGGGGTTTTTGTGAATTTTAAGCTATTTTATATTATAATTAGTGCTTGTGATTGTACAAATGAGTGTGTTTAGGTTTTTCTCGATGGTTTGGCATTTGTACGCCGACGTCGAGGGTTTTTGGGTTGATTTGTGAAAGCAACCATATATTTTGACCTATGTGGGACGTTTTGGTCATGAGTCGGATTTTAATGCGATATGGTGCGTTATGATGTGTAGGTACCCCATGTGGACTTCAAGACGACAAGCAAGCGCGTGGCGACGTCGGCACCGGCGAGCGAGGACCAGGTGAGTAGATTTATATCTATGGGGAGAAGTCGGGTGGATGGCGTATAGCACCCCCGCAGTTCGTGGTGATGTATACGAATACGTATACACACATTATTGAGTATATTTTGTTTGAGTTTATTGATGATAAATATGGATGGTTTAGTATCGCGAAACCCTAGAGTAGTGGTCGCACCATACATGCACACACCCACCCATACTTGCATACATTCTTCTTCCATTTGTGTTTACGGGAATATATATAGTTATGTGTTCACATGGGTATGGGACTATGTGTTCACATACGGATTTGAGGATGATACTTGGGATTGAGATGAGTCGATGAGATTTGTGTTGAGGTTGTGATATCGGTGATATGGCAGGATTCGTACTTGAGGTACGTCCTGGTGTCATAGCGGATCTTTGGATGACAATGCCATGTGAATAGTGATATTAGTAGTGTACTAGACGTAGGTCAGTACCCCAGATGATGATCTTGATAAAGAGGATACCAGATGAACAGTGTGATGAGTATGATATTGACCCATACCCAGATTTGGGGATGCCGTACGACGGATTTACGTACGATCTATATCTTGATGATTGATCCGCACTCTTGACTTGGGATGTCTGATTATAGATATGGTATCGGATATGATATTATTGAGGCGGGATCACCGACTAATATATATACAGGTATGTATATGGATCGACTTAGATGTTAGGCGGTTTCCTTACCTGTAGTCCAGCTTGTTAGCTTAGCCCTTTAGTTTAGTTTAGTTGTTAGATTAGATTCGATTCTTACCTATTTCAAAAACTAACGAATCATGGGTATTTTAAAAGACAGCCCAAGGGATCCTACGGATATTTCAAAAGACGTATCTTTTCATAAAAACACCATAGCCCCTATTTTCAAAACCCCATGATTCGTGTTATTTCAAAAGGCACCATTTGTAGGACTTATATTAGATTAATGCAGATTAGTTATAGTTGCGTCTAGTATTCAGCTCCCGCTCATTATTGTGGTTCACTTCGCATCGCATGCTTATATTATGTTTCATACTCCATTATTGATATCATGTTGTTAGGACACCAGCACCATTACCGATGATGCGTATGTACCACGTACACTTACTTACCGGCTCACACAAATCTTCATCGGTAATTGCCATGTCACGTACACCTTAGAAAATATTATTGCTTGACATAACCTGTTAGCTAGTAGTTTGACATGATATTAGTGTACTTGCCTTATATGTTAGTCTAGATATTGTAGTTATTACCTGCTACTTCATGCATACTGTTATTCATTGTTATGCCGCATTCATGGATTCTCATGCATATATTCACTTTTTACGTGCTATTGAGGTTTTGGATTCGGATTTCCATGAGATTTTCTGGATTTGGGGAAAACCGCAAAACATATACAAACTTCTTCTTTCTCTTTTTAAATGAAAAGCGCGGTTTTTCCCATGATGTATGAGTCGTCCACCATGAGTTTGCGGATGGATTTCGAGACCCGATTCGAGGAGTTGGATGAACCGTTTCGGGTACATGGTGGACCCGGTAAGGTACCCCAGGGCAAGAAGCTCGTGGTGATGACGATGAGCCTGGCAGGGGGAGACTACCTACCGGTGATTTTACCCGACGCGTCGGATATCCGGAGGATACCGTCGTGGTCTTGAGATGGATGGTAGGGGCCGGTCTGGACTGACGGCGCCCTAGATATTGAGATTGAGACATTATGATTTCGAGATATTGAGGTACTGAGATTTGATGATACAGGCCAGTCCGGATAGCCGGAGCCTGAGGTTTTGAGACATTGAGATTTATGTTTTGTGTCGATGCTAGACACTGTTGATGCTGATTTCATTTATGATACCTCATTTTAAAAATACAAAGGAAATCTCACTAATTTATGAAAACAGTTTCTTCATTTACATGTATTCTGTTTTCATGCATTCATACCTCATTCATATGATATATTGCTACCTGAGGCACTGACACGGGCACATGAGATCACACTCGGGTTAGATATTACCCTAGCCATTGTTATAGGCTGCATGTTATTCATATATTTGAGGATATATTATGATCATTGACCTAGGTTGCGTTATTTATACGATTTCTGTGTGTAGATGTTTTTCTATTCACGAGTTGGGAACTCACCCCCGTTGTGCCCCAGTTTCTTGCAGGTTTGCCGTACAGGTTTCTTTACGGCTTGCGGGCATAGCTTCCTTCGGATGATTTGCTAGTAGGTGGGTTTACTTGTATCGTACCCCCATTATATATCTTGTATATTTTTATTCTGTTGTATCTAGAAGTTCCATCAACCAAACTTGTATTTATCTCAGATAGAGACCAGTGATGTTTATTCTTTCGACCTTAGAGTCGCGCGTTGTATTTCTTTGGATTTCTAGCTGTTTTGAGTTTCCTTTTGAGTTTGATCCTCGCCCTTGGCGTTGTATATTATATTGCTTGTGTGGTTGTGACCGTCGATTGACGAAGAGCTAGCTCCCGCTTGGGGATGCCTTTTTATTGATTTCGTATACTATTCATGTTGTATCCCGTTTGGGAGCCAGTATTTACAAAGGAGACTCTGCCGAAATTTTCAGGAAATACTTGATGTTTTTAAAACCGCATAACTCGGCTTATGCTATTAAAACTACTTGATTTTAAATTGGTTTTCCTTCACTCTACTACTTTCCTTGGTTTGGATTTCTGGGTTTTCGGCTTACTTAGATTACGTACGCCTCGAGACGTTTCGTAGTTTAAGTGCCGGTCATATTCCGTACTTTCGGGACGTGACAAAGTTGGTATCAGAGCGTTAGGTTTTACCTTCGGAGCGTAGGATGACCCTTGGTTGATGGAATAGGTGACTAAAGTAGAGTGACGTACCGTGGGTATGTTCCGCGGCATACTTACGACACGCCACTCCGCTTAAGGAGCCTCAGGATGTACATTTCTTTGCTCAGTATTATATTTATTCCGATCTAGCCTCATCAGTACCAGTTATGGTTTTGCTGCCACGATTACAGGCAGGGAGAGCTATAGCTAGAGTTGTGGTCAGTACGAGCTCGTCGCGAACAAGGACTGACCAGGGCGAAATTCCGGCGACACACGATTGCGGAGATGTGTCTTTTTACTGTGTTTCCGCGCCACGAGTGTTTGGCGGATCACCTTTATGAGGTTGCTCGGATGTGCTGATCGACACTAGAGGATTAAGCCACTGACAGAGGCCAGCCAGATTTTGATGACCGTTGGTGTATTGCTTACTCATGATGATTGAGGCACTATTCAGTGTGCGGACGAGTGAGCCAGTTGTTGCTGCGGACGACGAGATATCGCCCAGGTGTTGGAGCTATTGCGGTACGAGTTGTACTATGAGATGATAAAAGGTCGCTAGTCACCGAGGATGAATGACCAGGACATGTGATTCGTTCGCCTGCCCCGATGCGAGGTCATCAGATAGATTGATTCCAGCTAGAGACGACTTCAACGCGGAGACGTTAGGAGTCGACAGAGACAATCGAATGTCAGAAACCTATTATTCCAAGTTTAAAGTAGTCGGAAAGACATGCAGGCAATTCTATGGTCCCTCTAGAAGAATGAAACCCTAAATCGACTTAATGACCGTGTGAAAGCCTTTGAACCTTCGGGTTTGCGGCAGTTCTACGGCGCCATTAGTGAGGCTTGGGTTTGCCCTTCTACGGCAGGACCACCGATGCTGTGGTATGTACTCGATACTATTAAACTGTGCCCAAGATGTTGAGCTCTTGGGAGATTATGAGGTTTTGACGACTCGATCGGATGGCTCGACTTAATTCGGATGCTAGGTGGTGAGATGCATTTCTTGGGAGACTCCCGATACGAGGATAGCCGTTGGAGCTCAGTCCATGCAGCCACGACGAGTCGAGTCCGAAGCGGTCGACATTAGAGAAAGGTGAAGTAAGAGGTTCGTACGAGATCTAGATGAAACGACGTTCCACTCCGCCGACATCAGAGATGCGATACGTATGCCGAGGCATTGTACTTGGATATACCTTCCAGAAGGAGTCGCGTTGAGTATTTAGCCGTTCCAGAACGAGAACAGATCTAGTAAGGGACGATGACTTCCGGACAGTTCGGCAGAGACGAGATTTAGGAGAGATCTCGATAGGACCTTTCTGGAATAAATTACGAGAAGACTTAGACCCAGTAGTGGTCATGTTATGCACACCGGCAGGCCAGAGTTCAGGATCGTCGACGAGACATGCTATGGGTGACCACGGCAGTTGGTCAGAGATTCTTGGAGGATGTGCTTGAGCGGGACTATTCCGCCATACGTGATTTTGCGTATTTTGGGCGGTCTATTCGCATGATTGATTTTGATGATTGAGTTTCATGATATTTGTTTTCATGGACCATGGTTGCACCTACTGAGTATTTACGATTTTTGCACAGTTGTTGCACTTGATATCATTTTCGTGCCTTGGTTTCGCATGTTTATGATTTTATGGGTTTCATACAGTTGAATTGATTTTGTGCGTATGTACGCATACGAATTGGTTTTTGCACTCAGTATAGTTCACATATGCTTGCAGTGCAGTGATACGCATTTTGTGCACTTAGATGCACTGGACTTCGATTTCGATTGTGATACTCGATGTTTGTTTTATGCACCTTGTGCACCTGATTTGATTTTACGCATGTTCGGCGCTTGATATTGGATTTCATGATTTCGTGCATGATGGATGCCCCTGGTTTTGGGTTTTCGCGCATGTTGAGCGCAGGTTTTGAGATACGATTTTGGTGCACACCAGATGCACTAAATCGAGATTCTTCGTGCATGTCAGATGCACCTGTTTTGCTGTCAGGCACACCTGTTGCCATTGACAGATGTTTCGTGCACACCCAATGCACTTAGATATTGTTTCTGCGCGCATGTATGGCACATTCATGGATTTTGATTTCCGTGCGCACTAGACGCACGTAGTATTCATACGCGTATTTTGGGATTGATTTTTCTTATAGAGCAGTACGTTTTTATGATATTGCTATGTGTTTTCGTACTGGGCAGGACTAGTCAGAGGACAGTACCTGAATATATTTTGCATGCATTGATAGTTATTGAAGGGATTTCCAAAAAAAAGCGAGCTATAGCCGCAGCATTTACCTACGTGTCTGATATGACACGAAATGTTTAAAACAAGGAGACCCTTCTAAATTGTTTCCAAAACGGCGGAACGTACATTTCAAACAAAGATATATATGTATATAGTTATTTTCTTATGATAGACGTCCGCCATTGTGCAGTGTTATACGCGTTGCACAGCGACTTAAAGAGATTTGGCATGCATTTCCTTCAGATACTTACATATATAGATTCGATATTTACATGTATAGTTTCGAGTTATATCATATTGGTTTTGCTTTGGATTTGGCATTGATGTCTTCCCCATGACTCCGATGATTGCGGGATGCTTGACGGAGTTTTGATTTGAGTTATATGCTCATTTTTCATGCGCATGCGCTGCGCTACGATTTGTTTTATGTATTTACAATTTCGGAGCTCCGACGACTTGATGGTTTTGGTTTAGATGTTTTAGTACTTGGGGGGAGTTTTACTTTAAATTCGGGGACCGAATTTTTTTTAAGGGGGGAAGATTGTAGCGTTTTGAAAATCGTTTCGGTGAAATTTCGGAAAATCGGTAAAATAAGGGGGTTTTCTGTAAAAAGTCAAAATGCAAAAATCTTATTATAAAAATTAAATATACATATTCTAGCTATGTAATTGCTCTTATTTGGTGTTTATTGAGCCACTGGTGAAATTTTAAATTTTCTGAAAAATTTTCCGAAATTAATTATTTTAATATTATTTTAAGCCGTAACTAATATATTTAATTAGGGAAAATTACAAATTGGAATGAGTTGAAACAAATTTTGTGCATCATAAAACTTTAAATAAAATTTTATCATGTGGTTTTTGAAATGAAATCGTTTGCCAAAACGGTTTATAAAATATCGAAGAAAAAGGCTTTTTTCGGTGAAATTAGTGTTAATGGGAATTGGGGTATAGCATTTATCTTTTTCCTAACGCACACACCCACACCTCACCCTCTCCCCATGTGGCCGGCCCCACCATGACAGCCCTCCCCCTCTCCCTCTCTCCAATCACTTCTTTTTTTTCAAAAGAAAAGAAAAGAAAAGAGTAGAAAATGACAAGAATAGAGTGGACTTTGACAAAATTCAACTTTCCCCACCTCACTCTCTCTCCTCCCTCACCCATTCCCCCCCCCCATGCTGGCCGAACCTGCACATTTTCAGCAGCCCCTCCCCTCTCATTCCTCATCTCATCTCTTCTCCAAAAAAATTCACAAAAAATTTCATGAAAAATCAACTAAAACTCAAAACCGAAATCCAACTCCTACCCATTATTTATTTGCCTATCTAGCATGGATTTTGGGAGCAAGAGAGCAATTTAGGAGGCTTAGATCCTTGCTAGATCTCTAATTGGGAGGTATAAATCTTAACCCATGTCTTAATTGTTGGTTAATTACTCCAATTTAACTAAATTTGGTGTTTAATTTGTGTACATATTGCAAACTTGAATTGTGGGGTTAATGGTTATATGTGAGATTAAAATCAAGATAGGGTTTTATCACATCATTAAGGTTGCCATGACTAAATTGACATGTTAATTCTTGATAAAACCTAATCTAGTTACTAATTTCAAAATTTGTTAGTTGGAAATTGTGATAAATGTGCTTTTTGCTAACTAGGTTTTTTTGAAATTGTTTTATATTGGGATTAAAATCTAAATTAAGGTTTCATGTCATTATTAATATTATAATGAGTGGTTTAATGATTTTGGATCATGCAAAACCAAGCTTAATTGATGAATTGTGAATTTTGCTTTAAAAGGTATTAAAAATTGATATTTTTGCAAACTAGGATTTTGGAAATTATGCAAATTTATGAGATTAAATTATGGAAATGGTTTTTATGACTTATTTAAGATGTTTAAAAAGTATTATGGCCATTAGATTTGTTTAAACATCGAGTTTTGTACAAAAACGGGTAATTTGTGCTTGCTAGATTTTCGGAAAAAATGGCTTTTAAAGTGAATTTGGGGTTTTTGTGAATTTTAAGCTATTTTATATTATAATTAGTGCTTGTGATTGTACAAATGAGTGTGTTTAGGTTTTTCTCGATGGTTTGGCGTTTGTACGCCGACGTCGAGTGTTTTTGGGTTGATTTGTGAAAGCAACCATAGGTTTTGACCTATGTGGGACGTTTTGGTCATGAGTCGGATTTTAATGCGATATGGTGCGTTATGATGTGTAGGTACCCCATGTGGACTTCGAGACGATAAGCAAGCACGTGGCGACATCGGCACCGGCGAGCGAGGACCAGGTGAGTAGATTTATATCTACGGGGAGAAGTCGGGTGGATGGCGTATAGCACCCCCGCAGTTCGTGGTGATGTATACGAATACGTATACACACATTATTGAGTATATTTTGTTTTAGTTTATTGATGATAAATATGGATGGTTTAGTATCGCGAAACCCTAGAGTAGTGGTCGCACCATACATGCACCCACCCACCCATACTTGCATACATTCTTCTTCCATTTGTGTTTACGGGAATATATATAGTTATGTGTTCACATGGGTATGGGACTATGTGTTCACATACGGATTTGAGGATGATACTTGGGATTGAGATGAGTCGATGAGATTTGTGTTGAGGTTGTGATATCGGTGATATGGCAGGATTCGTACTTGAGGTACGTCCTGGTGTCATAGCGGATCTTTGGATGACAATGCCATGTGAATAGTGATATTAGTAGTGTACTAGACGTAGGTCAGTACCCCAGATGATGATCTTGATAAAGAGGATACCAGATGAACAGTGTGATGAGTATGATATTGACCCATACCCAGATTTGGGGATGCCGTACGACGGATTTACGTACGAGCTATATCTTGATGATTGATCCGCACTCTTGACTTGGGATGCCTGATTATAGATATGGTATCGGATATGATATTATTGAGGCGGGATCACCGACTAATATATATACAGGTATGCATATAGATCGACTCAGATGTTAGGCGGTTTCCTTACCTGTAGTCCAGCTTGTTAGCTTAGCCCTTTAGTTTAGTTTAGTTGTTAGATTAGATTCGATTCTTACCTATTTCAAAAACTAACGAATCGTGGGTATTTTAAAAGACAGCCCAAGGGATCCTACGGATATTTCAAAAGACGTATCTTTTCATAAAATCACCGTAGCCCCTATTTTCAAAACCCTATGATTCGTGTTATTTCAAAAGGCACCATTTGTAGGACTTATATTAGATTAATGCAGATTAGTTATAGTTGCGTCTAGTATTCAGATCCCGCTCATTATTGTGGTTCGCTTCGCATCGCATGCTTATATTATGTTTCATACTCCATTATTGATATCATGCTGTTAGGACACCAGCACCATTACCGATGATGCGTATGTACCACGTACACTTACTTGCCGGCTCACACACATCTTCATCGGTAATTGCCATGTCACGTACACCTTAGAAAATATTATTGCTTGACATCGCCTGTTAGCTAGTAGCTTAGACATGATATTAGTGTACTTGCCTTATATGTTAGTCTAGACATTGTAGTTATTACCTGCTACTTCATGCATACTGTTATTCATTGTTATGATGCATTCATGGATTCTCATGCATATATTCACTTTTTACGTGCTATTGAGGTTTTGGATTCGGATTTCCATGAGATTTTCTGGATTTGGGGAAAACCGCAAAACATATACAAACTTCTTCTTTCTCTTTTTAAATTAAAAGCGCGGTTTTTCCCATGATGTATGAGTCGTCCACCATGAGTTTGCGGATGGATTTCGAGACCCGATTCGAGAAGTTGGATGAACCGTTTCGGGTACATGGTGGACCCGGTAAGGTACCCTGGGGCAAGAAGCTCGTGGTGATGACGATGAGCCTGGCAGGGGGAGACTACCTACCGGTGATTTTACCCGACGCGTCGGATATCCGGAGAATACCGTCGTGGTCTTGAGATGGATGGTAGGGGCCGGTCTGGACTGACGGCGCCCTAGATATTGAGATTGAGACATTATGATTTCGAGATATTGAGGTACTGAGATTTGATGATACAGGCCAGTCCGGATAGCCGGAGCCTGAGGTTTTGAGACATTGAGATTTATGTTTTGTGTCGATTCTAGACACTGTTGATGCTGATTTCATTTATGATACCTCATTTTAAAAATACAAAGGAAATCTCACTAATTTATGAAAACAGTTTCTTCATTTACATGTATTCTGTTTTCATGCATTCACACCTCATTCATATGATATATTGCTACCTGAGGCACTGACACGGGCACATGAGATCATACTCGGGTTAGATATTACCCTAGCCATTGTTATAGGCTGCATGTTATTTATATATTTGAGGATATATTATGATCATTGACCTAGGTTGCGTTATTTATGCGATTTCTGTGCGTAGATGTTTTTCTATTCACGAGTTGGCAACTCACCCCCGTTGTGCCCCAGTTTCTTGCAGGTTTACCGTACAGGTTTCTTTACGGCTTGCGGGCATAGTTTCCTTCGGGTGATTTGCTAGTAGGTGGGTTTACTTGTATCGTACCCCCATTATATATCTTGTATATTTTTATTCTGTTGTATCTAGAAGTTCCATCAACCAAACTTGTACTTATCTCAGATAGAGACCAGTGATGTTTATTCTTTCGACCTTAGAGTCGCGCGTTGTATTTCTTTGGATTTCTTGCTGTTTTGAGTTTCCTTTTGAGTTTGATCCTCGCCCTTGGCGTTGTATATTATATTACTTGTGTGGTTGTGACCGTCGATTGACGAAGAGCTAGCTCCCGCTTGGGGATGCCTTTTTATTGATTTAGTATACTATTCATGTTGTATCCCGTTTGGGAGCCAGTATTTACAAAGGAGACTCTGCCGAAATTTTCAGGAAATACTTGATGTTTTTAAAACCGCATAACTCGGCTTATGCTATTAAAACTACTTGATTTTAAATTGGTTTTCCTTCACTCTACTACTTTCCTTGGTTTGGATTTCTGGGTTTTCGGCTTACTTAGATTACGTACGCCTCGAGACGTTTCGTAGTTTAAGTGCCGGTCATATTCCGTACTTTCGGGACGTGACAACATCAGAGGAGGCACGAGAATATGGACCTTGAATCCATATTTCTCCATACAAAAGAACTGTATGGAGAGCAATCTCGTATCGCCAGATACGAAGTCTCGAAAAAGCTGTTTTCGGCGAGATTGGCCATCGGATCATCGGTAGCGGAACACGTGCTTAAGATGATTGGCTTCATTGAGGAGCTCGCGGACCTTGGGACCACGTTAGAGAACGAGCTCTACACGGACTTGATTCTCCAGTCCCTTCCTTCCACTTACGCCCAGTTTATCCTGAACTTCAACTTGCAAGAAAAAAAGTTGAACTTTCAGAACTCCTCAACATGCTGAGGAGTGCAGAGGGCACCCTACAGAAAGGTAGGGAAACATCCACTTTGTTTGTAGGAGGATATTCCTCTTCTAGGTCCAAGGCGAAAGCCAAGGGAAAGAAGAAGAAAGCCCCCGCCAAACCAAGGGGCGGTGTTAGTAAAGTGGATACGAAGGGAAAGACAAAGGCAACAAAGGTAACGGGAAAGCTTGTGGGAAAGGAAGAATGCTTTTACTGTCACAAGAGTGGACACTGGAAAAAGGATTGCATGGCTTGGAAGGCCAGAAACCAGGATCTGAAGCAAGTTGCGGCTTCAGCTTCAGGTGTGTATGTTATTGAAAACTGTCTATCAATAAACTCTACATCCTGGGTATTGGATACCGAATCAGGATCTCATATTTGTAATTCTTTACAGGCACTGAGAAGGCGTAAGGTTTTGAAGGTAGGTGATATGACCCTCAGAGTTGCAAACGGAGCTGGCATGGATGCTGAGTCCGTGGGGGACTATCAACTGGGAATGTCAGATGGACACATTTTGGTTTTGCGTAATTGTTATTTTGTACCCAATGCAACTTGTAATATCATTTCTGTATCTTTATTATCTAAAGAAGGTTATGAATTTGCATTTGTAAGTAATGTTGTGAATATTCACCTTAATCAAGTTTTGATTGGGTCAGGTACATTAAGTAATGGTATATACGTATTAAACCAACCACAGATTTTCAATGTCCAGAATACACACAAAAGAAAGTCTCCGAAAACAAATCAGGCTTTCTTATGGCATTGTAGACTGGGTCACATCAATGAGAGAAGGTTGACGAAGTTATATACAGAAGGATATTTGGATCCGTTCGAATATCAATCATATGCAACTTGTCAATCCTGTCTCAAAGGAAAGATGACAAAGACTCCGTTCACTGGACACGGAGTAAGAGCGAGCGAGCTCTTGGGACTCGTACACAGCGACGTGTGCGGTCCAATGTCTACACATGCGCGAAGCGGTTATTCTTACTTCATTACTTTTACGGATGACTTTTCAAGGTACGGATATGTCTTCTTAATGAAACATAAATCCGAAGCCTTTGGAAAATTCCAGGAATATAAGAATGAAGTAGAAAAACAAACCGGCAAAAGTATCAAGACACTGAGATCTGATCGAGGTGGTGAATACTTGAGTGCCGAGTTCCTGGATTACCTAAAAGAGAATGGTATTCTCTCTCAGCTTACTCCTCCATACACTCCGCAACATAACGGTGTATCGGAGAGATGGAACCGGACCCTATTGGATATGGTACGTTCCATGATGAGTAACGCTGAGTTACCGCGATCATTCTGGGGATATGCGTTAGAATCAGCTGCATATCTTTTGAACCGAGTTCCAACTAAGACTGTGCCTACCACACCATATCAGATGTGGTGTGGGAAGAAACCCTATCTTAAGCACATTAAGACATGGGGATGTCCAGCTTTTGTTAAAAAGCAGCATGCGGACAAACTCGAGGCACGCTCAGTACAGTGCAAATTTGTGGGATATCCAAAGAACTCCAAGGGATATTTCTTCTATTGCGAAGAGGAACAAAAGGTTTTTGTTTCTCATAATGCCCACTTCTTGGAAACTGAGTTTTTGGAAAATCAGATAAGTGGGAGCGCAATAGAACTGGAAGAAATTCCAGAACCACGAGTTATTACTGAAAGCTTAGTAGAACCAGAGGGTTCGAATGATCAGGACATTCCTGCGCCACTCCGCAGGAGTAGTAGGCAGTCTCATCCGCCCGAGAGATACTACGGTTTTCTCATAGACGGGGATAAAGAGGATTGCATCATTGATAGTGATGAGCCGACTAGCTTCCAGCAAGCCATTCAGAGCATTGACTCGGTAAAATGGCTGGATACAATGCGGACCGAAATGGAGTCCATGTACACCAACAAAGTATGGACATTGGACGTTGCTCCAGATGGGGTAAAACCCGTAGGATGCAAGTGGATCTTCAAAAGGAAGATTGGTGTAGATGGACAGGTTGAGACCTATAAGGCTAGACTTGTTGCAAAGGGTTTTCGTCAAAGACCTGGTTTGGACTATGACGAAACCTTTTCTCCAGTGGCTATGCTGAAATCCATTCGGATCCTTCTTGCCATTGCCGCTTTCCACGATTATGAGATTTGGCAGATGGACGTAAAGACCGCTTTTCTAAATGGAAATTTAGAGGAGTGTGTCTATATGGACCGGCCAGAGGGTTTCATTCAGAGTGGGAGCAGCGGAAAGGTGTGCAAGTTGCTTAAGTCCATCTATGGACTAAACCAGGCATCGCGGAGTTGGAACATCTGTTTTGATGAGACAGTCAAATATTTTGGCTTTATCAAAAATCCAGATGAACCATGCATCTATAGTAGATTTGTAGCGAGAACTGTCGTATTCCTCGTTTTATACGTGGATGACATTCTCTTGATAGGAAATGACATTCCTATGCTACAATCTGTCAAAGGGTTCTTGTTGCACAGGTTCTCCGTGAAAGACCTGGGTGATGCCTCTTACATTCTGGGGATCCGGATCTATCGTGACAGATCCAAGAGGATATTAGGACTTTCACAGTCCAGGTACATCGACACCATACTGAGAAGATTCAGTATGGAAGATTCCAAGCGCGGTAATCTACCGGCTTGTCACGGGATCACCCTCTCCAAAGAGATATCTCCCAAGACTGATTTGAAAAGGGATCGCATGTCTATCATACCATACGCTTCTGCGGTAGGCTCTATAATGTATGCGATGTTGTGTACCAGACCAGATGTAGCTTATGCACTGAGTGTGGTAAGCCGGTATCAGTCAAACCCTGGGGAGAAGAACTGGATAGCGGTAAAGAACATTCTCAAGTACCTGAGAAGGACTAAGGAGATGTTCTTGGTGTATGGCGGGAAAGACCTCCAGATCGAGGCCTTTGCTGACTCCAGCTTCCAGAGTGACAAGGATGATTCCAAGTCCATGTCGGGTTATGTCTTTACCCTCAATGGAGGGGCGGTGTGTTGGAAGAGTTCCAAACAGGAAACCGTTGCTGACTCGACGATGGAAGCGGAATATATCGCTGCTGTTGATGCCGCAAAAGAAGCCGTCTGGATGAGGAAGTTCTTAACGGAACTTCAGGTGGTTCCGTCCATTGTTGATCCAATATCTCTGTATTGCGACAACAACGGGGCTATAGCTTTAGCGAAGGAACCCAGGTCCCATCAGAAGTCCAAACACATCTTGAGGCGGTATCACCTGATCAGGGAGATCGTGGGTCGCCAGGAGATCGAGGTTCGGAGAGTTGCTACGGAAGATAACACTGCTGATCCACTCACGAAGGCCTTACCCCAGACTCAGTACGAGCGGCTGATCGAGATGATAGGTCTCCGATACGCCAGTGCAGGGCCTTAGTGCAAGTGGGAGATTGTTAGTGTATATGCCCTAGAGGCCATTACTGTATCATACTGGTTTGTATATTACTTAATGGAAGCTTTGGATATTCACCTTGTATAGACAATCTTGCTCAAAATGGTAGTATGCTACTTGGTTTGTTTCTACTTTAATATGTACATGTGTTTCTTTTAGTATATCACCTATACACATTAGTGGAGCCCTTAGGATCTTTGCTTGATTACCAGCGTTGTGATGGCAGTCACACTCGTGGGGGCTGGGTAATCCACAAGCACATCCTTATGCAGGTCCCTAGTCGTAGGATTATCGAGACAAGGCATCGATACTCCGGAGTAGACTAGCGTATGCGCTTCTCATCCCAGCATGGGAGACGGTCTGTCCCACAGCCATTAGTACGTCATACTTGAGATAGTATGCGGGTGCTCGTTAGGTTACGAGTACACTGGACAGGACTCGTCGGGAACTGATGGTTGGTACTATACCTATTGTCAGTTATCAGTTCCCAGGTGACATAAGTACAGCTTAGTCCGCTGACTTGACACTGTCACTTTGCCTCGAGTGTGTTCCCACTGTACTTTGATTACTACCCTACCACGGCTCAAAGGAGTCGTGCAAACAGGTAGTAGTTGGGTGCAGTCCCGAAGCACTTGGAGGCAATGACGGTTAGACAGGATTCGTCTCTCCCGGTATTGGGGGTTGATATCGCGCTGTGTCAAGGAGAGCCATTACACATAGTCGTCCCTGGCCAGGGCAAGCGAGATATACTGGTAGGTTTCCAGTGTTATTTTAGGATGATCTGGGCTACACTCCGACACGACTTGTACCGCTATTAGGAGACTGACGTTTACCGTCCCCCTAGGCCCGCCATGCGATATTCTCAGAAGAACAGACCGGACTGTACGGAGATTGTCACATTCTGGCTCAGTAGGAGTTTAGATGGGTTTCACCTCGTCAGTCTTCTTATCGGCATCTACCTGGGGGCCGTTATGCACAGCTAGTACCGCTTGCGGTCTGTGGTTAAACCCACTGCCAGCGTAGTGTCGAGTCTTTAGAGTCCCACACAGAGAGCTATTCGTCTTTAGGCAAAAGAGTAGAGGTCGCATGGTTTTGCGACAGGGTTCGGTCACATCCATGCACTTCTGCACGTTTAGTGACCGGGCAGTTATTACTAGCGGGCTTTGGTTTAAGCCAGATTCTAGTATACGTTTTGGGATTGGTTTTATCTCGGTTGTATTCGTGTTCCCCGGAACGCGGATGCGGGTGTGTATGCACAGTTGAAAGAGACAGAGACAGAGGATTCTCATTAGGGTTGTTGACTGTTGACTTTTGCTAAACCCTAATGAGAACTAGAAATATGATTAACAATAATATTAATTAAGTATTGATATGACATGGTTGGGTTGAAAGGTTGACTTTGTTGACTTGTTGACTTTGTTGACCGGTTGACTAGATTGGACTTGTTGACCACCATCGTGACAATGGCTATCATTTCATGGCATTGACCTTGGCTTGCTTATTTGTTCACACATTGTATTTAATGCATGAAATGATGTAGCCATTTGATATGATAACAACCATCACATAATACTCAATTATTATTATGTGTTATGATGATTTTGGATTATGAGAGAGAGGTTGAAAAAAGTCTTGCTCATTCTTTCATTTCTTTTCTCTCTCATGCGCAAGCTCTCCCTCTTCCTCTTGCTCTCTCTCTAGTTCATGGTTCTATTGTCTCATGTGTTGAGAAGCAAGAACCATAGAGATAAAACCCAAAACACTTCTCTACTCATCCTAGTACACAAAGTCTAGCAAGACAAGTGTTCTAGTTTCCTCTAGTTTGAGGTTGAAGCCAAAGGTAGAAGCTTTCAGGTGGATCCATCTTCGGTGCGAGGAGACGACGAGGTGAGGCTGATCCGACCACCGCAAGGAGTTGAAGACGATGGAGTTCAAGTTAAGGTATAACCCCCTAACCGAGTAGGTAAAACTCCTAGTTAGGTTGTTAGATAGTTGTTTGACAAAGATCCGTATTTTGAGTCCTTGTTACCACCCAAAGAAAAATCGTTTTTCACCATTTCCGCAACCTCAAAGAACCGGGGAAGGGTAACGTGGACTTACACAACCTGGTGGTACAAAGATATACAAAGATCTACGTCAACATTACTGGTGGCATGGAATGAAGCGTGAAGTAGCCAGAAGTATCGCAAAATATTTGGTGTGTCAGCAAGTGAAAGCTGAACATCACAGGATTGTTGGTTTACTTCAACCGTTACCTATTCCAGAATGGAAGTGGCAACACATCACCATGGACTTCGTGACTGCACTTCCTCGCAGCATGAAAGGTAACGATGCGGTATGGGTTATTGTGGATCGACTCACAAAGTCGGCTCACTTTATTCTCTTTCGAGTTGGCCAATCTACTGAGACACTAGCAAAAAAGTACATGGAAGTAAGTATAAATCTAAGTAAGATTTAACTCTTCATAGTGTACTATTTCTGATACCCATGAACTCATGCAGGAGATTGTGAGATTACATGGAGTACCGGTTTGCATTGTCTCCGATCGTGACACCAGATTTCGATCGCAATTTTGGCAGAGTCTACAAGCCAGCTAGGGAACAAGTCTAAACTTTAGCACAGCTAACCATCCACAAATAGATGGACAGTCTGAGCGAACGATTCAGATACTTGAAGATATGCTAAGAGCTTGTATGCTAGAGTTCGGAGGATCGTGAGAAGATCACCTATATCTTGTGGAGTTTTCATACAACAGCTACCAAGCAAGTATTGGAATGACACCCTTTGTAGCACTCTATGGAAGGAAGTGTCGTTCACCATTAAGTTGGGATGACATCGGAGATAGAGAACTCCTTGGACCTGAGATGATAATAGCAACAGTGAATGTAGTTCGCACTATCAGGGAAAAAATACGCATAGCCCAAGACCAACAGAAGCACTAGGCTGATGCAAAGCGCCGTCAGTTAGAGTTCCAACGGGAGATTATGTCTTTCTGAAGATTTCTCCAAACCATAGAGTGATTCGTTTTAGAAGAAGGGGTAAATTAAGTCCAAGATACATTGGACCTTTCGACATACTCGAACGAGTCGGAGAAGTGGCATATCGCTTGACACTTCCACTCTCATTGGAAGGAATGCACAATATGTTCCACATATCCCAACTCAGAAGGTATGTGAGTGACCCCAGTCACATTCTTGATCACTCCGAGTTCACTGTATAGACGGGTTTATCTTGTGAGCAACAACCCGTTGAAATTCTGGACAGAAAGGTGAAGTCACTTTGGAACAAGAAAGTAAACTTGGTTCGAGCGATGTGGAGAAAAAACACACCAGGAGAATCAATGTGTGAAAGAGAAGATGACATGCATGCAAAATACCCTCACTTGTTTGTAAATTAGTCCTAAAATAATTGTAAATTTCGATGACGAAATTTTTATAAGGAGGGTAAAATGTAACGACTCTATTTATAATGTACAAAATTTGTTTAAAGTTAAAGTACTAAATGGAGTATTTTCAAACCTGTGTATGCCATAAGTATTTGAATTGTTTTAGAATAGCAAGAAAACACTTGTAGCTCATTGGTAAAGTCTTGTACTGCTGTGATGTAGCCCCTGTGTTCGAATCACCTCAGTCACATATTATTTTTGCTGATTTTTCTTTAAACCTTTTAGAATCCCAAAGTTTACACGTGCAATACACGTAAAAATAAAAAGTCACTAAAATCAAACGCATGTAAAATATTGTACACACAGCCGAGGACACGTGGCCCCAATCCAAACACCCCACCCCCACCAACGACCGGCGAGATGCCCTCTGGGGCCGGCGCCGCCGGGGCCCCGTAGGGAATGCTCCTAATTTTTGCCCAACACCTCTTGGCCTACCCCCACTACTCCTCTTCTGTTTGTTTTCCCACCACATTAACAGAGAGTGTTAATTCACCTCTTTAATCCAAGTTTTAATACATTTTTAATTCTCATTTTAATACCCTAAACACTAATTCTATCTTATAAATACCACACCATAACTAGCCCTCTCCATTCTGAAATTTAGCATCAAAACTCACAAATTTTTCTAAGTCCAAAAATTTGTACAAGTGGAGTTAGACCAAGGTCAAGTTTCGGCAACGTTTTGGGAATATTCCGACGACACCGCGACTCTACGAAGTTCACAACTTGTTCCTATACCTCTTTTCTCTTCTCCAAATCCGTAAGTTCTCTCTCCTCTCCTCTCTTTCTAATCTAAAACAATATTCTATTAAAACTCGTCGGAAGCGGAATTAATCCAACTCCCGATTCTAATTTTCAGTAAAAACCCAACTTTTTTTAATCACAAATTAACCATCTCTTTATACCTTGTTTAACAACCCTAAAACAAAATTTAGAACAAGTTTCAATTCAAAATAAAATGATGTGCAACTTGTATTTCACTTTTTCGTTAAAATACCATAAAATTTACCTACGACATTACTTATCATATAACTCATATTACTTTTAGAAACTCACGAGGTAATGACCTACCTCATCACAACACTCATCATGACATAGCACGATGGCTCGAAAACAATAGTTTTGGGACAAAATGCAAATTTTACATTAAAATACCTTAAAACCGTATTCTTTAAATTGTTTTATTTAATTCCTTGCAATTAAGCTTCTACAACCCATTTTGGGGAACCCAATCGGGACGGTGCAAATTATTGCACTTTCTCGGGACTAGTAGAGCGAGATGCAGACCTTCTTACGGAGCATCCGATCTCGATGGAATTTTTAATACAATCTTTAAGAATAACGTGATTTTTTATTTACTAAATAAATTCTATTTTTAATAATTATATATATATAAATATTATCAAAATATCTATTTTAAATATATAATATATTCCATGCTTTCTAAATCAAAAGAAAAGAATCACAAGTTTCATGAAAACTCCATCCAGAATCAATACAAGTCAAATTACATGAAAATACCATCTACTATTCAATGTAGGTTTATATTCACTAGAATACCTCATCTTATAAAATTACATCAATGAAAACCTTAAAGACGATAAATAAATACTTGAGGTCTATTTTGAAAATATATCAAAACTATTTTTCATAAAACCCCCTCAAGTTATTTCAATTTACAATAAGGACCCTAGTAAATATAGGTTTGAGCGGGACCAATTCTCTTGAGCCTCAGGGAGCCGGAGAAAGTGGGTGCTCGCCTATTTAAGCTAGACAACTAAAAACGGGGTTATCAATACGGTAATTGTCTTGGAAAATGACACAAATCCTACCGTCCATATGCAGCATTTACCGATAACTCCAAAACTAATTCAGGACTTCAATTCTATTTAAAGTGTCTAACTCAATCTAAGTCTCTATCTAATCTGAATACAATCCGAATACAATCCATTCTTAAATACAATTCAAATATAACTCCAATACAACATGAATCCATTTATACTAGATACAATCAATATCAACATGACTCGATTGAACCGAACCATGGATATACTCTGATTACATGACTATCCATTTACATCCATTCTGTTACATGATATCATGGTTTCGGCAAGTCGTATATAACCATTCATTACACCAATACAAAATACATTACGGGGTTTTAAAGAGGTAGATTGGTACGGAATGTATTAGAAGTGGCACGAGACTGTAACCATGATACACATAACCTGAATATCCATGATGTTGTTCCGTGGCTTAACGGTTCCTTGTGCTCCGTATATCTTAGTCTATGGGGAAAGTTGGACTTCTCTAATATACACTGATACATTCTATACCAAACTACAAACAACTACGTTAACATAACAAACAAAACTATATACAATTTACCTATTCTATCCTATTCTTCTTTATCTCTTGGGACTTACCGAGCGATTGTTCGCTGACGACATTCCTTTTCTATTCTTTCTTTGGAATGTTGTCAGGAGGACCCGGCTCTCTGGAGGTAGAGCCCGGTTCAGAAGACTTAGAGCAGTTCGTCGACGATCCAGAGTTCTAGACACTTGTATATAATTTTACTTTCAGTTCATGCCATTATTTAGGTATTGCTTTCCAGTCTTGTATTTTACTTTCCAGCATTGTATTGTAAAAGATGTTTAATAAATAAAAATTTGTTGTTCTTTTACATTTCATGTCTTTCTTGTGTACATTTAGATTATATTGCTTATTTACGCTTAGCGTGTTTACTTCTGAATAAATACGTCGCGTGGTTCGTCACGTCTCCTTGTCCATACACCAGGAAGCGAGGCATGACATCTATAATATAACATTCTAAATCAGTATGCATACAATATAGGATATATAAACATACCTGCAGGTGCGGTGGTGGCTTCTGTCCGAGATGTGGAGGCACCACCTACAACTAGACAATCAAAGAATGATTATCTAAGTAAGAGAAAAACGGATGCGTGTATTTTTATGTTATAACATTCTAAATTAATATGCATACACTATATGATATATAAACATACCTGCAGGTGCGGTGGTGGCCTTTTCCTCTGATATGGACGCACCACCAACAGCTAGACAATTAAATATTGACTATATATGTAATTTTGAAATAAATATGCATGCATATATATAATATTACATTCAAAATGAATATGCGTGCAATACACCTGGAGGTGTGGCAAACTCCACACGGAAGGAGTCATCCGAAGGGGAAACCCATCGGGGTGCAAGACCAGCCATTTGGAGCTCCCTACGCAGCTTTCTAGGTGGCAGAACCGCTCTGCCTCTGCCTCTGCTGGTGCTCCTTCTCCCCTCGCTGCTCCGGGCGTCATCATCAAACCTAGATAAGAGTACAATTATTACATATGCATGCAATATATGTATAGATCGTAGAAATGTGAAGTAACAATATAATATTACTGATAACCTTTTTCAATTCGTAGACACATTAGACATATCTGCTTGGATTTCATTATTGATATCATTTCTAACCCACGTAACTTCATGATCAGTCGAAGACAACCCGTCCTTTAAAACAGACGATCGGAGCACTCTATGTCTTCTCTCTTCTTCATCCTCATCGTTGCCCTCCATACGATTCTTGAATTCTGGGACATCGTAAACATCCCTGGGTTTCCAACGGCATACGACACTCCATCCCTGATGCTTCAAGTACTGTGAGTAGTATACTTGGAACGCTTGGTTTGGAAAGATAAATGGATCGTCCTGACCGTAAAATCGAAGTGTGTTCACACTAGTCAATCCATATTCATCTTTTCAAGTCCCGAGATTGTTTCTCCACTTATCCGTATCGGCTCGTGTATCGTACCAAATACACTGAAATATATAAAACGGTTCTGATCTTCCGTGATATTGGATGCCAAGTTTGCAATTTAAGTATCCATAATAAATCACACCATCCGATCCTACCGTCGCAATCCCACTATTCTGAGTGGTTCGAGATGTTTTTATGTTCTTAACATCAAATTTGTATCCAAGGACACCGAATCCTTTATAATAAGCAACCTCCATGCTAGGAAACTGAGCTAAATATCTTGAATCTCTCTCTAATGATGCAAATAACTTCGGATCGTAGATTTGACAAAACAAATTTTACGGTAAATATATAACGATATAAGTTTAGATTAAGACTGGTAGCAATAACATGTTATTCGAACAACTTACATGATCTGCAACTCAATCGCAAAAATTATCCTGATGATATTTTTCCAATTGTTCATCATTCCAATCAGGATGCCCCTCACGTATCTCATCAATATGAATTCTGTTCTTAACAATAAATTATGACATTAATATTATATCATTTTAAACAAACAGAATCACAAATATAACAATTAATCTAAAAAAACTACTCTCTAATTTTTTCAAGACATGCGCTATTGAGGAGGATAAACAAATATATATCTTGTTGATAAACATAGTGTCTACTCTCTTATAATCTGCTTTACCATATGGCCCGTCCTGAATTCTTCGAGGCCGGTTAAGATTCGTCTCAATGTTCTCGTCCAGATAGCGGGAACAAAATGTGGCTACTTCATCTAGAAAATAATCTTGCATGATAGAACCCTCTGGTCGATTTCTATTACGTATATACTTTTTTAGAGTGTAGAGCTATCTAAAGAAAAATATGTTAAATAAATAAATACGAGTATATAGAAAAACAATAATTTTACAAATTGCATGAAACGAAAAATTCCATGTACCTTTTGACAGGATACATCCATCAATATTGTACCGGTCAGGCAAACTTAGCCTCGGTTGTAAGATGAACCATCAGGTGTATTATGATATCGAAGAATGACGGTGAGAAAATACGCTCAAGCTTATAAAGTATCAATGAAATAAAAAAATTTAGATTCTCCAGCGTTACAACATCCAAGGTTTTAGCGCACAATTCTCTAAAAAAGCAAAAAATGTCATTGATTACTAGACCAACCGATTCGAGAAGGGAAGTCCTGAGGGCTAATGGGAGAAGGTGATCCATAATAACATGGTGATCATGACTTTTTAGCTCATCGATCTTGCCTTTCACAATTTTTAATTTCTTGCTAAATGATCCTGAGAAACATGTGGGAACATTCAAATTATGCAACACCTCCAGGAACATTTTCTTCTCCGGTTGTGACATATGATATGCGGAATTGGAAAGTACAAACTTACCTGGTTTACCCGCTATTGGTTTAGGATGCAATTCACTTCTAATTTCCCAGTCCCGAAGATCCATCCGAGCACGGAGGTTGTCTTTCGATTTTCCGTCTTTACAAATAAGCAAATTTAGTACGTGCTCGGATACTCCCTTCTCTATGTGCATGATATCCAGACAATAACGCACTAAATTTGTTGAGCAGTACGGAAGCTCGTAGAAAATGCTTAACTTGTTCTAGTAGGATGGTTTGACCTGTTTTGCCGGATATATCCCGAAGGGTCACATTATTGTAACCATCCCGCTGAGCAATCACATCCTCCCCGGACAATGAGGCTGGAGACACAAAAAGCTCCTGATGACCATTAAAGTGACCAGAGTCTAACATGTAGGGATGGTCTAGTGTCAGGAAACGCCGATGACCGCAATAACAAATCTTCCTCTTAAAATTCAACCATTTCGATGTTGTATATTGATGGAAATAGGAGCATGCTTTGTGACCATGTACGGACTAACCTAATAGCATTCCATACGCACAAAAGTCATTAATTGTCCACATTAAAGCCGCACACATTATGGAGGTTGTATCTGTGTTTGCATCGTAAGTCTCTATACCATCAATTAATAAAGATTTTAACTCATCGATTAGAGGTCGGAGATAGACGTCGATATTGTTTTCTAGTGAGCTTAGTCCATCAGTAAGAAGAGGTGTTATAAAGTAGGATTGATCCATAGCCAACGGCCTGACATTGCAAGGATCACTACTGAATATTTCGTGCCTCCTATCGAAATCCTTCCATGCCGGTGAATCTCTTGGATGACTCATTTTTCCATCTTCGCTTGGAGCAACACGGTGATGCCAAATCATTGTCTCGGCTGTTTTCTTGCACCTGAATGCCTCTGTAGCCTCTGTGTTATGGGATGTTAGATATGTATGCCCTAGAGGCATGTATTGTATAGGATGCTAGGCATGTATATGTACAGAAACAATCTTTGCTCGAAATGATAGTATGCTATCTGTTTTATCTTCATCTTAAAGTGTGATGTGTTGTATTTCATATCTTTATATACATGTTGATGAAGCCCTTAGGATTATGCTTGACTGCAAGGATTATGATGTAGATCATACTAGTAGGGCTTGGGCAGTCTATGAGCATATCCTTTAATAGTTTCTAGTTGAGGGTATATCGAGACAGGGCATCGATATTACCAGAGTAGACTAGTGTGTACGTTTCTTAACCCTGGGGGCGATGATTGATCCCACAACCATTGGTGTTCGCCATCAAAGATTGTACACAGGTGCTCATTGGAGAATGGGTACACCGAACAAGACTCGTCGAGAACTCCTAGATGGTGTATATACCTATTGTCAGATAGCAGTTCTCTCGTGACACTTGTACAAGTTAGTCTGTAGACCCGATATCGTTATAGTGTCTTGTGTGATTCCCATTGTGCTTTGATTTCCTCCCTACCACGGCTCTACTGAGTCGTGCAAACAGGTGGATTTTGAGTACAGCCCCGAATCACATGGAGGCAGTGAGCGATAGGAGGGGTTTCATCTCTCCCGGTATAGGGAGTTGATGTCGCTCTATGCTTGATCGGCCATAACAGCAAATCCCTGGCCAGGGTTGTCGAGATTTACTGATAAGAGTTATCAGTAGTTTCTCGAACCGTTATGGGCCATAAATCAGCATGACTTATAAAGTTACTAGGGTCTGATATTTACCACCCCTAAACTTGATATGCGACGTATCAGACGAAGAGACCGGACTGTACGGTAAGTGTTGCTTACAGGCTCGTTAGGGTTGGGATGAGTTCGCTCGTCGGACACCTTTTCGTCATGTACCTGGGTAGCCGTTACGCCTACCAAGTGCCGTTAACGTGCTTGTGGTTAAACCCACTGCCAGCGTACTGTCGAGTCTTTATAGTCCCACACAGAGGGTTCCCTGGTTTAGGCAAAAGATGTAGAGGTCGTAAGTTGTTACGGCAGGGTTTCGATCATGTTCGTGTACTGGCTGCGCGAATGATGATCGGACGGATATACCGGTAGGCTTTGGTTTAAACCGGATACCGATATTATATTATTGGATTATTTGTATTCGTATTTTTTCGAATGCTAATACGGGTATACTTATACGGTATACGGTGAGGGGTATTCTTATAGTTGTACAAGAATACATTTTAGAAGGAGACACCTCATAAATGGGTTTTTATTTTTGTGAAAATAAAACAATGAGGTAGAATTTGGAATTGTCAAAGCGGATGAAGGAATGGCTTATTTCATTTTTTATTCATTCGGGTTTACTATTGAAGCATGGAGCATTATTTTTGGAGAAAAATAATACATGTTTCAATTATTGTTTTGAGCCATATCATTTGTTCATGCTTTAGACTTGCTCATTATCACATTCATCTTCTCTCTCCAAATTATCTCATTCTCATACCTCTAGGCTATACCCTTCATATGAGTTGTAAATCAAAAGCTTAGGGATCACTTTAATCCACTAGTTAATCTCTACATCATCTAAGTAATCATTTCTAGCACACTGGATTTCTTAGTTAACTCTTGTGAAGAGTTTGAAGCTTATTCTATAGCTCACAGGTGGATCATCTACGACCTAGAGGTGACCAGAGACCGAGTTCCTTTCAAGCATCCAAAGAGCCTAGGAGTCGCATCCAAAAGAAGACCCGAAGGACCGTTTCCTTAAGTATAACCCTATCATAGTAGATAAGATCTCTAGATAGGTTTGCTAGTTAAGGTTTAAGAACAAGATCTAGGGTTTTAGTGGGTGTTGTGTGCAAGAAAATTTTCGTTTGCCACTTCCGCCTCCTCATAAGTGTTGCGAGCATGTGCAACATCTACTAACATTGTATCGGAGCCTATCTTAAACCTTAAATAGTTTCTAGAGACGTTAGAAATCCGCCGTTTTTGTCGCGCAAAAACTGCCGATAAAAACAGTTTCCAAAATTGAAGTTTTGAGTTGTTTGCACAGCCCGCGGGCTCACGGTTTGAACCGAGAAGCCACGGTGTGGAGCGTGCGCACCCCGAGGACACTTCGGGAGGGACCAGAGGACGTACCTACACCCCAAGACCACCACAAGGTGGCCTTGGGGGTGGGTGACCCGAGAGCACCCCAACTAGGTGCTCTCGGGTCTGCCTTCCCCTAAGGGCCACTTCGAGGTGGCCCCCGGGGGTGGGTACCCCCCTCCGAGGCCCTCATTCGATAGTTAATTTTGGGATCTTTGCCTCCGCGAAGATTCGAACGATTTTCGAGTTTATTTCGACTCCCGGATTGGCTTAAAACGATCAGTTTTAGAACTTTAGCTCACTGGATTTTTTTCATGTCTTGGAAAATTTGGTTTAGTTTGCTAATTGCATGCGGAATTCTAATGTTGTGGTTACTTTACAAGCTTTGTGATGTGTATATGTGTTTGGAAACATTGACTAATTGCTATACGTCGATTAGTCGGGGTTGCACATATCTGTAATGATATCATGTGATGGCATGTGTATATGAATATGTTGGATCGTCGTGGATGAATAGCCGGGGGATGTGAGAAGAGCGTTTTTATTTTCTTTCATTCATATAATTTTTAAAAAGCGATGTAATATTATTTTGCAGGGCACATCCGGATTGAGGTTGTAGACACCGTTGTATAATTTCTTTTTACTGTTTTTGCTCCTAGGATAGACCCAAGATGGGGTGCACAAACTACCGGGTTCTTTGAAGTGCCGAGTGGCCTACTCACTTTGTTGAGGGAGGTTGCTTCACTTCGGGAATTTGGCAGGTAGTTTGCCGCATCCATAAGGGTCTAGGGTGGATTTTGGCTATTCATCACGACCGTGGAACCCGTCTTTCGTTAAGGGCTTAAATGAAATACGAAATTCCTAGTATATCCAATGTGTTCATCTGTGATCTGGAATGTTTATAAATGCGTGCGACGTATGGCTATTTTTATATGAGATATATAATAAACGTTGCTTGTGTTTTGCACCCGCGCTAGTCCAGCCCCCGCTCTGCCGTTAGTTAAGTAACCTAGCGGTGCATGACGGGGCCCCGTGGCGAATGCGGATGGCAGAAGCGTACGTTCTATTTTCGTTTCTTTTCTGTGATGTTTAGGAAACGTAAATGATGGGACAACATTAATGTGATTAATATTAAGAAAAAGAAACCTAAAGATATTGTAGAATCAAACTTTTTAAAGTGGGTAACTCTAGTTTTTGCTTTGTATAGTGGTATTCCTTGACGAATATCTAGCACCTCATTCGATGAGGAAAAGGCCGAGATCCCTTCACCGGGAGTGACCCCTGCGAAACTGTAAGTCTACGGTAGCGTCCCGGCCATCTGTCCGAGGCCAAAATGCGGAAACAAAAACTTTTCTTTAACTAGAAACCGGCGCTATCGTATACTTTTTCCCCGGATCGGACCATTAACCTACTACTAGCTAACTAGAGAAAGGGTAGAAAGGCTATACCGAGCGATCCGTGTCCTTCGGTTTTCGGCCACCATCCCAAGCTCCACGTGGCATCACTGATCTCCGGTCTCCTCGTCGAAAGGGGCACTACATCGAGAAGTCCTTTTACGGGCTCCCACCTCTGAACCGAGGCAACTCGGACACGAAGTTGGCTAGCCGACGTGTCCAAGATTGCTGTAGACTAAGTGTAGAACGCTATGTCTCGAGGGTTAATGAAGTTGCCATTTTGGAGTGGAGAAGGAGATATGAACTTTGGAGATGGGCTAATGAATTTTGTTGCAAGCAAAATGAGATCAATATTTTCCACACCAAAAAGAATCCTCCCTCTATCAAAAATGTAGCCGGCCATGTAATATGGAGGAGGGAAAAAGGCAAATGAAAAAATGTATGATCACAAGAAAATGTCACACCAATATCCTATCCAAATCCCATCTCCAAAAAGCAAGTAATGATGAACAAAAAGGAATCAAAAGATGCTAGAACCATCATGAACCCTCCACCACAAAAAACACCCTCCATTTTGCTAATTTGCATATTTGCAAATAAGCCCCTCCATGGAAAATTCAGCCAAGAAAGAATAAAGGAAAAATGGCCGAAACGGAATGCAAACTGGCAACTTCAAAAAGACGATCCCGTAATAAATTACAGAAAAACCCCGCGACTGTATATACATACCCGCATTTGTATTCCGACCCAATACAAATGCAATGAGACAAAATCTATACGGTACAATACTAGGATCCGGCTTAAACCAAAGCCCGCTAGTATTGTCCGTCCGAAACATAACACGTGCACAAGTGCACGCGTACGTTCGAAACCTGCCATAAATCCATATGGCCTCTACAATGTTTCGCCCGAAACTTGAGAAACTGTCTGTGGAGGACTCTAAAGACTCACCAATACTTTGGCTGTGGATTTAATTACTAGCACGTCAGAGGTATTAGTCGTACGTAACGGGCTACCATGTATTGACCAAAAGGGAAGTCGATGAGCGAACTCATCCTGACACCCTACTAAGTCTGTCAGTGACAATATCCGTACAGTCCAGTCCGTTCGTCTATGAGCATCGCATGGCGGGCCTAGGGGGTTGGTAAAAGTCAGACCCCCAAAAGCGGTACAAGTCGTGTCGGAGTGTAGCCCAGAACACCCTGAGATACTACTGGAATACCTACCAGTAAATCTCCTGCCTTGGCCAAGGACTTTGTGTAATGGCTCTCCCAGACACAGCGCGATCTCACCCCCAATACCGGGAGAGACAAACCCCTGCCGATCCGCTCACTGCCTCTATGTGGCTCGGGACTGTACCCAACTAAAACCTGTTTGCACGACTCCTTTGAGCCGTGGTAGGGTAGTAATCAAAGTACAGTGGGAACTCACACGAGACAAATGACGATCTCAGGTCGATGAACTAACCTGTACACATGTCACCAGGGAACTGCTATCTGACGTCAGGTATAATACCAACTAGCATGTTCCCGGCGAGTCCTGTCCGGTGTACTCATAACCCAATGAGCACCTGTATACATATTAGGTGAACCAACTGACACCAGTGGCTTGTGAGACCAGCCACCGCCCCTCGTCGGGGTCTCGACTGTATACACTAGTCTACTCTGGAGTATCGATGCCCTGTCTCGAAAACTCCCACGACTAGGGACCTTTTAAGGATGTGCTTACAGACCCCAGCTCCCACGTATATGATCGCCATCATACTGCTGACAGTCAAGCAAGAATCCTAAGGGCTCTATCAATGTGCAATAGTGACCTGTAAGGTCACCTAAAGCAGTACACGATGATAAAGATAAACCATGGTAGCATATTATTCTCTATCAACGTGTAATAGTGAAATACAATGTCACCTAAAACATGTACACGATGATAAAGACAAACCAGATAGTATACAAACCTCTCGAGTAAGACTGTCCTACCGGTATAGGTCCTCCCTCAATCATTGCAATCACGTGCCTATGATCCAATAATTGACTCTGAGGGCACTATATCCAATAATCTCCCACTTGCACCAAGGCTAATTATTGCGACGTCGCATACTCACAGCCCATGTGATACCGAACACCCAACTCCTCTACTAATCAGTTTCACAAAACCCATTTGCGAAACTATTGCTTTCGAGGAATAGCCTTAGTGAGTGGATCCACCCTAATGCTTCTTTCTATGTCTCTCTTTATCTCAAGTACGCGGAGAAAGCCATCTCCCGAAATGAGCAATACCTGTCTTAGAATATGTTTGGATATCTGATGGGACCTAGTTCATAAATGAACTCCAAATCCAAACTTCTTAGACTGTATCATCAACTGAACTTAATCAGTATCCTGCGTCATGCCTCCCTCAGTGTCCGCTTGGATCACCTGTCCAAAACACTGCCCCTCTCTGAGGGAAAACTATAACTCTGACAGTCACTCTGTCATCCTGGTCACCTTGGAAGCCTGGAATGATAACCGTCTCCCGAAGGAGGTTGCCATTATCAGATCCCTAGAACATCCACTTATGTTCTAAAACTACTTCCGAATGTTTCTCCAGGATTGGATCAATATCAACTTATTGCATCTAGTGCAAAAACAACATCTGGTGTGGTACTTGACATCTCATAATCAACTCAATTGCCTAAGCAAGTGATCTTCCAATCATGCACATCCCTCTCCGCTTTAGTCTATAAGACACCTTTAGAGAGAGTGACTCCATCACCTGCAGGTAAACTACCGTGCCAGGAGTCGTCCATTCTAAAACACCTTTAGAATGCTGTCAAAGTACCCAGATTGGGGAACTACCTAAATCTAGATCTAAAACCATAGATCTAGTAACCAGAATGTCTGATATTATATCTATATCCTTTGTGGAGAAACCACTGTATGACAACCAAAGTATAACCGACCGTAGTATAGGAATTTCACTTCCTACTCTGTGTATGTCATCCAAATATCAGGACATCATACCCTACTACCTTCTTAACAGATCCATCCCCTATTCTGATGAAGTCAAACCTATGACTGTCACATCAGAAATAGATGATCTATCTCCGCTATATGTGCTTTAGTCTATAAATAGACATAAGCCACTTGTCCACCAATGCTTCCGCTGCTCCCACTGACTACGACAACCCTCTGGCAGAATCATATACACGTGCATTTCTAAAGCCAGTTCAGAACGACGCTATATTCATCCTCCCGTCGGGTCTCATAGTCTGGAAAAACAGTAGTGTCATGTCTGGGTAAACAAGAACCTCTCTGTCACCGTCTTTGAGCATATCGAAGTACCTCTCGAGTGCCTGAGGTTACCCACCATATCTGCGAAGTGGCTAATGGAATGTCAAACCAGATTGGATCTTTAGGTCCTATTAAATTTTCGGTAATCGTTTGCGGTTCTGGAATCACTTCCAGTTCTACCATACTCCCACTACTGTTTTCTGAAAAAATCCATTTTACTAAAATTGTGGCGAGTCAAGAACAATATCACTATTGATCTTCCAGATAGTAGAAAGTCAACCCTCATCATAGCCCGGGTCAACCCACAAACAGCCATTATAGAAACGTCCTTGAGTTATCTAGAGTCTGGTTTTAAGCATAAGCCGGACAACTCCCCGTACCTTAACATCGTTAAGATATGAACCGTTCTATATCCAATATAGAAACAGAGGCACTGATTTAATTGGAACCAGATTCAAATCATGCAGCTGTCTCCAGTGCATATCAACTAAATGGAAGGAGGCCGATCAGCGTTACTCAACTTAGCAATGCAACCAGATATGAGTAACCTGAAAGAGAAATAAGTTTCTCAAAACCATTACTATCAACTGAATACCATACACAAGTATCTACATCTTCGATCACCTTGAAGAATCCCGATACTTGCAACATCTGGTTCTCTACTTTACTCTTATACCTATAACTTCTCAAAATTTAGACCTTGTGTTTCTACGAAACACTTGTCTAAGAACTAGAGAAGTGATAAGTAAACAGAATGTAGTACGAGGACCAACCCTGTTAGTGTATATGCCCTAGAGGCCATTACTGTATCATACTAGTATGTATATTACTTGATGGAAGCTTGGGATATTCACCTTGTATTGACAATCTTGCTCAAAATAGTAGTATGCTACTTGGTTTGTTTCTGCTTTAATGTGTGCATGTGTTTCTTTTAGCATATCGCCTTTACACATTAGTGGAGCCCTTAGGATCTTTGCTTGATTACCAGCGTTGTGATGGCAGTCACACTCGTGGGGGCTGGGTAATCTACAAGCACATCCTTATGCAGGTCCCTGGTCGTAGGACTATCGAGACAGGGCATCGATACTCCGGAGTAGACTAGCGTATGCGCTTCTCATCCCAGTTTGGGAGACGGCCTGTCCCACAGCCGTCAGTACGTCGTACTTGGGATAGTATGCGGGTGCTCGTTAGGTTATGAGTACACTGGACAGGACTCGTCGGGAACTGTTGGTTGGTATTATACCTATCGTCAGTTATCAGTTCCTAGGTGACATGAGTACAGCTTAGTCCGTTGACTTGACACTGTCACTTCGCCTCGAGTGTGTTCCCACTGTACTTTGATTACTACCCTAACACGGCTCAAAGGAGTCGTGCAAACAGGTAGTTTTTGGGTGCAGTCCTGAAGCACTTAGAGGCAGTGACGGTTAGACAGGATTTGTCTCTCCCGATATTGGGGGTTGATATCGCGCTGTGTCTAGAAGTGCCATTACACAAAGTCCCTGGCCAGGGCAAGCGAGATAGACTGGTAGGTTTCCAGTGTTATCTCAGGTGTTCTGGGCTACACTCCGGTACGACTTGTACCGCTATTAGGGGACTGACGTTTACCGCCCCCCTAAGCCCGCCATGCGATGTTATTAGACGAACAGACCGGACTGTACAGAGACTGTCACATTCAGGCTCAGTACGAGTTCAGATGGGTTTATCTCGTCAGTCTTCTTATCGGCATCTACCTGGGGACCGTTACGTACAGCTAGTGCCGCTTGTGGTCTGTGGTTAAACCCACTGCCAGCGTAGTGTCGAGTCTTAGAGTCCCACACAGAGGGTTATTCGCCTTTAGGCAAAACAGAGTAGAGGTCGCATGGTTTTGCGACGGGGTTCGTTCACATCCGCGCACTTTTGCACGTTTGGTGTCCGGGCAGTCATTACTAGTGGGCTCCAGTTTGAGCCGGATCCTAGTATATGTTTTGGGGTTAGTTTTATCTCATTGTATTCGTGTTCCTCGAAACACGAATGCGGGTGTGTATGCACAGTTGATTGAGGCGGAGGAAGAGGATTTTCATTAGGGTTTCGGAACGGGTGTGTATGCACTGTTGACAGTTGTCTTTTTCCAAACCCTAATGGACATGTGAAATATCAATTAAGAATATTAATTAAATGAAATTGTGTCATGGTTAGGGTTGTTGACTTGTTGACCTTGGTTGACTTGTTGACCATGGTTGAAACATTGACCATCATCATTACACTCCAAAGATGCTCTTTGATCTTTGCAAAAAACATTTAATGTGATATGATAATGGTCTCATCAAACCAACCATCACCTTTTTCATTTTGGATTAATATTATTAATTAGATAATTCACATATATTGTTATGGTTGTAAAACTATTCTCATTCTATCATTCTCATTCTCTCTCCTCCTCTTCCTCTCTCTCTAGCTCTCCCCTCTCATGAGTTGAGAACCATTTGAGCTTGAGATAAAACCCTCAAAAATACTCTCTACTCTTTCTAAGGTCCTAGGTTTAGCACACCAAGCACCTTAGTTACTTCTAGTTTGAGGTTAGAGCCAAAGGTAGAGGCCCTCGGGTGGATCTTTCTTCGGCAAGAGAAGGCGACAAGGAGAACCCGTTCTTTCACTCCAAGGAGCAAGAAGAGAAGGACTTGAAGACCTAGGTATAACCCCTTTTCCGAGTAGCTAACTCTTTTAGCTTGTTAGTTAGTTTTGTTTAGCAAAGATCCCTCCTTTAGCATAGTCCATGTTGCCTAGTGTTGTAAAAATCCGATTTTTCATAACGTTTCCGCCTCCCTGCAAGCACCGAGGTAGGCAACGTGGACTTACAGTGGTATCAGAGCCTAGTTAAACACAAACTAACTAGTTAGCAAAGTATATAGAACTTCGATCGGAAAAAATCGCAAAACACTTTTCTAAAACCCTAACTTTCTGCCGATTTTTAAACCTGCTTTAAAAATAATAAATCATGTCTTAAAAATCGGCTCAGGCTTTTTAAAGTACAGGCAAGAAAAACGACCCAGTGAACCGACCAACTCACCGCGGTTCCACGGCAGGAGCTTGCTCCTGCCACGGATCCGCGGCCGAGTTGACTCGGCCATGGATCGTTTTTCCTGCAGTTTACTTCTGGGGGTGTTTTGTGATTTTTCAGATGGTTTGTTTCTGCCCAGATTTTCCAGAGAACAAGTTAGTTTTTGGGGTGGTCACAAATCCGTATTTTGATCGAACTTCTTTACACTTTGGCTAATGGGTTATATCTGTGATGTGATATATGTATTGAACGTCTGCTAATCGCTATACGTCGATTAGTGGGGGTTATACATATCTGTGATCTGTAGTGATTGATGGTTTGTGTATATGAATTCGTTGGATTGTCGCGGATGAATAGCCGGGGGTTGTGAGATGAGAGTTTTCTTATTCTTTCAATTCTTGTAATTTGATGTAATATTATTTGTATGACCGCACAACCGGGTCGGGGTTGTAGCCGTCATTGTATAATTTCTTTTTACTGTTTTTGCTCCTAGGATAGACCCAAGGTGGAGTGCACAAACTACCGGGTATCTCGAAGTGCCGAGTGGCCTACACACGGTGTTGAGGGAGGTTGCTTCGCTTCGGGTACTTGGTGGGTAGTTTGCCGCACCCGTAGGGGTCTAGGATGGGGTTTGGCTATTCATCGCGATCGTGTAATCCGCTCTTCGTTACAGGCTCGTACGAAATGCGGATTCCTAGTATATCCAATGTATTCATCTGTGATCTGGAATGGCTATCATTGCATGTGACGAATGTATATATATATCTATTTAGGCGTTGCTTATGTTTTGCATCCGCGCTAGTCCAGCCCCCGCTCTGTCGTTAGTTAAGTAACCTAACGGGTGATGACGGGACCCCGTGGCGAATGCGGATGGCATAAGCGTACGTCATATTTTCGTTGTTTTCTGCAATGGTAGGATTAATTGATGGGACGCATTGGAATTAATGCAAGAAAAAATAAACCAAGTAAAAGTCGTTGGAACACTTTCAAAACAACTCGGTTCTTTTCAACACCAAATTTTAAATGCGGAGCTTGAGCCACTCCTTTTGAAAGCTACCTCGATCCATCGATTATTTCAAGTTCACTACGTTCACGGTTTCGCCAAAACCATTCGTAGCCCTCCGTCGTTTCACATGAATGGTCAATAAGTATTCAAGCTATGTATGTTGGCCAAAGTCAAGGCATAGTGATTGGTAGCTATTGGGTATTCATGTGCAGCATAGATAGATGTGTTGGTTTGGGGCAGTTGTTCTACCAGGTTGGCCAAAGTCAAGGGTATGTGCGGGTGGGCTCAAATTAACCTGGAGAATGACGGGTAGAACTTGACATGTGACTTATGATATTTTGGCCAAAGTCAAGGTCATAAGAGCATGGGGAAAAAATCCACATCGGGAGTTTCAAAAGAACTGAAACTTGCTAGCGTTGCATACCATTTGGAGTGTGATGATTCTGGTAGGATTCCTTCAGTTTTGTCACGCGATGATATTTGGATCCCGATCCTACTGTGAGTATATGCTACTCCTCGGGAAATTTCTCACTTAACGATCAATGCTATAAACCTAGTAGGTGTCTAGAAAGGTGTTAGCGGGGCTACGCCCCCAGGGAAAAGAGGTTACTTAATTAAGGAACTTCGCGAAAGCGTTGGAAAACCTCCCTCGAAATACCGACACTGGCCTGGCTGAACGGTTAAGCAAGTATTGTACGGTGAGATTGATCCTGACCAATTCTTCCTTTATGGTTTGAGGAAGGATTCGAGAGACAGTGGGAGCCATCCTGTTTAGACAAATTAAAAACCACTCTAAACTTGCAAGGGCATCATGCTAAAGTGTTTCTTCTCTCTCTCTCCTAATTGCAGCAACCAATTATCATGACTGGACTTAAGTTACTTATAGATAAAAACATACTGACAGGGCCAAACTACAAAGATTGGTTCAGGAATGTCAAAATGGTAATCACTTATGACAAGTTGGGGTACCTTCTTACCACCAAAGCTCCCCCTGTCCCAGGTCCCAAAACCAGCGTCGCGGATAGGGAAATCCGTAAGACCTGGGAAATCGACTGCGCGAAGGCCAAGTGCCTCGTGCTTGCCTCTATGGACAATGAACATCAGAGGAGGCACGAGAATATGGATCTCGAATCCAAATTTCTTCATACAAAAGAACTGTATAGAGAGCAATCTCGTATCACCAGATACGAAGTGTCGAAGAAGCTGTTTTGGGCAAGCTTGGCCGTCGGATCATCGGTAGCGGAACACGTGCTTAAGATGATTGGCTATATAGAACAGCTCGCGGACCTTGGGACCATGTTGGAGAATGAGCTCTATACGGACTTGATTCTCCAGTCCCTTCCTTCCACTTATACCCAGTTCATCCTGAATTTCAACTTGCAAGAAAAGGAAGTTGAACTTTCAGAGCTCCTCAACATGCTGAGGAGTGTAGAGGGCACCCTACAGAAAGGTAGGGAAACATCCACTTTGTTTATAGGAGGATCTTCCTCTTCTAGGTCCAAGGCGAAAGCCAAGGGAAAGAAGAAGAAAACCCCCGCCAAACCAAGGGGAGGTGTTAGTAAAGTGGATACGAAGGGAAAGGCAAAGGCAACAAAGGTAGCGGGGAAGCTTGTGGATAAGGAAGAGTGCTTTTACTATCACAAGAGTGGACACTGGAAGAAAGATTGCAGGGCTTGGAAGGCCAGAACACAGGATCTGAAGCAAGTTGCGGCTTCAGTTTCAGGTGTGTATGTTATTGAAAACTGTCTATCAATAAACTCTACGTCCTGGGTATTGGATACCGGATCAGGATCTCATATCTGTAATTCTTTGCAGGCGTTGAGAAAGCGTAGGTTTTTGAAGGCAGGTGACATGACCCTCAAAGTTGCAAACGGAGCTAGCATGGATGCTGAAGCCGTGGAGGACTATCACCTGGGAATGTCAGATGGACATGTTTTGGTTTTACGTAATTGCTTTTTTGTACCCAATGCAACTTGTAATATCATTTCTGTATCTTTAATTTCTAAAGAAGGTTATGAATTTGCGTTTGTAAGTAATGTTGTAAACATTCACCTTAATCAAGTTCTGATTGGGTCAGGTGCATTAAGCAACGGTATATACGTATTAAACCAACCACAGATTTTCAATGTCCAGAATACACATAAAAGAAAGTCTCCGGAAACAAATCAGGCTTTCTTATGGCATTGTAGACTGGGTCACATCAATGAGAGAAGGTTGACGAAGTTACATACAGAAGGATATTTGGATCCGTTCGAATATCAATCATATGCAACTTGTCAATCCTGTCTCAAAGGAAAGATGACAAAGGCTCCGTTCACTGGACACGGAGTAAGAGCGAGCGAGCTCTTGGGACTCGTACACAGCGACGTGTGCGGTCCAATGTCTACGCATGCACGAAGCGGTTATTCTTACTTCATTACTTTTATGGATGACTTTTCAAGGTACGGATATGTCTTCTTAATGAAACATAAATCCGAAGCCTTTGGAAAATTCCAGGAATATAAGAATGAAGTAGAAAAACAAACAGGCAAAAGTATCAAGGCACTGAGATCTGATCGAGGTGGTGAATACTTGAGTGCCAAGTTCCTAGACTACTTAAAAAAGAATGGAATTCTCTCTCAGCTTACTCCTCCATACACTCCGTAACATAACGGTGTATCGGAGAGACGGAACCGAACCCTATTGGATATGGTATGGTCCATGATGAGTAACGCTGAGTTACCGCGATCATTCTGGGGATATGCACTAGAATCAGCTGCATACCTTTTGAACCGAGTTCCAACTAAGACTGTGCCTACTACACCATATCAGATGTGGTGTGGGAAGAGACCCTATCTTAATCACATTAAGACATGGGGATGTCCAGCTTTTGTCAAAAAGCAGCATGCGGACAAGCTCGAAGCACGCTCAGTACAGTACAAGTTTGTGGGATATCTAAAGAACTCCAAGGGATATTTCTTCTATTGCGAAGAGGAACAAAAGGTTTTTGTTTCTCGTCATGCCCACTTCTTGGAAACTCAGTTTTTGGAAAAACAGATAACTGGGAGAGCAATAGAACTGGAAGAAATTCCAGAACCACGAGCTATTACTGAAAGCTTAGTAGAACCAGAGGGTTCGAAAGATCAGGACATTCCTGTGCCGCTCCGTAGAAGTAGTAGGTAGTCTCATCCGCCCGAGAGATACTACGGTTTTCTCATAGACGGGGATAGAGAGGATTGCATCATTGATAGTGATGAGCCGACTATCTTCCAGTAGGCCATTCAGAGCGTTGACTCGGTAAAATGGCTGGATGCAATGCGGACCGAAATGGAGTCCATGTACACCAACAATGTATGGACGTTGGACATTGCTCCAGACGGGATAAAACCCGTAGGATGCAAGTGGATCTTCAAAAGGAAGATTGGTGTAGATGGACAGGTTGAGACCTATAAAGCTAGACTTGTTGCAAAGGGTTTCCGTCAAAGACCTGGCTTGGACTATGACGAAACTTTTTCTCCGGTGGCTATGCTGAAATCCATTCGGATCCTTCTTGCCATTGCTGCCTTCCATGATTATGAGATCTGGCAAATGGACGTAAAAACCGCTTTTCTAAATGGAAATTTAGAGGAGTGTGTCTATATGGACCAGCCAGAGGGTTTCATTCAGAGTGGGAGCAGCGGAAAGGTGTGCAAGTTGCTTAAGTCCATTTATGGACTGAAGCAGGCATCGCGGAGTTGGAACATCTGTTTTGATGAGACGGTCAAAAAATTTGGCTTTATCAAAAATCCAGATGAACCATGCATCTATAGTATATTTGTAGCAAGAACTGTCGTGTTCCTCGTTTTATACGTGGATGGCATTCTCTTGATAGGAAATGACATTCCTATGCTACAATCTGTCAAAGGGTTCTTGTCACATAGGTTCTCCATGAAAGACCTGGGTGATGCCTCTTACATTCTGGGGATCCGGATCTATCGTGACAGATCCAAGAGGATATTAGGACCATCACAGTCCAGGTACATCGACACCATACTGAAAAGATTCAGTATGGAAGATTCCAAGCGCGGTAATCTAACGGCTTGTCACGGGATCACCCTCTCCAAAGAGATGTCTCCCAAGACTGATTTGGAAAGGGATCGCATGTCTATTATACCATACGCTTCTGCGGTAGGCTCTATAACGTATGCGATGTTGTGTACCAGACCGGATGTAGCTTATGCACTGAGTGTAGTAAGCCGGTATCAGTCAAACCCTGGGGAGAAACACTGGATAGCGGTAAAGAACATTCTCAAGTACCTGAGAAGGACTAAGGAGATGTTCTTAGTGTATGGCGGAAAAGACCTCCAGATCGAGGCCTTTGCTGACTCCAGCTTCCAGAGTGACAAGGATGATTCCAAGTCCATGTCGGGTTATGTCTTTACCTTCTATGGAGGGGCGGTGTGTTGGAAGAGTTCCAAACAGGAAACCGTTGCTGACTCGACGATGGAAGCGGAATACATCGCTGCTGCAGATGCCGCAAAAGAAGCCGTCTGGATGAAGAAGTTCTTGACAGAACTTCAGGTGGTTCCGTCCATTGTTGATCCAATACCTCTGTACTGCGACAACAACGGGGCTATAGCTTTAGCGAAGGAACCCAGGTCCCATCAGAAGTCCAGACACATCTTGAGGCGGTATCACCTGATCAGGGAGATCGTGGGTCGCCAAGAGATCGAGGTTCGGAGAGTTGCTACGGAAGATAACACTGCTGATCCATTCACGAAGGCCTTACCCCAGACTCAGTTCGAGCGGCTGATCGAGATGATAGGTCTTCGATACGCCAGTACATGGCCTTAGTGCAAGTGGGAGATTGTTAGTGTATATGCCCTAGAGGCCATTACTGTATCATACTAGTATGTATATTACTTGATGGAAGCTTGGGATATTCACCTTGTATTGACAATCTTGCTCAAAATAGTAGTATGCTACTTGGTTTGTTTCTGCTTTAATATGTGCATGTGTTTCTTTTAGCATATCGCCTTTACACATTAGTGGAGCCCTTAGGATCTTTGCTTGATTACCAGCGTTGTGATGGCAGTCACACTCGTGGGGGCTGGGTAATCTACAAGCACATCCTTATGCAGGTCCCTAGTCATAGGACTATCGAGACAGGGCATCGATACTCCGGAGTAGACTAGCGTATGCGCTTCTCATCCCAGTTTGGGAGACGGCCTGTCCAACAGCCGTCAGTACGTCGTACTTGGGATAGTATGCGGGTGCTCGTTAGGTTACGAGTACACTGGACAGGACTCGTCGGGAACTATTGGTTGGGATTATACCTATCGTCAGTTATCAGTTCCCAGGTGACATGAGTACAGCTTAGTCCGTTGACTTGACACTGTCACTTCGCCTCGAGTGTGTTCCCACTGTACTTTGATTACTACCCTACAACGGCTCAAAGGAGTCGTGCAAACAGGTAGTTTTTGGATGCAGTCCCGAAGCACTTGGAGGCAGTGACGGTTAGACAGTTTTCGTCTCTCCCGGTATTGGGGGTTGATATCGCGCTGTGTCTAGGAGAGCCATTACACAAATTCCCTGGCCAGGGCAAGCGAGATAGACTGGTAGGTTTCCAGTGTTATCTCAGGTGTTCTGGGCTACACTCCGGCACGACCTGTACCGCTATTAGGGGACTGACGTTTATCGCCCCCTTAGGCCCGCCATGCGATATTCTTAGACGAACAGACCGGACTGTACGGAGACTGTCACATTCAGGCTCAGTAGGAGTTCAGATGGGTTTACCTCGTCAGTCTTCTTATCGGCATCTACCTGGGGACCGTTACGTACAGCTAGTGCCGCTGGCGGTCTGTGGTTAAACCCACTGCCAGCGTAGTGTCGAGTCTTCAGAGTCCCACACAGAGGGTTATTCGCATTTAGGCAAAACAGAGTAGAGGTCGCATGGTTTTGCGACGGGGTTCGTTCGCATCCGCGCACTTGTGCACGTTTGGTGTCCGGGCAGTCATTACTAGCGGGATCTGGTTTGAGCCGGATCCTAATATATGTTTTGGGGTTAGTTTTATCTCATTGTATTCGTGTTCCTTGTAACACGAATGCGGGTGTGTATGCACAGTTGATTGAGGCGGAGGAAGAGGATTTTCATTAGGATTTCGGAACGGGTGTGTATGCACTGTTGACAGTTGTCTTTTTCCAAACCCTAATGGACATGTGAAATATCAATTAATAATATTAATTAAATGAAATTGTGTCATGGTTAGGGTTGTTGACTTGTTGACCTTGGTTGACTTGTTGACCATGGTTGAAACATTGACCATCATCATTACACTCTAAAGATACTCTTTGATCTTTGCAAAAAACATTTAATGTGATATGATAATGGTCTCATCAAACCAACCATCACCTTTTTCATTTTGGATTAATATTATTAATTAGATAATTCACATATATTGTTATGGTTGTAAAACTATTCTCATTCTATCATTCTCATTCTCTCTCCTCCTCTTCCTCTCTCTCTAGCTCTCCCCTCTCATGAGTTGAGAACCATTTGAGCTTGAGATAAAACCCTCAAAAATACTCTCTACTCTTTCTAAGGTCCTAGGTTTAGCACACCAAGCACCTTAGTTACTTCTAGTTTGAGGTTGGAGCCAAAGGTAGAGGCTCTCGGGTGGATCTTTCTTCGGCAAGAGAAGGCGACAAGGAGAACCCGTTCTTTCACTCCAAGGAGCAAGAAGAGAAGGACTTGAAGACTTAGGTATAACCCCTTTTCCGAGTAGCTAACTCTTTTAGCTTGTTAGTTAGTTTTGTTTAGCAAAGATCCCTCCTTTAGCATAGTCCATGTTGCCTGGTGTTATAAAAATCCGATTTTTCATAACGTTTCCGCCTCCCCGCAAGCACCGGGGTGGGCAACGTGGACTTACAAACCCCTCTGTCCTAATGGACACTGGACAACATACAATACTCTGTATAAGTCCCCTGAGTTGAATAACTCAAACCCTGTGCGTCGTAGGTTGAAAACTGTACTATGGTTATGAAGAATTACACCGCTGTTTAATGCTCCTTACCTAACCATCCACTGATATAGGTAAATGTCATAGACATAATTTCAAAAAGTTATATCTCACTTTATAAAAATAAACGTACAGATATATCAATTTGAAATTGGTGCATTACAACGGATATTCAAAACCAAATATTTGCCGTCCGGCAAACAACCCAGGTGATTTCCTCAAATATCACCAAATACAACGAATCCCGATATAATGAGGACAATCACCTAATTCCCAATAACTTACTCCCACTCATCATCTGAAAAACCATACAGATATGAGAATCAAACCTGGTAAATACATACCCTGGAGCAAGGACTAATTGGGAAATCAGTTTCCTTTTAACAATACACAGTGAAACTGAAACATGAATATGTTTCGAAGGGGTATCCGGGTATTCCTAGCAATGCCTCTTTCATTATCCAGATTCACAACTGTAACCGTATATTTCTTTGCCATCTCTCCAAATCCCTTTATTTGTCTTTAGTCGTTACCTTATGTACACCTTCGTTAGGCTAAATGGTTTTCTTCCTTCCCTGCCGTTCGGCACCAGCCTATGATTTGGAAGAAGACTATTCAATAAGCGTAACAGGTGTACTGTCCTAATCCTAAGAGCACTCACAATGTGAGAGAAGGTGAAGATAAAAGACAACCAAATAAACCTTATTTCTATTTCTCCTGAACCAGAATCCATCCCCGAACTGGAACAAGTTCCTTTCGAGTTCGTATATAACCATACGATGGAATATCCAAATAACTGTGGATCTTCGTAGTGATACGGAGTGTTCTGGAGAAATACAAAGGTGAAGTAGGAGTGGTAATGAAATACTTGGTTTGGTCGTGAATAGCAGTCGCAATTTACTTTGCCCTCTTTCTAATCCCTTTATTTGCCTTTACTTAATACCTTCTGTACACCACACTTAGGCTAATCGGCTTTCTTCATTCCCTATCGTTCGGCACCAGCCTAAGGTTTGGAAGAAAACTATCCAATAAGCGTAACGGGTGTACTATCCCCTAATCCAAGGGGCACTCGCAACCTGAGAGAAGGTAAAAGGAAAAGACAACTGAATAGTCCTATTCGTTTTCTCCAGAACCGGAAACCATCCTCGAATCTGGAACAAGTTCCTTCGAGTTCGTATATAACCATACGATGGAATATCCAAATAACTGTGGATCTTCGTAGTGATACGGAGTGTTCTGGAGAAATACAAAGGTGAAGTAGGAGTGGTAATGAAATACTTGGTTTGGTCGTGAATAGCAGTCGCAATTTATTTTGCCCTCTTTCTAATACCATTATTTGTATTTACTTAATACCTTCTGTACACCACACTTAGGCTAATTGGTTTTCTTCATTCCCTACCGTTCGGCACCAGCCTAAGGTTTGGAAGAAGACTATCCAATAAGCGTAACGGGTGTACTATCCCCTAATCCAAGGAGCACTCGCAACCTGAGAGAAGGTAAAAGGAAAAGACAACTGAATAGTCCTATTCGTTTTCTCCAGAACCGGAAACCATCCTTGAATCTGGAACAAGTTCCTTCGAGTTCGTATATAACCATACGATGGTTTTATCCAATGGAAGTGGATGTTCGTAGTAATACGGGGTGTCCTGGTGAAAAGGGTAAAAGTAGGAGTGGCAATGAGATATGCAACTCATGTTAGTTGTATGTATGCCCTAGAGGCCAGTATTGTACAGATTATGTATATTATATTGGATGCTTGGACATATATAGAGATGACTTTCTTGCTCGACATGATAGTATGCTATCTGGTTGCTATTTATCTTAACATGTACACTAGTCTCTTTATATTGTCTTATAGTTACATGTTGGTAAAGCCCTTAGGATGTGTACTTGACTACCTGGACTATGATGCAGATCATACTAGTGGGGACATGGTAGTCTATAAGTACATCCTTCAAGGTCCCTAGTCGTGGGTGTATCGAGACGGGGCATCGATATACCAGAGTAGACTAGCGTATACGCTTCTCGACCCATGTGATGGGCGATGGATGATCCCATATCCATTGGTGTTTGACATCAGAGATGGTATACGGGTGCTCAGTGGAGACTGGGTACACTGGACGGACTCGCCGAGAACTCCCAGATGGTATTATACCTCACGTCAGATGGCAGTTCTCAGGTGACACTTGTACAGGATAGTCTGTAGACCCGAGATCGTCATAGAGTCTTGTGTGATTCCCACTGTGCTTTGATCTCCACCTTACCACGTCCATGAGGGCGTGCAAAACGGTGGTCTTTGGGCACAGTCCCGAGTCACATGGAGGCAATGAGCGATAGGAGGGGTTTCGTCTCTCCCGGTATTGGGGGTTGATGTTGCGCAGTGCTCGATTGGCCATAGCAGGGAAGTCCCTGGCCAGGGCTGATCAGAGATTTGCTGGTAAGTGTTACCAGTAGTTTCTCGACCCGTTATGAGCCTCACATCGGCACGACTTATCGAGTTATTGGGGTCTGACGTTTACCACCCCTAGACTTGATATGCGACATATCAGACGAAGAGACCGGACTGTATGGTAAGTGTTACTGGTCGGATTCGCAGGAGTGTGAGCGGGCTAGCTCGTCGATCTTCTGATCGCTCAATACCCGGGTGGCCGTTACGTTTAGCAGACCGCTTGCGGCTTGTGGGTGTTTGATATGATCATCATCTGCTACCGGCGTATTGACGAGTCTTTAGAGTCCTACACAGAGGTTTCCTGGTTCAAGCGAAACGAAATAGGAGCGCATATGAGATATGTGCAGGACCGAGAATAATGCGTGTATGTGATACCGCATTTCATTCTCGCGATAAATGTTTCGATTGGTTATATTTGATATGACCTAGTTATCGAATCATTGATTCGATAAATCGATACATTGAATACTAGTCGGTTATGTGCGACATGACCGGATCATTGAATCAAATGTTGATTTAATGATTTAATGTATAATTATATATTTGATATATTACTTTGCATTAACTAGTATTGGTTCACTTTAAACGGATTTTTCTCACTTGGATTGCACATTGTATATGTGATATACTTTTGTGCACTTTTTTGTATCATGTTTGATGATACTTGATCATATGGTTAAGTGAATAGAATTAAACCATGGTTATTATGATAATTAGGGTTTTGCATATTTAGTTATTCATTTATTTGTTTATTCATTTATTTGGATAAGTTTAAGATAAGAATGGTGGCTTTATTTGTATTATGTTGAAGCTTCATGAAGCTTTGACTTTGCTAACCATTCTTGTCTTCATGCTTAACCCTAACCCATCCAAATGACCATGGTTAATTCTCTACACTTAACCCTAGTTTAAGTTATGATAAGTATTTGATTTTCTATTTTCTTTTAGATAGAACTTATCATAACCATCATCTTCTTCTTCTTCTTCAAGCTTGCTACATCAATGGCAACTTGAGTTTTACAACTGTTGTAGTTTTACACTTTCTTTTCTGTGACCGTAAGTGTAATATGTGAATCGCCGGTTTCGTTGCTATATGTCAACGACAATTGGGATGCGCATATTTACTTACGTTGATGACATGTGATGTTATGTGTTGCTGGATATGTTATATTGGATCGTCGTGTTTGAATAGCCGGGGGGTTTTTATGTGAGATGAGTGTTTTTTCATTTTCATTCATGTAAAAACTTGTATGTAATATTCTTTCTTTTGGGGCGCTTCCAGGTAGCGGAAGTTGTCACCCGTTGTATATTATTTACTTTTCCGCATTATGATAGACCCAAGGAGGGGAGCACAAGTAACCGGGTTCTGGGGTCCAGTGGGAGACCAACTCGAGGAGTCGAGTCCGGGTCTCCTAACCCTAGAATTGCCAGGGTTGCTTGCCGCTCTCGTAGGGGTCTAGGGGTGTGGGATTGGCTATTCATCACGACCGTGGAATCCGTGTTTTATACTGGCTCGTATTGAAAACACGGACGTCCTAGTATATCCAATATTTCATATGTTTATTCTGCTGCGATATCTGTGTTGTGACTCTGTGATGGATATAGTATATAGTATATATGATATATTATATAGACGTTACTTATGTTTTACACCCGCGCTAGCCCTGCCCTGCTCTGTCGTTAGTTACCTAACCTAACGGTGCACGAGGGGACATCGAGGCGAATGCGGATGGCATAAGTATACGTCATATCTATCTGTGATGTTTAGGTATTTAAATGATGGGACTTCATTAATGTGATTAATGAAAGAAAAGAAACCTAAGATGTTGTGGAATCAGATTTTAAATAAAACAGGTAGCTACAGTTCTTGCTTTGCACAGCGGTATATATGATATACCCTGCACCTTATTCGATGAGGAAAGGACCGAGATCCCTTCACCGGGAGTGACTCCTTTAGCAATAACTGGCAGATGCTACACACTCGGTTTGCGTTTGACTGCTTTTGCGTTTTGCTTTGCACAGCGATATATATGATATATCCCGCACCTCATTCGACGAGGAAAGGACCGAGATCCCTTCACCGGGAGTGACTCCTTTAGCAAAACTAGAAAAGCCTCAAAATCACTCCATTTCAAAACATCATTTGATTCTACAACGATATCAAGTTCATTACGCTCATGGTTTTTATGAAAAACCTGCGTAGCCCTCCGTCATTTCAGATAAGTATTAGTTAGTATTCGTGCTGCGGTAGTTTGGCCTCCGTCAAGGCGCAGTGTACGGTAGCTAACTAGTGCTTATCTGTTAGCATATGATGCGATTGGATTAGGGTATTCGTACGGCGTTGTTTGGCCTCCGTCAAGGGTCGTGCGGGTGGGTTTAATTCAATCAGGAAATGACGGGTTGAACTTGACTAGCGGACTATGGGTTGTTTGGCCTCCGTCAAGGTCATAGGACGCTAGGGGCAAAATATTATCGGGAATTTCAAGTGTTGAAATTTGCAATGAGATTGCATACCTTCTATGAGATAGTTGGATCCCGATACCCACTGCGAGTAAGAGTTACTCCTGAGAGAGTTTTACACAGTGCAATTAGCCGATCAAGTAGGTGTCTAGAAAGGTGTCAACGGGGTTACGCCTCTGGGAAAACGAGGTTTACATTAATTAGGTTCGTGCGAAAGCACGGGGGACCTCCCTCAAAGTACCGACACTGGCCTGGCTGAAAGATTGGCGAACCTGTAGTGTGTAATTAATCCCGGCTAGTTTTTCCTTTTAGGGTTTGAAGGAAGATTTGATAAAAAGCAGTGGGAGCCATCCTGATTAGATAAGATAATAACCAATCTGATCTTGCACGAGCATACGCTAAAGTGTTTTCTTCTCTCTCTCTCCAGGTAGCGACCAGTTCATGCCTTAATCAAGATAATAATATGGATGTATTGACTGCACCCGCATGTTATACTGTGCTGGGGAACGTTGGTTCCGTTCATTCTTATAAGAGTTATAGGAATGAACAGGAAATAGGGGAATACCAGGATTCCCATGCCACCCGAATGAAGAAAGTACATGTTGATGCATTTTCTTCGGGTGTGTTCGTTACAGAGAACTGTTTCTCCATTTGCTCCACGTCCTGGGTATTAGATACCGGGTCAGGATCCCATATATGTAATCAGTTACATGGGCTTAGGAAAGGTAGAGAACTTGGAGAAGGTGATAAAGATATTAGAGTCGGAAATGGTGCAATTGTTGCAGCTAAGACTATCGGGGAATATCACCTTTCATTACCAACTGGTAATACATTGGTTCTGAACGAATGCTATTACATGCCGAACCTGATATGCAACATTATATCGGTTTCTTTACTAAGTAAAGAGGGATATAATTTTGTATTACATGATAATGTTATGAACATTTTCCGTAACCAAAAGTTGGTTGGATCAGGCACGTTGTGCAATGGCATTTATGTTCTAAACCAATCAACAGTTCTGAGCATAACAAACACACACAAGAGGAAGAGTTCTGAACTGAACGAATCATTCTTATGGTATTGTAGACTGGGTCACATCAATGCGACACGACTGGCTAAGTTGCATAAGGATGGATATTTAAATCCGTTTGAATTTTCATCCTATGACACTTGCCAGTCATGTCTCAAAGGCAAGATGACCAAAGCTCCGTTTACGGGACACGGAGAAAGAGTTACAAAACTCTTGGGACTGATACATAGTGATGTATGCGGTCCCATGTCTACACATGCCAGGGATGGTTCTTCATACTTCATTACATTCACTGACGATCTCTCTAGGTTCGGGTATGTGTTCCTGATGAAACACAAATCAGAAGCTTTTGAGAAATTTAGGGAATATAAACAAGAAGTTGAAAACCAAACCGGAAAAAGTATTAAAATCCTACGATCTGATCGAGGAGGTGAATACTTGAGCAATGAATTTCGGGACTTCCTAAAAGAGAATGGGATTCTCTCTCAGCTGACTCCTCCTTATACACCACAGCACAACGGTGTATCGGAGCGGAGAAATCGCACCCTATTAGATATGGTGCGCTCTATGATGAGTACAGCTGAGTTACCTATCTCCTTCTGGGGATATGCACTGGAGACTGCTGCATACCTACTGAATAGAGTTCCGACCAAATCAGTGCCTACCACTCCATATGAGATATGGAATGGCAAGAGACCATGTCTTAATTTTATTCAGATATGAGGTTGTCCGGCCTATGTTAAAACACAAAATCCGGACAAGCTCAAGGCAAGGTATGTTCTATGTAAGTTTGTTGGATATCCCAAACATTCGCGAGGGTATATCTTCTACCACTCCGAGGAACAAAAAGTGTTTGTCTCTCGGCATGCCACTTTCTTAGAAAAGGGTTTTCTTATGAAACAGATAGGTGGCATCGAGGTAGAACTGGAAGAGGTTCCAGCAATACAGACTGCAACAGAAGATTTGGTTGAACCAGAGAATTCCGTAGTCCCCGATGAACCCCAGCCTCTTCGCCGATCTAGTAGGGTTCCTCGCCCACCTGAGAGATACTACGGTTTTCTCATGGATGGTGGGAGCGAGGATTGCATCATGGAGGATGATGACCCAACTAGCTTCGAGCAGGCCATCACGAGTGGGGACTCAGTGAAATGGTTGGATGCTATGCGGTCTGAGATGGATTCCATGTACACCAACAAAGTATGGACTTTGGAAGTTGCTCCTGAAGGGGTAAAACCCATTGGGAGCAAGTGGATCTTCAAGAAGAAACTTGGTGTAGATGGGAAAGTGGAGACTTTCAAAGCTAGACTTGTAGCAAAGGGTTTTCGTCAAAGACCAGGTGTGGACTATGACGAAACCTTTTCTCCAGTGGCTATGCTTAAATCCATCCGAATCATGCTTGCCATCGCTGCATATCATGACTATGAAATCTGGCAAATGGATGTTAAGACCGCCTTTCTAAATGGTGATTTGGAAGAGTGCGTGTACATGACTTAGCCAGAGGGCTTCGTAGACAGTGGGAGCAGCGGGAAGGTGTGCAAGCTGCTTAAATCCATTTATGGATTAAAGCAAGCATCGCGGAGTTGGAACATCTGCTTTGATGTCGTTATCAAAGAGTTTGATTTCGTCAAAAATCCAGATGAACCTTGTATCTACAAGAAGGTGGCAGAGAGTAAGGTTGTCTTCCTCGTAATGTACGTGGACGACATACTCTTGATAGGAAATGATATTCCTATGCTGCAATCGGTCAAGCTCTTCTTATCACAAAGATTCTCAATGAAAGATCTTGGTGATGCCTCCTGCATATTGGGGATTAGGATCTATAGAGATAGATCCAAACGGATTTTGGGATTGTCCCAATCCAGGTACGTTGACACCATACTAAAGAGGTTTAGTATGGAAGAATCCAAGCGTGGGAACTTGCCCACGATCTCTGGAGTCACTCTCTCCAAAGAGATGTCTCCTAAGACTGATTTGGAGAGAGCTCGCATGCAAGGGATACCCTATGCTTCGGCAGTAGGCTCTATCATGTATGCGATTCTATGTACCAGACCCGATGTAGCATACTCACTAAGTGTAGTGAGCAGGTATCAAGCTGATCCTGGAGAGAGTCACTGGACAGCTGTGAAGAGCATTCTCAAGTACTTGCGAAGGACTAGAGATATGTTCTTGGTGTATGGTAACGGAGAACTCCAAGTGGAGTCCTTTACCGATTCGAGCTTCCAGAGTGATAAGGACGACTCTAAGTCGCAGTCGGGCTTTGTCTTTACCCTTTACGGAGGGGCGGTTAGCTGGAAGAGTTCCAAGCAGGAAACCGTGGCAGACTCGACGATGGAGGCTGAATACATCGCTGCCAACGATGCTGCCAAAGAGGCTGTCTGGATCAAGAAGTTCATTACTGAACATGGAGTGGTTCCATCCATTGAGCATCCAATACCTTTGTATTGCGATAACAATGGAGCGGTGGCTTTGGCCAAGGAACCCAGGTCCCATCAGCGATCCAGGCATATTCTGAGGCGGTATCACCTGATCCGGGAGATAGTTGATCGCCGGGAGATCGAGGTCAGGAGGGTAGACACGAAGAACAACACGGCGGACCCACTCACGAAGGCCATTCCCCAGATACAGTTTGAGAGACTCTTCGGGATGCTCGGTATGAGATACTACAGCAGCTGGCCCTAGTGCAAGTGGGAGATTGTTAGTTGTATGTATGCCCTAGAGGCCAGTATTGTACAGATTATGTATATATATTGGATGCTTGGACATATATAGAGATGACTTTCTTGCTCGACATGATAGTATGCTATCTGGTTGCTATTTATCTTAACATATACACTAGTCTCTTTATACTGTCTTATAGTTACATGTTGGTAAAGCCCTTAGGATGTGTACTTGACTACCTGGACTATGATGCAGATCATACTAGTGGGGACATGGTAGTCCATAAGTACATCCTTCAAGGTCCCTAGTCATGGGTGTATCGAGACGGGGCATCGATATACCAGAGTAGACTAGCGTATACGCTTCTCGACCCATGTGATGGGCGATGGATGATCCCATATCCATTGGTGTTTGACATCAGAGATGGTATACGGGTGCTCAGTGGAGACTGGGTACACTGGACGGACTCGCCGAGAACTCCCAGATGGTATTATACCTCACGTCAGATGGAAGTTCTCAGGTGACACTTGTACAGGATAGTCTGTAGACCCGAGATCGTCATAGAGTCTTGTGTGATTCCCACTGTGCTTTGATCTCCACCTTACCACGTCCATGAGGGCGTGCAAAACGGTGGTCTTTGGGCACAGTCCCGAGTCACATGGAGGCAATGAGCGATAGGAGGGGTTTCGTCTCACCCGGTATTGGGGGTTGATGTTGCGCAGTGCTCGATTGGCCATAGCAGGGAAGTCCCTGGCCAGGGCTGATAGAGATTTGCTGGTAAGTGTTACCAGTAGTTTCTCGACCCGTTATGAGCCTCACATCGGCACGACTTATCGAGTTATTGGGGTCTGACGTTTACCACCCCTAGACTTGATATGCGACATATCAGACGAAGAGACCGGACTGTATGGTAAGTGTTACTGGTCGGATTCGCAGGAGTGTGAGCGGGCTAGCTCGTCGATCTTCTGATCGCTCAATACCCGGGTGGCCGTTACGTTTAGCAGACCGCTTGCGGCTTGTGGGTGTTTGATATGATCATCACCTGCTGCCGGCGTATTGACGAGTCTTTAGAGTCCTACACAGAGGTTTCCTGGCTCAAGCGAAATGAAATAGGAGCGCATATGAGATATGTGCGGGACCGAGAATAATGCGTGTATGTGATACCGTATTCTATTCTCGCGATGAATGTATCGATTGGTTGTATGCGATATAACCTAGTTATCGAATCAAGGATTGATTCGATAAGCCGATACATTGAATATTAGTCGGTTATATGCGATATGACCGGGTCGTTAAATCAAGTGTTGATTTAATGATTTAATGCATAATTATATATTTGATATATTACTTTACATTAACTAGTATTGGTTCACTTTAAATGGATTTTTTCACTTGTAGTACACAAGTTGTATATGTGATATACTTTTGTGCACTTGATTGTATCATGATTGATGATACATACTTACTTGATTTTGTGTAAAGACTTATACCATGGTTATCATAATGGTTAGGGTTTTGAATTATTCATTTATTTATTTATCCATTTATTTTTGGACAAATAAAGAGAGAAGAAAACAAAATGGTTGCTTGAAAAACATGATGCTTGTTGAAGTTTCAAGAAGGTTTGACCATTTTGTCTTCATCTACTAAACCTAACCATTCACTAACCCTAGTAGATTCTCTACACTTAATCATAGTTAGGATATGATAAGTATTCAATTATTTTATTATTTTGAGAGAACACTTATCATATTCTTGCTTCTTCTTCTTCTTCTTCACATGAAGAAAAGCTTGCTATCAACAATGGCAACTAGTGAAAATGAGTGAGAAAACCAATTCTAAAGTGAACCCACCTCCTATTTCTTCATCCTCTACCTCTTGCCAAGTAGTATAGGGTGTTTTCTTCACAAGTTTCATGACTTGGTGAAGTGGGAGCTTGATCTTGTGATGCTTCGACGTAGATCATCTTCGGCATCGTAGTCGATGACCTAGCCCGCCCATTTCTCCGATGAAGCCGACGCTAGAGCCCGGAATTCGATTTGGACAGCAAGAAGACTTCATCATGGAGCTATGGAAGTGGAGAACCGGATCTACAAAGGTTGTATTTCCGTTTACTTAGTTAAGTTGTTAACTAGTTTCACTTTTCGCCTAAAATTCTAGTTAACGATCCGTATTAGGGTTTCTCGGCACTTGTAAAATTTGAAATTGGCATGGTTGATGCCTTGTGAGACCTCATTAGTGTGCCTAGGAACCCTACATATATTTCGGCTGTCGGGGGTAAGACTTCTATCCCATTAAGAATGTATAGAGCAGACACTCGTTCGCTTGTACTTTCATCCGTTTCGAGTAAATTTCGTTAGCACCTCCTGCTGTTCTCCGAGTTCACTGTAATAGAATAGATAATCATTTCAATACTATAAAACAACGTTGAAATGAACATCTAATCTATCTTTTTACACAGAGAACCAGTGGAAAAGAACCAACGAAATAACTCAAAATGAATGAAAACACAAGTGAATGCAGGTGTTTGTTTTATACATTCCTAACTTGTCCACACTAAACAAATCTATCGGTTATTATACGATTGAATCTTCTCGTCATATAAACTACACGACGGTTGTTAGCACCGAACTATACCATCCGATATTTAACAACTTTCGTATAGTTCTATATCACGACGAACATCGAACATATGTTAACCGATAGACGGGGACTAAGTCGCGCTTTGATTTTCACATATGAGTATCGATGAGAATATGAAAGTTTCATATTATCATCGAGTATCATATATTGGTTTTAATTTGAACATTTAACTTGAATAGGTTTTACATTTACGTTTCGTTTTTAAGGGTTTGAAGTTTTTAGTCTAGAGTAAAGTTTTCTTACGTTTACGTTAACATCGAGTATCCTATTGAAGAAACCAGTGCACCCTAAATCCTAACCCTAATTAATCCAAATTAACCTAATTAACCCAAATTAACCCTAATCATCATCCTAATTAATCCAAAATTAACCCTAATTAACCCAAACTAACCTAATTAACTCAAATTATCCCTAATTAACCCAATATTAAGCCAATTTTACCTAATTAACTCTAACCCTAATCATCACCCAAACCCTAACCCTAACCCTATTTTACCTAACTAACCCTAATCATCACCCAAACCCTAATCCTAATCCTAACCCAAATTAACCCCTAATTAATCCGGCCCCATAACCCTAACCCTAAAATCAACAACAATAACACCAAAAACAACAAAATTATAAATTAAATTCCTAATTAATTTACAGAAATCAAAAACATTACTACTTAGGAAAATTCAAGCACTGTTTAAATATATACACTCATCTCTGTCAAATACTGGCCGGCGGCAAAGAGCTCGAGAAGATGGAGGTGGCGACGAGGAGCTCGATATCGATTAGCGGCATCGAGAAAGTCCACAACGAGCTCGACCGACGGCGATGGAGTAGGAACTCACCGACGAGCTTAATCGGCGACGAGGGACGATGAAGTCGACGACGCTTTCGACGATGAGGGATTGATCGATGATCGATCGAGGGCGCAGGAGAGATAAAAGGTTGGTGGGAAAATTTGGGAAACGGTGGGAAATTACTTAGCTTTATTTTTTTTAAATAACCCTTTGTTACCCTTACAGATTAATCCGTAGGATTTTCTTTTACGGCACCATAGGACCAAATAAAGAGATTACATTTTAATATTTTTTAATTTATTTATGCCCCTATGGTGGGCACCGTAGGGACAAATAATACCCTTACAAAGTAAACCGTAAAGGCAATAAAAAGTTGCCCCTACAAATTCTTCAATCCACAGCCGCCGCCGCCATCATCAACAAAACACCGCCGTCGCTATCCTTCTTCCTCCTCCTCTTCAACCCATCTCCGTCTCCTTTCCGGTAATCGCCGTCGTCCCTACCACCACCTCTGGAGGTCGCGTTGGGGACGACAGCGATTCCCGGAAAAGAGATGGAGATGGGTTGAAGAGGAGGAAAAAGAAGGATGGCAACGGCGGTGTTTTGTTGATGATGGTGGCCGTAGTTGTGGGTTGAAGAAGAGGAAAAAGAAGATCGTGGTGATGGCGTTGATGATGGTGGCCGTGGTGGTGGTGTTAAAGAGAGAGTGGAGGAAGAAAGGGCTGTTGATGGGTTGAAGAAGAGGAGGAGGAGGAAGATGGTGGTGGTGTTGACGGTGATGATGGCGGTGGCGGTTTTGAAGAGGAGGAAAAAGAAGGTGGCGGTCGTGATGGCCGGAGAGGACGAGGAAAAATCATTTTCAAAAATGAAATAGGGGGGTTTGCAAGAGTTACTTATAAGCATAGAGAGCTACAGGTAAATACTAAGTATGAGGATTGAGAAAAATATTGTGTAGGGTTCCTAGGCACACTAATGAGGTCTCACAAGGCATGAACCATGCCAAATTCAAATTTTTCTTGTGCCTACAAACCCTAATACGGATCGTTAACTAGAATTTAGGCGAAACAAGCAACTAGTTAACAACTTAACTAAGAGTTGAACGGAAATACAACCTTTGTAGATCCGGTCCTCCACCTCCATAGCTCCGTGATGAAATCCCCTCGCTGCGATCATCGGATCTCGGGCTCTAGCGTCGGCTTCATCGGAGAAATGGGCGGGCTAGGTCGTCGACTTCGATACCGAAGATGATCTACGTCGACGCAACACAAGATCAACCTCCAACTTCACCAAGCCATGAAACTTGTGAAGAAAACACCCTATACTACTTGGCAAGTGGTAGAGGATGAAGAAATAGGAAGTGGGTTCACTTTAGAATTGGATTTCTCACTCTTTTTCTCAAGTTGCCATTGATGGAGGCAAGCTTTTCTTCTTGTTGAAGATGAAGAAGAAGAAGAAAGAATATGATAAGTCTTCTTCAAAATAGAAAATAAAATGAATACTTATCATATACCAACCATGGTTAGGTGTAGAGAATGAACTATGGTTAGATTGAATGGTTAGGGTTAAGCAAACAAACAAAATGGTCAAGCTTTCAACACTTCATGAAGCTTCATGAAAGAAACAAAATAAGCCACCATTCTATTTATCTTGCAAAAATGAATAAATAAATAAATAAATAGATAAGTAAATCAAAATCCTAACCATTAACATAACCATGGTTTAATTCTTTACACAAACCCAAGTTAGCATGTATCATCAAACATGATACAAACAAGTGCACAAAAGTATATCACATATACAACTTGTGTACATCAAGTGAGAAAATCCAATTTAAGTGAACCAATACTAGTTAATGCAAAATAATATATCAAATATATAATTATGCATTAAATCATTAAATCAATACTTGATTTAACGATCCGGTCATATCGTATACAACCGACTAATATCCAATGTATCGGCTTATCAAATCAATCCTTGATTCGATAACTAGGTTATATCGCATACAACCAATCGATACATTCATCGCGAGAATAGAATACGGTATCACATACACGCATTATTCTCGGTCCCGCACATATCTCATATGCGCTCCTATTTCGTTTCGCTTGAGCCAGGAAACCTCTGTGTAGGACTCTAAAGACTTGTCAATACGCCGGCAGCAGATGATGATCATATCAAACACCCACAAGACGCAAGCGGTCTGCTAAACGTAACGGCCACCTGGGTATTGAGCGATCAGAAGATCGACGAGCAAGCCCGCTCACACTCCTGTGAATCCAACCAGTAACACTTACCGTACAGTCCGGTCTCGTCGTCTGATATGTCGCATATCTCGCCTAGGGGTGGTAAACGTCACACCCCAATAGCTCGATAAGTCGTGTCGATATGAGGTCTATAACAGTTCGAGAAACCACAGGTAACACTTACCAGTAAATCTCAGCAACCCTGGCCAGGGATTTCCGGTTATAGCCAATCGAACACAGCGCAACATCAACCCCCTATACCGGGAGAGACGAATCCTCTCCTATCGCTCATTGCCTCCATGTGATTCGGGACTGTACCCAAAAACCAACATTTTGCACGCCCTCTTGGACGTGGTAAGGTGGAAATCAAAACACAGTGGGAATCACACAAGACTCTATGACGATCTCGGGTCAACAGACTAACCTGTACCAGTGTCACCAGAGAACTGCCATCTGACGTAAGGTATAATACCATCTGGGAGTTCTCGGCGAGTCCGTCCAGTGTACCCAGTCTCCACTGAGCACCCGTATATCATCTCTGATGTCAAACACCAATGGATATGGGATCATCCATCGCCCATCTGTATGGGTCGAGAAGGTATACGCTAGTCTACTCTGGTATATCGATGTCCCGTCTCGATACACCCACGACTAGGGACCTTGAAGGATGTACTTATAGACTACCATGTCCCCACTAGTATGATCCGCATCATAGTCCAGGTAGTCAAGTACACATCCTAAGGGCTTTACCAACATGTAACAGAGAGACAATCAGTGTACACGTTAAGGTAAAAAGCAACCAGATAGCATACTATCATGTCGAGCAAGAAAGTCCTCCCTATATATGTCCAAGCATCCACTACAATATACATCCTATGTACAGTAATGGCCTCTAGGGCATACATATAACTAACAATCTCCCACTTGCACTAGGGCCATCTGATAGCAGTGGTTGTAGTATCTCATACTCAACCATCCCATAAAAAGTCTCTCTCTGGGAAAAGGCCTTTGTGAGTGGATCCGCCGTGTTGTCCTCTGAGTATACTCTCCTAACCTCGATCTCCTTGGAGATCAACCATCCCCATGATCAGGTGATGCTGCCTCAGAATATGTCTGGGTCACTGATGGGACCGGGGTTCCCGGGCCAAAGCCACACTTCCATTGTCACACAATGGTAGGAACCTAGTTCATCTCATGAACCAATATACACCCAAATGGCCTCTTTGGTAGCATCTTAAGTAGCAATGTATTCATCCTTTATCGTCTAGTTTGCCACGGTATTTAGATTGGAACTCTTCCAACATACCGTCCCTCCACTGCGGGTAAACACAATGCCTGTGACTGACATTCAGTAGTTCTCATCACCCTGGAACATTTCCAGTGATTCTCCCCAGGATCGATTGATACCATCTCACTACAACTAGTGAGAATCCTAATATCCAGTTACTTCTATCTCATAGATCAAAACTTAGGATTTAGGAGGTATTACTTTGATCCTATATGGAGAATCATTATGATAAGCGGAGATTGATCGAGCGTAGCGTAGGAAATACTTCCCTATCAAGAGTATGTCATCCACGTACTCTACGAGGATCACCACTATACTCCCTACTACCTTTTCGTTTATACAAGGTTCATCTACCATTTTGATGATGTCAAACTCTTTGACTAACACATCAAAACAGACGTTCCAACTCCGCGATGCCTGCTTTAATCTGTAAAGCAACTTGTGCACGTTTCCGCTGCTCCCACTGTCTACGAAGCCCTCTGGCTGTGTACTTATAGACGCCCTCTTCTAAAACATCAATTAGAAAGGCTGTCATGGCACCCAACCGCCAGATATCGTAGTCATAATATGTAGCCGTGGCAAGTAGGATCTGGATGGACTTAAGCATAGCTACTTAGAAAAAGTTTCATCATAATCCATACCTGGTCAATGATGCAGACCTTTAACAAGTCTAGCTTTAAAAGTCTCAACTCTTCCATGTACACCAAGTAATCTTCTCAAGATATACTTGCTCCTGATGGGGATTTAACCCTTCAGATAAAGCATCCAAAGTCCATACTTTGTTGGTGTATAAGGATTCCATCTCAGATAGCTAAGCATCCAGCCATTCTGACAGAGTCTTACTCCTGATGGCCAGCTCGAAACTAGTCGGGTCATCATCTCATGATGCAATCCTCGCTCCCACTGTCATAAAGAAACCGAAGTATCTCTCAGGTGGGTGAGGAACCCTACTAGATCGGCAGAGAGGCTGAGGTTCGTTGGAATCTACTGAATCCTTTGGTTCTACCAAATCATTTGCTGTAGTTTGTATAGCTGGAACTTTTCCAGTTCTACATTACAGACCTTGCCTCGAGTTTGTCCGGATTTTGCTTTTAGACATAGGCCGGACAACCCAAATCTTAACTAGCTTAAGACATGGGCTCTTTCCATACCATATCTCATATGGAGTGGTAGGCTGTGATCTGATTCGAACCCTATTCAATAGGTATGCAGCTTCTCAAGCGCATAACTCCCAAAAGGAAACAGGTAACTCAGTAGTACTCATCATAGAGCACACCATATAAAATAGGGTGCAATTGCTCCGCCCTGATATACCATCGTGCTATGGTGTATACGGAGGAGTAATGCTGAGAGAGAATCTCATTCTCCTTTAGAATAGTCCAGGAATTCTATGCACAAGTATTCTCCTCCTTGATCTCATCAAAGGACATAATACTTATACCCATATTGGTTCTCTACTTCTAACTTATATTCTGTGAATATCTCAAAAGGTTCGGACTTGTGTTTCAACAGGAACATATGACTGAATCTTGAGAGATCATCAGAGAATGTAATGAAGTACAAAGAACCGATCCTGGCATGTGCAGACGGGGAACCTTACATACATCATCATATATGAGTCCCAAGAGTTTACTAACTCTTTCTCTGTTTCCAGTAAACGGAGCTATGGTCATCTTATCTTTGTGACATGACTGGCAAGTTTCACAAAATGTAAATTCAAACTGATTTAAATATACATCTAAATGTAACTTCAGCCAGTCGGGTCGCATTGATATGACCAAGTCTACAATACCTCAAGAAGGATCCGTTCATTTCTGAACTCTTCCTCTTGTGTGTGTTCCGTATACTAAGAACAGTAATTTGATTTAGAACATCAATGCTTTTAGATAATGTGCCTGAACCGATCAACTTTTGATATAGGAAATGTTCAAAACATTATCCAACAATACAAAATTTTATCATTTCTTTACTAATAAAGAGAGTGATATGATTTTGTATATCAGGTTCGGTATCTAATAACATTCGTTCAGAATCAATGTATTTGGAATACAGGGTGACAGTGACCAACAGACTTGGCTGCAACACTTGCCCCGATTTCTGCCTCATGAAACTTATCACCCGCTCTCAGTTCTCTACCTATCTGTAGCCCTATGTAACAGATTATATATCAGGGATCCTGATCCGGTATCAAATACCCAGGACGTAGAGGATACAGAGAAACAGTTCTTTGTAACGAACACACCCGAAGAAGATGCATCATATGCACTTTCTTCGTTTGGGCGGCATGGGAATCTTGGTATTCCCCTATTTCCTGCTCTGTCTTATAACAATTATAAGTTGGAGCGGGACCAACGTTCCCCAGCTCAGTATAACAAGCGGGTTCGGTCAAATATCCGTATTATTATCTTGATTAAGGCGTGCTATGGTCGCTACCTGGAGAGAGAGAGAGAAGAAAACACTCAGCGTGCGCTCTTGCAAGATCAGATTGGTTATTATTTTATCTAATCAGGATGGCTCCCACTGTTTTTTATCAAATCTTCCTTCAAACCCTAAAAGGAAAGACTAGCCGGGATTAATTACACACTACAAGTTCGCCAATCTTTCAGCTAAGCCAGTGTCGGTACTTTGAGGGAGTTCCCCCGTGCTTTCGCACGAACCTAATTAATGTAAAGCTCGTTTTCCCAGAGGCGTAACCTCGTTAACACCTTTCTAGACACCTACTTGATCGGCTAATTGTAATGTGTAAAACTCTCCCAAGAGTAACTCTTACTCGCAGCGGGTATCGGGATCCAACTATCTCATAGAAGGTATGCACTCATTGCAAATTTCAACACTTGAAATTCCCGATAATTTTGCCCCTAGCACCCTATGACCTTGACGGAGGTCAACAAACCATAGGCTACTAGTCAAGTTCAACCCGTCATTTCTTGATTGAATCAAACCCACCCGCACGACCCTTGACGGAGGTCAACAAGGCCATACGACTACCCTAACCCAATCTGCATCATATGCATAAGCAGATAAATACTAGTTAGCTACCGCACACTATGCCTTGACGGAGGTCAACAAACGTAGCACGAATACTAAGTAGGACTTATCTGAAATGACGGAGGGCTACGACAGGTTTTTCTGAAAACCTATTGCGTAATGAACTTGATATTGTTGCAGAATCAAATGATTTTAAAATGGAGTGTTTCTGAGGCTTTTCTAGTTTTGCTAAAGGGGTCACTCCCGGTGAAGGGATCGTCGGCCCTTTCCTCGTCGAATGAGGTGCGGGATATATCATATATATCACTGTGCAAAGCAAAAACTATAGAAGCAATCAAAAGACAAACCGAGGGTTGTAGCATCTGCCAGTTATTGCTAAAGGAGTCACTCCCGGTGAAGAAATCTCGGTCCTTTCCTTATCGAATAAGGTGCAGAATATATCATATATACCGCTGTGCAAAGCAAGAACTGTAGCTACCTGTTTTATTTTTGAAATTCGATTCTACAATATCTTTAGGTTTCTTTTACTTTCATTAATCACATTAATGAAGTCCCATCATTTTAAGTACCTAAACATCACAGATAAATACGACGTACACTTATATCATCCGCATTCGCCTCGATGTCCCCTCGTGCACCGTTAGGTTAGGTAACTAACGGCAGAGCGGGGCAGGGCTAGCGCGGGTGTAAAACATAAGTAACGCCTATATAATATATCATATATACTATAAACTGTATCTATCACAGAACATCACATGATCACATCACAGATATCGCAGCAGAAGAATCATATGAAATATTGGATATACTAGGACGTCCGTGTTTTCAATACGAGCCAGTATAAAACACGGATTCCACGGTCGCGATGAATAGCCAAACCCACACCCCAAGACCCCTACGAGAGCGGCAAGCAACCCTACTAATTCTAGAGTTAGGAGACCGGGACTCGACTCCTCGAGTTGGTCTCCCACTGGACTCCAGAACCCGGTTACTTGTGCCCTCCTCCTTGGGTCTATCCTAGTGCGGAAAAGTAAATAATATACAATGGGTGATATCTTCCGCAACCTGGAAGTGCCCCAATAAAAGAATATTACATACAAGTTTTTATATGAATGAAAATGAAAAACACTCATCTCACATAAAAAAAACCCCGGCTATTCAAACACGACGATCCAATATAACATATCCAGCAACACATAACATCACATGTCATCAACGAAAGTAAATATGCGAATCCCAATTGTCGTTGACATATAGCAACGAAACCGGCGATATCACATATTACATTTACGGTCGCAGAAAAAAAATTGTAAAACTACAACAGTTGGAATCCGCAATCTCTTTAGACATCGCATGCCTAATCAAATGAATTCCTTAGACATCGCATGCCTAACAATTATAAACCCCGCATTTTAGTCTCATTATCGAAAACACTTTTCAATATCAAGTCGGGCAATTCAACAGGATTCCCGACATTCTGATCGATAGCTCGTCGCAAACTTTAGTAGACGGCCGCACCCCCGATACCGTCGACGAAGTGCACTAAGGCGGAACACCGCTGCCGCGAGCACCCGAACAGATGCTTTCGGCGACGGAGTTCTCCTTCAGTCACTTGGTCGGGGCTATGGGGCGTAGCTGTTTATTAAGTTTACCGGCGAGTATCCGCGTACGATACGTGATTGCGACGGACTTTTGATCACATCAAAATTCCGTGGCAACTGATCAAGTGAGACTAAACTGCTATGTTTATAACATTCATTCAGTTATCTCATAACTACTTGTGAATTCCAATTATTGTATCCCATTCCAGATAAATAGAAAATGTTAAACTTTCCGATCGAACATTCAAACACCCAAGTTTTCCCGAAACAGCTCAACACATGAAACAAGTTTAAAAACATTCACTTCGTGCCTCAGTACCAACGGTCCAGCCGTAGAAGGGTCAAGCCAACGCCTCACATGTGGCACGCCGTACTGCCCCAAACCCTAAGGTTCAAAGGGCAGTTCAAGACGGTCACATAATCGAGTTAAGGTTTGTTATCTTTTAGAGGGTCCATCGCGTTACTTGCACTACTTAGAACGTCTTTAAACCACGGAAAAATCCAACACTTGGAAATTTCCCAACAGGGGAAAAATTGGGTATTTATATCCGGTCGAACTTTTTAACATATTCTAAAATTACCCGGAAAAGCACATAGACAAAATTTGAAATTACCGATCGAATCATCGAAGCTCCAAAACACCCCAGAAAACTCAACTCTTGAGTGCAAATCAAAAATTCCCAGAAAACTCAGCACCTGAATAAACAAATTGCTGTGCAAAAATTATAGGCTAATCTCATAATTTGGCCGCGGAACCGCCGCAGAAGCCAGGCTTCTGCCACGGTTTCGCCGCGCTTTAGACACATCATTAGGTAATTTTTACACCGTAATTCTTAGAATTCCCTGCTGAATTTTTTAAGCATTTTTAATCTGGAAAAAGCCACAATTTCAAAAAATGTACAGAGAGCATTTTGGAGTTAGGGTTTCGGTTCGATCGGACTTCTAACTCCGTCTACGCATCGCCTAAGGCTCTAGCTAGGCTCTGATACCACTGTAGGGTTCCTAAGCACACTAATGAGGTCTCACAAGGCATCAACCATGCCAAATTCAAATTTTTCTTGTGCCTACAAACCCTAATACGGATCGTTAACTAGAATTTAGGCGAAACAAGCAACTAGTTAACAACTTAACTAAGAGTTGAACGGAAATACAACCTTTGTAGATCCGGTCCTCCACCTCCATACCTCCGTGATGAAATCCCCTCGCTGCGATCATCGGATCTCGGGCTCTAGCGTCGGCTTCATCGGAGAAATGGACGGGCTAGGTCGTCGACTTCGATACCGAAGATGATCTACGTCGAGGCAACACAAGATCAAGCTCCAATTTCACCAAGCCATGAAACTTGTGAAGAAAACACCCTATACTACTTGGCAAGTGGTAGAGGATGAAGAAATAGGAAGTGGGTTCACTTTAGAATTGGATTTCTCACTCTTTTTCTCAAGTTGCTATTGATGGAGGCAAGCTTTTTTTCTTGTTGAAGATGAAGAAGAAGAAGAAAGAATATGATAAGTCTTCTTCAAAATAGAAAATAAAATGAATACTTATCATATACCAACCATGGTTAGGTGTAGAGAATGAACTATGGTTAGGTTGAATGGTTAGGATTAAGCAAACAAACAAAATGGTCAAGCTTTCAACACTTCATGAAGCTTCATGAAAGAAACAAAATAAGCCACCATTCTATTTATCTTGCAAAAATGAATAAATAAATAAATGAATAGATAAGTAAATCAAAGCCCTAACCATTAACATAACCATGGTTTAATTCTTTACACAAACCCAAGTTAGCATGTATCATCAAACATGATACAAACAAGTGCACAAAAGTATATCACATATACAACTTGTGTACATCAAGTGAGAAAATCCAATTTAAGTGAACCAATACTAGTTAATGCAAAATAATATATCAAATATATAATTATGCATTAAATCATTAAATCAATACTTGATTTAACGATCCGGTCATATCGTATACAACCGACTAATATCCAATGTATCGGCTTATCGAATCAATCCTTGATTCGATAACTAGGTTATATCGCATACAACCAATCGATACATTCATCGCGAGAATGGAATACGGTATCACACACACGCATTATTCTCGGTCCCGCACATATCTCATGCACTCCTATTTCGTTTCGCTTGAGCCAGGAAACCTCTGTGTAGAACTCTAAAGACTCGTCAATACGCCGGCAGCAGATGATGATCATATCAAACACCCACAAGCCGCAAGCGGTCTGCTAAACGTAACGGCCACCCGGGTATTGAGCGATCAGAAGATCGACGAGCAAGCCCGCTCACACTCCTGTGAATCCAACCAGTAACACTTACCGTACAGTCTGGTCTCGTCGTCTGATATGTCGCATATCTCGCCTAGGGGTGGTAAACGTCACACCCTAATAGCTCGATAAGTCGTGTCGATATGAGGTCTATAACAGTTCGAGAAACCACAGGTAACACTTACCAGTAAATCTCAGCAACCATGGCCAGGGATTTCCGGTTATAGCCAATCGAACACAGCGCAACATCAACCCCCTATACCGGGAGAGACGAATCCCCTCCTATCGCTCATTGCCTCCATGTGATTCGGGACTGTACCCAAAAACCACCGTTTTGCATGCCCTCTTGGACATGGTAAGGTGGAAATTAAAGCACAGTGGGAATCACACAAGACTCTATGACGATCTCGGGTCAATAGACTAACCTGTACCAGTGTCACCAGAGAACTGCCATCTGACGTAAGGTATAATACCATCTGGGAGTTCTCGGCGAGTCCGTCCAGTGTACCCTGTCTCCACTGAGCACCCGTATATCATCTCTGATGTCAAACACCAATGGATATGGAATCATCCATCGCCCATCTGTATAGGTTGAGAAGGTATACGCTAGTCTACTCTGATATATCGATGTCCCGTCTCGATACACCCACGACTAGGGACCTTGAAAGATGTACTTATGGACTACCATGTCCCCACTAGTATGATCTGCATCATAGTCCAGGTAGTCAAGTACACATCCTAAGGGCTTTACCAACATGTAACAGAGAGACAATCAGTGTATACGTTAAGATAAAGAGCAACCAGATAGCATACTATCATGTCGAGCAAGAAAGTCCTCCCTATATATGTCCAAGCATCCACTACAATATACATCCTATGTACAGTAATGGTCTCTAGGGCATACATATAACTAACATATTGAAGTATGCCAGCAGGAAAAAAACCCTTTTAATGTAGGGATGTAATCAAATATAATAATGTTTAGGAATGGAAAAGTAAAATATTATGACTATAGGTTCTCTTAAATATAAGAGAGATTTATGATAAATTAGAGGAGAGGATAAGAGAGATGATATACATTTTTTATTTCTACTCACAGCGACACGTGACATGTGCTAAGAAATTCTCATAATTTTTTTTAATAAAGTAAACAATATTATAAGATCTTCTTAAATTTATCACGACATTCAATAAAAAAAACTTTATTATTATAACTAAAACCCTTCATATTTCGTACCCACCAAGATTGAAGAATATCAACCTAGTATTTGTTAAGATTTATTATATATGTTTTAAGGTAATTAATAGTTGCAATGTAGCCAAATAATATCCTACAAGTCAGCAAAAATGTTAAACTTGACTAGAAACTAAGAAAATAAAAAACCCGTAAGATACTAGAGAGTAAAATTGATCTCTATATATCTGATGCCCAATGATAAAAAGATTTTATATTGAATGCAGAGTTGGAAATATTTATATGGATTTTGATAAAGGAGCAAATATCCCTGCTACTCAAATATTAAATCTGCCTCTCATATTCAAAACCAGTAAATTTACATTTAAAAATTAACGTTTACATGATTAACGATTATCTATATCAACAAATCTAAATTCAAAATTTTGTTGAACATGCATATATATAAAACACATGCCAAAAGATTAGATATGTTTGAATCTCAAGTCGATCTATCATCATCCAAAACGATTATAAATACATATATAAATTTCCCAACGAAAAGAGAAATTGATGGAGCTCCTTTTCGGACCTCCGTCAGATGTTGTCTTCCGTTGATCTTGAGGTGAACTCGGTTGATTGTCCTTCGTCACGTGTGGGTCTCAATGGGTTTTAAGAGGACAAAGTGGGATGAGGAGGTTGCCGCCGTGTACCTGCAAAGAAGTCCCGGGATGGTTTGGTACCACCGAGGACCCTCCGACGCTCAAGTAAGTGACAATATCCGAGCAGAGTAACGGCGTAAGTGTCAGGAATGGCTTACTTGACCCCTCTGTGATGGGGGTTTATATAGTGGCGGTAGCACACAATAGCAAGCGCGAAAATTCCGCCGGCAGTTACGCTCCCGACGTCACGTCCGCGTAGAGAGCGGATCGCCCATTAATGGGGATCGTGATGGCGTGGAACGTGAGATGTTGCTGGCGGAGAATTCTCGCATGACGAGATTCGCGGAGCGGCGGTTACACCTGTGAGCGGCAGAGTTGGTCGGAGGGCCGAGGAAGACGGACTCGGCTGGGAAGCTTGGGGACGAGCGGAGAGGGCCGAAAAGTCTTGGTCTTGTGGCAGCTCGGCGCAGGCTAAGGGCCGAGGAGGTCCATTTGCAGGGGACCACGAGGTGAGCCAGCCTCGTGCTCGTAGGTCGGGTACAGGGTGGCCTGGTCGGCCCCTGCGGGCCCTGTCTTCTGAGTTCTGGGACACGTCATCTGCCACACGTCCTGATCTTGGACGTCGCCAATATCGTGCATTATCAAAAATTGACAGATGATGGAGATGATGATGAACGTGAAGAAAAAGGAGGAAGCCCTCACCTGCTCTTCTCTCAGCCCTCAGATATTAATTAATTAATAAACCCTATTAAACCCTGACCTTTTCATAAAATATTTTCTTTTGTTTCTAAATACCTATAGAGCCTGCAGATTTTTTTTACTATGGATATCATGCTCGGCATAGTTTCTAGACTTTCGGTGAAATCACTCGCAAGATTCCGGTGTGTGTGCAAGCAATGGTGATCTTTAACTTTTGATTCCTGTTTCATCGTGGAACATAACAAGAGAGCTATTGAAAGGACCATGCTCATAGATGGCAAAAGACACTCTAGTGGAAGAACTCTGCTTTTCGAACTCGGACGCAATGGAAAAATCACTGATTGAGCAGTTAATATCAAATTTGGAGAGGAAAGAGAATACACATTATCGAATTCCTGTAACGGATTAGTCTTCGGACACCCTCTGACGTCGATGCGTGATGATGCTCAATATTGGCGACCTCCAAAATCAGGACACGTGGCAGGTGACGTGTCCGGAACACAGAAAAAAGGGCCCGCAAGAGCCGACCAGGCCACCCCATACCCGACCTGCAAACACAAGCTGGCCCTCCTCAGGGCCCCCTGTGAATTGGCTTCCTTGGCTCCGTAGCTTGTGCCGGGCTGCCACGGGACCAGGACTCCCCGGCCCCCTCACTCGTCCCGAGCTCCAGGCCTTGGTCGTCTTCCTCAACCCTCCGACCAAAGTCACTGCTCACAGGCGTAACCACCGCTCCGCGAATCTCGCCATTCAACGCCAGCAACATCCCACGTTCCACGCCATTAATCCCTATTAATGGGCGATCCGCTTTCTACGCGGGCGGGACGTTGGGGGCGTAACTGCCGGCGATATCCTCGCACCCGCTGCTGCGTGCCACCGCCGCTATATAAACCCCCATCACAGAGGGGTCAAGTAAACCATTTTTTACTCTTTTAAGCCATTACTATGCCCGGATATCATCACTAACTTGACCGTCGGAGGGTCCTTGGTGGTACCAAACCACCCCGGGACTTCTTTGCGGGTACACGGCACCAAACTCCTCACTCCATTCTCCCTCCAAACCCATTGAGACCCACACACAACAGGAGATAATCAACAAAGTCCATCGCGAGATCAACGGAAGACAATATCTGATGGAGACCCGAAAAGGAGCTCCATCAGTTGGCGCCGTCTATGGGAAACATAACTCCACGAAACACAAAGTTGGCCTTCTCATCTCCACCCTCATGGCAAGCAACCATCCTGAAGATCCCGGTACCAGCCGCTGCCTTCCGCTCACCGAGGGCGGGGAGGAACCTCCTCCGATGACCGTCATCAACGCCCTCGCAGGCCGGATAGATCGGCTACAATCCCTAGTGGAGGCCCTCGTCCGCGTCCAAACGACCGGGCCCGGGCCCCAGATCGCCAACCACCAGCAGGCTGCGTCCCCTAGCCACCGATCTCTCGAGCTGGTGCCTCCTGAGGCCCGCTGGGCGCCCCAGGGCTCCACGCCACAGTCTGCGGCCAGGACAGCTCGCCTCGAGCCCCCTCGCGACCCTTATCCTCCCGAGGAGATGTCGGTCACCTCGCCTGTCCACAGGCGTGGTCAACCCCACCACCATCGATGGGGCCGCACGGAAGGGGTCCGCCCCGGCGACTCGAGAGCTACCTCACCCCGGGACCTGAGGCACCTCCTCGAGAGGAACTGGGGCCGCTCCCAGACGCAGGCCACCCGCAGCGGAGGCCAGGGATCCCAAGGCGCCGATTCCTCGGGATACCACGGTCGGCTCGACACCCTCGAAAAGAAAATCGAGGGCATGCGCCGGGAGGTTCACCTCTCGAGCGACGGAGCTAAGTATGCCTCCGACTCGCTCACGAAGCCGTTCACCGAGGAATTGCTCGCCGTCCGCGTCTCCTCGAGCAACAAGCCCCCAAAGGTCCCTCTGTTCGATGGGAAAACCGCCCCGAAGGACCATTTGGACGCTTTCACCGCGGGGATGAGCTTCCAGGATCACTCCGACGCCGCCCAGTGCAGAGCCTTCCCGACCACCCTTATCCGCGCGGGTCGGGACTGGTTCCATGGGCTCGAGCCCCGCTCGATTTTGACCTTCGATGAGCTAGCTACTCAGTTCCTCAACCATTTCGTGGGGAACCGTCGACAGAAGCGCATGATCGACTACCTCTTCACAGTTAAGAGTGGGGACAAAGAAACGTTCAAGGCCTACATTACCCGCTTCTACAACGCCCTCCTCGAGGTGCCCGAGCACCGGGACGAGACCGTCATCACGGCGCTTAGATCTGGTCTGAGGCACAAGGAATGGTTGCGCTACTTAGCGTTGGCGCAACCTAAGACCATGGCCGAGGTCAAGGTGTGGACCGAGCGCGAGGTTCAGTTGGAATCCGAGGTAAATGCTAACCTCCCCCGAGCAGAACGGACCAACCAGAAGAAGAGGGCTCGGGAGGAGAGGCCGGAGCGTCAGCAGCCCTACCACCCGAAGTTCCAGGAGTATACCCCATTCAACGTCTCCCTCGCGGTGTTGCTGGAGGAGGCCCAGAACGAGGGGTTCTTCAAGTTCCCTCCGATCCCGCGTCAGGCCGCAAAGCGAACCCGGGGCCCCTACTGCGCTTTCCACCGGATACTGGGCCACGCCACGGAGGACTGCAAACAACTAAGGGACTACATCGAAGAGCTCATCCGGTCTGGGCACCTCGCCGCTTACCTGAGGGACAAACGACAGGCCGACCGCGAGCAGGAGCAGCATCACCCTCCTGCTGACCTGACCATCGGTCAGATCATGCTCGCTTCGGCGGACGACCAACCCGGAGCTCGAGGGGAGCCATGCCCCATGCCAAGCGCGGGGGCCAACAGCCCTTCAGGGAGCTCGGCCCAAGCCAATAAAGTCATCTACTAGCATGTACCTTTCTTTTAAAGCGATGTAAATTCTTCCTAGGATTTGTTGTTAATTTAATAAAGATCAATGGAGCATTGCGAAAAAGAATGGAAAGCTTTGTTTATTCAAAGGGTATTATGGGCTCCTCAGCCATACATGCGAAAAGAAAAAAGAAAGAAAATTACAATAGAGGGGGAAGGGGGTGCAGCGAGCACTGCTCGTGGTACTCGGCAAAAATCTCTGCCAACCGGGGCCGCGCAAGGTCCAACCGCTGTCCCCGGTTCCCCCCGCGCACGTCGACCCTGAGCCTCAGCTCGTAGCATTCGCGAACAAGCGCCTCTGTGCGGGCCAGCCTGTTCGTGGAGATTAGGCCGAAGCGCCTCAAAGACCGCAGCTTGCCCACGGCCTCATCATAGAGCAGCTAAGACAAGGGTTTGTAAATCCCTGGCGACGCCCTCCAAATGGAGTACATCAACAGCTGCAGCAGGGAGGAGCGTCTGGGGAGCAGCCGGCCAAAATGGTCCTCAATGCTCCCGTAAACCAGCTGCACAGTGTTCTCGGTGCAGTATGGGTCGTAAAGGTACACATCTTCAAAGCGGACGATGTCGGGGATGGTAAACGGGAAATCCTCCATTCTCGATGGCCTGTTTGCGAAGGGGGGAAGAACCAGTACTCCTTCAGCCTTATATAGCCCGATGCGCTGCTCAACAGTCGCCCGCTTTCACCTAGGGAGTCGCCGCCACGCGGCATCCATAGAGCCTTATCCGGTGGGATCGAAGCGACGCGCCCCAACGCTTCGCCTCCCCCCGCATTCAATGCGCTGGCTACGCACGCCGTCGTCCAGACCGTTCACATTCCCCGCACCTACGGCTGAACGGTCGAGCTACGCCCCGTCAAGATCCGACCCAGCAGTTACCCTACTCGGTCACCCTTGGCGGGTAGCTTCCCTACCACAACGCCAGGGGTCGGAAAGCCCTCCCAGAGGCAGTCGAGCCCGAGAATCCCTCGCTCGGCTATCCCCGGCAGGCAGCTTCCCTGCCACAACGCCGGGGATCAAAAATGCCCTTCCAGAGGCAATCGAGCCCGAGGATCCCTCGCTCGGCTATCCTTCAGGACAAAAGCCCTCGCCAAGAGGAACCGGGCAGTAACCCTGTGTAAGTCCATGTCACGCACCCCACGAACTTGCGGGGAGGCGGAATATATGAAAAACGATTATCAAAGCTTCGTAATACGGACTTGAGCGCATGAATCGTTATCCAAACCATTGCTAACTATCTACTAGAGATTTAACTACTCGGATTCGAAGTTATACCTCACGTTACATGTCCTTCGGGTCTTCATCGCTGTCCTCCACTCCTCGTAGGCTCCTTGGAATATCGGCACCTCAACGGCCTCCTCGAATCAAAGACGATCCACCCGAAAGCTCCTACGCCAAGCTTAATCTCAAACTTGAGATAACTAGGTTGCTTAAAGTGCTAATCTAAGCTACCTAGGGGATATAGAGTGAGGTTATGGATGTATTAGTCTAGCTAACCCTTGATCTCAACTCATGAGAGGTTAGGGTTAGGGTTTGAAGAGAGAGTGAGCTTGAGGAGAGAGCAGGTGAAGATGAGAATGAGAATGAATAATGAACTCATATGAATATAACAACCATAACAATTAATCAAATAAATAATATAAATGATTAATCATCATGCTTGATGTATTCACCTTGTGTGATTCATCATATGACTCATTAACTCATTAATGAATCATTTAATGCAAAGGATGAATCACACAAATGAGTCATTAAGCAATTAATGCTCATGCCACCTTAACCCCTTAGTCACCACTCTTCTAGAAGCTTCCCGACAAATTACGAGAACGCCCCTCCAATCCGTGAAAACACGGAAAAACTTTAGACTGTATAAATCCAATAACCCGATACTAGAATCTGGCTTAAACCAAAGCCGGCTAGTAAAAACTGTCCGAAAAGTCGTACGTGCGTAAACACACGTACGCGTCCGAACCCTTGTCGTAAAACCATACGACCTCTATATCGTTTCGCCTGGAGCAAGGAAACTCTCTGTGTGGGACTCTAAAGACTCGACACTACGCTGGCAGTGGGTTTAACCACAGACCGCAAGCGACACTAGCTGTACGTAACGGTCCCCAGGTAGATGTCGATAAGAAAGCCGATGAGGAAACCCATCCGATCTCCCACTGAGCCCGATGTGACAATCTCCGTACAATCCGGTCTGTTCGTCTAAGATTATCGCATATCAAGCCTAAGGGGCGGTAAGCGTTAGTCCCCTAATAGCTGTATAAGTCGTGTCGGAGCGAAGCCCATTACACCCTGAGAAACTACTGGAACCTACCAGTAAATCACACTTGCCCTGGCCAGGGACTTTGGGTAATGGCTCTCTGACACAGCGCGATATCATCTCCCAATACCAGGAGAAATGAATCCTGTCTAACCACTACTGCCTCCAAGTGCTCGGGACTGCACCCAACTGCTACATGTTTGCACGACTCCTTTGAGCCGTGGTAGGGTAGCAATCTAAGAATAGTGGGACACACTCGAGGCGAAATAGCAGTGTCAAGTCTGCGGACTATGCTGTACTCATGTCACCTGGGAACTGTTAACTGACGATGGGTATAATACCAACCAACAGTTCCCCTGCGAGTCCTGTCTGGTGTACCCGTAACCTAACGAGCACCTGTATACTATCTCCAGTACGACGTACTGATGGCTATGGGACAGACCATCTCCCCAACTGGGATGAGAAGCGTACACACTAGTCTACTCTGGAATATCGATGCCCTGTCTCGATAATCCTACGACTAGGGACCTGTATAGGATGTTGCTTATAGACTACCCAGCCCCCACTAGTGTGACTGTCATCACAACGCTGGTAATCAAGCAAAGAACCTATGGGCTCTACCAATATGTATAAGTGATACGTTACAAGAAACATATGCACATATTAAAGTAGACACAAACCAAGTAGCATACTACCATTTTTAGCAAGACTGTATATACAACTGTGAATAACCCAAGCTTCCATTAAGTAATATACAATCTAGTATGATACAATAATGGCCCCTAGGGCATATACACTAACAATCTCCCACTTACACTAGGGCCATGAGCTGGCATATCGTAGACCTATCATCTCGAATAGCCTCTCGAACTGCATCTGAGGAATGGCCTTTGTGAATGGATCAGCAATGTTATTCTCCGTCTCTACTCTTTTCACCTCGATCTCCCGGCGATCTACGATCTCCCTGATCAGGTGATACCGCCTTAAGATGTGTATGGACTTCTGATGGGACCTGAGTTCTTTCGCTAAACCTATAGCTCCGTTGTTGTCACAATACAGAGGTATTGGACCAACACTGGAAGGAACCACCTGAAGTTCTGTGAGGAACTTCTTCATCCAGACAGCTTCTTTTGCGGCATCGCAAGCTGCTATGTACTCTGATTCCATTGTTGAGTCAGCAACAGTCTCCTGCTTGGAACTCTTCCAACAGACCGTCCCTCCATTGAGGGTAAAGACATAACCCGACATGGACTTGGAGTCATCTTTATCACTCTGGAAGCCGGAGTCGGCAAAGGCCTCCATCTGGAGGTCTTTTCCGCCATACACCAAGAACATCTCCTTAGTCCTCCTTAGGTACTTGAGCATGTTCTTTACTGCTATCCAGTGATTCTTCCCTGGGTTTGCTTGATACCGGCTTACTATGCTCAATGCGTATGCTACATCTGGTCTGGTACATAACATTGCATACATTATAGAGCCTACCGCAGAAGCGTAGGGTATAATCGACATGCGATCCCTTTCCAAATCAGTCTTGGGAGACATCTCTTTGGAGAGGGTGATTCTGTGACAAGTGTAAGTGCACGGCGGCGCCCCGGTCGTCAATCCGACGACCAAATGCGGAAACGGTGATAAACTTTTAATTTTGCGGACTTAGCAAAACGGCACCACCGCGCACTAAACCCCGGATCGGGCCATTAAACTTGTCCTAGCTAACTAACAAGAAAGGGAAGAGATATACCGAGTGATCCGAGTCCTCCGGTCTTCTCGTCATCGTCCCGATCTCCCGCGGAAACTCCGGTCGTCGCTTCCTCGCCGGAAGGGCACCACATCGTCTGTATCTTTTACGGGCTCCCACCTCAATGCCGAGGCAACTCGGGCATGAAGCTGGCAAGTCGACATGCCCAAGATATACTGTAGAATGTAGTGTAGATGTTGCTAGTCTCATTTGGGGTTTTGGTTGCCTTGATGGAGGAATCAAGATGATATGAACTTGGGGATTTTTGTGGCAATGGAAAAATGATATGAATGATTAATTTTCCCACACCAAATGAAACTCCCTCATTCTCTCCTTTCCCCAAAATGTTGGCCGGCCCAACTCTCTTGAAAATGGTGGAGGAGGCAAAAACAAATACAAGAGGGAGGTGATGGTAGGAGAAAAGAAGAGGTGACCACATCCAAACATACACCATGCTTATTTTTACATCAAACCCATAACCTTTCATATCACAATAAAAGCACCATTATGGATGAAAAACAAAAGATGCTTATCATAATGAATCCTTTTGCAATAAAACCCTCCACAAAGTGTTATTTGCAAACTTGCAAATAACCCCCTCCATCAGAAAAGTCCGGCCGGGAAAGAACAAAGGAAAACCGGCCGGAACGGAATGCAAACTGGCAACTCCAGAAAACTGGTCCCGTAATAAATTACAGGAAAACCCCAATACTGTGCATACACACCCGCATCTGTATTCCGTCCGGATACAAATGCAAAAAGACAAAATCTACACTGTACTAAACTAGTATCCGGCTTAAACCAAAGCCGGCTAGTAAAAACTGTTCGATCACGATCTGTGCAATACCGCACGTATCTGATCGAACCCTGCCATATCTCCATACGGCCACTAGTACAAACCGTCCGATCCTGATCCGTGCAATACCGCACGTATCTGATCGGACCCTGCCATATCTCCATACGGCCTCTACAGCGTTTCGCCCGAAAGCTGAGTAACTGAAAGTGTGGTGGACTCTAAAGACTCGTCAATACTATGGCTGTGGATTTAACCACTAGCACGTCAGAGGTATAAGCCAATACGTAACGGGCCACCAGCTATTGACCAAAAGGGACGTCGATGAGCGAACTCATCCTGACACCCTACTGAGCCTGTCAGTGACAATATCCGTACAGTCCGGTCCGTTCGTCTATGAGCATCGCATGTCGGGCCTAGGGGGTGGGTAAAAGTCAGACCCCCAAAAGCGGTACAAGTCGTGTCGGAGTGTAGCCCAGAACACCCTGAGATACTACTGGAATACCTACCAGTAAATCTCCTGCCTTGGCCAAGGACTTCGTGTAATGGCTCTCCTAGACACAGCGCGACCTCACCCCCAATACCGGGAGAGACGAACCCCTGAAGATCCGCTCACTGCCTCCATGTGGCTCGGGACTGTACCCAACTAAAACCTGTTTGCACGACTCCTTTGAGCCGTGGTAGGGTAGTAATCAAAGCACAGTGGGAACTCACACGAGACAAATGACGATCCCCAGGTCGATGAACTAACCTGTACACATGTCACCTGGGAACTGCTATCTGACATCAGGTATAAGACCAACTAGCATGTTCCCGGCGAGTCCTGTCCGGTGTACTCATAACCCAATGAGCACCTGTATACATCTTAGGTGAACCAACTGACACCAGTGGCTTGTGAGACCGGCCACCGCCCCTCGTCGGGGTCTCGACTGTATACACTAGTCTACTCTGGAGAATCGATGCCCTGTCTCGAAACTCCCACGACTAGGGACCTTTTAAGGATATGCTTGTAGACACCAGCTCTCACTTATATGATCGCCCTCATACTGCCGGCAGTCAAGCAAGAATCCTAGGGGCTCTATCAACGTGCAATAGCGACCTGTCAGGTCACCTAAAGCAGTACACGATGATAAAGGTAAACCAGATAGCATACTATCATCTCGAGTAAGACTGTCATACCGGGATAGGTCCTCCCTCAATCATTGCAATCACGTGCCTGTGATCCAATAATTGACTCTGAGGGCACTATCTCCAACAATCTCCCACTTGCACTCAAGGCTAATTATTGCGATGTCGCATACTCACAGCCCGTGTGATACCGAACACCCAACTCCTCTACTAGTCAGTCGCATAAAGCCTGTTTGCGAAACTATTGCGTTCGAGGAATAGCCTCAGTGAGTGGATCCGCGAGTGGATCCGCTCTGATGTTTCTTTCTATGTCTCTCTAAATCTCAAGTTCGCGGAGAATGCCATCTCCCGAAAAGAGCAATACCTGTCTTAGAATGTCTGGATGTCTGATGGGACCGAGCTCATAAATGAACTCCAAATCCAAACTTCTTAGACTGTATCGTCAACTGAACTTAATCAGTATCCTGCGCCATGCCTCCCTCGGTATTGCCTTGGATCACCTGTCCAGAATACTGTCCCTCATCAGAAGGAAAACTATAACTCTGACAACCTCCTTGTCGTCCATGTCACCTTGGAAGCCTGGAATGATAACTGTCTCCCAAATGAGGCTGTCGTTATCATATCCCTAGAACATCAACATATGTTCTAAAACTGCTTCCGACTGCTTCTCCAGGATTGGATCAATGTCAACTTATTGCATCTCGTGCAAAAACAACATCTGGTGTGGTACTTGACATCTCATGATTGACTCAATTGCCTAAGTAAGTGATCTGCCAATCATGCGCATCCCTCTCCCCTTTAGTCTATAAGACACCTTTAGAGAGGGTGACTCCATCACCTGCAGGTACACTACCATGCCAGGAGTCGTCCATTCTAAATACTCTTAGAATGCTGTCAAAGTACCCTGATTGGGAAACCACCCAAATCTAGATCTAAAAACCATTGGTCTAGTAACCAGTATGTCTGATATAATGTCCAAGTCCTTTGTGGAGAAACCACTGTGTGACGACCAAAGTATAACCGATCGTAGTATAGGAGTTTCTTTTCCTACTCTGTGTATGTCATCCAAAACCCGGATATCACACCCTACTACCTTCTCAACAGATCCATCCCCTATTCTGATGACGTCAAACCTATGACTGTCACATCAGAAATAGATGATCTAACTCCGCTATATCTGCTTTAGTCTATAAATAGACATAAGCCTGATGTCCACCAATGCTTCCGCTGCTCCCACTGACTACGACAACCCTCTGGCAGAGTCATATAGATGTGCACTTCTAAAGCTAGTTTAGAACGACGCTATACTCATCCTCCTACCGGGTCTCGCAGCCTGGAACAACAGCAATGGCAAGTGTGGGTAAACAAGAACTTCCTTGTCACCGTCCTTGAGGCTACCGGAGTACCTCTCGGGTGCCTGAAGTTACCCACCTCATCTGCGGAGTGGCCAATGGAATGTCAAATCAGATTGAATCTTCAGGTTCTTTATCAAATGTTCAGTAATCGTTTGCGGTTCTGGAATTACTTCCAGTTCTACCATACTCCCACTACTGTTTTTGAAAAAATCCATTTTTAATAAAACTGTGGCGAGTCAAGAACAATATTTCTATTGATCTCCCAGATGGTAGAAAATCAACCCTCGTCATAGCCTGGGTCAACCCACAAACAGCCATTACAGAAACGTGCCTTGAGTTATCCAGAGTCTGGTTTTAATCATAAGCCGGACAACTCCCCGTACCTTAACAATGTTAAGATATGAACTGTACTATATCCAATATAGAACCAGAGGCACTGATTTAATTGAACCAGATTCAAATCATGCAGCTATCTCCAGTGCATGTCAACCAAATGGAAAGAGGCCGATTAGCGTTACTCAATTTAGGAATGCTTCTAATTATGAGTAACCTGAAAGAGAAACAATTTCTCTTTATCATTACTATCAACTGAATACCTTACACAAGTATCTACATCTTCGATCACTTTGAAGAATCCCGATACTTGCTACACCTGGTTCTCTACTCTATTCAAATACCTATAACTCCTCTAAACTCAGACCCTGTGTTTCTACGAAACACATGTCTAAGAACTAGAGAAGTTAAAAGTAAACAGAATATAGTATGAGGACCAACCCCTCTGTCCTAATGGACACTGGACAACATACAATACTCTGTATAAGTCCGCTGAGTCTAACAACTCTTTCACTGTGTGTCGTAGGTTGAAAACTGTACTTATGGTTAAGAAGAATTACACCGCTGTTTAATGCTCCTTACCTAACCATCCACTGATATAGGTAAATGTCATCGACATAATATCAAAAGGTATATCTCACTCTATGAAAATAGACGTACAGATATATCAATTTAAAATTGATGCACAACAGCGGATATTCAAAACCAAATATTTGCCGACCGGCAAACAGCCCAGATGATCTCCTCAAATATCACCGATTACAACGAATCCCGATATAATGAGGATGATCACCCTATTCCCAATAACTTACTCCCACTCATCATCTGTAAAACCATACAGATGTGAGAATCAAACCTGGTAAATACATACCCTGGAGCAAGTGTCCAATCGGGAAATCAGTTTTCTTTTAACAGTACACAGTTGAACTGAAACATTGAAATATTTCGATGGGGTATCCTGGTATTCCTAGTAATGCATCTACCATTATCCAGATTCACAACTATAACCGTATAATTCTTTGCCACCTCTCCAAATCCCTTTATATGTCTTTAGTCATTACCTTCTGCACACCCTTTTAGGCCAAATGGTTTTCTTCCTTCCCTACCGTTCGGCACCAGCCTATGGTTTGGAAGAAGACTATCCAATAAGCATAATGGGTGTACTGTCCTAGTCCTAGGAGCACTCGCAATGCGAGAGAAGGTGAAGATAAAAGACAACCGAATAAACCTTATTCCTATTTCTCCTGGACCAGAATCCATCTCCGAACTGGAACAAGTTCCTTTCGAGTTCGTATATAACCATACGATGGAGTATCCAATAAACTGTGGATCTTCGTAGTGATACGGAGTGTCCTGGAGAAATACAAAGGTGATTTAGGATTGGCGAAGTAATACTTGGTTTGGTCGTGAATATCAGTCGCAATTTACTTTGCCCTCTTACTAATCTCTTGCTTTGTCTTAATCTTAATACCTTCTGCACACCATCTAGGCTAATTGGTTTTCTTCATTCCCTACCGGTCGGCACCAGCCTAAGGTTTGGAAGAAGACTATCCAATTTGCATAATAGGTGTACTATCTCCTAAACCAAGGAGTACTCACAACATGAGAGAAGGTAAAAGGGAAAAGACAACTGAATAATCCTATTCGTTTTCTCCAGAACCGGAAACCATCCTCGAATTCCTTCGAGTTCGTATCTAACCATACGATGGTTTTGTCCAATGGAAGTGGACGTTCGTAGTAATACGGGGTGTCCTGGAGAAAAGGGTAAAAGTAGGAGTGGCAATTAGGTCTGCAACTCTGACAATCCAAAAGCCAGTGTTAAGAAGGTTCGGTCAACTTGGTCACTGAGTCATGGTCTTAGGGTCGGGTCAATGGTCGCTGCCAGAGAGAGAGAAAAGAAACACTCAGCGTGCACTCTAACCTAGATCAGAATGGTTACCAATTTATCTAATCTGGAAACCTCTCACTGTACCTCAAATTCTCCTCCAAACCTGAAAGAAGAATTAGTCGGGGTCACCCGAGGAGTAAACCAACTCATCAGTGGGAATCAGGATCCAACTATCATCGCATGATAACGTGACGGAATCCGCTCACGGTATCACACTCCAGAAGGTATGCGCATATCTGGCAAGTTTCAGTTCTTTTGAAACTCCCGATGTGATTTCTACCCCATGCTCTTATGACCTTGACGAAGGTCAACAAATCATAAGTCACATGTCAAGTTCCACCCGTCATTGTCCAGGTTAATTTGAACCCACCCGTACAAGCCCTTGACGAAGGTCAACAAGGCTATACGACTGTCCCAAACCAACACATCTATCTATGCAGCAGAAAGGCAACAAGCAGCTACCATACACTATACCTTGACGAAGGCCAACAAACATAGCATGAATACTACGTGCTACCCGTCTGAAACGACGGAGGGCTACGAATGGTTTCTGGCGAAAACCTTTAACGTAATGAACTTGATATCGTTGAAGGAACGGATAGCTTTTTAGAAAATATAGTGACGAAAATCTTTACTAAAGAGGTCACTCCCGGTGAAGGGATCTCGGCTCTTTCCCCGTAGAATGGGGTGCTGGATATTCATAACCGAATATCACTGTGCAAAGCAAAAGTAATCGGCTATAATGAAGTTAATGCCCTGACGCAAACTTCTGTCCAAGGGGTCACTCCCGGTGAAGGGATCTCGGCCCTTGCCTCGTCGACTGAGGAGCAGGATATTCCAAATGAATACCACGATGCAAAACAAAAGTGAACGTCCTTGCAATAACAGCTTTTTGAAAAGTGTTCCAACAACATCAGATTAGGTTTGTTTAACTTGCATTGATCCGAATCAACGCAGTCCCATCAATTGATCACACCACAAAGAACGAAAATATACTGACGTACGTATATGCCATCCGCATTCGCCACTGGGTCCCGTCATCACCCGTTAGGTTAGCTAACTAACGGCAGAGCGGGGACTGGACTAGCGCGGATGAAAAACATATACAACATCTACTAACATATATACCAATATATTATATTCGCTCAAGGCGTGAATAAAATGCAACATCACAGAAATGTACAGCATCACAGAACAATACAGATATCTGGGATCCCCGGGTTTCACAGAGCCACTGCTGAAACCCGACGTTCCCCTGGTCGTGTAGATAGCCTGTGCAATGAAATCCTATACCCCCTACGAGTGCGGCGAATAGCCAGCCAATCCTGGAGTGAAGCCCCCTCCGTCCCAATGCCATGAGATGCGGGCTTGTTGCCTTCTAGAACCCGGCTATCCGTGCACCCCTCCGCGGGGTAATCCTAGTACAGAAAGTAAAATATACATACACCGGGTACATCGACCGCAACCTGGTCGTGCCCCAAAATAATAATACAATCAGGCAGTGACGGCAGTCCACATGTCGGACGCTCGCCCCGCAAAATCAAATGTACGTAATACAACAACACTGTACTAGCATTGCATCCAGGCTATCCCCCACGACCGATCCGCAACATCACAGCAAAACACAGAACATCAACGTGAAAGTCACGTTCGCAAATCCGTCTAACCGGGCTATAGCAGTTAGACCGGATTTACCGATCGAGTGACATTCACGGTCGCAGATATAATGTAAATACTGTGAAAAAATGTGTTTAATATATCCGATCAATCAAAAATTAACAAGTGGGCCCCCAAGCAATACTGTAGCACTCACAGAAAATCTGGGCCCAATATTAATATTCCAAAACCCCTAAAATCACCCCAGAAGCCCACTGTAAAAACCCGACCCACTGAATCCTCCATACTGCGGCGGAACCGCGGCAACAAGTAGGGTTTTGCCGCGGTTCCGCGCTCCACTGAAGAGATCAGTGTCTCGAATTTTTCCAGAACTCTTAGAACTTCTAGTACATCAATTTTATACAACCTGAAAAAATTTTGGAGACCAAAAAATTTCAACAGAAAACTGTCGCTAACAAAAATGTAGATTTTGGAATTTTGGTCGATCGGAAATGCAAAACACATTAAACGAAGCTAGACGAAGTTAATGGCGAGGCTCTGATACCACTGTAAGTGCACGGCGGCGCCCCGGTCGTCAATCCGACGACCAAATGCGGAAACGGTGATAAACTTTTAATTTTGCGGACTTAGTAAAACGGCACCACCGCGCACTAAACCCCGGATCGGGCCATTAAACTTGTCCTAGCTAACTAACAAGAAAGGGAAGAGATATACCGAGTGATCCGAGTCCTCCGGTCTTCTCGTCATCGTCCCGATCTCCCGCGGAAACTCCGGTCGTCTCTTCCTCGCCGGAAGGGCACCACATCGTCTGTATCTTTTACTGGCTCCCACCTCAATGCCGAGGCAACTCGGGCATGAAGCTGGCAAGTCGACATGCCCAAGATATGCTGTAGAATGTAGTGTAGATGATGCTAGTCTCATTTGGGGTTTTGGTTGCCTTGATGGAGGAATCAAGATGATATGAACTTGGGGATTTTTGTGGCAATGGAAAAATGATATGAATGATTAATTTTCCCACACCAAATGAAACTCTCTCATTCTCTCCTCTCCCCAAAATGTTGGCCGGCCCAACTCTCTTGAAAATGGTGGAGGAGGCAAAGACAAATACAAGAGGGAGGTGATGGTAGGAGAAAAGAAGAGGTGACCACATCCAAACATACACCATGCTTATTTTTACATCAAACCCATAACCTTTCATATCACAATAAAAGCACCATTATGGATGAAAAACAAAAGATGCTTATCATAATGAATCCTTTTGCAATAAAACCCTCCACAAAGTGTTATTTGCAAACTTGCAAATAACCCCCTCCATCGGAAAAGTCCGGCCGGGAAAGAACAAAGGAAAACCGGCCGGAACGGAATGCAAACTGGCAACTCCAGAAAACTGGTCCCGTAATAAATTACAGGAAAACCCCAATACTGTGCATACACACCCGCATCTGTATTCCGTCCGGATACAAATGCAAAAAGACAAAATCTACACTGTACTAAACTAGTATCCGGCTTAAACCAAAGCCGGCTAGTAAAAACTGTTCGATCACGATCTGTGCAATACCGCACGTATCTGATCGAACCCTGCCATATCTCCATACGGCCACTAGTACAAACCGTCCGATCCTGATCCGTGCAATACCGCACGTATCTGATCGGACCCTGCCATATCTCCATACGGCCTCTACAGCGTTTCGCCCGAAAGCTGAGTAACTGAAAGTGTGGTGGACTCTAAAGACTCGTCAATACTATGGCTGTGGATTTAACCACTAGCACGTCAGAGGTATAAGCCAATACGTAACGGGCCACCAGCTATTGACCAAAAGGGACGTCGATGAGCGAACTCATCCTGACACCCTACTGAGCCTGTCAGTGACAATATCCGTACAGTCCGGTCCGTTCGTCTATGAGCATCGCATGTCGGGCCTAGGGGGTGGGTAAAAGTCAGACCCCCAAAAGCGGTACAAGTCGTGTCGGAGTGTAGCCCAGAACACCCTGAGATACTACTGGAATACCTACCAGTAAATCTCCTGCCTTGGCCAAGGACTTCGTGTAATGGCTCTCCTAGACACAGCGCGACCTCACCCCCAATACCGGGAGAGACGAACCCCTGAAGATCCGCTCACTGCCTCCATGTGGCTCGGGACTGTACCCAACTAAAACCTGTTTGCACGACTCCTTTGAGCCGTGGTAGGGTAGTAATCAAAGCACAGTGGGAACTCACACGAGACAAATGACGATCCCCAGGTCGATGAACTAACCTGTACACATGTCACCTGGGAACTGCTATCTGACATCAGGTATAAGACCAACTAGCATGTTCCCGGCGAGTCCTGTCCGGTGTACTCATAACCCAATGAGCACCTGTATACATCTTAGGTGAACCAACTGACACCAGTGGCTTGTGAGACCGGCCACCGCCCCTCGTCGGGGTCTCGACTGTATACACTAGTCTACTCTGGAGAATCGATGCCCTGTCTCGAAACTCCCACGACTAGGGACCTTTTAAGGATATGCTTGTAGACTCCAGCTCTCACTTATATGATCGCCCTCATACTGCCGGCAGTCAAGCAAGAATCCTAGGGGCTCTATCAACGTGCAATAGCGACCTGTCAGGTCACCTAAAGCAGTACACGATGATAAAGGTAAACCAGATAGCATACTATCATCTCGAGTAAGACTGTCATACCGGGATAGGTCCTCCCTCAATCATTGCAATCACGTGCCTGTGATCCAATAATTGACTCTGAGGACACTATCTCCAACAACAAGCCGGTAGGTTACCGCGCTTAGAATCATCCATTTTGAATCTCTTCACTATGGTGTCTATGTACCTGGACTGTGAAAGTCCCAACATCCTTTTTGATCTATCACGATAGATCCGGATCCCCAGAATGTAGGTGGCATCACCCAGGTCTTTCATGGAGAATTTCTGTGATAAAAATCTTTTAACTGACTGTAACATAGGAATATCATTTCCTATTAGGAGAATGTCATCCACGTACAAGACGAGGAATACTACAGCTCTCCCTACAATCTTACTGTATATGCATGGTTCATCTGGATTTTTGATAAAGTCAAATTCCTTGACAGTATCATCAAAACAGATGTTCCAACTCCGCGATGCCTGTTTTAGTCCATAAATGGACTTAAGCAACTTGCATACTTTACCGATACTCCCACTCTGAATGAATCCCTCTGGCTGATCCATATAGACGCTTTCTTCCAAATTTCCATTTAGAAAGGCCGTCTTTACGTCCATCTGCCAGATCTCATAATCGTGGAAGGCAGCAATAGCAAGAAAGACCCGAATGGATTTAAGCATAGCTACTGGAGAAAAGGTTTCATCATAGTCCAAACCAGGTCTTTGACGGAAACCTTTTGCAACCAGTCTAGCCTTGTATGTTTCAACCTGTCTATCTACACCAATCTTCCTTTTGAAGATCCATTTGCATCCTACGGGTTTTACCCCATCTGGAGCAATGTCCAAAGGCCATACTTTGTTAGTGTACATGGACTCCATTTCGGTCCGCATTGCATCCAGCCATTTTATTGAGTCACCGCTCTGAATGGCTTGCTGGAAGCTAGTAGGGTCATCATTATCAATGACGCAATCTTCTCGATCCCCGTCTATGAGAAAACCGTAGTATCTCTCAGGCAGATGAGACTGCCTACTACTTCTGCGGAGTGGCGTCGGGATGTCCGGTTCTCCTGTACCTTCTTGTTCTACCAAGGTTTCAGTAATAGCTTGTGGCTCTGGAATTTCTTCCAATTCTATTGTGCTCCCACTCTTCTGATTTTCCAAAAATTCAGTTTCCAAGAAGCGGGCATGTTGAGAAACAAAGACCTTTTGTTCCTCTGCGTAATAGAAACAATATCCCATGGAGTTCTTTGGATATCCTACAAACTTACACTGTACTGAGCGTGCCTCGAGCTTGTCCGCATGCTGCTTCTTTACAAAAGCTGGACATCCCCATGTCTTAATATACTTAAGACAGGGTTTCTTCCCACTCCATATCTGATATGGTGTGGTAGGCACAGTCTTGGTTGGAACTCGGTTCAAAAGATATGCAGCTGATTCTAGTGCATATCCTCAGAATGATCGCGGTAACTCAGCGTTACTCATCATGGAACGTACCATATCTAATAAGGTTCGGTTTCGTCTCTCTGATACACCGTTATGTTGTGGTGTGTATAGAGGAGTAAGCTGATAGAGAATTCCATTCTCTTTTAAGTAACCTAGAAACTCGGCACTTAAGTATTCACCACCTCGATCAGATCTCAGTGTCTTGATACTTTTGCCGGTTTGTTTTTCCACTTCATTCTTGTATTCTTGGAATTTCTCAAAGGCTTCAGATTTATACTTCATTAAGAAGATATATCCATACCTAGAGAAATCATCCGTAAAAGTAATGAAGTAGGAATAACCACCTCGCGCATGTGTAGACATTGGACCGCATAGGTCACTGTGTATGAGTACCAAGAGCTCGCTTGCTCTAACTCCGTGTCCAGAAAACGGGGTCTTTGTCATCTTTCCCATGAGACAAGATTCACAAGTGGCATAAGATTGATATTCGAACGGATTTAAATATTCTTCTCTATGTAACTTAGTCAACCTTCTCTCATTGATGTGACCTAGTCTACAATGCCATAAGAAAGCCTGATTTAATTCCGGAGACTTTCTTTTAAGTGTATTCTGGACATTGAAAACCTGAGCTTGACTTAATACGTATATGCCGTTATCTAATGTACCTGACCCAATCAGAAGTTGATTTAGGTGGATGTTAACTACATCGCTTACGAATGTAAAATCATATCCCTCTCTCGAAAGTGAGGACACTGATATGATATTACAAGTCTACTAGGTATATATAAACAGCTATGTAAAATCAATATATGCCCACTTGTCAAACCTAGGCGATATTCTCCCACGGATTCAGCATTCACTGTCATTCCGTTTGCAATTTTGAGAGACCAATCACCCACCTTTATAACTTTACGGTTTCTCAAAGCATGTAATGAATTACAGATATGAGATCCTGCTCCGGTATCTAATACCCAGGAAGTAGAGTTAATTGACAAACAGTTCTCAATAACAAACACATTTGAGGCTGAAGCCACAACATGCTTTGTATCTTGGCTACTGGCTTCCAAAGCCCTGCAATCATTCTGCCTATGTCCAATCCCATAATAATAGGAACTACCCTCTTTTACTGCATTAAGTTCCGAAACTTTTGCCCTTCTTTTTCCTTATACTCCCCTGGTTTCCTTCAGGGTAGAAGGTAGAGACTGTAGAATCAAGTCAGTATCTGACCTGTTTCCCAACGTGGTCTCCAGGTCCTGGAGCTCATTAATATAGCTAGTCATTGTAAGGACATTGTCCCCTACAAATGACCCGTCAGCCAACTCGCTTGAATTAATTCGTTCGAGGTTTCATATCTAGTGATATGAGATTGCTCTCTATATAAATCTTTATTATGGAAAAAGATGGAAACTAAGTCCATCTTCTCGTGCTGCTTCTGGTATACACCATCAACTGAAGCTAACACGAGGCACTTAGCTTTCGCTTTATCTTTTTCCCTTGTCTGACGGATATCCATATCCGCAATAGTGGAAACTGGACCTGGGACGGCGGGATCTTGAGTAGTAATAGGGTGGTCCAGCTTGTCATACCCAATGGACATCTGGACAGACCTTTGCCAGTCATATAAGTCAGATTCAGTCAATTTGTTATCTAGATGTAACCTATGTGTGATCACAAAGTCGCTGCAATTAAGAGAGAGAGAAGAAAACATTTTAGCATGATGCTGTTGCAAGTTTAGAGTGGTTATTAATTTATCTAAACAGGATGGCTCCCACTGTTTCTCGAATCCTTCCTCAAACCATAAAAGAAAAATTAGCCAGGACAATTCTCACCGTACAATACTTGCTTAACTGTTCGGCCAGGCCAGTGTCGATACTTCGAGGGAGGTTTTCCAACGCTTTCGCGAAATTCCTTAATTAAATAACCTCTTTTCTCTGGGGGCGTAATCCCGCTGACACCTTTCTAGGCACCTACTTGGTTTATAGCATTGATCGTTAAGTGACGAATCTCCTGATAAGTAGCATGTACTCACAGTAGGATCGGGATCCAAAATATCATCGTATGATAATGTTGAAGGAATCCTACCAACATTCATCAAACTCCAAAATGGTATGCTCTTTCTGCAAATTTCAGTTTCTTTAGAAATTCCCGATGTGGATTTTTGCCCCATGCTCTTATGACCTTGACATTAGTCAACAAATCATAAGTCACATGTCAAGTTCTACCCGTCATTATCCAAGTTAATTTGAACCCACCCGTACATACCCTTGACTTTAGTCAACAAGATAATACGACTGTCCCAAACCAACGCATCTATCTATGCTGCATATAAATATCCAACAGCTACCAAACACTGTGCCTTGACTTTAGTCAACAAACACAGCTTGAATACTAATGACTATATATATGAAATGACGGAGGGCTACGAATGGTTTTGGCAAAACCGTGAACGTAGTGAACTTGATATAATCGAAGGAACCTGATACGTTTTAAAAAGAGTGGTTAAAGCTCCGCAATTAAAAATTCTGATCTTTTAAAATAACCGAGTGGTTTCTTTTTAAATTTGTTCCAACGATTAAACTATGGTTTATTTTCTTTGCATTATAATAATGCGTCCCATCATTTATCCTATCATTGCAGAAAACAACGAAAATACCACGTCCTCTTATGCCATCCGCATTCGCCACTGGGTCCCGTCATCACCCGTTAGGTTACTTAACTAATGACAGAGCGGGGGCTGGGCTAGCGCGGGTGTAAAACATAAGTGACGTCTAATAGCTATCATATATAGATATTGTACATTCGTCAGACGCAATAATAAGCATTCCAGATCACAGATGAACTTTATTGGATTTACTAGCAATCCGCATTTGCTTTGAGCCTGCAATAAAAGACGGATTACACAGTTGTGATGAATAACCACTACCCCACCCTAGACCCCTACGGGTACGGCAAACTACCCGCCAAGTACCCGAAGTGAAGCGGTCTCCCTCAACAACGTGAGTAGGCCACTAAACACTTTGACGTACCCGGTAGTTTGTGTACCCCACCTTGGGTCTATCCTAGGAGCAAAAACAGTAAAAAGAAATAATACAACGGTGGCTACAACCGTAACCTGGATGTGCCCCGCAAAAGAATATTACTTCAAATTACATTTACATTGAATGAATGAATATTAAATACATCTCAAACCCCGGCTAATCATCACAACAGTCCAACACAGTTCATATACACAAACAGTAAACATTACAGAAATGTGCAACCCCCTGCCAACCGACATACCAGCAGTTAGGAGAGGTTTACGAACACATTAAACATTACAGATAAAACCCCAATTAGCAAACATCTTAGAACATCGATCGAAAACCATATTCCGTGTTTACCCCAAAAGCAAACCAGCAAAGAAGCAACCTGGGTAGAAACAGAACATACAGGAAAACAAAAAACCAGAAACTATGAATTACTGTGAAACTCCGAGTCAACTCGGCGTTGACTCGACGGCGGATCCGCGGCAGAAGCACTCTATTGCCGCGGATCCGCGGCCGTTTTGCCGAGTTACTGGCTCGTATTTTCCCAGTATTCATTAATTTCCCTGCTGTGAATTTTAAGGTATGTCAAAAAAAAATTCAGACACTTTTAAAATTAACAGAAACTGTAAAAGGGTTAGGGTTTTGTTTTCGTGTTTTCCATCGATCGAACTTCTAATCAGTTGCTAACAAGCTAGTAATGGTTTAGTTGGCTCTGATACCACTGTAAGTCCATGTCACGCACCCAACGAACTTGCGGGGAGGCGGAATATATGAAAAACGATTATCAAAACTTCGTAACACGAACTTGAGCGCATGAATCGTTATCTAAACCATTGCTAACTATCTACTAGAGGTTTAACTAATCGGATTCGAAGTTATACCTCACGTTACATGTCCTTCGGGTCTTCATCACTGTCCTCCACTCCTCGTAGGCTCCTTGGAACATCGGCACCTCAACGGCCTCCTCGAATCAAAGACGATCCACCGGAAAGCTCCTACGCCAAGCTTAATCTCAAACTTGAGATAACTAGGTTGCTTAAAGTGCTAATCTAAGCTACCTAGGGGATATAGAGTGAGGTTATGGATGTATTAGTCTAGCTAACCCTTGATCTCAACTCATGAGAGGTTAGGGTTAGGGTTTGAAGAGAGAGTGAGCTTGAGGAGAGAGCAGGTGAAGATGAGAATGAGAATGAATAATGAACTCATATGAATATAACAACCATAACAATTAATCAAATAAATAATATAAATGATTTGCTTGATGCATTCACCTTGTGTGATTCATCATATGACTCATTAACTCATTAATGAATCATTTAATGCAAAGGATGAATCACACAAATGAGTCATTAAGCAATTAATGCTCATGCCACCTTAACCCCTTAGTCACCACTCTTCTAGAAGCTTCCCGACAAATTACGAGAACGCCCCTCCAATCCGTGAAAACACGGAAAAACTTTAGACTGTATAAATCCAATAACCCGATACTAGAATCTGGCTTAAACCAAAGCCGGCTAGTAAAAACTGTCCGAAAAGTCGTACGTGCGTAAACACGCGTACGCGTCCGAACCCTTGTCGTAAAACCATACGACCTCTATATCGTTTCGCCTGAAGCAAGGAAACTCTCTGTGTGGGACTCTAAAGACTCGACACTACGCTGGCAGTGGGTTTAACCACAGACCGCAAGCGGCACTAGCTGTACGTAACGGTCCCCAGGTAGATGTCGATAAGAAAGCCGATGAGGAAACCCATCCGAACTCCCACTGAGCCCGATGTGACAATCTCCGTACAATCCGGTCTGTTCGTCTAAGACTATCGCATATCAAGCCTAGGGGGCGGCAAGCGTCAGTCCCCTAATAGCTGTATAAGTCGTGTCGGAGCGAAGCCTATTACACCCTGAGAAACTACTGGAACCTACCAGTAAATCTCGCTTGCCCTGGCCAGGGGCTTTGCGTAATGGCTCTCTGACACAGCGCGATATCATCTCCCAATACCAGGAGAGACGAATCCTATCTAACCACTACTGCATCCAAGTGCTCGGGACTGCACCCAACTGCTACCTGTTTGCACGACTCCTTTGAGCCGTGGTAGGGTAGCAATCTAAGAACAGTGGGACACACTCGAGGCGAAGTAGCAGTGTTAAGTCTGCGGACTATGCTGTACTCATGTCACCTGGGAACTGTTAACTGACGATGGGTATAATACCAACCAACAGTTCCCCTACGAGTCCTGTCCGGTATACCCGTAACCTAACGAGCACCTGTATACTATCTCCAGTACGACGTACTGATGGCTATGGGACAGACCATCTCCCCAACTGGGATGAGAAGCGTACACATTAGTCTACTCTGGAATATCGATGCCCTGTCTCGATAATCCTACGACTAGGGACCTGTATAGGATGTTGCTTATAGACTACCCAGCCCCCACTAGTGTGACTGCCATCACAACGCTGGTAATCAAGCAAAGAACCTATGGGCTCTACCAATATGTATAAGTGATACGTTACAAGAAACATATGCACATATTAAAGTAGACACAAACCAAGTAGCATATTACCATTTTTAGCAAGACTGTATATACAGCTGTGAATAACCCAAGCTTCCATTAAGTAATATACAATCTAGTATGATACAATAATGGCCCCTAGGGCATATACACTAACACCCTGCCCGGCCAAGGGTCCTTGGTAGGCTTCTACAGCCCCTCCCGCACTAAGGATCAAAGTCCTCCCAGAGGCAGTCGAGTCCTTGCTCGGCTATCCTCGGCTGGTAGCTTCCTACCACAACCGACATGGATCAAAGTCATCGCCAAAAGGCACTGGGCAGCAACCCTGCTCGGTCCCCGTCCTGAAGGATCAAAGCCCTCGCAAGAGGCAGCCGAGCGGCTACCCTGCTCGGTCAACTCCGGCTGGTAGCACCCTGCCCACGACGCCAGGGATCGAAAGCCTTCATAAAAGGCACCAGAGCGGCCGCCCTGCTCGTTCAACCCAGGCTGGTAGTTGCCTACCCATGACGCCAGAGGTCAAAGTCCTCGCCAAGAGGCAACCGCGCAGCTTCACTGCCCCGTCATCCTTAGTGGGCTTCTTACAGCCCCTCAAAGACAGTCGAGTCCTTGCTCGGCTATCCCCGGCAGGTAGCTTCCCTACCGCGATGCCAGGAATCTGAAGCCCTCGCCGAGGGGCAGAGCCCTCGCTTGGCCATCCCTGGCGGGCAGCTCCCATACCACAACGCCAGGACCAGAGAGCCCTTGCAAGAGGCGACTGAGCAGCTCCCCTACTCAGTCACCCCCGGATGGTGGTCAATGCTCGGAATCAGAAATGCTCGCCGACCCACGGAGGATACAAGCCCCGGTGAGGGGCATCAGGTCCATCCACGGCTAGACGATCTCCCCTCGACTCCGGGGCCCAAGGAGACACCTTCCTCGGCAGCATACTCATCGGCCAATGATTGAAGTCAACTCGACGGACGATCGCCAGACAGACGGCCAACCTGACATAAAAGCACAACGGCACAAGCAAAGATATCTTACGAGCATTCTCCACAGACAGATGGTAGAGCGCGACGCAATTCTATGGAGCCGGAGAAAAACTTAAACTTTATTACTACCAAAGGCAAAAGTTTTTACAAAGGGTATTTTTTGGCTCCCCAGCCTTACAAAATTCAAGAAAACAAAAATAAAAAGAGAATGGGGGCTCTACACCTCGGGGCCAGGTACGACCTCGAGGTCCTCGACCTCCACCACGTGGCTCGCCGGGTCCTCGGCCACCTCCTCGCCGGGAACCCCTTCCCCTTGCTCGTCGGCGCCCACGAGGGGGAACTCGGCACGGAGCTCCGCGTCGTCGAACTCCGGCATCCGGGATTTGACGGCATCGAGGGCGTCGTGCCAAATATGGGTTGTGGCCACAGCCAAGTCGTCATAAAAGCCTTTTGACTTCTTGTAGCTATCCACCGCCCTCGATTCAACCGACTTGGCCGCCTCGGCCGCCGTCCCCAGCTCCTTTCGGAGGGTCTTCACCGTCCTGTTCAGGTTGCCGGCGAGCACCTGAGCGTCCCCGAGCTTACCCTCGACGATAACAGCGGCCTCGCGGTGCCTGGCGATCTCCCGTTTCCCGGCCTCCACCTCGCCTTCCAAAGCGGCAACCCTCGCCGACATTGCCTCCAGCTCCCGCCTGGAGCTCTCTTGCAGCGAGGCGAGCTGACCCGCAGCCTCCAACGTCAGGGCTACCACCTCGGCTTCCATGCGTAGGGCGAGGGCCACATGCTGGAGGACCTGGGAGACACAAAAAATCAGAAAGACGAAGGGGGCACTGAATGTCACAATGAACCAAGAAACTTACCTGCACGGACTCCTGGGCGATGGACGCCAGCTGAGCCATGAAGGTCCCCCTGGGACTCTGCCCCCTGCCGAGGCCTCTATCTCATGCAGGAGGCTGTCCGCCATGGACAACCCCGATGGCACCGCAAACCGGAGACCCCCTTCCACCACCACGGTCGGCGAGGATCGGCCCCGGGAAGGTCTCCGAGAGCTCCTCTTGAGCGGCTCCGAGGGAGAGCCGATCTCCTCCTCCGAGGCCAGGTCCTCCTCGATCAGGGCCCTCTTCTGGCCCGGTGCTCTGCTGGGACCCGGGCCGGGATCCGCCGCCGAGCGCTCGCGGGGCGCTGCTGCCGGAGCGGTAGGAGCCGGGGCGGGCCCCGTGCGGGAGGAACTGGGTCCCCCGGCCCTCGTAAGCTGCCTCGGCTGGCGCATGGAAGCTCTGAGTGTGACGAAGTCTATGGGTCCTGCACGGAACAAATGCCAGCAAATCAGCGACGCGAGTAAAACAGAAACCCAAAAAGCAAGCCTAACTTACCGACGAACTCGACGGGGCTAAGCCCGGCCCAGCTCAAGACCCTCTCGGATAGCAGCGCGTCGGGTCGGGGGATGGGCTCCCACGACGCCACTCTCACCGCGGCGGGGTCATCGAACTGGTTCCCCGGCAGACACATCTCCCTCGACCACTTAGTAGGCACGGGCCAGTCCTCGCCCTCGGGAGGGGAAACGAAGAAAAATTTCTTTTTCCAATCGTGAATGGAGGAGGGCAAGGACACGACCCCGGTCCCGGCGGCGCTCCCCGGCCGCTTCCTGAAAGTGAAATAGACCCATCTCGGGTCACCCGCTCGACCACCCGGATGACTCTTAAAGACGAGGGAGAAATCGAGAAGGGAAAGGCTGAATGGGACCGCCTGGAACTTCAGGCGGATCAAGAACCCAAGGAGGATCCTCCACGAATTCGGCACTAACTGGCCGGAGGCCAAACCGAAGAAATTCAGCGCGGCGACGACCTCAGGAGAGAAGGGCAGGCGCATTCCGCCCCAAAAAGCTTCCAAATACAGGGCAATCTCTCTGCCCCGTACCTGATCCGCCCTCTCTCCCTCCTTGGCCAGTCGAAGCATGTAGCGCGAGGGGATGTGGAAGCGAGCCCGAGCATTGGCGAGCTCGTCCTCATGCCTCACCCAGCACGAGGTGCTGGGGGCCACATCTGCCGCCTCCTCCCTGGAGGCGGCCCCCGCCTCACGATCCCGGGGAGAGGATCCAACCCCTGCTCCCCGAAGAGACTCAGACACAGCTAAAGGAACCCTAGCATCTACCCCTACAACATCTATTGATTCTACAGAGGAAGAAATCTAACCTTGGGAAAGAAAATCTTCAAGGGCTGAAAACGGGAGAAAGAGACGAGCGCCGAGCAACCAAGACTTGAGAGAGGGAAAATACGAAGGAGTAAGGGCCCTAGAGCGGGCCCTACCCATGTTTATTGCTGCATACGGCCTCATCCAACAGCGCCCTTCGTCTCCCGCCGAAACGGCTCTTCATGCCCAGCGGTCCCGATCGTTCCACGTGTCAGTTCTGCGCTGGGCCGCGTCCCATCAGACGCCGCAGGCCTGCATACGTTGCATCAGCCAATCGACGCTCGACGCGTGGACCGTCGCTTCAGTTGCAGAGTGCACGAACCAGTGCACCTTCTTTAAATGCAGAGATCTCGCCTCGATTCGCTAACGGAAAAGACAACCGAAGGCCCGAGGACTCATCCCGACAAAACCCTGTAAAGGAGCTCACCTCGGGATGCCCGACAGTCCACTCCTGACCTGACCCGCTAGCTGGTCGGGACAAGAGTGGGGGGCTAATGATGATGCTCAATATTGGCGACCTCCAAGATCAGGACACGTAGCAGGTGACGTGTCCCGGAACACAGAAGAAAGGGCCCGCAAGAGCCGACCAGGCCACCCCATACCCGACCTGCAAACACAAGCTGGCCTTCCTCAGGGCCCCCTGCGAATTGGCTTCCTCGGCTCTGTAGCTTGCGCCGGGCTGCCACAGGACCAGGACTCCCCGGCCCCCTCGCTCGTCCCGAGCTCCAGGCCGCGGCCGTCTTCCTCAGCCCTCCGACCAAAGTCACCGCTCACAGGCGTAACCACCGCTCCGCGAATCTCGCCATTCAACGCCAGCAACATCCCACGTTCTACGCCATCAATCCCCATTAATGGGTGATCCGCTTTCTACACGGGCGTGACATCGGGGGCGTAACTGCCGGCGAGATCCTCGCACCCGCTGCTGCGTGCCACCACCGCTATATAAACCCCCATCACAGAGGGGTCAAGTAAGCCATTTTTTACTCTTTTAAGCCGTTACTCTGCCCGGATATCATCACTAACTTGACCGTCGGAGGGTCCTTGGTGGTACCAAACCACCCCGGGACTTCTTTGCAGGTACACGGCACCAAACTCCTCACTCCATTCTCCCTCCAAACCCATTGAGACCCACACGCAACAGGAGATAATCAACAAAGTCCATCGCGAGATCAACGGAAGACAACATCTGACGGAGACCCAAAAAGGAGCTCCATCAATGCGGGATAAATATGATTATCTTTTGAATCCCTCCACTCGAGAATTTGTAAAGCTCCCTAAAAGATGCAGGGGCAATTTGGGTTCAATGGGGCTAGGGTTTGATGCATCTATAGGAGTATATAAGGTGATTATGCTATATTATAGAAAAGGTTTAAGGGTTTTGGCTTTTGAGGTACTCACCGTGGGGACAAAAGAGTGGAGATGTGTTGGAGATACAGAATATATACCGATCCTCGAAGGACCGGTTTTTCTAAATAGAACCCTCCATTGGTTGGGAATTACAGCTCCATCACAGATAGGTATTTTGGCGTTGGATATCAAAGACGAGAAGTTTCGACTGGTGTCGGTCCCCGAGTCCTTACTCGCTACTACTATTGACGACATTGCTTTTGTGGCGTTACAAGAGGTGGGAGGGCTACTTTGCATTGTGGAGGATCTTTGTCGTCTCCCGCAACCGATCTTAAGAATATGGATTCTAAGGGACTATGCTAATAATGAATGGAAACAGGAATGCAACATCGATATGTCCGATTGGTCGAAACAGATTTCACTTCGCAAAAGCGAATTTGTTATTGATGATGCTCAATATTGGCGATCTCCAAGATCAGGACACGTGGCAGATGAAAAATGTTAAGATGCACAAAAAAGCGTGATTTCAGTACAGGCAATCGATATATATGTTGATTGAGTTCACACAAAAAAGCGTGATTTTAGCACCCTCACATTTAGGAGGTTGACAGAGGACCCGTTGTCATCTAAGATTTTCCCTATCTTGATGTCATGGCAATAGCCGGTGATATACAGGGGACGGTTGTGTTCGCACGTTCCGAGGAGATCTTCATCACCGAAAGTGATGTCAGCTGTGTGCACTTCTTCCAGCTCGTCCTTCATCTTTTCTTCAGCAAGGAAAGCTTAAAATTGGTCGGGCTCTTGTAGTGCCTTGATCAGAGAATCTCGGGCCTCTTTAGACAACAGAAGGGCATCCAAAATGCTTAACTGCGAGGGTATCTTCCTCAGGTGTGCCAGGACATTGTAATCCACCATGTTCCTCTTAGGCAGGTCTTTGGCTGCCAGCTCTTCGACTACTCGATCATCGAGGGCGATATCTTCAGGGACTTTTTCTTTCCCCTTATCTTTTTTGTTCGACCACTTGTTTGTGCGTCCGAGATTCCTTTCAGGCAACGTACGACTATGCAGCTGAATGTTTTCATAGTTCTTTATCTCCTCTTTTCCTGAGGTGGATTCCTTGAAGAGAGGGCCGAGTGCTACCTTTTCATCAGAATCGCTTCCGAAGGTGAGAACTTGCGATCCCCCAGAATCAACCATATGACAGTTGCCAACAGTTCTTTTGTGCTCATCTGTCGTGCTTCTCTGCTCCCGATGATTTCTGTGCTTCATCCGCTTGAACTGTTGTCGGTGGGCAATGTATCCCAGCCAGCACTTTTTAAAGGCCATGCATTCTTAGGTAGGGTGTGCAATCCTTTGATGGTATAAACAGTAGTTAGGATGTACATCCGCTTCGTCAAGGTGTATACCACCAGGAGTATTTCCTTTGGGAGATAGCAGCTTCATTCCCATTGACAGGGCTTTAGCAAACAGTTTCCTTGCCTTAAGCTTTGTTCTTCTGACGGGCTTCGTTCAGCAGCATGTAAATCATTTCATCTGACGGTTCTAAAGATTTTGGCACCGATCCTGCCCCAGCACCTCTTTGTTATCTTTTAACGTCGAGTGAGCTTTTTCGTTATTTAGTGACGGATGAGAGATCGCGTGGCAACTTGCCACATAATCTTCGGGTTCCTCTGACGAGTCGCCTCCCTCATCATTGTCGTTATCTCCACTTTCAAGAATATGGTTGAGAAACTCTTGGAGCGTGACTGGGGTTCGCGCCTTCTGGTTGTATTTTTTCAGCGCGTCAATATGCTTTTGCAGATCCGTGCGCTTGTCGTCAGGCTGCGCGGGCTTCTTGGTCTTCTTCTTTTTCTTCGAAGACTTTGACGGCTGGGCCTGGGTATTTTTCCCATCGCTACTAACTCCCGATGTTGGGCATGGTTTCAGCATCCCCTCAATGATCTCCGGCTCCAACGGGCTTTTCCACCTGATCGCCGGACATGCTTGAAGATCTTTCAGCATTCTTTTAGTTTTTGCCGAAAGAACAACTTCCCATGAAGCTTCCTCTATGAATGAGCATGGTGCCCCCGACGTGTCCATCTTTTTCGGAGCATGTGGTTGTGGCAGGTTTGCCTTCCAGTTTTCAGACAACACGAATTTGCCTTGCTGGTACTGTCCTCAATTCAGTTTTTGAAGACAAAGCAATATTCGATTGGATGCCCCAATATTCGGTGGTAGGGGCAGTAATTGGGATTGTTTGCGTCGCCTGGTTGTAATGGGCGTCTCGAATCTGGTAGAGTGATGAGCCTCTTGCACACCGCCAGTTCGAACAATCTTCTCGTTTTATCCCGAGGGAATGAGTAAGGACATCTCAGCTTTTCTCCGAGTGATCTCTATTTATCGTTTTGGCGAGCAGTTGGTTTCGGATCACTCGGCTGCTGCTGAGCGTTGGCGACGAAGGTAGCTTTTCCTTTGCCCTTTTCATTTCGAAGCTCCGTCTTTGAAGAGGAAGGCCTATAGTCCATCTGGTCCATTTGGGCCAGCTTGTCGATCAAGGCTTGGAAAGTGGTCGGCTTGAAGAACATCACGAATTAGGATATAGTCGCCTGTGGATCCAGGGTCCCTACAAACATGCCCACAGCAGGAGCTTCTTCTATGCGTTGTTCGCATTTCGACCATAAGTTCTGCCACCGAATTGCATACTGAACCCATGTCTCTCCTGGCTTCACCCTGGTATTGATCAATGCCGTGATCGGGGTGCGCTCGCTAGCGCTTGCGAAACGCTGGGTGAACAACAGCTCCATTTCCGTAAACGCTTTGATGGAGTCATTCGGAAGCTCCGAGTACCATTCAAAAGCTGTCTCCGCTAAGCTGCCGACGAACTGGCGAAGTAGCAATTTATCGTCACCCCCAGTATTGCCGCACAGAGCCCTGAACTGAGCCACGTGCTGATGGGGATTGCCTGTCCCCTTATACACGTGAAATTTAGGGATCGTGTATTCTGGCGGGTACTTAATTTGATCGTACCAGCCTGGATAGGGTCGCCCAGTTCTGACGGCTTGGCCAGTTGCTTCACTTGGCTGATGAGCTCGTATTAGTTGAGCTATGTAGTCATCAAGCGCAGCTTTCGAGATCGTCTCCTCTCTGGCTGCTGATAAAGCCGAAAGAGGGTTTGATGTCTCCACTCTGTCGTCTTCAACGATTATTGGGGGATCTTCGGCTGGAGGGTCCGGCTGGATCATCATCCCGACCATATCTTGGAATAGTAGCGCTATTTGTTTTTTGTTAGCCGCTTGTTCCGCAGCCTCTTTATCTTTCTTTTCGAGCATTCTTCGGAAGAACTCGGCATTAGTTTCCTATTCCTGGCGCTGATCCGACAATACTTCTGGGCTTTCTTTCTGCCCAGTAAGTGCGGCCATCTTTGTCAGCATCTCCTGGAGCTTTTGTTGCTGCTCCTGAGTTTTCATCACAGACCGTGTGAGTGGTCGATGACCCGTAGAAGTACGGCTTTCCTCTTTTCTGGAAGCCGTGTAGACGGTGTGCACTACCATGCCCCCAGACTTGGGACGTTTGGATTCAGCGCTTTTGAGATTTGTCGTAAACATGGGAATCTTCTCCAGCTTTCTCCTTTTATGAACGATCGAAGTTGAGGGGGTTGTTGCAGCCGATGCTTTCCGTGGGACAACGGCGATGAGATGGTCCTCCTCTTGCTGAACCTTCATTTTCTTCTGTCGGCAGGAGTAGTCTTTATCGATTACAGAGTCTTGAACTCTTCGCCAGATCCCGTGGATTTTGGAGGACAGTCGCTGAGGGGGCTGTTCCGAGTTCGCCTTTGTAACGTTCTCCACAGGTAGAGGGGACTTTTTCAACACGGCAGTCGGAGAGTTCTTGCGCACCCTCCTGAGCGGCTCAAAACTGTTCCCAGTTGGAACAGCAGCATCAATTTCAACCATTGGAGCTGGTGGAGTCAGTCCAAAGGGAAAGCTGCCCCCAGTTTTCCTCACTCGGCGCCAGTGGCGACGTCGAGCATGTCTTTCATATGAGACTAGCTCAATTACAGGGGTGGCTTCATCATGCCCCTATTCTGATGAAGGGTTGTTGTTGGCGCCATCCTATCGAAGACTGACGTCCGCTGAGAAGAAATGCCCAACCTGTCGAAGACTGACTTTCGGATAGAAGACGCACTTGTAACGACCTCACCCGCAGCAGGAGCCGGGATAGCCTTCTCCGGTATTGCGAGCCTCTTTGCAGGCTCACTGGAGCTTTGGCTCAGCCGGTTGAAGACTGAGACGTTGGAATTGGATGACCCGTTAAGAGGGGCCGTGGTAGTTGTAAGCCGATCGAAGACCGACTTTTTGGGAGCTTCATGTGACGGCACTGGAGCGTTGAAGCTTATTGGCGGGAGCATGGTCCCGAAGAACAGTCCAGTGGTGGCCTGAGTCACCTGTTCCACTGGCATGGCGAAGATGGAGGCCGCTTGGGGCCCATAAGTCACTCCTCCAAACGGGGCGGAGCGGGAGTTATTGTTGCAGTTGATGCAGTTGGAAGCCATTGATCTTCTTTTCTCTGCACGGGAGCAAGACATCAAATCTTAATACCTCGAATCCACAGGCAACCATATTAAACCGCGATTCGTTCGCGAACACGACACACGAAGTGTGGAGTGGAAAGAGGAAAAGGTCCCACCGGGCGTGCCAGAATCTGTTTACCGCCGAAAACAGAGATGAAACAGCGTAGGTCGTCTTGCCTGAATTTGGGGGCAGATGCTATTTGGATTTATCCGTCTACCTCTCCGAAGATACCAAGTTGATTTATGGCACAGTGTATCGGAGGTTTGAACGGATGCGACCGTTGTAGCAGACTTCGTCAGATTGTCCCTCGTTGTAAGGGTTTTTGATTGTGGGGACGCTCTTCTCTGCAAGCACAAGCCCCTACAGTTAATTACGTTACCGCATCGCGATGACCACTTTCTCCTATTCCAGAAGTTCATTTCGTATCGTGTGTGTTTGTTTTATTTTTTAGTTGCCCGTGGATTGTATACAGAGACTAATTAGTGTTGTCGTCCGTAGGACGGGGATTAGTCAAAATCCGTATTTTCTTAGATTTGGGTTTGGGTTGGTTTAAGGATCGTTAATCTCGTTTCAGATTAAGATCAACTTAAATTTTTGTTGAGGATACGTTAGTCTAATTTTAGACTAAGATCTACTCAACGGGGTCCAGGATCATTTTTGATCCAACAACAGAGCATTTGAGCTCTATCGTTTTAGTTTAGGGACGTTACGGTCCATTGGGTTTAAGGACATCATAGTCCGTGTTTAAGGACATCATAGTCTGTAGGGTTTAAAGACATTACAATCCGTAGGGTATAAAGACATCATAGTCCGTAGGGTTTAAAGACATCATAGTCTGTAGGGTTTTGGTTTAACAGTTTGTGGATGCGCCAAAAGTTATTGGTTATTGGGACCCTCTATCTCTCTGAAGACGCTGAAGAATTACAACATGTATCGGAGGTATGAAGAGATGTACTCTTGAACCAGTGAATGTTCATCAAAGACTTGATAATCTTCTTTGAGACTAAGTCCAATTTAAAAGCATATGGGTTGGGTTAAGTTGGGATTTAACCAACCTTGGACGCAGCCCACTTGATTATTTATTTGGGCCTGGTCCCCTTTCTGCATCAACAGTGCTGAGCACTGAAATGGGTTCTGACACCCTTTATTCCTTTTGTTTTATTTGTAATTTTTTATATAGAGTGTTAAACACTTGATAGCGCTCACGTGAGGAACACATGGAGCGCTTGGTGCAGAGCGCCAGGCACTAGGTACTTTTTATTAAGTAGCGCCCACGTGAGGAGCACGTGGAGCGCTCGGCATTGAGCGTCGTGCAATGAGTACTAAGTACTCTTGAAATAGCGCTTACGTGAGGGCACGTGGAGAGCTCGGCGTTGAGCGCCAGATTTTGAGTGCTAAGCACTCTTTAAATAGCGCCCACATGAGGGGCACAAGGAGCGCTCGGCGCTGAGCGCCAGACTGTTTTCTTTGTTCCGATCAATTCGGTGCTCTGAGAATTAAATTCTCATTTGTGAGAGACTGTCTCATAGATCTAAGAACTAAGTTCTTTTTTGAGGAGATGCTATGATCTCTTTTGTTTTTATGAAAGACTTTCTTATAAATCCGTGATCCAAAAAAAAGAACTAAGTTCTTCTGATATGAAAGTTAAAACTCTTAAATATGGAGGAGATGCTATGATCTCTCTTCTTCTTATTTACCTTGAGAAGAAATTGCTCTCGTGTTTGAAGTTTGAAATTTATGAGGGGTTCCTCTGTGCAAGACTTGAAGTCTTGGGTCCTTTATATAGGGGAGCCTGATTTGTTGAATCAGTTAAGAAAATCTCTCATTGAGAGATTTCAGATTGATTTGGGGATGTTTCCCACCATTGGATTTTTGATCCAAGGGCTTCTGTTTTACAGAAGACATTTTTCTTGTTTTTAATAAGATTGGGAAAATATTTTCACATACAGAACTTATTCTGTATCTTGGTGATTTTTAATCACCATTGGATCTTTTAATCCAACGGTGCTCTGATTTACAAAGCACAATCTTTCTTGTTTAGAAAGATTTGAGGAGTATTTCCTCAACAGAATTCGATTCTGTAATGTGATGATTCATCATCTCCGTTGGATCTTTTAATCCAAGGTTGGAGAACTTTTAGTTCTGACGTTGGCGCTCTCGTGCTTTGCACGTGAGGCACTGCCTCGGAGTCTTTGACTCTTAGCGCTCTCGTGTTTTGCACGTGAGGCGCTGCCTCAGAGTCTTTGACTCTTGGCGCTCTCGTGCTTTGCACGTGAGGCGCTGCCTCAATTCAAATTTTGAACAGGGCTTTGCTATTTTATTGGGGGGAAACACCCGTGGGTGCAAACGGAAGAATCGACGCCGTAGGTAACCGACGACGTGGACGTCAGTTTTGTATGGAGAAAGAGAAGCGGTGGCGGTTTGTTGTACTCTTTGACCATTGGGAAAGGTAACAACTCTTCTGCATCAAGTTTTTGCGCCATTGAGAGAAATGCAAAATAAGAAAAGAAGATCGGTAGAGTTTTAAAGGCCTTTCTCTCTCCTCTCTTTCAACTTTTTTTTATCTTTGGCTTTTTTCTTTTGAGTAAAGAATGAGAATGAAGTGCTCTGTCTTAAATAAAGCATGAAGTGGGCACAAGTGCCAACATTTGATGGGGCAGGCGGCAATAGGAAGTGGAAATACCAAAATCTGAGGGCAAAATTGGCATTTTGAAAAGGAGATGGGACGGGTGGTAATAGAAAGTGGAAATACCAAAATTTATGAGGGCAAAATTGGCATTTTGAAAATTCTGCTAACATAAGAGTTGTATTCATTCTAGATCAAATCTACAATATCTGAGAATGGATTGAAAACCTCAGTAAAGATGGAGAGTGATATATGGCTTCTAATGGTTATATTATCATTGTTGGTATGGATTCTTGCGGATTTATTAAAATTAACTTGAGAGAGGCTGTGATATATAAGGGTGGAACAGGGGTCACAATGGAACTCTCACGGGGTTATTAAACATAATCCTGCCAGAAAATTTGGCTCTTATAAGAATGTATTCCACTATTTGCCTTCTGCTCTCAATAAGTTTTTTGAACGTTATATTTCTTTCCTTTCTGGTGTTTGTATCATATGTATTATTTAACCAAATAAACAAGTACTGTAATAAAAATAATGAAACGTGCGGAAGAAAGTTTGAACCAAATTTAAGTTTGGAAAATTGAATTTTTTTTCCTACTCCTTGAATGAATCTGGATGGCACAATTCTGCCTGCAGCTGCGCCTCTTCCTCCACCTCTCTTTATAGACTGTTTCTGCATCCTGATAGTTGATGTGCCAAGCAGACTGGCCAACTTCAACTGAAGGGCCAACTTCAACTGAAGGGCCAACTGTGAACTTGCAGGGTGGTCTAGCTGGCTAATTATACATAAAAGCATGGATAAAACACATCAGTGTTCAATATAAGAGAGGGTTTAGAAATAGAAAATACAAAGTTGAAAATATAGGCTTGAAATTTAACTTGCATCCTGTTCATATTTGCTTTTCTTCTTGATCTTGCTTTTCCCCTTGTCATTTCTGGATGCATTGCCTACATCTTCAGATAAATTTGTGTGATTTGAACTGCCTAAGTTTGAAGCTCCTGTGTCCATATGCATAACCAAAGCATATGGTGGATTGATCTCTGTCTGTGCATCCAGTGGAGCTGAATCATGCAAGATAGTAATAGTGGCATCTTCTGAGATATCAACTCCTGTATCTCTTCCTCTTCTCCTTCATCTTCTCCTTGAAGAGCTGCCTCCTCCCCTATTTAAAGCATCACTAGAACTCCCAGGATGAGAAGATTCTGAACTCGTTTATCCTCTCTTTGGGAGTGGTGACCTTCCTCTTCTTGATCCTGTAGATGTTTGTCTCTCAACATGCTCATTCTTGCAGTTTCTTGCATTGTGTCCAGATTGTTGACAATTACTGCATTTACTTGAACCTCCAAGCCTCCGCATTCCACTACCTTCTGCCGTTTCATGCTCTCACCAATTGTTCTCTTCTTTTTGCCTACCAGGCCTTTTCTTGTATGGAGGATGTAGCATAGGATCATATGGGGCAGTTGGCCAAAATCTTGAGTCTGGTATGGGTGAAATGTGATGCTTGTATGAACTTTTGTAATGGTTTATGTTCTAAGAGTCGTGAATAACATCTATGGGGTTTATCCTAGCATGATGCAGACACTGGATGGCATGCATGTAAGGAATCCGTGTAAGGTCCCACACTCTACAATCACAAGTTTTTTTAGCAATACTGTAAGGTCCCTATCCCTGATTACAGCACTCTACACTCTACACTCTTCAATCCCTGTAAGGTCCCAGAATGTCACGATAGGCCAAGGCAACGTCCCTATTCCCGATTACAACATCATCACCGAAAATTGCATAATTGCGAAATCAGAAGCCAGGGATTCCATCGCCTTTTCTACCGCCATCCACTCAACAAAATGGTGGGACAAGGCAAAGAGTGGCCAAGAGCCGAGATTGACCTTGAGTATCAGTCACTTGATACTCATAGTTGTCACAATATTGAGCTCTACAAACTCCCCTGCTCTTATTATCCAATATTTCTAACTTGGCAACAATCTTAGGGCATGTTTTTCCATTCCACTTTTCACAGATCTCTCTCTCTTATTCTGTAACCTCCTCATCATCAAAGTTCTTATCATCTCCAACATTGTCACGATAGGCTTCTCTCTAGCCTTTAATATGAATTTTTTGAATGCCTCACATATATTGTTGCATAGCAAATCATACTTTATATCTGTAGGGAAATGAGACCTGGTCCATGTCTTTTCTATGTCATCAAGATATTTATTAGCAGCTACACTTTCTTTCTGAAGTTTGTTCATGACCTATAATTAATAGTGTGTGTGGGCGGGCGCGCTATCAATTAGACTTCTAGGATATCAAGCCCTTTCATATCATATAACAAAGTAGCCTAACACCAACAATGTAACAAGTAATGAATGAGATGAAAGAAAATTACCAGTAGATGCTCCTCTGTAGTGTATGCTGTTGCTGCTTTCCACATTATTCTTTTCAACTCCAATGATTTCCACTTTTTGAATTTTTTTGCATAAAAATGCCTCACACGGTATCTGTGTTGTGATGGTGGAAATATCCTCCTCATAGCTTCAATCAACTCCTATAAATTGGCATTACATTGCAAAATGTTAATAAAGCTTCATGAAATGCATAATTTAAAAATGTATTCTTTCAAATGTGTTGTCCTTCATGGCCTCCCCACAAACACACTAAGAACCAATTCCATGTTCCTTCACATTTAGACTCCACCACAGCAACTGAAATTGGATCCATTTGATTATTTGCATCCCTACTCACAGCAAATAGAAGTACTCCTCCTGCAGGGCCCTTCAAGAAATAGCCATCAAGACCTATAACAGGTCTACAACCTTGCAGAAATCCATCCATATGAGCTTTGTATGCCACAAAGAAGCCATAGAATTCATTAGGTTGATCTTCTTGCTCTCTCTTGGTCTTCACTGATACATAGCTTCCAGGATTCGTAGTGATAATCATGTTTGTATAGTCCCAAAGCTGCCAGTATTGCTCCTTGTAGCGACCTTCAATGATATTAATGGCCTTCCTCCTCACCCTATATATTTGAAAAAGTCCACAATCTAGCCCAAGTTCAGTATGAATGGTAGTTTGCAATGAAGGTGGCCATATAGGATTGTCTATGATTCTCAGCGGGTATTGATGTGCTAACCATGTTGAAGTAGCTTGTTTGTTCTTGAAAACTTTTGGACAAGTGTGCTCGTCATTCAGTTGCAAAATCCTCCATCGGATACCATCATCAACATATCTACCATAAACACTCTACTTGCATTCTTTTGCCTTACAGTTAACTGCAATTCTCTTTCCTTTCATTCTTCTACCACTGTACATCAAAACCTCTCAAAACTGCAGCTTGTCTTACTAATGCCCTGAACTCACTTGGTTTGGCAGCTCAAACTTTGGATCCTTGAGATCCCTATCTTCCATGAACTGCCAGAATCTGAAGTACCCACTATCTGCCTCATCATCAGATGAAGGCAGGCTATGCGGTTCATCACTATCTGCATACTCTGAGACTGCTTCCTTGGTAGGCGTAGCATCATCTCCTCCTAGGCCTTCTTTGCCATCTACTGTCACGGCCCGCTTCCCAAACTATGAGGCGGAGTCGAGACGAGGCCCGCGGCGCATCTATACCGAGAAGTACACATTCTCGACACAGACATGCCAAGCGCTAGTAAGCAATAATATGACGAGAATTTAAAATTTTCAAACAAATAAATAACATCCAACAATTATTACATCCCAGAAAGTTTAGCAAATAAAGTTTACATCAAACACCCTTGAAGAAGGCATTTTATTTAACAGTTAAGGAAAGGCATGGAATGATAACACGAACATCTCAGAAACAACTAATAGTTGGCTTGGCCTAAGAAATGCTCCAAGTCTGCGAAGTCCTTCTCTGCCTGCGGGTCCTGATCTGTCTCAATCCCTGACGAATATTTCAATTAAACAGAAATGTCCGTCATAGAACTGAAGCTCATGTAAGTCTTCCAAGAGGGTGTAGAGATAGCATACAAACATAAAAAAGTAAAAAAGCATGAACATGAACAGGTATGCATGTATAAGGTGAGATATCTTGAGAAACATTTGCATGGCATTACATATCTATCGTTTGTATTAGTCTAGTAAGGGTATTGGACCGAGTTTCGGTGAGTATTCCGTTTGTCCCACGGAAAAACAGCAACATTAATGATTATATATAAATAGTGTTCCGTAAAACCACCCGGAAACCACGGTGAACATGATAGGGGACCCACGAAACCTTGTTCGCTGCCTTTACCAACCTATCCCAACCCCGTGTTTAAACAACCAGGTATATAACCGATAATTGTATGCAAAGTCCACATGACGCATTGAAACGTGAACCATGAATAATGATAACCAGAAACATGGCATGCACCATGATTACTCTTGCAAAATCCCGATTATATATATCGATTGCATGAAACAAGCATGATAGTATTGCAACGTGATCAGCCATACATGCAGCATGATTTTAAAGCATAGATAAGTCATGGTAGATATCACCTTCAGGTAACGGGGTCTACACAGGAAGCGTAGGATTTTATGTGCCGATGATGCGATATAAAAAGTTGTCCGGTTCGGAAGTCGAAAACTTCATTTACAAAGAGGTTAAGTCAGGTTGTGTTATATGTTTAGCCACTGTTTCAGAAAATAGCGCTAACGCGGTGGTGCAGTTTTTGGTTGTTTCGGTACAAATTATGAGAAGGGTTTCTACTGAGAAAGTATGCATTACATTGTGTACTTGTGAGATGTCATCAGGTTCGCATAGTTTGGAGTCCCGGGGTGTGAGTTACAGTGAGTTCAACGGCTGTCTCTACGGCAGTTTTCCGAAAAACCAGAGAACTAATTGGTCAATGATACCATTAAGTTGTGGCCTTAGGTATATAATTTGGTCTCGGGAAATTTTACAGTGATAAAATAATAAGTCTACTAAATGTCCCAAAAGACGGATTTACAAAATCTTATAAAACGAATTTTATAAAAATGTTTGACTACGACAGGGTATTGAATTTCAGCAGCCTATTAAACATGCGCAGTAAAATGAGAACACCGATAAATCCAGTTTCAGATTGTTTTTCGAAAAGTTGTCAACAAGAAAAACATAGATCTTTTCGAGTAGATATTTATCCATTAAGATTTCGTCCAAAACGGAGGTCGAATGTAGGAGTTATGGTATTTTTACTATGGTTGTCCCTAAAAATCTGAATTAACCAAAGCAACTATTATGATGGAAACTTGTAGTATACATCTGATTTCGTTATAAAAACATGATCAAACCTTCCGGGGAGGAAGTATATGAGAAAAGAGAGACTTACAAAATTTCGGATGTTATATATTGGCAAAACCTTTGACTTGCAAAGCCGATATCTTCAAAACCACAATATTTCTTGCTTTTTAACTTTTACTAGAGCTTCACCATGATGTCTAATATTTGATGGGATTTTTTGGGGAATTTTTGGAGTTTTCTTTTCTTTTTCCTTCACTTTTTTTCTCTTCTTTTCTCCTTACTCTCGGTTGCCTCCCCCCTCATTGTTATGGCTTCATCTGGTCATGAGCCAAAAGAGAGATGTTTCAATATGAGCCTTCAATAATGGGGAGAAATAAGTGAGTCCCACCGCTTGTCCTCTTCCTCCTCTCCTACAAGTAAGCGTGTAGGTGGGTTGAAAACACCCACCTGCCATAATAGTTTTTCCACTGTCGGGTTCCTATCGACGGCAGCAAGGTTTCGGGAGGCATCGTCCATGCCATTTTTTAAAAATTGCCGTTTCAAGAAACTCTAAACAAGAATCGATAACTAGAAAACAATACGAAAACATATGTAAACCATTTACATCTAAGTGAAAACGAAATACAACCTTTATAGATCGGTCCTTCACTTCATAAGCTCCTTGTTGTAGTCCCTTCGCTGGCGATCATGGTGCTCCCGAACTCTCGGACGGCTCCATGAGAAGATAGCAACGGTATTGCTTGAAGTCTTCGAGGCCGAAAATGATCTACGTCTAGGGATAACTAACTCAAGCTACCACTTCACCAAAGTGAAGCAAACACCCTATACTAAAATGCTAATCTAGTAGAGGATGGTGAAATAGGAAGTGGGTACACTTTAGAATTTCTTTTCTCTCATCTATTTCCTCTACAAAGGTTGTATTTTGTTTTCACTTAGATGTAAATGGTTTACAAGAGTTTCTGTATGGTATTCTAGCCAACGATTCTAGTTTAGAGTTCCTTTTAACGGCAAAATTTTAAAAATGGCATGGATGATGCCTCCCGAAACCTCGCTGCCGTCGATAGGAACCCTACAGTGGTATCGGTCCTTCACTTCATAAGCTCCTTGTTGTAGTCCCTTCGCTACGATCATGGTGCTTCCGGACTCTCGGACGGCTCCATAAGAAGATAGCAACGGTATTGCTTGAAGTCTTCGAGACCGAAGATGATCTACGTCGAGAGATAACTAACTCAAGCTACCACTTCACCAAAGTGAAGCAAACACCCTATACTAAAGTGCTAATCTAGTAGAGGATGGTGAAATAAGAAGTGGGTACATTTTAGAATTTCTTTTCTCACATTATTTCCTCACTTGATCAAAACCCTAGCAAGCTTTTCTTTTGGAAGAAGAAGATGAAGAAAGAGATCAAGAGAAATGAAATGATCAAGTGAGAAAGCTAACCATGGGTGAGTGGGTATCATATACTAACTCATGTAGAGACATAACCATACTAATTATAGTGGTTAGGTTTATAAATATCCTAAGTAAAACAAAATGGGTGGACTTTGTTGTAACATCTTAGTTCGATCATACGTTTCTTTTTCTTTTGGATATATTGGGTTTTGTTTTATTTTTATTATTATAACTTGGAGTTTAATACTTTTAATCAAGATATATACATATAATTATGGTTTTTCAAGTTTGTTAAATATGCATATTATCAGTATTTAAATATTTATTTGTCTAACACTATTTTATAACCATATTTATAATTTAGTATCATAGTTTAAACAAAAGATATTTTATTTGGTATTTCTTTAAACAATACATATATATAAGATTTTACCCCTTTTTAAATTCTATTTATAAGATATTTTGTCTTACGATATTTATTTGGTTAAAATATTTAATTTTGAAAAGTCATGAGAGCCCCTGTTAAATCTTTTAACCATATAAATATTTTTCTTAAACTAACAACTCAATTCTCTCTCCAATTCTATTTATAAGATATTCTATTTATAAATATTTTTCTTAAACTAACAACTCTATTCTATATACATATATTTTTCTATATCACTAATTATATTTCACCAAACCCCCGCTCTCTTTCTATATATATTCCCTAACAAAATCCATCTCTCTCCAATCTAATCTAATCTCTCTCAGCAGATTATCTTTTTCAAATCTACTCTCTTTAATTATTTTTCTACAAACCTATATAAATACATACATATATATAATTGAAGATATTTTGTTATGATAGTTTAACTGAATATATATTTTAGTTGTTTGATATCATAAAATCCTATATATATATATAACTAATTATATTTATTTTCATTAACCCATAACCATATACATATCTACATATATTTCACTATATACTAATATGTATATATACATATATTTTTCTATTATTCTAACTATATACAAACTAATATGTATATATACAACTTTTCTAATATCTTATAGAAGTATATAACAATCCATCATATCTCTCTTTTATAAAATCAAATCCAAATCTCATCTCATCAGAATATTTCTCTCTCCAATTATAATAATCTCTCCAATCTTTAACATCTCTCTTCCCTATAAATAACAAGCTAATTATTATCATCTCTCCCTTTTTCCCCATATTCTATTCTATCACAATATTTTGTTCTTCTTCAAAATTAGCCGAGCAATCAAACCTTAGAGTTGTTCTTCGTGTCGTGGTGTTTATCTATCTCCGAGGCAAGTACTCTTACTTTTTTATTTTTTTAGTCAATGCAACATCGACAATTCTCTAAATAAATTATTAACTTACAATATTTAAATAAAATTGTAATATTCTGCCGCTTTATTAATAAATCTTATAATACTTATACATATAATGAAAATCCTAGGATTTTGAATACCTATTAATCCTTTCATCAAGTGAACAACTGTAAAATTGCAAGCGTAATAAAATAACTATTAACATGTAAATGTGGTTTAATATATAAAAAACTTTATAAATAATTATATGTTTCTGTTGCAACAATATTGGTATATACGAGCATGCAAAATGTCAACACTTATATCCTAATCTAAAACATAAAAATTTACCATTATTACTGTTAATCAATAAACGCTTTGGGCTTAATATTTTATATATATAAATTAAACTTTCTACACTATCACTCCTTATAATATTGATGCACTCTATGTGACCTAGTCATATAAATTATTTTGATACTATAATTTGTATTAATATTTTCTATTATCACATGATTATAAAACTTATTATTAGCACTTACATGATGACTAGTCAATCTGTCATTTATTTTATCTTACTTATTATTATCTCGTAATTATAATATTACCACTATCCACTTTATGCATCTGTAATTTGTCATTCCTATTTAACTATATTAACCCTTTAAAACCATATTTCAGTTTATTATTCTTTTCAATAAATAAACCCGGATGTTAAACACGGATACTTGCATATTTATATTGAGTCTTGTTTACATTTTTGACCTTATCATATCCTATCGTCTATATTTAATATTTTACTTGAGACTATCATTGTCGGCATGCTTGAGAAACTTTAACATGCTTTTCTTGTTTATGGACACTATCATTTTATAACTATTGTACTTGACATGCCATAACTACTCATTGTTCCAGACTACTCATATTAAAACGAGTTCTCTAGTTTGAATGCTGAATTACATGACATGACACATTACTATTTACCAGTTTCATCTCTATACAATTACTATACCACAATTCCAGTCTTTTCAGCATTCTTAATTAGTGCTCTAGTTATTACCATATAGCTATAAATACGCGGGTGTTGGAGTAGTTTGAGTGTGCGTTTGTACAACAGGATCTCAGGAGTCCCATGCCGGCAGCTCGTACCGGGCTATATCGGTATCATGTTTACAGCTCGTACCGGGCTATATCGGTCTCATGTTTACAGCTCGTACCGGGCTATACCGGGTAAGATCGAGTATGGAATTCTGTTTACTCACTTTAAATTGAGTATCTGTTTCCCTCATTTTCCTGCTAGGATTGGAAATCCTGTATTTTACATATCCATACGATCGAGTCCTTGGATTTCCGAAATAGTGTAATGTAAAAAGAAGTGCTTCAAATCATTGCTATTTGACTCGGACTTGTTCTGAAAAAGTCGAGGTATTTCGAATTGTTTGTTGACACGGACAAAGTAAGGGAAAACCTCTGAAATGATTTCAATATTGGACCTTGGACATAAAAAGACCAATTAATCCATTATATGAAACAAAATTACTACACAGTGGATTTATTGATGAGTCAAAAAGAAAAATTGAAAAAAAATTACGGATATGATCTTTTATCATATAAATATATAAATTATGGGGATAGTAAGGACTCATATATTTATGGATCAACATTACAAGTAGATGAAAAAAATTCCATATAATTTCAATACATTGAAACCCGAATCATTTTATGAATTGATAAGTATAGCTATTAGTGATTATCTAAAAAAAAGATCTATTATTGATACGGACAAAAATATGGATAGAAAATTGTTTGGTTGTAAAATTCTATTGGCCATGATATATCTGATCCATACATAAACATAATATCATGAAAAATGGATACAAATTTTTGACTGCTACTTAGTATCGGCAATGGGTGTGAAAAAGTATCTAAAATGGTGAAATTTAGATATTTGCACCCTGTCGAAGTAAGGAACCATGGCATATATGTTTGGAACAGATTCCATTTTGAGAGATTTGAAAAAGCACTATCTCGTTGAAAGGTTCCATACATCTGCCCTTTCTCAACGTATTTCTTTAGACAAAGACTCCGTTTTTTCCTCTTTCATTCCACAGTTGGGCCCGTATTTCCTAGCCCCTGGGGCACCACTCTTGGGTTAGGAATACTCATGCAGAGGTTAACGCACACACTCGAGCTTACGATGGGGTAGTTTACCTTTTAGTGACCAGTTAGGTTAGGACTCGGCCTCTTACATACATATTTCATAGTGTTAATGTATCTAATTATTTATATATCTGTTTTTCTTGCGCACTGGGCTTCACTATTTTCATATATTCATGTTATTATACTACACACACCTTATACGTTGAGTACTTGCTGGGATGTTCTGACATCCCTGAGATTTGTCATCTCAGGTTTAGAGACAGATTTTCAGGATGAGCAGGACCGCAACGACTACAAGGACTTTGCCGAAAATCAGTAACCCGTAGGTTTATTTTCCTTTCAGTTAGATTTTAACATGTGCGTCCTTATGGAACATTAGGACGTGTGTATCTTTTTTGGATCTTGTTTTTATTTCGAATCTATTGTATCAGATCTTTAATTGCATCAATTATCTAGTGGACCCATTTTTAGTATTCCTTGTGGTTTCATTGTAGCATGATTATCGGTTTTATTCCTTTTGGTATTGGATTTTATTTTTGACAGGTTAATCTAGACAGCCTTATGTGACTATGGAAGGATATTTCCTTACCGTAGGTAGCACGGCTGGCCTTCGTCGCTCTCCGCATTCCGGATTTTGGGAAGCGGGGCCTGACATTTGTGAAAACACTCACAAGCTTTTACAAGCTTCATGCTTTAAACAAAATGGGTGGACATCTGTGATGTGATCATTTGATATGTTGAAATGGATACTGTATATAGTATATATGATATATTATATAGACGTTGCTTATGTTTTACACCCGCGCTAGCACTGCCCCGCTCTGCCGTTAGTTACCTAACCTAACGGTGCACGAGGGGACATCGAGGCGAATGCGGATGGTATAAACGTACGTTGTATTTATTTGTGATGTTTAGGTGACTTAAATGATGGGACTTCATTAATGTGATTAATGAAAGAAAAGAAACCTAAAAGATATTGTGGAATCGAATTTTCAAATACAGGTAGCTACAGTTCTTGCTTTGCATAGCGGTGTTCCTAGTAGAACATCTTGCACCTTATTTGATAAGGAAAAGGCCAAGATCCCTTCACCGGGAGTGACCCCTTTAGCAAAACTGGCAGATGCTACAACACTCGGTTTGTCTTTTGATTGCTTTTCTAGTTCTTGCTTTGCACAGTGATATATATGATATATCCCGCACCTTATTCGATAAGGAAAGAGCCGAGATCCCTTCACCGGGAGTGACCTCTTTAGCAAAACTAGCAAAGGCCTCAAAAACACTCCATTTTAAAATCATTTGATTCTACAACGATATCAAGTTCATTACGCAAAAGGTTTTCTTAAAAACCTGTCGTAACCCTCCGTCATTTCAGATAAATAGTATTTAGTATTCGTGCTGCGTTTGTTGACCTTGTTAAGGCGTAGTGTACGGTAGCTAATTAGTGCTTATCTGCTTATGCATATGATGCAGATTGGATTAGGGTAGTCATACGGCCTTGTTGACCTTGTCAAGGGTCGTACGGGTGGGTTTATTTCAATCAAGAAATGACGGGTTGAACTTGACTTGCGGTCTATGGTTTGTTGACCTTGTCAATGTCATAGATCGTTAGGGGCAAAATATTATCGGGAATTTCAAGTGTTGAAATTTGCAATGAGATTGCATATCTTATATGAGATAGTTGGATCCCGATACCCACTACGAATAATTGTTACTCCTGGGAGAGTTTCACATTACAATTAGCCGATCAAGTAGGTGTCTAGAAAGGTGTCAATGGGGTTACACTCCTGGGAAAACGAGGTTTGTTTTAATTAGGTCCGTGCGAAAGCACGGGGAACCTCCCTCAAAGTATCGGCACTGACCTGGCTGAAAGATTGGCGAATTTGTAGAGTGTAATTAATCCCGGCTAGTTTTTCCTTTTAGGGTTTGAAGGAAGATTTGATAAAAACAGTGGGAGCCATCCTGATTAGATAAAATAATAACCAATCTAATCTTAGAAGAGCGCACGCAAGAATGTTTTCTTCTCTCTCTCTCCAGATAGCGACCATGTCACGCCTTAATCAAGATAATAATATGGATGTATTGACCGAACCCGCTTGTTATACTGTGCTGGGGAACGTTGGTCCCACTCCAACTTATAATTGTTATAAGACCGAGCATGAAATAGGGAATTACCAGGATTCCTGTGCCGCCAAAACGAAGAAAGTGCATACTGATGCATCTTCTTCGGGTGTGTTCATTACCGAGAACTGTTTCTCAGTAACCTCTACGACCTGGGTATGAAATACCGGATCAGGATCCCATATATGTAATCTGTTACATGGGCTACAGATAGGTAGAGAACTGAGAACGGGTGATAAAATTTCGAGTTGGAAATGGTGCAATTGTTGCAGCCAAGATGTTGGCAGTTATCACCCTGTATTACCAAATACATTGATTCTAAACGAATGTTATTAGATACCGAACCTGATATACAACATCATATCAGTCTCTTTATTTAGTAAAGAAGGACATAATTTTATATTATTGGATAATATTTTGAACATTTCCTATATCAAGTGTTGATCGGTTCAGGCACGTTATCTAAAAGGATATACGTTCTAAATCAAACCACAGTTCTTAACGTACAAAACACACAAAAGAGGAAGAGTTCAGAAATGAACGAATCCTTCTTGAGGCTTTATAGACTAGGTCATATCAATGCGACCCGACTAGCTGAAGTTACATAAAGATGCATATTTAAATCAGTTTGAATTTACATCTTGTGAAACTTGCCAGTCGTGTCACAAAGATAAAATGACCATAGCTCCGTTTACTGGAAACAGAGAAAGAGTTAGTGAACTCTTGGGATTGATACATGATGATGTATGTGAATCCCCTGTCTACACATGCCATGTCTGATTCTTTGTACTTCATTACATTCAGTGATGATCTCTAAAGATTCAGACATATGTTCCTATTGAAACACAAGTCAGAAACTTTTGAGATATTCAAAGAATATAAGTCAGAAGTATAGAACCAAAACGGGTATAAGTATTATATCCTTTGATGAGATCAGGGAAGAGAATACTTGAGCACGGAATTCCTGAACTATTCTAAAGGAGAATGAGATTCTCTCTCAGCATTACTCCTCCGTATACACCACGGCACAATGGTGTATCGAGGCGGAGCAATTGCACCCTATGTGATATGGTGCGCTCTATGATGAGTATTACTGAGTTGCCTATTTCCTTTTCGGGTTATGCACTTGTGAAGTTGCATACCTATTGAATGGCGTTCCAACCAAATCAGGTGTATACCACTCCATATGAGATATGGTATGGGAAGAGCTCAACTCTTAAGTAAGCTAAGATTTAGGGTTGTCCGGCCTATGTCTAAAAGCAAAATCCGGACAAGCTCGAGGCAAGGTCGGTTCTATGGAAGTTTGTTGGATATCCCAAGCATTTGCAAGGGAATATCTTCTACCACACCAAGGAACAAAAGGTGTTTTGTTTCTCGGCATGCCACCTTTTTAGGAAAAGGAATTTATTTTGAAAACAAATTAGTGGTCATGAGATAGAACTATAAAGAGTTCCAACTATACAAACTACAGCTGATGATTTAGTAGAACCGGAGGATTCAATAGCTCCCAACGAACCTCAGCCTCTCCGCCGATCTGGTAGGATTCCTCACCCACCTGAAAGATACTTTGGTTTCTCTATGACAGTGGGAGCGAGGATTGCATCATGAGATGATGACCCAACTAGTTTCGAGCAGGCCATCAGGAGTGGGGACTCTGTGAGAATGGCTGGATGCTATGCGATCTGAGATGGAATCTATGTACACCAACAAAGTATGGACTTTGGTTGCTATATCTAAAGGGTTAAATCCCCATTAGGAGCAAGTATATTTTGAGAAGATTACTTGGTGTACATGGAAAAGTTGAGACTTTCAAAGCTAGACTTGTTAAAGGTTCTCGTCATCAACCAAGCTTGGATAATGATGAAACCTTTTCTGGGGCCTATGCTTAAGTCCATCCGGATCCTACTTGCTACTACTACATACCATGACTACGATATCTGGCGGTTGGGTGTCATGACTGCCCTTCTAAATACTGATTTAGAAGAGTGTGTCCATGAGTACACAGCCAGAGGGCTTCGTAGACAGTGGGAGCAGCGGAAACGTGTTCAAGTTGCTTTACAGATTAAAGCAGGCATCGCGGAGTTGGAATATCTGTTTTGATGTGGTAGTCAAAATGTTTGACTTCATCAAAATGGTAGATGAACCTTGTATATACAAAAAGATAGTAGGGAGTATGGTGGTGATCCTCGTATTGTACGTGGATGACATACTCTTGATAGGAAAGGTGTTTCCTATGCTACACTCGATCAATCTCCTCTTATCACAAGGATTCTCCATATAGGATCAAGGTGATACCTCCTAAATCCAGGGTTTTGGATCTATGTGATAGATCTAAGTGGATGTTAGAATTCTCACTGGGTGTGGTGAGATGGTATCAATCGACCCTGGGGAGAATCACTGGATACCTTCCAGCGTGATAAGGTCGACTGAATGTCAGTCACAGGCATTGTCTTTACCCTCAGTGGAGGGACGGTATGTTAGAAGAGTTCCAAGCTAGATACCGTGACATACTAGACGATATAGGCTGGATACATCGCTACCAAAGATGCCACCAAGAGGCAGTCTGGGTGTATATTAGTTCATGAGATTAACCCCGTTCCTACCATTGTGTGACAATGGAGTTGTGGCTTATGCCTGTGAACGCCCGTCCCATCAGTGATCCAGACATATTCTAAGGCAGTATCACCCGATCATGGAGATGGTTGATCTCCAGGGGATCGAGGTTAGGAGAGTAGACTCAGAGGACAACACGGCGAATCCACTCACAAAAGCCTTTTCCCAGAAAGACTTTTATGGGATGGTTGAGTATGTGATACTACAACCACTGCTATCATATGGCCCTAGTGCAAGTGGGAGATTGTTAGTTATATGTATGCCCTAGAGGCCATTACTATACATGAGATGTATATTGTAGTGGATGCTTGGACATATATAAGGAGGACTTTCTTGCTCGACATGATAGTATGCTATCTGGTTACTCTTTACCTTAACGTGTACACTGATTGTCTCTCTGTTACATGTTGGTAAAGCCTTTAGGATGTGTGCTTGACTACCAGGACTATGATGCAGATCATACTAGGGGGCCATGGTAGTCCATAAGTATATCCTTTAATGTCCCTAGTCGTGGGTGTATCGAGACGGGGTATCGATATACCAGAGTAGACTAGCGTATAGCTTCTCGACCCATGTAGATAGGCGATGGATGATCCCATATCCATTGGTGTTTGACATCAGAGATGGCATACGGGTGCTCAGTGGAGACTGGGTACACTGGTCGGACTCACCGAGAACTCCCAGATGATATTATATCTCACGTCAGATGGCAGTTCTCTGGTGACACTGGTACAGGTTAGTCTGTAGATCCGAGATCGTCATAGAGTCTTGTGTGATTCCCACTGTGCTTTGATTTCCACCTTACCACGTCCAAGAGGGCGTGCAAAATGGTGGTTTTTGGGTACAGTCCCGAGTCACATGGAGGCAATGAGCGATAGGCGGGGTTTCATCTCTCCCGGTATTGGGGGTTGATGTTGCGCTGTACTCGATTGGCCATAACAGGGAAGTCCCTGGCCAAGGCTGGTTTAGAGATTTACTGGTAAGAGTTACCAGTAGTTTCTCGACCCGTTATGAGCCTCACATCGGCATGACTTATCGGTTATTGGGGTCTGACGTTTACCATCCCTAGACTTGATATGCGACATATCAGACGAGGAGACCGGACTGTACGGTAGTGTCACTATCAGGCTTTTGCAGAAGTTGGAGCGGGCTTGCTTGCTGATCTTCTGATCGCTCAATACCCGGATAGCCATTACGTCCAGCTAGTACCGTTGACGGCTTATGGGTACTTGATATGATCATCACCTACTGCCGGCGTATTGACAAGTCTTTAGAGTCCTACATAGAGGTTTTACTGGCTCAGGAAAAACGAAATAGGAGCGCACATGTGATATATGTAGGACCGAGAATAATGCGTGTATGTGATATCGTATTCTATTCTCACGACTTTTGTATCGACCGGTTATATGTGATATAGCCGGGTTATCGAATCAAGTGTTGATTCGATAAGTTAATACATTTTGTGTTAGTCTGTTATATGAGATATAGCCGGATTATTAAGTCAAGTGTTGATTTAATAATTTAGTGTATAATTGTATATTGGATATACTAATTTACATTAACTAACATTGGCTCACTTAAGTATTCTTTTCTCACTTGTGTGTACATGTAATATATATGTGATATATATTAATATGCATTGTTTATTTTTGTGTGTCATGGTTGTTGATACACTATGCATGGGTGTATGAGATATACACCAATGTAATTATATTGGTAGGGTTTTAATATTCAAAGTAAATCTAAAATTAGTGGATAATTGTTGTATGCATGAAGCTTGTAGAAAGCTTGTGAGTGCTTTGACAAAGTCCACCCATTTTGTTTTACTTAGGATATTTATTAACCTAGCTACTATAATTAGCCATGGTTATGTCTCTATATGGTTAGTATATGATACCCACTCACCCATGGTTAGCTCAACTCACTTGGATTAATTTCATTCTCGTTTCTTTCTTCATCTTCTTCTTCCAAAAAGAAAAGCTTACTAGGGTTTGATCCAAGTGAGAAAATAAAGTGAGAAAAGAAATTCTAAAGTGAGCCCACTTCCTATTTCACCATCCTCTACGAGATTAGCACTTTAGTATAGGATGTTTGCTTCACTTTGGTGAAGTGGTAGCTTGAGTTCGTATTCCCTCGACGTAGATCATCTTCGGTCTCGAAGACTTCAAGCAAGACGGTTGCATTCTTCTCATGAAGCTGCCCAAGAGTCAGGGAGCAACATGATCGCAGCGAAGGGACTACTACAAGGAGCTTATGAAGTGAAAGACCGATCTACAAAAGTTGTATTTCGATTTCACTTAGCATGTAAATGGTTTACATTAGTTTCCGTATTCTTTCTAGTTATCGATTCTTGTTTAGAGTTCCTTGAAACGGCAAATTTTTAAAAATGACATAGACGATGCCTCCCGAAACCTTGCTGCCGTTGATAGAAACCCTACAGTGGTAAAAACCTTAACCGCATTTCTAAAACAATAATTCTTACACAAACTAACTAAAATAACTTAAAAAACTAATTAAAATAACTAATTTTATTTCGGATGCAGACGTTACAATCTATTTTCCTTAAAAGAATTTCGTTCTCAAAATTCCCATACGAAATACGCTGCTACAGGGCAATGAAAAGGTAAGAATAATGCTATCGCATATCATCTTCACGTTCCCATGTGGACTCACCCGGGAAATCCTTTTTCCCCGATACGCTAACTTACTTGAACACCTTATTCCGTAGGATCTCCTTCTGATCCAAAATCTCACCGGTTTTTGTTCGTAGGTAAGATCGGCATCTATGAAAATCTCCGAATAATCTAGAACATGGTCGGGATCACTCACATACCGGCATAGCTGGAAAACATGGAAGACGTTATGCATGCCCTCTAAAGAAGGTGGCGAGGCTAAACGATACGCCACTTCTCCTACGCGGTCCAAAATGTCAAAAGGACCTATAAAACGCGGACTAAGCTTGCCACACCTCCCAAAACACCTCCCAAAACGGATGATTCCTCTGCTAGGATAGATCTTAAGGAACACACGATCTCCAGGTTGGAATTCCAAGTGTCTTCTCTTCGCATCTGCCCAATGTTTTTACCTATCTTGAGCCACACGGAGGCGCTCTCGGATAGTTCGAACCACATCTATTGTCGCTATGATCATCTCGGGTCCAAAAAGCTCTCGGACGCCAATGTCATCCCAACTCAATGGGGACCGAAACTTGCGCCCATACAGTGTTGCGTATGGAGTCATTCCTATACTCTTATGGTAGCTGTTATTATAAGAAAACTCCACAAGGTATAGATGATCTTCTCACGAGCCTTTGAAGTTGAGTATACAGGCTCTCAGCATGTCCTCCAAGATCTGGATAATTCTCTCAGATTGCCCGTCGGTCTGAGGGTGGTAAGCTGTACTGAAGCTCAAATCGGTTCCCAGGCTCTCCTGAAGACTCTGCCAGAACTGGAACGTGAACTTGTTGTCTCGATCGAAGACGATACTCACCGGCACTCCATGTAGTCTTATGATCTCCTACACAAACATTTATAAATGTTTATGACGAGGCTAAAAACATTAAAGGCTATAGTTAAAATAGATTTCTACCTCCATGTACTTCCTCGCCAAGTTCTCTGTGGATTGGCCAACTCGAAATGGAATAAAGTGGGCCGACTTGGTGATACGGTCCACAATAACCCAAACATCTTTGCCTTTCATGCTACGCGGAAGGCCTGTCATGAAATTCATAGTGATATGATGCCATTTCCACTATGGGATCGGCAAGGGCTGAAGTAGGCCTGCAACTCGGGGATGTTCGGCCTTCACTTGCTGGCAAATCAAGCACTTAGCCACACTTCAGGCAACCGCTCGCTTCATACCGATCCACCAATAATGTTACCGAAGGTCCTTATACATCTTCGTGCCTTCAAGGTGAAAGGAATAAGAAGAGCTATTAGCTTCCTTCATCAGCTCCTCTCTAATAACCTAAGTAGGCACGCAGACCCGGGTCCCATACCTTAAGGAATCGTCCTCGTGGATCTTAAACTCTGACTGTCGACCGGCCTCAACCTGTTCCCTGATCTTCTGCTGTCACACCCCGCTTACCAAAATACGAAAATACGGAGAGTAACGAAGGCCGGCCACACTTCTACGGTGAGGAAAAATCCTTCCATAGTCATGCTACGGATTCTAAAATATACATATTAAAAATAAAAACAGGGATGTACACCAAAATAGATGGGAAAACGGTATATAGTCATGCTGCATAAAACAATAAGGAACACAATGATAGGGTCTACAGAATAACAATAGATTCAAATAAAGATCCAAATACGAAAAAGGAAATACATAGGTCCTACGTCCCACGAAGGGCTCACAAACTAAGCATAAATTAAAACGAAAGAGAAGCCTAAAATAAACTACTGCTCCTTGGCTAGCTCATGAAAGTATTCCTGATCTTGTTCTGTCGGCGCGTCCGTATCTGAACCTAAGGTGACAAGTCTCAGGGGAGTCAGAACATGCAACAAGTACTCAAACGTAAAATTATATATCTGTGTGATAATATGAAGATGTAAGTATCGTGAAATGCTTGCGTGCACATACAAAAATACGGTTACAACAATAAGAGTATGCATAATTGTAAGTCAAGTCGAGTCCTAAATGTCACTAGTGCTAAGCCTTAACTAGTATCGTGTAAACTTTTGAAATTGATTGGTGGAAAGTATTCTCGAACCTTGGAGATATCCCGTTCATACCAGAGACCACGACCCACTATACCCGGAGCTGATCCCGAGCTTTCCGTTAGGCAAAATCCTACACACGGTATCACATGAATGATGTCGGCACATCATCCCTGCGCCAACTGCGCGTTCGACTGGCCAATCTCTAACACGAGAATCTCCTAAGAATCCGGGTCCAAATTTTACCTTTCAATTTCCCCAATCCCCCGTGTTTCTAAGTTTTAATCACAATAATAAAACCGGATCACTAGATCTCAAATACCGAGTGAAACGGTTACCGGCACGTATCACGAATAATCACTAATCATGAAATCACTAAATCACGAAAACACGAATCGCGTAGTCACGAAATCACGAGTTTATGCCGGTGACAAATCAATCTATCATCAATCGATGTATCTCCCGGTATTCTAGTCGGTGATCACGTTTTTATTGTTCAAGTAACAGTAGTCATGAATATATATAGCATGTTAATAGGTTCTATACATGTCGATGATAACAGGTATACATGGTCGCAACAATAACGATAAATCAAGAATATTCATAAATCCAACTTTAACGAAGTTTAATTCTAATACAAGCATTTCAATTCGGTAAATAGAATTATCATCAAGCCTAGCACAAAATTAAGCATGGTTTTAAGGGTTTAATTAATAGGTATGCTAAGATCCTAAGGTTTTTAGTTCTGTACACAACAAGCATAGGTTCATATATTATCAAAATTCACAATGTTACGATTCTATGCTTTTCTTTTAAACGAAAGAATTTAAATCGAGGAAATAACCGATGCCACATCGGCCATTATAACGGGTGCAAGAGTACATGCCTTTTTGCAAAAGTTCATGGGATCTCGAAACGACACGGCGAAGTTCTCAACTTGGCGTGCTTTGAACAGGGAGAACCGTGAGGAAGGAAAAAGAACATGACGATGGTGATCAATTTTGGTGCTCGGGTTGATGGGTTCCGTGCTCGAGTTCTTGTAGCCGAGAACATGAAGATGATGATGATGATGGTCGGCGATGATGATGACGATGGAGACGACGTTGATGCCAGAGGATGAAGGTACGTGTTTGGTTCTTGGATGCATTTCTTGAGTTTTGGAGTGGGAAAAAGAAAGGAGAAAAATTGGCGAGGAAGAGGAGGAAGACGGCTAGGGTTAGGGTTTCGATGGTGTAGGCTAGGGTTTATATAGGCTCGGTTGGTTACACAAGGGAGAGATTCTCGCGAGATCGTGGGCGCAATCTCAGGGACGCTACAAATTTCAGTTTGAGCCGACTCAAAAGAATGGTGAGTCGTCTTAAAGAGACAGAAGAAAATAGTTTTCCAGGCACATTTTGGGTCGTCTCAAACACTTATGTGCCGTCTCAAAAGTAATTCGAGCCGGCTCAAATTGGTCATGAGCCGTCTCCAACAACTAGAGAAGAACTAGTTATTCTGAAGGACTTATGAGTCGTCTCAAACATATTTTGAGCCAGCTCAAGTTGATTCTCAAACTAATATTTATATGATATGTTATCTGACATGTTGCCTGAGCATGAAATCAAAGAATACGTCCAAATGATTATTTTATTGGGATCTCTGGATACTGGGTGCTACATCATACCCAACTACAAAAGAAATTTCGTTCTCGAAATTTAAAAAAGCTAAATATAAGGATCAAGGAAACAAATGGGGGCACTTCTGAAGAATCTCATCCTCACGCTCCCAAGTGGACTCCCCGCATGAGCGTCTGCCCCAAGACACGAGGACCAAAGGAATGATCCAGTTCTTCAGCACTTTCTCTCTGCGGTCTATAACGGCCGTAGGCTGCTCATCATATGAGAGATCGATGCTCAAGGTTAATTCGAATTGGTCTAGGACATGGTTGTCGTATCGACGTAGTTGGGAAACATGAAATGCGTCGTGTATGCCGGCTAAAGAAAGAGGTAAAGCCAGTAGGTAGGCCACCTCACCAAAACGATCCATAACCTCGAAGGGTCCGATGAATCGGAGTCTTAGCTTCCTACGACTGCCAAATCTAATCACCCCTCTAGTCGACGAAATCTTAAGGAATACATGTTCGCCAAACATGAACTTTGGCTGTCTCCTACTGGCATCCACCCAGCTCTCCCGGCGGTCTGGCGCAGTCTTGATATGGTTCCTTATCAGTTGGACCTTGTCGACTGTTGGGACTATGAGCTCAGGTCCTAACAATCTCAGCCCTCCACATCATTCTAGCAAAGCAAGGAGCGACACTTCCGTCCATAGAGCATCTCGAACGGGGCCATCTGTGCCCGCCTGATAGCTGTTATTATAGAAGAAATCCACTAAGTGTAGGTGATCCTCCCATTACCCCTTAAAATCTAGCATGCAAGCCCTCAACATGTCTTCCAGTATCTGTATGGTGCGCTCCGACTGTTCGTCTGTTTGAGGGTGATATGTCGTACTGAACTTAAGGCGTGTGCCCAAACTCTTTTGCAAACTCCTCCAAAACTGGAAGAGGAACCTGGAGGCTCTATCTGATACGATACTGACGGGCACTCCATGCATCCTCACGATCTCCTGCAGGTACTTTTCTACCAAAGTGTCTGTTGATTGCCCCACTCGAATGGTAAAAAATGAGCCACCTTTGTAAGACGTCGACTATGACCCATATGGCTTTGTTGCTCTTGGGACTCTGTGGTAAAGCCGTTACAAAGTCCATAGTGATGTGTTCGCACTTCCACAGAGGAATAGATAGTGGTTGCAAGAGACCGGCCCCTATCTGATGCTCGGCCTTCACCTGCTGACACATGAGGCATATCTCGACATGAAGCAGACAATCTCCTCTTCATACCATTCCACCAAAATTGCTTTCTCAAGTCTGTACATCTTAGTGCTTCCTGGATGCACCGAATAGGCTGAACTGTGCGCTTCGGTCAATACATTCTATTGAACCTTGCCCTCTAGCACACAAAACCGACTGAGGAACCATCTATGTGGATTAACAAGTTCGTCCTCAATCCAGCGTCTACCTGACTCCGGAACTTCTGTAGCTGTGGGTCTCCAACCTGCGTGTCATGCCCCGCTTCCTAAAAGGCGGTAGCAGGCACGTGACAAGGTTCGCGACGTATTTATTCCGAGAAAGGTCTTTCTCGCAACAAATGCATTAAACGTTATCTAAGTAATATAAATATGACAAGAATAAAGCAAGAAAATAAAAATCGAACTCTTACTTATTACATTCAAAATCCATAAGGTTCGACAGTTTACAAGATGCCTGAAACAGGATACAATAACATAACAAGCCTTAACAAAGAGGCATACTGGAATGTAAAATGTAAAGGAAAGCTAGTAGTCTGCCTGCGATGACAGCTGCGAGTATTCTTCTTCCTTCGGCTCGATCTCCTTTATCCTTTAGTCACCTGACGAACATTCTTAAGCAAGAAAGAAAACACGGAATGTCCGTCAGCGAACTTTCGCTCGGTAAGTCCCCAATTAAAGATATAGATGTAGAAGCAATAATGACAAGCATATAAATAGAAATTAATATCATGAAGCAATGAACAAGAGATGACAGTTCAATATGGCAGTGTAATATAGGCATGGTGACGATTAACATAAGCATATAATAAGAATAATTGGTGAGCATGGAGTGATTGGCAATGTGGTTTAAAGATGTCACTATAAGGGTAAGCTAACCTAACGTCAGTTCGAGTATGAGCGTCGGCTATAGCAGGAGTATTCTCAAACCCAAAGCTGTAATCCAGGGACAAGAAAACACGGGCCCGAATTAAAAAAGTTAGTAACGAGACTCCAATCGTCGCTGGAGACTCACAAACCCAAGGATATAATCCAGGGGCAAAGAAACACGGGCCCTGAAGAGAGTTCATGTGTTAGCTTTCAAGAATTCATGTATTACGGGGGGACTCGTGAGATTCCGTTGATCGTCTCACTATTCAAACTACCCCAACACCCCGCGTATGTTAAACTATAAATAATGATACAAGTCTTACACGAATCCATGAATACATACAGGGTTTCAAGTTCAAGTCAAATTTCATGTCAAGTTCAAGTCAAGTTTCATGTCAATTTCAAGTCGAGTTCATGTAAAATTCAAGTATTCATGTATACACATATTCATGGTTCGCGTAAGATTCATGTCAAACATATAATATCTAATCATGTCATCATGTATATACAACAATTTAGAGATCAAGAAACAAGGTACAAATGTTTCTAATGCTTGAAATGAGACAAATATGATATGCAGGTAATAATTAGAATAACATGAATACATGAAACGTATCAATATACTAACATGGTCAACAATAGCATGGTCAAACAAACAACATATCCGAGTTATGTCATATTACGTATCAGGTAATATATCTCGTATACGTGGATTGATTTAACATGTCAGGTAATAAGTCAGTTTGCATGTCAGCCTGAGATGGCTCATGTATGCTTGAGCCAGCTCACAAGTCTTCTCTAATCACTATTTGTTCTCGGTTGTAAGAGACGGCTCGAGGTTATGTAGAGCCGGCTCGACCATAACTTGAGACGGCTCAATCAGAATTTAAGTAGGCTCACGTCATGTCTACATAGTGGTTTTCCTCTCTGTTTATATGAGATGTCTCGTGGTTATGTTGAGCCGTCTTATAACCCTTTCGTTCAGACGATCAGGTTAAGGTTTCAATTAGATTTGAAAACAAGGCAAATAACCATACACAAAAGCATCACATAATCACAGTTCTTTATTTTAATATTTTAGAGATCATGGATTTCTATTTGTTCCTTGATGATCGGATTCCCTGTGAAGGGTTCTCTATCATCTCTGCTAGACTCATAGAAAAAGATCCGTTGTAATTAACAAAATCCATAGCTGAGTACCCAAAATAGGTTGCAGAAGCAATAATAGCAAAGGAGCATAGAACTATCTTAGATCGTTATAAAGAAGATATCTAGAAACATTGTTAATCGTATAATGATGCAATATTGGTTTACGCTCATTTCGTAGTGTCACTAATTCGTATTATCTAGACCCATGGCATGGAGGTGTTGTCATTAAGTATAAAAAACATAAGCGAACATAGTCTTGAACAAAAAGCAACTACTTTTAAACAATCCATGTGGAACTAATCTATACATATAACATATATCTCATAATGAACTATGACAAGGCGAGGACAACGTTTTCGAGGAGGAGCACGACAAAGGGAGGGGGGAGGGAGAGAACGAGAGAGAGAAAGAGGAAGATGACTTACCCGCTATACGATACAGTATAACCGTATCGCCGTTTCTAAGGGAACACGGACTTGATCGGAAGCTTCGCGTCTAGGAGCAGGGAGATCGGTGGTTGGCTTGGGAGGACTTTTGAATTAGAATTTCGCGAAGGAAATTGAGTTTTGTACATCCAAAGGAATGGAGAAGAAAAAGCAATTAAAATGATGGTGTATTAAGAAGGATAAAAGGCATTAAAAAGAGAATTGATGGAGGAAATGAAGGGTTGGGGGTTCACTTTAATGAATTAGTTTGTTTTTTGAGATGAAACGAGCAGTTACGAGTCCAATGAACTCGTCTCTTGGAAGTCTGGAACGATTCTGCATCAAACGAGGGCATGAGACGGCTCAAAATACTCATGAGCCGTCTAAAGAGAACAGAGAAGAAATGGTCATTCGGAAAGACTTATGAGCTGGCTCGCCCTTATATGAGCCATCTCAAACTTAGTTATCAAGAATTTAGATATAACTCAGTACTCAAAAAGAAAACGACATTTTATTAATGAAAATAATACAAAAGGGTACACGAATTTTAGGGTCGTTACACTGCGTAGCCTTGATGCGATCCGCTAAAGAGGACTGCACCTGTAGCTGCCAATACTGCCTGTGGGTTCCCGACATAACCATCTCCAGATCAAACCTCTGAAGATCATCAAGAATATCCTTCCGGCAAGTCAACATCACAACCGCTGGTCTCCGGTTGAGAGCATCGGGTACCACATTCACTTTCTCGGGGTGATACTGCAAATCGAGATCGTAGTGGGCCATAAACTCCGACCACCTGCGTCGTCTCATGTTGAGCTCCTTCAACGTGAATATGTACTTCAGGCTCTTATCGTCCGTATAGACCTCAACCCGCTCTCCTAAAAGATAGTGCCTCCAAATCTTCAGAGCGAAAATAACCGCAGCCAACTCTATGAATCGGGTAATTCTTCTCGTGCGTTCTTAATTGGCGCGAGACGTATACCACTACTCAACCATGCCGCATCAGAAAGTAACCCAACCCCTTCCCGAAAGTATCACTGTGAATCACCAATCCTTCAAACCCATCTGGCATGGGGCCGTGGTAAGATTCTGCTTCAACAGGTCTAACGCTTGGGCGCATTCCCCTGACCAGACGAACGATTCTTCCTTCCGAGTAAGCCTTATCAAAGGCTCAGCCGCTCGAGCAAAATCTTGGCCAAATCTCCGACAGTAACCAGCAAGTCCCAAGAAACTTATGATCTCTGCTAGATATACCGTCTCCGGAAACGATGTCCCAGAAACTGAACTTGGTTAAGCTAGAACTCACACTCTTTAGCATACAAATGTTCCTGCCTCAACACCTGCAACACGATCCTCAGATGTTCGACGTGCTTCTCCTTGCTTTTTGAGTACATGAGAATGTCGTCGATGAAGACTGCGACGAACAGGTCGAGGTACTGTGAGAAAACACGATTCATCAATTCCATGAACACGGCCAGAGCTTAGTAACGTCGAATAGCATCACAAGAAAATCGTAGTAGTTGTATCGGGTTCTAAAGGCCGTTTTGCATATATCATCCGCCTTAATCCAGACTTGGTGGTACCCTGACCGAAGATCCATCTTTGAGAATACCGGGCACCGCTGAGCCGATCGAATAGATCATCAATAAGAAGAATGGGGTATTTGTTCTTGATCGTGACTCGGTTCAGCTCACGGTAGTCGACGCACATGCGTAAGGAATCATCCTTCACTAAGAGGACTGGAACGCCCCAAGGGTAAACACTTAGGCATATGAGTCCCTTGCTGTGAAGGTCCTCTAACTGCTTCTTTAACTCGACCAACTCGAATGGAGCCATCCTGTATGGGGCCTTAGAAAGTGGTGTCGTGTCTGGGATTAAATCAATCGAGAACTCCAAAACACATGGCGAGGACAGACTGGGTAGATCCTCAGGAAAGACATCCAAGAACTCCCGAACTACTACCGGTGCTGGGCTCTCGTTTGCCTCTATCAAGGATAGGGTGTTTCTCGCCGGCTTTGCCGTAAACTCTGCAGGTTCCAAGGACTCATTGCCCCTACGAAACATGAACTTTGGGTGGTTAGGAATACGGAAGGTCACGGTCTTAGCCCGACAATCAATTTGTGCATGGAAGGTGCCCAACCAATCCATCCCTAAGACAGTGTCGTAATTCTCGGTCCCGATCAGCAAGTCGGCAAAAAGTTCCCTGCCGCAAATCACTACAGGACAGAGTTTGCACTTTCGACTGAATACAAACACTTCATTGCCAGTGTAAATGTCCCAGTGTCAGGTCAGCTTCGTGTGGTATAGAATGTGGAGTAGCGAAAGTAGGGGACATGTAACAGTGGGAAGCCCCGGAATCAAATAATATTTTAGCAAGAACTGAGCAAACTAAAATAGTACCTACGACGATGTCCTCCGACACATCCACCTGCTCGGCCGTTAAGGTAAAAGCTCGCCCTTGGCCACGACATGCGTTACCTCGGCTCTGATCCAAAAGTTGCTGCTGGAATGAGTGGCGCCCCCTCTGAACGGGTCCTGATGAAACACTCTGTTGTTGGTTGGATCCGCTGCGTTTCGATCTCATGGGGAAACCTCCAATCTGGTGATCGCTATCCCCACAGATCAAACACTGACCATTGGCCATGCAGAAATCTTTCTGAATATGCCCTGGTTTCTTACAGTAGTTGCAAACATGGTCTTTCCGCTGCGGTGGGACGGCGACACGCTTCATCTGATCCCCACCATGTTGCCCGACTGGGATCCCTCCACCTAATCGGACTGGGGTCCCTCCTGAAGTCTGGCCAACAGAGCGCCTCAGTCCTTCTGTTAGAAACCTCCTCTTATCCATAACAGTCTTGTTCGCCGCCGAAAGACGCGACCGGGACGTTAGGACGTTGGGCCTGAATTTTGGGGGGTAGATGCTATTTGATTTTATCCGTCCACCTCTCCGAAGATGCCAAGTTGATTTATGGCACCGTGTATCGGAGGTTTAGACGGATGCGGCCGTTGTAGCAGACTTCGTCAGATTCCCTCTCATTGTGAGGGGTTTTTTATCGTAGGGACGCTCTTCCCTGCAGGCGCAAGCCCCTGCAGTTAATTACGCTACCGCATCGCGGTAACCACTTTCTCCTTCTCCAGATGGTCACTTCATGTCGTGGGTGTTTATTTTGTTTTTGGTTGCCCGTGGATTTTATACGGAGACTAATTTACGTTGTCGCCCGTAGGGCGTGGATTAGTTCAAATCCGTATTTTCTTAGATTTGGGTTGGGTTTAAGAACCGTTAATCTCATTTGAGACTAAGATCAACTTAAACGTTTGTTAAAGATACGTTAGTCTAATTTTAGACTAAGATCTATTTAACGGGATCATTTAGACCCAACAAAAGAGCATTTGGGCTCTATTGCTTAGTTTAGGGACATTGTGGTCCATACGTTTAAAGACATCATAGTCCGTGGTAGTTTAAAGACGTCATAGTCTGTAAAGTTTAAGGACATCATAGTCCATGAGTTTAAGAACTCCACAGTCTGTGGTAGTTTAGAGACATCATAGTCTGTAAAGTTTAAGGACATCATAGTCCATGAGTTTAAAGACCCCACAGTCCATGGAATGTCTGGTTATCGGGACCCGTCACCTCTCTGAAGACGTTGAAGGATTACGACACATATCAGAGGAGTGGAGAGATGTACCCTTGAACCAATATTGGTTGGGAGATCTGTAGTCCAGTTTGGGACTAAAATCTGTTAAAAAGATTTATAAGCGTATGGACTCAATTAATCTGAATAAGGGGTCTGTGGCCAACTTGGGCCTAGCTCACTCAGTTAAAATGTTGAACATTTAACAATGCTGAGCATTGATTTGGGCTCTGACAATTTGTCTTTTATTGAGTGCTGAGCATTCATTATCATTACAGCTCTGGGGCTTTATTAAAGAACAATTTATGTTCTTTCAGCGCACACGTGAGGAACACGTGGTGCGCTTGGCGCTGAGCGCCAGTCAATGAGCGTAGAACGCTTCTGTTAAGTAGCGCACATGTGAGGAGCACGTGTTGCGCTTGGCCCAGAGCGCCAATCAACGAGCGCAGAGCGGTTCTGTTAAGTAGCACACATGTGAGGAGCACGTGGCGCGCTTGGCGCTGAGTGCTAGTCAATGAGCGCAAAGCGCTTCTGTTAAGTAGCGCACACGTGAGGAGCGCGTGGTGCGCTTGGCGCTGAGCGCCGGTCAACAAGCGCAGAGCGCTTCTGATCAATTTTATGATCTGAGAAATAAGTTCTAGCTTACAAGAGACTGTCTCATGGTTCAAAACAAAGTTCTTATTTTTATAGGAGAGATGAAATTCTTCTCCCCCCTTTTTATGATGAGATGTTATGATCTCTTTGTGTGAAAGACCTCAGTCTTATAAATCTATGATCTGTAAGAAGAATTATGTTCTTCTTCTTTAATGAGATGTTTCTTATCTCTCTATTTATTTTACCTTGAAAAAAGTCTTAGGGTCCTTTATATAGTGAATGCTAATTTGTTGAGTCAGTTGAAGAGATCTTTTCTCTAATTGATTTGGGGATATTTCCCACCGTTGGATCTTTGATCCTAGGGTTTCTGTTTTACAGAAGGCAATCTTCTTGTTTTTAAAAAGATTGGAAAATCTTTTCCTATACAGAATTTATTCTGCACCATTGTGATTTTTAATCACCATTGGATCATTGATCCAGCGGTGCTCTGATTTACAGAGCATAATCTTTCTTGTTTGGAAAGATTCTGAGGTGTATTTCCTTAACAGAATTTTATTCTGGTAATTTGATGATTTATCATCTTCATTGGATTTTTGATCCAACAGTGGGGAACATTTAGTTCCAGCGCTAGCGCTCTCATGCTTTGCACGTGAGCGCTGCATCAGAGTCTCTGACTCTTGGTGCCAACGCACTTAGCGCTAGCGCTCTCGTGCTTTGCATGTGAGCGCTGCTACAGAGCGCCGGCGCTCTTGACGCTGGCGCACTCGTGTTTTGCACGTGAGCGCTGCCATAGAGCGCTGACGCTCTTGGTGCTAGTGCTCTTATGAAGCGCTGTTTCATTTTAAATTTTGAAATTTGAACAGAGTTTTGCTCTGATTGGTGGAAACAAATGCCCCCCACCGTTGCACTCACATGGCTCACACGTGAGTGCAGCGGTGGCAGCCTTTCGACCGTTGGATTGTTCTTGGAAGTCGGATCGACTTCCCCTGCCTATAAATAGGAGCTTTGGCCTCTTTGAGATGAGCCATGTTCATCTTCTTGTTTTCTTATTCTTGAGAATTTTATTTCTCTGTTAGAGCCAAGCTCTCTGTTTCAGAAAACTCCTTTTGAGTTAATACTCTGTCAAATTTCTGGCAAGATTTGAACCCATTAACAGCGCTTTTGCTCTACTTAGATCGCAAATCTTAAAGATCTTTTAAGGTTTTAACCATCAACAGAGCTTTGCTCTTTTCAAATCATATAGATTTTTAGGGTTTCCCAACAGAGCTTTGCTCTTGTTAGATCATAGATCTAAAGAGATCCTTTTTAGGGTTAAAACCATTAATAGAGAACTCTTTAGAGTTCATTCTACAGATCTTAAAGATCTCGGAGTTTTTAACTCAGTAGAAGCTTTGCTTCTTTTAGGGTTTCTGATGGTTCTCAGAGCATGGCTCTTCAGAATTCTCGAAGGAAAATTTTATTCCCCTCATAATTGATTTTGACAGGTGTCACTCCTTTCCAGAGAGCGTTGCCCTCGAGGAGTTTAACTCCTTGGCCCGAGAAGCCTCTCATTAATGAAAAATCCTTTTAGGATTCCCTCCTTAATTGCACAAAATTAAATTCGTTGGGTGTTTTAATCAGTACTTGTTTTCTCCGTGAAGATATCAAGAGTTGTTTAAATCCCCGTGTCTATTTCGATAAGTTTTTTCTTAATCAGTCTGTCCACTAACTCTCACTAATTTTCTTTTTCAGACGTTATGGCCGCTCATCTGTATGATCTCGATGAGATTATTTCTTACGGAGACATCCGCTCACTAGGCCGCTGCCAGAACCAGGAGTTTACAAACGCTCAGTGCGCCGAAATCATGCGTCGCTTTGATGAATACAATGGTCGACAGCTTCCTCGTCGTTCTGCTCTTTTAAAGCTCATTGTGAGAGCGATCTGGGAAGCACTTCCTTTATTTTATCAAGGCATGCCGCTTAAGGCATTGGATGATACCGAAGACAAGGTGCACTCGGTGTATCTGATGGGTCTAATTTCAAAGAAAAGGCGAGACAATCTTGTTGATATTCTGCATCAAACTTTTCAACAGGCGACGATAATCGCTGCCTATCGAAGGGCGGAGGACTTCAGCGAGGACCCTGACGCTTGTGATCGTGAGAGGAAGCACACGAGAATAGTCCGAGAGGCCCGAAATATTTTAGATGGCCTTACTTTTGAATTTCTCAATCCATGTCCTGGATTTGATGTCTTGCCATTGTAATCATTTTGATGATGATTTTGTTTACTGTTTTCATCGTTGTAAGAACCTTTTGAAGTATGAATAGCAAATTCCTCGTTTCCGTGTGTTTATTTTATGCACTAAATCTTTTGCATACGCATGAGTGGGTACGCTTTGAACGCTTAAATGGATGCGAATCAAATGTTCTTTTTACTGTCTTGCATGGTATGTGGTTGACGTCAGTAGGTTACGCCCTTTTTGTTTTGACTTGGTGTAAAGCAGCTTACGCACTCTTTGAGTAGCACCTCTATTTCTCCGGCATGTAATTTTGGCAAATGTGGTTTGTAGATAATAAGTGATAGTTCATCTTGAACTCTTTGTAGGGTAGCGATGGCTTAGGAAACAGATTCAGGTCCGTTGCCTAAGGCTTTTCAACTTTGTGAGTCATGAGGGTCTCATAAAGGCTTTTCTCCCTACGAGTCGAGAGGATCCCGTGGATGTATTTTCTTCTTAAGAATTGTGAGGATTCCTAAATGTGTTTTCTCTTGAGAGTCGTAAGGATCTCACAAGAGAATTTTCTCCCTTACAAGTCGAGAGCACTCGTAAGTGATTGTTTCCCGCCTTGTCGATTTTTGACTTCAGAGAGAGTGGCCCGTAGATAGTCTACCTTGACCTCCCTGCGGGCAATGATGGCTTGGAAGACAAGGTTAGGATGTGTCACATAAGACTTTTCAACTTTACGAGTCGTGAGGGTCTCATAAAGACTCTTCTCCCTATGAGTCGAGAGGATCTCGTAGGTGTATTTTCTCCTTAGAAATCGTAAGGATTCCTAAGGTTGTTTTCTCTTGAGAGTCGTAAGGATTTCACAAGAGAATTTTCTTCCCTACAAGTCGAGAGGACTTGTAAGTGATTGATGAGTTGGCCTTTTTTCCGAATCGTAGTATTGCTCCGACGAGGGGGTCATTGGTTGACGTATTTGAGTCATTTGGATGACGTATTTCCGCGACGGGGTCATTGGCTGACGGATTTCCGAGGCGGGGTCATTGGATGACATATTTCCACGACGGGGTCAGTTGCTGACGTATTTCCGAGGCGAGGTCATTTGGATGACGTATTTCCGCGACGGGGTCATTGGCTGACGGATTTCCGAGGCGGGGTCATTGGATGACGTATTTCCGCGACGGGGCCAGTTGCTGACGTATTTCCGAGACGGGATCATTTGGATGACATATTTCCGCGACGGGGTCATTGGCTGACGTATTTTCGAGGCGGGGTCATTGGCTGACGTATTTCCGATGCGGGGTCATTTGATGACGTATTTCCACAACGGGTCAGTTGCTGACGTATTTCCGAGACGGGTCATAGGCTGACGTATTTCCGTGACGGGGTCATTGGCTGACGTATTTCCGAGGCGGGGTCACTGGCTGACGTATTTCCGAGGCGGGGTCACTGGCTGACGTATTTCCGAGGCAGGGTCAGCTGCTGAAGTATTTTCGAGACGGGGTCATAGGCTGACGTATTTCCGTGACGGGGTCATTGGCTGACGTATTTCCGAGGCGGGGTCACTGGCTGACGTATTTCCGCAACGGGGTCATTGGCTGACATTTCCGATGTGGGATCATTTGATTACGTATTTCCACGACGGGGCCAGTTGCTGACGTATTTCCGAAACGGGGTCATAGGCTGACGTATTTCCGTGACGGGGTCATTGGCTGACGTATTTCCGATGTGGGGTCATTTGATGACGTATTTCCACGACGGGACCAGTTGCTGACGTATTTCCGGGACGGGGTCAGAGGCTGACGTATTTCCGTGACGGGGTCACTGGCTGACATATTTCCGGGGCGGGGTCAGTTGCTGACGTATTTCCGAGACGGGGTCATAGGCCGACGTATTTCCTTGACGGGGTCATTGGCTGACCTATTTCCGATGTGGGGTCATTTGATGACGTATTTCCACGACGGGGCCAGTTGCTGACGTAGGGTTGACTCTAGGTTGTCCTATCACTCGGTGATAGGAGCAATAATCCGGGTGAGAGACCTCGTCTGCTTGCTCGGGATGTTTGGATTCCGGGAGCGTAATCATTTGATGTTTCATGACAAGACCGAATAACTTCCATGTCTTGTCTTGGGGAAAAGAATATGCTCGACCTATCTTCTTTATAAGAGAAGAATCCCGGCTACTCAATTCTCGATTGCGATGCTTCTTGGACCCGCTTTGCCGCTGCCGAACGTCTTTTTCGTTCTTTAGCTTGTTTTTACCTCTGCGTCGGGTCTTCTGTATGACGGGCTGACGACGAAGGGCATCGCCATTCTCCGTGGCCTGCTGAAAGAGGCGTTGCGTCCTGGCTTTCTCGTAAATGGCCATTTCGCGGCTGTGGTCGTCTCGGACCTTCTGACTCGCTTCCCGTATTAGGTTGTCCATCTGTTCTTTGAACGATGGACTCGGTATTTTTACGGCGGGATCTCGTTTTGGTTCAACTGCAGTGTCTTCTAACAGAGCGTCTCTTTCTTCATCGAAGTCATGTATAACGCAGCAGCTATGGAATCGTTTCCGTTTCTTAGATTGAACGTATCCAAGCCCGATCGTTTCCAATCTCCCGTTGGGCAATTTCTGCTGAGTTCCAGGGACGTTCCAGATCCTCTTATAGAATTGAACTTGTCGAGCAGTCTGTTTGAAGGGTACGCATTGGCGCCTCAACAGCCTTTTTAATCCTTCCGTGTAGTATCTGGGCAGACGGATGGGCTGGAGCCTATCAAGCGTAGAATCGGCACCGTGCCAGATTTCTTTCTCCACTTTGGTTTCCACGGATCGATAAAAGAGGATCGCCTTTTCCTCTTTTCGCCTGGGAGGACGTAGAGCGTCTGTAGTTCTTGGACATTATAGGTATCAAGTGCATCAAGCTCTTTGTAGTGCTGCCGCGGAACCATGGCGATTTGCAAACTCCGTTCGTCGCCTGGCACGGCTTGTATGGATGGTCGAACATAGAATACTGCATTGAGCTCATCTTCAGAGTCGCTGCCGAAGATCAACATAGGGATAGACGATCCAGGCTTGTTGCATTGGGTTAGTCCTGAATAGACTGTCCCTTCTTCTTCCTCGGTATCGCTCCCGAAGACCGAAATGGTGGTGATAGCTTTTTGCTTGTCTTCCGGTTTATGGCACAGCTCCGTGTCTTCGCAGTCTGGTAAGAAGAATTTTGCATCTTCGTATTTTCGGACTTCGTTTACAGAGAATGAGTTCAGCTCCCCTGTCACGGTATACTCGAGACCATCCTTGAAATACTTCACACTGAGGTTGTGTAGAAGGGATGATGTTGTACTCGTGTAACCAAAACCTGCCGAGCAAAACGTTTAGCAAGTCTTGGCGTCAATGACGTGAAACTTGATGTCAGTGATGAGCAGCCCAAAGCGTAACGTCAGTATCACAGACCCGAACGTCCGTGATGACTGGAAGTCGAACCCGGAGATGGTGATTTTATCCCGAGCGAGGTGCTGAATGCTCATGCAAATCACCTTCAACACTCTTACATTGAGAAGGTTGACGGAGGACCCATTGTCGACTAAGAACTTCCCTATCTTGATGTCATGGTAGTATCCAGTGACATACAGGGGGCGGTTGCTCGCACGTCCCGAGGAGGAGGCCTTCGTCGCCGAAAGAGACGTCAGCAGTATGCACTTCTTCCAGCTCGTCCTTCATATTTTCTTCGGCAAGGAAAGCTTGAAAATGTTAGGGCTCTTGTAATACCTTGATCAGAGAATCTCTCGCCTTTTTAGATAGCAGAAGGGCATCGAGAACGCTTAGTTGCGAAGGTATCTTTCTCAGGTGTGCCGGAACATTGTAATCCACCTTATTTTTCTTGGATGGGTCCTTCGCTGCCAGCTCTTCAACGACTCGGTCATTGAGGGCGATATCTTCAGAGACCTTTTCTTTCCCCTTATCTTTTTTGTTCGATCCCTTGTTTGTAGGTCCGAGATTCTTTTCGGATAACGTGCGATTACGCAACTGAATGTTCTCGCGGGTCTTTATCTCTTCTGCTTCGGAGATGGATTCCTTAAAGAAAGGGTCGAGGGTTATTTCTTCATCGGAATCGCTCCCGAAGATGAGAACTTGCGATCCCTCAGAATCAACCATGTGATAGTTGCCAGTAGTTCTTTTGCGCTCGTCTGTCGTGCTCTTCTGCTCTCGACGCGTTTTGCGTTTCATCCACTTGAAATGCTGCCGATGAGCAACGTATTCGTGCCACCAGTTTTTAAAGGCGTTGCACTCTTCGGTAGGGTGCGCAATCTTTTGATGGTATAAGCAGTAGCTAGGATGTACATCAGTTTCGCCAAGGTGTATCCTGCCAGGAATGTTTCCTTTGGAAGATGGCAGCTTCTTTCCCATTGATAAGGCTTTGGTGAACCGTTTCCTCATTTTAAGTCCGCTTTTATCTGCCGCTGGCGTGCTTCGATCTGGTTAGAGTGCTTCAACATTTTCCTCCGGTCGCCGACATTTGGCTTTTTCAAATATGGTCGTTTCGCGCTCTCGATCAGCTTTGCTCCTTTGACAGACCTCGTTCGGGGCCTGTTTGGTTGCAGGATTATGGATTTGGATTTACTGTTTAGATTGTGAAATCCTAGGATTCCATAATTTTGTGTTTGGTTGGAGGATTAAGATTTCTAGGATTCCTTTGTTTTTTATGGAGGGCCCACCACAAAACATGGATTCCTGAATCCTAAAAAATTTTAAGGATTTTCAAGAATTTGGCACTATTCATTATACTTTTAGATGGGACCCGTGGTACTTTATTTATTTAATAATCATCTCTCTATCTATCTCTCTCTAAAATCCTCAAATCCAAATCCCACTTTTTTTCACCAACCAAACAAAGATCACAAAGATCTACAAATCCAATACTAGGAATTCAAAACCAACCAAACAACAAATTACCAAATCCAGAAATTTCAACCGTACTATTTTGGAATCCAAATTCCATAATCCTGCAACCAAACAGGCCCTCAGCAACATGTCAATCATCTCGTCTGACGGTTCTAGGAGTTCCGGTTCGAGATCCGCCCCCAGTTTCTCTGCGTCGGGAGCTTCTTCACCATCTATCGACGAGTGAGAGATCACACGGCAACTTGACACATACTCAGGTTCATCCGACGAGTCTTCTCCATTGTCATCATCTCCATCCTCAAAGACCTGGCTGAGAAACTCTTGGAGTGAGACCGGGGTCCGCGCCTTCTGGTTATATTCTTCCAGCGCGTCAATATGTTTTTGCAGGTCCGTGCGCTTGTCATTAGGCTTCACGGGCTTTTTGGTCTTCTTCTTCTTCTTTGAAGACGTTGATGGTTGGGTATAGACGCTTTGACTATCACCACCAATTTTTAGCGTTGGACGTGGTTTGAGCCCCTCGATGACCTAGGGTTCCAGTGGACTTTTCCATCTGATCGCCGGGCATATTTGGAGATCTTTCAGCATTCTTTTCGTTTTGGGTGAAAGGGCGACCTCCCATGGAGCTTCTTCTACAAAAGAGCACGATACCCCCGGTGTGTCCACCTTTTTGAGAGCTTACGGCTGGGGCGGGTTTACCCTCCAGTTTTCAGACAGCGCAAATTTGCCTTGCTGGTACTGGTCCTCAATCCAACCTTTGAAGACGAAGCAATCTTCGATTGGATGGCCTATTACCCGGTGATAGGGGCAGTAATTGGGATTGTTGACATCACCGGGCTGCAATGGACACCTCGGACCCGGCAGATTGATGAGCCTGTTGTGTATCGCCAATTCGAATAGTCTCTTTGTTTTCTCCCGCGGAAAAAACGAGTAAGGACGTATGAACTTTTCGTCGAGGAATCTGTAGGGTTGCTAGGCACGCGCACAAGGTTCTACGAGGCATCAACCATGCCCGATTAAAATTTTAGCCGTGCCGAACGACCCAAAGCCGGATCATTAAACAGGCGAAAACTAGCATGTTAAACACTTTAACACTAAGTGAAAAGGATTACAACCTTTGTAGATCCAGTCCTTCACTTCTTAAGCTCCGTGTTGAGGTCGCTTCGCTGCGATCATCGTGTTTCGAACTCTCGAGAGGCTCCGCGAAGAGAAAGGCACAAGCTTGCTTCCGATCTTCGATATCTACCTTGAAGTTTCGTTAACACAAGCTATCACTCATGAAATGATGTGAACACCCTCATCTAAATGGCAAGGGTAGATGAGAATGATGAAGTAGGATTTTTGCTCTCTTTTATTTTCATTTACTCACTCATTTTTCATCACCTTGAAAAAGCTAGAAAGCTTTTTCTATGAAAAGAAAGAAGGAAGAAGATGAAGAATAAATCAAGATCCTTTTGTGATGAATAATGCAAAGAAGATAATGATGAATAATGCAACCATGGTTGACTAAACCATTGTAGAGACTTAACTAGGGCTAGGGTTTGGGTTAGGTCAAGGAATGAGTCATAACAAAATATATTTCACAAAACAAAACTAAACCTTCTAGAATCATCTAGAAAGTATTAACCCAAATCAAACCCTAATCTAGTTTAATCTCTACAAAACATGTTGCATTAGTTATCATATCATGTTACAATATTATATATCACATATATAATATTTATTGTAACCAAATAAAATAATACAATTAATATATATCGCATATATATCAATGTATTACCCGAGTGAGAAAAAGAATCTTTTAGTGAGCTAATATTAGTTAATGTAATTTAATATATCATATATATTATTATACATTAAATTATCGAATCAACACTTGATCCGATAATCCGGCTATATCGCATATAACCGACTAATATTTATCCGTACCGATTCATCGAATCAACACTTAATCTGATGACCCGGCTGATATCAAATATCGCGAGAATAGAATACGGTATCTCATATCGCATTATTCTCGATCCCGCACATATCACATATGTGCTCCTACTCCGTTTTGCCTGAGTCAAGAAACCTCTGTGTAGGACTCTAAAGAATCGTCAATACGCCGGCAGTAGGTGATGATCATATCAAACACCCACAAGCTGCAAGCGGTCAGCTAAACGTAACAGCCACCCAGGTATTGAGCACTCAGAAGATCAACAAGCAAGCCTGTACATTCTCCTGTGAATCCAATCAGTAACACTCCCGTACAGTCCGATCTCGTCGTCTGATATGTCGCATATCTCGCCTAGGGATGGAAACGTCAGACCCCAGTAGCTCGATAAGTCGTGTCGATATGAGGTCTATAACAGTTCGAGAAACTACTGGTAACACTTACCAGTAAATCTCAGCAACCTTGGCTAGAGATTTCCGGTTATAGCCAATCGAACACAGCACAACATCAACTCCGTATACCGGGAGAGACGAATCCCCTCCTATCACTCATTGCCTCCATGTGATTCGGGACTGTATCCAAAAGCCACCTTTTTGCACTCCCTCTTGGACGTGGTATGATGGAAATCAAAGCACAGTGGGAATCACACAAGACTCTATGACGATCTCGGGTCAACAGACTACTCTGTACTAGTGTCACCGGAGAACTGCCATCTGACGTGAGGTATAATACCATCTGGGAGTTCTCGGCGAGTCCGTCCAGTGTACCCAGTCTCTACTGAGCACCCGTACACCATCCTTGATGTCAAACACCGATGGATATGGGATCATCCATCGCCCATCATATGGGTCAAGATGCGTATACGCTAGTCTACTCTGGTGTATCGATGCCCTGTCTCGATACACCCTCGACTAGGAACAGTTATAGGATGTACTCGTCGACTACCGTGGCCCCACTAGTATGATCTCATCATAGTCCCAGTAGTCAAGTACATATCCTAAGGGCTTTATCAACATGTATCATAGAGACAATCAGAGTACATGTTAAGATAAAGTACAACCAGATAGCATACGATCATGTCGAGCAAGAAAGGCCTCCCTATATATGTCCAAGCATCCACTACAATATACACCATATGTACAGTAATGGCCTCTAGGGCATACATATAACTAACAATCTCCTACTTGCACTAGGGCCATCTGTTGTGGTATCACATACCCAACAATTAGCTGCGGTTGAAGTATCTCATACTCAACCATCCCATAAAAGTCTCTACTGGGAAAAAGGCCTTTGTGAGTGGATCTGCGCTGTTGTCCTCTGTGTCTACTCTCCTAACCTTGATCTCCCTGGAGATCAACCATCTCCATGATCAGGTGATACTGCCTAAGAATTATATCTGGATTTCTGATGGGACGGTAGTTTCTTGGCTAAAGCCACAACTCCATTGTCTCACAATGGTAGGAACGAAGTTCATCTCATGAACTTATATATATCCAGACTGTCTCTTTGGTAGCATCATTGGTAACGATGTATCTTGCCTTTAATCGTCTAGTAAGTCAGAGTATCTACCTTGGAACTCTTCCAACATACCGTCCCTCCAGTGAGGGTAAAGACAATGCCTGCGACTGACATTCAGTCGTCCTTATCACCCTGGAACTTTTCCAGTGATTCTCCCCAGGATCGATTGATACCATCTCACTACAACTAGTGAGAGTCCTAACATCCAATTAGATCTATCTCATAGATCCAAAACCCAGGATTTAGTAGGTATCACTTTGATCCTATATGGAGAATCCTTCTGATAAGCGGAGATTGACCGAGCGTAGCATAGAAAACTCCTTCCCTATTAAGAGTATGTCATCCACGTACTCTACGAGGATCACCACCATACTCTCTACTACCTTTTTTGTATATACAAGGTTCATCTACCATTTTGATGAAGTCAAGCTCTTTGACTACCACATCAAAACAGACGTTCCAACTCCGCGATGCCTGGTTTATCACATAAAATATCTTGCACACGTTTCCGCTGCTCCCACTGTCTACGAAACCCTCTGGCTGTGTACTTATAGACGCTCTTCTAAAACATCATTTAGAAAAGCAGTCATGACACCCAACCGCCAGATATCGTAGTCATGGTATGTAGCCGTGGCAAGTAGGATCTGGATGGACTTAAACATAGCTTTGAAAGTCTCAACTTTTCCATGTACACCAAGTAATCTTCTCAAGATATACTTGCTCCTGATGAGGATTTAACCCTTCAGATAAAGCAACCAAAGTCCATACTTTGTTGGTGTACAAGGATTCCATCTCAGATCGCTAAGCATCCAGCCATTCTTACAGAGTCCCACTCCTGATGGCCTGCTCGAAACTAGTTGGGTCACCATCTCATGATGTAATTCTCGCTCCCACTGTCATAGAGAAACCGAAGTATCTCTCAGGTGGGTGAGGAACCCTACTAGATCGGCGGGGAGGCTGAGGTTCGTTGGTTACTATTGAATCCTTTGGTTCTACCAAATCATCTGATGTAGTTTGTATAGCTGGAATTCCTTCCAGTTCTACCTCATGACCACTAATTTCTTCACAAGAAATTCCCTTTCACAAAAGTAGCATGTTGAGAAACAAAACATATTTTGTTCCTCGGTTAGGTAGAAGATATTTCCTTGCGAATGCTTGGGATATCCAACAAGCTTCTACAGATCTGACTTTGCCTCGAGCTTGTCCGGATTTTGCTTTTAGACATAGGCCGGACAACCCCAAATCCTAACAAACTTAAGAAATAGACTCTTCCCATTCCATATCACATATGAAGTGGTAGGCAACTGATTTGATTTGAACCCTATTCAATAGGTATGCAACTTCTCAAGTGCATAACTCCCAAAAGGAAATAGGAAACTCAGTAGTACTCATCATAGAGCACACCATATCACATAGGGTGCTATTGCTCTGCCCCGATATACCATCGTGCTATGGTGTATACGGAGGAGTAATGCTGAGAGAGAATCTCATTGTCCTTTAGAATAGTCCATGAATTCCGTGCTCAAGTATTCACCTCCCTGATCTCATCAAAGGATATAATACTTATACCCGTTTTGGTTCTCTACTTCTAATTTATATTCTGTGAATATCTCACAAGCTTCAGACTTGTGTTTCAACAGGAACATATGTCTGAATCTTGAGAGATCATCAGAGAATGTAATGAAATACAAAGAACCGGTCTTGGCATGTGTAGACAGGGGACCTTCATACATCAGCATGTATCTATCCCAAAAGTTCACTCTTTCTCTGTTTCCAATAAACAGAGCTGTGGTCATCTTATCTTTGTGACATGACCGGCAAGTTTCACAAGATATAAATTCAAACAGATTTAAATATGCATCTATGTATAACTTCAGCCAGTCGGGTCGTATTGATATGACCTAATCTACAATGCCTCAAGAAGAATCCGTTCATTTCTGAACTTTTCCTCTTGTGTGTGTTCTATATACTAAGAACTGTAGTTTGATTTAGAACGTCAATACTTTTAGATAACGTACCTGAACCGATCAACTCTTGATATAGGAAATGTTCAAACATTATCCAACAATACAAAATTATATCCTTCTTTACTAATAAAGAGACTGATATGATGTTGTATATCAGATTCGGTATCTAATAACATTCGTTCAGAATCAATGTATTCTGATAATACAGGATGATAGTGACCAACAGATTTGGCCGCAACACTTGCACCGTTTTCTGTCTCATGAAACTTATCACCCGTTCTTAGTTCTCTACCTTTCTGTAGCCCATGTAACAAATTACATATGCGGGATCCTGATCCGGTATCTCATACCCAGGACGTAAAGGATACTGAGAAACAGTTCTCTATAATGAACACACCCGAAGATGATGCATCAGCATGCGCTTTGTTCGTTTGGGCGGCACGAGAAATCTGGTATTCCCCAATTTCCTGCTGTCTTATAAAAATTATAAGTTGGAACGGGACCAACGTTCCCCAACTCAGTATAACAAGCGGGTTCGATCAATATATCTGTTTTATTATCTTGATTAAGGTGTGATATGGTCGCTGCCAGTTTTTGAGACAAGTTTCTACAACATTTTTAGGTTTCTTTTATTTCATTAATCCCATTAATGAAGTCCCATTTTAATATGCTTCACAAGCATCTCATTTGAAACGAAATCTGCGATTAACATATATCTCATATATATAATATAAACATCCGTCTCAGGCAGTAATATGATCTCATCACAGAACATTGCAGCAGAACATATATGAAATATTGGATATACTAAGACGTCCGTATTTTCAATACGAGCATGTATAAAACACGGATTCCACGGTCGCGATGAATAGCCAAACCCACATCCTTAGACCCCTACGAGAGCGGCAAGCAACTCTGCCAATTCTAGGGTTAGGAGACCCAGTCTCGACTCCTCGAGATGGTGTCCCACTGGACCCTAGAACCCGGTTACTTGTGCTCCCCGCCTTGGGTCTACCTAATGCGGAAAAGTAAATAATATACAATGGTGACATCATCCTCAGCCCGGAAGTGCCCCAATGAAAGAATATTACATACAAATGAATTTTACATGAATGAAAATAAAAACCCTCATCTGACATAAAACCCCCGGCTATTCAGAACACGACGATCCAATAACATATCACAGCAACACATAATATCTCATATCATCAACGTAAGCAAGTATGCGCATCCCGATTGTCGTTGATGTATAGCAACGAAGCCGGCGATACACCACATACTACGCTTACGGTCACAGAAAAGAAAGTGTAAAACTACAACAGTTGAAATCCGCAACCTCCTTAGACATCGCATGCCTAACCAAATGAATTTCTTAGACATCGCATGCCTAACAATTATAAACCCCGCATTTTAGTCTCATTTATCGAAAACTCTTTTCAATATCTAGTCGGGCAATTCAACAAGATTCCCGACATCCTGATCGAATGCTCGTCGCAAACTTTAGTAGACGGCCGCACCCCCGGATGCCGTCGACGAAGTGCACTAAAACGGAACACCGCTGCCGCGAGCACCCGAACGAATGCTTTTCGCGACGGGGTTCTCCTACAGTCACTTGGTCGTGGCTATGAGGCATGGCTATCTATTAAGTTTACCCGGCGAGTATCCGCGTACGCTACGTGATTGCGACGGACTTTTGATCACATCAAAATCCCGTGGCAACCGATCAATTGAGACTAAACTGCTATATTTATAACATTCAAATTAGTTATCTCATAACTACCTGTGGATTCCAAATATTGTATCACATTCCAGATAAATAGACGTAATAAAAATAATGAAACGTGCTGAAGAAAGTTTGAACCAAATTTAAGTTTGTAAAATTGGATTTTTTTCCTACTCCTTGAATGAATCTGGATGGCACAATTCTGCCTGCAGCTGTGCCTCACCTCTCTTTATAGACTGTTTCTGCATCCTGATAGTTGATGTGCCAAGCAGACTGGCCAACTTCAACTGAAGGGCCAACTGTGAACTTGCAGGGTGGTCTAGCAAGCTAATTATACATAAAAGCATGGATAAAACACATCAGTATTCAGTATAAGAGAGGGTTTAGAAATAGAAAATACAAAGTTGAAAATATAGGCTTGAAATTTAACTTGCATCCTGTTCATGCTTGCTTTTCTTCTTGATCTTGCTTTTCCCCTTGTCATTTCTGGATGCATTGCCTACATCTTCAGATAAATTTGTGTGATTTGAACTGCCTAAGTTTGAAGCTCTTGTGTCCATATGCATAACCAAAGCATATGGTGGATTGATCTCTGTCTGTGCATCCAGTGGAGCTGAATCATGAAAGATAGTAATAGTGGCATCTTCTGAGATATCAACTCCTGTATCTCTTCCTCTTCTCCTTCATCTTCTCCTTGAAGAGCTGCCTCCTCCCCTATTTGAAGCATCACTAGAACTCCCAGGATGAGAAGATTCTGAACTCGTTTATCCTCTCTTTGGGAGTGGTGACCTTCCTCTTCTTGATCCTGTAGATGTTTGTCTCTCAACATGCTCATTCTTGCAGTTTCTTGCATCGTGTCCAGATTGTTGACAATTACTGCATTTACTTGAACCTCCAAGCCTCTGCATTCCACTACCTTCTGCCGTTTCATGCTCACCAATTGTTCTCTTCTTCTTTTTGCCTACCAGGCCTTTTCTTGTATGGAGGATGTAGCATAGGATCATATGGGGCAGTTGGCCAAAATCTTGAGTCTGGTATGGGTGAAATGTGATGCTTGTATGAACTTTTGTAATGGTTTATGTTATAAGAGTCGTGAATAACATCTATGGGGTTTATCCTGGCATGATGCAGACACTGGATGGCATGCATGTAAGGAATCCCTGTAAGATCCCACACTCTACAATCACAAGTTTTTTTAGCAATACTGTAAGGTCCCTATCCCCGATTACAGCACTCTACACTCTACACTCTACAATCCCTGTAAGGTCCCAGAATGTCGCGATAGGCCAAGGAAACATCCCTATTCCCGATTACAACATCATCACCGAAAATTGCATAATTGCGAAATCAGAAGCCAGGGATTCCATCGCCTTTTCTACCGCCATCCACGCAACAAAATGGTGGGACAAGGCAAAGAGTGGCCAAGAGCCGAGATGGACCTTGAGTATCAGTCACTTGATACTCATAGTTGTCACAATATTGAGCACTACAAACTCCCCTGCTCTTATTTATCCAATATTTCTAACTTGGCAACAATCTTAGGGCATGTTTTTCCATTCCACTTTTCACAGATCTCTCTCTTATTCTGTAACCTCCTCATCATCAAAGTTCTTATCATCTCCAACATTGTCACTATAGGCTTCTCTCTAGCCGTTAATATGAATTTGTTGAATGCCTCACATATATTGTTGCATAACAAATCATACTTTATACCTGTAGGGAAATGAGACCTGGTCCATGTCTTTTCTCTGTCATCAAGATATTTATAAGCAGCTACACTTTCTTTCTGAAGTTAGTTCATGACCTATAATTAATAGTGTGTGTGTGCGCGGGCGCGCTATCAATTAGACTTCTAGGATATCAAGCCCTTTCATATCATATAACAAAGTAGCCTAACACCAACAATGTAACAAGTAATGAATGAGATGAAAGAAAATTACCGGTAGATGCTCCTCTTTAGTGTATGCTGTTGCTGCTTTCCACATTATTCTTTTCAACTCCAATGATTTCCACTTTTTGAATTTTTTTGCATAAAAATGCCTCACACGGTATCTGTGTTGTGATGGTGGAAATATCCTCCTCATAGCTTCAATCAACTCCTATAAATTGGCATTACATTGCAAAATGTTAATAAAGCTTCATGAAATGCATAATTTAAAAATGTATACACATATTTAACATGTAAGCAGTATAAGAAATCTAACCTTTTGTCTATCACTTACGAAAACTATTCTTTCAAATGTGTTGTCCTTCATGGCCTCCCCCAAACACACTAAGAACCAATTCCATGTTCCTTCACATTTAGACTCCACCACAGCAACTGAAATTGGATCCATTTGATTATTTGCATCCCTACTCACAGCAAATAGAAGTACAATTCCTGCAGGGCCCTTCAAGAAATAACCATCAAGACCTATAACAGGTCTACAACCTTGCAGAAATCCATCCATATGAGCTTTGTATGTGCCACAAAGAAGCCATAGAATTCATTAGGTTGATCTTCTTGCTCTCTCTTTGTAACACCCTAGTTCAGTTATACCATGTTCAATTTGTTTATTCTATTTATCTTGTGGGTTTTTCTCGACTTTATTTGTTTTTGGGTGCGGACAGTGTTTTGGTTCCTGTGCTTGGTATCCGACCCGACCCGCATGCTTGAAACTCGTCTTGATTCTTGTTCACGTTTTACCTCTGCTGGTTTTGAGGATCCGTGCTCGCATATGTTCCGTTTACTTGCTTTATATTCGCCACCTGCATTTTTTAATATTACATTTATAGTCAAATAATATATTTTTAATACCTAGCATGACCTGCCTCATACCCATGACCCTGTGGTGGCATCCGTACATCGTGTTCTCATCAAACGATTGTGTTGTCAAGATATATTAGTTAACATATCCAAGTTCAGTTAATTAGTGAAAAGATTTAAACTCTAGAATCATAAACCTTAGAAGCAGTAAAATATCAAGGGAAAAAAAGCAAAAAACTATCACTGATCACAAGTCAAAGAAATCCCACAGTAATGATGCTATGGATCGTCTCAGCAACACTCGCAGATCGGCAAGGCCCCTGCTTGAACCCTCCACCCTCTTTTGCCGCCTCAACATCGCCTGGCCACGTCATCTCCGGCGGCTGATCGGAATCCCATCGGGGTTAGAGTTTCAACTGTTCCAAAGCGGAAAGACGCTTAGAGGCAGTAAAATATCAAGGAAAAAAACACAAAACTATCACTGATCACAAGTCAAAGAAATCTTACAGTAATGATGCGACGGATCATCTCAGCAACGCCATCAAGAACGCTCACAGATCGGCAAGGCCCCTGCTTGATCCCTCCACCCTCTTTCGCCGCCTCAACATCGCCTGGGGCCACGTCATCGCCGGTGGCTAATCGGACTCCCATGAGGGTTAGAGCTTCGAAGTCTTCGGTTTGTGTTTCGAAGGGGAAAGATGCCGCCTTTACATCGCCGGCGGTTCATCAGGTCCCATCGGGGTTAGGGTTTTGAAGTCTGCGGGTTAGGGTTTTGAAGGGGAAAGATGCCGCCTTTACATCGCCGGCGGGTAAGGGTTAGGGTTTCGAAGGATCGACATCAAGAGATGAAATCCCAGGAAAGTTTAAAAAACGCTATTAAAAGACCCAGGTGCTTATAAAACTTTTCTTAAACTTTTCCAATCTTTTAAATGTAATTTTTCACTTTCTAATCTTTTATTATAAAAGAAAATTTTTGAAAATTTTGTGCTTATGCAAAGTGTAATGCAAGGTAATGCTTCAATAAGCACAAAACTCCCCCAAACCTGTTTACAGCGGTATCCTCATTGTTGTCGTCTTTTAAATCTCAAAAACCTATAGACTTGGGAGGGAAAGTTATTAACGGGGACAAGAATGAATGAACGTGAAAATCTCTCCCAAACTTATATTTGGCAAACAATTTTGTGTACAAATCTTATTTTCAAGAGCAAAAAATATACCCCCCAAACTTGATTTAAACAATATTAAACTTTTAAAATTATAAGAGGGAGTAAAGTTATTGGTCAATATAAAGCTTTACAAAGACCAAAAGTTAATACCAACCATTCAAAGATTTTATCAAGATAAGAATTATAAAATAAAGAACTTGAAAATCAGAGTTTTCAACTACACTAGCATTTTGGTTTGTCATGAGCCCTATCTTAATAGTCATGAAAAGATATTAGAAATCACATCATCCCTTGATAAAACATCGCCTTTATTCTATATCCCTACCTTTCTTCCAAACACCGATCATATACCCGTACGTGTGTGTAAAAGACATCCCTACACTCAGAGAATTCAATTCAAGCTATCATACTCTTATCCATCTACCTCGGTACTTTTTTTTAGTCGGTGAATATTTTGGATGGAATTGCTAACACATTCTTCATGCGACCGTTAATACTTCTTGAGGTACTAACCGACCGATTACTAAATGTGCTCACATATTAGGCGTAATTAGCAATTCCCTAGTCTTGCAACACCTAAGGCTTAGCAATGACTCCCAAACCAGTCGGTCTAAGGCACTAGGTGATGAAGCACCCTCGCTATATTTTTTTATGCTGCCTTGGTGATTACAAAACCAGTGTTCATTTTTCTTCAAGCTATCATACTCTTGTCCATCTACCTCGGTACTTTTTTTTAGTCGGTGAATATTTTGGATGGAATTGCTCACACATTCTTCATGCGACCGTTAATACTTCTTGAGGCACTAACCGACCGATTACTATATGTGCTCACATATTAGGCGTAATTAGCAATTTTCTAGTCTTGCAACACCTAAGGCTTAGCAGTGACTCCCAAACCAGTCGGTCTAAGGCACTAGGTGATGAAGCACTCTCGCTATATTTTTTTATGCTGCCTTGGTGATTACAAAACCAGTGTTCATTTTTCTTCAAGCTATCATACTCTTGTCCATCTACCTCGGTACTTTTTTTTAGTCGGTGAATATTTTGGATGGAATTGCTCACACATTCTTCATGCGACCGTTAATACTTCTTGAGGTACTAACCGACCGATTACTAAATGTGCTCACATATTAGGCGTAATTAGCAATTTCCTAGTCTTGCAACACCTAAGGCTTAGCAGTGACTCCCAAACCAGTTGGTATAAGGCACTAGGTGATGAAGCACGCTCGCTATATTTTTTTATGTTGTCTTGGTGATTACAAAACCAGTGTTCATTTTTCTTCACCATTTTATACTTTTATGCTTCATTTAAATTTATTTTCTTCGTACTTTGGCTTTTAGACAAGAGCATTTCAAGGTATCCACTACTATCCCGAGTTTCAAGACGTGTGTAAGTGCGTATAGTAGGGTATCAACGTTCAAATGTTTGGTTTCCAGAATATGAACTATTTTTCAGGCTTATTTTTATCCTCAGATTAGTGACTTCCTTCATCTTACAAACCCTTGGGACAACGGCTCATAACTACTTATTACTAGTTTCGTTTAAGAAAACATCCAACTTTCTTGTTTTTCTTAAACTTTTCCATTCTTTTAAATGTAATTTTTCACTTTCTAATCTTTTATTAAAAAAGAAAAATTTTGAAAATTTTGTGCTTATGCAAAGTGTAATGCAAGGTAATGTTTCAATAAGCACAAAACTCTCCCAAACCTGTTTACAGCGGTATCCTCATTGTTGTCGTCTTTTAAATCTCAAAAACCTATAGACTTGGGAGGAAAAGTTATTAACGGGGGCAAGAATGAATGAACGTGAAAATCTCCCCCAAACTTATTTTTGGTAAACAATTGTGTACAAATTTTATTTTCAAGAGCAAAAAATATACCCCCCCAAACTTGATTTAAACAATATTAAACTTTTAAAATTATAAGAGAGTAAAGTTATTGGTCAATATAAAGCTTTATAAAGACCAAAAGTTAATACCAACCATTCAAAGATTTTATCAAGATAAGAATTATAAAATAAAGAACTTGAAAATCAGAGTTTTCAACTACACTAGCATTTTGGTTGTCATGAGCCCTATCTTAATAGTCATGAAAAGATGTTAGAAATCACATCCCTTAATAAAATATCGCCTTTATTCTTCATCCCTACCTTTCTTCCAAACACCGATCATATACCCCTACGTGTGTGTAAAAATAGTGTGATTAAGGAAAAGGTTTTAGAAATTTAAAATTTAAGATAAGTAGCCTCAATTGCTTTAAGTAACGAAACAAGTAAATTTATGGTCCCTTTAAATGGGGGGAATGTCAAGAAATAGATTTAGAAATTTAATACAATTGAAGCATTTTCAAAATACAACCTTTCTAATAAATAAAAAAAAGGCTAAAATGCAAAATGGTGTAAAGTCTTTAAAATCCTAAGAAATTTATTGTAAAAGTTGGTGACGGTTTCGAATATTTTATAAACAAGACGAGTAAAATGCGATGTTGTATCCAAAAAGGCTAGATGAAAAGAAATCAAGGTATCATGAATGGTCGGTTTCGTGTGCAATGAAAATTTGGCGAAAACCACAATCACGGATGTGTATAATCGAAAGATCCCCGGGTTGACATACTCAGGTCAATCTAATAATGGAGGGAACTTGAACTTAAATTTCTATTTATAAATGTCTATAATGGGACGATTAAAGGAAGAGAATCAATGGTAGGTGCATATTGCAGTAGACAAAAACCGGAGGATATTATGAAAAGACAACAATTAAGCCTAATGACTTTAGGCATCACGGTCGTTATAATAAAGTTTGATGAAACCATTTAACACATTTGTTATGAGCGAACACGCACAAGGGTTGACATTTTAAGCTTGGATGGCTACAAATAGAACATGAAGTGAGAGCCTTATACTAAACGTTTCACGATGGAACAAAACGATAAGAACCCATGGTGTCCAATAGAACATGCTTGATCGTAACCCTATTTCTAATATATTTTAGACACATAGGTCGAGTTTATACATGGAAAGTCATCTTTAAAAAAATTCGATATCCAACTTTTAAGTCAATCGGTCGTGTGAAAAAAGGTTGTAGTCTAATGCATTTATGGACCAAAATCTGGTAATGTTAATGGTTGGGTCCACAAACGATTGTATTGTCAAGATATATAAGTCGACGCATCCTAATTCAGTTAATTCGTGAAAAGATTTCAACCATGTAAAAAAGGGTTGTGATGTGATGCATTCACGGACCAAAATCTAGTAATGTGAATGGTCGGTTACAGAATCCACTGTGTTATCAAGATATATTAGTTAACATATCCTAGTTCAGTTGATTAGTGAAAAAGATTTAAACTCTAGAATCATAAACCTTAGAAGCAATAAAATATAAGGGGGGAAAAGCAAAAAACTATCACTGATCACAAGTCAAAGAAATCTCACAGTAATGATGTGATGGATCGTCTCAGCACCGCCATCAAGAACTCTCGCAGATCGGCAAGGACCCTGCTTGATCCCTCCTCCCTCTTTCGCCACCTCAACATCGTCTGGCCATGTCCTCGCCGGCGTTTGATCGGAATCCCATCAGGGTTAGAGTTTCGAAGGCTACCGTTTCGAAGGGGAAAGATGCTTAGAGGCAGTAAAATATCAAGGAAAAAAACACAAAACCATCACTGATCACAAGTCAAAGAAATCTTACAGTAATGATGCCATGGATCATCTCAGCAACGCCATCAAGAACGCTCGCAGATCGGCAAGGCCCCTGCTTGATCCCTCCGCCCTCTTTCGCCGCCTCAACATCGCCTGGGGCCACGTCATCGCCGGCGGCTGATCGGACTCCCATGGGGGTTAGAGCTTCGAAGTCTTCGGTTTGTGTTTTGAAGGGGAAAGATGCCGCCTTTACATCGCCGGTGGCTGCGTCATCCCCGGTGGTTCATCAGCTCCCATGGCGGTTAGGGTTTCGAAGTCTGCGGGTCAGGGTTTTGAAGGGGAAAGATGCCGCCTTTACATCGCCGGCAGGTTGGGGTTAGGGTTTCGAAGGATCGACATCGAGAGATGAAATCCCAGCGACAGTGTGTCGTTTGTTTTGAGCGAATAAAATAGGAAAGTTTAAAGAACGCTATTAAAAGACTCAGGTGCTTATATAATCCAAAACAACAACGGCCACCATCTAATTTAGGAATGTAATAATATTTAGAATATTAAAACAACCTTGGACTTACTCGGAGTCGGTTTCCAAATTAGGATAAAATACTTTTTTTCCATATATAATTAATAAACCAATTTTGGCCAATGAAACTGAGTGAGGGAGCGGAGGCGAAGGATCGTATTCCAAAGCTTCCAAATGAATGAATATAAACTATGGGTCCTTTAAATTTACTTATTCATACTAGCGTTTTCGTATCTGCGATGCACGTGTACAAATAAAATCGGAAAGTTAATACCAAATTATTTAGATAAAGCACATTAACCAGTTTCTGCATAAAAAATCAATGTTGTATATTCGATGTAGTTATAGTTTTTTCAACGAAGAATCAATTATAAAAGGAGTAACAAACTGTCAAATGTACTCATTGCAAACAAATTTCGTGCAATTTTCAAAAACCGGTAAACAAAAAACCTCTAAAAAAATAAAGCCTTAACAAAAAATTTATAATAAAAAGCTTACAAACAGTCATAAAAGTTCTTCCGAAACAAAAAGAAGCTTGGAGAATAGGAAATATAGAGACGGCTATGTGTAACTTGAATGTTAGAAATTATATATTCATTAGTTTTCAATTACCATATGATTAGTCCAAAATACATGTATGGAAATATGTAAGATATGTAAAAGCATAAATTAAGGGGCCTATTTGTAATTGCGTTCGTAAAAGGTTGAATCGGTTTCCTTTTTTTTAATGATGAGAGTGTTTTCGGGATGAGTGTGGAGAGAGAGAGAGGAAGGGGGAGGGAAATAGACATTATGACATTGTACCCTTGGGTTCTAGTTATAATAGTAAAGACATACCCATTTACCAACCGTTGTCGAAAACCGTCTGCAATGACCGCCGCCTACAACCTCTGGCCGAACAACGTAAGTTGCTACCGTTCTCCTTTCACAGTCAGCTGTCTCCATGTTGTCATTTAGACAAACTACTGGAGACCTACATGACAAGCATAAGACGCGCTCGTGACACGCACAAACACTTGTTTGCACATAAGATGTGGCATACGTCTTGTTTGATATATTTCGAGCAAAGTATTTGCAAGTGTCGATATCCAACACACATTGGATACAAACACGATATACTGGTTGAAGTGTTTGTGTCTCGTAGTTTATAAGTTCTAACAAATGTTGAAAAATAACAATAGCGTAAGCTCAGTGCTATGCTCTTAAAAGCAAAAAAACGAAAAAAAAAACCTTGCACAAAGCATAAACTATTAAAAACGCAAAAAGTGTAGCGCAAAGCATAAGCTATATGGATTATCATTAATTATTTTTAATAATTATAAATAGTACTAAACAACAATATAAGTAAATTAGTTTTAAGAATAAAACAAAGATTAAATTGTTTAAAAATTTAAGAAAATAATGCAAAAACCCACTAGCAATTAATTTTCAATTTTAAAAGTTTAACAATAGCGTAAGCTCAGTGCTATGCTCTTAAAAGCAAAAAAACGAAAAAAACCTTGCCCAAAGCATAAACTATTAAAAACGCAAAAAGTGTAGCGCAAAGCATAAGCTATATGGATTATCATTAATTATTTTTAATAATTATAAATAGTACTAAACAACAATATAAGTAAATTAGTTTTAAGAACAAAACAAAGATTAAATTGTTTAAAAATTTAAGAAAATAATGCAAAAACCCACTAGCAATTAATTTTCAATTTTAAAAGTTTAAATTCATACTTAGATATTCAAAATAATCGAGCCGAAATAGGTTTTTCTATTTAATTTTTAGGTTATGAGAATTAAAAGTTGGATCACGTGTTACATATATATTAGGTTCGCTTGAGCTATTGAACTTTAAATCCCATTTAATAACAATAGACTTTATGTAAAATTACAAATAGCGTAGCTTATTCCATTACTATCAATGCGTAGCAGAGTGTAAGTTATTTATAGTAATAGTATAACAAACGAGTCCAGTTATACCAATTCCAGTTACTGTATGTGGTATATGGTATCTAGTTCATTTATCATGTTTGATTTTGAGTGGTAATTTACTTTATATCCGACCCGTTTACTTGAGCTCGTTGTTTTCCTAATTATAGATTTCGCTAACATTTAATATTCTTGCATATAACCTTTTAAGTCATTTAAAATACATGTCATGGCCTGCTTGTCACCCCTAACCCTGTGGTAGCGTCCCTGCATCGTGTTCTCGTCCCGTTCAGTGAAACGGACGTGTTTGGACGGCTACGCGCACGTACGTGCGTCCGCTCTTGGGAGTATGCTTTTTAATTACAAAATCCTTCTTTTCAATTTTTGAAACCTGCCAATATTTTTCATATTTCAAATTCAAATTTTTGGACCCGACCCGGGCGCAATTCTGAAATATTTTGTATTTTGCCAAATTCTATTTATTTCAAAATTTCTTAAAATCTGTTTGAAATATATTTCTACAGCCTATTAAAGTTTTAGCCAACGATATTATTTTTATAACTCCATAAATCTTTTTATAACTTTCCCAACCGTTCACCTAGCCAATCAAAACCCAGAAAATCTTTTACAAATTTTCCCGAGCCAATCCCCTTTCTTTGTGCACCGGGCCCCACGTCTATTTCTCTTTTTCCCTGAAATCTTTTCCATTTCTCTCTCATGTTTCCTCAGCCAATCAGGAATCCTTTTCCTTCGCTGGGCCCCACGTTCCCTTCTCTCTTTCTCTCTCCCCCTTTCCCTTCTCTTTCTCTCTCCCCACAACGAGACAATTTTCTTTCTCCTCCTGCGTTTCTCTCTCTTATCGCGGCTCCTGTTCACGAGAATCCCATCACCTCCCTCGCGCTTACCCTCACCTTCCTTCTGCGTTGTCTTCTTCTCCTCCTTCTTCTTCTGTTGATAACATGCAGACCTCGCCACGAGAACCCCGGCAGTTCACCGCACTCCTCAAACCGTAACTCCCTCGTCTCCTCAACTCCGATCGTGCCTTGTCATCTCCTCCTCCTCTCCATATTCTTCTTCTCCTTCTTCCTCCGAAGCATTTCTCCCATGTACACACCCACCGAGCACCCTTCAACCCAACTTCCCCGAGCGCCGCTGGTGATCCCTAAGATCTCGCCGTCACCATTCTCCTCTCCTCCTCTCCCTCTTCTCTGCACTTCTCCTTTTATCACTTACCCCATGCACACCCGAGCATGATCACCCTAACCTAACCCTAACTCCTCTAAAACTAAACCCTAGCCTCGCCGGAGTTCTTCCGATCATCACCGTTGACGCCATCACTCCTCTGCATACCCAGTAAGTAATTCTTCCTCTTCTCATTCTTTTCTTCTTCCCATTCCTTTCTTCTCCTTTCTTTCCATAATTTCCTTTTTGTTTAATGTTATCTGTTCTTTGACTTGCCGGAATCCGGTGGTGCCGACGACGATCCCGACGACCCAGCGAGCGTACCTGACCCGTGTGATCCCATCGTGTGTTGTTTGGATTGATTCCGTGTACCGTGCGCGCGCCGCGACGTTTCCCGCCGACGCGTGACGTTCCGTTTACCGCTACGCGATCCGTCGAGGCAAGTTAATCTTGCTACATGCTAGTCATACTATTCATATATCAATCTATCTATTTTTCCTATTAAAATCTATAGATAAAATCTAAAGTTTTGAATTCCAGATTAACAGTACAATGTTCCGTTTATATATTTCAGATCTAAAACTTGAAACCTGACTGTTGCATTTAGTTGACTATACCTAGTAATCACATTTATATGTTAGATCACATAATCACAATTGTTTTATAGCCATATTACCCGTTTGTAGTTTTACCCTATCGGACAACCGATTGCATACATTTAGCCTTATTCACATTCAAGTGCATCTCTAGATTGTTTTAATACATATTAATATAATTTTATCATCCACATGTGTAATACTGCATTCCTGAAATGTTAAAACTATTCCTTAAACCAAACTGATAACCATACAACTAAGTAGTTTAATCTGCACCTATTGCTATCATATTACTGTGCCTGTTTATTGTTCTGATAGTACCATGCTTGTTTATTCATAACCATGATTATGCTAGTCGATTATGAGCATCCATATGTTATCTTGTACACCCTGACGTGACCTGCTACACATATTACTTGACCTGACATGGTACCATACACTCTTGACATGACATGACATCTAAATACACTACTCGACTTGACCTGATATACCATGGCTTACCCGTTATCTGATCTTGTGTCTAATGCCAACAAACCTGACATGTAGTCCTCACGGACCGTTTCTGTTGTCTATCCAAACAAACCTGCACCGACCTGATCCTGTGTTGGCATTAGTTCTTGATTACTGAATACCTGACTTAACACACATAACTTGGGGGTATGGGGAAATCAATGATGAAATCCTGACTTGTAACTCGACAGTTGCTTGCTTATACTGATCAGTTTTAGAGGCTAGGCCCACCTCGTGACGATGCTGCTGACATCGTTGGTCTTTACCCTTTTCCTTTTAGTGCCTTGCGGCACGTCTCGGTTCATCCCGAGAGTCTTAGACCGTGATCCCGGGCACGCACGGGATACTATCCACCCTTTAGTGCTTAGCGGCACGTCTCGGTTCAGCCCGAGAGTCTTAGACCGTGGTCCCGGGCATGCACGTGATACTATTGAGTTACATCGATGATTCATCAAATTGATTTTAAAGACTTGAGAGTAGATAACCCAATAGACCAATTTAGTTTACTCACTGCACACTACTCTTCACTGCCCTGATTTATATTGATGTTACACCTGCTTTACTATTCATGATTATATTTGCATTGTTTGTTACCCTGTTTATATTATATTGCTTGATGACATGACGCGCTGATGTCTGGGTTTTGCATGGCCCAGATTCCGTACCTTTGCTGCAGTCCGAGCAGGAGTACTTCAGCCAGCAGGCTGAGCAGTGAGGATTCAGTAGTAGTTAGTTCTTTACTTTTCAGCATTTTATTCCTGATGTGAGCCCGCATTATGGGACATACATTCCAGTTATATTTTGTATTGGATCTTTGCTTCCGCATTATTATTCTTGACTCATTTTATTTTGGGTTATGAGCCGTAATGTGATTGTGGATGGATATTTCCTACCCACAGGTAGCATGGTTGGCTATGTCACGTGCCCATCTTAGCGTACTCTAAGAAGCGGGGCATGACATGGTTCTTTTGGTATCAGAACCATAGGTTAATCGGGTTTGATTCTTTTGTAGTTGGGTATTGGACCCAATACACGAATCAGAATACACGTGATTAGGAAACATGTCCTGCCACATTATCGCCCTACCATTCTTGAATCTTAACCTCCTCCTGATTCTACTTTTGCGATGTGCAAACCTCCTTTGCGTATCGACTCGAAAACCTGGTTTCCTTTGTTTATCTCTAGAGCTTAGGCGACTTGAGTGGAGTTATGTGATTGTAACTATGATACCGCGGCATAGTTACAATGCGGTACTCTATTTAAGTAACTTAGAGTTCTAGCCTTGACTCATATCCTTGATCTATATGTTGAATCTGTTATCGTACTAATACTATTTGGTGTTTGGTTGCAGTATCATGGAGGCTAGGAATCTACAATCGTACCAGAGGTGTATGGATGACGCTACTTTGCTTGGAGTAATTCGTAACTTGCTTGAGGACCACAAGCAGCAGACTGAGCTGAAGCCGGCGTTTGCACTAAACCAAACGGCCGTACGTAGAAGTGTTCCGGTCAACCGACGCAGTGTGGCACCAAGGAAGAAAACAATCGTTGCTGGTCGGAGAGGGAGCGTGATCTGTGACTTTTGCCATTTGCCCGGACATGTACAAAGGGATTGCCGAAGGAAACGGGGACTCTGTTTGGTTTGTGGATCGGCGGATCACACTATCCGTGTTTGTCCGTCGAAACTTCATAAGGAAGAGAATGTTCAGAGGCCAGTGTTACCCAAGAAAAGGGGAAGGATGTGGTGCAACTTCTGCCAACGACCGGGTCATTATCGAAGAGATTGTCGTATGAGGCTTGGACTTTGTCTGATTTGTGGATCAGAGGATCACACCATTGTTAATTGTCCGTCAAGGCTAAGATTGAAGGAAGATACTCGGGAGCCGCCGCAAGAGCAGCTTCCAGATCAGGAGCAGTTTATTCGGGGAGCTAATCAGGCTCAGACTTTTTCCCTGATGGCTAAAGAGGCTAAACCTTCAGAGGAAGTCGTTTCAGGTACCCTATTTGTCCATGGTCTTCTCGCATTAGCGTTATTCAATTCCAGTGCATCCCATTAATTTATGTCGTCCAAGTTTATTGCTGTTCTCTCGATGACTTTCACGACCCTGTTTAATTTTGCGACATACACACTGGGATTGGGGAAAATCATAACTAGTAGAGGGTGTAAGGTTGGTTTCGTTGTTGTTGGCGGACGGGAGCTATCGCAGAGGTCTTGGAAGTTGTTACTGGCAGCTTTGATGTAGTCTTGGGAATGGAATTTTCGGCACTTTCCACGCTCACATTGAGTGTAGAGTGAAGAAAGCGAATTTCCAGATTCCCGGACACCCAGAGGTTGTCTGAAGGAGGCAGTTCTGTCGGGCCAGTCGAGGTTAGAGCTAGGCCGACAATTAATGATCTTTCGTCGATGAAGGTTGCTAAAGGTGAAGCGTTAGCTGTTGTTCGAGTTTTCATGGATGTGTTCGAGGACATATCATGTTAACCGCCGAGGCGAGACGTGGAGTTCGCAATTGATCTTATTCCTGGTGCAGCGCCAGTAACTAAAGCGTATTATCCAATGGCACCAGTGAAATTGGAAGAAGTTAAGAAGCAGGTTATTGAATTGCTTGAGAAGGGTTGGATTAGCAGCAGTAACTCGCCTTGGGGAGCTCCAGTTCTTCTAAAGAAGAAAGATGGCACAAGGAGGATGTGCATCGACTATCGAGAATTAAACCGGGTGATTATTAAGAACAAGTACCCGATCCCTCACATTGGCGAATTGTTCGTGTAGCTTAGTGGCGCGAGGGTATTCTCGAAGCTGGATTTGCGGTCCGGATATCATCAGGTCCGAGTGAAAGCGGAGGATATTTGCAAGACGGCGTTCCGAACTCGGTATGGACATTACGAGTACTTGGTGATGTCCTTCGGAGTAACGAATGCACCGGCGTTATTCATGGACCTGATGAACCGAATCTTTTCACCATTCTTGGACCAGTTTTAGTGGTGTTCATCGGTGATATTCTGGTCTACTCAGCGAGCAAGGAAAGGCATGATGAACACTTGAAGATCGCACAGCAGACATTGATGCAAGAAAGATTATTTGCAAAGATGAGTAAGTGCGAGTTTTGGCTGGAAGAAGTAAAGTTTTTTTTGGAGCATGTTGTGTCTGGCAATGGAATCGCCGTCGATTCCGAAAGGATTGCAGCAGTTCGAGATTGGCCGATTCCAAAGAATGTTGCATAGATAAGAAGCTTTCTTGGACCCGCCGGGTATTACAGAAGATTTGTGGAGAATTTTGCTTGTTTGGATGAGACTTGACCAAGCTTACGCGCAAGGAGAAGGAGCTTATTATGAGGCAACGTAGATGGTTGGAGCTGATGGCTGACTACGATCTTGATCTTAAGTACCATCTGGGGGAAGTTAGTGTTGTGCCGGATGCGCTCAGTCGGTCACCAGCAATTCAGACGTTGACGGAACAGAAGGAACTCATTGAAGACTTTCGGAGGTTCGATTTGGAGGGTGTGCTACCGCATTCTTCGGGAACAGTTGATGCAGCTGCAAGTACATTCATCGTTGATCAAGAATATTAAAGCAGCGCACCCGCAGGACCCTAGATTGCAAAAGTTTCGAGAACAGGTTGAAGCTGGACTTCGAACTGACTTATTGATCCATGAAGTTGGTTCGTTGAGATATGGTAGCCGGTTGTGTGCGCCAAAGGAAGATATTCGCGAAGAACTTATGAAGGAGGCGCACCGATCGGCTTATTCCGTACATCCAGGAGGCACAAAGATGTACCGAGATATACGACAGCATTTCTGGTGGGAAGGCATGAAACGGGAGATTGCTCGCTTTGTGACAAAATGCTTGGTGTGTCAGCAAGTTAAGGCTGAACATCAAAGGGTTGCTGGTTTATTGCAACTACTTCCGATTCCTCGGTGGAAGTGGGAACATATAACCGTGGATTTCGTGACAGCTCTACCGCGGAGTCCAAAAGGCAATAATACAGTATGGGTGATTGTTGATCGTTTGACCAAGGCAGCTCATTTCATTCCTTTTCGGGTTGGTCAATCAACAGAAGCTTTGGCAGAACAGTATATGCAGGAGATTGTAAGAGTGCATGGAGTACGGTGAGTATCGTGTCCGACCGTGACACTCAATTCTTAGTACACTTTTGGAGGAGTTTACAGGAAAGTTTGGGGACTCGATTGAAGTTTAGCACAGCTTATCATCCTTAAACAGATGGCCAGTCAGAGAGAACGATCCAAACTCTTGAAGATATGCTGAGAGCGTGCATGTTGGACTTCAAGGGTTCTTGGAAGGATCATCTACATTTGGTGGAGTTTTCTTACAACAACAGTTTCCAGGCAACTATTTAAGTGGCTCCATTTGAAGCTTTGTATGGTCGCAAGTGTCGTTCACTGGTTTGTTGGGACGATGTCGGTGAACGAAGAGTGTTGGGACCAGATTTGGTTGTGCAGACAGTTGAGAAAGTTAACACTATCAGGAATCATATGAAAGCAGCACAAGACAGACAAAAGAGTTGGGCAGATACGTCGAGAAGACCTCTAGAGTTCGCCGTGGGTGATTTGGTATTCTTGAAGATATCACCGACTAGAGGGGTGATTCATTTTGGAAGTCGAGGAAAGCTCAGTCCTCGGTTCGTCGGGCCTTTCGAGATCTTGGAGCGTGTTGGCGAAGTAGCGTATCGTTTGGCGTTACCGCAGTCCTTGGCGAATGTGCATGATGTGTTTCACGTGTCACAACTCCGTAAGTATGTTCGAGATGAAACACATGTGTTGGATCATTCGGAGCTGACTGTTCGAGAAGACTTGACTTTTGAGGAGCGACCGGTTGCGATTGTGGATCGAAGGGAAAAGGTTCTTAAGAACAAGGTTATCCCTCTGGTACTTGTTTCTTGGGGTAGTTGCTCACGTGGAGAATCAACTTGGGAGCGGGAAGATGAAATCCGGTAGAAGTTTCCCCATCTTTTCTTGTAGTTATTGGTCGTTTATCCTTTTGTGTTTTTGGAATTTTGAGGACGAAATTCTTTTTGTAGTTGGGTATAATGTAACAACCGAGTCCAGTTATACCAATTCCAGTTACTGTATGTGGTATATGGTATCTAGTTCATTTATCATGTTTGATTTTGAGTGGTAATTTACTTTATATCCGACCCGTTTACTTGAGCTCGTTGTTTTCCTAATTATAGATTTCGCTAACATTTAATATTCTTGCATATAACCTTTTAAGTCATTTAAAATACATGTCATGGCCTGCTTGTCACCCGTAACCCTGTGGTAGCGTCCCTGCATCGTGTTCTCGTCCCGTTCAGTGAAACGGACATGTTTGGACGGCTACGCGCACGTACGTGCGTCCGCTCTTGGGAGTATGCTTTTTAATTACAAAATCCTTCATTTCAATTTTTGGAACCTGCCAATATTTTTCATATTTCAAATTCAAATTTTTGGACCCGACCCGGGCGCAATTCTGAAATATTTTGTATTTCGCCAAATTCTATTTATTTCAAAATTTCTTAAAATCTGTTTGAAATATATTTCTACAGCCTATTAAAGTTTTAGCCAACGATATTATTTTTATAACTCCATAAATCTTTTTATAACTTTCCCAACCGTTCACCTAGCCAATCAAAACCCAGAAAATCTTTTACAAATTTTCCCGAGCCAATCCCCTTTCTTTGTGCACCGGGCCCCACGTCTATTTCTCTTTTTCCCTGAAATCTTTTCCATTTCTCTCTCATGTTTCTCAGCCAATCAGGAATCCTTTTCCTTCGCTGGGCCCCACGTTCCCTTCTCTCTTTCACTCTCCCCCTCTCCCTTCTCTTTCTCTCTCCCCACAACGAGACAATTTTCTTTCTCCTCCTGCGTTTCTCTCTTTTATCGCGGCTCCTGTTCACGAGAATCCCATCATCTCCCTCGCGCTTACCCTCACCTTCCTTCTGCGTCGTCTTCTTCTCCTTCTTCTTCTTCTATTGATAACATGCAGACCTCGCCACGAGAACCCCGGCAGTTCACCGCACTCCTCAAACCCTAACTCCCTCGTCTCCTCAACTCCGATCGTGCCTTGTCATCTCCTCCTCCTCTCCATATTCTTCTTCTCCTTCTTCCTCCGAAGCATTTCTCCCCTGTACACACCCACCGAGCATCCTTCAACCTAACTTCCCCGAGCGCCGCCGGCGATCCCTAAGATCTCGCCGTCACCATTCTCCTCTCCTCCTCTCCCTCTTCTCTGCACTTCTCCTTTTATCACTTACCCGCTGCACACCCGAGCATCATCACCTTAACCTAACCCTAACTCCTCTAAAACTAAACCCTAGCCTCGCCGGAGATCTTCCGATCATCACCGTTGACGCCATCACTCCTCTGCATACCCAGTAAGCAATTCTTCCTCTTCTCATTCTTTTCTTCTTCCCATTCCTTTCTTCTCCTTTCTTTCCATAATTTCCTTTTTGTTTAATGTTATCTGTTCTTTGACTTGCCGGAATCCGGTGGTGCCGACGACGATCCCGACGACCCAGCGAGCGTACCTGACCCGTGTGATCCCAACGTGTGTTGTTTGGATTGATTCCGTGTACCGTGCGCGAGTCGCGACGTTTCCCGCCGACGCGTGACGTTCCGTTTACCGCTACGCGATCCGTCGAGGCAAGTTAATCTTGCTACATGCTAGTCATACTATTCATATATCAATCTATCTATTTTTCCTATTAAAATCTATAGATAAAATCTAAAGTTTTGAATTCCAGATTAACAGTACAATGTTCCGTTTATATATTTCAGATCTAAAACTTGAAACCTGACTGTTGCATTTAGTTGACTATACCCAGTAATCACATTTATATGTTAGATCACATAATCACAATTGTTTTATAGCCATATTACCCTTTTGTAGTTTTACCCAATCGGACGACCGATTGCATACATTTAGCCTTATTCACATTCAAGTGCATCTCTAGATTGTTTTAATACATATTAATATGATTTTATCATCCACATATGTAATACTGCATTCCTGAAATGTTAAAACTATTCCTTAAACCAAATTGATAACCATACAATTAAGTAGTTTAATCTGCACCTATTGCTATCATGTTACTGTGCCTGTTTATTGTTCTGATAGTACCATGCTTGTTTATTCATAACCATGATTATGCTAGTCGATTATGAGCATCCATATGTTATCTTGTACACCCTGACGTGACTTGCTACACATATTACTTGACCTGACATGGTACCGTACACTCTTGACATGATATGACATCTAAATACACTACTCGACTTGACCTGATGTACCATGGCCTACCTGTTACCTGATCTTGTGTCTAATGCCAACAAACCTGACATATAGTCCTTACGGACCGTTCCTGTTGTCTATCCAGACAAACCTGCACCTACCTGATCCTGTGTTGGCATTAGTTCTTGATTACTGAATACCTGACTTGACACACATAACTTGGGGGTATGGGGAAATCAATGATAAAATCTGACTTGTAACTCGACAGTTGCTTGCTTATACTGATCAGTTTTAGAGGCTAGGCCCGCCTCGTAACGATGCTGCTGACATCGTTGGTCTTTACCCTTTTCCTTTTAGTGCCTTGCGGCACGTCTCGATTCAGCCCGAGAGTCTTCGACCGTGATCACGGGTACGCACGGGATACTATCCACCCTTTAGTGCTTAGCGGCACGTCTCGGTTCAGCCCGAGAGTCTTAGATCGTGGTCCCGGGCATGCACGGGATACTATTGAGTTACATCGATGATTCATCAAATTGATTTCAAAGACTTAAGAGTAGATAACTCAATAGACCAGTTTAGTTTACTCACTACACACTACTCTTCACTGTCCTGATTTATATTGATGTTACACCTGCTTTACTATTCATGATTATATTTGCATTGTTTGTTACCCTGTTTATATTTTATTGCTTGATGACATGACGCGCTGACGTCTGGGTTTTGCATGGCCCAGATCCCGTACCTTTGCTGCAGTCCGAGCAGGAGTACTTCAGCCAGCAGGCTGAGCAGTGAACATTCAGTAGTAGTTAGTTCTTTACTTTTCAGCATTTTATTCCTGATGTGAGCCCGCATTATGGGACATACATTCCAGTTATATTTTGTATTGGATCTTTGCTTCCGCATTATTATTCTTGACTCATTTTATTTTGGGTTATGGACATGTATTAGATAGTTTTATTTTGTTCTTGATATCTCTACAGCCGTAATGTGACTGTGGATGGATATTTCCTACCCACAGGTAGTATGGTTGGCTATGTCACGTGCCCATCTTAGCGTACTCTGGGAAGCGGGGCGTGACAAATAACATAAAATAGTGTATGCTATTTTGTTGTGTTACGTATCGTATAGATTAAAACATGCTTAATAATACAAAATAACGAGTTATGTAACGAATATACCCTGTTAACTTATAGGGATCAGCTAATATGTATATTGGTGTCCTGCTAGTAATCTATTACCACATCTTCCTGCTAGAGATTATACTTCTTATCAAGTCTCGTTAATTGTGTATTTTAGAGTATTCTTAGTGTGCATAATACTTGGATTATTGTCCCAATGAACGTAAATGGAATTTTTAGTTATCTACATCTTTGAACATACCCATCTACTCATTTACAAGTGTAATTTTTTTTATAAAAAAAGTTAACATCAGGAATACTGATTTACAAATAATTCATAAGTAATAACGCAATTAAACAAAGAAACGATCAACCATCCATCACCATCAAATATATGACCCTAGCCGAATATAGAAAAGACAGCGTGAGAAAAGCGGCTCACAATTGCGGATATATTAGTTATCAATGCCTCCTGTCTAATAAGAGAGATTATTCACTGCGCCGGATGTAATACACCCGGGCAGGGGATATGTGTGAGAGAGACAGAGAGAGAGACTTTGAGCAGTACATGGGGCCCCCACTCCCTTCTCTTCTCTCTCCTGCCCAAACGTATACGATGGACGCAGGGTATAATTTCCATTGAATAGAAAGAAAATTTAACTGATTTTTATTATACTTACACTGAAATAGACTACATTCTACTAAATTTAACAATAATTTCACATAGTTATTAACACAATTTCTCTGAAATTGGAAACATTTTATTGAGTATGACTAACATGGATTAAATTTGACTATGATTTCATTTATTTATACTATAATTGCCAAAAAATTGATTAGGCCGGAGATAAAAGTAAAAGTGAAACAAAAATATGTAGAATATATCATAGGAACCGCAGCGAAGGCGATCTCCCAAATAAGTCAATATTATAAAAGTTCGCTAAGAATATTGAATGATATTTTAAAAATCTATAGAGCATAATTAACACAAGTATAGAAAAAAAGAGCAACATTTTTACAAGATCCAGTCATGAGGTACACATGGTAACAAAAATTCCAGTTGTCCACATTAACACCTGTAGAAAACTCAACAAATACCAAAGGATCAACAAAATGCTAATACAAAAGTTATACATGTAAACAAAGTCCAGCTCTTTTCTTTCTAGAAACTAAAATAATAAATAAATAAGCAATAACATATACATGTAAAGAGCAGCTTGTGAAAACTATGCCAATTGCAATTACATGTTTTACAGAAAATGTGGGTTGGAAAAACCCCAAGGAAAAACACAAACAATGCCCTTAATTTAGTTATCAAAACATGGCAATAAAACACAAAAAATGCTGGTTGTTGTTGTGATGGGGCCTTGCAGAGAAAAGATTGGGGTAGTATTGCGAGAGGAGGTTTGTCAAAATCTATTCCAATTCTACAAGCAATTTGAGCTAAAAATCAGATGATACTATATCCGCTTGTATTCTCGTGCTTTCTAATAGTGCAGGCAGATTTGAAGTTGTGTTTCAAATGGGGAGCAACAATTTGTTCCTGCAGGAAAAGTTCATAAAAGAAAAGGTTAATCGGTATATTTTGAATGAAACATTACCCTTTTCAGAACACGGAGTGTTGTGCCATGAAAACCTAGTAAGGGCAGAAATCTGTATTGCCGCAACCCTAGAGGAAACAATCTTGAATTATTTACATATCAACAAGATAGGGGAATATCAATTTAAATACGACAAAAGTTGAATGAAGAATCGTTTATCTAGAATACCAAGTGCACATAACCAAAAGAGGAATTTTATGCTGCATAACGACCCAGCATAAATCTACACGCTGAATCTGATCCTCTCTACTGAGTACTTTTTACTAGAGAGTCTATTGAATGAATATAGGTCAGGACAGTTGAAAGAGATCGTGGCTCATCAAACTTATGAATTTGACATACGAAGAATATGTGAAACTGGCTACTTAAGCGATAAAGGAGATCGGCCTAATTTATTTCAAGGTGTCGTGAAAGCGGATGGCTTGATTTCATTGACTATGCTCCGGTAAAATTATTCGGTCGAGTGGATTCAAATATATATTCTAGTTAGTAGGCTCTTGACCAAAAATAAAAGTCTGTGTCATCTCCTCCCCCTTCTATATGAACTTTACAACTTACAAGCAAAACAATTGTTAAGTGCTTGATCATGACATCACTCATAGAAATATGTCGTTGTCCTTGTATATGCCATCTTTTTTTACAATGAGGTTGGCAGTGATAATCCAATTTACACTGGAATAATAAGGAGTCTTAGGCTATGAAGAAAGATTGCTATTAAAATTTGACCAAGGTTTACAACCAATTGTAGGCCTGATGTCCAACGCCTACAAATTAGTGTCAAATTGTTGGCCAAGAAAACACCGGATATGAGAGGGGCTTTCCATAATCCTAAAAGATAGTTTGGTGTCTCCAAATTATCCAAGACCATGGGGAAAATATAAAACAAGGTGGAGATAATATATATTTGCTACAAGGAATCATGTCATACACCAAGGCACAAATAAATCCAAAAGGAAATACAGAATATATTTGGACACCCGCAGCAATATGTGAGCCAGAAAATCAATGAAGTGTTTTCCTTTAAAGCATTATCAAAAGCAATAAAGTGCTTAGGAAAAGAAGGGGAAATAATAATTGTTACAAATTAACCATACCGAACTGGGATCTCATTGTGCAAAACTTGTACAGAATATTTGTTCATGTGATCTTCAGATGACATAGTATCAGTAGAATCATTGCCATCACATGCATACAACACTAACATAGTATTTCCAGCAAAAGGTGCTACACTGTTGCCCCTCCAATTCCTTTTCTAGGGAGGTTTAGGAGGTAAATCCAATGGTTCCTCTCTTTGTATTTGCTCATATTCTAAAAATAGTGGGGAAAAAGGAATAAATTTAATACGCTATTAATCATAACTTCATAATAAGAAAACACATAACACATGATAAGTGATTGTAATAGATTCATTCACCTGAACCTTCAAGAAAAAGACCAAGAAGACAGGTGAATGGTGCAACAGTCTCAGCATGAGCAGAACAGAGCCCTGCCTTCTCAAATGTGCCAAGGGTATGGTTTCCTGGAATTGCGATCAAATTTCTTTAAAGTACAAGTATATCAACATGGTTTTTACTATATTTAAGCAGTTCTCCAACTGTGGTGTTAGTCGTGTTACTTATATATTCCTTAATGAATGTGTAATATCAGAATGGAAAAACTTATGATATTTCAACATCCATGGAATATACAAATGGATAAATGAGAAATTAGGTCAAAAGAGGTCGGTGCTCTTAGTCCAGGAAATGTAACTAAGAGAAGATTTCTGATTTAGGAGTGGTGTTTGTGACTTGGCTAATGTTTGCATATTGTGTTTATTTTCATTTTATCTCTCTTTTGGAATATGAGCAATTAGATGGGGTACTAAGATATGTGATTGTACGATATATCTATGGTTTATGATCTTTTCTTTAATTAGATATGACGCAACTGAACATTTGTTTCCAAAAGCAAACATCAACAGAGAAGTTGTCCATTATATAGGTGAAGATTTCCTAGAAGATTCTGGAGATTTGTAGGTATGTAGAAAACATTATGAAAGTCGCTTGGTTCGAAAATTATCTTTACTATTATAACTATAACTCATGGGGTATTAAAAAAACATTTCTTCTTTTTTCAATAAGATAATGCCAAAAAAAAAAAAAAATTTCCATCATGGAACTCGAACCCCAAAGCATGCCAACTCATACCCCAAGCTCATGAGTTTACTTTCTTACCCTTTCATCATTCAAATGCAATAATGGTTGGTCAAAGTGGCCGAATTATTTTGTTCAAAAAAAACCCTAATGATGAACATATTTGTGAAAAAAAGTTTAAACAAGGTTCACCCGCACCACAATTAACCCTGTTAATATACATGCAAAACTTCTAGTTCCATTCAATAATATCACAAGCATAATATTGAAATTCCAATATGTAGTGTAGAAACCAGTTGGTGAAATTCTAGAAGGCAAACGCAAACAAACATACTGACAGGTGATTGTAGGATGTGCACTTCACGGCAGATTTTAGAATTTAGACAATTTAACTTACAACGGATTGAGTCTGCACAATATCTAAGTGATTCCAATGATTTAAGTCTATGTCATCAAAATAGTAGCTGATCATAAATGAAGGATCATCTACCAGTGTAAGCATTCAACAGCTATCTTCTTGATGGAGTGATGCATGTCAACAAGCCAGAAATACAGTCATAGTGGCCTAACATTATATGTGGTAGCAAACAAGTAGACACATAGTGGCCTAACATTATATGTGGCAGCAAAAAGATAAACAAGTAATACTATATGCAGTCATATTTCACAAAAGTCACCAAGACCCAAATCCCCTGTGAACAAAAGCTAATAACCTATAATTAACAACATTAACAACAGAAAGCTTTAACCTACCTTCTTTAGCCATGATGACATGCTCTTTTGACTGAACATCATCATGGAGCAATGGGATTCCCATGCGATAGTTTACCGAGTTACCATAACCATTTAATAGAAACCCCTCCAAGTCATCCATCCATTCAAGCAAAGAAACCTAGCCAAATAAAGAAACATGAGAGAATAATGATATTCCATAAAAAGAATGGGGTGAAATTAAGCCTTAAGTGCATGCAGAAAAATGCCTCAGAGTAAATCCTTTGTTTTGAGTTTTGCAATAAGCAAATAATGTCTGAAATTAAAATCCAAACAATTTGAAGCTATTTAAATGTATCTTAATTTATGGCCCAAGCTGCAACACCAACATCACATGTCTAACAAAAATTAATGAAAGATATGGAAAAAAAACATCATGCGCCTTGTGTAAGCCTATGGTGAAAGAGAATACAATTGACTGTCCCTAATTCTTCTCACAGAAGGTCTACTCCAGTATACATATTTTTAATTGCATCAAAATGACTACTAGACACTTATTTTCTACAAAAACCTACTATACAAAAAGTGCAGGATACCGATCATATGTTATCTTTTTCTGGAACAAGAAGATCATTTCAATAGATCCCTAATCATTCCACTAATCTTTTAGTATATACATCACTTCCCATCGTAGACCACCCAAGCATAAACCAAATTGAAATTTTCATAGCAAATGTTTTTCTTTTCCTTGGTCTCTAGTCAATAGGCTGTCGCAGAGATTGGATGGACACACAATGAAAAATTAGATGATCAACATCAAGATGGCACATATACAAAGAAAAAAACCGGAATATAAAAATTTTCAATAAATACTAACATCACATATAATCCACCAATATAAAAGGCTGAAACAGAAAAATAACTCCAGTTAAAAGAAGAAAAAAAAGAAAGAGGTCACAAGCTTGATCAGTGATATCTAATAAAGATGCTTACTGAAATACAGAAAAACAGTAAATTGATCTGGGAAAAAAAAGAACAACAGGACTATATCTATAATACCAAGGGATGTAGAAGAACTACTATACTTTAAGAGATTTCTTTATACCTGCTTGCAGAGAAACCACAAAGAAGTAATATCCTGCTTAGTTAAACTTTAGCTGGCATCATTGCCAACCTCAGAAGAAATGCTAGCAAAAATGGGTTCTTTAATCATATCAAATGCTGGCTCCTGATTTTTTCTATACTTCTGAAACATGAAATAGATATATCACATTTTCTACCAAAGATAACGGTTATGCAACTTGATTGAAGGACTGAAGTTGAAAATATTACAAAACTGGTGAACATTTTGCATGTATAAGATTTATAACCATTAATTATCCAAGAAGCGCAAAGTCAGATAATAAAGGCAAAATTTTTATATCAACCCACATTCATCTCTGAATAATTATTTTCATGCACGAACGGAAATATTTAAGGATGTTTCTGTGCGCAGAACTGTGTTGTTTGAAAAATCCATGATCATATAGAACTCTAAAACCAGGCTATTTCTGTGATACCACTTGATTAAAATAGAAACGATACCAATTAATCACACAAAATGATACATATTCTATTGAGTTTTCCATTTGATAGAACATTAAAATATGAAGAAATTCATGATCATACCTAAGATCCTTCAAGTCAAACTGATAAGGCTAGTTTACTAACAAAAGTTGAACCTTTATAAGCTTAGCTATAGCAATACAGTATATTTGTAAAATATCCAACGTAGGTAAATACATGAAACATTAATTATGGCTCACATGAATCAATAAAAAGTAAAAACTAACTAAATAAATCAAAGGATTTTCATTTGTAAGTTTCGCAAGTATCAAAAAATCGTGAACATATATCACTTGTGCGACTTTCACTTATCACAAAGACGGCACGATGCCAACCTTGCCCGAGGCTTCCTTTCCTAGAAAACAATCCAAGACCAAATGCCACGGCACTAGATGATGCTTGAGGAACCTGTATCATTAGACACAAGAATTATTTGGTTTCTAAAAGACACTGATGACAAATAATCAGAGAGAGTGAAAAATGAAGGTTTGTTTAACATTCCTTAAAACCTAGGAAGCAACAACACTTCTATCGGCTCTGCGGGTCCATGTCCGACATTTGTCAAACATCCCGACACTCCATCCGACACCGTGTCGCATGGGCAGTATCAGCCTAAAGTGGACATGTCCAACACTTCTACACATGACAGGGGTTGTGAAATAAGAACGAGGAATATATTTGGGTACAACTTTGATACCTTTAAAGATACAAGAATATTAAATATTTCCAATATCTCCAATGATGGACTAGAGCAAGAATGAGTAAATACGTCCAAATTATAAAAATAATAAAGTCGAATATGTAAAGTCGACACCGATTAAAAAAGGGTTAATATTTGTTTAACTGTTATCGATTGTGGCGTGTAAAGACCCGTGTTTTGCAATCGACTTTTGGCCAATGTACAAGTATGGCATCTCTCCACGCGCTTTGCCACATCTCTCGCTAATTTCGGCCACACAAAATACTCCTCCACTAAAGCAATCGTCTTGTCTCGGCTAAAATGCCTTGCCAGATCTTCGTTATGGCTCTCCAAAATAATTGCTTCTCGAAGAGAGGAATTCAGCACACATAATTAGCTTCCTTTAAAAAGAAAGTCATCAACAAGCACATAGTTTTCAACATTTCCTTAGACATTTCCCCTAAATTTCACTGAAATCTTCATCTTCCTTCTACAATTCTTTCAATTGCTCAAAGCCGATAAGTTTGACTTGTAAAGTCGGAAAAAGTGGAACTCATCGGCTCAACGGATCAGCTACTTTGTTCGGCCTTCTTTATGCCGAATGACAAACGACACAAACCTCTGTATATAGGCATCCCACTTTCATGCCGACTAATCAATTTATTATAACCATTGATATACTTCAACGCCTCATTATCTGAATTTAACACAAACTCCTCATGAAGTAGATAATGCTCCGAATGTCGAAAAGATTGAACAATAGCATACAACTCGACATCATAAATTGAGTAGTTAGTTCTTGAAGCGTTAATTTCTCATTAAAGAGCTCAATAAACCGACCTTCCTGACTCTATGCTCCATCAATTTCTAATTTAGATACATGACAATCAATTTCAAACACCTTACCGAAATCAGGTAATGCAAGCACCGGATCTTCAATGATTTTATTTTTAATCAACTCAAAACTCTTATCGGTCACCTTCGTCCACTCAAATGTCTTCCCCTTTAAGCATTCAATCATCGATGACATCAACGTACTGAAGTTCTTTATGAACCGCCGATAAAAGGAAACCAAACTATGAAAACTACACACTTCATGAATAGATATCGACGTCGGCCATGAAGTAGCTTCTACTTTCACTGGTCGACTTTCACCCCTTCGCTGAGAAACCATATTACCCAAGAAAACCAAACTGTCGGTAACAAACTCACTTTTTGAGATTCATGAACAATCTCTGCTCTCTTAGGATACATAAAATCTCTCGCAGATGTTCAACATGCTACTCCAAACTCTGACTATAAACCAAGATGTGATCGAAATAGTCTACCACAAGTTTTCTAATAAAAGGTTGAAACGGTTGATTCATAAGTCACATAAAGGAACTCGGCACATTAGACTGCCCAAACAATATAACAAGTCACTCATATAACCCATCCTTTGTTTTAAAGGCTTTCTTCCACTCTTCTCCTCGACGAATCCTAATTTGGTGATACTCGCATCACAAGTAGATGCTTGAGAATACACTTGAACTTGAAAGATTATCTAGCATAACATCAAGCCGAGGAATAGGAAATCGATATTTTATCGTGATTTTGTTGATAGCCTCTGCTACGATCTATCTTTCTTTGAAAAGTAACACCGACACTGCACAAGGACTTATGCATTCCTTCAAGTATCCCTTTTGCATCAAATCCTCAACTTATCGTCGCAATTCTTCATGCTCCTTTGGTGTTATACGATAAGCCGGTTTATTCGGTAAGACTGCTCCCGAAATGAGATTAATATGATGTTGAATATCTCGGTCAAATGGCAACCCAGCAGGTAAGTCTTCGGGCATGACATTTGAAGATTCTTCCAAATGACCCTCTATAGGTAGATGACTTTTTTCTTTTTGCAATGACCCGTAAGCTTTGGTGGGGGGTTGGGCCTCTAGGCCTAAAGGAGCTTATCTATATAATTGGTTGAAAATCCTTCTTGTCATAGAAAGTGGGGGGTTTCGAACCCAATACCTCCCGCCTAGCTGGGGAGTGTCGTTGCCGCTCAAGAAAATACTCTTTGGAATCGACAGATGGCGTGGGTGTTCCTTATTAGCCTCTGACACCATTAAAGCATACATCTCACCACTTTCCTCAGCCGCCTACATAAAATCGGTATGACCTAGGAAATTACTAATCGAGTTTTTGTTACACTCCTTTAATTTTCGACGGCCCCAAAGTGATCTTTACTCCATCCTTAATGAAAGAGTAAGTATTGTACTCATCATTTACCACTTGTCGGTCAAATAGCCATGGTAGACCAAATTGCAAGTAACACGCCTCCGTCAACACAATACATCATATCACAACGATTCCTAATAATTCTTGCCAATAAAAAAGGATACCAAACATCATTCAATGACTACTATAATGTTTCCCTTTCGAAGCCAAGTGAGCCGATAGGATTTTACTTGTCAACCATCACTCAAGCGACAACATATTCGCAACTACCATCATCAATGATTATGTTGCATACCTTCCCATAGGCCGTACATCGAGTATGAAAGATGTCATGCCACAGCTAACCATCTTCGTTCTCGCTCGCTCGGCCATTCATATAGCGGCGAATCACAAGGGATTATCCATGTCACAATAAGTAATCTCTTCGGCGTCTTCATTATCATACTTATCTTAATTAGGTGGTTTCACTTCTTATTCTTCTTCGACAACATCCCCTTAATTATTGTTACGGAGCATCGATTGGGACATTCGGATTTGTAATGCCCATATACTTGACACTTATTGCATTTACCCATCTTACTTCCTCCAAAACTGCTTGGTTTGTTCAAGCTCGCTGGCGTCTCTTTGGCCGAAGTCGTAGTTCAGTCTTTCTTTGAAATTCGGCCCTTTTTTGTGTCTCGGCTGTTTTTCCTTTAATCGTTTCTCTACTTTGACCGCCAATTTGTATGTCATTGTATGAAACATATTGTTGGAGCTCGACGATATCCTTGATTTTTTACATGAATTCCATCAAAGTATCAAGCAATTATTTGCCGCTCGGCTTCGGTGACTCCGCATCTCATCATCAATTGATCGAACTCCTCGATGAATTCTTCGACGAATCGATCTCCTTGCCGAGGGTATACAATAGATTTAAGTTTGTTGCACAAAATCCTCCAATAAAAACTTTTCGCGAAAGTTCTTTTCCATCTTCTCCTAAGTTGCGATCTTAGGTTTCCTCGCTCGGGCACATTTGATTTTTAAATTCTCCTACTAAATCGAAGTGTGTCCTTCAACTTGAGTACGTCCGCTTTCATCTTTCTCTCCTCGGACATCTCCTAGTAGTCAGACTCGTTCGACGATATGCAACCAGTCATGCAACCAGTCAGACATATTCTTTTCCATCAACTTGAGTGCGACCGTCTTCACCGTTCTCTCGTCGAACATCTCCAAATGCTTGCAAAAACCTCCAATAAGGTTCCCGCTTCACTTCACATGCGGTTAGGTCCCACTTAAGGTATCCACCCATAGTTGGCTAGGCCGGGTCCCACTCTAGGTATCCGCCTATGCTATGGTAATATCAAAATTGACATTAAAATCCCCCATACTTTGACTATTTACTCAAGTAATCCGTATTTTTGAGTTTTGGTCTTTCACCCTTACCGTTTAAATTTTTTTGGGTGTTGTAATATGTAATTGTACTCTACAACCAATGTAACATGATAATTCTTAAAGCAATAAATATTTATGTTATGTTCTTTTACATGTACGTTATATGTGATATGATATCTCTCACTTTCTGAGATGTGATTCAAAGCAATTTAACAAGGCATCCTATCTAGGCATAGCCCAAGACAACATAATGTAATTAATAGCAAGGGTTTGCGCTTATTGAAAGTCTCGAATCTTAGGAACTTCTGGTCAATTTTTTAAAACAAAACTTTTATTTTGTTTGATCCTTGTCTGTTTTAAACGTTCGCTCGTTGAAGGTTTCAAAAAGGAGTAAAAAATAGGTAGATTAAATCAATAATGAATCAGGGTTAAGACAGTTATAGAAGGAGAATTAATGATAGGTGGTGCATATGGAAATGTATTCAGAAATGTGGAAGTTGTAATAATAAGGAAATATATTCAGAAATTTGAAATTCAGAATAAAAAATAGATTTAAGTCCTTTTAAAGAACGAGATAAGTAAAAAAAGCTTGAATAATTTTATAGTGCATTTAAAAATAGTGGAATTAAGGAAAAACACATGTACTGTTGAAAAAGTCATGGGATGACATATACATATCGATATAATAATGGAGATGACTTAAACTTGAATGCCTTTTGCTAATGTCCATAGGATGATGGAACAAAATCAACAGATCATAAATATGTAGTAAAAAAGTCACGGGTTGACTTATTCACGCCGATCAAATAATTAAGCCGATCAAATAATTAAGAAGTCTTGAGCTCGAATGTGTATTCATAAATGTCCATAGGAGGAACAGTTATAGGAACAGAATCAATGGTAGGTGCATTTTTTTGTGTATACGAGTTTGAGGACATTATAAAAAAATAATAATTAAGCTCGTAGGAAGATTAAATCATTAAGGAATCAGGGTTAAGATAGTTATAGACGGGAGAATAACCGATAGGTGCATATGGAAATGGATTCAGAAATTTGGTAGTAATGATATGGAAATAGACTCAGAAATTAAAATTTAGATTAAAAAATTGATTTGAGTCTTTTTAAAGAACAAGACAAGTGAAACGATTTAAGCTTTTTTAAAGAACTAGACAAGGGAAAAAGTTTGAAATAACTTTATAGTTAATTTAAAAATAGTAAAATTAAAGGAAAATATGTGTACAATCAAAAAAGTCACGAGTTAACATATACCCGCCGATCTAAAAATGGTGAGGACTTGAACTTGAACGCCTTTTGATAAATGTCAATAGGACGATGATTATAAGAACATAACCAATGGTGCATGAACGTGTACAATCGAAAAGTCATGGGTTGACATATTCACGCCGATCAAATAATGGAGAGGACTTGGATTTGAATGTCTATATTGATAAATGTCCATAGGAGGACGGTTATAGGAACAAAATCAATGGTAGGTGCATATGGTTATGGACTTGAGTTGGAGGACATTAGAAAAAGATAATAATTAAACATGTAGGAAGATTAATCATTAAGGAATCGGGCTACGACAGTTATAGACAAGAGAATCAATGATATGTGCATATGGAAATAAATTTAGAAATTTGATAGTAATGTTTAGGAAATAGATTCAGAAATTTAAAATTTAGATTAAAAAAAATTAGATTTAAGTTCTTTGAAAGAACGAGACAAGTGAAAAACCTTGAAATAACTTTATGGCACATTTAAAAATAGTGCGATTAAGGAAAAATATTTTGAAATTTAAAATTTAAGAAGAATAGCTTCAAAAGTTTTAACGAACAAGTGAAAATTGACGGTGCCTTTGAAAGTAGTAATGTTAAGAAAAAAATTTAGAAATTTAATAGAATTGAAGTTTTTTTTAAAAAATATGCCTTTCTAATTAATAAATAAAAAACTATGCAAAATGGGGTAAAGTCTTTGAAATCCTGAGAAATGTCTTTGAAATCCTGAGAAATTTGCTTTAAAAGTTAAAAAAAGATTTCAAATATTTTATAAACTAGACAAATGAAATGCGATGTTTCCAAAATGGCTAAATGATGATAAAAAATCAAGGTATAATGAATGATTGGTTACGGGTGCAAACTAAATTTGGCAAAAGACACAATCACGGATGTGTACAATCCAAAGATCCTCGGGTTGACATTTGAGGTAGACTATTAATGGAGAGAACTTGAACTTGAATCCCATTTGACAAATGTCCATGATGAGACGGTTATAGGAAGAGAATTAATGGTAGGTGCATATTGTCATGGACAGAAATTGGACGACATTATGAAAAGACAATAGTTAAGCCCATAGGTGGATTAAATCAGTAATGAAACAGGGTTAAGACAGTTATAAACGGAGAATCAATGAAAATATAATGGATTCAGAAATTTAAAAGTAGTAAGAATAAGGAATTAGATTCAGCGATTTGAAATTTATATTAAAAACAAGATTCAAGTTTTTTAAAAGTAAGAGACAAGTGAAAAAGCTTGAAATAATTTTATAGTGCATTTACAAATAGTGAAATGATGGGAAAATACGTCTACAATCGAAAAAGTCATGGGTTGACATGTGCATATTGATCTAACAATGGAGAGGACTTGAACTTAAATGCCTTTTGAGAAATGTTCATAGGACAATTATAGGAATCGAACCAGGGGATCATGAATGTGTACAATCGAAAAGTCACGATTTGACATAGTCACGTCGATCAAATAATGGAGAGGACTTGAACTTGAATTTATATTCATAAATGTCCATAAAAGAAACGGTTATAGGAACAGAATCAATGGTAGGTATATATTTTTTGTGGCAGGAGTTTGAGGACATTATAAAAAAAACAATAATTAAACCAGTAGGAAGATTAATTCACCAAGGGATCAAGGTTAAAATAGTTTTAGACAGAAGAATCAATCATATGTGCTTATGGAAATGGATTCAGAAATTTGAAAGAAGTAATAATAAGAAAATAGAATCGGAAATTTAAAATTTAGATTAAAAAAAGATTGAAGTCCTAAAGAACGAGTCTAGTGAAAAAGCTTGAAATAACTTTATAGCGCATTTAAAAATAGAGAGACTAAAGGAAAATATGTGTACAACCAAATGAGTCACGAGTTTGACATATATGTGGATCTTAAAATGGAGAGGACTTAAATTTGAATGCCTTCTGATAAATATCAAGTTCAAAGTTTATTATGAAAGTCCTCTTCATGGCGATAATCCAATTGTGAAAGTTCTACCCACAATAGAAAATATCAAAGCTCAAACTTCGTTATGGAAGTCCTCTTCATAACGATGATCCATTTGTGAAAGTCCTCACAATGAAAATTATATCAAAACAAATTTCGTTATGAAAATCCTATTCATAACGATGATCTATTTATGAAAGTTCTCTTCACAATGGAAAATGTCAAGTTCAAACTTCGTTATGGAAGTCATCTTCATAACGATTTATGAAAACTCTCTTCACAATAGAAAATATCAAGTGCAAACTTCGTGATGGAAGTCCTCTTCATAACGATAATCCATTTGTTAAAGCCTTTTTCACAATGAAAAACATCAATTTCTGTTGGAAATAGTCAACAGTAAGATATTTCTCAGATTAGTTAGAATCTGTTTGTAACAAAATCTGTTAGAATCCGTTTGTAAGAGAATCTGTTTGTAACTTTCTTATTTTATTGTTTTCCTCATATTTTCCTATACTCGTGTAACAAGGCTATAAAAAGAGCCTCTCTGTATACAGAATTTTTTGTGAAAAAAGTTCAATTCGCCATAAGGTATCAGAGCGGTAAAACTTTTTCCAAAAAAAAATCATCATTTTTCCTCAAACAAAAGAAATCCCAGTTTCTTTTTTTTCCAGCCATAATGTCCTTCACCACAGAAACTGAAGTATCCTCCACAAACCCCACAAAAAACAATTCCGACTCCCTAGCCCAATCCCTTCAATTCTCCGTGTATCAACCAACATACAGGTCCGGAACTCAAGAGGATCGGAACACCAGTCAGAGTCCTTTGCAAAAACAGGCTTTGCAGATCGAGTCCGATGGTTCTCAGGAGTCAAGAATCAACTCAGGATCGCCTCCATTCATAAAGGAACAACTGGAGCACCTGTACAAGTTCTTTAGCTCCACCGCAGACCCGTCAACACAACCCTCCTGTTCTTTAGCCCAAATCGATAACAATCACCCTATCTCTTTTTCATGTATCAATCAACTTCCTTGGATTCTTGACTCTGGAGCAACTGATCACATGACCAGTTGCTTCACATTATTTTCAACTTACACACCCTGTGCAGGAAACAAAAAGGTCAAAATTGCAAATGGTTCGTATTCTGCCATAGCCGGCCAAGGAACCATCACAATCTCTCCTTCCTTAACCCTCCTTAAGGTTTTAAATGTTCCAAAGCTTTCATGCAATCGGATTTCCATTATAAAGCTAACTCAAGACCTTAAGTGTCAAGTTAAATTCATGTCCTCTCATTGTGAAATTCAGGTTCTGGACTCGGGGACGATGATTGGCAATGCTAGGACCAGTGGAGGTCTCTACTTGCTTGAAGAAGGATCACATCTCAATAAGTCTGCATCTAGTTTTGTGTTCTCAGTCCATGTTTGTTTCTCGTGACAATGAATTAATTATGTTACATTTTCATCTAGGTCATCCTAGTTTCCATTATATGCAGTATTTGTTTCCAAAGTTGTTTCGGAATAAAAATCCTTCTCAATTTCAATGTGAAGTATGTGATTTTGCCAAACACAAAAGGGCAATTTATCCACCTCGACCCTATAAACCTTCAGCACCATTTGCCTTAATCCATACTAACATTTGGGGACCATCCCGCGTTTTATCTGTCTTTGGAAAAAAATGGTTTGTTTCGTTTATTGATGATCATACTAGAGTCTTTTGGGTGTTTTTGCTAAAGAAGAAATCAGAAGTTGAACAAGTTTTCAAAACCTTTTATGCCATGGTTGAAACACAGTTTAACACAAAAAATTAGAATTTTCGAAGTGACAGTGGATGGGAATTTTTTAACGAAACCTTGGGAGTTTTTTTTGCAAAGAAAGGTATCATTCACCAAAGCTCTTGCATTAACACACCGCAACAAAACGGTGTGGCTGAAAGAAAAAATAAACACATTCTTGAAATTGCTAGGGGATTATTATTCACCAACCATGTTCCAAAAATATTATGGAATGAAGTAATTTTAACAGCAACCTATCTTATTAATAATGCCCTCGAAAATTCTCAATTTTAAAAAACCTGTTGCCTTGTTAAAATCCCTTTACCTTCAAAACCGCCTTGCAATCTCGGATCTGCCGTTGAAAATTTTTGGTTGTACCGTGTTTGTTCACGATCCCAACCCCACTAGGGGTAAACTTGATCCAAAATAAAAAATGTGTTTTTATTGGCTACGCCACGAATCAAAGAGGGTATAAATGCTTTGATCCTTTATCAAATAAAATATTTATCACAATGGATGTGTTGTTTTTTGAAAATAAATCTTTTTTTAAACCTCCTCTTCAGGAGGAGACAAATAGTGAAAACTCGATTTCCATAAAAACAATCTCCCAAAAATACCCAACTTAATCCCACACACAAATTCACAAGATCTAGATTTTTTAAATCAAGACATTTTAGACAAGTTTTTTGAACACTTGGCAAACCAAATCAGTGAAAATTCATTGGACACTCAAAAAAGGTCCTTGAAAACTCATAATATATGTATGTCGAAAACCCGGTTCCTTTATTACAAAATCCGGAAAAATCCCATAAAAATAGGAATACACCACCTACTCCTAAAACAACTTGCCCCGTGGATTTAAATCCACCAGAAGCTGATGTGGAAATTAAAACTTACAAAAGAAAACGTGAAACATGTCTGGAAAAAACGCAACAGGAGCATTTAATTGAGATAGATCCTTCTCCAGAAGCAGAGGCCGACTCTGTCTAGCCCCACCAAGAATCCGACTCGAGAACAGAACCGGATCACAGTGAGCTGGATCTTCCCATAGCCCTCCGAAAGTCCACAAGGTCATGTACTAGTCGTCCCTTGTATCCAATGTCAAAATTTGTGTCCTCAAATAATCTCTCACCCAGTTTTTCAGCCTTTACCTCTAATGTGTCTGCTGTGGAGATTCCAAAAACTATACAGGATGCTCTGAGAGCTCCAGAGTGGAGAAAGGCGATTTTCGAGGAGATGAATGCACTTGAGAAAAATCAGACTTGGAACATGGAGGAGCTGCCGAGAGGAAAGAAGACCGTATGATGCAAATGGGTATTCACACCAAAGTTTCGTGCAGATGGAATCCTAGAACGATATAAGGCGAGACTCGTTGCTAAAGGGTTCACTCAAACATACGGGATCGACTACACGGAGACTTTTGCACCTGTGGCTAAGCTAAACACGATCCGGATCTTGCTATCAGTTGCAGTAAACCTCGATTGGCGACTTCAACAACTAGATGTGAAGAACGCGTTTTTGAATGGAGACCTGGACGAAGAAGTGTACATGGAACCTCCGCCGGGGTTTGAAAAAGGGTTCGGCTCCAAAGTGTGCAGATTGAAAAGATCAATTTACGGTCTTAAACAATCTCCACAAGCTTGGTTCGAACATTTCCATCAGTTTGTTAAGGGGCAATGATACAATCAGGCTCAGGCAGATCAAACCATGTTCTACAGAGTCTCGAGACATGGAAAAATTGGAATACCAATTGTTTACGTTGATGACATCATTGTTACAGGAGATGACGAGGAAGAGGTCAACCGGTTAAAAGGAAGTCTCGCCAAGGAGTTCGAAGTAAAAGACTTAGGAGAATTGAAGTATTTCTTGGGTATGGAAATTGCTCGAAGTAAAAAAGGCATTGTCGTGTCTCAACAGAAGTATGTTCTCGATCTTCTCAAAGAAATAGGGATGACAAACTGTAAACCTGCGAAGACACCGATAGATCCGAATAAAAAGCTCGGAGAATTTACACAGAGCCCGTCAGTGGACATTCCACAATACCAGAGGTTAGTGGGAAAATTGATCTATCTGTTTTTAAACCTCAGATCCAAAGAAAGAACTATGTTCTTTTTTAAGGGTTAAACCCTTGGGTATGCAGATGAGATACTATGATCTTTATTTACCTTGAAGAAAATTCTTCTTTCCTTTCTGTTTTTAAACTTCTTTTTGCTTGCTCCTCTTTTTTTGAACTTGAAGTTTATGGGGGGTTCTTCTCTCCAAGACTTGAAGTCTTGGGTCCTATATAGCGGAGGCTGATTTGTTGAATCGGTTAAGGAAATCTCTCATTGAGAGATCTCTAATTGATTTGGGGAATTTATCCACCGTTGGATCTTTGATCCAAAGACTTCTGTTTTACAAAAGATATTTTTCTTGTTTTTAACAAGATTGGGAAAATATTTTCCTATACAGAGCTTGTTCTGTATCTTGGTGATTTTTAATCACCATTGGATCTTTTGATCCAACGGTGCTCTGATTTACAGAGCACAATCTTTCTTGTTTAGAAAGATTGGGAAAATATTTTCTCATATACTCTGATGATTTATCATCTCCGTTGGATCTTTGATCCAAAGGTGGAGAACTTTTAATTCTTGCGCTGGCGCTCTCGTGCCTTGCACGTGAGGCGCTGCCTCAGAGTTTTTTTAACTCTTAGCGCTGGCGCTCTCATGCCTTGAACGTGAGGCGCAACTTCAGAATTTTTAACTCTGGGCGCTGGCGCTCTCGTGCTTTGCACGTGAGGCGCTGCCTCAGTTCAAATTTTGAAGAGAGTCTTGCTCTCTTATTGAGGGAAACAAATGCCCCCCACCGTTGCGCTCACGTAGCTCACACGTGAGTGCAGCGGTGGCAACTTTTCCACCGTTGGATCATCTCAGAAGTTGGATCGTCTTCCAGCGCCTATAAGTAGGGCCTTTGGCCCTTGAGATGACTTCTGTTCATCTTCTTTCTTTCTTGTTTCTGAGAATTTAATTCTCCCTTCAGAGTTTAGATCTCTGCCCAAGGAAATTCCTTTTAGAGTTAGAACTCTGTCCAAATTTGGTAAGGATCATAATCGAACCCCTTAAACAAAGCTTTGCTCTTACTAGATCATAGATCTAAAAATGGATTTTTACGGTTACTTAACCCAGTAATTAGAACATTGTTCATCTCTATGAAGAACTCTTAGAGTTCGTTTTGTAGATCTTAAAGATCTGGGAGTTTTTACTCTACAAAATGATTTGCTTTTTAGGGTTCAGATGGATTACTCTATCGTTTTCAAAGAGCATAGCTCTTAGAAATTTTGGGGAATTTTTATTCCCCTCATAATTAAGGTTGACAGATGTAACTTCTGTTTGCAGAGCACTCCTCTCAAGGGAGTTTAACTCCTCGGGCCAATGAGTTTCTCATTAAATGAGAATCTTTTTAGGATTTCTTCCTTAATAATTGACTGTCTAATCAATGATGAGCCGTCACTTTGATTTTGTGGGTCCCCCTCGGTCCCTTTTTCCTGCATTGCAGTGTGGTACAAATTTAAAGTACCAAATGTCAGAATTTGTAATGTAGTATTGACATCTAACCCTTGTTTCTTTTCGCGCAGGTATCTTCCGACTCTTCTTTCCCATTTGTTCGCCGAGAGAGTGCGTATGCCGACGCGTCTGTGGATCGGGATGTTTTTGCACTGATTAAAGATCATGACCCGGAGCAGAAGTCTCTTCACTTATGTGGTATAACCAAATTATTCGGGATCAGTGCAGTTTCTCTTGTGCGGCGCCTTTAGAGCCAATTTCCGCCATTCATTATGCTGACTCGCTCCAGGTGAATTACGCTGTGGAGAAGGTTAACTGGATTACGGATGGATGCCTCCAGCCCTCTATGGGCTCGATACCTGTACAGCCGCCAATGGCTTTAGATATTCTGGGGCAGCGCATATGTCAAGACGAGTCGCGCCCTTGGGGCAGGCATACATGATAGGCTTGACTCCTCGCCATTCAGCCGGATACTTGCAGTAGGCTCGATACATCTTGTCGGCCAAAAGGTCGCAGCTGCTGAAGCTCAGGTTGTACCCTGCTATCTACACGTCTCTTTTCCAGTATCTTGCGCCTCACGTATGGTGGGTCAAGGCTTTCTTGGGACAGTGGAATACCCCGACTCACACCTTTCTTTTATCGGACTGGGAGGTTTTGATTTCCTTGGAGGAATTTGCAAAAATTTCGGGCTTACCGGTCAAAGGGAAACATTACGAGGAAATACTCCCCCCTGACGAATACATCTTCGCTACCAAATAAGTGGTGATGGGTCTCACTCCGGAGTGCTATTCAACATCGATTCCCGAGTCTAATCAAGGTGTTGAATATTTACGAGTCTGTTTCTCGAGTCTGGAGGGCGCGGAGTCAGCTTCACGGATTTCATCGCCCGCTTTCTTCGCCCGGAAGCCTTGTCAAAATAAACCACGAAATTCGCCAAGCTTGACGATCCTTTTGGTTTTGCTTGGACAGCCTGTTTCCTGATTTAAAATCAGGAAAGCTTATGGAAAAAGCTTCAGAAGAGGGTCACGTGCTTACACGTGACCAGCAGTCACGTGTTGGCACGTGACATCCAAAAGTACCGGCAAAGCAAGTTCAGTTTCCCAACTACATCAAAGAGAGGGGCTTCAGTAAGGGTCACGTGCTCCCACGTGACCTGGGTCACGTGTCGGCACGTGACATTTAAAAGCAGCAGCAAAGACCCAACGCTTCCTGATCAAATCAAGGAAAAAGCTTCAGAAGAGGTCACGTGCTCCCACGTGACCAGGGTCACGTGTTGGCACGTGACGATCAAAACATCAGAATTGTTCTCCAGTTAAATCAAGAAAAAGAGTTCAGACAAGGGTCACGTGCTCGCACGTGACCAGGGGTCACGTGGTGGCACGTGACGGTTAAGCAGCAACCAGAAGACAGAGCGCAGAAAGAAAGAAGAAGGCTCATTCCAAAGGGGGTCACGTGCCCACACGTGACCATGGGTCACGTGGTCACACGTGACCGGCTTTCAAAGCCCATTTCGTTAACAGAATTAAATTCTGAAAGAGATTCGAATCTTTCCAAAGGAAAGCGATTATCTGGAACCAATCGAATTAAAGATTTAAAGATGATTGAATATCATTTATCTATGGGAAAATCTCGGGTTTGGAAAGATTTCCCCTTTAAATCTAACCGAAATAACAAAGGAGAATCCCGGGACTTGAAATCCAATGGTGAATAAAATTCACCCAATAATCCAAAGGTCAAAAACGAATGATGGATGCAAATCAAACCTCTCAATGAAGATTCGTCAAAAACTAATTGATTCGGCTGCTTCTCCTATAAATAGGAGCCAAGAGACACAAAAAAGGGAGATATACGCAGAGGGAAGAAAGGGAGAGAGAGCCTTGATACTTCGAGGAACTTGAATCTTCTGCAAAAGAAAACCCTACGTAAGAAAGGGAAGGCTCCTTGAAGGAAAGGAGAATTTAATTCTCAACAGAGTTTAACTCTGATATATAAAACAGAAGAACATATTTCTTCTCTCTTTGATAGAGGATCTGCAAAGTGCACATCTCCCCTTGAGGTTGAGAATTTAATTCTCAATGGGTCGAGATCCTGCCATGCAGATCCAAAACATAGAGAGGGAACGGAAGCACGAGAATTTAATTCTCACAGAACTATAGGAATTTAATTCCTTTAAAATAAAACTAGGGCTTGACCCTGTGTTATGGGAATTTAATTCCTTCAGAACAAAAAGAAACAGGGTTTAACCCTAATTAAGAACCTAGTTCTGTTGGAACAGCGGGGATTTAATTCCCTTGATCATAATTTAACAGAGAATGGGAATTTAATTCCTTAAAAGCTTTTATTAGGGTTTAACCCTATTGAGTTCTTCACATGTATGAGGAATTTAATTCCTACAGAAAATTCAGAGTCCAACTCTATTCAGAATATAAATCTTCAAAAGGAAATAGGAATTTAATTCCTCTGAAATTACTGTCAGGATTTAACCCTACGAGGAATTTAATTCCTGGAAAAGATCAACAGATCCTCTAAACAACATACATAGAGGCAGGGTCACGTGTCACCACGTGACCCCCCCAAAAGATCTACAGAAAGCCCCTTTGAAGCAGTGCCCTACGTGACCCACGTGACCCTAGGCAGAAGCTTTAACGTATAAGCATTTGAATGCCCGTCACGTGATGGCACGTGATGCTCTAAAAGATGCAATAGTCTCAGAAGAACAAATGAAGGGAGGGCGCTCTCACGTGTCGCCATGTGACCCCTCTTGCCTTAGTGCTTAACACTAAATTGAAACTCCCGAACCCAGTGTTAGAACACTGTTGGGCCTTAGTGTTTAACACTAATAAAAAAAAACTTTATTTGCAGTGTCCAACACTGACTACCTTAGTGTTTAACACTAATTTGAGATCTCTGTTGCCAGTGTTTGATACTGATCTGTTTTAGTGTTTAACACTAATTTGAAAAGCCCTGTTGCTGGTGTTTAACACCAATTATCTTTTAGTGTTAAACACTAACTTGTCAGTCTCATTCTCAGTGTTCGACACTGGTTGGTCTTTAGTGTTTAACACTAGACATTGGTCCAATTGGCTAAATGGATAGAGGCAAAGCCTCTCCTGATTGGACTTAGCCCAAGCTGGCCATAAGTCCTCAATTCGTAATCAACTGGGCTAATGGGCTCATAACATAATTAATTGGTCTTGATCCAAATTGGGCCAAGGACTATTCAATTCACTCCGGTTCTAGGGTACATCTCTTCACTCCTTTGATATTTAGCATTGTAATCCCTCAATGTCTTCAAAGAGGTGACGGGTCCCGACGACCACACATTGATATGGACTGTGGGGTCCTTAAACCCGTGTCTAATGCAAAATTCCTGGTTACGTGGAACGCAGATAACGTCACTCTTTGACCCCGCGGAAAACGCCCAGAGCGGAGCCTAGTCCTCGCCGAGCGCGGCAGTGAACCCGTGTGAAGCATCTAGTGCAAAATTCCTGGTTACGTGGAATGCGGATAACGTCACTCTTTGACCCCGTGGAAAACGTTCAGAGCGGAGCCTGGTCCTCGCCAAGCACGGCAGTGAACCCGTGTGAAGCATCCAGAGCACATACTGGACTATGGAGTCCTTAAACCCATGGACTACGACGTCCTTAACTTTGACCGAGATGTCTTAAAACTACCCATGGACCGCAACGTCCTTAAACTACCCATGGACCGCAATGTCCTTAAACTAGAACAATAGAGCCCCGCATGCTCTTTTGTCGGATCTAAACGGTCCCGTTTAAGTTGATCTTAGCCTTAAAGATGGCTAACGTATCCTTAAACCTTCAAACAGAGTGGACTATAAATCCCTCCAATTAACTCTGGCTCGAGGGTACATCCCTGAACTCCTCTGACATCCGTCGTTGTAATCTTTCAACGTCGTCAGAGAGGTGACGGGTCCCGACGGCCATACATACGATGGACCGCAATGTCCTTAAACTAGAACAATAGAGCCCCGCATGCTCCTTTGTCGGATCTAAACGATCCCGTTAAGTTGATCTTAGTCTCAAAGTTAGACTAACGTACCCTTAACAAACGTTTGAGTTGATCTTAGCCTCAAGTATGGCTGACGTATCCTCAAACCAAACCCCAAAACCCAAATCTAAGATAATACGGATTTGGACTAGTCCACGCCCTACGGGCGACGACATAACTCAGTCTCCGTAAACAATCCACGGGCAACAAAACACAAAACAAATATCCACGACACGAAGTGACCATCTGGAGAAGGAGAAAGTTGTTACCGCGATGCGGTAGCGTAATTAACTGCAGGGGCTTGCGCCTGCAGGGAAGAGCGTCCCCACAATCAAAAACCCCTCAAACGAGGGGGAATCTGACGAAGTCTGCTACATCGGACGCATCCGTCTAAACCTTCGATACATGGTGCCATAAATCAACTTGGCATCTTCGGAGAGGTGGACGGATAGCACCAATTAGCATCTGCCCCGAGTCTCAGTGCCAAGACATCGCAGTCCTGCGCGCCGCCATTCGGAGGGGAACAGATTCTGGCACGCCCGGTGGGACCTTTTCCTCTTTCCACTCCACACTTCGTGTGTCGTGACTCGCGAACTAATCGCGGTTCGCTATTGGTTGCCCTTGGGTTTCAAGATACTAAGAATTGGCGTCTCGCTTATTGCAGAAAGCAAAGGATCGATGGCTTCTACTTCCGTGAAATTCTCCAACTGCTCAGACTGCAATTGCGACCAACGCTCTGCCTCGCCAGGAGGTATAGCCTACGGACCCCAAGCTGCTTCGCTATTCACAATGCCCGTGAAACAGGTCACTCGCGCCACCACAGGATTGTTCTTTGGGACCATGCTCCCGCCGACAAGCTTCACCGCTCCAGTGCTGACAACGGAAGCTCTCAAGAAGTCGGTCTTTGATCGTCTTACCCCTGCCGTGGCTCCTCTCAACGAGTCGCCCAACGTCAACGCCTCGGTCTTCTCTAGATTGGGCCAGAAATCCTGCAAATCCATCATGGGGCCTACAATCTCAGAGAAGGCTGCTTCTAAGAAGGTGGTCGCTCCTGCCCCCGAAGTCGTCAAGGCAGCTTCTCCGGCCAAAAGGTCGGTCTTTACAAGATTGACGGCTTCAGCTCTCGCTCCTGCTGCCCAAAGGACATCGGTCTTTGACAGGCTAATACCAACAGCAACCCCCCACCCAGACAGGGGGCAAGACGAAACCATTCTTACCGCTGACCCTACGCCGCCCGCTCGACACGCTCGACGTCGTCATTGGCGCCGAGTGAGGAAGGCTGGGGGCAACTCCCCCTCCGGGTTGACTCCATCAGCCCCGATGGCAGAAGTTAATGCTGTTGTTCCAACTGGGAACAGCTTCGAAATGTTAAATAAGGTGCGAAGGAATTCTCCTACTGCAGTGCTGAAGAGGTCTCCTCCCCTATTAAAAAAGGTTGTGGAAATAAAACCAGAACAGCCCCGATCTCCTCAACGGCTGTCTTCCAAAATCTATAAGGTTTGGCGGCAGGCCCGAGATTCGATCATCGATCCAAACTTCTCCCGCCAGCACAAGAGGCTGAAAATCCAACTGGAAGCTGGTCACCAGGCTAAACCCCAAAAGGCTGTCTGGACGCCCACCTCAACGCCCCCCTCAACCTCCATGGCTCATAAAAGGAGGAGGCCAGAGAAGACCCCCCAGCATACAACGACGACTAAAAGCACTGAGCCCAGACGCCCTAAGTCTGGGGGCATGGTGGTGCACACTGTTTACATGGCCTCTGGAAAGGAGGAAAGCCGCACTTCTACGGGCCACCGACCGCTAACCCGATCCGTGACGAAAGCCCAGGAGCAGCAACAAAAGCTTCAGGAAACGATGAATGCTATGGCCGCACTTACCGGGCCAAGAGAAAGCCTAGAAACGTCCTCAGACGCGTGCCAGGAGGAAGAAACCGACGCTGAATTCCTTCGCCGGATACTGGAGAAAAAGGACAAAGAGGCTGCTGAACAAGCGGCCAACATACAACGTATGGGCCTTCTCTTCCAAGATATGATAGGAATGATGATCCAGCAGGACTTACCCGCCGAGGATCCCCCAATCATTCTTGAAGACGACCGAGGAGAAACGTCAAATCCACCACCAGCCCTCTCAACGGCCAAGGAGGAGGCAATCTCTAAGGCTGACTTGGTTGACTACATAGCCCAGCAAATCCGGGTTCATCATGCGACTGAGGCAGCTGGTCAAGTCGTAAAGACGGGACGGCCGTATCCAAGCTGGTACGACCAAATCAAATACCCGCAAGGCTATACGATACCAAAATTCCACGTGTATAAGGGGACCGGCAATCCCCATCAACACGTCGCCCAGTTCCGGGCCCTCTGCGGTAACACCGGCGGTGATGATAAACTGTTGCTCCGCCAGTTCGTGGGCAGCCTATCAGAAACAGCGTTCGAATGGTATTCGGAACTCCCGAACGATTCTATCAAAACGTTCGCTGAAATGGAGTTGTTATTCACTCAGCGATTCGCAAGTGCCAGCGAACGCACTCCAATAACTGCATTGATTAATGCCAGGGTAAAACCAGGCGAAACCTGGGTCCAGTATGCTATACGCTGGCGGAATTTATGGTTGAGATGCGAACAACGCATTGAGGAGGCACCCGCAGTGGGCATGTTCGTGGGAACCCTAGACCCCCACGCAACTATCTCCCAGTTTATGATGTTCTTTAAGCCAACCACATTCCAGGCTTTAATCGACAAGTTGGCTCAGATGGACCAGATGGGTCATAGACCACCCCCCCGAAGTCGGAACCTCGGAATGACAAGGGTAAAGGAAGGGCAACCTTTGTTGCGAATGCCCAACAGCAACCTAACGCCCCGAAACCGGCAGATCAACTGGAGGAAAGACGCCGGTATTATAATGAGAAGATGAGGCGTCCCTACTCGTTCCCACGAGACAAGACGAAACGGTTATTCGAGCTGGCAATACGCAACAGACTTATAAGCCTACCGAATCCAAGGCGACCGCCGCAACCCGCCGAGGTGAATAACCCTAACTATTGCCCTTACCATCAAACGGTAAGCCATCCGATTGAAGATTGCTTCGTCTTCAAAGGATGGATTGAAGATCAATACCTCCAGGGGAAGTTTGTACTGTCCGAAAAGTGGAAGGTGAACCCACCACAACCGCATACTCCTAAGAAAGCAGATACACCGGGGGCAACCTGCTCCTTTATTAAAGAAGCTCCATGGGAGGTCGTGCTATCAACTAAAACCAAAAGAATACTGAGAGACCTTCATGCGTGCCCTGCGATCGAATGGAAGGACCCTCTTGAACCTCAAATTATCGAAGGGATGCTAAGGCGCCGCCCAACTACGAAGACTCGCGATGAGGACCCAAATACTCACGCCCAACCGTCAAAATCTTCGAAGAAAAAGAAGAAGAAATCTAAGAAGACCGTGAAGCTTGGAGACGAGCACACGAACTTGCAGAAGCAAATTGACGCACTGGAAGAGTACAATCAAAAGGCGCGAACTCCTGTCACACTGCAAGAGTTCCTCAACCACATCTTTCAAGAGGAAGATGATGGAGAGAGCTCGTCGGATGAATCCGAAGGATATGTGGCGAGTTGTAACGTAATCTCCCACTCGTTTACCGATGATGGGAAAACTCCCGGCACTAAGAAGCTGGAGGCAGAGCCTGTACCAGAGCGTGCATGGCCAACAGACGAAATGATCGACGCTTTTCTAGACGAGATTCGTCTAAAAAGTAAAGCGGACCAGGAGCGTGAGATGGCCACATCGGAAGGAGCCAAATGCGGGCAACTGAACGAAAGAGTTGACCTACCCCTGCCAGAGCGAAAGGCATCTGAAGTAGACAAGAAGATATTCAAGACGAGGAAAAGGTTTGCCAAAGCCATGTCAATGGGGATGAAGCTACCGCCCTCGGAAGGAAACACACACGATGGGGTAGAGAGGCACCCTGATTATTGCGCATATCACCGGAAAATATCACACCCCACGGAGGAGTGCGACGCCTTTAAGATATGGTGGCAAGGATATGTTGCTCGTCGGCAACATGTTAAGCGCATGAAACGCAAGAGCCGTCGGGAGGGAAGAAGTACTATCGATGAGCACAACAGAACTACTGGCAACTGTTGTATGGCTCACGCCGGGGGGTCACAAGTTCTCACCTTTGGGAGCGACTCTGATGAAGAAATGGCTCTGGGCCCTCTCTTCAAAGAATCCGTTTTAGGGAAAGAGGAGAAATCGGAGCTCTGCGAGAACATTCAGCTGCGCAATCGCACACTCCCAGAAAAGAATCTCGGGCCCGTAAGTAGAAAGGATAAGGGAAAGGAAAAGGTCACTGAAGATATCACTTTAGATGACCAAGTCATGAGAGAGCTGGCTGCCAAAGACCCTCCTAGGAAGGGTAAGGTGGACTATAACATCCTCGCGCACCTAAGGAAACTACCTTCTCAGCTTAGCATTCTCGATGCCCTCCTATTATCAAAAGAAGCGCGAGACTCACTAATTAAGGCGTTACAAGAACCTGAGCAATTCCAAGCCTTCCTCGCCACTGAAAAGATGAAGGATGAACTGGAGGAAGTGCATACGGCCGACATCACTTTCGGTGATGAAGACCTCCTTCTCGGGACGTGCGACCACAACTGTCCCCTATATGTCTCCGGATACTGCCATGACATCAAGATAGGCAAGATCCTGGTGGATAATGGATCCTCCGTCAACCTCCTTAATGTTCGGTTGTTGAAGGAAATCTGCATGAGTGTGCAACACCTCGCTCGTGACAAAATTACTATCTCCGGTTTCGATTCACAATCGTCGCGGACTCTCGGATCTGTGATACTAACATTACGCTTTGGACTTCTCGTCACAGACATCAAATTCCATGTCATTGACGCCAAGACCTGCTATAACGCCCTGCTCGGTCGTCCTTGGCTACACGAGTACAACATCATCCCTTCTACACAACATCAGTGTATGAAGTACTTTAAGGATTGTTTCGAGTATACCGTAACAGGTGAGTTAAACCCATTTTCCGTGAACGAAGTCCGCAAATACGAAGATGCGAAGTACTTTTTGCCAGATTTCGAGGATACAGAAAGGTGTCACAATCCGGAGAACAAAACCGCCGCCACCATCCCTGTTTTCGGGAGCGATACCGAAGAAGAAGAAGAGATGGTTTATGCAGGGCCATCTCAACGCAACAACGTGGGGACGCCCGCCCCCATGTTAGTCTTCGGAAGTGATTCAGAAGATGAAGTTAATGCTGTGTTCTCCAATCGGCTGTCAATACAAGCACCCCCTGGCGATGACCATAGTTTGCAAATCACCATGGTACCGCGAGAACACTACAAGGAGCTCGACACGCTTCAGGCTCACAATGTGCAGGACCTGCAAACATTTTACGTCCCTCCCAGGCAAAGGGGTGAGAAGGTGATCCTATTCTACCAATCCTCAGAGTCGAAAATAGAGAAAGAGATCTGGCATGGCGCGGATGCTACACTTGACAGGCTCCAACCCATCCGTCTGCCCAGATACTATACAAATGGATTAAAGAAGCTATTGAAGCACCAAGGAGTACCCTTAAAACAGACTGTTCGGCAGGCTCGGTTCTACAACAGGATTTGGGATGTCCCCGGGACTCAACGCAAATTGCCCAACGGAAAAATGGAAACACTCGGGCTTGGATACGCAAGAGCCGGAAAACGGGAACGGGCCCACAGTAGTTACTCCATATATACCTTTGATGAAGAAGAGGACGCCTCGACGGGAGATGCCAACCCCTCATCAAAACTAGACCCCGCGATTGAAGCGCCGAGTCCGTCGTTTGAAGAACGAATGGGCAAGCCTATCAGGAAAGTAGGTCAGAAAGCTCGGGAAGACCACAACCGCGAAATGGCCATCTACGAGAAGGCCAGGACGCAACGTCTATTTCAACAGGCTGCAAAAGACAAAGACGCTCATCCTCGTCAATCCGTTGTACGAAAGGCCCGACGCAGAGACGGAAATAAATCAAGAAGCGGAAAGAGGAGCCGACAACAACGACGCAGGATTAGAGGGTTACATGGTCGGGTGTTGCACGGCTCGGATTTGTCCCTCATGAAGAAGATGAGTCGAGCGTACTCCTTCCCCCGAGACAAGACGGAGAAGTTACTCAAGCTCGCTATAAAACATCAAATGATCGCGCTTCCAGAGTCTAGACATCCTGAGCAAGCTAACGAGGCTTCTCATCTGAGCTATTGCTCTTATCACCGAGCCATAGGACATCCTACCGAAGACTGCTTCACCTTCAAGAACTGGGTCGAGGACCAGTACCAACAGGGCAGATTCGCTTTATCCGACGGCTGGAGGGTAACGCCGCCACAAAAGCATGAACCCAAGGCCGCAAGAGCAGAACCGGGTCCACCTCAGTCCGGGGAGCGGGTTCGCACCTGTTATACGATTACGATATTAGGAGAAGAGCCCGAGAACGTAGATGACCTTCCCCGGTGCTTTGAGAACAGCGATGATGAGGTGATCTCAGAATTTCCGCCCGCTCCGAAAGAACTGGAAGATGGTATACATACTACTGCAGATAACCTCAAGAAGATTGAGTTGGGATCGGCAGACGACCCGCGACCGACATTTGTCAGCGAGCTGTTATCCGAAGAAAGGGTGGCTGCGTTAAAGAACGTGCTTCTACGGCATAAAGACTGCTTCGCGTGGAACTACTCCGAGATGCCAGGATTAGATCCGGAGATTGCTGTGCATAAATTAGCAATATCCCCAGATATCAAGCCAGTCAAGCAGGCGCCAAGGAGGATGCGACTCGAGCTTGAGATGAGCATCAACGCCGAAGTCAAGAAGCTGATCGATTCTGGATTTATCCAAGAAGTCCAATATCCCGACTGGATCGCCAATATCGTCCCGGTAATGAAGAAGAATGGGACGGTACGCATATGCGTGGATTTCAGGGATCTCAATAAAGCCTGTCCAAAGGACGATTTTCCGGTGCCGGTAACCGAGCTAATGATAGATAACACGTCCACTCACGAGGTTTTCTCCTTTATGGATGGTTCGTCAGGATACAATCAGATAAAGATGCATCCCGAAGACCAGAAGCACACCGCTTTCCGCACCCCTTTGGGTATATTCTGCTACAGGGTTATGCCCTTTGGTCTAAAGAATGCTGGCGCTACCTATCAAAGGGCCATGACGAAGATCTTTGATGACCTCATACACGACGTCGTCGAGTGCTATATCGATGACCCCGTAGTAAAGAGCATGTCATACGAAGATCATTTGAAGCATCTGGAGACTGTATTTCGACGCCTTCGGCAATATAATTTGAAAATGAATCCCCTCAAATGCGCGTTTGGAGTCTCCTCGGGCAAATTTCTGGGATTCATCGTTCGACACCGAGGTATTGAAATAGATCCGTCAAAGATTAAAGCGATCATGGAAATGCCTCCGCCAAGAACCCTCAAGCAGTTGCGGTCTCTCCAAGGGAAGCTCGCATACATCCGGCGATTTATCGCCAATCTTTCAGGCAAATGCCGTCCTTACAGCCACCTGATGAAGAAGGGAACTCCATTCATTTGGGATCACAAATGCCAAGGTGCACTAGACGAGATCAAGCAGTATCTGCAGAACCCTCCAGTGTTGGCTGCGCCGGTCAAGGGGAAACCCCTCATTTTTTATACAACCGCCCTCGAAGGTTCCTTGGGCGCATTATGGGCACAAGAGAACGATCAGGGGAAAGAGAGAGCACTCTACTACTTAAGTCGAGTTCTACTGGGGGCAGAAAGCAACTACTCTCCCATTGAAAAACATTGCTTGGCGTTAATCTTCGCGATAACAAAGCTCAGGCACTATGCGCTGGCGCATGAAGTCCGTCTCATTTCAAAGGTGGATCCCCTTAAGTACTTGATGTCAAAAGCCATATTGACAGGACGACTCGCTAAATGGGCCCTGCTCTTGATGGAGTTCTCGATAACGTATCAACCTCTCAAGGCAATGAAAGGCCAGGCCATTGCCGATTTCCTCGCTGAGCACCCGATACCGGCCGATTCTCCTCTGAACTGCGATTTGCCGGACGAGCATGCATTTGATGCGATTAGCGGCGGAAGCACCCGATGGGAACTCTATTTCGATGGAGCGTCCTCCGTAAAGAAACAGAAACAAGGTATCTCAATGATCAAATCGGGGATAGGCCTCGTCTTTGCAACTCCACAAGGAGGGATAATGCGCTTCGCCTTCTCCTTAACAGAGCCGAGGACAAACAATGAAGCTGAATACGAAGCTCTGATAGCAGGCCTCGAAATCGCCATCGACATGGGAATTGAAGACCTCCTTATATACGGGGATTCTCAGCTGGTCATTAGTCAAGTAAATGGTGACTACCAAACGTGCAAGCCGGAGTTGGTGAAGTACGGCGAAAAGGTGCAACAACTATTGACCCAAATTCCCTCCTATACTTTGGAGAACATACCGCGTGCGGAAAACAGCAAAGCAGACGCGTTGGCTAAACTTGCTAAAGAACTGGCTGACGAGAACCTCGATGACGTCAGAATCATGGTACAAAGCCGTCGAGTGCTCGCCCCGGCGGAAATACCTCCGGGATTATATAAGGAGAAGGGAGCGACTGAGCAGACGACCCTACAAATAAAAGACCGTGAGAAGGCCGAAGACTGGAGGGAAGCCTTCATAGACTACTTTAAGTCCCACCGAATGCCCAAAGAAGCGTCCTCAAGACATCAGCTCATGAAACGAGCTCTATCTTTCGCTTTCGTCAACGATATTCTATACAAGAGATCGTTTGATTCTCTATGGCTGAGATGCTTGGGACCTGACGAAGCAGAAAGAGTTATTCAGGAAGTTCATGACGGACTTTGCGGTTCTCACCAAGCAGGCCCAAAGATGAAGTTAAAAATTAAACGGATGGATTACTACTGGCCCACGATGATCCAGGACTGCCTCGAGTATGCGAAGCAATGCCACTCGTGCCAGATTCATGGAGACTTTATCCACCAACATCCGAATCCACTACATCCAACGGTGGCTAGTTGGCCATTCGAAATGTGGGGGACTGACATAGTCGGCCCCATTGAGCCAGCATCATCCCGGGGACACCGTTTTATCCTGGCGACAACTGATTACTTCTCCAAATGGGCAGAAGCAGTACCACTGAGGGAAGTGAAGACGGAGAATATCCTCCATTTCTTCAAGACGCACGTCATCTATCGGTTCGGAACTCCACGGCGGATTATCTCCGATAATAGGCCGGCCTATTGAAGCCATAAGATTAGCCGCTTCGCACAGCAGCACAATATAGAATGGAGATATTCTTCGGTTTACAATCCACGAGCTAACGGTCTGGCCGAGGCCTTCAATAAGACCTTGACGAATATCATAAAAAAGACCGTTTCCAGGAATAAGAGAGACTGGCACGAAAGGCTGCAAGAAGCCCTTTGGGCTTATCGAACTACATTCAAGACGGCCACGAACACAACGCCGTACGCGTTGGTATTTGGGACGGAAGCAGTGCTCCCCCTCGAGATAGAGTTACCCTCTCTACGAGCAGCAGTCCACCACGAGCTGACGAACGAAGAAAATGCTCACCTTCGACTTGAGGAGCTTGATGCCCTCGACGAAACCCGGCTCATAGCGCAACAACATCTAGAGGCCTACAAAGCAAAGATGACGCGCTCGTACGAAAGATTGACCAGGCCGAGGACATTCCGCCAAGGCGAACTCGTACTAGTGGTCAAAAGACCTATGATCCACAATCGTGCCAAGCGAGGAAAATTTGAGCCAAACTATGAAGGCCCGTACATCATAGACAAGGTCTACCAGGGTGGAGCCTACCTACTCATGGACATGCACGGTGAAAGGCCTTTCAGGCCAATAAACGGCCGCTTCTTAAAGAAATACTACGCTTAATAAGCCACAGCCTGGGTCAATGATAGATGACGACGACTATGTCCGCTCACTATCTTCCTAGGCTCAGACTTTACAAGCAGCAGTCGGCCTTGCCATAGCGACGGACCGAAACGTCCTTAAACTAACGGTGGACCGAAACGTCCTTAAACTAACGACGGACCGAAACGTTCTTAAACTAACGGTGGACCGAAACGTCCTTAAACTAACGACGGACCGAAACGTCCGTAAACTATCGACGGACCGAAACGTCCTTAAACTAACGACGGATCGAAACGTCCCTAAACTACTACCGCAGCATCCTTAGGCTGACAAAAAAAAAAGGAGAAAAAGAAAAAAAAAATGAAAGAAAAAACGGTATGTCCATAAGCAAAATGGGCACGGATGAAAACCCGAAAGGGCTCCGTGAGTAAAAACAGCAGGGCTGCCGGCAAGTGTTCGTGAAAACCCGAAAGGGCGCGACCTTGTTAAAAAACAAAAAGTGAAAAAGAATATAAAAAAACGGTATGTCCATAAGCAAAATGGGCACGGATGAAAACCCGAAAGGGCTCCGTGAGTAAAAACAGCAGGACTACCGGCGAGTGTTTGTGAAAACCCGAAAGGGCGCAACCTCGTTAAAAAGACACTTGCAGGGTTCTCGACCTTGTAAGGAGAAACCACCGGCGTGAGATCCTTACGACTCACAAAGGAGCAACACACTTAGGGATCCTCATGATTCCTAAGGAGAAAATACACTTACGAGATCCTCACGACTCGTAAGGAGAATTCTCTTATGGGACCCTCACGGCTCATGAGATTTGAAAGTCTTAAGTTACAGAAACCTAAACCTGTTCTTAAGCAAATCCTCCACAACCTTCGATATTGCCCAACAAGAGGCTCAATACTGACCCTTGTATACAATCCACGGGCGAGAAAAAACATTTCCCCAGCAAAGTCCAACCCTTGTAGGTTCTCTCGACCCATAAGGAGAAAGCCCTCTTGTAGGATCCTTACGACTTGCAGAGGAACATACACTTAGGAATCCTCACGATCCCTAAGGAGAAAATACACCTGCAAGATCCTCACGACTTGTAGGGAGAAATACCTTTGTGTGACCCTTACGGCTCATGAAGTCAAAAGCCTTGGTCGACAGGACCCTTAACCCTGTTTACTAAGCCACCTTTGTTCAATATCGACAGAGGCAAATGATGATTCGCTCCTGGCAGCATCCCAGTTGCAGCGGTGCTGATGCCGAAATCGGTGTCTAAAATCCAAGCTTGCGGCGAAAAAGCTAGCAAGCCACACATGCCTACGAAATAGTCGAAATGATGGGGCAACTTGCAATAAAAAGCAGCAAGTAAAAATGTATGCATGAAAAATAGCCGAAACGATGGGGCAACTCGCAATAAAAAGCAGCGAGTAGAAAATAAATAAATAGCCGAAATGATTGGGCATCGCGAAAAATAGCCGAAATGATGGGGCAATCGTGACCTTCGCGATATAAAAGCTGAAACGATAGAGCATCGCGGAAAAAGAAATAAAATAAAAATAAAATGTATGCCTTACAGGTGATGTTCCATCACACCCTGTATACAATCCAATGGCATAAAAAAAAAGGGAACATACCTCCCTCCCCCAGGTTTCACCAAAGAAAGAAGCTAAATCTCGACGGGCCACAAGCGACCTAGAGATTATCCCAACACTCGTCTCGTAACAACGGACACAACTTCAAGCTAAGCGGAACGGCGGCAACTCCCAGTTCCATGGCTCGGTGGTATACATATCGCCAACAGTCAAACCTCCATCCTGTGAAATGCGGATACAATCAGCAAAATTCCTGGTTACGTGGAACGCGGATAATGTCACTCTTTGACCCCGTGGAAAACGTCCAGAGCGGATCCTGGTCCTCGCAGAGCACGGCAGTGAACCCGTGTGAAGCATCCAGAGCGGAGCCTAGTCCTCGCCGAGCGCGGCAGTGAACCCGTGTGAAGCATCTAGTGCAAAATTCCTGGTTATGTGGAACGCGGATAATGTCACTCTTTGACCCCGTGGAAAACGTCCAGAGCGGAGCCTAGTCCTCGCCGAGCACAGCAGTGAACCCGTGTGAAGCATCTAGTGCAAAATTCCTGGTCACGTGGAACGCGGATAATGTCACTCTTTGACCCCGTGGAAAACGTCCAGAGCGGAGCCTAGTCCTCGCCGAGCACGGCAGTGAACCCGTGTGAAGCATCTAGTGCAAAATTCTTGGTCACGTGGAACGCGGATAATGTCACTCTTTGACCCCGTGGAAAACGTCCAGAGCGGATCCTGGTCTTCGCAGAGCACGGCAGTGAACCCGTGTGAAGCATCCAGAGTGGAGCCTAGTCCTCGCCGAGCACGGCAGTGAACCCGTGTGAAGCATCTAGTGCAAAATTCCTGGTCATGTGGAACGCGGATAATGTCACTCTTTGACCCCGTGGAAAACGTCCAGAGCGGATCCTGGTCCTCGCAGAGCACGGCAGTGAACCCGTGTGATGTAGGGTCCCTAGGCACCCTAGTGAGGTCTCACAAGGCATCGAACATGCCAATTTCAAAAATTCTAGGTGCCGAGAGACCCGACTACGGATCGTTTGCTAGAAAACTAGGCGAAAAAGCTAACTAGTTAACACTTAACTAATGGGATATCGGAAATACAACCTTTGTAGATCCGGTGCTCCACCTCCATAGCTCCGCAACGAAGTCGTCTCCGCTGTCCAAAAGGAATCCGGGCTCTAGAGTCGGCTTCGTCGGAGAAAAAGCGAGCTAGGTCGTCGATGTCCATGCCGAAGATGATCTACGTCGAGGCATCGCTAAATCAAGCTCCACCTTCACCAAGCCCTAAAAACTTGTGAAGGAAACGCACTCTACTACTTGGCAAGAGGTAGAGGATGAAGAAATAAGAAGTGGGTTCAATTTAGAATTGGATTTCTCACTCTTTATCATCAATCACCATTGATGAAGAAAGCTTTTTCTTCATGAAAGAAGATGAAGAAGAAGAAGAATATTGTGATAAGATTATTCAAAAAGGAAAAGAATAACAATACTTATCATAATATTAACTCTAGTCAAGTGTAGAGAATGAATTATGGTTAGTGGGAATGGTTAGGGTTAAGGATGAGATAAGAATGGTTGACTTGATCAAAGTTTCATGAAGCTTCAACTAAACTCCAAATTAAGCCACCATTCTTTTCTCCTTTCCATTTATTTTCCAAAAGAAATGGATAAATAAATAAGTGAATAAAACAAAACCCTAACCATAATCATGTAACCATGGTTTGATCTTTACACAAAAACCCTAGCATAACATGTATCATCAAACATGATACAATTAAGTGCACAAAAGTATATCACATATACAATGTGTACAATCCGAGTGAGAAAATCCATTTAAAGTGAACCGAAACTAGTTAATGCAAAGTAATATATCAAATATATAATTATGCATTAAATCATTAAATCAACACTTGATTTAACGATCCGGTCATATCGCATATAACCGACTAGTATACAATGTATCGGCTTATCGAATCAACCCTCGATTCGATAACTAGGTTATATCGCATATAACCATACGACACATTCATCGCGAGAATGAAATACGGTATCACATACACGCATTATTCTCGGTCCTGCACATATCTCATATACGCTCCTATTTCGTTTTGCTTGAGCCAGGAAACCTCTGTGTAGGACTCTAAAGACTCGTCAATACGCCGGCAGCAGGCGATGATCATATCAAACACCCACAAGCCGCAAGCGGTCTGCTAAACGTAACGGCCACCCGGGTATTGAGCGATCTGAAGATCGACGAGCAAGCCCGCTCACACTCCAGTGAATCCAACCAGTAACACTACCGTACAGTCCGGTCTGATCGTCTGATCTGTCGCATATCTCGCCTAGGGGTGGTAAACGTCAGACCCCAATAGCTCGATAAGTCGTGTCGATATGAGGTCTATAACTATTCGAGAAACTACTGGTAACACTTACCAGTAAATCTCAGCAACCCTGGCCAGGGATTTCCTGTTATAGCCAATCGAACACAGCGCAACATCAACTCCCTATACCGGGAGAGACGAATCCCCTCCTATCGCTCATTGCCTCCATGTGACTCGGGACTGTACCCAAAAACCACCGTTTTGCACGCCCTCTTGGACGTGGTAAGATGGAAATCAAAGCACAGTGGGAACCACACAAGACTCTATGACGATCTCGGGTCAACAGACTATTCTGTACCAGTGTCACCAGAGAACTGCCATCTGACGTGAGGTATAATACCATCTGGGAGTTCTCGGCGAGTCCGTCCAGTGTACCCAGTCTCTACTGAGCACCCGTATATCATCTCTGATGTCAAACACCAATGGATATGGGATCATCCATCGCCCATCTGTATGGGTCGAGAAGGTATACGCTAGTCTACTCTGGTATATCGATGCCCCGTCTCGATATACCCACGACTAGGGACTGTGAAGGATGTACTTATGGACTACCATATCCCCACTAGTATGATCCGCATCATAGTCCAGGTAGTCAAGCACACATCCTAAGGGCTTTACCAACATGTAACAGAGAGACAATCAGCATACACGTTAAGGTAAAGTTCAACCAGATAGCGTACTATCATGTCGAGCAAGAAAGTCCTCCCTATATATGTCCCAGCATCCACTACAATATACATCCAATGTACAGTAATGGCCTCTAGGGCATACATATAACTAACAATCTCCCACTTGCACTAGGGCCATCTGTAGCAGTGGTTGTAGTATCTCATACTCAACCATCCCATAAAAGTCTCTCTCCGGGAACATGCCTTTGTGAGTGGATCCGCTGTGTTGTCCTCTGAGCCTACTCTCCTAACCTCGATCTCTCTGGAGATCAACCATCTCTATGATCAAGTGATACTGCCATAGAATATGTCTGGATCACTGATGGGACCTGCGTTCCTTGGCATGAGCCACAACTCCATTGTCACACAATGGGAGGAACCTAGTTCATCTCATGAACCAATATACACCCAGACTGCCTCTTTGGTAGCATCTTAAGTAGCGATGCATCCAGCCTTAATCGTCTAGTATGCCACGGTATCTAGCTTGGAACTCTTCCAACATACCGTCCTTTTACTGAGGGTATAGACAATGCCTGTGACTGACATTCAGTCGTCATTATCACCCTGGAACCCTTCCAGTGATTCTCCCCAGGATCGATTGATACCATCTCACTACAACTAGTGAGAATCCTAACACCCAACTAGATCTATCTCATAGATCCAAAATCCAGGATTTAGTAGGTATCATTTTGATCCTATGTGGAGAATCATTGTGATAGGCGGAGATTGATCGAGCGTAGCATAGGAAACTCTTTCCCTATCAAGAGTATGTCATCCACGTACTCTACGAGGATCATCACCATACTCCCTACTACCTTTTTGTATATACTAGGTTCATCTACCATTCTGATGATGTCAACTTCTTTGACTGATCCATCAAAACAGATGTTCCAACTCCGCGATGTCTGCTTTATCAGATAAAACATCTTGCACACGTTTCCGCTGCTCCCACTGTTTATGAAGCCCTCTGGCTGTGTACTTATAGACGTTCTCTTCTAAATCAATATTTAGAAAAGTAGTCATGGCACCCAACCGCCAGATATCGTAGTCATGGTATGTAGCCGTGACAAGTAGGATCTGGATAGACTTAAGCATAGCTACTTGAAAAGGTTTCATCATCATCCATACCTGGTCAATGATGTAGACCTTTAACAAGTCTAGCTTTGAAAGTCTCAACTTTTCCATGTACACCAAGTAATCTTCTCAAGATATACTTGCTCCTGATGGGGATTTAACCCTTCAGATATAGCAACCAAAGTCCATACTTTGTTGGTGTATAAGGATTCCATCTCAGATCGCTAAACATCCAGCCATTCTTACAGAGTCTTACTCTCGATGGCCTGCTCGAAGCTAGTTGGGTCATCATCTCATGATGCAATCCTCGCTCCCACTGTCATAGAGAAACCAAAGTAACTCTCAGGTGGGTGAGGAACCCTACTAGATCGGCGGAGAGGCTGAGGTTCGTTGGTAACTATCGAATCCTTTGGTTCTATCAAATCATCTGCTGTAGTTCGTATAGCTGGAACATTTCCAGTTCTACATAACTGACATTGCCTCGAGCTTGTCCGGATTTTGCTTTCAGACATAGGCCGGACAACCCCAAATCTTAACTAACTTAAGATATGGGCTCTTCCCTTTCCATATCATATATGAAGTGGTAGGCAACTGATTTGATTCGAACCCTATTCAATAGGTATGCAGCTTCTCAAGTGCATAACTCCCTAAAGGAAACAGGTAACTCAGTAGTACTCATCATAGAGCACACCTTATCATATAGGGTGTATCTGCTCCTCCCCGATATACCATCGTGCTATGGTGTATACGGAGGAGTAATGCTGAGAGAGAATCTCATTCTCCTTTAAAATAGTCCAGGATTTCCGTGCTCAAGTATTCTCCTCCTTGATCTCATCATAGGACATAATACTTATACCCGTATTTTGGTTCTCTACTTCTAACTTATATTCCGTGAATATCTCAAAAGGTTCGGACTTGTGTTTCAACAAGAACATAGATCTGAATCTCGAAAGATTATCAGAGAATGTAATGAAGTACAAAGAACCGGTCTTGGCATGTGTAGACAGGGGACCTACATACATCAACATGTATCACCCCAAGAGTACATTAACTCTTTCTCTGTTTCCAATAAACAGAGCTGGTGTCATTATATCTTTGTGACATGACTGGCGAGTTTCACAAGATGTAAATTCAAACCGATTTAAATATGCATCTATATGTAACTCTAGCTAGTCGGGTCACATTGATCTGACCTAGTCTACAATGCCTCAAGAATTCATTCATTTCTGAACTCTTCCTCTTGTGTGTGATCCGTATACTAAGAACTGTAGTTTGATTTAGAACATCAATGCTTTTAGATAGCGTGCCTGAACCGATCAACTTTTGATATAGGAAATGTTCAAAACATTATCCAACAATACAAAATTTTATCATTTCTTTACTGATAAAGAGACTGATATGATTTTGTATATCAGGTTCGGTATCTAATAACATTCGTTCAGAATCAATGTATTGGTAATACAGGGTGACAGTGACCAACAGACTTGGCTGCAACACTTGCCCCGTTTTCTGCCTCATGAAACTTATCACCCGTTCTCAGTTCTCTACCTTTCTGTAGCCCTATGTAACAGATTACATATCTGGGATCATGATCTGGTATCACATACCCAGGACGTAGAGGACACTGAGAAACAGTTCTCTGTAATGAACACACCCGAAGATGATGCATCAGCATGCACTCTCTTCGTTTGGGCGGCACGGGAATTCTGGTATTCCCCAATTTCCTGCTCTGTCTTATAACAATTATAAGTTGGAGCGGGACCAACGTTCCCCAGCTCAGTGTAACAAGCGGGTTCGGTCAATATTCCGTATTATTATCTTGATTAAGGCGTGATATGGTCGCTACCTGGAGAGAGAGAGAAGAAAACACTCAGCGTGCGCTCTGTCAAGAATAGATTGGTTTTTATTTTATCTAATCAGGATGGCTCCCACTGCTTTTTATCAAATCTTCCTTCAAACCCTAAAAGGAAAGACTAGCCGGGATTAATTACACACTACAAGTTCGCCAATCTTTCAGCCAGGCCAGTGTCGGTACTTTGAGGGAGGTCCCCCGTGCTTTCGCACGAACCTAATTAATGTAAACCTCGTTTTCCCAGAGGCGTAACCTCGTTGACACCTTTCTAGACACCTACTTGATCGGCTAATTGTAATGTATAAAACTCTCCCAGGAGTAACTATTACTCGCAGCGGGTATCGGGATCCAACTATCTCATAGAAGGTATGCAATCTCATTGCAAATTTCAACACTTGAAATTCCCGATAATATTTTGCCCCTAGCAGCTATATGACCTTAACATAGTCAACAAATCATAAGTGCTAGTCAAGTTCAACCCGTCATTTCCCGATTGAATTAAACCCACCCGCACGACCCTTAACATAGTCAACAAAGTCGCACGACTACCCTAATCCAATCACATCATATGCTTATGCAGATAAGCAATAATTAGCTACCGCACACTACGCCTTAACATAGTCAACAAACGTAGCACGAATACTAACTAGTACTTATCTGAAATGACGGAGGGCTACGACAGGTTTTTCTGAAAACCTATTGCGTAATGAACTTGATATCGTTGTAGAATCAAATGATTTTAAAATGGAGTGCTTTTGAGGCTTTTCTAGTTTTGCTAAAGGAGTCACTCCCGGTGAAGGGATCGTCGGTCCTTTCCTCGTCGAATGAGGTGCGGGATATATCATATATATCACTGTGCAAAGCAAAAACACTTAAAAGCTATCAAAAGACAAACCGAGTGTGTAGCATCTGCCAGTTATTGCTAAAGGAGTCACTCCCGGTGAAGGGATCTCGGTCCTTTCCTCATCGAATAAGGTGCAGGATATATCGCATATACCGCTGTGCAAAGCAAGAACTGTAGCTACCTGTTTTATTTTGAAATTCGATTCTACAACATCTTAGGTTTCTTTTATTTCATTAATCGCATTAATGAAGTCCCATCATTTAATTACCTAAACATCACAGATAAATACGACGTACGCTTATGCCATCCGCATTCGCCTCGATGTCCCCTCGTGCACCGTTAGGTTAGGTAACTAACGACAGAGCAGGGCAGGGCTAGCGCGGGTGTAAAACATAAGTAACGTCTATATAATATATCATATATACTATATATGTATCTATCACAGAACATCACATGATCACATCACAGATATCGCAGCAGAAGAATCATATGAAATATTGGATATACTAGGACGTCCGTGTTTTCAATACGAGCCAGTATAAAACACGGATTCCACGGTCGTGATGAATAGCCAAACCCACACCCCTAGACCCCTACGAGAGCGGCAAGCAACCCTACCAATTCTAGAGTTAGGAGACCCGGACTCGACTCCTCGAGTTGGTCTCCCACTGGACTCCAGAACCCGGTTACTTGTGCCCTCCTCCTTGGGTCTATCCTAGTGCGGAAAAGTAAATAATATACAAACGGTGACAACTTCCGCAACCTGGAAGTGCCCCAATAAAAGAATATTGCATACAAGTTTTTTACATGAATGAAAATGAAAAACACTCATCTCACATAAAAACCCCCGGCTATTCAAACACGACGATCCAATATAACATATCCAGCAACACATAACATCACATGTCATCAACGTAAGTAAATATGTCCATCCCAATTGTCGTTGACATATAGCAACGAAACCGGCGATATCACATATTACACTTACGGTCACAGAAAAGAAAGTGTAAAACTACAACAGTTGGAATCCGCAACCACCTCAGACATCGCATGCCTGACCAAATGAATTACTTAGACATCGCATGCCTAACAATTATAAACCCCGCATTTTAGTCTCATTATCGAAAACTCTTTTCAATATCAAGTCGGGCAATTCAACAAGATTGCCGACATCCTGATCGAATGCTCGTCGCAAACTTTAGTAGGCGGCCGCACCCCCGATACCGTCGATGAAGTGCACCAAGGTGGAACACCGCTACCGCGAGCACCCAAACGGATGCTTTCGGCTACGGGGTTCTCCTACAGTCACTTGGTCGGGGCTATGGAGTGAGGCTGTCTATTAAGTTTACCCGGCGAGTATCCGCGTACGCTACGTGATTGCAACAGACTTTTGATCACATCAAAATTCCGTGGCAACCGATCAAGTGAGACTGAACTGCTACGTTTATAACATTCATTTAGTTATCTCATAACTACTTGTGAATTCCAATTATTGTATCCCATTCCGGATAAATAGAAAATGTCAAACTTTCCGATCGAACAATCGAACACCCAAGTTTTCCCGATACAGATCAACACATGAAATAAGTCTAACAACATTCAGTTCGTGCCTCAGTAGCAACGGTCCAGCCGTAGAAGGGTCAAGCCAACGCCTCACATGTGGCACGCCGTACTGCCCCAAACCCGAAGGTTCAAAGGGCAGTTCAAGACGGTCACATAATCGAGTTAAGGTTTGTTGTCTTCTAGAGGGTCCATCGCGTTACTTGCACTACTTAGAACGTCGTTAAACTTCGGAAAAATCCAACACTTGGAAATTTCCCGGCAGGGGAAAAATTGGGTATTTATATCCGGTCGAACTTTTTAACATATTCTAAAATTTATCCGGAAAGCCATACAGACAAAATTTGATACCCCGATCGAAACACCGAATCCTCAAAACAATTGCAGAAAATTCAACTCTTGAATAAAAATTAAAAATTTCCAGAAGACTCAGCATTACAAGACATGGATTACTGTGCAAGACACGTGGTGTAACTCGACACAGTAGCCGCGGAACAGCTGCGATTCCTATGGTGGGGCCGCGGATCCGCGCCTCTGTCGTCGAGTTACTGTCACGTGCTTCACAGTAACTCATACAATTACCTGCTGAATTTTTTGGCAATTTTTAATACACAAAAATCCACATTTTTGCAAAAAGGACAGAGAGCAATATTGGTTCGGGGTTTCGGGTTCGTTCGGACTTCAAATTCCGTCTGGACTTCGCCTAAGGCTCTAGCTAGGCTCTGATACCACTGTAGGGTCCCTAGGCACCCTAGTGAGGTCTCACAAGGCATCGAACATGCCAATTTCAAAAATTCTAGGTGCCGAGAGACCCGACTACGGATCGTTTGCTAGAAAACTAGGCGAAAAAGCTAACTAGTTAACACTTAACTAATGGAATATCGGAAATACAACCTTTGTAGATCCGGTGCTCCACCTCCATAGCTCCGCAACGAAGTCATCTCCGCTGTCCAAAAGGAATCCGGGCTCTAGAGTCGGCTTCGTCGGAGAAAAAGCGAGCTAGGTCGTCGATGTCCATGTCGAAGATGATCTACGTCGAGGCATCGCTAAATCAAGCTCCACCTTCACCAAGCCCTAAAAACTTGTGAAGGAAACACACTCTACTACTTGGCAAGAGGTAGAGGATGAAGAAATAGGAAGTGGGTTCAATTTAGAATTGGATTTCTCACTCTTTATCATCAATCACCATTGATGAAGAAAGCTTTTTCTTCATGAAAGAAGATGAAGAAGAAGAAGAATATTGTGATAAGATTATTCAAAAAGGAAAAGAATAACAATACTTATCATAATATTAACTCTAGTCAAGTGTAGAGAATGAATCATGGTTAGTGGGAATGGTTAGGGTTAAGGATGAGATAAGAATGGTTGACTTGATCAAAGTTTCATGAAGCTTCAACTAAACTCCAAATTAAGCCACCATTCTTTTCTCCTTTCCATTTATTTTCCAAAAGAAATGAATAAATAAATAAGTGAATAAAACAAAACCCTAATCATAATCATGTAACCATGGTTTGATCTTTACACAAAAATCCTAGCATAACATGTATCATCAAACATGATACAATTAAGTGCACAAAAGTATATCACATATACAATGTGTACAATCCGAGTGAGAAAATCCATTTAAAGTGAACCGATACTAGTTAATGCAAAGTAATATATCAAATATATAATTATGCATTAAATCATTAAATCAACACTTGATTTAACGATCCGGTCATATCGCATATAACCGACTAGTATACAATGTATCGGCTTATCGAATCAACCCTCGATTCGATAACTAGATTATATCGCATATAACCATACGACACATTCATCGCGAGAATGAAATACGGTATCACATACACGCATTATTCTCGGTCCCGCACATATCTCATATGCGCTCCTATTTCGTTTTGCTTGAGCCAGGAAACCTCTGTGTAGGACTCTAAAGACTCGTCAATACGCCGGCAGCAGGCGATGATCATATCAAACACCCACAAGCCGCAAGCGGTCTGCTAAACGTAACGGCCACCCGGGTATTGAGCGATCTGAAGATCGACGAGCAAGCCCGCTCACACTCCAGTGAATCCAACCAGTAACACTACCGTACAGTCCGGTCTGATCGTCTGATCTGTCGCATATCTCGCCTAGGGGTGGTAAACGTCAGACCCCAATAGCTCGATAAGTCGTGTCGATATGAGGTCTATAACTATTCGAGAAACTACTGGTAACACTTACAAGTAAATCTCAGCAACCCTGGCCAGGGATTTCCTGTTATAGCCAATCGAACACAGCGCAACATCAACTCCCTATACCGGGAGAGACGAATCCCCTCCTATCGCTCATTGCCTCCATGTGACTCGGGACTGTACCCAAAAACCACCGTTTTGCACGCCCTCTTGGACGTGGTAAGATGGAAATCAAAGCACAGTGGGAACCACATAAGACTCTATGACGATCTCGGGTCAACAGACTATTCTGTACCAGTGTCACCAGAGAACTGCCATCTGACGTGAGGTATAATACCATCTGGGAGTTCTCGGCGAGTCCGTCCAGTGTACCCAGTCTCTACTGAGCACCCGTATATCATCTCTGATGTCAAACACTAATGGATATGGGATCATCCATCGCCCATCTGTATGGGTCGAGAAGGTATACGCTAGTCTACTCTGGTATATCGATGCCCCGTCTCGATATACCCACGACTAGGGACTGTGAAGGATGTACTTATGGACTACCATGTCCCCACTAGTATGATCCTCATCATAGTCCAGGTAGTCAAGCACACATCCTAAGGGCTTTACCAACATGTAACAGAGAGACAATCAGCATACACGTTAAGGTAAAGTTCAACCAGATAGCGTACTATCATGTCGAGCAAGAAAGTCCTCCCTATATATGTCCCAGCATCCACTACAATATACATCCAATGTACAGTAATGGCCTCTAGGGCATACATATAACTAACATGTGAAGCATAGAGCGGAGCCTAGTCCTCGCCGAGCGCGGCAGTGAACCCGTGTGAAGCATCTAGTGCAAAATTCCTGGTCACGTGGAACGCGGATAATGTCACTCTTTGACCCCGTGGAAAACGTCCAGAGCGGAGCCTAGTCCTCGCCGAGCGCGGCAGTGAACCCGTGTGAAGCATCTAGTGCAAAATTCCTGGTCACGTGGAACGCGGATAATGTCACTCTTTGACCCCGTGGAAAACGCCCAGAGCGGAGCCTAGTCCTCGCCGAGCACGGCAGTGAACCCGTGTGAAGCATCTAGTGCAAAATTCCTGGTCACGTGGAACGCGGATAATGTCACTCTTTGACCCCGTGGAAAACGTCCAGAGCGGAGCCTAGTCCTCGCCGAGCACGGCAGTGAACCCGTGTGAAGCATCTAGTGCAAAATTCCTGGTCACGTGGAACACGGATAATGTCACTCTTTGACCCCGTGGAAAACGTCCAGAGCGGATCCTGGTCCTCGCAGAGCACGGCAGTGAACCCGTGTGAAGCATCCAGAGCGGAGCCTAGTCCTCGCCAAGCACGGCAGTGAACCCGTGTGAAGCATCTAGTGCAAAATTCCTGGTCACGTGGAACGCGGATAACGTCACTCTTTGACCCCGCGGAAAACGCCCAGAGCGGAGCCTGGTCCTCGCCAAGCACGGCAGTGAACCCGTGTGAAGCATCCAGAGCAAATACCGGACTATGGAGTCCTTAAAATCCACGGACTATGACGTCCTTAACCTCGACCGTGATGTCTTAAAACTAACGATTAACCACCCCGATTCCTTACAGATTTTGCCTTGGTTTAAGGGTACATCTCTTCACTCCTTTGATGCCTGGCGTTGTAATTCCTCAACGTCTTCAAAGAGATGACGGGTCCCTGCAACCACACATCGGACTGTGGAGTCCCTAAATCCACGGACTATGAGGTCCTTAACCTTGATCGTGATGTCTTAAAACTAACATCGGACTGTGGAGTCCCTAAATCCACGGACTATGAGGTCCTTAACCTTGACCGCGACGTCTTTAAACTACAATACCTGGAGAAACCCCTAACTCCGTAAAACACGGACAAGGGTGACCGCATCCAACACTTACAAGTCCTCACGACCTGTAAGAAAGAAAAACTCTCTTGTGGGATCCTTACGACTCTCAAGGGAAAACCCTTTTAAGAATCCTCACGATTCTTAAGAAGAACTCACACCTATGGGATCCTCTCGACCTGTAGGGAGAAAAACTCTTTATGAGACCCTCGTGGCTCATAAGATGCAAAAGCCTTAGGAAGCAGATCTTAACCCTGAGTCCTGAGCCATTGCTGTCCTGCAAGGAGATCAAGATAGAATATCCGCAGAATACATTCAATGAAAAGGAGACACATCATTGAGAAAAAAAAATGTATCTTTTATTCATAAACCAAAATGGGTACAAAGTACAATTCATGAAAGAAACAAAAAGAAAATACTCTCATCCATGAGTATGTACAAAAAGGAAGGAAAAGATACAAATGTTTCAAGCCGGCGGGCGATTTAGCAGCTTGATCAGCTCATCCTGCTTTTGTTGGACCACGGCTTCATGACGCAAGATCTCCAAAAGATGAGCCTCCGCTTGAGCTTGCTGAGCCTGATACGAAGCAAGCCGAGCTTCGAGCTCTTTCTCGGTGGCTTTATGAGCCTCGACCCTCTCACGAGTGAACATGGCAGCTTTATCGAGAGCCACCACCTCTTTTGTGGACTCCTGAAGCACCCGCCAGAGTTCGTATGCTTTGTTGGCCTTGGCTGTGAGGCTGGCCTGAAGCTCGCTCAGCGCCTTAGAAGCCAATGCCCTTTCCGAAAATTTACGGCCGAGCCCTTTTCTCGCACAACAATATGTTCGCTACGTGTCGCTCTATCAGGCCACGTAAGCTCGCTTTCGTGACCGCGGCCTTGGAAACAAGACATTTACAAGACCGTATAAATGGGCTTCCAGTCGACGGGAATAATCGATCTAAAACGCGCTCACATCACCTGACGTGAAAGGCAACAAGAAAGGAAAGTGATGATAGCATTTGCAATTAAAGAAAGTTCTCATGAGAAGAATACAAAGTTTATTTATGCAAGCGGAAACATACATGCTAGCACCAAGCCTACATGGAATTTCGGCATAAAGCGTAGAAAAGGAGGGACTAATTTAAAAAAATGTTCTACGCTAACGGAAAAGATCACCAAACAAGGGATCAGAAATACAAGGGTTAACAAAACAAAGAACAAGGTTCTCCATCTCTCTCTGCTCTCTCCAACACATCAAAGCGATGGTTCTCACGAGAGGTCGCTTCCCATCGATTGGCGCCATGGCCATCTGCAAAAGCAGACATAACAGCCCGTCGGGCTCTTATCTCGCGCAGCAGATGAATTGAGCAGTCCTTCAAAGCCTGAGTAATCAGGCACGCCTCATGAAAGCCCTCGAGCTTTTCTTCCGCCGCATCAAGCATCGCTAGGGTCATCTCTGCCGGGTGAGGAGGGATGTCGGCAAGCACGGCCGCGAGGATCATCCGGAGCCAGAGAGAACCCATCGGGAGGGGGGACCCCCTACGGATCGAGAGTTCATGCATGGCTGAGTCGCATTCGTTGTCGGTAAGGAGGGGATCCACCAACCGAGCAGCAAAGCGGGGGAGCATCTCCTCGATAGGAACTTCCCACGGCTGTCGACGAGCGTGCGGACGATTGCAGACCATGGCACTCGTTTGTCTCTCAAGACAAGTTACAAAAAAATAATAATAATATAAATCTCTCCGTAAAGGGAAAAGAAAGCTATAGCCTTATATATAAAGAAGTGTATTAAGTGCTGTGCGCGGAAAATCTTGCATGGTGAAGCTATTTCCAAGGCCAAAAAAAAGGAAAGGCATCTAAAATCAAGGAGATGAAATTATTTCCAAGGCCCTTTCTCTGCATCCAATATTGTGCACTGAAAATACGGCATGGGAAAATTTTGTGAACAGCCCCATCAAGGGACCCCACGTGCAGAACACGTGAGGCCTAAACCTGATGTACACTTAAAAGAAAATATATGGAGTAGTACCCTGCATATTAAAAGCACAAACAACAACAGTAGCAAAATGATAAAATCCCAGAGAAAAGGCATGCATACTTCAAGAGGTTCATACAAAATGTAGAGGACACATTTACAATGGTAAAACTTCAGATGCGGGGCATGGGTTGAGAAACTCAAAATTAACTTTATTCAAGATCTTCCAAGCATTTCGAACCTCCCGAGTATGCTTCCTCTCACGATCACAAGCATCGGGGTCCCCGCGGATGTCCTCTACCCTCCGGTAGGCGGCAAGTATGGCTGATTGCTGAAAAATCTGATGCAGGAGATCAATGAGATTATCCCGCCTTCTCTTTGAGATCAAGTGCATCAGATACACCGAGTGTACTTTATCCTCGGCGGCGTCCAATGCCCCAAGCGGCACACCAGCACAGAATAAAGGGAGAGCCTCCCTGATCGCCAGCACGATCAGCCTCAGAAGAGAAGAGCGACGGGGGAGTAGACGATGGTTGTACTCGTCAAAGCGGCTCATGATCTCGGCACACTGAGCATCGGTGAACTCCTGGTTCTGACTGCGGCCCAGCGCACGAATATTCCCGTAGGAAATGATCTCGTCAAGACCATACAGATGGGCATCCATGATACCTGAAATAAAGGTCATGAGAATCATTAGAAAACTCCTGTTTCATTAATTGCAAGAGAACAACCTCGGGCCAAGAGACCCCAGGAAGCCTCCGCGTGAAGAAATCAAGTCCTTCATTGGAATTAAATTCCTTATTAAGAAAAGGGAATTAAATTCCCAGAAACATTTTTGGATGGAATTAAATTCCATGGAGTTGAAACGCCATCATCATCTCCCCAAACATCATCTAAATCCTGAGAGATCTACAGTTCGAAGGTTAAGCGAAGGTTAAGCGGTTTCATGTTCTTATGGAAAAACAGGAAGAAAAAAGGGTAAAAACCCTTGTTTTGGATTTAAAATCCAGAGGAATGAGAAGGTCCATCGTTTGTCCAAGAACATTACCTGAGGAAAAGAATTCTTTTCGAACAGAGTTAAACTCTGAAAATTGTTTCAAGACAGAGAACTAAGCTCTGGAAGCGAGAATTAAATTCTCAAGGAAAAAGTTCTCAGAAGAAGAAGATGAGCAAAGTGAAGGCTCCTATGAAGAGACAGAGGTATTTATAGAAGGCAATGGAAACGTTTCATCTCCCCAGATCCCTAAAGGAATCCAACGGTCGCAAGAGGTGACAGCGTTGCACTCACGTGCTGACACGTGAGAACAACGCTGTGGGGGCATTTGTTTCCTGATTTAAAATCAGGAAAGCTTATGGAAAAAGCTTCAGAAGAGGGTCACGTGCTTACACGTGATCAGCAGTCACGTGTTGGCACGTGACATCCAAAAGTACCGGCAAAGCAAGTTCAGTTTCCCAACTACATCAAAGAGAGGGGCTTCAGTAAGGGTCACGTGCTCCCACATGACCTGGGTCACGTGTCGGCACGTGACATTTAAAAGCAGCAGCAAAGACCCAACGCTTCCTGATCAAATCAAGGAAAAAGCTTCAGAAGAGGTCACGTGCTCCCACGTGACCAGGGTCACGTGTTGGCACGTGACGATCAAAACATCAGAATTGTTCTCCAGTTAAATCAAGAAAAAGAGTTCAGACAAGGGTCACGTGCTCGCACGTGACCAGGGGTCACGTGGTGGCACGTGACGGTTAAGCAGCAACCAGAAGACAGAGCGCAGAAAGAAAGAAGAAGGTTCATTCCAAAGGGGGTCACGTGCCCACACGTGACCATGGGTCACGTGGTCACACGTGACCGGCTTTCAAAGCCCATTTCGTTAACAGAATTAAATTCTGAAAGAGATTCGAATCTTTCCAAAGGAAAGCGATTATCTGGAACCAATCGAATTAAAGATTTAAAGATGATTGAATATCATTTATCTATGGGAAAATCTCGGGTTTGGAAAGATTTCCCCTTTAAATCTAACCGAAATAACAAAGGAGAATCCCGGGACTTGAAATCCAATGGTGAATAAAATTCACCCAATAATCCAAAGGTCAAAAACGAATGATGGATGCAAATCAAACCTCTCAATGAAGATTCGTCAAAAACTAATTGATTCGGCTGCTTCTCCTATAAATAGGAGCCAAGAGACACAAAAAAGGGAGATATACGCAGAGGGAAGAAAGGGAGAGAGAGCCTTGATACTTCGAGGAACTTGAATCTTCTGCAAAAGAAAACCCTAGGTAAGAAAGGGAAGGCTCCTTGAAGGAAAGGAGAATTTAATTCTCAACAGAGTTTAACTCTGATATATAAAACAGAAGAACATATTTCTTCTCTCTTTGATAGAGGATCTGCAAAGTGCACATCTCCCCTTGAAGTTGAGAATTTAATTCTCAATGGATCGAGATCCTGCCATGCAGATCCAAAACATAGAGAGGGAACGGAAGCACGAGAATTTAATTCTCACAGAACTATAGGAATTTAATTCCTTTAAAATAAAACTAGGGCTTGACCCTGTGTTATGGGAATTTAATTCCTTCAGAACAAAAAGAAACAGGGTTTAACCCTAATTAAGAACCTAGTTCTGTTGGAACAGCGGGGATTTAATTCCCTTGATCATAATTTAACAGAGAATGGGAATTTAATTCCTTAAAAGCTTTTATTAGGGTTTAACCCTATTGAGTTCTTCACATGTATGAGGAATTTAATTCCTACAGAAAATTCAGAGTCCAACTCTATTCAGAATATAAATCTTCAAAAGGAAATAGGAATTTAATTCCTCTGAAATTACTGTCAGGGTTTAACCCTACGAGGAATTTAATTCCTGGAAAAGATCAACAGATCCTCTAAACAACATACATAGAGGCAGGGTCACGTGTCACCACGTGACCCCCCCAAAAAGATCTACAGAAAGCCCCTTTGAAGCAGTGCCCCACGTGACCCACGTGACCCTAGGCAGAAGCTTTAACGTATAAGCATTTGAATGCCCGTCACGTGATGGCACGTGATGCTCTAAAAGATGCAATAGTCTCAGAAGAACAAATGAAGGGAGGGCGCTCTCACGTGTCGCCACGTGACCCCTCTTGCCTTAGTGCTTAACACTAAATTGAAACTCCCGAACTCAGTATTAAAACACTGTTGGGCCTTAGTGTTTAACACTAATAAAAAAAAACTTTATTTGCAGTGTCCAACACTGACTACCTTAGTGTTTAACACTAATTTGAGATCTCTGTTGCCAGTGTTTGATACTGATCTGTTTTAGTGTTTAACACTAATTTGAAAAGCCCTGTTGCTGGTGTTTAACACCAATTATCTTTTAGTGTTAAACACTAACTTGTCAGTCTCATTCTCAGTGTTCGACACTGGTTGGTCTTTAGTGTTTAACACTAGACATTGGTCCAATTGGCTAAATGGATAGAGGCAAAGCCTCTCCTGATTGGACTTAGCCCAAGCTGGCCATAAGTCCTCAATTCGTAATCAACTGGGCTAATGGGCTCATAACATAATTAATTGGTCTTGATCCCAAATTGGGCCAAGGACTATTCAATCCACTCCGGTTCTAGGGTACATCTCTTCACTCCTTTGATATTTGGCATTATAATCCCTCAATGTCTTCAAAGAGGTGACGGGTCCCGACGACCACACATTGATATGGACTGTGGGGTCCTTAAACCCGTGTCTAATGCAAAATTCATGGTTACGTGGAACCCGGATAACGTCACTCTTTGACCCCGCAGAAAACGCCCAGAGCGGAGCCTAGTCCTCGCCGAGCGCGGCAGTGAACCCGTGTGAAGCATCTAGTGCAAAATTCCTGGTTACGTGGAATGCGGATAACGTCACTCTTTGACCCCGTGGAAAACGTCCAGAGCGGAGCCTGGTCCTCGCCAAGCATGGCAGTGAACCCGTGTGAAGCATCCAGAGCACATACCGGACTATGGAGTCCTTAAACCCATGGACTGCGACGTCCTTAACCTTGACCGAGATGTCTTAAAACTACCCATGGACCGCAACGTCCTTAAACGACCCATGGACCGCAATGTCCTTAAACTAGAACAATAGAGCCCCGCATGCTCTTTTGTCGGATCTAAACGGTCCCGTTTAAGTTGATCTTAGCCTTAAAGATGGCTAACGTATCCTTAAACCTTCAAACAGAGTGGACTATAAATCCCCCCAATTAACTCTGGCTCGAGGGTACATCCCTGAACTCCTCTGACATCCGTCGTTTTAATCCTTCAACGTCGTCAGAGAGGTGACGGGTCCCGACGGCCATACATATGATGGACCGCAATGTCCTTAAACTAGAACAATAGAGCCCTGCATGCTCCTTTGTCGGATCTAAACGATCCCGTTAAGTTGATCTTAGTCTCAAAGTTAGACTAACGTACCCTTAACAAACGTTTGAGTTGATCTTAGCCTCAAGTATGGCTGACGTATCCTCAAACCAAACCCCCAAACCCAAATCTAAGATAATACGGATTTGGACTAGTCCACGCCCTACGGGCGACGATATAACTCAGTCTCCGTAAACAATCCACGGGCAACAAAACACAAAACAAATATCCACGACACGAAGTGACCATCTGGAGAAGGAGAAAGTTGTTACCGCGATGCGGTAGCGTAATTAACTGCAGGGGCTTGCGCCTGCAGGGAAGAGCGTCCCCACAATCAAAAACCCCTCAAACGAGGGGGAATCTGACGAAGTCTGCTACATCGGACGCATCCGTCTAAACCTTCGATACATGGTGCCATAAATCAACTTGGCATCTTCGGAGAGGTGGACGGATAGCACCAATTAGCATCTGCCCCGAGTCTCAGTGCCAAGACATCGCAGTCCTGCGCGCCGCCATTCGGAGGGGAACACAGCCAGCCGACAGCGGAAGCAGATCAAAAGAATTTCTTGCTCCCAGTTACCCCGGTCATCCCCTATGCAGAGCTCGCAGCTTCAGACATCGATGAAGATGCGTTCTTTTTGGGGTTCCTCGGCCTATGGTTAATCTGGTTTATGCAATGCACCATCGCTATATGAGGCCATCAGTCTTCTATCCGGCTCACCGAATGGTTGCTGAGACGCGAGTGACCGTCGGGATCGCTGGGCTGGCTCACCTGTATCATGGCCTCAGCTTAGTGGCAGACACCACTCAGCCGGGGGTACAGCCCGTAAATCTCCCGCTGCACTATTTTACCTCGTGGATCGAGCTACATATGCTCGGCGCTTTTGGAGTCTACAAACGGCCCATTTTCTATGACCGTTATAATTTCTCTCGGGTTATGTTCCTAGTTGGCGCTTTTGCTTTAGATCCGTCACAGCGAGAAGCTCGGGGTCTGGTCCTTCGCCCGCGTATGGTCGGCGATAGCACGACTTTCGTCGATAAGGTCTTAACTATCGGCAAGAAATCCACTAAAACGGTGCAGCCGCTGCACGATACCTTCAAAGACGGGGCTCCTATATTGAAGGCTCGGGAGATTCTGTATCTGTATTCAATCAGGCCGGGCTTTTTAGTGTTCGGGCAGAACGACTCGGCGCTGTTCATGAGGTACAACCCGCACCGTTTTTCTCAACAGTCGAGTTACGATCAGGGTGTCCCGCTTGAGGCTTTTTTAGCTGAGCCGGTTGCTACAGAAGAAAGTATCCACAGCGCGATGCACCATTTCATGCGGCTAAACACCGGGTCTAACTTTTTTATCAGTGAGCCGAGCCGCGTTCCGAAAGCCTCAAACGCATACATGGCGTGGTACCTGCATGCAACGGGTGCTGTTATTAGGGAAGAAAAGCGGTTACAGCTCGATCGCAAGGGTGCAGCCCCTGCTGGTAATCCAGCTGTCCCCTTAAAGCGACGAACCATTGTTCTTCCTTAAAAGGAGCTGCTGCGGTTGCGGTCCCGCGCGCCTTTCCTGAGAAGCCTCTACCCCGTGTTCCTATAGAAACGGTAGCTGCAAAGTCCCTGGAGTCTGGAGTTGGTACGGAAATCGGGACTCATCGCCCAAAAATGCCTGTCAAGCGCAAGCTTGTGTCATCAGCCGCCGGCGTTCGCTCACAGAAAAAAAAGAAGTCGCTCTTTTCTGCCGACGTTGTACTCGGCCAGAAGCCCTATGCTCCCTACAGCGAAGGCTTGTGTGAGTATGGCACTAACGATGGCTTGTTTGACACGCCTGTGACCGACACCGATCTACAGGCTGCCTTTGTGGTCTCCGAGCGACTAGCTCGCGAAGAAGCGGTGCCGATCACCATCGCGAAGTCTGGTATACTTCAGTTGTATTTTTCCCCGTTCATTCCTTCCTTATTATTATGCTTTTACTAATGTCCTTTTCAACAGGTATTTCTGCCGAAGAGACTCTCGCGGCTTCCATCAAGACGTTCGAGGAGGAAGAGAGGCTCCGCGCTTCTTTGGGTCTTGGAATAATTCAGCTCATTGTGTCTTCATTCCCCTTTTTTATTCGTGCTTTGACCCTCTCCCTTATTTTATTGCAGGGACTATCTCGACTCAGGTTATTCCGAGTGCGGTACCGATCCCGAGCGGTGATGCAGCGACGCTCCCAGAGTCAGCTATTGTGGCCCCAGCTCCCCCCAACATTACCGCAGGAGGCTTCGCTAAAGCAGCCGATGACAGGCGTCATAACGGCTCCGGAGGCAAAGCTTGGTTCGGACGACGACGTCCCTTTGTCAGAGGTCTTGAGGAGATCATTTCTCACCGCTCAGACCAAAAAGAAGCGTAGGAAGCGTGTAGCGAGGAAACGCGATGCCAGTTTGGCCGTGGGTGCAGGCTCAAGCAGCATCCCCTTGTTGATACTCTTTCGGCGGATGTTCCCCCTGCGTTGTCTACCGCTCGTAGACAGATTGCACGCGCGGCTCGGGAGAAAACTGAAAAGTTGCCTCAAGGTAACGTAACGCTGAGTCTTTTACTAGAACTTGATCTACGAATTTTGACACATGCATTTTTTTGGGCCGTGTCTTGGCGATGGGATGACGGGTGAAAGCCTGGCGGTTACCGTGCCCGAAATTGCTACCTTCTCTATAGAATCTGGGACCGTCCAGACCGCTGCTCTTACCCCGTGTGGCTCCCTGGTATCAGCGGGCATCGCAAGCGTCAAGACGGCCTTCGTCGAATCAGAGGATGAAGCCATGGGCGCAGAAACTACTACTCTGAGGGAGAGCGAAGAAGCCGCTACGCCTGGTGATGTTTCCGTCCCGGTTTTGGTTGATGATCCATCAAGTCTTGGGTCACTATTCTCTTTTTATTTCTCAATCTCGTTCAGCTCCTTCTGACGATATTTTGTTTGTAGGTGCAGTGAACGCTGAGATTGTGCCACCTGAAGCACCTCCGGTCACCGCCATGACGGTTGTTGTTCCTTTGCCTTCTCCTATGTCCTCCGAAATGCTGGAAGGTATAGGTTTGCGATTTATTTAGTTTAACTGTAGACACCATCTTCCTTGTGTTGACAGCATATTGTCGCAACTCTGCAGGAGTCCTTTTCGATCATTTATACCAAGTGTTGAACCCGCATTTCTCCTTCCAGTCGGAAGTCATTCCGCCTGCTGGTATTGGTTAGTATATTCTTTAGCTAATACCTATCTTTCTTTTATGAATAGCCGTATTGCTGCTAAGTCTTCTTTATATTGATCACAGCGTCACGGATCGGAGGAAGGGACGAGAGAATATTCGCGCCTCCGGTACTCCCAATTTTGCCACCTGCCACAGCCGGTACAGTAGACTCCATTGCTCATGTATTTTCTTTACCTCTCGAGTCGACATTTGACCATAATTTGTTTTGCAGCAATCGCACCGGCTCCAGCTCTCTTTGAGTCTCGCATCCCAATGCCGGCAAAGCCCTTTGCTAAACGCCCTTCTTCCAGGGGCGCTGCAAATAGCATGCGAATGTTGAGCGAATTCGTCGAGGATCTTGACGCCGAGGACCTCGCATTCGCTGTAGATTTTGCTGCTGAGGTTAATCCTATGCTGGCGACGCTCATGAGCTTCCATGACGAAGGTGCTGTCGAGTCTTGGGTTAATTACTGCAGAAAGAGCGAGGCTTGCCTGCATGAGATTGAGCTCAAGCGTCCCGCCCCTAAAGTATCAGCTTTGAACTCGCAGCGGGCTGCGTGGGTCGAGAGTAGTGTTCCTTTCATCCGCTATTTTGAACAAGAGGCAACCTGAGGAGAAAGGAACATGAAGTAGCTTCTAACGAATCTGTCCGGTTACGCGCTCAGATTGAAGTGAATACCGCGCAGTTAAAAGCTGTCTTCGACAATCTCCAGCGATGCATTTCGGATGGGTTGATGCTAAGACGGACGCTTGACTTTACTGAGCGGGTCGTGCAGGACTGTGAAGCTGGCATGCTAGTAACCGAAGCAAAGCTTTCGTCTTGTTTGCGACGGCGTGCCCGAGTCGAAGCGGAGTTGGCCGCGGCGGCCGATTGTGAGAAAGGATTGAGAGGAGCACGCGAGCAGCTGGCTGATTTGTTGAAACGCCTCCTCTTCAATAACTGTCTTTGTACCCGCTTTTTTTACTGTAAACTTGCGGTTTATGAATAACATGTATTCATTTTGATTCCTTTGTGAAATGTATTTTGTATTCACTTGAAATCATGAATAAAAGACGTATTTTATCTCATACTTTTGTCTTCTTTTCTTTGTCGTGTCATTGGCATGCGACTTTAGCAAATATGACCTGTAGATGGTAGATAACGGTTCATCTTGAACTCCTTGTAGGGTAGCGATGGATTAGGAAACAGGTTCAAGTCTGCTGCCTAAGACTTTTCAATTTTATGAGCCGTGAGGGTCTCATAAAGACGTTTCTCCCCATGAGTCGAGAGGATCTTGTATTTGTAATTTCTCCTTAGGGGTCGTGAGGATTCCTAAGTGCGTTTTCTCTTGAGAGTCGTAAGGATCTCACAAGAGAGTTTTCTTTTTACGGGTTGAGAGGTTTACGCAGGGACACTAATTTCCCTGGGGGTCGAGACGAATCGAGAGATTATTGGTTGACTTGATTCCGAGACGGAGCGTTGTTTCCGGCGGGGATGTCGTTAGTTGACTTATTTCCGAGACGGAGCGTTGTTCCGGCAGGGAGGTCGTTTGTTGACTTGTTTCCAGGTCGAAGCAATGTTCCGGCAGGGAGGTCGTTGACCGACTTGTTTCCGAGACGGAGCGTTGTTCCGGCGGGGAGGTCAATGGCTGACTTGTTTCCGAGACGGAGCATTGTTCCGGCGGGGAGGTCATTGGCTGACTTATTTCCGGGTCGGAGCGTTGTTCCGGCGGGGAGGTCATTGGCTGACTTGTTTCCGAGACGGAGCGTTCTTCCGACGGGGAGATCATTGGCTGACTTGTTTCCGAGACAGAGCGTTATTCCGATGGGGATGTCATTGGCTGAATTGTTTCCCAGACGGAGCGTTGTTCCGACGGGGAGGTCATTGGTTGACTTGTTTCCGGGTCGAAGCGTTGTTCCGACGGGGAGGTCATTGGCTGACTTGTTTCCGGGACGGAGCGTTCTTCCAACGGGGAGATCATTGGCTGACTTGCTCCGCTTTCTGCAGTGTCGGGAAGGAACGTCGTGTTGATCTTCTGGGATGCAGATGTTGCCGTCCATATTCAGGTCAATCTAATAATGGAGGGAACTTGAGCTCAGATGTCTATTGCCAAATGTCTATAATGGGACCGGTAAGGAAGAAAATCAATGATAGGTGCATATTGCCATTAACAAAACTGGCAGACATTATGAAAAGATAATAATTAAGCCTATATGCATATTTAATCAGTATTGAATCGAGGTTAAGATAGTTATAACGGAGAATCAAAACTAGGTGCATATGTAAATGGATTCAGAAATTTGGAAGTAGTAATAATACAGAAGTAGATACGGAAATTTAAAATTTAGATAGAACATATATTTAAGTCATTTTAAAGAGCGAGGAAAGTGAAAAGGCTTTAAATAAGTTTAAAGTGCATTAAAAATAATGAAACCAAGTGAAAATACATGTACAATCAAAAGAGTCACAAGTGGGCATATGCACGTCAATTTAAAACAAGTGAGGACCTTAACTTGGTATAACATTAGAAGGGCAAGAGATATCACCGAGCGATCAGTTTAGATATCTAGGTTCCATCATCCAAAAGGATGGGGAGATCGATAGTGATGTTAATCAAAGGATCCAAGCTGGTTGGTTGAAATGGAGTGCAACAGGGATTTCGTGTGATCGTAAATTTCCGTTAAAATTGAAAGGGAAGTTTTATCGGAGCGCTATTCGGCCTGCCTTATTATATGGTACAGAATGTTGGGCTATTAAGAAGCATCATACACAGAAGATGCACGTAGCAGAGATGTGCATGCTTCGTTGGATGTGCGGTAACAGTAGAAAAGATAAGGTATGAAATGAGGATATTCGTGCAAAAGTTGGTGTAGCACCTGTGGAGAAGATGCGGGAAAGCCGGCTAAGATGGTTTGGTCATGTGCAACGCAGACCTATGGAAGCACCGGTTCGACGAATAGATACCCTCGATATGGGCAATGGCAAAAGGGAGACCGAAGAAAATATGGATGGAGGTGATACGAAATGATATGGTTGCCAAAGGCTTCGATGAAAGTTTATTGTTCGATAGGAGTGAGTGGAGGCAGAGGATTCATGTGCTGGACCCGGCGTGATTCGCATGTTGGTTCATGTAGCCTACCCCATATGCTTGGGATAAAAGGCTCAGTTGTTGTTTTTGTTGACCTTAACTTGAATGACTTTAGATAGATGTTCATAGTGAAAGGTTCCTAGGCACCCTATAGAGGTCTCACAAGGCATCGAACATGCCAAATTTAAAAAATATGGTGCCGAGAAACCCTAGTTAACGGATCGTTGCTAGATGTCTAGGCGAAATATAAAACTAGTTAACAAATTAACTATAGGTTAGATGCTACAACCTTTGTAGATCCGGTAATCCTCTTCCTTGGCTCCACGAAGGCATCCTCTCGCTGTCCATCTCGATTCCCAAACTCGAACTTTGGCTTCATCGGAGAAACGGGCAAGCTAGGTCGTCGGCTTTGTGTCAAAGACGATCTACCTCGAGGCATCGCAAGTTCAAGCTCCGACTTCACAAACTTGTGAAACTTGTGAAGTAAACACCCAAAACAACTTGGCAAGAGGTAGAGGGTGAAGAAATAGGAGGTGGGTTCTCTTTGGAATTGGATTTTACTCACTTTTGCTCAAGTTGCCATTAAAGTAGCAAGCTTGAAGAAGAAGAAGAAGATGAAGATAGTTATGATAAGTTCTATTAAAAAGAAATAGAAAATAAATACTTATCATAACTTAAACTAGGGTTAAGTGTAGAGAATTAACCATGGTCACTTGGATGGGTTAGGGTTAAGCATGAAGATAAGGATGGTTACAAAAGTCAAGGCTTCATGAAGCTTCAACTAATGACAAAGAAAGCCACCATCCTTATCTTTATCTTTTCCAAATAAATAAATAAACAAATAAATAAATAAATGAATATGCAAAACCCTAATTATCAAATTAACCATGGATTAATTCTATATACTTAACTAAATGATCAAGTATCATCAAACATGATACAAAAAAGTGCACAAAAGCATATCACATATACTATGTGCATCAAGTGAGAAAATCCGTATAAAGTGAACCAATACTAGTTAATGCAAAGTAATATATCAAATATATAATTATACATTAAATCATTAAATCAACATTTGATTCAATGATCCGGTCATGTCGCACATAACCGACTAGTATTCAATGTATCGATTTATCGAATCAATGATTCGATAACTAGGTCATATCAAATATAACCAATCGAAACATTTATCGCGATAATGAAATGCGGTATCACATACACGCATTATTCTCGGTCCTGCACATATCTCATATGCGCTCCTATTTTGTTTCGCTTGAACCAGGAAACCTCTGTGTAGGACTCTAAAGACTCGTCAATACGCCGGTAGCAGATGATGATCATATCAAGCACCCACAAGCCGCAAGCAGTCTGCTAAACGTAACGGCCACCCGGGTATTGAGCGATCAGAAGATCGACGAGCTAGCCCGCTCACACTCCTGCGAATCCGACCAGTAACACTTACCGTACAGTCCGGTCTCTTCGTCTGATACGTCGCATATCAAGTCTAGGGGTGGTAAACGTCAGACCCCAATAACCCGATAAGTCGTGCCGATGTGAGGCTCGTAACGGGTCGAGAAACTACTGGTAACACTTACCAGCAAATCTCTGATCAGCCCTGGCCAGGGACTTCCCTGTTACGGCCAATCGAGCACAGCGCAACATCTACCCCCAATACCGGGAGAGACGAAACCCCTCCTATCGCTCATTGCCTCCATGTGACTCGGGACTGTGCCCAAAGACCACCGTTTTGCACGCCCTCATGGACGTGGTAAGGTGGAGATCAAAGCACAGTGGGAATCACACAAGACTCTATGACGATCTCGGGTCTACAGACTATCCTGTACAAGTGTCACCTGAGAACTGCCATCTGACGTGAGGTATAATACCATCTGGGAGTTCTCGGCGAGTCCGTCCAGTGTACCCAGTCTCCACTGAGCACCCGTACACCATCTCTGATGTCAAACACCAATGGATATGGGATCATCCATCGCCCATCACATGGGTCGAGAAGCGTGTACGCTAGTCTACTCTGGTATATCGATGCCCCGTCTCGATACACCCACGACTAGGGACCTTGAAGGATGTACTTATGAACTACCATGTCCCCACTAGTATGATCTGCATCATAGTCCAGGTAGTCAAGTACAAATCCTAAGGGCTTTACCAACATGTAACTATAAGACAGTATAAAGAGACTAGTGTACATGTTAAGATAAAGAGCAACCAGATAGCATACTATCATGTCGAGCAAGAAAGTCATCTCTATATATGTCCAAGCATCCAATATAATATACATAATCTGTACAATACTGGCCTCTAGGGCATACATACAACTAACACATAGGACAACGGTTATAGGAACACCACCACTGGATCATGAAAGTGTACGATTAAAAGGTTACGAGTAAACATGTTCACGTCGATCAAATAATGGAAAGGACGTGGATTTGAAAGTCTCTTGATAAATATCAATAGGACAGTTACAGGAAAAGAATTGCAGAATCAATGGTAGGTGCATATTGTTATGAACATGAGTTGGACAACATTAGAAAAAGACATTTGTTAATCCCGTATATGGAAATAGATTCAAAAATTTGATACAAGTACTGCTTAGGAAATAGATTCAGAAATTTAAAATTTACATAAAAGATTAGATTCAGGTTCATTTAAAGAATTAAGACAAGTGAAAAATCTTGAAACGACTTTATGGTTAAAAATAGTGTGATCAAGGAAAAAGGTCCAGAAATTTAAAATTTAAGAAAAGCAGACTCATTGCTTTAAAAAAAACAAGAAAATTTAAGAAAAGCAGACTCATTGCTTTAAAATTTATGGTTAAAAATAGTGTGATCAAGGAAAAAGGTCCAGAAATTTAAAATTTAAGAATAGCAGACTCATTGCTTTAAAAAAACAAGAAAATTTATGGTCCCTTTAAAAGCAGTAATGTTAAGAAATAAATTTTGAAATTTAATACAATTGAAGCATTTTCAAAATACAGCCCTGCTAATATTATAAAAAAAAGGCTGAATGCAAAATGATGTAAAGTCATTGAAATTCTGAGAAATTTGCTTTAAATCTTGGAGACGGTTTCGAATATTTTATAAACGAGACAAGTGAAGTGCAGTGTTATATCCGAAAAGGCTCTATGAAAAAATCAAGATATGATGAATGATTGGTTATGTGTGCAAAGTAAATTTGGCAAAAGCCACAGTCAGGGATGTGTACAAACGAAAGAGCCCTTGGTTGGCATATTCAGGTCGATCGAATAAGGAAGAGGACTTGAACTCGAATGTCTATTGACAAATGTCCATAATGGACAGTTAAAGTTAGGGAATAAATGTAATTAGCATATTGTCATGGACAAAAACAGGACATTACGAAAAAACAATAATTAAGCCTATAGGCAGATTAAATCGACAATGAATTGGGGTAAAGACAGTTATGGATGGAGAATAAAAGATGGGTGCATATGTAAATGAATTCAGAAATTTAGAATTCATAATAATACAGAAATATATTCGGAAATTTAAAATTTAGAATAAAAAATAGATGTCATTTTAAAGAAAGAGACAAGTGAAAAGACTTGAAATAAGTTTATAGTGCATTTAAAAATAGTGAAACTAAGGGAAAATACGTGTACAATCAAAAGCGTCTCGGGTTGACATATACACGTCGATCTAAAATAGTGACTTTAACTTGAACGACTTTAGATAAATGTTCATAGGACAATGGTTATAGGAACATTATTGGATCATGAATGTGCATGATCAAAAAGTCACTGGTAGACATGTTCACGTCGATCAAATAATGGAAAGGACGCGGATTTGAAAGTCTCTTGATAAATGTCCATAGGACGGTTATAGAAACAGAATTACAGAATCAATGGTAGGTGCATATTGTTGTGCACATGAGTTGGACATTAGAAAAAGACGTTGGTTAATCTCGTATATGGAAATAGATTTAGAAATTTGATACTAATACTGCTTAGGAATTAGATTCAGAAATTTAAAATTTGGATAAAAAATTAGATTCAGAAATTTAAAATTTGGATAAAAAATTAGATTCAAGTCCATTTAAAAAACGAGAAAAATGAAGAACCTTGAAACGACTTTATGGCGCATTTAAAAATAGTGTGATTAAAGAAAATGGTTTAGAAATTTAAAATTTATGAAAAATAGCCTCATTTGCTTTAAGTAACGAAACAAGTGAAAATTTATGGTCCCTTTAAAAGCAGTAATGTTAAGAAATAGATTTTGAAATTTAATACAACTTAAGTACTTTCAAGATACAACCTTTTTAATAACTAATGAAAAGACTGAAATGCAAAATGGTGTAAAGCCTTTGAAATCCTGAGAAATTTGCTTTAGAAGTTGGAGACGGTATCAAATATTTTATAAACGATACAAGTGAAATGCATGTTATACACAAAAAGGCTCTTTGATAAAAAAAAATTCCAAGGTATCATGAATAATTAGTTGTGTGCAAAGTAAATTTGGCGAAAGCCATAGTCAGGGATTTGTACATTCAAAAGAGCCCTTGGTTGATATATTCAGGTTAATCTATGGAGAGGACTTGAACTTGAATGTTTATCGACAAATGTCCATAATGGGACGGTTAAAGGAAGAGAATCAATGGTAAGTGCATATTGTTGTGGGCAAAACCGGACGTCATGAAAACAAAATTAAGCCTATTGGTAGATTGAATCAGTAATGAATCAGGTTAAGACGCTTACTGACATAGAATCAAAGATGGTGCATATAAAACTGGATTCGGAAATTTAGTAGTAACAATATGGGAATAGATTCTGAAATTTAAAATTTAGAAAAAAAATAGATTTAAGTTATTTTAAAGAACGTGAGAAGACTTGAAATAAGTTTATAGTGCATTTAAAAATAGTGAAACTAAGGAAAATTACATGTACAATTAAAAGCGTCACGGTTTGAGGTATACACGTCGATCTAAAAATGGTGAGGACTTGAACTTGAATGACTTTAGATAAATATTCATAGGACAACGGTTATAAGAACACTGTTGGATCATGAATGTGTACAATCAAAAAGTTACGGGTTGACATGTTCACGTCCATCAAATAATGAAAAAGACGTGAATTTGAAATTCTCTTGATAAATGTCCATAGAAGAACGGTTATAAAAACAGAATTACAGAACCAATGGTATGGTAGGTACATATTATTTTAGACATGAGTTGGAGGACATTAGAAAAAGACATTAGCCGATCCCGTATATGGAAGTAAATTTAGAAATTTTAAACGGGTACTGCTTAGGAAATAGATTCAGAAATTTAAAATTTTGATAAAAAAAATTAGTTTCTAGTCTATTTAAAGAATAAGACGAGTGAAAAACCATTAACAACTGTATGGCGCATTTAAAAATAGCGTGATTAAGGAAAAAGGTTTAGAAATTTAAAATTTAAGATAACTAGCCTCAATCGATTTAAGTAACGAAACAAGTGAAAATTTATGGTCCTTTAAAATCAGTAATGTTATCAAATTGATTTTGAAATTTAATACAATTGAAGCATTTTCAAAATGCGGCCTTTCCCATAAATAAATAAAAGGCTGAAATGCAAAATGTTGTAAAGTCTGAAATTCTGAGAAATTTGCTTTAAAATTTGGAGACAGTTTCGAATATTTTATAAACGAGACAAGTGAAATGCAATGTTATATCCAAAAAAGCTAGTTGAAAAAAATCAAGATATCATGAATGATTGGTTATATGCGCAAAGTAAATTTGGCGAAAGCCACAATCAGGGATGTGTACAATCGAAAGAGCCCTTGATTGACATATTCTGGTCAATCGAATAATGGAGAGGACTTGAACTCAAATGTCTATTGACAAATGTCAATAATAGAACGGTTAATGGAAGAGAATCAATGGTAGGTGCATATTGCCGTGGACAAAATCTAGTGGTCATTATGAAAAGACAATAATTAAGCCTATAGGCAGATTAAACAGTAATGAATCGAGGTTAAGACGGTTATAGACAGAGAATCAAAGATAGGTGCATATGTAAATGGATTCAGAAATTAAGTAGTAATAATACGAAAATAGATTCAAAAATTTAAAATTTAGATTAAAAATAGATTTAAGTCGTTCTAGAGAACGAGACAAGTGAAAAGACTTGAAATAAGTTTATAGTGCATTTACAAATAGTGAAACTAAGGGGAAATACGTGTACAATCAAAAGAGTCACGGATTGACACACACGTCAATCTAAAAATGGTGAGGGCTTGAACTTGAATGAGTTTAGATAAATGTTCATAAGGCAACGGTTATAGGAACACCATTGGATCATGAAAGTATACAATCAAAAGAAGTCACAAGTTGACATGTTCATGTCGATCAAATAATGGAAACGACATGAATTTGAAAGTCTCTTGATAAATATCCATGGAAGGACGGTTATAGGAACAAAATTACAGAATCAATGGTAAGCGCATATTCTTATGGGCATGAGTTGGAGGACTTTAGAAAAAGACATTAGATAATCCCGTATATGAAAATAGATTTAGAAATTTGAAACCAGTTCCGTTTAGGAAATAGATTCAGAAATTTAAAATTTAGATTAAAAAATAAGATTCAAGTCCATTTAAAGAACGAGACAAGTAAAAAACCTTGAAACGACTTTATGGCGCATTTAAAAATAGTGATTACGGAAAAAGGTTTAGAAATTTAAATTTTAAGAAAAGTAGCCTCAGTTGCTTTAAGTAATGAAATAAGTGAAAATTTATGGTCCCTTTAAAATCGGAGATGAATAGATTTTGAAATTTAATACAATTGAAGCATTTTCAAAATACAGCCTTTCTAGTAAATAAAAAAAGGGCTCAAATGCAAAATGGTGTACAGTCTTTGAAATGCTAAGAAATTTGCTTTAAAAATTGAAGACTGTTTCGAATATTTTATAAACAGGACAAGTGAAATGCGATGTTATATCCAAAAAAACTCTGTGAAAAAATCAAGGTATCATGAAAAATCGGTTATGTGTGCAAAGTAAATTTAGTGAAAGCCATAGTCAGGGATGCGTACAATCGAAAGACACCTGGGTTGACAAGGTCAATCTAATAATGGAGAGGACTTGAACGCATATGTCTATTGACAAATGTCCATAATGGGATGGTTAAAGAAAGAGAAACATTGGTACGTGCATATTGCCGTGGACAAAAACTGGAGGACATTATGAAAAGACAATAATTAAGCCTATAGGCAGATTAAATCAATAATGAATCGAGGTTACGGCGGTTATAGACGGAGAATCAAAGATAGGTGCATAATAAATTGGATTCAAAAATTTGGAAGTAGTAATGATTCGGAGATTTAAAATTTAGACTAAAAATATATTTAAGTCGTTTTAAAGAACGAGACTGGTGAAAAGACTTGAAATAAGTTTATAGTGCATTTAGAAATAGTGAAACTAAGGATAAATACGTGTACAATCAAAAAAGTCATGGGTTGACATATACACGTCGATCTAAAAATGCCGACTTGAACTTGAATGACTTTAGATAAATGTTAGCGGTTATAGAAACACCGCTATTGGATCATGAATGTGTACAATCAAAAAGTCACGGGTTGACATGTTCACGTCGATCAAATAATGGAAAGAACGTGGATTTGAAAGTCGCTTGATAAATGTCTATAGAATGACGGTTTTAGGAACATAATTACAAAATCAATGATAGGTGCATATTATTGTGGACATGAGTTGGAGGACATTAGAAAAAGACATTAGTTGATCCCGTATATGGAAATAAATTTAGGATTTTGAAACTAGTATTGTTTAGGAAATAGATTTAAAATTTAGATAAAAAATTAGTTTCCGATCCAATTAAAGTACAAGATAAGCGGAAAACCTTTAAACGATTGTATGGCGTGTTTAAAAATAGTGTGTTTAAGGAAAAAGGTTTAGAAATTTAAAATTTAAGAAAAGCAGCCTCAATTTATTTAAGTAACGAAACAAATTAAAATTTATGGTCCCTTTAAAAGCAATAATGTTAAGAAATAGATTTTGAAATTAAATACAATTGAAGCATTTTCATAATACAGCTCTTCTAAAAAATAAATAAAAGGCTGAAATGCAAAATGATGTAAAGTCTTTGAAATCCTGAGAAATTTGCTTTAAAAGATTGAGACAACTTCGAATATTTTATAAACGAGACAAGTGAAATGTGATGTTTTCTCCAAAAAGGCTCTTTCAAAAAAGTCAACGTATCATTAATGATTAGTTATGTGTGCAAAGTAAATTTGGCGAAAGCCACAATCAGGGATGTGTACAATCAAAAGAGCTCTTGGTTGACATATTGAGGTCAATATAATAATGGAGAGGACTTGAACTCGAATGTCTATTGACAAATTTCCATAATGCGACGGTTAAAGAAAGAGAATCAATGGTAGGTGCATACGGTCGTGGACAAAAATTGGAGGACATTATGAAAAGCCTAATGACTTTAGGCACCATGATTGTAATAATAAAATTTGATGAAACCATGAAACACAATCATTCCGAGCAAAAACACACAAGGGTTGGCATTTCAAGCTTGGATGGCTACAAATAGAACGTGAAGTGTGAGCCTTCTACTAAACATGTCACAGAGTAACAAAAAGATAACCCGCGGTGCCCAATAGAACATGCTTGATCGTAACGCTATTTCTAATATCTTTTAGACACATAGGTCGAGTTTATAAATGAAGCCATCTTTAAAAAAAATCGATATCCAACTTTTAAGTCTATCGGTCAGTGTGAAAAAAGGTTGTGGTGTGATACATTTATGGACCAAAATCTGGTGAAGTTAATAGTTGGGTCCACAAACGATTGTATTGTCAAGTTATATTAGTCGACACATCCTAATTCAGTTAATTCATGAAAAAGATTTCAACCGTGTAAAAAAGGGTTGTGATGTGATGCATTTATGGACCAAAATCTAGTAATGTGAATGGTCGGTTACAGAATCGACTTGTCAAGATATATTAGTTAACATATCCTAGTTCAGTTAAGTAGTGAAAAAGATTTAAACTCTAGAAGGATAAACCTTAGAAGCAGTAAAATATAAGGGGGAAAAGCAAAAACCCATCACTGATCACAAGTCAAAGAAATCTCACAGTAATGATGTGATGGATCCTCTCAGCACCGCCATCAAGAACTCTCGCAGATCGGCAAAGCCCCTGCTTGATCCCTCCGCCGTCTTTCGTCGCCTCAACATCGCCTGGGGCCACGTCATCGCCGGCGGCTGATCGGACTCCCCTGGGGTTTAGAGCTTCGAAGTCTTCGGTTTGTGTTTCGAAGGGGATATATGCCGCCTTTACATCGCCGGTGGCTGCGTCATCGCCGGCGGTTCATCAGCTCCCATGGGGGTTAGGGTTTTGAAGGGGAAAGATGCCGCCGTTACATCGCCTGCGGGTTAGGGTTTCGAAGGATCAACATCGAGAGATGAAATCCCAGCGACAGTGTGTCGTTTCCTTTGAGGGAATAAAATAGGAAAGTTTAAAGAACGCTATTAAAAGACTCGGGTGCTTATATAATCCAAAACAACGGCAACCATCTAATTTAGGAATGTAATAATATTTGAAATATTTAAACCTTGGACTTCCTCGGAGTCGGTTTCCAAATTAGGATAAAATACTTTTTTCATATATAATTAATAAACCAGTTTTGGCCGATGAAACTGAGTGAGGGAGCGGAGACCCTTTCGCGAAGGAACATATCCGAAAGCTTCCAAATGAATGAATATAAACTATGGGTCCTTCAAATTTACTTATTCATACTAGCGTTTTCGCATCTGCGATGCACGTGTACAAATAAAAACAGGAAAGTTAATACCAAATTATTTAGATAAAGCACATTAACAATTTTCTGCATAAAAAATCAATGTTGTATATTCGATGTAGTTATAGTTTTTTCAACGAAGAAACAATTATAAAAGGAGTAACAAACCGTCAAATGTACTCATTACAAACAAATTTCGTGCAATTTTCAAAAACCCGTAAACAAAAAACCTCTAAAAAAAATAAAGCCTTAACAAAAAATTTATAATAAAAAACTTACAGTCATAAAAGTTCTTCCGAAACAAAAAGCAGCTTGGAGAACAGGAGGCTATGCGTAACTTGAATATTAGAAATTATATATTCATTAATTTTCAATTACATATGAATAGTCCAAAATACATGTATGGAAATATGTAAGATATGTAAAAGCATAAATTAAGGGGCCTATTTGTAATTTCGTTCATAAAAAGTTGCATCGGTTTCCTTGTTTTTAATGGTGAGAATGATATCGCATAAAGATGTGTGTGGAGAGAAAGAGAGAGAGAGGGGCGGGGTAAGGGGGAGGGAAATAGACATTATGACATTGTACCCTTAGGTTCTGGTTATAATAGTAAAGATATACCCATTTACCAAATGTTGTCCAAAACCGTCTGCAATGACCGCCGCCTACAACCACTGGACAAACAAAGTAAGTTGCTGCCGTTCTCCTTTCACAGTCAGCTGTCTCCATGTTGTCATTTAGACAAACTACTAGAAACCTATATGACAAGCATAAGACGCGCTCGTGACACGCACAAACACATGTTTACACTTATAAGATGTGGCATACGTCTTGTTTGATATATTTCGAGCAAGTATTTGCAAGTGTCGATATCCAACACACATCGGATACAAACACGATATACTGTTTGAAGTGTTTGTGTCTCGTAGTTTATAAGTTCTAACAAATGTTGAAAAATAACAATAGCGTAAGCTCAGTGCTATGCTCTTAAAAGTGAAAAAACGAAAAAAGCCTTGCGCGAAGCATAAGCTATTAAAAACGCAAAAAGTGTAGCGCAAAGCATGCGCCATATTGATTATCATTAATTATTTTTAATAATTATAAATAGTACTAAACGGAAATATAAGTAAATTAGTTTTAAGAATAAAACATAGATTAAATTGTTTAAAAATTTAAGAAAATAATGCAAAAACCCACTAGCAATTAATTTTCAATTTTACAAGTTTAAATTCATACTTAGATATTCAAAACAGTCGAGCGGAAATAGGTTTTTCTATTTAATTTTTAGGTTATGAGAATTAAAAGTTGGATGACGTGTTACATATATATTGGGTTCGCTTGAGCTATTGAACTTTAAATCCCGTTTAATAACAATAGACTTTATGTAAAATCTTATTTACAAATAGCGTAGTTTATGCCATTACTATCAATGCGTAGCAGAGTGTAAGTTATTTATAGTAGTAGCATAAAAAACTATCACTGATCACAAGTCAAAGAAATCTCACAGTAATGATGTGATGGATCGTCTCAGCACCGCCATCAAGAACTCTCGCAGATCGGCAAGGCCCCTGCTTGATCCCTCCTCCCTCTTTCGCCACCTCAACATTGTCTGGCCACGTCATCGCCGGCGTTTGATCGGAATCCCATCGGGGTTAGAGTTTCGAAGGCTACCGTTTCGAAGGGGAAAGATGCTTAGAGGCAGTAAAATATCAAGGGAAAAAACACAAAAACCATCACTGATCACAAGTCAAAGAAATCTTACAGTAATGATGCCATGGATCATCTCAGCAACGCCATCAAGAACGCTCGTAGATCGGCAAGGCCCCTGCTTGATCCTTCCGCCCTCTTTCGCCGCCTCAACATCGCCTGGGGCCACGTCATCGCCGGCGGCTGATCGGACTCCCATGGGGATTAGAGCTTCGAAGTCTTCGGTTTGTGTTTCGAAGGGGAAAGATGCCGCTTTTACATCGCCGGTGGCTGCGTCATCGCCGGTGGTTCATAAGCTCCCATGGCGGTTAGGGTTTCGAAGTCTGCGGGTTAGGGTTTTGAAGGGGAAAGATGCCGCCTTTACATCGTCGGCGGGTTAGGGTTAGGGTTTCGAAGGATCGACATCGAGAGATGAAATCCCGGCGACAGTGTGTCGTTTCTTATGAGCGAATAAAATAGGAAAGTTTAAAGAACGCTATTAAAAGACTCAGGTGCTTATACAATCCAAAACAACAACGGCAACCATCTAATTTAGGAATGTAATAATATTTAAAATACTAAACCAACCTTGGACTTCCTCGGAGTCCGTTTCCAAATTAAGATAAAATACCTTTTTCATATATAATTAATAAACGAGTCTGGTTTTCCAAATGAATAAATATGAACTATGGTTTTTTTTAAATATACCCCCTTTAAATTTTACATATTCATATATACCTATTTAACAATCGTTGTCTAAAACTGTCTACAACGACCGTTGCCTACAACCACTGGCCGAACAAAGAAAGTTGACGCCATCCTCCTTTCGCAGTCGGCTGTCTCCATGTTGTCATTCAGACAAACTACTAGAGACCTATATAACAAGCATAAGACACGCTCGTGACACGCACTAACACATGTATACACTTATAAGATGTGGCATACGTCTTGTTTGATACATTTCGAGCAAGTATTGGCAAGTGTTAGTATCCAACACATATCGGACACAACACACGGTTTGCCAGTTGAAGTGTTTATGTCTCGTAGCTTATAAGTTCTAACAATTGTTGAAAAATAACACTAGCATAAGCTTAGAGCTCTGTCTCTTAAAAGAGAAAAACGCAAAAAGTGTTGCGCAAAGCATAAGCTATTAAAAACGAAAAACGCAAAAAGTGTTGCTTTAAGCATAAGCTATATGGATTATTATTAATTATTTTTAATAATTTTAACTCGTACTAAACCATAATATAAGTAAATTAGTTTTAAAAACAAAACATAGATTAAATTGTTTAAAATTTTAAGAAAATAATGCAAAACCTACTAACAATTACTCCCTCCGTTCCTTTTTACTTGATATTTTGAAGAGAAACCCACTTTACCTGACGTTCTGGAATAACGAGAAAATCATTAATGATAAAGATATCAATAAATGATACAGTACCAAAAACAGCTTAGAAAATTAATTTTTAGTGGTGATGTGGCAGTAGATTAATTGTTGATATAGTAAATAGTTGATGACATAAATGGTATGATTTTTTTAGTGGTGATGTGGCAATAGAATAACTGCTAATATAGTCAATAGTTGAGGCTGAAATGATATGATTTTTTTAGTGGTGATGTGGCAGTAGATTAATTGCTGATATTAAGAAAGTGATAATACTTTCCTTAATCGGTGTAAATTCTTCTAAAACGTAAAGTAAAAGAGATGGAGTGAGTAATTTTTAATTTTATAAGTTTACATTCATACTTAGATATTCAAAGCAATCGAGTGGAAATAGATTTTTTAATTAAATTTTTAGGTTATGAGAATTAAAAGTTGGATGATGTGTTACATATATATTAGGTTCACTTGATATATTGAAGTTTAAATCCAGTTTAATAACAATAGACTTTATGTAAAATCTTATTTAAAAATAGCATGGGCTATGCCATTCCTATCAATGCGTAGCGGAGTGCAAGCAATTTATAGTAATGATGGCATAAAATAGTGTAAGTTATTTTGTCATGTTACGTAGAATATAGGTTGAGATATGCTAAATAATATAAAATAATGAGTGATGTAACAAATTTACCCTCGTTGACTTATAGGGGTGTGCTTAGATGCATATGAGTGTGGTGCTAGTAATTTTATTACCACACCCTCCTGCTAGGGATTATGCTTTTTATCAAGTCTTGTTAAATGTGTATTTATAGTATTCTTGATGTGAATAATACTTGGATTAGATCCCAATCACAGTCAATGACCTCTTTAGTTGTCTACACCTTTGAACATACTCATCTACTCATTTACAAGTGGAATTAATTTATTTTTAAAAAAAAAAATTAACATCAATAATACTAACTAACAAATAATTCATAAGAAAATAACACAATTAAACAAAGAAGCGATTTCTGAGCTTTGCTTAAGCAACCAAGCCCCCCAAGCCAATGTACATCATCAATACATTAAACTTGCCATCAATTTGTTGGAATGAGCCTATTGAAAGTCACAAATACGAGCGCACAGCAATGGCAACCAGCCATCACCATCAAATATGACCCTAGCGGGACATAGGAAAGACAATGCAAGAAAAGTAACTCACAGTTGCGGGTATATTAGTTATCAATGCCTCTTGTCGAACATGAGAGATTATTCCCTATGCCGGGTGTAATACACCAGGGCAGGGATGTGAGAGAGAGAGGAGAGACTTCATGCAGCGCGTGGGGCTCGCGCTCCCATCTCTTCTCTATCCTGCCTGGAGTATACACTGGGCACATGGCATAATTTTCCGTTAGATAGAAGGAAAATTTAACGGATTTTTACTATAGATGCACCGATATAGACTACATTCTACTAAATTTAACAATAATTTAACTTAGCTTTTAATACAATTTCTCTGAAATTGCATACATTTTATTGAGTTTGACTACACATGGATTAAATTTGACCATGATTTCATTTATTTATACTATAATTACCCTTAAATTGATTACACTGGAGAAAAAGGTAAAAGTGAAACAAAAATATGTAGAATTATCATAGGAGCCGCAGCAAAGGCGATTCCCCAAATAAATCGACAATATAAAAGTTCACTAAGAATATTGAATGATATTTTATAAATCTATAGGGCATAATTAACACGAGTATAGAAAAAGAGCAGCATTTTCACAAGATCCAGTTATGAGGTACACTTATTAACAAAAATTCTAGTTGTCCTCATTAACACTTGTAGAAAGCTCTAAAAATACCTAAGGATGAACAAAATGCTGATACAAAAGTAATACATGTAAACAAAGTCCAGTTCTTTTCATTCTAGAAACTAAAATACTAAATAAATAAGCAGCAGCATATACATGTAGAGAGCAGCTTGTGAGAACTATGCCAACTGCAATTACATGTTTTACACAAAATATGGGTTGGAAAAAGACCATAGGAAAAAACAAACTAAAAGGACTTTTAAAGGAATTATTGCAAACAATGCCCTTAATCTAGTTATCGAAACATGGCAATAAAACACAAAAATGCTAGTTGTGATGATGGGGCCTTGCATAGAAAAGATTAGGGTAGTATTGCGAGAGGAGGTTTGTCAAAATCTATTACAACTCTACAAGCAATTTGAACTAAAAATCAGATGATACTATATTCGCTTGGATTCTCTGGCTCTTTAATAGTGTAGACAGATTTGAAGCTGTGTTTTAAATGAGGAGCAACAATTTGTTCCTGCAGGAAAAGTTCATAAAAGAAAAGGTTAATCGGTATATTTTGAATGAAACATTACCCTTTTCAAAACATGGGAGTGTTTACCTTGCACCTTGTAAGGGCAGAAATCTGTATTGCCGCAACCCTGAAGGAAACAATCTTGAATTATTTACATATCAACAAGGTGGGGAAAGATCAATTTAAATACAACAAAAGTTGAATGAAGAATTGTTTATCTAGAATACCAAGTGCACATAACCAAAAAAGGGATTTTATGCTACAAAACAACCCAACATAAATCTACTCGCATGCGCATACATGAATCAGATCCTCTCTACTGAGTAATTTTTACTAGAGAGACTATTGAATGATTACAAGTCAGGATGGTTCAAAGAGATCATGGCCAATCAAACTATGAATTTGACATACGAAGAATATGTGAAACTGGCTACTTAAGCCATAAGGGAGATCAGCCTAATTGTTTTCAAGGTGTCAAGAAAGTGGATGGTGTTAGTCGTGTTACTCATATATCCCTTAATGAATGGTGTAATATCAGTGCATGGTTTTTACTATATTTAAGAAGTTCTACAACTGTGGTGTTAGTTGTGCTACTCATATATCCCTTAATGAATGTGTAGTATCAGATTGGAAAAACTTATGATATTTCAACATCCATGGAATATATCGCATGCAAACACAAATGGATAAATGAGAAATTAGGTCAAAAGAGATCGGTGCTCTTAGTCCAGGAAATGTTATTAAGAGAAGATTTCTGATTCAGGAGTGGTGTTTGTGCCTTGTTAATGTTTGCATATTGTGTTTATTTTCATTTTATCTCTCTTTTGGAATTTGAGCAATTAGATGTGGAACCAAGATATATGATTGTATGATATTTCTATGGTTTATGTATTAACACTTATGGTATGATTAACTATTATAATACTTGTTTGCATACCAAAAACAGTTTAGAATTACATACCTACATCCATAGTTGTTGCAATCAATATCAAATGAGAATGCTTAAAAAAAACTAAAATTATTGTTCTTCCTTGCCCAACACAGATGATATCAAAGCTGGTCCCTCGATAGGTAGGTCAATGGTTTGAGGACGAGCCATTGTTCAAAGACGGTGATGATGTCGAGCCTCGGTCCTTACTCACGGAATAAGGTGCTACGCCAAAAGGCCCTTCTGCCAGAGCGGACAATACTATTTGTGTTAGGGGTGGGTCATGACAGAATGGTATCAGAGTCCCTCAATAGATAGGTCTGTGGTTCGAGAACGAACCATTGTTCAAAGGTAGGGAGGATGTCGGGCCCCGGTCCTTACTCACGGAATAAAGTGCCACACCAAAGAGCCCTTCGGCCAGAGCGGACAATACCGTCTGTGTTGGGGGTGGAGCGGACAATACCGTCTGTGTCGGGGGTGGGTTGTGACAAAATGGTATCAGAGCCAGTCCCTCTATAGGTAGGTCTATGGTTCGAGAACGAACCATTGTACAAAAGTGGTGAGGATGTCGGGCCTCGGTCCTTGCTCACGGAATAAGGTGCCACGCCAAAGGGCCTTTCGGCCAGAGCGGACAATTTGAATTCACAGGACTTGTTTGTATGTGGGCAAGACTCATCTATTTATAGAACTCCTTCCATCAAGAAGTTCTAACTACCCATGTAGTTATGAAAACTAACTACCCATGTAGTTATGAAAACTACCCATGTAGCTAACATTTTATTTAGTTATGTGCTACAATAACTATATTCATGATAGTGTTACATGTTATGGGCAAGACTCATCTATTTATAGGACTTGTTGCCCATTTCCTCCGGCCGGAGGTTTTATCGAAGAAAGCTGTGAAGTTTGCCAAGCTCGATGATCCGTTTGGCTTTGGCTTGGACAAAGTGCCGACCGCAGAGGCGGATTTAAAACAGTTCTTCATTCCGGATACCCCCACCGTCCCTTTCGCAGAGATTGCCACTCCGAACATTGATGAGGAGACGTTCTTTATGGGGTTCATTGGCTTGTAGCTGAGCTGGTTTTCGCTCTCGATGCACCTGCGCTACATAAGATCATCTGTCTTCTATCTAGCTCATCGCATCGCTGCGGGGACACGTATGGCTATTGGGGTTGTAGGACTGGCTCACTTATATCATGGTCTAAGTATAGCGGCTGACACCACTCAACCGGGTTTGAAGCCCGTAAATCTCTTATTGCACTACTTCACCTCGTGGATCGAGATGCACGCGATGGGTGATTTTAGTGTGCATAAACGGCCCATATTTTATGAAGGATATAACTTTCCTCGGGTCATGCAATTGGTCGATACTTCTTCTCCAGACCCAACACAACAAGAGGCTTGGCGATTGCTTCTTCGCCCGCGCATGGTTGGGGACAACATGACGTTTGTCGACAGGGTCCTGACCATTGGTAAGGAACCCTCCAAGGTAATCCAGCCGCTCCACGATGTCTTCAAGGATGGAGCTTCTGCATTGAGGGCCCGAGAATCGTTCATCTGTATTCCATCAGGTCGGGTTTCCTCGTGTTCAGAAAGGACGCCTCGGTGTTATTTAACCCGCATCATTTCGCCCAACAATCCGGTTATAACCAAGGCGTTCCCCTTGAAGCGTTCCTCATTGACCCGGTTTCTACAGAAGAGCGCGTTCGCAATGTGACACATCACTTCATGCGACTAAATACGGGGTCTCATTTCCTGATTAGTGAGTCGAGCCATATCCCGAAGGCTTCGAATGCTTTTATTGCTTGGTATTAACATGCCACGGGTGCCGTCGTCAAAGAGGAAAGGCGGATGCTTCTCGGCCATAAGGATTCTATCCCGGCCGGTAATCCCGTTGTCCCGCTGAAGCGACGGGCAATTGTCCGTCCTTCTTTAAGAGAGAGCGCCAGGGTTGTAATTCCACGAGCCTTTCCAGCTAAGCCATGGCCGGATGTAAGTTCTCCTATGACTGTGGTGGCTACGACATCGCCCGAGTCGGGTATTAGTTTGGAGATCAGAACTCGCCGTCCGAAAAAGCCCGTTAAGCGAAAACTTTTGTCATCGGGTGCTGGTGCCGGTTCGCAGAAGAGGAAGAAATCTTTATTCTCGGCCGACGTTGTATTTGGTCAGGAGCCTCATGCTCCTTATAGCGAGGGCTTTTCCGAATACGGTACCAACGACGGTCAGTTCAGAGCCTCTGTCGATGAGAATGCCGCCACTGAACTTCAAGCCGCTATTGAGGCTTCTGAGAGATTAGCCCGCGCACAAGTAGCGCTCGCTTCTCTTGCGGCGTCCGGTATATTTCATTTATATTCTTATATATATATATATATATATTTTGAATTTACCATGCTTTATTAACGCTCGTTTCTTAACAGGAATCTCCACCAAAGATGCCCTCTTGGCATCCCTCAAGACATTTGAGGAAGAGGAGAGGCTTTGCGCTTCTATGGGTCTCGGTATGATTCGTTTCGCGACGCCTTTACATATTTAGTTCATTTCGTTCACACCCTGACTCCCTTCCTCTTTCTGTTACAGGAACCACCGCAACTCGTGTTGCTCTGAGTACAATGCCATCCTCAGGTGGTGGTGCGGAGGAGCCTTCAGAGCCACCGAGTACGGTTGTGGTCTTCCCGGGGCCGCCATGGGAGGTATTTATAAAGCAGCCTATGATGGATGTTGCAGCAGATTCGGAGGCCGAGCCTAATTTGGACAAAGACGTTCCCCTGTCGGAGGTTTAAGGAGATCTATCCGTACAACCAAAGCTGAGAGGAAGCACAAAAAGCACCCAGCAAGAGATCATCAGGCTAACTTGGCCGCAGGTGCAGGTTCGAGTGATGCCCGACCCTCTGACGTTCCCATGGAGGACATTCCTCCTGTCTTGTCCACCGCTCATAGGCAGGTTGCGCGTGCGGCTCACGAAGAGGCCGAGCGGTTACTTCAAGATAAAACAGCGCACGATCCCTTATTGAAACCTAATAGGACTTGTTTACTTTTTCAGGTTTCTTCTTACAGTATTTTTTCTCGAATTATAACACATTTGTCTTTGAATGACGTGACAAGGCTAAACTTGGTGAGTGATACGCCAGCGTTTGAAGGGTATGGGGTGTTACGCCTTCCTGTCGAATCAGGGACTGCTCCAACTGCCGCTTCCTCCCCCTGTAGATCCCCGACGTTGGCAGGTGACTCGAGCATGACGACAGCCCTTATTGATTCAGGGGGCGAAGGTGTCGACGTTGAATCCATCTTCCCGGTGATGGTGGAAACCAAGGAAGCCGTCATGGTTAGTGGCGCTCCAGACACCGCTATGGCCTTTGCCACATTAGGTATTCTTTATGTTATTTCTTTTGGGTTCTCAATATTGCCAACCATATTCGCTAATATTTTTTTATTCCGAATATAGGTGCGGTTGACCCCGGCGCTGTGCTGATTGAAGAATCACTGTCAGCCGTTGCCACGACTGTCACTGTTCCGTCTCTCTCTTTTGTGCCCCCCGAGTTCTCTCGGGTTTAATGACGGAAGGTAAAGATTTTTCAATTCCTTGTTTTGGTATAAATATTATTTCTTGGATTAATTTCTTTACCATATATTGTTGCAATCTTGTAAGCGGGCTTTTGACCGCTTACACCAAATGCTAAGCCCACACTTCACCTTCCAATCAGAATTCGTTCCTCCTTCGGGCATTGGTTAGCATGTTCTTCATCTCTTATTTCATCTTTTCTCAAATGCGGCACATCATTTCACCGGTTTTGGCTCCTCTTGAGTCTCGCATATCTATGCCCGCGGGTCCGTTCGCTAAGCATTAGTCCTCCAGGGGTGTGGCAAATAGCAGGCGGATGCTAAGAGAATTCATCGAAGACCTTAACGTTGAAGCTCTCACTTCTGCTGCAGACTTCGCGAATGAGGTCAACCCTATGCTGGCGACGCTTGTGACTTTTCACAATGAAGACTTCGTCGGCATTTGGGTTGACTATTGTAGGCGAATTGAGGCTTGTCTCCACGAGATCAAGCACAAGCGTCTTACACTTGAAGCATTACTCTCGAAGGCTCAACTGATCACATGGATCGAGCAAAGTGCCGCTTCCATTTAATACTTCGAGCAGAAGTTGGCTCTGAGGCAAAAGGAACATGAGACAGCTTCTGGCGAATCCAGCCAATTGCGTGTCCAAGTCGAAGCGAACGCTGCGCATCTGCAAATTATTTTTGGGAATCTCCAGCAATGCGTTTCTAAGGGAATGGCGTTGAGGCAGTAGCTCGACTCTACCGAGCGGGGAATGTGAGATTGTGAAGTGGCCAGCAGAAAATTGCTGAGAGACTTTCATCATGCTTGTAACAACGGGCTCGAGTTGAAGTGATGCTGGCTACAATAGTAGCGCGTAAGGAGGAGCTGCGGGAAGAGAGTGAGCGGGTTACCATTTTATTGAAAGCTCCGCCTTCTTAACGGCTATAATTGTATCCCCTTTTTTATTTAAATTGTATCTCCTTTTTTATTTAAATTGTATCTTTCAAACACTTTGATTCATAAATAAAGAATATACATTTTTTGCATGTGCTCCTCTGTGTTTGATGCCTCAATTTAGCGCTAATTAGTTTATTCACTCGCTTTGGAGTCTCTAGTTTATTCACTTGTTTCGGAGTCTCTAGTTTATTCACTCATTTCGGAGCTTGTAGTTTATTTACTCATTTCGGAGTCTCTAGTTTATGTACTCATTTCTCGAGGCAGCGGATTCAACCGTCTACTCTCAGAAAGCTTCGGCTTTTGTCTGTATAAAGTTGGTGGTTGCAACTTGATTGTTCACCAACGTACTCTTGGACAGCTCGATCTCTCCAGTCTTGTATTGCTTTTTGACCCAGTATTTGAAAATGTAGCAATCCTCAATCGCATGGCTCACTACTCTGTGGTACGACAATACAGGAGATTGTCGGTCATTTTTGCTTCGTGAGGTCTCTTCGACTCCGGCAATTATAGACCGTTGTTCAAGACATCTTTGAATATCTTGCGGACCTTGTCCCTTCTGAAAGAGTAAGCCTTGTTCTTCTCCTCCTCTGGGGAAGGCCCTTCTCCTACTAGCCCTGGCTTTCGAGCCCAGTCTGTTTTTGATCCGCCTGCCTTTCTCTTATCTTCACCGTCAGACGCATTAAAGACGTTGGTCTTCTTGTAGCTCCCACTTTTGCGGTTGTCATCTTTTCAGCTCTTCCAAGAGTTACCCTGAGAGTTCAGGGTAGACTCTTGCTTCGAGCGTTCCAACTTTTAAACTCTCTTGGTCAGCTCTTGAAATATCTTAAGATCTGCTGTACATAAGAATGTGACCATCCAATTGCTGAGGTTCCCAATGAGGAGGCTGACGGGCTGGTCCTGCTCTAGCGGCGGTTCACACTTGACTGTGAGGTTGTGCCATCGGGCAATAAAATCCGTGTTGCTTTCGTTTTTCCCCATCTTGGCTCTTACGAGGCCAGAAATGCAGATTGTCACTAACACTCATGAATCTTTGTCTTAACAGATACTCCATTTGGGCGAAAGCAGTGACGGACCCGTCTAGCATGCTCGCATACCAATCGAAAGCTCCTCTTCAGTTGAGTTGAAGAATTCCAATTTAAGGATCTTACTTGGATCTAGAGTAGATGGATCAAGAGATGACGTTGTTCGTTGGATGCTCCGATGTGAGATCGGTAAGTTGACCAGTTTCGGATAGAAGGACCTCACCAGATGCGTTGTGAGTTGATCGAGAACGGACGAATAAAGTGTATTCCTCCGATGAATTTGACGAGTTCCCGAGGACGTGTTCGGCTAGATATCTTCTACAGAGTGATGAAGATACCGAGTTCGTAATTTCGAGTCCATGTGAGAGACCCCGGATTGACCGTAGCCGAGAACGAATTACAATACGCAAACAGCAAGAGATGACGTCGAAGTGGACGATAATAAAGACGAGTGGAACAAGAGGTCCGTGCGAGATGTTAGCGAGCAGTTGTTACGCACCGTTGATGCCAGAGGATTGATACATGTGCAGAGGTGTTAGATACAACCAAATTTCAGAGGAAAGCCGTGCTGAGGACACTGCTGTCCGGTAATGAGAAAAAAGTTAAGCAAGAGTGCCAACCTTCGTATAATTCGGCATAGGTGAGATCGGAAGAAACCATGAGCAGGTTTTTTCCAGGACACTGCAGCGATACAGACTTGCACCCAGGATCGGTTATATCATGAGTATTCGGAGGGCCAGATGCCGCCGCCAGTAATGTGCAGTTGCGAGTGGTCATGTTGATTGGCCAAACGGTGATCAGAGGAGTTCCAGAGCGGAACTGTTTCGTTAGTACATCTGACCAGGCCGACGAGCAGAAGGATCATGAGATTGGTAATCCACAGAGAAACGAGGACCCAGAGACAGAAGACGCCATATGTGAGCAGGAGGCAAACAGATGATCTTGCTCTGCCAGCTTTGGGCGCACCGACATATTTTCGACATTGTAGGAGGTGTACCTCAATGTCAGTTATTGCGAATTGTGTTTTGTGATCCGAGTATCACACTTTTATTGCTTGGATTTGAGTTTCGATGATTGGGTTTCGTGATTTATGTTTTCGTGCACCATGGCTGCACCTACTGGAGATTTATATTTGTGCACAGTTATTGCACTTGATTATGTTTTATACACCGCTACATTGGTTTATGATTTGTGCATATCTATTGCACTTGGTATCGATTTGTGCCTTCGTTGCACGTATTTATGGTTTCGTGGATTCGATACTGTCGATTTGATTTCGTGTATGTTGTATGCACTTGCTTTTACTTATGCACTCGGTATAGCTTATATATGCTTGCAGTGCATTGGGATGGATTTTGTGCACGCAGTTGCACAAGTTTATGATTCTATACACCTTGGTATACTCGGTGTTGTTTTTGTGAGCATTTGAGATATTGATGAGTTTTCGTGCATTGGTTGCACCGGATTTGTATTTCGTGCATTGGTTGCACCGGATTTGTATTTCGTGCATTTGTTGCATCGGATTTATGTTTTCGTGAGCGTCTGCACTTGGCGTTCGTTATCGTGTACGCTACTCACTAGATGTTTTGTGTGAACCTGACACACCTGATTTGGATTTTCGCGCATGATGGGCGCATGATATGAGATTTTGTGCACACCGGGTGCACTCGATAGAGATTTTTTATTCGTGCATTATTGGATGCACTTGATTGGGTTTTTATTCGTGCATTATTGGATGCACTTGATTGGGATTTTTATTCGTGCATGTTAGTTGCACTGGGTTGATATTTTCGTGCACTATAGATGCACTTGATATTGTTGTCGTGCACAGTTGTACCGGACAAATGCTTTCGTGCACACCCGTTGCACTTAGTTTTGCTTTTGTGCATATTATGGCACTTGTATTGGATTAGATTTCCGTGCGCACCAGACGCATATGATGTTGGATATGCCTTTTGAGGCTGATTTTATTAATGAGTATCATGTTTTGATGATGGATACTATATTGTATAGTAACCGAGCAAGATTGGTCTGAGGACAGTGTCTGAGTACTTTTGCATGCATGAAAAAGTTACCAAGAGGTTTTCAAAAAGGAGCTATATTCTCGCTATTTCCTACGTGTCCGTGAGTGACGAAATTTTACAAGGAAAACCTTCTGGGATATTTTAAAAAGGCACGACGTATAAATTGAGCAAAACATATATAAGTATATATCTACTACTTTACAAATGACCGTCTGCCTTTTGTGCCGTGAGCTACGCATATCACGGTGATTTGGAAAAGATTTTGCATGTGTTTTATTCATCTTTAGAGGATTGTACGAGTATGCGTACTATTTACGTATTATGATTTGACTATAGTATATTTGGATTTCAGCAGTGGATTTTAAGATTTGCATCTCTATTATAACTTCAGTGATTGCGTGATGCTTGACGGAGTTTGATTTTGAGTTTTGTACTTATTTTCAGGCGCACATGATGCGCTGCGGTATTTCTATATCTTCCGTCATTTCGGAGCCCCGTTGATTTGAGCTGATTATTGAAATGTTTTAGTAGTTGGGGATTTAAATTTAAATTCGGGGACCGAATTTATTTAAGGGGGGAAGATTGTAACATTTCAGAAATATAAAAATATTAATTTTGGAAATTTAATATTAAAATAATATATTTCGCGAAAACTATTCGATTTGCGAATAGGGTTTTTTCGTAAAATGGTATAAGTATATACCAATATTCGGAAAATAATCGGAGATTAAAATGATTTATTTATTATAATGATATTTATCAGATTTTGGCATTTTTATAATTTATTATATGCAAGTTTAAATTAAAATTGATTATTGCACTACTAATCGCGATTAAGCCAAATCCGTATTTTTAAAACATTTTTCCATGGCTAGTGCACAATGTCATGTGCATGTTGTTACATGTTTGTTTATTTCATTTGTTTTATTTAGAAAGAAAAGAAAAGGAAAAGAAAGAAAGGAAAAGAAAGGAAAGAAAAGAAAAGCAAAGAGAGAAAGCGTTATGAGACTAAAACAAGAAGAAGAAGAAGAAAGAAACAGGAAGCAGATATTTTAGAGAGAGAGAGTGAGGGTAAGAGAGAGTGAGGTTAAGAGAGAGAGAGAGATCTTTGACTTCTTCACAATTCCTCTTCCTTCTTCATTGCTTCACTAATTCCTTCACCCTCGATTGTTTTCTTCATCTCCTTCATTCTTCTCTACCTCCATGTATCATCTCATAATAATTGCCAAAACCCCTTGCCACCTTCATACAAAACATGCACAAGCCTATTCTAAACCCTTTAGACCAATCAAGTGTGGATTTTGAAGACTTTGGGCAACTCAAAAATTTTCCTAAGTTGCCAAATTAAGGTAATCCCTTCACTTTAGATTAGTGTTTATGTTATATATCCTAGTTTAGTTTAGAAATCGATTTGGTGAGTTATGTGATCTTGGAAATTTCCAAGTTGCTGTTAAGTGATAATTTGAGGTGTAATAAGTGTTTCAAGACCTTAGAGATCGTTCTATTGGCCAAGAACAGAGAATAGAAACCAAAACACGAACTTTGAAATCGGCCGATATCGTATTTTTGTGGATTTGGTGATGGGATACTAAGATCTGCTATAACCCGGAGACCCTAAAAATTATTTAGCGAACACAGAGAGACGTGCATGCAACCTAGAAGCACCCCTTGAAACCCGAGCCCATATGCCAAAAACCTGTCCGCAGATTTAATCATTATGGCCGCAAATTGTGGCCACATTTGGGTGGAATGTGATAATTTTTTGTCTGTGGTTTCCTTATCCTATATATAGAGCAAGAATATATGCAAAATTCCCTAGTTTGGCCTGAGTTAAAATCTGGGAGTGAATTCTCATGTTGCTGAATTTCATTTTCCGATTTCTGAACCTTGGTTTTCAGATTTATGTTTGGATTCCGTCATTGGACGTTTGTATGTCAACGGACGAGAGTTATTTGGTTGATTTTGCATGCGAAGCTATATGTTTTAACCTACGAGCGAACCGTGTGCCATATCGGTTTTTCGGATCGATTTTAATTGCATTTCGATGTGTATTGATTATAGGTACTTCGCGTGGACTTCCAAGACGACGAAGCACATCGACTTCGGCTAAGCGAGGAGTTTAGCAAGTGAGTAGATTATATCTGCGGGGGAAATCGGGTGGATGGCGTATAGCACCCCCGCAACCATTGATATGGAAGATTGTGTTATAAATTATAATCAAGTAAATGATATGCTACGAACTTATGGACATGGTTATAGGATTTAGTAAAGAGACGATATGATAAAAGTTGACGTTAATAAATATGAATTGAAAGAGGATAAGTATGAGTTGTTAATGGTATGATATGAGATCGAGATCGATAAACACGATACGAGATTAAGATAGAGGTGTTGTGAAATTAATAAGATATGACGTTTATGAAAATGTGATTTGAGATATATGTGTGTGTGTATATATATTTATGAGTATAATAAGTAATATGTCGTACGAGACTTTAGATCCGTACCCTCATTATTGTATAGGTCGATAGATTTTCTATTCTGTTTGATGACCCCGTACGATGGATTACCGTACGTGATGAGATGTACCGGATGATTGATCCACACTAGTAAATTGAGGACGATGATCGAGGATTATTGTCATATCGAATGTTATGAAGCGGGATCGCCGATATAAAGATTGCCACCTGAACCATATCTATTTTCAAAACGACGATGTGTATCGTTTAGAAAGTGACCGTATGATTCTTGTGTAGATAGATATACCCATTTATTGTTCATGTTGTGAAGGATATTACCCCTTGTGATGTACATGCTATGTGCCGGTATTTAATGCTATATGATATCCTTCACTAGTACACCTGTACAATTACCGTTAATGCGCATGTTACACTTACATAGATTTGCCGGGTCACACACATTCATCATCGGTAATTGCCATGCCACTTACACAGTAGAACTTCTGTATCATGATATTATTCTTAACGTAAAAGTACATTCATTACTCTGTACTATCACTTGACATGCTTGCATGATATACTCGATATGCTCATATTACTACTCTATGTTGCATATATCGTACTTTATGGTTATATGCATTGAGATGCTGTTTTTATGAGATCTCTGGATTTGAGAACCCCGATTATATTTCAAAGGGAATTATGTATTGCTTTAAAACGCAGTTTCTCTTGATATGATATTTAGAGGTGTCCACCATGAATTTTCTCGGTTCTAAGCAGTGAGTATGTAACACCCTAGTTCATTTATACCAGTTCTGTTTTAGGTATTTCTTTAATTATGGCTATTTCTTGATTTATTGTTGTTTGGGTGTGAATAGTATAATTGGCATCTGTAATTGCCTCCGACCCGACCCGAGTGCTGGAACCCGTCTCGATTCCTGTTTATAATTTATCCCGGCTAGTTATAAGAATCCGTGCACTTTCTTATTCTATATCCTGTTTACCCGTATCATATATTGGGCATCTACATTGTTTTAATAATACAAATATAATCAAATAATATATTTTAAAAATACCTAGCATGACCTGTATCATACCCCTGACCCTGTGGTTCCATTAGTATATCGTGTTCTCTTTCCGTTTATTGAAACTGACTCGTCTGGATCGCTACGTGCATTTTACGTGCATCCGTTCTTGGGGGTATGCATTTTTATCAACCGGGCATCGCATTATGGTTTTAACTTATCTGTATATTTTTTATATTTTAAAACTAGATTTTTAGACACAACCCGGGTATTTTTCCGAGTACTTTTGTTTTAGCCTAAAAACCCAAGTTTATATATTATTATATTTCTAAACCTAATTCTAATATTAATATATATACACGTCTCTTTCTCTCTCTTCTTATTACACACGTCTCTTTCTCTCTCTTGTTATTTATATATATAATATTATTATAACACTATACACACATGTTTATATATTTTAACTAAAGTATATTTTTGTAATCAAAACCCACGGGGGATCTCTCTCTCTCTCCTTATATATTATATTATATATTATTAATTATTATTAACTTTTCTCTCTCTTTTTCTCTCTCTTCTCTCCCTCCCTCTTTTCTTTTACCAACCCACCTCAAATCTGTGCATAAATCACTCTCTCCCTGTATATATTTTATAATTCTTAATCCTCAAAATCAACCCCGCACACATCTCTCAGATCTCACTCTCACTGATCTCACACGCTTTAAATATCTCACCCACCCACTCCCGGTGCTTTTTCCTCTCTCTCTCTCTAATATATTAAATATTATTTTTAAACCTAATATTCTAATGCTACAACTCTCTCTCTTTCTCTCTCTATTTCTTTCTTTATATTTTTCTTTTCCCCATATCAAATCTCACAGTCTCCTCCTCTCTCCTATATATAGTATACTAATTTTCAAAACCTATTTCCTTCTAATCCCACGTTCTCTCTCTTCTTCTTCTTCTTTTTGCTACTTTTCTTTTTATTCTCGGTTTCATGTTTTCCGGTGATCGCCGGAGCCATGTCGTCACCGACTATCCGGGTGACCCAGTGGACATCCCCAGCCAGCATGGTCGTGTTCTTGCTTTGCCTGGTCCTGTCCCGTGCGCGCGCGTGTTTATTGCGACGTTTGCCCGACGTCGGACGCAGCATACGCATTCCGTCGTGAGATCCGATTAGGCAAGTTTACCTTGCTACATGCTATGCTAATATATATATTCATATCAATAAAATATTACATGTTTATTGTATCGTGCATCCCTGTCACAGTTTTACCGTTTTCTGATAGCCGTTCGTATCCGTATCATATATTATATGTCTAGCTACATGCCATGTCATATTATATCATATTACCGTTATATTAGTACCCCATACTTGATAATGTACATCATGACTCATTGACTCATGTTATGATATCACTGCTTATTACTCGTGCATCCGTGCTTTTACCGTGATTTGACACTTACTACAGTTCTACTTTGAGCATCCGTGTGATATATATGCACTACCTGACATGACCTGATACACCACTGCTTGACTTGATACATGATATTGTTTCTAATGCCGACAATCCTGACTTGTTGTCCCGACGGACATATCATGTTGTCTATTCAGACAAAACCTGTACATGCTTGATCCTGTATTGGCATTAGCTCCAGACTTATCAATACCTGACTTGAACACATAACCTTGGGGGTAAGGGGAAATCAATGATGAAACCTGACTTATAACTCAACAGTTCGACGCTTATACTGATCAATTTTACGGGCTAGGCCAGCCCCGGGATGCTGCTGCTGACATCATTCATCTGTACATGTTCCTATTTAATGCCTAGCGGCATGTCTCGGTTTCAGCCTGAGAATCTGGACCGTAGTCTCGGGCACGCACGGTATACTATTGAGTTACATCGACGATTCCATTAAATTGATTTCACAAACTGTAGAATAGATAACCCGGTAGTTTAGTTCAGATTACTCACTGCACGTCACATATATTTATACTCTTCACTGTTCCATATCCGTATTACTTGTTATACCCATATTACTGTTCATACTCATGCCTGCATATCTTGTTACCTTCTGGTTATATTCTATTATTTGATATTATGACGCACTGACGTCTGGATTTTGCATGGCCCAGATCCTTTATCTCTTTCGCAGGCTGATCAGGAGTATTTCAGCTGCCAAGCCGAGCAGTGAGGATCTTGTTAGTGTTTAGTTTAGTTTAGTTTTCTTTCCGTACTTTCATTTTCTGATGTGAGCCCGTATTTGGGACGTATTTCCAGATGTTATTGTTTATTGGATCTATTGCTTCCGCACATTATGTCTTGACTCGTTTATTCTGGCATATGGACATGTACTAGATAGTTTATTTTATTTTACTGTTCATGATATCTTATAGACAGCTATAATGTGACTGTGGAGGGATATTTCCTAGCCACAGGTAGCATGGTTGGCTCTGTTACGTGCCGATCATAGCGCACCTGGGAAGCGGAGCGTGACAGGGTTTGTTTGGTATCAGAGCCATAGGTTTTAGGTTAATCGGGTTTGGTTCTTTTTGTAGTTGGGTATTGAACCCGATACGCTAACCATAATACCCGTATTTAGGAACATGTCCTGCTATATTGCTATCTATAACTATCATGTTTCTTGAATCCTGTTTATCATTCTAATCCCCTTCAGTGTTTTGGGATCAGAATCATGGCAGATGAAGATTTGCGAACGTACCAGAGGTGTGTTGATAACGCTGCATTGCTTGGAGTGATTCGTAGAATGCTGGAGAACTAGAAGCGGCAAACCGATCTGAATCAGCTGCAAGCCGAGACTTTTCATGAAGGATTGCGGACAGTCCAGCAGTCCGTAGACGCAATTGCAGCCAAACCAGCACAGCGTGTGGGTACCATAGCGGATTTTAGGAGACTTGGCCCGTCCACTTCCACTGGTTTAGAGGAGCCGTTCCCAGCAGAGCAATGGCCAGTCTATACGGAGAATCTGCTCGTCGCCGTGCAGATTCCGGAAGACAAGAGAGTGGATGTTGTGCGCATCCAATTGGTGGACTATGCCCACGAGTTGTGGCTCGTGGAAGAGACCTGTTTGCCCAAGCCGGTCAGTTGGGCAACGTTTTCACAGAGTTTCTTAGATAAATTCTTTCCGCAGACTACATGGGAAGAAATGGAGGAGAAGTTTATCTGTTTGAAGCAAAATGACAGATCCGTGGATGCGCATGCGGCTAAGTGGACACGGCTTAGTCGATTCGCAGGACCTTTGGTTACCAAAGAGGCTGATAGGGCATGAAGGTTCATGCGCAGTTTGGACATGGAAATCCAGAGGCACATTATATCTCTGGGATTGACCACTTTCTCGTAAGTTCTAAAAGTAGCCAGGGAGCAGCAGAGCTTATTGATGAGGACAAAGAGTACGCAACAGCAAGCAGTTGTGGTACGGAAGCCAGCATTTACGCCGAACCGAGCTCCTATAGTAGAGGTATCCCGGTGGACCAACGTGGCGTGGTACCGATGAAGAAGCCCGTCGTAGCTGATCAGAGAAGGAGCGTGATTTGTGACTTTTTCCATCTGCCCGGACACCTAAAGAGAGATTGCCGAAGGATGCTTGGACTCTGTTTGGTTTGCGGATCAGCTAACTATATTGTCAATGCTTGCCCGTCAAAGCTACGTTTAAGAGAAGATGCTCAGAAGCCACCACAGAGGCCAATTCAGGGGCAGAAGCAGATAACACAAGGGCCTAATCAAGCTCGAGCCTTTACTCTGACGGCCGAAGAGGCCAAGGCTTTAGAGGAAGTCGTTTCAGGTATCCTACTTGTTCATGGTTTTCCCGCATTAGCATTATTCGATTCTGGTGTACCCCATTGTTTTATGTCGTCCAAGTTTATTGTTGCACATTCAATTTCTTGCATGACCCTGTCTTGTTGTTGGGACATACACACTGGGAACGGGAAAATCATATCTAGTAGTGAGCGTAAAAATTGTTCTGTTGTTATTTGCGGACGAGAATTATTCGCGGATTTCTTGGTGATCGATACTGGCAATTACGATGTTGTATTGAGAATGGATTTTCTCGGCACTTTCCATGCTCACATTGATTGTAGGGCAAAGAAAGTGATTTTCCAAATTCCTGGACATCCGGAGTTTGTATTTGCTGGAGGTAGCAATTCTGTAGGGCCAGTCGAGTTTAGGGCTAGGCCGACGAGCGCCGTTCTTTCGTCGATGGAAGTTGATAAGGAGGAAGCGCCAGCAGTAGTTCAAGAGTTTATGGACGTGTTCAAGGACATCTTGGGTTTACCACCAAAACGAGATGTGGAGTTCGCGATCGATCTTGTTCCTGGTGAAGCGCCAATTTCAAAGGCGTATTATCTAATGGCACCAGTAGAGTTAGAAGAAGTGAAGAAGCAGGTTACCGAATTGCTAGAGAAGGGTTGGATTCACAGCAGCAATTCATCCCGGGGAGCTCCAGTTTTTCTAGTCAAGAAGAAAGATGGCACAAGGAGGATGCGCATCGATTATCGAGAATTAAACCGGGTGACTATTAAGAACAAGTACCCGACCCCTCGCATTGGCAAATCATTCGAGCAGCTTAGTGGCACGAGGGTATTCTCGAAGCTGGATTTGCGATCCGGATATCATCAAGTTCGAGTTAAATCAGAGGATATTTGCAAGACTGCGTTCCGAACTCGATATAGACATTACGAGTATTTTGTGATGCCATTCGGAGTCACGAATGCACCAGCGATATTTATGGACTTGATGAACCGAATCTTTTCACCGTTCTTGGACCAGTTTATAGTGGTGTTTATCGATGATATTCTGGTGTATTCAAGGAGCCAGGAAGAGCATGCCGAACACTTGAAGATCGCACTGCAAATGTTGAGGCAAGAAAAATTGTATGCAAAGATGAGCAAGTGGGAGTTTTGGCTCGAAGAAGTGAAGTTTTTAGGGCATGTCGTATCCGGAGATGGAATCGCTGTTGATCCTGAGAAAATTGTAGCAGTTCAAGATTGGACGATTCCAAAGAATGTAGCGGAGATCAGAAGTTTTCTGGGACTTGCAGGATATTACAGAAGATTCGTGGAGAATTTCGCTCGATTGGCTGAGCCTTTGACCAAGCTTACGCGGAAGGATGTACCGTTTGTATGGGCGGATACTTGCGCATCAGCTTTTGAGGTGTTAAAACAAAGATCGATAACCGCTCCTATTTTGACCGTACCAGACGGTTCCGGAGGATTGGTGATTCACAGCGACGCATATGGGAAAGGTTTGGGATGTGTTTTGATGTAGCATGGGAAGTTCATAGCCTACGCATCTAGACAGCTGAAGACCCATGAGAAGAATTACCCAACTCATGATTTGGAGCTTGCGGCAGTGATTTTCGCTTTGAAGATTTGGAGACACTACTTATTGGGCGAAAGGGTCGAAGTATTCACCGATCACAAAAGCCTAAAGTATGTGTTCACACAGAAAGAGCTCAACATGAGGCAGTGTAGATGGTTAGAACTGATGGCTGACTATGATCTTGATCTCAAGTACCATCCGGGGAAAGTTAATGTAGTACCGGATGCGCTTAGTCGGTTGCCAGCAATTCGGATGTTGACAGCACAGAAAGAGCTTATCGATGATTTTTGGAGATTCGAGTTGGAGATCGTGCTACCGCATTCTTTGGGACAGTTGATGCAGCTGCAAGTACAGTCTTCGTTGATCGATAATATTAAGGCAGCGCAATCACAGGATCCAAGATTGCAGAAGTTTCGAGAACAGGTTGAAGTGGGACTTCGAACGGATTTGTTGATTCACGAAGATGGTTCGTTGCGATATGGTAGCCGTTTGTGTGTGTCGAAAGGAGGTATTCGTGAAGAAGTTATGAAGGAGGCACACAGTTCCGCATATTCCATACATCCAGGAGGCACGAAGATGTACCGTGATCTACGACAGCATTTCTGGTAGGAAGAGGGAGATTGCCCGCTTTGTAGCGAAGTGCTTGGTGTGTCAGCAAGTTAAGACTGAACATCAAAGGGTAGTTGGTTTATTGCAACCACTTCCGATTTCTCAGTGAAAGTGGGAACATATAACTATGGATTTCATGACAGCTCTACCACGGAGTCCAAAGGGCAACAATGCAGTTTGGGTAACCGTTGATCGATTGACCAACGCAGCTCATTTCATTCCGTTTCGAGTTGGTCAGTCGACGGAAGCGTTAGCAGAACGGTACATGCAGGAGATTGTGATATTGCATGGAGTACCTGTGAGCATCGTTTCCGACCGTGATACTCGATTTTTATCACACTTCTGGAGGAGCTTACAGGAAAGTTTGGGGACCCGATTGAAGTTTAGCACTGCTTATCATCCCCAGACAGATGGCCAGTCAGAAAGAACGATCCAAACTCTTGCATGTTGGACTTCAAGGGTTCATGGGAGGATCATCTACACTTGGTGGAGTTTTCATACAATAACAGCTTTCAGGCGACTATTCAGATGGCTCCATTCGAAGCGTTATATGGTTGCAAGTGTCGCCCAGCCGTCTGTTGGGACGATGTCGGAGAGCGAAGGTTATTGGGACCGGATCTTATCGTACAAACCATGGAGAAGGTTAATACCATCCAGAATCACATGAAGGCAGCACAGGATCGGCAGAAGAGTTAGGCCGATACATCGAGAAGACCTCTAGAATTCGCCGTTGGCGACCTTGTGTTCTTGAAGATATCTCCGACCAGAGGAGTGATCCGTTTTGGGAGTCGAGGCAAGTTCAGCCCTCGATTCGTGGGGCCTTTCGATATTATTGAGCGCGTTGGAGAAGTATCTTACCGATTAACTTTACCACCATCTTTGGCGAGTGTTCATGACGTGTTTCAAGTATCTCAATTCCGTAAGTATGTTCGAGATGAAACACACATGCTAGATCATTCGGAGCTGACAGTAAGGGAGGACTTGACTTATGAAGAACGACCGATGTCGATTGTTGATCGAAGAGAAAAGGTCTTTAAGAACAAGGTTATCCATCTCGTGCTTGTTTCATGGAGTAATCGCTCGCATGGAGAATCGACTTGGGAACGAGAAGACGAGATTCGACAGAAATTTCCACACCACTTCTCGTAGATTCATGTATGGTTGTCTTTTCTTGTTTTGGGAATTTCGAGGACGAAATTCTTTTTGTAGTTGGATATAATATAACACACTAGTTCATTTATACCAGTTCTGTTTTAGGTATTTCTTTAATTATGGCTATTTCTTGATTTATTGTTGTTTGGGCGTGAATAGTATAATTGGCATCTGTAATTGCCTTCGACCCGACCCGAGTGCTGGAACCCTTCTTGATTCCTGTTTATAATTTATTCCGGCTAGTTATAAGAATCCGTGCACTTTTTTGTTCTATATTCTGTTTACCCGTATCATATATTGGGCATCTATATTGTTTTAATAATACAAATATAATCAAATAATATATTTTAAAAATACCTAGCATGACCTGTATCATACCCCTGACCCTGTGTTTCCATTAGTACATCGTGTTCTCGTTCCGTTTATTGAAACGGACTCGTCTGGATCGCTACCTGCATTTTACGTGCATCCGTTCTTGGGTGTATGCATTTTCATCAACCGGGCATCGCATTATGGTTTTAACTTATCCGTATATTCTTTATATTTTAAAACTAGATTTTTAAACACAGCCCGGGTATTTTTCGGAGTACTTTGTTTTAGCCTAAAAACCCAAGTTTATATATATTATTATTTCTAAACCTAATTCTAATATTAATATATATACACGTCTCTTTCTCTCTCTTCTTATTACACACGTCTCTTTCTCTCCCTTGTTATTTATATATATAATATTATTATAACACTATACACACATGTTTATATATTTTAACTAAAGTATATTTTTGTAATCAAAACCCACGGGGGATCTTTCTCTCGCTCTCCTTATATATTATATTATATTATATTATATATTATTAATTATTATTAAATTTTCTCTCTCTTTTTCTCTCTCTTCTCTCCCTCCCTCTTTTCTTTCACCAACCCACCTCAAATCTATGCGTAAATCACTCTCTCCCTGTATATATTTTATAATTCTTAATCCTCAAAATCAACCCCGCACACATCTCTCAGATCTCACTCTCACTGATCTCACACGCTTTAAATATCTCACCCACCCACTCCCGGTGCTTTTTCCTCTCTCTCTCTCTCTAATATATTAAATATTATTTTTAAACCTAATATTCTAATGCTACAACTCTCTCTTTTTCTCTCTCTATTTCTTTCTTTATATTTTTCTCTTCCCCATATCAAATCTCACAGTCCCCTCCTCTCTCCTATATATAGTATACTAATTTTCAAAACCTATTTCCTTCTAATCCCACGTTCTCTCTCTTCTTCTTCTTTTTGCTACTTTTCTCTTTATTCTCGGTTTCACGTTTTCCGGTGATCGCCGGAGCCGTGTCGTTACCGACGATCCGGGCGACCCAGTGGACATCCCCAGCCAGCGTGGTCGTGTTCTTGCTTTGCCTGGTCCTGTCCCGTGCGCGCGTGTGTTTATTGCGATGTTTGCCCGACGTCGGACGCAGCATATGCATTCCGTCGTGAGATCCGATCAGGTAAGTTTACCTTGCTACATGCTATGCTAATATATCTATATTCATATAAATAAAATATTACATGTTTATTGTATCGTGCATCCCTGTCACAGTTTTACCGTTTTCCGATAGCCGTTCGTATCCGTATCATATATTATATGTCTAGCTACATGCCATGTCATATTATATCATATTATCGTTATATTAATACCCAATACTTGATAATGTACATCATGACTCATTGACTCATGTTATGATATCACTGCTTATTACTCGTGCATCCGTGCTTTTACCATAATTTGACACTTACTACAGTTTTACTTTGAGCATCCGTGTGATATATATGCACTACCTGACATGACCTGATACACCACTGCTTGACTTGATACATGATATTGTTTCTAATGCCGACAATCCTGACTTGCTGTCCCGACGGACATATCCTGTTGTCTATTCAGACAAAACCTGTACATGCTTGATCCTGTGTTGGCATTAGCTCCAGATTTATCAATACCTGACTTTAACACATAACCTTGGGGGTAAGGGGAAATCAATGATGAAACCTGACTTGTAACTCAACAGTTCGACACTTATACTGATCAGTTTTACGGGCTAGGCCAGCCCCGGGATGCTGCTGCTGACATCATTCATCTGTACATGTTCATGTTTAATGCCTAGCGGCATGTCTCGGTTTCAGCCTGAGAATATGGACCGTAGTCCCGGGCACACACGATATACTATTGAGTTATATCGACGATTCCATTAAATTGATTTCACAGACTGTAGAATAGATAACTCGGTAGTTTAGTTCAGATTACTCACTGCACGTCACATATACTTATACTCTTCACTGTTCCATATCCGTATTACTTGTTATACCCATATTAATGTTCATACTCATGCCTGCATATCTTGTTACCTCCTGGTTATATTCTATTATTTGATATTATGACGCACTGACGTCTGGGTTTTGCATGACCCAGATCTTTTATCTCTTTCGCAGGCTGATCAGGAGTATTTCAGCTGCCAGGCCGAGCAGTGAGGATCTTGTTAGTGTTTAGTTTAGTTTAGTTTTCTTTTCGTACTTTCATTTTCTGATGTGAGCCCGTATTTGGGACGTATTTCCAGATGTTATTGTTTATTGGATCTATTGCTTCCGCACATTATGTCTTGACTCGTTTATTCTGGCATATGGACATGTACTAGATAGTTTATTTTATTTTACTGTTAATGATATCTTATAGACAGCTGTAATGTGACTGTGGAGGGATGTTTCCTAGCCACAGGTAGCATGGTTGGCTCTGTCACGTGCCGATCTTAGCGCACTCTGGGAAGCGGGGCGTGACAGAGTATACCCGATTCGAGGAGCGGGAGGCACCGTCTGCGGGTACATGGTGGACCCGGTGAGGTACCCCGTGGCAAGAAGCTCGAGATGTAGACGATGAGCCTGGCAGGGGGAGCACTATCTACCGGTGATAGTTTTGGGCTCGGCGGTTATCTGGAGGATACCGACCGGAGTCGTGAGATGATATGGGCCAATCCGGATTGACGGAGCCCGAGATAGTTTGGCGCGGCGGATATCTGGAGGATATCGACCGTAGTCGTGATATGGGCTGATCTGGACCGACGGAGCCCGAGATATGAGGATTTACGTGTCGATGCTGGACACGGGTTTTCATGATGTTTCAAGTGTCGGTGTTGGACACTCAGGTTCCATGATTTTGATGTGTCGTTGATGGACACACGTGGTTGATATCCTCATATATATACATGCATATGTTTTCATGATGTTCGAGTGTCGGTGTGGGACACTCAGGTTCCATGATATTGTTTTTCATTGATGGACACGTGGATGATATCCACATGCATACAGGCATATGATTTCGGATGTTTATTTATATATGTCATCGCATTGACTCGATTGTTGACATATATGCATACTTGGTCACCCCAGATATCATAGTATTACTTTCAGGATATACCTAGGAAATCGTTGTTTTATTCGATTTCTACTTGCTGATGTTTTCTACTCACGAGTTGGCAACTCACCCCCGTTGTGCCACAGTTCTTGCAGGTTTGACCGCTTGGGATCAGTTGTGGTATTTCTAGCACACAACTTCTTCCAGGATGCTTTGCTTTGGTAGGTGGGACACATGTTGGATCGTTCCCACTCTCGTACTTTATATATTCCGTTGTATCTAGATAAACTCCATCAGATCAAATCAGATACTAGAAGTTGTATATTGGTAGACCTAGTCAGACTTGGGTATTTTGCGAGACTTAGAGCGATGGGTTTATGATCGCTTTCTTGAGTTTTGATGTCTTGCTTCTTTATTGTTCTTTCTGGGTTGATTTTTCGTCGTTGGGCGTCGTATATATGTTGTTGCGTGGTTGTGATTCCACCGGTTGGCGAAGAGCTAGCTCCCGCTTGCGGATGCCTATATATTATTGTGTATATGTTTTTGGATCAAAATATACAAGGGAGGTGCTGCCCAAATTTTTAAAAAAGACGAAACATGATTCATTATACCTTTATTTCAAAACCGCACCCTCACTATTTTCCGCAAAAAGGTTTAGATTTTCTGGGCTTCGGCTTACTTGATTTACGTTACGCCTTTAGACGTTGCGTAATTTAAGTGCCGGTCACGTGCTAAATTACGAGGTCATGAAATGTAATACCCCAGGTGGAGTTGGGGATGAATACCACCTACCCCGTGAGAAGTGAGATGTTATCCGGTATTGACACTGCACAAAGACTTATGCTCTCCTTCAAGTATCCCTTTTGCATCAAATCCTCAACTTGCAATTCTTCATGCTCCTTTGGTGTCATGCGATAAGCCGGTTTATTCGATAAGACTGCTCCCGGAATGAGATTGATATGATACTGAATATTTCGATCAGATGGCAACCCAACAGGTAAGTCTTCGGACATAACATCTGAAAATTCTTCCAAAAGACCCTCCAAGATCGGCAGATGGCTTTTTTCCTTTTTGCAACAGCCCGTAGGCTTTGGTGGAGGGGGGTTGGGCCTCTAGGCCTAAGGGAGCTTTCTCCACATAATTGGTTGAAAATCTCCCTTACCACAGAAAGTGGGGGGGTTTCGAACCTAAGACACCCCACCAAGCTGGGGAGTGTCGTTGCCGCTCAAGCAAATACTCTTTGGCATCGACAGATGACTTGGGTGTTCCTTATTAGCCTCTGACACCATTAAAGCATACATCTCACCACTTTCCTCCGCCGCCTCCATAAAGTTGGTATGACTTAGAAAATTACTAACCGAGTTTTTGTTACTTCTTTGATTTTCGATGGCCCTAAAGTGATCTTTACTCCATCCTTAATCAAAAGAGTAAGTATTGTGCTCATCATGAACCACTTGTCGGTCAAATTGCCATGGTTGACCAAATAGCAAATGACACGCCTCCGTCGGCACTATACATAACATCACAACGATTCCTAATAATTCTTGCCAAAAGAAAAGGATACTAAACACCATTCAACGACTACTACGGCGTTTCCCTTTCGAAGCCAAATGAGCCGATAGGGTTTTACTTATCAACCATCACTCGAGCGTCAACATATTCGCAACTACTACCATCAATGATTGCATCGCATAACTTCCCATAAGCCGTACATCGAGTATGAAAGATGTTATGCCGCAACTAACCATTTTCGTCCTCGCTCGCTCGGCCATTCATATAGCGACGAATAACACGGGATTATCCATAGCACAATAAGTAATCTTTTCGACGTCTTCATTATCATGCTTATCTTATATAGGTGGTTTCACTTATTCTTCTTCGACAACATCCCACTCAATTATTGTTACGACGCGTCGATTGGGACATTCGGATTTGTAATGCTCATATACTTGACACTTATTGCATTTACCCATCTTACTTTCACCAAAACCGCTAGGTCTGTTCAAGCTCGCTAGTGTCTCTTTGGCCGAAGTCGTAGTATCGGTCTTTGAAATTCGGCCCTTTTTTGTGTCCCAGCCGCTTTTGGCCTTTAATTGTTTCTCTACTTTGACCGCCAATTTGTATAAGTCATTGTATGAAACATATGTTGGAGCTCGACGATATCCTTGATTTTTGACATGAAATCCATCTAAGTATCGAACAATTGTTTGCCGCTTGGCCTCGGTGACACTGCATCTCATCATCAATTGATCGAACTCCTTGGTGAATTCTTCGACGAATCGGTCTCCTTGCCGAAGGGTATGCAATTGGGTATAATTTTGTTGCACAAAATCCTCCGATAAAAACTTTTCGCGAAAGTTCTTTTCCAACTTCTCTTAATTTGCGATCTTAGGTTTCCTGGCTCGGACGTGTTTGATCTTTAAATTCTCCCACTAAATCGAAGCTTGTCCTTCAACTTGAGCGCTCCTCGGACATCTTCTAGTAGTCAAAGACTCGTTCAACGGTATGCAACCAGTCAGACATCTTCTTTTCCATCAACTTGAGTGCGGCCGCTTTCACCTTTCTCTCGTCGGACATCTCCAAATGCTTGCAAAAACCTCCAACAAGGTTCCCGCTACACTTCACATGCGGCTAGGTTCCACTTAAAGGTATCCACCCATAGTTGGCTAAGCTGGGTCCCACTCTAGGTATCCGCCTATGCTATGGTAATATCAAAATTGACATTAAAATCCCCCATGCTTTGGCTATTTACTCAAGTAATCTGTATTTTTGAATATTTGGTCTTTCACCCTTACTGTTTAAATTTTTTTGGGTGTTGTAATCTGTAATTGTACTCTACAACCAATGTAACATGATAATTCTTAAAGCAATAAATATTATGTTATGTTCTTTTACAAGTATATTATATGTGAGATGATATCTCTCTTTCTGAGATGTGATTCAAAGCAATTTAACAAGGTATTCTGTCTAGGCATAGCCCAAGACAACATAGTGTAATTAATAGTAAGGGTTTGCACTTATTTGAAGTCTCAAACCCTAGAAACTTCTGATCAATTTTTTAAATCAAAACTTTTGTTTTGTTTGATCCCTGCCTATTTTAAACTTTCGCTCATTGAAGCTTTCAAAAAAGGAGAAAAAATAGACAGATTAAATCAATAATGAATTAGGGTTAAAGCAGTTATAGACGGAGAATCAATGATATATGGAAATGGATTCAGAAATGTGGAAGTTGTAATAATAAAGAAATATATTCAAAAATTTGAAATTTAAATTAAAAAATATATTCAAGTCCTTCTAAAGAACGAGACAAGTGAAAAAGCTTGAATAATTTTATAGTGCATTTAAAAGAGTGGAATTAAGGGAAAACACGTGTACTGTCGAAAGAGTCATGGAATGACATATACATGTTAATATAATAATGGAGAGGACTTGAACTTGAATGACGTTTGCTAATGTCCATTGGATGACGGAACAAAATCTACAGATCATGAATATGTAATAAAAAAGTCACGGGTTAACTTATTCACGTCGATCAAATAATTGAGAGAACTTGAGCTTGAATGTTTATTCATAAATATCCATTGGAGGAACGGTTATAGAAACGGAATCAGTGGTAGGTGCATATTTTTTGTGTACACGAGTTTGAGGACATTATAAAAAACAATAATTAAGCCCGCGGGAAGGTGAAATCATTAAGGAATCAGGGTTAAGACAATTATAGACTGGAGAATCAACGATAGGTGCATATGGAAATGGATTCAGAAATTTGGTAGTAATAATACGGAGACACATAAATTTAAAATTTAGATTAAAAATTGATTTAAGTATTTTTAAAGAACAAGACAAGTGAAACGATTTAAGCCTTTTAAAGAACAAGACAAGTGAAAAAGCTTGAAATAACTTAATAGTCAATTTTAAAATAGTAAAACTAAAGGAAAATATGTGTACAATCAAAAGAGTCACGAGTTAACATATACACATCGATCTAAAAATGGTGAGGACTTGAACTTGAACGCCTTTTGATAAATTTCAATAGGATGACGATTATAGGAACAGAACCAATGGATCATGAACATGTACAATCGAAAATTCATGGGTTGACATATTTACGTCGATCAAATAATGGAGATGACTTGGATTTGAATGTTTATATTGATAAATGTCCATAGGAGGATGGTTATAGAAACAAAATCAATGGTAGGTGCATATGGTTATGGACATGAGTTGGAGGACATTAGAAAAAGACAATAATTAAGCCTGTAAGAAAATTAAATCATTAAGGAATCAGGGTTACGACGGTTATAGACAGGAGAATCAATGATATGTGCATATGGAAATAGATTTAGAAATTTGATAGTAATTTTAGGAAATAAATTCAGAAATTTAAAATTTAAATAAATAAAAATTAGATACAAGTTCTTTGAAAGAACAAGACAAGTGAAAAACCTTGAAATAACTTTATGGCGCATTTAAAAATAGTGCGATTAAGGAAAAGTATTTAGAAATTTAAAATTTAAGAAAAATAGCTTCAAAAGTTTTAATGAAGAAGTGAAAATTGATCATGCCTTTGAAAGTAGTAATGTAAAGAAAATAAATTTAGAAATTTAATAGAATTGAAGTTTTTTTTTTCAAATATGCCTTTCTAATAAATAAATAAAATACTATGTAAAATGGGGTAAAGTTTTTGAAATTCTGAGAAATTTTCTTTAAAAGTTAAAGACGGATTCAAATATTTTATAAACGAGACAAATGAAATGCGATGTTGTATCCAAAATGGCTAGATGATGATAAAAAAATCAAGGTATAATGAATGATTGGTTACGTGTGCAAAGTAAATTTGGCAAAAGACAATCATGGATGTGTACAATCCAAAGATCCCCGGGTTGACGTATTGAGGTCGATCTATTAATGGAAAGAACTTGAACTTGAATGCCTATTGACAAATGTCCATAATGAGACGATTATAGAAAGAGAATTAATGGTAGGTGTATATTGTCATGGATAGAAATTGGACGACATTATGAAAAGAATAGTTAAGCCCATAAGTGGATTAAATTAGTAATGAAACAGGGTTAAGACAGTTATAGACGGAGAATCAATGATAATATGGAAATGGATTCAGAAATTTGAAAGTAGTAAGAATAAGGAAATAGATTCGGAGATTTGAAATATATATTAAAAAACTAGATTCAAGTCTTTTTAAAAAACGAGACAAGTGAAAAGGCTTGAAATAATTTTATAATGCATTTTAAAATAGTGAAATGAAGGGAAAATAAGTCTATAATCGAAAATGTCGCGGGTTGACATGTACACGTTGATCTAACAATGGAGAGGACTTAAACTTGAATGCCTTTTGATAAATGTTCATAGGATAGTTATAAGAATCGAACAAGGGGATCATGAATGTGTACAATCGAAAATTCACGATCTGACAGTCATGTCGATCAAATAATGTAGAGGACTTGACCTTGAATGTCTATTCATAAATGTCCATAAAAGAAACGGTTATAGAAACATAATCAATGGTAGGTATATATTTTTTATGGCAGGAGTTTGAGGACATTATAAAAAGACAATAATTAAGCCCGTAGGAAGATTAAATCACTAAGGGATCAAGGTAAAATAGTTATGGACAGAAGAATCAATCATATGTGCTTATGGAAATGGATTCAGAAATTTGAAAGCAGTAATAATAAGGAAATAGACTCAAAAATTTAAAATTTAGATTAAAAATAGATTGAAGTCCTAAAGAACGAGTCAAGTGAAAAAGCTTGAAGTAACTTTATAGTGCATTTAAAAATAGCGAAACTAAAGGAAAATGTGTACAACCAAATGAGTCACGAGTTGGCATATATATTGTCTTAAAATAGAGAGGACTTGAATTTGAATGCCTTCTGATAAATATCAAGTTCAAACTTCATTATGAAAGTCCTCTTCATGGCGATAATCCAATTGTGAAAGTTGTACTCACAACAGAAAATATCAAGTTCAAAATTCGTTATGGAAGTCCTCTTCATAACGATGATCCATTTGTTAAAGTCCTCTTCACAGTGGAAAATATATCAAAACAAATTTCGTTATTAAAGTCATATTTATAACGATAATCTATTTATGAAAGTTCTCTTCACAATGGAAAATGTCAAGTTCAAACTTCGTTATGGAAGTCTTCTTCATAACGATTTATGAAAGTCCTCTTTACAATAGAAAAAATCAAGTGCAAACTTCTTGATGGAAGTCCTCTTCATAACGATAATCCATTTGTTAAAACCGTTTTCACAATGAAAAAAATCGATTTCAAACTTCACTAAGAAAGTCCACTTCATAACGATAATCCATTTGTGAAAGCGCTCTTCACAATGGAAAATATCAAGCGCTCTTCACAATGGAAAATATAAAGCTCAAACTTCATTATAAAATTCTTCTTCGTAACAATGATCCATTTGTGAAAGTCCGCTTCATAATGGAAAATACATCAAAATAAATTTTGTTATGAAAATTCTCTTCATAACGAAGGCCATTTGTGAAAGTACTCTCCACAATAGAAAATATCAAGTTCAAACTTTGTTATGAAAGTCCTCTTCAGACAATAATCTCTTTGTGATAGTCTTCCTCATGATGAAAAATTTCTCCCTTCCATCTGTGAAAGTCCTTTTTATAATGGAAAATTTCTTTTCATATCAAAATAAATTTCATTATTGTAGGGTGTTTTTCGTCACCCCATTGAGATGGAAATGCGCTCGCTTCTCAAGCATGTATAGATTCCCCCTGTTTAGGGTAGGCCGGGTTTATTGATTGTAGGGATCCGAATCTCCGACAGCCGCCGGGGGAACCTCCGATTGACGGGTAAAACTGGTCATGCAAACTCAATGTGCAGTGTGTGTTGTGTTTTGAAGGGGGTCTTGGACGTATTGAGGGTCTTGCAGAGTTTACGGGGGTTCCGTAATCCGAATGGCAGGCTGGGGGTTAAGGGGCTAGCAGCCCTCTTGCGGGGTGCGGGACAGTGCCCCGTTAGAAATTTTTTCTAACGGGGATGTGTTTTGAGTGTGGAGCATAAGGGAAAAAGAGGGGTGATGAACGTCCTAAGGATGCGTGAGTGGCACGTGAGCGCCCGCGAGTCACGTGCCCTGCGCGCGGGCGCTGGAAAAACCGGCAGAGAAAGAGGCTTAGTCCCTGGGGGTAGTTGAACTCCCGAGGGGTTTTGGAGTTGAACTCTTAAACATAAATTAGGTATAGATTAGGAGTTAAACTCTCAAAAGATTTAGATTTGGATTTAAACTCCTATGTAATAAATTGGATGTGGATTTGGATTTAAACTCCTAAAAGTCTTAGAAACTCCTTTGAGGATTTGGATCTTGAAGTTGAACTTCTCGAAAATCTTCGGTGATGATCAAATGGGACCCGTTTCTTCTCCCTGGAGCCTTGGATCCTCCCGAAGTGGGATGCTTGGAGGTGGATCTTCCTCCTCTCCTTTTGCTGGATTTTGGAAAAAAAGGGAGGTGAGATAAAAAAATCTCCCTTTTAGGGATTTGATGGGAGATCTGAACTTCCCTTTGAGGGTTTTACGGTGAAAAACTATTTCTTTTTGGAAAAAAAGAGAGTTAAACTCTTGATTTAATTGGAAAAGAAAAGGAAAGGAAGAACATGAGAGAAGGGAGACGAAGGCACAAATCCTAGAATTTTTTGAGAGAATGAAAAGTTGTTCTTGATTTTTTCATCATGTTTGCCTTTTATAGGCTACACACTTTACATATAGCCACTTGGGCTTTTCCATATGGCATTTGTGCCACCCCATGCCTTATGTACTTATTTGTTTCTGCACATAATCCATGGGGTTTACAAAATTTTGGCATTTTGCCCATATTCTATACATTTATTTCTAAAAAAATATAAAAATTACATTAAACTAATTTATGACTTCATTCTTTTTGTCATGGGGCCGGTCCCTTCCATGCTCGATCTTAACCTGGGCTAGGGCCCACTTGGCTTGGGCTCGGGCCCACTTGGCTTGGGGTTAACTTCGATTTTGACTTAGTCAACCGGGATGTAATTTTCGACCCCAACAAAGTGCTCCCATCAATAAATGCACACCGCATGTATGGGGTTGTATGCATGAAATTGATGGATCTTGTTCTATATGGAGTGTGATTTAGTTGGGTTCCCTTTTGACAACATGGAGGGTATGCTGCCATTTTAGCGACGTGGACGGTCGGTGCTGCTATATTTGCGACTTGGACGATCGGTGCTTGATTGATCTCAAAAACTATCTATTAACCGCAATTAAGAACTGCGTCACTTTGCAGCTAGCCGGTGAGTACGGGTCGGTCCACAGGGATGTTGTGAATTTCCTAATCGCTCTTACGAGTTAATTCCAAACGGTGTGAATGGATTAATTAAATCTAAAAACTAAATTAATCTAGGGCAATTGAATTAAAGATCTAACTATCTAACTAGGGCAAGGAATTAAATTTATACTACTGCAGAGAATGAAAAATTACCTAGGGCAAGAATTGAAATTACTTACTTACTTTACAGATGGCTCTCTCCAAACATCAACACAAGACTTGTCAGATCTGAATTTATGAAATGAAAAGAGGTATCGATGCTCTCCAAAAGAAATCTGAATTTTATTAATGAAAGGAGGCATAGGGAGGCATAGCTAATACAATGATTTAGAGTTCCTATTTATAGAGGATAGGAAACTCTAGGTTACAATTGATCCGCATGTCTACATTTACCAAAATAACCCTGTAAAGACCAGTCAAAGCCACGACAAAAATATGGTAAAAAGTTTTTCTCCTGATTGCACTACCCTGCCGCGGAACCGCGGCCCGAGGCATGGTTTGGCCGCGGTTCCGCGGCCAAATAAGGGAGTTGGGCTATGAAATTTCATGGACTGGCTCTGGTTGTTTTGGGCTTCCTGTATCTTTGGTTCTTTTCTCATATTGGTTTCTCGTTCTCTTCCAGATCTTTCGTGAACAATTACAGTGGACTTTTAACCGTTCGCTTTGTAATCTTGGACCTTGCATTGCCTTGTACTTTGTGACTTTATCTTTGATGTAGGCTTGATCAAGATCTTTCTATTTGTTGGTTGTAGTTCCACTTTTGCATTGTCTTTTTACCTTTTTCACTGTTTTAAATCCAAGAACCTGTAACCTGTAATATGTAGCAGACATGCATCAAAAGCACCTGTTTATTTATAAAACGAATAAGAATGGGGAATATAATAATGCAATATTATGGTATGAACAAATACCCCTAAACTTATCTTTTGCTCGTCCTCGAGCAAACTTAGTTTTATTCTCTACAAAAACCTAACCGCACTTTCGCAGGGAAACGCGATTGCACTGAGCACGTGCAACAAGCCGTTAAACCTCTAGGTGTCCCTAGTAGGAGGAGTGTTGTCTCCTGAGGGTTTTCAGCGGATACTACCCACAAAATCCTATCAATTTGGCCCATTGACTTTTATTCTCCAATTAGGTTTTCTAACAAGGAATTCTATTATTGTCGACTTGTAAATTATCCACCCATATTCTTCACACTTCCTCTTCATTTAACTTAAGGTTATATATGTTCTGCAGACCTACTTAGCTTTCGGTATCTCTTAAGTTTTCCTTCTAGGGTTCCATCTTCATTTAGGAATTTCTATCAACTCTATTAAAGATACAAGTTCTATTCTTCACTCCTTTCTCTCATCTAAACTCCAATCACATACCCCTACGTGTGTGTATATATCACCCCTACACTTGGAAATTCAAATCAAGCAATCATACTCTTGTCCGTTGTCCAAAGTACTTATTAATTGGTGAATTTAAATGAATTTTTGCTTACACATCCTTCATGCGACCGTTAATACTTCTTGAGGTACCAATAACCGATTACAAGATGCGTTTGCACTTTAAAGCATATTTCCTAGTCTTGCAATACCCAAGGCTTTTAGCAGTGACTCCCAAACCAGTTGGTCTAAGGCACTAGGTGATGAAGCACCCTCGCTAAATATTTTTCTATTTTTTTTTGCAGCCTCAAGTAATTACAAAAATCAGTGTTCATTTTTTTTCTTTATTCACACTTGTAAATTTCCATTTTCTTCGTACTAAGGACTTTAGATAAGAGCATTTCAAGGTCTCTTCTACTATTCCAAGTTTCAAGGTGCGTGACTGTGCAATTTGTAGGGTATACATTTTCAGAATCTAGACTTAAGCTAGGAATTATTTTTCAAACTTATACTCTAATAAAAATATCAATACTTTTCCTTCATTTCGACTTAGCCCAAGAAGTGAACTCAAAATTTTCCTATTTCTAAATAAACTACAAAGGCATATACTTTCTACCGTTAAACTTTAAGGAAGGTTATTTTTAGGGTTTTTAATTTACTAAGTCTAAGATCTAGTTGTTCCTAGCCAGTTAACCTATTTTTCAAACTCAAGTCAAATACGGCCAAAATTGAATACAATAATTTTTATAATTTTTGAAAATTTTCAATTTTTATGGGTTTTCAAATAAGTATGCAAATGCAAAAAATATACACATGAATGCGAAAAAAGAAGACTTACCGAGCATACCCCCAAACTTAAACTTGACAGTGTCCTCACTGTCATGCTACACCAAGAGGGTTGAGAATGTCGGCATTCCCTTGTTTATTTATTTATAAATTTTTTAAAATATTTTTTTAATGTTTTGAATTTTTTTTTATAGAAAAAGAAAACAAAAATATATATACATATATACAACAAGGTTCCCCCCAAACTTAAACTTGGCCTTACACAAGCCAAACGTTAGCACCAACCATTCAAAAATCTTATCGTGGTAATGGTTGAGTTGGTGAAAGAATGGAGTGGAAAGAAAAGAGATGAGAAGCACACGAGACCGTGTGGAGGTAGAAACGGGATACGGTCTCGGTGGGGGAGAAGAATGGCGGAAAAGAGAAAGAAGTGGAGTACGATCTTGAGGGTGTAAATCGAGTGAATAAATTAGCGCAATTTGTGATGACCGATGTGTTAAAAGCGATTGTGCTAATCTATCAACCCGTCGAGAAATGGGATCAAATCCCTCAAGATTCGCAAGAAAGCATGGGTACGCCGAACTTGGTATTGGAGATGAAAGCGTAACGGTCTCTTGTACGGTCAGAACGATAGGAAGGACGAAAGGAAGTGAATTAGGGATAGTCTCATTCTCATCGTAGTAAACTGTCTCGAACTTGAAAGATTCCATCAATGGTTTGAAACGACTGTAAGCAACCGAGTCTGATGGTTCAACTAACTCATCTGAAAATTCAAAGGACTCAAACTCGGGCGGTGAGTCTTCAACATCGTTCGAAAAAGTGAAACACTCGTAAGTGTTATCGGCTGGGAGAACTGTGTCAGATTCAAAGGGAAATTTTTCAAGCTCACAGTCTTCAAGCGTGATCTTTTGCGTGGTCGGAACGATGGAAAGGAGGGAGGGTGATTTAGTTAAAGGTTCAAGAGGATGAATTGGAAAATCCGACACATCAAAGAAAAATGGTTCAACCTCAATATGATCCTCAAAACTCTCCTCATTACTATCCTCATAATTCTCCTCAATATTTAACTCATCCATGCCATTATCATCAAAATCAAGACGCATATGAAGTTCGGGAGAAACATTTAATGACTCGGGATGATGAATTGGACATAAAATTTCAATCAAATCGACAGGTTCATCATCCAAAATTTTCCCGGCGTCTATATCCTCAATCAAGTGAAAATCATTTTTTCTGACACCTCATCAAAAGCATGGATATTTATCAATTCAGGTTCTAGAGTGGAGGTGTAAAGGTCAAACGGATTAGGTGCGGTTTCACTCGAAAGGGGTTCCTCATAATCTGGCAAATCAAGCACTACAAAATCGCACAACTCATCATTTTGGACACATGTTTGAAAATTGGAGTTGTTGGATTCAATTGGGTATGGGTAGGTTTGATTTGGAAATCCTCTCACATTCTCACTCTGTCCAACCGCCTCCTTATACATTGAAAAATTTGGAGCTGGCGGGAAACTAGCCACCGGTTCACTAGGTTGTATAAGGGCGGCTACGGACGCATCCACATTCCTAATCATTTTGTTTGTTGCTAAGATATAAGCCTCCAACGACTCTTCCAAACTAGACTTGGGTGGTGAGGGGGTTTCGGTAAAAGATTCGAAATTGTTTGGATATATGAAACTCCCAAATGGTTGTGTAGAAGCAATGTCTAATGAAGGTGGGAAAGTCGGGTAGGACTGGTAGGAATTGGATGGTTGGACAGGGGTAGGGTCAACATGTGGATAAGAAGGTGAATAGTCTTGTGGATCCCTAGAACTATATGAGTAGAGAGGGGTGAAAGATCGGCTACGAGATTGAGCAATATGCTCAGCAATGGACATCGGTTTAGGAGTTACAGCAGGACTTGAAAAAGTGGTATCAACATATGAAGGTGATAAAGGTTGACTTGGTTGACACAAAGTGGGTTGCAAAGTCGAACTATTTCTCCTAGACGCTTCTATTTGATCTTTCAAAGATATTTTTGGCACGGAGGGATCTTCCTTAAAGCGATCGAAACAACTGACGTACAAGGCAAAGTTAGGTTCGGGATACTAAAGTTCGGAAAGTGATTTATGATGTGGGGTACCCATGTTAGAAGAAAGGGGAAAAGAAAGAAGGTTGGGTGGTGCAAGGATTTCTTAGCGGCTAAAGTTTGCAAGTTGTTAAAAAATTTCCTTTTTTCCGTTTGCTCTTATTTGGAAATTGTTGCAAAAAGATTTTCGAGAAAAGATATGCAACAGAAAAGATTACTTGCAATCAATTTCAATTTAAAGCGAGGCGCAAAGAATCCTGCACAAGATTTGTTATTTGGAAAGGAAAAGGTTTTTAAGGTGCAAATAATTCTGCAGGCAGTTTTCAGAAGATATATATCGAGATTTGCAGAGAAGAGAAAAGCGAAGCTTACAGTGCAAATTCCAGAGGATGATGTCACGAAGGCGCCGCCCTTCCACGGCCGGAGGCAGGTTCCCACCGCGGTTACGCGGTGGGGTAGTCGGCACAAGTCCCTAGAATTCTTTTCAGCAGACGACTCCACAGGAAGGCCGCGTTTCCGCGGTCCTAGGTAGGTTAGGGCCGCGGTTTCGCGGTAAGATGGAGGTTTCGGGATGTTGAAAAAATTCTACTGTTCTGTTTTGAAAATCCCCCTCTGTTCTGATCTTCTGATTTCTGTTTCGCTTTCTGGAAATTTCCAGATCCATCTTTCGATTGTAGATCCTGCAAAATTCACACAAAAATACCCTTCCAAAAATAACAGATGATATATTTTTATATTTTTTTTGTGATTTTTCAGATTTTTATGATTTTTTAATTTTAGATTAACCCGAAATTTCAAAAAGGAAATAACACGCCATCCCCGGCAACGGCGCCATTTGATTGATCTCAAAAACTATCTATTAACCGCAATCAAGAACATCGTCGCTTTGCAGGTAGCCGGTGAGTACGGGTCGGTCCACAGGGATGTTGTGAATTTCCTAATCGCTCTTACGAGTTAATTCCAAACGGTGTGAATGGATTAATTAAATCTAAAAATTAAATTAATCTAGGGCAATTGAATTAAAGATCTAACTATCTAACTAGGGCAAGGAATTAAATTTATACTAGGGCAGAGAATGAAAAATTACCTAGGGCAAGAATTGAAATTACTTACTTACTTTACAGATGGCTCTCTCCAAACATCAACACAAGACTTGTCAGATCTGAATTTCTGAAATGAAAAGAGGCATCGATGCTCTCCAAAAGAAATCTAAATTTTATTAATGAAAGGAGGCATAGGGAGGCATAGCTAATAGAATGATTTAGAGTTCCTATTTATAGAGGATAGAAAACCCTAGGTTACAATTGATCCGCATGTCTACATTTACCAAAATAACCCTGTAAAGACCAGTCAAAGCCGCCACAAAAATATGGTAAAAAGTTTTTCTCCTGATTGCACTACCCTGCCGCGGAACCGTGGCCCGAGGCATGGTTTGGCCGCGGTTCCGCGGCCAAATAAAGGAGTTGGGCTATGAAATTTCATGGACTGGCTCTGGTTGTTTTGGGCTTTCTGTATCTTTGGTTCTTTTCTCATATTGGTTTCTCGTTCTCTTCCAGATCTTTCGTGAACAATTGCAGTGGACTTTTAACCGTTTGCTTTGTAATCTTGGACCTTGCATTGCCTTGTACTTTATGAATTTATCTTTGATGTAGGCTTGATCAAGATCTTTCTATTTGTTGGTTGTAGTTCCACTTTTGCATTGTCTTTTTACCTTTTTCACCGTTTTAAATCCAAGAACCTGTAACCTGTAATATGTAGCAGACATGCGTCAAAAGCACCTGTTTATTTATAAAACGAATAAGAATGGGGAATATAATAATGCAATATTATGGTATGAACAGTGCTGCCATTTTTGTGACGTGGACGGTCGATGACTTGCTCTGCTTCTTGCGGTGTCGGGGTTGAAGTTGACTTACTCCTCTTCTTACGGCGTCGGGATTTGATTTGACTTTCTCCGCTTTCTGCGGTGTTGTGACTGAAAATGACTTTCTCTGCTTCTTGTGGTGTCGTGGTTGAAGTTGACTTGCTCCGCTTCTTACGGTGTTGGGATTTGATTTGACTTGCTCCTCTTTCTGCGGTGTCGGGATTGAAGTTGACTTGCTCCGCTTTTTGCGGTGTCAGTGTTGATTTGTTTTGTTTGGGGAGTTCTCTACTCGTCCAGCGGGACTTTCGAGCATATAAGTGTTGCCGGGTGGGACATTGATTTGATCTATTTGATTTCTGCCTTCTTTGGCAGGACTTTTGAATTTGAGAGGAACTTGGAATTTGGATTTTGTTTAGCATCAACATTGCTGCACTGGAATAATGCCAGGAGCAATTCATCATTTGCTCCAGAAGGACTTGGGGTTTGGTTTTTGGGTCGGCATCAGCACTGCTAACACTGAAACGTAGTGTCAGGAGCGAATCATCATTTGCTTTTGAGAAAACTTAGGGTTTGAGTTTTTGGTCGGCATCAGCACCACTAACACTGAAGCGTAATGCCAGGAGCGACTCATCATTTGCCATTGCCCGTTGGGGAGCGATGGCTTAGGAGGCAGGTTTAGATCAGTATCATATAAGGCCTTTTAATTTTATGAGCCGTAATGGTCTCATAAAAGCATTTTCTCCCTACGAGTCGAGAGGATCTCGCAGGTGTATTTTCTCCCTAGGAATCGTGGGAATTCCTAAGCGTGTTGCTCTTTTGTGAGTCGTAAGGATCCCACGCAGGGATTTTCTCCTCACAAGATCGATAGGACTTTGCGGGTGTATTTCATCCCTTTTTCATGAGTTTGCGCCCTTTCAGGTTACAAGCTCACCGGCAGTCCTGTTATTTTTACTCACGGAGCCCTTTCGAGTTTACATCCGTGCCCGTTTTGCTTGTGGACGTACCCTTCTTTTTCCTTCTTTCTTCCTTCATTTTTTTTACTTCATTGCCGGTAGGACTTCAGATATAGTCTCGCCGGTAGGACTTGGGAGAGATAGGGGTCATTTGCGCCCGTGGATTGTATATGGTTTTACAGGATGTATGATCCAGACCGTAGGATCCTTCATCAAAGACTTTCTTGATGACGTATGGTCCTCCCAGTTTGGTTCGAATTTTCTCTTGGCATGTCGATTGATGATAATCGGTCTCTTGAGGACCAACACCAATTCACCTTTCTTAAAAGCACGGAGACAGGTCATCTTATCATAGGCCCGTGACATTTGGGCTCGGTACAATTCCAGATTTTGCTGTACTGCGAACCTCTTTTCTTCGAGGGTGTCGAGCTCTTCGAGCCGAAGAACGTTTTTCTCCTCTGTCAACTCATGCTGGATGGCCATTCTTAAGCTTAGAAGTTCGAATTCGAAGGGGGATTGCCTCCACTCCGAAGAGTAATGAGTATGGAGTGGACTAAATTGGAGTATGGTGTGTGGTACGATATGCCCACAACGCCTCGTGGAGCTTGAGATTCTAGTCCCTCTTTGTAACATTTCAGAAATATAAAATATTATTTTCGGAATTTAAATAAATAAAATAATAAATTTTATGAATATTATAGAAGTATAGAAATTAGTTTTAATCGAATGGTACAATTATATACCTATATTTTGGAAAATATTTAGAAATTAATATGAATTATTAACTATGAAGGCATTTATTTGATTTGGAAATTTTATAAAGTATTATACAATTATTTATATATTAGTTTAATGTTAAATTTGATTAATATTTCCTAATTGTGCATTAAACTAAGTTATTTTTTAAAACCATGTTTATGTATCATGACATGCAACATATCATATCATAGCATCTGTCCATATTTATTGAACCATGGCTTCATTTTTCTTTAGTTGCTTTAATTTGTTTTGATTTAATTTAAGAAAGAAAAGAAAAGAATAAATAAAGATGAGAGAGACTTGAGGTGACAAGTTTCATGGGTGAGAAAGAGGGAGAGAGAGAGAATGATAAGGTTCCACAAAATTCTTGGCCTCCCTTCACTCTTCTTCATTTCTTCACTTTCCATTCTTCTTCATCTCCTCCTCCATTTTCTCTAACTCCCCATCCACCCTCACTACCACCATACAACCCTTTCAAATATTCAACAAAATCCCATACAACCTTCACAAAAATCATTCCAATCCTTACTACAAACACCATGGTGGGATCAAGTTGGGACTTTGAAAACTTTGGTCATCCTAGAATTTTCTTGAGTTGCTCTTGGAAGGTAAATAGCTCACTTTTAGTTAAGTGTTAAGTTTTACTAATCTCCTATAGTAAATTAGAGATAAACAAGTGTAGGTTAATGGTCTTGGAAAATTGTAGGGTGAGATTTATTGGATGTTTTGAGTTGTGGAGGTGTAATTGAGGCTTAGTTAGTGACTATAAAACTTTTAGTGATAGAAATCTGGACCAAACATGAACTTGGAATTTTCCGATATCGGGTTTTTGTGGAAATGTGATGATCAATTAGGATCTGCTATAACTCGAGAGCTCTAAAAAATATTTTGCAAACACAGAGAGATGTGCAGGCTATTAGGAACATATCCTAGAAACCCGAGCCTTCAACTCCCTCACTTGGCCACCAGAAATTCCTATCTGGCCGCAAATTGCGACCTGACCTAGATGAGTGGGTCCCGGGTTTGGTCCATAGCTCTATTATCTGATATAAAGGCCTATCCAATATCAAAGTCGAGAGTTGTTTGGTTATTCTTGCATGCGTGGACCGTAGATTCTAACCTATGTGCACTTCGCGTGCCGTATCGGCTTTTGGATTTGATTCATGTTTACGATACGATATTCCTTGAATTGTAGGTACCTTCACGTGGACTTCCGGGACGACGAAGGAGAGCAGAGCGTTCATCGACTTCGACTAGAGCGAGCATAGCAGGTGAGTAGATGATATTTATAGGGGAAGTCGGGTGGATGACGTATAGCACCCCCGCAACCGTAGTATTAGAATATTAGGTATATAGCTATATAAATAGATATTAGATGGGTATACTTAGTTAATAGGGTTCTAGGAGATTTTAGGCTATAATAGGCATACACGTAGGAAGGATTACCCTTAGTTCTTATTCTCTTAGCGTTGAGCCTTTGGTGTGTGTGTATATATATATATATATATATATATATATATTGTCACACACACACTTGGTATGATATGTGGGTATATATATATGTATATGTACATATATATACACACACACACATGTAAATTTAAGGTTGATTTCGATATGATATCACGAGATGAGGATATGACATGTTAGAATGATATGAGTCGATATGATCGGACATGATGTCACGAGGTTTGATATATGATTTGAGATTGAAACATCATGTTATGATATGATATATTAAATGATCATTGGGCGATATACACATGACATGTGACTAGATGAAATGATAGAATGTACGCGACCATAGATCCATACCCCTGATTTTATGATATCGTACGACGGGTTATACAGTACGAGATATGATATATATGATGACTGACCCGCACTCTTGATTTGAGGATGCCGTACGATGGATTATACCATACGAGATATGATATATATGATGATTGATCCGCACTCTTGACTTGAGGATGCCGTACGATGGACTATACCGTACGTGATACTGTGAGGCTGGATCGCCAACTGATGGATGTATCGACTCAGAAATGTTATAGTCTTCTAATCACTTTCGACTCGGAAAGATTTGTTTTCTAATCACTTAGGTAGATATTAGAATATAACTAGAGCCATACCTATCTTCAAAACTAACGAATCGTATGCATTTTTAAAAGACAATAAGGGACGTTACGGATTTTCAAATAGTATCTTTTTTCAAAAACACCGTAACCCCTATTTTTCTAAGAACGATTCGTACTATTTTAAATACTATAACTGTATGGCTCGTATGCAGCTATATATATTTTATATTGTTGTGCTTACTATTTACTTTTCTGCTATGCTCGCATTATTCTCTTTTGCGTTTTACATACATGTTCCTTACATTATCTTTTATGACCTCGTCTGCTAGGACACATGCACCATTACCGATGATGTGCATGTTGCACGTACACATACTCGCCGGCTCACACTCTCATCATCGGTAATTGCCATACCATGTACACATTAGAAATCGTTACTTCATCGTATAACCTAATAACTTGTAGCTTATTAGATTGCTTAGTACTCATTACCTCACATGCTAGTTTAGATATTGTATTTCTTACTTAGTTAGATACCACATTTATATATACATTCTGGTTATGCACTGTAGATTGGTTTTGTGCCGGTATTCATTGTTCATTATTGGCTCATGTTCATGAGATTTCTGGATTTGGGGAACCACATGTGAATTTTGAAAACTTATGATTATTTTAAAAGAAAAATTCGGTTTTCCTTGATATGATGTGTGGCGTCCACCATGAGTTCTCGGTTCTGAGCTATGTGTATACCCGATTCAAAGTGAGAGGAGGCACCGTCTGCGGGTACATGGTGGATCCGGTACGGTACCCGAGGGCAAGAAAATCGTATAGAAAGACGTTGAGACCGGTAGGGGAGCACTACAGACCGGTGATAGTTTGGCTCGGCGGACCGGAGTCGTGTGAACAGATGAATTTGAGGGCCGATCCGATGAGACGGCGACCGAAATATGAGGATTTATGTGTTGCTGCTGGACACGGTTTTTATGATGTTTTCGAGTGTCGATACTGGGCACTCAGGTTTTTATATTGATTTGGTGTGTCATTGATGGACACACGTTGGATGATACACCTATACACATATATATGATTCGGATGACATAGTACCACATTATGAAACGGGCACGATTATATTAGTATTATACTACTGTATAACCTAGGAGATCGTCATACATTTGACTTCTACTCACGAGTTGGCAACTCACCCCCGTTGTGCCAGAGTTTTCTTGCAGGTTTGACCGCACGGATTCAGTAGCGCCAATTGGCGAAGAGCCAGCTCCCGCTTGGGGATGACTGTTATTATTGTTATGATCGGGTTTTGGTTCAAAATTTACAAAGGAGGTGCTGCCCAAATTTCAAATGGCGAAAATGTTTTCAACTATAGTATATAATCTACTTGTATTTTCATATATCATTACTTGTGCATATAAAGAAAGAACTTGGTTTCATTATACATTTATTTCAAAACTTCACCTCCACTATTTTTCCAAAAAAGTTTAGATTTCTAGGCTTTTGGCTTACTTGGATTACGGTGGGGTCCTATAGACTTCACGTGATTCAAGTGCCAACCTTGGATCGAGTTTAGGTTTGACTATGCGGAGTCTAGTGCGTATGTATATTTCGGAACCTAGGCTTGACCTTACAGAACTTAGACTTGGCTGAGGGGGTATTAGACCCGAACTTTCATCGCGTAGGTTGACATTGGTTGATGGAGTAGGTAACTTAAGTATAGTGACGTACCGTGTGTATGTTTCGCGGCATACTTACGATACGCTACTCCTCTTAAGTAGCCTTAGGATGTACATTTCTTAGGCACCGTATTTCCATTTGTTCCTATGATCCATCCTTATCGATATCGGATTGTAGTTTCTGTTACCTTGTCTATACAAGCAGAGAAAGAGAGCTATGGCTAGAGATGCGGTCAGAGCGAACTCGTCAGGAATGAGGACTGACCAGGATGTATTCCGGTGACGCATGAACACATTAATTTATTGTTCTACTAGGATTTCTCGTTGACATGAACGTTCGGGATCTGCACCAGATGATCGGGCTATTGCTAGAGGCCAGCCAGATTGTGAAGACTGTTGATGTATCGTCTACTTCAGAAGATTGATGCGTTGTCTACCGTGCGGACAGATGAGCCAGCTATTGCTGAGTTTGATAAGATATCGCCCCCAGACTTTTGAAGCTAATGCCGCAAAAGTTTACAGGCAGGGATGTGATAGAAGATCGCTAGTCACCCTAGGATAAGTGACTAGGACATTTTGTTCGTTTAGATGTTCCGATGCGAGGTCATCAAATTGACTAGCTTCAGTTAGAAGAGGACCTCACTTAGACGTGTTATGAGTCAATCGAGAAAGGACGAGCAAAAGCGTATTACTTCGATGACTTCGACGAGTTCCCGAGGATGTAATTGGCCAGATGCCTTCTATAGGGTATTGAAGATGCCGAGTTCATAGCTTTGAAAGAGACTCTGGATATGACTATAGCCAATTGGAGCACAGTCCACATAGCTACGAAGAGATGATTTCGAATCGGTCTATATTGAAGGGAAGCGGACTAAGAGGTTCGGACGAGGTCTTAATGAATCGTCGTTCCTCCCCGTTGATATCAGAACCTTGATACGTATATAGGGGCGTTGGGTACGGCCATAATTCCATAGGAAGTTCATGATAAAGATGCAACTGTCCCGAAAACGAGAAACAGATTAAGTAAAGGGTGCCAACTTCCGGACAGTCCGGCAGAGATAGGATTGGGAGAGACCTTGGCAGGTTCTTTCTGGAATACTACGCGATAAATATTTGGACCCAAGATCGGTTGTATCGCACATGCTTAAAGGGCCAGAGGGCGCCATCATTGACTTGATACAATATGGGTGGCCATGTTAATTGGTCAGGAGATATTCAGAGGAGCGCCAGAGCGGGACTGTTTCCGTCATTACTCCTAATCAGGCTATCGAGCAGAGGAGTCATGCAAGTGGTGATCCACAGAGAAAATGAGGACCCAGGGACAGAGGACGCCAGGCCGTGGGCAGGAGGCAAGTATATATTCTTGCTCTGCCAGCCTTGGGTGCACCGGAACCTTTCGACATTGAAAGAGAGGTACCTCTACGTCAGTTATTTATGAATTGCATCTTGGTGATTCGGATATCACGTTTCCATCATTTTGATTCTGGTATTTTGACGATTTGTTTCATGAATGATATTTCCTATGTGCACCACAGTTGCACTTGATTCGTATTTTTATGTATCAGTTGTACTGATTTTCGTTTTCATGCACACCCATTGCACTCGATTTTGATTTTATGCACTCCGAGATACTTGATTTTGATTTCGTGCACATAGTATGCACTTGATTTTGACTTATGCATTCGGTGGTTTACGTGCGCTTTCAATGCATTGATGTGAGTATTGTGCATGCAGTTGCACATATTTACGATTTCATATATCTCGGTAAACTTGTTTTTGATTTATGCATGTCGTATACCGTTGATCCAGATTCATATACTTGATATTTATTTTGGTACACCCTGGTGCACTGGCTATATGTTTTCGTGTACGCTAGTGCACTGGATTTATATAAAAAGGATTTTGCATGCACATTTATTCAGTTGTTTAGACGATTTCATTAGGATGCGTACTATATATATATTATCGTCTTAATTATATTATATTTGATTTTAATAATAGATTTTGAAACTTGTATATTTCGTCATAACTCTCATGATTGCGTGACGCTTGACGGAGTTTCGATTTTGAGTTTTGCACTCGTTTTCATGCGCATGCGTTGCGGTATGATATATCTTACATATTCATGATTTCGGAGCCCCGTTGACTTAATTGATTTACTGAAATGTTTTAGTATTTGGGGGGTTTAAATTTAAATTCGAGGACCGAATTTATTTAAGGGGGAAAGATTGTAACATTTCAGAAATATAAAATATTATTTTCGGAATTTAAATAAATAAAATAATAAATTTTATGAATATTATGGAAGTTTAGAAATTAGTTTTAATGAAATGGTACAATTATATACCTATATTTTGGAAAATATTTGGAAATTAATATGAATTATTAACTATGAAGGCATTTATTTGATTTGGACATTTATAAAGTATTATACAATTATTTATATATAAGTTTAATGTTAAACTTGATTAATATTTCCTAATTGTGCGTTAAACTAAGCTATTTGTTAAAACCATGTTTATGTATCATGACATGCAACATATCATATCGTAGCATCTGTCCATATTTATTGAACGATGGCTTCATTTTTCTTTAGTTGCTTTAATTTGTTTTGTTTTAAGAAAGAAAAGAAAAGAATAAATAAAGATGAGAGAGAGACTTGAGGTGACGAGTATTATGTGTGTGAGAGAGGGGGGGAGAGAGAATGAGAAGGTTCCACACAATTCTTGGTCTCCCTTCACTCTTCTTCATTTCTTCACCTCCCATTCTTCTTCATCTCCTCCTCCATTTTCTCTAACTCCTCATCCACTCTCACTATCACCATACAACCCTTTCGAATATTCAACAAAATCCCATACAACTTTCACAAAAATCATTTCAAAACTTACTACAAACATCATGGTAGGATCAAGTTGGGACTTTGAGCACTTTAGCCATCCTAGAATTTTCTCGAGGTTCTCTTGAAAAGTAAATCCCTCACTTTTAGTTAAGTGTTAAGTTTTCCTAATCTCTTATAATAAATTAGAGATAAACAAGTGTAGGTTAATGATCTTGGAAAATTCTAGGGTGAGATTTATTGGATGTTTTGAGTTGTGGAGGTGTAATTGAGGCTTAGTTAGTGACTACAAACCTTTTAGTGATAGAATTCTAGACCAAACATGAACTTGGAATTTTCCGATATCGGGTTTTTGTGGAAATGTGGTGATCAATTGGGATCTGCTATAACTAGAGAGCTCTGAAAAATATTTTGCAAATACAGAGAGATGTGCAGGCTATTAATAACATACCCTAAAAACCCGAGCCCTCAACTCCCTCACCTGGCCGCCAGAAATTCCTATCTGGCCGCAAATTGCGGCCTGACCTAGATGAGTGGGTCCCAGGTTTGGTCCATATCTCTATTAACTGATATAAATGCCTATCCAATATGCAAAATGTCCTAATTTCATATAGGGAAAAATCTGGGAGTGTTTTTCCAAGTTGCTGATTTTGTTATGCGACTTTTATTAACTTGAGTTTTGTTATTTGAGTTTTGACTCGGTCGTTTGATGTTTTTACGTTAACGTCGAGAGTTGTTTGGTTATTCTTGTATGCGTGGACCGTAGGTTTTAACCTATGTGCACTTCGCGTGCCGTATCGGTTTTCGGATTTGATTCTTGTTTATGATACGATATTCCTTGAATTGTAGATACCTTCGCGTGGACTTTCGGGACTAAGAAGGAGAGCATGGAGTTCATCGACTTTAGCTAGAACGAGAATAGTAGGTGAGTAGATGTATATCTATGGGAGAAGTCGGGTGGATGGCGTATAGCACCCCCGCAAAGGATATTAGGTATATTGCTATATTGGTAGATATTAGATAGGTATACTTAGTTAATAGGGTTCTAGGAGATTTTAGGTTATAATAGGCATACACGTAGGAAGGATTACCCTTTGTTCTTATTCTCTTAGCGTTGAGCCTTTGGTATATATGTTGTCACGCACACTTGGTATGAAATGTGGGTGTCTATACACACACACACATGCAAATTTGAGGATGATTTCGATATGATATCACGAGATGAGGATATGACATGTTAGAATGATATGAGTCGATATGATCGGATATGATGTCACGAGGTTATGATATATGATTTGAGATTGAAACATCATGTTATGATATGATATATTAAATGATCATTGGACGATATACACGTGACATGTGACTAGATGAGATGATAAAATATACATGACCATAGATCCATACCCTTGATTTATGAGATCGTACGGCGGGTTATATCGTACGAAATATGATATATATGATGATTGACCCGCACTCTTGATTCGAGAATGCCGTACAATAGATTATACCGTACGAGATATGATATATATGATGATTGATCCGCACTCTTGACTCGAGAATGGCGTACGATGGACTATACCGTACATGGTACTATGAGGCTGGATCGCCAACTGATGGAGGTTTCGACTCGGAAATGTTAGTCTTCTAATCACTTTCGACTTGGAAAGATTTTAGTTTTCTAATCACTTAAGTAGATATTAGAATATAACTAGAGCATACCTATCTTCAAAACTAACGAATCATATGCATTTTCAAAAGACAATAAGGGACGCTACGGATTTTCAAATAGTATCTTTTCTCAAAAACACCGTAGCCCCTATTTTCCTAAGAACAACGATTCGTACTATTTTAAATACTATAACTGTGTGGCTCGTATGTAGCTATATATATTTTATATTGTTGCGTTTACTGTTTACTTTTCTGCTATACTCGCATTATTCTCTTTTGCGTATTACATATATGTTCCTTTCATTATCTTTTATGACCTCATCTGCTAGAACACATGCACCATTACCGATGATGCGAATGTTGCACATACACATACTCGCCGGCTCACACACCTATCATCGGTAATTGCCATACCACGTACACATTAAAAATCGTTACTTCCTCGTATAACCTAATAACTTGTAGCTTATTAGATTGCTTAGTACTCATTACCTCACATGATAATTTAGATATTGCATTTCTTACTTAGTTAGATGCCATATTTATATATACATTCTGTTTATGCACTGTAGATTGGTTTTGTGCCGGCATTCATTGTTTCATTATTGGCTCATGTTCATGAGATTTCGGTTTTCATGAGATTTCTGGATTTGGGAAACCGCATGTGAATTTTGAAAACTTATGATCATTTTAAAAGAAAAATGTGGTTTTTCTTAATATGATGTGTGGCATCCACCATGAGTTTTCTCGGTTCTGAACTATATGTATACCCGATTCGAGGAGAGAGGAGGCATCGTCTGTTAGTGTATATGCCCTAGGGGCCATTATTATATCATACTAGTTTGTATATTACTTAATGGAAGCTTGGGATATTCACATATATATAACAGTCTTGCTAAACATGGTAGTATGCTACTTGGTTTTTCTATCTTAATATGTGAGTATACGTATTGATAAAGCTCTTAGGATCTTGCTTGACTACCAGCATTGTGATGGCAGTCACACTAGTGGGGGCTGGGTAGTCTACAAGCACATCCTTATTCAGGTCCCTAGTCGTTGGATTATCGAGACAGGGCATCGATACTCCGGAGTAGACTAGTGTGTACGCTTCTCATCCCAGTTAGGGAGATGGTCTGTCCCACAGCCGTCAGTACGTTGTACTGGAGATAGTATGCAGGTGCTCGTTAGGTTACGGGTACACCGGACAGGACTCATAGGGAACTGTTGGTTGGTTTTATACCAGTCGTCAGTAAACAGTTCCCAGGTGACATGAGTACAGCATAGTCCGTAGACTTGACACTGCTACTTTGCCTCGAGTGTGTCCCACTGTTCTTAGATTGCTACCCTACCACGGCTCAAAGGAGTCGTGCAAACAGGTAGCAGTTGGGTGCAGTCCCGAGCACTTGGAGGCAGTGGCGGTTAGACAGGATTCGTCTCTCCCGGTATTGGGGGTTGATATCGCGCTGTGTCAGAGAGCCATTACGCAAAGTCCCTGGCCAGGGCAAGCGAGATTTACTGGTAGGTTCCAGTAGTTTCTCAGGGTGTAATGGGCTTCGCTCCGACACGACTTATACCGCTATTAGGGGACTGACGCTTGCCGCCCCCTAGGCCCGATATGCGATAGTCTTAGACGAACGGACCGGACTGTACGGAGATTGTCACATTAGACTCAGTAGGAGTTCGGATGGGTTTCCTCATCGGCCTTCTTATCGACATCTACCTGGGGACCGTTACGTACAGCTAGTGCCGCTTGCGGTCTGTGGTTAAACCCACTGCCAGCGTAGTAGTCGAGTCTCTAGAGTCCCACGCAGAGAGTTTCCCTACTCCAGGCGAAACGATATAGAGGTCGTATGGTTTTACGACAAGGGTTCGGACGCATACGTGTGTTTTCGTACGTACGACTTTCGGACAGTTTTTACTAGTCGGCTTTGGTTTAAGCCAGTTACTAGTATCCGGTTATTGGATTTATACAGACTAAAGTTTTTCCGTGTTTTCACGGATAGGAGGGGCGTTCTCGTAATTGCGCGAGAAGCTTCTAGAAGATGGTGACTAAGGAGGTTTAGGTGGCATATACATTGAATGAGATTAGTGAGTCATATGGATGATTCATCCATGTCATTAATGCTTCATAATTGCTTAATGACTCATGGAGATGAATCACCACAAGATATTTATCAAGCATGGTTGTAAATCATTTTCTTTTCTTTTCTTGATAAAATAAAATGCTTGATATATATTATGATAACTCATTTTCTCTTCTCATTATGATGTTCATCTTCTCTCTCCTCAAGCTCTCTCTCTTCAAACCCTAATCCTCCCCTCTCATGTGTTGAGTACAAGGATTAGTTAGACTACTTAATCCATAACCATACTCTATTTCATCTAGGTACTTTGATTAGCACTTAAAGACACTTAGTTGCCTCAAGTTTAGAGGCAAAGCTTGGAGTTTAGCTCTCGTGGTGGATCGTCTACTACTTGGAGAAGGCCGAGGAGGAGGTAGAGTTCGTAAAGACGAAGGACACGGTTCTTTAGGTATAATCCCTTTACATAGTAGTTTATAACTTCTATGTTTGATGTTAGTTATCATTTAGCTTCGATTCATGCGGTTAGTCGATGTTTAAGCAAAGAACAAGATCGTTTTTTATATTTCCGCCTCCCCGCAAGTCGTGGGGTGTTGTACATCGACTTACAGTGGTATCAGAGACTCGCTAAACAATAAATAACTCACTTGCAAAATTGTATGAATTTCGAACGGAAAAAACGAAACCGGAAAACCCCGATATCATGAGTTTCTGTCGATTTTTAAATGAAGTCCAAAAATTTTTCAGGGAGGTTCAGATAGCTCTAATCGACAGTAGTAGAACACCCAAGAAAATTGGGCCCATGAATCGGCTAAAGCGCCGCGGAACCGCGGCGGATCCTACCGATCCGCCGCGCTTCCGCCGCCGAGTTGCCGATTCATGAACCCAATTTTCCTGTGTTGGTTCTCTGTGATATTTGGTATTTTCTGGAATTTTTTATTTTTGCTCAGGTTTCAGATTTACAGAGAAGTATTGGAGCAAAATTAAATGTGTTTAATCGATCGAAATTATACGGTATTTACTTGTTGGATTATATCTGTGTTTGTATAATGTGTTCGTAAACCTTCCCTAACTGCTAGTATGTCGGTTGGCAGGGGGTTGCACATTTCTGTAATGGATTTTATCTGTTTGTGTATATGAACTGTGTTGGACTGTTGTGATGTATAGCCGGAGTTATGTGATGGGTTTTTATTTAATTCATTTGATGTAAATGTAATTTGTTGTAATATTATTTTGCGGGGCACATCCAGGTTGCGGTTGTAGCCACCGTTGTATTATTTCATTTTACTGTTTATGCTCCTAGGACAGACCCAAGGTGGGGTGCACAAACTGCCGGGTGGGTAGTTTGCCGTACCCGTTGGGGTCTTGGGTGGGGTAAAGGCTATTTATCACAACTGTGTAATCCGTCTTTTGTTGCAGGCTCAAAACAAACATGGATTGCTTGCAAATCCAATAAAGTTCATTTGTGATCTGGAATGCCTATTATTGCGTCTGACGAATGTACAATATCTATATATGATAGCTATTTAGACGTCACTTATGTTTTACACTCGCGCTAGCCCAGCCCCCGCTCTGTCGTTAGTTAAGTAACCTAACGGGTGATGACGGGACCCCGTGGCGAATGCGGATGGCATAAGAGGACGTTGTATTTTCGTTGTTCTCTGCAATGATAGGTTAATGATGGGACGCATTATTTATAATGCAGAGAAAATAAACCAAAAGTTTAATCGTTGGAACAATTTAAAAGAAACCACTCGGTTAATTTTAAAAACAGATATTTTTAAATGCGGAGCTTTAACCACTCCTTTTAAAAGCTATCAGGTTCCTTCGGTTATATCAAGTTCACTACATTCACGGTTTCGCCAAAACCATTCGTAGCCCTCCGTCATTTCATCTGGGTATTCAGTAGTATTCAAGCTATGTATTTTGACCTAACGCCAAGGCATAGTGTTTGGTAGCTACTGGATATTCATTTGTTGCATAGATAGATGAGTTAGTTTGGGACAGTCGTATTATCATTTTGGCCGAACGTCAAGGATATATACGGATGGGTTCAAATTGACAAGATAATGATGGGAAGAACTTGACATGAGACTTATGACATTTTGACCGAACGCCAAGGTCATAAGAGCATGGGGCAAAAATATATATCGGGAATTTCTAAAGAAACTGAAATTTGCAAAGAGTTGCATACCATTTGGAGTTTGATGAATATTGGTAGGATTCCTTCAACATTATCATACAATGATATTTGGATCCCGATCCTACTGTGAGTATATGCTACTTATCAGGAGATTCGTCACTTAACGATCAATGCTATAAACCAAGTAGGTGTCAAGAAAGGTGTCAGCGGGGTTACGCCCCCAGAGAAAAGAGGTTATTTAATTAAGGAACTTCGCGAAAGCGTTGGAAAACCTCCCTCGAAGTATCGACACTAGCCTGGCTGAATGGTTAAGCAAGTATTGTACGGTGAGAATAGTCCTGACTAATTCTTCTTTTATGGTTTGAGGAAGGATTCGAGAAACAGTGGGAGCCATCCAGTTTAGATAAACTAAAAACCACTCTAAACTTGCAAGAGCATCATGCTAAAGAGTTTTCTTCTCTCTCTCCTATTTGCAGCAACCCTGAAAATGACTGGACTTAAGTTACTTTTAGAAAAAAAATATACTGACAGGGCCAAACTATAAAGATTGGCTGTGGAATGTCAAAATGGCTTTGACCTATGACAAATTGGGGTACGTTCTCACCGCTACGGCACCTGCTGTCCCTGGTCCCAAATCCAGTAATGCGGATAAGGAAATCCGCAAAACCTGGGATTTAGATTGCGCGAAAGCCAAGTGCATCGTGCTTGCCTCGATGAACAATGAACATCAGAGGAGGCACGAGGATATGGACCTAGATGGCATATTTCTCCATACAAAGGAACTTTATGGAGAGCAATCTCGTATAGCAAGATACGAGACCTCTAAGAACTTGTTTCGAGCGAGATTGGCTGTCGGGTCATCGGTAGGAGAACATGTCCTAAAGATGATCGGCTATATTGAAGAACTCGCAGACCTTGGGACGACTTTGGATAATGAGCTCTATACAGACCTTATTCTCCAGTCCCTTCTTCACACCTACGCCCGGTTTATCCTGAACTTCAACATTCAAAGAAAAGAAGTTGAAACTTCCGGAACTCCTGAGCATGTTAAGGAGTGCAGAGGGCACCTTGCAGAAGACAAGGGAAACACCCGCTATGTTTGTTGGCGGTGCATCTTCTTCCGGGTCCAAGGCTAGGGCCAAAGGAAGGAAGAAGAAGGCCGCCACCAAACCTAGAGGAGGTGTTAGTAAGGTGGGAGGGAAGGGAAAGAAAAAGTTTGCAGTACCGGTAGTGGGCCAGGATGAGTGCTTCCATTGTCACAGGAAAGGGCACTGGAAGAAAGATTGCAAGGTGTGGAACGCCAAGAACCAGGAACCGAAGCAAGCTGTGGCTTCGACTTCAGGTATGTTTGTAATTGAGAATTGTCTGTCAATTAACTCTACTTTCTGGGTATTGGATACCGGATCAGGATCTCATATTTGCAATTCATTGCAGGCATTGAGAAACCGTAGAGTGCTGAAGGAAGGTGATATAACCCTAAAGGTTGCTAACGGAGCTAGCGTGGGAGCTGCGTCCGTCGGGGATTATCACCTGGGATTGATGAGTGGACACATTTTGGTTTTACATAACTGTTTTTTTGTACCAAGCTTAACGTGTAATATCATATCAGTTTCCTTGTTATCAAATAAAGGTTATGATTTCACGTTTGTAAGAGATGTTGTTAACATCCACCTTAATCATGGTTTGATAGGGTCCGGTACACTAAATAACGGTATATATGTTTTAAACCAACTCCAAATTTTCAATGTCCAGAACACACTAAAAAGAAAGTCTCCAGATTTAAATAAAGCTTTCTTATGGCATTGTAGACTGGGTCACATCAATGAGAGAAGGTTGACTAAGTTGCATAGAGAAGGATATTTGGACTCGTTCGAATATCAAACTTATGACACTTGTCAATCTTGTCTCAAAGGAAAGATGACAAAGACTCCATTTACTGGACAAGGAGTGAGAGCGAGCGAGCTCTTAGGACTCATACACAGTGATGTATGTGGTCCAATGTCTACGCATGCAAGAGGTGGTTTTTCCTATTTCATTACTTTCACGGATGATTACTCAAGGTACGGATTCATTTATCTGATGAAACATAAATCCGAGGCTTTTGAGAAATTCCAAGAGTATAAAAATGAAGTAGAAAACCAAACCGGCAAAAGTATCAAGACACTTAGATCTGATCGAGGTGGTGAATACTTGAGTGCCGAGTTCCTAGGTTACCTAAAAGAGAAAGGAATTCTCTCTCAGCTTACTCCTCCATACACTCCACAGCATAATGGTGTATCGGAGAGACGGAATCGAACCTTATTGGATATGGTACGATCCATGATGAGTAATGCTGAGTTACCGCGATCTTTCTGGGGTTATGCGCTGGAATCAGCGGCATATCTTTTGAACATGGTTCCTACCAAGACTGTGCCTACCACTCCATATCAAATGTGGAGCGGGAAGAAACCCCATCTACAGTATATAAAGATTTGGGGATGTCCAGCTTTTGTTAAAAAGCAGCATATGGACAAACTCGAAGCACGATCAGTAAAGTGTAAGTTTGTGGGATATCCAAAGAACTCCAGGGGATATCTATTCTATTACGCAGAGGAACAAAAGGTATTTGTTTCTCGTAATGCCCATTTTCTAGAACATCAGTTTTTGGAAAAGGAATCAAGTGGGAGTGAAATAGAACTGGAAGAAATTCCAGAACCACAAACTAATATTGAAAGTTTGGTAGAACCGGTAGTTCAAGAAGAACAGGACATTCCCGCACCCCTCCGCAGGAGTAGTAGGCCGTCTCATCCGCCTGAGAGATACTACGGTTTTCTCATAGATGGGGATAGAGAGGATTGCATCATAGATGATGATGAACCTACTGACTTCCAGCAGGCCATCCAGAGCGGTGACTCGGTACGATGGCTAGATGCAATGCGAACCGAAATGGAGTCCATGTACACCAACAAAGTATGGACTTTGGACTTTGCTCCAGATGGGGTAAAACCCATAGAATGCAAATGGATCTTCAAGAAAAAGATTGGTGTAGATAGACAGGTGGAAACCTATAAGGCTAGACTTGTTGCAAAGGGTTTTCGTCAAAGACCTGGTTTGGACTATGACGAAACTTTTTCTCCAGTGGCTATGCTCAAATCCATTCGGGTCCTTCTTGCTATTGCTGCCTTCCATGATTATGAAATCTGGCAGATGGACGTAAAGACGGCTTTTCTGAATGGAAATTTAGAAGAGTGCGTCTATATGGATCAGCCAGAGGGTTTCAATCAGAGTGGGAGCAGCGGGAAAGTATGCAAGCTGCTTAAGTCCATTTATGGACTAAAGCAGGCATCGCGGAGTTGGAACATCTGTTTTGATAAGACAGTCAAAGAATATGACTTTATCAAAAATCCATATGAACCGTGCATATATAGTAAAGTTGTAGCCAGAAGTGTCGTATTCCTCGTCTTGTACGTGGATGACATTCTATTGATAGGAAATGACATTCCTATGCTACAATCTGTCAAAGGATTCTTGTCACACAGGTTCTCCATGAAAGACCTGGGTGATGCCTCTTACATTCTGGGGATCCGGATCTATCGTGATAGATCCAAGAGGATGTTGGGACTTTCGCAGTCCAGGTATATCGACACTGTACTGAAAAGATTCAGTATGGAAGATTCTAAGCGCGGTAATCTACCGGCTTGTCACGGAATCACCCTCTCCAAAGAGATGTCTCCCAAGACTGATTTGGAAAGGGAACGCATGTCTATTATACCCTACGCTTCTGCGGTAGGCTCTATAATGTATGCGATGTTGTGCACCAGACCAGATGTAGCTTACGCACTGAGTGTGGTAAGCCGGTATCAGTCAGACCCAGGGGAGAAGCACTGGATAGCAGTAAAGAACATTCTCAAGTACCTGAGAAGGACTAAGGAGATGTTCTTGGTTTACGGCGGAAAAGACCTCAGGTTGGAGGCCTTTGCTGATTCCGGCTTCCAGAGTGATAAGGACGATTCCAAGTCCATGTCGGGTTATGTCTTTACCCTCAATGGAGGGGCGGTATGCTGGAAGAGCTCCAAGCAGGACACCGTTGCTAACTCAACGATGGAAGCGGAGTATATAGCTGCTTGCGATGCCGCAAAAGAAGCAGTCTGGATGAAGAAGTTCCTAACAGAACTTCAGGTGGTTCCTACCATAGTTGATCCAATACCTCTGTATTGCGACAACAACGGAGCTATAGCTTTAGCGAAGGAACCAAGGTCCCATCAGAAGTCCAGACACATCTTAAGGCGGTATCACCTGATCAGGGAGATCATTGATCGTCAGGAGATCGAGGTTCGGAGAGTTGCTTCTGAAGAGAACATTGCTGATCCATTCACGAAGGCCCTACCTCAGATTCAGTTCGAGAGGCTACTCGAGATCATCGGTCTTCGATATGCTAGTACATGGCCCTAGTGCAAATGGGAGATTGTTAGTGTATATGCCCTAGGGGCCATTATTGTATCATACTAGTTTGTATATTACTTAATGGAAGCTTAGGATATTCACATATATATAACAGTCTTGCTAAACATGGTAGTATGCTACTTGGTTTTTCTATCTTAATATGTGAGTATACGTATTGATAGAGCTCTTAGGATCTTGCTTGACTACCAGCGTTGTGATGGCAGTCACACTAGTGGGGGCTGGGTAGTCTACAAGCACATCCTTATTCAGGTCCCTAGTCGTTGGATTATCGAGACAGGGCATCGATACTCCGGAGTAGACTAGTGTGTACGCTTCTCATCCCAGTTAGGGAGATGGTCTGTCCCACAGCCGTCAGTACGTCGTACTGGAGATAGTATACAGGTGCTCGTTAGGTTACGGGTACACCGGACAGGACTCACAGGGAACTGTTGGTTGGTTTTATACCAGTCGTCAGTGAACAGTTCCCAGGTGACATGAGTACAGCATAGTCCGCAGACTTGACACTGCTACTTCGCCTCGAGTGTGTCCCACTGTTCTTAGATTGCTACCCTACCATGGCTTAAAGGAGTCGTGCAAACAGGTAGCAGTTGGGTGCAGTCCCGAGCACTTGGAGGCAGTGGCGGTTAGACAGGATTCGTCTCTCCCGGTATTGGGGGTTGATATCGCGCTGTGTCAGAGAGCCATTACGCAAAGTCCCTGGCCAGGGCAAGCGAGATTTACTGGTAGGTTCCAGTAGTTTCTCAGGGTGTAATGGGCTTCGCTCCGACACGACTTATACCGCTATTAGGGGACTGACGCTTGCCGCCCCCTAGGCCCGATATGCGATAGTCTTAGACGAACGGACCGGACTGTACGGAGATTGTCACATTAGACTCAGTAGGAGTTCGGATGGGTTTCCTCATCGGCCTTCTTATCGACATCTACCTGGGGACCGTTACGTACAGCTAGTGCCGCTTGCGGTCTGTGGTTAAACCCACTGCCAGCGTAGTAGTCGAGTCTCTAGAGTCCCACGCAGAGAGTTTCCCTACTCCAGGCGAAACGATATAGAGGTCGTATGGTTTTACGACAAGGGTTCGGACGCATACGTGTGTTTTCGCACGTACGACTTTCGGACAGTTTTTACTAGTCGGCTTTGGTTTAAGCCAGTTACTAGTATCCGGTTATTGGATTTATACAGACTAAAGTTTTTCCGTGTTTTCACGGATAGGAGGGGCGTTCTCGTAATTGCGCGAGAAGCTTCTAGAAGATGGTGACTAAAGAGGTTTAGGTGGAATATACATTGAATGAGATTAGTGAGTCATATGGATGATTCATCCATGTCATTAATGCTTCATAATTGCTTAATGACTCATGGAGATGAATCACCACAAGATATTTATCAAGCATGGTTGTAAATCATTTTCTTTTCTTTTCTTGATAAAATAAAATGCTTGATATATATTATGATAACTCATTTTCTCTTCTCATTATGATGTTCATCTTCTCTCTCCTCAAGCTCTCTCTCTTCAAACCCTAATCCTCCCCTCTCATGTGTTGAGTACAAGGATTAGTTAGACTACTTAATCCATAACCATACTCTATTTCATCTAGGTACTTTGATTAGCACTTAAAGACACCTAGTTGCCTCAAGTTTAGAGGCAAAGCTTGGAGTTTAGCTCTCGTGGTGGATCGTCTACTACTTGGAGAAGGCCGAGGAGGAGGTAGAGTTCGTAAAGACGAAGGACACGGTTCTTTAGGTATAATCCCTTTACATAGTAGTTTATAACTTCTATGTTTGATGTTAGTTATCGTTTAGCTTCGATTCATGCGGTTAGTCGATGTTTAAGCAAAGAACAAGATCGTTTTTCATATTTCCGCCTCCCCGCAAGTCGTGGGGTGTTGTACATCGACTTACACCGTCTGCGGGTACATGGTGGACTCGTTATGGTACTCCGGGGCAAGAAGATCGTATAGAGACTTTGGGCCGACAAGGGAGTACTACCGACCGGTGATAGTTTGGCTCGGCGGATATCCGGAGGATACCGACCGGAGTCGTGTGATCAGATGGATTTGAGGACCGAACCGATGGAACGACGCCCGAAATATGAGGATTTATGTGTCGCTGTTGGACACGGTTTTTATGATGTTTTCGAGTGTCGATACTGGGCACTCAGGTTTTTATATTGATTTGGTATGTCGTTGATTGACAAACGTTAGATGATACACCTATACACATATATATGATTCGGATGACATGGTACCACATTATGAGACGAACACGATTATATTAGTATTATACTTATGTTAACACTATTACCCTTGTTACCACTCGATATTATTATATTATTATTATACTACTGTATGACCTAGGAGATCGTCATACATTCGATTTCTACCCGGTGATATCTTCTACTCACGAGTTGGAAACTCACCCCGTTGTGCACAGTTTTCTTGCAGGTTTGACCGCATGGATTCAGTAGCGGCTTGTTGGCACACGGTTTCTTTCTGGGTGGTTTGCTTTGGTAGGTGGGGTACACTTGCATCGTGACCCCATTTGTACTTGTATATTTATTCAGTTGTATCTAGTTAAAAGCTCCATCAACCAGATTATTTGTTTAGTAGACTTAGAAAACCACAAATTGTATATTCTTTTGGACCTAGAGCCACAGATGTGTATTTATTCCTTATTTATGTTTTTATTTGATTATGTTTTGGTTTTCTTTCTTTTCTGTGTTTGATCTTCGCCCTAGGGCGTCGTATATATATATATTTTGTGGTTGTGATTCCGTCAAATGGTGAGCTAGCTCCCGCTTGGGGATGCCTATTATTATTTCTATGTATTGGTTTTGGATCAAAATTTACAAAGAAGGTGCTGCCCAAATTTCAAATGACGAAAATGTTTTCAACTATAGTATATAATCCACTTGTATTTTCATATATCATTACTTGTGCATATAAAGAAATAACTTGGTTTCATTATACCTTTATTTCAAAACTTCACATCCATTATTTTCCCAGAAAGGTTTAAATTTCTGGGCTTTTGGTTTACTTGGATTACGGTGGGGTCCTATAGACTTCACGTGATTCAAGTGCCAGTCACGTGCCATTTCTAGGTCGTGACACTCTTGTTGGCTGAAGCATTTTCCTCAGGAGCTTGCATAGAGTATCATTGAAGGTTTCGGCTAGCCCATTGGCTCTTGGATTATAAATGGAAGAATATCTCCGGTCTATCTTGTGCTGAGTGGCAAATCTTGAGACTTTGAAATTCTTGAAAAAGGCCCGTTGTCAAAAATAATTCTTCTAGGTGTATCGAAGCGGTATAGAATATTATGCTGGAAGAACGTCAGAATATCTTCTGTCTTGACTTCTTTTAGCAGGAAAACTTCAGCCCATCTGGAGAAATAGTCAGTTGCGGCCAATATGAACCGGTGGCCTTTGGATGATGGAGGATCAATTGCACTAACTATGTCGGTGCCCCAAACTTCGAAGGGCTATGACTCCACCATAGCATGCAGCGGATTGGGATGCTTGTGAATGAAATCACCTTGAATTTGCCAGAGATGACACCTCTTCGCATGCTCTTCACAATCCCTTATCATGGTAGGCCAATAATACCCAAGCCGTTTAATTTGAAACCGTATTCTGGAGCCAGATTGGTGAGCTCCTTAGACACCCGAGTGAACTTCATGAATTTTTGGGTTTCAGCCGATGATAAGACACCTGAGCCGGAGTTGGCCATATGATCTGCAGTATAGCATATTATTTATAAACACGTATCAAAGAGCTCTCTTCTTCAGCTGAACCTTCACAGAATTTTTTTCGGGCAGTTTGTCGTATCGAAGATACTCTATGAAGGGCTCTCTCCAATCGGGCTCGTCTTGAATGATCAGAACTTTTTTGGCAGGATTGCTCTTTTGTTCCGCGCTTTCCTTTTCTTATAAAGAGGATGGGAGCAGAATTTGCTGGCTCCAAACTGTGATCAGAATTTCATCCATGTCGGAATCAACCAGCTCTTTGGTTAGGCGAGCAAGTACGTCAGTTTTTTCGTTCAACGCCCTAGGGACTCTCATTAGTTCAATGTGAGTGAGCCGTTTCATGAGTTCCACCACTCAACTTCTGTATTGAGCTAACTCGGGCTTATATATCTTGTAGTCGGCGCTCACTTGGTTGACGACAGGCTGGGAGTCACCGTAAACCCGTGGCCGAAGGATTTCCATTTCTATGGCGAGCTCGAGACCAGCTATCAAAGCTTCGTATTTAGCCTCGTTATTTGTGCAAGGCTCGGTAAGAGCGAAGGAACGCTGTAGGGTTCCTCCTGATGGCGTGACGAACACCAATCATATCCCCGCTTTTATCTCCGGGACGCTTGATTTGCTGGAGGTCCTTATTGATGAGGCTCCGTCGAAGTAGAGCTCTCAACATGGCTCGTCATCCTCGAGGTACAACACTTGTTTGTCGAGTAACTCGCAATTGAGCGGTGACCCTTCTTGTATGGGACGAGCGGCAAGGAAGCCTGAGAATGAGTCTAGCACGGCGTATCATCCACAAACAGACAGACAGTCCAAGCGAACAATTCAGATTCTGGAAGACATGATAAGAACCGTATGTTAGACTTCAGAGGTTCATGGGAAGATCACCTACACCTTGTGGGGTTTTCATACAACAGCTATCAGGCAAGTATTGGGATGGCACCTTTCGCAGCACTCTACGGATGGAAATGTCGTTCCTCCTTGAGTTGGGACGACGTTGGAGATCGTGAACTCTTTAAACCAGAGATGATCGTGGCAACTGTGGACGTAGTTCGCACGATCAGGGAAAGGATGTGAATAGCCTAAGACCGACAGAAACATTGGGCAGATACAAAGCGTCAACACTTGGAGTTTCAACCCGGAGAACATGTATTCTTGAAGGTCTCTCCAAACAGAGGAGTGATACGTTTTAGCAAGAGGGGTAAGCTAAGTCCAAGATACATAGGACCGTTTGACAAATTCGAACAAGTTAGAGAAGTGGCATACCGTTAAGCACTACCACCCTCATTGGAAGGAGTGCACAATGTGTTCCACATATCCCAACTACAACGATATGTGAGCGACCCCAGCCACACACTTGATCACGGAGAGCTCACAGTACAAACTGATCTAACCTGCGAGCAACAACCAGTTGAGATCCTGGACCGAAAGGTGAAAACATTACGGAACAAGAAAGTAAACTTGGTCCGAGTGATGTGGAGAAAGGATTCGCTAGGAGAATCAACTTGGGAAAGAGAAGAAGATAGGCATACACGATACCCTTACCTTTTTGAAAATTAATTCCTATGTAACTGTAAATTTCGAGGACGAAATTTTTATGAGGGTAGAATGTAACGAATTTAAAATCACTGTACAGAATTTTCTTGTTATTGTACAGAAAAAAGTATTACAGCCTGTGTAAGAGTTAAAAGTTATTTTTGTTAAATAAAATTAAGAAGCAGCTTGTAGCTCACTGGTAAAGCCTCTACACTGCTGTGATGTAGCCTGTGCGTTCGATTCCCATCAGACCCAATTATTTTTTAGATTTTTTCTTTTTAATTTTTGGAAGTCTAAGAGTTGCACGTGCAATACACGGAGAAATGAAAAGTTTCAGAAAAATCAAACAGGCGCAATGACACATCCAAATTGACACGTGGCACGAATCTCGAGGCAATGCCTCAAGATCCGACCGCCCAAACCTTTGATCTGGCCGGCGCCGATGGTCAAGATAGGCCCAAATTGCTCTGTGCTTTGCATACTCATCCTTTCGACTCCCCTTAGCTCCTCTGCACTGTTTGATTTTTCTGCAATCAAACAGAGACTTTTCAATTCACCATTTAACACCTTTTTAATACATTTTAATACACATTTTTAATTCCCAAACCCTAATTCTTTACTATAAATACCATCCCATGCTCTAGCTCTTCACCCAATTCAATTTTATGATCTCACTCACTACACTGCTAACACAAGGTCGTAACAGGTTTGCTGCACATCTTATTCCCATTACTGAGATTCGGGCACGACAATTTCAGCAAGGGTTGGACCCTGAAATCCAAGTTGCACTCGAACTTGCTTTGAAGGCTGCCCGACGCTATGAGGCAGTTATGAAGAAGAAAGGCAGACTGCAGGCTGCCGGTGTGAGACGCCCTGTGCACCAGATCACAGGAGGGGTCTTTTCTAGGCCAGCTTTTAACGGACCATCTCGGAGGCCAGTAGGTTCGTCGGCTAATAGCAGGAAGACTTTTGCATCTATGCAAAAGAATATGGCATCTTGTGAAGAACCGTCGTGGGGCGAACAACTTGTGCCTGATCTGTGGGTCATCTGCTCACACCATTAGAGCATGCCTCCAGAACCGAGGACCCAACAACCCTACAGCTAGACTGACGATCCAAGATCATCCTACTCGGTTAGCTCTACCAGCTCCAGCTCCCCTCATCGAGACCACTCAATCCTAACGCCCAGTGTTTAACCAGGCACAGAAGAAAGTGTTGCGACGCCAAGCATTCACCATGTCGGTCAAAGAGGCCGAAGCTACGGGTCAGGTTATCGCTGGTAAATCCCTTCCCTAGTCTCTTTCAAGTCCTTTCAATTCATAGTCATCTTATATCTGTTCTACCTAAACCTATCCCACACGATTTAGGTACAATCTTAGTAGCATCCATGCCTGCTCTAGCGCTCTTCAATACTGGGGAATCACATTGATTTATGTTGCAACGTTTCGTCCGAACTCATGCGATCCCAGTTAAACCGCTCGTATCCAGCTGGAATATCAGTTCAGGGAACGACGTTCTAAAAGCAACTTTGGGATACGATCTGTGTCCAGTGGTCGTCTGCAGTCGAGAATTTTATACGGACTTCAAGGTGCTGGACATACCAAACTTCGACGTAGTCTTGGGAATGGACTGGCTGGGAACTTTCTTCGCTACCATCGACTGTCGCCAAAGGAGGATAATGTTCGAAATACCAGATCATCCAGTGTTTTACTTCAAAAGTGGAGACCGTACCCTAGAACCTAGCATCTACAGAGCAAAACCAAAGAAGGCAGAGGTTGCAGCATTGCATGCGGAAGAATCGAAAGCAGAGGTAGTTCGAGAGTTCAAGGATGTATTCCCGGAAGATATATCTGGTTTGCCTCCTGATCAAGATCTTGAATTCAACATCGATTTACAACCCGGCGCATAACCAGTAATAAAAGCTCCATACTGATTAAGTCCGAAGGATTGAAGGAGATCTGCATTCAGTTGGACGAACTCCTGAAGAAAGGTTGGATTCGTCCCAGCATTTCAAGTTGGGGATCTCCGGTGTTACTCGTGAAGAAGAAGGAAGGTTCCTACAGGATTTGTGTGGATTATCGAGCTATGAACGAAGTGACAATTAAGAACAATTATCCAATACCGCGCATCGATGACCTTTTCGACCAGTTAAGTGGGTCTTGTGTCTTTTCAAAACTAGATCTTCGTTCGGGTTACCATCAGGTGAAGGTCAACGAGTCTGACATTCTGAAGGCAGCGTTTAGGACTTGTTATGGTCATTATGAATATTTTGTAATGCCATTTGGAGTGATCAATGCACCTGCCATCTTTATGAACCTAATGAACCAAGTTTTCCGAGAGTACGTAGACAGGTTTGTTGTCATCTTCATCAACGACATCCTGGTGTATTCAAGGAATTGGAAAGAACACGCCGAGCACTACGGATTGTCCTAGAGACATTGCGACAACATCAGCTCTACGCCAAATACAGCAAGTGTGAATTTTGGCTAGATCAAGTCGGATTTCTCGGACATATCGTTTCAGGAGAAGAAATCTCTGTGGATCCAGCTAAGGTGTCAGCTGTCAGCGAGTGGCCGATACCAAAGACGGTGAAAGATATACGAAGTTTCTTGGGCTTAGCAGGATCCTATCGACGATTCATCGAAGGATTCTCAAAGATCCCAGCACCCCTGACCAAGCTCACACGTAAAGACAAAGCATTCGTGTGGTCAGAAGCATGTGAAAAGGCTTTTGTAGAACTCAAGTCGAGGTTAACCTCTGCACCAATTCTTGTAATACCGGATCAATCTGGCGGATTCGCTGTGTATTGTGATGCATCTGGTAAAGGATTAGGATGTGTTCTACACCAGCATGGAAAAGTTATGGCTTTTGCATCAAGACAGTTAAAGCTACATGAACGCAACTATCCAACACATGATCTAGAATTGGCAGCCGTCGTCTTCGCACTCAAGATTTGGCGCCACTATCTGTTGGAAGAACGAGTGGATATATACCGACCATAAAAATCTGAAGTATGTATTTACTCAGAAGGAACTCAAACATGCGACAGAGAAGATGACTAGAACTCATGGCGGATTTCGACATCAACCTACAGTATCATCCTGGGAAAGTGAACGTAGTTCCCGATGACCTTAGTCACCAGTTATTAGCAATGAACCTCACCGCTCAGTGGAGACTACAACAAGAATTGCACGGATTGGAGATTGAAGTAGTTGTGCTAGGTAACACTTCATTTTTGATGAACTTACAAGTCCAGTCCACTCTTGTAAATCAAATCAAGGAAGCTCAAGCAAATAATACCAAACTACAAAGGATCCGAGAACAAGTAGAAAGTGGACTACGTACTGACTTCATCATCCACGAAGAAGGATCCTTGCGATATGGAAGTCGTTTATCCGTGCCAGTCGGACCTATTCGAGAAGAGTTGATGAAAGAAGCTCACAGCTCTCCGTATTCGGTACACCCCGGTGGCACGAAGATGTACAAAGATCTACGGCAACACTACTGGTGGCATGGAATTAAGCGCGAAGTAGCTAAGAGCGAAGCCAAGTGTTTAGTGTGTCAGCAAGTGAAGATTGAATATCACAGAACTGCTGGTCTACTTCAACAGTTACCAGTCCCAGAATGGAAATATCAACACATTACCATGGAATTCATGACCTCCTTCCCCTGTAGCACGAAAGGTAACGATGCAATTTGGGTTATTGTGGATCGACTCACCAAGTCGGCTCACTTATTCTATTCAGAGTTGGCCAGTCAACCGCGACGTTAACAAAGAAGTATATGGACGTGGGTATAAATCTAAAGTAAGATTTCAACCTTCAAGATGTACCATATTTGATACCCATAAACTCATACAGGAGATCGTGAGATTATATGGAGTACCTGTTTGCATTGTCTCCGATCATGATACAACATTCCGATCACAATTTTGGCAGAGTCTGCAAGTTAGCCTGAGAACAAGTCTGAATTTCAGTACGGCGTATCATCCACAAACAGACAGACAGTCCGAGTGAACAATTCAGATTCTGGAAGATATGTTAAGAGCCTGTATGTTAGACTTCGGAGGTTCGTGGGAAGATCACCTACACCTTGTGGAGTTTTCATACAACAGCTATCAGGCAAGGATTGGGATGACACCTTTCCCAGCACTTTACGGACGGAAATGTCGTTCCTCGTTGAGTTGGGACGACATTGGAGATCGTGAACTCCTTGGACCAGAGATGATCGTGGTAACTGTGGACGTAGTTCGCACGACCAGGGAAGGATGCGAATAGCCGAAGACCGATAGAAACATTGGGCAGATGCAAAGCGTCGACACTTGGAGTTTCAACCCGGAGAACATGTATTCTTGAAGATCATTCCAAACAGAGGAGTGATATGTTTTGGCAAGAGGGGTAAGCTAAGTCCAATTTACATAGAACCGTTCGACATACTCGAACGAGTTAGAGAAGTGGCATACCATTTTGCACTACCACCCTCATTGGAAGGAGTGCACAATGTGTTCACAATGTGTTCCACATATCTCAACTACGACGATATGTGAGCGACCCCAACCATATACTTGATCACTCTGAGTTTACAGTACAAACTGACCTAACCTGCGAGGAACAACCAGTAGAGATCCTGGAATGAAAGGTCAAAACATTACGGAACAAGAAAGTAAACTTGGTCCGAGTGACATGGAGAAAGGATTCACCAGGAGAATCAATTTGGGAAAGAGAAGAAGATAGGCGTATACGATACCCTTACCTTTTTGAAAAGTAGTCTCTATGTAATTGTGAATTTCGAGGACGGAATTTTTATAAGGAGGGTAGAATGTAACGACTCTAAAATCACTCTACATAATTTTCTTATTATTGTACAGAAAAAAGTATTACAGCCTGTGTAAGAGCTAAAAGTTATTTTTGTTAAATAAAAGCAAGAAGTAACATGTAGCTCACTAGTAAAGCCTATACACTGCTGTGATGTAACCTGTATGTTCGATTCCCATCAGATCCAATTATTTTTTAGATTTTCTTTTTAATTTTTGGAAGTCCAAGAGTTGCACGTGCAATACACGGAAAAATAAAAAGTTTCAGAAAAATCAAACAGGCGCAATGACACCCAAATTGACACGTGGCACGAATCTCGAGGCAACGCCTCAAGATCCAACCGCCCAAACCTTTGATCTGGCTGGTGTCGACGATCAAGATAGGCCCAAATTGCTCCGTGCTTTGCACACTCGTCCCTTCGACTCCCCTTAATTTCCTCTGCACTGTTTGATTTTTCTGCAATCAAACAGAAACTCTTCAATTCATCATTTAACACATTTTAATGCATTTTAATCCACATTTTTAATTCCCAAACCCTAAATCTTCACTATAAATACCACCCCATGTTCTAGCTCTTCACTATTCTGAAATTCTAGCAAAAATTCTCTCAAAACTCTCTAAGTGCCAAGTGGAGTTAAGCCCCTTGATTGAATCTAAAAGTGAAGAATATAGGTTTGTAGTTTAGTAACGACAATCAATAACGGTATCGCGTGTAGCGAGCGTTAGTGAGCACGGGTCGTCCTCTGGAATTCGAGGAATTCGTAAATTCTTGCTTTAGTTGAGTCGAAAGAAATAGTAAAGAAAATTCAAGAAATTGTTTAAGATTTGGTTGAAGTAATTATTTCAAGAAATTTAAGAAATCGTTTTCAAGAAAAGAAATTCAAGAAAATGTTCAAGATTTAGTTATCAAGAAAATTGTAGAAGGCTTGTAGGATTCGAATGGAATTAGTAGCCATGAATGATTATTCGAGATGATTCATCTTATCTATTGATAGAATTACTACTAGATCGATGGCTATTAATGAGAATTAGGGATCCTTTGAAGAAATTAAGGTTTCTCCTTCATTTCCCCTTGTCCTTTCATTGATTGCCATTCCTATCTAGCCTTTTACAAGAAGGATCATCAATCTAATCCCCAAATTGTGATGAACTTCTCAATAAATTAATCTCACTCACAATTTGGACATCAATGGTTCTTTTTGCTAAAGTTTATAATCTCCATAAGACTTAAGATGAATATGGAATTCTCTCACCATTGGAGCTACCAAATTCCTTCGAATTCTTAGCAAGCGGAGATTTACTCACACATTATGAAAAATAGAAGAATCAACAAATAGAGATTTCATAATGTGAAAATTTAAAGAAAGCAAGACTAAAAGTAATGATCACCTTTACTATTCAACTTCAAATTACAACTTCTTCAATCCGAGATTACAAGAAGAATAGCTCTCGATCACTCCCTTGAAGAGGTAATTTCTCCGTCGATCTTCGCTTTGCTTGATCACCGTGAGTCTTGGATCTATCGAAGATCACGTGCTTGTTGATGACGATCGGCTTCGCATAAAGGAATCTTGATTGATATCGCTCGATGGATTTCTCATGATTCTTGATCTTGGATCTTGATTTGGAATTGGATCTTGATTTGGTTTTTAGATCAAGTGTGTCGAACTAAAAATCAACAACCTTTTTAATGTAGGCTTAGGTCCCTTTTTATAGACCCTAATCAAGCTTCCCCCATAAACTAGGTTGTTACAAAGAGGCTTCTAGAATAAGCTAGGTAGTTATCAAGCTTCCTCAACAAGCTAGGTTATTATAGAGAAGTTTTCAGAACAAGGTTGTTACGACTAAGCGTCCTCTGCAAGCTAGGACGTTGCAATGAAACTTCTGGAGAATTCCCGGCTCTGAAGCCTAAAACTTGGCCGTGGATCCGCGGCGACTCGGGCTGACTCGGTCGCGGTTCCACGGCCAATTAGTGGCTTCATTGCTTCAAAATTCTTTAGTATTCTTCTGTTTGTCTCTGGGTTTATATGTGATATCTGGAATCTTTTTATCTCTTCTGAATCTCTGTCAGAATTTAACTTTTTGATTTCCTGTATTTTTATCGGCGAATTTGCGATTCCGATATCTGACCTGAGCCGTCTTTTGCAAAAGATCTCAATGAAGAATGTTAGAGATATACAATATTATGCGTGAAATAATAAACATACAATTTTCTTCAAAATGTTGATCATAATGTATAACACAGGGTAATTGATAATTTCCAGATGAACTTGTAATATGTGTTATAATTATAACAAACACCCTTAGATGATTAGAAAAGTGAGGAAATTGTTATGTTATAAATTGCAATAATTTTGACTGAACACATTCCCCCAAACTTGACTTTGATCGTCCCGAGCGGACTTCTTTTATTCAGGAGAAGGAGAAAAGAAAAAGAAAACTAACTAGCACACTTTCGTAGGCAACACGATTGCACTGAGCACGTGCAACAAGCCTTTAAATCTCTAGGTGTCCCTAGTAGGAGGAGTGTTTTCTCCTCAGGGTTTTCAGCGGATTGCACCCATAAAATTCTATAATAAAAGAAAGACTGTGAAAGTTACTAAGATAAGAATTATAAAAGAAAGAACTTGAAAATCAGAGTTTGCAACTACACTAGCATTTTGGTTGTCATGATCCCTATCTTAATAGTCATGAAAAGATATTAGAAATCACATCATCCCTTAATAAAACATCGCCTTTATTCTTCATCCCTACCTTCTTCGAAACACCGATCATATACCCCTACTGTGTGTAAAAGACATCCCTACACTCGGAGAATTCAATTCAAGCTATCATACTCTTGTCCATCTACCTCAGTACTTTTTTAGTCGGTGAATATTTTGGATGGAATTGCTCACATATTCTTCATGTGACCGTTAATACTTCTTGAGCTACTAACCGACCGATTACTAAATGTGCTCACATATTATGCGTAATTAGCAATTTTCTAGTCTTGCAACACCTAAGGCTTAGCAGTGACTCCCAAACCAGTTGGTCTAAGACACTAGGTGATGAAGCACCCTCGCTTTATTTGTTATGCTGCCTTGGTGATTACAAAACCAGTGTTCATTTTTCTTCACCATTTTATACTTTTATGCTTCATTTAAATTTATTTTCTTCGTACTTTGGCTTTTAGACAAGAGCATTTCAAGGTATCCTCTACTATCCCGAGTTTCAAGACGTGTGTACGTGCGTATAGTAGGGTATCAACGTTCAAATGTTTGGTTTTCAGAATAGGAACTATTTTTCAGACTTATTTTTAACTTCAGGTTAGTGACTTCCTTCATCTTACTAACCCTTTGGACAACGGCTCATAACTACTTATTACTAGTTTCGTTTAAGAAAACATCTAACTTTCTTATTTTTCTTAAACTTTTCCAATCTTTTAAATGTAATTTTTCACTTTCTAATCTTTTATTATAAAAGAAAATTTTTGAAAATTTTATGCTTATGCAAAGTGTAATGCAAGGTAATGCTTCAATAAGCACAAACCTCCCCCAAACCTGTTTACAGCGGTGTCCTCATTATTGTTGTCTTTTAAATCTCAAAAACCTGTAGACTTGGAAGGAAAAGTTATTAACGGGGACAAGAATGAATGAACGTGAAAATCTCCCCTAAACTTATTTTTAGCTAACAATTTTGTGTACAAATTTTATTTTCAAGAGCCAAAAATATACCCCCCAAACTTGATTTAAACAATATTAAACTTTTAAAATTATAAGAGGGGGTAAAGTTATTGGTCAATATAAAGCTTTACAAAGACCAAAAGTTAATACGAACTATTCAAATATTTTTTCAAGATAAGAATTATAAAAGAAAGAACTTGAAAATCAGAGTTTTCAACTACACTAGCATTTTGGTTGTCATGAGCCCTATCTTAATAGTCATGAAAAGATGTTAGAAATCACATCATCCCTTAATAAAACATGGCCTTTATTCTTCATCCCTACCTTTCTTCCAAAGATATTACAAATTTTTTCAAATGGAAAATTTAATAAAATAAACACAATCTCAAAATATTTCATGGTTTTCATTAAAAAAAATGTATTAGAAGATTTTAGAATAATAAAGGAACTATTAATCATATTTTGTTGTCATACAATTTTATATATTTTTGGTTGGAAAAGATGAAATTCCAGAAAGGCCAATGCTTAGATCCATTTACTGTATTTATGTTGTATTTATGTTTTTTTAGCGTTTGTTATCTTTACTCTACTTGTAATAATTTCTATGTGTTGATGATTGCTTGTAAAATTCTGTTACCTTTTCTTTTCTTAATTGGATAGACTATTGAAACTTTCTAGGTTTATAATATTGTAATTGTTATTAGTTGTGTATAACGACCATTTGGAGGTAAGGCAACTCTGAATATACAAAAACACACGACTTCAAAGATATTGTTTAAGTGGAGGTATGGAGTTACGAATTAATTCTAGTTTGCATACGCCATTAGATATCTATTATAACAATTATTTAATTGAGGGTTTTGCAATATGATATTGTGTAATTATATCCTCCCATAATACAGAGTTTCAAATGCATCATGATAGATATTTATGCTCATCCTGAAATTAAAAACTCGGAGTTTTATACTACTTAGATTTATTTTGTTATAAATTTTTTCAAATGGAAAATTTAATAGATCAAACACAATCTCAAAATATTTCATGGCTTTCACTTAAAAATGTATTAGAAAAATTTAGAATAATAAATGAACTATTAATCATATTTTGTTGTCATGCAATTTTATAAATTTTTGGTCGGGAAAGATGAAATTCCATAAAGGCCAAAGCTCAAATCCATTAACTGCATTTATATATTTTTCAGCGTTTGTTGTCTTTACTCTATTTGTAATAATTTCTCCGTATTAATGATTGCTTGTAAATTTCTACTACTCTTTATTTCCTTATTTGGATATATTATTGGAACTTTCTAGGTTTATAATATTGTAACTGTTGCTAGCTGTGGACGATGACAATTGACCGGTCTTCACTTTATCTTCTTATTAGCGAATTATGTATACATATGGATTCATTTGTTTGCCTAAATTTGAACTCCTTTATGTACATATTTTTTTTGTGTTAATGTAGTTTTATGAGTAAGGTATCTTGCTCTACTTTTTGTTTCAAAATAAAGAAAATATGGATGATATTAACATGAGAAAGAATATAAATAATAGATGAATAGGCTTTAACTAATTTAATATACATAAATTTCAACTTACTATTGATTATTGTTCTATTAAATATTATATGATATTTTTTATATGCAAATTCTAAATTACTATTAATTATTATCAAGTTTAATATTATATGGAACTCTGTATTCGCACAATTTTATCATATGTATATGATTAAAATTGGCATAAATTTCTGCAACATATTGAAAGACTTGCAAAACAACTGGCCTCTATAGTTAACTTTATCAAAGAGCACATACACAAAATAACATCACTGCTTTTACGTCCAGTCACTATAAGATACATATATATCTTAAGTTAAAGAGTTGAGCAATAAAAAATAAAATAATAAATCACACCATCTTATTTCAAGATAATAACTTACCATAAAAATTATATTTTATATGGCATAAAATAATTCTTGTATTCTAAATAGTTAATAAATATTTATATGATATGCAACACAAATTACATGAGTTTATACACGAAAATGTATATTATAAATTAACATCACCCTATATGCCTGCAATTTGAATAAAAGTAAGTATAATTTTGCTCAGACTGTACCATTATACTTCGCTTGTATTTAGAATATATATCATAACATAGTTCATTGAGAAAAATGTAAAGAACTATAGCATTAACTACAAAATCCAGAACCAATATAGAAGTATAGAGTTTTTAGTCTTGATTAGCTTCCTCTACACTTTCTTGCCATTTTTTTAACGAAACTGGGAAAACCCTGTTATTTTATTAAAAAATAATAGATTTTGTAGGCCAGGCCCAATACATCAACATCCGAATATGGGTTATATATACAGATGGAGAGAGTCAGGGTTTACTAAATAGATCAAGAGAGGCGGAAGAGAGGAAAATATCTGCTCTCTCTATCTCTCACTTTCTCTCTTAAATGAAAAAATAACCCCATATTTCAATTTTCTTCTCCTTTCCACCATTTTATTTGTAAATCATTGCAATCTTCACTTTCTTGCCATTAAAAAGGTTTTAATCAAAATTTTGATAAACAAAGAAACTCTTTTTTTCTTAAGCGGTCTTGCAATTCAAGTTTTTTTTTTAATTAAACCGGGAGTAGACCCAGCTGAATTTTATTAAGAAAAATGTTAAGTGGGCTTTAGCCCATACACCATGGCCCTTAAAAGGGGTTTATATATCGTAAGAATTAGGGTTCCCATAGAAAACCCTAGAGGCAGAAAATATCTTCATCTCTCATTTTCTTCATTATCTTCGCCCCATTTGAGCTCCAAAGTCTACAAATTTCCACCAGTCTTCAAAAATCTTTTTAGTAGATCTGATCTCTCCATACCGATATCATTAATCTCTCATTTCTTCGTCCGTTTCGCCTCACCCCAATTCCCGATCTTAAAAATTTTCATTATTTTTCAATAGTATTTTGAGAGATCTGAGCTTTTCAACCTTGGGATCTAGATAGGTAAGCATAAAATGAGAAAAAACACTTAGCTTGCTAAAGTTTTCTTCATCTCTAGTATTGTGATCATCATATCCAGTCTCTACTCTTAACGATCTCTTTTCTAAGCAACCAAATGCCCAACCTTGAGGCTTTTTGTAATTTCTCCTGCTTTATAAATCATTAGATCTGTACTTTTCCTCAATAATTTTTTGCTGCTAAAATCAAAGATGCAAACTTAAGCTTTAGAACTTCAGAATCCGCAAAGAGAATTCTCAAAGCTAACATTTTGAACTCTAAGAACTGATTTTTATTCTCCTCAGCCTGATAAAACTTGATTTTTGATTTTTCAGCATTCTTCATGCTACCCAGTTTCCTAATCAAAGAAAAAAAGAAACCCTTTGCTTCATTCTTCTCAATCTCGGAAGGTGAGATAAATCTAACTTTAAAAAAAAAAATTATCTCCTCTGGGAAAGGTAAGTAATTATTTAGAATTTTCAAATCATGTCTACTCTAGTTTTCTTGATTCTTCATTGTTTGTCCTTTTCTTTTATTGTTGGGATATTGATGATACTTGTTTTTGAATTGATCTTTCTTTGGGTTACTCGTAATGATGGTAAGCGTAGTGATGCTCATCGCAAGGATAGAAAAAAGTTGATAATTATTATTTGCTTGCTCGATGAGAGGATGCGGTTTAATGGATTGGTTTTGATTTCTCGCAATTCTTTGATCCAACTTTTTAGAGAATCGAAATTGAATTCGGACATGGGCAAGATAATCATATGGGTTTCCAAATTATTTCGCCAATCTGCATTTATATATATTTCAGTGTTTGTTGTCTTTGCTCTACTTGTAATAATTTCTATGTGTTGAGAATTTCTTGTAAATTTTTGTTACTCTTTCTTTCTTTATTAGGATATACTATTGGAACTTTCTAAGCTATAATAATATAACATCTGCTAGATGTGATTGATGACAAAACGTTTCTCATAGATACCCTTATAATAACCATAACTTCACACATAATTATACAATATCATACTGAAATACTGTAAGCAATAATACTTAATTAAACATCATTATATAAATACCTTAATTTTAGTACTAATCTTCATTATCATCTTCTCCAGTTGGCTCCAAACTTGGGGCTTTATAAAATTGACGGACAACCCTTTCCAGACTATTGACGATAAATCCTTCGCTTTGGATAAATTTATGATTATTATTAGTCACTTTTAGCTTTATCTTATATGCAATGGATGCACACTTATCAAGATGTTTCTCATAGCCATACGAATCTTTACTCTGCATCAACGAAAAAAGAATTGTTAGACATACATTGATTATTATGTTGCATTTGAAATTATTTTAACAATCTATGTCATTACCGATGAATAAAGTTGCATCATATCATCCAGTGGATAATGGAGAAGAGTCTGAGCATGCTGACCAAAAGCTACAATATTTGTTTCATCAGTTTTATCCTCAATACTTGCTTTAATTCGGTACCTACAATATGTTTATATTGATCAAATATTATGTATTAATGGCAACCTATAAGGTTTTCTTTAAAAAATACATTTTCTATAATCCGACCCCATATGCCCGCAATCCGAATAAAAGCAAGTATAATTTTGCCCAGGCTATACCTTTACACTTCACTTGCATTGAGAACACACATCATAGCATGGTTCATCGGGAAAGATATAAATAATTGTGGTATTAACTATAAAATCCAGAACATATATAGGAATATAGAGATAAAAAAACCCTTTTAATAAAACAAAAATATAAAAATATAACTTACTTTAGATTATATGCTAAATACATGTTAATATTAAATTAAATATCATATATATTACATATAAATTATCATTTCATACCGTATTAAGTGTGGGACAAATTCTTGTTTCATTGATTAGATGTTCAATGGTATACGTTTCTACCATCTGATTTGCATTATTGTTGCTGCTTCCTACTTGTCTCGATACCCAATTTGCTTTGTTAGCAGATCAAATCGAACCCTAAAATCATGACACTCTTATCAACATTGTCTTTAACAAATGTAAAAATCTAATACTCGAAATATAATAAATATATGATATACCACCATCTCATTAGCCGTTCTGCTTCGGGGATACCATTGGTTTTAAATCCCATTTTCGTAAAGCCTGTTGTTTCTAACATATAGCTTCCTATAATTGCATGATTTACCATATCAATAGTGTTGTACTTGTACAAACTTAATAAGTATTGATAACCACTAAAGTTTAATTTTACTTTTAAAAAAACAAAATTCTATGAGTGCAAGTAAAAAATTTACCTTTGAATTCTTTAGCTTTGAATTCTTTACCACGTACACCTATTGCGGCAATTAAGAAACTATCAGTATATCCTTCCCCAAAAATACTCATGTGCTTTGTCAGAAAATTCTCCCAGATCGTTAAAGTGACCGGTTCTCATAACAACCATAATCAATGAGTGATACTTCAACTAATTTACTTGTGCCCCCAGAGTTCTCACATCAATGACATATCCTACTATATTTGCAATGCACATAATGAATATAAAAGGTCATGAATATATAAATGTTGTAATTACTTATAGTAAAAAATTAAAAAGCTTAAAGATTATGAGTACACATCATCTTACCATAAACACATTCAGGCTTATGCGCAAGATCGTATACCTTGCACAACTTTTTAAAATGATAAATGCGGCCAGCCGATATTTCTTACACAGAAACTTCATCAACCTCTGATTGTCTTGTCAATGATAATTGTCATCCGTTTTCCAAAACTTTAATAGATTTACTGGTTATCAAAGTCACATCACGTATACTTTATCAACGAATATCATGTTTTTCCATTTGCCAGCATATAAATTATCAACTAACACCTCTCGTTCAACACCCTGTATAAAGCCGTACAATTAATATTTAAAAAATAAATTTTGTGTTGAAAAGATAACTGTTGTAAACAACTCCTCACTTCTTCATCTCTAGCCACAAATGTAAGCGAGTTTGATGACTTTGCATACAATCGACCATACCACAATCATGTGATACGTACCTTGATATTATACAATTTAGCTCGTTCTACAATTTTTTTAAAAGTGGTGATCTCTAAAGGTGTAGGTAGTATTTTTTCCTTACTTTCTGGATAAGATTCGTCAGAAATCAAAGTCGATGGATTCTTCTCTTTTTTTCTTTTGCTTTCATGTTGGCTACTGATTTCTTCGTCTTTTAGTATAAGAAAATACATTAGTAAAATTAGAACGAAGTTTTTTACAAATAAATAAAACAGATAATCGGTATACACATACCGTTTTTATAATCCTTCTTTAAAGAAATCACAGGAGCAATTTATTTTTTACTACTTTCACTTTGTCTTCATGATCCTTTTGTTCTTTTACTTGCAAATTTTCCTTTGTCTTCACCTGCACAATGAGCTTGAATATTACCAATAACACAGTCGTCACGATCCTCCAAGTCTGAAACCGACATGCACAATAAAATGTAAGTAATTTATTAAAATCCAAATATAATAAAGCATAAAATTTGAAATAATATTGCAGAAACTCATACCCTTTTTTGTCCTATGAACTGATTTAATTTTTTTCCACCTTTATCCAATGTTTTCTCTCCTTTTAAAACATCATGCTCTCTTTTCTGAGGTTTCTTATCATTGATACATTTATTTCTTATTTCCCCAATAGTAAGATTATCACCATCACTGTCATCCCCACCATCATTACTACTATATTGATAGTTGACCTCATCCTTCAAATTTTCAAAAAGAACGAACTCTTCATTCAAGAATATATTCCCATCACAATCATTTGAATTATTCTTTTCCATCCTACACAGAAAATAGAAAAAATAAATCAATAACAATAAACATCAGGATATAAAAAAATCTGACAAAGATGAATAGATCAAGCGAATGCATATATTACATAAAATTCAATGTAAGCACTACATATATACAACAAATGAAATCGAGTATTAATTCAATATTGGAAAGTAACACTCTGATTTAAAAATAAATTTATTGTAAAAGTATTTTTAAATCAGAGCGATACTTTCCAATATTGGGATTAATACTCGATTCCATTTATTGTGTATATAGTTCTTATGTATCTTTACCTTTGTGAGAATGCTCTGTAGAACTTCTTTATAAACAATATTTTGTATACAATTTTTTGGAATGTTAATTTGTTCTTTTAGAAAAACTTTTAAGGATGAAGCAGATCTAGCTCTTGAGAATGCAACATACAATTGTCCATGACAAATAACTGGTGTACGTAGATATAATCCAACTTTTCCCAAGATTTGCCCTTGACTTTTGTTTATAGTCATATCATAAGCAACATGAACGGGAAATTGATGCCGTTTAAGGACGAAAGGGAGATCTTCATTATCACTTGACATAATTATTCTTGGTATTGCCACACATTTTCCAATATTTGTACCAGTCATGATTTCTGCTTTTATGACCTTTTCACCTAACTGTTTAATGATAAGACGTGTGCCATTACATAAACCAATACTTTGATCTAAATTACGAAGTAACATAATATATGTATTTATTTTAAGTTCAAGCGAATGAGGAGGCAATTCAGAACATATCAAGGAACTAAAAAATTCCGTTGTATGTAAAAAATCATTGCAAGCAGAATCATCAGCAACAGAAACCTTCGTGTCTGCACTCAAGTAAATCCGACTTTCTTCTCTAATTTGAGATATGACTTTCTTATTAATTTCATCAACTTCTTTATTTCTACATGCAAGTATTGCTCTTGATTCTAAATACCGCGGATTTTGATAATTATCATTTAAATATGTATATATTTCATTTATTAATCTACTAATATCAAGTCTGTGATTAGATAACATTGAATCCGGAATCTCTATCCAATTATCATCACAATCATTGCCCATTTGAATTCCTTTAACATCACCATTGCCAATATCGATTATCCATTTTGCAAAATTTTCGTTGTTTTCTTCTGACCTCGTATTCGTATGGACACGCATATTTTTTGTCAATATAAACATATCACATTAATCCCATAGATATGATTTATGTAATGTAGCAGACACAATTTATTATTTCCTACCCTTACGGATGACAGATAAAATCTGTCGAAAATTATCACCAAGAACAACATACTTTCCACCAAATGGTTTATTGTCAAGTTGTGGATTAATATTTGATAGAATATTTTTGAAACTTCGATCTATGGCTTCAAATGTAAAGCGGTTTATCATCAGAGGTTCATCCCAAATAATCAGTGTTGCTTCTTTTGATGAGAGAAGAAAGATTAGATTGACGAGATATTGCGCAAGATGAAAACTCATGAAGATCGATAGGAATTTTGAATCTTGAATGTGTTGTATGTTCTCCGGGTAGTAACAAAGAAGCAATTCCAGAAGATGCAACTGCAAGAACAATTTGTTTTTTACTACGCAACTTCGCTAAAATTGCATTCTATAAGTATGTTTTGTCGGTTCCACCACCTCCATACACAAAAAATAGCCTTCCGATATTTTTTTCGCACGAAGTTATAACCGCGTCAAAGATTTTTCTTTGTTCATCATTTAAACCACATTCCAATTCAATAGATTTTTTCGACAACTCAAAGTATCATAATTTAGCTCCTCAAATATCGATCTATTGTTCTTGTTTAAATTGCTAGGAGAGGGTATTGGTATAAATGGAAAATCTCTCAAGCTTTTATTATTATATGAAAAAATCATATCTATATCTTGAAGTGCAAAATCTCTTAATTGTTCGTTACCGAATACAATTTTTAAATCAGGATGCAAATCTTCTAAACGTCTTTCATAATCATCACTCATGGCCTCCCAATGTAAATCCCATAGTTCTCGAGGATTCATAAATTCGTTAAAAAGTAACATCGTGCAAAACATGCGACGCAGTTGATTAGCCGTAGCCCAATTAGACGCTTCTTGGAGTGCTAAGTTCCATTCATTATCATCATCAAGAAGTCCAAGTGCTATACATGCAGCCTTATAAGTTTCATGTTCAACACCATCAATTGTTCTCATATCAATAAAATTAATTCTTCCTTTCACTATTATCAACAGCATCCTGAGATAATATCTTTCACCAGCGGCAGAATGTGCATAAGGTAATCTACCTATCGCCTTCCTTCTTTATCGTTGCTTCCAACATAAGTTTTTTTTGTCCCAAACAAAGTGATTTGGAAACTCAACATAAGTAAAATTTCTAGCATGAGAAAATTTAAGATTCATAGTAAACCATTCAGTTAACATTGTTTTCTTAGCTCGCTCAGACTCCATTATTTCTTGAACACTTCCATCTTCTCTAAAGAAAACCATCTGTTCACAAAAAAGATAATACTGCAACCGTTCAAAGGCAGGATGACGTTTATTTATTTTAAATTCAAAAAGCTTCCATGAAGCTTCAGATACTGCAATATATCTAGAATCTAAATATAATTTGACCTCTTCATATCTTTCGACCAAATTTTGATGAATAATAGCTGTTGCAAAATCAGATCCTTTATTCACATATTTAAATAAATATTTTATTGCTCGTCTATGATTGCATATTTCAACATTAATATGGGATTGATATTTTAGTAGTGGATTTGCATTGTAAGGCACAACCTAACTGTTGTCAATATCTTTTCCATCTGCCATGTAGGATCTTGATTTGAGTCTTCGGTAAATTGCATATCCCTTTTCATCAATAATAGTATGGTCATTGAATATTTTAGGGATTTTTTTGAGCATTTATTATTTTTCATGCAAACACATTTTGGATTATGTGTACTACATGGCCATGAATCATATGGGTAACTACCAAATCATGAAGTAAAGGTTCCATTTTAATGTCAGGAAGTCAGCTCTAATTAAATTATCGATATCCTTTGCAAGTTTTATTTTTTTTGAACTTTCCAATGTAATAAGTATATGAGAATGTGGTAATCCTCGTTTTTGAAATTCTACTACAGATAGATCTACAAATAGAAAAATTAAACTTTTAAATAAAAACATATAACAATATACAAAACATATATTAACAAATAATGACAATAACCTACCAGAAATTACTCGTCCAAAATATTTATGTTTAATCAAATCATCAATAAGCTGCTGCATAAGTTTTAAGTGAAAAACTCTGGCAACAATATCAGGCCTATCAGAGGCACTTTGACCACCAGCAATCAATAAAAAATCATGTATTTTTTTCCAATTAGGATTGCATGTAAAAGTAATGAATAAATCCGGAGGCCCGGCCCATGCACAAATTGCCATAGCATCTTGATAGTTTTGAATCATGTATTGTGGACCTCCAGTAAAGGATGAAGGCAAAATGATTTTTTTACCAATTGTGTGAGCATCATTATCACCATCCTGCAAGCATTGATATAACTCACATCATCGTAAAGTTTTTTGATTATTACGAATCCATCCAAGACGATTTCTTTCAACAGACGCATAAGCATCAACTATATATTGCTGTAATAATTTTCCACCTCTCAACAACACTGTTCTTTCATGACAACGCTGTTGTAACCTAAATGCGTAGAAGTCCTTCATTGAAACTTTATTCTTTTTGTATTGTTACCTTCAATATAATTATGCCAACTATCTTCTCCATATGAGAATAATAAGGGATATTGTAATGGCATGTATGCTGGATGAATCTCACTAATTCTTTGATATCTTTTTTTCGATTGTTGACAATAACATCTCGAGTAGATGAAGGAAAAAATTCATCATCAATCATCAAAGTAGCTATTCTGTCGAGTTTGGTTTATTATATTATTGACCCTTATGGTTTCTATCCTTTAGAATACGCAAACTAAACTCTTTTTCCTTATTGTTCTCATACCAATCACGTACGCATCAAAATTTCTTGACATATTTGTTGTATTTATCCAATATTTTTTAAAAAAATTTCACAATTTCTGAATCCTATTCCGTAGCATTACAATTATCTCCAATAGATGCAATTCAATTTTCAATTTCATGCTCTGTATCATATATATAAAGCTGTGTATATATCACGCCCCGCTTCCCAGAGTGCGCTAAGATAGGCACGTGACATAGCCAACCATGCTACCTGTGGATAGGAAAAATCCTTCCACAGCCAAATTACAGCTGTAGAAATATCAAGAACAGGAAAGTAAACTAAACTATCTAGTACAAGTCCATAAGCCAGAATAAACGAGTCAAGAAATAATAATATGCGGAAGCAAAAGATCCAATAAATAAAACACCTGGAAAGTAAAACTGGATACCAACAGGATCCTCACCGCTCAGTCTAACAGCGGCAATGCTCCTGATCAGTCCGCAACAGAAGTAGAGGATCTGGGTCATGCAAAACCCAGACGTCAGTGCGTCATAACATCAAGCAATAATATATAAACAGGGTAGCAAGACATGCAAGTATGATCATAAATGGTAAGCAGGTGTAACAACAATATAAATCAGGGCAGTGAAAGGAAGTATGCAGTGAGTAATCTAAACTGGTCTATTGGGTTAACTACTCTCAAGTCCTTGAAATCAATTTGATGAATCATCGATGTAACTCAATAGTATCCCGTGCGTGCCCGGGATCACGGTGAAGATTCTCGGGCTGAAATCGAGACATGCCGCTAGGCACTAAAAGGAAAAGGGTAACGATGAATGATGTCCATGGCATCATCCCAAGGCTGGCCTAGCCTCTAAAAGGTAATGGATAACGATGGATGATGTCAGCATCATCATCCCAAGGCTGGCCTAGCCTCTAAAACTGATCAGTAAAGGTAGCGAACTGTCGAGTTACAAGTCAGGTTTCATCATTGATTTTCCCATACCCCCAAGTTATATGTGTTCAAGTCATGTATTAAATAATCTAGAGCTAATGCCAACACAGGATCAGGCAGGTACAGGTTTGTCTGGATAGACAACAGGAACGGTCCGTAAGGACAACATGTCAGGTTTGTTGGCATTAGACACAAGATCAGGTAACAGGTAAAGCCATGGTACATCAGGTCAGGTCAAGTAATGTATAAAGGTGTCATGTCATGTCAAGAGTTGCACGGTACCATGTCGTATCAAGTAGTAGGTGTAACAAGTCATGTCAGGGTGCTCCAAATGTCAGTGGGTGCTCATAATCAAACTAGCATAAGCATGGGTATACAAAACAAGCATGGGGTACTAATGGAACAATAAAATGGAACCTTGTAATGTGAAATGCAATCACATACAGATTAAGGTATATAGATGCACAGTTATGATTAGGGTTAAGATTAAAGTTCCAATACTAATTAAACTACAATTTATCAAATGTGGAATGTCAAAATTATAATATAATATATTCAAGTGATCTATGGATGCAATAATATGTATACTAGACGAGATGGATGCAAACGGGTGTTTGACCAGTGATAAACTATTTAAAGAGTACTATGGGCTAAGTAAATATAATAGCATATAGCAAGTTTTACTTGCCTCAGAACAAAGGGCGATATGCAAGCGGCCTGGTGCGACATGACACCATACGGTGTGTGCAACGGCACGGCACGGTACTGGGTCTAGTCGCGATCTGGACACGATCTGGTGCATGGTCTGGGTGCGATCTGGACACGATCTGGTGGTGGTCTGGTCGCGATCTGGAGATGATCTTGTGCATGGTCTGGTCGCGATCTGGAGACGAACTGGTGCATGCTCTGGTCGCGATCTGGACACGATCTGGTCGCGACACGGTCGTGACATGGAAATGGTGATAGTATGATTTTAGAATTGTAGTGGTACTGTGGTGATGGTATGGTTCGTCCGGATGGTCGGTGGCGGCATGGCTCCGGCGACGGTCGAAAACCGAGAATGTAGAAAGAGAAGAAGAAGTTGTAGAAGAAGAAAAAGAAGAAGAAGAGGAAAGGAAGGGGCTGGTGCTCTGGGTTGGTGTTTGGGGACAGAGGAGGTGGCAAGGGAGTCGTCGATGATGATGATGGGTCATCGACGGCGAGGTCCCCGGCAAGGCAGCGAGGGTTTCGAGTTCAGGTAGTCGGGTGTGCAGGGTTCTGGTCGGGGGTGAAAAGAAGTGGAGGTGGTAGTGTGGTGTCGGGGAGATGGGGATGCCGACGAGGGCAGAGGCGGCGACAGCGATGAGGGCAGAGGCGGGAACGAGGAAGTGTAGGCGATAATGGTTGCAGGCTCGGGGAAAAAGGTTCTGGGGTTGGCGAGAGCGGGAGAAGAGGAAGAGGAGATGAGAGGAGGAGATGGGCGAGGGGAGGCCGACAAGGTCGAAGCTCCAGCGAGGCGCCGGTGATGGGTTGGAGGGTGTTCTCGGTTTGCAGGCGTCGTTGTTCTTAGGCCGGGGTGAAAGTTTGCAGAGGGGGAAGAGAGGAAGTGATGGAGGTGGTGGTCGTGGGTTGCCGACGGGGTGGTCGGCGGCAGTGGCGAGCACAAGGGCATGGGTTTGCGGAGGAAGCGGCGGGAAAGTGAAAATGAAAAATAAAAGTAGAAGAAGAGAGCAGAGAGAGAGGGACGTGGGTAATGGTGTATAAATTAAAGAAATAATTAAAAGAAATTAATATATATAGAGAGAGAAAGATTCACGAGAGAGAGAGAGTCAGGAGAGAGAGAGTCAGAGATAGATTAGGATTTTATAAAATATATTTTATAGTTATAATAGTTTAATATAATATATAGAATATTTTCTTAGTTAAAAGAGAAAGAATATAATATTATAATATTAGTCCGTTTTGAGATTTTGGCAAATACAAACTTACTTCGAAACACGCCCCGGTCGGGTCTAAAATTTCAGATTTAAAATATGAACAATATATGCGTTTTCCAAATTTCAAAATGAATGCTCTGGTAACGAAAATGCATACCCCCAAGAACGAATGCACGTACGTGCGCGTAGCCATCCAAACACGTCCGTTTCACTGAACGGGACGAGAACAAGATACGCGGATGCTACCACGGAGTTAGGGGTATCATGCAAGCCGTGTTATGTAATTTTAAAATATTTTCTGTGACTTAAAATGTTATATGGTAAAAGATGCATGCCAGGTAAAATGACAGTATGCGATAAAGTTGAAAATACACAAGTCTACATAACAAGTCAGGGTGATTCATAAATATGAATCAAACAAGTTTCAAGCAAGCGGGTCGGGTCGAATGCAATGTAAAGTGTAAAATACCATTCGCACCCACAATACGTTAAATCAAGAAATACCACGAATAAAGAAATACGAGAACTGGAATTGGTACAAATGAACTAGGGTGTTACATCATACCCAACTACAAAAAGAATTTCGTCCTCAAAATTCCAAGAACAAGAAAGGATAAACAAACAAGAAATTACAAGAGTAGATGTGAAAACTTCTGTCGGATTTCATCTTCTCGTTCCCAAGTTGATTCTCCATGTGAGCGATTATTTCAAGAAACAAGTACAAGAGGGATAACTTTGTTCTTAAGAACCTTTTCTCTTCGATCCACAATCGACATCGGTCGCTCCTCAAAAGTCAAATCTTCTCGGGCAGTCAGATCCGAATGATCCAGCACGTGTGATTCGTCTCGAACATACTTACTGAGTTGAGATATATGAAACATGTCATGAACATTCGCCAAAGATTGCGGTAACGCCAATCGATACGCTGCATCTCCAACACGCTCCAAAACTTAAAAGGTCCGACGAATCGAGGACTAAGCTTTCTTCGACTTCCGAAACGAATCACCCCTCTAGTCGGTGATATCTTCAAGAATACCAAATCACCAACGGCGAACTCTAGAGGTCTTCTCGATGTATCTGCCTAACTCTTTTGTCGGTCTTGCTGCTTTCACAGGATTTCGGGTAGTGTTAACCTTCTCCACTGTTTGCACAACCAAATCTGGTCCCAACAATCTTCGTTCACCGACATCGTCCCAACAAACAGGTGAACGATACTTGCGACCATAAAAATCCTCAAATGGAGCCATCAGAATAGTCGCCTGGAAACTGTTATTGTAAGAAACTCCACCAGGTGTAGATGATCCCATGAACCTTTGAAATCTAACATGCAAGCTCTCAACATGTCTTCAAGAGTTTGGATCGTTCTCTCCGACTGGCCATCTGTTTGAGGATGATTAGCTGTACTAAACTTCAATCAAGTCCCCAAACTTTCCTGTAAGCTCCTCCAGAAGTGCGATAAGAATCGGGTGTCACGGTCGGACACGATGCTCACATGTACTCCATGCAATCTTACAATCTCCTGCATGTACCGTTCTGCCAAAACTTCTATTGATCGACCAACTTAAAATGGTATGAAATGAGCTGCCTTGGTCAATCACCCAACTGTATTGTTGCCTTTCGGACTCCTCGGTAGAGCCGTCACGTAATCCATGGTTATATGTTCCCACTTCCATTGAGGAATCAGAAGTGGTTGCAATAAACCAGCAACCCGTTGAGGTTCAGCCTTAACTTGCTGACACACCAAGCACTTTGCTACCAAGCGGGCAATCTCCCGTTTCATGCCTTCCCGCCAGAAATGCTGTCGTATATCTCGGTACATCTTCGCCTCCTGGATGTACGGAATATGCTGAACTGTGCGCCTCCTTCATAAGTTCTTAGCGAAAGTCCCCCTTCGGCACACACAAACGGCTACCATAACGCAACGAACCATCTTCATGAATCAACAAGTCCGTTCGAATTTCAGCTTCAACCTGTTCTCGAAACCTTTGCAATCTTGAGTCCTTCAATTGCGCTGCTTTAATACTCTCGATCAATGACAACTGTACTTGCAGCTGCATCAACTATCCCGAAGAATGCGGTAGCACAACTTCCAAATCGAATCTCCAAAAGTCTTCAATAAGTTCCTTCTATGCAGTCAACATCTGAATTACTGGCAACCGACTAAGTGCATCCGGCACAACATTAACCTTCCCCGGATGGTATTCAAGATCAAGATCGTAGTCAGCCATCAGCTCCAACCATCTATGCTGCCTCATATTAAGCTCCTTCTGTGTGAACACATACTCCAGACTTTTGTGATCGGTAAATACTTCGACCCTTTTACCCAATAAGTAGTGTCTCCAAATCTTCAAAGCGAAAATCATAGCTGCTAGCTCCAAGTCATGAGTTGGGTAATTCTTCTCATGGGTTTTCAACTGTCTCGACGCGTAAGTTGTAACATTCCCATGCTGCATCAAAACACATCCCAGTCCTTTCTCAGGTGCGTCGCTGTGAATCACCAATCCTCCGGAATTGTCTGGCACGGTCAGAATAGGAGCGGTTATCAACTTTTGCTTTAGCGCCTCAAAAACTGACGCACACCTATCCGTCCACACAAATGGTACCTCCTTGCGCGTAAGCTTGGTCAAAGGCTCAGCCAAACGAGAAAAATTCTCAACGAACCTTCTATAATACCCGGCCAGTCCAAGAAGCTCCTTATCTTCGCAACATTTTTCGGAATCGGCCAATCTCGAACTGCTGTAATCTTTCGGATCAACGACGATTCCATCTCCAGCCACAACGTGCCCAAAAACTTCACTTCTTCAAACCAAAACTCGCACTTACTCATCTTTGCATACAATTTCCTTGCCTCAATGTCTGCAGTGCAATCTTCAAGTGTTCTACATGCTCTTCCTTGCTCCCTGAGTAGACCAGAATATCATCAATGAACACCACTATAAACTGGTCCAAGAATGGTGAAAAGATTCGGTTCATCAAGTCCAAGAATATCGCCAGTGCATTCGTTACTCCGAAGGGCATCACTAAATACTCGTAATGTCCATACTGAGTTATGAACGTCGTCTTGCAATCATCCTCCGATTTAATTCGGACCTGATGATATCCGGATCGCAAATCCAGCTTCGAGAATACCCTCGCGCCACTAAGCTGCTCAAATAATTCGCCAATGCGAGGGATCAGATACTTGTTCTTAATAATCACCCGGTTAATTCTCGATAATCGATGCACATTCTCCTTGTGCCATCCTTCTTCTTGACTAGAAGAACTAGAGCTCCCCAAGGTGAGTTACTGCTGCGAATCCAACCCTTCTCAAGTAATTCAGCAACCTATTTTGTGACTTCTTCCAACTCCACTGGTGCCATTGGATAATACGCCTTTGAGATTGGCGCTGCACCAGAAACAAGATTAATCGCGAACTCCACATCTCGTTTTGGCGATAAACCCGAGATGTCCTCGAACACGTCCATGAACTCTCGAAATATAGCCGGCGCTCCTTTCTTATCAACTTCCATCGACGGAAGAATATTGTTTGTCGGCCTAGCCCTAAACTCGACTAGCCTGACAGAACTGCTTCCTCCAACAAAACAAGCTCCGGATGTCCGGGAATCTGGAGAATCACTTTCCTTTCCTTACAATCAATATGAGCATGGAAAGTGCCACGAAAATCCATTCCCAAGACAACAACAAACAAAGGGATGTACCAGAATTGAATAATCCTAATGCGGGGAAACAAGAATAAGTAAGATACCGAGATGACTTCATCCGAAGTCAAGATACTGAAGAGGATTAAGCACGGTAAACATGATTCAAGCTGGCGATAAAACAAGAACTGGTAAGCAATGAAACCGAGAGAAGCAAGGTAATATAACGATTATAAAACAGGGAAATGAATCAAAACTAGAATTCCAAGTTACTTAAATAGAGTACCGCATTGTAACCATGCTGCAGTTCATGGGTACAATTACATAACTCCACTCAAGTCACCCAAATCCTAGTATCAGAATCAAGAAACAGGGAGAAACAATAGAGAACCAAAAAGATTTCAAGTCGAGATGCAAAGTGGTTTGCAAATCGTCAATGCGAAGGATAAAAGAAAGGTATGATTCAAGAATCATGATAACAAGGTGGCAGGACATGTTCCTAATCACGAGTATTCTGATTCGTGTATTGGGTCCAATACCCAACTACAAAATAATCAAACTCGATTAAGCTATATCATATGTCTCTGATACCAAACAAACCATGTCACGCCCCGCTTCCCAGAGTGCGCTAAGATAGGCACGTGACATAACCAACCATGCTACTTGTGGATAGGAAAAATCCTTCCACAGCCACATTACGGCTGTAGAGATATCAAGAACAGGAAAGTAAACTAAACTATCTAGTACATGTCCATAAGCCAGAATAAACGAGTCAAGAAATAATAATATGCGGAAGTAAAAGATCCAATAAATAAAACACCTGGAAAATAAAACTGGATACCAACAGGATCCTCACCGCTCAGTCTAACAGCGGCAATGCTCCTGATCAGTCCGCAACAGAGGTAGAGGATTTGGGTCATGCAAAACCCAGACGTCAGCGCGTCATAACATCAAGCAATAATATATAAACAGGGCAGCAAGACATGCAAGTATGATCATAAATGGTAAGCAGGTGTAACAACAATATAAATCAGGACAATGAAAGGTAGTGTGCAGTGAGTAATCTAAACTGGTCTATTGGGTTAACTACTCTCAAGTCCTTGAAATCAATTTGATGAATCATCGATGTAACTTAATAGTATCCCGTGCGTGCCCGGGATCACGGTGAAGATTCTCGGGCTGAAACCGAGACATGCCGCAAGGCACTAAAAGGAAAAGGGTAACGATGAATGATGTCCATGGCATCATCCCAAGGCTGGCCTAGCCTCTAAAAGTTAATGGATAACGATGGATGATGTCAGCAGCATCATCCCAAGACTGGCCTAGCCTCTAAAACTGATCAGTAAAAGTAGCGAACTGTCGAGTTACAAGTCAGGTTTCATCATTGATTTTCCCATACCCCCAAGTTATATGTGTTCAAGTCATGTATTAAATAATATAGAGCTAATGCCAACACAGGATCAGGCAGATACAGGTTTGTCTGGATAGACAACAGGAACGGTCCGTAAGGACAACATGTCAGGTTTGTTGGCATTAGACACAAGATCAGGTAACAGGTAAAGCCATGGTACATCAGGTCAAGTCAAGTAATGTATAAAGGTGTCATGTCATGTCACGGTACCATGTCGTGTCAAGTAGTAGGTATAACAAGTCATGTCAGGGTGCTCCAAATGTCATGTGGGTGCTCATAATCAAACTAGCATAAGCATGGATATACAAAACAAGCATGGGGTACTAATGGAACAATAAAATGGAACCTTGTAATGTGAAATGCAATCAGGTACAGAATAAGGTATATAGATGCACAGTTATGATTAGGGTTAAGATTAGAGTTCCAATACTAATTAAACTACAATTTATCAAATGTGGAATGTCAAAATTATAATATAATATATTCAAGTGATCTATGAATGCAATAATATGTATACTAGACGAGATGGATGCAAACGGGTGTTTGACCAGTGATAAACTATTTAAAGAGTACTATGGGCTAAGTAAATATAATAGCATGTAACAAGTTTTACTTGCCTCAGAACAAAGGGCGATATGCAGGCGGCCTGATGCGACATGACACGATACGGTGTGTGAAACGGCACGGCACGGTACTGGGTCTAGTCGCGATCTGGACACGATCTGGTGGTAGTCTGGTCACGATCTGGTGCATGGTCTGGGCGCGATCTGGACACGATCTGATGGTGGTCTGGTCGCAATCTGGAGACGATCTGGTGCATGGTCTGGGCGCGATCTGGACATGATCTGGTGGTGGTCTGGTCGCGATCTGGAGACGATCTGGTGCATGGTCTGGTCGCGATCTGGACACGATCTGGTCGCGACACGGTCGTGACATGAAATGGTGATGGTATGATTTTGGAATTGTAGTGGTACTGTGGTGATGGTATGGTTCGTCCGGATGGTCGGCGGCGGCATGGCTCCGGCGACGGTCGGAAACCAAGAATGTAGAAAGAGAAGAAGAAGTTGTAGGAGAAGAAGACGAAGAAGTTGTAGGAGAAGAAGAAGAAGAAGAAGAGGAAATGAAGGGGCTGGTGCTCTGGGGTTGGTGTTTAGGGACAGAGGAGTGGCAAGGGAGTCGTCGATGACAATGATGGGTCATCGACGGCGAGGTCCCCGGCAAGGCGGCGAGGGTTTCGAGTTCAGGTAGTCGGGTGTGCAGGGTTCTGGTCTGGGGTGAAAAGAAGTGGAGGTGGTAGTGTGGTGTCGGGGAGATAGGGATGCCGACGAGGGCAGAAACGGCGACAACGACGAGGGCAGAGGCGGCGACGAGGAGGTATAGGCGATAATGGTTGCAGGCTCGGGGAAAAAGGTTCTGGGGTTGGCGAGAGCGGGAGAAAAGGAAGAGGAGATGAGAGGAGGAGATGGGCAAGGGGAGGCCGACAAGGTCGGAGCTCCAGCGAGGCGCCGGTGATGGGTTGGAGGGTGTTCTCGGTTTGCAGGCGTCGTTGTTCTTGGGCCGGGGTGAAGGTTTGCAGAGGGGGAAGAGAGGAAGTGATGGAGGTGGTGGTCATGGGTTGCCGACAGGATGGTCGGCGGCAGTGGCGAGCACGTGGGCATGGGTTTGCGGAGGAAGCGGCGGGAAAGTGAAAATGAAAAATAAAAGAAGAAGAAGAAGAGAGCAGAGAGAGTGGGGACATAGGTAATGGTGTATAAATTAAAGAAATAATTAAAAGAAATTAATATATATAGAGAGAGAAAGATTCACGAGAGAGAGTCAGGAGAGAGAGAGAGAGTGAAATTCACGAGAGAGGGAGAGTCAGAGATAGATTAGGATTTTATAAACTATATTTTATAGTTATAATAATTTAATATAATATATAGAATATTTTCTTAGTTAAAAGAGATAAAGAATATAATATTATAATATTAGTCCGTTTTGATATTTTAGTAAATACAAACTTACTCCGAAACACGCCCCGGTCGGGTCTAAAATTTCAGATTTAAAATATAAACAATATATGCATCTTCCAAATTTCAAAATGAATACTCTGGTAACGAAAATGCATACTCCCAAGAACGGATGCACGTACGTGCGCGTAGCCATCCAAACACGTCCGTTTCACTGAACGGGACGGGAACAAGATGCGCGGATGCTACCACGGAGTTAGGGGTATCATGCAAGCCATGTCATGTAATTTTAAAATATTTTCTGTGACTTAAAATGTTATATGGTAAAAGATGCAATGCCAGGTAAAATGCCAGTATGCGATAAAGTTGAAAATGCACAAGTCTACATAACAAGTCAGGGTGATTCATAAATATGAATCAAACAAGTTTCAAGAAAGCGGGTCGGGTCGAATGCAATGTAAAGTGTAAAATACCATTCGCACCCACAATACGTTAAATCAAGAAATACCACGAATAAAGAAATACGAGAACTGGAATTGGTACAAATGAACTCGGGTGTTACAGTATATCTAAGTCGACTTCCGATAGCTGGTAGTAATGAATCTATTTTATGATAGTTTTGTTAATGAATTCGAAATGTATATGGTCCCCTTTCTTTCAAAATTTGATAATCTATTTTTGCACCAATAGAAGTAAAAGCAAACATAGAGTGAAACGAACGAATTTTTTCTGAAATTATTTAGCTTGTTCAGAAACATTTTGTATGTTCAATAAAGAGTTTAGCATTTCAGGTGTCTTCTCAAGAAGAGGCAGATAAACTCTTCTACTCTTGCAACAAAGTGAATAATTTATTTTTTTCTTATCATTAGTTCTAACCCTTTCTTCTTTCCACACAATTGCATCACATCTAGAACATTTTTCAGCAGGAGGTCTCAAATAATGGAAACGACTACGTCAATCTGTTAAATAATTATCGTTAAAATTGTTTTATCATGTATCATTATAAAACACACATTATAATTTAATCAGTAATAAGAAAATATCATATATTATATTATTATATTTATGAAGGATTTTATTTAAAATAATCTTATAGCTTTTAAAACATATAAAATATTTGTAAATCAACAAAATTAAAAAATTTAAGATTTTTGAGTAATATGTTCTATAAAAATAGTTAATATCAAATATTCAAGTAAAATTAGATAAAACTGTGTTTTATAAGGATATATAAAGAGGATGAAGTGTGCTCTTACTATCATTGTCGTTTTTTGACTGCATGACAAATCTTGATGAATGCCTTTATTAACTATATGGTGATCATTCAAAAAGCTCACTTCCGTAGAATAATACAAAGCGGTATCATTATCCATCAAAAATGTGTTGCATTCAACATTGGCAGAAAGATTAGGAATTTGTTCTAATGGTCTTTTGAAGTACGGGATACCAAAATCAAATGTCTCTCACTTTCGCTTAAAAGAAAATTCATCATTTTTAGTATCAGTGTTGGATGACTGTTTTTTATATCTTATTCTTTCACGTTCACGTTGTTTTTGTGTTCCTGATAACTGTCTGCGAATGCGTTTTGACTTATTCTCATGCATAGCTAAATAAAAGACAAAAGATTATATCACAATAGAAATAATTATAGAGATCAACACAAATGATTAACTAATAATAACAAATATATCACATCATTTATTAATAACTTAAATGGAAAACTGTACAGATAACAATAGGAATTTAAATTTAGAGAACAAATAATTTTCTTCTACATATAAGCATAAATAAATAAAAATCTTAAATACTGAATTTTTCGAATAATAGATTTTTTGTTACCTTGATTTTTACTCCAATTTTGTTGACCAAATCTAACGAACACTTTCCTGCAAATGGAAAAAATATCAATTCAAGTCAAGTATTGCATTAATAATGGCAACTTTTAAAAATATTCTCATCAGTTAAAAATATACTAAATGAAGAATGAAAAATAATATATTGAAAAAGAAAAGTTTAGTTATGGAAAAAAAGTTTAGTACAAAGCATCCTGATTCATGATCATATATGTTGAAAAAGAAAACAAAGAACAAGATAAAAATACTTACTGAAGCTATGGTGCTTTAAAACGAATCCAAGCTAAGGATTTAAGTTTCAAAAGTGTAGGAAAATTCGGAATTTGGTAAGAATGGGATCTCTCTCTTTCTCTATTTTCCCCCTTTTCAATGTTCCCCTTTTTTTTCAAGTGAGAAAAAAGATGAAGAACGCTGGATTAAATAGGGGAAGAAGATGATGAGGTATGGCGTCAATAGGAGGTGGGGACAAAAACAAATTCAATTATTTTTATTTTTTTTAAATCTATGATAAAATATTTTTTTTTATCATATGAATTTATTTTATTTACTATTTCTTATCATTATTAACGTCTTTATTTTTTTACCGTTCTTTTGCATCTGGTAACGTCTATCTTCTTCATTTTATTTTTCTTTTGACATTTTCTATCGTACTTATCATTTCCGTCCTGTTTATACCTGGTAACGTCTTTATTTTTCTACAGTTAATCATGACTAATATCCTTTTGCTGTCAAATCATGACTAATGTCATTTTTCTGTCCATCACGACTAATGTCTTTTTTCTGTCAAGTCATGAGTAGTATTAACGTCATTATTTTTCTACAGTCTATCAAGACTAATGTGATTTTTCTATCAAATCATTACTAACATTAACGTCACTATTTTTCTACAGTTCAGCATGACGAATGCCTTTTTTTTGTCAAATCATGACTAATGTTCTTTTTCTGGCCACCATGACCAATGTTCTTTTTTCTGTCAAATCATGACTAATATTAATGTCGCTATTTTCTACAGTCCATCATGACTAATTTCCTTTTTCTGTCAAATCATGACTAATGTCCTTTTCTGTCAAATCACAACCAATGTTAACGTCACTATTTTTCTAGAGTCCGTCATGACTAATGCCTTTTTCTGTCAAATCACGACCAATGTTAACGTCGCTATTTTTCTACAGTCTGTCACGACTAATGTCCTTTTTCTGTCGTTAGCACCATTTTTCTACAGTCGATCATGACTAATGTACTTTTTCTGTCAAATCACGGCCAATATTAACGTCACTATTTTTCTACAGTCCGTCATGACTAATGTCCTTTTTCTGTCGTTAGTGTAGCGTGTTTTCCGTCACCCAGTGAGAAGGGAATGCGTGCGCTTGTCAGGCATATACAGATTCCCCCTGCCTGGGATAGGCTGGGGTTTATTGGGATCCGAATCTCCGGCAGCCACGGACTAAGCTGTCGTTAATTACCCCTCGTTTTTTAAGCGAGAGAACCTCCGATTGACGGGTCAAACTGGTCATGCGAACTCAATTTGTCGTGTGCGTGTATTGTGTTTTGGAGGGGACTGGATGTATCGGGAGCCACGCAGAGTTTACGTGGGTCCTGCTACCCAGATAGCGGGTTAGGGATCAAGGGGGCTAGCAGCCCCCTAGCAGGTTGCGGGGCAGTGCCTGTTAGAAATATTTTCTAACGGGAGAGGTATTTTTAGCGTGGAGTGCATGGGAGAAGGGAGGCGAGGAGCGTCTTAAGGACGCGTGCTTGGCGCGTGGGCGCCCGCGGACCACGTGCGAGGCGCGTGGGCGTTGGGCGCTCGCGGGTCATGTGAGTGGCGCATGAGCGCCGGGCACCAGCGGGTCACGTACCTTGCAGGCGACCGCTGGAAACACCAGCAGAGAAAGGAGCTTAGCTCCTGAGCTGGGAGTTGATCTCCATAGAGGCTTTGGAGTTGAACTCCCAAACAGGAATTACGTATAAATTTGGAGTTAAACTCCCAAAAGATTTGGATTTGGAGTTAAACTCCTAAAAGGCTTGGATTTGGGGTTAAACTCCTAAAAGGTCTGGATGTGGAGTTAAACTCCTTTAAGAATTTGGATCTTGGAGTTAAACTTCTCGAAAATCTTCAGAAGTGATCAAAGGGGACCCCTTTCTTCTCCCTTGAGCCCTGGATTTTCTCTTGAGCCTTGAATTTTTTCGAAAGTAGGATTTTTGGAGATGGGTCTCCTTCTTTCTCCTTTCTATTGGCTGGATCTTGCAGGAAAAGGGGTGGTGCTTAACAATGTCATTTTTTAGAGATTTGATGGGAGATATGAGTTCCCCTTCAAAAGTTTTATGGTGAAAAACTATTTCTTTCTGGGAAAGGAAGAGTTAAAACTCTTGATTTAATTCAGAAAAGAGAAGAAGCTTTAAAACCTTAAGGAATGAGAAGGAGGCACAGAAACCCTAATTTTTGAGAGGAATCAATTATTATCTTCATTTCATTATCATATTGCCTTATATAGGCTTACAATTTTACATATAGCCCCTTGGGCTTTACAAAGTGGCATTTTGCCCACCCCATGCCTCATGTGCTTATTTCTTTTGCACATGAGCCATGAGTTTTACAAAAAAAAAGGCTTTATGCCCATTTTCCTTAAATTTATTCATGAAAATTACATCAAAATTATTTATTACATAATTTTCATTTTAGCATAGGATAAGCCGGCCGCGGGGCTCGACTTGGGCATGAGCCTACTTGATATGTGCTTGGGCCCCGTACACTTGGGGTTGACTTTGATTTTGACTTGGTCAACCGGGGTGTAATTTTTGACCCCAACAAAGTGCCCCCCATCAATAAATGCACACCGCATATATAAGTTGTGTGCATGAAATTGATAGATCTTGTTCCGCAGAAGTTTGATTTTGAGGTGGAGCATCATTCCAAGGGCGGAGCATCTTTCCGGGAGCATGATTCCGGGGGTCGGAGTATCATTCCGATTTGCGGAGCATAATCCCAGGGTCGGAGCGTCATTCCGAAGAGCCGAGCATAATTCCAGTGGGAGGATATATTCTGAGACGAAGCATAGTTTCGACGCAGGGTTCCGGGGCGAAGCATAATTTCGACACGGGACAGATGTATCCTGGGACGAAACTTAATTCCGGCGCAGGGCAGACATTCTGAACGAAGCATGGCTCCGATGCAGAGGTTGATTCCCAGGCGAAACATAATTCCGACAGGGAAGGCAGATACTCTGAGGCGAAGCATGATTTCGACACGGAAGGCAGAAACTCCGAGACGAAGTATGATTTCGACACGGGGTACATTCTGAGACGAATTATGATTCCGACACAGAGGTTGCTTCCAAGGCGAAGCAAAATTTTGACAGGGATGGCAGATACTCTGAAGCGAAGTATGATTTCGATACGGGGTGCATTCTGAGACGAAGTATAGTTCCGGTGCAGAGGTTTTTGATTGACTTGATTTGGTTCCCTTTTTGACGACGTGGAAGTCGATACTGCTCTTTTTGCAACGTGGACGGTCGGTGCTGCCATTTTTACGACTTGGATGGTCGGTGCTGCCATTTTTACGATTTTGGCAGTTGGTGTTGCTCTTTTTGCGACTTGGACGGTCGGTGTTTGATTTGACTTGCTCCGCTTCTTACGGTGTCAAGGATTGGATTTGACTTGCTCCGCTTTCTGCGGTGTTAGAGTTGGATTTGACTTGCATCCAAGGTGGAGCTTGATTCCGCCACGGAGGTCATTGGTTGACTTGATTCCGAGACGGAGCATAAAAATACCGCGATTGCTCTATCATTTCAGCTTTGTTTTCATCTTTATTTTACCCGCTGATTTTTATTGCGAGTTGCCCCATCATTTCGGCTTTTTTTTCATTTACAATTTTTTTACACCCCTAGTTTAATGACTTAGGGGTCTACTGTCCACAGTTTAACGATGTGGTGGTTGACTGTCCCCAGTTTAACGACGTGCCTGGGCTCGATTTTGCAGGAACCACGGACTCCTTTGGCTTAATTGTATAAGCGGGCTCTTCACCATCTAGATCGGGCCGGTGTTGGATGGCAATAACCACGTCATCGTCATGGCTATAAGGCGTAGGAGGACTTGATCCTCTGGGATCCATCTAGACCGTATGGGTTGTGTACCCGTCTATTGCTTCTTCATTGGCAATGTTGCTCGTTTGACTCTTAGCTTGTTGCCTTGGCCCGCTCCTTTCAGAGAAAGGTAGACGATTGGGAGCAGCAGATTTCCGAAGGGCTTCGGTTTCCGTTTGTATAAAATTGACGGTCGCAGCTTGTTTGTACGCTAACGCGCTTTTAGACAGTTCTATCTCTCCTACCTTGTATTGCTTTTTGACCCAATCTTTGAAGACGAAACAGTCCTCAATGGCATGACCTATCACTCTGTGATAAAGGAAATATTTGGGGTCGTCGGTCATATTCGCTTTTTGAGGTCTTTTTAATTCTGGCAATTGTAGACCGTTTCTAAGAGCATCTTTGAATATTTTACGGACTTTGTCCCTTCTGAAGGAATAGACCTTATCCAGCTTCTCTTTCAGTGGAGATTCTCCTCCCCCTCCCAACAAGGTTTTCGAGGTTGGATGACATTGGGCCCGCTTGCCTCATACCTATTTCGGTCAGCCGAAGTGTAGAAAGATTCAGCATTGTCGGAATTTCCGCATTTGCGATTATCGTCCTTTCGGTTTCTCTAGGATTTATTGTTATTTTAGGAATTCGAGAAAGATTCCTGCTTTAAATGCTGAACTTTCTTGGTCGGTTCTTGGAACGTCTTAAGACTCGAGGTATATAGAAATGGGGCTATCCAATTGTTGAGATTTCCGACGAGGAGGCTGACAGATTAGTCATGCTCTATTGGCGGTTCATATTTGATGGATAGATTGCGCCATCGGGTTATAAAATCCGCGCTGCTTTCATTGTTCTTTGGTTTGGTCCTTACGAGCTCGGCAATGGTGATTTTATCGCTGACACTTATGAACCTTTATCGAAACAGAGATTCCATTTGGACAAAAGTAATAACGGAGTCATCCAGTATGCTCGTGTACCAATCGAAAGCGACATCGGTTAAGCTATTAACGAACTGGCAGAGGAGAAGCGCATCATTGTCCCCAGTATTCCAGGATGAAGTTTTAAAGTGGCGATGTACTGATTCGCGTTTTCCATCCTATCAAATCTCCCGAACTTAGGGATGACATAGCCACTAGGAAACTCTACCAGATCATACTGAGCAGGATATGGTCTCCCACTACTGCTGACATCTCTATGCACTCCGGCTCCGGCTATTAATGTTTTGACTTTGTTGGTGACCAAATCCATGGTTTGATTTTGCATTAGCGGGTTGCTGTCATCGGTATTCAAGACATTTCCCGAGATAGGATGCAACCTACTTTCATGCGGTTCGCTCACCTTTGGATATGAGGGAATAAGCGTCGGCTGCCTCGGGACACCGTTTCCCAGTTCATGAGCCGAGCCCTGCGCTTGATTGGGCGGCTGAAAGGCAATTTGGGCCGTGAGCTGTAAGACGATATTTGCCAAGTCGTCAATTTTCGAGTAGAGCTTGGCCATCTTCTTGTCTTTATTTCTGAGCTGCTTTTGGAGCTCTTGTAGTTGCTGCTCAGCGGTCTTGAGACGGAAGATTGGCTTCTCTTCGCTTTCCGAGCCCGACTCCTCACGAGCCGAGGGATCTATCTGCTTATCAGCCTCACTGAAAGGGTTTTCATTACCTTCCAGAGGAGGCTGGTCTTGGGAAGTGGCAGCCACATTCACATCAGATTGGATTTGAGATGTGGTGGCCCTGTCCTTGCTCTTGCTGCGCGTGCCCACCATGCAGACAATGTGGACCACATGTCCAGCCATCTCTTTATCTTTGGCGGCTGATTTTTCGGACCGTCGTCGTGGCCCTTCCTCTTCTGGAAAGGATAGGCGTCTGAAGACGGTTGGCCTGATCCGGATCCGGATCCCCAGAATGTAAGAGGCATCACCCAGGTCTTTCATGGAGAACCAGTGTGACAAGAACCCTTTAACAGATTGTAGCATAGGAATGTCATTTCCTATCAAGAGAATGTCGTCCACATATAAAACGAGGAATACGACAGTTCGTGCTACAATCTTACTATAAATACATGGTTCATCTGGATATTTGATAAAGCCAAATTCTTTGACCGTCTCATCAAAACAGATGTTCCAACTCCGCGATACCTGCTTCAGTCCATAAATGGACTTAAGCAACTTGCACACCTTCCCGCTGCTCCCACTCTGAATGAAACCCTCTGGCTGGTCCATATAGACACACTCCTCTAAATTTCCATTTAGAAAAAGCGGTTTTTATGTCCATCTACCAAATCTCATAATCGTGGAAGGCAGCAATGGCAAGAAGGATCCGAATGGATTTGAGCATAACCACTGGAGAAAAGGTTTCATCATAGTCCAAACCAGGTCTTTGACGAAAACCCTTTGCAACAAGTCTAGCCTTATAGGTCTCAACCTGTCCATCTACACCAATCTTCCTTTTGAAGATCCAGTTGCAGCCTATGGGTTTTACCCTTTCTGAAGCAACGTCCAAAGTCCATACTTTGTTGGTGTACATGAACTCCATCTCGGTCCGTATTGAAGGATGTACTCATGGACTACCCAGGCCCCACTAGTATGATCCACATCATAGTCCTGGAAGTCGAGTACACATCCTAAGGGCTTTATCAACATGTAACAGAGAGACAGAAAGTATACATGTTAAGATAAAGAGCAACCAGATAGCGTACTATCATGTCGAGCAAGAAAGTCCTACCTATATATGTCCCAGCATCCACTACAATATACATCCAATGTACAGTAATGGCCTCTAGGGCATACATATAACTAACAATCTCCCACTTGCACTAGGGCCATCTGTAGCAGTGGTTGCAGTATCTAATACTCAACCATCCCATATAAGTCTCTCTCTGGGAAAAAGCCTTTGTGAGTGGATCCGCCGTGTTGTTGTCTGAGTCTACTCTCCTAACCTCGATCACCCTGGGGATCAACTATCTCCATGATCAGGTGATGCTGTCTCAGAATATGTCTGGGTCACTGATGGGACCAGGGTTCCTGGGCCAAAGCCACACTTCCATTATCACATAATAGTGGGAACCTAGTTCATCTCATGAACCACTATACACCCAAACTGCCTCTTTGGTAGTATCTTTAATAGCAATGTTACCAGCCTTTATCGTCTACTCTGCCACGGTATCTAGCTTGGAACTCTTCCAACATACCGTCCCTTCACTGAGGGTAAAGGCATTGCCTGCGACTGACATTCAGTCGTGTTTATCACCCTGGAACCTTTCCAGTGATTCTCCCTAGGATCGATTGATACCATCTCACTAAACCGGTGAGAATCCTAACATCCATTTAGATCTATGTCATATATCCAAATCCCAGGATTTAGGAGGTATCACCTTTATCCTATTGGAGAATCCATGTGATAAGAGGAGATTGACCGATCGTAGTATAGGAAACTCTTTTCCTATCAAGAGTATGTCATCTACGTACTCTACGAGGATCACTACCATACTCCCTACTGCCGTTTTGTATATACAAGGTTCATCTATCATTTTGATGAAGTCAAATACTTTGACTACCACATCAAAACAGACGTTCCAACTCCGCGATGCCTGCTTTATCATGTAAAGCAACTTGCACACGTTTCCGCTGCTCCCACTGTTTACGAAGCCCTCTGGCTGTGTTCTTATAGACGTTTTCTTCTAAACCATTTTAGAAAAACAGTCATGACACCCAACCACCAGATATCGTAGTCATGGTATGCAGCAGTGGCAAGTAGGATCTGGATGGACTTAAGCATAGTCCCTGGAAAAGGTTTCATCATTATCCATGCCTGGTCGATGATGAAAACCTTTAACAAGTCTAGCTTTGAAAGTCTTAACCTTTCCATCTATACCAAGTAATCTTCTCAAGATATACTTGCTCCTGATGGGGATTTAACCCTTCAGATATAGCAGCCAAAGTCCATACTTTGCTGGTGTACATGGATTCCATCTCGATCGCTAAGCATCCAGCCATTCTTACAGAGTCCCCACTCTCAATGGCCTGCTCGAAACTAGTTGGGTCATCATCTCATGATGCATTCCTCGCTCCACTGTCATCGAGAAACCAAAGTATCTCTCAAGCGGATGAGGAACCCTACCAGATCGGCGGAGAGGCTAAGGTTCGTCGGGAACTATTGGATTCTTTGGTTCGGTCAAATCATCAGCTGCAGTTTTGTATAACTGGAACCTTTCCAATTCTACAGAACTGACCTTGCCTCGATATTGTCCGGATTTTGCTTTTGACATAGGCCGGACAATCCCAAATCTTGACTTACTTAAGAGATAGGCTCTTCCCACACCATATCTTATATGGAGTGGTAGGCACTGATTTGATTCGAACCCAATTCAATAGGTATGCAGCTTCTCAAGTGCACAACCCCAAAAGGAAATAGGTAACTCAGTAGTACTCATCATAGAGCACACCATATCTAATACGGTGCGATTGCTCCACCCTGATACACCGTTGTGCTGTGGTGTATTCAGATGAGTAATACTGAGAGAGAATCTCATTTACTTTTAGAATAGTCCAAGAATTCCATGCACAAGTATTCTCCTCCCTGATCACATCAAAGGACATAATACTTATACCCGGTTTTGGTTCTCTACTTCTAACTTATATTCTGTGAATGTCTCAAAAGTTTCGGACCTATATTTCAACAGGAACATATGACTGAATCTTGAGAGACTATCAGAGAATGTAATGAAGTACAAAGAACCGGTCCTGGCATATATAGACAGGAGACCTTACATACATCATCATGTATCAGTCCCAAGAGTTTACTAACTCTTTCTCTGTTTCCAATACACAGAGCTATGGTCATCTAATCTTTGTGACATGACTGGCAAGTTTCACAAGATATAAATTCAAACTGATTTAAATATGCATCTAAAATGTAACTTCAGCCAGTCGGGTCACATTGATATGACCTAGTCTACAATGCCTCAAGAAGGATTCGTTCATTTCTGAACTCTTTCTCTTGTGTGTGTTATGTATACTAGGAACTGTAATTTGATTTAGAACGTCAATGCTTTTAGATAACGATCCTGAACCAATCAACTTTTGATATAGGAAATGTTCAAAACATTATCCAACAATACAAAATTATATCCTTTCTTTACTGATAAAGAGACTGATATGATTTTGTATATCAGGTTCGGTATCTAATAGCATTTGTTCAGAATCAATGTATTGGTAATACAGGGTGACAGTGACCAACAGACTTGGCTGCAACACTTGTCCCGTTTTCTGTCTCATGAAACTTATCACCCGTTCTCAGTTTTCTACCTTTCTGTAGCCCTATATAACAGATTACATATCTGGGATCCTGATCCGGTATCAAATACTCAGGATGCAGAGGATACTGAGAAACAGTTCTTTGTAATGAACACACCCGAAGGAGATGCATCATATGCACTTCCTTCGTTTGGGCGGCATAGGAATTCTGGTATTCCCCTATTTCCTGCTCTGTCTTATAACAATTATAAGTTGGAGCGGGACCAACGTTCCCCAGCTCAGTACAACAAGCGGGTTCGGTCAATACATCCATATTATTATCTTGATTAAGGCGTGATATGGCTACCTGGAGAGAGAGAGAAGAAAACACTCAGCGTATGCTCTTGCAATATCAGATTGGTTATTTATTTTATCTAATCAGGATGGCTCCCACTGTTTTTATCAAATCTTCCTTCAAACCTTAACAGGAAAGACTAGTCGGGATTAATTACACTCTACAAGTTCGCCAATCTTTCAGCCAGGCCAGTGTCGGTACTTTGAGGGAGGTTCCCCGTGCTTTCGCACGGACCTAATTACAGTAAATCTCATTTTCCCAGAGGCGTAACCCCGTTGACACCTTTCTAGACACCTACTTGATCGGCTAATTGTAAAGTGCAAAACTCTCCCAGGAGTAACAATTTCTCGCAGTGGGTATCGGGATCCAACTATCACATAGATGGAATGCAATCTCATTGCAAATTTCAACACTTGAAACTCCCGATAAAGATTTTTACCCCTAGTGCTTATGACCTTAACTATGGTCAACAAATCATAAGTACTAGTCAAGTTCTACCCGTCATTTCGTGATTAATTAGACCCACCCACATGACCCTTAACTAAGATCAACAAAGTCACGCGACTGTCCTAACTAATCGCATCATATGCGGTGTAGGAAGACATCACTTAGCTACCGTACACTGTGCCTTGACTATGGTCAACAAACACAGCACGAATACTAAGTACTCTACTTCCTAAAATGACGGAGTGTTGCGGATGGTTTTTATGAAAACCTTTAACGCTTTGAACTTGATCTCGTTGCGGAATCAAATGGTTTTTAAATGGAATGTTTTTGAGGCTTTTCTAGTTTTGCTAAAGGGGTCACTCCCGGTAAAGGGATCGTCGGCCCTTTCCTCGTCGAATGAGGTGCGGGATATATCATATATATCACTGTGCAAAGCAGAAACTATAGAAGCAATCAAAAGACAAACCGAGTGTGTAGCATCTGCCAGTTATTGCTAAAGGAGTCACTCCCGGTAAAGAGATCTCGGTCCTTTCCTCATCGAATAAGGTGCAGGATGTTCTTCAAGGAACATCGCGATGCAAAGCAAGAACTGTAGCTACCTGTTTTATTTTGAAATTCGATTCCACAACATCTTTTAGGTTTATTTTCTTTCATTAATCTCATTAATGAATATCCCATCATTTAAGTCCACCTAAACATCACAGATAAATATAACGTACTCTTATGCCATCCGCATTCGCCTCGATGTCCCGTCTGCACCGTTAGGTTAGGTAACTAACGCCAGAGCGAGGCAGGGCTAGTGCGGGTGTAAAACATAAGCAACGTCTATATAATATATCATATATACTATATAATATCTATCTGAACATATCACATGATCACATCACAGATAACACAGCAGAAAATATCATATGAAATATTGGATATACTAGGACGTCCGTGTTTTATTTTGAGCCTGAATAAAACAAGGATTCCACGGTCGTGATGAATAGCCAATCCCACACCCCTAGACCCCTACGAGAGCGGCAAGAAACCCTACCAATTCTAGGGTTAGGAGACCCGGACTCGACCTCTCGAGATGGTCTCTCACTGAACCCCAGAACCCGGTTACTTGTGCTCCCCTCCTTGGGTCTATCCTAATGCGGAAAAGTAAATAATATACAAATGGTGACATCATCCGCAACCTGGAAGTGCTCCAATAAAAGAATATTACATACAAGTTTTTTACATGAATGAAAATGAAAAAGCACTCATCTCACATAAAAAAAACCCCGGCAATTCAAACAAGACGATCCAATATAACATATCCAACAACACATAACATCGCATGTCATCAACGTAAGTAAAAATGCGTATCCCAATTGTCGTTGACATATAGCAACGAAACCGGCGATATCACATATTACACTTACGGTCGCAGAAAAGAAAATGTAAAATTACAATAGTTGGAATCCGCAATCTCTTTAGACATCGCATGCCTAATCAAATGAATTCCTTAGACATCGCATGCCTAACAATTATAAACCCCGCATTTTAGTCTCATTATCGAAAACTCTTTTCAATATCAAGTCGGGCAATTCAACAGGATTCCCGGCATTCAGATCGAATGCTCGTCGCAAACTTTAGTAGACGGCCGCACCCCCGATGCCGTCGACAAAGTGCACCAAGGCGGAACACCGCTGCCGCGAGCACCCGAACGGATGCTTTTGGCGATGGGGTTCTCCTACAGTCACTTGGTCGGGGCTTATGGGGTGTAGCAGTCTATTAAGTTTACCCGGCGAGTATCCGCGTACGCTACGTGATTGCGACGGACTTTTGATCACATCAAAATTCCGTGGCAACCGATCAAGTGAGACTAAACTGCTAAGTTCATAACATTCATTCAGTTATCTCATAACTACTTGTGGATTCCAAATATTGTATCACATTCCGGATAAATAGAAAATGTTAAACTTTCCGATCGAACAATCGAACACCCAAGTTTTCCCGAAACAGCTCAACACATTAAATAAGTTTAAAAACATTCACTTCATGCCTCAGTACCAACGGTCCAGCCGTAGAAGGATCAAGCCAACACCTCACATGTGGCACGCCGTACTACCCCAAACTCTAAGGTTCAAAGGGCAGTTCAAGACGGTCACATAATCGAGTTAAGCTTTGTTGTCTTCTAGAGGGTCCATCGCGTTACTTGCACTACTTAGAACATTCTTAAACTACGGAAAAATCCAACACTTGGAAATTTCCCGGCAGGGGAAAAAGTGGGTATTTATAACCGGTCGAACTTTTTAACAGTTTCTAAAATATCCGGAAAAACATAAACGAAGTTAAATTATCCGATCAAATTAACAAGTCCCCAATAAAACCCTAGAAAACTCAACACTTGAGTGGAATTAAAAAATTCACATAAAAAATTGCCAAGAAAGGACCTAAGAATAAATATATGAAATTTCAGGGACTAAGTCCAAATTTTGGCCGCGGAACCGCCGCCAAACCCATGGTTTAGCCGCGGTTCCGCGGTCAAATTATTGACTTAGTGGACCGTACTTCACAGTAATTCTTAGTTTTTCCTGCTTGTTTTTCTGAGAATTTTTAATTCACAAAAATCCACTATTTTGAAAAATGTACAGAGAAGGGTTTTGTCGGGGTTTACGGGTTTGATCGGACTTCTAACTTCGTCTGCACTTTGCCTAAAGCTCTAGCTAGGCTCTGATACCACTGTAGGGTTCCTAGGCACACTAATGAGGTTCCACAAGGCATCAACCATGCCAAATTCTAATTTTTTCATGTGCCAAAGAAATCCTATACTAGATCGTTACTAGAGGTAAAGGCGAAACAAGCGAATAAACAACTTTATTGCTAAGTGAACGGAAAATACAACCTTTGTAGATCCGGTCCTCCACCTCCATAGCTCCGCGTTGACGTCCCTCCGCTGCAATCATCGGATTCCGGACTCTAGCGATGGTTTCGTCGAAGAAATGATCGGGCTAGGTCGTCGACTTTGATGCCGAAGATGATCTACGTCGAGGCAACTCAAGATCAAGCTCCAACTTCACCAAGTCATGAAACTTGTGAAGAAAACACCCTATACTACATGGCAAGTGGTAGAGGATGAAGAAATATGATGTGGGTTCACTTTGGATTTGGATTTCTCACTCTTTTTCTCATTTCACCATTGAAGCTAGCAAGCTTTCATGAAGCTTGAAGAAGATGAAGATGAAGAAAGAATAAAATGAATTATCTTAAAAAGAAAATCCAAGTCATTCTTATCATAATGCAACCATGGTTGAGTGTAGAGAATTAACTAGGGTTTAGTTAAATGGTTAGGTTAAGAGATGGAGACAAAAATGGTCACTTAGTCAAAGATCAGCATCAAGAAACTTCTTGTATAAAACAAAAGCAACCATTTAGTTTCCTTTTTCTTTTAACCAAAATAAATAAAGTAAATAAAACCTTAACCATTTATCTAAACATGGTGTATAGCATACACACACCCAAGTTTGCATGTATCATCAAACATGATACAAACTAGTGCACAAAACTATATCATATATACAATGTGCACTTCAAGTGAGAAAATCCATCTTAAGTGAACCAATACTAGTTAATGCGAAGTAATATATCAAATATATAATTATGCATTAAATCATTAAATCAACACTTGATTTAATGATCCGGTCATACTGCATATAACCGACTAATATCAAGTGTATCAATGTATCGAATCAACGTTTGATTCGGTAACCCCGCTATATCACATATAACCGTCCCATGATACATATCGCGAGAATAGAATACAGTATCACATACTGGTATTATTCTCGGTCCCGCACATATCTCATATGCGCTCCTATTTCGTTTCGCTTGAGCCAGGAAACCTCTGTGTAGGACTCTAAAGACTCGTCAATACGCCGACAGCAGGTGATGATCATATCAAACACCCACAAGCCGCAAGCAGTCTGCTAAACGTAATGGCCACCCGGGTATTGAGCGATCAGAAGATCGACGAGCAAGCCCGCTCACACTCCTGTGAATCCAACCAGTAACACTTACCGTACAGTCCGGTCTGTTCGTCTGATATGTCGCATATCTCGCCTAGGGGTGGTAAACGTCAGACCCCAGTAGCTCGATAAGTCATGCCGATATAAGGTCCATAACATAGCATGAAACTACAGATAACACTTACCAGTAGATCACTGCAACCCTGGCCAGGGATTTCCAGTTATGGCCAGTCGTGCATAGCGCAACATCAACGCCCAATACCGGGAGAGATGAATCCCCTCCTATCGCTCATTGCCTCCATGTGAATCGGGACTGTACCCAAAAACCACCTGTTTGCACGACTCAGTAGAGCCGTGGTAGGGTGGAAATCAAAGCACAGTGGGAGACACACAAGACTCTATGACGATCTCGGGTCAACAGACTAAGTTGTACCAGTGTCACCAGAGAACTGCCATCTGACGTGAGGTATAATACCATCTGGGAGTTCTCGGCGAGTCCGTTCAGTATACCCAGTCTCCACTGAGCACCCGCATACCATCTCTGATGTCAAACACCAATGGATATGGGATCATCCATCGCCCATCACATGGGTCGAGAAGATATACGCTAGTCTACTCTGGAATATCGATGCCCCGTCTCGATATTCCCACGACTAGGAACATTGAAGGATGTACTCATGGGCTACCCAGGCCCCACTAGTATGATCCACATCATAGTCCTGGAAGTCGAGTACACATCCTAAGGGCTTTATCAACATGTAACAGAGAGACAGAAAGTATACATGTTAAGATAAAGAGCAACCAGATAGCGTATTATCATGTCGAGCAAGAAAGTCCTACCTATATATGTCCCAGCATCCACTACAATATACCTCCAATGTACAGTAATGGCCTCTAGGGCATACATATAACCAACATATCTATAGGACGGATGAGACTGCCTACTACTCCTGCGGAGTGGCACAGGAATGTCCTGTTCTTTCGAACCTTCTAGTTCTACTAAGATTTCAGTAATGGCTTGTGGCTCTGGAACTTCTTCCAGTTTTATTGCGCTCCCACTTATCTGATTTTCTAAAAATTCAGTTTCCAAGAAGCAGGCATGACGAGAAACAAAAACCTTTTGTTCCTCTGCGTAATAGAAGAAATATCCCTTGGAATTCTTTGGATATCCCACAAACTTGCATTGTACTGAGCGTGCCTCGAGTTTGTCCGTATGCTGCTTTTTGACAAAAGCTGGACATTCCCATGTCTTAATGTGTTTAAGATAGGGTTTCTTCCCACTCCACATCTGATATGGCGTGGTACTAAGCACTGACTTAGTTGGAACTCGGTTCAAAAGATATGCAGCAGATTCTAGTGCATATCCCCAGAATGATCGCGGTAACTCAGCGTTACTCATCATGGAACGTACCATATCCAATAGGGTTCGGTTCCGTCTCTCCGATACACCGTTATGTTGTGGAGTGTATAGAGGAGTAAGTTGAGAGAGAATTCCATTTTCTTTTAGGTAATCCAGGAACTCGGCACTCAAGTATTCACCACCTTGATCAGATCTCGGTGGCTTGATACTTTTGCCTGTTTGTTTTTCTACTTCATTCTTGTATTCCTGGAATTTTTCAAAGGCTTCATATTTATGCTTCATTAAGAAGACATATCCATACCTTGAAAAATCATCCGTAAAAATAATGAAGTAAGAATAACCACTTCGCGCATGTGTAGACATTGGATCACATACATCGCTATGTACGAGTCCCAAGAGCTCGCTCGCACTTACTCCGTGTCCAGTAAACGGAGTCTTTATCATCTTTCCTCTGAGACATGATTGACAAGTTGCATATGATTGATATTCGAACGGATCCAAATATCCTTCCTTATTCAGCTTAGTTAACCTTGTCTCATTGATGTGACCCAGTCTACAACGCCATAAGAAAACATGATTTATTTCTGGAGACCTTTTGTGTGTATTCTGGATATTGAAAATCCGTGGTTGGTTTAATACGTATATACCGTTGCTTAATGTACCCGACCCAATCAAAACATGATTAAGGTGAATGTTTACAACATTGCTTACAAATGCAAAATCATTACCTTCTTTAGACATTAAAGATACAGATATAATATTACAAGTCGAACTGGGTACAAAATAACAGTCGCGCAGAACCAAAACATGTCCATCTGTCAATCCTAGGTGATAGTCCCCCACGGACTCAGCATCCATGCCTGCTCCGTTTGTAACTCTGAGTGTCATATTACCTGCCTTCAAAACTCTACGCCTTCTCAGTGCCTGCAAAGAATTACAGATATGAGATCCTGACCGGTATCCAATACCCAGGATGTAGAGTTGATTGATAGACATTTTTCAATAATATACACACCTGAAGCCGAAGCCACAACTTGCTTCGGGTCATGGTTCTTGGCCTTCCAAGCCCTGCAATCTTTCTTCCAGTGTCCTTTCTTGTGACAATAAAAGCACTCTTCCTTCCCCACAAGTTGTCCCGCTATCTTTGCTGCCTTTGCCTTTCCCTTGGCTTCCACCTTACTAACACCGCCCCTTGGTTGGTGGGGGCCTTCTTCTTCTTTCCTTTGGCTTTCGCCTTGGACCTAGAATAGGAAGCTCCTCCAACAAACAAAGCGGGTGTTTCCCTGACTTTCTGTAGGATGCCCTCTACACTCTTCAACATATTGAGGAGTTCTGGAAGTTCAACTTCTTTTCCTTGCATGTTGAAGTTCAGGATAAACTGGGTGTAGGTGGAAGGCAGGGACTGGAGGATCAAGTCAATATAGAGCTCGTTCTCTAACGTGGTCCCGAGGTCCGCGAGCTCTTCAATGTAGCCAATCATCTTAAGCACGTGTTCCGCTACAGATGATCCTACGGCCAACCTCGCTGAAAACAACTTTTTCGAGGTTTCGTATCTAGCGATACGGAATCGCTCTCCATATAGTTCCTTAGTATGGAGAAATATGGATTCAAGGTCCATATTCTCGTGCCTCCTCTGATGTTCATTGTCCATAGAGGCAAGCACGACGCAGTTGGCCTTCTCGCAATCAATCTCCCAGGTCTTACGGATTTCATTATCCGCGACGCTGGATTCTGGACCTGGGATGGCGGGGGCTTTGGTGGTAAGGAGATACCCCAACTTGTCATAAGTGATTGCCATTTTGACATTCCTGAGCCAATCTTTGTAGTTTGGCCCTGTCAGTATATTTTTATCTAGTAGTAACTTAAGGCCGGTCATGATGTTTGGTCGCCAAAATTAGGAGAGAGAAGAAACACTTTAGCATGATGCTCTTGCAAGTTTAGAGTGGTTTTTAGTTTGTCTAAACAGGATGGCTCCCACTATTTCTCGAATCCTTCCTCAAACCATAAAAGAAGAATTAGTCGGGATCAATCTCACCGTACAATACTTGCTTAACCGTTCAGCCAGGCCAGTATCGGTACTTCGAAGGAGGTTTTACGACGCTTTCGCGAAGTTCCTTAATTAAATAACCTCTTTTCCCTGTGGGCGTAGCCCCGCTAACACCTTTCTAGACACCTACTTGGTTTATAGCATTGATCGTTAAGTGAGAGTTTCCCGAGTAGCAGCATATACTCACAGCAGGATCGGGATCCAAATATCGTGTGATAAAACTGAAGGAATCCTACCAAAATCATCACCCCAAATGGTATGCAACACTAGCAAGTTTCAGTTTCTTTAGAAACTCCCGATGTGAATTTTTGCCCTATGCTTTTATGACCTTGACTTTGGCCAACAAATCATAAGTCACATGTCAAGTTCTACCCGTCATTTTCCAGGTTAATTTGAACCCACCCGTATCTACCCTTGACTTTGGCCAACAAGGCAGTACGACTGTCCCAAACCAACACATCTATCTATGCTACATATGAATATCCAATAGCTACCAATCACTATGCCTTGACTTTGGCCAACAAATACAGCTTGAATACTATTGACTATCCATATGAAATGACGGAGGGCTACGAATGGTTTTGGCGAAACCGTGAACGTAGTGAACTTGATATAATCGAAGGAACCTGATAGCTTTTAAAAGGAGTTGTTTAAGCTTCGCGTTTTTAAAAGTTTTCTGTTTTGAAAAGAAACCGAATGGTTTTGAAATTGTTCCAACGATTTAACTTCGGTTTGTTTTCTTTGCATTAATATAATGCGTCCCATCAATTAATCCTACCATTGCAGAAAACAACGAAAATATGACGTACGCTTATGCCATCCACATTCGCCACGGGGCCCCGTCACCACCCGTTAGGTTTACTTAACTAACGACAGAGCGGGGGCTGGACTAGCGCGGATGCAAAACATAAGCAATGCCTACTAGATATCATATATAGATAAATACATTCGTCAGATGCAATGATAGCCATTCCAGATCACAGATGAACACATTGGATATGCTAGGAATCCGCGTTTCGTTCGAGTCTGCAACGAAAGACAGATTACACGGTCGCGATGAATAGCCACACCCCACCCTAGACCCCTACGAATGCGGCAAACTATCCGCCAAGTACCCGAAGTGAAGCAACCTCCCTCAACAATGTGAGTAGGCTACTCGGCGCTTCAAAATACCCGGTAGTTTGTGCACCCCTCCTTGGGTCTATCCTAGGAGCAAAAACAGTAAAAGAAATAATATACAATGGCGGCTACAACCTCAACCCGGATGTGCGGCCATAAAAATAATATTACATCAATTTACAATTTACATCAAATGAAAGATAAATAAACACTCATCTCACAACCCCGGCTATTCATCCGCGATAATCCAACAAGTTCATATATACAATCCAACATTACAGATCACAGATATATACAACCCCCACTAATCGACGTATAGCGATTAGTCGACGTTCAGTACATATATCACATCAAAGATATAATCAATTAGCTAAAGTTTATAGAATTTCGATCAATATTCCAATTTGAAACTACCCCATACACAACACTGTTCTCTGAAGAATCTGGGCAGAAACAGACTATCTTAAAAATCACAAAATATCAAGCTGAACACACTGCAGGAAAAACGAGTCGCGACCGAGTCGACTCGGCCGTGGATCCACGGCGAAACGCTTGGTTTCGCCACACTTCCGCGGCAGTCTGATCGAGTCGTGGGCTTATTTTTCTTGGGTGTTCCTAAAAAACCTGCACGTATTTTTCAGGTCTGTGGAAATATTTTTAGACCTGTTTTTAAAATCGGCAGAAAGCACAAGATTTTGATGTATTTTGCGATTTTTTTCCGGCTCGAAGTTCTAAACACTTTGCTAACATGTTAGTTGTTGTTTAGCTAGGCTCTGATACCACTGTAAGTCCACATTACCCACCCCGGTGCTTACGGGGAGGCGGAATAGGTAAAAACGGATTTTTTAACACAGGGTAACATGGACTAAAACTAGAGGATCTTTGCTAAACAAAAAACTAACAAACTAACTACAAGTTCTACCTACTAGGTTAGATAGTTATACCTAGATCTTGAACTCCTTCTCTTCTTATTGTGGTCCTCCTTCTTGCTTGCTCCTTGGAGTGGTGTAGACGGCTCCTCCTCTTCGTCTTCTCTTTGCCGAAGAAAGATCCATCCGAAGGCCTCTACCTTGAGCTCCTACCTCAACCAAGAGATAACTAGAGTGCTTGGCTTGCTAGACTAAGAACCCTAGAATGAGTAGAGAGTTGTCTTGATGGTCTTATCTCACAAAACTCATGTTTTTCAACACATGAAAGAAGAGAGCTTTGAGAGAGGAAGAGAGAGAGAGCAAAGCATGAGAGAGATAGAGCAAGAGAGAATGAGCAAAAATAACAACCATGCTCTTATATGAGAGAATATGAGAAAAATAATAATAATTTAAGAAAATTGTGATGGTTAGTCGAAGTGACCATTATCATTTCATATTTAATGCTAATTGCAAGCTTCAAGAAGCATCTTGCAAAAGAAATGATCATGGTCAAATGGTCAACAAAAGTCAAATGGTCAACCCAACCTCAACCATGGCACACCTATCCTTAATTAATATTATTAATCATATTTCTCATTCTCATTAGGGTTTAGAAAAAGTCAACGGTCAAAAACCCTAATGAGATTCCTCTGCCTCTGTCAACTGTGCATACACACCCGCATCCGTGTTCCGAGGAACACGAATACAATGATACAAAACCAATCCCAAAACAAATACTGGGATCTGGCTTAAACCAAAACCCGCTAGTAATAACTGCCCGGACACCAAACATGCACAAGTGCGCGGATGTGAACGAACCCCATCGCAAAACCATGCGACCTCTACTATGTTTTGCCCAAAGGCGAACAACCCTCTGTGTGGGACTCTAAAGACTCGACACTACGCTGGCAGTGGTTTAATCACATGCCGCAAGCGGTACTAGCTGTACGTAACGGTCTCCAAATAGATGCCGATAAGAAGACCGATGAGATGAACCCATCCGAACTCCTACTGAGCCTGAATGTGACAATCTCCGTACAGTCCGGTCTGTTCGTCTAAAAGTATCGCATGTCAAGCCTAGGGAGGCGGTAAACGTCAGACCCCTAATAGCGGTACAAGTCGTGCCAGAGTGTAGCCCAGAACACCCTGAGAAACTACTGGAAACTCTACCGGTAATTCTCGCTTGCCGTGGCCAGGGACTTTGTGTAATGGCTCTCCTAGACACAGCGCGATATCTGTAAGTGCACGGCGGCGCCCCGGCCGTCAATCCGACGGCCAAATGCGGAAACGGTGATAAACTTTAATTTTGCGGACTTTGCAAACCGGCACCCCCGCGCACTAAACACCCGGATCGGGCCATTAAACTTGTTCTAGCTAACTACAAGATGGGTTAGAGATATACCGACTGATCCGAGTCCTCCGGTCTTCATCTCCACTCCGATCTCCTCGCGGGATCTCCGGTCGTCGCCTCCTCGCCGGAAGGGCACCACATCGTCTGCATCTTTTACGGGCTCCCACCTCAATACCGAGGCAACTCGGGCACGAAGCTGGCAAGTCGACGTGCCCAAGATTTGCTGTAGAATGTAGTGTAGATGATGCTTGTCTCTTTGGGGTTTTTAGTTGCCTTGATGGAGGAATAAAGTTAAGGAAAAATGGTGCTTTTATTTTTCCAAAACTAGAAGAATGAGATGATGAAATATGTGCTACCACCAAAATGGAAATTTCTCTCATCCTCTCACAAATGAGTGGCCGGCCATTATCTTTTGGAAATGGTGGTGGAGTGCAAAGAAAAACACAAGAGGGAGGTAAGTGTAGGAGATAGAAAATGGTGACCATAAACAAACATTATCATCACAAAAGAACATCAAACCCATACCCTCATCTAATCACAATAAATGCATCATGGATGAAAGATATCATAATCAATACATTTGCAATAAAACCCTCCACAAAGTGTTATTTGCAAACTTGCAAATAACCCCCTCCAACGGAAAAGTCCGGCCGGGAAAGAACAAAGAAAAACCGGCCGGAACGGAATGCAAACTGGCAACTCCAGAAAACTGGTCCCGTAATAAATTACAGGAAAACCCCGATACTGTGCATACACACCCGCATCTGTATTCCGTCCGGATACAAATGCAAAGAGACAAAATCTACACTGTACTAAACTAGGATCCGACTTAAACCAAAGCCGGCTAGTAATATCCGTTCGATCCTGATCCGTGCAATACCGCACGTATCTGATCGAACCCTGCCATATAACTATATGGTCACTAGTACAAAACTGTCCGATCCTGATCCGTGCAATACCGCATGTATCTGATCGGACCCTGCCATATCTCCATACGGCCTCTACAGCGTTTCGCCCGAAAGCTTGAGTAACAGAATGAGTGGTGGACTCTAAAGACTCGTCAATACTATGGCTGTGAATTTAACCACTAGCACGTCAGAGGTATAAGCCAATACGTAACGGGCCACCAGCTATTGACTAAAAGGGACGTCGATGAGCGAACTCATCCTGACACCCTACTGAGCCTGTCAGTGACAATATCCGTACAGTCCGGTCCGTTCGTCTATGAGCATCGCATGTCGGGCCTAGGGGCTTGGTAAAAGTCAGACCCCCAAAAGCGGTACAAGTCGTGTCGGAGTGTAGCCCAGAACACCCTGAGATAGTACCGGAATGCCTACCAGTAAATCTCCTGCCTTGGCCAAGGACTTCGTGTAATGGCTCTCCTAGACACAGCGCGACCTCACCCCCAATACCGGGAGAGACGAACCCCCGAAGATCCGCTCACTGCCTCCATGTGGCTCGGGACTGTACCCAACTAAAACCTGTTTGCACGACTCCTTTGAGCCGTGGTAGGGTAGTAATCAAAGTACAGTGGGAACTCACACGAGACAAATGACGATCCCCAGGTCGATGAACTAACCTGTACACATGTCACCTGGGAACTGCTATCTGACGTCAGGTATAAGACCAACTAGCATGTTCCCGGCGAGTCCTGTCCGGTGTACTCATAACCCAATGAGCACCTGTATACATCTTAGGTGAACCAACTGACACCAGTGGCTTGTGAGATCGGCCACCGCCACTCGTCGGGGTCTCGACTGTATACACTAGTCTACTCTGGAGAATCGATGCCCTGTCTCGAAACTCCCACGACTAGGGACCTTTTAAGGATATGCTTGTAGACCCCAGCTCTCACGTATATGATCGCCCTCATACTGCCGGCAGTCAAGCAAGAATCCTAGGGGCTCTATCAACGTGCAATAGCGACCTGTCAGGTCACCTAACGCAGTACACGATGATAAAGGTAAACCAGATAGCAAACTATCATCTCGAGTAAGACTGTCGTACCGGGATAGGTCCTCCCTCAATCATTGCAATCACGTGCCTGTGATCCAATAATTGACTCTGAGGGCACTATCTCCAACAATATCAACTCCCAATACCGGGAAAGACGAGTCCTATCTAACCGCTACTGCCTCCAAGTGCTTCGGGACTGCACCCAACTACTACATGTTTGCACGACTCCTTTGAGCCTTGGTAGGGTAGTAATCAAAGTACAGTGGGAACACACTCGAGGCGAAGTAGCAGTGTCAAGTCGACGGACTAAGCTGTACTCCTGTCACCTGGGAACTGTTATCTGACGATAGGTATAGTACCAACCAACAGTTCCCGACGAGTCCTGTCCAGTGTACTCGTAACCTAACGAGCACCCACATACTATCTCCAGTACGACGTACTAATGGCTGTGGGACAGACCATCTCCCATGCTGGGATGAGAAGCGTATACGCTAGTCTACTCCGAAGTATCGATACCCCGTCTCGATAATCCTACGACTAGGGACCTGTATAAGGATGTGCTTATAGATTACCCAGCCCCCACTAGTGTGACTGCCATCACAACGCTGGTAATCAAGCAAAGATCCTAAGGGCTCCACTAATATGTATAAGCGATATGCTAAAAGAAACATATGAACATATTGAAGTAGAAACAAACCAAGTAGCATACTACCATTTGAGCAAGATTGTCTATACAACTGTGAATATCCCAAGCTTCCATTAAGTAATATACAAACTAGTATGATACAGTAATGGCCTCTAGGGCATATACACTAATACTTCTTCCAGCTCGTCTTTCATCTTTTCTTCGGTAAGGAAAACTTGAAATTGGTCGGGCTCTTGTAGTGCCTTGATAAGAGAATCTTGCCCCTTTTTAGACAGCAGAAGGGCATCCAAAATGCTTAGTTGCAAGGGTATCTTTCTTAGGTGTGCCACGACATTGTAATCCACCATGTTCCTCTTAGGCGGGTCTTTGGCTGCCAGCTCTTCGACAACTCGATCATCGAGGACTATATCTTCAGGGACTTTTTCTTTCCCCTTATCTTTTTTGTTCGACCACTTGTTTGTGGGTCCGAGATTCTTTTCAGGCAACGTACGACTACGCACTTGAATGTTTTCACAGTTCTTTATCTCCTCTTTTCCTGAGCTGGATTCCTTGAAGAGAGAGCCGAGTGCTACTTCTTCATCAGAATAGCTTCCAAAGGTGAGAACTTGCGAACCCCCAGAATCAAGCATGTGACAGTTGCCGACAGGTCTTTTGTGCTCATCTGTCGTGCTTCTCTGCTCCCGACGAGTTCTGCGCTTCATCCGCTTGAAATGTTGTCGGTGAGCAACATATCCCAGCCACCACTTTTTAAAGGCCATGCATTCTTCGGTAGGGTGTGCAATCCTTTGATGGTATAAGCAGTAGTTAGGATGTACATCTGCTTCGTCAAGGTGTATACCGCCAGGAGTATTTTCTTTGGGAGATGGCGGCTTCATTCCCATTGACAGGGCTTTAGCGAACTGTTTCCTTGCCTTAAGCTTTGCTCTTTTGACGGGCTTCGTTCAGCAGCATGTCAATCATTTCGTCTGACGGTTCTAAAGATTTTGGCACCGATCCTGCCCCTAGCTTCTCTTTGTTATCTTTTAACGTCGAGTGAGCTTTTTCGCTATTTAGCGATGAATGAGAGATCATATGGCAACTTGCCACATAATCTTCGGGTTCCTCTGACGAGTCGTCTCCCTCATCATTGTCGTTATCTCCACTTTCAAGGATATGGTTGAGAAACTCTTGGAGCGTGACTAGGGTTCGCGCCTTCTGGTTGTATTCTTCCAGCGCGTCAATATACTTTTGCAGATCCGTGTGCTTGTCGTCAGGCTGCGCGGGCTTCTTAGTCTTCTTTTTCTTCGAAGACTTTGACGGCTGGGCCCGGGTATTTTTCCCATCGCTCCTAACTCCCGATGTTGGGCATGGTTTCAGCATCCCCTCAATAATCTCCGGATCCAACGGGCTTTTCCACCTGATCGCCGGACATGCTTGAAGATCTTTCAGCATTCATTTAGTTTTTGCCGAAAGAACAACTTCTCATGGAGCTTCCTCTATGAATGAGCATGATGCCCCCGGCGTGTCCATCTTTTTCGGAGCATGTGGTTGTGACGGGTTTGCCTTCCAGTTTTCAGACAACGCGAATTTACCTTGCTGGTACTGGTCCTCAATTCAGTTTTTGAAGACGAAGCAATTTTCGATTGGATGACCCAATATTCGATGGTAGGGGCAGTAAGTGGGATTGCTTGTGTCGCCTGGTTGTAGTGGTCATCTCGGATCTGGTAGAGTGATGAGCCTCTTGCACACCGCCAGTTCGAACAATCTTCTAGTTTTATCCCGAGAGAATGAGTAAGGACGTCTCAGCTTTTCTCTGAGTGATCGTTGTTTATCGTTTTGGCGAGCAGTTGGTTTCGGATCACTCGGCTGCTGCTGAGCGTTGGCGACGAAGGTAGCTTTCCCATTGCCCTTTTCGTTTCGAAGCTCCGTCTTTGAAGAGGAAGGCCTATGGTCCATCTGGTCCATTTGGGCCAGCTTGTCGATCAAGGCTTGGAAAGTGGTCGGCTTGAAGAACATCATGAATTGGGATATAGTCGCCTGCGGATCTAGGGTCCTTACAAACATGCCCACAGCAGGAGCTTCTTCTATGCATTGTTCGCATTTCGACCATAAGTTCTGCCACCGAATTGCATACTGAACCCATGTCTTTCCTGACTTCACCCTGGCATTGATCAATACCGTGATCGGGGTGCGCTCGCTAGCGCTTGCAAAACGCTGGGCGAACAACAGCTCCATTTCCATAAACGTTTTTACAGAGTCATTCGGAAGCTCCGAGTACCATTCAAAAGCTGTCTCCGCTACGCTGCCGACGAATTAGCGAAGTAGCAATTTATCGTCACCCCCAGTATTGCCGCACAGAACCCTGAACTGAGCCACGTGCTGATGGGGATTTCCTGTCCCCTTATACACGTGAAATTTAGGGATCGTATATCCTGACGGGTACTTAATTTGATCATACTAGCCTGGATAGGGTCGCCCAGTTCTGACGGCTTGGCCAGTTGCTTCACTTGCCCAATGAGCTCGTATTTGTTGAGCTATGTAGTCATCAAGCGCAACTTTCGAGATCGTCTCCTCTCTGGCTGCTGATAAAGCCGGAAGAGGGTTTGATGTCTTCCCTCTGTCATCTTCAACGATTATTGGGGGATCTTCGGCTGGAGGGTCCGGCTGGATCATCATCCCGACCATATCTTGAAATAGTAGCGCTATTTGTTTTATGTTAGCCGCTTGTTCCGCGGCCTCTTTATCTTTCTTTTTTAGCATTCTTCGGAAGAACTCGGCATTAGTTTCCTGTTCCTGACGCTGATCCGACGATACTTCTGGGCTTTCTTTCTGCCCAGTAAGTGCGGCCATCTTTGTCAGCATCTCCTGGAGCTTTTGTTGCTGCTCCTGAGTTTTCGTCACAGACCGTGTGAGTGGTCGATGACCCGTAGAAGTACGGCTTTTCTCTTTTCCGGAAGCCATGTAGACGGTGTGCACTACCATGCCCCCAGACTTGGGGTGTTTGGATTCAGCGCTTTTGAGATTTGTCGTAAACATGGGGATCTTCTCCGGCTTTCTCCTTTTATGAACGGTCGAAGTTGAGCGGGCTGTTGCAGCCGATGCTTTCCGTGGGACGATGGCGGTGAGATGGTCCTCCTCTTGCCGAACCTTCATTTTCTTCTGTCGGCAGGAGTAGTCTTTATCGATTACAGAGTCTTGGACGCTTCGCCAGACCCCATGGATTTTGGAGGACAGTCGCTGCGGGGGTTGTTCCGGGTTCGCCTTTGACAGGTGGAGGGGACTTTTTCAACACGGCAGTCGGAGAGTTCTTGCGCTCCCCTCTGAGGAAAACTGAGAAATGCAATGGCGGTTTGTTGTACTCTTTGACCATTAGGAAAGGTAACAACTCGTTTTCATCAAGTTTTTGCGCCATTGAGAGAAATGCAAAATAAGAAAAGAAGATCGGTAGAGTTTTAAAGGCCTTTCTCTCTCCTCTCTTTCAACTTTTTTTTATCTTTGGCTTTTTCTTTTGAGTAGAGAATGAGAATGAAGTGCTCTGTCTTAAATAAAGCATGAAGTGGGCACAAGTGCCAACATTTGATGGGGCAGGCGGCAATAGGAAGTGGAAATACCAAAATCTGAGGGCAAAATTGGCATTTTGAAAAGGAGATGGGACAGGTGGTAATAGAAAGTGAAAATACCAAAATTTATGAGGGCAAAATTGGCATTTTGAAAATTCTGCCACCTCTCTACTCCTTTACATTATGTATTTAGGATAGACCTAGCACTGCACTTTGTATTTGCTATAAAATGAGATGAGCATTGGTTCATCTTCTAACATAAGAGTTGTATTCATTCTAGATCAAATCTACAATATCTGAGAATGGATTGAAAACCTCAGAAAAGATGGAGAGTGATATATGGCTTCTAATGGTTATATTATCATTGTTGGTATGGATTCTTGCGGATTTATTAAAATTAACTTGAGAGAGGCTGTGATATATAACCAAATAAACAAGTACTGTAATACTCTAAGTGGTAATAAAAATAATGAAACTTGCTGAAGAAAGTTTGAACCAAATTTAAGTTCGGAAAATTGGATTTTTTTCCTACTCCTTGAATGAATCTGGATGGCACAATTCTGCCTGCAGCTGCGCCTCTTCCTCCACCTCTCTTTATAGACTGTTTCTGCATCCTGATAGTTGATGTGCCAAACAGACCCCCCCCCCCCCCCCCCGCAACATCAACTGATGTGAACTTGCAGGGTGGTCTAGCAGGCTAATTATACATAAAAGCATGGATAAAACACATCAGTATTCAGTATAAGAGAGGGTTTAGAAATAGAAAATACAAAGTTGAAAATATAGGCTTGAAATTTAACTTGCATCCTGTTCATGTTTGCTTTTCTTCTTGATCTTGCTTTTCCCCTTGTCATTTCTGGATGCATTGCCTACATCTTCAGATAAATTTGTGTGATTTGAACTGCCTAAGTTTGAAGCTCCTGTGTCCATATGCATAACCAAAGCATATGGTGGATTGAACTCTCTGTGTGCATCCAGTGGAGCTGAATCATGCAAGATAGTAATAGTGGCATCTTCTGAGATATCAACTCCTGTATCTCTTCCTCTTCTCCTTCATCTTCTCCTTGAAGAGCTGCCTCCTCCCCTATTGGAAGCATCACTAGAACTCCCAGGATGAGAAGATTCTGAACTCGTTTATCCTCTCTTTGGGAGTTGTGACCTTCCTCTTCTTGATCCTGTAGATGTTTGTCTCTCAACATGCTCATTCTTGCAGTTTCTTGCATTGTGTCCAGATTGTTGACAATTACTGCATTTACTTGAACCTCCAAGCCTCTGCATTCCACTACCTTCTGCCGTTTCATGCTCACCAATTGTTCTCTTCTTCTTTTTGCCTACCAGGCCTTTTCTTGTAAGGAGGATGTAGCATAGGATCATATGGGGCAGTAGGCCAAAATCTTGAGTCTGGTATGGGTGAAATGTGATGCTTGTATGAACTTTTGTAATGGTTTATGTTATAAGAGTCGTGAATAACATCTATGGGGTTTATCCTAGCATGATGCAGACACTGGATGGCATGCATGTAAGGAATCCCTGTAAGGTCCCACACTCTACAATCACAAGTTTTTTTAGCAATACTGTAAGGTCCCTATCCCCGATTACAGCACTCTACACTCTACAATCCCTGTAAGGTCCCAGAATGTCACGATCGGCCAAGGCAACGTCCCTATTCCCGATTACAACATCATCACCGAAAATTGCATAATTGCGAAATCAGAAGCCAGGGATTCCATCGCCTTTTCTACCGCCATCTACTCAAAAAAATGGTGGGACAAGGCAAAGAGTGGCCAAGAGCCGAGATTGACCTTGAGTATCAGTCACTTGATACTCATAGTTGTCACAATATTGAGCTCTACAAACTCCCCTGCTCTTATTATCCAATATTTCTAACTTGGCAACAATCTTAGGGCATGTTTTTCCATTCCACTTTTCACAGATCTCTCTCTTATTCTGTAACCTCCTCATCATCAAAGTTCTTATCATCTCCAACATTGTCACTATAGGCTTCTCTCTAGCCTTTAATTTGAATTTGTTGAATGCCTCACATATATTGTTGCATAGCAAATCATACTTTATATCTGTAGGGAAATGAGACCTGGTCCATGTCTTTTCTATGTCATCAAGATATTTATAAGCAGCTACACTTTCTTTCTGAAGTTTGTTCATGACCTATAATTAATAGTGTGTGTGCGCGGGCGCGCTATCAATTAGACTTCTAGGATATCAAGCCCTTTCATATCATATAACAAAGTAGCCTAACACCAACAAAGTAACAAGTAACGAATGAGATGAAAGAAAATTACCAGTAGATGCTCCTCTTTAGTGTATGCTGTTGCTGCTTTCCACATTATTCTTTTCAACTCCAACGATTTCCACTTTTTGAATTTTTTTGCATAAAAATGCCTCACACAGTATCTGTGTTGTGATGGTGGAAATATCCTCCTCATAGCTTCAATCAACTCCTATAAATTGGCATTACATTGCAAAATGTTAATAAAGCTTCATGAAATGCATAATTTAAAAATGTATATACATATTTAACATGTAAGCAGTATAAGAAATCTAACCTTTTGTCTATCACTTACGAAAACTATTCTTTCAAATGTGTTGTCCTTCATGGCCTCCCCCAAACACACTAAGAACCAACTCCATGTTCCTTCACATTTAGACTCCACCACAGCAACTGAAATTGGATCCATTTGATTATTTGCATCCCTACTCACAGCAAATAGAAGTACTCCTCCTGCAGGGCCCTTCAAGAAATAGCCATCAAGACCTATAACAGGTCTACAACCTTGCAGAAATCCATCCATATGAGCTTTGTATGCCACAAAGAAGCCATAGAATTCATTAGGTTGATCTTCTTGCTCTCTCTTGGTCTTCACTGATACATAGCTTCCAGGATTCGTAGTGATAATCATGTTTGTATAGTCCCAAAGCTGCCAGTATTGCTCCTTGTAGCAACCTTCAATGATATTAATGGCCTTCCTCCTCACCCTATATATTTGAAAAAGTCCACAATCTTGCCCAAGTTCAGTATGAATGGTAGTTTGCAATGAAGGTGGCCATATAGGATTGTCTATGTTTCTCAGCAGGTATTGATGTGCTAACCATGTTGAAGCAGCTTGTTTGTTCTTGAAAACTTTTGGACAAGTGTGCTTGTCATTCAGTTGCAAAATCCTCCATCGGATACCATCATCAACATATTTACCATAAACACTCTACTTGCATCCTTTTGCCTTACAGTTAACTGCAATTCTCTTTCCTTTCATTCTTCTACCACTGTACATCAAAACCTCTCAAAACTGCAGCTTGTCTTACTAATGCCCTGAACTCACTTGGTTTGGCACATTCCATACCAAGCTCAAACTTTGGATCCTTGAGATCCCTATCTTCCATGAACTGCCAGAATCTGAAGTACCCACTATCTGCCTCATCATCAGATGAAGGAAGGCTATGCGGTTCATCACTATCTGCATACTCTGAGACTGCTTCCTTGGTAGGCGTAGCATCATCTCCTCCTAGGACTTCTTTGCCATCTACTGTCACGGCCCGCTTCCCAAACTATGAGGCGGAGTCGAGACGAGGCCCGCGGCGCATCTATACCGAGAAATACACATTCTCGACACAAACACGCCAAGTGCTAGTAAGCAATAATATGACAAGAATTTAAAATTTTCAAAACAAATACATAACATCCAACAATTATTACATCCCAGAAAGTTTAGCAAATAAAGTTTACAACAAACACCCTTGAAGAAGGCATTTTATTTAACAGTTAAGGAAAGGCATGGAATGATAACACGAACATCTCAGAAACAACTAATAGTTGGCTTGGCCTAAGAAGTGCTCCAAGTCTACGAAGTCCTTCTCTGCCTGCGGATCCTGATCTGTCTCAATCCCTGACGAATATTTCAATCAAACAGAAATGTCCGTCATACAACTGAAGCTCATGTAAGTCTCCCAAGAGGGTGTAGAGATAGCATACAAACATATAAAAGTAAAAAAGCATGATCATGAACAGGTATGCATGTATAAGGTGAGATATCTTGAGAAACATTTGCATGGCATTACATATCTATCGTTTGTATTAGTCTAGTAAGGGTATTGGACCGGGTTTCGGTGAGTATTCCGTTTGTCCCACGGAAAAATAGCAACATTAATGATAATATATAAATAGTGTTCCATAAAACCACCCGGAAACCACGGTGAACATGAAAGGGGACCCCCGAAACCTTGTTCGCTGCCTTTACCAAACTATCCCAACCCCGTGTTTAAACAACCATGTATATAACCGATAATTGTATGCAAAGTCCACATGACGCATTGAAACGTGAACCATGAATAATGATAACCAGAAACATGGCATGCACCATGATTACTCTTGCAAAATCCCGATTATATATATCGATTGCATGAAACAAGCATGATAGTATTGCAACGTGATCAGCCATACATGCAGCATGATTTTAAAGCATAGATAAGTCATGGTAGATATCACCTTCAGGTAACGGGGTCTACACAGGAAGCGTAGGATTTTATGTGTCGATGATGCTATATAAAAAGTTGTCCGGTTCGGAAGTCAAAAGCTTCATTTACAAAGAGGTTAAGTCAGGTTGTGTTATATGTTTAGCGTAAGCTTCATACTAGTGGGGCCATGGTAGTCCATAAGTATATCCTTTAATGTCCCTAGTCATGGATGTATCGAGACGGGGTATCGATATACCAGAGCAGACTAGCGTATAGCTTCTCGACCCATGTAGATGGGCGATGGATGATCCCATATCCATTGGTGTTTGACATCAGAGATGGCATACGGGTGCTCAGTGGAGACTGGGTACACTGGACGAACTCCCCGAGAACTCGCAGATGGTATTATACCTCACGTCAGATGGCAGTTCTTTGATGACATTGGTACAGGTTAGTCTGTAGACCCGAGATCGTCATAGAGTCTTGTGTGATTCCCACTGTGCACCTTACCACGTCCAAGAGGGCGTGCAAAACGGTGGGTTTTAGGTACAGTCCCGAGTCACATGGAGGCAATGAGCGATAGGAGGGGTTTCTTCTCTCCCGGTATTGAGGGTTGATGTTGCGCTGTGCTCGATTGGCCATAACAGGGAAGTCCCTGGCCAGGGCTGGTTTAGAGATTTACTGGTAAGAGTTACCAGTAGTTTCTCGACCCGTTATGAGCCTCACATCGGCATGACTTATCGGATATTGGGGTCTGACGTTTACCACCTCTAGACTTGATATGCGACATATCAAACGAGAAGATCGGACTGTACGGTAGTGTCACTGTCAGGCTTTTGCAGGAGTTGGAGCGGGCTTGCTTGCTGATCTTCTGATCGCTCAATACCCGGGTAGCCGTTACGTCCATCTAGTACCGCTGACGGCTTGTGGGTGCTTGATATGATCATCACCTACTGCCGGCGTATTGACGGAGTCTTTAGAGTCCTACATAGAGGTTTTACTGGCTCAGGCAAAACGAAATAGGAGCGTATATGTGATATGTGTAGGACCGAGAATAATGCGTGTATGTGATACCGTATTCTATTCTCACGACTTTTGTATCGACCGGTTATATGTGATATAGCCGGGTTATCGAATCAAGTGTTGATTCGATAAGTTGGTACATTTTGTGTTAGTCGGTTATATAAGATATAGCCGGATTATTAAGTCAAGTGTTGATTTAATAATTTAGTGTATAATTGTATATTGGATATACTAATTTACATTAACTAACATTGGCTCACTTAAGTATTCTTTTCTCACTTGTGTGTACATGTAATATATATGTGATATATATTAATGTGCATTGTTTATTTTTGTGTGTCATGGTTGTTGATACACTATGCATGGGTGTATATACATCATTATAATTATATTGGTAGGATTTTAATATTCAAAGTAAATCTAAAATTAGTGGATAATTGTTGTATGCATGAAGCTTGTAGAAAGCTTGTGAGTGTTTTGACAAAGTCCACCCATTTTGTTTTACTTTGGATATTTATTAACCTAACCACTATAATTAGCCATGGTTATGTCTCTACATGAGTTAGTAAATGATACCCACTCACCCATGGTTAGCTCAACTCACTTGGATTAATTTCATTCTCATTTTCTTCTTCCAAAAAGAAAAGCTTGCTAGGGTTTGATCCAAGTGAGAAAATAAGTGGGAAAAGAAATTCTAAAGTGAGCCCACCCCCTATTTCACCATCCTCTACTAGATTAGCACTTTAGTATAGGATGTTTGCTTCACTTTGGTGAAGTGGTAGCTTGAGTTCGTATTCCCTCGACGTAGATCATTTTCGGCCTCGAAGACTTCAAACAAGACCGTTGCATTCTTCTCATGGAGCTGTCCAAGAGTCCGGGAGCAACATAATCGCAGCGAAGGAACTACTACAAGGAGCTTATGAAGTGAAGGACCGATCTACAAAGGTTGTATTTCGATTTCACTTAGGATGTAAATGGTTTACATTAGTTTCCGTATTCTTTCTAGTTATCGATTCTTGTTTAGAGTTCCTTGAAACGGCAAATTTTTAAAAATGACATGGACGATGCCTCCCGAAACCTTGCTGCCGTTGATAGGAACCCTACAGTGGTAAAAACTTTAACAACATTTCTAAAACAATAATTCTTACAACAAACTGACTAAAATAACTTTAAAAACTAATTAAAATAACTAATTTTATTTCGGATGCAGACGTTACAATCTATTTTCCTTAAAAGAATTTCGTTCTCAAAATTCCCATAAAAAATACGCTGCTACAGGGCAATGAAAAGGTAAGGATAATGCTATCGCATATCATCTTCACGTTCCCATGTGGACTCACCCGGGAAATCCTTTTTCCACGATACCCTAACTAACTTGAACACCTTATTCCGTAGGATCTCCTTCTGATCCAAAATCTCACCGGTTGTTGTTCGTAGGTAAGATCGGCATCCATGAAAATCTCCAAATAATCTAGAACATGGTCGGGATCACTCACGTACCGGCGTAGCTGGAAAACATGGAAGACGTTATGCATGCCCTCTAAAGAAGGTGGCAAGGCTAAACGATACGCTACTTCTCCTACGCGGTCCAAAATGTCAAAAGGACCTATAAAACGCGGACTAAGCTTGCCACACCTCCCAAAACACCTCCCAAAACGGATGATTCCTCTGCTAGGAGAGATCTTAAGGAACACATGATCCCCAGGTTGGAATTCCAAGTGTCTTCTCTTCGCATCTGCCCAATGTTTTTACCTATCTTGAGCCACACGGAGGCGCTCTCAGATAGTTCGAACCACATCTATTGTCGCTACGATCATCTCGGGTCCAAAAAGCTCTCGATCGCCAATGTTATCCCAACTCAATGGGGACCGACACTTGCGCCCATACAGTGTTACGTATGGAGTCATTCCTATACTCTTATGGTAGCTGTTATTATAAGAAAACTCCACAAGGTATAGATGATCTTCTCACGATCCTTTGAAGTCGAGTATACAGGCTCTCAGCATGTCCTCCAAGATCTGGATAATTCTCTCAGATTGCCCGTCGGTCTGAGGGTGGTAAGCTGTACTGAAGCTCAAATTGGTTCCCAGGCTCTCCTGAAGACTCTGCCAGAACTGGAACGTGAACTTGTTGTCTCGATCGAAGACGATACTCACTGGCACTCCATGTAGTCTTATGATCTCCTACACAAACATTTATGAATGTTTATGACGAGGCTAAAAACATTAAAGGCTATAGTTAAAATAGATTTCTACCTCCATGTACTTTCTCTCCAAGTTCTCTGTGAATTGCCCAACTCGAAATAGAATAAAGTGTGCCGACTTGGTGATACGGTCCACAATAACCCAAATATCTTTGCCTTTCATGCTACGCGGAAGGCCTGTCATGAAATTCATAGTGATATGATGCCATTTCCACTATGGGATCAGCAAGAGCTGAAGTAGGCCTGCAACTCGGGGATGTTCGGCCTTCACTTGCTGGCAAATCAAGCACTTAGCCACACTTCAGGCAACCGCTCGCTTCATACCGATCCACCAATAATGTTACCCAAGGTCCTTATACATCTTCGTGCCTCCAAAGTGAAAGGAATAAGAAGAGCTATTAGCTTCCTTCATCGGCTCCTCTCTAATAATCTAAGTAGGCACGCAGACCCGGGTCCCATACCTTACGGAATCGTCCTCGTGGATCAACTCTGACTGTCGACCGGCCTCAACCTATTCCCTGATCTTCTGCTGTCACACCCCGCTTACCAAAATACGAAAATACGGAGAGTAACGAAGGCCAGCCACACTTCTACGGTGAGGAAAAATCCTTCCGTAGTCATGCTACGGCTTCTAAAATATACATATTAACAATAAAAACAGGGATGTACACCAAAATAGATGGGACAACGGTATATAGTCATGCTGCATAAAACAATAAGGAACATAATGATACGGTCTACAGAATAACAATAGATTCAAATAAAGATCCAAATACGAAAAAGGAAATACATAGGTCCTACGTCCCACGAAGGGCTCACAAACTAAGCATAAATTAAAACAAAAGAGAAGCCTAAAATAAACTACTGCTCCTTGGCTAGCTCATGAAAGTATTCCTGATCTTGCTTTGTCGGCGGGTCCGTATCTGAACCTAAGGTGACAAGTCTCAGGGGAGTCAGAACTTGCAACAAGTACTCAAACGTAAAATTATATATGTGTGATAATATGAAGATGTAAGTATCGTGAAATGCTAGCATGCACATACAAAAATACGGCTACAACAATAAGAGTATGCATAATTGCAAGTCGAGTCGAGTCCTAAATGTCACTACCGCTAAGCCTTAACTAGTATCGCGTAAACTTTTGAAATTGATTGGTGGAAAGTATTCTCGAACCTTGGAGATATCCCGTTCATACCCGAGACCACGACCCACTGTACCCGGAGCAGATCCCGAGCTTGCCATTAGGCAAAATCCTACACGCGGTATCACATGAATGATGTCGGCACATCATCCCTGCGCCAACTGCGCGTTCGACTGGCCAATCTCTAACACTAGAATCCCCCCAGAATCCGGGTCCAAATTTTAGCTTTCAATTTCCTCAATCCCCCGTGTTTCTAAGTTTTAATCACAATAATAAAACCGGATCACTAGATCTCAAATACCGACTGAAACGGTTACCGGCACGTATCACGAATAATCACTAATAATGAAATCACTAAATCACGAAAACACGAATTGCGTAGTCACGAAATCACGAGTTTATGCCGGTGACACAAATCAATCTATCATCAATCGATGTATCTCTCGGTATTCTAGTCGGTGATCACGTTTTTATTGTTCAAGTAATAGTCATGAATATATATAGCATGTTAATAGGTTCTATACATGTCGATGATAACAGGTATACATGGTTGCAACAATAACGATAAATCAAGAATATTCATAAATCCAACTTTAACGAAGTTTAATTCTAATACAAGCATTTCAATTCGGTAAATAGAATTATCATCAAGCCTAGCACAAAATTAAGCATGGTTTTAAGGGTTTAATTAATAGGTATGCTAAGATCCTAAGGTTTTTAGTTCTGTACACAACAAGCATGGGTTCATATATTATCAAAATTCACAATGTTACGATTCTATGCTTTTCTTTTAAACGAATGAATTTAAATCGAGGGAATAACCGATGCCACATCGGCTATTATAACGGGTGCAAGAGTACATGCCTTTTTGCAAAAGTTCATGGGATCTCGAAACGATGCGGCGAGGTTCTCAACTTGGCGAGCTTTGAACAGGGAGAACCGCGAGGAAGGAAAAAGAACATGACGATGGCGATCAATTTTGGTGCTCAGGTTGATGGGTTCCGTGCTCGAGTTCTTGTAGCCGAGAACATGAAGATGATGATGATGATGGTCGGCGACAATGATGACGATGGAGACGACGTTGATGCCAGAGGATGAAGGTACGCGTTTGGTTCTTGGATGCATTTCTTGAGTTTTGGAGTGGGAACAAGAAAGGAGAAAAATTGGCGAGGAAGAGGAGGAAGACGGCTAGGGTTAGGGTTTCGATGGTGTAGGGTGGGCACAATCTCAGGGACGCTACAAATTTCAGTTTGAGCCGGCTCAAAAGAATGGTGAGTCGTCTCAAAGAGACAAAGAAGAAAATAGTTTTCCAGGCACATTTTGAGTCGTCTCAAACACTTATGTGCCGTCTCAAAAGTAATTCAAGCCGGCTCAAATTGGTCATGAGCCGTCTCCAACAACTAGAGAAGAACCAGTTATTCTGAAGGACTTATGAGTCGTCTCAAACATATTTTGAGCCAGCTCAAGTTGATTCTCAAACTAATATTTATATGATATGTTATCTGACATGTTGCCTGAGCATGAAATCAAAGAATACGTCCAAATGATTATTTTATTGGGATCTCTGGATACTGGGTGCTACATCATACTCAACTACAAAAGAAATTTCGTTCTCGAAATTTCTTCTGTAGTTGGGTATGAATATAAGGATCAAGGAAACAAATGGGGGCACTTCTGAAGAATCTCATCCTCACGCTCCCAAGTGGACTCCCCGCATGAGCGTCTGCCCCAAGACACGAGGACCAAAGGAATGATCCGGTTCTTCAGCACTTTCTCTCTGCGGTTTATGACGGCCGTAGGCTGCTCATCATATGAGAGATCGATGCTCAAGGTTAATTCGAAGTGGTCTAGGACATGGTTGTCGTATCGACGTAGTTGGGAAACATGGAATGCGTCGTGTATGCCGGCTAAAGAAAGAGGTAAAGTCAGGAGGTAGGCCACCTCACCAAAACGATCCATAACCTCGAAAGGTCCGATGAATCGGAGTCTTAGCTTCCTACGACTGCCAAATCTAATCACCCCTCTAGTCGGCGAAATCTTAAGGAATACATGGTCGCCAACCACGGACTTTAGCTGTCTCCTACTGGCGTCCACCCAGCTCTTCCGGCGGTCTGGCGCAGTCTTGATACGGTTCCTTATCAGTTGGACCTTGTCGACTGTTGGGACTATGAGCTCAGGTCCTAACAATCTCCGCCCTCCACATCATTCCAGCAAAGCAGGGAGCGACACTTCCGTCCATAGAGCATCTCGAACGGGGCCATCTGTGCCCGCCTGATAGCTGTTATTATAGGAGAAATCCACTAAGTGTAGGTGATCCTCCCATTACCCCTTAAAATCTAGCATGCAAGCCCTCAACATGTCTTCCAGTATCTGTATGGTGCGCTCCGACTGTTCGTCCGTTTGAGGGTGTATGTCGTACTGAACTTAAGGCGTGTGCCCAAACTCTTTTGCAAACTCCTCCAAAACTGGAAGAGGAACCTGGAGGCTCTATCTGATACGATACTGACGGGCACTCCATGCATCCTCACGATCTCCTGCAGGTACTTTTCTGCCAAAGTGTCCGTTGATTGCCCCACTCGAATGGTAGAAAATGAGCCGCCTTTGTGAGACGTCGACTATGACCCATATGGCTTTGTTGCCCTTGGGACTCCATGGTAAAGCCGTTACAAAGTCCATGGTGATGTGTTCGCACTTCCACCGAGGAATAGATAGTGGTTGCAAGAGACCGGCCCCTATCTGATGCTCGGCCTTCACCTGCTGACACACCAGGCATATCTCGACATGAAGCAGACAATCTCCTCTTCATACCATTCCACCAAAACTGTTTTCTCAAGTCTCTGTACATCTTAGTGCTTCCCGGATGCACCGAATAGGCTGAACTGTGCGCTTCGGTCAATACCTTCTATTGAACCTTGCCCTCTAGCACACAAAACCGACCTAGGAACCATCTATGTGGATTAACAAGTTCGTCCTCAATCCAGCGTCTACCTGACTCCGGAACTTCTGTAGATGTGGGTCTCCAACCTGCGTGTCATGCCTCGCTTCCTAAAAGGCGGTAGCAGGCACGTGACAAGGTTCGCGACGTATTTATTCCGAAAAGGGCCTTTCTCACAACAAATACATTAAACGTTATATAAGTAATATAAATATGACAAGAATAAAGCAAGAAAATAAAAATCGAACTCCTACTTATTACATTCAAAATCCATAAGGTTCGACAGTTTACAAGATGCCTGAAACAGGATACAATAACATAACAAGCCTTAACAAAAAGGCATACTGGAATGTAAAATGTAAAGGAAAGCTAGTAGTCTGCCTGCGATGACAGCTGCGAGTATTCTTCTTCCTTCGGCTCGATCTCCTCTATCCTTAAGTCACCTGACGAACATTCCTAAGAAAGAAAGAAAACACGGAATGTCCGTCGGCGAACTTGCGCTCGGTAAGTCCCCAATTAAAGATATAGAGTAGAAGCAATAATGACAAGCATATAAATAGAAATTAATATCATGAAGCAATGAACAAGAGATGACAGTTCAATATGGCAGTGTAATATAGGCATAGTGACGATTAACATAAGCATATAATAAGTATAATTGGTGAGCATGGAGTGATTGGCAATGTGGTCTAAAGATGTCACTATAAGGGTAAGCTAACCTAACGTCAGTTCGAGTATGAGCGTCAGCTATCGCAGGAGTATTCTCAAACCCAAAGCTGTAATCCAGGGACAAGAAAACACGGGCCCGAATTAAAAGAGTTAGTAACGAGACTCCAATCGTCGCTGGAGACTCACAAACCCAACGATATAATCCAGGGGCAAAGAAACACGGGCCCTGAAGAGAGTTCATGTGTTAGCTTTCAAGAATTCATGTATTACGAGGGGGACTCGTGAGATTCCGTTGATCGTCTCACTATTCAAACTACCCCAACACCCCGCGTATGTTAAACTATAAATAATGATACAAGTCTTACACGAATCCATGAATACATACAGGGTTTCAAGTTCAAGTCAAGTTTAATGTCAAGTTCAAGTCAGTTTCATGTCAATTTTAAGTCGAGTTCATGTAAAATTCAAGTATTCATGTATACACATATTCATGGTTCGGGTAAGATTCATGTCAAACATATAATATCTAATCATGTCATCATGTACATACAACAATTTAGAGATCAAGAAACAAGGTACAAATGTTTGAAATGCTTGAAATGAGACAAATATGATATGCAGGTAATAATTAGAATAACATGAATACATGAAACGTATCAATATACTAACATGGTCAACAATAGCATGGTCAAACAAACAACATATCCGAGTTATGTCATATTACGTGTCAGGTAATATATCTCGTATACGTGGATTGATTTAACATGTCAGGTAATAAGTCAGTTTGCATATCAGTCTGAGATGGCTCATGTATGCTTGAGCCAGCTCACAAGTCTTCTCTAATCACTATTTGTTCTCGGTTGCAAGAGCCGGCTCGACCATAACTTGAGACGGCTCAATCAGAATTTAAGTTGGCTCACGTCATGTCTCCATAGTGGTTTTCCTCTCTGTTTGTATGAGATGTCTCATGGTTATGTTGAGCCGTCTTATAACCCTTTCGCTCAGACGATCAGGTTAAGGTTTCAATTAGATTTGAAAACAAGGCAAATAACCATACACAAAAGCATCGCATAATCACAGTTCTTTATTTTAATATTTTAGAGATCATGGGTTTCTATTTGTTCCTTGATGATCGAATTCCCTATGAAGGGTTCTCTATCATCTCTGCTAGACTCATAGAAAAAGATCCGTTGTAATTAACAGAATCCATAGCTGAGTTCCCAAAATAGGTTGCAGAAGCAATAATAGCAAAGGAGCATAGCGCTATCTTAGATCGTTATAAAGACGGTATCTAGAAACATTGTTAATCGTATAATGATGCAATATTGGTTTACGCTCATTTCGTAGTGTCACTAATTCATATTATCTAGACCCATGGCATGGAGGTGTTGTCATTAAGTATAAAAAACATAAGCGAACATAGTCTTGAACAAAAAGCAACTACTTTTAAACAATCCATGTGTAACTGATCTATACATATAACATATATCTCATAATGAACTACGACAAGGCGAGGACAACGTTTTCGAGGAGGAGCACGACAAAGGAAGGGAGGAGGGAGAGAACGAGAGAGAGAGAGAGAAAGAGGAAGATGACTTACGCGCTATACGATACAGTATAACCGTATCGCCGTTTCTAAGGGAACACGGACTTGATCGGAAGCTTCGCGTCTTGGAGCAGGGAGATCAGTGGTTGGCTTGGGAGGACTTTTGAATTAGAATTTCGCGAAGGAAATTGAGTTTTGTACATCCAAAGGAATGGAGAAGAAAAAGCAACTAAAATGATGGTGTATTAAGAAGGATAAAAGGCATTAAAAAGAGAATTGATGGAGGAAATGAAGGGTTGGGGGTTCACTTTAATGAATTAGTTTGCTTTTTGAAATGAAACGAGCAGTTACGAATCCAATGAACTCGTCTCTTGGGAATCTGGAACGATTCTGCATCAAATGAGGGCATGAGACGGCTCAAAATACTCATGAGCCGTCTAAAGAGAACAGAGAAGAAATGGTCATTCGGAAAGACTTATGAGCTGGCTCGCCCTTATATGAGCCATCTCAAACTTAGTTATCAAGAATTTAGATATAACTCGGTACTTAAAAAGAAAACGACATTTTATTAATGAAAAATAATACAAAAGGGTACACGAATTTTAGGGTCGTTACACTGCGTAGCCTTGATGCGATCCACTAAAGAGGACTGCACCTGTAGCTGCCAATGCTGCCTGTGGTTCCCGACATAACCATCTCCAGATCAAACCTCTGAAGATCATCAAAAATATCCTTCCGGCAAGTCAACATCACAACCGCTGGTCTCCGGTTGAGAGCATCGGGTACCACATTCACTTTCTCGGGGTGATACTGCAAATCGAGATCGTAGTGGGCCATAAACTCCGACCACCTGCGTCGTCTCATGTTGAGCTCCTTCAACATGAATATGTACTTCAGGCTCTTATAGTCCGTATAGACCTCAACCCGCTCTCCTAAAAGATAGTGCCTCCAAATCTTCAGAGCGAAAATAACCGCAGCCAACTCTATGAATCGGGTAATTCTTCTCGTGCATTCTTAATTGGCGCGAGACGTATACCACTACTCAACCATGCCGCATCAGAAAGCAACCCAACCCCTTCCCGAAAGCATCACTGTGAATCATCAACCCTTCAAACCCATCTGGCATGGGGTCGTGGTAAGATTCTGCTTCTCAGCAGGTCGAACGCTTGGGCGCATTCCCTTGACCAGACGAACGATTCTCCCTTCCGAGTAAGCCTTATCAAAGGCTCAGCCGCTCGAGCAAAATCTTGGCCAAATCTCCGACAGTAACCGGTAAGTCCCAAGAAACTTATGATCTCTGCTACCGATTTTGGAGTTAGCCAATCCTTAACCGCTTCAATCTTTGTCGGGTCTTATAGATATACCGTCTCCGGAAACGATGTCCCAGAAACTGAACTTGGTTAAGCCAGAACTCACACTCAGTTTAGCATACAAATGTTCCTGCCTCAACACCTGAAACACGATCCTCAGATGTTCGACGTGCTTCTCCTTGCTTTTTGAGTACATGAGAATGTCGTCGACGAAGACTGCGACGAACAAGTCGAGGTACTGTGAGAAAACACGATTCATCAATTCCATGAGCACGGCCAGAGCGTTAGTAACGTCGAATACCATCACAAGAAAATCGTAGTAGTTGTATCGGGTTCTAAAGGCTGTTTTGCATATATCATCCGCCTTAATCCTGACTTGGTGGTACCCTGACCGAAGATCCATCTTTGAGAATACCGGGCACCGCTGAGCCGATCGAACAGATCATCAATAAGAAGAATGGGGTATTTGTTCTTGATCGTGGCTCGGTTCAGCCCACGGTAGTCGACGCACATGCGTAAGGAATCGTCCTTCACTAAGAGGACTGGAACGCCCCAAGGGAAAACACTTAGGCATATGAGTCCCTTGCTGTGAAGGTACTCTAACTGCTTCTTCAACTCGACCAACTCGACTAGAGCCATCCTGTATGGGGCCGTAGAAAGTGGTGCCGTGCCTGGGATTAAATCAATCGAGAACTCCAAAACACATGGCGAGGACAGACTGGGTAGATCCTCAGGAAAGACATCCAAGAACTCCCGAACTACTACCGGTGCTGGGCTCGCGTCTACCTCTATCAAGGATAGGGTGTTTCTCGCCGGCTTTGCCGTAAACTCTGCAGGTTCCAAGGACCCATTGCCCCTACGAAACATGAACTTTGGGTGGTTAGGAATACGGAAGGTCACGGTCTTAGCCCGACAATCAATTTGTGCGCGGAAGGTGCCCAACCAATCCATCCCTAAGACAATGTCGTAATTCTCGGTCCCGATCAGCAAGTCGGCAAAAAGTTTCCTGGCGCAAATCACTACAGGACAGAGTTTGCACTTTCGGCTGAATACAATCACTTCATTGCCAGTGTAAATGTCCCAGTGTCAGGTCAGCTTCGTGTGGTATAGAATATGCAGTAGCGAAAGTAGGGGACATGTAACAGTGGGAAGCCCCGGAATCAAATAATATTTTAGCAAGAACTGAGCAAACTAAAATAGTACCTGCGACGATGTCCTCCGACACCTCCACCTGCTCGGCCGTTAGGGTAAAAGCTCGCCCCTGGCCACGACATGCGTTACCTCGGCTCTGATCCAAAAGTTGCTGCTGGAATGAGTGGCGCCCCCTCTGAACGGGCCCTGATGAAACACTCTGTTGTTGGTTGGATCCGCTGCGTTTCAATCTCATGGGGAAACCTCCAATCTGGTGATCGCTATCCCCACAGATCAAACACTGACCATTGGCCATGTGGAAATCTTTCTGAATATGCCCTGGTTTCTTACAGTAGTTGCAAACATGGTCATTCCGCTATGGTGGGACGGCGAAACGCTTCATCTGAACCCCACCATGTTGCCTGACTGGGATCCCTCCACCTAATCGGACTGGGGTCCCTCCTGAAGTCTGGCCAACAGAGCGCCTCAGTCTTTCTGTCAGAAACCTCCTCTTATCCATAACAGTCTTGTTCGCCGCCGAAAGACGCGACCGGAACGTTGGGACGTTGGGCCTGAATTTTAGGGGGCAGATGCTATTTGGTTTTATCCGTCCACCTCTCCGAAAATGCCAAGTTGATTTATGGCACCGTGTATCGGAGGTTTAGACGGATGCAGCCGTTGTAGCAGACTTCGTCAGATTCCCTCTCATTGTGAAGGGTTTTTTTATCGTGGGGACGCTCTTCCCTGCAGGCGCAAGCCCCTGCAGTTAATTGCGCTACCGCATCGCGGTAACCACTTTCTCCTTCTCCGGATGGTCACTTCGTGTCGTGGGTGTTTGTTTTGTTTTTGGTTGCCCGTGGATTTTATACGGAGACTAATTTATGTTGTCGCCCGTAGGGCGTGGATTAGTTCAAATCCATATTTTCTTAGATTTGGGTTGGGTTTAAGAACCGTTAATCTCAGTTGAGACTAAGATCAATTTAAACGTTTGTTAAGGATGCGTTAGTCTAATTTTAGACTAAGATCTACTTAACGGGATCATTTAGATCCAACAAAAGAGCATTTGTGCTCTATTGCTTAGTTTAGGGACATTGCGGTCCATAAGTTTAAAGACATCATAGTTCGTGGTAGTTTAAAGACGTCATAGTCTGTAAAGTTTAAGGACATCATAGTCCATGAGTTTAAGGACTCTACAGTCTATGGTAGTTTAGAGACATCATAGTCTGTAAAGTTTAAGAACATCATAGTCCATAAGTTTAAAGACCCCACAGTCCATGGAATGTCTGGTTGTCGGGACCCGTCACCTCTCTGAAAACGTTGAAGGATTACGACACATATCAGAGATCTGTAGTCCAGTTTGGAACTAAAATCTATTAAAAAGATTTATGAGCGTATGGGCTCAATTAATCTAAATAAGGGGTCTGTAGCCAACTTGGGCCTGGCCCACTCAGTTAAAATGTTGGAACATTTAACAATGCTGAGCATTGATTTGGGCTCTGACAATTTTTGTCTTTTATCGAGTGCCGAGCATTCATTATCATTACAGCTCTGGGGCTTTATTAAAGAACAATTTATGTTCTTTCAGCGCACATGTGAAGAACACGTGGTGCGCTTGGCGCTGAGCGCCGGTCAATGAGCGCAGAACGCTTCTGTTAAGTAGTGCACATGTGAGGAGCACGTGTTGCGCTTGGCGCTGAACGCCAATCAACGAGCGCTGAGCGCTTCTGTTAAGTAACGCACATGTGAGGAGCACGTGGCGCGCTTGGCGCTGAGCGCCAGTCAATGAGCGCAAAGCGCTTCTGTTAAGTAGCGCACACGTGAGGAGCACGTGGTGCGCTTGGCGCTGAGCGCCGGTCAACGAGCGCAGAGCGCTTCTGATCAATTTTATGATCTGAGAAATAAGTTCTCGCTTACAAGAGACTGTCTCATGGTTCTAAGAATAAAGTTCTTATTTTTATAGGAGATATGAAATTCTTCTCCCCCCTTTTTATGATGAGATGTTATGATCTCTTTGTGTGAAAGACTTCAATCTTATAGATCTATGATCTGTAAGAAGAATTATGTTCTTCTTCTTTAATGAGATGTTTCTTATCTCTTTGTTTTTTTTTACCTTGAAAAAAGTTCTTTTCAGAGCTTGTTCTTCCTTTTTTTTCCAAAGCTTGTGGGGGTTCCTCTCTGCGAGACTTGAAGTCTTAGGGTCCTTTATATAGTGAATGTTGATTTGTTGAATCAGTTGAAGAGATCTTTTCTCTAATTGATTTGGGGATATTTCCCACCGTTGGATCTTTTGATCCTAGGAATTCTGTTTTACAGAAGGCAGTCTTCTTGTTTTTAAAAAGATTGGCAAATCTTTTCCTATACAGAATTTATTCTGCACCATTGTGATTTTTAATCACCATTGGATCATTTGATCCAACGGTGCTCTGATTTACAGAGGACAATCTTTCTTGTTTGGAAAGATTCCGAGTATTTCCTTAACAGAATTTTATTCTGGTAATTTGATGATTTATCATCTTCATTAGATCTTTGATCCAACGGTGGGGAACATTTAGTTCCAGCGCTAGCGCTCTCGTGCTTTGCACGTGAGCGCTGCATCAGAGTCTTTGACTCTTGGTGCCAACGCACTTAGCTCTAGCGCTCTCGTGCTTTGCACGTGAGCGCTGCTACAGAGCGCCGGCGCTCTGTACGCTAGCGCACTCGTGTTTTGCACGTGAGCGCTGCCATAGAGCGCTAGCGCTCTTGGTGCAAACGCTCTTATTAAGCGCTGCTTCATTTTAAATTTTGAAATTTGAACAGAGTTTTGCTCTGATTGGTGGAAACAAATGCCCCCCACCGTTGCGCTCACGTGGCTCACACGTGAGTGCCGCGGTGGCAGCCTTTCGACCGTTGGATTGTTCTTGGAAGTCGATCGACTTCCCCTGCCTATAAATAGGAGCTTTGGCCTCTTTGAGATGAGCCATGTTCATCTTCTTGTTTTCTTATTCTTGAGAATTTTAATTCTCTGTTAGAGCCAAGCTCTCTGTTTCAGAAAACTCCTTTTGAGTTGATACTCTGTCAAATTTCTGGTAAGATGTCAAATTTCTGGTAAGATTTGAACCCATTAACAGAGCTTTTGCTCTACTTAGATCGCAGATCTTAAACATCTTTTAAGGTTTTACCCATCAACAGAGCTTTGCTCTTTTCAAATCATATAAATTTTTAGGGTTTCCCAACAGAGCTTTGCTCTTGTCAGATCATAGATCTTAAGAAATCCTTTTTAGGGTTTTTTAACCCATTAATAGAGAACTCTTTAGAGTTCATTCGACAGATCTTAAAGATCTCGGAGTTTTTAACTCAGTAGAAGCTTTGCTTATTTTAGGGTTTCAGATGGGTTACTCCATCATCTTCTCAGAGCATGGCTCTTCAGAATTCTCGAGGGAAAATTTTATTCCCATCATAATTGATTTTGACAGGTGCCACTCCTTTCTAGAGAGCGTTGCTCTCGAGGAGTTTAACTCCTTGGCCCGAGAAGCCTCTCATTAAATGAGAAATCCTTTTAGGATTCTCTCCTTAATTGCACAAAATTAAATTCGTTGGGTGTTTTAATCAGTACTTACTTTCTCCGTGAGGATATCAAGCGTTGTTTAAATCCTCGTGTCTATTTCGATAAGTTTTTTTCTTAATCAGTCTGCCCACTAACTCTCACTGATTTTCTTTTTCAGACGTTATGGCCGCTCATCTGTATGATCTCGGTGAGATTATTTCTTACGGAGACATCCGCTCACTAGGCCGCTGCCAGAACCAGGAGTTTACAAACGCTCAGTGCGCCGAAATCTTGCGTCGCTTTGATGAATGCAATGGTCGACTGCTTCCTCGTCGTTCTGCTCTTTTAAAGCTCATTGTGAGAGCGATCTGGGAAGCACTTCCTTTATTTTATCAAGGCATGCCGCTTAAGGCATTGGATGATGCCAAAGACAAGGTGCACTCGGTGTATCTGATGGGCTTAATTTCAAAGAAAAAGCGAGACAATCTTGTTGATATTCTGCATCAAACTTTTCAACAGGCGACGATAATCGCTGCCTATCGAAGGGTGGAGGACATCGGCGAGGACCCTGACGCTTGTGATCGTGAGAGGAAGCACATGAGAATAGTCCGAGAGGCCCGAAATATTTTAGATAGCCTTACTTTTGAATTTCTCAATCCATATCCTGGATTTGATGTCTTGCCATTGTAATCATTTTGATGATGATTTTGTTTACTGTTTTCATCGTTGTAAGAACCTTTTGAAGTATGAATAGCAAATTCCCCGTTTCCGTGTGTTTATTTTATGCTCTAAATCTTTTGCATACGCATGAGTGGGTACGCTTTGAACGCTTAAACGGATGCGAATCAAATGTTCTTTTTACTGTCTTGCATGGTATGTGGTTGACGTCAGTAGGTTACGCCCTTTTTGTTTTGACTTGGTGTAAAGCAGCTTACGCGCTCTTTGAGTAGCACCTCCATTTCTCCGTCATGTAATTTTGGCAAATGTGGTTTGTAGATAATAAGTGATAGTTCGTCTTGAACTCTTTGTAGGGTAGCGATGGCTTAAGAAACAGATTCAGATCTGCTGCCTAAGGCTTTTCAACTTTGTGAGCCGTGAGGGTCTTATAAAGGGTTTTCTCCCTACGAGTCGAGAGAATCCCATAGGTGTATTTTCTTCTTAGGAATCGTGAGGATTCCTAAATATGTTTTCTCTTGAGAGTCGTAAGGATCTCACAAGAGAATTCTCCCTTACAATTCGAGAGGACTCGTAAGTGATTGTTTCCCTCCTTGTCGATTTTTGACTGGCCCGTAGATAGTCTACCTTGACCTCCCTGAGGGCAATGATGGCTTGGGAGACAGGGTTAGGATCTGTCACCTAAGACTTTTCAACTTTATGAGTCGTGGGGGTCTCATAAAGACTTTTATCCCTACGAGTCGAGAGGATCTCGTAGGTGTATTTTCTCCATAGGAATCATGAGGATTCCTAAGGTTGTTTTCTCTTGAGAGTCGTAAGGATCTTACAAGAGAATTTTCTTCCCTACAAGTCGAGAGGACTTGTAAGTGATTGATGAGTTGGCCTTTTTCCGAATCGAAGTATTGCTCCGACGAGGAAGTCATTGGTTGACATATTTGAGTTATTTGGATGACGTATTTCCGCGACAGGGTCATTGGCTGACGGATTTCCGAGGCGGGGGGGCCAGTTGCTGACGTATTTCCGAGACGGGGTCATTGGCTGACTTATTTCCGCAACTGGGTCATTGGCTGACGTATTTCCGAGACGGGGTCATTGGCTGACGTATTTCCGCAACGGGGTCATTGGCTGACGTATTTCCGATGTGGGGTCATTTGATGACGTATTTCCACGACGGGGTCAGTTGCTGACGTATTTCTGAAACGGGTCATAGGCTGACGTATTTCCGTGATGAGGTCAGTGGCTGACGTATTTCTGAGGCGGGGTCACTGGCTGACGTATTTCCGCGGCGGGGTCAGTTGCTGACGTATTTCCATGACGGGGTCATAGGCTGACGTATTTCCGAGGCGGGGTCACTGGCTGACGTATTTCCGAGACGGGGTCACTCGCTGACGTATTTCCGCAACGGGGTCATTGGCTGACGTATTTCCGCAACGGGGTCATTTGATTACGTATTTCCACGACGGGGCCAGTTGCTGACGTATTTCCGAAACGGGGTCATAGGCTGACGTATTTCCGTGACGGGGTCATTGGCCGACGTATTTCCGATGTGGGGTCATTTGATGACGTATTTCCACAATGGGGCCAGTTGCTGACGTATTTTCGAGGCGGGGTCACTGGCTGACGTATTTCCGAGACGGGGTCACTGGCTGACGTACTTCCGCGACGGGGTCAGTTGCTGACGTATTTCCGAGACGGGGTCATAGGCTGACGTATTTCCATGACGGGATCATTGGCTGACGTATTTCCGATGTGGGGTCATTTGATGACGTATTTCCACGACGAGGCCAGTTGCTGACGTAGGGACTCTAGGTTGTCTGCGATCCGTGGAGTCTTGGAACCGGGGACTTTGTCGTGGCTCCGATTGGTAGTATCGCGTCCGTGCCCTGCTGGCATGAGGAGGAAAGCCGTTGGTGGTCTTCTGAGATGCAGACATTGCCGCTGAGACCTGATTCTCTCTTTGACAGAGTCTGTGGGGGAATGTGGCCCCCTTTTTCGTTTATGCACATGGATTGTATACATGGGTCAGTATGGACTTACCTACAAAGCAAAAGCTTCATCATTTTTTTTTGTTTTTCTTTCCGCGATGCTCTATCAATTCAGCTTTTTTATATCGCGAAAGTCGCGATTGCCCAATCATTTCGGCTATTTTTCGCGGTGCCAAATCATTTCAGCTATTTTTCTTTTTACTCGCTGCTTTTTATTGCAAGTTACCCAATCATTTCGGCTATTTTTGTATGCATATATTATACTTGCTGATTTTGTTGCAAGTTGCCCCATCATTTCGGCTATTTCATATGCATTTTGGATCGCTGACCTTTTGCCGCGAGTAAGAGACTTGGGATCTGATACCGATTTAGACATCAGCATCGCTACAACTGGGATATTGCCAGGAGCGAATCATCATTTGCCTTTGTCAGTTAGAACAAAGGTGGCTTAGCAAATAGGATTAAGATCATGTCGACTAAGGCTTTTGACTTCATGAGTTGTAAGGGTCTCATAAAATTATTTCTCTCTACAAGTCGTGAGGATCTTGTAGGTGCATTTTTCTCCTTAGGGGTCGTGAGAACTCCTAAGTGCGTTTTCTCTTATAAGTCGTAAGAATCTTACAAGAGTGTTTTCTCCTTATAAGTCGAGAGGGCTTCCAAGTGACGTTCACCAAGCAGAGATATCCCTCGTTGGTGGTAGGACTCTGTTGGGGAAACGTTTATTCGTGCCTGTGGATTGTATACAAGGGTCAGTATTGGACCACCTGTAGGGCAGTCTGAGGATTGTTATGGCTTAAGAACAGGTTCAGATCCCTGTAGCTGGCTTTTGAATCCTATGAGTCGTGAGGATCTCATAGGGGAGTTCTCCTTAAGAGTCGTGAGGATCTCATAAGTGTAGTTTCTCCTCAAGAACCGTGGGGAGCCCTAAGTGTGTTGTTCCCTTGTGAGTCGTAAGGATCTCACGCAGGTATTTTCTCCTTACAAGGTCGAGAGGACCTTGCAAGTGTCCTTTAACGAGATTGCACCCTTTCGGATTTTCACAAACTCGCCGGTAGTCCTGTTGTTTTTACTCACGGAGCCCTTTCAGGTTTTCATCCGTGCCCATTTTGCTTATGGACGTACCCTTTTTTTGCGTCAGCCTTAGGATGCTGCGGTTCATAGTAGTTTACAGAAGTTTCGGTCAGTAGTTAGTTTTAGGACGTTTTGGTCCGTTGTTAGTTTAAGGACGTGTCGGTCCGTCGTTAGTTTAAGGACGTGTCGGTCCGTCGTTAGCTTTAGGACGTCTCGGTCCGTCGTTAGCTTTAGAACGTCTCGGTCCGTCATTAGTTTAAGGACGTCTCGGTCCGTCGTTAGTTTTAAGACATCTCGGTCCATTGTTAGTTTAGGGACGTTTCGGTCCGTAGTTAGTTTTAGGACATCTCGGTCCATTGTTAGTTTAGGACGTTTCGGTCCGTTTGCCGGCTACTACTTATAGAGTTTGGGCTTAGGAAGATAGCGAGCGGACATATGCGTCGTCATCTATCGTTGACCTAGGCCGTGACTCGTCAGGCGTAGTATTTTTTCAGAAACCGACCGTTTATTGGCTTGAAAAGTCTCTCGCCATGCATATCCATGAGTAGATAGGCTCCACCTTGGTAGACCTTGTCTATGATGTATGCGCCCTCATAGTTTGGCTCAAATTTCCCCCGTTTGGCACGATTGGGGATCATGGGTCTTTTTACGACTAGCACGAGTTTGCATTGGCGGAATGTTCTCGACCTAGTCAGTCTTTCATATGAGCGCGTCATCCTTGCTTTGTAAGCCTCCAGGTTTTGCTTCACCATAAGCCGGGTTTCGTCAAACGGCATCGAGCTCCTCGAAGCGAAGATGAGCGTTCTCTTCATCTGTTAGCTCATAATGAACCGCCACTCGTAGAGAGGGTAGCTCTATCTCCAAGGGGAGTACCGTTTCTGTGTCGAACACCAATGCATACGGCGTTGTATTTGTGGCCGTTTTGAACGCAGTTCGCTACGCCTAGAGGGCTTCATGCAATCTTTCATGCCAATATTTTCTGTTTCTGGACACCGTCTTCTTTATGATCTTCGTCAAAGTCTTGTTGAAGACCTCAGCTAGACCGTTAGCTCGGGGATTATAGACCGAAGAGTATCTCCGGTCTATATTATGTTGCTGTGCGAAGCGGCTGATTTTGTGACTTCTGTAGGTCGGCCCGTTATCGGAGATGATCCGTCACGGAGTGCCGAACCGATAGATTATGTGTGTCTTGAAGAAATGAAAAATATTCTCCGTCTTCACTTCTCTTAGCGGTATGGCTTCTACCCACTTAGAGAAGTAATCGGTTGTCGCCAATATGAACCGATGTCCTCTGGATGACGCTGGTTCGATAGGCCCGATTATGTTGATTCCCCACATTTCGAATGGCCAGCTAGCCACCGTTGGGTGTAGCGGGTTTGGATGCTGGTGGATGAAGTCCCTATGAATTTGGCACGAGTGGCACTGCTTCGCATATTCGAGGCAATCCTGAATCATCGTAGGAGAACTCGACTCAAATAGTTGAGGGCTCTCTCCTTCCCTTGGTCGTTCTCTTGTGCCCATAACACGCCTAAGGAACCTTCAAGGGCGGTTGTGTACAGGATGAGAGGCTTTCCCTTGACCGGAGCGGTCAGTACCGGCGGATTCTGCAGGTATGACTTGATTTCGTCTAGTGGGCTTTGGCATTTGCGATCCCAGAAGAACGGGGTCCCTTTCTTCATCAGGTGACTATAGGGACGGCATTTGCCGAAGAGATTAGCTATGAACCGCCGGATATATGCGAGCTTTCCTTGGAGGGATCGCAGTTGCTTGAGAGTTCTTGGCGGAGGCATTTCCATGATCGCTATCTCGATGCCCCGGTGTCGTACGATGTATCCTAGGAATTTACCCGAGGAAACTCCGAACGCGCATTTGACAGGGTTCATTTTCAAGTTGTATTTCCGAAGACGTTGGAACACTATATCCAGATGCTCCCAGTGCTCCTCATATGATTTACTTTTCACTACGAGGTCGTCGATATAGCATTCGACGATTTCGTGTATGAGGTCATCGAAAATCTTCGCCATGGCCCTCTAATAGGTGGCGCCGGCGTTCTTCAGACCGAAAGGCATCACTTTGTAGCAGAATATGCCCAGAGGGGTCCGGAAAACGGTATACTTCTGGTCTTCAGGATGCATCTTTATTTGATTGTACTCTGATGAGCCGTCCATGAAGGAGAAGACTTCGTGAATGGACGTATTATCTATCATCAACTCGGTGACATTTGGCTTTTTCAAATATAGCCGTTTCGCGCTCTCGATCAGCTTTGCTCCTTTGACAGACCTCGTTCAGGGCTTGTTTGGTTGCAGGATTATGGATTTGGATTTACTGTTTGGATTGTGGAATCCTAAGATTCCATAATTTTGTGTTTGGTTGGAGGATTAGGATTTCTAGGATTCCTTTGTTTTTTATGGAGGGTCCACCACAAAACATGGATTCCTGAATCCTAAAAAATTTTAAGGATTTTCAAGGATTTGGCACTATTCATTATACTTTTAGATGGGACCCGTGGTACTTTATTTATTTAATAATCATCTCTCTATCTATCTCTCTCTAAAATCCTCAAATCCAAATCCCACTTTTTTCACCAACCAAACAAAGATCATAAGGATCTACAAATCCAATACTAGGAATCCAAAAACAACCAAACAACAAATTACCAAATCCAGAAATTTCAACTGTACTATTTTGGAATCCAAATGCCATAATGCTGCAACCAAACAGGCCCTCAGCAACATGTCAATCATCCCGTCTGACGGTTCTAGGAGTTCCGATTCGGGATCTGCCCCCAGTTTCTCTGCGTCAGGAGCTTCTTCACCGTCTATCGACGAGTGAGAGATCACACGACAGCTTACCACATAATCCTCAGGTTCATCCGACGAGTCCTCTCCATTGTCATCATCTCCATCCTCAAAGACCTGGCTGAGAAACTCTTGGAGTGTGACCGGGGTCCGCGCCTTCTGGTTATACTCTTCCAGCGCGTCAATATGTTTTTGCAGGTCCGTGCGCTTGTCACTTCACGGGCTTTTTGGTCTTCTTCTTCTTCTTTGAAGACGTTGATGGTTGGGTATGGGCGCTTTGACTATCACCACCAATTTTTGGCGTTGGGCGTGGTTTGAGCCCCTCGATAACCTCAGGTTCTAGTGGACTTTTCCATCTGATCGCCGGGCATATTTGGAAATCTTTCAGCATTCTTTTCGTTTTGGCTGAAAGAGCGACCTCCCATGGAGCTTCTTCTACAAAAGAGCACTATGCCCCCGGTGTGTCCACCTTTTTGAGAGCGTGCGGCTGGGGCGGGTTTACCCTCCAGTTTTTAGACAGCGCAAATTTGCCTTGCTGGTATTGGTCCTCAATCCAACATTTGAAGACGAAGCAATCTTCGAATGGATGGCCTATTACCCGGTGATAGGGGCAGTAATTGGGATTGTTGACATCACCGGGCTGCAATGGACGCCTCGGATCCGGCAGATTGATGAGCCTGTTGCGTATCGCCAGTTCGAATAGTCTCTTTGTTTTCTCCCGCGGAAAAAACGAGTAAGGACGTCTGAACTTTTTGTCGAGGAATCACCGCCTGTCGTTTTGGCGATCGGCTGATTTTGAACCAGTCGGCTGTTGCTGAGCATTGACGACGAAGGTCGCTTTCCCTTTCCCCGTTTCATTCCTTGGCTCCACTTTGAAGAGGAACGCATATGGCCCATCTGGTCCATTTGGGCCAGCTTGTCAATCAGGGCCTGAAAGGTGGTCGGCTTGAAGATCATGAACTGGAAAATGGTCGCTTGCGGATCGAGGGTACCCACGAACATTCCTACCGCGGTAGCTTCTTCGATGCGCTGCTCGCACTTTGACCATAGGTTCCGCCACCGGATCGCATACTGAACCCATGTTTCGCCTGGCTTCACCCTGGCATTGATCAATGCCGTGATTGGGGTGCGTTCACTAGCGCTTGCGAAACGCTGGTTGAATAATAATTCCATTTCCATAAAAGTTTTGATGGAATCGTTCGGAAGCTCTGAGTATCATTCGAACGCCGTCTCTGCCAAGCTGCCGAAGAATTAGCGAAGTAGCAGCTTATCGTCCCCTCCAGTGTTGCCACACAGAGCCCTGAACTAAGTGACATGTTGATGGGGATTGCCCGTCCTCTTGTATACGTGGAACTTAGGAATCGTGTATCCTGGCGGGTACTCAATTTGATTGTACCAGCCTGGATATGGTCGCCCAGTTTGACGACTTGGCCAGTTGCTTCATTCGCTTGATGTGCTCGTATCTGTTGAGCTATATAATTATCGAGCGTGGCTTTGGAGTTGATCTCCTTCTTAGCTGCTGACAGAGCCGGAAGAGGATTCGATGTCTCCCCTCTGTCATCTTCAAGGATAATCGGGGGATCTTCAGCTGGAGAGTCCGGCTGGATCATCATACCCACCATATCTTGGAATAACAGCGTTATTTGTTTTATATTGGCCGCTTGTTCCGCAGCCTCTTTGTCCTTCTCAAGCATTCTCCGAAGGAATTCGGCATCGGTTTCCTCCTCATGACGCTGCTCCAAGGATGTCTCCGGGCTTGCTATTGGTTCAGTGAGTGCGGCCATGGCTGTCAGCATCTCTTGAAGCTTCTGATGTTGTTGCTCCTGAGTCTTAGTCACAGACCGTGTAAGTGGTCGATAACCCGTGGAGATACGGCTATCCTCTTTCCCGGAAGCCATATAAACAGTATGCACCACCATGCCCCCAGACTTGGGGCGTTTGGGTTCAATGCCCTTACGATTCGTCGCGGACACGAGGATTTTCTCCGGCCTTCTTTTGAGGGCAGTCGAAGTTGAGGGGGCCGTTGCAGCGGGCGCCCAAGTAGCTGTCGCCTTCTGTGATACGACAGGGTAGTCCTTCTCCTGCCGAACTTTCATCTTTTTCTGTCAGCGGGAGTAGTCTTGGTTAACCACAGAGTCTTGGACCTGTCGCCAAACCCTGTGAATTTTAGAGGACAGCCGCGGAGGGGGCTGCTCCAACTTCGCCTTTGTAGCGCTCTCCATAGTTGGAGGAGATCTCTTCAGCACAGCAGTTGGAGAGATTTTTCATACCCTCCTAAGTGGTTAAAGTTGTCCCGGTTGGAACAGTAGTATCAATTTCCACCATTGGAGTTGGTGGAGTTAATCCAGAGTGGGAACCGCCCCCAGTTTTCCTTACTCGACGCCAGTGGCGATGTCGAGCATGCCTTGAAGACGGTATTGGCTCAGCTATGGGGGTAGCTTCATCATGCCCCATGTTTTGGTCAAGTTTTGCCGGTATCAGCCTCTTGAAGACTGACGTCCGCTGAGTAGGGATGGCCAACCTGTCGAAGGCAGACTTCCGAGCAGGGGAAGCAGCCTTAGCGATTTCGCTTGGAGCGGGGATTGGAACGGTCGATCTTGTGAAGACCGACCCCTCAGCAGGAGAAGCCGTTTTGACGACTTCAGGAGCAGGAATGACTATCCTCTTCGGTATAACCCCTTCTGGTATTGCAGGCCTCTTCATGGGCCCACATGAGCATCGGCCCAATTTGCTAAAGACTGAGGCGCTTGGTTTAGGCGACCCATTGAGAGGGGCCGCGGTAGTTGTAAGCCGATCAAAGACCGACTTCTTCAGAGCTTCTTACGACGGTACCGGGGTGTTATGCTCATTGGTGGGAGCATGGTCCCAAAGAACAACACAGCGGTGGTCTGAGTCACATGTTCCACTGGCATCTTGAAAACGGAAGCCGCTTGAGGCCCGTAGGTCACTCCTCCAGCAAGAACGGAGTGAGAGTTGTTGCAATTGTTGCAGTTTGTGCAGTTGGAAGCCATTGATCTTCTGTTTTTTGCACGGAGCAAGACACCAAATCTTAGTATCTCGAATCCAGGGGCAACCATAGTAAACCGTGATTCGTTCGCGAAACACAACATGAAGTGTAGAGTGGAAAGAGGAAAAGATCCCACCGAGCGTGCCAGAATCTGTTCGCCGCCGAAAGACGCGACCGGTATGCTGGGACATTTAGCCTGAATTTTGGGGGACAGATGCTATTTGGTTTTATCCGTCCACCTCTCTAAAGATGCCAAGTTGATTTATGGCACCGTGTATCGGAGGTTTAGACGGATGCGGCCGTTGTAGTATACTTCGTCAGATCCCTCCTCATTGTGAAGGGTTTTTGATCGTGGGGACGCTCTTCCCTGCAAGCGCAAGCCCCTGCAGTTAATTACGCTACCGCATCGCGGTAACCACTTTCTCCTTCTCCAGATGGTCACTTCGTGTCGTGGGTGTTTGTTTTGTTTTTGGTTGTCCGTGGATTGTATACGGAGACTAATTTATGTTGTCGCCCGTAGGGCGTGGATTAGTCCAAATCCGTATTTTCTTAGATTTGGGTTTGGGTTGGGTTTAAGGACCGTTAGTCTCATTTGAGACTAAAGATCAACTTAAACATTTGTTAAAGTAGTCTAATTTTAGACTAAGATCTACTTAACGGGATCATTTAGATCCAACAAAAGAGCATTTGGGCTCTATTACTTAGTTTAGAGACATTGCGGTCCATGAGTTTAAGGACCCCACGGTCCGTGGTAGTTTAGAGACGTCATAGTCTGTAAAGTTTAAGGACATCATAGTCCATGAGTTTAAAGACCCCATAGTCCATGGAATCTCTGGTTGTCGGGACCCATCACCTCTCTGAAGACGTTGAAGGATTACGACACATATCAGATGAGTGCAGAAACGTACCCTTAAACCAATATTGGTTGGGAGATCTGTAGTCCAGTTTGGGACTAAGATCTGTTAAAAAGATTTATGAGCATATGGGCTCAATTAATCTGAAAAAGGGGTCTGGGGCCAATTTGGGCATGGCCCACTCAGTTAAAATGTTGAACATTTAACAAAGCTGAGCATTGATTTGGGCTCTGACAATTTTCTTGTCTTTTATTGAGTGCTGAGCATTCATTATCATTACAGCTCTGGGGCTTTATTAAAGAACAATTTATGTTCTTTCAGCGCACACGTGAGGAACACGTGTGCCGGTCAATGAGCGCAAAGCGTTTCTGTTAAGTAGCGCACACGTGAGGAGAACGTGGTGCGCTTGGCGCTGAGCGCCAGTCAACGAGCGCAGAGCGCTTCTGATCAATTTTATGATCTGAGAAATAAGTTCTCGCTTACAAGAGACCTTGTCTCATGGTTCTAAGAACAAAGTTCTTATTTTTATAGGAGATATGAAATTTTTCTTCCTCTTTTTATGATCTTTTTGTGTGAAAGACCTCAGTCTTATAAATCTATGATCTGTAAGAAGAATTATATTCTTCTTTAATAAGATGTTTCTTATCTCTCTGTTTTTTATACCTTGAAGAAAAGTTCTTTTCAGAGCTTGCTCTTCCTTTTTTTCAAAGCTTGTGGGGGGTTCCTCTCTGCGAGACTTGAAGTCTTAGGGTCCTTTATATAGTGAATGCTGATTTGTTGAATCAGTTGAAGAGATCTTTTCTCTAATTGATTTGCGGATATTTCCCACCGTTGGATCTTTTGATCCTAGGGTTTCTGTTTTACAGAAGGCAATTTTCTTGTCTTTAACAAGATTGGGAAATCTTTTCCCATACAGAATTTATTCTGCACCATTGTGATTTTTAATCACCATTGGATCATATTGATCCAACGGTGCTCTGATTTACAGAGCACAATCTTGTTAACCGCCGAAAACAGAGATGAAACCACGTAGCTCGTCTTGCCTGAATTTGGGGGCAAATGCTATTTGGATTTATCCGTCTACCTCTCCGAAAATGCCAAGTTGATTTATGGCACCGTGTATCGGAGGTTTGGACGGATGCGGCCGTTGTAGCAGACTTCGTCAGATTCCTCCTCATTGTGAGGGTTTTTTATTGTGGGGACGCTCTTCCCTGCAGGCGCAAGCTCCTGCAGTTAATTACGTTACCGCATCGCGGTAACCATTTTCTCCTGCTCCAGAAGGTCACTTCGTATCGTGTGTATTTGTTTTATTTTTTGGTTGCCCGTGGATTATATACAAAGACTAATTAGTGTTATCGCCCGTAGGGCGGGGATTAATCAAAATCCGTATTTTCTTACATTTGGTTTGGGTTGGTTTAAGGATCGTTAATCTCGTTTATTAAGATCAACTTAAATGTTTGTTGAGGATACGTTAGTCTAATTTTAGACTAAGATCTACTCAACGGGGGTTCAGGATCATTTTTGATCCAACAACAGAGCATTTGGGCTCTATCGTTTTAGTTTAGGGACGTTGTGGTCCATTGGGTTTAAGGACATCACAGTCCGTGTTTAAGGACATCATAGTCCGTAGGGTTTAAAGACATCATAGTCTGTAGGGTTTAAAGACATCATAGTCTGTAGGGTTTGGTTTAACAGTTTGGGGATGCGCCAAAAGTTATTGGTTATTGGGACCCTCTATCTTTCTGAAGACGTCGAAGAATTACGACATGTATCGGAGGTATGAAGAGATGTACTCTTGAACCAATGAATGTTCATAAAAGACTTGATAATCTTGTTTGAGACTAAGTCCAATTTAAAAGCATATGGGTTGTGTTAAGTTGGGATTTAACCAACCTTGGGCTCAACCCACTTGATTATTTATTTGGGCCTAGTCCCCTTTCTGCATCGGCAGTGCTGAGCACTGAAATGGGTTCTGACACCCTTTATTCTTTTTGTTTTATTTGTATTCTTTTATATGGAGTAAACACTTGATAGCGCTCACGTGAGTAACACGTGGAGCGCTTGGCGCTGAGCGCTAGGCACTAAGTACTTTTTATTAAGTAGCGTCCACGTGAGGAGCACGTGGAGCGCTCGGCGTTGAGCGCCAGGCAATGAGTACTAAGTACTCTTTAAATAGCGCTCACGTGAGGGGCACGTAGAGCCCTCGGCGTTGAGCGTCAGACTTTGAGTGCTAAGAACTCTTTAAATAGCGCCCATATGAGGGGCATGAGGAGCGCTCGGCGCTGAGCGCTAGACTGTTTTCTTTGTTCCGATCAGTTCGATGCTCTGAGAATTAAATTCTCATTTGTGAGAGACTGTCTCATAGATCTATGAGAGACTTTGAGGAGATGTTATGATCTCTTTTGTTTTTATAAAAGACTGTCTTATAGATCTGTGATCTAAAAAAAAGAACTAAGTTCTTCTGATATGAAAGTTAAAACTCTTAAATATGGAGGAGATGCTATGATTTCTCTTCTTCTTATTTACCTTGAGAAGAAATTGCTCTCGTCTTTGAAGTTTGAAATTTATGGGGGGTTCCTCTGTGCAAGACTTGAAGTTTTGGGACCTTTATATAGGGGAGCCTGATTTGTTGAATCAGTTAAGAAAATCTCTTATTGAGAGATATCTGATTGATTTGAGGATGTTTCCCACCATTGGATTTTTGATCCAAGGGCTTCTCTTTTACAGAAGACATTTTTCTTGTTTTTAACAAACTTGCTTTATATTTGCCACCTGCATATTTTAATATTACATTTATAGTCAAATAATATATTTTTAATACCTAGCATGACCTGCCTCATACCCCTGACCCTGTGGTGGCATCCGTATATCGTGTTCTCGTCAAACGATTGTGTTGTCAAGATATATTAGTTAACATATCCAAGTTCAGTTAATTGGTGAAAAGATTTAAACTCTAGAATCATAAACCTTAGAAGCAGTAAAATATCAAGGGAAAAAAAGCAAAAAACTATCACTGATCACAAGTCAAAGAAATCTCACAGTAATGATGCTATGGATCGTCTCAGCAACACTCGCAGATCGGCAAGGCCCCTGCTTGAACCCTCCACCCTCTTTCACCGCCTCAACATCGCCTGGCCACGTCATCTCCAGCGGCTGATCGGCATCCCAACGGGGTTAGAGTTTCAACTGTTCCAAAGCGGAAAGACGCTTAGAGGCAGTAAAATATCAAGGAAAAAAACACAAAACTATCACTGAGCACAAGTCAAAGAAATCTTACAGTAATGATGCGACGGATCATCTCAGCAACGCCATCAAGAACGCTCACAGATCGGCAAGGCCCCTGCTTGATACCTCCACCCTCTTTCGCCGCCTCAACATCGCCTGGGGCCACGTCATCGCCGGTGGCTAATCGGACTCCCATGGGGGTTAGAGCTTCGAAGTCTTCGGTTTGTGTTTCGAAGGGGAAAGATGCCGCCTTTACATCGCCGGCGGGTAAGGGTTAGGGTTTCGAAGGATCGACATCGAGAGATGAAATCCCAGGAAAGTTTAAAGAACGCTATTAAAAGACCCAGGTGCTTATAAAACTTTTCTTAAACTTTTCCAATCTTTTAAATGTAATTTTTCACTTTCTAATCTTTTATTATAAAAGAAAATTTTTGAAAATTTTGTGCTTATGCAAAGTGTAATGCAGGGTAATGCTTCAATAAGCACAAAACTCCCCCAAACCTGTTTACAGCGGTGTCCTCATTGTTGTCGTCTTTTAAATCTCAAAAACCTATAGACTTTGGAGGAAAAGTTATTAACGGGGACAAAAATAAATGAACGTGAAAATCTCCCCCAAACTTATTTTTGGCAAACAATTTTGTGTACAAATTTTATTTTCAAGAGCAAAAAATATACGCCCCAAACTTGATTTAAACAATATTAAACTTTTAAAATTATAAGAGAGAGTAAAGTTATTGGTCAATATAAAGCTTTACAAAGACCAAAAGTTAATACCAACCATTCAAAGATTTTATCAAGATAAGAATTATAAAAGAAAGAACTTGAAAATCAGAGTTTTCAACTACACTAGCATTTTCGTTGTCATGAGCCATATCTTAATAGTCATGAAAAGATGTTAGAAATCACATCATCCCTTGATAAAACATCGCCTTTATTCTTCATCCCTACCTTTCTTCCAAACACCGATCATATACCCCTACGTGTGTGTAAAAGACATCCCTACACTCGGAGAATTCAATTCAAGCTATCATACTCTTGTCCATCTACCTCGGTACTTTTTTTTAGTCGGTGAATATTTTGGATGAAACTGCTCACATTCTTCATGCGACCGTTAATACTTCTTGAGGTACTAACCGACCGATTACTAAATGTGCTCACATATTAGGCGTAATTAGCAATTTCCTAGTCTTGCAACACCTAAGGCTTAACAGTGACTCCCAAACCAGTTGGTCTAAGGCACTAGGTGATGAAACACCCTCGCTATATTTTTTTATGCTGCCTTGGTGATTACAAAACCAGTGTTCATTTTTCTTCAAGCTATCATGCTCTTGTCCATCTACCTCGGTACTTTTTTTTAGTCGGTGATTATTTTGGATGGAATTGCTCACACATTCTTCATGCGACCGTTAATACTTCTTGAGGTACTAACCAACCGATTACTAAATGTGCTCACATATTATGCGTAATTAGCAATTTCCTAGTCTTGCAACACCTAAGGCTTAGCAGTGACTCCCAAACCAGTTGGTCTAAGGCACTAGGTGATGAAGCACCCTCGCTATATTTTTTTATGCTGCCTTAGTGATTACAAAACCGGTGTTCATTTTTCTTGTACTTTTTTTAGTCGGTGAATATTTTGGATGGAATTGCTCACACATTCTTCATGCGATCGTTAATACTTCTTGAGGTACTAACCAACCGATTACTAAATGTGCTCACATATTAGGCGTAATTAGCAATTTCCTAGTCTTGCAACACCTAAGCCTTAGCAGTGACTCCCAAACCAGTTGGTTTAAGGCACTAGGTGATGAAGCACCCTCGCTAATTTTTTTTATGCTGTCTTGGTGATTACAAAACCAGTGTTCATTTTTCTTCACCATTTTATACTTTTATGTTTCATTTAAATTTATTTTCTTCGTACTTTGGCTTTTAGACAAGAGTATTTCAAGGTATCCTCTACTATCCCGAGTTTCAAGACGTCTGTAAGTGCGTATAGTAGGGTATCAACGTTCAAATGTTTGGTTTTCAGAATAGGAACTATTTTTCAAGCTTATTTTTATCCTCAGGTTAGTGACTTCCTTCATCTTACTAACTCTTGGGACAACGGCTCATAACTACTTATTACTAGTTTCGTTTAAGAAAACATCCAACTTTCTTGTTTTTCTTAAACTTTTCCGATCTTTTAAATGTAATTTTTCACTTTCTAATCTTTTATTAAAAAAGAAATTTTTGAAAATTTTGTGCTTATGCAAAGTGTAATGCAAGGTAATGTTTCAATAAGCACAAAACTCTCCCAAACCTGTTTACAGCGATGTCCTCATTGTTGTCGTCTTTTAAATCTCAAAAACCTATAGACTTGGAAGGAAAAGTTATTAACAGGGACAAGAATGAATGAACGTGAAAATCTCCCCCAAACTTATTTTTGGCAAACAATTGTGTACAAATTTTATTTTCAAGAGCAAAAAATATACCCCCCCCCCAAACTTGATTTAAACAATATTAAACTTTTAAAATTATAAGAGGGAGTAAAGTTATTGGTCAATATAAAGCTTTATAAAGACCAAAAGTTAATACCAACCATTCAAAGATTTTATCAAGATAAAAATTATAAAATAAAGAACTTGAAATTCAGAGTTTTCAACTACACTAGAATTTTGGTTGTCATGAGCCCTATCTTAATAGTCGTGAAAATATATTAGAAATCATATCATCCCTTCATAAAATATCGCATTTATTCTTCATCCCTACCTTTCTTCCAAACACCGATCATATACCCCTACGTGTGTGTAAAAATAGTGTGATTAAGGAAAAGGATTTAGAAATTTAAAATTTAAGATAAGTAGCCTCAATTGCTTTAAGTAACGAAACAAGTAAATTTATGGTCCCTTTAAATGGGGGGAATGTCAAGAAATAGATTTAGAAATTTAATACAATTGAAGCATTTTCAAAATACAACCTTTCTAATAAATAAAAAAAGGCTAAAATGCAAAATGGTGTAAAGTCTTAAAATCCTAAGAAATTTGTTGTAAAAGTTGGTGACGGTTTCAAATATTTTATAAACAAGACGAGTAAAATGCGATGTTGTATCCAAAAAGGCTAGATGAAAAAAAAAATCAAGGTATCATGAATGGTCGGTTTCGTGTGCAATGAAAATTTGGCGAAAACCACAATCACGGATGTGTATAACCGAAAGATCCCCGGGTTGACATATTCAGGACAATCTAATAATGGAGGGAACTTGAACTTAAATTTCTATTTATAAATGTCTATAATGGGACGATTAAAGGAAGAGAATCAATGGTAGATGCATATTGCGGTAGACAAAAACTGGAGGATATTATGAAAAGACAATAATTAAGCCTAATGACTTCAGGCATCGCGGTCGTTATAATAAAGTTTGATGAAACCATTTAACACATTTGTTATGAGCGAACACGCACAAGGGTTGACATTTTAAGCTTGGATGGCTACAAATAGAACGTGAAGTGAGAGCCTTATACTAAACGTTTCACGATGGAACAAAACGATAAGAACCCATGGTGTCCAATAGAACATGCTTGATCGTAACCCTATTTCTAATATATTTTAGACACATAGGTCGAGTTTATACATGGAAAGTCATCTTTAAAAGAATTCGATATCCAACTTTTAAGTCAATCGGTCGTGTGAAAAAAGGTTGTAGTCTGATGCATTTATGGACCAAAATCTGGTAATGTTAATGGTTGGGTCCACAAACAATTGTATTGTCAAGATATATAAGTCGACGCATCCTAATTCAGTTAATTCATGAAAAGATTTCAACCATGTAAAAAAGGGTTGTGATGTGATGCATTCACGGACCAAAATCTAGTAATGTGAATGGTCGGTTACAGAATCCACTGTGTTATTAAGATATATTAGTTAACATATCCTAGTTCAGTTGATTAGTGAAAAAGATTTAAACTCTAGAATCATAAACCTTAGAAGCAATAAAATATAAGGGGGAAAAAGCAAAAAACTATCACTGATCACAAGTCAAAGAAATCTCACAGTAATGATGTGATGGATCGTCTCAGCACCGCCATCAAGAACTCTCGCAGATCGGCAAGGACCCTGCTTGATCCCTCCTCCCTCTTTCGCCACCTCAACATCGTCTGGCCACGTCCTCGCCGGCGTTTGATCGGAATCCCATCAGGGTTAGAGTTTCAAAGGCTACCGTTTCGAAGGGGAAAGATGCTTAGAGGCAGTAAAATATCAAGGAAAAAAACACAAAACCATCACTGATCACAAGTCAAAGAAATCTTACAGTAATGATGCCATGGATCATCTCAGCAACGCCATCAAGAACGCTCGCAGATCGGCAAGGCCCCTGCTTGATCCCTCCGCCCTCTTTCGCCGCCTCAACATCGCCTGGGGCCACGTCATCGCCGGCGGCTGATCGGACTCCCATGGGGGTTAGAGCTTCGAAGTCTTCGGTTTGTGTTTCGAAGGGGAAAGATGCCGCCTTTACATCGCCGGTGGCTGCGCCATCCCCGGTAGTTCATCAGCTCCCATGGCGGTTAGGGTTTCGAAGTCTGCGGGTCAGGGTTTTGAAGGGGAAAGATGCCGCCTTTACATCGCCGGCGGGTTGGGGTTAGGGTTTCGAAGGATCGACATCCAGAGATGAAATCCCAGCGACAGTGTGTCGTTTCTTTTGAGCGAATAAAATAGGAAAGTTTAAAGAACGCTATTAAAAGACTCAGGTGCTTATATAATCCGAAACAACAACGGCGACCATCTAATTTAGGAATGTAATAATATTTAAAATATTAAAACAATCTTGGACTTACTCGGAGTCGGTTTCCAAATTAGGATAAAATACTTTTTTCCATATATAATTAATAAACCAGTTTTGGCCAATGAAACTGAGTGAGGGAGCGGAGACCCTTTCGCGAAGGATCGTATCCCAAAGCTTCCAAATGAATGAATATAAACTATGGGTCCTTCAAATTTAGGGTTTTTTTTGAAATAATATTAATTTAAAATTATATTATTAAAATAGGTCGGAAAAAATTTAAATTAGCAAAATAGGATGGTTTCACCCCACCCCGCTAGCCCCCCCCACCCCACCCCCCCCACAATAGGGGACGGGTTCCCAGAACCCGCCCTCTATACTTTTGTATAGGGGGCGGGTTCTGGGAACCCGCCCCCTATACATTTGTATAGGGGGCGGGTTCCCAGAACCCGCCCCATTTTTTTTAAATTATTTTAATTATTAATTATAATTATTAATTATATAATTATAATATTATTATTAATGATATAATTATATTATTATTATTATTATTATTATTATTATTATAATTATAATTCTTAAAAACAAAATAAAAGTAAATAGACAAAAAAAACATTTAAATTAAATAATAAAATTTCACTATATCAATGTTTCTTACAGAATGAATCCGTCAAAATTTACAATGTAAAAAAATCCTATCTATTTGTAAAATGTAAATACTATATTGACGGTCAAATTTATAATAACAAAATGAATCCGTTAAATTTATAATACAAAAAAATCTGAGTGCACTTGTCACGATCCTGAAGGTCCCGCCCTTGATGCATATCCTGGACATCTGGTCCTATAATGGCCTGGTTGTTTGCATAGGCTACATCTGGATTGCCTTTGCTGAGGATCAGCATCCATTGTCATTCGATCTCGACGCACCTTAGGTCTTCCGGGCCTTATATTTTTTTCCGGCGGTAATACAGTCGGTGTTTGTCTGTTGGCAGTATAATAGTGCCAATAGCGACTGTCCGGTATAGGATGAAATTTTGGATCGTATGCACCTTGGTAATTAGAAACTGTATAGTAATGGGAAGCAAAATTATAATGTGAGGTATGCATGCTGCTCGCAGCAGCAATTGCGTGGGCACAAGGTAAATGTTGTTGCTGGAAAAGACCGCATGTACACGAAGAGAGCTCTTCATCTCTAAAGTTCACGGTATATTGATTCCCATTACCGCCCGTTACCTGAAACTTCGCCGTGTCAAACCTTTCGGATCTGTAGTATTGTGCTCTGCGCTCTCTTTTCCGAAAGATATCTTCGTAATACGCGGTGAGCGGAGTGTCCATCGCCAAGGACTTTTCTCTTCTGTGCACAAAATAAGTATTCATCCGGAAAAAGGTTCGAACAATCAACCCCTGTATCGGTAAGCCTCTAACCCCTTTAAGGACCCCGTTGAAGCTTTCAGACTTATTAGTCGTCATTAGGAGATATCTGCACCCATCATCATGTGCTTGTGACCACATGCGTACTGGATATTCATCTAACCACGCTTTCGCGGCTTGACTCATCTCCCCAATTTTCGTCATGTATATGTCGTGAACATTAGGGTCAGGCGTTTCACCGGCTCTGTATATAAGTTTATGTAGATCCGAATTTTTAAATTTTCAATCAAAATTTTGCCTGAAGTGTCGTAGGCAAAACCTATATGGGGTCGTCGGAAATACAGATCTCATTGCAGCTAGAATTCCCGGATGTCTATCAGATATGATGCATAAATCCGTTCTATGAAGAACATATGGGATATTTTTGAGGTTACGGAAAAACCATGACCAGGATGATGTATTTTCACCCTCGACAATAGAAAATCCCAACGGAAATATACCGTTATTAGCATCAACACCTGTAGCAATTAACATGCAGACTCTGTACTTACCGTATAGATACGTACCATCAACGCACAATACCGGCCGACAGTGTGTGAAACCAGCCGCACATGGACCAAAGCACCAGAAAATTCTTTGAAACCTGACAGAGCCCTCGACGTCTGTTTCTGTGGTTTTTAACCGGTATACGGTCCCCGGATTTGATGCTTTCATGGCTTCCATAAAAGGGACTAGTGAGTTGTACGAGCTTTCTCAGTCCCCGAATATCTTGCACAAAGCCTTTCTACGAGTATCCCATGCCTTCACATACGAAATCTGAATTTTATGCTCTCCGCTAACCAAGAGCCGTATCTCTCTGGGAGTCATCGCCACATCTGTACGGATCAGGGGCATGATTAGCGAGCAAATGTAAGATGAAGTGCAATTCCGGTGATCCTGTAACATAATAGAATTGATGCAAGTGTGTTCTTGGCTGTATTTCGTGACCTTCAAAGCCTTGGCTCTTTTGGAACAACATGCATGCAATCTCCACTGACATTCAGGAGCTTTCGTACATACCACAGTATAGTACGTCTTATTTGACTCTTCGGTTTTAAATGTAACGTTTTGCTGAATGGACCACGACTTCAACTTACAAATAAGATCTCCTTTTTTCTGAAACAAATCACCGATGCTGATGCAATCTTCGCTTGCTGCTGTCGCGTCCAAATAGGGTGCCGTATTTACTTCTGCCACGGCTAAGTCTACCCAACCATCATCTTCCAACGGATCGAGGCCGGGATCTTCTAGTTCGACAAAATCGTTATTCGCAACCATACCATCAAAGAATGCTACCTCATTCAATCCAGCAGCATATTCCACGCTATCCTCCCCCTGATGACCTTCACCGATTTCATCATCATCACTGCCACACATATCAATATCACCCGTAGCAACATAAGGCTCGGGTGCAATATATGATGGTTGTGGTCGGTGTAATGTGGATGGTTCGGGGTGAGAAGACCGGAAAGATGTGGATGGACATGCTTGGAATGCGCTGCTTGGATCGTGTTGGAATGATGCGGAGGTGTGGGGAAATCTGCGTTTAGTATATAAATTGTTATTATAATATTATTCCTTAATATTTTCGTAACTAAATCATCACTTGTTTCAAATTTATTTACCTGTGGAAGGCTGTGTATGGTAATTGTTGCTGTTCTTCTGGGGTGCATGTAACTGCAGCAGTCGACTGGAAGAACCTGGATTTATGGATTTTATTAAATGTTTGAATATTAGTATATAGGTATTACTAAAATATTTAAATATGAGTTTATAAAATGTTTACTCTTGAGTTTGAAGGTTTGAATAATGTTGTGTATAGTCATATCCACCGGCACTGACGGTATCATCGTTGACCATGTGACCGTACCCCCAAGAACTATCTCCAGTATTACCATCAAAATTACCCGTTGGAGGGGCATCTGATACTTCCAATTGCTCCTTCTGAACCAAAAGTTCAAAAGAATGCTGGGTGCTTGAGAGACCGAAATCTATCATCGAAGATATTGATGCATCGTCTATAATTTCAACCAATGCATTTCCACTGAACATAGGCCATATACAACTTAACTTAACCCTACTTTCACGGGGATCGTATTTCGTAATTTTGAACACTTTAGTCTCTAGTTCATCATAAGTCGTTGATGCTTCCAATCGCATGATTCGTGCAGACCCGCCCATATACTCGGGACCTTGTGCACTTGTGATAACCTGGCCATCGTATTTACATACAACAAATATACTTGGGGAGGCCATAATCCTACACAAAAAACAGTTATATTTTTTATGTTGTGTTGAAATTGCAAAAAACTTTCAAACTTGAAGATTGCTTACTTCCAATACTTTATGAACTGTTCCACTGCTCGAATATTGCTTACTCGCAGACTATGGTACTGAACCTTCTTCTAAAACTCCACACTTACACAAAATTGATAGCGGAGAAGAATTGATCGAAGTAAATGGATAGTGACCGGTGTAGGATGAAAATTTGACAGAGATGAAATGGGCAGTGAAATGTATAGCGGAGACATATTTATAGCGGCAAGATATTGAAGAGGGCGGGTTCTAACAACCCGCCCTCTTAATTGACCTGACTGACTCTGGCATACGTACAAATAATTATTGAAGAGGGCAGGTTTTAATAACCCGCACTCTTTAGTATGATGTAAAGTGATTTGACAAAAGAAAACCAAATTAATGAAGAGGGCGGGTTTTAATAACCCGCCCTCTTTCAATATGATTCTGAACACTACTTACACATAATTTTAAATAAATATATTAAAATAAAGTGATTTGACAAGACAATATAAAAAAACAAAATTAATGAAGAGGAACCCGCCCTCTTACTTTCTGAATATTGCTCGTAATTAAAGAAGATGGCAAATTCAAATAGTAATGATTTGACATTTCACATTACTGAAGAGTAAATAATACTAATTAATGAAGAGGGCGGGTTCCTGGAACCCGCCCTCTTCTTTGTGAGAAATAGTACTGATTTGACATTTCACATTACTGAAGAGTAAATAGTACTAATTAATGAAGAGGGCGGGTTCCTGGAACCCGCCCTCTTCTTTGTGAATAGGAACTGATTTGACAGCTCTCTGGTCATTTTTGAAGAGGGCGGGTTCCAGGAACCTGCCCTCTTCATTAATTAGTAATTGATTTGACTAATTATTGATGAGGGCGGGTTCCTGGAACCCGCCCTCTTTAAGAACAAAGGGTTCCTGCAACCCGTTCACCCTCTATAAAACCCGACCATCAACCAAGAATCAACCACATCTAATCTCTACTTCTAATCTCTACTTGATAAAACTCTCGACAAATCTCTGCTCCAGTACATTTCAATGGAGAATCAACCACTCGACAAATCTCTGCTTGTGCATCAAAACGAACACAGATCGTTCAATATATTACACGGGGAGGAAATATTCTAAACTTAGTTAATTTTTTTTAATTACACCTTTCATTTAATTCTAATAGTTGAAAATAACATTAATTAATTTTGCAGGATGGAGATAATCTCACCGTCGTCACGCATAGCTCAGACAAATGGATAGTTAGCGACCAACGAATAAACCATCGGCTTAGACGGGCCGGATTTTATGAAGCGTCGTTGATTCGTCATATCCAAAGCGACCACGCCCTCGTCACCTCTCTGGTCGAGCGTTGGAGAAAAGAGACCCACACCTTTCATCTAAGATGGGGGTGAGGCCACAATCACACTCCAGGATATTGGCCTCTCACTCGGTTTACGGGTCAATGGACTTGGGTTGGTCGGGGGAAAAATTGTTGGTCCAGATACCGACCACCCATACTGGGATACATATGCCGAGTCTGCTCTCGGACAGGTAAACAATTTCATTCTGATTTCCCTATTTAGTGTACCTATTTTATGTTTTACATTATTTCTAGTTTTAATATTTAAAAAAATGCTAATATCAGGCACCAGGAGGCCACAGTAAGGGGTATAAAATCAATTTAAACTAGTTAAGAGATACATTTAGTAATATCCCTGATGAAGCCACCGATGAAGTTTTGGATAGACATGCACGTGCCTACATTCTGTACATAATCGGTTCTTGGTTGATGCCGGACCAATCAGCACCGCATGTCCATCCGTTATACCTTGGGGCTTCCTAGTGGATTTTGATGTCTGTGGCCAATATGTTTGGAGAGCAGGGGTCCTGGCCTTTCTTTATAAGGAACTCGATAAAGCATGTGCTCCTATGAAGAATAAAATTTGTGGATGCATTACATTACTTCAGGTAAATTCTTTATTTCTCACAGCTAGAATTTTGCAATATTGGTTTTCTCTCTTATAATCTGAAACTTTATTTATAGATCTGGTCATGGGAGCATATGTATATAGGAAGACCAGAGAATACTAAAATAACTGGCTTGGATATCCCCGGAAAGCCGCTCGGCTGCTGGTGGAATGGGAAGAAAACGTATAAGGCTCCTCGTCGAGTGCTTAGGTACTATAGAGATGAGTTGGATCGCATGGTGGCGGCTCAGGTAATCATAATTTAGGTAATTAAATTTGTTTTACAATTTTGAAATACCTTAATCACAATTTTTTTACTATGTTATTTGCGCAGTTTCTGTGGACGCCTTATATAGCAGATCGTCTACAACAATTACCCGGCATCTGTCTCGAAGGAGAGCCAGTTTGGCGGGCTCGATGCCCACTCCTCTGCATTAATGTCGTTGTTATGCACCTCCCGGATAGGGTATTGCGACAGTTTGATAGATTGCAACATATTCCTGTCCCGCCGCTTTCGCCTATGACAGTAGAGGGAGACATGCGAGGGGGAAATACGGAGCGTGATTGGAGGGAGCATCATCAGTATTTGCTGAGATGGGAGGATAGGCAGCGTAGTATTGCCTTACAGCAAATAGGTGACCACACAGCCACCGTCGCTACCAAAGTATATCTACAGTGGTATAAGCGTGTCACCATAAGATATCTTTCTGCTCCTCCCAAAAACTTCCCAAACATCTCGCGGTACGAGTCCAGAGGCCACACAGAACGAGATTTGGTAAGTTGAATTCTTTATATCATATTACTTTTTAACATCCGGCGGTATGAGTCAATACTTATTTCTTATTTCTAATGTAACGATAGGCTCGTGGGTTGCATCTCGTACAAACAATGGTGCAGGAACCATACCCGACTGATGCTGGTCCGGCATCTCAGGCTCGATTTTCAAATGTCGACCAATTAATTGGTGATGTATTTGGTTCATATGGTATTTCTCAACATTTATCGTCGGCACCGGAGCCGCAGTATCAGCCGGCACCGGAGCCGCAGTATGAACCGGCACCGGAGCCGCAGTATGAACCGGCACCGCAGCCGCAGTATGACCCGGCACCAGAGCCGCAGCATCAAGGAGATCCAGCGCAGCAGGATCGGTGGTTTGGATCACCATACCGTCGGCAGCAACCCTGGCATACCGGACAGGCGCAACAACACCAGTCTTGGGGATCAGGTTTTGCAGAACAGCCGTCTTGGGGGTCAGGTTTTGCGCAACAACAGCACCCTTGGGGGTCAGGATTTGCGCAGCCATGGGGCCAAGGTTTTGTGCAACATCAGCCGCATGAAACCGGGACAGGTTCTTCGCTACAACTGCCCAGTTGGGACACGGATTTAACGTCCTACGCAAATTTGTTGGGAAGCAGCACATATCCGACACCTGTCCCACATTCAGGTTCAGGATTTGTGGATCAACAGCCTGTCCAAGACGCCGCTGAAGACGAAACTGAAGCAGAACCCGAACCCGAAGCAGCAGAGCAGCCGCCGCCGCCGCCATCTATCCAAGAAACAGGTGGTTCCTCCAGTCATCCCAGGAGGCATAGGCTTATGTCAAGCCTTCTCGGATTTCATAAAGGAAAAGGAAAAAAATAGTATTTACATTTTACAAATAGATAGGATTTTTTTACAATGTAAATTTTGACGGATTCATTCTGTAAGAAACATTGATATAGTGAAATTTTATTATTTAATTTAAATGTTTTTTTTTGTCTATTTACTTTTATTTTATTTTTAAGAATTATAATTATAATTATAATTATAATTATAATAATAATAATAATAATATTATAATTATATCATTAATAATAATATTATAATTATATAATTAATAATTATAAATAATAATTAAAATAATTATAAAAAAATGGGGCGGGTTCTGGGAACCCGCCCCCTATGTATAGGGGGCGGGTTCCCAGAACCCGCCCCCTATTGTGGGGGGTGGGGGTGGGCCGGTGGGGTGGGGTGAAACCACCCTATTTTGCTAATTTAAATTTTTTACGCCCTATTTTAATAATATAATTATAAATTAATATTATTTCAAAAAAAAACCCTCAAATTTACTTATTCATACTAGCGTTTTCGTATCTGCGATGCACGTGTACAAATAAAATCGGAAAATTAATACCAAATTATTTAGATAAAGCACATTAACCAGTTTCTGCATAAAAAATCAATGTTGTATATTCGATGTAGTTATAGTTTTTTCAACGAAGAATCAATTATAAAAGGAGTAACAAACTGTCAAATGTACTCATTGCAAACAAATTTCGTGCAATTTTCAAAAACCCGTAAACAAAAAACTTCTAAAAAAATAAAGCCTTAACAAAAAATTTATAATAAAAAGCTTACAAACAGTCATAAAAGTTCTTCCGAAACAAAAAGAAGCTTGGAGAATAGGAAATATAGAGACGGCTATGTGTAACTTGAATGTTAGAAATTATATATTCATTAGTTTTCAATTACCATATGATTAGTCCAAAATACATGTATGGAAATATGTAAGATATGTAAAAGCATAAATTATGGGGCCTATTTGTAATTGCGTTCGTAAAAGGTTGAATCGGTTTCCTTTTTTTTAATGATGAGAGTGTTTTCGCATAGGGATGAGTGTGGAGAGAGAGAGAGGAAGGGGGAGGGAAATAGACATTATGACATTGTACCCTTGGGTTCTAGTTATAATAGTAAAAACATACCCATTTACCAACCGTTGTCGAAAACCGTCTGCAATGACCGCCGCCTACAACCACTAGTCGAACAACGTAAGTTGCTACCGTTCTCCTTTCACAGTCAGCTGTCTCCATGTTGTCATTTAGACAAACTACTGGAGACCTATATGACAAGCATAAGACGCGCTCGTGACACGCACAAACACTTGTTTGCACATAAGATGTGGCATACGTCTTGTTTGATATATTTCGAGCAAAGTATTTGCAAGTGTCGATATCCAACACACATTGGATACAAACACGATATACTGGTTGAAGTGTTTGTGTCTCGTAGTTTATAAGTTCTAACAAATGTTGAAAAATAACAATAGCGTAAGCTCAGTGCTATGCTCTTAAAAGCAAAAAAACGAAAAAAAACTTGCGCAAAGCATAAACTATTAAAAACGCAAAAAGTGTAGCGCAAAGCATAAGCTATATGGATTATCATTAATTATTTTTAATAATTATAAACAGTACTAAACAACAATATAAGTAAATTAGTTTTAAGAATAAAACAAAAATTAAATTGTTTAAAAATTTAAGAAAATAATGCAAAAACCCACTAGCAAATAATTTTCAATTTTAAGAGTTTAAATTCATACTTATATATTCAAAACAATCGAGCCGAAATAGGATTTTCTATTTAATTTTTAGGTTATGAGAATTAAAAGTTGGATGACGTGTTACATATATATTAGGTTCGCTTGAGCTATTGAACTTTAAATCCCGTTTAATAACAATAGACTTTATGTAAAATTACAAATAGCGTAGCTTATTCCATTACTATCAATGCGTAGCAGAGTGTAAGTTATTCATAGTAATAGCATAAAATAGTGTAAGTTATTTTGTTGTGTTACGTAACATATAGATTAAGATATGCTTAATAATACAAAATAACGAGTTATGTAACGAATATACCCTGTTGTCTTATAGGGATCAGCTTATATGTATATTGGTGTCCTGCAAGTAATCTATTACCACATCTTCCTGCTAGAGAATATACATCTTATCTAGTCTCGTTAATTGTGTATTTTAGAGCATTCTTGGTGTGCATAATACTTGGATTATTGTCCCAATGAACGTAAATGGAATTTTTAGTTGTCTGCGTCTTTGAACATACCCATCTACTCATTTACAAGTGTAATTTTTTTTATAAAAAAAGTTAACATCAGGAATACTGATTTACAAATAATTCATAAGTAATAACGCAATTAAACAAAGAAACGATCAACTAGCCATCACCATCAAATATATGACCCTAGCCGAATATAGGAAAGACAGCGTGAGAAAAGCGGCTCACAATTGCGGATATATTAGTTATCAATGCCTCTTGTCTAACAAGAGAGATTATTCGCTGCGCCGGATGTAATACATCCGGGCAGGGGATATGTGTGAGAAAGACAAAGAGAGAGACTTTGGGCAGTACATGGGGCCACGCTCCCTTCTCTTCTCTCTCCTGCCCAAACGTACCTGCCCAAACGTATACGATGGACGCAGGGTATGATTTCCATTGAATAGAAAGAAAATTTAACTCAATTTTACTATACTTACACTGAAATAGACTACATTCTACTAAATTTAACAATAATTTCACTTAGTTATTAATACAATTTCTCTGAAATTGGAAACATTTTATTGAGTATGACTAACATGGATTAAATTTGACTATGATTTCATTTATTTATACTATAATTGCCAAAAAATTGATTAGGCCGGAGATAAAAGTAAAAGTGAAACAAAAATATGTAGAATATATCATAGGAACCGCAGCGAAGGCGATTTCCCAAATAAGTCGATATTATAAAAGTTCGCTAAGAATATTGAATGATATTTTAAAAATCTATAGAGCATAATTAACACAAGTATAGAAAAAAAGAGCAGCATTTTCACAAGATCCAGTCATGAGGTACACTTGTTAACAAAAATTCCAGTTGTCCACATTAACACTTGTAGAAAACTCAACAAATACCAAAGGATCAACAAAATGCTAATACAAAAGTTATACATGTAAACAAAGTCCAGCTCTTTTCTTTCTAGAAACTAAAATAATAAATAAATAAGCAACAACATATACATGTAAAGTGTAGCTTGTGAGAACTATGCCAATTGCAATTACATGTTTTACAGAAAATGTGGGTTGGAAAAACCCCAAGGAAAAACACAAACAATGCCCTTAATTTAGTTATCAAAACATGGCAATAAAACACAAAAAATGCTGGTTGTTGTTGTGATGGGGCCTTACAGAGAAAATATTGGGGTAGTATTGCGAGAGGAGGTTTGTCAAAATCTATTCCAATTCTACAAGCAATTTGATCTAAAATTCAGATGATACTATATCCGCTTGTATTCTCGGGCTTTCTAATAGTGCAGACAGATTTGAAGTTGTGTTTCAAATGAGGAGCAACAATTTGTTCCTGCAGGAAAAGTTCATAAAAGAAAACGTTAATCGGTATATTTTGAATGAAACATTACCCTTTTCAGAACACGGAGTGTTGTGCCATGAAAACCTAGTAAGAGCAGAAATCTGTATCGCCACAACCCTAGAGGAAACAATCTTGAATTATTTACATATCAACAAGATAGTGGAATATCAATTTAAATACGACAAAAGTTGAATGAAGAATCGTTTATCTAGAATACCAAGTGCACATAACCAAAAGAGGAATTTTATGCTGCATAACGACCCAGCATAAATCTACACGCTGAATCTGATCCTCTCTACTGAGTACTTTTTACTAGAGAGTCTATTGAATGAATATAAGTCAGGACAGTTGAAAGAGATCATGGCTCATCAAACTTATGAATTTGACATACGAAGAATATGTGAAACTGGCTACTTAAGCGATAAGGGAGATCGGCCTAATTGTTTTCAAGGTGTCGTGAAAGCGGATGGCTTGATTTCATTGACTATGCTCCGGAAAAATTATTCGGTCGAGTGGATTCAAATATATATTCTAGTTAGTAGGCTCTTGACCAAAAATAAAAGTTCGTGTCATCTCCTCCCCCTTCTATATGAACTTTACAACTTACAAGCAAAACAATTGTTAAGTGCTTGATCATGACATCACTCATAGAAATATGTCGTTGTCCTTGTATATGCCATCTTTTTTTACAATGAGGTTGGCAGTGATAATCCAATTTACACTGGAATAATAAGGAGTCTTAGGCTATGAAGAAAGATTCCTATTAAAATTTGACCAAGGTTTACAACCAATTGTAGGCCTGATGTCCCAACGCCTACAAATTAGTGTCAAATTGTTGGCCAAGAAAACACCGGATATGAGAGGGGCTTTCCATAATCCTAAAAGATAGTTTGGTGTCTCCAAATTATCCAAGACCATGGGGAAAATATAAAACAAGGTGGAGAAAATATATATTTGCTACAAGCAATCATGTCATACACCAAGGCACAAATAAATCCAAAAGGAAATACAGAATATATTTGGACACCCGCAGCAATATGTGAGCCAGAAAATCAATGAAGTGTTTTCCTTTAAAGCATTATCAAAAGCAATAAAGTGCTTAGGAAAAGAAGGGGAAATAATAATTGTTACAAATTAACCATACCGAACTGGGATCTCATTGTGCAAAACTTGTACAGAATATTTGTTCATGTGATCTTCAGATGACATAGTATCAGTAGAATCATTGCCATCACATGCATACAACACTAACATAGTATTTCCAGCATAAGGTGCTACACTGTTGCCCCTCCAATTCCTTTTCTAGGGAGGTTTAGGAGGTAAATCCAATGGTTCCTCTCTTTGTATTTGCTCATATTCTAAAAATAATGGGGAAAAAGGAATAAATTTAATACGCTATTAATCATAACTTCATAATAAGAAAACACATAACGCATGATAAGTGATTGTAATAGATTCATTCACCTGAACCTTCAAGAAAAAGACCAAGAAGACAGGTGAATGGTGCAACAGTCTCAGCATGAGCAGAACAGAGCCCTGCCTTCTCAAATGTGCCAAGGGTATGGTTTCCTGGAATTGCGATCAAATTTCTCTAAAGTACAAGTATATCAACATGGTTTTTACTATATTTAAGCAGTTCTCCAACTGTGGTGTTAGTCGTGTTACTTATATATTCCTTAATGAATGTGTAATATCAGAATGGAAAAACTTATGATATTTCAACATCCATGGAATATACAAATGGATAAATGAGAAATTAGGTCAAAAGAGGTCGGTGCTCTTAGTCCAGGAAATGTAACTAAGAGAAGATTTCTGATTCAGGAGTGGTGTTTGTGCCTTGGCTAATGTTTGCATATTGTGTTTATTTTCATTTTATCTCTTTTTTGGAATATGAGCAATTAGATGGGGTACTAAGATATGTGATTGTACGATATTTCTATGGTTTATGATCTTTTCTTTAATTAGATATGACGCAACTGAACATTTGTTTCCAAAAGCAAACATCAACAGAGAAGTTGTCCATTATATAGGTGAAGATTTCCTAGAAGATTCTGGAGATTTGTAGGTATGTAGAAAACATTATGAAAGTCGCTTGGTTCCAAAATTATCTTTACTATTATAACTATAACTCATGGGGGTATTAAAAAAACATTTCTTCTTTTTTCATTAAGATAATGCCAAAAAAAATAAAATAAAAATTTCCATCATGGAACTCGAACCCCAAAGCATGCCAACTCATACCCCAAGCTCAGGAGTTTACTTTTTTACCCTTTCATCATTCAAATGCAATAATGGTTGGTCAAAGTGGCCCAATTATTTTGTTCAAAAAAAACCCAAATGATGAACATATTTGTGAAAAAAAGTTTAAACAAGGTTCACACGCACCACAATTAACCCTGTTAATATACATGCAAAACTTCTAGTTCCATTCAATAATATCACAAGCATAATATTGAAATTCCAATATGTAGTGTAGAAACCAGTTGGTGAAATACTAGAAGGCAAACGCAAACAAACATAACTGATAGGTGATTGTAGGATGTGCACTTCACGGCAGATTTTAGAATTTAGACAATTTAACTTACAACGGATTGAGTCTGCACAATATCTAAGTGATTCCAATGATTTAAGTCTATGTCATCAAAATAGTAGCTGATCATAAATGAAGGATCATCTACCAGTGTGAGCATTCAGCAGCTATCTTCTTGATGGAGTGATGCATGTCAACAAGACAGAAATACAGTCATAGTGGCCTAACATTATATGTGGTAGCAAACAAGTAGACACATAGTGGCCTAACATTATATGTGGCAGCAAAAAGATACAAACAAGTAATACTATATGCAGTCATATTTCACAAAAGTCACCAAGACCCAAATCCCCTGTGAACAAAAGCTAATAACCTATAATTAACAACATTAACAACAGAAAGCTTTAACCTACCTTCTTTAGCCATGATGACATGCTCTTTTGACTGAACATCATCATGGAGCAATGAGATTCCCATGCGATAGTTTACCGAGTTACCATAACCATTTAATAGAAACCCCTCCAAGTCATCCATCCATTCACGCAAAGAAACCTAGCCAAATAAAGAAACATGAGAGAATAATGATATTCCATAAAAAGAATGGGGTGAAATTAAGCCTTGAGTGCAAGCAGAAAAATGCCTCAGAGTAAATCCTTTGTTTTGAGTTTTGCAATAAGCAAATAATGTCTGAAATTAAAATCCAAACAATTTGAAGCTATTTAAATGTATCTTAATTTATGGCCAACACCAACATCACATGTCTAACAAAAATTAATGAAAGATATGGAAAAAAAAACATCATGCGCCTTGTGTAAGCCTATGGTGAAAGAGAATACAATTGACTGTCCCTAATTCTTCTCACAGAAGGTCTACTCCAGTATACATATTTTTAATTGCATCAAAATGACTACTAGACACTTATTTTCTACAAAAAGTGCAGGATACCGATCATATGTTATCTTTTTCTGAAACAAGAAGATCATTTCAATAGATCCCAATCATTCCACTAATCTTTTAGTATATACATCACTTCCCATCGTAGACCACCCAAGCATAAACCAAATTGAAATTTTCATAGCAAATGTTTTTCTTTTCCTTGGTCTCTAGTCAATAGGCTGTCGCAGAGATTGGATGGACACACAATGAAAAATTAGATGATCAACATCAAGATGGCACATATACAAAGAAAAAAACCGGAATATAAAAATTTTCAATAAATACTAACATCACATATAGTCCACCAATATAAAAGGCTGAAACAGAAAAATAACTCCAGTTAAAAGAAGAAAAAAAAGAAAGAGGTCACAAGCTTGATCAGTGATATCTAATAAAGATGCTTACTGAAATACGGAAAAACAGTAAATTGATCTGGGAAAAAAAAGAACAACATGACTATATCTATAATACCAAGGGATGTAGAAGAACTACTATACTTTAAGAGATTTCTTTATACCTGCTTGCAGAGAAACCACAAAGAAGTAATATCCTGCTTAGTTAAACTTTAGCTGGTATCATTGCCAACCTCAGAAGAAATGCTAGCAAAAATGGGTTCTTTAATCATATCAAATGCAGGCTCCTGATTTTTTCTATACTTCTGAAACATGAAATAGATATATCACATTTCCTACCAAAGATAATGGTTATGCAACTTGATTGAAGGACTAAAGTTGAAAATATTACAAAACTGGTGCACATTTTGCATGTATAAGATTTATAACCATTAATTATCCAAGAAGCGCAAAGTCAGATAATAAAGGCAAAATTTTTATTCGCTGCTTTTTATTACGAGTTGCCCCATCATTTCGGCTATTTCTGTATGCATATATTATACTTGCTGATTTTGCTGCAAGTTGCCCCATCATTTCGGCTATTTCATATCCATTTTGGGTCGCTGACCTTTTGCCGCGAGTAAGGGACTTGGGATCTGATACCGATTTAGGCATCAGTATCGCTGCAACTGGGATATTTCCAGGAGCGAATCATTATTTGCCTTTGTCGGTTCGAACAAAGGTGGCTTAGCAAATAGGATTAAGATCCTGTCGACTAAGGCTTTCGACTTCATGAGTCGTAAGGGTCTCATAAAAGTATTTCTCTCTACAAGTCGTGAGGATCTTGTAGTTGCATTTTCTCCTTAGGGGTCGTGAGAACTCCTAAATGCGTTTTCTCTTATAAGTCGTAAGGATCTTACAAGAGTGTTTTCTCCTTATAAGTCGAGAGGACTTACAAGTGATGTTCACCAAACAGAGATATCCCTCGTCCGTGGTGCGACTCTGTTGGGGAAACGTTTATTCGTGCCCGTGGATTGTATACAAGGGCCAGTATTGGACCACCTGTAGGGCAGTCTGAGGATTGTGATGGCTTAAGAACGGATTCAGATCCCTGCAGTTCCCTTGTGAGTCGTAAGGATCTCACGCTGGTATTTTCTCCTTACAAGGTCGAGAGGACCTTGCAAGTGTCCTTTAACGAGATTGCACCCTTTCGGATTTTCACAAACTCGCCGGTAGTCCTGCTGTTTTTACTCAAGGAGCCCTTTCAGATTTTCATCCGTTCCCATTTTGCTTATGGACATACCCCTTTTTTTGCGTCAGCCTTAGGATATTGTGGTTCATAGTAGTTTACACACGTTTCGGTCCGTCGTTAGTTTAAGGACGTTTCGGTCCATCGTTAGTTTTAGGCCGTTTCGGTCCGTCGTTAATTTAGGGCATCTCGGTCCGTCGTTAGTTTTAGGGCATCTCAGTCCGTCGTTAGTTTAGGGCCGTTTCGGTCCGTCATTAGTTTTAGGACATCTCGGTCCATTGTTAGTTTAGGGACGTTTCGGTCCGTAGTTAGTTTTAGGACATCTCGGTCCATTGTTAATTTAGGGACGTTTCGGTTCGTTTGCCGGCTACTACTTATAGAGTTTGGGCTTAGGAAGATAGCGAGCGGACATATGTGTCGTCATCTATCGTTGACCTAGGCCGTGACTCGTCAGGCGTAGTATTTTTTAAGAAACCGACCGTTTATTGGCTTGAAAAGTCTTTCGCCATGCATATCCATGAATAGATAGGCTCCACCTTGGTAGACCTTGTCTATGATGTACGGGCCCTCATAGTTTGGCTCGAATTTCCCCCGTTTGGCACAATTGGGGATCATGGGTCTTTTTACGACTAGCACGAGTTCGCCTTGGCGGAATGTTCTCGACCTAATCAGTCTTTCATATGAGCGCGTCATCCTTGCTTTGTAAGCCTCCAGGTTTTACTGCGCCATGAGCCGGGTTTCGTCAAAGGGCATCGAGCTCCTCGAAGCGAAGATGAGCGTTCTCTTTATTTGTTAGCTCATAATGAACCGCCACTCGTAGAGAGGGCAGCTCTATCTCCAAGGGGAGTACCGTTTCTGTGCCGAACACCAATGCATACAGCGTTGTATTTGTGGCCGTTTTGAACACGGTTCGATACGCCCAGAGGGCTTCATGCAATCTTTCGTGCCAATATTTTCTGTTTCTGGACACCGTCTTCTTTATGATCTTCGTCAAGGTCTTGTTGAAGACCTCAGCTAGACCGTTAGCTCGGGGATTATAGACCGAAGAGTATCTCCAGTCTATATTATGTTGCTGTGCGAAGCGGCTGATTTTGTGGCTTCTGTAGGCCGGCCCGTTATCGGAGATGATCCGTCGCGGAGTGCCGAACAGATAGATGATGTGTGTCTTGAAGAAATGAAGAATATTCTCCGTCTTCACTTCTCTTAGCGGTATGGCTTCATACCCACTTAGCGAAGTAATCGGTTGTCGCCAATATAAACCGATGTCATCTGGATGACGCTGGTTCGATAGGCCCGATTATGTCGATTCCCCACATTTCGAATGGCCAGCTAGCCACCGTTGGGTGTAGCGGTTTGGATGCTGGTGGATGAAGTCCCCATGAATTTGGCACGAGTGGCACTGCTTCGCATATTCGAGGCAATCCTGAATCATCGTGGGCCAATAATAGCCCATCCTTTTGATCTTCAGCTTCATCTTTGGCCCGGCTTGATGAGAACCACAGAGTCCGTCGTGAGTTTCTTGGACGACTCTCCTTACTTCTTCAGGCCCAGGCATCTTAGCTATAGAGAGTCGAACGATCTCTTATACAGCGTGCCATTGACGAAGGCGAAAGACAGAGCTCGTTTCATGAGCTGATGTCTTGAGGATGCATTTTCAGGTGTTCGACGGGATTTGAAGTAGTCTATAAAGACTTCTCTCCAATCCTTAATCTTTTCTTGGTCCTCTATTCGTAGGGCTGTTTGCTTGGTCGCTTCCTTTTCTTCAGACGACTCCGGAGATATTTCCGTTGGTGCAAGAACCCGACGGTTTTGCACAACGATTTTCACGTTATCGAGGTTTTCGTCAGCCAGTTCTTTAGCGAGTTTGGCTAACGCATCCGCCTTGCTATTCTCCGCTAGCGGTATGCTTTCCAGAATGTAGGAGGGAATTTGAGTCAGCAATTATTGCACTCTCTCGCCGTACTTCACCAACTCCGATTTGCACGTTTGATAGTCGCCGTTTACTTGACTAATGACCAGTTGGGAGTCTCCGTATATGAGGAGGTTTTCGTTTCCCATGTCGACAACGATCTTAAGACCTGCTATCAAAGCTTCATATTCGGCTTCATTGTTTGTCATCGGCTTTGTCAAGGAAAAGGTAAAGCGCATAATCCCTCCTTGTGGAGTCACGAAGATGAGGCCTACCCCAGATTTAATTATGGGGGTGTGATGTTGTCGCTTCTTCATGGAAGATGCTCCGTCGAAATAGAGTTCCCATCGGGTGTCGCTCTCTCCTTTCTCACCGTCGACCGTGTCAAACGCGTGCTCGTCTGGTAGTTCACAATTTAAGGGTGAATCGGCAGGTATCGGATGTTCAGCGAGGAAGTCGGCGATGGCCTGGCCTTTCACTGCCTTGAGGGGTCGATATGTTATCGAGAATTCCATCAAGAGCAGGGCCTATATAGCGAGCCTTTCTGTTAATATGGCCTTTGATATCAAATATTTGAGAGGATCCACCTTTGATATGAGATGGACCTCATGCGCCAAAGCATAGTGTCTGAGCTTCGTTATCGTGAAGATCAACGCCAGGCAGTGTTTTTCGATGGGGGAGTAATTACTTTCTGCCCCCAGGAGAACTCGACTCAAATAATAGAGGGCTCTCTCCTTCACTTGGTCGTTCTCTTGTGCCCATAACACGTCTAAGGAACCTTCAAGGGCGGTTGTGTACAGGATAAGGGGCTTTCCCTTGACCGGAGCGGTCACTACCGGCGGATTTTGCAGGTATTACTTGATTTCGTCTAGTGGGCTTTGGCATTTGCGATCCCAGAAGAACGGGGTCCCTTTCTTCATCAGGTGACTGTAGGGACGCATTTGCCGAAGAGGTTAGCTATGAACTGCCGGATATATGCGAGCTTTCCTTGGAGGGGCCGCAGTTGCTTGAGTTCTTGGCGGAGGCATTTCCATGATCGCTATCTCGATGCCGCGGTGTCGTACGATGTATCCTAGGAATTTACCCGAGGAAACTCCGAACGCGCATTTTAGAGGGTTCATTTTCAGGTTGTATTTCCGAAGACGTTGGAACACTATCTCTAGATGCTCCCAATGCTCCTCATATGATTTACTTTTCACTACGAGGTCGTCGATATAGCATTCGACGATTTCGTGTATGAGGTCATCGAAAATCTTCGTCATGGCCCTCTGATAGGCGGCCCGTCGTTCTTCAGACCGAAAGGCATCACTTTATAGCAGAATATGCGCAGAGGGGTCCGGAAAGCGGTATACTTCTGGTCTTCAGGATGCATCTTTATTTGATTGTACCCTGATGAGCCGTCCATGAATGAGAAGACTTCGTGAGTGGACGTATTATCTATCATCAGCTCGGTGACCGGTACGGGAAAATAGTCCTTCGGGCAAACTTTGTTGAGATCCCGAAAGTCCACGTATATGCGCACCGTCCCATTTTTCTTCATCACTGGGACGATGTTGGCGATTCAGTCAGGGTATTGAATCTCTTGAATGAAGCCAGAGTCGATTAGCTTCTTGACCTCGGCGTTGATACTCATCTCAAGCTCGAGTCGCATCCTCATTGGCGCTTGCTTGATTGGCTTGACGTCCGGAGATATCGCTAATCTGTGGACGACTATTTTTGGATCTAATAACATCTCGGAATAGTTCCATGCAAAGCAGTCTTTATATTGCATGAGCACGTCTTTTAACGTAGCCACTTGTTTCTCAGACAGCAGCTCACTAACAAACGTTGGCCGCGGGTTGTTTGCCGTCCCCAAGTCGATTTTTCTGATGTTATCTGCAGTAATATGTATCCCATCTTCCAGCTCTTTTAGCGCCGGTGGAAATTCTGAGATCAGCTCACTTTCATCTTCATTTTCGAAGCACCAAAGGAACTCATCCATGTTCTCGGGCATTCCTTCTTCTGACAGTGTTATCACGTGGCAGGTGCGAGCTCGTTTCCAAGACCGATGTTGATCTGGCTCTACTTTCGCTTCATGCTTCTCTGGCGGGGTTACCCTCCAACTGCTGGATAGAGCGAACCTGCCTTGCTGATACCGGTCTTCTATCCCGTTTTTGAGTGTGAAGCAGTCTTCGAGAGGATGTCCTATCGCTCGGTGATAAGAGCAATAATCCGGGTGAGAGACCTCGTCTGCTTGCTCGGGATGTTTGGATTCCGGGAGCGTAATCATTTGATGTTTCATGACAAGACCGAATAACTTCCTTGTCTTATCTTGGGGAAAAGAATATGCTCGACCTATCTTCTTTATAAGAGAAGAATCCCGGCTACTCAATTCTCGATCGCGATGCTTCTTGGACCCGCTTTGCCGCTGCCGAACGTCTTTTCCGTTCTTTTGCTTGTTTTTACCTCTGCGTCGGGTCTTCTGTATGACGGGCTGACGACGAAGGGCATCGCCATTCTCCGTGGCCTGCTGAAAGAGGCGCTGCGTCCTGGCTTTCTCGTAAATGGCCATTTCGCGTCTGTGGTCGTCTCGGACCTTCTGACTCGCTTCCCGTATTAGGTTGTCCATCTGTTCTTCGAACGACTCGGTATTTTTACGGCGGGATCTCGTTTTGGTTCAACTGCAGTGTCTTCTAACAGAGCGTCTCTTTCTTCATCGAAGTCATGTATAACGCAGCAGCTATGGAATCGTTTCCGTTTCTTGGATTGAACGTATCCAAGCCCGATCGTTTCCATTCTCCCGTTGGGCAATTTCCGCTGAGTTCCAGAGACGTTCCAGATCCTGTTGTAGAATTGAGCTTGTCGAGCAGTCTGTTTGAAGGGTACGCATTGGCGCCTCAACAGCCTTTTTAATCCTTCCGTGTAGTATCTGGGCAGACGGATGGACTGGAGCCTGTCAAGCGTAGAATCGACACCGTGCCAGATTTCTTTCTCCTTTTGGTTTCCGCGGATCGATAAAAGAGGATCGCCTTTTCCTCTTTTCGCCTGGAAAGGACGTAGAGCGTCTGTAGTTCTTGGACATTATAGGTATCAAGTGCATCAAGCTCTTTGTAGTGCTGCCGCGGAACCATGGCGATTTGCAAACTCCGTTTGTCGCCTGGCACGGCTTGTATGGATGGTCGAACATAGAATACTGCATTGACCTCATCTTCAGAGTCGCTGCCGAAGATCAACATAGGGGTAGACGATCCAGGCTTGTTGCATTGGGGTAGTCCTGAATAGACCGTCCCTTCCTCCTCCTCGGTATTGCTCCCGAAGACCGAAATGGTGGTGATAGCTTTTTGCTTGTCTTCCGGTTTATGGCACCTCTCCGTGTCTTCGCAGTCTGGCAAGAAGTATTTTGCATCTTCGTACTTTCGAACTTCATTCACGGAGAATGGGTTCAGCTCCCCTGTCACGGTATACTCGAGACCATCCTTGAAATACTTCATACACTGAGGTTGTGTAGAAGGGATGATATTGTACTTGTGTAACCAAGGCCTGCCGAGCAAAGCGTTGTAGCAAGTCTTGGCGTCAATGACGCGAAACTTGATGTCAGTGATGAGCAGCCCAAAGCGTAACGTCAGTATGACAGACCCGAGCGTTCGTGATGACTGGGAGTCGAACCCGGAGATTGTGATTTTATCCCGAGCGAGGTGCTGAACGCTTATGCAAATCTCCTTCAACACTCTTACATTGAGAAGGTTGACGGAGGACCCATTGTCGACGAGGAACTTCCCTATCTTGATGTCATGGTAGTATCCAGTGACATACAGGGGGCGGTTGTGCTCGCACGTCCCGAGGAAGAGGCCTTCGTCGCCGAAAGAGACGTCAGCAGTGTGCACTTCTTCCAGCTCGTCCTTCATATTTTCTTCGGCAAGGAAAGCTTGAAAATGTTCGGGCTCTTGTAATACCTTGATCAGAGAATCTCTCGCCTTTTTAGATAGCAGAAGGGCATCGAGAAGCTTAGTTGCGAAGGTATCTTTCTTAGGTGTGCCGGAACATTGTAATCCATCTTATTTTTCTTGGGTGGGTCCTTGGCTGCCAGCTCTTCGACGACTCGGTCATTGAGGGCGATATCTTCAGAGACCTTTTCTTTCCCCTTATCTTTTTTGTTCGATCCCTTATTTGTAGGTCCGAGATTCTTTTCGGATAACGTGCGATTACGCAGCTGAATGTTCTCACGGGTTTTTATCTCTTCTGTTTCGGAGATGGATTCCTTGAAGAAAGGGTCGAGGATTATTTCTTCATCGGAATCGCTCCCGAAGGTGAGAACTTGCGATCCCTCAGAATCAACCATGTGATAGTTGCCAGTAGTTCTTTTGCGCTCATCTGTCGTGCTCATCTGCTCTCGATGCGTTTTGCGCTTCATCCACTTGAAATGCTGCCGATGAGCAACGTATCCTTGCCACCAGTTTTTAAAGACGTTGCACTCTTCGGTAGGGTGCGCAATCTTTTGATGGTATAAGCAGTAGCTAGGATGTACATCAGCTTCGCCAAGGTGTATCCTGCCAGGAATGTTTCCTTTGGAAGATGGCAGCTTCATACCCATGGATAAGGCTTTAGTGAACCGTTTCCTCATTTTAAGTCCGCTTTTATCTGCCGCTGGCGTGCTTCGATTTGGTTGGAGTGCTTCAACCTTTTCCTCCGGTCGCCGACGTTTGGCTTTTTCAAATATGGTCGTTTCGCGCTCTCGATCAGCTTTGCTCCTTTGACAGACCTCGTTCAGGGCCTGTTTGGTTGCAGGATTATGGATTTGGATTTATTGTTTAGATTGTGGAATCCTAGGATTCCATAATTTTGTGTTTGGTTGGAGGAATAGGATTTCTAGGATTCCTTTGTTTTTTATGGAGGGTCCACCACAAAACATGGATTCCTGAATCCTAAAATTTTTTAAGGATTTTCAAGGATTTGGCACTATTCATTATACTTTTAGATGGGACCCGTGGTACTTTATTTATTTAATAATCATCTCTCTATCTATCTCTCTCTAAAATCCTCAAATCCAAATCCCACTTTTTTTCACCAACCAAACAAAGATCATAAGGATCTACAAATCCAATACTAGGAATCCAAAAACAACCAAACAACAAATTACCAAATCCAGAAATTTCAACCGTACTATTTTGGAATCCAAATTCCATAATCCTGCAACCAAACAGGCCCTCAGCAACATGTCAATCATCTCGTCTGACGGTTCTAGGAGTTCCTGTTCGGGATCCGCCCCCAGTTTCTCTGCGTCAGGAGCTTCTTCACCGTCTATCGATGAGTGAGAGATCACACGGCAACTTGCCACATACTCAGGTTCATCCGACGAGTCTTCTCCATTGTCATCATCTCCATCCTCAAAGACCTGGCTGAGAAACTCTTGGAGTGAGACCGGGGTCCGCGCCTTCTGGTTATATTCTTCCAGCACGTCAATATGTTTTTGCAGGTCCGTGCGCTTGTCATTAGGCTTCACGGGCTTTTTGGTCTTCTTCTTCTTCTTTGAAGACGTTGATGGTTGGGTATGGGCGCTTTGACTATCACCACCAATTTTTGGCGTTGGGCGTAGTTTGAGCCCCTCGATGACCTAGGGTTCTAATGGACTTTTCCATCTGATCGCCGGGCATATTTAGAGATCTTTCAGCATTCTTTTCGTTTTGGGTGAAAGAGCGACCTCCCATGGAGCTTTTTCTACAAAAGAGCACGATGCCCCCGGTATGTCTACCTTTTTGAAAGCGTGCGGCTGGGGCGGGTTTACCCTCCAATTTTCAGACAGCGCAAATTTTCCTTGCTGGTACTGGTCCTCAATCCAACCTTTGAAGACGAAGCAATCTTCGATTGGATGGCCTATTACCCGGTGATAGGGGCAGTAATTGGGATTGTTGACATCACCAGGCTGCAATGGACACCTCGGATCCGGCAGATTGATGAGCCTGTTGTGTATCGCCAGTTCGAATAGTCTCTTTGTTTTCTCCTGCGGAAAAAACGAGCAAGGACGTCTGAACTTTTCGTCGAGGAATCGTCGCATGTCGTTTTGGCGATCGGCTGATTTTGAACCAGTTGGCTGTTGCTGAGCATTGGCGACGAAGTCGCTTTACCTTTCCCCTTTTCATTCCTTGGCTCCACTTTGAAGAGGAACGCATATGGCCCATCTGGTCCATTTGGGCCAGCTTGTCAATCAGGGCCTAGAAGGTGGTCGGCTTGAAGAACATCATGAACTGGAAAATGGTCGCTTGCGGATCGAGGGTACCCACGAACATTCCTACCGCGGGAACTTCTTCGATGCGCTGCTCGCACTTCGACCATAGGTTCCGCCACCGGATCGCATACTGAACCCATGTTTCGCTGGCTTCACCCTGGCATTGATCAATGCCGTGATTAGGGTGCGTTCACTAGCGCTTGCGAAACGCTGGGTGAATAATAATTCCATTTCCGTAAAATTTTTGACGGAATCGTTGGGAAGCTCTGAGTACCATTCCAACGCCGTCTCTGCCAAGCTGCCGACGAATTGGCGAAGCAGCAGCTTATCGTCCCCTCCAGTGTTGCCACACAGAGCCATGAACTGAGCGACATGTTGATGGGGATTGCCCGTCCTCTTGTATACGTGGAACTTAGGAATCGTGTATCCTGGCGGGTACTTAATGTGATCGTACCAGCCTGGATATGGTCGCCCAGTTTGATGACCTGGCCAGTTGCTTCATTCGCTTGATGGGCTCATATCTGTTGAGCTATATAATCATCGAGCGTGGCTTTGGAGATGGTCTCCTCCTTAGCTGCTGACAGAACCGGAAGAGGATTCGATGTCTCCCCTCTGTCATCTTCAAGGATAATCGGGGGATTTTCAGCTGGAGGGTCCGGCTGGATCATCGTGCCCACCATATCTTGGACATATTGAAGTAGAAACAAACCAAGTAGCATACTACCATTTTGAGCAAGATTGTCTATACAACTGTGAATATCCCAAGCTTCCATTAAGTAATATACAAACTAGTATGATACAGTAATGGCCTCTAGGGCATATACACTAACAATCTCCCACTTGCACTAGGGCCATGTACTGGCGTATCGAAGACCTATCATCTCGATCAGCCGCTCGAATTGAGTCTGAGGAATGGCCTTTGTGAATGGATTTGCGGTGTTATCTTCTGTAGCAACCCTCTGAACCTCGATCTCCCGGCGATCCACGATCTCCCTGATCAGGTGATACCGCCTCAAGATATATCTGGACTTCTGATGGGACCTGGGTTCTTTGCTAAAGCTATAGCCCCGTTGTTGTCACAATACAGAGGTATTGGATCAACAATGGACGGAACCACCTGAAGTTCTGTCAAGAACTTCTTCATCCAGACGACTTCTTTTGCGGCATCAGATACTGCGATATATTCCTCTTCCATCGTCGAGTCAGCAACGGTTTCCTGTTTGGAACTCTTCCGACACACCGCCCCTCCATTGAGGGTAAAGACATAACCAGACATGGATTTGGAGTCATCTTTGTCACTCAGGAAGCTGGAGTCGGCAAAGGCCTCAATCTGGAGATCTTTTCCGCTGTAAACCAAAAACATATCCTTAGTCCTTCTCAGGTACTTCAGAATGTTCTTTACTACGATCCAGTGCTTCTCCTTAGGGTTTGACTGATACCGGCTTACGACACTCAGTGCATAAGCTACATCTGGTCTGGTACACAACATCGCATACATTATAGAGCCTACCGCAGAGGCGTAGGGTATAATAAACATGCGATCCCTTTCCAAATCAGTCTTAGGAGACATCTCTTTGAAGAGGGTGATTCCGTGACAAGCCGGTAAATTACCGCGCTTGGAATCTTCCATACTGAATATTTTCAGTATGGTGTCGATATACCTGGACTGTGAAAGTCCTAATATCCTCTTGGACCTATCACGATAAATCCGGATCCCCAGAATGTAAGAGGCATCACTCAGGTCTTTCATGGAGAACCAGTGTGATAAGAACCCTTTGACAGATTGTAGCATAGGAATGCCATTTACTATCAAGAGAATGTCGTCTACGTATAAAACGAGGAATACGACAGTTCGTGCTACAATCATACTATAAATACATGGTTCATCTGGATTTTTGATAAAGCCAAATTCTTTGACCGTCTCATCAAAACAGATGTTCCAACTCCGCGATGCCTGCTTCAGTCCATAAATGGACTTAAGCAACTTGCACACCTTCCCGCTGCTCCCACTCTGAATGAAACCCTCTGGCTGGTCCATACAGACACACTCCTCTAAATTTCCATTTTGAAAAAGCGGTTTTTACGTCCATCTGCCAAATCCCATAATCGTGGAAGGCAGCAATGGCAAGAAGGATCCGAATGGATTTGAGCATAGCCACTGGAGAAAAGGTTTCGTCATAGTCCAAACCAGGTCTTTGACGAAAACCCTTTGCAACAAGTCTAGCCTTATAGGTCTCAACCTGTCCATCTACACCAATCTTCCTTTTGAAGATCCATTTGCAGCCTACGGGTTTTACCCCTTCTGGAGCAACGTCCAAAGTCCATACTTTGTTGGTGTACATGGACTCCATCTCGGTCCGCATTGCATCCAGCCATTTTACCGAGTCAGTGCTCTGAATGGCCTGCTGGAAGCTAGTCGGCTCATCATTATCAATGATGCAATCCTCTCTATCCCCGTCTATGAGAAAACCGTAGTATCTCTCGGGCGGATGAGACTGCCTACTACTCCTGCGGAGTGGCACAGGAATGTCCTGTTCTTTCGAACCTTCTAGTTCTACTAAGATTTCAGTAATGGCTTGTGGCTCTGGAACTTCTTCCAGTTTTATTGCGCTCCCACTTATCTGATTTTCTAAAAATTCAGTTTCCAAGAAGCAGGCATTACGAGAAACAAAAACCTTTTGTTCCTCTGCGTAATAGAAGAAATATCCCTTGGAATTCTTTGGATATCCCACAAACTTGCATTGTACTGAGCGTGCCTCGAGTTTGTCCGTATGCTGCTTTTTGACAAAAGCTGGACATCCCCATGTCTTAATGTGTTTAAGATAGGGTTTCTTCCCACTCCACATCTGATATGGCGTGGTAGTAGGCACTGACTTAGTTGGAACTCGGTTCAAAAGATATGCAGCTGATTCTAGTGCATATCCCCAGAATGATCGCGGTAACTCAGTGTTACTCATCATGGAATGTACCATATCCAATAGGGTTCGGTTCCGTCTCTCCGATACACCGTTATGTTGTGGAGTGTATGGAGGAGTAAGTTGAGAGAGAATTCCATTTTCTTTTAGGTAATCCAGGAACTCGGCACTCAAGTATTCACCACCTTGATCAGATCTCAGTGGCTTGATACTTTTGCCTGTTTGTTTTTCTACTTCATTCTTGTATTCCTGGAATTTTTCAAACGCTTCATATTTATGCTTCATTAAGAAGACATATCCATACCTTGAAAAAATCATCCGTAAAAATAATGAAGTAAGAATAACCACTTCGCGCATGTGTAGACATTGGACCACATACATCGCTATGTACGAGTCCCAAGAGCTCGCTCGCTCGCTCTTACTCCGTGTCCAGTAAACGGAGTCTTTATCATCTTTCCTTTGAGACATGATTGACAAGTTGCATATGATTGATATTCGAACGGATCCAAATATCATTCCTTATGCAGCTTAGTTAACCTTGTCTCATTGATGTGACCCAGTCTACAACGCCATAAGAAAACATGATTTATTTCTGGAGACTTTCTTTTGTGTGTATTCTGGATATTGAAAATCCGTGGTTGGTTTAATACGTATACACCGTTGCTTAATGTACCCGACCCAATCAGAATATAATTAAGGTGAATGTTTACAGCATTGCTTACAAATGCAAAATCATAACCTTCTTTAGGCATTAAAGATACAGATATAATATTACAAGTCGAACTGGGTACAAAATAACAGTCGCGCAGAACCAAAACATGTCCATCTGTCAATCCTAGGTGATAGTCCCCCACGGACTCAGCATCCATGCCTGCTCCGTTTGCAACTCTGAGTGTCATATTACCTGCCTTCAAAACTCTACGCCTTCTCAGTGCCTGCAAAGAATTACAGATATGAGATCCTGACCGGTATCCAATACCCAGGATGTAGAGTTGATTGATAGACATTTTTCAATAACATGCACACCTGAAGCCGAAGCCACGACTTGCTTCGGGTCATGGTTCTTGGCCTTCCAAGCCCTGCAATCTTTCTTCCAGTGTCCTTTCTTATGACAATAAAAGCACTCTTCCTTCCCTACAAGTTGTCCCGCTATCTTTGCTGCCTTTGCCTTTCCCTTGGCTTCCACCTTACTAACACCGCCCCTTGGTTTGGTGGGGGCCTTCTTCTTCTTTCCTTTGGCTTTCGCCTTGGACCTAGAATAGGAAGCTCCTCCAACAAACAAAGCGGGTGTTTCCCTGACTTTCTGTAGGATGCCCTCTACACTCCTCAACATATTGAGGAGTTCTGGAAGTTCAACTTTTTTTCCTTGCATGTTGAAGTTCCGGATAAACTGGGTGTAGGTGGAAGGCAGGGACTGGAGGATCAAGTCAGTATAGAGCTCGTTCTCTAACGTGGTCCCGAGGTCCGCGAGCTCTTCAATGTAGCCAATCATCTTAAGCACGTGTTCCGCTACAGATGATCCTACGGCCAACCTCGCTGAAAACAACTTTTTCGAGGTTTCGTATCTAGCGATACGGGATCGCTCTCCATATAGTTCCTTAGTATGGAGAAATATGGATTCAAGGTCTATATTCTCGTGCCTCCTCTGATGTTCATTGTCCATAGAGGCAAGCACGACGCACTTGGCCTTCTCGCAATCAATCTCCCAGGTCTTACGGATTTCATTATCCGCAACGCTGGATTCTGGACGTGGGACGGTGGGGGCTTTGGTGGTAAGGAGATACCCCAACTTGTCATAAGTGCTTGCCATTTTGACATTCCTGAGCCAATCTTTGTAGTTTGGCCCTGTCAGTATATTTTTATCTAGTAGTAACTTAAGGCCGGTCATGATGTTTGGTCGCTGAAATTAGGAGAGAGAAGAAACACTTTAGCATGATACTCTTGCAAGTTTAGAGTGGTTTTTAGTTTGTCTAAACAGGATGGCTCCCACTATTTCTCGAATCCTTCCTCAAACCATAAAAGAAGAATTAGTCGGGATCAATCTCACCGTACAATACTTGCTTAACCGTTCAGCCAGGCCAGTATCGGTACTTCGAAGGAGGTTTTACGACGCTTTCGCGAAGTTCCTTAATTAAATAACCTTTTTTCCCTGTGGGCGTAGCCCCGCTAACACCTTTCTAGACACCTACTTGGTTTATAGCATTGATCGTTAAGTGAGAGTTTCCCGAGGAGTAGCATATACTCACAGCAGGATCGGGATCCAAATATCGTGTGATAAAACTGAAGGAATCCTACCAAAATCATCTCTCCAAATGGTATGCAACACTAGCAAGTTTCAGTTTCTTTAGAAACTCCCGATGTGGATTTTTGCCCCATGCTTTTATGACCTTGACTTTGGCCAACAAATCATAAGTCACATGTCAGGTTCTACCCGTCATTTTCCAGGTTAATTTGAACCCACCCGTATCTACCCTTGACTTTGGCCAACAAGGCAGTACGACTGTCCCAAACCAACACATCTATCTATGCTACATATGAATATTCAATAGCTACCAATCACTATGCCTTGACTTTGGCCAACAAATACAGCTTGAATACTATTGACTATCCATATGAAATGACGGAGGGCTACGAATGGTTTTGGCGAAACCGTGAACGTAGTGAACTTGATATAATCGAAGGAACCTGATAGCTTTTAAAAGGAGTGGTTTAAGCTCCGCGTTTTTAAAAGTTTTCTGTTTTGAAAAGAAACCGAGTGGTTTTGAAATTGTTCCAACGATTTAACTTCGGTTTGTTTTCTTTGCATTAATATAATGCGTCCCATCAATTAATCCTACCATTGCAGAAAACAACGAAAATATGACGTACGCTTATACCATCCACATTCGCCACGGGACCCCGTCATCACCCGTTAGGTTTACTTAACTAACGACAGAACGGGGCTGGACTAGCGCGGATGCAAAACATAAGCAATGCCTACTAGATATCATATATAGATATATACATTCGTCAGATGCAATGATAGCCATTCCAGATCACAGATGAACACATTGGATATGCTAGGAATCCGCGTTTCGTTCGAGTCTGCAACGAAAGACAGATTACACGGTCGCGATGAATAGCCACACCCCACCCTAGACCCCTACGAATGCGGCAAACTATCCGCCAAGTACCCGAAGTGAAGCAACCTCCCTCAACAATGTGAGTAGGCCACTCGGCGCTTCAAAATACCCGGTAGTTTGTGCACCCCTCCTTGGGTCTATCCTAGGAGCAAAAACAGTAAAAGAAATAATATACAATGGCGGCTACAACCTCAACCCGGATGTGCGGCCATAAAAATAATATTACATCAATTTACAATTTACATCAAATGAAAGATAAATAAACACTCATCTCACAACCCCGGCTATTCATCCGCGACAATCCAACAAGTTCATATACACAATCCAACATTATAGATCACAGATATATACAACCCCCACTAATCGACGTATAGCGATTAGTCGACGTTCAGTACATATATCACATCAAAGATATAATCAATTAGCTAAAGTTTATAGAATTTCGATCAATATTCCAATTTGAAACTACCCCAAACACAACACTGTTCTCTGAAGAATCTGGGCAGAAACAGACTATCTTAAAAATCACAAAATATCAAGCTGAACACACTGCAGGAAAAACGAGTCGCGACCGAGTCGACTCGGCCGTGGATCCGCGGCGAAACGCTTGGTTTCGCCACACTTCCGCGGCAGCCTGATCGAGTCGTGGGCTTATTTTTCTTGGGTGTTCCTAAAAAACCTGCACGTATTTTTCAGGTCTGTGGAAATATTTTTAGACCTGTTTTAAAAATCGGCAGAAAGCACAAGATTTTGATGTATTTTGCGATTTTTTTCCGGCTCGAAGTTCTAAACACTTTTCTAACATGTTAGTTGTTGTTTAGCTAGGCTCTGATACCACTGTAAGTCCACATTACCCACCCCGGTGCTTACGGGGAGGCGGAATAGGTAAAAACGGATTTTTTAACACAGGATAACATGGACTAAAACTAGAGGATCTTTGCTAAACAAAAAACTAACAAACTAACTACAAGTTCTAGCTACTAGGTTAGATGGTTATACCTAGATCTTGAACTCCTTCTCTTCTTGTTGTGGTCCTTCTTCTTTCTTGCTCCTTGGAGTGGTGTAGACGGCTCCTCCTCTTCGTCTTCTCTTTGCCGAAGAAAGATCCATCCGAAGGCCTCTACCTTGAGCTCCTACCTCAACCAAGAGGTAACTAGAGTGCTTAAGTTGCTAGACTAAGAACCCTAGAATGAGTAGAGAATTGTCTTGATGGTTTTATCTCACAAAGCTCATGTTTTTCAACACATGAAAGAAGAGAGCTTTGAAAGAGGAAGAGGGAGAGCAAAGCATGAGAGAGAAAGAGCAAGAGAGAATGAGCAAAAATAACAACCATGCTCTCATATGAGAGAATATGAGAAAAATAATAATAATTTAAGAAAATTGTGATGGTTAATTGAAGTGACCATTATCATTTCACATTTAATGCTAATTGCAAGCTTCAAGAAGCACCTTGCAAAAGAAATAATCATGCTCAAATGGTCAACAAAAGTCAAATGGTTAACCCAACCTCAACCATGGCACACTTATCCTTAATTAATATCATTAATCATATTTCTCATTCTCATTAGGGTTTAGAAAAAGTCAACGGTCAAAAACCCTAATGAGATTCCTCTGCCTCTGTCAACTGTGCATACACACCCGCATCCGTGTTCCGAGGAACACGAATACAATGATACAAAACCAATCCCAAAACAAATACTGGGATCTGGCTTAAACCAAAACCCGCTAGTAATAACTGCCCGGACACCGAACGTGCACAAGTGCGCGGATGTGAACGAACCCCGTCGCAAAACCATGCGACCTCTACTCTGTTTTGCCCAAAGGCGAACAACCCTATGTGTGGGACTCTAAAGACTCGACACTACGCTGGCAGTAGGTTTAATCACAGGCCGCAAGCGGTACTAGCTGTACGTAACGGTCTCCAAATAGATGCCGATAAGAAGACCGATGAGATGAACCCATCCGAACTCCTACTGAACCTGAATATGACAATCTCCGTACAGTCCGGTCTGTTCGTCTAAGAGTATCGCATGTCAAGCCTAAGGGGGCGGTAAACATCAGACCCCTAATAGCGGTACAAGTCATGCCGGAGTGTAGCCCAGAACACCCTGAGAAACTACTGGAAACTCTACCGGTAATTCTCGCTTGCCGTGGCCAGGGACTTTGTGTAATGGCTCTCCTAGACACAGCGCGATATCAACTCCCAATACCGGGAAAGACGAATCCTATCTAACCGCTACTGCCTCCAAGTGCTTCGGGACTGCACCCAACTACTACATGTTTGCACGACTCCTTTGAGCCGTGGTAGGGTAGTAATCAAAGTACAGTGGGAACACACTCGAGGCGAAGTAGCAGTGTCAAGTCGACGGACTAAGCTGTACTCCTGTCACCTGGGAACTGTTATCTGACGATAGGTATAGTAACAACCAACAGTTCCCGACGAGTCCTGTCCAGTGTACTCGTAACCTAACAAGCACCCACATACTATCTTCAGCACGACGTACTAATGGCTCTGGGACCATCTCCCATGCTGGGATGAGAAGCGTATACGTTAGTCTACTCCGAAGTATCGATGCCCCGTCTCGATAATCCTACGACTAGGGACCTGTATAAGGATGTGCTTGTAGATTACCCAGTCCCCACTAGTGTGACTGCCATCACAACGCTGGTAATCAAGCAAAGATCCTAAGGGCTCCACTAATATGTATAAGCGATATGCTAAAAGAAACATATGAACATATTGAAGTAGAAACAAACCAAGTAGCATACTACCATTTTGAGCAAGATTGTCTATACAACTGTGAATATCCCAAGCTTCCATTAAGTAATATACAAACTAGTATGATACAGTAATGGCCTCTAGGGCATATACACTAACACTTCTTCCAGCTCGTCTTTCATCTTTTCTTCGGCAAGGAAAGCTTGAAATTGGTCGAGCTCTTGTAGTGCCTTGATCAGAGAATCTTGCGCCTTTTTAGACAGCAGAAGGGCATCCAAAATGCTTAGCTGCGAGGGTATCTTTCTCAGGTGTGCCACGACATTGTAATCCACCATGTTCCTCTTAGGCGGGTCTTTGGCTGCCAGCTCTTCGACAACTCGATCATCGAGGACTATATCTTTAGGGACTTTTTCTTTCCCCTTATCTTTTTTGTTCGACCACTTGTTTGTGGGTCCGAGATTCTTTTCAGGCAACGTACGACTACGCACCTGAATGTTTTCACAGTTCTTTATCTCCTTTTTTCCTGAGCTGGATTCCTTGAAGAGAGAGCCGAGTGCTACTTCTTCATCAGAATAGCTTCCGAAGGTGAGAACTTGCGAACCCCCAGAATCAACCATGTGACAGTTGCCGACAGTTCTTTTGTGCTCATCTGTCGTGCTTCTCTGCTCCCGACGAGTTCTGTGCTTCATCCGCTTGAAATGTTGTCGGTGGGCAACGTTTCCCAGCCACCACTTTTTAAAGGCCATGCATTCTTCGGTAGGGTGTGCAATCCTTTGATGGTATAAGCAGTAGTTAGGATGTACATCCGCTTCGTCAAGGTGTATACCGCCAGGAGTATTTTCTTTGGGAGATGGCGGCTTCATTCCCATTGACAGGGCTTTAGCGAACTGTTTCCTTGCCTTAAGCTTTGCTCTTCTGACGGGCTTCGTTCAGCAGCATGTCAATCATTTCGTCTGACGGTTCTAAAGATTTTGGCACCGATCCTGCCCCCAGCTTCTCTTTGTTATCTTTTAACGTCGAGTGAGCTTTTTCGCTATTTAGCGATGAATGAGAGATCATATGGCAACTTGCCACATAATCTTCGGGTTCCTCTGACGAGTCGTCTCCCTCATCATTGTCGTTATCTCCACTTTCAAGGATATGGTTGAGAAACTCTTGGAGCGTGACTAGGGTTCGCGCCTTCTGGTTGTATTCTTCCAGCGCGTCAATATACTTTTGCAGATCCGTGTGCTTGTCGTTAGGCTGCGCGGGCTTCTTAGTCTTCTTCTTTTTCTTCGAAGACTTTGACGGCTGGGCCCGGGTATTTTTCCCATCGCTCCTAACTCCCGATGTTGGGCATGGTTTCAGCATCCCCTCAATAATCTCCGGATCCAACGGGCTTTTCCACCTAATCGCCGGACATGCTTGAAGATCTTTCAGCATTCTTTTAGTTTTTGCCGAAAGAACTTCCTATGGAGCTTCCTCTATGAATGAGCATGATGCCCCCGGCGTGTCCATCTTTTTCGGAGCATGTGGTTGTGGCGGGTTTGCCTTCCAGTTTTCAGACAACGCGAATTTACCTTGCTGGTACTGGTCCTCAATTCAGTTTTTGAAGACAAAACAATTTTCGATTGGATGACCCAATATTCGATGGTAGGGGCAGTAAGTGGGATTGCTTGTGTCGCCTGGTTGTAGTGGTCATCTCGGATCTGGTAGAGTGATGAGCCTCTTGCACAACGCCAGTTCGAACAATCTTCTCGTTTTATCCCGAAGGAATGAGTAAGGACGTCTCAGCTTTTCTCTGAGTGATCGTTGTTTATCGTTTTGGCGAGCAGTTGGTTTCGGATCACTCGGCTGCTGCTGAGCGTTGGCGACGAAGGTAGCTTTCACTTTGCCCTTTTCGTTTCGAAGCTCCGTCTTTGAAGAGGAAGGCCTATGGTCCATCTGGTCCATTTGGGCCAGCTTGTCGATCAAGGCTTGGAAAGTGGCCGGCTTGAAGAACATCATGAATTGGGATATAGTCGCCTACGGATCTAGGGTCCTTACAAACATGCCCACAGCAGGAGCTTCTTCTATGCATTGTTCGCATTTCGACCATAAGTTCTGCCACCGAATTGCATACTGAACCCATGTCTTTCCTGACTTCACCCTGGCATTGATCAATACCGTGATCGGGGTGCGCTCGCTAGCGCTTGCGAAACGTTGGGCGAACAACAGCTCCATTTCCGTAAACGTTTTGACGGAGTCATTCGGAAGCTCCGAGTACCATTCAAAAGCTGTCTCCGCTAAGCTGCCGACGAATTAGCGAAATAGCAATTTATCGTCACCCCCAGTATTGCCGCACAGAACCCTGAACTGAGCCACGTGCTGATGGGGATTGCCTGTCCCTTTATACACGTGAAATTTAGGGATCGTATATCCTGGCGGGTACTTAATTTGATCATACCAGCCTGGATAGGGTCGCCCAGTTCTGACGGCTTGGCCAGTTGCTTCACTTGCCCAAATGAGCTCATATTTGTTGAGCTATGTAGTCATCAAGCGCAACTTTCGAGATCGTCTCCTCTCTGGCTGCTGATAAAGCCGGAAGAGGGTTTGATGTCTCCCCTCTGTCATCTTCAACGATTATTGGGGGATCTTCGGCTGGAGGGTCCGGCTGGATCATCATCCCGACCATATCTTGAAATAGTAGCGCTATTTGTTTTATGTTAGCCGCTTGTTCCGCGGCCTCTTTATCTTTCTTTTTTAGCATTCTTCGGAAGAACTCGGCATTAGTTTCCTGTTCCTGACGCTGATCCGACGATACTTCTGGGCTTTCTTTCTGCCCAGTAAGCGCGGCCATCTTTGTCAGCATCTCCTGGAGCTTTTGTTGCTGCTCCTGAGTTTTCGTCACAGACCGTGTGAGTGGTCGATGACCCGTAGAAGTACGGCTTTTCTCTTTTCCGGAAGCCATGTAGACGGTGTGCACTACCATGCCCCCAGACTTGGGGTGTTTGGATTCAGCGCTTTTGAGATTTGTCGTAAACATGGGGATCTTCTCCGGCTTTCTCCTTTTATGAACGGTCGAATTTGAGCGGGCTGTTGCAGCCCGATGCTTTCCGTGGGACGACGGCGGTGAGATGGTCCTCCTCTTGCCGAACCTTCATTTTCTTTTGTCGGCAGGAGTAGTCTTTATCGATTACAGTGTCTTGGACTCTTCGCCAGACCCCGTGGATTTTGGAGGACAGTCGCTGCGGGGGTTGTTCCGGGTTCGCCTTTGACAGGTGGAGGGGACTTTTTCAACACGGCAGTCGAAGAGTTCTTGCGCACCCTCCTTAGCGGCTCAAAGCTGTTCCCAGTTGGAATAGCAATATCAATTTCCACCATTGGAGCTGGTGGAGTCAGTCCAGAGTGAGAGCTACCCCCAGTTTTCCTCACTCGGCGCCAGTGGCGACGTCGAGCATGTCTTGCATATGGGATTAGCTCAATTACGGGGTGGCTTCATCATGCCCCTGTTCTAGTGAAGGGCTGTTGTTGGCGCCAGCCTATCGAAGACCGACGTCCGCTGAGAAGAAATGCCCAACCTGTCGAAGACCGACTTTCGGATAGAGGACACACTTGTAACGACCTCACCCGCAGCAGGAGCCGGGATAGCCTTCTCCGGTATTACGAGCCTCTTTGCAGGCCCACTGGAGCTTTGGCTCATCCGGTTGAAGACTGAGACGTTGGAATTGGACGACCCGTTGAGATGGGCCGTGGTAGTTGTAAGCCGATCAAAGACCGACTTCTTTGGAGCTTCCTGTGACGGCACTGGAGCGTTGAAGCTTATTGGAGGGAGCATGGTCCCGAAGAACAGTCCAGTGGTGGCCTGAGTCACCTGTTCCATTGGCATGGCGAAGATGGAGGCCGTTTGGGGCCCATAAGTCACTCCTCCAGACGGGGCGGAGCGGGGGTTATTGTTGCAGTTGGAAACCATTGATCTTCTTTTCTCTGCACGGGAGCAAGACACCAAATCTTAGTACCTCGAATACACAGGCAACCATATTAAACCGTGATTCGTTCGCGAACACAACACACGGAGTGTGGAGAGGAAAGAGGAAAAGGTCACACCGGGCATGCCAGAATCTTTTTACCGCCGAAAACAGAGACGAAACCGTGTAGGTCGTCTTGCCTGAATTTGGGGGCAGATGCTATTTGGATTTATCCGTCTACCACTTCGAAAATGCCAAGTTGATTTATGGCAAAGTGTATCGGAGGTTTGGATGGATGCGACCGTTGTAGCAGAATTCGTCAGATTGTCCTTCGTTGTAAGGGTTTTTGATTGTGGGGACGCTCTTCCATGCAGGTGTAAGCCCCTGTAGTTAATTACGTTACCGCATCGCGGTAACCACTTTCTCCTGCTCCAGAAGGTCACTTCGTATCGTGTTTGTTTTATTTTTTGGTTGCCCGTGAATTGTATACGGAGACTAATTAGTGTTGTCGCCTGTAGGGCGGGGATTAGTCAAAATCCGTATTTCCTTAGATTTGGGTTTGGGTTGGTTTAAGGATCGTTAATCTCGTTTCAGATTAAGATCAACTTAAATGTTTGTTGATGATACGTTAGTCTAATTTTAGACTAAGATCTACTCAACGGGGGTTCAAGATCATTTTTGATCCAACAACAGAGCATTTGGGCTCTATCGTTTTAGTTTAGGGACGTTACGGTCCATTGGGTTTAAGGACATCATAGTCTGTGTTTAAGAACACCATAGTCCGTAGGGTTTAAAGACATCATAGTCGGTAGGGTTTTGGTTTAACAGTTTGGGGATGCGCCAAAAGTTATTGGTTATTGGGACCCTCTATTTCTCTGAAGACGTTGAAGAATTACGACGACATGTATCGGAGGTATGAAGAGATGTACCCTTGAACCAGTGAATGTTCATCAAAGACTTGATAATCTTGTTTGAGACTAAGTCCAATTTAAAAGCATATGGGTTGGGTTAAGTTGGGATTTAACCAACCTTGGGCTCAACCCACTTGATTATTTATTTGGGCTTGGTCCCCTTTATGCATCAACAATGCTGAGCACTGAAATGGGTTCTGACACCCTTTATTCTTTTTGTTTTATTTGTATTCTTTTATATGGAGTGTTAAACACTTAATAGCGCTCACGTGAGCAACACGTGGAGCGCTTGGCGCTGAGTGCCAGTCACTAAGTACTTTTTATTAAGTAGCGCCCACGTGAGGAGTATGTGGGCGCTCGGCGTTGAGCGCCAGGCAATGCGTACTAAGTACTCTTTAAAAAGCGCTCACATGAGGGCACGTGGAGCGCTCGGCGTTGAGCGCCAGACATTGAGTGCTAAGCACTCTTTAAATAGCGCCCACATGAGGGGCACGAGGAGCGCTCGGCGCTGAGCGCCAGAATGTTTTCTTTGTTCCGATTAGTTCGGTACTCTGAGAATTAAATTCTTATTTGTGAGAGACTTTGTCTCATAGATCTCAGAACTAAGTTCTTCTTTTTTGAGAAGATGTTATGATCTCTTCTGTTTTTATGAAAGACTTTGTCTTATAGATCCGTGATCTAAAAAAAAGAACTAAGTTCTTCTGATATGAAAGTTAAAATTCTTAAATATGGAGGAGTAGCTATGATCTTTCTTCTTCTTATTTACCTTGAGAAGAAATTGCTCTCGACTTTGAATTTTGAAATTTATGAGGGGTTCCTCTATGCAAGACTTGAAGTCTTGGGTCCTTTATATAGGTGAGGCTGATTTGTTGAATCAATTAAGGAAATCTTTTATTGAGAGATTTCTGATTGATTTGGGGATGTTTCCCACCATTGGATTTTTGATCCAAGGGCTTCTGTTTTACAGAAGAAATTTTTCTTGTTTTTAACAAGTTTGGAAAAATATTTTCACATACAGAACTTATTTTGTATCTTGGAGATTTTTAATCACCATTGGATCTTTTGATCCAACGGTGCTCTGATTTACAGAGCACAATTTTTCTTGTTTAGAAAGATTTGAGAAGTATTTCCTCAACAGAATTCGATGCTGTAATGTGATGATTCATCATCTCTGTTGGATCTTTGATCCAAGGGTGGAGAACTTTTAGTTCTGGCGCTCAATTCAAATTTTGAACAGAGCTTTGCTATTTTATTGGGGGGAAACACCCGTGGGGGCATACGGAAGGATCGACACCGTAGGTATCCGACGACGTGGACGCCGGTTTTGTATGGAAAAAGAGAAGCAATGGCGGTTTGTTGTACTCTTTGACCATTAGGAAAGGTAACTCGTCTTCATCAAGTTTTTGCGCCATTGAGAGAAATGCAAAATAAGAAAAGAAGATCGGTAGAGTTTTAAAGGCCTTTCTCTCTCCTCTCTTTCAACTTTTTTTTATCTTTGGCTTTTTTCTTTTGAGTAGAGAATGAGAATGAAGTGCTCTGTCTTAAATAAAGCATGAAGTGGGCACAAGTGCCAACATTTGATGGGGCAGGCGGCAATAGGAAGTGGAAATACCAAAATCTGATGGCAAAATTGGCATTTTGAAAAGGAGATGGGACGGGTGGTAATAGAAAGTGGAAATACCAAAATTTATGAGGGCAAAAATTGGCATTTTGAAAATTCTACCACCTCTCTACTCCTTTACATTATGTATTTAGGATAGACCTAGCACTGCACTTTGTATTTGCTATAAAATGAGATGAGCATTGGTTCATCTTCTAACATAAGAGTTGTATTCATTCTAGATCAAATCTACAATATCTGAGAATGGATTGAAAACCTCAGTAAAGATGGAGAGTGATATATGGCTTCTAATGGTTATATTATCATTGTTGGTATGGATTCTTGCGGATTTATTAAAATTAACTTGAGAGAGGCTGTGATATATAAGGGTGGAACATGGGTCACGATGGAACTCTCACGGGGTTATTAAACATAATCCTGCCAGAAAATTTGGCTCTTATAAGAATGTATTCCACTATTTGCCTTCTACTCTCAATAAGTTTTTTGAACGTTATATTTCTTTCCTTTCTGGTGTTTGTATCATATGTATTATTTAACCAAATAAACAAGTACTGTAATACTCTAAGTGGTAATAAAAATAATGAAACTTGCTGAAGAAAGTTTGAACCAAATTTAAGTTCGGAAAATATGTGATATATATTAATGTGCATTGTTTATTTTTGTGTGTCATGGTTGTTGATACACTATGCATGGATGTATATACACCATTATAATTATATTGGTAGGGTTTTAATATTCAAAGTAAATCTAAAATTAGTGGATAATTGTTGTATGCATGAAGCTTGTAGAAAGCTTGTGAGTGTTTTGACAAAGTCCACCCATTTTGTTTTACTTTGGATATTTATTAACCTAACCACTATAATTAGCCATGGTTATGTCTCTACATGAGTTAGTATATGATACTCACTCACCCATGGTTAGCTCAACTCACTTGGATTAATTTTATTCTCATCTTCTTCTTCCAAAAAGAAAAGCTTGCTAGGGTTTGATCCAAGTGAGAAAATAAGTGAGAAAAGAAATTCTAAAGTGAGCCCACCTCCTATTTCACCATCCTCTACTAGATTAGCACTTTAGTATATGATGTTTGCTTCACTTTGGTGAAGTGGTAGCTTGAGTTCGTATTCCCTCGACGTAGATCATTTTCGGCCTCGAAGACTTCAAACAAGACCGTTGCATTCTTCTCATGGAGCTGTCCAAGAGTCCGGGAGCAACATAATCGCAGCGAAGGAACTACTACAAGGAGCTTATGAAGTGAAGGACCGATCTACACAGGTTGTATTTCGATTTCACTTAGGATGTAAATGGTTTACATTAGTTTCCGTATTCTTTCTAGTTATTGATTCTTGTTTAGAGTTCCTTGAAACGGCAAATTTTTAAAAATGACATGGACGATGCCTCCCGAAACCTTGCTGCCGTTGATAAGAACCCTACAGTGGTAAAAACTTTAACCACATTTCTAAAACAATAATTCTTACAACAAACTAACTAAAATAACTTTAAAAACTAATTAAAATAACTAATTTTATTTCGGATGTAAACGTTACAATCTATTTTCCTTAAAAGAATTTCGTTCTCAAAATTCCCATAAAAAATACGCTGCTACAGGGCAATGAAATGGTAAGGATAATGCTATCGCATATCATCTTCACGTTCCCATGTGGACTCACCCGGGAAATCCTTTTTCCATGATACCCTAACTAACTTGAACACCTTATTTCGTAGGATCTCCTTCTGATCCAAAATCTCACCGGTTATTGTTCGTAGGTAAGATCGGCATCCATGAAAATCTCCAAATAATCTAGAACATGGTCGGGATCACTCACGTACCGGCGTAGCTGGAAAACATGGAAGACGTTATGCATGCCCTCTAAAGAAGGTGGCAAGGCTAAACGATACACCACTTCTCCTACGCGGTCCAAAATGTCAAAAGGACCTACAAAACGCGGACTAAGCTTGCCACACCTCCCAAAACACCTCCCAAAACGGATGATTCCTCTGCTAGGAGAGATCTTAAGGAACACATGATCCCCAGGTTGGAATTCCAAGTGTCCTCTTCGCATCTGCCCAATGTTTTTACCTATCTTGAGCCACACGGAGGCGCTCTCAGATAGTTCGAACCACATCTATTGTCGCTACGATCATCTCGGGTCCAAAAAGCTCTCGATCGCCAATGTCATCCCAACTCAATGGGGACCGACACTTGCGCCCATACAGTGTTGCGTATGGAGCCATTCCTATACTCTTATGGTAGCTGTTATTATAAGAAAACTCCACAAGGTATAGATGATCTTCTCACGATCCTTTGAAGTCGAGTATACAGGCTCTCAGCATGTCCTCCAAGATCTGGATAATTCTCTCAGATTGCCCGTCGGTCTGAGGGTGGTAAGCTGTACTGAAGCTCAAATTGGTTCCCAGGCTCTCCTGAAGACTCTGTCAGAACTGGAACGTGAACTTGTTGTCTCGATCGAAGACGATACTCACTGGCACTCCATGTAGTCTTATGATCTCCTACACAAACATTTATGAATGTTTATGACGAGGCTAAAAACATTAAAGGCTATAGTTAAAATAGATTTCTACCTCCATGTACTTCCTCGCCAAGTTCTCTGTGGATTGCCCAACTCGAAATGGAATAAAGTGTGCCGACTTGGTGATACGGTCCACAATAACCCAAACATCTTTGCCTTTCATGCTGCGCGGAAGGCCTGTCATGAAATTCATAGTGATATGATGCCATTTCCACTATGGGATCGGCAAAGGCTGAAGTAGGCCTGCAACTCGGGGATGTTCGTCCTTCACTTGCTGGCAAATCAAGCACTTAGCCACACTTCAGGCAACCGCTCGCTTCATACCGATCCACCAATAATGTTACCTAAGGTCCTTATACATCTTCGTGCCTCCAAAGTGAAAGGAATAAGAAGAGCTATTAGCTTCCTTCATCGGCTCCTCTCTAATAATCTAAGTAGGCACGCAGACCCGGGTCCCATACCTTACGGAATCGTCCTCGTGGATCAACTCTGACTGTCGACCGGCCTCAACCTATTCCCTGATCTTCTGCTGTCACACCCCGCTTACCAAAATACGGAGAGTAACGAAGGCCAGCCACACTTCTACGGTGAGGAAAAATCCTTCCGTAGTCATGCTACGGCTTCTAAAATATACATATTAACAATAAAAACAGGGATGTACACCAAAATAGATGGGAAAACGGTATATAGTCATGCTGCATAAAACAATAAGGAACATAATGATACGGTCTACAGAATAACAATAGATTCAAATAAAGATCCAAATACGAAAAAGGAAATACATAGGTCCTACGTCCCACGAGGGGCTCACAAACTAAGCATAAATTAAAACAAAAGAGAAGCCTAAAATAAACTACTGCTCCTTGGCTAGCTCATGAAAGTATTCCTGATCTTGCTTTGTCGGCGCGTTCGTATCTGAACCTAAGGTGACAAGTCTCAGGGGAGTCAGAACATGCAACAAGTACTCAAACGTAAAATTATATATGTGTGATAATATGAAGATGTGAGTATCGTGAAATGCTAGCATGCACATACAAAAATACGGTTACAACAATAAGAGTATGCATAATTGTAAGTCAAGTCGAGTCCTAAATGTCACTACCGCTAAGCCTTAACTAGTATCGCGTAAACTTTTGAAATTGATTGGTGGAAAGTATTCTCGAACCTTGGAGATATCCCGTTCATACCCGAGACCACGACCCGCTGTACCCGGAGCAGATCCCGAGCTTGCCATTACGCAAAATCCTACACGCGGTACCACATGAATGATGTCGGCACATCATCCCTGCGCCAACTGCGCGTTCGACTGGCCAATCTCTAACACTAGAATCCCCCCAGAATCCGGGTCCAAATTTTAGCTTTCAATTTCCTCAATCCCCCGTGTTTCTAAGTTTTAATCACAATAATAAAACCGGATCACTAGATCTCAAATACCGACTGAAACGGTTACTGGCACGTATCACGAATAATCACTAATAATGAAATCACTAAATCACGAAAACACGAATCGCGTAGTCACAAAATCACGAGTTTATGCCGGTGACACAAATCAATCTATCATCAATCGATGTATCTCTCGGTATTCTAGTCGGTGATCACGTTTTTATTGTTCAAGTAATAGTAGTCATGAATATATATAGCATGTTAATAGGTTCTATACATGTCGATGATAACAGGTATACATGGTTGCAACAATAACGATAAATCAAGAATATTCATAAATCCAACTTTAACGAAGTTTAATTCTTTTACAAGCATTTCAATTCGGTAAATAGAATTATCATCAAGCCTAGCACAAAATTAAGCATGGTTTTAAGGGTTTAATTAATAGGTATGCTAAGATCCTAAGGTTTTTAGTTCTGTACACAACAAGCATGGGTTCATATATTATCAAAATTCACAATGTTACGATTCTATGCTTTTCTTTTAAACGAATGAAATTAAATCAAGGAAATAACCGATGCCACATCGGCCATTATAACGGGTGCAAGAGTACATGCCTTTTTGCAAAAGTTCATGGGATCTCGAAACGACGCGGCGAGGTTCTCAACTTGGCGAGCTTTGAACAGGGAGAACCGCGAGGAAGGAAAAAGAACATGACGATGGCGATCAATTTTGGTGCTCGGGTTGATGGGTTCCGTGCTCGAGTTCTTGTAGCCGAGAACATGAAGATGATGATGATGATGGTCGGCGACAATGATGACGATGGAGACGACGTTGATGCCAGAGGATGAAGGTACGCGTTTGGTTCTTGGATGCATTTCTTGAGTTTTGGAGTGGGAACAAGAAAGGAGAAAAATTGGCGAGGAAGAGGAGGAAGACGGCTAGGGTTAGGGTTTCGATGGTGTAGGCTAGGGTTTATATAGGCTCGGTTGGTTACACAAGGGAGAGATTCTCGCGAGATCGTGGGCGCAATCTCAGGGACGCTACAAATTTCAGTTTGAGCCGGCTCAAAAGAATGGTGAGTCGTCTCAAAGAGACAAAGAAGAAAATAGTTTTCCAGGCACATTTTGAGTCGTCTCAAACACTTATGTGCCGTCTCAAAAGTAATTCAAGCCGGCTCAAATTGGTCATGAGCCGTCTCTAACAACTAGAGAAGAACCAGTTATTCTGAAGGACTTATGAGTCGTCTCAAACATATTTTGAGCCAGCTCAAGTTGATTCTCAAACTAATATTACCCGTCCTCTTGTATACGTAGAACTTAGGAATCGTGTATCCTGGCTGGTACTTAATTTGATTGTACCGGCCTGGATATGGTCGCCCAGTTTGACGACTTGGCCAGTTGCTTCATTCGCTTGATGGGCTCGTATCTGTTGAGCTATATAATCATCGAGCGTGGCTTTGGAGATGATCTCCTTCTTAGCTGCTGACAGAGCCGGAAGAGGACTCGATGTCTCCCCTCTGTCATCTTCAAGGATAATCGGGGGATCTTCAGCTGGAGGGTCCGGCTGGATCATAATGCCCACCATATCTTGGAATAACAGCGTTATTTGTTTTATATTGGCCGCTTGTTCCGCGGCCTCTTTGTCCTTCTCAAGCATTCTCAGAAGGAATTCGGCATCGGTTTCCTGCTCATGACGCTGCTCCAAGGATGTCTCCGGGCTTGCTTTTGGTTCAGTGAGTGCGGCCATGGCTGTCAGCATCTCTTGAAGCTTCTGATGTTGTTGCTCCTGAGCCTAGTCACAGACCGTGTAAGTGGTCGATAACCCGTGGAGATACGGCTATCCTCTTTCCCGGAAGCCATATAAACAGTATGCACCTCCATGCCCCCAGACTTGGGGCGTTTGGGTTCAGTGCCCTTACGATTCTTCGCGGACACGAGGATTTTCTCCGGCCTTCTTTTGAGGGCAGTCGAAGTTGAGGGGGCCGTTGCAGCGGGCGCCCAAGTAGCTGTCGCCTTCTGTGATACGACAGGGTAGTCCTTCTCCTGCCGAACTTTCATCTTTTTCTGTCAGCGGGAGTAGTCTTGGTTAATCACAGAGTCTTGGACCTGTCGCCAAACCCTGTGAATTTTAGAGGACAGCCGCGGAGGGGGCTGCTCCAGCTTCGCCTTTGTAGCGCTCTCCATAGGTGGAGATCTCTTCAGCACAGCAGTTGGAGAGATTTTGCATACCCTCCTAAGTGGTTAAAGTTGTCCCGGTTGGAACAGTAGTATCAATTTCCACCATTGGAGTTGGTGGAGTTAATCCAGAGGGGGAACCACCCCCAGTTTTCCTTACTCGATGCCAGTGGCGACGTCGAGCATGCCTTGCAGACGGTATTGGCTCAGCTATGGGGGTGGCTTCATCGTGCCCCATGTTTTGGTCAAGTTTTGCCGGTATCTTCCTCTTGAAGACTGACGTTCGCTGAGTAGGGATGGCCAACCTGTCGAAGGCAGACTTCCGAGCAGGGGAAGCAGCCTTAGCGATTTCGCTTGGAGCGGGGATTGGAACGGTCGATCTTGTGAAGACCGACCCCTCAGCAGGAGAAGCCGTTTTGACGACTTCAGGAGCAGGAATGGCTATCCTCTTCGGTATAACCCCTTCTGGTATTGCAGGCCTCTTCATGGGACCACATGAGCATCGGCCCAATTTGCTAAAGACTGAGACGCTTGGTTTAGGCGACCCATTGAGAGGGGCCGCGGTAGTTGTAAGCCGATCAAAGACCGACTTCTTCTGAGCTTCTTACGACGGTACCGGGGCGTTGATGCTCATTGGTGGGAGCATGGTCCCAAAGAACAACCCAGCGGTGGTCTGAGTCACATGATCCACTGGCATCTTGAAAACGGAAGCCGCTTGAGGCCCGTAGGTCACTCCTCCAGCAAGAACGGAGTGAGAGTTGTTGCAATTGTTGCAGTTTGTGCAGTTGGAAGCCATTGATCTTCTGTTTTTTGCACGGAGCAAGACATCAAATCTTAGTACCTCGAATCCAGGGGCAACCATAGTAAACCGTGATTCGTTCGCGAAACACAACATGAAGTGTGGGGTGGAAAGAGGAAAAGATCCCACTGGGCGTGCCAGAATCTGTTCGCCGCCGAAAGACGCGACCGGTATGCTGGGACATTTAGCCTTAATTTTGGGGGGCAGATGCTATTTGGTTTTATCCGTCCACCTCTCCAAAGATGCCAAGTTGATTTATGGCACCGTGTATCGGAGGTTTAGACGGATGCGGCCGTTGTAGTATACTTCGTCAGATCCCTCCTCATTGTGAAGGGTTTTTGATCGTGGGGACGCTCTTCCCTGCAAGCGCAAGCCCCTGCAGTTAATTACGCTACCGCATCGCGGTAACCACTTTCTCCTTCTCCAGATGGTCACTTCGTGTCGTGGGTGTTTGTTTTGTTTTTGGTTGCCCGTGGATTGTATACGGAGACTAATTTATGTTGTCGCCCGTAGGGCGTGGATTAGTCCAAATCCGTATTTTCATAGATTTGGGTTTGGGTTGGGTTTAAGGATCGTTAGTCTCATTTGAGACTAAAGATCAACTTAAACATTTGTTAAAGTAGTCTAATTTTAGACTAAGATCTACTTAACGGGATCATTTAGATCCAACAAAAGAGCATTTGGGCTCTATTACTTAGTTTAGAGACATTGCGGTCCATGAGTTTAAGGACCCCACGGTCCGTGGTAGTTTAGAGACGTCATAGTCTGTAAAGTTTAAGGACATCATAGTCCATGAGTTTAAAGACCCCATAGTCCATGGAATCTCTGGTTGTCGGGACCCATCACCTCTCTGAAGACGTTGAAGGATTACAACGACACATATCAGATGAGTGCAGAAACGTACCCTTGAACCAATATTGGTTGGGAGATCTGTAGTCCAGTTTGGGACTAAGATCTGTTAAAAAGATTTATGAGCATATGGGCTCAATTAATCTGAATAAGGGGTCTGGGGCCAATTTGGGCTTGGCCCACTCAGTTAAAATGTTGAACATTTAACAAAGCTGAGCATTGATTTGGGCTCTGACAATTTTCTTGTCTTTTATTGAGTGCTGAGCATTCATTATCATTACAGCTCTGGGGCTTTATTAAAGAACAATTTATGTTCTTTCAGCGCACACGTGAGGAACACGTGTGCCGGTCAATGAGCGCAAAGCGTTTCTGTTAAGTAGCGCACACGTGAGGAGAACGTGGTGCGCTTGGCGCTGAGCGCCAGTCAACGAGCGCAGAGCGCTTCTGATCAATTTTATGATCTGAGAAATAAGTTCTCGCTTACAAGAGACTGTCTCATGGTTCTAAGAACAAAGTTCTTATTTTTATAGGAGATGAGAAATATTTCTTCCTCTTTTTATGATCTTTTTGTGTGAAAGACCTCAGTCTTATAGATCTATGATCTGTAAGAAGAATTATATTCTTCTTTAATAAGATGTTTCTTATCTCTCTGTTTTTTATACCTTGAAGAAAAGTTCTTTTCAGAGCTTACTCTTCCTTTTTTTCAAAGCTTGTGGGGGGGTTCCTCTCTGCGAGACTTGAAGTCTTAAGGTCCTTTATATAGTGAATGCTGATTTGTTGAATCAGTTGAAGAGATCTTTTCTCTAATTGATTTGCGGATATTTCCCACCGTTGGATCTTTTGATCCTAGGGCTTCTGTTTTACAGAAGGCAATTTTCTTGTCTTTAACAAGATTGGGAAATCTTTTTCCATACAGAATTTATTCTGCACCATTGTGATTTTTAATCACCATTGGATCATATTGATCCAACGGTGCTCTGATTTACAGAGCACAATCTTGTTTACCGCCGAAAACAAAGATGAAACCACGTAGCTCGTCTTGCCTGAATTTGGGGGCAAATGCTATTTGGATTTATCTGTCTACTTCTCCGAAAATGCTAAGTTGATTTATGGCACCGTGTATCGGAGGTTTGGACGGATGCGGCCGTTGTAGCAGACTTCGTCAGATTCCTCCTCATTGTAAGGGTTTTTTATTGTGGGGACGCTCTTCCCTGCAGGCGCAAGCCCCTGCAGTTAATTACGTTACCGCATCGCGGTAACCATTTTCTCCTGCTCCAGAAGGTCACTTCGTATCGTGTGTATTTGTTTTATTTTTTGGTTGCCCGTGGATTATATACAAAGACTAATTAGTGTTATCGCCCGTAGGGCGGGGATTAATCAAAATCCGTATTTTCTTACATTTGTTTTGGGTTGGTTTAAGGATCGTTAATCTCGTTTATTAAGATCAACTTAAATGTTTGTTGAGGATACGTTAGTCTAATTTTAGACTAAGATCTACTCAACGGGGGTTCAGGATCATTTTTGATCCAACAACAGAGCATTTGGGCTCTATCGTTTTAGTTTAGGTACGTTGTGGTCCATTTGGTTTAAGGACATCACAGTCCGTGTTTAAGGACATCATAGTCCGTAGGGTTTAAAGACATCATAGTCTGTAGGGTTTAAAGACATCATAGTCTGTAGGGTTTGGTTTAACAGTTTGGGGATGCGCCAAAAGTTATTGGTTATTAGGACCCTCTATCTTTCTGAAGACGTCGAAGAATTACGACATGTATCGGAGGTATGAAGAGATGTACTCTTGAACCAATGAATGTTCATAAAAGACTTGATAATCTTGTTTGAGACTAAGTCCAATTTAAAAGCATATGGGTTGTGTTAAGTTGGGATTTAACCAACCTTGGGCTCAACCCACTTGATTATTTATTTGGGCCTAGTCCCCTTTCTGCATCGGCAGTGCTGAGCACTGAAATGGGTTCTGACACCCTTTATTCTTTTTGTTTTATTTGTATTCTTTTATATGGAGTAAACACTTGATAGCGCTCACGTGAGTAACACGTGGAGCGCTTGGCGCTGAGCGCTAGGCACTAAGTACTTTTTATTAAGTAGCGTCCACGTGAGGAGCACGTGGAGCGCTCGGCGTTGAGTGCCAGGCAATGAGTACTAAGTACTCTTTAAATAGCGCTCACGTGAGGGGCACGTAGAGCCCTCGGCGTTGAGCGTCAGACTTTGAGTGCTAAGCACTCTTTAAATAGCGCCCATATGAGGGGCACGAGGAGCGCTCGGCGCTGAGCGCTAGACTGTTTTCTTTGTTCCGATCAGTTCGATGCTCTGAGAATTAAATTCTCATTTGTGAGAGACTGTCTCATAGATCTATGAGAGACTTTGAGGAGATGTTATGATCTCTTTTGTTTTTATAAAAGACTGTCTTATAGATCTGTGATCTAAAAAAAAGAACTAAGTTCTTCTGATATGAAAGTTAAAACTCTTAAATATGGAGGAGATGCTATGATTTCTCTTCTTCTTATTTACCTTGAGAAGAAATTGCTCTCGTCTTTGAAGTTTGAAATTTATGAGGGGTTCCTCTGTGCAAGACTTGAAGTTTTGGGTCCTTTATATAGGGGAGCCTGATTTGTTGAATCAGTTAAGAAAATCTCTTATTGAGAGATTTCTGATTGATTTGGGGATGTTTCCCACCATTGGATTTTTGATCCAAGGGCTTCTCTTTTACAGAAGACATTTTTCTTGTTTTTAACAAAATTGGGAAAATATTTTCCCATACAGAACTTATTCTGTATCTTGGTAATTTTTAATCACCATTGGATATTTTGATCCAACGGTGCTCTGATTTACAGATTTACAGAGCACAATCTTTCTTCTTTAGAAAGATTTGAGGAGTATTTCCTCAACAGAATTCGATTCTGTAATGTGATGATTCATCATCTCCTTTGGATCTTTGATCCAAAGGGGGAGAACTTTTAGTTCTCGCGTTAGCGCTCTCGTGCTTTGCACGTGAAGCGCTGCCTCAGAGTCTTTGACTCTTGACGCTCTCGCGCTTTGCACGTGAGGCGCTGCCTCAGTTCAAATTTTGAACAGAGCTTTGCTCTTTTATTGGGGGGAAACATTCGTAAGTGCACACGGAAGGATCGACACCGTAGGTATCCGACGACGTGGACGTCAGTTTTGTATGGAGAAAGAGAAGCAATGGCGGTTTGTTATACTCTTTGACCATTGGGAAAGGTAACAACTCTTCTGCATCAAGCTTTTGCGCCATTGAGATAAATGCAAAATAAGAAAAGAATATCGGTAGAGTTTTAAAGGCCTTTCTCTCTCCTCTCTTTCAACTTTTTTTTTATCTTTGGCTTTTTTCTTTTGAGTAGAGAATGAGAATGAAGTGCTCTGTCTTAAATAGAGCATGAGGTGGGCACAAGTGCCAACAGGAGCTGAGACAGGTGGCAATAGGAAGTGGAAATACCAAAATCTGTGAGGGCAAAATTGGCATTTTGAAAAGGAGATGGAACAGATGGTAATAGAAAGTGGAAATACCAAAATTTGTGAGAGCAAAATAGGCATTTTGAAAATTCTGCCACCTCTCTACACCTTTACATTATGTATTTAGGATAGACCTAGCACTGCACTTTGTATTTGCTATAAAATGAGATGAGCATTGGTTCATCTTCTAACATAAGAGTTGTATTCATTCTAGATCAAATCTACAATATCTGAGAATGGATTGAAAAACCTCAGTAAAGATAGAGTGATATATGGCTTCTAATGGTTATATCATTGTTGGTATGGATTCTTGCGGATTTATTAAAATTAACTTGAGAGAAGCTGTGATATATAAGGGTGGAACATGGGTCACGATGGAACTCTCGCGGGGTTATTAAACATAATCCTGCCAGAAAATTTGGCTCTTATAAGAATGTATTCCACTATTTGCCTTCTACTCTCAATAAGGTTTTTGAACGTTATATTTCTTTCCTTTCTGGTGTTTGTATCATATGTATTATTTAACCAAATAAACAAGTACTGTAATACTCTAAGTGGTAATAAAAATAATGAAGCGTGCTGAAGAAAGTTTGAACCAAATTTAAGTTTCGAAAATTGGACTTTTTTCCTACTCCTTGAATGAATCTGGATGGCACAATTCTGCCTGCAGCTGCGCCTCACCTCTCTTTATAGACTGTTTCTGCATCCTGATAGTTGATGTGCCAAGCAGACTGGCCAACTTCAACTGAAGGGCCAACTGTGAACTTGCAGGGTGGTCTAGCAGGCTAATTATACATAAAAGCATGGATAAAACACATCAGTATTCAGTAGAAGAGAGGGTTTATTAATAGAAAATACAAAGTTGAAAATATAGGCTTGAAATTTAACTTGCATCCTGTTCATGTTTGCTTTTCTTCTTGATCTTGCTTTTCCCCTAGTCATTTCTGGATGCATTGCCTACATCTTCAGATAAATTTGTGTGATTTGAACTGCCTAAGTTTGAAGCTCCTGTGTCCATATGCATAACCAAAGCATATGGTGGATTGATCTCTGTCTGTGCATCCAGTGGAGCTGAATCATGCAAGATAGTAATAGTGGCATCTTCTGAGATATCAACTCCTGTATCTCTTCCTCTTCTCCTTCCTCTTCTCCTTGAAGAGCTGCCTCCTCCCCTATTTGAAGCATCACTAGAACTCCCAGGATGAGAAGATTCTGAACTCGTTTATCCCCTCTTTGGGAGTGGTGACCTTCCTCTTCTTGATCCTGTAGATGTTTGTCTCTCAACATGCTCATTCTTGCAGTTTCTTGCATTGTGTCCAGATTGTTGACAATTACTGCATTTACTTGAACCTCCAAGCCTCTGCATTCCACTACCTTCTGCCGTTTCATGCTCACCAATTGTTCTCTTCTTTTTGCCTACCAGGCCTTTTCTTGTATGGAGGATGTAGCATAGGATCATATGGGGCAGTTGGCCAAAATCTTGAGTCTGGTATGGGTGAAATGTGATGCTTGTATGAACTTTTGTAATGGTTTATGTTATAAGAGTCGTGAATAACATCTATGGGGTTTATCCTAGCATGATGCAGACACTGGATGGCATGCATGTAAGGAATCCCTGTAAGGTCCCACACTCTACAATCACAAGTTTTTTTAGCAATACTGTAAGGTCCCTATCCACGATTACAGCACTCTACACTCTACAATCCCTGTAAGGTCCCAGAATGTCGCGATAGGCCAAGACAACGTCCCTATTCCCGATTACAACATCATCACCGAAAATTGCATAATTGCAAAATCAGAAGCCAGGGATTCCATCGCCTTTTCTACCGCCATCCACACAACAAAATGGTGGGACAAGGCAAAGAGTGGCCAAGAGCCGAGATTGACCTTGAGTATCAGTCACTTGATACTCATAGTTGTCACAATATTGAGCACTACAAACTCCCCTGCTCTTATTTATCCAATATTTCTAACTTGGCAACAATCTTAGGGCATGTTTTTCCATTCCACTTTTCACAGATCTCTCTCTTATTCTGTAACCTCCTCATCATCAAAGTTCTTATCATCTCCAACATTGTCACTATAGGCTTCTCTATAGCCTTTAATATGAATTTGTTGAATGCCTCACATATATTGTTGCATAGCAAATCATACTTTATATCTGTAGCGAAATGAGACCCGGTCCATGTCTTTTCTCTGTCATCAAGATATTTATAAGCAGCAACACTTTCTTTCTGAAGTTAGTTCATGACCTATAATTAATAGTGTGTGTGCGCGGGCGCGCTATCAATTAGACTTCTAGGATATCAAGCCCTTTCATATCATATAACAAAGTAGCCTAACACCAACAATGTAACAAGTAATGAATGAGATGAAAGAAAATTACCGGTAGATGCTCCTCTTTAGTGTATGCTGTTGCTGCTTTCCACATTATTCTTTTCAACTCCAATGATTTCCACTTTTAGAATTTTTTGCATAAAAATGCCTCACACGGTATCTGTGTTGTGATGGTGGAAATATCCTCCTCATAGCTTCAATCAACTCCTATAAATTGGCATGACATTGCAAAATGCTAATAAAGCTTCATGAAATGCATAATTTAAAAATGTATACACATATTTTACATGTAAGCAGCATAAGAAATCTAACCTTTTGTCTATCACTTACGAAAACTATTCTTTCAAATGTGTTGTCCTTCATGGCCTCCCCCAAACACACTAAGAACCAATTCCATGTTCCTTCACATTTAGACTCCACCACAGCAACTGAAATTGGATCCATTTGATTATTCGCATCCCTACTCACAGCAAATAGAAGTACAACTCCTGCAGGGCCCTTCAAGAAATAGCCATCAAGACCTATAACAGGTCTACAACCTTGCAGAAATCCATCCATATGAGCTTTGTATGCCACAAAGAAGCCATAGAATTCATTAGGTTGATCTTCTTGCTCTCTCTTTGTAACACCCTAGTTCAGTTATACCATGTTCAATTTGTTTATTCTATTTATCTTGTGGGTTTTTCTCGACTTTATTTGTTTTTGGGTGCGGATAGTGTTTTGGTTCCTGTGCTTGGTATCCGACCCGACCCGCATGCTTAAAACTCGTCTTGATTCTTGTTCACGTTTTACCTCTGCTGGTTTTGAGGATCCGTGCTCGCATATGTTCCGTTTACTTGCTTTATATTTGCCACCTGCATTTTTTAATATTACATTTATAGTCAAATAATATATTTTTAATACCTAGCATGACCTGCCTCATACCCCTGATCCTGTGGTGGCATCCGTACATCGTGTTCTCGTCAAACGATTGTGTTGTCAAGATATATTAGTTAACATATCCAAGTTCAGTTAATTGGTGAAAAGATTTAAACTCTAGAATCATAAACCTTAGAAGCAGTAAAATATCAAGGGAAAAAAAGCAAAAAACTATCACTGATCACAAGTCAAAGAAATCTCACAGTAATGATGCTATGGATCGTCTCAGCAACACTCGCAGATCGGCAAGGCCCCTGCTTGAACCCTCCACCCTCTTTCACCGCCTCAACATCGCCTGGCCACGTCATCTCCGGCGGCTGATCGGCATCCCATCGGGGTTAGAGTTTCAACTGTTCCAAAGCGGAAAGACGCTTAGAGGCAGTAAAATATCAAGGAAAAAAACACAAAACTATCACTGAGCACAAGTCAAAGAAATCTTACAGTAATGATGCGACGGATCATCTCAGCAACGCCATCAAGAACGCTCACAGATCGGCAAGGCCCCTGCTTGATCCCTCCACCCTCTTTCGCCGCCTCAACATCGCCTGGGGCCACGTCATCGCCGGTGGCTAATCGGACTCCCATGGGGGTTAGAGCTTCGAAGTCTTCGGTTTGTGTTTCGAAGGGGAAAGATGCCGCCTTTACATCGCCGGCGGTTCGTCAGCTCCCATCGGGGTTAGGGTTTTGAAGTCTGCGGGTTAGGGTTTTGAAGGGGAAAGATACCGCCTTTACATCGCCGGCGGGTAAGGGTTAGGGTTTCGAAGGATCGACATCGAGAGATGAAATCCCAGGAAAGTTTAAAGAACGCTATTAAAAGACCCAGGTGCTTATAAAACTTTTCTTAAACTTTTCCAATCTTTTAAATGTAATTTTTCACTTTCTAATCTTTTATTATAAAAGAAAATTTTTGAAAATTTTGTGCTTATGCAAAGTGTAATGCAAGGTAATGCTTCAATAAGCACAAAACTCCCCCAAACCTGTTTACAGCGGTGTCCTCATTGTTGTCGTCTTTTAAATCTCAAAAACCTATAGACTTTGGAGGAAAAGTTATTAACGGGGATAAGAATGAATGAACGTGAAAATCTCCCCCAAACTTATTTTTGGCAAACAATTTTGTGTACAAATTTTATTTTCAAGAGCAAAAAATATACGCCCCAAACTTGATTTAAACAATATTAAACTTTTAAAATTATAAAAGGGAGTAAAGTTATTGGTCAATATAAAACTTTACAAAGACCAAAAGTTAATACCAACCATTTAAAGATTTTATCAAGATAAGAATTATAAAAGAAAGAACTTGAAAATCAGAGTTTTCAACTACACTAGCATTTTGGTTGTCATGAGCCCTATCTTAATAGTCATGAAAAGATGTTAGAAATCACATCATCCCTTGATAAACCATCGCCTTTATTCTTCATCCCTACCTTTCTTCCAAACACCGATCATATACCCCTACGTGTGTGTAAAAGACATCCCTACACTCGGAGAATTCAATTCAAGCTATCATACTCTTGTCCATCTACCTCGGTACTTTTTTTAGTCGGTGAATATTTTGGATGAAACTGCTCACACATTCTTCATGCGACCGTTAATACTTCTTGAGGTACTAACCGACCGATTACTAAATGTGCTCACATATTAGGCGTAATTAGCAATTTCCTAGTCTTGCAACACCTAAGGCTTAGCAGTGACTCCCAAACCAGTTGGTCTAAGGCACTAGGTGATGAAGCACCCTCGCTATATTTTTTATGCTGCCTTGGTGATTACAAAACCAGTGTTCATTTTTCTTCAAGCTATCATACTCTTGTCCATCTACCTCGGTACTTTTTTTTGGTCGGTGAATATTTTGGATGGAATTGCTCACACATTCTTCATGCGACCGTTAATACTTCTGGAGGTACTAACCGACCGATTACTAAATGTGCTCACATATTAGGCGTAATTAGCAATTTCCTAGTCTTGCAACACCTAAGGCTTAGCAGTGACTCCCAAACCAGTTGGTCTAAGGCACTAGGTGATGAAGCACCCTCGCTATATTTTTTTATGCTGCCTTGGTGATTACAAAACCGGTGTTCATTTTTCTTGTACTTTTTTTAGTCGGTGAATATTTTGGATGGAATTGCTCACACATTCTTCATGCGATCGTTAATACTTCTTGAGGTACTAACCAACCGATTACTAAATGTGCTCACATATTAGGCGTAATTAGCAATTTCCTAATCTTGCAACACCTAAGCCTTAGCAGTGACTCCCAAACCAGTTGGTTTAAGGCACTAGGTGATGAAGCACCCTCGCTAATTTTTTTTATGCTGCCTTGGTGATTACAAAACCAGTGTTCATTTTTTTTCACCATTTTATACTTTTATGCTTCATTTAAATTTATTTTCTTCGTACTTTGGCTTTTAGACGAGCATTTCAAGGTATCCTCTACTATCCCGAGTTTCAAGATGTGTGTAAGTGCGTATAGTAGGGTATCAACGTTCAAATGTTTGGTTTCCAGAATAGGAACTATTTTTCAAGCTTATTTTTATACTCAGGTTAGTGACTTCCTTCATCTTACTAACCCTTAGGACAACGGCTCATAACTACTTATTACTAGTTTCGTTTAAGAAAACATCCAACTTTCTTGTTTTTCTTACTTTTCCGATCTTTTAAATGTAATTTTTCACTTTCTAATCTTTTATTAAAAAAGAAAATTTTTGAAAATTTTGTGCTTATGCAAAGTGTAATGCAAGGTAATGTTTCAATAAGCACAAAACTCTCCCAAACCTGTTTACAGCGATGTCCTCATTGTTGTCGTCTTTTAAATCTCAAAAACCTATAAACTTAGAAGGAAAAGTTATTAACGGGGACAAGAATGAATGAACGTGAAAATCTCCCCCAAACTTAATTTTGGCAAACAATTTTGTGTACAAATTTTATTTTCAAGAGCAAAAAATATACCCCCCCAAACTTGATTTAAACAATATTAAACTTTTAAAATTATAAGAGGGAGTAAAGTTATTGGTCAATATAAAGCTTTATAAAGACCAAAAGTTAATACCAACCATTCAAAGATTTTATCAAGATAAAAATTATAAAATAAAGAACTTGAAAATCAGAGTTTTCAACTACACTAGCATTTTGGTTGTCATGAGCCCTATCTTAATAGTCGTGAAAAGATATTAGAAATCACATCATCCCTTAATAAAATATCGCATTTATTCTTCATCCCTACCTTTCTTCCAAACACCGATCATATACCCCTACGTGTGTGTAAAAATAATGTGATTAAGGAAAAGGATTTAGAAATTTAAAATTTAAGATAAGTAGCCTCAATTGCTTTAAGTAACGAAACAAGTAAATTTATGGTCCCTTTAAATGAGGGGAATGTCAAGAAATAGATTTAGAAATTTAATACAATTGAAGCATTTTCAAAATACAACCTTTCTAATAAATAAAAAAAGGCTAAAATGCAAAATGGTGTAAAGTCTTAAAATCCTAAGAAATTTATTGTAAAAGTTGGTGACGGTTTCGAATATTTTATAAACAAGACGAGTAAAATGCGATGTTGTATCCAAAAAGGCTAGATGAAAAAAAAATCAAGGTATCATGAATGGTCGGTTTCGTGTGCAATGAAAATTTGGCGAAAACCACAATCACGGATGTGTATAATCGAAAGATCCCCGGGTTGACATATTCAGGTCAATCTAAAAATGGAGTGAACTTGAACTTAAATTTCTATTTATAAATGTCTATAATGGGACGATTAAAGGAAGAGAATCAATGGTAGATGCATATTGCGGTAGACAAAAACTGGAGGATATTATGAAAAGACAATAATTAAGCCTAATGACTTCAGGCATCGCGGTCGTTATAATAAAGTTTGATGAAACCATTTAACACATTTGTTATGAGCGAACACGCACAAGGGTTGACATTTTAAGCTTGGATGGCTACAAATAGAACGTGAAGTGAGAGCCTTATACTAAACGTTTCACGATGGAACAAAACGATAAGAACCCATGGTGTCCAATAGAACATGCTTGATCGTAACCCTATTTCTAATATATTTTAGACACATAGGTCGAGTTTATACATGGAAAGTCATCTTTAAAAAATTCGATATCCAACTTTTAAGTCAATCGGTCGTGTGAAAAAAGGTTGTAGTCAGATGCATTTATGGACCAAAATCTGGTAATGTTGATGGTTGGGTCCACAAACGATTGTATTGTCAAGATATATAAGTCAACGCATCCTAATTCAGTTAATTCGTGAAAAGATTTCAACCATGTAAAAAAGGGTTGTGATGTGATGCATTCACGGACCAAAATCTAGTAATGTGAATGGTCGGTTACAGAATCCACTGTGTTATCAAGATATATTAGTTAACATATCCTAGTTCAGTTGATTAGTGAAAAAGATTTAAACTCTAGAATCATAAACCTTAGAAGCAATAAAATATAAGGGGGAAAAAGCAAAAAACTATCACTGATCACAAGTCAAAGAAATCTCACAGTAATGATGTGATGGATCGTCTCAGCACCGCCATCAAAAACTCTCGCAGATCGGCAAGGACCCTGCTTGATCCCTCCTCCCTCTTTCGCCACCTCAACATCGTCTGGCCACGTCCTCGCCGGCGTTTGATCGGAATCCCATCAGGGTTAGAGTTTCGAAGGCTACCGTTTCGAAGGGGAAAGATGCTTAGAGGCAGTAAAATATCAAGGAAAAAAACACAAAACCATCACTGATCACAAGTCAAAGAAATCTTACAGTAATGATGCCATGGATCATCTCAGCAACGCCATCAAGAACGCTCGCAGATCGGCAAGGCCCCTGCTTGATCCCTCCGCCCTCTTTCGCCGCCTCAACATCGCCTGGGGCCACGTCATCGCCGGCGGCTGATCGGACTCCCATGGGGGTTAGAGCTTCGAAGTCTTCGGTTTGTGTTTCGAAGGGGAAAGATGCCGCCTTTACATCGCCGGTGGCTGCGTCATCCCCGGTAGTTCATCGGCTCCCATGGCGGTTAGGGTTTCGAAGTCTGCGGGTCAGGGTTTTGAAAGGGAAAGATGCCGCCTTTACATCGCCGGCGGGTTGGGGTTAGGGTTTCGAAGGATCGACATCCAGAGATGAAATCCAGCGACAGTGTGTCGTTTCTTTTGAGCGAATAAAATAGGAAAGTTTAAAGAACGCTATTAAAAGACTCAGGTGCTTATATAATCCGAAACAACAACGGCGACCATCTAATTTAGGAATGTAATAATATTTAAAATATTAAAACAATCTTGGACTTACTCGGAGTCGGTTTCCAAATTAGGATAAAATACTTTTTTCCATATATAATTAATAAACCAGTTTTGGCCAATGAAACTGAGTGAGGGAGCGGAGACCCTTTCGCGAAGGATCGTAACCCAAAGCTGCCAAATGAATGAATATAAACTATGGGTCCTTCGAATTTACTTATTCATACTAGCGTTTTCGTATCTGTGATGCACGTGTACAAATAAAATCGGAAGGTTAATACCAAATTATTTAGATAAAGCACATTAACCAGTTTCTGCATAAAAAATCAATGTTGTATATTCGATGTAGTTATAGTTTTTTCAACGAAGAATCAATTATAAAAGGAGTAACAAACTGTCAAATGTACTCATTGCAAACAAATTTCGTGCAATTTTCAAAAACCCGTAAACAAAAAACCTAAAAAAATAAAGCCTTAATAAAAAAAATTATAATAAAAAGCTTACAAACAGTCATAAAAGTTCTTCCGAAACAAAAAGAAGCTTGGAGAATAGGAAATATAGAGACGGCTATGTGTAACTTGAATGTTAGAAATTATATATTCATTAGTTTACAATTACCATATGATTAGTCCAAAATACATGTATGGAAATATGTAAGATATGTAAAAGCATAAATTAAGGGGCCTATTTGTAATTGCGTTCGTAAAAGGTTGAATCGGTTTCCTTTTTTTAATGATGAGAGTGTTTTCGCATAGGGATGAGTGTGGAGAGAGAGAGAGGAAGGGGGAGGGAAATAGACATTATGACATTGTACCCTTGGGTTCTAGTTATAATAGTAAAAACATACCCATTTACCAACCGTTGTCGAAAACCGTCTGCAATGACCGCCGCCTACAACCACTGGTCGAACAACGTAAGTTGCTACCGTTCTCCTTTCACAGTCAGCTGTCTCCATGTTGTCATTTAGACAAACTACTGGAGACCTACATGACAAGCATAAGACACACTCGTGACACGCACAAACACTTGTTTACACATAAGATGTGGCATACGTTTTGTTTGATATATTTCGAGCAAAGTATTTGCAAGTGTCGATATCCAACACACATTGGATACAAACATGATATACTGGTTGAAGTGTTTGTGTCTCGTAGTTTATAAGTTCTAACAAATGTTGAAAAATAACAATAGCGTAAGCTCGGTGCTATGCTCTTAAAAGCAAAAAACCGAAAAAAAAACCTTGCGCAAAGCATAAACTATTAAAAACGCAAAAAGTGTAGCGCAAAGCATAAGCTATATGGATTATCATTAATTATTTTTAATAATTATAAATAGTACTAAACAACAATATAAGTAAATTAGTTTTAAGAATAAAACAAAGATTAAATTGTTTAAAAATTTAAGAAAATAATGCAAAAACCCACTAGCAATTAATTTTCAATTTTAAGAGTTTAAATTCATACTTATATATTCAAAACAATCGAGCCGAAATAGGTTTTTCTATTTAATTTTTAGGTTATGAGAATTAAAAGTTGGATGACGTGTTACATATATATTAGGTTCGCTTGAGCTATTGAACTTTAAATCCCGTTTAATAACAATAGACTTTATGTAAAATTACAAATAGCGTAGCTTATTACATTACTATCAACGCGTAGCACAGTGTAAGTTATTCATAGTAATAGCATAAAATAGTGTAAGTTATTTTGTTGTGTTACGTATCATATAGATTAAGATATGCTTAATAATACAAAATAACGAGTTATGTAACGAATATACCCTGTTGTCTTATAGGGATCAGCTTATATGTATATTGGTGTCCTGCAAGTAATCTATTACCACATCTTCCTGCTAGAGAATATACATCTTATCAAGTCTCGTTAATTGTGTATTTTAGAGTATTCTTGGTGTGCATAATACTTGGATTATTGTCCCAATGAACGTAAATGGAATTTTTAGTTGTCCACGTCTTTGAACATACCCATCTACTTATTTACAAGTGTAATTTTTTTTATAAAAAAAGTTAACATCAGGAATACAGATTTACAAATAATTCATAAGTAATAACGCAATTAAACAAAGAAACGATCAACCAGCCATCACCATCAAATATATGACCCTAGCCGAATATAGGAAAGACAGCGTGAGAAAAGCGGCTCACAATTGCGGATATATTAGTTATCAATGCCTCTTGTCTAACAAGAGAGATTATTCGCTGCGCCGAATGTAATACATCCAGGCAGGGGATATGTGTGAGAGAGACAGAGAGAGAGACTTTGGGCAGTACATGGGGCCGCGCTCCCTTCTCTTCTCTCTGCTGCCCAAACGTATACGATGGACGCAGGGTATAATTTCCATTGAATAGAAAGAAAATTTAACTGATTTTTACAATACTTACACTGAAATAGACTACATTCTACTAAATTTAACAATAATTTCACTTAGTTATTAATACAATTTCTCTGAAATTGGAAACATTTTATTGAGTATGACTAACATGGATTAAATTTGACTATGATTTCATTTATTTATACTATAATTGCCAAAAAATTGATTAGGCCGGAGATAAAAGTAAAAGTGAAACAAAAATATGTAGAATATATCATAGGAACCACAGCGAAGGCGATTTCCCAAATAAGTCGATATTATAAAAGTTCGCTAAGAATATTGAATGATATTTTAAAAATCTATAGAGCATAATTAACACAAGTATAGAAAAAAAGAGCAGCATTTTCACAAGATCCAGTCATGAGGTACACTTGTTAACAAAAATTCCAGTTGTCCACATTAACACTTGTAGAAAACTCAACAAATACCAAAGGATCAACAAAATGCTAATACAAAAGTTATACATGTAAACAAAGTCCAGCTCTTTTCTTTCTAGAAACTAAAATAATAAATAAATAAGCAACAACATATACATGTAAAGAGCAGCTTGTGAGAACTATGTCAATTGCAATTACATGTTTTACAGAAAATGTGAGTTGGAAATACCCCAAGGAAAAACACAAACAATGCCCTTAATTTAGTTATCAAAACATGGCAATAAAACACAAAAAATGCTGGTTGTTGTTGTGATGGGGCCTTGCAGAGAAAATATTGGGGTAGTATTGCGAGAGGAGGTTTGTCAAAATCTATTCCAATTCTACAAGCAATTTGAGCTAAAAATCAGATGATACTATATCCGCTTGTATTCTCGGGCTTTCTAATATTGCAGACAGATTTGAAGTTGTGTTTCAAATGAGGAGCAACAATTTGTTCCTGCAGGAAAAGTTCATAAAAGAAAAGGTTAATCGGTATATTTTGAATGAAACATTACCCTTTTCAGAACACGGAGTGTTGTGCCATGAAAACCTAGTAAGAGCAGAAATCTGTATCGCCGCAACCCTAGAGGAAACAATCTTGAATTAATTACATATCAACAAGATAGTGGAATATCAATTTAAATACAACAAAAGTTGAATGAAGAATCGTTTATCTAGAATACCAAGTGCACATAACCAAAAGAGGAATTTTATGCTGCATAACGACCCAGCATAAATCTACACGCTGAATCTGATCCTCTCTACTGAGTACTTTTTACTAGAGAGTCTATTGAATGAATATAAGTCAGGACAGTTGAAAGAGATCATGGCTCATCAAACTTATGAATTTGACATATGAAGAATATGTGAAACTGGCTACTTAAGCGATAAGGGAGATCGGCCTAATTGTTTTCAAGGTGTCGTGAAAGCGGATGGCTTGATTTCATTGACTATGCTCCGGTAAAATTATTCGGTCGAGTGGATTCAAATATATATTCTAGTTAGTAGGCTCTTGACCAAAAATAAAAGTTCGTGTCATCTCCTCCCCCTTCTATATGAACTTTACAACTTACAAGCAAAACAATTGTTAAGTGCTTGATCATGACATCACTCATAGAAATATGTCGTTGTCCTTGTATATGCCATCTTTTTTTACAATGAGGTTGGCAGTGATAATCCAATTTACACCGGAATAATAATGAGTCTTAGGCTATGAAGAAAGATTGCTATTAAAATTTGACCAAGGTTTACAACCAATTGTAGGCCTGATGTCCAACGCCTACAAATTAGTGTCAAATTGTTGGCCAAGAAAACACCGGATATGAGAGGGGCTTTCCATAATCCTAAAAGATAGTTTGGTGTCTCCAAATTATCCAACACCATGGGGAAAATATAAAACAAGGTGGAGATAATATATATTTGCTACAAGGAATCATGTCATACACCAAGGCACAAATAAATCCAAAAGGAAATACAGAATATATTTGGACACCCGCAGCAATATGTGAGCCAGAAAATCAATGAAGTGTTTTCCTTTAAAGCATTATCAAAAGCAATAAAGTGCTTAGGAAAAGAAGGGGAAATAATAATTATTACAAATTAACCATACCGAACTGGGATCTCATTGTGCAAAACTTGTACAGAATATTTGTTCATGTGATCTTCAGATGACATAGTATCAGTAGAATCATTGCCATCACATGCATACAACACTAACATAGTATTTCCAGCAAAAGGTGCTACACTGTTGCCCCTCCAATTCCTTTTCTAGGGAGGTTTAGGAGGCAAATCCAATGGTTCCTCTCTTTGTATTTGCTCATATTCTAAAAATAGTGGGGGAAAAGGAATAAATTTAATACGCTATTAATCATAACTTCATAATAAGAAAACACATAACACATGATAAGTGATTGTAATAGATTCATTCACCTGAACCTTCAAGAAAAAGACCAAGAAGACAGGTGAATGGTGCAACAGTCTCAGCATGAGCAGAACAGAGCCCTGCCTTCTCAAATGTGCCAAGGGTATGGTTTCCTGGAATTGCGATCAAATTTCTCTAAAGTACAAGTATATCAACATGGTTTTTACTATATTTAAGCAGTTCTCCAACTGTGGTGTTAGTCATGTTACTTATATATTCCTTAATGAATGTGTAATATCAGAATGGAAAAACTTATGATATTTCAACATCCATGGAATATACAAATGGATAAATGAGAAATTAGGTCAAAAGAGGTCGGTGCTCTTAGTCCAGGAAATGTAACTAAGAGAAGATTTCTGATTCAGGAGTGGTGTTTGTGACTTGGCTAATGTTTGCATATTGTGTATATTTTCATTTTATCTCTCTTTTGGAATATGAGCAATTAGATAGGGTACTAAGATATGTGATTGTACGATATTTCTATGGTTTATGATCTTTTCTTTAATTAGATATGACGCAACTGAACATTTGTTTCCAAAAGCAAACATCAACAGAGAAGTTGTCCATTATATAGGTGAAGATTTCCCAGAAGATTCTGGAGATTTGTAGGTATGTAGAAAACATTATGAAAGTCGCTTGGTTCCAAAATTATCTTTACTATTATAACTATAACTCATGGGGGTATTAAAAAAACATTTCTTCTTTTTTCACTAAGATAATGCCAAAAATAAAATAAAATAAAAATTTCCATCATGGAACTCGAACCCCAAAGCATGCCAACTCATACCCCAAGCTCATGAGTTTACTTTTTTACCCTTTCATCATTCAAATGGAATAATAGTTGGTCAAAGTGGCCCAATTATTTTGTTCAAAAAAAACCCTAATGATGAACATATTTGTGAAAAAAAGTTTAAACAAGGTTCACACGCACCACAATTAACCCTGTTAATATACATGCAAAACTTCTAGTTCCATTCAATAATATCACAAGCATAATATTGAAATTCCAATACGTAGTGTAGAAACCAGTTGGTGAAATTCTAGAAGGCAAACGCAAACAAACAACTGATAGGTGATTGTAGGATGTGCACTTCACGGCAGATTTTAGAATTTAGACAATTTAACTTACAACGGATTGAGTCTGCACAATATCTAAGTGATTCCAATGATTTAAGTCTATGTCATCAAAATAGTAGCTGATCATAAATGAAGGATTATCTACCAGTGTGAGCATTCAGCAGCTATCTTCTTGATGGAGTGATGCATGTCAACAAGCCAGAAATACAGTCATAGTGGCCTAACATTATATGTGGTAGCAAACAAGTAGACACATAGTGGCCTAACATTATATGTGGCAGCAAAAAGATACAAACAAGTAATACTATATGCAGTCATATTTCACAAAAGTCACCAAGACCCAAATCCCCTGTGAACAAAAGCTAAAAACCTATAATTAACAACATTAACAACCGAAAGCTTTAACCTACCTTCTTTAGCCATGATGACATGCTCTTTTGACTGAACATCATCACGGAGCAATGGGATTCCCATGCGATAGTTTACCGAGTTACCATAACCATTTAATAGAAACCCCTCCAAGTCATCCATCCATTCAAGCAAAGAAACCTAGCCAAATAAAGAAACATGAGAGAATAATGATATTCCATAAAAAGAATGGGGTGAAATTAAGCCTTGAGTGCATGCAGAAAAATGCCTCAGAGTAAATCCTTTGTTTTGAGTTTTGCAATAAGCAAATAATGTCTGAAATTAAAATCCAAACAATTTGAAGCTATTTAAATGTATCTTAATTTATGGCCAAGCTGCAACACCAACATCACATGTCTAACAAAAATTAATGAAAGATATGGAAAAAAAAAACATCATGCGCCTTGTGTAAGCATATGGTGAAAGAGAATACAATTGACTGTCCCTAATTCTTCTCACAGAAGGTCTACTCCAGTATACATATTTTTAAGTGCATCAAAATGACTACTAGACACTTATTTTCTACAAAAACCTACTATACAAAAAGTGCAGGATACCGATCATATGTTATCTTTTTCTGGAACAAGAAGATCATTTCAATAGATCCCTAATCATTCCACTAATCTTTTAGTATATACATCACTTTCCATCGTAGACCACCCAAGCATAAACCAAATTGAAATTTTCATAGCAAATGTTTTTCTTTTCCTTGGTCTCTAGTCAATAGGCTGTCGCATAGATTGGATGGACACACAATGAAAAATTAGATGATCAACATCAAGATGGCACATATACAAAGAAAAAAACCGGAATATAAAAATTTTCAATAAATATTAACATCACATATAATCCACCAATATAAAAGGCTGAAACAGAAAAATAACTCCAGTTAAAAGAAGAAAAAAAAGAAAGAGGTCACAAGCTTGATCAGTGATATCTAATAAAGATGCTTACTGAAATACGGAAAAACAGTAAATTGATCTGGGAAAAAAAAGAACAACAGGACTATATCTATAATACCAAGGGATGTAGAAGAACTACTATACTTTAAGAGATTTCTTTATACCTGCTTGCAGAGAAACCACAAAGAAGTAATATCCTGCTTAGTTAAACTTTAGCTGGTATCATTGCCAACCTCAGAAGAAATGCTAGCAAAAATGGGTTCTTTAATCATATCAAATGTAGGCTCCTGATTTTTTCTATACTTCTGAAACATGAAATAGATATATCACATTTCCTACCAAAGATAACGGTTATGCAACTTGATTGAAGGACTAAAGTTGAAAATATTACAAAACTGGTGCACATTTTGCATGTATAAGATTTATAACCATTAATTATCCAAGAAGCGCAAAGTCAGATAATAAACGCAAAATTTTTATATCAACCCACATTCATCTCTGAATAATTATTTTCATGCATGCACGCAAATATTTAAGGATGTTTCTGTGCGCAGAACTGTGTTGTTTGAAAAATCCATGATCATATAGAACTCTAAAACCGGGCTATTTCTGTGATACCACTTGATTAAAATAGAAACGATACCAATTAATCACACAAAATGATACATATTCTATTGAGTTTTCCATTTGATAGAACATTAAAATATGAAGAAATTCATGATCATACTTAAGATCCTTCAAGTCAAACTGATAAGGCTAGTTTACTAACAAAAGTTGAACCTTTATAAGCTTAGCTATAGCAATACAGTATATTTGTAAAATATCCAACGTAGGTAAATACATGAAACATTAATTATGGCTCACATGAATCAATAAAAAGTAAAAACTAACTAAATAAATCAAAGGATTTTCATTTGTAAGTTTCGCAAGTATCAAAAAATCGTGAACATATATCACTTGTGCGACTTTCACTTATCACAAAGACGACACGATGCCAACCTTGCCCGAGGCTTCCTTTCCTAGAAAACAATCCAAGACCAAATGCCACGGCACTAGATGATGCTTGAGGAACCTGTATCATTAGACACAAGAATTATTTGGTTTCTAAAAGACACTGATGATAAATAATCAGAGAGAGTGAAAAATGAAGGTTTGTTTAACATTCCATAAAACCTAGGAAGCAACAACACTTCTATCGGCTCTGCGGATCCATGTCCGACATTTGTCAAACATCCCGACACTCCATCCGACACCGTGTCGCATGGGCAGTATCAGCCTAAAGTGGACATGTCCAACACTTCTACACATGACAGGGGTTGTGAAATAAGAACGAGGAATATATTTGGGTACAACTTTGATACCTTTAAAGATACAAGAATATTAAATATTTCCAATATCTCCAATAATGGACTAGAGCAAGAATGAGTAAATACGTCAAAATTATAAAAATAATAATGTCGAATATGTAAAGTCGACACCGATTAAAAAAGGGTTAATATTTTTTTAACTGTTATCGATTGTGGCGTGTAAAGACCCGTGTTTTGCAATCGACTTTTGGCCAATGTACAAGTATGGCATCTCTCCACGCGCTTTGCCACATCTCTCGCTAATTTCGGCCACACAAAATACTCCTCCACTAAAGCAATCGTCTTGTCTCGGCTAAAATGCCTTGCCAGATCTTCGTTATGGCTCTCCAAAATAATTGCTTCTCGAAGAGAGGAATTCGGCACACATAATTAGCTTCCTTTAAAAAGAAAGTCATCAACAAGCACATAGTTTTCAACATTTCCTTATAGACATTTCCCCTAAATTTCACTGAAATCTTCATCTTCCTTCTACAATTCTTTCAATTGCTCAAAGCCGATAAGTTTGACTTGTAAAATCGGAAAAAGTGGAACTCATCGGCTCAACGGATCAGCTACTTTGTTTGGCCTTCTTTATGCCGAATGACAAACGACACAAACCTCTGTATATAGGCATCCCACTTTCATGCCGACTAATCAATTTATGATAACCATTGATATACTTCAACGCCTCATTATCTGAATTTAACACAAACTCCTCATGAAGTAGATAATGCTCCGAATGTCGAAAAGATTGAACAATAGCATACAACTCGACATCATAAATTGAGTAGTTAGTTCTTGAAGCGTTAATTTCTCACTAAAGAGCTCAATAAACCGACCTTCCTGACTCTATGCTCCATCAATTTCTAATTTAGATACATGACAATCAATTTCAAACACCTTACCGAAATCAGGTAGTGCAAGCACCGGATCTTGAATGATTTTATTTTTAATCAACTCAAAACTCTTATCGGTCGCCTTCGTCCACTCAAATGTCTTCCCCTTTAAGCATTCAATCATCGATGACATCAACGTACTGAAGTTCTTTATGAACCGCCGATAAAAGGAAACCAAACTATGAAAACTACACACTTCATGAATAGATATCAACGTCGGCCATGAAGTAGCTTCTACTTTCACTGGTCGACTTTCACCCCTTTGCTGAGAAACCATATTACCCAAGAAAACCAAACTGTCGGTAACAAACTCACTTTTTGAGATTCATGAACAATCTCTGCTCTCTTAGGATACATAAAATCTCTCACAGATGTTCAACATGCTACTCCAAACTCTGACTATAAACCAAGATGTGATCGAAATAGTCTACCACAAGTTTTCTAATAAAAGGTTGAAACGGTTGATTCATAAGTCACATAAAGGAACTCGGCACATTAGACTGCCCAAACAATATAACAAGTCACTCATATAACCCATCCTTTGTTTTAAAGGCTTTCTTCCACTCTTCTCCTCGACGAATCCTAATTTGGTGATACTCGCATCACAAGTAGATGCTTGAGAATACACTTGAACTTGAAAGATTATCTAGCATAACATCAAGCCGAGGTATAGGAAATCGATATTTTATCGTGATTTTGTTGATAGCCTGGCAATCGATAGAAATCTGCTACGATCTATCTTTCTTTGAAAAGCAACACCGACACTGCCTAAGGACTTATGCACTCCTTCAAGTATCCCTTTTGCATCAAATCCTCAACTTATCGTCGCAATTCTTCATGCTCCTTTGGTGTTATACGATAAGCCGGTTTATTCGGTAAGACTGCTCCCGAAATGAGATTAATATGATGTTGAATATCTCGGTCAAATGGCAACCCAGCAGGTAAGTCTTCGGGCATGACATTTGAAGATTCTTCCAAATGACCCTCTATAGGTAGATGACTTTTTTCTTTTTGCAATTACCCGTAAGCTTTGGTGGGGGGTTGGGCCTCTAGGCCTAAAAGAGCTTATCTATATAATTGGTTGAAAATCCTTCTTGCCATAGAAAGTGAGGGGTTTCGAACCCAATACCTCCCGCCTAGCTGGGGAGTGTCGTTGCCGCTCAAGAAAATACTCTTTGGAATCGACAGATGGCGTGGGTGTTCCTTATTAGCCTCTGACACCATTAAAGTATACATCTCACCACTTTCCTTAGCCGCCTACATAAAATCGGTATGACCTAGGAAATTACTAATCGAGTTTTTGTTACACTCCTTTAATTTTCGACAGCCCCAAAGAGATCTTTACTCCATCCTTAATGAAAGAGTAAGTATTGTACTCATCATTTACTACTTGTCGGTCAAATAGCCATGGTAGACCAAATTGCAAGTAACACGCCTCCGTCAACACAATACATCATATCACAACGATTCCTAATAATTCTTGCCAATAAAAAAGGATACCAAACATCATTTAATGACTACCATAATGTTTCCCTTTCGAAGCCAAGTGAGCCGATAGGATTTTACTTGTCAACCATCACTCAAGCGACAACATATTCGCAACTACCATCATCAATGATTGTGTTGCATACCTTCCCATAGGCCGTACATCGAGTATGAAAGATGTCATGCCACAGCTAACCATCTTCGTTCTCGCTCGCTCGGCCATTCATATAGCGGCGAATCACAAGGGATTATCCATGTCACAATAAGTAATCTCTTCGGCGTCTTCATTATCATACTTATCTTAATTAGGTGGTTTCACTTCTTATTCTTCTTCGACAACATCCCCTTAATTATTGTTACGGAGCATCGATTGGGACATTCGGATTTGTAATGCCCATATACTTGACACTTATTGCATTTACCCATCTTACTTCCTCCAAAACTGCTTGGTTTGTTCAAGCTCGCTGGCGTCTCTTTGGCCGAAGTTGTAGTTCAGCCTTTCTTTGAAATTCGGCCCTTTTTTGTGTCTCGGCTGTTTTTCCTTTAATCGTTTCTCTACTTTGACCGCCAATTTGTATGTCATTGTATGAAACATATTGTTGGAGCTCGACGATATCCTTGATTTTTTACATGAATTCCATCAAAGTATCAAGCAATTATTTGCCGCTCGGCTTCGGTGACTCCGCATCTCATCATCAATTGATCGAACTCCTCGATGAATTCTTCGACGAATCGATCTCCTTGCCGAAGGGTATACAATAGATTTAAGTTTGTTGCACAAAATCCTCCAATAAAAACTTTTCGCGAAAGTTCTTTTCCATCTTCTCCTAAGTTGCGATCTTAGGTTTCCTCGCTCGGGCGTATTTGATTTTTAAATTTTCCTACTAAATCGAAGTGTGTCCTTCAACTTGAGTACGTCCGCTTTCATCTTTCTCTCCTCGGACATCTCCTAGTAGTCAGACTCGTTCGACGATATGCAACCAGTCATGCAACCAGTCAGACATATTCTTTTCCATCAACTTGAGTGCGACCGTCTTCGTCGTTCTCTTGTCGAACATCTCCAAATGCTTGCAAAAACCTCCAATAAGGTTCCCGCTTCACTTCACATGCGGTTAGGTCCCACTTAAGGTATCCACCCATAGTTGGCTAGCCTAGGTCCCACTCTAGGTATCCGCCTATGCTATGGTAATATCAAAATTGACATTAAAATCCCCCATACTTTGACTATTTACTCAAGTAATCCGTATTTTTGAGTTTTGGTCTTTCACCCTTACCGTCTAAAATTTTTTGGGTGTTGTAATATGTAATTGTACTCTACAACCAATGTAACATGATAATTCTTAAAGCAATAAATATTTATGTTATGTTCTTTTACATGTACGTTATATGTGATATGATATCTCTCACTTTCTGAGATGTGATTCAAAGCAATTTAACAAGGTATCCTGTCTAGGCATAGAATGTAATTAATAGCAAGGGTTTGCGCTTATTGAAAGTCTCGAATCTTAGGAACTTCTGGTCAATTTTTTAAAACAAAACTTTTATTTTGTTTGATCCTTGTCTGTTTTAAACGTTCGCTCGTTGAAGGTTTCAAAAAGGAGTAAAAAATAGGTAGATTAAATCAATAATGAATCAGGGTTAAGACAGTTATAGAAGGATAATCAATGATAGGTGGTGCATATGGAAATGTATTCAGAAATGTGGAAGTTGTAATAATAAGGAAATATATTCAGAAATTTGAAATTTAGAATAAAAAATAGATTTAAGTCCTTTTAAAGAACGAGATAAGTAAAAAAAGCTTGAATAATTTTATAGTGCATTTAAAAATAGTGGAATTAAGGGAAAACACATGTACTGTCGAAAGAGTCATGGGATGACATATACATATCGATATAATAATGGAGATGACTTAAACTTGAATGTCTTTTGCTAATGTCCATAGGATGATGGAACAAAATCGACAGATCATAAATATGTAGTAAAAAAGTCACGGGTTGACTTATTCACGCCAATCAAATAATTAAGCCGATCAAATAATTAAGAAGTCTTGAGCTCGAATGTGTATTCATAAATGTCCATAGGAGGAACAGTTATAAGAACAAAATCAATGGTAGGTGCATTTTTTTGTGTATACGAGTTTGAGGACATTATAAAAAAAATAATAATTAAGCTCGTAGGAAGATTAAATCATTAAGGAATCAGGGTTAAGATAGTTACAGACGGGAGAATAACCGATAGGTGCATATGGAAATGGATTCAGAAATTTGGTAGTAATGATATGGAAATAGACTCAGAAATTAAAATTTAGATTAAAAAATTGATTTGAGTCTTTTTAAAGAACAAGACAAGTGAAACGATTTAAGCTTTTTTAAAGAACTAGACAAGGGAAAAAGTTTGAAATAACTTTATAGTTAATTTAAAAATAGTAAAATTAAAGGAAAATATGTGTACAATCAAAAAAGTCACGAGTTAACATATACCCGCCGATCTAAAAATGGTGAGGACTTGAACTTGAACGCCTTTTGATAAATGTCAATAGGACGATGATTATAGGAACATAACCAATGGTGCATGAACGTGTACAATCGAAAAGTCATGGGTTGACATATTCACGCCGATCAAATAATGGAGAGGATTTGGATTTGAATGTCTATATTGATAAATGTCCATAGGAGGACGGTTATAGGAACAAAATCAATGGTAGGTGCATATGGTTATGGACTTGAGTTGGAGGACATTAGAAAAAGATAATAACTAAACATGTAGGAAGATTAATCATTAAGGAATCGGGCTACGACAGTTATAGACAAGAGAATCAATGATATGTGCATATGGAAATAAATTTAGAAATTTGATAGTAATGTTTAGGAAATAGATTCAGAAATTTAAAATTTAGATTAAAAAAAATTAGATTCAAGTTCTTTGAAAGAACGAGACAAGTGAAAAACCTTGAAATAACTTTATGGCACATTTAAAAATAGTGCAATTAAGGAAAAATATTTTGAAATTTAAAATTTAAGAAGAATAGCTTCAAAAGTTTTAACGAACAAGTGAAAATTGATGGTGCCTTTGAAAGTAGTAATGTTAAGAAAAAAAATTTAGAAATTTAATAGAATTGAAGTTTTTTTTAAAAAATATGCCTTTCTAATTAATAAATAAAAAACTATGCAAAATGGGGTAAAGTCTTTGAAATCCTGAGAAATGTCTTTGAAATCCTGAGAAATTTGCTTTAAAAGTTAAAAAAAGATTTCAAATATTTTATAAACTAGACAAATGAAATGCGATGTTTCCGAAATGGCTAGATGATGATAAAAAATCAAGGTATAATGAATGATTGGTTACGGGTGCAAACTAAATTTGGCAAAAGACACAATCACGGATGTGTACAATCCAAAGATCCTCGGGTTGACATTTGAGGTAGACTATTAATGGAGAGAACTTGAACTTGAATCCCATTTGACAAATGTCCATGATGGGACGGTTATAGGAAGAGAATTAATGGTAGGTGCATATTGTCATGGATAGAAATTGGACAACATTATGAAAAGACAATAGTTAAGCCCATAGGTGGATTAAATCAGTAATGAAACAGGGTTAAGACAGTTATAAACGGAGAATCAATGAAAATATGGTAATGGATTCAGAAATTTGAAAGTAGTAAGAATAAGGAATTAGATTCAGCGATTTGAAATTTATATTAAAAACAAGATTCAAGTTTTTTAAAAGTAAGAGACAAGTGAAAAAGCTTGAAATAATTTTATAGTGCATTTACAAATAGTGAAATGATGGGAAAATACGTCTACAATCGAAAAAGTCATGGGTTGACATGTACATATTGATCTAACAATGGAGAGGACTTGAACTTAAATGCCTTTTGAGAAATGTTCATAGGACAATTATAGGAATCGAACCAGGGGATCATGAATGTGTACAATCGAAAAGTCACGATTTGACAGTAACGTCGATCAAATAATGGAGAGGACTTGAACTTGAATTTATATTCATAAATGTCCATAAAAGAAACGGTTATAGGAACAGAATCAATGGTAGGTATATATTTTTTGTGGCAGGAGTTTGAGGACATTATAAAAAAAACAATAATTAAACCAGTAGGAAGATTAATTCACCAAGGGATCAAGGTTAAAATAGTTTTAGACAGAAGAATCAATCATATGTGCTTATGGAAATGGATTCAGAAATTTGAAAGCAGTAATAATAAGAAAATAGACTCGGAAATTTAAAATTTAGATTAAAAAAAGATTTAAGTCCTAAAGAACGAGTCTAGTGAAAAAGCTTGAAATAACTTTATAGCGCATTTAAAAATAGAGAGACTAAAGGAAAATATGTGTACAACCAAATGAGTCACGAGTTTGACATATATGTGGATCTTAAAATGGAGAGGACTTAAATTTGAATGCCTTCTGATAAATATCAAGTTCAAAGTTTATTATGAAAGTCCTCTTCATGGCGATAATCCAATTGTGAAAGTTCTACCCACAATAGAAAATATCAAGCTCAAACTTCGTTATGGAAGTCCTCTTCATAACGATGATCCATTTGTGAAAGTCCTCACAATGAAAAATATATCAAAACAAATTTCGTTATGAAAATCCTATTCATAACGATGATCTATTTATGAAAGTTCTCTTCACAATGGAAAATGTCAAGTTCAAACTTCGTTATGGAAGTCATCTTCATAACGATTTATGAAAACTCTCTTCAAAATAGAAAATATCAAGTGCAAACTTCGTGATGGAAGTCCTCTTCATAACGATAATCCATTTGTTAAAGCCTTTTTCACAATGAAAAACATCAATTTCTGTTGGAAATAGTCAACAGTAAGATATTTCTCAGATTAGTTAGAATCTGTTTGTAACAAAATCTGTTAGAATCCGTTTGTAAGAGAATCTGTTTGTAACTTTCTTATTTTATTGTTTTCCTCATATTTTCCTATACTCGTGTAACAAGGCTATAAAAAGAGCCTCTCTGTATACAGAATTTTTTGTGAAAAAAGTTCAATTCGCCTATAAGGTATCAGAGCGGTAAAATTTTCTCCAAAAAAAATCACCATTTTCCCTCAATCAAAAGAAATCGCAGTTTTTTTTTTCCAGCCATAATGTCCTTCACCACAGAGACTGAAGTATCCTCCACAAACCCCACAAAAAACAATTCCGACTCCCTAGCCCAATCCCTTCAATTCTCCGTGTATCAACCAACATACAGGTCCGGAACTCAAGAGGATCGGAACACCAGCCAGAGTCCTTTACAAAAACAGGTTTTGCGGATCGAGTCCGATGGTTCTCAGGAGTCAAGAATCAACTCAGAATCGCCTCCATTCACAAAGGAACAACTGGAGCACCTGTATAAGTTCTTTAGCTCCACCGCAGACCCGTCAACACAACCCTCCTGTTCTTTAGCCCAAATCGATAACAATCACCCTATCTCTTTTTCATGTATCAATCAACTTCCTTGGATTCTTGACTCTGGAGCAACTGATCACATGACCGGTTGCTTCACATTATTTTCAACTTACACACCCTGTGCAGGAAACAAAAAGGTCAAAATTGCAGATGGTTTGTATTCTGCCATAGCCGGCCAAGGAACTATCACAATCTCTCCTTCCTTAACCCTCCTTAAGGTTTTAAATGTTCCGAAGCTTTCATGCAATCGGATTTCCATTATAAAGCTAACTCAAGACCTTAAGTGTCAAGTTAAATTCATGTCCTCTCATTGTGAAATTCAGGTTCTGGACTCGGGAACGATGATTGGCAATGCTAGGACCAGTGGAGGTCTCTACTTGCTTGAAGAAGGATCACATCTCAATAAGTCTGCATCTAGTTTGTGTTCTCAGTCCATATTTGTTTCTCGTGACAATGAATTAATTATGTTACATTTTTGTCTAGGTCATCCTAGTTTCCATTATATGCAGTATTTGTTTCCAAAGTTGTTTCGGAATAAAAATCCTTCTCAATTTCAATGTGAAGTATGTGATTTTGCCAAACACAAAAGGGCAATTTATCCACCTCGACCCTATAAACCTTCAGCACCATTTGCCTTAATCCATACTAACATTTGGGGACCTTCCCGCGTTTTATCTGTCTTCGGAAAAAAATGGTTTGTTTCGTTTATTGATGATCATACTAGAGTCTTTTGGGTGTTTTTGCTAAAGAAGAAATCAGAAGTTGAACAAGTTTTCAAAACCTTTTATGCCATGGTTGAATCACAGTTTAACATAAAAAATTAGAATTTTCGAAGTGACAGTGGATGAGAATTTTTTAACGAAACCTTGGGAGATTTTTTTGCAAAGAAAGGCATCATTCACCAAAGCTCTCGCATTAACACACCGCAACAAAACGGTGTGACTGAAAGAAAAAATAAACACATTCTTGAAATTGCTAGGGGATTATTATTCACCAACCATGTTCCAAAAATATTATGGAATGAAGCAATTTTAACAGCAACCTATCTTATTAATAGAATGCCCTCGAAAATTCTCAATTTTAAAAAACCTGTTGCCTTGTTAAAATCCCTTTACCCTCAAAACCGGCTTGCAATCTCGGATCTGCCGTTGAAAATTTTTGGTTGTACCGTGTTTGTTCACGATCCCAACCCCACTAGGGGTAAACTTGATCCAAAATAAAAAATGTGTTTTCATTGGCTATGCCACGAATCAAAGAGGGTATAAATGCTTTGATCCTTTATCAAATAAAATATTTATCACAATAGATGTGTTGATTTTTGAAAATAAATCTTTTTTTAAACCTCCTCTTCAGGAGGAGACAAATAGTGAAAACTCGATTTCCATAAAAACAATCTCCCAAAAATACCCAACTTAATCCCACATACAAATTCACAAGATCTAGATTTTTTAAATCAAGACATTTTAGACCAGTTTTTTGAACACTTGGCAAACCAAAACAGTGAAAATTCACTGGACACTCAAAAAAGGTCCTTGAAAACTCAGAATATATGTATGTCGAAAACCCGGTTCCTTTATTACAAAATCCGGAAAAATCCCATAAAAATAGGAATACACCACCTACTCCTAAAACAACTTGCCCCGTGGATTTAAATCCACCAGAAGCTATGTGGAAATTAAAACTTACAAAAGAAAACGACGTGAAACAGGTCTGGAAAAAACGCAACAGGAGCATTTAATTGAGATAGATCCTTCTCCAGAAGCAGAGGCCGACTCTGTCCAGCCCCACCAAGAATCCGACTCGAGAACAGAACCGGATCACAGTGAGCTGGATCTTCCCATAGCCCTCCGAAAGTCCACAAGGTCATGTACTAGTCGTCCCTTGTATCCAATGTCAAAATTTGTGTCCTCAAATAATCTCTCACCAAGTTTTTCAGCCTTTACCTCTAATGTGTCTGCTGTGGAGATTCCAAAAACTATGCAGGATGCTCTGAGAGCTCCAGAGTGGAGAAAGGCGATTTTCGAGGAGATGAATGCACTTGAGAAAAATCAGACTTGGAACATGGAGGAGCTGCCGAGAGGAAAGAAGACCGTATGATGCAAATGGGTATTCACACCAAAGTTTCGTGCAGATGGAACCCTAGAACGATATAAGGCGAGACTCGTTGCAAAAGGGTTCACTCAAACATACGGGATCGACTACACGGAGACTTTTGCACCTGCGGCTAAGCTAAACACGATCCAGATCTTGCTATCAGTTGCAGTAAATCTCGATTGGCGACTTCAACAACTAGATGTGAAGAACGCGTTTTTGAATGGAGACCTGGACGAAGAAGTGTACATGGAACCTCCGCCGGGGTTTGAAAAAGGGTTCGGCTTCAAAGTGTGCAGATTGAAAAGATCACTTTACGGTCTTAAACAATCTCCACGAGCTTGGTTCGAACATTTCCATCAGTTTGTGAAGGGGCAATGATACAATCAGGCTCAGGCAGATCAAACCATGTTCTACAGAGTCTCGAGACATGGAAAAATTGCAATACTAATTGTTTACGTTGATGACATCATTGTTACAGGAGATGACGAGGAAGAGGTCAACCAGTTAAAAGGAAGTCTCGCCAAGGAGTTCGAAGTAAAAGACTTGGGAGAATTGAAGTATTTCTTGGGTATGGAAATTGCTCGAAGTAAGAAAGGCATTGTCGTGTCTCAACGGAAGTATGTTCTCGATCTTCTCAAAGAAATAAGGATGACAAATTGCAAACCTGCGAAGACACCGATAGATCCGAATAAAAAGCTCGGAGAATTTACACAGAGCCCGTCAATGGACATTCCACAATACCAGAGGTTAGTGGGAAAATTGATCTATCTCTCACACACACGTCCCGATATCACCTTTGCAGTGAGTATGATAAGCCAATTTATGCACTCACCTCAAGAAAAGCACCTTGATGCAGCATATAGAGTTTTGAAGTATTTAAAGGGCGCACAAGGAAGAGGTTTATTCTTAAAAAAAGGTGAGACTCGTAGCGTCGCAGTATTCACTGACGCGGATTTGGCAGGTTCCATCGTAGACAGGAAGTCAACTTCAGGGTATTGTACGTACGTATTGGGCAATCTAGTTATATGGAGGAGCAAGAAACAAAGTGTCGTGGCAAGGAGTAGTGTGGAGGCAGAATTTCGAGCCATGGCCAACGGTATTTGTGAAGTTCTGTGGGTTCAACGAGTACTACAGGAAATAAAGAAGCATATAACTCAGCCACTAAAACTATATCGCGACAACAAAGCTGCCATCAGCATAGCACACATCCCCGTACAACATAACAGAACGAAGCATATTGAAGTCGACCGCCACTTTATCAAGGAAAAACTGGATGCCGGTACCATCTGTATCCCCTACATTCTGACAAACGAACAAACTGCGGATATCTTTACAAAGGGACTATTCAAAGCAGTGTTCGAGGGACTCATAAGCAAGTTGGGCATGATGGACATCTACGCACCAACTTGAGGGGGGTGTTGGAAATAGTCAACAGTAAGATATTTCTCAGATTAGTTAGAATCTGTTTGTAACAAAATCTGTTAGAATCTGTTTGTAACAGAATTTGTTTGTAACTTCCTTATTTTATTGTTTTCCACACATCTTCCTATACTCGTGTAACAAGGCTATAAAAAAAGCCTCTCTGTATACTGAATTTTTTATGAAAGAAAGTTCAATTCGCTTATAATTTCAAACTTCGTTATGAATGTCCTCTTCATAACGATAATTCATTTGTGAAAGCGCTCTTCATAATGGAAAATATCAAGCTCAAACTTCATTATAAAATGGATCATCGTAACGATGATCCATTTGTGAAAGTCCGCTTCACAATGGAAAATATATCAAAACAAATTTCGTTATGAAAGTTCTCTTTATAAAGAAAGCCATTTGTGAAAGTACTCTCCACAATGGAAAATATCAAGTTCAAACTTCGTTATGAAAGTCCTTTTCATGACAATAATCTTTGTGAGAGTCTTCCTCACGATGAAAAATTTCTCCCTCCATTTGTGAAAGTCCTTTTTATAATGGAAAATTTCTTTTGATATCAAAATAAATTTTAGTATGAAAACCCGCTTTATAATGGAAAGGACGTGAATTTGAAAGTCTCTTGATACATGTCCATAGAAGGACGGTTATATTAACAGAATTACATAATCAATGGTAGGTGCATATTGTTGTGGGCATGAGTTGGAGATTAGAAAAAGACATTAGTTAATTCCGTATATGGAAATAGATTTTGAAATTTGAAACTAGTAATGTTTAGGAAATAGATCCGGAAATTTAAATCTTGATTCAAGTCCATTTAAAGAATGAGATGAAGTGAAAAACCTTGAAACGACTTTATGGTGCATTAATACAATCGAAGCATTTTCAAAATAGCCTTTCTAATAAATAAAAAAAGGCTGAAATGCAAAATGGTGTAAAGACTGTGAAATCATGAGAAATTTGCTTTAAAAAGTGTAGACGGTTACGAATATTTTGTAAAGGAGACAAGTGAAATGCGATTTTATATCCAAAAGGGCTCGATGATAAAAATCAAGGTACCATGAATGACTAGTTGTGTGTGCAAAGTAAATTTGGCAAAAGCCACAATCAGGGATGTGTGCTAATGAAAGGACCCTTGGTTGACATATTCAAGTCAATCTAATAACGACGGAGAGAACCTGAACTCGAATGTTTATTGATAAATGTCCATAAATGGGATAGGTAAACGAAGAGAAAAAATGGTAGGTGCATATGGCTGTGGACAAAAATTGGAGGACGTTATGAAAAGACAATAATTAAACTTATAGATAGAATAAATCAGTAATGAATCGGGGTTAAGACAGTTATAGGCGGAGAATCTAAGATATGTGCATATGTAAATGGATTCAGAAATATGGAAATAGTAATAATAATGAAATATATTTGGAAATTTAAAAATTAAATAAAAAATGGTTTTAAGTCATTTTAAAGAACGAGACAAGTGAAAAGACTTGAAATAACTTTATAGTGCATTTAAAAATAGTGAAACTAAGGGAAAATAAGTGTACAATCGAAAGTCACTGGTTGGCATATACACGCCGATCAAAAAATGGTAATGACTTGAACTTGAATGCATTTTGATAAATGTTCATAGGACGGTTATATGAATAGAATCAGTGGATGATGAATGTGTACGATCGAAAAGTTACGAGTTGACATGTTCACGTCAATCAAATAATAGAAAGGACATGAATCTGAAAGTCTCTGGATAAATGTTAATAGAAGAACGGTTATGGGAACAGAATTACAGAATCAATCGTAGGTGCATATTGTTGTGGACATGAGTTGGAGGACATTAGAAAAAGACATCAGTTAATCCTGTATATAGAAATAGATTTAGGAATTTGAAACTAGTAATGTTTAAGAAATAGATTCAGAAATTTAAAACCTAGATAAAAAAACTCGATTCAAGTCCATTTAAAGAACAAGACAATTGAAAAACCTTGAAAGGACTTTATAGCGCATTTTAAAATGGTGTGATAAGGAAAAAGGTTTATAAATTTAAAATTTAAGAAAAGTAGCCTTCATTGCTTTAAGTCATGAAACAAGTGAAAATTTATGGTCCTTTTAAAAGAAGTAATGGTAAGAAATAGATTTTGAAATTTAATACAGTTGAAGCATTTTCAAAATACTGCCTTTCTAATAAATAAAAAAGGCTGAAATGCAAAATGGAGCAAAGTCTTTGAAATCCTGAGAAATTTGCATTAAAAGTTGGAGACGGCTTCGAATATTTTATAATCAAGACAAGTGAAATGCGATCCAAAAGGGCTAGATGAAAGAAAATCAAGGTATTATGAATGACTGGTAATGTGCGCAAAGTAAATTTGGTGAATTACGGACGTGTGCAATCGAAAGAGCCCCTGTTGGCATATTCAGGTCGATCTAATAATGAAGAGAACTTGAACTTGAATGCCAATTGACAAATATCCATAATGGAACGGATATAAAAGAATCAATGTAGATGCATATAAACGTGGACAAAAATTGGAGGACGTTATGAAAAGACAATAATTAAGCCCGCACGTAGATTAAATCAATAATGAATCAGAGTTAAGACAGTTATATACAGAGAATCAAAGATAGGTGCATATGTAAATGGATTTAGAAATTTAGAAATAGAAGTAATGAGGAAATTTAAAATTTAGATTAAAAAATAGATTTAAGTCATTTTAAAGAACGAGACAAGTGAAAAGACTCGAAATAACTTTATAGTGCATTTAAAAATAGTGAAACTAAGGAAGAATACGTGTACAATCAAAAGAGTCACGAGTTGACATATACACGTCAATCTAAACTGGTGATGACCTGAACTTGAATGGACTTGAATTTGAATGACTTTAGATAAATGTTCATAGGACAACGGTTATAGTAACAACACCATTGGATCATGATTGTGGACTATCGGAAAGTCACGAGTTGACATGTTCACGATGATTAAATAATGGAAAAGACGTGAATTTGAAGGTCTATTGATAAATATCCATAGAACACTTAAAGGAACATAATTACAGAATGTGGTTGGTGCATATCGTTGTGGACATGAGTTGGACATTAGAAAAAGACATTAGTAAATCCCGTATATGGAAATAGATTTAGAATTTTGAAACTAGTAATGTTTAGGAAATGATTTAGAAAGTTGGAGACGTTTTCGAATATTTTATAAACGAGCCAAGTGAAATGAGATGTTACATACAAAAAGGCTCTACGAAAAAAATCAAGGTATCATGAATAATTGGTTTGCGTGCAAAATAAATTTGGTGAAAGCCACAGCCAAGGATGTGTACAATTGAAAGAGTACACAATTGAAAGAGAGCTATTGGTTGACATATTCAGGTCAATCTAATATTGGAGATGACTTGAACTCGAATGTCTATTGACAAATGTCCATAATGGGACGGTTAAAGGAAAAGAATTAATGGTAGGTGCATAATGTCATGGACAAAAACTGGGGGACATTAAGAAAAGACAATAATTAAGCCTATAGGCAGATTAAATTGTTAATGAATCGAGGTTAAGACGGTTATAGACAGAGAATCAAAGATAGGTGCATATGTAAATGGATTCAGAAATTTGGAAGTAGTAATAATATGGAAATAGATTTGGAAATTTAAAATTTAGATTAAAAAATAGAATTAAGTCATTATAAAGAACGAAACCAATGAAAAGACTTGAAATAAGTTTATAGTGCATTTAAAAATAGTAAAACTTAGGATAAATACATGAACAATCAAAAAAGTCATGGGTTGACATATACACGTCAATCTAAAAATGGTGAGGACTTAAACTTAAATGACTTCAGATAAATGTTCATAGGACAACGGTTATAGTAACACTACGATTGGATCATGAATATGTACAATCAAAAAGTCACGGATTTACATGTTCACGTCGATCAAATAATGGAAAGGACATGGATTTGAAAGTCTCTTGATAAAGGTCCGTAGAAGGACGGTTATAGAGACATTTACAGAATCAATGGTAAGTGCATATTGTTGTGGACATGCGTATGACATTAGCAAAAGACATTAGTTAATCCCGTATATGGAAATAGATTTAGAAATTTGAAAGTAGTAATGTTTAGTAAATAGATTCAAAAATTTAAAATTTAGATAAAAAAAAGTTGGATTCACGTCCATATAAAGAACAAGATAAGTGAAAACCCTTGAAACGACTTTACGGCGCATTTAAAAATTGTGTGATTAAGGAAAAAGGTTTAGAAATTTAAAACTTAAGCAAAGTAGCCTAAAGTGCTTTAAGTAGCGAAATAAGTGAAAATTAACGGTCCCTTTAAAAGCAGTAACGTTAAGAAATAGAATTTGAAATTTAATACAATTGAAGCACTTTCAAAATACAGCCTTTCTAAATATAAAAGAGGCTGAAATGCAAAATAATGTAAAGTCTTTGAAAAAATATTGGAGATGGTTTCGAATATTTTATAAACAAGACAAGTGAAACACGATGATTAACCAAAAAGGCTCCATGAAAAAATTAAGATATCATGAATAATTGGTTATGTGTGCCAAGTAAATTTGGCGAAAGTCACAGCCAAGGATGTGTACAATCAAAAGAGCCCTTGGTTGGCATATTCAGGTAAAGCTAATAATGGAGAGGACTTGAACTTGAATTTCTATTCACAAATGTCCATAATGGAACAGTTAAAGTAAGAGAATTAGTGATAGGTTCATATTGCTACGACAAAAACTGGAGGACATTATGAAAAGACAATAATTAACCCTATAGGCAGATTAAATCGGTAATGAATCGAGATTAAGACGGTTATAGACGGAGAATCAAAGATAGGTACACGTAAATGAATTCAGAAATTTGGAAATAATAATAATATGGAAATATATTCGGAAATTTAAAATTTAGATTAAAAAAATAGCTTTATATTATAGAACGAGACCAGTGAAAAGACTTGAAATAAATTTATGGTCCATTTAAAAATAGCGAAACTAAGGATAAATACGTGTACAATCAAAAAAGTCACGGGTTGACATATACACGTCGATCTAAAAATGGTGAGGACTTGAACTTAAATGACTTTAGATAAATGTTCATATGACAGCGGTTATAGGAACACCACCATTGGATCATGAATGTGCACAATCAAAAAGTCACGGTTGACATTTTCACATCGATCAAATAATGGAAAGGACGTGGATTTGAAAGCCTCTTGATAAATGTCCATCTAAGGACGGTTATAGGAACACAATTACATAATCAATGGTAGATGCATATTGTTGTGGACATGAGTTGGACATTAAAAAAAGACATTAGTTAATCCCGTACATGGAAATAGATTTGGAAATTTGATACTAGTACTGCTTAGGAAATAGATTCAAAAATTTAAAATTTAATAAAAATTAGATTCAAGTCCATTTAAAGAATGAGACAAGTGAAAAATCTTGAAACAACTTTATGGTTAAAAATAGTGTGATTAATGAAAAAGGTATAGAAATTTAAAATTTAAGAAAAGCAGCCTCAATTGCTTTAAGTAACGAAACAAGTGAAAATTTATGGTCCGTTTAAAAGAAATTATGTTATGAAATAGATTTTGATATTTAATACAATTGAAGCATTTTCAAAATATAGCCTTTCTAATATTATAAAAAACGGCTGAAATGCAAAATGATGTGAAGTCTTTGAAATTTTGAGAGATTTGTTTTAAATCTTGGAGACGGTTTCGAATATTTCATAAACGAGACAAGTGAAATTCAATGTTATGTCCAAAAAGTCTGTATTAAAAAAATCAAGATATCATGAATAATTGGTTGTGTGCAAAGTAAATATGGAGAAAGCAACAGTCAGAGATGTGTATAATCGAAAAAGCCCTTGGTTGACATATTCAGATCAATCGAATAATGGAGAGGACTTGAACTCGAATGTCTATTGACAAATATCCATAATGGACGGTTAAAGGAAGAGAATAAATGGATGGTGCATATTGCCGTGGACAAAAACATGAGGACGTTAAGAAAAGACAATAATCAAGCCCATAAGCAGATTTAATCGATAATGAATCAAGGTTAAGACGGTTATAGACGGAGAATCAAAAATAGGTGCATATGTAAATGGATTCAGAAATTTGGAAGTTATAATAATACAGAAATAGATTTGGAAATTCAAAATTTAGAATAAAATATAGATTTAAGTCATTTTATAGAACGAGACCAGTGAAAAGACTAGAAATAAGTTTATAGTGCATTTAAAAATGGAGAAACTAAGGATAAATACGTGTACAATAAAAAAAGTCACGGGTTGACATATACACGTCGATCTAAAAATGGTGAGGACTTGAATTTAAATGACTTTAGATAAAAGTTCAAGACAACGGTCATAGGAACACCATTGGATCAAGAATGTGTACAATAAAAAAGTCATGGGTAGACATTTTCATGTCGATTAAATAATGGAAAGAACGTGGATTTGAAAGTCTCTTGATAAATGTCCATGGAAGGACGGTTATAGGAACACAATTACATAATCAATGGTAGGTGCATATTGTTATGGACATGATTCGGAGGACATTAGTAAATCCCGTATATGGAAATAGATTTACAAATTTGAAACTAATAATGTTTCGGAATTAGATTCGAAAATTTAAAATTTAGATAAAAAATTATATTCAAGTCCATTTAAAGAACCAGACAAGTGAAACCCCTTGAAACGACTTTATGGCGTATTTAAAAATATATTTAGGAAGTTGGAGACGTTTTCGAATATTTTATAAACGAGCCAAGTGAAATAAGATGTTATATACAAAAAGGCATTACGAAAAAAAATCAAGGTATCATGAATAATTGGTTTGTGTGCAAAATAAATTTGGTGAAAGCCACAGCGAGGGATGTGTACAATTGAAAGAGCCCTTAGTTGACATATTCAGGTCAACTAATATTGGAGATGACTTGAGCTTGAATGTCTATTGACAAATGTCTATAATAGGACGGTTAAAGGAAGAGAATTAACGGTAAGTGCATAATGCCATGGACAAAAACTGGAGGAAATTAAGAAAAGACAATAATTAAGCCTGTAGGCAGATTAAAAGATTAATGAATCGAGGTTAAGACAGTTATAGACAAAGAATCAAAAATAGGTGCATATGTAATGGATTCAAAAATTTGGAAGTAATAATACGGAAATAGATTCGGAAATTTAAAATTTAGATTAAAAATAGATTTAAGTCATTATAAAGAACAAGACCAGTGAAAAGACTAGAAATAAGTTTATAGTGCATTTAAAAATATTGAAACTTAGGATAAATACGTGTACAATAAAAAAAGACACGGGTTGACATATACACGTCGATCTAAAAATGGTGAGGACTTAAACTTAAATGACATCAGACAAATGTTCATAGGACAACGGTTATAGTAACACAACCATTAGATCATGAATATGTACAATCAAAAAGTCACGGATGGACATGCTCACGTCGATCAAATAATGGAAAGGACATGAATTTGAAAGTCTTTTGATAAATGTCCATAGAAGGACGGTTATAGAACGGATTTAGAGAATCAACGGTAAGGGCATATTGTTCTGGACATGAGTAGGACATTAGTAAAAGACATTAGTTAATCCCGTATATGGAAATAGATTTAGAAATTTGAAACTAGTTATGTTTAGTAAATAGATTCAAAAATTTAAAATTTAGATAAAAAAAATTGGATTCAAGTCCATATAAAGAACGAGATAAGTGAAAACCCTTGAAACAACTTTACGGCGCATTTAAAAATAGTATGATTAAGGAAAAAGTTTTAGAAATTTAAAACTTGAGAAAAGGAGCCTCAATTGCTTTAACTAGCGAAACAAGTGAAAATTAATGGTGTTCGCCGCCGAAAGGCGCGACCGGGACGTTAGGATGTCTGGCCTGAATTTTGGGGGGCAGATGCTATTTGGTTTTATCTGTCTACCTCTCCGAAGATGCCAAGTTAATTTACGGCACCTTGTATCGAAGGGTTAAACAGATGCGGCCGTTGTAGCAGACTTCGTGAGATTCCCCCTCGTTGTGAGTGGTTTTTGATTGTGGGGACGCTCTTCCCTGCAGGCGCAAGCCCCTCCAGTTAATTACGTTACCGCGTAGTGATAACCACTTTCTCCTGCTCCAGATGTTCACTTCGTGTCGTGTTTGTTTTATTTTTGGTTGCCCGTGGATTGTATACGGAGACTAATTTGTGTTGTCGCCCGTAAGGCGGGGATTAGTCCAAATCCGTATTTTCTTAGATTTGGGTTTGTTTGATTTAAGGATTGTTAATCTCGTTTGAAATTAAGATCAAACTTAAACGGTTGTTGATGATACGTTGGTCTAATTTTAGACCAAGATCTGCTCAACAAGATTTTGGGGTCGTTCAGATCCAACAAAAGAGCATTTGGGCTCTATTGATTTAGTTTAGAAACGTTGCGGTCCGTTGGGTTTAAGGACATCATAGTCCATAAAGTTTAGTTTAGGGACGTTGCGGTCCGTTATTAGTTTAGGGACGTTGCGGTCCGTTATTAGTTTAAGGACGTTGCGGTCCACAGGGTTTGTTGATTGTCGGGACCCGCCACCTCTCCGAAGACGTTGAAGAATTACGACATATATCAGAGGTGTGGGGAGATGTACCCTTGAACCAATGTCAGTTGAGAGATCAGTACTTGGGTTTAGGACTAAGATCAAATTTAGAAAAATTGTGAGCTCATGGGCTCGGTTGATCTGAATTAGTGACTTTGGTCAGCTTGCACTCAGCCCACTCAATTTTTGAATAAAATGTTACACTTGTTTGGGCTCGGTCCCTTTTGTTCAATAATGCTGAGCATCGATATGGGCTTTGATGCTCACTCCTTTTTTTATTTTTTATTGAGTGTTAGACGCTCTTTATGGCGCAAGGCTCTATTTACAGAGTGCTTTATGTTAGACGACGCCCACGTGAGAAGCACGTGGGGCGCTCGGCGTTAGGCGCCAACTATTGAGTGCATAGCACTCTTTATTTTATCAGTGCCCATGTGAGAGGGCACGTGGAGCGCTTGGCGCTGGGTGCCAACCACTGAATGCTAAGCACTTCTTATTTTATTAGCGACCTCGTGAGGGGCACGTGGAGCGCTTGGCGCCAACCACTGAGTGCTAAGCACACCTTATTTTATTAGCACCCACATGAGGGGCACGTGGAGCGCTTGGCGCTGGACGTCAACCACTGAGTGCTAAGCACTCTTTATTTTAGCAGCGCCCACGTGAATGGCACATGGGGCGCTCGGCGCTGTTTCCTTTTTTGTGCATTTTTCTGAAGAGTTCAATCCTTTGTTCTCCCCTAGATCTTCAATCCCCAAGAACAAATTCATCCCTACGAGAATTAAATTCTCATTTGTGGGAGATTTGTCTCATGGACCTCAGATCCAAAGAAAGAACTATGTACTTTTTTAAGGGTTAAACCTTTGGGTATGCAGATGAGATACTATGATCTCTATTTACCTTGAAGAAAGTTCTTCTTTCCTATCTGTTTTTAAAACTCTTTTTGCTTGCTCCTTTTTTTTTGAACTTGAAGTTTATGGGGGGTTCTTCTCTCCAAGACTTGAAGTCTTGGGTCCTATATATAGCGGAGGCTGATTTGTTGAATCGGTTAAGGAAATCTCTCATTGAGAGATCTCTAATTGATTTGGGGAATTTATCCACCGTTGGATCTTTTGATCTAAGGACTTCTGTTTTACAAAAGACATTTTTCTTGCTTTTAACAAGATTGGGAAAATATTTTCCTATACAGAGCTTGTTCTGCATCTTGGTGATTTTTAATCACCATTGGATCTTTTGATCCAACGGTGCTCTGATTTACAGAGCACAATCTTTCTTGTTTAGAAAGATTGGGAAAATATTTTCTCATACACTCTGATGATTTATCATCTCCGTTGGATCTTTGATCCAAGGGTGGAGAACTTTTAATTCTTACGCTGGCGCTCTCGTGCTTTGCACGTGAGGCGCTGCCTCAGAGTTTTTTTAACTCTTGGCGCTGGCGCTCTCATGCCTTGCACGTGAGGCGCAACTTCAGAATTTTTAACTCTGGACGCTGGCGCTCTCGTGCTTTGCACATGAGGCGCTGCCTCAGTTCAAATTTTGAAGAGAGTCTTGCTCTCTTATTGGGGGAAACAAATACCCCCCACCGTTGCGCTCACGTAGCTCACACGTGAGTGCAGCGGTGGCAACTTTTCCACTGTTGGATCATCTCAGAAGTTGGATCGTCTTCCAGCGCCTATAAGTAGGGCCTTTGGCCCTTGAGATGACTTCTGTTCATCTTCTTTCTTTCTCCTTTCTGAGAATTTAATTCTCCCTTCAGAGTTTAGATCTCTGCCCAAGGAAATTCCTTTTAGAGTTAGAACTCTATCCAAATTTGGTAAGGATCATAATCGAACCCCTTAAACAAAGCTTTGCTCTTACTAGATCATAGATCTAAAAATGGATTTTTAGGGTTACTTAACCCAGTAATTAGAACATTGTTCATCTCTATGAAGAACTCTTAGAGTTCGTTTTGTAGATCTTAAAGATCTTGGAGTTTTTACTCTACAAAATGATTTGCTTTTTAGGGTTCAAATGGATTACTCCATCGTTTTCAAAGAGCATAGCTCTTAGAAATTTTAGGGAATTTTTATTCCCCTCATAATTAAGATTGACAGATGTAACTTCTGTTTGCAGAGCACTGCTCTCAAGGGAGTTTAATTCCTCGGGCCAATGAGTTTCTCATTAAATGAGAATCTTTTTAGGATTTCTTCCTTAATAATTGACTGTCTAATCAATGATGAGCCGTCACTTTGATTTTGTGGGTCCCCCTCGGTCCCTTTTTCCTGCATTGCAGTGTGGTACAAATTTAAAGTACCAAATGTCAGAATTTGTAATGTAGTATTGGCATCTAACCCTTGTTTCTTTTCGCGCAGGTACTATGTCTTCCGACTCTTCTTTCCTATTTGTTCGACGAGAGAGTGCGTATGCCGACGCGCCTGTGGATCGGGAAGTTTTTGCACTGATTAAAGATCATGACCCGGAGCAGAAGTCTCTTCACTTATAGGGGTTGTGGTATAACCAAATTATTCGGGATCAGCGCAGTTTCTCTTGTGCGGCGCCTTCAGAGCCAATTTCTGCCATTCATTATGCTGACTCGCCCCAGGTGAATTACGCTGTGGAGAAGGTTAACTGGATTACGGATGGATGCCTCCAGCCCTCTATGGGCTCGATACCTGTATAGCCGCCAATGGCTTTAGATATTCTGGGACAGCGCATATGTCAAGACGAGTCGCGCCCTTGGGGGCAGGCATACATGATAGGCTTGACTCCTCGCCATTCAGCCGGATACTTGCAGTGGGCTCGATACATCTTGTCGGCCAAAAGGTCGCAGTTGCTGAAGCTCGGGTTGTACCCTGCTATCTACGCGTCTCTTTTCCAGTATCTTGCGCCTCACGTATGGTGGGTCAAGGCTTTCTTGGGACAGTGGAATACCCTGACTCACACATTTCTTTTATCGGACTGGGAGGTTTTGATTTCCTTGGAGAAATTTGCAAAAATTTCGGGCTTATCGGTCAAAGGGGAATGTTACGAGGAAATATTCCCCCCTGACGAATACATCTTCGCTACCAAATAAGTGGTGATGCGTCTCACTCCGGAGTGCTATTCAACATCGATTCCCGAGTCTAATCAAGATGTTGAATATTTACGAGTATGTTTCTCGAGTCTGGAAGGCGCGGAGTCAGCTTCACGGATTTCATCGCCCGCTTTCTTCGCCCGGAAGCCTTGTCAAAATAAACCACGAAATTCGCCAAGCTTGACGATCCTTTTGGTTTTGGCTTGGATAGCCAGCCGACAGCGGAAGCAGATCAAAAGAATTTCTTGCTCCCAGTTACCCCGGTCGTCCCCTATGTAGAGCTCGCAGCTTCAGACATTGACGAAGATGCGTTCTTTTTGGGGTTCCTCGGCCTATGGTTAATCTGGTTTGTGCAATGCACCATCGCTATATGAGGCCATTCGTCTTCTATCCGGCTCACCGAATGGTTGCCGAGACGCGAGTGGCCGTCGGGATCGCTGGGCTGGCTCACCTGTATCATGGCCTCAGCTTAGCGGCAGACACCACTCAGCCGGGGGTACAGCCCGTAAATCTCCCGCTGCACTATTTTACCTCGTGGATCGAGCTACATGTGCTCGGCGCTTTTGGAGTCTACAAACGGCCCATTTTCTATGACCGTTATAATTTCTCTCCGGTTATGTTCCTAGTTGACGCTTTTGCTTTAGATCCGTCACAGCGAGAGGCTCGGGGTCTGGTCCTTCGCCCGCGTATGGTCGGCGATAGCACGACTTTCGTCGATAAGGTCTTAACTATCGGCAAGAAATCCACTAAAACAGTGCAGCCGCTACGCGATACCTTCAAAGACGGGGCTCCTATATTGAAGGCTCAGGAGATTCCGCATCTGTACTCAATCAGGCCGGGCTTTTTAATGTTCAGGCAGAACGACTCGGCGCTGTTCTTGAGGTACAACCCGCACCGTTTTGCTCAACAGTCGAGTTACGATCTGGGTGTCCCGCTTGAGGCTTTTTTAGCTGAGCCGGTTGCTACAGAAGAAAGTATCCACAGCGCGATGCACCATTTCATGCGGCTAAACACCGGGTCTAACTTTTTTATCAGTGAGCCGAGCCGCGTTCCGAAAGCCTCGAACGCATACATGGCGTGGTACCTGCATGCGACGGGTGCTGTTATTAGGGAAGAAAAGCGGTTACTGCTCGATCGCAAGGGTGCAGCCCCTGCTGGTAATCCAGTTGCCCCCTTAAAGCGACGAACCATTGTTCTTCCTTCCTTAAAAGGAGCTGCTGCGGTTGCGGTCCCGCGCGCCTTTCCTGAGAAGCCTCTACCCCGTGTTCCTATAGAAACGGTAGCTACAACGTCCCTGGAGTCTGGAGTGGGTACGGAAATCGGGACTCGTCGCCTAAAAATGCCTGTCAAGCGCAAGCTCGTGTCATCAGCGGCCGGCGTTCGCTCACAGAAAAAAAAGAAGTCGCTCTTTTCTGCCGACGTTGTACTCGGCCAGAAGCCCTATGCTCCCTACAGCGAAGGCTTGTGTGAGTATGGCACTAACGATGGCTTGTTTGACACGCCTGTGACCGACACCGATCTACAGGCTGCTTTTGTGGTCTCCGAGCGACTAGCTCGCGAAGAAGCGGTGCCGATCACCATCGCGAAGTCTGGTATACTTCAGTTGTATTTTTCCCCGTTCATTCCTTCCTTATTATTATGCTTTTACTAATGTCCTTTTCAACAGGTATTTCTGCCGAAGAGACTCTCGCGGCTTCCATCAAGACATTCGAGGAGGAAGAGAGGCTCCGCGCTTCTTTGGGTCTTGGTATAATTCAACTCATTGTGTCTTCATTCCCCTTTTTTATTCGTGCTTTGACCCTCTCCCTTATTTTATTGCAGGGACTACCTTGACTCAGGTTATTCCGAGTGTGGTACCGATCCCGAGCGGTGATGCAGCGACGCTCCCAGAGTCAGCTATTGTGGCCCCAGCTCCCCCAACATTACCGCAGGAGGCTTCGCTAAAGCAGCCGATGACAGGCGTCGTAACGGCTCCGGAGGCAGAGCTTGGTTCGGACGACGACGTCCCTTTGTCAGAGGTCTTTAGGAGATCATTTCTCACCGCTCAGACCAAAAAGAAGCGTAGGAAGCGTGTAGCGAGGAAACGCGATGCCAGTTTGGCCGTGGGTGCAGGCTCAAGCAGCATCCCCTTGTTGATACTCTTTCGGCGGATGTTCCCCCTGCGTTGTCTACCGCTCGTAGACAGATTGCACGCGCGGCTCGGGAGAAAACTGAAAAGTTGCCCCAAGGTAACGTAACGCTGAGTCTTTTACTAGAACTTGATCTACGAATTTTGACACATGCATTTTTTTGGGCCGTGTCTTGGCGATGGGATGACGGGTGAAAGCCTGGCAGTTACCATGCCCGAAATTGCTACCCTCTCTATAGAATCTGGGACCGTCCAGACCGCTGCTCTTACCCCGTGTGGCTTCCTGGTATCAGCGGGCATCGCAAGCGTCAAGACGGCCTTCGTCGAATCAGAGGATGAAGCCATGGGCGCAGAAACTACTCCTCTGAGAGAGAGCGAAGAAGCCGCTACGCCTGGTGATGTTTCCGTCGTGGTTTTGGTTGATGATCCATCAAGTAAGTCTTGGGTCACTGTTCTCTTTTTATTTCTCAATCTCGTTCAGCTCCTTCTGACGATATTTTGTTTGTAGGTGCAGTGAACGCTGAGATTGTGCCACCTGAAGCACCTCCGGTCGCCGCCATGACGGTTGTTGTTCCTTTGCCTTCTCCTATGTCCTCCGAAATGCTGGAAGGTATAGGTTTGCGATTTATTTAGTTTAACTGTGGACACCATCTTCCTTGTATTGACAGCATATTGTCGCAACTCTGCAGGAGTCCTTTTCGATCATTTATACCAGGTGTTGAACCCGCATTTCTCCTTCCAGTCGGAAGTCATTCCGCCTGCTGGTATTGGTTAGTATATTCTTTAGCTAATGCCTATCTTTCTTTTATGAATAGCCGTATTGCTGCTAAGTCTTCTTTATATTGATCACAGCGTCACGGATCGGAGGAGGGGACGAGAGAATATTCGCGCCTCCGGTACTCCCAATTTTGCCATCTGCCACAGCCGGTACAGTAGACTCCATTGCTCGTGTATTTTCTTTACCTCTCGAATCGACATTTGACCATAATTTGTTTTGCAGCAATCGCACCAGCTCCAGCTCTCTTTGAGTCTCGCATCCCAATGCCGGCAAAGCCCTTTGCTAAACGCCCTTCTTCCAGGGGCGCTGCAAATAGCATGCGAATGTTGAGCGAATTCGTCGAGGATCTTGACGCCGAGGCCCTCGCATTCGCTGTAGATTTTGCTGCTGAGGTTAATCCTATGCTGGCGACGCTTATGAACTTCCATGACGAAGGTGCTGTCGAGTCTTGGGTTAATTACTGCAGAAAGAGCGAGGCTTGCCTGCATGAGATTGAGCTCAAGCGTCCCGCCCCTAAAGTATCAGCTTTGAACTCGCAGCGGGCTGCATGGGTCGAGAGTAGCGTTCCTTTCATCCGCTATTTTGAACAAGAGGCAACCTGAGGAGAAAGGAACATGAAGTAGCTTCTAACGAATCTATCCGGTTACGCGCTCAGATTGAAGTGAATACCGCGCAGTTAAAAGCTGTCTTCGACAATCTCCAGCGATGCATTTCGGATGGGTTGATGGTAAGACGGACGCTTGACTTTACTGAGCGGGTCGTGCAGGACTGTGAAGCTGCCATGCTAGGAACCGATGCAAAGCTTTCGTCTTGTTTGCGACAGCGTGCCCGAGTCGAAGCGGAGTTGGCCGTGGCGGCCGATTGTGAGAAAGGATTGAAAGGAGCACGCGAGCAGCTGGCTGATTTGTTGAAACGCCTCCTCTTCAATAACCGTCTTTGTACCCGCTTTTTTTACTGTAAACTTGCGGTTTATGAATAACATGTATTCATTTTGATTCCTTTGTGAAATGTATTTTGTATTCACTTGAAATCATGAATAAAAGACGTACTTTATCTCATACTTTTGTCTTCTTTTCTTTGTCGTGTCATTGGCATGCGACTTTAGCAAATATGACCTGTAGATAGTAGATAACGGTTCATCTTGAACTCCTTGTAGGGTAGCGATGGATTAGGAAACAGGTTCAAGTCTGCTGCCTAAGACTTTTCAATTTTATGAGCCGTGAGGGTCTCATAAAGACGTTTCTCCCCACGAGTCGAGAGGATCTCGTAGGTGTAATTTCTTCTTAGGGGTCGTGGGGACTCCTAAGTGCGTTTTCTCTTGAGAGTCGTAAGAATCTCACAAGAGAGTTTTCTTTTTACGGGTTGAGAGGTTTGCACAGGGACACTAATTTCCCTGGGGGTCGAGACGAATCGAGAGATTATTGGTTGACTTGATTCCGAGACGGAGCGTTGTTCCAGCGGGGATGTCGTTGGTTGACTTGTTTCCGAGACGGAGCGTTGTTCCGGCAGGGAGGTCGTTTGTTGACTTGTTTCCGGGTCGAAGCATTGTTCCGGCAGGGAGGTCGTTGACCGATGTTCCGGCGGGGAGGTCATTGGCTGACTTATTTCCGGGTCGGAGCGTTTTTCCGACGGGGAGATCATTGGCTGACTTGTTTCCGAGACGGAGCGTTCTTCCGACGGGGAGATCATTGGCTGACTTGTTTCCGAGACGGAGCGTTATTCCGACGGGGATGTCATTGGCTGACTTGTTTCCCAGACGGAGCGTTGTTCCGACGGGGAGGTCATTGGTTGACTTGTTTCCGGGTCGAAGCGTTGTTCCGACGGGGAGGTCATTGGCTGACTTGTTTTCGGGACGGAGCGTTCTTCCGACGGGGAGATCATTGGCTGACTTGCTCCGCTTTCTGCGGTGTCGGGAAGGAACGTCGTGTTGATCTTCTGGGATGCAGATGTTGCCGTCCATATTCAGGTCAATCTAATAATGGAGGGAACTTGAGCTCAGATGTCTATTGCCAAATGTCTATAATGGGACCGCTAAGGAAGAAAATCAATGATAGGTGCATATTGCCATTAACAAAACTGGCAGACATTATGAAAAGATAATAATTAAGCCTATATGCATATTTAATCAGTATTGAATCGACGAGGTTAAGATAGTTATAACGGAGAATCAAAACTGGGTGCATATGTAAATGGATTCAGAAATTTGGAAGTAGTAATAATACAGAAGTAGATACGGAAATTTAAAATTTAGATAGAACATATATTTAAGTCATTTTAAAGAGCGAGGAAAGTGAAAAGGCTTTAAATAAGTTTAAAGTGCATTAAAAATAATGAAACCAAGTGAAAATACATGTACAATCAAAAGAGTCACAAGTGGGCATATGCACGTCAATTTAAAACAAGTGAGGACCTTAACTTGGTATAACATTAGAAGGGCAAGAGATATCACCGAGCGATCAGTTTAGATATCTAGGTTCCATCATCCAAAAGGATGGGGAGATCGATAGTGATGTTAATCAAAGGATCCAAGCTGGTTGGTTGAAATGGAGTGCAACAGGGATTTCGTGTGATCGTAAATTTCCGTTAAAATTGAAAGGGAAGTTTTATCGGAGCGCTATTCGGCCTGCCTTATTATATGGTACAGAATGTTGGGCTCTTAAGAAGCATCATACACAGAAGATGCACGTAGCAGAGATGTGCATGCTTCGTTGGATGTGCGGTAACACTAGAAAAGATAAGGTATGAAATGAGGATATTCATGCAAAAGTTGGTGTAGCACCTATGGAGAAGATGCGGGAAAGCCGGCTAAGATGGTTTGGTCATGTGCAACGCAGACCTATGGAAGCACCGGTTCGACGAATAGATACCCTCGATATGGGCAATGGTAAAAGGGAGACCGAAGAAAATATGGATGGAGGTGATACGAAACGATATGGTTGCCAAAGGCTTCGATGAAAGTATATTGTTCGATAGGAGTGAGTGGAGGCAGAGGATTCATGTGCTGGACCCGGCGTGATTCGCATGTTGGTTCATGTAGCCTACCCCATATGCTTGGGAGAAAAGGTCCAGAAATTTAAAATTTATGGTTAAAAATAGTGTGATCAAGGAAAAAGGTCCAGAAATTTAAAATTTAAGAATAGCAGACCCATTGCTTTAAAAAAACAAGAAAATTTATGGTCCCTTTAAAAGCAGTATTGTTAAGAAATAGATTTTGAAATTTAATACAATTGAAGCATTTTCAAAATACAGCCCTGCTAATATTATAAAAAAAAGGCTGAATGCAAAATGATGTAAAGTCATTGAAATTCTGAGAAATTTGCTTTAAATCTTGGAGACGGTTTCGAATATTTTATAAACGAGACGAGTGAAGTGCGGTGTTATATCCGAAAAGGCTCTATGAAAAAATCAAGATATGATGAATGATTGGTTATGTGTGCAAAGTAAATTTGGCAAAAGCCACAGTCAGGGATGTGTACAAACGAAAGAGCCCTTGGTTGGCATATTCAGGTCGATCGAATAAGGAAGAGGACTTGAACTCGAATGTCTATTGACAAATGTCCATAATGGACAGTTAAAGTTAGGGAATAAATGTAATTAGCATATTGTCATGGAAAAAAACAGGACATTACGAAAAGACAATAATTAAGCCTATAGGCAGATTAAATCAGCAATGAATTGGGGTAAAGACAGTTATGAATGGAGAATAAAAGATGGGTGCATATGTAAATGAATTCAGAAATTTAGAATTCATAATAATACAGAAATATATTCGGAAATTTAAAATTTAGAATAAAAAATAGATACGTCATTTTAAAGAAAGAGACAAGTGAAAAGACTTGAAATAAGTTTATAGTGCATTTAAAAATAGTGAAACTAAGGGAAAATACGTGTACAATCAAAAGCGTCTCGGGTTGACATTTACACGTCGATCTAAAATAGTGACTTTAACTTGAATGACTTTAGATAAATGTTCATAGGACAATGGTTATAGGAACATTATTGGATCATGAATGTGTATGATCAATAAGTCACTGGTAGACATGTTCACGTCGATCAAATAATGGAAAGGACGCGGATTTGAAAGTCTCTTGATAAATGTCCATAGGACGGTTATAGAAACAGAATTACAGAATCAATGGTAGGTGCATATTGTTGTGCACATGAGTTGGACATTAGAAAAAGACGTTGGTTAATCTCGTATATGGAAATAGATTTAGAAATTTGATACTAATACTGCTTAGGAATTAGATTCAGAAATTTAAAATTTGGATAAAAAATTAGATTCAGAAATTTAAAATTTGGATAAAAAATTAGATTCAAGTCCATTTAAAAAACGAGACAAATGAAGAACCTTGAAACGACTTTATGGCGCATTTAAAAATAGTGTGATTAAAGAAAATGGTTTAGAAATTTAAAATTTATGAAAAATAGCATCATTTGCTTTAAGTAACGAAACAAGTGAAAATTTATGGTCCCTTTAAAAGCAGTAATGTTAAGAAATAGATTTTGAAATTTAATACAACTTAAGTATTTTCAAGATACAACCTTTTTAATAACTAAAGAAAAGACTGAAATGCAAAATGGTGTAAAGCCTTTGAAATCCTGAGAAATTTGCTTTAGAAGTTGGAGACGGTATCAAATATTTTTTAAACGATACAAGTGAAATGCATGTTATACACAAAAAGGCTCTTTGATAATAAAAAAATCCAAGGTATCATGAATAATTAGTTGTGTGCAAAGTAAATTTGGCGAAAGCCATAGTCAGGGATGTGTACATTCAAAAGAGCCCTTGGTTGATATATTCAGGTTAATCTAATAATGGAGAGGACTTGAACTCGAATGTTTATCGACAAATGTCCATTATGGGACGGTTAAAGGAAGAGAATCAATGGTAAGTGCATATTGTTGTGGACAAAACCGGACGTCATGAAAACAAAATTAAGCCTATTGGTAGATTGAATCAGTAATGAATCAGGTTCAGACGCTTACTGACGTAGAATCAAAGATGGTGCATATAAAACTGGATTCGGAAATTTAGTAGTAACAATATGGGAATAGATTCTGAAATTTAAAATTTAGAAAAAAATAGATTTAAGTTATTTTAAAGAACGTGAGAAGACTTGAAATAAGTTTATAGTGCATTTAAAAATAGTGAAACTAAGAAAAATTACATGTACAATTAAAAGCGTCACGGTTTGAGGTATACACGTCGATCTAAAAATGGTGAGGACTTGAACTTGAATGACTTTAGATAAATATTCATAGGACAACGGTTATAGGAACACTATTGGATCATGAATGTGTACAATCAAAAAGTTACGGGTTGACATGTTCACGTCCATCAAATAATGAAAAAGACGTGAATTTGAAATTCTCTTGATAAATGTCCATAGAAGAACGGTTATAAAAACAGAATTACAGAATCAATGGTATGGTAGGTACATATTATTTTGGACATGAGTTGGAGGACATTAGAAAAAGACATTAGCCGATCCCGTATATGGAAGTAAATTTAGAAATTTTAAACCGGTACTGCTTAGGAAATAGATTCAGAAATTTAAAATTTTGATTAAAAAAATTAGTTTCTAGTCTATTTAAAGAATAAGACGAGTGAAAAACCATTAACAACTGTATGGCGCATTTAAAAATAGCGTGATTAAGGAAAAAGGTTTAGAAATTTAAAATTTAAGATAACTAGCCTCAATCGATTTAAGTAACGAAACAAGTGAAAATTTATGGTCCTTTAAAATCAGTAATGTTATCAAATTGATTTTGAAATTTAATACAATTGAAGCATTTTCAAAATGCGGCCTTCCCATAAATAAATAAAAGGCTGAAATGCAAAATGTTGTAAAGTCTATGAAATTCTGAGAAATTTGCTTTAAAATTTGGAGACAGTTTCGAATATTTTATAAACGAGACAAGTGAAATGCAATGTTATATCCAAAAAAGCTAGTTGAAAAAAATCAAGATATCATGAATGATTGGTTATGTGCGCAAAGTAAATTTGGCGAAAGCCACAATCAGGGATGTGTACAATCGAAAGAGCCCTTGATTGACATATTCTGGTCAATCGAAAAATTGGGAGGACTTGAACTCAAATGTCTATTGACAAATGTCAATAATAGAACGGTTAATGGAAGAGAATCAATGGTAGTTGCATATTGCCGTGGACAAAATCTAGTGGTCATTATGAAGAGACAATAATTAAGCCTATAGGCAGATTAAACAGTAATGAATCGAGGTTAAGACGGTTATAGACAGAGAATCAAAGATAGGTGCATATGTAAATGGATTCAGAAATTAAGTAGTAATAATACGAAAATAGATTCAAAAATTTAAAATTTAGATTAAAAATAGATTTAAGTCGTTCTAGAGAACGAGACAAGTGAAAAGACTTGAAATAAGTTTATAGTGCATTTACAAATAGTGAAACTAAGGGGAAATACGTGTACAATCAAAAGAGTCACGGATTGACACACACACGTCAATCTAAAAATGGTGAGGGCTTGAACTTGAATGAGTTTAGTAAATGTTCATAAGGCACGGTTATAGGAACACCATTGGATCATGAAAGTATACAATCAAAAGAAGTCACAAGTTGACATGTTCATGTCGATCAAATAATGGAAACGACGTGAATTTGAAAGTCTCTTGATAAATATCCATGGAAGGACGGTTATAGGAACAAAATTACAGAATCAATGGTAAGTGCATATTCTTATGGGCATGAGTTGGAGGACATTAGAAAAAGACATTAGATAATCCCGTATATGAAAATAGATTTAGAAATTTGAAACCAGTTCTGTTTAGGAAATAGATTCAGAAATTTAAAATTTAGATAAAAAAAATAAGATTCAAGTCCATTTAAAGAACGAGACAAGTAAAAAACCTTGAAACGACTTTATGGCGCATTTAAAAATAGTGATTACGGAAAAAGGTTTAGAAATTTAAATTTTAAGAAAAGTAGCCTCAGTTGCTTTAAGTAATGAAATAAGTGAAAATTTATGGTCCCTTTAAAATCGGAGATGAATAGATTTTGAAATTTAATACAATTGAAGCATTTTCAAAATACAGCCTTTCTAGTAAATAAAAAAAAGGCTCAAATGCAAAATGGTGTAGAGTCTTTGAAATGCTAAGAAATTTGCTTTAAAAATTGAAGACTGTTTCGAATATTTTATAAACAGGACAAGTGAAATGCGATGTTATATCCAAAAAAACTCTGTGAAAAAATCAAGGTATCATGAAAAATCGGTTATGTGTGCAAAGTAAATTTAGTGAAAGCCATAGTCAGGGATGCGTACAATCGAAAGACACCTGGGTTGACAAGGTCAATCTAATAATGGAGAGGACTTGAACGCATATGTCTATTGACAAATGTCCATAATGGGATGGTTAAAGAAAGAGAAACATTGGTACGTGCATATTGCCGTGGACAAAAACTGGAGGACATTATGAAAAGACAATAATTAAGCCTATAGGCAGATTAAATCAATAATGAATCGAGGTTACGGCGGTTATAGACGGAGAATCAAAGATAGGTGCATAATAAATTGGATTCAAAAATTTGGAAGTAGTAATGATTCGGAGATTTAAAATTTAGACTAAGAATATATTTAAGTCGTTTTAAAGAACGAGACTGAAGTAGGTGACTCGATTCTAGATTTTGCTTTATCTTATGACTTGATCTTAGCAAACACCTGGTTTAGGAAAAGAGAGTCCCACCTTATCACTTTTAGGAGCGGATCAAATGCTAGTCAAATAGACTTTTTTCTGACGAGAAGAATAGATAGAGGTTGTTGTATCGACTGTAAGGTAGTGCCAGGTGAGAGTGTAACTACTCAACATAGACTTTTAGTTCTAGATTTTCGATTTAGAAGAGAACCTAGGAAGATTAGACGTAAGGTAGAGCCTAAAATTAAATGGTGGCGATTGAAAGAAGGTAATCAAAAGGCTTTTATAGATCGTGTAGTACAAGAAGCGGATTGGCAGTCGGAAGATGATCCAGACAAAACATGGAACAAAATGGCTAGTTGTATCAAGAAAGTAGCTAGAGATCTACTTGGTGAGTCGAGAGGTGGTGCTCCACCATCTAAGGACATATCATGGTGGAATGAAGATGTAAAGGCTGCTATTAAAATTAAAAGAGATTCTTATAAAGATTTGAAGAAAAGTAGAGATGTGGAGCGATTTGAGAAGTACAAAATGGCTAAAAAGGAAGTTAAGAAAGCTGTTCGGGAAGCTAAATCTAAGGTCTACAAGGAGGTGTACGAGAAATTAGACACTAAAGAGGCTGCAAATGATATATACCGGATTGCTCGAATGCGGGAAAGGAAGACTAGAGACTTATGTGCGGTGAAGTGTGTCAAAAATGAAAATCAGAAGGTTTTAGTTCGAGATGAGGATATCAAGGAAAGATGGAGAGATTATTTTGACAAATTGTTCAATGAGAGCTTTACTAAGAATTTGGATGGACTTGTCATTCAATCTCAAGATATAAATCGTGATTTCATGCGTAAAATAAGACTTACTGAGGTTAAAGAAGCTTTGAACAGAATGGGTTTAAGAAAAGCGGTTGGTCCTGACGGGATTCCTATCGAGATTTGGAGATGCTTAGGAGAAATAGGCGTTAAATGGCTGACAGATCTGTTTAATAAGATTTGGCAGACAAAAAAGATGCCAAATGAATGGAGGAAAAGTATCCTTGTACCTATCTACAAGAATAAAGGTGACATTCAAAGTTGCTCAAACTACCGTGGAATAAAACTAATGTGTCACACCATGAAACTTTGGGAGAGAGTGATTGAACACAGGCTAAGGAAGGATATTAAGATAACAGAGAACCAATTTGGTTTCATGCCTGGACGATCGACGACAGAGGCGATCCATTTGCTTCGTCAACTTGTCGAGCGCTTTCGAGAGAGGAGAAGAGATTTGCATATGATATTTATTGATTTAGAAAAAGCGTACGACAAGGTACCTAGAGAGGTATTATGGGGGACAATGATGAAAAAGGGGGTCCCCGTCAAGTATATTGACATAATCAAGGATATGTACGACGGAGTAGTGGCAAATGTCAGAACTTGCGGTGGCTTAACAGTTGATTTTCCGATTACTATTGGTTTACATCAAGGATCTGCATTAAGTCCTTTCCTGTTTACCATCGTGATGGATGAGCTTACTAGAACTATCCAAGATGAGGTCCCTTGGTGTATGCTATTCGCTGATGATATTGTTCTAGTAAATGAGACGAAAGCAGGGGTTAATACAAAATTGGAATTATGGAGACAAACATTGGAATCTCGGGGATTCAGATTGAGCAGGTCCAAGACAGCATATATGCACTGCAAATTTAGTAGCCAGAGAAGTCAAAACCATATTGGTATAACATTGGAAGGGCAAGAGATATCACTGAGCGACCAGTTTAGATATCTAGGTTCCATCATCCAAAGGAATGGGGAGATCGATAGTGATGTTAATCAAAGGATCCAAACTGGTTGGTTGAAATGGAGGAGTGCAACAGGGATTTTGTGTGATCGTAACTTTCCGTTAAAATTGAAAGGGAAGTTTTATCGGAGCGCTATTCGGCCTGCCTTATTATATGGTACAGAATGCTGGGCTCCTAAGAAGCATCATACACAGAAGATGCACGTAGCGGAGATGCGCATGCTTCGTTGGATGTGCGGTAACACTAGAAAAGACAAGGTGCGAAATGAGGATATTCGTGCAAAAGTTGGTGTAGCACCCGTGGAGGAGAAGATGCGGGAAAACCGGCTTAGATGGTTTGGTCATGTGCGACGCAGACCTATGGAAGCACCGGTTCGACGAATAGATACTCTCGATATGGGTAATGGCAAAAGGGCAAAAGGGAGACCGAAGAAAACATGGATGGAGGTGATACGAAACGATATGGTTGCCAAAGGACTCAATGAAAGTATATTGTTCGATAGAAGTGAGTGGAGACAGAGGATTCATGTGCTGGACCCGGCGTGATTCTCATGTTGGTTCATGTAGCCTACCCCATATGCTTGGGATAAAAGGCTCAGTTGTTGTTGTTGTTGTTGTTGTTTAAAGAACGAGACTGGTGAAAAGACTTGAAATAAGTTTATAGTGCATTTAGAAATAGTGAAACTAAGGATAAATACGTGTACAATCAAAAAAGTCATGGGTTGACATATACACGTCGATTTAAAAATGCCGACTTGGACTTGAATGACTTTAGATAAATGTTAGCGGTTATAGGAACACCGCTATTGGATCATGAATGTGTACAATCAAAAAGTCACGGGTTGACATGTTCACGTCGATCAAATAATGGAAAGAACGTGGATTTGAAAGTCGCTTGATAAATGTCTATAGAATGACGGTTATAGGAACATAATTACAAAATCAATGATAGTATTGTGGACATGAGTTGGAGGACATTAGAAAAAGACATTAGTTGATCCCGTATATGGAAATAAATTTAGGATTTTGAAACTAGTATTGTTTAGGAAATAGATTTAAAATTTAGATAAAAAATTAGTTTCCGGTCCAATTAAAGAACAAGATAAGCGGAAAACCTTTAAACGATTGTATGGCGTGTTTAAAAATAGTGTGTTTAAGGAAAAAGGTTTAGAAATTTAAAATTTAAGAAAAGCAGCCTCAATTTATTTAAGTAACGAAACAAATTAAAATTTATGGTCCCTTTAAAAGCAATAATGTTAAGAAATAGATTTTGAAATTAAATACAATTGAAGCATTTTCATAATACAGCTCTTCTAAAAAATAAATAAAAGGCTGAAATGCAAAATGGTGTAAAGTCTTTGAAATCCTGAGAAATTTGCTTTAAAAGATTGAGACAACTTCGAATATTTTATAAACGAGACAAGTGAAATGTGATGTTTTCTCCAAAAAGGCTCTTTCAAAAAAGTCAACGTATCATTAATGATTAGTTATGTGTGCAAAGTAAATTTGGCCAAAGCCACAATCAGGGATGTGTACAATCGAAAGAGCTCTTGGTTGACATATTGAGGTCAATATAATAATGGAGAGGACTTGAACTCGAATGTCTATTGACAAATTTCCATAATGCGACGGTTAAAGAAAGAGAATCAATGGTAGGTGCATACGGTCGTGGACAAAAATTGGAGGACATTATGAAAAGCCTAATGACTTTAGGCACCATGATTGTAATAATAAAATTTGATGAAACCATGAAACACAATCATTCCGAGCAAAAACACACAAGGGTTGGCATTTCAAGCTTGGATGGCTACAAATAGAACGTGAATTGTGAGCCTTCTACTAAACATGTCACAGAGTAACAAAAAGATAACCTGTGGTGCCCAATAGAACATACTTGATCGTAACGCTATTTCTAATATCTTTTAGACACATAGGTCGAGTTTATAAATGAAGCCATCTTTAAAAAAAATCGATATCCAACTTTTAAGTCTATCGGTCAGTGTGAAAAAAGGTTGTGGTGTGATACATTTATGGACCAAAATCTGGTGAAGTTAATAGTTGGGTCCACAAACGATTGTATTGTCAAGTTATATTAGTCGACACATCCTAATTCAGTTAATACGTGAAAAAGATTTCAACCGTGTAAAAAAGGGTTGTGATGTGATGCATTTATGGACCAAAATCTAGTAATGTGAATGGTCGGTTACAGAATCGACTTGTCAAGATATATTAGTTAACATATCCTAGTTCAGTTAAGTAGTGAAAAAGATTTAAACTCTAGAAGGATAAACCTTAGAAGCAGTAAAATATAAGGGGGGAAAGCAAAAACCCATCACCGATCACAAGTCAAAGAAATCTCACAGTAATGATGTGATGGATCCTCTCAGCATCGCCATCAAGAACTCCCGCAGATCGGCAAAGCCCCTGCTTGATCCCTCCGCCGTCTTTCGCCACCTCAACATCGCCTGGGGCCACGTCATCGCCGGCGGCTGATCGGACTCCCCTGGGGTTTAGAGCTTCGAAGTCTTCGGTTTGTGTTTCGAAGGGGATATATGCCGCCTTTACATCGCCGGTGGCTGCGTCATCGCCGGCGGTTCATCAGCTCCCATGGGGGTTAGGGTTTTGAAGGGGAAAGATCCCGCCGTTACATCGCCTGCGGGTTAGGGTTTCGAAGGATCAACATCGAGAGATGAAATCCCAGCGACAGTGTGTCGTTTCTTTTGAGGGAATAAAATAGGAAAGTTTAAAGAACGCTATTAAAAGACTCAGGTGCTTATATAATCCAAAACAACAACGGCAACCATCTAATTTAGGAATGTAATAATATTTGAAATATTTAAACCTTGGACTTCCTCGGAGTCGGTTTCCAAATTAGGATAAAATACTTTTTTCATATATAATTAATAAACCAGTTTTGGCCGATGAAACTGAGTGAGGGAGCGGAGACCCTTTCGCGAAGGAACATATTCGAAAGCTTCCAAATGAATGAATATAAACTATGGGTCCTTCAAATTTACTTATTCATACTAGCGTTTTCGCATCTGCGATGCACGTATACAAATAAAAACAGGAAAGTTAATACCAAATTATTTAGATAAAGCACATTAACAATTTTCTGCATAAAAAATCAATGTTGTATATTCGATGTAGTTATAGTTTTTTCAACGCATAAACAATTATAAAAGGAGTAACAAACCGTCAAATGTACTCATTACAAACAAATTTCGTGCAATTTTCAAAAACCCGTAAACAAAAAACCTCTAAAAAAATAAAGCCTTAACAAAAAATTTATAATAAAAAACTTACAGTCATAAAAGTTCTTCCGAAACAAAAAGAAGCTTGGAGAACAGGAGGCTATGTGTAACTTGAATATTAGAAATTATATATTCATTAATTTTCAATTACATATGAATAGTCCAAAATACATGTATGAAAATATGTAAGATATGTAAAAGCATAAATTAAGGGGCCTATTTGTAATTTCGTTCATAAAAAGTTGCATCGGTTTCCTTGTTTTTAATGGTGAGAATGATATCGCATAAAGATGTGTGTGGAGAGAAAGAGAGAGGGGGGGGGTAAGGGGGAGGGAAATAGACATTATGACATTGTACCCTTAGGTTCTGGTTATAATAATAAAGATATACCCATTTACCAAATGTTGTCCAAAACCGTCTGCAATGACCGCCGCCTACAACCACTAGACAAACAAAGTAAGTTGCTGCCGTTCTCCTTTCACAGTCAGCTGTCTCCATGTTGTCATTTAGACAAACTACTAGAAACCTATATGACAAGCATAAGACGCGCTCGTGACACGCACAAACACATGTTTACACTTATAAGATGTGGCATACGTCTTGTTTGATATATTTCGAGCAAGTATTTGCAAGTGTCGATATCCAACACACATCGGATACAAACACGATATACTGGTTGAAGTGTTTGTGTCTCGTAGTTTATAAGTTCTAACAAATGTTGAAAAATAACAATTGTGTAAGCTCAGTGCTATGCTCTTAAAAGTGAAAAAACGAAAAAAGCCTTACGCGAAGCATAAGCTATTAAAAACGCAAAAAGTGTAGCGCAAAGTATAAGCCATATTGATTATCATTAATTATTTTTAATAATTATAAATAGTACTAAACGGAAATATAAGTAAATTAGTTTTAAGAATAAAACATAGATTAAATTGTTTAAAAATTTAAGAAAATAATGCAAAAACCCACTAGCAATTAATTTTCAATTTTACAAGTTTAAATTCATACTTAGATATTCAAAACAGTCGAGCGGAAATAGGTTTTTCTATTTAATTTTTAGGTTATGAGAATTAAAAGTTGGATGACGTGTTACATATATATTGGGTTCGCTTGAGCTATTGAACTTTAAATCCCGTTTAATAACAATAGACTTTATGTAAAATCTTATTTACAAATAGCGTAGTTTATGCCATTACTATCAATGCGTAGCAGAGTGTAAGTTATTTATAGTAGTAGCATAAAAAACTATCACCGATCACAAGTCAAAGAAATCTCACAGTAATGATGTGATGGATCGTCTCAGCACCGCCATCAAGAACTCTCGCAGATCGGCAAGGCCCCTGCTTGATCCCTCCTCCCTCTTTCGCCACCTCAACATTGTCTGGCCACATCATCGCCGACTTTTGATCGGAATCCCATCGGGGTTAGAGTTTTGAAGGCTACCGTTTCGAAGGGGAAAGATGCTTAGAGGCAGTAAAATATCAAGGTAAAAAACACAAAACCATCACTGATCACAAGTCAAAGAAATCTTACAGTAATGATGCCATGGATCATCTCAGCAACGCCATCAAGAACGCTCGCAGATCGGCAAGGCCCCTGCTTGATCCTTCCGCCCTCTTTCACCGCCTCAACATCGCCTGGGGCCACGTCATCGCCGGCGGCTGATCGGACTCCCATGGGGATTAGAGCTTCGAAGTCTTCGGTTTGTGTTTCGAAGGGGAAAGATGCCGCTTTTACATCGCCGGTGGCTGCGTCATCGCCGGTGGTTCATAAGCTCCCATGGCAGTTAGGGTTTCGAAGTCTGCGGGTTCGGGTTTTGAAGGGGAAAGATGCCGCCTTTACATCGTCGGCGGGTTAGGGTTAGGGTTTCGAAGGATCGACATCGAGAGATGAAATCCCGGCGACAGTGTGTCGTTTCTTCTGAGCGAATAAAATAGGAAAGCTTAAAGAACGCTATTAAAAGACTCAGGTGCTTATACAATCCAAAACAACAACGGCAACCATCTAATTTAGGAATGTAATAATATTTAAAATACTAAACCAACCTTGGACTTCCTCGGAGTCCGTTTCCAAATTAAGATAAAATACCTTTTTCATATATAATTAATAAACGAGTCTGGGTTTCCAAATGAATAAATATGAACTATCTTTTTCTTTTAAATATTACCCCTTCAAATTTTACATATTCATATATACCTATTTATCAATCGTTGTCCAAAACCGTCTACAACGACCGTTGCCTACAACCACTGGCCGAACAAAGAAAGTTGAGGCCATCCTCCTTCCGCAGTCGGCTGTCTCCATGTTGTCATTTAGACAAACTACTAGAGACCTATATAACAAGCATAAGACACGCTCGTGACACGCACTAACACATGTATACACTTATAAGATGTGGCATACGTCTTGTTTGATACATTTCGAGCAAGTATTGGCAAGTGTTAGTATCCAACACATATCGGACACAACACACGGTTTGCCGGTTGAAGTGTTTATGTCTCGTAGCTTATAAGTTCTAACAAATGTTGAAAAATAACACTAGCATAAGCTTAGAGCTCTGTCTCTTAAAAGAGAAAAACGCAAAAAGTGTTGCGCAAAGCATAAGCTATTAAAAACGAAAAACGCAAAAAGTGTTGCTCTAAGCATAAGCTATATGGATTATTATTAATTATTTTTAATAATTTTAACTCGTACTAAACCATAATATAAGTAAATTAGTTTTAAAAACAGAACATAGATTAAATTGTTTAAAATTTTAAGAAAATAATGCAAAACCTACTAACAATTACTCCCTCCGTTCCTTTTTACTTGATATTTTGAAGAGAAACCCACTTTACCTGACGTTCTGGAATAACGAGAAAATCATTAATGATAAAGATATCAATAAATGATACAGTACCAAAAACAGCTTAGAAAATTAATTTTTAGTGGTGATGTGGCAGTAGATTAATTGTTGATATAGTAAATAGTTGAGGACATAAATGGTATGATTTTTTTAGTGGTGATGTGGCAATAGAATAACTGCTAATATAGTCAATAGTTGAGGCTGAAATGATATGATTTTTTTAGTGGTGATGTGGCAGTAGATTAATTGCTGATATTAAGAAAGTGATAATACTTTCCTTAATCGGTGTAAATTCTTCTAAAACGTAAAGTAAAAGAGATGGAGTAAGTAATTTTTAATTTTACAAGTTTACATTCATACTTAGATATTCAAAGCAATCGAGTGGAAATAGATTTTTTTATTAAATTTTTAGGTTATGAGAATTAAAAGTTGGATGATGTGTTACATATATATTAGGTTCACTTGATATATTGAAGTTTAAATCCAGTTTAATAACAATAGACTTTATGTAAAATCTTATTTAAAAATAGCATGGGCTATGCCATTCCTATCAATGCGTAGCGGAGTGCAAGCAATTTATAGTAATGATGGCATAAAATAGTGTAAGTTATTTTGTCATGTTACGTAGAATATAGGTTGAGATATGCTAAATAATATAAAATAATGAGTGATGTAACAAATTTACCCTCGTTGACTTATAGGGGTGTGCTTAGATGCATATGAGTGTGGTGCTAGTAATTTTATTACCACACCCTCCTACTAGGGATTATGCTTTTTATCAAGTCTTGTTAAATGTGTATTTATAGTATTCTTGGTGTGAATAATACTTGGATTAGATCCCAATCACAGTCAATGACCTCTTTAGTTGTCTACACCTTTGAACATACTCATCTACTCATTTACAAGTGGAATTAATTTATTTTTTTAAAAAAAATTTAACATCAATAATACTAACTAACAAATAATTCATAAGAAAATAACACAATTAAACAAAGAAGCGATTTCTGAGCTTTGCTTAAGCAACCAAACACCCCAAGCCAATGTACATCATCAATACATTAAACTTGCCATCAATTTGTTGGAATGAGCCTATTGAAAGTCACAAATACGAGCGCACAGCAATGGCAACCAGCCATCACCATCAAATATGACCCTAGCGGGACATAGGAAAGACAATGCAAGAAAAGTAACCCACAATTGCGGGTATATTAGTTATCAATGCCTCTTGTCGAACATGAGAGATTATTCCCTATGCCGGGTGTAATACACCAGGGTAGGGATGTAAGAGAGAGAGGAGAGACTTCACGCAGTGCGTGGGGCTCGCGCTCCCATCTCTTCTCTATCCTGCCTGGAGTATACACTGGGCACATGGTATAATTTTCCGTTAGACAGAAAGAAAATTTAACGGATTTTTACTATAGATGCACTGATATAGACTACATTCTACTAAATTTAACAATAATTTAACTTAGCTTTTAATACAATTTCTCTGAAATTGCATACATTTTATTGAGTTTGACTACACATGGATTAAATTTGACTATGATTTCATTTATTTATACTAGAATTACCCTTAAATTGATTACACTGGAGAAAAAGGTAAAAGTGAAACAAAAATATGTAGAATTATCATAGGAGCCGCAGCAAAGGCGATTCCCCAAATAAATCGACAATATAAAAGTTCACTAAGAATATTGAATGATATTTTATAAATCTATAGGGCATAATTAACACGAGTATAGAAAAAGAGCAGCATTTTCACAAGATCCAGTTATGAGGTACACTTATTAACAAAAATTCAGTTGTCCTCATTAACACTTGTAGAAAGCTCTAAAAATACCTAAGGATGAACAAAATGCTGATACAAAAGTTATACATGTAAACAAAGTCCAGCTCTTTTCATTCTAGAAACTAAAATACTAAATAAATAAACAGCAGCATATACATGTAGAGAGCAGCTTGTGAGAACTATGCCAACTGCAATTACATGTTTTACACAAAATATGGGTTGGAAAAAGACCATAGGAAAAAACAAACTAAAAGGACTTTTAAAGGAATTATTGCAAACAATGCCCTTAATCTAGTTATCGAAACATGGCAATAAAACACAAAAATGCTAGTTGTGATGATGGGGCCTTGCATAGAAAAGATTGGGGTAGTATTGTGAGAGGAGGTTTGTCAAAATCTATTACAACTCTACAAGCAATTTAAACTAAAAATCAGATGATACTATATTCGCTTGGATTCTCTGGCTCTTTAATAGTGTAGACAGATTTGAAGCTGTGTTTCAAATGAGGAGCAACAATTTGTTCCAGCAGGAAAAGTTCATAAAAGAAAAGGTTAATCGGTATATTTTGAATGAAACATTACCCTTTTCAAAACATGGGAGTGTTTACCTTGAAAACCTTGTAAGGGCAGAAATCTGTATTGCCGCAACCCTGAAGGAAACAATCTTGAATTATTTACATATCAACAAGGTGGGGAAAGATCAATTTAAATACAACAAAAGTTGAATGAAGAATTGTTTATCTAGAATACCAAGTGCACATAACCAAAAAAGGGATTTTATGCTGCAAAACAACCCAACATAAATCTACTCGCATGCGCATACATGAATCAGATCCTCTCTACTGAGTAATTTTTACTAGAGAGACTATTGAATGATTACAAGTCAGGACGGTTCAAAGAGATCATGGCCAATCAAACTATGAATTTGACATACGAAGAATATGTGAAACTGGCTACTTAAGCCATAAGGGAGATCAGCCTAATTGTTTTCAAGGTGTCAAGAAAGTGGATGGTGTTAGTCGTGTTACTCATATATCCCTTAATGAATGGTGTAATATCAGTGCATGGTTTTTACTATATTTAAGAAGTTCTACAACTGTGGTGTTAGTTGTGCTACTCATATATCCCTTAATGAATGTGTATTATCAGAGTGGAAAAACTTATGATATTTCAACATCCATGGAATATATCGCATGCAAACACAAATGGATAAATGAGAAATTAGGTCAAAAGAGATCGGTGCTCTTAGTCCAGGAAATGTTATTAAGAGAAGATTTCTGATTCAGGAGTGGTGTTTGTGCCTTGTTAATGTTTGCATATTGTGTTTATTTTCATTTTATCTCTCTTTTGGAATTTGAGCAATTAGATGTGGAACCAAGATATATGATTGTATGATATTTCTATGGTTTATGTATTAACACTTATGGTATGATTAACTATTATAATACTTGTTTGCATACCAAAAACAATTTAGAATTACATACCTACATCCATAGTTGTTGCAATCAATATCAAATGAGAATGCTTAAAAAAAACTAAAATTATTGTTCTTCCTTGCCCAACACAGATGATATCAAAGCTGGTCCCTCGATAGGTAGGTCAATGGTTTGAGGACGAACCATTGTTCAAAGACGGTGATGATGTCGAGCCTCGGTCCTTGCTCACGGAATAAGGTGCCACGCCAAAGGGCCCTTCTGCCAGAGCGGACAATACTGTTTGTGTTGGGGGTGGGTCATGACAGAATGGTATCAGAGTCCCTCAATAGATAGGTCTGTGGTTCGAGAACGAACCATTGTTCAAAGGTAGGGAGGATGTCGGGCCCCGGTCCTTACTCACGGAATAAAGTGCCACACCAAAGAGCCCTTCGGCCAGAGCGGACAATACCGTCTGTGTCGGGGGTGGGTTGTGACAAAATGGTATCAGAGCCAGTCCCTCTATAGGTAGGTCTATGGTTCGAGAACGAACCATTGTACAAAAGTGGTGAGGATGTCGGACCTCGGTCCTTGCTCACGGAATAAGGTGCCACGCCAAAGGGCCTTTCGGCCAGAGCGGACAATTTGAATTCACAGGACTTGTTTGTATGTGGGCAAGACTCATCTATTTATAGAACTCCTTCCATCAAGAAGTTCTAACTACCCATGTAGTTATGAAAACTAACTACCCATGTAGTTATGAAAACTACCCATGTAGCTAACATTTTATTTAGTTATGTGCTACAATAACTATATTCATGATAGTGTTACATGTTATGGGCAAGACTCATCTATTTATAGGACTTGTTGCCCGTTTCCTCCGGCCGGAGGTTTTATCGAAGAAAGCTGTGAAGTTTGCCAAGCTCGATGATCCGTTTGGCTTTGGCTTGGACAAAGTGCCGACCGCAGAGGCGGATTTAAAACAGTTCTTCATTCCGGATACCCCCACCGTCCCTTTCGCAGTGATTGCCACTCCGAACATTGATAAGGAGACGTTCTTTATGGGGTTCATTGGCTTGTAGCTGAGCTGGTTTTCACTCTCGATGCACCCGCGCTACATAAGATCATCTGTCTTCTATCCAGCTCATCGCATCGCTGCAGGGACACGTATGGCTATTGGGGTTGTAGGACTGGCTCACTTATATCATGGTCTGAGTATAGCGGCTGACACCACTCAACCGGGTTTGAAGCCCGTAAATCTCTTATTGCACTACTTCACCTCGTGGATCGAGATGCACGCGATGGGTGATTTTAGTGTGCATAAACGGCCCAGATTTTATGAAGGATATAACTTTCCTCGGGTCATGCAATTGGTCGATACTTCTTCTCCAGACCCAACACAACAAGAGGCTTGGCGATTGCTAGCTTCTTCGCCCGCGCATGGTTGGGGACAACATGACGTTTATCGACAGGGTCCTGACCATTGGTAAGGAACCCTCCAAGGTAATCCAGCCGCTCCACGATGTCTTCAAGGATGGAGCTTCTGCATTGAGGGCCCGAGAAATCGTTCATTTGTATTCCATCAGGCCGGGTTTCCTCGTGTTCAGACAGGACGCCTCGGTGTTATTTAACCCGCATCGTTTCGCCCAACAATCCGGTTACAACCAAGGCGTTCCCCTTGAAGCGTTCCTCATTGACCCGGTTTCTACAGAAGAGCGCGTTCGCAATGCGACACATCACTTCATGCAACTAAATACGGGGTCTCATTTCCTGATTAGTGAGTCGAGCCATATCCCGAAGGGTTCGAATGCTTTTATTGCTTGGTATTAACATGCCACGGGTGCCGTCGTCAAAGAGGAAAGGCGGATGCTTCTCGACCATAAGGATTCTATCCCGGCCAGTAATCCCGTTGTCCCGCTGAAGCGGCGGGCAATTGTCCGTCCTTCTTTAAGAGAGAGCGCCATGGTTGTAATTCCGCGAGCCTTTCCAGCTAAGCCATGGCCGGATGTAAGTTCTCCTATGACTGTGGTGGCTACGACATCGCCTGAGTCGGGTATTGGTTTGAAGATCAGAACTCGCCGTCCGAAGAAGCCCGTTAAGCGAAAACTTTTGTCATCGGGTGTTGGTGCCGGTTCGCAGAAGAGGAAGAAGTATTTATTCTCGGCCGACGTTGTATTTGGTCAGGAGCCTCATGCTCCTTATAGCGAGGGCTTTTCCGAATACGGTACCAACGACGGTCAGTTCGGAGCCTCTGTCGATGAGAATGCCGCCACTGAACTTCAAGCCGCTATTGAGGCTTCTGAGAGATTAGCCCGCGCACAAGTAGCGCTCGCTTCTCTTGCGGCGTCCGGTATATTTCATTTATATTCTTATATATATATATATATTTTGAATTTACCATTCTTTATTAACGCTCGTTTCTTAACAGGAATCTCCACCAAAGATGCCCTTTTGGCATCCCGCAAGACATTTGAGGAAGAGGAGAGGCTTTGCGCTTCCATGGGTCTCGGTATGATTCGTTTCGCGACGCCTTTACATATTTTGTTCATTTCGTTCACACCCTGACTCCCTTCCTCTTTCTGTTACAGGAACCACCGCAACTCGTGTTGCTCTGAGTACAATGCCATCCTCAGGTGGTGGTGCGGAGGAGCCTTCAGAGCCACCGGCTACGGTTGTGGTCATCCCGGGGCCGCCATGGGAGGCATTGCTAAAGCAGCCTATGATGGATGTTGCAGCAGATTCGGAGGCCGAGCCTAATTTGGACAAAGACGTTCCCCTGTCGGAGGTTTAAGGAGATCTATCCGTACAACCAAAGCTGAGAGGAAGCACAAAAAGCACCCAGCAAGAGATCGTAAGGCTAACTTGGCCGCAGGTGCAGGTTCGAGTGATGCCCGACCCTTTGACATTCCCATGGAGGACATTCCTCCTGTCTTGTCCACCGCTCATAGGCAGGTTGCGCGTGCGGCTTACGAAGAGGCCGAGCGGTTACTTCAAGATAAAATAGCGCACGATCCCTTATTGAAACCTAATAAGACTTGTTTACTTTTTCAGGTTTCTTCTTACAGTATTTTTTCTCGAATTATAACACATTTGTCTTTGAATGACGTGACAAGGCTAAACTTGGTGAGTGATACGCCAGCGTTTGAAGGGTATGGGTTGTTATGCCTTCCTGTCGAATCAGGGACTGCTCCAACTGCCGCTTCCTCCCCCTGTAGATCCCCGACGTTGGCAGGTGACGCGAGCATGACGACAGCCCTTATTGATTCAGGGGGCGAAGGTGTCAACGTTGAATCCATCTTCCCGGTGATGGTGGAAACCGAGGAAGCCGTCATGGTTAGTGGCGCTCCAGACACCGCTATGGCCTTTGCCACATTAGGTATTCTTTATGTTATTTCTTTTGGGTTCTCAATATTGCCAACCATATTCGCTGATATTTTTTTATTCCGAATATAGGTGCGGTTGACCCCGGCGCTGTGCTGATTGAAGAATCACCGTCAGCCGTTGCTACGACTGTCACTGTTCCGTCTCTCTCTTTTGTGCCCCCCGAGTTCTCTCGGGTTTAATGACGGAAGGTAAAGATTTTTCAATTCCTTGTTTTGGTATAAATATTATTTCTTAGATTAATTCTTTACCATATATTGTTGCAATCCTGTAAGAGGGCTTTTGACCGCTTACGCCAAATGCTAAGCCCACACTTCACCTTCCAATCAGAATTCATTCCTCCTTCGGGCATTGGTTAGCATGTTCTTCATCTCTTATTTCATCTTTTCTCAAATGCGGCACATCATTTCACCGGTTTTGGCTCCTCTTGAGTCTCGCATATCTATGCCCGCGGGTCCGTTCGCTAAGCGTTAGTCCTCCAGGGGTGTGGCAAATAGCAGGCGGATGCTAAGAGAATTCATCGAAGACCTTAACGTTAAAGCTCTCACTTCTGCTGCAGACTTCGCGAATGAGGTCAACCCTATGCTGGCGACGCTTGTGACTTTTCACAACGAAGACTTCGTCGGCATTTGGGTTGACTATTGTAGGCGAATTGAGGCTTGTCTCCACGAGATCAAGCACAAGCGTCTTACACTTGAAGCATTACCCTCGAAGGCTTAACTGATCACATGGATCGAGCAAAGTGCTGCTTCCATTTAATACTTCGAGCAGAAGTTGGCCCTGAGGCAAAAGGAACATGAGACAGCTTCTGGCGAATCCAGCCAATTGCGTGTCCAAGTCGAAGCGAACGCTGCGCATCTGCAAATTATTTTTGGGAATCTCCAGCAATGCATTTCTAAGGGAATGGCATTGAGGCAGCAGCTCGACTCTACCGAGCGGGGAATGCGAGATTGTGAAGTGGCCAGCAGAAAATTGCTGAGAGACTTTCATCATGCTTGTAACAACGGGCTCGAGTTGAAGTGATGCTGGCTACAATAGTAGCGCGTGAGGAGGAGCTGCGGGAAGAGAGTGAGCGGGTTGCCATTTTATTGAAAGCTCCGCCTTCTTAACGGCTAAAATTGTATCCCCCTTTTTATTTAAATTGTATCCCCTTTTTTTATTTAAATTGTATCTTTCAAACACTTTGATTCATAAATAAAGAATATACATTTTTTGCATGTGCTCCTCTGTGTTTGATGCCTCAATTTAGCGCTAATTAGTTTATTCACTCGTTTTGGAGTCTCTAGTTTATTCACTTGTTTCGGAGTCTCTAGTTTATTCACTCGTTTCGGAGCTTGTAGTTTATTTACTCATTTCGGAGTCTCTAGTTTATGTACTCATTTTTCGAGGCAGCGGATTCAACCGTCTACCCTCAGAAAGCTTCGGCTTCTGTCTGTATAAAGTTGGTGGTTGCAACTTGATTGTTCACCAACGCACTCTTGGACAGCTCGATCTCTCCGATCTTGTATTGCTTTTTGACCCAGTATTTGAAAATGTAGCAATCCTCAATCGCATGGCTCACTACTCTGTGGTACGACAATACAGGAGATTGTCGGTCATTTTTGCTTCGTGAGGTCTCTTCGACTCCGGAAATTATAGACCGTTGTTCAAGACATCTTTGAATATCTTGCGGACCTTGTCCCTTCTGAAAGAGTAAGCCTTGTTCTTCTCCTCCTCTGGGGAAGGCCCTTCTCCTACTAGCCCTGGCTTTCGAGCCCAGTCTGTTTTTGATCCGCCTGCCTTTCTCTTATCTTCACCGTCAGACGCATTAAAGGCGTTGGTCTTCTTGTAGCTCCCACTTTTGTGGTTGTCATCCTTTCAGCTCTTCCAAGACTTACCCTGAGAGTTCGGGGTAGACTCTTGCTTCGAGCGTTCCAACTTTTAAACTCTCTTGGTCAGCTTTTGAAATATCTTGAGACCTGCTGTACATAAGAATGTGACCATCCAATTGCTGAGGTTCCCAATGAGGAGGCTGACGGGCTGGTCCTGCTCTAGCGGCGATTCACACTTGACTGTGAGGTTGTGCCATCGGGCAATAAAATCCATGTTGCTTTCGTTTTTCCCCATCTTGGCTCTTACGAGGCCAGAAATGCAGATTGTCACTAACACTCATGAATCTTTGTCTTAACAGATACTCCATTTGGGCGAAAGCAGTGACGGACCCGTCTAGCATGCTCGCATACCAATCGAAAGCTCCTCTTTAGTTGAGTTGAAGAATTCCAATTTAAGGATCTTACTTGGATCTAGAGTAGATCGATCAAGAGATGACGTTGTTCGTTGGATGCTCCGATGTGAGATCGGTAAGTTGACCAGTTTCGGATAGAAGGACCTCACCAGATGCGTTGTGAGTTGATCGAGAACGGACGAATAAAGTGTATTCCTCCGATGAATTGGACGAGTTCCCGAGGACGTGTTCGGCTAGATATCTTCTACAGAGTGATGAAGATACCGAGTTCGTAATTTCGAGTCCATGTGAGAGACCCCGGATTGACCGTAGCCGAGAACGAATTACAATACGCAAACAGCAAGAGATGACATCGAAGTGGACGATAATAAAGACGAGTGGAACAAGAGATCCGTGCGAGATGTTAGCGAGCGGTTGTTACGCACCGTTGATGCCAGAGATACAACCAAATTTTAGAGGAAAGCCGTGCTGAGGACACTGTTGTCCGGTTATGAGAAAAAAGTTAAGCAAGAGTGCCAACCTTCGTATAATTCGGCATAGGTGAGATTGGAAGAAACCATGAGCAGGTTTTTTCCAGGACACTGCAGCGATACAGACTTGCACCCAGGATCGGTTATATCATGAGTATTCGGAGGGCCAGATGCCGCCGCCAGTAATGTGCAGTTGCGAGTGGTCATGTTGATTGGCCAAACGGTGATCAGAGGAGTTCCAGAGCGGAACTGACCAGGCCGACGAGCAGAAGGATCATGAGATTGGTAATCCACAGAGAAACGATGACCCAGAGACAGAAGACGCCATATGTGAGCAGGAGGCAAGCAGATGATCTTGCTCTGCCAGCTTTTGGCGCACCGGCATATTTTCGACATTGTAGGAGGTGTACCTCAATGTCAGTTATTGCGAATTATGTTTTGTGATCCGAGTATCACACTTTTATCGCTTGGATTTGAGTTTCGATGATTGGGTTTCGTGATTTATGTTTTCGTGCACTATGGCTGCACCTACTGGAGATTTATATTTGTGCACAGTTATTGCACTTGATTATGTTTTATACACCGCTACATTGGTTTATGATTTATGCATATCTATTGCACTTGGTATCGATTTGTGCCTTCGTTGCACGTATTTATGGTTTCGTGGATTCGATACTGTCGATTTGATTTCGTGCATGTTGTATGCACTTGCTTTTACTTATGCACTCGGTATAGCTTATATATGCTTGCAGTGCATTGGGATGGATTTTGTGCACGCAGTTGCACAAGTTTATGATTCTATACACCTTGGTATACTCGGTGTTGTTTTTGTGAGCATTTGAGATATTGATGAGTTTTCGTGCATTGGTTGCACCGGATTTGTATTTCGTGCATTGGTTGCACCGGATTTGTATTTCGTGCATTTTTTGCACCGGGTTTATGTTTTCGTGAGCGTCTGCACTTGGCGTTCGTTATCGTGTACGCTACTCACTAGATATTTTGTGTGAACCTGACGCACTTGATTTGGATTTTCGCGCATGTTGGGCGCATGATATGAGATTTTGTGCACACCGGGTGCACTCGATAGAGATTTTTTATTCGTGCATTATTGGATGCACTTGATTGGGTTTTTATTCGTGCATTATTGGATGCACTTGATTGGGATTTTTATTCGTGCATGTTAGTTGCACTGGGTTGAGATTTTCGTGCACTATAGATGCACTTGATATTGTTGTCGTGCACAGTTGTACCGGACAAATGCTTTCGTGCGCACCCGTTGCACTTAGTTTTGCTTTTGTGCATATTATGGCACTTGTATTGGATTAGATTTCCGTGCGCACCAGACGCATATGATGTTGGATACGCCTTTTGAGGTTGATTTTATTAATGAGTATCACGTTTTGATGATGGATACTATATTGTATAGTAACCGAGCAAGATTGGTCTGATGACAGTGTCTGAGTACTTTTGCATGCATGAAAAAGTTACCAAGAGGTTTTCAAAAAGGAGCTATATTCTCGCTATTTCCTACGTGTCCGTGAGTGACGAAATTTTACAAGGAAAATCTTCTGGGATATTTTAAAAAGGCAGGACGTATAAATTGAGCAAAACATATATAAGTATATATTTACTACTTTACAAATGACCGTCCGCCTCTTGTGCCGTGAGCTACGCATATCACGGCGATTTGGAAAAGATTTTGCATGTGTTTTATTCATCTTTAGAGGATTGTACGAGTATGCGTACTATTTACGTATTATGATTTGACTATAGTATATTTGGATTTCAGCAGTGGATTTCGAGATTTGCATCTCTATTATAACTTTAGTGATTGCGTGATGCTTGACGGAGTTTGATTTTGAGTTTTGTACTTGTTTTCAGGCGCACATGATGCGCTGCGGTATTTCTATATCTTCCGTCATTTCGGAGCCCCGTTGATTTGAGCTGATTATTGAAATGTTTTAGTAATTGGGGATTTAAATTTAAATTCGGGGACCGAATTTATTTAAGGGGGGAAGATTGTAACATTTCAGAAATATAAAAATATTAATTTTGGAAATTTAATATTAAAATAATATATTTCGCGAAAACTATTCGATTTGCGAATAGGGTTTTTTCGTAAAATGGTATAAGTATATACCAATATTCGGAAAATAATCGGAGATTAAAATGATTTATTTATTATAATGATATTTATCAGATTTTGGCATTTTTATAATTTATTATATGCAAGTTTAAATTAAAATTGATTATTGCACTACTAATCACGATTAAGCCAAATCCGTATTTTTTAAACATTTTTCCATGGCTAGTGCACCATGTCATGTGCATATTGTTACATGTTTGTTTATTTCATTTGTTTTATTTAGAAAGAAAAGAAAAGGAAAAGAAAGAAAGGAAAAGAAAGGAAAGAAAAGAAAAGCAAAGAGAGAAAGCATTATGAGAGTAAAACAAGAAGAAGAAGAAGAAAGAAACAAGAAGCAGATATTTTAGAGAGAGAGTGTGAGGGTAAGAGAGAGTGAGGTTAAGAGAGAGAGAGAGATCTTTGACTTCTTCACAATTCCTTTTCCTTCTTCATTGCTTCATTAATTCCTTCACCCTCGATTGTTTTCTTCATCTCCTTCATTCTTCTCTACCTCCATGTATCATCTCATAATAATTGCCAAAACTCCTTGCAACCTTCATACAAAACATGCACAAGCCTATTCTAAACCCTTTAGACCAATCAAGTGTGGATTTTGAAGTCTTTGGGCAACTCAAAAATTTTCCTGAGTTGCCAAATTGAGGTAATCATTTCACTTTAGATTAGTGTTTATGTTATATATTCTAGTTTAGTTTAGAAATCGATTTGGTGAGTTATATGATCTTGGACATTTCCAAGTTGCTGTTAAGTGATAATTTGAGGTGTAATAAGTGTTTCAAGACCTTAGAGATCGTTCTATTGGCCAAGAAAAGAGAATAGAAACCAAAACACGAACTTTGAAATCGGCCGATATCGTATTTTTGTGGATTTGGTGATGGGATACTAAGATCTGCTATAACCCGGAGACCCTAAAAATTATTTAGCGAACACAGAGAGATGTGCATGCAACCTAGAAGCACCCCTTGAAACCCGAGCCCATATGCCAAAAACCTGGCCACAGATTTAATCATTATGGCCGCAAATTGCGGCCACATTTGGGTGGAATGTGATAATTTTTTGTCTGTGGTTTCCTTATCCTATATATAGAGCAAGCATATCCCTAGTTTGGCCTGAGTTAAAATCTGGGAGTGAATTCTCATGTTGCTGAATTTCATTTTCTGATTTCTGAACCTTGGTTTTTAGATTTATGTTTGGATTCCGTCGTTGGACGTTTGTACGTCAACGGACGAGAGTTATTTGGTTGATTTTGCATGCGAAGCTATAGGTTTTAACCTACGAGCGAACCGTGTGCCATATCGGTTTTTCGGATCGATTTTAATTGCATTTTGATGTGTATTGATTATAGGTACTTCGCGTGGACTTCCGAGACGACGAAGCACATCGACTTTGGCTAAGCGAGGAGTTTAGCAAGTGAGTAGATTATATCTGCGGGGGAACGGGTGGATGGCGTATAGCACCCCCGCAACCATTGATATGGAAGATTGTGTTATAAATTATAATCAAGTAAATGATATGCTACGAACTTATGGACATGGTTATAGGATTTAGTAAAGAGACGATATGATAAAAGTTGACGTTAATAAATATGAATTGAAAGAGGACAAGTATGAGTTGTTAATGGTATGATATGAGATTGAGATCGATAAACACGATACGAGATTAAGATAGAGGTGTTGTGAAATTAATAAGATATGACGTTTATGCAAATGTGATTTGAGATATATGTGTGTGTATATATATATTTATGAGTATAATAAGTAATATGCCGTACGAGACTTTAGATCCGTACCCTCATTATTATATAGGTCGATAGATTTCCTATTCTGTTTGATGACCCCGTACGATGGATTACCGTACGTGATGAGATGTACCGGATGATTGATCCACATTAGTAAATTGAGGACGATGATCGAGGATTATTGTCATATTGAATGTTATGAAGCGGGATCGCCGATATAAAGATTGCCACCTGAACCATATCTATTTTCAAAACGACGATGTGTATCGTTTAGAAAGTGACCGTATGATTCTTGTGTAGATAGATATACCCATTTATTGTTCATGTTGTGAAGGATATTACCCCTTGTGATGTACATGCCATGTGCCGGTATTTAATGCTATATGATATCCTTCACTAGTACACCTGTACAATTACCGTTACTGCGCATGTTACACTTACACAGATTTTCCGGCTCACACACATTCATCATCGGTAATTGCCATGCCACTTACACAGTAGAACTTCTGTATCATGATATTATTCTTAACGTAAAAGTACATTCATTACTCTGTACTATCACTTGACATGCTTGCATGATATACTCGATATGCTCATATTACTACTCTATGTTGCATATATCGTACTTTATAGTTATATGCATTGAGATGCTGTTTTTATGAGATCTTTGGATTTGAGAACCCCGATTATATTTCAAAGGGAATTATGTATTGCTTTAAAACGCAGTTTCTCTTGATATGATATTTAGAGGTGTCCACCATGAGTTTTCTTGGTTCTAAGCAGTGAGTATGTAACACCCTAGTTTATTTATACCAGTTCTGTTTTAGGTATTTCTTTAATTATGGCTATTTCTTGATTTATTGTTGTTTGGGTGTGAATAGTATAGTTGGCATCAGTAATTGCCTCCGACCCGACCCGAGTGCTGGAACCCGTCTCGATTCCTGTTTATAATTTATCCCGGCTAGTTATAAGAATCCGTGCACTTTCTTATTCTATATCCTGTTTAACCGTATCATATATTTGGCATCTACATTGTTTTAATAATACAAATATAATCAAATAATATATTTTAAAAATACCTAGCATGACCTGTATCATACCCCTGACCCTGTGGTTCCATTAGTATATCGTGTTCTCGTTCCGTTTATTGAAACTGACTCGTCCGGATCGCTACATGCATTTTACGTGCATCCGTTCTTGGGGGTATGCATTTTTATCAACCGGACATCGCATTATGGTTTTAACTTATCCGTATATTCTTTATATTTTAAAACTAGATTTTTAGACACAACCCGGGTATTTTTCCGAGTACTTTTGTTTTAGCCTAAAAACCCAAGTTTATATATTATTATATTTCTAAACCTAATTCTAATATTAATATATATACACGTCTCTTTCTCTCTCTTCTTATTACACACGTCTCTTTCTCTCTCTTGTTATTTATATATATAATATTATTATAACACTATACACACATGTTTATATATTTTAACTAAAGTATATTTTTGTAATCAAAACCCACGGGGGATCTCTCTCTCTCCTTATATATTATATATTATTAATTATTATTAACTTTTCTCTCTCTTTTTCTCTCTCTTCTCTCCCTCCCTCTTTTCTTTCACCAACCCACCTCAAATCTGTGCATAAATCACTCTTCCCTGTATATATTTTATAATTCTTAATCCTCAAAATCAACCCCGCACACATCTCTCAGATCTCACTCTCACTGATCTCACACGCTTTAAATCTCTCACCCACCCACTCCCGGTGCTTTTTCCTCTCTCTCTCTCTCTCTCTAATATATTAAATATTATTTTTAAACCTAATATTCTAATGCTACAACTCTCTCTCTTTCTCTCTCTATTTCTTTCTTTATATTTTTCTTTTCCCCATATCAAATCTCACAGTCCCCTCCCCTCTCCTATATATAGTATACTAATTTTCAAAACCTATTTCCTTCTAATCCCACGTTCTCTCTCTTCTTCTTCTTCTTTTTGCTACTTTTCTCTTTACTCTCGGTTTCATGTTTTCCGGTGATCGCCGGAGCCGTGTAGTCACCGAAAATCCGGGCGACCCAGTGGACATCCCCAGCCAGCATGGTCGTGTTCTTGCTTTGCCTGGTCCTGTCCCGTGCGCGCGCGTGTTTATTGCGACGTTTGCCCGACGTCGGACGCAGCATACGCATTCCGTCCTGAGATCCGATTAGGCAAGTTTACCTTGCTACATGCTATGCTAATATATATATATTCATATCAATAAAATATTACATGTTTATTGTATCGTGCATCCCTGTCACAGTTTTACCATTTTCTGATAGTCGTTCGTATCCGTATCATATATTATATGTCTAGCTACATGCCATGTCATATTATATCATATTACCGTTATATTAGTACCCCATACTTGATAATGTACATCATGACTCATTGACTCATGTTATGATATCACTGCTTATTACTCGTGCATCCGTGCTTTTACAGTGATTTGACACTTACTACAGTTCTACTTTGAGCATCCGTGTGATATATATTCACTACCTGACATGACCTGATACATCACTGCTTGACTTGATACATGATATTGTTTCTAATGCCGACAATCCTGACTTGTTGTCCCAACGGACATATCCTGTTGTCTATTCAGACAAAACCTGTACATACTTGATCCTGTGTTGGCATTAGCTCCAGACTTATCAATACCTAACTTGAACACATAACCTTGGGGGTAAGGGGAAATCAATGATGAAACCTGACTTATAACTCAACAGTTCGACGCTTATACTGATCAATTTTACGGGCTAGGCCAGCCCCGGGATGCTGCTGCTGACATCATTCATCTGTACATGTTCCTGTTTAATGCCTAGCGGCATGTCTCAATTTCAGCCTGAGAATCTGGACCGTAGTCTCGGGCACGCACGGGATACTATTGAGTTACATCGACGATTCCATTAAATTGATTTCACAAACTGTAGAATAGATAACCCGGTAGTTTAGTTCAGATTACTCACTGCGCGTCACATATACTTATACTCTTCACTGTTCCATATCCGTATTACTTGTTATACCCATATTACTGTTCATACTCATGCCTGCATATCTTGTTACCTTCTGGCTATATTCTATTATTTGATATTATGACGCACTGACGTCTGGGTTTTGCATGGCCCAGATCCTTTATCTCTTTCGCAGGCTGATCAGGAGTATTTCAGCTGCCAAGCCGAGCAGTGAGGATCTTGTTAGTGTTTAGTTTAGTTTAGTTTTCTTTCCGTACTTTCATTTTCTGATGTGAGCCCGTATTTGGGACGTATTTCCAGATGTTATTGTTTATTGGATCTATTGCTTCCGCACATTAAGTCTTGACTCGTTTATTCAGTTTATTTTATTTTACTGTTCATGATATCTTATAGACAACTGTAATGTGACTGTGGAGGGATATTTCCTAGCCACAGGTAGCATGGTTGGCTCTGTTACGTGCCGATCATAGCGCACCTGGGAAGCGGAGCGTGACAGGGTTTGTTTGGTATCAGAGCCATAGGTTTTAGGTTAATCGGGTTTGGTTCTTTTTGTAGTTGGGTATTGAACCCGATACGCTAACCATAATACCCGTATTTAGGAACATGTCCTGCTATATTGCTATCTATAACTATCATGTTTCTTGAATCCTGTTTATCATTCTAATCCCCTTCAGTGTTTTGGGATCAGAATCATGGCAGATGAAGATTTGCGAACGTACCAGAGGTGTGTTGTTAACGCCGCATTGCTTCGAGTGATTCGTAGAATGCTGGAGAACTAGAAGCGGCAAACCGATCTGAATCAGCTGCAAGCCGAGACTTTTCATAAAGGATTGCGGACAGTCCAGCAGTCCATAGACGCAATTGCAGCCAAACCAGCACAGCGTGTGGGTACCATGGAGGATTTTAGGAGACTTGGCCCGTCCACTTCCACTGGTTTGGAGGAGCCGTTGCCAGCAGAGCAATGGCTAGTCTATACGGAGAATCTGCTCGTCGCCGCGCAGATTCCGAAAGACAAGAGAGTGGATGTTGTGCGCATCCAATTGGTGGACTATGCCCACGAGTGATGGCTCGTGGAAGAGACCTGTTTGCCCAAGCCGGTCAGTTGGGCAACGTTTTCACAGAGTTTCTTAGATAAATTCTTTCCGCAGACCGCGTGGGAAGAAATGGAGGAGAAGTTTATCAGTTTGAAGCAAAATGGTAGATCCGTGGATGCGCATGCGGCTAAGTGGACACGGCTTAGTCGATTCGCAGGACCTTTGGTTACCAAAGAGGCTGATAGGGCACGAAGGTTCATGCGCAGTTTGGACGTGGAAATCCAGAGGCATATTATATCTCTGGGATTGCCCACTTTCTCATAAGTTCTAAAAGCAGCCAGGAAGCAGCAGAGCTTATTGATGAGGACAAAGGGTACGCAACAGCAGGCAGTTGTGGTACGGAAGCCAGCATTTACGCCGAACCGAGCTCCTATACGTAGAGGTATCCCGGTGGACCAACGTGGCGTGGTACCGATGAAGAAGCCCGTCGTAGCTGATCAGATAAGGAGCGTGATTTGTGACTTTTGCCATCTGCCCGGACACCTAAAGAGAGATTGCTGAAGGATGCTTGGACTCTGTTTGGTTTGAGGATCAGCTAACCATAGTGTCAATGCTTGCCCGTCAAAACTACGTTTGAGAGAAGATGCTCAGAAGCCACCACAGAGGCCAATTCAGGGGCAGAAGCAGATAACACAAGGGCCTAATCAAGCTCGAGCCTTTACTCTGACGGCCGAAGAGGCCAAGGCTTTAGAGGAAGTCGTTTCAGGTATCCTACTTGTTCATGGTTTTCCCGCATTAGCATTATTCGATTCTGGTGTACCCCATTGTTTTATGTCGTCCAAGTTTATTGTTGCACATTCAATTTCTTGCATGACCCTGTCTTGTTGTTGGGACATACACACTGGGAACGGGAAAATCATATCTAGTAGTGAGCGTAAAAATTGTTCTGTTGTTATTTGCGGACGAGAATTATTCGCGGATTTCTTGGTGATCGATACTGGCAATTACGATGTTGTATTGAGAATGGATTTTCTCGGCACTTTCCATGCTCACATTGATTGTAGGGCAAAAAAAGTGATTTTCCAGATTCTTGGACATTCGGAGTTTGTATTTGCTGGAGGCAGCAATTCTGTAGGGCCAGTCGAATTTAGGGCTAGGCCGACGAGCGCCGTTCTTTCGTCGATGGAAGTTGATAAGGAGGAAGCGCCAGCAGTAGTTCAAGAGTTTATGGACGTCTTCGAGGATATCTCGGGTTTACCACCAAAACGAGATGTGGAGTTCACGATCGATCTTGTTCCTGGTGAAGCGCCAATTTCAAAGGCGTATTATCTAATGGCATCAGCAGAGTTAGAAGAAGTGAAGAAGCAGGTTACCGAATTGCTAGAGAAGGGTTGGATTCACAGCAGCAATTCACCCCGGGGAGCTCCAGTTCTTCTAGTCAAGAAGAAAGATGGCACAAGGAGGATGCGCATCGATTATCGAGAATTAAACCGGGTGACTATTAAGAACAAGTACCCGATCCCTCGCATTGGCGAATTATTTGAGCAGCTTAGTGGCGCGAGGGTATTCTCGAAGCTGGATTTGCGATCCGGATATCATCAAGTTCGAGTTAAATCAGAGGATATTTGTAAGACTGCGTTCCGAACTCGATATAGACATTACGAGTATTTAGTGATGCCATTCGGAGTCACGAATGCACCAGCGATATTTATGGACTTGATGAACCGAATCTTTTCACCGTTCTTGGACCAGTTTATAGTGGTGTTTATCGATGATATTCTGGTGTATTCAAGGAGCCAGGAAGAGCATGCCGAACACTTGAAGATCGCACTGCAAATGTTGAGGCAAGAAAAATTGTATGCGAAGATGAGCAAGTGGGAGTTTTGGCTCGAAGAAGTGAAGTTTTTAGGGCATGTCGTATCCGGAGATGGAATCGCTGTTGATCCTGAGAAAATTGTAGCAGTTCAAGATTGGACGATTCCAAAGAATGTAGCGGAGATCAGAAGTTTTCTGGGACTTGCAGGATATTACAGAAGATTCGTGGAGAATTTTGCTCGATTGGCTGAGCCTTTGACCAAGCTTACGCGGAAGGATGTACCATTTGTATGGGCGGATAGTTGCGCATCAGCTTTTGAGGCGTTAAAACAAAGATCGATAACCGCTCCTATTTTGACCGTACCAGACGGTTCCGGAGGATTGGTGATTCACAGCGACGCATCTGGGAAAGGTTTGGGATGTGTTTTGATGTAGCATGGGAAGTTCATAGCCTACGCATCTAGATAGCTGAAGACCATGAGAAGAATTACCCAACTCATGATTTGGAGCTTGCGGCAGTGATTTTCGCTTTGAAGATTTGGAGACACTACTTATTGGGCGAAAGGGTCGAAGTATTCACCGATCACAAAATCCTAAAGTATGTGTTCACGCAGAAAGAGCTCAACATAAGGCAGCGTAGATGGTTAGAACTGATGGCTGACTATGATCTTGATCTCAAGTACCATCCGGGGAAAGTTAATGTAGTACCGGATGCGCTTAGTCGGTTGCCAGCAATTCGGATGTTGACAGCACAGAAAGAGCTTGTCGATGATTTTTGGAGATTCGAGTTGGAGATCGTGCTACCGCATTCTTTGGGACAGTTGATGCAGCTGCAAGTACAGTCTTCGTTGATCGATAATATTAAGGCAGCGCAATCACAGGATCCAAGATTGCAGAAGTTTCGAGAACAGGTTGAAGTGGGACTTCGAACGGATTTGTTGATTCACAAAGATGGTTCGTTGCGATATGGTAGCCGTTTGTGTGTGCCGAAAGGAGGTATTCGTGAAGAAGTTATGAAGGAGGCACACAGTTCCGCATATTCCATACATCCAGGAGGCACGAAGATGTACCGTGATCTACGACAGCATTTCTGGTGGGAAGAGGGAGATTGCCCGCTTTGTAGCGAAGTGCTTGGTGTGTCAGCAAGTTAAGACTGAACATCAAAGGGTAGTTGGTTTATTGCAACCACTTTCGATTTCTCAGTGGAAGTGGGAACATATAACTATGGATTTCGTGACAGCTCTACCACGGAGTCCAACAATGCAGTTTGGGTAACCGTTGATCGATTGACCAACGCAGCTCATTTCATTCCGTTTCGAGTTGGTCAGTCGACGGAAGCATTAGCAGAACAGTACATGCAGGAGATTGTAAGATTGCATGGAGTACCTGTGAGCATCGTTTCCGATCGTGATACTCGATTTTTATCACACTTCTGGAGGAGCTTACAGGAAAGTTTGGGGACCCGATTGAAGTTTAGCACAGCTTATCATCCCCAGACAGATGGCCAGTCAGAAAGAACGATCCAAACTCTTGCATGTTGGACTTCAAGGGTTCATGGGAGGATCATCTACACTTGGTGGAGTTTTCATACAATAACAGCTTTCAGGAGACTATTCAGATGGCTCCATTCGAAGCGTTATATGGTCGCAAGTGTCGCTCAGCCGTCTGTTGGGACGATGTCGGAGAGCGAAGGTTATTGGGACCGGATCTTATCGTACAAACCATGGAGAAGGTTAATACCATCCAGAATCACATGAAGGCAGCACAGGATCGGCAGAAGAGTTGGGTCGATACATCGAGAAGACCTCTAGAGTTCGCCGTTGGCGACCTTGTGTTCTTGAAGATATCACCGACCAGAGGAGTGATCCGTTTTGGGAGTCGAGGCAAGTTCAGCCCTCTATTCGTGGGGCCTTTCGATATTATTGAGCGCGTTGGAGAAGTAGCTTACCGATTAACTTTACCACCATCTTTGGCGAGTGTTCATGACGTGTTTCATGTATCTCAATTCCGTAAGTATGTTCGAGATGAAATACACGTGCTAGATCATTCGGAGCTGACAGTAAGGGAGGACTTGACCTATGAAGAACGACCGATATCGATTGTTGATCGAAGAGAAAAGGTCTTTAAGAACAAGGTCATCCATCTCGTGCTTGTTTCATGGGGTAATCGCTCGCATAGAGAATCGACTTGGGAACGAGAAGACGAGATTCGACAGAAATTTCTACACCTCTTCTCGTAGATTCATGTATGGTTGTCTTTTCTTGTTTTGGGAATTTCGAGGACGAAATTCTTTTTGTAGTTGGATATAATGTAACACACTAGTTCATTTATACCAGTTCTGTTTTAGGTATTTCTTTAATTATGGCTATTTCTTGATTTATTGTTGTTTGGGTGTGAATAGTATAATTGGCATCTGTAATTGCCTTCGACCCGACCCGAGTGCTGGAACGCTTCTTGATTCCTGTTTATAATTTATTCCGGCTAGTTATAAGAATCCATGCACTTTCTTGTTCTATATTCTGTTTACCCGTATCATATATTGGGCATCTATATTGTTTTAATAATACAAATATAATCAAATAATATATTTTAAAAATACCTAGCATGACCTGTATCATACCCCTGACCCTATGTTTCCATTAGTACATCGTGTTCTCGTTCCGTTTATTGAAACAGACTCGTCTGGATCGCTACGTGCATTTTACGTGCATCCGTTCTTGGGTGTATGCATTTTTATCAACCGGGTATCACATTATTGTTTTAACTTATCCGTATATTCTTTATATTTTAAAACTAGATTTTTAGACACAGCCCGGGTATTTTTCGGAGTACTTTATTTTAGCCTAAAAACCCAAGTTTATATATATTATTATTTCTAAACCTAATTCTAATATTAATATATATACACGTCTCTTTCTCTCTCTTCTTATTACACACGTCTCTTTCTCTCTCTTGTTATTTATATATATAATATTATTATAACACTATACCCACATGTTTATATATTTTAACTAAAGTATATTTTTGTAATCAAAACCCACGGGGGATCTTTCTCTCTCTCTCCTTATATATTATATTATATTATATTATATATTATTAATTATTATTAAATTTTCTCTCTCTTTTTCTCTCTCTTCTCTCCCTCCCTCTTTTCTTTCACCAACCCACCTCAAATCTGTGCATAAATCACTCTCTCCCTGTATATATTTTATAATTCTTAATCCTCAAAATCAACCCCGCACACATCTCTCAGATCTCACTCTTACTGATCTCACACGCTTTAAATCTCTCACCCACCCACTCCCGGTGCTTTTTCCTCTCTCTCTCTCTCTAATGTATTAAATATTATTTTTAAACATAATATTCTAATGCTACAACTCTCTCTCTTTCTCTCTCTATTTCTTTCTTTATATTTTTCTCTTCCCCATATCAAATCTCACAGTCCGCTCCTCTCTCCTATATATAGTATACTAATTTTCAAAACCTATTTCCTTCTAATCCCACGTTCTCTCTCTTCTTCTTCTTCTTCTTGCTACTTTTCTCTTTATTCTCGGTTTCACGTTTTCCGGTGATCGCCGGAGCCGTGTCGTCACCGACGATCCGGGCGACCCAGTGGACATCCCCAGCCAGTGTGGTCGTGTTCTTGCTTTGCCTGGTCCTGTCCCGTGCGCGCGCGTGTTTATTGTGATGTTTGCCCGACGTTGGACACAGCATACACATTCCGTCGTGAGATCCGATCAGGCAAGTTTACCTTGCTACATTTATGCTAATATATCTATATTCATATCAATAAAATATTACATGTTTATTGTATCGTGCATCCCTGTCACAGTTTTACCGTTTTCCGATAGCCGTTCGTATCCGTATCATATATTATATGTCTAGCTACATGCCATGTCATATTATATCATATTATCATTATATTAGTACCCCATACTTGATAATGTACATCATGACTCATTGACTCATGTTATGATATCACTGCTTATTACTCGTGCATCCGTGCTTTTACCATAATTTGACACTTACTACAGTTTTACTTTGAGCATCCGTGTGATATATATGTACTACCTGACATGACCTGATACACCATTGCTTGACTTGATACATGATATTGTTTCTTATGCCGACAATCCTGACTTGCTGTCCCGACGGATATATCCTGTTGTCTATTCAGACAAAACCTGTACATGCTTGATCCTGTGTTGGCATTAGCTCCAGATTTATCAATACCTGACTTGAACACATAACCTTGGGGGTAAGGGGAAATCAATGATGAAACCTGACTTGTAACTCAACAGTTCGACGCTTATACTGATCAGTTTTACGGGCTAGGCCAGCCCCGGGATGCTGCTGCTGACATCATTCATCTGTACATGTCCATGTTTAATGCCTAGCGGCATGTCTCGGTTTCAGCCTGAGAATCTGGACCGTAGTCCCGGGCACACACGGGATACTATTGAGTTACATCGACGATTCCATTAAATTGATTTCACAGACTGTAGAATAGATAACTCGGTAGTTTAGTTCAGATTACTCACTGCACGTCACATATACTTATACTCTTCACTGTTCCATATCCGTATTACTTGTTATACCCATATTAATGTTCATACTCATGCCTGCATATCTTGTTACCTCCTGGTTATATTCTATTATTTGATATTATGACGCACTGACGTCTGGGTTTTGCATGGCCCAGATCTTTTATCTCTTTCGCAGGCTGACCAGGAGTATTTCAGCTGCCAGGCCGAGCAGTGAGGATCTTGTTAGTATTTAGTTTAGTTTAGTTTTCTTTCCGTACTTTCATTTTCTGATGTGAGCCCGTATTTGGGACGTATTTCCAGATGTTATTGTTTATTGGATCTATTGCTTCCGCACATTATGTCTTGACTCGTTTATTCTGGCATATGGACATGTACTAGATAGTTTATTTTATTTTACTGTTAATGATATCTTATAGACAGCTGTAATGTGACTGTGGAGGGATGTTTCCTAGCCACAGGTAGCATGGTTGGCTCTGTCACGTGCCGATCTTAGCGCACTCTGGGAAACGGGGCGTGACAGAGTATACCCGATTCGAGGAGCGGGAGGCACTGTCTGCGGGTACATGGTGGACCCGGTGAGGTACCCTGTGGCAAGAAGCTCGAGATGTAGACGATGAGCCTGGCAGGGGGAGCACTATCTACCGGTAATAGTTTTGGGCTCGGCGGTTATCTGGAGGATACCGACCGGAGTCGTGAGATGATATGGGCCAATCAGGACCGACGGAGCCCGAGATAGTTTGGCGCGGCGGATATCTGGAGGATACCGACCGTAGTCGTGATATGGGCTGATCCGGACTGACGGAGCCCGAGATATGAGGATTTACGTGTCAATGCTGGACACGGGTTTTCATGATGTTTCAAGTGTCGGTGTTGAACACTCAGGTTCCATGATTTTGATGCGTCGTTGATGGACACACATGGTTGATATCCTCATATATATACATGCATATGTTTTCATGATGTTCGAGTGTCGGTGTAGGACACTCAGGTTCCATGATATTGTTTGTCATTGATGGACACGTGGATGATATCCACATGCATACAGGCATATGATTTCGGATGTTTATTTATATATGTCATCGCATTGACTCGATTGTTGACATATATGCATACTTGGTCACCCTAGATATCATAGTATTACTTTCAGGATATACCTAGGAAATCGTTGTTTTATTCGATTTCTACTTGCTGATGTTTTCTACTCACGAGTTGGCAACTCACCCCCGTTGTGCCGCAATTCTTGCAGGTTTGACCGCTTGGGATCAGTTGTGGTATTGCTGGCACACAACTTCTTCCAGGATGCTTTGCTTTGGTAGGTGGGACACATGTTGGATCGTTCCCACTCTCATACTTTATATATTCCGTTGTATCTAGATAAACTCCATCAGATCAAATCAGAGACTAGAAGTTGTATATTGGTAGACCTAGTCAGACTTGGGTATTTTGCGAGACTTAGAGCGATGGGTTTATGATCGCTTTCTTGAGTTTTGATGTCTTGCTTCTTTATTGTTCTTTCTGGGTTGATTTTTCGCCGTTGGGCGTCTTATATATGTTGTTGCGTGGTTGTGATTCCGCCGGTTGGCGAAGAGCTAGCTCCCGCTTGGGGATGCCTATATATTATTGTGTATATGTTTTTGGATCAAAATATACAAGGGAGGTGCTGCCCAAATTTTTAAAAAAGACGAAACATGATTTCATTATACCTTTATTTCAAAACCGCACCCTCACTATTTTCCGCAAAAAGGTTTGATTTTCTGGGCTTCGGCTTACTTGATTTACGTTACGCCTTTAGACGTTGCGTAATTTAAGTGCCGGTCACGTGCTAAATTACGAGGTCATGAAATGTAATACCCCAGGTGGAGTTGGGGATGAATACCACCTACCCCGTGAGAAGTGAGATGTTATCCGGTATTGACACTGCACAAATACTTATGCTCTCCTTCAAGTATCCCTTTTGCATCAAATCCTTAACTTGCAATTCTTCATGCTCCTTTGGTGTCATGCGATAAGCCGGTTTATTCGATAAGACTTCTCCCGGAATGAGATTGATATGATACTGAATATTTCGATCAGATGGCAACCCAACAGGTAAGTCTTCGGACATAACATCTGCAAATTCTTCCAAAAGACCCTCCAAGATCGGCAGATGGCTTTTTCCTTTTTGCAACAGCCCGTAGGCTTTGGTGGAGGGGGGTTGGGCCTTTAGGCCTAAGGGAGCTTTCTCCACATAATTGGTTGAAAATCTCCCTTACCACAGAAAGTGGGGGGTTTCGAACCTAAGACCCCCCACCAAGCTGGGGAGTGTCGTTGCCGCTCAAGCAAATACTCTTTGGCATCGACAGATGACTTGGGTGTTCCTTATTAGCCTCTGACACCATTAAAGCATACATCTCACCACTTTCCTTTGCCGCCTCCATAAAGTTGGTATGACTTAGAAAATTACTAACCGAGTTTTTGTTACTTCTTTGATTTTCGATGGCCCTAAAGTGATCTTTACTCCATCCTTAATCAAAAGAGTAAGTATTGTGCTCATCATGAACCACTTGTCGGTCAATATTGCCATGGTTGACCAAATAGCAAGTGACACGCCTCCGTCGGCACTATACATAACATCACAATGATTCCTAATAATTCTTGCCAAAAGAAAAGGATACTAAACACCATTCAACGACTACTACAGCGTTTCCCTTTCGAAGCAAATGAGCCGATAGGGTTTTGCTTATCAACATCACTCGAGCGGCAACATATTCGCAACTACCACCATCAATGATTGCATCGCATACTTCCCATAAGCCGTACATCGAGTATGAAAGATGTTATGCGCAACTAACCATTTTCGTCCTCGCTCGCTCGGCCATTCATACAGCGACGAATAACACGGGATTATCCATAGCACAATAAGTACTCTTTTCGACGTCTTCATTATCATGCTTATCTTAAATAGGTGGTTTCACTTATTCTTCTTCGACAACATCCCACTCAATTATTGTTACGACGCGTCGATTGGGACATTCGGATTTGTAATGCTCATATACTTGACACTTATTGCATTTACCCATCTTACTTTCTCCAAACCCGCTTGGTCTGTTCAAGCTCGCTAGTGTCTCTTTGGCCGAAGTCGTAGTATCGGTCTTTGAAATTCGGCCCTTTTTTGTGTCCCAGCCGCTTTTGGCCTTTAATTGTTTCTCTACTTTGACTGCCAATTTGTATAAATCATCGTATGAAACATATGTTGGAGCTCGACGATATCCTTGATTTTTGACATGAAATCCATCTAAGTATCGAACAATTGTTTGCCGCTTGGCCTCGGTGACACTGCAATCTCATCATCAATTGATCGAACTCCTTGGTGAATTCTTCGACGAATCGGTCTCCTTGCCGAAGGGTATGCAATTGGGTATAATTTTGTTGCACAAAATCCTCCGATAAAAACTTTTCGCGAAAGTTCTTTTCCAACTTCTCTTAATTTGTGATCTTAGGTTTCCTGGCTCGGACGTGTTTGATCTTTAAATTCTCCCACTAAATCGAAGCTTGTCCTTCAACTTGAGCGCTCCTCGGACATCTTCTAGTAGTCAAAGACTCGTTCAATCGGTATGCAACCAGTCAGACATCTTCTTTTCCATCAACTTGAGTGCGGCCGCCTTCACCTTTCTCTCGTCGGACATCTCCAAATGCTTGCAAAAACCTCCAATAAGGTTCCCGCTACACTTCACATGCGGCTAGGCTCCACTTGAAGGTATCCACCCCATAGTTGGCTAAGCTGGGTCCCACTCTAGGTATCCGCCTATGCTATGGTAATATCAAAATTGACATTAAAATCCCCTATGCTTTGGCTATTTACTCAAGTAATCTGTATTTTTGAATATTTGGTCTTTCACCCTTACTATTTAAATTTTTTTGGGTGTTGTAATTTGTAATTGTACTCTACAACTAATGTAACATGATAATTCTTAAAGCAATAAATATTTATGTTATGTTCTCTTACAAGTATATTATATGTGAGATGATATCTCTCTTCTGAGATGTGATTCAAAGCAATTTAACAAGGTATTCTGTCTAGGCATAGCCCAAGACAACATAGTGTAATTAATAGTAAGGGTTTGCACTTATTTGAAGTCTCAAACCTTAGAAACTTCTGATCAATTTTTTAAATCAAAACTTTTGTTTTGTTTGATCCCTGCCTATTTTAAACTTTCGCTCATTGAAGCTTTCAAAAAAGGAGAAAAAATAGACAGATTAAATCAATAATGAATTATGGTTAAAGCAGTTATAGACGGAGAATACATGATATATGGAAAATGGATTCAGAAATGTGGAAGTTGTAATAATAAAGAAATATATTCAGAAATTGAAATTTAGATTAAAAAATAGATTCAAGTCCTTCTAAATAACGAGACAAGTGAAAAAGCTTGAATAATTTTATAGTGCATTTAAAATAGTGGAATTAAGGGAAAACACGTATACTGTCGAAAGAGTCATGGGATGACATATACATGTTAATATAATAATGGAGAGGACTTGAACTTGAATGACGTTTGCTAATGTCCATTGGATGACGGAACAAAATCTACAGATCATGAATATGTAATAAAAAAGTCACGGGTTAACTTATTCACGTCGATCAAATAATTGAGAGAACTTGAGCTTGAATGTTTATTCATAAATATCCATTGGAGGAACGGTTATAGAAACGGAATCAATGGTAGGTGCATGTTTTTCGTGTACACGAGTTTGAGGACATTATAAAAACAATAATTAAGCCCGCGGAAGATTAAATCATTAAGGAATCAGGGTTAAGACAATTATAGACTAGAGAATCAACGATAGGTGCATATGAAAATGGATTCAGAAATTTGGTAGTAATAATACGGAGACACATAAATTTAAAATTTAGATTAAAAATTGATTTAAGTCTTTTTAAAGAACAAGACAAGTGAAACGATTTAAGCCTTTTAAAGAACAAGACAAGTGAAAAAGCTTGAAATAACTTAATAGTTAATTTTAAAATAGTAAAACTAAAGGAAAACATGTGTACAATCAAAAGAGTCACGAGTTAACATATACACATCGATCTAAAAATGGTGAGGACTTGAACTTGAACGCCTTTTGATAAATTTCAATAGGATGACGATTATAGGAACAGAACCAATGGATCATGAACATGTACAATCGAAAATTCATGGGTTGACATATTTACATCCATCAAATAATAGAGATGACTTGGATTTGAATGTTTATATTGATAAATGTCCATAGGAGGATGGTTATAGAAACAAAATCAATGGTAGGTGCATATGGTTATGGACATGAGTTGGAGGACATTAGAAAAAGACAATAATTAAGCCTGTAAGAAAATTAAATCATTAAGGAATCAGGGTTACGACGGTTATAGACAGGAGAATCAATGATATATGCATATGGAAATAGATTTAGAAATTTGATAGTAATTTTAGGAAATAAATTCAGAAATTTAAAATTTAAATAAATAAAAATTAGATATAAGTTCTTTGAAAGAACGAGACAAGTGAAAAACCTTGAAATAACTTTATGGCGCATTTAAAAATAGTGCGATTAAGGAAAAGTATTTAGAAATTTAAAATTTAAGAAAAATAGCTTCAAAAGTTTTAATAAAGAAGTGAAAATTGATCATGCCTTTGAAAGTAGTAATGTAAAGAAAATAAATTTAGAAATTTAATAGAATTGAAGCTTTTTTTTTCAAATATGCCTTTCTAATAAATAAATAAAATACTATGTAAAATGGGGTAAAGTTTTTGAAATTCTGAGAAATTTTCTTTACAAGTTAAAGACGGATTCAAATATTTTATAAACGAGACAAATGAAATGCGATGTTGTATCCAAAATGGCTAGATGATGATAAAAAAATCAAGGTATAATGAATGATTGGTTACGTGTGCAAAGTAAATTTAGCAAAAGACAATCATGGATGTGTACAATCCAAAGATCCCCGGGTTGACGTATTGAGGTCGATCCATTAATGGAGAGAACTTGAACTTGAATGCCTATTGACAAATGTCCATAATGAGACGATTATAGAAAGAGAATTAATGGTAGGTGCATATTGTCATGGATAGAAATTGGACGACATTATGAAAAGAATAGTTAAGCCCATAAGTGGATTAAATTAGTAATGAAACAGGGTTAAGACAGTTATAGACGGAGAATCAATGATAATATGGAAATGGATTCAGAAATTTGAAAGTAGTAAGAATAAGGAAATAGATTCGGAGATTTGAAATATATATTAAAAAACTAGATTCAAGTCTTTTTGAAAAACGAGACAAGTGAAAAGGCTTGAAATAATTTTATAATGCATTTTAAAATAGTGAAATGAAGGGAAAATAAGTCTATAATCGAAAATGTCGCGGGTTGACCTGTACACGTTGATCTAACAATGGAGAGGACTTAAACTTGAATGCCTTTTGATAAATGTTCATAGGATAGTTATAAGAATCGAACCAGGGGATCATGAATGCGTACAATCGAAAATTCATGATCTGACAGTCATGTCGATCAAATAATGTAGAGGACTTGACCTTGAATGTCTATTCATAAATGTCCATAAAAGAAACGGTTATAGAAACATAATCAATGGTAGGTATATATTTTTTATGGCAGGAGTTTGAGGACATTATAAAAAGACAATAATTAAGCCCGTAGGAAGATTAAATCACTAAGGGATCAAGGTAAAATAGTTATGGACAGAAGAATCAATCATATGTGCTTATGGAAATGGATTCAGAAATTTGAAAGTAGTAATAATAAGGAAATAGACTCAAAAATTTAAAATTTAGATTAAAAATAGATTGAAGTCCTAAAGAACGAGTCAAGTGAAAAAGCTTGAAGTAACTTTATAGTGCATTTAAAAATAGCGAAACTAAAGGAAAATGTGTACAACCAAATGAGTCACGAGTTGGCATATATATTGTCTTAAAATAGAGAGGACTTGAATTTGAATGCCTTCTGATAAATATCAAGTTCAAACTTCATTATGAAAGTCCTCTTCATGGTGATAATCCAATTGTGAAAGTTGTACTCACAACAGAAAATATCAAGTTCAAAATTCGTTATGGAAGTCCTCTTCATAACGATGATCCATTTGTTAAAGTCCTCTTCACAGTGGAAAATATATCAAAACAAATTTCGTTATTAAAGTCATATTTATAACGATAATCTATTTATGAAAGTTCTCTTCACAATGGAAAATGTCAAGTTCAAACTTCGTTATGGAAGTCTTCTTCATAACGATTTATGAAAGTCCTCTTTACAATAGAAAATATCAAGTGCAAACTTCTTGATGGAAGTCCTCTTCATAACGATAATCCATTTGTTAAAACCGTTTTCACAATGAAAAAAATCGATTTCAAACTTCACTAAGAAAGTCCACTTCATAACGATAATCCATTTGTGAAAGCGCTCTTCACAATGGAAAATATAAAGCTCAAACTTCATTATAAAATTCTTCTTCGTAACGATGATCCATTTGTGAAAGTCCGCTTCACAATGGAAAATACATCAAAATAAATTTTGTTATGAAAATTCTCTTCATAACGAAGGCCATTTGTGAAAGTACTCTCCACAATAGAAAATATCAAGTTCAAACTTTGTTATGAAAGTCCTCTTCATGACAATAATCTCTTTGTGATAGTCTTCCTCACGATGAAAAATTTCTCCCTTCCATCTGTGAAAGTCCTTTCTATAATGGAAAATTTCTTTTCATATCAAAATAAATTTCATTATTGTAAGGTGTTTTTCGTCACCCCATTGAGATGGGAATGCGCTTGCTTCTCAAGCATGTATAGATTCCCCCTGTTTAGGGTAGGCCGGGTTTATTGATTGTAGGGATCCGAATCTCCGACAGCCGCCGGGGGAACCTCCGATTGACGGGTAAAACTGGTCATGCAAACTCAATGTGCAGTGTGTGTTGTGTTTTGAAGGGGGTCTTGGACGTATTGAGGGTCTTGCAGAGTTTACGGGGGTTCCGCAATCCGAATGGCAGGCTGGGGGTTAAGGGGCTAGCAGCCCTCTTGCGGGGTGCGGGACAGTGCCCCGTTAGAAATTTTTTCTAACGGGGATGTGTTTTGAGTGTGGAGCATAAGGGAAAAAGAGGGGTGATGAACGTCCTAAGGATGCGTGAGTGGCACGTGAGCGCCCGTGAGTCACGTGCCCTGCGCGCGGGCACTGGAAAAACGGCAGAGAAAGGGGCTTAGTCCCTGGGGGGTAGTTGAACTCCCGAGGGATTTTGGAGTTGAACTCTTAAACATAAATTAGGTATAGATTAGGAGTTAAAGTCTCAAAGATTTGGATTTGGATTTAAACTCCTATGTAATAAATTGGATGTGGATTTGGATTCAAACTCCTAAAAGTCTTGGAAACTCCTTTGAGGATTTGGATCTTGGAGTTGAACTTCTCAAAAATCTTCGGTGATGATCAAATGGGACTCGTTTCTTCTCCCTGGAGCCTTGGATCCTCCCGAAGTGGGATGCTTGGAGGTGGATCTTCCTCCTCTCCTTTTGCTGGATTTTGGAGAAAAAGGGAGGTGAGATAAAAAAATCTCCCTTTTAGGGATTTGATGGGAGATCTGAACTTCCCTTTGAGGGTTTTACGGTGAAAAACTATTTCTTTTTGGAAAAAAAGAGAGTTAAACTCTTGATTTAATTGGAAAAGAAAAGGAAAGGAAGAACATGAGAGAAGGGAGACGAAGGCACAAATCCTAGATTTTTTTGAGAGAATGAAAAGTTGTTCTTGATTTTTTCATCATGTTTGCCTTTTATAGGCTACACACTTTACATATAGCCCTTTGGGCTTTTCCATATGGCATTTGTGCCACCCCATGCCTTATGTACTTATTTGTTTTTGCATATAATCCATGGGGTTTACAAAATTTTGGCATTTTGCCCATATTCTATACATTTATTTCTTAAAAAATAAAAAAATTACATTAAACTGATTTATGACTTCATTCTTTTTGTCATGGGGCCGGTCCCTTCCATTCTCGGTCTTAACCTGGGCTAGGGCCCACTTGGCTTGGGCTCGGGCCCACTTGACTTGGGGTTAACTTCGATTTTGACTTGGTCAACCGGGATGTAATTTTCGACCCCAACAAAGTGCTCCCATCAATAAATGCACACCGCATGTATGGGGTTGTATGCATGAAATTGATGGATCTTGTTTTATATGGAGCGTGATTTGGTTGGGTTCCCTTTTGACAACGTGGAGGGTATGCTGCCATTTTAGCGACGTGGGCGGTCGGTGCTGCTATTTTTGTGACTTGGACGATCGGTGCTTGATTGATCTCAAAAACTATCTATTAACCGCAATCAAGAACGTCGTCGCTTTGCAGCTAGCCGGCGAGTACGGGTCGGTCCATAGGGATGTTGTGAATTTCCTAATCGCTCTTACGAGTTAATTCCAAACGGTGTGAATGGATTAATTAAATCTAAAAACTAAATTAATCTAGGGCAATTGAATTAAAGACCTAACTATCTAACTAGGGCAAGGAATTAAATTTATACTAGGACAGAGAATGAAAAATTACCTAGGGCAAGAATTGAAATTACTTACTTACTTTACAGATGGCTCTCTCCAAACATCAACACAAGACTTGTCAGATCTGAATTTCTGAAATGAAAAGAGGCATCGATGCTCTCCAAAAGAAATCTGAATTTTATTAATGAAAGGAGGCATAGCTAATACAATGATTTAAAGTTCCTATTTATAGAGGATAGGAAACCCTAGGTTACAATTGATCCGCATGTCTACATTTGCCAAAATAACCCTGTAAAGACCAGTCAAAGCTACCACAAAAATATGGTAAAAAGTTTTTCTCCTGATTGCACTACCCTGCCGCGGAACCGTGGCTCGAGGCATGGTTTGGCCGCGGTTCCGCGGCCAAATAAGGGAGTTGGGCTATGAAATTTCATGGACTGGCTCTGGTTGTTTTGGGCTTCCTGTATCTTTGGTTCTTTTCTCATATTGATTTCTCGTTCTCTTCCAGATCTTTCGTGAACAATTGCAGTGGACTTTTAACCGTTCGCTTTGTAATCTTGCACCTTGCATTGCCTTGTACTTTGTGACTTTATCTTTGATGTAGGTTTGATCAAGATCTTTCTATTTGTTGGTTGTAGTTCCACTTTTGCATTGTCTTTTTACCTTTTTCACTGTTTTAAATCCAAGAACCTGTAACCTGTAATATGTAGCAGATATGCGTCAAAAGCACCTGTTTATTTATAAAACGAATAAGAATGGGGAATATAATAATGCAATATTATGGTATGAACAAATACCCCCAAACTTAACTTTTGCTCGTCCTCGAGCAAACTTAGTTTTATTCTCTGCAAAAACCTAACCGCACTTTCTCAGGGAAATGCGATTGCACTGAGCACGTGCAACAAGCCGTTAAACCTCTAGGTGTCCCTAGTAGGAGGAGTGTTGTCTCCTGAGGGTTTTCAGCGGATACTACCCACAAAATCCTATCATTTTGGCCCATTGACTTTTATTCTCCAATTAGATTTTCTAACAAGGAATTCTATTATCGTCGACTCGTAAATTATCCACCCACCCATATTCTCCACACTTCCTCATCATTTAACTTAAGGTTATATATGTTCTGCAGACCTACTTAGCTTTCGGCATCTCTTAAGTTTTCCTTCTAGGGTTCCATCTTCACTTAGGAATTTCTATCAACTCTATTAAAGATACAAGTTCTATTCTTCACTCCTTTCTCTCATCTAAACTCCAATCACATACCCCTATGTGTGTGTGTATATCACCCCTACACCTGGAAATTCAAATCAAGCAATCATACTCTTGTCCGTTGTCCAAAGTACTTATTAATTGGTGAATTTAAATGAATTTTTGCTTACACATCCTTCATGCGACCGTTAATACTTCTTGAGGTACCAACAACCGATTACAAGATGCGTTTGCACTTTAAAGCGTATTTCCTAGTCTTGCAATACCCAAGGCTTTTAACAGTGACTCCCAAACCAGTTGGTCTAAGGCACTAGGTGATGAAGCACCCTCGCTAAATATTTTTCTATTTTTTTTGCAGCCTCAAGTAATTACAAAAACCAGTGTTCATTTTTTTCTTTATTCACACTTGTAATTTTCCATTTTCTTCTTACTAAGGACTTTAGACAAGGGCATTTCAAGGTCTCTTCTACTATTCCAAGCTTCAAGGTGCGTGACTGTGCAATTTGTAGGGTATACATTTTCAGAATCTAGACATAAACTAGGAATTATTTTTCAAACTTATACTTGTTCATATCAGATTTTTGCATTTTTATACTGCCCAATTTTTATCACATTGCTTATCGGTAGGTACTCTTGAGCCGTGTTTGCTAGTCAATTGCAGGATACATGTTCTCGGCTCTAAACGGTGAAATTCATGAAAAAGCACGACAAAATCCGGATTACTGCCAGCCACAGATAAAAGACGGGTCTCCGCTCTCTATCCGTATATTGCCGCACACCAGTTTAAGAGACAAAATGGCAAATCAATGTCATTTTCATGCACAAAGCTCAATGGCAACACAAGATCCAACATATCTACGCGGAGCTCGAGGAAATCATGACAAAAAGATCCACATCAAATCACCTTTTGGTCTGCTGGAATTCTGGAAAAATTGTGAAGAGTTTCTGAGAAAAAACATATACCAAACAGCAGACAACACCAAGCCATGGTACCCCACAAAATCCGAGGAGACAACTCCTCTAAAGCGCCGCGGTTCCGCGGCATAAGCATGCTTAGGCCGCGGAACCGCGGCCGTACGGCCTCCTCAGTTGACGAAACTTCAGGGGCAGTTTGGTATTTTCATGAGGGTTCAGAATGTTGCCCTAGGTTTGCAGTTCCCTGCCTATAAATAGTTCAGAACTTGCCAAAGCCAAGGGTGCTTATTCTTGTATTTAGATTTTAGAATACATATGTTGTTCTTCTTCCTCTTCTCATCTCTTCTCCATTAAAAACTTGTAGTGAGATTTTGTGAGTGAAGAATGAATAAAGGAGTTCTTTTTTATCATGCTTGTCTTGTTCTTGTTATGTTATTAATTATAAATTGCTTGTAATTTTCCTTTGCTAATCTAGTTGTTGTTATTTGCTATTTGTTTCTTTCTTGTTCTCTTTTTCTTTATCCTTACACATCCATGATGCTTACGCTTGATCCTTGCCAAGGTGAGGTCGCAAATAGCTACTTGTAATTTTCTAACCTCTTTCTTTCTATCTTCCTCCTTTGTTTTATTTTCTTTTCCTTATAATGGGTGAGTAGTTTTCATACTTGTTAGGGTAGGATAAGGAAAGTTTGAGAGAAGGAAATCTCTCTCACTCTTTCCTTGCCCAACATCTTAAATCGGACTCCCGTTAATTGAACCACAATCTGCTCCCTACGGCACCCTATCCTACATGATAGCGGTGATTCCGTAGTGAGACCGGTTGTGGTTGAATTAACCGGAGGTTAAGGCTAAGAGCCAAGAACGGACGGACAAGCACTAAAAGGAAGAACTTATGCGTTGGAAAGCCTAGCTTATACTCGCAAGTTCCTTCCTAGTCGTGCTAATTCCCGTTGTTGCCGATTACCGTAACACCGATATTAAGAGTGGCAACGAAAGAAGTGAGCGACTCCTAACTCAAACTAACCTAATCCTAACCCTAACAAGCTCTCTTTACATATCATTTTAGCACATAGTTAATCTCAAAACAAATCTGGACATTTGGACTTAACTCGTTAAAGCACATCGAAAAAGTTTCCTATCTCCCTGCGGACGACCCGTACTCAACCGGCTAGCTACAAGCGAAACCGTCTTGATTGCGGTAATTAATAAACTTAGCATGCGAAAATCTCTACCAATCAATACTCTAATAAAAATATCAATACTTTTCCTTCATTTCGACTTAGCCCAAGAAGTGAACCCAAAATTTGCCTATTTCTAAATAAACTATAAAGGCATATACTTTCTACCGTTAAACTTTAAGGAAGGTTATTTTTAGGGTTTTTAATTTACTAAGTCTAAGATCTAGTTGTTCCTAGCCAGTTAACCTATTTGTCAAACTCAAGTCAAATACGGCCAAAATTGAATACAATAATTTTTATAATTTTTGAAAATTTTCAATTTTTATGGGTTTTCAAATAAGTATGCAAATGCAAAAAATGTACACATGAATGCGAAGAAAGAAGACTTACCGAGCATACCCCCAAACTTAAACTTGACAGTGTCCTCACTGTCATGCTACACCAAGAGGGTTGAGAATGTCGGCACTCCCCTGTTTATTTATTTATAAATTTTTTAAAATATTTTTTTAATGTTTTGAATTTTTTTTATAGAAAAAGAAAACAAAAATATATATACATATATACAACAAGGTTCCCCCCAAACTTAAGCTTGGCCTTACACAAGCCAAACGTTAGCACCAACCATTCAAAAATCTTGTCGTGGTAATGGTCGAGTTGGTGAAAGAATGGAGTGGAAAGAAAAAAGATGAGAAGCACACGAGACCGTGTGGAGGTAGAAATGGGATACGGTCTCAGTGGGGGAGAAGAATGGCGGAAAAGAGAAAGAAGTGGAGTACGATCTTGAGGGTGTAAATCGAGTGAATAAATCAGCGCAATTTGTGATGACCGATGTGTTAAAAGCGATTGTGCTAATCTATCAACCCGTCGAGAAATGGGATCAAATCCCTCAAGATTCGCAAGAAAGTATGGGTACGCCGAACTTGGTATTGGAGATGAAAGCGTAACGGTCTCTTATACGGTCGGAACGATAGGAAGGACGAAAGGGAGTGAATTAGGGATGGTCTCATTCTCACCGTAGTAAACTGTTTCGAACTTGAAAGATTCCATCAATGGTTTGAAACGACTGTAAGCAACCGTGTCTGATGGTTCAACTAACTCATCTGAAAATTCAAAGGACTCAAATTCGGGCGGTGAGTCTTCCACATCGTCCGAAAAAGTGAAACACTCATAAGTGTTATCGGCTGGGAGAATTGTGTCAGATTCAAAGGGAAAATTTTCAAGCTCACAGTCTTCAAGCGTGATCTTTTGCGTGGTCGGAACGATGGAAAGGAGGGAGGGTGATTTAGTTAAAGGTTCAAGAGGATGAATTGGAAAATCCGACACATTAAAGAAAAATGTTTCAACCTCAATATGATCCTCAAAACTCTCCTCATTACTATCCTCATAATTCTCCTCAATATTTAACTCATCCATGCCATTATCATCAAAATCAAGACGCATATGAAGTTCGGGAGAAACATTTAATGACTCGGGATGATGAATTGGACATAAAATTTCAATCAAATCGACAGGTTCATCATCCGAAATTTTCCCGGCGTCTATATCCTCAATCAAGTGAAAATCATTTTTTTCTGACACCTCATCAAAAGCATGGATATTTATCAATTCAGGTTCTAGAGTGGAGGTGTAAAGGTCAAACGGATTAGGTGCGGTTTCACTCGAAAGGGGTTCCTCATAATCTGGCAAATCAAGCACTACAAAGTCGCACAACTCATCATTTTGGACACATGTTTGAAATTGGAGTTGTTGGATTCAATTGGGTATGGGTAGGATTGATTTGGAAATCCTCTCACATTCTCACTCTGTCCAACCGCTTCCTTATACATTGAAAAATTTGGAGCTAGCGGGAAACTAGCCACCGGTTCACTAGGTTGTATAAGGGCGGCTACGGACGCATCCACATTCCTAATCATTTTGTTTGTTGCTAAGATATAAGCCTCCAACGACTCTTCCAAACTAGACTTGGGTGGTGAGGGGGTTTCGGTAAAAAATTCGAAATTGTTTGGATATATGAAACTCCCAAATAGTTGTGTAGAAGCAATGTCTAATGAAGGTGGGAAAGTCGGGTAGGACTGGTAGGAATTGGATGGTTGGACAGGGGTAGGGTCAACATATGGATAAGAAGGTGAATAGTCTTGTGGATCCCTAGAACTAGATAAGTAGAGAGGGGTGAAAGATCGGCTACGAGATTGAGCAATATGCTCAGCAATGGACATCGGTTTAGGAGTTACAGCAGGACTTGAAAAAGTGGTATCAACATATGAAGGTGATAAAGGTTGACTTGGTTGACACAAAGTGGGTTGCAAAGTCGAACTATTTCTCCTAGACGCTTCTATTTGATCTTTCAAAGATATTTTTGGCACGGAAGGATCTTCCTTAAAGCGACCGAAACAATTGACGTACGGGGCAAAGTTAGGTTCGGGATACCAAAGTTCGGAAAGTGATTTATGATGTGGGGTACCCATGTTAGAAGAAAGGGGAAAAGAAAGAAGGTTGGGTGGTGCAAGGATTTCTTAGCGGCTAAAGTTTGCAAGTTGTTAAAAAATTTCCTTTTTTCCGTTTGCTCTTATTTGGAAATTGTTGCAAAAAGATTTTCGAGAAAAGATATGCAACAGAAAAGATTACTTGCAATCAATTTCTATTTAAAGCGAGGCGCAAAGAATCCTGCACAAGATTTGTTATTTGGAAAGGAAAAGATTTTTAAGGTGCAAATAATTCTGCAGGCAGTTTTCAGAAGATATATATCGAGATTTGCAGAGAAGAGAAAAGCGAAGCTTACAGTGCAAATTCCAAAGGATGATGTCACGAAGGCGCCGCCCTTCCGCGGCCGGAGGCAGGTTCCCACCGCGGTTACGCGGTGGGGTAGTCGGCACAAGTCCCTAGAATTTTTTCAGCAGACGACTCCACAGGAAGGCCGCGTTTCCGCGGTCCTAGGTAGGTTGGGGCCGCGGTTTCACGGTAAGACGGAGGTTTCGGGATGTTGAAAAAATTCTACTGTTCTGTTTTGAAAATCCCCCTCTGTTCTGATCTTCTGATTTCTGTTTCGCTTTCTGGAAATTTCCAGATCCGTCTTTCGATTGTAGATCCTGCAAAATTCACACAAAAATACCCTTCCAAAAATAACAGATGATATATTTTTATATTTTTTTTGTGATTTTTCAGATTTTTTAATTTTAGATTAACCCGAAATTGCAAAAAGGAAATAACACGCCATCCGCGGCAACGGCGCCATTTGATTGATCTCAAAAACTATCTATTAACCGTAATCAAGAACGACGTCGCTTTGCAGGTAGCCGGTGAGTACGGGTCGGTCCACAGGGATGTTGTGAATTTCCTAATCGCTCTTACGAGTTAATTCCAAACGGTGTGAATGGATTGATTAAATCTAAAAACTAAATTAATCTAGGGCAATTAAATTAAAGATCTAACTATCTAACTAGGGCAAGGAATTAAATTTATACTAGGGCAAAGAATGAAAAATTACCTAGGGCAAGAATTGAAATTACTTACTTACTTTACAGATGGCTCTCTCCAAACATCAACACAAGACTTGTTAGATCTGAATTTCTGAAATGAAAAGAGACATCGATGCTCTCCAAAAGAAATCTGAATTTTATTAATGAAAGGAGGCATAGGGAGGCATAGCTAATACAATGATTTAGAGTTCCTATTTATAGAGGATAGGAAACCCTAGGTTACAATTGATCCGCATGTCTATATTTACCAAAATAACCCTGTAAAGACCAGTCAAAGCCGCCACAAAAATATGGTAAAAAGTTTTTCTCCTGATTGCACTACCCTGCCGCGGAACCGCGGCCCGAGGCATGGTTTGGCCGCGGTTCCGCGGCCAAATAAAGGAGTTGGGCTATGAAATTTCATGGACTGGCTCTGGTTGTTTGGGGCTTCCTGTATCTTTGGTTCTTTTCTCATATTGGTTTCTCGTTCTCTTCCAGATCTTTCGTGAACAATTGCAGTGGACTTTTAACCGTTCGCTTTGTAATCTTGGACCAAGCATTGCCTTGTACTTTGTGACTTTATCTTTGATGTAGGCTTGATCAAGATCTTTCTATTTGTTGGTTGTAGTTCCACTTTTGCATTGTCTTTTTACCTTTTTCACTGTTTTAAATCCAAGAACCTGTAACCTGTAATATGTAGCAGACATGCGTCAAAAGCACCTGTTTATTTATAAAATGAATAAGAATGGGGAATATAATAATGCAATATTATGGTATGAACAGTGCTGCCATTTTTGTGACGTGGACGGTCGATGACTTGCTCCGCTTCTTGCGGTGTCGGGGTTGAAGTTGACTTACTCCTCTTCTTACGGCGTCGGGATTTGATTTGACTTTCTCCGCTTTCTGCGGTGTTGTGACTGAAAATGACTTGCTCTGCTTCTTGTGGTGTCGTGGTTGAAGTTGACTTGCTCCGCTTCTTACGGTGTTGGGATTTGATTTGACTTGCTCCTCTTTCTGCGGTGTCGGGATTGAAGTTGACTTGCTCCGCTTTTTGCGGTGTCAGTGTTGATTTGTTTTGTTTTGGGAGTTCTCTACTCGTCCAGCGGGACTTTCGAGCATATAAGTGTTGCCGGGTGGGACGTTGATTTGATCTATTTGATTTCTGCCTTTTTTGGCAGGACTTTTGAATTTGAGAGGAACTTGGAATTTGGATTTTGTTTAGCATCAACATTGCTGCACTGGAATACTGCCAGGAGCAATTCATCATTTGCTCCAGAAGGACTTGGGGTTTGGTTTTTGGGTCGACATCAGCATCGCTAACACTGAAACGTAGTGTCAGGAGCGAATCATCATTTGCTTTTAAGAAAACTTAGGGTTTGAGTTTTTGGTCGGCATCAGCACCACTAACACTGAAGCGTAATGCCAGGAGCGACTCATCATTTGCCGTTGCCCGTTGGGGAGCGATGGCTTTGGAGACAGGTTTAGATCAGTATCATATAAGGCTTTTTAATTTTATGAGCCGTAAAGGTCTCATAAAAGCATTTTCTCCCTACGAGTCGAGAGGAACTTGCAGGTGTATTTTCTCCCTAGGAATCGTAGGGATTCCTAAGCGTGTTGCTCCTTTGTGAGTCGTAAGGATCCCACGCAGGGATTTTCTCCTCACAAGATCGATAGGACTTTGTGGGTGTATTTCATCTCTTTTCACGAGTTTGCGCCCTTTCAGGTTTTTACAAGCTCGCCGGCATTCCTGCTATTTTTACTCACGGAGCCCTTTTGAGTTTACATCCGTGCCCGTTTTGCTTGTGGACGTACCCTTCTTTTTCCTTCTTTCTTCCTTCATTTTTTTACTTCATTGCCGGTAGGACTTCAGATGTAGTCTCGCCGGTAGGACTTGGGAGAGATAGGGGTCATTTGCGCCCGTGGATTGTATATGGTTTTACAGGATGTATGATCCAGACCGTAGGATCCTTCATCAAAGACTTTCTCGATGACGTATGGTCCTCCCAGTTTGGTTTGAATTTTCTCTTGGCATGTCGATTGATGATGATCGGTCTCTTGAGGACCAACACCAATTCACCTTTCTTAAAAGCAAGGAGACAGGTCATCTTATCATAGGCCCGTGACATTTGGGCTCGGTACAATTCCAGATTTTGCTGTACTGCGAGCCACTTTTCTTCGAGGGTGTCGAGCTCTTCGAGCCGAAGAACGTTTTTCTCCTCTGTCAACTCATGCTGGATGGCCATTCTTAAGCTTGGAAGTTCGAATTCGAAGGGGGATTGCCTCCACTCCGAAGAGTAATGAGTATGGAGTGGACTAAATTGGAGTATGGTGTGTGGTACGATATGCCCACAACGCCTCGTGGAGCTTGAGATTCTAGTCCCTCTTTGTAACATTTCAGAAATATAAAATATAATTTTCGGAATTTAAATAAATAAAATAATAAATTTTATGAATATTATAGAAGTATAGAAATTAGTTTTAATCGAATGGTACAATTATATACCTATATTTTGGAAAATATTTAGAAATTAATATGAATTATTAACTATGAAGGCATTTATTTAATTTGGAAATTTTATAAAGTATTATACAATTATTTATATATTAGTTTAATGTTAAATTTGATTAATATTTCCTAATTGTGCATTAAACTAAGTTATTTTTTAAAACCATGTTTATGTATCATGACATGCAACATATCATATCGTAGCATCTGTCCATATTTATTGAACCATGGCTTCATTTTTCTTTAGTTGCTTTAATTTGTTTTGATTTAATTTAAGAAAGAAAAGAAAAGAATAAATAAAGATGAGAGAGACTTGAGGTGACAAGTATCATGGGTGAGAAAGAGGGAGAGAGAGAGAATGATAAGGTTCCACAAAATTCTTGGCCTCCCTTCACTCTTCTTCATTTCTTCACCTTCCATTCTTCTTCATCTCCTCCTCCATTTTCTCTAACTCCTCATCCACCCTCACTACCACCATACAACCCTCTCAAATATTCAACAAAATCCCATACAACCTTCACAAAAATCATTCCAATCCTTACTACAAACACCATGGTGGGATCAAGTTGGGACTTTGAGAACTTTGGCCATCCTAGAATTTTCTTGAGTTGCTCTTGGAAGGTAAATACCTCACTTTTAGTTAAGTGTTAAGTTTTACTAATCTCCTATAGTAAATTAGAGATAAACAAGTGTAGGTTAATGGTCTTGGAAAATTGTAGGGTGAGATTTATTGGATGTTTTGAGTTGTGGAGGTGTAATTGAGGCTTAGTTAGTGACTACAAAACTTTTAGTGATAGAAATCTGGACCAAACATGAACTTGGAATTTTCCGATATCGGGTTTTTGTGGAAATGTGATGATCAATTAGGATCTTCTATAACTCGAGAGCTCTAAAAAATATTTTGCAAACACAGAGAGATGTGCAGGCTATTAGGAACATATCCTAGAAACCCGAGCCTTCAACTCCTTCACTTGGCCACCAGAAATTCCTATCTGGCCACAAATTGCGACCTGACCTAGATGAGTGGGTCCCGGGTTTGGTCCATAGCTCTATTATCTGATATAAAGGCCTATCCAATATCAAAGTCGAGAGTTGTTTGGTTATTCTTGCATGCGTGGACCGTAGATTCTAACCTATGTGCACTTCGCGTGCCGAATCGGCTTTCGGATTTGATTCATGTTTACGATACGATATTCCTTGAATTGTAGGTACCTTCACGTGGACTTCCGGGACGACGAAGGAGAGCAGAGCGTTCATCGACTTCGACTAGAGCGGGCATAGCAGGTGAGTAGATGATATTTATAGGGGAAGTCGGGTGGATGGCGTATAGCACCCCCGCAACCGTAGTATTAGAATATTAGGTATATAGCTATATAAATAGATATTAGATGGGTATACTTAGTTAATAGGGTTCTAGGAGATTTTAGGCTATAATAGGCATACACGTAGGAAGGATTAACCTTAGTTCTTATTCTCTTAGCGTTGAGCCTTTGGTATATATATATATTGTCACACACACACTTGGTATGATATGTGGGTATATATATATGTATATGTACATATATATACACACACACATGTAAATTTGAGGTTGATTTCGATATGATATCACGAGATGAGGATATGACATGTTAGAATGATATGAGTCGATATGATCGGACATGATGTCACGAGGTTTGATATATGATTTGAGATTGAAATATCATGTTATGATATGATATATTAAATGATCATTGGGCGATATACACATGACATGTGACTAGATGAAATGATAGAATGTACGCGACCATAGATCCATACCCCTGATTTTATGATATCGTACGACGAGTTATACAGTACGAGATATGATATATATGATGACTGACCCGCACTCTTGATTTGAGGATGCCGTATGATGGATTATACCGTACGAGATATGATATATATGATGATTGATCCGCACTCTTGACTTGAGGATGCCGTACGATGGACTATACCGTACGTGATACTGTGAGGCTGGATCGCCAACTGATGGATGTATCGACTCAGAAATGTTATAGTCTTCTAATCACTTTCAACTCGGAAAGATTTGTTTTCTAATCACTTAAGTAGATATTAGAATATAACTAGAGCCATACCTATCTTCAAAACTAACGAATCGAATGCATTTTTAAAAGACAATAAGGGACGTTACGGATTTTCAAATAGTATCTTTTTTCAAAAACACCGTAACCCCTATTTTTCTAAGAACGATTCGTACTATTTTAAATACTATAACTGTATGGCTCGTATGCAGCTATATATATTTTATATTGTTGTGCTTACTATTTACTTTTCTGCTATGCTCGCATTATTCTCTTTTGCGTTTTACATACATGTTCCATACATTATCTTTTATGACCTCGTCTGCTAGGAAACATGCACCATTACCGATGATGTGCATGTTGCACGTACACATACTCGCCGGCTCACACACTCATCATCGGTAATTGCCATACCATGTACACATTAGAAATCGTTACTTCATCGTATAACCTAATAACTTGTAGCTTATTAGATTGCTTAGTACTCATTACCTCACATGCTAGTTTAGATATTGTATTTCTTACTTAGTTAGATACCACATTTATATATACATTCTGGTTATGCACTGTAGATTGGTTCTGTGCCGGTATTCATTGTTCATTATTGGCTCATGTTCATGAGATTTCGGTTCTCATGAGATTTCTGGATTTGGGGAATCACATGTGAATTTTGAAAACTTATGATTATTTTAAAAGAAAAATTCGGTTTTCCTTGATATGATGTGTGGCGTCCACCATGAGTTCTCGGTTCTGAGCTATGTGTATACCCAATTCGAAGTGAGAGGAGTCACCGTCTGCGGGTACATGGTGGATCCGGTACGGTACCCGAGGGCAAGAAAATCGTATAGAGAGATGTTGAGACCGGTAGGGGAGCACTACCGACCGGTGATAGTTTGGCTCGGCGGACCGGAGTCGTGTGAACAGATGGATTTGAGGGCCGATCCGATGAGACGGCGACCGAAATATGAGGATTTATGTGTTGCTGCTGGACACGGGTTTTATGATGTTTTCGAGTGTCGATACTGGGCACTCAGGTTTTTATGTTGATTTGGTGTGTCATTGATGGACACACGTTGGATGATACACCTATACACATATATATGATTTGGATGACATAGTACCACATTATGAAACGGGCACGATTATATTAGTATTATACTACTGTATAACCTAGGAGATCGTCATATATTTGACTTCTACTCACGAGTTGGCAACTCACCCCCGTTGTGCCACAGTTTTCTTGCAGGTTTGACCGCACGGATTCAGTAGCGCCAATTGGCGAAGAGCCGGCTCCCGCTTAGGGATGACTGTTATTATTGTTATGATCGGGTTTTGGTTCAAAATTTACAAAGGAGGTGCTGCCCAAATTTCAAATGACGAAAATGTTTTCAACTATAGTATATAATCTACTTGTATTTTCATATATCATTACTTGTGCATAAAAAGAAAGAACTTGGTTTCATTATACATTTATTTCAAAACTTCACCTCCACTATTTTTCCAAAAAAGTTTAGATTTCTGGGCTTTCGGCTTACTTCGATTACGGTGGGGTCCTATAGACTTTACGTGATTCAAGTGCCAACCTTGGATCGAGTTTAGGTTTGACTATACGGAGTCTAGTGCGTATGTATATTTCGGAACCTAGGCTTGACCTTACAGAACTTAGACTTGGCTGAGGGGGTATTAGACTCGAACTTTCATCACGTGGGTTGACATTGGTTGATGGAGTAGGTAACTTAAGTATAGTGACGTACTGTGTGTATGTTTCGCGACATACTTATGATACGCTACTCCTCTTAAGTAGCCTTAGGATGTACATTTCTTAGGCACCGTATTTCCATTCGTTCCTATGATCCATCCTCATCGATATCGGATTGTAGTTTCTGTTACCTTGTCTATACAAGCAGAGAGAAAGCTGCGTCTATAGATGCGGTCAGAGCGAACTCGTCAGGAACGAGGACTGACCAGGATGTATTCCGGTGACGCATGAACACATTAATTTATTGTTCTACTAGGATTTCTCGTTGACATGAACGTTCGGGATCTGCACCAGATGATCGGGCTATTGCTAGAGGCCAGCCAGATTCTGAAGACCGTTGATGTATCGTTTACTTCAGATGATTGATGCGTTGTCTACCGTGCGGACAGATGAGCCAGCTATTGCTGAGTTTGATAAGATATCGCCCCCAGACTTTTGAAGCTAATGCCGCAAAAGTTTACAGGCAGGGATGTGATAGAAGATCGCTAGTCACTCTAGGATAAGTGACTAGGACATTTTGTTCGTTTAGATGTTCCGATGCGAGGTCATCAAATTGACTAGCTTCAGTTAGAAGAGGACCTCACTTAGACGTGTTATGAGTCAATCGAGAAAGGACGAGCAAAAGCGTATTACTTCGATGACTTCGACGAGTTCCCGAGGATGTAATTGGCTAGATGCCTTCTATAGGGTATTGAAGATGCCGAGTTCATAGCTTTGAAAGAGACTCTGGATATGACTATAGCCAATTGGAGCACAGTCCACACAGCTACGAAGAGATGATTTCGAATCGGTCTATATTGAAGGGAAGCAGAGTAAGAGGTTCGGACGAGATCTTAATGAATCGTCGTTCCTCCCCGTTGATATCAGAACCTTGATACGTATGTAGGGGCGTTGGGTACGGCCATAATTCCATAGGAAGTTCATGATAAAGATGAAACTGTCCCGGAAACGAGAAACATATTAAGTAAAGGGTGCCAACTTCCGGGCAGTCCAGCAGAGATGAGATTGGGAGAGACCTTGGCAGGTTCTTTCTGGAATTTGTATCGCACATGCTTAAAGGGACAGAGGCCGCTATCATTGACTTGATACATTATGGGTGGCCATGTTAATTGGTCAGGAGATATTCAGAGGAGCGCCAGAGCGGGACTGTTTCCGTCATTACTCCTAATCAGGCTATCGAGCAGAGGAGTCATGCAAGTGGTGATCCACAGAGAAAATGAAGACCCAGGGACAGAGGACGCCAGGCCGTGGGCAGGAGGCAAGTATATATTCTTTCTCTGCCAGCCTTGGGTGCACCGGAACCTTTCGACATTGAAAGAGAGGTACCTCTACGTCAGTTATTTATGAATTGCGTCTTGGTGATTCGGATATCACGTTTCCATCATTTTGATTCCGGTATTTTGACGATTTGTTTCATGAATGATATTTCATATGTGCACCACAGTTGCACTTGATTCGTATTTTTATGTATCAGTTGTACTGATTTTCGTTTTCATGCACACCCATTGCACTCGATTTTGATTTTATGCACTCCGAGATACTTGATTTTGATTTCGTGCACATAGTATGCACTTGATTTTGACTTATGCATTCGGTGGTTTACGTGCGCTTTCAATGCATTGATGTGAGTATTGTGCACGCAGTTGCACATATTTACGATTTCATATATCTCGGTATACTTGTTTTTGATTTATGCATGTCGTATACCGTTGATCCTGATTCATATACTTGATATTTATTTTGGTACACCCTGGTGCACTGGCTATATGTTTTCGTGTACGCTAGTGCACTGGATTTATATAAAAAGGATTTTGCATGCACATTTATTCAGTTGTTTAGACGATTTCACTAGGATGCGTACTATATATATATTATCATCTTAATTATATTATATTTGATTTTAATAATAGATTTTGAAACTTGTATATTTCGTCATAACTCTCATGATTGAGTGACGCTTGACGGAGTTTCGATTTTGAGTTTTGCACTCGTTTTCATGCGCATGCGTTGCGGTATGATATATCTTACATATTCATGATTTCGGAGCCCCATTGACTTAATTGATTTACTGAAATGTTTTAGTATTTGGGGGGTTTAAATTTAAATTCGAGGACCGAATTTATTTAAGGGGGAAAGATTGTAACATTTCAGAAATATAAAATATTATTTTCGGAATTTAAATAAATAAAATAATAAATTTTATGAATATTATGGAAGTTTAGAAATTAGTTTTAAAGAAATGGTACAATTATATACCTACAACAACAACAACAACTGAGCCTTTTATCCCAAGCATATGGGGTAGGCTACATGAACCAATATGAGAATCACGCCGGGTCCAGCACATGAATCCTCTGTCTCCAGTCACTTCTATCGAACAATATACTTTCATTGAGTCCTTTGGCAACCATATCGTTTCGTATCACCTCCATCCATGTTTTCTTCGGTCTCCCTTTTGCCTTTTGCCATTGCCCATATCGAGAGTATCTATTCGTCGAACCGGTGCTTCCATAGGTCTGCGTCACACATGACCAAACCATCTAAGCCGGTTTTCCCGCATCTTCTCCTCCACGGGTGCTACACCAACTTTTGCACGAATATCCTCATTTCGCACCTTGTCTTTTCTAGTGTTACCGCACATCCAACGAAGCATGCGCATCTCCGCTACGTGCATCTTCTGTGTATGATGCTTCTTAGGAGCCCAGCATTCTGTACCATATAATAAGGCAGGCCGAATAGCGCTCCGATAAAACTTCCCTTTCAATTTTAACGGAAAGTTACGATCACACAAAATCCCTGTTGCACTTCTCCATTTCAACCAACCAGCTTGGATCCTTTGATTAACATCACTATCGATCTCCCCATTCCTTTGGATGATGGAACCTAGATATCTAAACTGGTCGCTCGGTGATATCTCTTGCCCTTCCAATGTTATACCAATATGGTTTTGACTTCTCTGGCTACTAAATTTGCAGTGCATATATGCTGTCTTGGACCTGCTCAATCTGAATCCCCGAGATTCCAATGTTTGTCTCCATAATTCCAATTTTGCATTAACCCCTGCTTTCGTCTCATTTACTAGAACAATATCATCAGCGAATAGCATACACCAAGGGACCTCATCTTGGATAGTTCTAGTAAGCTCATCCATCACGATGGTAAACAGGAAAGGACTTAATGCAGATCCTTGATGTAAACCAATAGTAATCGGAAAATCACTTGTTAAGCCACCGCAAGTTCTGACATTTGCCACTACTCCGTCGTACATATCCTTGATTATGTCAATATACTTGACGGGGACCCCCTTTTTCATCATTGTCCCCCATAATACCTCTCTAGGTACCTTGTCGTACGCTTTTTCTAAATCAATAAATATCATATGCAAATCTCTTCTCCTCTCTCGAAAGCGCTCGACAAGTTGACGAAGCAAATGGATCGCCTCTGTCGTCGATCGTCCAGGCATGAAACCAAATTGGTTCTCTGTTATCTTAATATCCTTCCTTAGCCTGTGTTCAATCACTCTCTCCCAAAGTTTCATGGTGTGACACATTAGTTTTATTCCACGGTAGTTTGAGCAACTTTGAATGTCACCCTTATTCTTGTATATAGGTACAAGGATACTTTTCCTCCATTCATTTGGCATCTTTTTTGTCTGCCAAATCTTATTAAACAGATCTGTCAGCCATTTAACGCCTATTTCTCCTAAGCATCTCCAAATCTCGATAGGAATCCCGTCAGGACCAACCGCTTTTCTTAAACCCATTCTGTTCAAAGCTTCTTTAACCTCAGTAAGTCTTATTTTACGCATGAAATCACGATTTATATCTTGAGATTGAATGACAAGTCCATCCAAATTCTTAGTAAAGCTCTCATTGAACAATTTGTCAAAATAATCTCTCCATCTTTCCTTGATATCCTCATCTCGAACTAAAACCTTCTGATTTTCATTTTTGACACACTTCACCGCACATAAGTCTCTAGTCTTCATTTCCCGCATTCGAGCAATCCGGTATATATCATTTGCAGCCTCTTTAGTGTCTAATTTCTCGTACACCTCCTTGTAGACCTTAGATTTAGCTTCCCGGACAGCTTTCTTAACTTCCTTTTTAGCCATTTTGTACTTCTCAAATCTCTCCACATCTCTACTTTTCTTCAAATCTTTATAAGAATCTCTTTTAATTTTAATAGCAGCCTTTACATCTTCATTCCACCATGATATGTCCTTAGATGGTGGAGCACCACCTCTCGACTCACCAAGTAGATCTCTAGCATATATTTTGGAAAATATTTGGAAATTAATATGAATTATTAACTATGAAGGCATTTATTTGATTTGGACATTTATAAAGTATTATACAATTATTTATATATAAGTTTAATGTTAAACTTGATTAATATTTCCTAATTGTGAATTAAACTAAGCTATTTATTAAAACCATGTTTATGTATCATGACATGCAACATATCATATCGTAGCATCTGTCCATATTTATTGAACGATGGCTTCATTTTTCTTTAGTTGCTTTAATTTGTTTTGTTTTAAGAAAGAAAAGAAAAGAATAAATAAAGATGAGAGAGAGACTTGAGGTGACGAGTATTATGTGTGTGAGAGAGGGGGGGAGAGAATGAGAAGGTTCCACACAATTCTTGGTCTCCCTTCACTCTTCTTCATTTCTTCACCTCCCATTCTTCTTCATCTCCTCCTCCATTTTCTCTAACTCCTCATCCACTCTCACTATCACCATACAACCCTTTCAAATATTCAACAAAATCCCATACAACTTTCACAAAAATCATTTTAAAACTTACTACAAACATCATGGTAGGATCAAGTTGGGACTTTGAGCACTTTAGCCATCCTAGAATTTTCTCGAGTTGCTCTTAAAAAGTAAATCCCTCACTTTTAGTTAAGTGTTAAGTTTTCCTAATCTCTTATAATAAATTAGAGATAAACAAGTGTAGGTTAATGATCTTGGAAAATTCTAGGGTGAGATTTATTGGATGTTTTGAGTTGTGGAGGTGTAATTGAGGCTTAGTTAGTGACTACAAACCTTTTAGTGATAGAATTCTAGACCAAACATGAACTTGGAATTTTCCGATATCGGGTTTTTGTGGAAATGTGGTGATCAATTGGGATCTGCTATAACTAGAGAGCTTTGAAAAATATTTTGCAAATACAGAGAGATGTGCAGGCTATTAGGAATATACCCTAGAAACCCGAGCCCTCAACTCCCTCACCTGGCCGCCAGAAATTCCTATCTGGCCGCAAATTGCGGCCTGACCTAGATGAGTGGGTCCCAGGTTTGGTCCATATCTCTATTAACTGATATAAGTGCCTATCCAATATGCAAAATGTCCTAATTTCATCTAGGAAAAAATCTGGGAGTGTTTTTCCAAGTTGCTGATTTTGTTATGCGACTTTTATTAACTTGAGTTTTGTTATTTGAGTTTTGACTCGGTCGTTTGATGTTTTTACGTTAACGTCGAGAGTTGTTTGGTTATTCTTGTATGCGTGGACCGTAGGTTTTAACCTATGTGCACTTCGCGTGCCGTATCGGTTTTCGGATTTGATTCTTGTTTATGATACGATATTCCTTGAATTGTAGATACCTTCGCGTGGACTTCCGGGACTAAGAAGGAGAGCAGGGAGTTCATCGATTTTAGCTAGAACGAGAATAGTAGGTGAGTAGATGTATATCTATGGGAGAAGTCGGGTGGATGGCGTATAGCACCCCCGCAAAGGATATTAGGTATATTGCTATATAGGTAGATATTAGATAGGTATACTTAGTTAATAGGGTTCTAGGAGATTTTAGGTTATAATAGGCATACACGTAGGAAGGATTACCCTTTGTTCTTATTCTCTTAGCGTTGAGCCTTTGGTATATATGTTGTCACGCACACTTGGTATGAAATGTGGGTGTCTATACACACACACACACATGCAAATTTGAGGATGATTTCGATATGATATCACGAGATGAGGATATGACATGTTAGAATGATATGAGTCGATATGATCGGATATGATGTCGCGAGGTTATGATATATGATTTGAGATTGAAACATCATGTTATGATATGATATATTAAATGATCATTGGGCGATATACACGTGACATGTGACTAGATGAGATGATAAAATATACATGACCATAGATCCATACCCTTGATTTTATGATATCGTACGGCGGGTTATACCGTACGAAATATGATATATATGATGATTGACCCGCACTCTTGATTCGAGAATGCCGTACAATAGATTATACCGTACGAGATATGATATATATGATGATTGATCCGCACTCTTGACTCGAGAATGGCGTACGATGGACTATACCGTACATGGTACTATGAGGCTGGATCGCCAACTGATGGAGGTTTCGACTCGGAAATGTTAGTCTTCTAATCACTTTCGACTTGGAAAGATTTTAGTTTTCTAATCACTTAAGTAGATATTAGAATATAACTAGAGCATACCTATCTTCAAAACTAACGAATCATATGCATTTTCAAAAGACAATAAGGGACGCTACGGATTTTCAAATAGTATCTTTTCTCAAAAACACCGTAGCCCCTATTTTCCTAAGAACAACGATTCGTACTATTTTAAATACTATAACTGTGTGGCTCGTATGTAGCTATATATATTTTATATTGTTGCGTTTACTGTTTACTTTTCTGCTATACTCGCATTATTCTCTTTTGCGTATTACATATATGTTCCTTTCATTATCTTTTATGACCTCATCTGCTAGAACACATGCACCATTACCGATGATGCGCATGTTGCACATACACATACTCGCCGGCTCACACACCTATCATCGGTAATTGCCATACCACGTACACATTAAAAATCGTTACTTCCTCGTATAACCTAATAACTTGTAGCTTATTAGATTGCTTAGTACTCATTACCTCACATGATAATTTAGATATTGCATTTCTTACTTAGTTAGATGCCATATTTATATATACATTATGTTTATGCACTGTAGATTGGTTTTGTGCCGGCATTCATTGTTTCATTATTGGCCCATGTTCATGAGATTTCGGTTTTCATGAGATTTCTGGATTTGGGAAACCGCATGTGAATTTTGAAAAATTATGATCATTTTAAAAGAAAAATGTGGTTTTTCTTAATATGATGTGTGGCATCCACCATGAGTTTTCTCGGTTCTGAACTATATGTATACCCGATTCGAGGAGAGAGGAAGCACCGTCTGCGGGTACATGGTGGACTCGTTATGGTACTCCGAGGCAAGAAGATCGTATAGAGACTTTGAGCCCGACAAGGGAGTACTACCGACCGGTGATAGTTTGGCTCGGCGGATATCCGGAGGATACCGACCGGAGTCGTGTGATCAGATGGATTTGAGGACCGAACCGATGGGACGGCGCCCAAAATATGAGGATTTATGTGTCGCTGTTGGACACGGTTTTTATGATGTTTTCGAGTGTCGATACTGGGCACTCAGGTTTTTATATTGATTTGGTATGTCGTTGATTGACAAACGTTAGATGATACACCTATACACATATATATGATTCGGATGACATGGTACTACATTATGAGACGAACACGATTATATTAGTATTATACTTATGTTAACACTATTACCCTTGTTACCACTCGATATTATTATATTATTATTATACTACTGTATGACCTAGGAGATCGTCATACATTCGATTTCTACCCGGTGATATCTTCTACTCACGAGTTGGAAACTCACCCCGTTGTGCACAGTTTTCTTGCAGGTTTGACCGCATGGATTCAGTAGCGGCTTGTTGGCACACGGTTTCTTTCTGGGTGGTTTGCTTTGGTAGGTGGGGTACACTTGCATCGTGACCTCATTTGTACTTGTATATTTATTCAGTTGTATCTAGTTAAAAGCTCCATCAACCAGATTATGTGTTTAGTAGACTTAGAAAACCACAAATTGTATATTCTTTCGGACTTAGAGCCACAGATGTGTATTTATTCCTTATTTATGTTTTTATTTGATTATGTTTTGGTTTTCTTTCTTTTCTGTGTTTGACCTTCGCCCTAGGGCGTCGTATATATATATTTTGTGGTTGTGATTCCGTCAAATGGCGAGCTAGCTCCTGCTTGGGGATGCCTATTATTATTGCTATGTATTGGGTTTGGATCAAAATTTACAAAGAAGGTGCTGCCCAAATTTCAAATGACGAAAATGTTTTCAACTATAGTATATAATCCACTTGTATTTTCATATATCATTACTTGTGCATATAAAGAAATAACTTGGTTTCATTATACCTTTATTTCAAAACTTCACCTCCATTATTTTCCCAGAAAGGTTTAAATTTCTGGGCTTTTGGCTTACTTGGATTACGGTGGGGTTCTATAGACTTCACGTGATTCAAGTGCCAGTCACGTGCCATTTCTAGGTCGTGACACTCTTGTTGGCTGAAGCATTTTCCTCAGGAGCTTGCATAGAGTATCATTGAAGGTTTCGGCTAGCCCATTGGCTCTTGGATTATAAATGGAGGAATATCTCCGGTCTATCTTGTGCTGAGTGGCAAATCTTGAGACTTTGAAATTCTTGAAAAAGGCCCGTTGTCAGAAATAATTCTTCTAGGTGTATCGAAGCGGTATAGAATATTATGCTGGAAGAACGTCAGAATATCTTCTGTCTTGACTTCTTTTAGCAGGAAAGCTTCAGCCCATCTGGAGAAATAGTCAGTTGCGGCCAATATGAACCGGTGGCCTTTGGATGATGGAGGATCAATTGCACTAACTATGTCGGTGCCCCAAACTTCGAAGGGCCATGACTCCACCATAGCATGCAGCGGATTGGGATACTTGTGAATGAAATCACCATGAATTTGCCAGAGATGACACCTATTCACATGCTCTTCACAATCCCTTATCATGGTAGGCCAATAATACCCAAGCCGTTTAATTTGAAACCGTATTCTGGAGCCAGATTGGTGAGCTCCTCAGACGCCCGAGTGAACTTCATGAATTTTTGGGTTTCGGCCGATGATAAGACACCTGAGCCGGAGTTGGCCATATGATCTGCGGTATAGCATATTATTTATAAACACGTATCAAAGAGCTCTCTTCTTCAGCTGAACCCTCACAGAATTTTTTTCAGGCAGTTTGTCGTATCGAAGATACTCTATGAAGGGCTCTCTCCAATCGGGCTCGTCTTGAATGATCAGAACTTTTTCGGCAGGATTGCTCTTTTGTTCCGCGCTTTCCTTTTCTCATAAAGAGGATGGGGGCAGAATTTGCTGGATCCAAACTGTGATCAGAATTTCATCCATGTCGGAATCAACCGGCTCTTTGGTTAGGCGAGCTAGTACGTCAGTTTTTCTGTTCAACGCCCTAGGGACTCTCATTAGTTCAATGTGAGTGAACCGTTTCATGAGTTCCACCACTCAACTTCTGTATCGAGCTAACTCGGGCTTATATATCTTGTAGTCGGCGCTCACTTGGTTGACGACAGGCTGGGAGTCACCGTAAACCCGTGGCCGAAGGATTTCCATTTCTATGGCGAGCTCGAGACCAGCTATCAGAGCTTCGTATTCAGCCTCGTTATTTGTGCGAGGTTCGGTAAGAGCGAAGGAACGCTGTAGGGTTCCTCCTGATGGTGTGACGAACACCAATCATATCCCCGCTTTTATCTCCGGGATGCTTGATTTGCTGGAGGTCTTTATTGATGAGGCTCCATCGAAGTAGAGCTCTCAACATGGCTCGTCATTCTCGAGGTACAACACTTGTTCGTCGAGTAACTCGCAATTGAGCGGTGACCCTTCTTGTATGGGATGAGCGGCAAGGAAGCCTGAGAATGAGTCTAGCACGGCGTATCATCCACAAACAGACGGACAGTCCAAGCGAACAATTCAGATTCTGGAAGACATGATAAGAACCGTATGTTAGACTTCAGAGGTTCGTGAGAAGATCACCTACACCTTGTGGGGTTTTCATACAACAGCTATCAGGCAAGTATTGGGATGGCACCTTTCGCAGCACTCTACGGATGGAAATGTCGTTCCTCCTTGAGTTGGGACGACGTTGGAGATCGTGAACTCTTTAAACCAGAGATGATCGTGGCAACTGTGGACGTAGTTCGCACGATCAGGGAAAGGATGTGAATAGCCTAAGACCGCAGAAACATTGGGCAGATACAAAGCGTCAACACTTGGAGTTTCAACCCGGAGAACATGTATTCTTGAAGGTCTCTCCAAACAGAGGAGTGATACGTTTTAGCAAGAGGGGTAAGCTAAGTCCAAGATACATAGGACCGTTCGACAAATTCGAACAAGTTGGAGAAGTGGCATACCGTTAAGCACTACCACCCTCATTGGAAGGAGTGCACAATGTGTTCCACATATCCCAACTACAACGATATGTGAGCGACCCCAGCCACACACTTGATCACGGAGAGCTCACAGTACAAACTGATCTAACCTGCGAGTAACAACCAGTTGAGATCCTGGACCGAAAGGTGAAAATATTACGGAACAAGAAAGTAAACTTGGTCCGAGTGATGTGGAGAAAGGATTCGCCAGGAGAATCAACTTGGGAAAGAGAAGAAGATAGGCGTACACGATACCCTTACCTTTTTGAAAATTAATTCCTATGTAACTGTAAATTTCGAGGACGAAATTTTTATGAGGGTAGAATGTAACGACTTTAAAATCACTGTACAGAATTTTCTTGTTATTGTACAGAAAAAAGTATTACAGCCTGTGTAAGAGTTAAAAGTTATTTTTGTTAAATAAAAATAAGAAGCAGCTTGTAGCTCACTGGTAAAGCCTCTACACTGCTGTGATGTAGCCTGTGCGTTCGATTCCCATCAGACCCAATTATTTTTCAGATTTTTTCTTTTTAATTTTTGGAAGTCTAAGAGTTGCACGTGCAATACATGGAGAAATGAAAAGTTTCAGAAAAATCAAACAGGCGCAATGACACACCCAAATTGACACGTGGCACGAATCTCGAGGCAATGCCTCAAGATCCGACCGCCCAAACCTCTGATCTGGCTGGCGCCGACGGTCAAGATAGGCCCAAATTGCTCTGTGCTTTGCATACTCATCCTTTCGACTCCCCTTAGCTCCTCTGCACTGTTTGATTTTTCTGCAATCAAACAGAGACTTTTCAATTCACCATTTAACACCTTTTTAATGCATTTTAATACACATTTTTAATTCCAAAATCCTAATTCTCTACTATAAATACCACCCCATGCTCTAGCTCTTCACCCAATTCAATTTTCTGATCTCACTCACTACACTGCTAACACAAGGTCGTAACAGGTTCGCTGCACATCTTATTCCCACTGCTGAGATCCGGGCACGACAATTTCAGCAAGGGTTGGACCCTGAAATCCAAGTTGCACTCGAACTTGCTTTGAAGGCTGCCCGACGCTATGAGGCAGTTGTGAAAAAGAAAGGCAGACCGCAGACTGCCGGTGTGAGACGCCCTGTGCACCAGATCACAGGAGGGGTCTTTTCTAGGCCAGCTTTTAACGGACCATCTCGGAGGCCAGTAGGTTCGTCGGCCAACAGCAGGAAGACTTTTGCATCTATGCAAAAGAATATGGCATCTTGTGAAGAACAGTCGTGGGGCGAACAACTTGTGCCTGATCTGTGGGTCTTCTGCTCACGCCATTGGAGCATGCCTCCAGAACCGAGGACCCAACAACCCTACAGCTAGACTGACGATCCAAGATCATCCTACTCGGTTAGCTCTACCAGCTCCAGTTCCCCTCATCGAGACCACTCAATCCTAACGCCGAGTGTTTAACCAGGCACAGAGGAAAGTGTTGCGACGCCAAGCATTCACCATGTCGGTCAAAGAGGCCGAAGCTACGGGTCAGGTTATCGCTGGTAAATCCCTTCCCTATTCTCTTTCAAGTCCTTTCAATTCATAGTCATCTTATATCTGTTATACCTAAACCTATCCCACACGATTTAGGTACAATCTTAGTAGCATCCATGCCTGCTCTAGCGCTCTTCAATACTGGGGAATCACATTGATTTATGTCGCAACGTTTCGTCCGAACTCATGCGATCCCAGTTAAACCGCTCGTATCCAGCTGGAATATCAGTTCAGGGAACGGCGTTCTAAAAGCAACTTTGGGATACGATCTGTGTCCAGTGGTCGTCTGCAATCGAGAATTTTATACGGACTTCAAGGTGCTGGACATACCAAACTTTGACGTAGTCTTGGGAATGGACTGGCTGGGAACTTTCTTCGCTACCATCGACTGTCGCCAAAGGAGGATAATATTCGAAATACCAGATCATCCAGTGTTTTACTTCAAAAGTGGAGACCGTACCCTAGAACCTAGCATCTACAGAGCAAAACCAAAGAAGGCAGAGGTTGCAGCATTGCATGCGGAAGAATCGAAAGCAGAGGTAGTTCGAGAGTTCAAGGATGTATTCCCGGAAGATATATCTGGTTTGCCTCCTAATCAAGATCTTGAATTCAACATCGATTTACAACCCGGCGCACAACCAGTAATAAAAGCTCCATACTGATTAAGTCCGAAGGGATTGAAGGAGATCTGCATTCAGTTGGACGAACTCCTTAAGAAAGGTTGGATTCGTCCCAGCATTTCAAGTTGGGGATCTCCGGTGTTTCTCGTGAAGAAGAAGGAAGGTTCCTACAGGATTTGTGTGGATTATTGAGCTCTGAACGAAGTGACAATTAAGAACAATTATCCAATACCGCGCATCGATGACCTTTTCGACCAGTAAAGTGGGTCTTGTGTCTTTTCAAAACTAGATCTTCGTTCGGGATCTGCACCAGATGATCAGGCTATTGCTAGAGGCCAGCCAGATTCTGAAGACTGTTGATGTATCGTCTACTTCAGATGATTGATGCGCTGTCTACCGTGCGGACAGATGAGCCAGCTATTGCTGAGTTTGATAAGATATCGCCCCCAGACTTTTGAAGCTAATGCCGCAAAAGTTTACAGGCAGGGATGTGATAGAAGATCGCTAGTCACTCTAGGATAAGTGACTAGGACATTTTGTTCGTTTAGATGTTCCGATGCGAGGTCATCAAATTGACTAGCTTCAGTTAGAAAAGGACCTCACTTAGACGTGTTATGAGTCAATCGAGAAAGGACGAGCAAAAGCGTATTACTTCGATGACTTCGACGAGTTCCCGAGGATGTAATTGGCTAGATGCCTTCTATAGGGTATTGAAGATGCCGAGTTCATAGCTTTGAAAGAGACTCTGGATATGACTATAGCCAATTGGAGCACAGTCCACACAGCTACGAAGAGATGATTTCGAATCGGTCTATATTGAAGGGAAGCGGAGTAAGAGGTTCGGACGAGATCTTAATGAATCGTCGTTCCTCCCCGTTGATATCAGAACCTTGATACGTATGTAGGGGCGTTGGGTACGGCCATAATTCCATAGGAAGTTCATGATAAAGATGCAACTGTCCCGGAAACGAGAAACAGATTAAGTAAAGGGTGCCAACTTCCGGGCAGTCCAGCAGAGATGAGATTGGGAGAGACCTTGGCAGGTTCTTTCTGGAATTTGTATCGCACATGCTTAAAGGGACAGAGGCCGCTATCATTGACTTGATACCTTATGGGTGGCCATGTTAATTGGTCAGGAGATATTCAGAGGAGCGCCAGAGCGGGACTGTTTCCGTCATTACTCCTAATCAGGCTATCGAGCAGAGGAGTCATGCAAGTGGTGATCCACAGAGAAAATGAGGACCCAGGGACAGAGGACGCCAGGCCGTGGGCAGGAGGCAAGTATATATTCTTGCTCTGCCAGCCTTGGGTGCACCGGAACCTTTCGACATTGAAAGAGAGGTACCTCTACGTCAGTTATTTATGAATTGCGTCTTGGTGATTCGGATATCACGTTTCCATCATTTTGATTCCGGTATTTTGACGATTTGTTTCATGAATGATATTTCATATGTGCACCACAGTTGCACTTGATTCGTATTTTTATGTATCAGTTGTACTGATTTTCGTTTTCATGCACACCCATTGCACTCGATTTTGATTTTATGCACTCCGAGATACTTGATTTTGATTTCGTGCACATAGTATGCACTTGATTTTGACTTATGCATTCGGTGGTTTACGTGCGCTTTCAATGCATTGATGTGAGTATTGTGCACGCAGTTGCACATATTTACGATTTCATATATCTCGGTATACTTGTTTTTGATTTATGCATGTCGTATACCGTTGATCCTGATTCATATACTTGATATTTATTTTGGTACACCCTGGTGCACTGGCTATATGTTTTCGTGTACGCTAGTGCACTGGATTTATATAAAAAGGATTTTGCATGCACATTTATTCAGTTGTTTAGACGATTTCACTAGGATGCGTACTATATATATATTATCATCTTAATTATATTATATTTGATTTTAATAATAGATTTTGAAACTTGTATATTTCGTCATAACTCTCATGATTGCGTGACGCTTGACGGAGTTTCGATTTTGAGTTTTGCACTCGTTTTCATGCGCATGCGTTGCGGTATGATATATCTTACATATTCATGATTTCGGAGCCCCATTGACTTAATTGATTTACTGAAATGTTTTAGTATTTGGGGGGTTTAAATTTAAATTCGAGGACCGAATTTATTTAAGGGGGAAAGATTGTAACATTTCAGAAATATAAAATATTATTTTCGGAATTTAAATAAATAAAATAATAAATTTTATGAATATTATGGAAGTTTAGAAATTAGTTTTAAAGAAATGGTACAATTATATACCTATATTTTGGAAAATATTTGGAAATTAATATGAATTATTAACTATGAAGGCATTTATTTGATTTGGACATTTATAAAGTATTATACAATTATTTATATATAAGTTTAATGTTAAACTTGATTAATATTTCCTAATTGTGAATTAAACTAAGCTATTTGTTAAAACCATGTTTATGTATCATGACATGCAACATATCATATCGTAGCATCTGTCTATATTTATTGAACGATGGCTTCATTTTTCTTTAGTTGCTTTAATTTGTTTTGTTTTAAGAAAGAAAAGAAAAGAATAAATAAAGATGAGAGAGAGACTTGAGGTGACGAGTATTATGTGTGTGAGAGAGGGGGGGGGGGAGAGAATGAGAAGGTTCCACACAATTCTTGGTCTCCCTTCACTCTTCTTCATTTCTTCACCTCCCATTCTTCTTCATCTCCTCCTCCATTTTCTCTAACTCCTCATCCACTCTCACTATCACCATACAACCCTTTCAAATATTCAACAAAATCCCATACAACTTTCACAAAAATCATTTTAAAACTTACTACAAACATCATGGTAGGATCAAGTTGGGACTTTGAGCACTTTAGCCATCCTAGAATTTTCTCGAGTTGCTCTTGAAAAGTAAATCCCTCACTTTTAGTTAAGTGTTAAGTTTTCCTAATCTCTTATAATAAATTAGAGATAAACAAGTGTAGGTTAATGATCTTGGAAAATTCTAGGGTGAGATTTATTGGATGTTTTGAGTTGTGGAGGTGTAATTGAGACTTAGTTAGTGACTACAAACCTTTTAATGATAGAATTCTAGACCAAACATGAACTTGGAATTTTCCGATATCGGGTTTTTGTGGAAATATGGTGATCAATTGGGATCTGCTATAACTAGAGAGCTCTGAAAAATATTTTGCAAATACAGAGAGATGTGCAGGCTATTAGGAATATACCCTAGAAACCCGAGCCTTCAACTCCCTCACCTGGCCGCCAGAAATTCCTATCTGGCCGCAAATTGCGGCCTGACCTAGATGAGTGGGTCCCAGGTTTGGTCCATATCTCTATTAACTGATATAAATGCCTATCCAATATGCAAAATGTCCTAATTTCATCTAGGGAAAAATCTGGGAGTGTTTTTCCAAGTTGCTGATTTTGTTATGCGACTTTTATTAACTTGAGTTTTGTTATTTGAGTTTTGACTCGGTCGTTTGATGTTTTTACATTAACGTCGAGAGTTGTTTGGTTATTCTTGTATGCGTGGACCGTAGGTTTTAACCTATGTGCACTTCGCGTGTCGTATCGGTTTTCGGATTTGATTCTTGTTTATGATACGATATTCCTTGAATTGTAGATACCTTCGCGTGGACTTCCGGGACTAAGAAGGAGAGCAGGGAGTTCATCGATTTTAGCTAGAACGAGAATAGTAGGTGAGTAGATGTATATCTATGGGAGAAGTCGGGTGGATGGCGTATAGCACCCCCGCAAAGGATATTAGGTATATTGCTATATAGGTAGATATTAGATAGGTATACTTAGTTAATAGGGTTCTAGGAGATTTTAGGTTATAATAGGCATACACGTAGGAAGGATTACCCTTTGTTCTTATTCTCTTAGCGTTGAGCCTTTGGTATATATGTTGTCACGCACACTTGGTATGAAATGTGGGTGTCTATACACACACACACACATGCAAATTTGAGGATGATTTCGATATGATATCACGAGATGAGGATATGACATGTTAGAATGATATGAGTCGATATGATCGGATATGATGTCGCGAGGTTATGATATATGATTTGAGATTGAAACATCATGTTATGATATGATATACTAAATGATCATTGGGCGATATACACGTGACATGTGACTAGATGAGATGATAAAATATACATGACCATAGATCCATACCCTTGATTTTATGATATCGTACGGCGGGTTATACCGTACGAAATATGATATATATGATGATTGACCCGCACTCTTGATTCGAGAATACCGTACAATAGATTATACCGTACGAGATATGATATATATGATGATTGATCCGCACTCTTGACTCGAGAATGGCGTACGATGGACTATACCGTACATGGTACTATGAGGCTGGATCGCCAACTGATGGAGGTTTCGACTCGGAAATGTTAGTCTTCTAATCACTTTCGACTTGGAAAGATTTTAGTTTTCTAATCACTTAAGTAGATATTAGAATATAACTAGAGCATACCTATCTTCAAAACTAACGAATCATATGCATTTTCAAAAGACAATAAGGGACGCTACGGATTTTCAAATAGTATCTTTTCTCAAAAACACCGTAGCCCCTATTTTCCTAAGAACAACGATTCGTACTATTTTAAATACTATAACTGTGTGGCTCGTATGTAGCTATATATATTTTATATTGTTGCGTTTACTGTTTACTTTTCTGCTATACTCGCATTATTCTCTTTTGCGTATTACATATATGTTCCTTTCATTATCTTTTATGACCTCATCTGCTAGAACACATGCACCATTACCGATGATGCGCATGTTGCACATACACATACTCGCCGGCTCACACACCTATCATCGGTAATTGCCATACCACGTACACATTAAAAATCGTTACTTCCTCGTATAACCTAATAACTTGTAGCTTATTAGATTGCTTAGTACTCATTACCTCACATGATAATTTAGATATTGCATTTCTTACTTAGTTAGATGCCATATTTATATATACATTATGTTTATGCACTGTAGATTGGTTTTGTGCCGGCATTCATTGTTTCATTATTGGCCCATGTTCATGAGATTTCGGTTTTCATGAGATTTCTGGATTTGGGAAACCGCATGTGAATTTTGAAAACTTATGATCATTTTAAAAGAAAAATATGGTTTTTCTTAATATGATGTGTGGCATCCACCATGAGTTTTCTCGGTTCTGAACTATATGTATACCCGATTCGAGGAGAGAGGAGGCACCGTCTGCGGGTACATGGTGGACTCGTTATGGTACTCCGAGGCAAGAAGATCGTATAGAGACTTTGAGCCCGACAAGGGAGTACTACCGACCGGTGATAGTTTGGCTCGGCGGATATCCGGAGGATATCGACCGGAGTCGTGTGATCAGATGGATTTGAGGACCGAACCGATGGGACGGCGCCCGAAATATGAGGATTTATGTGTCGCTGTTGGACACGGTTTTTATGATGTTTTCGAGTGTCGATACTGGGCACTCAGGTTTTTATATTGATTTGGTATGTCGTAGATTGACAAACGTTAGATGATACACCTATACACATATATATGATTCGGATGACATGGTACTACATTATGAGACGAACACGATTATATTAGTATTATACTTATGTTAACACTATTACCCTTGTTACCACTCGATATTATTATATTATTATTATACTACTGTATGACCTAGGAGATCGTCATACATTCGATTTCTACCCGGTGATATCTTCTACTCACGAGTTGGAAACTCACCCCGTTGTGCACAGTTTTCTTGCAGGTTTGACCGCATGGATTCAGTAGCGGCTTGTTGGCACACGGTTTCTTTCTGGGTGGTTTGCTTTGGTAGGTGGGGTACACTTGCATCGTGACCCCATTTGTACTTGTATATTTATTCAGTTGTATCTAGTTAAAAGCTCCAGCAACCAGATTATGTGTTTAGTAGACTTAGAAAACCACAAATTGTATATTCTTTCGGACTTAGAGCCACAGAAGTGTATTTATTCCTTATTTATGTTTTTATTTGATTATGTTTTGGTTTTCTTTCTTTTCTGTGTTTGGTCTTCGCCCTAGGGCGTCGTATATATATATTTTGTGGTTGTGATTCCGTCAAATGGCGAGCTAGCTCCTGCTTGGGGATGCCTATTATTTTTGCTATGTATTGGTTTTGGATCAAAATTTACAAAGAAGGTGCTGCCCAAATTTCAAATGACGAAAATGTTTTCAACTATAGTATATAATCCACTTGTATTTTCATATATCATTACTTGTGCATATAAAGAAATAACTTGGTTTCATTATACCTTTATTTCAAAACTTCACCTCCATTATTTTCCCAGAAAGGTTTAAATTTCTGGGCTTTTGGCTTACTTGGATTACGGTGGGGTCCAATAGACTTCACGTGATTCAAGTGCCAGTCACGTGCCATTTCTAGGTCGTGACACTCTTGTTGGCTGAAGCATTTTCCTCAGGAGCTTTCATAGAGTATCATTGAAGGTTTCGGCTAACCCAATGGCTCTTGGATTATAAATGGAGGAATATCTCCGGTCTATCTTGTGCTGAGTGGCAAATCTTGAGACTTTGAAATTCTTGAAAAAGGCCCGTTGTCAGAAATAATTCTTCTAGGTGTATCGAAGCGGTATAGAATATTATGCTGGAAGAACGTCAGAATATCTTCTGTCTTGACTTCTTTTAGCAGGAAAGCTTCAGCCCATCTGGAGAAATAGTCAGTTGCGGCCAATATGAACCGGTGGCCTTTGGAGGATCAATTGCACTAACTATGTCGGTGCCCCAAACTTCGAAGGGCCATGACTCCACCATGGCATGCAGCGGATTGGGATGCTTGTGAATGAAATCACCATGAATTTGCCAGAGATGACACCTATTCACATGCTCTTCACAATCCCTTATCATGGTAGGCCAATAATACCCAAGCCGTTTAATTTGAAACCGTATTCTGGAGCCAGATTGGTGAGCTCCTCAGACGCCCGAGTGAACTTCATGAATTTTTGGGTTTCGGCCGATGATAAGACACCTGAGCCGGAGTTGGCCATATGATCTGCGGTATAGCATATTATTTATAAACACGTATCAAAGAGCTCTCTTCTTCAGCTGAACCCTCACAGAATTTTTTTCAGGCAGTTTGTCGTATCGAAGATACTCTATGAAGGGCTCTCTCCAATCGGGCTTGTCTTGAAGTATCAGAACTTTTTCGGCAGGATTGCTCTTTTGTTCCGCGCTTTCCTTTTCTCATAAAGAGGATGGGGGCAGAATTTGCTGGCTCCAAACTGTGATCAGAATTTCATCCATGTCGGAATCAACCGGCTCTTTGGTTAGGCGAGCTAGTACGTCAGTTTTTCTGTTCAACGCCCTAGGGACTCTCATTAGTTCAATGTGAGTGAACCGTTTCATGAGTTCCACCACTCAACTTCTGTATCGAGCTAACTCGGGCTTATATATCTTGTAGTCGGCGCTCACTTGGTTGACGACAGGCTGGGAGTCACCGTAAACCCGTGGCCGAAGGATTTCCATTTCTATGGCGAGCTCGAGACCAGCTATCAGAGCTTCGTATTCAGCCTCGTTATTTGTGCGAGGTTCGGTAAGAGCGAAAGAACGCTGTAGGGTTCCTCCTGATGGTGTGACGAACACCAATCATATCCCCGCTTTTATCTCCGGGACGCTTGATTTGCTGGAGGTCTTTATTGATGAGGCTCCATCGAAGTAGAGCTCTCAACATGGCTCGTCATTCTCGAGGTACAACACTTGTTCGTCGAGTAACTCGCAATTGAGCGGTGACCCTTCTTGTATGGGATGAGCGGCAAGGAAGCCTGAGAATGAGTCTAGCACGGCGTATCATCCACAAACAGACGGACAGTCCAAGCGAACAATTCAGATTCTGGAAGACATGATAAGAACCGTATGTTAGACTTCAGAGGTTCGTGGGAAGATCACCTACACCTTGTGGGGTTTTCATACAACAGCTATCAGGCAAGTATTGGGATGGCACCTTTCGCAACACTCTACGGATGGAAATGTCGTTCCTCCTTGAGTTAGGACGACGTTGGAGATCGTGAACTCTTTAAACCAGAGATGATCGTGGCAACTGTGGACGTAGTTCGCACGATCAGGGAAAGGATGTGAATAGCCTAAGACCGCAGAAACATTGGGCAGATACAAAGCGTCAACACTTGGAGTTTCAACCCGGAGAACATGTATTCTTGAAGGTCTCTCCAAACAGAGGAGTGATACGTTTTAGTAAGAGGGGTAAGCTAAGTCCAAGATACATAGGACCGTTCGACAAATTCGAACAAGTTAGAGAAGTGGCATACCGTTAAGCACTACCACCCTCATTAGAAGGAGTGCACAATGTGTTCCACATATCCCAACTACAACGATATGTGAGCGACCCCAGCCACACACTTGATCACGGAGAGCTCACAGTACAAACTGATCTAACCTGCGAGTAACAACCAGTTGAGATCCTGGACCGAAAGGTGAAAATATTACGGAACAAGAAAGTAAACTTGGTCCGAGTGATGTGGAGAAAGGATTCGCCAGGAGAATCAACTTGGGAAAGAGAAGAAGATAGGCGTACACGATACCCTTACCTTTTTGAAAATTAATTCCTATGTAACTGTAAATTTCGAGGACGAAATTTTTATGAGGGTAGAATGTAACGACTTTAAAATCACTGTACAGAATTTTCTTGTTATTGTACAGAAAAAAGTATTACAGCCTGTGTAAGAGTTAAAAGTTATTTTTGTTAAATAAAAATAAGAAGCAGCTTGTAGCTCACTGGTAAAGCCTCTACACTGCTGTGATGTAGCCTGTGCGTTCGATTCCCATCAGACCCAATTATTTTTTAGATTTTTTCTTTTTAATTTTTGGAAGTCTAAGAGTTGCACGTGCAATACATGGAGAAATGAAAAGTTTCAGAAAAATCAAACAGGCGCAATGACACACCCAAATTGACACGTGGCACGAATCTCGAGGCAATGCCTCAAGATCCGACCGCCCAAACCTCTGATCTGGCTGGCACCGACGGTCAAGAATGGCCCAAATTGCTCTGTGCTTTGCATACCCATCCTTTCGACTCCCCTTAGCTCCTCTGCACTGTTTGATTTTTCTGCAATCAAACAGAGACTTTTCAATTCACCATTTAACACCTTTTTAATGCATTTTAATACACATTTTTAATTCCAAAATCCTAATTCTCTACTATAAATACCACCCCATGCTCTAGCTCTTCACCCAATTCAATTTTCTGATCTCACTCACTACACTGCTAACACAAGGTCGTAACAGGTTCGCTGCACATCTTATTCCCACTGCTGAGATCCGGGCACGACAATTTCAGCAAGGGTTGGACCCTGAAATCCAAGTTGCACTCGAACTTGCTTTGAAGGCTGCCCGACGCTATGAGGCAGTTGTGAAAAAGAAAGGCAGACCGCAGACTGCCGGTGTGAGACGCCCTGTGCACCAGATCACAGGAGGGGTCTTTTCTAGGCCAGCTTTTAACGGACCATCTCGGAGGCCAGTAGGTTCGTCGGCCAACAGCAGGAAGACTTTTGCATCTATGCAAAAGAATATGGCATCTTGTGAAGAACCGTCGTGGGGCGAACAACTTGTGCCTGATCTGTGGGTCTTCTGCTCACGCCATTGGAGCATGCCTCCAGAACCGAGGACCCAACAACCCTACAGCTAGACTGACGATCCAAGATCATCCTACTCGGTTAGCTCTACCAGCTCCAGTTCCCCTCATCGAGACCACTCAATCCTAACGCCGAGTGTTTAACCAGACACAGAGGAAAGTGTTGCGACGCCAAGCATTCACCATGTCGGTCAAAGAGGCCGAAGCTACGGGTCAGGTTATCGCTGGTAAATCCCTTCCCTATTCTCTTTCAAGTCCTTTTAATTCATAGTCATCTTATATTTGTTATACCTAAACCTATCCCACACGATTTAGGTACAATCTTAGTAGCATCCATGCCCGCTCTAGCGCTCTTCAATACTGGGGAATCACATTGATTTATGTCGCAACGTTTCGTCCGAACTCATGCGATCCCAGTTAAACCGCTCGTATCCAGCTGGAATATCAGTTCAGGGAACGGCGTTCTAAAAGCAACTTTGGGATACGATCTGTGTCCAGTGGTCGTCTGCAATCGAGAATTTTATACGGACTTCAAGGTGCTGGACATACCAAACTTTGACGTAGTCTTGGGAATGGACTGGCTGGGAACTTTCTTCGCTACCATCGACTGTCGCCAAAGGAGGATAATATTCGAAATACCAGATCATCCAGTGTTTTACTTCAAAAGTGGAGACCGTACCCTAGAACCTAGCATCTACAGAGCAAAACCAAAGAAGGCAGAGGTTGCAGCATTGCATGCGGAAGAATCGAAAGCAGAGGTAGTTCGAGAGTTCAAGGATGTATTCCCGGAAGATATATCTGGTTTGCCTCCTAATCAAGATCTTGAATTCAACATCGATTTACAACCCGGCGCACAACCAGTAATAAAAGCTCCATACTGATTAAGTCCGAAGGGATTGAAGGAGATCTGCATTCAGTTGGACGAACTCCTGAAGAAAGGTTGGATTCGTCCCAGCATTTCAAGTTGGGGATCTCCGGTGTTTCTCGTGAAGAAGAAGGAAGGTTCCTACAGGATTTGTGTGGATTATCGAGCTCTGAACGAAGTGACAATTAAGAACAATTATCCAATACCGCGCATCGATGACCTTTTCGACCAGTTAAGTGGGTCTTGTGTCTTTTCAAAACTAGATCTTCGTTCGGGATCTGCACCAGATGATCGGGCTATTGCTAGAGGCCAGCCAGATTCTGAAGACTGTTGATGTATCGTCTACTTTAGATGATTGATGCGTTGTCTACCGTGCGGACAGATGAGCCAGCTATTGCTGAGTTTGATAAGATATCGCCCCCAGACTTTTGAAGCTAATGCCGCAAAAGTTTACAGGCAGGGATGTGATAGAAGATCGCTAGTCACTCTAGGATAAGTGACTAGGACATTTTGTTCGTTTAGATGTTCCGATGTGAGGTCATCAAATTGACTAGCTTCAGTTAGAAGAGGACCTCACTTAGACGTGTTATGAGTCAATCGAGAAAGGACGAGCAAAAGCGTATTACTTCGATGACTTCGACGAGTTCCCGAGGATGTAATTGGCTAGATGCCTTCTATAGGGTATTGAAGATGCCGAGTTCATAGCTTTGAAAGAGACTCTGGATATGACTATAGCCAATTTGAGCACAGCCCACACAACTACGAAGAGATGATTTCGAATCGGTCTATATTGAAGGGAAGCGGAGTAAGAGGTTCGGACGAGATCTTAATGAATCGTCGTTCCTCCCCGTTGATATCAGAACCTTGATACGTATGTAGGGGCGTTGGGTACGGCCATAATTCCATAGGAAGTTCATGATAAAGATGCAACTGTCCCGGAAACGAGAAACAGATTAAGTAAAGGGTGCCAACTTCCGGGCAGTCCAGCAGAGATGAGATTGGGAGAGACCTTGGCAGGTTCTTTCTGGAATTTGTATCGCACATGCTTAAAGGGACAGAGGCCGCTATCATTGACTTGATACATTATGGGTGGCCATGTTAATTGGTCAGGAGATATTCAGAGGAGCGCCAGAGCGGGACTGTTTCCGTCATTACTCCTAATCAGGCTATCGAGCAGAGGAGTCATGCAAGTGGTGATCCACAGAGAAAATGAGGACCCAGGGACAGAGGACGCCAGGCCGTGGGCAGGAGGCAAGTATATATTCTTGCTCTGCCAGCCTTGGGTGCACCGGAACCTTTCGACATTGAAAGAGAGGTACCTCTACGTCAGTTATTTATGAATTGCGTCTTGGTGATTCGGATATCACGTTTCCATCATTTTGATTCCGGTATTTTGACGATTTGTTTCATGAATGATATTTCATATGTGCACCACAGTTGCACTTGATTCGTATTTTTATGTATCAGTTGTACTGATTTTCGTTTTCATGCACACCCATTGCACTCGATTTTGATTTTATGCACTCCGAGATACTTGATTTTGATTTCGTGCACATAGTATGCACTTGATTTTGACTTATGCATTCGGTGGTTTACGTGCGCTTTCAATGCATTGATGTGAGTATTGTGCACGCAGTTGCACATATTTACGATTTCATATATCTCGGTATACTTGTTTTTGATTTATGCATGTCGTATACCGTTGATCCTGATTCATATACTTGATATTTATTTTGCTACACCCTGGTGCACTGGCTATATGTTTTCGTGTACGCTAGTGCACTGGATTTATATAAAAAGGATTTTGCATGCACATTTATTCAGTTGTTTAGACGATTTCACTAGGATGCGTACTATATATATATTATCATCTTAATTATATTATATTTGATTTTAATAATAGATTTTGAAACTTGTATATTTCGTCATAACTCTCATGATTGCGTGACGCTTGACGGAGTTTCGATTTTGAGTTTTGCACTCGTTTTCATGCGCATGCGTTGCGGTATGATATATCTTACATATTCATGATTTCGGAGCCCCATTGACTTAATTGATTTACTGAAATGTTTTAGTATTTGGGGGGTTTAAATTTAAATTCGAGGACCGAATTTATTTAAGGGGGAAAGATTGTAACATTTCAGAAATATAAAATATTATTTTCGGAATTTAAATAAATAAAATAATAAATTTTATGAATATTATGGAAGTTTAGAAATTAGTTTTAAAGAAATGGTACAATTATATACCTATATTTTGGAAAATATTTGGAAATTAATATGAATTATTAACTATGAAGGCATTTATTTGATTTGGACATTTATAAAGTATTATACAATTATTTATATATAAGTTTAATGTTAAACTTGATTAATATTTCCTAATTGTGAATTAAACTAAGCTATTTGTTAAAACCATGTTTATGTATCATGACATGCAACATATCATATCGTAGCATCTGTCTATATTTATTGAACGATGGCTTCATTTTTCTTTAGTTGCTTTAATTTGTTTTGTTTTAAGAAAGAAAAGAAAAGAATAAATAAAGATGAGAGAGAGACTTGAGGTGACGAGTATTATGTGTGTGAGAGAGGGGGGGGGGAGAGAATGAGAAGGTTCCACACAATTCTTGGTCTCCCTTCACTCTTCTTCATTTCTTCACCTCCCATTCTTCTTCATCTCCTCCTCCATTTTCTCTAACTCCTCATCCACTCTCACTATCACCATACAACCCTTTCAAATATTCAACAAAATCCCATACAACTTTCACAAAAATCATTTTAAAACTTACTACAAACATCATGGTAGGATCAAGTTGGGACTTTGAGCACTTTAGCCATCCTAGAATTTTCTCGAGTTGCTCTTGAAAAGTAAATCCCTCACTTTTAGTTAAGTGTTAAGTTTTCCTAATCTCTTATAATAAATTAGAGATAAACAAGTGTAGGTTAATGATCTTGGAAAATTCTAGGGTGAGATTTATTGGATGTTTTGAGTTGTGGAGGTGTAATTGAGGCTTAGTTAGTGACTACAAACCTTTTAGTGATAGAATTCTAGACCAAACATGAACTTGGAATTTTCCGATATCGGGTTTTTGTGGAAATATGGTGATCAATTGGGATCTGCTATAACTAGAGAGCTCTGAAAAATATTTTGCAAATACAGAGAGATGTGCAGGCTATTAGGAATATACCCTAGAAACCCGAGCCCTCAACTCCCTCACCTGGCCGCCAGAAATTCCTATCTGGCCGCAAATTGCGGCCTGACCTAGATGAGTGGGTCCCAGGTTTGGTCCATATCTCTATTAACTGATATAAATGCCTATCCAATATGCAAAATGTCCTAATTTCATCTAGGGAAAAATCTGGGAGTGTTTTTCCAAGTTGCTGATTTTGTTATGCGACTTTTATTAACTTGAGTTTTGTTATTTGAGTTTTGACTCGGTCGTTTGATGTTTTTACGTTAACGTCGAGAGTTGTTTGGTTATTCTTGTATGCGTGGACCGTAGGTTTTAACCTATGTGCACTTCGCGTGCCGTATCGGTTTTCGGATTTGATTCTTGTTTATGATACGATATTCCTTGAATTGTAGATACCTTCGCGTGGACTTCCGGGACTAAGAAGGAGAGCAGGGAGTTCATCGATTTTAGCTAGAACGAGAATAGTAGGTGAGTAGATGTATATCTATGGGAGAAGTCGGGTGGATGGCGTATAGCACCCCCGCAAAGGATATTAGGTATATTGCTATATAGGTAGATATTAGATAGGTATACTTAGTTAATAGGGTTCTAGGAGATTTTAGGTTATAATAGGCATACACGTAGGAAGGATTACCCTTTGTTCTTATTCTCTTAGCGTTGAGCCTTTGGTATATATGTTGTCACGCACACTTGGTATGAAATGTGGGTGTCTATACACACACACACACATGCAAATTTGAGGATGATTTCGATATGATATCACGAGATGAGGATATGACATGTTAGAATGATATGAGTCGATATGATCGGATATGATGTCGCGAGGTTATGATATATGATTTGAGATTGAAACATCATGTTATGATATGATATATTAAATGATCATTGGGCGATATACACGTGACATGTGACTAGATGAGATGATAAAATATACATGACCATAGATCCATACCCTTGATTTTATGATATCGTACGGCGGGTTATACCGTACGAAATATGATATATATGATGATTGACCCGCACTCTTGATTCGAGAATGCCGTACAATAGATTATACCGTACGAGATATGATATATATGATGATTGATCCGCACTCTTGACTCGAGAATGGCGTACGATGGACTATACCGTACATGGTACTATGAGGCTGGATCGCCAACTGATGGAGGTTTCGACTCGGAAATGTTAGTCTTCTAATCACTTTCGACTTGGAAAGATTTTAGTTTTCTAATCACTTAAGTAGATATTAGAATATAACTAGAGCATACCTATCTTCAAAACTAACGAATCATATGCATTTTCAAAAGACAATAAGGGACGCTACGGATTTTCAAATAGTATCTTTTCTCAAAAACACCGTAGCCCCTATTTTCCTAAGAACAACGATTCGTACTATTTTAAATACTATAACTGTGTGGCTCGTATGTAGCTATATATATTTTATATTGTTGCGTTTACTGTTTACTTTTCTGCTATACTCGCATTATTCTCTTTTGCGTATTACATATATGTTCCTTTCATTATCTTTTATGACCTCATCTGCTAGAACACATGCACCATTACCGATGATGCGCATGTTGCACATACACATACTCGCCGGCTCACACACCTATCATCGGTAATTGCCATACCACGTACACATTAAAAATCGTTACTTCCTCGTATAACCTAATAACTTGTAGCTTATTAGATTGCTTAGTACTCATTACCTCACATGATAATTTAGATATTGCATTTCTTACTTAGTTAGATGCCATATTTATATATACATTATGTTTATGCACTGTAGATTGGTTTTGTGCCGGCATTCATTGTTTCATTATTGGCCCATGTTCATGAGATTTCGGTTTTCATGAGATTTCTGGATTTGGGAAACCGCATGTGAATTTTGAAAACTTATGATCATTTTAAAAGAAAAATATGGTTTTTCTTAATATGATGTGTGGCATCCACCATGAGTTTTCTCGGTTCTGAACTATATGTATACCCGATTCGAGGAGAGAGGAGGCACCGTCTGCGGGTACATGGTGGACTCGTTATGGTACTCCGAGGCAAGAAGATCGTATAGAGACTTTGAGCCCGACAAGGGAGTACTACCGACCGGTGATAGTTTGGCTCGGCGGATATCCGGAGGATATCGACCGGAGTCGTGTGATCAGATGGATTTGAGGACCGAACCGATGGGACGGCGCCCGAAATATGAGGATTTATGTGTCGCTGTTGGACACGGTTTTTATGATGTTTTCGAGTGTCGATACTGGGCACTCAGGTTTTTATATTGATTTGGTATGTCGTAGATTGACAAACGTTAGATGATACACCTATACACATATATATGATTCGGATGACATGGTACTACATTATGAGACGAACACGATTATATTAGTATTATACTTATGTTAACACTATTACCCTTGTTACCACTCGATATTATTATATTATTATTATACTACTGTATGACCTAGGAGATCGTCATACATTCGATTTCTACCCGGTGATATCTTCTACTCACGAGTTGGAAACTCACCCCGTTGTGCACAGTTTTCTTGCAGGTTTGACCGCATGGATTCAGTAGCGGCTTGTTGGCACACGGTTTCTTTCTGGGTGGTTTGCTTTGGTAGGTGGGGTACACTTGCATCGTGACCCCATTTGTACTTGTATATTTATTCAGTTGTATCTAGTTAAAAGCTCCAGCAACCAGATTATGTGTTTAGTAGACTTAGAAAACCACAAATTGTATATTCTTTCGGACTTAGAGCCACAGATGTGTATTTATTCCTTATTTATGTTTTTATTTGATTATGTTTTGGTTTTCTTTCTTTTCTGTGTTTGGTCTTCGCCCTAGGGCGTCGTATATATATATTTTGTGGTTGTGATTCCGTCAAATGGCGAGCTAGCTCCTGCTTGGGGATGCCTATTATTATTGCTATGTATTGGTTTTGGATCAAAATTTACAAAGAAGGTGCTGCCCAAATTTCAAATGACGAAAATGTTTTCAACTATAGTATATAATCCACTTGTATTTTCATATATCATTACTTGTGCATATAAAGAAATAACTTGGTTTCATTATACCTTTATTTCAAAACTTCACCTCCATTATTTTCCCAGAAAGGTTTAAATTTCTGGGCTTTTGGCTTACTTGGATTACGGTGGGGTCCTATAGACTTCACGTGATTCAAGTGCCAGTCACGTGCCATTTCTAGGTCGTGACACTCTTGTTGGCTGAAGCATTTTCCTCAGGAGCTTGCATAGAGTATCATTGAAGGTTTCGGCTAGCCCAATGGCTCTTGGATTATAAATGGAGGAATATCTCCGGTCTATCTTGTGCTGAGTGGCAAATCTTGAGACTTTGAAATTCTTGAAAAAGGCCCGTTGTCAGAAATAATTCTTCTAGGTGTATCGAAGCGGTATAGAATATTATGCTGGAAGAACGTCAGAATATCTTCTGTCTTGACTTCTTTTAGCAGGAAAGCTTCAGCCCATCTGGAGAAATAGTCAGTTGCGGCCAATATGAACCGGTGGCCTTTGGATGATGGAGGATCAATTGCACTAACTATGTCGGTGCCCCAAACTTCGAAGGGCCATGACTCCACCATGGCATGCAGCGGATTGGGATGCTTGTGAATGAAATCACCATGAATTTGCCAGAGATGACACCTATTCACATGCTCTTCACAATCCCTTATCATGGTAGGCCAATAATACCCAAGACGTTTAATTTGAAACCGTATTCTGGAGCCAGATTGGTGAGCTCCTCAGACGCCCGAGTGAACTTCATGAATTTTTGGGTTTCGGCCGATGATAAGACACCTGAGCCGGAGTTGGCCATATGATCTGCGGTATAGCATATTATTTATAAACACGTATCAAATAGCTCTCTTCTTCAGCTGAACCCTCACAGAATTTTTTTCAGGCAGTTTGTCGTATCGAAGATACTCTATGAAGGGCTCTCTCCAATCGGGCTCGTCTTGAATGATCAGAACTTTTTCGGCAGGATTGCTCTTTTGTTCCGCGCTTTCCTTTTCTCATAAAGAGGATGGGGGCAGAATTTGCTGGCTCCAAACTGTGATCAGAATTTCATCCATGTCGGAATCAACCGGCTCTTTGGTTAGGCGAGCTAGTACGTCAGTTTTTCTGTTCAACGCCCTAGGGACTCTCATTAGTTCAATGTGAGTGAACCGTTTCATGAGTTCCACCACTCAACTTCTGTATCGAGCTAACTCGGGCTTATATATCTTGTAGTCGGCGCTCACTTGGTTGACGACAGGCTGGGAGTCACCGTAAACCCGTGGCCAAAGGATTTCCATTTCTATGGCGAGCTCGAGACCAGCTATCAGAGCTTCGTATTCAGCCTCGTTATTTGTGCGAGGTTCGGTAAGAGCGAAAGAACGCTGTAGGGTTCCTCCTGATGGTATGACGAACACCAATCATATCCCCGCTTTTATCTCCAGGACGCTTGATTTGCTGGAGGTCTTTATTGATGAGGCTCCATCGAAGTAGAGCTCTCAACATGGCTCGTCATTCTCGAGGTACAACACTTGTTCGTCGAGTAACTCGCAATTGAGCGGTGACCCTTCTTGTATGGGATGAGCGGCAAGGAAGCCTGAGAATGAGTCTAGCACGGCGTATCATCCACAAACAGACGGACAGTCCAAGCGAACAATTCAGATTCTGGAAGACATGATAAGAACCGTATGTTAGACTTCAGAGGTTCGTGGGAAGATCACCTACACCTTGTGGGGTTTTCATACAACAGCTATCAGGCAAGTATTGGGATGGCACCTTTCGCAACACTCTACGGATGGAAATGTCGTTCCTCCTTGAGTTGGGACGACGTTGGAGATCGTGAACTCTTTAAACCAGAGATGATCGTGGCAACTGTGGACGTAGTTCGCACGATCAGGGAAAGGATGTGAATAGCCTAAGACCGCAGAAACATTGGGCAGATACAAAGCGTCAACACTTGGAGTTTCAACCCGGAGAACATGTATTCTTGAAGGTCTCTCCAAACAGAGGAGTGATACGTTTTAGTAAGAGGGGTAAGCTAAGTCCAAGATACATAGGACCGTTCGACAAATTCGAACAAGTTAGAGAAGTGGCATACCGTTAAGCACTACCATCCTCATTAGAAGGAGTGCACAATGTGTTCCACATATCCCAACTACAACGATATGTGAGCGACCCCAGCCACACACTTGATCACGGAGAGCTCACAGTACAAACTGATCTAACCTGCGAGTAACAACCAGTTGAGATCCTGGACCGAAAGGTGAAAATATTACGGAACAAGAAAGTAAACTTGGTCCGAGTGATGTGGAGAAATGATTCGCCAGGAGAATCAACTTGGGAAAGAGAAGAAGATAGGCGTACACGATACCCTTAACTTTTTGAAAATTAATTCCTATGTAACTGTAAATTTCGAGGACGAAATTTTTATGAGGGTAGAATGTAACGACTTTAAAATCACTGTACAGAATTTTCTTGTTATTGTACAGAAAAAAGTATTACAGCCTGTGTAAGAGTTAAAAGTTATTTTTGTTAAATAAAAATAAGAAGCAGCTTGTAGCTCACTGGTAAAGCCTCTACACTGCTGTGATGTAGCCTGTGCGTTCGATTCCCATCAGACCCAATTATTTTTTAGATTTTTTCTTTTTAATTTTTGGAAGTCTAAGAGTTGCAAGTCTAAGAGTTGCACGTGCAATACATGGAGAAATGAAAAGTTTCAGAAAAATCAAACAGGCGCAATGACACACCCAAATTGACACGTGGCACGAATCTCGAGGCAATGCCTCAAGATCCGACCGCCCAAACCTCTGATCTGGCTGGCACCGACGGTCAAGAATGGCCCAAATTGCTCTGTGCTTTGCATACCCATCCTTTCGACTCCCCTTAGCTCCTCTGCACTGTTTGATTTTTCTGCAATCAAACAGAGACTTTTCAATTCACCATTTAACACCTTTTTAATGCATTTTAATACACATTTTTAATTCCAAAATCCTAATTCTCTACTATAAATACCACCCCATGCTCTAGTTCTTCACCCAATTCAATTTTCTGATCTCACTCACTACACTGCTAACACAAGGTCGTAACAGGTTCGCTGCACATCTTATTCCCACTGCTGAGATCCGGGCACGACAATTTCAGCAAGGGTTGGACCCTGAAATCCAAGTTGCACTCGAACTTGCTTTGAAGGCTGCCCGACGCTATGAGGCAGTTGTGAAAAAGAAAGGCAGACCGCAGACTGCCGGTGTGAGACGCCCTGTGCACCAGATCACAGGAGGGGTCTTTTCTAGGCCAGCTTTTAACGGACCATCTCGGAGGCCAGTAGGTTCGTCGGCCAACAGCAGGAAGACTTTTGCATCTATGCAAAAGAATATGGCATCTTGTGAAGAACCGTCGTGGGGCGAACAACTTGTGCCTGATCTGTGGGTCTTCTGCTCACGCCATTGGAGCATGCCTCCAGAACCGAGGACCCAACAACCCTACAGCTAGACTGACGATCCAAGATCATCCTACTCGGTTAGCTCTACCAGCTCCAGTTCCCCTCATCGAGACCACTCAATCCTAACGCCGAGTGTTTAACCAGACACAGAGGAAAGTGTTGCGACGCCAAGCTTTCACCATGTCGGTCAAAGAGGCCGAAGCTACGGGTCAGGTTATCGCTGGTAAATCCCTTCCCTATTCTCTTTCAAGTCCTTTTAATTCATAGTCATCTTATATCTGTTATACCTAAACCTATCCCACACGATTTAGGTACAATCTTAGTAGCATCCATGCCCGCTCTAGCGCTCTTCAATACTGGGGAATCACATTGATTTATGTCGCAACGTTTCGTCCGAACTCATGCGATCCCAGTTAAACCGCTCGTATCCAGCTGGAATATCAGTTCAGGGAACGGCGTTCTAAAAGCAACTTTGGGATACGATCTGTGTCCAGTGGTCGTCTGCAATTGAGAATTTTATACGGACTTCAAGGTGCTGGACATACCAAACTTTGACGTAGTCTTGGGAATGGACTGGCTGGGAACTTTCTTCGCTACCATCGACTGTAGCCAAAGGAGGATAATATTCGAAATACCAGATCATCCAGTGTTTTACTTCAAAAGTGGAGACCGTACCCTAGAACCTAGCATCTACAGAGCAAAACCAAAGAAGGCAGAGGTTGCAGCATTGCATGCGGAAGAATCGAAAGCAGAGGTAGTTCGAGAGTTCAAGGATGTATTCCCGGAAGATATATCTGGTTTGCCTCCTAATCAAGATCTTGAATTCAACATCGATTTACAACCCGGCGCACAACCAGTAATAAAAGCTCCATACTGATTAAGTCCGAAGGGATTGAAGGAGATCTGCATTCAGTTGGACGAACTCCTGAAGAAAGGTTGGATTCGTCCCAGCATTTCAAGTTGGGGATCTCCGGTGTTTCTCGTGAAGAAGAAGGAAGGTTCCTACAGGATTTATGTGGATTATCGAGCTCTGAACGAAGTGACAATTAAGAACAATTATCCAATACCGCGCATCGATGACCTTTTCGACCAGTTAAGTGGGTCTTGTGTCTTTTCAAAACTAGATCTTCGTTCGGGATCTGCACCAGATGATCGGGCTATTGCTAGAGGCCAGCCAGATTCTGAAGACTGTTGATGTATCGTCTACTTCAGATGATTGATGCGTTGTCTACCGTGCGGACAGATGAGCCAGCTATTGCTGAGTTTGATAAGATATCGCCCCCAGACTTTTGAAGCTAATGCCGCAAAAGTTTACAGGCAGGGATGTGATAGAAGATCGCTAGTCACTCTAGGATAAGTGACTAGGACATTTTGTTCGTTTAGATATTCCGATGCGAGGTCATCAAATTGACTTGCTTCAGTTAGAAGAGGACCTCACTTAGACGTGTTATGAGTCAATCGAGAAAGGACGAGCAAAAGCGTATTACTTCGATGACTTCGACGAGTTCCCGAGGATGTAATTGGCTAGATGCCTTCTATAGGGTATTGAAGATGCCGAGTTCATAGCTTTGAAAGAGACTCTGGATATGACTATAGCCAATTGGAGCACAGTCCACACAACTACGAAGAGATGATTTCGAATCGGTCTATATTGAAGGGAAGCGGAGTAAGAGGTTCGGACGAGATCTTAATGAATCGTCGTTCCTCCCCGTTGATATCAGAACCTTGATACGTATGTAGGGGCGTTGGGTACGGCTATAATTCCATAGGAAGTTCATGATAAAGATGCAACTGTCCCGGAAACGAGAAACAGATTAAGTAAAGGGTGCCAACTTCCGGGCAGTCCAGCAGAGATGAGATTGGGAGAGACCTTGGCAGGTTCTTTCTGGAATTTGTATCGCACATGCTTAAAGGGACAGAGGCCGCTATCATTGACTTGATACATTATGGGTGGCCATGTTAATTGGTCAGGAGATATTCAGAGGAGCGCCAGAGCGGGACTGTTTCCGTCATTACTCCTAATCAGGCTATCGAGCAGAGGAGTCATGCAAGTGGTGATCCACAGAGAAAATGAGGACCCAGGGACAGAGGACGCCAGGCCGTGGGCAGGAGGCAAGTATATATTCTTGCTCTGCCAGCCTTGGGTGCACCGGAACCTTTCGACATTGAAAGAGAGGTACCTCTATGTCAGTTATTTATGAATTACGTCTTGGTGATTCGGATATCACGTTTCCATCATTTTGATTCCGGTATTTTGACGATTTGTTTCATGAATGATATTTCATATGTGCACCACAGTTGCACTTGATTCGTATTTTTATGTATCAGTTGTACTGATTTTCGTTTTCATGCACACCCATTGCACTCGATTTTGATTTTATGCACTCCGAGATACTTGATTTTGATTTCGTGCACATAGTATGCACTTGATTTTGACTTATGCATTCGGTGGTTTACGTGCGCTTTCAATGCATTGATGTGAGTATTGTGCACGTAGTTGCACATATTTACGATTTCATATATCTCGGTATACTTGTTTTTGATTTATGCATGTCGTATACCGTTGATCCTGATTCATATACTTGATATTTATTTTGGTACACCCTGGTGCACTGGCTATATGTTTTCGTGTACGCTAGTGCACTGGATTTATATAAAAAGGATTTTGCATGCACATTTATTCAGTTGTTTAGACGATTTCACTAGGATGCGTACTATATATATATTATCATCTTAATTATATTATATTTGATTTTAATAATAGATTTTGAAACTTGTATATTTCGTCATAACTCTCATGATTGCGTGACGCTTGACGGAGTTTCGATTTTGAGTTTTGCACTCGTTTTCATGCGCATGCGTTGCGGTATGATATATCTTACATATTCATGATTTCGGAGCCCCATTGACTTAATTGATTTACTGAAATGTTTTAGTATTTGGGGGGTTTAAATTTAAATTCGAGGACCGAATTTATTTAAGGGGGAAAGATTGTAACATTTCAGAAATATAAAATATTATTTTCGGAATTTAAATAAATAAAATAATAAATTTTATGAATATTATGGAAGTTTAGAAATTAGTTTTAAAGAAATGGTACAATTATATACCTATATTTTGGAAAATATTTGGAAATTAATATGAATTATTAACTATGAAGGCATTTATTTGATTTGGACATTTATAAAGTATTATACAATTATTTATATATAAGTTTAATGTTAAACTTGATTAATATTTCCTAATTGTGAATTAAACTAAGCTATTTGTTAAAACCATGTTTATGTATCATGACATGCAACATATCATATCGTAGCATCTGTCCATATTTATTGAACGATGGCTTCATTTTTCTTTAGTTGCTTTAATTTGTTTTGTTTTAAGAAAGAAAAGAAAAGAATAAATAAAGATGAGAGAGAGACTTGAGGTGACGAGTATTATGTGTGTGAGAGGGGGAGGGGAGAGAATGAGTAGGTTCCACACAATTCTTGGTCTCCCTTCACTCTTCTTCATTTCTTCACCTCCCATTCTTCTTCATCTCCTCCTCCATTTTCTCTAACTCCTCATCCACTCTCACTATCACCATACAACCCTTTCAAATATTCAACAAAATCCCATACAACTTTCACAAAAATCATTTTAAAACTTACTACAAACATCATGGTAGGATCAAGTTGGGACTTTGAGCACTTAAGCCATCCTAGAATTTTCTCGAGTTGCTCTTGAAACGTAAATCCCTCACTTTTAGTTAAGTGTTAAGTTTTCCTAATCTCTTATAATAAATTAGAGATAAACAAGTGTAGGTTAATGATCTTGGAAAATTCTAGGGTGAGATTTATTGGATGTTTTGAGTTGTGGAGGTGTAATTGAGGCTTAGTTAGTGACTACAAACCTTTTAGTGATAGAATTCTAGACCAAACATGAACTTGGAATTTTCCGATATCGGGTTTTTGTGGAAATGTGGTGATCAATTGGGATCTGCTATAACTAGAGAGCTCTGAAAAATATTTTGCAAATACAGAGAGATGTGCAGGCTATTAGGAATATACCCTAGAAACCCGAGCCCTCAACTCCCTCACCTGGCCGCCAGAAATTCCTATCTGGCCGCAAATTGCGGCCTGACCTAGATGAGTGGGTCCCAGGTTTGGTCCATATCTCTATTAACTGATATAAATGCCTATCCAATATGCAAAATGTCCTAATTTCATCTAGGGAAAAATCTGGGAGTGTTTTTCCAAGTTGCTGATTTTGTTATGCGACTTTTATTAACTTGAGTTTTGTTATTTGAGTTTTGACTCGGTCGTTTGATGTTTTTACGTTAACGTCGAGAGTTGTTTGGTTATTCTTGTATGCGTGGACCGTAGGTTTTAACCTATGTGCACTTCGCGTGCCGTATCGGTTTTCGGATTTGATTCTTGTTTATGATACGATATTCCTTGAATTGTAGATACCTTCGCGTGGACTTCCGGGACTAAGAAGGAGAGCAGGGAGTTCATCGATTTTAGCTAGAACGAGAATAGTAGGTGAGTAGATGTATATCTATGGGAGAAGTCGGGTGGATGGCGTATAGCACCCCCGCAAAGGATATTAGGTATATTGCTATATAGGTAGATATTAGATAGGTATACTTAGTTAATAGGGTTCTAGGAGATTTTAGGTTATAATAGGCATACACGTAGGAAGGATTACCCTTTGTTCTTATTCTCTTAGCGTTGAGCCTTTGGTATATATGTTGTCACGCACACTTGGTATGAAATGTGGGTGTCTATACACACACACACACATGCAAATTTGAGGATGATTTCGATATGATATCACGAGATGAGGATATGACATGTTAGAATGATATGAGTCGATATGATCGGATATGATGTCGCGAGGTTATGATATATGATTTGAGATTGAAACATCATGTTATGATATGATATATTAAATGATCATTGGGCGATATACACGTGACATGTGACTAGATGAGATGATAAAATATACATGACCATAGATCCATACCCTTGATTTTATGATATCGTACGGCGGGTTATACCGTACGAAATATGATATATATGATGATTGACCCGCACTCTTGATTCGAGAATGCCGTACAATAGATTATACCGTACGAGATATGATATATATGATGATTGATCCGCACTCTTGACTCGAGAATGGCGTACGATGGACTATACCGTACATGGTACTATGAGGCTGGATCGCCAACTGATGGAGGTTTCGACTCGGAAATGTTAGTCTTCTAATCACTTTCGACTTGGAAAGATTTTAGTTTTCAAATCACTTAAGTAGATATTAGAATATAACTAGAGCATACTGTTAGTGTTTATGCCCTAGAAGGCCATTACTGTATCATACTAGCTTGTATATTACTTAATGGAAGCTTGGGATATTCACATGTATATAACAGTCTTGCTAAACATGGTAGTATGCTACTTGGTTTTTCTATCTTAATATGTGAGTGTACGTATTGATAGAGCTCTTAGGATCTTGCTTGTCTACCAGCGTTGTGATGGCAGTCACACTAGTGGGGGCTGGGTAGTCTACAAGCACATCCTTATTCAGGTCCCTGGTCGTTGGATTATCGAGACAGAGCATCGATACTCCGGAGTAGACTGGTGTGTACGCTTCTCATCCCAGTTGGGGAGATGGCCTGTCCCACAGCCATCAGTACGTCGTACTGGAGATAGTATACAGGTGCTCGTTAGGTTACGGGTACACCGGACAGGACTCGCAGGGAACTGTTGGTTGGTTTGATACCAGTCGTCAGTGAACAGTTCCCAGGTGACATGAGTACAGCGTAGTCCGCAGACTTGACACTGCTACTTCGCCTCGAGTGTGTCCCACTGTTCTTAGATTGCTACCCTACCACGGCTCAAAGGAGTCGTGCAAACAGGTAGCAGTTGGGTGCAGTCCCGAGCACTTGGAGGCAGTGGCGGTTAGACAGGATTCGTCCCTCCCGGTATTGGGAGTAGATATCGTGCTGTGTCAGAGAGCCATTACGCAAAGTCCCTGGCCAGGGCAAGTGAGATTTGCTGGTAGGTTCCAGTAGTTTCTCAGGGTGTAATGGGCTTCACTCCGACACGACTTATACCGCTATTAGGGGACTGACGCTTGCCGCCCCCTAGGCCCGATATGCGATAGTCTTGGACGAACGGACCGGACTGTATGGAGATTGTCACATCAGACTCAGTAGGAGTTCGGATGGGTTTACTCATCGGCCTTCTTATCGACAACTACCTGGGGACCGTTACGTACAGCTAGTGCCGCTTACGGTCTGTGGTTAAACCCACTGCCAGCGTAGTAGTCGAGTCTCTAGAGTCCCACACAGAGAGTTTCCTACTCCAGGCGAAACGATATAGAGGTTGCATGGTTTTGCGACAAAGGGTTCGGACGCATACGTGTGTTTACGCACGTATGACTTTCGGACAGTTTTTACCAGTCGGCTTTGGTTTAAGCCAGTTACTGGTATCCGGTTATTGGATTTTTACAGTCTAAAGTTTTTCCGTATTTTTTACGGATTGGAGGGGCGTTCTCGTAATTGTACGAGAAGCTTCTAGAAGATGTGACTAAGGAGGTTTCTTTTGGATAAGAAAGTGAGTCATGGTGGTGATTCATTCATTTCATTAATGCACATTTATTGCTTAATGACTCATGCTAATGAATCACCACTAGATATTTCATGAAGCATGCTTATTCATTTCCTTTATTCATTTTTCTTAAAAAGAAATGCTTCATGATATATTATGATACACTCTCTCTCTTCTCTCATTATCTCATTCACATTCTCTCTCCTCAAGCTCTCATCTTCAAACCCTAATCCTTACACCTCATGAGTTGAGATCAAAGGATTAGTTAGACTAAACAATCCATAACCATCACTCTTTATCATCCTTTCATCTTTGATTAGCAATCAAAGGATTAGTTAGACTAAACAATCCATAACCATCACTCTTTATCATCCTTTCATCTTTGATTAGCAATCAAAGTTGATTAGTTACCTCAAGTGAGAGGTTTAGCTTGGAGTTTTGCTCTCGGGTGGATCGTCTACTACCTAGAGAAGGTCGAGGAGAACAAGGAGGACACAAAGACGAAGGACTAGTATCGATAGGTATAATCCCTAATCACAAGTGATAAGAAAATCATTGTGTTTGGTTATTAGTTGTTTAGCTTCGATTTAAGCGGTTAGTCGATGTTCGTTCTTTAAACTTGATCGTTTTTGAAAATTCCGCCTCCCCACAAGTACTGGGGTGTACTACATCGACTTACAGTGGTATCAGAGCCTCGCTAAACACTAAATAACTTAATTGCAAATTTGTACGAATTTCGAACGGAAAAACGAAGCCGAAAAACCCTAATTCTGTCATGTTTCTGTCGAATTTAAAACGATGTCAGAAAATTTTTCAGGTAAGTTCAGAGAGCTTTACATGACACCAGAAGAACACCCAAGAAAAACAGTCGACTGAATCGACCATCTCGCCGCGGAAGCGCGGCCTCAGCCTACTGAGTCGCCGCGCTTCCGCCGCCGAGTTGGCGAGTCAGCGACCGATTTTTCTTCTGTTGCTTCTCTGTGAAATTTAGGGTTTTCTGGAATATTTAATTATTGCTCAGGTTACTGTTTAACAGAGCAGATTTTGGAGCAATATTGATGTTGTTTATTCGATCGAATTGTACAGTATTTGCGTATTGGATTATATCTGTGATTGTTTGATGTGTTCGTAAACCTCCCCCAACTGCTAGTATGTCGGTTGGCAGGGGGTTGCACATTTCTGAAATGGTTATATCTGTTTGTGCATATAAACTGTATTGGACTGTTGTGGTGTATAGCCGGGGTTTGCAATGGGTTATTGATTAATTCATTTGTTGTAAATGTAATTTGTTGTAATATTATTTTTTGCGGGGCACTTCCAGGTTGCGGTTGTAGCCACCGTTGTATTATTTCATTTTACTGTTTTTTGCTCCTAGGACTGACCCAAGATGGGGTACACAGACTGCCGGGCGGGTAGTTTGCCGTACCCGTAGGGGTCGAGGGTGGGGTAACGGCTATTCATCACAACTGTGTAATCTGTCTTTTCTTGCAGGCTCAAAAGAAATACAGATTGCTTGCATATCCAATATTGTTTATCTGTGTTCTGGAATGAATATCATTGCGTCAGACGAATGTAAAATATCTATATTTATTATAGCTATTTAGACGTCACTTATGTTTTACACCCGCGCTAGCCCAGCCCCCGCTCTGTCGTTAGTTAAGTAACCTAACGGGTGATGACGGGACCCCGTGGCGAATGCGGATGGCATAAGAGGACGTTGTATTTTCGTTGTTTTCTGCAATGATAGGTTAATGATGGGACGCATTATCTGTAATGCAAAGAAAACAAACCAAAGTTTAAATCGTTGGAACAATTTAAAAGAAACCACTCGGTTATTTTTAAAACAGATATTTTTAAATGCGGAGATTTAACCACTCCTTTTAAAAGCTATCAGGTTCCTTCGGTTATATCAAGTTCACTACGTTCACGGTTTCGCCAAAACCATTCGTAGCCCTCCGTCATTTCATCTGGGTATTCAGTAGTATTCAAGCTATGTATTTTGACCTAACGCCAAGGCATAGTGTTTGGTAGCTACTGGGTATTCATTTGTTGCATAGATAGATGAGTTAGTTTGGGACAGTCGTATTATCATTTTGGCCGAACGTCAAGGATATATACGGATGGGTTCAAATTGACAAGATAATGATGGGCAGAACTTGACATGTGACTTATGACATTTTGACCTAACGCCAAGGTTATAAGAGCATGGGGCAAAAACTTATATCGGGAATTTCAAAAGAAACTGAAATTTGCAAAGAGATGCATACCATTTTGAGTTTGATGAATGTTGGTAGCATTCCTACAACATTATCAGACGATGATATTTGGATCCCGATCCTACTGTGAGTATATGCTACTTATCAGGATATTCGTCACTTAACGATCAATGCTATAAACCTAGTAGGTGTCCAGAAAGGTGTCAGCGGGGTTACGCCCCCAGAGAAAAGAGGTTATTTAATTAAGGAACTTCGCGAAAGCGTTGGAAAACCTCCCTCGAAGTATCGACACTGGCCTGGCTGAACGGTTAAGCAAGTATTGTACGGTGAGAATAGTCCTGGCTAATTCTTCTTTTATGGTTTGAGGAAGGATTCGAGAAACAGTGGGAGCCATCCAGTTTAGATAAACTAAAAACCACTCTAAACTTGCAAGAGCATCATGCTAAAGTGTTTTCTTCTCTCTCTCCTAATTGCAGCGACCCTGAAAATGACTGGACTTAAGTTACTTTTAGAAAAGAATATACTGACGGGGCCAAACTATAAAGATTGGCTGCGGAATGTCAAAATGGCCTTGACCTATGACAAACTGGGGTACGTCCTCACCGCTACGGCACCTGCTGTCCTTGGTCCCAAATCCAGCAATGCGGATAAGGAAATCCGCAAAACCTGGGATTTAGATTGCGCGAGAGCCAAGTGCATCGTGCTTGCCTCTATGAACAACGAACATCAGAGGAGGCACGAGGATATGTCTCTAGATGGCATATTTCTCCATACAAAGGAACTTTATGGAGAGCAATCTCGTATTGCTAGATACGAGACCTCGAAGAAACTATTTCGAGCGAGGTTGGCTGTCGGGTCATCGGTAGGTGAACATGTCCTACAGATGATCGGCTATATTGAGGAGCTCGCAGACCTTGGGACGACTTTGGATAATGAGCTCTATACAGACCTTATTCTCCAGTCCCTTCCTCCCACCTACGCCCAGTTTATCCTCAACTTCAACCTTCAAGGAAAAGAAGTTGAACTTGCGGAACTCCTGAACATGTTAAGGAGTGCAGAGGGCACCTTACAGAAGGTAAGGGAAACACCCGCTATGTTTGTTGGCGGTTCATCTTCTTCAGGGTCCAAGGCTAGGGCCAAAGGAAGGAAGAAGAAGGCCGCACCCAAACCTAGAGGAGGTGTTAGTAAGGTGAGAGGGAAGGGAAAGAAAAAGCTTGCAGCACCGGTAGTTGGCCAGGATGAGTGCTTCCACTGTCACAGGAAAGGGCACTGGAAGAAGGATTGCAAGGCGTGGAACGCCAAGAACCAGGAACCGAAGCAAGCTGTGGCTTCGACTTCAGGTGTGTTTGTAATTGAGAATTGTCTGTCGATCAACTCTACTTCCTGGGTATTGGATACCGGATCAGGATCTCATATTTGCAATTCATTGCAGGCACTGAGAAACCGTAGGGTGCTGAAGGAAGGTGATATGATCCTCAGGGTTGCTAACGGAGCTAGCGTGGGAGCTGCGTCCGTCGGGGATTATCACCTAGGATTGACGAGTGGACATATTTTGGTTTTGCATAACTGTTATTTTGTACCCAGCTTAACGTGTAATATCATATCAGTTTCCTTGTTATCAAATAAAGGTTATGATTTCACGTTTGTAAGAGATGTTGTCAACATCCACCTAAATCATGGTTTGATTGGGTCCGGTACTCTAAATAACGGCATATATGTGTTAAACCAACTCCAAATTTTCAATGTCCAGAACACACTAAAAAGAAAGTCTCCAGATTTAAATAAAGCTTTCTTATGGCATTGTAGACTGGGTCACATCAATGAGAGAAGGTTGACTAAGTTGCATAGAGAAGGATATTTAGACACGTTCGAATATCAATCCTATGACACTTGTCAATCTTGTCTCAAAGGAAAGATGACAAAGACTCCATTTACTGGACAAGGAGTAAGAGCGAGCGAGCTCTTAGGACTCATACACAGTGATGTATGTGGTCCAATGTCTACACATGCGAGAGGTGGTTTTTCCTATTTCATTACTTTCACGGATGATTACTCAAGATACGGATTCATTCATCTGATGAAACATAAATCCGAGGCTTTTGAGAAATTCCAAGAGTATAAGAATGAAGTAGAAAACCAAATCGGCAAAAGTATTAAGACACTTAGATCTGATCGAGGTGGTGAATACTTGAGTGCCGAGTTCCTAGGTTACCTAAAAGAGAAAGGAATTCTCTCTCAGCTTACTCCTCCGTACACTCCACAGCATAACGGTGTATCGGAGAGACGGAATCGAACCCTATTGGATATGGTACGATCCATGATGAGTAATGCTGAGTTACCGCGATCTTTCTGGGGACATGCGCTAGAATCAGCGGCATATCTTTTGAACATGGTTCCTACCAAGACTGTGCCTACCACTCCATATCAGATGTGGAGCGGGAAGAAACCCCATCTACAGTATATAAAAATTTGGGGATGTCCAGCTTTTGTTAAAAAGCAGCATGTGGACAAGCTCGAGGCACGATCAGTAAAGTGTAAGTTTGTGGGATATCCAAAGCACTCCAGGGGATATCTATTCTATTACGCAGAGGAACAAAAGGTATTTGTTTCTCGTAATGCCCATTTTCTAGAACATCAGTATTTAGAAAAGGAATCAAGTGGGAGCGAAATAGAACTGGAAGAAATTCCAGAACCACAAACTGCTACTGAAAGTTTGGTAGAACCAGAGGTTCAAGAAGAACAGATCATTCCCGCACCCCTCCGCAGGAGTAGTAGGCCGTCTCATCCGCCTGAGAGATACTACGGTTTTCTCATAGACGGGGATAGAGAGGATTGCATCATAGATGATGATGAACCTACTGACTTCCAGCAGGCCATCCAGAGCGGCGACTCGGTACGATGGCTAGATGCAATGCGGACCGAGATGGAGTCCATGTACACCAACAAAGTATGGACTTTGGACTTTGCTCCAGATGGGGTAAAACCCATAGGATGCAAATGGATCTTCAAGAAAAAGATTGGTGTAGATGGACAGGTGGAAACCTATAAGGCTAGACTTGTTGCAAAGGGTTTTCGTCAAAGACCTGGTTTGGACTATGACGAAACTTTTTCTCCAGTGGCTATGCTCAAATCCATTCGGGTCCTTCTTGCTATTGCTGCCTTCCATGATTATGAAATCTGGCAGATGGACGTAAAGACGGCTTTTCTGAATGGAAATTTAGAAGAGAGCGTCTATATGGATCAGCCAGAGGGTTTCAATCAGAGTGGGAGCAGCGGGAAAGTATGCAAGCTGCTTAAGTCTATTTATGGACTAAAGCAGGCATCGCGGAGTTGGAACATCTGTTTTGATGAGACAGTCAAAGAATATGACTTTATCAAAAATCCAGATGAACCGTGCATATATAGTAAAGCTGTGGCCAGAAGTGTCGTATTCCTCGTCTTGTACGTGGATGACATTCTATTGATAGGAAATGACATTCCTATGCTACAATCTGTCAAAGGATTCTTGTCACAAAGGTTCTCCATGAAAGACCTGGGTGATGCCTCTTACATTCTGGGGATCCGGATCTATCGTGATAGATCCAAGAGGATGTTGGGACTTTCGCAGTCCAGGTATATCGACACTGTACTGAAAAGATTCAGTATGGAAGATTCTAAGCGCGGTAATCTACCGGCTTGTCACGGAATCACCCTCTCCAAAGAAATGTCTCCCAAGACTGATTTGGAAAGGGAACGCATGTCTATTATACCCTACGCTTCTGCGGTAGGCTCTATAATGTATGCGATGTTGTGTACCAGACCAGATGTAGCTTACGCACTGAGCGTGGTAAGCCTGTATCAGTCAGACCCAGGGGAGAAACACTGGATAGCAGTAAAGAACATTCTCAAGTACCTGAGGAGGACTAAGGAGATGTTCTTGGTTTACGGCGCTAAAGACCTCAGGTTGGAGGCCTTTGCTGATTCCGGCTTCCAGAGTGATAAGGACGATTCCAAGTCCATGTCGGGTTATGTCTTTACCCTCAATGGAGGGGCGGTGTGCTGGAGGAGCTCCAAGCAGGACACCGTTGCTGACTCGACGATGGAAGCGGAGTATATAGCTGCTTGCGATGCCGCAAAAGAAGCAGTCTGGATGAAGAAGTTCCTAACAGAACTTCAGGTTGTTCCTACCATAGTTGATCCAATACCTCTGTATTGCGACAACAACGGAGCTATAGCTTTAGCGAAGGAACCAAGGTCCCATCAGAAGTCCAGACACATCTTGAGGCGGTATCACCTGATCAGGGAGATCATTGATCGTCAGGAGATCGAGGTTCGGAGAGTTGCTTCAGAAGAGAACATTGCTGATCCATTCACGAAGGCCCTTCCTCAGATTCAGTTCGAGAGGCTGCTCGAGATCATTGGTCTACGATATGCCAGTACATGGCCCTAGTGCAAGTGGGAGATTGTTAGTGTTTATGCCCTAGAAGGCCATTACTGTATCATACTAGCTTGTATATTACTTAATGGAAGCTTGGGATATTCACATGTATATAACAGTCTTGCTAAACATGGTAGTATGCTACTTGGTTTTTCTATCTTAATATGTGAGTGTACGTATTGATAGAGCTCTTAGGATCTTGCTTGTCTACCAGCGTTGTGATGGCAGTCACACTAGTGGGGGCTGGGTAGTCTACAAGCACATCCTTATTCAGGTCCCTGGTCGTTGGATTATCGAGACAGAGCATCGATACTCCGGAGTAGACTGGTGTGTACGCTTCTCATCCCAGTTGGGGAGATGGCCTGTCCCACAGCCATCAGTACGTCGTACTGGAGATAGTATACAGGTGCTCGTTAGGTTACGGGTACACCGGACAGGACTCACAGGGAACTGTTGGTTGGTTTGATACCAGTCGTCAGTGAACAGTTCCCAGGTGACATGAGTACAGCGTAGTCCGCAGACTTGACACTGCTACTTCGCCTCGAGTGTGTCCCACTGTTCTTAGATTGCTACCCTACCACGGCTCAAAGGAGTCGTGCAAACAGGTAGCAGTTGGGTGCAGTCCCGAGCACTTGGAGGCAGTGGCGGTTAGACAGGATTCGTCCCTCCCGGTATTGGGAGTAGATATCGTGCTGTGTCAGAGAGCCATTACGCAAAGTCCCTGGCCAGGGCAAGTGAGATTTGCTGGTAGGTTCCAGTAGTTTCTCAGGGTGTAATGGGCTTCACTCCGACACGACTTATACCGCTATTAGGGGACTGACGCTTGCCGCCCCCCTAGGCCCGATATGCGATAGTCTTGGACGAACGGACCGGACTGTATGGAGATTGTCACATCAGACTCAGTAGGAGTTCGGATGGGTTTACTCATCGGCCTTCTTATCGACAACTACCTGGGGACCGTTACGTACAGCTAGTGCCGCTTACGGTCTGTGGTTAAACCCACTGCCAGCGTAGTAGTCGAGTCTCTAGAGTCCCACACAGAGAGTTTCCTACTCCAGGCGAAACGATATAGAGGTTGCATGGTTTTGCGACAAAGGGTTCGGACGCATACGTGCGTTTACGCACGTATGACTTTCGGACAGTTTTTACCAGTCGGCTTTGGTTTAAGCCAGTTACTGGTATCCGGTTATTGGATTTTTACAGTCTAAAGTTTTTCCGTATTTTTTACGGATTGGAGGGGCGTTCTCGTAATTGTACGAGAAGCTTCTAGAAGATGTGACTAAGGAGGTTTCTTTTGGATAAGAAAGTGAGTCATGGTGGTGATTCATTCATTTCATTAATGCACATTTATTGCTTAATGACTCATGCTAATGAATCACCACTAGATATTTCATGAAGCATGCTTATTCATTTCCTTTATTCATTTTTCTTAAAAAGAAATGCTTCATGATATATTATGATACACTCTCTCTCTTCTCTCATTATCTCATTCACATTCTCTCTCCTCAAGCTCTCATCTTCAAACCCTAATCCTTACACCTCATGAGTTGAGATCAAAGGATTAGTTAGACTAAACAATCCATAACCATCACTCTTTATCATCCTTTCATCTTTGATTAGCAATCAAAGGATTAGTTAGACTAAACAATCCATAACCATCACTCTTTATCATCCTTTCATCTTTGATTAGCAATCAAAGTTGATTAGTTACCTCAAGTGAGAGGTTTAGCTTGGAGTTTTGCTCTCGGGTGGATCGTCTACTACCTAGAGAAGGTCGAGGAGAACAAGGAGGACACAAAGACGAAGGACTAGTATCGATAGGTATAATCCCTAATCACAAGTGATAAGAAAATCATTGTGTTTGGTTATTAGTTGTTTAGCTTCGATTTAAGCGGTTAGTCGATGTTCGTTCTTTAAACTTGATCGTTTTTGAAAATTCCGCCTCCCCACAAGTACTGGGGTGTACTACATCGACTTACACATACCTATCTTCAAAACTAACGAATCATATGCATTTTCAAAAGACAATAAGGGACGCTACGGATTTTCAAATAGTATCTTTTCTCAAAAACACCGTAGCCCCTATTTTCCTAAGAACAACGATTCATACTATTTTAAATACTATAACTGTGTGGCTCGTAAGTAGCTATATATATATTTTATATTGTTGCGTTTACTGTTTACTTTTCTGCTATACTCGCATTATTCTCTTTTGCGTATTACATATATGTTCCTTTCATTATCTTTTATGACCTCATCTGCTAGAACACATGCACCATTACCGATGATGCGCATGTTGCACATACACATACTCGCCGGCTCACACACCTATCATCGATAATTGCCATACCACGTACACATTAAAAATCGTTACTTTCTCGTATAACCTAATAACTTGTAGCTTATTAGATTGCTTAGTACTCGTTACCTCACATGATAATTTAGATATTGCATTTCTTACTTAGTTAGATGCCATATTTATATATACATTATGTTTATGCACTGTAGATTGGTTTTGTGCCGGCATTCATTGTTTCATTATTGGCCCATGTTCATGAGATTTCGGTTTTCATGAGATTTCTGGATTTGGGAAACCGCATGTGAATTTTGAAAACTTATGATCATTTTAAAAGAAAAATGTGGTTTTTCTTAATATGATGTGTGGCATCCACCATGAGTTTTCTCGGTTCTGAACTATATGTATACCCGATTCGAGGAGAGAGGAGGCACCGTCTGCGGGTACATGGTGGACTTATTATGGTACTCCGAGGCAAGAAGATCGTATAGAGACTTTGAGCCCGACAAGGGAGTACTACCGACCGGTGATAGTTTGGCTCGGCGGATATCCGGAGGATACCGACCGGAGTCGTGTGATCAGATGGATTTGAGGACCGAACCGATGGGACGGCGCCCGAAATATGAGGATTTATGTGTCGCTGTTGGACACGGTTTTTATGATGTTTTCGAGTGTCGATACTGGGCACGCAGGTTTTTATATTGATTTGGTATGTCGTTGATTGACAAACGTTAGATGATACACCTATACACATATATATGATTCGGATGACATGGTACTACATTATGAGACGAACACGATTATATTAGTATTATACTTATGTTAACACTATTACCCTTGTTACCACTCGATATTATTATATTATTATTATACTACTGTATGACCTAGGAGATCGTCATACATTCGATTTCTACCCGGTGATATCTTCTACTCACGAGTTGGAAACTCACCCCGTTGTGCACAGTTTTCTTGCAGGTTTGACCGAATGGATTCAGTAGCGGCTTGTTGGCACACGGTTTCTTTCTGGGTGGTTTGCTTTGGTAGGTGGGGTACACTTGCATCGTGACCCCATTTGTACTTGTATATTTATTCAGTTGTATCTAGTTAAAAGCTCCATCAACCAGATTATGTGTTTAGTAGACTTAGAAAACCACAAATTGTATATTCTTTCGGACTTAGAGCTACAGATGTGTATTTATTCCTTATTTATGTTTTTATTTGATTATGTTTTGGTTTTCTTTCTTTTCTGTGTTTGGTCTTCGCCCTAGGGCGTCGTATATATATATATTTTGTGGTTGTGATTCCGTCATATGGCGACTAGCTCCTGCTTGGGGATGCCTATTATTATTGCTATGTATTGGTTTTGGATCAAAATTTACAAAGAAGGTACTGCCCAAATTTCAAATGACGAAAATGTTTTCAACTATAGTATATAATCCACTTGTATTTTCATATATCATTACTTGTGCATATAAAGAAATAACTTGGTTTCATTATACCTTTATTTCAAAACTTCACCTCCATTATTTTTCCAGAAAGGTTTAAATTTCTGGGCTTTTGGCTTACTTGGATTACGGTAGGGTCCTATAGACTTCACGTGATTCAAGTGCCAGTCACGTGCCATTTCTAGGTCGTGACACTCTTGTTGGCTGAAGCATTTTCCTCAGGAGCTTGCATAGAGTATCATTGAAGGTTTCGGCTAGCCCATTGGCTCTTGGATTATAAATGGAGGAATATCTCCGGTCTATCTTGTGCTGAGTGGCAAATCTTGAGACTTTGAAATTCTTGAAAAAGGCCCGTTGTCAGAAATAATTCTTCTAGGTGTATCGAAGCGGTATAGAATATTATGCTGGAAGAACGTCAGAATATCTTCTGTCTTGACTTCTTTTAGCAGGAAAGCTTCAGCCCATCTGGAGAAATAGTCAGTTGCGGCCAATATGAACCGGTGGCCTTTGGATGATGAAGGATCAATTGCACTGACTATGTCGGTGTCCCAAACTTCGAAGGGCCATGACTCCACCATAGCATGCAGCGGATTGGGATGCTTGTGAATGAAATCACCATGAATTTGCCAGAGATGACACCTATTCACATGCTCTTCACAATCCCTTATCATGGTAGGCCAATAATACCCAAGCCGTTTAATTTGAAACCGTATTCTAGAGCCAGATTGGTGAGCTCCTCAGACGCCCGAGTAAACTTCATGAATTTTTGGGTTTCGGCCGATGATAAGACACCTGAGCCGGAGTTGGCCATATGATCTGCGGTATAGCATATTATTTATAAACACGTATCAAAGAGCTCTCTTCTTCAGCTGAACCCTCACAGAATTTTTTTCAGGCAGTTTGTCGTATCGAAGATACTCTATGAAGGGCTCTCTCCAATCGGGCTCGTCTTGAATGATCAGAACTTTTTCGGCAGGATTGCTCTTTTGTTCCGCGCTTTCCTTTCCTCATAAAGAGGATAGGGGCAGAATTTGCTGGCTCCAAACTGTGATCAGAATTTCATCCATGTCGGAATCAACCGGCTCTTTGGTTAGGCGAGCTAGTATGTCAGTTTTTCTGTTCAACGCCCTAGGGACTCTCATTAGTTCAATGTGAGTGAACCGTTTCATGAGTTCCACCACTCAACTTCTGTATCGAGCTAACTCGGGCTTATATATCTTGTAGTCGGCGCTCACTTGGTTGACAACAGGCTGGGAGTCACCGTAAACCCGTGGCCGAAGGATTTCCATTTCTATGGCGAGCTCGAGACCAGCTATCAGAGCTTCGTATTCAGCCTCGTTATTTGTGCGAGGTTCGGTAAGAGCGAAGGAACGCTGTAGGGTTCCTCCTGATGGTGTGACGAACACCAATCATATCCCCGCTTTTATCTCCGGGACGCTTGATTTGCTGGAGGTCTTTATTGATGAGGCTCCATCGAAGTAGAGCTCTCAACATGGCTCGTCATTCTCGAGGTACAACACTTGTTCGTCGAGTAACTCACAATTGAGCGGTGACCCTTCTTGTATGGGATGAGCGGCAAGGAAGCCTGAGAATGAGTCTAGCACGGCGTATCATCCACAAACAGACGGACAGTCCAAGCGAACAATTCAGATTCTGGAAGACATGATAAGAACCGTATGTTAGACTTCAGAGGTTCGTGGGAAGATCACCTACACCTTGTGGGGTTTTCATACAACAGCTATCAGGCAAGTATTGGGATGGCACCTTTCGCAGCACTCTACGGATGGAAATGTCGTTCCTCCTTGAGTTGGGACGACGTTGGAGATCGTGAACTCTTTAAACCAGAGATGATCGTGGCAACTGTGGACGTAGTTCGCACGATCAGGGAAAGGATGTGAATAGCCTAAGACCGCAGAAACATTGGGCAGATACAAAGCGTCAACACTTGGAGTTTCAACCCGGAGAACATGTATTCTTGAAGGTCTCTCCAAACAGAGGAGTGATACGTTTTAGCAAGAGGGGTAAGCTAAGTCCAAGATACATAGGACCGTTCGACAAATTCGAACAAGTTAGAGAAGTGGCATACCGTTAAGCACTACCACCCTCATTGGAAGGAGTGCACAATGTGTTCCACATATCCCAACTACAACGATATGTGAGCGACCCCAGCCACACACTTGATCACGGAGAGCTCACAGTACAAACTGATCTAACCTGCGAGTAACAACCAGTTGAGATCCTGGACCGAAAGGTGAAAACATTACGGAACAAGAAAGTAAACTTGGTCCGAGTGATGTGGAGAAAGGATTCGCCAGGAGAATCAACTTGGGAAAGAGAAGAAGATAGGCGTACACGATACCCTTACCTTTTTGAAAATTAATTCCTATGTAACTGTAAATTTCGAGGACGAAATTTTTATGAGGGTAGAATGTAACGACTTTAAAATCACTGTACAGAATTTTCTTGTTATTGTACAGAAAAAAGTATTACAGCCTGTGTAAGAGTTAAAAGTTATTTTTGTTAAATAAAAATAAGAAGCAGCTTGTAGCTCACTGGTAAAGCCTCTACACTGCTGTGATGTAGCCTGTGCGTTCGATTCCCATCAGACCCAATTATTTTTTAGATTTTTTCTTTTTAATTTTTGGAAGTCTAAGAGTTGCACGTGCAATACATGGAGAAATGAAAAGTTTCAGAAAAATCAAACAGGCGCAATGACATACCCAAATTGACACGTGGCACGAATCTCGAGGCAATGCCTCAAGATCCGACCGCCCAAACCTCTGATCTGGCTGGCGCCGACGGTCAAGATAGGCCCAAATTGCTCTGTGCTTTGCATACTCATCCTTTCGACTCCCCTTAGCTCCTCTGCACTGTTTGATTTTTCTGCAATCAAACAGAGACTTTTCAATTCACCATTTAACACCTTTTTAATGCATTTTAATACACATTTTTAATTCCAAAATCCTAATTCTCTACTATAAATACCACCCCATGCTCTAGCTCTTCACCCAATTCAATTTTCTGATCTCACTCACTACACTGCTAACACAAGGTCATAACAGGTTCGCTGCACATCTTATTCCCACTGCTGAGATCCGGGCATGACAATTTCAGCAAGGGTTGGACCCTGAAATCCAAGTTGCACTCGAACTTGCTTTGAAGGCTGCCCGACGCTATGAGGCAGTTGTGAAAAAGAAAGGTAGACCGCCGACTGCCGGTGTGAGACGCCCTGTGCACCAGATCACAGGAGGGGTCTTTTCTAGGCCAGCTTTTAACGGACCATCTCGGAGGCCAGTAGGTTCGTCGGCCAACAGCAGGAAGACTTTTGCATCTATGCAAAAGAATATGGCATCTTGTGAAGAACAGTCGTGGGGCGAACAACTTGTGCCTGATCTGTGGGTCTTCTGCTCACGCCATTGGAGCATGCCTCCAGAACCTCGGACCCAACAACCCTACAGCTAGACTGACGATCCAAGATCATCCTACTCGGTTAGCTCTACCAGCTCCAGTTCCCCTCATCGAGACCACTCAATCCTAACGCCGAGTGTTTAACCAGGCACAGAGGAAAGTGTTGCGACGCCAAGCATTCACCATGTCGGTCAAAGAGGCCGAAGCTACGGGTCAGGTTATCGCTGGTAAATCCCTTCCCTATTCTCTTTCAAGTCCTTTCAATTCATAGTCATCTTATATCTGTTATACCTAAACCTATCCCACACGATTTAGGTACAATCTTAATAGCATCCATGCCTGCTCTAGCGCTCTTCAATACTGGGGAATCACATTGATTTATGTCGCAACGTTTCGTCCGAACTCATGCGATCCCAGTTAAACCGCTCGTATCCAGCTGGAATATCAGTTCAGGGAACGGCGTTCTAAAAGCAACTTTGGGATACGATCTGTGTCCAGTGGTCGTCTGCAATCGAGAATTTTATACGGACTTCAAGGTGCTGGACATACCAAACTTTGACGTAGTCTTGGGAATGGACTGGCTGGGAACTTTCTTCGCTACCATCGACTGTCGCCAAAGGAGGATAATATTCGAAATACCAGATCATCCAGTGTTTTACTTCAAAAGTGGAGACCGTACCCTAGAACCTAGCATCTACAGAGCAAAACCAAAGAAGGCAGAGGTTGCAGCATTGCATGCGGAAGAATCGAAAGCAGAGGTAGTTCGAGAGTTCAAGGATGTATTCCCGGAAGATATATCTGGTTTGCCTCCTAATCAAGATCTTGAATTCAACATCGATTTACAACCCGGCGCACAACCAGTAATAAAAGCTCCATACTGATTAAGTCCGAAGGGATTGAAGGAGATCTGCATTCAGTTGGACGAACTCCTTAAGAAAGGTTGGATTCGTCCCAGCATTTCAAGTTGGGGATCTCCGGTGTTTCTCGTGAAGAAGAAGGAAGGTTCCTACAGGATTTGTGTGGATTATCGAGCTCTGAACGAAGTGACAATTAAGAACAATTATCCAATACCGCGCATCGATGACCTTTTCGACCAGTAAAGTGGGTCTTGTGTCTTTTCAAAACTAGATCTTCGTTCGGGATCTGCACCAGATGATCGGGCTATTGCTAGAGGCCAGCCAGATTCTGAAGACTGTTGATGTATCGTCTACTTCAGATGATTGATGCGCTGTCTACCGTGCGGACAGATGAGCCAGCTATTGCTGAGTTTGATAAGATATCGCCCCCAGACTTTTGAAGCTAATGCCGCAAAAGTTTACAGGCAGGGATGTGATAGAAGATCGCTAGTCACTCTAGGATAAGTGACTAGGACATTTTGTTCGTTTAGATGTTCCGATGCGAGGTCATTAAATTGACTAGCTTCAGTTAGAAAAGGACCTCACTTAGACGTGTTATGAGTCAATCGAGAAAGGACGAGCAAAAGCGTATTACTTCGATGACTTCGACGAGTTCCCGAGGATGTAATTGGCTAGATGCCTTCTATAGGGTATTGAAGATGCCGAGTTCATAGCTTTGAAAGAGACTCTGGATATGACTATAGCCAATTGGAGCACAGTCCACACAGCTACGAAGAGATGATTTCGAATCGGTCTATATTGAAGGGAAGCGGAGTAAGAGGTTCGGACGAGATCTTAATGAATCGTCGTTCCTCCCCGTTGATATCAGAACCTTGATACGTATGTAGGGGCGTTGGGTACGGCTATAATTCCATAGGAAGTTCATGATAAAGATGCAACTGTCCCGGAAACGAGAAACAGATTAAGTAAAGGGTGCCAACTTCCGGGCAGTCCAGCAGAGATGAGATTGGGAGAGACCTTGGCAGGTTCTTTCTGGAATTTGTATCGCACATGCTTAAAGGGACAGAGGCCGCTATCATTGACTTGATACATTATGGGTGGCCATGTTAATTGGTCAGGAGATATTCAGAGGAGCGCCAGAGCGGGACTGTTTCCGTCATTACTCCTAATCAGGCTATTGAGCAGAGGAGTCATGCAAGTGGTGATCCACAGAGAAAATGAGGACCCAGGGACAGAGGACGCCAGGCCGTGGGCAGGAGGCAAGTATATATTCTTGCTCTGCCAGCCTTGGGTGCACCGGAACCTTTCGACATTGAAAGAGAGGTACCTCTACGTCAGTTATTTATGAATTGCGTCTTGGTGATTCGGATATCACGTTTCCATCATTTTGATTCCGGTATTTTGACGATTTGTTTCATGAATGATATTTCATATGTGCACCATAGTTGCACTTGATTCGTATTTTTATGTATCAGTTGTACTGATTTTCGTTTTCATGCACACCCATTGCACTCGATTTTGATTTTATGCACTCCGAGATACTTGATTTTGATTTCGTGCACATAGTATGCACTTGATTTTGACTTATGCATTCGGTGGTTTACGTGCGCTTTCAATGCATTGATGTGAGTATTGTGCACGCAGTTGCACATATTTACGATTTCATATATCTCGGTATACTTGTTTTTGATTTATGCATGTCGTATACCGTTGATCCTGATTCATATACTTGATATTTATTTTGGTACACCCTGGTGCACTGGCTATATGTTTTCGTGTACGCTAGTGCACTGGATTTATATAAAAAGGATTTTGCATGCACATTTATTCAGTTGTTTAGACGATTTCACTAGGATGCGTACTATATATATATTATCATCTTAATTATATTATATTTGATTTTAATAATAGATTTTGAAACTTGTATATTTCGTCATAACTCTAATGATTGCGTGACGCTTGACGGAGTTTCGATTTTGAGTTTTGCACTCGTTTTCATGCGCATGCGTTGCGGTATGATATATCTTACATATTCATGATTTCGGAGCCCCATTGACTTAATTGATTTACTGAAATGTTTTAGTATTTGGGGGGTTTAAATTTAAATTCGAGGACCGAATTTATTTAAGGGGGAAAGATTGTAACATTTCAGAAATATAAAATATTATTTTCGGAATTTAAATAAATAAAATAATAAATTTTATGAATATTATGGAAGTTTAGAAATTAGTTTTAAAGAAATGGTACAATTATATACCTATATTTTGGAAAATATTTGGAAATTAATATGAATTATTAACTATGAAGGCATTTATTTGATTTGGACATTTATAAAGTATTATACAATTATTTATATATAAGTTTAATGTTAAACTTGATTAATATTTCCTAATTGTGAATTAAACTAAGCTATTTGTTAAAACCATGTTTATGTATCATGACATGCAACATATCATATCGTAGCATCTGTCTATATTTATTGAACGATGGCTTCATTTTTCTTTAGTTGCTTTAATTTGTTTTGTTTTAAGAAAGAAAAGAAAAGAATAAATAAAGATGAGAGAGAGACTTGAGGTGACGAGTATTATGTGTGTGAGAGAGGGGGGGGGGGGAGAGAATGAGAAGGTTCCACACAATTCTTGGTCTCCCTTCACTCTTCTTCATTTCTTCACCTCCCATTCTTCTTCATCTCCTCCTCCATTTTCTCTAACTCCTCATCCACTCTCACTATCACCATACAACCCTTTCAAATATTCAACAAAATCCCATACAACTTTCACAAAAATCATTTTAAAACTTACTACAAACATCATGGTAGGATCAAGTTGGGACTTTGAGCACTTTAGCCATCCTAGAATTTTCTCGAGTTGCTCTTGAAAAGTAAATCCCTCACTTTTAGTTAAGTGTTAAGTTTTCCTAATCTCTTATAATAAATTAGAGATAAACAAGTGTAGGTTAATGATCTTGGAAAATTCTAGGGTGAGATTTATTGGATGTTTTGAGTTGTGGAGGTGTAATTGAGGCTTAGTTAGTGACTACAAACCTTTTAGTGATAGAATTCTAGACCAAACATGAACTTGGAATTTTCCGATATCGGGTTTTTGTGGAAATATGGTGATCAATTGGGATCTGCTATAACTAGAGAGCTCTGAAAAATATTTTGCAAATACAGAGAGATGTGCAGGCTATTAGGAATATACCCTAGAAACCCGAGCCCTCAACTCCCTCACCTGGCCGCCAGAAATTCCTATCTGGCCGCAAATTGCGGCCTGACCTAGATGAGTGGGTCCCAGGTTTGGTCCATATCTCTATTAACTGATATAAATGCCTATCCAATATGCAAAATGTCCTAATTTCATCTAGGGAAAAATCTGGGAGTGTTTTTCCAAGTTGCTGATTTTGTTATGCGACTTTTATTAACTTGAGTTTTGTTATTTGAGTTTTGACTCGGTCGTTTGATGTTTTTACGTTAACGTCGAGAGTTGTTTGGTTATTCTTGTATGCGTAGACCGTAGGTTTTAACCTATGTGCACTTCGCGTGCCGTATCGGTTTTCGGATTTGATTCTTGTTTATGATACGATATTCCTTGAATTGTAGATACCTTCGCGTGGACTTCCGGGACTAAGAAGGAGAGCAGGGAGTTCATCGATTTTAGCTAGAACGAGAATAGTAGGTGAGTAGATGTATATCTATGGGAGAAGTCGGGTGGATGGCGTATAGCACCCCCGCAAAGGATATTAGGTATATTGCTATATAGGTAGATATTAGATAGGTATACTTAGTTAATAGGGTTCTAGGAGATTTTAGGTTATAATAGGCATACACGTAGGAAGGATTACCCTTTGTTCTTATTCTCTTAGCGTTGAGCCTTTGGTATATATGTTGTCACGCACACTTGGTATGAAATGTGGGTGTCTATACACACACACACACATGCAAATTTGAGGATGATTTCGATATGATATCACGAGATGAGGATATGACATGTTAGAATGATATGAGTCGATATGATCGGATATGATGTCGCGAGGTTATGATATATGATTTGAGATTGAAACATCATGTTATGATATGATATATTAAATGATCATTGGGCGATATACACGTGACATGTGACTAGATGAGATGATAAAATATACATGACCATAGATCCATACCCTTGATTTTATGATATCGTACGGCGGGTTATACCGTACGAAATATGATATATATGATGATTGACCCGCACTCTTGATTCGAGAATGCCGTACAATAGATTATACCGTACGAGATATGATATATATGATGATTGATCCGCACTCTTGACTCGAGAATGGCGTACGATGGACTATACCGTACATGGTACTATGAGGCTGGATCGCCAACTGATGGAGGTTTCGACTCGGAAATGTTAGTCTTCTAATCACTTTCGACTTGGAAAGATTTTAGTTTTCTAATCACTTAAGTAGATATTAGAATATAACTAGAGCATACCTATCTTCAAAACTAACGAATCATATGCATTTTCAAAAGACAATAAGGGACGCTACGGATTTTCAAATAGTATCTTTTCTCAAAAACACCGTAGCCCCTATTTTCCTAAGAACAACGATTCGTACTATTTTAAATACTATAACTGTGTGGCTCGTATGTAGCTATATATATTTTATATTGTTGCGTTTACTGTTTACTTTTCTGCTATACTCGCATTATTCTCTTTTGCGTATTACATATATGTTCCTTTCATTATCTTTTATGACCTCATCTGCTAGAACACATGCACCATTACCGATGATGCGCATGTTGCACATACACATACTCGCCGGCTCACACACCTATCATCGGTAATTGCCATACCACGTACACATTAAAAATCGTTACTTCCTCGTATAACCTAATAACTTGTAGCTTATTAGATTGCTTAGTACTCATTACCTCACATGATAATTTAGATATTGCATTTCTTACTTAGTTAGATGCCATATTTATATATACATTATGTATATGCACTGTAGATTGGTTTTGTGCCGGCATTCATTGTTTCATTATTGGCCCATGTTCATGAGATTTCGGTTTTCATGAGATTTCTGGATTTGGGAAACCGCATGTGAATTTTGAAAACTTATGATCATTTTAAAAGAAAAATATGGTTTTTCTTAATATGATGTGTGGCATCCACCATGAGTTTTCTCGGTTCTGAACTATATGTATACCCGATTCGAGGAGAGAGGAGGCACCGTCTGCGGGTACATGGTGGACTCGTTATGGTACTCCGAGGCAAGAAGATCGTATAGAGACTTTGAGCCCGACAAGGGAGTACTACCGACCGGTGATAGTTTGGCTCGGCGGATATCCGGAGGATATCGACCGGAGTCGTGTGATCAGATGGATTTGAGGACCGAACCGATGGGACGGCGCCCGAAATATGAGGATTTATGTGTCGCTGTTGGACACGGTTTTTATGATGTTTTCGAGTGTCGATACTGGGCACTCAGGTTTTTATATTGATTTGGTATGTCGTAGATTGACAAACGTTAGATGATACACCTATACACATATATATGATTCGGATGACATGGTACTACATTATGAGACGAACACGATTATATTAGTATTATACTTATGTTAACACTATTACCCTTGTTACCACTCGATATTATTATATTATTATTATACTACTGTATGACCTAGGAGATCGTCATACATTCGATTTCTACCCGGTGATATCTTCTACTCACGAGTTGGAAACTCACCGCGTTGTGCACAGTTTTCTTGCAGGTTTGACCGCATGGATTCAGTAGCGGCTTGTTGGCACACGGTTTCTTTCTGGGTGGTTTGCTTTGGTAGGTGGGGTACACTTGCATCGTGACCCCATTTGTACTTGTATATTTATTCAGTTGTATCTAGTTAAAAGCTCCAGCAACCAGATTATGTGTTTAGTAGACTTAGAAAACCACAAATTGTATATTCTTTCGGACTTAGAGCCACAGATGTGTATTTATTCCTTATTTATGTTTTTATTTGATTATGTTTTGGTTTTCTTTCTTTTCTGTGTTTGGTCTTCGCCCTAGGGCGTCGTATATATATATTTTGTGGTTGTGATTCCGTCAAATGGCGAGCTAGCTCCTGCTTGGGGATGCCTATTATTATTGCTATGTATTGGTTTTGGATCAAAATTTACAAAGAAGGTGCTGCCCAAATTTCAAATGACGAAAATGTTTTCAACTATAGTATATAATCCACTTGTATTTTCATATATCATTACTTGTGCATATAAAGAAATAACTTGGTTTCATTATACCTTTATTTCAAAACTTCACCTCCATTATTTTCCCAGAAAGGTTTAAATTTCTGGGCTTTTGGCTTACTTGGATTACGGTGGGGTCCTATAGACTTCACGTGATTCAAGTGCCAGTCACGTGCCATTTCTAGGTCGTGACACTCTTGTTGGCTGAAGCATTTTCCTCAGGAGCTTGCATAGAGTATCATTGAAGGTTTCGGCTAGCCCAATGGCTCTTGGATTATAAATGGAGGAATATCTCCGGTCTATCTTGTGCTGAGTGGCAAATCTTGAGACTTTGAAATTCTTGAAAAAGGCCCGTTGTCAGAAATAATTCTTCTAGGTGTATCGAAGCGGTATAGAATATTATGCTGGAAGAACGTCAGAATATCTTCTGTCTTGACTTCTTTTAGCAGGAAAGCTTCAGCCCATCTGGAGAAATAGTCAGTTGCGGCCAATATGAACCGGTGGCCTTTGGATGATGGAGGATCAATTGCACTAACTATGTCGGTGCCCCAAACTTCGAAGGGCCATGACTCCACCATGGCATGCAGCGGATTGGGATGCTTGTGAATGAAATCACCATGAATTTGCCAGAGATGACACCTATTCACATGCTCTTCACAATCCCTTATCATGGTAGGCCAATAATACCCAAGCCGTTTAATTTGAAACCGTATTCTGGAGCCAGATTGGTGAGCTCCTCAGACGCCCGAGTGAACTTCATGAATTTTTGGGTTTCGGCCGATGATAAGACACCTGAGCCGGAGTTGGCCATATGATCTGCGGTATAGCATATTATTTATAAACACGTATCAAAGAGCTCTATTCTTCAGCTGAACCCTCACAGAATTTTTTTCAGGCAGTTTGTCGTATCGAAGATACTCTATGAAGGGCTCTCTCCAATCGGGCTCGTCTTGAATGATCAGAACTTTTTCGGCAGGATTGCTCTTTTGTTCCGCGCTTTCCTTTTCTCATAAAGAGGATGGGGGCAGAATTTGCTGGCTCCATACTGTGATCAGAATTTCATCCATGTCGGAATCAACCGGCTCTTTGGTTAGGCGAGCTAGTACGTCAGTTTTTCTGTTCAACGCCCTAGGGACTCTCATTAGTTCAATGTGAGTGAACCGTTTCATGAGTTCCACCACTCAACTTCTGTATCGAGCTAACTCGGGCTTATATATCTTGTAGTCGGCGCTCACTTGGTTGACGACAGGCTGGGAGTCACCGTAAACCCGTGGCCGAAGGATTTCCATTTCTATGGCGAGCTCGAGACCAGCTATCAGAGCTTCGTATTCAGCCTCGTTATTTGTGCGAGGTTCGGTAAGAGCGAAAGAACGCTGTAGGGTTCCTCCTGATGGTGTGACGAACACCAATCATATCCCCGCTTTTATCTCCGGGACGCTTGATTTGCTGGAGGTCTTTATTGATGAGGCTCCATCGAAGTAGAGCTCTCAACATGGCTCGTCATTCTCGAGGTACAACACTTGTTCGTCGAGTAACTCGCAATTGAGCGGTGACCCTTCTTGTATGGGATGAGCGGCAAGGAAGCCTGAGAATGAGTCTAGCACGGCGTATCATCCACAAACAGACGGACAGTCCAAGCGAACAATTCAGATTCTGGAAGACATGATAAGAACCGTATGTTAGACTTCAGAGGTTCGTGGGAAGATCACCTACACCTTGTGGGGTTTTCATACAACAGCTATCAGGCAAGTATTGGGATGGCACCTTTCGCAACACTCTACGGATGGAAATGTCGTTCCTCCTTGAGTTGGGACGACGTTGGAGATCGTGAACTCTTTAAACCAGAGATGATCGTGGCAACTGTGGACGTAGTTCGCACGATCAGGGAAAGGATGTGAATAGCCTAAGACCGCAGAAACATTGGGCAGATACAAAGCGTCAACACTTGGAGTTTCAACCCGGAGAACATGTATTCTTGAAGGTCTCTCCAAACAGAGGAGTGATACGTTTTAGTAAGAGGGGTAAGCTAAGTCCAAGATACATAGGACCGTTCGACAAATTCGAACAAGTTAGAGAAGTGGCATACCGTTAAGCACTACCACCCTCATTAGAAGGAGTGCACAATGTGTTCCACATATCCCAACTACAACGATATGTGAGCGACCCCAGCCACACACTTGATCACGGAGAGCTCACAGTACAAACTGATCTAACCTGCGAGTAACAACCAGTTGAGATCCTGGACCGAAAGATGAAAATATTACGGAACAAGAAAGTAAACTTGGTCCGAGTGATGTGGAGAAAGGATTCGCCAGGAGAATCAACTTGGGAAAGAGAAGAAGATAGGCGTACACGATACCCTTACCTTTTTGAAAATTAATTCCTATGTAACTGTAAATTTCGAGGACGAAATTTTTATGAGGGTAGAATGTAACGACTTTAAAATCACTGTACAGAATTTTCTTGTTATTGTACAGAAAAAAGTATTACAGCCTGTGTAAGAGTTAAAAGTTATTTTTGTTAAATAAAAATAAGAAGCAGCTTGTAGCTCACTGGTAAAGCCTCTACACTGCTGTGATGTAGCCTGTGCGTTCGATTCCCATCAGACCCAATTATTTTTTAGATTTTTTCTTTTTAATTTTTGGAAGTCTAAGAGTTGCACGTGCAATACATGGAGAAATGAAAAGTTTCAGAAAAATCAAACAGGCGAATGACACACCCAAATTGACACGTGGCACGAATCTCGAGGCAATGCCTCAAGATCCGACCGCCCAAACCTCTGATCTGGCTGGCACCGACGGTCAAGAATGGCCCAAATTGCTCTGTGCTTTGCATACCCATCCTTTCGACTCCCCTTAGCTCCTCTGCACTGTTTGATTTTTCTGCAATCAAACAGAGACTTTTCAATTCACCATTTAACACCTTTTTAATGCATTTTAATACACATTTTTAATTCCAAAATCCTAATTCTCTACTATAAATACCACCCCATGCTCTAGCTCTTCACCCAATTCAATTTTCTGATCTCACTCACTACACTGCTAACACAAGGTCGTAACAGGTTCGCTGCACATCTTATTCCCACTGCTGAGATCCGGGCACGACAATTTCAGCAAGGGTTGGACCCTGAAATCCAAGTTGCACTCAAACTTGCTTTGAAGGCTGCCCGACGCTATGAGGCAGTTGTGAAAAAGAAAGGCAGACCGCAGACTGCCGGTGTGAGACGCCCTGTGCACCAGATCACAGGAGGGGTCTTTTCTAGGCCAGCTTTTAACGGACCATCTCGGAGGCCAGTAGGTTCGTCGGCCAACAGCAGGAAGACTTTTGCATCTATGCAAAAGAATATGGCATCTTGTGAAGAACCGTCGTGGGGCGAACAACTTGTGCCTGATCTGTGGGTCTTCTGCTCACGCCATTGGAGCATGCCTCCAGAACCGAGGACCCAACAACCCTACAGCTAGACTGACGATCCAAGATCATCCTACTCGGTTAGCTCTACCAGCTCCAGTTCCCCTCATCGAGACCACTCAATCCTAACGCCGAGTGTTTAACCAGACACAGAGGAAAGTGTTGCGACGCCAAGCATTCACCATGTCGGTCAAAGAGGCCGAAGCTACGGGTCAGGTTATCGCTGGTAAATCCCTTCCCTATTCTCTTTCAAGTCCTTTTAATTCATAGTCATCTTATATCTGTTATACCTAAACCTATCCCACACGATTTAGGTACAATCTTAGTAGCATCCATGCCCGCTCTAGCGCTCTTCAATACTGGGGAATCACATTGATTTATGTCGCAACGTTTCGTCCGAACTCATGCGATCCCAGTTAAACCGCTCGTATCCAGCTGGAATATCAGTTCAGGGAACGGCGTTCTAAAAGCAACTTTGGGATACGATCTGTGTCCAGTGGTCGTCTGCAATCGAGAATTTTATACGGACTTCAAGGTGCTGGACATACCAAACTTTGACGTAGTCTTGGGAATGGACTGGCTGGGAACTTTCTTCGCTACCGTCGACTGTCGCCAAAGGAGGATAATATTCGAAATACCAGATCATCCAGTGTTTTACTTCAAAAGTGGAGACCGTACCCTAGAACCTAGCATCTACAGAGCAAAACCAAAGAAGGCAGAGGTTGCAGCATTGCATGCGGAAGAATCGAAAGCAGAGGTAGTTCGAGAGTTCAAGGATGTATTCCCGGAAGATATATCTGGTTTGCCTCCTAATCAAGATCTTGAATTCAACATCGATTTACAACCCGGCGCACAACCAGTAATAAAAGCTCCATACTGATTAAGTCCGAAGGGATTGAAGGAGATCTGCATTCAGTTGGACGAACTCCTGAAGAAAGGTTGGATTCGTCCCAGCATTTCAAGTTGGGGATCTCCGGTGTTTCTCGTGAAGAAGAAGGAAGGTTCCTACAGGATTTGTGTGGATTATCGAGCTCTGAACGAAGTGACAATTAAGAACAATTATCCAATACCGCGCATCGATGACCTTTTCGACCAGTTAAGTGGGTCTTGTGTCTTTTCTAAACTAGATCTTCGTTCGGGATCTGCACCAGATGATCGGGCTATTGCTAGAGGCCAGCCAGATTCTGAAGACTGTTGATGTATCGTCTACTTCAGATGATTGATGCGTTGTCTACCGTGCGGACAGATGAGCCAGCTATTGCTGAGTTTGATAAGATATCGCCCCCAGACTTTTGAAGCTAATGCCGCAAAAGTTTACAGGCAGGGATGTGATAGAAGATCGCTAGTCACTCTAGGATAAGTGACTAGGACATTTTGTTCGTTTAGATATTCCGATGCGAGGTCATCAAATTGACTTGCTTCAGTTAGAAGAGGACCTCACTTAGACGTTGTTAGTGTATATGCCCTAGAGGCCATTACTGTATCATACTAGTTTGTATATTACTTGATGGAAGCTTGGGATATTCACCTTGTATAAACAATCTTGCTCAATATAGTAGTATGCTACTTGGTTTGTTTCTACTTCAATGTGTACTTGTGTTTATTTCAGTATATCACTTATACGCATTAGTGGAGCCCTTAGGATCTTTGCTTGATTACCAGCGTTGTGATGGCAGTCACACTAGTGGGGGCTGGGTAATCTATAGGCACATCCTTATACAGGTCCCTAGTCGTAGGACTATCGAGACAGGGCATCGATACTCCGGAGTAGACTAGCGTATGCGCTTCTCATCCCAGTGTGGGAGATGGTCTGTCCCACAGCCATCAGTACGTCGTACTGGAGATAGTATACGGGTGCTCGTTGGGTTACGAGTACACTGGACAGGACTCGTCGGGAACTGACAGGTTGGTATTATACCTATCGTCAGTTATCAGTTCCCAGGTGACATGAGTACAGCTTAGTCCGCTGACTTGACACTGACACTTCGCCTCGAGTGTGTTCCCACTGCACTTTGATCACTACCCTACCACGGCTCAAAGGAGTCGTGCAAACAGGTGGTGGTTGGGTGCAGTCCCGAAGCACTTGGAGGCAGTGACGGTTAGACAGGATTCGTCTCTCCCGGTATTGGGGGTTGACATCGCGCTGTGTCTAGGAGAGCCATTACACGAGTAGTCCCTGGCCAGGGCAAGCGAGATATACTGGTAGGTTTCCAGTGTTATCTCAGGGTGTTTTGGGCTTCACTCCGACACGACTTGTACCGCTATTGGGGGACTGACGTTTTACCGCCCCCTAGGCCCGCCATGCGATGTATCAGACGAACAGACCGGACTGTACGGAGAATGTCACATTCAGACTCAGTAGGAGTTCAGATGGGGTTTCACCTCGTCAGCCTTCTTGTCGGCATCTACCTGGGGACCGTTACGCACAGCTAGTGCCGCTTGCGGTCTGTGGTTAAACCCACTGCCAGCGTAGTGTCGAGTCTTTAGAGTCCCACACAGAGGGTATTCGCCTCTGGGCAAAACAGAGTAGAGGTCGCATGGTTTTGCGACAGGGTTCGTTCTCATCCGCGCACTTGTGCACGTTTGGAGTCCGGACGGATATTACCAGTGGGCTCTGGTTTGAGCCGGATGCTGGTATAGTATTTGGGGTTGCTTTTATCTCTTAGTATTCATGTTCCTCGGAACAAGAATGCAGGTGTGTATGCACAGTTATTTGAGGAGGAGGAAGATGACTTTCATTAGGGTTTCGGAACGGGTGCGTATGCACAGTTGACAGTCGTCTTTTTCCAAACCCTAATGGATTTGTATTATATCATTTAATAATATATAATAAAATGAAATTGTGTCATGGTTAGTTTTTTTGTTGACTTGTTGACCATGGTTGACTTGTTGACCATGGTTGAACATTTGACTACCATCATTACAAATGCAAGATGCTTTTTCATTCTTGCTTTTTCATTTAATGTTTGTAATGATATTAGTCATTCCTAAACTTTCCATCAAACCTTTTTCATTTTGATTATTATTATTATTTGATTATTCTTTTTCTTTTGTTATGGTTGCAAAAGGAAAAGAGAGGCTCATTCTATCATTCTCACTCTCTCTCCTCATTTCATCTTCTTCTTCCTCTTGAAAAGAGAAACCTTCTCATGTGTTGAGAATCATTCTCTTTAGATAAAAAAGCAAACCCTAATCACTCTCTACTCATTCTAGGATGAAGGTTTAGCGAGCCGGAAACCCTAGTTCACTCAAAGATCGAGGAAGAGCCCAAAGGTCGAACCTTCAAGGTGGATCTATCTTCGGCAAGAAGAAGGCGACGAGAAGAGAACCATTCAAGCTTCTACAAAGAACAAGAAAGAAGAACAACAACAAGAAGAGAAGGAGTTCAAGTTTAGGTATAACCATCCTCCATAGTAGCTAACTCTCTTTAGCTTGTTAACTAGTTTTAGTTTAGACAACGATCCCGACATAGTTTAGTCCATGTTGCCTCTTGCGATAAAAATTCGTTTTTTTTTATACCGTCTCCGCCTCCCCGTAAGTACCGGGGGTCGCAATATGGACTTACAGTGGTATCAGAGCCTAACTAAACTTAAACTAGCTTGGTAGTGAAGTGTAACGAAGTTCGGAACCGAAAAATCGCAAAACCGGAAAAACGAAAACCTAACTTTCTGTTGAAATTTTTTCTGCTCAAAATGAAAAACTTTATACTTGTAAAATAGTCTCAGGGTTTTCTAAGAACACACAAGAAAAACGATATCATGATTCCTCCAAACCGCCGCGCTTCCGCGGCCTCACCTACTCATCTGGCCGCGGAACCGCCGCAAGTTGGTGTCATCTTTGCATCGTTTTTCGTGCAGTGTTCTTCTGTGTTGGTTTTGGGATTTTTAAGATATATTATATGTACCCAGATTTTCCAGAACTGAAATTCACTTTTGGGGTCCTATAATTCCGTATTTTTTTCCGAACTTCACTGCACTTTAGCTATGTTGGTTATATCTGTGATGTTTGCATGTATTGAACGTCGGCTAATCGCTATAAGTCGATTAGTCGGGGTTATACATGATCTGTAATGTTCTGGAATGTGTATATGAATGTGTTGGACTGTCGCGGGTGAATAGCCGGGGTGGATGTGAGATGAGCTTCTGTTTTTCTTTCATTCATTGTAAATGTAAATTGATGTAATTATATTATTTGTTTGGCCGCACAACCGGGTCGGGGTTGTAGCCGTCATTGTATAATTCTTTTTACTGTTTTTGCTCCTAGGATAGACCCATGGTGGGGTGCACAAACTACCGGGAACATGGAGGGTAGTTTGCCGCACCCGTAGGGGTCTTGGGTGGGGTATTTGCTATTCACCGCGACCGTGTTATCCGCTTTTCGTTTCAGGCTCGAAAGGAATGCGGATTGCTAGTATATCCAATGTATTCATCTGTGATCTGTAATGTCTATCATTGCTTTCTATTTAGGCGTTGCTTATGTTTTACAGCCGCGCTAGCCCAGCCCCCGCTCTGTCGTTAGTTAAGTAACCTAACGAGTGATGACGGGACCCCGTGGCGAATGCGAATGGCATAAGCGTACGTCATATTTTGGTTGTTTTCTGCAATGGTAGGAATTAAATGATGGGACGCATTAAAAGAACTAATGCAAGAATATCACGCATTAAAAGAACTAATGCAAGATAATAAACCAAGTTTAAGTCGATGGAACACTTTCGAAAAACCACTCGGTTCTTTTCAAAAACTAACTTTTAAATGCGGAGCTTGAACCACTCCTTCTAAAAGCTATCTCGTTCCATCGATTATATCAAGTTCACTACGTTCACGGTTTCGCCAAAACCATTCGTAGCCCTCCATCATTTCAGTTAAATATACGGTAGTATTCAAGCTATGTATTTTGACCTCACGCCAAGGCATAGTGATTGGTAGCTGCCGGATATTTATCTGTTGCATAGAATGCGTTGTTTTGAGACAGTCGTACCACCATTTTGGCCTACGTCAAGGGTAGGTACGGGTGGATTCAAATCAACCGGGATAATGATGGGAAGAACTTGACATGTGACTTATGACATTTTGACCTCACGCCAAGGTCATAAGAGCATGGGGCAAAAATCCACATCGGGAGTTTCATAAGTACTGAAACTTGCTAGATTTGCATACCATTTGGAGTGTGATGATTATGGTAGGATTCCTTCATTTTCGTCACGCGATGATATTTGGATCCCGATCCTACTGTGAGTATATGCTACTCCTCGGGAAATTTCTCACTAAACGATCAATGCTATAAACCTAGTAGGTGCCTAGAAAGGTGTTAGCGGGGCTACGCCCCCAGGGAAAAGAGGTTCTTAAATTAAGGAACTTCGCGAAAGCGTTGGAAAACCTCCCTCGAAGTACCGACACTAGCCTGGCTGAACGGTTAAGCAAGTATTGTACGGTGGGATTGATCCCGACTAATTCTTCCTTTGTGGTTTGAGGAGGGATTCGAGAGACAGTGGGAGCCATCCTGTTTAGACAAATTAAAAACCATTCTAAACTTGCAAGAGCATCGTGCTAAGTGTTTCTTCTCTCCCCCTGCAGCGACCAAATCGAAATGACTGGACTTAAGTTACTTCTAGATAAAAACATATTGACAGGGCCAAACTACAAAGATTGGCTCAGGAATGTCAAATTGGCAATCTCTTACGACAAGCTGGGGTATCTTCTTACCAGCAAAGCTCCCCCCGTCCCAGGTCCCACCTCCAGCGTCGCGGATAAGGAAATCCGTAAGACTTGGGAGATTGACAGCGCGAAGGCCAGATGCCTCGTACTTGCCTCGATGGACAATGACCATCAGAGGAGGCACGAGAATATGGATTTGGAATCCATATTTCTTCATACAAAAGAACTGTATGGAGAGCAGTCTCGTATCGCAAGATACGAAGTGTCGAAGAAGTTATTTTCGACTAAGTTGGCCGTCGGATCATCGGTAGCGGACCACGTGCTTAAGATGATTGGCTACACTGAGGAGCTCGCGGAACTTGGGACCACGTTGGATAGTGAACTCTACACAGATATAATTCTCCAGTCCCTTCCATCCACTTACGCCCAGTTCATACTGAATTTCAACTTGCAAGAAAAGGAAGTTGAACTTTCAGAACTCCTCAACCTGCTGAGGAGCGCAGAGGGCACCCTACAGAAGGGTAGGGATACATCCACTTTGTTTGTAGGAGGATCTTCTTCTTCTAGGTCCAAGGCGAAAGCCAAGGGAAAGAAGAAGAAAGCCCCCGCCAAACCAAGAGGCGGTGTTAGTAAAGTGGGTGCGAAGGGAAAGGAAAAGGCAACAAAGATAGCGGGGAAGCTTGTTGGTAAAGAGGAATGCTTCTATTGTCACAAGAGTGGACACTGGAAGAAAGATTGCAGGGCTTGGAAAGCCAGGACACAGGAACTGAAGCAGGTTGCGGCTTCAGCTTCAGGTGTGTATGTTATTGAAAACTGTCTTTCTATAAACTCTACTTCCTGGGTATTGGATACCGGATCAGGATCTCATATCTGTAATTCTTTGCAGGCGTTGAGAAACCGTAGGTTTTTGAAGGAAGGTGACATGACCCTCAGAGTTGCGAACGGAGCTAGCATGGATGCTAAAGCCGTGGGGGACTATCACCTAGGAATGTCAGATGGACATGTTTTGGTTTTGCGTAATTGCTTTTTTGTACCCAACGCAACTTGTAATATCATTTCTGTATCTTTGGTTTCTAAAGAAGGTTATGAATTTGCGTTTGTAAGTAATGTTGTTAACATTCACCTTAATCAAGTTCTGATTGGGTCAGGTACATTGAGCAATGGTATATACGTATTAAACCAACCACAGATTTTCAATGTCCAGAATACACACAAAAGAAAGTCACCAGATATTAATCAGACTTTCTTATGGCATTGTAGATTGGGTCACATCAATGAGAGAAGGTTGACGAAGTTACATACAGAAGGGTATTTGAATGCGTTCGAATATCAATCGTATGCCACTTGTCAATCCTGTCTCAAGGGAAAGATGACAAAGACTCCGTTTACTGGACATGGAGTAAGAGCGAGCGAGCTCTTGGGACTCGTACACAGTGACGTGTGCGGTCCAATGTCTACACATGCCCGAAGCGGACATTCTTACTTCATTACTTTTACGGATGACTTCTCAAGGTACGGTTATGTCTTCTTAATGAAACATAAGTCCGAGGCCTTTGGAAAATTCCAGGAGTATAAGAATGAAGTAGAGAAACAGACCGGCAAAAGTATTAAGATTCTAAGATCGGATCGAGGTGGAGAATACTTAAGTGCCGAGTTCCTGGACTATTTAAAAGAGAACGGAATTCTCTCTCAGCTTACTCCTCCATACACCCCGCAACATAACGGTGTATCGGAGAGACGGAATCGCACCCTATTGGATATGGTACGGTCTATGATGAGTAACGCTGAGTTACCGCGATCATTCTGGGGGTATGCGCTAGAAACAGCTGCATACCTATTGAACCGAGTTCCTACTAAGACTGTGCCTACCACACCATATGAGTTATGGAGTGGGAAGAAACCCTATCTTCAGTACCTGAAGATTTGGGGATGTCCAGCTTATGTCAAAAAGCAGCATGCGGACAAGCTCGAGGCACGCTCAGTACTGTGCAAGTTTGTGGGATACCCAAAGAACTCCAGGGGGTATCTTTTCTATTACGCAGAGGAGCAAAAAGTCCTTGTTTCTCGTAATGCCCATTTTCTGGAACATCAGTTCTTAGAAAAAGAAGTAAGTGGGAGCGCAATAGAACTGGAAGAAATTCCAGAACCACAGACTATTACTGAAAGCTTAATGGAACCAGAGGGTTCAAATGAACAGGACATTCCTATGCCGCTCCGCAGAAGTAGTAGGCAGTCTCATCCGCCCGAGAGATACTCCGGTTTTCTCATAGACGGGGATAGAGAGGATTGCATCATAGACTATGATGAGCCTACTAGCTTCCAGCAGGCCGTTCAGAGCATTGACTCGGTAAAATGGCTGGATGCAATGCGGACCGAAATGGAGTCCATGTACACCAACAAAGTATGGACGTTGGACATTGCTCCAGACGGGGTAAAACCCGTAGGATGCAAGTGGATCTTCAAAAGGAAGATTGGTGTAGATGGACAGGTTGAGACCTATAAAGCTAGACTTGTAGCAAAGGGTTTCCGTCAAAGACCTGGCTTGGACTACGACGAAACCTTTTCTCCAGTGGCTATGCTGAAATCCATTCGGATCCTTCTTGCCATTGCTGCCTTCCACGATTATGAGATTTGGCAGATGGACGTAAAAACCGCTTTTCTAAATGGAAATTTAGAGGAGTGTGTCTATATGGATCAGCCGGAGGGTTTCATTCAGAGTGGGAGCAGCGGAAAGGTGTGCAAGTTGCTTAAGTCCATTTATGGACTAAAGCAGGCATCGCGGAGTTGGAACATCTGTTTTGATGAGACGGTCAAGGAATTTGACTTTATCAAAAATCCAGATGAACCGTGCATCTATAGTAGATTTGTAGCGAGAACTGTGGTATTCCTTGTTTTATACGTGGATGACATTCTCTTAATAGGAAATGACATTCCTATGCTACAATCTGTCAAGGGTTTCTTGTCACACAGGTTCTCCATGAAAGACCTGGGTGATGCCTCTTACATCCTGGGGATCCGGATCCATCGTGATAGATCCAAGAGGATATTAGGACTTTCACAGTCCAGGTACATCGACACCGTACTGAAAAGATTCAGTATGGAAGATTCCAAGCGCGGTAACTTACCGGCTTGTCACGGGATCACCCTCTCTAAAGAGATGTCTCCCAAGACTGATTTGGAGAGGGATCGCATGTCTATTATACCCTACGCTTCTGCGGTAGGCTCTATAATGTATGCGATGTTGTGTACCAGACCGGATGTAGCTTATGCACTGAGTGTAGTAAGCCGGTATCAGTCAAACCCTGGGGAGAAACATTGGATAGCGGTAAAGAACATTCTCAAGTACCTGAGGAGGACTAAGGAGATGTTCTTGGTGTATGGCGGAAAAGACCTCCAGATTGAGGCCTTTGCTGACTCCAGCTTCCAGAGTGACAAGGATGATTCCAAGTCCATGTCGGGTTTTGTCTTTACCCTCAATGGAGGGGCGGTGTGTTGGAAGAGTTCCAAACAGGAAACCGTTGCAGACTCGACTATGGAAGCGGAATACATCGCTGCATCTGATGCCGCAAAAGAAGCTGTCTGGATAAGGAAGTTCTTAAAAGAACTTCAGGTGGTTCCGTCCATTGTTGACCCAGTACCTCTGTATTGCGACAACAACGGGGCTATAGCTTTAGCAAAGGAACCCAGGTCCCATCAGAGATCCAGGCACATCTTGAGGCGGTATCACCTGATCAGGGAGATCGTGGATCGCAAGGAGATCGAGGTTCGGAGGGTTGCTTCAGAAGAGAACACTGCAGATCCATTCACCAAGGCCCTACCCCAGACTCAGTTCGAGCGGCTGATCGAGATGATAGGTCTTCGATACGCCAGTACATGGCCTTAGTGCAAGTGGGAGATTGTTAGTGTATATGCCCTAGAGGCCATTACTGTATCATACTAGTTTGTATATTACTTGATGGAAGCTTGGGATATTCACCTTGTATAAACAATCTTGCTCAATATAGTAGTATGCTACTTGGTTTGTTTCTACTTCAATGTGTACTTGTGTTTATTTCAGTATATCACTTATACGCATTAGTGGAGCCCTTAGGATCTTTGCTTGATTACCAGCGTTGTGATGGCAGTCACACTAGTGGGGGCTGGGTAATCTATAGGCACATCCTTATACAGGTCCCTAGTCGTAGGACTATCGAGACAGGGCATCGATACTCCGGAGTAGACTAGCGTATGCGCTTCTCATCCCAGTGTGGGAGATGGTCTGTCCCACAGCCATCAGTACGTCGTACTGGAGATAGTATACGGGTGCTCGTTGGGTTACGAGTACACTGGACAGGACTCGTCGGGAACTGACAGGTTGGTATTATACCTATCGTCAGTTATCAGTTCCCAGGTGACATGAGTACAGCTTAGTCCGCTGACTTGACACTGACACTTCGCCTCGAGTGTGTTCCCACTGCACTTTGATCACTACCCTACCACGGCTCAAAGGAGTCGTGCAAACAGGTGGTGGTTGGGTGCAGTCCCGAAGCACTTGGAGGCAGTGACGGTTAGACAGGATTCGTCTCTCCCGGTATTGGGGGTTGACATCGCGCTGTGTCTAGGAGAGCCATTACACGAGTAGTCCCTGGCCAGGGCAAGCGAGATATACTGGTAGGTTTCCAGTGTTATCTCAGGGTGTTTTGGGCTTCACTCCGACACGACTTGTACCGCTATTGGGGGACTGACGTTTTACCGCCCCCTAGGCCCGCCATGCGATGTATCAGACGAACAGACCGGACTGTACGGAGAATGTCACATTCAGACTCAGTAGGAGTTCAGATGGGGTTTCACCTCGTCAGCCTTCTTGTCGGCATCTACCTGGGGACCGTTACGCACAGCTAGTGCCGCTTGCGGTCTGTGGTTAAACCCACTGCCAGCGTAGTGTCGAGTCTTTAGAGTCCCACACAGAGGGTATTCGCCTCTGGGCAAAACAGAGTAGAGGTCGCATGGTTTTGCGACAGGGTTCGTTCTCATCCGCGCACTTGTGCACGTTTGGAGTCCGGACGGATATTACCAGTGGGCTCTGGTTTGAGCCGGATGCTGGTATAGTATTTGGGGTTGCTTTTATCTCTTAGTATTCATGTTCCTCGGAACAAGAATGCAGGTGTGTATGCACAGTTATTTGAGGAGGAGGAAGATGACTTTCATTAGGGTTTCGGAACGGGTGCGTATGCACAGTTGACAGTCGTCTTTTTCCAAACCCTAATGGATTTGTATTATATCATTTAATAATATATAATAAAATGAAATTGTGTCATGGTTAGTTTTTTTGTTGACTTGTTGACCATGGTTGACTTGTTGACCATGGTTGAACATTTGACTACCATCATTACAAATGCAAGATGCTTTTTCATTCTTGCTTTTTCATTTAATGTTTGTAATGATATTAGTCATTCCTAAACTTTCCATCAAACCTTTTTCATTTTGATTATTATTATTATTTGATTATTCTTTTTCTTTTGTTATGGTTGCAAAAGGAAAAGAGAGGCTCATTCTATCATTCTCACTCTCTCTCCTCATTTCATCTTCTTCTTCCTCTTGAAAAGAGAAACCTTCTCATGTGTTGAGAATCATTCTCTTTAGATAAAAAAGCAAACCCTAATCACTCTCTACTCATTCTAGGATGAAGGTTTAGCGAGCCGGAAACCCTAGTTCACTCAAAGATCGAGGAAGAGCCCAAAGGTCGAACCTTCAAGGTGGATCTATCTTCGGCAAGAAGAAGGCGACGAGAAGAGAACCATTCAAGCTTCTACAAAGAACAAGAAAGAAGAACAACAACAAGAAGAGAAGGAGTTCAAGTTTAGGTATAACCATCCTCCATAGTAGCTAACTCTCTTTAGCTTGTTAACTAGTTTTAGTTTAGACAACGATCCCGACATAGTTTAGTCCATGTTGCCTCTTGCGATAAAAATTCGTTTTTTTTTTTACCGTCTCCGCCTCCCCGTAAGTACCGGGGGTCGCAATATGGACTTACAGACGTGTTATGAGTCAATCGAGAAAGGACGAGCAAAAGCGTATTACTTCGATGACTTCGACGAGTTCCCGAGGATGTAATTGGCTAGATGCCTTCTATAGGGTATTGAAGATGCCGAGTTCATAGCTTTGAAAGAGACTCTGGATATGACTATAGCCAATTGGAGCACAGTCCACACAACTACGAAGAGATGATTTCGAATCGGTCTATATTGAAGGGAAGCGGAGTAAGAGGTTCGGACGAGATCTTAATGAATCGTCGTTCCTCCCCGTTGATATCAGAACCTTGATACGTATGTAGGGGCGTTGGGTACGGCCATAATTCCATAGGAAGTTCATGATAAAGATGCAACTGTCCCGGAAACGAGAAACAGATTAAGTAAAGGGTGCCAACTTCCGGGCAGTCCAGCAGAGATGAGATTGGGAGAGACCTTGGCAGGTTCTTTCTGGAATTTGTATCGCACATGCTTAAAGGGACAGAGGCCGCTATCATTGACTTGATACATTATGGGTGGCCATGTTAATTGGTCAGGAGATATTCAGAGGAGCGCCAGAGCGGGACTGTTTCCGTCATTACTCCTAATCAGGCTATCGAGCAGAGGAGTCATGCAAGTGGTGATCCACAGAGAAAATGAGGACCCAGGGACAGAGGACGCCAGGCCGTGGGCAGGAGGCAAGTATATATTCTTGCTCTGCCAGCCTTGGGTGCACCGGAACCTTTCGACATTGAAAGAGAGGTACCTCTACGTCAGTTATTTATGAATTGCGTCTTGGTGATTCGGATATCACGTTTCCATCATTTTGATTCCGGTATTTTGACGATTTGTTTCATGAATGATATTTCATATGTGCACCACAGTTGCACTTGATTCGTATTTTTATGTATCAGTTGTACTGATTTTCGTTTTCATGCACACCCATTGCACTCGATTTTGATTTTATGCACTCCGAGATACTTGATTTTGATTTCGTGCACATAGTATGCACTTGATTTTGACTTATGCATTCGGTGGTTTACGTGCGCTTTCAATGCATTGATGTGAGTATTGTGCACGCAGTTGCACATATTTACGATTTCATATATCTCGGTATACTTGTTTTTGATTTATGCATGTCGTATACCGTTGATCCTGATTCATATACTTGATATTTATTTTGGTACACCCTGGTGCACTGGCTATATGTTTTCGTGTACGCTAGTGCACTGGATTTATATAAAAAGGATTTTGCATGCACATTTATTCAGTTGTTTAGACGATTTCACTAGGATGCGTACTATATATATATTATCATCTTAATTATATTATATTTGATTTTAATAATAGATTTTGAAACTTGTATATTTCGTCATAACTCTCATGATTGCGTGACGCTTGACGGAGTTTCGATTTTGAGTTTTGCACTCGTTTTCATGCGCATGCGTTGCGGTATGATATATCTTACATATTCATGATTTCGGAGCCCCATTGACTTAATTGATTTACTGAAATGTTTTAGTATTTGGGGGGTTTAAATTTAAATTCGAGGACCGAATTTATTTAAGGGGGAAAGATTGTAACATTTCAGAAATATAAAATATTATTTTCGGAATTTAAATAAATAAAATAATAAATTTTATGAATATTATGGAAGTTTAGAAATTAGTTTTAAAGAAATGGTACAATTATATACCTATATTTTGGAAAATATTTGGAAATTAATATGAATTATTAACTATGAAGGCATTTATTTGATTTGGACATTTATAAAGTATTATACAATTATTTATATATAAGTTTAATGTTAAACTTGATTAATATTTCCTAATTGTGAATTAAACTAAGCTATTTGTTAAAACCATGTTTATGTATCATGACATGCAACATATCATATCGTAGCATCTGTCCATATTTATTGAACGATGGCTTCATTTTTCTTTAGTTGCTTTAATTTGTTTTGTTTTAAGAAAGAAAAGAAAAGAATAAATAAAGATGAGAGAGAGACTTGAGGTGACGAGTATTATGTGTGTGAGAGAGGGGGGGGGGAGAGAATGAGTAGGTTCCACACAATTCTTGGTCTCCCTTCACTCTTCTTCATTTCTTCACCTCCCATTCTTCTTCATCTCCTCCTCCATTTTCTCTAACTCCCCATCCACTCTCACTATCACCATACAACCCTATCAAATATTCAACAAAATCCCATACAACTTTCACAAAAATCATTTTAAAACTTACTACAAACATCATGGTAGGATCAAGTTGGGACTTTGAGCACTTAAGCCATCCTAGAATTTTCTCGAGTTGCTCTTGAAAAGTAAATCCCTCACTTTTAGTTAAGTGTTAAGTTTTCCTAATCTCTTATAATAAATTAGAGATAAACAAGTGTAGGTTAATGATCTTGGAAAATTCTAGGGTGAGATTTATTGGATGTTTTGAGTTGTGGAGGTGTAATTGAGGCTTAGTTAGTGACTACAAACCTTTTAGTGATAGAATTCTAGACCAAACATGAACTTGGAATTTTCCGATATCGGGTTTTCGTGGAAATGTGGTGATCAATTGGGATCTGCTATAACTAGAGAGCTCTGAAAAATATTTTGCAAATACAGAGAGATGTGCAGGCTATTAGGAATATACCCTAGAAACCCGAGCCCTCAACTCCCTCACCTGGCCGCCAGAAATTCCTATCTGGCCGCAAATTGCGGCCTGACCTAGATGAGTGGGTCCCAGGTTTGGTCCATATCTCTATTAACTGATATAAATGCCTATCCAATATGCAAAATGTCCTAATTTCATCTAGGGAAAAATCTGGGAGTGTTTTTCCAAGTTGCTGATTTTGTTATGCGACTTTTATTAACTTGAGTTTTGTTATTTGAGTTTTGACTCGGTCGTTTGATGTTTTTACGTTAACGTCGAGAGTTGTTTGGTTATTCTTGTATGCGTGGACCGTAGGTTTTAACCTATGTGCACTTCGCGTGCCGTATCGGTTTTCGGATTTGATTCTTGTTTATGATACGATATTCCTTGAATTGTAGATACCTTCGCGTGGACTTCCGGGACTAAGAAGGAGAGCAGGGAGTTCATCTATTTTAGCTAGAACGAGAATAGTAGGTGAGTAGATGTATATCTATGGGAGAAGTCGGGTGGATGGCGTATAGCACCCCCGCAAAGGATATTAGGTATATTGCTATATAGGTAGATATTAGATAGGTATACTTAGTTAATAGGGTTCTAGGAGATTTTAGGTTATAATAGGCATACACGTAGGAAGGATTACCCTTTGTTCTTATTCTCTTAGCGTTGAGCCTTTGGTATATATGTTGTCACGCACACTTGGTATGAAATGTGGGTGTCTATACACACACACACACATGCAAATTTGAGGATGATTTCGATATGATATCACGAGATGAGGATATGACATGTTAGAATGATATGAGTCGATATGATCGGATATGATGTCGCGAGGTTATGATATATGATTTGAGATTGAAACATCATGTTATGATATGATATATTAAATGATCATTGGGCGATATACACGTGACATGTGACTAGATGAGATGATAAAATATACATGACCATAGATCCATACCCTTGATTTTATGATATCGTACGGCGGGTTATACCGTACGAAATATGATATATATGATGATTGACCCGCACTCTTGATTCGAGAATGCCGTACAATAGATTATACCGTACGAGATATGATATATATGATGATTGATCCGCACTCTTGACTCGAGAATGGCGTACGATGGACTATACCGTACATGGTACTATGTGGCTGGATCGCCAACTGATGGAGGTTTCGACTCGGAAATGTTAGTCTTCTAATCACTTTCGACTTGGAAAGATTTTAGTTTTCTAATCACTTAAGTAGATATTAGAATATAACTAGAGCATACCTATCTTCAAAACTAACGAATCATATGCATTTTCAAAAGACAATAAGGGACGCTACGGATTTTCAAATAGTATCTTTTCTCAAAAACACCGTAGCCACTATTTTCCTAAGAACAACGATTCGTACTATTTTAAATACTATAACTGTGTGGCTCGTAAGTAGCTATATATATATTTTATATTGTTGCGTTTACTGTTTACTTTTCTGCTATACTCGCATTATTCTCTTTTGCGTATTACATATATGTTCCTTTCATTATCTTTTATGACCTCATCTGCTAGAACACATGCACCATTACCGATGATGCGCATGTTGCACATACACATACTCGCCGGCTCACACACCTATCATCGGTAATTGCCATACCACGTACACATTAAAAATCGTTACTTCCTCGTATAACCTAATAACTTGTAGCTTATTAGATTGCTTAGTACTCGTTACCTCACATGATAATTTAGATATTGCATTTCTTACTTAGTTAGATGCCATATTTATATATACATTATGTTTATGCACTGTAGATTGGTTTTGTGCCGGCATTCATTGTTTCATTATTGGCCCATGTTCATGAGATTTCGGTTTTCATGAGATTTCTGGATTTGGGAAACCGCATGTGAATTGGGAAAACTTATGATCATTTTAAAAGAAAAATGTGGTTTTTCTTAATATGATGTGTGGCATCCACCATGAGTTTTCTCGGTTCTGAACTATATGTATACCCGATTCGAGGAGAGAGGAGGCACCGTCTGCGGGTACATGGTGGACTCATTATGGTACTCCGAGGCAAGAAGATCGTATAGAGACTTTGAGCCCGACAATGGAGTACTAGCGACCGGTGATAGTTTGGCTCGGCGGATATCCGGAGGATACCGACCGGAGTCGTGTGATCAGATGGATTTGAGGACCGAACCGATGGGACGGCGCCCGAAATATGAGGATTTATGTGTCGCTGTTGGACACGGTTTTTATGATGTTTTCGAGTGTCGATACTGGGCACGCAGGTTTTTATATTGATTTGGTATGTCGTTGATTGACAAACGTTAGATGATACACCTATACACATATATATGATTCGGATGACATGGTACTACATTATGAGACGAACACGATTATATTAGTATTATACTTATGTTAACACTATTACCCTTGTTACCACTCGATATTATTATATTATTATTATACTACTGTATGACCTAGGAGATCGTCATACATTCGATTTCTACCCGGTGATATCTTCTACTCACGAGTTGGAAACTCACCCCGTTGTGCACAGTTTTCTTGCAGGTTTGACCGCATGGATTCAGTAGCGGCTTGTTGGCACACGGTTTCTTTCTGGGTGGTTTGCTTTGGTAGGTGGGGTACACTTGCATCGTGATCCCATTTGTACTTGTATATTTATTCAGTTGTATCTAGTTAAAAGCTCCATCAACCAGATTATGTGTTTAGTAGACTTAGAAAACCACAAATTGTATATTCTTTCGGACTTAGAGCTACAGATGTGTATTTATTCCTTATTTATGTTTTTATTTGATTATGTTTTGGTTTTCTTTCTTTTCTGTGTTTGGTCTTCGCCCTAGGGCGTCGTATATATATATATTTTGTGGTTGTGATTCCGTCAAATGGCGAGCTAGCTCCTGCTTGGGGATGCCTATTATTATTGCTATGTATTGGTTTTGGATCAAAATTTACAAAGAAGGTGCTGCCCAAATTTCAAATGACGAAAATGTTTTCAACTATAGTATATAATCCACTTGTATTTTCATATATCATTACTTGTGCATATAAAGAAATAACTTGGTTTCATTATACCTTTATTTCAAAACTTCACCTCCATTATTTTCCCAGAAAGGTTTAAATTTCTGGGCTTTTGGCTTACTTGGATTACGGTAGGGTCCTATAGACTTCACGTGATTCAAGTGCCAGTCACGTGCCATTTCTAGGTCGTGACACTCTTGTTGGCTGAAGCATTTTCCTCAGGAGCTTGCATAGAGTATCATTGAAGGTTTCGGCTAGCCCATTGGCTCTTGGATTATAAATGGAGGAATATCTCCGGTCTATCTTGTGCTGAGTGGTAAATCTTGAGACTTTGAAATTCTTGAAAAAGGCCCGTTGTCAGAAATAATTCTTCTAGGTGTATCGAAGCGGTATAGAATATTATGCTGGAAGAACGTCAGAATATCTTCTGTCTTGACTTCTTTTAGCAGGAAAGCTTCAGCCCATCTGGAGAAATAGTCAGTTGCGGCCAATATGAACCGGTGGCCTTTGGATGATGAAGGATCAATTGCACTAACTATGTCGGTGCCCCAAACTTCGAAGGGCCATGACTCCACCATAGCATGCAGCGGATTGGGATGCTTGTGAATGAAATCACCATGAATTTGCCAGAGATGACACCTATTCACATGCTCTTCACAATCCCTTATCATGGTAGGCCAATAATACCCAAGCCGGTTAATTTGAAACCGTATTCTAGAGCCAGATTGGTGAGCTCCTCAGACGCCCGAGTGAACTTCATGAATTTTTGGGTTTCGGCCGATGATAAGACACCTGAGCCGGAGTTGGCCATATGATCTGCGGTATAGCATATTATTTATAAACACGTATCAAAGAGCTCTCTTCTTCAGCTGAACCCTCACAGAATTTTTTTCAGGCAGTTTGTCGTATCGAAGATACTCTATGAAGGGCTCTCTCCAATCGGGCTCGTCTTGAATGATCAGAACTTTTTCGGCAGGATTGCTCTTTTGTTCCGCGCTTTCCTTTCCTCATAAAGAGGATAGGGGCAGAATTTGCTGGCTCCAAACTGTGATCAGAATTTCATCCATGTCGGAATCAACCGGCTCTTTGGTTAGGCGAGCTAGTACGTCAGTTTTTCTGTTCAACGCCCTAGGGACTCTCATTAGTTCAATGTGAGTGAACCGTTTCATGAGTTCCACCACTCAACTTCTGTATCGAGCTAACTCGGGCTTATATATCTTGTAGTCGGCGCTCACTTGGTTGACAACAGGCTGGGAGTCACCGTAAACCCGTGGCCGAAGGATTTCCATTTCTATGGCGAGCTCGAGACCAGCTATCAGAGCTTCGTATTCAGCCTCGTTATTTGTGCGAGGTTCGGTAAGAGCGAAGGAACGCTGTAGGGTTCCTCCTGATGGTGTGACGAACACCAATCATATCCCCGCTTTTATCTCCGGGACGCTTGATTTGCTGGAGGTCTTTATTGATGAGGCTCCATCGAAGTAGAGCTCTCAACATGGCTCGTCATTCTCGAGGTACAACACTTGTTCGTCGAGTAACTCGCAATTGAGCGGTGACCCTTCTTGTATGGGATGAGCGGCAAGGAAGCCTGAGAATGAGTCTAGCACGGCGTATCATCCACAAACAGACGGACAGTCCAAGCGAACAATTCAGATTCTGGAAGACATGATAAGAACCGTATGTTAGACTTCAGAGGTTCGTGGGAAGATCCAAGATCATCCTACTCGGTTAGCTCTACCAGCTCCAGTTCCCCTCATCGAGACCACTCAATCCTAACGCCGAGTGTTTAACCAGACACAGAGGAAAGTGTTGCGACGCCAAGCATTCACCATGTCGGTCAAAGAGGCCGAAGCTACGGGTCAGGTTATCGCTGGTAAATCCCTTCCCTATTCTCTTTCAAGTCCTTTTAATTCATAGTCATCTTATATCTGTTATACCTAAACCTATCCCACACGATTTAGGTACAATCTTAGTAGCATCCATGCCCGCTCTAGCGCTCTTCAATACTGGGGAATCACATTGATTTATGTCGCAACGTTTCGTCCGAACTCATGCGATCCCAGTTAAACCGCTCGTATCCAGCTGGAATATCAGTTCAGGGAACGGCGTTCTAAAAGCAACTTTGGGATACGATCTGTGTCCAGTGGTCGTCTGCAATCGAGAATTTTATACGGACTTCAAGGTGCTGAACATACCAAACTTTGACGTAGTCTTGGGAATGGACTGGCTGGGAACTTTCTTCGCTACCGTCGACTGTCGCCAAAGGAGGATAATATTCGAAATACCAGATCATCCAGTGTTTTACTTCAAAAGTGGAGACCGTACCCTAGAACCTAGCATCTACAGAGCAAAACCAAAGAAGGCAGAGGTTGCAGCATTGCATGCGGAAGAATCGAAAGCAGAGGTAGTTCGAGAGTTCAAGGATGTATTCCCGGAAGATATATCTGGTTTGCCTCCTAATCAAGATCTTGAATTCAACATCGATTTACAACCCGGCGCACAACCAGTAATAAAAGCTCCATACTGATTAAGTCCGAAGGGATTGAAGGAGATCTGCATTCAGTTGGACGAACTCCTGAAGAAAGGTTGGATTCGTCCCAGCATTTCAAGTTGGGGATCTCCGGTGTTTCTCGTGAAGAAGAAGGAAGGTTCCTACAGGATTTGTGTGGATTATCGAGCTCTGAACGAAGTGACAATTAAGAACAATTATCCAATACCGCGCATCGATGAGATTTTCGACCAGTTAAGTGGGTCTTGTGTCTTTTCAAAACTAGATCTTCGTTCGGGTTACCATCAGGTGAAGGTCAACGAGTCTGACATTCCGAAGGCAGCGTTTAGGACTTGTTATGCTCATTATGAATATCTCGTAATGCCATTTGGAGTGATCAATGCACCTGCCATCTTTATGAACCTGATGAACCAAGTTTTCCGAGAGTACGTAGACAGGTTTGTTGTCATCTTCATCAACGACATCCTGGTGTATTCAAGGAATCGGAAAGAACACGCCGAGCACTACGGATTGTCCTAGAGATATTGCGACAACATCAGCTCTACGCCAAATACAGCAAGTGTGAATTTTGGCTAGATCAAGTCGGATTTCTCGGACATATTGTTTCAGTAAAGAAATCTCTGTGGATCCCGCTAAGGTGTCAGCTGTCAGCGAGTGGCCGATACCAAAGACGGTGAAAGATATACGAAGTTTCTTGGGCTTAGCAGGATCCTATCGACAATTCATCGAAGGATTCTCAAAGATCCCAGCACCCCTGACCAAGCTCACACGTAAAGACAAAGCATTCGTGTGGTCAGAAGCATGTGAAAAGGCTTTTGTAGAACTCAAGTCGAGGTTAACCTCTGCACCAATTCTTGTAATACCGGATCAATCTGGCGGATTCGCTGTGTATTGTGATGCGTCTGGTAAAGGATTAGGATGTGTTCTACACCAGCATGGAAAAGTTATGGCTTTTGCATCAAGACAGTTAAAGCTACATGAACACAACTATCCAACACATGATCTAGAATTGGCAGCCGTCGTCTTCGCACTCAAGATTTGGCGCCACTATCTGTTGGAAGAACGAGTGGATATATACTGACCATAAAAATCTGAAGTATGTATTTACTCAGAAGGAACTCAAACATGCGACAGAGAAGATGACTAGAACTCATGGCGGATTTCGACATCAACCTACAGTATCATCCTGGGAAAGTGAACGTAGTTCCCGATGCCCTTAGTCACCAGTTATTAGCAATGAACCTCACCGTTCAGTGGAGACTACAACAAGAATTGCACGGATTGGAGATTGAAGTAGTTGTGCCAGGTAACACTTTTTTTATGATGAACTTACAAGTCTAGTCCACTCTTGTAAATCAAATCAAGGCAGCTCAAGCAAATAATACCAAACTACAAAGGATCCGAGAACAAGTAGAAAGTGGACTACGTACTGACTTCATCATCCACGAAGAAGGATCCTTGCGATATGGAAGTCGTTTATCCGTGCCAGTCGGACCTATTCGAGAAGAGTTGATGAAAGAAGCTCACAGCTCTCCGTATTCGGTACACCCCGATGGCACGAAGATGTATAAAGATCTACGGCAACACTACTGGTGGCATGGAATTAAGCGCGAAGTAGCTAAGAGCGAAGCCAAGTGTTTAGTGTGTCAGCAAGTGAAGATTGAATATCACAAAACTGCTGGTTTACTTCAACCGTTACCAGTCCCAGAATGGAAATATCAACACATTACCATGGAATTCATGACCTCCTTCCCCTGTAGCACGAAGGGTAACGATGCAATTTGGGTTATTGTGGATCGACTCACCAAGTCGGCTCACTTATTCTATTCAGAGTTGGCCAGTCAACCGCGACGTTAACAAAGAAGTACATGGACGTGGGTATAAATCTAAAGTAAGATTTAAACCTTCAAGATGTACCATATTTGATACCCATAAACTCATACAGGAGATCGTGAGATTATATGGAGTACCTGTTTGCATTGTCTCCTATCATGATACAACATTCCGATCACAATTTTGGCAGAGTCTGCAAGTTAGCATGAGAACAAGTCTGAATTTTAGCACGGCGTATCATCCACAAACAGACAGACAGTCCGAGTGAACAATTCAGATTCTGGAAGATATGTTAAGAGCCTATATGTTAGACTTCGGAGGTTCGTGGGAAGATCACCTACACCTTGTAGAGTTTTCATACAACAGCTATCAGGCAAGGATTGGGATGACACCTTTCCCAGCACTTTACGGACGGAAATGTCGTTCCTCGTTGAGTTGGGACGACATTGGAGATCGTGAACTCCTTGGACCAGAGATGATCGTGGTAACTGTGGACGTAGTTCGCACGACCAGGGAAGGATGCGAATAGCCGAAGACCGATAGAAACATTGGGCAGATGCAAAGCGTCGACACTTGGAGTTTCAACCCGAAGAACATGTATTCTTGAAGATCATTCCAAACAGAGGAGTGATATGTTTTGGCAAGAGGGGTAAGCTAAGTCCAAGATACATAGAACCGTTCGACATACTCGAACGAGTTAGAGAAGTGGCATACCGTTTAGCACTGCCACCCTCATTGGAAGGAGTGCACAATGTGTTCACAATGTGTTCCACATATCTCAACTACGACGATATGTGAGCGACCCCAGCCATATACTTGATCACTCTGAGCTTACAGTACAAACTGACCTAACCTGCGAGGAACAACCAGTAGAGATCCTGGAATGAAAGGTTAAAACATTACGGAACAAGAAAGTAAACTTGGTCCGAGTGACATGGAGAAAGGATTCGCCAGGAGAATCAATTTGGGAAAGAGAAGAAAATAGGCGTATACGATACCCTTACCTTTTTGAAAAGTAGTCTCTATGTAATTGTAAATTTCGAGGACGGAATTTTTATAAGGAGGGTAGAATGTAACGACTCTAAAATCACTCTACATAATTTTCTTGTTATTGTACAGAAAAAGGTATTACAGCCTGTGTAAGAGTTAAAAGTTATTTTTGTTAAATAAAAGCAAGAAGTAACCTGTAGCTCACTAGTAAAGCTTATACACTGCTGTGATGTAACCTGTATGTTCGATTCCCATCAGATCCAATTATTTTTTAGATTTTCTTTTTAATTTTTGGAAGTCCAAGAGTTGCACGTGCAATACACGGAAAAATAAAAGGTTTCAGAAAAATCAAACAGGCGCAATGACACCCAAATTGACACGTGGCACGAATCTCGAGGCAACGCCTCAAGATCCAACCGCCCAAACTTTGATCTGGCTGGTGCCGACGGTCAAGATAGGCCCAAATTGCTCCGTGCTTTGCACACTCGTCCCTTCGACTCCCCTTAATTTCCTCTGCACTGTTTGATTTTTCTGCAATCAAACAGAAACTCTTCAATTCATCATTTAACACATTTTAATGCATTTTAATCCACATTTTTAATTCCCAAACCCTAAATCTCCACTATAAATACCACCCCATGTTCTAGCTCTTCACTATTCTGAAATTCTATCAAAAATTCTCTCAAAACTCTCTAAGTGCCAAGTGGAGTTAAGCCCCTTGATTGAATCTAAAAGTGAAGAATATAGGTTTGTAGTTTAGTAACGACAATCAATAACGGTATCGCGTGTAGCGAGCGTTAGTGAGCACGGGTCGTCCTCTGGAATTCGAGGAATTCGTAAATTCTTGCTTTAGTTGAGTCGAAAGAAATAGTAAAGAAAATTCAAGAAATTGTTTAAGATTTGGTTGAAGTAATTATTTCAAGAAATTTAAGAAATCGTTTTCAAGAAAAGAAATTCAAGAAAATGTTCAAGATTTAGTTATCAAGAAAATTGTAGAAGGCTTGTAGGATTCGAATGGAATTAGTAGCCATGAATGATTATTCGAGATGATTCATCTTATCTATTGATAGAATTACTACTAGATCGATGGCTATTAATGAGAATTAGGGATCCTTTGAAGAAATTAGGGTTTCTCCTTCATTTCCCCTTGTCCTTTCATTGATTGCCATTCCTATCTAGCCTTTTACAAGAAGGATCATCAATCTAATCCCCAAATTGTGATGAACTTCTCAATAAATTGATCTCACTCACAATTTGGACATTAATGGTTCTTTTTGCTAAAGTTTATAATCTCCATAAGACTTAAGATGAATATAGAATTCTCTCACCATTGGAGCTACCAAATTCCTTCGAATCCTTAGCAAGCGGAGATTTACTCACACATTATGAAAAAAGAAGAATCAATAAATAGAGATTTCATAATGTGAAAATTTAAAGAAAGCAAGGCTAAAAGTAATGATCACCTTTATTATTCAACTTCAAATTACAACTTCTTCAATCCGAGATTACAAGAAGAATAGCTCTCGATCACTCTCTTGAAGAGGTAATTTCTCCGTCGATCTTTGCTTTGCTTGATCACCGTGAGTCTTGGATCTATCGAGGATCACGTGCTCGTTGATGACGATCGGCTTCGCATAAAGGAATCTTGATTGATATCGCTCGATGGATTTCTCATGATTCTTGATCTTGGATCTTGATTTGGAATTGGATCTTGATTTGGTTTTTAGATCAAGTGTGTCGAACTAAAAATCAACAACCTTTTTAATGTAGGCTTAGGTCCCTTTTTATAGACCCTAATCAAGATTCCCCCATAAGCTAGGTTGTTACAAAGAGGCTTCTAGAATAAGCTAGGTAGTTATCAAGCTTCCTCAACAAGCTAGGTTATTATAGAGAAGTTTTCAGAACAAGGTTGTTACAACTAAGCGTCCTCTGCAAGCTAGGACGTTGCAATGAAACTTCTGGAGAATTCCCGGCTCTGAAGCCTAAAACTTGGCCGTGGATCCGCGGCGACTCGGGCTGACTCGGCCGCGGTTCCACGGCCAATTGGTGGCTTCATTGCTTCAAAATTCTTTAGTATTCTTCTGTTTGTCTCTGGGTTTATATGTGATATCTGGAATCTTTTTATCTCTTCTGAATCTCTGTCAGAATTTAACCTTTTGATTTCCTGTATTTTTATCGGCGAATTTGCGATTCCGATATTTGACCTGAGCTGACTTTTGCAAAAGATCTCAATGAAGAATGTTAGAGATATACAATATTATGCGTGAAATAATAAACATACAATTTCCTTCAAAATGTTGATCATAATGTATAACACAGGGTAATTGATAATTTCCAGATGAACTAGTAATATGTGTTATAATTATAACAAACACCCTTAGATGATTAGAAAAGTGAGGAAATTGTTATGTTATAAATTGCAATAATTTTGACTGAACACATTCCTCCAAACTTGACTTTGATCGTCCTGAGCGGACTTCTTTTATTCAGGAGAAGGAGAAAAGAAAAAGAAAACTAACTAGCACACTTTCGTAGGCAACATGATTGCACTGAGCACGTGCAATTAGCCTTTAAATCTCTAGGTGTCCCTAGTAGGAGGAGTGTTTTCTCCTCAGGGTTTTCAGCGGATTGCACCCACAAAATCCTATAATAAAAGAAAGACTGTGAAAGTTACTAAGATAAGAATTATAAAAGAAAGAACTTGAAAATCGGAGTTTTCAACTACACTAGCATTTTGGTTGTCATGAGCCCTATCTTAATAGTCATGAAAAGATATTAGAAATCACATCATCTCTTAATAAAACATCGCCTTTATTCTGCATCCCTACCTTCTTCGAAACACCGATCATATACCCCTACTGTGTGTAAAAGACATCCCTACACTCGGAGAATTCAATTCAAGCTATCATACTCTTGTCCATCTACCTCAGTACTTTTTTTAGTCGGTGAATATTTTGGATGGAATTGCTCACACATTCTTCATGCGACCGTTAATACTTCTTGAGGTACTAACCGACCGATTACTAAATGTGCTCACATATTATGCGTAATTAGCAATTTTCTAGTCTTGCAACACTTAAGGCTTAGCAGTGACTCCCAAACCAGTTGGTCTAAGACACTAGGTGATGAAACACCCTCGCTATATTTGTTATGCTGCCTTGGTGATTACAAAACCAGTGTTCATTTTTCTTCACCATTTTATACTTTTATGCTTCATTTAAATTTATTTTCTTCGTACTTTGGCTTTTAGACAAGAGCATTTCAAGGTATCCTCTACTATCCCGAGTTTCAAGACGTGTGTAAGTGCGTATAGTAGGGTATCAACGTTCAAATGTTTGGCTTTCAGAATAGAAACTATTTTTCAGACTTATTTTTATCTTCAGGTTAGTGACTTCCTTCATCTTACTAACCCTTGGGACAACGGCTCATAACTACTTATTACTAGTTTCGTTTAAGAAAACATCTAACTTTCTTATTTTTCTTAAACTTTTCCAATCTTTTAAATTTAATTTTTCACTTTCTAATCTTTTATTATAAAAGAAAATTTTTGAAAATTTTATGCTTATGCAAAGTGTAATGCAAGGTAATGCTTCAATAAGCACAAACCTCCCCCAAACCTGTTTACAGCGGTGTCCTCATTATTGTCGTCTTTTAAATCTCAAAAACCTGTAGACTTGGAAGGAAAAGTTATTAACGGGGACAAGAATGAATGAACGTGAAAATCTCCCCCAAACTTATTTTTGGCTAACAATTTTGTGTACAAATTTTATTTTCAAGAGCCAAAAATATACCCCCCAAACTTGATTTAAACAATATTAAACTTTTAAAGTTATAAGAGAGGGTAAAGTTATTGGTCAATATAAAGCTTTACAAAGACCAAAAGTTAATACGAACTATTCAAAGATTTTTTCAAGATAAGAATTATAAAAGAAAGAATTTGAAAATCAGAGTTTTCAACTACACTAGCATTTTGGTTGTCATGAGCCCTATCTTAATAGTCATGAAAAGATGTTAGAAATCACATCATCCCTTAATAAAACATGGCCTTTATTCTTTATCCCTACCTTTCTTCCAAAGATATTACAAATTTTTTCAAATGGAAAATTTAATAAAATAAACACAATCTCAAAATATTTCATGGTTTTCATTAAAAAAATGTATTAGAAGATTTTAGAATAATAAAGGAACTATTAATCATATTTTGTTGTCATACAATTTTATATATTTTTGGTTGGAAAAGATGAAATTCCAGAAAGGCCAATGCTTAGATCCAATTACTGTATTTATGTTGTATTTATGTTTTTTTAGCGTTTGTTATCTTTACTCTACTTGTAATAATTTCTCTGTGTTGATGATTGCTTGTAAAATTTTGTTACCTTTTCTTTTCTTAATTGGATAGACTATTGAAACTTTCTAGGTTTATAATATTGTAATTGTTATTAGTTGTGTATAACGACCACTTGGAGGTAAGGCAACTCTGAATATACAAAAACACACGACTTCAAAGATATTGTTTAAGTGGAGGTATGGAGTTACGAATTAATTCTAGTTTGCATACGCCATTAGATATCTATTATAACAATTGTTTAATTGAGGGTTTTGCAATATGATATTGTGTAATTATATCCTCCCATAATACAGAGTTTCAAATGCATCATGATAGATCTTTATACTCATCCTGAAATTAAAAACTCGGAGTTGCATACTACTTAGATTTATTTTGTTATAAATTTTTTCAAATGGAAAATGTAATAGATCAAACACAATCTCAAAATATTTCATGGCTTTCACTTAAAAATGTATTAGAAAAATTTAGAATAATAAATGAACTATTAATCATATTTTGTTGTCATGCAATTTTATAAATTTTTGGTCGGGAAAGATGAAATTCCATAAAGGCCAAAGCTCAAATCCATTAACTGCATTTATATATTTTTCAGCGTTTGTTGTCTTTACTCTATTTGTAATAATTTCTCTGTATTAATGATTGCTTGTAAATTTCTACTACTCTTTATTTCCTTATTTGGATATATTATTGGAACTTTCTAGGTTTATAATATTGTGACTGTTGCTAGCTGTGGACGATGACAATTGACCGGTCTTCACTTTATCTTCTTATTAGCGAATTATGTGTACATATGGATTCATTTGTTTGCCTAAATTTGAACTCCTTTATGTACATTTTTTTTGTGTTAATGTAGTTTTATGAGTAAGGTATCTTGCTCTACTTTTTGTTTCAAAATAAAGAAAATATGGATGATATTAACATGAGAAAGAATATAAATAATAGATGAATAGGCTTTAACTAATTTAATATACATAAATTTCAACTTACTATTGATTATTGTTCTATTAAATATTATATGATATTTTTTATATGCAAATTCTAAATTACTATTAATTATTATCAAGTTTAATATTATATGGAATTCTGTATTCGCACAATTTTATCATATGTATATGATTAAAATTGGCATAAATTTCTGCAACATATTGAAAGACTTGCAAAACAACTGGCCTCTATAGTTAACTTTATCAAAGAACACATACACAAAATAACATCACTGCTTTTACGTCCAGTCATTATAAGATACATATATATCTTAAGTTAAAGAGTTGAGAAATAAAAAATAAAATAATAAATCACACCATCTTATTTCAAGATAATAACTTGCTATAAAAATTATATTTTATATGGCATAAAATAATTCTTGTATTCTAAATAGTTAATAAATATTTATATGATATGCAGCAAAAATTACATGAGTTTATATACAAAAATGTATATTATAAATTAACATCACCCTATATGCCTGCAATTTGAATAAAAGTAAGTATAATTTTGCTCAGACTGTACCATTATACTTCGCTTGTATTTAGAATATATATCATAACATAGTTCATTGAGAAAAATGTAAAGAACCGTAGCATTAACTACAAAATCCAGAACCGATATAGAAGTATAGAGTTTTTAGTCTTGATTAGCTTCCTTTACACTTTCTTGCCATTTTTTTAACGAAACTGGGAAAACCATGTTATTTTATTAAAAAATAATAGATTTTGTAGGCCAGGCCCAATACATCAACATCCGAATATGGGTTATATATACAGATGGAGAGAGTCAGGGTTTACTAAATAGATCAAGAGAGGCGGAAGAGCGAAAAATATCTGCTCTCTCTATCTCTCACTCTCTCTCTTAAATGAAAAAATAACCCCATATTTCAATTTTCTTCTCCTTTCCACCATTTTATTTGTAAATCATTGCAATCTTCACTTTCTTGCCATTAAAAAGGTTTTAATCAAAATTTTGATAAACAAAGAAACTCTTTTTTTCTTAAGCGGTCTTGCAATTCAAGTTTTCTTTAATTAAACCGGGAGTAGACCCAGCTGAATTTTATTAAGAAAAATGTTAAGTGGGCTTTAGCCCATACACCATGGCCCTTAAAAGGGGTTTATATATCGTAAGAATTAGGGTTCCCATAGAAAACCCTAGAGGCAAAAAATATCTTCATCTCTCGTTTTCTTCATTATCTTCGTCCCATTTGAGCCCCAAAGTCTACAAATTTCCACCAGTCTTCAAAAATCTTTTTAGTAGATCTGATCTCTCCATACCGATATCATTAATCTCTCATTTCTTCGACTGTTTCGCCTCACCCCAATTCCTGATCTTAAAAATTTTCATTATTTTTCAATAGTATTTTGAGAGATCTGAGCTTTTCAACCTTGGGATCTAGATAGGTAAGCATAAAATGAGAAAAAAACACTTAGCTTGCTAAAGTTTTCTTCATCTCTAGTATTGTGATCATTATATCCAGTCTCTACTTTTAACGATCTCTTTTCTAAGCAACCAAATGCCCAACCTTGAGGCTTTTTGTAATTTCTCCTGCTTTATAAATCATTAGATCTGTACTTTTCCTCAATAATTTTTTGCTGCTAAAATCAAAGATGCAAACTTAAGCTTTAGAACTTCAGAATCCGCAAAGAGAATTCTCAAAGCTAACATTTTGAACTCTAAGAACTGATTTTTATTCTCCTCAGCCTGATAAAACTTGATTTTTGATTTTTCAGCATTCTTCATGCTACCCAGTTTCCTAATCAAAGAAAAAAAGAAACCCTTTGCTTCATTCTTCTCAATCTCGGTAGGTGAGATAAATCTAACTTTAAAAAAAAAATTATCTCCTCTAGGAAAGGTAAGTAATTATTTAGAATTTTCAAATCATGTCTACTCTAGTTTTCTTGATTCTTCATTGTTTGTCCTTTTCTTTTATTGTTGGGATATTGATGATACTTGTTTTTGGATTGATTTTCTTTGGGTTACTCGTAATGATGGTAAGCGTAGTGATGCTCATCGCAAGGATAGAAAAAAAGTTGATAATTATTATTTGCTTGCTCGATGAGAGGATGTGGTTGAATGGATTGGTTTTGATTTCTCGTAATTCTTTGATCCAACTTTTTAGATAATCGAAATTGAATTCGGACATGGGCAAGATAATCATATGGGTTTCCAAATTATTTCGCCAATCTGCGTTTATATATATTTCAGTGTTTGTTGTCTTTGCTCTACTTGTAATAATTTCTATGTGTTGAGAATTTCTTGTAAATTTTTGTTACTCTTTCTTTCTTTATTAGGATATACTATTGGAACTTTCTAAGCTATAATAATATAACATCTGCTAGATGTGATTGATGACAAAACGTTTCTCATAGATACCCTTATAATAACCACAACTTCACACATAATTATACAATATCATACTGAAATACTGTAAGCAATAATACTTAATTAAACATCATTATATAAATACCCTAATTTTAGTACTAAAACCCTTTCCAGACTATTGACGATAAATCCTTCGCTTTGGATAAATTTATGATTATTATTAGTCACTTTTAGCTTTATCTTATATGCAATGGATGCACACTTATCAAGATGTTTCTCATAGCCATACGAATCTTTACTCTGCATCAACGAAAAAAGAATTGTTAGACATACATTGATTATTATGTTGCATTTGAAATTATTTTAACAATCTATGTCATACCGATGAATAAAGTTGCATCATATCATCCAGTGGATAATGGAGAAGAGTCTGAGCATGCTGACTAAAAGCTACAATATTTGTTTCATCAGTTTTGTTCTCAATACTTGCTTTAATTCGATACCCACAATATGTTTATATTGATCAAATATTATGTATTAATGGCAACCTATAAGGTTTTCTTTAAAAAATACATTTTCTATAATCCGACCCCATATGCCCGCAATCCGAATAAAAGCAAGTATAATTTTGCCCAAGCTATACCTTTACACTTCGCTTGCATTGAGAACACACATCATAGCATGGTTCATCGGGAAAGATATAAATAATTGTGGTATTAACTATAAAATCCAGAACATATATAGAAATATAGAGATAAACAAACCCTTTTAATAAAACAAAAATATAAAAATATAACTTACTTTAGATTATATGCTAAATACATGTTAATATTAAATTAAATACCATATATATTACATATAAATTATCATTTCATACCGTATTAGGTGTGGGACAAATTCTTGTTTCATTGATTAGATGTTCAATGGTATACGTTTCTACCATCTGATTTGCATTATTGTTGCTGCTTTCTACTTGTCTCGATACCCAATTTGCTTTGTTAGCAGATCAAATCGAACCTTAAAATCATGACACTCTTATCAACATTGTCTTTAACAAATGTAAAAATCTAATACTCGAAATATAATAAATATATGGTATACCACCATCTCATCAGCCATTCTGCTTCGGGGATACCATTGGTTTTAAATCCCATTTTCGTAAAGCCTGTTGTTTCTAACATATAGCTTCCTATAATTGCATCATTTACCATATCAATAGTGCTGTACTTGTACAAACTTAATAAGTATTGATAACCACTAAAGTTTAATTTTACTTTTAAAAAAACAAAATTCTATGAGTGCAAGTAAAAAATTTACCTTTGAATTCTTTACCACGTACACCTATTGCGGCAATTAAAAAACTATCAGTATATCCTTCCCCAAAAATACTCATGTGCTTTGTCAGAAAATTCTCCCAGATCGTTAAAGTGACCGGTTCTCATAACAACCATAATCAATGAGTGATACTTCAACTAATTTACTTGTGCCCCCAGAGTTCTCACATCAATGACATATCCTACTATATTTGCAATGCACATAATGAATATAAAAGGTCATGAATATATAAATGTTGTAATTACTTATAGTAAAAAATTAAAAAGCTTAAAGATTATGAGTACACATCATCTTACCATAAACACATTCAGGCTTATGCGCAAGATCGTATACCTTGCACAACTTTTTAAAATGATAAATGCGGCCAGCCGATATTTCTTACACAGAAACTTCATCAACCTCTGATTGTCTTGTCAATGATAATTGTCATCCGTTTTCCAAAACTTTAATAGATTTACTGGTTATCAAAGTCACATCACGTATACTTTATCAACGAATATCATGTTTTTCCATTTGCCAGCATATAAATTATCAACTAACACCTCTCGTTCAACACCCTGTATAAAGCCGTACAATTAATATTTAAAAAATAAATTTTGTGTTGAAAAGATAACTGTTGTAAACAACTCCTCACTTCTTCGTCTCTAGCCACAAATGTAAGCGAGTTTGATGACTTTGCATACAATCGACCATACCACAATCATATGATACGTACCTTGATATTATACAATTTAGCTCGTTCTACAATTTTTTTAAAAGTGGTGATCTCTAAAGGTGCGGGTAGTATTTTTTCCTTACTTTCTGGATAAGATTCGTCAGAAATCAAAGTCGATGGATTCTTCTCTTTTTTTCTTTTGCTTTCATGTTGGCTACTGGTTTCTTCATCTTTTAGTATAAGAAAATACGTTAGTAAAATTAGAACGAAGTTTTTTACAAATAAATAAAACAGATAATCGGTATACACATACCGTTTTTATAATCCTTCTTTAAAGAAGTCACAGGAGCAATTTATTTTTTACTACTTTCACTTTGTCTTCATGATCCTTTTGTTCTTTTACTTGCAAATTTTCCTTTGTCTTCACCTGCACAATGAGCTTGAATATTACCAATAACACAGTCGTCACGATCCTCCAAGTCTGAAACCGACATGCACAATAAAATGTAAGTAATTTATTAAAATCCAAATATAATAAAGCATAAAATTTGAAATAATATTGTAGAAACTCATACCCTTTTTTGTCCTATGAACTGATTTAATTTTTTTCCACCTTTATCCAATGTTTTCTCTCCTTTTAAAACATCATGCTCTCTTTTCTGAGGTTTCTTATCATTGATACATTTATTTCTTATTTCCCCAATGGTAAGATTATCACCATCACTGTCATCCCCACCATCATTACTACTATATTGATAGTTGACCTCATCCTTCAAATTTTCAAAAAGAACGAACTCTTCATTCAAGAATATATTCCCATCACAATCATTTGAATTATTCTTTTCCATCCTACACAGAAAATAGAAAAAATAAATCAATAACAATAAACATCAGGATATAAAAAAATCTGACAAAGATGAATAGATCAAGCGAATGCATATATTACATAAAATTCAATGTAAGCACTACATATATACAACAAATGAAATCGAGTATTAATTCAATATTGGAAAGTAACACTCTGATTTAAAAATAAATTTATTGTAAAAGTATTTTTAAATCAGAGCGATACTTTCCAATATTGGGATTAATACTCGATTCCATTTATTGTGTATATAGTTCTTATGTATCTTTACCTTTGTGAGAATGCTCTGTAGAACTTCTTTATAAACAATATTTTGTATACAATTTTTTGGAATGTTAATTTGTTCTTTTAGAAAAACTTTCAAGGATGAAGCAGATCTAGCTCTTGAGAATGCAACATACAATTGTCCATGACAAATAACTGGTGTATGTAGATATAATCCAACTTTTCCCAAGATTTGCCCTTGACTTTTGTTTATAGTCATATCATAAGCAACACGAACGGGAAATTGACGCCGTTTAAGGACGAAAGGGAGATCTTCATTATCACTTGACATAATTATTCTTGGTATTGCCACACATTTTCCAATATTTGTACCAGTCATGATTTCTGCTTTTATGACCCTTTCACCTAACTGTTTAATGATAAGACGTGTGCCATTACATAAACCAATACTTTGATCTAAATTACGAAGTAACATAATATATGTATTTATTTTAAGTTCAAGCGAATGAGGAGGCAATTCAAAACATATCAAGGAACTAAAAAATTCCGTTGTATGTAAAAAATCATTGCAAGCAGAATAATCAGCAACAGAAACCTTCGTGTCTGCACTCAAGTAAATCCGACTTTCTTCTCTAATTTGAGATATGACTTTCTTATTAATTTCATCAACTTCTTTATTTCTACATGCAAGTATTGCTCTTGATTCTAAATACCGCGGATTTTGATAATTATCATTTAAATATGTATATATTTCATTTATTAATCTACTAATATCAAGTCTGTGATTAGATAATATTGAATCCGGAATCTCTATCCAATTATCATCACAATCATTGCCCATTTGAATTCCTTTAACATCACCATTGCCAATATCGATTAGCCATTTTGCAAAATTTTCGCTGTTTTCTTCTGACCTCGTATTCGTATGGACACGCATATTTTTTGTCAATATAAACATATCACATTTATCCCATAGATATGATTTATATAATGTAGCAGACACAATTTATTATTTCCTACCCTTACGGATGACAGATAAAATCTGTCGAAAATTATCACCAAGAACAACAGACTTTCCACCAAATGGTTTATTGTCAAGTTGTGGATTAATATTTGATAGAATATCTTTGAAACTTCGATCTATGGCTTCAAATGTAAAGCGGTTTATCATCAGAGGTTCATCCCAAATAATCAGTGTTGCTTCTTTTGATGAGAGAAGAAAGATTAGATTGACGAGATATTGCGCAAGATGAAAACTCATGAAGATCGATAGGAATTTTGAATCTTGAATGTGTTGTATGTCCTCCGGGTAGTAACAAAGAAGCAATGCCAGAAGATGCAACTGCAAAAACAATTTGTTTTTTACTACGCAACTTCGCTAAAATTGCATTCTATAAGTATGTTTTGCCAGTTCCACCACCTCCATACACAAAAAATAGCCTTCCGATATTTTTTTCGCACGAAGTTATAACCGCGTCAAAGATTTTTCTTTGTTCATCATTTAAACCACATTCCAATTCAATAGATTTTTTCGACAACTCAAAGTATCATAATTTAGCTCCTCAAATATCGATCTATTGTTCTTGTTTAAATTGTTAGGAGAGGGTATTGGTATAAATGGAAAATCTCTCAAGCTTTTATTATTATATGAAAAAATCATATATATATCTTGAAGTGCAAAATCTCTTAATTGTTCGTTACCGAATACAATTTTTAAATCAGGATGCAAATTTTCTAAACGTCTTTCATAATCATCACTCATGGCCTCCCAATGTAAATCCCATAGTTCTCGAGGATTCATAAATTCGTTAAAAAGTAACATCGTGCAAAACATGCGACGCAGTTGATTAGCCGTAGCCCAATTAGACGCTTCTTGGAGTGCTAAGTTCCATTCATTATCATCATCAAGAAGTCCAAGTGCTATACATGCAGTCTTATAAGTTTCATGTTCAACACCATCAATTGTTCTCATATCAATAAAATTAATTCTTCCTTTCACTATTGTCAACAGCATTCTGAGATAATATCTTTCACCAGCGGCAGAATGTGCATAAGGTAATCTACCTATCGCCTTCCTTCTTTATCATTGCTTCCAACATAAGTTTTTTTTGTCCCAAACAAAGTGATTTGGAAACTCAACATAAGTAAAATTTCTAGCATGAGAAAATTTAAGATTCACAGTAAACCATTCAGTTAACATTGTTTTCTTAGCTCGCTCAGACTCCATTATTTCTTGAACACTTCCATCTTCTCTAAAGAAAACCATCTGTTCACAAAAAAGATAATACTGCAACCGTTCAAAGGCAGGATGACGTTTATTTATTTTAAATTCAAAAAGCTTCCATGAAGCTTCAGATACTGCAATATATCTAGAATCTAAATATAATTTGACCTCTTCATATCTTTCGACCAAATTTTGATGAATAATAGCCGTTGCAAAATCAGATCCTTTATTCACATATTTAAATAAATATTTTATTGCTCGTCTATGATTGCATATTTCAAAATTAATATGGGATTGATATTTTAGTAGTAGATTTGCATTGTAAGGCACAACCTAACCGTTGTCAATATCTTTTCCATCTGCCATGTAGGATCTTGATTTGAGTCTTCGGTAAATTGCATATCCCTTTTCATCAATAATAGTATGGTCATTGAATATTATAGGGAATTTTTTGAGCATTTATTATTTTTCATGCAAACACATTTTGGATTATGTGTACCACATGGCCATGAATCATATGGGTAACTACCAAATCATGAAGTAAATGTTCCATTTTAATGTCAGGAAGTCAGCTCTAATTAAATTATCGATATCCTTTGCGAGTTTTTTTTTTTTTTGAACTTTCCAATGTAATAAGTACATGAGAATGTGGTAATCCTCGTTTTTGAAATTCTACCACAGATAGATCTACAAATAGAAAAATTAAACTTTTAAATAAAAACATATAACAATATACAAAACATATATTAACAAATAATGACAATAACCTACCAGAAATTACTCGTCCAAAATATTTATGTTTATTCAAATCATCAATAAGCTGCTGCATAAGTTTTAAGTGAAAAACTCTGGCAACAATATCAGGCCTATCAGAGGCACTTTGACCACCAGCAATCAGTAAAAAATCATGTATTTTTTTCCAATTAGGATTGCATGTAAAAGTAATGAATAAATCCGGAGGCCCGGCCCATACACAAATTGCCATAGCATCTTGATAGTTTTGAATCATGTATTGTGGACCTCCAGTAAAGGATGAAGGCAAAATGATTTTTTTACCAATTGTGTGAGCATCATTATCACCATCGTCAACAGCATCCTGCAAGCCTTGATATAACTCACATCATCGTAAAGTTTTTTGATTATTACGAATCCATCCAAGACGATTCCTTTCAACAGACGCATAAGCATCAACTATATATTGCTGTGATAATTTTCCACCTCTCAACAACACTGTTCCTTCATGACAACGCTGTTGTAACCTAAATGCGTAGAAGTCCTTCATTGAAACTTTATTCTTTTTGTATTGTTACCTTCAATATAATTATGCCAACTATCTTCTTCATATGAGAATAATAAGGGATATTGTAATGGCATGTATGCTGGATGAATCTCACTAATTCTTTGATATCTTTTTTTCGATTGTTGACAATAACATCTCAAGTAGATGAAGGAAAAAATTCATCATCAATCATCAAAGTAGCTATTTCTGTCGAGTTTGGTTTATTATATTATTGACCCTTATGGTTTCTATCCTTTAGAATACGCAAACTAAACTCTTTTTCCTTATTGTTCTCATACCAATCACGTACACATCAAAATTTCTTGACATATTTGTTGTATTTATCCAATATTTCTATTAAAATTTTCACAATTTCTGAATCCTATTCCGTAGCATTACAATTATCTCTAATAAATGCAATTCAATTTTCAATTTCATGCTCTGTATCATATATATAAAGCTGCGTATATGTCACGCCCCGCTTCCTAGAGTGCGCTAAGATAGGCACGTGATATAGCCAACCATGCTACCTGTGGATAGGAAAAATCCTTCCACAGTCACATTACGGCTGTAGAGATATCAAGAACAGGAAAGTAAACTAAACTATCTAGTATAAGTCCATAAGCCAGAATAAACGAGTCAAGAAATAATAATATGCGGAAGCAAAAGATCTAAAACACCTGGAAAGTAAAACTGGATACCAACAGGATCCTCACCACTCAGTCTAACAGCGGCAATGCTCCTGATCAGTCCGCAACAGAGGTAGAGGATCTGGGTCATGCAAAACACAGACGTCAGTGCGTCATAACATCAAGCAATAATATATAAACAGGGTAGCAAGACATGCAAGTATGATCATAAATGGTAAGCAGGTGTAACAACAATATAAATCAGGACAGTGAAAGGTAGTGTGCAGTGAGTAATCTAAACTGGTCTATTGGGTTAACTACTCTCAAGTCCTTGAAATCAATTTGATGAATCATCGATGTAACTCAATAGTATCTCGTGCGTGCCCGAGATCACGGTGAAGATTCTCGGGCTGAAACCGAGACATGCCGCTAGGCACTAAAAGGAAAAGGGTAACGATGAATGATGTCCATGGCATCATCCCAAGGCTGGCCTAGCCTCTAAAAGGTAATGGATAACGATGGATGATGTCAGCAGCAGCATCCCAAGGCTGGCCTAGCCTCTAAAACTGATCAGTAAAGGTAGCGAACTGTCGAGTTACAAGTCAGGTTTCATCATTGATTTTCCCATACCCCCAAGTTATATGTGTTCAAGTCATGTATTAAATAATCTAGAGCTAATACCAACACAGGATCAGGCAGGTACAGGTTTGTCTGGATAGACAACAGGAACGGTCCGTAAGGACATGTCAGGTTTGTTGGCATTACACACAAGATCAGGTAACAGGTAAAGCCATGGTACATCAGGTCAGGTCAAGTAATGTATAAAGGTGTCATGTCATGTCAAGAGTTGCACGGTACCATGTCGTATCAAGTAGTAGGTGTAACAAGTCATGTCAGGGTGCTCCAAATGTCATGTGGGTGCTCATAATCAAACTAGCATAAGCATGGGTATACAAAACAAGCATGGGGTACTAATGGAACAATAAAATGGAACCTTGTAATGTGAAATGCAATCAGGTACAGATTAAGGTATATAGATGCACAGTTATGATTAGGGTTAAGATTAAAGTTCCAATACTAATTAAACTACAATTTATCAAATGTGGAATGTCAAAATTATAATATAATATATTCAAGTGATCTATAGATGCAATAATATGTATACTAGACGAGATGGATGCAAACGGGTGTTTGACCAGTGATAAACTATTTAAAGAGTACTATGGGCTAAGTAAATATAATAGCATATAGCAAGTTTTACTTGCCTCAGAACAAAGGGCGATATGCAGGCGGCCTGGTGCGACATGACACGATACGGTGTGTGAAATGGCACGGCACGGTACTGGGTCTAGTCGCGATCTGGACACGATCTGGTGCATGGTCTGGGCGCGATCTGGACACGATCTGGTGGTGGTCTGGTCGCGATCTGGACACGATCTGGTGGTGGTCTGGTCGCGATCTGGAGACGATCTGGTGCATGGTCTGGTCGCGATCTGGAGACGAACTGGTGCATGGTCTGGTCGCGATCTGGACACGATCTGGTCGCGACACGGTCGTGACATGGAAATGGTGATAGTATGATTTTGGAATTGTAGTGGTACTGTGGTGATGGTATGGTTCGTCCGAAAGGTCGGTGGCGGCATGGCTCCGGCGACGGTCGAAAACCGAGAATGTAGAAAGAGAAGAAGAAGAAGAAGAAGAAGAAGAGGAGGAAAGGAAAGGGCTGGTGCTCTGGGGTTGGTGTTTGGGGACAGAGGAGGTGGCAAGGGAGTCGTCGATGACGATGATGGGTCATCGACGGCGAGGTCCCCGGCACGGCAGCGAGGGTTTCGAGTTTAGGTAGTCGGGTGTGCAGGGTTCTGGTCGGGGGTGAAAAGAAGTGGAGGTGGTAGTGTGGTGTCGGGGAGATGGGGATGCCGACGAGGGTAGAGGCGGCGACAGCGATGAGGGCAGAGGCGGCAACGAGGAAGTGTAGGTGATAATGGTTGCAGGCTCGGGGAAAAAGGTTCTGGGGTTGGCGAGAGCGGGAGAAGAGGAAGAGGAGATGAAAGGAGGAGATGGGCGAGGGGAGGCCGACAAGGTCGGAGCTCCAGCGAGGCGCCGGTGATGGGTTGGAGAGTGTTCTCGGTTTGCAGGCGTCGTTTTTCTTGGGCCGGGGTGAAGGTTTGCAGAGGGGGAAGAGAGGAAGTGATGGAGGTGGTGGTCGTGGGTTGCCGACGGGGTGGTCGGCGGCAGTGGCGAGCACGAGGGCGTGGGTTTGCGGAGGAAGCGGCGGGAAAGTGAAAATGAAAAATAAAAGAAGAAGAAAGCAGAGAGAGAGGGACGTGGGTAATGGTGTATAAATTAAAGAAATAATTAAAAGAAATTAATATATATAGAGAGAGAAAGATTCACGAGAGAGAGAGTCAGGAGAGAGAGAGTGAGAGAAATTCAGGAGAGAGAGAGAGAGTCAGAGATAGATTAGGATTTTATAAAATATATTTTATAGTTATAATAGTTTAATATAATATATAGAATATTTTCTTAGTTAAAAGAGAGAAAGAATATAATATTATAATATTAGTCCGTTTTGAGATTTTGGCAAATACAAACTTACTTCGAAACACGCCCCGGTCGGGTCTAAAATTTCAGATTTAAAATATGAACAATATATGCGTCTTCCAAATTTCAAAATGAATGCTCTGGTAACGAAAATGCATACCCCCAAGAACGGATGCATGTACGTGCGCGTAGCCATCTAAACACGTCAGTTTCACTGAACGGGACGAGAACAAGATGCGCGGATGCTACCACGGAGTTAGGGGTATCATGCAAGCCATGTTATGTAATTTTAAAATATTTTCTGTGACTTAAAATGTTATATGGTAAAAGATGCCATGCCAGGTAAAATGCCAGTATGCGATAAAGTTGAAAATACACAAGTCTACATAACAAGTCAGGGTGATTCATAAATATGAATCAAACAAGTTTCAAGCAAGTGGGTCGGGTCGAATGCAATGTAAAGTGTAAAATACCATTCGCACCCACAATACGTTAAATCAAGAAATACCACGAATAAAGAAATACGAGAACTGGAATAGGTACAAATGAACTCGGGTGTTATATCATACCCAACTACAAAAAGAATTTCGTCCTTGAAATTCCAAGAACAAGAAAGGATAAACAAACAAGAAATTACAAGAGTAGATGTGAAAACTTCTGTCGGATTTCATCTTCTCGTTCCCAAGTTGATTCTCCATGTGAGCGATTATTTCAAGAAACAAGTACAAGAGGGATAAATTTGTTCTTAAGAACCTTTTCTCTTCGATCCACAATCGACATCGGTCGCTCTTCAAAAGTCAAATCTTCTCGGACAGTCAGCTCCGAATGATCCAGCACGTGTGATTCGTCTCGAACATACTTACTGAGTTGAGATATATGAAACATGTCATGAACATTCGCCAAAGATTGCGGTAACGCCAATCGATACGCTGCATCTCCAACACGCTCCAAAAGTTAAAAGGTCCGACGAATCGAGGACTAAGCTTTTCTCGACTTCCGAAACGAATCATCCCTCTAGTCGGTGATATCTTCAAGAATACCAAATCACCAACGGCGAACTCTAGAGGTCTTCTCGATGTATCTGCCTAACTCTTTTGTCGGTCTTGCTGCTATCACAGGATTTCGGGTAGTGTTAACCTTCTCCACTGTTTGCACAACCAAATCTGGTCCCAACAATCTTCGTTCACCGACATCGTCCCAACAAACAGGTGAACGATACTTGCGACCATAAAAATTCTCGAACGGAGCCATCAGAATAGTCGCCTGGAAACTGTTATTGTAAGAAACTCCACCAGGTGTAGATGATCCCATGAACCTTTGAAATCTAACATGCAAGCTCTCAACATGTCTTCAAGAGTTTGGATCGTTCTCTCCGACTGGCCATCTGTCTGAGGATGATTAGCTGTACTAAACTTCAATCAAGTCCCCAAACTTTCCTGTAAGCTCCTCCAGAAGTGCGATAAAAATCGGGTGTCACGGTCGGACACGATGCTCACAGGTATTCCATGCAATCTTACAATCTCCTGCATGTACCGTTCTGCCAAAGCTTCTATTGATCGACCAACTCAAAATGGTATGAAATGAGCTGCCTTGGTCAATCACCCAACTGTATTGTTGCCTTTCGGACTCCTCAGTAGAGCCGTCACATAATCCATGGTTATATGTTCCCACTTCCATTGAGGAATCGGAAGTGGTTGCAATAAACCAGCAACCCGTTGATGTTCAGCCTTAACTTGCTGACACACCAAGCACTTTGCTACCAAACGGGCAATCTCCCGTTTCATGCCTTCCCGCCAGAAATACTGTCGTATATCTCGGTACATCTTCGCCTCCTGGATGTACGGAATATGCTGAACTGTGCGCCTCCTTCATAAGTTCTTCGCGAAAGTCCCCCTTCGGCACACACAAACGGCTACCATAACGCAACGAACCATCTTCATGAATCAACAAGTCCGTTCGAATTTCAACTTCAACCTGTTCTCGAAACCTTTGCAATCTTGAGTCCTTCAATTGCGCTGCTTTAATACTCTCGATCAATGATAACTGTACTTGCAGCTGCATCAACTGTCCCGAAGAATGCGGTAGCACAACTTCCAAATCGAATCTCCAAAAGTCTTCAATAAGTTCCTTCTGTGCAGTCAACATCTGAATTACTGGTAATCAACTAAGTGCATCCGGCACAACATTAACCTTCCCCGGATGGTATTCAAGATCAAGATCGTAGTCAGCCATCAGCTCCAACCATCTATGCTGCCTCATATTAAGCTCCTTCTGTGTGAACACATACTCCAGACTTTTGTGATCGGTAAATACTTCGACCCTTTTACCCAATAAGTAGTGTATCCAAATCTTCAAAGCGAAAATCATAGCTGCTAGCTCCAAGTCATGAGTTGGGTAATTCTTCTCATGGGTTTTCAACTGTCTTGACGCGTAAGTTGTAACCTTCCCATGCTGCATCAAAACACATCCCAGTCCTTTCTCAGGTGCGTCGCTGTGTATCACCAATCCTCCGGAATTGTCTAGCACGGTCAGAATAGGAGCGGTTATCAACTTTTGCTTTAGCGCCTCAAAAGCTGACGCACACCTATCCGTCCACACAAATGGTACCTCCTTGCGCGTAAGCTTGGTCTAAGGCTCAGCCAAACGAGAAAAATTCTCAACGAACCTTCTATAATACCCGGCCAGTCCAAGAAGCTCCTTATCTTCGCAACATTCTTCGGAATCGGCCAATCTCGAACTGCTGTAATCTTTCGGATCAACGACGATTCCATCTCCAGCCACAACGTGCCCAAAAACTTCACTTCTTCAAGCCAAAACTCGCACTTACTCATCTTTGCATACAATTTCCTTGCCTCAATGTCTGCAGTGCAATCTTCAAGTGTTCTACATGCTCTTCCTTGCTCCCTGAGTAGACCAGAATATCATCAATGAACACCACTATAAACTGGTCCAAGAATGGTGAAAAGATTCGGTTCATCAAGTCCAAGAATATCGCCAGTGCATTCGTTACTCCGAAAGGCATCACTAAATACTCGTAATGTCCATACTGAGTTATGAACGTCGTCTTGCAATCATCCTCTGATTTAATTCGGACCTGATGATATCCGGATCGCAAATCCAGCTTCGAGAATACCCTCGCGCCACTAAGCTGCTCAAATAATTCGCCAATGCGAGGGATCGGGTACTTGTTCTTAATAATCACCCGGTTTAATTCTCGATAATCGATGCACATTCTCCTTGTGCCATCCTTCTTCTTGACTAGAAGAACTAGAGCTCCCCAAGGTGAGTTACTGCTGTGAATCCAACCCTTCTCAAGTAATTCAGCAACCTATTTTGTGACTTCTTCCAACTCCACTGGTGCCATTGGATAATACGCCTTTGAGATTGGCGCTGCACCAGAAACAAGATTAATCGCGAACTCCACATCTCGTTTTAGCGATAAACCCGAGATGTCCTCGAACACGTCCATGAACTCTCGAAATATAGCCGGCGCTTCTTTCTTATCAACTTCCATCGACGGAAGAATATTGTTTGTCGGCCTAGCCCTAAACTCGACTAGACCGACAGAACTGCTTCCTCCAACAAAACAAGCTCCGGATGTCCGGGAATCTGGAAAATCACTTTCCTTTCCTTACAATCAATATGAGCATGGAAAGTGCCGCGAAAATCCATTCCCAAGACAACAACAAACAAAGGGATGTACCAGAATTGAATAATCCTAATGCGGGGAAACAAGAACAAGTAAGATACCGAGATGACTTCATCCGAAGTCAAGATACTGAAGAGGATTAAGCACGGTAAACATGATTCAAGCTGGCGATAAAACAAGAACTGGTAAGCAATGAAACCGAGAGAAGCAAGGTAATATAACGATCATAAAACAGGGAAATGAATCAAAAATAGAATTCCAAGTTACTTAAATAGAGTACCGCATTGTAACCATGCTGCAGTTCATGGGTACAATTACATAACTCCACTCAAGTCACCCAAATCCTAGTATCAGAATCAAGAAACAGGAAGAAACAATAGAGAACCAAAAAGGTTTCAAGTCGAGATGCAAAGTGGTTTGCAAATCGTCAATGCGAAGGATAAAAGAAAGGTATGATTCAAGAATCACAATAACAAGGTGGCAGGACATGTTCCTAATCACGAGTATTCTGATTCGTGTATTGGGTCCAATACCCAACTACAAAAGAATCAAACTCGATTAAGCTATATCCTATGTCTCTGATACCAAACAAACCATGTCACGCCCCGCTTCCCAGAGTGCGCTAAGATAGGCACGTGACATAACCAACCATGCTACCTGTGGATAGGAAAAATCCTTCCACAGCCACATTACGGCTGTAGAGATATCAAGAACAGGAAAGTAAACTAAACTATCTAGTACATGTCCATAAGCCAGAGTAAACGAGTCAAGAAATAATAATATGCGGAAGTAAAAGATCCAATAAATAAAACACCTGGAAAATAAAACTGGATACCAACAGGATCCTCACCGCTCAGTCTAAGAGCGGCAATGCTCCTGATCAGTCCGCAACAAAGGTAGAGGATCTGGGCCATGCAAAACCCAGACGTCAGCGCGTCATAACATCAAGCAATAATATATAAACAGGGTAGCAAGACATGCAAGTATGATCATAAATGGTAAGCAGGTGTAACAACAATATAAATCAGGGCAGTGAAAGGTAGTATGCAGTGAGTAATCTAAACTGGTCTATTGGGTTAACGACTCTCAAGTCCTTGAAATCAATTTGATGAATCATCGATGTAACTCAATAGTATCCCGTGCGTGCCCGGGATCACGGTGAAGATTCTCGGGCTGAAACCGAGACATGCCGCTAGGCACTAAAAGGAAAAGGGTAACGATGAATGATGTCCATGGCATCATCCCAAGGCTGGCCTAGCCTCTAAAAGGTAATGGATAACGATGGATGATGTCAGCAGCATCATCCCAAGGCTGAACTAGCCTCTAAAACTGATCAGTAAAGGTAGCGAACTGTCGAGTTACAAGTCAGGTTTCATCATTGATTTTCCTATACCCCCAAGTTATATGTGTTCAAGTCATGTATTAAATAATCTAGAGCTAATGCCAACACAGGATCAGGCAGGTACAGGTTTGTCTGGATAGACAACAGGAACGGTCCGTAAGGACAACATGTCAGGTTTGTTGGCATTAGACACAAGATCAGGTAACAGGTAAAGCCATGGTACATCAGGTCAAGTCAAGTAATGTATAGAGGTGTCATGTCATGTCAAGAGTTGCACGGTACCATGTCGTATCAAGTAGTAGGTGTAACAAGTCATGTCAGGGTGCTCCAAATGTCATGTGGGTGCTCATAATCAAACTAGCATAAGTATGGGTATACAAAACAAGTATGGGGTACTAATGGAACAATAAAATGGAACCTTGTAATGTGAAATGCAATCAGTTACAAATTAAGGTATATAGATGCACAGTTATGATTAGGGTTAAGATTAGAGTTCCAATACTAATTAAACTACAATTTATCATATTCAAGTGATCTATGAATGCAATAATATGTATACTAGACGAGATGGATGCAAACGGGTGTTTGACCAGTGATAAACTATTTAAAGAGTACTATGGGCTAAGTAAATATAATAGCATGTAGCAAGTTTTACTTGCCTCAGAACAAAGGGCGATATGCAGGCGGCCTGATGCGACATGACACGATATGGTGTGTGAAACGGCACGGCACGGTACTGGGTCTAGTCGCAATCTGGACACGATCTGGTGGTAGTCTGGTCGCGATCTGGACACGATCTGGTGCATGGTCTGGGCGCGATCTGGACACGATCTGGTGGTGGTCTGGTCGCGATCTGGAGACGATCTGGTGCATGGTCTGGGCGTGATCTGGACATGATCTGGTGGTGGTCTGGTCGCGATCTGGAGACGATCTGGTGCATGGTCTGGGCGCGATCTGGAGACGATCTGGTGCATGGTCTGGTCGCGATCTGGACACGATCTGGTCGCGACACGGTCGTGACATGAATTGGTGATGGTATGATTTTGGAATTGTAGTGGTACTGTGGTGATGGTATGGTTCGTCCGGATGGTCGGCGGCGGCATGGCTCCGGCGACGGTCGGAAACCGAGAATGCAGAAAGAGAAGAAGTTGTAGGAGAAGAAGAAGAAGAGGAAAGGAAGGGACTGGTGCTCTGGGGTTGGTGTTTGGGGACAGAGGAGGTGGCAAGGGAGTCGTTGATGACAATGATGGGTCATCGACGGCGAGGTCTTCGGCAAGGCAGCGAGGGTTTCGAGTTCAGGTAGTCGGGTGTGCAGGGTTCTGGTCGGGGGTGAAAAGAAGTGGAGGTGGTAGTGTGGTGTCGGGGAGATAGGGATGCCGACGAGGGCAGAGGCGGCGACAGCGACGAGGGCAGAGGCAACGACGAGGAGGTGTAGGTGATAATGGTTGCAGGCTCGGGGAAAAAGGTTCTGGGGTTGGCGAGAGCGGGAGAAAAGGAAGAGGAGATGAGAGGAGGAGATGGGCAAGGGGAAGCCGACAAGGTCGGAACTCCAGCGAGGCGCCGGTGATGGGTTGGAGGGTGTTCTCGGTTTGCAGGCGTCGTTGTTCTTGGGCCGGGGTGAAGGTTTGCAGAGGGGGAAGAGAGGAAGTGATGGAGGTGGTGGTCATGGGTTGTCGACAGGGTGGTCGGCGGCAGTGGCGAGCACGAGGGCGTGGGTTTGCGGAGGAAGCGGCGGGAAAGTGAAAATGAAAAATAAAAGAAGAAGAAGAAAGCAGAGAGAGAGGGACGTGGGTAATGGTGTATAAATTAAAGAAATAATTAAAAGAAATTAATATATATAGAGAGAGAAAGATTCACGAGAGAGAGTCGGGAGAGAGAGAGAGTGAAATTCATGACAGAGAGAGAGAGTCAGAGATAGATTAGGATTTTATAAAATATATTTTATAGTTATAATAGTTTAATATAATATATAGAATATTTTCTTAGTTAAAAGAGATAAAGAATATAATATTATAATATTAGTCCGTTTTGAGATTTTGGCAAATCCAAACTTACTCCGAAACACGCCCCGGTCGGGTCTAAAATTTCAGATTTAAAATATGAACAATATATGCATCTTCTAAATTTCAAAATGAATGCTCTGGTAACGAAAATGCATACCCCCAAGAACGGATGCACGTACGTGCGCGTAGCCATCCAAACACGTCTGTTTCACTGAACGGGACGAGAACAAGATGCGCGGATGCTACCACGGAGTTAGGGGTATCATGCAAGCCATGTTATGTAATTTTAAAATATTTTCTGTACTTAAAATGTTATATGGTAAAAGATGCTATGCCAGGTAAAATGCCAGTATACGATAAAGTTGAAAATGCACAAATCTACATAACAAGTCAGGGTGATTCATAAATATGATGAATCAAACAAGTTTCAAGAAAGCGGGTCGGGTCGAATGCAATGTAAAGTGTAAAATACCATTCGCACCCACAATACGTTAAATCAAGAAATACCACGAATAAAGAAATACGAGAACTGGAATTGGTACAAATGAACTCGGGTGTTACAGTATATCTAAGTCGACTTCCGATAGCCGGTAGCAATGAACCAATTTTATGATAGTTTTGTTAATGAATTCGAAATGTATATGGTCCCCTTCCTTTCAAAATTTGATAATCTATCTTTGCACCAATAGAAGTAAAAGCAAACATAGAGTTAAACGAACGAATTTTTTCTGAAATTGTTTAGCTTGTTCAGAAACATTTTGTATGTTCAATAAAGAGTTTAGCATTTCAGGTGTCTTCTCAAGAAGAGGCAGATAAACTCTTCTACTCTTGCAACAAAATGAATAATTTATTTTTTTCTTATCATTAGTTCTAACCCTTTCTTCTTTCCACACAATTGCATCACATCTAGAACATTTTTCAGCAGGAGGTCTCAAATAATGGAAACGACTACGTCAATCTGTTAAATAATTATCGTTAAAATTGTTTTATCATGTATCATTATAAAACACACATTACAATTTAATCAGTAATAAGAAAATATCATATATTATATTATTATATTTATGAAGGATTTTATTTAAAATAATCTTATAGCTTTTAAAACATATAAAATATTTGTAAATCAACAAAATTAAAAAATTTAAATTTTTTGAGTAATACGTTCTATAAAAATAGTTAATATCAAATATTCAAGTAAAATTAGATAAAACTGTGTTTTATAAGGATATATAAAGAGGATGAAGCGTGCTCTTACTATCATTGTCGTTTTTTGACTGCATGACAAATCTTGATGAATGTCTTTATTAACTATATGGTGATCATTCAAAAAGCTCACTTCCGTAGAATAATACAAAGCGGTATCATTATCCATCAAAAATGTGTTGCATTCAACATTGGCAGAAAGATTAGGAATGACACCAAAATCAAATGTCTCTCGCTTTCGCTTGAAAGAAAATTCATCATTTTTAGTATCAGTGTTAGATGACTGTTTTTTATATCTTATTCTTTCACGTTCACGTTGTTTTTGTGTTCCTGATAACTGTCTGCGAATGCGTTTTGACTTATTCTCATGCATAGCTAAATAAAAGACAAAAGATAATATCACAATAGAAATAATTATAGAGATCAACAAAAATGATTAACTAATAATAACAAATATATCACATCATTTATTAATAACTTCAATGGAAAACTGTACAGATAACAATAGGAATTTAAATTTAGAGAACAAATAATTTACTTCTACATATAAGCATAAATAAATAAAAATCTTAAATACTGAATTTTTCGAATAATAGATTTTTTCTTACCTTGGTTTTTACTCCAATTTTGTTGACCAAATCTAACGAACACTTTCCTGCAAATGGAAAAAATATCAATTCAAGTCAAGTATTGCATTAATAATGGCAACTTTTAAAAATATTCTCATCAGTTAAAAATATACTAAATGAAGAATGAAAAATAATATGTTGAAAAAGAAAAGTTTCGTTATGGAAAAAAAGTTTAGTACAAAGCATCCTGATTCATGATCATATATGTTGAAAAAGAAAACAAAGAACGAGATAAAAATACTTACTGAAGCTATGGTGCTTTGAAACGAATCCAAGCTAAGGATTTAAGTTTCAAAAGTGTAGGAAAATTCGGAATTTGGTAAGAATGGGATCTCTCTCTCTTTCTCTATTTTCCCCCTTTTCAATGTTCCCCTTTTTTTTCAAGTGAGAAAAAAGATGAAGAGCGCTGGATTAAATAGGGGAAGAAGATGATGAGGTATGGCGTCAATAGGAGGTGGGGACAAAAACAAATTCAATTATTTTTATTTTTTTAAAATTTATGATAAAATATTTTGGTTTTATCATATGAATTTATTTTATTTACTATTTCTTATCATTATTAACGTCTTTATTTTTTTACCGTTCTTTTGCATCTGGTAACGTCTATCTTCTTCATTTTATTTTTCTTTTGACATTTTCTGTCGTACTTATCATTTCCGTCCTGTTTATACCCGGTAACGTCTTTATTTTTCTACAGTCAATCATGACTAATGTCCTTTTGCTATCAAATCATGACTAATGTCATTTTTCTGTCCATCACGACTAATGTCCTTTTTCTGTCAAGTCATGAGTAGTATTAACGTCATTATTTTTCTACAGTCTATCAAGACTAATGTGCTTTTTCTGTCAAATCATTACTAACATTAACGTCACTATTTTTCTACAGTTTAGCATGACGAATGTCTTTTTTTTTGTCAAATCATGAATAATGTCCTTTTTCTGGCCACCATGACCAATGTTCTTTTTTCTGTCAAATCATGACTAATATTAATGTCGCTATTTTCTACAGTCCATCATGACTAATTTCCTTTTTCTGTCAAATCATGACTAATGTCCTTTTCTGTCAAATCACAACCAATGTTAACGTCACTATTTTTCTAGAGTCCGTCATGACTAATGTCTTTTTCTGTCAAATCACGACCAATGTTAACGTCGCTATTTTTCTACAGTCCGTCACGACTAATGTCCTTTTTCTGTCGTTAGCACCATTTTTCTACAGTCGATCATGACTAATGTACTTTTTCTGTCAAATCACGGCCAATATTAACGTCACTATTTTTCTACAGTCCGTCATGACTAATGTCCTTTTTCTGTCGTTAGTGTAGCGTGTTTTCCCTCACCCAGTGAGAAGGGAATGCCCGCGCTTGTCAGGCATATACAGATTCCCCCTGCCTGGGATAGGCTGGGGTTTATTGGGATCCGAATCTCCGGCAGCCACGGACTAAGCTGTCGTTAATTACCCATCGTTTTTTGAGCGAGAGAACCTCCGATTGACGGGTCAAACTGGTCATGCAAACTCAATTTGTCGTGTGCGTGTGTTGTGTTTTGGAGGGGACTGGATGTATCGGGAGCCACGCAGAGTTTACGTGGGTCCTGCTACCCAGATAGCGGGTTAGGGATCAAGGGGGCTAGCAGCCCCCTAGCGGGTTGCGGGGCAGTGCCTGTTAGAAATATTTTCTAACGGGAGAGGTATTTTTAGCGTGGAGTGCATGGGAGAAGGGAGGCGAGGAGCGTCTTAAGGACGCGTGCGTGGCGCGAGGGCGCCCACGGACCACGTGCGAGGCGCGTGGCGCGTGGGCGCTCGCGGGTCATGTGAGTGGCACATGAGCGCCGGGCACCAGCGGGTCACGTACCTTGCAGGCGACCGCTGGAAACACCAGCAGAGAAAGGAGCTTAGCTCCTGAGCTGGGAGTTGATCTCCATAGAGGCTTTGGAGTTGAACTCCCAAACAGGAATTACGTATAAATTTGGAGTTAAACTCCCAAAAGATTTGGATTTGGAGTTAAACTCCTAAAAGGCTTGGATTTGGAGTTAAACTCCTAAAAAGTCTGGATGTGGAGTTAAACTCATTTGAGAATTTGGATCTTGGAGTTAAACTCCTCGAAAATCTTCAGAAGTGATCAAAGGGGACCCCTTTCTTCTCCCTTGAGCCCTGGATTTTCTCTTGAGCCTTGGATTTTTTCGAAAGTAGGATTTTTGGAGATGGGTCTCCTTCTTTCTCCTTTCTGTTAGCTGGATCTTGCAGGAAAAGGGGTGGTGCTTAACAATGTCATATTTTAAAGATTTGATGGGAGATATGAGTTCCCCTTCAAAGGTTTTATGGTGAAAAACTATTTCTTTCTGGGAAAGGAAGAGTTAAAACTCTTGATTTAATTCAGAAAAGAGAAGAAGCTTTAAAACCTTAAGGAATGAGAAGGAGGCACAGGAACCCTAATTTTTGAGAGGAATCAATTATTATCTTCATTTCATTATCATATTGCCTTATAGGCTTACAATTTTACATATAGCCCCCTGGGCTTTACAAAGTGGCATTTTGCCCACCCCATGCCTCATGTGCTTATTTCTTTTGCACATGAGCCATGAGTTTTACAAAAAAATGGCTTTATGCTCATTTTCCTTAAATTTATTCATGAAAATTACATCAAAATTATTTATTACATAATTTTCATTTTAGCATAGGATAAGCCGGCCGCGGGGCTCGACTTGGGCATGAGCCTACTTGATATATGCTTGGGCCCGTACACTTGGGGTTGACTTTGATTTTGACTTGGTCAACCGAGGTATAATTTTTGACCCCAACAAAATGCCCCCCATCAATAAATGCACACCGCATATATAAGTTGTGTGCATGAAATTGATGGATCTTGTTCCGCAGAAGTTTGATTTTGAGGTGGAGCATCATTCCAAGGGCGGAGCATCTTTCCGGGAGCATGATTCCGTGGGTCGGAGCATAATTCCAGGGTCGGAGCGTCATTCCGAAGAGCCGAGCATAATTCCAGTGGGAGGATATATTCTGAGACGAAGCATAGTTTTGACGCAGGGTTCCGGGGCGAAGCATAATTTCGACACGGGACAGATGTATCCTGGGACGAAACTTCCGGCTCAGGGCAGACATTCTGAACGAAGCATGGCTCCGATGCAGAGGTTGATTCCCAGGCGAAACATAATTCCGACAGGGAAGGCAGATACTATGAGGCGAAGCATGATTCCGACACGAAAGGCAGAAACTCCGAGACGAAGTATGATTTCGACACGGGATACATTCTGAGACGAAATATGATTCCGACACAGAGGTTGCTTCCAAGGCGAAGCAAAATTTCGACAGGGATGGCAGATACTCTGAAGCGAAGTATGATTTCGATACGGGGTGCATTCTGAGACGAAGTATAGTTCCGGTGCAGAGGTTTTTGATTGACTTGATTTGGTTCCCTTTTTGACGACGTGGAAGTCGATACTGCTCTTTTTGCAACGTGGACGGTCGGTGCTGCCATTTTTACTACTTGGATGGTCGGTGCTGCCATTTTTACGATTTTGGCAATTGGTGTTGCCCTTTTTGCGACTTGGACGGTCGGTGTTTGATTTGACTTGCTCCGCTTCTTGTGGTGTCAAGGATTGGATTTGACTTGCTCCGCTTTCTGCGGTGTTAGAGTTGGATTTAACTTGCTTCCAAGGTGGAGCTTGATTCCGCCATGGAGGTCATTGGTTGACTTGATTCCGAGACGGAGCATAAAAATACCGCGATTGCTCTATCATTTCAGTTTTGTTTTCATCTTTATTTTACCCGCTGATTTTTATTGCGAGTTGCCCCATCATTTCGGCTTTTTTTTTTCATTTACAATTTTTTTTACACCCCCGGTTTAATGACTTAGGGGTCTACTGTCCACAGTTTAACGACGTGGTGGTTGACTGTCCCCAGTTTAACGACGTGGTGGTCAACTGTTGGAGCCTGGGCTCGATTTTGCAGGAACCACAGACTCCTTTGGCTTAATTGTATAAGCGGGCTCTTCACCATCTAGATCGAGCCGGTGTTGGATGGCAATAACCACGTCATCGTCATGGCTATAAGGCGTAGGAGGACTTGATCCTCTGGGCTCCATCTAGACCGTATGGGTTGTGTACCCGTCTATTGCTTCTTCATTGGCAATGTTGCTCGTTTGACTCTTAGCTTGTTGCCTTGGCCCGCTCCTTTCAGAGAAAGGTAGACGATTGGGAGCAGCAGATTTCCGAAGGGCTTCGGTTTCCGTTTGTATAAAATTAGCGGTCGCAGCTTGTTTGTACGCTAACGCGCTTTTAGACAGTTCTATCTCTCCCACCTTGTATTGCCTTTTAACCCAATCTTTGAAGACGAAACAGTCCTCAATGGCATGACCTAACACTCTGTGATAGAGAAAATATTTGGGGTCGTCGGTCATATTCGCTTCTTGAGGTCTTTTTAATTCTGGCAATTGTAGACCGTTTCTAAGAGCATTTTTGAATATTTTACGGACTTTGTCCCTTCTGAAGGAATAGACCTTATCCAGCTTCTCTTTCAGTGGAGATTCTCCTCCCCCTCCCAACAATGGTTTTCGAGGTTGGTTGACATTGGGCCCGCTTGCCTCATACCTATTTCGGTCAGCCGAAGTGTAGAAAGATCCAGCATTTTCGGAATTTCCGCCTTTGCGATTATCGTCCTTTCGGTTTCTCTAGGATTTATTGTTATTTTAGGAATTCGAGAAAGATTCCTGCTTTAAACGCTCCAACATTTGAACTTTCTTGATCAGTTCTTGGAACGTCTTGAGACCCGAGGTATATAGAAATGGGGCCATCCAATTGTTGAGATTTCCGACGAGGAAGCTGACAGATTAGTCCTGCTCTATCGGCGGTTCATATTTGATGGATAGATTGCGCCATCGGGTTATAAAATCCGCGCTGCTTTCATTGTTCTTTGGTTTGGTCCTTACGAGCTCGGCAATGGTGATTTTATCGCTGACACTTATGAACCTTTATCGAAACAGAGATTCCATTTGGACAAAAGTAATAACGGAGTCATCCAGTATGCTCGTGTACCAGTCGAAAGCGACATCGGTTAAGCTTATTAACGAACTGGCGGAGGAGAAGCGCATCATTGTCCCCAGTATTCCAAGATGAAGTTTTAAAGTGGGCGATGTACTGATTCGCGTTTTCCGTCCTATCAAATCTCCCGAACTTAGGGATGACATAGCCACTAGGAAACTCTACCAGATCATACTGAGCAGGATATGGTCTCCCACTACTGCTGACATCTCTATGCACTCCGGCTCCGGCTATTAATGTTTTGACTTTGTTGGTGACCAAATCCATGGTTTGATTTTGCATTAGCGGGTTGCTGTCATCGGTATTCAAGACATTTCCCGAGATAGGATGCAACCTACTTTCATGCGGTTCGCTCACCTTTGGATATGAGGGAATAAGCGCCGGCTCCCTCGGGACACCGTTTCCCAGTTCATGAGCCGAGCCCTGTGCTTGATTGGGCGGCTGAAAGGCAATTTGGGCCGTGAGCTGTAAGACGATGTTTGCCAAGTCGTCAATCTTCGAGTAGAGCTTGGCCATCTTCTTGTCTTTATTTCTGAGCTGCTTTTGGAGCTCTTGTAGTTGCTGCTCAGCGGTCTTGAGACGGAAGATTGGCTTCTCTTCGCTTTCCGAGCCCCACTCCTCACGAGCCGAGGGATCTATCTGCTTATCAGCCTCACTGGAAGGGTTTTCATTACCTTCCAGAGGAGGATGGTCTTGGGAAGTGGCAGCCACATTCACATCAGATTGGATTTGAGATGTGGTGGCCCTGTCCTTGCTCTTGCTGCGCGTGCCCACCATGCAGATAGTGTGGACCACATGTCCAGCCATCTTTTTATCTTTGGCGGCTGATTTTTCGGACCGTCGTCGTGGCCCTTCCTCTTCCTCGTACTTGGAACCCCACAAAGTTCAAACTAGCAGGAGCCCTAGCCCTTTTGTTAGCTCTGTATCCGAGCCTTTTCTGTCTTAGTTTCTCGACTTTGAGGGCTTAGCAGGCATCTATTAGCCAGGAAGCCATCGTGAGTCGATTGACAGGAAGCTTAGAGAAGACACCCGATCGAGCAGTTGTCAGGGGCACCGCTAGAGCTTGCCCGAGATGCCTTATTGCTTTGTTGGTGTTGATGGCTTTGCCCTCAGCTGGAGCAATGGAGAGTCGTTCGGAAACGGATTTGTGCTTGAGCTGAGGTGCCTTTGCGACCATGACATTTGGCCTTTTTCCCTTTTGAGGCCGGTTTATCTATCACCGGGGCTTGAGGAGCAGGGATGGCGTTAGCTGGCATGGAAAAAAAAGAGCCAAATGGTAGAAGCGGCTCCTTCCACTGTCGCCCGAGACTGGCCGGGAGGATCGTCCTGGCGTCCATCTTCATCGTGTAGGAGATGGGAGCTGTATTGAGAGTTGAGCTTGTCCTTGGAGACATTTTGTTGCGTCCAAAGATTACAATTGAAAAATGTTAAGTTGCACAAAAAAGCGTGATTTTAGTACAGACAATCGATATATATGTTGATTGAGTTCGCACAAAAAAACGTGATTTTAGCACCCTCACATTTAGGAGATTGACAGAGGACCCGTTGTCAACTAAGATTTTCCCTATCTTGATGTCATGGCAATAGCCGGTGATATACAGGGGATGGATGTGTTCGCACATTCCGAGAAGGAGATCTTCATCACCGAAAGTGATGTCAGCTGTGTGCACTTCTTGTAAGTCCACGTTACCCACCCCGGTGCTTACGGGAAGACGGAATAGGTAAAAACGGATTTTTTAACACAAGGTAACATGGACTAAAACTAGAGGATCTTTGCTAAACAAAAAACTAACAAACTAACTACAAGTTCTAGCTACTAGGTTAGATGGTTATACCTAGATCTTGAACTCCTTCTCTTCTTGTTGTGGTCCTCCTTCTTGCTTGCTCCTTGGAGTGGTGTAGACGGCTACTCTTCGTCTTCTTTTTGCCGAAGAAAGATCCACCCGAAGGCCTCTACCTTGAGCTCCTACCTCAACCAAGAGGTAAATAGAGTGCTTGGCTTGCTAGACTAAGAATCCTAGAATGAGTAGAGAGTTGTCTTGATGATTTTATCTCACAAAGCTCATGTTTTTCAACACATGAAAGAAGAGAGCTTTGAGAGAGGAAAAGGGAGAGCAAAACATGAGAGAGAAAGAGCAAGAGAGAATGAGCAAAAATAACAACCATGCTCTCATATGAGAGAATATGAGAATAATAATAATAATTAAAGAAAATTGTGATGGTTAGTTGAAGTGACCATTATCATTTCACATTTAATGCTAATTGCAAGCTTCAAGAAGCATCTTGCAAAAGAAATGATCATGGTCAAATGGTCAACAAAAGTCAAATGGTCAACCCAACCTCAACCATGGCACACTTATCCTTAATTAATATTATTAATCATATTTCTCATTCTCATTAGGGTTTAGAAAAAGTCAACGGTCAAAAACCCTAATGAGATTCCTCTGCCTCTGTCAACTGTGCATACACACCCACATCCGTGTTCCGAGGAACATGAATACAATGAGAGAAAACCAATCCCAAAACAAATACTAGGATCTGGCTTAAACCAAAGCCCGCTAGTAATAACTGCCCGGACACCAAACGTGCACAAGTGCGCGGATGTGAACAAACCCCGTCACAAAACCATGCGACCTCTACACTGTTTTGCCCAAAGGCGAACAACCCTCTGTGTGGGACTCTAAAGACTCGACACTACGCTGGCAGTGGGTTTAATCACAGGCCGCAAGCGGTACTAGCTGTACGTAACGGTTCCCAGATAGATGCTGATAAGAATACCGATGAGGTGAACCCATCCGAACTCCTACTGAGCCTGGATGTGACAATCTCCGTACAGTCCGGTCTGTTCGTCTAAGAGTGTCGCATGTCAGGCCTAGGAGGGCGGTAAACGTCAGACCCCTAATAGCGGTACAAGTCGTGCCGGAGTGTAGCCCAGAACACCCTGAGAAACTACTGGAAACACTACCAGTAATTCTCGCTTGCCGTGGCCAGGAACTTTGTGTAATGGCTCTCCTAGACACAGCGCGATATTAACTCCCAATACCGGGAGAGACGAATCCTATCTAACCGCTACTGCCACCAAGTGCTTCGGGACTGCACCCAACTACTACCTGTTTGCACGACTCCTTTGAGCCGTGGTAGGGTAGTAATCAAAGTACAGTGGGAACACACTCGAAGCGAAGTAGCAGTGTCAAGTCGACGGACTAAGCTGTACTCCTGTCACCTGAGAACTGTTATCTGACGATAGGTATAGTACCAACCAACAGTTCCCGACGAGTCCTATCCAGTGTACTCGTAACCTAACGAGCACCCACATACTATCTCCAGTACGGCGTACTAATGGCTGTGGGACAGACCATCTCGCATGCTAGGATGAGAAGCGTATATGCTAGTCTACTCCGGAGTATCGATGCCCCGTCTCGATAATCCTACGACTAGGGACCTGTATAAGGACGTGCTTGTAGATTACCCAGCCCCCACTAGTGTGACTGCCATCACAACGCTGGTAATCAAGCAAAGATCCTAAGGGCTCCACTAATATGTATAAGCGATATGCTAAAAGAAACATATGAACATATTGAAGTAGAAACAAACCAAGTAGCATACTACCATTTTGAGCAAGATTGTCTATACAACTGTGAATATCCCAAGCTTCCATTAAGTAATATACAAACTAGTATGATACAGTAATGGCCTCTAGGGCATATACACTAACAATCTCCCACTTGCACTAGGGCCATGTACTGGCGTATCGAAGACCTATCATCTCGATCAGCCGCTCGAATTGAGTCTGGGGAATGGCCTTTGTGAATGGATCTGCAGTGTTATCTTCTGTAGCAACCCTCCGAACCTCGATCTCCCGGCGATCCACGATCTCCCTGATCAGGTGATACCGCCTCAAGATGTATCTGGACTTCTGATGGGACCTGGGTTCCTTTGCTAAAGCTATAGCCCCGTTGTTGTCACAATACAGAGGTATTGGATCAACAATGGACAGAACCACCTAAAGTTTTGTCAAGAACTTCTTCATCCAGAAGGCTTCTTTTGCGGCATCAGATACTGCGATATATTCCTCTTCCATCGTCGAGTCAGCAACGGTTTCCTGTTTGGAACTCTTCCAACACACCGCCCCTCCATTGAGGGTAAAGACATAACCAGACATGGATTTGGAGTCATCTTTGTCACTCAGGAAGCTGGAGTCGGCAAAGGCCTCAATCTGGAGGTCTTTTCCGCCGTAAACCAAAAACATATCCTTAGTCCTTCTCAGGTACTTCAGAATGTACTTTACTACGATCCAGTGCTTCTCCCCAGGGTTTGACTGATACCGGCTTACTACACTCAGTGCATAAGCTACATTTGGTCTGGTACACAACATCGCATATATTATAGAGCCTACCGCAGAGGCGTAGGGTATAATAGACATGCGATCCCTTTCCAAATCAGTCTTAAGAGACATCTCTTTGAAGAGGGTGATTCCGTGACAAGCCGGTAAATTACCGCGCTTGGAATCTTCCATACTGAATATTTTCAGTATGGTGTCGATGTACCTGGACTGTGAAAGTCCTAATATCCTCTTGGACCTATCACGATAGATCCGGATCCCCAGAATGTAAGAGGCATCACCCAGGTCTTTCATGGAGAACCAGTGTGACAAGAACTCTTTGACAGATTGAAGCATAAGAATGTCATTTCCTATCAAGAGAATGTCGTCCACGTATAAAACGAGGAATACGACAGTTCGTGCTACAATCTTACTATAAATACATGGTTCATCTGGATTTTTGATAAAGCCAAATTCTTTGACCGTCTCATCAAAACAGATGTTCCAACTCCGCGATGCCTGCTTCAGTCCATAAATGGACTTAAGCAACTTGCACACCTTCCCGCTGCTCCCACTCTGAATGAAACCCTCTGGCTGGTCCATATAGACACACTCCTCTAAATTTCCATTTAGAAAAAGCGGTTTTTACGTCTATCTGCCAAATCTTATAATCGTGGAAGGCAGCAATGGCAAGAAGGATCCGAATGGATTTGAGCATAGCCACTGGAGAAAAGGTTTCGTCATAGTCCAAACCAGGTCTTTGACGAAAACCCTTTGCAACAAGTCTAGCCTTATAGGTCTCAACCTGTCCATCTACACCAATCTTCCTTTTGAAGATCCATTTGCAGCCTACGGGTTTTACCCCTTCTGGAGCAACGTCCAAAGTCCATACTTTGTTGGTGTACATGGACTCCATCTCGGTCTGCATTGCATCCAGCCATTTTACCGAGTCAGTGCTCTGAATGGCCTGCTGGAAGCTAGTCGGCTCATCATTATCAATGATGCAATCCTCTCTATCCCCGTCTATGAGAAAACCGTAGTATCTCTCGGGCGGATGAGACTGCCTACTACTCCTGCGGAGTGGCACAGGAATGTCTTGTTCTTTCGAACCTTCTAGTTCTACTAAGCTTTCAGTAATGGCTTGTGGCTCTGGAACTTCTTCCAGTTTTATTGCGCTCCCATTTATTTGATTTTCTAAAAATTCAGTTTCCAAGAAGCAGGCATGACGAGAAACAAAAACCTTTTGTTCCTCTGCGTAATAGAAAAAATATCCCTTGGAATTCTTTGGATATCCCACAAACTTGCATTGTACTGAGCGTGCCTCGAGTTTGTCCGTATGCTGCTTTTTGATAAAAGCTGGACATCCCCATGTCTTAATGTGTTTAAGATAGGGTTTCTTCCCACTCCACATCTGATATGGCGTGGTAGGCACTGACTTAGTTGGAACTCGGTTCAAAAGATATGCAGCTGATTCTAGTGCATATCCCCAGAATGATCGCGGTAACTCAGCGTTACTCATCATGGAACGTACCATATCCAATAGGGTTCGGTTCCGTCTCTCCGATACACCGTTATGTTGTGGAGTGTATGGAGGAGTAAGTTGAGAGAGAATTCCATTTTTTTAAGGTAATCCAGGAACTCGGCACTCAAGTATTCACCACCTTGATCAGATCTCAGTGGCTTGGTACTTTTGCCTGTTTGTTTTTCTACTTCATTCTTGTATTCCTGGAATTTTTCAAACGCTTCATATTTATGCTTCATTAAGAAGACATATCCATACCTTGAAAAATCATCCGTAAAAATAATGAAGTAAGAATAACCACTTCGTGCATGTGTAGACATTGGACCACATACATCGCTATGTACGAGTCCCAAGAGCTCGCTCGCCCTTACTCCGTGTCCAGTAAACGGAGTCTTTATCATTTTTCCTTTGAGACAGGATTGACAAGTTGCATATGATTGATATTCGAACGGATTCAAATATCCTTCCTTATGCAGCTTAGTTAACCTTGTCTCATTGATGTGACCCAGTCTACAACGCCATAAGAAAACATGATTTATTTCTGGAGACTTTCTTTTGTGTGTATTCTGGATATTGAAAATCCGTGGTTGGTTTAATACGTATATACCGTTGCTTAATGTACCCGACCCAATCAGAACATGATTATGGTGAATGTTTACAACATTGCTTACAAATGCAAAATCATAATCTTCTTTAGACATTAAAGATACAGATATAATATTACAAGTCGAACTGGGTACAAAATTACAGTCACGCAGAACCAAAACATGTCCATCTGTCAATCCTAGGTGATAGTCCCCCACGGACTCAGCATCCATGCCTGCTCCGTTTGCAACTCTGAGTGTCATATTACCTGCCTTCAAAACTCTACGCTTTCTCAGTGCCTGCAAAGAATTACAGATATAAGATCCTGACCGGTATCCAATACCCAGGATGTAGAGTTGATTAATAGACAGTTTTCAATAACATACACACCTGAAGCCGAAGCCACAACTTGCTTCGGGTCATGGTTCTTGGCCTTCCAAGCCCTGCAATCTTTCTACCAGTGTCCTTTCTTGTGAAAATAAAAGCACTCTTCCTTCCCCACAAGTTGTCCCGCTATCTTTGCTGCCTTTGCCTTTCCCTTGGCTTCCACCTTACTAACACCGCCCCTTGGTTTGGTGGGGGCCTTCTTCTTCTTTCCTTTGGCTTTCGCCTTGGACCTAGAAGAGGAAGCTCCTCCAACAAACAAAGCGGGTGTTTCCCTGACTTTCTGTAAGATGCCCTCTACACTCCTCAACATATTGAGGAGTTCTGGAAGTTCAACTTCTTTTCCTTGCATGTTGAAGTTCAGGATAAACTGGGTGTAGGTGGAAGGCAGGGACTGGAGGATCAAGTCAGTATAGAGCTCGTTCTCTAACGTGGTCCCGAGGTCCGCGAGCTCTTCAATGTAGCCAATCATCTTAAGCACGTGTTCCGCTACAGATGATCCTACGACCAACCTCGCTGAAAACAACTTTTTCGAGGTTTCGTATCTGGCGATACGGGATTGCTCTCCATATAGTTCCTTAGTATGGAGAAATATGGATTCAAGGTCCATATTCTCGTGCCTCCTCTGATGTTCATTGTCCATAGAGGCAAGCACGACGCACTTGGCCTTCTCGCAATCAATCTCCCAGGTCTTACGGATTTCATTATCCGCAACGCTGGATTCTGGACCTGGGACGGCGGGGGCTTTGGTGGTAAGGAGATACCCCAACTTGTCATAAGTGATTGCCATTTTGACATTCCTGAGCCAATCTTTGTAGTTTGGCCCTGTCAGTATATTTTTATCTAGTAGTAACTTAAGGCCGGTCATGATCTTTGGTCGCTGAAATTATGAGAGAGAAGAAACAATTTAGCATGATGCTCTTGCAAGTTTAGAGTGGTTTTTAGTTTGTCTAAACAGGATGGCTCCCACTATTTCTCGAATCCTTTCTCAAACCATAAAAGAATTAGTCGGGATCAATCTCACCGTACAATACTTGCTTAACCGTTCAGCCAGGCCAGTATCGGTACTTCGAGGGAGGTTTTACAACGCTTTCGCGAAGTTCCTTAATTAAATAACCTCTTTTCCCTGTGGGCGTAGCCCCGCTAACACCTTTCTAGACACCTACTTGGTTTATAGCATTGATCGTTAAGTGAGTTTCCCGAGGAGTAGCATATACTCACAGCAGGATCGGGATCCAAATATCGTGTGATAAAACTGAAGGAATCCTACCAAAATCATCACACTCCAAATGGTATGCAACACTAGCAAGTTTCAGTTTCTTTAGAAACTCTCGATGTGGATTTTTGCCCCATGCTCTTATGACCTTGACTTTGGCCAACAAATCATAAGTCACATGTCAAGTTCTACCCGTCATTTTCCAGGTTAATTTGAACCCACCCGTATCTACCCTTGACTTTGGCCAACAAGGCAGTACGACTGTCCCAAACCAACGTATCTATCTATGCTACATATGAATATCCAATAGCTACCAATCACTATGCCTTGACTTTGGCCAACAAATACAGCTTGAATACTATTGACGATCCATATGAAATGATGGAGTGCTACGAATGGTTTTGGCGAAACCGTGAACGTAGTGAACTTGATATAATCGAAGGAACCTGATAGCTTTTAAAAGGAATGGTTTAAGCTCTGCATTTTTAAAAGTTTTCTGTTTTGAAAAGAAACCGAGTGGTTTTGAAATTGTTCCAACGATTTAACTTCGGTTTGTTTTCTTTGCATTAATATAATGCGTCCCACTACTATTGACGATCCATATGAAATGACGGAGAGCTACGAATGGTTTTGGCGTAACCGTGAACGTAGTGAACTTGATATAATCGAAGGAACCTGATAGCTTTTAAAAGGAGTGGTTTAAGCTCCGCATTTTTAAAAGTTTTCTGTTTTGAAAAGAAACCGAGTGGTTTTGAAATTGTTCCAACGATTTAACTTCGGTTTGTTTTCTTTGCATTAATATAATGCGTCCCATCAATTAATCCTACCATTGCAGAAAACAACGAAAATATGACGTACGCTTATGCCATCCACATTCGCCACGGGGCCCCGTCATCACCCGTTAGGTTTACTTAACTAACGACAGAGCGGGGGCTGGACTAGCGCGGATGCAAAACATAAGCAATGCCTACTAGATATCATATATAGATATATACATTCAACAGATGCAATGATAGCCATTCCGGATCACAGATGAACACATTGGATATGCTAGGAATCCGCGTTTCGTTCGAGTCTGCAACGAAAGACAGATTACACGGTCGCGATGAATAGCCACACCCCACCCTAGACCCCTACGAATGCGGCAAACTATCCGCCAAGTACCCGAAGTGAAGCAACCTCCCTAAAAAATGTGAGTAGGCCACTCGGCGCTTCAAAATACCCGGTAGTTTGTGCACCCCTCCTTGGGTCTATCCTAGGAGCAAAAACAGTAAAAGAAATAATATACAATGGTGGCTACAACCTCAACCCGGATGTGCGGCCATAAAAATAATATTACATCAATTTACAATTTACATCAAATGAAAGATAAATAAACACTCATCTCACACACAACCCCGGCTATTCATCCGCGACAATCCAACAAGTTGATATACACAATCCAACATTACAGATCACAGATATATACAACCCCCACTAATCGACGTATAGCGATTAGTCGACGTTCAGTACATATATCACATCACAGATACAATCAATTAGCTAAAGTTTATAGAATTTCGATCAATATTCCAATTTGAAACTACCCCAAACACTACACTGTTCACTGAAGAATCTGGGCAGAAACAGAGTATCTTAAAAATCACAAAATATCAAGCTGAACACACTGCAGGAAAAACGAGTCGCGACCGAGTCGACTCGGCCATGGATCCGCGGCGAAACGCTTGGTTTCGCCACACTTCCGCGGCAGTCTGATCGAGTCGTGGGCTCATTTATCTTGGGTGTTCCTAAAAAACCTGCACGTATTTTTCAGGTCTGTGGAAATATTTTTAGACCTGTTTTTAAAATCGGCAGAAAGCACAAGATTTTGATGTATTTTGCGATTTTTTTCCAGCTCGAAGTTCTAAACACTTTGCTAACATGTTAATTGTTGTTTAGCTAGGCTCTGATACCACTGTAAGTCCACATTACCCACCCCGGTGCTTACGGAGAGGCGGAATAGGTAAAAACGGATTTTTTAACACAGGGTAACATGGACTAAAACTAGAGGATCTTTGCTAAACAAAAAACTAACAAACTAACTACAAGTTCTAGCTACTAGGTTAGATGGTTATACCAAGATCTTGAACTCCTTCTCTTCTTGTTATGGTCCTCTTTCTTGCTTGCTCCTTGGAGTGGTGTAGACGGCTCCTCCTCTTCATCTTCTCTTTGCCGAAGAAAGATCCATCCGAAGGCCTCTACCTTGAGTTCCTACTTCAACCAAGAGGTAACTAGAGTGCTTGACTTGCTAGACTAAGAACCCTAGAATGAGTAGAGAGTTGTCTTGATGGTTTTATCTCACAAAGCTCATGTTTTTCAACACATGAAAGAAGAAAGCTTTGAAAGAGGAAGAGGGAGAGCAAAGCATGAGAGAGGAAGAGCAAGAGAGAATGAGCAAAAATAACAACCATGCTCTCATATGGGAGAATATGAGAAAAATAATAATAATTTAAGAAAATTGTGATGGTTAGTTGAAGTGACCATTATCATTTCACATTCAATGGTAATTGCAAGCTTCAAGAAGCATCTTGCAAAAGAAATGATCATGGTCAACAAAAGTCAAATGGTCAACCCAACCTCAACCATGGCACACTTATCCTTAATTAATATCATTAATCATATTTCTCATTCTCATTAGGGTTTAGAAAAAGTCAACGGTCAAAAACCCTAATGAGATTCCTCTGCCTCTGTCAACTGTGCATACACACCCGCATCCGTGTTCCGAGAAACACGAATACAATGATACAAAACCAATCCCAAAACAAATACTGGGATCTGGCTTAAACCAAAACCCGCTAGTAATAACTGCCCGGACACCAAACGTGCACAAGTACGCGGATATAAACGAACCCCGTCGCAAAACCATGCGACCTCTACTCTGTTTTGCCCAAAGGCGAACAACCCTCTGTGTGGGACTCTAAAGACTCGACACTACGCTGGCAGTGGGTTTAATCACAGGCCGCAAGCGGTACTAGCTGTACGTAACGGTCTCCAAATAGATGCCGATAAGAAGACCGGTGAGATGAACCCATCCGAACTCCTACTGAGCCTGAATGTGACAATCTCCGTACAGTCTGGTCTGTTCGTCTAAGAGTATCGCATGTCAGGCCTAGGGGGGCGGTAAACGTCAGACCCCTAATAGCGGTACAAGTCGTGCCGGAGTGTAGCCCAGAACACCCTGAGAAACTACTGGAAACTCTACCGGTAATTCTCGCTTGCCGTGGCCAGGGACTTTGTGTAATGGCTCTCCTAGACACAACGCGATATCAACTCCCAATACCGGGAAAGACGAATCATATCTAACCGCTACTGCCTCCAAGTGCTTCAGGACTGCACCCAACTACTACCTGTTTGCACGACTCCTTTGAGCCGTGGTAGGGTAGTAATCAAAGTACAGTGGGAACACACTCGAAGCGAAGTAGCAGTGTCAAGTCGACGGACTAAGCTGTACTCCTGTCACCTGGGAACTGTTATCTGACGATAGGTATAGTACCAACCAACAGTTCCCGACGAGTCCTGTCCAGTGTACTCGTAACCTAACGAGCACCCACATACTATCTCCAGTACGACGTACTAATGGCTGTGGGACAGACCATCTCCCATGCTGGGATGAGAAGCGTATACGCTAGTCTACTCCGAAGTATCGATGCCCCGTCTCGATAATCCTACGACTAGGGACCTGTATAAGGATGTGCTTGTAGATTACCCAGCCCCCACTAGTGTGACTGCCATCACAACGCTGGTAATCAAGCAAAGATCCTAAGGGCTCCACTAATATGTATAAGCGATATGCTAAAAGAAACATATGAACATATTGAAGTAGAAACAAACCAAGTAGCATACTACCATTTTGAGCAAGATTGTCTATACAACTGTGAATATCCCAAGCTTTCATTAAGTAATATACAAACTAGTTTGATACAGTAATGGCCTCTAGGGCATATACACTAACACTTCTTCCAGCTCGTCTTTCATCTTTTCTTCGGCAAGGAAAGCTTGAAATTGGTCGGGCTCTTGTAGTGTCTTGATCAGAGAATCTTGCGCCTTTTTAGACAGCAGAAGGGCATCCAAAATGCTTAGCTGCGAGGGTATCTTTCTCAGGTGTGCCACGACATTGTAATCCACCATGTTCCTCTTAGGCGGGTCTTTGGCTGCCAGCTCTTCGACAACTCGATCATCGAGGAATATATCTTCAGGGACTTTTTCTTTCCCCTTATCTTTTTTGTTCGACCACTTGTTTGTGGGTCCGAGATTCTTTTCAGACAACGTACGACTACACACCTGAATGTTTTCACAGTTCTTTATCTCCTCTTTTCCTGAGCTGGATTCCTTAAAGAGAGAGCCGAGTGCTACTTCTTCATCAGAATAGCTTCCGAAGGTGAGAACTTGCGAACCCCCAGAATCAACCATGTGACAGTTGCCGACAGTTCTTTTGTGCTCATCTGTCGTGCTTCTCTGCTCCCGACGAGTTCTGCGCTTCATCCGCTTGAAATGTTGTCGGTGGGCAACGTATCCCAGCCACCACTTTTTAAAGGCCATGCATTCTTCGGTGGGGTGTGCAATCCTTTGATGGTATAAGCAGTAGTTAGGATGTACATCCGCTTCGTCAAGGTGTATACCGCCAGGAGTATTTCCTTTGGGAGATGGCAGCTTCATTCCCATTGACAGGGCTTTAGCGAACTGTTTCCTTGCCTTAAGCTTTGCTCTTCTGACGGGCTTCGTTCAGCAGCATGTCAATCATTTCGTCTGACGGTTCTAAAGATTTTGGCACCGATCCTGCCCCCAGCTTCTCTTTGTTATCTTTTAACGTCGAGTGAGCTTTTTCGCTATTTAGCGATGAATGAGAGATCATATGGCAACTTGCCACATAATCTTCGGGTTCCTCTGACGAGTCGTCTCCCTCATCATTGTCGTTATCTCCACTTTCAAGGATATGGTTGAGAAACTCTTGGAGCGTGAGTAGGGTTCGCGCCTTCTGGTTGTATTCTTCCAGCGCGTCAATATACTTTTGCAGATCCGTGTGCTTGTCGTCAGGCTGCGCGGGCTTCTTAGTCTTTTTCTTTTTCTTCGAAGACTTTGACGGCTGGGCCCGGGTATTTTTCCCATCGCTCCTAACTCCCGATGTTGGGCATGGTTTCAGCATCCCCTCAATAATCTCCGGATCCAACGGGCTTTTCCACCTGATCGCCGGACATGCTTGAAGATCTTTCAGCATTCTTTTAGTTTTTGCCGAAAGAACAACTTCCCATGGAGCTTCCTCTATGAATGAGCATGATGCCCCCGGCGTGTCCATCTTTTTCGGAGCATGTGGTTGTGGCGGGTTTGCCTTCCAGTTTTCAGACAACGCGAATTTACCTTGCTTGTACTGGTCCTCAATTCAGTTTTTGAAGACAAAGCAATTTTCGATTGGATGACCCAATATTCGATGGTAGGGGCAGTAAGTGGGATTGTTTGTGTCGCCCGGTTGTAGTGGTCATCTCGGATCTGGTAGAGTGATGAGCCTCTTGCACACCGCCAGTTCGAACAATCTTTTCGTTTTATCCCGAGGGAATGAGTAAGGATGTCTCAGCTTTTCTCTGAGTGATCGTTGTTTATCGTTTTGGCGAGCAGTTGGTTTCGGATCACTCGGCTGCTGCTGAGGAGACGATTTCGAAGCTCCGTCTTTGAAGAGGAAGGCCTATAGTCCATCTGGTCCATTTGGGCCAGCTTGTCGATCAAGGCTTGGAAAGTGGTCGGCTTGAAGAACATCATGAATTGGGATATAGTCGCCTACGGATCTAGGGTCCCTACAAACATGCCCACAGCAGGAGCTTCTTCTATGCATTGTTCGCATTTCGACCATAAGTTCTGCCACCGAATTTCATACTGAACCCATGTCTTTCCTGACTTCATCCTGGCATTGATCAATACCGTGATCGGGATGCGCTCGCTAGCGCTTGCGAAACGCTGGGCGAACAACAGCTCCATTTCCGTAAACGTTTTAACGGAGTCATTCGGAAGCTCCGAGTACCATTCAAAAGCTGTCTCCGCTAAGCTGCCGACGAATTAGCGAAGTAGCAATTTATCGTCACCCCCAGTATTGCTGCACAGAACCCTGAACTGAGCCACGTGCTGATGGGGATTGCCTGTCCCCTTATACACGCGAAATTTAGGGATCGTATATCCCGGCGGGTACTTAATTTGATCATATCAGCCTGGATAGGGTCGCCCAGTTCTGACGGCTTGGCCAGTTGCTTCACTTGCCCAATGAGCTCGTATTTGTTGAGCTATGTAGTCATCAAGCGCAACTTTCGAGATCGTCTCCTCTCTGGCTGCTGATAAAGCCGGAAGAGGGTTTGATGTCTCTCCTCTGTCATCTTCAACGATTATTGGGGGATCTTCGGCTGGAGGGTCCGGCTGGATCATCATCCCGACCATATCTTGAAATAGTAGCGCTATTTGTTTTATGTTAGCCGCTTGTTCCGCGGCCTCTTTATCTTTCTTTTTTAGCATTCTTCGGAAGAACTCGGCATTAGTTTCCTGTTCCTGACGCTGATCCGACGATACTTCTGGGCTTTCTTTCTGCCCAGTAAGTGCGGCCATCTTTGTCAGCATCTCCTGGAGCTTTTGTTGCTGCTCCTGAGTTTTCGTCACAGACCGTGTGAGTGGTCGATGACCCGTAGAAGTACGGCTTTTCTCTTTTCCGGAAGCCATGTAGACGGTGTGCACTACCATGCCCCCAGACTTGGGGTGTTTGGATTCAGCGCTTTTGAGATTTGTCGTAAACATGGGGATCTTCTCCGGCTTTCTCCTTTTATGAATGGCCGAAGTTGAGCGGGCTGTTGCAGCCGATGCTTTCCGTGGGACGACGGCGGTGAGATGGTCCTCCTCTTGCCGAACCTTCATTTTCTTCTGTCGGCAGGAGTAGTCTTTATCGATTAGAGAGTCTTGGACTCTTCGCCAGACCCCGTGGAATTTGGAGGACAGTCGCTGCGGGGGTTGTTCCGGGTTCGCCTTTGACAGATGGAGGGGACTTTTTCAACACGGCAGTCGGAGAGTTCTTGCGCACCCCCCTGAGCGGCTCAAAGTTGTTCCCAGTTGGAACAGCAACATCAATTTCCACCATTGGAGCTGGTGGAGTCAGTCCAGAGTGAGAGCTACCCCCAGTTTTCCTCACTCGGCGCCAGTGGCGACGTCGAGCATGTCTTGCATATGGGATTAGCTCAATTACGGGGTGGCTTCATCATGCCCCTGTTCTGGTGAAGAGCTGTTGTTGGCGCCAGCCTATCGAAGACCGACGTCCGCTGAGAAGAAATGCCCAACCTGTCGAAGACTGACTTTCGGATAGGGGACGCACTTGTAACGACCTCACCCGCAGCAGGAGCCGGGATAGCCTTCTCCGGTATTACGAGCCTCTTTGCAGGCCCACTGGAGCTTTGGCTCATCCGGTTGAAGACTGAGACATTGGAATTGGACGACCCGTTGAGATGGGCCGTGGTAGTTGTAAGCCGATCGAAGACCGACTTCTTTGGAGCTTCCTATGACGGCACTGGAGCGTTGAAGCTTATTGGAGGGAGCATGGTCCCGAAGAACAGTCCAGTGGTGGCCTGTGTCACCTGTTCCACTGGCATGGCGAAGATGGAGGCCGTTTGGGGTCCATAAGTCACTCCTCCAGACGGGGCGGAGCGGGAGTTATTGTTGCAGTTGATACAGTTGGAAACCATTGATCTTTTTTTCTCTGACGGGAGGAAGACACCAAATCTTAGTATCTCGAATACACAGGCAACCATATTAAACCGCGATTCGTTCGCGAACACAACACACGAAGTGTGGAGAGGAAAGAGGAAAAGGTCCCACCGGGCGTACCAGAATCTTTTTACCGCCGAAAACAGAGACGAAACCGCGTAGGTCGTCTTGCCTGAATTTGGGGGCAGATGCTATTTGGATTTATCCATCTACCACTTCGAAAATGCCAAGTTGATTTATGGCACAGTGTATCGGAGGTTTGGATGGATGCGACCGTTGTAGCAGAATTCGTCAGATTGTCCCTCGTTGTGAGGGTTTTTGATTGTGGGGACGCTCTTCCCTGCAGACGCAAGCCCCTGTAGTTAATTACGTTACCGCATCGCAGTAACCACTTTCTCCTGCTCCAGAAGGTCGCTTTGTATCGTGTTTGTTTGTTTTATTTTTTGGTTGCCCGTGAATTGTATACGGAGACTAATTAGTGTTGTCGCCCGTAGGGCGGGGATTAGTCAAAATCCGTATTTCCTTAGATTTGGGTTTGGGTTGGTTTAAGGATCGTTAATCTCGTTTCAGATTAAGATCAACTTAAATGTTTGTTGAGGATACGTTAGTCTAATTTTAGACTAAGATCTACTCAACGGGGGTTCAAGATCATTTTTGATCCAACAACAGAGCATTTGGGCTCTATCGTTTTAGTTTAGGGACGTTACGGTCCATTGGGTTTAAGGACATCATAGTCTGTGTTTAAGAACATCATAGTCCATAGGGTTTAAAGATATCATAGTCCGTAGGATTTAAAGACATCATAGTCGGTAGGGTTTTGGTTTAACAGTTTGGGGATGCGCCAAAAGTTATTGGTTATTGGGACCCTCTATCTCTCTGAAGACGTTGAAGAATTACGACGACATGTATCGGAGGTATGAAGAGATGTACCCTTGAACCAGTGAATGTTCATCAAAGACTTGATAATCTTGTTTGAGACTAAGTCCAATTTAAAAGCATATGGGTTGGGTTAAGTTGGGATTTAACCAACCTCAGCCCACTTGATTATTTATTTGGGCTTGGTCCCCTTTATGCATCAACAATGCTGAGCACTGAAATGGGTTCTGACACCCTTTATTCTTTTTGTTTTATTTGTATTCTTTTATATGGAGTGTTAAACACTTAATAGCGCTCACGTGAGCAACACGTGGAGCGCTTGGCGCTGAGTGCCAGTCACTAAGTACTTTTTATTAAGTAGCGCCCACGTGAGGAGTACGTGGACGCTCGGCGTTGAACGCCAGGCAATGCGTACTAAGTACTCTTTAAAAAGCGCTCACATGAGGGCACATGGAGCGCTCGGCGTTGAGCGCCAGACATTGAGTGCTAAGCACTCTTTAAATAGCGCCCACATGAGGGGCACGAGGAGCGCTCGGCGCTGAGCGCCAGAATGTTTTCTTTGTTCCGATCAGTTCGGTACTCTGAGAATTAAATTCTCATTTGTGAGAGACTTTGTCTCATAGATCTAAGAACTAAGTTTTTCTTTTTTGAGAAGATGCTATGATCTCTTTTGTTTTTATGAAAGACTTTGTCTTATAGATCCGTGATCTAAAAAAAAGAACTAAGTTCTTCTGAAATGAAAGTTAAAATTCTTAAATATGGAGGAGTAGCTATGATCTTTCTTCTTCTTATTTACCTTGAGAAGAAATTGCTCTCGTCTTTGAATTTTGAAATTTATGAGGGGTTCCTCTATGCAAGACTTGAAGTCTTGGGTCCTTTATATAGGGAAGGCTGATTTGTTGAATCAGTTAAGGAAATCTTTTATTGAGAGATTTCTGATTGATTTGGGGATATTTCCCACCATTGGATTTTTGATCCAAGGGCTTCTGTTTTACAGAAGAAATTTTTCTTGTTTTTAACAAGTTTGGAAAAATATTTTCACATACAGAACTTATTCTGTATCTTGGAGATTTTTAATCACCATTGGATCTTTTGATCCAACGGTGCTCTGATTTACGGAGCACAATCTTTCTTGTTTAGAAAGATTTGAGAAGTATTTCCTCAACAGAATTCGATTCTGTAATGTGATGATTCATCATCTCTGTTGGATCTTTTGATCCAAGGGTGGAGAACTTTTAGTTCTGGCGCTCAATTCACCGTAGGTATCCGACGACGTGGACGCCAGTTTTGTATGGAAAAAGAGAAGCAATGGCGGTTTGTTGTACTCTTTGACCATTAGGAAAGGTAACAACTCGCCTTCATCAAGTTTTTGCGCCATTGAGAGAAATGCAAAATAAGAAAAAAAAGATCGGTAGAGTTTTAAAGGCCTTTCTCTCTCCTCTCTTTCAACTTTTTTTTATCTTTGGTTTTTTTTCTTTTGAGTAGAGAATGAGAATGAAGTGCTTTGTCTTAAATAAAGCATGAAGTGGGCACAAGTGCCAACATTTGATGGGGCAGGCGGCAATAGGAAGTGGAAATACCAAAATCTGAGGGCAAAATTGGCATTTTGAAAAGGAGATGGGACGGGTGGTAATAGAAAGTGGAAATACCAAAATTTATGAGGGCAAAATTGGCATTTTGAAAATTCTACCACCTCTCTACTCCTTTACATTATGTATTTAGGATAGACCTAGCACTGCACTTTGTATTTGCTATAAAATGAGATGAGCATTGGTTCATCTTCTAACATAAGAGTTGTATTCATTCTATAGATCAAATCTACAATATCTGAGAATGGATTGAAAACCTCAGTAAAGATGGAGAGTGACATATGGCTTCTAATGGTTATATTATCATTGTTGGTATGGATTCTTGCGGATTTATTAAAATTAACTTGAGAGAGGCTGTGATATATAAGGGTGGAACAGGGGTCACTATGGAACTCTCACGGGGTTATTAAACATAATCCTGCCAGAAAATTTGGCTTTATAAGAATGTATTCCACTATTTGCCTTCTACTCTCAATAAGTTTTTTGAACGTTATATTTCTTTCCTTTCTGGTGTTTGTATCATATGTATTATTTAACCAAATAAACAAGTACTGTAATACTCTAAGTGGTAATAAAAATAATGAAACTTGCTGAAGAAAGTTTGAACCAAATTTAAGTTCGGAAAATTGGATTTTTTTCCTACTCCTTGAATGAATCTGGATGGCACAATTCTGCCTGCAGCTGCTCCACCTCTCTTTATAGACTGTTTCTGCATCCTGATAGTTGATGTGCCAAGCAGACCCCCCCCCCCCCAACTTCAACTGATGTGAACTTGCAGGGTGGTCTAGCAGGCTAATTATACATAAAAGCATGGATAAAACACATCAGTATTCAGTATAAGAGAGGGTTTAGAAATAGAAAATACAAAGTTGAAAATATAGGCTTGAAATTTAACTTGCATCCTGTTCATGTTTGCTTTTCTTCTTGATCTTGCTTTTCCCCTTGTCATTTCTGGATGCATTGCCTACATCTTCAGATAAATTTGTGCGATTTGAACTGCCTAAGTTTGAAGCTCCTGTGTCAATATGCATAACCAAAGCATATGGTGGATTGAACTCTGTCTGTGCATCCAGTGGAGCTGAATCATGCAAGATAGTAATAGTGGCATCTTCTGAGATATCAACTCCTGTATCTCTTCCTCTTCTCCTTCATCTTCTCCTTGAAGAGCTGCCTCCTCCCCTATTGGAAGCATCACTAGAACTCCCAGGATGAGAAGATTCTGAACTCGTTTATCCTCTCTTTGGGAGTTGTGACCTTCCTCTTCTTGATCCTGTAGATGTTTGTCTCTCAACATGCTCATTCTTGCAGTTTCTTGCATTGTGTCCAGATTGTTGACAGTTACTGCATTTACTTGAACCTCCAAGCCTCTGCATTCCACTACCTTCTGCCGTTTCATGCTCACCAATTGTTCTCTTCTTCTTTTTGCCTACCAGGCCTTTTCTTGTATGGAGGATGTAGCATAGGATCATATGGGGCAGTAAGCCAAAATCTTGAGTCTGGTATGGGTGAAATGTGATGCTTGTATGAACTTTTGTAATGGTTTATGTTATAAGAGTCGTGAATAACATCTATGGGGTTTATCCTAGCATGATGCAGACACTGGATGGCATGCATGTAAGGAATCCCTGTAAGGTCCCACACTCAACAATCACAAGTTTTTTTAGCAATACTGTAAGGTCCCTATCCCCGATTACAGCACTCTACACTCTACACTCTACAATCCCTGTAAGGTCCCAGAATGTCACGATCGGCCAAGGCAACGTCCCTATTCCCGATTACAACACCATCACCGAAAATTGCATAATTGCGAAATCAGAAGCCAGGGATTCCATCGCCTTTTCTACCGCCATCCACTCAACAAAATGGTGGGACAAGGCAAAGAGTGGCCAAGAGCCGAGATTGACCTTGAGTATCAGTCACTTGATACTCATAGTTGTCACAATATTGAGCTCTACAAACTCCCCTGCTCTTATTATCCAATATTTCTAACTTGGCAACAATATCTTAGGGCATGTTTTTCCATTCCACTTTTCACAGATCTCTCTCTTATTCTGTAACCTCCTCATCATCAAAGTTCTTATCATCTCCAACATTGTCACTATAGGCTTCTCTCTAGCCTTTAATTTGAATTTGTTGAATGCTTCACATATATTGTTGCATAGCAAATCATACTTTATATCTGTAGGGAAATGAGACCTGGTCCATGTCTTTTCTATGTCATCAAGATATTTATAAGCAGCTACACTTTCTTTCTGAAGTTTGTTCATGACCTATAATTAATAGTGTGTGTGTGCGGGCGCGCTATCAATTAGACTTCTAGGATATCAAGCCCTTTCATATCATATAACAAAGTAGCCTAACACCAACAATGTAACAAGTAACGAATGAGATGAAAGAAAATTACCAGTAGATGCTCCTCTTTAGTGTATGCTGTTGCTGCTTTCCACATTATTCTTTTCAACTCCAACGATTTCCACTTTTTGAATTTTTTTGCATAAAAATGCCTCACACAGTATCTGTGTTGTGATGGTGGAAATATCCTCCTCATAGCTTCAATCAACTCCTATAAATTGGCATTACATTGCAAAATGTTAATAAAGCTTCATGAAATGCATAATTTAAAAATGTATATACATATTTAACATGTAAGCAGTATAAGAAATCTAACCTTTTGTCTATCACTTACGAAAACTATTCTTTCAAATGTGTTGTCCTTCATGGCCTCCCCCAAACACACTAAGAACCAACTCCATGTTCCTTCACATTTAGACTCCACCACAGCAACTGAAATTGGATCCATTTGATTATTTGCATCCCTACTCACAGCAAATAGAAGTACTCCTCCTGCAGGGCCCTTCAAGAAATAGCCATCAAGACCTATAACAGGTCTACAACCTTGCAGAAATCCATCCATATGAGCTTTGTATGCCACAAAGAAGCCATAGAATTCATTAGGTTGATCTTCTTGCTCTCTCTTGGTCTTCACTGATACATAGCTTCCAGGATTCGTAGTGATAATCATGTTTGTATAGTCCCAAAGCTGCCAGTATTGCTCCTTGTAGCAACCTTCAATGATATTAATGGCCTTCCTCCTCACCCTATATATTTGAAAAAGTCCACAATCTTGCCCAAGTTCAGTATGAATGGTAGTTTGCAATGAAGGTGGCCATATAGGATTGTCTATGTTTCTCAGCGGGTATTGATGTGCTAACCATGTTGAAGTAGCTTGTTTGTTCTTGAAAACTTTTGGACAAGTGTGCTTGTCATTCAGTTGCAAAATCCTCCATCGGATACCGTCATCAACATATCTACCATAAACACTCTACTTGCATCCTTTTGCCTTACAGTTAACTGCAATTCTCTTTCCTTTCATTCTTCTACCACTGTACATCAAAACCTCTCAAAACTGCAGCTTGTCTTACTAATGCCCTGAACTCACTTGGTTTGGCACATTCCATACCAAGCTCAAACTTTGGATCCTTGAGATCCCTATCTTCCATGAACTGCCAGAATCTGAAGTACCCACTATCTGCCTCATCATCAGATGAAGGAAGGCTATGCGGTTCATCACTATCTGCATACTCTGAGACTGCTTCCTTGGTAGGCGTAGCATCATCTCCTCCTAGGACTTCTTTGCCATCTACTGTCACGGCCCGCTTCCCAAACTATGAGGCGGAGTCGAGACGAGGCCCGCGGCGCATCTATACCGAGAAATACACATTCTCGACACAAACACGCCAAGTGCTAGTAGGCAATAATATGACAAGAATTTAAAATTTTCAAAACAAATAAATAACATCCAACAATTATTACATCCCAGAAAGTTTAGCAAATAAAGTTTACAACAAACACCCTTGAAGAAGGCATTTTATTTAACAGTCAAGGAAAGGCATGGAATGATAACACGAACATCTCAGAAACAACTAATAGTTGGCTTGGCCTAAGAAGTGCTCCAAGTCTACGAAGTCCTTCTCTGCCTGCGGATCCTGATCTGTCTCAATCCCTGACGAATATTTCAATCAAACAGAAATGTCTGTCATACAACTGAAGCTCATGTAAGTCTCCCAAGAGGGTGTAGAGATAGCATACAAACATATAAAAGTAAAAAAGCATGAACATGAACAGGTATGCATGTATAAGGTGAGATATCTTGAGAAACATTTGCATGGCATTACATATCTATCGTTTGTATTAGTCTAGTAAGGGTATTGGACCGGGTTTCGGTGAGTATTCCGTTTGTCCCACGGAAAAATAGCAACATTAATGATAATATATAAATAGTGTTCCATAAAACCACCCGGAAACCACGGTGAACATGAAAGGGGACCCCCGAAACCTTGTTCGCTGCCTTTACCAAACTATCCCAACCCCGTGTTTAAACAACAATGTATATAACCGATAATTGTATGCAAAGTCCACATGACGCATTGAAACGTGAACCATGAATAATGATAACCAGAAACATGGCATGCACCATGATTACTCTTGCAAAATCCCGATTATATATATCGATTGCATGAAACAAGCATGATAGTATTGCAACGTGATCAGCCATACATGCAGCATGATTTTAAAGCATAGATAAGTCATGGTAGATATCACCTTCAGGTAACGGGGTCTACACAGGAAGCGTAGGATTTTATGTGTCGATGATGCTATATAAAAAGTTGTCCGGTTCGGAAGTCAAAAGCTTCATTTACAAAGAGGTTAAGTCAGGTTGTGTTATATGTTTAGCGTAAGCTTCATACTAGTGGGGCCATGGTAGTCCATAAGTATATCCTTTAATGTCCCTAGTCATGGGTGTATCGAGACGGGGTATCGATATACCAGAGCAGACTAGCGTATAGCTTCTCGACCCATATAGATGGGCGATGGATGATTCCATATCCATTGGTGTTTGACATCAGAGATGGCATACGGGTGCTCAGTGGAGACTGGGTACACTGGACGAACTCCCCGAGAACTCGCAGATTGTATTATACCTCACGTCAGATGGCAGTTCTCTGGTGACATTGGTACAGGTTAGTCTGTAGACCCGAGATCGTCATAGAGTCTTGTGTGATTCCCACTGTGCACCTTACCACGTCTAAGAAGGCGTTCAAAACGGTGGGTTTTAGGTACAGTCCCGAGTCACATGGAGGCAATGAGCGATAGGAGGGGTTTCGTCTCTCCCGGTATTGGGGGTTGATGTTGCGCTGTGCTCGATTGGCCATAACAGGGAAGTCCCTGGCCAGGGCTGGTTTAGAGATTTACTGGTAAGAGTTACCAGTAGTTTCTCGACCCGTTATGAACCTCACATCGGCATGACTTATCGGATATTGGGGTCTGACGTTTACCACCTCCAGACTTGATATGCGACATTTCAAACGAGAAGACCGGACTGTACGGTAGTGTCACTGTCAGGCTTTTGCAGGAGTTGGAGCGGGCTTGCTTGCCGATCTTCTGATCGCTCAATACCCGGGTAGCCGTTACGTCCATCTAGTACCGCTGACGGCTTTTGGGTGCTTGATATGATCATCACCTACTGCCGGTGTATTGACGGAGTCTTTAGAGTCCTACATAGAGCTTTTACTGGCTCAGGCAAAACGAAATAGGAGCGTATATGTGATATGTGTAGGACCGAGAATAATGCGTGTATGTGATACCGTATTCTATTCTCACGACTTTTGTATCAGCCGGTTATATGTGATATAGCCTCCAAGGTGAAAGGAATAAAAAGAGCTATTAGCTTCCTTCATCGGCTCCTCTCTAATAATATAAGTAGGCACGCAGACCCGGGTCCCATACCTTACGGAATCGTCCTCGTGGATCAACTCTGACTGTCGACCGGCCTCAACCTATTCCCTGATCTTCTGCTGTCACACCCCGCTTACCAAAATACGAAAATACGGAGAGTAACGAAGGCCGGCCACACTTCTACGGTGAGGAAAAATCCTTCCGTAGTCATGCTACGGCTTCTAAAATATACATATTAACAATAAAAACAGGGATGTACACCAAAATAGATGGGAAAACGGTATATAGTCATGCTGCATAAAACAATAAGGAACATAATGATAGGGTCTACAGAATAACAATAGATTCAAATAAAGATCCAAATACGAAAAAGGAAATACATAGGTCCTACGTCCCACGAAGGGCTCACAAACTAAGCATAAATTAAAACAAAAGAGAAGCCTAAAATAAACTACTGCTCCTTGGCTAGCTCATGAAAGTATTCCTGATCTTGCTTTGTCGGCGCGTCCGTATCTGAACCTAAGGTGACAAGTCTCAGGGGAGTCAGAACATGCAACAAGTACTCAAACGTAAAATTATATATGTGTGATAATATGAAGATGTAAGTATCGTGAAATGCTAGCATGCACATACAAAAATACGGTTACAACAATAAGAGTATGCATAATTGTAAGTCAAGTCGAGTCCTAAATGTCACCACCGCTAAGCCTTAACTAGTATCGCGTAAACTTTTGAAATTGATTGGTGGAAAGTATTCTCGAACCTTGGAGATATCCCGTTCATACCCGAGACCACGACCCACTGTACCCGGAGCAGATCCCGAGCTTGCCATTAGGCAAAATCCTACACGCGGTATCACATGAATGATGTCGGCACATCATCCCTGCGCCAACTGCGCGTTCGACTGGCCAATTTCTAACACTAGAATCCCCCCAGAATCCGGGTCCAAATTTTACCTTTCAATTTCCTCAATCCCCCGTGTTTCTAAGTTTTAATCACAATAATAAAACCGGATCACTAGATCTCAAATACCGAGTGAAACGGTTACCGGCACGTATCACGAATAATCACTAATAATGAAATCACTAAATCACGAAAACACGAATCGCGTAGTCACGAAATCACGAGTTTATGCCGATGACACAAATCAATCTATCATCAATCGATGTATCTCTCGGTATTCTAGTCGGTGATCACGTTTTTATTGTTCAAGTAATAGTAGTCATGAATATATATAGCATGTTAATAGGTTCTATACATGTCGATGATAACAGGTATACATGGTTGCAACACTAACGATAAATCAAGAATATTCATAAATCCAACTTTAACGAAGTTTAATTCTAATACAAGCATTTCAATTCGGTAAATAGAATTATCATCAAGCCTAGCACAAAATTAAGCATGGTTTTAAGGGTTTAATTAATAGGTATGCTAAGATCCTAAGGTTTTTAGTTCTGTACACAACAAGCATGGGTTCATATATTATCAAAATTCACAATGTTACGATTCTATGCTTTTCTTTTAAACGAATGAATTTAAATCGAGGAAATAACCGATGCCACATCGGCCATTATAACGGGTGCAAGAGTACATGCCTTTTTGCAAAAGTTCATGGGATCTCGAAACGACGCGGCGAGGTTCTCAACTTGGCGAGCTTTGAACAGGGAGAACCGCGAGGAAGGAAAAAGAACATGACGATGGCGATCAATTTTGGTGCTCGGGTTGATGGGTTCCGTGCTCGAGTTCTTGTAGCTGAGAACATGAAGATGATGATGATGATGGTCGGCGACAATGATGACGATGGACACGACGTTAATGCCAGAGGATGAAGGTACGCGTTTGGTTCTTGGATGCATTTCTTGAGTTTTGGAGTGGGAACAAGAAAGGAGAAAAATTGGCGAGGAAGAGGAGGAAGACGGCTAGGGTTAGGGTTTCGATGGTGTAGGCTAGGGTTTATATAGGCTCGGTTGGTTACACAAGGGAGAGATTCTCGCGAGATCGTGGGCGCAATCTTAGGGACGCTACAAATTTCAGTTTGAGCCGGCTCAAAAGAATGGTGAGTCGTCTCAAAGAGACAAAGAAGAAAATAGTTTTCCAGGCACATTTTGAGTCGTCTCAAACACTTATGTGCCGTCTCAAAAGTAATTCAAGCCAGCACAAATTGGTCATGAGCCGTCTCCAACAACTAGAGAAGAACCAGTTATTCTGAAGGACTTATGAGTCGTCTCAAACATATTTTGAGCCAGCTCAAGTTGATTCTCAAACTAATATTTATATGATATGTTATCTGACATGTTGCCTGAGCATGAAATCAAAGAATACGTCCAAATGATTATTTTATTGGGATCTCTGGATACCGGATGCTACATCATACCCAACTACAAAAGAAATTTCGTTCTCGAAATTTAAAAGAGCTAAATATAAGGATCAAGGAAACAAATGGGGGCACTTCTGAAGAATCTCATCCTCACGCTCCCAAGTGGACTCCCCGCATGAGCGTCTGCCCCAAGACACGAGGACCAAAGGAATGATCCGGTTCTTCAGCACTTTCTCTCTGCGGTCTATGACGGCCGTAGGCTGCTCATCATATGAGAGATCGATGCTCAAGGTTAATTCGAAGTGGTCTAGGACATGGTTGTCGTATCGACGTAGTTGGGAAACATGGAATGCGTCGTGTATACCGGCTAAAGAAAGAGGTAAAGTCAGGAGGTAGGCCACCTCACCAAAACGATCCATAACCTCGAAGGGTCCGATGAATCGGAGTCTTAGCTTCCTACGACTGCCAAATCTAATCACCCCTCTAGTCGGCGAAATCTTAAGGAATACATGGTCGCCAACCACGGACTTTAGCTGTCTCCTACTGGCGTCCACCCAGCTCTTCCGACGGTCTGGCGCAGTCTTGATACGGTTCCTTATCAGTTGGACCTTGTCGACTGTTGGGACTATGAGCTCAGGTCCTAACAATCTCCGCCCTCCACATCATTCCAGCAAAGCAGGGAGCGACACTTCCGTCCATAGAGCATCTCGAACGGGGCCATCTGTGCCCGCCTGATAGCTGTTATTATAGGAGAAATCCACTAAGTGTAGGTGATCCTCCCATTACCCCTTAAAATCTAGCATGCAAGCCCTCAACATGTCTTCCAGTATCGGTATGGTGCGCTCGACTGTTCATCCGTTTGAGGGTGTATGTCGTACTGAACTTAAGGTGTGTGCCCAAACTCTTTTGCAAACTCCTCCAAAACTGGAAGAGGAACCTGGAGGCTCAATCTGATACGATACTGACGGGCACTCCATGCATCCTCACGATCTCCTGCAGGTACTTTTCTGCCAAAGTGTCCGTTGATTGCCCCACTCGAATGGTAGAAAATGAGCCGCCTTTGTGAGACGTCGACTATGACCCATATGGCTCTGTTGCCCTTGGGACTCCATGGTAAAGCCGTTACAAAGTCCATGGTGATGTGTTCGCACTTCCACCGAGGAATAGATAGTGGTTGCAAGAGACCGGCCCCTATCTGATGCTCGGCCTTCACCTGCTGACACACCAGGCATATCTCGACATGAAGCAGACAATCTCCTCTTCATACCATTCCACCAAAACTGTTTTCTCAAGTCTCTGTACATCTTAGTGCTTCCCGGATGCACCGAATAGGCTGAACTGTACGCTTCGGTCAATTCCTTTTATTGAACCTTGCCCTCTAGCACACAAAACCGACCTAGGAACCATCTATGTGGATTAACAAGTTCGTCCTCAATCTAGCGTCTACCTGACTCCGGAACTTCTGTAGATGTGGGTCTCCAACCTGCGTGTCATGCCCTGCTTCCTAAAAGGCGGTAGCAGGCACGTGACAAGGTTCGCGACGAATTTATTCCGAAAAGGGTCTTTCTCACAACAAATACATTAAACGTTATATAAGTAATATAAATATGACAAGAATAAAGCAAGAAAATAAAAATCGAACTCCTACTTATTACATTCAAAATCCATAAGGTTCGACAGTTTACAAGATGCCTGAAACAGGATACAATAACATAACAAGCCTTAACAAAGAGGCATACTGGAATGTAAAATGTAAAGGAAAGCTAGTAGTCTGCCTGCGATGACAGCTGCGAGTATTCTTCTTCCTTCGGCTCGATCTCCTCTATCCTTAAGTCACCTGACGAACATTCCTAAGAAAGAAAGAAAACACGGAATGTCCGTCGGCGAACTTGCGCTCGGTAAGTCCCCAATTAAAGATATAGAGTATTAGCAATAATGACAAGCATATAAATAGAAATTAATATCATGAAGCAATGAACAAGAGATGACAGTTCAATATGGCAGTGTAATATAGGCATAGTGACGATTAACATAAGCATATAATAAGTATAATTGGTGAGCATGGAGTGATTGGCAATATGGTCTAAAGATGTCACTATAAGGGTAAGCTAACCTAACGTCAGTTCGAGTATGAGCGTCAGCTATCGCAAGAGTATTCTCAAACCCAAAGCTGTAATCCAGGGACAAGAAAACACGGGCCCGAATTAAAAGAGTTAGTAACGAGACTCCAATCGTCGCTGGAGACTCACAAACCCAACGATATAATCCAGGGGCAAAGAAACACGGGCCCTGAAGAGAGTTCATGTGTTAGCTTTCAAGAATTCATGTATTACGAGGGGGACTCGTGAGATTCCATTGATCGTCTCACTATTCAAACTACCCCAACACCCCGCGTATGTTAAACTATAAATAATGATACAAGTCTTACACGAATCCATGAATACATACAGGGTTTCAAGTTCAAGTCAAGTTTAATGTCAAGTTCAAGTCAGTTTCATGTCAATTTCAAGTCGAGTTCATGTAAAATTCAAGTATTCATGTATACACATATTCATGGTTCGGGTAAGATTCATGTCAAACATATAATATCTAATCATGTCATCATGTACATACAACAATTTAGAGATCAAGAAACAAGGTACAAATGTTTGAAATGCTTGAAATGAGACAAATATGATATGCAGGTAATAATTAGAATAACATGAATACATGAAACGTATCAATATACTAACATGGTCAACAATAGCATGGTCAAACAAACATATCCGAGTTATGTCATATTACGTGTCTGGTAATATATCTCGTATACGTGGATTGATTTAACATGTCAGGTAATAAGTCAATTTGCATATCCGTCTGAGATGGCTCATGTATGCTTGATCCAGCTCACAAGTCTTCTCTAATCACTATTTGTTCTCGGTTGCAAGAGCCGGCTCGACCATAACTTGAGACGGCTCAATCAGAATTTAAGTTGGCTCACGTCATGTCTGCATAGTGGTTTTCCTCTCTGTTTGTATGAGATGTCTCATGGTTATGTTGAGCCGTCTTATAACCCTTTCGCTCAGACGATCAGGTTAAGGTTTCAATTAGATTTGAAAACAAGGCAAATAACCATACACAAAAGCATCGCATAATCACAGTTCTTTATTTTAATATTTTAGAGATCATGGGTTTCTATTTGTTCCTTGATGATCGGATTCCCTATGAAGGGTTCTCTATCATCTCTGCCAGACTCATAGAAAAAGATCCGTTGTAATTAACAGAATCCATAGCTGAGTTCCCAAAATAGGTTGCAGAAGCAATAATAGCAAAGGAGCATAACACTATCTTAGATCGTTATAAAGACGGTATCTAGAAACATTGTTAATCGTATAATGATGCGATATTGGTTTACGCTCATTTCGTAGTGTCACTAATTCATATTATCTAGACCCATGGCATGGAGGTGTTGTCATTAAGTATAAAAAACATAAGCGAACATAGTCTTGAACAAAAAGCAACTACTTTTAAACAATCCATGTGTAACTGATCTATACATATAACATATATCTCATAATGAACTACGACAAGGCGAGGACAACGTTTTCGAGGAGGAGCACGACAAAGGAAGGGGGAAGGGAGAGAACGAGAGAGAGAAAGAGGAAGATGACTTATGCGCTATACGATACAGTATAACCGTATCGCCGTTTCTAAGGGAACACGGACTTGATCGGAAGCTTCGCGTCTTGGAGCAGGGAGATCAGTGGTTGGCTTGGGAGGACTTTTGAATTAGAATTTCGCGAAGGAAATTGAGTTTTGTACATCCAAAGGAATGGAGAAGAAAAAGCAATTAAAATGATGGTGTATTAAGAAGGATAAAAGGCATTAAAAAGAGAATTGATGGAGGAAATGAAGGGTTGGGGGTTCACTTTAATGAATTAGTTTGCTTTTTGAGATGAAACGAGCAGTTACGAATCCAATGAACTCGTCTCTTGGGAATCTGGAACGATTCTGCATCAAATGAGGGCATGAGACGGCTCAAAATACTCGTGAGCCGTCTAAAGAGAACAGAGAAGAAATGGTCATTCGGAAAGACTTATGAGCTGGGTCGCCCTTATATGAGCCATCTCAAACTTAGTTATCAAGAATTTAGATATAACTCGGTACTAAAAAAGAAAACGACATTTTATTAATGAAAAATAATACAAAAGGGTACACGAATTTTAGGGTCGTTATACTGCGTAGCCTTGATGCGATCCACTAAAGAGGACTGCACCTGTAGCTGCCAATGCTGCCTGTGGTTCCCGACATAACCATCTCCAGATCAAACCTCTGAAGATCATCAAGAATATCCTTCCGGCAAGTCAACATCACAACCGCTGGTCTCCGGTTGAGAGCATCGGGTACCACATTCACTTTCTCGGGGTGATACTGCAAATCGAGATCGTAGTGGGCCATAAACTCCGACCACCTGCGTCGTCTCATGTTGAGGTCCTTCAACGTGAATATGTACTTCAGGCTCTTATAGTCCGTATAGACCTCAACCCGCTCTCCTAAAAGATAGTTCCTCCAAATCTTCAGAGCGAAAATAACCGCAGCCAACTCTATGAATCGGGTAATTCTTCTCGTGCATTCTTAATTGGCGCGAGACGTATACCACTACTCAACCATGCCGCATCAGAAAGCAACCCAACCCCTTCCCGAAAGCATCACTGTGAATCATCAACCTTCAAACCCATCTGGCATGGGGCCGTGGTAAGATTCTGCTTCTCAGCAGGTCGAACGCTTGGGCGCATTCCCTTGACCAGACGAACGATTCTTCCTTCCGAGTAAGCCTTATCAAAGGCTCAGCCGCTCGAGCAAAATCTTGGCCAAATCTCCGACAGTAACCGGCAAGTCCCAAGAAACTTATGATCTCTGCTACCGATTTTGGAGTTAGCCAATCCTTAACCGCTTCAATCTTTGTCGGGTCTTATAGATATACCGTCTCCGGAAACATGTCCCAGAAACTGAACTTGGTTAAGCCAGAACTCACTCAGTTTAGCATACAAATGTTCCTGCCTCAACACCTGAAACACGATCCTCAGATGTTCGACGTGCTTCTCCTTGCTTTTTGAGTACATGAGAATGTCGTCGATAAAGACTGCGACAACAAGTCGAGGTACTGTGAGAAAACACGATTCATCAATTCCATGAACATGGCCCAGAGCGTTAGTAACGTCGAATACCATCACAAGAAAATCGTAGTAGTTGTATCGGGTTCTAAAGGCTGTTTTGCATATATCATCCGCCTTAATCCTGACTTGGTGGTACCCTGACCGAAGATCCATCTTTGAGAATACCGGGCACCGCTGAGCCGATCGAACAGATCATCAATAAGAAGAATGGGGTATTTGTTCTTGATCGTGGCTCGGTTCAGCCCACGGTAGTCGACGCACAAGCGTAAGGAATCGTCCTTCACTAAGAGGACTGGAACGCCCTAAGGGAAAACACTTAGGCATATGAGTCCCTTGCTGTGAAGGTACTCTAACTGCTTCTTTAACTCGACCAACTCGACTAGAGCCATCCTATATGGGGCCGAAGAAAGTGGTGCCGTGCCTGGGATTAAATCAATCGAGAACTCCAAAACACATGGCGAGGACAGACTGGGTAGATCCTCAGGAAAAACATCCAAGAACTCCCGAACTACTACCGGTGCTGGGCTCGCGTCTACCTCTATCAAGGATAGGGTGTTTCTCGCCGGCTTTGCCGTAAACTCTGCAGGTTCCAAGGACTCATTGCCCCTACGAAACATGAACTTTGGGTGGTTAGGAATACGGAAGGTCACGGTCTTAGCCCGACAATCAATTTGTGCGTGGAAGGTGCCCAACCAATCCATCCCTAAGACAATGTCGTAATTCTCGGTCCCGATCAGCAAGTCGGCAAAAAGTTCCCTGCCGCAAATCACTACAGGACAGAGTTTGCACTTTCGGCTGAATACAATCACTTCATTGCCAGTGTAAATGTCCAAGTGTCAGGTCAGCTTCGTGTGGTATAGAATGTGCAGTAGCGAAAGTAGGGGACATGTAACAGTAGGAAGCCCCGGAATCAAATAATATTTTAGCAAGAACTGAGCAAACTAAAATAGTACCTGCGACGATGTCCTCCGACACCTCCACCTGCTCGGCCGTTAGGGTAAAAGCTCGCCCCTGGCCACGACATGCGTTACCTCGGCTCTGATCCAAAAGTTGCTGCTGGAATGAGTGGCGCCCCCTCTGAACGGGCCCTGATGAAACACTCTGTTGTTGGTTGGATCCGCTGCGTTTCAATCTCATGGGGAAACCTCCAATCTGGTGATCGCTATCCCCACAGATCAAACACTGACCATTGGCCATGTGGAAATCTTTCTGAATATGCCCTAGTTTCTTACAGTAGTTGCAAACATGGTCTTTCCGCTGTGGTGGGACGGCGACACGCTTCATCTGAACCCCACCATGTTGCCCGACTGGGATCCCTCCACCTAATCGGACTGGGGTCCCTCCTGAAGTCTGGCCAACAGAGCGCCTCAGTCCTTCTGTCAGAAACCTCCTCTTATCCATAACAGTCTTGTTCGCCGCCGAAAGACATGACCGGGACGTTGGGACGCTGGGCCTGAATTTTAGGGGGCAGATGCTATTTGGTTTTATCCGTCCACCTCTCCGAAAATGCCAAGTTGATTTATGGCACCGTGTATCAGAGGTTTAGACGGATGCGGCCGTTGTAGCAGACTTCGTCAGATTCCCTCTCATTGTGAGGGGTTTTTTATCGTGGGGACGCTCTTCCCTGCAGGCGCAAGCCCCTGCAGTTAATTACGCTACCGCATCGCGGTAACCACTTTCTCCTTCTCCGGATGGTCACTTCGTGTCGTGGGTGTTTGTTTTGTTTTTGGTTGCCCGTGGATTTTATACGGAGACTAATTTATGTTGTCGCCCGTAGGGCATGGATTAGTTCAAATCCGTATTTTCTTAGATTTGGGTTGGGTTTAAGAACCGTTAATCTCAGTTAAGACTAAAATCAATTTAAACGTTTGTTAAGGATGCGTTAGTCTAATTTTAGACTAAGATCTACTTAACGGGATCATTTAGATCCAACAAAAGAGCATTTGGGCTCTATTGCTTAGTTTAGGGACATTGCGGTCCATAAGTTTAAAGACATCATAGTTCGTGGTAGTTTAAAGACGTCATAGTCCGTAAAGTTTAAGGACATCATAGTCCATGAGTTTAAGGACTCTACAGTCTGTGGTAGTTTAGAGACATCATAGTCTGTAAAGTTTAAGAACATCATAGTCCATGAGTTTAAAGACCTCACAGTCCATGGAATGTCTGGTTGTCGGGACCCGTCACCTCTCTGAAAACGTTGAAGGATTACGACACATATCAGAGATCTGTAGTCCAGTTTGGAACTAAAATCTATTAAAAAGATTTATGAGCGTATGGGCTCAATTAATCTGAATAAGGGGTCTGTAGCCAACTTGGGCCTATCCCACTCAGTTAAAATATTGGAACATTTAACAATGCTGAGCATTGATTTGGGCTCTGACAATTTTTGTCTTTTATTGAGTGCCGAGCATTCATTATCATTACAGTTCTGGGGCTTTATTAAAGAACAATTTATGTTCTTTCAGCACACACGTGAGGAACACGTGGTGCGCTTGGCGCTGAGCGCCGGTCAATGAGCGCAGAACGCTTCTGTTAAGTAGTGCACATGTGAGGAGCACGTGTTGCGCTTGGCGCTGAGCGCCAATCAACGAGCGCAGAGCGCTTCTGTTAAATAGCGCACATGTGAGGAGCACGTGGCGCGCTTGGCGCTGAGCGCCAGTCAATGAGCGCAAAGCGCTTCTGTTAAGTAGCGCACACGTGAGGAGCACATGGTGCGCTTGGCGCTGAGCGCCGGTCAACGAGCGCAGAGCGCTTCTGATCAATTTTATGATCTGAGAAATAAGTTCTCGCTTACAAGAGACTGTCTCATGGTTCTAAGAACAAAGTTCTTATTTTTATAGGAGAGATGAAATTCTTCTCCCCCCTTTTTATGATGAGATGTTATGATCTCTTTGTGTGAAAGACCTCAGTCTTATAGATCTATGATCTGTAAGAAGAATTATGTTCTTCTTCTTTAATGAGATGTTTCTTATCTCTTTGTTTTTTTTACCTTGAAAAAAGTTCTTTTCAGAGCTTGTTCTTCCTTTTTTTTCCAAAGCTTGTGGGGGTTCCTCTCTGCGAGACTTGAAGTCTTAGGGTCCTTTATATAGTGAATGTTGATTTGTTGAATCAGTTGAAGAGATCTTTTCTCTAATTGATTTGGGGATATTTCCCACCGTTGGATCTTTGATCCTAGGGCTTCTGTTTTACAGAAGGCAGTCTTCTTGTTTTTAAAAAGATTGGCAAATCTTTTCCTATACAGAATTTATTCTGCACCATTGTGATTTTTAATTACCATTGGATCATTTGATCCAACGGTGCTCTGATTTACAGAGGACAATCTTTCTTGTTTGGAAAGATTCCGAGTATTTCCTTAACAGAATTTTATTCTGGTAATTTGATGATTTATCATCTTCATTAGATCTTTGATCCAACGGTGGGGAACATTTAGTTCCAGCGCTAGCGCTCTCGTGCTTTGCACGTGAGCGCTGCATCAGAGTCTTTGACTCTTGGTGCCAGCGCACTTAGCGCTAGCGCTCTCGTGCTTTGCACGTGAGCGCTACTACAGAGCGCCGGCGCTCTTGACGCTAGCGCACTCGGGTTTTGCACGTGAGCGCTGCCATAGAGCGCTGGCGCTCTTGGTGCAAGCGCTCTTATTAAGCGTGGCTTCATTTTAAATTTTGAAATTTGAACAGAGTTTTGCTCTGATTGGTGGAAACAAATGCCCCCCACCGTTGCGCTCACGTGGCTCACACGTGAGTGCAGCGGTGGCAGCCTTTCGACCGTTGGATTGTTCTTGGAAGTCGATCGACTTCCCCTGCCTATAAATAGGAGCTTTGGCCTCTTTGAGATGAGCCATGTTCATCTTCTTGTTTTCTTATTCTTGAGAATTTTAATTCTCTGTTAGAGCCAAGCTCTCTGTTTCAGAAAACTCCTTTTGAGTTGATACTCTGTCAAATTTCTGGTAAGATTTGAACCCATTAACAGAGCTTTTGCTCTACTTAGATCGCAGATCTTAAACATCTTTTAGGGTTTTACCCATCAACAGAGCTTTGCTCTTTTCAAATCATATAAATTTTTAGGGTTTCCCAACAGAGCTTTGCTCTTGTCAGATCATATAGATCTAAAGAAATCCTTTTTAGGGTTTTTTAACCCATTAATAGAGAACTCTTTAAAGTTCATTCTACAGATCTTAAAGATATCGGAGTTTTTAACTCAGTAGAAGCTTTGCTTCTTTTAGGGTTTCAGATGGGTTACTCCATCATCTTCTCAGAGCATGGCTCTTCAGAATTCTCAGGGGAAAATTTTATTCCCATCATAATTGATTTTGACAGGTGCCACTCCTTTCTAGAGAGCGTTGCTCTCGAGGAGTTTAACTCCTTGGCCCAAGAAGCCTCTCATTAAATGAGAAATCCTTTTAGGATTCTCTCCTTAATTGCACAAAATTAAATTAGTTGGGTGTTTTAATCAGTACTTACTTTCTCCGTGAGGATATCAAGCGTTGTTTAAATCCTCGTGTCTATTTCGATAAGTTTTTTTCTTAATCAGTCTGTCCACTAACTCTCACTGATTTTCTTTTTCAGACGTTATGGCCGCTCATCTGTATGATCTCGGTGAGATTATTTCTTACGGAGACATCCGCTCACTAGGCCGCTGCCAGAACCAGGAGTTTACAAACGCTCAGTGCGCCGAAATCTTGCGTCGCTTTGATGAATGCAATGGTCGACTGCTTCCTCGTCGTTCTGCTCTTTTAAAGCTCATTGTGAGAGCGATCTGGGAAGCACTTCCTTTATTTTATCAAGGCATGCCGCTTAAGGCATTGGATGATGCCCAAGACAAGGTGCACTCGGTGTATCTGATGGGCCTAATTTCAAAGAAAAAGCGAGACAATCTTGTTGATATTCTGCATCAAACTTTTCAACAGGAGACGATAATCGCTGCCTATCGAAGGGTGGAGGACATCGGCGAGGACCCTGACGCTTGTGATCGTGAGAGGAAGCACATGAGAATAGTCCGAGAGGCCCAAAATATTTTAGATGGCCTTACTTTTGAATTTCTCAATCCATATCCTGGATTTGATGTCTTGCCATTGTAATCATTTTGATGATGATTTTGTTTACTGTTTTCATCGTTGTAAGAACCTTTTGAAGTATGAATAGCAAATTCCCCGTTTACGTGTGTTTATTTTATGCACTAAATCTTTTGCATACGCATGAGTGGGTACGCTTTGAACGCTTAAACGGATGCAAATCAAATGTTCTTTTTACTGTCTTGCATGGTATGTGGTTGACGTCAGTAGGTTACGCCCTTTTTGTTTTGACTTGGTGTAAAGCAGCTTACGCGCTCTTTGAGTAGCACCTCCATTTCTCCGTCATGTAATTTTGGCAAATGTGGTTTGTAGATAATAAGTGATAGTTCGTCTTGAACTCTTTGTAGGGTAGCGATGGCTTAGGAAACAGATTCAGGTCTGCTGCCTAAGGCTTTTCAACTTTGTGAGCCGTGAGGGTCTTATAAAGGCTTTTCTCCCTACGAGTCGAGAGAATCCCATAGGTGTATTTTCTTCTTAGGAATCGTGAGGATTCCTAAATGTGTTTTCTCTTGAGAGTCGTAAGGATCTCACAAGAGAATTCTCCCTTACAATTCGAGAGGACTCGTAAGTGATTGTTTCCTTCCTTGTCGATTTTTGACTGGCCCGTAAATAGTCTACCTTGACCTCCCTGCGGGCAATGATGGCTTGGGAGACAGGGTTAGGATCTGTCACCTAAGACTTTTCAACTTTATGAGTCGTGGGGGTCTCATAAAGACTTTTCTCCCTACAAGTCGAGGCGGGGTCATTGGCTGACTTATTTCCGCAACTGGGTCATTGGCTGACGTATTTCCGAGACGGGGTCATTGGCTGACGTATTTCCGCAACGGGGTCATTGGCTGACGTATTTCCGATGTGGGGTCATTTGATGACGTATTTCCACGACGGGGTCAGTTGCTGACGTATTTCCGAAACGGGTCATAGGCTGACGTATTTCCGTGACCAGGTCAGTGGCTGACGTATTTCTGAGGCGGGGTCACTGGCTGACGTATTTCCGAGGCGGGGTCAGTTGCTGACGTATTTCCATGACGGGGTCATAGGCTGACGTATTTCCGAGGCGGGGTCACTAGCTGACGTATTTCCGAGGCGGGGTCATTGGCTGACGTATTTCCGCAACGGGGTCATTTGATTACGTATTTCCACGACGGGGCCAGTTGCTGATGTATTTCCGAAACGGGGTCATAGGCTGACGTATTTCCGTGACGGGGTCATTGGCTGACGTATTTCCGATGTGGGGTCATTTGATGACGTATTTCCACAACGGGGCCAGTTGCTGACGTATTTCCGAGGCGGGGTCACTGGCTGGCGTATTTCCGAGGCGGGGTCACTGGCTGACGTACTTCCGCGACGGGGTCAGTTGCTGACGTATTTCCGAGAAGGGGTCATAGGCTGACGTATTTCCGTGACGGGGTCATTGGCTGACGTATTTCCGATGTGGGGTCATTTGATGACGTATTTCCACGACGGGGCCAGTTGCTGACGTAGGGACTCTAGGTTGTCTGCGAACCGTGGAGTCTTGGAACCGGGGACTTTGTCGTGGCTCCGATTGGTAGTATCGCGTCCGTGCCCTGCTGGCATGAGGAGGAAAGCCGTTGGTGGTCTTCTGAGATGCAGACATTGCCGCTGAGACCTGATTCTCTCTTTGACAGAGTCTGTGGGGGAATGTGGCCCCCTTTTTCGTTTATGCACATGGATTGTATACATGGGTCAATATGGACTTACCTACAAAGCAAAAGCTTCATCATTTTTTTTTTTGTTTTTCTTTCCGCGATGCTCTATCAATTCAGCTTTTTTATATCGCGAAAGTCGCGATTGCCTAATCATTTCGGCTATTTTTCGCGGTGCCCGATCATTTCAGCTGTTTTTCTTTTTACTCGCTGCTTTTTATTGCGAGTTGCCCAATCATTTCGGCTATTTTTGTATGCATATATTATACTTGCTGATTTTGTTGCAAGTTGCCCCATCATTTCGGCTATTTCATATGCATTTTGGATCGCTGACCTTTTGCCGCGAGTAAGAGACTTGGGATCTGATACCGATTTAGACATCAGCATCGCTACAACTGGGATATTCCCAGGAGCGAATCATCATTTGCCTTTGTCGGTTAGAACAAAGGTGGCTTAGCAAATAGGATTAAGATCATGTCGACTAAGGCTTTTGACTTCATGAGCTGTAAGGGTCTCATAAAATTATTTCTCTCTACAAGTCGTGAGGATCTTGTAGGTGCATTTTTCTCCTTAGGGGTCGTGAGAACTCCTAAGTGCGTTTTCTCTTATAAGTCGTAAGAATCTTACAAGAGTGTTTTCTCCTTATTATAAGTCGAGAGGGCTTACAAGTGACGTTCACCAAACAGAGATATCCCTCGTCGGTGGTGGGACTCTGTTAGGGAAACGTTTATTCGTGCATGTGGATTGTATACAAGGGTCAGTATTGGACCACCTGTAGGGCAGTCTGAGGATTGTTATGGCTTAAGAACAGATTCAGATCCCTGTAGCTGGCTTTTGAATCCTATGAGTCGTGAGGATCTCATAGGAGAGTTCTCCTTAGGAGTCGTGAGGATCTCATAAGTGTAGTTTCTCCTCAAGAATCGTGGGGATCCCTAAGTGTGTTGTTCCCTTGTGAGTCGTAAGGATCTCACGCAGGTATTTTCTCCTTACAAGGTCGAGAGGACCTTGCAAGTGTCCTTTAACGAGATTGCACCCTTTCGGATTTTCACAAACTCGCCGGTAGTCCTGCTGTTTTTACTCACGGAACCCTTTCAGATTTTCATCCGTGCCCATTTTGCTTATGGACGTACCCTTTTTTTGCGTCAGCCTTAGGATGCTGCGGTTCATAGTAGTTTACAGAAGTTTCGGTCAGTAGTTAGTTTAAGGACGTGTCGGTCCGTCGTTAGTTTAAGGACGTCTCGGTCCGTCATTAGCTTTAGAACGTCTCGGTCCGTCGTTAGCTTTAGAACGTCTCGGTCCGTCGTTAGTTTAAGGACGTCTTGGTCCGTCGTTAGTTTTAAGACATCTCGGTCCATTGTTAGTTTAGGGACGTTTCGGTCCGTAGTTAGTTTTAGGACATCTCGGTCCATTGTTAGTTTAGGGACGTTTCGATCCGTTTGCCGGCTACTACTTATAGAGTTTGGGGTTAGGAAGATAGCGAGCGGACATATGCGTCGTCATCTATCGTTGACCTAGGCCGTGACTCGTCAGGCGTAGTATTTTTTCAGAAACCGACCGTTTATTGGCTTGAAAAGTCTCTCGCCATGCATATCCATGAGTAGATAGGCTCCACCTTGGTAGACCTTGTCTATGATGTATGGGCCCTCATAGTTTGGCTCGAATTTCCCCCGTTTGGCACGATTGGGAATCATGGGTCTTTTTACGACTAGCACGAGTTTGCATTGGCGGAATGTTCTCGACCTCGTCAGTCTTTCATATGAGCGCGTCATCCTTGCTTTGTAAGCCTCCAGGTTTTGCTGCGCCATGAGCCGGGTTTCGTCAAACGGCATCAAGCTCCTCGAAGCAAAGATGAGCGTTCTCTTCATCTGTTAGCTCATAATGAACCGCCACTCGTAGAGAGGGTAGCTCTATCTCCAAGAGGAGTACCGTTTCAGTGTCGAACACCAATGCATACGGCGTTGTATTTGTGGCCGTTTTAAACGCAGTTCGCTACGCCCAGAGGGCTTCATGCAATCTTTCATGCCAATATTTTCTGTTTCTGGACACCGTCTTCTTTATGATCTTCGTCAAAGTCTTGTTGAAGACCTCAGCTAGACCGTTAGCTCGGGGATTATAGACCGAAGAGTATCTCCGGTCTATATTATGTTGCTGTGCGAAGCGGCTGATTTTGTGACTTCTGTAGGTCGGCCCGTTATCGGAGATGATCCGTCGCGGAATGCCGAACCGATAGATGATGTGTGTCTTGAAGAAATGAAAAATATTCTCCGTCTTCACTTCTCTTAGCGGTATGGCTTCTACCTACTTAGAGAAGTAATCGGTTGTCGCCAATATGAACCGATGTCCTCTGGATGACGCTGGTTCGATAGGCCCGATTATGTTGATTCCCCACATTTCGAATGGCCAGCTAGCCACCGTTGGGTGTAGCGGGTTTGGATGCTGGTGGATGAAGTCCCTATGAATTTGGCACGAGTGGCACTGCTTCGCATATTCGAGGCAATCCTGAATCATCGTAGGAGAACTCGACTCAAATAGTTGAGGGCTCTCTCCTTCCCTTGGTCGTTCTCTTGTGCCCATAACACGCCTAAGGAACCTTCAAGGGCGGTTGTGTACAGGATGAGAGGCTTTCCCTTGACCGGAGCGGTCAGTACCGGCGGATTCTGCAGGTATTACTTGATTTCGTCTAGTGGGCTTTGACATTTGCGATCCCAGAAGAACGGGGTCCCTTTCTTCATCAGGTGACTATAGGGACGGCATTTGCCAAAGAGATTAGCTATGAACCGCCGGATATATACGAGCTTTCCTTGGAGGGATCGCAGTTGCTTGAGAGTTCTTGGCGGAGGCATTTCCATGATCGCTATCTCGATGCCCCGGTGTCGTACGATGTATCCTAGGAATTTACCCAAGAAAACTCCAAACGCGCATTTGACAGGGTTCATTTTCAGGTTGTATTTCCGAAAACGTTGGAACACTATCTCCAGATGCTCCCAGTGCTCCTCATATGATTTACTTTTCACTACGAGGTCGTCGATATAGCATTCGACGATTTCGTGTATGAGGTCATCGAAAATCTTCGCCATGGCCCTCTGATAGGTGGCGTCGGCGTTCTTCAGACCGAAAGGCATCACTTTGTAGCAGGATATGCCCAGAGGGGTCCGGAAAACGGTATACTTCTGGTCTTCATGATGCATCTTTATTTAATTGTACCCTGATGAGCCGTCCATGAAGGAGAAGATTTCGTGAATGGACGTATTATCTATCATCAACTCGTTGACATTTGGCTTTTTCAAATATAGCCGTTTCGCGCTCTCGATCAGCTTTGCTCCTTTGACAGACCTCGTTCAGGGCTTGTTTGGTTGCAGGATTATGGATTTGGATTTACTGTTTGGATTGTGGAATCCTAAGATTCCATAATTTTGTGTTTGGTTGGAGGATTAGGATTTCTAGGATTCCTTTGTTTTTTATGGAGGGTCCACCACAAAACATGGATTCCTGAATCCTAAAAAATTTTAAGGATTTTCAAGGATTTGGCACTATTCATTATACTTTTAGATGTGACCCGTGGTACTTTATTTATTTAATAATCATCTCTCTATCTATCTCTCTCTACAATCCTCAAATCCAAATCCCACTTTTTTCACCAACCAAACAAAGATCACAAGGATCTACAAATCCAATACTAGGAATCCAAAAACAACCAAACAACAAATTACCAAATCCAGAAATTTCAACTGTACTATTTTGGAATCCAAATTCCAAAATGCTGCAACCAAACAGGCCCTCAGCAACATGTCAATCATCCCTTCTGATGGTTCTAGGAGTTCCGATTCGGGATCTGCCCCCAGTTTCTCTGCGTCAGGAGCTTCTTCACCGTCTATCGACGAGTGAGAGATCACACAGCAGCTTACCACATAATCCTCAGGTTCATCCGACGAGTCCTCTCCATTGTCATCATCTCCATCCTCAAAGACCTGGCTGAGAAAGTCTTGGAGTGTGACCGGGGTCCGCGCCTTCTGGTTATATTCTTCCAGCGCGTCAATATGTTTTTGCAGGTCCGTGCGCTTGTCACTTCACGGGCTTTTTGGTCTTCTTCTTCTTCTTTGAAGACGTTGATGGTTGGGTATGGGCGCTTTGACTATCACCACCAATTTTTGGCGTTGGGCGTGGTTTGAGCCCCTCGATAACCTCGGGTTCTAGTGGACTTTTCCATCTGATCGCCGGGCATATTTGGAAATCTTTCAGCATTCTTTTCGTTTTGGCTGAAAGAGCGACCTCCCATGGAGCTTCTTCTACAAAAGAGCACTATGCCCCCGGTATGTCCACCTTTTTGAGAGCGTGCGGCTGGGGCGGGTTTACCCTCCAGTTTTCAGACAGCGCAAATTTGCCTTGCTGGTATTGGTCCTCAATCCAACATTTGAAGACGAAGCAATCTTCGATTGGATGGCCTATTACCCGGTGATAGGGGCAGTAATTGGGATTGTTGACATCACCGGGCTGCAATGGACGCCTCGGATCCGGCAGATTGATGAGCCTGTTGCGTATCGCCAGTTCGAATAGTCTCTTTGTTTTCTCCCGCGGAAAAAACGAGTAAGGACGTCTGAACTTTTCGTCGAGGAATCACCGCCTGTCGTTTTGGCGATCGGCTGATTTTGAACCAGTCGGCTGTTGCTGAGCATTGACGACGAAGGTCGCTTTCCCTTTCCCCGTTTCATTCCTTGGCTCCACTTTGAAAAGGAACGCATATGGCCCATCTGGTCCATTTGGGCCAGCTTGTCAATCAGGGCCTGAAAGGTGGTCGGCTTGAAGATCATGAACTGGAAAATGGTCGCTTGCGGATCGAAGGTACCCACGAACATTCCTACCGCGGTAGCTTCTTCGATGCGCTGCTCGCACTTTGACCATAGGTTCCGCCACCGGATCGCATACTGAACCCATGTTTCGCCTGGCTTCACCCTGGCATTGATCAATGCCGTGATTGGGGTGCGTTCACTAGCGCTTGCGAAACGCTGGTTGAATAATAATTCCATTTCCATAAAAGTTTTGACGGAATCGTTCGGAAGCTCTGAGTACCATTCGAACGCCGTCTCTGCCAAGCTGCCGACGAATTGGCGAAGTAGCAGCTTATCGTCTCCTCCAGTGTTGCTACACAGAGCACTGAACTGAGCGACATGTTGATGGGGATTGCCCGTCCTCTTGTATACGTGAAACTTAGGAATCGTGTATCCTGGCGGGTACTTAATTTGATTGTACCAGCCTGGATATGGTCGCCCAGTTTGACGACTTGGCCAGTTGCTTCATTCGCTTGATGGGCTCGTATCTGTTGAGCTATAAAATCATCGAGCGTGGCTTTGGAGTTGATCTCCTTCTTAGCTGCTGACAGAGCCGGAAGAGGATTCGATGTCTCCCCTCTGTCATCTTCAAGGATAATCGGGGGATCTTCAGCTGGAGGGTCCGGCTGGATCATCATGCCCACCATATCTTGGAATAACAGCGTTATTTGTTTTATATTGGCCGCTTGTTCCACGGCCTCTTTGTCCTTCCCAAGCATTCTCCGAAGGAATTCGGCATCGGTTTCCTGCTCATGACGCTGCTCCAAGGATGTCTCCGGGCTTGCTTTTGGTTCAGTGAGTGCGGCCATGGCTGTCAGCATCTCTTGAAGCTTCTGATGTTGTTGCTCCTGAGCCTTAGTCACAGACCGTGTAAGTGGTCGATAACCCGTGGAGATACGGCTATCCTTTTTCCCGGAAGCCATATAAACAGTATGCACCACCATGCCCCCAGACTTGGGGCGTTTGGGTTCAGTGCCCTTACAATTCGTCGCGGACACGAGAATTTTCTCCGGCCTTCTTTTGAGGGCAGTCGAAGTTGAGGGGGCCGTTGCAGCGGGCGCCCAAGTAGCTGTCGCCTTCTATGATACGACAGGGTAGTCCTTCTCCTGCCGAACTTTCATCTTTTTCTGCCAGCGGGAGTAGTCTTCGTTAACCACAGAGTCTTGGACCTGTCGCCAAACCCTGTGAATTTTAGAGGACAGCCGCGGAGGAGGCTGCTCCAGCTTCGCCTTTGTAGCGCTCTCCATAGGTGGAGGAGATCTCTTTAGCACAGCAGTTGGAGAGATTTTGCATACCCTCCTAAGTGGTTAAAGTTGTCCCGGTTGGAACAGTAGTATCAATTTCCACCATTGGAGTTGGTGGAGTTAATCCAGAGGGGGAACCGCCCCCAGTTTTCCTTACTCGACGCCAGTGGCGATGTCGAGCATGCCTTGCAGACGATATTGGCTCAGCTATGGGGGTGGCTTCATCGTGCCCCATGTTTTGGTCAAGTTTTGCCGGTATCAGCCTCTTGAAGACTGACGTCCGCTGAGTAGGGATGGCCAACCTGTCGAAGGCAGACTTCCGAGCAGGGGAAGCAGCCTTAGCGATTTCGCTTGGAGCGGGGATTGGAACGGTCGATCTTATGAAGACCGACCCCTCAGCAGGAGAAGCCGTTTTGACGACTTCAGGAGCAGGAATGGCTATCCTCTTCGGTATAACCCCTTCTGGTATTGCAGGCCTCTTCATGGGCCCACATGAGCATCGGCCCAATTTGCTAAAGACTGAGGCGCTTGGTTTAGGCGACCCATTGAGAGGGGCCGCGGTAGTTGTAAGCCGATCAAAGACCGACTTCTTCAGAGCTTCTTACGACGGTACCGGGGCGTTGAAGCTCATTGGTGGGAGCATGGTCCCAAAAAAAACCCAGCGTTGGTCTGAGTCACATGTTCCACTGGCATCTTGAAAACGGAAGCCGCTTGAGGCCCGTAGGTCACTCCTCCAGCAAGAACGGAGTGAGAATTGTTGCAATTGTTGCAGTTTGTGCAGTTGGAAGCCATTGATCTTCTGTTTTTTGCACGGAGCAAGACATCAAATCTTAGTACCTCGAATCCAGGGGCAACCATAGTAAACCGTGATTCGTTCGCGAAACACAACATGAAGTGTGGAGTGGAAAGAGGAAAAGATCCCACCGGACGTGCCAGAATCTGTTCGCCACCGAAAGACGCGACCGGTATACTGGGACATTTAGCCTGAATTTTGGGGGGCAGATGCTATTTGGTTTTATCCGTCCACCTCTCCAAAGATGCCAAGTTGATTTATGGCACCGTGTATCGGAGGTTTAGACGGATGCGGCCGTTGTAGTATACTTCGTCAGATCCCTCCTCATTGTGAGGGGTTTTTGATCGTGGGGACGCTCTTCCCTGCAAGCGCAAGCCCCTGCAGTTAATTACGCTACCGCATCGCGGTAACCACTTTCTCCTTCTCCAGATGGTCACTTCGTGTCGTGGGTGTTTGTTTTGTTTTTGGTTGCCCATGGATTGTATACGGAGACTAATTTATGTTGTCGCCCGTAGGGCGTAGATTAGTCCAAATCCGTATTTTCTTAGATTTGGGTTTGGGTTGGGTTTAAGGACCATTAGTCTCATTTGAGACTAAAGATCAACTTAAACATTTGTTAAAGTAGTCTAATTTTAGACTAAGATCTACTTAACGGGATCATTTAGATCCAACAAAAGAGCATTTGGGCTCTATTACTTAGTTTAAGTTTAAGGACATTATAGTCCATGAATTTAAAGACCCCATAGTCCATGGAATCTCTGGTTGTCGGGACCCATCACCTCTCTGAAGACGTTGAAGGATTACGACACATATCAGATGAGTGCAGAAACGTACCCTTGAACCAATATTGGTTGGGAGATCTGTAGTCCAGTTTGGGACTAAGATCTGTTAAAAAGATTTATGAGCATATGGGCTCAATTAATCTGAATAAGGGGTCTGGGGCCAATTTGGGCTTGGCCCACTCAGTTAAAATGTTGAACATTTTACAAAGCTGAGCATTGATTTGGGCTCTGACAATTTTCTTGTCTTTTATTGAGTGCTGAGCATTCATTATCATTACAGCTCTGGGGCTTTATTAAAGAACAATTTATGTTCTTTCAGCGCACACGTGAGGAACACGTGCGCTTGGCGCTGAGCGCCGGTCAATGAGCGCAAAGCGTTTCTGTTAAGTAGCGCACACGTGAGGAGAACGTGGTGCGCTTAGCGCTGAGCGCCAGTCAACGAGCGCAGAGCGCTTCTGATCAATTTTATGATCTGAGAAATAAGTTCTCGCTTACAAGAGACTTTGTCTCATGGTTCTAAGAACAAAGTTCTTATTTTTATAGGAGATATGAAATTTTTCTTCCTCTTTTTATGATCTTTTTGTGTGAAAGACCTCAGTCTTATAGATCTATGATCTATAAGAAGAATTATATTCTTCTTTAATGAGATGTTTCTTATCTCTCTGTTTTTTATACCTTGAAGAAAAGTTCTTTTCAGAGCTTGCTCTTCCTTTTTTTCAAAGCTTGTGGGGGGTTCCTCTCTGCGAGACTTGAAGTCTTAGGGTCTTTTATATAGTGAATGATGATTTGTTGAATCAGTTGAAGAGATCTTTTCTCTAATTGATTTACGGATATTTCCCACCGTTGGATCTTTTGATCCTAGGGCTTCTGTTTTACAGAAGACAATTTTCTTGTCTTTAACAAGATTGGGAAATCTTTTCCCATACAGAATTTATTCTGCACCATTGTGATTTTTAATCACCATTGGATCATATTGATCCAACTGTGCTCTGATTTACAGAGCACAATCTTGTTTACCGCCGAAAACAGAGATGAAACCGCGTAGCTCGTCTTGCCTGAATTTGGGGGCAAATGCTATTTGGATTTATCCGTCTACCTCTCCGAAAATGCCAAGTTGATTTATGGCACCGTGTATCGGAGGTTTGGACGGATGCGGCCGTTGTAGCAGACTTCGTCAGATTCCTCCTCATTGTGAGGTTTTTGATTGTGGGGACGCTCTTCCCTGCAGACGCAAGCCCCTGCAGTTAATTAAGTTACCGCATCGCGGTAACCATTTTCTCCTGCTCCGGAAGGTCACTTCGTATCGTGTATTTTTTTTATTTTTTGGTTGCCCGTGGATTATATACAAAGACTAATTAGTGTTATCGCCCGTAGGACGGGGATTAAACAAAATCCATATTTTCTTACATTTGGTTTGGGTTGGTTTAAGGATCGTTAATCTCGTTTATTAAGATCAACTTAAATGTTTGTTGAGGATACGTTAGTCTAATTTTAGACTAAGATCTACTCAACGGGGGTTCAGGATCATTTTTGATCCAACAACAGAGCATTTGGGCTCTATCGTTTTAGTTTAGGGACGTTGTGGTCCATTGGGTTTAAGGACATCACAGTCCGTGTTTAAGGACATCATAGTCCGTAGGGTTTAAAGACATCATAGTCCGTAGGGTTTAAAGACATCATAGTATGTAGGATTTGGTTTAACAATTTGGGGATGCGCCAAAAGTTATTGGTTATTGGGACCCTCTATCTTTCTGAAGACGTCGAAGAATTACGACATGTATCGGAGGTATGAAGAGATGTACTCTTGAACCAATGAATGTTCATAAAAGACTTGATAATCTTGTTTGAGACTAAGTCCAATTTAAAAGCATATGGGTTGTGTTAAGTTGGGATTTAACCAACCTTGGGCTCAACCCACTTGATTATTTATTTGGGCCTAGTCCCCTTTCTGCATCGGAAGTGCTGAGCACTGAAATGGGTTCTGACATCCTTTATTCTTTTTGTTTTATTTGTATTCTTTTATATGGAGTAAACACTTGATAGCGCTCACCTGAGTAACACGTAGAGCGCTTGGCGCTGAGCGCCAGGCACTAAGTACTTTTTATTAAGTAGCGTTCACGTGAGGAGCACTTGGAGCGCTCGACGTTGAGCGCCAGGCAATGAGTACTAAGTACTCTTTAAATAGCGCTCACGTGAGGGGCACGTAGAGCCCTCGGCGTTGAGCGTCAGACATTGAGTGCTAAGCACTCTTTAAATAGCGCCCATATGAGGGGCACGAGGAGCGCTCGGCGCTGAGCGCTAGACTGTTTTCTTTGTTCCGATCAGTTCGATGCTCTGAGAATTAAATTCTCATTTGTGAGAGACTGTCTCATAGATCTATGAGAGACTTTGAGGAGATGTTATGATCTCTTTTGTTTTTATAAAAGACTGTCTTATAGATCTGTGATCTAAAAAAAAGAACTAAGTTCTTCTGATATGAAAGTTAAAACTCTTAAATATGGAGGAGATGCTATGATTTCTCTTCTTCTTATATACCTTGAGAAGAAATTGCTCTCGTCTTTGAAGTTTGAAATTTATGAGGGGTTCCTCTGTGCAAGACTTGAAGTTTTGGGTCCTTTATATAGGGGAGCCTAATTTGTTGAATCAGTTAAGAAAATCTCTTATTGAGAGATTTCTGATTGATTTGAGGATGTTTCCCACCATTGGATTTTTGATCCAAGGGCTTCTCTTTTACAGAAGACATTTTTCTTGTTTTTAACAAAATTGGGAAAATATTTTCCCATACAGAACTTATTCTGTATCTTGGTGATTTTTAATCACCATTGGATATTTTGATCCAACGGTGCTCTGATTTACAGAGCACAATCTTTCTTCTTTAGAAAGATTTGAGGAGTATTTCCTCAACAGAATTCGATTCTGTAATGTGATGATTCATCATCTCCGTTGGATCTTTTGATCCAAAGGGGGAGAACTTTTAGTTCTCGCGTTGGCGCTCTCGTGCTTTGCACGTGAAGCGCTGCCTCAGAGTCTTCGACTCTTGGCGCTCTCGCGCTTTGCACGTGAGGCGCTGCCTCAGTTCAAATTTTGAACAGAGCTTTGCTCTTTTATTGGGGGGAAACATTCGTAGGTGCACACGGAAGGATCGACACCGTAGGTATCCGACGACGTGGACGTCAATTTTGTATGGAGAAAGAGAAGCAATGGCGGTTTGTTATACTCTTTGACCATTGGGAAAGGTAACAACTCTTCTGCATCAAGCTTTTGCGCCATTGAGATAAATGCAAAATAAGAAAAGAAGATCGGTAGAGTTTTAAAGGCCTTTCTCTCTCCTCTCTTTCAACTTTTTTTTATCTTTGGCTTTTTTCTTTTGAGTAGAGAATGAGAATGAAGTGCTCTGTCTTAAATAGAGCATGAGATGGGCACAAGTGCCAACAGGAGCTGGGACAGGTGGCAATAGGAAGTGGAAATACCAAAATCTGTGAGGGCAAAATTGGCATTTTGAAAAGGAGATGGAACAGATGGTAATAGAAAGTGGAAATACCAAAATTTGTGAGAGCAAAATAGACATTTTGAAAATTCTGCCACCTCTCTACACCTTTACATTATGTATTTAGGATAGACCTAGCACTGCACTTTGTATTTGCTATAAAATGAGATGAGCATTGGTTCATCTTCTAACATAAGAGTTGTATTCATTCTAGATCAAATCTACAATATCTGAGAATGGATTGAAAAACCTCAGTAAAGATAGAGAGTGATATATGGCTTCTAATGGTTATATCATTGTTGGTATGGATTCTTGCGGATTTATTAAAATTAACTTGAGAGAAGCTGTGATATATAAGGGTGGAACATGGGTCACGATGGAACTCTCACGGGGTTATTAAACATAATCCTGCCAGAAAATTTGGCTCTTATAAGAATGTATTCCACTATTTGCCTTCTACTCTCAATAAGGTTTTTGAACGTTATATTTCTTTCCTTTCTGGTGTTTGTATCATATGTATTATTTAACCAAATAAACAAGTACTGTAATACTCTAAGTGGTAATAAAAATAATGAAGCGTGCTGAAGAAAGTTTGAACCAAATTTAAGTTTGGAAAATTGGACTTTTTTCCTACTCCTTGAATGAATCTGGATGGCACAATTCTTCCTGCAGCTGCGCCTCACCTCTCTTTATAGACTGTTTCTGCATCCTGAAAGTTGATGTGCCAAGCAGACTGGCCAACTTCAACTGAAGGGCCAACTGTGAACTTGCAGGGTGGTCTAGCAGGCTAATTATACATAAAAGCATGGATAAAACACATCAGTATTCAGTATAAGAGAGGGTTTAGAAATAGAAAATACAAAGTTGAAAATATAGGCTTGAAATTTAACTTGCATCCTGTTCATGTTTGCTTTTCTTCTTGATCTTGCTTTTCCCTTGTCATTTCTGGATGCATTGCCTACATCTTCAGATAAATTTGTGTGATTTGAACTGCCTAAGTTTGAAGCTCCTGTGTCCATATGCATAACCAAAGCATATGGTGGATTGATCTCTGTCTGTGCATCCAGTGGAGCTGAAACATGCAAGATAGTAATAGTGGCATCTTCTGAGATATCAACTCCTGTATCTCTTCCTCTTCTCCTTCATCTTCTCCTTGAAGAGCTGCCTCCTCCCCTATTTGAAGCATCACTAGAACTCCCAGGATGAGAAGATTCTGAACTCGTTTATCCTCTCTTTGGGAGTTGTGACCTTCCTCTTCTTGATCCTGTAGATGTTTGTCTCTCAACATGCTCATTCTTGCAGTTTCTTGCATTGTGTCCAGATTGTTGACAATTACTGCATTTACTTGAACCTCCAAGCCTCTGCATTCCACTACCTTCTGCCGTTTCATGCTCACCAATTGTTCTCTTCTTTTTGCCTTCCAGGCCTTTTCTTGTATGGAGGATGTAGCATAGGATCATATGGGGCAGTTGGCCAAAATCTTGAGTCTGGTATGGGTGAAATGTGATGCTTGTATGAACTTTTGTAATGGTTTATGTTATAAGAGTCGTGAATAACATCTATGGGGTTTATCCTAGCATGATGCAGACACTGGATGGCATGCATGTAAGGAATCCCTGTAAGGTCCCACACTCTACAATCACAAGTTTTTTTAGCAATACTGTAAGGTCCCTATCCCCGATTACAGCACTCTAGACTCTACACTCTACAATCCCTGTAAGGTCCCAGAATGTCGCGATAGGCCAAGACAACGTCCCTATTCCCGATTACAACATCATCACCGAAAATTGCATAATTGCGAAATCAGAAGCCAGGGATTCCATCGCCTTTTCTACCGCCATCCACACAACAAAATGGTGGGACAAGGCAAAGAGTGGCCAAGAGCCGAGATTGACCTTGAGTATCAGTCACTTGATACTCATAGTTGTCACAATATTGAGCACTACAAACTCCCCTGCTCTTATTTATCCAATATTTCTAACTTGGCAACAATCTTAGGGCATGTTTTTCCATTCCACTTTTCACAGATCTCTCTCTTATTCTGTAACCTCCTCATCATCAAAGTTCTTATCATCTCCAACATTGTCACTATAGGCTTCTCTCTAGCCTTTAATATGAATTTGTTGAATGCCTCACATATATTGTTGCATAGCAAATCATACTTTATATCTGAAGGGAAATGAGACCCGGTCCATGTCTTTTCACTGTCATCAAGATATTTATAAGCAGCTACACTTTCTTTCTGAAGTTAGTTCATGACCTATAATTAATAGTGTGTGTGCGCGGGCGCGCTATCAATTAGACTTCTAGGATATCAAGCCCTTTCATATCATATAACAAAGTAGCCTAACACCAACAATGTAACAAGTAATGAATGAGATGAAAGAAAATTACCGGTAGATGCTCCTCTTTAGTGCATGCTGTTGCTGCTTTCCACATTATTCTTTTCAACTCCAATGATTTCCACTTTTTGAATTTTTTTGCATAAAAATGCCTCACACGGTATCTGTGTTGTGATGGTGGAAATATCCTCCTCATAGCTTCAATCAACTCCTATAAATTGGCATGACATTGCAAAATGTTAATAAAGCTTCATGAAATGCATAATTTAAAAATGTATACACATATTTTACATGTAAGCAGTATAAGAAATCTAACCTTTTGTCTATCACTTACGAAAACTATTCTTTCAAATGTGTTGTCCTTCATGGCCTCCCCCAAACACACTAAGAACCAATTCCATGTTCCTTCACATTTAGACTCCACCACAGCAACTGAAATTGGATCCATTTGATTATTTGCATCCCTACTCACAGCAAATAGAAGTACTCCTCCTGCAGGGCCCTTCAAGAAATAGCCATCAAGACCTATAACAGGTCTACAACCTTGCAGAAATCCATCCATATGAGCTTTGTATGCCACAAAGAAGCCATAGAATTCATTAGGTTGATCTTCTTGCTCTCTCTTTGTAACACCCTAGTTCAGTTATACCATGTTCAATTTGTTTATTCTATTTATCTTGTGGGTTTTTCTCGACTTTATTTGTTTTTTGGTGCGGATAGTGTTTTGGTTCCTGTGCTTGGTATCCAACCCGACCCGCATGCTTAAAACTCGTCTTGATCCTTGTTCACGTTTTACCTCTGCTGGTTTTGAGGATCCGTGCTCGCATATGTTCCGTTTACTTGCTTTATATTTGCCACCAGCATTTTTTAATATTACATTTATAGTCAAATAATATATTTTTAATACCTAGCATGACCTGCCTCATACCCCTGACCCTGTGGTGGCATCCGTACATCGTGTTCTCGTCAAACGATTGTGTTGTCAAGATATATTTGTTAACATATCCAAGTTCAGTTAATTGGTGAAAAGATTTAAACTCTAGAATCATAAACCTTAGAAGCAGTAAAATATCAAGGGAAAAAAAGCAAAAAACAATCACTGATCACAAGTCAAAGAAATCTCACAGTAATGATGCTATGGATCGTCTCAGCAACACTCGCAGATCGGCAAGGCCCCTGCTTGAACCCTCTTTCACCGCCTCAACATCACCTGGCCACGTCATCTCCGGCGGCTGATCGGCATCCCATCGGGGTTAGAGTTTCAACTGTTCCAAAGCGGAAAGACGCTTAGAGGCAGTAAAATATCAAGGAAAAAAACACAAAACTATCACTGATCACAAGTCAAAGAAATCTTACAGTAATGATGCGACGGATCATCTCAGCAACGCCATCAAGAACGCTCACAGATCGGCAAGGCCCCTGCTTGATCCCTCCACCCTCTTTCGCCGCCTCAACATCGCCTGGGGCCACGTCATCGCCGGTGGCTAATCGGACTCCCATGGGGGTTAGAGCTTCGAAGTCTTCGGTTTGTGTTTCGAAGGGGCAAGATGCCGCCTTTACATCGCCGGCGGTTCGTCAGCTCCCATCGGGGTTAGGGTTTTGAAGTCTGCGGGTTAGGGTTTTGAAGGGGAAAGATGCCGCCTTTACATCGCCGGCGGGTAAGGGTTAGGGTTTCGAAGGATCGACATCGAGAGATGAAATCCCAGGAAAGTTTAAAGAACGCTATTAAAAGACCCAGGTGCTTATAAAACTTTTCTTAAACTTTTCCAATCTTTTAAATGTAATTTTTCACTTCCTAATCTTTTATTATAAAAGAAAATTTTTGAAAATTTTGTGCTTATGCAAAGTGTAATGCAAGGTAATGCTTCAATAAGCACAAAACTCTCCCAAACCTGTTTACAGCAGTGTCCTCATTGTTGTCGTCTTTTAAATCTCAAAAACCTATAGACTTTGGAGGAAAAGTTATTAACGGGGACAAGAATGAATGAACGTGAAAATCTCCCCCAAACTTATTTTTGGCAAACAATTTTGTGTACAAATTTTATTTTCAAGAGCAAAAAATATACGCCCCAAACTTGATTTAAACAATATTAAACTTTTAAAATTATAAGAGGGAGTAAAGTTATTGGTCAATATAAAGCTTTACAAAGACCAAAAGTTAATACCAACCATTCAAAGATTTTATCAAGATAAGAATTATAAAAGAAAGAACTTGAAAATCAGAGTTTTCAACTACACTAGCATTTTGGTTGTCATGAGCCCTATCTTAATAGTCATGAAAAGATGTTAGAAATCACATCATCCCTTAATAAAACATCGCATTTATTCTTCATCCCTACCTTTCTTCCAAACACCGATCATATACCCCTACGTGTGTGTAAAAGACATCCCTACACTCGGAGAATTCAATTCAATCTATCATACTCTTGTCCATCTACCTCGGTACTTTTTTTTAGTCGGTGAATATTTTGGATGAAACTGCTCACACATTCTTCATGCGACCGTTAATACTTCTTGAGGTACTAACCGACCGATTACTAAATGTGCTCACATATTAGGCGTAATTAGCAATTTCCTAGTCTTGCAACACCTAAGGCTTAGCAGTGACTCCCAAACCAGTTGGTCTAAGGCACTAGGTGATGAAGCACCCTCACTATATTTTTTTATGTTGCTTTGGTGATTACAAAACCAGTGTTCATTTTTCTTCAAGCTATCATACTCTTGTCCATCTACCTCGGTACTTTTTTTTAGTCGGTGAATATTTTGGATGGAATTGCTCACACATTCTTCATGCGACCGTTAATACTTCTTGAGGTACTAACCGACCGATTACTAAATGTGCTCACATATTAGGCGTAATTAGCAATTTCCTAGTCTTGCAACACCTAAGGCTTAGCAGTGACTCCCAAACCAGTTGGTCTAAGGCACTAGGTGATGAAGCACCCTCGCTATATTTTTTTATGCTGCCTTGGTGATTACAAAACCGGTGTTCATTTTTCTTGTACTTTTTTTAGTCGGTGAATATTTTGGATGGAATTGCTCACATTCTTCATGCGATCGTTAATACTTCTTGAGGTACTAACCAACCGATTACTAAATGTGCTCACATATTAGGCGTAATTAGCAATTTCCTAGTCTTGCAACACCTAAGCCTTAGCAGTGACTCCCAAACCAGTTGGTTTAAGGCACTAGGTGATGAAGCACCCTCGCTAATTTTTTTTATGCTGCCTTGGTGATTACAAAACCAGTGTTCATTTTTCTTCACCATTTTATACTTTTATGCTTCATTTAAATTTATTTTCTTCGTACTTTGGCTTTTAGACAAGAGCATTTCAAGGTATCCTCTACTATCCCGAGTTTCAAGACGTGTGTAAGTGCGTATAGTAGGGTATCAACGTTCAAATGTTTGGTTTCCAGAATAGGAACTATTTTTCAAGCTTATTTTTATCCTCAGGTTAGTGACTTCCTTCATCTTACTAACCCTTGGGACAACGGCTCATAACTACTTATTACTAGTTTCATTTAAGAAAACATCCAACTTTCTTGTTTTTCTTAAACTTTTCCAATCTTTTAAATGTAATTTTTCACTTTCTAATCTTTTATTAAAAAAGAAAAATTTTGAAAATTTTGTGCTTATGCAAAGTGTAATGCAAGGTAATGTTTCAATAAGCACAAAACTCTCCCAAACCTGTTTACAGCGATGTCCTCATTGTTGTCGTCTTTTAAATCTCAAAAACCTATAGACTTAGAAGGAAAAGTTATTAACGGGGACAAGAATGAATGAACGTGAAAATCTCCCCCAAACTTATTTTTGGCAAACAATTGTGTACAAATTTTATTTTCAAGAGCAAAAAATATACCCCCCCAAACTTGATTTAAACAATATTAAACTTTTAAATTTATAAGAGGGAGTAAAGTTATTGGTCAATATAAAGCTTTATAAAGACCAAAAGTTAATACCAACCATTCAAAGATTTTATCAAGATAAAAATTATAAAATAAAGAACTTGAAAATCAGAGTTTTCAACTACACTAGCATTTTGGTTATCATGAGCCCTATCTTAATAGTCGTGAAAAGATATTAGAAATCATATCGTCCCTTCATAAAATATCGCATTTATTCTTCATCCCTACCTTTCTTCCAAACACCGATCATATACCCCTACGTGTGTGTAAAAATAGTGTGATTAAGGAAAAGGATTTAGAAATTTAAAATTTAAGATAAGTAGCCTCAATTGCTTTAAGTAACGAAACAAGTAAATTTATGGTCCCTTTAAATGGGGGGAATGTCAAGAAATAGATTTAGAAATTTAATACAATTGAAGCATTTTCAAAATACAACCTTTCTAATAAATAAAAAAAGGCTAAAATGCAAAATGGTGTAAAGTCTTAAAATCCTAAGAAATTTGTTGTAAAAGTTGGTGACAGTTTCGAATATTTTATAAACAAGACGAGTAAAATGCGATGTATCCAAAAAGGCTAGATGAAAAAAAAATCAAGGTATCATGAATGGTCGGTTTCGTGTGCAATGAAAATTTGGCGAAAACCACAATCACGGATGTGTAGAATCGAAAGATCCCCGGGTTGACATATTCAGGACAATCTAATAATGGAGGGAACTTGAACTTAAATTTCTAATTATAAATGTCTATAATGGGACGATTAAAGGAAGAGAATCAATGGTAGATGCATATTGCAGTAGACAAAAACTGGAGGATATTATGAAAAGACAATAATTAAGCCTAATGACTTCAGGCATCGCGGTCGTTATAATAAAGTTTGATGAAACCATTAAACACATTTGTTATGAGCGAACACGCACAAGGGTTGACATTTTAAGCTTGGATGGCTACAAATAGAACGTGAAGTGAGAGCCTTATACTAAACGTTTCACGATGGAACAAAACGATAAGAACCCATGGTGTCCAATAGAACATGCTTGATCGTAACCCTATTTCTAATATATTTTAGACACATAGGTCGAGTTTATACATGGAAAGTCATCTTTAAAAAAATTCGATATCCAACTTTTAAGTCAATCGGTCGTGTGAAAAAAGGTTGTAGTCTGATGCATTTATGGACCAAAATCTGGTAATGTTAATGGTTGGGTCCACAAACGATTGTATTGTCAAGATATATAAGTCGACGCATCCTAATTCAGTTAATTCGTGAAAAGATTTCAACCATGTAAAAAAGGGTTGTGATGTGATGCATTCACGGACCAAAATCTAGTAATGTGAATGGTCGGTTACAGAATCCACTGTGTTATCAAGATATATTAGTTAACATATCCTAGTTCAGTTGATTAGTGAAAAAGATTTAAACTCTAGAATCATAAACCTTAGAAGCAATAAAATATAAGGGGGAAAAAGCAAAAAACTATCACTGATCACAAGTCAAAGAAATCTCACAGTAATGATGTGATGGATCGTCTCAGCACCGCCATCAAGAACTCTCGCAGATCGGCAAGGACCCTGCTTGATCCCTCCTCCCTCTTTCGCCACCTCAACATCGTCTGGCCACGTCCTCGCCGGCGTTTGATCGGAATCCCATCAGGGTTAGAGTTTCGAAGGCTACCGTTTCGAAGGGGAAAGATGCTTAGAGGCAGTAAAATATCAAGGAAAAAAACACAAAACCATCACTGATTACAAGTCAAAGAAATCTTACAGTAATGATGCCATGGATCATCTCAGCAACGCCATCAAGAACGCTCGCAGATCGGCAAGGCCCCTGCTTGATCCCTCCGCCCTCTTTCGCCGCCTCAACATCGCCTGGGGCCACGTCATCGCCGGCGGCTGATCGGACTCCCATGGGGGTTAGAGCTTCGAAGTCTTCGGTTTGTGTTTCGAAGGGGAAAGATGCCGCCTTTACATCGCCGGTGGCTGCGTCATCCCCGGTAGTTCATCAGCTCCCATGGCGGTTAGGGTTTCGAAGTCTGCGGGTCAGGGTTTTGAAGGGGAAAGATGCCGCCTTTACATCGCCGGCGGGTTGGGGTTAGGGTTTCGAAGGATCGACATCCAGAGATGAAATCCCAGCAACAGCGTGTCGTTTCTTTTGAGCGAATAAAATAGGAAAGTTTAAAGAACGCTATTAAAAGACTCAGGTGCTTATATAATCCGAAATAACAACGGCGACCATCTAATTTAGGAATGTAATAATATTTAAAATATTAAAACAACCTTGGACTTACTCGGGGTCGGTTTCCAAATTAGGATAAAATACTTTTTTCCATATATAATTAATAAACCAGTTTTGGTCAATGAAACTGAGTGAGGGAGCGGAGACCCTTTCGTGAAGGATCGTATCCCAAAGCATCCAAATGAATGAATATAAACTATGGGTCCTTCAAATTTACTTATTCATACTAGCGTTTTCGTATCTGCGATGCACGTGTACAAATAAAATCGGAAAATTAATACCAAATTATTTAGATAAAGCACATTAACCAGTTTCTGCATAAAAAATCAATGTTGTATATTCGTTGTAGTTATAGTTTTTTCAACGAAGAATCAATTATAAAAGGAGTAACAAACTGTCAAATGTACTCATTGCAAACAAATTTCGTGCAATTTTCAAAAACCCGTAAACAAAAAACCTCTAAAAAAAATAAAGCCTTAACAAAAAATTTATAATAAAAAGCTTACAAACAGTCATAAAAGTTCTTCCGAAACAAAAAGAAGCTTGGAGAATAGGAAATATAGAGACGGCTATGTGTAACTTGAATGTTAGAAATTATATATTCATTAGTTTTCAATTACCATATGATTAGTCCAAAATACATGTATGGAAATATGTAAGATATGTAAAAGCATAAATTAAGGGGCCTATTTGTAATTGCGTTCGTAAAAGGTTGAATCGGTTTCCTTTTTTTTTAATGATGAGAGTGTTTTCGCATAGGGATGAGTGTGGAGAGAGAGAGAGGAAGGGGAGGGAAATAGTCATTATGACATTGTACCCTTGGGTTCTAGTTATAATAGTAAAAACATACCCATTTACCAACCGTTGTCGAAAACCGTCTGCAATGACCGCCGCCTACAACCACTGGTCGAACAACGTAAGTTGCTACCGTTCTCCTTTCACAGTCAGCTGTCTCCATGCTGTCATTTAGACAAACTACTGGAGACCTACATGACAAGCATAAGACGCGCTCGTGACACGCACAAACACTTGTTTGCACATAAGATGTGGCATACGTCTTGTTTGATATATTTCGAGCAAAGTATTTGCAAGTGTCGATATCCAACACACATTGGATACAAACACGATATACTGGTTGAAGTGTTTGTGTCTCGTAGTTTATAAGTTCTAACAAATGTTGAAAAATAACAATAGCGTAAGCTCAGTGTTATGCTCTTAAAAGCAAAAAAACGAAAAAAAACTTGCGCAAAGCATAAACTATTAAAAACGCAAAAAGTGTAGCGCAAAGCATAAGCTATATGGATTATCATTAATTATTTTTAATAATTATAAATAGTACTAAACAACAATATAAGTAAATTAGTTTTAAGAATAAAACAAAGATTAAATTGTTTAAAAATTTAAGAAAATAATGCAAAAACCCACTAGCAATTAATTTTCAATTTTAAGAGTTTAAATTCATACTTATATATTCAAAACAATCGAGCCGAAATAGGTTTTCCTATTTAATTTTTAGGTTATGAGAATTAAAAGTTGGATGACGTGTTACATATATATTAGGTTCGCTTGAGCTATTGAACTTTAAATCCCGTTTAATAACAATAGACTTTATGTAAAATTACAAATAGCGTAGCTTATTCCTTTACTATCAATGCGTAGCAGAGTGTAAGTTATTCATAGTAATAGCATAAAATAGTGTAAGTTATTTTGTTGTGTTACGTATCATATAGATTAAGATATGCTTAATAATACAAAATAACGAGTTATGTAACGAATATACCCTGTTGTCTTATAGGGATCAGCTTATATGTAAATTGGTGTCCTGCAAGTAATCTATTACCACATCTTCCTGCTAGAGAATATACATCTTATCAAGTCTCGTTAATTGTGTATTTTAGAGCATTCTTGGTGTGCATAATACTTGGATTATTGTCCCAATGAACGTAAATGGAATTTTTAGTTGTCTACGTCTTTGAACATACCCATCTACTCATTTACAAGTGTAATTTTTTTTATAAAAATAGTTAACATCAGGAATACTGATTTACAAATAATTCATAAGTAATAACGCAATTAAACAAAGAAACGTTCAACCAGCCATCACCATCAAATATATGACCCTAGCCGAATATAGGAAAGACAGCGTGAGAAAAGCGGCTCACAATTGCGGATATATTAGTTATCAATGCCTCTTGTCCAACAAGAGAGATTATTCGCTGCGCCGGATGTAATACATCCGGGCTGGGGATATGTGTGAGAAAGACAAAGAGAGAGACTTTGGGCAGTACATGGGGCCACGCTCCCTTCTCTTCTCTCTCCTGCCCAAACGTATATGATGGACGCAGGGAATGATTTCCATTGAATAGAAAGAAAATTTAACTGATTTTTACTATATTTACACTGAAATAGACTACATTCTACTAAATTTAACAATAATTTCACTTAGTTATTAATACAATTTCTCTGAAATTGGAAACATTTTATTGAGTATGACTAACATGGATTAAATTTGACTATGATTTCATTTATTTATACTATAATTGCCAAAAAATTGATTAGGCCGGAGATAAAAGTAAAAGTGAAACAAAAATATGTAGAATATATCATAGGAACCGCAGCGAAGGCGATTTCCCAAATAAATCGATATTATAAAAGTTCGCTAAGAATATTGAATGATATTTTAAAAATCTATAGAGCATAATTAACACAAGTATAGAAAAAAAGAGCAGCATTTTCACAAGATCCAGTCATGAGGTACACTTGTTAACAAAAATTCCAGTTGTCCACATTAACACTTGTAGAAAACTCAACAAATACCAAAGGATCAACAAAATGCTAATACAAAAGTTATACATGTAAACAAAGTCCAACTCTTTTCTTTCTAGAAACTAAAATAATAAATAAATAAGCAACAACATATACATGTAAAGAGCAGCTTGTGAGAACTATGCCAATTGCAATTACATGTTTTACAGAAAATGTGGGTTGGAAAAACCCCAAGGAAAAACACAAACAATGCCCTTAATTTAGTTATCAAAACATGGCAATAAAACACAAAAAATGCTGGTTGTTGTTGTGATGGGGCCTTGCAGAGAAAATATTGGGGTAGTATTGCGAGAGGAGGTTTGTCAAAATCTATTCCAATTCTACAAGCAATTTGAGCTAAAAATCAGATGATACTATATCCGCTTGTATTCTCGGGCTTTCTAATAGTGCAGACAGATTTGAAGTTGTGTTTCAAATGAGGAGCAACAATTTGTTCCTGCAGGAAAAGTTCATAAAAGAAAAGGTTAATCGGTATATTTTGAATGAAACATTACCCTTTTCAGAACACGGAGTGTTGTGCCATGAAAACCTAGTAAGAGCAAAAATCTGTATCGCCGCGACCCTAGAGGAAACAATCTTGAATTATTTACATATCAACAAGATAGTGGAATATCAATTTAAATACGACAAAAGTTGAATGAAGAATCGTTTATCTAGAATACCAAGTGCACATAACCAAAAGAGGAATTTTATGCTGCATAACGACCCAGCATAAATCTGCACGCTGAATCTGATCCTCTCTACTGAGTACTTTTTACTAGAGAGTCTATTGAATGAATATAAGTCAGGACAGTTGAAAGAGATCATGGCTCATCAAACTTATGAATTTGACATACGAAGAATATGTGAAACTGGCTACTTAAGCGATAAGGGAGATCGGCCTAATTGTTTTCAAGGTGTCGTGAAAGCGGATGGCTTGATTTCATTGACTATGCTCCGGAAAAATTATTCGGTCGAGTGGATTCAAATATATATTCTAGTTAGTAGGCTCTTGACCAAAAATAAAAGTTCGTGTCATCTCCTCCCCCTTCTATATGAACTTTACAACTTACAAGCAAAACAATTGTTAAGTGCTTGATCATGACATCACTCATAGAAATATGTCGTTGTCCTTGTATATGCCATCATTTTTTACAATGAGGTTGGCAGTGATAATCCAATTTACACTGGAATAATAAGGAGTCTTAGGCTATGAAGAAAGATTGCTATTAAAATTTGACCAAGGTTTACAACCAATTGTAGGCCTGATGTCCAACGCCTACAAATTAGTGTCAAATTGTTGGCCAAGAAAACACCGGATATGAGAGGGGCTTTCCATAATCCTAAAAGATAGTTTGGTGTCTCCAAATTATCCAAGACCATGGGGAAAATATAAAACAAGGTGGAGATAATATATATTTGCCACAAGGAATCATGTCATACACCAAGGCACAAATAAATCCAAAAGGAAATACAGAATATATTTGGACACCCGCAGCAATATGTGAGCCAGAAAATCAATGAAGTGTTTTCCTTTAAAGCATTATCAAAAGCAATAAAGTGCTTAGGAAAAGAAGGGGAAATAATAATTGTTACAAATTAACCATACCGAACTGGGATCTCATTGTGCAAAACTTGTACAGAATATTTGTTCATGTGATCTTCAGATGACATAGTATCAGTAGAATCATTGCCATCACATGCATACAACACTAACATAGTATTTCCAGCAAAAGGTGCTACACTGTTGCCCCTCCAATTCCTTTTCTAGGGAGGTTTAGGAGGTAAATCCAATGGTTCCTCTCTTTGTATTTGCTCATATTCTAAAAATAGTGGGGAAAAAGGAATAAATTTAATACGCTATTAATCATAACTTCATAATAAGAAAACACATAACGCATGATAAGTGATTGTAATAGATTCATTCACCTGAACCTTCAAGAAAGAGACCAAGAAGACAGGTGAATGGTGCAACAGTCTCAGCATGAGCAGAACAGAGCCCTGCCTTCTCAAATGTGCCAAGGGTATGGTTTCCTGGAATTGCGATAAAATTTCTCTGAAGTACAAGTATATCAATATGGTTTTTACTATATTTAAGCAGTTCTCCAACTGTGGTGTTAGTCGTGTTACTTATATATTCCTTAATGAATGTGTAATATCAGAATGAAAAAACTTATGATATTTCAACATCCATGGAATATACAAATGTATAAATGAGAAATTAGGTCAAAAGAGGTCGGTGCTCTTAGTCCAGGAAATGTAACTAAGAGAAGATTTCTTATTCAGGAGTGGTGTTTGTGCCTTGGCTAATGTTTGCATATTGTGTTTATTTTCATTTTATCTCTCTTTTGGAATATGAGCAATTAGATGGGGTACTAAGATATGTGATTGTACGATATTTCTATGGTTTATGATCTTTTCTTTAATTAGATATGACGCAACTGAACATTTGTTTCCAAAAGCAAACATCAACAGAGAAGTTGTCCATTATATAGGTGAAGATTTCCTAGAAGATTCTGGAGTTTTGTAGGTATGTAGAAAACATTATGAAAGTCGCTTGGTTCCAAAATTATCTTTACTATTATAACTATAACTCATGGGGGTATTAAAAAAACATTTCTTCTTTTTTCAATAAGATAATGCCAAAAAAAAAAAATTCCATCATGGAACTCGAACCCCAAAGCATGCCAACTCATACCCAAGCTCATGAGTTTACTTTTTTACCCTTTCATCATTCAAATGCAATAATGGTTGGTCAAAATGGCCCAATTATTTTGTTCAAAAAAAACCCAAATGATGAACATATTTGTGAAAAAAAGTTTAAACAAGGTTCACACGCACCACAATTAACCCTGTTAATATACATGCAAAACTTCTAGTTCCATTCAATAATATCACAAGCATAATATTGAAATTCCAATATGTAGTGTAGAAACCAGTTGGTGAAATTCTAGAAGGCAAACGCAAACAAACATAACTGATAGGTGATTGTAGGATGTGCACTTCATGGCAGATTTTAGAATTTAGACAATTTAACTTACAACGGATTGAGTCTGCACAATATCTAAGTGATTCCAATGATTTAAGTCTATGTCATCAAAATAGTAGCTGATCATAAATGAAGGATCATCTACCAGTGTGAGCATTCAGCAGCTATCTTCTTGATGGAGTGATGCATGTCAACAAGACAGAAATACAGTCATAGTGGCCTAACATTATATGTGGTAGCAAACAAGTAGACACATAGTGGCCTAACATTATATGTGGCAGCAAAAAGATACAAACAAGTAATACTATATGCAGTCATATTTCACAAAAGTCACCAAGACCCAAATCCCCTGTGAACAAAAGCTAATAACCTATAATTAACAACATTAACAACAGAAAGCTTTAACCTACCTTCTTTAGCCATGATGACATGCTCTTTTGACTGAACATCATCATGGAGCAATGGGATTCCCATGCGATAGTTTACCGAGTTACCATAACCATTTAATAGAAACCCCTCCAAGTCATCCATCCATTCAAGCAAAGAAACCTAGCCGAATAAAGAAACATGAGAGAATAATGATATTCCATAAAAAGAATGGGGTGAAATTAAGCCTTAAGTGCAAGCAGAAAAATGCCTCAGAGTAAATCCTTTGTTTTGAGTTTTGCAATAAGCAAATAATGTCTGAAATTAAAATCCAAACAATTTGAAGCTATTTAAATGTATCTTAATTTATGGCCAACACCAACATCACATGTCTAACAAAAATTAATGAAAGATATGGAAAAAAAAAACATCATGCGCCTTGTGTAAGCCTATGGTGAAAGAGAATACAATTGACTGTCCCTAATTCTTCTCACAGAAGGTCTACTCCAGTATACATATTTTTAATTGCATCAAAATGACTACTAGACACTTATTTTCTACAAAAACCTACTATACAAAAAGTGCAGGATACCGATCATATGTTATCTTTTTCTGGAACAAGAAGATCATTTCAATAGATCCCTAATCATTCCACTAATCTTTTAGTATATACATCACTTCCCATCGTAGACCACCCAAGCATAAACCAAATTGAAATTTTCATAGCAAATGTTTTTCTTTTCCTTGGTCTCTAGTCAATAGGCTGTCGCAGAGATTGGATGGACACACAATGAAAAATTAGATGATCAACATCAAGATGGCACATATACAAAGAAAAAAACCGGAATATAAAAATTTTCAATAAATACTAACATCACATATAATCCACCAATATAAAAGGCTGAAACAGAAAAATAACTCCAGTTAAAAGAAGAAAAAAAAGAAAGAGGTCACAAGCCTGATCAGTGATATCTAATAAAGATGCTTACTGAAATACGGAAAAACAGTAAATTGATCTGGGAAAAAAAAGAACAACATGACTATATCTATAATACCAAGGGATGTAGAAGAACTACTATACTTTAAGAGATTTCTTTATACCTGCTTGCAGAGAAACCACAAAGAAGTAATATCCTGCTTAGTTAAACTTTAGCTGGGATCATTGCCAACCTCAGAAGAAATGCTAGCAAAAATGGGTTCTTTAATCATATCAAATGCAGGCTCCTGATTTTTTCTATACTTCTGAAACATGAAATAGATATATCACATTTCCTACCAAAGATAACGGTTATGCAACTTGATTGAAGGACTAAAGTTGAAAATATTACAAAACTGGTGCACATTTTGCATGTATAAGATTTATAACCATTAATTATCCAAGAAGCGCAAAGTCCGATAATAAAGGCAAAATTTTTACTCGCTGCTTTTTATTACGAGTTGCCCCATCATTTCGGCTATTTCTGTATGCATATATTATACTTGCTGATTTTGTTGCAAGTTGCCCCATCATTTCGGCTATTTCATATCCATTTTGGGTCGCTGACCTTTTGCCGCGAGTAAGGGACTTGGGATCTGATACCGATTTAGGCATCAGTATCGCTGCAACTGGGATATTGCCAGGAGCGAATCATCATTTGCCTTTGTCGGTTCGAACAAAGGTGGCTTAGCAAATAGGATTAAGATCCTGTCGACTAAGGCTTTCGACTTCATGAGTCGTAAGGGTCTCATAAAAGTATTTCTCTCTACAAGTCGTGATGATCTTGTAGGTGCATTTTCTCCTTAGGGGTCGTGAGAACTCCTAAGTGCGTTTTCTCTTATAAGTCGTAAAGATCTTACAAGAGTGTTTTCTCCTTATAAGTCGAGAGGACTTACAAGTGACGTTCACCAAACAGAGATATCCCTCGTCCGTGGTGCGACTCTGTTGGGGAAACGTTTATTCGTGCCCGTGGATTGTATACAAGAGCCAGTATTGGACCACCTGTAGGGCAGTCTGAGGATTGTGATGGCTTAAGAACAGATTCAGATCCCTGCAGTTCCCTTGTGAGTCGTAAGGATCTCACGCTGGTATTTTCTCCTTACAAGGTCGAGAGGACCTTGCAAGTGTCCTTTAACGAGATTGCACCCTTTCGGATTTTCACAAACTCGCCGGTAGTCCTGCTGTTTTTACTCACGGAGCCCTTTCAGATTTTCATCCGTTCCCATTTTGCTTATGGACGTACCCCCTTTTTTGCGTCAGCCTTAGGATATTGTGGTTCATAGTAGTTTACAGACGTTTCGGTCAGTAGTTAGTTTTAGGACGTTTCGGTTCGTCGTTAGTTTAAGGTCGTTAGTTTAAGGACGTTTCAGTCCGTCGTTAGTTTTAGGACGTCTCGGTCCGTCGTTAGTTTTAGGACGTCTCGGTCCGTCGTTAGTTTTAGGCCGTTTCGGTCCGTCGTTAATTTAGGGCATCTCGGTCCGTCGTTAGTTTTAGGACATCTCGGTCCATTGTTAGTTTAGGGACGTTTCGGTCCGTAGTTAGTTTTAGGACATCTCGGTCCATTGTTAGTTTAGGGACGTTTCGGTCCGTTTGCCGGCTATTACTTATAGAGTTTGGGCTTAGGAGGATAGCGAGCGGACATATGTGTCGTCATCTATCGTTGACCTAGGCCGTGACTCGTCAGGCGTAGTATTTTTTAAGAAACCGACCGTTTATTGGCTTGAAAAGTCTTTCGCCATGCATATCCATGAATAGATAGGCTCCACCTTGGTAGACCTTGTCTATGATGTACGGGCCCTCATAGTTTGGCTCGAATTTCCCCCGTTTGGCACAATTGAGGATCATGGGTCATTTTACGACTAGCACGAGTTCGCCTTGGCGGAATGTTCTCGACCTAGTCAGTCTTTCATATGAGCGCGTCATCCTTGCTTTGTAAGCCTCCAGGTTTTACTGCGCCATGAGCCGGGTTTCGTCAAAGGGCATCGAGCCCCTCGAAGCGAAGATGAGCGTTCTCTTTATTTGTTAACTCATAATGAACCGCCACTCGTAGAGAGGGCAGCTCTATCTCCAAGGGGAGTACCGTTTCTATGCCGAACACCAATGCATACGGCGTTGTATTTGTGGCCATTTTGAACACGGTTCGATACGCCCAGAGGGCTTCATGCAATCTTTCGTGCCAATATTTTCTGTTTCTGGACACCGTCTTCTTTATGATCTTCGTCAAGGTCTTGTTGAAGACCTCAGCTAGACCGTTAGCTCGGGGATTATAACCGAAGAGTATCTCCAGTTTATATTATGTTGTTGTGCGAAGCGGCTGATTTTGTGGCTTCTGTAGGCCGACCCGTTATCGGAGATGATCCGTCGCGGAGTGCCGAACCGATAGACTATGTGTGTCTTGAAGAAATGAAGAATATTCTCCGTCTTCACTTCTCTTAACGGTATGACTTCATACCCACTTAGCGAAGTAATCGGTTGTCGCCAATATGAACCGAAGTCATCTGGATGACGCTGGTTCGATAGGCCCGATTATGTCGATTCCCCACATTTCGAATGGCCAGCTAGCCACCGTTGGGTGTAGCGGCTTTGGATGCTGGTGGATGAAGTCCCCATGAACTTGGCACGAGTGGCACTGCTTCGCATATTCGAGGCAATCCTGAATCATCGTGGGCCAATAATAGCCCATCCTTTTGATCTTCAGCTTCATCTTTGGCCCGGCTTGATGAGAACCACAGAGTCCGTCGTGAGTTTCTTGGACGACTCTCCTTACTTCTTCAGGCCCAGGCATCTTAGCCATAGAGAGTCGAACGATCTCTTATACAGCGTGCCATTGACGAAGGCGAAAGACGGAGCTCGTTTCATGAGCTGATGTCTTGAGGATGCATTTTCAGGTGTTCGACGGGATTTGAAGTAGTCTATAAAGACTTCTCTCCAATCCTTAATGTTTTCTTGGTCTTCTATTCGTAGGGCTGTTTGCTTGGTCGCTTCCTTTGGTGCAAGAACCCGACGGTTTTGCACAACGATTTTCACGGTATCGAGGTTTTCGTCAGCCAGTTCTTTAGCGAGTTTGGCTAACGCATCCGCCTTGCTATTCTCCGCTCGCGGTATGCTTTCCAGAATGTAGGAGGGAATTTGAGTCAGCAATTATTGCACTCTCTCGCCGTACTTTACCAACTCCGGTTTGCACGTTTGATAGTCGCCGTTTACTTGACTAATGACCAGTTGGGAGTCTCCGTATATGAGGAGGTTTTCGTTTCCCATGTCGACAACGATCTTAAGACCTGCTATCAAAACTTCATATTCGGCTTCATTGTTTGTCATCGGCTTTGTCAAGGAAAAGGCAAAGCGCATAATCCCTCCTTGTGGAGTCACGAAGATGAGGCCTACCCCAGATTTGATTATGGGGGTGTGATGTTGTCGCTTCTTCATGGAAGATGCTCCGTCGAAATAGAGTTCCCATCGGGTGTCGCTCTTTCCTTTCTCACCGTCGACCGTGTCAAACGCGTGCTCGTCTGGTAGTTCACAATTTAAGGGTGAATCGGCAGGTATCGGATGTTCAGCGAGGAAGTCGGCGATGGCCTGGCCTTTCACTGCCTTGAGAGGTCGATATGTTATCGAGAATTCCATCAAGAGCAGGGCCTATATAGCGAGCCTTTCTGTTAATATGGCCTTTGACATCAAATATTTGAGAGGATCCACCTTTGATATGAGATGGACCTCATGCGCCAAAGCATAGTGTCTGAGCTTCGTTATCGTGAAGATCAACGCCAGGCAGTGTTTTTCGATGGGGGAGTAATTGCTTTCTGCCCCCAGGAGAACTCGACTCAAGTAGTAGAGGGCTCTCTCCTTCACTTGGTCGTTCTCTTGTGCCCATAACACGCCTAAGGAACCTTCAAGGGCGGTTGTGTATAGGATAAGGGGCTTTCCCTTGACCGGAGCGGTCACTACCGGCGGATTCTGCAGGTATTACTTGATTTCGTCTAGTGGGCTTTGGCATTTGCGATCCCAGAAGAACGGGGTCCCTTTCTTCATCAGGTGACTGTAGGGACGCATTTGCCGAAGAGGTTAGCTATGAACCGCCGGATATATGCAAGCTTTCCATGGAGGGACCGCAGTTGCTTGAGTTCTTGGCGGAGGCATTTCCATGATCGCTATCTCGATGCCGCGGTGTCGTACGATATATCCTAGGAATTTACCCGAGGAAACTCCGAACGCGCATTTTAGAGGGTTCATTTTCAGGTTGTATTTCTGAAGACGTTGGAACACTATCTCCAGATGCTCCCAATGCTCCTCATATGATTTACTTTTCACTACGAGGTCGTCGATATAGCATTCGACGATTTCGTGTATGAGGTCATCGAAACTCTTCGTCATGGCCCTCTAATAGGCGGCGCCGGCGTTCTTCAGACCGAAAGGCATCACTTTGTAGCAGAATATGCCCAGAGGGGTCCGGAAAGCGGTATACTTCTGGTCTTCAGGATGCATCTTTATTTGATTGTACCCTGATGAGCCGTCCATGAAGGAGAAGACTTCGTGAGTTGACGTATTATCTATCATCAGCTCGGTGACCGGTACGGGAAAATAGTCCTTCGGGCAAACTTTGTTGAGATCCCGAAAGTCCACATATATGCGGACCGTCCCATTTTTCTTCATCACTGGGACGATGTTGGCGATTCAGTCAAGGTATTGAACCTCTTGAATGAAGCCAGAGTCGATTATCTTCTTCACCTCGGCGTTGATACTCATCTCAAGCTCGAGTCGCATCCTCATTGGCGCTTGCTTGATTGGCTTGACGTCCGGAGATATCGCAAATCTGTGAACGGCTATTTTTGGATCTAATAACGACATCTCGGAATAGTTCCATGCAAAACAGTCTTTATATTGCATGAGCACGTCTTTTAACGTAGCCACTTATTTCTCAGACAGCAGCTCACTGACAAACGTTGGCCGCGGGTTGTTTGCCGTCCCCAAGTCGATTTTTCTGATGTTATCTGCAGTAGTATGTATCCCATCTTCCAGCTCTTTTAGCGCCGGTGGAAATTCTGAGATCAGCTCACCTTCATCTTCATTTTCAAAGCACCAGAGGAAGTCATCCATGTTCTCGGGCATTCCTTCTTCTGACAGTGTTATCATGTGGCAGGTGCGAGCTCGTTTCCAAGACCGATGTTGATCTGGCTCTACTTTCGCTGCATACGTGACTTTCGCTTCATGCTTCTGTGGCGGGGTTACCCTCCAACTGCTGGATAGAGCGAACCTGCCTTGCTGATACCGGTCTTCTATCCCGTTTTTGAGTGTGAAGCAGTCTTCGAGAGGATGTCCTATCGCTCGGTGATAAGAGCAATAATCCGGGTGAGAGACCTCGTCTGCTTGCTCGGGATGTTTGGATTCCGGCAGCGTAATCATTTGATGTTTCATGACAAGACCGAATAACTTCCTTATCTTGTCTTGGGGAAAAGAATATGCTCGACCTATCTTCTTTATAAGAGAAGAATCCCGGCTACTCAATTCTCGATCGCGATGCTTCTTGGACCCGCTTTGCCGCTGCCGAACGTCTTTTCCGTTCTTTTGCTTGTTTTTACCTCTGCGTCGGGTCTTCTGTATGACGGGCTGACGACGAAGGGCATCGCCATTCTCCGTGGCCTGCTGAAAGAGGCGCTGCTTCCTGGCTTTCTCGTAAATGGCCATTTCGCGTCTGTGGTCGTCTCGGACCTTCTGACTCGCTTCCCGTATTAGGTTGTTCATCTGTTCTTCGAACGACTCGGTATTTTTACGGCGGGATCTCGTTTTGGTTCAACTGCAGTGTCTTCTAACAGAGCGTCTCTTTCTTCATCGAAGTCATGTGTAACGCAGCAGCTATGGAATCGTTTCCGTTTCTTGGATTGAACGTATCCAAGCCCGATCTTTTCCATTCTCCCGTTGGGCAATTTCCGCTGAGTTCCAGAGACGTTCCAGATCCTGTTGTAGAATTGAGCTTGTCGAGCAGTCTGTTTGAAGGGTACGCATTGGCGCCTCAACAGCCTTTTTAATCCTTCCGTGTAGTTTCTGGGCAGACGGATGGACTGGAGCCTGTCAAGCGTAGAATCGACACCGTGCCAGATTTCTTTCTCCCTTTGGTTTCCGCGGATCGATAAAAGAGGATCGCCTTTTCCTCTTTTCGCCTGGGAAGGACGTAGAGCGTCTGTAGTTCTTGGACATTATAGGTATCAAGTGCATCAAGCTCTTTGTAGTGCTGCCGCGGAACCATGGCGATTTGCAAACTCCGTTCGTCGCCTGGCACGGCTTGTATGGATGGTCGAACATAGAATACTGCATTGACCTCATCTTCAGAGTCGCTGCCGAAGATCAACATAGGGGTAGACGATCCAGGCTTGTTGCATTGGGGTAGTCCTGAATAGACCGTCCCTTCCTCCTCCTCGGTATCGCTCCCGAAGACCGAAATGGTGGTGATAGCTTTTTGCTTGTCTTCCGGTTTATGGCACCTCTCCGTGTTTTCGTAGTCTGGTAAGAAGTATTTTGCATCTTCGTACTTTCGGACTTCATTCACGGAGAATGGGTTCAGCTCCCCTGTCACGGTATACTCGAGACCATCCTTGAAATACTTCATACACTGAGGTTGTGTAGAAGGGATGATATTGTACTCGTGTAACCAAGACCTGCCGAGCAAAGCGTTGTAGCAAGTCTTGGCGTCAATGACGTGAAACTTGATGTCAGTGATGAGCAGCCCAAAGCGTAACGTCAGTATGACAGACCCGAGCGTCCGTGATGACTGGGAGTCGAACCCGGAGATTGTGATTTTATCCCGAGCGAGGTGCTGAACGCTCATGCAAATCTCCTTCAACACTCTTACATTGAGAAGGTTGACGGAGGACCTATTGTCGACGAGGAACTTCCCTATCTTGATGTCGTGGTAGTATCCAGTGACACACAGGGGTCGGTTGTGCTCGCACGTTCCGAGGAAGAGGCCTTCGTCGCCGAAAGAGACGTCAGCAGTGTGCACTTCTTCCAGCTCGTCCTTCATATTTTCTTCGGCAAGGAAAGCTTGAAAATGTTCGGGCTCTTGTAATACCTTGATCAGAGAATCTCGCCTTTTTAAATAGCAGAAGGGCATCGAGAACGCTTAGTTGCGAAGGTATCTTTCTTAGGTGTGCCGGAACATTGTAATCCACCTTATTTTTCTTGGGTGGGTCCTTGGCTGCCAGCTCTTCGACGACTCGGTCATTGAGGGCGATATCTTCAGAGACCTTTTCTTTCCCCTTATCTTTTTTGTTCGATCCCTTGTTTGTAGGTCCGAGATTCTTTTCGGATAACGTGCGATTACGCAGCTGAATGTTCTCGCGGGTTTTTATCTCTTCTGTTTCGGAGATGGATTCCTTGAAGAAAAGGTCGGGGGTTATTTCTTCATCGGAATCGCTCCCGAAAGTGAGAACTTGCGATCCCTCAGAATCAACCATGTGATAGTTGCCAGTAGTTCTTTTGCGCTCATCTGTCGTGCTCTTCTGCTCTCGACGGGTTTTGCGCTTCATCACTTGAAATGCTGCCGATGAGCAACGTATCCTTGCCACCAGTTTTTAAAGACGCTGCACTCTTCGGTAGGGTGCGCAATCTTTTGATGGTATAAGCAGTAGCTAGGATGTACATCAGCTTCGCCAAGGTGTATCCTGCCAGGAATGTTTCCTTTGGAAGATGGCAGCTTCATTCCCATTGATAAGGCTTTGGTGAACCGTTTCCTCATTTTAAGTCCGCTTTTATCTACCGCTGGCGTGCTTCGATTTGGTTGGAGTGCTTCAACCTTTTCCTCCGATCGCCGACGTTTGGCTTTTTCAAATATGGTCGTTTCGCGCTCTCGATCAGCTTTGCTCCTTTGACAGACCTCGTTCAGGGCCTGTTTGGTTGCAGGATTATGGATTTGGATTTACTGTTTAGATTGTGGAATCCTAGGATTCCATAATTTTGTGTTTGGTTGGAGGATTAAGATTTCTAGGATTCCTTTGTTTTTTATGGAGGGCCCACCACAAAACATGGATTCCTGAATCCTAAAAAATTTTAAGGATTTTCAAGGATTTGGCACTATTCATTATACTTTTAGATGGGACCCGTGGTACTTTATTTATTTAATAATCATCTCTCTATCTATCTCTCTCTAAAATCCTCAAATCCAAATCCCACTTTTTTTCACCAACCAAACAAAGATCACAAGGATCTACAAATCCAATACTAGGAATCCAAAACCAACCAAACAACAAATTACCAAATCCAGAAATTTCAACCGTACTATTTTGGAATCCAAATTTCATAATCCTGCAACAAAACAGGCCCTCAGCAACATGTCAATCATCTCGTCTGAAGGTTCTAGGAGTTCCGGTTCGGGATCCGCCCCCAGTTTCTCTGCGTCAGGAGCTTCTTCACCGTCTATCGACGAGTGAGAGATCACACGGCAACTTGCCACATACTCAGGTTCATCCGACGAGTCTTCTCCATTGTCATCATCTCCATCCTCAAAGACCTGGCTGAGAAACTCTTGGAGTGAGACCGGGGTCCGCGCCTTCTGGTTATATTCTTCCAGCGCGCCAATATGTTTTTGCAGGTCCGTGCGCTTGTCATTAGGCTTCACGGGCTTTTTGGTCTTCTTCTTCTTCTTTGAAGACGTTGATGGTTGGGTATGGGCGCTTTGACTATCACCACCAATTTTTGGCGTTGGGCGTAGTTTGAGCCCCTCGATGACCTAGGGTTCTAATGGACTTTTCCATCTGATCGCCGGGCATATTTGGAGATCTTTCAGCATTCTTTTCGTTTTGGATGAAAGAGCGACCTCCCATGGAGCTTCTTCTACAAAAGAGCACGATGCCCCCGGTATGTCCACCTTTTTGAAAGCGTGATTCTGGAGCGGGTTTACCCTCCAATTTTAAGACAGCGTAAATTTGCCTTGTTGGTACTGGTCCTCAATCCAACCTTTGAAGACAAAGCAATCTTCGATTGGATGGCCTATTACCCGGTGATAGGGGCAGTAATTGGGATTGTTGACATCACCAGGCTGCAATGGACACCTCGGATCCGGCAGATTGATGAGCCTGTTGTGTATCGCCAGTTCGAATAGTCTCTTTGTTTTCTCCTGCGGAAAAAACGAGCAAGGACGTCTGAACTTTTCGTCGAGGAATCGCCGCATGTCGTTTTGGCGATCGGCTGATTTTGAACCAGTTGGCTGTTGCTGAGCATTGGCGACGAAGGTCGCTTTACCTTTCCCCTTTTCATTCCTTGGCTCCACTTTGAAGAGGAACGCATATGGCTCATCTGGTCCATTTGGGCCAGCTTGTCAATCAGGGCCTGGAAGGTGGTCGGCTTGAAGAACATCATAAACTGGAAAATGGTCGCTTGCGGATCGAGAGTACCCACGAACATTCCTACCGCGGGAACTTCTTCGATGCGCTGCTCGCACTTCGACCATAGGTTCCGCCACCGGATCGCATACTGAACCCATGTTTCGCTGGCTTCACTCTGGCATTGATCAATGCCGTGATTAGGGTGCGTTCACTAGCGCTTGCGAAACGCTGGGTGAATAATAATTCCATTTTCGTAAAATTTTTGGCGGAATCGTTGGGAAGCTCTGAGTACCATTCAAACGCCGTCTCTGCCAAGATGCCGACGAATTGGCGAAGCAGCAGCTTATCGCCCCTTCCAGTGTTGCCACACAGAGCCCTGAACTGAGCGACATGTTGATGGGGATTGCTCGTCCTCTTGTATACGTGGAACTTAGGAATCGTGTATCCTGGCGGGTACTTAATGTGATCGTACCAGCCTGGATATGGTCGCCCAGTTTGACGACCTGGCCAGTTGCTTCATTCGCTTGATGGGCTCATATCTATTGAGCTATATAATCATCGAGCGTGGCTTTGGAGATGGTCTCCTCCTTAGCTGCTGACAGAACCGGAAGAGGATTCGATGTCTCCCCTCTGTCATCTTCAAGGATAATCGGGGGATCTTCAGCTGGAGGGTCCGGCTGGATCATCGTGCCCACTATATCTTGGACATATTGAAGTAGAAACAAACCAAGTAGCATACTACCATTTTGAGCAAGATTGTCTATACAACTGTGAATATCCCAAGCTTCCATTAAGTAATATACAAACTAGTATGATACAGTAATGGCCTCTAGGGCATATACACTAACAATCTCCCACTTGCACTAGGGCCATGTACTGGCGTATCGAAGACCTATCATCTCGATCAGTCGCTCGAATTGAGTCTGAGGAATGGCCTTTGTGAATGGATCTGCAGTGTTATCTTCTGTAGCAACCCTCTGAATCTCGATCTCCCGGCGATCCACGATCTCCCTGATCAGGTGATACCGCCTCAAGATGTATCTGTACTTTTGATGGGACCTGGGTTCCTTTGCTAAAGCTATAGCCCCGTTGTTGTCACAATACAGAGGTATTGGATCAACAATGGACGGAACCACCTGAAGTTCTGTCAAGAACTTCTTCATCCAGACGGCTTCTTTTGCGGCATCAGATACTGCGATATATTCCTTTTCCATCGTCGAGTCAGCAACGGTTTCCTGTTTGGAACTCTTCCAACACACCGCCCCTCCATTGAGGGTAAAGACATAACCAGACATGGATTTGGAGTCATCTTTGTCACTCAGGAAGCTGGAGTCGGCAAAGGCCTCAATCTGGAGGTCTTTTCCGCTGTAAACCAAAAACATATCCTTAGTCCTTCTCAGGTACTTCAGAATGTTCTTTACTACGATCCAGTGCTTCTCCCCAGGGTTTGACTGATACCGGCTTACTACACTCGGTGCATAAGCTACATCTGGTCTGGTACACAACATCGCATATATTATAGAGCCTACCGCAGAGGCGTAGGGTATAATAAACATGCGATCCCTTTCTAAATCAGTCTTAGGAGACATCTCTTTGAAGAGGGTGATTCCATGACAAGCCGGTAAATTACCGCACTTGGAATCTTCCATACTGAATATTTTCAGTATGGTGTCGATGTACCTGGACTGTGAAAGTCCTAATATCCTCTTGGACCTATCACGATAGATCCGGATCCCCAGAATGTAAGAGGCATCACCCAGGTCTTTCATGGAGAACCGGTGTGACAAGAACCCTTTGACAGATTGTAGCATAGGAATCTCATTTCCTATCAAGAGAATGTCGTCCACGTATAAAACGAGGAATACGACAGTTCGTGCTACAATCTTACTATAAATACATGGTTCATCTGTATTTTCGATAAAGCCAAATTCTTTGACCGTCTCATCAAAACAGATGTTCCAACTCCGCGATGCCTGCTTCAGTCCATAAATGGACTTAAGCAACTTGCATACCTTCCCGCTGCTCCCACTCTGAATGAAACCCTCTGGCTGGTCCATATAAACACAATCCTCAAAATTTCCATTTAGAAAAAGCGGTTTTTACGTCCATCTGCCAAATCTCATAATCGTGGAAGGCAGCAATGGCAAGAAGGATCCGAATGGATTTGAGCATAGCCACTGGAGAAAAAGTTTCGTCATAGTCCAAACCAGGTCTTTGACGAAAACCCTTTGTAACAAGTCTAACCTTATAGGTCTCAACCTGTCCATCTACACCAATCTTCCTTTTGAAGATCCATTTGCAGCCTACGGGTTTTACCCCTTCTGGAGCAACGTCCAAAGTCCATACTTTGTTGGTGTACATGGACTCCATCTCGGTCCGCATTGCATCTAGCCATTTTACCGAGTCAGTGCTCTGAATGGCCTGCTGGAAGCTAGTCGGCTCATCCTTATCAATGATGCAATCCTCTCTATCCCCGTCTATGAGAAAACCGTAGTATCTCTCGGGCGGATGAGACTGCCTACTACTCCTGCGGAGTGGCACAGGAATGTCCTGTTCTTTCGAACCTTCTAGTTCTACTAAGATTTCAGTAATGGCTTGTGGCTCTGGAACTTCTTCCAGTTTTATTGCGCTCCCACTTATCTGATTTTCTAAAAATTCAGTTTCCAAGAAGCAGGCATGACGAGAAACAAAAACCTTTTGTTCCTCTGCGTAATAGAAGAAATATCCCTTGGAATTCTTTGGATATCCCACAAACTTGCATTGTACTGAGCGTGCCTCGAGTTTGTCCGTATGTTGCTTTTTGACAAAAGCTGGACATCCCCATGTCTTAATGTGTTTAAGATAGGGTTTCTTCCCACTCCACATCTGATATGGCGTGGTAGTAGGCACTGACTTAGTTGGAACTCGGTTCAAAAGATATGCAGCTGATTCTAGTGCATATCCCCAGAATGATCGCGGTAACTCAGTGTTACTCATCATGGAATGTACCATATCCAATAGGGTTCGGTTCCGTCTCTCCGATACACCGTTTTGTTGTGGAGTGTATGGAGGAGTAAGTTGAGAGAAAATTCCATTTTCTTTTAGGTAATCCAGGAACTCGGCACTCAAGTATTCACCACCTTGATCAGATCTCAGTGGCTTGATACTTTTGCCTGTTTGTTTTTCTACTTCATTCTTGTATTCCTGGAATTTTTCAAACGCTTCATATTTATGCTTCATTAAGAAGACATATCCATACCTTGAAAAATCATCCGTAAAAATAATGAAGTAAGAATAACCACTTCGCGCATGTGTAGACATTGGACCACATACATCGCTATGTACGAGTCCCAAGAGCTCGCTCGCTCTTACTCCGTGTCCAGTAAACGGAGTCTTTATCATCTTTCCTTTGAGACATGATTGACAAGTTGCATATGATTGATATTCGAACGGATCCAAATATCCTTCCTTATGCAGCTTAGTTAACCTTGTCTCATTGATGTGACCCAGTCTACAACGCCATAAGAAAATATGATTTATTTCTGGAGACTTTCTTTTGTGTGTATTCTGGATATTGAAAATCCGTGGTTGGTTTAATACGTATATACCGTTGCTTAATGTACCCGACCCAATCAGAATATGATTAAGGTGAATGTTTACAACATTGCTTACAAATGCAAAATCATAACCTTCTTTAGACATTAAAGATACAGATATAATATTACAAGTCGAACTGGGTACAAAATAACAGTCGCGCAGAACCAAAACATGTCCATCTGTCAATCCTAGGTGATAGTCCCCCACGGACTCAGCATCCATGTCTGCTCCGTTTGCAACTCTGAGTGTCATATTACCTGCCTTCAAAACTCTACGCCTTCTCAGTGCCTGCAAAGAATTACAGATATGAGATCCTGACCGGTATCCAATACCCAGGATGTAGAGTTGATTGATAGACAGTTTTCAATAACATACACACCTGAAGCCGAAGCCACAACTTGCTTCGGGTCATGGTTCTTGGCCTTCCAAGCCCTGCAATCTTTCTTCCAGTATCCTTTCTTGTGACAATAAAAGCACTCTTCCTTCCCCACAAGTTGTCCCGCTATCTTTGCTGCCTTTGCCTTTCCCTTGGCTTCCACCTTACTAACACCGTCCCTTGGTTTGGTGGGGGCCTTCTTCTTCTTTCCTTTGGCTTTCGTCTTGGACCTAGAATAGGAAGCTCCCCCAACAAACAAAGCGGGTGTTTCCCTGACTTTCTGTAGGATGCCCTCTACACTCCTCAACATATTGAGGAGTTCTGGAAGTTCAACTTCTTTTCCTTGCATGTTGAAGTTCAGGATAAACTGGGTGTAGGTGGAAGGCAGGGACTGGAGGATCAAGTCAGTATAGAGCTCGTTCTCTAACGTGGTCCCGAGGTCCGCGAGCTCTTCAATGTAGCCAATCATCTTAAGCACGTGTTCCGCTACAGATGATCCTACGGCCAACCTCGCTGAAAACAGCTTTTACGAGGTTTCGTATCTAGTGATACGGGATCGCTCTCCATATAGTTCCTTAGTATGGAGAAATATGGATTCAAGGTCCATATTCTCGTGCCTCCTCTGATGTTCATTGTCCATAAAGGCAAGCACGACGCAGTTGGCCTTCTCGCAATCAATCTCCCAGGTCTTACAGATTTCATTATCCGCGACGCTAGATTCTGGACCTGGGACGGCGGGTCTTTAGTGGTAAGGAGATACCCCAACTTGTCATAAGTGATTGCCATTTTGACATTCCTGAGCCAATCTTTGTAGTTTGGCCCTGTCAGTATATTTTTATCTAGTAGTAACTTAAGGCCGGTCATGATATTTGGTCGCTGAAATTAGGAGAGGGAAGAAACACTTTACCATGATGCTCTTGCAAGTTTAGAGTGGTTTTTAGTTTGTCTAAACAGGATGGCTCCCACTATTTCTCGAATCCTTCCTCAAACCATAAAAGAAGAATTAGTCGGGATCAATCTCACCGTACAATACTTGCTTAACCGTTCAGCCAGGCCAGTATCAGTACTTCGAAGGAGGTTTTACGACGCTTTCGCGAAGTTCCTTAATTAAATAACCTCTTTTCCCTGTGGGCGTAGCCCCGCTAACACCTTTCTAGACACCTACTTGGTTTATAGCATTGATCGTTAAGTGAGAGTTTCCTGAGGAGTAGCATATACTCACAGCAGGATCGGAATCCAAATATCGTGTGAAAAAACTGAAGGAATCCTACCAAAATCATCACACTCCAAATGGTATGCAACACTAGCAAGTTTCAGTTTCTTTAGAAACTCCCGATGTGGATTTTTGCCCCATGCTTTTATGACCCTGACTTTGGTCAACAAATCATAAGTCACATGTCAAGTTCTACCCGTCATTTTCCAGGTTAATTTGAACCCACCCGTATCTACCCTTGACTTTGGCCAACAAGGCAGTACGACTGTCCCAAACCAACACATCTATCTATGCTACATATGAATATCCAATAGCTACCAATCACTATGCCTTGACTTTGGCCAACAAATACAGCTTGAATACTATTGACTATCCATATGAAATGACGGAGGGCTACGAATGGTTTTGGCGAAACCGTGAACGTAGTGAATTTGATATAATCGAAGGAACCTGATAGCTTTTAAAAGGAGTGGTTTAAGCTCCGCGTTTTAAAAAGTTTTCTGTTTTGAAAAGAAACCGAGCGGTTTTGAAATTGTTCCAACGATTTAACTTCGGTTTGTTTTCTTTGCATTAATATAATGCGTCCAATCAATTAATCCTACCATTGCAGAAAACAACGAAAATATGACGTACGCTTATGCCATCCACATTCGCCACGGGGCCCCGTCATCACCCGTTAGGTTTACTTAACTAACGACAGAGCGGGGGCTGGACTAGCGCGGATGCAAAACATAAGCAATGCCTACTAGATATCATATATAGATATATTCATTCGTCAGATGCAATGATAGCCATTCCAGATCACAGATGAACACATTGGATATGCTAGGAATCCGAGTTTCGTTCGAGTCTGCAATGAAAGACAGATTACACGGTCGCGATGAATAGCCACACCCCACCCTAGACCCCTACGAATGCGGCAAACTATCCGCCAAGTACCCGAAGTGAAGCAACCTCCCTCAACAATGTGAGTAGGCCACTCGGCGCTTCAAAATACCCGGTAGTTTGTGCACCCCTCCTTGGGTCTATCCTAGGAGCAAAATCAGTAAAAGAAATAATATACAATGGCGGCTACAACCTCAACCCGGATGTGCGGCCATAAAAATAATATTACATCAATTTACAATTTACATCAAATGAAAGATAAATAAACACTCATCTCACAACCCCGGCTATTCATTCGCGACAATCCAACAAGTTCATATACACAATCCAACATTACAGATCACAGATATATACAACCCCCACTAATCGACGTATAGCGATTAGTCGACGTTCAGTACATATATCACATCACAGATATAATCAATTAGCTAAAGTTTATAGAATTTCGATCAATATTCCAATTTGAAACTACCCCAAACACAACACTGTTCTCTGAAGAATCTGGGCAGAAACAGACTATCTTAAAAATCACAAAATATCAAGCTGAACACACTGCAGGAAAAACGAGTCGCGACCGAGTCGACTCAGCCGTGGATCCGCCGCGAAACGCTTGGTTTCGCCACACTTCCGCGGCAGTCTGATCGAGTTGTGGGCTTATTTTTCTTGGGTGTTCCTAAAAAACCTGCACGTATTTTTCAGGTCTGTGGAAATATTTTTAGACCTGTTTTTAAAATCGGCAGAAAGCACAAGATTTTGATGTATTTTGCGATTTTGTTCCGGCTCGAAGTTCTAAACACTTTGCTAACATGTTAGTTGTTGTTTAGCTAGGCTCTGATACCACTGTAAGTCCACATTACCCACCCCGGTGCTTACGGGGAGGCGGAATAGGTAAAAACGGATTTTTTAACACAGGGTAACATGGACTAAAACTAGAGGATTTTTGCTAAACAAAAAACTAACAAACTAACTACAAGTTCTAGCTACTAGGTTAGATGGTTATACCTAGATCTTGAACTCCTTTTCTTCTTGTTGTGGTCCTCCTTCTTGCTTGCTCCTTGGAGTGGTGTAGACGGCTCCTCCTCTTCGTCTTCTCTTTGCCGAAGAAAGATCCATCCGAAGGCCTCTACCTTGAGCTCCTACCTCAACCAAGAGGTAAATAGAGTGCTTGGCTTGCTAGACTAAGAACCCTAGAATGAGTAGAGAATTGTCTTGATGGTTTTATCTCACAAAGCTCATGTTTTTCAACACATGAAAGAAGAGAGCTTTGAGAGAGGAAGAGGAAGAGCAAAGCATGAGAGAGAAAGAGCAAGAGAGAATGAGCAAAAATAACAACCATGCTCTCATATGAGAGAATATGAGAAAAATAATAATAATCTAAGAAAATTGTGATGGTTTGTTGAAGTGACCTTTATCATTTCACATTTAATGCTAATTGCAAGCTTCAAGAAGCATCCTGCAAAAGAAATGATCATGGTCAAATGGTCAACAAAAGTCAAATGGTCAACCCAACCTCAACCATGGCACACTTATCCTTAATTAATATCATTAATCATATTTCTCATTCTCATTAGGGTTTAGAAAAAGTCAACGGTCAAAAACCCTAATGAGATTCCTCTGCCTCTGTCAACCGTGCATACACACCCGCATCCGTGTTCCGAGGAACACGAATACAATAATACAAAACCAATCCCAAAACAAATACTGGGATCTGACTTAAACCAAAACCCGCTAGTAATAACTGCCCGGACACCAAACGTGCACAAGTGCGCGGATGTGAACGAACCCCGTCGCAAAACCATGCGACTTCTACTCTGTTTTGCCCAAAGGCGAACAACCCTCTGTGTGGGACTCTAAAGACTCGACACTACGCTGGCAGTGGGTTTAATCACAGACCGCAAGCGGTACTAGCTGTACGTAGCGGTCTCCAAATAGATACCGATAAGAAGACCGATGAGATGAACCCATCCGAACTCCTACTGAGCCTGAATGTGACAATCTCCATACAGTCCGGTCTGTTCGTCTAAGAGTATTGCATGTCAGGCCTAGGGGGCGGTAAACGTCAGACCCCTAATAGCGGTACAAGTCGAGCCGGAGTGTAGCCCAGAACACCCTGAGAAACTACTGGAAACTCTACCGGTAATTCTCGCTTGCCGTGGCCAGGGACTTTGTGTAATGGCTCTCCTAGACACAGCGCGATATCAACTCCCAATACCGGGAAAGACGAATCCTATCTAACCGCTACTGCCTCCAAGTGCTTCGGGACTGCACCCAACTACTACATGTTTGCACGACTCCTTTGAGCCGTGGTAGGGTAGTAATCAAAGTACAGTGGGAACACACTCGAAGCGAAGTAGCAGTGTCAAGTCGACGGACTAAGCTGTACTCCTGTCACCTGGGAACTGTTATCTGACGATAGGTATAGTACCAACCAACAGTTCCCGACGAGTCCTGTCCAGTGTACTCGTAACCTAACGAGCACCCACATACTATCTCCAGTACGACGTACTAATGGCTGTGGGACAGACCATCTCCCATGCTGGGATGAGAAGCGTATACGCTAGTTTACTCCGAAGTATCGATGCCCCGTCTCGATAATCCTACGACTAGGGACCTGTATAAGGATGTGCTTGTAGATTACCCAGCCCCACTAGTGTGACTGCCATCACAACGCTGGTAATCAAGCAAAGATCCTAAGGGCTCCACTAATATGTATAAGCGATATGCTAAAAGAAACATATGAACATATTGAAGTAGAAACAAACCAAGTAGCATAATACCATTTTGAGCAAGATTGTCTATACAACTGTGAATATCCCAAGCTTCCATTAAGTAATATACGAACTAGTATGATACAGTAATGGCCTCTAGGGCATATACACTAACACTTCTTCCAGCTCGTCTTTCATCTTTTCTTCGGCAGGGAAAGCTTGAAATTGGTCGGGCTCTTATAGTGCCTTGTTAAGAGAATCTTGCGCATTTTTAGACAGCAGAAGGGCATCCAAAATGCTTAGCTGCGAGGGTATCTTTCTCAGGTGTGCCACGACATTGTAATCCACCATGTTCCTCTTAGGCGGGTCTTTGGTTGGCGGGTCTTTGGCTGGCGGGTCATCGAGGACTATATCTTCAGGGACTTTTTCTTTCCCCTTATCTTTTTTGTTCGACCACTTGTTTGTGGGTCCGAGATTCTTTTCAGGCAACGTACGACTACGCACCTGAATGTTTTCACAGTTCTTTATCTCCTCTTTTCCTGAGCTGGATTCCTTGAAGAGAGAGCCGAGTGCTACTTCTTCATCAGAATAGCTTCCGAAGGTGAGAACTTGCGAACCCCCAGAATCAACCATGTGACAGTTGCCGACAGTTCTTTTGTGCTCATCTGTCGTGCTTCTCTGCTCCCGACGAGTTCTGCGCTTCATCCGCTTGAAATATTGTCGGTGGGCAATGTATCCCAGCCACCACTTTTTAAAGGCCATGCATTCTTCGGTAGGGTGTGCAATCCTTTGATGGTATAAGCAGTAGTTAGGATGTACATCCGCTTCGTCAAGGTGTATACCGCCAGGAGTATTTTCTTTGGGATATGGCGGCTTCATTCCCATTGACAGGGCTTTAGCGAACTGTTTCCTTGCCTTAAGCTTTGCTCTTCTGACGGGCTTCGTTCAGCAGCATGTCAATCATTTCGTCTGACGGTTCTAAAGATTTTGGCACCGATCCTGCCCCCAGCTTCTCTTTGTTATCTTTTAACGTCGAGTGAGCTTTTTCGCTATTTAGCGATGAATGAGAGATCATATGGCAACTTGCCACATAAACTTCGGGTTCCTCTGACGAGTCGTCTCCCTCATCATTGTCGTTATCTCCACTTTCAAGGATATGGTTGAGAAACTCTTGGAGCGTGACTAGGGTTCGCGCCTTCTGGTTGTATTCTTCCAGCGCATCAATATACTTTTGCAGATCCGTGTGCTTGTCGTCAGGCTGCGCGGGCTTCTTAGTCTTCTTCTTTTTCTTCGAAGACTTTGACGGCTGGGCCCGGGTATTTTTCCCATCGCTCCTAACTCCCGATGTTGGGCATGGTTTCAGCATCCCCTCAATAATCTCCGGATCCAACGGGCTTTTCCACCTGATCGCCGGACATGCTTGAAGATCTTTCAGCATTCTTTTAGTTTTTGCCGAAAGAACAACTTCCCATGGAGCTTCCTCTATGAATGAGCATAATGCCCCCGGCGTGTCCATCTTTTTCGGAGCATGTGGTTGTGGCGGGTTTGCCTTCCAGTTTTCAGACAACGCGAATTTACCTTGCTGGTACTGGTCCTCAATTCAGTTTTTGAAGACAAAACAATTTTCGATTGGATGACCCAATATTCGATGGTAGGGACAGTAAGTGGGATTGCTTGTGTCGCCTGATTGTAGTGGTCATCTCGGATCTGGTAGAGTGATGAGCCTCTTGCACAACGCCAGTTCGAACAATCTTCTCGTTTTATCCCGAGGGAATGAGTAAGGACGTCTCAGCTTTTCTCTGAGTGATCGTTGTTTATCGTTTTGGCGAGCAGTTGGTTTCGGATCACTCGGCTGCTGCTGAGCGTTGGCGACGAAGGTAGCTTTCACTTTGCCCTTTTCGTTTCGAAGCTCCGTCTTTGAAGAGGAAGGCCTATGGTCCATCTGGTCCATTTGGGCCAACTTGTCGATCAAAGCTTGGAAAGTGGCCGGCTTGAAGAACATCATGAATTGGGATATAGTCGCCTGCGGATCTAGAGTCCTTACAAACATGCCCACAGCAGGAGCTTCTTCTATGCATTGTTCGCATTTCGACCATAAGTTCTGCCACCGAATTGCATATTGAACCCATGTCTTTCCTGACTTCACCCTGGCATTGATCAATACCGTGATCGGGGTGCGCTCGCTAGCGCTTGCGAAACACTGGGCGAACAACAGCTCCATTTCCGTAAACGTTTTGACGGAGTCATTCGGAAGCTCCGAGTACCATTCAAAAGCTGTCTCCGCTAAGCTGCCGACGAATTAGCGAAGTAGCAATTTATCGTCACCCCCAGTATTGCCGCACAGAACCCTGAATTGAGCCACGTGTTGATGGGGATTGCCTGTCTTCTTATACATGTAAAATTTAGGGATCGTATATCCTGGCGGGTACTTAATTTGATCATACCAGCCTGGATAGGGTCGCCCAGTTCTGACGGCTTGGCCAGTTGCTTCACTTGCCCAAATGAGCTCGTATTTGTTGAGCTATGTAGTCATCAAGCGCAACTTTCGAGATCGTCTCCTCTCTGGCTGCTGATAAAGCCGGAAGAGGGTTTGATGTCTCCCCTCTGTCATCTTCAATGATTATTTGGGGATCTTCGGCTGGAGGGTCCGGCTGGATCATCATCCCGACCATATCTTGAAATAGTAGCGCTATTTGTTTTATGTTAGCCGCTTGTTCCGCGGCCTCTTTATCTTTCTTTTTTAGCATTCTTCGGAAGAACTCGGCATTAGTTTCTTGTTCTTGACGCTGATCCGACGATACTTCTGGGCTTTCTTTCTGCCCAGTAAGTGCGGCCATCTCTGTCAGCATCTCCTGGAGCTTTTGTTGCTGCTCCTGAGTTTTCGTCACAGACCGTGTGAGTGGTCGATGACCCGTAGAAGTACGGCTTTTCTCTTTTCTGGAAGCCATGTAGACGGTGTGCACTACCATGCCCCCAGACTTGGGGTGTTTGGATTCAGCGCTTTTGAGATTTGTCGTAAACATGGGGATCTTCTCCGGCTTTCTCCTTTTATGAACGGTCGAATTTGAGCAGGCTGTTGCAGCCCGATGCTTTCCATGGGACGACGGCGGTGAGATGGTCCTCCTCTTGCCGAACCTTCATTTTCTTCTGTCTGCAGGAGTAGTCTTTATCGATTACAGAGTCTTGGACTCTTCGCCAGACCCCGTGGATTTTGGAGGACAGTCGCTGCGGGGGTTGTTCCGGGTTCGCCTTTGACAGGTGGAGGGAACTTTTTCAACACGGCAGTCGAAGAGTTCTTGCGCACCCTCCTGAGCGGCTCAAAGCTGTTCCCAGTTGGAACAGCAATATCAATTTCCACCATTGGGGCTGGTGGAGTCAGTCCAGAGTGAGAGCTACCCCCAGTTTTCCTCACTCGGCGTCAGTGGCGACGTCGAGCATGTCTTGCATATGGGATTAGCTCAATTATGGGGTGGCTTCATCATGCCCCTGTTCTAGTGAAGGGCTGTTGTTGGCGCCAGCCTATCGAAGACCGACGTCCGCTGAGAAGAAATGCCAAACCTGTCGAAGAATGACTTTCGGATAGGGGACGCACTTGTAACGACCTCACCCGCAGCAGGAGCCGGGATAGCCTTCTCCGGTATTACGAGCCTCTTTGCAGGCCCACTGGAGCTTTGGCTCATCCGGTTGAAGACTGAGACGTTGGAATTGGACGACCCGTTGAGATGGGCCGTGGTAGTTGTAAGCCGATCAAAGACCGACTTCTTTGGAGCTTCCTGTGACGGCACTGGAGCGTTGAAGCTTATTGGAGGGAGCATGGTCCCGAAGAACAGTCCAGTGGTGGCCTGAGTCACCTGTTCCACTGGCATGGCAAAGATGGAGGCCGTTTGGGGCCCATAAGTCACTCCTCCAGACGGGGCGGAGCGGGGGTTATTGTTGCAGTTGATGCAGTTGGAAACCATTGATCTTCTTTTCTCTGCACGGGAGCAAGACACCAAATCTTAGTACCTCGAATACATAGGCAACCATATTAAACCGTGATTCGTTCGCGAACACAACACACGAAGTGTGGAGAGGAAAGAGGAAAAGGTCACACCGGGCATGCCAAAATCTTTTTACCGCCGAAAACAGAGACGAAACCGCGTAGGTCGCCTTGCCTGAATTTGGGGGCAGATGCTATTTGGATTTATCCGTCTACCACTTCGAAAATGCCAAGTTGATTTATGGCACAGTGTATTGGAGGTTTGGACGGATGCGACCGTTGTAGCAGAATTCGTCAGATTGTCCTTCGTTGTGAGGGTTTTTGATTGTGGGGACGCTCTTCCCTGCAGGTGTAAGCCCCTGTAGTTAATTACGTTACCGCATCGCGGTAACCACTTTCTCCTGCTCCAGAAGGTCACTTCGTATCGTGTTTGTTTTATTTTTTGGTTGCCCGTGAATTGTATACGGAGACTAATTAGTGTTGTCGCCCGTAGGGCGGGGATTAGTCAAAATCCGTATTTCCTTAGATTTGGGTTTGGGTTGGTTTAAGGATCGTTAATCTCGTTTCAGATTAAGATCAACTTAAATGTTTGTTGAGGATACGCTAGTCTAATTTTAGACTAAGATCTACTCAACGGGGGTTCAAGATCATTTTTGATCCAACAACAGAGCATTTGGGCTCTATCGTTTTAGTTTAGGGACGTTACGGTCCATTGGGTTTAAGGACATCATAGTCTGTGTTTAAGAACATCATAGTCCATAGGGTTTAAAGATATCATAGTTCGTAGGGTTTAAAGACATCATAGTCGGTAGGGTTTTGGTTTAACAGTTTGGGGATGCGCCAAAAGTTATTGGTTATTGGGACCCTCTATCTCTCTGAAGACGTTGAAGAATTACGACGACATGTATCGGAGGTATGAAGAGATGTACCCTTGAACCAGTGAATATTCATCAAAGACTTGATAATCTTGTTTGAGACTAAGTCCAATTTAAAAGCATATGGGTTGGGTTAAGTTGGGATTTAACCAACCTTGGGCTCAACCCACTTGATTATTTATTTGGGCTTGGTCCCCTTTATGCATCAACAATGCTGAGCACTGAAATGGGTTCTGACACCCTTTATTCTTTTTGTTTTATTTGTATTCTTTTATATGGAGTGTTAAACACTTAATAGCGCTCACGTGAGCAACACATGGAGCGCTTGGCGCTGAGTGCCAGTCACTAAGTACTTTTTATTAAGTAGCGCCCACGTGAGGAGTATGTGGGCGCTCGGCGTTGAGCGCCAGGCAATGCGTACTAAGTACTCTTTAAAAAGCGCTCACATGAGGGCACGTGGAGCGCTCGGCGTTGAGCGCCAGACATTGAGTGCTAAGCACTCTTTAAATAGCGCCCACATGAGGGGCACGAGGAGCGCTCGGCGCTGAGCGCCAGAATGTTTTCTTTGTTCCGATCAGTTCGGTACTCTGAGAATTAAATTCTCATTTGTGAGAGACTTTGTCTCATAGATCTCAGAACTAAGTTCTTCTTTTTTGAGAAGATGCTATGATCTCTTTTGTTTTTATGAAAGACTTTGTCTTATAGATCCGTGATCTAAAAAAAGAACTAAGTTCTTCTGATATGAAAGTTAAAATTCTTAAATATGGAGGAGTAGCTATGATCTTTCTTCTTCTTATTTACCTTGAGAAGAAATTGCTCTCGTCTTTGAATTTTGAAATTTATGAGGGGTTCCTCTATGCAAGACTTGAAGTCTTGGGTCCTTTATATAGGGGAGGCTGATTTGTTGAATCAATTAAGGAAATCTTTTATTAAGAGATTTCTGATTGATTTGGGGATGTTTCCCACCATTGGATTTTTGATCCAAGGGCTTCTGTTTTACAGAAGAAATTTTTCTTGTTTTTAACAAGTTTGGAAAAATATTTTCACATACAGAACTTATTTTGTATCTTGGAGATTTTTAATCACCATTGGATCTTTTGATCCAACGGTGCTCTGATTTACAGAGCACAATCTTTCTTGTTTAGAAAGATTTGAGAAGTATTTTCTCAACAGAATTCGATGCTGTAATGTGATGATTCATCATCTCTGTTGGATCTTTTGATCCAAGGGTGGAGAACTTTTAGTTCTGGCGCTCAATTCAAATTTTGAACAGAGCTTTGCTATTTTATTGGGGGGAAACACCCGTGGGGGCACACGGAAGGATCGATACCGTAGGTATTCGACGACGTGGACGCCGGTTTTGTATGGAAAAAGAGAAGCAATGGCGGTTTGTTGTACTCTTTGACCATTAGGAAAGGTAATAACTCGTCTTCATCAAGTTTTTGCGCCATTGAGAGAAATGCAAAATAAGAAAAGAAGATCGGTAGAGTTTTAAAGGCCTTTCTCTCTCCTCTCTTTCAACTTTTTTTTATCTTTGGCTTTTTTCTTTTGAGTAGAGAATGAGAATGAAGTGCTCTGTCTTAAATAAAGCATGAAGTGGGCACAAGTGCCAACATTTGATGGGGCAGGCGGCAATAGGAAGTGGAAATACCAAAATCTGAGGGCAAAATTGGCATTTAGAAAAGGAGATAGGACGGGTGGTAAGAGAAAGTGGAAATACCAAAATTTATGAGGGCAAAAATTGGCATTTTGAAAATTCTACCACCTCTCTACTCCTTTACATTATGTATTTAGGATAGACCTAGCACTGCACTTTGTATTTGCTATAAAATGAGATGAGCATTGGTTCATCTTCTAACATAAGAGTTGTATTCATTCTAGATCAAATCTACAATATCTGAGAATGGATTGAAAACCTCAGTAAAGATGGAGAGTGATATATGGCTTCTAATGGTTATATTATCATTGTTGGTATGGATTCTTGCGGATTTATTAAAATTAACTTGAGCGAGGCTGTGATATATAAGGGTGGAACATGGGTCACGATGGAACTCTCACGGGGTTATTAAACATAATCCTGCCAGAAAATTTGGCTCTTATAAGAATGTATTCCACTATTTGCCTTCTACTCTCAATAAGTTTTTTGAACGTTATATTTCTTTCCTTTCTGGTGTTTGTATCATATGTATTATTTAACCAAAAAAACAAGTACTGTAATACTCTAAGTGGTAATAAAAATAATGAAACTTGTTGAAGAAAGTTTGAACCAAATTTATGTTCGGAAAATATGTGATATATATTAATGTGCATTGTTTATTTTTGTGTGTCATGGTTGTTGATACACTATGCATGGGTGTATATACACCATTATAATTATATTGGTAGGGTTTTAATATTCAAAGTAAATCTAAAATTAGTGGATAATTGTTGTATGCATGAAGCTTGTAGAAAGCTTGTGAGTGTTTTGACAAAGTCCACCCATTTTGTTTTACTTTGGATATTTATTAACCTAACCACTATAATTAGCCATGGTTATGTCTCTACATGAGTTAGTATATGATACCCACTCACCCATGGTTAGCTCAACTCACTTGGATTAATTTCATTCTCATCTTCTTCTTCCAAAAAGAAAAGCTTGCTAGGGTTTGATCCAAGTGAGAAAATAAGTGAGAAAAGAAATTCTAAAGTGAGCCCACCTCCTATTTCACCATCCTCTACTAGATTAGCACTTTAGTATAGGATGTTTGCTTCACTTTGGTGAAGTGGTAGCTTGAGTTCGTATTCCCTCGACGTAGATCATTTTCGGCCTCGAAGACTTCAAACAAGACCGTTGCATTCTTCTCATGGAGCTGTCCAAGAGTCCGGGAGCAACATAATCGCAGCGAAGGAACTACAACAAGGAGCTTATGAAGTGAAGGACCGATCTACAAAGGTTGTATTTCGATTTCACTTAGGATGTAAATGGTTTACAGTAGTTTCCGTATTGTTTCTAGTTATCGATTCTTGTTTAGAGTTCCTTGAAACGGCAAATTTTTAAAAATGACATGGACGATGCCTCCCGAAACCTTGCTGCCGTTGATAGGAACCCTACAGTGGTAAAAACTTTAACCACATTTCTAAAACAATAATTCTTACAACAAACTAACTAAAATAACTTTAAAAACTAATTAAAATAACTTATTTTATTTCGGATGCAGACGTTACAATCTATTTTCCTTAAAAGAATTTCGTTCTCAAAATTCCCATAAAAAATACGCTGCTACAGGGTAATGAAAAGGTAAGGATAATGCTATCGCATATCATCTTCACGTTCCCATGTGGACTCACCCGGGAAATCCTTTTTCCACGATACCCTAACTAACTTGAACACCTTATTCCGTAGGATCTCCTTCTGATCCAAAATCTCACCGGTTGTTGTTCGTAGGTAAGATCGGCATCCATGAAAATCTCCAAATAATCTAGAACATGGTCGGGATCACTCACGTACCGGCATAGCTGGAAAACATGGAAGACGTTATGCATGCCCTCTAAAGAAGGTGGCAAGGCTAAACGATACGCCACTTCTCCTACGCGGTCCAAAATGTCAAAAGGACCTATAAAACGCGGACTAAGCTTGCCACACCTCTCAAAACACCTCCCAAAACGGATGATTCCTCTGCTAGGAGAGATCTTAAGGAACACACGATCCCCAGGTTGGAATTCCAAGTGTCCTCTTCGCATCTGCCAAATGTTTTTACCTATCTTGAGCCACACGGAGGCGCTCTCAGATAGTTCGAACCACATCTATTGTCGCTACGATCATCTCGGGTCCAAAAAGCTCTCGATCGCCAATGTCATCCCAACTCAATGGAGACCGACACTTGCGCCCATACAGTTTTGCGTATGGAGCCATTCCTATACTCTTATGGTAGCTGTTATTATAAGAAAACTCCACAAGGTATAGATGATCTTCTCACGATCCTTTGAAGTCGAGTATACAGGCTCTCAGCATGTCCTCCAAGATCTGGATAATTCTCTCAGATTGCCCGTCGGTCTAAGGGTGGTAAGCTGTACTGAAGCTCAAATTGGTTCCCAGGCTCTCCTGAAGACTCTGCCAGAACTGGAACGTGAACTTGTTGTCTCGATCGAAGACGATACTCACTGGCACTCCATGTAGTCTTATGATCTCCTACACAAACATTTATGAATGTTTATGACGAGGCTAAAAACATTAAAGGCTATAGTTAAAATAGATTTCTACCTCCATGTACTTCCTCGCCAAGTTCTCTGTGGATTGCCCAACTCGAAATGGAATAAAGTGTGCCGACTTGGTGATACGGTCCACAATAACCCAAACATCTTTGCCTTTCATGCTACGCGGAAGGCCTGTCAAGAAATTCATAGTGATATGATGCCATTTCCACTATGGGATCGACAAGGGCTGAAGTAGGCCTGCAACTCGGGGATGTTCGGCCTTCACTTGCTGGCAAATCAAGCACTTAGCCACACTTCAGGAAACCGCTCGCTTCATACCGATCCACTAATAATGTTACCCAAGGTCCTTATACATCTTCGTGCCTCCAAGGTGAAAGGAATAAGAAGAGCTATTAGCTTCCTTCATCGGCTCCTCTCTAATAATCTAAGTAGGCACGCAGACCCGGGTCCCATACCTTACGGAATCGACCTCGTGGATTAACTCTAACTGTCGACCGGCCTCAACCTATTCCCTGATCTTCTGTTGTCACACCCCGCTTACCAAAATACGAAAACACGGAGAGTAACGAAGGCCAGCCACACTTCTACGGTGAGGAAAAATCCTTCTGTAGTCATGCTACGGCTTCTAAAATATACATATTAACAATAAAAACAGGGATGTACACCAAATTAGATGGGAAAACGGTATATAGTCATGCTGCATAAAACAATAAGGAACATAATGATAGGGTCTACAGAATAACAATAGATTCAAATAAAGATCCAAATACGAAAAAGGAAATACATAGGTCCTACGTCCCACGAGGGGCTCACAAACTAAGCATAAATTAAAACAAAAGAGAAGCCTAAAATAAACTACTGCTCCTTGGCTAGCTCATGAAAGTATTCCTGATCTTGCTTTGTCGGCGCGTCCGTATCTGAACCTAAGGTGACAAGTCTCAGGGGAGTCAGAACATGCAACAAGTACTCAAACGTAAAATTATATATGTGTGATAATATGAAGATGTAAGTATCGTGAAATGCTAGCATGCACATACAAAAATACGGTTACAACAACAAGAGTATGCATAATTGTAAGTCAAGTCGAGTCCTAAATGTCACTACCGCTAAGCCTTAACTAGTATCGCGTAAACTTTTGAAATTGATTGGTGGAAAGTATTCTCGAACCTTGGAGATATCCCGTTCATACCCGAGACCACGACCCACTGTACCCGGAGCAGATCCCGAGCTTGCCATTACGCAAAATCCTACACGCGGTATCACATGAATGATGTCGGCACATCATCCCTGCGCCAACTGCGCGTTCGACTGGCCAATCTCTAACACTAGAATCCCCCCAGAATCCGGGTCCAAATTTTACCTTTCAATTTCCTCAATCCCCCGTGTTTCTAAGTTTTAATCACAATAATAAAACCGGATCACTAGATCTCAAATACCGACTGAAACGGTTACCGGCACATATCACGAATAATCACTAATAATGAAATCACTAAATCACGAAAACACGAATCGCGTAGTCACGAAATCACGAGTTTATGCCGGTGACACAAATCAATCTATCATCAATCGATGTATCTCTCGGTATTCTAGTCGGTGATCACGTTTTTATTGTTCAAGTAATAGTAGTCATGAATATATATAGCATGTTAATAGGTTCTATACATGTCGATGATAACAGGTATACATGGTCGCAACAATAACGATAAATCAAGAATATTCATAAATCCAACTTTAACGAAGTTTAATTCTAATACAAGCATTTCAATTCGGTAAATAGAATTATCATCAAGCCTAGCACAAAATTAAGCATGGTTTTAAGGGTTTAATTAATAGGTATGCTAAGATCCTAAGGTTTTTAGTTCTGTACACAACAAGCATGGGTTCATATATTATCAAAATTCACAATGTTACGATTCTATGCTTTTCTTTCAAACGAATGAATTTAAATCGAGGAATTAACCGATGCCACATCGGCCATTATAACGGGTGCAAGAGTACATAACTTTTTGAACAGGGAGAACCGCGAGGAAGGAAAAAGAACATGACGATGGCGATCAATTTTGGTGCTCGGGTTGATGGGTTCCGTGCTCGAGTTCTTGTAGCCGAGAACATGAAGATGATGATGATGATGGTCGGCGACAATGATGACGATGGAGACGACGTTGATGCCAGAGGATGAAGGTACGCGTTTGGTTCTTGGATGCATTTCTTGAGTTTTGGAGTGGGAACAAGAAAGGAGAAAAATTGGCGAGGAAGAGGAGGAAGACGGCTAGGGTTAGGGTTTCGATGGTGTAGGCTAGGGTTTATATAGGCTCGGTTGGTTACACAAGGGAGAGATTCTCGCGAGATCGTGGGCGCAATCTCAGGGACGCTACAAATTTCAGTTTGAGCCGGCTCAAAAGAATGGTGAGTCGTCTCAAAGAGACAAAGAAGAAAATAGTTTTCCAGGCACATTTTGAGTCGTCTCAAACACTTATGTGCCGTCTCAAAAGTAATTCAAGCCGGCTCAAATTGGTCATGAGCCGTCTCCAACAACTAGAGAAGAACCAGTTATTCTGAAGGACTTATGAGTCGTCTCAAACATATTTTGAGCCAGCTCAAGTTGATTCTCAAACTAATATTTATATGATATGTTATCTGACATGTTGCCTGAGCATGAAATCAAAGAATACGTCCGATGATTATTTTATTGGGATCTCTGGATACTGGGTGGTACATCATACCCAACTACAAAAGAAATTTCGTTCTCGAAATTTAAAAGAGCTAAATATAAGGATCAAGGAAACAAATGGGGGCACTTCTGAAGAATCTCATCCTCACGCTCCCAAGTGGACTCCCCGCATGAGCGTCTGCCCCAAGACACGAGGACCAAAGGAATGATCCGGTTCTTCAGCACTTTCTCTCTGCGGTCTATGACGGCCGTAGGCTGCTCATCATATGAGAGATCGATGCTCAGGTTAATTCGAAGTGGTCTAGGACATGGTTGTCGTATCGACGTAGTTGGGAAACATGGAATGCGTCGTGTATGCCGGCTAAAGAAAGAGGTAAAGTCAGGAGGTAGGCCACCTCACCAAAACGATCCATAACCTCGAAGGGTTCGATGAATCGGAGTCTTAGCTTCCTACGACTGCCAAATCTAATCACCCCTCTAGTCGGCGAAATCTTAAGGAATACATGGTCGCCAACCACGGACTTTAGCTGTCTCCTACTGGCGTCCACCCAGCTCTTCCGGCGGTCTGGCGCAGTCTTGATACGGTTCCTTATCAGTTGGACCTTGTCGACTGTTGGGACTATGAGCTCAGGTCCTAACAATCTCCGCCCTCCACATCATTCCAGCAAAGCAGGGAGCGACACTTCCGTCCATAGAGCATCTCGAACGGGGCCATCTGTGCCCGCCTGATAACTGTTATTATAGGAGAAATCCACTAAGTGTAGGTGATCCTCCCATTACCCCTTAAAATCTAGCATGCAAGCCCTCAACATGTCTTCCAGTATCTGTATGGTGCGCTCTGACTGTTCGTCCGTTTGAGGGTGTATGTCGTACTGAACTTAAGGCGTGTGCCCAAACTCTTTTGCAAACTCCTCCAAAACTGGAAGAGGAACCTGGAGGCTCTATCTGATACGATACTGACGGGCACTCCATGCATCCTCACGATCTCCTGCAGGTACTTTTCTGCCAAAGTGTCCGTTGATTGCCCCACTCGAATGGTAGAAAATGAGCCGCCTTTGTGAGACGTCGACTATGACCCATATGGCTTTGTTGCCCTTGGGACTCCGTGGTAAAGCCGTTACAAAGTCCATGGTGATGTGTTCGCACTTCCACCGAGGAATAGATAGTGGTTGCAAGAGACCGGCCCCTATCTGATGCTCGGCCTTCACCTGCGGACACACCAGGCATATCTCGACATGAAGCAGACAATCTCTTCATACCATTCCACCAAAACTGTTTTCTCAAGTCTCTGTACATCTTAGTGCTTCCCGGATGCACCGAATAGGCTGAACTGTGCGCTTCGGTCAATACCTTCTATTGAACCTTGCCCTCTAGCACACAAAACCGACCTAGGAACCATCTATGTGGATTAACAAGTTCGTCCTCAATCCAGTGTCTACCTGACTCCGGAACTTCTGTAGATGTGGGTCTCCAACCTGCGTGTCATGCCCCGCTTCCTAAAAGGCGGTAGCAGACACGTGACAAGGTTCGCGACGTATTTATTCCGAAAAGGGTCTTTCTCACAACAAATACATTAAACGTTATATAAGTAATATAAATATGACAAGAATAAAGCAAGAAAATAAAAATCGAACTCCTACTTATTACATTCAAAATCCATAAGGTTCGACAGTTTACAAGATGCCTGAAACAAGATACAATAACATAACAAGCCTTAACAAAGAGGCATACTGGAATGTAAAATGCAAAGGAAAGCTAGTAGTCTGCCTGCGATAACAGCTGCGAGTATTCTTCTTCCTTCGGCTCGATCTCCTCTATCCTTAAGTCACCTGACGAACATTCCTAAGAAAGAAAGAAAACACGGAATGTCCGTCAGCGAACTTGCGCTCGGTAAGTCCCCAATTAAAGATATAGAGTAGAAGCAATAATGACAAGCATATAAATAGAAATTAATATCATGAAGCAATGAACAAGAGATGACAGTTCAATATGGCAGTGTAATATAGGCATAGTGACGATTAACATAAGCATATAATAAGTATAATTGGTGAGCATGGAGTGATTGGCAATGTGGTCTAAAGATGTCACTATAAGGGTAAGCTAACCTAACGTCAGTTCGAGTTCGAGTATGAGCGTCGGCTATCGCAGGAGTATTCTCAAACCCAAAGCTGTAATCCAAGGACAAGAAAACACGGGCCCGAATTAAAAGAGTTAGTAACGAGACACCAATCGTCGCTGGAGACTCACAAACCCAACGATATAATCCAGGGGCAAAGAAACACGGGCCATGAAGAGAGTTCATGTGTTAGCTTTCAAGAATTCATGTATTACGAGGGGGACTCGTGAGATTCCGTTGATCGTCTCACTATTCAAACTACCCCAACACCCCGCGTATGTTAAACTATAAATAATGATACAAGTCTTACATGAATTCATGAATACATACAGGGTTTCAAGTTCAAGTCAAGTTTAATGTCAAGTTCAAGTCAGTTTCATGTCAATTTCAAGTCGAGTTCATGTAAAATTCAAGTATTCATGTATACACATATTCATGGTTCGGGTAAGATTCATGTCAAACATATAATATCTAATCATGTCATCATGTACATACAACAATTTAGAGATCAAGAAACAAGGTACAAATGTTTGAAATGCTTGAAATGAGACAAATATGATATGCAGGTAATAATTAGAATAACATGAATACATGAAACATATCAATATACTAACATGGTCAACAATAGCATGGTCAAACAAACAACATATCCGAGTTATGTCATATTACGTGTCAGGTAATATATCTCGTTTACGTGGATTGATTTAACATGTCAGGTAATAAGTCAATTTGCATATCAGACTGAGATGGCTCATGTATGCTTAAGCCAGCTCACAAGTCTTCTCTAATCACTATTTGTTCTCGGTTGCAAGAGCTGGCTCGACCATAACTTGAGACGACTCAATCAGAATTTAAGTTGGCTCACGTCATGTCTACATAGTGGTTTTCCTCTCTGTTTGTATGAGATGTCTCATGGTTATGTTGAGCCGTCTTATAACCCTTTCGCTAAGACGATCAGGTTAAGGTTTCAATTAGATTTGAAAACAAGGCAAATAACCATACACAAAAGCATCGCATAATCACAGTTCTTTATTTTAATATTTTAGAGATCATGGGTTTCTATTTGTTCCTTGATGATCGGATTCCCTATGAAGGGTTCTCTATCATCTCTGCTAGACTCATAGAAAAAGATCCGTTGTAATTAACAGAATCCATAGCTGAGTTCCCAAAATAGGTTGCAGAAGCAATAATAGCAAAGGAGCATAGCACTATCTTAGATCGTTATAAAGACGGTATCTAGAAACATTGTTAATCGTATAATGATGCAATATTGGTTTACGCTCATTTCGTAGTGTCACTAATTCGTATTATCTAAACCCATGGCATGGAGGTGTTGTCATTAAGTATAAAAAACATAAGCGAACATAGTCTTGAACAAAAAGCAACTACTTTTAAACAATCCATGTGTAACTGATCTATACATATAACATATATCTCATAATGAACTACGACAAGGCGAGGACAACGTTTTCGAGGAGGAGCACGACAAAGGAAGGGGGGAGGGGGAGAACGAGAGAGAGAAAGAGGAAGATGACTTACGCGCTATACGATACTGTATAACCGTATCGCCGTTTCTAAGGGAACACGGACTTGATCGGAAGCTTCGCGTCTTGGAGCAGGGAGATCAGTGGTTGGCTTGGGAGGACTTTTGACTTAGAATTTCGCGGAGGAAATTGAGTTTTGTACATCCAAAGGAATGGAGAAGAAAAAGCAATTAAAATGATGGTGTATTAAGAAGGATAAAAGGCATTAAAAAGAGAATTGATGGAGGAAATGAAGGGTTGGGGGTTCACTTTAATGAATTAGTTTGCTTTTTGAGATGAAACGAGAAGTTACGAATCCAATGAACTCGTCTCTTGGGAGTCTGGAACGATTCTGCATCAAATGAGGGCATGAGACGGCTCAAAATACTCATGAGCGGTCTAAAGAGAACAGAGAAGAAATGGTCATTCGGAAAGACTTATGAGCTGGATCGCCCTTATATGAGCCATCTCAAACTTAGTTATCAAGAATTTAGATATAACTCGGTACTCAAAAAGAAAACGACATTTTATTAATGAAAAATAATACAAAAGGGTACATGAATTTTAGGGTCGTTACACTGCGTAGCCTTGATGCGATCCACTAAAGAGGATTGCACCTGTAGCTGCCAATGCTGCCTGTGGGTTCCCGACATAACCATCTCCAGATCAAACCTCTGAAGATCATCAAGAATATCCTTCCGGCAAGTCAACATCACAACCGCTGGTCTCCGGTTGAAAGCATCGGGTACCACATTCACTTTCTCGGGGTGATACTGCAAATCGAGATCGTAGTGGGCCATAAACATCGGATATTTCAACATCCATGGAATATACAAATGGATAAATGAGAAATTAGGTCAAAATTGGTCGGTGCTCTTAGTCCAGGAAATGTAACTAAGAGAAGATTTCTGATTCAGGAGTGGTGTTTGTGACTTGGCTAATGTTTGCATATTGTGTATATTTTCATTTTATCTCTCTTTTGGAATATGAGCAATTTGATGGGGTACTAAGATATGTGATTGTACGATATTTCTATGGTTTATGATCTTTTCTTTAATTAGATATGACGCAACTGAACATTTGTTTCCAAAAGCAAACATCAACAGAGAAGTTGTCCATTATATAGGTGAAGATTTCCTAGAAGATTCTGGAGATTTGTAGGTATGTAGAAAACATTATGAAAGTCGCTTGGTTCCAAAATTATCTTTACTATTATAACTATAACTCATGGGGGTATTAAAAAAACATTTCTTCTTTTTTCACTAAGATAATGCCAAAAATAAAATAAAATAAAAATTTCCATCATGGAACTCGAACCCCAAAGCATGCCAACTCATACCCCAAGCTCATGAGTTTACTTTTTAACCCTTTCATCATTCAAATGCAATAATGGTTGGTCAAAGTGGCCCAATTATTTTGTTCAAAAAAAACCCTAATGATGAACATATTTGTGGAAAAAAGTTTAAACAAGGTTCACACGCACCACAATTAACCCTGTTAATATACATACAAAACTTCTAGTTCCATTCAATAATATCACAAGCATAATATTGAAATTCCAATATGTAGTGTAGAAACCAGTTGGTGAAATTCTAGAAGGCAAACGCAAACAAACAACTGATAGGTGATTGTAGGATGTGCACTTCACGGCAGATTTTAGAATTTAGACAATTTAACTTACAACGGATTGAGTCTGCACAATATCTAAGTGATTCCAATGATTTAAGTCTATGTCATCAAAATAGTAGCTGATCATAAATGAAGGATCATCTACCAGTGTGAGCATTCAGCAGCTATCTTCTTGATGGAGTGATGCATGTCAACAAGCCAGAAATACAGTCATAGTGGCCTAACATTATATGTGGTAGCAAACAAGTAGACACATAGTGGCCTAACATTATATGTGGCAGCAAAAAGATACAAACAAGTAATACTATATGCAGTCATATTTCACAAAAGTCACCAAGACCCAAATCCCCTGTGAACAAAAGCTAATAACCTATAATTAACAACATTAACAACAGAAAGCTTTAACCCACCTTCTTTAGCCATGATGACATGCTCTTTTGACTGAACATCATCATGGAGCAATGGGATTCCCATGCGATAGTTTACCGAGTTACCATAACCATTTAATAGAAACCCCTCCAAGTCATCCATCCATTCAAGCAAAGAAACCTAGCCAAATAAAGAAACATGAGAGAATAATGATATTCCATAAAAAGAATGGGGTGAAATTAAGCCTTAAGTGCATGCAGAAAAATGCCTCAGAGTAAATCCTTTGTTTTGAGTTTTGCAATAAGCAAATAATGTCTGAAATTAAAATCCAAACAATTTGAAGCTATTTAAATGTATCTTAATTTATGGCCAACACCAACATCACATGTCTAACAAAAATTAATGAAAGATATGGCAAAAAAAAAAACATCATGCACCTTGTGTAAGCCTATGGTGAAAGAGAATACAATTGACTGTCCCTAATTCTTCTCACAGAAGGTCTACTCCAGTATACATATTTTTAATTGCATCAAAATGACTACTAGACACTTATTTTCTACAAAAACCTACTATACAAAAAGTGCAGGATACCGATCATATGTTTATCTTTTTCTGGAACAAGAAGATCATTTCAATAGATCCCTAATCATTCCACTAATCTTTTAGTATATACATCACTTCCCATCGTAGACCACCCAAGCATAAACCAAATTGAAATTTTCATAGCAAATGTTTTACTTTTCCTTGGTCTCTAGTCAATAGGCTGTCGCAGAGATTGGATGGACACACAATGAAAAATTAGATGATCAACATCAAGATGGCACATATACAAAGAAAAAAACCGGAATATAAAAATTTTCAATAAATACTAACATCACATATAATCCACCAATATAAAAGGCTGAAACAGAAAAATAACTCCAGTTAAAAGAAGAAAAAAAAGAAAGAGGTCACAAGCTTGATCAGTGATATCTAATAAAGATGCTTACTGAAATACGGAAAAACAGTAAATTGATCTGGGAAAAAAAAGAACAACATGACTATATCTATAATACCAAGGGATGTAGAAGAACTACTATACTTTAAGAGATTTCTTTATACCTGCTTGCAGAGAAACCACAAAGAAGTAATATCCTGCTTAGTTAAACTTTAGCTGGTATCATTGCCAACCTCAGAAGAAATGCTAGCAAAAATGGGTTCTTTAATCATATCAAATGCAGGCTCCTGATTTTTTCTATACTTCTGAAACATGAAATAGATATATCACATTTCCTACCAAAGATAACGGTTATGCAACTTGATTGAAGGACTAAAGTTGAAAATATTACAAAACTGGTGCACATTTTGCATGTATAAGATTTATAACCATTAATTATCCAAGAAGCGCAAAGTCAGATAATAAAGGAAAAATTTTTACTCGCTGCTTTTTATTACGAGTTGCCCCATCATTTCGGCTATTTCTGTATGCATATATTATACTTGCTGATTTTGTTGCAAGTTGCCCCATCATTTCGGCTATTTCATATCCATTTTGGGTCGCTGACCTTTTGCCGCGAGTAAGGGACTTGGGATCTGATATCGATTTAGGCATCAGTATCGCTGCAACTGGGATATTGCCAGGAGCGAATCATCATTTGCCTTTGTCGGTTCGAACAAAGGTGGCTTAGCAAATAGGATTAAGATCCTGTCGACTAAGGCTTTCGACTTCATGAGTCGTAAGGGTCTCATAAAAGTATTTCTCTCAACAAGTCGTGAGGATCTTGTAGGTGCATTTTCTCCTTAGGAGTCGTGAGAACTCCTAAGTGCGTTTTCTCTTATAAGTCGTAAAGATCTTACAAGAGTGTTTTCTGCTTATAAATCGAGAGGACTTACAAGTGACGTTCACCAAACAGAGATATCCCTTGTCCGTGGTGCGACTCTGTTGGGGAAACGTTTATTCGTGCCCGTGGATTGTATACAAGGGCCAGTATTGGACCACCTGTAGGGCAGTCTGAGGATTGTGATGGCTTAAGAACAGATTCAGATCCCTGCAGTTCCCTTGTGAGTCGTAAGGATCTCACGCTGGTATTTTCTCCTTACAAGGTCGAGAGGACCTTGCAAGTGTCCCTTAACGAGATTGCACCCTTTCGGATTTTCACAAACTCGCCGATAGTCCTGCTGTTTTTACTCACGGAATCCTTTCATATTTTCATCCGTTCCCATTTTGCTTATGGACGTACCCCTTTTTTGCGTCAGCCTTAGGATATTGTGGTTCATAGTAGTTTACAGACGTTTCGGTCAGTAGTTAGTTTTAGGACATTTCGGTCCGTCGTTAGTTTAAGGACGTTTCAGTCCGCCGTTAGTTTAAGGCCGTTTCGGTCCGTCGTTGGTTTTAGGCCGTTTCGGTCCGTCGTTAATTTAGGGCATCTCGGTCCGTCGTTAGTTTTAGGGCATCTCGGTCCATCGTTAGTTTAGGACCGTTTCGGTCCGTCGTTAGTTTTAGGACATCTCGGTCCGTCGTTAGTTTAGGACCGTTTCGGTCCGTCGTTAGTTTTAGGACATCTCGGTCTATTGTTAGTTTAGGGACGTTTCGGTCCGTAGTTAGTTTTAGGACATCTCGGTCCATTGTTAGTTTAGAGACATTTCGGTCCGTTTGCCGGCTACTACTTATAGAGTTTGGGCTTAGGAAGATAGCGAGCGGACATATGTGTCGTCATCTATCGTTGACCTAGGCCGTGACTCGTCAGGCGTAGTATTTTTTAAGAAACCGACCGTTTATTGGCTTGAAAAGTCTTTCGCCATGCATATCCATGAATAGATAGGCTCCACCTTGGTAGACCTTGTCTATGATGTACGGGCCCTCATAGTTTGGCTCGAATTTCCCCCGTTTGGCACAATTGGGGATCATGGGTCTTTTTACGACTAACACGAGTTCGCCTTGGCGGAATGTTCTCGACCTAGTCAGTCTTTCATATGAGCGCGTCATCCTTGCTTTGTAAGCCTCCAGATTTTACTGCGCCATGAGCCGGGTTTCGTCAAAGGGCATCGAGCTCCTCGAAGCGAAGATGAGCGTTCTCTTTATTTGTTAGCTCATAATGAACCGCCACTCGTAGAGAGGACAGCTCTATCTCCAAGGAGAGTACCGTTTCTGTGCCGAACACCAATGCATACGGCGTTATATTTGTGGCCGTTTTGGTTCGATACGCCCAGAGGGCTTCATGCAATCTTTCGTGCCAATATTTTCTGTTTCTGGACACCGTCTTCTTTATGATCTTCGTCAAGATCTTGTTGAAGACCTCAGCCAGACCGTTAGCTCGGAGATTATAGACCGAAGAGTATCTCCAGTCTATATTATGTTGCTGTGCGAAGCGGCTGATTTTGTGGCTTCTGTAGACCGGCCCGTTATCGGAGATGATCCATCGCGGAGTGCCGAACCGATAGACGATGTATGTCTTGAAGAAATGAAGAATATTCTCCGTCTTCACTTCTCTTAGCGGTATGGCTTCATACCCACTTAGCGAAGTAATCGGTTGTCGCCAATATGAACCGATGTCATCTGGATGACGTTGGTTCGATAGGCCCGATTATGTCGATTCCCCATATTTCGAATGGCCAGCTAGCCACCGTTGGGTGTAGCGGGTTTGGATGCTGGTGGATGAAGTCCCCATGAATTTGGCACGAGTGGCACTGCTTCGCATATTCGAGGCAATCCTGAATCATCGTGGGCCAATAATAGCCCATCCTTTTGATCTTCAACTTCATCTTTGGCCCGGCTTGATGAGAACCACAGAGTCCGTCGTGAGTTTCTTGGACGACTCTCCTTGCTTCTTCAGGCCCAGGCATCTTAACCATAGAGAGTCGAACGATCTCTTATACAGCGTGCCATTGACGAAGGCGAAAGACGGAGCTCGTTTCATGAGCTGATGTCTTGAGGATGCATTTTCAGGTGTTCGACGGGATTTGAAGTAGTCTATAAAGACTTCTCTCCAATCCTTAATCTTTTCTTGGTCCTCTATTCGTAGGGCTGTTTGCTTGGTCGCTTCCTTTTCTTCAGACGACACCGGAGATATTACCGTTGGTGCAAGAACCCGACGGTTTTGCACAACGATTTTCACGTTATCGAGGTTTTCGTCAGCCAGTTCTTTAGCGAGTTTGGCTAACGCATCCGCCTTGCTATTCTCCGCTCGCGGTATGCTTTCCAGAATGTAGAAGGGAATTTGAGTCAGCAATTATTGCACTCTCTCGCCGTACTTCACCAACTCCGGTTTGCACGTTTGATAGTCGTTGTTTACTTGACTAATGACCAGTTGGGAGTCTCCGTATATGAGGAGGTTTTCGTTTCTCATGTCGACAACGATCTTAAGACCTGCTATCAAAACTTCATATTCGGCTTCATTGTTTGTCATCGGCTTTGTCAAGAAAAGGCAAAGCGCATAATCCCTCCTTGTGGAGTCACGAAGATGAGGCCTACCCCAGATTTGATTATGGGGGTGTGATGTTGCCGCTTCTTCATGGAAGATGCTCCGTCGAAATAGAGTTCCCATCGGGTGTCGCTCTCTCCTTTCTCACCATCGACCGTGTCAAACGCGTGCTCGTCTGGTAGTTCACAATTTAAGGGTGAATCGGCAGGTATCGGATGTTCAGCGAGGAAGTCGGCGATGGCCTGGCCTTTCACTGCCTTGAGGGGTCGATATGTTATCGAGAATTCCATCAAGAGCAGGGCCTATATAGCGAGCCTTTCTGTTAATATGGCCTTTGACATCAAATATTTGAGAGGATCCACCTTTGATATGAGATGGACCTCATGCGCCAAAGCATAGTGTCTGAGCTTCGTTATCGTGAAGATCAACGCCAGGCAGTGTTTTTCGATGGGGGAGTAATTGCTTTCTGCCCCCAGGAAAACTCGACTCAAATAGTAGAGGGCTCTCTCCTTCACTTGATCGTTCTCTTGTGCCCATAACACGTCTAAGGAACCTTCAAGGGCGGTTGTGTACAGGATGAGGGGCTTTCCCTTGACCGGAGCGGTCACTACCGGCGGATTCTGCAGGTATTACTTGATTTCGTCTAGTGCGCTTTGGCATTTGCGATCCCAGAAGAACGGGGTCCCTTTCTTCATCAGGTGACTGTAGGGACGGCATTTGCCGAAGAGGTTAGCTATGAACCGCCGGATATATGCGAGCTTTCCTTGGAAGGACCACAGTTGCTTGAGAGTTCTTAGCGGAGGCATTTCTATGATCGCTATCTCAATGCCGCGGTGTCGTACGATGTATCCTAGGAATTTACCCGAGGAAACTCCGAACGCGCATTTTAAAGGGTTCATTTTCAGGTTGTATTTCCGAAGACGTTGGAACACTATCTCCAGATGCTCCCAGTGCTCCTCATATGATTTACTTTTCACTACGAGGTCGTCGATATAGCATTCGACGATTTCGTGTATGAGGTCATCGAAAATCTTCGTCATGGCCCTCTGATAGGCGGCGCCGGCGTTCTTCAGACCGAAAGGCATCACTTTGTAGCAGAATATGCGCAGAGGGGTCCGGAAAGTGGTATACTTCTGGTCTTCAGGATGCATCTTTATTTGATTGTACCCTGATGAGCCGTCCATGAAGGAGAAGACTTCGTGAGTGGACGTATTCTATCATCAGCTCGGTGACCGGTACGGGAAAATAGTCCTTCGGGCAAACTTTGTTGAGATCCCGAAAGTCCACGCATATGCGCACCGTCCCATTTTTCTTCATCACTGGGACGATGTTGGCGATTCAGTCAGGGTATTGAACCTCTTGAATGAAGCCAGAGTCGATTAGCTTCTTGACCCCGGCGTTGATACTCATCTCAAGCTTGAGTCGAATCCTCATTGGCGCTTGCTTGATTGGCTCGACGTCCGGAGATATCGCTAATCTGTGGACGGCTATTTTTGGATCTAATCCCGACATCTCGGAATAGTTCCATGCAAAGCAGTCTTTATATTGCATGAGCACGTCTTTTAACGTAGCCACTTGTTTCTCAGACAGCAGCTCACTAACAAACGTTGGCCGCGGGTTGTTTGCCGTCCCCAAGTCGATTTTTCTGATGTTGTCTGCAGTAGTATGTATCCCATCTTCCAGCTCTTTTAGCGCCGGTGGAAATTCTGAGATCAGCTCACCTTCATCTTCATTTTCGAAGCACCAGAGGAAGTCATCCATGTTCTCGGGCATTCCTTCTTCTGACAGCGTTATCACGTGGCAGGTGTGAGCTCATTTCCAAGACCGATGTTGATCTGGCTCTACTTTCGCTGCATACGTGACTTTCGTTTCATGCTTCTGTGGCGGGGTACCCTCCAACTGCTGGATAGAGCGAACCTGCCTTGCTGATACCGGTCTTCTATCCCGTTTTTGAGTGTGAAGCAGTCTTCGAGAGGATGTCCTATCGCTCGGTGATAAGAGCAATAATCCGGGTGAGAGACCTCGTCTGCTTGCTCGGGATGTTTGGATTTCGGCAGCGTAATCATTTGATGTTTCATGAGAAGACCGAATAACTTCCTTGTCTTGTCTTGGGGAAAAGAATATGCTCGACCTATCTTCTTTATAAGAGTAGAATCCCGGCTACTCAATTCTCGATCGCGATGTTTCTTGGACCCGCTTTGCCGCTGCCGAACGTCTTTTCCGTTCTTTTGCTTGTTTTTACCTCTGCGTCGGGTCTTCTGTATGACGGGCTGACGACGAAGGGCATCGCCATTCTCCGTGGCCTACTGAAAGAGGCGCTGCGTCCTGGCTTTCTCGTAAATGGTCATTTCGCGTCTGTGGTCGTCTCGGACCTTCTGACTCGCTTCCCGTATTTAGGTTGTCCATCTGTTCTTCGAACGACTCGGTATTTTTACGGCGGGATCTTGTTTTGGTTCAACTGCAGTGTCTTCTAACAGAGCGTCTCTTTCTTCATCGAAGTCATGTATAACGCAGGAGCTATGGAATCGTTTCCGTTTCTTGGATTGAACGTATCCAAGCCCGATCGTTTCCATTCTCCCGTTGGGCAATTTCCGCTGAGTTTCAGGGACGTTCCAGATCCTGTTGTAGAATTGAGCTTGTCGAGCAATCTGTTTGAAGGGTACGCATTGGCGCCTCAACAGCCTTTTTAATCCTTCCGTGTAGTATCTGGGCAGACGGATGGACTGGAGCCTGTCAAGCATAGAATCGACATCGTGCCAGATTTCTTTCTCCTTTTGGTTTCCGCGGATCGATAAAAGAGGATCGCATTTTCCTCTTTTCGCCTGGGAAGGACGTAGAGCGTCTGTAGTTCTTGGACATTATAGGTATCAAGTGCATCAAGCTCTTTGTAGTGCTGCCGCGGAACCATGGCGATTTGCAAACTCCGTTCGTCGCCTGGCACGGCTTGTACGGATGGTCGAACATAGAATACTGCATTGACCTCATCTTCAGAGTCGCTGCCGAAGATCAACATAGGGGTAGACGATCCAGGCTTGTTGCATTGGGGTAGTCCTGAATAGACCGTCCCTTCCTCCTCCTCGGTATCGCTCCCGAAGACCGAAATGGTGGTGATAGCTTTTTGCTTGTCTTCCGGTTTATGGCACCTCTCTGTGTCTTCGCAGTCTGGTAAGAAGTATTTTGCATCTTCGTACTTTCGGACTTCATTCACGGAGAATGGGTTCAGCTCCCCTGTCACGGTATACTCGAGACCATCCTTGAAATACTTCATACACTGAGGTTGTGTAGAAGGGATGATATTGTACTCGTGTAACCAAGGCCTGCCGAGCAAAGCCTTGTAGCAAGTCTTGGCGTCAATGACGCGAAACTTGATGTCCGTGATGAGCAGCCCAAAGCGTAACGTCGGTATGACAGACCCGAGCGTCCGTGATGACTGGGAGTCGAACCCGGAGATTGTGATTTTATCCCGAGCGAGGTGCTGAACGCTCATGCAAATCTCCTTCAACACTCTTACATTGAGAAGGTTGACGGAGGACCCATTGTCGACTAGGAACTTCCCTATCTTGATGTCATGGTAGTATCCAGTGACATACAGGGGGCGGTTGTGCTCGCACGTCCCGAGGAGGAGGCCTTCGTCGCCGAAAGAGACGTCAGCAGTGTGCACTTCTTCCAGTTCGTCCTTCATATTTTCTTCGGCAAGGAAAGCTTGAAAATGTTCGGGCTCTTGTAATACCTTGATCAGAGAATCTCTCGCCTTTTTAGATAGCAGAAGGGCATCGAGAACGCTTAGTTGCGAAGGTATCTTTCTTAGGTGTGCCGGAACATTGTAATCCACCTTATTTTCCTTGGGTGGGTCCTTGGCTGCCAGCTCTTCGACGACTCGGTCATTGAGGGCGATATCTTCAGAGACCTTTTCTTTCCCCTTATCTTTTTTGTTCGATCCCCTTGTTTGTAGGTCCGAGATTCTTTTCGGATAACGTGCGATTACGCAGCTGAATGTTCTCGCGGGTTTTTATCTCTTCTGTTTCGGAGATGGATTCCTTGAAGAAAGGGTCGAGGGTTATTTCTTCATCGGAATCGCTCCCGAAGGTGAGAACTTGCGATCCCTCAGAATCAACCATGTGATAGTTGCCAGTAGTTCTTTTGCGCTCATCTGTCGTGCTCTTCTGCTCTCGACGCGTTTTGCGCTTCATCCACTTGAAATGCTGCCGATGGGCAACGTATCCTTGCCACCAGTTTTTAAAGGCGCTGCGCTCTTCGGTAGGGTGCGCAATCTTTTGATGGTATAAGCAGTAGCTAGGATGTACATCAGCTTCGCCAAGGTGTATCCTGCCAGGAATGTTTCCTTTGGAAGATGGCAGCTTCATTCCCATTGATAAGGCTTTAGTGAACCGTTTCCTCATTTTAAGTCCGCTTTTATCTGCCGCTGGCGTTCTTCGATCTGGTTGGAGTGCTTCAACCTTTTCCTCCGGTCGCCGACGTTTGGCTTTTTCAAATATGGTCGTTTCGCGCTCTCGATCAGCTTTGCTCCTTTGACAGACCTCGTTCAGGGCCTGTTTGGTTGCAGGATTATGGATTTGGATTTACTGTTTAGATTGTGGAATCCTAGGATTCCATAATTTTGTGTTTGGTTGGAGGATTAGGATTTCTAGGATTCCTTTGTTTTTTATGGAGGGCCCACCACAAAACATGGATTCCTGAATCCTAAAAAATTTTAAGGATTTTCAATGATTTGGCACTATTCATTATATTTTTAGATGGGACCCGTGGTACTTTATTTATTTAATAACATCTCTCTATCTCTCTCTCTCTAAAATCCTCAAATCCAAATTCCACTTTTTTTCACCAACCAAACAAAGATCACAAGGATCTACAAATCCAATACTAGGAATCCAAAACCAACCAAACAACAAATTACCAAATCCAGAAATTTCAATCGTACTATTTTGGAATCCAAATTCCATAATCCTGCAACCAAACAGGCCCTCAGCAACATGTCAATCATCTCGTCTGACGGTTCTAGAAGTTCCGATTCGGGATCCGCCCCTAGTTTCTCTGCGTCAAGAGCTTCTTCACCGTCTATCGACGAGCGAGAGATCACACGGCAGCTTGCCACATAATTCTCAGGTTCATCCGACGAGTCTTCTCCATTGTCATCATCTCCATCCTCAAAGACCTGGCTGAGAAACTCTTGCAGTGAGACCGGGGTCCGCGCCTTCTGGTTATATTCTTCCAGCGCGTCAATATGTTTTTGCAGGTCCGTGCGCTTGTCATTAGGCTTCACGGGCTTTTTGGTCTTCTTCTTCTTCTTTGAAGACGATGGTTGGGTATGGGCGCTTTGACTATCACCACCAATTTTTGGTGTTGGGCGTAGTTTGAGCCCCTCGATGACCTAGGGTTCTAATGGACTTTTACATCTGATCGCCGGGCATATTTGGAGATCTTTCAGCATTCTTTTCGTTTTGGGTGAAAGAGCGACCTCCCATGGAGCTTCTTCTACAAAAGAGCACGATGCCCCCGGTGTGTCCACCTTTTTGAAAGCGTGCAGCTGGGGCCGGTTTACCCTCCAGTTTTCAGACAGCGCAAATTTGCCTTGCTGGTACTGGTCCTCAATCCAACCTTTGAAGACGAAGCAATCTTCGATTGGATGGCCTATTACCCGGTGATAGGGGCAGTAATTGGGATTGTTGAGATCACCAGGCTGCAATGGACACCTCGGATCCGGCAAATTGATGAGCCTGTTGTGTATCGCCAGTTCGCATAGTCTCTTTGTTTTCTCCCGCAGAAAAAACGAGCAAGGACGTCTGAACTTTTCGTCGAGGAATCGCCGCATGTCATTTTGGCGATCGGCTGATTTTGAACCAGTTGGCTGTTACTGAGCATTGGCAACGAAGGTCGCTTTACCTTTCCCCTTTTCATTCCTTGGCTCCACTTTGAAGAGGAACGCATATGGCCCATCTGGTCCATTTGGGCCAGCTTGTCAATCAGGGCCTGGAAGGTGATCGGCTTGAAGAACATCATGAACTGGAAAATGGTCGCTTGCGAATCGAGGGTACCCACGAACATTCCTACCGCGGGAACTTCGATGCGCTGCTCGCACTTCGACCATAGGTTCCGCCATCGGATCGCATACTGAACCCATGTTTCGCTGGCTTCACCCTGGTATTGATCAATGCCGTGATTGGGGTGCGTTCACTAGCGCTTGCGAAACGCTGGGTGAATAATAATTCCATTTCCGTAAAATTTTTGACGGAATCGTTGGGAAGCTCTGAGTACCATTCAAACGCCGTCTCTACCAAGCTACCGACGAATTGGCGAAGCAGCAGCTTATCGTCCCCTCCAGTGTTGCCACACAGAGCCCTGAACTGAGCGACATGTTGATGGGGATTGCTTGTCCTCTTGTATACGTGGAACTTAGGAATCGTGTATCCTGGTGGGTACTTAATGTGATCGTACCAGCCTGGATATGGTCGCCCAGTTTGACGACCTGGCCAGTTGCTTCATTCGCTTGATGGGCTCATATCTGTTGAGCTATATAATCATCGAGCGTGGCTTTGGAGATGGTCTCCTCCTTAGCTGCTGACAGAGCCGGAAGAGGATTCGATGTCTCCCCTCTGTCATCTTCAAGGATAATCGGGGGATCTTCAGCTGGAGGGTCCGGCTGGATCATCATGCCCACCATATCTTGGAATAACAGCGTTATTTGTTTTATATTGGCCGCTTGTTCCGCGGCCTCATTGTCCTTCTCAAGCATTCTCCGAAGAAATTCGGCATCAGTTTCCTGCTCATGACGCTGCTCCGAGGATATCTCCGGGCTTGCTTTTGATCCAGTGAGTGCAGCCATGGCTGTCAGTATCTCTTGAAGTTTCTGCTGTTGTTGCTCCTGAGCCTTGGTCACGGACCGTGTAAGTGGTCGATAACCCATAGAGATACGGCTATCCTCTTTCCCGGAAGCCATATAAACAGTATGCACCACCATGCCCCCAGACTTGGGGCGTTTGGGTTCAGTGCCGATTCGTCGCGGACACGGGGATTTTCTCCGGCCTTCTTTTGTGGGCAGTCGAAGTTGAGGGGGCCGTTGCAGCGGGCGCCCAAGTAGCTGTCGCCTTCTGTGGTACGACAGGGTAGTCCTTTTCCTGCCGAACTTTCATCTTTTTCTCTCAGCGGGAGTAGTCTTGGTTAACCACAGAGTCTTGGACCTGTCGCCAAACCCTGTGAATTTTAGAGGACAGCCGCTAAGGGGGCTGCTCCAGCTTCGCCTTTGTAGCGCTCTCCATAGGTGGAGATCTCTTCAGCACAGCAGTTGAAAAGTTTTTGCGTACCCTCCTAAGTGGTTAAAGTTGTCCCGGTTGGAACAGCAGCATCAATTTCCACTATTGGAGCTGGTGGAGTTAATCCAGAGGGGGAACCGCCCCCAGTTTTCCTTACTCGACGCCAGTGGCGACGTCGAGCATGCCTTGCAGACGGTATCGGCTCAGCTATGGGGGTGACTACGTCGTGCCCCATGTTTTGGTCAAGTGTTGCCGGTATCAGCCTCTTGAAGACTGACGTCCGCTGAGTAGGGATGGCCAACCTGTCGAAGGCAGACTTCCGAACAGGAGAAGCGGCCTTAGCGATTTCGCTTGGAGCGGGGATTGGAACGGCCAGTCTTATGAAGACCGACCACTCAGCAGGAGAAGCCGTTTTGATGACTTCAGAAGGAGGAATGGCTATCCTCTTCGGTATAACCCTTTCTGGTATTGCAGGCCTCTTCATGGGCCCACATGAGCATCGGCCCAATCTGTTAAAGACCGAGGCGCTTGGTTTGGGCGACCTGTTGAGAGGGGCCGCGGTAGTTGTAAGCCGATCAAAGACCGACTACTTCAGAGCTTCTTACAACGGTACCGGGGCGTTGAAGCTCATTGATGGAAGCATGGTCCCAAAGAACAACCCAGCGGTGGTCTGAGTTACATGTTCTACTGGCATCTTGAAAACGGAAGCCGCTTGAAGCCCGTAGGTCACTCCTCCAGCAAGAACGGAGTGAGAGTTGTTGCAATTGTTGCAGTTTGTGCAGTTAGAAGCCATTGATCTTCTGTTTTCTGCACGGAGCAAGACACCAAATCTTAGTACCTCGAATCCAGGGGCAACCATAGTAAACCGTGATTCGTTCATGAAACACAACACGAAGTGTGGAGTGGAAAGAGGAAAAGATCCCACCGGGCGTGCCAGAATCTGTTCGCCGCCGAAAGACGTGACCGGTATGCTGGGACGTTTAACCTGAATTTTGGGGGGCAGATGCTATTTGGTTTTATCCGTCCACCTTTCCGAATATGCCAAGTTGATTTATGGCACCGTGTATCGGAGGTTTAGACGGATGCGGCCGTTGTAGCAGACTTCGTCAGATTCCCCCTCATTGTGAGGGGTTTTTGATCGTGGGGACGCTCTTCCTTGCAGGCGCAAGCCCCTGCAGTTAATTACGCTACCGCATCGCGGTAACCACTTTCTCCTTCTCCAGATGGTCACTTCGTGTCATGGGTGTTTGTTTTGTTTTTGGTTGCCCGTGGATTGTATACGGAGGCTAATTTATGTTGTCGCCCGTAGGGCGTGGATTAGTCCAAATCCGTATTTTCTTAGATTTGGGTTTGGGTTTAAGAACCGTTAATCTCATTTGAGACTAAGATCAACTTAAACATTTGTTAAAGTAGTCTAATTTTAGACTAAGATCTACTTAACGGGATCATTTAGATCCAACAAAAGAGCATTTGGGCTCTATTGCTTAGTTTAGAAACATTGCGGTCCATGAGTTTAAGGACCCCACGGTCCGTGGTAGTTTAGAGACGTCATAGTCTGTAAAGTTTAAGGACATCATAGTCCATAAGTTTAAAGACCCCACAGTCCATGGAATGTGGTTGTCGGGACCCGTCACTTCTCTGAAGACGTTGAAGGATTACGACACATATCAGATGAGTGCAGAAATGTACCCTTGAACCAATATTGGTTGGGAGATCTATAGTCCAGTTTGGGACTAAGATCTGTTAAAAAGACTTATGAGCATATGGGCTCAGTTAATCTAAATAAGGGTTCTGTGGCCAACTTGTGGCCCACTCAGTTAAAATGTTGAACATTTAACAAAGCTGAGCATTGATTTGGGCTCTGACAATTTTCTTGTATTTTATTGAGTGCTGAGCATTCATTATCATTACAGCTCTGGGGCTTTATTAAAGAACAATTTATGTTCTTTCAGCGCACACGTAAGGAACACGTGCGCTTGGCGCTGAGCGCTAGTCAATGAGCGCAAAGCGGTTCTGTTAAGTAGCGCACACGTGAGGAGCATGTGGTGCGCTTGACGCTGAGCGCCAGTCAACGAGCGCAGAACGCCTCTGATCAATTTTATGATTTGAGAAATAAGTTCTCGCTTACAAGAGACTCTCTCATGGTTCTAAAAACAAAGTTCTTATTTTTATACGAGATATGAAATTCTTCTTCCCTTTTTATGATGAGATGTTGATGATCTTTTTGTGTGAAAGACCTGTCTTATAGATCTATGATCTGTAAGAAGAATTATATTCTTCGTTAATGAGATGTTATCTCTCTGTTTTTTATACCTTGAAGAAAAGTTCTTTTCAGAGCTTGCTCTTCCTTTTTTTCAAAGCTTGTGGGGGTTCCTCTCTGCGAGACTTGAAGTCTTAGGGTCCTTTATATAGTGAATGCTGATTTGTTGAATCAGTTGAAAAGATCTTTTCTCTAATTGATTTGCGGATATTTCCCACCGTTGGATCTTTTGATCCTAAGGCTTCTGTTTTACAGAAGGCAATTTTCTTGTTTTTAACAAGATTGGGAAATATTTTCCCATACAGAATTTATTCTGCACCATTGTGATTTTTAATCACCATTGGATCATTTGATCCAACGGTGCTCTGATTTACAGAGCACAATCTTTCTTGTTTGGAAAGATTCCGAGGAGTATTTCCTTAACAGAATTTTATTCTGGTAATTTGAAGATTTATCATCTTCAATGGATCTTTAATCCAACGGTGGAGAACATTTAATTCCAGAGCTAGCGCTCTCGTGCTTTGCACGTGAGCGCTGCATCAGAGTCTTTGACTCTTGGTGCCAGCGCACTTAGCGCTAGCGGGGGTGGCTTCATCATGCCCCTGTTCTGGTGAAGGGTTGTTGACGCCAGCCTATCGAAGACTGACGTTCGCTGAGAAGAAACGTCCAACCTGTCGAAGACTGACTTTCGGATAGGGGACGCACTTGTAACGACCTCACCCGCAGCAGGAGCCGGGATAGCCTTCTCCAGTATTGCGAGCCTCTTTGCAGGCCCACTGGAGCTTTGGCTCAGCCGGTTGAAGACTGAGAGGTTGGAATTGGACGACCCATTGAGAGGGGCCGCGGTAGTTGTAAGCCGATTGAAGACCGACTTCTTTGGAGCTTCCTGTGACGGCACTGGAGCGTTGAAGCTTATTGGCGGGAGCATGTTCCCGAAGAACAGTCCAGTGGTGGCCTGAGTCACCTGTTCCACTGGCATGGCGAAGATGGAGAAGGCCGCTTGGGGCCCATAAGTCACTCCTCCAGACGGGACGGAGCGGGAGTTATTGTTGCAGTTGATGCAGTTGGAAGCCATTGATCTTCTTTTCTCTGCACAAAAGACATTAAATCTTAGTACCTTGAATCCACAAGCAACCATATTAAACGCGATTCGTTCACGAACTCGACACACGAAGTGTAGAGTGGAAAGAGGAAAAGGACCCACCGGGCGTGCCAGAATCTGTTTACCGCCGAAAACAGAGACGAAACCGCGTAGCTCGTCTTGCCTGAATTTGGGGGCAGATGCTGTTTGGATTTATCCGTCTAGCTCTCCGAAAATGCCAAGTTGATTTATGGGCACCGTATATCGGAGGTTTGGACAGATGCGGCCGTTGTAGCAGACTTCGTCAGATTCCTCCTCGTTGTGAGGGTTTTTGATTGTGGGGACGCTCTTCCCTGCAGGCGCAAGCCCCTGCAGTTAATTACGTTACCGCATCGCGGTAACCATTTTTTCCTGCTCCAGAAGGTCACTTCGTATCGTGTGTGTTTGTTTTATTTTTTGGTTGCCCGTGGATTGTATACAGAGACTAATTAGTGTTATCACCCGTGGGGCGGGGATTAATCAAAATCCGTATTTTCTTAGATTTGGTTTGAGTTGGTTTAAGGATTGTTAATCTCGTTTATTAAGATCAACTTAAATGTTTGTTGAGAATACGTTAGTCTATTTTTAGACTAAGATCTACTCAACGGGGGTTCAGGATCATTTTTGATCCAACAACAGAGCATTTGGGCTCTATCGTTTTAGTTTAGGGACGTTATGGTCCATTGGGTTTAAGGACATCATAGTCCGTGTTTAAAGACATCATAGATTGGGTTTAAGGACATCATAGTCCGTAGGGTTTAAAGACATAGTCCGTAGGGTTTAAAGACATCATAGTCTATAGAGTTTAAAGACATCATAGTCTGTAGGGTTTGGTTTAACAGTTTGGGGATGCGCCAAAAGTTATTGGTTATTGGGACCCTCTATCTCTCTGAAGACGTTGAAGAATTACGACATGTATCGGAGGTATGAAGAGATGTACTCTTGAACCGGTGAATGTTCATAAAAGACTTGATAATCTTGTTTGAGACTAAGTCCAATTTAAAAGCATATGGGTTGTGTTAAGTTGGGATTTAACCAACCTTGGGCTCAACCCACTTGATTATTTATTTGGGCCTAGTCCCCTTTCTGCATCGGTAGTGCTGAGCACTGAAATGGGTTCTGACACCTTTTATGTTTTATTTGTATTCTTTTATATGGAAGTGAAAAACAATGAAATGACAAGGAAATTTGAAAGTAGTAATGTAAACAAAATGGATTTAGAAATTTAATACAATTGAAACATTTTCAAAATAAAGCCTTTCTAAAAAGTTTTAAAAGGCTGATATGCAAAATGTTGTAAAGTCTTTAAAATGCTCAGAAATTTGCTTTAAAAGTTAGAGACGATTTCGAATATTTTATAAACAAGATAAGTAAAATGCAATGATGCATCCAAAAAGGCTAGATGAAAACATCAAGGTATCGTGTGCAACAAAAATTTAGCGAAATCCACAATCACGAAAGTGTAAAATGGCAAGATCTTCAGGTTCACGTATACATGTCGATCTAAAAATAAAGAGGACTAGAACTTGAATGTCGTTAGATAAATGTTCATAGGTCAAAGCTTATAGGAACAGAACCTTTGTATCATGGATGTGGCACAATCGAAAAGTCACATGACATATTTACATCGATAAAATAATGGGCATGGATTTGCAGGTCTATTGTTAAATGTCATAGGATGACGGTCATAGGAACAGAATTACAGAATCTATGGTTGGTGCATAATGTTGTGGGCATGAGTTGGAAGACATTAGTTAATCACGTAGGAAGATTTGATCATGAAGAAAATAGGGATAAGACGGTTATGTACAGAAGAATAAATGATATGTGCATATGGAAATAGATTTAGAAATATGAAAGTAGTAATGTTAAGATTTAGAATTTAAAATGTAAATAAGAAATCGGATTTAAGTCCATTTAAAGAACGAGACAAGTGAAAAACCTTGAAATGACATAATGGTGCATTTAAAAATGGTGTGATTAAGGAAAAAGATTTAGAAATTTAAAATTTAAGATAAGTAGCCTCAATTGCTTTAAGCAATGAAACAAGTAAATTTATGGACGCTTTAAAAGTAGAAATGTTAAGAAATAGATTTAGAAATTTAATACAATTGAAGCATTTTCAAAATAAAACCTTCTAAAAAGTTAAAAAAGGCTAAACTGCAAAATGGTGTAAAGTCTTTAAAATCCCCAGAAATTTGCTTTAAAAGTTGGAGACGGTTTCGAATATTTATAAATAAGACAAGTAAAATGTGATGATGTATCCAAAAAGGCTAAATGAAAAAAAATCAAGGTATCGTGAATGATGGTTTCGTGTGCAATGAAAATTTGGTGAAATCCACAATCACGGATGTGTATAATCGAAAGATCCCTGTGTTGACATACACAAGTCGATCTAATAATGGATAGGACTTGAACTTGAATGTCATTAGATAATTGTTCATAGGACGAGACTAATAGGAACATAACCATAAGATCATGGATGTGTACAATCGAAATGTCACGTATTAAGATATTCACGTCGATAAAATAATGGCGAGGACGTGGATTTGCAAATCATTTGATAAATGTCATAGGATGACGGGCATGGGAACAAAATTACATAATCCATGGTTGGTGCATAATGTTGTGGACATGAGTTGGAGGACATTAGTTAATCACGTAGGAAGATTTAATCGCTAAGAATTCAGAGATAAGATGGTTATTTACAGAAAGACAAATGATAGGTACATATAAAATAGATTTAGAAATTTGATAGTAATATTAAGGAAATAGATTCAGAAATATAAAATTTAAATAAAAAAATTAGATTAGTCCATTTAGAGAACGAGACATGTAAAAAACCATGAAATGACTTCATGGCGCATTTAATAATAGTGCGATTAAGGAGAGAGATTTAGAAATTTAAAATTTAAGCTAAGTAGCCTCGATAGCTGTAAGTAACAAAACAAGTAAATTTGTTGTCCCTTTAAAAGCAGGAATGTTAAGAAATAGGTATAGAAATTTAATACAATTGAAGCAATTTTCATAATAAAGCCTTTCTAAAAAGTAGAAAAAGGTTAAAATGCAAAATTGTGTAAATTTTTTAAAATCGTGAGAAATTTTCTTTAAAAGTTAGAGAGGGTTTCAAATACTTTATAAACGAAACAAGTAAAATGTGATGTATCCAAAAAAGGCTGGAGAAAAAAATTAAGGTATTATGAACGATTGGTTTCATGTGCAATGAAAATTTGGCGAAATCCACAATCACGGATGTGTAAAATTGAAAGATCCCCGGGTTGACATATACAAGTCGATCTAAAAATGGAGAGGACTAGAACTTGAATGTCATTAGATAAATGTTCATATGGCAATGCTTATAGGAACAGAACCATTGGATTATGGATGTATACAATCGAAAAGTCATGTGTTGACATATTCACGTCGATAAAATAATGGAAGACGTGGATTTGCAAGTCTATTAATAAATATCATAGGATGACGATCATAGGAAAAGAATTACAGAATCAATGGTTGGTGCGTAATGTTGTGGACATGAGTTGCATGACATTAGTTAATAACGTAAGAAGATTTAATCACTAATAAATCAGGGATAAGACGGTTATTTAAAGAAGAAGTGATAGGTGCATATGGAAATAAATTTAGAAATTTGACAGTAGTAATGTTAAGGAAAAAGATTCAAAAATTTAAATTTTAAATAAACGATTAGATTCAAGTCCGTTTAAAGAACAAGACAAGTGAAAAACCATGAAATAACTTAATGATGTATTAAAAAATAGTGCGACCAAGGAAAAAAATTAGAAATTTAAAATTTAAGATAAGTAGCCTCAATTGCTTAAAGTGACGAAACAAACAAATTTATGGTCCCTTTAAATGCAAGAATGTTAAGAAATAGATTTAGAAATTTAATACAATTGAAGCATTTTCAATATACAGTCTTTCCATTTGATCAAGGATGTGTACAATCGAAAAGTCACGTGGTTACATATTCACGTCGACAAAATAATGGAGAGGACGTGGATTTACAAGTCTATTGATAAATGTCAAAATAACGGCCATAGGAACAAAATTACAGAATCAATGGTTGGTGCATAATGTTGTGCACATGAGTTAGAGGACATTAGTAGTTAGAGGACATTGGTTAATCACGTAGGAAGATTTAATCACTAAGAAATCAGGATAAGATAGCTATTACAAGAGAATCAATGATAGATATGCAAATAGATTTAAAATTTTGAAAGTAGTAATGTTTATGAAATAGATTCAGAACTTAAAATTTAAATAAGAAATTAGATTCAGGACCATTTAAAGGAGACAAGTGCAAAACCTTGAAATGACTTTATAGCGCATTTAAAAATAGTCCGATTAAGGAAAAAGAATTAGAAATTTAAAATTAAAGATATGTAGCCTTAATTGTTTTAAGTAGCGAAACAAGTAAATTTATGGTCCCTTTAAAAGCAAAAATATTTAGAAATAGATTTAGAAATTTAATACAATTGAAGCATTTTCAAAATAGAGCCTTTCTATTAAGTAAAAAAAGACTGAAATGCAAAATGGTGAAAAGTCTTTAAAATCCTGAGAAATTTGCTTTAAAAGTTAGAGACGGTTGCGAATATTTTATAAATGAGACAAGTAAAATGCGATGTTGCATTTAAAAAGGCTAGATGAAAAAAATCAAGGTATCATGATTGGTTTCGTGTGCAATGAAAATTTGGCGAAATCCACAATCTCGGGTGTGTAAAATTTGACATATACATATCGATCTAAAAATAAATAAGACTTGAACTTGAATGTCGTTAGATAATAGGACAATACTTATAGGAACAAAACCATTGGATCATGGATATGTACAATCGAAAAGTCACGTGTTGAGATATTCACGTGATAAATGTCAAAGGATGACGATCATAGGAATAGAATTACAGAATCAATGGTTGGTCCACAATGTTGTGGACATGAGTTGGAGGACATTAGTCAATCACGTAAGAAGATTCTAGCACCAATAATACATGAGAATCAATGATAGGTGATATGGAAATAGATTTAGAAATTTGAAAATAGTAATGTTCAAGAAATAGATTCACAGATTTAAATTTTAAATAAGAAATTAGATTCAAGTCCATTCAAAGAACTTGACAAGTGAAAACCATAGAAACGATTTTATGGCGCATTTAAAAATAGTCGATTAAGGAAAAAATTTAGAAATTTAAAATTTAAGTTAAGCAGCCTCAGTTTCTTTAACGAAACAAGTAAATAAATGGTCCCGTTAAAAGCAAGAATGTTAAGAAATAGATTTAGAAATTTAATATAATTGAAGTATTTTCAAAATTCAGCTTTTCTAATAAGTTAAAAAAAGGAAAAAAGGCAAAATGGTGTAAAGTCATTAAACTCCTGAGAAATTTGCTTTAAAGGTTGAAGGTTTCGAATATTTTATAAACGAGACAAGTGAAATATCTAATAATAGATGACTTGAACTCAAAGGCTAGATGGAAAAAATTAACGTATCATGAATGATTGGTTTCATGTACAATGAAAATTTGGCGAAATACACAATCACGGATGTGTAAAATCGAAATATCCCCAGGTTAACGCAATCAGGTCGATCTAATAATGGAGAGGACTTGAGCTTGAATATCTATTGACAAATGACCAAAATGGGACGATTAGAGGAAGGGAATCAATGGTAGTGCATGTTGTCGTGGACAAAAATTGGACATTACGAAAAGACAATAATTAATTTCATGGGTAGATTAAATAAGTGATGAATCAGGTTTAAGACCGTTATAGACGGAGAATCAATGATATGTGCAAATGGAATTGGGTTCAGAAATTCGGAAGTAGTAATAATACATAAATAGATTCGGAAATTTAGAATTAACTTATAAAAATAGATGTAACTAATTTTAAAGAATGAGACAAGTGAAAAGGCTTGAAATAATTTTATAGTGCATTTAAAAACAGGGACATTAAGGGAAAATACATGTAAATCAAAAAGGTCGCGGGTTGACATATACATGTCGATCTAAAAATTGAAGACTTTGAACTTTAAGGGATTTAGATAAATGTTCATAGGACAATGCTTATAGGAACAGAACCATTGGATCATAAATGTGTACAATCGAAAAGTCACGGGTTGATATATTCATCTCAATAAAATAATGGAGAGGACATGGATTTGCAAGTCTATTGATAAATGTCCATAGGATGAGGGTTATATGAACAGAATTACAAAATCAATGATTGGTGCATAATGTTGTGGACACTGGTTGGAGGACATTAGTTAATCACGTAGGAAGATTCAATCAGTAAGAAATCAGGTTTATGACAGTTATTTACAGGAGAATCAATTATCGGTGCATATGGAAATAGCTTTAGAAATTTGAAAGTATAATGTTTAGGAAATAGATTCAGAAATTTAAAATTTAAATGAGAAATTAGATTCAAGACCATTTAAAGAACGAGACAAGTGAAAAACCTTGAAATGACTTTATTGCGCATTTAAAAATAGTGTGATTAAGGAAAAGGATTTAGAAATTTAAAATTTAAGATAAGTAGCCTCAATTGCTTTAAGTAACGAAACAAGTAAATTTATGGTCCCTTTAAATGGGGGGAATGTCAAGAAATAGATTTAGAAATTTAATACAATTGAAGCATTTTCAAAATACAACCTTTCTAATAAATAAAAAAAAAAGGCTAAAATGCAAAATGGTGTAAAGTCTTTAAAATCCTAAGAAATTTGTTGTAAAAGTTGGTGACGGTTTCGAATATTTTATAAACAAGACGAGTAAAATGCGATGTTGTATCCAAAAAGGCTAGATGAAAAGAAATCAAGGTATCATGAATGGTCGGTTTCGTGTGCAATGAAAATTTGGCGAAAACCACAATCACGGATGTGTATAATCGAAAGATCCCCGGGTTGACATATTCAGGTCAATCTAATAATGGAGGGAACTTGAACTTAAATTTCTATTTATAAATGTCTATAATGGGACGATTAAAGGAAGAGAATCAATGGTAGGTGCATATTGCAGTAGACAAAAACTGGAGGATATTATGAAAAGACAATAATTAAGCCTAATGACTTTAGGCATCACGGTCGTTATAATAAAGTTTGATGAAACCATTTAACACATTTGTTATGAGCGAACACGCACAAGGGTTGACATTTTAAGCTTGGATGGCTACAAATAGAACGTGAAGTGAGAGCCTTATACTAAACGTTTCACGATGGAACAAAACGATAAGAACCCATGGTGTCCAATAGAACATGCTTGATCATAACCCTATTTCTAATATATTTTAGACACATAGGTCGAGTTTATACATGGAAAGCATCTTTAAAAAAATTCGATATCCAACTTTTAAGTCAATCGGTCGTGTGAAAGAAGGTTGTAGTCTGATGCATTCATGGACCAAAATCTGGTAATGTTAATGGTTGGGTCCACAAACGATTGTATTGTCAAGATATATAAGTCGACGCATCCTAATTCAGTTAATTCGTGAAAAGATTTCAACCCTGTAAAAAAGGGTTGTGATGTGATGCATTCACGGACCAAAATCTAGTAATGTGAATGGTCGGTTACAGAATCCACTGTGTTATCAAGATATATTAGTTAACATATCCTAGTTCAGTTGATTAGTGAAAAAGATTTAAACTCTAGAATCATTAACCTTAGAAGCAATAAAATATAAGGGGAGAAAAGCAAAAAACTATCACTGATCACAAGTCAAAGAAATCTCACAGTAATGATGTGATGGATCGTCTCAGCACCGCCATCAAGAACTCTCACAGATAGGCAAGGACCCTGCTTGATCCCTCCTCCCTCTTTCGCCACCTCAACATCGTCTGGCCACGTCCTCGCCGGCGTTTGATCGGAATCCCATCAGGGTTAGAGTTTCGAAGGCTACCGTTTCGAAGGGGAAAGATGCTTAGAGGCAGTAAAATATCAAAGAAAAAAACACAAAACCATCACTGATCACAAGTCAAAGAACTCTTACAGCAATGATGCCATGGATCATCTCAGCAACGCCATCAAGAACGCTCGCAGATCGGCAAGGCCCCTGCTTGATCCCTCCGCCCTCTTTCGCCGCCTCAACATCGCCTGGGGCCACGTCATCGCCGGAGGCTGATCGGACTCCCATGGGGGTTAGAGCTTCGAAGTCTTCGGTTTGTGTTTCGAAGGGGAAAGATGCCGCCTTTACATCGCCGGTGGCTGCGTCATCCCCGGTAGTTCATCAGCTCCCATTGCGGTTAGGGTTTCGAAGTCTGCGGGTCAGGGTTTTGAAGGGGAAAGATGCCGCCTTTACATCGCCGGCGGGTTGGGGTTAGGGTTTCGAAGGATCGACATCGAGAGATGAAATCCCAGCGACAGTGTGTCGTTTCTTTTGAGCGAATAAAATAGGAAAGTTTAAAGAACGCTATTAAAAGACTCAGGTGCTTATATAATCCAAAACAACAACGTCAACCATCTAATTTAGGAATGTAATAATATTTAAAATATTAAAACAACCTTGGACTTCCTCGGAGTCGGTTTCCAAATTAGGATAAAATACTTTTTTTCATATATAATTAATAAACCAGTTTTGGCCAATGAAACTGAGTGAGGGAGCGGAGACCCTTTCGCGAAGGATCGTATCCGAAAGCTTCCAAATGAATAGATATAAACTATGGGTCCTTCAAATTTACTTATTCATGCTAGCGTTTTCGCATCTGCGATGCACGTGTACAAATAAAATCAGAAAGTTAATACCAAATTATTTAGATAAAGCACGTTAACAATTTTCTGGATAAAAAATCAATGTTGTATATTCGATGTAGTTATAGTTTTTTCAATGAAGAAACAATTATAAAAGGAGTAACAAATTGTCAAATGTACTCATTACAAACAAATTTCTTGCAATTTTCAAAAACCCGTAAACAAAAAACCTCTAAAAAAAATAAAGCCTTAACAAAAAATTTGTAATAAAAAACATACAAACAGTCATAAAAGTTCTTCCGAAACAAAAAGAAGCTTGGAGAATAGGAAATATAGAGACGGCTATGTGTAACTTGAATGCTAGAAATTATATATTCAGTAATTTTCAATTACCATATGATTAGTCCAAAATACATGTATGGAAATATGTAAGATATGTAAAAGCATAAATTAAGGGGCCTAGTTGTAATTTCGTTCGTAAAAAGTTGAATCGGTTTCCTTTTTTTTAACGATGAGAGTGGTTTCGCATAGGGATATGTGTGGAGAGAAAGAGAGAGAGAGGAAGGGGGAGGGAAATAGACATTATGACATTGTACCCTTGGGTTCTAGTTATAATAGTAAAAACATACCTATTTACCAACCGTTGTCCAAAACCGTCTGCAATGACCGCCGCCTACAACCACTGGCCGAACAATGTAAGTTGCTGCCGTTCTCCTTTCACAGTCAGCTGTCTCCATGTTGTCATTTAGACAAACTACTGGAGACCTATATGACAAGCATAAGACGCGCTCGTGACACGCACAAACACATGTGTTACACATAAGATGTGGCATACGTCTTGTTTGATATATTTCGAGCAAAGTATTTGCAAGTGTCGATATCCAACACACATTGGATAAAAACAAGATATACTGGTTGAAGTGTTTGTGACTCGTAGTTTATAAGTTCTAACAAATGTTGAAAAATAACAATAGCGTAAGCTCAGTGCTATGCTCTTAAAAGCAAAAAAACGAAAAAAACCTTGCGCAAAGCATAAACTATTAAAAACGCAAAAAATGTAGCGCAAAGCATAAGCTATATGGATTATCATTAATTATTTTTAATAATTATAAATAGTACTAAACAACAATATAAGTAAATTAGTTTTAAGAATAAAACAAAGATTAAATTCTGTAAAAATTTAAGAAAATAATGCAAAAACCCACTAGCAATAAATTTTCAATTTTACAAGTTTAAATTCATACTTAGATATTCAAAACAATCGAGCCGAAATAGGTTTTTCTATTTAATTTTTAGGTTACGAGAATTAAAAGTTGGATGACGTGTTACATATATATTTAGGTTCGCTTGAGCTATTGAACTTTAAATCCCGTTTAATAACAATAGACTTTATGTAAAATTACAAATAGCGTAGCTTATTCCATTACTATCAATGCGTAGCAGAGTGTAAGTTATTTATAGTAATAGCATAAAATAGTGTAAGTTATTTTGTTGTGTTACGTATCGTATAGATTAAGATATGCTTAATAATACAAAATAACGAGTTATGTAACGAATATACCCTGTTGACTTATAGGGATCAACTTATATGTATATTGGTGACCTGCTAGTAATCTATTACCACATCTTCCTGCTAGAGAATATACTTGTTATCAAGTCTCGTTAATTGTGTATTTTAGAGTATTCTTGGTGTGCATAATACTTGGATTATTGTCCCAATGAACGTAAATGGAATTTTTAGTTGTCTACATCTTTGAACATACCCATCTACTCATTTACAAGTGTAATTTTTTTTATAAAAAAAGTTAACATCAGCAATACTGATTTACAAATAATTCATAAGTAATAGCGCAATTAAACAAAGAAACGATCAACCAGCCATCACCATCAAATATATGACCCTAGCCGAATATAGGAAAGACAACGTGAGAAAAGCGACTCACAGTTGCATATATATTAGTTATCAATGCCTCTTGTCTAACAAGAGAGATTATTCGCTGCGCCGGATGTAATACACCCGGGCAGGGGATATGTGTGAGAGAGACAGAGAGAGAGACTTTGGGCAGTACATGGGGCCACGCTCCCTTCTCTTCTCTCTCCTGCCCAAACGTATACGATGGATGCAGGGTATAATTTCCATTGAATAGAAAGAATTTAACTGATTTTTACTATACTTACACTGAAATAGACTACATTCTACTAAATTTAACAATAATTTCACTTAGTTTTTAATACAATTTCTCTGAAATTGGAAACATTTTATTGAGTTTGACTAACATGGATTAAATTTGACTATGATTTCATTTATTTACACTATAATTGCCAAAAAATTGATTAGGCTGGAGATAAAAGTAAAAGTGAAACAAAAATATGTAGAATATATCATAGGAACCACAGCGAAGGTGATTTCCCAAATAAGTCGATATTATAAAAGTTCGCTAAGAATATTGAATGATATTTTAAAAATCTATAGAGCATAATTAACACAAGTATAGAAAAAAAGAGCAGCATTTTTACAAGATCCAATCATGAGGTACACTTGTTAACAAAAATTCCATTTGTCCACATTAACACTTGTAGAAAACTCAACAAATACCAAAGGATCAACAAAATGCTAATACAAAAGTTATACATGTAAACAAAGTCCAGCTCTTTTCTTTCTAGAAACTAAAATAATAAATAAATAAGCAACAACATATACATGTAAAGAGCAGCTTGTGAGAACTATGCCAACTGCAATTACATGTTTACAGAAAATGTGGGTTGGAAAAACACCCAAGGAAAAAAACAAACAATGCCCTTAATTTAGTTATCAAAACATGGCAATAAAACACAAAAAATGCTGGTTGTTGTGATGGGGCCTTGCAGAGAAAAGATTGGGGTAGTATTGCGAGAGGAGGTTTGTCAAAATCTATTCCAATTCTACAAGCAATTTGAGCTAAAAATCAGATGATACTGTATCCGCTTGTATTCTCGGGCTTTCTAATAGTGCAGACAGATTTGAAGTTGTGTTTCAAATGAGGAGCAACAATTTGTTCCTGCAAGAAAAGTTCATAAAAGAAAAGGCTAATCGTTATATTTTGAATGAAACATTACCCTTTTCAGAACACGGAGTGTTGTGCCATGAGAACTTAGTAAGGGCAGAAATCTGTATTGCCGCAACCCTAAAGGAAACAATCTTGAATTATTTACATATCAACAAGATAGTGGAATATCAATTTAAATACGACAAAAGTTGAATGAAGAATCGTTTATCTAGAATACCAAGTGCACATAATCAAAAGAGGAATTTTATGCTGCATAACGACCTAGCATAAATCTACACGTTGAATCTGATCCTCTCCACTGAGTACTTTTTACTAGAGAGTCTATTGAATGAATATAAGTCGGGACGGTTCAAAGAGATCATGGCTCATCAAACTTATGAATTTGACATACGAAGAATATGTGAAACTGGCTACTTAAGCGATAAGGGAGATCGGCCTAATTGTTTTCAAGGTGTCGTGAAAGCGGATGGCTTGATTTCATTGACTATGCTCCGGTAAAATTATTCAGTCGAGTGGATTCAAATATATATTCTAGTTAGTAGGCTCTCGACCAAAAATAAAAGTTCGTGTCATCTCCTCCCCCTTCTATATGAATTTTACAACTTACAAGCAAAACAATTGTTGAGTGCTTGATCATGACATCACTCATAGAAATATGTTGTTGTCCTTGTATATGCCATTTTTTTTTTACAATGAGGTTGGCAGTGATAATCCAATTTACACTGGAATAATAAGGAGTCTTAGGCTATGAAGAAAGATTGCTATTAAAATTTGACCAAGGTTTACAAGCAATTGTAGGCCTGATGTCCAACGCTTACAAATTAGTGTCAAATTGTTGGCCAAGAAAACACCGGATAAGAGAGGGGCTGTCCATAATCCTAAAAGATAGTTTGGTGTCTCCAAATTATCCAAGACCATGGGGAAAATATAAAACAAGGTGGAGATAATATATATTTGCTACAAGGAATCATGTCATACACCAAGGCACAAATAAATCCAAAAGGAAATACAGAATATATTTGGACACCCGCAGCAATATGTGAGCCAGAAAATCAATGAAGCGTTTTCCTTTAAAGCATTATCAAAAGCAATAAAGTGCTTAGGAAAAGAAGGGGAAATAATAATTGTTACAAATTAACCATACCGAACTGGGATCTCATTGTGCAAAACTTGTACAGAATATTTGTTCATGTGATCTTCAGATGACATAGTATCAGTAGAATCATTGCCATCACATGCATACAACACTAACATAGTATTTCCAGCAAAAGGTGCTACACTGTTGCCCCTCCAATTCCTTTTCTAGGGAGGTTTAGGAGGTAAATCCAATGGTTCCTCTCTTTGTATTTGCTCATATTCTAAAAATAGTGGGGAAAAGGAATAAATTTAATACGCTATTAATCATAACTTCATAATAAGAAAACACATAAAACATGATAAGTGATTGTAATAGATTCATTCACCTGAACCTTCAAGAAAAAGACCAAGAAGACAGGTGAATGATGCAACGGTCTCTGCATGAGCAGAACAGAGCCCTGCCTTCTCAAATGTGCCAAGGGTATGATTTCCTGGAATTGCGATCAAATTTCTCTAAAGTACAAGTATATCAACATGGTTTTTACTATATTTAAGCAGTTCTCCAACTGTGATGTTAGTCGTGTTACTTATATATCCCTTAATGAATGTGTAATATCAGAATGGAAAAACTTATGATATTTCAACATCCATGGAATATACAAATGGATAAATGAGAAATTAGGTCAAAAGAGGTCGGTGCTCTTAGTCCAGGAAATGTAACTAAGAGAAGATTTCTGATTCAGGAGTGGTGTTTGTGCCTCGGCTAATGTTTGCATATTGTGTTTATTTTCATTTTATCTCTCTTTTGGAATATGAGCAATTAGATGGGGTACTAAGATATGTGATTGTACGACATTTCTATGGTTTATGATCTTTTCTTTAATTAGATATGACGCAACTGAACATTTGTTTCCAAAAGCAAACATTAACAGAGAAGTTGTCCATTATATAGGTGAAGATTTCCTAGAAGATTCTGGAGATTTGTAGGTATGTAGAAAACATTATGAAAGTCGCTTGGTTCCAAAATTATCTTTACTATTATAACTATAACTTATAGGGGTATTAAAAAAACATTTCTTCTTTTTTCAATAAGATAATGCCAAAAAAAATAAAATAAAAATTTCTATCATAGAACTCGAACCCCAAAGCATGCCAACTCATACCCCAAGCTCATGAGTTTACTTTTTTACCCTTTCATCATTCAAATGCAATAATGGTTGGTCAAAGTGGCCCAATTATTTTGTTCAAAAAAAAACCCTAATGATGAACATATTTGTGAAAAAAAGTTTAAACAAGGTTCACACGCACCACAATTAACCCGGTTAATATACATGCAAAACTTCTAGTTCCATTCAATAATATCACAAGCATAATATTGAAATTCCAATATGTAGTGTAGTAACCAGTTGGTGAAATTCTAGAAGGAAAACGCAAATAAACATAACTGATAGGTGATTGTAGGATGTGCACTTCACGGCAGATTTTAGAATTTAGACAATTTAACTTACAACGGATTGAGTCTGCACCATATCTAAGTGATTCCAATGATTTAAGTCTATGTCATCAAAATAGTAGCTGATCATAAATGAAGGATCATCTACCAGTGTGAGCATTCAGCAGCTATCTTCTTGATGGAGTGATGCATGTCAACAAGCCAGAAATACTATATGCAGTCATAGTGGCCTAACATTATATGTGGTAGCAAACAAGTAGACACATAGTGGCCTAACATTATATGTGGCAGCAAAAAGATACAAACAAGTAATAATACTATATGCAGTCATATTTCACAAAAGTCACCAAGACCCAAATCCCCTGTGAACAAAAGCTAATAACCTATAATTAACAACATTAACAACAGAAAGCTTTAACCTACCTTCTTTAGCCATGATGACATGCTCTATTGACTGAACATCATCATGGAGCAATGGTATTCCCATGCGATAGTTTACCGAGTTACCATAACCATTTAATAGAAACCCCTCCAAGTCATCCATCCATTCAAGCAAAGAAACCTAGCCAAATAAAGAAACATGAGAGAATAATGATATTCCATAAAAAGAATGGGGTGAAATTAAGCCTTAAGTGCATGCAGAAAAATGCCTCAGAGTAAATCCTTTGTTTTGAGTTTTGCAATAAGCAAATAATGTCTGAAATTAAAATCCAAACAATTTGAAGCTATTTAAATGTAACTTAATTTATGGCCAAGCTGCAACACCAACATCACATGTCTAACAAAAATTAATGAAAGATATGGAGAAAAAAAACATCATGCGCCTTGTGTAAGCCTATGGTGAAAGAGAATACAATTGACTGTCCCTAATTCTTCTCACAGAAGGTCTACTCCAGTATACATATTTTTAATTGCATCAAAATGACTACTAGACACTTATTTTCTAAAAAAACCTACTATACAAAAAGTGCAGGATACCGATCATATGTTATCTTTTTCTGGAACAAGAAGATCATTTCAATAGATCCCTAATCATTCCACTAATCTTTTAGTATATACATCACTTCCCATCGTAGACCACCCAAGCATAAACCAAATTGAAATTTTCATAGCAAATGATTTTCTTTTCCTTGGACTCTAGTCAATAGGCTGTCGCAGAGATTGGATGGACACACAATGAAAAATTAGATGATCAACATCAAGATGGCACATATACAAAGAAAAAAACCGGAATATAAAAAATTTCAATAAATACTAACATCACATATAATCCACCAATATAAAAGGCTGAAACAGAAAAATAACTCCAGTTAAAAGAAGAAGAAAAAAGAAAGAGGTCACAAGCTTGATCGGTGATATCTAATAAAGATGCTTACTGAAATACGGAAAAACAGTAAATTGATCTGGGGAAAAAAAAGAACAACAGGACTATATCTATAATACCAAGGGATGTTGAAGAACTACTATACTTTAAGAGATTTCTTTATACCTGCTTGCAGAGAAACCACAAAGAAGTAATATCCTGCTTAGTTAAACTTTAGCTGGTATCATTGCCAACCTCAGAAGAAATGCTAGCAAAAATGGGTTCTTTAATCATATCAAATGCAGGCTCCTGATTTTCTCTATACTTCTGAAACATGAAATAGATATATCACATTTCCTACCAAAGATAACGGTTATGCAACTTGATTGAAGGACTAAAGTTGAAAATATTACAAAACTGGTGCACATTTTGCATGTATAAGATTTATAACCATTAATTATCCAAGAAGCGCAAAGTCAGATAATAAAGGCAAAATTTTTATATCGACCCACATTCATCTCTGAATAGTTATTTTCATGCGTGCACGCGAATATTTAAGGATGTTTTTGTGCGCAGAACTGTGTTGTTTGAAAAATCCATGATCATATAGAACTCTAAAACCAGGCTATTTCTGTGATACCGCTTAATTAAAATAGAAAGGATACCAATTAATCACACAAAATGATACATATTCTATTGAGTTTTCCATTTGATAGAACATTAAAATATGAAGAAATTCATGATCATACTTAAGATCCTTCAAGTCAAACTGATAAGGCTAGTTTACTAACAAAAGTTGAACCTTTACTAACAAAAGTTGAACCTTTATAAGCTTAGCTATAGCAATACAGTATATTAGTAAAATATCCAACGTAGGTAAATACATGAAACATTAATTATGGCTCACATGAATCAATAAAAAGTAAAAACTAACTAAATAAACCAAAGGATTTTCATTTGTAAGTTTCGCAAGTATCAAAAAATCGTGAACATATATCACTTGTGCGACTTTCACTTATCACAAAGACGGCACGATGCCAACCTTGCCCGAGGCTTCCTTTCCTAGAAAACAATCCAAGACCAAATGCCACGGCACTAGATGATGCTTGAGGAACCTGTATCATTAGACACAAGAATTATTTGGTTTCTAAAAGACCTTGATGACAAATAATCAGAGAGAGTGAAAAATGAAGGTTTGTTTAACATTCCTTAAAACTTAGGAAGCAACAACACTTCTATCGGCTCTGCGGGTCCATGTCCGACATTTGTCAAACATCCCGACACTCCATCCGACACCGTGCCGCATGGGCTGTATCAGCCTAAAGTGGACATGTCCAACACTTCTACACATGACAGGGGTTGTGAAATAAGAACGAGGAATATATTTGGGTACAACTTTGATACCTTTAAAGATACAAGAATATTAAATATTTCCAATATCTCCAATGATGGACTAGAGCAAGAATGAGTAAATACGTCCAAATTATACAAATAATAAAGTCGAATATGTAAAGTCGACACCGATTAAAAAAGGGTTAATATATTTTAATTGTTATCGATTGTGGCGTGTAAAGACCCGTGTTTTGCAATCGACTTTTGGCCAATGTACAAGTACGGCATCTCTCCACGTGCTTTGCCACATCTCTCGCTAATTTCGGCCACACAAAATACTCCTCCACTAAAGCAATCGTCTTGTCTCGGCTAAAATGCCTTGCCAGATCTTCGTTATGGCTTTCCAAAATAATTGCTTCTCGAAGAGAGGAATTCGGCACACATAATTAGCTTCCTTTAAAAAGAAAGTCATCAACAAACACATAGTTTTCAACATTTCCTTGTAGACATTTCCCCTAAATTTCACTGAAATCTTCATCTTCCTTATACAATTCTTTCAATTGCTCAAAGCCGATAAGTTTGACTTGTAAAGTCGGCAAAATTGGAACTCATCGGCTCAACGGATCAGCTACTTTGTTCGGCTTTCTTTATGCCGAATGACAAACGACACAAACCTCTGTAAATAGGCAACCCACTTTCATGCCGACTAATCAATTTATGATAACCATTGATATACTTCAACGCCTCATTATCTGAATTTAACACAAACTCCTCATGAAGTAGATAATGCTCCGAATGTCGAAAAGATTGAACAATAGCATACAACTCGACATCATAAATTGAGTAGTTAGTTCTTGAAGCGTTAATTTCTCACTAAAGAGCTCAATAAACCGACCTTCCTGACTCTATGCTCCATCAATTTCTAATTTAGATACATGACAATCAATTTCAAACACCTTACCGAAATCAGGTAGTGCAAGCACCGGATCTTCAATGATTTTATTTTTAATCAACTCAAAATTCTTATCGGTCGCCTTCGTCCACTCAAATGTCTTCCCCTTTAAGCATTCAATCATCGATGACATCAACGTACCGAAGTTCTTTATGAACCGCCGATAAAAGGAAACCAAACTATGAAAACTACACACTTCATGAATAGATATCGGCGTCGACCATGAAGTAGCTTCTACTTTCGTCGGTCGACTTTCACCCCTTCGCTAAGAAACCATATTACCCAAGAAAACCAAACTGTCGGTAACAAACTCATTTTTTGAGATTCGTGAACAATCTCTGCTCTCTTAGGATACATAAGATCTCTCGCAGATGTTCAACATGCTACTCAAAACTCCGACTATAAACCAAGATGTGATCGAAATAGTCTACCACAAGTTTTCTAATAAAAGGTTGAAACGATTGATTCATAAGTCACATAAAGGAACTCGGCACATTAGACTGCCCAAACAATATAACAAGTCACTCATATAACCCATCCTTTGTTTTAAAGGCTTTCTTCCACTCTTCTCCTTGACGAATCCTAATTTGGTGATACTCACATCACAAGTAGATGCTTGAGAATACACTTGAACTTGAAAGATTATCTAGCATAACATCAAGCCGAGGTATAGGAAATCGATATTTTATCGTGATTTTGTTGATAGCGTAGCAATCAATAGACATCTGCTACGATCTATCTTTCTTTGAAAAGCAACACCGACACTGCACAAGGACTTATGCACTCCTTCATGTATCCCTTTTGCATCAAATCCTCAACTTATCGTCGCAATTCTTCATGCTCCTTTGGTGTTATACGATAAACCGGTTTATTCAGTAAGTCTGCTCCCGAAATGAGATTAATATGATGTTGAATATCTCGGTCAGATGGCAACCCAGCAGGTAAGTCTTCGGGCATGACATTTGAAAATTCTTCCAAAAGACCCTATATAGGTAGATGACTTTTTTCCTATTGCAACTACCCGTAGGCTTTGGTGGGGGGTTGGGCCTCTAGGCCTAAGGGAGCTTATCTACATAATTGGTTGAAAATCCTTCTTGCCATAGAAAGTGGGGGGTTTCGAACCCAATACCTCCCACCTAGCAGGGGAGTGTCGTTGCCGCTCAAGAAAATACTCTTTGGAATCGACAGATGGCGTGGGTGTTCCTTATTAGCCTCTGACACCATTAAAGTATACATCTCACCACTTTCCTCAGCCGCCTACATAAAATCGGTATGACTTAGGAAATTACTAATCGAGTTTTTGTTACACTCCTTTAATTTTCGACGGCCCCAAAGTGATCTTTACTACATCCTTAATGAAAGAGTAAGTATTGTACTCATCATTTACTACTTGTCGGTCAAATAGCCATGGTAGACCAAATTGCAAGTAACACGCCTCCGTCAACACAATACATCATATCACAATGATTCCTAATAATTCTTGCCAATAAAAAAGGATACTAAACATCATTCGATGACTACTATAATGTTTCCCTTTCGAAGCCAAGTTAGCCGATAGGATTTTACTTGTCAACCATCACTCAAGCGACAACATATTCGCAACCACCATCATCAATGATTGTGTCTCATACCTTCCCATAGGCCGTACATCGAGTATGAAAGATGCCATGCCACAGCTAACCATCTTCGTTCTCGCTCGCTCGGCCATTCATATAGCGGCGAATCACAAGGGATTATCCATGTCACAATAAGTAATCTCTTCAGCGTCTTCATTATCATACTTATCTTAAATAGGTGGTTTCACTTCTTATTCTTCTTCGACAACATCCCCTTAATTATTGTTACGGAGCGTCGATTGGGACATTCGGATTTGTAATGCCCATATACTTGACACTTATTGCATTTACCCATCTTACTTCCTCCAAAACCGCTTGGTTTGTTCAAGCTCGTTGGTGTCTCTTTAGTCAAAGTTCAGTCTTTCTTTGAAATTCGGCCCTTTTTTGTGTCTCGGATGTTTTTCCTTTAATCGTTTCTCTACTTTGACCATCAATTTGTATAAGTTATTGTATGAAACATATTGTTGGAGCTCGACGATATCCTTGATTTTTTACATGAATTCCATCAAAGTATCAAGCAATTATTTGCCGCTCGGCTTCGGTGACTCCGCATCTCAACATCAATTGATCGAACTCCTCGATGAATTCTTCGACGAATCGATCTCTTTGCCGAAGGGTATACAATAGATTTAAGTTTGTTGCACAAAATCCTCCAATAAAAACTTTTCGCGAAAGTTCTTTTCCATCTTCTCCTAAGTTGCGATCTTAGGTTTCCTGGCTCGGGCGCATTTGATTTTTAAATTCTCCTACTAAATCGAAGTGTGTCCTTCAACTTGAGTACGTCCGCTTTCATCTTTCTCTCCTCGGACATCTCCTAGTAGTCAGACTCGTTCGACGATATGCAACCAGTCAGACATATTCTTTTCCATCAACTTGAGTGCGACCGTCTTCACCGTTCTCTCGTCGAACATCTCCAAATGCTTCCAAAAACCTCCAATAAGGTTCCCGCTTCACTTCACATGCGGCTAGGTCCCACTTAAGGTATCCACCCATAGTTGGCTAGGCCGGGTCCCACTCTAGTCAATATTTTAAAACAAAACGTTTGTTTTGTTTGATCCCTATCTGTTTTAAATGTTCGCTCGTTGAAGGTTTCAAAAGGGAGTAAAAAAATAGGTAGATTAAATCAAATAATGAATCAGGGTTAAGACAATTATAGATGGAGAATCAATGATAGGTGGTGCATATGGAAATGTATTCAGAAATGTGGAAGTTGTAATAATAAGGAAATATATTCAGAAATTTGAAATTTAGAATAACAAATAGATTTAAGTCCTTTTAAAGAACGAGATAAGTAAAAAAAGCTTGAATAATTTTATAGTGCATTTAAAAATAGTGGAATTAAGGGAAAACACATGTACTGTCGAAAGAGTCATGGGATGACATATACATATCGATATAATAATGGAGATGACTTAAACTTGAATGCCTTTTGCTAATGTCCATAGGATGATGGAACAAAATCAACAGATCATAAATATGTAGTAAAAAAGTCACGGGTTGACTTATTCTCGCCGATCAAATAATTAAGAGGTCTTGAGCTCGAATGTGTATTCATAAATGTCCATAGGAGGAACAGTTATAGGAACAGAATCAATGGTAGGTGCATTTTTTTGTGTACACGAGTTTGAGGACATTATAAAAAAATAATAATTAAGCTCGTAGGAAGATTAAATCATTAAGGAATCAGGGTTAAGATAGTTATAGACGGGAGAATAACCGATAGGTGCATATGGAAATGGATTCAGAAATTTGGTAGTAATGATATGGAAATAGACTCGGAAATTAAAATTTAGATTAAAAAATTGATTTGAGTCTTTTTAAAGAACAAGACAAGTGAAACGATTTAAGCCTTTTTAAAGAACTAGACAAGTGAAAAAGTTTGAAATAACTTTATAGTTAATTTAAAAATAGTAAAATTAAAGGAAAATATGTGTACAATCAAAAAAGTCACAAGTTAACATATACCCGTCGATCTAAAAATGGTGAGGACTTGAACTTGAACGCCTTTTGATAAATGTCAATAGGACGATGATTATAGGAACATAACCAATGGTGCATGAACGTGTACAATCAAAAAGTCATGGGTTGACATATTTACGCCGATCAAATAATGGAGAGGACTTGGATTTGAATGTCTATAATGATAAATGTCCATAGGAGGACGGTTATAGGAACAAAATCAATGGTAGGTGCATATGGTTATGGACTTGAGTTGGAGGACATTAGAAAAAGATAATAATTAAACATGTAGGAAGATTAATCATTAAGGAATCGGGCTACGACAATTATAGACAAGAGAATCAATGATATGTGCATATGGAAATAAATTTAGAAATTTGATAGTAATGTTTAGGAAATAGATTCAGAAATTTAAAATTTAGATTAAAAAAATTAGATTCAAGTTCTTTGAAAGAACGAGACAAGTGAAAAACCTTGAAATAACTTTATGGCACATTTAAAAATAGTGCGATTAAGGAAAAATATTTTGAAATTTAAAATTTAAGAAGAATAGCTTCAAAAGTTTTAACGAACAAGTGAAAATTGATGGTGCCTTTGAAAGTAGTAATGTTAAGAAAATAAATTTAGAAATTTAATAGAATTGAAGTTTTTTTTAAAAATATGCCTTTCTAATTAATAAATAAAAAACTATGCAAAATGGGGTAAAGTCTTTGAAATCCTGATAAATGTCTTTGAAATCCTGAGAAATTTGCTTTAAAAGTTAAAAAAAGATTTCAAATATTTTATAAACTAGACAAATGAAATGCGATGTTTCCAAAATGGCTAGATGATGATAAAAAATCAAGGTATAATGAATGATTGGTTACGGGTGCAAACTAAATTTGGCAAAAGACACAATCACGGATGTGTACAATCCAAAGATCCTCGGGTTGACATTTGAGGTAGACTATTAATGGAGAGAACTTGAACTTGAATCCCTATTGACAAATGTCCATGATGATACGGTTATAGGAAGAGAATTAATGGTAGGTGCATATTGTCATGGATAAAAATTGGATGACATTATGAAAAGACAATAATTAAGCCCATAGGTGGATTAAATCAGTAATGAAACAGAGTTAAGACAGTTATAGACGGAGAATCAATGAAAATATGGTAATGGATTCAGAAATTTGAAAGTACTAAGAATAAGGAATTAGATTCAGCGATTTGAAATTTATATTAAAAACAAGATTCAAGATTTTTAAAAGTAAGAGACAAGTGAAAAAGCTTGAAATAATTTTATAAAGCATTTACAAATAGTGAAATGATGGGAAAATACGTCTACAATCGAAAAAGTCGTCGGTTGACATGTACAAATTGATCTAACAATGGAGAGGACTTGAACTTAAATGCCTTTTGAGAAATGTTCATAGGACAATTATAGGAATCGAACCAGGGGATCATGAATGTGTACAATAGAAAAGTCACGATTTGACATAGTCACGTCGATCAAATAATGGAGAGGACTTAAACTTGAATTTATATTCATAAATGTCCATAAAAGGAACGGTTATAGGAACAGAATCAATGGTAGGTATATATTTTTTGTGGCAGGAGTTTGAGGACATTATAAAAAAATAATAATTAAATCAGTAGGAAGATTAATTCACCAAGGGATCAAGGTTAAAATAGTTTTAGACAGAAGAATCAATCATATGTGCTTATGGAAATGGATTCAGAAATTTGAAAGCAGTAATAATAAGGAAATAGACTCGGAAATTTAAAATTTAGATTAAAAAAAGATTGAAGTCCTAAAGAACGAGTCTAGTGAAAAAGCTTGAAATAACTTTATAACGCATTTAAAAATAGAAAGACTAAAGGAAAATATGTGTACAACCAAATGAGTCACGAGTTTGACATATATGTTGATCTTAAAATGGAGAGGACTTAAATTTGAATGCCTTCTGATAAATATCAAGTTCAAAGTTTATTATGAAAGTCCTCTTCATGGCGATAATCCAATTGTGAAAGTTCTACACACAATAGAAAATATCAAGCTCAAACTTCGTTATGGAAGTCCTCTTCATAACGATGATCCATTTGTGAAAGTCCCCACAATGAAAAATATATCAAAACAAATTTCGTTATGAAAATCCTATTCATAACGATGATCTATTAATGAAAGTTCTCTTCACAATGGAAAATGTCAAGTTCAAACTTCGTTATGTAAGTCATCTTCATAACGATTTATGAAAACTCTCTTCACAATAGAAAATATCAAGTGCAAACTTCGTGATGGAAGTCCTCTTCATAACGATAATCCATTTGTTAAAGCCTTTTTCACAATGAAAAACATCAATTTCTGTTGGAAATAGTCAACAGTAAGATATTTCTCAGATTAGTTAGAATCTGTTTGTAACAAAATCTGTTAGAATCTGTTTGTAAGAGAATCTGTTTGTAACTTTCTTATTTTATTGTTTTCCTCATATCTTTCTATACACATATAACATGGCTATAAAAAGAGCCTCTCTGTATACTGAATTTTTTGTGAAAAAAAGTTCAATTCGCTTATAAGGTATCAGAGCGGTAAAACTTTCTCCAAAAAAAATCACCATTTTTCCTCAATCAAAGAAATCCCAGTTTCTTTTTTTTCCATCTATAATGTCCTTCACCACAGAAACTGAAGTATCCTCCACAAACCCCACAAAAAACAATTCCGACTCCATAGCCCAATCCCTTCAATTCTCCGTGTATCAACCAACATACAGGTCCGGAACTCAAGAAAATCGGAACACCGGCCAGAGTTCTTTACAAAAACAGGCTTTGCAGATCGAGTCCGATGGTTCTCAGGAGTCAAGAATCAACTCAGGATCGCCTCCATTCACAAAGGAACAACTGGAGCACCTGTACAAGTTCTTTATCTCCACCGCAGACCCGTCAACACAACCCTCCTGTTCTTTAGCCCAAATCGGTAACAGTCACCCTATCTCTTTTTCATGTATCAATCAACTTCCTTGGATTCTTGACTCTGGAGCAACTGATCACATGACCAGTTGCTTCACATTATTTTCAACTTACACACCCTGTGCAAGAAACAAAAAGGTCAAAATTGCAGATGGTTCGTATTCTGCCATAGCCGGCCAAGGAACCATAATCTCTCCTTCCTTAACCCTTCTTAATGTTTTAAATGTTCCAAAGCTTTCCTGCAATCGGATTTCCATTATAAAGTTAACTCAAGACCTTAAGTGTCGAGTTAAATTCATGTCCTCTCATTGTGAAATTCAGGTTCTGGACTCGGGGACGATGATTGGCAATGCTAGGACCAGTGGAGGTCTCTACTTGCTTGAAGAAGGATCGCATCTCAATAAGTCTGCATCTAGTTTGTGTTCTCAGACAATGTTTGTTTCTCGTGACAATGAATTAATTATGTTACATTTTCGTCTAGGTCATCCTAGTTTCCATTATATGCAGTATTTGTTTCCAAAGTTGTTTCGGAATAAAAATCCTTCTCAATTTCAATGTGAAGTATGTGCTTTTGCCAAACACAAAAGGGCAATTTATCCACCTCGACCCTATAAACCTTCGGCACCGTTTGCCTTAATCCATAGTGACATTTGGGGACCATCCCGCATTTTATCTGTCTTCGGGAAAAAATGGTTTGTTTCGTTTATTAATGATCATACTAGAGTCCTTTAGGTGTTTTTGCTAAACAAGAAATCAGAAGTTGAACAAGATATGGTCTGTTTCGTTTATTGATGATCATACGAAAGTAGTAACGGAGTCATCCGGTATGCTGGTGTAGTCGAAAGCGACATCAGTTAAGCTATTAACGAACTGGCGGAGGAGAAGCGCATCATTACCCCCAGTATTCCAGGATGAAGTTTTAAAGTGGGCGATGTACTGATTCGCGTTTTCCGTCCCATCAAATCTCCTGAACTTGAGAATGACATAGCCACTAGGAAACTCTACCAGATCATACCGAGCAGGATATGGTCTCCCACAACTGCTGACATCTCCTTGCGCTCCGGCTTCGGCTACCAATGTTTTGACTTTGTTGGTGACCAAATCCATGATTTGATTTTGCATTAGCAGGTTGCTGTCATCGGTAGTCAAGACATTTCCCGAGATAGGATGCAACCTACTTTCATGCGGTTCGCCCACCTTTGGATTTGAGAGAATAAGCGTCGGCTACCTCGGGACACCGTTTCCCAGTTCATGAGCCGAGCCCTGCACTTGATTAGGCGGCTGAAGGCAATTTGGGCCGTGAGCTGTAAGACGATCATTGTCAAGTCGTCAATCTTCGAGTAGAGCTTGGCCATCTTCTTGTCTTTATTTCTGAGCTGCTTTTGGAACTCTTGGAGTTGCTGCTCAGCGGTCTTGAGACGGAAGATTAGCTTCTCTTCGCTTTCCGAGCCCGACTCCTCACGAACCGAGGGATCTATCTGCTTATCAGCCTCACTGGAAGGGTTTTCATTATCCTCCAGAGGAGGCTGGTCTTGGGAAGTAGTAGCCACATTCACATCAGATTGGATATGAGATGTGGTGGCCATGTCCTTGCTCTTGCTGCGCGTGCCCTCCATGTAGACAGTGTGGACCACATGTCCAGCCATCTGTTTATCTTTGGCGGCTGATTTTTCGGACCGTCGTCGTGGCCCTTCCTCTTCTGGAAAGGATAAGCGTCTGAAGACGGTTGGCCTGACTGGGTCCTTGGGTGGCACTGTCTGGCGCGCAGTTTTCTTGACTCTTACGGTCAAGGCATTCTTCTAGACCAATTTCAGTGGTTTAAAAGAGTTAGCGAGGTTTACAGCTGTTTCAGCTGTTGTTGCGGGGTAACCTCGTTCTTGGAACCCTACAAAGTTCAAACTAGCAGGAGCACTAGACCTTTTGTTAGCTCCGTATCCGAGCCTTTTCTGTCTTAGTTTCTCGACTTTGAGGGCTTAGCGGGCATCCATTAGCCAGGAAGCCATCGTGAGTCGATTGACGGGAAGCTTAGAGAAGACACCCGACCGAGCAGTTGTCAGGGGCACCGCTAGAGCTTGCCCGAGATGCCTTATTGCTTTGTTGGTGTTGATGGCTTTGCCCTCAGCTGGAGCAATGGAGAGTCGTTCAGAAACGGATTTGTGCTTGAGCTGAGGTGCTTTTACGACCATGACATTTGGCCTTTTCCCTTTTGAGGCCGGTTACCGGGGCTTAAGGAGCAGTGATGGCGTTAGCTGGCATGAACAGAATAGAGCCAAATGGTAGCAGCGGCTCCTCCCACTGTCACCCGAGACTGGCCGGAAGGATCGTCCTGACGTCCATCTTCATCGTGTAGGAGATGGGAGCTGTGTTGAGAGCTGAGCTTGTCCTTGAAGACATTTTATTGTGTCCGAAGATTACAATTGAAAAATGTTAAGCTGCACAAAAAAGCGTGATTTCAGTACAGGCAATCGATATATATGTGGATTGAGTTCTCGCACAAAAAAGCATGATTTTAGCACCCTCACATTTTTGAGGTTGACAGAGGACCCGTTGTCAACTAAGATTTTCCCTATGTTGATGTCATGGCAAATAGCCGGTGACATACAGGGGACGGTTGTGCTCGTACGTTCCGAGATCTTCATCGCCGAAAGTGATGTCAGCTGTGTGCACTTCTTCCAACTCGTCCTTCATCTTTTCTTCGGCAATGAAAGCTTGAAATTGGTCGGGCTCTTGTAGTGCCTTGATCAGAGAATCTCGCGCCTCTTGACAGCAGAAGGGCATCCAAAATGCTTAGCTGCGAGGGTATCTTCCTTAGGTGTGCCAGGACATTGTAATCCACCATGTTCCTTTTAGGCGGGTCTTTGGCTACCAGCTCTTTGACGACTCGATCATCGAGGGCGATATCCTCAGGGACTTTTTCCTTCCCCTTATCTTTTTTGTTCGACCCCTTGTTTGTGGGTCCGAGATTCTTTTCACGCAACGTACGACTACGCAGCTGAATGTTTTCACAGTTCTTTATCTCCTCTTTTCCTGAGGTGGATTCCTTGAAGAAAGGGTCGAGGGCTACTTCTTCATCAGAATCGCTTCCGAAGGTGAGAACTTGTGATCCCCCAGAATCAACCATGTGATAGTTGACGGCAGTTCTTTTATGCTCATCTGTCGTGCTTCTCTGCTCCCGACAAGTGCTGCGCTTCATCCGCTTGAAATGTTGTCGGTGGGCAGCGTATCCTAGCCACCAGTTTTTAAACGCCATGCATTCTTCGGTAGGGTGTGCAATCTTTTGATGGTATAAGTAGTAGTTGGGATGTAGGGCGTGGTTTCAGCATCCCCTCAATGATCTCCGGCTCTAACGGGCTTTTCCACCTGATCGCCGGACATTCTTGAAGATCTTTCAGCGTTCTTTTAGTTTTTGCCGAAAGAACAACTACCCATGGAGCTTCCTCTATGAATGAGCTTGATGCCCCCGGCGTGTCCATCTTTTTCGGAGCATGTGGTTGTGGCGGGTTTGCCTTCCAGTTTTCAGACAGCGCGAATTCGCCTTGCTGGTACTGGTCCTCAATCTTTTTTTTGAATACAAAGCAATCTTCGATTGGATGGCCCAATATTCGGTGGTAGGGGCAGTAATTGGGATTGTTTGTCGCCTGGTTACAGTGGACGTCTCGAATCTGGTAGAGTGATGAGCCTATTGCACAACGCCAGTTCGAACAATCTTCTCGTTTTATCCCGAGGGAATGAACAAGGACGTCTCAGGTTTTCTCCGAGTGATCGCTGTTTACCGTTTTGGCGAGCAGTTGGTTTCGGATCACTCAGCTGCTGCTGAGCGTTGGCGACGAAGGTAGCTTTCCCTTTGCCCTTTTCATTTCGAAGCTCCGTCTTTGAAGAGGAAGGCCTATGGCCCATCTGGTCCATTTGGGCCAGCTTGTCGATCAAGGCTTGGAAAGTGGCCGGCTTGAAGAACATCATGAATTGGGATATAGTCGCCTGCGGATCCAGGGTCCCTACAAACATGCCCACAGCAGGAGCTTCTTCTATACGTTGTTCGCATTTCGATCATAAGTTCCGCCACCGAATTGCATACTGAACTCATATCTCTCATAGCTTCACCCTGACATTGTTCAATGCCGTGATCGGGGTGCGCTCGCTAGCGCTTGCGCAACACTGGGTGAACAGCTCCATTTCCGTAAACGTTTTGATGGAGTCATTCGGAAGCTCCGAGTACTATTCAAAAGCTGTCTGCGCTAAGCTACCGATGAACTGGCGAACTAGCAATTTATCGTCACCCCCAGTATTGCCACACAGAGCCCTGAACTGAGCCACGTGCTGATGGGGATTGCTTGTCCCCTTATACACGTAAAATTTAGGGATCGTATATCCTGGCGGGTACTTAATTTGATCGTACCTGCCTGGATAAGGTCGTCCAGTTCTGACGGCCTGGTCAGTTGCTTCACTTTCCTGATGAGCTCGTATTTGTTGAACTATGTAGTCATAAGCGCAGCTTTCGAGATAGTCTCCTCTCTGGCTGTTGATAAAGCCGGAAGAGGGTTTGATGTCTCCTCTCTGTCGTCTTCAACGATTATTGGGGGATCTTCGGCTGGAGGGTCCGGCTGGAACATCATCCCGACCATATCTTGGAATAGTTGCGCTATTTGTTTTATGTTAGCCGCTTGTTCCGCGGCCTCTTTATCTTTCTTTTCGAGCATTCTTCGGAAGAACTCGGCGTCAGTTTCATGTTCCTGGCGCTGATCCGACGATACTTCTAGGCTTTCTTTCTGCCCAGTAAGTGTGGCCATCTTTGTCAGCATCTCCTGGAGCTTTTGTTGCTGCTCCTGAGTTTTCGTCACAGATCGTGTGAGTGGTCGATGACCCATAGAAGTACGGCTTTCCTCTTTTCCGGAAGCCATGTAGACGGTGTGCACTACCATGCCCCCAGACTTGGGACGTTTGGATTCAGCGCTTTTGAGATTTGTCGTAAACATGAGGATCTTCTCCGGCCTTCTCCTTATATGAACGGTCGAAGTTGAGGGGGCTGTTGCAGCCGATGCTTTCCGTGGGACGACGGCGGTGAGATGGTCCTCCTCTTGCCGAACCTTCATTTTCTTCTGTCGGCGGGAGCAGTCTTTATCGATTACAGAGTCTTGGACTCTTCGACAGACCCCGTGGATTTTGAAGGACAGCCGCGGAGGGGGCTGTTCCGGGTTCGCCTTTGTAACGTTCTCCACAGGTGGAAGAGACTTTTTCAACACGGCAGTCGAAGAGTTCTTGCGCACCCTCCTAAGCGGCTCAAAGCTATTCCCAGTTGGAACAGCAGCATCAATCTCCACCATTGAAGCTGGTGGAGTCAGTCCAAAGGGAGAGCTGCCCCCAGTTTTCCTCACTCGACGCCAGTGGCGACGTCGAGCATGTCTTGCATATGGGACTGGCTCAATTACAGGGGTGGCTTCATCATGCCCCTGTTCTGGTGAAGGGTTGTTGGCGCCAGCCTATCGAAGACTGACGTCCGCTGAGAAGAAACGTCCAACCTGTCGAAGACTGACTTTCGGATAGGGGACGCACTTGTAACGACCTCACCCGCAGCAGGAGCCGAGCTAGCCTTCTCCGGTATCGCGAGCCTCTTTGCAGGCCCACTGGAGCTTTGGCTCAGCCGGTTGAAGACTGAGACGTTGGAATTGGACGACCCATTGAGAAGGGCTGTGGTAGTTGTAAGCCGATCGAAGACCGACTTCTTTGGAGCATCCTGTGACGGCACTGGAGTGTTGAAGCTTATTGGCGGGAGTATGGCCCCGAAGAACAGTCCAGTGGTGGCCGCTTGGGGCCCATAAGTCACTCATCTAGACGGGACGGAGCGGGTGTTACTGTTGAAGTTGATGCAGTTGGAAGCCATTGATCTTCTTTTCTCTGCACGGGATCAAGACACCAAATCTTAGTACCTCGAATCCACAGGCAACCATATTAAACGCGATTCGTTCGTGAACTCGACACACGAAGTGTAAAGTGGAAAGAGGAAAAGGTCCCACCGGGCGTGCCAGAATCTGTTTACCGCCGAAAATAGAGACGAAACCGCGTAGCTCGTCTTGCCTGAATTTGGGGGCAGATGCTATTTGGATTTATCCGTCTACCTCTCCAAAGATGCCAAGTTGATTTATGGCACCGTGTATCGGAGGTTTGGATGGATGCGGCCGTTATAACAGACTTCGTCAGATTCCTCCTCGTTGTGATGGGTTTTGATTGTGGGGACGCTCTTCCCTGCAGACGCAAGCCCCTGCAGTTAATTACGTTACCGCATCGCGGTAACCACTCTCTCCTGCTCCAGAAGGTCACTTCGTATCGTGTGTTTTATTCAGGTCAATCTAATAATGGAGGGAACTTGAACTTAAATTTCTATTTATAAATGTCTATAATGGGACGATTAAAGGAAGAGAATCAATGGTAGATGCATATTGCAGTAGGCAAAAACTGGAGGATATTATGAAAAGACAATAATTAAGTCTAATGACTTTAGGCATCACGGTCGTTATAATAAAGTTTGATGAAACCATTTAACACATTTGTTATGAGCGAACACGCACAAGGGTTGACATTTTAAGCTTGGATGGCTACAAATAGAACGTGAAGTGAGAGCCTTATACTAAACGTTTCACGATGGAACAAAACGATAAGAACCCATGGTGTCCAATAGAACATGCTTGATTGTAACCCTATTTCTAATATATTTTAGACACATAGGTCGAGTTTATACATGGAAAGTCATCTTTAAAAAAATTCGATATCCAACTTTTAAGTCAAACGGTCGTGTGAAAAAACGTTGTAGTCTGATGCATTTATGGACCAAAATCTGGTAATGTTAATGGTTGGGTCCACAAACCATTGTATTGTCAAGATATATAAGTCGACGCATCCTAATTCAGTTAATTCGTGAAAAGATTTCAACCATGTTAAAAAGGGTTGTGATGTGATGCATTCACGGACCAAAATCTAGTAATGTGAATGGTCGGTTACAGCATCCACTGTGTTATCAAGATATATTAGTTAACATATCCTAGTTCGGTTGATTAGTGAAAAAGATTTAAACTCTAGAATCATAAACCTTAGAAGCAATAAAATATAAGGGGGGAAAAGCAAAAAACTATCACTGATCACAAGTCAAAGAAATCTCACAGTAATGATGTGATAGATCGTCTCAGCACCGCCATCAAGAACTCTCGCAGATCGGCAAGGACCCTGCTTGATCCCTCCTCCCTCTTTCGCCACCTCAACATAGTCTAGCCATGTCCTCGCCGGCGTTTGATCGGAATCCCATCAGGGTTAGAGTTTCGAAGGCTACCGTTTCGAAGGGGAAAGATGCTTAGAGGCAGTAAAATATCAAGGAAAAAAACACAAAACCATCACTGATCACAAGTCAAAGAAATCTTACAGTAATGATGCCATGGATCATCTCAGCAACGCCATCAAGAACGCTCACAGATCGGCAAGGCCCCTGCTTGATCCCTCCGCCCTCTTTCGCCGCCTCAACATCGCCTGGGGCCACGTCATCGCCGGCGGCTGATCGGACACCCATGGGGGTTAGAGCTTCGAAGTCTTCGGTTTGTGTTTCGAAGGGGAAAGATGCCGCCTTTACATCGCCGGTGGCTGCGTCATCCCCGGTGGTTCATCAGCTCCCATGGCGATTAGGGTTTCGAAGTCTGCGGGTCAGGGTTTTGAAGGGGAAAGATGCCGCCTTTACATCGCCGGCGGGTTGGGGTTAGGGTTTCGAAGGAAATAGAATATACCAGAGAAATTTGAAGCACTGATTCACCAACTCAACGGCGGATCCACCACAAAAACCATGAATCCGCCGCGGTTCCGCGGTGGATTGGAGGAGTTAGATGTTCTTTTGCACTGTAGCTTCCTTTGCTCCTCTGGAATTTCTAGAACGTCTCTGAATCTTGATTTCCTCACCACAATGATGCCAGATTCCCTCGCAAAAATTCAAACACTAATCGTTGAGCACACGATGCGATTTTGATTTAAATTTTGATGGAATAATAATATTTCAACTCAAATAGCAAGAAAGAACAAATTACACACGCATCCCCGGCAACGGCGCCATTTGATTGGTTTTTCAAAGTGAAGAATATAGGTTTGTAGTTTAGTAACCGCAATTAATAACGGTATCGCGTGTAGCGAGCGTTCGTAAGCACGGGTCATCCTCTGGGATTCGAGAAATTCGTAAATTCTTGAAATTGAATGTCGTTAGATAAATGTTCTTAGGACAACGCTTAGGAACAAAACCATTGAATCATGAATGTGTAGAATCGAAAAGTCACTTGTTGACACATTCACGTCGATAAAATAAAGGAGAGGACGTGGATTTGCATGTGTGTTGATAAATGTCCAAAGGATGACGATTATCGGAACAAAATTACCGAATCAATGGTCGGTGCATAACGTTGAGGAAATGAGTTGGAGGACATTAGTTAATCACGTAGGAAGATTCAATCGCTAAGAAATCAGAGATAAGATAGTTATTTACATGAGAATCAATGATAAGTGCATATGGAAATAGATTTAAAATTTTGAAAGTAGGAATCTATACGAAATAGATATAGAAATTTAAATAAGAAATTAGATTCAAATCCATTTAAAGAACGAGACAAGTGAAAAACCATGAAATGACTTATGGGGGATTTAAAAATAGTGTGATACAGGAAAAAGATATAGAAATTTAAAATTTAAGATAAGCAGCCCCAATTGCTTTAAGTAACAAAACAAGGAAATTTGAAAGTAGTAATGTAAACAAAATAGATTTAGAAATTTAATACAATTGAAACATTTTCAAAATAAAGCCTTTCTAAAAAGTTTTAAAAGGCTGATATGCAAAATGTTGTAAAGTCTTTAAAATGCTGAGAAATTTACATTAAAAGTTGGAGACGATTTCGAATATTTTATAAACGAGATAAGTAAAATGCGATGATGCATCCAAAAAGGCTAGATGAAAACATCAAGGTATCGTGAAAGTTTGGAATCGTGTGCAACAAAAATTTAGCGAAATCCACAATCACGAAAGTGTAAAATGGCAAGATCTTCAGGTTCACGTATACATGTCGATCTAAAAATAAAGAGGGCTAGAACTTGAATGTCGTTAGATAAATGTTCATAGGTCAATGCTTATAGGAATAGAACCTTTGTATCATGGATGTGCACAATCGAAAAGTCACATGACATATTTACGTCGATAAAATAATGGAGGACATGGATTTGCAGGTCTATTGTTAAATGTCATAGGATGACGGTCATAGGAACAGAATTACAGAATCTATGGTTGGTGCATAATGTTGGAAAACATTAGTTAATCACGTAGGAAGATTTTATCATGAAGAAATTAGGGATAAGACGGTTATGTACAGAAGAATAAATGATATGTGCATATGGAAATAAATTTAGAAATATGAAAGTAGTAATGTTAAGATTTAGAATTTAAAATGTAAATAAGAAATCATATTTAAGTCCATTTAAAGAACGAGACAAGTGAAAAACCTTGAAATGACATAATGGTGCATTTAAAAATGGTGTGATTAAGGAAAAAGATTTAGAAATTTAAAATTTAAGATAAGTAGCCTCAATTGCTTTAAGCAATGAAACAAGTAAATTTATGGACGCTTTAAAAGTAGAAATGTTAAGAAATAGATTTAGAAATTTAATACAATTGACGCATTTTCAAAATAAAACCTTCTAAAAAGTTACAAAAGGCTAAAATGCAAAATGGTGTAAAGTCTTTAAAATCCCCAGAAATTTGCTTTAAAAGTTGGAGACGGTTTCGAATATTTTATAAATAAGACAAGTAAAATGTGATGATGTATCCAAAAAGGCTAAATGAAAAAAATCAAGGTATCGTGAATGATGGTTTCGTGTGCAAGAAAATTTGGTGAAATCCACAATCACGGATGTGTATAATCGAAAGATCCCTGTGTTGATATACACAAGTCGATCTAATAATGGAGAGGACTTGAACTTGAATGTCATTAGATAATTGCTCATAGGACGAGACTAGCTAATAGGAACATAACCATAAGATCATGGATGTGTACAATCGAAATGTCACGTATTAAGATATTCACGTCGATAAAATAATGGCGAGGACGTGGATTTGCAAATCATTTGATAAATGTCATAGGATGACGGTCATGGGAACAAAATTACAAAATCCATGGTTGGTGCATAATGTTGTGGACATGAGTTGGAGGACATTAGTTAATCACGTAGGAAGATTTAATCGCTAAGAATTCAGAGATAAGATGGTTATTTACAGAAAAAAAACAAATGATAGGTGCATATGAAAATAGATTTAGAAATTTGATAGTAATGTTAAGGAAATAGATTCTGAAATTTAAAATTTAAATAAAAAAAATTAGTTTTAAGTCCATTTAGAGAACGAGACAGGTGAAAAACCATGAAATGACTTCATGGCGCATTTAATAATAGTGCGATTAAGGAGAAAGATTTAGAAATTTAAAATTTAAGCTAAGTAGCCTCGATAGCTGTAAGTAACAAAACAAGTAAATTTGATGTCCCTTTAAAAGCAGGAATGTAAAGAAATAGATATAGAAATTTAATACAATTGAAGCAATTTTCAAAATTAAGCCTTTCTAAAATGTAAAAAAAGGTTAAAATGCAAAATTGTGTAAATTTTTTAAAATCGTGAGAAATTTGCTTTAAAAGTTAGAGACGGTTTCAAATACTTTATAAACGAAACAAGTAAAATGTGATGTATCCAAAAAAGGCTGGAGAAAAAAAATTAAGGTATTATGAATGATTGGTTTCATGTGCAATGAAAATTTGGCGAAATCCACAATCACGGATGTGTAAAATTGATAGATCCCCAGGTTGACATATACAAGTCGATCTAAAAATGGAGAGGACTAAAACTTGAATGTCATTAGATAAATGTTCATATGACAATGCTTATAGGAACAGAACCATTGGATCATGGATGTATACAATCGAAAAGTCATGTGTAGACATATTCACGTCGATAAAATAATGGAAGACGTGGATTTGCAAGTCTATTAATAAATATCATAGGATGACGATCATAGGAAAAGAATTACAGAATCAATGGTTGGTGCGTAATGTTGTGGACATGAGTTGCAGGACATTAGTTAATAACGTAAGAAGATTTAATCACTAATAAATCAGGGATAAGACGGTTATTTACAGAAGAACAAGTGATAGGTGCATATGGAAATAGATTTAGAAATTTGAAATTAGTAATGTTAAGGAAAAAGATACAGAAATTTAAATTTTAAAAAAAAGATTAGATTCAAATCCGTTTAAAGAACAAGACAAGTGAAAACCCATGAAATGACTTGATGATGTATTAAAAAATAGTGCGACCAAGGAAAAAGATTTAGAAATTTAAAATTTAAGATAAGTAGCCTCAATTGCTTAAAGTGACGAAACAAACAAATTTATGGTCCCTCTAAATGCAAGAATGTTAAGAAATAGATTTAGAAATTTAATACAATTGAAGCATTTTCAAAATACAGTCTTTCCATTTGATCAAGGGTGTGTACAATCGAAAAGTCACGTGGTTACATATTCACGTCAACAAAATAATGGAGAGGACGTGGATTTGCAAGTCTATTGATAAATGTAAAAATGACGGCCATAGGAACAGAATTACAGAATCAATGGTTGGTGCATAATGTTGTGGACATGAGTTAGAAGACATTAGTAGTTAGAGGACATTGGTTAATCACGTAGGAAGATTTAATCACTAAGAAATCAGGATAAGATAGCTATTACAAGAGAATCAATGATAGATATGGAAATAAATTTAAAAATTTGAAAGTAGTAATGTTTATGAAATAGATTCAGAACTTAAAATTTAAATAAGAAATTAGATTCAGGACCATTTAAAGGAGACAAGTGCAAAACCTTGAAATGACTTTATAGCGCATTTAAAAATAGTCTGATTAAGGAAAAAGAATTAGAAATTTAAAATTAAAGATATGTAGCCTTAATTGTTTTAAGTAGCGAAACAAGTAAATTTATGGTCCCTTTAAAAGCAAAAATATTTAGAAATAGATTTAGAAATTTAATACAATTGAAGCATTTTCAAAATAGAGCCTTTCTAATAAGTAAAAAAAGACTGAAATGCAAAATGGTGAAAAGTCTTTAAAATCCTGAGAAATTTGCATTAAAAGTTAGAGACGGTTGCGAATATTTTATAAATGAGACAAGTAAAATGAGATGTTGCATTTAAAAAGGCTAGATGAAAAAAATCAAGGTATCATGATTGGTTTCGTGTGCAATGAAAATTTGGCGAAATCCACAATCTCGGGTGTGTAAAATTTGACATATACATATCGATCTAAAAATAGATAAGACTTGAACTTGAATGTCGTTAGATAATAGGACAATACTTATAGGAACAAAACCATTGGATCATGGATATGTACAATCGAAAAGTCACGTGTTGACATATTCAGGTGATAAATGTCAAAGGATGACGATCATAGGAATAGAATTACAGAATCAATGGTTGGTCCACAATGTTGTGGACATGAGTTGGAGGACATTAGTCAATCACGTAAGAAGATTCTATCACCAATAATACATGAGAATCAATGATAGGTGATATGGAAATAGATTTAGAAATTTGAAAATAAAAATGTTTAAGAAATAGATTCACAAATTTAAATTTTAAATAAGAAATTAGATTCAAGTCCATTTAAAGAACTTGACAAGTGAAAACCCTAGAAACGATTTTATGGCGCATTTAAAAATAGTCGATTAAGGAAAAAATTTAGAAATTTAAAATTTAAGTATTTAAGTTAAGTAGCCTCAATTTCTTTAACGAAACAAGTAAATAAATGGTCCCGTTAAAAGCAAGAAAGTTAAGAAATAGATTTAGAAATTTAATATAATTGAAGTATTTTCAAAATTCAGCCTTTCTAATAAGTAAAAAAACAGGCAAAAATGCAAAATGGTGTAAAGTCATTAAACTCCTGAGAAATTTGCTTTAAAGGTTGAAGGTTTCGAATATTTTATAAACGAGACAAGTGAAATATCTAATAATAGATGACTTGAACTCAAAGGCTAGATGGAAAAAAATTAACGTATCATGAATGATTGGTTTCGTGTACAATGAAAATTTGGCGAAATACACAATCACGGATGTGTAAAATTGAAATATCCCCCGGTTAACGTAATCAGGTCGATCCAATAATGGAGAGGACTTGAGCTTGAAAATCTATTGACAAATGACCAAAATGGGACGATTAGAGGAAGGGAATCAATGGTAGTGCATGTTGTCGTGGACAAAAATTGGACATTACGAAAAGACAATAATTAATTTCATGGGTAGATTAAATCAGTGATGAATCAGGTTTAAGACCGTTATAGACGGAGAATCAATGATATGTGCAAATGGAATTGGGTTCAGAAATTCGGAAGTAGTAATAATACATAAATAGATTCGGAAATTTAGAATTAAATTATAAAAATAGATGTAACTAATTTTAAAGAATGAGACAAGTGAAAAGGCTTGAAATAATTTTACAGTGCATTTAAAAACAGGGACATTAAGGGAAAATACATGCAAATAAAAAAGGTTGCGGGTTGACATATACATGTCGATCTAAAAATTGAAGACTTGAACTTTAAGGGATTTAGATAAATGTTCATAGGACAATGCTTATAGGAACAGAACCATTGGATCATAAATGTGTACAATCGAAAAGTCACGGGTTGATATATTCATCTCAATAAAATAATAGAGAGGACATGGATTTGCAAGTCTATTGATAAATGTCCATAGGATGAGGGTTATATGAACAGAATTACAAAATCAATGATTGGTGCATAATGTTGTGGACACTAGTTGGAGGACATTAGTTAATCACGTAGGAAGATTCAATCAGTAAGAAATCAGGTTTATGACAGTTATTTACAGGAGGATCAATTATCGGTGCATATGGAAATCGCTTTAGAAATTTGAAAGTAATAATGTTTAGGAAATAGATTCGGAAATTTAAAATTTAAATGAGAAATTAGATTCAAGGCCATTTAAAGAATGAGACAAGTGAAAAACCTTGAAATGACTTTATTGCGCATTTAAAAATAGTGTGATTAAGGAAAAGGATTTAGAAATTTAAAATTAAGATAAGTAGCCTCAATTGCTTTAAGTAACGAAACAAGTAAATTTATGGTCCCTTTAAATGGGGGGAATGTTAAGAAATAGATTTAGAAATTTAATACAATTGAAGCATTTTCAAAATACAACCTTTCTAATAAATTAAAAAAAGGCTAAAATGCAAAATGGTGTAAAGACTTTAAAATCCTAAGAAATTTGTTGTAAAAGTTGGTGACGGTTTCGAATATTTTATAAACAAGACGAGTAAAATGCGATATTGTATCCAAAAAGGCTAGATGCAAAAAAATCAAGGCATCATGAATGGTCGGTTTCGTGTGCAATGAAAATTTGGCGAAAACCACAATCACGGATGTGTATAATCGAAAGATCCCCGGGTTGACATATTCAGGTCAATCTAATAATGGAGAGAACTTGAACTTAAATTTCTATTTATAAATGTCTATAATGGGACGATTAAAGGAAGAGAATCAATTGTAGGTGCATATTGCAGTAGACAAAAACTGGAGGATATTATGAAAAGACAATAATTAAGCCTAATGACTTTAGGCATCACGGTCGTTATAATAAAGTTTGATGAAACAATTTAACACATTTGTTATGAGTGAACACGCACAAGGGTTGACATTTTAAGCTTGGATGGCTACAAATAGAACGTGAAGTGAGAGCCTTATACTAAACGTTTCACAATGGAACAAAACGATAAGAACCCATGGTGTCCAATAGAACCTGCTTGATCGTAACCCTATTTCTAATATATTTTAGACACATAGGTCGAGTTTATACATGGAAAGTCATCTTTAAAAAAATTCGATATCCAACTTTTAAGTTAGTCGGTCGTTTGAAAAAAGGTTGTAGTCTGATGCATTTATGGACCAAAATCTGGTAATGTTAATGGTTGGGTCCACAAACGATTGTATTGTCAAGATATATAAGGCGACGCATCCTAATTCAGTTAATTCGTGAAAAGATTTCAACCATGTAAAAAAGGGTTGTGATGTGATGCATTCACCGACCAAAAACTGGTAATGTGAATGGTCGGTTACAGAATCCACTGTGTTATCAAGATATATTAGTTAACATATCCTAGTTCAGTTGATTAGTGAAAAAGATTTAAACTCTAGAATCATAAACCTTAGAAGCAATAAAATATAAGGGGGAAAAAGCAAAAAACTATCACTGATCACAAGTCAAAGAAATCTCACAGTAATGATGTGATGGATCGTCTCAGCACCGCCATCAAGAACTCTCGCAGATTGGCAAGGACCCTGCTTGATCCCTCCTCCCTCTTTCGCCACCTCAACATCGTCTGGCCACGTCCTCGCCGGCGTTTGATCGGAATCCCATCAGGGTTAGAGTTTCGAAGGCTACCGTTTCGAAGGGGAAAGATGCTTAGAGGCAGTAAAATATCAAGGAAAAAAACACAAAACCATCACTGATCACAAGTCAAAGAAATCTTACAGTAATGATGCCATGGATAATCTCAGCAACGCCATCAAGAACGCTCGCAGATCGTCAAGGCCCCTGCTTGATCCCTCCGCCCACTTTCGCGGCCTCAACATCGCCTGGGGCCACGTCATCGCCGGCGACTGATCGGACTCCCATGTGGGTTAGAGCTTCGAAGTCTTCGGTTTGTGTTTCGAAGGGGAAAGATGCTGCCTTTACATCGCCGGTGGCTGCGTCATCCCCGGTGGTTCATCAGCTCCCATGGCGGTTAGGGTTTCGAAGTCTGCGGGTCAGGGTTTTGAAGAGGAAAGATGCCGCCTTTACATCGCCGGAGGGTTGGGGTTAGGGTTTCGAAGGATCGACATCGAGAGATGAAATCCCAGCGACAGTGTGTCGTTTCTTTTGAGCGAATAAAATAGGAAAGTTTAAAGAACGCTATTAAAAGACCCAGGCGCTTATATAATCCAAAACAACAACGTCAACCATCTAATTTAGGAATGTAATAATATTTAAAATATTAAAACAACCTTGGACTTCCTCGGAGTCGGTTTCCAAATTAGGATAAAATACTTTTTTCATATATAATTAATAAACCAGTTTTGGCCAATGAAACTGAGTGAGAAAGCGGACACCCTTTCGCGAAGGATCGTATCCGAAAGCTTCCAAATGAATGGATATAAACTATGGGTCCTTCAAATTTACTTATTCATGCTAGCGTTTTCGCATCTGCGATGCACGTGTACAAATAAAATCGGAAAGTTAATACCAAATTATTTAGATAAAGCACGTTAACAATTTTCTGCATAAAAAATCAATGTTGTATATTCGATGTAGTTATAGTTTTTTCAACGAAGAAACAATTATAAAAGGAGTAATAAACTGTCAAATGTACTTATTACAAACAAATTTCGTGCAATTTTCAAAAACCCGTAAACAAAAAACCTCTAAAAAAAATAAAGCCTAAACAAAAAATATATAATAAAAAACATACAAACAGTCATAAAAGTTCTTCCGAAACAAAAAGAAGCTTGGAGAATAGGAAATATAGAGACGGCTATGTGTAACTTGAATGCTAGAAATTATATATTCAGTAATTTTCAATTACCATATGATTAGTCCAAAATACATGTATGGAAATATGTAAGATATGTAAAAGCATAAATTAAGGGGCCTAGTTGTAATTTCGTTATGTATGGAAATTTCTAGAACGTCGCTGAATCTTGATTTCCTCACTACAGTGATGCCAGATTCCCTCGCAAAAATTCAAACACTAATCGTTAAGCACACGATGCGATTTTGATTTAAATTTTGATGGAATAATAATATTTCAACTCAAATAGCAAGAAAGAACAAATTACGCACGCATCCCCGGCAACGGCGCCATTTGATTGGTTTTTCAAAGTGAAGAATATAGGTTGTAGTTTAGTAACCGCAATTAATAACGGTATCGCGTGTAGCGAACGTTAGTGAGCACGGGTCGTCCTCTGGGATTCGAGAAATTCATAAATTCTTGAACTTGAATGTCGTTAGATAAATGTTCATAGGACAACGCTTAGGAACAAAACCATTGAATCATGAATGTGTACAATCGAAAAGTCACCTGTTGACACATTAAAATAATGGAGAGGACGTGGATTTGCATGTGTGTTGATAAATATCCAAAGGATGACGATTATCGGAACAAAATTACAGAATCAATGGTCGGTGCATAATGTTGAGGAAATGAGTTGGAGGACATTAGTTAATCACGTAGGAAGATTCAATCACTAAGAAATCAGAGATAAGATAGTTATTTACATGAGAATCTATGGTAAGTGCAAATGGAAATAGATTTAAAAATTTGAAAATAGGAATCTATACGAAATAGATATAGAAATTTAAATAAGAAATTAGATTCAAATCCATTTAAAGAACGAGACAAGTGAAAAACAATGAAATGACTTATGGGGGATTTAAAAATAGTGTGATACAGGAAAAATATATAGAAATTTAAAATTTAAGATAAGCAGCCTCAATTGCTTTAAGTAACGAAACAAGGAAATTTGAAAGTAGTAATGTAAACAAAATAGATTTAGAACTTTAATACAATTGAAACATTTTCAAAATAAAGCCTTCCTAAAAAGTTTTAATAGGCTGATATGCAAAATGTTGTAAAGTCTTTAAAATGCTGAGAAATTTGCTTTAAAAGTTGGAGACGATTTCGAATATTTTATAAACGAGATAAGTAAAATGCGATGATGCATCCAAAAAGGCTAGATGAAAACATCAAGGTATCGTGAATGTTTGGAATCGTGTGCAACAAAAATTTAGCGAAATCCACAATCACGAAAGTGTAAAATGGCAAGATCTTCAGGTTCACGTATACATGTCGATCTAAAAATAAAGAGGACTAGAACTTGAATGTCGTTAGATAAATGTTCATAGGTCAAAGCTTATAGGAACAGAACCTTTGTATCATGGATGTGCACAATCGAAAAGTCACATGGCATATTTACATCGATAAAATAATGGAGGGCATGGATTTGCAGGTCTATTGTTAAATGTCATAGGATGACGGTCATAGGAACAGAATTACAGAATCTATGGTTGGTGCATAATGTTGTGGGCATGAGTTGGAAGACATTAGTTAATCACGTACGAAGATTTGATCATGAAGAAAATAGGGATAAGACGGTTATGTACAGAAGAATAAATGATATGTGCATATGGAAATAGATTTAGAAATATGAAAGTGGTAATGTTAAGATTTAGAATTTAAAATGTAAATAAGAAATCGGATTTAAGTCCATTTAAAGAACGAGACAAGTGAAAAACCTTGAAATGACATAATGGTGCATTTAAAAATGGTGTGATTAAGGAAAAAGATTTAGAAATTTAAAATTTAAGATAAGTAGCCTCAATTGCTTTAAGCAATGAAACAAGTAAATTTATGGACGCTTTAAAAGTAGAAATGTTAAGAAATAGATTTAGAAATTTAATACAATTGAAGCATTTTCAAAATAAAACCTTCTAAAAAGTTTTTAAAAAGGCTAAAATGCAAAATGGTGTAAAGTCTTTAAAATCCCCAGAAATTTGCTTTAAAAGTTGGAGACGGTTTCAAATATTTTATAAATAAGACAAGTAAAATGTGATGATGTATCCAAAAAGGCTAAACGAGAAAAAATCAAGGTATCGTGAATGATGGTTTCGTGTGCAATGAAAAATTGGTGAAATCCACAATCACGGATGTGTATAATCGAAAGATCCCTGTGTTGACATACACAAGTCGATCTAATAATGGAGAGGACTTGAACTTGAATGCCATTAGATAATTGTTCATAGGACGAGACTAATAGGAACATAACCATAAGATCATGGATGTGTACAATCGAAATGTCACATATTAAGATATTCACGTCGATAAAATAATGGCGAGGACGTGGATTTGCAAATCATTTGATAAATGTCATAGGATGACAGTCATGGGAACAAAATTACAAAATCCATGGTTGGTGCATAATGTTGTGGACATGAGTTGGAGGACATTAGTTAATCACGTAGGAAGATTTAATCGCTAAGAATTCAGAGATAAGATGGTTATTTACAGAAAAACAAATGATAGGTGCATATGAAAATAGATTTAGAAATTTGATAGTAATATTAAGGAAATAGATTCAGAAATATAAAATTTAAATAAAAAAATTAGATTTAAGTCCATTTTGAGAACGAGACAGGTGAAAAACCATGAAATGACTTCATGGCGCATTTAATAATAGTGCGATTAAGAAGAAAGATTTAGAAATTTAAAATTTAAGCTAAGTAGCCTCGATAGCTGTAAGTAACAAAACAAGTAAATTTGTTGTCCCTTTAAAAGCAGGAATGTTAAGAAATAGGTATAGAAATTTAATACAATTGAAGCTATTTTCAAAATAAAGCCTTTCTAAAAAGTAAAAAAAGGTTAAAATGCAAAATTGTGTAAATTTTTTAAAATCGTGAGAAATTTTCTTTAAAAGTTAGAGACGGATTTGCAAGTCTATTAATAAATATCATAGGATGACGATCATAGGAAAAGAATTACAGAATAAATGGTCGGTGCGTAATGTTGTGGACATGAGTTGCATGTCATTAGTTAATAACGTAAGAAGATTTAATCACTAATAAATCAGGGATAAGACGGTTATTTACATAAGAACAAGTGATAGGTGCATATGGAAATAAATTTAGAAATTTGAAAGTAGTAATGTTAAGGAAAAAGATTCAGAAATTTAAATTTTAAATAAACGATTAGATTCAAGTCCGTTTAAAGAACAAGACAAGTGAAAAACCATGAAATAACTTAATGATGTATTAAAAAATAGTGCGACCAAGGAAAAAAAATTAGAAATTTAAAATTTAAGATAAGTAGCCTCAATTGCTTAAAGTGACGAAACAAACAAATTTATGGCCCCTTTAAATGCAAGAATGTTAAGAAATAGATTTAGAAATTTAATACAATTGAAGCATTTTCAAAATACAGTCTTTCCATTTGATCAAGGATGTGTACATTCCAAAAGTCACGTGGTTACATATTCACGTCGGCAAAATAATGGAGAGGACGTGGATTTGCAAGTCTATTGATAAATGTCAAAATGACGGCCATAGGAACAGAATTACAGAATCAATGGTTGGTGCATAATGTTGTGGACATGAGTTAGAGGACATTAGCAGTTAGAGGACATTGGTTAATCACGTAGGAAGATTTAATCACTAAGAAATCAGGATAAGATAGCTATTACAAGAGAATCAATGATAGATATGGAAATAGATTTAAAATTTTGAAAGTAGTAATGTTTATGAAATATATTCAGAACTTAAAATTTAAATAAGAAATTAGATTCAGGACCATTTAAAGGAGACAAGTGCAAAACCTTGAAATGACTTTATAGCGCATTTAAAAATAGTCCGATCAAGGAAAAAGAATTAGAAATTTAAAATTAAAGATATGTAGCCTTAATTGTTTTAAGTAGCTAAACAAGTAAATTTATGGTCCCTTTAAAAGCAAAAATATTTAGAAATTTAATACAATTGAAGCATTTTCAAAATAGAGCCTTTCTAATAAGTAAAAAAAGACTGAAATGCAAAATGGTGAAAAGTCTTTAAAATCCTGAGAAATTTGCTTTAAAAGTTAAAGACGGTTGCGAATATTTTATAAATGAGACAAGTAAAATGCGATGTTGCATTTAAAAAGGCTAGATGAAAAAAATCAAGGTATCATGATTGGTTTCGTGTGCAATGAAAATTTGGCGAAATCCACAATCTCGGGTGTGTAAAATTTGACATATACATATCGATCTAAAAATAAATATTCGTTAGATAATAGGACAATACTTATAGGAACAAAACCCTTGGATCATGGATATGTACAATCGAAAAGTCACGTGTTGAGATATTCACGTGATAAATGTCAAAGGATGACGATCAAAGGAATAGAATTACAGAATCAATGGTTGGTCCACAATGTTGTGGACATGAGTTGGAGGACATTAGTCAATCACGTAAGAAGATTCTATCGCCAATAATACATGAGAATCAATGATAGGTGATATGGAAATAGATTTAGAAATTTGAAAATAGTAATGTTTATGAAATAGATTCACATATTTAAATTTTAAATAAGAAATTAGATTCAAGTCCATTCAAAGAACTTGACAAGTGAAAACCCTAGAAACGATTTTATGGCGCATTTAAAAATAGTCGATTAAGGAAAAAATTTAGAAATTTAAAATTTAAGTTAAGTAGCCTTAATTTCTTTAACGAAACAAGTAAATAAATGGTCCCGTTAAAAGCAAGAATGTTAAGAAATAGATTTAGAAATTTAATATAATTGAAGTATTTTCAAAATTCAGCTTTTCTAATAAGTAAAAAAAAAGGCAAAAATGCAAAATGGTGTAAAGTCATTAAACTTCTGAGAAATTTGCTTTAAAGGCTGAAGGTTTCGAATATTTTATAAACGAGACAAGTGAAATATCTAATAATAGATGACTTGAACTCAAAGGCTAGATGGAAAAAATTAACGTACCATGAATGATTGGTTTCGTGTACAATGAAAATTTGGCGAAATACACAATCACGGATGTGTAAAATCGAAATATAAAATTGGGTTCAGAAATTCGGAAGTAGTAATAATACATAAATAGATTCGGAAATTTAGAATTAAATTATAAAAATAGATGTAACTAATTTTAAAGAATGAGACAAGTGAAAAGGCTTGAAATAATTTTATAGTGCATTTAAAAACAGGGACATTAAGGGAAAATACATGTAAATCAAAAAGGTCGCGGGTTGACATATACATGTCGATCTAAAAATTGAAGACTTGAACTTTAAGGGATTTAGATAAATGTTCATAGGACAATGCTTATAGGAACAAAACCATTGGATCATAAATGTGTACAATCGAAAAGTCACGGGTTGATATATTCATCTCAATAAAATAATGGAGAGGACATGGATTTGCAAGGCTATTGATAAATGTCCATAGGATGAGGGTTATATGAACAGAATTACAAAATCAATGATTGGTGCATAATGTTGTGGACACTAGTTGGAGGACATTAGTTAATCACGTAGGAAGATTCAATCAGTAAGAAATCGGGTTTATGACAGTTATTTACAGGAGAATCAATTATCGGTGCATATGGAAATAGCTTTAGAAATTTGAAAGTATAATGTTTAGGAAATAGATTCGGAAATTTAAAATTTAAATGAGAAATTAGATTCAAGGCCATTTAAAGAACGAGATAAGTGAAAAACCTTGAAATGACTTTATTGCGCATTTAAAAATAGTGTGATTAAGGAAAAGGATTTAGAAATTTAAAATTTAAGATAAGTTGCCTCAATTGCTTTAAGTAACGAAACAAGTAAATTTATGGTCCCTTTAAATGGGGGGAATGTCAAGAAATAGATTTAGAAATTTAATACAATTGAAGCGTTTTCAAAATACAACCTTTCTAATAAATAAAAAAAAGGCTAAAATGCAAAATGGTGTGAAGTCTTTAAAATCCTAAGAAATTTGTTGTAAAAGTTGGTGACGGTTTCGAATATTTTATAAACAAGACGAGTAAAATGCGATGTTGTATCCAAAAAGGCTAGATGAAAAAAATCAAGGCATCATGAATGGTCGGTTTCGTGTGCAATGAAAATTTGGCGAAAACCACAATCACGGATGTGTATAATCGAAAGATCCCCGGGTTGACATATTCAGGTCAATCTAATAATGGAGGGAACTTGAACTTAAATTTCTATTTATAAATGTCTATAATGGGACGATTAAAGGAAGAGAATCAATGTTAGGTGCATATTGCAGTAGGCAAAAACTGGAGGATATTATGAAAAGACAATAATTAAAGCCTAATGACTTTAGGCATCACGGACGTTATAATAAAGTTTGATGAAACCATTTAACACATTTGTTATGAGCGAACACGCACAAGGGTTGACATTTTAAGCTTGGATGGCTACAAATAGAACGTGAAGTGAGAGCCTTATACTAAACGTTTCACGATGGAACAAAACGATAAGAACCCATGGTGTCCAATAGAACATGCTTGATCGTAACCCTATTTCTAATATATTTTAGACACATAGGTCGAGTTTATACATGGAAAGTCATCTTGAAAAAAATTCGATATCCAACTTTTAAGTCAATCGGTCGTTTGAAAAAAGGTTGTAGTCTGATGCATTTATGGACCAAAATCTGGTAATGTTAATGGTTGGGTCCACAAACGATTGTATTGTCAAGATATATAAGGCGACGCATATCCTAATTCAGTTAATTCGTGAAAAGATTTCAACCATGTAAAAAAGGGTTGTGATGTGATGCATTCACCGACCAAAAACTAGTAATGTGAATGGTCGGTTACAGAATCCACTGTGTTATCAAGATATATTAGTTAACATATCCTAGTTCAGTTGATTAGTGAAAAAGATTTAAACTCTAGAATCATAAACCTTAGAAGCAATAAAATATAAGGGGGGAAAAGCAAAAAACTATCACTGATCACAAGTCAAAGAAATCTCACAGTAATGATGTGATGGATTGTCTCAGCACCGCCATCAAGAACTCTCGCAGATCGGCAAGGACCCTGCTTGATCCCTCCTCCCTCTTTCGCCACCTCAACATCGTCTGGCCACGTCCCTCGCCGGCGTTTGATCGGAATCCCATCAGGGTTAGAGTTTCGAAGGCTACCGTTTCGAAGGGGAAAGATGCTTAGAGGCAGTAAAATATCAAGGAAAAAAACACAAAACCATCACTGATCACAAGTCAAAGAAATCTTACAGTAATGATGACATGGATCATCTCAGCAACGCCATCAAGAACGCTCGCAGATCGGCAAGGCCCCTGCTTGATCCCTCCGCCCTCTTTCGCCGCCTCAACATCGCCTGGGGCCACGTCATCGGCGGCGGCTGATCGGACATCGCCTGGGGCCACGTCATCAACGCCGCCTCAACATCGCCTGGGGCTATGGGGGTTAGAGCTTCGAAGTCTTCGGTTTGTGTTTCGAAGGGGAAAGATGCCGCCTTTACATCGCCGGTGGCTGCGTCATCCCCGGTGGTTCATCAGCTCCCATGGCGGTTAGGGTTTCGAAGTCTGCGGGTCAGGGTTTTGAAGGGGAAAGATGCCGCCTTTACATCGCCGGCGGGTTGGGGTTAGGGTTTCGAAAGATCGACATCAAGAGATGAAATCCCAGCGACGGTGTGTCGTTTGTTTTGAGCGAATAAAATAGGAAAGTTTAAAGAACGCTATTAAAAGACTCAGGTGCTTATATAATCCAAAACAACAACGGCGACCATCTAATTTAGGAATGTAATAATATTTAAAATATTAAAACAATCTTGGACTTACTCGGAGTCGGTTTCCAAATTAGGATAAAATACTTTTTTTCCATATATAATTATTAAACCAGTTTTGGCCAATGAAACTGAGTGAGGGAGCGGACACCCTTTCGCGAAGGATTGTATCCCAAAGCTTCCAAATGAATGAATATAAACTATGGGTCCTTCAAATTTACTTATTCATACTAGCGTTTTCGTATCTGCGATGCACGTGTACAAATAAAATCGGAAAGTTAATACCAAATTATTTAGATAAAGCACATTAACCAGTTTCTGCATAAAAAATCGATGTTGTATATTCGATGTAGTTATAGTTTTTTCAACGAAGAATCAATTATAAAAGGAGTAACAAACTGTCAAATGTACTCATTGCAAACAAACTTCGTGCAATTTTCAAAAACCCGTAAACAAAAAACCTCCAAAAAAAATAAAGCCTTAACAAAAAATTTATAATAAAAAGCTTACAAACAGACATAAAAGTTCTTCCGAAACAAAAAGAAGCTTGGAGAATAGGATATATAGAGACGGCTATGTGTAACTTGAATGTTAGAAATTATATATTCATTAGTTTTCAATTACCATATGATTAGTCCAAAATACATGTATGGAAATATGTAAGATATGTAAAAGCATAAATTAAGGGGCCTATTTGTAATACCGTTCGTATAAAGTTGAATCTGTTCTCTTTTTTTTAATGATGAGAGTGTTTTCACATAGGGATGAGTGTGGAGAGAGAGAGGAAGGGGGAGGGAAATAGACATTATGACATTGTACCCTTGGGTTCTAGTTATAATAGTAAAGTCATACCCATTTACCAACCGTTGTCGAAAACCGTCTGCAATGACTACCGCCTACAACCACTGGCCGAACAACGTAAGTTGCTACCGTTCTCCTTTCACAATCAGCTGTCTCCATGTTGTCATTTAGACAAACTACTGGAGACCTACATGACAAGCATAAGACGCGTTCGTGACACGCACAAACACTTGTTTGCACATAAGATGTGGCATACGTCTTGTTTGAAATATTTCGAGCAAAGTATTTGCAAGTGTCGATATCCAACACACATTGGATGCAAACACGATATACTGGTTGAAGTGTTCGTGTCTCGTAGTTTATAAGTTCTAATAAATGTTGAAAAATAACAATAGCGTAAGCTCAGTGCTATGCTCTTAAAAGCAAAAATCCGAAAAAAACCTTACGCAAAGCATAAACTATTAAAAACGCAAAAAGTGTAGCGCAAAGCATAAGCTATATGGATTATCATTAATTATTTTTAATAATTATAAATAGTACTAAACAACAATATAAGTAAATTAGTTCTAATAATAAAACAAAGATTAAATTGTTTTAAAATTTAAGAAAATAATGCAAAAACCCACTAGCAATTAATTTTCAATTTTAAAAGTTTAAATTCATACTTAGATATTCAAAACAATCGAGCCGAAATAGGTTTTTCTATTTAATTTTTAGGTTATGAGAATTAAAAGTTGGATGACATGTTACATATATATTAGGTTCGCTTGAGCTATTGAACTTTAAATCCCTTTTAATAACAATAGACTTTATGTAAAATTACAAATAGCGTAGCTTATTCCATTACTATCAATGCGTAGCAGAGTGTAAGTTATTTATAGTAATAGCATAAAATAGTGTAAGATATATTGTTGTGTCACGTATCGTATAGATTAAGATATGCTTAATAATACAAAATAACGAGTTATGTAACGAATATACCCTGTTGACTTATAGGGATCAGCTTATTTGTATATTGGTGTCCTGCTAGTAATCTATTACCACATCTTCCTGCTAGAGAATATACTTCTTATCAAGTCTCATTAATTGTGTATTTTAGAGTATTCTTGGTGTGCATAATACTTGGATTATTGTCCCAATGAACGTAAATGGAAATTTTAGTTGTCTACATCTTTGAACATATCCATCTACTCATTTACAAGTGTAATTTTTTTTATAAAAAAAGTTAACATCAGGAATACTGATTTACAAATAATTCATAAGTAATAACGCAATTAAACAAAGAAACGATCAACCAGCCGTCACCATCAAATATATGACCCTAGCCGAATATAGGAAAGACAGCGTGAGAAAAGCGACTCACAGTTGCAGATATATTAGTTATCAATGCCTCTTGTCTAACAAGAGAGATTATTCGCTGCGCCGGATGTAATACACCCGGGCAGGGATATGTGTGAGAGAGACAGAGAGAGAGACTTTGGACAGTACATGGGGCCGCACTCCCTTCTCTTCTCTCTCCTGCCCAAACGTATACGATGGACGCAGGGTATAATTTCCATTGAATAGAAAGAAAATTTTACTGATTTTTACCATACTTACACTGAAATAGACTACATTCTACTAAATTTAACAATAATTTCACTTAGTTATTAATACAATTTCTCTGAAATTGGAAACATTTTATTGAGTTTGACTAACATGGATTAAATTTGACTATGATTTCATTTATTTATACTATAATTGCCAAAAAATTGATTAGGCCGGAGATAAAAGTAAAAGTGAAACAAAAATATATAGAATATATCATAGGAACCGCAGCGAAGGCGATTTCCCAAATAAGTCGATATTATTAAAGTTCGCTAAGAATATTGAATGATATTTTAAAAATCTATAGAGCATAATTAACACAAGTATAGAAAAAAAGAGCAGCATTTTTACAAGATCCAGTCATGAGGTACACTTGTTAACAAAAATTCGAGTTGTCCACATTAACACTTGTAGAAAACTCAACAAATACCAAAGGATCAACAAAATGCTAATACAAAAGTTATACATGTAAACAAAGTCCAGCTCTTTTCTTTCTAGAAACTAAAATAATAAATAAATAAGCAACAACATATACATGTAAAGAGCAGCTTGTGAGAACTATGCCAATTGCAATTACATGTTTTACAGAAAATGTGGGTTGGAAAAACCCCAAGGAAAAACACAAACAATTCCCTTAATTTAGTTATCAAAACATGGCAATAAAACACAAAAAATGCCGGTTGTTGTGATGGGGCCTTGCAGAGAAAAGATTGGGGTAGTATTGCGAGAGGAGGTTTGTCAAAATCTATTCCAATTCTACAAGCAATTTGAGCTAAAAATCAGATGATACTATATCCGCTTGTATTCTCGGGCTTTCTAATAGTACAGACAGATTTGAAGTTGTGTTTCAAATGAGGAGCAACAATTTGTTCCTGCAGGAAAAGTTCATAAAAGAAAAGGTTAATCGGTATATTTTGAATGAAACATTACCCTTTTCAGAACACGGAGTGTTGTGCTATGAAAACCTACACTACTACAAATAAGGGTTGCCCCTACGGATTTATCGGTAGGGGCAACCCACTGCCCCTACGGATATGTGCGTAGGGGCGAAAAAAGACCCCGTAGGTGCAAAGGCCGCAGGTGCAAGTTGAAGCCCTGAACTTGCCCCTACGGATTTCTGTGTAGGTCCTGTTTCACCTACGGAGTAAGCCGCGGGGTAAAAAAAGTTATATTATTTACGGTTTTTTTAAATATATTAACTGTACCTACGGATATAGCCGTAGGGCCACGTACTATCCCCTACGGATACCTACGTAGGTACTTATCCGTAGGGGCGAAGCAATAGCCCCTACGGATATGTCCATAGGGACACTCCCAACCCCCTGGTACTGATCAGGGGGGAAATATCAGTTACTGCTGATATTGTGCCCCTACGGATATAGCCGTAGAGGCAACATGTGTACCTACGGATTAATCCGTATGTATACATTATGTGTATTTTTTTTTTAAAAAAAGGGCTGCCCGATTTTTTCCCGCCCTGTGCACAATAATATATATAACAATAAAATATAAAATTAATCATCACACAACATATATCGCAGTATTCATAATCACATCTCACGCATATAATATACAAAAGAAACCCAAAAACTGAATATGATATAAATATAAATCAATATCGTTTCAAAATGTAGTACAATATGTATGATATAAATAAATACATGTTTCAAAAAATAAGAACCAAAAAGCTACCTTAGCTCAGTCCAGCTCCACCTCTGAATAACGATAAAATAACGCGCGCCTGCTCCTCGGTCAATAAACTCTCCAATTTGGCGCGAGCGAGAGTCTGAGCGGCCTGTGGAGCTGGCGATGTGGTCTGCGCAGCCGCCGTCGAGGTAGTCGCTTGCGGAGCCGCGGCTGCGGGAGTCTGAGCGAGCGGTGGAGCTTTAGGAGCTGTCTGCGGAACCGCAGCCGATGTAGTGGCTTGCGGAGCCGCAGCCGAAGGAGATGCATGTGGAGGCTCGGTCAATGTACCCTGTTGCGTCTAGACCTAACGTGTGTAAGAAGCGTGTAAGAACTGTGCATTATTCGAATTCGTATCATTATTAAGTTATTTCGAAACCCCGTTTGGATATCTAGTTTGGAAAACCGTTGTTTAATTTAATTACATATGTATGTATGATTAATCAAACTTAAGTCTAAAACCAAATAAGCTCAAGCTACGTACTAATTATGGATATGTTGATATCTATATAATATGACATGATATTTTACTATAAAGTAGTATACATACCAGCATCTCCTTCAACTCCTGAACGGTGGCCCTCAAGCTCTCCAGTTCCTGATGGACACGTCGGTCACTGGAGACGGAGGAAGTAACCGCCGGGGTGGAGTCCAACCTCATATGGGCCCTGCTAGGGCCCAGTCCCCGGCCTCTCCCCCAACCTCCGTGGTGCCCTCCGTGTGCGGCGTCCAGAACTGGGGTCAGCAGCCTCGGATCGCTCTGTCCGGTAAAATCGATTCCCGAGGCCTCGGCCTGCTCAACCACCCGCTCCTACACCCACATTAAGCAGTAAAGTATAAGTATAAAATTTAAACTTGAACCTTCCAAAAATAAAATTTCAAATTTGGGTAGAAAAAATATTAACACTTACGCAACACTCCTGGGTAGCGACGTCGGGATATCGAAGCTCGCCCGTGGCGGGATCTGTCGAGGTGCCGTGGACGGCAAGATATGCGGACAGCACACTCGGTGTACCACCTGATGCCACGGTCCGAGCTGTCTGCAATATTAGAAAATAACTCTTAATATTAGAAATATTAGAAAATAACTCTTAATATTGCAGAATATCACAAAGGTCGGTCTATTGTAATTTATCGATAACTTCATGGCTCGAGTAATATTCCTCGAGCCACCTGTGTAAGTAGGGCGACCCCTCTTCGCCGACTTCCTGTTCTCTGTATTCTGAGCGGACTGTTTCTGCACAACGTATTAACATTTAGTTTTCTAATTAAGGAACACAAAAAATAAATTATATCCTAAACAATGAATTACATTTAAAATACATACCTGTTTGCGCTGGGAGTCAAAATATTCGCACAATAGAGGCCATGTCTCTACGTCGACTCTCGCAAACACCGGAGTAGATAGGAGGGCCGCTCTCTCTGCCTCGGGGGTCGCCATCCACAGGGAGTAGCAGTCGGCATTCAGCTCATTCCTGTTGTATCGGACCTTGGCCTGCATGTTCTTCATCAGGCCATTGTACAGAGCATGAAGGTCGAGCACCCTCCCCGGATGATCAGGGTCGGCTACAGGCTGAAAATCGTAATCCAACTGAAAATACAAAAAAAAAACATTGTTATTAGATTGCAAGTGTTAATAATAAATATGATAAGCGGATAGATCGACTGAAAATATATATTAATACGTACCCGAGCCTGATCAAAGAAGAGGGCGAATGAGCGCTGGTGCGGCTCGCCCCACTCAACGTGAAGTGGATAGTTCTTCACGAGCCGGCTCTCGTCCCCCATATACCGGCCGAACCTCTCGGCATGAGGACCGGTATAGCGATAGTCAAGGGTAAAAAAAAAGGGGGAATGCTGCCTCCCCCTAGCTCTGTCAGGCCTCAGCCTATGGGACTGATTCGGGCCTCGAGTTCCCCTCTGGGGATGGGGAGGCCCTGTGTCTGCACGAAATATCGAGACAATCAATATTAAGACAAAGTTGTATTAAGAAATCAAGGTTAAACGAAAATTCAAGTGTGATATATACCTCCGGTGACTATCGCACGAGCCTTGGCCCAAGCAGCAGCACGAGCGGGACGATAGTTCCTCCGGTGAGGAACAACCGGGGTCCCGGATGCGGACGCATCCCCTCCAACTAGAAAATAAACATCGACGCTAAATTTTCATGAAGTTTATATATATTTATTCTATAGAGCATATGTAAAATGAATAAATATTTTAAATTTATTCATACTAACCTGCAGACGATGCGGAGAGTATGGAAGCGGCAGGAGAGGCCCCTGCGGAAGATGTGGACGCACCACCTATAATTAGACAATTAAAAATAGATTATATAAGTAATTGCAAAAAGAATGTGTAGATCAATAATATAACGTTCTAAATCAATATGCATGCACTATAGGATATATAAACATACCCGCAGGTGCGGTGGTGTCACCACCTACAGCTAGACAATAATAAAAATTGCTAAGTAAGAGCAAAAGGAATGTGTGTATTTATGATATAGCATTCTAAATCAATATACATGCACTGTATGATATATAAACATACCTGGAGGAGCGAGAGTGGTCTCTGTCCCAGATGTGGACGCATCACCAACAACTAGACAATCAAACATTGACAATATAAGTAATTTTGACATAAGCAGGCATGAATATCTGTAATATTACATTTAAAATGGATATGCGTGCAGTATACCTGGAGGTGTGGCAAAATCCACACGGAAGGAGGCATCCGAAGGGGTCTCCGATCTGGGTGCAAGACCGGCCCTCTGAAGCTTCCTACGGAGCTCTCCGAGCGGCAGAACCGCTCTGCCTCTGCCTCTGCCGCGGCTGGAGCTCCTGCCGTCCCTCGCTGCTCCCAACATCGTCATCAAATCTAGATAAACGGTTCGTGGACGCATTAGACAATCATTAAAAGTATTGACTATATATGTATAGAGCGTAAAATGTGAAGTAATAATATAACATTACTGATAACCTTTTTCGTTTCGTGGGCGCATTATACATATCTACTTGGATTTCATCGTCGATGTCATTTCTAACCCACGTAACTTCATGATCGGTCGAAGACAACCCGTCCTTCGAAACAGACGGTCGGAGCACTTTAAGCCTTCTTTCTTCTTCGTCCTCATCGCTATCCTCGAATTCTGGGACATCGTAGACATCTCTAGGTTTCCATCGGCATACAACACTCCATCCCAGATGCTTCAAACACTGTGAGTAGTATACTTGGAACGCTTGGTTCGGAAAGATAAACGGATCTTCCTGACCGTAAAATCGAAGTGTGTTCACACTGGTCAATCCATATTCATCTTTCCAAGTCCCAAGATTGCTTCTCCACCTGTCCGTATCGGTTCGCGGATCGTACCAAGTACACTGGAATATATAAAAGGGTTCTGATCGTCCGAGATAGTGGATGCCGAGTATACAATTTAAGTACCCATAGTAAATCACACCGTCCGATCCTACCGTCGCAATCCCACTATTCTGAGTGGTTCTAGATGTTTCTATGTCCTTAACTTCAAATTTTTATCCAAGGACACCAAATCCTTTGTAATATGCAACCTTCATACTAGGAAATTGAGCTAAACATCTTGAATCACTCTCAAATGATGCAGACAAGTTCGGATCATGGATCTAACAAAAATTTTTTTACGACAAATACATAACGATACAAGTTTAGCTTAAAACTGATAGCAATAAAATGTTATTCGAATAACTTACATGATCTGTGACCCAATCAAAAAAATTATCCTGATGGTATTTTTCCAAACGTTCTTCTTTCCAATCAGGATCCCCCTCACGTACCTCGTTAAAATGAATTCTGTTTTCGACAAATAATTGTGACATTAATATTATATCATTTCATACACACACAAAAACATATATAACAATTAATCCAAAAAAACTTACTCTCTAATTTGTTCAAGACATGCGCAATTAAGCAAGATAAACCGGTATATCTTGTTGATAAACATAGTGTCTACCCTCTTATACTCGGCTTTACCATATGGCCCGTCTTGAATTCTTCATGGTCGGTTAAGCCTTGTCTCAATGTTCTCGTCCAGATAGCGGGAACAAAATGTGGTTGCTTCATCAAGAAGATAACCTTGCATGATAGAACCCTCTGGTCGATTTTTATTGCGTATATACTTCTTAAGAGTGTAGAGGTACCTAATGAGAATATGTTGAATAAATAAATACGGGCATACAGGACAACAATAAATTTATAAACTGCGCGAAAGGAAAAATTACACGTACCTCTCGATGGGATACATCCATTGATATTGTACCAGTCCGGCTAACTTCGCCTCAGTTGCAAGATGAACCGTCAAGTGTATTATGATATCGAAGAATGACGGTGGGAAAATACGCTCAAACTTGCAAAGTATCAACGCAATAGAATTTTCTAGTTTATCCAGCGTCGCAACCTCCAGTGTTTTAGCACACAACTCCCTGAAAAAACAACATAGGTCGTTGATTACTAGACCAACCGAGTCGGGGAGAGAAGTCCTGAGGGCTAATGGAAGAAGGTGCTCCACGATAACATGGTGATCATGACTTTTCAGCCCATCGATCTTGCCCTTCATAATTTTTATTTTCTTGCTGAATGATCCTGAGAAACCTGTGGGGACTTTCAAATCATGCAACACCTGCAGGAATCTTTTCTTCTCCGGTTGTGACATATGATAAGCGGCATTGGGAAGTATAAACTTGCCTGGTTTACCCGCTACCGGTCTAGGGTGCAATTCACTTCTTATTCCCCACTCTTGTAGATCCATCCGAGCATTCATGTTGTCTTTCGATTTCCTGTCTTTACAAAGAAGCAAGTTAAGTATGTGCTCTGATACTCCCTTCTCTATATGCATGACGTCCAGACAATGACGCACTGAATTTGTAGACCAGTACGGAAGCTCGAAGAAAATGCTTAACTTGTTCCAATATTGTGGTTTGACCTGTTTCGTCGGATCCATCCCGAAGGTCACGTTATTGTAACCATCCCATTTAGCAGTCACATCCTCTCCGGACAATGGGGATGGAGGTCCAAGAAGCTCCTGATGACCATCAAAGTGAACCGTGTCTAACCTATAGGGGTGGTCTGGAGGCAGGAAACGTCGATGGCCGCAATAACAAACCTTCCTGCTAAAATTCAAGAATTTCGATGTTGTGTGTTCATGGCAATGAGGACATGCTTTGTGACCATGTACGGACCAACCTGATAGCATTCCATACACAGGAAAGTCATTAATTGTCCACATTAAAGCCGCACGCAGTATGAAGGTTGTATTTGTGTTTGCATCATATGTCTCTACACCATCAATGAACAAAGATTTCAACTCCTCGATCAGAGATCAGAGATAGACGTCGAAATTGTCCCCCGGTGAGTTTGGTCCGTCGATAAGAAGAGGTATCATAAAGTATGATTGTTCCATAGCCAACCAAGGCGACAGATTATAAATTATCATTACAACGGGCCATGTGATGTGACTTCCAGCCATATAGTTGAATGGGCAGAAGCCATCAGTAGCCAGTCCGAGCCGGACATTGCGAGGATCGCTACTGAATATTGCGTGCCTCCTATCGAAATCCTTCCATGCCGGTGAATCTCTTGGATGGCTCATTTTTCCATCTTCGCTTGGAGGAGCACGGTGATACCAAATCATTGCCTCGGCTGTTTTCTTGCACCTGAATAGCCTCTGTAGCCTCTGTGTTATGGGAAAGTATCGTGCTATTTTCACAGGTATATCAGGCTTCTTATCAGAATCTTTCGGCTTATACCTGGCCTCTCCGCATGTTGGACACTCTTTCAAATCTGAATTCTATTTCCGGTACAACACGCAATTTTTAGGACATGCTTGAATCTTCTCGCACTTTAGACCCAAATCAGACATCATCTTCTGGGCTTCGTACCAGCTGTCGGGCATATTATTTCCCGGAGGCATAGAATCTTTCAAGAAAGAAAGAAGCATTGTGAATGACTTGTTGCTCCTTCCATTTAGGCACTTAATCTGGAAAAGTTGGACGAACCATGAGAGGGCGGAATACTTCGCATTCTCATAAATTGGTTTCCTAGCATCATTCATGAAATTTTCATATTTATTCGCACGCGGTCCTTGACCGGAAGGAATGTCATCTTCGGTACGAATAGATTCACCTAGGGCAGCCTCTACCATATCTTCCATTTCTTCTGATGGAAATAAATTATCGCCTTCTCCTTCTGCCGCATTACCGAATTCTTCTTCTTCTCCTGCCGCATTATCGTGTTCTACTTCTTCTGCCGCAGTACTGCATTCTTCTCCTTCCCCGTGATATTTCCAAGTTGTATAAAATCTAGTAAACCCATGTTTTACAATATGAAGCTCTGCCAATTCTACCTTCTGCCAGTACTTATTGCCACATATATCCCACGGACAGAGAATCTTCTCTATTATGATCTTATTATGTGCGTGTGCAAATTCAAGGAAAGCAGCAACTCCTGCGACAAACTTAGGTTGCATACGTTGTTTCCAATCCACATACATCTAGTCCTTAACTCTGACGTACTCACGGGCCATGTTAGACTGTATAACATATAAATTGTAGGTTATGCTGACTATATTGAGAAATATAAGAACGGGATAGTTACTGACAAAGGAGAAAATCCGTGTATATGCTTTGTGTGTGCGTAGTCGTTGAAAAGAATAAATTATCGCACGTATGTTAACCAATAGACGGGGACTAAGTGGCGCTTTTAGTTTCATATATGAGTATCGATGAGAATATGAAGGTTTCATATTATCATCGAGTATCGGTTTTAACTTGAACATCTCGAATCACTCTCTAATTATGCGTTTGTTGTGTATTCTTGTTGTATGTGTGTGTTCCGGCTGTCGGGGGTAGGCTTCTATCCCATTAAGAATGTATAGAGCGAACACCCATCACTTGTGCTTTCAACCGTTTCGAGTAAATTTCGGCAGCACCTCCCCGCTGTTCTCCGAGTACACTGTAATAGAATAGATAATCATTTCAAAGCTGTGAAACAACGTTGAAATGAACATCTAATCTATCTTTGTACACGGAGAACCAGCGGAAAGGTACCGACGAAATATCTCGAAACGGATGAAAACACAAGTGAATGAAGGCGTTTGCTTTATACATTCTTAACTTGTCCACACGGGACAAATCTATGGGTTACCATATGATTGAATTTTCTCGTCGCGTAGACTATACGACGGTTGTTAGTATCGAGCTATACTGTCCGATATTTAACAACCTTCGTATAGTTCTATGTCACGACGAGTATCGCACGTATGTTAACCGATAGACGGGGACTAAGTGGCGCTTTTAGTTTCATATATGAGTATCGATGAGAATATGAAGGTTTCATATTATCATCGAGTATCGGTTTTAACTTGAACATCTCGAATCACTCTCTAATTATGCGTTTGTTGTGTATTCTTGTTGTATGTGTGTATTCCGGCTGTCGGGGGTAGGCTTCTATCCCATTAAGAATGTATAGAGCGAACACCCATCACTTGTGTTTTCAACCGTTTCGAGTAAATTTCGGCAGCACCTCCTCGCTATTCTCCGAGTACACTGTAATAGAATAGATAATCATTTCAAAGCTGTGAAACAATGTTGAATTGAACATCTAATCTATCTTTGTACACGGAGAACCAGCGGAAAGGTACCGACGAAATATCTCGAAACGGATGAAAACACAAGTGAATGAAAGCGTTTGCTTTATACATTCTTAACTTGTCCACACGGGACAAATCTATGGGTTACCATACGATTGAATTTTCTTGTCGCGTAGACTATACGACGGTTGTTAGTATCGAGCTATACTGTCCGATATTTAACAACCTTCGTATAGTTCTATGTCACGACGAGCATCGCACGTATGTTAACCGATAGACGGGGACTAAGTGGCGCTTTTAGTTTCATATATGAGTATCGATGAGAATATGAAGGTTTCATAATATCATCGAGTATCATATATTGGTTTTAAATTGAACATCTTGAATCACTCTCTAATGATGCGTTTGTTGTGCATTCGTGTTGTATGTGTAACATGATTTTAAACCATTGAGATCAAGATTGATAGAACTGATCATCCTACATTGCAATGGTATTCATCTACCAAAAACTATTATTGCAATGGCATTCATCTATAACAATCAACAATTAAAACTACAAATATAGGATACTGATATCATAAAGCGTTATACGCAACATATGAATTCACATGACTGAAAAAAGCATCAAAAAACATGTTCATCCAAAAGAAAGGCCACTGTCAACAAATATAGACAAAGGATTATTATATTAACTGTGAAACATATTAGAAAAATGATAGAAGTTAAAGATGTTAATAACATGATGATAATCAAAGCAGTTGTGTACAGATGCTAAAACCGAATATGTGACACGATATTCTTATAAAGATAGACATGTATTAAAAGAGGAGACGCCCAAGTAAAATCCATAACTAAATCCCTATCTTGCCCTTCCTTTTCTTCAAATCAGAAATGTGTCTTTTTTTTGCAATTATATATAGCTAAAACATAGAAGTTCCTACAATTCTAAGCATTTCCAATTACAACGGCCCATCCTCAAAATCCAGAATCTTATGAGCATCTTATGCAATTAGCAAACAAATTCAACCCAATATGCCCAACGGCTAAAAGTTTAACAAAACAGTCTCCGTTTCCAAGAAAATTTGAGAATGACAAATAAAATTATTAATTAAACTGGGCTTTACCCACATTATTAGTCCAGTTTCCAACACCTTCTCAAACTAGACACATTTTCCTCTTATGATCATCATCAACATTTCAATTAACGAGCTTAATGCTAATTAGATTGGAAATTAACTTAGACCCCGAAATCCAAAACCCCAACCCCAACCCTAACCCTAACCCCAACCCCAACCCCAACAGCAACCCCTTGCCGAACCCCAACCCCAACCGCAGCCCGAGCCCGAGCCCCAGCCCCAACCCTAACGCTAACCGCAGCACGAGCCCGAGCCCCAACCCCAACCACAGCCCTAGCTGCAGTCCCAGCCCTAACCCCAGCCCGAGCCCCAGCCCCAGCCCCAGCCCGCAGCCCCAGCCCCAGCCCCAATCAAGAAGTGCTCAGGGACACACAACCCTAACCCCAACCCCAACCCAACCGCTACCCCCTGCCGAACCCCAACCCTAACCGCAACAGCAGCCCCCTAGCCCCATCCCTAACCCTAACGCTAACCCCAACCGATGCCTACCCAAACCATGAACCATAGACCTAAAACAATCAAAAATTTGTTTAATTAAGATTTCCTAACCTGTGCAGGCGGTGGCGACGACGAATCGGTGGCGACGACGAATCGGCCGTAGGTTGAAGAAGCAGGCGATGGCGACGACGAACGGAGATGAGGAAGAAGCAGGCGGTGGCGACGATGATTCGGCCGGCGCTGGCGACGACGAGAACGGCGACGACGAGAACGGCGATCGGCGGGAACGAGGGTTTGGGGATTTGGGTTCGCGCGCAACTGATAAGGGAATAAGAAATAATCAGCGTAGGGATCGATCACTTAAATCTCTATTTAGATGCCCCTACGGATATACCCGTAGGTGCTTGGTTTGCGGCTCCGTAGGGGCAAACAACACTTTAAGATTTAATAATTTTTAAATAAATATGGAAGGACCGTAGGGGCAACCGTTTAGCCCTACGGATATATCGGTAGGGCCAAACTAAATCTGCCCCTACGGATTCTGTTATTCGTAAGGGCAACCACCTATTTTAGTAGTGCTAGTAAGGGCAGAAATCTGTATTGCCGCAACCCTAGAGGAAACAATCTTGAATTATTTACATATCAACAAGATAGTGGAATATCAATTTAAATATGACAAAAGTTGAATGAAGAATCGTTTAACTAGAATACCAAGTGCACATAACCAAAAGAGGAATTTAATGCTGCATAACGACCCAGCATAAATCTACACGCTGAATCTGATCCTCTCTACTGAGTACTTTTTACTAGAGAGTCTATTGAATGAATATAAGTCAGGACAGTTGAAAGAGATCATGGCTCATCAAACTTATGAATTTGACATACGAAGAATATGCGAAACTGGCTACTTAAGCGATAAGGGAGATCGGCCTAATTGTTTTCAAGGTGTCGTGAAAGCGGATGGCTTGATTTCATTGACTATGCTCCGGTAAAATTATTCGGTCGAGTGGATTCAAATATATATTCTAGTTAGTAGGCTCTTGACCAAAAATAAAAGTTCGTGTCATCTCCTCCCCCTTCTATATGAACTTTACAACTTACAAGCAAAACAATTGTTGAGTGCTTGATCATGACATCACTCATAGAAATATGTCGTTGTCCTTGTATATGCCATCTTTTTTTACAATGAGGCTGGCAGTGATAATCCAATTTTCACTGGAATAATAAGAAGTCTTAGGCTATGAAGAAAGATTGCTATTAAAATTTGACCAAGGTTTACAACCAATTGTAGGCCTCATGTCCAACGCCTACAAATTAGTGTCAAATTGTTGGCCAAGAAAACACCGGATATGAGAGGGGCTTTCCATAATCCTAAAAGATAGTTTGGCGTCTCCAAATTATCCAAGACCATGGGGAAAATATAAAACAAGGTGGAGATAATATATATTTGCTACAAGGAATCATGTCATACACTAAGGCACGAATAAATCCAAAAGGAAATACAGAATATATTTGGACACCCGCAGCAATATGTGAGCCAGAAAATCAATGAAGTGTTTTCCTTTAAAGCATTATCAAAAGCAATAAAGTGCTTAGGAAAAGAAGGGGAAATAATAATTGTTACAAATTAACCATATCGAACTGGGATCTCATTGTGCAAAACTTGTACAGAATATTTGTTCATGTGATCTTCAGATGACACAGTATCAGTAGAATCATTGCCATCACATGCATACAACACTAACATAGTATTTCCAGCAAAAGGTGCTACACTATTGCCCCTCCAATTCCTTTTCTAGGGAGGTTTAGGAGGTAAATCCAATGGTTCCTCTCTTTGTATTTGCTCATATTCTAAAAATAGTGGGGGAAAAGGAATAAATTTAATACGCTATTAATCATAACTTCATAATAAGAAAACACATAACACATGATAAGTGATTGTAATAGATTCATTCACCTGAACCTTCAAGAAAAAGACCAGGAAGACTGGTGAATGGTGCAACAGTCTCAGCATGAGCAGAACAGAGCCCTGCCTTCTCAAATGTGCCAAGGGTATGGTTTCCTGGAATTGCGATCAAATTTCTCTAAAGTACAAGTATATCAACATGGTTTTTACTATATTTAAGCAGTTCTCCAACTGTGGTGTTAGTCGTGTTACTTATATATTCCTTAATGAATGTGTAATATCAGAATGGAAAAACTTATGATATTTCAACATCCATGGAATATACAAATGGATAAATGAGAAATTAGGTCAAAAGAGGTCGGTGCTCTTAGTCCAGGAAATGTAACCAAAAGAAGATTTCTGATTCAGGAGTGGTGTTTGTGCCTTGGCTAATGTTTGCATATTGTGTTTATTTTCATTTTATCTCTCTTTTGGAATATGAGCAATTAGATGGGGTACTGAGATATGTGATTGTACGATATTTCTATGGTTTATGATCTTTTCTTTAATTAGATATGACGCAACTGAACATTTGTTTCCGAAAGCAAACATCAACAGAGAAGTTGTCCATTATATAGGTGAAGATTTCCTAGAAGATTCTGGAGATTTGTAGGTATGTAGAAAACATTATGAAAGTCGCTTGGTTCCAAAATTATCTTTACTATTATAACTATAACCCATGGGGGTATTAAAAAAACATTTCTTCTTTTTTCAATAAGATAATGCCCAAAAAAAAAAAAATTCCATCATGGAACTCGAACCCCAAAGCATGCCAACTCATACCCAAGCTCATGAGTTTACTTTTTTACCCTTTCATCATTCAAATGCAATAATGGTTGGTCAAAGTGGCCCAATTATTTTGTTCAAAAAAAACCCTAATGATGAACATATTTGTGAAAAAAAGTTTAAACAAGGTTCACACGCACCACAATTAACCCTGTTAATATACATGCAAAACTTCTAGTTCCATTCAATAATATCACAAGCATAATATTGAAATTCCAATATGTAGTGTAGTAACCAGTTGGTGAAATTCTAGAAGGCAAACGCAAATAAACATAACTGATAGGTGATTGTAGGATGTGCACTTCACGGCAGATTTTAGAATTTAGACAATTTAACTTGCAACGAATTGAGTCTGCACAATATCTAAGTGATTCCAAAGATTTAAGTCTATGTCATCAAAATAGTAGCTGATCATAAATGAAGGATCATCTACCAGTGTGAGCATTCAGCAGCTATCTTCTTGATGGAGTGATGCATGTCAACAAGCCAGAAATACTATATGCAGTCATAGTGGCCTAACATTATATGTGGTAGCAAACAAGTAGACACATAGTGGCCTAACATTATATGTGGCAGCAAAAAGATACAAACAAGTAATACTATATGCAGTCATGTTTCACAAAAGTCACCATGACCCAAATCCCCTGTGAACAAAAGCTAATAACCTATAATTAACAACATTAACAACAGAAAGCTTTAACCTACCTTCTTTAGCCATGATGACATGCTCTATTGACTGAACATCATCATGGAGCAATGGGATTCCCATGCGATAGTTTACCGAGTTACCATAACCATTTAATAGAAACCCCTCCAAGTCATCCATCCATTCAAGCAAAGAAACCTAGCCAAATAAAGAAACATGAGAGAATAATGATATTCCATAAAAAGAATGGGGTGAAATTAAGCCTTTAAGTGCATGCAGAAAAATGCCTCAGAGTAAATCCTTTGTTTTGAGTTTTGCAATAAGCAAATAATGTCTGAAATTAAAATCCAAACAATTTGAAGCTATTTAAATGTATCTTAATTTATGGCCAAGCTGCAACACCAACATCACATGTCTAACAAAAATTAATGAAAGATATGGAAAAAAAAAAAATCATGCCCCTTGTGTAAGCCTATGGTGAAAGAGAATACAATTGACTGTCCCTAATTCTTCTCACAGAAGGTCTACTCCAGTATACATATTTTTAATTGCATCAAAATGACTACTAGACACCTATTTTCTACAAAAACCTACTATACAAAAGGTGCAGGATACCGATCATATGTTATCTTTTTCTGGAACAAGAAGATCATTTCAATAGATCCGTAATCATTCCACTAATCTTTTAGTATATACATCACTTCCCATCGTAGACCACCCAAGCATAAACCAAATTGAAATTTTCATAGCAAATGTTTTTCTTTTCCTTGGTCTCTAGTCAATAGGCTGTCGCAGAGATTGGATGGACACACAATGAAAAATTAGATGATCAACATCAAGATGGCACATATACAAAGAAAAAAACCGGAATATAAAAATTTTCAATAAATACTAACATCACATATAATCCACCAATATAAAAGGCTGAAACAGAAAAATAACTCCAGTTAAAAGAAGAGAAAAAAAGAACAACAGGACTATATCTATAATACCAAGGGATGTAGAAGAACTACTATACTTTAAGAGATTTCTTTATACCTGCTTGCAGAGAAACCACAAAGAAGTAATATCCTGCTTAGTTAAACTTTAGCTGGTATCATTGCCAACCTCAGAAGAAATGCTAGCAAAAATGGGTTCTTTAATCATATCAAATGCAGGCTCCTGATTTTTTCTATACTTCTGAAACATGAAATAGATATATCACATTTCCTACCAAAGATAACGGTTATGCAACTTGATTGAAGGACTAAAGTTGAAAATATTACCAAACTGGTGCACATTTTGCATGTATAAGATTTATAACCATTAATTATCCAAGAAGCGCAAAGTCAGATAATAAAGGCAAAATTTTTATATCAACCCACATTTATCTCTGAATAATTATTTTCGTGCGTGCACGCAAATATTTAAGGATGTTTTTGTGCGCAGAACTGAGTTGTTTGAAAAATCCATGATCATATAGAACTCTAAAACCAGGCTATTTCTGTGATACCACTTGATTAAAATAGAAACGATACCAATTAATCACACAAAATGATACATATTCTATTGAGTTTTCCATTTGATAGAACATTAAAATATGAAGAAATTCATGATCATACTTAAGATCCTTCAAGTCAAACTGATAAGGCTAGTTTACTAACAAAAGTTGAACCTTTACTAACAAAAGTTGAACCTTTATAAGCTTAGCTATAGCAATACAGTATATTAGTAAAATATCCAACGTAGGTAAATACATGAAACATTAATTATAGCTCACATGAATCAATAAAAAGTAAAAACTAATTAAATAAATCAAAGGATTTTCATTTGTAAGTTTCGCAAGTATCAAAAAATCGTGAACATATATCACTTGTGCGACTTTCACTTATCACAAAGACGGCACGATGCCAACCTTGCCCGAGGCTTCCTTTCCTAGAAAACAATCCAAGACCAAATGCCACGGCACTAGATGATGCTTGAGGAACCTGTATCATTAGACACAAGAATTATTTGGTTTCTAAAAGACACTGATGACAAATAATCAGAGAGAGTGAAAAATGAAGGTTTGTTTAACATTCCTTAAAACCTAGGAAGCAACAACACTTCTATCGGCTCTGCGGGTCCATGTCCGACATTTGTCAAACATCCCGACACTCCATCCGACACCGTGTCGCATGGGCAGTATCAGCCTAAAGTGGACATGTCCAACACTTCTACACATGACAGGGGTTGTGAAATAAGAACGAGGAATATATTTGGGTACAACTTTGATACCTTTAAAGATACAAGAATATTAAATATTTCCAATATCTCCAATGATGGACTAGAGCAAGAATGAGTAAATACGTCCAAATTGTAAAAATAATAAAGTCGAATATGTAAAGTCGACACCGATTAAAAAAGGGTTAATATTTTTTTAACTGTTATCGATTGTGGCGTGTAAAGACCCATGTTTTGCAATCGACTTTTGGCCAATGTACAAGTACGGCATCTCTCCACGTGCTTTGCCACATCTCTCGCTAATTTCGGCCACACAAAATACTCCTCCACTAAAGCAATCGTCTTGTCTCGGCTAAAATGCCTTGCCAGATCTTCGTTATGGCTCTCCAAAATAATTGCTTCTCGAAGAGAGGAATTCGGCACACATAATTAGCTTCCTTTAAAAAGAAATTCATCAACAAGCACATAGTTTTCAACATTTCCTTATAGACATTTCCCCTAAATTTCACTGAAATCTTCATCTTCCTTATACAATTCTTTCAATTGCTCAAAGCCGATAAGTTTGACTTGTAAAGTCGGAAAAAGTGGAACTCATCGGCTCAACAGATCAGCTACTTTGTTCGGCCTTCTTTATGCTGAATGACAAACGACACAAACCTCGGTATATAGGCATCCCACTTTCATGCTGACTAATCAATTTATATAACCATTGATATACTTCAACGCCTCATTATCTGAATTTAACACAAACTCCTCATGAAGTAGATAATGCTCCGAATGTCGAAAAGATTGAACAATAGCATACAACTCGACATCATAAATTGAGTAGTTAGTTCTTGAAGCGTTAATTTCTCACTAAAGAGCTCAATAAACCGACCTTCCTGACTCTATGCTCCATCAATTTCTAATTTAGATACATGACAATCAATTTCAGACACCTTACCGAAATTAGGTAGTGCAAGCACGGGATCTTCAATGATTTTGTTTTTAATCAACTCAAAACTCTTATCAGTCGCCTTCGTCCACTCAAATGCCTTCCCCTTTAAGCATTCAATCATCGATGACATCAACATACTGAAGTTCTTTATGAACCGCCGATAAAAGGAAACCAAACTATGAAAACTACACACTTCATGAATAGATATCGACGTCGGCCATGAAGTAGCTTCTACTTACGCTGGTTGACTTTCACCCCTTCGCTGAGAAACCATATTACCCAAGAAAACCAAACTGTCGGTAACAAACTCACTTTTTAAGATTCATGAACAATCTCTGCTCTCTTAGGATACATAAAATCTCTCGCAGATGTTCAACATGCTACTCCAAACTCCGACTATAAACCAAGATGTGATCGAAATAGTCTACTACAAGTTTTCTAATAAAAGGTTGAAACGGTTGATTCATAAGTCACATAAAGGAACTCGGCACATTAGACTGCCCAAACAATATAACAAATCAATCATATAACCCATCCTTTGTTTTAAAGGCTTTCTTCCACTCTTCTCCTCGACGAATCCTAATTTGGTGATACTCGCATCACAAGTAGATGCTTGAGAATACACTTGAACTTGAAAGATTATCTAGCATAACATCAAGCCGAGGTATAGGAAATCGATATTTTATCTTGTTGATAGCCTGGAAATCGATAGACATCTGCTACGATCTATCTTTCTTTGAAAAGCAACACCGACACTGCACAAGGACTTATGCACTCCTTCAAGTATCCCTTTTGCATCAAATCCTCAACTTATCGTCGCAATTCTTCATGCTCCTTTGGTGTTATACGATAAACCGGTTTATTCGGTAAGACTGCTCCCGAAATGAGATTAATATGATGTTGAATATCTCGGTCAGATGGCAACCCAGCAGGTAAGTCTTCGGGCATGACATTTGAAAATTCTTCCAAAAGACCCTCTATAGGTAGATGACTTTTTTCTTTTTGCAACTACCCGTAAGCTTTGGTGGGGGGTTGGGCCTCTAGGCCTAAAGGAGCTTATCTATATAATTGGTTGAAAATCCTTCTTGCCATAGAAAGTGGGGGGTTTCGAACCCAATACCTCCCGCCTAGCTGGGGAGTGTCGTTGCCGCTCAAGAAAATACTCTTTGGAATCGACAGATGGTGTGGGTGTTCCTTATTAGCCTCTGACACCATTAAAGTATACATCTCACCACTTTCCACAGCCGCCTACATAAAATCGGTATGACCTAGGAAATTACTAATCGAGTTTTTGTTACACTCCTTTAATTTTCGATGGCCCCAAAGTGATCTTTACTCCATCATTAATGAAAGAGTAAGTATTGTACTCATCATTTACTACTTGTCGGTCAAATATCCATGGTAGACCAAATTGCAAGTAACACGCCTCCGTCAACACAATACATCATATCACAACGATTCCTAATAATTCTTGCCAATAAAAAAGGATACCAAACATCATTCAATGACTACTATAATGTTTCCCTTTCGAAGCCAAGTGAGCCGATAGGATTTTACTTGTCAATCATCACTCAAGCGACAACATATTCGCAACTACCATCATCAATGATTGTGTCGCATACCTTCCCATAGGCCGTACATCGAGTATGAAAGATGTCATGCCACAGCTAACCATCTTCGTTCTCGCTCGCTCGGCCATTCATATAGCGGCGAATCACAAGGGATTATCCATGTCACAATAAGTAATCTCTTCGGCGTCTTCATTATCATACTTATCTTAAATAGGTGGTTTCACTTCTTATTCTTCTTCGACAACATCCCCTTAATTATTGTTACGGAGCGTCGATTGGGACATTCGGATTTGTAATGCCCATATACTTGACACTTATTGCATTTACCCATCTTACTTCCTCCAAAATTGCTTGGTTTGTTCAAGCTCGCTGGTGTCTCTTTGGCCGAAGTCGTAGTTCAGTCTTTCTTTGAAATTCGGCCCTTTTTTGTGTCTCGGCTGTTTTTCCTTTAATCGTTTGTCTACTTTGACCGCCAATTTGTATGTCATTGTATGAAACATATTGTTGGAGCTCGACGATATCCTTGATTTTTTACATGAATTCCATCAAAGTATCAAGCAATTATCTGCTGCTCGGCTTCGGTGACTCCGCATCTCATCATCAATTGAGCAAACTCCTCGATGAATTCTTCGCCGAATCGATCTCCTTGCCGAAGGGTATACAATAGATTTAAGTTTGTTGCACAAAATCCTCCAATAAAAACTTTTCGCGAAAGTTCTTTTCCATCTTCTCCTAAGTTGCGCTCTTAGGTTTCCTTGCTCAGGCGCATTTGATTTTTAAATTCTCCTACTAAATCGAAGTGTGTCCTTCAACTTGAGTACGTCCGCTTTCATCTTTCTCTCCTCGGACATCTCCAAGTAGTCATACTCGTTCGACGATATGCAACCAGTCAGACATATTCTTTTCCATCAACTTGAGTGCGACCGTCTTCATCGTTCTCTCGTCGAACATCTCCAAATGCTTGCAAAAACCTCCAATAAGGTTCCCGGTTCACTTCACATGCGGTTAGGTCCCACTTAAGGTATCCACCCATAGTTGGCTAGGCCGGGTCCCACTCTAGGTATCCGCCTATGCTATGGTAATATCAAAATTGACATTAAAATCCCCCATACTTTGACTATTTACTCAAGTAAATCCGTATTTTTGAGTTTTGGTCTTTCACCCTTACTGTTTAAAATTTTTTGGGTGTGGTAATATGTAATTGTACTCTACAACCAATGTAATTAATAGCAAGGGTTTGCGCTTGTAACACCCGAACCCGATAATACTATTTCTATTGCTAGTTGAGTGCTATACATTGCTCATTCCAATTATCCTGATTATTTGGTGTTTATTGCTAAATTCTAACCGGTTAAGTCACTTTGGCACATAACAAATTTTAACACCTAAAATGAAATTAAAAATATCCATGTTGGCCTACTCGTCGCCACTAGTCGCGTGGTAGCGTCCGCGTGTCGAGATTTTATCCCGTTCGGCGAAACGGGCAAGTTTGGACGACTAAGCGCGCGTGCAAGTGTCCGACTTGGGGGCATGCATTTTAATCATAAAACACCTCTTTTCAAAATTTGGAACCCGCTTAAAATCCTATAATTTGAATTTGGAACATTTGGGCGCAACCCGGACGCGATTTGGAAATGTTTCATTTAGCGCCGAAAATGCCCATTTAATTAAATATTATAAAACCATAAAATATTATTCTGTTACAAATTATAACGTTAAAATCTCTTTTTAAAATCTTTTAAAATTTTATTTTACCTAACACCCCCTTTCCAGCCAATCACGAGCTCATTTTCCCTCGTGGGCCCCGCCTCAATCTCCCTCTCTCTTTCACTAATCCCTCTCTCTCTCCTATAAATCTTTCTCTCTCTATCCCTATATATATATATATACTGTTCCTCTTCTCCCCACGAGAAAAACCTCGCGAACCTCGAACCCTAACCCTAGCCATCTCCTGCCGCCGCCGTCGACCTCCCCGCGACCTCGCCGTCGCCGTTCTCACCTCCACAGCCCAACCGCACCCCTATCTCCTCTCCTCCCTCCTTCCCGAGCCTGCAAACCCACCCCGACGCCACACCAGCAGGCAGGGTTCGCCGTCGCCTCCGCCTCTCACCGCCGCCGACACCAGAACCTTCCTCCCTTCACCCTCGTCCCGACCTCCTCGTCTTCCTCCTTCCCTCGCAGGCCACGACTGAACCCGAGCCCCGTCGCCTAACCCTAGTTCGCCGGGAAACTTGCCGCCGATCCTCGCCGTCGTTGCTAGAGCCACCTCAGACCACCTCCTTCTCCCCTTGATCACCAGAGCAGGCCAGCAAACCCCATACTCACCGCACCACCCCTTCCAGAGAACCAAGAAGCTTTCCAGCCTTCGCTGCTCGCCGTCGCTGCCTCGCCGGCGTCCCATCGCCGTCGAGCCCGTCGTGGTTGCCCCTGGTGCTTCCCTGTAAGCATCTCTTTAACTTCCATTAATGCTAGAACCCCCTCGCTGGTCTTTGTTTACGTATATCGTGTTTGCTAACGTCGTCGCCTTTTGACTTTCGCCGGATTCCGGCCGTGCCGTCGTTTGGACCCGACGCTCCAGCAAAGTACTCTGGTCCGTGTGGTCCCGCTGTTCGCTGTTAGGACTCGATCCGTGGCCCGTGCACCCGTCTCGTGTTTTCCGCTGACTTTGCATCCGTGCTTTCCGGTTTGCGAAACCGTCGAGGCAAGTATCCGAATACTTGCTTTAACATGCTAGTACACAAGATCAAGTCTCGCTATACACTTAATCATCACATCATTTATTATAACCACACAGCTATTAGTAATATCGATATTATTTTATATCTTAGAATTGACGGTTACAATTATTCTTAACATTGAATCGGTATAGTAGTTTCTTGTAATTAATCGGTCTGCTATCAATCCACACTTTACTAACTAAACCAAGTAGATCGTCCTTGCTTCATTTGTTAAATCACCCACGAGACAATTATTATGCTTTAGTTTAAATTCATGTAGCTTCATTACGTTATGTTGTTGATATTGTTTCACTTTGTGACTATTGCACCCCAAGGGTGCTTGAACCTGTTAATAAAGATAATACAAAGCACCATTGTGATTAAGTGACTATTAGTGCTGTTTACTTTAAATTTCTTGCTGCTGTTACTTATTCGATTGTATACCTGTTGAGAGCACCCACTCGATCACATTACATTTTGACCTGACTCTACTGCACCCGACACATACATACATATCGACTCAACCTGTTGAAACACGACATGACTTGTTACCCGATCTCATGCCTAATGCCAACAAACCTGACTTGGGGTCCTCGTGGACCATTCCTGCTGTCTATCCAGACAGACCTGCTTTTACCTGATTCTGTGTTGGCATTAGTCCTTGACTACTGAATACCTGACTCGACATACATGACTTGGGGGTATGGGGAAATCAAAGATGAACCTGACTTGTAACTCGACAGTTCACTACCTGTTCGAGTGTACACATTCCTGTTTTGTGCCTAGCGGCATGTCTCGGTTTCGGCCGAGAATATTGTGGCCGTGATCCCGGGTATGTACGGGGTACTACCGAGTGTACACTTTCCTGTTTGTGCCTAGCGGCATGTCTCGGCTGCAGCCGAGAATATTGTGGCCGTGATCCCGGGTATGTACGGGATACTATTGAGTTACATCGACGATTCATCGAATTGATTTCAAAGACTATAGAGTAGAAACCTGATAGGACAGTTTAGTTACCACGGCACATTACCCTGCACTGTTATTTCTTAGTACTGCTTTATTCATGTTCATACCTGCATTGCTTATTACCATGTTTATGTTATATTATTTGGTTGACATGACGCGCTGACGTCTGGGTTTTGCATGGCCCAGATTCCTTACCACTGTCGACGACCGAGCAGGAGTACTTCAGCCAGCAGGCTGAACTGTGAGTCCTTAGTGATTAGTTGATTTATTTCATTTCATTTCCAGATGTGAGCCCGCATTATGGGACATACTGTTTATTTATTGTATTGGATCATTTGCTTCCGCACTATTGTTTATTGACTCTTGTTATTATGGATTTGGACATGTGTTAGATTAGTTTATTTATATTGTTCTTGATATCTCTACAACCGTAATGTGACTGTGGATGGATACTTCCTACCCACAGGTAGCATGGTTGGCTATGTTACGTGCCCAATCTTGCGTACTCTGGGAAGCGGGGCGTGACATGGTTCTTTTGGTATCAGAGCCATAGGTTAGTTGGGTTGATTCTTTTGTAGTTGGGTATTGTACCCGATACACGAATCAGAATACCCGTGCTTAGGAAACATGTCCTGCCACCTTGACCGTTTTACCATTCTTGAATCACATTCTTCCTGATTATATCTTTTACGGCGTGCAAACTTACTTTGCATTGTCAACTCGAAAACCTAATTTCTTGTTATCTCTAGGACTTAGACGACTTGGGTGGAGTTAAGTAATTGCGGCTATGATACCGCGGCATAGCTACAATGCGGTACTCTATTTAAGTATCTTGGAGTTCTAGCCTTGATCCACATTCAGAATCTATCATCATGCTAATATTGGGTGTTTTGAGTTCAGGATTATGACAGGTAAGAGGTTGAAGACGTACCGGAGGCGTGTGAACGAAGCCGCCATGCTTGGAGTGATAAGAGGAATGCTGGAAATCAAAGAGACAGACTGACCTGATCCAGCAACAACAGATTCGTTTCAGGAAGGTTTGCAGATCGTTCAGCAGTCTGTAAACAACGATGGAACTGGACCAGTCGAACGAGTAAGGACCGTAGCAGATTTCAGACTTTGGGTCCGTCTACATTTACTGGTTTAAAGGAGCGGTTACCAGCCGAGCAGAGGCTAGTGACATGGAGAATTTGCTGATTGCGGCACAGATCCCAGAGGACAAGAGAGTTGTTGTGATGCGCTTTCAGCTAGTGGTTTACGCCGAGAGTGATGGCTTGTGGAGGAGACCCGCTTGCCCAAGCCAATCAGTTGGGCTGATTTCTCTAAAAGTCTCCTGGAGAAATTCTTCCCGCGGACTGCACGGGAGGAAATGAAGGAGAAATTTATCGGACTAAGGCAGAATGGGGCAACCGTGGACGTGCATGCAGCAGAATGGAGGAGACTCAGTAGTCTCGCTGGACCTTTCGCAGCCAACGATGCAGACAGCAGTTACGGTAAGGAAGCAATTCTGTCGGGCCAGTCGAGTTTAGGGCTAGGCCGACAAACAGTGTTCTTGCGACAATGGAAGTGGATAGGAATGAAGAGTCGGCAGTTGTTCGCGGCTTTATGGATGTGTTTGAAGATATATCGGGCTTACCGCCGAAGCGAGATGTGGAGTTCGCGATTGACCTTATTCCTGGTGCAGCAGCCAGTAACAAAATCTTATTATCCAATGGCACCAGTGGAATTGGAAGGAGTTAATAAGCAAGTTGGTGAATTACTTGAGAAGGGTTGGATTCGAAGCAGCAACTCGCTTTGGGGAGCTCCAGTTCTTTTAGTAAAGAAGAAGGATGGCACGAGAAGGACGTGCATTGATTATCGAGAATTGAACCGGTGACTATTAAGAACAGGTACCCGATCCCTCTCATTGGAGGACTTTTGAGCAGCTTAGTGGCGTGAGAGTATTCTCGAAACTAGATTTGCGATCCGTATATCATTAGGTGCTGCAGATGTTGAGACAGGAGAAGCTTTATGCGAAGATGAGTAGTGCGAATTCTGGCTGGAAGAAGTGAAATTTCTGGGACATGTCGTGTCGGGCGATGGAATCGCCGTTGATCCCGAGAAGATTGCAGCAGTTCGAGATTGACCAAATCCAAAGAACGTTGCGAAGATAAGAAGTTTTCTTAGACTCGCCGGATACTACAGGAGATTTGTGGAGAACTTCGCTCGTTTGGCAGAGCCGTTAACCAAGCTTACGCGCAAGGAGGTACCGTTTCTTTGGACGGATGGATGCGCATTGGCCTTCGAGACGTTGAAGCAAAAGTTGATAACCGCCCCGATCCTGACCATACCAGATAATTCAGGAGGACTGGTGATTCACAGCGACGCATCCGGAAAAGGATTGGGATGTGTTTTGATGCAGAATGGGAAAGTCGTCGCTTACGCATCGAGACAACTGAAGACTCATGAGAAGAATTATCCGACTCATGACTTGGAGCTTGCGGCCGTGATCTTCGCCTTGAAAATTTGGAGACACTACCTTTTGGGCGAGAGGGTCGAAGTCTTTACGGATCACAAGAGTTTGAAATATGTGTTCACTCAGAAGGAGTTGAACATGAGGCAACGCAGATGGTTGGAGCTGAGGGCCGACTACGACCTTGATCTTAAGTACCATCCGGGAAAAGTTAACGTCGTGCCGGATGCGCTAAGTCGGTTACCAGCAATTCAGGTATTGACCGCACAAAGGGAGATCATTGCGGATTTTCAGAGATTTGACTTGGAGGTTGTGCTACCACATGCTATGGGACAGTTGATGCAGTTGCAAGTACAGTCGTCCTTAGTTGAGAAGATTAAAGCAGCACAATCGCAGGATCCTAGACTACAAAAGTTTCGAGAGCAGGTTGAAGCCGGACTACGAACCGATTTACTGATCCACGAAGATGGTTCGTTGAGATATGGTAGCCGTGTATGTGTGCCAAAAGGGGATGTGCGTGAAGAGCTTATGAAGGAGGCACACAGTTCAGCTTACTCTGTACATCCAGGAGGGACAAAGATGTACCGAGATATTCGACAGCACTTCTAGTGGGAAGGTATGAAACGAGAGATTGCTCGCTTCGTGGCTAAGTGCTTGGTGTGTCAGCAAGTCAAGGCTGAACACCAAAGGGTTGCTGGTTTGTTGCAACGACTTCCGATTCCTCAGTGGAAGTGGGAACATATAACCATGGATTTCGTGACGGCTTTACCGCGGAGTCCAAAGGGCAACAATGCAGTATGGGTGATTGTCGATCGGTTGACCAAGGCAGCTCACTTTATTCCTTTCCGGGTTGGTCAATCGACGGAAACGTTGGCAGAGCGGTACATGCAGGAGATTGTAAGATTGCATGGAGTACCGGTGAGCATCGTGTCCGATCGGGACACTCGGTTCTTGTCGCACTTTTGGAGGAGTTTACAAGAAAGTTTGGGGACTCGATTGAAGTTTAGCACAGCTTATCATCCTCAGACTGATGGACAATCGGAGAGAACGATCCAGACCCTTGAAGATATGTTGAGGGCTTGCATGTTGGACTTCAAAGGTTCTTGGGAGGATCATCTACACCTGGTGGAGTTTTCGTACAACAATAGCTTCCAAGCGACTATTCAGATGGCTCCGTTTGAAGCGTTGTATGGTCGTAAGTGCCGTTCGCCTGTTTGTTGGGATGATGTTGGCGAACGAAGGTTACTAGGACCAGATTTGGTGGTACAGACAGTTGAGAAGGTGAATACAATCAGGAAGCATATGAAGGCTGCTCAAGACAGACAGAAAAGTTGGGCCGACACGTCAAGAAGACCTCTAGAGTTAGCCGTGGGTGATTTGGTATTCCTGAAGATATCACCGACTAGAGGGGTGATTCGCTTTGGGAGTCGGGGAAAGCTTAGCCCTCGATTCGTTGGACCCTTTGTGATATTGGAGCGTGTTGGGGAGGTAGCGTACCGTTTGGCGTTACCACAGTCATTGGCAGGAGTGCACGATGTGTTTCATGTGTCTCAACTACGGAGGTATGTCCGAGATGAGACTCACGTCTTGGATCTTTCGGAGTTGACTGTACGGGAGGACCTAACTTTTGAGGAGCGACCAGTTGAAATCAAGGATCGAAGAGAAAAGGTTCTTAAGAACAAAGTTATCCCTCTTGTGCTAGTTTCTTGGGGTAATCGATTGCATGGAGAATCCACTTGGGAGCGAGAAGACGAGATCCGGCAGAAATTTCCTCACCTTTTCCTGTAGTTAGCTATCTTGTATTCTTGGAATTTCGAGGACGAAATTCTTTTTGTAGTTGGGTATGATGTAACACCCGAGCCCGATAATACTATTTCTATTGCTAGTTGAGTGCTATACATTGCTCATTCCAATTATCCTGATTATTTGGTGTTTATTGCTAAATTCTAACCGGTTAAGTCACTTTGGCACATAACAAATTTTAACACCTAAAATGAAATTAAAAATATCCATGTTGGCCTACTCGTCGCCACTAGTCGCGTGGTAGCGTCCGCGTGTCGAGATTTTATCCCGTTCGGCGAAATGGGCAAGTTTGGACGACTACGCGCGCGTGCAAGTGTCCGACTTGGGGGCATGCATTTTAATCATAAAACACCTTTTTTCAAAATTTGGAACCCGCTTAAAATCCTATAATTTGAATTTGGAACATTTGGGCGCAACCCGGGCGCGATTTGGAAATATTTCATTTAGCGCCGAAAATGCCCATTTAATTAAATATTATAAAACCATAAAATATTATTCTGTTACAAATTATAACGTTAAAATCTCTTTTTAAAATCTTTTAAAATTTTATTTTACCTAACACCCCCCTTTCCAGCCAATCACGAGCTCATTTTCCCTCGTGGGCCCCGCCTCAATCTCCCTCTCTCTTTCACTAATCCCTCTCTCTCTCCTATAAATCTTTCTCTCTCTATCCCTATATATATATATATACTGTTCCTCTTCTCCCCACGAGAAAAACCTCGCGAACCTCGAACCCTAACCCTAGCCATCTCCTGCCGCCGCCGTCGACCTCCCCGCGACCTCGCCATCGCCGTTCTCACCTCCACAGCCCAACCGCACCCCTATCTCCTCTCCTCCCTCCTTCCCGAGCCTGCAAACCCACCCCGACGCCACACCAGCAGGCAGGGTTCGCCGTCGCCGCCGCCTCTCACCGCCGCCGACACCAGAACCTTCCTCCCTTCACCCTCATCCCGACCTCCTCGTCTTCCTCCTTCCCTCGCAGGCCACGACTGAACCCGAGCCCCGTCGCCTAACCCTAGTTCACCGGGAAACTTGCCGCCGATCCTCGCCGTCGTTGCCAGAGCCACCTCAGACCACCTCCTTCTCCCCTTGATCACCAGAGCAGGCCAGCAAACCCCATACTCACCGCACCACCCCTTCCAGAGAACCAAGAAGCTTTCCAGCCTTCGCTGCTCGCCGTCGCTGCCTCGCCGGCGTCCCATCGCCGTCGAGCCCGTCGTGGTTGCCCCTGGTGCTTCCCTGTAAGCATCTCTTTAACTTCCATTAATGCTAGAACCCCCTCGCTGGTCTTTGTTTACGTATATCGTGTTTGCTAACGTCGTCGCCTTTTGACTTTCGCCGGATTCCGGCAGTGCCGTCGTTTGGACCCGACGCTCCAGCAAAGTACTCTGGTCCGTGTGGTCCCGCTGTTCGCTGTTAGGACTCGATCCGTGGCCCGTGCACCCGTCTCGTGTTTTCCGCTGACTTTGCATCCGTGCTTTCCGGTTTGCGAAACCGTCGAGGCAAGTATCCGAATACTTGCTTTAACATGCTAGTACACAAGATCAAGTCTCGCTATACACTTAATCATCACATCATTTATTATAACCACACAGCTATTAGTAATATCGATATTATTTTATATCTTAGAATTGACGGTTACAATTATTCTTAACATTGAATCGGTATAGTAGTTTCTTGTAATTAATCGGTCTGCTATCAATCCACACTTTACTAACTAAACCAAGTAGATCGTCCTTGCTTCATTTGTTAAATCACCCACGAGACAATTATTATACTTTAGTTTAAATTCATGTAGCTTCATTACGTTATGTTGTTGATATTGTTTCACTTTGTGACTATTGCACCCCAAGGGTGCTTGAACCTGTTAATAAAGATAATACAAAGCACCATTGTGATTAAGTGACTATTAGTGCTGTTTACTTTAAATTTCTTGCTGCTGTTACTTATTCGATTGTATACCTGTTGAGAGCACCCACTCGATCACATTACATTTTGACCTGACTCTACTGCACCCGACACATACATACATATCGACTCAACCTGTTGAAACACGACATGACTTGTTACCCGATCTCATGCCTAATGCCAACAAACCTGACTTGGGGTCCTCGTGGACCATTCCTGCTGTCTATCCAGACAGACCTGCTTTTACCTGATTCTGTGTTGGCATTAGTCCTTGACTACTGAATACCTGACTCGACATACATGACTTGGGGATATGGGGAAATCAAAGATGAACCTGATTTGTAACTCGACAGTTCACTACCTGTTCGAGTGTACACATTCCTGTTTTGTGCCTAGCGGCATGTCTCGGTTTCGGCCGAGAATATTGTGGCCGTGATCCCGGGTATGTACGGGGTACTACCGAGTGTACACTTTCCTGTTTGTGCCTAGCGGCATGTCTCGGCTGCAGCCGAGAATATTGTGGCCGTGATCCCGGGTATGTACGGGATACTATTGAGTTACATCGACGATTCATCGAATTGATTTCAAAGACTATAGAGAAGAAACCTGATAGGACAGTTTAGTTACCACGGCACATTACCCTGCACTGTTATTTCTTAGTACTGCTTTATTCATGTTCATACCTGCATTGCTTATTACCATGTTTATATTATATTATTTGGTTGACATGACGCGCTGACGTCTGGGTTTTGCATGGCCCAGATTCCTTACCACTGTCGACGACCGAGCAGGAGTACTTCAGCCAGCAGGCTGAACTGTGAGTCCTTAGTGATTAGTTGATTTATTTCATTGCATTTAGAGATGTGAGCCCGCATTATGGGACATACTGTTTATTTATTGTATTGGATCATTTGCTTCCGCACTATTGTTTATTGACTCTTGTTATTATGGATTTGGACATGTGTTAGATTAGTTTATTTATATTGTTCTTGATATCTCTACAACCGTAATGTGACTGTGGATGGATACTTCCTACCCACAGGTAGCATGGTTGGCTATGTTACGTGCCCAATCTTGCGTACTCTGGGAAGCGGGGCGTGACAGCGCTTATTGAAAGTCTCGAATCTTAAGAACTTCTGGTCAATTTTTTAAAACAAAACATTTATTTTGTTTGATCCCTGTCTGTTTTAAACGTTCGCTCGTTGAAGGTTTCAAAAAGGAGTAAAAAATAGGTAGATTAAATCAATAATGAATCAGGGTTAAGACAGTTATAGACGGAGAATCAATGATAGGTGGTGCATATGGAAATGTATTCAAAAATGTTGGAGTTGTAATAATAAGGAAATATATTCAGAAATTTGAAATTTAGAATAAAAAATAGATTTAATTCCTTTTAAAGAACGAGATAAGTAAAAAAAGCTTGAATAATTTTATAGTGCATTTAAAAATAGTGGAATTAAGGGAAAACACATGTACTGTCGAAAGAGTCATGGGATGACATATACATATCGATATAATAATGGAGATGACTTAAACTTGAATGCCTTTTGCTAATGTCCATAGGATGATGGAACAAAATCAACAGATCATAAATATGTAGTAAAAAAGTCACGGGTTGACTTATTCACGCCGATCAAATAATTAAGCCGATCAAATAATTAAGAGGTCTTGAGCTCGAATGTGTATTCATAAATGTCCATAGGAGGATCAGTTATAGGAACAGAATCAATGGTAGGTGCATTTTTTTGTGTATACGAGTTTGAGGACATTATAAAAAAATAATAATTAAGCTCGTAGGAAGATTAAATCATTAAGGAATCAGGGTTAAGATAGTTATAGACGGGAGAATAACTGATAGGTGCATATGGAAATGGATTTAGAAATTTGGTAGTAATGATATGGAAATAGACTCAGAAATTAAAATTTAGATTAAAAAATTGATTTGAGTCTTTTTAAAGAACAAGACAAGTGAAACGATTTAAGCTTTTTTAAAGAACTAGACAAGGGAAAAAGTTTGAAATAACTTTATAGTTAATTTAAAAATAGTAAAATTAAAGGAAAATATGTGTACAATCAAAAAAGTCACGAGTTAACATATACCCGTCGATCTAAAAATGGTGAGGACTTGAACTTGAACGCCTTTTGATAAATGTCAATAGGACGATGATTATAGGAACATAACCAATGGTGCATGAACGTGTACAATCGAAAAGTCATGGGTTGACATATTCACGCCGATCAAATAATGGAGAGGACTTGGATTTGAATGTCTATATCGATAAATGTCCATAGGAGGACGGTTATAGGAACAAAATCAATGGTAGGTGCATATGGTTATGGACTTGAGTTGGAGGACATTAGAAAAAGATAATAATTAAACATGTAGGAAGATTAATCATTAAGGAATCGGGCTACGACAGTTATAGACAAGAGAATCAATGATATGTGCATATGGAAATAAATTTAGAAATTTGATCGTAATGTTTAGGAAATGATTCAGAAATTTAAAATTTAGATTAAAAAAAATTAGATTCAAGTTCTTTGAAAGAACGAGACAAGTGAAAAACCTTGAAATAACTTTATGGCACGTTTAAAAATAGTGCGATTAAGGAAAAATATTTTGAAATTTAAAATTTAAGAAGAATAGCTTCAAAAGTTTTAACGAACAAGTGAAAATTGATGGTGCCTTTGAAAGTAGTAATGTTAAGAAAATAAATTTAGAAATTTAATAGAATTGAAGTTTTTTTTAAAAATATGCCTTTCTAATTAATAAATAAAAAACTATGCAAAATGGGGTAAAGTCTTTGAAATCCTGAGAAATGTCTTTGAAATCCTGAGAAATTTGCTTTAAAAGTTAAAAAAGATTTCAAATATTTTATAAACTAGACAAATGAAATGCGATGTTTCCAAAATGGCTAGATGATGATAAAAAATCAAGGTATAATGAATGATTGGTTACGGGTGCAAACTAAATTTGGCAAAAGACACAATCACGGATGTGTACAATCCAAAGATCCTCGGGTTGACATTTGCGGTAGACTATTAATGGAGAGAACTTGAACTTGAATCCCATTTGACAAATGTCCATGATGAGACGGTTATAGGAAGAGAATTAATGGTAGGTGCATATTGTCATGGACAGAAATTGGACGACATTATGAAAAGACAATAGTTAAGCCCATAGGTGGATTAAATCAGTAATGAAACAGGGTTAAGACAGTTATAAACGGAGAATCAATGAAAATATGGTAATAGATTCAGAAATTTGAAAGTAGTAAGAATAAGGAATTAGATTCAGCGATTTGAAATTTATATTAAAAACAAGATTCAAGTTTTTTAAAAGTAAGAGACAAGTGAAAAAGCTTGAACTAATTTTATAGTGCATTTACAAATAGTGAAATGATGGGAAAATACGTCTACAATCGAAACAGTCGTGGGTTGACATGTACATATTGATCTAACAATGGAGAGGACTTGAACTTAAATGCCTTTTGAGAAATGTTCATAGGACAATTATAGGAATCGAACCAGGGGATCTGTCACGCCCCGCTTCCCAAAATACGGAAAACGAGGGATGACTAGGCCAGCCATGCTCCTACGGTCAAGGAATCATCCCGCCGTAGTCACACTTCGGCTTCTAGCATTACATTGTAATCAGTAAATAAAGCACAGTATTAAAGGAATCACATCACTAATTTATTACATTAAAATTCCATTGTTCACAAATTACAGATAACAAGAACAATTACTAACCAAGTTCAATCTCACGATCACTTTATGGAAAGCAGTAAAGATAGGAAGTACACCAGACTATATCTCCGTGAACTCGAAGGGTAAATCCGTCTCCTGTGCTGGTCCTCCCGCGGAATCTGAGCATGCATACTCAGGTCGTCAGAGCGACACAATAACAATATTATTATAATAAGATGAAACAGGTAAATGAGGTAATACTGGTGTAAGAACAATGCAATTAATCACTATGTCACTATATAATGCAGAATATGTTCTGTGTCCCTATCGGTCTCTAGGTCATGTTTGAAATCGCATAGTGGAAGGAGGATCATGTTTAACAGGAGTCTCGTACATACCCGAGACAATGGCCCACATGCTCGGGACATAACCCTGTCAGCCGGATCGCTAGATCCTACCTAATATATATATCACTATTCGAATGATCATCCTCTAAAACACGGTCCCGCTAAATACGATTCTCTTTCCACTTCGATTTCCCCTTTATCCCCAGGTTTACACTATTTGTGATCTTGATTCAGTCGTGTACAAGTATACCAATGGCACGGTTTTATCACTGCTCACTGTATCAATCACTGTCACGAATATTCACTTCCCATTAGTATACTCGTCACTTCTAAACCAACATCAACCACGCACGATAATGCAATGTCCACTGACTCTAACACGCACTAACACTATGTACATGGCAAATGGGGTATGATATATGTATGTATGCCATCATTAAGCTATGAGTATTATGAATCAATATACATGTCATTATCTTATAAAAATTACATAAATTCATATGAAACAATTCAACAAAATGATGCAAGTAAGATAAATAGAACACTCAGTCAGAAATTCATCAAAATTTGTTTCAGTTCAATCGGGATTCCGGTTTTCAAGATATAGCTGTTTCATTCTAAGTGCTCGCGGTTGGAAATTCAGTTTCAGAACTGAATGTCCGTTTCGCGACACGAATTGCACCCAGTTGGATTCAGATTTTAGCGATGTTATAGTTGAATGAAATCTAGGGTTTTCAATAGAGTATTCAACGCAATAGACGGATCCTCAATCGCGTCTGTACGTTGAAAGTTATACACAGTTTAATGTCAGTATATCACTTCTGAATCTGTTCTGGACAGTTATACGTTCTGCCCTTTTATTTACAGTTTAAATTAGCAAACGGCAATGAAACGGAATGGAACCACTTGTTTTGTTTATCTAACAGAATCATCTTTAATCTACTGCAGGGTTCCGCAACATACGACTTCAGGAAACACAGTGACACACATTTTGGTACAGTACACGATAAACAGAATCGCTCTGGACTGCAGTCCAGAGTCGCACTCCGATCTAATTATCATCACAGTTACAGAACAGAAATCATTAGAATTTTACATAGGGTTAAATTTCGTCGAGTCGGCTTCGATTTAAGCCCTCAAACGTATCATTCCAATATGTATATAATTTACGGTGATTTTATTCATTTTCAGATACGAGAAGAATTCTAGTTTTAACGGCATATTTGGGGGTATCAATTTTAGTCTCTAATAATCGTATTTTCCAGTGAGATTCATACACGATACTTATCACCATATGGGCCAACAGAAAATGTCAGTTTCCGTCAAAATAAACAATTATATTCATTGGAGACTAGCATCGAACACTTAGGTCACATAATATATCGGTAATCGGCAAATTTATAAACTATATGATTTAGGGTTGTACCACAACTATATTAGCATGAAGCAAGTAAACACTTGCCTGGAAACGTCTCGGGATCATACGGCAGCAGCGGCGTCACGAACGCGTGATGTACGCCGTGAAACGGATTCGCGTGAGCTTGGCTCGAGATGCGGAATTTGCGTCGGAGTTGTCCGGTGTCGTTGCACGGTCACTGGAGGTTGAGGGGTGCTTGATGGTCCTCTGCGAGTGCACTGGGGTTGACGACGGTCGACGGCGTCGCTCCGGCGATGGCCGCAGTGAGTGCTTGGAACAAAAATGGGTTTTGTGTGGTTTTGGAGAGAGGGAGAGGTTAAGCAGTGGGGCTTGGGGATTGTTGTGATGGTGATGATGCTGAGGAGGTGGAGGTCGACGACGTGGTTCAGGTCAGTTGGGGACTCGCCGTCGTCGAGTGCAAGAGTGGCCGAACTCGGTGTGGGGTTGTGTACAGAGGTGTTCGGCAGGGGGTGCTCGGGTCGATGGAGGATGCAGGGGCTCCTGGGGTGAGTTACTTGAGAGAAGAGAGTGAAGGAGGGGGATGAGGGATCGCTGAGGGGGTTGTCGTCGTCGAAGGGGTCGTCTGAAGTTGGCGTCGATGTGAGTTTCGAGTGGGAGAGAGGTGAGGGATTTGGAAAAATGAGGGGAAAAACGAGTGTGAAGGAGATAATGGAGACGAGGGGGTGCGCGTCGCGGTTGTAACGGCAGGAGTGGGGGCGTGGGCGTGAGGCGCGGCGGAGATGGTGGATCGCGCGCGGGGATGAAGGAAGTTACCGTTAGAGGAGGAGAGAAGATGAACAGGAGTGGGGTCGGGTGAGTTGAGGAACGGGTCACGGGCCGAAGGGAGTGGGCTTGGGATATTTAAAAATAATTCCTTTTTAAAATACTTTATGGGCTGAAGGGATTGGAAGGAAAGGGCCGGGCCGAAAAATAATTAAAGGATTTATTTAAAATCCAGAGTGGGCTGAGGGAAAAGAGAAACGGGCTGAGGGAATTGATTAAGGATTTTATTTAGAAAAAATGGTGAGTGGGCTTAGGGTTTTAAATAATGGGTTAAAGTAAGGTTGGGGTTTAAATTTAAAATGTTTTGCTGGTTTTAGTTTTGGTATTAATTTAATTTGGCTTTTAGGGTTTGGACTATGATTTCAAAAGAGTTGGAAAAAATAAGGTTTAAATATTAAGCTTAACAACCAATTAAAATATGAAGAGAAAAAAAAGAAATCACTTGAATTTTAGAAAATAGGAAACTTTTATTAAAATGGAAACGGGGATTTACAGGATCATGAATGTGTACAATCGAAAAGTCACGATTTGACATAGTCACGTCGATCAAATAATGGAGAGGACTTGAACTTGAATTTATATTCATAAATGTCCATAAAAGAAACGGTTATAGGAACAGAATCAATGGTATGTATATATTTTTTATGGCAGGAGTTTGAGGACATTATAAAAAAACAATAATTAAACCAGTAGGAAGATTAATTCACCAAGGGATCAAGGTTTAAATAGTTTTAGACAGAAGAATCAATCATATGAGCTTATGGAAATGGATTCAGAAATTTGAAAGCAGTAATAATAAGAAAATAGACTCAAAAATTTAAAATTTAGATTAAAAAAAGATTGAAGTCCTAAAGAACGAGTTTAGTGAAAAAGCTTGAAATAATTTTATAGCGCATTTAAAAATAGAGAGACTAAAGGAAAATATGTGTACAACCAAATGAGTCACGAGTTTGACATATATGCGGATCTTAAAATGGAGAGGACTTAAATTTGAATGCCTTCTGATAAATATCAAGTTCAAAGTTTATTATGAAAGTCTTCTTCATGGCGATAATCCAATTGTGAAAGTTCTACTCACAATAGAAAATATCAAGCTCAAACTTCGTTATGGAAGTCCTCTTCATAACGATGATCCATTTGTGAAAGTCCTCACAATGAAAAATATATCAAAACAAATTTCATTATGAAAATCCTATTCATAACGATGATCTATTTATGAAAGTTCTCTTCACAATGGAAAATGTCAAGTTCAAACTTCGTTATGGAAGTCATCTTCATAACGATTTATGAAAACTCTCTTCACAATAGAAAATATCAAGTGCAAACTTCGTGATGGAAGTCCTCTTCTTAACGATAATCCATTTGTTAAAGCCTTTTACACAATGAAAAACATCAATTTCTGTTGGAAATAGTCAACAGTAAGATATTTCTCAGATTAGTTAGAATCTGTTTGTAACAAAATCTGTTAGAATCTGTTTGTAACTTTCTTATTTTATTGTTTTCCTCATATCTTTCTATACTCGTGTAACAAGGCTATAAAAAGAGCCTCTCAGTATACTAAATTTTTTGTGAAAAAAAGTTCAATTCGCTTAAAAGGTATTAGAGCGGTAAAACTTTCTCAAAAAAAAATCACCATTTTTCCTCAATCAAAAGAAATCCCAGTTTCTTTTTTTTCCAGCCATAATGTCCTTCACCACAGAGACTGAAGTATCCTCCACAAACCCCACAAAAAACAATTCCGACTCCCTAGCCCAATCCCTTCAATTCTCCGTGTATCAAACAACATACAGGTCCGGAACTCAAGAGGATCGGAACACCAGCCAGAGTCCTTTACAAAAACAGCCTTTGCAGATCGAGTCCGATGGTTCTCAGGAGTCAAGAATCAACTCAGGATCGCCTCCATTCACGAAGGAACAACTAGAGCACCTGTACAAGTTCTTTAGCTCCACCGCAGACCTGTCAACACAACTCTCCTGTTCTTTAGCCCAAATCGATAACAATCACCCTATCTCTTTTTCATGTATCAATCAACTTCCTTGGATTCTTGACTCTGGAGCAATTGATCACATGACCAGTTGTTTCATATTATTTTCAACTTACACATCCTGTGCAGGAAACAAAAAGGTCAAAATTGCAGATGGTTCGTATTCTGCCATAGCCGGCCAAGGAACCATCACAATCTCTCCTTCCTTAACCCTTCTCAATGTTTTAAATGTTCCAAAGCTTTCCTGCAATCAGATTTCCATTATAAAGCTAACTCAAGACCTTAAGTGTCAAGTTAAATTCATGTCCTTTCATTGTGAAATTCAGGTTCTGGATTCGGGGATGATGATTGGCAATGCTAGGACCAGTGGAGGTCTCTACTTGCTTGAAGAAGGATCACATCTCAATAAGTCTGCATCTAGTTTGTGTTCTCAGTCCATGTTTGTTTCTCGTGACAATGAATTAATTATGTTACATTTTCGTTTAGGTCATCCTAGTTTCCATTATATGCAGTATTTGTTTCCAAAGTTATTTCGGAATAAAAATCCTTCTCAATTTCAATGTGAAGTATGTGATTTTGCCAAACACAAAAGGGCAATTTATTCACCTCGACCCTATAAACCTTCAACACCATTTGCCTTAATCCATACTAACATTTGGGGACCATCCCGCGTTTTATCTGTCTTCGGAAAAAAATGGTTTGTTTCGTTTATTGATGATCATACTAGAGTCTTTTGGGTGTTTTTGCTAAAGAAGAAATCAGAAGTTGAACAAGTTTTCAAAACCTTTTATGCCATGGTTGAAACACAGTTTAACACAAAAAATTAGAATTTTCGAAGTGACAATGGATGAGAATTTTTTAACGAAACCTTGGGAGATTTTTTTGCAAAGAAAGGCATCATTCACCAAAGCTCTTGCATTAACACACCGCAACAAAATGGTGTGGCTGAAAGAAAAAATAAACACATTCTTGAAATTGATAGGGGATTATTATTCACCAACCATGTTCCAAAAATATTATGGAATGAAGCAATTTTAACAGCAACCTATCTTATTAATAGAATGCCCTCGAAAATTCTCAATTTTAAAAAACCTGTTGCCTTGTTAAAATCCCTTTACCCTCAAAACCGCCTTGCAATCTCGAATCTGCCGTTGAAAATTTTTGGTTGTACCGTGTTTGTTCACGATCCCAACCCCACTAGGGGTAAACTTGATCCAAAATAAAAAAATGTGTTTTCATTGGCTACGCCACGAATCAAAGAGGGTATAAATGCTTTGATCCTTTATCAAATAAAATATTTATCACAATCGATGTGTTGTTTTTTGAAAATAAATCTTTTTTTAAGCCTCCTCTTTAGGAGGAGACAAATAGTGAACTCGGTTTCCATAAAAACAATCTCCCAAAAATACCCAACTTAATCCCACATACAAATTCACAAGATCTAGATTTTTTAAATCAAGACATTTTAGACCAGTTTTTTGAACACTTGGCAAACCAAAACAGTGAAAATTCACTAGACACTCAAAAAAGGTCCTTGAAAACTCAGAATATATGTATGTCGAAAACGCGGTTCCTTTATTACAAAATCCGGAAAAATCCCATAAAAATAGGAACACACCACCTACTCCTAAAACAACTTGCCCCGTGGATTTAAATCCACCAGAAGCTGATGTGGAAATTAAAACTTACAAAAGAAAACAACGTGAAACAGGTCTGGAAAAAACGCAACAGGAGAATTTAATTAAGATAGATCCTTCTCCCAAGCAGAGGCCGACTCTGTCCAGCCCCACCAAGAATCCGACTCGAGAACAGAACCGGATCACAGTGAGCTGGATCTTCCCATAGCCCTCCGAAAGTCCACAAGGTCGTGTACTAGTCATCCCTTGTATCCAATGTCAAAATTTGTGTCCTCAAATAATCTCTCACCCAGTTTTTCAGCCTTTACCTCTAATGTGTCTGCTGTGGAGATTCCAAAAACTATACAGGATGCTCTGAGAGCTCCAGAGTGGAGAAAGGCAATTTTCGAGGAGATGAATGCACTTGAGAAAAATCAGACTTGGAACATGGAGGAGCTGCCGAGAGGAAAGAAGACCGTATGATGCAAATGGGTATTCACACCAAAGTTTCGTATAGATGGAACCCTAGAACGATATAAGGCAAGACTCGTTGCTAAAGGGTTCACTCAAACATACGGGATCGACTACACGGAGACTTTTCCACCTGTGGCTAAGCTAAACACGATCCGGATCTTGCTATCAGTTGCAGTAAACCTCGATTGGCGACTTCAACAGCTAGATGTGAAGAACGCGTTTTTGAATAGAGACCTGGACGAAGAAGTGTACATGGAACCTCCGCCGGGGTTTGAAAAAGGGTTCGGCTCCAAAGTGTGCAGATTGAAAAGATCACATTACGGTCTTAAACAATCTTCACGAGCTTGGTTCGAACGTTTCCATCAGTTTGTGAAGGGGCAATGATACAATCAGGCTCAGGCAGATCACACCATGTTCTACAGAGTCTCGAGACATGGAAAAATTGCAATACTAATTGTTTACGTTGATGACATCATTGTTACAGGAGATGACGAGGAAGAGGTCAACCAGTTAAAAGGAAGTCTCGCCAAGGAGTTCGAAGTAAAAGACTTAGGAGAATTGAAGTATTTCTTGGGTATGGAAATTGCTCGAAGTAAGAAAGGCATTGTCGTGTCTCAACGGAAGTATGTTCTCGATCTTCTCAAAGAAATAGGGATGACAAACTGCAAACCTGCGAAGACACCGATAGATCCGAATAAAAAGCTTGGAGAATTTACACAGAGCCTGTCAGTAGACATTCCACAATACCAGAGGTTAGTGGGAAAATTGATCTATCTCTCACACACGTCCCGATATCACCTTTGCAGTGAGTATGATAAGCCAATTTATGCACTCACCTCAAGAAGAGCACCTTGATGCAACATATAGAGTTTTGAAGTATTTAAAGGGCGCACCAGGAAGAGGTTTATTCTTCAAAAAAGGTGAGACTCGTAGCGTCGCAGTATTCACTGACACGGGTTTGGCAGGTTCCATCATAGACAGGAAGTCAACTTCAGGATATTGTATGTACGTATGGGGAAATCTAGTTACATGGAGGAGCAAGAAACAAAGTGTCGTGGCAAGGAGTAGTGCGGAGGCAGAATTTCGAGCCATGGCCAACGGTATTTGTGAAGTTCTGTGGGTTCAACGAGTACTACAGGAAATAAAGCAGCATATAACTCGGCCACTAAAACTATATCGCGACAACAAAGCTGCCATCAGCATAGCACACATCCCCGTACAACATGACAGAACGAAGCATATTGAAGTCGACCACCACTTTATCAAGGAAAAACTGGATGCCGGTACCATCTGTATCCCCTACATTCCGACAAACGAACAAACTGCAGATATCTTTACAAAGGGACTATTCAAAGTAGTGTTCGAGGGACTCATAAGCAAGTTGGGCATGATGGACATCTACGCACCAACTTGAGGGGGGTGTTGGAAATAGTCAACAGTAAGATATTTCTCAAATTAGTTAGAATCTGTTTGTAACAAAATCTGTTAGAATCTGTTTGTAACAGAATCTGTTTGTAACTTCCTTATTTTATTGTTTTCCTCACATCTTCCTATACTCGTATAACAAGGCTATAAAAAAAGCCTCTATGTATACTAAATTTTTTATGAAAGAAAGTTCAATTCGCTTATAATTTCAAACTTCGTTATTGAATGTCCTCTTCATAACGATAATTCATTTGTGAAAGCGCTCTTCATAATGGAAAATATCAAGCTCAAACTTCATTATAAAATGGATCACCGTAACGATGATCCATTGTGAAAGTCCACTTCACAATGGAAAATATATCAAAACAAATTTCGTTATGAAAGTTCTCTATATAACGAAAGCCATTTGTGAAAGTACTCTCCACAATGGAAAATATCAAGTTCAAACTTCGTTATGAAAGTCCTTTTCATGACAATAATCTTTGTGAGAGTCTTCCTCACGATGAAAAATTTCTCCTTCCATTTGTGAAAGTCCTTTTTATAATGGAAAATTTCTTTTGATATCAAAATAAATTTCAGTATGAAAACCCGCTTTATAATGGAAAGGACGTGAATTTGAAAGTCTCTTGATACATGTCCAGAAGGACGGTTATATTAACAGAATTACATAATCAATGGTAGGTGCATATTGTTGTGGACATGAGTTGGAGGAAATTAGAAAAAGACATTAGTTAATTCCGTATATGGAAATAGATTTTGAAATTTGAAACTAGTAATGTTTAGGAAATAGATCCGGAAATTTAAATCTTGATTCAAGTCCATTTAAAGAATGAGACGAAGTGAAAAACCTTGAAACGACTTTATGGTGCATTAATACAATCAAAACATTTTCAAAATAGCCTTTCTAATAAATAAAAAAAAGGCTGAAATGCAAAATGGTGTAAAGACTGTGAAATCATGAGAAATTTGCTTTAAAAAGTGTAGACGGTTATGAATATTTTGTAAAGGAGACGAGTGAAATGCGATTTTATATCCAAAAGGGCTCGATGATAAAAATCAAGGTACCATGAATGACTAGTTATGTGTGCAAAGTAAATTTGGCAAAAGCCACAATCAGGGATGTGTGCTAATGGAAGGACCCTTGATTGACATATTCAAGTCAATCTAATAACGACGGAGAGAACCTGAACTCGAATGTTTATTGATAAATGTCCATAAATGGGATAGGTAAACGAAGAGAAAAAATGGTAGGTGCATATGGCCGTGGACAAAAATTGGAGGACGTTATGAAAAGACAATAATTAAACTTATAGATAGAATAAATCAGTAATGAATCGGGGTTAAGACAGTTATAAGCGGAGAATCTAAGATATGTGCATATGTAAATGGATTCAGAAATATGGAAATAGTAATAATAATGAAATATATTTGGAAATTTAAAAATTAAATAAAAATGGTTTTAAGTCATTTTAAAGAACGAGACAAGTGAAAAGACTTGAAATAACTTTATAGTGCATTTAAAAATAGTGAAACTAAGGGAAAATAAGTGTACAATCGAAAGTCACTGGTTGACATATACACGCCGATCAAAAAATGGTAATGACTTGAACTTGAATGCATTTTGATAAATGTTCATAGGACGGTTATATGAATAGAATTAGTGGATGATGAATGTGTTCGATCGAAAAGTTACGAGCTGACATGTTCACGCCAATCAAATAATAGAAAGGACATGAATCTGAAAGTCTCGATAAATGTCAATAGAAGAACGGTTATGGGAACAGAATTACAGAATCAATCGTAGGTGCATATTGTTGTGGACATGAGTTAGAGGACATTAGAAAAAGACATCAGTTAATCTTGTATATAGAAATAGATTTAGGAATTTGAAACTAGTAATGTTTAAGAAATAGATTCAGAAATTTAAAACCTAGATAAAAAAACTCGATTCAAGTCCATTTACAGAACAAGACAATTGAAAAACCTTGAAAGGACTTTATAGCACATTTTAAAATGGTGTGATAAGGAAAAAGGTTTAGAAATTTAAAATTTAAGAAAAGTAGCCTTCATTGCTTTAAGTCATGAAACAAGTGAAAATTTATGGTCCTTTTAAAAGAAGTAATGGTAAGAAATAGATTTTGAAATTTAATACAGTTGAAGCATTTTCAAAATACTGCCTTTCTAATAAATAAAAAAGGCTGAAATGCAAAATGGTGCAAAGTCTTTGAAATCCTGAGAAATTTGCATTAAAAGTTGGAGACGGCTTCGAATATTTTATAATCAAGACAAGTGAAATGCGATCCAAAAGGGCTAGATGAAAGAAAATCAATGTATTATGAATGATTGGTAATGTGCGCAAAGTAAATTTGGTGAATCACGGACGTGTGCAATCGAAAGAGCCCCGGTTTGGCATATTCAGGTCGATCTAATAATGAAGAGAACTTGAACTTGAATGCCAATTGACAAATATCCATAATGGAACGGATATAAAAGAATCAATGTAGATGCATATAAACGTGGACAAAAATTGGAGGACGTTAAGAAAAGACAATAATTAAGCCCGCACGTAGATTAAATCAATAATGAATCAGAGTTAAGACGGTTATATACAGAGAATCAAAGATAGGTGCATATGTAAATGGATTTAGAAATTTGGAAATAGAAGTAATGAGGAAATTTAAAATTTAGATTAAACAATAGATTTAAGTCATTTTAAAGAACGAGACAAGTGAAAAGACTCGAAATAACTTTATAGTGCATTTAAAAATAGTGAAACTAAGGAAGAACACGTGTACAATCAAAAGAGTCATGAGTTGACATATACACGTCAATCTAAACTGGTGATGACCTGAACTTGAATGGACTTGAATTTGAATGACTTTAGATAAATGTTCATAGGATAACGATTATAGTAACAACACCATTGGATCATGATTGTGGACTATCGGAAAGTCACGAGTTGACATGTTTACGTTGATTAAATAATGGAAAAGACGTGGATTTGAAGGTCTATTGATAAATATCCATAGAACACTTAAAGGAACATAATTACAGAATGTGGTTGGTGCATATCGTTGTGGACATGAGTTGGACATTAGAAAAAGACATTAGTAAATCCCGTATATGGAAATAGATTTAGAATTTTGAAACTAGTAATGTTTAGGAAATGATTTAGAAAGTTGGAGACGTTTTCGAATATTTTATAAACGAGCCAAGTGAAATGAGATGTTATATACAAAAAGGCTCTACGAAAAAAATCAAGGTATCATGAATAATTGGTTTGCGTGCAAAATAAATTTGGTGAAAGCCACAGCCAAGGATGTGTACAATTGAAAGAGTACACAATTGAAAGAGAGCTATTGGTTGACATATTCAGGTCAATCTAATATTGGAGATGACTTGAACTCGAATGTCTATTGACAAATGTCCATAATGGGACGGTTAAAGGAAAAGAATTAATGGTAGGTGCATAATGTCATGGACAAAAACCGGGGGACATTAAGAAAAGACAATAATTAAGCCTATAGGCAGATTAAATTGTTAATGAATCGAGGTTAAGACGGTTATAGACAGAGAATCAAATATAGGTGCATATGTAAATGGATTCAGAAATTTGGAAGTAGTAATAATATGGAAATAGATTTGGAAATTTAAAATTTAGAATAAAAAATAGAATTAAGTCATTATAAAGAACGAAACCAATGAAAAGACTTGAAATAAGTTTATAGTGCATTTAAAAATAGTAAAACTTAGGATAAATACATGAACAATCAAAAAAGTCATGGGTTGACATATACACGTCGATCTAAAAATGGTGAGGACTTAAACTTAAATGACTTCAGATAAATGTTCATAGGACAACAGTTATAGTAACACTACCATTGGATCATGAATATGTACAATCAAAAAGTCACGGATTTACATGTTCACGTCGATCAAATAATGGAAAGGACGTGGATTTGAAAGTCTCTTGATAAAGGTCCATAGAAGGACGGTTATAGAGACATTTACAGAATCAATGGTAAGTGCATATTGTTGTGGACATGCGTATGACATTAGAAAAAGACATTAGTTAATCCCGTATATGGAAATAGATTTAGAAATTTGAAACTAGTAATGTTTAGTAAATAGATTCTAAAATTTAAAATTTAGATAAAAAAATTTGGATTCAAGTCCATATAAAGAACAAGATAAGTGAAAACCCTTGAAACGACTTTACGGCGCATTTAAAAATTCTGTGGTTAAGGAAAAAGGTTTAGAAATTTAAAACTTAAGCAAAGTAGCCTAAAGTGCTTTAAGTAGCGAAATAAGTGAAAATTAACGGTCCCTTTAAAAGCAGTAACGTTAAGAAATAGAATTTGAAATTTAATACAATTGAAGCACTTTCAAAATACAGCCTTTCTAAATATAAAAAAGGCTGAAATGCAAATTAATGTAAAGTCTTCGAAAAAATATTGGAGACGGTTTCGAATATTTTATAAACAAGACAAGTGAAACACGATGATTAACCAAAAAGGCTCCATGAAAAAATTAAGATATCATGAATAATTGGTTATGTATGCCAAGTAAATTTGGCAAAAGTCACAGCCAAGGATGTGTACAATCAAAAGAGCCCTTGGTTGGCATATTCAGGTAAAGCTAATAATGGAGAGGACATGAACTTGAATTTCTATTGACAAATATCCATAATGGAACAGTTAAAGTAAGAGAATTAGTGATAGGTTCATATTGCTACGACAAAAACTGGAGGACATTATGAAAAGACAATAATTAACCCTATAGGCAGATTAAATCGGTAATGAATCGAGATTAAGACGGTTATAGACGGAGAATCAAAGATAGGTACACGTAAATGAATTCAGAAATTTGGAAATAATAATAATACGGAAATATATTCGGAAATTTAAAATTTAGATTAAAAAATAGCTTTATAGTGCATTTTATAGAACGAGACCAGTGAAAAGACTTGAAATAAATTTATGGTGCATTTAAAAATAGCAATACTAAGGATAAATACATGTACAATCAAAAAAGTCATGGGTTGACATATACACGTCGATCTAAAAATGGTGAGGACTTGAACTTAAATGACTTTAGATAAATGTTCATAAGACAACGGTTATAGGAACACCACCATTGGATCATGAATGTGCACAATCAAAAAGTCACGGTTGACATTTTCACATCGATCAAATAATGGAAAGGACGTGGATTTGAAAGCCTCTTGATAAATGTCCATTTAAGGACGGTTATAGGAACACAATTACATAATCAATGGTAGATGCATATATTGTTGTGGACATGAGTTGGACATTAAAAAAAGACATTAGTTAATCCCGTACATGGAAATAGATTTGGAAATTTGATACTAGTACTGCTTAGGAAATAGATTCAAAAATTTAAAATTTCATAAAAATTAGATTCAAGTCCATTTAAAGAATGAGACAAGTGAAAAATCTTGAAACAACTTTATGGTTAAAAATAGTGTGATTAATGAAAAAGGTATAGAAATTTGAAATTTAAGAAAAGCAGCCTCAATTGCTTTAAGTAATGAAACAAGTGAAAATTTATGGTCCGTTTAAAAGAAATTATGTTATGAAATAGATTTTGATATTTAATACAATTGAAGCATTTTCAAAATATAGCCTTTCTAATATTATAAAAAACGGCTGAAATGCAAAATGATGTAAAGTCTTTGAAATTTTGAGAGATTTGTTATAAATCTTGGAGACGGTTTCGAATATTTCATAAAAGAGACAAGTGAAATTCAATGTTATGTCCAAAAAGTCTGTATTAAAAAAATCAAGATATCATGAATAATTGGTTGTGTGCAAAGTAAATATGGAGAAAGCAACAGTCAGAGATGTGTATAATCGAAAAAGCCCTTGGTTGACATATTCAGATCAATCGAATAATGGAGAGGACTTGAACTCGAATGTCTATTGACAAATATCCATAATGGACGGTTAAAGGAAGAGAATAAATGGATGGTGCATATTGCCGTGGACAAAAACATGAGGACGTTAAGAAAAGACAATAATCAAGCCCATAAGCAGATTTAATCGATAATGAATCAAGGTTAAGACGGTTATAGACGGACAATCAAAAATAGGTGCATATGTAAATGGATTCAGAAATTTGGAAGTTATAATAATACAGAAATAGATTTGGAAATTCAAAATTTAGAATAAAAAATAGATTTAAGTCATTTTATAGAACGAGACCAGTGAAAAGATTAGAAATAAGTTTATAGTGCATTTAAAAATGGAGAAACTAAGGATAAATACGTGTACAATAAAAAAAGTCACGGGTTGACATATACACGTCGATCTAAAAATGGTGAGGACTTGAATTTAAATGACTTTAGATAAAAGTTCAAGACAACGGTTATAGGAACACCATTGGATCAAGAATGTGTACAATAAAAAAGTCACGGGTAGACATTTTCATGTCGATCAAATAATGGAAAGAACGTGGATTTGAAAGTCTCTTGATAAATGTCCATGGAAGGACGGTTTTAGGAACACAATTACATAATCAATGGTAGGTGCATATTGTTATGGACATGATTCGGAGGACATTAGTAAATCCCGTATATGGAAATAGATTTACAAATTTGAAACTAATAATGTTTCGGATTAGATTCGGAAATTTAAAATTTAGATAAAAAATTATATTCAAGTCCATTTAAAGAACCAGACAAGTGAAACCCCTTGAAACGACTTTATGGCGTATTTTAAAAATATATTTAGGAAGTTGGAGACGTTTTCGAATATTTTATAAACGAGCCAAGTGAAATAAGATGTTATATACAAAAAGGCACTACGAAAAAAAATCAAGGTATCATGAATAATTGGCTTGTGTGCAAAATAAATTTGGTGAAAGCCACAGCCAGGGATGTGTAGAATTGAAAGAGCCCTTAGTTGACATATTCAGGTCAACTAATATTGGAGATGACTTGAGCTTGAATGTCTATTGACAAATGTCTATAATATGACGGTTAAAGGAAGAGAATTAACGGTAAGTGCATAATGCCATGGACAAAAACTGGAGGAAATTAAGAAAAGACAATAATTAAGCTTGTAGGCAGATTAAAAGATTAATGAATCGAGGTTAAGACAGTTATAGACAGAGAATCAAAAATAGGTGCATATGTAATGGATTCAGAAATTTGGAAGTAATAATACGGAAATAGATTCGGAAATTTAAAATTTAGATTAAAAATAGATTTAAGTCATTATGAAGAACAAGACCAGTGAAAAGACTAGAAATAAGTTTATAGTGCATTTAAAAATATTGAAACTTAGGATAAATACGTGTACAATCAAAAAAGACATGGAAATTACACGTGCCTTCTCATGTGGGCGCTGATAAAATAAAGAGTGTTATGCACTCAATAGTTGACGCCTAATGCCGAGCGCCCCACGTGCTTCTCACGTGGGCGCCGTCTAACATAAAGCACTCTGTAAATAGAGCCTTACGCCATAAAGAGTGTCTAACACTCAATAAAAAATAAAAATAAGGAGTGAGCATCAAAGCCCATTTCGATGCTCAGCATTATTGAACAAAAGGGATCGAGCCCAAACAAGTGTAACACTTTATTCAAAAATTGAGTGGGCTGAGTGCAAGCTGACCAAAAGTCACCAATTCAGATCAACCGAGCCCATGAGCTCACAATTTTTCTAAATTTGATCTTAGTCCTAAACCCAAGTACTGATCTCTCAACTGACATTGGTTCAAGAGTACATCTCCCCACACCTCTGATATATGTCGTAATTCTTCAACGTCTTCGGAGAGGTGGCGGGTCCCGACAATCAACAAACCCTGTGGACCGCAACGTCCTTAAACTAATAACGGACCGCAACGTCCTTAAACTAATAACGGACCGCAACGTCCCTAAACTAAACTTTATTGACTATGATGTCCTTAAACCCAACGGACCGCAATATTTCTAAACTAAAGCTATAGAGCCCAAATGCTCTTTTGTTGGATCTGAACGACCCCAAAATCTTGTTGAGCAGATCTTGGTCTAAAATTAGACCAACGTATCCTCAACAACCATTTAAGTTTGATCTTAATCTCAAACGAGATTAAAAATCCTTAAATCAAACAAACCCAAATCTAAGAAAATACGGATTTGGACTAATCCCCGCCTTATATGCGACAACACAAATTAGTCTCCGTATACAATCCATGGGCAACCAAAAATAAAACAAACACGACACGAAGTGAACATCTGGAGCAGGAGAAAGTGGTTATCACTACGCGGTAACGTAATTAACTGCAGGGGCTTGCGCTTGGTGCTGGGTGACAACCACTGAGTGCTAAGCACTTCTTATTTTATTAGCGACCTCGTGAGGGGCACGTGGAGCGCTTGGCGCTGGGCGCCAACCACTGAGTGCTAAGCACACCTTATTTTATTAGCGCCCACATGAGGGGCACGTGGAGCGCTTGGCGCTGGACGTCAACCACTGAGTGCTAAGCACTCTTTATTTTAGCAGCACCCACGTGAATGGCACATGGGGCGCTCGGCGCTGTTTCCTTTTTTGTGCATTTTTCTGAAGAGTTCAATCCTTTGTTCTCCCCTAGATCTTCAATCCCCAAGAACAAATTCATCCCTACGAGAATTAAATTCTCATTTGTGGGAGATTTGTATCATGGATCTCAGATCCAAAGAAAGAACTATGTTCTTTTTTAAGGGTTAAACCCTTGGGTATGCAGATGAGATACTATAATCTCTATTTACCTTGAAGAAAGTTCTTCTTTCCTTTCTGTTTTTAAAACTCTTTTTGCTTGCTACTTTTTTTTTGAACTTGAAGTTTATGGGGGGTTCTTCTCTCCAAGACTTGAAGTCTTGGGTCCTATATATAGCGGAGGCTGATTTATTGAATCGGTTAAGGAAATCTCTCATCGAGAGATCTCTAATTGATTTGGGGAATTTATCCACCGTTGGATCTTTTGATCCAAGGACTTCTGTTTTACAAAAGACATTTTTCTTGTTTTTAACAAGATTGGGAAAATATTTTCCTATACAGAGCTTGTTATTATCTTGGTGATTTTTAATCACCATTAAATCTTTTGATCCAACGGTGCTCTGATTTACAGAGCACAATCTTTCTTGTTTAGAAAGATTGGGAAAATATTTTCTCATATACTCTAATGATTTATCATCTCCGTTGGATCTTTGATCCAAGGGTGGAGAACTTTTAATTCTTGCGCCGGCGCTCTCGTGCTTTGCACGTGAGGCGCTGCCTCAGAGTTTTTTTAACTCTTGGCGCTGGCGCTCTCATGCCTTGCACGTATGTGTATGATACATAGTTGGGTCAAACAATAACGTATGAAAAGAGTCAAGATCAGTATCAAGAGGATCATCAAACTCGCTGCCGTCGACAACCATTAAGTCGACAGAACAGACCTGAGCAGTAGGTTCGGAGGGTACACTTCCCAACTTGTAAATGTTCAGCTCTATTGACCTATTCCCGAAAGATAGGGTCATAGAGCTATTACGACAGTTGATTATTGCATTGGAAGTCGCCAAAAAGGGGCGACCTAAAATCACCAGAATTTGGTTCCGTGGGTTCGCTACAGGCCCGATTTTTATTAACACATCCTCCAGTTCACCCATAGGTTTGGTGATTGATCGGTCAGCCATCTGGAGAGTGCAATGGGCTGGTTTCAACTCTCCGATTCCTAGTTGCTCATAGACTGAGAAAGGAAGCAGGTTAACACTTGCGCCAAGGTCTAGTAGAGCACGGTTAATGTGTTTTTCCCCAATAGAAATGGAAATAATAGGATATCCAGGATCCTTACGTTTCCTCGGTAATTGCTGGGGGAAAGCCGTGTCTACAGTCTTTGCTATGAATATCTTCTTGGGCATTTGTTTCTTCCTCTTTCTAGTGCACAAGTCTTTAAGAACTTTCGCATACGCGGGGACTTGTTGGATAGCATCTAGAAGAGGGATGTTGATGTTAACCTGTTTAAACATTTCAGTGATCTTCTCCATTTGTGGACTCAGTGTGTTTCCCCTTAACCGATTCGGGTAAAGAGCTTAGGCAATAAGGTCGGGGTCCAACATTGGAGAAGATCGTATGGGTGGACCCGATCCCAGAATAGAAGTGGGGATCGTCCGTGGAGAACTAGAAGAGATGGGCTGAGGTGGCGAGCCTTGTGGGAAACGGAGAATAGGCTCGGAAGAAGGTGGTGGGGTAGAAGAACTGGGGTCAGAATTAGAAGTAGAAGTGGAAGGAAAGGTCTCAGCCGGGGTATCATTGATAGATTTTTCAGTGTCATCAATCTCTTTCCCAACGTGATTGTCAAGCACTCTTCCAGATCTCAACGTGGTGATTGCATTCACATGATGTGAATAGCCAGGATTGGGTAAGGGTTGAGCTGGAAGTTTCCCTTTCTCTCTTGCACTCATTTCGGCTTTTAATCGTGCAATTTCTGCTTCCATCGATTTAATACTCTCAGCTTGAGACGCTGAGTTTTTCTTTATGTCATCGACAGAAGTCTTTATTTCAGCCGATACTTGCATGAGATTTGTTAGAATCAAGTTTATGAATGAAGAGGATTCATCGGTCCCGGTCAACTGTAAAGGACTAGACGGTGCGGGTATGTTGACCGGATTTTGAAAGTTATGTGCTTGGAAGGGGTGCTGACTTAATTGAAGTTGTGGTTGCTGCTGTGGTGGAGGGACCCTTTGGAAATTATTTTGGGTTGGAACCGTGTTTTGAGATTGTGATTGGTTCCAAGCAAAGTTAGGGTGATTCCTCCAACCCTGATTATATGTGGAAGAATATGGATCATTTCTAGGTCTTTGAAATGCGGCATTGGTATGCTCGTGACCTTGAAACGGAGAGTTTAATGGACATTCTTCCGTTAAGTGAGAAGGATCAGAACAACACCCACATACAGTTTTGGGGAGCGACATCGGGTTTAGGGAGGCTGCTAAAAATTTGTGTTCCATAGCTTCGAGCTTCTTTTGCATTGCTGCCATCTCAGCTCGAACACCTATGTACACGTCAATTTGGTGTACGCCACCCCTAGACGATGGCTGGGTTCCACTCTCCCACTATAAGGACTTTTCAGCGAACTCTTCTAAATATCTCCAAGCTTCCCCATCATCCTTGGTCATGAAGGTGCCTTGACACATGTTTTCAAGGTTTTGTTTAGTGGTAGGGTTAATGCCCTCATATATGATTCGGTAAAGATCCCATCTCGGGATGCCGTGATGTGGGCATTGAACCAAAAGATCCTTAAATCGTTCAAAGCATTTTGAGAATGGTTCAGCCGGAAGCTGGGTGAATTGATATAGTTCGCTACGGATTCGAGCTGTCTTTTGCATAGGGTAGAATTTCTTAAGGAATGCCGCAACGAATTCTTCCCAATTCGTAATGGAATGGGGGTGGTGTTATACAGTCACTTCTCGGCTATATCGCACAAGGTAAATGGAAGAAGTCGTAGACGCATGGTATCCACAGAAAGTTGTGACGTACCCATCATCGCGCATACGTTTTCAAATTTGGTGATAAAGACGTATGCGTCTTCAGTCTCGAGACCGTGGAATTTGGGTAGAAGGTTGATGTACTGGGGTTTAATCTCAAAGTTATCCCCGTTGGCTGGTGGAATGGATAAGCAGGTCGAGAGAGGACCTCGCAAAGGATAACACCTCTCTTGGAGAGAGATGCGGGGTGGATTCTGCGCACCTGCGGACGGTGGCAGAGTAGTGGTAAAGAAGTTCGATGGAGACGGATCCATCGGTGTGGGTGTGGTAGCGGGTAAAAGAGAGGTAAATGGAGAAATACCGACTTCGGAGTCGATCGAGGGGACGCGGACAAGTCGGGCACTAGAATCCCGTGTCCAGCCTATCTTGCACTAAAAAGGGTTAGTACAAGTGGCAGCGTGACTTATAATTAGGGAAATGAATGAATGCGGTGTTTGTTTTGAAAATGATACGGATTTTGAAAATATGATGCGATCACAACAAATGCAACAAGCAACCCTAAAATCTCTGGTCATCTAGGTCAAAACTCTAGACCGCTCCTAACTTCCAAAAGATAAGTCGCAGGATCAATCCTCCACTGCCTCTTTGTCTCTCCTGTGGCCAGGTAAGTGCCAGGTAAGTGGGAGGTTCTCCACTACATAAGTAGTGGGCCTAATTAAGTAACCACTAGCCTTTGACACACTTGCCTTAGACACCACAAAAGAAACGCGGATAAGCAATGAGTTACCCACGGCCTTCTTCTGTCCTAAGTGAGCGCGATGGTCCTTAGAGTCATCTCTAGATATTTTTTAGTTAATGAGGGTAATGCGGATGCAAGTTTTGTGATTTTTGGGGCTTAGGACGGGTAATGAACTCCCCACCTAATCTGGATTTGGCCGTGCCCCTTAATGTCCGTATTAATTATGCAAACAACCACAAAATCAAAAACAAGCACAATTTATTTTGCTTTTTGCGGCGCTGCGATTTTTGCAAAGAAGCCTGCAACAAATTGTTAATTGGAGCAGATTTAGGAAGGAGATAAGAAAGTTAGAGATCACCTGAGAAAAATAGCACAGCAAACCCCTTATCCCACCGCGGAACTGCCGCAGGAGACGACTTATGCCGCGGAAACGCGGTTCACTGGAGAGATCACTGTACCAAAATTTCTGGTACTGTTACTGTTCACCTCAATAGCTCTCTGGACTTCTCCAAATATTTTTCCGATTGTGCAGCAAGCTCCAGATTTCCTTGCAATTAACTACAACAACTCATTTAGTGTTTTGCGCAAGTTTTGATCTAAAAATATTGATGGAATAAACTTTTCAACTCAAATTTCAAAAAATGAACAAATTAGCACACGATCCCCTGCAACGGCGCTATTTGATTGATGATATTTTTCCGGTTCGTGTAGTTTTAGAAAATTGTATATAGAAATCACAACCAAAAATATTTTGACCGCAATCAATAACGGTGTCGGATGTAGCGCGTTAGTAAGTGCGGATCGTCCACGGGGAAAGTGAGATTCGTTCACTTTTCGAATTAGATGAGTCGAAAATTTAGAGAAAAGAAAAGAAAACAATTCATGATTTGTAATTGAATTTCAAGAATTAGAAAAAATCTAGATCTAAAAGAAAGCATTAAAATCAAGAAGTGAGATGTGTGATAATTTCCAACCAACAATCAAGATTCGAAGTGTGGCTCGTAGGAGTAGATCGGATCTATAGATGTGATGAGATCTAATGATTACTCATTCTTATCCATTAAAAAATTGATACTAGATCGATGAAAATTTACCGAGGGTTAAGGATCTTGCGGAGAATTAAGGGATTCCGCAACTCATCCTTTGTCCTTTCGATGAATCTCATTCAAATTCTAGCTTCTAGTTAATCAAATGATCAATAGTTGTTCCCTAGTTTCGAGTGAACACAATCAAGAAAGCATCATCCCGAAACTAGGTCATCGATCATTTGATTCATTAGAATTTACAAACATTATAGGATTTAAGAATTGTAAAAGTGTCTAAATCATCATCTATTGATCGTCACAACTCCTATGCGAGTGGAGATTACTCAAACATCATGATCACAAACACAATCACAAATTGAGATCTAATCATAATACTTGAATTAAAAGATAAGCAAGATATAGAAATTTCAGCTTTATTTATCGACAAATATCGTTACAACTCTTTTGAATTTACAAAAGGAAGGAACTAGATTGTCGATTTCGGCTTCGCTCGGCTCCTTGAGTCGCGGATCTCCTTGAATCTCTTGCTCCGTTGAAATCCGGCGTCGCTTTCTAAAGGTTGAAGGCTCTCTTTCTTGAATGGTACTCGGGATCTTGATCTTGATTTTTGAATTGGAGTTAGGGTTTTGAGGCACAAGTCGTGTCACTCAACTTGTGGGTAGAAGATGATGGATGATTGTTGAACAACCTCAACCCTAGATCTAGGCTCCTTTTTATAGAACTCCAAACCCTAGATCTAGGATTTCAAATTTGAATTTTCCCTTCAAAAGTTTGTTAAAGAGAGCCTTCTAGAAATAGTTTGTTAAGCCGAGCCTTCTAGATGCGCTACGTGGAGCTTCTGGGGTCTTCTGGAAGCTTTTGTCGTTAGAGGTAAGCACGTGGCAAAATTGGAGGAGTTGGCGCCATCAAGCCGCCGCGGAACCGCGGCTCAAGCGGGCTCCCGCCGCGGATCCGCGGCGCTTCTGAAGCTTTGGGGCTTGCGTCTTTAACTGTGGACTTGGGCTGACATATGGGCCTTGTTATGATATGTTGAATTTTATTTGGCCTTCTGTATTGCTACCAGATCTTTAGCCTTTGAGTTGGCGTATCTTTTATCAGCTCTTTTCCCAATTTTGGGCTTTGCTTCTGGAATTTTCCTGCATAGACTCCAAGACAAGAGTTGCGCTATACAAGAATGATGCGATGCCATGATAAACACACAATTTCCCTAAAAGTGCCGGTTTAAACGTCTAACACATGCAATCTGGTATTTCAGAGATGTTTTGCTAATATGTGCAATATGAATACCGAACACTTCTAGATGAGTGCAAATGTTAGGGAAATTGCCGTGTTAAAAATACAGTATTTTCGACTGATCAATTGACATCTAACCCTTGTTTCTTTTCACGCAGGTACTATGTCTTCCGACTCTTCTTTCCCATTTGTTCGCCGAGAGAGTGCGTATGCCGACGCACCTGTGGATCGGGATGTTTTTGCACTGATTAAAGATCATGACCCGGAGCAGAAGTCTCTTCACTTATAGGGGTTGTGGTATAACCAAATTATTCGGGATCAGCGCAGTTTCTCTTGTGCGGCGCCTTCAGAGCCAATTTCCGCCATTCATTATGCTGACTCACCCCAGGTGAATTACGCTGTGGAGAAGGTTAACTGGATTACGGATGGATGCCTCCAACACTCTATGGGCTCGATACCTGTACAGCCGCCAATGGCTTTAGATATTCTGGGGCGGCGCATATGTCAAGACGAGTCGCGCCCTTGGGGGCAGGCATACATGATAGGCTTGACTCCTCGCCATTCAGCCGGATACTTGCAGTGGGCTCGATACATCTTGTCGGCCAAAAGGTCGCAGCTGTTGAAGCTCGGGTTGTACCCTGCAATCTACGCATCTCTTTTCCAGTATCTCGTGCCTCACGTATGGTGGGTCAAGGCTTTCTTGGGACAGTGGAATACCCTGACCCACACCTTTCTTTTATCGTACTGAGAGGTTTTGATTTCCTTAGAGGAATTTGCAGAAATTTCGGGCTTACCAGTCAAAGGGGAACATTACGAGGAAATACTTCCCCCTGACGAATACATCTTCGCCACCAAATAAGTGGTGATGGGTCTCACTCCGTAGTGCCATTCAACATCGATTCCCGAGTCTAATCAAGGTGTTGAATATGTACGAGTCTGTTTCTCGAGTCTGGAGGGCGCGGAGTCAGCTTCACGGATTTCATCGCCCGCTTTCTTCGCCCGGAAGCCTTGTCAAAATAAACCACGAAATTCGCCAAGCTTGACGATCCTTTTGGTTTTGGCTTGGACAGCCAGCCGACAGCGGAAGGAGATCAAAAGAATTTCTTGCTCCCAGTTACCCCGGCCGTCCCCTATACAGAGCTCGCAGCTTCAGACATCGACGAAGATGCGTTCTTTTTGGGGTTCCTCGGCCTATGGTTAATCTGGTTTGTGCAATGCACCATCGCTATATAAGGCCATCCGTCTTCTATCCGGCTCACCGAATGGTTGCCGAGACGCGAGTGGCCGTCGGGATCGCTGGGCCGGCTCACCTGTATCATAGCCTCAGCTTAGCGGCAGACACCACTCAGCCGGGGGTACAGCCCGTAAATCTCCCGCTGCACTATTTCACCTCGTGGATCGAGCTACATGTGCTCGGCGCTTTTGGAGTCTACAAACGGCCCATTTTCTATGACCGTTATAATTTCTCTCGGGTTATGTTTAGTTGACGCTTTTGCTTTAGATCCATCACAGCGAGAGGCTCAGGGTCCGGTCCTTCGCCCGCGTATGGTCGGCGATAGCACGACTTTCGTCGATAAGGTCTTAACTATCGGCAAGAAATCCACTAAAACGGTGCAGCCGCTGTGCGATACCTTCAAAGACGGGGCTCCTATATTGAAGGCTCGGGAGATTCTGCATCTGTATTCAATCAGGCCGGGCTTTTTAGTGTTCAGGCAGAATGACTCGGCACTGTTCATGAGGTACAACCCGCACCGTTTTGCTCAACAGTCGAGTTAGGGTGTCCTGCTTGAGGCTTTTTTAGCTGAGCCGGTTGCTACGGAAGAAGGTATTCGCAGCGCGATGCACCATTTCATGCGGCTAAACACCGGGTCTAACTTTTTTATCAGTGAGCCGAGCCGCGTTCCGAAAGCCTCGAACGCATACATGGCATGGTACCAGCATGCGATGGGTGCAGTTATTAGGGAAGAAAAGCGGTTACTGCTCGATCGCAAGGGTGCAGCCCCTGCTGGTAATCCAGCTGTCCCCTTAAAGCGACGAACCATTGTTCTTCCTTCCTTAAAAGTAGCTGCCGCGGTTGCGGTCCCGCGCGCCTTTCCTGAGAAGCCTTTACCCCGTGTTCCTATAGAAACGGTAGCTGCAACGTCCCTGGAGTCTGGAGTGGGTACGGAAATCGGGATTCGTCGCCCAAAAATGCCTGTCAAGCGCAAGCTCGTGTCATCAGCCGCCGGCGTTCGCTCACAGAAAAAAAAGAAGTCGCTCTTTTCTGCCGACGTTGTACTCAGCCAGAAGCCCTATGCTCCCTACAGCGAAGGCTTGTGTGAGTATGGCACTAACGATGGCTTGTTTGACACGCCTGCGACCGACACCGATCTACAGGCTGCTTTTGTGGTCTCCGAGCGACTAGCTCGCGCAGAAGCGGTGCCGATCACCATCGCGAAGTCCGGTATACTTCAGTTGTATTTTCCCCGTTCATTCCTTCCTTATTATTATGCTTTTACTAATGTCCTTTTCAACAGGTATTTCTGCCGAAGAGACTCTCGCGGCTTCCATCAAGACGTTCGAGGAGGAAGAGAGGCTCCGCGCTTCTTTGGATCTTGGTATAATTCAGCTCATTGTGTCTTCATTCCCCTTTTTTATTCGTGCTTTGACCCTCACCCTTATTTTATTGCAGGGACTACCTTGACTCAGGTTATTTCGAGTACGGTACCGATCCCGAGCGGTGATGCAGCGACGCTCCCAGAGTCAGCTATTGTGGCCCCAGCTCCCCTAACATTACCGCAGGAGGCTTCGCTAAAGCAGCCGATGACAGGCGTCATAACGGCTCCGGAGGCAGAGCTTGGTTCGGACGACGACGTCCCTTTGTCAGAGGTCTTGAGGAGATCATTTCTCACCGCTCAGACCAAAAAGAAGCGTAAGAAGCGTGTAGCGAGGGAACGCGATGCCAGTTTGGCCGTGGGTGCAGGCTCAAGCAGCATCCCCTTGTTGATACTCTTTCGGCGGATGTTCCCCCTGCGTTGTCTACCGCTCGTAGACAGAATGCACGCGCGGCTCGGGAGAAAACTGAAAAGTTGCCCCAACGTAACGTAACGCTGAGTCTTTTACTAGAACTTGATCTACGAATTTTGACACATGCATTTTTTTTGGGCCGTGTCTTGGCGATGGGATGACGGGTGAAAGCCTGGCGGTTACCGTGCCCGAAATTGCTACCCTCTCTATAGAATCTGGGACCGTCCAGACCGCTGCTCTTACCCCGTATGGCTCCCTGGTATCAGCGGGTATCGCAAGCGTCACGACGGCCTTCGTCGAATAGGAGGATGAAGCCATGGGCGCAGAAACTATTCCTCTGAGGGAGAGCGAAGAAGCCGCTACGCCTGGTGATGTTTCCGTCGCGGTTTTGGTTGATGATCCGTCAAGTAAGTTTTGGGTCACTGTTCTCTTTTTATTTCTCAATCTCGTTCAGCTCCTTCTGACGATATTTTGTTTGTAGGTGCAGTGAACGCTGAGATTGTGCCACCTGAAGCACCTCCAGTCGCCGCCATGACGGTTGTTCCTTTGCCTTCTCCTATGTCCTCCGAAATGCTGGAAGGTATAGGGTTGCGATTTATTTAGTTTAACTGTGGACACCATCTTCCTTGTATTGACAGCATATTGTCGCAACTCTGCAGGAGTCCTTTTCGATCATTTATACCAGGTGTTGAACCCGCATTTCTCCTTCCAGTCGGAAGTCATTCCGCCTGCTGGTATTGGTTAGTATATTCTTTAGCTAATGCCTCTCTTTCTTTTATGAATAGCCGTATTGCTGCTAAGTCTTCTTTATATTGATCACAGCGTCACGGATCGGAGGAGGGGACGAGAGAATATCCGCGCCTCCGGTACTCACAATTTTGCCACCTGCCACAGCCGGTACAGTAGACTCCATTGCTCGTGTATTTTCTTTACCTCTCGAGTCGACATTTGACCATAATTTGTTTTGCAGCAATTGCACCGGCTCCAGCTCTCTTTGAGTCTCGCATCCCAATGCCGGCAAAGCCCTTTGCTAAACGCCCTTCTTCCAGGGGCGCTGCAAATAGCATGCGAATGTTGAGCGAATTCGTCGAGGATCTTGACGCCGAGGCCCTCGCATTCGCTGTAGATTTTGCTGCTGAGGTTAATCCTATGCTGGCGACGCTCATGAACTTCCATGACGAAGGTGCTGTCGAGTCTTGGGTTAATTACTGCAGAAAGAGCGAGCCTTGCCTGCATGAGATTGAGCTCAAGCGCCCGCCCCTAAAGTATCAGCTTTGAACTCGCAGAGGGCTGTGTAGGTCGAGAGTAGTGTTCCTTTCATCCGCTATTTTGAACAAGAGGCAACCTGAGGAGAAAGGAACATGAAGTAGCTTCTAACGAATCTGTCCGGTTACGCGCTCAGATTGAAGTGAATACTGCGCAGTTAAAAGCTGTCTTCGACAATCTCCAGCGATGCATTTCGGATGGGTTTATGCTAAGACGGACGCTTGACTTTACTGAGCGGGTCGTGCAGGACTGTGAAGCTGCCATGCTAGGAACCGATGCAAAGCTTTCGTCTTGTTTGCGACAGCGGGCCCGAGTCGAAGCGGAGTTGGCCGCGGCGGCCGATTGTGAGAAAGGATTGAGAGGAGCACGCGAGCAGCTGGCTGATTTGTTGAAACGCCTCCTCTTCAATAACCGTCTTTGTACCCGCTTTTTTTACTGTAAACTTGCGGTTTATGAATAACATGTATTCATTTTGATTCCTTTGTGAATGCATTTTGTATTCACTTGAAATCATGAATAAAAGACGTATTTTATCTCATACTTTTGTCTTCTTTTCTTTGTCGTGTCATTGGCATGCGACTTTAGCAAATATGACCTGTAGATGGTAGATAACAGTTCATCTTGAACTCCTTGTAGAGTAGCGATGGATTAGGAAACAGGTTCAAGTCTGCTGCCTAAGACTTTTCAATTTTATGAGCCGTGAGGGTCTCGTAAAGACGTTTCTCCCTACGAGTCGAGAGGATCTCGTAGGTGTAATTTCTCCTTAGGGGTCGTGAGGACTCCTAAGTGCGTTTTCTCTTGAGAGTAGTAAGGATCTCACAAGAGAGTTTTCTTTTTACGGGTTGAGAGGTTTGCGCAGGGACACTAATTTCCCTGGGGGTCTAATTTCCCTGGGGGTCGAGACGAATCGAGAGATTATTGGTTGACTTGATTCCGAGACGGAGCGTTGTTCCGACGGGGATGTCGTTGGTTGACTTGTTTCCGAGACGGAGCGTTGTTCCGGCAGAGAGGTCGTTTTGTTGACTTATTTCCGGGTCGAAGCATTGTTCCGACAGGGAGGTCGTTGATTGACTTGTTTCCGAGATGGAGCGTTGTTCCGGCGGGGAGGTCAATGGCTGACTTGTTTCCGAGACGGAGCGTTGTTCCGGCGGGGATGTCATTGGCTGACTTGTTTCCGAGACGGAGCGTTGTTCCGGCGGGGAGGTCATTGGCTGACTTGTTTCCGGGTCGGAGCGTTGTTCCGACGGGGAGATCATTGTCCGACTTGTTTCCGAGACGGAGCGTTCTTCCGACGGGGAGATCATTGGCTGACTTGTTTCCGAGACGGAGCGTTGTTCCGACGGGGATGTCATTGGCTGACTTGTTTCCCAGACGGAGCGTTGTTCCGACAGGGAGGTCATTGGTTGACTTGTTTCCAGGTCGAAGCGTTGTTCCGACGGGGAGGTCATTGGCTGACTTGTTTCCGGGACGGAGCGTTCTTCCGACGGGAAGATCATTGGCTGACTTGCTCCGCTTTCTGCGGTGTCGGGAAGGAACTTCGTGTTGATCTTCTGGGATGCAGATGTTGCCGTCCATATTCAGGTCAATTTAATAATGGAGGGAACTTGAGCTCAGATGTCTATTGCCAAATATCCATAATGGGACCGCTAAGGAAGAAACTCAATGATAGGTGCATATTGCCATGGACAAAACTGGCAGACATTATGAAAAGATAATAATTAAGCCTATATGCATATTTAATCAGTATTGAATCGAGGTTAAGATAGTTATAACGGAGAATCAAAACTAGGTGCATATGTAAATGGATTCAGAAATTTGGAAGTAGTAATAATACAGAAGTAGATACGGAAATTTAAAATTTAGATAGAACATATATTTAAGTCATTTTAAAGAGCGAGACAAGTGAAAAGGCTTTAAATAAGTTTAAAGTGCATTAAAAATAATGAAACCAAGTGAAAATACATGTACAATCAAAAGAGTCACAAGTGGGCATATGCACGTCAATTTAAAACAAGTGGGGACCTTAACTTGGTATAACATTAGAAGGGCAAGAGATATCACCAAGCGATCAGTTTAGATATTTAGGTTCCATCATCCAAAAGGATGGGGAGATCGATAGTGATGTTAATCAAAGGATCCAAGCTGGTTGGTTGAAATGGAGTGCAACAGGAATTTCGTGTGATTGTAAATTTCCGTTAAAATTGAAAGGGAAGTTTTATCGGAGCGCTATTCGGCTTGCCTTATTATATGGTACAGAATGTTGGGCTCTTAAGAAGCATCATACACAGAAGATGCACGTAGCAGAGATGTGCATGCTTCGTTGGATGTGTGGTAACACTAGAAAAGATAAGGTATGAAATGAGGATATTCATGCAAAAGTTGGTGTAGCACCTGTGGAGAAGATGCGGGAAAGCCGGCTAAGATGGTTTGGTCATGTGCAACGCAAACCTATGGAAGCACCGGTTCGACGAATAGATACCCTCGATATGGGCAATGGCAAAAGGGAGACCGAAGAAAATATGGATGGAGGTGATACGAAACGATATGGTTGCCAAAGGCCTTGATGAAAGTATATTGTTCGATAGGAGTGAGTTGGAGGCAGAGGATTCATGTGCTGGACCCAGCGTGACTCACATGTTGGTTCATGTAGCCTACCCCATATGCTTGGGATAAAAGTCTCAGTTGTTGTTTTTGTTGACCTTAACTTGAATGACTTTAGATAGATGTTCATAGGACAACGGTTATAGGAACAGCACCACTGGATCATGAAAGTGTACGATTAAAAGGTTACGAGTAAACATGTTCACGTCGATCAAATAATGGAAAGGACGTGGATTTGAAAGTCTCTTGATAAATATCAATAGGACGGTTACAGGAAAAGAATTGCAGAATCAATGGTAGGTGCATATTGTTATGAACATGGGTTGGACAACATTAGAAAAAGACATTTGTTAATCCCGTATATGGAAATAGATTCAAAATTTTGACACAAGTACTGCTTAGGAAATAGATTCAGAAATTTAAAATTTACATAAAAGATTAGATTCAAGTTCATTTAAAGAATTAAGACAAGTGAAAAATCTTGAAACGACTTTATGGTTAAAAATAGTGTGATCAAGGAAAAAGGTCCAGAAATTTAAAATTTAAGAAAAGCAGACTCATTGCTTTAAAAAAACAAGAAAATTTAAGAAATGAAGACTCATTGCTTCAAAAAAAACAAGAAAATTTAAGAAAAGCAGACTCATTGCTTTAAAATTTATGGTTAAAAATAGTGTGATCAAGGAAAAAGGTCCAGAAATTTAAAATTTAAGAAAAGCAGACTCATTGCTTTAAAAAAACAAGAAAATTTATGGTCCTTTTAAAAGCAGTAATGTTAAGAAATAGATTTTGAAATTTAATACAATTGAAGCATTTTCAAAATACAGCCCTGCTAATATTATAAAAAAAAGGCTGAATGCAAAATGATGTAAGTCATTGAAATTCTGAGAAATTTGCTTTAAATCTTGGAGACGGTTTCGAATATTTTATAAACGAGACAAGTGAAGTGCGATGTTATATCCGAAAAGGCTGTATGAAAAAATCAAGATATGATGAATGATTGGTTATGTGTGCAAAGTAAATTTGGCAAAAGCCACAGTTAGGGATGTGTACAAACGAAAGTGCCCTTGGTTGGCATATTCATGTCGATCGAATAAGGAAAAGGACTTGAACTCGAATGTCTATTGACAAATGTCCATAATGGACAGTTAAAGTTAGAGAATAAATGTAATTAGCATATTGTCGTGGACAAAAACAAGACATTACGAAAAGACAATAATTAAGCCTATAGGCAGATTAAATCGGCAATGAATTGGGGTAAAGACAGTTATGGACGGAGAATAAGAGATGGGTGCATATGTAAATGAATTCAGAAATTTAGAATTCATAATAATACAGAAATATATTCGGAAATTTAAAATTTAGATTAAAAAATAGATATGTCATTTTAAAGAAAGAGACAAGTGAAAAGACTTGAAATAAGTTTATAGTGCATTTAAAAATAGTGAAACTAAGGGAAAATACGTGTACAATCAAAAGCATCTCGGGTTGACATATACACGTCGATCTAAAATAGTGACTTTAACTTGAATGACTTTAGATAAATGTTCATAAGACAATGGTTATAGGAACATTATTGGATCATGAATGTGTATGATCAAAAAGTCACTGGTAGACATGTTCACGTCGATCAAATAATGGAAAGGACGCGGATTTGAAAGTCTCTTGATAAATGTCCATAGGACGGTTATAGAAACAGAATTACAGAATCAATGGTAGGTGCATATTGTTGTGCACATGAGTTGGACATTAGAAAAAGACGTTGGTTAATCTCGTATATGGAAATAGATTTAGAAATTTGATACTAATACTGCTTAGGAATTAGATTCAGAAATTTAAAATTTGGATAAAAAATTAGATTCAAGTCCATTTAAAAAACGAGACAAATGAAGAACCTTGAAACGACTTTATGGCGCATTTAAAAATAGTGTGATTAAAGAAAATGGTTTAGAAATTTAAAATTTAAGAAAAATAGCCTCATTTGCTTTAAGTGATGAAACAAGTGAAAATTTATGGTCCCTTTAAAAGCAGTAATGTTAAGAAATAGATTTTGAAATTTAATACAACTTAAGTATTTTCAAGATACAACCTTTTTAATAACTAAAGAAAAGACTGAAATGCAAAATGGTGTAAAGCCTTTGAAATCCTGAGAAATTTGCTTTAGAAGTTGGAGACGGTATCAAATATTTTATAAACGATACAAGTGAAATGCATGTTATACACAAAAAGGCTCTTTGATAAAAAAAAATCCAAGGTATCATGAATAATTAGTTGTGTGCAAAGTAAATTTGGCGAAAGCCATAGTCAGGGATGTGTACATTCAAAAGAGCCCTTGGTTGATATATTCAGGTTAATCTAATAATGGAGAGGACTTGAACTCAAATGTTTATCGACAAATGTCCATAATGGGACGGTTAAAGGAAGAGAATCAATGGTAAGTGCATATTGTTGTGGAAAAAACCGGACGTCATGAAAACAAAATTAAGCATGTTGGTAGATTGAATCAGTAATGAATCAGGTTCAGACGCTTACTGACGTAGAATCAAAGATGGTGCATATAAAACTGGATTTGGAAATTTAGTAGTAACAATATGGGAATAGATTCTGAAATTTAAAATTTAGAAAAAAAAAATAGATTTAAGTTATTTTAAAGAACGTGAGAAGACTTGAAATAAGTTTATAGTGCATTTAAAAATAGTGAAACTAAGGAAAATTACATGTACAATCAAAAGCGTCACGGTTTGAGGTATACACGTCGATCTAAAAATGGTGAGGACTTGAACTTGAATGACTTTAGATAAATATTCATAGGACAACGGTTATAGGAACACTGTTGGATCATGAATGTGTACAATCAAAAAGTTACGGGTTGACATGTTCACGTCGATCAAATAATGAAAAAGACGTGAATTTGAAATTCTCTTGATAAATGTCCATAGAAGAACGGTTATAAAAACATAATTACAGAATCAATGGTATAGTAGGTACATATTATTTTGGACATAAGTTGGAGGACATTAGAAAAAGACATTAGCCGATCCCGTATATGGAAGTAAATTTAGAAATTTTAAACCGGTACTGCTTAGGAAATAGATTCAGAAATTTAAAATTTAGATAAAAAAATTAGTTTCTAGTCTATTTAAAGAATAAGACGAGTGAAAAACCATTAACAACTGTATGGCGCATTTAAAAATAGCGTGATTAAGGAAAAAGGTTTAGAAATTTAAAATTTAAGATAACTAGCCTCAATCGATTTAAGTAACGAAACAAGTGAAAATTTATGGTCCTTTAAAATCAGTAATGTTATCAAATTGATTTTGAAATTTAATACAATTGAAGCATTTTCAAAATGCGGCCTTTCCCATAAATAAATAAAAGGCTGAAATGCAAAATGTTGTAAAGTCTATGAAATTCTGAGAAAATAGCTTTAAAATTTGGAGACAGTTTCGAATATTTTATAAACGAGACAAGTGAAATGCAATGTTATATCCAAAAAAGCTAGTTGAAAAGAATCAAGATATCATGAATGATTGGTTATGTGCGCAAAGTAAATTTGGTGAAAGCCACAATTAGGGATGTGTACAATCGAAAGAGCCCTTGATTGACATATTCCGGTCAATCGAATAATGGAGAGGACTTGAACTCAAATGTCTATTGACAAATGTCAATAATAGAACGGTTAATGGAAGAGAATCAATGGTAGGTGCATATTGCCGTGGACAAAATCTAGTGGTCATTATGAAAAGACAATAATTAAGCCTATAGGCAGATTAAACAGTAATGAATCGAGGTTAAGACGGTTATAGACAGAGAATCAAAGATAGGTGCATATGTAAATGGATTCAGAAATTAAGTAGTAATAATATGAAAATAGATTCAAAAATTTAAAATTTAGATTAAAAATAGATTTAAGTCGTTCTAGAGAACGAGACAAGTGAAAAGACTTGAAATAAGTTTATAGTGCATTTACAAATAGTGAAACTAAGGGGAAATACGTGTACAATCAAAAGAGTCACGGATTGACACGCACGTCAATCTAAAAATGGTGAGGGCTTGAACTTGAATGAATTTAGATAAATGTTCATAAGGCAACGGTTATAGGAACACCATTGGATCATGAAAGTATACAATCAAAAGAAGTCACAAGTTGACATGTTCATGTCGATCAAATAATGGAAACGACGTGAATTTGAAAGTCTCTTGATAAATATCCATGGAAGGACGGTTATAGGAACAAAATTACAAAATCAATGGTAAGTGCATATTCTTATGGGCATGAGTTGGAGGACATTAGAAAAAGACATTAGATAATCCCGTATATGAAAATAGATTTAGAAATTTGAAACCGGTTCTGTTTAGGAAATAGATTCAGAAATTTAAAATTTAGATAAAAAAATAAGATTCAAGTCCATTTAAAGAACGAGACAAGTAAAAAACCTTGAACGACTTTATGGCGCATTTAAAAATAGTGATTACGGAAAAAGGTTTAGAAATTTAAATTTTAAGAGAAGTAGCCTCAGTTGCTTTAAGTAATGAAATAAGTGAAAATTTATGGTCCCTTTAAAATCGGAGATGAATAGATTTTGAAATTTAATACAATTGAAGCATTTTCAAAATACAGCCTTTCTAATAAATAAAAAAAAGGCTCAAATGCAAAATGGTGTACAATCTTTGAAATGCTAAAAAATTTGCTTTAAAAATTGAAGACTGTTTCGAATATTTTATAAACAAGACAAGTGAAATGCGATGTTATATCCAAAAAAAACTCTGTGAAAAAATCAAGGTATCATGAAAAATCGGTTATGTGTGCAAAGTAAATTTAGTGAAAGCCACAGTCAGGGATGCGTACAATCGAAAGACCCCTGGGTTGACATATTTAGGTCAATCTAATAATGGAGAGGACTTGAACGCATATGTCTATTGACAAATGTCCATAATGGGATGGTTAAAGAAAGAGAAACATTGGTACGTGCATATTGCCGTGGACAAAAACTGGAGGACATTATGAAAAGACAATAATTAAGCCTATAGGCAGATTAAATCAATAATGAATCGAGGTTACGGCGGTTATAGACGGAGAATCAAAGATAGGTGCATAATAAATTGGATTCAAAAATTTGGAAGTAGTAATGATTCGGAGATTTAAAATTTAGACTAAAAATATATTTAAGTCGTTTTAAAGAACGAGACTGGTGAAAAGACTTGAAATAAATTTATAATGCATTTAGAAATAGTGAAACTAAGGATAAATACGTGTACAATCAAAAAAGTCATGGGTTGACATATACACGTCGATCTACAAATGCCGACTTGAACTTGAATGACTTTAGATAAATGTTAACGGTTATAGGAACACCGCTATTGGATCATGAATGTGTACAATCAAAAAGTCACGGGTTGACATGTTCACGTCGATCAAATAATGGAAAGAACGTGGATTTGAAAGTCGCTTGATAAATGTCTATAGAATGACGGTTATAGGAACATAATTACAGAATCAATGATAGGTGCATATTATTGTGGACATGAGTTGGAGGACACTAGAAAAGACATTAGTTGATCCCGTATATGGAAATAAATTTAGGATTTTGAAACTAGTATTGTTTAGGAAATAGATTTAAAATTTAGATAAAAAATTAGTTTCCGGTCCAATTAAAGAACAAGATAAGTGGAAAACCTTTAAACGGTTGTATGGCGCGTTTAAAAATAGTGTGTTTAAGGAAAAAGGTTTAGAAATTTAAAATTTAAGAAAAGCAGCCTCAATTTATTTAAGTAACGAAACAAATTAAAATTTATGGTCCCTTTAAAAGCAATAATGTTAAGAAATAGATTTCGAAATTAAATACAATTGAAGCATTTTCATAATACAGATCTTCTAGAAAATAAATAAAAGGCTGAAATGCAAAATGATGTAAAGTCTTTGAAATCCTGAGAAATTTGCTTTAAAAGATTGAGACAACTTCGAATATTTTATAAACGAGACAAGTGAAATGTGATGTTTTCTCCAAAAAGGCTCTTTCAAAAAAGTCAACGTATCATTAATGATTAGTTATGTGTGCAAAGTAAATTTGGCGAAAGCCACAATCAGGGATGTGTACAATCGAAAGATCTCTTGGTTGACATATTGAGGTCAATATAATAATGGAGAGGACTTGAACTCGAATGTCTATTGACAAATTTCCATAATGCGACGGTTAAAGAAAGAGAATCAATGGTAGGTGCATACGGTCGTGGACAAAAATTGGAGGACATTATGAAAAGCCTAATGACTTTAGGCACCATGATTGTAATAATAAAATTTGATGAAACCATGAAACACAATCATTCCAAGCAAAAACACACAAGGGTTAGCATTTCAAGCTTGGATGGCTACAAATAGAACGTGAAGTGTGAGCCTTCTACTAAACATGTCACAGAGTAACAAAAAGATAACCCGTGGTGTCCAATAAAACATGCTTGATCGTAACGCTATTTCTAATATCTTTTAGACACATAGGTCGAGTTTATAAATGAAGCCATCTTTAAAAAAATCGATATCCAACTTTTAAGTCTATCGTTCAGTGTGAAAAAAGGTTGTGGTCTGATGCATTTATGGACCAAAATCTGGTGAAGTTAATAGTTGGGTCCACAAACGATTGTATTGTCAAGTTATATTAGTCGACACATCCTAATTCAGTTAATTCGTGAAAAAGATTTCAACCGTGTAAAAAAGGGTTGTGATGTGATGCATTTATGGACCAAAATCTAGTAATGTGAATGGTCGGTTACAAAATCGACTTGTCAAGATATATTAGTTAACATATCCTAGTTCAGTTAAGTAGTGAAAAAGATTTAAACTCTAGAAGGATAAACCTTAGAAGCAGTAAAATATAAGGGGGAAAAGCAAAAACCTATCACTGATCACAAGTCAAAGAAATCTCACAGTAATGATGTGATGGATCCTCTCAGCACCGCCATCAAGAACTCTCGCAGATCGGCAAAGCCCCTGCTTGATCCCTCCGCCGTCTTTCGCCGCCATAACATCGCCTGGGGCCACGTCATTGCCGGCGGTTGATCGGACTCCCCTGGGGTTTAGAGCTTCGAAGTCTTCGGTTTGTGTTTCGAAGGGGTTATATGCCGCCTTTACATCGCCGGTGGCTGCGTCATCGCCGGCGGTTCATCAGCTCCCATGGGGGTTAGGGTTTTGAAGGGGAAATATGCCGCCGTTACATCGCCTGCGGGTTAGGGTTTCGAAGGATCAACATCGAGAGATGAAATCCCAGCGACAGTGTGTCGTTTCTTTTGAGGGAATAAAATAGGAAAGTTTAAAGAACGCAATTAAAAGACTCGGGTGCTTATATAATCCAAAACAACAACGGCAACCATCTAATTTAGGAATGTAATAATATTTGAAATATTTAAACCTTGGACTTCCTCGGAGTCGGTTTCCAAATTAGGATAAAATACTTTTTTCATATATAATTAATAAACCGGTTTTGGCCGATGAAACTGAGTGAGGGAGCGGAGACCCTTTCGTGAAGGAACATATCCGAAAGCTTCCAAATGAATGAATATAAACTATGGGTCCTTCAAATTTACTTATTCATACTAGCGTTTTCGCATCTGCGATGCACGTGTACAAATAAAAACAGGAAAGTTAATACCAAATTATTTAGATAAAGCACATTCACAATTTTCTGCATAAAAAATCAATGTTGTATATTCGATGTAGTTATAGTTTTTTCAACGAAGAAACAATTATAAAAGGAGTAACAAACCGTTAAATGTACTCATTACAAACAAATTTCATGCAATTTTCAAAAACCCGTAAACAAAAACCTCTAAAAAAAATAAAGCCTTAACAAAAAATTTATAATAAAAAACTTACAGTCATAAAAGTTCTTCCGAAACAAAAAGAAGCTTGGAGAACAGGAAATAGAGACGGCTATGTGTAACTTGAATATTAGAAATTATATATTCATTAATTTTCAATTACATATGAATAGTCCAAAATACATGTATGGAAATATGTAAGATATGTAAAAGCACAAATTAAGGGGCCTATTTGTAATTTCGTTCATAAAAAGTTGCATCGGTTTCCTTGTTTTTAATGGTGAGAATGTGTAATACCCAGCCCTTTTATACCAATATCTGTATTTTGTTACTTTTGAATTTTGTTTATTTATATTTATAATTTTATTTCTTCTAAACCCCCATTTTCTTTTATCAATAAAACCCTAAAACCCAAACCCTAGTATATCTTTTTCCAACTAATTCGCTTAGCCCAACACCATTCTCTTTTAATAAAATCCCAAGCCCATTCTTTTAAATAACTTAAATCCTTTTTCTTTAAACCCCAGCCCGACCCACTCTCTTTCTCACCATTTTCCTCTTTATTTCCTCGAGCCCAGCAGCCCGGCCCAAACTTCCTCAGCAGCCACTCCTTTTATTTAAACTATTTTCCTTTTTTTTCTCTGCCGGCCCGGCCCAGTCCCCCTCTCCAAACCTGACTCGCTCACCCAACCCGACCCGCTTCTACACCCCTCTTCCCCAACGGCTCTCTCCCATTTTTCCCGCTCCCTGTCTCTCGCGATCCACTTCCTCCGCCGATGCCCATGCCCACGCTCGCGAGCGTTACCCACGACGCGCGCCCCTCGACCTCTCCTCGTTGACACCCTCACTCCTCCCCTATCTCCCTTACTCCTCTCTCACTCACAAACACACGTTCTCCCTCGTCTCCTCCCATCACCGGCCACCCTAACCCATCGCCCTTCGCCGGAACTCCTCCACCGCAATCACCCTAACCTCTTCCCTCATCACCTCACCTCCCTCTCTGCCGAGCCCCTCTCTCGAGCTCCAACCCACACTGCACACCCGAGCTCGAGCTTCTGCGCCCTCTCGCCGCGTAAGCCCCCACCGCACAATTGTCGACCGCATCATCATCATCATCGTCGTCGTCGTCGTCGTCGCCATCATATCTCTCCCTCTCTACATCTCTCTCTCTGCCCTCTCTCAATCCCTCTATACTCTTTCTCTCTCTCTCTCTGTTCTCTCTGTCTCTCTCTCTGTTCTCTCTGCCTCTCTCTCTGTTCTCTCCCTCTCTCTTTTTCGATCTCTCTTTCTCTCTCTGTGTTCTCTCTCTCTCTCTCTCTTGATCTCTCTCTCTCTATCTCTCCCTCTCTCTTGATCTCTCTTTCTCTCTCTGCCTCTCTCTCTCTCTCTACACTTCTCTCTCTCTCTCGCCCCTCTGGCAACCCCCATTGCACATCACCGTCGCTAAGTCACCGCCGACGAGCCCCTACAAACCACCACACAACCACCATCGCTACAAGCCCCCAAGCTTCAAGCCAAATAGCCCGGCAATTCATCGAACACCTGCAACCGTCGGAAAATCCGCTATTCCAACCGCCGTCATCGCCGTCTAAGCCATCTCCACCATCATTGTGCCCATCGCCGTCGTCGACGCAGCGCAAGTCCGTTGCCCTCACCGAGCCATCAAGCACAAGATCAAACTCTAACGAAGCCAACCCTTGTCGTGTTTGCGTTCGTGCCGCTGCCGTGTATCGCCAGAACGTCTCCAGGCAAGTACTTTTACTTGCTACATGCTAATTTATTCGAGTTACGAACTTATATCATCTAGATTACAAGTTTACATTATCCAATAGATTATGTGCTAAACTTGTTAGATGCATGATCCCAAAGAGATTATTCATCTATTTTGACGGAATTGGATTGTTTTTGTTGGCCCAGCTAATGATGAATACTGTGTATAAATTTCACGGGATAATACGACTATTAGCGACTAAAACGACTACCCCCAAGTTTACCTGTAAAACTGGAAATTTCTTGTATCTGAAAAATGTTAAAATAATCGTAAATTATGTACATACTGGAATGATGCGTTCGAGGGCTCAAATCGAAGCCGACTCGACGAACTATAACCCTATGTGAGTTTCTAATTGTTTATGTACTTAAACTGTGACAATATTTAGATCGGAGTGCGACTCTGGACTGCAGTCTAGAGCTACTCCAGTTGTTGTTTACTGTCCCGTAAAGGGGTACCACCCTGTTTCCTTAACTCGTAGACTGCGGAACTCTGCAGTTTATTAAAGGTGAATCTGTTAGCTAGATAACACAAGTGGTTTCATTCTGTTTCGTCATCGGTTGCTATTTAATCTGTAATTTAAAAGATGGGGACGTATAACAGTCCCAACAGAATCAGAATTGACATACTAGTATTGAATAGAGTATAACTCATAACGTACAGACGCGATTGAGGATCTGTCTGTTGCGTTGAAAACCTTACTGAAAATTCTAGATTTCATTCAACTATAGCATTGCTAAATTCTGATCCCAACTGGGATTAAAATGTGTTGTGAAACGGACTTCCGATTCTGAAACCGGATTTCCAGCCGTGAACGTTTAAAATGAAATGGCCATAACTAGTGATCCTGAAACCCGATTGACGTGAAACTAAATTCGCTGGATAGATAATTGAACATACTATTTATTCCCCATTCATCGTTTCGCTAAACTGTACACGTATGTTTTAGGATAAATTGTGCAAGTGGTCGAATGTTGTTCTATGACATCTTAATTATGCTTTACATACTGTTTCCTCATCATATCATACAAATGTCACTGCATTGATAACCTAGTGATCATGTGCTTTACCCAGTGTTAGGTATTAGTGATGATTGTGGCAAGTACGTAGTGTTCGTGCATGAGTGAATAAGTGGAAGTGACACGTACTTGTACACAATCAGTGAACCTTATTATTCTATTGCATTGTCGACGTCTGTGGGACGCGTGTACGTGTGACTATAAGTGGGATGGGACACTTATGGAAGCTCTTGCATGGGTGTCACAGATAAGGCACCAGACACTGCCATTTATCTTGGGTATTAGTCGGGACGTGCTTGATGGAGATCTTGTCTCCAGTTCTCGTGCAGACTTGTCACAGACCGACTGGTATTTGAGGTTATGGTTAGCGTTTGACGTAGACCACGGGGTGTGGGGTAGTTTGAGTGTGAATTCAACATAATCTCGGGAGTCCCATGCCGGCTTATATATATATATGGAGATATATGGAGATTTACAGGGTACACGATTATTACCGTGAGTTACATGTTGGGCCCGTGGTCCCTTGCCCTTGGGTTCTACCCTTGGGTGGAGGACACTCGCGAGTGGTTGACTCTCACACTTGGACTGGCGATAGGCTTAGTGACCTGTACAGTGAGACTTAGAGACTGATAAGGATGATGGCATTGATATACATTTCTTACTGTGTTGATACCTGGCATACTTTATTACTGTTTACTGTTCACCTGATCTATTAAACATTTCATTAGTTACTGCATGTTCATATCTATACCGTCTTGAGTTACTGTTATATATATATCTATTATCACTGTTCTAGTTGTCACATGTATCTATATATTATATTGCTATTGTGTCGCTCTGACGACCTGAGTATGCATGCTCAGTGTGAGGAGTGGATTTAGCCGGGACCAGGGCCAAACGTACATCACGGACATCTTGATTAGGTATCCAGAGTTATTCCCTTTTGTTTCCCATCAGGTCAGTTCTTTGTATATGTTTTGTTTCAGTTACTGCATTTCTCATTACCTGCGCATCGTTTACTGATTACCATGTAAAGTTAGAAGCCGAAGTGTGACTACGGCAGGATATTTCCTTGACCGTAGGAGCATGGCTGGCCTTTTCAACCCCTCGTATTCTGTATTTTGGGAAGCGGGGCGTGACAGAATGATATCGCATAAAGATGTGTGTGGAGAGAAAGAGAGAGAGGGGGTAAGGGGGAGGGAAATAGACATTATGACATTGTACCCTTAAGTTCTGGTTATAATAGTAAAGATATACCCATTTACCAACTGTTGTCCAAAACCGTCTGCAATGAACGCCGCCTACAACCACTGGCCAAACAAAGTAAGTTGTTGTCGTTCTCCTTTCACAGTCAGCTGTCTCCATGTTGTCATTTAGACAAACTACTAGAGACCTATATGACAAGCATAAGACGCGCTCGTAACACGCACAAACACATGTTTACACTTATAAGATGTGGCATACGTCTTGTTTGATATATTTCGAGCAAGTATTTTCAAGTGTCGATATCCAACACACATCGGATACAAACACGATATACTGGTTGAAGTGTTTGTGTCTCGTAGTTTATAAGTTCTAACAAATGTTGAAAAATAACAATAGCGTAAGCTCGGTGCTATGCTCTTAAAAGCGAAAAAACGAAAAAAGCCTTGCGCGAAGCATAAGCTATTAAAAACGCAAAAAGTGTAGCGCAAAGCATAAGCCATATTGATTATCATTAATTATTTTTAATAATTATAAATAGTACTAAACATCAATATAAGTAAATTAGTTTTAAGAATAAAACATAGATTAAATTGTTTAAAAATTTAAGAAAATAATGCAAAAACCCACTAGCAAATAATTTTCAATTTTACAAGTTTAAATTCATACTTAGATATTCAAAACAATCGAGCGGAAATAGGTTTTTCTATTTAATTTTTAGGTTATGAGAATTAAAAGTTGGATGACGTGTTACATATACATTAGGTTCGCTTGAGCTATTGAACTTTAAATCCCGTTTAATAACAATAGACTTTATGTAAAATCTTATTTACAAATAGCGTAGTTTATGCCATTACTATCAATGCGTAGCAGAGTGTAAGTTATTTATAGTAGTAGCATAAAAAAGTATCACCGATCACAAGTCAAAGAAATCTCACAGTAATGATGTGATGGATCATCTCAGCACCGCCATCAAGAACTCTCGCAGATTGGCAAGGCCCCTGCTTGATCCCTCCTCCCTCTTTCGCCACCTCAACATTGTCTGGCCAGGTCATCGCCGGCGTTTGATCGGAATCCCATCGGGGTTAGAGTTTCGAACGCTACCGTTTCGAAGGGGAAAGATGCTTAGAGGCAGTAAAATATCAAGGGAAAAAACACAAAACCATCATTGATCACAAGTCAAAGAAATCTTACAGTAATGATGCCATGGATCATCTCAGCAACGCCATCAAGAACGCTCGCAGATCGGCAAAGCCCCTGCTAGATCCCTCCGCCCTCTTTCACCGCCTCAACATCGCCTGGGGCCACGTCATCGCCGGCGGCTGATCGGACTCCTATGGGGATTAGAGCTTCGAAGTCTTCGGTTTGTGTTTCGAAGGGGAAAGATGCCGCTTTTACATCGCCGGTGGCTGCGTCATCGCCGATGGTTCATAAGCTCCCATGGCGGTTAGGGTTTCGAAGTCTGCGGGTTAGGGTTTTGAAGGGGAAAGATGCCGCCTTTACATCATCGGCGGGTTAGGGTTTCGAAGGATCGACATCGAGAGATGAAATCCCGGCGACAGTGTGTCGTTTCTTCTGAGCGAATAAAATAGGAAAGTTTAAAGAACGCTATTAAAAGACTCAGGTGCTTATACAATCCAAAACAACAACGGCAACCATCTAATTTAGGAATGTAATAATATTTAAAATACTAAACCAACCTTGGACTTCGTCGGAGTCCGTTTCCGAATTAAGATAAAATAACTTTTCATATATAATTAATAAACGAGTCTGGGTTTCTAAATGAATAAATATGAACTATGGGTTTTTTTTAAAATATACCCCCTTCAAATTTTACATATTCATATATACCTATTTAACAATCGTTGTCCAAAACCGTCTACAACGACCGTTGTCTACAACCACTGGCCGAACAAAGAAAATTAACGCCATCCTCCTTCCGCAGTCGGTTGTCTCCATGTTGTCATTTAGACAAACTACTAGAGACCTATATAATAAGCATAAGACACGCTCGTGACACGCACTAACACATGTATACACTTATAAGATGTGGCATACGTCTTGTTTGATACATTTCGAGCAAGTATTGGCAAGTGTTAGTATCCAACACATATCGGACACAACACACGGTTTGTCGGTTGAAGTGTTTATGTCTCGTAGCTTATAAGTTCTAACAAATGTTGAAAAATAACACTAGCATAAGCTTAGTGCTCTGTCTCTTAAAAGAGAAAAACGCAAAAAGTGTTACGCAAAGCATAAGCTATTAAAAACGAAAAACGCAAAAAGTGTTGCTCTAAGCATAAGCTATATGGATTATTATTAATTATTTTTAATAATTTTAACTCGTACTAAACCATAATATAAGTAAATTAGTTTTAAAAACAAAACATAGATTAAATTGTTTAAAATTTTAAGAAAATAATGCAAAACCTACTAACAATTACTCCCCCCATTCCTTTTTACTTGATATTTTGAAGAGAACCCCACTTTACCTGACGTTCCGGAATAACGAGAAAATCATTAATGATAAAGATATCAATAAATGATACAATACCAAAAATAGCTTAGAAAATTAATTTTTAGTGATGATGTGGCAGTAGATTAATTGTTGATATAGTAAATAGTCGAGGACATAAATGGTATGATTTTTTTAGTGGTGATGTGGCAATAGAATAACTGCTGATATAGTCAATAGTTGAAGGCTGAAATGATATGATTTTTTTAGTGGTGATGTGGCAGTAGATTAATTGCTGATATTAAGAAAGTGATAATACTTTCCTTAATCGGTGTAAATTCTTCAAAAACGTCAAGTAAAAGAGATGGAGTGAGTAATTTTTAATTTTACAAGTTTACATTCATACTTAGATATTCAAAGCAATCGAGTGGAAATAGATTTTTTATTAAATTTTTAGGTTATGAGAATTAAAAGTTGGATGATGTGTTACATATATATTAGGTTCACTTGATATATTGAAGTTTAAATCCAGTTTAATAACAATAGACTTTATGTAAAATCTTATTTAAAAATAGCATGGGCTATGCCATTCCTATCAATGCGTAGCGGAGTGCAAGCAATTTATAGTAATGATGGCATAAAATAGTGTAAGTTATTTTGTCATGTTACGTAGAATATAGGTTGAGATATGCTAAATAATATAAAATAATGAGTGATGTAACAAATTTACCCTCGTTGACTTATAGGGGTGTGCTTAGATGCATATGAGTGTGGTGCTAGTAATTTTATTACCACACCCTCCTGCTAGGGATTATGCTTTTTATCAAGTCTTGTTAAATGTGTATTTATAGTATTCTTGGTGTGAGTAATACTTGGATTAGGTCCCAATCACAGTCAATGACCTCTTTAGTTGTCTACACCTTTGAACATACTCATCTACTCATTTACACGTGGAATTAATTTATTTTAAAAAAAAAAATTAACATCAATAATACTAACTAACAAATAATTCATAAGAAAATAACACAATTAAACAAAGAAGCGATTTCTGAGCTTTGCTTAAGCAACCAAGCACCCCAAGCCAATGCACATCATCAATACATTAAACTTGCCATCAATTTGTTGGAATGAGCCTATTGAAAGTCACAAATACGAGTGCACAGCAATGGCAACCAGCCATCACCATCAAATATGACCCTAGCAGGACATAGGAAAGACAATGCAAGAAAAGTAGCTCACAATTGCGGGTATATTAGTTATCAATGCCTCTTGTCGAATTGAAGAGATTATTCCCTATGCCGGATGTAATACACCAGGACAGGGATGTGAGGGAGAGAGGAGAGACTTCACGCAACGCGTGGGGCTCACGCTCCCATCTCTTCTCTATCCTGCCTAGAGTATACACTGGGCACATGGTATAATTTTCCGTTAGACAGAAAGAAAATTTAACGGATTTTTACTATAGATGCACTGATATAGACTACATTCTACTAAATTTAACAATAATTTAACTTAGCTTGTAATACAATTTCTCTGAAATTGCATACATTTTATTGAGTTTGACTACACATGGATTAAATTTGACTATGATTTCATTTATTTATACTATAATTACCCTTAAATTGATTACACTGGAGAAAAAGGTAAAAGTGAAACAAAAATATGTAGAATTATCATAGGAGCCGCAGCAAAGGCGATTCCATAAATAAATCGACAATATAAAAGTTCACTAAGAATATTGAATGATATTTTATAAATCTATAAGGCATAATTAACACTAGTAAAGAAAAAGAGCAGCATTTTCACAAGATCCAGTTATGAGGTACACTTATTAACAAAAATTCCAGTTGTCCTCATTAACACTTGTAGAAAGCTCTAAAAATACCTAAGGATGAACAAAATGCTGATACAAAAGTTATACATGTAAACAAAGTCCAGCTCTTTTCATTCTAGAAACTAAAATACTAAATAAATAAGCAGCATATACATGTAGAGAGCAGCTTGTGAGAACTATGCCAACTGCAATTACATGTTTTACACAAAATATGGGTTGGAAAAAGACCCTAGGAAAAAACAAACTAAAAGGACTTTTAAAGGAATTATTGCAAACAATGCCCTTAATCTAGTTATCGAAACATGGCAATAAAACACAAAAATGCTAGTTGTGATGATAGGGCCTTGCATAGAAAAGATTGGGGTAGTATTGCGAGAGGAGGTTTGTCAAAATCTATTACAACTCTACAAGCAATTTGAACTAAAAATCAGATGATACTATATTCGCTTGGATTCTCTGGCTGTTTAATAGTGTAGACTGATTTGAAGCTGTGTTTCAAATGAGGAGCAACAATTTGTTCCTGCAGGAAAAGTTCATAAAAGAAAAGGTTAATCGGTATATTTTGAATGAAACATTACCCTTTTCAAAACATGGGAGTGTTTACCTTGAAAACCTTGTAAGGGCAGAAATCTGTATTGCCGCAACCCTGAAGGAAACAATCTTGAATTATTTACATATCAACAAGGTGGGGAAAGATCAATTTAAATACAACAAAAGTTGAATGAAGAATTGTTTATCTAGAATACCAAGTGCACATAACCCAAAAAGGGATTTTATGCTGCAAAACAACCCAACATAAATCTACTCGCATGCGCATACATGAATCAGATCCTCTCTACTGAGTAATTTTTACTAGAGAGACTATTGAATGATTACAAGTCAAGACGTTTCAAAGAGATCATGGCCAATCAAACTATGAATTTGACATACGAAGAATATGTGAAACTAGCTACTTAAGCCATAAGGGAGATCAGCCTAATTGTTTTCAAGGTGTCAAGAAAGTGGATGGTGTTAGTCGTGTTACTCATATATCCCTTAATGAATGGTGTAATATCAGTGCATGGTTTTTACTATATTTAAGAAGTTCTACAACTGTGGTGTTAGTCGTGCTACTCATATATCCCTTAATGAATGTGTAGTATCAGATTGGAAAAACTTATGATATTTCAACATCCATGGAATATATCGCATGCAAACACAAATGGATAAATGAGAAATTAGGTCAAAAGAGATAGGTGCTCTTAGTCCAGGAAATGTTATTAAGAGAAGATTTCTGATTCAGGAGTGGTGTTTGTGCCTTGTTAATGTTTGCATATTGTGTTTATTTTCATTTTATCTCTCTTTTGGAATTTGAGCAATTAGATGTGGAACCAAGATATATGATTGTATGATATTTCTATGGTTTATGTATTAACACTTATGGTATGATTAACTATTATAATACTTGTTTGCATACCAAAAACAATCTAGAATTACATACCTACATCCATAGTTGTTGCAATCAGTATCAAATGAGAATGCATAAAAAAAACTAAAATTATTGTTCTTCCTTGCCCAACACAGATGATATCAAAGCTGGTCCCTCGATAGGTAGGTCAATGGTTTGAGGACGAACCATTGTTCAAAGATGGTAATGATGTCGAGCCTCGGTCCTTGCTCACGGAATAAGGTGCCACGCCAAAGGGCCCTTCTGCCAGAGCGGACAATACTATTTGAGTTGGGGGTGGGTCATGACAAAATGGTATCAGAGTCCCTCAATAGATAGCTCTGTGGTTCGAGAACGAACCATTGTTCAAAGGTAGGGAGGATGTCGGGCCCCGGTCCTTACTCATGGAATAAAGTGCCACACCAAAGAGCCCTTCGGCCAGAGCGGACAATACCGTCTGTGTCGGGGGTGGGTTGTGACAAAATGGTATCAGAGCCAGTCCCTCTATAGGTAGGTCTATGATTCGAGAACGAACCATTGTACAAAAGTGGTGAGGATGTCGGGCCACGGTCCTTGCTCACGGAATAAGGTGCCACGCCAAAGGGCCTTTCGGCCAGAGCGGACAATTTGAATTCACAGGACTTGTTTGTATGTGGGCAAGACTCATCTATTTATAGAACTCCTTCCATCAAGAAGTTCTAACTACCCATGTAGTTATGAAAACTACCCATGTAGCTAACATTTTATTTAGTTATGTGCTACAATAACTATATTCATGATAGTGTTACATGTTATGGGCAAGACTCATCTATTTATAGGACTTGTTGCCCGTTTCCTCCGGCCGGAGGTTTTATCGAAGAATGTTGTGAAGTTTGCCAAGCTCGATGATCCGTTTGGCTTTGGCTTGGACAAAGTGCCGACCGCAGAGGCGGATTTAAAACAGTTCTTCATTCTGGATACCCCCACCATCCCTTTCGCAGAGATTGTCGCTCCGAACATTGATGAGGAGACGTTCTTTATGGGGTTCATTGGCTTGTAGCTGAGCTGGTTTTCGCTCTCGGTGCACCCTCGTTACATAAGACCATCTGTCTTCTATCCAGCTCATCGCATCGCTGCGGGGACACGTATGGCTATTGGGGTTGTAGGACTGGCTCACTTATATCATGGTCTGAGTATAGCGGCCGACACCACTAACCGGGTTTGAAGCCCGTAAATCTCTTATTGCACTACTTCACCTCGTGGATCGAGATGCACGCGATGGGTGATTTTAGTGTGCATAAACGGCCCAGATTTTATGAAGGATATAACTTTCCTCGGGTCATGCAATTGGTCGATACTTCTTCTCCAGACCCAACACAACAAGAGGCTTGGCGATTGCTTCTTCGCCCGCGCATGGTTGGGGACAGCATGACGTTTGTCGACAGGGTCCTGACCATTGGTAAGGAACCCTCCAAGGTAATCCAGCCGCTCCACGATGTCTTCAAGGACGGAGCTTCTGCATTGAGGGCCCGAGAAATAGTTCATTTGTATTCCATCAGGCCGGGTTTCCTCGTGTTCAGACAGGACGCCTCGGTGTTATTTAACCCGCATCGTTTCGCCCAACAATCCGGTTACAACCAAGGCGTTCCCCTTGAAGCGTTCCTCATTGACTCGGTTTCTACAGAAGAGCGCGTTCGCAATGCGGCGCATCACTTCATGCGACTAAATACGGGGTCTCATTTACTGATTAGTGAGTCGAGCCATATCCCGAAGGCTTCGAATGCTTTTATTGCTTGGTATTAACATGCCACAGGTGCCGTCGTCAAAGAGGAAAGGCGGATGCTTCTCGGCCATAAGGATTCTATCCCGTCCAGTAATCCCGTTGTCCCGCTGAAGCGACGGGCAATTGTCCGTCCTTCTTTAAGAGAGAGAGCCATGGTTGTAATTCCGCGAGCCTTTCCGGCTAAGACATGGCCGGATGTAAGTTCTCCTATGACTGTGGTGGCTACGACATCCCCCGAGTCGGGTATTGGCTCGGAGATCAGAACTCGCCGTCCGAAGAAGCCCGTTAAGCGAAAACTTTTGTCATCGGGTGTTGGTGCCGGTTCGCAGAAGAGGAAGAAGTCTTTATTCTCGGCCGACGTTGTATTTGGTCAGGAGCCTCATGCTCCTTACAGCGAGGGCTTGTCCGAATACGATACCAACGACGGCCAGTTCGGAGCCTCTGTCGATGAGAATGCCGCCACTGATCTTCAAGCCGCTATTGAGGCTTATGAGAGATTAGCTCTCGCACAAGTAGCGCTCGCTTCTTTTGCGGCGTCCGGTATATTTCATTTATATTCTTATATATATATATATATATATATATATATTTTTTTTTTTTGAATTTACCATGCTTTATTAACGCTCGTTTCTTAACAGGAATCTCCACCAAAGATGCCCTCTTGGCATCCCTCAAGACATTTGAGGAAGAGGAGAGGCTTTGCGCTTCCATGGGTCTTGGTATGAATCGTTTCGCGACGCCTTTACATATTTAGTTCATTTCGTTCACACCCTGATTCCCTTCCTCTTTCTGTTACAGGAACCACCGCAACTCGTATTGCTCTGAGTACAATGCCATCCTCAGGTGGTGGTGCGGAGGAGCCTTCAGAGCCACCGGCTACGGTTGTGGTCATCCTGGGCCCGCCATGGGAGGAATTGCTAAAGCAGCCTATGATGGATGTTGCAGCAGAATTGGAGGCCGAGCCTAATTTGGACAAAGACGTTCCCCTGTAAGAGGTTTTAAGGGGATCTATCCGTCCAACCAAAGCTGAGAGGAAGCACAAAAAGCACGCAGCAAGAGATCGTCAGGCTAACTTGGTCGCAGGTGCAGGTTCGAGTAATGCCCGACCCTCTGACGTTCCCATGGAGGACATTCCTCCTGTCTTGTCCACCGCTCATAGGCAGGTTGCGCGTGCGGCTCACGAAGAGGCCGAGCGGTTACTTCAAGATAAAACAGCGCACGATCCCTTATTGAAACCTAATTGGACCTGTTTACTTTTTCAGGTTTCTTCTTACAGTATTTTTTCTCGAATTATAACACATTTGTCTTTGAATGACGTGACAAGGCTAAACTTGGTGAGTGATACGCCAGCGTTTGAAGGGTATGGGGTGTTACGCCTTCCTGTCGAATCAGGGACTGCTCCAACTGCCGCTTCCTCCCCCTGTAGATCCCCGACGTTGGCAGGTGACGCGAGCATGACGACAGCCCGTATTGATTCAGGGGGCGAAGGTGTCGACGTTGAATCCATCTCCCTGGTGATGGTGGAAACCGAGGAAGCCGTCATGGTTAGTGGCGCTCTAGACACCGCTATGGCCTTTGCCACATTGGGTATTCTTTATGTTATTTCTTTTGGGTTCTCAATATTGCCAACCATATTCGCTGATATTTTTTTATTCCGAATATAGGTGCGGTTGACCCCGGCGCTGTGCTGATTGAAGAATCACTGTCAGTCGTTGCCACGACTGTCACTGTTCCGTCTCTCTCTTTTGTGCCTCCCGAGTTCTCTCGGGTTTAATGACGGAAGGTAAAGATTTTTCAATTCCTTGTTTTGGTATAAATATTATTTCTTGGATTAATTTCTTTACCATATATTGTTGCAATCCTGTAAGAGTGCTTTTTGACCGCTTACGCCAAATGCTAAGCCCACACTTCACCTTCCAATCAGAATTCGTTCCTCCTTCGGGCATTGGTTAGCATGTTCTTCATCTCTTATTTCATCTTTTCTCAAATGCGGCACATCATTTCACCGGTTTTGGCTCCTCTTGAGTCTTGCATATCTATGCCCGTGGGTCCGTTCGCTAAGCGTTAGTCCTCCAAGGATGTGGCAAATAGCAGACGGATGCTAAAAGAATTCATCGAAGACCTTAACGTTGAAGCTCTCACTTCTGCTGCAGACTTCGCAAATGAGGTCAACCCTATGCTGGCGACACTTGTGACTTTTCACAACGAAGACTTCGTTGGCATTTGGGTTGACTATTATAGGCGAATTGAGGCTTGTCTCCACGAGATCAAGCACAAGCGTCTTGCACTTGAAGCATTACTCTCGAAGGCTCAACTGATCACATGGATCGAGCAAAGTGCTGCTTCCATTTAATACTTCGAGCAGAAGTTGGCCCTGAGGCAAAAGGAACATGAGACAGCTTTTGGCGAATCCAGCCAATTGCGTGTCCAAGTCGAAGCGAACGCTGCGCATCTGCAAATTATTTTTGGGAATCTCTAGCAATGCGTTTCTAAGGGAATGGCATTGAGGCAGCAGCTCGACTCTACCGAGCGAGGAATGCGAGATTGTGAAGTGGCCAGCAGAAAATTGCTGAGAGACTTTCATCATGCTTGTAACAACGGGCTCGAGTTGAAGTGATGCTGACTACAATAGTAGCGCGTGAGGAGGAGCCGCGGGAAGAGAGTGAGCGGGTTGCCATTTTATTGAAAGCTCCGCCTTCTTAACGGCTAAAATTGTATCCCCTTTTTTTATTTAAATTGTATCTTTCAAACACTTTGATTCATAAATAAAGAATATACATTTTTTGCATGTGCTCCTCTGTGTTTGATGCCTCAATTTAGCGCTAATTAGTTTATTCACTCGTTTCGGAGTCTCTAGTTTATGTACTTATTTCTCGAGGCTGCGGATTCAACCGTCTACTCTCAGAAAGCTTCGGCTTCTGTCTGGATAAAGTTGGTGGTTGCAACTTGATTGTTCACCAACAAACTCTTGGATAGCTCGATCTCTCCGGTCTTGTATTGCTTTTTGACCCAGTAATTAAAAATGTAGCAATCCTCAATCGCATGGCTCACTACTCTGTGGTACGACAATACAGGAGATTGTCGGTCATTTTTGCTTCGTGAGGTCTCTTCAACTCCGGCAATTATAGACCGTTGTTCAAGACATCTTTGAATATCTTGCGGACCTTGTCCCTTCTGAAAGAGTAAGCCTTGTTCTTCTCCTCCTCTGGAGAAGGCCCTTCTCCTCCTAGCACTGGCTTTCGAGCCCGGTCTGTTTTTGATCCGCCTGCCTTTCTCTTATCTTCACCGTCAGACGCATTAAAGGCGTTGGTCTTCTTGTAGCTCCCACTTTTGCGGTTGTTATATTTTCAGCTCTTCCAAGACTTACCCTGTGAGTTCGGGGTAGACTCTTGCTTCGAGCGTTCTAACTTTTATACTCTCTTGGTCAGCTCTTGAAATATCTTGAGACCTGCTGTACATAAGAATGTGACCATCCAATTGCTGAGGTTCCCAATGAGGAGGCTGACGGGCTGGTCCTGCTCTAGCGGCGGTTCATACTTGACTGTGAGGTTGTGCCATCGGGCAATAAAATCCGTGTTGCTTTCGTTTTTCCCCATCTTGACTCTTACGAGGCCAGAAATGCAGATTGTCACTAACACTCATGAATCTGTCTTAACAGATACTCCATTTGGGCGAAAGCAGTGACGGACCCGTCTAGTATGCTCGCATACCAATCGAAAGCTCCTCTTCAGTTGAGTTGAAGAATTCCAATTTAAGGATCTTACTTGGATCTAGAGTAGATCGATCAAGAGAGGACGTTCGTTGGATGCTCCGATGTGAGATCGGTAAGTTGACCAGTTTCGGATAGAAAGACCTCACCAGATGCGTTATGAGTTGATCGAGAACGGACGAATAAAGTGTATTCCTCCGATGAATTGGACGAGTTCCCGAGGACGTGTTCGGCTAGATATCTTCTATAGAGTGATGAAGATACCGAGTTCGTAATTTCGAGTCCATGTGAGAGACCCCGGATTGATCGTAGCCGAGAACGAATTACAATACGCAAACAGCAAGAGATGACGTCGAAGTGGACGATAATAAAGACGAGTGGAACAAGAGGTCCGTGCGAGATGTTAGCGAGCGGTTGTTACGCACCGTTGATGCCAGAGGATTGATACATGTGCAGAGGCGTTAGATACAACCAAATTTCAGAGGAAACCCGTGCTGAGGACACAGCTGTCCGATTATGAGAAAAAAGTTAAGCAAGAGTGCCAACCTTCGTATAATTCGGCACAGGTGAGATCGGAAGAAGCCATGAGCAGGTTTTTTCCAGGACACTGCAGCGATAAAGACTTGCACCCAGGATCGGTTATATCACGAGTATTCGGAGGTCCAGATGCCGCCGCCAGTAATGTGCAGTTGCGAGTGGTCATGTTGATTGGCCAAACGGTGATCAGAGGAGTTCCAGAGTGGAACTGTTTCGTTAGTACATCTGACCAAGCCGACGAGCAGAAGGATCATGAGATTGGTAATCCACAGAGAAAATGAGGACCCAGAGATAGAAGACGCCATATGTGAGCAGGAGGCAAGCAGATGATCTTGCTCTGCCAGCTTTGGGCGCACCGGCATATTTTTCGACATTGTAGGAGGTGTACCTCAATGTCAGTTATTGCGAATTATGTTTTGTGATCCGAGTATCACACTTTTATCGCTTGGATTTGAGTTTCGATGATTGGGTTTCGTGATTTATGTTTTCGTGCACCATGGCTGCACCTACTGGAGATTTATATTTGTGCACAGTTATTGCACTTGATTATGTTTTATACACCTCAACATTGGTTTATGATTTGTGCATATCTATTGCACTTGGTATCGATTTGTGCCTTCGTTGCACGTATTTATGGTTTCGTGGATTCGATACTGTCGATTTGGTTTCGTGCATGTTGTATGCACTTGTTTTTACTTATGCACTCGGTATAGCTTATATATGCTTGTAGTGCATTGGGATGGATTTTGTGCACGCAGTTGCACAAGTTTATGATTCTGTACACCTTGGTATACTCGGTGTTGTTTTTATGAGCATTTGAGATATTGATGAGTTTTCGTGCATTGGTTGCACCGGATTTGTATTTCGTGCATTTGTTGCATCGGATTTATGTTTTCGTGAGCGTCTGCACTTGGCGTTCGTTATCGTGTATGCTACTGCACTAGATATTTTATGTGAACCTGACGCACTTGATTTGGATTTTCGCGCATGTTGGGCGCATGAAATAAGATTTTGTGCACACCGGGTGCACTCGATAGAGATTTTTTATTCGTGCATTATTAGATGCACTCGATTGGGTTTTTATTCGTGCATTATTGGATGCACTTGATTGGGATTTTTATTCGTGCATATTAGTTGCACTGGGTTGAGATTTTCGTGCACTATAGATACACTTGATATTGTTGTCGTGCACATTCGTTGTACCGGACAAATGCTTTCGTGCGCACCCGTTGCACTTAGTTTTGCTTTTGTGCATATTATGGAACTTGTATTGGATTAGATTTCCGTGCGCACCAGACGCATGTGATTTTGGATACGCCTTTTGAGGCTGATTTTATTAATGAGTATCGCGTTTTGATGATGGATACTATATTGTATAGTAACCAAGCAAGATTGGTCTGAGGACAGTGTCTGAGTATTTTTGCATGCATGAAAAAGTTACCAAGAGGTTTTCAAAAAGGAGCTATATTCTCGCTATTTCCTACGTGTCCGTGAGTGACGAAATTTTACAAGGAAAACCTTCTGAGATATTTTAAAAAGGCAGGACGTATAAATTGAGCAAAACATATATAAGTATATATTTACTACTTTACAAATGACCGTCCGCCTCTTGTGCCGTGAGCTACGCATATCACGGCGATTTGGAAAAGATTTTGCATGTGTTTTATTCATCTTTAGAGGATTGTACGAGTATGCGTACTATTTACGTATTATGATTTGACTATAGTATATTTAGATTTCAACAGCGGATTTCGAGATTTGCATCTCTATTATAACTTCAGTGATTGCGTGATGCTTGACGGAGTTTGATTTTAGTTTTGTACCTGTTTTCAGGCGCACACGATGCGCTGCGGTATTTCTATATCTTCCGTCATTTCGGAGCCCCGTTGATTTGAGCTGATTATTGAAATATTTTAGTAATTGGGGATTTAAATTCGGGGACAGAATTTATTTAAGGGGGGAAGATTGTAACATTTCAGAAATATAAAAATATTAATTTTGGAAATTTAATATTAAAATAATATATTTCGCGAAAACTATTCGATTTGCGAATAGGGTTTTTTCGTAAAATGGTATAAGTATATACCAATATTCGGAAAATAATCGAAGATTAAAATGATTTATTTATTATAATGATATTTATCAGATTTTGGCATTTTTATAATTTATTATATGCAAGTTTAAATTAAAATTGATTATTGCACTACTAATCGCGATTAAGCCAAATCCGTATTTTTTTTTACATTTTTCCATGGCTAGTGCACCATGTCATGTGCATGTTGTTACATGTTTGTTTATTTCATTTGTTTTATTTAGAAAGAAAAGAAAAGGAAAAGAAAGAAAGGAAAAGAAAGGAAGGAAAAGAAAGGCAAAGAGAGAAAGCGTTATGAGAGTAAAACAAGAAGAAGAAGAAGAAGAAAGAAACAAGCAGCAGATATTTTAGAGAGAGAGAGTGAGGGTAAGAGAGAGTGAGGTTAAGAGAGAGAGATCTTTGACTTCTTCACAATTCGTCTTCCTTCTTCATTGCTTCACTAATTCCTTCACCCTCGATTGTTTTCTTCATCTCCTTCAGTCTTCTCTACCTCCATGTATCATCTCATAATAATTGCCAAAACCCCTTGCCACTTTCATACAAAACATGCACAAGCCTATTCTAAACCCTTTAGACCAATCAAGTGTGGATTTTGAAGACTTTGGGCAACTCAAAATTTTTCCTAAGTTGCCAAATTGAGGTAATCCCTTCACTTTAGATTAGTGTTTATGTTATATATCCTAGTTTAGTTTAGAAATCGATTTGGTGAGTTATGTGATCTTGGAAATTTCCAAGTTGCTGTTAAGTGATAATTTGAGGTGTAATAAGTGTTTTAAGACCTTAGAGATCGTTCTATTGGCCAAGAACAGAGAATAGAAACCAAAACACGAACTTTGAAATCGGCCGATATTGTATTTTTGTGGATTTGGTGATGGGATACTAAGATCTGCTATAACCCGGAGACCCTAAAAATTATTTAGCGAACACAGAGAGACGTGCATGCAACCTAGAAGCACCCCTTGAAACCCGAGCCCATATGCCAAAAACCTGGCCGCAGATTTAATCATTATGGCCGCAAATTGCGGCCACATTTAGGTGGAATGTGATAATTTTTTGTCTGTGGTTTCCTTATCCTATATATAGAGCAAGCCTATATGCAAAATTCCCTAGTTTGGCCTGAGTTAAAATCTGGGAGTGAATTCTCATGTTGCTGAATTTCATTTTCCGATTTCTGAACCTTGGTTTTTAGATTTATGTTTGGATTCCGTCGTTGGACGTTTGTACGTCAACGGACGAGGGTTATTTGGTTGATTTTGCATGCGAAGCTATAGGTTTTAACCTACGAGCGAACCGTGTGCCATATCGGTTTTTCGGATCGATTTTAATTGCATTTCGATGTGTATTGATTATAGGTACTTCGCGTGGACTTCCGAGACGACGAAACACATCGACTTCGGCTAAGCGAGGAGTTTAGCAAGTGAGTAGATTATATCTGCGGGGGAAATCGGATGGATGGCGTATAGCACCCCCGCAACTTTTGATATGGAAGATTGTGTTATAAATTATAATCAAGTAAATGATATGCTACGAACTGATGGACATGGTTATAGGATTTAGTAAAGAGACGATATGATAAAAGTTGACGTTAATAAATATGAATTGAAAGAGGACAAGTATGAGTTGTTAATGGTATGATATGAGATCGGGATCGATAAACACGACACGAGATTAAGATAGAGGTGTTGTGAAATTAATAAGATATGACGTTTATACAAATGTGATCTGAGAAATATGTGTGTGTATATATATTTATGAGTATAATAAGTAATATGCCGTACAAGACTTTAGATCCGTACCCTCATTATTATATAGGTCGATAGATTCTCTATTCTGTTTGATGACCCCGTACGATGGATTACCGTACGTGATGAGATGTACCGGATGATTGATCCGCACTAGTAAATTGAGGACGATGATCGAGGATTATTGTCATATCGAATGTTATGAAGCGGGATCGCCGATATAAAGATTGCCACCTGAACCATATCTATTTTCAAAACGACGATGTGTATCGTTTAGAAAGTGATCGTATGATTCTTGTGTAGATAGATATACCCATTTATTGTTCATGTTGTGAAGGATATTACCCCTTGTGATGTACATGCCATGTGTCGGTATTTAATGCTATATGATATCCTTCACTAGTACACCTGTATAATTACCGTTAATGCGCATGTTACACTTACACAGATTTGCCGGCTCACACACATTCATCATCGGTAATTGCCATGCCACTTACACTGTAAAACTTCTGTATCATGATATTATTCTTAACGTAAAAGTACATTCATTACTCTGTACTATCACTTGACATGCTTGCATGATATACTCGATATACTCATATTACTACTCTATGTTGCATATATCGTACTTTATGGTTATATGCATTGAGATGCTGTTTTTATGAGATCTCTGGATTTGAGAACCGCGATTATATTTCAAAAGGAATTATGTATTGCTTTAAAACGCAATTTCTCTTGATATGATATTTAGAGGTGTCCACCATGAGTTTTCTCGGTTCTAAGCAGTGAGTATGTAACACCCTAGTTCATTTATACCAGTTCTGTTTTAGGTATTTCTTTAATTATGGCTATTTCTTGATTTATTGTTGTTTGGGTGTGAATAGTATAATTGGCATCTATAATTGCCTCCGACCCGACCCGAGTGCTGGAACCCTTCTTGATTCCTGTTTATAATTTATTCCGGCTAGTTATAAGAATCCTTGCACTTTCTTGTTCTATATCCTGTTTACCCGTATCATATATTGGGCATCTATATTGTTTTAATAATACAAATATAATCAAATAATATATTTTAAAAATACTTAGCATGACCTGTATCATACCCCTGACCCTGTGGTTCCATTAGTACATCGTGTTCTTGTTTCGTTTATTGAAACGGACTCGTCTGGATCACTACGTGCATTTTACGTGCATCCGTTCTTGGGTGTATGCATTTTTATCAACCGGACATCGCATTATGGTTTTAACTTATCCGTATATTCTTTATATTTTAAAACTAGATTTTTAGACACAGCGGTGGTCTGAGTCACATGTTCCACTGGCATCTTGAAAACGGAAGCCGCTTGAAGCCCGTAGGTCACTCCTCCAGCAAGAACGGAGTGAGAGTTGTTGTAATTGTTGCAGTTTGTGCAGTTGGAAGCCATTGATCTTCTGTTTTCTGCACGGAACAAGACACCAAATCTTAGTACCTCGAATCCAGGGGCAACCATAGTAAACCGTGATTCGTTCGCGAAACACAACACGAAGTGTGGAGTGGAAAGAGGAAAAGATCCCACCGGGCGTGCCAGAATCTGTTCGCCGCCGAAAGACGCAACCGGTATGCTGGGACGTTTAGCCTGAATTTTGGGGGGCAGATGCTATTTGGTTTTATCCGTCCACCTCTTCGATGATGCTAAGTTGATTTATGGCACCGTGTATTGGAGGTTTAGACGGATGCGGCCGTTGTAGCAGACTTCGTCAGATTCCCCCTCATTGTAAGGGGTTTTTTATCGTGGGGACGCTCTTCCCTGCAGGCGCAAGCCCCTGTAGTTAATTACGCTACCGCATCGCGGTAACCACTTTCTCTTTCTCCAGATGGTCACTTCGTGTCGTGGGTGTTTATTTTGTTTTTGGTTGCCCGTGAATTGTATACGGAGACTAATTTATGCTGTCACCCGTAGGGCGTGGATTAGTCCAAATCCGTATTTTCTTAGATTTGGGTTGGGTTTAAGGACCGTTAATCTCATTTGAGACTAAGATCAACTTAAACATTTGTTAAAGTAGTCTAATTTTAGACTAAGATCTACTTAACGGGATCATTTAGATCCAACAAAAGAGCATTTGGGCTCTATTGCTTAGTTTAGAGATATTGCAGTCCATGAGTTTAAGGACCCCACGGTCCGTGGTAGTTTAGAGACGTCATAGTCTGTAAAGTTTAAGGACATCATAGTCCATGAGTTTAAGGACCCCACAGTCCATGGAATGTGGTTGTCGGGACCCGTCACCGCTCTGAAGACGTTGAAGGATTACGGCACATATCAGATGAATGCAGAAATGTACCCTTGAACCAATATTGGTTGGGAGATCTGTAGTCCAGTTTGGGACTAAGATCTGTTAAAAAGATTTATGAGCATATGGGCTCAATTAATCTGAATAAGGGGTCTGTGGCCAACTTGGGCTTGTCCCACTCAGTTAAAATGTTGAACATTTAACAAAGCTGAGCATTGATTTGGGCTCTGACAATTTTCTTGTCTTCTATTGAGTGTTGAGCATTCATTATCATTACAGCTCTGGGGCTTTATTAAAGAACAATTTATGTTCTTTCAGCGCACACGTGAGGAACACATGCGCTTGGCGCTGAGCGCCAGTCAATGAGCGCAAAGCGTTTCTGTTAAGTAGCGCACACGTGAGGAGCACGTGGTGCGCTTGGCGCTGAGCGCCAGTCAACGAGCGTAGAGCGCTTCCGATCAATTTTATGATCTGAGAAATAAGTTCTCGCTTACAAGTGACTTTGTCTCATGGTTCTAAGAACAAACTTCTTATTTTTATAGGAGATATGAAATTCTTCTTCCCTTTTTATGATGAGATGTTGATCTTTTTGTGTGAAAGACCTCAGTCTTATAGATCTATGATCTGTAAGAAGAATTATATTCTTCTTTAATGAGATGTTTCTTATCTCTCTGTTTTTTATACCTTGAAGAAAAGTTCTTTTCAGAGCTTGCTCTTCCTTTTTTTCAAAGCTTGTGGGGGTTCCTCTCTGCGAGACTTGAAGTCTTAGGGTCCTTTATATAGTGAATGCTGATTTGTTGAATCGGTTGAAGAGATCTTTTCTCTAATTGATTTGCGGATATTTCCCACCGTTGGATCTTTTGATCCTAGAGCTTCTGTTTTACAGAAGGCAATTTTCTTGTTTTTAACAAGATTGGAAAATCTTTTCCCATACAGAATTTATTCTGCACCATTGTGATTTTTAATCACCATCGGATCATTGATTCAACGGTGCTCTGATTTACAGAGCACAATCTTTCTTGTTTGGAAAGATTCCGAGGAGTATTTCCTTAACATAATTTTATTTTGGTAATTTGATGATTTATCATCTTCAATGGATCTTTAATCCAACGGTGGGAAACATTTAGTTCCAGCGCTAGCGCTCTCGTGCTTTGCACGTGAGCGCTGCATCAGAGTCTTTGACTCTTGGTGCCAGCACACTTAGCACTAGTGGGGATGGCTTCATCATGCCCCTGTTCTGGTGAAGGGTTGTTGACACCAGCCTATCGAAGACTGACATCCGTTGAGAAGAAACGTCCAACCTGTCGAAAACTGACTTTCGGATAGAGGACGCACTTGTAACGACCTCACCCGCAGCAGGAGCCGGGATAGCCTTCTCCGGTATTGCGAGCCTCTTTGCAGGCCCAGTGGAGCTTTGGCTCAGCCGGTTGAAGACAATCTTTCTTGTTTAGAAAGATTTGAGTAGTATTTCCTCAACAGAATTCGATTCTATAATGTGATGATTCATCATCTCCGTTGGATCTTTGATCCAAGGGGGAGAACTTTTAGTTCTGGCGTTGGCGCTCTCGTGCTTTGCACGTGAGGCGCGGCCTCAAAGTCTGACTCTTGGCGCTCTTGTGCTTTGCACGTGAGGCGCTGCCTCAGCTCAAATTTTGAACAGAGCTTTGCTATTTTATTGGGGGGAAACATTCGTGGGTGCACACGGAAGGATCGACACCATAGGTATCCGACGACGTGGACGTCAGTTTTGTATGGAGAAAGAGAAGCAATGGCGGTTTGTTATACTCTTTGACCATTGGGAAAGGTAACAACTCTTCTGCATCAAGCTTTTGCGCCATTGAGAGAAATGCAAAATAAGAAAAGAAGATCGGTAGAATTTTAAAGGCCTTTCTCTCTCCTCACTTTCAACTTTTTTTATCTTTGGCTTTTTTCTTTTGAGTAGAGAATGAGAATGAAGTGCTCTGTCTTAAATAGAGCATGAGATAGGCACAAGTGCCAACAGGAGATGGGGCAGGAGGAAATATGAAGTGGAAATACCAAAATCTGTGAGGGCAAAATTGCCATTTTGAAAAGGAGATGGAACAGGTGGTAATAGAAAGTGGAAATACCAAAATTTGTGAGGGCAAAATTGGCATTTTGAAAATTCTGCCACCTCTCTACACCTTTATATTATGTATTTAGGATAGACCTAGCACTGCACTTTGTATTTGCTATAAAATTAGATGAGCATTGGTTCATCTCCTAACATAAGAGTTGTTTTCATTCTAGATCAAATCTACAATATCTGAGAATGGATTGAAAAACCTCAGTAAAGATAGAGAGTGATATATGGCTTCTAATGGTTATATCATTGTTGGTATGGATTCTTGCGGATTTATTAAAATTAACTTGAGAGAGGCTGTGATATATAAGGGTGGAACATGGGTCACAATGGAACTCTCACGGGGTTATTAAACATAATCCTGCCAGAAAATTTGGCTCTTAAAAGAATTTTAAGTTTGTAAAATTGGATTTTTTTTCCTACTCCTTGAATGAATCTGGATGGCACAATTCTGCCTGCAGCTGCGCCTCACCTCTCTTTATAGACTGTTTCTGCATCCTGATAGTTGATGTGCCAAGCAGACTGGCCAACTTCAACTGAAGGGCCAACTGTGAACTTGCAGGGTGGTCTAGCAGGCTAATTATACATAAAAGAATGGATAAAACACATCAGTATTCAGTATAAGAGAGGGTTTAGAAATAGAAAATACAAAGTTGAAAATATAGGCTTGAAATTTAACTTGCATCCTGTTCATGTTTGCTTTTCTTCTTGATCTTGCTTTTCCCCTTGTCATTTCTGGATGCATTGCATACATCTTCAGATAAATTTGTGTGATTTGAACTGCCTAAGTTTGAAGCTCCTGTGTCCATATGCATAACCAAAGCATATGGTGGATTGATCTCTGTCTGTGCATCCAGTGGAGCTGAATCATGAAAGATAGTAATAGTGGCATCTTCTGAGATCTCAACTCCTGTATCTCTTCCTCTTCTCCTTCGTCTTCTCCTTGAAGAGCTGCCTCCTCCCCTATTTGAAGCATCACTAGAACTCCCAGGATGAGAAGATTCTGAACTCGTTTATCCTCTCTTTGGGAGTGGTGACCTTCCTCTTCTTGATCCTGTAGATGTTTGTCTCTCAACATGCTCATTCTTGCAGTTTCTTGCATTGTGTCCAGATTGTTGACAATTACTGCATTTACTTGAACCTCCAAGCCTCTGCATTCCACTACCTTCTGCTGTTTCATGCTCACCAATTGTTCTCTTCTTTTTGCCTACCAGGCCTTTTCTTGTATGGAGGATGTAGCATAGGATCATATGGGGCAGTTGGCCAAAATCTTTGAGTCTGGTATGGGTGAAATGTGATGCTTGTATGAACTTTTGTAATGGTTTATGTTATAAGAGTCGTGAATAACATCTATGGGGTTTATCCTAGCATGATGCAGACACTGGATAGCATGCATGTAAGGAATCCCTGTAAGGTCCCACACTCTACAAACACAAGTTTTTTTAGCAATACTGTAAGGTCCCTATCCCCGATTACAGCACTCTACACTCTACAATCCCTGTAAAGTCCCAGAATGTCGCGATAGGCCAAGGCAACGTCCCTATTCCCGATTACAACATCATCACCGAAAATTGCATAATTGCGAAATCAGAAGCCAGGGATTCCATCGCCTTTTCTACCGCCATCCACACAACAAAATGGTGGGACAAGGCAAAGAGTGGCCAAGAGCCGAGATTGACCTTGATTACCAGTCACTTGATACTCATAGTTGTCACAATATTGAGCACTACAAACTCCCCTGCTCTTATTTATCCAATATTTCTAACTTGGCAACAATCTTAGGGCATGGTTTTCCATTCCACTTTTCACAGATCTCTCTCTTATTCTGTAACCTCCTCATCATCAAAGTTCTTATCATCTCCAACATTGTCACTATAGGCTTCTCTCTAGCCTTTAATATGAATTTGTTGAATGCCTCACATATATTGTTGCATAGCAAATCATACTTTATATCTGTAGGGAAATGAGACCTGGTCCATGTCTTTTCTCTGTCATCAAGATATTTATAAGCTGCTACACTTTCTTTCTGAAGTTAGTTCATGACCTATAATTAATAGTGTGTGCGCGGGCGCGCTATCAATTAGACTTCTAGGATATCAAGCCCTTTCACATCATATAACAAAGTAGCCTAACACCAACAATGTAACAAGTAATGAATGAGATGAAAGAAAATTACTGGTAGATGCTCCTCATTAGTGTATGCTGTTGCTGCTTTCCACATTATTCTTTTCAACTCCAATGATTTCCACTTTTTGAATTTTTTTTGCATAAAAATGCCTCATACGGTATCTGTGTCGTGATGGTGGAAATATCCTCCTCATAGCTTCAATCAACTCCTATAAATTGGCATTACATTGCAAAATGTTAATAAAGCTTCATGAAATGCATAATTTAAAAATGTATACACATATTTAACATGTAAGCAGTATAAGAAATCTAACCTTTTGTCTATCACTTACGAAAACTATTCTTTCAAATGTGTTGTCCTTCATGGCCTCCCCCAAACACACTAAGAACCAATTCCATGTTCCTTCACATTTAGACTCCACCACAGCAACTGAAATTGGATCCATTTGATTATTTGCATCCCTACTCACAGCAAATAGAAGTACAACTCCTGCAGGGCCCTTCAAGAAATAGCCATCAAAACCTATAACAGGTCTACAACCTTGCAGAAATCCATCCATATGAGCTTTGTATGCCACAAAGAAGCCATAGAATTCATTAGGTTGATCTTCTTGCTCTCTCTTTGTAACACCCTAGTTCAGTTATACCATGTTCAATTTGTTTATTCTATTTATCTTGTGGGTTTTTCTCGACTTTATTTGTTTTTGGGTGCGGATAGTGTTTTGGTTCATGTGCTTGGTATCCGAACCGACCCGCATGCTTGAAACTCATCTTGATTCTTGTTCACGTTTTACCTCTGCTGGTTTTGAGGATCCGTGCTCGCATATGTTCCGTTTACTTGCTTTATATTTGCCACATGCATTTTTTAATATTACATTTATAGTCAAATAATATATTTTTAATACCTAGCATGACCTGCCTCATACCCTGACCCTGTGGTGGCATCCGTACATCGTGTTCTCGTCAAACTATTGTGTTGTCAAGATATATTAGTTAACATATCCAAGTTCAGTTAATTAGTGAAAAGATTTAAACTCTAGAATCATAAACCTTAGAAGCAGTAAAATATCAAGGGGAAAAAAGCAAAAAACTATCACTGATCACAAGTCAAAGAAATCTCACAGTAATGATGCTATGGATCGTCTCAGCAACACTCGCAGATCGGCAAGGCCCCTGCTTGAACCCTCCACCCTCTTTCGCCGCCTCAACATCGCCTGGCCACGTCATCTCCAGCAGCTGATCGGAATCCCATCGGGGTTAGAGTTTCAACTGTTCCAAAGCGGAAAGACGCTTAGAGGTAGTAAAATATCAAGGAAAAAAACACAAAACTATCACTGATCACAAGTCAAAGAAATCTTACGGTAATGATGCGACGGATCATCTCAGCAACGCCATCAAGAACGCTCACAGATCGGCAAGGCCCCTGCTTGATCCCTCCACCCTCTTTCGCCGCCTCAACATCGCCTGGGGCCACGTCATCGCCGGTGGCTAATCGGACTCCCATGGGGGTTAGAGCTTCGAAGTCTTCGGTTTGTGTTTCGAAGGGGAATGATGCCGCTTTTACATCACCGGCGGTTCGTCAGCTCCAATCGGGGTTAGGGTTTTGAAGTCCGCGGCTTAGGGTTTTGAAGGGGAAAGATGCCGCCTTTACATCGCCGGCGGGTAAGGGTTAGGGTTTCGAAGGATCGACATTGAGAGATGAAATCCCAGGAAAGTTTAAAGAACGCTATTAAAAGACCCAGGTGCTTATAAAACTTTTCTTAAACTTTTCCAATCTTTTAAATGTAATTTTTCACTTTCTAATCTTTTATTATAAAAGAAATTTTTTGAAAATTTTGTGCTTATGCAAAGTGTAACGCAAGGTAATGCTTCAATAAGCACAAAACTCCCCCAAACCTGTTTACAGCGGTGTCCTCATTGTTGTCGTCTTTTAAATCTCAAAAAGCTATAGACTTGAGAGGAAAAGTTATTAACGGGGACAAGAATGAATGAACGCCCCCAAACTTATTTTTGGCAAACAATTTTGTGTACAAATTTTATTTTCAAGAGCAAAAAATAGACCCCCCAAACTTGATTTAAACAATATTAAACTTTTAAAATTATAAGAGGGAGTAAAGTTATTGGTTAATATAAAACTTTACAAAGACCAAAAGTTAATACCAACCATTCAAAGATTTTATCAAGATAAGAATTATAAAAGAAAGAACTTGAAAATCAGAGTTTTCAACTACACTAGCATTTGGGTTGTCATGAGCTCTATCTTAATAGTCATGAAAAGATGTTAGAAATCACATCATCCCTTAATAAAACATCGCCTTTATTCTTCATCCCTACCCTTCTGCCAAACACCGATCATATACCCCCACGTGTGTGTAAAAGACATCCCTACACTCGGAGAATTCAATTCAAGCTATCATACTCTTGTCCATCTACCTCGGTACTTTTTTTTAGTCGGTGAATATTTTGGATGGAATTGCTCACACATTCTTCATGCGACCGTTAATACTTCTTGAGATACTAACCGACCGATTACTAAATATGCTCATATATTAGGCGTAATTAGCAATTTCCTAGTCTTGCAACACCTAAGGCTTAGCAGTGACTCCCAAACCAGTTGGTCTAAGGCATTAGGTGATGAAGCATCCTCGCTATATTTTTTTATGCTGCCTTGGTGATTACAAAACCAGTGTTCATTTTTCTTCACCATTTTATACTTTTATGCTTCATTTAAATTTATTTTCTTCGTAATTTGCCTTTTAGACAAGAGCATTTCAAGGTATCCTCTACTATCCCGAGTTTCAAGACGTGTGTAAGTGCGTATAGTAGGGTACGTTCAAATGTTTGGTTTCCAGAATAGGAACTATTTTTCAGGCTTATTTTTATCCTCAGGTTAGTAGGGTATCAACGTTTAAATATTTCCATAATCTTCTACATTTGTGGACTTGGTCTGTTTTCCCTTAACCTATTAAGATAAGGAGCTTTATCAATAAGAGCTGTGTCCAACATTGGAGAAGATCGTGTGGGTGGAACACATCCCAGAATTGGAGTAGGGATCGTTGTTGGTTGACTCAAAGAAGGTGGGGGAGGGTTCAAGTTCGAGCCTAAGGGAAAACGGAGAATAGACTAGGAAGAAGATGAACTAGGGTCAAAAGTAGAAGTGGAAGACGGGGTATTATTGATTGATTCACTATTATCAATCTGTTCACCGACTTGGTTATTCAGCACTCTTCCTGTATCTCAACGTGGTAATGGCGTTCACATTATGATATTGTGAGTGGCCAGGATTCGGTAGAGATTGAGATGGAAGTTTCCCTTTCTCTCTAGCACTCATTGCGACATTTAATTATGCAATTTGTGCTTCCAACGATTTAATACTCTCACCGTGTGAGGCAGAGTCATTCTTTATGGTGTCGATAGATGACCTTATATCAGCCGACATTTGCATGGTGTGTATCATGAACAAATGTAAGGTTCGTTCGAGTGCAGAGGAGTTTTCGGTACCGGCCAATTGCAAAGAATTATTATACGGTGCAGAATTGTTGGTCGGATTTTGAAAATTTTGTGGTTGAAAGGGGTGCTGATTTTTGGGTGGTGGTTGTTGCTGTGGAGGAACCCTTTGAAAGTTATTTTGGTTTAGAACCGTGTTTTGAATTTAGTGTTGGTTCCAAGCAAAATTAGCGTGATTCCTCCAACCTTGATTATATGTGGAAGAATAAGGATTGTTTCTAGGTCGCTGCTGAAAAGCAGCATTGGTGTGTTCTTGACCTTGAAACGGAGAATTCAAAGGACATTCTTCCGTCAGATGTGATGGATCAGAACAGCATGCACACGGTTTTAGGGAGCGTCACCTGGTTTAGGGAGGCTAATAAAAATTTGTTTTCCATAACTTCTAGTTTTCTTTTGTAATGCTGCCATTTCGGCTTTGACTGCGAAACATTAAGTTGATGGATACCACCCCTAGATGATGGACTAACGCTTTCCCATTGCAAAGTATTTTCAACAAAATCTTTCAAAAATTTCCAAGCTTCACCTTCGTCTTCAGACATGAAATTGCCTTGACAGATGGTTTCAAACATTTGTTTTGTCGTTGGATTAATGCCCTCATATATAATTTGGCACAGATCCCATCCATAGATCCCGTGATGAGGACATTGGACAAGCATATCCTTGAACCATTCAAAGCATTTCCAAAATGGTTCATTGGGAAGCTGGGAAAACTGGTTGATTTCGCTTCTAATACGGGCGGTCTTATGATTGGGATAAAATTTCTTAAGGAATGCTATGACGAATTCATCCCAATTGAAAATAGAGTGTGCGGGTGTGTTATAAAGCCACTTTTCGGCTAAATTGCAAAAAGTAAACGGGAGAAGACGTAAATGCATAACATCCACAGAAAGTTATGAACTGCTCATCATAGCACATACGTTTTCGAATTTGGTAATAGAAACGTATGCGTCTTCAGACTCTAGACCGTAAAATTTAGGCAAAAGATTGATATAATGTGATTTGATTTCAAAATTGTCCCCATTGGCAAAGACAAGTAGAAAGAGGACCACGTATATGGTAGTATTTTTCTTGGAGAGAAATGCGCGGTGGATTCTGTGCACCTGCGGGTGATGGCAAAGTGGTGTTATTGAAATTTGATGGAGAACCGTCCAACTCGGTGGATGTTGTGGGTGGTGAGGAAAAAGATGAAGAAATACCGACTTCGGAGTTGATAGAGGTAACGCGGACAAGACGGGCACTAGAATCCCGTGTCCATACGAGCATGCACTAAGCGGATTTAGCGCAAGTGGCAGCGTATGTGATGATTAGAAGAAATGTTTGTTTTGAAAAAGACAGATTTAGACAAATCAAAAAAAAATGCACAATCAACCCTAGATCTAAGGTCACCTAGGTCAAGTCACTAGACCGCTCCTAGACTTCCAAAAGACAAATCGCAGGATAAATCCTCTTCTAGCTCTTTATCCCTCTTGTGGCCAGTAAGTGCCAGGTAAGTGGGAGGTATCCGCTATGTAAATAGCGGGCCTAATTAAGTAACAACTTGCCTTAAACACACTTGCCTGGACACCACAAAAGAAATGCAGATAAGCAGTAGATTACCCACGACCTTCTTCTGTCCTAATTGAGCGCGACGGTCCTTAGAGTCTTGTCTAGATATTTTTTAGTTAATGAAGGATGATGCAGATGCTAATTTTGTGATTTTTGGGGCTTAGGAAGGGTAATGAAATCCCCACCTAATCTGAATTTGGTCTTTACCCCTTAATTTCCGTATTAAAATATGCAAAAACAACCAATATCAAATCACGTAACAAGAATTTTTTTGGGCGGCGAAATTTTGCAAAGAATCCTCCAGAAAATTTGTTATTGGATAAGACCAGAGGAGAGAGGAGATAGAGAATATACCAGAGAAATTCGAAGCACTGATTCACCAACTCAACGGCGGATCCACTGCAAAAACCATGAATTCGCCGCGGTTCCGCGGTGGATTGGAGGAGTTAGGTATTGTTCTTTGCACTGTAGCTTCTTTTACTCCTCTGGAATTTCTAGAACGGCTCTGAATCTTGATTTCCTCACTACAGTGATGCCAGATTCCCTCGCAAAAATTCAAACACTAATCGTTAAGCACACGATGCGATTTTGATTTAAATTTTGATGGAATAATAATATTTCAACTCAAATAGCAAGAAAGAACAAATTACGCACGCATCCCCGGCAACGGCGCAATTTGATTGGTTTTTCAAAGTGAAGAATATAGGTTTGTAGTTAGTAACCGCAATTAATAACGGTATTGCGTGTAGCGAGCATTAGTGAGCACGGGTTGTCCTCTGGGATTCGAGAAATTCGTAAATTCTTGAACTTGAATGTCGTTAGATAAATGTTCATAGGACAACGCTTAGGAACAAAACCATTGAATCATGAATGTGTACAATCGAAAAGTCACTTGTTGACACATTCACGTCGATAAAATAATGGAGAGGACGTGGATTTGCATGTGTGTTGATAAATGTCCAAAGGATGACGATTATCGGAACAAAATTACAGAATCAATGGTCGGTGCATAATGTTGAGGAAATGAGTTGGAGGACATTAGTTAATCACGTAAGAAGATTCAATCACTAAGAAATCAGAGATAAGATAGTTATTTACATGAGAATCAATGGTAAGTGCAAATGGAAATAGATTTAAAAATTTGAAAGTAGGAATCTATACGAAATAGATATAGAAATTTAAATAAGAAATTAGATTCAAATCCATTTAAAGAACGAGACAAGTGAAAAACAATGAAATGACTTATGGGGGATTTAAAAATAGTGTGATACAGGAAAAAGATATAGAAATTTAAAATTTAAGATAAGCAGCCTCAATTGCTTTAAGTAACGAAACAAGGAAATTTGAAAGTAGTAATGTAAACAAAATAGATTTAGAAATTTAATACAATTGAAACATTTTCAAAATAAAGCCTTTCTAAAAAGTTTTAAAAGGCTGATATGCAAAATGTTGTAAAGTCTTTAAAATGCTCAGAAATTTGCTTTAAAAGTTGGAGACGATTTCGAATATTTTATAAACGAGATAAGTAAAATGCGATGATGCATCCAAAAAGGCTAGATGAAAACATCAAGGTATCGTGAATGTTTGGAATCGTGTGCAACAAAAATTTTGCGAAATCCACAATCACGAAAGTGTAAAATGGCAAGATCTTCAGGTTCACGTATACATGTCGATCTAAAAATAATGAGGACTAGAACTTGAATGTCGTTAGATAAATGTTCATAGGTCAAATCTTATAGGAACAGAACCTTGTATCATGGATGTGCACAATCGAAAAGTCACATGACATATTTACATCGATAAAATAATAGATGACGGTCATAGGAACAGAATTACAGAATTTATGGTTGGTGCATAATGTTGTGGGCATGAGTTGGAAGACATTAGTTAATCACGTAGGAAGATTTGATCATGAAGAAAATAGGGATAAGACGGTTATGTACAGAAGAATAAATTATATGTGGATATGGAAATAGATTTAGAAATATGAAAGTAGTAATGTTAAGATTTAGAATTTAAAATGTAAATAAGAAATCGGGTCCATTTAAAGAACGAGACAAGTGAAAAATCTTGGAATGACATAATGGTGCATTTAAAAATGGTATGATTAAGGAAAAAGATTTAGAAATTTAAAATTTAAGATAAGTAGCCTCAATTGCTTTAAGCAATGAAACAAGTAAATTTATGGACGCTTTAAAAGTAGAAATGTTAAGAAATAGATTTAGAAATTTAATACAATTGAAGCATTTTCAAAATAAAACCTTCTAAAATGTTAAAAAAGGCTAAAATGCAAAATGGTGTAAAGTCTTTAAAATCCCCAGAAATTTGCTTTAAAAGTTGGAGACGGTTTCGAATATTTTATAAATAAGACAAGTAAAATGTATTGATGTATCCAAAAAGGCTAAATGAAAAAAAATCAAGGTATCGTGAATGATGGTTACGTGTGCAATGAAAATTTGGTGAAATCCACAATCGCGGATGTGTATAATCGAAAGATCCCTGTGTTGACATACACAAGTCGATCTAATAATGGAGAGGACTTGAACTTGAATGTCATTAGATAATTGTTCATAGGACGAGACTAATAGGAACATAACCATAAGATCATGGATGTGTACAATCGAAATGTCATGTATTAAGATATTCACGTCGATAAAATAATGGCGAGGACATGGATTTGCAAATCATTTTGATAAATGTCATAGGATGACGGTCATGGGAACAAAATTACAAAATCCATGGTTGGTGCATAATGTTGTGGACATGAGTTGGAGGACATTAGTTAATCACGTAGGAAGATTTAATCGCTAAGAATTTAGAGATAAGATGGTTATTTACAGAAAGACAAATGATAGGTGCATATGAAAATAGATTTAGAAATTTGATAGTAATATTAAGGAAATAGATTCAGAAATATAAAATTTAAATAAAAAAATTAGATTTAAGTTCATTTAGAGAACGAGACATGTAAAAAACCATGAAATGACTTCATGGCGCATTTAATAATAGTGCGATTAAGGAGAGAGATTTAGAAATTTAAAATTTAAGCTAAGTAGCCTCGATAGCTGTAAGTAACAAAACAAGTAAATTTGTTGACCCTTTAAAAGCAGGAATGTTAAGAAATAGGTATAGAAATTTAATACAATTGAAGCAATTTTCAAAATAAAGCCTTTCTAAAAAGTAAAAAAGGTTAAAATGCAAAATTGTGTAAATTTTTTAAAATCGTGAGAAATTTTCTTTAAAAGTTAGAGACGGTTTCAAATACTTTATAAACGAAACAAGTAAAATGTGATGTATCCAAAAAAGACCGGAGAAAAAAATTAAGGTATTATGAATGATTGGTTTCATGTGCAATGAAAATTTGGCGAAATCCACAATCACGGATGTGTAAAATTGAAAGATCCCGGGTTGACATATACAAGTCGATCTAAAAATGGAGAGGACCAGAACTTGAATGTCATTAGATAAATGTTCATATGGCAATGCATATAGGAACAGAACCATTGGATCATGGATGTATACAATCGAAAAGTCATGTGTTGACATATTCACGTCGATAAAATAATGGAAGACGTGGATTTGCAAGTCTATTAATAAATATCATAGGATGACGATCATAGGAAAAGAATTACAGAATCAATGGTTGGTGCGTAATGTTGTGGACATGAGTTGCATGACATTAGTTAATAACGTAAGAAGATTTAATCACTAATAAATCAGGGATAAGACGGTTATTTACAGAAGAACAAGTGATAGGTGCATATGGAAATAAATTTAGAAATTTGAAAGTAGTAATGTTAAGGAAAAAGATTCAGAAATTTAAATTTTAAATAAACGATTAGATTCAAGTCCGTTTAAAGAACTAGACAAGTGAAAACCCATGAAATAACTTAATGATGTATTAAAAAATAGTGCGACCAAGGAAAAAAATTTAGAAATTTAAAATTTAAGATAAGTAGCCTCAATTGCTTAAAGTGACGAAACAAACAAATTTATGGTCCCTTTAAATGCAAGAATGTTAAGAAATAGATTTAGAAATTTAATACAATTGAAGCATTTTCAAAATACAGTCTTTCCATTTGATCAAGGATGTGTACATTCCAAAAGTCACGTGGTTACATATTCACGTCGACAAAATAATGGAGAGGACGTGGATTTGCAAGTCTATTGATAAATGTCAAAATGACGGCCATAGGAACAGAATTACAGAATCAATGGTTGGTGCATAATGTTGTGGACATGAGTTAGAGGACATTAGTAGTTAGAGGACATTGGTTAATCACGTAGGAAGATTTAATCACTAAGAAATCAGGATAAGATAGCTATTACAAGAGAATCAATGATAGATATGGAAATAGATTTAAAATTTTGAAAGTAGTAATGTATATGAAATAGATTCAGAACTTAAAATTTAAATAAGAAATTAGATTCAGGACCATTTAAAGGAGACAAGTGCAAAACTTTGAAATGACTTTATAGCGCATTTAAAAATAGTCCGATTAAGGAAAAAGAATTAGAAATTTAAAATTAAAGATATGTAGCCTTAATTGTTTTAAGTAGCGAAACAAGTAAATTTATGGTCCCTTTAAAAGCAAAAATATTTAGAAATTGATTTAGAAATTTAATACAATTGAAGCATTTTCAAAATAGAGCCTTTCTAATAAGTAAAAAAAGACTGAAATGCAAAATGGTGAAAAGTCTTTAAAATCCTGAGAAATTTGCTTTAAAAGTTAGAGACGGTTGCGAATATTTTATAAATGAGACAAGTAAAATGCGATGTTGCATTTAGAAAGGCTAGATGAAAAAAATCAAGGTATCATGATTGGTTTCGTGTGCAATGAAAATTTGGCGAAATCCACAATCTCGGGTGTGAAATTTGACATATACATATCGATCTAAAAATAAATAGGACTTGAACTTGAATGTCGTTAGATAATAGGACAATACTTATAGGAACAAAACCATTGGATCATGGATATGTACAATCGAAAAGTCACGTGTTGAGATATTCACGTGATAAATGTCAAAGGATGACGATCATAGGAATAGAATTATAGAATCAATGGTTGGTCCACAATGTTGTGGACATGAGTTGGAGGACATTAGTCAATCACGTAAGAAGATTCTATCACCAATAATACATGAGAATCAATGATCGGTGATATGGAAATAGATTTAGAAATTTGAAAATAGTAATGTTTAAGAAATAGATTCACAGATTTAAATTTTAAATAAGAAATTAGATTCAAGTCCATTTAAAGAACTTGACAAGTGAAAACCCTAGAAACGATTTTATGGCGCATTTAAAAATAGTCGATTAAGGAAAAATTTAGAAATTTAAAATTTAAGTTAAGTAGCCTCAATTTCTTTAACGAAACAAGTAATTAAATGGTCCCGTTAAAAGCAAGAATGTTAAGAAATAGATTTAGAAATTTAATATAATTGAAGTATTTTCAAAATTCAGCCTTTCTAATAAGTAAAAAAAGGAAAAAAGGCAAAATGGTGTAAAGTCATTAAACTCCTAAGAAATTTGCTTTAAAGGTTGAAGGTTTCAAATATTTTATAAACGAGACAAGTGAAATATCTAAAATTAGATGACTTAAACTCAAAGGCTAGATGGAAAAAAAATAACGTATCATGAATGATTGGTTTCGTGTACAATGAAAATTTGGCGAAATACACAATCACGGATGTGTAAAATCGAAATATCCCCACGTAACGTAATCAGGTCGATCTAATAATGGAGAGGACTTGAGCTTGAATATCTATTGACAAATGACCAAAATGGGACGATTAGAGGAAGGGAATCAATGGTAGTGCATGTTGTCGTGGACAAAAATTGGACATTACGAAAAGACAATAATTAATTTCATGGGTAGATTAAATCAGTGATGAATCAGGTTTAAGACCGTTATAGACGAAGAATCAATCATATGTGCAAATGGAATTGTGTTCAGAAATTCGGAAGTAGTAATAATACATAAATAGATTCGGAAATTTAGAATTAAATTATAAAAATAGATGTAACTAATTTTAAAGAATGAGACAAGTGAAAAGGCTTGAAATAATTTTATAGTGCATTTTAAAACAGGGACATTAAGGGAAAATACATGTAAATCAAAAAGGTCGCGGGTTGACATATACATGTCGATCTAAAAATTGAAGACTTGAACTTTAAGGGATTTACATAAATGTTCATAGGACAATGCCTATAGGAACAGAACCATTGGATCATAAATGTGTACAATCGAAAAGTCACGGGTTGATATATTCATCTCAATAAAATAATGGAGAGGACATGGATTTGCAAGTCTATTGATAAATGTCCATAGGATGAGGGTTATATGAACAAAATTACAAAATCAATGATTGGTGCATAATGTTATGGACACTAGTTGGAGGACATTAGTTAATCATGTAGGAAGATTCAATCATGTAGGAGAATTTACAGACATTATGACATTATACCCTTGGGTTCTAGTTATAATAGTAAAGACATGCCCATTTACCAACCGTTGTCCAAAACCGTCTGTAATGACCACCGCCTACAACCACTAGCCAAACAATGTAAGTTGCTGCCGTTCTCCTTTCACAGTCAGCTGTCTCCATGTTGTCATTTAGACAAACTACTGGAGACCTATATGACAAGCATAAGACGCGCTCGTGAAACGCACAAACACGTGTTTACACATAAGATGTGGCATACGTCTTGTTTGATATATTTCGAGCAAAGTATTTGCAAGTGTCGATATCCAACACACATTGGATACAAACACGATATACTGGTTGAAGTGTTTGTGTCTCGTAGTTTATAAGTTCTAACAAATGTTGAAAAATAACAACAGCGTAAGCTCGGTGCTATGCTCTTAAAAGCCAAAAAACGAAAAAAACCTTGCGCAAAGCATAAACTATTAAAAACGCAAAAAGTGTAGCGCAAAGCATAAGCTGTATGGATTATCATTAATTATTTTTAATAATTATAAATAGTACTAAACAACAATATTAGTTTTAAGAATAAAAAAAAGATTAAATTGTTTAAAAATTTAAGAAAATAATGCAAAAACCCACTAGCAATTAATTTTCAATTTTACAAGTTTAAATTCATACATATTCAAAACAATCGAGCCGAAATAGGTTTTTCTGTTTAATTTTTAGGTTATGAGATTTAAAAGTTGGATGACGTGTTACATATATATTAGGTTCGCCTGAGCTATTGAACTTTAAATCCCGTTTAATAACAATAGACTTTATGTAAAATTACAAATAGCATAGCTTATTCAATTACTATCAATGCGTAGCAGAGTGTAAGTTATTTATAGTAATAGCATAAAATAGTGTAAGTTATTTTGTTGTGTTACGTATCGTATATATTAAGATATGCTTAATAATACAAAATAACGAGTTATGTAACGAATATACCCTGTTGACTTATAGAGATCAACTTATATGTTTATTGGTGTCCTGCTAGTAATCTATTACCACGTCTTCCTGCTAGAGAATATAGTTTTTATCAAGTCTCGTTAATTGTGTATTTTAGAGTATTCTTGGTGTGCATAATACTTGGATTATTGTCCCAATGAACGTAAATGGAATTTTTGGTTGTCTACATCTTTGAACATACCCATCTACTCATTTACAAGTGTAATTTTTTTTATAACAAAAGTTAACATCAGGAATACTGATTTACAAATAATTCATAAGTAATAACGCAATTAAACAAAGAAACGATCAACCAGCCATCACCATCAAATATATGACCCTATCCGAATAGAGGAAAGACAACGTGAGAAAAGCGGCCCACAGTTGCGGATATATTAGTTATCAATGCCTCTTGTCTAACAAGAGAGATTATTCGCTGCGCCGGATGTAATACACCCGGGCATGGGATATGTGTGTGAGAGAGAGAGACTTTGGGCAGTACATGGGGCCGCGCTCCCTTCTCTTCTCTCTCCTGCCCAAACGTACACGATGGATGCAGGGTATAATTTCCATTGAATAGAAAGAAACTTTAACTGATTTTTACTATACTTACACTGAAATAGACTACATTCTACTAAATTTAACATTAATTTCACTTAGTTTTTAATACAATTTCTCTGAAATTGGAAACATTTTATTGAGTTTGACTAACATGGATTAAATTTGACTATGATTTCATTTATTTATATTATAATTGCCAAAAAATTGATTAGGCCGGAGATAAAAGTAAAAGTGAAACAAAAATATGTAGAATATATCATAGGAACCGTAGCGAAGGCGATTTCCCAAATAAGTCGATATTATAAAAGTTCGCTAAGAATATTGAATGATATTTTAAAAATCTTTAGAGCATAATTAACACAAGTATAGAAAAAAAGAGCAGCATTTTTACAAGATCCGGTCATGAGGTACACTTGTTAACAAAAATTCCAGTTGCCCACATTAACACTTGTAGAAAACTCAACAAATACCAAAGGATCAACAAAATGCTAATACAAAAGTTATACATGTAAACAAAGTCCAGCTCTTTTCTTTCTAGAAACTAAAATAATAAATAAATAAGCAACAACATATATATGTAAAGAGCAGCTTGTGAGAACTATGCCAACTGCAATTACATGTTTTACAGAAAATGTGGGTTGGAAAAACACCCAAGGAAAAAAACAAACAATGCCCTTAATTTAGTTATCAAAACATGGCAATAAAACACAAAAAATGCTGGTTGTTGTGATGGGCCCTTGCAGAGAAAAGATTGGGGTAGTATTGCGAGAGGAGGTTTGTCAAAATCTATTCCAATTCTACAAGCAATTTGAGCTAAAAATCAGATGATACAATATCCGCTTGTATTCTCGGGCTTTCTAATGGTGCAGAAAGATTTGAAGTTGTGTTTCAAATGAGGAGCAACAATTTGTTCCAGCAGAAAAAGTTCATAAAAGAAAAGGTTAATCGGTATATTTTGAATGAAACATTACCCTTTTCAGAACACAGAGTGTTGTGTCATGAAAACCTAGTAAGGGCAGAAATCTGTATTGCCGCAACCCTAAAGGAAACAATCTTGAATTATTTACATATCAACAAGATAGTGGAATATCAATTGAAATACAACAAAAGTTGAATGAAGAATCGTTTATCTAGAATACCAAGTTCACATAACCAAAAGAGGAATTTTATGCTGCATAACGACCCAGCATAAATCTACACGCTGAATCTGATCCTCTCTACTGAGTACTTTTTACTAGAGAGTCTATTGAATGAATACAAGTCAGGACGGTTCAAAGAGATCTTGGCTCATCAAACTTATGAATTTGACATACGAAGAATATGTGAAACTGGCTACTTAAGCGATAAGGGAGATCGTCCTAATTGTTTTCAAGGTGTCGTGAAAGCGGATGGCTTGATTTCATTGACTATGCTCCGGTAAAATTATTCGGTCGAGTGGATTCAAATATATATTCTAGTTAGTAGGCTCTTGACCAAAAATAAAAGTTCGTGTCATCTCCTCCCCCTTCTATATGAACTTTACAACTTACAAGCAAAACAATTGTTAAGTGCTTGATCATGACATCACTCATAGAAATATGTCGTTGTCCTTGTATATGCCATTTTTTTTTTACAATGAGGTTGGTAGTGATAATCCAATTTACACTGGAATAATAAGGAGTCTTAGGCTATGAAGAAAGATTGCTATTAAAATTTGACCAAGGTTTACAACCAATTGTAGGCCTGATGTCCAACGCCTACAAATCAGTGTCAAATTGTTGGCCAAGAAAACACCGGATATGAGAGGGGCTTTCCATAATCCTAAAAGATAGTTTGGTGTCTCCAAATTATCCAAGACCATAGGGAAAATATAAAACAAGGTGGAGATAATATATATTTGCTACAAGGAATCATGTCATACACCAAGGCACAAATAAATCCAAAAGGAAATACAGAATATATTTGGACACCCGCAGCAATATGTGAGCCAGAAAATCAATGAAGCGTTTTCCTTAAAAGCATTATCAAAAGCAATAAAGTTCTTAGGAAAAGAAGGGGAAATAATAATTGTTACAAATTAACCATACCGAACTGGGATCTCATTGTGCAAAACTTGTACAGAATATTTGTTCATGTGATCTTCAGATGACATAGTATCAGTAGAATCATTGCCATCACATGCATAGAACACTAACATAGTATTTCCAGCAAGCAGACCCTCCTCAAGTAAGATTGTCTGCTGCTACTGGTTCTCCATCATACCCCGCATAATGCCTGGGAGCTTGGCGATATTGACCTGGGAACCAGGGTTGGTGTCAGCACCTCGTCAAGCCATGGATCTGAAACAAGATTTCTGGACTGTGTTAGATTCAAAGTTCAAGATAAGACATAGATTGGAAAGTAATTGAACTGGAAAGAAAAAACCAATGCAGCACAACGTAATCAAATCAACGAAAAATGAATCAAGGTTGGGACTCTAAGTTACTTAAGCAGAGCACTGCATTGTAACCATATCGCGGTACATAGTTACAATCACATAACTCCATCTAAGTCGTCCAAAGTCGCGGTACATACTAACATCACATATAATCCACCAATATAAAAGGTTGAACGGGAAAATAATTCCAGTTAAAAGGAAAAAAAAATAAGGTTTTTTTTTATTCACCCCGCTCTAAACTTCGGTATTTTAAAAATACCACTCTAAAATTTATATTTTTAAAATGCCCACTACAAAGTTGGTTGTTATCTATTTTACCAACTCTGTTTGTCAAATCTATTATGATGTTACCTGTAGTTGAGTTAGTTAGGTTAAATTCCTTACCTACCCCTCCTCTCCTCTTCTTCTTTCTCCATCACTGCCCCATTAAGGCCCTCGTCTCTTCACTTCTATATCAAAACCCAACTCCTCACTTCAACCCCAATCAAAGCCCTCTCTTCACTTCTTCTATTTCCTAACCCAAACCCTCACTTCAGCCCCCCATCCAAACTCCATCAAATCACATTACTAAATTCTACATTGGAGGGCCTCAATTTTGCTATAGCAAAAGCCAAAACTATACCTAATTTAATTGACATTGATGGTTTGTTCCATGACTAACATTTTCGAATTAGACTGTATGGTTGAATACTTGTCAAATTTGGGATTTTTCTTGATGATGAGCCATTTTTTAGAGTTTTGTCACTAAGAAGAGAAGCAAAAATTTAGGATAATTAAGAAAAGAGGCAGGATGAGAATACATTGAGAAGAGAAGCAGGATCTCATGGGGGGGGGGGAGGGAGAGGCAGAATTTAAGAAGAGAGGCATGGGAGAAGAGGAAAACAACTATTTAATCTTGGATTAGCCGTTTCGAGGGGTAATTTGGTCATTTTACCCCTTAACAGCTATGTTTCACAGAAGAGTTAACAACAAGTTGATGGAACTTAACCAGAATGTGGTTTTTAGTTTAGTTAAGACTTTAGAGTCGGTTTTTATAAAAATATGAAGTTAGAGTGGGTTTTCAAAATACGAAAGTCAAGAGTTGGGTGTATCAAAAAAACCCAAAAAAGAAAGAGCTATACCTCTGAGGGATTGAAAAAGTCACAAGCTTGATCAGTGATATCCAATAAAGATGCTTCCTGAAATATGGAAAAACGGTAAATTGATCTGGGAAAAAAAGAACAGGATTATATCTATAATACCAAAGAATGTAGAAGAACTACTAATACTTTAAGAGATTTCTTTATACCTGCTTGCAGAGAAACCACAAAGAAGCAATATCCTGCTTAGTTAAACTTAGCTGGTATCGTCTGCCAACCTCAGAAGAAATGCTACCTAAAATGGGTTCTTTAATCATATCAACAGCAGGCTCCTCATCTTCTCTATACTTCTGAAACATGAAATAGATATATCACATTTCCTACCAAAGACAACGGTTACGTGGCTTGATAGAAGGACTAAAGTTGAAATTTATTACAGAACTGGTGCACACTCTGCATATATGAGATTTATAACCATTTATTATCCAAAAAGCGCAAAGTCAGATAATACAGGCAAATTTTTTAGATCAACCCACATCCATCTCTAAATAATTATTTACATGCGCGTGCACATATTTAAGGATGTTTTTGTGCACAGAACTGTGAGGTTTGAAAAATCCATGATCATATAGAACTCAAAAACCAGGCTATTTATGTGAAACCGCATGTTTAAATAGAAAGGATACCAATTAATCACACAAAATGATACATATTCTATCATGTTTTCCATTTGATAGAACATTAAAATATGAAGAAATTCTTGATCATACTTGAGATCCTTCAAGTCCAACCGATAAGGCTAGTTTACTAACAAAAGTTGAACCTTTATAAGCTTAGCTATAGTAATACAATATATTAGTAAAATATCCAACGTAGGTAAATACATGAAACATTAATTATGGCTAACATAATCAATAAAAAGTAAAAACTAACTAAATAAATCAAAGGATTTTCCTTACTTTGTAAGTTTCATAAGTATCAAAAAATCATAAACGTATATCACTTGCGCGGCGTTCACTTATCACAGAGAAGGCATGATGCCTCCCTGGTCCGAGGCTTCCTTTCCTAGAAAACAATCCAAACCAAATGCCATGGCACTAGATGATGCTTGAGGAACCTGTATCATCAGACACAAGAATTATTTGGTTTCTAAAAGACACCGATGGCAAATAATCAGAGAAAGTGAAAAACGAAGGTTAATTTAACATTCCTTAGAACCTACGAAGCAACAACACTTCTATTGGCTATGCGGGTTCGTGTATGACATTTGTCAAACATCCCGACACTCCATCCGACACCGTGTCCAACATGCATGGGTTGTATCAGCCTAAATTGGGCATGTCCGACACTTCTACGCATGGCATGGGCTGTGAAATAAGGGATATATTTGGGTACAACTTTGATACCTTCAAGGATACAAGAATATTAAATATTTCGAGTTCTCTAATGACGGACCAGAGCTAGAATGAGTAAATGTCCAAATTAATACAAATAATGAAGTTGAATATATAAAGTCGACGCCGATTAAAAAGGGTTAATATTTTTTTAACTGTATCGATTGTGGCGTGTGAAGACCCGTGTTCTGCAATCGAATTTTGGCCACTGTAAAAGTTCGACATCTATCCACGTGCTTCGCCACTCTCTCACTAATTTCGGTCACACAAAATACTCCACTAAAGCAATCGTCTTGTATCGGCTGAAATACCTTACCAGACCTTAATTATGGCTTTCCAAAATAATTGCATCTCGAAGTGAGGAATTCAGCCCACATAATTGACTTCCTTTTAAAAGAAAGTCATCAACAAGCATATAGTTTTCAAAATTTTCTGACATTTTGTCTAAATTTCGCCGAAATCTTCATCTTCCTCGTACAATTCTTTTAATTGCTCAAAACTGATGAGTTTGACTTGTAAAGTCGCCAAAAGTGAAACTCATCGGCTCAACGCATCAGCTACTTTGTTCTGTCGGCCTTCTTTATACCGAATGATAAACGACACAAACCTCTATATATATGCAACCACTTTCCAAGCCAATTATTCAGCTTATGATAACCATTGATATACTTCAACACCCCACTATCTGAATTTAACATAAACTCCGGATGAAATAGATAATGCTTATAATGTCGAAGAGATTGAACAATAGCATACAACTCGACATCATAAATTGAGCAGTTACTTCTTGAAGCATTTAAGTTCTCTCTAAAGAACGCAATAGGCCGACCTTCCGGACTCAATACTCTACCAATTCCTAATTTAGATGAATCACAATCAATTTCAAACACCTTACCAAAATCCGGTAGTGCAAGCACTGGATCTTCGATGATTTTCTTTTTAATCAACTCAAAACTCTTGTCCGTCGCCTTCGTCCACTCGAAAGTCTTCCCTTTAATCATTCGATCATCGATGCCATCAACGTACTGAAGTTCTTTATAAATCGCCGATAAAAGAAAGCCAAACCATGAAAACTACACACTTCATGAATAGATGTCGGTGTCGGCCATGAAGTGATAGCTTCTACTTTCGCTGGTCGACTTTCACCCCTTCGGCTAAGAAACTATATTACCAAATAAAATCAAACCGTCGGTAACAAACTCGCGCTTTTTGATATTCATGGACAATCTATTCTCTTAGGGTGCATAAAATCTCCCGAAGATATTCAACATGTTGTTCTAAACTTCGACTATAAACCAAGATGTTATCGAAATAGTCTACCACAAATTTTCCAATAAAAGGTTGAAATAGTTAGTTCATAAGTCACATAAAGGTACTCGGCGCATTAGACAGCCCAAGCGGCATGACAAGACACTCATGCAACCCATCCTTTGTTTTAAAGGCCGTCTTCCACTCTTCTCCTCGCCGAATCCTAATTTTGTGATACCCACGTCACAAGTCGATCCTTGAGAATACACTTGAAACTGAAAGATTATCTAGCATAACATCAAGCCGAGTTATAGTAAATCAATATTTTACCATGATTTTGTTAGCCCGACAATTGAACACATTCGCTACGATATATCTTTCTTCGGAATAAGCAACACTGACACTGCATTGCACAAAGACTTATGCTCTCTTTCAAGTATCCCTTTTGTATCAAATCCTCAACTTGTCGTCATAATTCTTCACTCCTTTGGTGTCATGCAATAAGCCGGTTTATTCGGTAAGACTGCTCCCGGAATGAGATTGATATGATACTGAATATCTAAGTCAAATGGCAACCCAATAGGTAAGTCTTTGGGCATGACATCTAAAAACTCTTCCAAAAGACCCTATAAGGTTGGCAGATGACTTGGATGTTTCTTATTAGCCTCTGACACCATTAAAGCATACATCTCACCACTTTCCTCAGCCGCCTCCATAAAGTCGGTATGACCTAGGAAATTACTAACCGGGTTTTTGTTACACTCCTTCGATTTTCGATGGCCCCAAAGTGATATTTACTCTATCCTCAATGAAAGAGTTAGTATTGTACTCATAACGTACCACTTGTCAGTCAAATTGCCATGGTCGACAAAATACCAAGTGACGCGCCTCCGTAGACACTATGCATCACATCACAACGAATCCTAATAATTCTTGCCAATAGAAAAGGATACCAAACACTATTCGGTGACCGATACAGCATTTCCCTTTTGAAACCAAGTGAGCCGATAGGGTTTTACTTGTCAACTCGAGCGACAACATATTCACAACTACCACCATCAACGATTGCGTCGAATACCTTCCTATAGGCCGTACATTGAGTATGAAAATATATTATGCCGCACCTAACCATTATCATCCTCGCTCGCTCGGCCATTCATATAGCGCCGAATCACAAGGGATTATCCATGATCACAATAACAATAAGTAATCTCTTCAACCTTTTCATCAGCATACTTATCGTAAATAGGTGGTTTCACTTCTTATTCTTCTTCGACAACATCCCCCTCAATTATTGTTACGACGTCGTCGATTGGGGCATTCGGATTTGTAATACCCATATACTTGACAATTATTGCATTTACCCATCTTACTTCCTCCAATCCGCTTGGTTTGTTCGAGCTCACTGGTGTCTCTTTGGCCGAAGTCGTAGTATTAGTCTTTCTTTGAAATTCGACCGTTTTTTGTCTCAAGCGTTTTCGTTCTGTAGTTGCTTGTCGATGAGGAACCTTCTCGGCTGGTGTCGTTATTTGATCTCGGCCATTTTTTGGCCTTCAATTGTTTCTCTATTTTGACCACCAATTTGTATAGGTCATTGCATGAAACATATTCTTGGAGCTCGACGATATCCTTAATTTCGACACAAAATCCTCCTAAGTATCAAGTAATTGTTTGCCGCTCGTCCTCGGTGACTTCGCATCTCATCATCAATTGATCGAACTCCTCGGTGAATTCTTCGACGAATCGATCTCCGAGCCGAAGGGTATGCTATTGGTTATAAGTTTGTTGCACATAATCCTCCGGTAAAAACTTTCCGCGAAAGTTCTTTTCCATCTTCTCCTAAGTTGCGATCTTAGGTTTCCCGGCTCGGGCGCGTTTGATCTTTAAATTCTCCCACTAAATCGAAGCGTGTCCCTTCGACTTGAGTGCGGACTCTTTAATCTTTCGCTACTCGGACATCTCCTAGTAGTCAAAAAATTGCTCGACGGTATGCAATCAGTCGGACATCTTTTCCATCAACTTAAGTGCGACCGCCTTCACCTTTCTCTCGTCGGACATCTCCAAATGCATGCGAAAACCCCATTAGGGTTCATGCTTCACTTCACATGCGGCTGGGTCGCACTTGAAGTATCCGCCCATGGTTGGCTAGGCTGGTCCCAGTCTAAGAATCCACGTGGAAGTCGATACTGCTCTTTTTGCGACGTGGACGGTCGGTTCTACCATTTTTACGACTTGGACGGTCGGTGCCGCCATTTTTACGATTTTAGCGGTTGGTGTTGCCATTTTTGCGACTTGGACGGTCGGTGCCGCCATTTTTACGATTTTAGCGGTTGGTGTTGCCCTTTTTGCGACTTGGATGATCGGTGTTTGATTTGACTTGCTCCACTTCTTGCGGTGTCAAGGATTGGATTTGACTTGCTCCGGTTTCTGCGGTGTCAGAGTTGGATTGACTTGCTTCCAAGGTGGAGCTTGATTCCGCCACGGAGGTCGTTGGTTGACTTGATTCTGAGACGGAGCATAATTCCGACGGGAAGGTCATTGATTGACCTGATTCCGAGATGGAGCATAATTCCGACATGGAGGTCGTTGATTTGACTTGATTTCGAGACGGAGCATAATTCCTACAGGGAGGTCGTTGGTTGACTTGATTCTGTGGCGGAGCATAATTCCGACGGGGAGGTAGATACTTCGAGGCGAAGCATGATTTCGATAAGGGGTACATTCTGAGATGAAACATGATTCCGACGCAGAGGTTGTTGATTTGATTTGGGGGTTTCTTATCCGTCCAGCGGGTTTTTTGAGCCTGGAACTTGGAATTTGGGTTTTTGTTCAGCATTGGTATCGCTATATTGGAATATGGTACCAGGAGCGAATCATCATTTGCTGTAGAGAATATGGGATCTGTGTTGACATCAGCATCGCTACACTGGAATATGGTACCGGGAGCGAATCATCATTTGCCATGAGGTGATTTCCCTCGTTCCCAGTTTAACGACTTAGGGGTGTTTTGTTCCTGTTTTAACGACTTAGGGGTTTATTGGATCGAAAGTTTGGAATTTTGGGGGTTGGGAAAGGCATCAGCGTTGCTAACACTGGAGCACATGTGTCAGGAGCAATTCATCATTTGCCTTTGCCTGTTGGGGTGCGATAGCTTAAGAGACAAGTTTAGGTCCCTATCACCCAAGACTTTTCAATTTTATGAGCTGTAAGGATCACAAAAAAGCATTTTCTCCCTACAAGTCGAAAGGATCTCGTAGGTGTATTTTCTCCTTTGGAGTCGTGGGGACCCCCAGGCGTGTTTTTCTTTTGTGAGTCATAAAGATCCCATGAAGATGTTTTCTTACGAGTCGAGAGGATCTCGTAAGTTTTGTTCTCCTCATGTATCGTGAGAACACATGAATGGGTCTTTTCAAATGGAGCATAATTCCAAGGGCGGAGACTGGCCGCGGGACTGGTGGGTGAGACATGGGTGTGATGAGGACTATTTGAGCATGTGGATTGTATACGGTAGTCAATTTAGGGACCAACCGTAGGGCTGGGAGAATTTTGGGAATTTGGATTTTGATTGGCGTCTGCATCGCTGCACTGGAATATGGTACCAGGAGCGACTCATCATTCACCGTTTGGTGATTTGGATTTTGGTTGGTGCTTGCATCGCTGCATTGGAATATGGTACCATGAGCGGCTCATCATTCGCCGTTGGGATATTTGGAGATTTGAAATTTTGTTGGCATCTGCATCGCTAACACTGAAGCATGGTTTCAGGAGCGACTTATCATTCGCCTTTAGATGGGTATGAAGTTTTTTTTCTTTTTTTTTTAAAAAATACCGCGATTGCTCTATCATTTCAGCTTTGTTTTCATCTTTATTTTACTCGTTGATTTTTATTGCGAGTTGCCCCATCATTTCGACTTTTTTTTCATTCACAATTTTTTTACACTCCCAGTTTAATGATTTAGGGGCCGACTGTCCCCAGTTTAACGACGTGGTGGTCGACTGTCCCCAGTTTAACGACGTGGTGGTCGACTGTTGGAGCCTGGGCTCGATTTTGCAGGAACTACGGGCTCCTTTGGCTTAATTGCATAAGCGGGCTCTTCGCCATCTAGACCGAGCCGGTGTTCGATGGCAATAACCACGTCATCGTCATGGCTATAAAGCGCAGGAGGACTTGATCTTCTAGGCTCCATCTAGACCGTATGGGTTGTGTATCCTTCTATTGCTTCTTCATTGGCAACGTTGCTCGTTTGGCTCTTAGCTTGTTGCCTTGGCCCGCTCCTTTCAGAGAAAGGTAGATGATTGAGAGCAGCAGATTTTCGAAACGCTTCGGTTTCTGTTTGTATGAAATTGGCGGTCGCAGCTTGTTTGTACGCTAACGCGCTTTTAGACAGTTCTATCTCTCCTACCTTGTATTGCTTTTTGACCCAATGTTTGAAGACGAAGCAGTCCTCAATGGCATGACCTATAACTCTTTGATAGAGGAAATATTTGGGGCCGTCGGTCATATTCGTTTCTTGAGGTCTTTTGAATTCTTGCAATTGTAGACCGTTTCTAAGAGCATCTTTGAATATTTTATAGAGTTTTTCCCTTCTGAAGGAATATATCTTATCCAGCTTCTCTTCCAGTGGAGATTCTCCTCCCCCTCCCAACAATGGTTTTCGAGGTTGGTTGACATTGGGCCCGCTTGTCTCATACCTATTTCAGTCAGCCGAAGTGTAGAAAGATTCAGCATCGTTGGAATTTCCGCCTTTGCGATTATCATCCTTTCGGTTTCTTCAGAATTTATTGTTATTTTGGGAATCCGAGAAAGATTCCCGCTTTGAACGCTCCAACATTTGAACTTTCTTGATCAGTTCTTGGAACGTCATGAGACCCGCGGTATATAGAAATGGGGCCATCCAATTGTTGAGATTTCCGACGAGGAGGCTGACGGATTGGTCCTGCTCTATCGGCGGTTCATATTTGATGGATAGATTGCGCCATCGGGTTATAAAATCCACGCTGCTTTCATTGTTCTTTGGTTTGGTCCTTACGAGGTCAGCAATGGTGATCTTATCGCTGACACTCATGAAACTTTGTCGAAACAGAGATTCCATTTGGACGAAAGTATTAACGGAGTCATCCGGTATGCTGGTGTAGTCGAAAGCGACATCGGTTAAGCTATTAAGGAACTGGCGGAGGAGAAGCGCATCATTGCCTCCAGAATTCCAGGATGAAGTTTTAAAGTGGGCGATGTACCGATTCGCGTTTTCCGTCCCATCAAATCTCCTGAACTTGGAGATGACATAGCCACTAGGAAACTCTACCAGATCATACCGAGCAGGATATGGTCTCCTACTACTGCTGACATCTCCTTGCGCTCCGGCTTCGGCTACCAATGTTTTGACTTTGTTGGTGACCAAATCCATGATTTGATTTTGCATTAGCGGGTTGCTGTCATCGGTAGTCAAGACATTTCTCGAGATAGGATGCAACCTACATTCATGCGGTTCGCCCACCTTTGGATTTGAGGGAATAAGTGTTGGCTACCTCGGGACACCGTTTCCCAGTTCATGAGCCGAGCCCTGTGCTTGATTAGGAGGGTGAGAGGCAATTTGGGCCGTGAGCTGTAAGACGATGTTTGTCAAGTCGTCAATCTTCGAGGCTGCTCAGCGGTCTTGAGACGGAAGATTGGCTTCTCTTCGCTTTCCGAGCCCGACTCCTCACGAACCGAGGGATCTATCTGCTTATCAGCCTCACTAGAAGGGTTTTCATTACCCTCCAGAGGAGGCTGGTCTTGGGAAGTGGTAGCCACATTCACATAAGATTGGATTTAAGATGTGGTGGCCATGTCCTTGCTCTTACTGCGCGTACCCTCCATGTAGACAGTGTGGACCATATGTCCAGCCATCTCTTTATCTTTGGCGGCTAATTTTTCAAACCGTCGTCGTGGCCCTTCCTCTTCTGGAAAGGATAAGCGTCTGAAGATGGTTGGCCTGACTGGGTCCTTGGGTGGCACTGTCTGGCGCGCAGTTTTCTTGACTCTTACGGTCAAGGCATTCTTCTGGACCAATTTCAGTGGTTTAAAAGAGTTAGCGAGGTTTACAGCTGATTCAGCTGTTGTTGCGGGGTAACCTCGTTCTTGGAACCCAAAAAGTTCAAACTAGCAGGAGCACTAGACCTTTTGTTAGCTCCGTATCCGAGCCTTTTCTGTCTTAGTTTCTCGACTTTGAGGGCTTAGCGGGCATCCATTAGCCAGGAAGCCATCGTGAGTCGATTGACGGGAAGCTTAGAGAAGACACCCGACCGAGCAGTTGTCAGGGGGACCGCTAGAGCTTGCCCGAAATGCCTTATTGCTTTGTTGGTGTTGATGGGTTTGCCCTCAGCTGGAGCAATGGAGAGTCGTTCGGAAACTGATTTGTGCTGGAGCTGAGGTGCTTTTGCGACCATGACATTTGGCCTTTTCCCTTTTGAGGCAGGTTTATCTATCACCGGGGCTTAAGGAGCAGTGATGGCGTTAGCTGGCATGAACAGAATAGAGCCAAATAGTAGCAGCGGCTTCTCCAACTGTCACCCGAGACTGGCCGGGAGGATCGTCCTGGCGTCCATCTTCATCGTGTAGGAGATGGGAGCTGTGTTGAGAGCCGAGCTTGTCCTTGGAGACATTTTGTTGCGTCCGAAGATTACAATTGTAAAAAGTTAAGCTGCACAAAAAAGCGTGATTTTAGTACAGGCAATCGATATATATGTTGATTGAGTTCTCGCACAAAAAGCATGATTTTAGCACCCTCACATTTAGGAGGTTGACAGAGGACCCGTTGTCAACTAAGATTTTCCCTATCTTGATGTCATGGCAATAGCCGGTGGCATACAGGGGACGGTTGTGCTCGCACGTTCCGAGAAGGAGATCCTCATCGCCGAAAGTGATGTCGGCTGTGTGCACTTCTTCCAGCTCGTCCTTCATCTTTTCTTCGGCAAGGAAAGCTTGAAATTGGTCGGGCTCTTGTAGTGCCTTGATCAGAGAATCTCGCGTGTCTTTATACAGCAGAAGGGCATCCAAAATGCTTAGCTGCGAGGGAATCTTCCTCAGGTGTGCCAGGACATTGTAATCCACCATGTTCCTCTTAGGCGGGTTTTTGGCTGCCAGCTCTTCGACGACTCGATCATTGAGGGTGATATCCTCAGGGATTTTTTCCTTCCCCTTATCTTTTTTGTTCGACCCCTTGTTTATGGGTCCGAGATTCTTTTCAGGCAACGTACAACTACGCAGATGAATGTTTTCACAGTTCTTTATCTCCTCTTTTCCTGAGGTGGATTCCTTGAAGAAAGGGCCGAGGGCTACTTCTTCATCAGAATCGCTTCCGAAGGTGAGAACTTGCGATCCCCCAGAATCAACCATGTGATAGTTGCCGACAGTTCTTTTATGCTCATCTGTCGTGCTTCTTTGCTCCCGACGAGTACTGCGCTTCATCCGCTTGAAATGTTGTCGGTGGGCAACGTATCCCAGCCACCACTTTTTAAAGGCCATGCATTCTTCGGTAGGGTGTGCAATCTTTTGATGGTATAAGCAGTAGTTAAGATGTACATCCGCTTCGTCAAGGTGTATACCGCCAAGAGTATTTCCTTTGGGAGATGGCAGCTTCATTCCCATTGAGAGAGCTTTAGCGAACCGATTCCTTGCCTTAAGCTTGCTTTTGTCTGCCGCGGGCGTGCTTCGATCTGGTTGGAGTGCTTTGCGACTAATCCCTACCATGATTTCTTCAACTTGACGCCGACGCCTGGCCCTTTCGAATATGGCCATTTCACGCTCTTGATCAGCTTTGCTCTTCTGACGGGCTTCGTTTAGCAGCATGTCAATCATTTCGTCTGACGGTTCTAAGGATTTTGGCACCGATCCTGCCCCCCAGCTCCTCTTTGTTATCTTTTAACGCCGAGTGAGCTTTTTCGTTATTTAGCAACGAATGAGAGATCATGTGGCAACTTGCCACATAATCTTCGGGTTCCTCTGACGAGTCGTCTCCGTCATCATTGTCGTTATCTCCACTTTCAAGGATATTGTTGAGATACTCTTGGAGCGTGACTGGGGTTCGCACCTTCTGGTTGTATTCTTCCAACGCGTCAATATGCTTTTGCAGATCCGTGCGCTTGTCGTCAGGCTGCGCTGGTTGCTTGGTCTTCTTCTTTTTCTTCGAAGACTTTGATGGCTGGGCCTGGGTATTTTTCCCATCGCTACTAACTCCCGATGTTGGGCGTAGTTTCAGCATCCCCTCAATGATCTCCGGCTCTAACGGGCTTTTCCACCCGATCGCCGGACATTCTTGAAGATCTTTCAGCGTTCTTTTAGTTTTTGCCAAAAGAACAACTTCCCATAGAGCTTCCTCTATGAATGAGCATGATGCCCCCGGCGTGTCCATCTTTTTTGGAGCATATGGTTGTGGCGGGTTTGCCTTCTAGTTTTCAAACAGCGCGAATTCGCCTTGCTGGTACTGGTCCTTAATCCATTTTTTGAAGACAAAGCAATCTTCGATTGGATGGCCCAATATTCGGTGGTATGGGCAGTAATTAGGATTGTTTGCGTCGCCTGGTTGTAGTGGGCATCTCAGATCTGGTAGAGTGATTAGCTTATTGCACAACGCCAGTTCGAACAATCTTCTCGTTTTTTCCCGAGGGAATGAGTAAGGACGTCTCAGCTTTTCTCCGAGTGATCGCTGTTAATCGTTTTGGCGAGCAGTTGGTTTCGGATCACTCAGCTGCTGCTGAGCGTTGGCGATGAAGGTAGCTTTCCCTTTGCCCTTTTCGTTTTGAAGCTCCGTCTTTGAAGAGGAAGGCCTATGGCCACTACTAAAATAGGGGGTTTCCCCTACGGATAACAACATCCGTAGGGGCAGATAAAGTTTGGCCCTACGGATTAACCCGTAGGGCCAAACGGTTGCCCCTACGGTCCTTACATATTTATTTAAAAATTATTAAATCTTAAATTGTTGTTTGCCCCTACGGAGCCGCAAACCAAGAACCTACGGACTTATCCGTAAGGGCATCTAAATAGGGATTTATGTAAAAAGGCAGATCGATCCCTACGCTGATTATCTCTTATTTTCTCATCACTGCGCGCGAACCCAAATCCCCAAACCCTCGTTCCCGCCGATCGCCGTTCTCGTCGTCGCCGTTCTCGTCGTCGCCAGCGCCGGCCGATTCGTCGTCGCCACCGCCTGCTTCTTCCTCATCTCTGTTCATCGTCGCCACCGCCTGCTACTTCCTCATCTCCATTCGTCGTCGTCACCGATTCGTCGTCGCCACCGCCTGCACAGGTTAGGAAATCTTCAATTAAACAAATTTTTGATTGTTTTAGGGCTATGGTTCATGGTTTGGGTACCGATGAGGCATCGGTTGGGGTTAGCGTTAGAGTTAGGGCTGGGGCTGGGGGCTGCAGTTGCAGTTGGGGTTGGGGTTCGGCAGGGTGTTGCGGGTTGGGGTTCGGCTGGGGTTGGGGGCTGGGGCTGGTGGTAGGGTTAGGGTTAGGATTAGGGTTGGGGTTAGAAACTGGATGCTGTTACCGCAGTAGATTGCAAAGGCTAATATTTTGCCAGTGAGATTACAAAATTAGGTAAATACATCTTTGACATAGTCCAAAAACAAAAGAAGCGATGTTGGAAAGCTATAACTGAGCGAGCTAGACACTGTTAAGAAGTTGAAGTTTCAAGAATTATAAAATATATTTGTGGAGCTTAATGTATGTATATGCTACCTGCCTTTATCTTAGCATATCTTACATGCTGTTTTTCCGTCGTTAATTGTAAGAATTGAATTAGGAATTTAGGATGATGTAACTTAAGTTGCTTTATCTACTTTTATCATATGATTTTGGAAATAAATTTGAACATAAGATTATGGCATTCTTTCTTTTTCTTTTCGTTATAACCATTAACTGATTTTAGCAATAAAATGTCCTTTAAACAAGAGAAGCCAGTGTCTTGTCAAGAAATTTGACTTTCTTAATTGTTTTAAGCTTATCTATTGATGTATGCTTGGTATTGTAGGCAGAACTTTACAGGGTAAGGAAAGCATTTGATAAAGCTAAACCATTATATTTAGAAGCCATAACTATTCTGGAGGAAGTGTTTGGTTCTGATGATGTACGGTGTATATATTATTTCAGTTGAAATTTATTTTATTTTCTAACCTTGTAGACATGTATGCTTAGTAAGTAACTAATGTTAAATCTAATAATTTGTATAAATAGTTATTAATGAAGTTCAGTGAAGGGTCTTTTAGCCTTTTTGACTTTTTTTAATGATATATACTTACATTATATGTGTAGAACAGATATAGTAATTCTGTTTTTTAATATATGATTTTATGTATTTTTACCTTTTTAGTCACCTAAATTGGATGATGGACACATTTTTCATTCTTTAAGGTTTCTTGCTTTTGCAGAGTAGGGGTTGCTTTACACAACCTAGGGCAATTTTACCTTGTCCAGCGAAAAATTGAGCAGGCTCAGAAGTGCTATGAGGTATAAGTTCTTTCGAAGCACTTTTTTCTTTATGAATTTTTCTATTTTAATAATATTTTTTCCATGAACCATGATACTTGATATGATAGTTGTTAGTAATAAAGCATAAATTTCAAGGCAAGGTTCTCAGAACTCTAATGTTGTATTTTGATAGATTTATATCTAAGCTTTAAGGCAATCAACTTTCATCTTTTATGGGCTATTTCTTATCTCCTTCCCCCAAAAGAAAACCCCTCTACTTCTATGTCTTCCCCTCCATTTCATATTTCCAGGTTCTCCCAAAAGAAATTATAATAACATGTCACATCTTCTTTAAGCAGCATAAGTTAATTGTTTATTTATCTATCAATTCCTATGTGATAATCTATTCTATTGTCTTTCTGTTTCTTTTGGCAGCGTGCTCTAAAGGTATGAAACAATGCTTGAATTCTCTGTCTTTCATCTCCGATATGGTGGTTCTTTTCCTTTTATTGCTATATGCTGTTTATGTTTTGCGTAGATAGAAGGACATGTTCTGGGCTATGGTGTGCTTATACAATGTATTATCTTAAGAAGGGTAATACCGTGTTTTTCTAATATGGATAATTTGTCATCGTTAATCCATCTTCCTGAAAATGGTTTATACGGAGGAAGTATATTTCATGGTACTTGAAAAAAATATATGTTGAAGTCAAAAGTTATCAAGATTTAAATGCTCCGCTTATAGTCTTCCAAGATATTTTATATTCCAAGGCAAGGTGACAATAATTGCATGCTTGTGCACGATTTGGTATGTAGATTCAAGGTTATGCATGGCTACGACCCTTTCTTATGGTTTCTTATCATAATTTTCTGTACACTTGTAGTTTATAAAGGCAGTTAGATCATATCACTATACGAAATATTGTATTGTGTTCTATTGTGTATGGTGGATCACACACTAGAAACCAAGACATTGCATGCCTGTGCACGTTTTGGTATATTCCTCGATACGTGAAACAAATTTGATTTAATAAGGGAAAACTTAAAATAACAACCTTTATACTAAAAAAATTATATATGTTATTACTTAGTAGTTTATGGTTTTCAGATGCAAAATCCATTTGAGAAATACTTTTCCTATCCACTATTAATCCATATTCTCAATATAGTCATCATAACCTACAATTTATATGATACAGTCTAACATGGCTCATGAGTACGTCAGGGTTAAGGACTGGATGTATGTGAATTGGCAACAACGTATGCAACCTAAGTTTGTCACTGGAGTTTCTGCTTTCATTGAATTTACACGCTCACATAATAAGAAGGAGAAGACAGTAATGTGGCAGAAGAAGAAGGAGAAGACAATAATGTGGCAGAAGAAGAAGAAAATGACATTCCTTGTTCTCTGTTTCAGCATCAATCTTCTGATATGAACTAATGATGACTTTCACATTGGCTTTTGCTTTTAGAGACTTCTTAGTGTCCAATGGAAAGTATACATTAGATTTATGCAGGTCAGGTTCTTCTACGACTTTCAAGAGTTTCAACTGATTCTGTAAATTACACCCTTGTTGGGTGATACTTTTACCACTTCTCACTGCATGTGCGTTCTCTAATATCCATTTTGAATGTAATATTATAGATATTCATGCATGTTTATGTCAAAATTACTTATATTGTCAATGTTTGATTGTCTAGTTGTTGGTGATGCGTCCATATCAGGGACAGAGGCCACTCCTGCTCCTTCAGGTATGTTTATATATCATATAGTGCATGTATATTGATTTAGAATGCTATATCATAAATATACACACATTCCTTTTGCTCTTATTTAGATAGTAATTTTTATTATTGTCTAGCTGTAGGTGGTGACAGTAGTTGACAATAAAATTTGTCATCCTAGAAACTATGATTTTTATATGTGCTCGCATGCGGGAATGATTGTAAGTCGTGGACCTGTATAATAAATTCTTATTTGGTATTTGTTTGAAATCAAATTGAATACTATATAATTGATAAGTTTGTTATATTTGTATTTAGTTTGGAATTAACACAATATTTATTCACGCAGCATGCACTTATGAGAAATAGGGCACCACGCGTCCAACTCATTATCATGTGTTGCTTGATGAGATTAGATTTGCGCCTGATGATCTACAAGAGCTTGTTCACTCCCTGTCTTATGTGTAAGCATCGCTATATGAGAGTTTATCTTGTTAATATGTATGTACTGAAATTAATTAATATTATTCAAATTTTGATACATGCAGATACCAGAGGAGCACATCTGCTATCTCTGTAGGTAAGGCTTTGAATTTGTTGATTTTGGTATTTCTTGTCAATTTTATAGACCAGTATGTGCTAAATATAATGTTCTGACAGTTGCTAGGGGAAGGCAGCATTCCCCCTCTTTTTTACCCTTGATTATCGCTATACCGGTCCTCATGCCGAGAGGTTCGGCCGGTATATGGGGGATGAGAGCCGGCTCGTGAAAACTATGCACTTCACGTTGAGTGGGGCAAGCAGCACCGGCACTCATTCACCCTCTTCTTTGATCAGGCTCGGGTATTAATATATATTTTCATTTGTGATATAATGCAATATTAAGAGTTATTTTCTAATATATCTAATATTAAGAGTTATTTTCTAATATTGCAGACAGCTTAGACCCTGGCGCAAGGTGGTACACCAAGCGTGCTGTCCGTTCATCTTGCCGTCCACGGCACCTCGACAGATCCCGCCACGGGCGAGCTTCGATATCCCGACGTCGTTACCCAGGAGTATTGCGTAAGTGTTAATATTTATTCAACCCAAATTTGAAATTTTAGTTTTGGAAGGTTCAAATTTAAATTTTATACTTATACTTTACTGCTTAATGTGGGTGTAGGAGCGAGTGGTTGAGCAGGCCGAGGCCTCGGGGATCGATTTTAACGGACAGAGCGATCCGAGGCTGCTGACCCCAGTCCTGGACGCCGCACACGGACGGCACCACGGAGGTTGGCAGAGATGCCGGGGACTGGGCCCTAGTAGGGCTCATATGAGGTTGGACTCCACCCCGGCGGTTACTTCCTCCGTCTCCAGTGAGCGACGTGTCCAGCAAGAACTGGAGAGCTTGAAGGCTACAGTTCAGGAGTTGAAGGAGATGCTGGTATGTATACTACTTAATAGTAAAATATCATGTCATATTATAGATATCAACATATCCAATATTAGTACGTAGCTTGAGCTTATTTGGTTGTAGACTTAGGTTTGATTAATCATACATACATATCTAATTAAAATAAACTACGGTTTTCCAAACTAGATATCCAAATGGGGTTTCGAAATAACTTGATAATGATAAGAATTCGAATAATACACAGTTCTTACATGCTTATTACACACGTTAGGTCCAGACGCGACGGGGGTACATCGGCCGAGCCTCCACATGCATCTCCTTCGGCTGCGGCTCCGCAAGCCACTACATCGGCTACGGTTCCGCAGACAGCTCCTATAGCTCCACCGCACGCTCAGACTCCCGCAGCCGCGGCTGCGCAGACCACATCGCCAGCTCCACAGGCCGCTCAGACTCCCGCACGCGCCGAATTGCAGGGTTTATTGACCGAGGAGCAGGCGCGCTTGATTCTATCGTTTATCAGGGGTGGAGCTGGACCGAGCTAGGGTAGCTTTATGATTCATATTTTTTGAAACATGTATTTATTTATATCATACATCTTGTACTACATTTTGAAATGTATTGATATTGGTTTATATTTATATCATATTCAGTTTTTGGGTTTCTTTTGTATATTATATGCGTGAGATGTGATTATGAATACTGCGATATATGTTGTGTGATGATTAATTTTATATTTTATTGTTATATATATTATTGTGCACAGGGCGGAAAAAAATCAGGCAGCCCTTTTTTTATAAAAAATACAGATAATGTGTACCTACGGATTAATCCGTAGGTATACATGTTGCCCTTACGGCTATATCCGTAGGGGCAAAATATCAGCAGTAACTGATATTTCCCCCCTGATCTCAGTACCAGGGGGTTGGGAGTGCCCCTACGGATATGTCCGTAGGGGCCATTGCTTCGCCCCTACGGAGTTATCCGTAGGGGCAAAATATCAGGATTTCTGATATTTTGCCCCTACGGATAAGTACCTACGTAGGTTCTCCGTAGGGGCAAAATATCAGGATTTCTGATATTTTGCCCCTACGGATAAGTACCTACGTAGGTATCCGTAGGGGATAGTATGTGGCCCTACGGCTATCTCCATAGGTACAGTTAATATATTTAAAAAAACCGTAAATAATATAACTTTTTTTACCCTACGGCCTACTCCGTAGGTGAAACAGGACCTACACAGAACTCCGTAGGGGCAAGTTCAGGGCTTCAACTTGCACTTGCGGCCTTTGCACCTACGGGGTCTTTTTTCGCCCCTACGTACATCTCCGTAGGGGCAGAGGGTTGCCCTTACTGATAAATCCATAGAGGCAACCCTTATTTGTAGTAGTGGGCCCATCTGGTCCATTTGGGCCAGCTTGTCGATTAAGGCTTTGAAAGTGGCCGGCTTGAAGAACATCATGAATTTGGATATAGTCGCCTGCGGATCCAGGGTCCCAACAAACATGCCCACAGCAGAAGCTTCTTCTATGCGTTGTTCGCATTTCGATCATAAGTTCCGCCACCGAATTGCATACTGAACCCATATCTCTCATGGCTTCACCCTGGCATTGATCAATGCCGTGATCAGGGTGCGCTCGCTAGCGCTTGCGAAACGCTGGGTGAACAACTCCATTTCCGTAAACGTTTTGACGGAGTCATTCGGAAGCTCTGAGTATCATTCAAAAGCTGTCTCCGCTAAGCTGCCGACGAACTGGCAAACTAGCAATTTATCGTCACCCCCAGTATTGCCGCACAGATCCCTGAACTGAGCCACGTGCTGATGGGGATTTCTTGTCCCCTTATACACATAAAATTTAGGGATCGTATATCCTAGCGGGTACTTAATTTGATCGTACCAGCCTGGATAGGGTCGCCCAGTTCTGATGGCCTGGCCAGTTGCTTCACTTACCAGATGAGCTCGTATTTGTTGAGCTATGTAGTCATCAAGCGCAGCTTTCAAGATAGTCTTCTCTCTGGCTGCTGATAAAGCCGGAAGAGGGTTTGATGTCTCCTCTCTGTCATCTTCAACGATTATTGGGGGATCTTCGGCTGGAGGGTCCGGCTGGATCATCATCCTGACCATATCTTGGAATAGTAGCGCTATTTGTTTTATGTTAGCCGCTTGTTCTGCGGCCTCTTTATCTTTCTTTTTGAGCATTCTTCGGAAGAAATCGGCATCAGTTTCCTTTTCCTGGCGCTAATCCGATGATACTTCTGGGCTTTCTGTAACACCCTAGTTCAGTTATATCAAGTTCGATTTGTTTATTCTATTTATCTTGTGGTTTTTTCTTGGCTTTATTTGTTTTGGGTGCGGATAGTGTTTTGTTTCCTGTGCTTGGTATCCGACCCGGACGTCTTTTAGACTATTTTGTATTTAGCCTAAAACTCAAGTTTTATTAATATTATATTCTAATATCCTTAGACTGTTAAAATTTATTCAATCATATTTTAAACAAACTAATATTATATTATACTGTTATCCATTTAAAATTTTACCAAACCAAATATATTTTTAAATCTTTTAAATCCTAAACTAAACTTCAGCACATATATTATATACGAATATATATACTAAATATTTTTTAACTAAAATATAGTTTTACATATTTCTCTCTTTCCTTACCTGTCTGTCTCTCTCCTCTCTCCAATATATATTTTTCTATCTTATCAACAATTATATCTCCTTAATATACATAAAATCCTATATATATATAATCACAAATCTCTCTCTCTCACATATCAGCCGACTTCCTTTCTCTGTCATCAGCATTCTCTTTCTATTTCTCACCAATCTAATCCCTCTCTCCCCAACAATATTTTCTAACAACCTAAACAAAAACCCCATCCCTATTTAATCATCACATCATCTTCTCTTTTTCAAAACTTAATCGATCCCTAACCCCTCACATTCATTCCATCGCCACCTCCCTCAACCGTAGCCTCCTCAAGCCAATCCCCCTTCGATCGCCGCACCAGCCACCTCCGACGACCAAGAACCGGCAGCCTCTCCTTCACTGCGCCCTTCTCCTTCGCCGATCTCCTACTGCCGGCCACCAAACCCATCACCGTCGGCCCGAGACTTCACCATAACAACCAACTCCGATTGCCACCATCGTTTTCATTTCGCCGTCGACCCTCACCGTCGTCGACCACCCTTCGCTCTCGTCTATACCTCTCCTCCTCGACCTCGTCTGCCTCTCCCCTTCACCTCCGACGAACCCCGACCTTACTGCAACTTTCCCAGACCCGACGAAATCTGGCCACTGCAAGAACCCTTGTTGCCGGAGCTCCAACCCCTCGTCGACGCCACATCCTCACCTCGCTCTCTCCTCTGCCGACAACCCAGACCCCTCACCACCTTCGATCTCCCAAACCCAACCTTACAGCACGTTCGATCTCTACCCACAGTCCTTCGCACCTCCCTCCAGCAACCAACTACAGCCCCTCCACACCTTTGAACCCTTTCCAGCAACCTCCCAGCACCTCACCACCTTCGATCTCGCAAACCCAACCTCTCAGCACCTTCAATCCTCTTTATCGTCGACTTTGATTATGATCTAAATCCACCTTTATTGACCCTCGACCTTGCCACTGCATCAAGATTCAAGCTCGACCTTGCCATGGCCATAAGATCTTACCTCGACTTCGCCGATCCAAGCTCAATTGGATGGGTTCTTTAAGGATCTGAGCTCGAAGGCTTGATTTTTGTGCTTTATCTTCAATTCTTAGAGATTCTTTGATTTCAAGCTGGAGCAGTTTCTCTGCTTTGATTTCTTTCATCGATCTCCTCCATTTTTGAGATTCTTTGATTTTTGTGTGCTCATATATGCTTGGTGTTCTATGCTGACTGGATCTGAGTTCGAAGTTCTTTGCTGATTGGATCTGGCCATAGAACTGGCCTGAATTGTTGCCATTTCTTTTGAAGCTGATTAGTGATCAGAGCAATAAGGATGGAGATGATTTGGATGATACGTTGGTGCCCCAATTAGTTCCCACTCCGTTCCCATACTTGCACACAATTATATCATCTTCTCATCTCTATGAAAAAGCTCTGCGTGCAAAATCTTTATCAATTGTTCACTCCTGCATTTCCATTCTTGGGTCAATGAGTGGTGTTTATAAGACAGAAACTGTTGCATTAATGATGCCGATGGTGAATTCATTGATGGAACATTTCTCCACCAGCTTACAACCTCGGGTGCAGGCGGGAGATCATGATGATTGGACCATCAGAACGGAGGTATTGAACTGTTTACTTCAGTTTGTTCAGAACTTTCGAAGCCTCTTAGAAGCTCAATTTTCAGGAGGAGCGTATAACTCTGATCCCAAGTGAATCCTAGCTGAGTTCGTGCCTCGCATCTTCGTACATCGTTCTTCCGTGATCCTTATCCTCCAGGCAAGTACTCTTTCTTTATTTTTGATCGATATACATCGGCATTCCTTTGTGATTATATGTACATATATATATATATATATATATATTTCCTGCACTGTTAGAATAAAAGATAAATGTGTTAGTATCCTTTCGTTATATTATACTATATATATATATATATATATATATATATATATATATATATGAGCAAACTGTTATGTAGCAGGTGAGAATAATTAGCAAGTGTAGTTTTAAAATGAGATTTATTTGTTAACTATAGATAAGGTTCGAAAGTTGATAACCTATCTCACATTTATATGTTTCTAGTCAGATTGTGATTAATATACCTATATTAAGGTTAACGGTAAAGATAACAATTGTGACTCATACTAGCTTGTACACCACCTTTATGCAGTTACTATTACCTGATAACTTTTACTACTGACATGTCTTGACTATTCTTTACTCTAGTCTTATTGGGCGAGATCGCTAATAAGGATGCTGAGCTACATTACATGACATGACACAATCTATACTGTTTACAAGTTTTATTTCCATACAATTACCATACCACAAGTTCCTGTCTTTTCAGCATTCTTAATTAGTGATTTAGTCTTTACCATAATAGCTATAAATACGTGGGTGTTGGGGTAGTTTGAGTGTGTGTTGTACAACAGGATCTCAGGAGTCCCATGCCGGCAGCTCGTACCAGGCTATAGCGGTCACATGATTACAGCTCGTACCGGGCTATAGCGGTCACATGATTACAGCTCGTACCGGGCTATAGCGGTCATATGTTTACAGCTCGTACCGGGCTATAGCGGTCTCTTGTTCATTCCATAGTTGGGCCCGTGTTTCCTAGCCCCTGGGGCACCACTCTTGGGTTAGGAATACTCATGCAGAGGTTGACGCACACACTCAAGCTTACAGTAGGATAGTTTACCTTTTAGTGACCAGTTAGATTATGACTTTACCTCTTACATACATGTTTCATAGTGTTAATGCATCTAATTATTTATATACATGTTTTTCTTGCGCACCGGGCTTCACTTTTTATATATCCATGTTATTATGCTACACACACACTTTTACGTTGAGTACTTGCTGGGATGTTCTGACATCCCTAAGATTTGCCATCTCAGGTTTAAAGACAGGTTTTCAGGCCGAGCAGGATCAAAGCGGCTACCGGGACTTTGCTGAAGACCAGTAACCATAGGTTTATTTTCACCCTTTTTAATTAGCTTTTAGCTTGTGCGCCCTTTTGGGATGTTAGAACTTTTGTATCTTTCAGATGTTGTTTCTTTTCGAACCTATTGTATCGGATCTTTTTGCATCAATTATCTAGTGGACCCATTTTTAGTATTCTTTGTGGTTTCATTGCAGGATGATTATCAGTATTATCCCTTTTTATATTGGATTTTATTTTTGACAGGTTAATCTAGACAGCCTTATGTGACTATGGAAGGATCTTTCCTTACCGTAGGTAGCATGGCTGACCTTCGTCGCTCTCCGTATTCCGTATTTTGGGAAGCGGGGCGTGACACTTTCTTTCTGCCCAATAAGTGTGGCCATCTTTGTCAGCATCTCCTGGAGCTTTTGTTGCTGCTCCTGAGTTTTCGTCACAGACCGTGTAAGTGGTCGATGACCCGTAGAAGTACGGCTTTCCTCTTTTCCGGAATCCATATAGACGGTGTGCACTACCATGCCCCCAGACTTGGGGCGTTTGGATTCAGCACTTTTGAGATCTGTCGTAAACATGGGGATCTTCTTCGGCCTTTCTCCTTTTATGAACGGTCGAAGTTGAGGGGGCTGTTGCAGCCGATGCTTTCCGTGGTACGACGATGGTGAGATGGTCCTCCTCTTGCCGAACTTTCATTTTCTTCTGTCGGCAGGAGTAGTCTTTATCGATTACAGAGTCTTGGACTCTTCACCAGACCCCGTGGATTTTGGAGGACAGCCGCTGAGGGGGCTGTTCCGGGTTCGTCCTTGTAACGTTCTCCACAGGTGGAGGAGACTTTTTCAACACGGCAGTTGAAGAGTTCTTGCGCACCCTCCTGAGCGGCTCAAAGCTGTTCCCGGTTGGAACATCGGCATCAATTTCCACCATTGGAGCTGGTGGAGTCAGTCCAGAGGGAGTGCTGCCCCCAGTTTTCCTCACTCGGCGCCAGTGGCGACGTCGAGCATGTTTTGCATATGGAACTGGCTCAATTACGGGGGTGGCTTCATCATGCCCCTGTTCTGGTGAAGGGTTGTTGGCGTCAGTCTATCAAAGATTGACGTCCGCTGAGAAGAAACGTCCAACCTGTCGAAGACCGACTTTCGGATATGGGACACACTTGTAACGACCTCACCCGCAGCAGGAGCCGGGATAGCCTTCTACGGTATTGCGAGCTTCTTTGCAGGCCCACTGGAGCTTTGGCTCAGCCGGTTGAAGACTGAGACGTTGGAATTGGATGACCCATTAAGAGGGGCCGTGGTAGTTGTAAGCCGATCGAAGACCGACTTCTTTGGAGCTTCCTATGACGGCACTGGAGCGTTGAAGCTTATTGGAGGAAGCATGGTCCTGAAGAACAGTCCAGTGGTGGCCTGAGTCACCTGTTCCACTGGCATGGTGAAGATGGAGGAGGCCGCTTGGGGCCTATAAGTCACTCCTCCAGACGGGACGGAATGGGAGTTATTGTTGCAGTTGATGCAGTTGGAAGCCATTGATCTTCTTTTCTCTGCACGAGAGCAAGACACCAAATCTTAGTACCTCGAATCCACAGGCAACCATATTAAACGCGATTCGTTCGCGAACCTGACGCACGAAGTGTAGAATGGAAAGAGGAAAAGGTCCCACCGGGCGTGCCAGAATCTGTTTACTGCCGAAAACAGAGACGAAACCGCGTAGCTCGTCTTGCCTGAATTTGGGGGCAGATGCTATTTGGATTTATCCGTCTACCTCTCCGAAGATGCCAAGTTGATTTATGGCACCGTGTATCGGAGGTTTGGACGGATGCGGCCGTTGTAGCAGATTTCGTCAGATTCCTCCTCGTTGTGAGGGTTTTTGATTGTGGGGATGCTCTTTCCTGTAGGCGCAAGTCCCTGCAGTTAATTACGTTACCGCATCGCGGTAACCACTTTCTCCTGCTCCAGAAGGTCACTTCGTATCGTGTGTGTTTTATTTTTTGGTTGCCCGTGGATTGTATACGGAGACTAATTAGTGTTGTCGCCCGTAGGGCGGGGATTAATCAAAATCCGTATTTTCTTAGATTTGGTTTGGGTTGGTTTAAGGATCGTTAATCTCGTTTCAGATTAAGATCAACTTAAATGTTTGTTGAGGATATGTTAGTCTAATTTTAGACTAAGATCTACTCAACGGGGGTTCAGGATCATTTTTGATCCAACAACAGAGCATTTGGGCTCTATCGTTTTAGTTTAGGGACGTTATGGTCCATTGGGTTTAAGGACATTATAGTCCGTGTTTAAGGATATCATAGTCCTTAAGGTTTAAAGACATCATAGTCCGTAGGGTTTAAAGACATCATAGTCTGTAGGGTTTAAAGACATCATAGTCCGTAGGGTTTTGGTTTAACAGTTTGGGGATGTGCCAAAAGTTATTGGTTATTGGGACCCTCTATCTCTCTGAAGACGTTGAAGAATTACATGTATCGTAGGTATGAAGAGATGTACTCTTGAACCAGTGAATGTTCATAAAAGACTTGATAATCTTGTTTGAGACTAAGTCTAATTTAAAAGCATATGGGTTGGGTTAAGTTGGGATTTAACCAACCTTGGCTCAACCTACTTGATTATTTATTTGGGCCTGGTCCCCTTTCTGCATCAGCAGTGCTGAGCACTGAAATGGGTTCTGACATCCTTTATTCTTTTTTTTTAATATGTATTCTTTTATATGGAGTGTTAAACACTTAATAGCGCTCACGTGAGGAACACGTGGAGCGCTTGGCGCTGAGTGCCATGCACTAAGTACTTTTTATTAAGTAGCGTCCATGTGAGGAGCACGTGGAGCGCTCGGCGTTGAGCGCCAGGCAATGAGTACTAAGTACTCTTTAAATAAACACTCACGTGAGGGGCACGTGGAGCGCTCGGCGTTGAGCGCCTGACTTTGAGTGCTAAGCACTCTTTAAATAGCGTCCACATGAGGGGCACGAGGAGCGCTCGGCGTTGAGCGCCAGACTGTTTTCTTTGTTCCGATCAGTTCGATGCTCTGAGAATTAAATTCTCATTTGTGAGAGACTTTGTCTCATAGATCTAAGAACTAAGTTCTTTTTTGAGGAGATGCTATGATCTCTTTTGTTTTTATGAAAGACTGTCTTATAGATCTGTGATCTAAAAAAAAGAACTAAGTTCTTCTGATATGAAAGTTAAAACTCTTAAATATGGAGAAGATGCTATGATCTCTCTTCTTCTTATTTACCTTGAGAAGAAATTGCTCTCGTCTTTTAAGTTTGAAATTTATGAGGGGTTCCTTTATGCAAAACTTGAAGTCTTGGGTCCTTTATATAGAAGAGGCTGATTTGTTGAATCGGTTAAGGAAATCTCTTATTGAGAGATTTCTGATTGATTTGGGGATGTTTCCCACCATTGGATTTTTGATCTAAGGGCTTCTATTTTACAGAAGACATTTTTCTTGTTTTTAACAAGATTGGGAAAATATTTTCCCATACAGAACTTATTCTGTATCTTGGTGATTTTTAATCACCATTGGATATTTTGATCCAACGGTGCTCTGATTTACAGAGCACAATCTTTCTTATATAGAAAGATTTGAGGAGTATTTCCTCAACATAATTCGATTCTGTAATGTGATGATTCATCATCTCCGTTGGATCTTTGATCCAAGGGAGGAGAACTTTTAGTTCTGACGTTGACTCTTGGCGCTCTCGTGCTTTGCACGTGAGGCGCTGCCTCAGTTCAAATTTTGAACAGAGCTTTGCTCTTTTATTGGGGGGAAACATCCGTGGGTGCACACGGAAGGATCGACACCGTAGGTATCCGACGACGTGGACGTCAGTTTTGTATGGAGAAAAAGAAGCAATGGCGGTTTGTTGTACTCTTTGACCATTGGGAAAGATAACAACTCTTCTGCATCAAGCTTTTGCGCCATTGAGAGAAATGCAAAATAAGAAAAGAAGATCGGTAGAGTTTTAAAGGCCTTTCTCTCTCCTCTCTTTCAACTTTCTTTTATCTTTGGCTTTTTTCTTTTGAGTAGAGAATGAGAATGAAGTGCTCTGTCTTAAATAGAGCATGAGGTGGGCACAAGTGCCAACAGGAGATGGGACAGGTGGCAATAGGAAGTGGAAATATAGGCTTGAAATTTAACTTGCATCCTGTTCATGTTTGCTTTTCTTCTTGATCTTGCTTTTCCCCTTGTCATTTCTGGATGCATTGCCTACATCTTCAGATAAATTTGTGTGATTTGAACTGCCTAAGTTTGAAGCTCCTGTGTCCATATGCATAACCAAAGCATATGGTGGGTTGATCTCTGTCTGTGCATCCAGTGGAGCTGAATCATGAAAGATAGTAATAGTGGCATCTTCTGAGATCTCAACTCCTGTATCTCTTCCTCTTCTCCTTCATCTTCTCCTTGAAGAGCTGCCTCCTCCCCTATTTGAAGCATCACTAGAACTCCCAGGATGAGAAGATTCTGAACTCGTTTATCCTCTCTTTGGGAGTGGTGACCTTCCTCTTCTTGATCCTGTAGATGTTTGTCTCTCAACATGCTCATTCTTGCAGTTTCTTGCATTGTGTCCAATTACTGCATTTACTTGAACCTCCAAGCCTCTGCATTCCACTACCTTCGGCCGTTTCATGCTCACCAATTGTTCTCTTCTTCTTTTTGCCTACCAGGCCTTTTCTTGTATGGAGGATGTAGCTTAGGATCATATGGGACAGTTGGCCAAAATCTTGAGCCTGGTATGGGTGAAATGTGATGCTTGTATGAACTTTTGTAATGGTTTATGTTATAAGAGTCGTGAATAACATCTATGGGGTTTATCCTAGCATGATGCAGACACTGGATGGCATGCATGCAAGGAATCCCTGTAAGGTCCCACATTCTACAATCACAAGTTTTTTTAGCAATACTGTAAGGCCCCTATCCCCGATTACAGCACTCTACACTCTACACTCTACAATCCCTGTAAGGTCCCAGAATGTCGCGATAGGCCAAGGCAAAGTCCCTATTCCCGATTACAACATCATCACCGAAAATTGCATAATTGCGAAATCAGAAGCCAGGGATTCCATCGCCTTTTCTACCGCCATCCACACAACAAAATGGTGGGACAAGGCAAAGAGTGGCCAAGAGCCGAGATTGACCTTGAGTATCAGTCACTTGATACTCATAGTTGTCACAATATTGAGCACTACAAACTCCCCTGCTCTTATTATCCAATATTTCTAACTTGGCAACAATCTTAGGGCATGTTTTCCATTCCACTTTTCACAGATCTCTCTCTTATTCTGTAACCTCCTCATTCATCAAAGTTCGTATCATCTCCAACATTGTCACTATAGGCTTCTCTCTAGCCTTTAATATGAATTTGTTGAATGCCTCACATATATTGTTGCATAGCGAATCATACTTTATATCTGTAGGGAAATGAGACCTGGTCCATGTCTTTTCTATGTCATCAAGATATTTATAAGCAGTTACACTTTCTTTCGGAAGTTAGTTCATGACCTATAATTAATAGTGTGTGTGCGCGGGCGCGCTATCAATTAGACTTCTAGGATATCAAGCCATTTCATATCATATAACAAAGTAGCCTAACACCAACAATGTAACAAGTAATGAATGAGATGAAAGAAAATTACCGGTAGATGCTCCTCTTTAGTGTATGCTGTTGCTGCTTTCCACATTATTCTTTTCAACTCCAATGATTTCCACTTTTTGAATTTTTTTGCATAAAAATGCCTCACACAGTATCTGTGTTGTGATGGTGGAAATATCCTCCTCATAGCTTCGATCAACTCCTATAAATTGGCATTACATTGCAAAACGTTAATAAAGCTTCATGAAATGCATAATTTAAAAATGTATACACATATTTAACATGTAAGCAGTATAAGAAATCAAACCTTTTGTCTATCACTTACAAAAACTATTCTTTCAAATGTGTTGTCCTTCATGGCCTCCCCCAAACACACTAAGAACCAATTCCATGTTCCTTCACATTTAGACTCCACCACAGCAACTGAAATTGGATCCATTTGATTATTTGCATCCCTACTCACAGCAAATAGAAGTACAACTCCTGCAGGGCCCTTCAAGAAATAGCCATCAAGACCTATAACAGGTCTACAACCTTGCAGAAATCCATCCATATGAGCTTTGTATGCCACAAAGAAGCCATAGAATTCATTAGGTTGATCTTCTTGCTCTCTCTTGGTCTTCACTGATACATAGCTTCCAGGATTCGTAGTGATAATCATGTTTGTATAGTCCCAAAGCTGCCAGTATTGCTCCTTGTAGCAACCTTCAATGATATTAATGGCCTTCCTCCTCACCCTATATATTTGAAAAAGTCCACAATCTAGCCCAAGTTCAGTATGAATGGTAGTTTGCAATGAAGGTGGCCATTTAGGATTGTCTATGATTCTCAGCGGGTATTGATGTGCTAACCATGTTGAAGTAGCTTGTTTGTTCTTGAAAACTTTTGGACAAGTGTGCTTGTCATTTAGTTGCAAAATCCTCCATCGGATACCATCATCAACATATTTACCATAAACACTTTACTTGCATCCTTTTGCCTTACAGTTAACTGCAATTCTCTTTCCTTTCATTCTTCTACCACTGTACATCAAAACCTCTCAAAACTGCAGCTTGTCTTACTAATGCCCTGAACTCACTTGGTTTGGCACATTCCATACCAAGCTCAAACTTTGGATCCTTGAGATCCCTATCTTCCATGAACTGCCAGAATCTGAAGTACCCACTATCTGCCTCATCATCAGATGAAGGAAGGCTATGCAGTTTATCACTATCTGCATACTCTGAGACTGCTTCCTTGGTAGGCGTAGCATCATCTCCTCCTAGGACTTCTTTGCCATCTACTGTCATGGCCCGCTTCCCAAACTACGAGGCGGAGTCGAGACGAGGCCCGCGGCGCATCTATACCGAGAAGTACACATTCTCGACACAGACACGCCAAGCGCTAGTAAGCAATAATATGACAAGAATTTAAAATTTTCAAAACAAATAAATAACATCCAACAATTATTACATCCCAGAAAGTTTGGCAAATAAAGTTTACATCAAACACCCTTGAAGAAGGCATTTTATTAAACAGTCAAGGAAAGGCATGGAATGATAACATGAACATCTCAGAAACAACTAATAGTTGGCTTGGCCTAAGAAGTGCTCCAAGTCTACGAAGTCCTTCTCTGCCTGCGGTAATGACAAGCATATAAATAGAAATTAACATAAGCATGAACAAGAGATGACAGTTCAATATGGCAGTGTAATATAGGCATAGTGACGATTAACATAAGCATATAATAAGTATAATTGGTGAGCATGGAGTGATCGGCAATGTGGTCTAAAGATGTCACTATAAGGGTAAGCTAACCTAACGTCAGTTCGAGTATGAGCGTCAGCTATCGCAGGAGTATTCTCAAACCCAAAGCTGTAATCCAGGGACTGTTAGTTATATGTATGCCCTAGAGGCCAATACTATACATGGGATGTATATTGTAGTGGATGCTGGGACATATATAGGGAGGACTTTCTCGCTCGACATGATAGTATGCTATCTGGTTACTCTTTACCTTAACGTGTACACTGATTGTCTCTCTGTTACATGTTGGTAAAGCCCTTAGGATATGTACTTGACTACCTGGACTGTGATGCGGATCATACTAGTGGGGACATGGTAGTCCATAAGTACATCCTTCAAAGTCCCTAGTCGTGGGTGTATCGAGACGGGGCATCGATATACCAGAGTAGACTAGCGTATACCTTCTCGACCCATACAGATGGGCGATGGATGATCCCATATCCATTGGTGTTTGACATCAGAGATGATATACGGGTGCTCAGTAGAGACTGGGTACACTGGACGGACTCGCCGAGAACTCCCAGATGGTATTATACCTCACGTCAGATGGCAGTTCTCTGGTGACACTGGTACAGAGTAGTCTGTTGACCCGAGATCGTTATAGAGTCTTGTATGGTTCCCACTGTGCTTTGATTTCCATCTTACCACGTCCAAGAGGGCGTGCAAAACGGTGGTTTTTGGGTACAGTCCCGAGTCGCATGGAGGCAATGAGCGATAGGAGGGGATTCGTCTCTCCCGGTATAGGGAGTTGATGTTGCGCTGTGTTCGATTGGCTATAACAGGAAATCCCTGGCCAGGGTTGTTGAGATTTACTGGTAAGTGTTACCAGTAGTTTCTTGAATTATTATAAACCTCATATCGACACGACTTATCGAGCTATTGGGGTCTGACGTTTACCACCCCTAGGCGAGATATGCGACATATCAGACGATCAGACCGGACTGTACGGTAGTGTTACTGGTTGGATTCACTGGAGTGTGAGCGGGCTTGCTCATCGATTTTCAGATCGCTCAATACCCGGGTGACCGTTACGTTTAGCAGACCGCTTGCGGCTTGTGGGTGCTTGATATGATCATCACCTGCTGCCGGCGTATTGACGAGTCTTTAGAGTCCTACACAGAGGTTTCCTGGTTCAAGCGAAACGAAATAGGAGCGCATATGAGATATATGCGGGACCGAGAATAATACGTGTATGTGATACCGTATTCCATTCTCGCGATGAATGTATCGATTGGTTATATTCGATATAACCTAGATATCGAATCAAGGATTGATTCGATAAGCCGATACATTGGATACCAGTCGGTTATGTGCGACATGACCGGATCATTGAATCAAGTGTTGATTTAATGATTTAATGCATAATTATATATTTGATATATTACTTTGCATTAACTAGTATCGGTTCACTTTAAATGGATTTTCTCGCTCGGTTGTGCGCATTGCATATGCAATATGATTTTGTGCACTTGTTTGTATCATATTTGATGATACATGCAAATTAGGGTTTGTGTAAAGAATTAAACCTTGGTGAAAGAAATGGTTAGGGTTTTTATTTGATTATTCATTTATTCATTTGTTTTTATTTTTGGAAAATAAATTGCATAAAATAGAATGGTGGCTTTCTTTTGTTTTCTTTCATGAAGCTTCATGAACTTTTGACTTAGTCACCATTTTGTCTCATGCTTAACCCTAACCAATTCAATTAACTCAAGTTAATTCTCTACACCTAACCATGGTGAGAATTATGATAAGAATGGATTTTTATTTATTCTTTAATGCTTATCATAAACTTATCATAAACTTATCATATTCTACTTCATCTTCTTCTTCACTTCAACACAAGAAGATAACCTAGTTCATCAATGGTGATTGATGAATATGAGTGAGAAATCCAATTCTAAAGTGAACCCACTTCCTATTTCTTCATCTTCTACCTCTTGCCAAGTAGTATAGGGTGTTTCCTTCATTAATTTTCATGGCAAGGTGAAGGTGGAGCTTGATCTAGCGATGCCTCGACGTAGATCATCTTCGGCATGGACATCGACGACCTAGCTCGCTTATTCTTCGACGAAGCCGACGCTAGAGCCCGGGAATTCACTTGGACAGCGAAGAGACTTCGTTGCGGAGCTATGGAGGTGGGGCACCGGATCTACAAAGGTTGTATTTCCGTTAAACTTTAGTTAAGTGTTAACTAGATTTCATTTTCGCCTAATCTTTAGCCAACGATCCGTATTAGGGTTTCTCGGCACCTAGATTTTTTGAAATTGGCATGGTTGATGCCTTGTGAGACCTCATTAGGGTGCCTAGGAACCCTACAGTGGTATCAGAGCCTAGCTAGAGCCTTAGGCGAAATCCAGACGGAATTTGAATTCCGAACGAACCCGAAACCCCAATACAAATTGCTCTCTGTACTTTTTCTGAAAACGTGGATTTTTCCAGATTAAAAATTACCAAAAAATTCAGCAGGTAATTGCATGAGTTACTGTGAAGCACGTGATAATAACTCGACTATAGAGGCGCGGAACCGCGGCCCCCACCATGGGATTCGCGGCGGTTCCGCGGCCACTGTGTTGAGTTACACCACGTGGCTTGCACAGTAATTCATGTTTTGTAATGCTGAGTCTTCTGGAAATTTTTAGTATTTATTCAAGAGTTGAATTTTCTGGGGTAGTGTTGGGACTTCGTATATTCGATCGGAGTATCAAATTTTGTCTGTGTGGCTTTCCGGATAAATTTTAGAATATGTTAAAAAGTTCGACCGGATATAAATACCCAATTTTTCCCCTGTCGGGAAATTTCCAAGTGTTGGATTTTTCCGTAGTTTAACGACGTTCTAAGTAGTGCAAGTAACGCGATGGTCCCTCTAGAAGACAACAAACCTTAACTCGATTATGTGACCATCTTGAACTGCCCTTTGAACCTTCGGGTTTGGGGCAGTACGGCGTGCCACATGTGAGGCGTTGGCTTGACCCTTCTACGGCTGGACCGTTGGTACTGAGGCACGAACTGAATGTTGTTAGACTTATTTCATGTGTTGATCTGTATTGGGAAAACTTGGGTGTTTAAATGTTCGATCGAAAAGTTTAACATTTTCTGTTTATCTGGAATGGGATACAATAATTGGAATTCACAAACAGTTATGAGATAACTGAATGAATGTTGTAAATCTAGCAATTTAGTCTCACTTGATCGGTTGCCACGGAATTTTGATGTGATCAAAAGTCCGTCGCAATCACGTAGCGTACGCGGATACTCGCCGGGTAAACTTAATAGACAGCCTCACCCCATAGCCCCGACCAAGTGACTGTAGGAGAACCCCGTCGCCGGAAGCATCTGTTCGGGTGCTTCCGGTAGCGGTGTTCCGCCTTGGTGCACTTCCTCGACGGTATCGGGGGTGCGGCCGCCTACTAAAGTTTGCGACGAGCATTCGATCAAAATGTCGGAAATCCTGTTGAATTGCCCGACTTGATATTGAAAAGTGTTTTCGATAATGAGACTAAAATGCGGGGTTTATAATTGTTAGGCATGCGATGTCTAAGTAATTCATTTGGTCAGGCATGCGATGTCTGAGGAGGTTGCGGATTCCAACTGTTGTAGTTTTACACTTTCTTTTCTGTGACCGTAAGTGTAATATGTGATATCGCCGGTTTCGTTGCTATATGTCAACGACAATTGGGATACGCATGTTTACTTACGTTGATGACATGTGATGTTATGTGTTGCTGGATATGTTATATTGGATCGTCGTGTTTGAATAGCCGGGGTTTTTTATATGAGATGAGTATTTTTCATTTTCATTCATGTAAAAACTTGTATGTAATATTCTTTTATTGGGGCACTTCCAGGTTGCGGAAGTTGTCACCGTTGATGTATATTATTTACTTTTCCGCACTAGGATAGACCCAAGGAGGGGAGCACAAGTAACCGGGTTCTGGAGTCCAGTGGGAGACCAACTCGAGGAGTCGAGTCCGGGTCTCCTAACTCTAGAATTGGTAGGGTTGCTTGCCGCTCTCGTAGGGGTCTAGGGGTGTGGGTTTGGCTATTCATCACGACCGTGGAATCCGTGTTTTATACTGGCTCGTATTGAAAACACGGACGTCCTAGTATATCCAATATTTCATATGATTCTTCTGCTGCGATATCTGTGATGTGATCATGTGATGTTCTGTGATAAATACAGTATATAGTATATATGATATATTATATAGGCGTTACTTATGTTTTACACCCACGCTAGCCCTGCCCCGCTCTGCCGTTAGTTACCTAACCTAACGGTGCACGAGGGGACATCGAGGCGAATGCGGATGGCATAAGTGTACGTCGTATTTATCTGTGATGTTTAGGTACTTATATGATGGGACTTCATTAATGTGATTAATGAAAATAAAAGAAACCTAAGATGTTGTAGAATCGAATTTCAAAATAAAACAGGTAGCTACAGTTCTTGCTTTGCACAGAGGTATATATGATATATCCTGCACCTTATTCGATGAGGAAAGGACCGAGATCCCTTCACCGGGAGTGACTCCTTTAGCAATAACTGGCAGATGCTACACACTCGGTTTGTCTTTTGATTGCTTTTAAGAGTTCTGCTTTGCACAGTGATATATATGATATATCCCGTACCTCATCCGACGAGGAAAGGACCGACGATCCCTTCACCGGGAGTGACTCCTTTAGCAAAACTAGAAAAGCTTCAAAAACACTCCATTTTCAAAATTCATTCGATCCTACAACGATATCAAGTTCATTACGCAATAGGTTTTCAGAAAAACCTGTCGTAGCCCTCCGTCATTTCAGATAAGTTGTATATAGTATTCGTGCTGCATTTGTTGGCTTTCGTCAAGGTGCAGTGTGCGGTAGCTATATGCTGCTTATCTGCCAGCATACGATGCGATTGGATTAGGGTAGTCGTGCGGCTTTGTTGGCTTTCGTCAAGGGTCGTGCGGGTGGGTTTAATTCAATCAAGAAATGTATGGGTTGAACTTGACTAGCGGGCTATGGTTTGTTGGCTTTCGTCAAGGTCATAGCACGTTAGGGGCAAAATATTATCGGGAATTTCAAGTGTTGAAATTTGCAATGAGATTGCATACCTTCTATGAGATAGTTGGATCCCGATACCCGCTGCGAGTAAGAGTTACTCCTGGGAGAGTTTTACACATTACAATTAGCCGATCAAGTAGGTGTCTAGAAAGGTGTTAACGAGGTTACGCCTCTGGGAAAACGAGGTTTACATTAATTAGGTTCGTGCGAAAGCACGGGGGACCTCCCTCAAAGTACCGACACTGGCCTGGCTGAAAGATTGGCGAACTTGTAGTGTGTAATTAATCCCGGCTAGTCTTTCCTTTTAGGGTTTGAAGGAAGATTTGATAAAAAGCAGTGGGAACCATCCTGATTAGATAAAATAATAACCAATCTATTCTTGACAGAGCGCACGCTGAGTGTTTTCTTCTCTCTCTCCAGGTAGCAACCATATCACGCCTTAATCAAGATAATAATACGGATAATTGACCGAACCCGCTTGTTAAACTGAGCTGGGGAACATTGGTCCCGCTCCAACTTATAATTGTTATAAGACAGAGCAGGAAATTGGGGAATACCAGAATTCCCGTGCCACCCAAACGAAGAGAGTGCATGCTGATGCATCATCTTCGGGTGTGTTCATTACAGAGAACTGTTTCTCAGTATCCTTTACGTCCTGGGTATGTGATACCAGATCAGGATCCCAGATATGTAATCTGTTACATAGGGGTACAGAAAGGTAGAGAACTGAGAACGGGTGATAAGTTTCATGAGGCAGAAAACATGGCAAGTGTTGCAGCCAAGTCTGTTGGTCACTGTCACCCTGTATTACCAATACATTGATTCTGAACGAATGTTATTAGATACCGAATCTGATATACAAAATCATATCAGTCTCTTTATTAGTAAAGAAAGAATATAATTTTGTATTGTTGGATAATGTTTTGAACATTTCCTATATCAAAAGTTGATCAGTTCAGGCACGTTATCTAAAAGCATTAATGTTATAAATCAAACTACAGTTCTTAGTATACGGAACACACACAAGAGGAAGAGTTCAGAAATGAACGAATCCTTCTTGAGGTATTGTAGACTAGGTCAGATCAATGTGACCCGACTAGCTAGAGTTACATAAAGATGCATATTTAAATAAGTTTGAACTTACATCTTGTGAAACTCGCCAGTCATGTCACAAAGATAAGATGACCATAGCTCTGTTTATTGGAAACAGAGAAAGAGTTAGTGAACTCTTGGGATGATACATGTTGATGTATGTAAGGTCCCCAGTCTACACATGCCAAGACCGGTTCTTTGTACTTCATTACATTCTCTGATGATCTCTTTAGATTCAGACATATGTTCCTGTTGAAACACAAGTCCGAACCTTTTGAGATATTCATAGAATATAAGCTAGAAGTAGAGAACCAATACGGGTATAAGTATTATCTCCTATGATGAGATCAGGGAGGAGAATACTTGTGCACGGAATTCCTGGACTTTTCTAAAGGAGAATGAGATTCTCTCTCAGCATTATTCCTCCATATACACCATAGCACGATGGTATATCGGGGCGGAGCAATCACACCCTATATGATAAGGTGTGCTCTATGATGAGTACTACTGAGTTACCTATTTCCTTATGGGAGTTATGCACTTGAGAAGCTGCATACCTATTGAATAGGGTTCAAATCAAATCAGTTGCCTACCATTTCATATGTGATATGATAAGGGAAGAGCCCATATCTTAAGTTGGTTAAGATTTGGGGTTGTCCGGGCTATGTCTAAAAGCAAAATACCGGACAAGCTCGAGGCAAGGTTAGTTATGTAGAACTGGAAAGGTTCCAGCTATACAAACTACAGCAGATGATTTGATAAGAACCAAAGGATTCGATAGTTACCAACGAACCTCAGCCTCTCCGCCGATCTAGTAGGGTTCCTCACCCACCTGAGAGATACTTCTGTTTCTCTATGACAGTGGGAGCGAGGATTGCATCATGAGATGATGACCCAACTAGTTTCGAGCTGGCCATCAGGAGTAAGACTCTGTAAGAATGGCTGGATGCTTAGCGATCTGAGATGGAATCCTTATAGACCAACAAAGTATGGACTTTGGTTGCTATATCTGAAGGGTTAAATCCCCATCAGGAGCAAGTATATCTTGAGAAGATTACTTGGTGTAGATAGAAAAGTTAAGACTTTCAAAGCTATACTTGTTAAAGGTTTATGTCATCAACCAGGCGTGGATAATGATGAAACCTTTTCAGTGCCTATGCTTAAGTCCATCCAGATCCTACTTGCCACGGCTACATACCATGACTACGATATCTGGCGGTTGGGTGTCATGACTACTTTTCTAAATGATGTTTTAGAAGAGTGCGTCTATAAGTACACAGCCAGAGGGCCTCGTAGACAGTGGGAGCAGCGGAAACGTGTGTAAGATGCTTTATAGGATAAAGCAGGCATCGCGGAGTTGGAACATCTGTTTTGATGGATTAGTCAAAGAAGTTGACATCATCAAAATGGTAGATGAACCTTGTATAAACAAGAAGGTAGTAGGGAGTATGGTGATGATCCTCGTAGAGTACGTGGATGACATACTCTTGATAGGGAAAGAGTTTCCTATGCTACGCTCGATCAATCTCCGCCTATCACAATGATTCTCCACATAGGATCAAAGTGATACCTACTAAATCCTGGATTTTGGATCTATGAGATAGATCTAAATGGATGTTAGGATTCTCACTAGTTGTAGTGAGAAGGTATCAATCGATCCTGGGGAGAATCACTGGAAAGGTTCCAGGGTGATAAAGACGACTGAATGTCAGTCACAGGCATTGTCTTTACCCTAAGTAGAGGGACGGTATGTTGGAAAAGTTCCAAGCTATATACCGTGGCATACTAGACGATAAAGGCAGGATACATCGCTACTTAAGATGCTACCAAAGAGGCTGTTTGGGTGTATATTGGTTCATGAGATGAACTACGTTCCTCCCATTGTGTGACAATGGAGTTGTGGCTTATGCCAAGGAACGCCGGTCCCATCAGTGATCCAGACATATTCTAAGGCAGTATCACTTGATCATGGAGATGGTTGATCTCCAGGGAGATCGAGGTTAGGAGAGTAGACTCAGAGGACAACACAGCGGATCCACTCACAAAGGCCTGTTCCCAGAGAGAGACTATTATGGGATGGTTGAGTATGAGATACTACAACCACTGCTACAGATGGCCCTAGTGCAAGTGGGAGATTGTTAGTTATATGTATGCCCTAGAGGCCATTACTATACATGGGATGTATATTGTAGTGGATGCTGGGACATATATAGGGAGGACTTTCTCGCTCGACATGATAGTATGCTATCTGGTTACTCTTTACCTTAACGTGTACACTGATTGTCTCTCTGTTACATGTTGGTAAAGCCCTTAGGATATGTACTTGACTACCTGGACTGTGATGCGGATCATACTAGTGGGGACATGGTAGCCCATAAGTACATCCTTCAAAGTCCCTAGTCGTGGGTGTATCGAGACGGGGCATCGATATACCAGAGTAGACTAGCGTATACCTTCTCGACCCATACAGATGGGCGATGGATGATCCCATATCCATTGGTGTTTGACATCAGAGATGATATACGGGTGCTCAGTAGAGACTGGGTACACTGGACGGACTCGCCGAGAACTCCCAGATGGTATTATACCTCACGTCAGATGGCAGTTCTCTGGTGACACTGGTACAGAGTAGTCTGTTGACCCGAGATCGTCATAGAGTCTTGTGTGGTTCCTACTGTGCTTTGATTTCCATCTTACCACGTCCAAGAGGGCGTGCAAAACGGTGGTTTTTGGGTACAGTCCCGAGTCACATGGAGGCAATGAGCGATAGGAGGGGATTCGTCTCTCCCGGTATAGGGAGTTGATGTTGCGCTGTGTTCGATTGGCTATAACAGGAAATCCCTGGCCAGGGTTGCTGAGATTTACTGGTAAGTGTTACCAGTAGTTTCTTGAATTATTATAGACCTCATATCGACACGACTTATCGAGCTATTGGGGTCTGACGTTTACCACCCCTAGGCGAGATATGCGACATATCAGACGATCAGACCGGACTGTACGGTAGTGTTACTGGTTGGATTCACTGGAGTGTGAGCGGGCTTGCTCGTCGATTTTCAGATCGCTCAATACCCAGGTGACCGTTACGTTTAGCAGACCGCTTGCGGCTTGTGGGTGCTTGATATGATCATCACCTGCTGCCGGCGTATTGACGAGTCTTTAGAGTCCTACACAGAGGTTTCCTGGTTCAAGCGAAACGAAATAGGAGCGCATATGAGATATGTGCGGGACCGAGAATAATACGTGTATGTGATACCGTATTCCATTCTCGCGATGAATGTATCGATTGGTTATATTCGATATAACCTAGATATCGAATCAAGGATTGATTCGATAAGCCGATACATTGGATACCAGTCGGTTATGTGCGACATGACCGGATCATTGAATCAAGTGTTGATTTAATGATTTAATGCATAATTATATATTTGATATATTACTTTGCATTAACTAGTATCGGTTCACTTTAAATGGATTTTCTCGATCGGTTGTGCGCATTGCATATGCGATATGATTTTGTGCACTTGTTTGTATCATATTTGATGATACATGCAAATTAGGGTTTGTGTAAAGAATTAAACCTTGGTTAAAGAAATGGTTAGGGTTTTTATTTGATTATTCATTTATTCATTTGTTTTTATTTTTGGAAAATAAATTGCATAAAATAGAATGGTGGCTTTCTTTTGTTTTCTTTCATGAAGCTTCATGAACTTTTGACTTAGTCACCATTTTGTCTCATGCTTAACCCTAACCAATTCAATTAACTCAAGTTAATTCTCTACACCTAACCATGGTGAGAATTATGATAAGAATGGATTTTTATTTATTCGTTAATGCTTATCATAAACTTATCATATTCTACTTCATCTTCTTCTTCACTTCAACACAAGAAGATAACCTAGTTCATCAATGGTGATTGATGAATATGAGTGAGAAATCCAATTCTAAAGTGAACCCACTTTCTTTTTCTTCATCCTCTACCTCTTGCCAAGTAGGGTGTTTCCTTCACAAGTTTTCATGGCAAGGTGAAGGTGGAGCTTGATCTAGCGATGCCTCGACGTAGATCATTTTCGGCATGGACATCGACGACCTAGCTCGCTTATTTTTCGACGAAGCCGACGCTAGAGCCCGGGAATTCACTTGGACAGCGAGGAGACTTCGTTGCGGAGCTATGGAGGTGGAGCACCGGATCTACAAAGGTTGTATTTCCGTTAAACTTTAGTTAAGTGTTAACTAGATTTCATTTTCGCCTAATCTTTAGCCAACGATCCGTATTAGGGTTTCTCGGCACCTAGATTTTTTGAAATTGGCATGGTTGATGCCTTGTGAGACCTCATTAGGGTGCCTAGGAACCCTACAGGGACAAGAAAACACGGGCCTGAATTAAAGAGTTAGTAGCGAGACTCCAATCGTCGCTGGAGACTCACAAACCCAAGGATATAATCCAGGGGCAAAGAAACACGGGCCCTGAAGAGAGTTCATGTGTTAGCTTTCAAGAATTCATGTATTACGGGGGGGTCTCCTGAGATTCCGTTGATCATCTCACTATTCAAACTACCCAACACCCCGCGTATGTTAAACTATAAATAATGATACAAGTCTTACACGAATCCATGAATACATATAGGGTTTCAAGTTCAAGTCAAGTTTAATGTCAAGTTCAAGTCAAGTTTCATGTCAATTTCAAGTCGAGTTCATGTCATGTTGAAGTATTCATGTATACACATATCATGGTTCGGGTAAGATTCATGTCAAACATATAATATCTAATCATGTCATCATGTATATACAACAATTTAGAGATCAAGAAACAAGGTACAAATGTTTGTAATGCTTGAAATGAGACAAATATCATATGCAGGTAATAATTAGAATAACATGAATACATGAAACGTATCAATATACTAACATGGTCAACAATAGCATGGTCAAACAAACAACATATCCGAGTTATGTCATATTACGTGTCAGGTAATATATCTCGTATACGTGGATTGATTTAACATGACAGGTAATAAGTCAGTTTGCATATCAGTCTGAGATGGATCATGTATGCTTGAGCCAGCTCACAAGTCTTCTCTAATCACTATTTGTTCTCGGTTGCAAAAGACGGCTCGAGGTTATGTGGAGCCGGCTCGACCATAACTTGAGACGGCTCAATCAGAATTTAAGTTGGCTCACGTCATGTCTACATAGTGGTTTTCCTCTCTGTTTGTATGAGATGTCTCATGGTTATGTTGAGCCGTCTTATAACCCTTTCGTTCAGACTATCAGGTTAAGGTTTCAATTAGATTTGAAAACAAGGCAAATAACCATACACAAAAGCATCACATAATCACAGTTCTTTATTTTAATATTTTAGAGATCATGGGTTTCTATTTGTTCCTTGATGATCGGATTCCCTATGAAGGGTTCTCTATCATCTCTGCTAGACTCATAGAAAAAGATCCGTTGTAATTAACAGAATCCATAGCTGAGTTCTCAAAATAGGTTGCAGAAGCAATAATAGCAAAGGAGCATAGAACTATCTTAGATCGTTATAAAGACGGTATCTAGAAACATTGTTAATCGTATAATGATGAAATATTGGTTTACGCTCATTTCGTAGTGTCACTAATTCGTATTATCTAGACCCATGGCATGGAGGTGTTGTCATTAAGCATAAAAAACATAAGCGAACATAGTCTTGAACAAAAAGCAACTGCTTTTAAACAATCCATGTGTAACTAATCTATACATATAACATATATCTAATAATGAACTATGACAAGGCGAGGACAACGTTTTCGAGGAGGAGCACGGCAAAGGAAGGGGGAGGGAGAGAACGAGAGAGAGAGAAAGAGGAAGATGACTTACCCGCTATACGATACAGTATAACCGTATCGCCGTTTCTCAGGGAACACAGACTTGATCGGATGCTTCGCGTCTAGGAGCAGGGAGATCGATGGTTGGCTTGGGAGGACATTTGAATTAGAATTTCGGGGAGGAAATTGAGTTTTGTACATCCAAAGGAATGGAGAAGAGAAAGCAATTAAAATGATGGTGTATTAAGAAGGATAAAAGGCATTAAAAAGAGAATTGATGGAGGAAATGAAGGGTTGGGGGTTCACTTTAATGAATTAGTTTGTTTTTTGAGATGAAAAGAGCGGTTACGAGTCCAATGAACTCGTCTCTTGGGCGTCTGAAACGATTCTGCATCAAACGAGGGCATGAGACTGCTCAAAATACTCATGAGCCGTCTAAAGAGAACAGAGAAGAAATGGTCATTCGGAAAGACTTATGAGCTGGCTCGCCCTTATATGAGCCATCTCAAACTTAGTTATCAAGAATTTAGATATAACTCGGTACTAAAAAAGAAAACGACATTTTATTAATGAAAAATAATACAAAAGGGTACACGAATTTTAGGGTCGTTACACTGCGTAACCTTGATATGATCCACTAAAGAGGACTGCACCTGTAGCTACCAATACTGCCTGTGGGTTCCCGACATAACCATCTCCAGATCAAACCTCTGAAGATCATCAAGAATATCCTTCCGGCAAGTCAACATCACAACCGCTGGTCTCCGGTTGAGAGCATCGGGTACCACATTCACTTTCTCGGGGTGATACTGCGAATCGAGATCGTAGTGGGCCGTAAACTCCGACCACCCGCGTCGTCTCATGTTGAGCTCCTTCAACGTGAATATGTACTTCAGGCTCTTATGGTCCGTATAGACCTCAACCCGCTCTCCTAAAAGATAGTGCCTCCAAATCTTCAGAGCGAAAATAACCGCAACCAACTATGAATCGGGTAATTCTTCACGTGCGTTCTTAATTGGCGTGAGACGTATACCACTACTCAACCATGCCGCATCAGAAAGCAACCCAACCCCTTCCCGAAAGCATCACTGTGAATCACCAATCCTTCAAACCCATCTGGCATGGGGCCGTGGTAAGATTCTGCTTCAACAGGTCGAACGCTTGGGCGCATTCCCCTGACCAGAAGAACGATTCTTCCTTCTGAGTAAGCCTTATCAAAGGCTCAGCCGCTCGAGCAAAATCTTGGCCAAATCTCCGACAGTAACCGGCAAGTCCCAAGAAACTTATGATCTCTGCTACCGATTTTGGAGTCAGCCAATCCTTAACCGCTTCAATCTTTGTCGGGTCTTATAGATATACCGTCTCCGGAAACGATGTCCTAGAAACTGAACTTGGTTAAGCCAGAACTCACACTCAGTTTAGCATACAAATGTTCTTGCCTCAACACCTGCAACACGATCCTCAGATGTTCGACGTGCTTCTCCTTGCTTTTTGAGTACATGAGAATGGCGTCGATGAAGACTGCGATCAACTGGTCGATGTACTGTGAGAAAACACGGTTCATCAATTCCATGAACACGGTCAGAGCGTTAGTAACGTCGTATGACATCACAAGAAACTCGTAGTAGCTGTATCGGGTTCTAAAGGTTGTTTTGCATTTATCATCCGCCTTAATCCTGACTTGGTGGTACCCTGACCGAAGATCCATCTTTGAGAATACCGGGCACCGCTGAGCCGATCGAATAGATCATCAATAAGAAGAATGGGGTATTTGTTCTTGATCGTGACTCGGTTCAGCTCACGGTAGTCGACGCACATGCGTAAGGAATCGTCCTTCACTAAGAGGACCGGAACGCCCCAAGGGAAAACACTTAGGCATATAAATCCCTTGCTGTGAAGGTCCTCTAACTGCTTCTTTAACTCGACCAACTCGACTGGAGCCATCCTGTATGAGGCCTTAAAAAGTGGTGTCGTGCCTGGGATTAAATCAATCGAGAACTCCAAAACACATGGCGAGGACAGACTGGGTAGATCCTCAGGAAAGACATCCAAGAACTCTCGAACTACTACCGGCGCTGGGCTCTCGTCTGCCTCTATCAAGGATAGGGTGTTTCTTGCCTGCTTTGCCGTAAACTCTGCAGGTTCCAAGGACTCATTGCCCCTACGTAACATGAACTTTGGATGGTTAGGAATACGGAAGATCACGGTTTTAACCCGACAATCAATTTGTGCGTGGAAGGTGCCCAACCAATCCATCCCTAAGACTATGTCGTAATTCTCAGTCCCGATCAACAAGTCGGCAAAAAGTTCCCTGCCGCAAATCACTACAGGACAGAGTTTGCACTTTCGGCTGAGTACAATCACTTCATTGCCAGTGTAAATGTCCCAGTGTCAGGTCAGCTTCGTGTGGTATATAATGTGTAGTAGCGAAAGTAGGGGACATGAAACAGTGGGAAGCCCCGGAATCAAATAATATTTTAGCAAGAACTGAGCAAACTAAAATAGTACCTACGACGATGTCCTCCGACACCTCCACCTGCTCGGCCGTTAGGGTAAAAGCTTGCCCCTGGCCACGGCATGCGTTACCTCGGCTCTGATCCAAAAGTTGCTGCTGGAATGAGTGGCGCCCCCTCTGAACGGGTCCTGATGAAACACTCTGCTGTTGGTTGGATCCGCTGCGTTTCGATCTCATGGGGAAACCTCCAATCTAGTGATCTCTATTCCCACAGATCAAACACTGACCATTGGCCATGCGGAAATCTTTCTGAATATGCCCTGGTTTCTTACAGTAGTTGAAAACATGGTCTTTCCGCTGCGGTGGGATGGCGACACGCTTCATCTGAACCCCACCATGTTGCCCGACTGGGATCCCTCCACCTAATCGGACTGGGGTCCCTCCTGAAGTCGGGCCAACAGAGCGCCTCAGTCCTTCTGTCAGAAACCTCCTCTTATCCATAACAGTCTTGTTCGCCGCCGAAAGACGCGACCGGGACGTTGGGACGTCCGGCCTGAATTTTGGGGGGCAGATGCTATTTGGTTTTATCCGTCCACCTATCCGAAGATGCCAAGTTGATTTATGGCACCGTGTATCGGAGGTTTATACGGATACGGCCGTTGTAGCAGACTTCGTCAGATTCCCTCTCATTGTGAGGGGTTTTTGATCGTGGGGACGCTCTTCCCTGCAGGCGTAAGCCCCTGCAGTTAATTACGCTACCGCATCGCGGTAACCACTTTCTCCTTCTCCAGACGGTCACTTCGTGTCGTGGGTGTTTGTTTTGTTTTTGGTTGCCCGTGGATTTTATACGGAGACTAATTTATGTTGTCGCCCGTAGGGCATGGATTAGTCAAAATCCATGTTTTCTTAGATTTGGGTTGGGTTTAAGAACCGTTAATCTCATTTGAGACTAAGATCAACTTAAACGTTTGTTAATGATACGTTAGTCTAATTTTAGACTAAGATCTACTTAACGAGATCATTTAGATCCAACAAAAGAGCATTTTGGCTCAATTTCTTAGTTTAGGGACATTGCGGTCCATAAGTTTAAAGACTCCACAGTTCGTGGTAGTTTAGAGAAATCATAGTCTGTAAAGTTTAAGGACATCATAGTCCATGAGTTTAAGGACCCCACAGTCCATGGAATATCTGGTTGTCGGGACCCGTCACCTCTCTGAAGACGTTGAAGGATTACAACGACACACATCAGGGGAGTGCAGAGATGTACCCTTGAACCAATATTGGTTGGGAGATCTGTAGTCCAGTTTGGGACTAAGATCTGTTAAAAAGATTTATGAGCGTATGGGCTCAATTAATCTGAATAAGGGGTCTGTGGCCAACTTGGGTTTGACCCACTCAGTTAAAATGTTGAACATTTAACAATACTGAGCATTGATTTGGGCTCTGATAATTTTTTTGTCTTTTATTGAGTGCTGAGCATTCATTATCATTACAGCTCTGGGGCTTTATTAAAGAACAATTTATGTTCTTTCAGCGCACACGTGAGGAGCACGTGGCGCGCTTGGCGCTGAGCGCCAGTCAATGAGTGCAGAACGCTTCTGTTAAGCAGCGCACACATGAGGAGCACATGTTGCGCTTGGCGCTGAGCACCTGTCACGCCCCGCTTCCCAGAGTACGCTAGATTGGGCTCGTGACATAGCCAACCATGCTACCTGTGGGTAGGAAGTATCCATCCACAGTCACATTACGGCTGTAGAGATATCAAGAACAAGATAAAACTATCTAAAACATGTCCATAATCCAGAATATCAGGAGTCAATAATAAATAAATGCGGAAGCAAATGATCCAATACAAATAACTGAAAAGTGTGTCCCATAATGCGGGCTCACATCAGGAAATAAATGCAGGAAATAAAACTAACTACTACTGAACTCACAGCTCAGCCTGCTGGCTGAAGTACTCCTGCTCGGACTGCAACAGCGGTACGGAATCTGGGCCATGCAAAACCCAGACGTCAGCGCGTCATGTCATCAAGTAATATAATATGAACAGTGTAGCAGGCAATGTAATATAAACATGAATACAGCAAGAATAACAATAATATGAATCATACCAGTACAGGGTAGCGTGCAGTGGGTAAACTAAACTGTTCTATCAGGTTTTCTATTCTAAAGTCTTTGAAATCAATTGATGAATCATCGATGTAACTCAATAGTATCCCGTGCATGCCCGGGACCACGGTCAAGACCCTCGGGGCTGAATCCGAGACGTGCCGCTAGGCAGTAACAGGTAGCAGGATGGGCGAGTGATGTCAGCATCATCACTCCGGGGCTGGCCTAGCCCGTAAGACTGATCAGAACAGGTATCGAACTGTTGAGTTACAAGTCAGGTTTCACCTTTGATTTCCCCATACCCCCAAGTTATGTATGTCAAGTCAGGTATTCAGTAGTCAAGAACTAATGCCAACACAGGATCAGGTAAAAGCAGGTTTGTCTGGATAGACAACAGGAACGGTCCATGAGGACTACATGTTATGTTTGTTGGCATTAGACACAAGATCAGGTAACAGGTAAAGCCATGGTACATCAGGTCCAGCCAGGTAATGTATAAAGGTGTCATGTCATGTCAAGAGTGTACGGTACCATGTCATGTCAAGTAGGAAGTGTAACGGGTCATGTCAGGAAGCACAAGATGTCATGTGGGTGCTCATAATCAAACTAACATAAGCATGTGTATAAATAAACAAGCATGAGTGCTATCAGAACAATAAACTGGAACATGTAATATGATATGCAAATAGATATAATTTCAAGGATATGGATGCACGGTTATCGATTAGGGTTACATTTATAGTTCCAATATTAATTAGGATGCAATTTATTAAACATGAAGTGTTAATATCACATTATTATGCAGTAATGTGATATATGGATGCAATTATATGTATCTTAAATGCGATGGATGCAAACGGGTATCCGAAAAGTTATAAAACTATAAAATGGTAATGTGGGATGTACAACTAAGCAAAATGTGATATAAATATTGATATAATAATATTAATATGGACAGCATATTCAAAGCGATTAATAACTATAAAAGTGGTATTGATTAACCATGCACAAGAAGGTTCCGTTCAGAAATTCAGCGTCACCCTAATTTGTAAAATAGCTTAAAAATAACAAACGTTCTCTAAAAGGGACGTGTCTTATACCAAAACAAAGATAATTCAATAAGGTTTTCAGTTTTATAAGTATAAGCATCTCAGGTTGTCCCTACAAAAAGTTATGAACATTCGAAGTTGAAAGTTTGCTGCTGGAATTTCCCTGCACAGCAGTTTGGAGACATTTTCATTTGCATTTTACGTTATTTAAACAATTTATTTTGCAATTAAATATTTCATAGAGTTATAGTATTCTGAGTTAGCTTCGTAACGAACTAAAGAACGTATGCTAATGATTTTTCTATGATTTATAATGAATTTTATAAGATAAGGTGTACAGTAAATTTCAGATTTGTCATATCCGATTTTTCAACGATGTTTCATGTGTAAACTTTAAGATTTTCAAATGTATAACATTATAAAATGAAGATTATAAACTAATTAAAGATAATAATAATAAATATTACGACGATATATATTTTAAATGATATGGTTGCAGTATAATGTAATCTAGTATGTCACAAGATAAGTTTTCATGATCTAGATTTAATATGATATAAACGGATGCACACGGAACATCGAAACGTTATAAAATTAAACATGGGGCACTAGATTTAAACTATAGGTATGGTATTTATTTAAATAGGTATAAAATGAATTATATAGCATGTAGCAAGATTAACTTGCCTCGATGGGTCGCGAATCGGGAAAACGGAACGTTAACCGTCGGCGGGGAAAACTCGCGACGGGCGCACGGTTCACGGAATGAACCCAAACGATGAACAAAGGAACCACACGGGTCGGGGTATCTCGCTGGAACGTCGAGAAGCGTCACCGGCACGACGGAATTCCGGCAACAAAAGAACAGTTAAAAAAAATGAGAAACGAGACATGAAGCAAGAAGAGAAAGAATGATAAAGAGAAGTACGGGAGAATATATGAGAGAGAGAGAGAAAAAGTGGAGAGAGAGAGAGAGGGAGAGGAAAGAGAGAAAGTGGAGAGATAGAGAGAGAGAGAAGTGAAAGCAAGAGAAAGAGAGAGAGCTGCAGGTGGGGGCCCACGGAATTAAAAGGAACGCGATTGGCTAAAGGGGAATCGTTAGTTAGGGATAAATATTAATTAAAGATTCAAAACATTTTAAGGAACAGTAGGATATATATATAGGTTAATTTAAAGATTTAAAAGATAGGTAATGAACAGTAAGATATCAGGTTAGTTAGAAAAATATATGCGATAGTTTTAATAATATTAAAATTTGGGATTTTGGCGCCAAATAAAACATTTTCAAATCGCACCCGGGTCGAGTCCAAAAATTTGAAATTGAAATAATAGGATTTTAAGCGGGATCCAAATTTTAAAATTAAGTGTTTTATGATTAAAAAGCATACCCCCAAAACGGACACATGTACGCGCGCGTAGCCGTCCAAACTCGCCCGTTTCACTGAACGGGACGAGAACACAATGTACGGACGCTACCATGAGGCTAGGGGTGTCAAGTAGGCCAAGATGAATATTTTCAATTTTATTTTAGATGCCAAAATTTGTTATATGTAGAAATAACTTTGCCGGGTAAATTTTACAGTAAGCAACAAACAAGCAAGTTAAATGAAATGAGTACCACATTATGCTCAAACAGTAACTGAAAATAGTAGCATTGGGCTCGGGTGTTACATTATACCCAACTACAAAAAGAATTTCGTCCTCGAAATTCCAAGAATACAAAGATAGATAACTACAAGAAAAGGTGAGGAAAGTTCTGCCGGATTTCATCTTCTCGTTCCCAAGTGGACTCTCCATGCGAGCGATTACCCCAAGAAACAAGCACAAGGGGGATAACCTTGTTCTTAAGAACCTTTTCCCTTCGATCCACGATTTCAATCGGTCGCTCCTCAAAAATCAAGTCTTCTCGTACTGTTAGCTCCGAATGATCCAAAATGTGTGTTTCATCTCGAACATACTTACGGAGTTGAGATATGTGAAACACATCGTGCATATTTGCCAAGGACTGCGGTAATGCCAAACGATACGCTACCTCACCAACACGCTCCACGATCTCAAGGGTCCAACGAATCGAGGACTAAGCTTTCCTCGACTTCCAAAACGAATCACCCCTCTAGTCGGTGATATCTTCAAGAATACCAAATCACCCACGGTGAACTCTAGAGGTCTTCTTGACGTATCTGCCCAACTCTTCTGTCGGTCATGTGCTGCCTTCATATGATTTCTGATAGGGTTAACCTTCTCAACTGTCTGCACAACCAAATCTGGTCCCAATAATCTTCGTTCACCGACATCGTCCCAACAAAAAGGTGAATGGCATTTACAACCATACAAAGCTTCAAATGGAGCCATCTGATTAGTTGCCTGAAAACTGTTGTTGTAAGACAACTCCACCAAAAGTAGATGATCCTCCCAAGACCCCTTGAAGTCCAACATGCATGCTCTCAATATATTCTCAAGAGTTTGGATCGTTCTCTCTGACTGACCATCAGTTTGAGGATGATAAGCTGTGCTAAACTTCAATCAAGTCCCCAAACTTTCCTGTAAACTCCTCCAGAAGTGTGATAAGAACCGAGTGTCCCGATCGGACACGATGCTCACCGGTACTCTATGCAATCTTACAATCTCCTGCATGTACCGCTCTGCCAAAATCTCTGTTGATTGACCAACCCGAAAAGGAATAAAGTGAGTTGCCTTGGTCAATCGGTCAACAATTATCCATACTGCATTGTTGCCTTTTGGACTCCGCGGTAAAGCCGTCACGAAATCCATGGTTATATGTTCCCACTTCCACTGAGGAATCGGAAGTGGTTGCAATAAACCAGCAACCCTTTGATGTTCAGCCTTAACTTGCTGACACACCAAGCACTTCGCCACAAAGCGAGCAATCTCCCGCTTCATGCCCTCCCATCAGAAATGCTGTCGAATATCTCGGTACATCTTTGTGCTTCCTGGATGTACAGAATAAGCTGAACTGTGTGCCTCCTTCATAAGCTCTTCACGAACATCACCCTTTGGCACACACAAACGGCTACCATACTTCAATGAACCATCTTCGTGGATCAATAAATCTGTTCGTAGCCCGGCTTCAACCTGCTCTCGAAACCTTTGCAGTCTAGGATCCTGCGATTGAGCTGCTTTAATATTCTCGATCAAAGATGAATGTACTTGCAGCTGCAACAACTGTCTCGTAGAACGCGGTAGCACAACCTCCGAGTCAAATCTTCGAAAATCTGCGACGATCTCCTTCTGCGTAGTTAACACCTGAATTACTGGTAACCGACTAAGCGCATCCGGCACAACATTAACCTTCCCCGGATGGTACTTAAGATCAAGATCGTAGTCAGCCATCAGCTCCAACCATCTACGCTGCCTCATGTTAAGCTCCTTCTGTGTGAACACATACTTCAAGCTCTTATGATCTGTAAAAACTTCGACTCTTTCGCCCAAAAGGTAGTGTCTCCAAATCTTCAAAGCGAAAATCATAGCCGCAAGCCCCAAGTCATGAGTTGGATAATTCTTCTCATGGGTCTTCAACTGTCTCAATGCGTATGCTACAACCTTCCCATGCTGCATCAAAACACATCCCAATCTTTTTCCAGATGCGTCGCTGTGAATCACCAATCCTCCGGAATTGTCTGGCACGGTCAGAATAGGGGCGGTTATCAACTTCTGCTTCAACGTCTCGAAAGTTAACGCACACTTATCCGCCCATACAAAAGGTACCTCCTTGCGCATAAGCTTGGTCAACGGCTCTGCCAGACGAGCAAAGTTCTCCACAAATCTCCTGTTGTATCCGGCTAATCCAAGGAAACTTCTTATCTCAGCAACATTCTTTGGAATAGGCCAATCTCGAACTGCTGCAATCTTTTCTGGATCGCCGGCAATGCCATCGCCAGACACAACATGCCCCAAAAACCTTACTTCCTCCAGCCAAAACTCGCACTTACTCATCTTCGCATACAATTTCTCCTGTGTCAACGTCTGTAGTGCGATCTTCGAATGCTCAGCATGCTCTTCAAAACTCTTCAAGTAAACCAGAATATCGTCAATGAATACCACAATGAACTGATCCAAGAACGGTGAAAAGATTCAGTTCATCAAGTCTATGAATACTGCCGGCGCATTCGTTACTCCGAAGGGCATCACTAAGTACTCGTAATGTCCATACCGAGTTCGGAACGCCGTCTTGCAAATATCTTCTGTTTTCACTCGGACCTGATGATATCCGGATCGTAAATCCAACTTCGAGAATACCCTCGTGCCACTAAGCTGCTCAAAAAGTTCTCCAATGCGAGGGATCGGGTACTTGTTCTTGATAGCCACCCGGTTTAATTCTCGATAGTCGATGCACATCCTTCTTGTGCCATCCTTCTTCTTTACTAGAAGAACTGGAGCTCCCCAAGGCGAGTTACTGCTTCGAATCCAACCCTTTTCAAGCAATTCAGCAACCTGTTTCTTTAATTCTTCCAACTCTACTGGCGCCATTGGATAATACGCTTTAGATACTGGCGCTGCACCAGGAATAAGATCAATTGCGAACTCCACGTCTCTCCTCGGCGGTAAACCCGATATATCTTCAAACACGTCCATAGAATCACGAACAACAGCCGGCTCTTTACTTTCATCACTTCCATTGATGCAAGAATATTGTTTGTCGGTCTAGCCCTAAACTCGACCGGCCCGACCGAACTGCTTCCTTAACGCAACTGCTGTCTGCTGCAAACTCCCTTTCATCCCAGATAAACTCTGCTGCTCTTGGCTGATGCAAGTATTTGTGAGAAAGTGGTCAAACCCAGGGAGACAATCTGCCTCTGGATGTCCACGTCCAGTCTGCGCATGAACCTCCGTGCCCTGTCTGCATCGTTAGCAACTAAAGGTCCAGCGAAACTACTGAGTCTCGTCCATTCTGCTACATGCACATCTACGGGTGCTCCCTTCTGCTTTAGTCCGATGAACTTCTCTTCCATTTCCTCCCGTGCAGTCCGCGGGAAGAACTTCTCCAGGAAACTCTTAGAAAAATCCTCCCACTTGATCGGCTTGGGCAAGCGGGTCTCCTCAACAAGCCACCATTCTCGGGCGTAGTCCACTAGCTGAATACGTACCACAACAACTTTTTTTGTAATCTGGAATCTGTGCCGCAAAAAGCAAGTTCTCTGTGTCAACTAGCCACTGCTCCACTGGCAATGGCTCCTTTAAACCAGTAAATGTAGACGGACCCAACCGCCTGAAATCTGCTACGGTCCTTACTCGGTCAACTGGTCTAGCTCCAACATTGTTCACAGACTGCTGAACGATCTGCAAACCTTCCCGAAACGAGTCCGCTTGCTGCTGGATCAGCTCGGTCTGTTTCTTTGATTCTCCAGCATTCCTCTTATCACTCCAAGCATGGCGGCTTCGTCCACACGCCTCTGGTATGTCTTCAATTTCTTACCGGCCATAATCCTAAACTCAAAATACCCAACATTAGCATGATGATAGATTTTGAATATAGATCAAGGTTAGAACTCCAAGATACTTAAATAGAGTACCGCATTGTAACTATGCCGCGGTATCATAGCCACAATTACATAACTCCATCTAAGTCGCCTAAGTCTTAGAGATAACAAGGAATCAGGTTTTCGAATCGATATGCAAAGGAAGTTTGCACATCGTAAAAGATATAATCAGGAAGAATGTGATTCAAGAATGGTAAAACGGTCAAGGTGGCAGGACATGTTTCCTAAACATGGGTATTCTGATTCGTGTATTGGGTACAATACCCAACTACAAAAGAATCAACCCGACTATCCTATGGCTCTGATACCAAAAGAACCATGTCACGCCCCGCTTCCCAGAGTACGCTAGATTGGGCTCGTGACATAGCCAACCATGCTACCTGTGGGTAGGAAGTATCCATCCACAGTCATATTACGGCTGTAGAGATATCAAGAACAAGATAAAACTATCTAAAACATGTCCATAATCCAGAATATCAGGAGTCAATAATAAATAAATGCGGAAGCAAATGATCCAATACAAATAACTGAAAAGTGTGTCCCATAATGCGGGCTCACATCAGGAAATAAATGCAGGAAATAAAACTAACTACTACTGAACTCACAGCTCAGCCTGCTGGCTGAAGTACTCCTGCTCGGACTGCAACAGCTGTACGGAATCTGGGCCATGCAAAACCCAGACGTCAGCGCGTCATGTCATCAAGTAATATAATATGAACAGTGTAGCAGGCAATGTAATATAAACATGAATACAGCAAGAATAACAATAATATGAATCATACCAGTACAGGGTAGCGTGCAGTGGGTAAACTAAACTGTTCTATCAGGTTTTCTATTCTAAAGTCTTTGAAATCAATTGATGAATCATCGATGTAACTCAATAGTATCCCGTGCATGCCCGGGACCACGGTCAAGACCCTCGGGGCTGAATCCGAGACGTGCCGCTAGGCAGTAACAGGTAGCAGGATGGGCGAGTGATGTCAGCATCATCACTCCGGGGCTGGCCTAGCCCGTAAGACTGATCAGAACAGGTATCGAACTGTTGAGTTACAAGTCAGGTTTCACCTTTGATTTCCCCATACCCCCAAGTTATGTATGTCAAGTCAGGTATTCAGTAGTCAAGAACTAATGCCAACACAGGATCAGGTAAAAGCAGGTTTGTCTGGATAGACAACAGGAACGGTCCATGAGGACTACATGTTATGTTTGTTGGCATTAGACACAAGATCAGGTAACAGGTAAAGCCATGGTACATCAGGTCCAGCCAGGTAATGTATAAAGGTGTCATGTCATGTCAAGAGTGTACGGTACCATGTCATGTCAAGTAGGAAGTGTAACAGGTCATGTCAGGAAGCACAAGATGTCATGTGGGTGCTCATAATCAAACTAACATAAGCATGTGTATAAATAAACAAGCATGAGTACTATCAGAACAATAAACTGGAACATGTAATATGATATGCAAATAGATATAATTTCAAGGATATGGATGCACGGTTATCGATTAGGGTTACATTTATAGTTCCAATATTAATTAGGATGCAATTTATTAAACATGGAGTGTTAATATCACATTATTATGCAGTAATGTGATCTATGGATGCAATTATATGTATCTTAAATGCGATGGATGCAAACGGGTATCCGAAAAGTTATAAAACTATAAAATGGTAATGTGGGATGTACAACTAAGCAATATGCGATATAAATATTGATATAATAATATTAATATGGATAGCATATTCAAAACGATTAATAACTATAAAAGTGGTATTGATTAACCATGCACAAGAAGGTTCCGTTCAGAAATTCAGCGTCACCCTAATTTGTAAAATAGCTTAAAAATAACAAACGTTCTCCAAAAGGGACGTGTCTTATACCAAAACAAAGATAATTCAATAAGGTTTTCAGTTTTATAAGTATAAGCATCTCAGGTTGTCCCTACAAAAAGTTATGAACATTCGAAGTTGAAAGTTTGCTGCTGGAATTTCCCTGGACAGCAGTTTGGAGACATTTTCATTTGCATTTTACGTTATTTAAAAAATTTATTTTGCAATTATATATTTCATAGAGTTATAGTATTCTGAGTTAGCTTCGTAACGAACTAAAGAACGTATGCTAATGATTTTTCTATGATTTATAATGAATTTTATAAGATAAGGTGTACAGTAAATTTCAGATTTGTCATATCCGATTTTTCAACGACGTTTCATGTGTAAACTATAAGATTTTCAAATGTATAACATTATAAAATGAAGATTATAAACTAATTAAAGATAATAATAATAAATATTACGACGATATATATTTTAAATGATATGGTTGCAGTATAATGTAATCTAGTATGTCACAAGATAAGTTTTCATGATCTAGATTTAATATGATATAAACGGATGCAAACGGAACATCGAAACGTTATAAAATTAAACATGGGGCACTAGATTTAAACTATAGGTATGGTATTTATTTAAATAGGTATAAAATGAATTATATAGCATGTAGCAAGATTAACTTGCCTCGATGGGTCGCGAATCGGGAAAACGGAACGTTAACCGTCGGTGGGGAAAACTCGCGACGGGCACACGGTTCACGGAATGAACCCAAACGACGAACAAAGGAACCACACGGGTCGGGGTACCTCGCTGGAACGTCGAGAAGCGTCACAGGCACGACGGAATTCCGGTAACAAAAGAACAGTTAAAAAAATGAGAAACGAGACATGAAGCAAGAAGAGAAAGAATGATAAAGAGAAGTACGAGAGAATATATGAGAGAGAGAGAAAAAGTGGAGAGAGAGAGAGAAAGAGGGAGAGGAAAGAGAGAAAGTGGAGAGATAGAGAGAGAGAGAAGTGAAAGCAAGAGAGAGAGAGAGCTGCAGGTGGGGGCCCACGGAATTAAAAGGAACGCGATTGGCTAATGAGGAATCGTTAGTCAGCGATAAATATTAATTAAAGATTCAAAACATTTTAAGGAACAGTAGGATATATATATATGTTAATTTAAAGATTTAAAAGATAGGTAATGAACAGTAAGATATCAGGTTAGTTAGAAAAATATATGCGATGGTTTTAATAATATTAAAATTTGGGATTTTGGCGCCAAATAAAACATTTCCAAATCGCGCCCGGGTCGAGTCCAAAAATTTGAAATTGAAATAATAGGATTTTAAGCGGGATCCAAATTTTAAAATTAAGTGTTTTATGATTAAAAAGCATACCCCCAAAACGGACACATGTACGCGCGCGTAGCCGTCTAAACTCGCCCGTTTCACTGAACGGGACGAGAACACAATGCACGGACGCTACCACGAGGCTAGGGGTGTCAAGTAGGCCAAGATGAATATTTTCAATTTTATTTTAGATGCCAAAATTTGTTATATGTAGAAATGACTTTGCCGGGTAAATTTTACAGTAAGCAACAAACAAGCAAGTTAAATGAAATGAGTACCATATTATGCTCAAACAGTAACTGAAAATAGTAGTATTGGGCTCGGGTGTTACAGCGCCAGTCAGCGAGCGCAGAGCGCTTCTGTTAAGTAGCGCACATGTGAGGAGCACGTGACGCGCTTGGCGCCGAGCGCCAGTCAATGAGCGCAAAGCGCTTCTGTTAAGTAGCTCATACGTGAGGAGCACGTGGTGCGCTTGGCGCTGAGCGCGAGTCAACGAGCACAGAGCGCTTCTGATCAATTTTATAATCTGAGAAATAAGTTCTCGCTTACAAGAGATTTTGTCTCATGGTTCTAAGAACAAAGTTCTTATTTTTATAGGAGATATGAAATTCTTCTCCCCCCTTTTTATGATGAGATGTTATGATCTCTTTGTGTGAAAGACCTCAGTCTTATAGATCTATGATCTGTAAGAAGAATTATGTTCTTCTTTAATGAGATGTTTCTTATCTCTCTATTTTTTTTTTACCTTGAAGAAAAGTTCTTTTCAGAGCTTGCTCTTCCTTTTTTTCAAAGCTTGTGGGGGGTTCCTCTCTGCGAGACTTGAAGTCTTAGGGTCCTTTATATAGTGAAGGCTGATTTGTTGAATCAGTTGAAGAGATCTTTTCTCTAATTGATTTGGGGATATTTCCCACCGTTGGATCTTTGATCCTAGGGCTTCTGTTTTTCAGAAGGCAATCTTCTTGTTTTTAAAAAGATTGGGAAATCTTTTCCTATACAGAATTTATTCTGCACCATTGTGATTTTTAATCACCTTTGGATCATTGATCCAACGGTGCTCTGATTTACAGAGCACAATCTTTCTTGTTTGGAAAGATTCCGAGGAGTATTTCCTTAACAGAATTTTATTGTGGTAATTTGATGATTTATCATCTTCATTGGATCTTTGATCCAACGGTGGGGAACATTTAGTTCCAGCGCTAGCGCTCTCGTGCTTTGCACATGAGCGCTGCATCAGAGTTTTTGACTCTTGGTGCCAGCGCACTTAGCGCTAGCCCTCTCGTGCTTTGTACGTAAGTGCTGCTACAGAGCGTCGGCGCTCTTGACGCTAGCGCACTCGTGCTTTGCACGTGAGCGCTGCCTTAGAGCGCTGGCGCTCTTGGTGCGAGCGCTCTTATGAAGAGCTGCTTCATTTTAAATTTTGAAATTTAAACAGAGTTTTGCTCTGATTGGTGGAAACAAATGCCCCCACCATTGCGCTCACGTGGCTCACACGTGAGTGCAGCGGTGGCAGCCTTTCGACCGTTGGATTGTTCTTGGAAGTCGGATCGACTTCCCCTGCCTATAAATAGGAGCTTTGGCCTCTTTGAGATGAGCCATGTTCATCTTCTTGTTTTCTTATTCTTAAGAATTTTATTTCTCTGTTAGAGCCAAGCTCTCTGTTTCAGAAAACTCCTTTGGAGTTAATACTCTGTCAAATTTCTGGTAAGATTTGAACCCATTAACAGAGCTTTTGCTCTACTTAGCTCGCAGATCTTAAAGATCTTTTAGGGTTTTACCCATCAACAAAGCTTTGCTCTTTTCAAATCATATAGATTTTTAGGGTTTCCCAACAGAGCTTTGCTCTTGTTAGATCATAGATCTAAAGAGATCCTTGTTAGGGGTTTTTAACCCATTAATAGAGAACTTTTTAGAGTTCATTCTACGATCTTAAAGATCTCGGAGTTTTTAACTCAGTAGAAGCTTTGCTTCTTTTAGGGTTTCTGATGGGTTACTCCATCATCTTCTCAGAGCATGGCTCTTCAGAATTCTCGGGGGAAAATTTTATTCCTCTCATAATTGATTTTGACAGGTGTCACTCCTTTCTAGAGAGCGTTGCTCTCGAGGAGTTTAACTCCTTGGCCCGAGAAGCCTCTCATTAAATGAGAAATCCTTTTAGGATTCCCTCCTTAATTGCACAAAATTAAATTCGTTGGGTGTTTTAATCAGTACTTGTTTTCTCCGTGAGTATATTAAAAGTTGTTTAAATCCCCGTGTCTGTTTCGATAAGTATTTTCTTAATCAGTCTGTCCACTCTCACTGATTTTATTTTTCAGACGTTATGGCCGCTCATCTGTATGATTTCGATGAGATTATTTCTTACGGAGACATCCGCTCACTAGGCCGCTGCTAGAACCAGGAGTTTACAAATGCTCAGTGCGCCGAAATCATGCGTCGCTTTGATGAATAAAATGGTCGACTGCTTCCTCGTCGTTCTGCTCTTTTAAAGCTCATTGTGAGAGCGATCTGGGAAGCACTTCCTTTATTTTATCAAGGCATGCCGCTTAAGGTATTGGATGATGCCGAAGACAAGGTGCACTCGGTGTATCTGATGGGCCTAATTTCAAAGAAAAGGCGAGAAAATCTTGTTGATATTCTGCATCAAACTTTTCAACAGGCGACGATAATCGCTGCCTATCGAAGGGCGGAGGACATCAGTGAGGACCCTGACGCTTGTGATCGTGAGAGGAAGCACACGAGAATAGTCCGAGAGGCCCGAAATATTTTAGATGGCCTTACTTTTGAATTTCTCAATCCATGTCCTGGATTTGATGTCTTGCCATTGTAATCATTTTGATGATGATTTTGTTTACTGTTTTCATCGTTGTAAGAACATTTTGAAGTATGAATAATAAATTCCTCGTTTCCGTGTGTTTATTTTGTAACAACCGAGTTCTTTTATACCAATTCCAATTCCCGTATTTATATATCTGTGGTATTTTATTGATTTATCATGTTTGGGTGCGAATGGTATTTTACATTTTACATTGCATTCGACCCGATCCGCTTGCTTGAACCTGTTTGATTCATATTTATAGATTACCTTGACTTATTGCATGGACACGTGCATCTCTTGATTAATACTTACTGGCATTTCTTCTGTCATTGCACATTTTATCATATAATATTTTAGGTCTTGTAAAATAAATTAAAATTGCATTTCATAGCTTGCATGATACCCCTAACCCCGTGGTAGCGTCCGCGCATCTTGTTCTCGTCCCGTTCAGTGGAATGGACGTGTTTGGATGGCTACACGCACGTACGTGCATCTGTTCTTGGGGGTATGCATTTTCGTTACCCGGACATTCATTTTAAAATTTGAAATAAAATTTGGTCGTCGCATATATTTTTCAAATTTTAAAACTGAAATTTTAGACCCAACCCGGGCGTGTTTTGGAATATTTTATATCCCGCAAAAATTCAAATTTATTTAATATAATATTTTTTTATATTCAACGGTTAAAATTCCTTAACTAAAAATATATTTTCAAATTAAAATCCCAACAATTTAAACGGCTCTCTCTCTCTGATTTGTGGCCCCAGCCTCTCTCCTTCCCTCTCTTCCCTACACCACAGTCTCTCTCTCTCTTTCACTAAAAAAACAATTTCATCTCTCCTCATCCCTTTCTCTCTCCTCTCGCATTCCTCTATCTCTCCTCTCGATCTCTCTCCTCTCTCTGTCTCTCTCCTCTCTCTCTCGTTCTCTCTCTCTCCCTTTCTCTATCTGTGTCCCTCACTCTCTCTCTATCTATTCTTTATTTTATATAAACCCCACCTCACGTCCCTCTCTCTCCCCTCATTTATATTTCCACTTCCTCAGCTGCCTCTCGTCGCGAGAACCCACGCCCAGCCTCCTCCTCTGCCTCGTCGTCACCAACGACCCCTCACCTCTCCCTCTAACCTCCTCTCCGACCCTACCACCACCTTCCCCTCCCCTCTCTGCAACCCATGCTTTTTTCCACGCACGAGAACCTGTCCCCGACGCTGCAACCTAGTCGCCGTCGCCGCCTCCACCCTCGCCGGTATCTCCATATCTTGACCTCGTCCTCCTTCTCGTTCATCTCTTCTCCTTCTCCTCACCGCCTAACCCACAGAACCCATCTCCTCCACCTCCTCCGTCTCCGTCGACACCACCGCCGATGACCTCCCTCATCGTCTCCACCTCCTCGTTTTCCTCCTCTCCTATTTCTCCTTCCCCGACCAACCCTCGAACCACCCACGAAACCCAGCACCATTCTCCTTCGAACCCTAACAACCCTCAACCCGAGCTTTCCCCTCTCGTGAAACCCTAGCAGCCCACTTACCTTGCCGGAAACTTGCCGTCGACGTTTCCACTCACCCGTCTCTGTCCCCAGAAGCCAAAGCCAAACTACAACCCCTTCTTCTCCTTCTTCCACTCCTTTCTTATTCTTTTTCTTCTCCTTCTCTTTCTTGATCCGTATTTCCCGACGATCGCCGGAGCACCGACCCCTTCGCCTCCGCGACTTGTCGTCTCCATCTCTTTCCTTGCCTCTGTCCCAAACCCCAGAGCACCAAATCCCAGTTTCTTCTTCTTCCTCTTTTTCTTCTTTTCTCCTTCGTCTTCTTTTCTTGATTTCTTGGATTCACGTGTTTCCGATTACCGCCGGAGCCGTGTCTGCCGCCGCTGATCCGGGCGACCCAGTGGACGTTCCCTACCTATGCGGTTACATTCTTTCTTTGCCTGGTTTTGTTCTGTATTTGTGCGCGCAAAGTGTTCGACGAAATGCCCCAATGGAGATTTCCGTCGTTTTCTCGCATTCTTGCTGCGTGCCGTGCATCTGTGGATCCCTGAGGCAAGTTTACCTTGTTACATGCTACATTACATTTTATGCATCTATTTTTAATAAATATAATATTTGAATTTCAAACCGTGCATCTAAAGTACTTGTTTCACAGTGTTACAATGACCGTATGCATCCGTTCTTATCATTTCATATCTAGCATATGCAACTTATCTCGTCACATATCATAGTATAGTATACCGCATCAAATTGAATATAACCATTCCCATTGTTTAATTGAACATCGTGCATTAACTAGTTTATCATTTAAAGGTTATATGATATCCATCCGCATCCATATCGAATAGAATGCATATAGTCGCAATCACAGATCTCATTAATAACCCAATATTGTTGTTTTAATACCCCATGTTTAATAAAGTGTAATCTAATTAGTTTTGGAACTATTAAATGTAACCCTAATCGACAGTGTGCATCCATGCCGTTGACTTTCTATCTATGTGCATACCATTCATGCTAGTTCATTTCATTAGTACTGCATACTTGTTTTTGTTTACCCATGCTTATTATAGTTTGATTATGAGCACCCACGTGACATTTTGTGCACCCCTGACATGACTTGATACGCTACTATTACTTGACACGACTTGATACCGTGCACTTCTTGACATGATTGGATTTATACACACTACCTGACTTGACCTGATGTACCATAGCTTGACCTGTTACCTGATCTTGTTACCAATGCCAACAACCTTGACATGTTGTTCCTATGGACATTTCCTGTTGTCTATCCAGACAAACCTGTACCTGCTTGGTCCTGTGTTGGCATTAACTCCAGATTTATTAATACCTGACTTGACAAATATAACTTGGGGGTATGGGGAAATCAATGATGAAACCTGACTTGTAACTCGACTATTCGACACCTTTACCGATCAGTCTTACGTGCTAGGCCAGCCCCGGGGTGATGCTGCTGACATCACTCGTCATTACCTACTACCCTTTACTGCCTTGCGGCACGTCTCGAATTCAGCCTAAGAGTCTTAGACCGTGATCTCGGGCACGCACGGGATACTATTGAGTTACATCGATGATTCATCAAATTGATTTCAAAGACTTGAAAGTAGTTAACACAGTAGACCAGTTTAGATTACTCACTGCACACTATCATTCACTGTTCTCATTTATATTACTGTTATATCTGTTTTACTGTTCATACACATACCTGCATGTCTTGCTACCCTGTTTAATTTATTGCTTGATATTATGACTCACTGACGTCTGGGTTTTGCATGGCCCAGATCCTCTACCTTTGTTGCAGACTGATCAGGAGTAATGCCGCTGTTAGACCGAGCGGTGAGGATCCTGTTGGTATCCAGTTTTACTTTCCAGGTGTTTTATTTATTGGATCTTTTGCTTCCGCATATTATTATTTCTTGACTCATTTATTCTGGCTCATGGACATGTACTAGATAGTTTAGTTTACTTTCTTGTTCTTGATATCTCTACAGCCGTAATGTGACTGTGGAGGGATTTTTCCTATCTACAGGTAGCATGGTTGGCTATGTCACGTACCTATCTTAGCGTACTCTGGGAAGCGGGGCGTGACATGGTTTGTTTGGTATCAGAGCCATAGGATATAGGTTAATCGAGTTTGATTCTTTTGTAGTTGGGTATTGGACCCAATACACGAATCAGAATACTCGTGATTAGGAACATGTCCTGCCACCTTGTTATCGTGTTTCTTAAATCATATCTTTCTCTTATCCTTTGCCTTGACCATATGCAAACCATTTTTCATCTCGACTTGAAACCTTTTTGGTTCTTTGTTGTTTCTCCTTGTTTCTTAATTCTGATACTAGGATTTGGGCGACTTGAGTGGAGTTATGTGATTGTAACTATGAACTGCAGCATGGTTACAATGCGGTACTCTATTTAAGTAACTTGGAGTCCTAGTCTTGATTCACTTCCTTGTTTCATGGTCGTTGTATTGCCTTGCTTCTCTTGCTTTCCAGTTCATGTTTTATCGGAAACTTGAATTTTGTTTACCGTGCTTATCTTCTTCAGTGTTTGGCTTCAAGTGAAATCGTTTCAAGTATCCTACTTGTTCATGTCTTTCCCGCATTAGAATTATTCAATTCTGGTGCATCCCTTTGTTTGAAGTTGTCTTGGGAACGGATTTTCTCGGCACTTTCCACGCTCACATTGATTGCAGGACAAAGGAAGTGATTTTCCAGATTCCCGGACATCCAGAGTTTATCTTTGCCGGAGGAAGCAGTTCTGTCGGGCCAGTCGAGTTTAGGGCTAGGCCGACAAATAATGTTCTTTCGTCGATGGAAGTTGATAAGGAGGAAGCACCAGCTGTAGTTTGAGAGTTCATGGACGTGTTCGAGGACATCTTGGGTTTACCGACAAAACGAGATGTGGAGTTCGCGATCGATCTTGTTCGTGGTGCAGCGCCAATCTTAAAGGCGTACTATCCGATGGCACCAGTGGAGTTGGAAGAAGTAAAGAAGCGGGTTACCGAATTGCTAAAGAAGGGTTGAATTTGTAGCAGAAATTCACCTTGGGGAGCTCCAGTTCTTCTAGTAAAGAAGAAAGATGGCACAAGGAGGATGTGCATCGATTATCGAGAATTAAACTGGGTGACTATTAAGAACAAGTACCCGATCCCTCGCATTGGTGAATTGTTCGAGCAGCTTAGTGGCGCGAGGGTATTCTCGAAGCTGGATTTACGGTCCGGATATCATCAGGTCCGAGTTAAATCAGAAGATATTTGCAAGACTGCGTTCCGAACTCGGTATGGACATTATAAGTATTTAGTGATGCCATTCGGAGTCACGAATGCACCGGCTATATTTATGGACTTGATGAACCGAATCTTTTCACCGTTCTTGGACCAGTTTATAGTGGTGTTCATCGATGATATTCTGGTCTACTCGAGGAGCATTAAAGACCATGCAGAACACTTGAAGATCGCACTGCAGACATTGAGGCAAGAAAGATTATATGCAAAGATGAGCAAGTGCAAGTTTTAGCTTGAAGAAGTGAAGTTTTTGGGGCACGTTGTATCCGGAGATGGAATCACCGTTGATCCTGAAAGGATTGCAGCAGTTCGAGATTGGCTGATTCCGAAGAGCGTAGCAGAGATCAGAAGTTTTTTTGGACTTGCCGGATATGACAGAAGGTTCGTGGAGAATTTTTGCTCGTTTGGCTGAGCCTTTGATCAAGCTTACGCGCAAGGAGGTACCATTTGTGTGGACGGATAAGTGTGCGTCAGTTTTTGTGGCGTTAAAGCAGAGATTGATAACCGCTCCTATTTTGACCGTGCTAGACAATTCCGGAGGATTGGTGATTCACAGTGACGCATCTGGGAAAGGTTTGGGATATGTTTTGATGCAGCATGGAAAGGTCATAGATTACGCATCGAGACAGTTGAAGACCTATGAGAATAATTACTCAACTCATGATTTAGAGCTTACAACAGTAATTTTCGCTTTGAAGATTTAAAGACACTACTTACTGGGCGAAAGAGTCGAAGTATTCACCAATCACAAATCCTAAAGTATGTGTTCATGCAGAAAGAGATTAACATGAGGCAGCGTAGATGGTTGGAGCTGATGGCTGACTACGATCTTGATCTTAAGTACCATCCGGGGAAAGTTAATGTAGTGCCGGATGCGCTTAGTCGGTTGCCAGCAATTCAGATGTTGACTGCACAGAAGGAATTTATTGAAGACTTTCGAAGATTTGATTTGGAGATTATGCTACCGCATTCTTCGGGACAGTTGATGCAGCTGCAAGTACAATCGTCATTGATCGAGAATATTAAAGCAGCGCAGTCACATGATCCAAGATTGCAGAAGTTTCGAGAACAGGTTGAAGCGGGACTTCGAACGGACTTGTTGATTCATGAAGATTGTTCGGTGCGATATGGTAGCCGTTTGTGTGTGCCAAAAGGAAATATTCACGAAGAACTTATAAAGGAGGCACACAGTTCAGCATATTCTGTGCATCCAGGAGGCACGAAGATGTACCGAGATATACGGCAGCATTTCTGGTGGGAAGGCATGAAATGGGAGATTGCCCGCTTTATAGCGAAGTGCTTGGTGTGTCAGCAAGTTAAGGCTGAACATCAAAGGCTTGCTGGTTTATTGCAACCACTTCCGATTCCTCAGTGGAAGTGGGAACATATAACCATGGATTTCGTGACGGCTCTACTGTGGAGTCCAAAGGGCAACAATGCAGTTTGGGTGATTGTTGATCGATTGACCAAGGCAGCTCATTTCATCCTTTTTCGGGATGGTCAATCAACAGAAACTTTGGCAGAACGGTACATGCAGGAGATTGTAAAATTGCATGGAGTACTGGTGATCATCGTGCCCGACTGTGACACTCATTTCTTATCACACTTTTGGAGGAGCTTACAGGAAAGTTTGGGGACTCGATTGAAGTTTAGCACAGCTTATCATCCTCAGACAGATGGCCAGTCGGAGAGAACGATCCAAACTCTTGAAGACATGTTGAGAGCTTGCATGTTAGATTTCAAGGGTTCATGAGAGGATCATCTACACTTGGTGGAGTTTTCTTACTATAACAGTTTCCAGGCGACTATTCAGATTGCTCCATTCGAAGCATTATATGGTCGCAGGTGTCGTTCACCTGTTTGTTGGGACGATATTGGAGAACGAAGATTGTTGGGACCGGATTTGATCGTGCAAACAGTTGAGAAGGTTGACACCATCCGGAATCATTTGAAAGCAGCTCAAGATTGACAAAAGAGTTGGGTAGATATATCGAGAAGACCTCTAGAGTTCTTCGTTGGTGATTTGGTATTCTTGAAGATATCACCGACTAGGGGGATGATTCGTTTCGGAAGTCGAGGAAAGCTTAGTCGTTGATTCGTTGGACCTTTTGAGATTTTGGAGCGTGTTGGAGAAGTAGCGTATCGTTTGGCTTTACCGCAATCCTTGGCGAATGTTCACGACGTGTTTCATGTATCTCAACTCCGTAAATATGTTCGAGATGAAACACACGTGCTGGATCATTCGGAGCTGACTGTCTGAGAAGATTTGACTTTTGAGGAGCGACCGATGTCGATTGTGGATCGAAGAGAAAAGGTTCTTAAGAACAAAGTTATCTCTCTTGTACTTGTTTCTTGGGGAAACCGCTCACATGGAGAATCAACTTGGGAACAAGAAGATGAAATCCGGCAAAAGTATTCACATCTATTCTTGTAGTTTGTTGTTTATTTATTCTTTTTGTTCTTGGAATTTCGAGGACGAAATTCTTTTTGTAGTTGGGTATAATGTAACAACTGAGTTCATTTATACCAATTGCAGTTCTCATATTTATATATCTGTGGTATTTTATTGATTTATCATGTTTGGGTGCGAATGGTATTTTATATTTTACATTGCATTCGACCCGATCCGCTTGCTTGAACTTGTTTGATTCATATTTATAGATTACCTTGACTTGTTGCATGGACATGTGCATCTCTTGATTAATACTTACTGGCATTTCTTCTGTCATCGCACATTTTATCATATAACATTTTAGGTCTTGTAAAATAAATTAAAATTGCATTTCATAGCTTGCATGATACCCCTAACCCCGTGGTAGCGTCCGCGCATCTTGTTCTCGTCCCGTTCAGTGGAACGGACGTGTTTGGATGGCTACACGCACGTACGTGCATCCGTTCTTGGGGGTATGCATTTTCGTTACCCGGACATTCATTTTAAAATTTGGTCGTCGCATATATTTTTCAAATTTTAAAACTGAAATTTTAAACCCGACCCGGGCGTGTTTTGGAATATTTTGTATACCGCAAAAATTCAAATTTATTTAATATAATATTTTTTTATATTCAACGGTTAAAATTCCTTAACTAAAAATATATTTTCAAATTAAAATCCCAACAATTTAAACAACTCTCTCTCTCTCTGTTATTTGTGGCCCCAGCCTCTCTCCTTCCTTCTCTTCCCCACACCGCAGTCTCTCTCTTTCTCTTTCACTAAAAAAACAATTTCATCTCTCCTCATCCCTTTCTCTCTCCTCTCGCATTCCTTTATCTCTCCTCTCGACCTCTCTTCTCTCTCTGTCTCTCTCCTCTCTCTCTCTTGTTCTCTCCCTCTCCCTTTCTCTATCTGTATCCCTCACTCTCTCTCTATCTATTCTTTATTTTATATAAACCCCACCTCACGTCCCTCTTTCTCCCCTCATTTATATTTCCTCTTCTTCCGCTGCCTCTCGTCGCGAGAACCTACGCCCGGCCTCCTCCTCTGCCTCGTCGTCACCAACGACCCCTCGCCTCTCCCTCTAACCTCCTCTCCGACCCTACCACCACCTTCTCCTTCTCCCCTCTCTGCAACCCATGCTTTTTTCCCCGCACGAGAACCTGTCCCCGACGCTGCAACCTAGTCGCCGTCGCCGCCTCCACCCTCGCCGGTATCTCCATATCTTGACCTCGTCCTCAACTCCTCATCCTCACCTCCTCGTCCTCCTTCTCGTTCATCTCTTCTCCCTCTCCTCACCGCCTAACCCACAGAACCCATCTCCTCCACCTCCTCTGTCTCCGTCGACACCACCGCCGACGACCTCCCTCATCGTCTCCACCTCCTCGTTTTCCTCCTCTCCTCTTTCTCCTTCTCCGACCAACCTTCGAACCACCCACGAAACCCAGCACCATTCTCCTTCGAACCCTAACAACCCTCAACCTGAGCTTCCCCTCTCGTGAAACCCTAGCAGCCCACTTACCTCGCCGGAAACTCGCCGTCGACGTTTCCACTCACCCATCTCTGTCCCCAGAAGCCAAAGCCAAAACGCAACCCCTTCTTCTCTTTCCTCTCCTTTCTTATTCTTTTTCTTCTCCTTCTCTTTCTTGATCCGTATTTCCCGACGATCGCCGGAGCGCCGACCCCTTCTCCTCCGCGACTTGTCGTCACCATCTCTTTCCTTGCCTCTGTCCCAAACCCCAGAGCACCAAATCCCAGTTTCTTCTTCTTCTTTTTCTTCTTTTCTCGTTCGTCTTCTTTTCTTGATTTCTTGGATTCACGTGTTTCCGATTATAGCCGAAGCCGTGCCCGCCGTCGCTGATCCGGGCGACCGAGTGGACGTTCCCTACCTACGCGGTTACATTCTTGCATTGCCTGGTTTTGTTCTGTATTTGTGCGCGCAAAGTGTTCGACGAAATGCCCCAATGGAGATTTCCGTCGTTTTCTCGCATTCTTGCTGCGTGCCGTGCATCTGTGGATCCCCGAGGCAAGTTTACCTTGCTACATGCTACATTGCATTTTATGCGTCTATTTTTAATAAATATAATATTTGAATTTCAAACCGTGCATCTAAAGTACTTGTTTCACAGTGTTACAATGACCGTATGCATCCGTTCTTATCATTTCATATCTAGCATATGCAACTTATCTCGTCACATATCATAGTATAATATACCGCATCAAATTGAATATAACCATTCCCATTGTTTAATTGAACATCGTGCATTAACTAGTTTGTCATTTAAAGGTTATATGATATCCATCTGCATCCATATCGAATATAATACATATAGCCGCATTCACAGATCTCATTAATAACCCAATATTGTTGTTTTAATACCCCATGTTTAATAAAGTCTAATCTAATTAGTTTTGGAACTATTAAATGTAACCCTAATCGACAGTGTGCATCCATGTCGTTGACTTTCTATCTATGTGCATACCATTCATGCTAGTTCATTTCATTAGTACTGCATACTTGTTTTTGTGTACCCATGCTTATTATAGTTTGATTATGAGCACCCACGTAACATTTTGTGCACCCCTGACATGACTTGATACGCTACTATTACTTGACATGACTTGATACCGTGCACTTCTTGACATGATTGGATTTATACACACTACCTGACTTGACCTGATGTACCATAGCTTGACCTGTTACCTGATCTTGTTACCAATGCCAACAACCTTGACATGTTGTCCCTACGGACATTTCCTGTTGTCTATCCAGACAAACCTGTACCTGCTTGATCCTGTGTTGGCATTAACTCCAGATTTATTAATACCTGACTTGACAAATATAACTTGGGGGTATGGGGAAATCAATGATGAAACCTAACTTGTAACTCGACAGTTCGACGCCTTTACCGATCAGTCTTACGGACTAGACCTACCACCCTTTACTGCCTTGCGGCACGTCTCGGATTCAGCCCGAGAGTCTTAGACCGTGATCTCGGGCATGCACGGGATACCATTGAGTTACATCGATGATTCATCAAATTGATTTCAAAGACTTGAGAGTAGTTAACACAGTAGACCAGTTTAGATTATTCACTGCACATTATCATTCACTGTTCTTATTTATATTACTGTTATATCTGTTTTACAGTTCATACACATACCTTCATGTCTGGCTACCCTGTTTAATTTATTGCTTGATATTATGACGCACTGGCGTCTGGGTTTTGCATGGCCCGGATCCTCTACCTTTATTGCAGACTGATCAGGAGTAATGCCGCTGTTAGACCGAGCGGTGAGGATCCTGTTGGTATCCAGTTTTACTTTCCAGGTGTTTTATTTATTGGATCTTTTTCTTCCGCATATTATTATTTCTTGACTCATTTATTCTGGCTCATGGACATGTACTAGATAGTTTAGTTTACTTTCCTGTTCTTGATATCTCTACAGCCGTATGTGACTGTGGAGGGGTTTTTCCTATCCACAGGTAGCATGGTTGGCTATGACACGTGCCTATCTTAGCGTACTCTGGAAAGCGGGGCGTGACATGGTTTGTTTGGTATCAGAGCCATAGGATATAGGTTAATCGAGTTTGATTCTTTTGTAGTTGGGTATTGGACCCAATACACGAATCAGAATACTCGTGATTAGGAACATGTCCTGCCACCTTGTTATCGTGTTTCTTGAATCATATCTTTCTCTTATCCTTTGCCTTGACGATATGCAAACCATTTTGCATCTCGACTTGAAACCTTTTTGGTTCTCTGTTGTTTCTCCATGTTTCTTGATTCTGATACTAGGATTTGGGCGACTTGAGTGGAGTTATGTGATTGTAACTATGAACTGCAGTATGGTTACAATGCGGTACTCTATTTAAGTAACTTGGAGTCCTAGTCTTGATTCACTTCCTTATTTCATGATCGTTATATTGCCTTGCTTCTCTTGCTTTCCAATTCATGTTTTATCGCAAACTTGAATTTTGTTTACCTTGCTTATCTTCTTCAGTGTTTGGCTTTAAGTGAAATCGTTTCAAGTATCCTACTTGTTCATGTCTTTCCCGCATTAGAATTATTCAATTCTGGTGCATCCTTTTGTTTGAAGTTGTCTTGGGAATGGATTTTCTCGGCACTTTCCACGCTCACATTGATTGTAGGACAAAGGAAGTGATTTTCCAGATTCCCGGACATCCAGAGTTTATCTTTGCTGGAGGAAGCAGTTCTGTCGGGCCAGTCGAGTTTAGGGTTAGGCCGACAAATAATGTTCTTTTGTCTATGGAAGTTGATAAGGAGGAAGCGCCAGCTGTAGTTTGAGAGTTCATGGACGTGTTCGGGGACATCTCGGGTTTACATTGATTAAATTGTTTAAAAATTAGTTTTAAGAATAAAACAATGATTAAATTGTTTAAAAATTTAAGAAAATAATGCAAAAGCCCACTATCAATTAATTTTCAATTTTACAAGTTTAAATTCATACATATTCAAAACAATCGAGCCGAAATAGGTTTTTCTGTTTAATTTTTAGGTTATGAGAATTAAAAGTTGGATGACGTGTTACATATATATTAGGTTTGCTTGAGCTATTGAACTTTAAATCCCGTTTAATAACAATAGACTTTATGTAAAATTACAAATAGCGTAGCTTATTCCATTACTATCAATGCTTAGCAGAGTGTAAGTTATTTATAGTAATAGCATAGAATAGTGTAAGTTATTTTGTTGTGTTACGTATCGTATAGATTAAGATATGCTTAATAATACAAAATAACGAGTTATGTAACGAATATACCCTGTTGACTTATAGGGATCAACTTATATGTATATTGGTGTCCTGCTAGTAATCTATTACCACATCTTCCTGCTAGAGAATATACTTTTTATCAAGTCTCGTTAATTGTGTATTTTAGAGTATTCTTGGTGTGCATATTACTTGGATTATTGTCCCAATGAACGTAAATGGAATTTTTAGTTGTCTACATCTTTGAACATACCCATCTACTCATTTACAAGTGTAATTTTTTTATAACAAAAGTTAACATCAGGAATACTGATTTACAAATAATCCATAAGTAATAACGCAATTAAACAAAGAAACGATCAACCAGCCATCACCATCAAATATATGACCCTAGCCGAATATAGGAAAGACAACGTGAGAAAAGCGGCTCACAGTTGCGGATATATTAGTTATCAATGCCTCTTGTCTAACAAGAGAGATTATTCGCTGCGCCGGATGTAATACACCCGGGCATGGGATATGTGTGAGAGAGAGAGAGACTTTGGGCGGTACATGGGGCCGCGCTCCCTTCTCTTCTCTCTCCTGCCCAAACGTATACGATGGATGCAGAGTATAATTTCCATTGAATAGAAAGAAACTTTAACTGATTTTTACTATACTTACACTGAAATAGACTACATTCTACTAAATTTAACAATAATTTCACTTAGTTTTTAATACAATTTCTCTGAAATTGGAAACATTTTATTGAGTTTGACTAACATGGATTAAATTTGACTATGATTTCATTTATTTATACTATAATTGCCAAAAAATTGATTAGGCTGGAGATAAAAGTAAAAGTGAAACAAAAATATGTAGAATATATCATAGGAACCGCAGCGAAGGCAATTTCCCAAATAAGTCGATATTATAAAAGTTCGCTAAGAATATTGAATGATATTTTAAAAATCTATAGAGCATAATTAACACAAGTATAGAAAAAAAGAGCAGCATTTTTACAAGATCCAGTCATGAGGTACACTTGTTAACAAAAATTCCAGTTGTCCACATTAACACTTGTAGAAAACTCAACAAATACCAAAGGATCAACAAAATGCTAATACAAAAGTTATACATGTAAACAAAGTCCAGCTCTTTTCTTTCTAGAAACTAAAATAATAAATAAATAAGCAACAACATATACATGTAAAGAGCAGCTTGTGAGAACTATGCCAACTGCAATTACATGTTTTACAGAAAATGTGGGTTGGAAAAACACCCAAGGAAAAAAACAAACAATGCCCTTAATTTAGTTATCAAAACATGGCAATAAAACACAAAAAATGCTGGTTGTTGTGATGGGGCCCTGCAGAGAAAAGATTGGGGTAGTATTGCGAGAGGAGGTTTGTCAAAATCTATTCCAATTCTACAAGCAATTTGAGCTAAAAATCAGATGATACAATATCCGCTTGTATTCTCGGGCTTTCTAATAGTGCAGACAGATTTGAAGTTGTGTTTCAAATGAGGAGCAACAATTTGTTCCTGCAGGAAAAGTTCATAAAAGAAAAGGTTAATCTGTATATTTTGAATGAAACATTACCCTTTTCAGAACACAGTGTTGTGTCATGAAAACCTAGTAAGGGCAGAAATCTGTATTGCCGCAACCCTAAAGGAAACAATCTTGAATTATTTACATATCAACAAGATAGTGGAATATCAATTTAAATACGATAAAAGTTGAATGAAGAATCGTTTATCTAGAATACCAAGTGCACATAACCAAAAGAGGAATTTTATGCTGCATAACGACCCAGCATAAATCTACACGCTGAATCTGGTCCTCTCTACTGAGTACTTTTTACTAGAGAGTCTATTGAATGAATATAAGTCAGGACGGTTCAAAGAGATCATGGCTCATCAAACTTATGAAGTTGACATACGAAGAATATGTGAAACTGGCTACTTAAGCGATAAGGGAGATCGGCCTAATTGTTTTCAAGGTGTCATGAAAGCGGATGGGTTGATTTCATTGACTATGCTCCGGTAAAATTATTCGGTCGAGATGATTCAAATATATATTCTAGTTAGAAGGTTCTTGACCAAAAATAAAAGTTCGTGTCATCTCCTCCCCCTTCTATATGAACTTTACAACTTACAAGCAAAACAATTGTTAAGTGCTTGATCATGACATCACTCATAGAAATATGTCGTTGTCCTTGTATATGCCATTTTTTTTACAATGAGGTTGGCAGTGATAATCCAATTTACACTGAATAATAAGAAGTCTTAGGCTATGAAGAAAGATTGCTATTAAAATTTGACCAAGGTTTATAACCAATTGTAGGCCTGATGTCCAACGACTGCAAATTAGTGTCAAATTGTTGGCCAAGAAAACACCGGATATGAGAGGGGTTTTCCATAATCGTAAAAGATAGTTTGGTGTCTCCAAATTATCCAAGACCATGGGGAAAATATAAAACAAGGTGGAGATAATATATATTTGCTACAAGGAATCATGTCATACACCAAGGCAGAAATAAATCCAAAAGGAAATACAGAATATATTTGAACACCCGGAGCAATATGTGAGCCAGAAAATCAATGAAGCATTTTCCTTTAAAGCATTATCAAAAGCAATAAAGTGCTTAGGAAAAGAAGGGGAAATAATAATTGTTACAAATTAACCATACCGAACTGGGATCTCATTGTGCAAAACTTGTACAGAATATTTGTTCATGTGATCTTCAGATGACATAGTATCAGTAGAATCATTGCCATCACATTCATACAACACTGACATAGTATTTCCCGCAAGCAGACCCTCGTCAAGTAAGATTGTCTGCTGCTACTGGTTCTCCATCATACCCCGCATAATGCCTGGGAGCTTGGCGATATTGACCTAGGAACCGGGGTTGGTGTCAGCACCTCGTCAAGCCATGGATCTGAAACAAGATTTCTAGACGGTGTTAGATTCAAAGTTCAAGATAAGACATAGATTGGAAAGTAATTGAACAGGAAAGAAAAAACCAAGGCAGCACAACGTAATCAAATCAAGGAAAAATGAATCAAGGTTAGGACTCTAAGTTACTTAAGCAGAGCACTATATTGTAACCATATCGCGGTACATAGTTACAATCACATAACTCCATCTAAGTCGTCCAAATTCGACTATCAGAGTCAATAAAATATGCAACAAGACACACCAAAGAAACTCTAGTCAAGGAATCCCGAAAGAAACTCTAGACATGCGATTCTAACCTAAACAGTTGGTAAAAACCACATTTGACAAGTCTAACTTTAGTCAAAATCTGTCTTTGATACAAACAAAATTCTGTCACGCCTCGCTTCCCGAGATAGCACATATACAAAGCAAAAACCTGAACATAAAATTTTTCAATAAATACTAACATCACATATAATCCACCAATATAAAAGGTTGAACGGGAAAAATAGTTCCAGTTAAAAGGAAAAAAATAAGGTTTTTTTTGATTCACCCCGCTCTAAACTTCAGTATTTTAAAAATACCACTCTAAAATTTATATTTTTAAAATGCCCACTACAAAGTTGGTTGTTATCTATTTTACCTACTCTGTTTGTCAAATCTGTTATGATGTTACCTGTAGTTGAGTTAGTTAGGTTAAATTCCTTACCTACCCCTCCTCTCCTCTTCTTCTTTCTCCATCACTGCCCCATTAAAGCCCTCGTCTCTTCACTTCTATATTAAAACCCAACTCCTCACCTCAACCCCAATCAGAGCCCTCTCTTCACTTCTTCTATTTCCTAACCCAAAACCTCACTTCAGCCCCCCATCCAAACTCCATCAAATCACATTACTAAATTCTACATTGGAGGGCCTCAATTTTGCTATAGCAAAAGCCAAAACTATACCTAATTTAATTGACATTGATGGTTTGTTCCATGAATAACATTTTCGAATTAGACTGTATGGTTGAATACTTGTCAAATTTGGGATTTTGCTTGATGATGAGCCATTTTTTTAGAGTTTTGTCACTAAGAAGAGAAGCAAAAATTTAGGATAATTAAGAAAAGAGGCAGGATGAGAATACATTGAGAAGAGAAGCAGGATCTCAGCGGGGGGGGGGGGGGGGGGGAGGCAGAATTTAAGAAGAGAAGCATGGGAGAAGAGGAAAACAACTATTTAATCTTGGATTAGCCGTTTCGAGGGGTAATTTGGTCATTTTACCCCTTAACAGCTATGTTTCACAGAAGAGTTAACAACAAGTTGATGGAACTTAACCAGAATGTGGTTTTTAGTTTAGTTAAGACTTTAGAGTCGGTTTTTTTTAAAATATGAAGTTAGAGTGGGTTTTCAAAATACGAAAGTCTAGAGTTGGGTGTATCAAAAAAACCCCAAAAAAGAAAGGGCTATACCTCTGAGGGATTGAAAAAGTCACAAGCTTGATCAGTGATATCCAATAAAGATGCTTCCTGAAATATGGAAAAACAGTAAATTGATCTGGGAAAAAAAGAACAGGACTATATCTATAATACCAAAGAATGTAGAAGAACTACTAATACTTTAAGAGATTTCTTTATACCTGCTTGCAGAGAAACCACAAAGAAGCAATATCCTGCTTAGTTAAACTTAGCTGGTATCGTCTGCCAACCTCAGAAGAAATGCTACCTAAAATGGGTTCTTTAATCATATCAACAGAAGGCTCCTGATTTTCTCTATACTTCTGAAACATGAAATAGATATATCGCATTTCCTACCAAAGACAACGGTTACGTGACTTGATAGAAGGACTAAAGTTGAAATTTATTACAGAACTGGTGCACATTATGCATATATGAGATTTATAACCATTTATTATCCAAAAAGCGCAAAGTCAGATAATACAGGCAAATTTTTTAGATCAACCCACATCCATCTCTGAATAATTATTTACATGTGCGTGCATATATTTAAGGATGTTTTTGTGCACAGAACTGTGAGGTTTGAAAAATCCATGATCATATAGAACTCAAAAACCAGGCTATTTCTGTGAAACCGCATGTTTAAATAGAAAGGATACCAATTAATCACACAAAATGATACATATTCTATCATGTTTTCCATTTGATAGAACATTAAAATATGAAGAAATTCTTGATCATACTTGAGATCCTTCAAGTCCAACTGATAAGGCTAGTTTATTAACAAAAGTTGAACCTTTATAAGCTTAGCTATAGTAATACAATATATTAGTAAAATATCCAACGTAGGTAAATACATGAAACATTAATTATGGCTAACATAATCAATAAAAAGTAAAAACTAACTAAATAAATCAAAGGATTTTCCTTACTTTGTAAGTTTCATAAGTATCAAAAAATCATAAACGTATATCACTTGCGCGGCGTTCACTTATCACAGAGAAGGCATGATGCCTCCCTGGTCCGAGGCTTCCTTTCCTAGAAAACAATCCAAACCAAATGCCATGGCACTAGATGATGCTCGAGGAACCTGTATCATCAGACACAAGAATTATTTGGTTTCTAAAAGACACCGATGGCAAATAATCAGAGAAAGTGAAAAACGAAGGTTAATTTAACATTCCTTAGAACCTACGAAGAAACAACACTTCTATTGGCTATGCGGGTTCGTGTACGACATTTGTCAAACATCCCGACACTCCATCCGACACCGTGTCCAACACGCATGGGTTGTATCAGCCTAAATTGGGCATGTCTGACACTTCTACGCATGGCATGGGCTATGAAATATGGAATATATTTGGGTACAACTTTGATACCTTCAAGGATACAAGAATATTAAATATTTCGAGTTCTCCAATAACGGACCAGAGCTAGAATGAGTAAATGTCCAAATTAATACAAATAATGAAGTTGAATATATAAAGTCGACGCCGATTAAAAAGGGTTAATATTTTTTTAACTGTATCGATTGTGGCGTGTGAAGACCCGTGTTCTGCAATCGAATTTTGGCCACTGTAAAAGTTCAACATCTATCCACGTGCTTCGCCACTCTCTCACTAATTTCGGCCACACAAAATACTCCACTAAAGCAATCGTCTTGTATCGGCTGAAATACCTTGCCAGACCTTAATTATGGCTCTCCAAAATAATTGCATCTCGAAGTGAGGAATTCAGCCCACATAATTGACTTCCTTTTAAAAGAAAGTCATCAACAAGCATATAGTTTTCAAAATTTTCTGACATTTTGTCTAAATTTCGCCGAAATCTTCATCTTCCTCGTACAATTCTTTTAATTGCTCAAAACAGATGGGTTTGACTTGTAAAGTCGCCAAAAGTGAAACTCATCGGCTCAACGCATCAGCTACTTTGTTCTGTCGGCCTTCTTTATGCCGAATGATAAACGACACAAACCTCTATATATATGCAACCACTTTCCAAGCCAATTATTCAACTTATGATAACCATTGATATACTTCAACACCCCACTATCTGAATTTAACATAAACTCCTGATGAAATAGATAATGCTTCTAATGTCGAAGAGATTGAACAATAGCATACAACTCGACATCATAAATTGAGCAGTTACTTCTTGAAGCATTTAAGTTCTCTCTAAAGAACGCAATAGGCCGACCTTCCGGACTCAATACTCTACCAATTCCTAATTTAGATGCATCACAATCAATTTCAAACACCTTACCAAAATCCGGTAGTGCAAGCACTGGATCTTCGATGATTTTCTTTTTAATCAACTCAAAACTCTTGTCCGTCGCCTTCGTCCACTCGAAAGTCTTCCCTTTAATCATCCGATCATCGATGCCATCAACGTACTGAAGTTCTTTATGAACCGCCGATAAAAGAAAGCCAAACCATGAAAACTACACACTTCATGAATAGATGTCGGTGTCGGCCATGAAGTGATAGCTTCTACTTTCGCTGGTCGACTTTCACCCCTTCGGCTGAGAAACTACATTACCCAATAAAATCAAACCGTCGGTAACAAACTCGCACTTTTTGATATTCACGGACAATCTATTCTCTTAGGGTGCATAAAATCTCCCGAAGATATCCAACATGTTGTTCTAAACTTCGACTATAAACCAAGATGTTATCGAAATAGTCTACCACAAATTTTCCAATAAAAGGTCGAAATAGTTGGTTCATAAGTCACATAAAGGTACTCGGCGCATTAGACAGCCCAAGCGGCATGACAAGCCACTCATGCAACCCATCCTTTGTTTTAAATTCCGTCTTCCACTCTTCTCTTCGCCGAATCCTAATTTTGTGATACCCACGTCATAAGTCGATCCTTGAGAATACACTTGAAACTGAAAGATTATCTAGCATAACATCAAGCCGAGTTATAGTAAATCAATATTTTACCATGATTTTGTTAGCCCGGCAATTGAACACATTCGCTACGATCTATCTTTCTTCGGAATAAGCAACACGGACACTGCATTGCACAAAGGACTTATGCTCTCTTTCAAGTATCCCTTTTGTATCAAATCCTCAGCTTGTCGTCATAATTCTTCACTCCTTTGGTGTCATGCAATAAGCCAGTTTATTCGGTAAGACTGCTCCCGGAATGAGATTGATATGATACTGAATATCTAAGTCAAATGGCAACCCAACAGGTAAGTCTTAGGGCATGACATCTAAAAACTCTTCCAAAAGACCCTATAAGGTCGGCAGATGACTTGGATGTTTCTTATTAGCCTCTAACACCATTAAAGCATACATCTCACCACTTTCCTCAGCCGCCTCCATAAAGTCGGTATGACCTAGGAAATTACTAACCGGGTTTTTGTTACACTCCTTCGATTTTCGATGGCCCCAAAGTGATCTTTACTCTATCCTCAATGAAAGAGTTAGTATTGTACTCATAACGTACCACTTGTCAGTCAAATTGCCATGGTCGACCAAATACCAAGTGACGCGCCTCAGTAGACACTATGCATCACATCACAACGAATCCTAATAATTCTTGCCAATAGAAAAGGATACCAAACACTATTCGGTGACCGATACAGCATTTCCCTTTTGAAACCAAGTGAGCCGATAGGGTTTTACTTGTCAACTCGAGCGACAACATATTCACAACTACCACCATCAACGATTGCATCGAATACCTTCCCATAGGCCGTACATCGAGTATGAAAATATATTATGCCGCACCTAACCATTATCATCCTCGCTCGCTCGGCCATTCATATAGCGCCGAATCACAAGGGATTATCCATGATCACAATAACAATAAGTAATCTCATCAGCCTCTTCATCATCATACTTATCGTAAATAGGTGGTTTCACTTCTTATTCTTCTTCGACAACATCCCCCTCAATTATTGTTACGACGTCGTCGATTGGGGCATTCGGATTTTTAATACCCATATACTTGACAATTATTGCATTTACCCATCTTACTTCCTCCAAACCGCTTGGTTTGTTCGAGCTCACTGGTGTCTCTTTGGCCGAAGTCGTAGTATTAGTCTTTCTTTGAAATTCGACCATTTTTTGTCTCAAGCGTTTTCGTTCTGTAGTTACTTGTCGATGAGGAACCTTCTCGGCTGGTGTCGTTATTTGATCTCGGCCATTTTTGGCCTTCAATTGTTTCTCTACTTTGACCACCAATTTGTATAGGTCATTGTATGAAACATATTATTGGAGCTCGACGATATCCTTAATTTCGACACAAAATCCTCCTAAGTATCAAGTAATTGTTTGCCGCTCGGCCTCGGTGATTTCGCATCTCATCATCAATTGATCAAACTCCTCGGTGAATTCTTCGACGAATCGATCTCCGAGCCGAAGGGTATGCTATTGGTTATAAGTTTGTTGCACATAATCCTCTGGTAAGAACTTTCCGCGAAAGTTCTTTTCCATCTTCTTCTAAGTTGCGATCTTAGGTTTCCCGGCTCGGGCGCGTTTGATCTTTAAATTCTCCCACTAAATCGAAGCATGTCCCTTCGACTTGAGTGCGGCCTCTTTAACCTTTCTCTACTCGGACATCTCCTAGCAGTCAAAAAATTGCTCGACGGTAAGCAATCGGTCAGACATCTTTTCCATCAACTTAAGTGCGACCGCCTTCACCTTTCTCTCGTCGGACATCTCCAAATGCATGCGAAAACCCCATTAGGGTTCATGCTTCACTTCACATGCGGCTAGGTTGCATTTAAAGTATCCGCCCATGGTTGGCTAGGCTGGTCCCACTCTAAGAATCCGCTTATGCTCTGGTTATATTAAAATTGAAATTAAAATCCCCCATGCTTTGACTATTTAATCAAGTAATCTGTCACGTCCCGCTTCCCAAAATACATAAATCACGGGAACGCAACTCGGCCAGCCATGCAACCTACGGTAAGGAATTATCCTTCCATAGTCACATTGGGGGTGTCTTGCAGTAATCAAGCAGCACATATATATATATATATATATATATATATATATATATATATATACATACATACATACATACATACACATATACATATACATATACATATATCTATCTATCTATCTATCTATCTATATATATATATATATATATATATATATATATATATATATATATATATATAACACATGTCCATTGCCACAATAAATAAACAATAACGGAAGCAAAATGGAATATCAAGTCTCAACTGATCCAAATAATGAAATAGCAAGATATACAAGATCTAGTCCCTTATGGGCTTACAAACGAAACTAAGACATAAGGTTCAATGGAATAAATAAAACGAACTAATAAATGGATAAAAGAAATACACCTCACGGCTCGGCTATCTTCTCAAAGTACTCCTGATCCTGCGGTTCTAATGTCAAAGGATCCGGGCCATGCAAAACCCAGACGTCAGAGCGTCATGGATAATATAATAAAGAGATGATAAGAGGCAATGTAAGTTAATATATCATTGTACTGGAAACTTGGTGTCATGTGAGCATACAATAATTGTAGCAACAATAACATGTGCCATAACAATCAAGACATGGTAAATCAATTATATCATGTGTAACCTATGGTCGATGTCACTAATAGTTATCTATCCTAAAAGTATTTGAAATCAGTCAATGTATCTTTCTCGTAACTCAACAGTATATCCCGTACGCGTCCGGGACCACGGTACCATGTCAGATTCTCGAGGCCGAAACCCTACATGTCAAGCCTGGACGTATGATATCAGCTCATCATACTGGAGCACAGTGGCCCGTATTCGACTGATCGGTCTCTAAAATACTAGTACTCTTGAGTTACGGTATGGGTTATATTCCTTGATTTCCCCCTTTCCTGGTTTTATATTTCATGTCAGGTATCGATATAATCTTTACCTAATGCCAATACTAAAACGTGCAGGTACATATCGTGTCAATCAAGACAAACAAGTCAAGTCAAGTCAAGTGATATTTATAAATTCGTTGGCATTTTGGTAAATATTGCAGTGCAAGAGTCATGACATGATAATGAATAAGAAGTCAAGCATGAACACATGTGAACAATCAATAGGATCAGGAATAACATAGTCATATCAGATAAACAATGAGCGAACATATCAGATAAATAATGAGAACATATCATGTAACAACAAATTTATTCATCAGACGTATGTCGCAGGCGTCTCGTCCTTAATATCCAACTCCATACGTCTGTGGGAGACGTTTGGTTCTCAACATTTTATATGCCAGACGTCTGAGAGACGTCTAGTTCTTAATTACATGTGTGATGTTTGGTTCTCAACATTTTATATGCCAGACGTCTGTAAGAGACGTCTAGTCCTTAATTACATGTGTGGCAGATGTCAGGGGCAGACATCAACAGTTCAATTCATGGTACTGTAAATGTATTTCAGAGACGCCTGTCTCTGCTGGCAGACGTCTCCACGGGTATAATTATGAGACGATCTGAATTTAGGGTTCCAATTACTTGATCCAATTTCATGAATGAAACACATGCAATAACATCTCTAAATTTCAACGTATCAATCTAGTTAACATAAACATGACAACTTAGGATTCAATCATGCATATCATACTTAGATGAGTTTTAACCCAGTTTTCGTAAAATAATATCTTTTGGATTTAATATCAACTTATATTAATAATACTATAATGTATAGCAAGACCCAATCTTGCCACACTAGCATGTTAGAGCAAGCATCTAAATACTTGCCTCGAAGACGATGAAGACGACGATCACGATAACGACGATGCTTTGAAAGCGATGCAAGAATCCGGCCTTGATCGTGCTTATCCAAGAAACGAGGGAAAAGAAGATGACGACCACGATGACATTGAAGATCTGCGACGAGGATGATGATCGGTCGCGAATTGATGAAGATGATCGGGTAGGCTAGGGCCGCTAGTTTTGTTTTTGGGGGAGGAAAAATTTTGAGATTACGGTTATGCGTGAGTGTTTGAGGGTTTAAATAGTATAGACATGTATATGGGCCGGGTAGCTCATAAATCCTATATTCCAATTAGGAATGGGGTACAAGGAAAAAAGAAAATATGATTCGTTAAGAATAAACATATATACACCCAAACATAAATAATACTAGCCCAATAATAAGGATAATAAACCCAATAAAATGTTAAAACCTATTAATAAAGTTTTAATCAAGAAGGTGTTGTACAAAAAGGGTGTTATTTTATACCCAACTATAAAAAATTTCGTCCTCGAAATTCAAAGACGACGGAAAGACACAAGAACAGGGAATCCCGGATTTACGGAAACAAGTTTGGGAATTTCAATCAAATCGCCACTTCACGTTCCCAAATAGATTCTCCATATGAATGACCATCTCACGAAACAAAAACGAAATGACTTTGTTCTTTAGAACCTTTTCTCGACGATCTAGTATACTAGTCGGTCGCTCTTCATACGATAAATTATTCCCCAAAGTCAACTCCGAGTGATCCAATACATGAGTTTCATCTCGAACAAATCGACGAAGTTGAGACATATGGGACACATCGTGCACACCCGCTAAAGACGGTGGCAATGCCAAATGATACGCCACTTCTCCAATCCGCTCGATGATGTCAAATGGTCCAACAAATCGAGAACTAAGTTTACCTCGACTACCAAATTTGATCACATCTCTTGTCGGTGATATCTTCAAGAACACGCGATCACCAACTGTGAAACCTAACGGTCTACTTCCAATATTAGCCCAACTCTTCTGTCGAACTTGCGCTACTATCGTATGTTCACGGATCAATCGGACCTTATCCACGGTTTGTACAATCAATTATGGCCCCAACAATTTCCTTTCTCCAACATCATCCCAACATACCGGTGAACAACATTTACAACCGTACGCTTCAAATGAATGCTCGTAAGGAAACCATTATTATAGGAAAACTCAACCAAGTGCAAATGATCTTCCCTCGAACGCTTGAAATTCAACATGCACGCTCTCAACATATCTTCCAGAGTTTGGATCATCCGCTCAAACTGACCATCTGTCTGTGGATGATAGCCGTGCCAGACTTTAGTCGAGTTCCCAAACTTTCCTGCATATTCTTCCAAAAGTGCGATAGAAAACGTATTACGATCAGACACGTACTAACCGGAACTCTATGCAATCTCACTATTTCTTGCATATACTTCTCCACTAACGCCTCCGCTGACTGACCAACTAGAAATGGTATGAAATGAGTTGCGTTGGTCAGACGATCAACAATTACCCAAATTGTATTGTTGCCATTTAGACTCTGTGGTAAAGCTGACACGAAATCCATGGTGATATGCTCCCACTTCCACCGAGGAATCGGAAGCGGTTGCAATAACCCGGCAACCCTTTGATGTTCAGCGTTCACTTGCGGACACACCAAGTATCTAGACACGAAGAGAGCAATCTCTCTTTTCATTCCTTCATACCAGAAGTGTTGTCGGATATCTCGGTACATCTTTGTACCTTCGGGATGTACCGATCTTTGTACCTTCGGGATGTATCGAATATGCAGAACTGTGTCTCCTTCATAACTTCTTCACGAATCTCTTCTTTCGACACACACAAGCGGCTCCCGTATCTCAAAGATCCATCTTCATAAATGTTCCCCGCCGAAAGACGCGCAAGACGCGATAAACGTCTTGCCTGAAATTTGGGGCAGATGCTAATAGGTGTTATCCGTCCACCTCTCCGAAGATGCCAAGTTGATTTATGGCACCGTGTATCGAAGGTTTAAACGGATGCGGCCGATGTAGCAGACTTCGTCAGATTCCCCCTCGTTTGAGGGGTTTTTGATTGTGGGGACGCTCTTCCCTGCAGGCGTAAGCCCCTGCAGTTAATTACGCTACCGCATCGCGGTAACAACTTTCTCCTTCTACAGCTGGTCACTTCGTGTCGTGGGTGTTTGTTTTGTTTGTGGTTGCCCGTGGATTGTATATGGAGAGTAATTTATGTCGTCGCCCGTAGGACGTGGATTATTCCAAATCCGTATTTTCTTAGATTTGGTTTTGGGGTTTTGGTTTGAGGATACGTTAACCATATTTGAGGCTAAGATCAACTCAAACGTTTGTTAAGGATACGTTAGTCTAGTTTGAGACTAAGATCAACTTAACGGGATCGTTTAGATCCGGCAAAAGAGCGTTTGGGCTCTATTGTTCCAGTTTAGGGACATAGTGGTCCATTGCATGTATGGCCATCGGGACCCGTCACCTCTTTGACGACGTTGAAGGATTACAACGACAGATGTCAGAGGAGTTCAGAGATGTACCCTTGAACCAAAGTTGATTGGGGAATCTATAGTCTAATTTGGGACTAAAGTCTGTTTGAAGGTTTTAGGATACGTTAGTCGTATTTGAGGCTAAAATCAACTTAAACGTTTGTTAAGGATACGTTAACCCAGTTTGAGACTAAGATCAACTTAACGGGATCGTTTAGATCCGACAAAAGAGCGTTTGGGCTCTATTGTTCCAGTTTAGGGACATGGTGGTCCATTGCCAGTTTAGGGACATGGTGGTCCAACACCAGTTTAGGGACATAGTGGTCCATTGAATGTATGGCCGTCGGGACCCGTCACCTCTCTGACGACGTTGAAGGATTACAACGACAGATATCAGAGGAGTTCAGAGATGTACCCTTGAACCAAAGTTGGTTGAAAGAGCAGATGTGCTCAGTTCGAGATGATTTGAGGACTTATGGCCAGTTTGGGCTAAGTCCAATTATGTTTGAAATATTGGCCCTTTGGGCCATTAGACATTTGTCTGGGTTCAGCCCCTCATCATGCAGCAGTGCTAAACAGAGGTTTGGGGGCTCTGACAACATTTTGGCTTTTATTAGGCACTGACCATTCATCATGGCTCTGGAGTTTACTTTGAATGTCATGTGAAATGATCAAGTTTGGAAAACAAGGGTATATTTAAAGTTCAGTCAAAGGGGAATCCTGCCTCTGGAGAAACTTAGCCATTTTGGGCTAGGTTGGTTTCGAAATAGTGTTAACACTAGAAGGTATTTGACGATCACGTGTTCCCACGTGATGCGCTTTAAAAATAGTGTTAAACACTAAAAATGGGGTGGTCACGTGGGGTCACGTGAGGTGCCTGAGATTGGGCTGAAACTCCTTTATTTTACCCTTAAGGCTGCAAATAAGTGTTAAACACTTAGCTTTCAGGCCATCATGTGTGAGCACGCGAGGCATCTGAAGATGGGGCCAGATTTCCTTTTACTTTGTTCTGCAAATAAGTGTTAAACACTTTTTGACTCTCTGGCCATCACGTGCGGGCACGTGATAGGCATCCATCCATTGGTTATTAAAGAGATTTGTTAGGGGTCACGTGGGGACACGTGAGGGCGCCCTAAATGTGGAGCCAGATCTTCTTTGTTTTATCCTCAAATCTGCGAATAAGTGTTAAACACTTTTCATCTTTATTTTAGAGCATCACGTGTAGGCACGTGATGGGGATTTATACATCGATAATTACAGCACTTGCTGAGGGGTCACGTGGGGACACATGAGAGCGCCCAAAGCTTCTTTTCTTTTATTTTTTCTTTCTGCGTTTTGGGAGTCACGTGGGAGCACGTGAGGCATTGCCTCAAAGCTTCTTTTCTTCAGGGATCTTTTCAAGGGTCACGTGGGGACACATGAGAGCGCGTAAAGCTTCTTTTCTTTTGTTTTTTCTTTCTGCATTTTGGGAGTCACGTGGGAGCACGTGAGGCATTGCTTCAAAGCTTCTTTTCTTCAGGGATCTTTTCAAGGGTCACGTGGGGGCACGTGACCCTAGTTCCTTTCATGAACAGAGATCTTTTAAGAATTGAATTCTCTGTAGGGTTAAACCCTAATTATGATTTTGGAGGAATTAAATTCCTATTGTGAAAGAATTAAATTCTTATTTAGGATAAAACCCTGATTTCTTTTTAAAGGAATTAAATTCCCAGATATGTAAAAGAATCAAATTCTTGATTAGGGTTAAACCCTAGTTCCATTTTAGGAGGAATTAAATTCCTGTGAGTTTGGGAGAATTAAATTCTCAAAACTCAATTCCTCCTCTGTGTTTTAGATCTGCATGGCAGGATCTCAACCCAATGAGAATTAAATTCTCAATTCATGGGGAGATGTGCACTTTGCAGATCCTCAACCAGAGAAAGAACTAAGTTCTTTTCTTTATATAAGAGTTAAACTCTTTTGAGAATTAAATTCTCTTTGAAGCCTCTCTTTTCTTACCTAGGGTTTTTCTTTTGCAGAGAATTAAATTCTCCTCTCTTTTCTTTTTTCTCTTGAGAATTAAATTCTCCTCCCTCTGTTTCTTCTCTCAAAAAAGTAGATCCCCTCTCTTCTTTTCTTGGCTCCTATTTATAGGAGAAGGAAAAGAATCAATTTGTTCAGCAAATCTCTCATTGAAAGATTTGATTTGTTTTCATATTTAATATGATCCTTTAGTTCATTCAGTGAATTTTATTCACCGTTGGATTTTAAATCCAAAAATATTCTGTTTGTTATTTCGGTGAGATTTGGGGAGATCTTTCCTTATTTGAGATTTTTCCATAAATTGGTGATTTTTAATCACCCTTGGATCTTTAATCCAACGGTCCCCATAATCCTTTTCCATTTGGAAAGATCTAGAAGCTTTTATAATTTAATTTTATTAAACTGTAAGGCTTTCGAAGCCAGTCACGTGCTGACACGTGACCCTTGGTCACATGTCAGCACGTGACCCCTAATTGAATCAACTTCTCTGCATTCATACACGCTTTAGTTTTAACCATCACGTGTCAACACGTGACCATTGATCACATGTGAGCACGTGATGCCTCATTGAGGTAACTTCTGATTTTTAATCAGGGAATAGATTTTAGAATTTAATTCTATTCATTATTTTAGAGGTCTTAAGAGCCCATCACGTGTCTGCACATGACCCATGGTCACGTGTGAGCACGTGATGCCCCATTGGGGTCTTTTCTGAATTTTTATTATATCTTTTAACTCCTCCAGCGGGTTCTTAAAGGTCCATCACGTGTGGACACGTGATGCCTCATAACTTTTGATCCCGGATGAATTATGAAGACCATAATATATCAAATCGAAGGGTTTTTCGAGATACTTCCAATATCATCAGAATTTATCTGTTTCTCCTTCGGAAATTTATCAAAATACAGGCCGGAAGATATTGATTCGCATTTCCTTAAGCGTATCGCTGCCATTTGATACCTTGGACTCTTCTGCGCAGAATTTTTTGGCGGGAACAAATTCCCCCCACTACTTTGCCCACGTAAGCATATACGTGGGTGAAGTAGTGCAAAGTTATGAATAGTCACCGAATTGAGGGCTTAGGAAACAAGTTTAGGGTCCTTGTAGCCTAAGACTTTTCAACTTTATGAGCCGTGAGGGTGTCACAAAGACTTTTCTCCCTACGGATCGAGAGAATCTCGTAGGTGTATTTTCTCCTTAGGGGTCGTGAGAACCCCTAAGTGTGTTTTCTCTTATAAGTCGTAAGGATCCTATAAGAGAATTTTCTCTCTTACGAGTCGAGAGGACCCGTAAGCGGTTGTTTCCCTCCTTGTCGAGATTCGACTTTGGAGAGTGAGACCCGTGGATAGTATTCAAGAGACCGTTTTGGGCTGACTTGCAGGGTCCCAGTGCTTAGGAAACAGGTTTCTTAATCCCTACTGCCTAAGGCTTTTCCTCACGAGTCGAGACGAATCGAGCAGTTCTCGCAAAGACATCAATTTCCTCACGAGTCGAGACGAATCGAGCATTTCTCGCAAGAATATCCTAACGTCACAGTTAACCTCTGCTCTTTACGACAGAAGTCCGTTAGGGTTTGTGGTACTTAAGGTTTTGACCGTCGTACCGTCGCATCAGCTGATATATTCCTCGATAGGCAAACGTGCTGTTCGAGTAGCCCTACGACTGCCGTGTCTCCGATCCCTTCGAGGGATGGACAAGACGTCTTCAAGCAATCTTCTTAGGAAGTTTGACCGTTAAAAGAGCAAGCGTTAGGAATTTTGCCATGCCGCTTTTTACTTGAGGTTAGGCTCATGTTGAAGAGCCCCGATGAGTCATAACCACTCCGCGCTGGTGTGGGATGATCTCCGATAGTCTTTCAGGTTTTATATGAGTTGTCGTCAAGACCCTGAAGCTAGGAATTTGGCCTTCGCTTCGTTTCCTGGCACCGCGTCTGCTGTATCGAGACGAATGTCGCGGTTGTCTCTAGGTTGCATGTGAACCGTCGAGGTTTGGAACTATAGATTTTGCCATGGCTCCTTTTGGTGATGTTGCGTCTGCTGTATCGAGACGAACGTCGAGGTGGTGACCACTCCGCACTAGTTCTAGATGATCTCCGATCGTCTTTCAGGCTTTATATGACTTGCCTTTAAGACCCTGAAGCTAGGAATTTGGCCTTTGCTTCGTTTGCTGGCATCGCGTCCTCTGTATCGAGACGAATGTCGTGGTTGTCTCTAGGTTGCTGGTGAACCGTTGCGTTTTGGAACTAGGGATTTTGCCGTGGCTCTTTTTGGTGATGTTGCGTCTGCTGTATCGAGACGAACGTCGAGGTGGTGACCACTCTGCACTGGTTCGAGATGATCTCCGATTGTCTTTCAGGCTTTATATGACTTGCCGTCAAGACCCTGAAGCTAGGAATTTGGCCTTTTGCTTCCTTTGCTTTGGCGCGTCCGAATCCTGCTGGGGGAAGAACGCTGGGGTGACATTTCATCTGCTGTATCGAGACGATCGTCGAGGTGGTGACCACTCCACGCTGGTGTGAGATGATCTCCGATTGTCTTTCAGGTTTTATATGAGTTACCGTCAAGACCTTGAAGCTAGGAATTTGGCCTTTGCTTCGTTTGCTGGCATTGCGTCTGCTGTATCGAGATGAATGTCGCGGTTGTCTCTAGGTTGTTGGTGAACCGTCGAGGCTTGGAACTGGGAATTTTGCCGTGGCTCCGTTTGTTTGATTGTCGCGTCTGAACCCTGCTGAAGGAAGAACGCTGGGGTGACACCGCGTCTACTGTATCGAGATGATCGTCGAGGTGGTGACCACTCCGCGCTGGTGCGAGATGATCTCCGATTGTTTTTCAGGCTTTATATGACTTGCCGTCAAGACCCTGAAGCTAGGAATTTGGCCTTTGCTTCATTTTCTTTGGCGCGTCCGAATCCTGTTGGGGGAAGAACGCTGGGGTGACATTTCATCTGCTGTATCGAGACGATCTTCAAGGTGGTGACCACTCCGCGCTGGTGTGAGATGATCTCCAATTGTCTTTCAGGCTTCATATGACTTGCCGTCAAGACCCTGAAGCTAGGAATTTGGCCTTTTGCTTCATTTGCTTTGGCGCGTCCGAATCCTGCTGGGGGAAGAACGCTGAGGCGACATTTCATCTGCTGTATCGAGACGATCGTCAAGGTGGTGACCACTCCGCGCTGGTGTGAGATGATCTCCGATTGTCTTTCAGGTTTATATGAGTTTCCGTCAAGACCCTGAAGCTAGGAATTTGGCCTTTTGCTTCATTTGTTGACATTGTGTCTGCGTCCTGCTGGACTGCGAAGGAACGCTACTGTTGACATTGCGTCTGCTGTAACGAGACGAATGCCGAGATGGAGCTAGGATTTTGCCGTCACTCCGCTTTGCTGACCATGGGGTCTTTCATTGATGTTGCATCTGCATCTTGCTGGACTGCGGAGGAACACCGTCGTTGACATCTCATCTGCTGTATCGAGACGAATGCTGAGGTGTAGCTGGGATTTTGCCGTCGCTCCGCTTTGTTTCGACCGTGAGGTCTTTTGTTGACGTTGCATCTGCATCCTGCTGGACTGCGGAGGAACGCCGTCGTTGACATCTCGTCTGCTGTATCGAGACGAATGCTGAGGTAGAGCTGGGATTTTGCCATGGCTCCGTTTGATGGTGTAGCATCTATGTCCTGCTGGAATGAGGAGACACACTGCTGTTGGTCTCCAGGCTGTAGATGTGGCCATTAAGATTTGGAACTAGGGACTTTGCCATGGCTCCGTTTCATTGCGACTCTGAGGTCGGTTGTTGACGTCACGTCTGCATCTGGTTGGAGTGAGGAGAAATGTCGTTGGTGATTTCTAAGTTGTCGATATCGACGTCGAGATCCTGAAGCTATGGATCTTCCTTTGATTCGTTTGTTGACATTGTGTCTGCGATATTGCGACAAATGTCAAGGTTGCCTATAGGTTGTCTATGAACCGTCGAGATTAGGCTTCGCTTTCTGATGGAGCCTGGTGGGGAAATATGGTTCCCTCTTTGTTTGTGCCCTTGGATTGTATACAGGGATCGATGTGATCTCACCTGTAGGGCAAAAAGTTTCATTCTTTCATCGTTTTTTTTCTTTCCGCGATGCTCTATCATTTCAGTTTTTATATCGCGAAGGTCGCGATTTCCCCATCATTTCGGCTATTTTTCGCGGTGCCCAATCATTTCGGCTATTTTTCTTTTTACTCGCTGCTTTTTATTGCGAGTTGCCCAATCATTTCGGCTGTTTTTGTATGCATACATTTTTACTTGCTGCTTTTTATTGCAAGTTGCCCCATCATTTCGGCTATTTCATATGTATTTTTTTTGGCTCGCTGATTTTTTCTCGCGAGTGGGGGATTTGGGATCTGATACCAATCTTAGCATCAGTATCGCTGCGACTGGAATATTGCCAGGAGCGAATCATCATTTGCCATAAAAGGACTTGGAATTTGATACCGTTTTAGGCATCAGCATCGCTACCACTGGGATATTGCCAGGAGCGAATCATCATTTTCCTCTGTCGATGTCGAACAAAGGTGGCTTAGCGAATAGGGTTAGGATCCCGTCGACTAAGGCTTTTGACTTCATGAGCCGTAAGGGTCTCACAAAGGTATTTCTCCCTACAAGTCGTGAGGATCTCGTAGGTGTGTTTTCTCCTTAGGGATCGTAAGGATTCCTAAGTGTATGTTCCCCCGTAAGTCGTAAGGATCTTACAAAAGGGTTTTCTCCTTATAAGTCGAGAGGACTTATAAGGGTTGTTCACCATATGGACATATCCCTAGCCACGGGTGGGACTTGGTTAGGGAAATGTTTATTTGCACCCGTGGATTGTATACAAGGGTCGGTATGGAGCCACTTGTAGGGCGATATCGAAGGTTGTGGGAGTTGCTTAAGAACGGGTTCAGGTCTCTGTAACTTAAGACTTTCAAATCTTATTAGCCGTGAGGGTCCCATAAGAGAGTTCTCCTTACGAGTCGTGAGGATCTCGCAAGTGTTATTTCTCCTTAGGAATCTTGAGGGTTCCTAAGTGTATTGCTCCCTTGTGAGTCGTAAGGATCTCACGCGGGTGGTTTCTCCTTACAAGGTCGAGAGGACCCTGTAAGTGTCTTTTAACGAGGTTGCACCCTTTCGGGTTTTCACAAACACTCGCCGGTAGCCCTGCTGTTTTTACTCACGGAGCCCTTTCGGGTTTTCATCCGTGCCCATTTTGCTTATGGACATACCGTCTTCTTCTTTTTTTTTATTCTTTTTTCTAATGAGGTTGCGCCCTTTCGGGTTTTCACAAACACTCGCTGGTAGCCCTGCTGTTTTTACTCACGGAGCCCTTTCGGGTTTTCATCCGTGGCCATTTTGCTTATGGACATACCTTTTTTTTGTTTTTTTTTTATTTTTAACGAGGTTGCGCCCTTTCAGGTTTTCACAAACACTCGCCGGTAGCCCTGCTGTTTTTACTCACGGAGCCCTTTCGGGTTTTCATCCTTGCCCATTTTGCTTATGGACATACCGTTTTTTTTACCACGTCAGCCTGGGGATGCCGCGGGTTGGTAGTAGTTTAACGACGTTTCGGTCATTATCCAGTTTTAGGACATAGTGGTCCATCATTAGTTTAAGGACGTTTCGGTCCACAGCCAGTTTTAGGACATAGTGGTCCATCATTAGTTTAAGGACGTTTCGGTCCGTAGCCAGTTTTAGGACATAGTGGTCCATCGTTAGTTTAACGACGTTTCGGTCTACCGTCGCCGTATTTGAGGCGAATCTCTAGTTTACTGACTTTTCGGTCAATGGGGCTTTCTCTATGAAAGAACACGATGCCCCCGGCATGTCCATCTTTTTTGGAGCATGTGGTTGTGGTGGGTTCATCTTCCATTTTTCGGGCAACGCGAACTTGCCCTGTTGATATTGGTCTTCAACCCAGTTTTTGAAGACGTAGCAATTTTCGAGTGAGTGACCCATTACTCTGTGGTAGGGACAATAGTTAAGATTGTTAACGTCACCTGGCTGCAACGGACGTTTTGGATCTGGCAGAGTGATGAGCCCGCTGCGCACTGCTAGCTCGAATAATCTCTTTGTTTTATCTCTGGGAAACGAGTAAGGACGTTTCAACTTCTCATTGAGGTATCGCGGCTTGTTGTTTTGACAACCAAACGGTTGCGGGTCACTCGGATGTTGTTGAGTTGGCGACGGAGGTTGCTTTTCCATTCCCCTTATCCCTTTTATTCGATCCCTTGTTTGCGGGTCCGAGATTCTTTTCGGGTAGCGTGCGATTGCGCAGCTGAATGTTCTCGCAATTCCTCAATTCTTTCGTTTCAGAGATGGATTCCTTGAAGAGAGGACCGTGGGCTACTTTTTCATCGGAGTCGCTCCCGAAGGTAAGAACTCGCGATCCCCCGGGATCAACCCTATGACAATTGCTGGTAATTCTTTTACGCTCATCTGTCGCATTTTTCCGCTGTTTACGAGCTTCACGCTTTGTCCTGTTGAAGTGTTGCCTGTGAGCGACATACCCTTGCCACCAACACTTAAAGGAGTTGCAGTCTTCAGTAGGATGTGCGATCTCCTGATGATATAAGCAGAAGTTAGTATGTACGTCCGCTTCGTCAAGATGTATACCGCCAGGAGAATTTTCTCTGAAAGAGGGCAGCTTCATCCCCATCGATATGGCTTTGGCGAATCATTTCCTTGTCTTGATCCTGCTTTCATTTGCGTCGGATGTACTTTGCTTTGGTGGGAGTGTTTCGACCCTTTCATCTAGTCATCGGCGTTTGGCTTTCTCGAATATGGCCATCTCGCGCTCTCGATCAACTTTGCTTTTAAGACGGGCTTCGTTCAGGAATGCATCAATCATTTCGTATGATGATCCTAGAAGTTCTGGCTCAGGATCTGCCCCCAGCTTCTCTGTGTAAGGAGCTTCTTTGTCATTTATTGACGAGTGAGAGATCACATGGAAGCTTGCCACGTAATCTTCAGATTCATCTGACGAGTCTTCTCCATTGTCATCATCTCCGTCCTCAAGGACGTGGGTGAGAAATTCTTGGAGTGTGACTGGGGTCCACGCCTTCTGATTATATTCTTCCAACGCGTCAATCTGTTTTTGCAGGTCCGTGCACTTGTCACCAAGCTGCACGGGCTTTTTGGTCTTCTTCTTCTTCTTCGAAGACTTTGACGGCTGGGTGTGAGCGCTCTGACCATTACCACCCGTTTTTGGAGTTGGGCGCGGTTTCAGCATTCCCTCGATGATCTCGGGTTCCAGTGGATTTTTCCACCTGATCGCCGGGTATGTTTGGAGATCCTTCAGCATTCTTTTCGTCTTGGCTGAAAGAACGTCCTCCCATGGGGCTTCCCTTATGAATGAGCACGATGCCCCCGGCACGTCCACTTTTTTAGGGGCGTGAGGTTGTGGCGGGTTCACTTTTCAGTTTTCTGATAATACGAACTTGCCTTGTTGGTACTGATCCTCGATCCATCCCTTGAAGACGAAGCAATCTTCGATTGGATGGCTTACCGCTTGGTGGTAAGGGCAGTAATTTAGATCGTTGACATCGCCTGGCTGCAACGGACGCTTCGGACTCGGCAGGTTGATGAGTCTGTTGTGCACTGCCAGCTCGAACTATCTCCTCGTTTTATTTTGAGGAAACGAGTAAGGACGTCCTAGTCTCTCCTCGAGGGATGGGTGTGAACGCACATTGTTTCGGCGAATAATGAGTTGCTCGGCTGTTGTGGAGTATTGGCGACGAAGGTTGCTTTCCCTTTGCCCTTTTCGTTCCAAGGCTCTGTCTTTGAAGAGGAAGGCCTATGGCCCATCTGGTCCATTTGGGCCAGCTTGTCAATCAAGGCCTGGAAGGTGGTCGGCTTGAAGAACATCATGAATTGGGAGATGGTCGCTTGGGGGTCGAGAGTACCCATGAACATGCCCACGGCAGGAGTTTCTTCTATGTGTTGTTCGCATTTCGACCATAGATTACGCCACCGGATTGCATATTGGACTCACGTCTCGCCTGGCCTCACCCTGGCATTAATCAGTGCCGTTATCGGGGTGCGTTCACTAGCACTCGCAAATCTTTGTGTAAACAGTAGCTCCATCTCCGCAAATGTTTTGACAGAGTCGTTAGGTAGCTCCGAATACCATTCAAAGGCCGTTTCTGCTAAGCTGCCGACGAATTGGCGAAGCAACAGTTTGTCGTCGCCTCCGGTGTTGCCACATAAAGCCCTGAACTGGGCAACATGCTGGTGGGGATTGCCTGTCCCCTTGTAGACATAGAATTTGGGGATCGTATATCCTGGCGGGTATTTTATCTGGTCATACCGGCCCGGATATGGTCGCCCAGTTTTAACAACTTGCCCAGACGCTTCATTCGCCTGGTGAACTCGCATCTGCTGAGCGATATAATCATCGAGCGTGGCTTTAGAGATGGTCTCCTCCTTGGCTGCTGAAAGAGCCGGAAGGGGATTAGATGTTTCCCCTCTATCGTCTTCAATAATGATCGGAGGGTCTTCAGCCGGAGGGTCCGGCTGTAACATCATTCCTACCATGTCTTGGAAGAGAAGCGCCATTTGTTTTATTTTGGCAGCTTGTTCTGTTGCTTCTCTATCCTTCTTTTCGAGAACTCTGCGTAGGTAGTCAGCGTCAGTTTCTTGTTCATGACGCTGCTCTGATGATGCCTCCGAGCTTTCTTTTGGCCCGGTAAGTGCGGCCATTGCAGTCATCATCTCTTGAAGCTTCTGTTGCTGCTCCTGGGCTTTCGTCACGGATCTGGTGAGCGGTCGGTGACCCGTCAAAGCACGGCTTTCCTCCTTTCCAGAAGCCATATAAACAGTGTGCACCACCATGCCCCCAGACTTGGGGTGTTTGTGCTCAGCGCGTTTACGGTTCGCCATGTTCACAGGGGCTTTTTGCGGCCTCCTTTTCTTTTGAGTGGTTGAAGTTGAGGGGGCCGTTGTAGGGGGCACCCAAGTAGCCGTTGCTTTTTGTGGCTTGACAGGGGGATTTTCTTCTTGCCGAACCTTCATCTTTTTCTGTCGGCGGAGACAGTCTTGATCCATCACGGAGTTTTGGACTTGACGCCAGACCTTGTAAATTTGAGAGGATAACCGTTGAGGAGCTTGCTCCGGCTTCTTCTCTGTAGCATTCTTCACAGGTGAAGGAAGTCTTTTCAGCACCACAGTAGGAGAGTTTCTGCGCACCGTGTTCAGCAATTCAAAGCTGTTCTCGGTTGGAATAGCAGCATCGATCCCCATCGTTGGAGCTGGCGGAGTTATCCCAGAGGGGGAGTTACCCCCAGCCTTCCTCACTCGGCGCCAGTGGAGACATCGAGCGTGTCTTGCGGATGGAGTCACCTCCATTGTTGGATAAGCTTCTTCATGCCCTTGCTCTGGGTAGGGGAAGCAGCTTTGAGGACCTCGCCTGGAGTAGCAACCGGAATGGCCAGCCTTATAAAAACTGACTTCTTGGAAGGAGGAGCCTTTCCAATGATTTCGTCCGTTTGAGCCGGGATGGATATCCGCTTTGGGATGGCCGCTTCGGGTATCGCGGGCTTGTAGACTTTCTGGTCCAGTCTGTTGAAAACTGAAGTATTGGAGCTGGGCGACCCGTTGAGAGGGGTCGCGGCAGTGGTAAGTCGATCAAAGACCGACTTCTTTGGGGCTTCTTGCAACGTCATCGGGGCATTGAAGCTCATTGGTGGGAACAGGGTCCCGAAGAATAGTCCAGCGGTGGCTTGAGTTACCTACTCCACTGGCATCTTGAAAAGGGAGACCACTTGGGGCCCATAAGTCACTCCTCCAGCAAGGACGGAGTGAGAGTTGCAGTTGCAGTTGTAGCCAGTGCAGTTTGAAGCCATTGATCTCCTGTTTTCTGCACGGAGCAAGGCACCAAATCTAAGTATCTTGAATCCACAGACAACCACAGCAAACCGCGATTCGTTCGCGAACACGATACATGAAGTGTGGAGTGGAAAGAGGAAAAGGTCCCACCGGGCGTGCCAGAATCTGTTCCCCACCGAAAGACGCCCAAGACGCGATAAACGTCTTGCCTGAAATTCGGGGCAGATGCTAATAGGTGCTATCGGTCCACCTCTCCGAAGATGCCAAGTTGATTTATGGCATCGTGTATCGAAGGTTTAAACGGATGTGGCTGATGTAGCAGACTTCGTCAGATTCCCCTTCGTTTGAGGGGTTTTTGATTGTGGGAACGCTCTTCCCTGCAGGCGCAAGCCCCTGCAGTTAATTACGCTACCGCATCGCGGTAATAACTTTCTCCTTCTCCAGCTGGTCACTTCGTGTCGTGGGTGTTTTTTTTGTTTGTGGTTGCCCGTGGATTGTATACGGAGACTAATTTATGTCGTCGCCCATAGGACGTGGATTAGTCCAAATCCGTATTTTCTTAGATTTGGTTTTGGGGTTTTGGTTTGAGGATACGTTAGCCATATTTGAGGCTAAGATCAACTCAAACGTTTGTTAAGGATACGTTAGTCTAGTTTGAGACTAAGATCAACTTAACGGGATCGTTTAGATCCGACAAAAGAGCGTTTGGGCTCTATTGTTCCAGTTTAGGGACATAGTGGTCCATTGCATGTATGGCCATCGGGACCCGTCACCTCTCTGACGACGTTGAAGGATTACAACGACAGATGTCAGAGGAGTTCAGAGATGTACCCTTGAACCAAAGTTGATTGGGGAATCTATAGTCCAATTTGGGACTAAAGTCTGTTTGAAGGTTTTAGAATACGTTAGCCGTATTTGAGGCTAAGATCAACTTAAACATTTGTTAAGGATACGTTAGCCCAGTTTGAGACTAAGATCAACTTAACGGGATCGTTTAGATCCGAAAAAAGAGCGTTTGGGCTCTATTGTTCCAGTTTAGGGACATGGTGGTCCATTGCCAGTTTAGGGACATGGTGGTCCAACACCAGTTTAAGGACATAGTGGTCCATTGAATGTATGGCCGTCGGGACCCGTCACCTCTCTGACGACGTTGAAGGATTACAACGACAGATATCAGAGGAGTTCAGAGATGTACCCCTGAACCAAAGTTGGTTGAAAGAGCAGATGTGCTCAGTTCGAGATGATTTGAGGACTTATGGCCAGTTTGGGCTAAGTCCAATTATGTTTGAAATATTGGCCCTTTGGGCCATTAGACATTTGTCTGGGTTCAGCCCCTCATCATGCAGCAGTGCTAAACAGAGCTTTGGGGGCTCTGACAATATTTTGGCTTTTATTAGGCACTGACCATTCATCATGGCTCTGGAGTTTACTTTGAATGTCATGTGAAATGATCAAGTTTGGAAAACAAGGGTATATTTAAAGTTCAGCCAAAGGGGAATCCTGCCTCTGGAAAAACTTAGCCATTTTAAGCTAGGTTGGTTTTGAAATAGTGTTAACACTAGAAGGAATTTGACGATCACGTGTTCCCACGTGATGCGCTTTAAAAATAGTGTTAAACACTAAAAATGGGGTGGTCACGTGGGGTCACGTGAGGTGCCTGAGATTGGGCTGAAACTCCTTTATTTTACCCTTAAGGCTGCAAATAAGTGTTAAACACTTAGCTTTCAGGCCATCACGTGTGAGCACGTGAGGCATCTGAAGATGGGGCCAGATTTCCTTTTACTTTGTTCTGCAAATAAGTGTTAAACACTTTTTGACTCTCTGGCCATCACGTGCGGGCACGTGATAAGCATTCATCCATTGGATATTAAAGAGATTTGTTAAGGGTCACGTGGGGACACGTGAAGGCGCCCTAAATGTGGAGCCAGATCTCCTTTGTTTTATCCTCAAATCTGCGAATAAGTGTTAAACACTTTTCATCTTTATTTTAGAGCATCATGTGTTGGCACGTGATGGGGATTTATGCATCGATAATTACAGCACTTGCTGAGGGGTCACGTGGGGACACATGAGAGCACCCAAAGCTTTTCTTTTATTTTTTCTTTCTGCGTTTTGGGAGTCACGTGGGAGCACGTGAGGCATTGCCTCAAAGCTTCTTTTCTTCAGGGATCTTTTCAAGCGTCACGTGGGGACACATGAGAGCGCCCAAAGCTTCTTTTCTTTTGTTTTTTCTTTCTGCGTTTTGGGAGTCACGTGGGAGCACGTGAGGCATTGCCTCAAAGCTTCTTTTCTTCAGGGATCTTTTCAAGGGTCACGTGGGGACACATGAGAGCGCCCAAAGATTCTTTTCTTTTGTTTTTTCTTTCTGCGTTTTGGGAGTCACGTGGGAGCACGTGAGGCATTGCCTCAAAGCTTCTTTTCTTCAGGGATCTTTTCGAGGGTCACGTGGGGGCACGTGACCCTAGTTCCTTTCATGAGCAGAGATCTTTTAAGAATTGAATTCTCTGTAGGGTTAAACCCTAATTATGATTTTGGAGGAATTAAATTCCTATTGTGAAAGAATTAAATTCTTATTTCTGATTTCTTTTTAAAGGAATTAAATTCCCAGATATGTAAAAGAATCAAATTCTTGATTAGGGTTAAACCCTAGTTCCATTTTAGGAGGAATTAAATTCCTGTGAGTTTGGGAGAATTAAATTCTCAAAACTCAATTCCTCCTCTGTGTTTTAGATCTGCATGGCAGGATCTCAACCCAATGAGAGTTAAATTCTCAATTCATGGGGAGATGTGCACTTTGCAGATCCTCAACCAGAAAAAGAACTAAGTTCTTTTCTTTATATAAGAGTTAAACTCTTTTGAGAATTAAATTCTCTTTGAAGCCTCTCTTTTCTTACCTAGGGTTTTTCTTTTGTAGAGAATTAAATTCTCCTCTCTTTTCTTTTTTCTCTTGAGAATTAAATTCTCCTCCCTCTGTTTCTTCTCTCAAAAAAGTAGATCCCCTCTCTTCTTTTCTTGGCTCCTATTTATGGGAGAAGGAAAAGAATCAATTTGTTCAGCAAATCTCTCATTGAAAGATTTGATTTGTTTTCATATTTAATATGATCCTTTAGATCATTCAGTGAATTTTATTCACCGTTGGATTTTAAATCCAAAAATATTCTGTTTGTTATTTCGGTGAGATTTGGGGAGATCTTTCCTTATTTAATATTTTTCCATAAATTGGTGATTTTTAATCACCCTTGGATCTTTAATCCAACGGTCCCCATAATCCTTTTCCATTTGGAAAGATCTAGAAGCTTTTAGAATTTAATTTTATTAAACAGTAAGGCTTTCGAAGCCAGTCACGTGCTGACACGTGACCCTTGGTCACGTGTGAGCACGTGACCCCCTATTGAGTCCTCTTCTCAGCGTTCATTCACGCTTTAGTTTTAACCATCACGTGTCAATACATGACCATTGTTCCCCTCCGAAGGACGGCGCGCAAGACCGCGGTTGGTCTTGGCACTGAGATTCGGGGCAGATGCTAATTGGTGCTATCCGTCCACCTCTCCGAAGATGCCAAGTTGATTTATGGCACCATGTATCGAAGGTTTAGACGGATGCGTCCGATGTAGCAGACTTCGTCAGATTCCCCCTCGTTTGAGGGGTTTTTGATTGTGGGGACGCTCTTCCCTGCAGGCGCAAGTCCCTGCAGTTAATTACGCTACCGCATTGCGGTAACAACTTTCTCCTTCTCCAGATGGTCACTTCGTGTCGTGGGTGTTTGTTTTGTATTTTGTTGCCCGTGGATTGTTTACGGAGACTGAGTTATGTCGTCGCCCGTAGGGCGTGGACTAGTCCAAATCCGTATTATCTTAGATTTGGGTTTGAGGGTTTGGTTTGAGGATACGTCAGCCATACTTGAGGCTAAGATCAACTCAAACGTTTGTTAAGGATACGTTAGTCTAACTTTGAGACTAAGATCAACTTAACGGGATCGTTTAGATCCGACAAAAGAGCATGCGGGCTCTATTGTTCCAGTTTAGGGACCTAGTGGTCCATTGAATGTATGGCCATCGGGACCCGTCACCTCTCTGACGACGTTGAAGGATTACAACGACGGATGTCAGAGGAGTTCAGAGATGTACCCTCGAGCCAGAGTTAATTGGGGGGATTCATAGTCCAGTCTGTTTGAAGGTTTAAGGATACGTTAGCCATCTTTAAGGCTAAGATCAGCTTAAACGGGACCGTTTAGATCCGACAAAAGAGCATGCAGGGGGAGCTCTATTGTTCTAGTTTAAGGACATTGTGGTCCATGGGTAGTTTAAGGACATTGCGGTCCATGAGTAGTTTAAGGACATTGCGGTCCAGTATGTGCTCTGGATGCTTCACACGGGTTCACTGCCGTGCTTAGCGAGGACGAGGCTCCGCTCTGGACGTTTTCCGCGGGGTCAAAGAGTGACGTTATCCGCATTCCACCTAACCAGAAATTTTGCACTAGATGCTTCACACGGGTTCACTGCCGCGCTCGGCGAGGACTAGGCTCCGCTCTGGATGCTTCACACGGGTTCACTGCCGTGCTCTGCGAGGACCAGGATCCGCTCTGGTCGTTTTCCGCGGGGTCAAAGAGTGACATTATCCGCGTTCCACGTAACCAGGAATTTTGCATTAGACACGGGTTTAAGGACCCCGCAGTCCATATCAATGTGTGGTCGTCGGGACCCGTCACCTCTTTGAAGACATTGAAGGATTACAATGCCAAATATCAAAGGAGTGAAGAGATGTACCCTAGAACCGGAATGGCTTAAATAGTCCTTGACCCAATCTGGGATCAAGACCGATTAATTATGTTATGAGCCCATTAGCCCAGTTGATTACGAATTGAGGACTTATGGCCAGCTTGGGCTAAGTCCAATCAGGTCTGGAATATTGGTTTCTTGTTGGTCCATTCAAGGAGAGGCTTTGCCTCTATCCATTTAGCCAATTGGGCTAAAGCCTGGTGTTAAACACTACAGAGCAATCAGTGTTGAACACTGGGAATGAGGTCGACAAGTTAGTGTTTAACACTAAAAGATAATTGATGTTAAACACCAGCAACAAGGCTATTATCATAAACACTAAAACAGATCAGTGTTGAACACTGGCAATGGAGATCTCAGATCAGTGTTAAATATTAAGGTAATCAGTGTTGAACACTGCAAATAAAGTTTTTTGATTAGTGTTGAACACTAAGGCCCAACAGTGTTTTAACACTGGGTTCGGGAGTTTCAATTTAGTGTTAAACACTAAGGCAAGAGGGGTCACGTGGCAGCACGTGAGAGCGCGCTCCCTTCATTTATTCTGCTGAGACTATCGCATCTTTCAGAGCATCACGTGTCATCACGTGACGGGCATTCAAATGCCTATATGTTAAAGCTTCTGCCGAAGGTCACGTGGGTCACGTGGGGTGCTGTCTCAAAGGGGCTTTCTGTAGATCTCTTGGGGGGGGGTCACGTGGTGACACGTGACCCTGCCTCTATGTATGTTGTTTAGAGGATCTGTTAATATTTTCCAGGAATTAAATTCCTCGTAGGGTTAAACCCTGACAATAATTTCAGAGGAATTAAATTCCTACTTCCTTTTAAAGATTTATATTCTGAATAGGGTTGGACCCTGAATTTTCTGTAGGAATTAAATTCCTCATACATGTGAAGAACTGAATAGGGTTAAACCCTAATAAAAGCTCTTAAAGAATTAAATTTCCACTTTCTGTTAAGTTATGATCAAGGGAATTAAATCCCTGCTGTTCCAACAGAACTAGGTTCTTAATTAGGGTTAAACCCTGTTTCTTTTTGTTCTGAAGGAATTAAATTCCCATAACACAGGGTCAGGCCCTAGTTTTATTTTAAAGGAATTAAATTCCTATAGTTCTGTGAGAATTAAATTCTCGTGCTTCCATTCCCTCTCTATGTTTTGGATCTGCATGGCAGGATCTCGACCCATTGAGAATTAAATTCTCAACCTCAAGGGGAGATGTGCACTTTGCAGATCCTCTATCAAAGAGAGAAGAAATATGTTCTTCTGTTTTACATTAGAGTTGAACTCTATCGAGAATTAAATTCTCTTTCTTTCAAAAAGCCTTCCCTTTCTTACCTAGGGTTTTCTTTTGCAGAAGATCCAAATTCCTCAAAGTATCAAGGCTCTCTCTCCCTTTCTTCCCTCTGCGTATATATATATTTTTTGTGTCTCTTGGCTCCTATTTATAGGAGAAGCAGCCGAATCAATTCGTTTTTGACGAATCTTCCTTGAGAGATTTGATTTGCATCCATCATTCGTTTTTGACCTTTGGATTATTAGGTGAATTTTATTCACCATTGGATTTCAAATCCAGGGATTCTCTTTTGTTATCTCGGTTAGATTTAAAGGGGAAATCTTTCCAAGTTCGAGATTTTCCCATAGATAGATGATATTCAATCAGCTTTAAATCTTTAATTCGATTGGTTCCATATAGTCGCTTTCCTTTGGAAAGATTCGAATCTCTTTCAGAATTTATTTCTGTCAACGAAATGGGCTTTGAAAGCCGGTCACGTGTGACCACGTGACCCCCTTGGAACGAGCCTTCTTCTTTCTTTCTGCGCTCTGCCTTCTGGTTGCTGTTTAGCTGTCACGTGCCACCACGTGACCCCTGGTCACGTGTAGGCACGTGACCCTCGTCTGGAGTCTTTTTCTTGCTTTAACCGGAGAATGAGTCTGATGTTTTGATCGTCACGTGCCAACACGTGACTCTGGTCACGTGGGAGCACGTGACCTCTTCTGAAGCTTTTTCCTTGATTTGATCAGGAAGCGTTGGGTCTTTGCTGCTGCTTTTAAATGTCACGTGCCGACACGTGACCCAGGTCACGTGGGAGCACATGACTCTTTCTGAAGCCCTTTTCTTCGATGTAGTCGGGAAGCTGAATCTGTCTTGATGATGTTTTTAGATGTCACGTGCCAACACGTGACTGCTGGTCACGTGTAAGCATGTGACCCTCTTCTGAAGCTTTTTCCATAAGCTTTTCTGATTTTAAATCAGGAAACAAATGCCCCCACAGCGTTGTTCTCACGTGTCTGCACGTGAGTGCAACGCTGTCACCTCTTGTGACCGTTGGATTTCTCTAGGGATCTGGGGAGATGAAACGTTTCCATTGCCTTCTAAATACCTCTGTCTCTTCATAGAAGCCTTCACTTTGCTCATCTTCTTCTTCTGAGAACTTTTTCCTTGAGAATTTAATTCTCGCTTCCAGAGCTTAGTTCTCTGTCTTGAAACAATCTTCAGAGTTTAACTCTGTTCGAAAAGAATTCTTTTCCTCAGGTAATGTTCTTGGACAAACGATGGACCTTCACATTCCTCTGGATTTTAAATCCAAGACAAGGGTTTTTACCCTTTTTTCTTCATGTTTTTCCATAAGAACAGCTTAACCTTCAAACTGTAGATCTTTTAGGGTTTAGATGATCTTTTAGGGTTTAGAGATGATGATGGCGTTTCAACTCCATGGAATTTAATTCCATCAAAAATGTTTCTGGGAATTTAATTCCCTTTTCTTAATAAGGAATTTTAATTCCAATGGAGGACTTGATTTCTTCACGCCGAGGCTTCCTGGGGTCTCTTGGCCCGAGGTTGTTCTTCTGCAATTAATGGAACATGAGTTTTCTAATGATTCTCATGACCTTTATTTCAGGTATCATGGATGCCCATCTGTATGGTCTTGACGAGATCATTTCCTATGGGAATATTCGTGCACTGGGCCGCAGTCAGAACCAGGAGTTCACCGATGCTCAATGTGCCGAGATCATGAGCCGCTTTGATGGGTACGACCATCGGCTACTCCCCCGTCGCTCTTCTCTTCTGAGGCTGATCGTGTTGGCGATCAGGGAGGCTCTCCCTCTATTCTGTGCTGGTGTGCCGCTTGGGGCATTGGACGCCGCCGAGGATAAAGTACACTCGGTGTATCTGATGCACTTGATCTCAAAGAGAAGGCGGGATAATCTCATTGATCTCTTGCATCAGATGTTCCAGCAGTCGGCCATACTTGCCGCCTATCGGAGGGTGGAGGACATTCGTGAGGACCCCGATGCTTGTGATCGTGAGAGGAAGCATACTCGGGAGGTTCGAAATGCTTGGAAGATTTTGAATAAAGTTAATTTTGAGTTTCTCAACCCATGCCCCGCATCTGAAGTTTTACCATTGTAAATGTGTCCTCTATATTTGTATGAACCTCTTGTAGTATGAGTGACAAGTTCTATTATGTCTTTGTATGTCTGCATGCTTTTCTCTGGGATTTTATCATTTTGCTACTGTTGTTGTTGGTGCTTTCAATATGCAGGGTGCTACTCCATTTTTTTGGGTGTACATCAGGTTTAGGCCTCACGTAGTCTGCACGTGGGGTCCCTTGATGTGGCTGTTCACAAAATCTTCCCATGCCCTTCAGTGCACAATATTAGACGCAGAAGAAAGGGCCTTGGAAATAGTCCCATCTCCTTGATTTTCGATGCCTTTCCTTTTTTGGGCCTTGGAAATAGCTTCACCATGCAAGATTTTCCGCGCACAGCACTTAATGCATTTCCTTATATATGAGGCTATAGCTTCCCTTTTCCTCTCACAAAGAGATTTATATTATTATTATTTTTTTTTATCTTGGAGTAACTTGTCTTGAGAAACAAACGAGCGCCATGGCCTGCAATCGCCCTCATGCTCGTCGACAGCCATGGGAAGTTCCTATTGAGGAAATGGTCCCCCGCTTTGCTGCTCGGTTGGTGGATCCCCTCCTTACCGACAACGAATGCGACTCAGCCATGCATGAACTCTCGATCCGTAGGGGGTCCTCCCTCCCGATGGGTTCTCTCTGGCTCCGGATGATTCTCAAGGCCGTGCTTGCCGACATCCCTCCTCATCCGGCGGAGATGACCCTGGCGATGCTCGACGCGGCAGAAGAAAAGCTCGAGGGTTTTCATGAAGCGTGCCTGATTACTCAGGCTTTGAAGGATTGCTCAATTTATCTGCTGAGCCAGATCAAGGCCCGGAGAGCTATTATGTCTGCTTTCGCGGACGAACACGGCGCCAATCGGTGGGGAGCGACTCCTCGTGAGAACCGTCGCTTTGACGTGCTGGAGAAAGCAGAGAGAGATGGAGAATTTTGTCCTCTGTTTCATTAACCCTTGTGCCGTTGATCCCATGTTTGGTGACCTTTTCCATTAGTGTAGAACATTTTTTTTTAAATTAGTCCATCCTTTTTTACGCTTTATGCCGAGATTCCATGTAGGCTTGGTGCTAGTATGTATGTTTCCGCTTGCATAAATAAACTTTGTATTCTTCTCATGAGAACTTTCTTTAATTGCAAATGCTACCATCACTTTCCTGCGCATCAGACCTTTTTGGGTATTATGAACGTTCATGCGATTGCAAATGCTATTATTATTATTATTCCCTTTTTGAATACTCATATGATTGCGAACGCATGCTTGAAATATGTCGGAAACCTTTCTTGTTGCCTTTCACATCAGGCGATGTGAGCGCGTTTTAGATCGACTATTCCCGTCGACTGGAAGCCCATTCATATGGTCTTGTCAATGTCTTGTTTCCAAGTCTATGGTTACGAAAGCGAGCTTATGTGGCCTGATAGAGCGATACGTAGCGAACATAAGGTTGTGGCTCTCGATAAGGCTGCCACGTTCACTCGTGAGAGGGTCGAGGCTCATAAGGCCATTGAGAAAGAGCTTGAAGCCCGGCTTGCTTCATATCAGTCCCAACAAGCTCAGGCGGAGGCTCGTCGTTTGGAGATCTTGCGTCATGAAGCCGTAGTCCAACAAAAGCAGGATGAGCTGACCAAGCTGCTGAATCGCCCGCCGGCTTGAAACATTTGTATCTTTTCCTTCCTTCTTGCACATACTCATGGATGAGAGTATTTTCTTTTTTTTTTTTGTTTCTTTCATGAATTGTACTTTGTATCCATTTTGGTTTATGAATAAAAGATACATTTTTCTTCTCAATGGTGTGTCCCCTTTTTATTGAATGTATTCTGCGGATATTGTATCTCGATCTCCTTGCAGGACAATAATGGCTTAGGATTCAGGGTTAAGATCTGCTTCCTAAGACTTTTGCATTTTACGAGCCACGAGGGTCTCATGAAGAGTTTTTCTCCCTACAGGTCGAGAGGGTCCCATAGGTGTAAGTTCTTCTTAGAGATCGTGAGGATCCTTAAGAGGGTTTTCCCTAGAGAGTCGTAAGGATCTCACAAGAGAGTTTTTCTTCCTTACAGGTCGTGAGGACTTGTAAGTGTTGGATGCGGTCACCCTTGTCCGTGTTTTACGGAGTTAGGGGTTTCTCCAGGTATCGTAGTTTAAAGACATCACGGTCAAGGTTAAGGACCTCATAGTCCGTGGATTTAGGGACTCCACAGTCCGCTGTTAGTTTTAAGACATCACGGTCAAGGTTAAGGACTTCATAGTCCGTGGATTTAGGGACTCCACAGTCCGCTGTTAGTTTTAAGACATCACGGTCAAGGTTAAGGACCTCATAGTCCGTGGATTTAGGGACTCCACAGTCCGGTGTTTGGTTGCAAGGACCCGTCACCTCTTTGAAGACGTTGAGGAATTACAACGCCGGGCATCAAAGGAGTGAAGAGATATACCCTTAAACCAAGGCAAAATCTGTAGGGAATCGGGGTGGTTGATCGTTAGTTTTAAGACATCACGGTCGAGGTTAAGGACGTCATAGTCCGTGGATTTTAAGGACTCCACAGTCCGGTATTTGCTCTGGATGCTTCACACGGGTTCACTGCCGTGCTTGGCGAGGACCAGGCTCCGCTCTGGACGTTTTCCACGGGGTCAAGAAGTGACATTATCCGCGTTCCACGTGACCAGGAATTTTGCACTAGATGCTTCACACGGGTTCACTGCCGTGCTCGGCGAGGACTAGGCTCCGCTCTGGACGTTTTCCACGGGGTCAAAGAGTGACATTATCCGCGTTCCACGTGACCAGGAATTTTGCACTAGATGCTTCACACGGGTTCACTGCCGTGCTCGGCGAGGACTAGGCTCCGCTCTGGACGTTTTCCATGGGGTCAAAGAGTGACATTATCCGCGTTCCACGTGACCAGGAATTTTGCACTAGATACTTCACACGGGTTCACTGCCGTGCTCGGCGAGGACTAGGCTCCGCTCTGGACGTTTTCCACGGGGTCAAAGAGTGACATTATCCGCGTTCCACGTGACCAGGAATTTTGCACTAGATGCTTCACACGGGTTCACTGCCGTGCTCGGCGAGGACTAGGCTCCGCTCTGGACGTTTTCCACGGGGTCAAAGAGTGACATTATCCGCGTTCCACGTGACTAGGAATTTTGCACTAGATGCTTCACACGGGTTCACTGCCGTGCTCGGCGAGGACTAGGCTCCGCTCTGGATGCTTCACACGGGTTCACTGCCGTGCTCTGCGAGGACCAGGATCCGCTCTGGACGTTTTCCACGGGGTCAAAGAGTGACATTATCCGTGTTCCACGTAACCAGGAATTTTGCTGATTGTATCCTCATTTCACGGGATGGAGGTTTGACTGTTGGCGATATGTATACCACCGAGCCATGGAACTGGGCGTTGCCGCTGTTCCGCTTAGCTTGAAGTTGTGTCCGTCGTTACGAGACGAGTGTTGGGATGATCTCTAGGTCGCTTATGACCCGTCGAGATTTAGCTTCTTTCTTTGGTGAAACCTGGGGGAGGGAGGCATGTTCCCTTTTTGTTTATGCCATTGGATTGTATACAGGGTGTGATAGAGCATCACCTGTAAGGCATACATTTTATTTTTATTTTATTTCTTTTTCCGCGATGCTCTATCGTTTCAGCTTTTATATCGCGAAGGTCGCGATTGCCCCATCATTTCGGCTATTTTTCGCGGTGCCCAATCATTTCGGCTATTTATTTATTTTCTACCCGCTGCTTTTTATTGCGAGTTGCCCCATCGTTTCGGCTATTTTTCATGCATACATTTTTACTTGCTGCTTTTTATTGCAAGTTGCCCCATCATTTCGGCTATTTCGTAGGCATGTGTGGCTTGCTAGCTTTTTCGCCGCAAGCTTGGATTTTAGACACCGGTTTTAGCATCAGCACCGCTACAACTGGGATGTTGCCAGGAGCGGATCATCATTTGCCTCTGTCGCTATTGAACAAAGGTGGCTCAGTAAACAGGGTTAAGGGTCCTGTCGACCAAGGCTTTTGACTTCATGAGCCGTAAGGGTCTCACAAAGGTATTTCTCCCTACAAGTCGTGAGGATCTTGCAGGTGTATTTTCTCCTTAGGGATCGTGAGGATTCCTAAGTGTATGTTCCTCTGTAAGTCGTAGGGATCCTACAAGAGGGCTTTCTCCTTATGGGTCGAGAGGACCTACAAGGGTTGCTCATCATATGGGCATATCCCTAGTCACGGGTGGGACTTTGCTGGGGAAATGTTTTTTCGCGCCCGTGGATTGTATACAAGGGTCAGTATTGAGCCTCTTGTAGGGCAATATCGAAGGTTGTGGAGGATTTGCTTAAGAACAGGTTTAGGTTTCTGTAACTTAAGACTTTAAAATCTCATGAGCTGTGAGGGTCCCATAAGAGAATTCTCCTTACGAGTCGTGAGGATCTCGTAAGTGTATTTTCTCCTTAGGAATCGTGAGGATCCCTAAGTGTGTTGCTCCTTTGTGAGTCGTAAGGATCTCACGCAGGTGGTTTCTCCTTACAAGGTCGAGAGGACCCTACAAGTGTCTTTTAACGAGGTTGCGCCCTTTCGGGTTTTCACAAACACTCGCCGGTAGTCCTGCTGTTTTTACTCACGGAGCCCTTTCGGGTTTTCATCCGTGCCCATTTTGCTTATGGACATACCGTTTTTTTTTATATTCTTTTTCACTTTTTTTTACAAGGTCGCGCCCTTTCGGGTTTTCACGAGCACTTGCCGGCAGCCCTGCTGTTTTTACTCACGGAGCCCTTTCGGGTTTTCATCCGTGCCCATCTTGCTTATGGACATACCGTTTTTTTTAATTCTTTTTCATATATTTTTTTTTCTTTCTTTCATCTCGTCAGCCTAAAGATACTGCGGTAGTAGTTTTAGGGACGTTTCGGTCCGTCGTTAGTTTAAGGACGTTTCGGTCCGTCGATAGTTTAAGGACGTTTCGGTCCGTCGTTAGTTTAAGGACGTTTCGGTCCGTCGTTAGTTTAAGGACGTTTCGGTCCGTCGTTAGTTTAAGGATGTTTCGGTCCGTTGTTATGGGAAGGCCGGCTGCTGCTTGTAAAGTCTGAGCCTAGGAAGATAGCGAGCGGACATAGTCGTCGTCATCTATCATTGACCTAGGCTGTGGCTCATTAAGCATAGTATTTCTTTAAGAAGCGGCCGTTTATTGGCCTGAAAGGCCTTTCACCGTGCATGTCCACGAGTAGATAGGCTCCACCCTGGTAGACCTTGTCTATGATGTACGGGCCTTCACAGTTTGGCTCAAATTTTCCCCGCTTGGCACGATTGGGGATCATAGGTCTTTTGACCACTAGTACGAGTTTGCCTTGGCGGAATGTCCTCGGCCTGGTCAATCGTTCGTACGAGCGTGTCATCTTTGCTTTGTAGGCTTCTAGATGTTGTTGCGCTATGAGCCGGGTTTCGTCGAGGGCATCAAGCTCCTCAAGCCGAAGGTGAGCATTCTCTTCGTCTGTCAGCTCGTGGTGGACTGCCACTCGCAGAGAGGGTAACTCTATCTCGAGGGGGAGCACTGCTTCCGTCCCAAATACCAACGCGTACGGCGTTGTGTTCGTGGCCGTCTTGAACGTAGTTCGATAAGCCCAAAGGGCTTCTTGCAGCCTTTCGTGCCAGTCTCTCTTATTCCTGGAAACGGTCTTTTTTATGATCTTCGTCAAGGTCTTATTGAAGGCTTCGGCCAGACCGTTAGCTCGTGGATTGTAAACCGAAGAATACCTCCAGTCTATATTGTGCTGCTGTGCGAAGCGGCTAATCTTATGGCTTCGGTAGGCCGGCCCATTATCGGAGATAATCCGCCGTGGAGTTCCGAACCGATAGATGACGTGCGTCTTGAAGAAATGGAGGATATTCTTCGTCTTCACTTCCCTCAGTGGTACTGCTTCTGCCCATTTGGAGAAGTAATCAGTCGTCGCCAGGATAAAACGGTGTCCCCGGGATGATGCTGGCTCAATGGGGCCTACTATGTCAGTCCCCCACATTTCGAATGGCCAACTAGCCACCGTTGGATGCAGTGGATTCGGATGTTGGTGGATGAAGTCTCCATGAATCTGGCATGAGTGGCATTGCTTCGCATACTCGAGGCAGTCCTGGATCATCGTGGGCCAGTAGTAACCCATCCGTTTAATTTTTAACTTCATCTTTGGGCCTGCTTGGTGAGAACCGCAAAGTCCGTCGTGAACTTCCTGAATGACTCTTTCTGCTTCGTCAGGTCCTAAGCATCTCAGCCATAGAGAATCAAACGAGATCTTGTATAGAATATCGTTGACGAAAGCGAAAGATAGAGCTCGTTTCATGAGCTGATGTCTTGAGGACGCTTCTTTGGGCATTCGGTGGGACTTAAAGTAGTCTATGAAGACTTCCCTCCAGTCTTCGGCCTTCTCATGGTCTTTTATTTGTAGGGTCGTCTGCTCGGTCGCTCCCTCTTTATATAATTCCGAAGGTATTTCTGCCGGGGCGAGCACTCGACGGCTTTGTACCACGATTCTGACATCGTCAAGGTTCTCGTCAGCCAGTTCTTTAGCAAGTTTGGCCAACACGTCTGCTTTACTGTTTTCCGCGCGCGGTATGTTCTCCAAAGTATAGGAGGGAATTTGGATCAACAGTTATTGCACCTTTTCGCCGTACTTCACCAACTCCGGTTTGCACGTTTGGTAGTCACCTTTTACTTGACTAACGACCAGTTGAGAATCCCCGTATATAAGGAGGTCTTCAATTCCCAGGTCGATGGCGATTTCGAGGCCTGCTATCAGAGCTTCGTATTCAGCTTCATTGTTTGTCCTCGGCTCTGTTAAGGAGAAGGCGAAGCGCATTATCCCTCCTTGTGGAGTTGCAAAGACGAGGCCTATCCCCGATTTGGTTATTGGGATACCTCGTTTCTGTTTCTTTACGGAGGACGCCCCATCGAAATAGAGTTCCCATTGGGTACTACTGCCACTAATCGCATCAAATGCCTGCTCGTCCGGCAAATCACAGTTCAGGGGAGAATCGGCCGGTATCGGGTGCTCAGCGAGGAAATCGGCAATGGCCTGGCCTTTCATAGCCTTAAGAGGCTGATACGTTATCGAGAACTCCATCAAGAGCAGGGCCCACTTAGCGAGTCGTCCTGTCAATATGGCTTTCGACATCAAGTATTTAAGGGGATCCACTTTTGAAATGAGACGGACTTCATGTGCCAACGCATAGTGCCTGAGCTTTGTTATCGCGAAGATTAACGCCAAGCAGTGTTTTTCAATGGGAGAGTAGTTGCTTTCTGCCCCCAGCAGAACTCGACTTAAGTAGTAGAGTGCTCTCTCTTTCCCCTGATCGTTCTCTTGTGCCCATAATGCGCCTAAAGAACCTTCGAGGACGGTTGTATAAAGAATGAGGGGTTTTCCCTTGACCGGCGCAGCTAACACCGGCGGGTTCTGCAGGTACTGCTTGATTTCGTCTAGTGCACCTTGACATTTGTGATCCCAAGCGAATGGAGTTCCCTTTTTCATCAGGTGGCTGTAAGGACGGCATTTGCCCGAAAGATTAGCGATAAACCGCCGGATATATGCGAGCTTCCCTTGGAGAGATCGCAACTGCTTGAGGGTTCTTGGCGGAGGCATTTCCATGATCGCCTTAATCTTTGACGGATCTATTTCAATACCTCGGTGTCGAACGATGAATCCCAGAAATTTGCCCGAGGAGACTCCAAACGCGCATTTGAGGGGATTCATTTTCAAATTATATTGCCGAAGGCGTCGAAATACAGTCTCCAGATGCTTTAAATGATCTTCGTATGACATGCTCTTTACTACGAGGTCATCGATATAGCACTCGACGACGTCGTGTATGAGGTCATCAAAGATCTTTGTCATGGCCCTTTGATAGGTAGCGCCAGCGTTCTTTAGACCAAAGGGCATAACCCTGTAGCAAAATATACCCAAAGGGGTGCGGAAAGCGGTGTGCTTCTGGTCTTCGGGATGCATCTTTATCTGATTGTATCCTGACGAACCATCCATAAAGGAGAAAACCTCGTGAGTGGACGTGTTATCTATCATTAGTTCGGTTACTGGTACTGGGAAATCATCCTTGGGACAGGCTTTATTGAGATCCCTGAAATCCACGCATATGCGTACCGTCCCATTCTTCTTCATTACCGGGACGATATTGGCGATCCAGTCGGGATATTGAACTTCTTGGATAAATCCAGAATCGATCAGCTTCTTGACTTCGGCGTTGACGCTCATCTCAAGCTCGAGTCGCATCCTCCTTGGCGCCTGCTTGACTGGCTTGATATCTGGGGATATTGCTAATCTATGCACAGCAATCTCCGGATCTAATCCTGGCATCTCGGAGTAGTTCCACGCGAAGCAGTCTTTATGCCGTAGAAGCACGTTCTTTAATGCAGCCACCCTTTCTTCAGATAGCAGCTCGCTGACAAATGTCGGTCGCGGGTCATCTGCCGATCCCAACTCAATCTTCTTTAGGTTATCTGCAGTAGTATGTATACCATCTTCCAGTTCTTTCGGAGCTGGCGGAAATTCTGAGATCACCTCATCATTGCTGTTCTCAAAGCACCGGGGAAGGTCATCTACGTTCTCGGGCTCTTCTCCTAATATCGTAATCGTATAACAAGTGCGAACCCGCTCCCCGGACTGAGGTGGACCCGGTTCTTCTCCTGCGGCCTTAGGCTCGTGCTTTTGTGGTGGCGTTACCTTCCAGCCGTCGGATAAAGCGAATCTGCCCCATTGGTACTGGTCCTCGACCCAGTTCTTGAAGGTGAAGCAGTTTTCGGTAGGATGTCCTATGGCTTGGTGATAAGAGCAATAACTCAGATGAGAAGCCTTGTTAGCTTGCTCAGGATGTCTAGACTCTGGAAGCGTGATCATCTGATGTTTTATAGCGAGGTTGAGTAACCTCTCCGTCTTGTCTCGGGGGAAGGAGTACGCTCGACTCATCTTCTTCATGAGGGACGAACCCGAGCCGCTTCTTGATTTATTTCCATCTCTGCGTCGGGCCTTTCGTACAACAGATTGACGAGGATAAGCGTCTTTGTCTTTTGCAGCATGTTGAAATAGACGTTGCGTCCTGGCCTTCTCGTAGATGGCCATTTCGCGGTTGTGGTCTTCCCGAGCTTTCTGACCCACTTTCCTGATAGGCTTGCCCATTCGTTCCTCAAACGACGGACTCGGCGCTTTAATCGCGGGGTCTAGTTTTGATGGGGGGTTGGCATCTCCTGACAAGGCGTCCTCCTCTTCATCAAAGGTATATATAGCGTAGCTGCTGTGAGCCCGTTCCCGTTTTCCGGCTCTTGCGTATCCAAGCCCGAGTGTTTCCATCTTCCCGTTGGGCAATTTGCGTTGAGTCCCGGGGACATCCCAAATCCTGTTGTAGAACCGAGCCTGCCGAACGGTCTGTTCTAAGGGTACTCCTTGGCGCTTCAATAGCTTCTTTAATCCACTTGTATAGTATTTGGGCAGACGGATGGGTTGGAGCCTGTCAAGTGTAGCATCCGCGCCATGCCAGATCTCTTTCTCTATTTTCGACTCTGAGGATCTGTAGAATAGGATCACCTTCTCACCCCTTTGCCTGGGAGGGACGTAAAATGTTTGCAGGTCCTGCACATTGTGAGCCTGAAGCGTGTCGAGATCCTTGTAGTGTTCTCGCGGTACCATGGTGATTTGCAAACTTTGGTCATCGCCAGGGGGTGCTTGTATTGACAGCCGATTGGAGAACACAACATTAACTTCATCTTCTGAATCACTTCCGAAGACCAACATGGGGGCGGGCGTCCCCAGGTTGTTGCGTTGAGATGGCCCTGCATAAACTATCTCTTCCTCTTCTTCGGTATCGCTTCCGAAAACAGGGATGGTGGTGGCGGTTTTGTTCTCCGGGTTGCGACACCTTTCTGTATCCTCGAAATCTGGCGAAAAGTACTTCGCATCTTCATATTTGCGGACTTCGTTCACGGAAAATGGGTTTAACTCACCTGTTACGGTGTACTCGAAACCATCCTTAAAGTACTTCATACACTGATGTTGTGTAGAAGGGATGATGTTGTATTCGTGTAACCAAGGACGACCGAGCAAGGCGTTGTAGCAGGTCTTGGCGTCAATGACATGGAATTTGATGTCTGTGACGAGAAGTCCAAAGCGTAATGTTAGTATCACAGATCCGAGAGTCCGTGACGATTGTGAATCGAAACCGGAGATAGTAATTTTGTCACGAGCGAGGTGTTGCACACTCATGCAGATCTCCTTCAACACCCGAACATTAAGGAGATTGACGGAGGATCCATTATCCACCAGGATCTTGCCTATCTTGATATCATGGCAGTATCCGGAGACATATAGGGGACGGTTGTGGTCGCACGTCCCGAGAAGGAGGTCTTCATCACCGAAAGTGATGTCGGCCGTATGCACTTCCTCCAGTTCATCCTTCATCTTTTCAGTGGCGAGGAAGGCTTGGAATTGCTCAGGTTCTTGTAGCGCCTTAATTAGTGAGTCTCGCGCTTCTTTTGATAATAGGAGGGCATCGAGAATGCTAAGCTGAGAAGGTAGCTTCCTTAGGTGCGCGAGGATGTTATAGTCCACCTTACCCTTCCTAGGAGGGTCTTTGGCAGCCAGCTCTCTCATAACTTGGTCATCTAAAGTGATATCTTCAGTGACCTTTTCCTTTCCCTTGTCCTTTCTACTTACGGGCCCGAGATTTTTTTCTGGGAGTGTGCGATTGCGCCGCTGAATGTTCTCGCAGATCTCCGATTTCTCTTCTTTCCCTAAAACGGATTCTTTGAAGAGAGGGCCCAGAGCCATTTCTTCATCAGAGTCGCTCCCAAAGGTGAGAACTTGTGACCCCCTGGCGTTAACCATGTAACAGTTGCCAGTAGTTCTGTCGTGCCCATCGATAGTACTTCTTCGCTCCCGACGGCTCTTGCGTTTCATGCGCTTAAAATGTTGCCGATGAGCAACATATCCTTGCCACCATATCTTAAAGGCGTCGCACTCCTCCGTGGGGTGTGAGATTTTCCGGTGATATGCGCAATAATCAGGGTGCCTTTCCACCCCATCGTGCGTGTTTCCTTCCGAGGGTGGTAGCTTCATTCCCATTGACATGGCTTTGGCAAACCTTTTCCTCGTCTTGAATATCTTCTTTTCTACTTCGGATGCCTTTCACTCTGGCAGGGGTAGTTCAACTCTTCCGTTCAGTTGCCCGCATTTGGCTCCTTCCGATGTGGCCATCTCACATTCCTGGTCTGCTTTGCTTTTTAGGCGAATCTCGTCTAGAAAAGCGTCGATCATTTCGTCTGTTGGCCATGCACGCTCTGGTTCAGGCTCTGTCTCCAGCTTCTTAGTGCCAGGAGTTTTCTCATCATTGGCAAACGAGTGGGAGATTACGTTGCAACTCGCCACATATCCCTCGGATTCATCCGACGAGCTCTCTCCCTCATCTTCCTCTTGAAAGATGTGGTTGAGGAACTCGTGCAGTGTAATAGGAGTTCGCGCCTTTTGATTGTATTCTTCCAGCGCGTCGATTTGCTTCTGCAAGTTCGTGTGCTCGTTTCCAAGCTTCACGGACTTCTTGGATTTCTTCTTCTTTTTCTTCGGAGATTTTGACGGTTGGGCGTGAGTATTTGGGCCCTTATCACGAGTCTTCGTAGTTGTGCGGGGCTTCAACATCTCTTCGATAATTTGAGGTTGAAGAGGGTCCTTCCATTTGATCACAGGGCACGCATGAAGGTCTCTCAGCATTCTTTTGGTTTTCGTTGATAGCACGACCTCCCATGGAGCTTCTTCAATAATGGAGCATGTTGCCCCCGGTGTATCTGCTTTCTTAGGAGTATGCGGTTGTGGTGGGTTCACCTTCCACTTTTCGGACAGTACAAACTTTCCCTGGAGGTATTGATCTTCAATCCATCCTTTAAAGACGAAGCAATCTTCAATCGGATGACTTACCGTCTGATGGTAAGGGCAATAGCTAGGGTTATTCACCTCGGTGGGTTGCGGTGGTCGCCTTGGATTTGGTAGGTTTATAAGTCTGTTGCGTATTGCCAGCTCGAATAACCGTTTCGTCTTGTCTCGTGGGAACGAGTAGGGATGCTTCATCTTCTCATTATAATATCGGCGTCTTTCTTCCAATTGATCTGCCGGTTTCGGGGCGTTAGGTTGCTGTTGGGCATTCGCGACAAAGGTTGCCCTTCCTTTACCCTTGTCATTCCGAGGTTCCGACTTCGGGGGAGGTGGTCTATGACCCATCTGGTCCATCTGAGCCAACTTGTCGATTAAAGCCTGGAATGTGGTTGGCTTAAAGAACATCATAAACTGGGAGATAGTTGCGTGGGGGTCTAGGGTTCCCACGAACATGCCCACTGCGGGTGCCTCCTCAATGCGTCGTTCGCATCTCGACCATAAATTCCGCCAGCGTATAGCATACTAGACCCAGGTTTCGCCTGGTTTTACCCTGGCGTTAATCAATGCAGTTATTGGAGTGCGTTCGCTGGCACTTGCGAATCGCTGAGTGAATAACAACTCCATTTCAGCGAACGTTTTGATAGAATCGTTCGGGAGTTCCGAATACCATTCGAACGCTGTTTCTGATAAGCTGCCCACGAACTGGCGAAGCAACAGTTTATCATCACCGCCAGTGTTACCGCAGAGGGCCCGGAACTGGGCGACATGTTGATGGGGGTTGCCGGTCCCCTTGTACACGTGGAATTTTGGTATCGTATAACCTTACGGGTATTTGATTTGGTCGTACCAGCTTGGATACGGCCGCCCCGTTTTCACGACTTGACCAGCTGCCTCAGTCGCGTGATGAACCCGGATCTGCTGGGCTATGTAGTCAGCCAAGTCAGCCTTAGAGATTGCCTCCTCCTTGGCCGTTGAGAGGGCTGGTGGTGGATTTGACGTTTCTCCTCGGTCGTCTTCCAGCACGATTGGGGGATCCTCGGCGGGTAAGTCCTGCTGGATCATCATTCCTATCATATCTTGGAAGAGAAGGCCCATACGTTGTATGTTGGCCGCTTGTTCAGCAGCCTCTTTGTCCTTTTTCTCCAGTGTCCGGCGAAGGAATTCAGCGTCGGTTTCTTCCTCCCGGCGTGCGTCTGAGGACGTTTCTGGGTTTTCTTTTGGCCCGGTAAGTGCGGCCATAGCATTCATCATTTCCTGAAGCTTTTGCTGCTGCTCCTGGGCTTTCGTCACGGATCGGGTTAGCGGTCGGTGGCCCGTAGAAGCGCGGCTTTCCTCCTTTCCAGAGGCCATGTAAACAGTGTGCACCGCTATGCCCCCAGACTTAGGGCGTCTGGGCTCCGTGCTTTTAGTCGTCGTTGCATGCTGGAGGGTCTTCTCTGGCCTCCTCCTTTTATGAGCCATGGAGGTTGAGGGGGTCGTTGAGGTGGGCGTCCAGACAGCCTTTTGGGGTTTAGCCAGGTGACCAGCTTCCGGTTGGATTTTCAGCTTCTTGTGCTGGCGGGAGAAGTTTGGATCGATGATCGAGTCCCGGGCCTGCCGCCAAACCTTATAGATTTTGGAAGACAGCCGTTGAGGAGATCGGGGCTGTTCTGGTTTTATTTCCACAACCTTTTTTAATGGGGGAGGAGACCTCTTCAGCACTGCAGTAGGAGAATTCCTTCGCACCTTATTTAGCATTTCGAAGCTGTTCCCAGTTGGAACAGCAGCATTAACTTCTGCCACCGGGGCTGATGGAGTCAACCCGGAGGGGGAGTTGCCCCCAGCCTTCCTTACTCGGCGCCAATGGCGACGTCGAGCGTGTCGAGCGGACGGCGTAGGGTCAGCGGTAAGAATGGTTTCGTCTTGCCCCCTGTCTGGGTGGGGGGTCGCTGTTGGTATTAGCCTGTCAAAGACCGACGTCCTTTGGGCAGCAGAAGCGGGAGCTGAAGCCGTCAATCTTGTAAAGACCGACCTTTTGGCCGGAGAAGCTGCCTTGATGACTTCGGGGGCAGGAGCGGCCACCTTCTTAGAAGCAGCCTTCTCTGAGATTGTAGGCCCCATGATGGGTTCGCAGGATTTCTGGCCCAATCTAGAGAAGACCGAGGCGTTGACGTTGGGCGACTCGTTGAGAGGAGCCGCGGCAGGGGTAAGACAATCAAAGGCCGACTTTTTGAGAGCTTCCGTTGTCAGCACTGGAGCGGTGAAGCCTGTCGGCGGGAGCATGGTCCCAAAGAACAATCCTGTGGTGGCGTGAGTGACCTGTTCCACGGGCATTGTGAATAACGAAGCAGCTTGGGGTCCGTAGGCTATACCTCCTGGCGAGGCAGAGCGTTGGTGGCCATTGCAGTCTGAGCAGTTAGAGAGTTTCACGGGAGTAGAAGCCATCAATCCTTCGCTTTCTGCAATAAGAGAGACGCCAATTCTTAGTATCTTGAAACCCAAGGGCAACCAATAGCGAACCGCGATTGGTTCGCGAGTCACGACACACGAAGTGTGGAGTGGAAAGAGGAAAAGGTCCCACCGGGCGTGCCAGAATCTGTTCCCCTCCGAAGGACGGCGCGCAAGACTGCGGTTGGTCTTGGCACTGAGATTCGGGGCAGATGCTAATTGGTGCTATCCATCCACCTCTCCGAAGATGCCAAGTTGATTTATGGCACCATGTATCGAAGGTTTAGACGGATGCGTCCGATGTAGCAGACTTCGTCAGATTCCCCCTCGTTTGAGGGGTTTTTGATTGTGGGGACGCTCTTCCCTGCAGGCGCAAGCCCCTGCAGTTAATTACGCTACCGCATTGCGGTAACAACTTTCTCCTTCTCCAGATGGTCACTTCGTGTCGTGGGTGTTTGTTTTGTATTTTGTTGCCCGTGGATTGTTTACGGAGACTGAGTTATGTCGTCGCCCGTAGGGCGTGGACTAGTCCAAATCCGTATTATCTTAGATTTGGGTTTGAGGGTTTGGTTTGAGGATACGTCAGCCATACTTGAGGCTAAGATCAACTCAAACGTTTGTTAAGGATACGTTAGTCTAACTTTGAGACTAAGATCAACTTAACGGGATCGTTTAGATCCGACAAAAGAGCATGCGGGCTCTATTGTTCCAGTTTAGGGACCTAGTGGTCCATTGAATGTATGGCCATCGGGACCCGTCACCTCTCTGACGACGTTGAAGGATTACAACGACGGATGTCAGAGGAGTTCAGAGATGTACCCTCGAGCCAGAGTTAATTGGGGGGATTCATAGTCCAGTCTGTTTGAAGGTTTAAGAATACGTTAGCTATCTTTAAGGCTAAGATCAGCTTAAACGGGACCGTTTAGATCCGACAAAAGAGCATGCAGGGGGAGCTCTATTGTTCTAGTTTAAGGACATTGCGGTCCATGGGTAGTTTAAGGACATTGCGGTCCATGGGTAGTTTAAGGACATTGCGGTCCATGAGTAGTTTAAGAACATTGCGGTCCAGTATGTGCTCTGGATGCTTCACACGGGTTCACCGCCGTGCTTAGCGAGGACCAGGCTCCGCTCTGGACGTTTTCCGCGGGGTCAAAGAGTGACGTTATCCGCATTCCACGTAACCAGGAATTTTGCACTAGATGCTTCACACGGGTTCACTGCCGCGCTCGGCGAGGACTAGGCTCCGCTCTGGATGCTTCACACGAGTTCACTGCCGTGCTCTGCGAGGACCAGGATCCGCTCTGGTCGTTTTCCGCGGAGTCAAAGAGTGACATTATCCGCGTTCCACGTAACCAGGAATTTTGCATTAGACACGGGTTTAAGGACCCCGCAGTCCATATCAATGTGTGGTCGTCGGGACCCTTCACCTCTTTGAAGACATTGAAGGATTACAATGCCAAATATCAAAGGAGTGAAGAGATGTACCCTAGAACCGGAATGGCTTAAATAGTCCTTGACCCAATCTGGGATCAAGACCGATTAATTATGTTATGAGCCCATTAGCCCAGTTGATTACGAATTGAGGACTTATGGCTAGCTTGGGCTAAGTCCAATCAGGTCTGGAATATTGGCTTCTTGTTGGTCCATTCAAGGAGAGGCTTTGCCTCTATCCATTTAGCCAATTGGGCTAAAGCCTGGTGTTAAACACTACAGAGCAATCAGTGTTGAACACTGAGAATGAGGTCGACAAGTTAGTGTTTAACACTAAAACATAATTGGTGTTAAACACCAGCAACAAGGCTATTATCATAAACACTAAAACAGATCAGTGTTGAACACTGGCAATGGAGATCTCAGATCAGTGTTAAATATTAAGGTAATCAGTGTTGAACACTGCAAATAAAGTTTTTTGATTAGTGTTGAACACTAAGGCCCAACAGTGTTTTAACACTCGGTTCGGGAGTTTCAATTTAGTGTTAAACACTAAGGCAAGAGGGGTCACGTGGCAGCACGTGAGAGCGCCCTCCCTTCATTTATTCTGCTGAGACTATCACATCTTTCAGAGCATCACGTGTCATCACGTGACGGGCATTCAAATGCCTATATGTTAAAGCTTCTGCCGAAGGTCACGTGGGTCACGTGGGGTGCTGTCTCAAAGGGGCTTTCTGTAGATCTCTTGGGGGGGTCACGTGGTGACACGTGACCCTGCCTCTATGTATGTTGTTTAGAGGATCTGTTAATCTTTTCCAGGAAGTAAATTCCTCGTAGGGTTAAACCCTGACAATAATTTCAGAGGAATTAAATTCCTACTTCCTTTTAAAGATTTATATTCTGAATAGGGTTGGACCCTGAATTTTCTGTAGGAATTAAATTCCTCATACATGTGAAGAACTGAATAGGGTTAAACCCTAATAAAAGCTCTTAAAGAATTAAATTTCCACTTTCTGTTAAGTTATGATCAAGGGAATTAAATCCCTGCTGTTCCAACAGAACTAGGTTCTTAATTAGGGTTAAACCCTGTTTCTTTTTGTTCTGAAGGAATTAAATTCCCATAACACAGGGTCAGGCCCTAGTTTTATTTTAAAGGAATTAAATTCCTATAGTTCTGTGAGAATTAAATTCTCGTGCTTCCATTCCCTCTCTATGTTTTGGATCTGCATGGCAGGATCTCGACCCATTGAGAATTAAATTCTCAACCTCAAGGGGAGATGTGCACTTTGCAGATCCTCTATCAAAGAGAGAAGAAATATGTTCTTCTGTTTTACATTAGAGTTGAACTCTGTCGAGAATTAAATTCTCTTTCTTTCAAAAAGCCTTCCCTTTCTTACCTAGGGTTTTCTTTTGCAGAAGATCCAAATTCCTCAAAGTATCAAGGCTCTCTCTCCCTTTCTTCTCTCTGCGTATATATATATTTTTTGTGTCTCTTGGCTCCTATTTATAGGAGAAGCAGCCGAATCAATTAGTTTTTGACGAATCTTCCTTGAGAGATTTGATTTGCATCCATCATTCGTTTTTGACCTTTGGATTATTAGGTGAATTTTATTCACCATTGGATTTCAAATCCAGGGATTCTCTTTTGTTATCTCGGTTAGATTTAAAGGGGAAATCTTTCCAAGTTCGGGATTTTCCCATAGATAGATGATATTCAATCAGCTTTAAATCTTTAATTCGATTGGTTCCAGATAGTGCTTTCCTTTGGAAAGATTCGAATCTCTTTCAGAATTTAATTCTGTCAACGAAATGGGCTTTGAAAGCCGGTCACGTGTGACCACGTGACCCATGGTCACGTGTGGGCACGTGACCCCCTTGGAACGAGCCTTCTTCTTTCTTTCTGCGCTCTGCCTTCTGGTTGCTGTTTAGCTGTCACGTGCCACCATGTGACCCCTGGTCACGTGTAAGCACGTGACCCTCGTCTGGAGTCTTTTTCTTGCTTTAACCGGAGAATGAGTCTGATGTTTTGATCGTCACGTGCCAACACGTGACCCTGGTCACGTGGGAGCACGTGACCTCTTCTGAAGCTTTTTCCTTGATTTGATCAGGAAGCGTTGGGTCTTTGCTGCTGCTTTTAAATGTCACGTGCCGACACGTGACCCAGGTCACGTGGGAGCACGTGACTCTTTCTGAAGCCCTTTTCTTCGATGTAGTCGGGAAGCTGAATCTGTCTTGATGATGTTTTTAGATGTCATGTGCCAACACGTGACTGCTGGTCACGTGTAAGCATGTGACCCTCTTCTGAAGCTTTTTCCATAAGCTTTTCTGATTTTAAATCAGGAAACAACCATTGATCACGTGTGAGCACGTGATGCCTCATTGAGGTAACTTCTGATTTTTAATCAGGGAACAGATTTTAGAATTTAATTCTATTCATTATTTTAGAGGTCTTAAGAGCCCATCACGTGTCTGCACGTGACCCATGGTCACGTGTGAGCACGTGATGCCCCATTAGGGTCTTTTCTGAATTTTTATTATATCTTTTAACTCCTCCAGCGGGTTCTTAAAGGTCCATCACGTGTGGACACGTGATACCTCATAACTTTTGATCCCGAATGAATTATGAGGACCATAATATATCAAATCGAAGGGTTTTTCGAGATGCTTCCAATATCATCAGAATTTATCTGTTTCTCCTTCAGGAATTTATCAAAATTCAGGCCGGAAGATATTGGTTCGCATTTCCTTAAGCATATCGCTGCCATTTGATACCTGCGCAGAAATTTTTGGCGGGAACAATGAATTAGCAAGTTTGTTCGAAGACCTGCCTCTACATAGCCTCGAAACTTCTGTAATCGAGCGTCTTGCAATTGCGCGGCTTTGATGCGATCTATCAAAAACGGCTGTACTTGAAGTTGCATCAACTGCCCTGAAGAGCCCGGTAATACTAGCTCCAATTGGAGCTTCTGAAAATCAGCTGTAATCTCCTTCTGTGAAGTTAACGTCGTTACAGCTGGCAATCGAGTTGAAGCATCCGGCATTTCACCTTTTCCAGACGATACTTCATATCTAAATCGTAGCCAGCCATCAGTTCTAACAATCTTCGCTGCCTCATGTTGAGCTCTTTCTAAGTGAACACATATTTTAAGCTCTTATGATCGGTGAAACCTCAACTTTCTCTCCTAGTAGATAATGCCTCCAAGGCGAAGCAAAATTTCGACAGGGATGGCAGATACTCTGAAGCAAAGTATGATTTCGATACGGGGTGCATTCTGAGACGAAGTATAGTTTCGGTGCAGTGGTTTTTGATTGACTTGATTTGGTTCCCTTTTTGACGACGTGGAAGTCGATACTGCTCTTTTTGCGACGTGGACGGTCGGTGCTACCATTTTTACGACTTGGACGGTCGGTGTTGCCATTTTTACGATTTTAGCGGTTGGTGTTGCCCTTTTTACGACTTGGACGGTCGGTGTTTGATTTGACTTGCTCCACTTCTTGCGGTGTCAATGATTGGATTTGACTTGCTCCGCTTTCTGCGGTGTCAGAGTCGGATTTGACTTGCTTCCAAGGTGGAGCTTGATTCCGCCACGGAGGTCGTTGGTTGACTTGATTCCGAGACGGAGCATAATTCCGACGGGAAGGTCATTGGTTGACCTGATTCCGAGATGGAGTATAATTCCGTCAGGGAGGTCGTTGATTTGACTTGATTCCGAGACGAAGCATAATTTCGACAGGGAGGTCGTTGGTTGACTTGATTCTGTGGCGGAGCATAATTCCGACGGGGAGGTAGATACTTCGAGGCGAAGCATGATTTCGATAAGGGGTACATTTTGAGATGAAACATGATTCCGACGCAGAGGTTGTTGATTTGATTTGGGGGTTTCTTATCCGTCCAGCGGGGTTTTTGAGCCTGGAACTTGGAATTTGGGTTTCTGTTCGGCATCAATATCGCTATATTGGAATATGGTACCAGGAGCGAATCATCATTTGCCGTAGAGAATATGGGATTTGTGTTGACATCAGCATCGCTACACTGGAATATGGTACCAGGAGTGAATCATCATTCGCCATGAGAGGATTTCCCTCGTTCCCAGTTTAACGACTTAGGGGTCATCTGTTCCCGTTTTAACGACTTAGGGGTTTATTGGATCGAAGGTTTGGAATTTTGGGGGTTGGGAAAGGCATCAACGCTGCTAACACTAGAGCACATGTGTCGGGAGCAATTCATCATTTGCCTTTGCCTGTTGGGGTGCGATAGCTTAAGAGACAAGTTTAGGTCCCTATCACCTAAGAATTTTCAATTTTATGAGCCGTAAGGATCACATAAAAGCATTTTCTCCCTACGAGTCGAAAGGATCTCGTAGGTGTATTTTCTCCTTTGGAGTCGTGGGGACCCCCAAGTGTGTTTTTCTTTTGTGAGTCATAAAGATCCCATGAAGATGTTTTCTTACGAGTCGAGAGGATCTCGTAAGTTTTGTTCTCCTCATGTATCGTGAGGACACATGAATGGGTCTTTCCAAATGGAGCATAATTCCGAGGGCGGAGACTGGCCGCGGGACTAGTGGGTGAGACATGGGTGTGATGAGGACTATTTGAGCACGTGGATTGTATACGGTAGTCAATTTAGGGACCAACCGTAGGGCTGGGAGAATTTTAGGAATTTGGATTTTTATTGGCGTCTGCATCGCTGCACTGGAATATGGTACCAGGAGCGACTCATCATTCGCCGTTTGGTGATTTGGATTTTGGTTGGCGCTTGCATCTCTACACTGTCGGGCCAGTCGAGTTTAGGGCTAGGTCGACAAATAATGTTCTTTCGTCGTTGGAAGTTAATAAGGAGGAAGCGCCATCTGTAGTTTGAGAGTTCATGGCGTGTTCGGGGACATCTCGGGTTTACCGCCAAAACGAAATGTGGAGTTCGCGATCGATCTTGTTCGTGGTGCAGCGCCAATCTCAAAGGCGTACTATCCAATGGCACCAGTGGAGTTGAAAGAAGTAAAGAAGCGGGTTACCGAATTGCTAGAGAAGGGTTGAATTTGCAGCAGCAATTCACCTTGGGGAGCTCCAGTTCTTCTAGTAAAGAAGAAAGATGGCATAAGGAGGATATGCATCGATTATCGAGAATTAAACTGGGTGACTATTAAGAACAAGTATCCGATCCCTCGCATTGGTGAATTGTTCGAGCAGCTTAGTGGCGCGAGGGTATTCTCGAAGATGGATCTGCGGTCCGGATATCATCAGGTCCGAGTTAAATCAGAAGATATTTGCAAGACCGTGTTCCGAACTCGGTATGGACATTACAAGTATTTAGTGATGCCATTCGGAGTCACGAATGCACCGGCGATATTTATGGACTTGATGAACCGAATCTTTTCACCGTTCTTGGACCAGTTTATAGTAGTGTTCATCGATGATATTCTGGTCTACTCTAGGAGCATTGAAGAGCATGCGGAACACTTGAAGATCGCACTGTAGACATTGAGGCAAGAAAGATTATATGCAAAGATAAGCAAGTGCAAGTTTTAGCTTGAAGAAGTGAAGTTTTTGGGGCACGTCGTATCTGGAGATGGAATCGCCGTTGATCCCGAAAGGATTGCAGCAGTTCGAGATTGGCTGATTTCGAAGAGCGTAGCAGAGATCAGAAGTTTTCTTGGACTTGCCGGATATTACTGAAGGTTCGTGGAGAATTTTTGCTCGTTTGGCTGAACCTTTGACCAAGTTTACGCGCAAGGAGGTACCATTTATGTGGACGGATAAGTGTGCGTCAGCTTTTGAGGCGTTAAAGCAGAGATTGATAACCGCTCCTATTTTGACCGTGCTAGACAATTCCGGAGGATTGGTGATTCACAGCGACGCATCTGGGAAAGGTTTGGGATGTGTTTTGATGCAGCATGGAAAGGTCATAGATTACGCATCGAGACAGTTGAAGACCTATGAGAATAATTACTCAACTCATGATTTAGAGCTTGCAGCAGTAATTTTCGCTTTGAAGATTTGGAGACACTACTTACTGGGCGAAAGAGTCGAAGTATTCACCAATCACAAAATCCTAAAGTATGTGTTCACGCAGAAAGAGCTTAACATGAGGCAGCGTAGATGGTTGGAGCCGATGGCTGACTACGATCTTGATCTTAAGTACCATTCGGGGAAATTTAATGTAGTGCCGGATGCGCTTAGTCGGTTGCCAGCAATTCAGATGTTGACTGCACAGAAGGAATTTATTGAAGACTTTCGAAGATTTGATTTGGAGATTATGCTACCGCATTCTTCGGGACAGTTGATGCAGCTGCAAGTACAATCGTCATTGATCGAGAATATTAAAGCAGCGCAGTCACATGATCCAAGATTGCAGAAGTTTCGAGAACAGGTTGAAGCGAGACTTCGAACGGACTTGTTGATTCATGAAGATTGTTCGTTGCGATATGGTAGCCGTTTGTGTGTGCCATAGGGAGATATTCTCGAAGAACTTATAAAGGAGGCGTACAGTACAGCATATTCTGTGCATCCAGGAGGCACGAAGATGTACCGAGATATACGACAGCATTTCTGGTGGGAAGGCATGAAACGGGAGATTGCCCGCTTTGTAGTGAAGTGCTTGGTGTGTCACCAAGTTAAGGCTGAACATCAAAGGCTTGCTGGTTTATTGCAACCACTTCCGATTCCTCAGTGGAAGTGGGAACATATAACCATGGATTTTGTGACGGCTCTACTGCGGAGTCCAAAGGGCAACAATACAGTTTGGGTGATTGTTGATCGATTGACCAAGGCAGCTCATTTCATCCTTTTTCGGGATGGTCAATCAACATAAACTTTGGCACAACGGTACATGCAGGAGATTGTAAGATTGCATGGAGTACCGGTGAGCATCGTGTCCGACCGTGACACTCGTTTCTTATCACACTTTTGGAAAAGCTTATAGGAAAGTTTGGGGGCTCGATTGAAGTTTAGCACAGCTTATCATCCTCAGACAGATGGCCAGTCGGAGAGAACGATCCAAACTCTTGAAGACATGTTGAGAGCTTGCATGTTAGATTTCAAGAGTTCATGGGAGGATCATCTACACTTGGTGGATTTTTCTTACTATAACAGTTTCCAGGTGACTATTCAGATTGCTCCATTCGAAGCATTATATGGTCGCAGGTGTCGTTCACCTGTTTGTTGGGACGATATTGGAGAACGAAGATTGTTGGGACCGGATTTGATCGTGCAAACAGTTGAGAAGGTTGACACCATCCGGAATCATTTGAAAGCAGCTCAAGATTGACAAAAGAGTTGGGCAGATACATTGAGAAGACCTCTAGAGTTCGCCGTTGGTGATTTGGTATTCTTGAAGATATCACCGACTAGGGGGGTGATTCGTTTCGGAAGTCGAGAAAAGCTTAGTCCTCGATTCGTTTGACCTTTTGAGATTTTGGAGCGTGTTGGAGAAGTAGCGTATCGTTTGGCTTTACCGCAATCCTTGGCGAATGTTCACGACGTGTTTCATGTATCTCAACTCCGTAAATATGTTCGAGATGAAACACACGTGCTGGATCATTCAGAGCTGACTTTCCGAGAAGATTTGACTTTTGAGGAGCGACCGATGTCGATTGTGGATCGAAGAGAAAAGGTTCTTAAGAACAAAGTTATCCCTCTTGTACTTGTTTCTTGGGGAAACCGCTCACATGGAGAATCAACTTGGGAACAAGAAGATGAAATCCGGCAGAAGTATCCACATCTATTCTTGTAGTTTGTTGTTTGTTTATCCTTTTTGTTCTTGGAATTTCGAGGACGAAATTCTTTTTGTAGTTGGGTATAATGTAACAACTAAGTTCATTTATACCAATTCCAGTTCCCGTATTTATATATCTGTAGTATTTTATTGATTTATTATGTTTGGGTGCGAATGGTATTTTACATTTTACATTGCATTCGACCCGACCCGCTTGCTTGAACCTGTTTGATTCATATTTATAGATTACCTTGACTTGTTGCATGGACGCATGCATCTCTTGATTAATACTTACTGGCATTTCTTTTGTCATCGCACATTTTATCATATAACATTTTAGGTCTTGTAAAATAAATTAAAATTGCATTTCATAGCTTTCATGATACCCCTAACCCCGTGGTAGCGTCCGCGCATCTTGTTCTCGTCCCGTTCAGTGGAACGGACGTGTTTGGATGGCTACACGCACGTACGTGCATCCGTTCTTAGGGGTATGCATTTTCGTTACCCGGACATTCATTTTAAAATTTGGTCGTCGCATATATTTTTCATATTTTAAAACTGAAATTTTAGACCCGACCCGGGCGTGTTTTGGAATATTTTGTATCCCGCCAAAATTCAAATTTATTTAATATAATAATTTTTTTATATTCAACGGTTAAAATTCCTTAACTAAAAATATATTTTCAAATTAAAATCCCAACAATTTAAACAACTCTCTCTCTCTGATTTGTGGCCCCAGCCTCTCTCCTTTTCTCTCTCCCCCACACCGCAGTCTCTCTCTCTTTCATTAAAAAAACAATTTCATCTTTCCTCATCCCTTTCTCCCTTTCTCTCTCCTCTCGCATTCCTCTATCTCTCCTCTCTCTGTCTCTCTCCTCTCTCTCGTGTTAGGTCCACGTTACCTCTCCCGGTACTTTCGGGGTTGCGGAAACGGTAAAACAAAAAAATTTCTAATCTTTGTAACATGGACCGTAAAAGCCGGATCTTTGCTAAACAATATACTAGCAACCTAACAAGAGATGTATCTACTCGGTTAGGGGTTATACCTCAACTTGAACTCCTTCTCTTCTTGCTGTTCTTCTTCTTGTTGTTCTTCTCTTCTTGTTGTTCTTCTCTTTGCTTGCTCAATGGTTGATCCGGACTTCGGTCACCTCCGCGGCCTCCTTGAGTCGAAGACGATCCACCCGAGAGATGTACACCGAGCTCCACCTCAAGCCGAGGTAACTAGGGCAAGGAGATTGCTAATCTAGAAGCCCTAGGATGTGTAGAGAAGATGTATGGATGTGTTTGTCAAGTGGAATCCTTTTTCTCTCAACACATGAGATCAAAGGAGAAATCAAGAGGAGGAAGAAGAAGGAAGTTTTGTTGCAACCATGGAGCTTCTCATTTCAAGAGAGAGAATGAGAATAAAATTATGATACAAAAGAAAAGAACCATGGTTGCAAATAATGCAAAACCACATCATTACTAATTCCATCAAGATAAAGTTGATGGCTACTTTGAAATGACCATTATCATAATCCAAAAGAAAAAGGAAAAGAAAAGAAAAGTGTAGAACCCTCTTGAAAGTCAATGGTCAACCCGGTCAACCGGTCAACAAAGTCAAGAGAGGTCAACGGGGTCAAATGGTCAATGCAATTAGCCATCATAAGATTATCACTAATAGGATTAGTAAATGACGTTCGCGGCTCATAATGGTTTTGACCAAACGAACTGTCAAAACCCTAATGAGTCTGCCACATAATGGTTTTGGCCGAACCAACTGCCAAAACCCTAATGAGGCACCTCCTCCTTCATCACTCCGAAAAACTGTGCATACACACCTGCATCCGTATTCCGTAGAATGCGGATACACAGAAGACAAAACAAATCCATCCATGCAATACTAGGATCTGGCTTAAACCAAAGTCTACTAGTACTGCCTGCCCGAACACCATACGCACACAAGTGTACGTAAGTGATCGCAGCCCTGCCGTAAAACCATACGGCCTCTATACGTTTCGCTCAGTGCAGGGAAACTCTCTGTGTGGGACTCTAAAGACTCGACACTACGCTGGCAGTGGGTTTAACCACAGACCGCAAGCGGCACTAGCTGTACGTAACGGTCCCCAGGTAGATGTCGATAAGAAGGCCGATGAGGTACACCCATCCGAACTCCTACTGAGTCTGTATGTGACAATCTCCGTACAGTCCGGTCTGTTCGTCTGATACATCGCATGGCGGGCCTAGGGGGGCGGTAAACGTCAGTCCCCTAATAGCGGTACAAGTCGTGTCGGAGTGAAGCCCAGAACACCCTGAGATAACACTGGAAACCTACCAGTATATCTCGCTTGCCCTGGCCAGGGACTACTTGTGTAATGGCTCTCCTAGACACAGCGCGATGTCAACCCCCAATACCGGGAGAGACGAATCCTGTCTAACCGTCACTGCCTCCAAGTGCTTCGGGACTGCTCCCAACTACTACCTGTTTGCACGACTCAGTAGAACCGTGGTAGGGTAGTAATCAAAGAACAGTGGGAACACACTCGAGGCGAAGTGACAGTGTCAAGTCAGCGGACTAAGCTGTACTCATGTCACCTGGGAACTGATAACTGACGATAGGTATAATACCAACCATCAGTTCCCGACGAGTCCTGTCCAGTGTACTCGTAACCTAACGAGCACCCGCATACTATCTCAAGTACGACGTACTGACGGCTGTGGGACAGACCGTCTCCCGTGCTGGGATGAGAAGCGCATACGCTAGTCTACTCTGGAGTATCGATGCCCTATCTCGATACTCCCACGACTAGGGACGTGTATAAGGATGTGCTTGTAGATTACCCAGCCCCCACGAGTGTGATCGCCATCACAATGCCGGTAATCAAGCAAAAGATCCTAAGGGCTCTACTAATGCGTATAGGTGATATAATAAATAAACACACATGTACACATTAAAGCAGAGACAAACCAAGTAGCATACTACTATATTGAGCAAGATTGTCTGTACAACTGTGAATATCCCAAGCTTCCATCAAGTAATATACATACTAGTATGATACAGTAATGGCCTCTAGGGCATATACACTAACAATCTCCCACTTGCACTAAGGCCATGTACTGGCGTATCGAAGACCTATCATCTCGATCAGCCGCTCGAACTGAGTCTGGGGTAAAGCCTTCGTGAATGGGTCCGCAGTGTTGTCCTTTGTGTCCACTCTCCGCACCTCGATCTCCTGTCGATCAATGATCTCCCTGATCAGGTGATACCGCATTAAGATGTGCCTGGATTTCTGATGGGACCTTGGTTCCTTCGCTAAAGCTATAGCCCCATTGTTATCGCAATACAAAGGTATTGGGTCAACAATGGACGGAACCACCTGAAGTTCACTAATGAACTTCTTTATCCAGACCGCCTCTTTTGCGGCATCGCTTGCAGCAATGTATTCAGCCTCCATCGTCGAGTCTGCGACGGTATCCTGCTTGGAACTCCTCCAACATACCGCCCTTCCGTTGAGGGTAAACACAAAATCCGAGATAGACTTGCTGTCATCTTTGTCACTCTGGAAGCTTGAATCGGTAAAGGACTCGACCCTGAGGTCTCCATTACCGTAAACCAGGAACATCTCCTTAGTTCTTCTCAGGTACTTGAGAATGTTCTTCACTGCTGTCCAGTGGTCCTCCCCTGGGTCTGACTGATACCGGCTTACCGCGCTCAACGCGTAAGCTACATCTGGTCTTGTACATAGCATCGCATACATTATAGATCCTACCGCCGAAGCGTAGGGTATAGTGCTCATGCGAACCCTCTCCTCGTCAGTCTTAGGAGACATCTTCTTGGAGAGGGTAATTCCGTGCAATGCGGGTATGTTACCGTGCTTGGAATCCTCCATACTAAATATCTTTAGTACGGTCTCTATGTACCTGGACTGCGAAAGTCCCAGTAGTCTCTTGGATCTATCTCTATAGATCTTGATCCCCAGAATGTACGAGGCATCACCCAGGTCTTTCATGGAGAACCTTTGTGACAAAAATAGCTTGACCGATTGTAGCATAGGAATATCATTTCCTATCAAAAGAATGTCGTCCACGTACAAGACTAGGAACACGACAGTTCGTCCTACAATCTTCTTATATACACAGGGTTCATCTTCGTTCTTGATGAAATCAAATTCCTTGATTGCCTCATCAAAACAGATGTTCCAGCTCCGCGATGCCTGCTTTAATCCATAAATGGATTTAAGCAACTTGCACACCCTTCCGCTGCTCCCACTGTCTACGAAACCTTCTGGTTGATCCATGTAAACGCACTCTTCCAAACAACCGTTTAAGAAAGCCGTCTTAACATCCATCTGCCAGATTTCATAGTCATGGAAGGCAGCAATGGCAAGTAGGATTCGAATGGATTTGAGCATAGCCACCGGAGAAAAAGTCTCGTCATAGTCCAAACCAGGTCTTTGACGAAAACCTTTTGCAACGAGTCTAACTTTATAGGTTTCCACCTGCCCATCTACACCAAGTTTCCTTTTGTAGATCCATTTGCATCCAACGGGTTTTACCCCAGCTGGAGCAATATCCAAGGTCCACACTTTATTGGCGTACATGGACTCCATTTCGGATTGCATTGCTTCCTGCCACTTATCAGAGTCCCTACTGATAATGGCCTGCCTGAAACTGGTAGGGTCATCTTCTTCCAAGATGCAATCCTCTCGATCCCCGTCTATGAGAAAACCGTAGTATCTCTCGGGCGGATGAGAAATCCTACCAGATCTGCGGAGTGGCTGAGGTTCGTCTGGGGTTATAGAATCTAGCGGTTCCTCCAAATTTTCAGTTACATTTTGTGGTCGCTGAATTTCTTCCAGTTCTACCGAACTCCCACTAGTTTCTTTTGCAAGAAACTCCCTTACTAAGAAGGTGGCGTGGCGAGATACAAACACCTTCTGTTCCTCAGTGTGGTAGAACAGATATCCCAGTGAGTTTTTAGGATATCCCACAAATTTACACAGAACTGATCGTGCCTCTAGCTTGTCCGGTTTCTGTGTTTTCACATAGGCCGGACAACCCCATATCTTAATAAACTTCAGACATGGTTTCTTACTGCTCCATATTTCATACGGAGTTTTAGGCACAGATTTGGACGGAACTTGATTCAAAAGTTATGCCGCTGTCTGAAGCGCATGTCCCCAGAATGAAAGAGGTAACTCAGCACTACTCATTATGGAGCGAACCATATCCAATAGGGTACGATTCCTCCGCTCCGATACACCGTTGTGCTGTGGTGTATAAGGAGGAGTAAGCTGAGAGAGAATACCATTCTCTTTTAAGTAATCTAGGAATTCCGTGCTTAAGTACTCCCCTCCCCTGTCAGACCGGAGGATCTTGATACTTTTGCCTGTCTGGTTCTCTACTTCCTTTCTGAATTCCTTGAATTTCTCAAAAGCTTCAGATTTGTGTTTCATCAGATACACATATCCGAACCTAGAGAGATTGTCAGTGAATGTGATGAAGTACGAGAACCCACCCCTTGCATGTATAGACATCGGACCACATACATCACTATGTACGAGTCCCAAGAGCTCTGCTGCTCTTTCTCCATGTCCGGTGAACGGAGATTTGGTCATCTTTCCTTTGAGACAAGACTGACAAGTTTCATAAGATGAAAACTCGAACGTATCCAAGAGTCCATATTTATGCAACTTGCTCAGTCTTTTCTCTCCGACATGACCAAGTCTACAATGCCACAAGTAGGATTCATTCGTATCTGAATTCTTCCTCTTGCGTGTGTTTTGTATATTGAGAACTGTATTCTGATTTAGAACGTAGATACCATTACACAGTGTACCCTCTGCAACCAGTACCTTATGAAGGTAAATGTTCATGATATTCTTTTCAAGAACAAAGTTATATCCATCTTTATCGAGTAAAGAAACTGATATGATGTTGCAAACCATGGAGGGTACATAGTAGCAATCGTTCAAAATCATAGTCTTGCCATTTGGCAATACTAGGTGATATTCACCGACGGCTGCCGCATTAACTTGTGCTCCGTTCGCTACTCTGAGCGACATATCACCCGGTGCAACTTTCCTACTTTTTCTCAGTCCCTGCAATAAATTACAGATATGAGATCCTGATCCGGTATCAAGTACCCAGGAGGTAGGGCTGACCGTAAAACAGTTCTCAATTACAAGAACACCTGAAGTAGATGCAAAACCATGCTTCTTCTTCAACTGGGTATCCTGGAAATCCATACTTTCCCCTTTCCCATTCTCATACTCATGACTGTTGTCACAAGTTAGAGCTGAACCAACTTTCCCCAGTCCCGAATAAGAATTCGGATCGGTCAAGCGATACATTTTATTATCTTGATTAGGGCGTGAAAAGGTTGCTGCCTGGAGAGAGAGAAAAGAAACACTCAGCGTATGCTCTTGCAAGATTAGATTGGTTTATTAATTTATCTAACCAGGATGTCTCCCACTGTTTACTCAAATTCTTCTTAAAACCTTTTAAAAGAAGAACTAGTCAGGATTTTAATTCACGTCACAATACTTGCTTAACCTTTCAGCCAGGCTAGTGTCGGTACTTCGAGGGAGGTTTTCCAACGCTTTCGTGAAGTTCCTTAATTCAAGAACCTCTTTTCCCTGGGGGCGTAGCCCCGCTAACACCTTTCTAGACACCTACTAGGTTTATAGCATTGATCGTTTAGTGAAATAATCTCCCAAGAGTAATCCAACTCATCAGTGGGATCGGGATCCAACCATCATTGTGTGATGACCTAGATGGAATCCACTCTAGTCACCACACTCCAGAAGGTATGCTAAATCTGCAAGTTTCAGTACTTTTGAAACTCCCGATATGTTTTTTGCCCCTAGGACCCAAGTGACCTTGACGAATAATCAACAAATCAAAAGGTCCTAATCAAGTTCAACCCATCGTTATCCAGGATTGCATTAGACCCGCCCGCATGATCCTTGACGAATAATCAACAAAATCATGTGACCGTTCTAACCAATCGCATCTATCAGTGCAACAGAGAATTATTACTCAGCTACCGTTCACTATGTCTTGACGAATAATCAACAAACGCAGCACGAATACTAAGTATTAATTATCCGAAACGACGGAGGGCTACGGCTGGGTTTTTGGCGAAAAACCCGTTAACGTAATGAACTTGATATCGTTGAAGGAACCTGGTAATCTTTTTGAAAATATAGTGGCGAAAACTTTTGCTAAAGAGGTCACTCCCTGCGAAGGGATCTCGGCTCTTTCCTCGTCGAATGAGGTGCAGGATATTCCAAACTGAATACCTCGATGCAAAGCAAGAATAATCGACTATAGTGAAGTTATTACCCTGACGCAAACTTTTGTCCAAGGGGTCACTCCCGATGAAGGGATCTCGGCCCTTGCCTCGTCGACTGAGGTGCTGGGCATTCACAACCGAATACCGCGATGCAAAACAAAAATGAACGTCCTTGCAATAACAGCTTTTTGAAAAACTTGTTCCAACAACGTCTTTTAGGTTTATTTTCTTGCATTAGTTCTTTTAATGCGTCCCATCATTTAAATCCTACCATTGCAGAAAACAACCAAAATATGACGTACGCTTATGCCATTCGCATTCGCCACGGGGCCCCGTCATCACCCGTTAGGTTACTTAACTAACGACAGAGCGGGGGCTGGGCTAGCGCGGCTGTAAAACATAAGCAACGCCTAAATAGTTATTATATATAGCAATATAGCAATGATAGCCAATCCAGATCACAGATGAACACTTTGGATATACTAGGAACCCGCAATTCGTTCGAGCCTGCAACGAAAAGCGGATTACACGGTCGCGATGAATAGCCAAAACCCCACCCAAGACCCCTACGGGTGCGGCAAACTACCCGCCAAGTACCCGAAGCGAAGCAACCTCCCTCAATGCCATGAGTAGGCCACTCGGCACTTCGAGATACCCGGTAGTTTGTGCACCCCCTCCATGGGTCTATCCTAGGAGCAAAAACAGTAAAAAGAATTATACAATGACGGCTACAACCCCGACCCGGTTGTGCGGCCAAACAAATAATATTACATCAATTTACAAATTTATTACATGAATGAAAGAAAAAGAAACTCTCATCTCACATCCACCCCGGCTATTCATCCGCGACAATCCAACGAGTTCATATACACAAACCATCAACAACAATCACAGATCACAGATATGTATAACCCCGACTAATCGACATATAGCGATTAGCCGACGTTCAATACATAAGAACATCACAGATATAACCAACATAGTCAAAGTGTAGTGAAGTTCGGAAAAAATACGGAATTATAGGCCCCCAAAAACAAATTTCTATTCTGGAAAATCTGGGCACATATAATATATCTCAAAAATCCTAAAACCAATACAGAGATACACTGCACCAAAATCGAGGCAGAGAGGAGACAAGACGGCCGCGGATCCGCGGCGACATAGCTTGCTGCCGCCGCGGAAACGCGCTCGTTTGGTCAGATCTCTGGCTCGTTTTTGGTGGTTATCTTTAGAAAACCCTGAGATGATTTTAGGTGCATGACAAATTTTGTTTTGACCAGAAAAATTTTTAACAGAAACTCAGGTTTTCGCAACTTGGTTTTATCGATTTTTCCGTTTCGAACTTCGATACACTTCACTACCAAGCTAGTTTATGTTTAGTTAGGCTCTGATACCACTGTTAGGTCCACGTTATCTCTCCCGGTACTTTCGGGGTTGCGGAAACGGTAAAACAAAAAATTTTCTAATCTTTGTAACATGGACCGTAAAAGCCGGATCTTTGCTAAACAATATACTAGCAACCTAACAAGAGATGTATCTACTCGGTTAGGGGTTATACCTCAACTTGAACTCCTTCTCTTCTTGCTGTTCTTCTTCTTGTTGTTCTTCTCTTCTTGTTGTTCTTCTCTTTGCTTGCTCAATGGTTGATCCGGACTTCGGTCACCTCCGCGGCCTCCTTGAGTCGAAGACGATCCACCCGAGAGATGTACACCGAGCTCCACCTCAAGCCGAGGTAACTAGGGCAAGGAGATTGCTAATCTAGAAGCCCTAGGATGTGTAGAGAAGATGTATGGATGTGTTTGTCAAGTGGAATCCTTTTTCTCTCAACACATGAGATCAAAGGAGAAATCAAGAGGAGGAAGAAGAAGGAAGTTTTGTTGCAACCATGGAGCTTCTCATTTCAAGAGAGAGAATGAGAATAAAATTATGATACAAAAGAAAAGAACCATGGTTGCAAATAATGCAAAACCACATCATTACTAATTCCATCAAGATAAAGTTGATGGCTACTTTGAAATGACCATTATCATAATCCAAAAGAAAAAGGAAAAGAAAAGAAAAGTGTAGAACCCTCTTGAAAGTCAATGGTCAACCCGGTCAACCGGTCAACAAAGTCAAGAGAGGTCAACGGGGTCAAATGGTCAATGCAATTAGCCATCATAAGATTATCACTAATAGGATTAGTAAATGACGTTCGCGGCTCATAATGGTTTTGACCAAACGAACTGTCAAAACCCTAATGAGTCTGCCACATAATGGTTTTGGCCGAACCAACTGCCAAAACCCTAATGAGGCACCTCCTCCTTCATCACTCCGAAAAACTGTGCATACACACCTGCATCCGTATTCCGTAGAATGCGGATACACAGAAGACAAAACAAATCCATCCGTGCAATACTAGGATCTGGCTTAAACCAAAGCCTACTAGTACTGCCTGCCCGAACACCATACGCACACAAGTGTACGTAAGTGATCGCAGCCCTGCCGTAAAACCATACGGCCTCTACACGTTTCGCTCAGTGCAGGGAAACTCTCTGTGTGGGACTCTAAAGACTCGACACTACGCTGGCAGTGGGTTTAACCACAGACCGCAAGCGGCACTAGCTGTACGTAACGGTCCCCAGGTAGATGTCGATAAGAAGGCCGATGAGGTACACCCATCCGAACTCCTACTGAGTCTGTATGTGACGATCTCCGTACAGTCCGGTCTGTTCGTCTGATACATCGCATGGCGGGCCTAGGGGGGCGGTAAACGTCAGTCCCCTAATAGCGGTACAAGTCGTGTCGGAGTGAAGCCCAGAACACCCTGAGATAACACTGGAAACCTACCAGTATATCTCGCTTGCCCTGGCCAGGGACTACTTGTGTAATGGCTCTCCTAGACACAGCACGATGTCAACCCCCAATACTGGGAGAGACGAATCCTGTCTAACCGTCACTGCCTCCAAGTGCTTCGGGACTGCTCCCAACTACTACCTGTTTGCATGACTCAGTAGAACCGTGGTAGGGTAATAATCAAAGAACAGTGGGAACACACTCGAGGCGAAGTGACAGTGTCAAGTCAGCGGACTAAGCTGTACTCATGTCACCTGGGAACTGATAACTGACGATAGGTATAATACCAACCATCAGTTCCCGACGAGTCCTGTCCAGTGTACTCGTAACCTAACGAGCACCTGCATACTATCTCAAGTACGACGTACTGACGGCTGTGGGACAGACCGTCTCCCGTGCTGGGATGAGAAGCGCATACGCTAGTCTACTCTGGAGTATCGATGCCCTATCTCGATACTCCCACGACTAGGGACGTGTATAAGGATGTGCTTGTAGATTACCCAGCCCCTACGAGTGTGATCGCCATCACAACGCCGGTAATCAAGCAAAAGATCCTAAGGGCTCTACTAATGCGTATAGGTGATATAATAAATAAACACACATGTACACATTAAAGCAGAGACAAACCAAGTAGCATACTACTATATTGAGCAAGATTGTCTGTACAACTGTGAATATCCCAAGCTTCCATCAAGTAATATACATACTAGTATGATACAGTAATGGCCTCTAGGGCATATACACTAACATCTCGTTCTCTCTCTCCCCCTTTCTCTATCTGTATCCCTCTCTCTCTCTCTCTATCTATTCTTTATTTTATATAAACCCCACCTCACGTCCCTCTTTCTCCCCTCATTTATATTTCTTCTTCCTCTCATCACGAGAACCCACGGCCAGCCTCCTCCTCTGCCTCGTTGTCACCAACGACCCTTCGCCTCTCCCTCTAACCTCCTCTCCGACCCTACCACCACCTTCTCCTTCTCCCCTCTCTGCAACCCATGCATTTTTCCCTGCACGAGAACCTGTCCCCGACACTGCAACCTAGTCGCCGTCGCCGCCTCCACCCTCGCCGGTATCTCCATATCTTGACCTCGTCCTCAACTCCTCATCCTCACCTCCTCGTCCTCCTTCTCGTTCATCTCTTCTCCTTCTCCTTACCGCCTAACCCCTAGAACACATCTCCTCCACCTCCTTTGTCTCCGTCGACACCACCGCCGACGACCTCCCTCATCATCTCCACCTCCTCGTTTTCCTCCTCTCCTCTTTCTCCTTCCTCGACCAACCCTCGAACCACCCACGAAACCCAGTACCATTCTCCTTCAAACCCTAACAACCGTCAACCCGAGCTTTCCCCTCTCGTGAAACCCTAGCAGCCCACTTACCTCGCCGTCGACGTTTCCACTCACCCGTCTCTGTCCCCAGTAGCCAAAGCCAAACTGCAACCCCTTCTTCTCCTTCTTCCTCTCCTTTTGTAACATTTTAAAAATAATTAAATAAATAATTAAATGAATAAAAGTGTTTAAGTGAATTTTAGGATTTTCGGTAAAGTAAAATGTATTTTTCGTAAAACCAAACCGTGATTGTTTTTCACTATAAATTTAAAAATATCTATTTTAATTATGAAATTACTAGTAAATAGTGTTTATTTAGCCACTTATAAATTTTTGCTTTAATAAAATATTTTTCCTAAATTAATTATTTTAAATATTAACATAAGCTTTATTTTTACACTAAATTAGTGTAAAGTACAAATTTAAATGGTTTTAATTTGTAAAAATTTACCATGGCATATTAGAATTTAGTGTGTATCATGCAAAATTTATTTGCAAATTTTTCCTTGTTTCTAGATCTTTCTTGAGTTATTTTAGAAAAGAATTAAAAGAAAATGAATAAAGCATGAAAAGACATTAAGATGATGACATTTTGGAGAAGTTTCTACACCATTTCTCATGTGTTTCTCCCTCTTCCCCTTATTGTGGCCGGCCTCCCCATCACCATGGCTGCCCCCCCCCCATTTTCCACCTCATTTTTATTCAAAAATCATCAAAAATACTACAAAAATCCAATTTAAATTCCACAAAAACCTAATTATTTCATACCCTTTATTCTCTACTCTTCTCTACATGGATTTTGGAGTGGGAAAGCATGTATTTTTGAGGCTCATTTTCAAGTTTGGACATGAGGTTGTGGAGGTATAAATCCTTCTCTTTTGTTTTATTTCTATTAGATATTTCTTTTAAAGCATAATTAGATTAATTAGATTAATTCTTGTTGCAAATTCTAAAATTCAAGTTAGGGTTTGAAAATTCAAGAGGTGGTTTTTGTTAATTAATTAGGGTTATAATAGCTAGTTTAACATCTTTTAGAGTGGAAAATTCTTGCATGGTGGTGGTATAATAAATTGTTGATCGAAATTGTTTAATTTAAACTATTTAGCTAACTAGATTTTTTCTAAAATGTGTTGTGGGTAAAATAAAATTCTTATTAAGGGTGTTATCATTAGATGGTAATTTTAGTGAGAATATTAGCATATTAATTGAATGAAAAACCTAGTTTGATCACTAGATTATTTTGATAATTGGAAAAATAGTAATAAAATGCTATTATTTTGTAAACTAGATTTTAGGAATTTCTAAATAAATGTGATTAAAAATATAATTATAGTTTCATTACATCATTATCATCATAAATTGTGGTTTAAGTGATTAATTTATGCAAAATCATGTTTTGAGGTGGAATTGTGGTATTTTGCTTGGAAAATGTTAAAATTGTTAAAAGTTGCAAACTAGAAATTTCAAATAAATGCAAAATTGTGTAATAAAAATATAGTAATGGTTTGTATAGTCTAGTAATGCTATTTAATGAGTTTTATGACCATTGGTTTCATTTAAGTGTCAAGTTTCGATGAAAAACGGTAAATTGGCATTTTCGGGTTTTTCGAAAACGGACGATTTGATCGATTTTAGTGTTTCGATGAATTTGATCATGTTTTACAATATAAGTAATGTGTTTTAAAACTACAAGTTGTTTGATGATGTTATCTCGATCCATCGGAGTTTGTACGCCGATATCGAGCGGTATTTGGTTCTTTTGCGTGGACGGGACATAGGTTTTAACCTGTGCTTGCTCTTCGTATCGTTTGACTTTTGTATGTGATTCGGTTTACGATGCTATTTATATGTTTGCGTTTAGGTACCCTCACGTGGACTGCGGGCGATGAAGAGGAGGATGGCGACACTGTCTTCGGCAGACATGGACCAGGTGAGTAGATGCATATCTACGGGGGGAAGTCGGGTGGATGGCGTTTAGCACCCCCGCAACGTAGAATAGGAATAGTACTTATTGACATTAGGAAACCAGACGTGACCCTAGTAGGACCCTAGTATTGACCCTAGGCTGGACTAGACCGATTTAGGAAAACTATATCAGAGGATGAGTACCTTGGAAGAGGTTCGTAGGTTTCAGATAGAAACACACCAGCGCACACACTGAAAATCGACATGGGGTACGTGTATGTGTATATATATAGAACTAGGTATAGGTATATACATATATATACAACACATATAGGTGATTCAGTGATGTGATATGATATCCGAGGTATGATGAAATAGTATAACTGGGCTTGATGCCGTGATTTTTGACTATACAGTCGTAATAAAGTGTTAGCGGATCATTAGGGAATGAGATAATGAACTTGAATATATAAATTACAAAGAGTGGTGGTGATATTGATGTACATGGGACGCTAGAATAGTACTCGGACTGTAACTTGTGACTGATTACGATATGATATATGTATAACTTGATTTCGACATTATATTGGTGTGACCTGATGCCGATATCATATGAGTATGACTTAATCACAATATGATACATACGACATTATACGAATGAGGAGACACCTAGGAGATACTTGACCGTACCCCGACATTGGGATGCCGTACGATGGATTTTACCGTACGAGGCTTAGATTTGATGATTGATCCGCACTCTTGATTCAAGGAAGCCGTACTACGTACGTGACGCTGTTGAGGCGGGATCGCCGACTATTAGAGATATTGATTCAGACCTTAGGTAGACTCTTATTTCTATTGATTAGTTCTTAGGTTTAGTTTTCCTTAGGAGGTTAGATGGACACTAGGTTATGTTCGAGTCATATAGTGGTAGTAGTATTAGTATATTAAATGAGTAGGTAATATACATTCGTCTTTACTTTCACACTGTAATCATAATGTTGCATGTTCATACATATGTTGCTATAAATAGTATAAACCTTACCTGTTAGGACACCAGCACCATTACCGATGATGCGCATATTCCACGCACACTTATTTGCCGGCTCACACACATCATCATCGGTAATTGCTATGTCACGTACACTTTAGATCATATTATCTTTTATTGATAGAATCAGTTAACAACTAAACCGATGTAGTATTGTGATCACTCTCTGATGTTAAGTATAAGACATGACATTCATTACTTAGACATTCATGCATTCATATTTTCGTGTTATCATGCAGTATTATGGGCATATGCCGACACTTAGCATATAGTACTCATGATTTTGAGATTTGGATTTCTATGAGATTTCTGGATTTTTGGGGAAAACCGCAAAAATATATAAAAACTTCTCTCTCTCTCCTCTTCTCTTTTTTTAAAAATAAGATGCGGTTTTCTCGTGATGTATGTGTCGTCCACCATGAGTATTTCATGTTTTCTGATGGATTTCGAACCCGATTCGAGGAGTGGATGAACCGTCTCGGGTACATGGTGGGCCCGGTATGGTACCCCGGGGCAAGAATATCGAGTTGTAGACGATGAGCCTGGCAGGGGAAGGCTACCTACCGGTGATGTCTGGCGCGGCGGATATCCGGAGGATACCGACCGTTGTCGTGGGATTTGATGATATGGGCCGATCCGGACTGACGGAGCCCGACATATTGATACTTGAGGTTACATGTGTTGTGTCGATGCTTGACACGGATTTCCATGGATTTCATTGTTGAGATTTCAGATGCTTATACACACTTTACTATGATAACGGCTAAAGGTTCTCATACATATATATCTGGATTTCAGGATTTGTGACTTTACATTCATGGTGCATGCATTTCATTTCATATGACTTAGTACTATATGAGGCACTGACACGACACGGAGTATTTGCACTTACACGTAGTATTACCCTGCTATTACTAGATGTTTGGGATATAGTAGTGTATTATTATGACCTAGGATAGCGTCGTGCATTCGATTTCTTTTCGTAGATGTCTTCTACTCACGAGTTGGCAACTCACCCCCGTTGTGCCAAATTCTTTACAGGTTCGATGTACAGGTTTCCCGTGGCAGCTTGTTGGCACATCTTTTCTTCAGGACGATTGGCACGGTAGGTTGGTTCACTTGTATCCGAACCACCATATTTGTATTACTTGATAAGTTATTGGACCAGTCTTTTACTTCGACCTTAGAGTCGCGCCTGTATTATTCTGATCTGGTGGTTTTGCTTTCTTTTGAGTTTTGAGCCTCGCCCTCTGGCGTTGTATATTATTGTGCTTGTTGTGGTTGTTTCCGCCTGTTGGCGTTGATGCTAGCACCCGTTTGGGGATGCTTTTTATTGTTTATTCATATTATACTTGTTGTACCCGTTTGGGGGCCAGTTTTTACAGAGGAGACTCTGCCGAAATTTTTGGTAAAATTTGCTGATGTTTTTTTTTACTTGTTTTCTTTTCTTTTCTTCTTTTTCTTCTTTTATGGTTTAGATCTCTGGGCTTCGGCTTACTTAGGTCACGTGGCGCCTCTAGACGCTTCGTAATCTAAGTGCCGGTCACGTTCCGTACTTTTGGGTCGTGACACCTTTCTTATTCTTTTTCTTCTCCTTCTCTTTCTTGATCCGTATTTCCCGACGATCGCCGGAGCGCCGACCCCTTCGCCTCCGCGACTTGTCGTCACCATCTCTTTCCTTGCCTCTGTCCCAAACCCCAGAGCACCAAATCCCAGTTTCTTCTTCTTCTTCTTCTTCTTTTCTTCTTCGTATTCTTTTCTTGATTTCTTGGATTCACGTGTTTCCGATCACCGCCGGAGCCGTGCCCGCCGCCGCTGATCCGGGCGACCCAGTGGACGTTCCCTACCTACACGGTTACATTCTTGCATTGCCTGGTTTTGTTCTGTATTTGTGCGCGCAAAGTGTTCGACGAAATGCCCCAATGGAGATTTCCGTCGTTTTCTCGCATTCTTGCTGCGTGCCGTGCATCTGTGGATCCCCGAGGCAAGTTTACCTTGCTACATGCTACATTACATTTTATGCATCTATTTTTAATAAATATAATATTTGAATTTCAAACCGTGCATCTAAAGTACTTGTTTCACAGTGTTACAATGACCGTATGCATCCGTTCTTATCATTTCATATCTAGCATATGCAACTTATCTCGTCACATATCATAGTATAGTATACCGCATCAAATTGAATATAACCATTCCCATTGTTTAATTGAACATCGTGCATTAACTCGTTTATCATTTAAAGGTTATATGATATCCATCCGCATCCATATCGAATAGAATACATATAGCCGCATTCACAGATCTCATTAATAACCCAATATTGTTGTTTTAATACCCCATGTTTAATAAAGTGTAATCTAATTAGTTTTGGAACTATTAAATGTAACCCTAATCGACAGTGTGCATCCATGTCGTTGACTTTCTATCTATGTGCATACCATTCATGCTAGTTCATTTCATTAATACCGCATACTTGTTTTTGTGTACCCATGCTTATTATAGTTTGATTATGAGCACCCACTTGACATTTTGTGCACCCCTGACATGACTTGATACGCTACTATTACTTGACACGACTTGATACCGTGTACTTCTTGACATGATTGGATTTATACACACTACCTGACTTGACCTGATGTACCATAGCTTGACCTGTTACCTGATCTTGTTACCAATGCCAACAACCTTGACATGTTGTCCCTACGGACATTTCCTGTTGTCTATCCAGACAAACCTGTACCTGCTTGATCTTGTGTTGGCATTAACTCCAGATTTATTAATACCTGACTTGACAAATATAACTTGGGGGTATAGGGAAATCAATGATGAAACCTGACTTGTAACTCGAAAGTTCGACGCCTTTACTGATCAGTCTTACGGGCTAGGCCAGCCCCGGGGTGATGCTGCTGACATCACTCGTCATTACCTACCACCCTTTACTGCCTTGCGGCACGTCTCGGATTCAGCCCGAGAGTCTTAGACCGTGATCCCAGGCACGCACGGGATACTATTGAGTTACATCGATGATTCATCAAATTGATTTCAAAGACTTGAGAGTAGTTAACACAGTAGACCAGTTTAGATTACTCACTGCACACTATCATTCACTGTTCTCATTTATATTACTGTTATATCTATTTTACTGTTCATACACATACCTGCATGTCTTGCTACCCTGTTTAATTTATTGCTTGATATTATGATGCACTGACTGTTCCCCTCCGAAAGACGGCGCGACGTAGAGACGCGGTGGTCTTGCCTGAAATTCGGGGCAGATGCTATTTGGTTTTATCCGTCCACCTTTCCGAAGATGCCAAGTTGTTATGGCACCGTGTATCGGAGGTTTAGATGGATGCGGCCGATGTAGCAGACTTCGTCAGATTCCCCCTCGCTTGAGGGGTTTTTGATTGTGGGGACGCTCTTCCCTGCAGGCGCAAGCCCCTGCAGTTAATTACGCTACCGCATCGCGGTAACCACTTTCTCCTTCTCCAGAATTTCACTTCGTGTCGTGTGTGTTTGTTTTGTTTGTGGTTGCCCGTGGATTGTATACGGAGACTAATTTATGTCGTCGCCCGTAGGACGTGGATTAGTCCAAATCCGTATTTTCTTAGATTTGGGTTTGGGGTTTTGGTTTGAGGATACGTTAGCCATATTTGAGGCTAAGATCAACTCAAACGTTTGTTAAGCATACGTTAGTCTAATTTGAGACTAAGATCAGCTTAACAGGATCGTTTAGATCCGACAAAAGAGCATTTGGGCTCTATTGTTCTAGTTTTGGGACATAGTGGTCCATTGCCAGTTTAGGGACATGGTGGTCCATCATTCCCATTTGGAGACGAGCATTAATTTAAAGACATTTCGGTCCAACTTTCCCATTTCGGGATGAATATTAGTTTAAGGACGTTTCGGTCCACGAGTTTAGGGAGCCCGCAGTCCGTATCGATGTGTGGTTGTCGGGACCCGTCACCTCTCTGACGTCGTTGAAGGATTACAATGATAGGTGTCAGAGAAGTTCGGAGATGTACCCTTGAACCGGATGTAAATTGATTTAGGAGAGCAGTCTTGCTCAGTCAATTTAATTTGAGGACTTACGGCCATGATTGGGCTAAATCCAGTTGAAAAAAAATGTTCAACGTTTTTATTTATCTTTGGCCTATTAGACCTGTGCTAGGGCTTTACTCCTGTTTAATAATGCACTGCATTTTATTCTGGCCTGCTAGGCCTTTTTGATTTGGGCTCAGTCCCTTTGTAAATTATGCAGAGCATCTGTTTTGGGCTCTGCCCTTTTTTTTTAAATAATGCATTGCATTTTATTAGGCCTGTTAGGCCTTTTTAATTGGGCTTGGCCCTTCTGTAAATAATGCAGTGCATTAATTACTTGACAGTGGCTTGTCAGGCGCTTTGCGCCAATTACTGAGCGCAAGCGCTTGTGGTGGTGACACGTGTTACACCATGCTGAGCGCAAGCGCAACAGCGCAGTGCGCTGCGCCAGTGCGCTGCGCTGTTGCGCTGCTGACACGTGGCGCGCTCTAGTGCGTTGCGCCAACTTCAGAGAGCAATGCTCTATCTTAAAAGCGCATAGCGCAAGTGGTTCTGGAGCTGACACGTGGCGCTCTCTGGTGGCTTGCGCCAACTCAGGAGCGCAACAGTGCAGTTTTTGCAAGTGCAAGACACTGTTTCAATAACTTGATCCAATTTTGGATTCAAGAAAAGAATTTTTAAGATTCCAGAACCAATGGTTCATAAAAAAGTGCAAGGCACTGTTATTATTTATTATTGAAGATCAATGATCTTGTTCGTAGAGCAATGATCTATTCAGAAGAAGTTCTTCTTTTATAAAGGTTTTTACCTTTTTTTTCAATAACTTGAGAATCTTTAAGATTCCAGAACCAATGGTTCATAAAAAGGTGCAAGGCACTGTTATTATTTTTTTCTATTGAAGATCATTGATCTTGTTCTTAGATCAATGATCTATTCAGAAGAAGTTCTTCTCTCTTTTTTTAAAGGTTTTTACCTTCTTTCCCTTCTTGAGTTCTTCTCAAAAATTTTCAGAGTTCTCTCTGTTTCGTTGTTTTTGAAAATCTTGATGTCCTTTCTCTATGTTGATGTCTTTTGAATTGGGGTCTAGGGGACTTTATATAGTGCCCATTAATTTGTTAAATTTGTTAAAGATATCATTCTCTGAGTGATTTGGGGAATTTTCCCCACCGTTGGATCTTTGATCCAAGGGCTTCTGTTTTACAGAAGACAATCTTTTTGTTTTAACAAGAACAGAAGGATCTTACTAGAATTTTAATTCTGTTTGGCGCAAACGCCCCAGCACTTGACACGTGTCACGCAGAGTAGAGCGCAGCACAGCTGCGCTGCCACGTGTCGCACAGCGCAGAGCGCAGCACAACTGCGCTCCCACGTGTCGCACAGCGCAACTGCGCTGACACGTGTCGCGCAGCGCAACTGCGTTTGCGCAACTGCTCTGACACGTGTCGCGCAGCGCACAGCGCAGCGCAACTGCGCTTGCGCCACTTCGCTGACACGTGTCGCGCAGTGCAGCACTTGCGCAACTGAAGCATTGCTTCCTTTAATTTTGTTTTAAATAGAGCCTTGCTCTGATTGGGCGCGCTGCCTTGGACGCTGCGCTCCATGCGCTGGCGTGTCTGATTTTGACACGTGGCGCCCTACGCGCAGCGTAAGGGATGGAAATGTTGCTTCATTTATTAAAATTTAAATTTTCAAAGTAGAGCTTTACTCTGATTGGGGGGAATCAGAAGCGTTGCTTCATATCCCGCCTTGGAATTTGAATAGAGCTTTGCTCTGATTGGGGTAAACAAATGCCCCTCCACCGTTACGCTTACGTGGCCCCAAATGCGAGCGCAACGGTGGCAGAATTCCAACCGTTACGGCAACTTTTGGAAGTTGAAAGGGCATTTGATACCTATAAATAGGACCTTTGGTCCCTCAATAGATGATTATCATCTTCAACCTTTTTACTTTCAGAATCTCAGAGCCCTGCTATTTATTTTTAAGAACTCCAAGAGTTAAACTCTTAAAACTTTTACGTAAAAACTTTAATGTAAATTAAATTAAATTAAATTAATTTTCATTAACAGAGCCTTGCTCTCAATAGATCCCTGATCTAAAGAAAACCCATTTAGGGTTTCTCTTAGCAGAGCTTTGCTCTAAAGGGGTCCAAAGAGAACTAAGGAGAATCATATTAGGGTTCCATTAATAGAGCTCTGCTCTCGAGGAGTTTAACTCCCTATGCCTTTTCCTTATTGCTAATCTTCCAATGATGTTTCCTTCAGGCATTATGGCGGTGTGTCTATACAGTCTGCACGAATTCATCACCTACGAGGATATCCGTGTACAGGGCCGTTAACAAAACCAAGAGTTTACAGATGCCCAATGTGCGGAGGTCATGGGTCGCCTTAACGCAAGCGTCGGTTGGCTGCTTCCTCGTCGTTCAGCTCTCTTGAAAGTCGTGCTGGGAGCAATATGGAGAGCACTTCCGGGGTTTCATGAGGCCCTACCGCTCAATGCGCTGGATGATGCCGAAGACAAGGTGCATTCAGTGTACTTGTCGGGGCTGATCTCGAAGAAACGGCGGGATAGCCTCATCGACATTCTGCATCAAATTTTCCAGCGGACGACGATAATCGCTGCTTATCGAAGGCTGGGGGGCCTCGCCGAAGATCTTGACACACAGGAGCGCGAGAGGCTGCGCACGAGAATAATCAGAAAGCCCAGAAGAACTCTAGATGGCCTTACTTTTGAATTCCTCAATCCGTGCCCTGGATCTGAGGTTATACCATTGTAATAATTTGAATAATGTTTTTCGTTTATTGCTTTCATGATTGTAAGAATTTTTTGGCAATATGAATGGAAATTTTTTATTCCAACTTGTCTTATTTCTCGTTCTGAGTCTTTTGCCCATGTATGAATGAGTGTGTCTCGAACGCTTGATCAAATACAAATCGGATGTTCTTTCTGTCGCTTTCTTCTTTCTTTTATTGTCAGTATGCTGCCTTAATAAACATGGTTGACAGATAATAGAGTAAGCATCTTAGTTTCTTCAAGAAATAGCGATGGCTTAGGCCGCAGGTTCAGATCTGCTGCCTAAAACTTTTCAACTCTATGAGTCGTGAGGGTCTCATAGAGATTTTTCTCCCTACGGATCGAGAGGATCTCGTAGGTGGATTTTCTCCTTAGGAATCGTGAGGATTCCTAAGTGCGTTTTCTCTTATAAGTCGTAAGGATCCTATAAGAGAATTTTCCCTCTTACGAGTCGAGAGGACCCATAAGCGGTTGTTTCCCTCCTTGTCGAGATTCGACTTTGGAGAGTGAGACCCGTGAATAGTATTCAAGAGACCGTTTTAGACCGACTTGCAGGGTCCCAGTGCTCATCTGACAAGTTTTTTAATCCCTGCTGCCTAAGGCTTTATCTTGCAAGTTGAGACGAATCGGGAAATTCTCGCGGAGACACTGGTTTCTCTGCGGGCCGACGCGAATCAGGAGGCTCTCAACAAGGACGCTAGTTTCCCTGAGTTGAGGGGTTTTCCAAGGACACTGGTTTCCCTGGGGTTGAAACGAGTTGAGGTGTTCCTGCAAAGACGCTAGTTTCTCTGCGGGTCGACGCGAATCGAGGTGTTCTCGTCAAGGACACTGGTTTCCCTGAGTCGAAGTATTTTTCCGAGGACGCTAGTTTCCTCGAAGTTAAAACGAATCAGAGTATTCCTGCGGAGACACTGGTTTCTCTGCGGGCCGAAGCGAATCAGGATGTTCTCGTCAAGGACACTGGTTTCCCTGAGTCGAAGTATTTTGCCGAAGACACTGGTTTCTTCGGGGTTGAAACGAATCGGAGTATTCCTGCGGAGACACTGGTTTCTCTGCGGGCCGACTCGAATCAGGAGGCTCTCATCAAGGACGCTAGTTTCCCTGAATTGAGGTATTTGCCAGGGACACTGGTTTCCCTGGGGTTGAAACGAATCGATGTATTCCTGCAAAGACGCTAGTTTCTCTGCGGGTCGACGCGAATCAGGATGTTCTCGTCAAGGACACTGGTTTCCCTGAGTTGAAGGATTTTGCCGAAGACACTGGTTTCTTCGGGGTTGAAACGAATCGGAGTATTCCTGCGGAGACACAGGTTTCTCTGAGGGCCGACGCGAATCGGGAGGCTCTCATCAAGGACGCTAGTTTCCCTGAATTGAGGTATTTGCCAGGGACACTGGTTTCCCTGGGGTTGAAACGAATCGATGTATTCTTGCAAAGACGCTAGTTTCTCTGCGGGTCGACGCGAATCGGGATGTTCTCGTCAAGGACACTGGTTTCCCTGAGTTGAAGGATTTTGCCGAAGACACTGGTTTCTTCGGGGTTGAAACGAATTAGAGTATTCCTGCGGAGACACTGGTTTCTCTGAGGGCCGACGCGAATCAGGAGGCTCTCATCAAGGACGCTAGTTTCCCTGAATTGAGGTATTTGCCAGGGACACTGGTTTCCCTGGGGTTGAAACGAATCGATGTATTCCTGCAAAGACGCTAGTTTCACTGCGGGTCGACGTGAATCAGGATGTTCTCGTCAGGGACACTGGTTTCCTTGAGTCGAAGGATTTTGCCGAAGACACTGGTTTCTTCGGGGTTGAAACGAATCGGAGTATTCCTGCAGAGAAACTAGTTTCTCTGAGGGTGACGCGAATCAGGAGGCTCTCATCAAGGACGCTAGTTTTCCTGAATTGAGGTATTTGCTAGGGACACTGGTTTCCCTGGGGTTGAAACGAATCGATGTATTCCTGCAAAGACGCTAGTTTCTCTGCGGGTCGACGCGAATCAGGATGTTCTCGTCAAAGACACTGGTTTTCCTGAGTCGAAGGATTTTGCCGAAGACACTGGTTTCTTCGGGGTTGAAACGAATCGGAGTATTCCTGCGGAGACACTGGTTTCTCTGAGGGCCGACGCGAATCAGGAGGCTCTCATCAAGGACGCTAGTTTCCCTGAATTGAGGTATTTGCCAGGGATACTGGTTTCCCTGGGGTTGAAACGAATCGATGTATTCCTGCAAAGACGCTAGTTTCTCTGCGGGTCGACGCGAATCAGGATGTTCTCGTCAGGGACACTGGTTTCCCTGAGTCGAAGGATTTTTCCGAAGACACTGGTTTCTTCGGGGTTGAAACGAATCGGAGTATTCCTGCGGAGACACTAGTTTCTCTGAGGGCCGACGCGAATCAGGAGGCTCTCATCAAGGACGCTAGTTTCCCTGAATTGAGGTATTTGCTAGGGACACTGGTTTCCCTGGGGTTGAAACGAATCGATGTATTCCTGCAAAGACGCTAGTTTCTCTGCGGGTCGACGCGAATCAAGATGTTCTCGTCAAGGACACTGGGAAGGATTTTGCCGAAGACACTGGTTTCTTCGTGGTTGAAACTAATCGGAGTATTCCTGCGGAGACACTGGTTTCTCTGAGGGCCGAAGCGAATCAGGAGGCTCTCATCAAGGACGCTAGTTTCCCTGAATAGAGGTATTTGCTAAGGACACTGGTTTCCCTGGGGTTGAAACGAATCGATGTATTCCTGCAAAGACGCTAGTTTCTCTGTGGGTCGACGCGAATCAGGATGTTCTCGTCAAGGACACTGGTTTCCCTGAGTTGAAGGATTTTGCCGAAGACACTGGTTTCTTCGGGGTTGAAACAAATCGGAGTATTCCTGCGGAGACACTGGTTTCTCTGAGGGCCGACGCGAATCAGGAGGCTCTCATCAAGGACGCTAGTTTCCCTGAATTGAGGTATTTGCCAAGGACATTGGTTTCCCTGGGGTTGAAACGAATCGATGTATTCCTGCAAAGACGCTAGTTTTTCTGCGGGTCGACGCGAATCAGGATGTTCTCGTCAAGGACACTGGTTTCCCTGGGTTGAAGGATTTTGCCGAAGACACTGGTTTCTTCGGGGTTGAAACGAATCGGAGTATTCCTGCGGAGACACTGGTTTCTCTGAGGGCCGACGCGAATCAGAAGGCTCTCATCAAGGACGCTAGTTTCCCTGAATTGAGGTATTTGCCAGGGACACTGGTTTCCCTGGGGTTGAAACGAATCGATGTATTCCTACAAAGACGCTAGTTTCTCTGCGGGTCGACGCGAATCTGGATGTTCTCGTCAAGGACACCGGTTTCCCTGAGTTGAAGGATTTTGCCGAAGACACTGGTTTCTTCGGGGTTGAAACGAATCGGAGTATTCCTGTGGAGACACTGGTTTCTCTGAGGGCCGACGCGAATCAGGAGGCTCTCATCAAGGACGCTAGTTTCCCTGAATTGAGCTATTTGCCAGGGACACTGGTTTCCCTGGGGTTGAAACGAATCGATGTATTCCTGCAAAGACGCTAGTTTCTCTGCGGGTCGACGCGAATCAGGATGTTCTCGTCAAGGACACTGGTTTCCCTGAGTTGAAGGATTTTGCCGAAGACACTGGTTTCTTCGGGGTTGAAACGAATCGGAGTATTCCTGCGGAGACACTGGTTTCTTTGAGGGCCGACACGAATCAGGAGGCTCTCATCAAGGACGCTAGTTTCCCTGAATTGAGGTATTTGCCAGGGATACTGGTTTCCCTGGGGTTGAAACGAATCGATGTATTCCTGCAAAGACGCTAGTTTCTCTACGGGTCGACGCGAATCAAGATGTTCTCGTCAAGGACACGGGTTTCCCTGAGTCGAAGGATTTTGCCGAAGACACTGGTTTCTTCGGGGTTGAAACGAATCGGAGTATTCCTGCGGAGACACTGGTTTCTCTGCGGGCCGACGCGAATCAGGAGGCTCTCATCAAGGATGCTAGTTTCCCTGAATTGAGGTATTTGCCAAGGACGCTGGTTTCCTTGGGGTTGAAACGAGTCGAGGTGTTCCTGCAAAGACGCTAGTTTCTCTGCGGGTCGACGCGAATCAGGAAGCTCTCGTCAAGGACACTGGTTTCCCTGAGTCGAAGGATTTGTGGTGGTCTTTCAGGTTTCATGTAAGTTACCGTTAGAACCGTGAAGCTAGGAATTTGATCTTCGATTCGTTTGCTGGCACTGCGTCTGTTGCATCAAGATGAATGTCGCGGTTGTCTCTAGGCTGTTGGTGAACCGTCGAGATTTGGCTTTGCTTTCTGGCGGAGCCTGTTGGGAAGGTATGGTTCCATCTTTGTTTGTGCCCTTGGATTGTATACAAGGATCGATGTGATCTCACCTGTAGGGCAAAAGTTTCATCATTTTTTCATTGCTTTATTTCCATCATTTCAGCTTTTATATCGCGAAGGTCGCGATTGCCCAATCATTTCGGCTATTTATTTTATTTTTACTCGCTGCTTTTTATTGCGAATTGGCCAATCATTTCGGCTGTTCTATATGCATACGTTTTTACTTGCTGCTTTTTATTGCAAGTCGCCCCATCATTTCGGCTATTTTGTATGCGTGTGCAGCTTGCTGGCTTTTCGCCGTAAGCCTGGAATTAGACACCGGTTTCGGCATCAGCACCGCTACAATTGGGATATTGCCAGGAGCGAATCATCATTTGCCTCTGTCGATGTCGAACAAAGGTGGCTTAGCGAACAAGGTTAAGGTCCTGTCGACTAAGGCTTTTGACTTCATGAGCCATAAGGGTCTCACAAAGGTATTTCTCCCTACAAGTCGTGAGGATCTTGTAGGTGTATTTTCTCCTTAGGAATCGTGAGGATTCCTAAGTGTATGTTCCTCTGTAAGTCATAAGGATCCTACAAGAGGGTTTTCTCTTTGTAAATCGAGAGGACTTACAAGGGTCATGCGAACATATCCCCAGTCACGGATGGGACTTGGTTAGGGAAATGTTTATTCGCGCCCGTGGATTGTATACAAGGGTCAGTGCTGGGCCACTTGTAGGGCAAAATCGAAGGTTGTGGAGGTTGCTTAGGCATAGGTTTAGGTCTCTGTAACTTAAGAATTTCAAATCTTATGAGCCGTGAGGGTCCCATAAGAGAGTTCTCCTTACGAGTCGTGAGGATCTCGCAAGTGTATTTTCTCCTTAGGAATCGTGGGGATCCCTAAGTGTGTTGCTCCCTTATGAGTCGTAAGAATCTCACGCGGGTGGTTTCTCCTTACAAGGTCGAGAGGACACTGTAAGTGTCCTTTAACGAGGTTGCGCCCTTTCGGGTTTTCACAAACACTCGCCGGTTGCCCTGCTGTTTTTTACTCACGGAGCCCTTTCGGGTTTTCATCCGTGCCCATTTTGCTTATGGACATACCGTTTTTTTTCTTTCCTTTTATTCTTTTTTCTAACGAGTCTGCGCCCTTTCGGGTTTTCACAAACATCGCCGGTAGCCCTGCTGTTTTTACTCACGGAGCCCTTTCGGGTTTTCATCCGTGCCCATTTTGCTCATGGACATACTATTTATTATATTTTTCTTTCATATTTTTTTAAATATTTTTTATTCATCTCGTCAGCCTAAGGATGCTGCGATAGTAGTTTAAAGACGTTTCGGTCCTTCGATAGTTTAAGGATGTTTCGGTCCGCCATTAGTTTAAGGACGTTTCGGTCCGCCATTAGTTTAAGGACGTTTCGGTCCGTCCAGGAGAAGGCTGGCTACTGCTTATAAAGTTTGAGCTTAGGACGATAGCGAGCGGACATAGTCGTCGTCATCTATCATTGACCTAGACGGTAACTCGCTAAGCGTAGTATTTCTTTAGGAAGCGACCATTTATTGGCCTGAAAGGCCTTTCACCGTGCATATCTATGAGTAGATAGGCTCCACCCTGGTAGACCTTGTCTATGATGTACGGGCCTTCATAGTTTGGCTCGAATTTTCCCCGCTTGGCACGATTGGGGATCATAGGCCTTTTGACCACTAGCACGAGTTCGCCTTGGCGAAATGTCCTCGGCCGCGTCAATCTTTCATATGAGCGCGTCATCTTTGCTTTAAAGGCCTCCAGATTTTGTTACGCTATGAGCAGGGTTTCATCAAGAGCATCAAGTTTCTCATGCTGAAGGTGAGCATTTTCTTCGCCCGTCAGCTCGTAGTGGACTGCCACTCATAGAGAGGGTAACTCTATCTCGAGGGGGAGTACTGCTTCTGTACCGAATACCAACGCATATGGCGTTGCGTTCGTGGCCGTTTTGAACGTAGTTCGATACGCCCAGAGAGCTTCTTGCAGTTTCTCGTGCCAGTCCTTCTTATTTCGGGACACCGTCTTCTTCATGATCTTTGTTAAGGTCTTGTTGAAGGCCTTAGCTAGACCGTTAGCTCGCGGATTATAAACCAAGGAATATCTCCAGTCTATATTATGCTGCTGCGCTAAGCGACTGATCTTGTGGCTTCTGTAAGCTGGCCCGTTATCGGAGATGATCCGTCGCGGAGTTCCAAACCGATATATGACGTGCGTCTTGAAGAAATGGAGGATATTCTCCGTCTTCACTTCTTTTAACGGTACTGCTTCTGCCCACTTGGAGAAGTAGTCAGTCGTCGCCAGGATGAAACGATGTCCCCTGGACAATGCTGGTTCGATGGGGCCGACTATGTCAGTTACCCACATTTCGAATGGCCAGCTAGCCACCGTTGGATGGAGTGGATTTGGATGCTGGTGGATGAAGTCCCCATGGATTTGGCATGAGTGGTATTGCTTCGCATATTCGAGGCAGTCCTGAATCATCGTGGGCCAGTAGTAGCCCATCCGTTTGATCTTCAACTTCATCTTTGGGTCTGTTTGGTGAGAACCGCAGAGTCCGTCGTGAACTTCCTGAACGACTCTTTTTGCTTCTTCAGGTCCCATACATCTCAACCACAGAGAATCAAACGACCTCTTGAACAGAGTATCATTGACGAAGGTGAAAGACAGAGCTCATTTCATAAGCTGATGTCTTGAGGACGCATCTTCGGGCGTTCGACGGTATTTGAAGTAGTCTATAAAGACTTCCCTCCAATCCTCGGCCTTTTCCCGGTCTTTTATTTGCATAGCCATTTACTCAGTCGCTCCCTTCTCTTTGGGTGATTCTGGAGATATTTCCGCTGGGGCGAGCACCCGACGGCTTTGTATCACAATTCTGACGTCATCGAGGTTCTCGTCAGCCAATTCTTTAGCGAGCTTGGCTAACGCGTCCGCTTTGCTGTTTTCCACGCATGGTATGTTCTCCAAAGTGTAGGAAGGGATTTGGGTCAACAATTGTTGCACCTTTTCGCCGTACTTCACCAATTCTGATTTGCATGTCTGGTAGTCACCGTTTACTTGACTAACGACCAGTTGGGAATCTCCGTATATGAGGAGGTTTTCAATTCCCATGTCGATGGCGATCTCGAGGCCTGCTATCAAAGCTTCGTATTCGGCTTCATTGTTTGTCCTTGGCTCTGTTAAGGAGAAAGCAAAGCGCATTATCCCCCCTTGTGGAGTTATGAAGATAAGACCTACCCCCGACTTGATTATAGGTGTGTTTTGTTTGCGCTTCTTCATGGAAGACGCTCCATCGAAATAAAGCTCCCATCGGGTATCACCACCGTCGATCGCGTCAAACGCATGTTCGTCTGGCAGATCGCAATTCAGAGGAGAATCGGCAGGTATCGGATGTTCAGCGAGGAAGTCGGCAATGGCCTGACCTTTCATTGCCTTGAGAGGCTGATAGGTTATCGAGAACTCCATCAAGAGTAGGGCCCATTTAGCGAGTCGCCCCGTCAATATGGCCTTCGACATCAAATATTTAAGGGGGCCCACTTTCGATATGAGACGGACTTCATGCGCCAACGCATAGTGCCTGAGCTTTGTTATCGCAAAGATCAACGCCAGGCAGTGTTTTTCAATGGAGGAATAGTTACTTTCTGCCCCCAGTAGAACTCGACTCAAATAGTAGAGTGCTCTTTCTTTCCCTTGATCGTTCTTTTGCGTCCATAATGCGCCTAAGGAACCTTCGAGGGCGGTTGTATAAAGAATGAGGGGATTTCCCTTGACTGGAGCAGCCAACACCGGCGGGTTCTGCAGCTTGATCTCGTCTAGCGCGCTTTGGCATTTTTGGTCCCAGACGAACGGGGTTCCCTTCTTCATCAGGTGGCTGTAAGGACGACACTTGCCTGAAAGGTTGGCTATAAATCACCGTATATACGCGAGCTTCCCTTGGAGAGACCGTAGCTGTTTGAGAGTCCTTGGCGAAGGCATTTCCATGATCGCCTTGATCTTTGACGGATCTATTTCGATACCTCGGTGTCGGACGACAAATCCTAGGAATTTTCCTGAGGAAACTCCGAATGCGCACTTGAGAGGGTTCATCTTCAAGTTGTATTGTCGAAGGCGTTGAAATACGGTCGTCAGATGTTCGAGATGTTCCTCGTACGATCTGCTTTTCACCACGAGGTCGTCGATATAGCACTCGACGATTTCATGTATGAGGTCATCAAAGATCTTCGTCATGGCCCTCTGGTAGGTGGCACCAGCGTTCTTTAGACCGAAGGGCATCACCTTGTAGCAGAATATACCCAAAGGGGTCCTGAAGGCGGTGTGCTTCTGGTCTTCGGGATGCATCTTTATCTGATTATACCCTAATGAGCCGTTCATGAAGGAGAAAACCTCGTGAGTGGACGTATTGTCTATCATCAGTTCGGTGACTGGCACTGGGAAATCGTCCTTCGGGCAGGCTTTATTGAGATCCCGGAAATCCACGCATATGCGCACTGTCCCATTTTTCTTCATCACGGGGACAATGTTGGCGATCCATTCAGGATATTGAATCTCCTGGATAAAGCCGAAGTCGATCAACTTCTTGACCTCGGCGTTGATGTTCATCTCAAGCTCGAGCCGCATTCTTCTCGGTGCTTGTTTGATTGGTTTGACGTCCGGGGATATCGCCAATTTATGCACATCAATTTCTGGATCCAGTCCTGGCATTTCGGAATAGTTCCATGCGAAGCAATCTTTATGCTGCATAAGCAGGTCTTTTAACGCAGCCACCCTTTCTTCAGATAGCAGCTCGCTGACAAATGTCGGTCGCGGGTCGTTTGCCGTCCCCAACTCAATTTTCTTGAGGTTATCTGCGGTGGTATGTATTCCATCTTCCAGCTCTTTTGGCGCTGGTGGGAATTCTGAGATCACCTCGTCGTTGCTGTTTTCAAAGCACCAGGGAAGGTCATCCATATTCTCGGGCTCTTCTTTTGATATTGTTATCATGTGACAAGTACGAATTCTTTTCCAAGACCAATGTGGAGCTGGTTCTGCTCTCGTGGCTTTGAGTTCGTGCTTCTGTGGCGGCGTTACCCTCCAGTTGTCAGACAAAGCGAACTTGCCAAGCTGATACTGATCTTCGACCTAATTCTTGAAGGTGAAGCAGTCTTCGAGAGGATGCCCTATTACTCGGTGATAAGAGCAATAATTTGGGTGAGAAACTTCGCCTGCTTGTTCGGGGTGCTTGGACTCCGGCAGTGTAGGCATCTGATGTTTTATAGCTCGGTCAAGTATCTTCTTCGTCTTGTCCCGAGGAAAAGAGTATGCTCGACTCATCTTCTTCACAAGGGACAGATCTGGACCGCTCGATTCCCGCTTGCGTGGCTTCTTAGTCCCGCTTTGTTGTTGTTGAGCGCCTTTTTCTCCTCTCGACTTATTTCTGCCTCTGCGTCGAGCCTTTTTTATAACAGATTGACAGGGAGTGGCACTTCCATCGTTCACGGCCTGTTGGAGGAGGCGTTGCGTTTTGGCTTTCTCGTAGATGTACATTTCGTGGTTGTGGTCATCTCGGACTTTTTGGCCAGCTTCCCTTATAAGCTTGTCCATTTGTTCTTCGAATGACGGACTGAGCACTTTTACATCAGGAACTTTTACTGGTTCAGGATTAGCGTCCTCCCATTGAGCATCCGCTTCTTCATCGAAGTCATGCACGACGTAGCAGTCATGGAGCAGCTCTCGTTTCTTGGACCGAATGTATCCAAGCCCGATTGTTTCCATTCTCCCATTAGACAACTTGTGCTGAGTCCCGGGAACGTTCCAGACCCTGTCATAGAATTTGGCTTTTCGAGCGGTCTGTTTAAAGGATATCCCTTGGCGCTTTAGCAGCCTCTTCAAGTCTTTTGTATAATATCTGGGCAGACGGATGGGCTGAAGCCTGTCAACCGTAGGATCCGCGCCGTGCCAGATTTCTTTCTCCACTTTGGTTTCTTCAGAGCAGTAGAATAGAATTGCCTTTTCACCTTCTCGCCTGGGAGGGACATAGAACGTCCGCAGCTCCTCTACACTGTAGATATCAAGTGCATCCAGTTTTTTATGGTGTTTAGGTGGAACCATGGCGACTTATAGACTTTGCTATTCGTCAGCGGATGTATGTATTGAAGGTCGAGCAGAGAATACAGCATGGACCTCATCTTCTGAGTCACTACCAAAGATCAACGTAGGAGCGGATGGTCCTGGCTTATTGTATTGGGGTGGACCCGAATAAACTATCTCCTCCTCCTCCTTGGTATCACTCCCGAAGACAGGGATGGTGGCGTTAGCCTTGTTCTCCGGCTTGTGACACCTCTCCGTGTCTTCGAAATCCGGTAAGAAGTATTTGGCATCTTTATATTTGCAGACTTCGTTCACAGAGAACGGGTTCAGTTCTCCCGTCACGGTATACTCGAGACCATCCTTAAAATATTTCATACACTGATGCTGTGTAGAAGGGATGATATTATACTCGTGTAACCATGGTCGGCCGAGCAGAGCATTGTAGCATGTCTTGGCGTCTATGACGTGGAACTTAATGTCCGTGATGAGTAGCCCAAAGCGTAGCGTCAGTATCACAGACCCAAGAGTTCTTGATGATTGGGAGTCGAACCCGGAGATGGTGATCTTGTCCCGAGCAAGGTGCTGGACGCTCATGCAGATTTCTTTTAACACCCGCACATTGAGGAGATTAACGGAGGATCCATTGTCGACCAGGATTTTGCCTATCTTTATATCATGGCAGTATCCTAAGACATAGAGGGGGCGATTGTGTTCGCACATCCCAAGGAGAAGGTCTTCATCGCCAAAAGTGACATCAGCCGTGTGCACTTCCTCCAATTCATCCTTCATCTGTTCTTCGGCTAGAAAATCTTGGAATTGTTCCGGCTCCTGTAGTTCCTTGATTAACGAATCTCTCGCCTCTTTTGATAGTAAAAGGGCGTCAAGAATGCTGAGCTGCGAGGGTAGCTTCCTCAAGTGTGCCAGAACGTTGTAGTCCACCTTATTTCTCTTTGGCGGGTCCTTGGCAATTAGCTCTTCCACAACTTGGTCATCCAGGGCGATATCCTCAGAGACCTTTTTTTTCCCTTTATCTTTTTTATTTGAGGGTCCGAGATTCTTTTCGGGTAGCGTGCGATTACGCAGCCGGATATTTTTGCAGGCCCTTGGCTCTTCCTCTTTTCCCGAGGTGGACTCTTTAAAGAGAGGGCCAAGCTCCAGCTCCTCATCAGAATCGCTCCCGAATGTGAGCACTTATGATCCCCCAGCGTTAACCATGCGACAATTGCCGGTAGTTCTGTTAAGCCTCTCAGTCGTACTTTTTCGCTCCCGACGAGTTTTGCGTTTTTCCCGCTTAAAATGTTGCCGGTGAGCGACATATCCTTGCCACCATTTATTGAAAGCTTTGCACTCTTCAGTGGGGTGCGAAACCTTCCGATGATATAAGCAATAGGAAGGGTGCATTTCCGCTTCACCAGCAATGTTTCTTTCAGAGGGTAGTAGCTCCATACCCATTGATATGGCTTTAGCAAACCTTTTCCTCATCTTGAATTTGCTTTTATCTGCGGTGGACGTACTTCGCTCCAGCGGGAGTGTCTCAACTCTTTCGTCAAGTCGCTGTCGCTTGGCCCTTTCAAATATGGCCGTCTCGCGTTCTCGATCAGCTTTACTTTTCAATAGAGCTTCATTAAGGAATGCGTCAATTGTTTCATCCGATGGCCCCAGAATTTCTGGTTTAGGATCTGCTCCAGATTTTCAGCACAAGAAATTTCCTCATCGCCTGTAAACGAATGGGAAATTATATGACAGCTCGCCACGTATTCCTCGGATTCATCTGACGAACTCTCTCCCTCATCTTCCTCTTGAAAGACGTGGTTGAGGAACTCCTGGAGTGTAATGGGAGTCCGCGCTTTTTGGTTGTACTCCTCCAGTGCGTCAATTTGTTTTTGTAAGTCCGTGCGCTTGTCGACAGCCTTCACGGGCTTCTTGGATTTCTTCTTTTTCTTCTCTGAAGATTTTGACGGCTGGTTGTGAGTGCTTGGGCCACCACCATCGATCTTTGGAGTTGGGCGCGGCTTCAACATCCCTTCAATGATCTGAGGTTCCAACGGGTTCTTCCACTTGATAGCTGGGCATGTTTGAAGATCGTTCAGCATCCTCTTTGTTTTAGCTGATAGTACGACCTCCCATGGAGCTTCTTCAACGAGGGAGCATGTTGCCCCCGGCGTATTCATCCTTTTAGAGGTGTGAGGTTGCGGCGGATTCACCTTCCATCTGTCGGACAACGCGAACTTGCCCTGTTGGTACTGGTCATCAATCCAATTTTTGAAGACGTAGCAATCTTTGATCGGATGACCCAGTACTCGGTGTGTAACAACTCCAATTTTTGTATACATAAATTTGATTTAAATTTGAAGTATACATGGAGTATTTAATGTTGCTGATAACACTTTAAGTATCTATTTCCCTACAATAATTACAAGGAGCTTGTAGCTCATTGGTAAGACCTTGCACTGCTGAACCAAGCCACCAGAGTTCGAATCCCATGCCCCACATTATTTTTAGTTTATTTTTCTTTAAAAATTCTTGGAATCCCAACAGTCCACAGGCCATAACTCCCAAATATTAAACTGAACCCCAAAAACGGAGTATGCCAAAGTCTACGTCGGAGAACCCCGCACCCAACCGTGGCCGAACCCGGCCGGGATCGGCCAACTCGGCCGGCGCCGCCGGCCGGAGTTGGTCCGATGGCCGGGGTCCCAACAGCAAAAGTGTAGCTTTTCAGCTCCCTTAACCCCCTGTTAACTCCAATTTATTAGGTCGGTTCTCAATTGTTAAATACAACCAATTTATTACAAATTTTAATGCTTTTTTTATTTAAATTTTTATAATTTTTTAAATAAATAAAACCCTTCACCTACCCTACCCTAGCTATCCTATAAATAGACCCCTACCCCATACCTTCTCATTCCAAAACCATAGAATTACTCTCTTGAAATTTCCACAAGAAAGTGTGCTTTGAAACCGAGTTCACGGCGAAGCGCTGACGGATTCCGGCGACGTTCTTTGAAGCAACCGGCGACGAAACCACACTTCGGCCTTCTCCCTAGTTCCTCTTTACTCTTTAGAAGAGTTTGAAACCCGTAAGTCCCAATCTTCTCTCTTTTCTATTTCTAAAAATACGACTTTATGAAACCCGACGGAAATCGGAACAAACCGATTTCCGATTCGGTTTTTCTACCAAATCCCACTTGTCACCTAATCCATAACACCTAAACATATCCATGATGACTATTAATCACATAAAAATCAATTTGAACAAAGTTTCTCATATGAAATGATAACTTTCTTGTAATATCGTATTCTTTTCACAATAATACCATAGAGTTTATTTTTCTTCTTCTAATCAATTCCATTATTCCTAAACATCACCATCTTGATCACTAAACTTAGAGAAATTGATTTGAATGAGTTTTCACACATGAAATGATAACTTTTGCAAATACCGTATTCTTTCACATAAATACCCTCATGTTTAATTTATCATGTTTAACCCCTAAACATCACAATACCTTAAAATAAGTCACGAGGTAATGACCTACCTCTACACACACACAAATATAACCTTAATTGATATCATCAACAATTTAGAATACGAAAATACAAGACTTTACATTAAAATACCATAATCTTGATAAAACCATTCTTAAAGATTTTAGATTGTTACACTTTTTAGTAAATAGTTCTTACTAACAAAATACGATAAGTTGTGGAATCGATCGTTTATCTAAACTGACTTTGTGGTGTCTAGGCAAGTGTGTCAAGGCTCGTGCTTTTTAATTAGGCCCACTATTGTGGTTCCTTCCCACTTACCTGGCACTTACCTGGCCGCAATTGGCGGTGAAGAGGCGATTTGAGGATTCTAATGACTTATCGTTTAGACCTTAGAAATATGCTAGTTGGCTTAGCAAACCCTAGAAACTAAAATACGGAAACCTATACCCTTTTACGAATAAATACCTTATACTTAAGAAACCGTTTTTCTAAATGAATAGTATTTATTAAACCTAAGCAAAGCGCCACTACAACCCATTTTTGGGGAACCCGTTAGGGATAGTACGGTTCATCGTGCACCCGCGGACTAGTAGTGGGAGATTCAGATCTCCGCAAGGAGCATTCGGTCTCGAAAGGTTTAAAATAAGACATTTAAGAAAAATGAGATTTTGGAGAATAAAATATTTATTTAAAATTATTCTTGGATTAATATATATATAATTATCGTTTGAACACCTATTTTATTATAAGATAAAGTTTTCATTTTTTTCTAAAATTACAAGATTAAAAGTTACATTAAATTACCATGAATTTCAAATAAATCAATATTAAAAATTAATACTTTTATCAGGATATATTCACTAGAATAACACAAATAAAATTTACACTCATTATAACTATAAGACGAATAATAAAAACTTGAGGTGTATCTTGAAAACTATACAATAGTACTTTTTACATAAAACCCACTCAAGTTTTATAAATTACAATAAGGACCCTAACAATTATAGAACTTCAAATTACTTTTATTTTAGTCTGACTCGGGTTGGAGTCTGACTATTTCTGACTTGAATATGATTCAAGTCAATATATATTCTTTTATATTCCAACTCAATATGAATACATGAATTCCTGAATCCAGTTAACAATCTATTCAACTTGACTGAATCAAACCATGGATATACATCCATTATCCTGTTATTCCATTTACCTGATTATGCAGTTACAACATATTTACTGATATCATGGTTTTGGTCAGTCACCCAACTCACATAATACAATACAACAATACCGTTAAAACACTACGGAGTTTAAGGGGTAGATTGGTACGGAAGGTGTTAAAGGTGGCACGAGGTGGTCAGATTAAGACACCTAACCTATATTCCGTTGCTGTTGTACCGTGGCTTAACGGTTCCTTGTATTTTCCGTTTACCCTGGTCTCTAGCATATAGAGCCCCCCTCGTATACACTGGTATCCTTCTGTACCAAACTACAAACAACAGCGATAACATAATATTACAACAATAGTTTACATTTTAAAATGTATTTTCTCATTCTGTCTTCTCTACTTCCCTCTTACCTTTGGGACTTACCGAGCGATCTGTTCGCTGACGACATTCTGTTTCTCTCTTCTTTGAATGTCGTCGGGTGACTTGGACCCGGCAGAAGTTGAGCCATCACAAGAAGACTTGGAGCACTTTACTGAAGACCCTGCAGTATAATTTCATTGTACACTTTTCTTTCCAGTACTTTATATTTCCTGTTATGCTACTGTTTAGGCATCTTTATTTCAGTTGTATTTTCCTTTCCATGTATTGTACAAAGAATGTTAATAAATAAAAGTTGCTGTTCTTTTTATACTCTCGTCTTTTGTGTATTTATTTTATATTGCTTAGCTACGCTTAGCGTATGTACTTTTGAGTACATACGTAGCGGACCTCGTCGCGTCCCCTTCGCCGTACACTAGGAAGCGGTGCGTGACAGGTTTTGTTGGTGGCCCATGCAGGTCAGAGTTGTATGAATCCCCGTCATGCAGTTCTGGTCTGCGTGAACAACCTAAGCAATATAAACACAAGAACCAGCAACTAAAATATTCTTTACAATTCATATTCCTTGAATCTTGCAAATTTCTATTCCTTGGATCTTATCATTTCATGTATTTGAATCTGTCCTAACCCAAATTTTTCCTTCAGGGTTATGGATTCCCCGAACAATACCAGCACCAACGTCAACAACACCCCTTCAGCACTACCTCTCACACCAGCTGTTCCTGCACCACCCACTGAGCAAACAATGCTATTTGAGGCGATCCGCAGTCTTCTCGAGGGACAACAACAACTTCTGAACCGTCCTGAGACCGATGCACCGGGAGTAAAGCAATTCAGGGCTTTACATCCAAAGCAGTTCTCTGGTAAAGGAAGCCCTCTTGAAGCGGAAGAGTGGGCACAAAGCATCGAAGATGATCTGGCAGCAGCTCAAGTGCCAGACAACGCTTGGGTCCGTGTAGCAAAGCTACAGCTCACGGATAATGCTCGCAACTGGTGGAAGGCGGAAGAAAGCCGTCTAGTACAGCCGATTGAATGGAAGACCTTTCGCGAGAAGTTCGACGCGAAATACTTCCCCGTGACTGCCAGGTTTACAATGGAGCAGCAGTTTATTCATCTACAACAGTGTTCAATGTGGGATAAATCAGTAGATGAATACGATGCTGAGTTCACCATGTTAAGACGATTCGCGGCACACTTGATACCGACGGACGATATCAGAGCCCGTCGCTTTTAACAAGGTTTGGACACAGAGATTAAGGCTGCTCTAGCCACAGGAAAGTTTTTGACTCATGAGGAAGCTCTAGAAGCTGCCCGCAGTTATGAGGCAGTAATAAAAGAGAGGGGCAGACCTCAGTCTGCAGGAGTCAAACGCCCTGCCAACCAGATGGCAGGTGGAGCCTCGTCCAGACCACCTTTCATGCCAAGGCGACCCGGAGTACCAACCCATCGTCCTAGCCCAGCCTTTTGCACCTACTACAAGAGACCTGGACATATGATGAAGGACTGCCGTCGAGCCAACCGCCTTTGCTTAGTCTGCGGCTCAGCTACTCACGATATTGGGTCTTGTCCTCAAAGACAGAACCCAGTTGCTGCACCCAGGCCAGCAATTACCTATCCGCAGCGACCGGCTCTTCAGGCACCTGCTCCCAGACTTGCACTGCCTGCACCATCCAGGGGACCACAAGCTGCACTACCTCCTCGACAGTTCCATTAAGCTCAAAGGAACGTTCAGAGGAATGCTCCTCAGGCCAGGAGGAATGTGCCAAAGCGCCAGGCTTTCATGATGTCGGTGGAAGAAGCTGAGGCCACTGGCCAAGTCATTACTGGTAAACTTCCTTCTCAAACTTATCTTTTAGTCTTGTTTACCTACACACTTTCCCTATACCTAAAACCTATCCCATATACCTTAGGTACAATCCTAGTAGCTTCACTACCTGCACTTGCACTGTTTGATACTGGAGCATCCCACTGCTTTATGTCGCAACGGTTTGTCCGAACCCATGCAATTCCAATCTCACCGCTTGTATCCAACTGGAACGTCAGTTCCGGAAATGGTGTTCTAAAGGAAACTATGGGATACAGCATGTGTCCAGTCGTCGTCTGCAGTCGAGAGTTTTATGCTGACTTCAAGGTACTGAACATACCAAACTTCGATGTGGTTCTAGGAATGGACTGACTTGGAACCTTTTATGCTACCATCGACTGTCGTCAAAGGAGGGTAGTATTTGAGATTCCAGATCATCCGGTTTTCTATTTCAAGAGTGGAGATCGTACCCTGGAGCCAAGTACCTACAAAGCGAAGCCAAGGGAAGCAGTAGTTGCGGCAGCTCAAGCAGAGGAAGAATCAAGACCGGAGGTAGTTCGAGAGTTCGATGATCTATTTCCTGACGATATATCAGGTTTGCCTCCCGATCGAGCTCTTGAATTCAGTATTGACTTAGTACCAGGAGCACAACCGGTGATCAAAGCACCGTATAGACTAAGTCCGGAAGGATTGAAGGAAGTTCGAACACAGTTGGACGAATTACTGGCGAAAGGATGGATTCGTCCCAGCACTTCAAGTTGGGGAGCACTTGTGCTATTGGTGAAGAAGAAGGAAGGTTCATACAGAATGTGCATCGACTATAGGGCCTTGAACGAAGTCACTATAAAGAACAAGTATCAACTCCCGCGCATCGACGATTTATTCGATCAGCTAAGTGGATCTTGTGTCTTTTCTAAACTAGATCTTTGTTTAGGTGATCATCAAGTGAAGGTCAAGGAAGCTGATATTCACAAAACAGCTTTCAGAACTCGCTATGGACATTACGAATTTCTAGTAATGCCATTTGGAGTGACCAATGCACCAGCAATCTTCATGAACCTAATGAACCAAGTTTTCCGGGAGTATTTAGACAGGTTTGTTGTCATCTTCATCGACGACATCCTGGTATATTCTAAGAATCGGAAAGAGCATGCGGAGCACCTACGAATTGTCCTGGAAACTCTTCGACAACATAAGCTTTATGCCAAGTATAGCAAGTGCGAGTTTTGGCTAAATCAAGTTGGTTTTCTTGGACATATCGTATCAGGAGAAGGAATTTCTGTGGATCCAGCAAAAGTTTCAGCAGTCAGCGAATGGCCTACACCAAAGTCAGTGAAGGATATTCGAAGTTTCTTGGGTTTAGCTGGATATTATAGAAGGTTTATTGAAGGCTTTTCGAAGATAGCAACACCCCTGACCAAGCTCACACGAAAAGATGAAGAATTTGTGTGGTCAGAAGCATGCGAGCAAGCTTTCGTAGAACTCAAGTCAAGGTTGACATCAGCACCTATTCTCGTAATACCGGATCAATCTGGAGGATTCGAAGTACATTGTGATGCATCCGGTAAGAGATTAGGATGTGTTCTACATCAGCACGGTAAGGTTGTAGCTTATGCTTCAAGACAACTGAAGACTCATGAGCGCAATTATCCGACGCATGATCTGGAGTTGGCAGTCGTCATCTTTGCTCTCAAAATTTGGCGCCACTACTTACTTGGTGAACGAGTAAACATCTACACAGATCATAAAAGTCTGAAGTATGTGTTTACTCAGAAGGAGTTGAATATGCGGCAGAGAAGATGGTTAGAACTCATGGCAGACTTTGACATCAACTTGCAATACCATCCAGGAAAGGTGAACGTAGTACCTGATGCTCTTAGTCGCCAACCATTATCAATGAATCTCACTGCCCAGTGGAAGCTTCAGCAAGACCTACATCAGATGGAGATTGAAGTAGTCATGCCAGGAGATGCTTCAAGTTTGATGAATCTACAAGTTCAATCAACCATTGTCAATCAGATCAAAGCAGCTCAAGCCAGCGATGCTAAGTTGCAAAAGATCAGAGAACAAGTGGAGAATGGACTAAGAACAGATTTTATCATCCATGAAGACGGATCTTTGAGATACGGCAGCAGATTGTGTGTACCAAAAGGTCCTGTTCGGGAAGAGTTAATGAAAGAAGCTCACAGCTCTCCCTATTCAGTACATCCTAGAGGTACCAAAATGTATAAAGATCTACATCAGAATTATTGGTGGCATGGAATGAAGCGTGAAGTAGCCAGAAGCGTCGCAAAATGTTTGGTGTGTCAGCAAGTAAAGGCTGAACATCTCAGGACAGCTGGACTACTTCAACCGTTACCAATCCCAGAATGGAAATGGCAGCACATCACGATGGACTTTGTGACTGCTCTTCCTCGCAGCACAAAGGGTAACGATACTGTATGGGTCATTGTGGATCAACTCACAAAGTCGGCTCACTTCATCCCATTTCGAGTTGGCCAATCAACTGAGACACTAGCGAAGAAGTACATGGAGGTAATAATCTAATTTAGATTTAAAACTCTTCATAATGTACTATCTCTGATACCCATGAACTCATACAGGAAATTGTGAGACTTCATGGAGTACCGGTCTACATTGTCTCCGATCATGACACCAGGTTCCGATCGCAATTTTGGCAGAGTCTGCAAGCTAGCTTGGGAACAAGTCTGAACTTCAACACGGCTTATCATCCACAAACAAATGGTCAGTCGGAACGAACTATTCAGATCTTGGAGGATATGCTCAGAGCGTGTATGTTAGACTTCAAAGGATCGTGGGAAGATCACCTGCATCTTGTGGAGTTCGCATACAACAACAGTTACCAAGCAAGTATAGGAATGGCACCTTTTGCAGCATTATATGGAAGGAAGTGTCGATCGCCATTAAGTTGGGACGACATCGGAGATAGGGAACTCCTTGGACCAGAGATGATAGTAGCGACCGTTGATGTGGTTCGTATTATCAGGGAAAGAATGCGCATAGCCCAAGATAGACAAAAATACTGGGCTGATGCGAAGAGACGACACTTGGAGTTCCAGCCAGGAGACCATGTATTCTTGAAGATATCTCCGAATCGCGGAGTGATCCGATTTGGAAGACGGGGTAAGCTAAGTCCGAGATACATTGGACCATTCGAAATACTCGAACGAGTCGGTGAAGTGGCGTATCGTTTAGCGCTTCCACCCTCATTGGAAGGAGTGCATAACGTGTTCCACATATCCCAACTCAGAAGGTATATGAGTGACCCCAGCCATGTACTTGATCATTCCGAGCTCACTATACAGCCCGACTTGTCTTGTGAGCAACAACCTGTGGAAATCCTGGACAGGAAAGTGAAGACACTTCGGAACAAGGAAGTTAACTTGGTCCGAGTAATGTGGAGAAAAGATACTACAGGAGAATCCACGTGGGAAAGGAAAGATGAAATGCATGCAAGATATCCTCACCTTTTTGTAAACTAGTTCTCAAATAAAAGTTGTAAATTTCGAGGACGAAATTTTTGTAAGGAGGGTAGATTGTAACAACTCTAATTTTTGTATACATAAATTTGATTTAAATTTGAAGTATACATGGAGTATTTAATGCTGCTGATAACACTTTAAGTATCTATTTCCCTACAATAATTACAAGAAGGAGCTTGTAGCTCATTGGTAAGACCTTGCACTACTGAACCAAGCCACCAGAGTTCGAATCCCATGCCCCCACATTATTTTTAGTTTATTTTTCTTTAAAAATTCTTGGAAGCCCAACAGTCCACAGGCCATAACTCCCAAATATTAAACTGAACCCCAAAAACGGAGTATGCCAAAATCTACATCGGAGAACCCCGCACCCAACCGTGGCCGAACCCAGCCGGGATCGGCCAACTCAGCCAGCCGGCCGGCCGAATCAGCCGGCGCCGCCGGCCGGAGTTGGTCCGATGGCCGGGGTCCTAACAGCAAAAGTGTGGCTTTTCAGCTCCCTTAACCCCCTGTTAACTCCAATTTATTAGGTCGGTTCTCAATTGTCAAATACAACCAATTTATTACAAATTTTAATGCTTTTTTTATTTAAATTTTTATAATTTTTTAAATAAATAAAACCCTTCACCTACCCTACCCTAGCTACCCTATAAATAGACCCCTACCCCTACCTTCTCATTCCAAAACCATAGAATTACTCTCTTGAAATTTCCACAAGAAAGTGTGCTTTGAAACCGAGTTCACGGCGAAGCGCTGACGGATTCCGGCGACGTTCTTTGAAGCAACCGGCGACGAAACCACACTTCGGCCTTCTCCCTAGTTCCTTTTTACTCTTTAGAAGAGTTTGAAACCCGTAAGTCCCAATCTTCTCTCTTTTCTATTTCTAAAAATACGACTTTATGAAACCCGACGGAAATCGGAACAAACCGATTTCCGATTCGGTTTTTCTACCAAATCCCACTTGTCACCTAATCCATAACACCTAAACATATCCATGATGACTATTAATCACATAAAAATCAATTTGAACAAAGTTTCTCACATGAAATGATAACTTTCTTGTAATATCGTATTATTTTCACAATAATACCATAGAGTTTATTTTTCTTCTTCTAATCAATTCCATTATTCCTAAACATCACCATCTTGATCACTAAACTTGGAGAAATTGATTTGAATGAGTTTTCACACATGAAATGATAACTTTTGCAAATACCGTATTCTTTCACATCAATACCCTCATGTTTAATTTATCATGTTTAACCCCTAAACATCACAATACCTTAAAATAAGTCACGAGGTAATGACCTACCTCTACACACACACAAATATAACCTTAATTGATATCATCAACAATTTAGAATACGAAAATACAAGACTTTACATTAAAATACCATAATCTTGATAAAACCATTCTTAAAGATTTTAGATTGTTACACTTTTTAGTAAATAGTTCTTACTAGGAAAATACGATAAGTTGTGGACATCGATCGTTTATCTAAACTGACTTTGTGGTGTCTAGGCAAGTGTGTCAAGACTGGTGCTTTTTAATTAGGCCCACCATTGTGGTTCCTTCCCACTTACCTGGCACTTATCTGGCCGCAATTGGCGGTGAAGAGGCGATTTGAGGCTTCTAATGACTTATCGTTTAGACCTTAGAAATAGGCTAGTTGGCTTAGCAAACCCTAGAAACTAAAATACGGAAATCTATACCCTTTTACGAATAAATACCTTATACTTATGAAACCGTTTTTTTAAATGAATAGTATTTATTAAACCTAAGCAAAGCGTCACTACAACCCACTTTTGGGGAACCCGTTAGGGATAGTATGGTTCATCGTGCACCCGCGGGCTAGTAATGCGAGATTCAGACCTCCGCAAGGAGCATTCGGTCTCGAAAGGTTTAAAATAAGACATTTAAGAAAAATGAGATTTTAGAGAATAAAATATTTATTTAAAATTATTCTTGGATTAATATATATATAATTATCATTTGAACACCTATTTTATTATAAGATAAAGTTTCCACTTTTTTATAAAATTACAAGATTAAAAGTTACATTAAAATACCATGAATTTCAAATAAATCAATATTAAAAATTAATACTTTTATTAGGTTATATTCACTAGAATAACACAAATAAAATTTACACTCATTATAACTATAAGACGAATAGTAAATACTTGAGGTGTATCTTGAAAACTATACAATAGTACTTTTTACATAAAACCCCCTCAAGTTTTATAAATTACAATAAGGACCCTAACAATTATAGAACTTCAAATTACTTTTCTTTTAGTCTGACTCGGGTTAGAGTCTGACTATTTCTGACTTGAATATGATTCAAATCAATCTATATTCTTTTATATTCCAACTCAATATGAATACATGAATTCCTGAATCCAGTTAACAATCTATTCAACTTGACTGAATCAAACCATGGATATACATCCATTATCCTGTTATTCCATTTACCTGATTATGCAGTTACAACATGTTTACTGATATCATGGTTTTGGTCAGTCACCCAACTCACATAATACAATACAACAATACTGTTAAAACACTACGGAGTTTAAGGGGTAGATTGGTACGGAAGGTGTTAAAGGTGGCACGAGGTGGTCAGATTAAGACACCTAACCTATATTCCGTTGCTGTTGTACCGTGGCTTAACGGTTCCTTGTACTTTCCGTTTGCCCTGATCTCTAGCATATAGAGACCCCCCTCGTATACACTGGCATCCTTCTGTACCAAACTACAAACAACAGCGATAACATAATATTACAGCAATAGTTTACATTTTAAAATGTATCTTCTCATTCTGTCTTCTCTACTTCCCTCTTACCTTTGGGACTTACCGAGCGATCTGTTCGCTGACGACATTCTGTTTCTCTCTTCTTTGAATGTCGTCAGGTGACTTGGACCCGGCAGAAGTTGAGCCATCACAAGAAGACTTGGAGCACTTTACTGAAGACCCTGCAGTATAATTTCATTGTACACTTTTCTTTCCAGTACTTTATATTTCCTGTTATGCCACTGTTTAGGCATCTTTATTTCAGTTGTATTTTCCTTTCCATGTATTGTACAAAGAATGTTAATAAATAAAAGTTGTTGTTCTTTTTATACTCTCGTCTCTTGTGTATTTATTTTATATTGCTTAGCTACGCTTAGCGTATGTACTTCTGAGTACATACGTAGCGGACCTCGTCGCGTCCCCTTCGCCGTACACTGGGAAGCGGGGCGTGACACGGTGATAGGGACAGTAATTGGGATCATGGACGTCGTTCGGCTGCGACGGACGTCTTGGATCCGGCAGGTTTATGAGTCGGTTGCGCAACGCCAGCTCGAATAATCTTCTCGTTTTATCTCGGGGAAACGAGTAAGGACGTCCTAACCTATCTTCAAGGGGTACGTGCGGACGCATATTATTTTGACAAACGGCCGGTTTCAAGTTGCTCGGCTGTTGTTGAGCATTAGCGACAACAATTGCTTTTTCTTTCCCCTTCTCGTTTCGAGAGTCCGGCTTTGGAGGAGGCGGTCTATGGCCCATCTGGTCCATTTGCGCTAGCTTGTCGATCAGGGCCTGAAAGGTAGTCGGCTTGAAGACCATCATAAATTGCGAGATGGTCGCTTGCGGATCAAGGGTTCCTACAAACATACCCACTGCCGGAGCCTCTTCTATGCGTTGCTCGCATTTTGACCATAAGTTCCGCCACCGTATCGCGTATTGGACCCATGTCTCGCCTGGCTTCACCCTGGCATTAATCAATGCCGTCATCGGGGTGCGTTCGCTGGCGCTTGCGAAACGCTGGGTAAACAGCAGCTCCATCTCCGCAAATGTCTTGATAGAGTCGTTTGGGAGTTCGGAGTACCACTCGAATGCTGTATCCGATAAGCTACCGACGAACTGACGAAGCAACAATTTATCATCACCGCTGGTGTTGCCACAAAGCGCTCTGAACTGGGAAACATGCTGGTGGGGATTGCCCGTCCCCTTATAGACATGGAATTTCGGTATTGTATAGCTCGGCGGGTACTTTATCTGATCGTACCAGCTCGAATATGGTCGTCCTGTTTTTACGACCTGACCGGCTGCCTCAGTCGCATGATGAACCCGTATCTGTTGGGCTATATATTCGTCCAAGTCAGCTTTGGAGATTGTCTCCTCCTTGGCTGTTGACAGAGCCGGTGGAGGATTTGACGTTTCTCCCCTGTCGTCTTCAAGGACGATCGAAGGATCTTCAGGAGGAGGATCTTGTTGAATCATCATACCCACCATGTCCTAGAACAGGAGGCCCATTCGCTTTATGTTGGCTGCTTGTTCCGCAGCCTCTTTATCCTTCTCTCCAATATCCTGCGAAGGAATTCAGCGTCGGTTTCTTGCTCTTGGCGTTGATCCGAGGACGCTTCGGGGCTTTCTCTCGGCCCAGTGAGTGCGGCCATCGCGTTCATCATTTCCTGGAGCTTCTGCTGTTGCTCCTGAGCTTTGGTCATTGACCGTGTAAGCGGTCTGTGACCTGTAGATGCACGGCTGTCCTCCTTCCCCGACGCCATGTATACAGTATGGACTATAATGCCCCCGGACTTAGGGCATTTGGGCTCACCGCCTTTGACATTTACCGCAGGCGTGGGAGTTTTCCCCGGCCTCCTTCTCTTGTGGGCCATTGAAGTTGAAGGGGCCATTGCAGCGGGCACCCTGGCGGTTGTCGTCCTCTGCTGTTTAACAGGACGGTTCTTTTCTTCCTGCACTTTCGCCCTTTTCTGCCGGCGAGAGTGATCTTGGTCGATTACCGAGTCTTGAACTCTTCGCCAGACTATATAAATCTTGGAGGAGAGCCGTTGAGGGGGCTGCTCCAGCTTAGTTTCTGTAACTCTCTCCGCAGGTGGAGGAGATCTTTTTAGCATAGCAGTTGGAGAGTTCTTACGTACCCTCCTAAGTGGTTCAAAGTTGTTCCCAGTTAGAACAACAGCATTAACTTCCACCACTGGAGCAGGTGGAGTCAGCCCTGAGGGAGAGTTGCCCCGGGCCTTCCTTACTCGGCGCTAGTGGCGACGTCGAGCATGACGAGCCGTTGGGGCTGGCTCGGCGATAGAGACAGCTTCTTCTTGGCCCCTGTCTGAATGAGGTGCTGCTGGTGTCAGCCTCTTAAAGACTGATGTTGTCCTTTGAGTAGCGATATTCAATCTGTCAAAGATAGATCCTCGAGTAGGAGCAGGAGCCGGAATAGTCATCCTTGAAAAGACTGACTCTTTAACAGGAGAAGCCGCCTTGACGACTTCAGGAATAGGGATGGCTCTCTTCCTTGGGACGGCCATTTTAGGGTTCATGGGCTTCTTGGCGGGCCCATCAGGGTTCTGGCTCAGCCTGGCAAAGACAGAGGCTGCCAGTTTGATATTGGATGACCCGTTGAAAGGGGCCGTTGTAGCAGTGAGCCGATCGAAGACCGACTTCTTGTTCGCTTCTGGCGCGGGCACTGGCATGGTGAAGCTTGCAGGCGGGATCATGGTTCCGAAAAACAGGCCAGTGGTGGCCTGGGTCACCTGTTCTACCGGCATGGCAAGGATGGAGGCCGCTTGAGGCCCATAAGCTACACCTCCAGGTGAGGTGGAGCGTTGGTTGCACTGGCACTTTGAACAGCTCGAGCAGTTGGAGGCCATTGATGCTAGATTTCTGCACCAGGCAAAAGACCTAATCTTAGTAACTTGAAACCCAAAGGCAACCATTAACAAACCGCGATTCGTTCGCGAAGACGACACACGAGTGTGGAGTGGAAAGAGGAAAAGGTCCCACCGGGCGTGCCAGAATCTGTTCCCCTCCGAAAGATGGCGCGACGTAGAGACTCGGTGAACGTCTTGCCTGAAATTCGGGGTAGATGCTATTTGGTTTTATCCGTCCACCTCTCCGAAGATGCCAAGTTGATTTATGGCACCGTGTATCGGAGGTTTAGACGGATGCGGCCGATGTAGCAGACTTCGTCAGATCCCCCCTCGCTTGAGGGGTTTTTGATTGTGGGGACGCTCTTCCCTGCAGGCGCAAGCTCCTGCAGTTAATTACGCTACCGCATCGCGGTAACCACTTTCTCCTTCTCCAGAATTTCACTTCGTGTCGTGTGTGTTTGTTTTGTTTGTGGTTGCCCGTGGATTGTATACGGAGACTAATTTATGTCGTCGCCCGTAGGACGTGGATTAGTCCAAATCCGTATTTTCTTAGATTTGGGTTTGGGGTTTTGGTTTGAGGATACGTTAGCCATATTTGAGGCTAAGATCAACTCAAACGTTTGTTAAGGATACGTTAGTCTAATTTGAGACTAAGATCAGCTTAACAGGATCGTTTAGATCCGACAAAAGAGCATTTGGGCTCTATTGTTCTAGTTTAGGGACATAGTGGTCCATTGCCAGTTTAGGGACATGGTGGTCCACCATTCCCATTTGGGGACGGGCATTAGTTTAAAGACATTTCGGTCCAACATTCCCATTTCGGGATGAATATTAGTTTAAGGACGTTTCAGTCCACGAGTTTAGGGACCCTGCAGTCCGTATCGATGTGTGGTTGTCGGGACCCGTCACCTCTCTGACGTCGTTGAAGGATTACAACGATAGGTGTCAGAGGAGTTCGGAGATGTACTCTTGAACCGGATGTAAATTGATTTAGGAGAGCAATCTTACTCAGTCAATTTAATTTGAGGACTTACGGCCATGATTGGGCTAAGTCCAGCTGAAAAAAAAATGTTCAACGTTTTTATTTATATTTGGCCTATTAGGCCTGTGTTAAGGCTTTGCCCCTGTTTAATAATGCACTGCATTTTATTCTGGCCTGCTAGGCCTTTTTGATTTGGGCTCAGTCCCTTTGTAAATGATGCAGAGCATCTGTTTTAGGCTCTGCCCCCTTTTTTTTTAAATAATGCATTGCATTTTATTAGGCATGTTAGGCCCTTTTAATTGGGCTTGGCCCTTCTGTAAATAATGCAGTGCATTAATTACTTGACAGTGACTTGTCAGACGCTTTGAGCCAATTACTGAGCGCAAGCGCTTATGGTGGTGACACGTGTCACACCCTGGTGAGCGCAAGCGCAACAGCGCAGTGCGCTGCGCCAGTGCGCTGCGCTGTTGCGTTGCTGACACGTGGCACGCTCTAGTGCGTTGCGCCAATTTCATAGAGCAATGCTCTATCTTAAAAGCGCATAGCGCAAGTGGTTCTGGAGCTGACACGTGGCGCTCTCTAGTGGCTTGCGCCAACCAAGGAGTGCAACAGTGCAGTTTTTGCAAGTGCAAGGCACTGTTTCAATAACTTGATCCAATTTTGGATTCAAGAAAAGAATCTTTAAGATTCCAGAACCAATGGTTCATAAAAAAGTGTATGGCACTGTTATTATTTATTATTGAAGATCATTGATCTTGTTCTTAGATCAATGATCTATTCAGAAGTTCTTCTTTTATAAAGGTTTTTACCTTTTTTTCTCCAATAACTTGAGAATCTTTAAGATTCCAGAACCAATGGTTCATAAAAATGTGCAAGGCACTGTTATTATTTATTTATTTTTATTAAAGATCATTGATCTTGTTCTTAGATCAATGATCTATTCAGAAGAAGTTCTTCTCTCTTTTTTTTAAAGGTTTTCACCTTCTTTCCCTTCTTGAGTTCTTCTCAAAAATTTTCAGAGTTCTCTCTGTTTCGTTGTTTTTGAAAATCTTGATGTTCTTTCTCTATGTTGATGTCTTTTGAATTGGGGTCTAGGGGCCTTTATATAGTGCCCATTAATTTGTTAAATTTGTTAAAGAGATCATTCTCTGAGTGATTTGGGGAATTTTCCCCACCGTTGGATCTTTGATCCAAGGGCTTCTGTTTTACAGAAGACAATCTTCTTGTTTTAACAAGAGCAGAAGGAACTTACTAGAATTTTAATTCTGTTTGGCGCAAACGCCCCAGCGCTTGACAAGTGTCACGCAGCGCAGAGCGCAGCGCAGAGCGCAGCGCAACTGCGCTGCCACGTGTCGCAGAGCGCAGCATAACTGCGCTAGCGCAACTGTGCTAGCGCAACTGCGCTGACACGTGTTGCGCAATGCACAGCGCAGCGCAACTGCGTTTACGCAACTGCGCTAACACGTGTCGCGCAGCGCACAGTGTAGCGCAACAGCGCTTACGCCACTTCGCTGACACGTGTCGCGCAGCGCAGTGCTTGCGCAACTGAAGCGTTGCTTCTTTTAATTTTGTTTTAAATAGAGCCTTGCTCTGATTGGGCGCGCTGCCTTGGGCGCTGCGCTCCCTGCACTGGCGTGTCTGATTTTGACACGTGGCGCCCTAGGCGCAACGCAAGGGATTTGGTTGCTTCATTTATTAAAATTTAAATTTTCAAAGTAGAGTTTTGCTCTGATTGGGGGGAATCAGAAGCGTTGCTTCATTTGCCGCCTTGGAATTTGAACAGAGTTTTGTTCTGATTGGGGTAAATACTGACGTCTGGGTTTTGCATGGCCCAGATCCTCTACCTTTGTTTCAGACTGATCAGGAGTACTGCCGCTGTTAGACCGAGCGGTGAGGATCCTGTTGGTATCCAGTTTTACTTTCCAGGTGTTTTATTTATTGGATCTTTTGCTTCCGCATATTATTATTTCTTGACTCATTTATTCTGGCTCATGGACATGTACTAGATAGTTTAGTTTACTTTCCTGTTCTTGATATCTCTACAGCCGTAATATGACTGTGGAGGGATTTTTCCTATCCACAGGTAGCATGGTTGGCTATGTCACGTGCCTATCTTAGCGTACTCTGGGAAGCGGGGCGTGACATGGTTTGTTTGGTATCAGAGCCATAGGATATAGGTTAATCGAGTTTGATTCTTTTGTAGTTGGGTATTGGACCCAATACACGAATCAGAATACTCGTGATTAAGAACATGTCCTGCCACCTTGTTATCGTGTTTCTTAAATCATATCTTTCTCTTACCCTTTGCCTTGACGATATGCAAACCATTTTGCATCTCGACTTGAAACCTTTTTGGTTCTCTGTTGTTTCTTCCTGTTTCTTGATTCTGATACTAGGATTTGGGCGACTTGAGTGGAGTTATGTGATTGTAACTATGAACTGCAGCATGGTTACAATGCGGTACTCTATTTAAGTAACTTGGAGTCCTAGTCTTGATTCATTTCCTTGTTTCATGGTCGTTATATTGCCTTGCTTCTCTTGCTTTCCAGTTCATGTTTTATCGCAAGCTTGAATTTTGTTTACCGTGCTTATCTTCTTCAGTGTTTGGCTTCAAGTGAAATCGTTTCAAGTATCCTACTTGTTCATGTCTTTCCCGCATTAGAATTATTCAGTTCTGGTGCATCCCTTTGTTTGAAGTTGTCTTGGGAATGGATTTTCTCAGCACTTTCCACGCTCACATTGATTGTAGGACAAAGGAAGTGATTTTCCAGATTCCCGGACATCCAGAGTTTATCTTTGCTGGAGGAAGCAGTTCTGTCGGCCCAGTCGAGTTTAGGGCTAGGCCGACAAATAATGTTCTTTCGTCGATGGAAGTTGTTAAGGAGGAAGCGCCAGCTGTAGTTTGAGAGTTCATGGACGTGTTCAAGGACATCTCGGGTTTACATTGATTAAATTGTTTAAAAATTAGTTTTAAGAATAAAACAAAGATTAAATTGTTTAAAAATTTAAGAAAATAATGGAAAAAACCACTAGCAATTGATTTTCAATTTTACAAGTTTAAATTCATACATATTCAAAAAAATCGAGCCGAAATAGGTTTTTCTGTTTAATTTTTAGGTTATGAGAATTAAAAGTTGGATGACGTGTTACATATATATTAGGTTCGCTTGAGCTATTGAACTTTAAATCCCGTTTAATAACAATAGACTTTATGTAAAATTACAAATAGCGTAGCTTATTCCATTACTATCGATGCGTAGCAGTGTCTAGAGAGTCTGATCCTCTCTACTGAGTACTTTTTACTAGAGAGTCTATTGAATGAATATAAGTCAGGACGGTTCAAAGAGATCATGGCTCATCAAACTTATGAATTTGACATACGAAGAATATGTGAAACTGGCTACTTAAGCGATAAGGGAGATCGGCCTAATTGTTTTCAAGGTGTCGTGAAAGCGGATGGCTTGATTTCATTGACTATGCTCCGGTAAAATTATTCGGTCGAGTGGATTCAAATATATATTCTAGTTAGTAGGCTCTTGACCAAAAATAAAAGTTCGTGTCATCTCCTCCCCCTTCTATATGAACTTTACAACTTACAAGCAAAACAATTGTTAAGTGCTTGATCATGACATCACTCATAGAAATATGTCGGTGTCCTTGTATATGCCATTTTTTTTACAATGAGGTTGGCAGTGATAATCCAATTTACACTGGAATAATAAGGAGTCATAGGCTATGAAGAAAGATTGCTATTAAAATTTGACCAAGGTTTACAACCAATTGTAGGCCTGATGTCCAGCGCCTACAAATTAGTGTCAAATTGTTGGCCAAGAAAACACCGGATATGAGAGGGGCTTTCAGTTTGGTGTCTCCAAATTATCCAAGACCATGGGGAAAATATAAAACAAGGTGGAGATAATATATATTTGCTACAAGGAATCATGTCATACACCAAGGCACAAATAAATCCAAAAGGAAATACAGAATATATTTGGACACCCGCAGCAATATGTGAGCCAGAAAATCAATGAAGCGTTTTCCTTTAAAGCATTATCAAAAGCAATAAAGTGCTTAGGAAAAGAAGGGGAAATAATAATTGTTACAAATTAACCATACCGAACTGGGATCTCATTGTGCAAAACATGTACAGAATATTTGTTCATGTGATCTTCAGATGACATAGTATCAGTAGAATCATTGCCATCACATGCATACAACACTAACATAGTATTTCCAGCAAGCAGACCCTCCTCAAGTAAGATTGTCTGCTGCTACTGGTTCTCCATCATACCCCGCATAATGCCTGGGAGCTTGGCGATATTGACCTGGGAACCGGGGTTGGTGTCAGCACCTCGTCAAGCCATGGATCTGAAACAAGATTTCTGGACGGTGTTAGATTCAAAGTTCAAGATAAGACAGAGATTGGAAAGTAATTGAACAGGAAAGAAAAAACCAAGGCAGCACAACGTAATCAAATCAAGGAAAAATGAATCAAGGTTAGGACTCTAAGTTACTTAAGCAGAGCACTGCATTGTAACCATATCGCGGTACATGGTTACAATCACATAACTCCATCTAAGTCGTCCAAATTCGACTAGCAGAGTCAATAAAATATGCAACAAGACACACCAAAGAACTCTAGTCAAGGAATCCCAAAAGAAACTCTAGACATGCGATTCTAACCTAAACGGTCGGTAAAAACCACATTTGACAAGTCTAACTTTAGTCAAAACCTGGCTTTGATACAAACAAAATTCTGTCACGCCTCGCTTCCCGAGATAGCACATATACAAAGCAAAAACCTGAACATAAAATTTTTCAATAAATACTAACATCACATATAATCCACCAATATAAAAGGTTGAACGGGAAAAATAATTCCAGTTAAAAGAAAAAAAATAAGGTTTTTTTTAATTCACCCCGCTCTAAACTTCAGTATTTTAAAAATACCACTCTAAAATTTATATTTTTAAAATGCCCACTACAAAGTTGGTTGTTATCTATTTTACCCACTCTGTTTGTCAAATCTGTTATGATGTTACCTGTAGTTGAGTTAGGTTAAATTCCTTACCTACCCCTCCTCTCCTCTTCTTCTTTCTCCATCACTGCCCCCATTAAAGCCCTCGTCTCTTCACTTCTATATCAAAACCCAACTCCTCACTTCAACCCCAATCAAAGCCCTCTCTTCACTTCTTCTATTTCCTAACCCAAACCCTCACTTCAGCCCCCCATCCAAACTCCATCAAATCACATTACTAAATTCTACATTGGAGGGCCTCAATTTTGCTATAGCAAAAGCCAAAACTATACCTAATTTAATTGACATTGATGGTTTGTTCCATGAATAACATTTTCGAATTAGACTGTATGGTTGAATACTTGTCAAATTTGGGATTTTGCTTGATGATGAGCCATTTTTTAGAGTTTTGTCACTAAGAAGAGAAGCAAAAATTTAGGATAATTAAGAAAAGAGGCAGGATGAGAATACATTGAGAAGAGAAGCAGGATCTCACGGGGCGGGGGGGAGGGAGAGGCAGAATTTAAGAAGAGAAGCATGGGAGAAGAGGAAAACAACTATTTAATCTTGGATTAGCCGTTTCGAGGGGTAATTTGGTCATTTTACCCCTTAACAGCTATGTTTCACATAAGAGTTAACAACAAGTTGATGGAACTTAACCAGAATGTGGTTTTTAGTTTAGCTAAGACTTTAGAGTCGTTTATTTTAAAAATATGAAGTTAGAGTGGGTTTTCAAAATACGAAAGTCTAGAGTTGGGTGTATCAAAAAAACCAAAAAAGAAAGAGCTATACCTCTGAGGGATTGAAAAAGTCACAAGCTTGATCAGTGATATCCAATAAAGATGCTTCCTGAAATTTGGAAAAACAGTAAATTGATCTGGGAAAAAAAGAACAGGACTATATCTATAATACCAAAGAATGTAGAAGAACTACTAATACTTTAAGAGATTTCTTTATACCTGCTTGCAGAGAAACCACAAAGAAGCAATATCCTGCTTAGTTAAACTTAGCTGGTATCGTCTGCCAACCTCAGAAGAAATGCTACCTAAAATGGGTTCTTTAATCATATCAACAGCAGGTTCCTCATCTTCTCTATACTTCTGAAACATGAAATAGATATATCACATTTCCTACCAAAGACAACGGTTACGTGGCTTGATAGAAGGACTAAAGTTGAAATTTATTACAGAACTGGTGCACACTCTGCATATATGAGATTTATAACCATTTATTATCCAAAAAGCGCAAAGTCAGAGATAATACAGACAAATTTTTTAGATCAACCCACATCCATCTCTGAATAATTATTTACATGCGCGTGCACATATTTAAGGATGTTTTTGTGCACAGAACTGTGAGGTTTGAAAAATCCATGATCATATAGAACTCAAAAACCAGGCTATTTCTGTGAAACCGCATGTTTAAATAGAAAGGATACCAATTAATCACACAAAATGATACATATTCTATCATGTTTTCCATTTGATAGAACATTAAAATATGAAGAAATTCTTGATCATACTTGAGATCCTTCAAGTCCAACCGATAAGGCTAGTTTACTAACAAAAGTTGAACCTTTATAAGCTTAGCTATAGTAATACAATATATTAGTAAAATATCCAACGTGGGTAAATACATGAAACATTAATTATGGCTAACATAATCAATAAAAAGTAAAAAGTAACTAAATAATCAAAGGATTTTCCTTACTTTGTAAGTTTCATAAGTATCAAAAAATCATAAACGTATATCACTTGCGCGGCGTTCACTTATCACAGAGAAGGCATGATGCCTCCCTGGTCCGAGGCTTCCTTTCCTAGAAAACAATCCAAACCAAATGCCATGGCACTAGATGATGCTCGAGGAACCTGTATCGTTAGACACAAGAATTATTTGGTTTCTAAAAGACACAGATGACAAATAATCAGAGAAAGTGAAAAACGAAGGTTAATTTAACATTCCTTAGAACCTACGAAGCAACAACACTTCTATTGGCTATGCGGGTTCGTGTACGACATTTGTCAAACATCCCGACACTCCATCCGACACCGTGTCCAACACGCATGGGTTGTATCAGCCTAAATTGGGCATGTCCGACACTTCTACGCATGGCATGGGCTGTGAAATAAGGAATATATTTGGGTACAACTTTGATACCTTCAAGGATACAAGAATATTAAATATTTCGAGTTCTCCAAAGACGGACCAGAGCTAGAATGAGTAAATGTCCAAATTAATACAAATAATGAAGTTGAATATATAAAGTCGACGCCGATTAAAAAGGGTTAATATTTTTTTAACTGTATCGATTGTGGCGTGTGAAGACCCGTGTTCTGCAATTGAATTTTGGCCAATGTAAAAGTTCGACATCTATCCACGTGCTTCGCCACTCTCTCACTAATTTCGGTCACACAAAATACTCCACTAAAGCAATCGTCTTGTATCGGCTGAAATACCTTGCCAGACCTTAATTATGGCTCTCCAAAATAATTGCATCTCAAAGTGAGGAATTCAGCCCACATAATTGACTTCCTTTTAAAAGAAAGTCATCAACAAGCATATAGTTTTCAAAATTTTCTGACATTTTGTCTAAATTTCGCCGAAATCTTCATCTTCCTCGTACAATTCTTTTAATTGCTTAAAACTGATGAGTTTGACTTGTAAAGTCGTTAAAAGTGAAACTCATCGGCTCAACTCATCAGCTAGTTTGTTCTGTCGGCCTTCTTTATGCCGAATGATAAACGACACAAACCTCTCTATATATGCAACCACTTAACAAGTCAATTATTCAACTTATGATAACCATTGATATACTTCAACACCCTACTATCTGAATTTAACATAAACTCCTGATGAAATAGATAATGCTTCTAATGTCGAAGAGATTGAACAATAGCATACAACTCGACATCATAAATTGAGCAGTTACTTCTTGAAGCATTTAAGTTCTCTCTAAAGAACGCAATAGGCCGACCTTCCGGACTCAATACTCTACCAATTCCTAATTTAGATGCATCACAATCAATTTCAAACACCTTACCAAAATCCGGTAGTGCAAGCACTGGATCTTCGATGATTTTCTTTTTAATCAACTCAAAACTCTTGTCCGTCGCCTTCGTCCACTCGAAAGTCTTCCCTTTAATCATTCGATCATCGATGCCATCAACGTACTGAAGTTCTTTATGAACCGCTGATAAAAGAAAGCCAAACCATGAAAACTACACACTTCATGAATAGATGTCGGTGTCGGCCATGAAGTGATAGCTTCTACTTTCGCTGGTCGACTTTCACCTTTTCGGCTGAGAAACTATATTACCCAATAAAATCAAACCGTCGGTAACAAACTCGTACTTTTTGATATTCACGGACAATCTATGCTCTTAGGGTGCATAAAATCTCCCAAAGATATTCAACATGTTGTTCTAAACTTCGACTATAAACCAAGATGTTATCGAAATAGTCTACCACAAATTTTCCAATAAAAGGTCGAAATAGTTGGTTCATAAGTCACATAAAGGTACTCGGCACATTAGACAGCCCAAGCGGCATGACAAGCCACTCATGCAACCCATCCTTTGTTTTAAAGGCTGTCTTCCATTCTTCTCCTCGCCGAATCCTAATTTTGTGATGCCCACGTCACAAGTCGATCCTTGAGAATACACTTGAAACTGAAAGATTATCTAGCATAACATCAAGCCGAGTTATAGTAAATCAATATTTTACCATGATTTTGTTAGCCCGACTATTGAACACATTCGCTACGATCTATCTTTCTTCGGAATAAGCAACACCGACACTGCATTGCACAAAGACTTATGCTCTCTTTCAAGTATCCCTTTTGTATCAAATCCTCAACTTGTCGTCATAATTCTTCACTCCTTTGGTGTCATGCAATAAGCCAGTTTATTCGGTAAGACTGCTCCCGGAATGAGATTGATATGATACTGAATATCTAAGTCAAATAGCAACCAAACAGGTAAGTCTTTGGGCATGACATCTAAAAACTCTTCCAAAAGACCCTATAAGGTCGGCAGATGACTTGGATGTTTCTTATTAGCCTCTGACACCATTAAAGCATACATCTCACCACTTTCCTCAGCCGCCTCCATAAAGTCGGTATGACCTAGGAAATTACTAACCGGGTTTTTGTTACACTCCTTCGATTTTCGATGGCCCCAAAGTGATCTTTACTCTATCCTCAATGAAAGAGTTAGTATTGTACTCATAACGTACCACTTGTCAGTCAAATTGCCATGGTCGACCAAATACCAAGTGACGCGCCTCCGTAGATACTATGCATCACATCACAACGAATCCTAATAATTCTTGCCAATAGAAAAGGATACCAAACACTATTCGGTGACCAATACAGCATTTCCCTTTTGAAACCAAGTAAGCCGATAGGGTTTTACTTGTCAACTCGAGCGACAACATATTCACAACTACCACAATCAACGATTGCGTCGAATACCTTCTCATAGGCCGTACATCGAGTATGAAAATATATTATGCCGCACTTAACCATTATCATCCTCGCTCGCTCGACCATTCATATAGCGCCGAATCACAAGGGATTATCCATGATCACAATAACAATAAGTAATCTCTTCAGCCTCTTCATCATCATACTTATCGTATATAGGTGATTTCACTTCTTATTCTTCTTCGACAACATCCACCTCAATTATTGTTACGACGTCGTTGATTGGGGCATTCGGATTTGTAATACCAATATACTTGACAATTATTGCATTTACCCATCTTACTTCCTCCAAACCGCTTGGTTTGTTCGAGCTCACTGGTGTCTCTTTGGCCGAAGTCGTAGTATTAGTCTTTCTTTGAAATTCGACCGATTTTTGTCTCAAGCGTTTTCGTTCTGTAGTTGCTTGTCGATGATGAACCTTCTCGGCTGGTGTCGTTATTTGATCTCGGCCATTTTTTGGCCTTTAATTGTTTCTCTACTTTGACCACCAATTTGTATAGGTCATTGTATGAAACATATTATTGTAGCTCGACGATATCCTTAATTTCGACACAAAATCCTCCTAAGTATCAAGTAATTGTTTGCCGCTCGGCCTTGGTGACTTCGTATCTCATCATCAATTGATCGAACTCCTCGGTGAATTCTTCGACGAATCGATCTCCGAGCCGAAGGGTATGCTATTGGTTATAAGTTTGTTGCACATAATCCTCCAGTAAAAACTTTCCGCGAAAGTTCTTTTCCATCTTCTCCTAAGTTGCGATCTTAGGTTTCCCGGCTCGGGCGCGTTTGATCTTTAAATTCTCCCACTAAATCGAAGCGTGTCCCTTCGACTTGAGAGCGGCCTCTTTAATATTTCGCTACTCGGACATCTCCTAGTAGTCAAAAAATTGCTCGACGGTATGCAATCAGTCGGACATCTTTTCCATCAACTTAAGTGTGACCGCCTTCACCTTTCTCTCGTCGGACATCTCCAAATGCATGCGAAAACCCCATTAGGGTTCATGCTTCACTTCACATGCGGCTGGGTCGCACTTAAAGTATCCGCCCATGGTTGGCTAGGCTGGTCCCACTCTAAGAATCCGCTTATGCTCTGGTTATATCAAAATTGACATTAAAATCCCCTATGCTCTGACTATTTACTCAAGTAATCTGTCACGTCCCGCTTCCCAAAATACATAAATCACGGGAACGCAACTCGGCCAGCCATGCAACCTATGGTAAGGAATTATCCTTCCATAGTCACATTGGGGGTGTCTTGCAGTAATCAAGCAGCACAAATATATATATACAAATACATATACATATATATATATATACACATATACATATACATATATATACATATACATATATAACACATGTCCATTGCCACAATAAATAAACAATAGTGGAAGCAAAATGGAATATCAAGTCTCAACTGATCCAAATAATGAAATAGCAAGATATACAAAATCTAATCCCTTATGGGCTTACAAACGAAACTAAGACATAAGGTTCAACGGAATAAATAAAACGAACTAATAACTGGATAAAAGAAATACACCTCACGGCTCGGCTATCTTCTCAAAGTACTCCTGATCCTGCGGTTCTAATGTCAAAGGATCTAGGCCATGCAAAACCCAGACGTCAGAGCGCCATGGAAAATATAATAAAGATCATATGATGATGAGACGCAATGTGAGTTAATATATCATTGTACTGGAAACTTGGTGTCATGTGAGCATACAATAATAGTAGCAACAATAACATGTGCCATAACAATCAAGACATGGTAAATCAATTATATCATGTGTAACCTATGGTCGATGTCACAAATAGTTATATATCCTAAAAGTATTTGAAATCAGTCAATGTATCTTTCTCGTAACTCAACAGTATATCCCGTACGCATCCGGGACCACGGTACCATGTTAGATTCTCGAGGCCGAAACCCTACATGTCAAGCCTGGACGTATGATATCAGCTCATCATACTGGAGCACAGTGGCCCGTATTCGACTGATCGGTCTCTAAAATACTAGTACTCTTGAGTTGCGGTATGGGTTATATTCCTTGATTTCCCCCTTTCCTGGTTTTATATTTCATGTCAGGTATCGATATAATCTTTACCTAATGCCAATACTAAAACGTGCAGGTACATGTCGTGTCAATCAAGACAAACAAGTCAGGTCAAGTGATATTTATAAATTCGTTAGCATTTTGGTAAATATTGCAGTGCAAGAGTCATGACATGATAATAAATAAGAAGTCAAGCATGAACACATGTGAACAATCAATAGGATCAGGAATAACATAGTCATATCAGATAAACAATGAGCGAACATATCAGATAAATAATGAGAACATATCATGTAACAACAAATTTATTCATCAGACGTATGTCGCAGACGTCTCGTCCTTAATATCCAACTCCAGACGTCTGTGGAAGACGTTTGGTTCTCAACATTTTATATGTCAGACGTCTGTAAGAGACGTCTAGTCCTTAATTACATGTGTGGCAGATGTCAGGGGCAGACATCAACAGTTCAATTCATGGTACTGTAAATGTATTTCAGAGACGCCTGTCTCTGCTGGCAGACGTCTCCATGGGTATAATTCTGAAACGATTCTGAATTTAGGGTTCCAATTACTTGATCCAATTTCATGAATGAAAACACATGCAAAAACATCTCTAAATTTCAACGTATCAATCTAGTTAACATAAACATGACAACTTAGGATTCAATCATGCATATCTTTTGGATTTAATATCAACTTATATCAATAATACTATAATGTATAGCAAGACCCAATCTTGCCACACTAGCATGTTAGAGCAAGCATCTAAATACTTGTAGGATTCCTAGGCACCCTAGTGAGGTCTCACAAGGCATCGAACATGCCAATTTCAAAATTCTACGGTGCCTACAAAGCCTAAACTACGGATCGTTTGCTAGAAATCTAGGCGAAAAATAAACTAGTTAAAAATTAACTAAGAGATACGGAAATACAACCTTTGTAGATCCGGTTCTCCACCTCCATAGCTCCGCAACGAAGTCCTCTCCGCTGTCCAAAAGGAATCCGGGCTCTAGCGTCGACTTCATCGGAGAATAAGCGAGCTAGGTCGTCGATGTCCATGCCGAAGATGATCTACGTCGAGGCATCGCTAAATCAAGCTCCGACTTCACCAAGTCAGAAACTTGTGAAGAAAACACACTCTACTACTTGGCAAGAGGTAGAGGATGAAGAAATAGAAAGTGGGTAGACTTTAGAATTGGATTTCTCACTTGTTTGCTCAATTCACCATTGATGAAGAAAGCTTTTCTTCTTGAGTTCAAGGAAGAAGAAGAAGAAAATGTTATGATAAGAATTATTCTCAAATAGAAAATAAAATCCATTCTTATCATAATATTAACCTTAGTTTAGTGTAGAGAATGGACCATGGTTAGATATGATGGTTAGGGTTAAGGAAGAGATAAGAATGGTTGACTTGATCAAAGTTTCAAGAAACTTCAACATAAAACAAAATAAGCCACCATCCTTAAATAATTTCCAAAATGAATATATATAAATAAATGAATAAGATAATCAAAACCCTAATCATTAAGTAAACCATGGTTTAATCTTTACACTTAACCAAGTTAATATGCATCATCAAACATGATACAATCATGTGCATAAAAGTATATCACATATACAACTTGCACAGACCAAGTGAGAAAATCCATTTAAAGTGAACCATTACTAGTTAATGCAAAGTAATATATCAAATATATAATTATACATTAAATCAACACTTGATTCAATGATCCGGTCATGTCGCACACAACCGACTAGTATACAATGTATCGGCTTATCGAATCAACGCTTGAATCGATAACTAGGTTATATCGCATACAACCATTCGATACATTCATCGCGAGAATGGAATACGGTATCACATACATGCATTATTCTCGGTCCCGCACATATCTCATATGCGCTCCTATTTCGTTTCGCTTGAGCCAGGAAACCTCTGTGTAGGACTCTAAAGACTCGTCAATACGCCGGCAGCAGGCGATGATCATATCAAACACCCACAAGCCGCAAGCGGTCTGCTAAACGTAACGGCCACCCGGGTATTGAGCGATCTGAAGATCGATGAGCAAGCCCGCTCACACTCCAGTGAATCCGACCAGTAACACTACCGTACAGTCCGGTCTGATCGTCTGATATGTCGCATATCTCGCCTAGGGGTGGTAAACGTCAGACCCCAATAGCTCGATAAGTCGTGTCGATATGAGGTCTATAACAATTCGAGAAACTACTGGTAACACTTACCAGTAAATCTCAGCAACCCTGGCCAGGGATTTCCTGTTATAGCCAATCGAACACAGCGCAACATCAACCCCCTATACCGGGAGAGACGAATCCCCTCCTATCGCTCATTGCCTCCATGTGACTCGGGACTGTACCCAAAAACCACCGTTTTGCACGCCCTCTTGGACGTGGTAAGATGGAAATCAAAGCACAGTGGGAACCACACAAGACTCTATGACGATCTCGGGTCAACAGACTACTCTGTACCAGTGTCACCAGGGAACTGCCATCTGACGTGAGGTATAATACCATCTGGGAGTTCTCGGCGAGTCCGTCCAGTGTACCCAGTCTCTACTGAGCACCCGTATATCATCTCTGATGTCAAACACCAATGGATATGGGATCATCCATCGCCCATCTCTATGGGTCGAGAAGGTATACGCTAGTCTACTCTGGTATATCGATGCCCCGTCTCGATACACCCACGACTAGGGACTTTGAAGGATGTACTTATAGACTACCATGTCCCCACTAGTATGATCCGCATCATAGTCCAGGTAGTCAAGTACAGATCCTAAGGGCTTTACCAACATGTAACAGAGAGACAATCGGTATACACGTTAAGGTAAAGAGCAACCAGATAGCATACTATCATGTCGAGCAAGAAAGTCCTCCCTATATATGTCCCAGCATCCACTACAATATACATCCTATGTACAGTAATGGCCTCTAGGGCATACATATAACTAACAATCTCCCACTTGCACTAGGGCCATCTGTAGCAGTGGTTGTAGTATCTCATACTCAACCATCCCATAAAAGTCTCTCTCTGGGAACAGGCCTTTGTGAGTGGATCCGCTGTGTTGTCCTCTGAGTCTACTCTCCAAACCTCGATCACCCTGGAGATCAACCATCTCCATGATCAAGTGATACTGCCTTAGAATATGTCTGGATCACTGATGGGACGGGCGTTCCTTGGCATAAGCCACAACTCCATTGTCACACAATGGTAGGAACGAAGTTCATCTTATGAACTAATATACACCCAGACTGCCTCTTTGGTAGCATCTTAAGTAGCGATGTATCCAGCCTTTATCGTCTAGTATGTCACGGTATCTAGTTTGGAACTCTTCCAACATACCGTCCCTTTACTGAGGGTAAAGACAAAGCCTGCGACTGACATTCAGTCGTCCTTATCACCCTGGAACACTTCCAGTGATTCTCCCCAGGATCGATTGATACCATCTCACTACAACTAGTGAGAATCCTAATCATCCAATTAGATCTATCTCATAGATCCAAATACCAGGATTTAGGAGGTATCACTTTGATCCTATATGGAGAATCTTTGTGATATACGGAGATTGACCGAGCGTAGCATAGGAAACTCTTTCCTTATCAAGAGTATGTCATCCACGTACTCTACGAGGATCAGCACCATACTCCCTACTACCTTTTTGTTTATACAAGGTTCATCTACCATTTTGATGATGTCAACTTCTTTGACTAATCCATCAAAACAGATGTTCCAACTCCGCGATGCCTGCTTTATCCTATAAAGCATCTTGCACACGTTTCCACTGCTCCCACTGTCTACGAGGCCCTCTGGCTGTGTACTTATAGACGCACTCTTCTAAATCATCATTTAGAAAAGCAGTCAAGACACCCAACCACCAGAGATCGTAGTCATGGTATGCAGCCGTGGTAAGTAGGATCTGGATAGACTTAAGCATAGCTACTTGAAAAAGGTTTTAACATTATGATCCATATCTGGTCAATGATGCAAACCTTTAACAAGTCTAGCTTTGAAAGTCTCAACTTTTCCATCTACACCAAGTAATCTTCTCAAGATATACTTGCTCCTGATGGGGATTTAACCCTTCAGATATAGCAGCTAAAGTCCATACTTTGCTGGTGTATAAGGATTCCATCTCAGATCACTAAGCATCCAGCCATTCTCACAGAGTCTTACTCCTGATGGCCAGCTTGAAGCTAGTTGGGTCATCATCTCATGATGCAATCCTCGCTCCCACTGTCATAGAGAAACCGAAGTAACTCTCAGGTGGGTGAGGAACCCTAGTAGATCGGCGGAGAGGCTGAGGTTCGTTGGTAACTATTGAATCATTTGGTTTTATCAAATCGTCTGCTGTATTTTGTATAGCTGGAACCTTTCCAGTTCTACATTACAGACCTTGCCTCGAGCATGTCCGGATTTTTCTTTCAGACATAGGCCGGACAACTCCAAATCTTAACTAACTTAAGACATGGGTTCTTCCCATTCCATATCACATATGAAGCGGTAGGCAACTGATTTGACTAGAACCCTATTCAATAGGTATGCAGCTTCTCAAGTGCATAACACCCAAAAGGAAATAGGTAACTCAGTAGTACTCATCATAGAGCACACCATATCAAATAGGGTGTATCTGCTCCTCCCCGATATACCATCGTGCTATGGTGTATACGGAGGAGTAATGCTGAGAGAGAATCTCATTCTCCTTTAGAATAGTCCAGGATTTCCGTGCTCAAGTATTCTCCTCCTTGATCTCATCATAGGACATAATACTTATACCCGTATTGGTTCTTTACTTCTCGCTTATATTCTGTGAATATCTCAAAAGGCTCGGACTCATGTTTCAACAGGAACATATGTCTGAATCTTGAGAGATTATCAGAGAATGTAATGAAGTACAAAGAACCAGTCTTGGCATGTGTAGACAGGGGACCTATATACATCAACATGTATCATCCCAAGAGTTCACTAACTCTTTCTCTGTTTCCAATAAACGGAGCTATGGTCATCTTATCTTTGTGACATGACTGGCGAGTTTCACAAGATGTAAATTCAAACTGATTTAAATATGCATCTTTATGTAACTCTAGCTAGTCGGGTCACATTGATCTGACCTAGTCTACAATGCCTCAAGAAGGATTCGTTCATTTCTGAACTCTTCCTCTTGTGTGTGTTCTGTATACTAAGAACTGTAGTTTGATTTAGAACATCAATGCTTTTAGATAACGTGCCTGAACCGATCAACTTTTGATATAGGAAATGTTCAAAACATTATCCAACAATACAAAATTATATCCTTTCTTTACTAATAAAGAGACTGATATGATTTTGTATATCAGGTTCGGTATCTAATAACATTCGTTCAGAATCAATGTATTTGGAATACAGGGTGACAGTGACCGACAGACTTGGCTGCAACTCTTGCCCCGTTTTCTGCCTCATGAAACTTATCACCCATTCTCAGTTTTCTACCTTTATGTTGCCCTATGTAACAGATTACATATCTGGGATCCTGATCTGGTATCACATACCCAGGACGTAAAGGATACTGATAAACAGTTCTGTGTATAATGAACACACCCGAAGATGATGCATCATCATGCACTCTCTTCGTTTGGGCGGCACGGGAATTCTGGTAATCCCCAATTTCCTGCTCTGTCTTATAACTATTATAAGTTGGAGCGGGACCAACGTTCCCCAGCTCAGTATAACAAGCGGGTTCGGTCAATAATCCGTATTTTTATCTTGATTAAGGCGTGATATGGTCGCTACCAGGAGAGAGAGAGAAGAAAACACTCAGCGTGCGCTCTTGCAAGAATAGATTGGTTATTATTTTATCTAATCAGGATGGCTCCAACTGCTTTTTATCAAATCTTCCTTCAAACCCTAAAAGGAAAGACTAGCCGGGATTAATTACACACTACAAGTTCGCCAATCTTTCAGCCAGGCCAGTGTCGGTACTTTGAGGGAGGTCCCCCGTGCTTTTGCACGAACCTAATTAATGTAAACCTCGTTTTCCCAGAGGCGTAACCCCGTTGACACCTTTCTAGACACCTACTTGATCGGCTAATTGTAATGTATAAAACTCTCCCAGGAGTAACTCTTACTCGCAGTGGGTATCGGGATCCAACTATCTCATAGAAGGTATGCAATCTCATTGCAAATTTCAACACTTGAAATTCCCGATAATATTTTGCCCCTAGCTCGCTATGACCTTGACGGAGGCCAAACAACCCATAGTCCGCTAGTCAAGTTCAACCCGTCATTTCCTGATTGAATTAAACCCACCCGCACGACCCTTGACGGAGGCCAAACAACGCCGTACGAATACCCTAATCCAATCGCATCATATGCTAGCAGATAAGCACTAGTTAGCTACCGTACACTACGCCTTGACGGAGGCCAAACAACCGCAGCACGAATACTAACTAGTACGTATCTGAAATGACGGAGGGCTACGAAAGGTTTTTCTGAAAACCTATTGCGTAATGAACTTGATATCGCTGTAGAATCAAATGATTTTAAAATGGAGTGCTTTTGAGGCTTTTCTAGTTTTGCTAAAGGAGTCACTCCCGGTGAAGGGATCGTCGGTCCTTTCCTCGTCGAATGAGGTGAGGGATATATCACATATATCACTGTGCAAAGCAGAAACACTTAAAAGCAATCAAAAGACAAACCGAGTGTGTAGCATCTGCCAGTTATTGCTAAAGGAGTCACTCCCGGTGAAGGGATCTCGGTCCTTTCCTCGTCGAATGAGGTGCAGGATATATCACTTATACCGCTGTGCAAAGCAAGAACTGTAGCTACCTGTTTTAATTTTGAAATTCGATTCTACAACATCTTAGGTTTCTTTTATTTCATTAATCGCATTAATGAAGTCCCATCATTTAAGTACCTAAACATCACAGATAAATACGACGTACACTTATGCCATCCGCATTCGCCTCGATGTCCCCTCGTGCACCGTTAGGTTAGGTAACTAACGGCAGAGCGGGGCAGGGCTAGCGCGGGTGTAAAACATAAGTAACGTCTATATAATATATCATATATACTATATACTGTATCTATCACAGAACATCACATGATCACATCACAGATATCGCAGCAGAAGAATCATATGAAATATTGGATATACTAGGACGTCTGTGTTTTCAATACGAGCCAGTATAAAACACGGATTCCACGGTCACGATGAATAGCCAAACCCACACCCCTAGACCCCTACGAGAGCGGCAAGCAACCCTACCAATTCTGGAGTTAGGAGACCCGGACCCGACTCCTCGAGTTGGTCTCCCACTGTACTCCAGAACCCGGTTACTTGTGCTCCCCTCCTTGGGTCTATCCTAGTGCGGAAAAGTAAATAATATACAAACGGTGACTACTTCCGCAACCTGGAAGCGCCCCAATAAAAGAATATTACATACAAGTTTTTACATGAATGAAAATGAAAAATACTCATCTCACATAAAAACCCCCGGCTATTCAAACATGACGATCCAATATAACATATCCAGCAACACATAACATCACATGTCATCAACGTAAGTAAATATGCGCATCCCAATTGTCGTTGACATATAGCAACGAAACCGGCGATATCACATATTACACTTACGGTCACAGAAAAGAAAGTGTAAAACTACAACAGTTGGAATCCGCAACCACCTCAGACATCGCATGCCTGACCAAATGAATTACTTAGACATCGCATGCCTAACAATTATAAACCCCGCATTTTAGTCTCAAAATCGAAAACTCTTTTCAATATCAAGTCGGGCAATTCAACAGGATTCCCGACATTTTGATCGAATGCTCGTCGCAAACTTTAGTAGACGGCCGCACCCCCGACGTCGTCGACGAAGTGCACCAAGGCGGAACACCGCTACCGGGAGCACCCGAATGGATGCTTTCGGCGACGGGGTTCTCCTACAGTCACTTGGTCGGGGCTATGGAGTGAGGCTGTCTATTAAGTTTACCCGGCGAGTATCCGCGTTCACAACGTGATTGCAACGGACTTTTGATCATATCAAAATTCCGTGGCAACCGATCAAGTGAGACTAAAGTGTTATGTTTATAACATTCATTCAGTTATCTCATAACTTATTGTGAATTCCAATTATTGTATCCCATTCCAGATAAACAGAAAATGTTAAACTTTTCGATCGAACAATCGAACACCCAAGTTTTCCCGATACAGATCAACACATGAAATATGAGTCTAACAACATTCAGTTCGTGCCTCAATACCGACGGTCCAGCCGTAGAAGGGTCAAGCCAACGCCTCACATGTGGCACGCCGTACTGCCCCAAACCCGAAGGTTCAAAGGGCAGTTCAAGACGGTCACATAATCGAGTTAAGGTTTGTTGTCTTCTAGAGGGACCATCGCGTTACTTGCACTACTTAGAACGTCGTTAAACTACGGAAAAATCCAACACTTGGAAATTTCCCGACAGGGGAAAAATTGGGTATTTATATCCGGTCGAACTTTTTAACATATTCTAAAATTTATCCGGAAAGCCACACAGACAAAATTTGATACCCCGATCGAAACACCGAATCCCCAAAACAACTGCAGAAAATTCAACTCTTGAATAAGTATTAAAAATTCCCAGAAAATCCAACATAAAATAATAAGAGTTACTGTGCAGATCTTGGAGGATGACGTCATCACTTAGCCGTGGAACCGCCGCAGAAGCTGGGATTCTGCCGCGGTTCCGCGCTCTGTTTGATGAATTATTCACCTGAGTTTTTACAGTAATTCTTATAATTATTTATTGAATTTTTTAGGCATTTTTAATACACAAAAATCCGCATTCTCGGAAAAAGTACAGAGAGCATATTTGTTTTGGGGTTCCGGGTTCGTTCGGACTTCGAATTCCGTCTGGACTTCGCCTAAGGCTCTAGCTAGGCTCTGATACCACTGTAGGGTTCCTAGGCACCCTAGTGAGGTCTCACAAGGCATCGAACATGCCAATTTCAAAATTCTACGGTGCCTACAAACCCTAAACTACGGATCGTTTGCTAGAAATCTAGGCGAAAAATAAACTAGTTAACAATTAACTAAGAGATACGGAAATACAACCTTTGTAGATCCGGTTCTCCACCTCCATAGCTCCGCAACGAAGTCCTCTCCGCTGTCCAAAAGGAATCCGGGCTCTAGCGTCGACTTCATCGGAGAATAAGCGAGCTAGGTCGTCGATGTCCATGCCGAAGATGATCTACGTCGAGGCATCGCTAAATCAAGCTCCGACTTCACCAAGTCAAGAAACTTGTGAAGAAAACACACTCTACTACTTGGCAAGAGGTAGAGGATGAAGAAATAGGAAGTGGGTAGACTTCAGAATTGGATTTCTCACTTGTTTGCTCAATTCACCATTGATGAAGAAAGCTTTTTCTTCTTGAGTTCAAGAAAGAAGAAGAAGAAAATGTTATGATAAGAATTATTCTCAAATAGAAAATAAAATCCATTCTTATCATAATATTAACCTTAGTTTAGTGTAGAGAATGGACCATGGTTAGATATGATGGTTAGGGTTAAGGAAGAGATAAGAATGGTTGACTTGATCAAAGTTTCAAGAAACTTCAACATAAAACAAAATAAGCCACCATCCTTAAATAATTTCCAAAATGAATATATATAAATAAATGAATAAGATAATCAAAACCCTAATCATTAAGTAAACCATGGTTTAATCTTTACACTTAACCAAGTTAATATGCATCATCAAACATGATACAATCATGTGCATAAAAGTATATCACATATACAACTTGCACAGACCAAGTGAGAAAATCCATTTAAAGTGAACCATTACTAGTTAATGCAAAGTAATATTTCAAATATATAATTATACATTAAATCATTAAATCAACACTTGATTCAATGATCCGGTCATGTCGCACACAACCGACTAGTATACAATGTATCGGCTTATCGAATCAACGCTTGAATCGATAACTAGGTTATATCGCATACAACCATTCGATACATTCATCGCGAGAATGGAATACAGTATCACATACACGCATTATTCTCGGTCCCGCACATATCTCATATGCGCTCCTATTTCGTTTCGCTTGAGCCAGGAAACCTCTGTATAGGACTCTGAAGACTCGTCAATACGCCGGCAGCAGGCGATGATCATATCAAACACCCACAAGCCGCAAGCGGTCTGCTAAACGTAACGGCCACCCGGGTATTGAGCGATTTGAAGATCGATGAGCAAGCCCGCTCACACTCCAGTGAATCCGACCAGTAACACTACCGTACAGTCCGGTCTGATCGTCTGATATGTCGCATATCTCGCCTAAGGGTGGTAAACGTCAGACCCCAATAGCTCGATAAGTCGTGTCGATATGAGGTCTATAACAATTCGAGAAACTACTGGTAACACTTACCAGTAAATCTCAGCAACCCTGGCCAGGGATTTCCTGTTATAGCCAATCGAACACAGCGCAACATCAACCCCCTATACCGGGAGAGACGAATCCCCTCCTATCGCTCATTGCCTCCATGTGACTCGGGACTGTACCCAAAAACCACCGTTTTGCACGCCCTCTTGGACGTGGTAAGATGGAAATCAAAGTACAGTGGGAACCACACAAGACTCTATGACGATCTCGGGTCAACAGACTACTCTGTACCAGTGTCACCAGAGAACTGCCATCTGACGTGAGGTATAATACCATCTGGGAGTTCTCGGCGAGTCCGTCCAGTGTACCCAGTCTCTACTGAGCACCCGTATATCATCTCTGATGTCAAACACCAATGGATATGGGATCATCCATCGCCCATCTCTATGGGTCGAGAAGGTATACGCTAGTCTACTCTGGTATATCGATGCCCCGTCTCGATACACCCACGACTAGGGACTTTGAAGGATGTACTTATAGACTACCATGTCCCCACTAGTATGATCCGCATCATAGTCTAGGTAGTCAAGTACAGATCCTAAGGGCTTTACCAACATGTAACAGAGAGACAATCGGTATACACGTTAAGGTAAAGAGCAACCAGATAGCATACTATCATGTCGAGCAAGAAAGTCCTCCCTATATATGTCCCAGCATCTACTACAATATACATCCTATGTACAGTAATGGCCTCTAGGGCATACATATAACTAACAATACTTGCCTCGAAGACGATGAAGACGACGATCACGATAACGACGATGCTTTGAAAGCGATGCAAGAATCCGGCCTTGATCGTGCTTGTCCAAGAAACGAGGGAAAAGAAGATGACGACCACGATGACATTGAAGATCTGCGACGAGGATGATGATCGGTCGCGAATTGATGAAGATGATCGGGTAGGCTAGGGCCGCTAGTTTTGTTTTTGGGGGAGGAAAAATTTTGAGATTACGGTTATGCGTGAGTGTTTTAGGGTTTAAATAGTAAAGACATGTATATGGGCCGAGTAGCTCATAAATCCTATATTCCAATTAGGAATGGGGTACAAGGAAAAAGAAAATATGATTCGTTAAGAATAAACATATATACACCAAAACATAAATAATACTAGCCCAATAATAAAGATAATAAACCCAATAAAATCTTAAAACCCATTAATAAAGTTTTAGTCAAGAAGGTGTTGTACAAAAAGGGTGTTATTTTATACCCAACTATAAAAAATTTCATCCTCGAAAATCAAGAACGACGGAAAGACACAAGAACAGGGAATCCTGGATTTACGGAAACAAGTTTGGGAATTTCAATCAAATCTCCACTTCACGTTCCCAAATAGATTCTCCATATGAATGACCACCTCACGAAACAAAAACGAAATGACTTTGTTCTTTAGAACCTGTTCTCGACGATCTGGTATAGTAGTCGGTCGCTCTTCATACGATAAATTATTCCCAAAGTCAACTCCGAGTGATCCAATACATGAGTTTCATCTCGAACAAATCGACGAAGTTGAGACATATGGGACACATCGTGCACACCCGCCAAAGACGGTGGTAATGCCAAATGATACGCCACTTCTCCAATCCGCTCGATGATGTCAAATGGTCCAACAAATCGAGAACTAAGTTTACCTCGACTACCAAATTTGATCACATCTCTTGTCGGTGATATCTTCAAGAACACGCGATCACCAACCGCGAAACCTAACGGTCTACTTCCAATATTAGCCCAACTTTTCTGCCGAACTTGTGCTACTATCGTATGTTCACGGATCAATTGGACCTTATCCACGGTTTGTACAATCAATTATGGCCCCAACAATTTCCTTTCTCCAACATCGTCCCAACATACCGGTGAACAACATTTACAACCGTACGCTTCAAATGAATGCTCGCAAGGAAACCGTTATTATAGGAAAACTCAACCAAGTGCAAATGATCTTCCCTCGAACGCTTGGAATCCAACATTCATGCTCTCAACATATCTTCCAGAGTTTGGATCATCCGCTCAAACTGACCATCTGTCTGTGGATGATAGCCGTGCCAGACTTTAGTCGAGTTCCCAAACTTTCCTGCATATTCTTCCAAAAGTGCGATAGAAAACGTATCACGATCAGACACGTACTAACCGGAACTCTATGCAATCTCACTATTTCTTGCATATACTTCTCCACTAACGCCTCTGTCGACTGACCAACCAGAAATGGTATGAAATGAGTTGCGTTGGTCAGACGATCAACAATTACCCAAACTGTATTGTTGCCATTTAGACTCTGTGGTAAAGCTGACACGAAATCCATGGTGATATGCTCCAACTTCCACCGACGAATCGGAAGCGGTTGCAATAACCCGGCAACCCTTTGATGTTCAGCGTTCACTTGCTGACACACAAAGTATTTAGACACGAAGAGAGCAATCTTTCTTTTCATTCCTTCATACCAGAAGTGTTGTCGCATATCCCTGTACATTTTTGTACCTTCGGGATATACCGATCTTTGTACCTTCGGGATGTACCGAATACGCAGAACTGTGTCTCCATCATAACTTCTTCACGAATCTCTTCTTTCGGCACACACAAGCGGCTCCCGTATCTCAAAGATCCATCTTCATGAATTAGCAAGTTCGTTCGAAGACCTGCCTCTACATAGCCTCGAAACTTCTGTAATCGAGCGTCTTGCAATTGCGCGGCTTTGATGCGATCTATCAAAAACGACTGTACTTGAAGTTGCATCAACTGCCCAGAAGAGCCCGGTAATACTAGCTCCAATTCGAGCTTCGGAAAATCAGCTGTAATCGCCTTCTGTGAAGTTAACGTCGTCACAACTGGCAATCGAGTTGAAGCATCCGACATTTCACCTTTTCCGGATGATACTTCATATCTAAATCGTAGCCAGCCATCAGTTCTAACAATCTTCGCTGCCTCATGTTGAGCTCTTTCTAAGTGAACACATATTTTAAGCTCTTATGATCGGTGAAACCTCAACTTTCTCGCCTAGCAGATAATGCCTCCAAGGCGAAGCAAAATTTCGACAGGGATGGCAGATACTCTGAAGCGAAGTATGATTTCGATACGGGGTGCATTCTGAGACGAAGTATAGTTCCGGTGCAGAGGTTTTTGATTGACTTGATTTAGTTCCCTTTTTGACGACGTGGAAGCCGATACTGCTCTTTTTGCGACGTGGACGGTCGGTGCTACCATTTTTACGACTTGGACGGTCGGTGCTGCCATTTTTACGATTTTAACGGTTGGTGTTGCCCTTTTTGCGACTTGGACGGTCGGTGTTTGATTTGACTTGCTCCACTTCTTGCGGTGTCAAGGATTGGATTTGACTTGCTCCGCTTTCTGCGGTGTCAGAGTTGGATTTGACTTGCTTCCAAGGTGGAGCTTGATTCCGCCTCGGAGGTCGTTGGTTGACTTGATTCCGAGACGAAGCATAATTCCGACGGGAAGGTCATTGGTTGACCTGATTCCGAGATGGAGCATAATTCCGATAGGGAGGTCGTTGATTTGACTTGATTCCGAGACGAAGTATAATTCCGACAGTGAGGTCGTTGGTTGACTTGATTCTGTGGCGGAGCATAATTCCGACGGGGAGGTAGATACTTCGAGGCGAAGCATGATTTCGATAAGGGGTACATTCTGAGATGAAACATGATTCCGACGCAGAGGTTGTTGATTTGATTTGGGGGTTTCTTATCCGTCCAGCGGGGTTTTTGAGCCTGGAACTTGGAATTTGGGTTTTTGATCGGCATCAGTATCGCTATATTGGAATATGGTACCAGGAGCGAATCATCATTTGCCGTAGAGAATATAGGATCTGTGTTGACATCAGCATCGCTACACTGGGATATGGTACCAGGAGCGAATCATCATTCGCCATGAGGGGATTTCCCTCGTTCCCAGTTTAATGACTTAGGGGTCATATGTTCCCGTTTAACGACTTAGGGATTTATTGGATCGAAAGTTTGGAATTTTGGGGGTTGGAAAAGGCATCAGCGCTGCTAACACCGGAGCACATGTGTCAGGAGCAATTCATCATTTGCCTTTGCCTGTTGGAGTGCGATAGCTTAAGAGACAAGTTTAGGTCCCTATCACCTAAGACTTTTCAATTTTATGAGCCGTAAGGATCACATAAAAGCATTTTCTCCCTACGAGTCGAAAGGATCTCGTAGGTGTATTTTCTCCTTTGGAGTCGTGGGGACCCCCAAGTGTGTTTTTCTTTTGTGAGTCATAAAGATCCCATGAAGATGTTTTCTTACGAGTCGAGAGGATCTCGTAAGTTTTGTTCTCCTCATGTATCGTGAGGACACATGAATGGGTCTTTCCAAATGGAGCATAATTCCGAGGGCGGAGACTGGCCGCGGGACTGGTGGGTGAGACATGGGTATGATGAGGACTATTTGAACACGTGGATTGTATACGGTAGTCAATTTAGGGACCAACCGTAGGGCTGGAAGAATTTTGGGAATTTGGATTTTGATTGGCGTCTGCATCGCTGCACTGGAATATGGTACCAGGAGCGACTCATCATTCGCCGTTTGGTGATTTGGATTTTGGTTGGCGCTTGCATCGCTGCACTGGAATATGGTACCAAGAGCGACTCATCATTCGCCGTTGGGATATTCGGAGATTTGAAATTTTGTTGGCGTCTGCATCACTAACACTGAAGCATGGTTTCAAGAGCGACTTATCATTCGCCTTTGGAAGGGTATGAAGTTTTTTTTTTCTTTTTTTAAAAAGAAATATCACGATTGCTCTATCATTTCAGCTTTGTTTTCATCTTTATTTTACTCGTTGATTTTTATTGCGAATTGCCCCATCATTTCGGCTTTTTTTTTTCATTTACGATTTTTTTTACACTTCCAGTTTAATGATTTAGGGGCCGACTGTCCACAGTTTAACGACGTGGTGGTCGACTGTCCCCAGTTTAACGACGTGGTGGTCAACTGTTGGAGCCTTGGCTCGATTTTGCAGGAACCGCAGGCTCCTTTGGCTTAATTGCATAAGCGGGCTCTTCGCCATCTAGACCGAGCCGGTGTTGGATGGCAATAACCACGTCATCTTCATGGCTATAAGGCGCAGGAAGACTTGATCCTCTAGGCTCCATCTAGACCATATGGGTTATGTATCCGTCTATTGCTTCTTCATTGGCAACGTTGCTCGTTTGGCTCTTAGCTTGTTGCCTTGGCCCGCTCCTTTCAGAGAAAGGTAGATGATTGAGAGCAGCAGATTTCCGAAACGCTTCGGTTTCTGTTTGTATGAAATTGGCGGTCGCAGCTTGTTTGTACGCTAACGCGCTTTTAGACAGTTCTATATCTCCTAGCTTGTATTGCTTTTTGACCTAATGTTTGAAGACGAAGCAGTCCTCAATGGCATGACCTATAACTCTGTGATAGAGGAAATATTTGGGGCCGTCGGTCATATTCGCTTCTTGAGGTCTTTTTAATTCTGGCAATTGTAGACCGTTTCTAAGAGCATCTTTGAATATTTTATAGAGTTTGTCCCTTCTGAAGGAATAGATCTTATCCAGCTTCTTTTCCAGTGGAGATTCTCCTCCCCCTCCCAACAATGGTTTTCGAGGTTGGTTGACATTGGGCCCGCTTGCCTCATACCTATTTCAGTCAGCCAAAGTGTAGAAAGTTTCAACATCGTTTGAATTTCCGCCTTTGCGATTATCATCCTTTCGGTTTCTTCAGAATTTATTGTTATTTTGGGAATCCGAGAAAGATTCCCGCTTTGAACGCTCCAACATTTGAACTTTCTTGGTCAGTTCTTGGAACGTCATGAGACCCGCGGTATATAGAAATGGGTCCATCCAATTGTTGAGATTTCCGACGAGGAGGCTGACGGATTGGTCCTGCTCTATCGGCGGTTCATATTTGATGGATAGATTGCGCCATCGGGTTATAAAATCCGCGCTGCTTTCATTGTTCTTTGGTTTGGTCCTTACGAGGTCAGCAATGGTGATCTTATTGCCGACACTCGTGAAACTTTGTCGAAACAGAGATTCCATTTGGACGAAAATAGTAACGGAGTCATCCGGTATGCTGGTGTAGTCGAAAGCGACATCAGTTAAGCTATTAACGAACTGGCGGAGAAGAAGCGCATCATTGCCCCCAGAATTCCAGGATGAAGTTTTAAAGTGGGCGATGTACTGATTCGCGTTTTCCGTCCCATCAAATCCCCCGAACTTGGAGATGACATAGCCACTAGGAAACTCTACCAGATCATACCGAGCAGGATATGGTCTCCTATTACTGCTGACATCTCCTTGCGCTCCGGCTTCGGCTACCAATGTTTTGAATTTGTTGGTGACCAAATCCATGATTTGATTTTGTATTAGCGGGTTGCTGTCATCGGCAGTTAAGACATTTCCCGAGATAGGATGCAACCTACATTCATGCGGTTCGCCCACCTTTGGATTTGAGGGAATAAGTGTCGGCTACCTCGGGACACCGTTTCCCAGTTCATGAGCCGAGCCATGCGCTTGATTAGGCGGCTGAAGGCAATTTGGGCCGTGAGCTGTAAGACGATGTTTGTCAAGTCGTCAATCTTCGAGACTACTTAACGGTCTTGAGACGGAAGATTGGCTTCTCTTCGCTTTCCGAGCCCGACTCCTCACGAACCGAGGGATCTATCTGCTTATCAGCCTCACTGGAAGGGTTTTCATTACCCTCCAGAGGAGACTGGTCTTGGGAAGTGGTAGCCACATTCACATCAGATTGGATTTGAGATGTGGTGGCCATGTCCTTGCTCTTGCTGTGTGTGCCCTCCATGTAGAAAGTGTGGACCACATGTCCAGCCATCTCTTTATCTTTGGTGGCTGATTTTTCGGACCGTTGTCGTGGCCCTTCCTCTTCTGGAAAGGATAAGCGTCTGAAGACGGTTGGCCTGACTGGGTCCTTAGGTGGCACTGTCTGGCGCGCAGTTTACTTGACTCTTACGGTCAAGGCATTCTTCTGGACCAATTTCAGTGGTTTAAAAGAGTTAGCGAGGTTTACAGCTGATTCAGCTGTTGTTGCGGGGTAACCTCATTCTTGGAACCCCACAAAGTTCAAACTAGCAGGAGCCCTAGACCTTTGTTAGCTCCGTATCCGAGCCTTTTCTGTCTTAGTTTCTCGACTTTGAGGGCTTAGCGGGCATCCATTAGCCAGGAGTCGATTGACGGGAAGCTTAGAGAAGACACCCGACCGAGCAGTTGTCAGGGGGACCGCTAGAGCTTGCCCGATATGCCTTATTGCTTTGTTGGTGTTGATGGCTTTGCCCTCAGCTGGAGCAATGGAGAGTCGTTCGAAAACTGATTTGTGCTTGAGCTGAGGTGCTTTTGCGACCATGACATTTGGCCTTTTCCCTTTTGAGGCAGGTTTATCTATCACCGGGGCTTAAGGAGCAGTGATGGCATTAGCTGGCATGAACAGAATAGAGCCAAATAGTAGCGGCGGCTTCTCCCACTGTCACCCGAGACTGGCCGGGAGGATCGTCCTGGCATCCATCTTCATCGTGTAGGAGATGGGAGCTGTGTTGAGAGTTGAGCTTGTCCTTAGAGACATTTTGTTGCGTCCGAAGATTACAATTGAAAAATGTTAAGCTGCACAAAAAAGCGTGATTTTAGTACAGGAAATCGATATATATGTTGATTGAGTTCTCGCACAAAAAGCATGATTTTAGCACCCTCACATTTAGGAGGTTGACAGAGGACCCGTTGTCAACTAAGATTTTCCCTATCTTGATGTCATGGCAATAGCCGGTGACATACAGGGGACGGTTGTGCTCGCACGTTCCGAGGAGGAGATCTTCATCGCCGAAAGTGATGTCGGCTGTGTGCACTTCTTCCAGCTCGTCCTTCATCTTTTCTTCGGCAAGGAAAGCTTGAAATTGGTCGGGCTCTTGTAGTGCCTTGATCAGAGAATCTCGTGCCTCTTTAGACAGCAGAAGGGCATCCAAAATGCTTAGCTGCGAGGGTATCTTCCTCAGGTGTGCCAGGACATTGTAATCCACCATGTTCCTCTTAGGCGGGTCTTTGGCTGCCAGCTCTTCGACGACTCGATCATCGAGGGCGATACCTCAGGGACCTTTTCCTTCCTCTTATCTTTTTTGTTCGACTCCTTATTTGTGGGTCCGAGATTCTTTTCAGGCAACGTACGACTACGCAGATGAATGTTTTCACAGTTCTTTATCTCCTCTTTTCCTGAGGTGGATTCCTTCAAGAAAGGGTCGAGGGCTACTTCATCAGAATCGCTTCCGAAGGTGAGAACTTGCGATCCCCCAGAATCAACCATGTGATAGTTGTCGGCAGTTCTTTTGTGCTCATCTGTCATGCTTCTCTGCTCCCGACGAGTGTTGCGCTTCATCCGCTTGAAATGTTGTCGGTGGGCAACGTATCCCAGCCACCACTTTTTAAAGGCCATGCATTCTTCGGTTGGGTGTGCAATACTTTGATGGTATAAGCAGTAGTTAAGATGTACATCCGCTTCGTCAAGGTGTATACCGCCAGGAGTATTTCCTTTGGGAGATGGCAGCTTCATTCCCATTGAGCGGGCTTTAGCAAACCGATTCCTTGCCTTAAGCTTGCTTTTGTCTGCCGCGGGCGTGCTTCGATCTGGTTGGAGTGCTTTGCGACTAATCCCTACCATGACTTCTTCAACTTGACGTCGACGCCTGGCCCTTTCGAATATGGCCATTTCACGCTCTTGATCAGCTTTGCTCTTCTGACGGGCTTCGTTTAGCAGCATGCCAATCATTTCGTCTGATGGTTCTAAGGATTCTGGCACCGATCCTGCCCCCAGCTCCTTTTTGTTATCTTTTAACGCCGAGTGAGCTTTTTCGTTATTTAGCGACAAATGAGAGATCATGTGGCAACTTACCACATAATCTTCGGGTTCCTCTGACGAGTCGTCTTTGTCATCATTGTCGTTATCTCCACTTTCAAGGATATTGTTGAGAAACTCTTGGAGCGTGATTGGGGTTCGCGCCTTCTGGTTGTATTCTTCCAACGCGTCAATATGCTTTTGCAGATCCGTGCGTCTGTCGTCAGGCTGCGCTGGCTTCTTGGTCTTCTTCTTTTTCTTCGAAGACTTTGACGGCTGGGCCTGGGTATTTTTCCCATCGCTACTAACTCCCGATGTTGGACGTGGTTTCAGCATCCCCTCAATGATCTCCGGCTCTAACGGGCTTTTCCACCTGATCGCCGGACATTCTTGAAGATCTTTCAGCGTTCTTTTAGTTTTTGCCGAAAGAACAACATCCCATGGAGCTTCCTCTATGAATGAGCATGATGCCCCCGGCGTGTCCATCTTTTTCGGAGCATGTGGTCGTGGCGGGTTTGCCTTCCAGTTTTCAAACAGCGCGAATTCGCCTTGCTGGTACTGGTCCTCAATCCATTTTTTGAAGACAAAGCAATCTTCGATTGGATGGCCCAATATTCGGTGGTATGGGCAGTAATTGGGATTACGCCTGGTTGTAGTGGGCATCTCGGATCTGGTAGAGTGATGAGCCTATTGCACAACGCCAGTTCGAACAATCTTCTCGTTTTTTCCTGAGGGAATGAGTAAGGACATCTCAGCTTTTCTCCGAGAGATCGCTGTTTATCGTTTTGGCGAGCAGTTGGTTTCGGATCACTCGACTGCTGCTGAGCGTTGGCGACGAAGGTAGCTTTCCCTTTGCCCTTTTCATTTCGAAGCTCCGTCTTTGAAGAGGAAGGCCTATGACCCATCTGGTCCATTTGGGCCAGCTTGTCGATCAAGGCTTGGAAAGTGGCCGGCTTGAAGAACATCATGAATTAGGATATAGTCGCCTGCGGATCCAGGGTCCCTACAAACATGCCCACAGCAGGAGCTTCTTTTATGCGTTGTTCGCATTCCGATCATAAGTTCCGCCACCGAATTTCTTACTGAACCCATATCTCTCCTGGCTTCACCCTGGCATCGATCAATGCCGTGATCGGGGTGCGCTCGCTAGCGCTTGCGAAACGCTGGGTGAACAGCTCCATTTCCGTAAATGTTTTGACGGAGTCATTTGGAAGCTCCGCGTACCATTCAAAAGCTGTCTCCGCTAAGCTGCCGACGAACTGGAAAACTAGCAATTTATCGTCACCCCCAGTATTGCCGCACAGAGCCCTGAACTGAGCCACGTGCTGATGGGGATTACTTGTCCCCCTTATACACATAAAATTTAGGGATCTTATATCCTGGGTACTTAATTTGATCGTACCAGCCTGGGTAGGGTCGCCCAGTTCTGACGGCCTGGCCAGTTGCTTCACTTACCTGATGAGCTCGTATTTGTTGAACTATGTAGTCATCAAGCGCAGCTTTCGAGATAGTCTCCTCTCTGGCCGCTGATAAAGCCGGAAGAGGGTTTGATGTCTCCTCTCTGTCGTCTTCAACGATTATTGGGGGATCTTCGGCTGAAGGGTCCGGCTGGATCATCATCCCGACCATATCTTGGAATAGTAGCGCTATTTGTTTTATGTTAGCCGCTTGTTCTGCGGCCTCTTTATCTTTCTTTTCGAGCATTCTTCGGAAGAACTCGGCGTCAGTTTCCTGTTCCTGACGCTGATCCGATGATACTTCTGGGCTTTCTTTCTGCCTAGTATGTGTGGCCATCTTTGTCAGCATCTCCTGGAGCTTTTGTTGCTGCTCCTGAGTTTTCGTCACAGACCGTGTGAGTTGTCGATTACCCGTAGAAGTACGGCTTTCCTCTTTTCCGGAAGCCATATAGACGGTGTGCACTACCATGCCCCCAGACTTAGGGCGTTTGGATTCAGCGCTTTTGAGATTTGTCGTAAACATGGGGATCTTCTCCGGCCTTCTCCTTTTATGAACGGTCGAAGTTGAGGGGGCTGTTGCAGCCGATGCTTTCCGTGGGATGACGGCAGTGAGATGGTCCTCCTCTTGCCGAACCTTCATTTTCTTCTGTCGGCGGGAGTAGTCTTTATCGATTACAGAGTCTTGGACTCTTCGCCGGACCCCGTGGATTTTGGAGGACAGCCGCTGAGAGGGCTGTTCCGGGTTCGCCCTTGTAACGTTCTCCACAGGTGGAGGAGACTTTTTCAACACGGCAGTCGAAGAGTTCTTGCGCTCCCTCCTGAGCGGCTCAAAGCTATTCCCAGTTGGAACAGCAGCATCAATTTCCACCATTGGAGCTGGTGGAGTCAGTCCAGAGGGAGAGCTGCCCCCAGTTTTCCTCACTCGGCGCCAGTGGCGACGTCGAGCATGTTTTGCATATGGAACTGGCTCAATTACGGGGGTGGCTTCAACATGCCCCTGTTCTGGTGAAGGGTTGTTGGCGCCAGCCTATCGAAGACTGACGTCCACTGAGAAGAAACGTCTAACCTGTCGAAGACCGACTTTCGGATATGGGACGCACTTCCTCAGGGCCGTTGTAGCAGACTTCGTCAGATTCCTCCTCGTTGTGAGGGTTTTTGATTGTGGGGACGCTCTTCCTTGCAGGCGCAAGCCCCTGCAGTTAATTAAGTTTCCACGTCGCGGTAACCACTTTCTCCTGCTCCAGAAGGTCACTTCGTATCGTGTGTGTTTTATTTTTTGGTTGCCCGTGGATTGTATACGGAGACTAATTAGTGTTGTCGCCCGTAGGGCGGGGATTAATCAAAATCCGTATTTTCTTAGATTTGGTTTGGGTTGGTTTAAGGATCGTTAATCTCGTTTCAGATTAAGATCAACTTAAATGTTTGTTGAGGATACGTTAGTCTAATTTTAGACTAAGATCTACTCAACGGGGGTTCAGGATCATTTTTGATCCAACAACAGAGCATTTGGGCTCTATCGTTTTAGTTTAGGGATGTTATGGTCCATTGGGATTAAAGACATCATAGTCCGTGTTTAAGGATATCATAGTCCGTAGGGTTTAAAGACATCATAGTCTGTAGGGTTTAAAAACATCATAGTCCGTAGGGTTTTGGTTTAACAGTTTGGGGATGCGCCAAAAGTTATTGGTTATTGAGACCCTCTATCTCTCTGAAGACGTTGAAGAATTACATGTATCGGAGGTATGAAGAGATGTACTCTTGAACCAGTGAATGTTCATAAAAGACTTGATAATCTTGTTTGAGACTAAGTCTAATTAAAAGCATATGGGTTGGGTTAAGTTGGGATTTAACCAACCTTGGGCTCAACCCACTTGATTATTTATTTGGGCCTGGTCCCCTTTCTGCATCGGCAGTGCAGAGCACTGAAATGGGTTCTGACACCCTTTATTCTTTTTGTTTTATTTGTATTCTTTTATATGGAGTGTTAAACACTTAATAGCGCTCACGTGAGGAACACGTGGAGCGCTTGGCGCTGAGCGCCAGGCACTAAGTACTTTTATTAAGTAGCGTCCATGTGAGGAGCACGTGGAGCGCTCGGCGTTGAGCGCCAGGAAATGAGTACTAAGTACTCTTTAAATAGCGCTCACGTGAGGGGCACGTGGAGCGCTCGGCGTTGAGCGCCAGACTTTGAGTGCTAAGCACTCTTTAAATAGCGCCCACATGAGGGGCACGAGGAGCGCTCGGCGCTGAGCGCCAGACTGTTTTCTTTGTTCCGATCAGTTCGATGCTCTGAGAATTAAATTCTCATTTGTGAGAGACTTTGTCTCATAGATCTAAGAACTAAGTTCTTTTTTGAGGAGATGCTATGATCTCTTTTGTTTTTATGAAAGACTGTCTTATAGATCTGTGATCTAAAAAAAAGAACTAAGTTCTTCTGATATGAAAGTTAAAACTCTTAAATATGGAGGAGATGCTATGATCTCTCTTCTTCTTATTTACCTTGAGAAGAAATTGCTCTCGTCTTTGAAATTTGAAATTTATGAGGGATTCCTTTATGCAAGACTTGAAGTCTTGGGTCCTTTATATAGGGGAGACTGATTTGTTGAATCAGTTAAGGAAATATCTTATTGTGAGATTTCTGATTGATTTGGGGATGTTTCCTACCATTGGATTTTTGATCTAAAGGCTTCTGTTTTACAGAAGACATTTTTCTTGTTTTTAACAAGATTGGGAAAATATTTTCCCATACAGAACTTATTCTGTATCTTGGTGATTTTTAATCACCATTGGATATTTTGATCCAACGGTGCTATGATTTACAGAGCACAATCTTTCTTATTTAGAAAGATTTGAGGAGTATTTCCTCAACATAATTCGATTCTGTAATGTGATGATCCATCATCTCCGTTGGATCTTTGATCCAAGGGAGGAGAACTTTTAGTTCTGGCGTTGACTCTTGGCGCTCTCGTGTTTTGCACGTGAGGCGCTGCCTCAGTTCAAATTTTGAACAGAGTTTTGCTCTTTTATTGGGGGGAAACATCCGTGGGTGCACACCGAAGGATCGACACCGTAGGTATCCGACGACGTGGACGTCAGTTTTGAATGGAGAAAGAGAAGCAATGGCGGTTTGTTGTACTCTTTGACGATTAGGAAAGGTAACAACTCTTCTGCAACAAGCTTTTGCGCCATTGAGAGAAATGCAAAATAAGAAAAGAAGATCGGTAGAGTTTTAAAGGCATTTCTCTCTCCTCTCTTTCAACTTTTTTTTATCTTTGGCTTTTTTCTTTTGAGTAGAGAATGAGAATGAAGTGCTCTGTCTTAAATAGAGCATGAGGTGGGCACAAGTGCCAATAGGAGATGGGGCAGGTGACAATAGAAAGTGGAAATACCAAAATCTGTGCGGGAAAAATTGGCATTTTGAAAATTCTGCCATCTCTCTACACCTTTACATTATGTATTTAGGATAGGCCTAGCACTGCACTTTGTATTTGCTATAAAATGAGATGAGCATTGGTTCATCTTCTAATATAAGAGTTGTATTCATTCTAGATCAAATCTACAATATCTGAGAATGGATTGAAAACCTCAGTAAAGATGGAGAATGATATATGGGTTCTAATGGTTATATTATCATTGTTGGTATGGATTCTTGCGGATTTATTAAAATTAACTTGAGAGAGGCTGTGATATATAAGGGTGGAACAGGGGTCACAATGGAACTCTCACGGGGTTATTAAACATAATCCTGCCAGAAAATTTGGCTCTTATAAGAATGTATTCCACTATTTGCCTTCTACTCTCAATAAGTTTTTTGAACGTTATATTTCTTTCCTCTCTGGTGTTTGTATCATATGTATTATTTCATGAAGCTTTATCAACTATCATATGTATTATTTCTTTCCTCTCAATAAGTTTTTTGAACGTTATATTTCTTTCCTACTCCTTGAATGAATCTGGATGGCACAATTCTGCCTGCAGCTGCGCCTCTTCCTCCACCTCTCTTTATAGACTGTTTCTGCATCCTGATAGTTGATGTGCCAAGAAGACTGGCCAACTTCAACTGAAGGGCCAACTGTGAACTTGCAGGGTGGTCTAGCAGGCTAATTATACATAAAAGCATGGATAAAACACATCAGTATTCAGTATAAGAGAGGGTTTAGAAATAGAAAATACAAAGTTGAAAATATAGGCTTGAAATTTAACTTGCATCCTGTTCATGTTTGCTTTTCTTCTTGATCTTGCTTTTCCCCTTGTCATTTCTGGATGCATTGCCTACATCTTCAGATAAATTTGTGTGATTTGAACTGCCTAAGTTTGAAGCTCCTGTGTCCATATGCATAACCAAGGCATATGGTGGATTGATCTCTGTCTGTGCATCCAGTGGAGCTGAATCATGCAAGATAGTAATAGTGGCATCTTCTGAGATATCAACTCCTGTATCTCTTCCTCTTCTCCTTCATCTTCTCCTTGAAGAGCTGCCTCCTCCCCTATTTGAAGCATCACTAGAACTCCCAGGATGAGAAGATTCTGAACTCGTTTATCCTCTCTTTGGGAGTGGTGACCTTCCTCTTCTTGATCCTGTAGATGTTTGTCTCTCAACATGCTCATTCTTGCAGTTTCTTGCATTGTGTCCAATTACTGCATTTACTTGAACCTCCAAGCCTCTGCATTCCACTACCTTCGGCCATTTCATGCTCACCAATTGTTCTCTTCTTCTTTTTGCCTACCAGGCCTTTTCTTGTATGGAGGATGTAGCATAGGATCATATGGGGCAGTTGGCCAAAATCTTGAGTCTGGTATAGGTGAAATGTGATGCTTGTATGAACTTTTGTAATGGTTTATGTTATAAGAGTCGTGAATAACATCTATGGGGTTTATCCTAGCATGATGCAGACACTGGATGGCATGCATGCAAGGAATCCCTGTAAGGTCCCACATTCTACAATCACAAGTTTTTTTAGCAATACTGTAAGGTCCCTATCCCCGATTACAGCACTCTACACTCTACACTCTACACTCTACAATCCCTGTAAGGTCCCAGAATGTCGCGATAGGCCAAGGCAAAGTCCCTATTACCGATTACAACATCATCACCGAAAATTGCATAATTGCGAAATCAGAAGCCAGGGATTCCATTGCCTTTTCTACCTCCATCCACACAACAAAATGGTGGGACAAGGCAAAAGAGTGGCCAAGAGCCGAGATTGACCTTGAGTATCAGTCACTTGATACTCATAGTTGTCACAATATTGATCACTACAAACTCCCCTGCTCTTATTATCCAATATTTCTAACTTGGCAACAATCTTAGGGCATGTTTTTCCATTCCACTTTTCACAGATCTCTCTCTTATTCTGTAACCTCCTCATTCATCAAAGTTCTTATCATCTCCAACATTGTCACTATAGGCTTCTCTCTAGCCTTAAATATGAATTTGTTGAATGCCTCACATATATTGTTGCATAGCGAATCATACTTTATATCTGTAGGGAAATGAGACCTGGTCCATGTCTTTTCTATGTCATCAAGATATTTATAAGCAGTTACACTTTCTTTCTGAAGTTAGTTCATGACCTATAATTAATAGTGTGTGTGCGCGGGCGCGCTATCAATTAGACTTCTAGGATATCAAGCCCTTTCATATCATATAACAAAGTAGCCTAACACCAACAATGTAACAAGTAATGAATGAGATGAAAGAAAATTACCGGTAGATGCTCCTCTTTAGTGTAAGCTGTTGCTGCTTTCCACATTATTCTTTTCAACTCCAATGATTTCCACTTTTTGAATTTTTTTGCATAAAAATGCCTCACAGAGTATCTGTGTTGTGATGGTGGAAATATCCTCCTCATAGCTTCGATCAACTCCTATAAATTGGCATTACATTGCAAAATGTTAATAAAGCTTCATGAAATGCATAATTTAAAAATGTATACACATATTTAACATGTAAGCAGTATAAGAAATCAAACCTTTTGTCTATCACTTACAAAAACTATTCTTTCAAATGTGTTGTCCTTCATGCCCTCCCCCAAACACACTAAGAACCAATTCCATGTTCCTTCACATTTAGACTCCACCACAGCAACTGAAATTGGAACCATTTGATTATTTGCATCCCTACTCACAGCAAATAGAAGTACAACTCCTGCAGGGCCCTTCAAGAAATAGACATCAAGACCTATAACAGGTCTACAACCTTGCAGAAATCCATCCATATGAGCTTTGTATGCCACAAAGAAGCCATAGAATTCAAGGTTGATCTTCTTGCTCTCTCTTGGTCTTCACTGATACATAGCTTCCAGGATTCGTAGTGATAATCATGTTTGTATAGTCCCAAAGCTGCCAGTATTGCTCCTTGTAGCAACCTTCAATGATATTAATGGCCTTCCTCCTCACCCTATATATTTGAAAAAGTCCACAATCTAGCCCAAGTTCAGTATGAATGGTAGTTTGCAATGAAGGTGGCCATATAGGATTGTCTATGATTCTCAGCGGGTATTGATGTGCTAACCATGTTGAAGTAGCTTGTTTGTTCTTGAAAACTTTTGGACAAGTGTGCTTGTCATTCAGTTGCAAAATCCTCCATCGGATACCATCATCAACATATTTACCATAAACACTCTACTTGCATCCTTTTGCCTTACAGTTAATTGCAATTCTCTTTCCTTTCATTCTTCTACCACTGTACATCAAAACCTCTCAAAACTGCAGCTTGTCTTACTAATGCCCTGAACTCACTTGGTTTGGCACATTCCATACCAAGCTCAAACTTTGGATCCTTGAGATCCCTGTCTTCCATGAACTGCCAGAATCTGAAGTACCCACTATCTGCCTCATCATCAGATGAAGGCTATGCAGTTTATCACTATCTGCATACTCTGAGACCGCTTCCTTGGTAGGCGTAGCATCATCTCCTCCTAGGACTTCTTTGCCATCTACTGTCATGGCCCGCTTCCCAAACTACGAGGCGGAGTCGAGACGAGGCCCGCGGCGCATCTATACCGAGAAGTACACATTCTCGACTCAGACACGCCAAGCGCTAGTAAGCAATAATATGACAAGAATTTAAAATTTTCAAAACAAATAAATAACATCCAACAATTATTACATCCCAGAAAGTTTGGCAAATAAAGTTTACATCAAACACCCTTGAAGAAGGCATTTTATTAAACAGTCAAGGAAAGGCATGGAATGATAACATGAACATCTCAGAAACAACTAATAGTTGGCTTGGCCTAAGAAGTGCTCCAAGTCTACGAAGTCCTTCTCTGCCTGCGGTAATGACCAGCATATAAATAGAAATTAACATAAGCATGAACAAGAGACGACAGTTCTATATGGCAGTGTAATATAGGCATAGTGACGATTAACATAAGCATATAATAAGTATAATTGGTGAGCATGGAGCGATTGGCAATGTGGTCTAAAGATGTCACTATAAGGGTAAGCTAACCTAACGTCGGTTCGAGTATGAGCGTCAGCTATCGCAGGAGTATTCTCAAACCCAAAACTGTAATCCAGGGACAAGAAAACATGGGCCCGAATTAAAGAGTTAGTAACGAGACTCCAATCGTCGCTGGAGACTCACAAACCCAAGGATATAATCCAGGGGCAAAGAAACACGGGCCTTGAAGAGAGTTCATGTGTTAGCTTTCAAGAATTCATGTATTACGAGGGGACTCCTGAGATTCCGTTGATCATCTCACTATTCAAACTACCCAACACCCTGCGTATGTTAAACTATAAATAATGATACAAGTCTTACACGAATCCATGAATACATACAGGGTTTCAAGTTCAAGTCAAGTTCAAGTCGAGTTCATGTCAAGTTGAAGTATTCATGTATACACATATTCATGGTTCGGGTAAGAGTCATGTCAAACATATAATATCTAATCATGTCATCATGTATATACAACAATTTAGAGATCAAGAAACAAGGTACAAATGTTTGTAATGCTTGAAATGAGACAAATATGATATGCAGGTAATAATTAGAATAACATGAATACATGAAACGTATCAATATACTAACATGGTCAACAATAACATGGTCAAACAAACAATATATCCGAGTTATGTCATATTACGTGTCAGGTAATATATCTCGTATACGTGGATTGATTTAACATGTCAGGTAATAAGTCAGTTTGCATATCAGTCTGAGATGGCTCATGTATGCTTGAGCCAGCTCACAAGTCTTCTCTAATCACTATTTGTTCTCGGTTGCAAAAGACGGCTCGAGGTTATGTGGAGCCGGCTCGACCATAACTTGAGACGGCTCAATCAGAATTTAAGTTGGCTCACGTCATGTCTACATAGTGGTTTTCCTCTCTGTTTGTATGAGATGTCTCATGGTTATGTTGAGCCGTCTTATAACCCTTTCGTTCAGACTATCAGGTTAAGGTTTCAATTAGATTTGAAAACAAGGCAAATAACCATACACAAAAGCATCACATAATCACAGTTCTTTATTTTAATATTTTAGAGATCATGGGTTTCTTTTTGTTCCTTGATGATCGGATTCCCTATGAAGGGTTCTCTATCATCTCTGCTAGACTCATAGAAAAAGATCCGTTGTAATTAACAGAATCCATAGCTGAGTTCCCAAAATAGGTTGTAGAAGCAATAATAGCAAAAGAGCATAGAACTATCTTAAATCGTTATAAAGACGGTATCTAGAAACATTGTTAATCCTATAATCATGAAATATTGGTTTACGCTCATTTCGTATTGTCACTAATTCGTATTATCTAGACCCATGGCATGGAGGTGTTGTCATTAAGCATAAAAAACATAAGCGAACATAGTCTTGAACAAAAAGCAACTACTTTTAAACAATCCATGTGTAATTAATCTATACATATAACATATATCTCATAATGAACTATGACAAGGCGAGGACAACGTTTTCGAGGAGGAGCACGACAAAGGAAGGGGGAGGGAGAGAACGAGAGAGAGAAAGAGGAAGATGACTTACCCGCTATACGATACAGTATAACCGTATCGCCGTTTCTAATGGAACACGGACTTGATCGGAAGCTTCGCGTCTAGGAGCAGGGAGATCGGTGGTTGGCTTGGGAGGACATTTGAATTAGAATTTCGGGGAGGAAATTGAGTTTTGTACATCCAAAGGAATGGAGAAGAAAAAACAATTAAAATGATGTTGTATTAAGAAGGATAAAAGGCATTAAAAAGATATTTGATGGAGGAAATAAAGGGTTGGGGGTTCACTTTAATGAATTAGTTTGTTTTTTGAGATGAAACGAGCAGTTACGAGTCCAATGAACTCGTCTCTTGGGCGTTTGGAACGATTCTGCATCAAACGAGGGCATGAGACGGCTCAAAATACTCATGAGCCGTCTAAAGAGAACAGAGAAGAAATGGTCATTCGGAAAGACTTATGAGCTGGCTCGCCCTTATATGAGCCATCTCAAACTTAGTTATCAAGAATTTAGATATAACTCAGTACTCAAAAAGAAAACGACATTTTATTAATGAAAAATAATACAAAAGGGTACACGAATTTTAGGGTCGTTACACTGCGTAACCTTGATATGATCCACTAAAGAGGACTGCACCTCTAGCTGTCAATACTGCCTGTGGGTTCCCGACATAACCATCTCCAGGTCAAACCTCTGAAGATCATCAAGAATATCCTTCCGGCAAGTCAACATCACAACCGCTGGTCTCCAGTTGAGAGCATCAGGTACCACATTCACTTTCTCGGGGTGATACTGCAAATCGAGATCGTAGTGGGCCGTAAACTTCGACCACCTGCGTCGTCTCATGTTGAGCTCCTTCAACGTGAATATGTACTTCAGACTCTTATGGTCCGTATAGACCTCAACCCGCTCTCCTAAAAGATAGTCCCTCTAAATCTTCAGAGCGAAAATAACCGCAGCCAACTATGAATCGGGTAATTCTTCACGTGCGTTCTTAATTGGCGCGAGACGTAAACCACTACTCAACCATGCCGCATCAGAAAGCAACCCAACCCCTTCCCGAAAGCATCACTGTGAATCATCAATCCTTCAAACCCATCTGGCATAGGGCCGTGGTAAGATTCTGCTTCAACAGGTCGAACGCTTGGGCGCATTCCCCTGACCAGACGAACGATTCTTCCTTCTGAATAAGCCTTATCAAAGGCTCAGCCGCTCGAGCAATATCTTGGCCAAATCTCCGACAGTAACCGGCAAGTCCCAAGAAACTTATGATCTCTGCTACCGATTTTGGAGTCAGCCAATCCTTAACCGCTTCAATCTTTGTCGGGTCTTATAGATATACCGTCTCCGGAAACGATGTCCCAGAAACTGAACTTGGTTAAGCCAGAACTCACACTCAGTTTAGCATACAAATGTTCTTGCCTCAACACCTGCAACACGATCCTCAGATGTTCGACGTGCTTCTCCTTGCTTTTTGAGTACATAAGAATGTCGCCGATGAAGACTGCGACGAACTGGTCAAGGTACTGTGAGAAAACACGGTGCATCAATTCCATGAACATGGCCAGAGCGTTAGTAACGTCGAATGACATCACAAGAAACTCGTAGTAGCTGTATCGGGTTCAATAGGTTGTTTTGCATATATCATCCGCCTTAATCCTGACTTGGTGGTACACTGACCGAAGATCCAACATTAAGAATACCGGACACCGCTGAGCCGATCGAATACATCATCAATAAGAAGAATGGGGTATTTGTTCTTGATCGTGACTCGGTTTAGCTCACGGTAGTCGACGCACATGCGTAAGGAATCGTCCTTCACTAAGAGGACCGGAACGCCCCAAGGGAAAACACTTAGGCATATAAATCCCTTGCTGTGAAGGTCCTCTAACTGCTTCTTTAACTCGACCAACTCGACTGGAGCCATCCTGTATGGGGCCTTAGAAAGTGGTGTCGTGCCTGGGATTAAATCAATCGAGAACTCCAAAACACATGGCGAGGACAGACTGGGTAGATCTTCAGGAAAGACATCCAAGAACTCCCGAACTACTACCGGTGCTGGGCTCTCGTCTGCCTCTATCAAGGATAGGGTGTTTCTCGCCGGCTTTGCCGTAAACTCTGCAGGTTCCAAGGACTCATTTCCCCTACGAAACATGAACTTTGGGTGGTTAGGAATACGGAAGGTCACGGTCTTAGCCCGACAATCAATTTGTGCGTGGAAGGTGCCCAACCAATCCATCACTAAGACTATGTCGTAATTCTCGGTCCCGATCAGCAAGTCGGCAAAAAGTTCCCTGCCGCAAATCACTACAAGACAGAGTTTGCACTTTCGGCTGAGTACAATCACTTCATTGCCAGTGTAAATGTCCCAGTGTCAGGTCAGCTTCGTGTGGTATAGAATGTGTAGTAGCGAAAGTAGGGGACATGAAACAGTAGGAAGCCCCGGAATCAAATAATATTTTAGCAAGAACTGAGCAAACTAAAATAGTACCTGCGACGATGTCCTCCGACACCTCCACCTGCTCGGCCGTTAGGGCAAAAGCTCGCCCCTGGCCACGGCATGCATTACCTCGGCTCTGACCCAAAAGTTGCTGCTGGAATGAGTGGCGCCCCCTCTGAACGGGTCCTGATGAAACACTCTGCTGTTGGTTAGATCCGCTGCGTTTCGATCTCATGGGGAAACCTCCAATCTAGTGATCGCTATCCCCACAGATCAAACACTGACCATTGGCCATGCGGAAATCTTTCTGAATATGCCCTGGTTTCTTACAGTAGTTGCAAACATGGTCTTTCTGCTGCGGTGGGATGGCGACATGCTTCATCTGAACCCCACCATGTTGCCCGACTGGGATCCCTCCACCTAATCGGACTGGGGTCCCTCCTGAAGTCGGGCCAACAGAGCGCCTCAGTCCTTCTGTCAGAAACCTCCTCTTATCCATAACAGTCTTGTTCGCCGCCGAAAGACGTGACCGGGACGTTGGGACGTCCGACCTGAATTTTAGGTGGCAGATGCTATTTGGTTTTATCCATCCACCTCTCCGAAGATACCAAGTTGATTTATAGCACCGTGTATCAGAGGTTTAGACCGTTGTAGCAGACTTCGTCAGATTCCCTCTCATTGTGAGGGGTTTTTAATCGTGGGGACGCTCTTCCCTGCAGGCTAAGCCCTTGCAGTTTATTACGCTACCGCATCGCGGTAACCACTTTCTCCTTCTCCAGACGGTCACTTCGTGTGATGTGTGTTTGTTTTGTTTTTGGTTGCCCGCGGATTTTATACGGAGACTAATTTATGTTGTCGCCCGTAGGGCGTGGATTAGTCCAAATCCGTATTTTCTTAGATTTGGGTTGGGTTTAAGAACCGTTAATCTCATTTGAGACTAAGATCAACTTAAACGTTTGTTAATGATACGTTAGTCTAATTTTAGACTAAGATCTACTTAACGGGATCATTTAGATCCAATAAAAGAGCATCTGGGCTCAATTGCTTAGATTAGGGACATTGCGGTCCATAAGTTTAAAGACTCCACGGTCTGTGGTAGTTTAGAGACATCATAGTCTGTAAAGTTTAAGGACATCATAGTCCATGAGTTTAAGGACCCCACAGTCTATGAAATGTCTGGTTGTCGGGACCCGTCACCTCTCTGAAGACGTTGAAGGATTACAACGACACACATCAGGGGAGTGCAGAGATGTACCCTTGAACCAATATTGGTTGGGAGATCTGTAGTCCAGTTTGGGACTAAGATCTGTTAAAAAGATTTATGAGCGTATGGGCTCAATTAATCTGAATAAGGGGTCTGTGGCCAACTTGGGTTTGACCCACTCAGTTAAAATGTTAAACATTTAACAATGCTGAGCATTGATTTGGGCTGACAATTTTTTTGTCTTTTATTGAGTGCTGAGCATTCATTATCATTACAGCTCTGGGGCTTTATTAAAGAACAATTTATGTTCTTTCAGCGCACACGTGAGGAGCACGTTGCGCGCTTGGCGCTGAGCGCCAGTCAATGAGCACAGAACGCTTCTGTTAAGTAGCGCACACGTGAGGAGCACATGTTGCGTTTGGCGCTGAGCGCCAGTCAACGAGCGCAGAGCGCTTCTGTTAAGTAGCGCACATGTGAGGAGCACGTGGCGCGCTTGGCGCTGAGCGCCAGTCAATGAGCGCAAAGCGCTTCTGTTAAGTAGCTCACATGTGAGGAGCACGTGGTGCGCTTGGCGCTGAGCGCCAGTCAACGAGCACAGAGCGCTTCTGATCAATTTTATGATCTGAGATATGAAATTCTTCTCCCTCCTTTATATGATGAGATGTTATGATCTCTTTGTATGAAAGACCTCAGTCTTATAGATCTATGATCTGTAAGAAGAATTATGTTCTTCTTTAATGAGATGTTTCTTATCTCTCTGTTTTTTTTACCTTGAAGAAAAGTTCTTTTCAGAGCTTGCTCTTCCTTTTTTTCAAAGCTTGTGGGGGGGTTCCTCTCTGCGAGAGTTGAAGTCTTAGGGTCCTTTATATAGTGAAGGCTGATTTGTTGAATCGGTTGAAGAGATCCTTTCTCTAATTGATTTGGGGATATTTCCCGCCGTTGGATCTTTGATCCTAGGGCTTCTGTTTTACAGAAGGCAATCTTCTTGTTTTTAAAAAGATTGGGAAATCTTTTCCTATACAGAATTTACTCTGCACTATTGTGATTTTTAATCACCATTGGATCATTTGATCCAACGGTGCTCTGATTTACAGAGCACAATCTTTCTTGTTTGGAAAGATTCCGAGGAGTATTTCCTTAACAGAATTTTATTCTGGTAATTTGATGATTTATCATCTTCATTGGATCTTTGATCCAACGGTGGAGAACATTTAGTTCCAGCGCTAGCGCTCTCGTGCTTTGCACGTGAGCGCTGCATCAGAGTTTTTGACTCTTGGTGTCAGCGCACTTAGCGCTAGCGCTCTCGTGCTTTGCACGTAAGCGCTGCTACAGAGCGCCGGCGCTCTTGACGCAAGCGCACTCGTGCTTTGCACGTGAGCGCTAGCGCTCTTGGTGCTAGCGCTCTTAGGAATCGCTGCTTCATTTTAAATTTTGAAATTTAAACAGAGTTTTGCTCTGATTGGTGGAAACAAATGCCCCCACTATTGCGCTCACGTGGCTCATACGTGAGTGCAGCGGTGGCATCCTTTCGACCGTTGGTTTGTTCTTGGAAGTCGGATCGACTTCCCCTGCCTATAAATAGGAGCTTTGGCCTCTTTGAGATGAGCCATGTTCATCTTCTTGTTTTCTTATTCTTAAGAATTTTAATTCTCTGTTAGAGCCAAGCTCTCTGTTTCAGAAAACTCCTTTTGAGTTAATACTCTGTCAAATTTCTGGTAAGATTTGAACCCATTAACAGAGCTTTTGCTCCACTTAGATCGCAGATCTTAAAGATCTTTTAGGGTTTTACCCATCAACAAAGCTTTGCTCTTTTCAAATCATATAGATTTTTAGGGTTTCCCAACAGAGCTTTGCTCTTGTTAGATCATAGATCTAAAGAGATCCTTTTTAGGGTTTTTTAACCCATTAATAGAGAACTCTTTAGAGTTCATTCTACAGATCTTAAAGATCTCGGAGTTTTTAACTCAGTAGAAGCTTTGCTTCTTTTAGGGTTTCTGATGGGTTACTCCATCATCTTCTCAGAGCATGGCTCTTCAGAATTCTCGGGGGAAAATTTTATTCCCCTCATAATTGATTTTGACAGGTGTCCCTCCTTTCTAGGTACCTCTCGAGGAGTTTAACTCCTTGGCCCGAGAAGCCTCTCATTAAATGAGAAATCCTTTTAGGATTCCCTCCTTAATTGCACAAAATTAAATTCGTTGGGTGTTTTAATCAGTACTTGTTTTCTCCGTGAGTATATCAAAAGTTGTTTAAATCCCCGTGTCTGTTTCGATAAGTATTTTCTTAATCAGTCTGTCCACTCACTGATTTTCTTTTTCAGACGTTATGGCCGCTCATCTGTATGATCTCGATGAGATTATTTCTTACGGAAACATCCGCTCACTAGACCGCTGCCAGAACCAGGAGTTTACAAACGCTCAGTGCGCCGAAATCATGCGTCGCTTTGATGAATACAATGGTCGACTGCTTCCTCGTCGTTCTGCTCTTTTAAAGCTCATTGTGAGAGCGATCTGGGAAGCACTTCCTTTATTTTATCAAGGCATGCCGCTTAAGGCATTGGATGATGCCGAAGACAAGGTGCACTCGGTGTATCTGATGGGTCTAATTTCAAAGAAAAGGCGAGACAATCTTGTTGATATTCTGCATCAAACTTTTCAACAGGCGACGATAATCGCTGCCTATCGAAGGGCGGAAGACATCAGCGAGGACCCTGACGCTTGTGATCGTGAGAGGAAGCATACGAGAATAGTCCAAGAGGCCCAAAATATTTTAGATGGCCTTACTTTTGAATTTCTCAATCCATGTCCTGGATTTGATGTCTTGCCATTGTAATCATTTTGATGATGATTTTGTTTACTGTTTTCATCGTTGTAAGAACCTTTTGAAGTATGAATAGCAAATTCCTCGTTTCCGTGTGTTTATTTTGTAACAACCGAGTTCATTTATACCAATTCCAGTTCCCGTATTTATATATCTGTGGTATTTTATTGATTTATCATGTTTGGATGCGAATGGTATTTAACATTTTACATTGCATTCGACCCGGCCCGCTTGCTTGAACCTGTTTGATTCATATTTATAGATTACCTTGATTTGTTGCATGGACATGTGCATCTCTTGATTAATACATACTGGCATTTCTTCTGTCATCGCATATTTTTTCATATAATATTTTAGGTCTTGTAAAATAAATTAAAATTGCATTTCATAGCTTGCATGATACCCCCAACCCCGTGGTAGCGTCCGCGCATCTTGTTCTCTCCCGTTCAGTGGAACAGACGTGTTTGGATGGCTACACGCACGTACGTGCATCCGTTCTTGGGGGTATGCATTTTCGTTACCCGAGCATTCATTTTAAAATTTGGTCGTCGCATATATTTTTCATATTTTAAAACTGAAATTTTAGACCCGACCCGGGCGTGTTTTGGAATACTTTGTATCCCGCCAAAATTCAAATTTATTTAATATAATATTTTTTTATATTCAACAGTTAAAATTCCTTAACAAAAAATATATTTTCAAATTAAAATCCCAACAATTTAAACAGCTCTCTCTGATTTGTGACCCCAACCTCTCTCCTTCTCTCTCTCCCCCACACCGCAATCTGTCTCTCTCTTTCACTAAAAAAACAATTTCATCTCTCCTCATCCCTTTCTCTCTCCTCTCGCATTTCTCTATCCCCCCACCCTCGCCGGTATCTCCATATCTTGACCTCGTCCTCAACTCCTCATCCTCACCTCCTCGTCCTCCTTCTCGTTCATCTCTTCTCCCTCTCCTCACCGTCTAACCCACATAACCCATCTCCTCCACCTCCTTTGCCTCCGTCAACACCACCGCCGTCGACCTCCCTCATCGTCTCCACCTCCTCGTTTTCCTCCTCTCCTCTTTCTTCTTCCCCGACTAACCCTCGAACTACCCACGAAACCCAGCACCATTCTCCTTCGAAGCCTAACAACCCTCAACCCGAGCTTTCCCCTCTCGTGAAACCCTAGCGGCCCACTTACCTCGCCGGAAACTCACCGTCGACGTTTCTACTCACCCGTCTCTGTCCCCAGAAGCCAAAGCCAAACCGCAACCCCTTCTTCTCCTTCTTCCTCTCCTTTCTTATTTTTTTTCATCTCCTTCTCTTTCTTGATCCGTATTTCCCGATGATCGCCGAAGCGCCGACCCCTTCGCCTCCGCGACTTGTCGTCACCATCTCTTTCCTTGCCTCTGTCCCAAACCCCAGAGCACCAAATCCCAGTTTCTTCTTCTTCTTTTCTCCTTCGTCTTCTTTTCTTGATTTCTTGGATTCACGTGTTTCCGATCACCGCCGGAGCCGTGCCCGCCGCCGCTGATCCGGGCGACCCAGTGGACGTTTCCTACCTACGCGGTTACATTCTTGTATTGCCTGGTTTTGTTATGTATTTGTGCGCGCAAAGTGTTCGACGAAATGCCCCAATGGAGATTTCCGTCGTTTTCTCGCATTCTTGCTGCGTGCCGTGCATCTGTGGATCCCCGAGGCAAGTCTACCTTGCTACATACTACATTACATTTTATGCATCTATTTTTAATAAATATAATATTTGAATTTCAAACCGTGCATCTAAAGTACTTGTTTCACAGTGTTACAATGACCGTATGCATCCGTTCTTATCATTTTATATCTAGCATATGCAACTTATCTCGTCACATATCATAGTATAGTATACCGCATCAAATTGAATATAACCATTCCTATTGTTTAATTGAACATCGTGCATTAACTAGTTTATCATTTAAAGGTTATATGAATTCCATCCGCATCCATATCGAATAGAATACATATAGCCGCATTCACAGATCTCATTAATAACCCAATATTGTTGTTTTAATACCCCATGTTTAATAAAGTGTACTCTAATTAGTTTTGGAACTATTAAATGTAACCATAATCGACAGTGTGCATCCATGTCGTTGACTTTCTATCTATGTACATACCATTCATGCTAGTTCATTTCATTAGTACTGCATACTTGTTTTTGTGTACCCATGCTTATTATAGTTTGATTATGAGCACCCACGTGATATTTTGTGCACCCCTGACATGACTTGATACGCTGCTATTACTTGACACGACTTGATACCGTGCACTTCTTGACATGATTGGATTTATACACACTACCTGACTTGACCTGATGTACCATAACTTGACCTGTTACCAGATCTTGTTACCAATGCCAACAACCTTGACATGTTGTCCCTACGGAAATTTCCTGTTGTCTATCCAGACAAACATGTACCTGCTTGATCCTGTGTTGGCATTAACTCCAGATTTATTAATACCTGACTTGACAAATATAACTTGAGGGTATGGGGAAATCAATGATGAAACCTGACTTGTAACTCGACAGTTCGACACCTTTACTGATCAGTCTTACGGGCTAGGCCAGCCCCGGAGTGATGCTGCTGACATCACTCGTCATTACCTACCATCCTTTACTGCCTTGCGGCACGTCTCGGAATCAGCCCGAGAGTCTTAGACCGTGATCCCGGGCACGCATGGGATACTATTGAGTTACATCGATGATTCATCAAATTGATTTCAAAGACTTGAGAGTAGTTAACACAGTAGACCAGTTTAGATTACTCACTGCACACTATCATTCACTGTTCTCATTTATATTAATGTTTTATCTGTTTTACTGTTCATACACATACCTGCATGTCTTGCTACCCTGTTTAATTTATTGCTTGATATTATGATGCACTGACGTCTGGGTTTTGCATGGTCCAGATCCTCTACCTTTGTTGCACACTGATCAGGAGTACTGCCGCTATTAGACAGAGCGTTGAGGATCCTGTTGGTATCCTGTTTTACTTTCCAGGTGTTTTATTTATTGGATCTTTTGCTTCCGCATATTATTATTTCTTGACTCATTTATTCTGGCTCATGGACATGTACTAGATAGTTTAGTTTACTTTCCTGTTCTTGATATCTCTACAGCCGTATTGTGACTGTGGAGGGATTTTTCCTATCCACAGGTAGCATGGTTGGCTATGTCACGTGCCTATCTTAGCGTACTCCGGGAAGCGGGGCGTGACATGGTTTGTTTGGTATCAGAGCCATAGGATATAGGTTAATCGAGTTTGATTCCTTTGTAGTTGGGTATTGGACCCAATACACGAATCAGAATACTCGTGATTAGAAACATGTCCTGCCACCTTGTTATAGTGTTTCTTGAATCATATCTTTCTCTTATCCTTTGCCTTGACGATATGCAAACCATTTTGCATCTCGACTTGAAACCTTTTTGGTTCTCTGTTGTTTCTCCCTGTTTCTTGATTCTGATACTATGATTTGGGAGACTTGAGTGGAGTTATGTGATTGTAACTATGAACTGCAACATGGTTACAATGCGGTACTCTATTTAAGTAACTTGGAGTCCTAGTCTTGATTCACTTCCTTGTTTCATGGTCGTTATATTGCCTTGATTCTTTTGCTTTCCAGTTCACGTTTTATCGCAAGCTTGAATTTTGTTTACCGTGCTTATTTTCTTCAGTGTTTGGCTTCAAGTGAAATCGTTTCAAATATCCTACTTGTTCATGTCTTGCCCGCATTATAATTATTCAATTATGGTGCATCCCTTTGTTTGAAGTTGTCTTGGGAATGGATTTTCTCGGCACTTTCCACGCTCACATTGATTGTAGGACAAAGGAAGTAATTTTCCAGATTCCCGGGCATCCAGAGTTTATCTTTGCTGGAGGAAGCAGTTCTGTCGGGCCAGTCGAGTTTAGGGCTAGGCCGACAAATAATGTTCTTTCGTCGATGGAAGTTGATAAGGAGGAAGCGCCGGCTGTAGTTTGAGAGTTCATGGACGTGTTCGAGGACATCTCGGGTTTACCGCCAAAACGAGATGTGGAGTTCGCGATCGATCTTGTTCGTGGTGCAGCGCCAATCTCAAAGGCGTACTATCCGATGGCACCAGTGGAGTTGGAAGAAGTAAAGAAGCGGGTTACCGAATTGCTAGAGAAGGGTTGAATTTGCAGCAGCGATTCACCTTGGGACGGATAAGTGTGCGTCAGCTTTTGAGGCGTTAAAGCAGAGATTGATAACCGCTCCTATTTTGACCGTGCCAGACAATTCCGGAGGATTGGTGATTCACAGCGACGCACCTGGGAAAGGTTTGGGGTGTGTATTGATGCAGCATGGAAAGGTCATAGATTACGCATCGAGATAGTTGAAGACCTATGAGAATAATTACTCAACTCATGATTTAGAGCTTGCAGCAGTAATTTTCGCTTTGAAGATTTGGAGACACTACTTACTGGGCGAAAGAGTCGAAGTATTCACCAATCACAAAATCCTAAAGTATGTGTTCACGCAGAAAGAGCTTAACATGAGGCAGCATAGATGGTTGGAGCTGATGGCTGACTACGATCTTGATCTTAAGTACCATCCGGGGAAAGTTAATGTAGTGCCGGATGCGCTTAGTCGGTTGCCAGCAATTCAGATGTTGACTGCACAGAAGGAATTTATTGAAGACTTTCGAAGATTTGATTTGGAGATTATCCTACCGCATTCTTCGGGACAGTTGATGCAGCTGCAAGTACAATCGTCATTGATCGAGAATATTAAAGCAGCGCGGTCACATGATCCAAGATTGCAGAAGTTTCGAGAACAGGTTGAAGCGGGACTTCGAACGGACTTGTTGATTCGTGAAGATTGTTCGTTGCGATATGGTAGCCGTTTGTGTATGCCAAAGGGAGATATTCGCGAAGAACTTATAAAGGAAGCGCACAGTTCAGCATATTATGTGCATCCAGGAGGTACGAAGATGTACCGAGATATACGACAACATTTCTGGTGGGAAGGCATGAAACGGGAGATTGCCCGCTTTGTAGCGAAGTGCTTGGTGTGTCAGCAAGTTAAGGCTTAACATCAAAGGCTTGCTGGTTTATTGCAACCACTTCCGGTTCCTCAGTGGAAGTGGGAACATATAACCAAGGATTTCGTGACGGCTCTACTGCGGAGTCCAAAGGGCAACAATGCAGTTTGGGTGATTGTTGATCGATTGACCAAGGCAGCTCATTTCATCCTTTTTCACGGTGGTCAATCAACAGAAACTTTGGCAGAACGGTACATACAGGAGATTGTAAGATTGCATGGAGTACTGGTGAGCATCGTGTCCGACCGTGACACTCATTTCTTATCACACTTTTGGAGGAGCTTACAGGAAAGTTTGGAAACTCGATTAAAGTTTAGCACAGCTTATCATCCTCAGACAGATGGCCAGTCGGAGAGAACGATCCAAACTCTTGAAGACATGTTGAGAGCTTGCATGTTAGACTTCAAGGGTTCATTGGAGGATCATCTACACTTGGTGGACTTGTCTTACTATAACAGTTTCGAGGCGACTATTCAGATGGCTCCATTCGAAGCATTATATGGTCGCAGGTGTCGTTCACCTGTTTGTTGGGACGATATTGGAGAACGAAGATTGTTGGGACCGGATTTGATCGTGCAAACAGTTGAGAAGGTTGACACCATCCGGAATCATTTGAAAGCAGCTTAAGATTGACAAAAGAGTTGGGCAGATACATCGAGAAGACCTTTAGAGTTCGCCGTTGGTGATTTGGTATTCTTGAAGATATCACCGACTAGAGGGGTGATTCGTTTCGGAAGTCGAGAAAAGCTTAGTCCTCGATTCGTTGGACCTTTTGAGAATTTGGAGCGTGTTGAAGAAGTAGCGTATCGTTTGGATTTACCGCAATCCTTGGAAAATGTTCACAACGGGTTTCATGTATCTCAACTCCGTAAATATGTTCGAGATGAAACACACGTGCTGGATCATTCAGAGCTGACTGTCCGAGAAGATTTGACTTTTGAGGAGCGACCGATGTCGATTATGGATCGAAGAGAAAAGGTTCTTAAGAACAAAGTTATCCTTCTTGTACTTGTTTCTTGGGGAAACCGCTCACATGGAGAATCAACTTGGGAACAAGAAGATGAAATCCGGCAGAAGTATCCACATCTATTCTTGTAGTTTGTTGTTTGTTTATCCTTTTTGTTCTTGGAATTTCGAGGACGGAATTCTTTTTGTAGTTGGGTATAATATAACAACTGAGTTCATTTATACCAATTCCAGTTCCCGTATTTATATATCTGTTGTATTTTATTGATTTATCATGTTTGGGTGCGAATGGTATTTTATATTTTACATTGCATTCGACCCGACCCGCTTGCCTGAACCTGTTTGATTCATATTTATAGATTACCTCGACTTGTTGCATGGACACGTGCATCTCTTGATTAATACATACTGGCATTTCTTCTGTCATTGCACATTTTATCATATAACATTTTAGGTCTTGTAAAATAAATTAAAATTGCATTTCATAGCTTGCATGATACCCCTAACCCCGTGGTAGCGTCCACGCATCTTGTTCTCGTCCCGTTCAGTGGAACGGGCGTGTTTGGATGGCTACACGCACGTACGTACATCCGTTCTTGGGGGTATTCATTTTCGTTACCCGGACATTCATTTTAAAATTTGGTCGTCGCATAGATTTTTCATATTTTAAAACTGAAATTTTAGACCCGATCCGGACATGTTTTGGAATATTTTGTATCCCGCCAAAATTTAAATTTATTTAATATAATATTTTTTTAAAATTCAACGGTTAAAATTCCTTAACTAAAAATATATTTTCAAATTAAAATCCCAACAATTTAAACAGCACTCTCTCTGATTTGTGGCCCAGCCTCTCTCCTTCTCTCTCCCCCACACCGCAGTCTCTCTCTCTTTCACTAAAAAAACAATTTCATCTCTCCTCATCCCTTTCTCTCTCCTCTCGCATTCCTCTATCTCTCCTCTCGATCTCTCTCTGTCTCTCTCCTCTCTCTCTCGTTCTCTCTCTCCCTTTCTCTATCTGTATCCCTCTCTCTCTCTCTATCTATTCTTTATTTTATATAAACCCCACCTCACGTCCCTCTCTCACCTCATTTATATTTCCTCTTTCTCCGCTGCCTCTCGTCGCGAGAACCCATGCCCAGCCTCCTCCTCTGCCTCGTCGTCACCAACGACCCCTCGCCTCTCCCTCTAACCTCCTCTCCGACCCTACCACCACCTTCTCCTTCTCCCCTCTCTGCAACCCATGCTTTTTTCCCCGCACGAGAACCTGTCCCCGACGCTGCAACCTAGTCGCCGTTGCCGCCTCCACCCTCGCCGGTATCTCCATATCTTGACATCGTCCTCAACTCCTCGTCCTCACCTCCTCGTCCTCCTTCTCGTTCATCTCTTCTTCCTCTCCTCACCGCCTAACCCACAGAACCCATCTCCTCCACCTCCTCTATCTCCGTCGACACCACCGACGACAACGTCCCTCATCGTCTCCACCTCCTCGTTTTCCTCCTCTCCTCTTTCTCCTTCCCCGACCAACCCTCGAACCACCTACGAAACCCAGCACCATTCTCCTTCGAACCCTAACAGCCCTCAACCCGAGCTTTCCCCTCTCGTGAAACCCTAGCAGCCCACTTACCTCGCCGGAAACTCGCCGTCGACGTTTCCACACACCCGTCTCTATCCCCAGAAGCCAAAGCCAAACCGCAACCCCTTCTTCTCCTTTCTTATTCTTTTTCTTCTCCTTCCCTTTCTTGATCCGTATTTCCCAACGATCGCCGGAGCGCCGACCCCTTCGCCTCCGCGACTTGTCGTCACCATCTCTTTCCTTGCCACTGTCCCAAACCCCAGAGCACCAAATCCCAGTTTCTTCTTCTTCTTTTTCTTATTTTCTCCTTCGTCTTCTTTTCTTGATTTCTTGGATTCACGTGTTTTCGATCACCGCCGGAGCCGTGCCCGCCGCCGCTGATCCTTTGTTGCACACTGATTAGGAGTACTGCCGCTGTTAGACCGAGCGGTGAGGATCCTGTTGGTATCCAGTTTTACTTTCCAGGTGTTTTATTTATTGGATCTTTTGCTTCCGTATATTATTATTTCTTGACTCATTTATTCTGGCTCATGGACATGTACTAGATAGTTTAGTTTACTTTCCTGTTCTTGATATCTCTACAGCCATAATGTGACTGTGGAGGGATTTTTCCTATCCATAGGTAGCATGGTTGGCTATGTCACGTGCCTATCTTAGCGTACTCTGGGAAGCGGGACGTGACATATTTTATGCACTAAATCTTTTGCATACGCATGAGTGGGTACGCTTTGTACGCTTAAACAGATGCGAATCAAATGTTCTTTTTACTGTCTTGCATGGTATGTGGTTGACGTCAGTAGGTTATGCCCTTTTTGTTTTGACTTGGTGCAAAGTAGCTTACGCACTCTTTGAGTAGCACCTCCATTTCTCCGGCATGTAATTTTGGCAAATGTGGTTTGTAGATAATAAGTGATAGTTCGTCTTGAACTCTTAGTAGGGTAGCGATGGCTTAGAAAACAGGTTCAGGTCTGCTGCCTAAGGTTTTTCAACTTTATGAGCCGTGAGGGTCTCATAAAAGCTTTTCTCCCTACAAGTCGAGAGGATCCCGTAGGTGTATTTTCTTCTTAGGAATCGTGAGGGTTCCTAAGTGTGTTTTCTATTGAGAGTCGTAAGGATCTCACAAGAGAATTTTCTCCCTTACAAGTCGAGAGGACTCGTAAGTGATTATTTCCCTCCTTGTCGATTTTTGACTTCAGAGAGTGCGTCCCGTAGATAGTCTACCTTGACCTCCCTGCAGGCAATGATGGCTTGGGAGACAGGGTTAGGATCTATCACCTAAGACTTTTCAACTTTACGAGCCGTGAGGGTCTCATAAAGACTTTTCTCCCTACGAGTCGAGAGGATCTCGTAGGTGTATTTTCTCCTTAGGAATCGTGAGGATTCCTAAGGGTGTTTTCTCTTGAGAGTCGTAAGGATCTCACAAGAGAATTTTCTTCCCTACAAGTCGAGAGGACTTGTAAGTGATTAATGAGTTGGCCTTTTTCCTAATCGAAGTATTGCTCCGACGAGGAGGTCATTGGTTGACATATTTCCGAAGCGGGGTCATTGGATGATGTATTTCCGCGACGGGGTCAGTTGCTGACGTATTTCCGAGGCGGAGTCATTTGGATGACGTATTTCCGCCACGGGGTCATTGGCTGACGGGATTTCCGAGGCGGGGTCATTGGATGACGTATTTCCATGACGGGGCCAGTTTCTGACGTATTTCCGAGGCGGGGTCATTGGCTGACTTATTTCCGCAACGGGGTCATTGGCTGACGTATTTCCGAGACGGGGTCATTGGCTGACGTATTTCCGCAACGGGGTCATTGGCTGACGTATTTCCGCAACGGGGTCTTTTGATGACGTATTTCCACGACGGTGTCAGTTGCTGACGTATTTCCGAGACGGGTCATAGGCTAACGTATTTCCGAGGCGGGGTCACTGGCTGACGTATTTCCGCAACGGGGTCAGTTGCTGACGTATTTCCGAGACGGGGTCACTGGCTGACGTATTTCCGTGACGGGGTCATTGGCTGACGTATTTCCGAGGCGGGGTCACTGGCTGACATGTTTCCGCAACGAGGTCATTGGCTAACATATTTCTGATGTGGGGTCATTTGATTACGTATTTCCACGACGGGGCCAGTTGCTGACGTATTTCCGAGGCGGGGTCATTAGCTGACGTATTTCCGTGACGGGATCATTGGCTGACGTATTTCCGAGGCGGGGTCATTGGCTGACATATTTCCACGATGGGGCCAGTTGCTGACGTATTTCCGAAACGGGGTCATAGGCCGACGTATTTCCGTGACGGGGTCATTGGCTGACGTATTTCCGATGTGGGGTCATTTGATGACGTATTTCCACGACGGGGTCAGTTGCTGACGTATTTCCGATGTGGGGTCATTTGATGACGTATTTCTACGACGGGGTCACTGGCTGACGCATTTCCGAGGCGGGGTCACTGGCTGACGTATTTCCGCAACGGGGTCAGTTGCTGACGTATTTCCGAGACGGGGTCATAGTCTGACGTATTTCCGTGACGAAGTCATTGGCTGACGTATTTCCGATGTGGGGTCATTTGATGACGTATTTCCACAACGGGGCCAGTTGCTGACGTAGGGTTGACTCTAGGTTGTCTGTGAACCGTGGAGTCTTGGAACCGGGGACTTTGCCGTGGCTCCGATTGGTAGTGTCGCGTCCGTGCCCTGCTGGCATGAGGAACGCCGTTGGTGGTCTTCTGAGATGCAGACATTGCCGCTGGGACCTGACTGTCTCTTTGACAGAGTCTGGTGGGGGAATGTGGTCCCCTTTTTCGTTTATGCCCATGGATTGTATACATGGGTCAGTATGGACTTACCTGCATAGCAAAAGTTTCATCATTTTTTTGTTTTTCTTTCGGCGATACTCTATCAATTCAGCTTTTTATATCGCGAAAGTCGCGATTGCCCAATCATTTCGGCTATTTTTCGCGGTGCCCAATCATTTCAGCTATTTATCTTTTTACTCGATGATTTTGTTGCAGGTTGCCCAATCATTTCGGCTATTTTTGTATGCATGTATTATACTTGCTGATTTTGTTGCAAGTTGCCCCATCATTTCGCTATTTCATATGCATTTTAGGTCGCTGACCTTTTGCCGTGAGTAAGGGACTTGGGATCTGATACCAATTTAGGCATCAGCATCGCAACAACTGGGATATTGCCAGGAGCGAATCATCATTTGCCTTTGTCGGTTCGAACAAAGATGGCTTAGCAAATAGGATTAAGATTCTGCGACTAAGGCTTTTGACTTCATGAGCCATAAGGGTCTCATAAAAATATCTCTCTACAAGTCGTGAGGATCTTGTAGGTGCATTTTCTCCTTAGGGGTCGTGAGAACTCCTAAGTGCGTTTTCTCTTATAAATCATAAGGATCATACAAGAGTGTTTTCTCCTTATAAGTCGAGAGGACTTACAAGTGTCGTTCACCGAACAGAGATATCCCTCATCAGTGGTGGGACTCTGTTGGGAAACGTTTATTCGTGCCCGTGGATTGTATACAAGGGCCAGTATTGGACCACCTATAGGACAGTCTGAGGATTGTAATAGCTTAAGAACAGGTTCAGATCCCTGAAGCTTAAGGCTTTTAAATCCTATGAGCCGTAAGGGTCTCGTAGGGGAGTTCTCCTTACGAGTCGTGAGGATCTCATAAGTGTAGTTTCTTCTCAGGAATTGTGGGGATCCCTAAGTGTGTTGTTCCTTTGTGAGTCGTAAGGATCTCACGCAGGTATTTTCTCTTTACAAGGTCGAGAGGACCTTGCAAGTGTCCTTTAATGAGATTGCACCCTTTCGGGTTTTCACAAACTCGCCGGTAGTCCTGCTGTTTTTACTCACGGAGCCCTTTCAGGTTTTCATCCGTGCCCAGTTTGCTTATGGACGTACCCCTTTTTTTGCGTCAGCCTTAGGATGCTGCGGTTCATAGTAGTTTACAGACGTTTCGGTCAGTAGTTAGTTTTAGGACATTTCGGTCCGTTGTTAGTTTAAGTGCGTTTCGGTCCGTCGTTAGTTTAAGGACGTTTCGGTCTGTCTTTAGTTTTAGGACATCTCGGTCCGTCGTTAGTTTTAAGACATCCCGGTCCATTGTTAGTTTTAGGACATCTCGGTTCGTCGTTAGTTTAGGGCCGTTTCGGTCCGTCGCTAGTTTTAGGACATCTCGGTCCATTGTTAGTTTAGGCACGTTTCGGTCCGTAGTTAGTTTTAGGACATCTCAGTCCATTGTTAGTTTAGGGACGTTTCGGTCCGTTTGCCGGCTACTACTTATAGAGTTTGGGCTTAGGAAGATAGCGAGCGGACATAGGCGTCGTCATCTATCGTTGATCTAGCCCGTGACTCGTCAGGCGTAGTATTTTTTCAAAAACCGACCGTTTATTGGCCTGAAAGGTCTTTCGCCATGCATATCCATGAGTAGATAGGCTCCACCTTGGTAGACCTTGTCTATGATGTACGGGCCCTCATAATTTGGCTCGAATTTCCCCCGTTTGGCACGATTGGGGATCATGGGTCTTTTTACGACTAGCACAAGTTCGCCTTGACCATGCTTTATAAGCCTCCAGGTTTTGTTGCGCCATGAGCCGTCTTTCATACGAGCGTGTCATCCTTGCTTTATAAGCCTCCAGGTTTTGTTGCGCCATGAGCTGGGTTTCGTCAAGGGCATCGAGCTCCTCGAAGCGAAGATGAGCGTTCTCTTCATCTGTTAGCTCATAATGAACCGCCGCTCATAGAGAGGGTAGCTCTATCTCCAAGGGGAGTACTATTTCTGTGCCGAACACCAATGCATACGGCGTTGTATTTGTGGCTTTTGAACGCAGTTCGATACGCCCAGAGAGCTTCATGCAATCTTTCGTGCCAATATTTTCTGTTTCTTAACACCGTCTTCTTTATGATCTTCGTCAAGGTCTTGTTGAAGACCTCAGCTAGACCGTTAGCTCGGAGATTATAGACCGAAAAGTATCTCCAGTCTATATTATGTTGTTGTGCGAAGCGGCTGATTTTGTGGCTTCTGTAGGCCGGCCCGTTATCGGAGATGATCTGTCACAGAGTGCCGAACCGATAGATGACGTGTCTTGAAGAAGAATATTCTCCGTCTTCACTTCTCTTAGCGGTATGGCTTCTGCCCACTTAGAGAAGTAATCGATTGTCGCCAATATGAACCGATGTCCTCTGGATGACGCTGGTACGATAAGCCCGATTATGTCGATTCCCCACATTTCGAATGGCCAGTTAGCCACCGTTGGGTATAGCGGGTTTGGATGTTGGTGGATGAAGTCCCTATGAATTTGGCACGAGTGGCACTGTTTCGCATATTTAAGACAATCTTGAATCATCGTGGGCCAATAGTAGCCCATCCTTTTGATTTTCAGCTTCATCTTTGGCCCGGGTTGAAGAGAACCGCAGAGTCCGTCGTGAGTTTCTTGGACAACTCTCCTTGCTTCTTCAGGCCTCAGGCTTCTTAGTCATAGAGAGTCGGAACGATCTCTTATACAGCGTGCCATTGACGAAGGAGAAAGACAGAGCTCATTTCATGAGCTGATGTCTTGAGGATGCATCTTCAGGTGTTCGACGGGATTTGAAGTAGTCTATAAAGACTTCTCTCCAATCCTTAATCTTTTCTTGGTCCTCTATTCGTAGGGTTGTTTGCTTGGTCGCTTCCTTTTCTTCAGATGACTCCGGAGATATTTGCGTTGGTGCAAGAACCCGACGGCTTTGCACAACGATTTTCACGTTATCGAGGTTTTCGTCAGCCAGTTCTTTAGCGAGTTTGGCTAACGCATCCGCCTTGCTATTCTCCGCTCGCGGTATGCTTTCCAGAATGTAGGAGGGAATTTGAGTCAGCAATTATTGCACTCTCTCGCCGTACTTCACCAATTCCGGTTTGCACGTTTGATAGTCGTCGTTTACTTGACTAACGACCAGTTGGGAGTCTCAGTATATGAGGAGGTTTTCGATTCCCATGTCGACAACGATCTCAAGATCTGCTATCAAAGCTTCATATTCGGCTTCATTGTTTGTCCTCGGCTCTGTTAAGGAAAAGACAAAGCGCATAATCCCTCCTTATGGAATCACGAAGATGAGGCCTACCCCAGATTTGATTATGGGGGTGTTGTGTTGTCGCTTCTTCATGGAAGATGCTCCGTCGAAATAGAGTTCCCATCGGGTGTCGCTCTCTCCTTTCTCACCGTCGACCGTGTCAAACGCGTGCCCGTCTGGTAGTTTGCAATTTAAAGGTGAATCGGCAGATATCGGATGTTCAGCGAGGAAGTCGGCGATGGCCTGGCCTTTCGCTGCCTTGAGGGGTCGATATGTTATCGAGAATTCCATCAAGAGCAGGACCCATATAGCGAGCCTTCCCATTAATATGGCCTTTGACATCAAATATTTGAGAGGATCCATTTTTGATATGAGATGGACCTCATGCGCCAAAGCATGGTGTCTGAGCTTCATTATCGTGAAGATCAACGCCAGGCAGTGTTTTTCGATGGGGGAGTAATCGCTTTCTGCCCCTAGGAGAACTCGACTCAAATAGTAGAGGGCTCTCTCCTTCTCTTGTGCCCATAACACGCCTAAGGAACCTTCAAGAGCGGTTGTGTACAGGATGAGGGGCTTTCCCTTGACCGGAGCGGTCAGTACCGGCGGATTCTGCAGGTATTGCTTGATTTCGTTTAGTGCGCTTTAGCATTTGCGATCCCGGAAGAACGGGGTCGCTTTCTTCATCAGGTGACTGTAGGGACGGCATTTGCCGGAGAGGTTAGTTATGAACCGCCGGATATATGCGAGCTTTCCTTGGAAGGACCGCAGTTGCTTGAGAGTTCTTGGCGGAGGCATTTCCATGATCGCCTTGATCTTCGACGGGTTTATCTCGATGCCCCGGTGTCGTACGATGTATCCTAGGAATTTACCCTAGGAAACTCCGAACGCGCATTTAGAGGGTTCATTTTCAGGTTGTATTTCCGAAGACGTTGGAACACTATCTCCAGATGCTCCCAGTGCTCCTCATATGAATTACTTTTCGCTACGAGGTCGTCGATATAGCATTCGACGATTTCGTGTATGAGGTCATCGAAAATCTTCGTCATGGCCCTCTGATAGGTGGCGCCGGCATTCTTCAGACTGAAAGGCATCACTTTGTAGCAGAATATGCCCAGAGGGGTCCGAAAAGCGGTATACTTCTGGTCTTCAGGATGCATCTTTATTTGATTATACCCTGATGAGCCGTCCATGAAGGAGAAGACTTCGTGAATGGACGTATTATCTATCAACTCGGTGACCGAATAACTTCCTTGTCTTGTCTTGGGGAAAAGAATATGCTCGACCCATCTTCTTTATAAGAGAAGAATCCCGGCTACTCAATTCTCGATCGCGATGCTTCTTGGACCCGCTTTGCCGCTGCCGAACGTCTTTTCCGTTCTTTAGCTTGTTTTTACCTCTGCGTCGGGTCTTCTGTATGACGGGCTGACGACGAAGGGCATCGCCATTCTCCGTGGCCTGCTGAAGAAGGCGCTGCGTCCTGGCTTTCTCGTAAATAGCCATTTCGCAGCTGTGGTCGTCTCGGACCTTCTGACTCGCTTCCCATATTAGGTTGTCCATCTGTTCTTCGAACGATGAACTCGGTATTTTTACGGCGGGATCTCGTTTTGGTTCAACTGCAGTGTCTTCTAACAGAGCGTCTCCTTCTTCATCGAAGTCATGTATAACGCAGCAGCTATGGAATCGTTTTCGTTTCTTGGATTGAACGTATCCAAGCCCGATCGTTTCCATTCTCTCGTTGGGCAATTTCCGCTGAGTTCCAGGGACGTTCCAGATCCTGTTGTAGAACTGAGTCGAGCAGTCTGTTTGAAGGATACGCATTGGCGCCTCAAGAGCCTTTTTAATCCTTTAGTGTAGTATCTGGGCAGACGGATGGGCTGGAGCCTGTCAAGCGTAGAATCGACACCATGCCAGATTTCTTTCTCCACTTTGGTTTCCGCAGATCGATAAAAGATGATCGCCTATTCCTCTTTTCGCCTGGAAGGGACGTAAAGCGTCTGTAGTTCTTGCACATTATAGGTATCAAGTGCATCAAGCTCTTTGTTGTGCTGCCGCGGAACCATGGCGATTTGCAAACTCCGTTCATCGCCTGGCACGTCTTGTATGGATGGTCGAACATAGAATACTGCATTGACCTCATCTTCAGAGTCGCTCCCGAAGATCAACATAGGGGTAGACGATCCAGGCTTGTTGCATTGGGGTAGTCCTGAATAGACTATCCCTTCTTCCTCCTCGGTATCGCTCCCGAAGACCGAAATGGTGGTGATAGCTTTTTGCTTGTCCTCCGGTTTATGGCACCTCTCCATGTCTTCGCAGTCTGGTAAGAAGTATTTTGCATCTTCGTACTTTCGGACTTCGTTCACGGAGAATGGGTTCAGCTCCCCTGTCACGGTATACTCGAGACCATCCTTGAAATAGTTCATACACTGATGTTGTGTAGAAAGGATGATGTTGTACTCGTGTAACCAAAGCCTGCCGAGCAAAACGTTGTAGCAAGTCTTGGCGTCAATGACGTGAAACTTGATGTCAGTGATGAGCAGCCCAAAGCGTGACGTTGGTATCACAGACCCGAGCATCTGTGATGACTGGGAGTCGAACCCGAAGATGGTGATTTTATCCCGAGCGAGGTGCTGAACGCTCATGCAAATCTCCAACACTCTTATATTGAGAAGGTTGACGGAGGACCCATTGTCGACTAGGATCTTCCCTATCTTGATGTCATGGTGGTATCCAGTGACATACAGGGGCGGTTGTGCTCGCACGTCCCGAGGAGGAGGCCTTCGTAGCCGAAAGAGACTTCAGCAGTGTGCACTTCTTCCAGCTCGTTCTTCATATTTTCTTCGGTAAGGAAAACTTGAAAATGTGCGGGCTCTTGTAATACCTTGATCAGAGAATCTCTCGCCTTTTTAGATAGCAGAAGGGCATCAAGAACACTTAGTTGCAAAGGTATCTTCCTCAGGTGTGCCAGAACATTGTAATCCACCTTATTTTTCTTGGGTGAGTCCTTGGCTGCCAGCTCTTCGACGACTCGGTCATTGAGGGCGATATCTTCAAGGACTTTTTTTTCCCCTTATCTTTTTTGTTCTATCCCTTGTTTGTAGGTCCGAGATTCTTTTCGGGTAACATGCGATTACGCGGCCGAATGCTCTCGCGGGTCTTTATCTCTTCTGTTTCGGAGATGGATTCTTTGAAGAGAGGGCCGAGGGTTATTACTTCATCGGAATCGCTCCCGAAGGCGAGAACTTGCGATCCCTCGGAATCAACCATGTGACAGTTGCCGGTAGTTTTTTTGGGCTCATTTGTCTTGTCTTCTGCTCTTGACGCGTTTTGCGCTTCATCCGCTTGAAATACTGTCGATGAGCAACATATCCCTGCCACCGGTTTTTAAAGGCGTTGCACTCTTCGGTAGGGTGCGCAATGTTTTCATGGTATAAGCAGTAGCTAGGATGTACATCAGATTCGCCAAGGTGTATCCTGCCAGGAATATTTCCTTTGGAAGATGGCAGCTTCATTCCCATTGATAAGGCTTTAGCGAACCGTTTCCTCATTTTAAGTCCGCTTATATATTTTTACCCACTATGTTTGTCAACCTTCTCAATGTAAGAGTATTGTTATCTATTTTACCCACTATGTTTGTCAAATCTGTTATGATGTTACCTGTAGTTGAGTTAGTTAGGTTAAATTCCTTACCTACCCCTCCTCTCCTCTTCTTCTTTCATCATCGCTGCCCCATTAAAGCCCTCGTCTCTTCACTTTTATATCAAAACCCAACTCCTTACTTCAACCCCAATCAAAGCCCTCTCTTCACTTCTTCTATTTCCTAACCCAAATCCTCACTTCAGCCCCCCATCCAAACTCCATCAAATCACATTACTAAATTCTACATTGGAGGGGCTCAATTTTGCTATAGCAAAAGCCAAAACTATACCTAATTTAATTGACATTGATGGTTTGTTCCATGAATAACATTTTCGAATTAGACTGTATGGTTGAATACTTGTCAAATTTGGGATTTTGCTTGATGATGAGCCATTTTTTTAGAGTTTTGTCACTAAGAAGAGAAGCAAAAATTTATGATAATTAAGAAAAGAAGCAGGATCTCACGGGCGGGGGGGGGGGGGAGAGGCAGAATTTAAGAAGAGAAGCATGGGAGAAGAGGAAAACAACTATTTAATCTTGGATTAGCTGTTTCGAGGGGTAATTCGGTCATTTTACCCCTTAACAGCTATGTTTCACAGAAGAGTTAATAACAAGTTGATGGAACTTAACCAGAATGTTTCACCAATTGTTCTCTTCTTCTTTTTGCCTACCAGGCCTTTTCTTGTATGGAGGATGTAGCATAGGATCATATGGGGCAGTTGGCCAAAATCTTGAGTCTGGTATGGGTGAAATGTGATGCTTGTATGAACTTTTGTAATGGTTTATGTTATAAGAGTCGTGAATAACATCTATGGGGTTTATCCTAGCATGATGCAGACACTGGATGGCATGCATGTAAGGAATCCCTGTAAGGTCCCACACTCTACAACCACAAGTTTTTTTAGCAATACTGTAAGGTCCCTACCCCCGATTACAGCACTCTACACTCTACAATCCCTGTAAGGTGCCAGAATGTCGCGATAGGCCAAGGCAACGTCCCTATTCCCGATTACAACTTCATCACCGAAAATTGCATAATTGCGAAATCATAAGCCAGGGATTCCATCGCCTTTTCTACCGCCATCCACACAACAAAATGGTGGGACAAGGCAAAGAGTGGCCAAGAGCCGAGATTGACCTTGAGTATCAGTCACTTGATACTCATAGTTGTCACAATATTGAGCACTACAAACTCCCCTGCTCTTATTATCCAATATTTCTAACTTGGCAACAATCTTAGGGCATGTTTTTCCATTCCACTTTTCACAGATCTCTCTCTTATTCTGTAACCTCCTCATCATCAAAGTTCTTATCATCTCCAACACTGTCACTATAGGCTTCTCTCTAGCCTTTAATATGAATTTGTTGAATGCCTCACATATATTGTTGCATAGCAAATCATACTTTATATCTGTAGGGAAATGAGACCTGGTCCATGTCTTTTCTATGTCATCAATATATTTATAAGCAGCTACACTTTCTTTCTGAAGTTAGTTCATGACCTATAATTAATAGTGTGTGTGCGCGGGCGCGCTATCAATTAGACTTCTAGGATATCAAGCCCTTTCATATCATATAACAAAGTAGCCTAACACCAACAATGTAACAAGTAATGAATGAGATGAAAGAAAATTACCGGTAGATGCTCCTCTTTAGTGTATGCTGTTGCTGCTTTCCACATTATTCTTTTCAACTCCAATGATTTCCACTTTTTGAATTTTTTTGCATAAAAATGCCTCACACAGTATCTGTGTTGTGATGGTGGAAATATCCTCCTCATAGCTTCGATCAACTCCTATAAATTGGCATTACATTGCAAAATGTTAATAAAGCTTCATGAAATGCATAATTTAAAAATGTATACACATATTTAACATGTAAGCAGTATAAGAAATCTAACCTTTTGTCTATCACTTACAAAAACTATTCTTTCAAATGTGTTGTCCTTCATGGCCTCCCCCAAACACACTAAGAACCAATTCCATGTTCCTTCACATTTAGACTCCACCACAGCAACTGAAATTGGATCCATTTGATTATTTGCATCCCTACTCACAGCAAATAGAAGTACAACTCCTGCAGGGCCCTTCAAGAAATAGCCATCAAGACCTATAACAGGTCTACAACCTTGCAGAAATCCATCCATATGAGCTTTGTATGCCACAAAGAAGCCATAGAATTCATTAGGTTGATCTTCTTGCTCTCTCTTGGTCTTCACTGATACATAGCTTCCAGGATTCGTAGTGATAATCATGTTTGTATAGTCCCAAAGCTGCCAGTATTGCTCCTTGTAGCAACCTTCAATGATATTAATGGCCTTCCTCTTCACCCTATATATTTGAAAAAGTCCTCAATCTAGCCCAAGTTCAGTATGAATGGTAGTTTGCAATGAAGGTGGCCATATAGGATTGTCTATGATTCTCAGCGGGTATTGATGTGCTAACCATGATGAAGTAGCTTGTTTGTTCTTGAAAACTTTTGGACAAGTGTGCTTGTCATTCAGTTGCAAAATCCTCCATCGGATACCATCATCAACATATTTACCATAAACACTCTACTTGCATCCTTTTGCCTTACAGTTAACTGCAATTCTCTTTCCTTTCATTCTTCTACCACTGTACATCAAAACCTCTCAAAACTGCAGCTTGTCTTACTAATGCCCTGAACTCACTTGGTTGGGCACATTCCATACCAAGCTCAAACTTTGGATCCTTGAGATCCCTATCTTCCATGAACTGCCAGAATCTGAAGTACCCACTATCTGCCTCATCATCAGATGAAGGAAGGCTATGCAGTTTATCACTATCTGCATAATCTGAGACTGCTTCCTTGGTAGGCATAGCATCATCTCCTCCTAGGACTTCTTTGCCATCTACTGTCATGGCCCGCTTCCCAAACTACGAGGCGGAGTCGAGACGAGGCCCGCGGCGCATCTATACCGAGAAGTACACATTCTCGACACAGACACGCCAAGCGCTAGTAAGCAATAATATGACAAGAATTTAAAATTTTCAAAACAAATAAATAACATCCAACAATTATTATATCCCAGAAAGTTTGGCAAATAAAGTTTACATCAAACACCCTTGAAGAAGGCATTTTATTGAACAGTTAAGGAAAGGCATGGAATGATAACACGAACATCTCAGAAAAAACTAATAGTTGGCTTGGCCTAAGAAGTGCTCCAAGTCTACGAAGTCCTTCTCTGCCTGCGGATCCTGATCTGTCTCAATCCCTGACGAATATTTCAATCAAACAGAAATGTCCGTCATAGAACTGAAGCTCATGTAAGTCTCCCAAGAGGGTGTAGAGATAGCATACAAACATATAAAAGTAAAAAAGCATGAACATGAACAGGTATGCATGTATAAGGCGAGATATCTTGAGAAACATTTGCATGGCATTACATATCTATCGTTTGTATTAGTCTAGTAAGGGTATTGGACCGGGTTTCAGTGAGTATTCCGTTTTTTCTCTTCTTTTCTCCTTACTCTCGGTTGCCTCTCCCCTCATTGTTATGGCTTCATCTGGTCATGAGCCAAAAGAGAGATGTTTCAATATGAGCCTTCAATAATGGGGAGAGACGAGTGAGTCCCACCGCTTGTCCTCTCCCCCTCTCCAACAAGTAAGCGTGTAGGTGGGTTGAAAACACCCACCTGCCACAATAGTTTTTCCCCTTTTTTTAAACAAAAACTTTAACCACATTTCTAAAACAATAATTCTTACAACAAACTAATTAAAATAACTTAAAAACTAATTAAAATAACTAATTTTATTTCAGATGCAGACGTTACAATCTATTTTCCTTAAAAGAATATCGTTCTCAAAATTCCCATAAGAAATACGCTACTACAGGGCAATGAAAAGGTAAGGATAATGCTATCGCATATCATCTTCACGTTCCCATGTGGACTCACCCGGGAAATCCTTTTCCACGATACCCTAACTAACTTGAACACCTTATTCCGTAGGATCTCCTTCTGATCCAAAATCTCACCGGTTTTTGTTCGTAGGTAAGATCGGCATCCATGAAAATCTCCGAATAATCTAGAACATGGTCGGGATCACTCACGTACCGGCGTAGATGGAAAACATGGAAGATGTTATGCACGACCTCTAAAGAAGGTGGCAAGGCTAAATGATACGCCACTTCTCCTACGCGGTCCAAAATGTCAAAAGGACCTATAAAACGCGGACCAAGCTTGCCACACCTCCTAAAACACCTCCCAAAACGGACGATTCCTCGGTTAGGAGAGATCTTAAGGAACACACGATCCCCAGGTTGGAATTCCAAGTGTCTTCTCTTCGCATCTGCCCAATGTTTTTACCTATCTGGAGCCACACGGAGGCGCTCTCGGATAGTTCGAACCACATCTATTGTCGCTACGATCATCTCGGGTCCAAAAAGCTCTCGGTCGCCAATGTCATCCCAACTCAATGGGGGCCAACACTTGCGCCCATACAGTGTTGCGTATGGAGCCATTCCTATACTCGTATGGTAGCTGTTATTATAAGAAAACTCCACAAGATAGTCGTGTCCGACACTCCATCCGACACCGTGTCCAACACGCATGGGTTGTATCAGCCTAAATTGGGCATGTCCGACACTTCTACGCATGGCATGGGCTGTGAAATAAGGAATATATTTGGGTACAACTTTGATACCTTCAAGAATACAAGAATATTAAATATTTCGAGTTCTCCAATGACGGACCATAGCTAGAATGAGTAAATGTCCAAATTAATACAAATAATGAAGTTGAATATATAAAGTCGACGCCAATTAAAAAGGGTTAATATTTTTTTAACTGTATCGATTGTGGCGTGTGAAGACCCGTGTTCTGCAATCGAATTTTGGCCAATGTAAAAGTTCGACATCTATCTACGTGCTTCGCCACTCTCTCACTAATTTCGGCCACACAAAATACTCCACTAAAGCAAACGTCTTGTATCGGCTGAAATACCTTGCCAGACCTTGATCATGGCTCTCCAAAACAATTGCATCTCGAAGTGAGGAATTCAGCCCACATAATTGACTTCCTTTTGAAAGAAAGTCATCAACAAGCATATAGTTTTCAAAATTTTCTGACATTGTCTAAATTTCGCCGAAATCTTCATCTTCCTCGTACAATTCTTTTAATTGGTCAAAACTGATGAGTTTGACTTGTAAAGTCGCCAAAAGTGAAACTCATCGGCTCAACGCATCAGCTACTTTGTTTTGTCGGCCTTCTTTATGCCGAATGATAAACGACACAAACCTCTATATATATGCAACCACTTTCCAAGCCAATTATTCAACTTATGATAACCATTGATATACTTCAACACCCCACTATCTGAATTTAACATAAACTCCTGATGAAATAGATAATGCTTCTAATGTCGAAGAGATTGAACAATAGCATACAACTCGACATCATAAATTGAGCTGTTACTTCTTGAAGCATTTAAGTTCTCTCTAAAGAACGCAATAGGCCGACCTTCCGGACTCAATACTCTATCAATTCCTAATTTAGATGCATCACGATCAATTTCAAACACCTTTCCAAAATCCGGTAGTGCAAGCACTGGATCTTCGATGATTTTCTTTTTAATCAACTCAAAACTCTTGTCCGTCGCCTTCGTCCACTCGAAACTCTTCCCTTTAATCATTCGATCATTGATGCCATCAACATACTGAAGTTCTTTATGAACCGCCGATAAAAGAAAGCCAAACCATGAAAACTACACACTTCATGAATAGATGTCGGTGTCGGCCATGAAGTGATAGCTTCTACTTTCGTTGGTTGACTTTCACCCCTTCGGCTGAGAAACTATATTACCCAATAAAATCAAACCGTCGGTAACAAACTCGCACTTTTTGATATTCACGGACAATCTATGCTCTTAGGGTGCATAAAATCTCCCGAAGATATTCAACATGTTCTAAACTTCGACTATAAACCAAGATGTTATCGAAATAGTCTACCACAAATTTTCCAATAAAAGGTCAAAATAGTTGGTTATCACATAAAGGTACTCGGCACATTAGACAGCCCAAGCGGCATGACAAGCCACTCATGCAACCCATCCTTTGTTTTAAAGGTTGTCTTCCGCTCTTCTCCTCGCCGAATCATAATTTTGTGATACTCAACGTCACAAGTCGATCCTTGAGAATACACTTGAAACTGAAAGATTATCCAGCATAACATCAAGCCGAGTTATAGTAAATCAATATTTTACCATGATTTTGTTAGCCCGGCAATTGAACACATTCGCTACGATCTATCTATCTTCGTAATAAGCAACACCGACACTGCATTGCACAAAGACTTATGCTCTTTTTCAAGTATCCATTTTGTATAAAATCCTCAACTTGCCGTCATAATTCTTCACTCCTTTGGTGTCATGCAATAAGTCGGTTTATTCGGTAAGACTGCTCCTGGAATGAGATTGATATGGTACTGAATATCTAAGTCAAATGGCAACCCAACAGGTAAGTCTTTGGGCATGACATCTAAAAACTCTTCCAAAAGACCCTATAAGGTCGGCAGATGACTTGGATGTTTCTTATTAGCCTCTGACACCATTAAAGCATACATCTCACCACTTTCCTCAGCCGCCTCCATAAAGTCGGTATGACCTAGGAAATTACTAACCGGGATTTTGTTACACTCCGATTTTCGATGGCCCCAAAGTGATCTTTACTCTATCCTTAATGAAAGAGTTAGTATTGTACTCATAACGTACCACTTGTCAGTCAAATTGCCATGGTCGACCAAATACCAAGTGACGCACCTCCGTAGACACTATGCATCACATCACAACGAATCCAAATAATTCTTGCCAATAGAAAAGGATACCAAACACTATTCGGTGACCGATACAGCATTTCCCTTTTGAAACCAAGTGAGCCGATAGGGTTTTACTTGTCAACTCGAGCGACAACATATTCACAACTACCACCATCAACGATTGCGTCGAATACCTTCCCATAGGCCGTACATCGAGTATGAAAATATATTATGCCGCACCTAACCATTATCATCCTCGCTCGCTCGGCCATTCATATAGTGCCGAATCACAAGGGATTATCCATGATCACAATAACAATAAGTAATCTCTTCAGCGTCTTCATCATCATACTTATCGTAAATATGTGGTTTCACTTCTTATTCTTCTTCGACAACATCCCCCTCAATTATTGTTACGACGTCGTCGATTGGGGCATTCGGATTTGCAATACCCATATACTTGACAATTATTGCATTTACCCATCTTACTTCCTCCAAACCGCTTGGTTTGTTCGAGCTCACTGGTGTCTCTTTGGCCGAAGTCGTAGTATTAGTCTTTCTTTGAAATTCGACCGTTTTTTGTCTCAAGCGTTTTCGTTTTGTAGTTGCTTGTCGATGAGGAACCTTCTGGGCTGGTGTCGTTATTTGATCTCGGCCATTTTTTGGCCTTCAATTGTTTCTCTACTTTGACCACCAATTTGTATAGGTCATTGTATGAAACATATTATTGGAGCTCGACGATATCCTTAATTTCGACACAAAATCCTCCTAAGTATCAAGTAATTGTTTGCCACTCGGCCTCGGTGACTTCGCATCTCATCATCAATTGATCGAACTCCTCGGTGAATTCTTCGACGAATCGATCTCCGAGCCGAAGGGTATGCTATTGGTTATAAGTTTGTTTCACATAATCCTCTGGTAAAAACTTTCCGCGAAAGTTCTTTTCCATCTTCTCCTAAGTTGCGATCTTAGGTTTCCCGGCTCGGGCGCGTTTGATATTTAAATTCTCCCACTAAATCGAAGCGTGTCCCTTCAACTTGAGTGCGGCCTCTTTAATCTTTCGCTACTCGGACATCTCCTAGTAGTCAAAAAATTGCTCAACGGTATGCAATCAGTCGGACATCTTTTCCATCAACTTAAGTGCGACTGCCTTCACCTTTCTCTCGTCGGACATCTCCAAATGCATGCAAAAACCCCATTAGGGTTCATGCTTCACTTCGCATGCGGCTGGGTCGCACTTAAAGTATCCGCCCATGGTTGGCTAGGTTGGTCCCACTCTAAGAATCCGCTTATGCTATGGTTATATCAAAATTGACATTAAAATCCCCCATGCTTTGACTATTTACTCAAGTAATCTGTCACGTCCCGCTTCCCAAAATACATAAATCACGGGAACGCAACTCGGCCAGCCATACAACCTACGGTAAGGAATTTTCCTTCCATAGTCACATTGGGGGTGTCTTGAAGTAATCAAGCAGCACAAATACACACACACACACACACACATATACATATATATACATACATATATATATACATACATATATATATAACACATGTCCATTGCCACAATAAATAAACAATAGTGGAAGCAAAATGGAATATCAAGTCTCAACTGATCCAAATAATGAAATAGCAAGATATACAAGATCTAGTCCCTTATGGGCGCACAAACGAAACTAAGACATAAGGTTCAACGGAATAAATAAAACGAACTAATAACTAGATAAAAGAAATACACCTCACGGCTCGGCTATCTTCTCAAAGTACTCCTGATCCTGCGGTTCTAATGTCAAAAGGATCTGGGCCATGCAAAACCCAGACGTCAGAGCGTCATGGATAATATAATAAAGATCATATGATGATAACAGGCAATGTGAGAATATGTCATTGTACTGGAAACTTGGTGTCATGTGAGCATACAATAATTGTAGCAACAATAACATGTGCCATAACAATCAAGACATGGTAAATCAATTATATCATGTGTAACCTACCTATGGTCGATGTCACTAATAGTTATCTATCCTAAAAGTATTTGAAATCAGTCAATGTATCTTTCTCGTAACTCAACAGTATATCCCGTACGCGTCCGGGACCACAGCACCATGTCAGATTCTCGAGGCCGAAACCCTACATGTCAAGCCTGGACGTATGATATCAGCTCATCATACTGGAGCACAGTGGCCCGTATTCGACTGATCGGTCTCTAAAATACTAGTACTCTTGAGTTACAGTTTGGGTTATATTCCTTGATTCCCCCTTTCCTGGTTTTATATTTCATGTCAGGTATCGATATAATCTTTCCCTAATGCCAATACTAAAACGTGCAGGTACATGTCGTGTCAATCAAGACAAACAAGTCAAATGATATTTATAAATTCGTTGGCATTTTGGTAAATATTGCAGTGCAAGAGTCATGACATGATAATGAATAAGAAGTCAAGCATGAACACATGTGAACAATCAATAGGATCAGGAATAACATAGTCATATCAGATAAACAAAGAGCGAACATATCAGATAAATAATGAGAACATATCATGTAACAGCAAATTTTCAGACGTATGTCGCAGACGTCTCGTCCTTAATATCTAACTCCAGACGTCTGTGGGACACGTTTGGTTCTCAACATTTTATATGCCAGACGTCTGTAAAAGACGTCTAGTCCTTAATTACATGTGTGGCAGATGTCAGGGGCAGACATCAACAGTTCAATTCAAGGTACTGTAAATGTATTTCAGAGACGCCTGTCTCTGCTGGCAGACGTCTCCACGGGTATAATTCTGAGACAATTCTGAATTTAGGGTTCCAATTACTAGATCCAATTTCATGAATGAAAACACATGCAATAACATCATTTCCTCTAAATTTCAACGTATCAATCTAGTTAACATAAACATGACAACTTAGGATTCAATCATGCATATCATACTTAGATGAGTTAACCCAGTTTTCGTAAAATAATATCTTTTGGATTTAATATCAACTTATATCAATAATACTATAATGTATAGCAAGACCCAATCTTGCCACACTAGCATGTTAGAGCAAGCATCTAAATACTTGCCTCAAAGACGACGATCACGATAACGACGATGCTTTGAAAGCGATGCAAGAATCCGGCCTTGATCGTGCTTGTCCAAGAAACGATGGAAAAGAAGATGACAGCCACAATGACATTGAAGATCTGCGATGAGGATGATCGGTCGCGAATTGATGAAGATGATCGGGTAGGCTAGGGCCGCTAGTTTTGTTTTTGGGGGAGGAAAAATTTTGAGATTACGGTTATGCATGAGTGTTTGAGGGTTTAAATAGTATAGACATGTATATGGGCCGTGTAGCTCATAAATCCTATATTCCAATTAGGAATGGGGTACAAGGAAAAAAGAAAATATGATTCGTTAAGAATAAACATATATACACCCAAACATAAATAATACTAGCCCAATAATAAGGATAATAAACCCAATAAAATGTTAAAACCCCTTAATAAAGTTTTAATCAAGAAAGTGTTTTACAAAAAGGGTGTTATTTTATTACCAACTATAAAAAATTTCGTCCTCGAAATTCAAGGAAGACGGAAAGACACAAGAACAGGGAATCCCAGATTTACGGAAACAAGTTTGGGAATTTCAATCAAATCTCTACTTCACGTTCCCAAATAGATTCTCCATATGAATGACCACCTCACGAAAAAAACCGAAATGACTTTGTTCTTTAGAACCTTTTCCCGACGATCTAGTATAGTAGTCGGTCGCTCTTCATACGATAAATTATTCCCCAAAGTCAACTCTGAGTGATCCAATACATGAGTTTCATCTCAAACAAATCGACGAAGTTGAGACAAATGGAACACATCGTGCACACCAACCAAAGACGGTGGTAATTCCAAATGATACGCCACTTCTCCAATCCGCTCGATGATGTCAAATGGTCCAACAAATCGAGAACTAAGTTTACATCGACTACCAAATCTGATCACATCTCTTGTCGGTGATATCTTCAAGAACACGCGATCACCAACTGCGAAACCTAGCGGTCTACTTCCAATATTAGCCCAACTCTTCTGCCGAACTTGCGCTACTATCGTATGTTCACGGATCAATCGGACCTTATCCACGGTTTGTACAATCAATTATGGCCCCAACAATTTCCTTTCTCCAACATCGTCCCAACATACCGGTGAACGACATTTACAACCGTACGCTTCAAATGAATGCTCGCAAGGAAACCGTTATTATAGGAAAACTCAACCAAGTGCAAATGATCTTCTCTCGAACCCTTGAAATCCAATATGCACGCTCTCAACATATTTTCCAGAGTTTGGATCATCCGCTCAAACTGACCATCTGCCTGTGGATGATAGCCGTGCCAGACTTTAGTCGAGTTCCCAAACTTTCCTGCATATTCTTCCAAAAGTGCGATAGAAAACGTATCACGGTCTGACACGTACTAACCGGAACTCTATGCAATCTCACTATTTCTTGCATATACTTCTCCACTAACGCCCCCGTCGAATGAACAACCCGAAATGGTATGAAATGAGTTGCATTGGTCAGACGATCAACAATTACCCAAACTGTATTGTTGCCATTTAGACTCTATGGTAAAGCTGACACGAAATCCATGGTGATATGCTCCCACTTCCACCGAGGAATCGGAAGCGGTTGCAATAATCCGACAACCCTCAGATGTTCAGCGTTCACTTGCTGACACACCAAGTATCTAGACACGAAGAGAGCAATCTCTCTTTTCATTCCTTCCTACCAGAAGTGTTGTCGCATATCCCTGTACATCTTTGTACCTTCGGGATGTACCGATCTTTGTACCTTCGGGATCTACCGAATACGCAGAACTGTCTCCATCATAACTTCTTCACGAATATCTCCTTTCGGCACACACAAGCGGCTCCCGTATCTCAAAGATCCATCTTCATGAATTAGCAAGTTCGTTCGAAGACCTGCCACTACATAGCCTCGAAACTTCTATAATCGAGCGTCTTGCAATTGCGCGGCTTTGATGCGATCTATCAAAAACGACTGTACTTGAAGTTGCATCAACTGCCCTGAAGAGCCCGGTAATACTAGCTCCAATTCGAGCTTCTGAAAATTAGCTGTAATCTCCTTCTGTGAAGTTAACATCGTCACAGATGGCAATCGAGTTGAAGCATCCAGCATTTCACCTTTTCCGGATGATACTTCATATCTAAATCGTAGCCAGCCATCAGTTCTAACAATCTTCGCTGCCTCATGTTGAGATCTTTCTAAGTGAACACATATTTTAAGCTCTTATGATCGGTGAAACCTCAACTTTCTCGCTTAGCAGAAAATGCCTCCAAGGCGAAGCAAAATTTCGACAGGGATGGCAGATACTCTGAAGCGAAGTATGATTTTGATACGGGGTGCATTCTGAGACGAAGTATAGATCCGGTGCAGAGGTTTTTGATTGACTTGATTTGGTTCCCTTTTTGACGACGTAGAAGTCGATACTGCTCTTTTTGCGACGTGGACGGTCGGTGCTACCATTTTTACGACTTGGACGGTCGGTGCTGCCATTTTTACGATTTTAGCGGTTGGTGTTGCCCTTTTTGCGACTTGGACGATCGGTGTTTGATTTGACTTGCTCCACTTCTTGCGGTGTCAAGGATTGGATTTGACTTGCTCCGCTTTCTGCGGTGTCAGAGTTGGATTGACTTGCTTCCAAGGTGGAGCTCGATTCCGCCACGGAGGTCGTTGGTTGACTTGATTCCGAGACGGAGCATAACTCCGACGGGAAGGTCATTGGTTGACCTGATTCCGAGATGGAGCATGATTCCGACAGGGAGGTCGTTGATTTGACTTGATTCCGAGACGAAGCATAATTCCGACAGGGAGGTCGTTGATTGACTTGATTCTGTGGCGGAGCATAATTCCGACGGGGAGGTAGATACTTCGAGGCGAAACATGATTTCGATAAGGGGTACATTCTAAGATGAAACATGCTTCCGACGCAGAGGTTGTTGATTTGATTTGGAGGTTTCTTATCCGTCCAGCGGGTTTTTGAGCCTGGAACTTGGAATTTGGGTTTTTGTTCGGCATCAGTATCACTATATTGGAATATGGTACCAGAAGCGAATCATCATTTTCCGTAGAGAATATGGGATCTGTGTTGACATCAGCATCGCTACACTGGAATATGGTACCAGGAGCGAATCATCATTCGCCATGAGGTGATTTCCCTCGTTCCCAGTTTAACGACTTAGGGGTCATCTGTTCCCGTTTTAACGACTTAGGGGTTTATTGGATCGAAAGTTTGGAATTTTGGGGATTGGGAAAGGCATCAGCGCTGCTAACACTGGAGCACATGTGTCAGGAGCAATTCATCATTTGCCTTTGCCTGTTGGGGTGCGATAGCTTAAGAGACAAGTTTAGGTCCCTATCAACTTAGACTTTTCAATTTTATGAGCCGTAAGGATCACATAAAAGCATTTTCTCCCTACGAGTCGAAAGGATCTCGTAGGTGTATTTTCTCCTTTGGAGTCGTGGGGACCCCCAAGTGTGTTTCTTTTGTGAGTCATAAAGATCCCATGAAGATGTTTTCTTACGAGTCGAGAGGATCTCGTAAGTTTTGTTCTCCTCATGTATCGTGAGGACACATGAATGGGTCTTTCCAAATGGCGCATAATTCCGAGGGCGGAGACTGGCCGCGGGACTGGTGGGTGAGACATCGGTGTGATGAGGGCTATTTGAGCACGTGGATTGTACATGGTAGTCAATTTAGGGACCAACCGTAGGGCTGGGAGAATTTTGGGAATTTGGATTTTGATTGGCGTCTGCATCGCTGCACTGGAATATGGTACCAGGAGCGACTCATCATTCGTCGTTTGGTGATTTGGATTTTGGTTGGCGCTTGCATCGCTGCACTGGAATATGGTACCAAGAGCGGCTCATAATTCGCCATTGGGATATTCGGAGATTTGAAATTTTGTTGGCGTCTGCATCGCTAACACTGAAGCATGATTTCAGGAGCGACTTATCATTCGCCTTTAGAAGGGTATGAAGTTTTTTTTCTTCTTTTTTTTAAAAATACCGCGATTGCTCTATTATTTCAGCTATTTTCCTCGATTTTTATTGCGAGTTGCCCCATCATTTCGGCATTTTTTTCATTTACAATTTTTTTACACTCCCAGTTTAATGATTTAGGGGTCGATTGTCCACAGTTTAACAACGTGGTGGTCGACTGTCCTAAGTTTAACGACGTGGTGGTTAACTGTTGGAGCTTGGGCTCGATTTTGCAGGAACCACGGGCTCCTTTGGCTTAATTGCATAAGCGGGCTCTTCGCCATCTAGACCAAGCCGGTGTTGGATGGCAATACCCACGTCATCGTCATGGCTATAAGGCGCAGAAGGACTTGATCCTCTGAGCTCCATCTAGACCGTATGGGTTGTGTACCCGTCTATTGCTTCTTCACTGGCAACGTTGCTCGTTTGGCTCTTAGCTTGTTGCCTTGGCCCGCTTCTTCAGAGAAAGGTAAATGATTGAGAGTAGCAGATTTCCGAAGGGCTTCGGTTTCTGTTTGTATGAAATTGGCGATCGCAGCTTGTTTATATGCTAACGCGCTTTTAAACAGTTCTATCTCTCCTATCTTGTTTTGCTTTTTGACCCAATGTTTGAAGACGAAGCAGTCCTCAATTGCATGACCTATAACTCTGTGATAGAGGAAATATTTGGGGTCGTCGGTCATATTCGCTTCTTGAGGTCTTTTTAATTCTGGCAATTGTAGACCGTTTCTAAGAGCATCTTTGAATATTTTATAGTTTGTCCCTTCTGAAGGAATAGACCTTATCCAGCTTCTCTTCCAGTGGAGATTCTCCTCCCCTTCCCAACAATGGTTTTCGAGGTTGGTTGACATTGGGCCCGCTTGCCTCATACCTATTTCGGTCAGTCGAAGTGTAGAAAGATTCAGCATTGTCGGAATTTCCGCCTTTGCGATTATCGTCCTTTCGGTTTCTCTAGAATTTATTGTTATTTTGGGAATCCGAGAAAGATTTCCGCTTTGAATGCTCCAACATTTGAACTTTCTTGGTCAGTTCTTGGAACGTCATGAGACCCGCGGTATATAGTAATGGGGCCATCCAATTGTTGAGATTTCCGACGAGGAGGCTGACGGATTGGTCCTGCTCTATCGGCGGTTCATATTTGATGGATAGATTGCGCCATCGGGTTATAAAATCCGTCCTGCTTTCATTGTTCTTTGGTTTAGTCCTTACGAGGTCAGCAATGGTAATCTTATCGCTGACACTCATGAACCTCTGTCGAAACAGAGATTCCATTTGGACGAAAGTAGTAACGGAGTCATCCGGTATGCTGGTGTAGTCGAAAGCGACATCGGTTAAGCTATTAACGAACTGGCGGAGGAGAAGCAAATCATTGCCCCCGGTATTCGAGGATGAAGGTTTAAAGTGGGCGATGTACTGATTCGCGTTTTCCGTCCCATCAAATCTCCCGAACTTGGGAATGACATAGCCACTAGGAAACTCTACCAGATCATACCGAGTAGGATATGGTCTCCCACTACTGCTGACATCTCCTTGCGCTCCGTCTTGGCTACCAACGTTTTGACTTTGTTGGTGACCAAATCCATGATTTGATTTTGCATTAGCAAGTTGCTGTCATCGGTAGTCAAGACATTTCCCGAGATAGGATGCAACCTACTTTCTTGCGGTTCGCCCACCTTTGGATTTGAGGGAATAAGCGTCGGCTACCTCGGGACACCGTTTCCCAGTTCATGAGCCGAGCCCTGCGCTTGATTAGGCGGCTGAGAGGCTATTTGGGCCGTGAGCTATAAGACGATCTTTGTCAAGTCGTCAATCTTCGAATAGAGCTTAGCCATCTTCTTGTCTTTATTTCTGAGATACTTTTGGAGCTCTTGGAGTTGCTGCTCAGCGGTCTTGAGACGGAAGATTAGCTTCTCTTCGCTTTCCGAGCCCGACTCCTCACGAACCGAGGGATCTATGCTTATCAGCCTCACTGGAAGGGTTTTCATTACCCTCCAGAGGAGGCTGGTCTTGGGAAGTGGTAGCCACATTCACATCAGATTGGATTTGAGATGTGGTGGCCATGTCCTTGCTCTTGCTGCGCGTGCCCTCCATGTAGACAGTGTGGACCACATGTCCAGCCATCTCTTTATCTTTGGCGGCTGATTTTTCGGACCGTCGTCGTGGCCCTTCCTCTTCTGGAAAGGATAAGAGTCTGAAAACGGTTGACCTGACTGGGTCCTTGGGTGGCACTGCCTGGCGCGCAGTTTTCTTGACTCTTACGGTCAAGGCATTCTTCTGGACCAATTTCAGTGGTTTAAAAGAGTTAGCGAGGTTTACAGCTGATTCAGCTGTTGTTGCGGGGTAACCTCGTTCTTGGAACCCTACAAAGTTCAAACTAGCAGGAGCCCTGGACCTTTTGTTAGCTCCATATCCGAGTCTTTTCTGTCTTAGTTTCTCGACTTTGAGGGCTTAGCGGGCATCCATTAGCCAGGAAGCCATCATGAGTCGATTGACGGGAAGCTTAGAGAAGACACCCGACCGAGCAGTTGTCAGGGGCACCGCTAGAGCTTGCCCGAGATGCCTTATTGCTTTGTTGGTGTTGATGGCTTTGCCCTCAGCTGGAGCAATGGAGAGTCGTTCGGAAACGGATTTGTGCTTGAGCTGAGGTGCTTTTGCGACCATGACATTTAGCCTTTTCCCTTTTGAGGCCGGTTTATCACCGGGGCTTAAGGAGCAGTGATGGCGTTAGCTAGCATGAACAGAATAGAGCCAAATGATAGCAACGGCTCCTCCCACTGTCACCCGAGACTGCCCGGAAGGATCGTCCTGACGTCCATCTTCATCATGTAGGAGATGGGAGCTGTGTTGAGAGATGAGCTTGTCCTTGGAGACATTTTATTGCGTCCGAAGATTACAATTGAAAAATGTTAAGCTGCACAAAAAAGCGTGATTTCAGTACAGGCAATCGATATATATGTTGATTGAGTTCTCGCACAAAAAGCATGATTTAGCACCCTCACAATTATGAGGTTGACAGAGGACCCGTTGTCAACTAAGATTTTCCCTAACTTGATGTCATGGCAATAGCCGGTGACATACAGGGGACGGTTGTGCTCGCACGTTCCGAGGAGATCTTCATCGCTGAAAGTGATGTCAGCTGTGTGCACTTCTTCCAACTCGTCCTTCATCTTTTCTTCAGCAATGAAAGCTTGAAATTGGTCGGGCTCTTCTAGTGCCTTGATCAGAGAATCTCGCGCCTCTTTAGACAGCAGAAGGGCATCCAAAATGCTTAGCTGCGAGTGTATCTTCCTTAGGTGTGCCAGGACATTGTAATCCACCATGTTCCTCTTAGGCGGGTCTTTGGCTGCCAGCTCTTCGACGACTCGATCATCGAGGGCGATATCCTCAGGGACTTTTTCCTTTGCCTTATCTTTTTTGTTTGACCCCTTGTTTGTGAGTCCGAGATTCTTTTCAGGCAACGTACGACTACGCAGCTGAATGTTTTCACAGTTCTTTATCTCCTCTTTTCCAGAGTGATGAGCCTATTGCACAATGCCAGTTCGAACAATCTTCTCGTTTTATCCCGAGGGAATGAGTAAGGACGTCTCAGCTTTTCTCCGAGTGATCGCTGTTTATCGTTTTGGCGAGCAATTAGTTTCGGATCACTCGGCTGCTGCTGAGCGTTGACGACGAAGGTAGCTTTCCCTTTGCCCTTTTCGTTTCGAAGCTCCGTCTTTGAAGAGGAAGGCCTATGGCCCATCTGGTCCATTTAGGCCAGCTTGTTGATCAAGGCTTGGAAAGTGGCCGGCTTGAAGAATATCATGAATTGGGATATAGTCGCCTGCGGATCCAGGGTCCCTACAAACATGCCCACAGCAGGAGCTTCTTCTATACGTTGTTCGCATTTCAATCATAAGTTCCGCCACCGAATTGCATACTGAACCCATATCTCTCATGGCTTCACCCTGGCATTGATCAATACCGTGATCGGGATGCGCTCGCTAGCGCTTGCGAAATACTGGGTGAACAGCTCCATTTCCGTAAACGTTATGACGGAGTCATTCGGAAGCTCCGAATACCATTCAAAAGCTGTCTCCGCTAAGCTACCGACGAACTGGCGAACTAGCAATTTATCGTCACCCCCAGTATTGCCGCACAGAGCCCTGAACTGAGCCACGTGCTGATGGGGATTGCTTATCCCCTTATACACGTAAAATTTAGGGATCGTATATCCTGGCGGGTACTTAATTTGATCGTACCAGCCTGGATAGGGTCGTCCAGTTTTGACGGCCTGGCCAGTTGCTTCACTTTCCTGATGAGCTCGTATTTGTTAAGCTATGTAGTCATCAAGCGCAGCTTTCGAGATAGTCTCCTCTCTGGCTGTTGATAAAGCCGGAAGAGAGTTTGATGTCTTCTCTCTGTCGTCTTCAACGATTATTGGGGGATCTTCGGCTGGAGGGTCCGGCTGGAACATCATTCCGACCATATCTTGGAATAGTTGCGCTATTTGTTTTAGGTTAGCCGCTTGTTCCGTGGCCTCTTTATCTTTCTTTTCGAGCATTCTTCGGAAGAACTCGGCGTCAGTTTCCTGTTCCTGGCGCTGATCCGACGATACTTCTGGGCTTTCTTTCTGCCCAGTAAGTGTGGCCATCTTTGTCAGCATCTCCTGGAGCTTTTGTTGCTGCTCCTGAGTTTACGTCACAGACCGTGTGAGTGGTCGATGACCCATAGAAGTACGGCTTTCCTATTTTCCGGAAGCCATGTAGACGGTGTGCACTACCATGTCCCCAGACTTGGGGCGTTTGGATTCAGCGCTTTTGAGATTTGTCGTAAACATGAGGATCTTCTCCGGCCTTCTCCTTTTATGAACGGTCGAAGTTGAGGGGGTTGTTGCAGCCGATGCTTTCCGTAGGACGACGGCGGTGAGATGGTCCTCCTCTTGCCGAACCTTCATTTTCTTCTGTCGGCGGGAGTAGTCTTTATCGATTACAGAGTCTTGGACTCTTTGCCAGACCCCGTGGATTTTGGAGGACAGCCGCTGAGGGGGCTGTTCCGGGTTCGCCTTTGTAATGTTCTCCATAGGTGGAAGAGACTTTTTCAACACGGCAGTCGAAGAGTTCTTGCGCACCTTCCTGAGCGGCTCAAAGCTATTCCCAGTTGGAACAGCATCATCAATCTCCACCATTGGAGCTGGTGGAGTCAGTCCAGAGGGAGAGCTGCCCCAATTTTCCTCACTCGGCGCCCCAGTTTTCCTCACTCGGCGCCAGTGGCGACGTCGAGCATGTCTTGCATATGGGACTGGCTCAATTACAGGGATGGCTTCATCATGCCCCTGTTCTGGTGAAGGGTTGTTGGCGCCAGTGGTCTGAGTCACCTGTTCCACTGGCATGGCGAAGATGGAGGAGGCCGCTTGGGGCCCATAAGTCACTCATCCAGATGGGACGGAGCGGGAGTTATTGTTGCAGTTGATGCAGTTGGAAGCCATTGATCATCTTTTCTCTGCACGGGAGCAAAACACCAAATCTTAGTACCTCGAATCCACAGGCAATCATATTAAATGCGATTCGTTCGTGAACTCGACACACGAAGTGTAGAGTGGAAAGAGAAAAAGGTCCCACCGGGCGTGCCAGAATCTGTTTACAGCCGAAAACTGAGACGAAATCGCGTAGCTCATCTTGCCTGAATTTGGAGGCAGATGCTATTTGGATTTATCCGTCTACCTCTCCGAAGATGCCAAGTTGATTTATGGCACCGTGTATCGGAGGTTTGGACGGATGCGGCCGTTATAACAGACTTCGTCAGATTCCTCCTCGTTGTGAGGGTTTTTGATTGTGGGGACGCTCTTCCCTGCAGGCGCAAGCCCCTGCAGTTAATTACGTTACCGCATCGCGGTAACCACTTTCTCCTGCTCCAGAAGGTCACTTCGTATCGTGTGTTTTATTTTTTGGTTGCCCATGGATTGTATACGGAGACTAATTAGTGTTGTCGTCCGTAGGGCGGGGATTAATCAAAATCCGTATTTTTTTAGATTTGGTTTGGGTTGTTTTAAGTATCGTTAATCTCGTTTCAGATTAAGATCAACTTAAATGTTTGTTGAAGATACGTTAGTCTAATTTTAGACTAAGATCTACTCAACGGGGGTTCAGGATCATTTTTGATCCAACAATAGAGCATTTGGGCTCTATCGTTTTAGTTTAGGGACGTTATGGTCTATTGGGTTTAAGGACATCATAGTCCGTGTTTAAGGATATCATAGTCCGTAGGGTTTAAAGACATAGTCCGTAGGGTTTAAAGACATCATAGTTTGTAGGGTTTAAAGACATCATAGTTAGTCTATAGGATTTTGGTTTAACAGTTTGAGGATGCGCCAAAAGTTATTGGTTATTGGGACCCTCTATCTCTCTGAAGACGTTGAAGAATTACGACATGTATCGGAGATATGAAGAGATGTACTCTTGAACCAGTGAATGTTCATAAAAGACTTGATAATCTTGTTTGAGACTAAGTCCAATTTAAAACCATATGGGTTGGGTTAAGTGGGATTTAACAATCCTTGGGCTTAACCCACTTGATTATTTATTTGGGCCAGGTCCCCTTTCTGCATCGGCAGTGCTGAGCACTGAAATGGGTTCTGACACCCTTTATTCTTTTTGTTTTATTTGTATTCTTTTATATGGAGTGTTAAACACTTAATAGCGCTCACGTGAGGAACACGTGCAGCGCTTGGCGCTGAGCACCAGGCACTAAGTACTTTTTATTAAGTAGCGTCCACGTGAGGAGCACGTGGAGCGCTCGGCGTTGAGCGCCAGGCAATGAGTACTAAGTACTCTTTAAATAGCGCTCACGTAAGGGGCACGTGGAGCGCTCAGCGTTGAGCGCCAGACTTTGAGTGCTAAGCACTCTTTAAATAGCGCCCACATAAGGGGCACGAGGAGCGCTCGGCGCTGAGCGCCAGACTATTTTCTTTGTTCCGATCAGTTCGATGCTCTGAGAATTAAATTCTCATTTGTGAGAGACTTTGTCTCATAGATCTAAGAACTAAGTTTTTTTTTGAGGAGATGTTATGATCTCTTTTGTTTTTATGAAAGACTGTCTTATAGATCTGTGATCTAAAAAAAGAACTAAGTTCTTCTGATATGAAAGTTAAAACTCTTAAATATGGAGGAGATCCTATGATCTCTCTTCTTCTTATTTACCTTGAGAAGAAATTGCTCTCGTCTTTGAAGTTTGAAATTTATGAGGGGTTCCTTTGTGCAAGACTTGAATTCTTGAGTCCTTTATATAGGAGAGGCTGATTTGTTGAATCAGTTAAGAAAATCTCTTATTGAGAGATTTCTAATTGATTTGGGGATGTTTCCCACCATTGGATTTTTGATCTAAGGGCTTCTGTTTTACAGAAGACATTTTTCTTGTTTTTTAACAAGATTGGAAAAATATTTTCCCATACAGAACTTATTCTGTATCTTGGTGATTTTTAATCACCATTGGATATTTTGATCCAACGGTGCTCTGATTTACAGAGCACAATCCTTCTTGTCAGAACCCATTTCCTCAACATAATTCGACTCTGTAATATGATGATTCATCATCTCCGTTGGATCTTTGATCCAAGGGGGGAAAACTTTTAGTTCTGGCGTTGGCTCTTGGCGCTCTTGTGCTTTGCACTTGAGGTGTCCTCATTATTTTCGTCTTTTAAATCTCAAAAACCTGTAGACTTGGGAGGAAAAGTTATTAACGGGGACAAGAATGAATGAACGTGAAAATCTCCCCCAAACTTATTTTTGGCTAACAATTTTGTGTACAAATTTTATTTTCAAGAGCAAAAAATATACCCCCCAAACTTGATTTAAACAGTATTAAACTTTTAAAATTATAAGAGGGAGTAAAGTTATTGGTCAATATAAAGTTTTACAAAGACCAAAAGTTAATATCAACCATTCAAAGATTTTATCAAGATAAGAATTATAAAAGAAAGAACTTGAAAATCAGAGTTTTCAACTACACTAGCATTTTGGTTGTCATGAGCCCTATCTTAATAGTCATGAAAAGATGTTAGAAATCACATCATCCCTTAATAAAACATCGCATTTATTCTTCATCCCTACCTTTCTTCCAAACACCGATCATATACCCCTACGTGTGTGTAAAAGACATCCCTACACTCGGAGAATTCAATTCAAGCTATCATACTCTTGTCCATCTACCTCGGTACCTTTTTTTGGTCGGTGAATATTTTGGATGGAATTGCTCACATTCTTCATGCGACCGTTAATACTTCTTGAGGTACTAACCGACCGATTACTAAATGTGCACACAAATTAGGCGTAATTAGCAATTTTCTAGTCTTGCAACACCTGAGGCTTAGCAGTGACTCCCAAACTAGTTGGTCTAAGGCACTAGGTGATGAAGCACCCTCCCTATATTTTTTTATGATTCCTTGGTGTTTACAAAACCAGTGTTCATTTTTCTTCACCATTTTATACTTTTATGCTTCATTTAAATTTATTTTCTTCGTATTTTGGCTTTTAGACAAGAGCATTTCAAGGTATCCTCTACTATCCCGAGTTTCAAGACGTGTGTAAGTGTGTATAGTAGGGTATCAACGTTCAAATGTTTGGTTTCCAGAATAGGAACTATTTTTCAGACTTATTTTTATCCTCTGGTTAGTGACTTCCTTCATCTTACTAACCCTAGGGACAACGGCTCATAACTACTTATTACTAGTTTCGTTTAAGAAAACATCCAACTTTCTTGTTTTTCTTAAACTTTTCCAATCTTTTAAATGTAATTTTTCAATTTCTAATCTTTTATTATAAAAGAAAATTTTTGAAATTTTTTTGCTTATGCAAAGTGTAATGCAAGGTAATGCTTCAATAAGCACAAAACTCCCCCAAACCTGTTTACAGCGGTGTCTTCATTGTTGTCGTCTTTTAAATCTCAAAAACCTGTAGACTTGGAATGAAAAGTTATTAACGGGGACAAGAATGAATGAACGTGAAAATCTCCCCCAAACTTATTTTTGGCTAAAAATTTTGTGTACAAATTTTATTTTCAAAAGCAAAAAATATAACCCCCCCCCCAAAACTTAATTTAAACAGTATTAAACTTTTAAAATTATAAGAGGGAGTAAAGTTATTGGTCAATATAAAGCTTTACAAAGACCAAAAGTTAATATCAACCATTCAAAGATTTTATCAAGATAAGAATTATAAAAGAAAGAACTTGAAAATCAGAGTTTTCAACTACACTAGCATTTTGGTTGTCATGAGCCCTATCTTAATAGTCATGAAAAGATGTTAACACCGATCATATACCCTTACGTGTGTGTAAAAGACATCCCTACACTCGGAGAATTCAATTCAAGCTATCATACTCTTGTCCATCTACCTCGGTACTTTTTTTTAGTCGGTGAATATTTTGGATGGAATTGCTCAAACATTCTTCATGCGACCGTTAATACTTCTTGAGGTGCTAACCGACCGATTACTAAATGTGCTCACATATTAGGCGTAATTATTTCCTAGTCTTGCAACACCTAAGTCTTAGCAGTGACTCCCAAACCAGTTGGTCTAAGGCACTAGGTGATGAAGCACCCTTGCTATATTTTTTTTATGTTGCCTTGGTGATTACAAAACCAGTGTTCGTTTTTCTTCACCATTTTATACTTTTATGCGGCATTAAATTCATTTTCTTCGTACTTTGGCTTTTAGACGAGCATTTCAAGGTATCCTCTACTATCCCGAGTTTCAAGACGTGTGTAAGTGTGTATAATAGGGTATCAACGTTCAAATGTTTGGTTTCCAGAATAGGAACTATTTTTCAGACTTATTTTTATCCTCATGTTAGTGACTTCCTTCATCTTACTAACTCTTGGGACAACGGCTCATAACTACTTATTACTAGTTTCGTTTAAGAATACATCTAACTTTCTTGTTTTTCTTAAACTCTTCTAAATGTAATTTTTCACTTTATAATCTTTTATTATAAAAGAAAATTTTTGAAAATTTTGTGCTTATGCAAAGTGTAATGCAAGGTAATGCTTCAATAAGCACAACCCTCCCCCAAACCTGTTTACAGCGGTGTCTTCATTGTTGTCGTCTTTTAAATCTCAAAAACCTGTAGACTTGGGAGGAAAAGTTATTAATGGGGACAAGTATGAATGAACGTGAAAATCTCCCCCAAACTTATTTTTGGCTAACAATTTTGTGTACAAATTTTATTTTCAAGAGCCAAAAATATACCCCCAAACTTGATTTAAACAATATTAAACTTTTAAAATTATAAAAGGGGGTAAAGTTATTGGTCAATATAAACCTTTACAAAGACCAAAAGTTAATACCAACCATTCAAAGATTTTATCATTGTAAAATTATATGCCATTTTTTTTACAATGAGGTTGGCAGTGATGATCCAATTTACAATGGAATAATAAGGAGTCTTAGGCTATGAAGAAAGATTGCTATTAAAATTTGACCAAGGTTTACAACCAATTGTAGGCCTGATGTCCAACGCCTACAAATTAGTGTCAAATTGTTGGCCAAGAAAACACCGGATATGAGAGGGGCTTTCCATAATCCTAAAAGATAGTTTGGTGTCTCCAAATTATCCAAGACCATGGGGAAAATATAAAACAAGGTGGAGATAATATATATTTGCTACAAGGAATCATGTCATACACCAAGGCACAAATAAATCCAAAAGGAAATACATAATATATTTGGACACCCGCAGCAATATGTGAGCCAGAAAATCAATGAAGCGTTTTCCTTTAAAGCATTATCAAAAGCAATAAAGTGCTTAGGAAAAGAAGGGGAAATAATAATTGTTACAAATTAACCATACCGAACTGGGATCTCATTGTGCAAAACTTGTACAGAATATTTGTTCATGTGATCTTCAGATGACAGTATCAGTAGAATCATTGCCATCACATGCATACAACACTAACATAGTATTTCCAGCAAGCAGACCCTCCTCAAGTAAGATTGTCTGCTGCTACTGGTTCTCCATCATACCCCGCATAATGCCTGGGAGCTTGGCGATATTGACCTGGGAACCAGGGTTGGTGTCAGCACCTCGTCAAGCCATGGATTTGAAACAAGATTTCTGGACGGTGTTAGATTCAAAGTTCAAGATAAGACATAGATTGGAAAGTAATTGAACAGGAAAGAAAAAACCAAGGAAGCACAACGTAATCAAATCAAGGAAAAATGAATCAAGGTTAGGACTCTAAGTTACTTAAGCAGAGCACTACATTGTAACCATATCGCTGTACATAGTTACAATCACATAACTCCATCTAAGTCGTCCAAATTCGACTATCAGAGTCAATAAAATACGCAACAAGACACACCAAAGAAACTCTAGTCAAGGAATCCCAAAAGAAACTCCAGACATGCGATTCTAACCTAAACAGTCGGTAAAAACCACATTTGACAAGTCTAACTTTAGTCAAAACCTGGCTTTGATACCAACAAAATTCTGTCACGCCTCGCTTCCCGAGATAGCACATATACAAAGCAAAAACCTGAACATAAATTTTTTCAATAAATACTAACATCACATATAATCCACCAATATAAAAGGTTGAACGGGAAAAATAATTCCAGTTAAAAGAAAAAAAATAAGGTTTTTTTTTTATTCACCCCGCTCTAAACTTCAGTATTTTAAAAATACCACTCTAAAATTTATATTTTTAAAATGCCCACTACAAAGTTGGTTGTTATCTATTTTACCCACTCTGTTTGTCAAATCTGTTATGATGTTACTTGTAGTTGAGTTAGTTAGTTTAAATTCCTTACCTACCCCTCCTCTCCTCTTCTTCTTTCTCCATCACTGCCCCATTAAAGCCCTCGTCTCTTCACTTCTATATCAAAACCCAACTCCTCGCTTCAACCCCAATCAAAGCCCTCTCTTCACTTCTTCTATTTCCTAACCCAAACCCTCACTTCAGCCCCCCATCCAAACTCCATCAAATCACATTACTAAATTCTACATTGGAGGGCCTCAATTTTGCTATAGCAAAAGCCAAAACTATACCTAATTTAATTGACATTGATGGTTTGTTCCATGAATAACATTTTCGAATTAGACTGTATGGTTGAATACTTGTCAAATTTGGGATTTTGCTTGATGATGAGCCATTTTTTAGAGTTTTGTCACTAAGAAGAGAAGCAAAAATTTAGGATAATTAAGAAAAGAGGCAGGATAAGAATACATTGGGAAGAGAAGCAGGATCTCACGGGGGGGGGGGAGGCAGAATTTAAGAAGAGAAACTTGGGAGAAGAGGAAAACAACTATTTAATCTTGGATTAGCCGTTTCGAGGGGTAATTTGGTCATTTTACCCCTTAACAGCTATGTTTCACAGAAGAGTTAACAACAAGTTGATGGAACTTAACCAGAATGTGGTTTTTAGTTTAGTTAAGACTTTAGAGTCGTTTTTTTTAAAAATATGAAGTTAGAGTGGGTTTTCAAAATACGAAAGTCTAGAGTTGGGTGTATCAAAAAAAACCCAAAAAAGAAAGAGCTATACCTCTGAGGGATTGAAAAAGTCATAAGCTTGATCAGTGATATCCAATAAAGATGCTTCCTGAAATATGGAAAAACAGTAAATTGATCTGGGAAAAAAAGAACAGGACTATATCTATAATACCAAAGAATGTAGAAGAACTACTAATACTTTAAGAGATTTCTTTATACCTGCTTGCAGAGAAACCACAAAGAAGCAATATCCTGCTAAGTTAAACTTAGCTGGTATCGTCTGCCAACCTCAGAAGAAATGCTACCTAAAATGGGTTCTTTAATCATATCAACAGCAGGCTCCTGATTTTCTCTATACTTCTGAAACATGAAATAGATATATCGCATTTCCTACCAAAGACAACGGTTACGTGACTTGATAGAAGGACTAAAGTTGAAATTTATTACAGAACTGGTGCACACTCTGCATATATGAGATTTATAACCATTTATTATCCAAAAAGCGCAAAGTCAGATAATACAGGCAATTTTTTTAGATCAACCCACATCCATCTCTGAATAATTATTTACATGCGCGTGCACATATTTAAGGATGTTTTTGTGCACAGAACTGTGAGGTTTGAAAAATCCATGATCATATAGAACTCAAAAACCAGGCTATATATTTCTGTGAAACCGCATGTTTAAATAGAAAGGATACCAATTAATCACACAAAATGATACATATTCTATCATGTTTTCCATTTGATAGAACATTAAAATATGAAGAAATTCTTGATCATACTTGAGATCCTTCAAGTCCAACTGATAAGGCTAGTTTACTAACAAAAGTTGAACCTTTATAAGCTTAGCTATAGTAATACAATATATTAGTAAAATATCCAACGTAGGTAAATACAAGAAACATTAATTATGGCTAACATAATCAATAAAAAGTAAAAACTAACTAAATAAATCAAAGGATTTTCCTTACTTTGTAAGTTTCATAAGTATCAAAAAATCATAAACGTATATCACTTGCGCGGCGTTCACTTATCATAGAGAAGGCATGATGCCTCCCTGGTCCGAGGCTTCCTTTCCTAGAAAACAATCCAAACCAAATGCCATGGCACTAGATGATGCTCGAGGAACCTGTATCATTAGACACAAGAATTATTTGGTTTCTAAAAGACACCGATGACAAATAATCAGAGAAAGTGAAAAACGAAGGTTAATTTAACATTCCTTAGAACCTACGAAGCAACAACGCTTCTATTGGATATGCGGGTTCGTGTACGACATTTGTCAAACATCCCGACACTCCAACAGACACCGTGTCCAACACGCATGGGTTGTATCAGCCTAAATTGGGCATGTCCGACACTTCTACGCATGGCACGGGCTGTGAAATAAGGAATATATTTGGGTACAACTTTGATACCTTCAAGGATACAAGAATATTAAATATTTCGAGTTCTCCAATGACGGACCAGAGCTAGAATGAGTAAATGTCCAAATTAATACAAATAATGAAGTTGGATATATGAAGTCGACGCCGATTAAAAAGGGTTAATATTTTTTTAACTGTATCGATTGTGGAGTGTGAAGACCCGTGTTCTGCAATCGAATTTTGGCCAATGTAAAAGTTCGACATCTATCCACATGCTTCGCGACTCTCTCACTAATTTCGGTCACACAAAATACTCCACTAAAGCAATCGTCTTGTATCGGCTGAAATACCTTGCCAAACCTTAATTATGGCTCTCCAAAATAATTGCATCTCGAAGTGAGGAATTCAACCCACATAATTGACTTCCTTTTAAAAGAAAGTCATCAACAAGCATATAGTTTTCAAAATTTTCTGACATTTTGTCTAAATTTCGCCGAAATCTTCATCTTCCTCGTACAATTCTTTTAATTGCTCAAAACTGATGAGTTTGACTTGTAAAGTCGCCAAAAGTGAAACACATCGGCTCAACGCATCAGCTACTTTGTTCTGTCGACCTTCTTTATGCCGAATGATAAACGACACAAACCTCTCTATATATGCAACCACTTTCCAAGCCAATTATTCAATTTATGATAACCATTGATATACTTCAACACCCCACTATCTGAATTTAACATAAACTTCTGATGAAATAGATAATGCTTCTAATGTCGAAGAGATTGAACAATAGCATACAACTCGACATCATAAATTGAGCAGTTACTTCTTGAAGCATTTAAGTTCTCTCTAAAGAACGCAATAGGCCGACCTTCCGGACTCAATACTCTACCAATTCCTAATTTAGATGCATCACAATCAATTTCAAACACCTTACCAAAATCCGGTAGTGCAAGCACTGGATCTTCGATGATTTTCTTTTTAATCAACTCAAAACTCTTGTCCGTCACCTTCGTCCACTCGAAAGTCTTCCCTTTAATCATTCGATCATCGATGCCATCAACATACTGAAGTTCTTTATGAACTGCCGATAAAAGAAAGCCAAACCATGAAAACTACACACTTCATGAATAGATGTCGGTGTCGGCCATGAAGTGATAGCTTCTACTTTCGTTGGTCGACTTTCACCCCTTCGGCTGAGAAACTATATTACCCAATAAAATCAAACCGTCGGTAACAAACTCGCACTTTTTGATATTCACGGACAATCTATGCTCTTAGGGTGCATAAAATCTCCCGAAGATATTCAACATGTTGTTCTAAACTTCGACTATAAACCAAGTTGTTATCGAAATAGTCTACCACAAATTTTCCAATAAAAGGTCGAAATAGTTGGTTCATAAGTCACATAAAGGTACTCGGCGCATTAGACAGCCCAAGCGGCATGACAAGCCACTCATGCAACCCATCCTTTGTTTTAAAGGCTGTCTTCCACTCTTCTCCTCGCCGAATCCTAATTTTGTGATACCCACGTCACAAGTCGATCCTTGAGAATACACTTGAAACTGAAAGATTATCTAGCATAACATCAAGCCGAGTTATAGTAAATCGATATTTTACCATGATTTTGTTAGCCCGACAATTGAACACATTCGCTACGATCTATCTTTCTTCGGAATAAGCAACACCGACACTGCATTGCACAAAGACTTATGCTCTCTTTCAAGTATCCCTTTTGTATCAAATCCTCAACTTGTCGTCATAATTCTTCACTCCTTTGGTGTCATGCAATAAGCCGGTTTATTCGGTAATACTGCTCCCGGAGTGAGATTGATATGATACTGAATATCTAAGTCAAATGGCAACCAAACAGGTAAGGCTTTGGGCATGACATCTAAAAACTCTTCCAAAAGACCCTATAAGGTCGGGAGATGACTTGGATGTTTCTTATTAGCCTCTGACACCATTAAAGCATACATCTCACCACTTTCCTCAGCCGCCTCCATAAAGTCGGTATGACCTAGGAAATTACTAACCGGGTTTTTGTTACACTCCTTCGATTTTCGATGGCCCCAAAGTGATCTTTACTCTATCCTCAATGAAAGAGTTAGTATTGTACTCATAACGTACCACTTGTCAATCAAATTGCCATGGTCGACCAAATACCAAGTGACGTGCCTCCGTAGACACTATGCATCACATCACAACGAATCCAAATAATTCTTGCCAATGGAAAAGGATACCAAACACTATTCGGTGACCAATACAGCATTTCCCTTTTGAAACCAAGTGAGCCGATAGGGTTTTACTTGTCAACTCGAGCGACAACATATTCACAACTACCGCTATCAACGATTGCGTCGAATACATTCCCATAGTCCGTACATCGAGTATGAAAATATATTATGCCGCACCTAACCATTATCATCCTCGCTCGCTCGGCCATTCATATAGCGCCGAATCATAAGGGATTATCCATGATCACAATAACAATAAGTAATCTCTTCAGCCTCTTCATCATCATACTTATCGTAAACAGGCGGTTTCACTTCTTATTCTTCTTCGACAACATCCCCCTCAATTATTGTTACGACGTCGTCGATTGGGGCATTCGGATTTGTAATACCCATATACTTGACAATTATTGCATTTACCCATCTTACTTCCTCCAAACCGCTTGGTTTGTTCGAGCTCACTAGTGTCTCTTTAGCCGAAGTCGTAGTATTAGTCTTTCTTTGAAATTCGACCGTTTTTTGTCTCAAGCATTTTCGTTCTGTAGTTGCTTGTAAATGAGGAACCTTCTCGGCTGGTGTCGTTATTTGATCTCGGCCATTTTTTGGCCTTCAATTGTTTCTCTACTTTGACCACCAATTTGTATAGGTCATTGTATGAAACATATTATTGGAGCTCAACGATATCCTTAATTTCGACACAAAATCCTCCTAAGTATCAAGTAATTGTTTGCCGCTCGGCCTCGGTGAATTCGCATCTCATCATCAATTGATCGAACTCCTCGGTGAATTCTTTGACGAATCGATCTCCGAGCCGAAGGGTATGCTATTGGTTATAAGTTTATTGCACATAATCCTCCGGTAAAAACTTTCCGCGAAAGTTCTTTTCCATCTTCTCCTAAGTTGCGATCTTAGGTTTCCCGGCTCGGGCGCGTTTGATCTTTAAATTCTCCCACTAAATCGAAGCGTGTCCCTTCGACTTGAGTGCGGCCTCTTTAATCTTTCGCTACTCGGATATCTCCTAGTAGTCAAAAAATTGCTCGACGGTATGCAATCAGTCGGACATCTTTTCCATCAACTTAAGTGCGACCGCCTTCACCTTTTTCTCGTCGGACATCTCCAAATGCATGCGAAAACCCCATTAGGGTTCATGCTTCACTTCACATGCGTCTGGGTCGCACTTAAAGTATCCGCCCATGGTTGGCTAGGCTGGTCCCACTCAAAGAATCCGCTTATGCTCTGGTTATATCCAAATTGACATTAAAATCCCCCATGCTTTGACTATTTACTCAAGTAATCTGTCACGTCCTGCTTCCCAAAATACATAAATCACGGGAACGCAACTCGGCCAGCCATGCAACCTACGGTAAGGAATTATCCTTCCATAGTCACATTGGGGGTGTCTTGCAGTAATCAAGAAGCACAAATATATATATACATATATATATATATATACATATATATATATATACATATACATATACATATACATATATAACACATGTCCATTGCCACAATAAATAAACAATAGCGGAAGCAAAATGGAATATCAAGCAGCACAAATATATATATATATATATATATATATATATATATATATGTATGTATGTATATGTATGTATATACATATACATATACATATACATATATATATATGTATGTGTATACATATACATATACATATATATATATGTATGTATGTATGTGTATACATATACATATATATATATATGTGTGTGTGTGTGTGTGTGTGTGTATACATATACATATACATATATATATATATATATATGTACACACACACACACACACACATATATATATATGTATATGTATGTGTATACATATACACATACATATATATATATATATGTATGTATATGTATGTGTATATGTATACACATACATATACATATATGTATGTATGTGTATATGTATACACATACATATATGTATGTGTATATATATATATGTATGTATGTATATCTATATACATATACATATATATATATATATATGTATATGTGTGTGTGTGTGTATATAACACATGTCCATTGCCACAATAAATAAACAATAGCGGAAGCAAAATGTCAACTGATCCAAATAATGAAATAGCAAGATATACAAGATCTAGTCCCGTATGGGCTTACAAACGAAACTAAGACATAAGGTTCAACGGAATAAATAAAACGAACTAATAACTGGATAAAAGAAATACACCTCACGGCTCGGCTATCTTTTTAAAGTACTTCTGATCCTGCGGTTCTAATGTCAAAGGATCTGGGCCATGCAAAACCCAGACGTCAGAGCGTCATGAATAATATAATAAAGATCATATGATGATAAGAGGCAATGTGAGTTAATATATCATTGTACTGGAAACTTGGTGTCATGTGAGCATACAATAATAGTAGCAACAATAACATGTGCCATAACAATCAAGACATGGTAAATCAATTATATCATGTGTAACCTATGGTCGATGTCACTAATAGTTATCTATCCTAAAAGTATTTGAAATCAGTCAATGTATCTTTCTCGTAACTCAACAGTATATCCCGCGCGTTCGGGACCACGGTACCATGTGTTAGTGTATATGCCCTAGAGGCCATTACTGTATCATACTAGTTTGTATATTACTTAATGGATGCTTGGGATATTCACCTTGTATATACAATCTTGCTCAAAATAGTAGTATGCTACTTGGTTTGTTTCTACTTCAATGTGTACTTGTGTTTATTTCAGTATATCACTTATACGCATTAGTGGAGCCCTTAGGATCTTTGCTTGATTACCAGCGTTGTGATGGCAGTCACACTAGTGGGGGCTGGGTAATCTATAAGCACATCCTTATTCAGGTCCCTGGTCGCAGGACTATCGAGACAGGGCATCGATACTCCGGAGTAGACCAGCGCATGCGCTTCTCATCCCAGTGTGGGAGACGGTCTGTCCCACAGCCGTCAGTACGTCGTACTTGAGATAGTATGCGGGTGCTCGTTAGGTTACGGGTACACTGGACAGGACTCGTCGGGAACTGACTAGTTGGTATTATACCTATCGTCAGTTATCAGTTCCCAGGTGACATGAGTACAGCTTAGTCCGCTGACTTGACACTGTCACTTCGCCTCGGGTGTGTTCCCACTGTACTTTGATCACTACCCTACCACGGCTCAAAGGAGTCGTGCAAACAGGTGGTGGTTGGGTGCAGTCCCGAAGCACTTGGAGGCAGTGACGGTTAGACAGGATTCGTCTCTCCCGGTATTGGGGGTTGACATCGCGCTGTGTCTAGGAGAGCCATTACACGAGTAGTCCCTGGCCAGGGCAAACGAGATATACTGGTAGGTTTCCAGTGTTATCTCAGGGTGTATTGGGCTTCACTCCGGCACGACTTGTACCGCTATTGGGGGACTGACGTTTACCGCCCCCTAGGCCCGCCATGCGATGTATCAGACGAACAGACCGGACTGTATGGAGAATGTCACACTCAGGCTCAGTAGGAGTTCAGATGGGTTTCGCCTCGTCGGTCTTCTTGTCGGCATTACCTGGGGACCGTTACGCACAGCTAGTGCCGCTTGCGGTCTGTGGTTAAACCCACTGCCAGCGTAGTGTCGAGTCTTTAGAGTCCCACACAGAAAGCTTTTCGCCTTTAGGCAAAAGAGTAGAGGTCGCATGGTATTGCGACAGGTCGCATGGTTTTGCGACAGGGTTCGGTCACATCCGTGCACTTGTGCACGCACAGTGTCCGGACAGTTTACACTAGCGGGCTTTGGTTTAAGCCAGATCCTAGTGTACCTTATGGGATTGGATTTATCCAGTTTGCATTCGTGTTCCTCGGAACGCGGATGCGGGTGTGTATGCACAGTTGACAGGGAGGCAGAGGCAGTGGATTCTCATTAGGGTTGTTGACAGTTGACCGTTGACTTTTGACTTTTTGCTCAACCCTAATGAGAATATGATTTGTGATTAACTATTATATTAATTAAGTATTATGGTGATATGGTTGTTGACTTGTTGACTTTTGTTGACTTGTTGACTTTGGTGACTTGTTGACTTTTGTTGACTTGTTGACCGGTTGACTAGGCTTGACTAGTTGACCATCATGATGACCATGGTTATCATTTCATGCCAAAGACTTTTTTCTTGCTTGCTTTTTTGAGTAAAATGAGTGCATGATATGATAACCTTATGGTTGCTTCTAACCATCACCAAAAGACTTTTTTGATATGATGAGTTATGATCACTTTGGATTATGAGAGGGTGAGAGAGAAAAGAGAGCCTCATATTCTTTCTTGCTCATTCTCTCTCTTGTTCTTGAGCTCTCCCCTTGCTCTCACCCTCAACCTCTTGCTCCCTCTCTTGATCTATGGTTCTCTTGTCTCATGAGTTGAGAATCAAGAACCATAGATAAAATCCCATTCTATTTTCCTCTCTACTCATTCTAGTTCACTAGGTTTAGCAAACCAAGTGAACTAGTTTCTTCAAAGACCGAAGAAGGAGCTAAAGGTTGGAGCTTTCAAGTGGATCTATCTTCGGCGTACGGAGACGACGAGAAGGAGCCATCGGACCACCACCGGAGCTTGAAGACGAAGGAGTTCAAGACAAGCTAGGTATAACCATCTCTATCCGAGTAGCTAAATATCTTTAGCTTAGTATGCTAGTTTTAGTTTAGGTAAAGATCCCGACCTAGCTTAGTCCATGTTGCCTCTTGCGTTAAAATTTTGATTTTATACCGTTTCCGCCTCCCCGTAAGAACCGGGGGTCGCAACGTGGACTTACAGTGGTATCAGAGCCTAACTAAACTTAAACTAGCTTGGTAGTGAAGTGTAACGAAGTTCGGAACCGAAAAAAATCACAAAACCGGATAATCACAAAAACTGAGTTTCTGTTGAAATTTTTTCTGCTCAAAATGAAAAACTTTATACTCCTAAATTCGGCTCAGGGTTTTGTGTGAACACCCAAGAAAAACGATACAGTGATTCGCCTAAAGTGCCGCGCTTCCGCCGCGTGATCCTTCTTAGACGCCGCGGAACCGCCGCGACTTGGTGTCTTCTCTGCATCGTTTTTCGTGCAGTGTGTTTGTGTGTTGGTTTTGGGATTTTTAAAATATATTATATGTGCCCAGATTTTCCAGAAAAGAAATTTCCTTTTGGGGTCCTATAATTCCGTATTTTTTCCGAACTTCACTGCACTTTGACTATGATGGTTATATCTGTGATGCTTGCATGTATTGAACGTCGGCTAATCGCTATAAGTCGATTAGTCGGGGTTATACATGATCTGTAATGTGCTGGAATGTGTATATGAATGTGTTGGACTGTCGCGGGTGAATAGCCGGGGTGGATGTGAGATGAGCTTTTGTTTTTCTTTCATTCATTGTAAATGTAAATTGATGTAATAATTATTATTTGTTTGACCGCACAACCGGGTCGGGGTTGTAGCCGTCATTGTATAATTCTTTTTACTGTTTTTGCTCCTAGGATAGACCCATGGAGGGGTGCACAAACTACCGAGTACTAGGCGGGTAGTTTGCCGCACCCGTAGGGGTCTTGGGTGGGGTATTTGGCTATTCACCGCGACCGTGTTATCCGCTTTTCGTTTCAGGCTCGAAAGGATTGCGGATTGCTAGTATATCCAATGCATTCATCTGTGATCTGTAATGTCTATCATTGCTTATTATTTAGGCGTTGCTTATGTTTTACAGACGCGCTAGCCCAGCCCCCGCTCTGTCGTTAGTTAAGTAACCTAACGGGTAATGACGGGGCCCAGTGGCGAATGCGAATGGCATAAGCGTACGTCATATTTTGGTTGTTTTCTGCAATGGTAGGGTTAAATGATGGGACGCATTAAAAGAACTAATGCAAGAATATCACGCATTAAAAGAACTAATGCAAGATAATAAACCAAGTTAAAGTCGTTGGAACACTTTCGAAAAACCACTCGGTTCTTTTCAAAACAAACTTTTAAAATACGGAGTTTGAGCCACTCCATTTAAAAGCTATCTCGTTCCATCGACCATATCAAGTTCACTACGTTCACGGTTTTGCCAAAACCATCCGTAGCCCTCCGTCGTTTCACATGAATAGTCAATAGTATTCAAGCTGTGTATGTTGGCCAAAGTCAAGGCACAGTGATTGGTAGCTATTGGGTGTTCATGTGTAGCATAGATAGATGCGTTGGTTTGGGACAGTCGTACTGCCATTTTGGCCAAAGTCAAGGGTAGGTACGGATGGATCCAAATTAACCTGGATAATGACGGGTAGAACTTGACATGTGACTTATGATATTTTGGCCAAAGTCAAGGTCATAAGAGCATGGGGCAAAAATCCACATCGGGAGTTTCATAAGTACTGAAACTTGCTAGATTTGCATACCATTTGGAGTGTGATGATTCTGGTAGGATTCCTTCAGTTTCGTCACGCAATGATATTTGGATCCCGATCCTACTGTGAGTATATGCTACTCCTCGGGAAATTTCTCACTTAACGATCAATGCTATAAACCTAGTAGGTGCCTAGAAAGGTGTTAGCAGGGCTACGCCCCCAGGGAAAAGAGGTTCTCTAATTAAGGAACTTCGCGAAAGCGTTGGAAAACCTCCCTCGAAGTACCGACACCGGCCTGGCTGAACGGTTAAGCAAGTATTGTACGGTGGGATTGATCCTGACTAATTCTTCCTTTATGGTTTGAGGAGGGATTCGAGAAACAGTGGGAGCCATCCTGTTTAGACAAACTAAAAACCACTCTAAACTTGCAAGAGCATCATGCTGAGTGTTTCTTCTTCTCTCTCCTAATTGCAGCGACCAATCAACATGACTAGACTTAAGTTACTCCTAGATAAAAACAAACTGACAGGGCCAAACTACAAAGATTGGCTCAGGAATGTCACGATAGCAATCACTTATGACAAGCTGGGGTATCTTCTTACCACCAAAGCTCCCCCTGTCCCTGGTCCAACTTCCAGCGTCGCGGATAAGGAAATCCGTAAGACTTGGGAGATTGATAGCGCGAAGGCCAAATGCCTCCTGCTTGCCTCGATGGACAACGAACATCAGAGGAGGCATGAGAATATGGACATGGAGTCCATATTGCTCCATACAAAAGAACTGTATGGAGAGCAATCACGTATCGCAAGATACGAAGCGTCGAAAAAGTTGTTTTCGACAAGAATGGCCGTCGGATCATCAGTAGCCGAGCATGTGCTAAAGATGATCGGCTTCATTGAGGAGCTCGCTGACCTAGGGATCACATTGGAGAGTGAGCTATATACGGATATAGTTCTCCAGTCCCTTCCTTCCACTTACGCCCAGTTTATACTGAACTTCAACCTACAAAAAAAAAGAGGTTGAACTATCAGAGCTCCTCAACATGCTGAGGAGCGCAGAGGGCACCCTACAGAAAGGTAGGGAAACATCCACTTTGTTTGTAGGAGGATCATCTTCTTCTAGGTCCAAGGCGAAAGCCAAGGGAAAGAAGAAGAAGGCCCCCGCCAAACCAAGGGGCGGTGTTGGTAAAGTGGATACGAAGGGAAAAGGCAAAGCAACAAAGATAGCGGGGAAGCTTGTGGATAAAGAAGAATGCTTCTATTGTCATAAGAAAGGACACTGGAAGAATGATTGCAGGGCCTGGAAGGCCAGAACACAGGAATTGAAGCAGGTTGCAGCTTCAGCTTCAGGTGTGTATGTTATTGAAAACTGTCTTTCAATAAACTCTACTTCCTGGGTATTGGATACCGGATCAGGATCTCATATCTGTAATTCTTTGCAGGCGTTGAGAAACCGTAGGGTTTTGAAGGCAGGTGACATGACCCTCAAAGTTGCGAACGGAGCTAGCATGGATGCTAAAGCCGTGGGGGACTATCACCTGGGAATGTCAGATGGACATGTTTTGGTTTTGCGTAATTGCTTTTTTGTACCCAACGCAACTTGTAATATCATTTCTGTATCTTTAGTTTCTAAAGAAGGTTATGAATTTGCGTTTGTAAGTAATGTTGTAAACATTCACCTTAATCAAGTATTGATTGGGTCAGGTACTCTGAGTAATGGTATATACGTGTTAAACCAACCACAGATTTTTAATGTCCAGAATACACACAAAAGAAAGTCTCCGGAAATAAATCAGACTTTCTTATGGCATTGTAGATTGGGTCACATCAATGAGAGAAGGTTGACTAAGTTACATACAGAAGGATATTTGAATGCGTTCGAATATCAATCGTATGCCACTTGTCAATCTTGTCTCAAAGGAAAGATGACAAAGACTCCGTTTACTGGACATGGAGTAAGAGCGAGCGAGCTCTTGGGACTCGTACACAGTGACGTGTGCGGTCCAATGTCTACACATGCCCGAAGCGGACATTCTTACTTCATTACTTTTACGGATGACTTCTCAAGGTACGGTTATGTCTTCTTGATGAAACATAAGTCCGAGGCCTTTGGAAAATTCCAGGAGTATAAGAATGAAGTAGAGAAACAGACCGGCAAAAGTATTAAGATTCTAAGATCGGATCGAGGTGGAGAATACTTAAGTGCCGAGTTCCTGGACTATTTAAAAGAGAACGGAATTCTCTCTCAGCTTACTCCTCCATACACCCCGCAACATAACGGTGTATCGGAGAGACGGAACCGCACCCTATTGGATATGGTGCGGTCCATGATGGGTAATGCTGAGTTACCGCGATCATTCTGGGGGTATGCGCTAGAATCAGCAGCGTACCTTTTGAACCGAGTTCCGACTAAGACTGTGCCTTCCACACCATATGAAATGTGGTGTGGGAAGAGACCCTATCTTAAGCACATTAAGACATGGGGATGTCCGGCTTTTGTCAAAAAGCAGCATGCGGACAAGCTCGAGGCACGCTCAGTACAGTGCAAGTTTGTGGGGTATCCAAAGAACTCAAAAGGATATTTCTTCTACTGTGAAGAGGAACAAAAAGTTCTTGTTTCTCGTCATGCCTACTTCTTGGAAACTGAGTTTTTGGAAAACCAGATAAGTGGGAGCACAGTAGAACTGGAAGAAATTCCAGAACCACGGACTGTTACTGAAAGTTTAGTGGAACCAGAAGGTTCGGAAGAACAGGACATTCCTACGCCGCTCCGCAGAAGTAGTAGGCAGTCTCATCCGCCTGAGAGATACTACGGTTTTCTCATAGACGGGGATAGAGAGGATTGCATCATAGATTATGATGAGCCTACTAGCTTCCAGCAGGCCGTTCAGAGCGTTGACTCAGTGAAATGGCTGGATGCAATGCGGACCGAAATGGAGTCCATGTACACCAACAAGGTATGGACGTTGGACATTGCTCCAGACGGGGTAAAACCCGTAGGATGCAAGTGGATCTTCAAAAGGAAGATTGGTGTAGATGGACAGGTTGAGACCTATAAAGCTAGGCTGGTAGCAAAGGGTTTTCGTCAAAGACCTGGCTTGGACTACGACGAAACCTTTTCTCCAGTAGCCATGCTGAAATCCATTCGGATCCTTCTTGCCATTGCTGCCTTCCACGATTATGAGATTTGGCAGATGGACGTAAAAACCGCTTTTCTAAATGGAAATTTAGAGGAGTGTGTCTATATGGATCAGCCAGAGGGTTTCATTCAGAGTGGGAGCAGCGGAAAGGTGTGCAAGTTACTTAAGTCCATCTATGGACTAAAGCAGGCATCGCGGAGTTGGAACATCTGCTTTGATGAGACGGTCAAAGAATTTGGCTTTATCAAAAATCCAGATGAACCATGCATCTATAGTAGATTTGTAGCGAGAACTGTAGTATTCCTCGTTTTATACGTGGATGACATTCTCTTAATAGGAAATGATATTCCTATGCTACAATCTGTCAAGGGGTTCTTGTCACAAAGGTTCTCCATGAAAGACCTGGGTGATGCCTCATACATCCTGGGGATCCGGATCCATCGTGATAGATCCAAGAGGATATTGGGACTTTCTCAGTCAAGGTACATCGACACCGTACTGAAAAGATTCAGTATGGAAGATTCCAAGCGTGGTAACCTACCGGCTTGTCACGGGATCACCCTCTCTAAAGAGATGTCTCCCAAGACTGATTTAGAGAGGGATCGCATGTCTATTATACCCTACGCTTCTGCGGTAGGCTCTATAATGTATGCGATGTTGTGTACCAGACCGGATGTAGCTTATGCACTGAGTGTGGTAAGCCGGTATCAGTCAAACCCTGGGGAGAAACACTGGATAGCGGTAAAGAACATTCTCAAGTACCTGAGAAGGACTAAGGAGATGTTCTTGGTGTATGGCGGAAAAGACCTCCAGATCGAGGCCTTTGCTGACTCCAGCTTCCAGAGTGACAAGGATGATTCCAAGTCCATGTCGGGTTTTGTCTTTACCCTCAATGGAGGGGCGGTGTGTTGGAAGAGTTCCAAACAAGAAACCGTTGCAGACTCAACGATGGAAGCGGAATATATCGCTGCATCTGATGCCGCAAAAGAAGCTGTCTGGATGAGGAAGTTCTTGAAAGAACTTCAGGTGGTTCCGTCCATTGTTGATCCAATACCTCTGTATTGCGACAACAACGGGGCTATAGCATTAGCGAAGGAACCCAGGTCCCATCAGAGATCCAGGCACATCTTGAGGCGGTATCACCTGATCAGGGAGATCGTGGATCGCAAGGAGATCGAGGTTCGGAGAGTCGCTTCAGAAGATAACACTGCAGATCCATTCACCAAGGCCTTGCCCCAGACTCAGTTCGAGCGGCTGATCGAGATGATAGGTCTTCGATACGCCAGTACATGGCCTTAGTGCAAGTGGGAGATTGTTAGTGTATATGCCCTAGAGGCCATTACTGTATCATACTAGTTTGTATATTACTTAATGGATGCTTGGGATATTCACCTTGTATATACAATCTTGCTCAAAATAGTAGTATGCTACTTGGTTTGTTTCTACTTCAATGTGTACTTGTGTTTATTTCAGTATATCACTTATACGCATTAGTGGAGCCCTTAGGATCTTTGCTTGATTACCAGCGTTGTGATGGCAGTCATACTAGTGGGGGCTGGGTAATCTATAAGCACATCCTTATTCAGGTCCCTGGTCGCAGGACTATCGAGACAGGGCATCGATACTCCGGAGTAGACCAGCGCATGCGCTTCTCATCCCAGTGTGGGAGACGGTCTGTCCCACAGCCGTCAGTACGTCGTACTTGAGATAGTATGCGGGTGCTCGTTAGGTTACGGGTACACTGGACAGGACTCGTCGGGAACTGACTAGTTGGTATTATACCTATCGTCAGTTATCAGTTCCCAGGTGACATGAGTACAGCTTAGTCCGCTGACTTGACACTGTCACTTCGCCTCGGGTGTGTTCCCACTGTACTTTGATCACTACCCTACCACGGCTCAAAGGAGTCGTGCAAACAGGTGGTGGTTGGGTGCAGTCCCGAAGCACTTGGAGGCAGTGACGGTTAGACAGGATTCGTCTCTCCCGGTATTGGGGGTTGACATCGCGCTGTGTCTAGGAGAGCCATTACACGAGTAGTCCCTGGCCAGGGCAAACGAGATATACTGGTAGGTTTCCAGTGTTATCTCAGGGTGTATTGGGCTTCACTCCGGCACGACTTGTACCGCTATTGGGGGACTGACGTTTACCGCCCCCTAGGCCCGCCATGCGATGTATCAGACGAACAGACCGGACTGTATGGAGAATGTCACACTCAGGCTCAGTAGGAGTTCAGATGGGTTTCGCCTCGTCGGTCTTCTTGTCGGCATTACCTGGGGACCGTTACGCACAGCTAGTGCCGCTTGCGGTCTGTGGTTAAACCCACTGCCAGCGTAGTGTCGAGTCTTTAGAGTCCCACACAGAAAGCTTTTCGCCTTTAGGCAAAAGAGTAGAGGTCGCATGGTATTGCGACAGGTCGCATGGTTTTGCGACAGGGTTCGGTCACATCCGTGCACTTGTGCACGCACAGTGTCCGGACAGTTTACACTAGCGGGCTTTGGTTTAAGCCAGATCCTAGTGTACCTTATGGGATTGGATTTATCCAGTTTGCATTCGTGTTCCTCGGAACGCGGATGCGGGTGTGTATGCACAGTTGACAGGGAGGCAGAGGCAGTGGATTCTCATTAGGGTTGTTGACAGTTGACCGTTGACTTTTGACTTTTTGCTCAACCCTAATGAGAATATGATTTGTGATTAACTATTATATTAATTAAGTATTATGGTGATATGGTTGTTGACTTGTTGACTTTTGTTGACTTGTTGACTTTGGTGACTTGTTGACTTTTGTTGACTTGTTGACCGGTTGACTAGGCTTGACTAGTTGACCATCATGATGACCATGGTTATCATTTCATGCCAAAGACTTTTTTCTTGCTTGCTTTTTTGAGTAAAATGAGTGCATGATATGATAACCTTATGGTTGCTTCTAACCATCACCAAAAGACTTTTTTGATATGATGAGTTATGATCACTTTGGATTATGAGAGGGTGAGAGAGAAAAGAGAGCCTCATATTCTTTCTTGCTCATTCTCTCTCTTGTTCTTGAGCTCTCCCCTTGCTCTCACCCTCAACCTCTTGCTCCCTCTCTTGATCTATGGTTCTCTTGTCTCATGAGTTGAGAATCAAGAACCATAGATAAAATCCCATTCTATTTTCCTCTCTACTCATTCTAGTTCACTAGGTTTAGCAAACCAAGTGAACTAGTTTCTTCAAAGACCGAAGAAGGAGCTAAAGGTTGGAGCTTTCAAGTGGATCTATCTTCGGCGTACGGAGACGACGAGAAGGAGCCATCGGACCACCACCGGAGCTTGAAGACGAAGGAGTTCAAGACAAGCTAGGTATAACCATCTCTATCCGAGTAGCTAAATATCTTTAGCTTAGTATGCTAGTTTTAGTTTAGGTAAAGATCCCGACCTAGCTTAGTCCATGTTGCCTCTTGCGTTAAAATTTTGATTTTATACCGTTTCCGCCTCCCCGTAAGAACCGGGGGTCGCAACGTGGACTTACACCATGTTAGATTCTCGAGGCCGAAACCCTACATGTCAAGCCTGGACATATGCTATCAACTCATCATACTGGAGCACAGTGGCCCGTATTCGACTGATCGGTCTCTAAAATACTAGTACTCTTGAGTTACGGTATGGGTTATATTCCTTGATTTCCCCCTTTCCTGGTTTTATATTTCATGTCAGGTATCGATATAATCTTTACCTAATGCCAATACTAAAACGTGCAGGTACATGTCGTGTCAATCAAGACAAACAAGTCAAGTCAAGTGATATTTATAAATTCGTTGGCATTTTGGTAAATATTGCAGTGCAAGCGTCATGACATGATAATGAATAAGAAGTCAAGCATGAACACATGTGAGCAATCAATAGGATCAGGAATAACATAGTCATATCAGATAAACAATGAGCGAACATATCAGATAAATAATGAGAACATATCATGTAACACCAAATTTATTCATCAGACGTATGTCGCAGACGTCTCGTCCTTAATATCCAACTCCAGACGTCTGTGGGAGACGTTTGGTTCTCAACATTTTATATGTCAGACGTCTATAAGAGACGTCTAGTCCTTAATTACATGTGTGGCAGATGTCAGGGGCAGACATCAACAGTTCAATTCATGGTACTGTAAATGTATTTCAGAGACGCCTGTCTCTGCTGGCAGACGTCTCCGCGGGTATAATTCTGAGACGATTCTGAATTTAGGGTTCCAATTACTTGATCCAATTTCAAGAATGAAAACACATGCAATAATAACTCTAAATTTCAACGTATCAATCTAGTTAACATAAACATGACAACTTAGGATTCAATCATGCATATCATACTTAGATGAGTTTTAACCCAGTTTTCGTAAAATAATATCTTTTGGATTTAATATCAACTTATATCAATAATACTATAATGTATAGCAAGACCCAATCTTGCCACACTAGCATGTCAGAGCAAGCATCTAAATACTTGCCTTGAAGACGATGAAGACGACGATCACGATAACGACGATGCTTTGAAAGCAATGCAAGAATCCGGCCTTGATCGTGCTTGTCCAAGAAATGAGGGAAAAGAAGATGACGACCACAATGACATTGAAGATCTGCGACGATGATGATGATCGGTCGCGAATTGATGAAGATGATCGGGTAGGCTAGGGTCGCTAATTTTGTTTTTGGGGGAGGAAAATTTTTGAGATTACGGTTATGCGTGAGTGTTTGAGGGTTTAAATAGTATAGACATGTATATGGGCCGGGTAGCTCATAAATCCTATATTCCAATTAGGAATGGGGTGCAAGGAAAAAAGAAAATATGATTCGTTAAGAATAAACATATATACACCCAAACATAAATAATACTAGCCCAATAATAAGGATAATAAACCCAATAAAATCTTAAAACCCCTTAAAAAGTTTTAATCAAGAAGGTGTTGTACAAAAAGGGTGTTATTTTATACCCAACTATAAAAAATTTCGTCCTCGAAATTCAAGGACGACGGAAAGACACAAGAACAGGGAATCCCGGATTTACGGAAACAAGTTTGGGAATTTCAATCAAATCTCCACTTCACGTTCCCAAATAGATTCTCCATATGAATGACCACCTCACGAAACAAAAACGAAATGACTTTGTTCTTTAGAACCTGTTCTCGACGATCTAGTATAGTAGTCGGTCGCTCTTCATACGATAAATTATTCCTAAAGTCAACTCCGAGTGATCCAATACATGAGTTTCATCTCGAACAAATCGACGAAGTTGAGACATATGGGACACATCGTGCACACCCGTCAAAGACGGTGGTAATGCCAAATGATACGCTACTTCTCCAATCCGCTCGATGATGTCAAATGGTCCAACAAATTGAGAACTAAGTTTACCTCGACTACCAAATTTGATCACATCTCTTGTCGGTGATATCTTCAAGAACACGCGATCACCAACTACGAAACCTAACGGTCTACTTCCAATATTAGCCCAACTCTTCTGCCGAACTTGCGCTACTATCGTATGTTCACGGATCAATCGGACCTTATCCACGGTTTGTACAATCAATTATGGCCCCAACAATTTCCTTTCTCCAACATCGTCCCAACATACCAGTGAACAACATTTACAACCGTACGCTTCAAATAAATGCTCGCAAGGAAACCGTTATTATAGGAAAACTCAACCAAGTGCAAATGATCTTCCCTCGAACGCTTGAAATCCAACATGCACGCTCTCAACATATCTTCCAGAGTTTGGATCATTCGCTCAAACTGACCATCTGTCTATAGATGATAGCCGTGCCAGACTTTAGTCGAGTTCCCAAACTTTCCTGCATATTCTTCCAAAAGTGCGATAGAAAACGTATCACGATCAGACACGTACTAACCGGAACTCTATGCAATCTCACTATTTCTTGCATATACTTCTCCACTAACGCCTCCGTCGACTGACCAACCAGAAATGGTATGAAATGAGTTGCGTTGGTCAGACGATCAACAATTACCCAAACTGTATTGTTGCTATTTAGACTCTGTGGTAAAGCTGATACGAAATCCATGATGATATGCTCCCACTTCCACCGAGGAATCGGAAGCGGTTGCAATAACCCGGCAACCCTTTGATGTTCAGCGTTCACTTGCTGACACACCAAGTATCTAGACACGAAGAGAGCAATCTCTCTTTTCATTCCTTCATACCAGAAGTGTTGTCGCATATCCCTGTACATCTTTGTACCTTCGGGATGTACCGATCTTTGTACCTTCGGGATGTACCGAATACCCAGAACTGTGTCTCCTTCATAACTTCTTCACGAATCTTTTCTTTCGGCACACACAAACGGCTCCCGTATCTCAAAGATCCATCTTCATGAATTAGCAAGTTCGTTCGAAGACCTGCCTCTACATAGCCTCGAAACTTCTGTAATCGAGCGTCTTTCAATTGCGCGGCTTTGATGCGATCTATCAAAAACGACTGTACTTGAAGTTGCATCAACTGCCCTGAAGAGCCCGGTAATACTAGCTCCAATTCGAGCTTCTGAAAATCAGCTGTAATCTCTTTCTGTGAAGTTAACGTCGTTACAGCTGGCAATCGAGTTGAAGCATCCGGCATTTCACCTTTTCCGGATGATGCTTCATATCTAAATCATAGCCAGCCATCAGTTCTAGCAATCTTCGCTGCCTCATGTTGAGCTCTTTCTAACTGAACACATATTTTAAGCTCTTATGATCGGTGAAACCTCAACTTTCTCGCCTAGCAGATAATGCCTCCAAGGCGAAGCAAAATTTCGACAGGGATGGCAGATACTCTGAAGCAAAGTATGATTTCGATACGGGGTGCATTCTGAGACGAAGTATAGTTCTAGTGCAGAGGTTTTTGATTGACTTGATTTGGTTCCCTTTTTGACGACGTGGGGGTCGATGCTGCTCTTTTTGCGACGTGGACGGTTGGTGCTACCATTTTTACGACTTGGACGGTCGGTGCTGCCATTTTTATGATTTTAGCGGTTGGTGTTGCCCTTTTTGCGACTTGGACGGTCGGTGTTTGATTTGACTTGCTCCACTTCCTGCGGTGTCAAGGATTGGATTTGACTTGCTCCGCTTTCTGCAGTGTCAGAGTTGGATTTGACTTGCTTCCAAGGTGGAGCTTGATTCCGCCACGGAGGTCGTTGGTTGACTTGATTCCGAGATGGAGCATAATTCCGACGGGAAGGTCATTGGTTGACCTGATTCCGAGATGGAGCATAATTCCGACAGGGAGGTCGTTGATTTGACTTGGTTCCGAGACGAAGCATAATTCCGACAGGGAGGTCGTTGGTTGACTTGATTCTGTGGCGGAGCATAATTCCGACGGGGAGGTAGATACTTCGAGGCGAAGCATGATTTCGATAAGGGGTACATTCTGAGATGAAACATGATTCCGACGTAGAGGTTGTTTATTTGATTTGGGGGTTTCTTATCCGTCTATCGGGGTTTTTGAGCCTGGAACTTGGAATTTGGGTTTTTGTTCGGCATCAGTATCGCTATATTGGAATATGGTACCAGGAACGAATCATCATTTGCCGTAGAGAATATGGGATCTGTGTTGACATCAGCATCGCTACACTGGAATATGGTACCAGGAGCGAATCATCATTCGCCATGAGGGGATTTCCCTCGTTCCCAGTTTAACGACTTAGGGGTCATATGTTCCCGTTTTAACGACTTAGGGGTTTATTGGATCGAAAGTTTGGAATTTTGGGGGTTGGGAAAGGCATCAGCGCTGCTAACACTGGAGCACATGTGTCAGGAGCAATTCATCATTTGCCTTTTCCTGTTGGGGTGCGATAGCTTAAGAGACAAGTTTAGGTCCCTATCACCTAAGCCTTTTCAATTTTATGAGCCGTAAAGATCACATAAAAGCATTTTCGCCCTACGAGTCAAAAGGATCCCGTAGGTGTATTTTCTCCTTTGGAGTCGTGGGGACCCCCAAGTGTGTTTTTCTTTTGTGAGTCATAAAGATCCCATGAAGATGTTTTCTTATGAGTCGAGAGGATCTCGTAAGTTTTGTTCTCCTCATGTATCGTGAAGACATATGAATGGGTCTTTCCAAATGGAGCATAATTCCGAGGGCGGAGACTGGCCGCGGGACTGGTGGGTGAGACATGGATGTGATGAGGACTATTTGAGCACGTGGATTGTATACGGTAGTCAATTTAGGGACCAACCGTAGGGCTGGGAGAATTTTGGGAATTTGGATTTTGATAGGCGTCTGCATCGCTGCACTGGAATATGGTACCAGGAGCGACTCATCATTCGCCGTTTGGTGATTTGGATTTTGGTTGGCGCTTGCATTGCTGCACTGGAATATGGTACCAAGAGCGGCTCATCATTCGCCGTTAGGATATTCAGAGATTTGAAATTTTGTTGGCGTCTGCATCGCTAACACTGAAGCATGGTTTTAGGAGCGACTTATCATTCGCCTTTGGAAGGGTATGAAGTTTTTTTTTTCTTTTTTTTAAAAAATATCCCGATTGCTCTATCATTTCAGCTTTGTTTTCATCTTTATTTTACTCGTTGATTTTTATTGCGAGTTGCCCCATCATTTCGGCTTTTTTTATTTACAATTTTTTTACACTCCTGGTTTAATGATTTAGGGGCCGACTGTCCACAGTTTAACGACGTGGTGGTCGACTGTCCCCAGTTTAACGACGTGGTGGTCGACTGTTGGAGCCTGGGCTCGATTTTGCAGGAACCATGGGCTCTTTTGGCTTAATTGCATAAGCGGGCTCTTTGCCATCTAGACCGAGCCGGTGTTGGATGGCAATAACCACGTCATCGTCATGGCTATAAGGCGCAGGAGGACTTGATCCTCTAGGCTCCATCTAGACCGTATGGGTTGTGTATCCGTCTATTGCTTCTTCATTGGCAACGTTGCTCGTTTGGCTTTTAGCTTGTTGCCTTGGCCTGCTCCTTTCAGAGAAAGGTAGATGATTGAGAGCAGCAGATTTCCGAAACGCTTCGGTTTCTGTTTGTATGAAATTGGCGGTCGCAGCTTGTTTGTACGCTAACGCGCTTTTAGACAGTTCTATCTCTCCTACCTTGTATTGCTTTTTGACCCAATGTTTGAAGACGAAGCAGTCCTCAATGGCATGACCTATAACTCTGTGATAGAGGAAATATTTGGGGTCGTCGGTCATATTCGCTTATTGAGGTCTTTTTAATTCTGGCAATTGTAGACCGTTTCTAAGAGCATCTTTGAATATTTTATAGAGTTTGTCCCTTCTGAAGGAATAGATCTTATCCAGCTTCTCTTCGAGTGGAGATTCTCCTCCCCCTCCCAACAATGGTTTTCGAGGTTGGTTGACATTGGGCCCGCTTGCCTCATACCTATTTCAGTCAGCCGAAGTGTAGAAAGATTCTGCATCGTTGGAATTTCCGCCTTTGCGATTATCATCATTTCGGTTTCTTCAGAATTTATTGTTATTTTGGGAATCTGAGAAAGATTCCCGTTTTGAACGCTCCAACATTTGAACTTTCTTGGTCTGTTCTTGGAACGTCATGAGACCCGCGGTATATAGAAATAGGGCCATCCAATTGTTGAGATTTCCGACGAGGAGGCTGACGGATTGGTCCTGCTCTATCGGCGGTTCATATTTGATGGATAGATTGCGCCATCGGGTTATAAAATCCGCGCTGCTTTCATTGTTCTTTGGTTTGGTCCTTACGAAGTCAACAATTGTGATCTTATCGCTGAAACTCATGAAATTTTGTCGAAACAGAGATTCCATTTGGACGAAAGTAGTAACGGAGTCATCCGGTATGCTGGTGTAGTCGAAAGCGACATCGGTTAAGCTATTAACGAACTGGCGGAGGAGAAGCGCATCATTGCCCCCAGAATTCCAGGATGAAGTTTTAAAGTGGGCGATGTACGGATTCGCGTTTTCCGTCCCATCAAATCTCCCGAACTTGGAGATGACATAGCCACTAGGAAACTCTACTAGATCATACCGAGCAGGATATGGTCTCCTACTACTGCTGACATCTCCTTGCGCTCCGGCTCCGGCTACCAATGTTTTGACTTTGTTGGTGACCAAATCCATGATTTGATTTTGCATTAGCGGGTTGCTGTCATCGGTAGTCAAGACATTTCCCGAGATAGGATGCAACCTACATTTATGCGGTTCGCCCACCTTTGGATTTGAGGGAATAAGTGTCGGCTACCTCGGGACACCGTTTCCCAGTTCATGAGCCGAGCCCTGCGCTTGATTAGGCGGCTGAGAGGCAATTTGGGCCGTGAGCTGTAAGACGATGTTTGTCAAGTCGTCAATCTTCGAGACTGCTCAGCGGTCTTGAGACGGAAGATTGGCTTCTCTTCGCTTTCCGAGCCCGACTCCTCATGAACCGAGGGATCTATCTGCTTATCAGCCTCACTGGAAGGGTTTTCATTACCCTCCAGAGGAGGCTGGTCTTGGGAAGTGGTAGCCACATTCACATCAGATTGGATTTGAGATGTGGTGGTCATGTCCTTGCTCTTGCTGCGCGTGCCCTCCATGTAGACAGAGTGGACCACATGTCCAGCCATCTCTTTATCTTTGGCGGCTAATTTTTCGGACCGTCGTCGTGGCCCTTCCTCTTCTGGAAAGGATAAGCGTCTGAAGACGATTGGCCTGACTGGGTCATTGGGTGGCACTGTCTGGCGCGCAGTTTTCTTGACTCTTACGGTCAAGGCATTCTTCTGGACCAATTTCAGTGGTTTAAAAGAGTTAGCGAGGTTTACAGCTGATTCAGCTGTTGTTGCGGGATAACCTCGTTCTTGGAACCCCACAAAGTTCAAACTAGCAGGAGCCCTAGACCTTTTGTTAGCTCCGTATCCGAGTCTTTTCTGTCTTAGTTTCTCGACTTTGAGGGCTTAGCGGGCATCCATTAGCCAGGAAGCCATCGTGAGTCGATTGACGGGAAGCTTAGAGAAGACACCCGACCGAGCAGTTGTCAGGGGGACCGCTAGAGCTTGCCCGAGATGCCTTATTGCTTTATTGGTGTTGATGGCTTTGCCCTCAGCTGGAGCAATGGAGAGTCGTTCGGAAACTGATTTGTGCTTGAGCTGAGGTGCTTTTGCGACCATGACATTTGGCCTTTTCCCTTTTGAGGCAGGTTTATCTATCACCGGGGCTTAAGGAGCAGTGATGGCGTTAGCTGGCATGAACAGAATAGAGCCAAATAGTAGCAGCGGCTTCTCCTACTGTCACCCGAGACTGGCCGGGAGGATCGTTCTGGCTTCCATCTTCATCGTGTAGGAGATAGGAGCTGTGTTGAGAGCTGAGCTTGTCCTTGGAGATATTTTGTTGCGTCCGAAGATTGCAATTGAAAATGTTAAGCTGCACAAAAAAGCGTGATTTCAGTACAGGCAATCGATATGTATGTTGATTGAGTTCTCGCACAAAAAGCATGATTTTAGCACCCTCACATTTAGGTGGTTGACAGAGGACCCGTTGTCAACTAAGATTTTCCCTATCTTGATGCCATGGCAATAGCTGGTGACATACAGGGGACGGCTATGCTTGCACGTTCCGAGGAGGAGATCTTCATCGCCGAAAGTGATGTCGGCTGTATGCACTTCTTCCAGCTCGTCCTTCATCTTTTCTTCGGCAAGGTGTTAGTTATATGTATGCCCTAGAGGCCATTACTATACATAGGATGTATATTGTAGTGGATGCTTGGACATATATAGGGAGGACTTTCTTGCTCGACATGATAGTATGCTACTCTTTACCTTAACGTGTACACTGATTGTCTCTCTGTTACATGTTGGTAAAGCCCTTAGGATGTGTACTTGACTACCTGGACTATGATGCGGATCATACTAGTGGAGACATGATAGTCCATAAGTACATCCTTCAAGGTCCCTAGTCGAGGGTGTATCGAGACAGGGAATCGATATACCAGAGTAGACTAGCGTGTAGCTTCTCGACCCATACAGATGGGCGATGGATGATCCCATATCCTTTGGTGTTTGACATCAGAGATGATATATGGGTGCTCAGTGGAGACTGGGTACACTGGACGGACTCGCCGAGAACTCCCAGATGGTATTATACCTTACGTCAGATGGCAGTTCTCTGGTGACACTGGTACATGTTAGTCTGTAGACCCGCGATCGTCTTAGAGTCTTGTGTGATTCCCACTGTGCTTTGATTTCCACCTTACCACGTCCAAGAGGGCGTGCAAAACGGTGGCTTTTGGGTACAGTCCCGAATCACATGGAGGCAATGAGCGATAGGAGGGGATTCGTCTCTCCCGGTATAGGGAGTTGATGTTGCACTGTGTTCGATTGGCTATAACCGAAAATCCCTGGCCAGGGTTGCTGAGATTTACTGGTAAGTGTTATCAGTAGTATCTCGAACTGTTATAGACCTCATATCGACACGACTTATCGAGCTACTGGGGTCTGACGTTTACCACCCCTAGGCAAGATATGCGACATATCAGACGAACAGACCGGACTGTACGGTAAGTGTTACTGGTTGGATTCACAGGAGTGTGAGCGGGCTTGCTCGTCGATCTTCTGATCGCTCAATACCCGGGTGGCCGTTACGTTTAGCAGACCGCTTGCGGCTTGTGGGTGTTTGATATGATCATCACCTGCTGCCGGCGTATTGACGAGTCTTTAGAGTCATACACAGAGGTTTCCTGGCTCAAGCGAAACGAAATAGGGGCGCATATGAGATATGTGTGCGACCGAGAATAATGCGTGTATGTGATACCGTATTCTATTCTCGCGATGAATGTATCGATTGGTTGTATGCGATATAACCTAGTTATCGAATCGAGGATTGATTCGATAAGTCGGTACATTAGATATTAGTTGGTCATATGCGTTATGACCGGATCATTAAATCAAGCTTTGATTTAATGATTTAATGCATAATTATATATTTGATATATTACTTTGCATTAACTAGTATTGGTTCACTTTAAAATGGATTTTCTCACTTGATGTGCATATTATATATATATGATATAGTTTTGTGCACTAGTTTGTATCATGTTTGATGATACATGCAAACTTGGTTGTGTGTATGCTTTAAACTATGATTAGGTTAATGGTTAGGGTTTCATTTACTCATTTATTTACTTTATTCTTTTTGGCAAAAGAAAAGAAAATGGTGGCTTTTTTGTTTTACACTTGAAGCTTCTTGAAGCTTTGAGAATCTTTGACCATTTTTGTTTCTTTTGCTTAACCTAACCATTCATCTAACCCTAGTTGATTCTCTACACTCAACCATGGTTGCTAATATGATAAGAATCACTTATTTTCTTTTATCTATTATTCTTATCATATTCTTTTTCTTCTTTTTTTTCTTCAAGAAGAAAGAAGCTTGCTAGCTTCAATGGTGACTTGAGAAAAAGAGTGAGAAATCCAATTCTAAAGTGAACCCACTTCCTATTTCTTCATCCTCTACCACTTGCAAAGTAGTATAGGGTGTTTTCTTCATAAGTTTCTTGACTTGGTGAACTTGGAGCTTGATCTTGAGTTGCCTCGACGTAGATCATCTTCGGCATCGAAGTCGACGACCTAGTCCGATCATTTCTTCGACGAAACCATCGCTAGAGTCCGGGATCCGATGATCGCAGCGGAGGGTCGTCAACGCGGAGCTATGGAGGTGGAGGACCGGATCTACAAAGGTTGTATTTTCCGTTCACTTAGTGCTAAAGCAGTTTAGTAGCTTGTAGTTTCGCCTAATCTCTAGTTAACGATCGCATTAGGGTTTCTCGGCACCGGATTTTTTTGAATTTGGCATGGTTGATGCCTTGTGAGACCTCATTAGTGTGCCTAGGAACCCTATAGTGGTACCAGAGCTACTAGGCATTGGATGTCGACCTATGGGGGGTTCTCACTGTGTGACAGTGTGGCGAAGCATAGGCTCTTACCCCCAGGGTGTCCCGAAATCGGAAGGTGTTCCGGCGGGTTGTAGTCCTCGCGAGGGGGCATGCGTAAAAAGTAGCGGCTGAGGGACCCGTTGGTGCTACGGCGACCCCATTGGATGGGGTGGCTTCCTGACCTACAGTGGTATCAGAGCCTAGCTAGAGCCTTAGGCGATGCGTTAACGAAGTTAGAACCCCGATCGAACCCAAATACGATGAAATACACCCCTCTCTGGTCCATTTTTAAAATCTGGGATTTTTCCTAATTAAAAATGCCTAAAAAATCAGCAGGAAATTATAAGAAAAACTGTGCATAACGACACTGTTTGGAGCTTAAACCGTCGTGGAACCGCGGCACGAGCATAGCTCGTGCGGCGGTTCCGCCGCCATTTTGTGACTTACCCTCTTAAATTTTCACAGTAATGTTTCTTTTTAATTCCCTGATATTTTATGGGTATTTTTATCTGACTCAAGTGTTGAGTATTTTAGGGTTTATTTTGTAGTCGTTGTTTCGATCGGAATTTTTAATTTCGTAATGTTTTCCGAATATTTAGAAAATCTTGAAAAGTTCGACCGGATATAAATACCCAATTTTTCCCCTGTTGGGAAATTTCCTAGTGTTGGATCTTTCCGTAGTTTAATGATGTTCTAAGTAGTGCAAGTAACGCGATGGTCCCTCTAGAAGACAACAAACCTTAACTCGATTATGTGACCGTCTTGAACTGCCCTTTGAACCTTCGGGTTTGGGGCAGTACGGCGTGCCACATGTGAGGCGTTGGCTTGACCCTTCTACGGCTGGACCGTTGGTACTGAGGCATGAACTGGATGTTTTTAATCTTGTTTCATGTGTTGAGCTGTTTCGGGAAAACTTAGGTGTTTGAATGTTCGATCGGAAAGTTTAACATCTTCTATTTATCTGGAATGGGATACAATACTTGGAATCCACAAGTAGTTATGAGATAACTGATATGAATGTTATAAACATAGCACTTTAGTCTCACTTGATCGGTTGCCACGGAATTTTGATGCGATTAAAAGTCCGTCGCAATCACGTAGCGTACGCGGATACTCGCCGGGTAAACTTAATAGACAGCCTCACCCCATAGGCCCGACCAAGTGACTGTAGGAGAACCCCATCGCCGAAAGCATCCGTTCGGGTGCTAGCGGCAGCGGTGTTCCGCCTTGGTGCACTTCGTCGACGGCGTCAGGGGTGTGGCCGCCTACTAAAGTTTGCGACGAGCATTCGATCAGAGATGTCGGGAATCTTATTGAATTGCCCGACTTGATATTGAAAAGTGTTTTCGGTATGGAGACTAAAATGCGGGGTTTATAATCGTTAGGCATGTGATGTCTAAGAAATCCATTTGTTTAGGCATGCGATGTCTAAAGAGTTTGCGGATTCCAACTGTTGTAGTTTTACACTTTCTTTTCTGTGACCGTAAGTGTAATATGTGATATCGCCGGTTTCGTTGGTATATGTCAACGATAATTGGGATGCGCATGTTTACTTACGTTGATGGCATGTGATGTTATGTGTTGCTGGATATATTATATTGGATCGTCGTTTTTGAATAGCCGGGTTTTTTTTATGTGAGATGAGTGTTTTTCATTTTCATTCATGTAAAAACTTGTATGTAATATTCTTTTATTGGGGCACTTCCAGGTTGCGGAAGATGTCACCCATTGTATATTATTTACTTTTCCGCACTAGGATAGACCCAAGGAGGAGGGCACAAGTAACCGGGTTCTGGAGTCCAGTGGGAGACCAACTCGAGGAGTCGAGTCCGGGTCTCCTAACTTTAGAATTGGTAGGGTTGCTTGCCGCTCTCATAGGGGTCTAGGGGTGTGGGTTTGGCTATTCATCGCGACCGTGGAATCCGTGTTTTATACTGGCTCGTATTGAAAACACGGATGTCCTAGTATATCCAATATTTCATATATGTTTCTTCTGCTGCGATGTCTGTGATGTGATCATGTGATGTTCTGTGATAGATACAGTATATAGTATATATGATATATTATATAGACGTTACTTATGTTTTACACCCGCGCTAGCCCTGCCCCGCTCTGCCGTTAGTTACCTAACCTAACAGTGCACGAGGGGACATCGAGGCGAATGCGGATGGCATAAGTGTACGTCGTATTTATCTGTGATGTTTAGGTAAATTTAAATGATGGGACTTCATTAATGTGATTAGTGAAAGAAAAAGAAACCTAAAGATGTTGTGGAATCGAATTTCAAAATAAAACAGGTAGCTACAGTTCTTGCTTTGCATCGCGGTGTTCCTTGTAGAACATCCTGCACCTTATTCGATAAGGAAAGGACCGAGATCCCTTCACCGGGAGTGACTCCTTTAGCAATAACTGGCAGATGCTACACCCCTCAGTTTGTCTTTTGATTGCTTCTATAGTTTCTGCTTTGCACAGTGATATATATGATATATCCCGCACCTCATTCGACGAGGAAATGGCCGACGATCCCTTCACCGGGAATGACCCCTTTAGCAAAACTAGAAAAGTCTCAAAAACACTCCATTTTAAAATTATTTGATTCTACAACGATATCAAGTTCATTACGCAATAGGTTTTCAGAAAAACCTGTCGTAACCCTCCGTCATTTCAGATAAGTCCTACTTAGTATTCGTGCTACGTTTGTTGGCCTGCGTCAAGGCGTAGTGTGCGGTAGCTAATTAGTATTTATCTGCTTATGCATATGATGCAGATTGGATTAGGGTAATCATGCGACTTTGTTGGCCTGCGTCAAGGGTCGTGCGGGTGGGTTTAATTCAATCAAGAAATGACGGGTTGAACTTGACTAGCGGACTATGGTTTGTTGGCCTGCGTCAAGGTCATAGGACGCTAGAGGCAAAATATTATCGGGAATTTCAAGTGTTGAAATTTGCAATGAGATTGCATACCTTCTATGAGATAGTTGGATCCCGATACCCGCTGCGAGTAAGAGTTACTCCTGGGAGAGTTTTACACTTTACAATTAGCCGATCAAGTAGGTGTCTAGAAAGGTGTCAACGGGGTTACGCCTCTGGGAAAACGAGGTTTACATTAATTAGGTTCGTGCGAAAGCACGGGGGACCTCCCTCAAAGTACCGACACTGGCCTGGCTGAAAAATTGGTGAACTTGTAGCGTGTAATTAATCCCGGCTACTTTTTCCGTTTAGGGTTTGAAGGAAGATTTGATAAAAACAGTGGGAGCCATCCTGATTAGATAAAATAATAACCAATCTGATCTTGCAAGAGCGCACGCTGAGTGTTTTCTTCTCTCTCTCTCCAGGTAGCGACCATGTCACGCCTTAATCAAGATAATAAAATGGATATATTGACCGAACCCGCTTGTTATACTGAGCTGGAGAACGTTGGTCCCGCTCCAACTTATAATTGTTATAAGACAGAGCAGGAAATTGGGAAATACCAGATTTCCCGTGCCGCCCAAACGAAGAAAGTGCATATGATGCATCATCTTCGGGTATGTTCGTTACATAGAACTGTTTCTCAGTATCCTTTACGTCCTGGGTATGTGATACCGGATCAGGATCCCGCATATGTAATTTGTCACATGGGCTACAGATAGGTAAAGAACTGAGAATGGGTGATAAGTTTTATGAGACAGAAAACGGTGCAAGTGTTGCAGCCAAGTCTGTTGGTCACTGTCACCCTGTATTACCAATACATTGATTCTGAACAAATGCTATTAGATAGCGAACCTGATATACAAAATCATATCAGTCTCTTTATAAGTAAAGAAATGATAAAATTTTGTATTGTTGGATAATGTTTTGAACATTTCCTATATCAATAGTTGATCAGTTCAGGCACGTTATCTAAAATCATTAATGTTCTAAATCAAAATACGGTTCTTAGTATATAGAACACACACAAGAGGAATAGTTCAGAAATGAACGAATCCTTCTTGAGGTATTGTAGACTAGGTCATATCAATGCGACTCGACTAGCTAAGTTGCACATAGATGCATATTTAAATCTGTTTGAATTTACATCTTGTGAAACTCGCCAGTCATGTCACAAAGATAAGATGACCATAGCTCTGTTTATTGGAAACAGAGAAAGAGTTAGTGAACTTTTGGGATTGATACATGTTGATGTATGAAGGTCCCCTGTCTACACATGCCAAGACCGGTTCTTTGTATTTCATTACATTCTCTGATAATCTCTCAAGATTCAGACATATGTTCCTGTTGAAACACAAGTCCGAACCTTTTGAGATATTCACAGAATATAAGTTAGAAGTAGAGAACCAAAATACGGGTATAAGTATTATGTCCTATGATGAGATCAGGGAGGAGAATACTTGAGCACGGAATTCCTGGATTATTCTAAAGGAGAATGAGATTCTCTCTCAGCATTACTCCTCCATATATACCACAGCATGTCGGTGTATCGGGGCGGAGCAGATACACCCTATTTGATATGGTGTGCTCTATGATGAGTACTACTAAGTTTCCTATATCCTTTTTGGGAGTTATGCACTTGAGAAGTTGCATACCTATTGAATAGGGTTCAAATCAAATCAATTGCCTACCATTTCATATGAGATATGGAAAGGTAAGAGCCCATCTCTTAAGTCAGTTAAGATTTGGGGTTGTCCGGCCTATGTCTAAAAGCAAAATCCGGACAAGCTCGAGGCAAGGTCAGTTCTGTAGAACTGGAAAGGTTCCAGCTATACAAAACTACAGCAGATGATTTGGTGGAACCAAAGGATTCAATTATTTCCAACGAACCTCAGCCTCTCCGCCGATCTAGTAGGGTTCCTCACCCACCTGAGAGATACTTCTGTTTCTCTATGACAGTGGGAGCGAGGAATGCATCATGAGATGATGACCCAACTAGTTTCGAGCTGGCCATCAAGAGTGGGACTCTGGAAAATGGCTGGATGCTTAGCAATCTGAGATGGAATCTTTATACACCAACAAAGTATGGACTTTAATTGCTTTATCTGAAGGGTTAAATCCCCATCAGGAGCAAGTACATCTTGAGAAGATTACTTGGTGTAGATGGAAAAGTTGAGATTTTCAAAGCTAGACTTGTTAAAGCTTTTCGTCATCGACCAGGCGTGGAAAATGATGAAACCTTTTCAAGTAACTAAGCTTAAGTCCATCCAGATCCTACTTGCCACGGCTACATACCATGACTACGATATCTGGTGGTTGGGTGTCATGACAGCTTTTCTAAAATGATGTTTGAGAAGAGAGCGTCTATAAGTACACAGCCAGAGGGCTTCGTAAACAGTGGGAGCAGCGGAAACGTGTGCAAGTTGCTTTACAGGATGAAGCAGGCATCGCGGAGTTGGAACATCTGTTTTGATGAGTTAGTCAAACAGTTTGACATCATCAAAATGGTAGATGAACCTTGTATATACAAAAAGATAGTATGGAGTATGGTAGTGATCCTCGTAAAGTACATGGATGACATACTCTTGATAGGGAAGGAGTTTCCTATGCTACGCTCGGTCAATCTCCGCTTATCACAAGGATTCTCCATATAGGATCAAAGTGATACCTCCTAAATCCTGAGGTTTTGGATCTATGAGATAGATCTAATTGGATATTAGCATACCCACTAGTTGTAGTGAGATGGTATTAATTGATCCTGGGGAGAATCACTGGAAATGTTCCAAGGTGATAAGGACGACTGAATGTCAGTCGCAGGCATTGTCTTTACCCTCAGTAAAGGGACGGTATGTTGGAAGAGTTCCAAGCTAGATACCGTGGCATACTAGACGATAAAGGCTGGATACATCGCTACTTAAGATGCTACCAAAGAGGCAGTCTGGATGTATATTTGTTCATGAGATGAACTTTGTTCCTACCATTGTGTGACAATGGAGTTATGGCTTATGCCAAGGAACGCCCGTCCCATCAGTGATCCAGACATATTCTTAGGCAGTATCACCTGATCGTGGAGATGGTTGATCTCCAGGGGATCGAGGTAAGGAGAGTGGACTCAGAGGACGACACGGCGGATCCACTCACAAAGGCCTTTTCCCAGAGAGAGACTTATATGGGATGGTTGAGTATGAGATACTACAACCACTGCTACAGATGGCCCTAGTGCAAGTAGGAGATTGTTAGTTATATGTATGCCCTAGAGGCCATTACTATACATAGGATGTATATTGTAGTGGATGCTTGGACATATATAGGGAGGACTTTCTTGCTCGACATGATAGTATGCTATCTGGTTACTCTTTACCTTAACGTGTACACTGATTGTCTCTCTGTTACATGTTGGTAAAGCCCTTAGGATGTGTACTTGACTACCTGGACTATGATGCGGATCATACTAGTGGGGACATGGTAGTCCATAAGTACATCCTTCAAGGTCCCTAGTCGAGGGTGTATTGAGACAGGGCATCGATATACCAGAGTAGACTAGCGTGTAGCTTCTCGACCCATACAGATGGGAGATGGATGATCCCATATCCACTGGCGTTTGACATCAGAGATGATATACGGGTGCTCAGTGGAGACTGGGTACACTGGACGGACTCGCCGAGAACTCCCAGATGGTATTATACCTTACGTCAGATGGCAGTTCTCTGGTGACACTGGTACAGGTTAGTCTGTAGACCCGAGATCGTCATAGAGTCTTGTGTGATTCCCACTGTGCTTTGATTTCCACCTAACCACGTCTAAGAGGGCGTGCAAAACGGTGGCTTTTGGGTACAGTCCCGAATCACATGGAGGCAATGAGCGATAGGAGGGGATTCGTCTCTCCCGGTATAGGGAGTTGATGTTGCACTGTGTTCGATGGCTATAACCGAAAATCCCTGGCCAGGGTTGCTGAGATTTACTGGTAAGTGTTATCAGTAGTATCTCGAACTGTTATAGACCTCATATCGACACGACTTATCGAGCTACTAGGGTCTGACGTTTACCATCCCTAGGCAAGATATGCGACATATCAGACGAACAGACCGGACTGTACGGTAAGTGTTACTGGTTGGATTCACAGGAGTGTGGGCGGGCTTGCTCGTCGATCTTCTGATCGCTCAATACCTGGGTGGCCGTTACGTTTAGCAGACCGCTTGCGGCTTGTGGGTGTTTGATATGATCATCACCTGCTGCCGGCGTATTGACGAGTCTTTAGAGTCATACACAGAGGTTTCCTGGCTCAAGCGAAATGAAATAGGAGCGCATATAAGATATGTGCGGGACCGAGAATAATGCGTGTATGTGATACCGTATTCTATTCTCGCAATGAATGTATCGATTGGTTGTATACGATATAACCTAGTTATCGAATCGAGGATTGATTCGATAAGTCGGTACATTGGATATTAGTCGGTCATATGCGTTATGACCGGATCATTAAATCAAGCGTTGATTTAATGATTTAATGCATAATTATATATTTGATATATTACTTTGCATTAACTAGTATTGGTTCACTTTAAAATGGATTTTCTCACTTGATGTGCACATTATATATATATGATATAGTTTTGTGCACTAGTTTGTATCACGTTTGATGATACATGCAAACTTGGTTGTGTGTATGCTTTAAACTATGATTAGGTTAATGGTTAGGGTTTCATTTACTCATTTATTTACTTTATTCTTTTTGGCAAAAGAAAAGAAAATGGTGGCTTTTTTGTTTTACACTTGAAGCTTCTTGAAGCTTTGAGAATCTTTGACCATTTTTGTTTCTTTTGCTTAACCTAACCATTCATCTAACCCTAGTTTATTCTCTACACTCAACCATGGTTGCTAATATGATAAGAATCACTTATTTTCTTTTATCTATTATTCTTATCATATTCTTTTTCTTCTTCTTCTTCTTCTTCAAGAAGAAAGAAGCTTGCTAGCTTCAATGGTGACTTGAGAAAAAGAGTGAGAAATCCAATTCTAAATTGAACCCACTTCCTATTTATTCATCCTCTACCACTTGCCAAGTAGTATAGGGTGTTTTCTTCACAAGTTTCTTGACTTGGTAAAGTTGGAGCTTGATCTTGAGTTGCCTCGACGTAGATCATCTTCGGCATCGAAGTCGACGACCTAGTCCGATCATTTCTTCGACGAAACCATCGCTAGAGTCCGGGATCCGATGATCGCAGCGGAGGGACGTCAACGCAGAGCTATGGAGGTAGAGGACCGGATCTACAAAGGTTGTATTTTCCGTTCACTTAGTGCTAAAGCAGTTTAGTAGCTTGTAGTTTCGTCTAATCTCTAGTTAACGATCGCATTAGGGTTTCTCGGCACCGGATTTTTTTGAATTTGGCATGGTTGATGCCTTGTGAGACCTCATTAGTGTGCCTAGGAACCCTACACAAGGAAAGCTTGAAATTGGTTGGGCTCTTGTAGTGCCTTGATCAGAGAATCTCGCACCTCTTTATACAGCAGAAGGGCATCCAAAATGCTTAGCTGCGAGGGTATCTTTCTCAGGCATGCCAGGACATTGTAATCCACCATGTTCCTCTTAGGTGGGTCTTTGGCTGCCAGCTCTTCGACGACTCGATCATCGAGGGCGATATCCTCAGGGACCTTTTCCTTCCTCTTATCTTTTTTGTTCGACCCCTTGTTTGTAGGTCCGAGATTCTTTTCAGGCAAGGTACGACTACGCAGATGAATGTTTTCACAGTTCTTTATCTCCTCTTTTCCTGAGGTGGATTCCTTGTAGAAAGGGTCGAGGGCTACTTCATCAGAATCGCTTCCGAAGGTGAGAACTTGCGATCCCCCAGAATCAACCATGTGATAGTTGCCGGCAGTTCTTTTGTGCTCATCTGTCATGCTTCTCTGCTCCCGACGAGTGTTGTGCTTCATCCGCTTGAAATGTTGTCAGTGGGCAACGTATCCCAGCCGCCACTTTTTAAAGGCCATGCATTCTTCGGTAGGGTGTGCAATACTTTGATGGTATAAGCAGTAGTTAAGATGTACATCCGCTTCGTCAAGGTGTATACCGCCAGGAGTATTTCCTTTGGGAGATGGCAGCTTCATTCCCATTGAGAGGGCTTTAGCGAACCGATTCCTTGCCTTAAGCTTGCTTTTGTCTGTCGCGGGCGTGCTTCGATCTGGTTGGAGTGCTTTGCGACTAATCCTTACCATGACTTCTTCAACTTGACGCCGATGCCTGGCCCTTTCGAATATGGCCATTTCACGCTCTTGATCAGCTTTGCTCTTCCAACGGGCTTCGTTTAGCAGCATGTCAATCATTTCGTCTGACTGTTCTAAAGATTTTAGCACCGATCCTGCCCCCGGCTCCTCTTTGTTATCTTTTAACGCCGAGTGAGATTTTTCGTTATTTAGCGACGAATGAGAGATCATGTGGCAACTTGCCACATAATCTTCGGGTTCCTCTGACGAGTCATCTCCGTCATCATTGTCGTTATCTCCACTTTCAAGAATATTGTTGAGAAACTCTTGGAGCGTGACTGGGGTTCGCGCCTTCTGGTTGTATTCTTCCAACGCGTCAATATACTTTTGCAGATCCGTACGCTTGTCGTCAGGCTGCGCTGGTTTCTTGGTCTTCTTCTTTTTCTTCGAAGACTTTGATGGCCGGGCCTGGGTATTTTTCCCATCGCTACTAACTCTCGATGTTGGGCGTGGTTTCACCATTCCCTCAATGATCTCCGGCTCTAACGGGATTTTCCAAACGATCGCCGGACATTCTTGAAGATCTTTCAGCGTTCTTTTAGTTTTTACCGAAAGAACAACTTCCCATGGAGCTTCCTCTATGAATGAGCATGATGCCCCCGGCGTGTCCATCTTTTTCGGAGCATGTGGTTATGGCGGGTTTGCCTTCCAGTTTTCAAACAGCGCGAATTCGCCTTGCTGGTACTGGTCCTCAATCCATTTTTTGAAGACAAAACAACCTTCGATTGGATGGCCCAATATTCGGTGGTATAGGCAGTAATTGGGATTGTTTGCGTCACCTGGTTGTAATGGGCATCTCGGATCTGGTAGAGTGATGAGCCTATTGCATAACGCCAGTTCGAACAATCTTCTCGTTTTTTCCCGAGGGAATTAGTAAGGACGTCTCAGCTTTTCTCCGAGTGATCGCTGTTTATCGTTTTGGCGAGCAGTTGGTTTCGGATCACTCGGCTGCTGCTGAGCGTTGGCTATGAAGGTAGCTTTCTCTTTGCCCTTTTCGTTTCGAAGATCCGTCTTTGAAGAGGAAGGCCTATGGCCCATCTGGTCCATTTGGGCCAGCTTGTCGATCAAGGCTTGGAAAGTGGCCGGCTTAAAGAACATCATGAATTGGGATATAGTCGCCTGCGGATCTAGGGTCTTTACAAACATGCCCACAGCAGAAGCTTCTTCTATGCGTTTTTTGCATTTCGATCATAAGTTCCGCCACCGAATTGCATACTGAACCTATATCTCTCCTGGCTTCACCCTGGCATTGATCAATGCCGTGATCGGGATGCGTTCGCTGGCGCTTGCGAAGTGCTGGGTGAACAGCTCCATTTCCATAAACGTTTTGACGGAGTCATTCGAAAGCTCCGAGTACCATTCAAAAGCTGTCTCCGCTAAGCTGTCGATGAACTGGCAAACTAGCAATTTATCGTCACCCCCAGTATTGCCGCACAGAGCCCTGAACTGAGCCACGTGCTGATGGGGATTTCTTGTCCCCTTATACACATAAAATTTAGGGATCGTATATCCTAGTGGGTACTTAATTTGATCATACCAGCCTGGATAGGGTCGTCCAGTTCTGACGGCCTGGCCAGTTACTTCACTTACCTAATGAGCTCGTATTTGTTGAGCTATGTAGTCATCAAGCGCAGCTTTCGAGATAGTCTCCTCTCTGGCCGCTGATAAAGCCGGAAGAGGGTTTGATGTCTCCTCTATGTCGTCTTCAATGATTATTGGGAGATCTTCAGCTGGAGGGTCCGGCTGGATCATCATCCCGACCATATCTTGGAATAGTAGAGCTATTTGTTTTATGTTGGCCTCTTGTTCTGCGGCCTCTTTATCTTTCTTTTCGAGCATTCTTCGGAAGAACTCGGCGTCAGTTTCCTGTTCCTGGCGCTGATCCGATGATACTTCTGGGCTTTCTTTCTGCCTAGTAAGTGTGGCCATCTTTGTCAGCATCTCCTGGAGCTTTTGTTGCTGCTCCTGAGTTTTCGTCACAGACCGTGTGAGTGGTCGATGACCCGTAGAAGTACGGCTTTTCTCTTTTCCGGAAGCCATATAGACGGTGTGCACTACCATGCCCCCAGACTTGGGGTGTTTGGATTCAGCGCTTTTGAGATTTGTCGTAAACATGGGGATCTTCTCCGGCCTTTCTCCTTTTATGAACGGTTGAAGTTGAGGGGCCTGTTGCAGCCGATGCTTTCCGTGGGACGACGGCGGTGAGATGGTCCTCTTCTTGCCTAACCTTCATTTTCTTCTGTCGGCGGGAGTAGTCTTTATCGATTACAGAGTCTTGGACTCTTCACCAGACCCCGTGGATTTTGGAGGATAGCCGCTGAGGGGGCTGTTTCGGGTTCGCCCTTGTAACGTTCTCCACAGGTGGAGGAGACTTTTTCAACACGGCAGTCGAAGAGTTCTTGCGCACCCTCCTGAGCGGCTCAAAGCTGTTCCCGGTTGGAACATCGGCATCAATTTCCACCATTGGAGCTGGTGGAGTCAGTCCAGAGAGAGAGCTGCCCCCAGTTTTCCTCACTCGGCGCTAGTGGCGACGTCGAGCATATTTTGCATATGGAACTGGCTCAATTACGGGGGTGGCTTCATCATGCCCCTGTTCTGGTGAAGGGTTATTGGCGCCAGCCTATTGAAGACTGACGTCCGCTGAGAAGAAACGTCCAGCCTGTCGAAGACCGACTTTCGGATATGGGACACACTTGTAACGACCTCACCCGCAGCAGGAGCCGTGGTAGCCTTCTCCGGTATTGCGAGCTTCTTTGTAGGCCCACTGGAGCTTTGGCTCAGCCGGTTGAAGACTTATACGTTGGAATTAGACGACCCATTAAGAGGGGCCGTGGTAGTTGTAAGCCGATCGAAGACCGACTTCTTTGGAGCTTCCTGTGACGGCACTGGAGCGTTGAAGCTTATTGGCGGAAGCATGGTCCCGAAGAACAGTCCAGTGGTGGTCTGAGTCACATGTTCCACTGGCATGGCGAAGATGGAGGAGGCCGCTTGGGGCCCATAAGTCACCCCTCTAGACGGGACAGAATGGGAGTTATTGTTGCAGTTGATGCAGTTGGAAGCCATTGATCTTCTTTTCTCTGCACGAGAGCAAGACACCAAATCTTAGTACCTCAAATCCACAGGCAACCATATTAAACGCGATTCGTTCGTGAACTCGACACACGAAGTGTAGAGTGGAAAGAGGAAAAGGTCCCACCGGGCGTGCTAGAATCTGTTTACCGCCGAAAACAGAGACGAAACCGCGTAGCTCGTCTTGCCTGAATTTGGGGGCAGATGCTATTTGGATTTATCCGTCTACCTCTCCAAAGATGCCAAGTTGATTTATGGTACCGTGTATCGGAAGTTTGGACGGATGCGACCGTTGTAGCAGATTTCGTCAGATTCCTCCTCGTTGTGAGGGTTTTTGATTGTGGGGACGCTCTTCCCTGCAGGCACAAGCCCCTGCAGTTAATTACGTTACCGCATCACGGTAACCACTTTCTCCTGCTCCAGAAGGTCACTTCGTATTGTGTGTGTTTTATTTTTTGGTTGCCCGTGGATTGTATACGGAGACTAATTAGTGTTGTCGTCCGTAGGGCGGGGATTAATCAAAATCCGTATTTTCTTAGATTTGGTTTGGGTTGGTTTAAGGATCGTTAATCTCGTTTCAGATTAAGATCAACTTAAATATTTGTTGAGAATACGTTAGTCTAATTTTAGACTAAGATCTACTCAACGGGGGTTTACTCTTTTATTGGGGGAAAACATCCGTGGGTGCACACGGAAGGATCGACACCGTAGGTATCCGACGACGTGGACGTCAGTTTTGTATGGAGAAAGAGAAGCAATGGCGGTTTGTTATACTCTTTGACCATTGGGAAAGGTAACAACTCTTCTGCATCAAGCTTTTGCGCCATTGAGAGAAATGCAAAATAAGAAAAGAAGATCGGTAGAGTTTTAAAGGCCTTTCTCTCTCCTCTCTTTCAACTTTCTTTTATCTTTGGCTTTTTTCTTTTGAGTAGAGAATGAGAATGAAATGCTCTGTCTTAAATAGAGCATGAGGTGGACACAAATGCCAACAGGAGATGGGACAGGTGGCAATAGGAAGTGGAAATACCAAAATCTGTGAGGACAAAATTGGCATTTTGAAAAGGAGATGGGACATGTGGTAATAGAAAGTGGAAATACCAAAATTTGTGAGGGCAAAATTGGCATTTTGAAAATTCTGCCACCTCTCTACACCTTTACATTATGTATTTAGGATAGACCTAGCACTGCACTTTGTATTTGCTATAAAATGAGATGAGCATTGGTTCATCTTCTAACATAAGAGTTGTATTCATTCTAGATCAAATCTACAATATCTGAGAATGGATTGAAAACCTCAGTAAAGATGGAGAATGATATATGGCTTCCAATGGTTATATTATCATTGTTGGTATGGATTCTTGCGGATTTATTAAAATTAACTTGAGAGAGGCTGTGATATATAAGGGTGGAACAGGGGTCACAATGGAACTCTCACGGGGTTATTAAACATAATCCTGCCAGAAAATTTGGCTCTTATAAGAATGTATTCCACTATTTGCCTTCTACTCTCAATAAGTTTTTTGAACGTTATATTTCTTTCCTTTCTGGTGTTTGTATCATATGTATTATTTAACCAAATAAACAAATACTGTAATACTCTAAGTGGTAATAAAAATAATGAAATGTGCCGAAGAAAGTTTGAACCAAATTTAAGTTTGGAAAATTGGATTTTTTTCCTACTCCTTGAATGAATCTGGATGGCACAATTCTGCCTGCAGCTGCGCCTCTTCCTCCACCTCTCTTTATAGACTGTTTCTGCATCCTGATAGTTGATGTGCCAAGCAGACTGGCCAACTTCAACTGAAGGGCCAACTGTGAACTTGCAGGGTGGTCTAGCAGGCTAATTATACATAAAAGCATGGATAAAACACATCAGTATTCAGTATAAGAGAGGGTTTAGAAATAGAAAATACAAAGTTGAAAATATAGGCTTGAAATTTAACTTGCATCCTGTTCATGTTTGCTTTTCTTCTTGATCTTGCTTTTCCCCTTGTCATTTCTGGATGCATTGCCTACATCTTCAGATAAATTTGTGTGATTTGAACTGCCTAAGTTTGAAGCTCCTGTGTCCATATGCATAACCAAGGCATATGGTGGATTGATCTCTGTCTGTGCATCCAGTGGAGCTGAATCATGCAAGATAGTAATAGTGGCATCTTCTGAGATATCAACTCCTGTATCTCTTCCTCTTCTCCTTCATCTTCTCCTTGAAGAGCTGCCTCCTCCCCTATTTGAAGCATCACTAGAACTCTCAGGATGAGAAGATTCTGAACTCGTTTATCCTCTCTTTGGGAGTGGTGACCTTCCTCTTCTTGATCCTGTAGATGTTTGTCTCTCAACATGCTCATTCTTGCAGTTTCTTGCATTGTGTCCAATTACTGCATTTACTTGAACCTCCAAGCCTCTGCATTCCACTACCTTCGGCCGTTTCATGCTCACCAATTGTTCTCTTCTTCTTTTTGCCTACCAGGCCTTTTCTTGTATGAAGGATGTAGCATAGGATCATATGGGGCAGTTGGCCAAAATCTTGAGTCTGGTATGGGTGAAATGTGATGCTTGTATGTACTTTTGTAATGGTTTATGTTATAAGAGTCGTGAATAACATCTATGGGGTTTATCCTAGCATGATGCAGACACTGGATGGCATGCATGTAAGGAATCCCTGTAAGGTCCCACACTCTACAACCACAAGTTTTTTTAGCAATACTGTAAGGTCCCTACCCCCGATTACAGCACTCTACACTCTACAATCCCTGTAAGGTGCCAGAATGTCGCGATAGGCCAAGGCAACGTCCCTATTCCCGATTACAACATCATCACCGAAAATTGCATAATTGCGAAATCAGAAGCCAGGGATTCCATCGCCTTTTCTACCGCCATCCACACAACAAAATGGTGGGACAAGGCAAAGAGTGGCCAAGAGCCGAGATTGACCTTGAGTATCAGTCACTTGATACTCATAGTTGTCACAATATTGAGCACTACAAACTCCCCTGCTCTTATTATCCAATATTTCTAACTTGGCAACAATCTTAGGGCATGTTTTTCCATTCCACTTTTCACAGATCTCTCTCTTATTCTGTAACCTCCTCATTCATCAAAGTTCTTATCATCTCCAACATTGTCACTATAGGCTTATTTCTAGCCTTTAATATGAATTTGTTGAATGCCTCACATATATTGTTGCATAGCGAATCATACTTTATATCTGTAGGGAAATGAGACCTGGTCCATGTCTTTTCTATGTCATCAAGATATTTATAAGCAGTTACACTTTCTTTCTGAAGTTAGTTCATGACCTATAATTAATAGTGTGTGTGCGCGGGCGCGCTATCAATTAGACTATAAGATATCAAGCCCTTTCATATCATATAACAAAGTAGCCTAACACCAACAATGTAACAAGTAATGAATGAGATGAAAGAAAATTACCGGTAGATGCTCCTCTTTAGTGTATGCTGTTGCTGCTTTCCACATTATTCTTTTCAACTCCAACGATTTCCATTTTTTGAATTTTTTTGCATAAAAATGCCTCACACAGTATCTGTGTTGTGATGGTGGAAATATCCTCCTCATAGCTTCGATCAACTCCTATAAATTGGCATTACATTGCAAAATGTTAATAAAGCTTCATGAAATGCATAATTTAAAAATGTATACACATATTTAACATGTAAGCAGTATAAGAAATCAAACCTTTTGTCTATCACTTGCAAAAACTATTCTTTCAAATGTGTTGTCCTTCATGGCCTCCCCCAAACACACTAAGAACCAATTCCATGTTCCTTCACATTTAGACTCCACCACAGCAACTGAAATTGGATCCATTTGATTATTTGCATCCCTACTCACAGCAAATAGAAGTACAACTCCTGCAGGGCCCTTCAAGAAATAGCCATCAAGACCTATAACAGGTCTACAACCTTGCAGAAATCCATCCATATGAGCTTTGTATGCCACAAAGAAGCCATAGAATTCATTAGGTTGATCTTCTTGCTCTCTCTTGGTCTTCACTGATACATAGCTTCCAGGATTCGTAGTGATAATCATGTTTGTATAGTCCCAAAGCTGCCAGTATTGCTCCTTGTAGCAACCTTCAATGATATTAATGGCCTTCCTCCTCACCCTATATATTTGAAAAAGTCCACAATCTAGCCCAAGTTCAGTATGAATGGTAGTTTGCAATGAAGGTGGCCATATAGGATTGTCTATGATTCTCAGCGGGTATTGATGTGCTAACCATGTTGAAGTAGCTTGTTTGTTCTTGAAAACTTTTGGACAAGTGTGCTTGTCAGTCAGTTGCAAAATCCTCCATCGGATACCATCATCAACATATTTACCATAAACACTCTACTTGCATCCTTTTGCCTTAGAGTTAACTGCAATTCTCTTTCCTTTCATTCTTCTACCACTGTACATCAAAACCTCTCAAAACTGCAGCTTGTCTTACTAATGCCCTGAACTCACTTGGTTTGGCACATTCCATACCAAGCTCAAACTTTGGATCCCTGAGATCCCTATCTTCCATGAACTGCCAGAATCTGAAGTACCCACTATCTGCCTCATCATCAGATGAAGGAAGGCTATGCAGTTTATCACTATCTGCATACTCTGAGACTGCTTCCTTGGTAGGCGTAGCATCATCTCCTCCTAGGACTTCTTTGCCATCTACTGTCATGGCCCGCTTCCCAAACTACGAGGCGGAGTCGAGACGAGGCCCGCGGCGCATCTATACCGAGAAGTACACATTCTCGACACAGACACGCCAAGCGCTAGTAAGCAATAATATGACAAGAATTTAAAATTTTCAAAACAAATAAATAACATCCAACAATTATTACATCCCGGAAAGTTTGGCAAATAAAGTTTACATCAAACACCCTTGAAGAAGACATTTTATTAAACAGTCAAGGAAAGGCATGGAATGATAACATGAACATCTCAGAAACAACTAATAGTTGGCTTGGCCTAAGAAGTGCTCCAAGTCTACGAAGTCCTTCTCTGCCTGCGGTAATGACAAGCATATAAATAGAAATTAACATAAGCATGAACAAGAGATGACAGTTCAATATGGCAATGTAATATAGGCATAGTGACGATTAACATAAGCATATAATAAGTATAATTGGTGAGCATGGAGTGATTAGCAATGTGGTCTAAAGATGTCACTATAAGGGTAAGCTAACCTAACGTCAGTTCGAGTATGAGCGTCAGCTATCACAGGAGTATTCTCAAACCCAAAGCTGTAATCCAGGGACAAGAAAACACGGGCCCGAATTAAAGAGTTAGTAACGAGACTCCAATCGTCGCTGGAGGCTCACAAACCCAAGGATATAATCCAGGGGCAAAGAAACACGGGCCTTGAAGAGAGTTCATGTGTTAGCTTTCAAGAATTCATGTATTACGAGGGGGACTCCTGAGATTCCGTTGATCGTCTCACTATTCAAACTACCCAACACCCCGCGTATGTTAAACTATAAATAATCATACAAGTCTTACACGAATCCATGAATACATACAGGGTTTCAAGTTCAAGTCAAGTTTAATGTCAAGTTCAAGTCAAGTTTCATGTCAATTTCAAGTCGAGTTCATGTCAAGTTGAAGTATTCATGTATACACATATTCATGGTTCGGGTAAGATTCATGTCAAACATATAATATCTAATCATGTCATCATGTATATACAACAATTTAGAGATCAAGAAACAAGGTACAAATGTTTGTAATGCTTGAAATGAGACAAATATGATATGCAGGTAATAATTAGAATAACATGAATACATGAAACGTATCAATATACTAACATGGTCAACAATAGCATGGTCAAACAAACAACATATCCGAGTTATGTCATATTACGTGTCAGGTAATATATCTCGTATACGTGGATTGATTTAACATATTAGGTAATAAGTCAGTTTGCATATCAGTCTGAGATGGCTCATGTATGCTTGAGCCAGCTCACAAGTCTTCTCTAATCACTATTTGTTCTCGGTTGCAAAAGACGGCTCGAGGTTATGTGGAGCTCGACCATAACTTGAGACGGCTCAATCAGAATTTAAGTTGGCTCACGTCATGTCTACATAGTGGTTTTCCTCTCTGTTTGTATGAGATGTCTCATGGTTATGTTGAGCCGTCTTATAACCCTTTCGTTCAGACTATCAGGTTAAGGTTTCAATTAGATTTGAAAACAAGGCAAATAACCATACACAAAAGCATCACATAATCACAGTTTTTTATTTTAATATTTTAGAGATCATGGGTTTCTATTTGTTCCTTGATGATCGGATTCCCTATGAAGGATTCTCTATCATCTCTGCTAAACTCATAGAAAAAGATCCGGTGTAATTAACAGAATCCATAGCCGAGTTCCCAAAATAGGTTGCAGAAGCAATAATAGCAAAGGGGCATAGAACTATCTTAGATAGTTATAAAGACGGTATCTAGAAACATTGTTAATCGTATAATGATGAAATATTGGTTTACACTCATTTCGTAGTGTCACTAATTCGTATTATCTAGACCCATGGCATGGAGGTGTTGTCATTAAGCATAAAAAACATAAGCGAACATAGTCTTGAACAAAAAGCAACTACTTTTAAACAATCCATGTGTAACTGTTCCCCTCCGAACGGCGGCCTGGACGTTGGGGCGTCCGTGCCTGAGGTTCGGGGCAGATGCTATTTGGTTTTATCCATCTATCTCTCCGAAGATGCCAAGTTGATTTATGGCACCGTGGGTCGGAGCTTTAGACGGATGCGGCCGATGTAGCAGACTTCGTCAGATTCCCCCTCAGGATGAGGGGTTTTTGATTGTGGGGACGCTCTTCCCTGCAGGCGCAAGCCCCTGCAGTTAATTGCGCTACCGCATCGCGGTAACAACTTTCTCCTTCTCCAGAATTTCACTTCGTGTCGTGTGTGTTTGTTTTGTTTGTGGTTGCCCGTGGATTGTATACGGAGACTGAGTAATGCCGTCGCCCGTAGGACGTGGATTAGTCCAAATCCGTATTTACTTAGATTTGGGTTTGGTGTTTTTTGGTTTAAGGATACATTAGTCGCGTTGCGGCTAAGATCAACTTAAACGTTCGTCAAGGATACGTTAGTCCTGTTTTGGACTAAGATCGACTTGACGTAGTGATTGATTTAATTGTCTGGCTGTCGGGACTCGTCACCTCTCTGACGTCGTTGAGAGATTACAACGACAGGCGTCAGAGGAGTTCAGAGATGTACCCTTGAACCAAAGTTGATTTGGGGTTTTATCGTTTATTTGAATATCTAAGGACACGTTAACCGTATTTGGGGTTAAGATCAACTTAGACGGGACCGTTTAGATCCAACAAAAGAGCGTTTGGGCCCTATTGTGCCAGTTTAGGGACGTGGTGGTCCATCGTTAGTTTAGGGACGTTCCGGTCCGATATTAGTTTAGGGACGTTCCGGTCCGATATTAGTTTAGGGACGTTTCGGTCCGATTAGATAAGTGGTCGTTGGGACCCGTCACCTCTTTGACGTCGTTGAGGAATTACAACGAGGGATGTCAAAGGAGTTCGGAGATGTACCCTCGAACCGGTCGTGAATTGGTTTAGGGGAGCCATTTTGTTCAATCAATTTAATTTTAAGGACTTACAGCCAGGATTGGGTTAAGTCCAATTTTTATTTATTTATTTCAGGCTTTGCCTGACTAATCCAAACAGGGCTCTGCCCCTTTATTATTTTTGCAATTTGATTTGGGTCAGGCCCTCAAGAATTTTCCAAACAGGGCTCTGCCCTTTTATTATTTTTTTTTTGTGATTTGATTTGGGCCAGGCCCTCAAGAATTTTTCAAACAGGGCTCTGCCCTTTTATTATTTTTGTGATTTGATTTGGGCCAGGCCCTCAAGAATTTTTCAAACAGGGCTCTGCCCTTTTATTATTTTTGTGATTTGATTTGGGCCAGGCCCTTTTAAATAATGAGTTGCACTTGTGCAGAAACTCAAGAATTTTCCAGATTTAAAAAAGTGCATAGCACTTTTGATCTAAATTTGGATCAAAGGAAAACAAGTTCTTCTTGTTTTCCCTGATTTTACAGAATCAAGGGTTCATATCAAGTGCAAGGCACTATTTATTATTCATTCATTTTTTTTTATCTTCTGTTCTTCAGAGATTTTTCTCTTCTTCAAAAGAAGTTTTTTTACCTTTTTCTCTTTTTTTTTTGTTCTTGATTAATCTTCAAGAGTTCTTTCTCTTCTTTTTTTTTTATGCCAGAAGTTGATTCTTCTTCTTGATTGATCATGCCTTTTGAATGAGGCCTGGGGTCTTATTTATAGTGCTCACAAATTTATTTAATTTGTTAACAAAATCTTTCCTGAATGATTTTGGGAATTTTCCCATCGCTGGATCTTTGATCCAAAGGCAGAAGAAAATCTTCTGGTTTTTGGAAAAAAACAGAAAAGATTTCATTAAATTTTCATTCGGTTGCTGCGCAACTCACCAGCATGCGACACGTGTCGCGCAGCGGTGCACTTGCGCAGTTGTGCTTGCGCAACTGCGCAGACACGTGTCGCGCTGGCGTGCGCTTGCGCAGCGCAAGCACGTGTCGCGCTGGCGTGCGCTTGCGCAGTCGTGCTTGCGCAACTGCGCAGACACGTGTCGCGCTGGCGTGCGCTTGCGCAGTCGTACTTGCGCAACTGCGCAGACACGTGTCGCACTGCCGTGCGCTTGCGCAACTGAACGTTGCTTATGTTTTTTTTTTTTAAAGAGCCTTGCTCTGATTGGACGTTCCGCCTTGGGCGTTGTGCTGCCGTGTCAACTTCTGATACGTGGCGTGTTGCGCGCAGCGCACGGGAACTGAAGCGTTGCTTCAAAATTTGAATTTTCAAAATTTAAGCAGAGCCTTGCTCTGATTGGGGGAACAAATGCCCCCCCCACCGTTGCGCTCACGTGGCGCGCACGTGAGTGCAGCGGTGGCAAGACCCCAACCGTTGGATCTTTGGGGGTCAGTTGAAGAGACGCAGGCGTCTATAAATAGGACCCTTGGTCCTTGGTAATTCTTTACCGATCTCAAGAATTTGAATTTCAGAGCCTTGCTCTTGCCTAGGAACTTTCAGAGCCTTGCTCTTGTACTTTCCAAAGAACTTTGAAGTTCAGAACTTAGAATCACTCCTAGGTAAAAATTTAAATTAATTTTAATTAACAGAGCCTTGCTCTTGTAGATCTTCGATCTAAAGAAGACCCCTTTGGGGTTTCTTCAGCAGAGCCTTGCTCTCATAGATCTTTGATCTAAAGAAAACCCCTTTGGGGTTTCATCCACAGAGCCTTGCTCTCAAAAATTTACAAAGATTTGGTTCCTGGGTTTTAACCCATGACTAGAGCCATGCTCATAGATCAAATAGAGAACTCCTAAAAAGTTTTCATGGATCTTTAAGATCCCAAAATTTTTAATTCCTAGGAGTTATAATTTTTCATTACTACTACAGAGCTAGGCTCTTTTTAAGAAGTTTTATTTCTTTGAGACCAGAGTTTGACAAGTGTCACTCTGTGATAGAGCTTTGCTCTAAAGAGAGGAGATTTTCTCCTTGTCTCTAGGGATCCCCTCCCAATAGGGATATTCTTTTTTGGGGGTCTTTTTCATTGACTGACAGTCTCATCCAATGATGAGACTGTCTTATCAAATGATGCGCCGTCATCTAGATTTTGTGGGTCCCCTTTTGGTCCCCTACCCACTGCATTGTAGTGTGATGTATGACTTTGAAATGTGGAGCATTGGAACACTAACGGTTATATATGTTTTTCTACAGGGAACATGTCTGAAGATTTGTCTTTCCCTTTCGTTCGCTCAGAAGGAGGGTTCCCACACGCACCAGTGGACCGGGTGGCGTTCGCCTTGATTAAAGATCATGATCCAGAGTACAAGAGACTCCATTTGTGGGGAAGGTGGTACAGCCAAACCATCCAAGGCCGTCGCAGCTTCAGCTCCGCTTCGCCTTCTGAGCCTATAGTTACGATCCCTTATGCGGACAAGCCCCCGGTGGAGTATGCCGTGGAGGTTAAAAATTGGAATGCCGACGACCTCCTTCAGCCTGCAATCGGTGCCATTCCGGTGCAGCCGCCGCCGGCTATAGATATCTTGGGGAGGCGGATCTGTCAGGGTGAAGCACGCCCTTGGGGACAGGCTTACAATATTGGATTGACTCCGCGACCGCTTGCCGGGTATCTGCCATGGGCCCGTTACATTTTGGCGACGAAGAGGGCTCTCCTGACGACGGTTGGCTTATACTCAGCTGTCTACGTCTCGCTTTTCGAGTATCCCTCTCCTCCGACGTGGTGGATAAAGGCCTTCATCGAACAATGGAATATCCCCACCCATACCTTCTTGACAGCGGATAGGGAAGTCTCCATCTCTCTGGAGGAATTTGTTGAGATTTCAGGTTTACCAGCGAGGGGGGAGCACTACGAGGAGCTGCTTCCTCCTGACGAGTATGTCTTTGCCACCAAGCAGTTGGTATTCGACTTAACTCCGGAAAATGCCATCCAGCATCAGCATCCCGGCTTGGTGAAGGTATTGGAGATTTATGAGGAACTGCATTTGGAATCAGGCGACCGGGGCGTCAGTTTCGCGGATTTCATCGCTCGTTTTATCCGCCCGGAATTCCTATCAGAGCAGGGCGAGAAGTTCTCTCAGCTTGCTGACCCCTTTGGTTTCGGCTTGGACCGCCGTCCTTCATCGGAAGATGACCAGCGGGATTTTTATTTCCCCGGCACTGCCAGCGTCCCTTTCTCAGAGATCGCCGTTCCTGGCATGGACGAGGAGACTTTTTTCATAGGGTTCTTGGGTCTATGGCTATGCAGCTTTGCGCTTCCCATGCACCCACGCCTCATGCGGTCTTCGGTCTTTTATCCGGCGCATCGAATGGCGGCTGGTTTGCAGCTATCGGTAGGGATTGCCGGGCTGGCTTACCTTTATAATGGACTTAGCGTAGCGGCGGACGCTAATGAGCCCGGGGTACAGCCTGCTAACTTTCCGATGCACTACTTCACTTCCTGGATGGAGTTGCATGTGCGAGGGGTGTTTGGTGCTCATAAGACTCCTCCATTCTTTGATAAATTCAAACTCCCAAGAATCATGCGGTTGGTCGGGGCTTCAATTGTGGTCACACCTCCGCGGGAGTCTAGGGGACTGCTCCTGCGTTCGCATCTAGTCGGAGCGAAGACTTCTTTTGTGGATAAGGTCATCACCATAGGCTCCGAGACCGCTAAGTCAGTGGTGTCACTGCGTGACGACTTTAAGGGCGGGGTTTCTGTACTGAAGGCTCGGGAAATCCTTCACCTTTACTCCATTCGGCCGGGCTACCTAGTATTTAGGCAGAATAAGACGGCTCTTTTTATGAGGTATAACCCACATCGATTTGCCCGACAATCGAGTTACAATCAAGGGATCCCGATGGAGGCCTTTCTGGAAACACCCGCGGTCGGCCCAGAGGGAATAAGGAATGCTATGCATCACTTCACCCGGCTCAATACAGGCTTCTATTTTTTTATCAGTGAGCCTAGCTGTGCTCCTAAAATAATCCATCCGTATGTAGCTTGGTATGCGCATGCTATGGGCCCAATCATTTTAATGGAGAAACGCCTGCTGGTCGACCGTAGGGGTGCGCCTCCTGGTGGTGATCGCAAGGCTCCCTTACAGCCAAGGTGCCCGGTCGTCCCTCCGCTAAAAGAGGCTGGAGCTGACCGACCACGCGTGTTGGCCCCCCCGCGTGGATTGCCATTGCCTGCTACGGTGGATGCACCGCCGGCCCCCCGTGCTCCCACGAAGACGGTTAATGTGGTATCGCCAGAGTCTGGCGCAGGAGCGGATATCGGGACCCGCCGCCCTAAAGTGACTGCCAAGCGCAAAGCTGCTCCGGGTGGATCTAAAGCTGGCGGGCAGAAGAAGAAGAAGTCCACCCTATCCCTCGACGCGATCCTCAGCTTAAATCCTGCGGCTCCTCCTACAGAGGCCATATGTGAATACGGCAGCAATGAGGGTTTCGTGGTAGATCCTGCGGACACCAATCTGGCTGCCGCCATTGCAGCTTCGGAGCGATCAGCTAGGCTCGAAGCGATGCTAAGAAAACTTGCTGAGTCCGGTAATCATCAGACGCTTCATTTGTCATTTTATTGCACCCTGTATTATTTTTAACTAACATTTGCTCCATTTTCAACAGGTGTCTCTACTGAAGAGGCTATTGCTGCTTCTCTGAAAACCTTCCAGGAGGAGGAGGAGAAGCGTGCCTTAGCAGGCGCTGGTGTGTTTTACTCCTTTCTTTTTTACAAGAAAAGTTTGTTGTCTTTTTATGATGGTCAACCTAACCTTCTTTCGTTTCGTAGCAGTGGTTATATCAGTTGATGCGGGGATCCTTCCCGAGCCTGTTACTGAAGTCTCGGCTTCATCAAAGTTGCCGCAAGAGCCTCGGCTTGACAGAACGATGAGGGATGCCCTAAAAACCTTAGAGGCTTCCCTATTCACGGACGAGGACACCTCAATTAGGGAAGCTCTAGCGGCATGCTTCTCAACGGCTCGGGAGGAGCGGAAGCGGTTGAGACGCGAAGCAAAGGCGCGTAGAGCTGCTTTGGCCGCGGGAGCGGGTCCCAGTACCATTCCTCGCGCTGACACTCCTTCTGGAGAGGCCCCCGTTGCCCTGTCTACCGCTTATAGGCAAGTGGCGTGCGCGGCCCGAGGCGCAAATAATAAATCCCCTTCAGGTAACATCTCTTTCAGAACCTTGTTGTTATTATAAAGCTATTGGCTCATGTGCATTCCATCTTGCAGGACCAAGTCCGACTGAGGGGGAGGCGGAGACCGTCGGACCCCAGGAAACGGCGGAAGTGGCGCCTGTTGAACCCGAGCCGACGGCGGGCACCATCGTTGGGGCCACGGTGCCTGAAACAGAAGTTGAAGGACCCGCCGCCGAGAAGGTCATTGATGCCGCGTCTGAAGTGGCGGCAGATGAGATGACTGTCGAGCCGAAGGCAGTAGAAGTGGAGGCGCTTGAGGCTGGAGGCGTCACGGTGCCGATGGATGAGACAACCGTGACCGCAGAAACCGAGGGAGTATCGGGTGAGGCGGCCACGATTCCTGGGGAGGAGCGAACCGCTCTTTCTCAAGAATCTGGTAATACTCCGATCATAGCCCTCTCCACGTATGGTCTCTTGGCGTCTCCCGGGCTAGCGAGCACAACAACGGTTCCCATCGAGTCGGGTGATGAGGCTACGGGTGGTGGTCTCATGTCGATGGATGAGGGGATTGCTTCAGTTTCTGCTGGTAGCTCGTCAGGTAAAAAAATTTTTTTTCTTTTATCACCGGCGTCCCCCTTTTTATATATCTTGCGATCTCTTCTAACAAGCTTGTTTTTTTTTTTAGGTGCGGCCAGTGCCGATGCTCCTTTGCTCGAGGGGGCACCGTCGACTACTGCTTTGGCGGTGGTCACCTCCCCGCCTTCCCTTGTACCATCACGGATGTTGGAAGGTATGGATTCACGACTCATGCATTTAATCTTTCAAAAAATGTAGCTTTGTACTAACGTCGTATCATTGTGCCTTTGCAGGAGTGCTCTTCGATCATTTATATCAAGTGTTGCTCCCACACTTCTCTTTCCCATCCGAGCTCGCTTCTCCTTCTGGTGGCGCCGGTGAGTACTGTTCCCGATTGGTAACTTTGCCTTTTTAGCGGTAGAATTATTTTCAACTCTCCCTTGTTTTGACTGCAGCGTTGCAAATCGAAAGGGGAGCAGAAAGATCGGCTGCGCCACCAGCCCTTCCGGCCTTGCCATCTGTTTCCACCGGTATAATAAATTTCCTTTTTTTTTTTGGTAGCCCTTCAACATTTTCTGAACCATCGTTTAACCGTGTTTTGTTTTGCAGCTATTGTTCCAGCTCCGGTCCCCTTTGAGGCTCGCGTCCTTTCACCGGTAGGCCCTTTCTCGAGACGTCCATCTTCCAAGGGTGCTGCGATGAGTTTGGGCATGCTGAGCGAGTACATTGAAGAGCTGAATATGGACGCTCTCCCTTCTGCCGTAGATTTCGCTGTGGAGGTTAATCCAATGTTGGCGGCGCTCGTAAATTTTCATGACGAAGGCGTCGTCGAGTCTTGGGTTAATCATTGCAGGGAGATCGAGGCCTGTCTATACCGGCTGGAGTCGACGCGCCCTTCTCCCGAAGTTTTAGCCCTGAGCACCCAACGCACAACTTGGCTCGAGCAAAGCACTTCGCACTTCCGCCACTTGGAGCAAGAAGCAGCTTTAAGACTAAGGGAATGCCAAACGACCTCGAACGAAACGGCCCATCTGCGCGCCGAGGTTGAGGCAAATGCTGCCCAAGTGAAGGCTATCTTTGAGGGTCTCTTGGAGCGCATCTCTCATGGGCTAAATTTGAAGCGGAAGCTTGACGTAGTTGAGCGCAATATCCCGAGTCGGGAAGCTGCCTATCAGGTCGTCAGGGAGCAGCTTGCGTCGGTCTTGCAGCAACGAGCCCAAGTGGAGGCAGAGCTGGCGGTGGTGGCCGATCGGGAAAAGGCCTGGAAGGAAGTGTGCGAACAACTGATAAAGCTACTTAAGACGCTTCCTTCCCAATAGCTGCCCTTGTATCAATATACTTGTAATTTTCTTTTTTCGAATAAGATGTATACATTCTTTATTCTTTTGTACGATTCGCCATGTACTTGATTGAATTAATAAATAAAGATACACATTTTTTTGCAATGTCTTGTACCATTTCTTTGTTTTCTCCCTTCTCTTATTATCAGCATGCTGTCTTGATAAACATGATTGACAGGTAATAGAGTAAGCATTTCGGTTTCTTCGAGATATAGTGATGGCTTAGGCCGCAGGTTCAGATCTGCTGCCTAAGACTTTTCAACTCTATGAGCCGTGAGGGTCTCATAGAGACTTTTCTCCCTACGGATCGAGAGGATCTCGTAGGTGGATTTTCTCCTTAGGAATCGTGAGGATTCCCAAGTGTGGTTTTCTCTCATAAGTCGAAAGGATCCTATAAGAGAATTTCTCCCTCTTACGAGTCGAGAGGGCTCGTAAGCGGTTGTTTCCCTCTTTGTCGAGAATCGACTTCAGAGAGTGAGACCCGTGAATAGTATGCAAGAGACCATTCAGGATTGACTTGCAGGATCCCATTGCTCAGGAAGTAAGTTTTTGAATCCTTACTGCCCGAGATGTGAGTCAAAGAAGCTCTCGTCACGGAGTGTTTGTATCCGTGAGTTGAGAAGTTTTGCGAGGGATTATTTGTTTCCCAAGCACCAAGGATTATTTGTGTCCTTGGGGTTTGAAACGAGTCGAGGGTTCCCACGGAGGCGCTGGTGGCTCTGCGAGTCGACGCGGATCAGAAGGCTCTCGTCAAGGAGTGTTTGTATCCGTGAGTTGAGAAGTTTTGCGAGGGATTATTTGTTTCCCAAGCACCAAGGATTATTTGTGTCCTTGGGGTTTGAAACGAGTCGATGGTTCCCACGGAGGCGCTGGTGGCTCTGCAAGTCGACGCGGATCAGAAGGCTCTCGTCAAGGAGTGTTTGTATCCGTGAGTTGAGAAGTTTTGCGAGGGATTATTTGTTTCCCAAGCACCAAGGATTATTTGTGTCCTTGGGGTTTGAAACGAGTCGATGGTTCCCACGGAGGCGCTGGTGGCTCTGCAAGTCGACGCGGATCAGAAGGCTCTCGTCAAGGAGTGTTTGTATCCGTGAGTTGAGAAGTTTTGCGAGGGATTATTTGTTTCCCAAGCACCAAGGATTATTTGTGTCCTTGGGGTTTGAAACGAGTCGATGGTTCCCACGGAGGCGCTGGTGGCTCTGCAAGTCGACGCGGATCAGAAGGCTCTCGTCAAGGAGTGTTTGTATCCGTGAGTTGAGAAGTTTTGCGAGGGATTATTTGTTTCCCAAGCACCAAGGATTATTTGTGTCCTTGGGGTTTGAAACGAGTCGATGGTTCCCACGGAGGCGCTGGTGGCTCTGCAAGTCGACGCGGATCAGAAGGCTCTCGTCAAGGAGTGTTTGTATCCGTGAGTCGAGAAGTTTTTGTTGAAGTCATTGGCTTCTTCGGTTGAAATGAACCGTTGAGGTTTGGCTTCGTCGTTTGACGGAATCCGCTGGGGAAGTATGGTTCCTTTCTTTGTTTGCGCCCTTGGATTGTATACAGGGATCGATGTGATCTTTAACTGTAGGGCCAAAGTTTTATCATTTCTTCTTTTTATTTTATTCTATTTCCGCGACGCTCTATCATTTCAGCTTTTATATCGCGAAGGTCGCGATTGCCCAATCATTTCGGCTATTTTTCGCGGTGCCCAATCATTTCGGCTATTTATTTTATCTTTACTCGTTGCTTTTTATTGCGAGTTACCCAATCATTTCGGCTATTTTGCATGCATACATTTCACTCGCTGCTTTTTATTGCAAGATGCCCTATCATTTCGGCTATTTTGCATGCATGAGCGGCCTACTGGCTTTCGCCGTAAACCTGAAATTGGACACCGATTTCGGCATCAGCACCGCTGCAACTGGGATATTGCCAGGTGCGAATCATCATTTGCCTCCGTCGTTGTCGAACAAAGGAGGCTTAGCGACCAGGGTTAGGGTCCTGTCGGCTAAGGCTTTTAACTTCATGAGCCGTAAGGGTCTCATAAAGGTATTTCTCCCTACAAGTCGTGAGGATCTTGTAGGTGTATTTTTTTTTTTAGGAATCGTAAGGGTTCCTAAGTGTTTTGTTCCTCTGTAAGTCGTAAGGATCCTACAGGGGGGTTTTCTTCTTGTAAATCAAGAGGACTTACAAGGGTTATGCGAACATATCCCCGGTCACGGATGGACCTTGGTTAGGGAAACGTTTATTCGCGTCCGTGGATTGTATACAAGGGTCAATATTGAACCACTTGTAGGGCAATATTGGAAGTTGTGGGGGTTGCTTAAGCACAGGTTTAGGTCTCTGTAACTTAAGACTTTCAACTCTTATGAGCCGTGAGGGTCTCATAAGAGAGTTCTCCCTACGAGTCGCGAGGATCTCGCAAGTGCATTTTCTCCTTAGGAATCGTGGGGATCCCTAAGTGTGTTGCTCCTTTGTGAGTCGTAAGGATCTCGCGTAGGTGGTTTCTCCTTACAAGGTCGAGAGGACCCTATAAGTGTTCTCTAACGAAGTTGCGCCCTTTCGGGTTTTCACAAACATTCGCCGGTAGTCCCGCTGTTTTTACTCACGGAGCCCTTTCAGGTTTTCATCCGTGCCCTTTTTGCTTATGGACATACCGTTTTTTTTTTTTTTTAATCCCGTCAGCCTAAGGATGCTGCGGTAGTAGTTTAAGTACTTTTCGGTCCGCTATTAGTTTAAGGACATTTCGGTCCGGCGTTAAGGAAGGCCATTTGCTGCTTATAGAGTTCAGGCTTAAGAAGATAGCGAGCGGACATAGTTGTCGTTATCTACCATTAACCTAGGCCGTAGCTCATTAAGCGTAGTATTTCTTTAAGAAGCGACCGTTTATTGGTCTGAAAGGCCTTTCACCGTGCATGTCGATGAGTAGATAGGCCCCACCCTGGTAGACCTTATCAATGATGTATGGGCCCTCGTAGTTTGGCTCAAACTTTCCCCGCTTGGCGCGATTGGGGATCATAGGCCTTTTGACCACCAGCACGAGTTCGCCCTGACGAAATGTCCTCGGTCGGGTCAATCTTTCATATGAGCGCGTCATCTTTGCTTTATAGGCTTCCAGATTTTGCTGTGCTAGAAGCCGGATTTCATCAAGGGCGTCAAGCTCTTCAAACCGAAGGTGAGCATTTTCTTCGTCTGTCAGCTCGTAGTGGACCGCCACCCGGAGAGAGGGTAATTCTATCTCGAGAGGGAGTACTGCTTCCGTCCCAAACACCAACGCGTATGGCGTTGTGTTTGTGGGCGTTTTAAATGTAGTTCGATACGCCCAAAGAGCCTCTTGCAATCTTTCGTGCCAATCTCTCTTATTTCGTGACACTGTTTTCTTCATGATCTTCGTCAAGGTCTTGTTGAAGGCCTCAGCTAGACCGTTAGCTCGCGGATTATAAACTGAGGAATATCTCCAGTCTATATTGTGCTGCTGTGCGAAGCGGCTAATTTTATGACTTCGGTAGGCTGGCCCATTATCAGAGATGATCCTCCTCGGGGTTCCAAACCGGTATATGACATGCGTTTTGAAGAAATGGAGGATGTTCTCCGTCTTCACTTCCCTCAACGGTACCGCCTCTGCCCATTTGGAGAAGTAATCAGTCGTCGCCAATATGAAACGATGTCCCTTTGACGATGCTGGTTCGATGGGGCCGACTATGTCAGTTCCCCACATTTCGAATGGCCAACTAGCCACTGTTGGATGCAGTGGATTGGGATGCTGATGGATGAAGTCCCCATGAATTTGGCATGAATGACATTGTCTCGCGTATTTCAGGCAATCCTGCATCATCGTGGGCCAGTAGTAGCCCATTCGTTTTATCTTCAACTTCATCTTAGGGCCTGCTTGGTGGGAACCGCAGAGTCCGTCGTGAACTTCTTGGACGACCCTTCTCGCTTCGTCAGGTCCTAGGCATCTCAGCCACAAAGAATCGAATGTCCTTTTGTATAGAGTACCGTTGACGAAGGCGAAAGACAGAGCTCGTTTCACGAGCTGATGTCTTATGGACGCTTCTTCAGGCATTCGGTGGAACTTGAAGTAATCTATGAAGACTTCTCTCCAGTCCTCGGTATTTTCCCAGTCTTTTATTTGCAGGGTCGTCTCCTCGTTCGCTCCTTTTTCTTCAGACGATTCCGGAGATACTTCTGCTGGGGCAAGCACTCGACGGCTTTGTATCACGATTCTAACGTCGTCGAGGTTCTCGTCAGCCAGTTCTTTAGCAAGTTTGGCTAGTGCGTCCGCTTTGCTGTTTTCCGCGCGCGGTATGCTCTCCAAAGTATAGGAGGGAATTTGGGTTAGCAGTTGTTGCACTTTTTCACCGTATTTTACCAATTCCGGTTTGCATGTCTGGTAATCGCCGTTCACTTGACTGACGACTAGCTGGGAGTCCCCATATATGAGTAGATCTTCAATTCCCATGTCAATGGCGATCTCGAGGCCTGCTATCAAAGCCTCATATTCAGCTTCGTTATTCGTTCTCGGCTCTGTCAAGGAGAAGGCGAATCGCATTATCCCTCCTTGTGGGGTTACGAAGATAAGACCTACCCCTGATTTGATCATGGGCGTATTTTGTTTATGCTTTTTCATGGAAGATGCTCCATCGAAATAAAGCTCCCACCGGGTATCACCACTGTCGATTGCATCAAACGCATGTCTGTCTGGCAAATCGCAATTTAAAGGAGAATCGGCAGGGATGGGATGCTCAGCAAGGAAGTCGGCGATGGCCTGGCCTTTTACTGCCCTGAGAGGTTGATATGTTATCGAAAATTCCATCAAGAGCAGGGCCCATTTAGCGAGTCGTCCTGTCAATATGGCTTTTGACATTAGATATTTGAAAGGGTCCACTTTTGAAATCAAACGGACCTCGTGCGCCAACGCATAGTGCCTAAGCTTTGTTATTGCGAAGATCAATGCCAGGCAGTGTTTTTCAATGGAAGAGTAGTTGCTTTCTGCCCCCAGCAGGACTCGACTTAAGTAGTAGAGTGCTCTTTCTTTCCCTTGATCGTTCTCTTGTGCCCATAATGCGCCTAAGGAACCTTCGAGGGCGGTTGTATAAAGAATAAGAGGCTTCCCCTTAACCGGAGCAGCCAACACCGGCGGGTTCTGCAGGTATTGCTTGATCTCATCTAGTGCGCCCTGGCATTTTTGATCCCAAACGAACGGGGTTCCCTTCTTCATTAGGTGACTGTAAGGACGGCACTTTCCTGAAAGATTAGCGATAAACCGCCGAATGTATGCGAGCTTTCCTTGGAGAGACCGCAGCTGTTTAAGAGTTCTCGGCGGAGGCATTTCCATGATCGCCTTGATTTTAGACGGATCTATCTCAATACCTCGGTGTCGGACGATGAATCCCAGGAACTTGCCCGAGGAAACCCCGAACGCACATTTAAGAGGATTCATCTTCAAATTGTATTGCCGAAGGCGTTGAAATACGGTCTTCAAATGCTCGAGATGTTCTTCGTATGATTTGCTTTTAACCACGAGATCGTCGATATAGCATTCAACGATTTCGTGTATAAGGTCGTCGAAGATCTTTGTCATGGCCCTCTGATAAGTAGCACCGGCGTTCTTCAAACCGAAGGGCATCACTTTATAACAAAATATACCAAGAGGAGTCCTGAAGGCTGTGTGCTTCTGGTCTTCGGGATGCATTTTTATCTGGTTATACCCCGACGAGCCGTCCATGAAGGAGAAAACCTCATGAGTGGATGTATTATCTATCATAAGTTCAGTGACTGGCACTGGGAAATCATCTTTTGGGCAGGCTTTATTAAGATCCCGAAAGTCTACGCATACGCGCACTGTCCCATTTTTCTTCATCACTGGGACGATGTTGGCGATCCATTCGGGGTACTGAACTTCTTGGATGAAGCCAGAGTCGATTAACTTTTTGACTTCGGTATTTATGCTCATCTCAAGCTCGAGTCGCATTCTTCTCGGCGCCTGTTTGATCGGCTTGACGTCTGGGGATATTGCTAGTCTATGTACAGCAACTTCTGGATCTAGCCCCGGCATCTCGGAATAGTTCCATGCGAAGCAATCTTTATGCTGCACAAGGACATCTTTTAACGCAGCCACCCTCTCTTCCGACAGCAGCTCGCTGACGAATGTCGGTCGCGGATCATTTATTGTCCCTAACTCGATTTTCTTGAGGTTATCTGCAGTAGTATGGATTCCATCCTCCAGTTCTTTCGGAGCTGGGGGAAATTCTGAGATTACCTCATCGCTGCCGCTTTCAAAGCACCAAGGGAGGTTGTTCATGTCCTTGGACCCTTCTTTTAATATTGTTATCACATGGCAGGTGCGAATTTTCTGCCAATCCCAATGCGGAGTTGGTTTTATCCTTGTGTTTTCGGGTTCGTGCTTTTGCGGCGGCGATACCCTCCAACTGTCAGGCAACGCGAATTTGCCAAGCTGATATTGGTCCTCAACCCAATTCTTAAAGGTGAAACAATCTTCAAGCGGATGCCCTACTACTCGATGGTAAGAGCAATAATTTGGGTTGGAGACTTCGCCTGCTTGCTCAGGGTGTTTAGACTCTGGCAGAGTAAGCATTTGATGTTTTAGAGCAAGATCAAGTATTTTTCTTGTTTTGTTCCGAGGAAATGAGTATGCTCGACCCATTTTCTTCATAAGGGCTAGGTCAATAACGCTCGACTCTCGGATGCGTGGCTTCTTAGCTCTGTCTTGTGGTTGTCGAGCACCTTTTCGGCCCCTCGACTTGTTTTTGCTTTCGCGTCGAACCCTTTTTGTAGCAGGCTGACGTGGGGCAACATCTTCGTTCTTTACTGCCTGTCGAAGGAGACGCTGTGTCTTGGCTTTCTTATAGATTGCCATTTCACGATCATGATCATCTGGGGCTTTTTGACTCGCATCTTTTATAAGTTTGCTCATCTGGTCTTCAGACGATGGACTGGGCGGTTTTGTGTCAGGAACTTTTGCTGATTCAGGATTAGCGTCCTCCCATTGAGCGTCAGCCTCTTCATCGAAGTCATACATGGCATAACAGCTGTTTACTAGCTCCCGTTTCTTTGGCCGGATGTACCCAAGCCCTTTTGTTTCCGTTCTCCCGTTAGGCAGTTTGCATTGAGTCCCGGGAACGTTCCAGACCTTGTCATAGAATTTGGCTTTTCTAACGGTCTGTGTGAAGGACATCCCCTGGCGCTTCAGTAGTTTCTTCAAACCTTCGGTATAATATCTGGGAAGATGGATAGGCTGAAGCCCGTCGAGCGTGGGATCTGTGCCATGCCAAATTTCTTTTTCCGCCTTGTTTTCTTCAGAGCGGTAGAATAGGATTGCCTTCTCGCCTTTTCGTCTGGGAGGGATATAGAATATCTGCAATTCTTCTACGCTGTTGGTGTCGAGTGCATCCAGTTCTTTGTAATGTTCCAGCGGCTCCATGGTTATCTGTAGACTTCGCCCTTCATCAGCGGAGACTCGTATTGAAGGCCGAGCAGGGAATACAGCATGAACTTCATCCTCTGAATCACTACCGAAGATCAATGAAGGAACGGATGGTCCTGGCCTGGTGGATTAGGATGGACCTGAATAGATTATATCCTCCTCCTCCTCGGTGTCACTGCCGAAGACAGGGATGGTTGCGTTAGTTTTGTTCTCCGGTTTGTGACACCTTTCCGTGTCTTCGAAACTCGGTAAGAAGTATTTGGCATCTTCATACTTGCGAACTTCGTTCACGGAAAACGGATTCAACTCTCCTGCCACTGTGTACTCGAGGCCGTCCCTAGAATACTTCATGCACTGATGCTGTGTAGAAGGGATGATATTGTACTCGTGTAGCCATGGTCGGCCGAGCAGAGCATTGTAGCACGTCTTGGCGTCTATGACATGGAATTTGATATCTGTGACGAGCAACCCGAAGCGTAACGTCAATATCACAGATCCAAGGGTTTTCGATGATTGGGAGTCGAACCCGGAGATGGTGATCTTATCTCGGGCGAGGTGTTGGACACTCATGCAAATTTCCTTTAACACCCGCACATTGAGTAAATTAACAGACGATCCGTTATCGACCAAGATTTTACCTATCTTTACGTCGTGGCAATATCCTGAGACATAAAGGGGGCGATTGTGTTCACACGTCCCGAGGAGAAGGTCTTCATCACCAAAAGCAACGTCGGCTGTGTGCACCTCTTCCAATTCATCCTTCATCTTTTGTTCGGCTAGGAAGGCTTGGAACTGGTCCGGATCTTGTAGGGCCTTAATCAAAGAATCCCTCGCCTCTTTTGATAGCAATAGGGCATCGAGAATGCTGAGTTGTGAGGGTAGCTTTCTCAGATGCGCCAAGACATTGTAATCTACTTTATTCCTTTTTGGGGGATTCTTGGCGGTTAACTCTTCCGCAACTTGGTCATCCAAAGCGATGTCTTCAGAGACCTTCTCTTTCCCTTTGTTTTTCTTATTCAAGGGTCCGAGGTTCTTTTCGGGTAATGTTCGATTGCGCAGCTGTATATTCTCGCAGGCCTTCGGTTCTTTTTCTTTCCCCGAAGTGGATTCTTCGAAGAGGGGGCTAAGCTCTAGCTCTTCATCGGAGTCGCTCCCAAATGTAGGCACTTGTGATCCGGTAGTGTTAACCATGTGACAATTGCCGGCAGTTCTTTCAAGTTCTTTAGTCGTATTTCTTTGCTCTCGGCGAATTTTACGTTTTTCCCGTTTAAATCGTTGTCGATTAGCGACGTATCCTTGCCACCATCCATTGAAAGCTTTGCAATCTTGGGTGGGATGCGAGACCTTCTGATGGTATAAGCAATAAGAGGGGTGCATTTCTACCACGCCAGTAACTTTTTCTTCAGAGGGTGGTAGCTTCATGCCCATCGATATGGCCTTAGCAAACTTCTTTTTTATCTTGAATTGGCTTTTGTCAGCGGTGGAGGCATTTTGTTCCAGCGGGATCATTTCAGCTCCTTCCTCAAGTCGCTGACGCTTGGCCCTTTCGAATATAGCCGTCTCGCGTTCTCGATCAGCCTTGCTTTTCAACCGAGCTTCATTAAGAAACGCGCTAATCATTTCAACCGGTAACCCTGGGGTTCCTGATTCGGCATTTGCCCCCAGCGTTTCAGTGCCAGAAGTTCCTTCATCGTTCGTGGTCGAATGGGAGATCATATGACAGCTTGCCACATATTCGTCGGATTCATCCGATGAACTTTCTCCTTCATCTTCTTTGTGGAAGACGTGATCAAGGAAATCTTGGAGCGTAATGGGAGTTCGCGCCTTTTGGTTATATTCATCCAGCGCGTCGATTTGCTTTTGTAAGTCCGTGCGCTTGTCATCAGGCTTCACGGGCTTCTTAGATTTCTTCTTCTTCTTTTTCGAAGATTTCGACGGCTGACTATGAGCGCTTGAACTACCACCATCGGTCTTCGGAATCGGTCGTGGCTTCAACATCCCCTCAATAACTTGCGGTTCAAAGGGGTTCTTCCACTTGATCGCTGGACAGGTCTGAAGATCATTAAGCATTCTCCTCGTTTTGGCTGATAATACAACCTCCCAGGGAGTTTCTTCAATAACGGAGCATGTTGCCCCCGGCGTATTCGTCCCCTTAGAGGTGTGGGGCTGCGGAGGATTCACCTTCCATTTGTCAGATAGCGCAAATTTGCCCTGACGGTATTAGTTCTCAAGCCAATTCTTGAAAACGTAGCAATCCTCAATTGGATGGCCTAGCACTCGATGATAAGGGCAGTAATTGGGCTCGTTGACGTCACTCGGTTGTGACGGACGTTTTGGATCTGGCAGATTTATGAGCCTGTTGCGCAATGCCAGCTCGAATAGCCTCCTTGTTTTATCACGGGGGAAGGAGTAAGCACGTCCCATCCTGTCCTCAAGGGGTACGTATGGGCGCGTATTGTTTGGACGAGCAACCGGCTTCGAGTCGTTCGGTTGTTGTTGGGCATTAGCGACGATGATCGCTTTTCCCTTTCCTTTATCGTTTCGGGGGTCCGGCTTCGGGAGAGGGGGTTTATGGCCCATCTGGTCCATCTGCGCTAATTTGTCGATCAAAGCCTGGAAGGAAGTCGGCTTGAAGAACATCATGAACTGTGAGATGGTTGCCTGTGGATCAAGGGTTCCAACAAACATTCCCACCGCTGGAGCTTCTTCTATGCGTTGTTCACACTTCGACCATAGATTTCGCCACCGTATAGCGTACTGAACCCATGTCTCGCCGGGTTTTACCCTGGCATTGATCAGTGCCGTCATCGGGGTACGCTCACTGGCACTTGCAAAGCGTTGGGTGAAGAGTAGCTCCATCTCCGCAAAGGTTTTTATAGAGTCGTTGGGAAGCTCAGAATACCATTCAAACGCCGTATCAGATAAACTTCCAACAAACTGGCGAAGCAAAAGCTTGTCGTCGCCGCCGGTATTACCGCAAAGAGCCCTGAATTGGGCCACATGTTGATGGGGATTGCCGGTCCCTTTGTAGACATGAAACTTGGGGATTGTGTAGCCCGGCGGGTACCTGATTTGGTCATACCAGCCTGGATACGGTCGCCCCGTTTTCACGACGTGTCCGGCTGCTTCTGCCGCATGATGAACCCTTATTTGCTGGGCTATGTATTCGTCCAGATCAGTCTTAGAGATTGTATCCTCTTTAGCTGTTGATAGAACGGGCTGAGGGTTTGATGTTTCTCCCTTATCATCCCCAAGGACAATCGGGGGTTCTTCAGTTGGGAGATCTGGTTGTATCATCATCCCTATCATGTCCTGGAAGAGGAGGCCCATACGCTGTATATTGGCTGCTTGTTCAGCAGCCTCTTTGTCTCTCTTTTCCAGTATTCGGCGGAGGAACTCAGCGTCGGTCTCTTCATTTTGGCGTTCATCTAAGGACGTCTCAGGATTCTCTTTTGGCCCCGTGAGTGCAGCCATTGTAGTCATCATCTCCTGGAGCTTTTGTTGCTGCTCCTGAGACTTGGTCACTGACCGGGTAAGCGGTCGGTGACCCATAGAAGTACGACTTTCTTCCTTTCCCGAAGCCATATAGACCGTATGAACTGTTATGCCCCCTGACTTGGGGCGTTTAGGTTCACCGCTTTTAAACTTTGTCAGTGTCATGGGAGCTTTTTCTGGCCTCTTCCTTTTATGGACCTTTGAGGTTGAAGGAGCCGTTGAAGCGGGCATTCTAGCATTTGTTGCCCCCTGCTGTTTAATGGGGCGGTTCTTGTCTTTTTCCACCTTTGCCCCTTTCTGGCGACGGAAGTGGTCTGAGTCAATCACGGAGTCTTGAACCCTCCGCCAAACTTTATAAATTTTTGACGACAGCCGTTGAGGGGGCTGTTCCTGCTTCGTCTCCGGAACTTTTTCCATGGGCGGAGGAGACCTTTTCAATGTAGCAACCGGAGAGTTCTTTCTCACCTTCCTCAGCAATTCGAAGCTGTTCCCAGTTGGAACAACAGCATTGACCTCCACCGCTGGAGCAGGTGGGGTTAGCCCTGAGGGGGAGTTGCCCCCTGCTTTCCTTACTTGCTGCCAATGGCGACGTCGCGCACGACGAGCCGTTGGGACTGGCTCGGAAATCGAGATAGTTTCTTGTTGCCCCCTGTTTGGGTGTGGGGTGACTGTCGACGTCAGCCTATCGAAGACTGATGCTTTTTGACCAACTGGGGGAGGAGTGGAAACCGTCAATCTTGTGAAGACCGACTCTCTGATAGGAGAAGCCGCTTCAACGACTTCCGGAGCAGCGGCCGTTGCCCTCTTTGGGACAGCCACTTTATAGTTCTGACCTAGCCTGGTGAAAACGGAGGCTGTCGGCTTAGTAGCGGGCGACCCGTTGACAGGGGTCGTGGTAGTAGTGAGCCGGTCGAACACCGACTTCTTGTTTGCTTCCGGTACGGATATCGGCATAGAGAAGCTTGTAGGTGGGACCATGGTCCCGAAAAACAGGCCGGTGGTGGCCTGGGTCACCTGGCCTACCGGCAGAGTAAGGAAAGAAGCCGCTTGGGGCCCATACGTCACCCCTCCTGGTGAAGTGGAGCGTCTGTTGCAGTGGCATTTCGAGCAGCTGGTGCAATTGGAGGCCATTGAATCTCGAATTCTGCGCCAGACAAAAGACCAAATCTTAGCAACTTGAAATCCGAAGACAACCATTTAACAAACCGCGATTGGTTCGCGAAGACGACACACGAAGTGTGGAGTGGAAAGAGGAAAATGTCCCACCGGGCGTGCCAGAATCTGTTCCCCTCCGAACGGCGGCCTGGACGTTGGGGCGTCCGTGCCTGAGGTTCGGGGCAGATGCTATTTGGTTTTATCCATCTATCTCTCCGAAGATGCCAAGTTGATTTATGGCACCGTGGGTCGGAGGTTTAGACGGATGCGGCCGATGTAGCAGACTTCGTCAGATTCCCCCTCAGGATGAGGGGTTTTTGATTGTGGGGACGCTCTTCCCTGCAGGCGCAAGCCCCTGCAGTTAATTACGCTACCGCATCGCGGTAACAACTTTCTCCTTCTCCAGAATTTCACTTCGTGTCGTGTGTGTTTGTTTTGTTTGTGGTTGCCCGTGGATTGTATACGGAGACTGAGTAATGCCGTCGCCCGTAGGACGTGGATTAGTCCAAATCCGTATTTACTTAGATTTGGGTTTGGTGTTTTTTGGTTTAAGGATACATTAGTCGCGTTGCGGCTAAGATCAACTTAAACGTTCGTCAAGGATACGTTAGTCCTGTTTTGGACTAAGATCGACTTGACGTAGTGATTGATTTAATTGTCTGGCTGTCGGGACTCGTCACCTCTCTGACGTCGTTGAGAGATTACAACGACAGGCGTCAGAGGAGTTCAGAGATGTACCCTTGAACCAAAGTTGATTTGGGGTTTTATCGTTTATTTGAATATCTAAGGACACGTTAACCGTATTTGGGGTTAAGATCAACTTAGACGGGACCGTTTAGATCCAACAAAAGAGCGTTTGGGCCCTATTGTGCCAGTTTAGGGACGTGGTGGTCCATCGTTAGTTTAGGGACGTTCCGGTCCGATATTAGTTTAGGGACGTTCCGGTCCGATATTAGTTTAGGGACGTTTCGGTCCGATTAGATAAGTGGTCGTTGGGACCCGTCACCTCTTTGACGTCGTTGAGGAATTACAACGAGGGATGTCAAAGGAGTTCGGAGATGTACCCTCGAACCGGTCGTGAATTGGTTTAGGAGAGCCATTTTGTTCAATCAATTTAATTTTAAGGACTTACAGCCAGGATTGGGTTAAGTCCAATTTTTATTTATTTATTTCAGGCTTTGCCTGACTAATCCAAACAGGGCTCTGCCCCTTTATTATTTTTGCAATTTGATTTGGGTCAGGCCCTCAAGAATTTTCCAAACAGGGCTCTGCCCTTTTATTATTTTTTTTTTGTGATTTGATTTGGGCCAGGCCCTCAAGAATTTTTCAAACAGGGCTCTGCCCTTTTATTATTTTTGTGATTTGATTTGGGCCAGACCCTCAAGAATGTTTCAAACAGGGCTCTGCCCTTTTATTATTTTTGTGATTTGATTTGGGCCAGGCCCTTTTAAATAATGAGTTGCACTTGTGCAGAAACTCAAGAATTTTCCAGATTTAAAAAAGTGCATAGCACTTTTGATCTAAATTTGGATCAAAGGAAAACAAGTTCTTCTTGTTTTCCCTGATTTTACAGAACCAAGGGTTCATATCAAGTGCAAGGCACTATTTATTATTCATTCATTTTTTTTTTATCTTCTGTTCTTCAGAGATTTTTCTCTTCTTCAAAAGAAGTTTTTTTACCTTTTTCTCTTTTTTTTTTTTGTTCTTGATTAATCTTCAAGAGTTCTTTCTCTTCTTTTTTTTTTATGCCAGAAGTTGATTCTTCTTCTTGATTGATCATGCCTTTTGAATGAGGCCTGGGGTCTTATTTATAGTGCTCACAAATTTGTTTAATTTGTTAACAAAATCTTTCCTGAATGATTTTGGGAATTTTCCCATCGCTGGATCTTTGATCCAAAGGCAGAAGAAAATCTTCTGATTTTTGGAAAAAAACAGAAAAGATTTCATTAAATTTTCATTCGGTTGCTGCGCAACTCACCACCATGCGACACATGTCGCGCAGCGGTGCACTTGCGCAGTCGTGCTTGCGCAACTGTGCAGACACGTGTCGCGCTGGCGTGTGCTTGCGCAGTCCTGCTTGCGCAACTGCGCAGACACGTGTCGCGCTGGCGTGCGCTTGCGCAGTCGTGCTTGCGCAACTGCGCAGACACGTGTCGCGCTGGCGTGCACTTGCGCAGCCGTGCTTGCGCAACTGCGCAGACACGTGTCGCGCTGCCGTGCGCTTGCGCAACTGAACGTTGCTTATGTTTTTTTTTTTTTAAAGAGCCTTGCTCTGATTGGACGTTCCGCCTTGGGCGTTGTGCTGCCATGTCAACTTCTGACACGTGGCGTGTTGCGCGCAGCGCACGGGAACTGAAGCGTTGCTTCAAAATTTGAATTTTCAAAATTTAAGCAGAGCCTTGCTCTGATTGGGGGAACAGTAACTAATCTATACATATAACATATATCTAATAATGAACTATGACAAGGCGAGGACAACGTTTTCGAGGAGGAGCACGACAAAGGAAGGGGGAGGGAGAGAACGAGAGAGAGAAAGAGGAAGATGACTTACCCGCTATACGATACAGTATAACCGTATCGCCGTTTCTAAGGGAACACGGACTTGATCGGAAGTTTCGCGTCTAGGAGCAGGGAGATCAGTGGTTGGCTTGGGAGGACATTTGAATTAGAATTTCAGGGAAGAAATTGAGTTTTGTACATCCAAAGGAATAGAGAAGAAAAAGCAATTAAAATGATGGTGTATTAAGAAGGATAAAAGGCATTAAAAAGAGAATTGATGGAGGAAATGAAGGGTTAGGGTTCACTTTAATGAATTAGTTTGTTTTTTGAGATGAAAAGAGCAGTTACGAGTCCAATGAACTCGTCTCTTAGGCGTCTGAAACGATTCTGCATCAAACGAGGGCATGAGACGGCTCAAAATACTCATGAGCCGCCTAAAGAGAACAGAGAAGAAATAGTCATTCGGAAAGACTTATGAGCTGGCTCGTCCTTATATGAGCCATCTCAAACTTAGTTATCAAGAATTTAGATATAACTCGGTACTAAAAAAGAAAACGATATTTTATTAATGAAAAATAATACAAAAGGGTACACGAATTTTAGGGTCGTTACACTGCGTAACCTTGATATGATCAACTAAAGAGGACTGCACCTGTAGCTGCCAATACTGCCTGTGGGTTCCCGACATAACCATCTCTAGATCAAACCTCTGAAGATCATCAAGAATATCCTTCTGGCAAGTCAACATCACAACCGCTGGTCTCCGGTTGAGAGCATCGGGTACCACATTCATTTTCTCGGGGTGATACTGCAAATCGAGATCGTAGTGGGCCATAAACTCCGACCACCTGCGTCGTCTCATGTTGAGCTCCTTCAACGTGAATATGTACTTCAGACTCTTATGGTCCGTATAGACCTCAACCCGCTCTCCCAAAAGATAGTGCCTCCAAATCTTCTGAGCGAAAATAACCACAGCCAACTATGAATCGGGTAATTCTTCACGTGCGTTCTTAATTGGCGCGAGACGTATACCACTACTCAACCATGCCGCATCAGAAAGCAACCCAACCCCTTCCCGAAAGCATCACTGTGAATCACCAATCCTTCAAACCCATCTGGCATGGGGCCGTGGTAAGATTCTGCTTCAACAGGTCGAACACTTGGGCGCATTCCCCTGACCAGACGAACGATTCTTCCTTCTAAGTAAGCCTTATCAAAGGCTCAGCCGCTCGAGCAAAATCTTGGCCAAATCTCCGACAGTAACCGGCAAGTCCCAAGAAACTTATGATCTCTGCTACCAATTTTGGAGTCAACCAATCCTTAACCGCTTCAATCTTTGTCGGGTCTTATAGATATACCGTCTCCGGAAACGATGTCCTAGAAACTGAACTTGGTTAAGCCAGAACTCACACTCAGTTTAGCATACAAATGTTCTTGCCTCATCACCTGCAACACGATCCTCAGAAGTTCAACGTGCTTCTCCTTACTTTTTGAGTACATGAGAATGGCGTCGATGAAGATTGCGAGGAACTGGTCGAGGTACTGTGAGAAAACACGGTTCATCAATTTCATGAACACGGCCAGAGCGTTAGTAACGTCGAATGACATCACAAGAAACTCGTAGTAGCTGTATAGGGTTCTAAAGGCTGTTTTGCATATATCATCCGCCTTAATCCTGACTTGGTGGTACCCTGACCGAAGATCCATCTTTGAGAATACCGGGCACCGCTGAGCCGATCGAATAGATCATCAATAAGAAGAATGGGGTATTTGTTCTTGATCGTGACTAGGTTCAGCTCACGGTAGTCGACGCACATGCGTAAGGAATCGTCCTTCACTAAGAGGACCGGAACGCCCCAAGGGAAAACACTTAGGCATATAAATGCCTTGCTGTGAAGGTCCTCTAACTGCTTCTTTAACTCGACCAACTCGACTGGAGCCAACCTGTATGGGGCCTTAGAAAGTGGTGTCGTGCCTGGGATTAAATCAATCGAGAACTCCAAAACACATGGCGAGGACAGACTGGTAGATCCTCAGGAAAGACATCCAAGAACTTCCGAACTATTACCGGTGCTGGGCTCTCGTCTGCCTCTATCAAGGATAGGGTGTTTCTCGCCGGCTTTGCCGTAAACTCTGCAGGTTCCAAGGACTCATTGCCCCTACGAAACATGAACTTTGGATGGTTAGGAATACGGAAGGTCACGGTCTTAGCCCGACAATCAATTTGTACGTGGAAGGTGCTCAACCAATCCATCCATAAGACTATGTCGTAATTCTCGGTCCCGATCAACAAGTCGGCAAAAAGTTCCCTGCCGCAAATCACTACAGGATAGAGTTTGCACTTTCGGCTGAGTACAATCACTTCATTGCCAGTGTAAATGTCCCAGTGTCAGGTCAGCTTCGTGTGGTATATAATGTGTAGTAGCGAAAGTAGGGGACATGAAACAGTGGGAAGCCCCGGAATCAAATAATATTTTAGCAAGAACTGAGCAAACTAAAATAGTACTTGCGACGATGTCCTCTGACACCTCCACCTGCTCGGCCGTTAGGGTAAAAGCTCGCCCCTGGCCACGGCATGCGTTACCTCGGCTTTGATCCAAAAGTTGCTGCTGGAATGAGTGGCGCCCCCTCTGAACGGGTCCTGATGAAACACTCTGCTGTTGGTTGGATCCGCTACGTTTCGATCTCATAGGGAAACCTCCAATCTAGTGATCGCTATCCCCACAGATCAAACACTGACCATTGGCCATGCGGAAATCTTTCTGAATATGCCCTGGTTTCTTACAGTAGTTGCAAACATGGTCTTTCCGCTGTGGTGGGATGGCGACACGCTTCATCTGAACCCCACCATGTTGCCCGACTGGGATCCCTCCACCTAATCGGACTGGGGTCCCTCCTGAAGTTGGGCCAACAGAGCGCCTCAGTCTTTCTGTCAGAAACTTCCTTTTATCCATAACAGTCTTGTTCACCGCCGAAAGACGCGACCGGGACGTTGGGACGTCCGGCCTAAATTTTGGGGGGCAGATGCTATTTGGTTTTATCCGTCCACCTCTCCGAAGATGCCAAGTTGATTTATGGCACCGTGTATCGGAGGTTTATACGGATACGGCCGTTGTAGCAGACTTCGTCAGATTCCCTCTCATTGTGAGGGGTTTTTGATCGTGGGGACGCTCTTCCCTGCAGGCGTAAGCATCTGCAGTTAATTACGCTACCGCATCGCGGTAACCACTTTCTCCTTCTCCAGATAGTCACTTCGTGTCGTGGGTGTTTGTTTTGTTTTTGGTTGCTCGTGTATTTTATACGGAGACTAATTTATGTTGTCACCCGTAGGGCGTGGATTAGTCCAAATCCATATTTTCTTAGATTTGGATTGGGTTTAAGAACCGTTTGTTCCCCTCCGAACGGCGGCCGAGACATGGACTGTCTTGCCTGAGATTCGGGGCAGATGCTAATTGGTGCTATCCGTCTACCTCTCCGAAGATGCCAAGTTGATTTATGGCGCCGTGTATCGGAGGTTTAGACGGATGCGTCCGATGTAGCAGACTTCGTCAGATTCCCCCTCGATTGAGGGGTTTTTGATTGTGGGGACGCTCTTCCCTGCAGGCGCAAGCCCCTGCAGTTAATTACGCTACCGCACTGCGGTAACCACTTTCTCCTTCTCCAGCCGGTCACTTCGTGTCGTGGGTGTTTGTTTTATGTTTAGTTGCCCGTGGATTGTATACGGAGACTGAGTTATGTCGTCGCCCGTAGGGCGTGGACTAGTCCAAATCTGTATTTTCTTAGATTTGGTTTTGGGGTTTTGGTTTGAGGACACGTTAGCCATATTTGAGGCTAAGATCAACTCAAACGTTTGTTAAGGATACGTTAGTCTAATTTGAGACTAAGATCAACTTAACGGGATCGTTTAGATCCGACAAAAGAGCGTTTGGGCTCTATTGTTCCAGTTTAGGGATGTAGTGGTCCATGAATGTATGGCCGTCGGGACCCGTCACCTCTCTGACGACGTTGAAAGATTACAACGACAGGTGTCAGAGGAGTTCAGAGATGTACCCTTGAACCAAAGTTGATTGGGGGATTTATAGTCCAATTTGGGACTAAAGTCTGTTCGAAGGTTTAAGGATACGTTAGCCATATTTGAGGCTAAGATCAACTTAAACGGTTGTTAAGGATACGTTAGTCCAGTTTGGGACTAAGATCGACTTAACGGGATCGTTTAGATCCGACAAAAGAGCATTTGGGGGCTCTATTGTTCTAGTTTAGAGACATAGTGGTCCAATACCAGTTTAAGGACATAGTGGTCCAATACCAGTTTAAGGACATAGTGGTCCATTGCCAGTTTAGGGACATGGTGGTCCATTGGTAGTTTAAGGACGCATAAGTCCATGGATTTAAGGACCCCACAGTCCATATGGGTGTGTTTAAGGACGCATTAGTCCGTTAGTTTAAGGACGCATAAGTCCGCGGGTTTAGGGACCCCACAGTCCGTATCTTGGTTTAGGGACGCATAAGTCCATGAGTTTAAGGACCCCACAGTCCGTGTTGATGTGTGGTTGTCGGGACCCGTCACCTCTCTGAAGACGTTGAAGGATTACAACGACAAATATCAGAGGAGTTCAGAGATGTACCCTTGAACCAATGAGTTGGTTGAAAGAGCGGATGTGCTCAGTTCAAGATGATTTGAGGACTTATGGCCAGTTCAGGCTAAGTCCAACTATGTTTGAAATATTGGCCCTCTGTTGGTCCATTGAAGAAGAGGCTTTGCCTCTAAAAACTTAGCCAATTGGACTAAAGCTAGTGTTAAACACTACAAACCAACAGTGTTGAACACTGGAAATAAGATTAGCAAATTAGTGTTAAACACTAAAAGATAATCAGTGTTAGCAACAGGGCTTTCAAATTAGTGTTAACACAAAAGCAAATCGGTGTTAAACACCGGTAGCAGAGATTTCAAACTAGTGTTAAACACTAAAACAAATTAGTTTTAAACACCGGGAACAGAGTTTTCCAATTAGTGTTAATCACTAAGAAAATCAGTGTTAAACACTGCAAATAGAGTTTTCCAAATTAGTGTTAAACACTAAGAAAATCAGTGTTAAACACTGCAAATAAAGTTTTCCAAATTAGTGTTAAACACTAAGAAAATCAGTGTTAAACACTGCAAATAGAGTTTTCCAATTAGTGTTAAACACTAAGGAGGGAGGGGTCACGTGCGGACACGCGAGAGCGCCCTGATTTCCCTTATTTTATTCTGCAGATCAGTGTTTAACACTTTTAATTTCCTGGCCATCACGTGTGGGCACGTGATGGAGGCCCCCGCTCTGGTCTGTTAGAATGCTCATTAGGGGTCACGTGGTGACACGTGAGGGCGCCCTAAATGTGGAGCCAGATCTCCTTTTGGTTTATCCTCAAATCTGCGAATAAGTGTCAAACACTTTTATTTTTATTTTAGAGCATCACGTGTTGGCACGTGATAGGGATCTGTGCGCCAATTGTTAAAGCATTTGCTGAGGGGTCACGTGATAACACGTGAGAGCGCCCAAAGTTTTCATTCCCTTTGCTTTTTCTTTCTGCGTTTTGGGAGTCACGTGGGAGTACGTGGGGTGATGCTTCAAAGTTCTTTGCAGGGGATCTTTTCAAGGGTCACGTGGGGTCACGTGACCCTAGTTCTTTTCATGAACAGAGATCTTTTAAGAATTGAATTCTTTGTAGGGTTAAACCCTAATTATGATTTTGGAGGAATTAAATTCCTATCGTGAAAGAATTAAATTCTTATTTAGGATAAAACCCTGATTTCTTTTCAAAGGAATTAAATTCCCAGATATGTAAAAGAATTAAATTCTTGATTAGGGTTAAACCCTAGTTTTGTTTTAGGAGAATTAAATTCTCAAAACTCAATTCCCCTTCTAAGTTTAGGATCTGCATGGCAGGAACTCAACCCGATGAGAATTAAATTCTCATCCTATGGGGAGATGTGCTCTGTACAGATCTTCAACCAGAAGAAGAACTAAGTTCTTTTTTTTTTACAAGAGTTAAACTCTTGAATTTTGAGAATTAAATTCTCTTTTTGAAGTTAATCTTTTCCCTTTTCTCACCTAGGGTTTTTCTTTTGCAGAGAATTAAATTCTCCTCTCTTTTCTTTTTTCTCTTGAGAATTAAATTCTCCTCCCTCTGTTTTTTCTCTCCCTCAAAAAGTAGATCCCCGCTCTTCTCTTCTTGGCTCCTATTTATAGGAGAAGGAAAAGAATCAATTTGCTTAGTAAATCTTTCATTGAAAGATTTGATTTGTATGTTGAGAGATTTGATTTATATTTATCATTAATCTGGGCCTTTAGATTGTTAAGTGAATTTTATTCACCATTGGATATTAAATCCAAAGATATCCCTTTGTTATCTCGGTTAGATTTAGGGGGAAAATATTTCCAAGTCCAAGATTATTCCATAAATTGGTGATTTTTAATCACCCTTGGATTTTTAATCCAACGGTCCCCATAGACCTTTTCCATTTGGAAAGATTTGGAAGCATTTAGAATTTAATTCTATTAACTGTAAGGCTTTCGAAGCCAGTCACGTGCCGACACGTGACCCTTGGTCACGTGTGAGCACGTGACCCCCAAATTGGTTCCTTTAAAAGCCGCATGTTTATGTTGTTGTTTTAACCATCACGTGTCAACACGTGACCATTGGTCACGTGTAAGCACGTGATACCTCGTTGAGGTATTTTCTGACTTTTAGAATTAAATTCTATTCATTATTTTAGAGGCCTTAAAAGCCCATCACGTGTCTGCACGTGACCCATGGTCACGTGTGAGCACGTGATGCCCCATTGGGGTCTTTTCTGAGTTTTTATTATATTTTTTAACTCCTCCAGCGGGTTCTTAAAAGTCCATCACGTGTGGACACGTAATTCCTCATAACTTTTGATCCCGGATGAATTACGAGGCCCATAATATATCAAATCGAAGGGTTTTTGGAGCCGCTTTCGATACCATCAGAATTTATCTGTTTCTCATTCGGGAGTTTGTCAAAAAACAGCCCGGAAGATACTGGTTCGCATTTCCTTAAGCATATCGCTGCCATTTGATACCTTGGACTCTTTTGCGCAGAAATTTTTGGCGGGAACACCGTTAATCTCATTTGAGACTAAGATCAACTTAAACGTTTGTTAATGATACTTCAGTCTAATTTTAGACTAAGATCTACTTAACGGGATCATTTAGATCCAACAAAAGAGCATTTGAGCTCAATTGCTTAGTTTAGGGACATTGCGGTCCATAAGTTTAAAGACTCCACAGTCCGTGGTAGTTTAGAGTCATCATAGTCTGTAAAGTTTAAGGACATCATAGTACATGAGTTTAAGGACCCCACAGTCCATGGAATGTCTGGTTGTCGGGACCCGTCACCTCTCTGAAGACGTTGAAGGATTACAACGACACACATCAGGGGAGTGCAGAGATGTACCCTTGAACCAATATTGATTGGGAGATCTGCAGTCCAGTTTGGGACTAAGATCTGTTAAAAAGATTTATGAGCGTATGGGCTCAATTAATCTGAATAAGGGGTCTGTGGCCAACTTGGGTTTGACCCACTCAGTTAAAATGTTGAACATTTAACAATACTGAGCATTGATTTGGGCTCTGACAATTTTTTTGTCTTTTATTGAGTGTTGAGCATTCATTATCATTACAGCTCTGGGGCTTTATTAAAGAACAATTTATGTTCTTTCAGCGCACACGTGAGGAGCACGTGGCGCGCTTGGCGCTGAGCGTCAGTCAATGAGCGCAGAACGTTTCTGTTAAGTAGCGCACACGTGAGGAGCACATGTTGCGCTTGGCGCTGAGCGTCAGTCAACGAGCGCAGAGCGTCAGTCAACGAGCGCAGAGCGCTTCTGTTAAGTAGCGCACATGTGAGGAGCACGTGGCGCGCTTAGCGCTGAGCGCCAGTCAATGAGCGCAAAGCGCTTCTGTTAAGTAGCTCACACGTGAAGAGCACGTGGTGCGTTTGGCGCTGAGCGCCAGTCAACGAGCACAGAGCGCTTCTGATGAATTTTATGATCTGAGAAATAAGTTCTCGCTTACAAGAGACTTTGTCTCATGGTTCTAAGAACAAAGTTCTTATTTTTATAGGAGATATGAAACTCTTCTCCCCCCTTTTTATGATGAGATGTTATGATCTCTCAGTGTGAAAGACCTCAGTCTTATAGATCTATGATCTGTAAGAAGAATTATGTTCTTCTTTAATGAGATGTTTCTTATCTCTCTATTTTTTTTACCTTGAAGAAAAGTTCTTTTCAGAGCTTGCTCTTCCTTTTTTTCAAAGCTTGTGGGGGGTTCCTCTCTGCGAGACTTGAAGTCTTAGGGTCCTTTATATAGTGAAGGCTGATTTGTTGAATCAGTTGAAAAGATCTTTTCTCTAATTGATTTGGGGATATTTCCCACCATTGGATCTTTGATCCTAGGGCTTCTGTTTTACAGAAGGCAATCTTCTTGTTTTTAAAAAGATTGGGAACTCTTTTCCTATACAGAATTTATTCTGCACCATTGTGATTTTTAATCACCATTGGATCATTGATCCAACGGTGCTCTGATTTACAGAGCACAATCTTTCTTATTTGGAAAGATTCCGAGGAGTATTTCCTTAACAGAATTTTATTCTGGTAATTTGATGATTTATCATCTTCATTGGATCTTTGATTCAACGGTGGGGAACATTTAGTTCCAGCGCTAGCGCTCTCGTGCTTTGCACGTGAGCGCTGCATCAGAGTTTTTGACTCTTGGTGCCAGCGCACTTAGCGCTAGCGCTCTCGTGCTTTGCACGTAAGCGCTGCTATAGAGCGCCGGCGCTCTTGATGCGAGCGCACTCGTGCTTTGCACGTGAACGCTGCCTTAGAGCGCTGGCGCTCTTGGTGCTAGCGCTCTTATGAAGCGCTGCTTCATTTTAAATTTTGAAATTTAAACAGAGTTTTGTTCTGATTGGTGGAAACAATTGCCCCCACCATTGTGCTCACGTGGCTCACACGTGAGTGCAGCGGTGGCAGCCTTTCGACCGTTGGATTGTTCTTGGAAGTCGGATCGACTTCCCCTGCCTATAAATAGGAGCTTTGGCCTCTTTGAGATGAGCCATGTTCATCTTCTTGTTTTCTTATTCTTAAGAATTTTAATTCTCTGTTAGAGCCAAGCTCTCTGTTTCAGAAAACTCCTTTTGAGTTAATACTCTGTCAAATTTCTGGTAAGATTTGAACCCATTAACAGAGCTTTTGCTCTACTTAGATCGCAGATCTTAAAAATCTTTTAGGTTTTACCCATCAACAAAGCTTTGCTCTTTTCAAATCATATAGATTTTTAGGGTTTCCCAACAGAGCTTTGCTCTTGTTAGTTCATAGATCTAAAGAGATCCTTTTTAGGGTTTTTTAACCCATTAATAGAGAACTCTTTAGAGTTCATTCTACAGGTCTTAAAGATCTCGAAGTTTTTAACTCAGTAGAAGCTTTGCTTCTTTTAGGGTTTCTGATGGGTTACTCCATCATCTTCTCAGAGCATGGCTCTTCAGAATTCTCGGGGGAAAATTTTATTCCCCTCATAATTGATTTTGACAGGTGTCACTCCTTTCTAGAGAGCGTTGCTCTCGAGGAGTATAACTCCTTGGCCCGAGAACCCTCTCATTAAATGAGAAATCCTTTTAGGATTCCCTCCTTAATTGCACAAAATTAAATTCGTTGGGTGTTTTAATCAGTACTTGTTTTCTCCGTGAGTATATCAAAAGTTGTTTAAATCCACATGTCTGTTTCGATAAGTATTTTCTTAATCAGTCTGTCCACTCTCACTGATTTTCTTTTTCAGACGTTATGGCCGCTCATCTGTATGATCTCGTTGAGATTATTTTTTACGGAGACATCCGCTCACTAGGCCGCTGCCAGAACCAGGAGTTTACAAATGCTCAGTGCGCCGAAATCATGCGTCGCTTTGATGAATACAATGGTCGACTGCTTCCTCGTCGTTCTACTCTTTTAAAGCTCATTGTGAGAGTGATCTGGGAAGCACTTCCTTTATTTTATCAAGGCATGCCGCTTAAGGCATTAGATGATGCCGAAGACAAGGTGCACTCGGTGTATCTGATGGGCCTAATTTCAAAGAAAAGGCGAGACAATCTTGTTGATATTCTGCATCAAACTTTTCAACAGGCGACGATAATCGCTGCCTATCGAAGGGCGGAGGACATTAGCGAGGACCCTGACGCTTGTGATCGTGAGAGGAAGCACACGAGAATAGTCCGAGAGGCCCGAAATATTTTAGATGACCTTACTTTTGAATTTTTCAATCCATGTCCTGGATTTGATGTCTTGCCATTGTAATCATTTTTATGATGATTTTGTTTACTGTTTTCATCGTTGTAAGAACCTTTTGAAGTATGAATAGCAAATTCCTCGTTTCCGTGTGTTTATTTTGTAACAACCGAGTTCATTTATACCAATTCCAGTTCCCGTATTTATATATCTGTGGTATTTTATTGATTTATCATGTTTGGGTGCGAATGGTATTTTACATTTTACATTGCATTTGACCCAACCCGCTTGCTTGAACCTGTTTGATTCATATTTATAGATTACCTTAACTTGTTGCATGGACACGTGCATCTCTTGATTAATACATACTGGCATTTCTTCTGTCATCGCACATTTTATCATATAATATTTTAGGTCTTGTAAAATAAATTAAAATTGCATTTCATAGCTTGCATGATACCCCTAACACCGTGGTAGCGTCCGCGCATCTTGTTCTCGTCCCGTTCAGTGGAACAGACGTATTGGGATGGCTACACGTACGTACGTGCATCCGTTCTTGGGGGTATGCATTTTCGTTACTCGGACATTCATTTTAAAATTTGGTCGTCGCATATATTTTTCATATTTTAAAACCGAAATTTTAGACCCGACCCGGGCGTGTTTTGGAATATTTTGTATCCCGCCAAAATTCAAATTTATTTAATATAATATTTTTTTTATATTCAACAGTTAAAATTCCTTAACTAAAAATATATTTTCAAATTAAAATCCCAACAATTTAAACAACTCTCTCTTTCTCTGATTTGTGGCCCCAGCCTCTCTCCTTCTCTTTCTCCCCCACACCGCAGTCTCTCTCTCTCTTTCACTAAAAAAACAATTTCATCTCTCCTCATCCCTTTCTCTCTCCTCTCGCATTCCTCTATCTCTCCTCTCGATCTCTCTCCTCTCTCTGTCTCTCTCCTCTCTCTCGTTCTCTCTCTCTCCCTTTCTCTATCTATATCCCTCTCTTTCTATCTATTCTTTATTTTATATAAACCCCACCTCACGTCCCTCTCTCTCCCCTCATTTATATTTCCTCTTCCTCCGCTGCCTCTCGTTGCGAGAACCCACGCCCAGCCTCCTCCTCTGCCTCGTCGTCACCAACGAACCCTCGCCTCTCCCTCTAACCTCCTTTTCGACCCTACCACCACCTTCTCCTTCTCCCCTCTCTGCAACCTATGCTTTTTTCCCCGCACGAGAACCTGTCCCCGACGCTGCAACCTAGTCGCCGTCGCCGCCTCCACCCTCGCCGGTATCTCCATATCTTGACCTCGTCCTCAACTCCTCATCCTCACCTCCTCGTCCTCTTTCTCGTTCATCTCTTCTCCCTCTCTTCACCGCCTAACCCACAGAACCCATCTCCTCCACCTCCTCCGTCTCCGTCAACACCACCGCCGATGACCTCCCTCATCGTCTCCACCTCCTCGTTTTCCTCCTCTCCTCTTTCTCCTTCCCCGACCAACCCTCGAACCACCTACAAAACCCAGCACCATTCTCCTTCGAACCCTAACAACCCTCAACCCGAGCTTTCCCCTCTCGTGAAACCCTAGCAGCCCACTTACCTCGCCAGAAACTCGCCGTCGACGTTTCCACTCACCCGTCTCTGTCCCCAGAAGCCAAAGCCAAACCGCAACCCCTTCTTCACCTTCTTCCTCTCCTTTCTTATTCTTTTTCTTCTCCTTCTCTTTCTTGATCCGAATTTCCCGACGATCGCCGGAGCGCCGACCCCTTCGCTTCCGCGACTTGTCATCACCATCTCTTTCCTTGCCTCTGTCCCAAACCCCAGAGCACCAAATCCCAGTTTCTTCTTCTTTTTCTTCTTTTCTCCTTCGTCTTCTTTTCTTGATTTCTTGGATTCACGTGTTTCCGATCACCGCCGGAGCCGTGCCCGCCGCCGCTGATCCGGGCGACCCAGTGGACGTTCCCTACCTACGCGGTTACATTCTTGCATTGCCTGGTTTTGTTCTGTATTTGTGCGCGCAAAGTGTTCGACGAAATGCCCCAATGGAGATTTCCGTCGTTTTCTCGCATTCTTGCTGCGTGCCGTGCATCTGTGGATCCCCGAGGCAAGTTTACCTTGCTACATGCTACATTACATTTTATGCATCTATTTTTAATAAATATAATATTTGAATTTCAAACCGTGCATCTAAAGTACTTGTTTCACAGTGTTACAATGACTGTATGCATCCGTTCTTATCATTTCATATCTAACATATGCAACTTATCTCGTCACATATCATAGTATAGTATACCGCATCAAATTGAATATAACCATTCCCATTATTTAATTGAACATCGTGCATTAACTAGTTTATCATTTAAAGGTTATATGATATCCATCCGCATCCATATCGAATAGAATACATATAGCCGCATTCACAGATCTTATTAATAACCCAATATTGTTGTTTTAATACCCCATGTTTAATAAAGTGTAATCTAATTAGTTTTGGAACTATTAAATGTAACCCTAATCGACAGTGTGCATCCATGTCGTTGACTTTCTATCTATGTGCATACCATTCATGCTAGTTCATTTCATTAGTACTGCATACTTGTTTTTGTGTACCCATGCTTATTATAGTTTGATTATGAGCACCCACGTGACATTTTGTGCACCCCTGACATGACTTGATACGCTACTATTACTTGACATGACTTGATACCATGCACTTCTTGACATGATTGGATTTATACACACTACCTGACTTGACCTGATGTACCATAGCTTGATCTGTTACCTGATCTTGTTACCAATGCCAACGACCTTGACATGTTGTCCCTACGGACATTTCCTGTTGTCTATCCAGACAAACCTATACCTGCTTAATCCTGTGTTGGCATTAACTCCATATTTATTAATACCTGACTTGACAAATATAACTTGGGGGTATGGGGAAATCAATGATGAAACCTGACTTGTAGCTCGACAGTTCGACGCCTTTACCGATCAGTCTTACGGGCTAGGCCAGCCCGGGGTGATGCTGCTGACATCACTCGTCATTACCTACCACCCTTTACTGCCTTGCGGCACGTCTCGGATTCAGCCCGAGAGTCTTAGACCGTGATCCCGGGCACGCACAGGATACTATTGAGTTACATCGATGATTCATCAAATTGATTTCAAATACTTGAGAGTAGTTAACATAGTAGACCAATTTAGATTACTCACTGCACACTATCATTCACTGTTCTCATTTATATTACTGTTATATCTGTTTTACTGTTCATACACATACCTGCATGTCTTGCTACCCTGTTTAATTTATTGCTTGATATTATGACGCACTGACGTCTGGGTTTTGCATGGCCCAGATCCTCTACCTTTGTTGAAGACTGATCAGGAGTACTGCCGCTGTTAGACCGAGCGGTGAGGATCCTGTTGGTATCCAGTTTTACTTTCCAGGTGTTTTATTTATTGAATCTTTTGCTTCCGCATATTATTATTTCTTGACTCATTTATTCTGGCTCATGGACATGTATTAGATAGTTTAGTTTACTTTCCTGTTCTTGATATCTCTACAGCCGTAATGTGACTGTGGAGGGATTTTTCCTATCCACAGGTAGCATGGTTGGCTATGTCACGTGCCTATCTTAGCGTACTCTGGGAAGCGGGTAGTGACATGGTTTGTTTGGTATCAGAGCCATAGGATATAGGTTAATCGAGTTTGATTCTTTTGTAGTTGGGTATTGGACCCAATACACGAATCAGAATACTTGTGATTAGGAACATGTCCTGCCACCTTGTTATCGTGTTTCTTGAATCATATCTTTCTCTTATCCTTTGCCTTGACGATATGCAAACCATGTTGCATCTCGACTTGAAACCTTTTTGGTTCTCTGTTGTTTCTCCCAGTTTCTTGATTCTGATACTAGGATTTGGGCGACTTGAGTGGAGTTATGTGATTGTAACTATGAACTGCAGCATGGTTACAATGCGGTACTCTATTTAAGTAACTTGAAGTCCTAGTCTTGATTCACTTCCTTATTTCATGGTCGTTATATTGCCTTGCTTCTCTTGCTTTCCAGTTCATGTTTTATCGTAAGCTTTAATTTTGTTTACCGTGCTTATCGTCTTCAGTGTTTGGCTTCAAGTGAAATCGTTTCAAGTATCCTACTTGTTCATGTCTTTCCCGCATTAGAATTATTCAATTCTGGTGCATCCCTTTATTTGAAGTTGTCTTGGGAATGGATCTTCTCGGCACTTTCCACGCTCACATTGATTGTAGGACAAAGGAAGTGATTTTCCAGATTCCCGGACATCCAGAGTTTATCTTTGCCGGAGGAAGCAGTTCTGTCGGGCCAGTCGAGTTTACGGCTAGGCCGACAAATAATGTTCATTCGTCGATGGAAGTTGATGAGGAGGAAGCGCCAGCTGTAGTTTAAGAGTTCATGGACGTGTTCGAGAACATCTCGGGTTTACCGCCAAAATGAGATGTGGAGTTCGCGATCGATCTTGTTCGTGGTGCAGCGCCAATCTTAAAGGCGTACTATCCGATGGCACCAGTGGAGTTGGAAGAAGTAAAGAAGCGGGTTACCGAATTGCTAGAGAAGGGTTGAATTTGCAGCAGCAATTCACCTTGGGGAGCTCCAGTTCTTCTAGTAAAGAAGAAAGATGGCATAAGGAGGATGTACATCGATTATCGAGAATTAAACTGGGTGACTATTAAGAACAAGTACTCGATCCCTCGCATTGGTGAATTGTTCGAGCAGCTTAGTGGCGTGAAGGTATTCTCGAATCTGGATTTACGGTCCGGATATCATCAGGTCCGAGTTAAATCAGAAGATATTTGCAAGACTGCGTTCCGAACTCGGTATGGACATTACAAGTATTTAGTGATGCCATTCGGAGTCACGAATGCACCGGCGATATTTATGGACTTGATGAACCGAATCTTTTCACCGTTCTTGGACCAGTTTATAGTGGTGTTCATCGATGATATTCTGGTCTACTCAAGGAGCATTGAAGAGCATGCAGAACACTTGAAGATCGCACTGCAGACATTGAGGCAAGAAAGATTATATGCAAAGATGAGCAAGTGCAAGTTTTAGCTTGAAGAAGTGAAGTTTTTGGGGCACGTCGTATCCGGAGATGGAATCGCCGTTGATCCCGAAAGGATTGCAGCAGTTCGAGATTGGCTGATTCCGAAGAGCGTAGCAGAGATCAGAAGTTTTCTTGGACTTGCCGGATATTACAGAAGGTTCGTGGAGAATTTTTGCTCGTTTGGCTGAGCCTTTGACCAAGCTTACGCGCAAGGAGGTACCATTTGTGTGGACGGATAAGTGTGCGTCAGCTTTTGAGGCGTTAAAGCAGAGATTGATAACCGCTCCTATTTTGACCGTGCCAGACAATTCCGGAGGATTGGTGATTCACAGCGACGCATCTGGGAAAGGTTTGGGATGTGTTTTGATGCAGCATGGAAATGTCATAGATTACGCATTGAGACTGTTGAAGACCTATGAGAATAATTACTCAACTCATGATTTAGAGCTTGCAGCAGTAATTTTTTCTTTGAAGATCTGGAGACACTACTTACTGGGCGAAAGAGTCGAAGTATTCACCAATCACAAAATCCTAAAGTATGTGTTCGCGCAGAAAGAGCTTAACATGAGGCAGCGTAGATGGTTGGAGCTGATGGCTGACTACGATCTTGATCTTAAGTACCATCCGTGGAAAGTTAATGTAGTGCCGGATGCGCTTAGTCGGTTGCCAGCAATTCAGATGTTGACTGCACAGAAGGAATTTATTGAAGACTTTCGAAGATTTGATTTGGAGATTATGCTACCGCATTCTTCGGGACAGTTGATGCAGCTGCAAGTACAATCGTCATTGATCGAGAATATTAAAGCAGCGCAGTCACATGATCCAAGATTGCAGAAGTTTCGAGAACAGATTGAAGCGGGACTTCGAACGGACTTGTTGATTCATGAAGATTGTTCGTTGCGATATGGTAGCCGTTTGTGTGTGCCAAAGGGAGATATTCACGATGAACTTATAAAGGAGGCACACAGTTCAGCATATTCTGTGCATCCAGGAGGCACGAAGATGTACCGAGATATACGACAGCATTTCTGGTGGGAAGGCATGAAACGGGAGATTGCCCGCTTTGTAGCGAAGTGCTTGGTGTGTCAGTAAGTTAAGGCTGAACATCAAAGGCTTGCAGGTTTATTGCAACCACTTCTGATTCCTCAGTGGAAGTGGGAACATATAACCATGGATTTCGTGACGGCTCTACTGCGGGGTCCAAAGGGCAACAATGCAGTTTGGGTGATTGTTGATCGATTGACCAAGGCAGCTCATTTCATCCTTTTTCGGGATGGTCAATCAACAGAAACTTTGGCAGAACGGTACATGCAGGAGATTGTAAGATTGCATGGAGTACCGGTGAGCATCGTGTCCGACCGTGACACTCGTTTCTTATTACACTTTTGGAGGAGCTTACAGGAAAGTTTGGGGACTCGATTGAAGTTTTGCATAGCTTATCATCCTCAGACAGATGGCCAGTCGGAGAGAACGATCCAAACTCTTGAAGACATGTTGAGAGCTTGCATGTTAGACTTCAAGGGTTCATGGGAGGATCATCTACACTTGGTGAAGTTTTCTTACTATAACAGTTTCCAGGCGACTATTCAGATGGCTCCATTCGAAGTATTATATGGTCGCAGGTGTCGTTCACCTGTTTGTTGGGACGATATTGGAGAACGAAGATTGTTGGGACCGGATTTGATCGTGCAAACAGTTGAGAAGGTTGACACCATCCGGAATCATTTGAAAGCAGCTCAAGATTGACAAAAGAGTTGGGCAGATACCTCAAGAAGACCTCTAGAGTTCGCCGTTGGTGATTTGATATTCTTGAAGATATCACCGACTAGGGGGTGATTCGTTTCGGAAGTCGAGGAAAGCTTAGTCCTCGATTCGTTGGACCTTTTGAGATTTTGGAGCGTGTTGGAGAAGTAGCGTATCGTTTGGCTTTACCGCAATCCTTGGCGAATGTTCACGACGTGTTTCATGTATCTCAACTCCATAAATATGTTCGAGATGAAACACACGTGCTGGATCATTCGGAGCTGACTGTCCGAGAAGAGTTGACTTTTGAGGAGCGACCGATGTCGATTGTGGATCGAAGAGAAAAAGTTCTTAAGAACAAAGTTATCTCTCTTGTACTTGTTTCTTGGGAAAACCGCTCACATGGAGAATCAACTTGGGAACAAGAAGATGAAATCCGGCAGAAGTATCCACATCTACTCTTGTAGTTTGTTGTTTGTTTATCCTTTTTGTTCTTGGAATTTCGAGGACGAAATTCTTTTTGTAGTTGGGTATAATGTAACAATTGAGTTCTTTTATACCAATTCCAGTTCCCGTATTTATATATCTGTGGTATTTTATTGATTTATTATGTTTGGGTGCGAATGGTATTTTACATTTTACATTGCATTCGACCCGACCCTCTTGCTTGAACCTGTTTGATTCATATTTATAGATTACCTTGACTTGTTGCATGGACACGTGCATCTCTTGATTAATACTTACCGGCATTTCTTCTGTCATCGCACATTTTATCATATAACATTTTAGGTCTTGTAAAATAAATTAAAATTGCATTTCATAGCTTGCATGATACCCCTAACCCCATGGTAGCGTCCGTGCATCTTGTTCTCGTCCTGTTCAGTGGAACGGACGTATTTGGATGGCTACACGCACGTACGTGCATCCGTTCTTGGGGGTATGCATTTTCGTTACTCGGACATTCATTTTAAAATTTGGTTGTCGCATATATTTTTTATATTTTAAAATCGAAATTTTAGACCCGACCCGGGCGTGTTTTGGAATATTTTGTATACCGCCAAAATTCAAATTTATTTAATATAATATTTTTTTTATATTCAACGGTTAAAATTCCTTGACTAAAAATATATTTTCAAATTAAAATACCAACAATTTAAACAGCTCTCTCTCTTTCTGATTTATGGCCCCAGCCTCTCTCCTTCTCTCTCTTCCACACACCGCAGTCTCTCTCTCTCTTTCACTAAAAAAACAATTTCATCTCTCCTCATCCCTTTCTCTCTCCTCTCGCATTCCTCTATCTCTCCCATTCTCTCTCTCCCGTTCTCTCTCTCCCGTCTCTCTCTCTCCCTTTCTCTACCTGTATCCCTCACACTCTCTCTATCTATTCTTTATTTTATATAAACCCCACCTCACGTCCCTCTTTCTCCCCTCATTTATATTTCCTCTTCCTCCGCTGCCTCTCGTTGCGAGAACCTACGCCCAGCCTCCTCCTCTGCCTCGTCGTCACCAACGACCCCTCGCCTCTCCCTCTAACCTCCTCTCCGACCCTACCGCCACCTTCTCCTTCTCCCTTCTCTGCAACCCATGCTTTTTTCCCCGCACGAGAACCTGTCCCCGACGCTGCAACCTAGTCGCCGTCGCCGCCTCCACCCTCGCCGGTATCTCCATATCTTGACCTCGTCCTCAACTCCTCATCCTCACCTCCTCGTCCTCCTTCTCGTTCATCTCTTCTCCCTCTCCTCACCGCCTAACCCACAGAACCCATCTCCTCCACCTCCTCTGTCTCCGTCGACACCACCGCCGACGACCTCCCTCATCGTCTCCACCACCTCTTTTTCCTCCTCTCCTCTTTCTCCTTCCCCGACCAACCCTCGAACCACCCACGAAACCCAGCACCATTCTCCTTCGAACCCTAACAACCCTCAACCCGAGCTTTCCCCTCTCGTGAAACCCTAGCAGCACACTTACCTCGCCGGAAACTCGCCGTCGACGTTTCCACTCACCCGTCTCTGTCCCCAGAAGCCAAAGCCAAACCGTAACCCTTTCTTCTCCTTCTTCCTCTCCTTTCTTATTCTTTTTCTTCTCCTTCTCTTTCTTGATCCGTATTTCCCGATGATCGCCGGAGCGCCGACCCCTTCGCCACCGCGACTTGTCGTCACCATCTCTTTCGTTGCCTCTGTCCCAAACCCCAGAGCACCAAATCCCAGTTTCTTCTTCTTCTTCTTCTTCTTCTTTTCTCCTTCGTTTTCTTTTCTTGATTTCTTGGATTCACGTGTTTCCGATCACCGCCGGAGCCGTGCCCGCCGCCGCTGATCCGGGCGACCCAGTGGACGTTCCCTACCTACGCGGTTACATTCTTGCATTGCCTGGTTTTGTTCTGTATTTGTGCGCGCAAAGTGTTCGACGAAATGCCCCACTGGAGATTTCCGTCGTTTTTTCGCATTCTTGCTGCGTGCCGTGCATCTGTGGATCCCCGAGGCAAGTTTACCTTGCTACATGCTACATTAAATTTTATGCATCTATTTTTAATAAATATAATATTTGAATTTCAAACCGTGCATCTAAAGTACTTGTTTCACAGTGTTACAATGACTGTATGCATCCGTTCTTATCATTTCATATCTAGCATATAAAACTTATCTTGTCACATATCATAGTATAGTATACCGCATCAAATTGAATATAACCATTCCCATTGTTTAATTGAACATCGTGCATTAACTAGTTTATCATTTAAAGGTTATATGATATCCATCCGCATCCATATCGAATAGAATACATATAGCCGCATTCACAGATCTCATTAATAACCCAATATTGTTGTTTTAATACCCCATGTTTAATAAAGTGTAATCTAATTAGTTTTGGAGCTATTAAATGTAACCCTAATCAACAGTGTGCATCCATGTCGTTGACTTTCTATCTATGTGCATACCATTCATGCTAGTTCATTTCATTAGTACTGCATACTTGTTTTTATGTACCCATGCTTATTATAGTTTGATTATGAGCACCCACGTGACATTTTGTGCACCCCTGACATGACTTGATACGCTACTATTACTTGACACGACTTGATACCATGCACTTCTTTACATGATTGGATTTATAAACACTACCTGAATTGACCTGATGTACCATAGCTTGACCTGTTACCTGATCTTGTTACCAATGCCAACAACATTGACATGTTGTCTCTACGGACATTTCCTGTTGTCTATCCAGACAAACCTATACCTGCTTGATCCTGTGTTGGAATTAACTCCAGATTTATTAATACCTGACTTGACAAATATAACTTGGGGGTATGGGGAAATCAATGATGAAACCTGACTTGTAACTCGACAGTTCGACGCCTTTACCGATCAGTCTTACGGGCTAGGCCAGCCCCGGGGTGATGCTGCTGACATCACTCGTCATTACTTACCACCCTTTACTGCCTTGCGGCACGTCTCGAATTCAGCCCGAGAGTCTTAGACCGTGATCCCGGGCACGCACAAGATACTATTGAGTTACATCGATGATTCATCAAATTGATTTCAAAGACTTGAGAGTAGTTAACACAGTAGACCAGTTTAGATTACTCACTGCACACTATCATTCACTGTTCTCATTTATATTACTGTTATATCTGTTTTACTGTTCATACACATACCTGCATGTCTTGCTACCCTGTTTAATTTATTGCTTGATATTATGACGCACTGACGTCTGGGTTTTGCATGGCCCAGATCCTCTACCTTTGTTGAAGACTGATCAGGAGTACTGCTGCTGTTAGACCAAGCGGTGAGGTTCCTGTTGGTATTCAGTTTTACTTTCCAGGTGTTTTATTTATTGGATCTTTTGCTTCCGCATATTATTATTTCTTGACTCATTTATTCTGGCTCATGGACATGTATTAGATAGTTTAGTTTACTTTCCTGTTCTTGATATCTCTACAGCCGTAATGTGACTGTGGAGGGAATTTTCCTATCCACAGGTAGCATGGTTGGCTATGTCACGTGCCTATCTTAGCGTACTCTGGGAAGCGGGGCGTGACATGGTTTGTTTGGTATCAGAGCCATAGGATATAGGTTAATCGAGTTTGATTCTTTTGTAGTTGGGTATTAGACCCAATACACGAATCAGAATACTCGTGATTAGGAACATGTCCTGCTACCTTGTTATCGTGTTTCTTGAATCATATCTTTCTCTTATCCTTTGCCTTGACGATATGCAAACCATTTTGCATCTCGAGATGAAACCTTTTTGGTTCTCTGTTGTTTCTCCCAGTTTCTTGATTCTGATACTAGGATTTGGGCGACTTGAGTGGAGTTATGTGATTGTAACTATGAACTGCAGCATGGTTACAATACGGTACTCTATTTAAGTAACTTGGAGTCCTAGTCTTGATTCACTTCCTTGTTTCATGGTCGTTATATTGCCTTGCTTCTCTTGCTTTCCAGTTCATGTTTTATCGCAAGCTTGAATTTTGTTTACCGTGCTTATCTTCTTCAGTATTTGGCTTCAAGTGAAATCGTTTCAAGTATCCTACTTGTTCATGTCTTTCCCGCATTAGAATTATTCAATTCTGGTGCATCCCTTTGTTTGAAGTTGTCTTGGGAATGGATTTTCTCGGCACTTTCCACGCTCACAGTGATTGTAGGACAAAGGAAGTGATTTTCCAGATTCCCGGACATCCAGAGTTTATCTTTGCCGGAGGAAGCAGTTCTGTCGGGCCAGTCGAGTTTACGGCTAGGCCGACAAATAATGTTCTTTCGTCGATGGAAGTTGATAAGGAGGAAGCGCCAGCTGTAGTTTGTGAGTTCATGGACGTGTTCGAGGACATCTCGGGTTTACCGCCAAAACGAGATGTGGAGTTCGCGATCGATCTTGTTCGTGGTGCAGCGCCAATCTTAAAGGCGTACTATCCGATGGCACCAGTGGAGTTAGAAGAAGTAAAGAAGCGGGTTACCGAATTGCTAGAGAAGGGTTGAATTTGCAGCAGCAATTCACCTTGGGGAGCTCCAGTTCTTCTAGTAAAGAAGAAAGATGGCACAAGGAGGATGTGCATCGATTATCGAGAATTAAACTGGGTGACTATTAAGAACAAGTACCCGATCCCTCGCATTGGTGAATTGTTCAAGCAGCTTAGTGGCGTGAGGGTATTCTCGAAGCTGGATTTACGGTCCGGATATCATCAGGTCCGAATTAAATCAGAAGATATTTGCTAGACTGCGTTCTGAACTCGGTATGGACATTACAAGTATTTAGTGATGCCATTCGGAGTCACGAATGACCGACGATATTTATGGACTTGATGAACCGAATCTTTTCACCGTTCTTGGACCAGTTTATAGTGGTGTTCATCGATGATATTCTGGTCTACTCGAGGAGCATTGAAGAGCATGCAGAACACTTGAAGATCGCACTGCAGACATTGAGACAAGAAAGATTATATGCAAAGATGAGCAAGTGCAAGTTTTAGCTTGAAAAAGTGAAGTTTTTGGGGCACGTCGTATCCGGAGATGGAATCGCCGTTGATCCCGAAAGGATTGCAGCAGTTCGAGATTGGCTGATTCAGAAGAGCGTAGCAGAGATCAGAAGTTTTCTTGGACTTGCCGGATATTACAGAAGGTTCGTGGAGAATTTTTGCTCGTTTGGCTGAGCCTTTGACCAAGCTTACGCGCAAGGAGGTACCATTTGTGTGGACGGATAAGTGTGCGTCAGCTTTTGAGGCGTTAAAGCAGAAATTGATAACCGCTCCTATTTTGACCGTTCCAGAAAATTCCGGAGGATTGGTGATTCACACCGACGCATCTGGGAAAGGTTTGGGATGTGTTTTGATGCAGCATGGAAAGGTCATAGATTACGCATCGAGACAGTTGAAGACCTATGAGAATAATTACTCAACTCATGATTTAGAGCTTGCAGCAGTAATTTTCTCTTTGAAGATTTGGAGACACTACTTACTGGGCGAAAGAGTCGAAGTATTCACCAATCACAAAATCCTAAAGTATGTGTTCACGCAGAAAGAGCATAACATGAGGCAGCGTAGATGGTTGGAGCTGATGGCTGACTACGATCTTGATCTTAAGTACCATCCGGGGAAAGTTAATGTAGTGCCGGATGCGCTTAGTCGGTTGCCAGCAATTCAGATGTTGACTGCACAGAAGGAATTTATTGAAGACTTTCGAAGATTTGATTTGGAGATTATGCTACCGCATTCTTCGGGACAGTTGATGCAGCTGCAAGTACAATCGTCATTGGTCGAGAATATTAAAGCAGTGCAGTCACATGATCCAAGATTGCAGAAGTTTCGAGAACAGGTTGAAGCAGGACTTCGAACGGACTTGTTGATTCATGAAGATTGTTCGTTGCGATATGGTAGCCGTTTGTGTGTGCCAAAGAGAGATATTCACGAAGAACTTATAAAGGAGGCACACAGTTCAGCATATTCTGTGTGCATCCAGGAGGCACGAAGATGTACCGAAATATACGACAGCATTTCTGGTGGGAAGGCATGAAAAGGGAGATTGCCTGCTTTGTAGCGAAATGCTTGGTGTGTCAGCAAATTAAGGCTGAACATCAAAGGCTTGCAGGTTTATTGCAACCACTTCTGATTCCTCAGTGGAAGTGAGAACATATAACCATGGATTTCGTGACGGCTCTACTGCGGAGTCCAAAGGGCAACAATGCAGTTTGGGTGATTGTTGATCGATTGACCAAGGCAGCTCATTTCATCCTTTTTCGGGATGGTCAATCAACAGAAACTTTGGCAGAACGGTACATGCAGGAGATTGTAAGTTGCATGGAGTACCGGTGAGCATCCTGTCCGACCGTGACACTCGTTTCTTATCATACTTTTGGAGGAGCTTACAGGAAAGTTTGGGAACTCGATTGAAGTTTAGCACAGCTTATCATCCTCAGACAGATAGCCAGTCGAAGAGAACGATCCAAACTCTTGAAGACATGTTGAGAGCTTGCATGTTAGACTTCAAGGGTTCATGGGAGGATCATCTACACTTGGTGAAGTTTTCTTACTATAACAGTTTCCAGGCGACTATTCAGATGGCTCCATTCGAAGAATTATATGGTCGCAGGTGTCGTTCACCTGTTTGTTGGGACGATATTGGAGAACGAAGATTGTTGGGACCGGATTTGATCGTGCAAACAGTTGAGAAGGTTGACACCATCCGGAATCATTTGAAAGCAGCTCAAGATTGACAAAAGAGTTGGGCAGATACATCGAGAAGGCCTCTAGAGTTCGCCGTTGGTGATTTGGTATTCTTGAAGATATCACCGACTATGGGGTGATTCGTTTCGGAAGTCGAAAAAAGTTTAGTCCTCGATTCGTTGGACCTTTTGAGATTTTGGAGCGTGTTGGAGAAGTAGCGTAACGTTTGGCTTTACCGCAATCCTTGGCGAATGTTCACGACGTGTTTCATGTATCTCAACTCCGTAAATATGTTTGAGATGAAACACACGTGCTGAATCGTTCGGAGCTGACTGTCCGAGAAGATTTGACTTTTGAGGAGCGACCGATGTCGATTGTGGATCGAAGAGAAAAGGTTCTTAATAACAAAGTTATCTCTCTTGTACTTGTTTCTTGGGGAAACCGCTCACATGGAGAATCAACTTGGGAACAAGAAGATGAAATCCGGCAGAAGTATCCACATCTATTCTTGTAGTTTGTTGTTTGTTTATCCTTTTTGTTCTTGGAATTTCGAGGACGAAATTCTTTTTGTAGTTGGGTATAATGTAACAAATGAGTTCATTTATACCAATTCCAGTTCCCGTATTCATATATCTGTGGTATTTTATTGATTTATCATGTTTGGGTGCGAATGGTATTTTACATTTTACATTGCATTCGACCCGACCCGCTTGCTTGAACCTGTTTGATTCATATTTATAGATTACCTTGACTTGTTGCATGGACACGTGCATCTCTTGATTAATACTTACTGGCATTTCTTCTGTCATTGCACATTTTATCATATAACATTTTAGGTCTTATAAAATAAATTAAAATTGCATTTCATAGCTTGCATGATACCCCTAACCCTGTGGTAGCGTCCGCGCATCTTGTTCTCGTCCCGTTCAGTGGAACGGACGTGTTTGAATGGCTACACGCATGTACGTGCATCCGTTCTTGAGGGTATGCATTTTCTTTACCCGGACATTCGTTTTAAAATTTGGTCGTCGCATATATTTTTCATATTTTAAAACCGAAATTTTAGACCCGACCCGGGCGTGTTTTGGAATATTTTGTATCTCGCCAAAATTCAAATTTATTTAATATAATATTTTTTTTATATTCAACGGTTAAAATTCCTTAACTAAAAATATATTTTCAAATTAAAATCCCAACAATTTAAACAGCTCTCTCTCTTCCTGATTTGTGGCCCCAGCCTCTCTCCTTCCCTCTCTTCCCCACACCGCAGTCTCTCTCTCTCTCTCACTAAAAAAACAATTTCATCTCTCCTCATCCCTTTCTCTCTCCTCTCGCATTCCTCTATCTCTCCTCTCTATCCCGTTCCCTCTCTCCCGTCTCTCTCTCTCTCCCTTTCTCTATCTGTATCCCTCACTCTCTCTCTATCTATTCTTTATTTTATATAAACCCCACCTCACGTCCCTCTTTCACCCCTAATTTATATTTCCTCTTCCTCCGCTGCCTCTCGTTGCGAGAACCTACGCCCAGCCTCCTCCTCTGCCTCGTCGTCACCAACGACCCCTCGCCTCTCCCTCTAACCTCCTCTCCGACCCTACCACCACCTTCTCCTTCTCCCTTCTCTGCAACCCATGCTTTTTTCCCCGCACGAGAACCTGTCCCCGACGCTGCAACCTAGTCGCCGTCGCCGCCTCCACCCTCGCCGGTATCTCCATATCTTGACCTCGTCCTCAACTCCTCATCCTCACCTCCTCGTCCTCCTTCTCGTTCATCTCTTCTCCCTCTCCTCACCGCCTAACCCACAGAACCCATCTCCTCCACCTCCTCTGTCTCCGTCGACACCACCGCCGACGACCTCCCTCATCGTCTCCACCACCTCTTTTTCCTCCTCTCCTCTTTCTCCTTCCCCGACCAACCCTCGAACCACCCACGAAACCCAGCACCATTCTCCTTCGAACCCTAACAACCCTCAACCCGAGCTTTCCCCTCTCGTGAAACCCTAGCAGCACACTTACCTCGCCGGAAACTCGCCGTCGACGTTTCCACTCACCCGTCTCTGTCCCCAGAAGCCAAAGCCAAACCGTAACCCTTTCTTCTCCTTCTTCCTCTCCTTTCTTATTCTTTTTCTTCTCCTTCTCTTTCTTGATCCGTAATTCCCGACGATCGCCGGAGCGCCGACCCCTTCGCCTCCGCGACTTGTCGTCACCATCTCTTTCCTTGCCTCTGTCCCAAACCCCAGAGCACCAAATCCCAGTTTCTTCTTCTTTTTCTTCTTTTCTCCTTCGTCTTCTTTTCTTGATTTCTTGGATTCACGTGTTTCCGATCACCGCCGGAGCCGTGCCCGCCGCCGCTGATCCGGGAGACCCAGTGGACGTTCCCTACCTACGCGGTTACATTCTTGCATTGCCTGGTTTTGTTCTGTATTTGTGCGCGCAAAGTGTTCGACGAAATGCCCCAATAGAGATTTCCGTCATTTTTTCGCATTCTTGCTGCGTGCCGTGCATCTGTGGATCCCCGAGGCAAGTTTACCTTGCTACATGCTACATTACATTTTATGCATCTATTTTTAATAAATATAATATTTGAATTTCAATCCGTGCATCTAAAGTACTTGTTTCATAGTGTTACAATGACTGTATGCATCCGTTCTTATCATTTCATATCTAGCATATGCAACTTATCTCGTCACATATCATAGTATAGTATACCGCATCAAATTGAATATAACCATTCCCATTGTTTAATTGAATATCGTGCATTAACTAGTTTATCATTTAAAGGTTATATGATATCCATCCACATCCATATCGAATAGAATACATATAGCCGCATTCACAGATCTCATTAATAACCCAATATTGTTGTTTTAATACCCCATGTTTAATAAAGTGTAATCTAATTAGTTTTGGAACTATTAAATGTAACCCTAATCGACAGTGTGCATCCATGTCATTGACTTTCTATCTATGTGCATACCATTCATGCTAGTTCATTTCATTAGTACTGCATACTTGTTTTTGTGTACCCATGCTTATTATAGTTTGATTATGAGCACCCACGTGACATTTTGTGCACCCCTGACATGACTTGATACGCTATTATTACTTGACATGACTTGATACCATGCACTTCTTGACATGATTGGATTTATACACACTACCTGACTTGACCTGATGTACCATAGCTTGACCTGTTACCTGATCTTGTTACCAATGCCAACAACCTTGACATGTTGTCCCTACGGACATTTCCTGTTGTCTATCCAGACAAACCTATACCTGCTTGATCCTGTGTTGGCATTAACTCTAGATTTATTAATACCTGACTTGACAAATATAATTTGGGGGTTTGGGGAAATCAATGATGAAATCTGACTTATAACTTGACTGTTCGACGCCTTTACCGATCAGTCTTACGGGCTAGGCCAGCCCCGGGGTGATGCTGCTGACATCACTCGTCATTACCTACCACCCTTTACTGCCTTACGACACGTCTCGGATTCAGCCCGAGAGTCTTAGACCGTGATCCTGGGCACGCACATGATACTATTGAGTTATATCGATGATTCATCAAATTGATTTCAAAGACTTGAGAGTAGTTAACACAGTAGACCAGTTTAGATTACTCACTGCACACTATCATTCACTGTTCTCATTTATATTACTGTTATATCTGTTTTACTGTTCATACACATACCTTCATGTCTTGCTACCTTGTTTAATTTATTGCTTGATATTATGACGCACTGACGTCTGGGTTTTGCATGGCCCAGATTCTCTACCTTTGTTGAAGACTGATCAGGAGTACTGCCGCTGTTAGACCGAGCGGTGAGGATCCTGTTAGTATCCAGTTTTACTTTCCAGGTGTTTTATTTATTGGATCTTTTGCTTTCTCATATTATTATTTCTTGACTCATTTATTCTGGCTCATGGACATGTATTAGATAGTTTAGTTTACTTTTCTGTTCTTGATATCTCTACAGCCGTAATGTGATTGTGGAGAGATTTTTTCTATCCACAGGTAGCATGGTTGGCTATGTTACGTGCCTATCTTAGCGTACTCTGGGAAGCGGGGCGCGACATGGTTTGTTTGGTATCAGAGCCATTTGATATAGGTTAATCGAGTTTGATTCTTTTGTAGTTGGGTATTGGACCCAATACACGAATCAGAATACTCGTGATTAGGAACATGTCCTGGCACCTTGTTATCGTGTTTCTTGAATCATATCTTTCTCTTATCCTTTGCCTTGACGATATGCAAACCATTTTGCATCTCGACTTGAAACCTTTTTGGTTCTCTGTTGTTTCTCCCTGTTTCTTGATTCTGATACTAGGATTTGGACGACTTGAGTGGAGTTATGTGATTGTAACTATGAACTGCAGCATGGTTACAATGCGGTACTCTATTTAAGTAACTTGGAGTCCTAGTCTTGATTTACTTCCTTATTTCATGGTCGTTATATTGCCTTGCTTCTCTTGCTTTCCAGTTCATGTTTTATCGCAAGCTTGAATTTTGTTTACCGTGCTTATCTTCTTCAGTGTTTGGCTTCAAGTGAAATCGTTTCAAGTATCCTACTTGTTCATGTCTTTCCCGCATTAGAATTATTCAATTCTGGTGCATCCCTTTGTTTGAAGTTGTCTTGGGAATGGATTTTCTCGGCACTTTCCACGCTCACATTGATTGTAGGACAAAGGAAGTGATTTTCCAGATTCCCGGACATCCAGAGTTTATCTTTGCTGGAGGAAGCAGTTCTGTCGGGCCAGTCGAGTTTAGGGCTAGGCCGACAAATAATGTTCTTTCGTCGATAGAAGTTGATAAGGAGGAAGCGCCAGCTGTAGTTTGAGAGTTCATGGACGTGTTCGAGAACATCTCGGGTTTACATTGATTAAATTGTTTAAAAATTAGTTTTAAGAATAAATTAAAGACTAAATTGTTTAAAAATTTAAGAAAATAATGTAAAAACCCACTAGCAATTAATTTTCAATTTTACAAGTTTAAATTCATACATATTCAAAACAATCGAGCCGAAATAGGTTTTTCTGTTTAATTTTTAGGTTATGAGAATTAAAAGTTGGATGACGTGTTACATATATATTAGGTTCGCTTGAGCTATTGAACTTTAAATCCCGTTAATAACAATAGACTTTATGTAAAATTACAAATAGCGTAGCTTATTCCATTACTATCAATGCTTAGCAGAGTGTAAGTTATTTATAGTAATAGCATAAAATAGTGTAAGTTATTTTGTTGTGTTACGTATCGTATAGATTAAGATATGCTTAATAATACAAAATAACGAGTTATGTAACGAATATACCCTGTTGACTTATAGGGATCAACTTATATGTATATTGGTGTCCTGCTAGTAATCTATTACCACATCTTCCTGCTAGAGAATATACTTTTTATCAAGTCTCGTTAATTGTGTATTTTAGAGTATTTTTGGTGTGCATAATACTTGGATTATTGTCCCAATGAACATAAATGGAATTTTTAGTTGTCTACATCTTTGAACATACCCATCAACTCATTTACAAGTGTAATTTTTTTTATAACAAAAGTTAACATCCGGAATACTAATTTACAAATAATTCATAAGTAATAACGCAATTAAACAAAGAAACGATCAACCAGCCATCACCATCAAATATATGACCCTAGTCGAATATAGGAAAGACAACGTGAGAAAAGCGGCTCACAGTTGCGGATATATTAGTTATCAATGCCTCTTGTCTAACAAGAGAGATTATTCGCTGCGCCGGATGTAATACACCCGGGCATGGGATATGTGTGAGAGAGAAAGAGACTTTGGGCAGTACATGTGGCCGCGCTCCCTTCTCTTCTCTCTCCTGCCCAAACGTATACGATGGATACAGGGTATAATTTCCATTGAATAGAAAGAAACTTTAACTGATTTTTACTATACTTACACTGAAATAGACTACATTCTACTAAATTTAACAATAATTTCACTTAGTTTTTAATACAATTTCTCTGAAATTGGAAACATTTTATTGAGTTTGACTAACATGGATTAAATTTGACTATGATTTCATTTATTTATACTATAATTGCCAAAAAATTGATTAGGCTGGAGATAAAAGTAAAAGTGAAACAAAAATATGTAGAATATATCATAGGAACCGCAGCGAAGGCAATTTCCCAAATAAGTCGATATTATAAAAGTTCGCTAAGAATATTGAATGATATTTTAAAAATCTATAGAGCATAATTAACACAAGTACAGAAAAAAAGTGCAGCATTTTTACAAGATCCAGTCATGAGGTACACTTGTTAACAAAAATTCCAGTTGTCCACATTAACACTTGTAGAAAACTCAACAAATACCAAAGGATCAACAAAATGCTAATACAAAAGTTATACATGTAAACAAAGTCCAGCTCTTTTCTTTCTAGAAACTAAAATAATAAATAAATAAGCAACAACATATACATGTAAAGAGCAGCTTGTGAGAACTATGCCAACTGCAATTACATGTTTTACAGAAAATGTGGGTTAGAAAAACACCCAAGGAAAAAAAACAAACAATGCCCTTAATTTAGTTATCAAAACATGGCAATAAAACACAAAAAATGTTGGTTGTTGTGATGGGGCCTTGCAGAGAAAAGATTGGGGTAGTATTGCGAGAGGAGGTTTGTCAAAATCTATTCCAATTCTACAAGCAATTTGAGTTAAAAATCAGATGATACAATATCCGCTTGTATTCTCGGGCTTTCTAATAGTGCAGACAGATTTGAAGTTGTGTTTCAAATGAGGAGCAACAATTTGTTCCTGCAGGAAAAGTTCATAAAAGAAAAGGTTAATCGGTATATTTTGAAGGAAACATTACCCTTTTCAGAACACAGTGTTGTGTCATGAAAACCTAGTAAGGGCAGAAATCTGTATTGCCACAACCCTAAAGGAAACAATCTTAAATTATTTACATATCAACAAGATAGTGGAATATCAATTTAAATACGACAAAAGTTGACTGAAGAATCGTTTATCTAGAATACCAAGTGCACATAACCAAAAGAGGAATTTTATGCTGCATAACGACCCAGCATAAATCTACACGCTGAATCTGATCCTCTCTACCGAGTATTTTTTACTAGAGAGTCTATTGAATGAATATAAGTCAGGACGGTTCAAAGAGATCATGGCTCATCAAACTTATGAATTTGACATACGAAGAATATGTGAAACTGGCTACTTAAGCGATAAGGGAGACCGGCCTAATTGTTTTCAAGGTGTCGTGAAAGCGGATGGCTTGATTTCATTGACTATGCTCCGGTAAAATTATTCGGTCGAGTGGATTCAAATATATATTCTAGTTAGTAGGCTCTTGACCAAAAATAAAAGTTCGTGTCATCCCCCTTCTATATGAATTTTACAACTTACAAGCAAAACAATTGTTAAGTGCTTGATCATGACATCACTCATAGAAATATGTTGGTGTCCTTGTATATGCCATTTTTTTTACAATGAGGTTGGCGGTGATGATCCAATTTACAATGGAATAATAAGGAGTCTTAGGCTATGAAGAAAGATTGCTATTAAAATTTGACCAAGGTTTACAACCAATTGTAGGCCTGATGTCCAACGCCTACAAATTAGTGTCAAATTGTTGGCCAAGAAAACACCGGATATGAGAGGGGCTTTCCATAATCCTAAAAGATAGTTTGGTGTCTCCAAATTATCCAAGACCATGGGGAAAATATAAAACAAGGTGGAGATAATATATATTTGCTACAAGGAATCATGTCATACACCAAGGCACAAATAAATCCAAAAGGAAATACAAAATATATTTGGACACCCGCAGCAATATGTGAGCCAGAAAATCAATGAAGCGTTTTCCTTTAAAGCATTATCAAAAGCAATAAAGTGCTTAGGAAAAGAAGGGGAAATAATAATTGTTACAAATTAACCATACCGAACTGGGATCTCATTGTGCAAAACTTGTACAGAATATTTGTTCATGTGATCTTCAGATGACATAGTATCAGTAGAATCATTGCCATCACATGCATACAACACTAACATAGTATTTCCAGCAAGCAGACCCTCCTCAAGTAAGATTGTCTGCTGCTACTGGTTCTCCATCATATACCCCGCATAATGCCTGGGAGCTTGGCGATATTGACCTGGGAACCGGGGTTGGTGTCAGCACCTCGTCAAGCCATGGATCTGAAACAAGATTTCTGGACGGTGTTAGATTCAAAGTTCAAGATAAGACATAGATTGGAAAGTAATTGAACAGGAAAGAAAAAACCAAGGCAGCACAACGTAATCAAATCAAGGAAAAATGAATCAAGGTTAGGACTCTAAGTTACTTAAGCAGAGCACTGCATTGTAACCATATCGCGGTACATAGTTACAATCACATAACTCCATCTAAGTCGTCCAAATTCGACTATCAGAGTCAATAAAATACGCAACAAGAAACACCAAAGAAACTCTAGTCAAGGAATCCCAAAAGAAACTCTAGACATGCGATTCTAACCTAAACAGTCGGTAAAAACCACATTTGACAAGTCTAACTTTAGTCAAAACCTGGCTTTGATACCAACAAAATTCTGTCACGCCTCGCTTCCCGAGATAGCACATATACAAAGCAAAAACCTGAACATAAAATTTTTCAATAAATACTAACATCACATATAATCCACCAATATAAAAGGTTGAACGGGAAAAATAATTCCAGTTAAAAGAAAAAAAATAAGGTTTTTTTTTATTCACCCCGCTCTAAACTTCAGTATTTTAAAAATACCACTCTAAAATTTATATTTTTAAAATGCCCACTACAAAGTTGGTTGTTATCTATTTTACCCACTCTGTTTGTCAAATCTGTTATGATGTTACATGTAGTTGAGTTAGTTAGGTTAAATTCCTTACCTACCCCTCCTCTCCTCTTCTTCTTTCTCCATCACTGCCCCATTAAAGCCCTCGTCTCTTCACTTCTATATCAAAACCCAACTCCTCACTTCAACCCCAATCAAAGCCCTCTCTTCACTTCTTCTATTTCCTAACCCAAACCCTCACTTCAGCCCCCCATCCAAACTCCATCAAATCACATTACTAAATTCTACATTGGAGGGCCTCAATTTTGCTATAGCAAAAGCGAAAACTATACCTAATTTAATTGACATTGATGGTTTGTTCCATGAATAACATTTTCGAATTAGACTGTATGGTTGAATACTTGTCAAATTTGGGATTTTGCTTGATGATGAGCCATTTTTTAGAGTTTTGTAACTAAGAAGAGAAGCAAAAATTTAGGATAATTAAGAAAAGAGGCAGGATGAGAATACATTGAGAAGAGAAGCAGGATCTCACGGGGCGGGTGGGGTGGGGGGTGGGGGAGAGGCAGAATTTAAGAAGAGAAGCATGGGAGAAGAGGAAAACAACTATTTAATCTTGGATTAGCCGTTTCGAGGGGTAATTTGGTCATTTTACCCCTTAACAGCTATGTTTCACAGAAGAGTTAACAACAAGTTGATGGAACTTAACCAGAATGTGGTTTTTAGTTTAGTTAAGACTTTGGAGTCGGTTTTTAAAAAAATATGAAGTTAGAGTGGGTTTTCAAAATACGAAAGTCTAGAGTTGGGTGTATCAAAAAAACCCAAAAAAGAAAGAGCTATACCTCTGAGGGATTGAAAAAGTCACAAGCTTGATCAGTGATATCCAATAAAGATGCTTCCTGAAATATGGAAAAACAGTAAATTGATCTGGGAAAAAAAGAACAGGACTATATCTATAATACCAAAGAATGTAGAAGAACTACTAATACTTTAAGAGATTTCTTTATACCTGCTTGCAGAGAAACCACAAAGAAGCAATATCCTGCTTAGTTAAACTTAGCTGGTATCGTCTGCCAACCTCAGAAGAAATGCTACCTAAAATGGCTTCTTTAATCATATCAACAGCAGGCTCCTGATTTTCTCTATACTTCTGAAACATGAAATAGATATATCGCATTTCCTACCAAAGACAACGGTTACGTGACTTGATAGAAGGACTAAAGTTGAAATTTATTACAGAACTGGTGCACACTCTGCAAATATGAGATTTATAACCATTTATTATCCAAAAAGCGCAAAGTCAGATAATACAGGCAAATTTTTTAGATCAACCCACATCCATCTCTGAATAATTATTTACATGCGCGTGCACATATTTAAGGATGTTTTTGTGCACAGAACTGTGAGGTTTGAAAAATCCATGATCATATAGAACTCAAAAACCAGGCTATATATTTCTGTGAAACCGCATGTTTAAATAGAAAGGATACCAATTAATCACACAAAATGATACATATTCTATCATGTTTTCCATTTGATAGAACATTAAAATATGAAGAAATTCTTGATCATACTTGAGATCCTTCAAGTCCAACTGATAAGGCTAGTTTACTAACAAAAGTTGAACCTTTATAAGCTTAGCTATAGTAATACAATATATTAGTAAAATATCCAACGTAGGTAAATACATGAAACATTAATTATGGCTAACATAATCAATAAAAAGTAAAAACTAACTAAATAAATCAAAGGATTTTCCTTACTTTGTAAGTTTCATAAGTATCAAAAAATCATAAACGTATATCACTTGCGCGGCGTTCACTTATCACAGAGAAGGCATGATGCCTCCCTGGTCCGAGGCTTCCTTTCCTAGAAAACAATCCAAACCAAATGCCATGGCACTAGATGATGCTCGAGGAACCTGTATCATTAGACACAAGAATTATTTGGTTTCTAAAAGACACCGATGACAAATAATCAGAGAAAGTGAAAAACGAAGGTTAATTTAACATTCCTTAGAACCTACGAAGCAACAACGCTTCTATTGGCTATGCGGGTTCGTGTACGACATTTGTCAAACATCCCGACACTCCATCCGACACCGTGTCCAACACGCATGGGTTGTATCAGCCTAAATTGGGCATGTCCGACACTTCTACGCATGGCATGGGCTGTGAAATAAGGAATATATTTGGGTATAACTTTGATATCTTCAAGGATACAAGAATATTAAATATTTCGAGTTCTCCAATGACGGACCAGAGCTAGAATGAGTAAATGTCCAAATTAATACAAATAATGAAGTTGAATATATAAAGTCGACGCCGATTAAAAAGGGTTAATATTTTTTTACCTGTATCGATTGTGGCGTGTGAAGACCCGTGTTCTGCAATCGAATTTTGGCCAATGTAAAAGTTCGACATCTATCCACGTGCTTCGCCACTCTCTCACTAATTTCGGTCACACAAAATACTCCACTAAAGCAATCATCTTGTATCGGCTGAAATACCTTGCCAGACCTTAATTATGGCTCTCCAAAATAATTGCATCTCGAAGTGAGGAATTCAGGCCACATAATTGACTTCCTTTTAAAAGAATCAACAAGCATATAGTTTTCAAAATTTTCTGACATTTTGTCTAAATTTCGCCGAAATCCTCATCTTCATCGTACAATTCTTTTAATTGCTCAAAACTGATGAGTTTGACTTGTAAAGTCGCCAAAAGTGAAACTCATCGGCTCAACGCATCAGCTACTTTGTTCTGTCGGCCTTCTTTATGCCGAATGATAAACGACACAAACCTCTATATATATGCAACCACTTTCCAAGCCAATTATTCAGCTTATGATAACCATTGATATACTTCAACACCCCACTATCTGAATTTAACATAAACTCCTGATGAAATAGATAATGCTTCTAATGTCGAAGAGATTGAACAATAGCATACAACTCGACATCATAAATTGAGCAGTTACTTCTTGAAGCATTTAAGTTCTCTCTAAAGAACGCAATAGGCCGACCTTCCGGACTCAATACTCTACCAATTCCTAATTTAGATGCATCACAATCAATTTCAAACACCTTACCAAAATCCGGTAGTGCAAGCACTGGATCTTCGATGATTTTCTTTTTAATCAACTCAAAACTCTTGTCCGTCGCCTTCGTCCACTCGAAAGTCTTCCCTTTAATCATTCGATCATCGATGCCATCAACGTACTGAAGTTCTTTATGAACCGCCGATAAAAGAAAGCCAAACCATGAAAACTACACACTTCATGAATAGATGTCGGTGTCGGCCATGAAGTGATAGCTTCTACTTTCGCTGGTCGACTTTCACCCCTTCGGCTGAGAAACTATATTACCCAATAAAATCAAACCGTCGGTAACAAACTCGCACTTTTTGATATTCACGGACAATCTATGCTCTTAGGGTGCATAAAATCTCCCGAAGATATTCAACATGTTGTTCTAAACTTCGACTATAAACCAAGATGTTATCGAAATAGTCCACCACAAATTTTCCAATAAAAGGTCGAAATAGTTGGTTCATAAGTCACATAAAGGTCTCGGCGCATTAGACAGCCCAAGCGGCATGACAAGCCACTCATGCAACCCATCCTTTGTTTTAAAGGCTGTCTTCCACTCTTCTCCTCGCCGAATCCTAATTTTGTGATACCCACGTCATTAGTCGATCCTTGAGAATACACTTGAAACTGAAAGATTATCCAGCATAACATCAAGCCGAGTTATAGTAAATCAATATTTTACCATGATTTTGTTAGCCCGACAATTGAACACATTCGCTACGATCTATCTTTCTTCGGAATAAGCAACACCGACACTGCATTGCACAAAGACTTATGCTCTCTTTCAAGTATCCCTTTTGTATCAAATCCTCAACTTGTCGTCATAATTCTTCACTCCTTTAGTGTCATGCAATAAGCCAGTTTATTCGGTAAGACTGCTCCCGGAATGAGATTGATATGATACTGAATATCTAAGTCAAATGGCAACCAAACAGGTAAGTCTTTGGGCATGACATCTAAAAACTCTTCCAAAAGACCCTATAAGGTCGACAGATGACTTGGATGTTTCTTATTAGCCTATGACACCATTAAAGCATACATCTCACCACTTTCCTCAGCCGCCTCCATAAAGTCGGTATGACCTAGGAAATTACTAATCGGGTTTTTGTTACACTCCTTCGATTTTCGATGGCCCCAAAGTGATCTTTACTCTATCCTCAATGAAAGAGTTAGTATTGTACTCATAACGTACCACTTGTCAGTCAAATTGCCATGGTCGACCAAATACCAAGTGACGCGCCTCCGTAGACACTATGCATCGCATCACAACGAATCCTAATAATTCTTGCCAATAGAAAAGGATACCAAACACTATTCGGTGACCAATACAGCATTTCCCTTTTGAAACCAAGTGAGCCGATAGGGTTTTATTTGTCAACTCGAGCGACAACATATTCACAACTACCAACATCAACGATTGCGTCGAATACCTTCCCATAGGCCGTACATCGAGTATGAAAATATATTATGCCGCACTTAACCATTATCATCCTCGCTCGCTCGGCCATTCATATAGCGTCGAATCACAAGGGATTATCCATGATCACAATAACAATAAGTAATCTCTTCAGCCTCTTCATCATCATACTTATCGTAAATAGGTGGTTTCAATTCTTATTCTTCTTCGACAACATCCCCCTCAATTATTGTTACAACGTCGTCGATTGGGGCATTCGGATTTGTAATACCCATATACTTGACAATTATTGCATTTACCCATCTTACTTCCTCCAAACCGCTTGGTTTGTTCGAGCTCACTGGTGTCTCTTTGTCCGAAGTCGTAGTATTAGTCTTTCTTTGAAATTCGACCTTTTTTGTCTCAAGTGTTTTCGCTCTGTAGTTGCTTGTCGATGAGGAACCTTCTCGGCTGGTGTCGTTATTTGATCTCGACCATTTTTGGCCTTCAATTGTTTCTCTACTTTGACCACCAATTTGTATAGGTCATTGTATGAAACATATTATTGGAGCTCGACGATATCCTTAATTTCGACACAAAATCCTCCTAAGTATCAAGTAATTGTTTGCCGCTCGGCCTCGGTGACTTCGCATCACATCATCAATTGATCGAACTCCTCGGTGAATTCTTCGACGAATCGATCTCCGAGCCGAAGGATATGCTATTGGTTATAAGTTTGTTGCACATAATCTTCCGGTAAAAACTTTCCGCGAAAGTTCTTTTCCATCTTCTCCTAAGTTGAGATCTTAGGTTTCCCGGCTCGGGCGCGTTTGATCTTTAAATTCTCCCACTAAATCGAAGCGTGTCCCTTCAACTTGAGTGCGGCCTCTTTAACCTTTCGCTACTCGGCCATCTCCTAGTAGTCAAAAAATTGCTCGACGGTATGCAATCAGTCGGACATCTTTTCCATCAACTTAAGTGCGACCGCCTTCACCTTTTTCTCGTCGGACTTCTCCAAATGCATGCGAAACCCCCATTAGGGTTCATGCTTCACTTCACATGAGGCTGGGTCGCACTTAAAGTATCCGCCCATGGTTGGCTAGGCCGGTCCCACTCTAAGAATCCGCTTATGCTCTGGTTATATCAAAATTGACATTAAAATCCCCTATGCTTTGACTATTTACTCAAGTAATCTGTCACGTCCCGCTTCCCAAAATACATAAATCACGGGAACGCAACTCGGCCAGCCATGCAACCTACGGTAAGGAATTATCCTTCCATAATCACATTGGGGGTGTCTTGCAGTAATCAAGCAGCACAAATATATATATATATATATATATATATACACACATATACATATACACATATACATATATATATATATATACATATACACATATACATATATATATATATATATACATATACACATACATATACATATACATATATATATATATAACACATGTCCATTGCCACAATAAATAAACAATAGCGGAAGCAAAATATCAACTGATCCAAATAATGAAATAGCAAGATATACAAGATCTAGTCCCTTATGGGCTTACAAACGAAACTAAGACATAAGGTTCAACGGAATAAATAAAACGAACTAATAACTGGATAAAAGAAATACAGCTCACGGCTCGGCTATCTTCTCAAAGCACTTGTGATCCTGCGGTTTTAATGTCAAAGGATCTGAGCCATGCAAAACCCAGACGTCAGAGCGTCATGGATAATATAATAATGATCATATGATGATAAGAGGCAATGTGAGTTAATATATCATTGTACTGGAAACTTGGTGTCATGTGAGCATACAATAATAGTAGCAACAATAACATGTGCCACAACAATCAAGACATGGTAAATCAATTATATCATGTGTAACCTATGGTCGATGTCACTAATAGTTATCTATCCTAAAAGTATTTGAAATCAGTCAATGTATCTTTCTCGTAACTCAACAGTATATCCCGTACGCGTCCGGGACCACGGTACCATGTCAGATTCACGAGGCCGAAACCCTACATGTCAAGCCTGGACGTATGATATCAGCTCATCATACTGGAGGAGCACAGTGGCCCGTATTCGACTGATCGGTCTCTAAAATACCAGTACTCTTGAGTTACGGTATGGGTTATATTCCTTGATTTCCCCCTTTCCTGGTTTTATATTTCATGTCAGGTATCGATATAATCTTTACCTAATGCCAATACTAAGACGTGCAGGTACATGTCGTGTCAATCAAGACAAACAAGTCAAGTCAAGTGATATTTATAAATTCGTTGGCATTTTGGTAAATATTGCAGTGCAAGAGTCATGACATGATAATGAATAAGAAGTCAAGCATGAACACATGTGAACAATCAATAGGATCAGGAATAACATAGTCATATCAGATAAACAATAAGCGAACAAATCAGATAAATAATGAGAACATATCATGCAACAACAAATTTATTCATCAGACGTATGTCGCAGACGTCTCTTCCTTAATATCCAACTCCAGACGTCTGTGGGAAACGTTTGGTTCTCAACATTTAATATGCCAGACGTCTGTAAGAGACGTCTAGTCCTTAATTACATGTGTGGCAGATGTCAGGGGCAGACATCAACAGTTCAATTCATGGTACTGTAAATGTATTTCAGAGACGCCTGTCTCTGCTGGCAGACGTCTCCACGGGTATAATTCTGAGACGATTCTGAATTTAGGGTTCCAATTACTTGATCCAATTTCATGAATGAAAACACATGCAATAACATCTCTAAATTTCAACGTATCAATCTAGTTAACATAAACATGACAACTTAAGATTCAATCATGCATATCATACTTAGATGAGTTTTAACCCAGTTTTCGTAAAATAATATCTTTTGGATTTAATATCAACTTATATCAATAATACTATAATGTATAGCAAGACCCAATCTTGCCACACTAGCATGTTAGAGCAAGCATCTAAATACTTGCCTCGAAGACGATGAAGACGACGATCACGATAACGACCATGCTTTGAAAGCGATGCAAGAATCCGGCCTTGATCGTGCTTATCCAAGAAACGAGGGAAAAGAAGATGACGACCACGATGACATTGAAGATCTGCGACGAAGATGATGATCAGTCGCGAATTGATGAAGATGATCGGGTAGGCTAGGGCCACTAGTTTTGTTTTTGGGGGAGGAAAATTTTTGAGATTACGGTTATGCGTGAGTGTTTGAGGGTTTAAATAGTATAGACATGTATATGGGCCGGGTAGCTCATAAATCCTATATTCCAATTAGGAATGGGGTATAAGGAAAAAAGAAAATATGATTCGTTAAGAATAAACATATATACACCCAAACATAAATAATACTAGCTCGATAATAAAGGATAATAAACCCAATAAAATGTTAAAACCCCTTAATAAGTTTTAATCAAGAAGGTGTTGTACAAAAAGGGTGTTATTTTATACCCAACTATAAAAAATTTCGTCCTCGAAATTCAAGGACGAAGGAAAGACACAAGAACAGGGAATCCCGGATTTACGGAAACAAGTTTGGGAATTTCAATCAAATCTCCACTTCACATTCCCAAATAGATTCTCCATATGAATGACCATCTCATGAAACAAAAACGAAATGACTTTGTTCTTTAGAACCTTTTCTCGACGATCTATTATAGTAGTCGGTCGCTCTTCATACGATAAATTATTCCCCAAAGTCAACTCCGAGTGATCCAATACATGAGTTTCATCTCGAACAAATCGATGAAGTTGAGACATATGGGACACATCGTGCACACCCGCTAAAGACGGTGGTAATGCCAAATGATACGCCACTTCTCCAATCCGCTCGATGATGTCAAATGGTCCAACAAATCGAGAACTAAGTTTACCTCGACTACCAAATTTGATCACATCTCTTGTCGGTGATATCTTCAAGAACACGCGATCACCAACTGCGAAACCTAACGGTCTACTTCCAATATTAGCCCAACTCTTCCGCCAAACTTGCGCTACTATCGTATGTTCACGGATCAATCGAACCTTATCCATGGTTTGTACAATCAATTATGGCCCCAACAATTTCCTTTCTCCAACATCATTCCAACATACCGGTGAACAACATTTACAACCGTACGCTTCAAATGAATGCTCGTAAGGAAACCGTTATTATAGGAAAACTCAACCAAGTGCAAATGATCTTCCCTCGAACGCTTGAAATCCAACATGCACGCTCTCAACATATCTTCCAGAGTTTGGATCATCCGCTCAAACTGACCATCTGTCTGTCGATGATAGCCGTGCCAGACTTTAGTCGAGTTCCCAAACTTTCCTGCATATTCTTCCAAAAGTGCGATAGAAAACGTATCACGATCAGACACGTACTAACCGGAACTCTATGCAATCTCACTATTTCTTGCATATACTTCTCCACTAACCCCTCCATCGACTGACCAACCAGAAATGGTATGAAATGAGTTGCGTTGGTCAGACGATCAACAATTACCCAAACTGTATTGTTGCCATTTAGACTCTGTGGTAAAGCTGACACAAAATCCATGGTGATATGCTCCCACTTCCACCGAGGAATCGGAAGCGGTTGCAATAACCCGGCAACCCTTTGATGTTCAGCGTTCACTTGCTGACACACCAAGTATCTAGACACGAAGAGAGCAATCTCTCTTTTCATTCCTCCATACCCGAAGTGTTGTCGCATATCCCTGTACATCTTTGTACCTTCGGGATGTACTGAATACGCAGAACTGTGTCTCCTTCATAACTTCTTCACGAATCTCTTCTTTCGGCACACACAAGCGGCTCCCGTATCTCAAAGATCCATCTTCATGAATTAGCAAGTTCGTTCGAAGACCTGCCTCTACATAGCCTCGAAACTTCTGTAATCTGCATTTGCGCGGCTTTGATGCGATCTATCAAAAACGACTGTACTTGAAGTTGCATCAACTGCCCTGAAGAGCCCGGTAATACTAGCTCCAATTCGAGCTTCTGAAAATCAGCTGTAATCTTCTTCTGTGAAGTTAACGTCGTCACAGCTGGCAATCGAGTTGAAGCATCCGGCATTTCACCTTTTCCGGATGATGCTTCATATCTAAATCGTAGCCAGCCATCAGTTCTAACAATCTTCGCTGCCTCATGTTGAGCTCTTTCTAAGTGAACACATATTTTAAGCTCTTATGATCGGTGAAACCTCAACTTTCTCGCCTAGCAGATAATGCCTCCAAGGCGAAGCAAAATTTCGACAGGGATGGCAGATGCTCTGAAGCGAAGTATGATTTCGATACGGGGTGCATTCTGAGACGAAGTATAGTTCCGGTGCAGTGGTTTTTGATTGACTTGATTTGGTTCCCTTTTTGACGACGTGGAAGTCGATACTGCTCTTTTTGCGACGTGGACGGTCGGTGCTACCATTTTTACGACTTGGACGGTCGGTGCTGCCATTGTTACGATTTTAGCGGTTGGTATTGCCCTTTTTGCGACTTGGACGGTCGGTGTTTGATTTGACTTGCTCCACTTCTTACGGTGTCAATGATTGGATTTGACTTGCTCCGCTTTCTGCGGTGTCAGAGTTGGATTTGACTTGCTTCCAAGGTGGAGCTTGATTCCGCCACGGAGGTCGTTGGTTGACTTGATTCCGAGACAGAGCATAATTCCGACGGGAAGGTCATTGATTGACCTGATTCCGAGATGGAGCATAATTCCTACATGGAGGTCGTTGATTTGACATGATTCTGAGACGAAGCATAATTCCGACAGGGAGGTCGTTGGTTGACTTTATTCTGTGGCGGAGCATAATTCCGACGGGGAGGTAGATACTTCGAGGTGAAGCATGATTTCGATAAGGGGTACATTCTGAGATGAAACATGATTCCGACGCAGAGGTTGTTGATTTGATTTGGGGGTTTCTTATCCGTCCAGCGGGGTTTTTGAGCCTGGAACTTGGAATTTGGGTTTTTGTTCGGCATCAGTATCGCTATATTGGAATCTGGTACCAGGAGCGAATCATCATTTGCCGTAGAGAATATGGGATCTGTGTTGACATCAGCATCGCTACACTGGAATATGGTACCATGAGCGAATCATCATTTGCCATGAGGGGATTTCCCTCATTCCAGTTTAACGACTTAGGGGTCATCTGTTCCCGTTTTAACGACTTAGGAGTTTATTGGATCGAAAGTTTGGAATTTTGGGGGTTGGGAAAGGCATCAACGCTGCTAACACTGGAGCACATGTGTCAGGAGCAATTCATCATTTGCCTTTGCCTGTTGGGATGCGATAGCTTAAGAGACAAGTTTAGGTCCCTATCACCTAAGACTTTTCAATTTTATGAGCCGTAAGGATCACATAAAAGCATTTTCTCCCTACGAGTCGAAAGAATCCCGTAGGTGTATTTTCTCCTATGGAGTCGTGGGGACCCCCAAGTGTGTTTTTCTTTTGTGAGTCATAAAGATCCCATGAAGATGTTTTCTTACGAGTCGAGAGGATCTCGTAAGTTTTGTTCTCCTCATGTATCCTGAGGACACATGAATGGGTCTTTCCAAATGGAGCATAATTCCGAGGGCGGAGACTGGCCGCGGGACTGGTGGGTGAGACATGGGTGTGATGAGGACTATTTGAGCACGTGGATTGTATACGGTAGTCAATTTAGGGACCAACCGTAGGGCTGGGAGAATTTTGGGAATTTGGATTTTGATTAGCGTCTGCATCGCTGCACTGGAATATGGTAGTACCAGGAGCGACTTATCATTCGCCGTTTGGTGATTTGGATTTTGGTTGACGCTTGCATCGCTGCATTGGAATATGTTACCAAGAGCGGCTCATCATTCGCCGTTGGGATATTCGGAGATTTGAAATTTTGTTGGCGTCTGCATCGCTAACACTGAAGCATGATTTCAGGAGCGACTTATCATTCGCCTTTGGAAGGGTATGAAGTTTTTTTTCTTTTTTTTTAAAAAATACTGCGATTGCTCTATCATTTCAGCTTTGTTTTCATCTTTATTTTACTCGTTGATTTTTATTGCGAGTTGCCCTATCATTTCGGCTTTTTTTTCATTTACAATTTTTTTACACTCCCAGTTTAATGATTTAGGGGTCGACTGTCCACAGTTTAACGACGTGGTGGTCTACTGTCCCCAGTTTAACGACGTGGTGGTCAACTGTTGGAGCCTGAGCTCGATTTTGCAGGAACCACGGGCTCCTTTGGCTTAATTGCATAAGCGGGCTCTTCGCCATCTAGACCGAGCCGGTGTTGGATGGCAATAACCATGTCATCGTCATGGCTATAAGGCGCAGGAGGACTTGATCCTCCAGGCTCCATCTAGACCGTATGGGTTGTGTATCCGTCTATTGCTTCTTCATTGGCAACGTTGCTCGTTTGGCTCTTAGCTTGTTGCCTTGGCCCGCTCCTTTCAGAGAAAGGTAGATGATTGAGAGCAGCAGATTTCTGAAAGGTTTCGGTTTCTGTTTGTATGAAATTGGTGGTCGCAGCTTGTTTGTACGCTAACGCGCTTTTAGATAGTTCTATCTCTCCTACCTTGTATTGCTTTTTGACCCAATGTTTGAAGACGAAGCAGTCCTCAATAGCATGACCTATAATTCTGTGATAGAGGAAATATTTGGGGTCGTCGGTCATATTCGCTTCTTAAGTTCTTTTTAATTCTGGCAATTGTAGACCGTTTCTAAGAGCATCTTTGAATATTTTATAGAGTTTGTCGCTTCTGGAGGAATAAACCTTATCCAGCTTCTCTTCCAATGGAGATTCTCCTTCCCCTCCCAACAATGGTTTTCGAGGTTGGTTGACATTGGGCCCGCTTGCCTCATACCTATTTCGGTCAGCCGAAGTGTAGAAAGACTCAGCATCGTCGGAATTTCCGCTTTTGCGATTATCATCCTTTCGGTTTCTTCAGAATTTAATGTTATTTTGGGAATCCAAGAAAGATTCCCGCTTTGAACGCTCCAACATTTGAACTTTCTTGGTCAGTTCTTGGAACGTCATGAGACCCGCGGTATATAGAAATGAGGCCATCCAATTGTTGAGATTTCCGACGAGGAGGCTGACGGATTGGTCCTGCTCTATCGGCGGTTCATATTTGATGGATAGATTGCGCCATCGGGTTATAAAATCCGCGCTGCTTTCATTCTTCTTTGGTTTGGTCCTTACGAGGTCAGCAATTATGATCTTATCGCTGACACTTATGAAACTATGTCGAAACAGAGATTCCATTTGGACGAAAGTATTAACGGAGTCATCCGGTATGCTGGTGTAGTCGAAAGCGACATCGGTTAAGCTATTAACGAACTGGCAGAGGAGAAGCGCATCATTGCCCCCAAAATTCCAGGATGAAGTTTTAAAGTGGGCGATGTACTGATTCGCGTTTTCCGTCCCATCAAATCTCCCGAACTTGGGGATGACATAGCCACTAGAAAACTCTACCAGATCATACCGAGCAGGATATGGTCTCCCACTACTGCTGACATCTCCTTGCGCTCCGGCTCCGGCTACCAATGTTTTGACTTTGTTGGTGACCAAATCCATGATTTGATTTTGCATTAGCGGGTTGCTGTCATCGGTAGTCAAGACATTTCCCGAGATAGGATGCAACCTATATTCATGCGGTTCGCCCACCTTTGGATTTGAGGGAATAAGCGTCGGCTACCTCGGGACACCGTTTCCCAGTTCATGAGCCGAGCCCTGCGCTTGATTAGGCGGCTGAGAGGCAATTTAGGCCGTGAGCTGTAAGACGATGTTTGTCAAGTCGTCAATCTTCGAGGCTGCTCAGTGGTCTTGAGACGGAAGATTAGCTTCTCTTCGCTTTCCGAGCCCGACTCCTCACGAACCGAGGGATCTATCTGCTTATCAGCCTCACTGGAAGGGTTTTCATTACCCTCCAAAGGAGGCTGGTCTTGGGAAGTGGTAGCCACATTCACATCAGATTGGATTTGAGATGTGGTGGCCATGTCCTTGCTCTTGCTGCGCGTGCCCTCCATGTAGACAGTGTGGACCACATGTCCAGCCATCTGTTTATCTTTGGCGGCTGATTTTTCGGACCGTCGTCGTGGCCCTTCCTCTTCTGGAAAGGATAAGCGTCTGAAGACGGTTGGCCTGACTGGGTCCTTGGGTGGCACTGTCTGGCGCACAGTTTTCTTGACTCTTATGGTCAAGGCATTCTTCTGGACCAATTTCAGTGGTTTAAAAGAGTTAGTGAGGTTTACAGCTGATTCAGCTGTTGTTGCGGGGTAACCTCGTTCTTGGAACCCCACAAAGTTCAAACTAGCAGGAGCCCTAAACCTTTTGTTAGCTCCGTATCCGATCCTTTTCTGTCTTAGTTTCTCGACTTCGAGGGCGTAGCGGGCATCCATTAGCCAGGAAGCCATCGTGAGTCGATTGACGGGAAGCTTAAAGAAGACACCCGACCGAGCAGTTGTCAGGAAGACCGCTAGAGCTTGCCCGAGATGCCTTATTGCTTTGTTGGTGTTGATGGCTTTGCCCTCAGCTGGAGCAATGGAGAGTCGTTCGGAAACGGATTTGTGCTTGAGCTGAGGTGCTTTTGCTACCATGACATTTGGCCTTTTCCCTTTTGAGGCAGGTTTATCTATCACCGGGGCTTAAGGAGCAGTGATGGCGTTAGCTAGCATGAACAGAATAGAGCCAAATAGTAGCAGCGGCTCCTCCCACTGTCACCCGAGACTGGCCGGGAGGATCGTCCTGTCGTCCATCTTCATCGTGTAGAAGATGGGAGCTGTGTTGAGAGCTGAGCTTGTCCTTGGAGACATTTTGTTGCGTCCAAAGATTACAATTGAAAAATGTTAAGCTGCACAAAAAAGCGTGATTTCAGTACAGGCAATCGATATATATGTTGATTGAGTTCTCGCATAAAAAGCATGATTTTAGCACCCTCATATTTAGGAGGTTGACACAGGACCCGTTGTCAACTAAGATTTTCCCTATCTTGATGTCATGGCAATAGCCGGTGACATACAGGGGACGGTTGTGCTCGCACGTTCCGAGGGGGAGATCTTCATCGCCGAAAGTGATGTCGGCTGTGTGCACTTCTTCCAGCTCGTCCTTCATCTTTTCTTCGGCAAGGAAAGCTTGAAATTGGTCGGGCACTTGTAGTGCCTTGATCAGAGAATCTCGCGCCTCTTTAGACAGCAGAAGGGCATCCAAAATGCTTAGCTGCGAGGGTATCTTCCTCAGGTGTGCCATGACATTGTAATCCACCATGTTCTTCTTAGGCGGGTCTTTGGCTGCCAGCTCTTCGACGACTCGATCATCGAGGGCGATATCCTCAGAGACTTTTTTCTTCCCCTTATCTTTTTTGTTCGACCCCTTGTTTGTGGGTCCGAGATTCTTTTCAGACAACGTACGACTACGCAGCTGAATGTTTTCACAGTTCTTTATCACCTCTTTTCCTGAGGTGGATTCCTTGAAGAAAGGGTCGAGGGCTACTTCATCAGAATCGCTTCCGAAGGTGAAAACATACGATCCCCCAGAATCAACCATGTGATAGTTGCCGGCAGTTCTTTTGTGCTCATCTGTCATGCTTCTCTGCTCCCGACGAGTGTTGCGCTTCATCCGCTTGAAATGTTGTCGGTGGACAACGTATCCCAGCCACCACTTTTTAAAGGCCATGCATTCTTCGGTAGGGTGTGCAATACTTTGATTGTATAAGCAGTAGTTAAGATGTACATCCGCTTCGTCAAGGTGTATACCGCCAGGAGTATTTCCTTTGGGAGATGGCAGCTTCATTCCCATTGAGCGGGCTTTAGCGAACCGATTCCTTGCCTTAAGCTTGCTTTTGTATGCCGCGGGCGTGCTTCGATCTGGTTGGAGTGCTTTCCGACCAATCCCTACCATGACTTCTTCAACTTGACGCCGACGCCTGGCCCTTTCGAATATGGCCATTTCATGCTCTTGATCAGCTTTGCTCTTCTGACGGGCTTCGTTTAGCAGCATGTCAATCATTTCGTCTGACGGTTCTAAGGATTTTGGCACCGATCCTGCCCCTGGCTCCTCTTTGTTATCTTTTAACGCCGAGTGAGCTTTTTTGTTATTTAGCGACGAATGAGAGATCATGTGGCAACTTACCACATAATATTCGGGTTACTCTGACGAGTTGTCTCCGTCATCATTGTCGTTATCTCCACTTTCAAGGATATTGTTGAGAAATTCTTGGAGCGTGACTGGGGTTCGCGCCTTCTGGTTATATTCTTCCAACGCGTCAATATGCTTTTGCAGATCCGTGCACTTGTCGTCAGGCTGCGCTGGCTTCTTGGTCTTCTTTTTCTTCGAAGACTTTGACGGCTGAGCCTGGGTATTTTTCCCATCGCTACTAACTCCCGATGTTGGGCGTGGTTTCAGCATCCCCTCAATGATCTCCGGCTCTAATGGGCTTTTCCACATGATCGCCGGACATTCTTGAAGATCTTTCAGCGTTCTTTTAGTTTTTGCCGAAAGAACAACTTCCCATGGAGCTTCCTCTATGAATGAGCATGATGCCCCTAGCGTGTCCATCTATTTCGGAGCATGTGGTTGTGGCGGGTTTGCCTTCCAGTTTTCAAACAGCGCGAATTCGCCTTGCTGGTACTGGCCCTCAATCCATTTTTTGAAGACAAAGCAATCTTCGATTGGATGTCCCAATATTCGGTGGTATGGGCAGTAATTGGGATTGTTTGCGTCGCCTGGTTGTAGTGGGCATCTCGGATTTGGTAGAGTGAAGAGCCTACTGCACAATGCCAGTTCGAACAATCTTCTCGTTTTTTCCCGAGGGAATGAGTAAGGACGTCTCAGCTTTTCTCCGAGTGATCGTTGTTTATCGTTTTGGCGAGCAGTTGGTTTCGGATCACTCGGCTGCTGTTGAGCGTTGGCGACGAAGGTAGCTTTCCCTTTGCCCTTTTCGTTTCGAAGCTCCGTTTTTGAAGAGGAAGGCCTATGGCCCATCTGGTCCATTTGGGCCAGCTTGTCGATCAAGGCTTGGAAAGTGGCCGGCTTGAAGAACATCATGAATTGGGATATAGTCGCCTGCGGATCCAGGGTCCCTACAAACATGCCCACTGCAGGAGCTTCTTTTATGCGTTGTTCGCATTCCGATCATAAGTTCCGCCACCGAATTGCTTACTGAACCCATATCTCTCCTGGCTTCACCCTGGCATCGATCAATGCCGTGATCGGGGTGCGCTCGCTAGCGCTTGCGAAACGCTGGGTGAACAGCTCCAATTCCGTAAACGTTTTGACGGAGTCATTCGGAAGCTCCGAGTACCATTCAAAAGCTGTCTCCGCTAAGCTGCCGACGAACTGGCAAACTAGCAATTTATCGTCACCCCCAATATTGCCGCACAGAGCCCTGAACTGAGCCACGTGCTGATGGGGATTGCTTGTCCCCTTATACACATAAAATTTAGGGATCGTATATCCTGGCGGGTACTAAATTTGATCGTACCAGCCTGGATAGGGTCGTCCAGTTCTACGGCCTGGCCAGTTGCTTCACTTACCTGATGAGCTCGTATTTGTTGAGTTATATAGTCATCAAGCGCAGCTTTCGAGATAGTCTCCTCTCTGGCCGCTGATAAAGCCGGAAGAGGGTTTGATGTCTCCTCTATGTCGTCTTCAACGATTATTGGGGGATTTTCGGCTGGAGGGTCTGGCTGGATCATCATCCCGACCATATCTTGGAATAGTAGCGCTATTTGTTTTATGTTAGCCGCTTGTTCTGCGGCCTCTTTATCTTTCTTTTCGAGCATTCTTCGGAAGAACTCGGCGTCAGTTTCCTGTTCCTGGCGCTGATCCGATGATACATCTGGGCTCTCTTTCTGCCCAGTAAGTGTGGCCATCTTTGTCAGCATCTCCTGGAGCTTTTGTTGCTGCTCCTGAGTTTTCGTCACAGACCGTGTGAGTGGTCGATGACCCGTAGAAGTATGTCTTTCCTCTTTTCCGGAAGCCATGTAGACGGTGTGCACTACCATGCCCCCAGACTTGGGGCGTTTGGATTCAGCGCTTTTGAGATTTGTCGTAAACATGGGGATCTTCTCCGACCTTCTCCTTTTATGAACGGTCGAAGTTGAGGGGGCTGTTGCAGCCGATGCTTTCCATGGGACGAAGGCAGTGAGATGGTCCTCCTCTTGCCGAACCTTCATTTTCTTCTGTCGGCGGGAGTAGTCTTTATCGATTACAGTCTTGGACTCTTCGCCGGACCCCATGGATTTTGGAGGACAACTGCTGAGGGGGCTGTTCCGGGTTCGCCTTTGTAACGTTCTCCACAGGTGGAGGAGACTTTTTCAACACGGCAGTCGAAGAGTTCTTGCGCACCCTCCTGAGCAGCTCAAAGCTGTTCCCGGTTGGAACAGCGGCATCAATTTCCACCATTGGAGCTGGTGGAGTCAGTCCAGAGGGAGAGCTGCCCCCAGTTTTCCTCACTCGGCGCCAGTGGCGACGTCGAGCATGTGTTGCATATGAAACTGGCTCAATTACGGGGGTGGCTTCATCATGCCCCTGTTCTGGTGAAGGGTTGTTGGCGCCAGCCTATCGAAAACTGACGTCCGCTGAGAAGAAACGTCCAACCTGTCGAAGACGGACTTTCGGATAGGGGACGCACTTGTAACGACCTCACCCGCAGCAGGAGCCGGGATAGCCTTCTCCGGTATTGCGAGCTTCTTTGCAGGCCCACTGGAGCTTTGGCTCAGCCGGTTGAAAACTGAGACGTTGGAATTGGACGACCCATTAAGAGAGGCCATGGTAGTTGTAAGCCGATTGAAGACCGACTTCTTTGGAGCTTCCTGTGACGGCACTGGAGCGTTAAAGCTTATTGGCGGAAGCATGGTCCCGATGAACAGTCCAGTGGTGGCCTGAGTCACCTGTTCCACTGGCATGGCGAAGATGGAGGAGGCCGCTTGGGGCCCATAAGTCACTCCTCCAGACGAGACGGAACGGGAGTTATTGTTGTAGTTGATGCAGTTGGAACCCATTGATCTTCTTTTCTCTGCACGGGAGCAAGACACCAAATCTTAGTACCTCGAATCCACAGACAACCATATTAAATGCGATTCGTTCGCAAACTCGACACACGAAGTGTAGAGTGGAAAGAGGAAAAGGTCCCACCGGGCGTGCCAGAATCTGTTTACCGCCGAAAACAGAGACGAAACCGCGTAGCTCGTCTTGCCTGAATTTGGGGGCAGATGCTATTTGGATTTATCCGTCTACCTCTCCGAAGATGCCAAGTTGATTTATGGCACCGTGTATCGGAGGTTTGGACGAATGCAGCCGTTTTAGCAGACTACGTCAGATTCCTCCTCGTTGTGAGGGTTTTTGATTGCGGGGACGCTCTTCCCTGCAGGCGCAAGCCCCTACAGTTAATTACGTTACCGCATCGCGGTAACCACTTTCTCCTGCTCCAGAAGGTCACTTCGTATCGTGTGTGTTTTATTTTTTGGTTGCCCGTGGATTGTATACGAAGACTAATTAGTGTTGTCGCCCGTAGGGCGGGGATTAATCAAAATCCGTATTTTCTTAGATTTGGTTTGGGTTGGTTTAAGGATCGTTAATCTCGTTTCAGATTAAGATCAACTTAAATGTTTGTTGAGGATACGTTAGTCTAATTTTAGACTAAGATCTACTCAACGGGGGTTCAGGATCATTTTTGATCCAACAACAAAGCATTTGAGCTCTATCGTTTTAGTTTAGGGACGTTATGGTTCATTGGGTTTAAGGACATCATAGTCCGTAGAGTTTAAAGACATCATAGTCCGTAGGGTTTAAAGACATCATAGTCCGTAGGGTTTTGGTTTAACAGTTTGGGGATGCGCCAAAAGTTATTGGTTATTGGGACCCTCTATCTCTCTGAAGACGTTGAAGAATTACATGTATCGGAGGTATGAAGAGATGTACTCTTGAACCAGTGAATGTTCATAAAAGACTTGATAATCTTGTTTGAGACTAAGTCTAATTTAAAAGCATATGGGTTGGGTTAAGTTGGGATTTAACCGACCTTGGGCTCAACCCACTTGATTATTTATTTGGGCCTGGTCCCCTTTCTGCATCGGCAGTGCTGAGCACTGAAATGGGTTCTGACACCCTTTATTCTTTTTTTTTTATTTGTATTCTTTTATATGGAGTGTTAAACACTTAATAGCGCTCACGTGAGGAACACGTGGAGCGCTTGGTGCTCACTAAGTACTTTTTATTAAGTAGCGTCTACATGAGGAGCACGTAGAGCGCTCGGCGTTGAGCGCCAGGCAATGAGTACTAAGTACTCTTTAAATAGCGCTCACGTGAGGGGCACGTGGAGCGCTCGGCGTTGAGCGCCAGACTTTGAGTGCTAACCACTCTTTAAATAGCGCCCACATGAGGGGCACGAGGAGCGCTCGGCGCTGAGCGCCAGACTGTTTTCTTTGTTCCGATCAGTTCGATGCTCTGAGAATTAAATTCTCATTTGTGAGAGACTTTGTCTCATAGATCTAAGAACTAAGTTTTTTTTAGGAGATGCTATGATCTCTTTTGTTTTTATGAAAGATTGTCTTATAGATCAGAGATCTAAAAAAAAAGAACTAAGTTTTTCTGATATGAAAGTTAAAACTCTTAAATATGGAAGAGATGCTATGATCTCTCTTCTTCTTATTTACCTTGAGAAGAAATTGCTCTCATCTTTGAAATTTGAAATTTATGAGGGGTTCCTTTAAGCAAGACTTGAAGTCTTGGGTCTTTTATATAGGGGAGGCTGATTTGTTGAATCAGTTAAGAAAATCTCTTATTGAGAGATTTCTGATTGATTTGGGGATGTTTCCCACCATTGGATTTTTGATCTAAAGGCTTCTGTTTTACAGAAGACATTTTTCTTGTTTTTAACAAGATTGGGAAAATATTTTCCCATACAGAACTTATTCTGTATCTTGGTGATTTTTAATCACCATTGGATATTTTGATCCAACGGTGCTCTGATTTACAGAGCATAATCTTTCTTATTTAGAAAGATTTGAGGAGTATTTCCTCAACATAATTCGATTCTGTAATGTGATGATTCATCATCTCCGTTGGATCTTTGATCCAAGGGAGGAGAACTTTTAGTTCTGGCATTGACACTTGGCGCTCTCGTGCTTTGCACATGAGGCGCTGCCTCAGTTCAAATTTTGAACAGAGCTTTGCTCTTTTATTAGGGGGAAACATCCGTGGGTGCACACGGAAGGATCGACACCGTAGGTATCCGACGACGTGGACGTCAGTTTTGTATGGAGAAAGAGAAGCAATGGCGGTTTGTTGTACTCTTTGACCATTAGGAAAGGTAACAACTCTTCTGCATCAAGCTTTTGCGCCATTGAGAGAAATGCAAAATAAGAAAAGAAGATCGGTAGAGTTTTAAAGGCATTTCTCTCTCCTCTCTTTCAACTTTTTTTATCTTTGGCTTTTTTCTTTTGAGTAGAGAATGAGAATGAAGTGCTCTGTCTTAAATAGAGCATGAGGTGGGCACAAGTGCCAACAGGAGATGGGGCAGGTGGCAATAGGAAGTGGAAATACCAAAATCTATGAGGACAAAATTGGCATTTTGAAAATTCTGCCACCTCTCTACACCTTTACATTATGTATTTAGGATAGACCTAGCACTGCACTTTGTATTTGCTATAAAATGAGATGAGCATTGGTTCATCTTCTAACATAAGAGTTGTATTCATTCTAGATCAAATCTACAATATCTGAGAATGGATTGAAAACCTCAGTAAAGATGGAGAATGATATATGGCTTCTAATGGTTATATTATCATTGTTGGTATGGATTCTTGCGGATTTATTAAAATTAACTTGAGAGAGGCTGTGATATATAAGGGTGGAACAGGGGTCACAATGGAACTCTCACGGGGTTATTAAACATAATCCTGCCAGAAAATTTGGCTCTTATAAGAATGTATTCCACTATTTGCCTTCTACTCTCAATAAGTTTTTTGAACGTTATATTTCTTTCCTTTCTGGTGTTTGTATCATATGTATTATTTAACCAAATAAACAAGTACTGTAATACTCTAAGTGGTAATAAAAATAATGAAACGTGCTGAAGAAAGTTTGAACCAAATTTAAGTTTGGAAAATTGGATTTTTTTCCTACTACTTGAATGAATCTGGATGGCACAATTCTGCCTGCAGCTGCTCCTCTTCCTCCACCTCTCTTTATAGACTGTTTCTGCATCTGATAGTTGATGTGCCAAGCAGACTGGCCAACTTCAACTGAAGGGCCAACTGTGAACTTGCAGGGTGGTCTAGCAGGCTATTATACATAAAAGCATGGATAAAACACATCAGTATTCAGTATAAGAGAGGGTTTAGAAATAGAAAATACAAAGTTGAAAATATAGGCTTGAAATTTAACTTATATCCTGTTCATGTTTGCTTTTCTTCTTGATCTTGCTTTTCCCCTTGTCATTTCTGGATGCATTGCCTACATCTTCAGATAAATTTGTGTGATTTGAACTGCCTAAGTTTGAAGCTCCTGTGTCCATATGCATAACCAAAGCATATGGTGGATTGATCTCTGTCTGTGCATCCAGTGGAGCTGAATCATGCAAGATAGTAATAGTGGCATCTTCTGAGATATCAACTCCTGTATCTCTTCCTCTTCTCCTTGAAGAGCTGCCTCCTCCCCTATTTCAAGCATCACTAGAACTCCCAGGATGAGAAGATTCTGAACTCGTTTATCCTCTCTTTGGGAGTGGTGACCATCCTCTTCTTGATCCTGTAGATGTTTGTCTCTCAACATGCTCATTCTTGCAGTTTCTTGCATTGTGTCCAATTACTGCATTTACTTGAACCTCCAAGCCTCTGCATTCCACTACCTTCGGCCGTTTCATGCTCACCAATTGTTCTCTTCTTGTTTTTGCCTACCAGGCCTTTTCTTGTATGGAGGATGTAGCATAGGATCATATGGGGCAGTTAGCCAAAATCTTGAGTCTAGTATGGGTGAAATGTGATGCTTGTATGAACTTTTGCAATGGTTTATGTTATAAGAGTCGTGAATAACATCTATGGGGTTTATCCTAGCATGATGCAGACACTGGATGGCATGCATGCAAGGAATCCATGTAAGGTCCCACATTCTACAATCACAAGTTTTTTTAGCAATACTGTAAGGTCCCTATCCCCGATTACAGCACTCTACACTCTACACTCTACACTCTACAATCCCTGTAAGGTCCCAGAATGTCGCGATAGGCCAAGGCAAAGTCCCTATTCCCGATTACAACATCATCACCGAAAATTGCATAATTGCGAAATCAGAAGCCAGGGATTCCATCGCCTTTTCTACCGCCATCCACACAACAAAATGGTGGGACAAGGCAAAGAGTGGCCAAGAGCCGAGATTGACCTTGAGTATCAGTCACTTGATACTCATAGTTGTCACAATATTGAGCACTACAAACTCCCCTGCTCTTATTATCCAATATTTCTAACTTGCCAACAATCTTAGGGCATGTTTTTCCATTCCACTTTTCACAGATCTCTCTCTTATTCTGTAACCTCCTCATTCATCAAAGTTCTTATCATCTCCAACATTGTCACTATAGGCTTCTCTCTAGCCTTTAATATGAATTTGTTGAATGCCTCACATATATTGTTGCATAGCGAATCATACTTTATATCTGTAGGGAAATGAGACCTGGTCCATGTCTTTTCTATGTCATCAAGATATTTATAAGCAGTTACACTTTCTTTCTCAAGTTAGTTCATGACCTATAATTAATAGTGTGTGTGCGCGGGCGCGCTATCAATTAGACTTCTAGGATATCAAGCCCTTTCATATCATATAACAAAGTAGCCTAACACCAACAATGTAACAAGTAATGAATGAGAAGAAAGAAAATTACCGGTAGATGCTCCTCTTTAGTGTAAGCTGTTGCTGCTTTCCACATTATTCTTTTCAACTCCAATGATTTCCACTTTTTGAATATTTTTGCATAGAAATGCCTCACACAGTATCTGTGTTGTGATGGTGGAAATATCCTCCTCATAGCTTAGATCAACTCCTATAAATTGGCATTACATTGCAAAATGTTAATAAAGCTTCATGAAATGCATAATTTAAAAATCTATACACATATTTAACATGTAAGCAGTATAAGAAATCAAACCTTTTGTCTATCACTTGCAAAAACTATTCTTTCAAATGTGTTGTCCTTCATGGCCTCCCCCAAACACACTAAGAACCAATTCCATGTTCCTTCACATTTAGACTCCACCACAGCAACTGAAATTGGATCCATTTGATTATTTGCATCCCTACTCACAGAAAATATTAGTACAACTCCTGCAGGGCCCTTCAAGAAATAGCCATCAAGACCTATAACAGGTCTACAACCTTGCAGAAATCCATCCATATGAGCTTTGTATGCCACAAAGAAGCCATAGAATTCATTAGGTTGATCTTCTTGCTCTCTCTTGGTCTTCACTGATACATAGCTTCCAGGATTCGTAGTGATAATCATGTTTGTATAGTCCCAAAGCTGCCAGTATTGCTCCTTGTAGCAACCTTCAATGATATTAATGGCCTTCCTCCTCACCCTATATATTTGAAAAAGTCCACAATCTAGCCCAAGTTCAGTATGAATGGTAGTTTGCAATGAAGGTGGCCATATAGGATTGTCTATGATTCTCAGCGGGCATTGATGTGCTAACCATGTTGAAGTAGCTTGTTTGTTCTTGAAAACTTTTGGACAAGTGTGCTTGTCATTCAGTCGCAAAATCCTCCATCGGATACCATTATCAACATATTTACCATAAACACTCTACTTGCATCCTTTTGCCTTACAGTTAACTGCAATTCTCTTTCCTTTCATTCTTCTACCACTGTACATCAAAACCTCTCAAAACTGCAGCTTGTCTTACTAATGCCCTGAACTCACTTGGTTTGGCACATTCCATACCAAGCTCAAACTTTGGATCCTTGAGATCCCTATCTTCCATGAACTGCCAGAATCTGAAGTACCCACTATCTGCCTCATCATCAGATGAAGGAAGGCGATGCAGTTTATCACTATCTGCATACTCTGAGACTGCTTCCTTGGTAGGCGTAGCATCATCTCCTCCTAGGACTTCTTTGACATCTACTGTCATGGCCCGCTTCCCAAACTACGACGCGGAGTCGAGACGAGGCCCGCGGCGCATCTATACCGAGAAGTACACATTCTCGACACAGACACGCCAAGCGCTAGTAAGCAATAATATGACAAGAATTTAAAATTTTCAAAACAAATAAATAACATCCAATAATTATTACATCCCAGAAAGTTTGGCAAATAAAGTTTACATCAAACACCCTTGAAGAAGGCGTTTTATTAAACAGTCGAGGAAAGGCATGGGATGATAACATGAACATCTCAGAAACAACTAATAGTTGGCTTGGCCTAAGAAGTGCTCCAAGTCTACGAAGTCCTTCTCTGCCTGCGGTAATGACAAGCATATAAATAGAAATTAACATAAGCATGAACAAGAGATGACAGTTCAATATGGCGGTGTAATATAGGCATAGTGACGATTAACATAAGCATATAATAAGTATAATTGGTGAGCATGGAGTGATTGGCAATGTGGTCTAAAGATGTCACTATAAGGGTAAGCTAACCTAACATCAGTTCGAGTATGAGCGTCAGCTATCACAGGAGTATTCTCAAACCCAAAGCTGTAATCCAGGGACAAGAAAACACAGGCCCGAATTAAAGAGTTAGTAACGAGACTCCAATCGTCGCTGGAGACTCACAAACCCAAGGATATAATCAAGGGGCAAAGAAAAACGGGCCTTGAAGAGAGTTCATGTGTTAGCTTTCAAGAATTCATGTATTACGAGGGGGACTCCTGAGATTCCGTTGATCGTCTCACTATTCAAACTACCCAACACCCCGCGTATGTTAAACCATAAATAATGATACAAGTCTTACACGAATCCATGAATACAGGGTTTCAAGTTCAAGTCGAGTTCATGTCAAGTTGAAGTATTCATGTATACACATATTCATGGTTCGGGTAAGATTCATATCAAACATATAATATCTAATCATGTCATCATGTATATACAACAATTTAGAGATCAAGAAACAAGGTACAAATGTTTGTAATGCTTGAAATGAGACAAATATGATATGCAGGTAATAATTAGAATAACATGAATACATGAAACGTATCAATATACTAACATGGTCAACAATAGCATGGTCAAACAAACAACATATCCGAGTTATGTCATATTCCGTGTCAGGTAATATATCTCGTATACGTGGATTGATTTAACATGTCAGGTAATAAGTCAGTTTGCATATCAGTCTGAGATGGCTCATGTATGCTTGAGCCAGCTCACAAGTCTTCTCTAATCACTATTTGTTCTCGGTTGCAAAAGACGGCTCGAGGTTATGTGGAGACGGCTCGACCATAACTTGAGACGGCTCAATCAGAATTTAAGTTGGCTCACATCATGTCTACATAGTGGTTTTCCTCTCTGTTTGTATGAGATGTTTCATGGTTATGTTGAGCCGTCTTATAACCCTTTCGTTCAGACTATCAGGTTAAGGTTTCAATTAGATTTGAAAACAAGGCAAATAACCATACACAAAAGCATCACATAATCACAGTTCTTTATTTTAAAATTTTAGAGATCATGTGTTTCTATTTGTTCCTTGATGATCGGATTCCCTATGAAGGGTTCTCTATCATCTCTGCTAGACTCATAGAAAAAGATCCGTTGTAATTAACAGAATCCATAGCTGAGTTCCCAAAATAGGTTGCAGAAGCAATAATAGCAAAGGAGCATAGAACTATCTTAGATCGTTATAAAGACGGTATCTAGAAACATTGTTAATCGTATAATGATGAAATATTGGTTTACGCTCATTTCGTAATGTCACTAATTCGTATTATCTAGACCCATGGCATGGAGGTGTTGTCATTAAGCATAAAAAACATAAGCGAACATAGTCTTGAACAAAAAGCAACTACTTTTAAACAATCCATGTGTAACTAATCTATACATATAACATATATCTCATAATGAACTATGATAAGGCGAGGACAACGTTTTCGAGGAGGAGCACGACAAAGGAAGGGGGAGGGAGAGAACGAGAGAGAGAAAGAGGAAGATGACTTACCCGCTATACGATACAGTATAACCGTATCGCCGTTTCTAAGGGAACACGGACTTGATCGGAAGCTTCGCGTCTAGGAGCAAGGAGATCGGTGGTTGGCTTGGGAGGACATTTGAATTAGAATTTCGGGGAGGAAATTGAGTTTTGTACATCCAAAGGAATGGAGAAGAAAAAGCAATTAAAATGATGGTGTATTAAGAAGGATAAAAGGCATTAAAAAGAGAATTGATGGAGGAAATGAAGGGTTGGGGGTTCACTTTAATGAATTAGTTTGTTTTTTGAGATGAAACGAGCAGTTACGAGTCCAATGAACTCGTCTCTTGGGCGTCTGGAACGATTCGCATCAAACGAGGGCATGAGACGGCTCAAAATACTCATGAGCCGTCTAATGAGAACAGAGAAGAAATGGTCATTCGGAAAGACTTATGAGCTGGCTCGCCCTTATATGAGCCATCTCAAACTTAGTTATCAAGAATTTAGATATAACTCGGTACTCAAAAAGAAAACGACATTTTATTAATGAAAAATAATACAAAAGGGTACACGAATTTTAGGGTCGTTACACTGCGTAACCTTGATATGATCCACTAAAGAGGACTGCACATGTACCTGCCAATACTGCCTGTGGGTTCCCGACATAACCATCTCCAGATCAAACCTCTGAAGATCATCAAGAATATCCTTCCGACAAGTCAACATCACAACCGCTGGTCTCCGGTGGAGAGCATCGGGTACCACGTTCACTTTCTCGGGGTGATACTGCAAATCGAGATCGTAGTGGGCTGTAAACTCCGACCACCTGCGTCGTCTCATGTTGAGCTCCTTCAACGTGAATATGTACTTCAGGCTCTTATGGTCCGTATAGACCTCAACCCGCTCTCCTAAAAGATAGTGCCTCCAAATCTTCAACATGAATCGGGTAATTCTTCACGTGCGTTCTTAATTGGCGCGAGACGTATACCACTACTCAACCATGCCGCATCAGAAAGCAACCCAACCCCTTCCCGAAAGCATCACTGTGAATCACCAATCCTTCAAACCCATCTGGCATAGGGCCGTGGTAAGATTCTGCTTCAACAGGTCGAACGCTTGGGCGCATTCCCCTGACCAGACGAACGATTCTTCCTTCTAGTAAGCCTTATCAAAGGCTCAGCCGCTCGAGCAAAATCTTGGCCAAATCTCCGACAGTAACCGGCAAGTCCCAAGAAACTTATGATCTCTGCTACCGATTTTGGAGTCAGCCAATCCTTAGCCGCTTCAATCTTTGTCGGGTCTTATAGATATACCGTCTCCGGAAACGATGTCCCAGAAACTGAACTTGGTTAAGCCAGAACTCACACTCAGTTTAGCATACAAATGTTCTTGCCTCAACACCTGCAACACGATCCTCAGATGTTCGACGTGTTTCTCCATGCTTTTTGAGTACATGAGAATGTCGTCGATGAAGACTGCGACGAACTGGTCGAGGTACTGTGAGAAAACACGGTTCATCAATTCCATGAACACGACCAGAGCGTTAGTAACGTCGAATGACATCACAAGAAACTCGTAGTAGCTGTATCGGGTTCTAAAGGTTGTTTTGCATATATCATCCGCCTTAATCCTGACTTGGTGGTACCCTGACCGAAGATCCATCTTTGAGAATACCGGGCACCGTTGAGCCGATCGAATAGATCATCAATAAGAAGAATGGGGTATTTGTTCTTGATCGTGACTCGGTTCAGCTCACGGTAGTCGACGCACATGCGTAAGGAATCGTCCTTCACTAAGAGGACCGGAACTCCCCAAGGGAAAACACTTAGGCATATAAATCCCTTGCTGTGAAGGTCCTCTAACTGCTTCTTTAACTCGACCAACTCGACTGGAGCCATCCTGTATGGGGCCTTAGAAAGTGGTGTCGTGTCTGGGATTAAATCAATCGAGAACTCCAAAACACATGGCGAGGACAGACTGGGTAGATCCTCAGGAAAGACATCCAAGAACTCCCGAACTACTACCGGTGCTGGGCTCTCGTCTGCCTCTATCAAGGATAGGGTGTTTCTCGCCGGCTTTGCCGTAAACTCTGCAGGTTCCAAGGACTCATTGCCCCTACGAAACATGAACTTTGGGTGGTTAGGAATACGGAAGGTCACGGTCTTAGCCCGACAATCAATTTGTGCGTGGAAGGTGCCCAACCAATCCATCCCTAAGACTATGTCGTAATTCTCGGTCCCGATCAGCAAGTCGGCAAAAAGTTCCCTGCCGCAAATCACTACAGGATAGAGTTTGCACTTTCGGCTGAGTACAATCACTTCATTGTCAGTGTAAATGTCCCAGTGTCAGTTCAGCTTCGTGTGGTATAGAATGTGTAGTAGCGAAAGTAGGGGACATGAAACAGTGGGAAGCCCCGGAATCAAATAATATTTTAGCAAGAACTGAGCAAACTAAAATAGTACCTGCGACGATGTCCTCCGACACCTCCACCTGCTCGGCCGTTAGGGTAAAAGCTCGCCCCTGGCCACGGCATGCGTTACCTCGGCTCTGATCCAAAAGTTGCTGCTGGAATGAGTGGCGCCCCCTCTGAACGGGTCCTGATGAAACACTCTGCTGTTGGTTGGATCCGCTGCGTTTCGATCTCATGGGGAAACCTCCAATCTAGTGATCGCTATCCCCACAGATCAAACACTGACCATTAGCCCTGCGGAAATCTTTCTGAATATGCCCTGGTTTCTTACAGTAGTTGCAAACATGGTCTTTCCGCTGCGGTGGGACGGCGACACGCTTCATCTGAACCCCACCATGTTGCCCGACTGGGATCCCTCCACCTAATCGGACTGGGGTCCCTCCTGAAGTCGGGCCAACAGAGCGCCTCAGTCCTTCTGTCGAAAAACCTCCTCTTATCCATAACAGTCTTGTTCGCCGCCGAAAGACGCGACCAGGACGTTGGGACGTCCGGCCTGAATTTTTGGGGGCAGATGCTATTTGGTTTTATCCGTCTACCTCTCCGAAGATACCAAGTTGATTTATGGCACCGTGTATCGGAGGTTTAGACGGATACGGCCGTTGTAGCAGACTTCGTCAGATCCCCTCTCATTGTGAGGGGTTTTTGATCGTGGGGACGCTCTTCCCTGCAGGCGTAAGCCCCTGCAGTTAATTACGCCACCGTATCGCGGTAACCACTTTCTCCTTCTCCAGACGGTCGCTTCGTGTCGTGGGTGTTTGTTTTGTTTTTGGTTGCCCGTGGATTTTATACGGAGACTAATTTACGTTGTCGCCCGTAGGGCGTGGATTAGTTCAAATCCGTATTTTCTTAGATTTAGGTTGGATTTAAGAACCGTTAATCTCATTTGAGACTAAGATCAACTTAAACGTTTGTTAATGATACGTTAGTCTAATTTTAGACTAAGATCTACTTAACGGGATCATTTAGATCCAACAAAAGAGCATTTGGGCTCAATTGCTAAGTTTAGGGACATTGCGGTCCATAAGTTTAAAGACTCCACAGTCCGTGGCAGTTTAGAAACATCATAGTCTGTAAAATTTAAGGACATCATAGTCCATGAGTTTAAGGACCCCACAGTCCATGGAATGTCTAGTTGTCGGGGCCCGTCACCTCTCTGAAGACGTTGAAGGATTACAACGACACACATCAGGGGAGTGCAGAGATGTACCCTTGAACCAATATTGGTTGGGAGATCTGTAGTCCAGTTTGGGACTAAGATCTGTTAAAAAGATTTATGAGCGTATGGGCTCAATTAATCTGAATAAGGGATCTGTGGCCAACTTGGGTTTGACCCACTCAGTTAAAATGTTGAACATTTAACAATGTCGAGCATTGATTTAGGCTTTGACAATTTTTTTGTCTTTTATTGAGTGCTGAGCATTAATTATCATTACAGCTCTGAGGCATTATTAAAGAACAATTTATGTTCTTTCAGCGCACACGTGAGGAGCACGTGGCGCGTTTGGCGCTGAGCGCCAGTCAATGAGCACAGAACGCTTCTGTTAAGTAGCGCACACGTGAGGAGCACATGTTGCGCTTGGCGCTGAGCACCAGTCAACGAACGCAGAGCGCTTCTGTTAAGTAGCGCACATATGAGGAGCACGTGGCGCGCTTGGCGTTGAGCGCCAGTCAATGAGCGCAAAGCGCTTCTGTTAAGTAGCTCACACGTGAGGAGCACATGGTGCGCTTGGCGCTGAGCGCCAGTCAACGAGCACAAAGCGCTTCTGATCAATTTTATGATTGGAGAAATAAGTTCTCGCTTACAAGAGACTTTGTCTCATGGTTCTAAGAACAAAGTTCTTATTTTTATAGGAGATATGAAATTCTTCTCCCCCCTTTTTATGATGAGATGTTATGATCTCTTTGTGTGAAAGACCTCAGTCTTATAGATCTATGATCTGTAAGAAGAATTATGTTCTTTAATGAGATGTTTCTTATCTGTCTGTTTTTTTTTACCTTGAAGAAAAATTCTTCTTTTCAGAGCTTGCTCTTCCTTTTTTTCAAAGCTTGTGGGGGGTTCCTCTCTGCGAGACTTGAAGTCTTAGGGTCCTTTATATAGTGAAGGCTGATTTGTTGAATCAGTTGAAGAGATCTTTTCTCTAATTGATTTGGGAAAATTTCCCACCGTTGGATCTTTGGTGCTAGGGCTTCTGTTTTACAGAAGGCAGTCTTCTTGTTTTTAAAAAGATTGGGAAATCTTTTCCTATACAGAATTTATTCTGCACCATTGTGATTTTTAATCACCATTGGATCATTTATCCAACGGTGCTCTGATTTACAGAGCACAATCTTTCTTGTTTGGAAAGATTCCGAGGAGTATCTCCTTAACAGAATTTTATTCTGGTAATTTGATGATTGTTTCCCCCCGAAAGACGGCGCACAGGACCGCGATGTCCTGACGCTGGCGATTCGGGGCAGATGCTATTTGGTTTTATCCGTCCACCTCTCCGAAGATGCCAAGTTGATTTATGGCACCGTGTATTGGAGATTTAGACGGATGCGGCCGATGTAGCAGATTTCGTCAGATTCCCCCTCGCTTGAGGGGTTTTTTGATTGTGGGGACACTCTTCCCTGCAGGCGCAAGCCCCTTCAGTTAATTACGCTACCGCATCGCGGTAACAACTTTCTCCTTCTCCAGAATTTCACTTCGTGTCGTGTGTGTTTGTTTTGTTTGTGGTTGCCCGTGGATTGTATACGGAGACTGAGTAATGCCGTCGCCCGTAGGACGTGGATTAGTCCAAATCCGTATTTACTTAGATTTGGGTTTGGTGTTTTTAGTTTAAGGATGCATTAGTCGCGTTGCGGCTAAAATCAACTTAAACGTTCGTTAAGGATACGTTAGTCCTGTTTTGAGACTAAGATCAACTTAACGGGACCGTTTAGATCCGGCAAAAGAGCATTTGGAGGCTCTATTGCTCCAGTTTAGGGACATAGTGGTCCATGCTCCAGTTTAGGGACGTAGTGATCCGTATTCCAGTTTAGGGACGTGGTGGTCTATGTTCCAGTTTAGGGACGTGGTGGTCCGACATTAGTTTAGGGACGTTTCGGTCCAATATTAGTTTAAGGACGTTTCGGTCCGATATTAGTTTAAAGACGTTTCGGTCCAACATTAGTTTAAGGACGTCTCGGTCCACGAGTTTAAGGACCCCGCAGTCCGTATTCATTTGTGGTTGTTGGGACCCGTCGCCTCTCTGATGTCGTTGAAGGATTACAACGAGAGGTGTCGGAGGAGCTCGGAGATGTACCCTCGAACCGGATATAAATTGATTTGAGAGAGAGAGAATTTGTGCTCAGTTCAATTTAATTTAAGGACTTACGGCCAGAATTGGGCTAAGTCCAGTTAAAAAAATATTCAACATTTTTATTTGTTGTTGGTCTGTTAGACCTGTGCCAGGGCTTGGCCCATTTTTAAAATAATGCATTGCATTATTTTCTATTTTTATTTGGACTGGGCTCTGCCCTTTTATGAATGATGCAGAGCATCCATTTTGTTTGGGCTCTCCTCTTTTTAGAATAATGCATAGCATTACTTCAGGCTATCTATGCCCATTTTGACTGGGCTCTGCCCTTTTTATTATGATGCAGATCATTTGTTTTGGTCCATTGAACCTTTCAATTGGGCTCTCCCTTTTTAAATAATGCATAGCATTTTATTTATTAGGCATGTTAGGCCTTTTAATTGGGCCTGACCCTTCAGGAAATGAAATGCATTGCATTTGTCAGGCGCTTGCGCCAATCACTGAGCGCAAGCGCTTGTGGTGAGGACACGTGTCATGCTCTGGTGAGCGCAAGTGCACGGCGCAGTACGCTGCGCTGTTGCGCTGCTGACACGTGGCGCGCTCTGGTGAGTTGCGCCAACTCCAGAGAGCAAAGCTCTATTTCAAGAGCGCGTAGCGCAAGTTGTTCTGTAGCTGACACGTGGCGCTCTCTCAAGAGCGCAACAGCGCAGTTTGGAAGTGCAAAGCACTAAGAATCGTTTAGATTCAAGAACAGAAGTGCAGAGCACTATTTGATTTCTTGATCTAATTTAGATCAAAGAAAAATAAGTTTTTTCTTTTTGTTTCAAGAACCAGAGGTTCATAAAAGTGTAAAGCACTATTTTTATTTTGTTGTTTTCTTGTTTTTTAAAGAACCAGCGGTTCATGAGAAGTGCAAAGCACTGTTTATTATGTGAAGAACATTGATCTGGTTTTTAGATCAATGATTTATTAAAAGAGATTTCTTTTCTCTCGTGAAGGTTTTTACCTTTTTCTTTGAAATTTTCTCAGAATTCTCTCTCTGTTTGAAGCTCTTGACTTTTTTTCAAGAAAATGTTGATTGAATTGAGGCTTGGGGTCCTTTTTATAGTGCCCATAAATTAGTTAAATTTGTTAAAGAGACCTTTCTCTGAGTGATTCGGGGAATTTTCCCCACCGTTGGATCTTTTGATCCAAGGGCTTCTGCTTTGCAGAAGAAAATCTTCTTGTTTTAACAAGAACAGAAAAGATTTCTTAGAATTTTAATTCTGTTTGGCGCAGATGCCCCAGCGCGTGACACGTGTCGCGCAGCGCAACTGCGCTAGCACATCTGCGCTGACACGTGTCGCGCAGCGCACAGCGCAGCGCAACTGCGCTAGCGCATCTGCGCTGACACGTGTCGCGCAGCGCAGTGCCTGCGCAACTGAAGCGTTGCTTCCTTTAATTTTGCTTAAAATAAAGCTTTGCTCTGATTGGACGCGCCTACTTGGGCGCTGTGCTGACGTATCAGCGCCTGACATGTGGCGCGTTGCGCCCAAGATTTGAAGCGTTGCTTCAAAATTTTGAATTTTGAATTTCAAGCTCTGATTGGGCGAAACAAATGCCCCCCCACCGTTGCGCTCACGTGAGTGCAGCGGTGGCAAACTCCTGATCGTTGGATTAAGGGGTGAGCTCAAGGGGCGCAAGCGCCTTATAAATAGAACCTCTGGCCCTTAGTAAAAATCTCACCATTTTCTAGATTTTGATTTCCAGAGCTTTGCGCTTGCTTAAAACTCCAGAGCTTTGCTCTCATTTTCCAAGTTAGAAAACTTTAAGTAAAATTAATCTTAAGTTAAATTAATTTTAATCAACCAATAGAGCTTTGCTCTCACAGATCTTCTGATCTAAAGAAATCCCCTTTGGGGTTTCATCAACAGAGCTTTGCTCTCATGAATCCATAGATCTACAGAGATCTTGTTCATGGGTTTTAACCCATGATCAGAGCTTTGCTCATGGATCCAAAAATAGCTCTTTTAGATTTGAAAAATGAGGAATCTTTTTATAAGTTTTTCATGAATCTTTCAAGAATCCAAAATTTTTGATTCTTTTAAGTGTAAAAAAAAAATTCTGATGGACCTTTTCCATTATTACCACAGAGCCATGCTCCTTAAAGGAATCTTATTTCCCTGGAACCAGAGTTTGACAAGTGTCACTCTGTGACAGAGCTTTGCTCTGAAAAAGGAGATTTTCTCCTTATCTCTAGGAATTCTTCCCCCCTTTTTTTATAAATGGGAATGTTTTCCTGGGGACCAGCTGACAAGCTCATCCAATGATGAGGTTGTCTTGTGAACTGACGTATTGTCATCCAGATTTTGTGGGTCCCTCTTTAGTCTCCTACTCACTGCACTGTTGTGTGGTGTAATTAATTAATTTTAATTTAATTAATGCATTTTCTTTTTTAGACGCCAAACGTTGGAATTACAACATAACGGCTAAATTGTTCTTTTGCAGCGATCATGTCTCTAGACACTTCATTCCCGTTCGTCCGCTCGGAGGAGGGATTTCCCGAGGCGCCCTTAGACCGTGAAGTTCTGGCTATGATCAAGGAATACGACCCAGAATACAAGAGTCTCCATCTTTGGGGGTCATGGTATAACCATATCATTATGGGTCGACGCAGCTTCACATGCTCAGTGCCATCAGAGCCTATCACGGCAATTCACTACGCTACCCCACCCTCGGTGCAGTATGCCGTGGATTTGGCGGATTGGACGTCAAAGGGCTTCCTACATCCCGCCATAGATGCGATACCGGTTCAGCGTCCCATGGTTTTGGACATCCTAGGGCGCCGTATCTGTCAAGGTGAAGCATGACCCTGGGGGCAATTATATAGCCTTGGTCTAATTCCCCGCCACCCGATCGGCTACCTGCCGTGGGCCCGGTACATCCTGTCGACGAAGAAGTCGCAGTTGATAAGATTAGGACTGTACACCGCGGTCTACGTCTCTCTTTTCCAGTATCCCACGCTCCCCACCTGGTGGTTCAAGGCTTTCCTGGAGCAGTGGAATATTCCTACCCACACTTTCCTTGCCATGGATCGGGAAGTGTCCATCTTTTTGGAGGAATTCGCGGAGGCATCCGGCCTACCAGTCATGGGGGGAACACTATGAAGAGCTGCTCCCGACAGATGAGTACGTCTTCGGCGCTAAGCCGATGGTAAGGGGGATCACGCCGGAAAATGCTGTTCAACACCAATTCCCGAGCCTGATCAAGGTGTTGAACATCTACGAGTCCCTTTTTATCGAACATGGGAGCCGAGGAGTTAATTTTGAGGACTTCATTGCTCGTTTCCTTCGCCCAAGCGTCATTTCATCAGAAGCTGCCAAGTCTGCTATCCTGGATGATCCTTTCGGCCTAGGTTTGGATAACCTGCCGGCGAAGGAGATAGACCAAAAGGTTTTCTTCCTTCCGGACTTCCCTACTATATCTTTTGCAGAAATTGCAGCCCCCGGGATGGACGAGGAGGCCTTTTTCTTAGGATTTCTCGGACTGTGGCTGAGTTGGTTCGCGATCCCAATGCACTCTCATCGCATGCGGCCTTCCGTCTTTTACCCAGCCCACCGAATGGTCATCGGGGTAAAGGTGGCTGTGGGGATCGCCGGCTTGGCGCACCTATATCATGGTCTCAGCCAAGCAGCGGATGCTAACGAGCCCGGGGTATTGCACGTGGTCTTCCCGATGCACAACTTTATGTCGTGGCTCGAGCTACATACAGCGGGTGTCTTCGGCATGCATAAAAGGCCCTCGTTCTTTGACAAGTGTGGTTTCTCTCGCATTATTCAGTTGATTGGTGCATCAATCGTGACCCCTTCACCACGGAACGCCAGAGGTTTACTGCTTCGCCCTCACACCGTTGGAGTCGGGATGTCCTTCATTGACAAGGTATTAACCATTGGAAAAGCGTCCACCACTGCGGTGCGACCATTACAGGACTCCTTTAAAGATGGAGCTTCACTTGTATTCTTTTAGACCGGGCTTCCTAGTCTTCAAGCAGGGCGGTGCTGCAATCTTCATGAGATATAACCCGTATCCTTTCGCCCAACAACTGGGCTACGATTAAGGGGTACCCTTGAAAGCTTTCTTACTGGAACCTGCTGCCAATGAAGAAGGGATGGAGAACGCGTTACATCACTTCATGCGCCTGAACACGGGTTCTCGTTTTTTCATCAGCGCGCCGGCCTGCGCTCCACGACTCCTTAATGTATATAAAGAGTGGTACAATCATGCGACGGGGGCCGTTATAAAGGAAGAGAGGCGAGTGTTGATCGACCGTAAAGAAGCACCTCCCGGCACCAACCGTAACGCTCCCTTAGTGCCAAGGTCCCCGGTGGTTCCTCCTCTAAAAGATGCCGGGGGCCGACCATCGCGTGCACAAAGTCCTCCACGTGAGTTGCCGCTCCCTGATATCACAGATGCACCTCCCGCACCCTGTGCTCCAGTGGAGACAGTGGTTGTATCCTCGCCGGAGTCTGGCGTGGGTGCGGACATCGGGACCCGTCGTCCCAAAGTGGCTGCTAAGCGGAAGTCGATCCCACGTGAGCCTAGGGTCGGAGGGCAAAAGAAAAAGAAGTCGCTCTTCGCCGCGGATGTCGTGTTCGGTCAGGAACCCCATGCTCCCTATGCCGAGGGCCTGATCGAATACGGGACTAACGAAGGACTAGTGATGCCGCCGCCGGACGATACAGACTTGGAGGCTGCTCTCGAAGCTTCAGCGTGGTTGGCGAGGCGTGACGCGTGGCTAGTTAAGCTTGCGCAATCAGGTAACTACTAGTCGCCTTTTCTTTATTGCAACATATCCTCTTCATTGCCTTTGACTAACGCTTTTCTTTCTTTTCTTTCAACAGGCATCACTGATGAAGAAGCTATTGCCGCTTCTCTGAAGACTTTTCAGGAGGAGGAACGTCTTAGAGCATCCATGGGCCTTAGTAAGTTTCGATTCATTAAGTTTTCATTTCCCTTGTGTTATGATCAATCTAACCTTTCCCTTTTAATCAAAGGAACCTCAATGCCGTTCCCGCCAAGTGATGCAGATGTCCTACCGGCTGCCGACGTTCCTGCTTCCTCGGGGTTACCGCAAGAAGTCCGTCTTAAGGAGCCGATGAGAGACGCCTTAAAGGCTCTGGAGGTGTCTTTGTTTACGGATGACGACGCCACGGTGAAAGAGGCGTCACAGAGGTCCATTGTGACAGCTCGGGAGGAAAGAAAGGGGCTAAGGCGTGAGGCGAAGGCGCGCAGGGCTGCCTTGGCTGTGGGAGCGGGCCCCAGCACCGTCCCTCGCGCTGATACTCCATCCGAATAGGCCCCTGTCGCCCTATCCACTGCCCGCAGAGAGGTGGCGCGCACGGTTCGGAGCGCAAACGGTAAATCCGCTTCAGGTAATATTTCTCTCAGAGTTTTTGTTATAAGGATTTTAATGCCATTGGTCCTTATATCTCTTATCTTGCAGGGCCAAGTCCGATCGAGGGGGAGGCGGAAACCGTTGAACCCAAGAAGACAGAGGAGGCAGCTCCTACCAAGCCTGAGCCGACGGTGGGCAACGTCGCCGAGGCTTCAAGGCCCGAGATGGAGGTTGAGGGGTCTGCAGCTGAGAGGGTCATTGATGCCCAGCCTGAAGTGGCGGCAGATGAAATGATCATTACAACTGAACCGAGGGTGGTGGCGGACGAGGCGCTTGAGGCCGGCGACCTCGTGGTGACGGTGGATGAGCCGATGGAGACGGCGGAGCCCGAAGAAGTAGCGGGTGAGAGGGGTACGACTCTTGGGGAAGAGTTAGCCACTCTCTCTCAAGAGTCCGGCAATACTCCAATCATTGCCCTCCCCGTCTACGATCTTCCGCCGTCTCCTGGCCGCGCGAGCACGACGACGGTCCCCATCGAGTCGGGTGATGAGGCCACGGGCGGTGGCCTCATGTCAATAGAAGAGGGAGTCGCCTCCGTTTCAGCCGGTAGCTCATCAGGTAAATCCCAGGTTTCTGTCTTTCTTTACCTCACAATCCTTCCTGACAAGTTCATCTTTTCGTAACGCAGGTGCAGCCAGTGCCGATGCCCCACCGCTCGAGGGAGCGCCTTCAACGACTGCCTTGGCGGTGGTCACCTCTCAACCCTCTCTCATACCCTCGAAGATGTTGGAAGGTATGGGTTTGCGATTTATTAGTCTTATCTTCCAGACGCATAATTTGTGTACTAAAGTTATACTGTTGCGTCTTTCAGGAGTGCTTTTTGACCATCTCTATCAAGTGTTGCTCCCACACTTCTCCTTCCCATCTGAATTCGCCCCCCTCTGGTGGCGCTGGTGAGTACCGTTCCCGATTGATATCTTTGTTTTTCAGTGGTAGAATTATTTCTAACTCTCTCTTGTCCTGACCGCAGTGTTACAAATTGAAGGGGGAGAAGAAAGATCGGTTGCGCCACCGGCCCTTCCGGCCTTGCCACCTGCTTCAACCGGTATAGTAAATTATCTTATCAATGACTTTCTCCGTATCTATTGAATCATCATCTAATCACATTTTGTCCTTTTCAGCTGTCGTTTCAATCTCGGTGCCTTTTGAGTCTCGTATTACAATACCGGGCGGCCCTTCCCAGAGACGTCCGTCCTCAAAAGGTGCGGCGAATAGTCTGCGCATGTTGAGCGACTACATCGAGGAACTCGACGTCGAGGCTCCTACATCTGCTGAGGACTTCGCTACGACGGTTAACCCGATGTTGGTGATATTTGCCACCTTCCATGACGAGGGCATTGTCGCCTCTTGGGTTAACTATTGTCGGGAGATTGAGGCTCGCCTTCATCAGCTGGAGTCGATGCGCCTATCTCCCGAGACTTTGGCCTTGAGCACTCAACGGGAAGCATGGCTCGAGCAAAGCACTTCTCATTTCCGTCATTTGGAACAAGAAGCGGCTTTGAGGCTGAAGGAGTGCCAAGAATCTTCAAGCAAAACTGCTCGCCTGCGTACTGAAGTTGAGGCAAACGCCGCTGAGGTAAAGGCCGTCTTCGAGGGCCTTCTGGAGCGCATATCAAATGGGCTGAGACTGAAGCGGGCACTTGATGTCGCCGAGCATGACACTCCAGGCCGTGAAGCTGCTCATCAGGCCGTCAGGAATCAGCTTGCATCTGTCGCACAGCAACGGGCTCAAGTGGAGGCGGAGTTGGCAGTGGTGGCCAATCAGGAAAAGGCATGGAAGGAAGTGTACGAACAACTGATAAAGCTACTTAAGACGCTTCCTTCCCAATAGCTGCCTTTGTATCAATGTATTTGTAAAATTTTCCTTTTAAATAATATGTATCCATTCTTTATTCTTTTGTACGATTCATCTTGTATTTGATTGAAGTCAATGAATAAAGATACACATTTTCTTTTGCAATGTCTTGTATGCTCTTTTGCTTTCTGCCTTCTCTTATTATCAGCATGTTATCTTTGATAAACATAATTGGCAGATAACTTAGTTTTTTTTTTTCAAGAGATAGCGATGGCTTAGGCCGCAGGTTCAGATCTGCTGCCTAAGACTTTTCAACTCTATGAGCCGTGAGGGTCTCATAAAGACTTTTCTCCCTACGGATCGAGAGGATCTCATAGGTGGATTTTCTCCTTGGGAATCGTGTGGATTCCTAAGTGTGTTTTCTTTTACAAGTCGTAAAGATCCTATAAGAGAATTTTTCCCTCTTACGAGTCGAGAGGGCCCGTAAGCGGTTGTTTCCCTCCTTGTCGAGATTCGACTTTGGAGAGTGAGACCCGTAAATAGTATGCAAGACATCTTTTTGGATCGACTTGCAGGGTCCCATTGTTCGGGAAGCAAGCTTTTTGATTCCTGCTGCCTGGGGCTTCATCTTGCAATTTGAGACGAATCGGGGATTTCCCGCGGAGACACTGGTTTCTCTGCGAGCCGACGCGAATCAGGAGGCTCTCGTCAAGGAGTGTTTGTATCCGTGAGTCGAGGAATTTGCTAGGGATTATTTGTTTCCCTAGCGCCAAGGATTATTTGTTTCCTTGGGGTTTGAAACGAGTCGAGGATTTCCCACGGAAGCCCTGGTGGCTCTGCGAGTCGACGCGGATCAGGAGGCTCTCGTCAAGAAGTGTTTGTATCCGTGAGTCGAGGAGTTTGCTAGGGATTATTTGTTTCCCAAGCACCAAGGATTATTTGTTTCCTTGGGGTTTGAAACGAGTCGAGGATTTCCCACGGAGGCACTGGTGGCTCTGCGAGTCGACGCGGATCAGGAGGCTTTCGTCAAGGAGTGTTTGTATCCGTGAGTCGAGGGGTTTGCTAGGGATTATTTGTTTCCCAAGCACCAAGGATTATTTGTTTCCTTGGGGTTTGAAACGAGTCGAGGATTTCCCACGGAGGCACTGGTGGCTATGCGAGTCGACGCGGATCAGGAGGCTCTCGTCAAGGAGTGTTTGTATCCGTGAGTCGAGGAGTTTGCTAGGGATTATTTGTTTCCCAAGCACCAAGGATTATTTGTTTCCTTGGGGTTTGAAACGAGTCGAGAATTTCCCACGGAGGCACTGGTGACTCTGCAAGTCGACGCGGATCAGGAGGCTCTCGTCAAGGAGTGTTTGTATCCGTGAGTCGAGGAGTTTGCTAGGGATTATTTGTTTCCCAAGCACCAAGCATTATTTGTTTCCTTGGGGTTTGAAACGAGTCGAGAATTTCCCACGGAGGCACTGGTGGCTCTGCGAGTCGACGCGGATCAGAAGGCTCTCGTCAAGGAGTGTTTGTATCCGTGAGTCGAGGAGTTTGCTAGGGATTGTTTGTTTCCCAAGCACCAAGGATTATTTGTTTCCTTGGGGTTTGAAACGAGTCGAGGATTTCCCACGGAGGCACTGGTGGCTCTGCGAGTCGACGCGGATCAGGAGGCTCTCGTCAAGGAGTGTTTGTATCCGTGAGTCGAGGAATTTGCTAGGGATTATTTGTTTCCCTAGCGTTGGGATGAACCGTCGGAATTTGGCTTCGTTTTCTGGCGGATCCTGTTGAGAAAGTATGGTTCCCTCTTTGTTTACGCCCTTAAATTGTATACAGGGATCGATGTGATCTTAACTGTAGGGCCAAAGTTTTATCATCATTTTTTTTATCCCCGCGATGCTCTATCATTTCAGCTTTTATATCGCGAATGTCCATGAGTAGATAGGCCCCACCCTGGTAGACCTTATCTATGATGTACGGGCCTTCATAGTTTGGCTCGAATTTTCCCCGCTTGGCGCGATTGGGGATCATAGGCCTTTTGACCACTAACACGAGTTCGCCTTGGCGGAATGTCCTCGGTCGGATCAATCTTTCATATGAGCGCGTCATCTTTGCTTTATAGGCCTCCAGATTTTGTTGCGCTGTGAGCCGGGTTTCATCAAGGGCATCAAGCTCCTCAAGCCGAAGGTGAGCATTTTCTTCGTCCGTCAGCTCGTAGTGGACTGCCACTCGTAGAGGGTAACTCTATCTCGAGGGGGAGTACTGCTTCTGTACCGAACACCAACGCGTACGGCGTTGTGTTCGTGGCCGTTTTGAACGTAGTTCGATATGCCCAAAGAGCTTCTTGCAGTCTTTCGTGCCAGTCTTTCTTATTTCGGGACACCGTTTTCTTTATGATTTTTGTCAAGGTCTTGTTGAAGGCTTCAGCTAGTCCGTTGGCTCGCGGATTATAAACCGAGGAATATCTCCAGTCTATATTATGCTGTTGTGCGAAGCGACTGATCTTGTGGCTTCTGTAAGCTGGCCCGTTATCGGAGATGATCCGTCGCGGAGTTCCAAACCGATATATGACATGCGTCTTGAAGAAACGGAGGATATTCTCCGTCTTTACTTCCCTCAGCGGTACCGCTTCTGCCCACTTAGAGAAGTAGTCGGTCGTCGCTAGGATGAAACGATGTCCTCTAGACGATGCTGGTTCGATGGGGCCGACTATATCAGTCCCCCACATTTCGAATGGCCAGCTAGCCACCGTTGGATGTAGTGGGTTTGGATGCTGGTGGATGAAGTCCCCATGAATTTGGCATGAGTGGCATTGCTTCGCATATTCGAGGCAGTCCTGAATCATTGTCGGCCAGTAGTAGCCCATCCGTTTTATCTTCAACTTCATCATTGGGCCCGCTTGATGAGAACCACAGAGTCCGTCGTGAACTTCCTGAACGACTCTTTTCGCTTCGTCATGTCCCAAGCATCTCAACCATAGAGAATCAAACGATCTCTTGTACAGAGTATCGTTGACAAAAGCGAAAGATAGAGCTCGTTTCATGAGCTGATGTCTTGTGGACGCTTCTTCAGGCATGCGGTGGGACTTGAAGTAATCTATGAAGACTTCTCTCCAATCCCCGGTATTTTCCCAATCTTTTACTTGCAGGGTCGTCTGCTCGCTCGCTCTGTTTCCTTCGGATGATTCCGGAGATACTTCTGCTGGGGCAAGCACCCGACGGCTTTGCACCACGATTCTAACGTCATCGAGGTTCTCGTCAGCCAGTTCTTTAGCAAGTTTGGCCAACGCGTCTGCTTTGCTGTTTTCCGCGCGCGGTATGTTCCCCAAAGTATAGGAGGGAATTTGTGTCAACAGTTGTTGCACTTTTTCGCCGTACTTTACCAACTCCGGTTTGCATGTCTGGTAGTCGCCGTTTACTTGACTAACGACCAGTTGGGAATCTCCATATATGAGGAGATTTTCAATTCCCATGTCGATGGCGATCTCGAGGCCTGCTATTAGAGCTTCGTATTCGGCTTCATTATTTGTTCTCGGCTCTGTTAGGGAGAAAGCAAAGCGCATTATCCCTCCTTGTGGAGTCACAAAGATGAGCCCTACGCCCGATTTGATTATAGGGGTACTTTGTTTGCGCTTCTTCACGGAAGATGCTCCGTCGAAATAAAGCTCCCATCGGGTATTATCACCGTCGATCGCATCAAATGCATGTTCATCTGGAAGATCGCAATTTAGAGAAGAATCGGCGGGTATGGGATGCTCAGCGAGGAAGTCGGCGATGGCCTGGCCTTTCACTGCCTTGAGAGGTTGATACGTTATCGAAAACTCCATCAAGAGTAGGGCCCACTTAGCGAGTCGTCCCGTCAATATGACCTTTGACATCAAGTATTTAAGGGGGTCCACCTTTGAAATGAGACGGACCTCATGCGCCAACGCATAGTGCCTGAGCTTTGTTATCGCGAAGATCAACGCCAGGCAGTGTTTTTCAATGGGGAAGTAGTTGCTTTCTGCCCCCAGTAGAACTCGACTTAAGTAATAGAGTGCTCTTTCTTTCCCTTGGTCGTTCTCTTGTGCCCATATAATGCGCCTAAGGAACCTTCGAGGGTGGTCGTATAAAGAATGAGAGGCTTTCCCTTAACTGGAGCAGCCAACACTGGAGGGTTTTGCAGGTACAGTTTAATTTCGTTCAGCGCGCCTTGGCATTTTTGATCCCAGACGAACGAGATTCCCTTCTTCATCAGGTGACTGTAAGGACGACACTTTCCTGAAAGGTTGGCTATAAATCGCCGTATGTATGCGAGCTTCCCTTGGAGAGATTGCAACTGTTTGAGAGTTCTTGGCGGAGGCATTTCCATGATCGCTTTGATCTTTGACGGATCTATTTCAATACCTCGATGTCGAACAATGAATCCCAGAAATTTGCCCGAGGAAACTCCGAATGCACACTTAAGAGGGTTCATCTTCAAGTTGTATTGTCGAAGGCGTTGAAATACGGTCTTCAGATGTTCGAGATGTTTCTCATATGATTTGCTTTTAACCACGAGATCGTCGATATAGCATTCGACGATTTCGTGTATAAGGTCATCGAAGATCTTCGTCATGGCCCTCTGATAAGTAGCACCGGTGTTCTTTAAATCGAAAGGCATCACTTTATACCAGAATATACCTAGAAGGGTCCTGAAGGCTGTGTGCTTTTGGTCTTCGGGATGCATTTTTATCTGGTTATACCCCGATGAGCCGTCCATGAAGGAGAAAACCTCATGAGTGGATGTATTGTCTATCATCAATTCGGTGACTGGCACTGGAAAATCATCCTTCGGACAAGCTTTATTGAGATCCCGAAAGTCCACGCATATGCGCACCGTCCCATTTTTCTTCATCACCGGAACGATGTTAGCGATCCATTCAGGATATTGAACCTCCTGGATAAAGCCGGAGTCGATCAGCTTCTTGACCTCGGCGTTGATACTCATCTCGAGCTCGAGCCGCATTCTTCTCGGCGCCTGTTTGAATGGCTTGATGTTCGGAGATATCGCCAATTTGTGTACAGCAATTTCTGGATCTAGTCCCGACATTTCGGAATAGTTCCACGCGAAGCAATCTCTATGCTGCAGAAGCACATCCTTTAACGCAGCTACCCTTTCTTCAGATAGTAACTCGCTGATGAATGTCGGTCGTGGATCGTTTGCCGTCCCCAACTCAATCTTTTTGAGGTTATCTGCAGTGGTATGGATTCCATCTTCCAGCTCTTTTGGCGCTGGTGGGAATTCTGAGATTCTCTCGTCGCTGCTGTTTTCAAAGCACCAAGGGAACTCATCTATGTCCTCGGGCTCTACTTTTAATATTGTAATCACGTGACAGGTGCGAATTCGCTTCCAATCCCGATGTGGAACCGGTTCTTCTTTCGTGGCCTTGGGCTCGTATTTCTGTGGCGGCGCTACCCTCCAGTTGTCAGACAGAACGAACTTGCCCAGCTGCTACTGATCTTCGACCCAATTCTTAAAGGTGAAGCAGTCTTCGAGCGGGTGCCCTATTACTCGATGGTAAGAGCAATAGTTTGGGCCATAGACTTCGCTTGCTTGTTCGGGGTGCTTGGATTCCGGCAATGTAAGCATTTGATGCTTTAGAGCAAGATCAAGTATCTTCTTCGTCTTGTCCCGAGGAAACGAGTACGCTCGGCCCATTTTCTTCATGAGGGATAGAGATCAATAACGCTTAACTCCCGTTTGCGCGGCTTCTTAGCCCTGTTTTGTTGCTGTTGGCGCCTTTTTGGCATTTCGACTTATTTCTGCTTCTGCGCCGATCCTTCTTTTGTTGACAAGAATGACCTGGGTCAATCACGGAGTCTTGAACCCTACGCCAAACCTTGTATATTTTTTAGGACAGCCGTTGAGGGGGATGTTCTTGCTTCGTTTCTGGAGCTCTCTCCGCAGGTGGAGGAGATCTCTTCAATGTAGCGGTTGGAGAGTTCTTCCGTACCCTTCTCAGCAGTTCAAAGCTGTTCCTAGTTGGAACAGCAGCGTTGACTTCCACCACTGGAGCCGGTGGAGTTAGCCCTGAGGGAGAGTTGCCCCCTGCCTTCCTCACTCGTTGCCAATGGCGACGTCGAGCATGACGAGCCGTCGGGACTGGCTCGGAGATTGAGACATCTTTTTGCCCCCTGTCTGAATGAGGCGCCGCCGGTGTTAGCCTCTTAAAGACTGAAGTTGTCTTTTGAGGGGTGATATTCAACCTGTCGAAGACAGATCCTCGAGTAGGGGGAGGAGCAGGAATCGTCAGCCTTGAAAAGACCGACTCTTTGACAGGGGAAGCCGCCTTAACGACTTCTGAAGCAGCAGTCATTGCCTTCCTTGGGACAGCCAATTTAGAGTTCTGATTTAGCCTGGTGAAAACAGAGGCTGTTGGTTCGGCAGTGGGCGACCCGTTGACAGGGGCCGTCGTAGCAGTGAGCTGGTCGAAGACCGACTTTTTGTTCACTTTCGGTGCAGGTATTGGCGCAGAGAAGCCCGTAGGTGGGATCATGGTCCCGAAGAACAGGCCAGTGGTGGCTTGGGTCACCTGGTCTACCGGCAGAGCGAGGAAGGAAGCCGCTTGACCAACCCTCGAACCACCTACGAAACCCAGCACCATTCTCTTTCGAACCCTAACAGCCCTCAACCCGAGCTTTCCCCTCTCATGAAACCCTAGCAGCTCACTTACCTCGTCGGAAACTCGCCGTCGACGTTTCCACTCACCCGTCTCTGTCCCCAGAAGCCAAAGCCAAACCGCAACCCCTTCTTCTCCTTCTTCCTCTCCTTTCTTATTCTTTTTCTTCTCCTTCTCTTTCTTGATCCGTATTTCCCGACGATCGCCGGAGCGCCGACCCCTTCGCCTCCGCGACTTGTCGTCACCATCTCTTTCCTTGCCTCTGTCCCAAACCCCAGAGCACCAAATCCCAGTTTCTTCTTCATCTTTTTCTTATTTTCTCCTTCGTCTTCTTTTCTTGATTTCTTGGATTCACGTGTTTCCAATCACCGCCGGAGCCGTGCCCGCCGCCGCTGATCTGGGCGACCCAGTGGACGTTCCCCATCTACGCGGTTACATTCTTGCATTGCCTGGTTTTGTTATGTATTTGTGCGCGCAAAGTGTTCGACGAAATGCCCCAATGGAGATTTTCGTCGTTTTCTTGACATGATTGGATTTATACACACTACCTGACTTGACCTGATGTACCATAGCTTGACCTGTTACCTGATCTTGTTACCAATGCCAACAACCTTGACATGTTGTCCCTACGGACATTTCCTGTTGTCTATCCAGACAAATCTGTACCTGTTTGATCCTGTGTTGGCATTAACTCCAGATTTATTAATACCTGACTTGACAAATATAACTTGGGGGTATGGGGAAATCAATGATGAAACCTGACTTGTAACTCGACAGTTCGACACCTTTACTGATCAGTCTTACGGGCTAGGCCAGCCCCGAGGTGATGCTGCTGACATCACTCGTCATTACCTACCACCCTTTACTGCCTTGCGGCACGTCTCGGATTCAGCCCGAGAGTCTTAGACCGTGATCCCGGGCACGCACGGGATACTATTGAGTTACATCGATGATTCATCAAATTGATTTCAAAGACTTGAGAGTAGTTAACACAGTAGACAAGTTTAGATTACTCCCTGCACACTATCATTCACTGTTCTCATTTATATTACTGTTATATCTGTTTTACTGTTCATACACATACCTGCATGTCTTGCTACCCTGTTTAATTTATTGCTTGATATTATGACGCACTGACATCTGGGTTTTGCATGGCCCAGATCCTCTACCTTTGTTGCACACTGATTAGGAGTACTGCCGCTGTTAGACCGAGTGGTGAGGATCCTGTTGGTATCCAGTTTTACTTTCCAGGTGTTTTATTTATTGGATCTTTTGCTTCCGCATATTATTATTTCTTGACTCATTTATTCTGGCTCATGGACATGTACTAGATAGTTTAGTTTACTTTCCTGTTCTTGATATATCTACAGCCGTAATGTGACTGTGGAGGGATTTTTCCTATCCATAGGTAGCATGGTTGGCTATGTCACGTGCCTATCTTAGCGTACTCTGGGAAGCGGGGCGTGACATATTTTATGCACTAAATCTTTTGCATACGCATGAGTGGGTACGCTTTGTACGCTTAAACAGATGCGAATCAAATGTTCTTTTTACTGTCTTGCATGGTATGTGGTTGACGTCAGTAGGTTACGCCCTTTTTGTTTTGACTTGGTGCAAAGTAGCTTACGCACTCTTTGAGTAGCACCTCCATTTCTCCGGCATGTAATTTTGGCAAATGTGGTTTGTAGATAATAAGTGATACTTCGTCTTGAACTCTTAGTAGGGTAGCGATGGCTTAGAAAACAGGTTCAGGTCTGCTGCCTAAGGCTTTTCAACTTTGTGAGCTGTGAGGGTCTCATAAAGGCTTTTCTCTCTACGAGTCGAGAGGATCCCGTAGGTGTATTTTCTTCTTAGGAATCGTGAGGATTCCTAAGTGTGTTTTCTATTGAGAGTCGTAAGGATCTCACAAGAGAATTTTCTCCCTTACAAGTCGAGAGGACTCGTAAGTGATTGTTTCCCTCCTTGTCGATTTTTGACTTCAGAGAGTGTGTCTACCTTGACCTCCCTCCGGGCAATGATGGCTTGGGAGACAGGGTTAGGATCTGTCACCTAAGACTTTTCAACTTTACGAGCCGTGAGGGTCTCATAAAGACTTTTCTCCCTACGAGTCGAGAGGATCTCGTAGGTGTATTTTCTCCTTATGAATGGGTGTTTTCTCTTGAGAGTCGTAAGGATCTCACAAGAGAATTTTCTTCCCTACAAGTCGAGAGGACTTGTAAGTGATTGATGAGTTGGCCTTTTTCCGAATCGAAGTATTGCTCCGACGAGGAGGTCATTGGTTGACATATTTCCGAAGCGGGGTCATTGGATGACGTATTTCCGCAACGGGGTCAGTTGCTGACGTATTTCCTAGGCGGAGTCATTTGGATGACGTATTTCCGCCACGGGGTCATTGGCTGACGGGATTTCCGAGGCGGGGTCATTGGATGACGTATTTCCACGACGGGGCCAGTTGCTGACGTATTTCCGAGGCAGGGTCATTGGCTGACTTATTTCCGCAACGGGGTCATTGGCTGACGTATTTCCGAGACGGGGTCATTGGCTGACGTATTTCCGCAACGGGGTCGTTGGCTGATGTATTTCCGATGTGGGGTCATTTGATGACGTATTTCCACGACGGTGTCAGTTGCTGACGTATTTCCGAGACGGGTCATAGGCTAACGTATTTCCGAGGCGGGGTTACTGGCTGACGTATTTCCGCAACGGGGTCAGTTGCTGACGTATTTCCGTGACGGGATCATTGGCTGACGTATTTCCGAGGCGGGGTCACTGGCTGACATGTTTCCGCAACGAGGTCATTGGCTAACATATTTCTGATGTGGGGTCATTTGATTACATATTTCCACGAAGGGGCCAGTTGCTGACGTATTTCCAAGGCGGGGTCATTGGCTGACGTACTTCCGTGACGGGATCATTGGCTGACGTATTTCCGAGGCGGGGTCATTGGCTGACGTATTTCCACGACGGGGCCAGTTGCTGACGTATTTCCGAAACGGGGTCATAGGCTGACGTATTTCCGTGACGGGGTCATTGGCTGACGTATTTCCGATGTGGGGTCATTTGATGACGTATTTCCACGACGGAGTCAGTTGCTGACGTATTTCCGATGTGGGGTCATTTGATGACGTATTTCCACGACGGGGTCACTGGCTGACGTATTTCCGTGACGGGATCATACAAGAGTGTTTTCTTCTTATAAGTCGAGAGGACTTACAAGTGTCGTTCACCAAACAGAGATATCCCTCATCAGTGGTGGGACTCTGTTGGGAAACGTTTATTCGTGCCCGTGGATTGTATACAAGGGCCAGTATTGGACCACCTGTAGGACAGTCTGAGGATTGTAATAGCTTAAGAACAGGTTCAGATCCCTGAAGCTTAAGGCTTTTGAATCCTATGAGCCGTGAGGGTCTCGTAGGGGAGTTCTCCTTACGAGTCGTGAGGATCTCATAAGTGTAGTTTCTCCTCAGGAATTGTGGGGATCCCTAAGTGTGTTGTTCCTTTGTGAGTCGTAAGGATCTCACGCAGGTATTTTCTCCTTACAAGGTCGAGAGGACCTTGCAAGTGTCCTTTAATGAGATTGCACCCTTTCGGGTTTTCACAAGCTCGCCGGTAGTCCTGCTGTTTTTACTCACGGAGCCCTTTCAGGTTTTCATCCGTGCCCAGTTTGCTTATGGACGTACCCCTTTTTTCCGTCAGGCTTAGGATGCTGCGTTTCGGTCAGTAGTTAGTTTTAGGACATTTCGGTCCGTTGTTAGTTTAAGTGCGTTTCGGTCCGTCGTTAGTTTAAGGACGTTTCGGTCCGTCGTTAGTTTTAGGACATCTCGGTCCGTCGTTAGTTTTAAGACATCCCGGTCCATTGTTAGTTTTAGGACATCTCGGTTCGTCGTTAGTTTAGGGCCGTTTCGGTCCGTCGCTAGTTTTAGGACATCTCAGTCCATTGTTAGTTTAGGCACGTTTCGGTCCGTAGTTAGTTTTAGAACATCTCAGTCCATTGTTAGTTTAGGGACGTTTCGGTCCGTTTGCCGGCTACTACTTATAGAGTTTGGGCTTAGGAAGATAGCGAGCGGACATAGGCGTCGTCATCTATCGTTGACCTAGCCCGTGACTCGTCACGCGTAGTATTTTTTCAAAAACCGACCGTTTATTGGCCTGAAAGGTCTTTCGCCATGCATATCCATGAGTAGATAGGCTCCACCTTGGTAGACCTTGTCTATGATGTACGGGCCCTCATAGTTTGGCTCGAATTTCCCCCGTTTGGCACGATTGGGGATCAAGGGTCTTTTTACGACTAGCACGAGTTCGCCTTGGCCATGCTTTATAAGCCTCCAGGTTTTGTTGCGCTATGAGCCGTCTTTCATACGAGCGCGTCATCCTTACTTTATAAGCCTCCAGGTTTTGTTGCGCCATGAGCCGGGTTTCGTCAAGGGCATCGAGCTCCTCGAAGCGAAGATGAGCGTTCTCTTCATCTGTTAGCTCATAATGAACCGCCGCTCGTAGAGAGGGTAGCTCTATCTCCAAGGGGAGTACCGTTTCTGTGCCGAACACCAATGCATACGGCGTTGTATTTGTGGCTTTTGAACGCAGTTCGATACGCCCAGAGGGCTTCATGCAATCTTTCGTGCCAATATTTTCTGTTTCTGGACACCGTCTTCTTTATGATCTTCGTCAAGGTCTTGTTGAAGACCTCAGCTAGACCGTTAGCTCGGGGATTATAGACCGAAAAGTATCTCCAGTCTATATTATGTTGTTGTGCGAAGCGGCTGATTTTGTGGCTTCTGTAGGCCGGCCCGTTATCGGAGATGATCTGTCACAGAGTGCCGAACAGAGTTCATGACGTGTGCCTTGAAGAAGAATATTCTCCGTCTTCATTTCTCTTAGCGGTATGGCTTCTGCCCACTTAGAGAAGTAATCGGTTGTCGCCAATATGAACCGATGTCCTCTGGATGACACTGGTTCGATAGGCCCGATTATGTCGCCTAGCCACCGTTGGGTGTAGCGGGTTTGGATGTTGGTGGATGAAGTCCCCATGAATTTGGCACGAGTGGCACTGCTTCGCATATTCGAGACAATCTTGAATCATCGTGGGCCAATAGTAGCCCATCCTTTTGATTTTCAGCTTCATCTTTGGCCCGGGTTGAAGAGAACCGCAGAGTCCGTCGTGAGTTTCTTGGACAACTCTCCTTGCTTCTTCAGGCCCCAGGCATCTTAGTCATAGAGAGTCGGAACGATCTCTTATACAGCGTGCCATTGACGAAGGAGAAAGACAGAGCTCATTTCATGAGCTGATGTCTTGAGGATGCATCTTCAGGTGTTCGACGGGATTCGACGGGATTTGAAGTAGTCTATAAAGACTTCTCTCCAATCCTTAATCTTTTCTTGGTCCTCTATTCGTAGGGTTGTTTGCTTGGTCGCTTCCTTTTCTTCAGATGACTCCGGAGATATTTCTGTTGGTGCAAGAACCCGACGGCTTTGCACAACGATTTTCACGTTATCGAGGTTTTCGTCAGCCAGTTCTTTAGCGAGTTTGGCTAACGCATCCGCCTTGCTATTCTCCGCTCGCGGTATGCTTTCCAGAATGTAGGAAGGAATTTGAGTCAGCAATTTTTGCACTCTCTCACCGTACTTCACCAACTCCAGTTTGCACGTTTGATAGTCGTCGTTTACTTGACTAACGACCAGTTGGGAGTCTCCGTATATGAGGAGGTTTTCGATTCCCATGTCGACAACGATCTCAAGATCTGCTATCAAAGCTTCATATTCGGCTTCATTGTTTGTCCTCGGCTCTGTTAAGGAAAAGACAAAGCGCATAATCCCTCCTTATGGAGTCACGAAGATGAGGCCTACCCCAGATTTGATTATGGGGGTGTTGTGTTGTCGCTTCTTCATGGAAGATGCTCCGTCGAAATAGAGTTCCCATCGGGTGTCGCTCTCTCCTTTCTCACCGTCGACCGTGTCAAACGCGTGCTCGTCTGGTAGTTTGCAATTTAAGGGTGAATCGGCAGGTATCGGATGTTCAGCGAGGAAGTCGGCGATGGCCTGGCCTTTCGCTGCCTTGAGGGGTCGATATGTTATCGAGAATTCCATCAAGAGCAGGACCCATATAGCGAGCCTTTCCGTTAATATGGCCTTTGACATCAAATATTTGAGAGGATCCATTTTTGATATGAGATGGACCTCATGCGCCAAAGCATAGTGTCTGAGCTTCATTATCGTGAAGATCAACGCCAGGCAGTGTTTTTCGATGGGGGAGTAATTGCTTTCTGCCCCCAGGAGAACTCGACTCAAATAGTAGAGGGCTCTCTCCTTCTCTTGTGCCCATAACACGTCTAAGGAACCTTCAAGGGCGGTTGTGTACAGGATGAGAGGCTTTCCCTTGACCGGAGCGGTCAGTACCGGCGGATTCTGCAGGTATTGCTTGATTTCATCTAGTGCGCTTTGGCATTTGCGATCCCAGAAGAACGGGGTCCCTTTCTTCATCAGGTGACTGTAGGGACGGCATTTGCCGGAGAGGTTAGTTATGAACCGCCGGGATATATGCGAGCTTTCCTTGGAGGGACCGCAGTTGCTTGAGAGTTCTTGGCGGAGGCATTTCCATGATCGCCTTGATCTTCGACGGGTTTATCTCGATGCCCTGGTGTCGTACGATGTATCCTAGGAATTTACCCGAGGAAACTCCGAACGCGCATTTGAGAGGGTTCATTTTCAGGTTGTATTTCCGAAGACGTTGGAACACTATCTCCAGATGCTCCCAGTGCTCCTCATATGATTTACTTTTCGCTACGAGGTCGTCGATATAGCATTCGACGATTTCGTGTATGAGGTCATCGAAAATCTTCGTCATGGCCCTCTGATAGGTGGCGCCGGCATCTTCAGACCGAAAGGCATCACTTTGTAGCAGAATATGCCCAGAGGGGTCCGAAAAGCGGTATACTTCAGGTCTTCAGGATGCATCTTTATTTGATTGTACCCTGATGAGCCGTCCATGAAGGAGAAGACTTCGTGAGTGGACGTATTTTCTATCATCAGCTCGGTGACCGGTACGAGAAAATCGTCCCTCGGGCAAGCTTTGTTGAGATCCCGAAAGTCCACACATATGCGCACCGTCCCATTTTTCTTCATCACTGGGACGATGTTTGCGATACAGTCAAGGTATTGAACCTCTTGAATGAAGCCAGAGTCGATTAGCTTCTTGACCTCGGCGTTGATACTCATCTCAAGCTCGAGCCGCATCCTCATTGGCGCTTGCTTAATTGGCTTGATGTCCGGAGATATCGCATCTTCCAGCTCTTTTGGCGCCGGTGGAAATTCTGAGATCAGCTCACCTTCATCTTCATTTTCGAAGCACCAGAGGAAGTCATCCATGTTCTCGGGCATTCCTTCTTCTGACAGCGTTATCACGTGGCAGGTGCGAGCTCGTTTCCAAGACCGATGTTGATCTGGCTCTACTTTCGCTGCATACGTGGCTTTCGTTTCATGCTTCTGTGGCGGGATTGCCCTCCAACTGCTGGATAGAGCGAACCTGCCTTTGCTGATACTGGTCTTCTACCCAGTCTTTGAATGTGAAGCAGTCTTCGAGAGGATATCTCATCGCTCGGTGATAGGAGCAATAATCCGGGTGAGAGACCTCGTCTGCTTGCTCGGGATGTTTGGATTCCGGGAGCGTAATCATTTGATGTTTCATGACAAGACCGAATAACTTCCTTGTCTTGTCTTGGGGAAAAGAATATGCTCGACCCATCTTCTTTATAAGAGAAGAATCCCGGCTACTCAATTCTCGATCGCGATGCTTCTTGGACCCGCTTTGCCGCTGCCGAACGTCTTTTCCGTTCTTTAGCTTGTTTTTACCTCTGCGTCGGGTCTTCTGTATGACGGGCTGACGACGAAGGGCATCGCCATTCTCCGTGGCCTGCCGAAGGAGGCGCTGCGTCCTGGCTTTCTCGTAAATAGCCATTTCGCGGCTGTGGTCGTCTCGAACCTTCTGTCTCGCTTCCCGTATTAGGTTGTCCATCTGTTCTTCGAACGATGGACTCGGTATTTTTACGGCGGGATCTCGTTTTGGTTCAACTGCAGTGTCTTCTAACAGAGCGTCTCCTTCTTCATCGAAGTCATGTATAACGCAGCAGCTATGGAATCGTTTTCGTTTCTTGGATTGAACGTATCCAAGCCCGATCGTTTTCATTCTCCCGTTGGGCAATTTCCGCTGAGTTCCAGGGACGTTCCAGATCCTGTTGTAGAACTGAGTCGAGCAGTCTGTTTGAAGGATACGCATTGGCGCCTCAAGAGCCTTTTTAATCCTTCCGTGTAGTATCTGGGCAGACGGATGGGCTGGAGCCTGTCAAGCGTAGAATCGACACCATGCCAGATTTCTTTCTCCACTTTGGTTTCCGCAGATCGATAAAAGATGATCGCCTATTCCTCTTTTCGCCTGGAAGGGACGTAAAGCTTCTGTAGTTCTTGCACATTATAGGTATCAAGTGCATCAAGCTCTTTGTTGTGCTGCCGCGGAACCATGGCGATTTGCAAACTCCGTTCATCGCCTGGCACGGCTTGTATGGATGGTCGAACATAGAATACTGCATTGACCTCATCTTCAGAGTCGCTACCGAAGATCAACATAGGGGTAGACGATCCAGGCTTGTTGCATTGGGGTAGTCCTGAATAGACTATCCCTTCTTCCTCCTCGGTATCGCTCCCGAAGACCGAAATGGTGGTGATAGCTTTTTGCTTGTCCTCCGGTTTATGGCACCTCTCCGTGTCTTCGCAGTCTGGTAAGAAGTATTTTGCATCTTCGTACTTTCGGACTTCGCTCACGGAGAATGGGTTCAGCTCCCCTGTCACGGTATACTCGAGACCATCCTTGAAATAGTTCATACACTGATGTTGTGTAGAAGGGATGATGTTGTACTCGTGTAACCAAAGCCTGCCGAGCAAAACGTTGTAGCAAGTCTTGGCGTCAATGACGTGAAACTTGATGTCAGTGATGAGCAGCCCAAAGCGTAACGTTGGTATCACAGACCCGAGCATCTGTGATGACTGGGAGTCGAACCCGAAGATGGTGATTTTATCCCGAGCGAGGTGCTGAACGCTCATGCAAATCTCCAACACTCTTACATTGAGAAGGTTGACGGAGGACCCATTGTCGACTAGGATCTTCACTATCTTGATGTCATAGTAGCATCCAGTGACATACAGGGGGCGGTTGTGCTCGCACGTCTCGAGGAGGAGGCCTTCGTAGCCGAAAGAGACGTCAGCAGTGTGCACTTCTTCCAGCTCGTCCTTCATATTTTCTTCGGCAAGGAAAACTTGAAAATGTGTGGGCTCTTGTAATACCTTGATCAGAGAATCTCTCGCCTTTTTAGATAGTAGAAGGGCATCAAGAACGCTTAGTTGCAAAGGTATCTTCCTCAGGTGTGCCAGAACATTGTAATCCACCTTATTTTTCTTGGGTGATTCCTTGGCTGCCAGCTCTTCGACGATTCGGTCATTGAGGGCGATATCTTCAGGGACCTTTTTTTCCCCTTATCTTTTTTGTTCGATCCCTTGTTTGTAGGTCCGAGATTCTTTTCGGGTAACATGCGATTACGCGGCTGAATGTTCTCGCGGATCTTTATCTCTTCTGTTTCGGAGATGGATTCTTTGAAGAGAGGGCCGAGGGTTATTACTTCATCGGAATCGCTCCCGAAGGCGAGAACTTGCGATCCCTCGGAATCAACCATGTGACAGTTGCCGGTAGTTTTTTGGGCTCATTTGTCTTGTCTTCTGCTCTTGACGCGTTTTGCGCTCCATCCGCTTGAAATGCTGTCGATGAGCAACGTATCCCTGCCACCGGTTTTTAAAGGCGTTGCACTCTTCGGTAGGGTGCGCAATGTTTTGATGGTATAAGCAGTAGCTAGGATGTACATCAGCTTCGCCAAGGTGTATCCTGCCAGGAATGTTTCCTTTGGAAGATGGCAGCTTCATTCCCATTGATAAGGCTTTAGCGAACCGTTTCCTCATTTTAAGTCCGCTTTTATATTTTTACCCACTATGTTTGTCAACCTTCTCAATGTAAGAGTGTTGTTATCTATTTTACCCACTATGTTTGTCAAATCTGTTATGATGTTACCTGTAGTTGAGTTAGTTGGGTTAAATTCCTTACCTACCCCTCCTCTCCTCTTCTTCTTTCATCATCACTGCCCCATTAAAGCCCTCGTCTCTTCACTTTTATATCAAAACCCAACTCCTTACTTCAACCCCAATCAAAGCCCTCCCTTCACTTCTTCTATTTCCTAACCCAAATCCTCACCTCAGCCCCCCATCCAAACTCCATCAAATCACATTACTAAATTCTACATTGGAGGGGCTCAATTTTGCTATAGCAAAAGCCAAAACTATACCTAATTTAATTGACATTGATGGTTTGTTCCATGAATAACATTTTCGAATTAGACTGTATGGTTGAATACTTGTCAAATTTGGGATTTTGCTTGATGATGAGCTATTTTTTTAGAGTTTTGTCACTAAGAAGAGAAGCAAAAATTTATGATAATTAAGAAAAGAAGCAGGATGAGAATACATTTAGAAGAGAAGCAGGATCTCACGGGGCCGGGGGGGGAGCCAGAATTTAAGAAGAGAAGCATGGGAGAAGAGGAAAACAACTATTTAATCTTGGATTAGCTGTTTCGAGGGGTAATTCGGTCATTTTACCCCTTAACAGCTATGTTTCACAGAAGAGTTCACAACAAGTTGATGGAACTTAACCAGAATGTTTCACCAATTGTTCTCTTCTTCTTTTTGCCTACCAGGCCTTTTCTTGTATGGAGGATGTAGCATAGGATCATATGGGGCAGTTGGCCAAAATCTTGAGTCTGGTATGGGTGAAATGTGATGCTTGTATGAACTTTTGTAATGGTTTATGTTATAAGAGTCGTGAATAACATCTATGGGGTTTATCCTAGCATGATGCAGACAGTGGATGGCATGCATGTAAGGAATCCCTGTAAGGTCCCACACTCTACAATCACAAGTTTTTTTAGCAATACTGTAAGGTCCCTACCCCCGATTACAGCACTCTACACTCTACAATCCCTGTATGGTGCCAGAATGTCGCGATAGGCCAAGGCAACGTCCCTATTCCCGATTACAGCATCATCACCGAAAATTGCATAATTGCGAAATCAGAAGCCAGGGATTCCATCGCCTTTTCTACCGACATCCACACAACAAAATGGTGGGACAAGGCAAAGAGTGGCCAAGAGCCGAGATTGACCTTGAGTATCAGTCACTTGATACTCATAGTTGTCGCAATATTGAGCACTACAAACTCCCCTGCTCTTATTATCCAATATTTCTAACTTGGCAACAATCTTAGGGCATGTTTTTCCATTCCACTTTTCACAGATCTCTCTCTTATTCTGTAACCTCCTCATCATCAAAGTTCTTATCATCTCCAACATTGTCACTATAGGCTTCTCTCTAGCCTTTAATATGAATTTGTTGAATGCCTCACATATATTGTTGCATAGCAAATCATACTTTATATCTGTAGGGAAATGAGACCTGGTCCATGTCTTTTCTATGTCATCAAGATATTTATAAGCAGCTACACTTTCTTTCTGAAGTTAGTTCATGACCTATAATTAATAGTGTGTGTGCGCGGGCGCGCTATCAATTAGACTTCTAGGATATCAAGCCCTTTCATATCATATAACAAAGTAGCCTAACACCAACAATGTAACAAGTAATGAATGAGATGAAAGAAAATTACCGGTAGATGCTCCTCTTTAGTGTATGCTGTTGCTGCTTTCCACATTATTCTTTTCAACTCCAATGATTTCCACTTTTTGAATTTTTTTGCATAAAAATGCCTCACACAGTATCTGTGTTGTGATGGTGGAAATATCCTCCTCATAGCTTCGATCAACTCCTATAAATTGGCATTACATTGCAAAATGTTAATAAAGCTTCATGAAATGCATAATTTAAAAATGTATACACATATTTAACATGTAAGCAGTATAAGAAATCTAACCTTTTGTCTATCACTTACAAAAACTATTCTTTCAAATGTGTTGTCCTTCATGGCCTCCCCCAAACACACTAAGAACCAATTCCATGTTCCTTCACATTTAGACTCCACCACAGCAACTGAAATTGGATCCATTTGATTATTTGCATCCCTACTCACAGCAAATAGAAGTACAACTCCTGCAGGGCCCTCCAAGAAATAGCCATCAAGACCTATAACAGGTCTACAACCTTGCAGAAATCCATCCATATGAGCTTTGTATGCCACAAAGAAGCCATAGAATTCATTAGGTTGATCTTCTTGCTCTCTCTTGGTCTTCACTGATACATAGCTTCCAGGATTCGTAGTGATAATCATGTTTGTATAGTCCCAAAGCCGCCAGTATTGCTCCTTGTAGCAACCTTCAATGATATTAATGGCCTTCCTCTTCACCCTATATATTTGAAAAAGTCCTCAATCTAGCCCAAGTTCAGTATGAATGGTAGTTTGCAATGAAGGTGGCCATATAGGATTGTCTATGATTCTCAGCGGGTATTGATGTGCTAACCATGATGAAGTAGCTTGTTTGTTCTTGAAAACTTTTGGACAAGTGTGCTTGTCATTCAGTTGCAAAATCCTCCATCGGATACCATCATCAACATATTTACCATAAACACTCTACTTGCATCCTTTTGCCTTACAGTTAACTGCAATTCTCTTTCCTTTCATTCTTCTACCACTGTACATCAAAACCTCTCAAAACTGCAGCTTGTCTTACTAATGCCCTGAACTCACTTGGTTTGGCACATTCCATACCAAGCTCAAACTTTGGATCCTTGAGATCCCTATCTTCCATGAACTGCCAGAATCTGAAGTACCCACTATCTGCCTCATCATCAGATGAAGGAAGGCAATGCAGTTTATCACTATCTGCATAATCTGAGACTGCTTCCTTGGTAGGCGTAGCATCATCTCCTCCTAGGACTTCTTTGCCATCTACTGTCATGGCCCGCTTCCCAAACTATGAGGCGGAGTCGAGACGAGGCCCGCGGCGCATCTATACCGAGAAGTACACATTCTCGACACAGACACGCCAAGCGCTAGTAAGCAATAATATGACAAGAATTTAAAATTTTCAAAACAAATAAATAACATCCAACAATTATTACATCCCAGAAAGTTTGGCAAATAAAGTTTACATCAAACACCCTTGAAGAAGGCATTTTATTGAACAGTTAAGGAAAGGCATGGAATGATAACACGAACATCTCAGAAACAACTAATAGTTGGCTTGGCCTGAGAAGTGCTCCAAGTCTACGAAGTCCTTCTCTGCCTGCGGATCCTGATCTGTCTCAATCCCTGACGAATATTTCAATCAAACAGAAATGTCCGTCATAGAACTGAAGCTCATGTAAGTCTCCCAAGAGGGTGTAGAGATAGCATACAAACATATAAAAGTAAAAAAGCATGAACATGAACAGGTATGCATGTATAAGGCGAGATATCTTGAGAAACATTTGCATGGCATTACATATCTATCGTTTGTATTAGTCTAGTAAGGGTATTGGACCGGGTTTCGGTGAGTATTCCGTTTTTTCTCTTCTTTTCTCCTTACTCTCGGTTGCCTCTCCCCTCATTGTTATGGCTTCATCTGGTCATGAGCCAAAAGAGAGATGTTTCAATATGAGCCTTCAATAATGGGGAGAGACGAGTGAGTCCCACCGCTTGTCCTCTCTCCCTCTCCAACAAGTAAGCGTGTAGGTGGGTTGAAAACACCCATCTGCCACAATAGTTTTTCCCCTTTTTTTAAACAAAAACTTTAACTACATTTCTAAAACAATAATTCTTACAACAAACTAATTAAAATAACTTAAAAACTAATTAAAATAACTAATTTTATTTCGGATGCAGACGTTGCAATCTATTTTCCTTAAAAGAATTTCGTTCTCAAAATTCCCATAAGAAATACGCTGCTACAGGGCAATGAAAAGGTAAGGATAATGCTATCGCATATCATCTTCAAGTTCCCATGTGGACTCACCCGGGAAATCCTTTTCCACGATACCCTAACTAACTTGAACACCTTATTCCGTAGGATCTCCTTCTGATCCAAAATCTCACCGGTTGTTGTTTGTAGGTAAGATCGGCATCCATGAAAATCTCCGAATAATCTAGAACATGGTCGGGATCACTCACGTACCGGCGTAGATGGAAAACATGGAAGACGTTATGCACGACCTCTAAAGAAGGTGGCAAGGCTAAATGATACGCCACTTCTCCTACGCGGTCCAAAATGTCAAAAGGACCTATAAAACGCGGACTAAGCTTGCCACACCTCCTAAAACACCTCCCAAAACGGACGATTCCTCGGTTAGGAGAGATCTTAAGGAACACACGATCCCCAGGTTGGAATTCCAAGTGTCTTCTCTTCGCATCTGCCCAATGTTTTTACCTATCTTGAGCCACACGGAGGCACTCTCGGATAGTTCGAACTACATCTATTGTCGCTACGATCATCTCGGGTCCAAAAAGCTCTCGGTCGCCAATGTCATCCCAACTCAATGGGGGCCAACACTTGCGCCCATACAGTGTTGCGTATGGAGCCATTCCTATACTCGTATGTTAGCTGTTGTTATAAGAAAACTCCACAAGATAGTCGTGTCCGACACTTCTACCGACACCGTGTCCAACACGCATGGATTGTATCAGCCTAAATTGGGCATGTCCGACACTTCTACGCATGGCATGGGCTGTGAAATAAGGAATATATTTGGGTACAACTTTGATACCTTCAAGGATACAAGAATATTAAATATTTCGAGTTCTCCAATGACGGACCATAGCTAGAATGAGTAAATGTCCAAATTAATACAAATAATGAAGTTGAATATATAAAGTCGACGCCAATTAAAAAGGGTTAATATTTTTTTAACTGTATCGATTGTGGCGTGTGAAGACCCGTGTTCTGCAATCGAATTTTGGCCAATGTAAAGGTTCGACATCTATCCACGTGCTTCGCCACCCTCTCACTAATTTCGGCCACACAAAATACTCCACTAAAGCAATCGTCTTGTATCGGCTGAAATACCTTGCCAGACCTTGATTATGGCTCTCCAAAACAATTGCATCTCGAAGTGAGGAATTCAGCCCACATAATTGACTTCCTTTTAAAAGAAAGTCATCAACAAGCATATAGTTTTAAAAATTTTCTGACATTTTGTCTAAATTTCGCCGAAATCTTCATCTTCCTCGTACAATTCTTTTAATTGCTCAAAACTGATGAGTTTGACTTGTAAAGTCGCCAAAAGTGAAACTCATCGGCTCAACGCATCAGCTAGTTTGTTTTGTCGGCCTTCTTTATGCCGAATGATAAACGACACAAACCTCTATATATATGCAACCACTTTCCAAGCCAATTATTCAACTTATGATAACCATTGATATACTTCAACACCCCACTATCTGAATTTAACATAAACTCCTGATGAAATAGATAATGCTTCTAATGTCGAAGAGATTGAACAATAGCATACAACTCGACATCATAAATTGAGCAGTTACTTCTTGAAGCATTTAAGTTCTCTCTAAAGAACGCAATAGGCCGACCTTCCGGACTCAATACTCTACCAATTCCTAATTTAGATGCATCACGATCAATTTCAAACACCATACCAAAATCCGGTAGTGCAAGCACTGGATCTTCGATGATTTTCTTTTTAATCAACTCAAAACTCTTGTCCGTCGCCATCGTCCACTCGAAACTCTTCCCTTTAATCATTCGATCATCGATGCCATCAACATACTGAAGTTCTTTATGAACCGCCGATAAAAGAAAGCCAAACCATGAAAACTACACACTTCATAAATAGATGTCGGTGTCGGCCATGAAGTGATAGCTTCTACTTTCGTTGGTCGACTTTCACCCCTTCGGCTGAGAAACTATATTACCCAATAAAATCAAACCGTCGGTAACAAACTCGCACTTTTTGATATTCACGGACAATCTATGCTCTTAAGGTGCATAAAATCTCCCGAAGATATTCAACATGTTCTAAACTTCGACTATAAACCAAGATGTTATCGAAATAGTCTACCACAAATTTTCCAATAAAAGGTCAAAATAGTTGGTTATCACATAAAGGTACTCGGCGCATTAGACAGCCCAAGCGGCATGACAAGCCACTCATGCAACCCATCCTTTGTTTTAAAGGCTGTCTTCCGCTCTTCTCCTCGCCGAATCATAATTTTGTGATACCCAACGTCACAAGTCAATCCTTGAGAATACACTTGAAACTGAAAGATTATCCAGCATAACATCAAGCCGAGTTATAGTAAATCAATATTTTACCATGATTTTGTTAGCCCGGCAATTGAACACATTCGCTACGATCTATCTTTCTTCGTAATAAGCAACACCGACACTGCATTGCACAAAGACTTATGATCTTTTTCAAGTATCCTTTTTGTATAAAATCCTCATCTTGCCGTCATAATTCTTCACTCCTTTGGTGTCATGCAATAAGTCGGTTTATTCGGTAAGACTGCTCCTGGAATGAGATTGATATGATACTGAATATCTAAGTCAAATGGCAACCCAACATGTAAGTCTTTGGGCATGACATCTAAAAACTCTTCCAAAAGACCCTAAAAGGTCGGCAGATGACTTGGATGTTTCTTATTAGCCTCTGACACCATTAAAGCATACATCTCACCACTTTCCTCAGCCGCCTCCATAAAGTCGGTATGACCTAGGAAATTACTAACCGGGATTTTGTTACACTCCGATTTTCGATGGCCCCAAAGTGATCTTTACTCTATCCTTAATGAAAGAGTTAGTATTGTACTCATAACGTACCACTTGTCAGTCAAATTGCCATGGTCGACCAAATACCAAGTGACGCGCCTCCGTAGACACTATGCATCACATCACAACGAATCCTAATAATTCTTGCCAATAGAAAAGGATATCAAACACTATTCGGTGACCGATACAGCATTTCCCTTTTGAAACCAAGTGAGCCGATAGGGTTTTACTTGTCAACTCGAGCGACAACATATTCACAACTACCACCATCAACGATTGCGTCGAATACCTTCCCATAGGCCGTACATCGAGTATGAAAATATATTATGCCGCACCTAACCATTATCATCCTCGCTCGCTCGGCCATTCATATAGCGCCGAATCACAAGGGATTATCCATGATCACAATAACAATAAGTAATCTCTTCAGCGTCTTCATCATCATACTTATCGTAAATAGGTGGTTTCACTTCTTATTCTTCTTCGACAACATCCCCCTCAATTATTGTTACGACGTCGTCGATTGGGGCATTCGGATTTGCAATACCCATATACTTGACAATTATTGCATTTACCCATCTTACTTCCTCCAAACCCTTGGATTGTTCGAGCTCACTGGTGTCTCTTTGGCCGAAGTCGTAGTATTAGTCTTTCTTTGAAATTCGACCGTTTTTTGTCTCAAGCGTTTTCGTTCTGTAGTTGCTTGTCGATGAGGAACCTTCTGGGCTGGTGTCGTTATTTGATCTCGGCCATTTTTTGGCCTTCAATTGTTTCTCTACTTTGACCACCAATTTGTATAGGTCATTGTATGAAACATATTATTGGAGCTCGACGATATCCTTAATTTCGACACAAAATCCTCCTAAGTATCAAGTAATTGTTTGCCGCTCGGCCTCGGTGACTTCGCATCTCATCATCAATTGATCGAACTCCTCGGCGAATTCTTCGACGAATCGATCTCCGAGCCGAAGGGTATGCTATTGGTTATAAGTTTGTTTCACATAATCCTCTGGTAAAAACTTTCCGCGAAAGTTCTTTTCCATCTTCTCCTAAGTTGCGATCTTAGGTTTCCCGGCTCGGGCGCGTTTGATCTTTAAATTCTCCCACTAAATCGAAGCGTGTCCCTTCAACTTGAGTGCGGCCTCTTTAATCTTTCGCTACTCGGACATCTCCTAGTAGTCAAAAAATTGCTCAACGGTATGCAATCAGTCGGACATCTTTTCCATCAACTTAAGTGCGACTGCCTTCACCTTTCTCTCGTCGGACATCTCCAAATGCATGCGAAAACCCCATTAGGGTTCATGCTTCACTTCACATGCGGCTGGGTCGCACTTAAAGTATCCGCCCATGGTTGGCTAGGTTGGTCCCACTCTAAGAATCCGCTTATGCTATGGTTATATCAAAATTGATATTAAAATCCCCCATGCTTTGACTATTTACTCAAGTAATATGTCACGTCCCGCTTCCCAAAATACATAAATCACGGGAACGCAACTCGGCCAGCCATGCAACCTACGGTAAGGAATTATCCTTCCATAGTCACATTGGGGGTGTCTTGAAGTAATCAAGCAGCACAAATATATATATATATATATATATACACACACACACACACATATACATATATATACATACATATATATATAACACATGTCCATTGCCACAATAAATAAACAATAGTGGAAGCAAAATGGAATATCAAGTCTCAACTGATCCAAATAATGAAATAGCAAGATATACAAGATCTAGTCACTTATGGGCGCACAAACGAAACTAAGACATAAGGTTCAACGGAATAAATAAAACGAACTAATAACTAGATAAAAGAAATACACCTCAAGGCTCGGCTATCTTCTCAAAGTACTCCTGTGCGGTTCTAATGTCAAAGGATCTGGGCCATGCAAAACCCAGACGTCAGAGCGTCATGGATAATATAATAAAAGATCATATGATGATAACAGGCAATGTGAGAATATGTCATTGTACTCGAAACTTGGTGTCATGTGAGCATACAATAATTGTAGCAACAATAACATGTGCCATAACAATCAAGACATGGTAAATCAATTATATCATGTGTAACCTACCTATGGTCGATGTCACTAATAGTTATCTATCCTAAAAGTATTTGAAATCAGTCAATGTATCTTTCTCGTAACTCAACAGTATATCCCGTACGCGTCCGGGACCACGGCACCATGTCAGATTCTCGAGGCCGAAACCCTACATGTCAAGCCTGGACGTATGATATCAGCTCATCATACTGGAGCACAGTGGCCCGTATTCGACTGATCGGTCTCTAAAATACTAGTACTCTTGAGTTACGGTTTGGGTTATATTCCTTGATTCCCCCTTTCCTGGTTTTATATTTCATGTCAGGTATCGATATAATCTTTCCCTAATGCCAATACTAAAACGTGCAGGTACATGTCGTGTCAATCAAGACAAACAAGTCAAGTGATATTTATAAATTCGTTGGCATTTTGGTAAATATTGCAGTGCAAGAGTCATGACATGATAATGAATAAGAAGTCAAGCATGAACACATGTGAACAATCAATAGGATCAGGAATAACATAGTCATATCAGATAAACAAAGAGCGAACATATCAGATAAATAATGAGAACATATCATGTAACAGCAAATTTATTCATCAGACGTATGTCGCAGACGTCTCGTCCTTAATATCTAACTCCAGACGTCTGTGGGAGACGTTTGGTTCTCAACATTTTATATGCCAGACGTCTGTAAAAGACGTCTGGTCCTTAATTACATGTGTGGCAGATGTCAGGGGCAGACATCAACAGTTCAATTCAAGGTACTGTAAATGTATTTCAGAGACGCCTGTCTCTGCTGGCAGACGTCTCCACGGGTATAATTCTGAGACAATTCTGAATTTAGGGTTCCAATTACTTGATCCAATTTCATGAATGAAAACACATGCAATAACATCATTTCCTCTAAATTTCAACGTATCAATCTAGTTAACATAAACATGACAGCTTAGGATTCAATCATGCATATCATACTTAGATGAGTTTTAACCCAGTTTTCGTAAAATAATATATTTTGGATTTAATATCAACTTATATCAATAATACTATAATGTATAGCAAGACCCAATCTTGCCACACTAGCATGTTAGAGCAAGCATCTAAATACTTGCCCCGAAGACGACGATGCTTTGAAAGAGATGCAAGAATCCGGCCTTGATCGTGCTTGTCCAAGAAACGATGGAAAAGAAGATGACAGCCACAATGACATTGAAGATCTGCGACGAGGATGATCGGTCGCGAATTGATGAAGATGATCGGGTAGGCTAGGGCCGCTAGTTTTGTTTTTGGGGGAGGAAAAATTTTGAGATTACGGTTATGCATGAGTGTTTGAGGGTTTAAATAGTATAGACATGTATATGGGCCGTGTAGCTCATAAATCCTATATTCCAATTAGGAATGGGGTACAAGGAAAAAAGAAAATATGATTCGTTAAGAATAAACATATATACACCCAAACATAAATAATACTAGCCCAATAATAAGGATAATAAACCCAATAAAATGTTAAAACCCCTTAATAAAGTTTTAATCAAGAAAGTGTTTTACAAAAAGGGTGTTATTTTATACCCAACTATAAAAAATTTCGTCCTCGAAATTCAAGGACGACGGAAAGACACAAGAACAGGGAATCCCGGATTTACGGAAACAAGTTTGGGAATTTCAATCAAATCTCTACTTCACGTTCCCAAATAGATTCTCCATATGAATGACCACCTCACGAAAAAAACCGAAATGACTTTGTTCTTTAGAACCTTTTCCCGACGATCTAGTATAGTAGTCGGTCGCTCTTCATACGATAAATTATTCCCCAAAGTCAACTCTGAGTGATCCAATACATGAGTTTCATCTCGAACAAATCGACGAAGTTGAGACATATGGAACACATCGTGCACACCCGCCAAAGACGGTGGTAATGCCAAATGATACGCCACTTCTCCAATCCGCTCGATGATGTCAAATGGTCCAACAAATCGAGAACTAAGTTTACATCGACTACCAAATCTGATCACATCTCTTGTCAGTGATATCTTCAAGAACACGCGATCACCAACTGCGAAACCTAGCGGTCTACTTCCAATATTAGCCCAACTCTTCTGCCGAACTTGCGCTACTATCGTATGATCACGGATCAATCGGACCTTATCCACGGTTTGTACAATCAATTATAGCCCCAACAATTTCCTTTCTCCAACATCGTCCCAACATACCGGTGAACGACATTTACAACCGAACGCTTCAAATGAATGCTCGCAAGGAAACCGTTATTATAGGAAAACTCAACCAAGTGCAAATGATCTTCTCTCGAACCCTTGAAATCCAACATGCACGCTCTCAACATATTTTCCAGAGTTTGGATCATCCGCTCAAACTGACCATCTGTCTGTGGATGATAGCCGTGCCAGACTTTAGTCGAGTTCCCAAACTTTCCTGCATATTCTTCCAAAAGTGCGATAGAAAACGTATCACGGTCAGACACGTACTAACCGAAACTCTATGCAATCTCACTATTTCTTGCATATACTACTCCACTAACGCCCCCGTCGAATGACCAACCCGAAATGGTATGAATGAGTTGCATTGGTCAGACGATCAACAATTACCCAAACTGTATTGTTGCCATTTAGACTCTATGGTAAAGCTGACACGAAATCCATGGTGATATGCTCCCACTTCCACCGAGGAATCGGAAGCGGTTGCAATAATCCGACAACCCTCAGATGTTCAGCGTTCACTTGCTGACACACCAAGTATCTAGACACGAAGAGAGCAATCTCTCTTTTCATTCCTTCCTACCAGAAGTGTTGTCGCATATCCCTGTACATCTTTGTACCTTCGGGATGTACCGATCTTTGTACCTTCGAGATCTACCGAATACACAGAACTGTCTCCATCATAACTTCTTCAAGAATATCTCCTTTCGGCACACACAAGCGGCTCCCGTATCTCAAAGATCCATCTCCATGAATTAGCAAGTTCGTTCGAAGACCTGCCACTACATAGCCTCGAAACTTCTATAATCGAGTGTCTTGCAATTGCGCGGCTTTGATGCGATCTATCAAAAACGACTGTACTTGAAGTTGCATCAACTGCCCTGAAGAGCCCGGTAATACTAGCTCCAATTCGAGCTTCTGAAAATCAGCTGTAATCTCCTTCTGTGAAGTTAACATCGTCACAGCTGGCAATCGAGTTGAAGCATCCAGCATTTCACCTTTTCCGGATGATACTTCATATCTAAATCGTAGCCAGCCATCAGTTCTAACAATCTTCGCTGCCTCATGTTGAGCTCTTTCAAAGTGAACACATATTTTAAGCTCTTATGATCGGTGAAACCTCAACTTTCTCGCCTAGCAGAAAATGCCTCCAAGGCGAAGCAAAATTTCGACAGGGATGGCAGATACTCTGAAGCGAAGTATGATTTTGATACGGGGTGCATTCTGAGACGAAGTATAGATCCGGTGCAGAGGTTTTTGATTGACTTGATTTGGTTCCCTTTTTGACGACGTGGAAGTCGATACTGCTCTTTTTGCGACGTGGACGGTCGGTGCTACCATTTTTACGACTTGGACGGTCGGTCCTGCCATTTTTACGATTTTAGTGGTTGGTGTTGCCCTTTTTGCGATTTGGACGATCGGTGTTTGATTTGACTTGCTCCACTTCTTGCGGTGTCAAGGATTGGATTTGACTTGCTCCGCTTTCTGCGGTGTCAGAGTTGGATTGACTTGCTTCCAAGGTGGAGCTCGATTCCGCCACGGAGGTCGTTGATTGACTTGATTCCGAGACGGAGCATAACTCCGACGCGAAGGTCATTGGTTGACCTGATTCCGAGATGGAGCATGATTCCGACATGGAGGTCGTTGATTTGACTTGATTCCGAGACGAAGCATAATTCCGACAGGGAGGTCGTTGGTTGACTTGATTCTGTGGCGGAGCATAATTCCGACGGGGAGGTAGATACTTCGAGGCGAAGCATGATTTCGATAAGGGGTACATTCTGAGATGAAACATGATTCCGACGCAGAGGTTGTTGATTTGATTTGGGGGTTTCTTATCCGTCCAGCGGGTTTTTGAGCCTGAAACTTGGAATTTGGGTTTTTGTTCGACATCAGTATCGCTATATTGGAATATGGTACCAGGAGCGAATCATCATTTGCCGTAGAGAATATGGGATCTGTGTTGACATCAGCATCGCTACACTGGAATATGGTACCAGGAGCGAATCATCATTCGCCATGAGGTGATTTCCCTCGTTCCCAGTTTAACGACTTAGGGGTCATCTGTTCCCGTTTTAATGACTTAGGGGTTTATTGGATCGAAAGTTTGGAATTTTGGGGGTTGGGAAAGGCATCAGCGCTGCTAACACTGGAGCACATGTGTCAAGAGCAATTCATCATTTGCCTTTGCCTGTTGGGGTGCGATAGCTTAAGAGACAAGTTTAGGTCCCTATCACCTTAAGACTTTTCAATTTTATGAGCCGTAAGGATCACATAAAAGCATTTTCTCCCTACGAGTCGAAAGGATCTCGTAGGTGTATTTTCTCCTTTGGAGTCGTGGGGACCCCCCAAGTGTGTTTTTCTTTTGTGAGTCATAAAGATCCCATGAAGATGTTTTCTTACGAGTCGGGAGGATCTCGTAAGTTTTGTTCTCCTCATGTATCGTGAGGACACATGAATGGGTCTTTCCAAATGGAGCATAATTCCGAGGGCGGAGACTGGCCGCGGGACTGGTGGGTGAGACATGGGTGTGATGAGGGCTATTTGAGCACGTGGATTGTACATGGTAGTCAATTTAGGGACCAACCGTAGGGCTGGGAGAATTTTGGGAATTTGGATTTTGGTTGGCGTCTGCATCGCTGCACTGGAATATGGTACCAGGAGCGACTCATCATTCGCCGTTTGGTGATTTGGATTTTGGTTGGCGCTTGCATCGCTGCACTGGAATATGGTACCAAGAGCGGCTCATAATTCGCCGTTGGGATATTCGGAGATTTGAAATTTTGTTGGCGTTGCATCGCTAACACTGAAGCATGATTTCAGGTGCGACTTATCATTCGCCTTTAGAAGGGTATGAAGTTTTTTTCTTCTTTTTTTAAAAAATACCGTGATTGCTCTATCATTTCAGCTTTGTTTTCATCTTTATTTTCCTCGATTTTTATTGCGAGTTGCTCCATCATTTCGGCATTTTTTTCATTTACAATTTTTTTACACTCCCAGTTTAATGATTTAGGGGTCGATTGTCCACAGTTTAACAACGTGGTGGTCGACTGTCCTCAGTTTAACGACATGGTGGTTCACTGTTGGAGCCTGGGCTCGATTCTGCAGGAACCACGGGCTCCTTTGGCTTAATTGCATAAGCGGGCTCTTCGCCATCTAGACCGAGCCGATGTTGGATGGCAATAACCACGTCATCGTCATGGCTATAAGGCGCAGAAGGACTTGATCCTCTGAGCTCCATCTAGACCGTATGGGTTGTGTACCCGTCTATTGCTTCTTCACTGGCAACGTTGCTTGTTTGGCTCTTAGCTTGTTGCCTTGGCCCGCTTCTTCAGAGAAAGGTAGATGATTGAGAGTAGCAGATTTCCGAAGGGCTTCGGTTTCTGTTTGTATGAAATTGGCGATCGCAGCATGTTTGTATGCTAATGCGCTTTTAAACAGTTCTATCTCTCCTACCTTATTTTGCTTTTTGACCCAATGTTTGAAGACGAAGCAGTCCTCAATAGCATGACCTATAACTCTGTGATAGAGGAAATATTTGGGGTCGTCGGTCATATTCGCTTCTTGAGGTCTTTTTAATTCTGGCAATTGTAGACCGTTTCTAAGAGCATCTTTGAATATTTTATAGAGTTTGTCCCTTCTGAAGGAATAGACATTATCCAGCTTCTCTTCCAGTGGAGATTCTCCTCCCCTTCCCAACAATGGTTTTCGAGGTTGGTTGACATTAGGCCCGCTTGCCTCATACCTATTTCGGTCAGCCGAAGTGTAGAAAGATTAAGCATCGTCGGAATTTCCGCCTTTGCGATTATCGTCCTTTCGGTTTCTCTAGAATTTATTGTTATTTTGGGAATCCGAGAAAGATTCCCGCTTTGAATGCTCCAACATTTGAACTTTCTTGGTCAGTTCTTGGAACGTCATGAGACCCGCGGTATATAGTAATGGGGCCATCCAATTGTTGAGATTTCCGACGAGGAGGCTGACGGATTGGTCCTGCTCTATCGGCGGTTCATATTTGATGGATAGATTGCGCCATCGGGTTATAAAATCCGCCCTGCTTTCATTGTTCTTTGGTTTAGTCCTTACGAGGTCAGCAATGGTGATCTTATCGCTGACACTCATGAACCTCTGTCGAAACAGAGATTCCATTTGGACGAAAGTAGTAACGGAGTCATCCGGTATGCTGGTGTAGTCGAAAGCGACATCGGTTAAGCTATTAACGAACTGGCGGAGGAGAAGCGCATCATTGCCCCCGGTATTCGAGGATGAAGTTTTAAAGTGGGCGATGTACCGATTCGCGTTATCCGTCCCATCAAATCTCCCGAACTTGGGAATGACATAGCCACTAGGAAACTCTACCAGATCATACCGAGCAGGATATGGTCTCCCACTACTGCTGACATCTCCTTGCGCTCCGTCTTGGCTACCAACGTTTTGACTTTGTTGGTGACCAAATCCATGATTTGATTTTGCATTAGCAGGTTGCTGTCATCGGTAGTCAAGACATTTCCCGAGATAGGATGCAACCTACTTTCATGCGGTTCGCCCACCTTTGGATTTGAGGGAATAAGCGTCGGCTACCTCGGGACACCGTTTCCCAGTTCATGAGCCGAGCCCTGCGCTTGATTAGGCGGCTGAGAGGCAATTTGGGCCGTGAGCTATAAGACGATCTTTGTCAAGTCGTCAATCTTCGAATAGAGCTTGGCCATCTTCTTGTCTTTATTTCTGAGATGCTTTTGGAGCTCTTGGAGTTGCTGCTCAGCGGTCTTGAGACGGAAGATTAGCTTCTCTTCGCTTTCCGAGCCCGACTCCTCACGAACCGAGGGATCTATCTGCTTATCAGCCTCACTGGAAGGGTTTTCATTACCCTCCAGAGGAGGCTGGTCTTGGGAAGTGGTAGCCACATTCACATCAGATTGGATTTGAGATGTGGTGGCCATGTCCTTGCTCTTGCTGCGCGTGCCCTCCATGTAGACAGTGTGGACCACATGTCCAGCCATCTGTTTATCTTTGGCGGCTGATTTTTCGGACCGTCGTCGTGGCCCTTCCTCTTCTGGAAAGGATAAGCGTCTGAAAACGGTTGGCCTGACTGGGTCCTTGGGTGGCACTGCCTGGCGCGCAGTTTTCTTGACTCTTACGGTCAAGGCATTCTTCTGGACCAATTTCAGTGGTTTAAAAGAGTTAGCGAGGTTTACAGCTGATTCAGCTGTTGTTGCGGGGTAACCTCGTTCTTGGAACCCTACAAAGTTCAAACTAGCAGGAGCCCTGGACCTTTTGTTAGCTCCATATCCGAGTCTTTTCTGTCTTAGTTTCTCGACTTTAAAGGCTTAGCGGGCATACATTAGCCAGGAAGCCATCGTGAGTCGATTGACGGGAAGCTTAGAGAAGACACCCGACCGAGCAGTTGTCAGGGGCACCGCTAGAGCTTGCCCGAGATGCCTTATTGCTTTGTTGGTGTTGATGGCTTTGCCGAGAGTCGTTCGGAAACGGATTTGTGCTTGAGCTGAGGTGCTTTTGCGACCATGGCATTTAGCCTTTACCCTTTTGAGACCGGTTTATCACAGGGGCTTAAGGAGCAGTGATGGCGTTAGCTGGCATGAACAGAATAGAGCCAAATGGTAGCAACGGCTCCTCCCACTGTCACCCGAGACTGGCCGGAAGGATCGTCCTGACGTCCATCTTCATCATGTAGGAGATGGGAGCTGTGTTGAGAGTTGAGCTTGTCCTTGGAGACATTTTATTGCGTCCGAAGATTACAATTGAAAAATGTTAAGCTGCACAAAAAAGCGTGATTTCAGTACAGGCAATCGATATATATGGTGATTGAGTTCTCGCACAAAAAGCATGATTTTAGCACCCTCACAATTATGAGGTTGACAGAGGACCCGTTGTCAACTAAGATTTTCCCTAACTTGATGTCATGGCAATAGCCGGTGACATACAGGGGACGGTTGTGCTCGCACGTTCCGAGGAGATCTTCATCGCTGAAAGCGATGTCAGCTGTGTGCACTTCTTCCAACTCGTCCTTCATCTTTTCTTCAGCAATGAAAGCTTGAAATTGGTCGGGCTCTTGTAGTGCCTTGATCAGAGAATCTCGCGCCTCTTTAGACAGCAGAAGGGCATCCAAAATGCTTAGCTGCGAGTGTATCTTCCTTAGGTGTGCCAGGACATTGTAATCCACCATGTTCCTCTTAGACGGGTCTTTGGCTGCCAGCTCTTCGACGACTCGATCATCGAGGGCGATATCCTCAGGGACTTTTTCCTTCGCCTTATCTTTTTTGTTTGACCCCTTGTTTGTGAGTCCGAGATTCTTTTCAGGCAACGTACGACTACGCAGCTGAATGTTTTCACAGTTCTTTATCTCCTCTTTTCCAGAGTGATGAGCCTATTGCACAATGCCAGTTCGAACAATCTTCTCGTTTTATCCTGAGGGAATGAGTAAGGACGTCTCAGGTTTTCTCCGAGTGATCGATGTTTATCGTTTTGGCGAGCAATTAGTTTCGGATCACTCGGCTGCTGCTGAGCGTTGACGACGAAGGTAGCTTTCCCTTTGCCCTTTTCGTTTCGAAGCTCCGTCTTTGAAGAGGAAGGCCTATGGCCCATCTGGTCCATTTGGGCCAACTTGTCGATTAAGGCTTGGAAAGTGGCCGGCTTGAAGAACATCATGAATTGGGATATAGTCGTCTGCGGATCCAGGGTCCCTACAAACATGCCCACAGCAGGAGCTTCTTCTATACGTTGTTCGCATTTCGATCATAAGTTCCGCCACCGAATTGCATACTGAACCCATATCTCTCCTGGCTTCACCCTGGCATTGATCAATGCCGTGATCGGGGTGCGCTCGCTAGCGCTTGCAAAATACTGGGTGAACAGCTCCATTTCCGTAAACGTTTTGACGGAGTCATTCGGAAACTCCGAGTACCATTCAAAAGCTGTCTCCGCTAAGCTACCGATGAACTGGCGAACTAGCAATTTATCGTCACCCCCAGTATTGCCGCACAGAGCCCTGAACTGAGCCACGTGCTGATGGGGATTGCTTGTCCCCTTATACACGTAAAATTTAGGGATCGTATATCCTGGCGGGTACTTAATTTGATCGTACCAGCCTGGATAGGGTCGTCCAGTTCTGACGGCCTGGCCAGTTGCTTCACTTTCCTGATGAGCTCGTATTTGTTAAGCTATGTAGTCATCAAGCGCATCTTTCGAGATAGTCTCCTCTCTGGCTGTTGATAAAGCCGGAAGAGAGTTTGATGTCTTCTCTCTGTCGTCTTCAACGATTATTGGGGGATCTTCGGCTGGAGGGTCCGGCTGGAACATCATTCCGACCATATCTTGGAATAGTTGCGCTATTTGTTTTATGTTAGCCGCTTGTTCCGCGGCCTCTTTATCTTTCTTTTCGAGCATTCTTCGGAAGAACTCGGCGTCAGTTTCATGTTCCTGGCGCTGATCCGACGATACTTCTGGGCTTTCTTTCTGCCCAGTAAGTGCGGCCATCTTTGTCAGCATCTCCTGGAGCTTTTGTTGCTGCTCCTGAGTTTACGTCACAGACCGTGTGAGTGGTCGATGACCCATAGAAGTACGGCTTTCCTATTTTCCGGAAGCCATGTAGACGGTGTGCACTACCATGTCCCCAGACTTGGGGCGTTTGGATTCAGCGCTTTTAAGATTTGTCGTAAACATGAGGATCTTCTCCGGCCTTCTCTTTTTATGAACGGTCGAAGTTGAGGGGGTTGTTGCAGCCGATGCTTTCCGTAGGACGACGGCGGTGAGATGGTCCTCCTCTTGCCAAACCTTCATTTTCTTCTGTCGGCGGGAGTAGTCTTTATCGATTACAGAGTCTTGGACTCTTCGCCAGACCCCGTGGATTTTGGAGGACAGCCGCTGAGGGGGCTGTTCCGGGTTCGCCTTTGTAATGTTCTCCATAGGTGGAAGAGACTTTTTCAACAGGGCAGTCGAAGAGTTCTTGCGCACCCTCCTGAGCGGCTCAAAGCTATTCCCAGTTGAAACAGCATCATCAATCTCCACCATTGGAGCTGGTGGAGTCAGTCCAGAGGGAGAGCTGCCCCAGTTTTCCTCACTCGGCGCCAGTAGCGACGTCGAGCATGTCTTGCATATGGGACTGGCTCAATTACAGGGGTGGCTTCATCATGCCCCTGTTCTGGTGAAGGGTTGTTGGCGCCAGTGGTCTGAGTCACCTGTTCCACTGGCATGGCGAAGATGGAGGAGACCGCTTGGGGCCCATAAGTCACTCATCCAGACAGGACGGAGCGGGAGTTATTGTTGCAGTTGATGCAGTTGGAAGCCATTGATCTTCTTTTCTCTGCACGGGAGCAAGACACCAAATCTTAGTACCTCGAATCCACAGGCAACCATATTAAACGTGATTCGTTCGTGAACTCGACACACGAAGTGTAGAGTGGAAAGAGAAAAAGGTCCCACCGGGCGTGCCAGAATCTGTTTACCGCCGAAAACAGAGACGAAATCGCGTAGCTCGTCTTGCCTGAATTTGGAGGCAGATGCAATTTGGATTTATCCGTCTACCTCTCCAAAGATGCCAAGTTGATTTATGGCACCGTGTATCGGAGGTTTGGACGGATGCCGCCGTTATAACAGACTTCGTCAGATTCCTCCTCGTTGTGAGGGTTTTTGATTGTGGGGACGCTCTTCCCTGCAGGCGCAAGCCCCTGCAGTTAATTACGTTACCGCATCACGGTAACCACTTTCTCCTGCTCCAGAAGGTCACTTCGTATCGTGTGTTTTATTTTTTGGTTGCGCGTGGATTGTATACGGAGACTAATTAGTGTTGTCGTCCGTAGGGCGGGGATTAATCAAAATCCGTATTTTTTTAGATTTGGTTTGGGTTGTTTTAAAGATCGTTAATCTCGTTTCAGATTAAGATCAACTTAAATGTTTGTTGAAGATACGTTAGTCTAATTATTGACTAAGATCTACTCAACGGGGGTTCAGGATCATTTTTGATCCAACAACAGAGCATTTGGGCTCTATCGTTTTAGTTTAGGGACGTTATGGTCTATTGGGTTTAAGGACATCATAGTCCGTGTTTAAGGATATCATAGTCCGTAGGGTTTAAAGACATAGTCCGTAGGGTTTAAAGACATCGAAGTCTGTAGGGTTTAAAGACATCATAGTTAGTCTATAGGATTTTGGTTTAACAGTTTGAGGATGCGCCAAAAGTTATTGGTTATTGGGACCCTCTATCTCTCTGAAGACGTTGAAGAATTACGACATGTATCGGAGATATGAAGAGATGTACTCTTGAACCAGTGAATGTTCATAAAAGACTTGATAATCTTGTTTGAGACTAAGTCCAATTTAAAACCATATGGGTTGGGTTAAGTGGGATTTAACAAACCTTGGGCTCAACCCACTTGATTATTTATTTGGGCCAGGTCCCCTTTCTGCATCGGCAGTGCTGAGCACTGAAATGGGTTCTGACACCCTTTATTCTTTTTGTTTTATTTGTATTCTTTTATATGGAGTGTTAAACACTTAATAGCGCTCATGTGAGGAACACGTGGAGCGCTTGGCGCTGAGCACCAAGCACTAAGTACTTTTTATTAAGTAGCGTCCACGTGAGGAGCACGTGGAGCGCTCGGCGTTGAGCGCCAGGCAATGAGTACTAAGTACTCTTTAAATAGCGCTCACGTGAGGGGCACGCGGAGCGCTCAGCGTTGAGCGCCAGACTTTGAGTGTTAAGCACTCTTTAAATAGCGCCCACATAAGGGGCACGAGGAGCGCTCGGCGCTGAGCGCCAGACTATTTTCTTTGTTCCGATCAGTTCGATGCTCTGAGAATTAAATTCTCATTTGTGAGAGACTGTCTCATAGATCTAAGAACTAAGTTCTTTTTTGAGGAGATGTTATGATCTCTTTTGTTTTTATGAAAGACTGTCTTATAGATCTGTGATCTAAAAAAAGAACTAAGTTCTTCTGATATGAAAGTTAAAACTCTTAAATATGGAGGAGATGCTATGATCTCTCTTCTTCTTATTTACCTTGAGAAGAAATTGCTCTCGTCTTTGAAGTTTGAAATTTATGAGGGGTTCCTTTGTGCAAGACTTGAATTCTTGAGTCCTTTATATAGGGGAGGCTGATTTGTTGAATCGGTTAAGAAAATCTCTTATTGAGAGATTTCTGATTGATTTGGGGATGTTTCCCACCATTGGATTTTTGATCTAAGGGCTTCTGTTTTACAGAAGACATTTTTCTTGTTTTTAACAAGATTGGAAAAATATTTTCCCATACAGAACTTATTCTGTATCTTGGTGATTTTTAATCACCATTGGATATTTTGATCCAACGGTGCTCTGATTTACAGAGCACAATCTTTCTTGTTTATAAAGATTTGAGGAGTATTTCCTCAACATAATTCGACTCTGTAATATGATGATTCATCATCTCCGTTGGATCTTTGATCCAAGAGGGGAGAACTTTTAGTTCTGGCGTTGGCTCTTGGCGCTCTCGTGCTTTGCACGTGAGGTGTCCTCATTATTGTCGTCTTTTAAATCTCAAAAACCTGTAGACTTGGGAGGAAACGTTATTAACGGGGACAAGAATGAATGAACGTGAAAATCTCCCCCAAACTTATTTTTGGCTAACAATTTTGTGTACAAATTTTATTTTCAAGAGCAAAAAATATACCCCCCAAACTTGATTTAAACAGTATTAAACTTTTAAAATTATAAGAGGGAGTAAAGTTATTGGTCAATATAAAGTTTTACAAAGACCAAAAGTTAATATCAACCATTCAAAGATTTTATCAAGATAAGAATTATAAAAGAAAGAACTTGAAAATCAGAGTTTTCAACTACACTAGCATTTTGGTTGTCATGAGCCCTATCTTAATAGTCATGAAAAGATGTTAGAAATCACATCATCCCTTAATAAAACATCGCATTTATTCTTCATCCCTACCTTTCTTCCAAACACCGATCATATACCCCTACGTGTGTGTAAAAGACATCCCTACACTCGGAGAATTCAATTCAAGCTATCATACTCTTGTCCATCTACCTCGGTACCTTTTTTTGGTCGGTGAATATTTTGGATGGAATTGCTCACATTCTTCATGCGACCGTTAATACTTCTTGAGGTACTAACCGACCGATTAGTAAATGTGCTCACAAATTAGGCGTAATTAGCAATTTCCTAGTCTTGCAACACATAAGGCTTAGCAGTGACTCCCAAACCAGTTGGTCTAAGGCACTAGGTGATGAAGCACCCTCCCTATATTTTTTTATGATTCTTTGGTGATTACAAAACCAGTGTTCATTTTTCTTCACCATTTTATACTTTTATGCTTCATTTAAATTTATTTTCTTCGTATTTTGGCTTTTAGACAAGAGCATTTCAAGGTATCCTCTACTATCCCGAGTTTCAAGACGTGTGTAAGTGCGTATAGTAGGGTATCAACATTCAAATGTTTGGTTTCCAGAATAGGAACTATTTTTCAGACTTATTTTTATCCTCTGGTTAGCGACTTCCTTCATCTTACTAACCCTTGGGACAACGGCTCATAACTACTTATTACTAGTTTCATTTAAGAAAACATCCAACTTTCTTGTTTTTCTTAAACTTTTCCAATCTTTTAAATGTAATTTTTCACTTTCTAATCTTTTATTATAAAAGAAAATTTTTGAAAATTTTTTGCTTATGCAAAGTGTAATGCAAGGTAATGCTTCAATAAGCACAACCCTCCCCCAAACCTGTTTACAGCGGTGTCTTCATTGTTGTCGTCTTTTAAATCTCAAAAACCTGTAGACTTGGGAGGAAAAGTTATTAACGGGGACAAGAATGAATGAACGTGAAAATCTCCCCCAAACTTATTTTTGGCTAACAATTTTGTGTACAAATTTTATTTTCAAGAGCAAAAAATATAACCCCCCCCCCCAAAAACTTGATTTAAACAGTATTAAACTTTTAAAATTATAAGAGGGAGTAAAGTTATTGGTCAATATAAAGCTTTACAAAGACCAAAAGTTAATATCAACCATTCAAAGATTTTATCAAGATAAGAATTATAAAAGAAAGAACTTGAAAATCAGAGTTTTCAACTACACTAGCATTTTGGTTGTCATGAGCCCTATCTTAATAGTCATGAAAAGATGTTAACACCGATCATATACCCCTACGTGTGTGTAAAAGACATCCCTACACTCGGAGAATTCAATTCAAGCTATCATACTCTTGTCCATCTACCTCGGTACTTTTTTTTAGTCGGTGAATATTTTGGATGGAATTGCTCAAACATTCTTCATGCGACCGTTAATACTTCTTGAGGTACTAACCGACCGATTACTAAATGTGCTCACATATTAGGCGTAATTATTTCCTAGTCTTGCAACACCTAAGTCTTAGCAGTGACTCCCAAACCAGTTGGTCTAAGGCACTAGGTGATGAAGCACCCTCGCTATATTTTTTTATGTTGCCTTGGTGATTACAAAACCAGTGTTCATTTTTCTTCACCATTTTATACTTTTATGCGGCATTTAAATTCATTTTCTTCGTACTTTGGCTTTTAGACGAGCATTTCAAGGTATCCTCTACTATCCCGAGTTTCAAGACGTGTGTAAGTGCGTATAATAGAGTATCAACGTTCAAATGTTTGGTTTCCAGAATATGAACTATTTTTCAGACTTATTTTTATCCTCAGGTTAGTGACTTCCTTCATCTTACTAACTCTTGGGACAACGGCTCATAACTACTTATTACTAGTTTCGTTTAAGAAAACATCTAACTTTCTTGTTTTTCTTAAACTTTTCTAAATGTAATTTTTCACTTTATAATCTTTTATTATAAAAGAAAATTTTTGAAAATTTTGTGCTTATGCAAAGTGTAATGCAAGGTAATGCTTCAATAAGCACAACCCTCCCCCAAACCTGTTTACAGCGGTGTCTTCATTGTTGTCGTCTTTTAAATCTCAAAAACCTGTAGACTTGGGAGGAAAAGTTATTAACGGGGACAAGTATGAATGAACGTGAAAATCTCCCCCAAACTTATTTTTGGCTAACAATTTTGTGTACAAATTTTATTTTCAAGAGCCAAAAATATACCCCCAAACTTGATTTAAACAATATTAAACTTTTAAAATTATAAAAGGGGGTAAAGTTATTGGTCAATATAAACCTTTACAAAGACCAAAAGTTAATACCAACCATTCAAAGATTTTATCGATGTAATGCACCGGTTGGTGGAAGAACGTGTTATAAAAAGCCAGGAAGAAGTGGGGAATAGATAAGTGGTGTAATAGAATGTGTTTGCGTCTCGATTTGGAGAGACGACACAATGATGACGATGGATCACTCGCTTTCTCGTTATTGTTAAGAAGTGGGGGTGATGGTTCAACTTCTTTCGTTTGGAGTTGATTCATCACAACTCCTGTGTTTTTAAAAAATACGAGTTCAGCGAAAATTTCTTCAAGGCTTTCATCGATACCCCGAAGAATAATCTCATCGGAATGAATGGAATGATATTCAGACTCCATAAAAGGTTCATAATCATCGTTAGATGTTGACCTAGGCAGCTCGATAAATAAGTTCGTATGTGTATAACAAATAGCTAGGTCAAACAACGTATTGAGGGAGTCTAGATCAGTATCGTGAAGCTGTTCAAATTCGCTGCTGTCGACATCCATAAATTCGACAGAACATATTTGAGCAGAAGGTTCGGATGGTTCACTTCACAACTTGTAAATGTTAAGCTCAATTGACATCTTCACGAAGGATAGGTTCATAGAGCCGTTTCGACAGTTGATTACAGTGTTGGAAGTGGCCAAAAAGGGTCGACCTAGAATCACCGGAATTTGGTTTTGTGGGTTCGCTGCCGGTTGTGTATCTAGAACAATAAAGTCCACAGGGAATATAAATTCCCCGACTTTTATCAACACATCCTCAAGCTCACCCGTAGGTTTGGTAATAGATCGATCTGCCATCTGAAGAGTGCAGTAGGCATGTTTCAACTCTCCAATACCTAACTGCTCGTAGACAGAGTATGGAAGGAGGTTAACACTAGCGCCAAGATCGAGTAGAGCACGGTTGATATTTTTACCCCGATAGAAATAGAGATTGTAGGACAGCCAGGGTCTTTACGTTTCTTTGGTAATTGATGGGTAAAAGCTGTGTTCACATTACGCGAAATGAATACCTTTTTCGGCACTTGAGTTTTCCTCTTCCTAGCGCACAAGTCCTTTAGAATTTTCGCATAGGACGGAACTTGTTGTATAGCATCTAGGAGAGGGATATTGATGTTAACCTGTTTAAATATTTCCATAATCTTCTCCATTTGTGGACTTGGTCTGTTTTCCCTTAACCTATTAGGATAATGAGCTTTATCAATAAGAGCTGGGTCCAACATTGGAGAAGATCGTGTGGGTGGAACAGATCCCAGAATTGGAGTGGGGATCGTTGTTGGTTGACTCAAAGAAGGTGGGGGAGGGTTCAAGTTCGAGCCTAAGAGAAAATGGAGAATAGGCTCGGAAGAAGATGAACTAGGGTCAGAAGTGGAAGTGGAAGCGGAAGCCGGGGTATTATTGATTGATTCACCATTATCAATCTGTTCACCGACTTGGTTATTCAGCACTCTTCCGGATCTCAACGTGGTAATGGCATTCACATTATGATATTGTGAGTGGCCAGGATTCGGTAGAGATTGAGATGGAAGTTTCCCTTTCTCTCTAGCACTCATTGCGGCATTTAATTGTGCAATTTGTGCTTCTATCGATTTAATACTCTCACCGTGTGAGGCAGAGTCATTCTTTATGGTGTCGATAGATGACCTTATATCAGCCGACATTTGCATGGTGTGTTTCATGAACAAATCTAAGGTTCGTTCGAGTGCAGAGGAGTTTTCGGTACCGGCCAATTGCAAAGAATTATTATACGGTGCACAATTGTTGGTCGGATTTTGAAAATTTTCTGGTTGAAAGGGGTGCTGATTTTGTGGTGGTTGCTGTTGCTGTGGAGGAACCCTTTGAAAGTTATTTTGGTTTGGAACCGTGTTTTGAATTTAGTGTTGTTCCAAGCAAAATTAGGGTGATTCCTCCAACCTTGATTATATATGGAAGAATAAGAATTGTTTCTAGGTCGCTGCTGAAAAGCAGCATTAGTGTGTTCTTGACCTTGAAACGGAGAATTCAAAGGACATTCTTCCGTCAGATGTGATGGATCAGAACAGCATCCACACACGGTTTTAGGGAGCGTCACCTGGTTTAGGGAGGCTAATAAAAATTTGTTTTCCATAGCTTCTAGTTTTCTTTTGTATGCTACCATTTCGGCTTTGACTGCGAAACATTAAGTTGATGGATACCACCCCTAGATGATGGACTAACGCTTTCCCATTGCAAAGTGTTTTCAGAAAAATCTTCCAAAAATTTCCAAGCTTCACCATCGTCTTTAAACATGAAATTGCCTTGACATTGCCTTGACAGATGATTTCAAGCATTTGTTTTGTCGTTGGAATAATACCCTCATATATAATACGGCACAGATCCCATCCATGGATCCCGTGATGAGGACATTGGACAAAGCAGATCCTTGAACCCTTCAAAGCATTTCCAAAATGGTTCATTGGGAAGCTGGGAAAACTAGTTGATTTCGCTCCTAATACGGGCGATCTTATAATTGGGATAAAATTTCTTAAGGAATGTTATGACGAATTCATCCCAATTGGAAATAGAGTGTGCGGGTGTGTTATAAAGCCACTTTTCGGCTAAATCGCAAAAAGTAACGGGAGAAGACGTAAACGCATAGCATACACAGAAAGTTGTGAACTGCCCATCATAACACATACGTTTTCGAATTTGGTAATAAAAACGTATGCGTCTTCAGACTCTAGACCGTAAAATTTAGGCAAAAGATTGATATAATGTGGTTTGATTTCAAAATTGTCCCCATTGGCAAAGACAAGTAGAAAGAGGACCACGTATAGGGTAGCATCTTTCTTGGAGAGAAATGCGCGGTGGATTCTGCGCACCTGCGGGTGGTGGCAAAATGGTGTTATTGAAATTTGATGGAGAACCGTCCATCTCGGTGGATGTTGTGGGTGGTGAGGAAAAAGATGAAGAAATACCGACTTCGGAGTTGATAGAGGAAACGCGGACAAGACGGGCACTAGAATCCCGTATCCATCCGAGCATGCACTAAGCGGGTTTAGCGCAAGTGGCGGCGTATGTGATAATTAGAAGAAATGTTTATTTTGAAAAAGATGGATTTAGACAAATCACAAAAAAATGCACAATCAACCCTAGATCTAAGGTCACCTAGGTCAAGTCCCTAGACTGCTCTTAGACTTCCAAAAGATAAATCGCAGGATAAATCCTCTACTACCTCTTTATCCCTCTTGTGGCCGGTAAGTGCCAGATAAGTGGGAGGTATCCGCTATGTAAATAGCGGGCCTAATTAAGTAACAACTTGCCTTAAACACACTTGCCTAAACACCACAAAAGAAATGCGGATAAGCAGTAGATTACCCACGACCTTCTGTCCTAATTGAGCGCGACGGTCCTTAGAGTCTTGTCTAGATATTTTTTTAGTTGATGAAGGGTGATGCAAATGCTAGTTTTGTGATTTTTGGGGCTTAGGAAGGGTAATGAAATCCCCACCTAATCTGAATTTGGTCTTTACCCCTTAATTTCCGTATTAAAATATGCAAAAACAACCAATATCAAATCACGCAACAAGAATTTTTTTTAGCGGCGAAATTTTGCAAAGAATCCTTCAGAAAATTTGTTAAATGTCATATTTACGTTAATAAAATATGCAAAAACCTTTGTATCATGGATGTGCACAATCGAAAAGTCACATGACATATTTACGTCGATAAAATAATGGAGGACATGGATTTGCAGGTCTATTGTTAAATGTCATAGGATGACGGTCGTAGGAACAGAATTACAGAATCTATGGTTGGAGCATAATGTTGTGGGCATGAGTTGGAAGACATTAGTTAATCACATAGGAAGATTTGATCATGAAGAAATTAGGGATAAGACGGTTATGTACAGAAGAATAAATGATATGTGCATATGGAAATAGATTTAGAAATATGAAAGTAGTAATGTTAAGATTTAGAATTTAAAATGTAAATAAGAAATCGGATTTAAGTCCATTTAAAGAACGAGACAAGTGAAAAACCTTGAAATGACATAATGGTGCATTTAAAAATGGTGTGATTAAGGAAAAAGATTTAGAAATTTAAAATTTAAGATAAGTAGCCTCAATTCCTTTAAGTAATGAAACAAGTAAATTTATGGACGCTTTAAAAGTATAAATGTTAAGAAATAGATTTAGAAATTTAATACAATTGAAGCATTTTCAAAATAAAACCTTCTAAAAAGTTAAAAAAGGCTAAAATGCAAAATGGTGTAAAGTCTTTGAAATCCCCAGAAATTTGCTTTAAAAGTTGGAGACGGTTTCGAATATTTTATAAATAAGACAAGTAAAATGTGATGATGTATCCAAAAAGGCTAAATGAAAAAAAATCAAGGTATCGTGAATGATGGTTTTGTGTGCAATGAAAATTTGGTGAAATCCACAATCACGGATGTGTATAATCGAAAGATCCCTGTGTTGACATACACAAGTCGATCTAATAATGGAGAGGACTTGAACTTGAATGTCATTAGATAATTGTTCATAGGACGAGACTAATAGGAACATAACCATAAGATCATGGATGTGTACAATCGAAATGTCACGTATCAAGATATTCGCGTCGATAAAATAATGGCGAGGACGTGGATTTGCAAATCATTTGATAAATGTCATATGATGACGGTCATGGGAACAAAATTACAAAATCCATGGTTGGTGCATAATGTTGTGGACATGAGTTGGAGGACATTAGTTAATCACGTAGGAAGATTTGATCGCTAAGAATTCAGAGATAAGATGGTTATTTACAGAAAAACAAATGATAGGTGCATATGAAAATAGATTTAGAAATTTGATAAGTCCATTTAGAGAACGAGACAGGTGAAAAACCATGAAATGACTTCATGGCACATTTAATAATAGTGCGATTAAGCAGAAAGATTTAGAAATTTAAAATTTAAGCTAAGTAGCCTCGATAGCTGTAAGTAACAAAACAAGTAAATTTGTTGTCCCGTTAAAAGCAGGAATGTTAAGAAATAGATATAGAAATTTAATACAATTGAAGCAATTTTCAAAATAAAGCCTTTCTAAAAAGTAAAAAAAGGTTAAAATGCAAAATTGTGTAAATTTTTTAAAATCGTGAGAAATTTGCTTTAAAAGTTAGAGACGGTTTCAAATACTTTATAAACGAAACAAGTAAAATGTGATGTATCCAAAAAAGGCTGGAGAAAAAAATTAAGGTATTATGAATGATTGGTTTCATGTGCAATGAAAATTTGGCGAAATTCACAATCACGGATGTGTAAAATTGAAAGATCCCCGGGTTGACATATACAAGTCGATCTAAAAATGGAGAGGACTAGAACTTGAATGTCATTAGATAAATGTTCATATGACAATGCTTATAGGAACAGAACCATTGGATCATGGATGTATACAATCGAAAAGTCATGTGTTGACATATTCACGTCGATAAAATAATGGAAGACGTGGATTTGCAAGTCTATTAATAAATATCATAGGATGACGATCATAGGAAAAGAATTACAGAATCAATGGTTGGTGCATAATGTTGTGGACATGAGTTGCAGGACATTAGTTAATAACGTAAGAAGATTTAATCACTAATAAATCAGGGATAAGACGGTTATTTACAGAAGAACAAGTGATAGGTGCATATGGAAATAGATTTAGAAATTTGAAATTAGTAATGTTAGGGAAAAAGATACAGAAATTTAAATTTTAAATAAAAGATTAGATTCAAGTCCGTTTGAAGAACAAGACAAGTGAAAAACCATGAAATGACTTGATGATGTATTAAAAAATAGTGCGACCAAGGAAAAAGATTTAGAAATTTAAAATTTAAGATAAGTAGCCTCAATTGCTTAAAGTGACGAAACAAACAAATTTATGGTCCCTTTAAATGCAAGAATGTTAAGAAATAGATTTAGAAATTTAATACAATTGAAGCATTTTCAAAATGCAGTCTTTCCATTTGATCAAGGATGTGTACAATCGAAAAGTCACGTGGTTACATATTCACGTCGACAAAATAATGGAGAGGACGTGGATTTGCAAGTCTATTGATAAATGTCAAAATGACGGCCATAGGAACAGAATTACAGAATCAATGGTTGGTGCATAATGTTGTGGACATGAGTTAGAGGACATTAGTACTTAGAGGACATTGGTTAATCACGTATGAAGATTTAATCACTAAGAAATCAGGATAAGATAGCTATTACAAGAGAATCAATGATAGATATGGAAATAGATTTAAAAATTTGAAAGTAGTAATGTTTATCAAATAGATTCAGAACTTAAAATTTAAATAAGAAATTAGATTCAGGACCATTTAAAGGAGACAAGTGCAAAACCTTGAAATGACATTATAGCGCATTTAAAAATAGTCTGATTAAGGAAAAAGAATTAGAAATTTAAAATTAAAGATATGTAGCCTTAATTGTTTTAAGTAGCAAAACAAGTAAATTTATGGCCCCTTTAAAAGCAAAAATATTTAGAAATTTAATACAATTGAAACATTTTCAAAATAGAGCCTTTCTAATAAGTAAAAAAAGACTGAAATGCAAAATGGTGAAAAGTCTTTAAAATCCTGAGAAATTTGCTTTAAAAGTTAGAGACGGTTGAGAATATTTTATAAATGAGACAAGTAAAATGCGATGTTGCATTTAAAAAGGCTAGATGAAAAAAATCAAGGTATCATGATTGGTTTCGTGTGCAATGAAAATTTGGCGAAATCCAATCTCGGGTGTGTAAAATTTGACATATACATATCGATCTAAAAATAGATAGGACTTGAACTTGAATGTCGTTAGATAATAGGACAATACTTATAGGAACAAAACCATTGGATCATGGATATGTACAATCGAAAAGTCACGTGTTGACATATTCACGTGATAAATGTCAAAGGATGACGATCATAGGAATAGAATTATAGAATCAATGGTTGGTCCACAATGTTGTGGACATGAGTTGGAGGACATTAGTCAATCACGTAAGAAGATTCTATCACCAATAATACATGAGAATCAATGATAGGTGATATGGAAATAGATTTAGAAATTTGAAAATAGTAATGTTTAAGAAATAGATTCACAAATTTAAATTTTAAATAAGAAATTAGATTCAAGTCCATTTAAAGAACTTGACAAGTGAAAACCCTAGAAACGATTTTATGGCGCATTTAAAAATAGTCGATTAAGGAAAAAATTTAGAAATTTAAAATTTAATTTAAGTAGCCTCAATTTCTTTAACGAAACAAGTAAATAAATGGTCCCGTTAAAAGCAAGAATGTTAAGAAATAGATTTAGAAATTTAATATAATTGAAGTATTTTCAAAATTCAGCCTTTCTAATAAGTGAAAAAAGGAAAAAAGGCAAAATGGTGTAAAGTCGTTAAACTCCTGAGAAATTTGCTTTAAAGGTTGAAGGTTTCGAATATTTTATAAACGAGACAAGTGAAATATCTAATAATAGATGACTTGAACTCAAAGGCTAGATGGAAAAAAAATAACGTATCATGAATGATTGGTTTCGTGTACAATGAAAATTTGGCGAAATACACAATCACGGATGTGTAAAATCGAAATATCCCCAGGTTAACGTAATCAGGTCGATCTAATAATGGAGAGGACTTGAGCTTGAATATCTATTGACAAATGACCAAAATGGGACGATTAGAGGAATGGAATCAATGGTAGTGCATGTTGTCATGGACAAAAATTGGACATTACGAAAAGACAATAATTAATTTCATGGGTAGATTAAATCAGTGATGAATCAGGTTTAAGACCGTTATAGACGGAGAATCAATCATACGTGCAAATGGAATTGGGTTCAGAAATTCGGAAGTAGTAATAATATATAAATAGATTCGGAAATTTAGAATTAAATTATAAAAATAGATGTAACTAATTTTAAAGAATGAGACAAGTGAAAAGGCTTGAAATAATTTTATAGTGCATTTAAAAACAGGGACATTAAGGGAAAATACATGTAAATCAAAAAGGTCGCGGGTTGACATATACATGTCGATCTAAAAATTGAAGACTTGAACTTTAAGGGATTTAGATAAATGTTCATAGGACAATGCTTATAGGAACAGAACCATTGGATCATAAATGTGTACAATCGAAAAGTCACGGGTTGATATATTCATCTCAATAAAATAATGGAGAGGACATGGATTTGCAAGTCTATTGATAAATGTCCATAGGATGAGGGTTATATGAACAAAATTACAAAATCAATGATTGGTGCATAATGTTGTGGACACTAGTTGGAGGACATTAGTTAATCACGTAGGAAGATTCAATCAGTAAGAAATCAGGTTTATGACAGTTATTTACAGGAGAATCAATTATCGGTGCATATGGAAATAGCTTTAGAAATTTGAACGTAATAATGTTTAGGAAATAGATTCGGAAATTTAAAATTTAAATGAGAAATTAGATTCAATGCCATTTAAAGAACAAGACAAGTGAAAAACCTTAAAATGACTTTATTGCGCATTTAAAAATAGTGTGATTAAGGAAAAGGATTTAGAAATTTAAAATTTAAGATAAGTAGCCTCAATTGCTTTAAGTAACGAAACAAGTAAATTTATGGTCCCTTTAAATGGGGGGAATGTTAAGAAATAGATTTAGAAATTTAATACAATTGAAGCATTTTCAAAATACAACCTTTCTAATAAATAAATAAAAGGCTAAAATGCAAAATGGTGTAAAGTCTTTAAAATCCTAAGAAATTTGTTGTAAAAGTTGGTGACGGTTTCGAATATTTTATAAACAAGACGAGTAAAATGCGATGTTGTATCCAAAAAGGCTAGATGAAAAAAAATCAAGGTATCATGAATGGTTGGTTTCGTGTGCAATGAAAATTTGGCGAAAACCACAATCACGGATGTGTATAATCGAAAGATCCCCGGGTTGACATATTCAGGTCAATCTAATAATGGAGAGAACTTGAACTTAAATTTCTATTTATAAATGTCTATAATGGGACGATTAAAGGAAGAGAATCAATGGTACGTGCATATTGCAGTAGACAAAAACTAGAGGATATTATGAAAAGACAATAATTAAGCCTAATGACTTTAGGCATCACGGTCGTTATAATAAAGTTTGATGAAACCATTTAACACATTTGTTATGAGCGAACACGCACAAGGGTTGACATTTTAAGCTTGGATGGCTACAAATAGAACGTGAAGTGAGAGCCTTATACTAAACGTTTCACAATGGAACAAAACGATAAGAACCCATGGTGTCCAATAGAACCTGCTTGATCGTAACCCTATTTCTAATATATTTTAGACACATAGGTCGAGTTTATACATGGAAAGTCATCTTTAAAAAAATTCGATATCCAACTTTTAAGTCAATCGGTCGTGTGAAAAAAGGTTGTAGTCTGATGCATTTATGGACCAAAATCTGGTAATGTTAATGGTTGGGTCCACAAACGATTGTATTGTCAAGATATATAAGGCGACGCATCCTAATTCAGTTAATTCGAGAAAAGATTTCAACCATGTAAAAAAGGGTTGTGATGTGATGCATTCACCGACCAAAATCTAGTAATGTGAATGGTCGGTTACAGAATCCACTGTGTTATCAAGATATATTAGTTAACATATCCTGGTTCAGTTGATTAGTGAAAAAGATTTAAACTCTAGAATCATAAACCTTAGAAGCAATAAAATATAAGGGGGGGGGAAGCAAAAAACTATCACTGATCACAAGTCAAAGAAATCTCACAGTAATGATGTGATGGATCGTCTCAGCACCGCCATCAAGAACTCTTGCAGATCGGCAAGGACCCTGCTTGATCCCTCCTCCCTCTTTCGCCACCTCAACATCGTCTGGCCACGTCCTCACCGGCGTTTGATCGGAATCCCATCAGGGTTAGAGTTTCGAAGGCTACCGTTTTGAAGGGGAAAGATGCTTAGAGGCAGTAAAATATCAAGGAAAAAAACACAACCATCACTGATCACAAGTCAAAGAAATCTTACAGTAATGATGCCATGGATCATCTCAGCAACGCCATCAAGAACGCTCGCAGATCGGCAAGGCCCCTGCTTGATCCCTCCGCCCTCTTTCGCTGCCTCAACATCTCCTGGGGCTACGTCATCGCCGGTGGCTGATCGGACTCGCATGGGGGTTAGAGCTTCGAAGTCTTCGGTTTGTGTTTCGAAGGGGAAAGATGCCGCCTTTACATCGCCGGTGGCTGCGTCATCCCCGGTGGTTCATCAGCTCCCATGGCGGTTAGGGTTTCGAAGTCTGCGGGTCAGAGTTTTGAAGGGGGAAAATGCCGCCTTTACATCGCCGGCGGGTTGGGGTTAGGGTTTCGAAGGATGGACATCGAGAGATGAAATCCCAGCGACAGTGTGTGTGTTTCTTTTGAGCAAATAAAATAGGAAAGTTTAAAGAACGCTATTAAAAGACTCAGGTGCTTATATAATCCAAAACAACAACGGCAACCATCTAATTTAGGAATGTAATAATATTTAAAATATTAAAACAACCTTGGACTTCCTAGGAGTCGGTTTCCAAATTAGGATAAAATACTTTTTTCATATATAATTAATAAACCAGTTTTGGCCAATGAAACTGAGTGAGAGAGTGGAGACCCTTTTGCGAAGGATCGTATCCGAAAGCTTCCAAATGAATGAATATAAACTATGGGTCCTTCAAATTTACTTATTCATACTAGCATTTTCGCATCCGTGATGCACGTGTACAAATAAAATCGGAAAGTTGATACCAAATTATTTAGATAAAGCACGTTAACAATTTTCTGCATAAAAAATCAATGTTGTATATTCGATGTAGTTATAGTTTTTTCAACGAAGAAACAATTATAAAAGGAGTAACAAACTGTCAAATGTACTCGTTACAAACAAATTTCGTGCAATTTTCAAAAACCCGTAAACAAAAAACCTCTAAAAAAAATAAAGCCTTAACAAAAAATTTATAATAAAAAACTTACAAACAGTCATAAAAGTTCTTCCGAAACAAAAAGAAGCTTGGAGAATAGGAAATATAGAGACGGCTATGTGTTACTTGAATGTTAGAAATTATATATTCATTAATTTTCAATTACCATATGATTAGTCCAAAATACATGTATGGAAATATGTAAGATATGTAAAAGCATAAATTAAGGGGCCTATTTGTAATTTCGTTCGTAAAAAGTTGAATTGGTTTCCTTTTTTTAATGATGAGAGTGGTTTCGCATAGGGATGTGTGTGGAGAGAAAGAGAGAGAGAGGAAGGGGGAGGGAAACAGACATTATGACATTGTACCCTTGGGTTCTAGTTATAATAGTAAAGACATGCCCATTTACCAACTGTTGTCCAAAACCGTCTGTAATGACCACCGCCTACAACCACTAGCCAAACAACGTAAGTTGCTGCCGTTCTCCTTTCACAGTCAGCTGTCTCCATGTTGTCATTTAGACAAACTACTGGAGACCTATATGACAAGCATAAGACGCGCTCGTGACACGCACAAACACATGTTTACACATAAGATGTGGCATACGTCTTGTTTGATATATTTCGATCAAAGTATTTGCAAGTGTCGATATCCAACACACATCGGATACAAACACGATATACTGGTTGAAGTGTTTGTGTCTCGTAGTTTATAAGTTCTAACAAATGTTGAAAAATAACAACAGCGTGAGCTCAGTGCTATGCTCTTAAAAGCAAAAACACGAAAAAAACCTTGCGCAAAGCATAAACTATTAAAAACGCAAAAAGTGTAGCGCAAAGCATAAGCTATATGGATTATCATTAATTATTTTTAATAATTATAAATAGTACTAAACAACAATATAAGTAAATTAGTTTTAAGAATAAAACAAAGATTAAATTGTTTAAAAATTTAAGAAAATAATGCAAAAACCAACTAGCAATTAATTTTCAATTTTACAAGTTTAAATTCATACATATTCAAAACAATCGAGCCGAAATAGGTTTTTCTGTTTAATTTTTAGGTTATGAGAATTAAAAGTTGGATGACGTGTTACATATATATTAGGTTCGCTTGAGCTATTGAACTTTAAATCCCGTTTAATAACAATAGACTTTATGTAAAATTACAAATAGCATAGCTTATTCCATTACTATCAATGCGTAGCAGAGTGTAAGTTATTTATAGTAATAGCATAAAATAGTGTAAGTTATTTTGTTGTGTTACGTATCGTATAGATTAAGATATGCTTAATAATACAAAATAACGAGTTATGTAACGAATATACCCTGTTGACTTATAGGGATCAACTTATATGTATATTGGTGTCCTGCTAGTAATCTATTACCACATCTTCCTGCTAGAGAATATACTTTTTATCAAGTCTCGTTAATTGTGTATTTTAGAGTATTCTTGGTGTGCATAATACTTGGATTATTGTCCCAATGAACGTAAATGGAATTTTTAGTTGTCTACATCTTTGAACATACCCATCTACTCATTTACAAGTGTAATTTTTTTTATAACAAAAGTTAACATCGGGAATACTGATTTACAAATAATTCATAAGTAATAACGCAATTAAACAAAGAAACGATCAACCAGCCATCACCATCAAATATATGACCCTAGCCGAATATAGGAAAGACAACGCGAGAAAAGCGGCTCACAGTTGTGAATATATTAGTTATCAATGCCTCTTGTCTAACAAGAGAGATTATTCGCTGCGCCAGATGTAATACACCCGGGCATGGGATATGTGTGAGAGAGACAGAGAGAGAGACTTTGGGCAGTACATGGGGCTGCGCTCCCTTCTCTTCTCTCTCCTGCCCAAACGTATATGATGGATGCAGGGTATAATTTCCATTGAATAGAAAGAAACTTTAACTGATTTTTACTATACTTACACTGAAATAGACTACATTCTACTAAATTTAACAATAATTTCACTTAGTTTTTAATACAATTTCTCTGAAATTGGAAACATTTTATTGAGTTTGACTAACATGGATTAAATTTGACTATGATTTCATTTATTTATACTATAATTGCCAAAAAATTGATTAGGCTGGAGATAAAAGTAAAAGTGAAACAAAAATATGTAGAATATATCATAGGAACCGCAGCGAAGGCGATTTCCCAAATAAGTCGATATTATAAAAGTTCGCTAAGAATATTGAATGATATTTTAAAAATCTATAGAGCATAATTAACACAAGTATAGAAAAAAAGAGCAGCATTTTTACAAGATCCAGTCATGAGGTACACTTGTTAACAAAAATTCCAGTTGTCCACATTAACACTTGTAGAAAACTCAACAAATACCAAAGGATCAACAAAATGCTAATACAAAAGTTACATGTAAACAAAGTCCAGCTCTTTTCTTTCTAGAAACTAAAATAATAAATAAATAAGCAACAACATATACATGTAAAGAGCAGCTTGTGAGAACTATGCCAACTGCAATTACATGTTTTACAGAAAATGTGGGTTGGAAAAACACCCAAGGAAAAAAACAAACAATGCCCTTAATTTAGTTATCAAAACATGGCAATAAACACAAAAAATGTTGGTTGTTGTGATGGGGCCTTGCAGAGAAAAGATTGGGGTAGTATTGCGAGAGGAGGTTTGTCAAAATCTATTCCAATTCTACAAGCAATTTGAGTTAAAAATCAGAAGATACAATATCCGCTTGTATTCTCGGGCTTTCTAATAGTGCAGACAGATTTGAAGTTGTGTTTCAAATGAGGAGCAACAATTTGTTCCTGCAGGAAAAGTTCATAAAAGAAAAGGTTAATCGGTATATTTTGAAGGAAACATTACCCTTTTCAGAACATAGTGTTGTGTCATGAAAACCTAGTAAGGGCAGAAATCTGTATTGCCGCAACCCTAAAGGAAACAATCTTGAATTATTTACATATCAACAAGATAGTGGAATATCAATTTAAATACGACAAAAGTTGAATGAAGAATCGTTTATCTAGAATACCAAGTGCACATAACCAAAAGAGGAATTTTATGCTGCATAACGACCCAGCATAAATCTACACGCTGAATCTGATCCTCTCTACTGAGTACTTTTTACTAGAGAGTCTATTGAATGAATATAAGTCAGGACGGTTCAAAGAGATCATGGCTCATCAAACTTATGAATTTGACATACGAAGAATATGTGAAACTGGCTACTTAAGCGATAAGGGAGATCGACCTAATTGTTTTCAAGGTGTCGTGAAAGCGGATGGCTTGATTTCATTGACTATGCCCCGGTAAAATTATTCGGTCGAGTGGATTCAAATATATATTCTAGTTAGTAGGCTCTTGACCAAAAATAAAAGTTCGTGTCATCTCTTCCCCCTTCTATATGAACTTTACAACTTACAAGCAAAACAATTGTTAAGTGCTTGATCATGACATCACTCAAAGAAATATGTCGTTGTCCTTGTATATGCCATTTTTTTTACAATGAGGTTGGCAGTGATAATCCAATTTACACTGGAATAATAAGGAGTCTTAGGCTATGAAGAAAGATTGCTATTAAAATTTGACCAAGGTTTACAACCAATTGTAGGCCTGATGTCCAACGCCTACAAATTAGTGTCAAATTGTTGGCCAAGAAAACACCGGATATGAGAGGGGCTTTCCATAATCCTAAAAGATAGTTTGGTGTCTCCAAATTATCCAAGACCGTGGGGAAAATATAAAACAAGGTGGAGATAATATATATTTGCTACAAGGAATCATGTCATACACCAAGGCACAAATAAATCCAAAAGGAAATACATAATATATTTGGACACCCGCAGCAATATGTGAGCCAGAAAATCAATGAAGCGTTTTCCTTTAAAGCATTATCAAAAGCAATAAAGTGCTTAGGAAAAGAAGGGGAAATAATAATTGTTACAAATTAACCATACCGAACTGGGATCTCATTGTGCAAAACTTGTACAGAATATTTGTTCATGTGATCTTCAGATGACATAGTATCAGTAGAATCATTGCCATCACATGCATACAACACTAACATAGTATTTCCAGCAAGCAGACCCTCCTCAAGTAAGATTGTCTGCTGCTACCGGTTCTCCATCATACCCCGCCTAATGCCTGGGAGCTTGGCGATATTGACCTGGGAACCAGGGTTGGTGTCAGCACCTCGTCAAGCCATGGATTTGAAACAAGATTTCTGGACGGTGTTAGATTCAAAGTTCAAGATAAGACATAGATTGGAAAGTAATTGAACAGGAAAGAAAAAACCAAGGAACATAAAATACGCAACTCCATCTAAGTCGTCCAAATTCGACTATCAGAGTCAATAAAATACGCAACAAGACACACCAAAGAAACTCTAGTCAAGGAATCCCAAAAGAAACTCTAGACATGCGATTCTAACCTAAACAGTCGGTAAAAACCACATTTGACAAGTCTAACTTTAGTCAAAACCTGGCTTTGATACCAACAAAATTCTGTCACGCCTCGCTTCCCGAGATAGCACATATACAAAGCAAAAACCTGAACATAAAATTTTTCAATAAATACTAACATCACATATAATCCACCAATATAAAAGGTTGAACGGGAAAAATAATTCCAGTTAAAAGAAAAAAAATAAAGTTTTTTTTTGATTCACCCCGCTCTAAACTTCAGTATTTTAAAAATACCACTCTAAAATTTATATTTTTAAAATGCCCACTACAAAGTTGGTTGTTATCTATTTTACCCACTCTGTTTGTCAAATCTGTTATGATGTTACTTGTAGTTGAGTTAGTTAGGTTAAATTCCTTACCTACCCCTCCTCTCCTCTTCTTCTTTCTCCATCACTGCCCCATTAAAGCCCTCGTCTCTTCACTTCTATATCAAAACCCAACTCCTCACTTCAACCCCAATCAAAGCCCTCTCTTCACTTCTTCTATTTCCTAACCCAAACCCTCACTTCAGCCCCCCATCCAAACTCCATCAAATCACATTACTAAATTCTACATTGGAGGGCCTCAATTTTGCTACAGCAAAAGCCAAAACTATACCTAATTTAATTGACATTGATGGTTTGTTCCATGAATAACATTTTCGAATTAGACTGTATGGTTGAATACTTGTCAAATTTGGGATTTTGCTTGATGATGAGCCATTTTTTAGAGTTTTGTCACTAAGAAGAGAAGCAAAAATTTAGGATAATTAAGAAAAGAGGCAGGATGAGAATACATTGGGAAGAGAAGCAGGATCTCACGGGGGGAGGCAGAATTTAAGTAGAGAAACATGGGAGAAGAGGAAAACAACTATTTAATCTTGGATTAGCCGTTTCGAGGGGTAATTTGGTCATTTTACCCCTTAACAGCTATGTTTCACAGAAGAGTTAACAACAAGTTGATGGAACTTAACCAGAATGTGGTTTTTAGTTTAGTTAAGACTTTAGAGTCGTTTTTTTTTAAAATATGAAGTTAGAGTGGGTTTTCAAAATACGAAAGTCTAGAGTTGGGTGTATCAAAAAAAAACCAAAAAAGAAAGAGCTATACCTCTGAGGGATTGAAAAAGTCATAAGCTTGATCAGTGATATCCAATAAAGATGCTTCCTGAAATATGGAAAAACAGTAAATTGATCTGGGGAAAAAAGAACATGACTATATCTATAATACCAAAGAATGTAGAAGAACTACTAATACTTTAAGAGATTTCTTTATACCTTCTTGCAGAGAAACCACAAAGAAGCAATATCCTGCTAAGTTAAACTTAGCTGGTATCGTCTGCCAACCTCAGAAGAAATGCTACCTAAAATGGGTTCTTTAATCATATCAACAGCAGGCTCCTGATTTTCTCTATACTTCTGAAACATGAAATAGATATATCGCATTTCCTACCAAAGACAACGGTTACGTGACTTGATAGAAGGACTAAAGTTGAAATTTATTACAAAACTGGTGCACACTCTGCATATATGAGATTTATAACCATTTATTATCCAAAAAGCGCAAAGTCAGATAATACAGGAATTTTTTTTAGATCAACCCACATCCATCTCTGAATAATTATTTACATGCGCGTGCACATATTTAAGGATGTTTTTGTGCACAGAACTGTGAGGTTTGAAAAATCCATGATCATATAGAACTCAAAAACCAGGCTATATATTTCTGTGAAACCGCATGTTTAAATAGAAAGGATACCAATTAATCACACAAAATGATACATATTCTATCATGTTTTCCATTTGATAGAACAATAAAATATGAAGACATTCTTGATCATACTTGAGATCCTTCAAGTCCAACTGATAAGGCTAGTTTACTAACAAAAGTTGAACCTTTATAAGCTTAGCTATAGTAATACAATATATTAGTAAAATATCCAACGTAGGTAAATACAAGAAACATTAATTATGGCTAACATAATCAATAAAAAGTAAAAACTAACTAAATAAATCAAAGGATTTTCCTTACTTTGTAAGTTTCATAAGTATCAAAAAATCATAAACGTATATCACTTGCGCGGCGTTCACTTATCACAGAGAAGGCATGATGCCTCCCTGGTCCGAGGCTTCCTTTCCTAGAAAACAATCCAAACCAAATGCCATGGCACTAGATGATGCTCGAGGAACCTGTATCATTAGACACAAGAATTATTTGGTTTCTAAAAGACACCGATGACAAATAATCAGAGAAAGTGAAAAACGAAGGTTAATTTAACATTCCTTAGAACCTACGAAGCAACAACGCTTCTATTGGCTATGCGGGTTCGTGTACGACATTTGTCAAACATCCCGACACTCCAACAGACACCGTGTCCAACACGCATGGGTTGTATCAGCCTAAATTGGGCATGTCCGACACTTCTACGCATGGCGTGGGCTGTGAAATAAGGAATATATTTGGGTACAACTTTGATACCTTCAAGGATACAAGAATATTAAATATTTTGAGTTCTCCAATGACGGACCAGAGCTAGAATGAGTAAATGTCCAAATTAATACAAATAATGAAGTTGGATATATAAAGTCGACGCCGATTAAAAAGGGTTAATATTTTTTTAACTGTATCGATTGTGGAGTGTGAAGACCCATGTTCTGCAATCGAATTTTGGCCAATGTAAAAGTTCGACATCTATCCACGTGCTTCGCGACTCTCTCACTAATTTCGGTCACACAAAATACTCCACTAAAGCAATCGTCTTGTATCGGCTGAAATACCTTGCCACACCTTAATTATGGCTCTCCAAAATAATTGCATCTCGAAGTGAGGAATTCAACCCACATAATTGACTTCCTTTTAAAAGAAAGTCATCAACAAGCATATAGTTTTCAAAATTTTCTGTCATTTTATCTAAATTTCGCCGAAATCTTCATCTTCCTCGTACAATTCTTTTAATTGCTCAAAACTGATGAGTTTGACTTGTAAAGTCGCCAAAAGTGAAACACATCGGCTCAACGCATCAGCTACTTTGTTCTGTCGGCCTTCTTTATGCCGAATGATAAACGACACAAACCTCTCTATATATGCAACCACTTTCCAAGCCAATTATTCAATTTATGATAACCATTGATATACTTTAACACCCCACTATCTGAATTTAACATAAACTTCTGATGAAATAGATAATGCTTCTAATGTCGAAGAGATTGAACAATAGCATACAACTCGACATCATAAATTGAGCAGTTACTTCTTGAAGCATTTAAGTTCTCTCTAAAGAACGTGATAGGCCGACCTTCCGGACTCAATACTCTACCAATTCCTAATTTAGATGCATCACAATCAATTTCAAACACCTTACCAAAATCCGGTAGTGCAAGCACTGGATCTTCGATGATTTTCTTTTTAATCAACTCAAAACTCTTGTCCGTCACCTTCGTCCACTCGAAAGTCTTCCCTTTAATCATTCGATCATCGATGCCTTCAACGTACTGAAGTTCTTTATGAACCGCCGATAAAAGAAAGCCAAACCATGAAAACTACACACTTCATGAATATATGTCGATGTCGGCCATGAAGTGATAGCTTCTACTTTCGCTGGTCGACTTTCACCCCTTCGGCTGAGAAACTATATTACCCAATAAAATCAAACCGTCGGTAACAAACTCGCACTTTTTGATATTCACGGACAATCTATGCTCTTAGGGTGCATAAAATCTCCCGAAGATATTCAACATGTTGTTCTAAACTTCGACTATAAACCAAGATGTTATCGAAATAGTGTACCACAAATTTTCCAATAAAAGGTCGAAATAGTTGGTTCATAAGTCACGTAAAGGTACTCGGCGCATTAGACAGCCCAAGCGGCATGACAAGCCACTCATGCAACCCATCCTTTGTTTTAAAGGCTGTCTTCCACTCTTCTCCTCGCCGAATCCTAATTTTGTGATACCCACGTCACAAGTCGATCCTTGAGAATACACTTGAAATTGAAAGATTATCTAGCATAACATCAAGCCGAGTTATAGTAAATCGATATTTTACTATGATTTTGTTAGCCCGACAATTGAACACATTCGCTACGATCTATCTTTCTTCGGAATAAGCAACACCGACACTGCATTGCACAAAGACTTATGTTCTCTTTCAAGTATCCCTTTTGTATCAAATCCTCAACTTGTCGTCATAATTCTTCACTCCTTTGGTGTCATGCAATAAGCCGGTTTATTCGGTAAGACTGCTCCCGGAATGAGATTGATATAATACTGAATATCTAAGTCAAATGGCAACCAAACAGGTAAGGCTTTGGGCATGACATCTAAAAACTCTTCCAAAAGACCCTATAAGGTCGGGAGATGACTTGGATGTTTCTTATTAGCCTCTGACACCATTAAAGCATACATCTCACCACTTTCCTCAGCCGCCTCCATAAAGTCGGTATGACCTAGGAAATTACTAACCGGGTTTTTGTTACACTCCTTCGATTTTCGATGGCCCCAAAGTGATCTTTACTCTATCCTCAATGAATGAGTTAGTATTGTACTCATAACGTACCACTTGTCAGTCAAATTGCCATGGTCGACCAAATACCAAGTGACGCGCCTCCGTAGACACTATGCATCACATCACAACGAATCCTAATAATTCTTGCCAATAGAAAAGGATATCAAACACTATTCGGTGACCGATACAGCATTTCCCTTTTGAAACCAAGTGAGCCGATAGGGTTTTACTTGTCAACTCGAGCGACAACATATTCACAACTACCACCATCAACGATTGCGTCGAATACCTTCCCATAGGCAGTACATCGAGTATGAAAATATATTATGCCGCACCTAACATTATCATCCTCGCTCGCTCGGCCATTCATATAGCGCCGAATCACAAGGGATTATCCATGATCACAATAACAATAAGTAATCTCTTCAGCCTCTTCATCATCATACTTATCGTAAATAGGTGGTTTCACTTCTTATTCTTCTTCGACAACATCCCCCTCAATTATTGTTACGACGTCGTCGATTGGGGCATTCGGATTTGTAATACCCATATACTTGACAATTATTGCATTTACCCATCTTACTTCCTCCAAATCGCTTGGTTTGTTCGAGCTCACTAGTGTCTCTTTGGCCGAAGTCGTAGTATTAGTCTTTCTTTGAAATTCGACCGTTTTTTGTCTCAAGCGTTTTCGTTCTGTAGTTGCTTGTCAATGAGGAACCTTCTCGGCTGGTGTCGTTATTTGATCTCGGCCATTTTTTGGCCTTCAATTGTTTCTCTACTTTGACCACCAATTTGTATAGGTCATTGTATGAAACATATTATTGGAGCTCGACGATATCCTTAATTTCGACACAAAATCCTCCTAAGTATCAAGTAATTGTTTGCCGCTCGGCCTCGGTGAATTCGCATCTCATCATCAATTGATCGAACTCCTCGGTGAATTCTTCGACGAATCGATCTCCGAGCCGAAAGGTATGCTATTGGTTATAAGTTTGTTGCACATAATCCTCTGGTAAAAACTTTCCGCGAAAGTTCTTTTCCATCTTCTCCTAAGTTGCGATCTTAGGTTTCCCGGCTCGGGCGCGTTTGATCTTTAAATTCTCCCACTAAATCGAAGCGTGTCCCTTCGACTTGAGTGCGGCCTCTTTAATCTTTCGCTACTCGGACATCTCCTAGTAGTCAAAAAATTGCTCGACGGTATGCAATCAGTCGGACGTCTTTTCCATCAACTTAAGTGCGACCGCCTTCACCTTTTTCTCGTCGGACATCTCCAAATGCATGCGAAAACCCCATTAGGGTTCATGCTTCACTTCACATGCGTCTGGGTCGCACTTAAAGTATCCGCCCATGGTTGGCTAGGTTGGTCCCACTCTAAGAATCCGCTTATGCTCTGGTTATATCCAAATTGACATTAAAATCCCCCATGCTTTGACTATTTACTCAAGTAATCTGTCACGTCCTGCTTCCCAAAATACATAAATCACGGGAACGCAACTCGGCCAGTCATGCAACCTACGGTAAGGAATTATCCTTCCATAGTCATATTGGGGGTGTCTTGCAGTAATCAAGAAGCACAAATATATATATACATATATATATATATATATACATATACATATATATATATATATGCATATACATATACATATACACATATATATATATATATGCATATACATATACATATACATATATATATATATATATATATATATATATATACATATACATATACATATATATATAACACATGTCCATTGCCACAATAAATAAACAATAGCGGAAGCAAAATGGAATATTAAGCAGCATGTAACGACCATGTTTTCCAATACCTAATAAAATATATTTCATATATATTTTTACTATCAAATAAATATTTACGTGTTTCTTTTATATAATACTAATTTTTAAAGCAGCGTTAATAATTTTTAAAGCAGTAAATATGATTAAAGGAAAATTCTAAAGTTTATTTATTATTTTTATAGGCTTAAAATGTTTTAGAAAGATTTTATAATACCTTAAAATAATCTACGTATTTTTATTATCAATTAAAATAATTAATTCATAATTTAAAAATATTTTAAATATTAACTAGATATTATATAGTTATTATAACTAGTTAACAATGTAGAAATAAATATAATAATTATTTTAGCCCAAAACTATTTTTATATTAAAGATAATAATAAAATATATTTTCTGGAATTTTTCCATAATTTTGCCGTATTTTTTACTATTTTTAACTATTTTTAACTAATTTTACAAAGCCAAATCAATATTTTAATATAATCTGCCATTTAATTATTTTATTAAATCTTTTTTATATTTTTTTTAAATCCCTTTTAACCTGGACCGTTGGATCACGAGATCCAACGGTCCAGAAACCTCTGGCGGCGCACCACGCGCTCGATCCGCACCCACGGTCGCGAGCCAATGAACTCGCGACACGTGGCGGGCCCGGGTGCGATCTGCGCCGTTGGATTAAATCCAACGGCAGGGAATTGAAGGCGGCGTGCGAATCACGAGGGCAATCATCAGCAATCATTGGGCCGGCGTGATTTTCCGTGCGCTTTAACAACTTTTTGGATTTTATTGTTATTTTTGACCCCTATGAATAGGCACCTTCAAACCTCATTTTCTCACAACTCAGAACTCCAAAAATTCTGAAAAAAATACTGGTGCCTTCGTATCGACGACACGGACGCTACGGATCCATCCAATCGCAGAGGAAAAATCGGGACACGAAGTTATTGTGGTTTTAGTACGAGGCTACAATTCTAGCTCTTCGGCTTTCCGACTCAAACAAAAGGTAGGATCCGCCTCTCTCTCCTTTTCCTGTCACCTTCTTCTATCTAAATTCCAACTTCTAATCAGCAACCCACATTTAAAATGTTGTTATTATAATTATGCATATCTTTTTTTCTTGTACCCTTAATTATGATAATATTAACCCATATTTTTAAAACGGTATTTAAATCTCATCTGTACACAATTATATTGCACATTCATAATACCTAGAATTTGATGTAACCCATGAATTATTATTTCACCTATGACATACCCACACTATATAAACGATCTCAAATAGGTTACTTCCACAAGATACCCTCGTTCAACTATTATATTTTAAATATATGTAAAATGAATATTTTAGATATATTTTACTTACAAATATTTTTGAACCCCCTCATCTTTTTAAGAAAATATTATTTAAATAACGATATCTTTTCACAAGGGAATATTTAGTATTTATTAAAAGGAAATTTCTTTAAAACCAATCTAAAATAAAGGAAAGGTTGTAGGCATCGGTCGTTTATCTAATCCAGCCTTTGTGCTGTCTAGGCAAGTGTGTCTAAGGCTAGTGGTTATTAATTAGGCCCACTACTTACGTAGTGGAGTACCTTCCCACTTACCTGGCACTTACCTAGCCACAACTGGCGGTGAAGAGGCGATTTGAGGACCTCATAACTTATTCGTTGGAATATTGGGAACTGTTTAGATTTTTCAAATAAAAACCCATTTTAAAAGATTTCAAATAAACATCACAACCTAGTCTCAAAAGGATATTTTCTGTAAAACCTTATACTTTTCCAAAATAATAAATATCCATAAATATCCTGTTTTCTCTTAGAAATAATAAACGATATTTAAACCTTATTATTTAACTAAGCTTTTGCCGAAGAACACAAAGTACTTTACAAATTCTAGAAAATAAAACGAGTGGTTGTGGAAGGCCATATCAAATGAGATCAAATACTCTTTCTAAAATCCCAGCTTATAACACCATGCCATATACAAAACATGATACGGTTAGGGTTAGAATGCGCGGACCTAGGTATAGAATACTTTATGAAGATCCCTGCAGGCAGGGTGAACAGTCCAAAGAGTGGACGACTATACAAATATGAAGATCCCGATATTTCGGGTGAACAGTCCAATATGTGGGCGACTACAAATATGAAGATCCCGATATTTCGGGTGAACAGTCCAAATGTGGGCGACTATACAATATGGAAATTCCATGCCTAGAAGTATACGCACTAACTCTAATCCGTCCAAACCTATATACTGAACCACGGGGATGGGTAGTTTGATTAGGCAAGGATAATTCGGAGCTCGGATTCCCCTACTACTCGATCATGATCCTGGGAAGTGAAACGGTACATTTCACTTCCCCAGTTGTTGTTCCGTGGCCACAACGGAATAATCTCGAGTATCCGGACCCTTGTTTAACAAACTAATACAAACTATTACCTTCATACACATATAACTTGCAACATATATAACCTACTCATATTCACATATCCACTTTTTACTTAACCACATACCTTTATACTCATGTACATCATATTCATTATACACACATGTTCATTCCTATACCTTTACTATCTTATGAGGCAATCCTACCCGAGTTTAACTCGCTGACGGACCTTCCTTTTCTTTCTATATCCTTGGAATGTCCGTCAGATAAGAATGAGTATTACAGCGAAGATCAAGGTGTGAAGCCAACGTACGAAGACAGGACAATGGAAGATTAGATAGTTTTAATTTTTATTGTTGCCCACATGTTTAGGGCTTTTTGCTTCTCCTTTGATGTAAATAAACTACTTAGTTTATTTTACTATTTCCTTTGGGATGTAATAAAGTTTAGTTAATGGAAATAAAATGCCTTTCGCTTTTATTATTTTTGTTTTGGTACACAATCCTGCATATTAATTATTTATACGCTTAACGTAACTGTATTGAATAGACCACCTTCAATACAGTTAGGTTGCGGACCTTGCCACGTCTTCCTTCTCCTTCTTTTGGGAAGCGGGGCGTGACAGGTTTTTATGGTGGCCCATGCAGGTCCGCAAAAACCTGTCACGCCCCGCTTCCCAAAAGAAGGAAAAGGAAGACGTGGCAAGGTCCGCAACCTAACTGTATTGAAGGTGGTCTATTCAATACAGTTACGTTAAGCGTATAAATAATTAATATGCAGGATTGTGTACCAAAACAAAAATAATAAAAGCGAAAGGCATTTTATTTCCATTAACTAAACTTTATTACATCCCAAAGGTAATAGTAAAATAAACTAAGTAGTTTATTTACATCAAAGGAGAAGCAAAAAGCCCTAAACATGTGGGCAACAATAAAAATTAAAACTATCTAATCTTCCATTGTCCTGTCTTCGTAAGTTGGCTTCACACCTTGATCTTCGCTGTAATACTCATTCTTATCTGATGGACATTCCAATGATATAGAAAGAAAAGGAAGGTCCGTCAGCGAGTTAAACTCGGGTAGGATTGCCTCATAAGATAGTAAAGGTATAGGAATGAACATGTGTGTATAATGAATATGATGTACATGAGTATAAAGGTATGATGTTAAGCACAGATTGGATATGTGAATATGAGTAGGTTTCATATGGTGTAAGTTATATGTAGATGAAGGTAAAAGTTTGCATTAGTTTGTTAAACAAGGGTCCGGATACTCGAGATTATTCCGTTGTGGCCACGGAACAACAACTGGGGAAGTGAAATGTACCGTTTCACTTCCCGGGATCATGATCGAGTAGTAGGGGAATCCGAGCTCCGAATTATCCTTGCCTAATCAAACTACCCATCCCCGTGGTTCAGTATTAAGGTTTGGACGGATTAGAGTTAGTGCGTATACTTCTAGGCATGGAATTTCCGTATTGTATAGTCGCCCACATTTGGACTGTTCACCCGAAATATCGGGATCTTCATATTTGTAGTCGCCCACATATTGGACTGTTCACCCGAAATATCGGGATCTTCATATTTGTATAGTCGTCCACTCTTTGGACTGTTCACCCTGCCTGCAGGGATCTTCATAAAGTATTCCATACCTAGGTCCGCGCATTCTAACCCTAACCGTATCATGTTTTGTATATTTCATGTTGTCATAAGCTGGAATTTTAGAAAGAGTATTTGATCTCATTTAATATGGCCTTCCACAACCACTCGTTTTATTTTCTAGAATTTATAAAGTATTTCGTGCCTTTCGGAAAAGGCTTAGTTAAAATAATGAGGTTTAAATATCGTTTATTATTTCTAAGAAAAATCATGATATCTGGGATATTTATTATTTTGGAAAAGAATAAGGTTTTACAGAAAATATCCTTTTGATACAAGGTTGTGATGTTTATTTGAAAATCTTTTAAAAAGGGGTTTTTATTTAAAAATCTAGACTGCTCCTAATATTCCAAAAGTACATGTTATGAGGTCCTCAAATCGCCTCTTCACCGCCAATTGTGGCTAGGTAAGTGCCAGGTAAGTGGGAAGGTACTCCACTACGTAAGTAGTGGGCCTAATTAATAACCACTAGCCTTAGTCACACTTGCCTAGACAGCACAAATGTTGGTTTAGATAAACGACCGATGCCTACAACCTTTCCTTTATTTTAGATTGGTTTTAAAGAAATTTCCTTTTAAAAGATACTAAATATTCTCTTTTGAAAAGATATCATTATTTAAATAATATTTTCTTTCTTAAAAAGTTGAGGGGGTTTAAAAATATTTGTAAGTAAAATATATCTAAAATATTCATTTTACATATATTTAAAATATAATATTTAAACGAGGGTATCTTGTGGAAGTAACCTATTACGAGATCATTTTTATAGTGTGGGTATGTCATAGGTGAAATAACAATTCATGGGTTACATCAAATTCCAGGTATTATGAATGTGCAATATAATTGTGTACAGATGAGATTTAAATACCGTTTTAAAAATATGGGTTAATATTATCATAATTAAGGGTACAAGAAAAAAGGGTATGCACAATTATAATAACAACATTTTAAATATGGATTGCTGATTAGAAGTTGGAATTTCGATAGAAGAAGGTGACAGGAAAAGGAGAGAGAGGCGGATCCTACCTTTTGTTTGAGCCGGAAAGCCGAAGAGCTAGAATTATAGCCTCATAGTAAATCCTCAATAACTTCGCGTCCGGATTTTTCCCCGGCGATTGGATGGAGCCGTAGCGTCCGCGTCGTCGATACGAAGGCACCGGTATTTTTTTCAGAATTTTTGGAGTTCTGAATTGAGAGAAAATGTGGTTTGAAGGTGCCTATTTATAGGATTCAAGAAAAATCAAAAAGAGCTAAAAATCCGCGCCCGCATCACGTCAGCAATGATTGGTAATCATTGCCGCCGCCGCCGCCGCCAGCTCCCTGCCGTTGGATCTAATCCAACGGCGCAGATCGCGCCCGGGCGTGACAGGTTTTTATGGTGGCTCATGCAGGTCCTCTTGTGTACTAAAATAAAACCATTAACTGACTTATTATATTTGTGAATCTTATCCATCTATACCGATATCATAGTTTTCCTTATGTCCCTTGTTCCTTCCTTGATATTCTGTACCTTGACCGTGATATTTCCTTCTGGTCATGGTAAATCTTTCCAACGAGGACGACATGTCCGATATTACTTTGAAGCTACATCTGAAGATTCTGAAGGCGAAGTCGTAGACTCTCAGGCGGTTGCCCCCGCAAGGCACCGTGAGAATGGTCGTGCCTTTCTTAGATCAAGGACCTATCATCACTTGTTGAACTCCCATAATCAAGACTAATAAGTCTTTTCCCTTTCTTTGGCCGAATTAAACAATGTCCTTGCTTTTCGGTTGTGCTCTCCATATTGAAGTTGGATAATAAAATCTTAGTTTCGAGCAATAATCTCTCTTGTGTCTCTTGCACTTCTTAGTCTCTCCCTTGCATTGATTGTTGTTCTTTCATGCAAGTTATCTTGCCTCACCTCAGCCTGTTCTGATTCAGATCATCGATGGCTGGACGACACCATCACCGCAACCGAAGGGGAGACGGAGACAACAAAGCAACTATCCATCACGCGGCGATGCTACAAATGTTACAAGGATTACTGGAACAACAGCAGCAGCAGACAGCTGCCCTACATCAAGAGCTGCGCGAGAGTAGGCAACAACAAGCAGAAGTTTTTAAGCAGGCACTAACCCCAGTTCCACAAGGTTCGGCGGGAGTGAAGCAGTTCAGATCACTCCACCCTAAGACTTTTTCAGGAAAGGAAACCCCTTTAGAAGCTGAAGAATGGCTTAAGGGAACAGTCAATGATCTCAATGCCGCCCAAATCCCGAAGGACGCATGGGTGAACATTGCCAAACTACAACTTACGGATAATGCCAGGATATGGTGGGAGGCCGAGGAAAGCAGGCTGAAAGAGCCCGTCGACTGGGAAACATTCAAACGACGGTTCGACACTCAGTATTTTCCTGCCGTAGCACACCTAAAAATGGAACGGGAGTTTATACAGTTCCAACAAGGAAGTATGTGGGATAAGTCGGTAGACGAGTATGCTTCGGAGTTTTCAAGGTTAAGTCGATTCGCACACCATCTGGTGGCAACCCCAGAACTTTATGCCAAAAGATTCTGACAGGGATTGGACCTGAAGACACAGTCCTCCATGTCTTCTGCTACCTTATCAACTTATGATGAAATTTTAGAGGCGGCACGAAACTTTGAAGACCTTCAGAGACGGATAAGGAAGGATAACTGTTTATCTGGTATTAAGCGACCGGCCGATCAAATTCTTGAGGGATCAGCTTCTAGAATTAACGGGAGATCACAACCCCAGAGACCAGCAGGACCAACTATCTTCGGAAAACCAGCCGTTACATGCAACCATTGTGGTAGGACCGGACACCACATGAGAGACTGTCGCATTTTGAACAAACTTTGCATAGTCTGTGGATCTCCGAATCATGCTATTGGGGACTGTCCGCAGAAAGGGAGACAATCAGGCCCCGTCGTCAAGCCGGCTAATTATGGAGCACCAACACAAGGAAACCGGCCACCTTCTGCCACTAAAACAACCGGTCAAGGGACAACACCAAAAGGACCACCCTTGCCATCACAGGAGCGTGTTTTTCAGCAAGCGCAAAGGAATGTACCCAAACGTCAGACCTTTACCATGACGGCCGTGGGGACTGATGGCATGTGGAAAGACAACATAGGTACTCTTCTTTTCGCAATCTTTCTTCCGATACCATTCTTATTTTTTTTTTCACTGCAATTCTTAGTTGGACTCACCATAATTCCCCTAGTTTCCGTATTATCGACTAGTTGTCTTTATATTCTAGCCCTCATGTTTTCCATCAATTCGTATCTTCCTTCAACTTCCAAACTTTACCATCCGGAAGCAACTACCAAGTTTATAATTTCCATTTCTTTATACCTAACTCTTCAAGACTTTCCATGCATCAAGTGATTTCTTTCTTCCTCTGACCTACCTTATGAAATTTCGAGGACGAAATTATTTTAAGGAGGGTAGATTGTAACGACCATGTTTTCCAATACCTAATAAAATATATTTCATATATATTTTTACTATCAAATAAATATTTACGTGTTTCTTTTATATAATACTAATTTTTAAAGTAGTGTTAATAATTTTTAAAGCAGTAAATATGATTAAAGGAAAATTCTAAAGTTTATTTATTATTTTTATAGGCTTAAAATGTTTTAGAAAGATTTTATAATACCTTAAAATAATCTACGTATTTTTATTATCAATTAAAATAATTAATTCATAATTTAAAAATATTTTAAATATTAACTAGATATTATATAGTTATTATAACTAGTTAACAATGTAGAAATAAATATAATAATTATTTTAGCCCAAAACTATTTTTATATTAAAGATAATAATAAAATATATTTTCTGGAATTTTTCCATAATTTTGCCGTATTTTTTACTATTTTTAACTAATTTTACAAAGCCAAATCAATATTTTAATATAATCTGCCATTTAATTATTTTATTAAATCTTTTTTATATTTTTTTTAAATCCCTTTTAACCTGGACCGTTGGATCACGAGATCCAACGGCCCAGAGCCCTCTGGCGGCGCACCACGCGCTCGATCCGCACCCACGGTCGCGAACCAATGAACTCTCGACACGTGGCGGGCCCGGGTGCGATCTGCGCCGTTGGATTAAATCCAACGGCAGGGAATTGAAGGCGGCGTGCGAATCACGAGGGCAATCATCAGCAATCATTGGGCCGGCGTGATTTTCCGTGCGCTTTAACAACTTTTTGGATTTTATTGTTATTTTTGACCCCTA